>CM060937.1:755549152-765549152 GCA_030765085.1 Allium cepa | reverse complement strand
GATAAAACAATTAACTTCATTTTATAATATTCATTTTCCTAAGCATATCCATTTTATTTGATAATATATTCACTGTCCAAAATCGTGAATATACTTCCTTAACCAATTTCAACTTTCAATTTATCAAATTCCATTGATTTCGAATTTATAAACCATGTCTATAAATTCCATTCCTATATATATAAGCTTCGATTTATAAATCTCTTTTATTAATCCAATTCAATTTATATAACTCAATTTTATACTAGAAGTCCATATTATAAGTTAAGAACTTATAATCCATTTATTTACAAATCGTTCTTTTAAAACTTTACAAATTACAAATCTTATTCACTTATGAATTCATTTATAATTCATTTTAACGCTAATAAATACTCGTTTCATAATTCCTATATTTTTAATTTATAAATATCAAATCTTAAATCTTTTATATAAATTGTTTTTTTAAAACAATTCAAAAATCCCAATTTAACTAAATTTATTCTTTTAATAGTTTACAAATCGTTATTTAAAGCTTGTATACTTCAAAATCATACTTAAGTATTATTTTCCCAAAAAGCATAACTTTTATGAAAATAAAGTTATAACGTTTATTTATTTTAACAATTGAAAATTAAATAAAACGTATACTTTCCAAAATCACTTTAAAATTCCTTTTTAAAAAACCAAAACCATTATTTTAAAACTTCAGAAATGGATCCGATAATGTAGCAGCACCAAATAGTCAATCACGACATCCAAATATCATATATCGATATGATATTCAACAAATATCACAATATTTGTAAATAAATCAATATAGTTGAGGAACCAATTGGATCCCTCCAACCTGTTTCCCTGCATCCAAAGAGGTTAGCACAATACCAATTCCGTTCCAGTACGGAATTATCACGGTATATGGGATTTATAAAAATATTATCGACTTAATAGACGGGGCAATAGGGTCTCATCCGCTATATAATGCGAGAAAATCAACTCCAAGTACATATATAATACCAATTTCACTGTACTGTGAAATATTCGCGGTATATGTTTTTAATAAATAACCTCCGCTTAATAACGGCGCATAATGTCTATTTTAACAATCAATAGATAACAATCATCATTCAAACACGCATTCAAGTATTTTAAATATAACTATTTAAAATTAAAATCGAAACCAATTCGATTGAGTGAGAAGTTCTCACCTTGATTTTCCGATAGCAATTCGTAGCGTTTTATTTCGAATAAAATTAAACGAACGTTTAATTTTACCTGAAATTTTCGCTAGTTCCAAACGACTCCAATCTTATTCCATAGCGTAGTGCTCGTCCACACGAATCCAACGCAAAAAGTTTCGTCGAATTCCGGCCTCGTACGAACAAGTTATCAATTTTTAAAGATTGTACGATTTAAAACATAAAACATTTTAAATTTTTATATTTCATTTTACAACCTTATTCATATCTAGCCGTCCATTCTCTGCAAACAAATCAAGGCCGCACCTTACTTCATCTCTCCCATGCAAAAGCTTCCAGGAAACGAACGAAGGCCGAACCCAATTCAACATGCTAGGGTTAATAACCGCTCCCTCCACATTGACCAAAACTCCATCATTTCGCCACCATTTGAAGCGCCATCTCCAGAACCACCCATGCCGGCCGACCGCACCTCCCTAATGCCCCCATCTCCTTGAAAAAAGTGACCAAAGCCAGCCACTTCAAACCCAAATTCGCGACAATCCAAAGCTCAATTTCCCATCATAGCCGTTCACTTTGTAGAGCTCGACATGCTCTTTGATTTTCTTGTTGGGAGTTTTACACGAAAGTTAATGGATGTGGAGAAAACGAGGGAAGAAAGGTGCACGTTTCTGTCCATCGAACAGATAATGGAGGCTAGGGTTAGGGTTCTGGGCTTGAGTGTAAAATTGTGAAATATGGAGCCTTTTATAGAAAAAACGACGTACACTATTCGTCGAAAATTTTCCAAACTCCAAACGAAGCGTGCCGGTTGGCGTTTCTGAGGTTTACCCCATGTTCCAAACATAATGGAACGTGTTTCAGGAGCTAATTCGATCATCCGTGCAAGTTATGGCAATAAACGTTCGATTTAAAATTAAATCGGTAAATCAAATTTCTAGGCGTTTTAGCTTGCACCGGACAAACGGTAAATCCGATTGACACGAAATTTGAAACCATATAATAATATCACATTACAGATCCGACGAAACTAGTTTCGTCAAAATCCGAGATTGTTTGAAAAATGGCTATTTTAACTCGCCAAATAAATATTAAAACAATTTCGATGCGTTTCAAGCTGCCACGGTCAAACGACAAATCTGATTTCTACAAAAATTGAAATCCGATAATAACAAACTATTACGGATCCAATGGAACTGGTTTCGTCGAATTCTGAGACTGTTCAAAAATTAACTAATTTCACTAGTCGATTAAATATTAAAATATTCAATTTTCGCAAATTAACTCTTAATTCAATTTTAAAAGTTCTAAAATATCGTTCTAACTCCAATATGATTAAATAAAATTTTACAAATCATTTTCATTCATATTTAACTCGATATTCAATTATCAGAAATTTCAACTGTTAAATAATCGATTTAGTTGTCCAATTAAATTCAATTATTCGAAATAAAATTTATTCAACTCATAAATTCCACTTATTAAAAATTAAAATTAATTAAATATTCAAATTTTAATTAATAGAAATTCTGGGTCGTTACACGTTAACACCAGTCTGGATACGCAAATGGTAAATCTACCTTGGCATTGCATCGAGTGCCGTGTCGCATGCCCTATCGTGCCTTCTACGAGTTTGTTTTGTGCCATGCCTATGGAGTGCCCTTTGATAGCCCTCTAGTTTATGGAGGAATTATGGTACTGTATAGACTATGGGAAGATATAAAAATGTGTTAAAGGGGATATGGGTAACGCCTTAATGCTATTTTAATACTTTTACTTTACCGTAGATATATTATAATAGGTATTGTACTACATAGTATATAGTTTAATGGATCCTTAGGAGATGTGAATTCCGAACATCTTTCAAGTTACTGCACCCTCGTTAGAAACTGGATAGGAGATGTCAAACCCCGTAAATATCTCTGACGCACTTACACCCATATTTACCATTGTTTTAACTTACATAAGATCTTTTAGTTTGTCTCGAGTGTTTTGTTCTTTCAATTCGCTCGGGTCAGCCTGGGCATTTCAGGACTGAAGATCTTATTTCTGGAGGATGAAGATGAAGACTTTATTATTATTATTTTATTATATTACACCACATCATGTTGTTCCACTGCATTTACTTATTCATTCTTGCCATCTGCAAATCTAATTCTGTATTGTATTAGTATAATCAAATTTATTTGTAAATAGTTTCATGAACTGTTATTTGATTATTATATTTTGTCATTCCGCTGCGAGATTCTGTATTTGTTTTATTTCCTTCTCTTTTACTTATTTACCACATAACAATCTGCTCTTTTGAGTGATTCGAGTCCGACATGTGTTTCTTCTTAAAGCACCCAAAAAGGTAGGTCATTACAGTTGGTATAGGAGCTTTGGTCTAACGATAACCATAACTTTGTGGGGTCTGACTCATATAAAATAGGATAGTAATACCCTAGAATGAGTCGCTGAGTGTATATTTATGAGAGAGCATATTTCTTAGTGTTATAAAAGGTTTTAATATTGTGTTAATTTGTTCCATTTTGTATTTATAAATTCTAGATTGGTGCATGAGACGCTATGACGTCGATAGGGATTTCTAAACACTAAATAGGGCAGACCGACACAATATTGTTTTGGAATATAGGCAAATGAAATAATTTTGCTTATTATATAATATTATATATAAAACAACAATTTTATAAATGATATATTTGGTTATAATATATTTTTTGTTAGCAGCGAAATTTATGAATATTGATTGAAAATTTAGATTTACAAAAAAATGAATATAAATTAAAAGTTTAGAACTGAAGTTCTCGGTGTTTGAAAATTACTTTCGAATGATTTTGGAATATAATACTAGTAGTGTTTATAAGTATTTTCTGATATAAATACAATATGATTTGAAAGAAATGTTTGAAAGGAATTTTGGAATGAAATAAGTTTGTACTTCCCTCTTAGTCGCTATAAAATAATTTTGGTGATGAGTGCACACATCATCAACATTCATTTTCGAGTAACAAAGTGGGAAGACCGTTGTAGTAATTTTACAGCATAATCTTTTTGATAAACTAATCTTATGTTCGAATTCCAAATAGGATTTGATATATATAAAATATATGATAATATATATATATATATATATATATTATGTGTGACGACCCAGAATTTTTGTTAATTTAAATTTGTATATTTAATTGAATGTTAATATTAATAAGTGAAATTTATAAGTCGAATAAATTTTATTTCGAATAATTGGATTTAATTGAATAATTAAATCGATAATTTAATATATTAAAATACACAAAATAATTGAAAATTTGGTTAAATATGATTGAAAATGGTTTGTAAAATTTTATTATATTATATTGGAGTTAGAACGATATTTTAGAACTTTTAAAATCGAATTTAAAGTTAATTGGTGGAAATTGAATATTTTAATATTTAAATCGACTAGTGAAATTAGTCAATTTTCGAAAAATCCCAGAATTGAACGAAACTAGTTCCATTGGATCCGTAATAGTTTGTTATTATCGGATTTCAATTTTCATAGCAATCGGAGTTATTGTTTGACCGTGGCAGCTCGAAATGCATCGAAATTGTTTTATTATTAATTTGGCGAGTTAAAATAGCCATTTTTCAAACAGTGTCGGATTTCGACGAAACTAGTTTCATCGGATCTGTGATGTGTTATTATTGTATGGTTTCAAATTTCGTGTCAGTCGGATTTATCGTTTGTCCGGGGCGAGCCAAAACGCCTAGAAATTAGTTTAAATCGGTTTAATTTAAATTGAACGTTTATTGCCGTAACTCGCACAGATGATCGAACTAGCTTCCGAAACCTGTTCCATTGTGTCCGGAACGCAGGTTAAACCCTAGAAACGCCGGTTATCGCATGTAAATCGGAGTTCGAAAATCCCGAGATGAATAGTGTTCGTTTTATTTTCTATAAAAGCACCCACACTTCTCTCATTTGCAAAAGAAAATGTCAAACCCTAATTATCAATAGCAGACGCCACCTTCAAAATGGAAGGCCAGAAAACACCAATCTTCTTCTCTTAATCTCTCTCAATCTATATACAATTAGAAGAAATGCTCAACTACAAAGTCGAAGAGCTCGATGAGAGCTTTGATTCTATACGGTGATGATCGTGTTTGGAGCGTCAGAGGGGGAGCTAGGGGGCCGACGGTTGCATGCTGCGCACGTAAATCGAGGGTGAGGCTGGGGCCGAGTTCACCATGGTTGCAGCCGAGCATGGAGTTCATGATGGCCTTTAACATGGTGCTTGCTGATCGTTGTCAAAGTCGTTGTGGAGGTCGAAAAATTCAACCCTAATTTGGAGCTAAATGTGTTTGGACGCGTGCGTGATCTTCCTGGGCGCGTGAACGTGAGGAAGATGAAGGAAAGGTGCGGCTGTGATCTGCATGGCTTGGATCTAGTGGCTGAGATTGATTTAGGTTTAGAATTTATAAAAATAAAGTTGTAAAATTGATATATAAAAATTCGTGTAACTTTAAAAATTCATATCTTTTTCATACGAGGTCGAAAACGCGCGAAACCAGTTGCTTTGGAATCGTATGGACGAGCACTACGCAATGGAACTGGATTGGAGTCGATTGGAGTCAGTGAAAATTTCGGGTAAAATTAAACGTCCGTTTAATTTTATTCGAAATAAAAGCTGAAACGGAAATTGAAATCAAGGTGAGAGCTTCTCACTCAGTCGAATCGGTTTCGTTTAATTTTAAATAGTTAGATTTAAAATTGTTGATTGCATGTTTGAATGATGATTGTTTTCTATTGATTGTTAAAATAGACATTATGCGCCGTTAGTAAGCGGATGTAATTTATTAAAAACATATACCGCGAATATTTCATAAACAGTGAAATTGGTATTATTTATGTACTTGGAGTTGATTTCCCGCGTTATATAGCGGATGAGACCCTATTGCGCCGTCTATTAAGCAGATAATATTTTATAAATCTTATATACCGCGATAATTCCGTCATGGAACGGAATTGGTATTGTGCTAATGTTTGTGGATGTAGGGAAACAGGTTGGAGGGATCCAACTGGACTCCTTAGCAGTATTTATTTGATTACAGATATTGTGATATTTGTTGATGTTGTAGTCGTGATTGACTATTTGATGCTGTTGCATCATCGGATCCATTTCTGAAGTTTTAAAAATAATGATTTTGGTTTTAAAAGGAATTTTAAAGTGATTTTTCAAAGTATATGTTTTTATTAAATTTTGAATTGATTCATTTTAAATAATTAAAACGTTATAAATTTTTATGTTATAAAAATTAAGATTTTTGAGAAATATAACCGAAATGAGATTTTTGGAAATAAATAGTAAATTGGTTTAAATTGGGATTTTTGAATTTTTAAAAAACGATGTGTATAAAAGACTTATAAAATTGATATTTTATAAATTAAAAATATTGGAATATTAAAACGAGTTTTTATAAGTGTTAAAAATGAAATAAAAATGGATTTCATAAGTGAACAGAATTTATAGATTTATAAATTATGAAGTTATAAAATGAACAGATTTTGTAAAATAGAAGATTTATAAGTAATTATCTTATAAATCGGATTTTGGCATTTAAATGAGATATAAATGGAATTTGTTAATAATGAGATTTATAAATCGAAGCTTATAAATAGAAATGTAATTTATAAACATTGTTTATAAATTCGAAATCAATTTAATTTTACAAATTGAATATTGAAGTTTATTAAAGGAAATATATTCACGGTTTTGGACAATGAATACATTATTGAATAAAATGGTCATGTTTGGCAAAAAGGAATATTATAGAATGAAGTTAATTATTTTAAAGATGTTTTAGAATGCATTATGAATCGAAACCATAGATTTCAACATTTATTGTTGAAATAGACGTTTTCGAGGAAAAAGGAAATGGTGGACTATAACACTGTTGTTATAGTAAATGGTTTCCGAAAGGAAAGGTTTTATATAATATTGGGATTTATATATCTATCTAAATTTCGAATCCCTATACTAGTGATTTTGGGTTGTTGTAACGATGTTTTGCGCAACATTCGTTTTGGCCCAACTAAATATGTTTAAGATAATGATTTCCTTAAAGAATGAAATATATACTTAATTTCGGTTTAAGTATATCTAATATTTTCAAATGTTGAAAATAAGTAGATTTGTGAATTACTTATTAATAAATAAGTATGGAAATGTTTTTCCAATGTGAAATGAAACGTTTTGAGAATTTATCTTTTTAAAGACAAATAGAAAATGAATATCAGAAATCAATTTGGGAATCATATATTCATAAATATTTTGGAATTGTAAATTCACTATGGAATTTATAAATGAAAAGGGGAATTTGTTTAAAAATAAACATTGATTTATTTTTGAGGTATGGGAATTAATTTACGGATTTGGAACGTAAATATAAAGTAAATCGGTAAGGATTTATTTAATTGGTTTAAATGAACCATGTTGAAATGAAAGTATTTCGCATAAGGAAATTGATTGAAATTTGTTTTCAAAAGTGGTAAAGGTGAAAAGTGATTTGAAAATTTGTTTTCAAATGATTGAAGTGTGGAAAATATATATCTAGTAAAGATATTTTGGAAAATAAATAATTTGAAAAATTATTTGGAATCTGGTGATGTTGAGCATGCCTTTTGATAGTTAAATAATCCGACAATCAATATTTACCTTTAAATAGGTATTTGTTGTGATTGTTCGAATTTGAATGCCACGCTTATTTTTGAATAAGCGCTCACTATTCGGGTTAGCCGGGAAAGGACCTTGGGGTCGTATAACCCATTCCAAATATGCGATACGTCGTAATGGATTGCATTCGATGACCGGTGTTGAAGACCGGATATTTTTGAAAACGGAAGGATTACCGTTGAGTTACTCTGCATCGGCTGATCTCCGATATAGAGGTTTTATCACCCTTAGTGACGGGAAGTCCGGACGTGATTAGAAATTATCCGGAATGCAAGGACTTCTTTGTAAGTGCCTTCGGTTCTGTTCGAGCCCGGAACAGACTTGTATGGATTGTATGTCTGACATTACAAATTGAGATATAAAGCTGATTTCTTTCAAATATATTTCTGTTGGTGGCGGAGAATTTATTCTCTTAGCTTAACACCCTTCTCTGAGACGTACGAGCTCAGAGGTTATGTGGTTGAAGGTTATTAGTGATATACTCCCAAATTGGTGGTGTGGCATGCTGAGTGTTGCAGTGAAATGATCATTGTTTGATCATTTGTGATATGATCATTTTTTTGATCATTTATCTTGGTGATCATTTCTATGATCATTTGTTGACCCAAAGCACAGGTTTTGTATAAAGCGTGGCTTTGTGGACGAGACTTCGTCGGACCTCACACCCCGGAAATGGTCAAAACAGGAAGGATGCAGCAAGGTTATTAGGGGGTAGCGCCCCTTTAGTGTATGTCATTCCTTCTGGATAGAGGTGGTGGTATCATGGTATGGAGCCCAGATACTTAACCTATGTTGTTGCTGCAACATTTTGTGGTTGTTGGAAATCGAGGATCCTCGGATAGATCGGTTACGATCGGGGGATGACATATTCGTGTCAGTAGTTACCTAGTTTGAAAGGTAACCCGGCCTTGTGTTGGCAGATATCCGGTTTGGTTCTCGGGACGTCATTCCAGAGGCGTTTCCATGTGGCAATGGGAAGTTCCTTGGCCTGACCATTTGTTGGATTCCAAAGAAATAAAACGATCTTGTACGGTTTTAGTTGTAGAACCTGTCATTCACTTATGGTGGCGCCCCACTGTTTGGATGGTAGCTATAGTAGGCATAAATGCGAAATGCCTATGCTGGCTAAGATTTATATTCTACTTTCGAAATTGTTTTCTACACTATGCACTAGTAATAATATCAAATGTTTCTTTTTAATGTGTATCTAGCATCTTTGACTACCACAAGGAGAAATCTGCTCCGATTCTGCGTTTGCATTGTGTGTGTGTGCGGGAGGCCTTATGGTAGTCTCATTTTTAAAAAGCATTGCGAATTGACTTTAAAAATATTCCTCTATTTTGTTTTAAAGATAAACCGTTTTGAGTTCTCACACCAGTCACATGACTGACTCGGAGTTTATTGTTTTCCTTCCTAAACTCTGGGTGCCTACCAATTTCCACACGGGCAGTCAACAGTTTGGTTATCAGGTTATTCTGGATTTAAGAGTGCTATGAACCTCAGGAGGCGAGCTGCATATCGAGGCGTACCACTTGTATATGATATTATCTATGTATTATTCCGCTGTGTATTCCGTATGAGGACAAGTTTATATAACTGTCCATTGATGTAATTACTCAGTTGTCTATTGTTGTTGTAAACTCTGATAATGATGTAATGTATAAATGTACAGTTCTTTGTTTTAAAGATTATTCATTTATTTATTATATGTTATTCCGCTGCGAATTGTGAGATTCTGATGTTGTTCTGTTATTTCTTTCTGTTCTGTTCTATCTTTTTCTATCTTCTTCTACCTCTTTCTTCTTCTATAACCCTAACCATTCGGTTTTTCGGCGACGAAAAATCGCAAATCGTTATGTTTGGTATCAGAGCTTATGGTTAAGCGACAACCATGGCTCTGTTGGGTATTACTCATTAGAGATAGAGTCAGTAGTACTCTAGAATGAGTTTGAGTGTAATAATAGATACGAGCGTGTATTTGTTAGTGAATATAAACTGTTTTATGTTGTGATGATTGGTTTGTTGAGTGGAATATGGATTTTGGTCAACACGAGTGATTAGCGTTGTTGATAGGGATCTCTAAACACTTGAACAGAACAAATTGACACGATATTGTTTTAAATTGGGTAAATGAAATAATTTTACCTTGATTATATTTTATATATAAAGGAAATAATTTTTCATAATTATTAAAGTGTATATGAATTGATTGTTTGGTTGTTGAATAAGTTAAATAAAAACAACAGCTGTAAAAGAATGAATTGTATAAGCAATTGAATTATAAGTATGAAGTTATAATTAAAATAATTTACACCAGTGAAATAATCTTATATATAAGAAGTGAAATTATATAAGTAAAAGATTTATAAATGTGATTTATAATCTGAAAATAAAATTCCGGAGAAGTGTTTTGAAAGGATTTGATATTTTGGAAAATTGTTTTGGAGAAATTAAAGCTCTAAACTCTTTTCGGTCGCTGGAAAATAATTCCGGTGATGATCGCGACATCATTGGTGTTCATTTTTGGGTTTCCAAAAGAGGGATTGTTGCCAAATTGTTTAAAAGAAAGTTGTTTGGAAAATTTTGAGTTTGGATTTTGAAATCCAAAAGATAATAGAATTGATTTCAAAAATGGTTTTGAAAGATTTGAAAGGACTCTGGAATCCTATTTAAGATATATATGGGAATGATAAATGAGTTGATAACTTATACAATTTGAATTTTGATAGAATAAATTTAACTTAAAGGATGAAGTTAAATTAAAGGAAGTGTAAGTAAATCAATAAAATCCAAGTTGAAATAAATTTGAGTTGTCATCAAAGGCGTGTGATTTGAAATTTAACAAAAGGAAAGTTAAATAAATTGATTTGGATTTGATAAGATGTTTGAAATGGAACATAAGTTAAATAATGTTGAATAAAGTTGATTTTGGTGTCAAAGTAAATTAATAAGTGAATTAATGAAATGAAGTCATTAAGAATTTGAACTTGAGTTATATGAATGAAATTCAACTTTATATTGTTAAAGGAATTAACAATTGAATTGATGAAGGGATGAAATATTAATCAATTGAATGTAAATAATTAGTATGAAATAATGGATGTAAGTGTAAGTTCATTAAAAGCTAATGTTATTGGAAGTTGAATAAATTGAATGGAAGTCAATTTAATATGAACCAAATTGAATGAAAAGTGAATAAATTTGGTTGTATTGAATAAACATTGGTTGTTATTTGATTGTTGATTGATGTATATAAATTCATTAAGTGTTAATGAAATTGAATTAGCGAAATTAGAAGCTAAAGTAATTGAATTCAAATTGGAAGTAAATAAATTTGAATAGAACTGAATGTGAATTGGATTTAATTAGTGAATGTAAACTAATTGGAAAAGAATGAATGTTGATAAAATCCAATGTAAATGAAGGAATTAAATTGAAAACCAATTCATCGAATATTAATGAGAATATGAATGAATATTGATTTGGCTATGGATGATAGTTGGTTGATGGTTGCATTTGTTACTTTTGTTGCATTTTCTATGTTGGCACATGTAGTTCTTATGTTGCTATATGATGCATATTGATATTATTTTCATATATCCATGTTTCTTATGGTTTGTTGAGTGCTCAGTAGGTGCGGATGGCGTTGCTTCGCATTTGGAGCTCGTTTTCGCGCTATATTAGCCGTATACGCTCGCTAATAATAAATAATGTATATATCTCGGATTACATACCGTACTTTTACACTTTTTTCCCTACGGGATACCTCATCACTTGATGAGATGTATATTTGTGATATATATACTGTCATTTTTTTTTCGGATCGAGCCGCGCAAAGGAGACTCTGGCGAATTTTTCCGAAAACTTAAGGCGTTAGAATATTTTTGAGAAAATGGGAAAACTTTTGAAAACTATATATGGATTCGGAAACTTAGTAAATATTTTGTATGAAGTATAACTATGAATTTTGAGAAAGTTAAACACTTAAGAGATTTGAAAAATCTAATTTGAATGGTTTGTTTTGGAAAGTTAATGGATTCTGTAACTTTTCTTACTTGGTAATTTTGAGGACGAAATTATTTTAAGGGGGAAAGTTTGTAACGACCGAGAATTTTTGTTAATTTAAATTTGTATATTTAATTGAATGTAAATATTAATAAGTGAATTTTATAAGTCGAATAAATTTTATTTCGAATAATTGGATTTAATTGAATAATTAAATCGATAATTTAATATGTTAAAATACAGAAATAATTAAAAATTTGGTTAAATATGGTTGAAAATGATTTGTAAAATTTTACTATGTCATATTGGAGTTAGAATGATATTTTAGAACTTTTAAAATCGAATTTAAAGTTAATTGGTGAAAATTGAATATTTTAATATTTAAATCGACTAGTGAAATTAGTCAATTTTCGAACAGCCTCAGTATTGAACGAAACTAGTTACTAGATCCGTAATAGTTTGTTATTATCGGATTTCAGTTTTCATAGCAATCGGAGTTATCGTTTGACCGTGGCAGCTCGAAACGCATCGAAATTGTTTTAATATTAATTTTGCGAGTTAAATAGCCATTTTTCAAATAGTGTCGGATTTCGACGAATCCAATTTCATCGGATCCGTAATGTGTTATTATTGTATGGTTTCAAATTTCGTGTCAATCGGATTTATCGTTTGTCCGGGGCGAGCCAAAACGCCTAGAAATTAGTTTAAATCAGTTTAATTTAAATGGAGCGTTTATTGCCGTAACTCGCACAGATGATCGAATTAGCTTCCGAAACCTGTTCCATTGTGTCCGAAACGCGGGTTAAACCCTAGAAATGCCGGTTACCGTGCGTAAATCGGAGTTCGAAAATCCCGGGATGAATTGTGTTCATTTTATTTTCTATAAAAGCACCCAATCTTCTCTCATTTGCAAAAGAAAATGTCAAACCCTAATTATCAATAGCAGCCGCCACCATCAAAATGGAAGGCCAGAAAACACCAATCTTCTTCTCTTCATCTCTCTCAATCTATATATAATTAGAAGAAATGCTCAACTACAAAGTCGAAGAGCTCGATGAGAGCTTTGATTCTATACGGTGATGATCGTGTTCGGAGCATCGGAGGGGGAGCTAGGGGGCCGACGGCTGCGTGTTGCGGACGCAAATCGAGGGTGAGGGTGGGGCCGAGTTCACCATGGTTGCAGCCGAGCATGGAGTTCGTGATGGTCTTTAACATGGTGCTTGCTGATCATTGTTAAAGTCGTTGTGGTGGTCGAAAAATTCAACCCTAATTTGGAGCTAACTGGGTTTGGACGCGTGCGTGATCTTCCTAGGCGCGTGAACGTGAGGAAGATGAAGGAAAGGTGCGGCTGTGATCTGCATGGCTTGGATCTAGTGGCTGAGATTGATTTAGGTTTAGAATTTATAAAAATAAAGTTGTAAAATTGATATATAAAAATTCGTGTAACTTTAAAAATTCATATCTTTTTCATACGAGGTCGAAAACGCGCGAAACCAGTTGCTTTGGAATCGTATGGACGAGCACTACGCAATGGAGCTAGATTGGAGTCGATTGGAGTCAGTGAAAATTTTGGGTAAAATTAAACGTCCGTTTAATTTTATTCGAAATAAAAGCTGAAACGGAAATTGAAATCAAGGTGAGAGCTTCTCACTCAGTCGAATCGGTTTTGTTTAATTTTAAATAGTTAGATTTAAAATTGTTGATTGCATGTTTGAATGATGATTGTTATCTATTGATTGTTAAAATAGACATTATGCGCCGTTAGTAAGCGGATGTAATTTATTAAAAACATATACCGCGAATATTTCATAAACAGTGAAATTGGTATTATTTATGTACTTGGAGTTGATTTCCCGCATTATATAGCGGATGAGACCCTATTGCGCCGTCTATTAAGCAGATAATATTTTATAAATCTTATATACCGCGATAATTCCGTAATGGAACGGAATTGGTATTGTGCTAATGTTTGTGGATGTAGGGAAACAGGTTGGAGGGATCCAACTGGACTCCTCACCAGTATTTATTTGATTACAGATATTGTGATATTTGTTGATGTTGCAGTCGTGATTGACTATTTGATGCTGTTGCATCATCGGATCCATTTCTGAAGTTTTAAAAATAATGGTTTTGGTTTTAAAAGGAATTTTAAAGTGATTTTTCAAAGTATATGTTTTTATTAAATTTTGAATTGATTCATTTTAAATAATTAAAACGTTATAAATTTTTATGTTATAAAAATTAAGATTTTTGAGAAATATAACCGAAATGAGATTTTTGGAAATAAATAGTAAATTAATTTATAAATTGGTTTAAATTGGGATTTTTGAATTATTAAAAAACGATGTGTATAAAAGACGTATAAAATTGATATTTTATAAATTAAAAATATTGGAATATTAAAACGAGTTTTTATAAGTGTAAAAAATGAAATAAAAATGGATTTCATAAGTGAACAGAATTTATAGATTTATAAATTGTGAAGTTATAAAATGAATAGATTTTGTAAAATAGAAGATTTATAAGTAATTATCTTATAAATCGGATTTTGGCATTTAAATGAGATATAAATGGAATTAGTTAATGAGATTTATAAATCGAGGCTTATAAATAGAAATGTAATTTATAAACATTGTTTATAAATTCGAAATCAATTTAATTTGACAAATTGAATATTGAAGTTTATTAAAGGAAATATATTCATGATTTTGGACAGTGAATAGATTATTGAATAAAATTGTCATGTTTGGCAAAAAGGAATCTTATAGAATGAAGCTAATTATTTTAAAGATGTTTTAAAATGTATTTTGAATCGAAACCATAGATTTCAACATTTACTGTTGAAATAGACGTATTCGAGGAATAAGGAAATGGTGGACTATAACATTGTTGTTTTAGTAAATGGTTTCCGAAAGGAAAGGTTTTATATAGTATTGGGATTTATATATCTATCTAAATTTCGAATCCCTATACTAGTGATTTTGGGTTGTCGTAATGATGTTTTAAGCAACATTCATTTTGGCCCAAATAAATATGTTTAAGATAATGATTTCCTTAAAGAATGAAATATATACTTACTTTCGGTTTAAGTATATCGAATATTTTCAAATGTTGAAAATAAGTATATTTGTGAATTACTTATTAATAAATAAGTAGGGAAATGTTTTTCCAATGTGAAATGAAACGTTTTGAGAATTTATCTTTTTAAAGACAAATTGAAAATGAATATTAGAAATCGATTTGGGAATCATATATTCATAAATATTTTGGAATTGTAAATTCACGATGGAATTTATAAATGAAAAGGGGAATTTGTTTAAAAATAAACATAGATTTATTTTTGAAGTGTGGGAATTAATTTACGGATTTGGAACGTAAATATAAAGTAAATCGGCAAGTATTTATTTAATTGGTTTAAATGAACCATGTTGAAATGAAAGTATTTCGCATAAGGAAATTGATTGAAATTTGTTTTCAAAAGTGGTAAAGGTGAAAAGTGATTTGAAAATTTGTTTTCAAATGATTGAAGTGTGGAAAATATATATCTAGTAAAGATATTTTGGAAAATAAATAATTTGAAAAATTATTTGGAATCTGGTGATGTTGAGTATGCCTTTTGATAGTTAAATAATCCGACTATCAATATTTACCTTTAAATAGGTATTTGTTGTGATTGTTTGAATTTGAATGCCACACTTATTTTTGAATAAGCGCTCACTATTCGGGTTAGCCGGGAAAGGACCTTGAGTTGTATAACCCATTCCAAATATGTGATACGTCGTAATGGATTGCATTCGATGACCGGTGTTGAAGACCGGATATTTTTGAAAATGGAAGGATGACCGGATATTTTTGAAAATGATATGATCATTTGTTTGATCATTTATCTTGGTGATCATTTCTATGATCATTTATTGACCCAAAGCACAGCTTTTGTATAAAGCGTGGCTTTGTGGACGAGACTTCGTCGGACCTCACACCCCGGAAATGGTCAAAACAGGAAGGATGCAGCAAGGTTATTAGGGGGTAGCGCCCCTTTAGTGTATGTCATTCCTTCTGGATAGAGGTGGTATCATGGTATGGAGCCCAGATACTTAACCTATGTTGTTGCTGCAACATTTTGTGGTTGTTGGAAATCGAGGATCCTCGGATAGATCGATTACGATCGGGGGATGACATATTCGTGTCAGTAGTTACCTAGTTTGAAAGGTAACCCGGCCTTGTGTTGGCAGAGATCCGGTTTGATTCTCGGTACGTCATTCCAGAGGCGTTTCCATGTGGCAATGGGAAGTTCCTCGGCCTGACCATTTGTTGGAAATCCAAAGAAACAATACGATCTTGTACGGTTTTAGTTATAGAACCTATCATTCACTTATGGTGGCGCCCCACTGTTTGGATGGTAGCTATAGTAGGCATAAGTGCGAAATGCCTATGCTGGCTAAGATTTATATTCTACTTTCGAAATTGCTTTCTACACTATGCACTAGTAATAATATCAAATGTTTCTTTTTAATGCGTATCTAGCATCTTTAACTATCATAAGGAGAAATCTCCTCCGATTCTGCGTTTATATTGTGTGTATGTGCGGGAGGCCTTATGGTAGTCTCATTTTTAAAAAGCATTGCAAATTGACTTTAAAAATATTCCTCTATTTAGTTTTAAAGATAAACTGTTTTGAGTTCTCACACCAGTCACATGGCTGACTCGGAGTTTGTTGTTTTCCTTCCTAAACTCTGGGTGCCAACCAATTTCCACACAGGCGGTCAAGAGTTTGGTTATCAGGTTATTCTGGATTTAAGAGTGCTATGGAGCTCAGGAGGCGAGCTGCATATCGAGACGTACCACTTGTATATGATATTATCTATGTATTATTCCGCTGTGTATTCCGTATGAGGACAAGTTTATATAACTGTCCATTGATGTAATGACTCCGTTGTCTATTGTTGTTGTAAACTCTGATAATGATGTAATGTACAAATGTACAGTTCTTTGTTTTAAAGATTATTCATTTATTTATTATATGTTGTTCCGCTGCGAATTGTGAGATTCTGATGTTGTTCTGTTATTTCTTTATGTTATGTTCTATCTTTTTCTATCTTCTTCTACCTCTTTCTTCTTCTTTAACCCTAACATTTCGGTTTTTCAGCGACGAAAAATCGCAAATCGTTACATTATGTTAAAATAATTGAAACGAAACCCGGTTGTTTGGTTCTTAAGTTTCTATAAATTAAAAATTGAAATTATTATAATGGATGAAATCTTGACTGTATTAATATGTGGAAATTTCCAAAAGGAAAATAAGAAATTTGATAGTAAAATGATTGATGAAATGGATAAGAAGGTGAAATTTTGAAAACTGCAAATGAAAGGGAAATGAAAATAAGAAATGGTAACTATTGAACATTTTATTAACTTAATAAGTAGGAAAAATTTGTGTAACTTTCTATTGGATTCTAAAAGACATATATATATAACTTAACAAAATATTAAAAGTTCTAATGTTAACTAGGAATATATAATGGAATAGGATACAAGAAAAACTTAGTAATGAATATGTTCAATGGATTCTTTATAAATAAGAATTTGATATTGTAATTGTTAAAAACTTAAGTTATAAATTGAAATTTTACTAAATAGAAGGTAATAATAAAATGAGTATTGTAAGTAAAGGATTATGAACTTTAGCTAATGTTCGAAGCTATTGATAATTTAAGTAAATCATAAAATGAATACTGTACTAAATTAAATGGCTATAACTTCAGAAAGTGTTGAAATGATTCAAAAAATAGAATTAATATTCAATGAGACTATATAAGGAAATGAATATAAATTAATAAGTAATAAACTTGAGTATGAATTTATGCACTAGTGAATATTAATATCTAATGAAAATCGAGTATATAAACCAATAAATGTGAACTAAACTGTAGTAATACTTGAATAATGAATTCATTGGTTATTATAACAATGGAATGGAAATGACTTTTGTAAGAGATGAATGTAAAGTAAAGGAAAGAAATTTTCATTATGTAAATATAATGAAAAAAATATGAATATAAATGAAAAAAACGATTTTTTTAGCAATGAATGAAAATAAGTAAAAATTAAGTACTGAATGAATGAGAGATTGAATCTTTTTGTAAGAAATAATTGTAAATTAAAAAAAATCATGGTGTGAAGGGAAATTATGAACAATGAATGTTGTGAAAGAAAATTTATAAGAATAACTTAGATAATACTTGGATATCATTGTTTGTTTTTACATATGGATGTTTGTGGGGTGATACCTTAAATTGTTCAGGATGTATGAATAATCAATTGAGTTTATCTAAGACTATTGAGTAGACGGTATACTTAGTAATTTATTATTCTATGTGATTAAAAGTTTCTAAACTCAAAAAAACCATTTGTTTGCTTGATATGGATGGATGGTTGATTAATTTGATTTCATGTGATGATTGTATACTTTTGTTTGCAAATGAATATTGTTTTGTTATATTGATTTGTTTTGTTATTAATTGAGACAATATAAATATCTCCCTTATATAATTATTATCTCTTTTAGATTATATAAGTTGGAATACAGGTTTATGGAAGCAATTTCTACTGGTTTTGATTTTATAAAATAAGAGTTATTTGCCTGACAAATAATTACGTTCTCGGATTACAGTTTTTCAGCAATATTATATTGTTTTCCCATGGTTTGGGATATATTATTTTTTAAAATATTGTATATATTATTATTATTGATATTATTATTTCTCCAAGACCACTCCGTACAAAGGAACTCTATCGAAATTTTCCATACATTTTGAACTTAGAAAATTTTGTGAAAGGTTTTCCAAACTTTTATTAACTTAAGTATAAAAGGATTTAATGGTAAATTGATATATTTATTTAAATTTTTAAATTTTTAAATTTATTTGTTTATAAATTTAATGTTTTGAATAAGTTATATTGATTTATTAATTCTTTCTTTTCCCTTCTTTCTCCTTTTCGAGGACGAAAAGTTTTGAGTGTGGGAGAGTGTAACGACCCGTAAATTTCGATAATTTAAATTTGTTAATTTAATAAGTTTTTGTGATTTAATGTTGGAAGAAATAAAAATTTGTGATACAATAATGAATAAAAACTAAAATGAAATGTAATAGTGTAAATTTAAGTTAATCATTAACGATTTGAACGAAATTCCAGTCAATTAAAATGATTTAAAGGTTATACTTGGTTATAAAGTGAATATAGGAAAGCAAATGTAAATATTGAATTAATTAATGAAATAATACATAATTAGTGGTAATTGAATAAAATCAGTGTTATGTAAGTAATTATAATATTTTTTGAAAATAATAAACTTATAAGTGTGATTAAAAGTTAATGGTAACGATCATTATATGTTGCTGATTTATTTAGTCTATTGAATTAAATTGGAAATCAATTGCAATTAAATGAAATTAAATATTATGTTAATAGAAATTAAAGTGAAATTGTAAATTATTAGAGATAAACTAATGTTATTATATCTATAGATGATAATTGATTGAATAACAAGATCTAAAATCAAATAAATCGATTTATTGAGATTTTAATTTATATTTACTGAACTAATTAAAAATTTGAAATTAAATACTAAAATTTTTGAAATATTCAATAACAAATTGATATGGAAGTTTGTTTCAAAAGGATTATAAATTACTAAGTAATCCAAAATGATAGAAATTGGAAATTATTAAATTTGAAATTAATAAGTGATTTAATTAATTTAATATTAATTAATTTAATTAATATGAAAAGAGCCATTTTGGCACAGACGCGGATTTCGACGAAACTAGTTTCATTGGATCCTTAACGGTGATTATTGTAGGATTTCAAGTATCGTAGCGATCAGATTTGTCGTTGGATAGTACGTGCTCGAAACTCCTATAAATTAATTTAATTGAAATAAATTTGAAATAAGGTTGCTTTAAGCTAACTTCTTTATACGATGGAATTCGGACCTGAAACTGGTTCCATTGAGTTGAAAATTATCGAAAACATCTATTTTGATATATGGGATTACTCATTTTCGTTTCGAAGGCAAAACGGTCTTCTCGGGTCGTTTATCGTTCAAACCCAAACCAATCTGAACCATTTTTTTCTATTTCTGATCGGCCTATAAATAGCCTGTTAAAAACCCTAGTTATTTTTTATTCCATTTGTCTGTATGTACATTTCTTTCTCAACTGCTCATTCCAATGGCAAACAAACCAAAACCAAAAACCCTCAATTCAATTTCAAATTCAATTCCAAAATTCAAACTCCTTAAACCATGTCATATCATATATCAATTCGAAGCTCTCGACAAGCGTAATCCATTGCAATGATTCATTTTTCTTTTTGGTTCATCGTCTGATAAGTAAACGTTGAAGAATTCTCGGTTGTTCTTTTCGTCGCGATCGACTGCGACCGATCGATGAGTCAATAATGTTGGGTTGTGGAGAGAGGCAAGCGTAGTTCATCGGAGGGGGTTACTTTTCGAGTTGATGGTTGGATCGCCGGGATTAGTTCAATTAGGGTGGTATGTGTGGCGGTGGCTGCTTGCTTTAGGTGCCTCGTTTTTGTTCGCGAGGCTCAGGGAGGGTCGAGATGTGGTTCAGCGGTTCTGGCATGGGTGTGGCACCGACGGTATGGGCGGCGATAGGTAGCGACCTGTCTCGTGCATGCAAACTTTGGTGTCGCATTTGATAGGGTTTCCAAGGGGGAGGACATGCTGACATATGCGTTGAGTTGAAATTTATTTAATATAGTTTATTTAATTTTAATTATAAATCGTATAACTTCTAATCATCATAACTTTTGTGTACGTGGTCGTGTTGGGATCGTATCGAAATTTCGGAAACTTTGACACTGGTTTTGACGAATTCTGAGACTGTTTTAATTTGGGCCCTAAATTGGATTTTAAATCGATTTAAAATCAAAGGTAGGTGTTTTAACCCACTCACAACTTTTAAATTCTCTTAGGTTAGTTAAATTAAATTTGTGATGCGATTAGGAATATATTTATAACTGTTTGACATGTTTAAATCATCATTACGGTTAATTTGAATTTATTATTATTTAATTTATTATTTAACTTAAATTGACAGATAATTTCCTGTTGTTGATAGTCATTTATTTGTTGAAATTTATTAATTGAATTAGATGATGATTTTGATGGATGTTTGATGGTTGATATTGGATGATTGGATGTTATGTTTGATTTATATACTGTTATCACTCTGAAAGTTTCCATAGTTATTGTTTAGGAAAATCACTATGCGTTGAAATGATATATACCTAAACGATCTATAGATTAGAGAAAAGCGTCATGGGTTGAAATGATAGAGAATCGAGCGATTTTATGGATTTTTAAATATTAATTCGGGATTGCGGTTTGAAATGATACATAAATGTAAAAATTTAAATTGCGGATTGAAATGATAAATATCTGTATCACTTGACCCTGGGGTAGAGAATTATATACGAATACCGGATTGGTTAGATTAAATGATTTTTAATTCTTAATTTGTTTGAATTTAGTTAAAGGATATTTTGAAATAAAATTTGTTTTATATGAATTGAATTATTATTGAAAATCGAGTTTATGTTGAAATTTGAATTGGTTTAAAGGAATTGTTTAAGAAATTAAATAAAAATTATAAGTTGAATTTGGAAGTATAAGTGAATTTAAGAGAAATTGAGTTATTAAAATTGTTTGAAATATAACTTTGAAATATGTTGGAATTGGAGTAATTTAAATTCATGTTTCAAACATGGATTGGAAGTGAGAATTTGAATTGAAAGATCTGAAATTGGGTTTTTGGAAATTAGAAATCGTCCAAATATATTAAAATGAAATAAATAGTTTAAATTGGTATAGATTTCAAATTCATGTTTAATATAAACTGTTTAAAACTATATTATTTTAAAGATTCTAAATTTTAAGAATTTTCAAATTATTAAACTATTTTAATTTATATTAACTATATTAAATCAGTTTAACCCATTTTAAACAAGTAGATTTAGTTTAAAATTAATTAACCCATTCTAACTTATTTTAAATCTAAATAATCTATTTTAAATTTATTTAATCTATTTTAATTATATTTATTCTATTTTAAATCTATTTAACTATCTTAAATCAATTTAACATGTACCTTTAATCTGTAATTAAACTATTTTAGAGTATTTTATCTATTTATAACTATCTTAACTATTTATAACCATTTAAACTATTTTCTAAATTTTCAAACTAAGCAAAGGGGAAGTGTTTATATCCAAATTCATTGGTCTAAAAACAAATATGGTTAAATGTTGTTGTAACCTAAGTCGGGTTTTAAACGTTATAGTTAATTGAATATGATGATTTTGAAGTGAGGATTTAACCTAATTCGAAATATGATTTTTCAGAGAAATTATGATTTCAGAAACAATATGATGTCAAAAGTCAATATGATTCGGAAGTGATATGGTTTTGAGAATATGATATTTTGATATAAATTATGAAATAAATTTTGAAATGTAAAGGAACCATCCGGTGTGAAATAAGCATTTAGTTATTAAAGAGACCAGGATCGGACATTTTCATACTCTCTGCCAATATCGAAAACCACTTTAACAACTGTGTACGTTGTGGAGATAAGTAGAATGGTTTGACGAACGATTCTATATAAGGTATTTACATAACCCTGACTCTCGTGAGTCAATTGATGTGGTTAAAATCAGGAGCCACGCCGGGCCAAGTGAGGTCATTCTTTCGATCGGTCACACTTCTTCGATACTATATTCTGACTTTGTGATTGATTTGGCGGCCACCCTTGATTTTTATTTAGCAGTGTGTTTCGAGGTGGCCGGTAGTAGATGCTATGCGTTACCACCTGTCTGGATACGCAAATGGTATATCTACCCTGGCATTGCCTCGAGTGCTGTGTGGCATGCCTTATCGCGCCTTCTACGAGTTTGTTTTGTACCATACCTATGGAGTGCCCTCTGATAGCCCTCTAGTTTATAGAGAAAATATTGTACTATATAGACTATGAGAATATATAAAAATGTTTTAAGGGGGATATGGGTAAAGCCTTAACGCTATTTTAATACTTTTACTTTACTGTAGACATATTATAATAGCATATTGTACAACATAGTAGATTGTTTAACGGATCCTTCGGAGTTGTGAATCCCGAACATCTTTTAAGTTACTACACCCATGTTAAGCACTGGATAGAAGATGTCAGACCCCGTAAACATCTCTGACGCCGTTACACTCATATTTACCGTTGATTTAACATACATAAGATCTTTTAGTTCTGACTCGAATGCTTTTTCCTTTCAATTCGCTTGGGTCAGCATGAGCATTTCAGGGTTGAAGGCCTTATTACAGGAGGAGAAGACGAAGACTTGTACTACTATTATTACTTATTATATTCCACCGCATCATGTTGTTCTTCTGCATTTATTTATTTATTATTGTCGGCTATAACTCTTATTCTGTATTGTATTAGGATAATCAAATTTATTTTTTAACAGCTTCATGAACTGTTATCTGATTATTATATTTTGTCATTCCGCTGTGAGATTCTGTATTTATTTTGTTTCCTTCTCTTTTTCTTATTTACCTCATAACAATCTGCCCTTTTGAGTGGTTCGAGTCCGACATGTTTGTCTACGTAAAGCGTCCAAAAAGGTAAGTCATTACAGTTAGTATCGTAGCTTTGGTGTAGCGATAACCTTAGCTTTGTGGGGTCTGACTCATAAAATAGGGTAGTAGTACCCTAGAATGAGTCGCTGAGTGTATATATATGAGAGAGCGTATTTGTAAGTGTTATTAATGGTTTTTATGTTGTGTTAATTTGTTCTGTTTTGTATTTATAAATTCTGGATTGGTGCATGCATCGCTATGCCATCGATAGGGATTTCTAAACATTAAATAGGGCAGACCGACACAATATTGTTTCAGATTATAGGCAAATGAAATAATATTGCATATTATATATTTTTGTATATAAAAAAAATTTATAAATCATATATTTGGGTGTAATATATTTGTTATTAGGTAGTGAAATTTATAAATATTGATTGAAAATTTAGATTTACAAATAAAATGAATATTAATGGAACTTTAGAACTGAAATTTCAAGAGTTTGAAAATTACTTTCGAATGATTTTGGACTATAATACTAGTATTCTGATATAAATATTTCAATATGATTTGAAAGAAATGTTTTAAAGGAATTTTGAAATGAAATATTTTTGTGCATCCCCTTAGTCGCTGGAAAATAATTTCGGTGATGAGTGTACGCATTATCGACGTTCAATTTTGAGTTTCAAAGTGAGAAGACCGTTGTAATAATTTTACTGCATAATCGTTTTGATAGAATTCAAATAGGAGTTGATATATATAAGGGATATGATTATATATATATATATATGTATGTATATTATTTTAACAGGTAAATAGACACAAGGAAGAAGTTGCAAAAAATTTAGTTTAAGGGACAAGAAGTTTATTTTTTAGTCTGAAGGACACTTTTTAGTGTAAACTGAAAATAATAGTTACAACTGTCATTCTGTGATTTACACTAAAAAGTGTCTTTCAGCCTAAAAAACAAACTTCTTGTCCCTGAAACTAAATTTTTCTTGAACTTTTTCCTTAAGCCTATAAACCTCTTATTTTAAATATTATTTTAAAATAATTAATATGAAACCCGGTTGTTTGGTTCTTAAGTTTCTATATATTAAAAACTGAAATTATTGTAATGAATGAAATATTTACTATATTAATAAGTGGAAATTTCAAAAAGAAAAATAAGAAATTTGATAGTAAAATGATTGATGAAATGGATAAGAAACCAAAATTTTGAAAACTGCAAGTAGAAAGGAAATGAAAGTAAGAAATGTTAACTATTGAGCATTTTTTAACTTAATGAATAGGAGAAACTTGTGTAACTTTCTATTGCATTATAAAAGACACACACACACACACAGAGATATATATATATATAACTTAACAAAATATTAAAAGTTGTAATGTTAAATAGGAATATGTAATGGTATATGATACAAGAAAAACTTTGTAATGAAGATGTTCAATGTATTCTTTATAAATATGAATTTGATATTATAATTGTTAAAAACTTAAGTTATAAACTGAAATTCTACTAAATAGAAGGCACTAATAAAATGAGTATTGTAAGTAAAGGATTATGAACTTAACTAATGTTTGAAGTTATTGATAATTAAAGTAAATAATAAAATGAATACTATACTAAATTAAATGGCTATAACTTCAGAAAGTGTTGAAATGATTCAGAAACTAGAATTAATATTCAATGACACTATATAAGGAAATGAATGTAAATTAAAAAGTAAGAAACTTAAGTATGAACTTAAGCACTAATGAATATTAATATCTAATGGAAATCAAGTATATAAATTAGTAAATGTGAACCGAACCATATTTAATACTTGAATAATGAATTCATTGGTTATTATAAATAATGGAATGGAAATGACTTATGTAAGAAATGAATGTAATGTAATGGAAAGAAGTTTTCATTGTGTAAAAAAATGAAAAAAATGAATTTTTATAAGCATTGAATGAAAATAAGTAAAAATTAAGTACCGAATGAATGTGAGATTGAATTTTTTTTGTAGGAAATAAATGTAAATTAAAAAATCAAGGTATGAATGGAAATTATGAACAATGAATGTTGTGAAAGAAAATTTAGAAAAATAACTTAAATAATACTTGGATATTAATGTTTGTTTTGACTTATGGATGTTTGTGAGGTGATAATTTAAATTGTTCAGGATGTATGAATAATCTATTGAGTTCATCTAAGACTGTCGAGTAGATGGTATACTTAGTAGTTTATTTGTCATTCTATGCGATTAAAAGTGTCTAAACCTGAACAAACCGTTTGTTTGCTTGATATGGATGGATGGTTGATTAATTTGACTTCATGTGATGATTGTATACTTTTGTTTGCAAGTGAATGTTGTTTTGTTATATTGATTTATTTTGTTATTAATTGAGACAATATAAATATCTCCCTTATATAATTATTTACTCTTTTGGGTTATATAAGTTGGAATACAGGTTATGGAAGCAATCGTTACTTCTTTTGATTTCATTAAATAAGTGTTATTTGCCCGACAAATAGGCACGTTCTCGGATTACGGTTTTCTAGCGATATTATATTGTTTTCCCATGGTTTGGGACATATTATTTTGAAAAATATGATATATATTGTTATTATTGATATTATTATTTCTCCCAGACCTCTCCGTACAAAGGAGACTCTACCGAAATTTTTCGTAAATTTTGGACTTAGAAAATTTTGTGAAAGGTTTTCCAAACTTTTTTTAACTTGAGTATGAAAGAATGTAATAGTTATAAATTAATATATTTTGGTTAAATTATTTAATTTTGTAAGTTTATTTGTTTATAAATTTAATATTTTGAATAAGTTATATTGATTTCTTAATTCTTTCTTTCCCTTCTTTCTCCATTTCGAGGACGAAAAGTTTAGAGTGGGGGAGAGTGGAA
Source organism: Allium cepa (assembly GCA_030765085.1). NCBI lineage: Eukaryota > Viridiplantae > Streptophyta > Magnoliopsida > Asparagales > Amaryllidaceae > Allium > Allium cepa. Next base: position 765,522,690 of record CM060937.1, on the reverse strand, counting down.
CGACCTGTAATTTTCGATAATTTAAATTTGTTAATTTAATAAAATTTTGTGATTTAATATTGAGTGAAATAAAAATATGTGATACATTAATGAAATAATAACTAAAATGAAATGTAATAGTGTAAATTTAAGTTAATCATTAACAATTTGAATGAATTCCAATTAGTTTAAATGATTTAAAGGTTATGCTTGGTTATAAAGTGGATATAGGAAAGCAAATGTAAATATCGAATTAATTAATGAAATAATATATAGTTTATGGTAATTGAACAAAATCAGTGTTACGTAAGTAATTAAAATATTTGTTTGAAAATAATAAACTTATAAGTATGATTAAAAGTTAATGGTAACAATCACTATATGTTACCTATTTATTTAGTCTATCAAATTAAATTTGAAATCTACTGCAATTAAGTGAAATTAAATATTACATAAATAGAAATTAAGGTGAAATTGTAAATTATTATTGTAATTAGAGATAAACTAAAGTTATTACATCCTCAGATGATAATTGATTGAATAACAAGATTTAAAATCAAATAAATGGATTTATTGAGATTTTAATTTATATTTAGTAGACTTATTAAAAAAATTGAAATTAAATACTGAAAATTTAGAAATATTCAATAATAAATTAATATAGAAATTTTTTTTAAAAGGATTATAAATTACTAAGTAATCCAAAATGATAGAAACTGGAAATTATTAAATTTGAAATTAAAAAGTGATTTAATTAATTTAATATTAATTTATTGTGAAAAGTGCCATTTTGGCCACTGACTCGGATTTCGACTAAACCAATTTCATCGGATCCACAACGGTGAATTATTGTAGGATTTCAAGTTTCGTGGCGATCGGATTGTCGTTAGATCGTGCGTGTTCGAAACGCCTAGAAATCAATTTAATTAAAATCAATTTGAAATAAGCTAGTTTTAAGCTAACTTCTTTATACGATGGAATTTGGACCTGAAACCTGTTCCATTGAGTCGAAAATTATTGAAAATATCTATTTTGATATATGGGATTACCTATTTTCGTTCCAAAGCCGAAACGGGCTTTTTTCGGGTCGTTTATCGTTTAAACCCAAACCAATCTGATTGATTCATTTCTATTTCTAATCTGCCTATAAATAGCCTGTTATAAACCCTAGTTATTTCTTATTCCATTTGTCTGTATGTGCATTTCCTTCTTGAATGCTCATTCCATTGGTAGACAAACCAAAACCAAAAACCCTCAAATCAATTTCAAATTCAAACTCCTTAAAACATATCATATCGTATATCATTTCGAAGCTCTCCACGAGCCAAATCCACTGCAACGATTTGATTTTTGTTTTCGTTCATTGTCTGATCATTAAACGTCGAAGAATTCTCAGCCGTTCTTTTCGTCAAGATCGGCTGCAACCAATCAGTGAATCAATAATGTTGGGTTATGGAGAGAAGCAAGCGTAGTTCATGGAGTAGGTTAGTTGACGAGTTGATGGTTGGATCGCCGTGATTAATTCAATTATGGTTGGTATACGTGGCGATGGCTGGTTGCTTTAGGCGCCTCGTTTTTCGTTTGCGAGGCTCAGGGAGGGTCGAGAAGTGGCGCGGAGGTTCTGGCATGGGTGCGACATCGACGGCATGGGCGACGATGGGTGGCGGCCAGTCTCATGCGCGTAAAGCTTGGGTGTCACGTGCGATAGTGTTTCCAGAGGGGAGGATGTGCTGACGTGTGATAGTTGAGCTGAAATTTATTTAATCTTGTTTATTTAAATTTAATTATAAATCGTATAACTTCTAATCATCATAACTTTTTTGTGCGAGGTAGGATTTATGCGCTGTTTTCTCCTTTGGGATCGTATCAAAATTTTGGACAATTTGACAGTGGTTTGGACGAATTTTGAGACTGTTTGAATTTGGGCCCTAAGTTGGATTTTAAATCGATTAAAAATAAAACGTGAGTGTTTTAACTCACTCACAACTTTTAAAATTTCTTATATTAGTTAAATTAAATTTGTAATGTGATTAGGTATTTATTAATAGTTGTTTGGCATGTTTAAATCGTCATTCCAATTAATTTGAATTTATTTTGAACTTATTGTTATTTAATTTATTGTTGAATTTAAATTTCCAGTTAATGTCTTGTTGTTTATAGTCAGTTATTTGTTGAAATTTATTAATTGAATTGGATGATGATTGTGATGGATGTTCGATGGTTGATATTGGATGATTGGATGTTATGTTTGATTTATATACTGCTATGACTCTGCAAGTTCCCATAGTTATCGTTTAGGAAATCACTATGGGTTGAAATGTTATATGCCCGAACGATCTATAGATTAGGGAAAAATTGTTATGGGTTGAAATGATTGACTCGAGCAATTTTATGGATTTTTAAATATTAATTCGGGATTGCGGTTTGAAATGAAATATAACCGTAAAATTTAAATTGTTGATTGAAATGATAAATATCCGTATCATTTGACCCTAGGGCAGAGAATTATACACGGACACCGGATTGGTTAAATTAAATGATTTTCAATCCTTAATTTGTTTGAATTTAGTTAATTGATATTTTGAAATAAAATTTGATTTATATGAATTGAATTATTATTGGAAATCGAGTTTATGTTGATATTTGAATTGGTTTAAAGGAATTATTTAAAAAAAATTAATTGAAAATTTTAAGTTGAATTTTGAAGTATAAGTAAAGTTTAGCGAAATTGAGCTATTAAAATTGTTTGAAATATATCTTTGAAATATATTGGAATTGGAGTAATTTAAATTCACGTTTCAAATATGGATTGGAAGCAATATAGAATTAAATATTTTATCGAGAATTGGAATTGAAAGATATAAAATTGGGTTTTTGGAAATTGGAAACGGTCCAAATATATTGTAATAAAATAAATAGTTTAAATTGGTATAAATTTCAAATTCATATTTAATATAAATTGTTTAAAATTATATTATTTTAAAGATTCTAAATTTTAAGAATTTTCAAATTACTGAGGCATTCAAACGGATATCCTAAGGATTACTCATTCTAGGATTTACTTCACCCTATCTCTAATGAGCTACTTAACGTGTTATACTCCTGAGCTAAAGTATCACCTTAGCTCTGATACCAAATGTAACGATTCGGATTTTGCCCGCTCGAAAATCGACATCCATACCTCAAATCGTATTCGAATGCCATAGATTCGACCGTTCAAATCCGATTCGCTGGAGCTTATAACAATCATTAAGTATATAACACAGCGGAATGAAAGAATAATACATTGATATACAGCTTTGATACAATATCTGATACAACAGATGATCCAATAGATATCAATATACATCAGAGATATGATACAATAAATAGCAGCGGAAAAGAAAATAGATGACATCTAACAGCGGAAAAATATAACTCTAAGGTAGTCTTCAAAGAGAACTCCGAGAACTGTAACTCCATTTCCAAGAATCAATCCAGCAGAAGCTCGAACCCCCAATAACGATGCACCAAGCTAAGCAAGACTGGTGTGGTCCAAAGACTGAACTAGCTCCAGATAATCCACTATATCCAACTATCTGAAAACCCAACTCTAGACTGCTCGTGTAGAAATATAATGAGCACCCAGAGTTTAGGAAAGAAACAATAAACTCCGGATCAGTCGTGGGACTGGTGTGAGCAACAAAAACAGTTTATCTTTTAAAACAATCAACAAAAGATTTTCAAAGTCAATTCGCAATGCTTTTTAAAAATGAGACTACCATAAGACCTCCCGCCACACACACAATGCAAACGCAGACTTGGAGGAGATTTCTTCTTATGTTAGTCAAAGATGCTTGATACGTATTAAAAAGAAACATTTGATATTATTGCTAGTGCATAGTGTAGGAAAAATTCATTTCGAAAGTAGAATATAAATCTTAGCCAGCATAGGTACCATTATATTATGCCTACTATAGCTACCTCCTGAGGAAGCAGGTTCTACAACTAAAACCGTACAAGATCGTATTGTTTCTTTGGATTTCCAACAAATGGTCAGGCCAAGGAACTTCCCATTTCCACATGAGAACGCCTCTGGATGGACGTCCCCGAGAACCAAACCGGAACTCTACCAACACAAGGCCGGGTTACCCCTAACTGGGTAACTACTGACACGAGCACGCCATTCCCCGATCGTAAACGACCTTTCTCACGGGATCCCGATAACCAACAACCACAAAGTAATAAATTCGTAGTAACCACATAGGTTAAATATCTGGGCTCCATACCATGATACCACCTCTATCCAGAAGGAAATGCACATACCTAAAGGGCGCTACCCCTCATAACCTTGCTGCTTCTTTCCTGTTTTGACCATTCACGGGGTGTGAGGCTCGACGAAGTCACGTCCACAAAAACATACTTTATACAAAAGCCATGCTTTGGGTCAACAAATGATCATAGAAATGATCACCAAGATAGACGATCAAATAAATGATCCTATCACAAATAATCAACACAATGATCATTTCACAGCAACACTCAGTATGTCACATTACCAAATTGGGAATATATCGCTGATAACTTCAATTATATAACCTCTGAGCACGTGCGTCTCAGAGAAGGGTGTTAAGCTAAAAGAATAAATTCTCCGCCACCAACAGAAATATATTTGAAAGAAATCGGCTTTATATCTCAACTTGTGTTAACGCTTAAATTTGAACGCTAACACCCCGGTGTGTGAAGTATAGTTGTGAAAGCACCACCCGATAGATCGGGAAAGAATTATAAGCAAGTAATAGCGGAAAAGCAGTAAACAACAGCAATTTTATAGTGGTTCGGCTTATGGGTATAGACTACGTCCACTTTAAGTACTTTTATTGATGATCACGTTACAAGTTGATACAAATCTTCTCAAGTACAACACACTTTGAATTACAAAAGACTTAGAACAAGTAGCTCAAACTTCGATGTTGACAAAAATCTTCAAATCCATGGTGGATGTAGATGATTTCTTCATGAAGTTCTTTTAGACGTTCTTTGAATCTCAAAAGCTTTAAGTGTTGAAGTAGTCTGGAATTCGGCAGAGTAATGGTGCTTGAAATTGATTGACCAAAAAAGTCCCTTTCTAGTTGGAGTTAGTGCTGTATTTATAGGCGTGGTTTTCTGGGCAGAATTTATTTCCAAGTTCTAAGTCGCGGCCGACTTAGTATAAGCCGTGGCCGACTTACCATATGTCGTGGCCGATTCACCGAGCCAAGTCCTTGGCTTAATGGAAGCAAGCTTGCCTGAACTCATACCATCTGTCTTAAGTCGTTGCCGAGATAAGCTAGGTAGTGGCCGGCTTAAGGCAAGTCGCGGCCGAGTCACCTGGCCCTTCTACGGTTTCACCTAGGTCGCTCCCGAGTCAATATAGCATTATCTCCATAACACGGCATCGGACTTGCATTTTAGTAGCCTTTAGGTCGTGGACGGCTTAGCATACGTTATTAAGTCAGTTGCCGACTTAAGTATAGGTCGTGCACCTTTCCAAGTCCTGATCAATTAGGTCGGCAGCTTCCTTAGGTAATTAGATCAACACTCAATTTAGGTCGGTAGACTTCCTAAGTCGGTACTCCTTAAGGCATTAGGTCGTTATCCATTTAAAGCCTTAGGTCGGAAACTTTTGTAAAGGTATTTGAGTCGCAAAGTACCTTGAGTCGCTGTCCCTTCTTTTAAGTCGTAGGTCTCTTGAGTCGTGGAGGCCTTAAGTCTTATGTTGGCACATTCATCAGATCACTGGATCGGCATCTCTCTTAAGTCGGTACCCCTTTTTGAGTCTTAAGCCGGCATGCTTCTCAAGCCGTTAGGTCGGGCTCCCTTATGCCTTAGGTCGGCATCCCCTGTTGAACCTTAAGTCGGTATCTTTTCCGAGTCTTATCTTGCTAGGTCGTTAGCTCCTTAACTCGTGGGCTTCTTAACTCGTGGGCGAAACGGGGTTAACATTTGCCCCTCGAAGCACACGCTTAAGTCGTAAGTCGTGTGCTTCGACTTATCATTACCCGGTTGCGCCGATTTAAGTTCCAGTGCCTCCTGATATAAAAGCTTAAGTCGTTCCTCCTATCTCACTCTTCTCATTGCTTATCTCCTGAACCGTTCCTGCCATTGTCTCATCTTTAAGCTTTCAAAGGCGATCTCGATCAATTAACTACCGACAACCTCTGTTATCCACTGTGTAAGTAAACATTCCTCTTCCCTGATCATAGATTATCGTTGATTCATGAATTCCATCTCCCAAAATCAAACCGCCTCTTCGTACGATGCTTCATCATGAATTCCGTTACAATTATGGTTGGTGAACCTTAGGTTGCTCGATTTGGCTTTAAATGATTAGTGACATGATGAAGATGGTTTACTACTTTAGGTTAGACGATTTTAATTTGTGCTATGTTAACGCTCAAATTTAAACGCTAACACCCTGGTGAATAGGATGTGATTGTGAAAGCACCACCCGTTCGTACGGGAATCAGAAATAAGCAGAAAGTATGCAGAAAAACAGTAAGAGACACAGTATTTATAGTGGTTCGGCTTATAATCCAGCCTACGTCCACTTTAATCTTTTTATCACTAGTTTGATTACAATCCTTTACAAGATCTTTCAATTACAACACACTTCAAGTTATAGGATATGTAAAACAAGTGGCTCAAGCTTTGATGTTGACGATCATCTTCAAATCCATGGTGAATGTGGATGATTCCTTCATGGAGTTCCTTTAGAAGTTTGTTGGATCTGAAAAGCTTTGAAGTAGTCTGGAATTCGGCAGAGTAATGGCGCTTGAAGAGAATCCAAAAAAAAAGTCCTTTTAATGTTGAAGGTAGGGTGGTATTTATAGGCAAAGATTATGGACTTAGGCTCGGTCTTAACTCCTCACCGACCCAGTTAAGTCGCAGCCGGCTTATAGGAGCCCTCACATGATCAAGCTGCGTTGGATTTGCACAAGTCCAAAGTCGTTACCGGGTCAAGCTAGGTCGTAGGTCGCCCCCTCTCTCTGATGCATGGCCTCCGACTTAAATGGGAAGTGCATGTTTAAATAGGTCGTTACCGATTTAAAGAATTGACGAGCTAAACGTGAACTAACTCCCCTTCACTTGCCCAGGTCGCGCACGTCCTAGCACAGACCATGAGTCGGTCACGACACAAGTGTAAGTCGCGAACTTGTTCCACTCAGTTAGGTCGGTAAGCATGTTAAGTCCTTAAGTCGGATCGAATTAGGTCGGCAGCTTCATTAGGCAGTTAGGTCGGCGTCATGTTAAGTCGGATCCCTTGTCATTTCTTGAGTCGTTAGGCCAGTTCCTTCTGAAGCACTAGGTCGGCACCTATGTGAGGGCATTGGGTCGGCAAGTCATGCGAATGGTTAGGTCGGCCTGCTTTTTAAGCCTTAAGCAGTTAGGTCGGTATGTCCTTTAGATCGGCAGACCCTGCACAATTCTTACTCAGTTAGGTCGGCATCTCTTGGGTCGGCGCCATCTCCACACACTAGACCTGCTGAGTCGTAACCGAGATAGGGTTAACATCTGCCCCTCGAAGTATACGCCTTAGACTTAAGTCGTGTGCTTCGAAATATCTTAGCTCGGCTTCTCTTAGGTCGGTAGATCGCGTACGACTTACCAGTTAGTGTTGTTTAACATTCCTTCACCATGAGATGTAAATTAGCCCCCTTCCTCCTTTTTCTTTATTCAAACCCTTGCTCAATTCCGCCATTAAAGCACCCTCAGATCTTAAAGGCAACTTTATTCAATCGATCACAAATAATCTCTGCTACGCATCGTGTAAGTGGTTTTCCTGATTGTAATTTATTGCCGATTCACATTTCTTGTTTGTTAGAACTCGAATCGCCTCCTTGCACCGAATCGCCTCCTTGCACGACGCTTCATTATGAACCCCATCGTATTCATAGTTGATGAAACTTAGGTTATGAAGTTTTGGCTTCAGATTGGTCGTTGAGGCGATGAAGATGGTTTATCATCTTAAGCTCGATTCCGAATTGTTCAATTGGGTGATTCGGCAGCATGAGTAGAAGTGGGTGTTGAAGGAATGGCTGTAGGGTTATCGGGTTTAATGCTGTGGGATGTTGGCTCGAAGGCGAGTTAGTGGGTTTAGGTGGCTTAGCCTTCGACCGATCTAGCTCTTACACGACCTTAAATCGTGGTTGAGATAATGCTTGAGAGAATTCCGCCGACCTAAACATTAAAGCTTAGATCGTGACCGAGTTAAGACTTGGAGAAATTCCTGCCCTTCGACTTAGAGCTTGCCCTCTTATCTCCCCCATGCGAACTAGAGGAAATGAGTCGCCAAGCTGAACCACCTAGATTCTGACCCGTTACCGACTTAGTCTTATCTCGCATGAGAATTTTTTGAACCGTAGCCGAGCTAACACTTGGGCTCTGGACGTATTGACACTTAGAAACATAGGCCTTCTTCAAGTATTTTGACCCGGACTTCCGACTAAGTTGTTTACATTTTGAACATTTTGAACTGTCCTAGCTTCAAGTTTGCTTGAATTCCATTGTGTTACTTTACAGATCATTCTCATTTTTAAGCTGTAAACCTGTCGAGAATAACAAACAAACAAAGAAAACCAAGGCGCATATACTGCCATTGACTGCCCGTATCGAATGACAGATTAGTCAAGACAAGATGAGAGACATGAATATATTGCATGAAATGCTGTGAATTAATTGATTATAGTAAAATATTAATGCAAAGTATCAACAATTTGAACTGATTTGTTTGCATCAACATTGTATTTGCATATTCAAACTCAAAACAAAGATTCCTGATTTTTATAACTAACAAATGTTTGCTAGGTTTTATTCCAGTTACCTTTGCTTATTGTTTGATTGATACTTGTACAACACTTCACACACTTTAGGAAACGTGCACCTTCATGTTTGAATATCCAATTGCTTGTGTAGAATGACTTCCCATCAAGGAGAAGAAGCAGCAAGTCAAGAAGAAGAAACTTTCCCGATAGCTGTTCCTATACAGAATCCTCCGGAAAGAACTTCGACTATTCTATCTTCGAGAACATTTATTCAGTTGCGTACTCAATTCGGCTTTGCTGAAGATGATGTCATATTTCCTGGACCGAATGATACTGCTGACAGACCTCCTTATGGTTTTGTCGCGGTTAATCGTCATATGTGCTTAAGTGGGGCGATCCCACCTTTCAATGACTTTCTTCGAATTCTTCTTCTTCGGATGTCAATTTCTCCGTTCCAACTTCATCCTAATGGTTACGCTATCTTGATGGGGTTGGGTGTTTTGTTCAGAAGAAATCTTGACCGACTGCCGAGCTTCGAAGAAATTCGCTACTTATGCTCGTTTGCAAAGAGCAAAGACCATCCTTCTCTTATCATTGTGAGAAGTGCAAGAAACCGCAAGCTCATTCTTGATCTTACTGAAAGTGTCCATGGATTTTTAAACCAATTTTTCTTTGCCCGCAGTCCCCCAGAGTTTTATGCTTCTTGGAGAGTAGGAAGTAAGATCATTTATTTCCGTCTTTCCACTTTCTTTTTTAACTCTTTTCGGGGTCCAAATTGCTGATCTCATTCTTTGCTTTTTTCAGCACTTCCCCTTCCCTCTAGAGATCCGATACATAGGCAGACTTTTGATAGACTGAGCGCTGTAGCCGCAGAAGAGAGAAGTATCAAGTTTCTACTAAGCGACGAATTTCTACATCAATACGGACTTCTCCACCCTTCTCGCTATACTCAGCTTTGTGAAGCTCCGACTGAAGTTCCCGATTCCCCGACTGAAGCATCGGATGCCCCCGTTACTATCGAACAACCCTCATCAAAAGAGTCTAACATCGAAGCTTCATTGGTGAAATGTTCCACCCCTACCGACATTATGGGGTCATCTAGTAAGGCGGCACTTGCCCCGATTGAGGAAGAAGAAGAACTTTCACAGCCTCCCGGGGGATTAGCTGATGTAGGAACTGAGAAAACAAGTCTCACCGAGCATGATGGTGACGATGTTTATGATGGGTTGAGCGACATAATAGTGACCTCACAGGAGCTTTTTAGAGATGACGTGTCTAAAACTATCTCTCCTATAGTTGAGGCGACGTCCCTTCTTCGACTAACACCAACACAAACACCAACTCCTCATACCCAAGCTATCATCACCTCTACACCAATGAGTGGTTTGTAGCTTAATGCGCGTAGCTTGCACATCACACAACACTTAGGATTTTTTGGCGTTTGTTCACATTTAACTTCTTTTCTCCGGAAGTTTCTAAGACTTGCTATTTTTGCCTTTTCAGATTCCTCTATGGGGCGCAGCGGCAGCGGTTCTTATTATAAAGACTTTCGACGCTATGGAGGGCGTGGCAGCTATGATTACAAGCAATACTATACCGATCCCAGAGAGACCAATGAGCAGAGAGCTGCGCGAAAAGCTGAAGAGAGGAGAAGGTATGAAGAACGTCATGAGGGAGCGGGCACGCGACATGAATCCTTCCCAAGAGATGATGATTCCCATAAACGTAAAACGCACGATGATAGGGGGAAGAGCCATATTGAGGATTCGAGAAAGCGGACCAAACTTGGCGAGGAGCACGTGCCCGTGACATCTGAGAGACCTGGTGCCTCAGTTTCTATTGACATCCCTTCCAAATCTCCTGCTCTTGAAGGAAGTGCCATCCAAACACTTCTCAACAGGCCTTCATACTATGTTGAAAGGGGCCCCCCGACCTTGCAGAGCCGATTCCCGAATTGGTGTTTGAGGGGGGTACGCTTCGACCTCGATTTGGTCCCCATCGACAAAGAAGCTATGTACAGAAATCTCGATGCTGTCAAGCTTGATATCGATAGAATGTCTGGATGGCAAAAGTTGGTTGATGAACTTCAAAGAGTTAATCGGGCTAACATCGAAGCAATGCTGACCATGGAAAATGACAAATCAGAATGGCAGAAGATTCTTGATCAACACAACGCTGAGATGAAGGAGATAGCCGAATACAATGAAAAACTCGAAGCTGAAGTAAAGCAGCTCAAAGATGATCTTGTCTCTTCTACTAATACTTACACCCAAAGAGAAGAGGTATTGCAAAAACAAGTGCGAGATGCGCACGCCAGCCAGAGGGACGCTGAAGCTAAAGCTGAGAGGTTAGAACAAGCTGTAGAGAACCACCGCACTGATGTCACCCAGTTGCAGAATAAACTGAGCGCCCGGGACATGGAGATTGAAGCGCTAAAAGCCCAACTTGCTCAGACCGAAAAAGATCGAGATGAGGCCATGGCTGGCAAAATTGCAGCCGAAGAAACTGCTCAGACCATGGAAACCGATATCAATTCGACTTTATTCGATTTTTATTTACACTGTGTCTTGGGACGCGGCAGCCTCTCTTTTCTTGGTCCTAAGTATGAAATCACCCTGGCCGAGGTGTGGGAAGCAGCTCTTAACATGTTTAAAGACGCCGGGTATGGCGATGAAGATTTTGAGGCGCGTTACCTGGATGAGGGAGCTCGCGCTGCTCTTGCGAAGGGGCGAGAACAACTTGCCAGGATGAGAACTGGAATGGCGGAAGAGGAACGTTCTGGAAAGGAATTAACGCTTACTTCCTCTGTCCAACCTCCAGTTTCTCCTGTGGTTGACATCACGGGTTCTAGCTCCTCTACTCCGCCTGCAACTAAGACAGTAACTGAAACTACAAGTGCACAAGGCGGGGATGAAGGTGGTGAAAGCAACGAAGCACAGCGATATGAAATCAGCCTCAGAGATCCAACTGCCCCAGGTAAACTTGACACCGGACCAGCCCAAGTGGTGAACTGCTCGTTCGCTCCTTGTGAACTTGACGATATTCTTGATTATTTTTCAAATGTCAATGAATTCCCGACTTTTGATTATTCCTCAAATGTCAATGAATTCCCGACTTTTGACGAGCCGTCATCCCCTCTCTTTTCGAAAGATACTGATATTTTAAGTTTTTTCTCCTTTGTAGAGAAAGCACCGAGTCAAACTCAAGCTTCTTCTCCCCCGGTGATCCTTCCTCCATCTCTTCAAGTGGCGCCTCCTTCTGCCTCGCAACCTGGGTCACAAGAAGAACAAATAGAGGCTCTCCATGGCCTGGATGATCCCATTGCTTCGCAAGAGCAAAAAGATGACGGACTTGAGGGAGGTGACATATCTCCGGAGCGGACTCCTTCTGACGATATAACTTTATCTAAACTTGTCACTCCAGGAAGTGAGTCTTCCTCAAAGAGGAGAAGGAAGCAAGGAGCATCAAGGAGGAGAGGGAAGATAATCACTGCCACTGAAGAGGAGCCAGAAGTTGGGCCAGCTGCGCCTACCTCTCCTTCCTCCCTTATACCCACTGGCCGACCTGAAAAGCTGGTCATTCGGTCGGGTAAAGGGTCCAAAGGCAGTAAAAAGAAGTAAAGACTTTAGCTTTTTGTCTTTTGTATGAACTGGCCGAGAGTTGTGCGGGTATCGGCCCTCGCTTTTATTTTGAGAACCTGTATCTGCATTATAGTTGAATAAAATGATTCTTCGTTTGTACAAACTTCTGTTTGAATTTGAGAATGCATTTACTATTTATTTTATTTTTTGCACAAGTTTATTTACACGATATTGCAGCGGGCTTATGGTATGTTGTTTGAGTATTACTTTACTGATGCAATTATACTATTATACCATGTTGCCCCTATACCTTAAACTTGCTGCAATATTTTATACTTTGAGGGGACTTGCACTCTTATTTGTTAAAGAATAATTATTTTATTCTTTAAAGAAAATTTTGGTAGAGTACAACTCCCTTCGTATAAGTTTTTACGCTTTGTCGTTCGAAGAAATCACTTTTTTCGTTTGCTTATGTGCATATTTTATCAAGTGAATTCCTCTATGTGCTAAAGCGGACCTCTGAAGGGTACTTTAACTTCTTTTCCTTTTTTTTTTTTACAATCATTTTCCATAGTGGGCAAATTACTCTTCCTTTGAAAGTTAAAGTACGCTTTTGATGAGGATTTTTTTTTTATACAAAATTGTACCTCTGAGGAGGGATTTTTCACGTTTCAACACTTAGAAGTTTTATTTCAATCTCGGTGAAACGTGTACCCCCAAAGAGTTGTGCCTTCGAAGAAAGCCTTTTCACGTTTCAACACTTGGAAGTTTTATTTCAATCTCGGTGAAACGTGTGCTTCCAAAGAGGTCTTTTCTTTTTCTTGATTGTGCCTCCGAAGAGGTTCTTATTTTGCTTGTCTTTCAACTCCGGTGAAGTGAAATTCCGAAGAGCGGCTGTTACACTTCAACTCCTGGTGAAATATGCCTCCGAAGAGGTCTTTATTTTATTTGCATTTCAACCTTGGTGAAGTGAAACTCTGAAGAGTAACTACCCCAACTCTTGGTGAAATGTGCCTCCGAAGAGGGCTTTAGTTTTGTTTACATTTCAACTCTGGTGAAGTGAAATCCCGAAGAGCGGTCATAACACTTCAACTCCTGGTGAAATGGGCCTCCGAAGAGGGCTTTTATTTTGTTTACATTTCAACTCCGGTGAAGTGAAATCCCGAAGAGCGGTCATAACACTTCAACTCCTGGTGAAATGGGCCTCCGAAGAGGGCTTTTATTTTGTTTACATTTCAACTCCGGTGAAGTGAAATCCCGAAGAGCGGTCATAACACTTCAACTCCTGGTGAAATGGGCCTCCGAAGAGGGCTTTTATATTTTTTTTTGCATTTCAACTCTGGTGAAGTGAAATCCCGAAGAGCGGTCATAACACTTCAACTCCTGGTGAAATGTGCCTCAGAGAGGGTTTTCATCGCCTGGAAGTTACTCTCTCATGGTTGGAGGGTCATGACTCCTCCAATCTTTTTTGTTGAGTAGAGAACTTTCTTTTTTGTGGCGTATGACCCATTAGAGGTCTTTTATCCTCCGAAGAGTTGCGCCTCCGAAGAGGACTTGTGCTGCTGATGGTAGCTTTGGTTGTTCCTCTGTTCACTTGCTTATGCCTTTTCAGCGATCCTCTTTTTTTTTTTTTTTTTTTTTTCTTTTTCAAGTTTTCATTCCCCTTTTCTCGCAAGTGGCTTGTTTAATCCAAGGAAGCGTACTTCATTGTCAGGCAAGTTCGTGAGAACGGGCACTAGCTTCCTAATTGGATGTTTGTTCGTTCAAACAATCTCAATTTATTAACAAGGGCTCGTTTCTATCGAAATCATAAGCCGTTCAATTGAAGCATTTCCTATCTAGGATTTGAATTCGGGGCCTTTATGACTTGAAATTTGTTTGCTGAATGATGGTGAGAATCACTCGGTCTTATTATGCGCAAGTTTCATTTCCATTGTCTGCAAAAATTTAAATTGACATTTCAGCAATACATTTTATGTATTTTTATATCGAAAACAAAGCAAACATATAATGATAATAAGGAACACAAGATTTATAGTGGTTCGGCCATGAAATTGGGCCTACATCCACTTTATATTCTTTCATTATTTACTTGCATCAGTTTCACAATTGCTTTCAATTACAAGAATCATACATTCATAATTCTTTTTACAATGTTTCAACAAAATTTTCAAGTAAAGTATGGACGCAAGTGGTTGCTGTTCCATGCCCTTGGAATTTGATCTCCATCAACAGTGGTGAGCTTGAATGTGCCGTCGAGAAGCTTCTGACCTATTACATATGGTCCTTCCCAATTTGGTCCAAACACACCTGTCGCGGTCATAATTCTTTTCAGGACTAGATCTCCAATTTCAAAGCTGCGTTGATGAACTTTGGAATTGAAATGTCTGGCTATCCTTTGCTGATGAGCTGCAACTCTGAGGTTAGCTTCATCTCTTTTTTCATCAAGGAGATCCAGCGCTTCAAGTTGCAGCTTTTCATTTTCTGCTTGATTGAAATGGATTCTTCTGTGTGAAGGGACCTCTGTTTCAACCGGGATCATTGCTTCCGATCCGTATGCTAACGAAAAAGGAGTATGCCCAGTTGCAGTTTTGTGAGTAGTTCTGTATGCCCATAGTGCAAGTGGTAGTTTATCGACCCAACCACCTTTTGCTCTTTCGAGTTGCTTTTTGATGGTTGATTTGATGATCTTGTTCACTGCTTCCACTTGCCCGTTTGCCTGCGGATGAGCTACTGCCGAAAAGCTTTTCTGGATTTTGAATCGTTTGCAAAAATCCTGGAATTCCTCACTTTCAAACTGAGTACCATTGTCTGTGATTATTTTCTGAGGCACACCGTATCTGCAAATGATATTCTTGGTCACAAAGCTTATCATTTTCTTAGAAGTGATAGTAGCCAATGGTTCAGCTTCAGCCCACTTAGTAAAATAATCAACCACAACAATAGCATATTTAATCCCTGATTTAGCAGTTGGTAGCGGCCCAATGAGATCCATTCCCCAAATTGCAAATGGCCATGGACTGATCATCTGTGTGAGTTCGGTAGAAGGTGCTCTAGGAATTTTGGCATATCTTTGGCACTTGTCACATTTTCGGGAGTAATCTGCGGCATCCCGATTAATTTCTGGCCAAAAATATCCGTATCGGAGAATTTTCTTTGCTAATGTTTGACCACCTGAATGATCACCGCATTCTCCTCCATGCACTTCAGTTAGGATTGTTTTGGACTCTTCCCGGGATACACATCGAAGCAATGGCATTGAGAATCCTCGTCTGTATAATTGACCATCCTGGATTATATATCGAGAAGCTTTTCTCAGTAGCTTTTGTCGTTCTTTAGAGTTTTCTGGTAAAGAGCCATTGAGTAGATACTTTGTTATTGGAGTCATCCATGATTCTTGCTCTTGCGACATACTCATAACCCAATCGATATCCATTTCATCAATGCTTGGATTTGACAAAACTTCCACTGGAACTAACCCTAAGGATTGGGCTTCGCCAGAACTTGAGTATTTTGCGAGAGAATCTGCTTTCATGTTTTCTTCTCGAGGAATATGACTTATCATGTAATGGTCGAATTCACATAAAAGTTCCCAAGCCTTTGACACATAAGCGGGCAGATTTCCTCCTTTCGTTTGAAACTCCTTCTTGACTTGGCATACTATAAGCTGAGAATCACTGAAGATCTGTAACGCTCGAATGTTTAGTTCTTTAGCAATTTTCAAACCAGCAATCAGAGCTTCATATTCTGCTTCATTGTTTGTTGAAGGAAATTCCAATCTTAGCGCATAGCATAATGACCGGCCTTCAGGAGTTTCAAGAACAATTCCAGCACCTGAACAGTAATCATTTCTTGCGCCATCTACAAATAACTTCCATTGGGTTGGGGAGTTCTCGATTGTTTCTTCCTCGCTGTTACCCTTGTCTGTAAATTCTGCAATAAAATCTGCCAAAGCTTGTCCGTTGATCGCTTTTCTAGGATGATAAGTGATGTCATATTGGCTCAATTCAATATTCCACTTTAAAAGGCGGCCCGAAGTCTCAGGGCGAAACAAGACTTGCTTTAAAGGTTGATCAGTGAGGACTTTGATAGGATGAGCCTGGAAATATTGCCTCAACTTTCTTGAGGCAATCAATAGACAATAGGCGAGTTTTTCCAACTTGGAGTAATTCATTTCTGCCCCAGTGAGTCTTTTGCTGATATAGTAAACTGGATGTTGAATCCTTTTTTCTTCCCGTACCAGCGCTGCACTTAAAGCATGAGATGAAACTGCCAAGTATATAAGAAGATCCTCGCCATCGCCGGGCCTAGAAAGTATTGGAGGCGTTTCCATATGTTGAATCAATTCTTCAAAGGCTTTCTGGCATTCGGGAGTCCAGTCAAAGTTTTTCTTTCCTTTCTTTAGAGCGTCGAAGAATGGAATGCATTTATCAGTAGCTTTGGATATGAACCGACTTAAGGCGGCAATTTTTCCATTGAGACTTTGCAATTCCCTCTTTGTTTTAGGAGCTTTGACTTCTTTTAAAGCAGTGATTTGAGCTGGACTAGCTTCAATGCCCCTAGCGCTCACGATGAAACCCAAGAACTTTCCAGATTCTACCCCGAAAGAACATTTTAAAGGGTTAAGCTTCATTCCGTATCTTCGGAGGATTGCGAACATTTCTGCTAAGTGTTCGATGTGATCCACTGCTTTCTTAGATTTTACTAGCATGTCATCAACGTAAACTTCCATAGTCTTTCCCAACTGCGGTTTAAACATAGCATTGACCAGTCTTTGGTATGTTGCCCCCGCATTCTTCAACCCAAAGGGCATAACTCTGTAACAGTAAAGACCGACATCGGTGATAAAGCTTGTGTCCTCCTGATCTGGCTCATGCATCATGATCTGATTATATCCGGAGTAGGCATCCATAAAAGACAACAATTCATGACCCGCTGTTCCATCTACCAGTTGATCGATCCTGGGTAATGGGAAGCAGTCTTTGGGACAGGCCTTGTTTAGATCTGAAAAGTCGATGCACACTCTCCATTTACCATTGGCTTTCTTAACCAGCACTGGATTTGAAACCCAATTTGGATAGGTAGATTCTCTGATGAAATTATTCTCCATGAGCCGGTCAACTTCCTCTTTCAATGCTGTCGACCTTTCTGGACCTTGGATTCTTCTTTTCTGCTTTACTGGCGTGAACTTTGGGTCAATATTCAGAGCATGTACCGCAACTTCTGGGGATATTCCGCACATATCGGCATGGGTCCAAGCGAAAACATCCAGGTTTGCTTTCAAAAAAGATATCAAGGCATTCTGAACTGACACATTAAGTTGTGAACCCACATTCAGCACCTTGTTTGGGTCCTTCAGATCAACGGGCATCGGTATCGTTGTTTCTGCTGGTACCACCCTACTCTCCCCCGCACTGGCCTTTCTAGGATCCATCACTTTTCGTGCCCCGCTATGCTCGCCAGTCCAGGGTCCGCCCTGTAGTTGCTATAGGGTTGGTGTTTTGATGCGGATTGGGGTTGCCGCATCTTTTCCCATTTCTCTCTTCCTTGTTTCTCGCAGCTCTGTCATATAACATTCTCGCCCAGCGTTCTGGTCTCCTTTAATAACTCCTACCCCATTGTCTGTAGGGAATTTAATAGTAAGACACCATGGGGCAAGGACAGCTTTGAATGCAGCAAGAATAGGTCGACCAAAGAAAGCATTATAAGCAGAAAATTCATCTACTATCACAAAAGTCTGCTTGCGAACTACTTTTCTTTCTCCTTCTCCGAGTTCCACAAGCAAGTCAATGGTTCCTACTGGTTGCTTTGGCTCCCCTGCGAAGCCAGCAATTTTTTGCAATGATGCCTGCACTTCAACCATAGGAATCTTCATCTGGTCGAAGGTTTTCTTAAAGAGGATATTACAGGATGCGCCGCTGTCGATAAGAATCCTTCTGACGATGGCTGGCCCAATGCCAGCCGAGATGACCAAAGGATCCAAGGTTGGGGCTTCAATACCGATGGAATCCCTGGTTTTGAATACAATGTCATCATTGAATGTCTTTCGTTGCTTCAAAGGCGTAGTGTCTTCTAGAACAAAAAAATTTTCTTCTTCCGGTGCATATTTCAGGGCCCGGGAATACCTTTCCATCTCACCCCAGCTTCTGCCCGCTGGGTGAGGTCCGCCTGTAATGATATTGATAACAGGCCTTCCAGACTCAAAACCTGCATCTTTGCCATTAGTCCCAGATTGATGAGCAGGAGTTTGCTGTCCCTGGTTCGACGAAGCGGGATTATTATTATCATTCTTCTTCACAAATTGTTGTAGTTTATTTTCCCTTAACAATTCTTCAATTAGATTCTTCAATTGACGGCAGTCATCAGTATCATGACCGGGCTGATTATGGAAGCGACAGAACCTCCCACTTTGCACAGCTTTTTTCCCGGTTCTCAAGACTGGGGGTTTAGGATAATTGACAGAATCTTTGGTAGCCAGGTAGATTCGTTCTGGAGTATCTGACAAAGGTGTGTATTCTGATGGCTTGAAGGATCTATGCTTCTTCTGATTATTCTGTTGTTTTCCATTGTTGTTCTCCCTCTTCTGTCCCACAGACTCATTTTTGCGTGGAGCATTGGCGTTAGCTTCAACCTTTTCCAATGCTGCTTTCGTCGATACAGGGCGGCTCTCCAGACGCATGAACTCGTCTGCTTTCTTGTAGAATTTTTCGAGAGAGCTTGGTTCCTTCATATTCAACCATCTTCCAAACTCACTAGATTTATCTATGGCCCTCATCAAATAGGTCAAGACCATGCGAGGTTCCGCATTATCAACCTCAGCTAACGCTATATTGAAGCGATTTAAGAAAGACTTGATAGTTTCCCCCGGATTCTGCTCCAAACCGGATAACGACATGATGTCTTTTGCCTTTGAAGCATATAGCCTAAATTGCTCTTTAAATTTCCTGGTTAGGTCTGAAAACTGATCGATGGACCGGACAGGTAGCTTTGTGAACCAAAGCAGAGCTACGCCTTCCAAATATACGGGGAAGTATCTGCATTTTACTTCATCTGAGGCTCGGGCACCCGTCATATGCCAATCATATTTATACAGAAATTCGTTTGGATCACTTGTCCCCCTATAAGCTGGGATAGTTGGAGGAGCAAATTTTCGTGGGAATTCAGCCTTTAGAATTTTTTCAGTAAATGGAGTCTTGCTCGGAGCAAAGCCCCATTCTTTCTCATCTTCGACTCTTTGCATGCTCTCCTTCATAATTTGGCGAACCATTCCAGAGAGATATTCTTCATCATTACGAGCCCTAGATCCGCCTACCTCAGGAAGTATTTGCTCAGCGGGGTTAGTATCCCTTTCGGAAACATTCCTTTCTTCAGTTTCATGAATATTACCAGCGAAATTCCTTTCATTAGCTGTTGATTGACGGTTTGCCCCGAGCAAATCGTTCAACTTATTCAGGATTAAGGCATTTTGGGCATTCTGGGCTTCCATTTGCACATTTTGAGCATGTATCTGTCTGTTCAACCCCAAAATTGCGGCATCCAACTCTGCTTTCGTAACCCCGACAGTTGGAGTGGCTTGATTTGGTGTTGGGGAAGCGGAGGTTCCCTCTTGAATGTTTGCAGATCTCATAGATTTACTTTTCCTTCCAGGAGCCATGATTTCGGATAGACTTCTGGTTCTTAAAGAAACTTTATCTACAAATCTTTCTGAAGCAATGATGATAGATGTCCTGAGTTCGGTTCTCAGTGAAAGCACCAAAATGTTAACGCTCAAATTTAAACGCTAACACCCTGGTGAATAGGATGTGATTGTGAAAGCACCACCCGTTCGTACGGGAATCAGAAATAAGCAGAAAGTATGCAGAAAAACAGTAAGAGACACAGTATTTATAGTGGTTCGGCTTATAATCCAGCCTACGTCCACTTTAATCTTTTTATCACTAGTTTGATTACAATCCTTTACAAGATCTTTCAATTACAACACACTTCAAGTTATAGGATATGTAAAACAAGTGGCTCAAGCTTTGATGTTGACGATCATCTTCAAATCCATGGTGAATGTGGATGATTCCTTCATGGAGTTCCTTTAGAAGTTTGTTGGATCTGAAAAGCTTTGAAGTAGTCTGGAATTCGGCAGAGTAATGGCGCTTGAAGAGAATCCAAAAAAAAAGTCCTTTTAATGTTGAAGGTAGGGTGGTATTTATAGGCAAAGATTATGGACTTAGGCTCGGTCTTAACTCCTCACCGACCCAGTTAAGTCGCAGCCGGCTTATAGGAGCCCTCACATGATCAAGCTGCGTTGGATTTGCACAAGTCCAAAGTCGTTACCGGGTCAAGCTAGGTCGTAGGTCGCCCCCTCTCTCTGATGCATGGCCTCCGACTTAAATGGGAAGTGCATGTTTAAATAGGTCGTTACCGATTTAAAGAATTGACGAGCTAAACGTGAACTAACTCCCCTTCACTTGCCCAGGTCGCGCACGTCCTAGCACAGACCATGAGTCGGTCACGACACAAGTGTAAGTCGCGAACTTGTTCCACTCAGTTAGGTCGGTAAGCATGTTAAGTCCTTAAGTCGGATCGAATTAGGTCGGCAGCTTCATTAGGCAGTTAGGTCGGCGTCATGTTAAGTCGGATCCCTTGTCATTTCTTGAGTCGTTAGGCCAGTTCCTTCTGAAGCACTAGGTCGGCACCTATGTGAGGGCATTGGGTCGGCAAGTCATGCGAATGGTTAGGTCGGCCTGCTTTTTAAGCCTTAAGCAGTTAGGTCGGTATGTCCTTTAGATCGGCAGACCCTGCACAATTCTTACTCAGTTAGGTCGGCATCTCTTGGGTCGGCGCCATCTCCACACACTAGACCTGCTAAGTCGTAACCGAGATAGGGTTAACATGCTAGGTTTGCCAGGCGCTGATTTAGCAGAGGTTTCGAATTGGTGTCTTGGATGATCTGAATGCATGAAATAGTATAATTGAAGTGGGAATTTTTTGGTTGAGAGAGTGGCGAGGTATCGATTTAGATGTGACCTGGTGACCTTGGGAGGCTTGGCTTTTGGTTGACCCAATCCTTAAATCGCGGTCGTGCTATCACTTGAGGGAGATTTACCGACTTTACCTTCTGCCGATCCAAGCCTTGAAACTGTGGCCGAGTTAATCCTTTAAACCGTGGCCGAGTTAAGCCTTTAAACCGCGGCCGAGTTAACACTTGGAGAATTTCACACCACTTCTTGAACCAGAGCCTTCCTCTCTTTTACTCCTTTACGACCTAGAGGACCACCGACTTAAAGACCCAGGAACTTAGCCTTAACGCGTGAAAGACTCCTAGATCGTAGCCGACTTGATACTTGAGCTTCAGACGTGTTATCATTTAGGAGCATAGGCCAACTTTATGCATTTTGACTTTGACTACCGGACTAAGTTGAATAAACTTTGAATTGTAGTCAAACTTTGAACAGGGATTAAAATTTGAACTGCCCCAACCTTAAATTTGTTTGAATGTCATTGTGTTACTTTACAGATCATTTTCACTTTTAAGCTGTAAACCTGTTGAGAATAACAGACAAACAAAGAAAACCAAGGCGCACATACTGCCATTGACTGCCCACATCAAATGACAGATTAGTCAAGGCAAGATAAGAGACATGAATATATTGCATGAAATGTTGTGAATTAATCGACTAAAGTAAAATATTAATGCAAAGTATCAACAATTTGAACTGATTTGTTTGCATCAACATCTTACTTGCATATTTAGGCTTAAAACAATAATCCCTGAATTTCATAACTAACAAATGTTTGCTAGTTTTTATTCCAGTTATATTTGTTTACCGCTTGATTGATTCTACACAACAATTCACACACTTTAGGAAACGTGCACCTTCATGTTTGAATACCCAGTTGTTTATGTAGAATGACTTCCCATCGAGAAGAAGAAGTGGTAACTCAAGAAGAAGAAACTTTCCCGACAACAGTTCCGATAGAGAATCCTCCGGAAAGAACTTCGACCACTCTATCTTTGAGAACATTTATTCAGCTGCGCACTCAATTTGGCTTTGCTGAAAACGATGTCCTATTCCCTGGATCAAATGATACTGCTGATAATCCTCCCTACGGTTTCGTTGCAGTCAACCGCCACATGTGCTTAAGTGGGGCGATTCCTCCTTTTAATGACTTCCTTCGAACTCTTCTTCTCCGATTGACGATCTCTCCATTTCAACTTCATCCTAATGGTTATGCCATCTTGATGGGGTTGTGTGTTTTGTTTAGAAGAACTCTTGATCGCCTACCGAGTTTTGAAGAAATTCGTTATCTGTGCTCGTTTACAAAGAGTAAAGATCATCCTTCACTCATTATTGTGAGAAGTGCTAGAAACCGCAAGCTCCTTTCCGATCTCACTGAAAGTGTTCATGGATTTTTGAACCAGTTTTTCTTTGCTCGCTGTCCTCCAGGGTTTTATGCCATCTGGAGAATAGGAAGTAAGACTAGTGTTTCCATCTTTTCGTTTTTGAAACTTTTTCCGAGATCCGAACTTTCAGTTGCTAACTTCATTTTTTTGCTCTTTTCAGCACTTCCTCTCCCTTCTAGAGATCCGATTCATAAACAAGTTTTCGAGAGGTTGAGTGCCGTGGCTGCGGAAGAAAGGAGCATAAAATTTCTGCTGAAGGATGAATTTTTACACCAATACGGGCTTCTACACGCTTCTCGTTCTACGCATGCTCATGAAGTTCCAACAGAAGTTCCCGATTCTCCGACGAAAACTCCTGACGCCCCGGTTGCTGTCGAACAACTCACATCAAAAGAGTCTAATATTGAAGCTTCATTGGTGAAGTGTTCCACTCCTACCGACATTATAGGGTCATCCAGTAAGACGGTGCTTGCCCCGATCGAGGAAGAAGAAGAACCTTCACGGCCTCTCGGGGGATTAGCTGATGTAGGAATTGAGAAAACAAGTCCCACCAAGCATGATGGTGACGATGTTTACGAGGGGTTGAGCGACATAATAGTGACTTCGCAGGAGCTTTTTAGAGATGACGTATCTAAAACTATCTCTCCTGTAATTGAGGCGACGTCTCTTCTTCGACAAACACCAACACAAACATCAACTCCTCATACCCAAGCTATCATCACCTCTGCACCAAAGAGTGGTTTGTAGCTTAACGCGTGTAGCTTGCACATCACACAACACTTAGGATTTTCCAGCACATTTATGCACTTATCTTCTTATACTTTAAAGATTTCTAAAGCTTATCTTTTCTTATTTCAGATTCTTCAATGACACGCGGCGGGTCATATTATCAGGATTTCCAACGCTACGGGGGGCGTGGCCAATATGATTATCGGCGTTACTTTCCTTCCTATAGAGAGTCTGACGAAGAGAGGGCTGCTCGAAAGGCTCGTGAAAGGAGGGATGCAGAAGAGCGTTATGACAGAAGGGATAGGGATGAGCACCATGATTCTCTGCAGAGAAGTGATGACTCTCACAAAAGGAAATCTCACGACGACCGGGGAAAAGGTCATGTAGCTGAAGATTCAGGCAAACGAGCCCGACATGGTGAGAGGCATGCTTCCACTATTCCCGAAAAGCCTACTGCCCCTGCCCCTCTTGACATTACTTCCGACTCTCCTGCTCTTGGGAAGGAAGACATCCAGACAATAATAAGCAGGCCTAAATTTCAAGTGGGACCGGGCCCAGCCACTTTACAAAGTCGTTTTCCGCAGTGGTGTTTAAAGGGTGTGAGGTTCGATCTCGACCTAGTCCCTATTGACAAGCCTGCTATGCTACGAAATCTTGACGCCGTTAAACTTGATATCGAGAGGATGTCAAACTGGCAGAAGCTTGTTGATGAGCTTCAACGAGTTAACCGCGCCAACCTAGAGGCTATGCTCACCATGGAAAATGATAAGGCTGAGTGGCAAAAGGTCCTTGAGCAGCACGACACCGAAATGAGGAGCATTACTTCCTACAACGAGGAGCTCGAAGCAAAGGTTGAGAAGTTGAAAGATGAGCTTGCTGCTTCCTCTACTTCATACTCTCAAAAAGAAGAAGTGCTTCTCAGACAAGTTAGAGATGCTCATGCCAGTCAGAGGGACGCTGAGGACAGGCTTGAAGCACAAAAAAGAATCAGTGACGGCTATGTCTCTGATATTGCTGAGCTTCAAAAGAAAAACAACTCCCAGGAGGCAGAGATACAAATGCTTAAGCTTCAGCTTGCCAAAACTGAAAGGGAGCGCGATGAGGCTGTCGCCGGCAAAATCGCAGCCGAAGAATCTCATGAGGCGACCAAAAACAGCTTCGGCTCAACATTATTCGACTTCTACTTGCATAGCGTCTTGGGTCGTGGAAGCCTCGCCTTTCTTGGTCCCAAGTATGAGATCACTTTAGCTGAAGTGTGGGAGGCCGCTCTTGAGATGCTCGGTGCTGAAGGTGCCGGTTACGACGAATCAGCCCTGGAAAGGCATTATTTTGATGAAGACGCTCGCGCTGCTCTTGCCAGGGGAAAGGAACAACTTGCCAAACTAAGAACCGAAGTGACGGAAGGGGACCAGCTGGGGAAAACCACTTCAACTACTCTAGTCCAGCCACCTTCTTCGTCTGAAGTCGACATTATTGGTTCCAGTTCCCATCTCGCATCTCCCATCAAAGCTACCGCTGATATTACAAGCACACAAGGCGGAGACGAGGGTGAAGAGAGCGCTGATGCGCAAGCTTATGAAGTCGATATCAGGAAACCAGCTTCTCCAGGTAACTTCACTGTTAATCTCGCTACTGTCAATTCTGCTCAAGCGGGTTACTCGTTTATTTCGCATGAGTTTCACGAGCTCCTTGACTATTTTCTCAACCTTGACGAGCCTTCATCTCCTCTCTTTACTGACTTTAACCTTTTTTCTTCTGTAGAGAAAGTACCAAGCACTGCTCAAACTTCTACTCCTCCGGTCATCCTTCCTTCATCTCTTCAGGCGGTGCCTCCTTCTGCCTCGCAACCTGGATCGCAGGAGGAACAAATAGAGGCTCTTCACGGCTTGGATGATCCCATCGCTTCGCAAGAGCAGAAAGACGAGAGACCTGAGGGAGGTGACATATCCCCGGAACGGACTCCTTCTGACGACATTGTTCTATCAAAACTTGTCACTCCAGGGAGTGAGTCTTCCTCACAAAGGAGAGAGAAGCGTGGGACATCAAAGAGGAGGGGGAAGAAAATCACCGCCACTGAAGAGGAGCCGGAAGTTGAACCGGTTACACCTACCTCTCCTACTTCCCTTATACCCACTGGCCGACCTGGAAAGCTGGTCATTCGACCGGGTAAAGGGTCCAAAGGAGGGAAGAAGAAGTGAAGATTTTAGCTTTTTGTCTTTTATATGAACTAGCCGAGAGTTGTGCGGGTATCGGCGCCCGCTTTTATTTTGAAAACCTGTATCTGCATTATAGTTGAATAAAATGATTCTTCGTTTGTACAAACTTCTGTTTGAATTTGAGAATGCATTTACTATTTATTTTTGCACAAGTTTATTTATATAATATCGCAGCGGGCTTATGGTATGTTGTTTGAGTATTACTTTACTGATGCAGCTATGCTACTATACCATGTTGCCCCCATACCTTAAGCTTGCTACAATATTTTATACTTCGAGGGGACTTGCACTCTTATTTGTTAAAGAATAATTATTTTATTCTTTAAAGAAAATTTTTATAGAGTACACTTCCCTTCGTATAAGTTTTTACGCTTTGTCGTTCGAAGAAATCACTTTTTTCTTTTGCTTATGTGCATATTTTACCAAGTGAATTCCTTTATGTGGTAAAGCGGACCTCTGAAGGGTACTTTAACTTCTTTTCTTTTTGCGATCATTTTCCATTTGAAAGTTAAAGTACGCTTTTGATGAGGATTTTTTTTTACAAAATTGCACCTCTGAGGAGGGATTTTCCACGTTTCAACACTTGGAAGTTTTATTTCAATCTCGGTGAAACGTGTACCCCCAAAGAGTTGTGCCTTCAAAGAAAGCCTTTTCACGTTTCAACACTTGGAAGTTTTATTTCAATCTCGGTGAAACGTGTGCTTCCAAAGAGGTCTTTTTCTTGATTGTGTCCCCGGGAGGGGGTCGTACCTCTGAGGAGGGATTTTTTACGTTTCAACACTTGGAAGTTTTATTTCAATCTCGGTGAAACGTGTACCCCCAAAGAGTTGTGCCTTCGAAGAAAGCCTTTTCACGTTTCAACACTTGGAAGTTTTATTTCAATCTCGGTGAAACGTGTGCTTTCAAGAAGGTCTTTGTTTTTTGCATTTCAACTTTGGTGAAGTGAAATTCCGAAGAGCGGTTGCTACACTTCAACTCCTGGCGAAATGTGCCTCCGTAGAGGGCTTTTATTTTGTTTACATTTCAACTCTGGTGAAGTGAAATCCCGAAGAGCGGTTATGACACTTCAACTCCTGGTGAAATGGGCCTCCGAAGAGGGCTTTTATTTTGTTTACATTTCAACTCTGGTGAAGTGAAATCCCGAAGAGCGGTTATAACACTTCAACTCCTGGTGAAATGTGCCTCAAAGAGGGTTTTCATCGCCTGGAAGTTACTCTCTCATGGTTGGTGGGTCATGACTCCTCCAATCTTTTTTGTTGAGTAGAGAACTTTCTTTTTTTGCGGAATATGTCCCATTTGAGGTCTTTGTTCTCCGAAGAGTTGTGTCTCCGAAGAGGAGCATTTTGCCTCCGAAGAGGGCTTTGGTCTCTGAGGAGAAGCATTCGGTCTCCGTAGAGAAGCATTTTGCCTTCGTAGAGGGCTTTGATCTCCGAGGAGAAGCATTCGGTCTCCGTAGAGAAGCATTTTGCCTCCGAAGAGGGCTTTGGTCTCTGAGGAGAAGCATTCGGTCTCCGTAGAGAAGCTTTTCGCCTCCGAAGAGGGCTTTGGTCTCTGAGGAGAAGCATTCGGTCCCCGTAGAGAAGCATTTTGCCTCCGAAGAGGGCTTTGGTCTCTGAGGAGAAGCATTCGGTCTCCGTAGAGAAGCATTTCGCCTTCGAAGAGGGCTTTGGTCTCTGAGGAGAAGCATTCGGTCTCCGTAGAGAAGCATTTTGCCTCCGAAGAGGGCTTTGGTCTCTGAGGAGAAGCATTCGGTCTCCGTAGAGAAGCATTTTGCCTCCGAAGAGGGCTTTGGTCTCTGAGGAGAAGCATTCGGTCTCCGTAGAGAAGCTTTTCGCCTCCGAAGAGGGCTTTGGTCTCTGAGGAGAAGCATTCGGTCCCCGTAGAGAAGCATTTTGCCTCCGAAGAGGGCTTTGGTCTCTGAGGAGAAGCATTCGGTCTCCGTAGAGAAGCATTTCGCCTCCGAAGAGGGCTTTGGTCTCTGAGGAGAAGCATTCGGTCCCCGTAGAGAAGCATTTTGCCTCCGAAGAGGGCTTTTCACATTTCATCTCACAGGAGTATGTTGACCGGTTGTGGTGAAATGCGCGCCCCTAAGTAGGGTTATTGTCAGGAAGTTTGGAGTTTCCTTTTCTCGGTTGGATGGATTCTCGGGAGTGTGTCGACCGATAACTCCACGACTTTGTAACGAGAAAGACGCCTTTTTTCGGTGAAGCCCGCTTGAGGTCTTTATCCTCTGAGGAGTTATGCCTCCAAAGAAGGCTTGTGCTTCTGAAATATTCTTTTTGCTGGCTGACGCTTGCTCTCGCATGTCTCTTTGCCGTTGATTCATGTTGACAATCCCCATTGCTTCGCAAGTGTCACCACTTTCAGCTACCAGGCCTCTCCCTTACCCAAAGGAGTATATTTTATAGTTAAGCGAATTGGTGGTGGCAGATATAGGTTCTTTAACTTGCTGTTTGTTTGTTCAAGCATTTGTAGTTAGCCATATATGATCTGCTTCTATCCACCTTGCTTACTTTCGTCTGAAATTCTCCTTTTGTAGGATTTGAATATGGGAATTTTGAATGGTTCAATGCTTGATTGCTGGATGATGTCGCGGATCACTTGGTCTTGTGACTGGTAAGCTTCGCTTTTATGGCCCTGGAATTCTGTTGTTTAAGGCTTGCTTTTGAATGCTACCAAGGGTTGCTTGATATTGCAATGAATCAGCTTGGTATTATTGCCTGCAAATTTAGATCGATAATCTTAGTGATATTCTCAGAGTATTTCACATATCGAAATAAAATAAGCGACTTGTAATAATAGGGAAAGCAAGACTTATAGTTTTTATTATTTATTGGCGTTGTTTTTACAACAGATTTTGATACAAGAATCATTGGATCAGCACTTTTTTACAAATTTGAAACAAAGTGTTCAAGTAAGGTATGGAAGCAATTGCTGCCCCAGGCTTTAGGGATTGAATCTTTTGGCATAAGAGGACTGGATGGCAACATCTTTCAGAATCGAAACTTCCTTTCACTTTGAAGGTCTCCTTGGAGCGTGAGCACGTCTTCCCGCCTCATCCAATTTTTCCCTGGCTGGTGAGGGCTTGCTGTGATGATACTAATGATAGGACCTTCATCTCCCTGTGCCACGGTTCTTTTGTTTGAGCTACATTGTTGAGCGGGAACCAGCTGCACCTTAGAGGATGAGGAATGGTTAATTCCATCTTTTTTCACATACTGTTGCAGTTCATTCTGCTTGATCAATTCTTCAATCTCCTTCCTTAGATGGCGACATTGGTTAGTTTCATGGCCAGGTTGATTGTGAAATTGACAGAATTTCCCATTGTCTGTCGCGCTTCTCCTCATCAGAGACGGTTTGGGGTAAACAACAACATCCTTTGTTGCCAAGAAGATACTTTCCGGAGTGTCGGTCAAGGGAGTGAAGTTGGAGGGTATGAAGCGTCGAGCTTTTTTCAAGAGTTTCTGTTTTCTTCTTCCCCCATTCTTCTCTTTATGTTCAATCATTTCCGGTATGTATTCTTCATCGTTATCAGGACTCAATGGGTAATCATCAACTATTCTTTCAAAAGTTCGCCTTGACAAACGCTCGTGGATAGTTGGTCGTGGCCATGAATTCTCTGTTTGGGGGAATGTTCCAATAGTAATGCCAGTTGCTCGTTGAGGGGCATTCCATTCTTCTGAAACCTGGACCTCTTTGGCAATGGTTTTTATATCACTTTCTAGTCGATGGACTTCTTCCTGCAATGCGTTCATCTTATCCAGTATCCTATTGCTTTGAACTTCCATGTGTTGATATATTCCATATATCACGGCATTCAATTCAGCCCTTGTGACTCCAATACTTGAAGCTGTTTCACTTAGCGTGGGAAGAGCAATGGCATTGCTGCAAGTACCTTCAAACCTTAACAACTTCCGTTTCCTTTCTGAAGCCATGGTTTCTGTTAGAATTTTGTTGAACAATGGTTGAAGTTTGCCCCTGAGTTCAATTCTCAGTGAAAGCACCAAAAATGTTAACGCTTAAATTTGAACGCTAACACCCCGGTGTGTGAAGTATAGTTGTGAAAGCACCACCCTATAGATCGGGAAAGAATTATAAGCAAGTAATAGCGGAAAAGCAGTAAACAACAACAATTTTATAGTGGTTCGGCTTATGGGTATAGCCTACGTCCACTTTAAGTACTTTTATTGATGATCACGTTACAAGTTGATACAAATCTTCTCAAGTACAACACACTTTGAATTACAAAAGACTTAGAACAAGTAGCTCAAACTTCGATGTTGACAAAAATCTTCAAATCCATGGTGGATGTAGATGATTTCTTCATGAAGTTCTTTTAGACGTTCTTTGAATCTCAAAAGCTTTAAGTGTTGAAGTAGTCTGGAATTCGGCAGAGTAATGGTGCTTGAAATTGATTGACCAAAAAAGTCCCTTTCTAGTTGGAGTTAGTGCTGTATTTATAGGCGTGGTTTTCTGGGCAGAATTTATTTCCAAGTTCTTAGTCGCGGCCGACTTAGTATAAGCCGTGGCCAACTTACCATATGTCGTGGCCGATTCACCGAGCCAAGTCCTTGGCTTAATGGAAGCAAGCTTGCCTGAACTCATACCATCTGTCTTAAGTCGTCGTCGAGATAAGCTAGGTAGTGGCCGGCTTAAGGCAAGTCGCGGCCGAGTCACCTGGCCCTTCTACGGTTTCACCTAGGTCGCTCCCGAGTCAATATAGCATTATCTCCATAACACGGCATCAGACTTGCATTTTAGTAGCCTTTAGGTCGTGGACGGCTTAGCATACGTTATTAAGTCAGTTGCCGACTTAAGTATAGGTCGTGCACCTTTCCAAGTCCTGATCAATTAGGTCGGCAGCTTCCTTAGGTAATTAGATCAACACTCAATTTAGGTCGGTAGACTTCCTAAGTCGGTACTCCTTAAGGCATTAGGTCGTTATCCATTTAAAGCCTTAGGTCGGAAACTTTTGTAAAGGTATTTGAGTCGCAAAGTACCTTGAGTCGCTGTCCCTTCTTTTAAGTCGTAGGTCTCTTGAGTCGTGGAGGCCTTAAGTCTTATGTTGGCACATTCATCAGATCACTGGATCGGCATCTCTCTTAAGTCGGTACCCCTTTTTGAGTCTTAAGCCGGCATGCTTCTCAAGCCGTTAGGTCGGGCTCCCTTATGCCTTAGGTCGGCATCCCCTGTTGAACCTTAAGTCGGTATCTTTTCCGAGTCTTATCTTGCTAGGTCGTTAGCTCCTTAACTCGTGGGCTTCTTAACTCGTGGGCGAAACGGGGTTAACAACTTGTAATGTCAGACATACAATACATACAAGTCTGTTCCGGGCTCGAACAAAACCGAAGGCACTTACAAAGAAGTCCTTGCAATCCGGATATTTACAATCCTGATCGGATTCACCATCACATATGGAGAACTCTATACCGGAGCAACTCGGTGCAGAGTCAATCGACAGATCATCCTATCGCTCTCGCAAATACCGGGTCTTCAACACCGATCTTCAATGCTATTCATAACGACATATCATATATTCGGAATGGGTTATACGACACAAAGGTCCTTTCCCGGTTAAACCGAATAGTAAGCACGATATTTCAAAAACAAATGGATAATGGGATTTCAATTAAGTCACAACTTAATAATTCAAAACTTTCTTTCAAATGGTTTAATCCAATTACCATTTCAATCTTTAAACAAAAAGATTCATTTTCACAACCTTTAACGGTTCAAGCAATTTTCACATTTTAATCTTTTAAACAAAAGATTCATTCACAGATTTTTCCAAATCAATTTTCATTTCAATTCGATTAACTCGTTAAATCTCTAAATCAAAGATTTAACTTATAGCCTTCAAAACAATTTCATTTCAATTTGATTTAAACAAATCATCAACTTAAATCTGTTAAAAATAAACAGATTTAATTCATAGCTTTCAAAAAGAATTTATTCATAACTTAGGAAAATCATTTCTCCATTCAATCTTGAAATTCCCCTAATTAACTGGAATCTCAGTTCTTATTTAAGAGTGTTTATCATTTGAAAACAACCGTTTTCATTTTGGAAATCTGATTCATTTATACGAGTTGAAACCCTTGGGTTAAATTCAAATTCCCAAAACCATATCTTTTAAAATGGTTTAAATTCATACAAACCTGTTTATAATATCTTTAACCATAATTTCCAATCATTGAATTCAATTCCAAATATCGAATTCAAATTTAAATTGAATTATTTAAATTTCAAAACTTAATCAAGTAAATTAAAATAAATTTTAACTTGAAATTTCATTCCAAAAGCTTTTCACATTTATTCCGATTCCATTTCCAAAACA
The DNA here is from genome assembly GCA_030765085.1 of Allium cepa. Classification (NCBI taxonomy): domain Eukaryota; kingdom Viridiplantae; phylum Streptophyta; class Magnoliopsida; order Asparagales; family Amaryllidaceae; genus Allium; species Allium cepa. The sequence continues at coordinate 765,490,669 of CM060937.1, read as the reverse complement.
TTTGAATTTAAATATTCAACTTTAAAAATCATTTAAAAATCATTTTAAAACCTGTGACTTAATCGATTTCCTCGTGAAATCCATAATTGTGTGTGTATAAGTGTGGTCAAGGGGTTTAACGCAATAGTGCACAACCATTCAATCATCACAGATCAAATACGACAATATATTCGATAAGCGATATAAATTATAACGCTTATCTTCCATTCACAAATTCACAGATAATACACAAATGTACATAAGTAAATGAGTAAATTTCACATAGCTCAATTCACAGAACATGATATTACAGATCATAGAGGACAATCAATTCAAGGCATCTCATAAAATACGATCATTCATAAGTAATTCAGGCATCCAATAATCATTTATAAACAGGATTTATTTATCGTTTAATCCTATGAATTCAATTTATCTCCAATTAATTTAATTACTTATGAATTTATTATCCAATTCTGATTAGATTATTTTCATTAAGTAATTACATTTAAATCATTTATAATTGATTATCTAAATTATTTAATCCAATAAATCATTAACATCAATCACTTTAAATCAATTACTTAATAATCCTTAGTTAATTATTCTTATTAACTAATAATATTTCTTAATCACTTTCTTAAGAAATTATCTTAGATTAATCCATTATTAATCATCTTCATAAATCATTCTTTAATTCTCGTATAAATTTAATTCTTTTATTATCTTAATTATTTCTAAGGTAATTCGTTTACTTTATCAGTGGCTTTATTAACATTCGAGTGTATTTTAAAACATTACACTTCTAAATTTTTAAAGCTTCCTAAAATTATTTAACAAAATTTAACACAAATTCTAAATTATTCATTCTAATTGGCTCTATAATTAATGGATTAGAAATCATTAAATCTTCATTTACTTAAGTTAAAACTTATTCTTGATTTAACATGTTCTTTACAACATGCTAGAAGCATTGTTTTCAAATTTCCTTTTTAAATTCCTATTTAAATTTTGAAAATTAATTATATTACTAACTGCAACCTTAATTGTTAATTTTCTTTATGCTTAACTATAGTCATTAGTTAATTAAAATAATTTATTAAGAGTTAAAAACATCGTTAAACATTAACTTTCTTTCTTTTCTTTTAAAAAAAAAATAAAATTCTGCAGTTTGGTGAAAATTACCCGAGCAACCTTGAAAAAAACTTCGAGTTCAACCCCGTGAACTCCCCATCTCTCCCCGAGTCTCCCTGTACCCATTTCTACTTTTTTTTTCTTTAAAGTAATGAACTGCTGAAACATTAGCTCACTCACGCACCACACCAGAGTCTCGAGCCAACTCACGAAAATCCCGAGCTCCACTTCGAGTTCAGCATCTTCTTCCCCAATGACGCAACCCACAGCCAAAACCCAACAGCCCAAACGTGCACATGCACGTGCACCAGAGATTTCCAGAGCTTCCATCAACTCCACCGCCGCCAACAAATCATCAGCAACACCTTCGACTAGCACGACACCAAGAATCGATGAACTCGATGACAAAAAGAAAACGAGGTATTTGATCAAAAACTGGAACTCCACGGCTCAGCAAAACTTCACCGTGACGATAATCACGTCCATCGTTAACCACGCCATTTCGACCCAAGTTTCCCCTACGACCTATGAACATTTTCCCCTAGGTGCGATCGCCGTCTCGTGCCCAACGTTGACGAACACTTCCCCAAAACTTCATTGCCTCAACTGGGTTATTAAACCCTACATTTACTTCGCATGGCCACTATGACGAATTAGAATTTTTCTGGTTATTTTTCTGATCATCACCGATGCTCGAACTACCTTCTCCAAAAATCACGACCTTCGAATCATCGTTGATCATCGGATTTTTGTGAAAATGCCCATTCTGTTCAACTCGCGATTCCCCATCATTTATAAACTTAAAAATCATAATTCCTTCACCTAAAATCACTATTTTTTAATACGAACACAATTGTATGATCAGATTATAGAATTAAAATTCTCGAATTTTCTGGTTAATGATAATTTTACTGTAAATAATTATTTTCACAGTATTCACATTTTTTTTTCTTTCTGAAATTATTTTTAACAGTGAAGTCATGATGTTATAAACAATTTCTGTTTAGAAAGTGAAGCTAAATTTTGATTAGAGAGAAAGATAAGATTTTTTTTTTATATGTGGCTCTTCACTCTGTTGATATAACAGAGTTTATGTTTGTACAGACACCTATACATATCCATTATCAGACATGCAAGGATATTTAAAACATACTTCACATCACAGCTTCAGATTTTACCACACACAATCAAACATAAACAAATTTGAGGAAAGTTTGCTCACTGATATAAAAGATTTCGGGGAATAAAAATTATTTTGAAGAAAACCTGAGCCTGTAAACCAGAAGTATGCAGATGCATGCATTCAGTGATAAAGAAATTTGCATACCCCAAACAAAGCAGAACATTTCAAACCATCATCTTCATCCATCATCATAGACTTAAGCGAATAAAGAAAAATCAATTTTCAGAAGGTTTAATGTCTGCTCACCTGAGTTTGGAAGCAGAGAACCACATTTTTTGATGTTTTTGAACAGAGAAGCAAAGAAGAATCTTAGCCAACATACTTGCATGCTTGATTTGTTTAAAGCTTCCAGCTTGAAGACTTTTGAACTTTTTGTTTTGAGTTTTAAGTGGTATTTACTTCAGTTATTACTTGGTTTGAAATGGACAAACTGATGATGATATAGGGGCAACATGTCTACAGGCTGATATATTTAGTACAAGTGATGAACATTGTTTTGTTCTGTACAAAAGGTATGGTTGAGTTGCTTGTGTCATGGGCTGACATGATTCTAGAGGTATGGAAGATCTTTGTTTATTCTTATATCTTTCCTTCTTTAACTCGGCTGAGAGATTGTGTGCTGAGGGTATTAAATGCTTGCTTCCTACCTTGTTTACATTTGTTTTTATCAGTTTGGCTTCTGCATACTTATATTTTTATCCTTTATTTGCTTGTCCTTGTTTATACATATAAATGTATTTGTTTACTTGGTTTTATGTTTTATTTTGTACTAGTATTTATTTGTTTGAAAACTTTATTTGCATTGCCTGCATATGTATGTTTTTATTTGTTTGTTAATTTTACTTTGTTTTTGTTTACTTTGCCTATTTATTTGTACTTTATTTTATTTTGCTTTGCATACTAAAACTTTTATATTTGTTTGTATTTATTATGTTTGATTTGTTTATACTTAAATATATTTATTTTATTTTGTCTAAAGCTTTATTACTTTTCCTTGTTATTTTGTCATATGAACACATTTCTATTTTATTTTTATACTAAGTTTTGCCTTACTTCCTACTTTGCTGAAATGTATTATATTATGTACTTTATTTTGTTTATTTTATTTATTTTCTTGCTTGTTTCAGCCATTTATTTTATTGCTTTAGTTATAGTTATTTGTTTATAAAATTTACTCAAGTATAAACACACTTTTATACTTAAACAAAGTTTTAAAATCTTACCTTTCCTTTATTTTTAAACTTATATTATTAAATACTTAATTTACTTAAAATTATTTCAAACCTATGTACATTTTTTATAAGATTTATTTTATTTTTACAATCATAGTTTCCCAAAATACATACATATATTATTTTATATAACTCAAATTATCATCATTTATAAATTTTTAAATCAATTTATTTATTTATTTTTATACTTGTGTCCAAAGTATATTATTTATTTTTCAAAATCATTTATTTAAGAATTTATTTAAAATCCAATATATACATATATATTCTCATATATACAAATTTTCAAATCCATATGACTTTACATATTTTCTATTTGAATCGGGGAAACTCGCTTCCATTTATAATTAATTTTATAAATTTTATTCAAAATTTCATTTAATTATTAATTTAAATTAAATAAATATCCTGGGTCGTTACAGACTTCCCCCCTTAAAAGAATTTCGTCCTCGAAATTCGCAGGCACGAAAACAACACAGAGATAGCTAGATAGAGAAATATCTTTTCAAATCAAGCTGGACATCAATTCTGTATTTGGCTCACCAAATCAGAATATCAACAATAGATACAAGAAATTATAATAAAATTTCAAATTTTGGTTTTAAACAAAATCATTTTATCGATACAATTCTAATCATTCTTCATATTTTATTAATCAATTTTAACTCAATTTTAAAATTTCCAATTCATTTAAAATTTTCTGTTTCAAATTCATTAAGGCTTAAATCAAAAACTGATAAGAAATCAGATGAAGATACGAATTAAAAATTTCCTACAACGATTCGTAGAGCATCACCACACTAAAACTTCTTCTCGTAGCTGGTACGAAGAAATCAAAAGAATTTAGAAACGAATCAAAGAAATTGATAAGAAAGTTATTTCAACTGTTGCAGGGTATTGACTATTTATAGTCATATTTCCCTGTCCCCTATCTCGTTCTCTTCTTGCACTCACACTTACTATCAGTGGATAGTAAGAGAATTTACTGAGGCATTCAAACGGATATCCTAAGGATTACTCATTCTAGGATTTACTTCACCCTATCTCTAATGAGCTACTTAACGTGTTATACTCCTGAGCTAAAGTTTCACCTTAGCTCTGATACCAAATGTAACGATTCGGATTTTGCCCGCTCGAAAATCGACATCCATACCTCAAATCGTATTCGAATGCCATAGATTCGACCGTTCAAATCCGATTCGCCGGAGCTTATAACAATCATTAAGTATATAACACAGCGGAATGAAAGAATAATACATTGATATACAGCTTTGATACAATATCTGATACAACAGATGATCCAATAGATATCAATATACATCAGAGATATGATACAATAAATAGCAGCGGAAAAGAAAATAGATGACATCTAACAGCGGAAAAATATAACTCTAAGGTAGTCTTCAAAGAGAACTCCGAGAACTGTAACTCCATTTCCAAGAATCAATCCAGCAGAAGCTCGAACCCCCAATAACGATGCACCAAGCTAAGCAAGACTGGTGTGGTCCAAAGACTGAACTAGCTCCAGATAATCCACTATATCCAACTATCTGAAAACCCAACTCTAGACTGCTCGTGTAGAAATATAATGAGCACCCAGAGTTTAGGAAAGAAACAATAAACTCTGGATCAGTCGTGGGACTGGTGTGAGCAACAAAAACAGTTTATCTTTTAAAACATTCAACAAAAGATTTTCAAAGTCAATTCGCAATGCTTTTTAAAAATGAGACTACCATAAGACCTCCCGCCACACACACAATGCAAACGCAGACTTGGAGGAGATTTCTTCTTATGTTAGCCAAAGATGCTTGATACGTATTAAAAAGAAACATTTGATATTATTGCTAGTGCATAGTGTAGGAAAAATTCATTTCGAAAGTAGAATATAAATCTTAGCCAGACCATTATATTATGCCTACTATAGCTACCTCCTGAGGAAGCAGGTTCTACAACTAAAACCGTACAAGATCGTATTGTTTCTTTGGATTTCCAACAAATGGTCAGGCCAAGGAACTTCCCATTTCCACATGAGAACGCCTCTGGATGGACGTCCCCGAGAACCAAACCGGAACTCTACCAACACAAGGCCGGGTTACCCCTAACTGGGTAACTACTGACACGAGCACGCCATTCCCTGATCGTAAACGACCTTTCTCACGGGATCGCGATAACCAACAACCACAAAGTAATAAATTCGTAGTAACCACATAGGTTAAATATCTGGGCTCCATACCATGATACCACCTCTATCCAGAAGGAAATGCACATACCCTAAAGGGCGCTACCCCTTATAACCTTGCTGCTTCTTTCCTGTTTTGACCATTCACGGGGTGTGAGGCTCGACGAAGTCACGTCCACAAAAACATACTTTATACAAAAGCCATGCTTTGGGTCAACAAATGATCATAGAAATGATCACCAAGATAGACGATCAAATAAATGATCCTATCACAAATAATCAACACAATGATCATTTCACAACAACACTCAGTATGTCACATTACCAAATTGGGAATATATCGCTGATAACTTCAATTATATAACCTCTGAGCACGTGCGTCTCAGAGAAGGGTGTTAAGCTAAAAGAATAAATTCTCCGCCACCAACAGAAATATATTTGAAAGAAATCGGCTTTATATCTCAACTTGTAATGTCAGACATACAATCCATACAAGTCTGTTCCGGGCTCGAACAAAACCGAAGGCACTTACAAAGAAGTCCTTGCAATCCGGATATTTACAATCCTGATCGGATTCACCATCACATATGGAGAACTCTATACCGGAGCAACTCGGTGCAGAGTCAATCGACAGATCATCCTATCGCTCTCGCAAATACCGGGTCTTCAACACCGATCTTCAATGCTATTCATAACGACATATCATATATTCGGAATGGGTTATACGACACAAAGGTCCTTTCCCGGTTAAACCGAATAGTAAGCACGATATTTCAAAAACAAATGGATAATGGGATTTCAATTAAGTCACAACTTAATAATTCAAAACTTTCTTTCAAATGGTTTAATCCAATTACCATTTCAATCTTTAAACAAAAAGATTCATTTTCACAACCTTTAACGGTTCAAGCAATTTTCACATTTTAATCTTTTAAACAAAAGATTCATTCACAGATTTTTCCAAATCAATTTTCATTTCAATTCGATTAACTCGTTAAATCTCTAAATCAAAGATTTAACTTATAGCCTTCAAAACAATTTCATTTCAATTTGATTTAAACAAATCATCAACTTAAATCTGTTAAAAATAAACAGATTTAATTCATAGCTTTCAAAAAGAATTTATTCATAACTTAGGAAAATCATTTCTCCATTCAATCTTGAAATTCCCCTAATTAACTGGAATCTCAGTTCTTATTTAAGAGTGTTTATCATTTGAAAACAACCGTTTTCATTTTGGAAATCTGATTCATTTATACGAGTTGAAACCCTTGGGTTAAATTCAAATTCCCAAAACCATATCTTTTAAAATGGTTTAAATTCATACAAACCTGTTTATAATATCTTTAACCATAATTTCCAATCATTGAATTCAATTCCAAATATCGAATTCAAATTTAAATTGAATTATTTAAATTTCAAAACTTAATCAAGTAAATTAAAATAAATTTTAACTTGAAATTTCATTCCAAAAGCTTTTCACATTTATTCCGATTCCATTTCCAAAACATTTGAATTTAAATATTCAACTTTAAAAATCATTTAAAAATCATTTTAAAACCTGTGACTTAATCGATTTCCTCGTGAAATCCATAATTGTGTGTGTATAAGTGTGGTCAAGGGGTTTAACGCAATAGTGCACAACCATTCAATCATCACAGATCAAATACGACAATATATTCGATAAGCGATATAAATTATAACGCTTATCTTCCATTCACAAATTCACAGATAATACACAAATGTACATAAGTAAATGAGTAAATTTCACATAGCTCAATTCACAGAACATGATATTACAGATCATAGAGGACAATCAATTCAAGGCATCTCATAAAATACGATCATTCATAAGTAATTTAGGCATCCAATAATCATTTATAAACAGGATTTATTTATCGTTTAATCCTATGTAATTCAATTTATCTCCAATTAATTTAATTACTTATGAATTTATTATCCAATTCTGATTAGATTATTTTCATTAAGTAATTACATTTAAATCATTTATAATTGATTATCTAAATTATTTAATCCAATAAATCATTAACATCAATCACTTTAAATCAATTACTTAATAATCCTTAGTTAATTATTCTTATTAACTAATAATATTTCTTAATCACTTTCTTAAGAAATTATCTTAGATTAATTCATTATTAATCATCTTCATAAATCATTCTTTAATTCTCGTATAAATTTAATTCTTTTATTATCTTAATTATTTCTAAGGCAATTCGTTTACTTTATCAGTGGCTTTATTAACATTCGAGTGTATTTTAAAACATTACACTTCTAAATTTTTAAAGCTTCCTAAAATTATTTAACAAAATTTAACGCAAATTCTAAATTATTCATTCTAATTGGCTCTATAATTAATGGATTAGAAATCATTAAATCTTCATTTACTTAAGTTAAAACTTATTCTTGATTTAACATGTTCTTTACAACATGCTAGAAACATTGTTTTCAAATTTCCTTTTTAAATTCCTATTTAAATTTTGAAAATTAATTATATTACTAACTGCAACCTTAATTGTTAATTTTCTTTATGCTTAACTATAGTCATTAGTTAATTAAAATAATTTATTAAGAGTTAAAAACATCGTTAAACATTAATTTTCTTTCTTTTCTTTTAAAAAAAAAATAAAATTCTGCAGTTTGGTGAAAATTACCCGAGCAACCTTGAAAAAAACTTTGAGTTCAACCCCGTGAACTCCGCATCTCTCCCCGAGTCTCCCTGTACCCATTTCTACTTTTTTTTTCTTTAAAGTAACGAACTGCTGAAACATTAGCTCACTCACGCACCACACCAGAGTCTCGAGCCAACTCACGAAAATCCCGAGCTCCACTTCGAGTTCAGCATCTTCTTCCCCAATGACGCAACCCACAGCCAAAACCCAACAGCCCAAACGTGCACGTGCACGTGCACCAGAGATTTCCAGAGCTTCCATCAACTCCACCGCCGCCAACAAATCATCAGCAACACCTTCGACTAGCACGACACCAAGAATAGATGAACTCGATGATAAAAAGAAAACGAGGTATTTGATCAAAAACTGGAACTCCACGGCTCAGCAAAACTTCACCGTGACGATAATCACGTCCATCGTTAACCACGCCACTTCGACCCAAGTTTCCCCTACGACCTATGAACATTTTCCCCTAGGTGTGATCGCCGTCTCGTGCCCAACGTTGACGAACACTTCCCCAAAACTTCATTGCCTCAACTGGGTTATTAAACCCTACATTTACTTCACATGGCCACCATGACGAATTAGAATTTTTCTGGTTATTTTTCTGATCATCACCGATGCTCGAACTACCTTCTCCAAAAATCACGACCTTCGAATCATCGTTGATCATCGGATTTTTGTGAAAATGCCCATTCTGTTCAACTCGCGATTCCCCATCATTTATAAACTTAAAAATCATAATTCCTTCACCTAAAATCACTATTTTGTAATACGAACACAATTGTATGATTAGATTATAGAATTAAAATTCTCGAATTTTCTGGTTAATGATAATTTTACTGTAAATAATTATTTTCACAGTATTCACATTTTTTTTTCTTTCTGAAATTATTTTTAACAGTGAAGTCATGATGTTATAAACAATTTCTGTTTAGAAAGTGAAGCTAAATTTTGATTAGAGAGAAAGATAAGATTTTTTTTTATATGTGGCTCTTCACTCTGTTGATGTAACAGAGTTTATGTTTGTACAGACACCTATACATATCCATTATCAGACATGCAAGGATATTTAAAACATACTTCACATCACAGCTTCAGATTTTACCACACACAATCAAACATAAACAAATTTGAGGAAAGTTTGCTCACTGATATAAAAGATTTGGGGGAATAAAAATTATTTTGAAGAAAACCTGAGCCTGTAAACCAGAAGTACAGATGCATGCATTCAGTGATAAAGAAATTTGCATACCCCAAACAAAGCAGAACATTTCAAACCATCATCTTCATCCATCATCATAGACTTAAGCGAATAAAGAAAAATCAATTTTCAAAAGGTTTAATGTCTGCTCACCTGAGTTTGGAAGCAGAGAACCACATTTTTTGATGTTTTTGAACAGAGAAGCAAAGAAGAATCTTAGCCAACATACTTGCATGCTTGATTTGTTTAAAGCTTCCAGCTTGAAGACTTTTGAACTTTTTGTTTTGAGTTTTAAGTGGTATTTACTTCAGTTATTACTTGGTTTGAAATGGACAAACTGATGATGATATAGGGGCAACATGTCTACAGGCTGATATATTTAGTACAAGTGATGAACATTGTTTTGTTCTGTACAAAAGGTATGGTTGAGTTGCTTATGTCATGGGCTGACATGATTCTAGAGGTATGGAAGATCTTTGTTTATTCTTATATCTTGCCTTCTTTAACTCGGCTGAGAGATTGTGTGCTGAGGGTATTAAATGCTTGCTTCCTACCTTGTTTACATTTGTTTTTATCAGTTTGGCTTCTGCATACTTATATTTTTATCCTTTATTTGCTTGTCCTTGTTTATACATATAAATGTATTTGTTTACTTGGTTTTATGTTTTATTTTGTACTAGTATTTATTTGTTTGAAAACTTTATTTGCATTGCCTGCATATGTATGTTTTTATTTGTTTGTTAATTTTACTTTGTTTTTGTTTACTTTGCCTATTTATTTGTACTTTATTTTATTTTGCTTTGCATACTAAAACTTTTATATTTGTTTGTATTTATTATGTTTGATTTGTTTATACTTAAATATATTTATTTTATTTTGTCTAAAGCTTTATTACTTTGCCTTGTTATTTTGTCATATGAACACATTTCTATTTTATTTTTATACTATGTTTTGCCTTACTTCCTACTTTGCTGAAATGTATTATATTATTTACTTTATTTTGTTTATTTTATTTATTTTCTTGCTTGTTTCAGCCATTTATTTTATTGCTTTAGTTACAGTTATTTGTTTATAAAATTTACTCAAGTATAAACACACTTTTATACTTAAACAAAGTTTTAAAATCTTACCTTTCCTTTATTTTTAAACTTATATTATTAAATACTTAATTTACTTAAAATTATTTCAAACCTATGTACATTTTTTATAAGATTTATTTTATTTTTACAATCATAGTTTCCCAAAGTACATACATATATTATTTTATATAACTCAAATTATCATCATTTATAAATTTTTAAATCAATTTATTTATTTATTTTTATACTTGTGTCCAAAGTATATTATTTATTTTTCAAAATCATTTATTTAAGAATTTATTTAAAATCCAATATATACATATATATTCTCATATATACAAATTTTCAAATCCATATGACTTTACATATTTTCTATTTGAATCGGGGAAACTCGCTTCCATTTATAATTAATTTTATAAATTTTTATTCAAAATTTCATTTAATTATTAATTTAAATTAAATAAAAATCCTGGGTCGTTACAGTTTATATCCAAATTCATTGGTTTAAAAGCAAATACGACTAAATGGTGTTGTAACCTAAGTCGGTTTTTGAATGTTATAATTAATTGAATATGATGATTTTGAAGTAAGGATTTAACCTAATTGGAAATAAGATTTTTAAAAGAAATTATGATTTCAGGAATGGTATATGTCTAAAGTGAATATGATTTCGGAAGTGATATGGTTTTGAGAATATGATATTTTGACATAAATTATGAATTGACTTTTGAAATGTAAAAGAGCCATCCGGTGTGAAAGAAGCGTTTGGTTGTTAAAGAGACCGGGATCGAACATTGTCATACTCTCTACCAACAGCCAAAACCACTTTAACAACTGTGTACATGGTGGAGATTTCAGAAATGAAGTAGGATGGTTTGGCTAACGAATCTATATAAGCAATTTACGTGTCCCTGACTCACATTGGTCTGTTTCATGTGGCTAAAATCAAGAGCCACAATGGGCTAAGTGAGGTCATTCCTCCGATTGGGCACACTTCTTCGATGCTATATTCTGACTTTGTGATTGATTTGGTGGCCATCCTTGATTTTGATTTCGGAGTGTGTTTCGAGGTGGGCGGTAGTAGCTGCTATTCATTACCATCAGTCTAGATACGCAAATGGTATATCTACCATAGCATTGCCTCGAGTGTCATGTCGCATGCCCTATCGCACCTTATACGAGTTTATTTTGTACCATACCTATGGAGTGCCCTCTGATAGCTCTCTAGTTTACGAAAGAATTACGGTACTGTTTAGACTTTGGGAAGACGATCTCTAGGCATCCGCTCTCAAGCTCACTGTAACATCCCGCCTTTTCGCACACTTTAAACCGACACACGTGCCAATTCAAAGCATACGCAAGGGCGGATTGTTATGGGGTAAATAAGAAAAACAGAGAAGAAATAAAATAAAATAGAATCTCACAGCGGAAGGATAAAATATAATAATCAATATACAGTTCATGATAACTATTTACAAAATATTTATTTTACTTATACAATGAATATCAGAGTTACACATACCAATACAATCAATGCAGCGGAAATTTAGAGTGTGGTGCAATACTATAAATAATATAATACGGATTCTTCGTCTTCGTCCTCCAAAGCTAAAATCTTCGATCCTGAAACGCTCGGACTGACCCGAGCGAATTTGAAAAGACAAAAACACTCGAGTCAGACTAAAAGATCTTATATGAGTTAAATTAACAGAAATAAATATGAGTACAGTAACTCAAGAGATGTTCGGGATTTACATCTCCTAAGGATCCGTTAAACTATTTACTATGTAGTATATTGCGCTATTATAATAGTGTCTATTTATAAAATAAACTTACTTTTTAATAGCGTTAAGGAGTTACCCATATAGCCCTTAACACAAATAATGCCAATAGTCTATACAGTACCGTAATACCTCCTGATCGGGAAGCTACCAGAGGATACTCCATAGGTACGACACAAATAGAAACTCGTAGTAAAGGCTCGGTATGGTAGGTGACACGGCACAACTAGGCAATGCCAGGGTAGATATACCAATTGCTATCCAGGCTGGTAGAAACACGTAGTCGCAGTTACCGCCCACCTCGGACTAACTCTCCAAAATCAAAATATAGAAGTGGCCACTGAATCAATCCAAAATCAAAGTATAATATCGAAGAGGAGGGTCTGATCAGAGGAATGACCTCATTGGCCTGAGAATCGCTTCTGTTTTAGCCACCTTATGCCAACTCACGGGAGTCGGGTCCACGTATTTACCTTACAGGAAACGTCGCCACCACCTACTTCATTCTGGAATCTCCACCGCGTACACGGTTAGTCAAAGTGGTTTTCGGTATCGACAGAGAGTCTGTCCATATCCGATCCCGGTCTCTTTGCCAACCCATCGTTATTATAACACCGCGGTCATTTAAAAATAGGCTATACTTTAAAAATCAGAATAAACATTCCATTTCATAACCATGAATACGATATCATTTCAAAACCCAAAACCATATTTTATCACTTATCCCAAATATAATTCTTTTCCAAAATCATAATGCTTTAACTTCATAACGTCTGAAAATCAAATATTTCAAAGCATAATATTTTGAAAATCATAATTTAAAACCATAAGTTCTAAAAACTTGAATGGTTTGGACATTCAACGGTGTATGAATTAAATGGTTTAACTTAAATGTTACTATGTAAAGAAAATAGTTCTCATGGCTTTACAAATACATTTCTTTATTAAAGTCTAAACCAAAATTTATATTATCTCTCTCAAGTTCCAAAACCACTTCAATTTATTTATATATACGTATATCCATTTTGAGTATCAATATTTCAAACTAAAGTCGGATTTTATGCTTTCAACAAATCAATTGTTCTATTAATTAGTCTTGAATATTCATATAAAATCCATAAATAATAAGACTACAATTTCTAGTAATAAAATATATATATATTTCCCAATTAAAATTATACTAGAATATTCATTTCAATTTATTTTGGGAAAAATCCAATTATAAATATCATATCTTAAAATTTCCAAACTTAACATTTAAACATATGATATAAATTATTAAACTCCATTTTCTTAATTTTCTTCCACTTTTAATAAAGATTTTTATACACCTTTTAATTTCAAAATTTTCAACTTCACATGTATATATATATGGAAGAAAAATATTTATACAATATAAAATTTAAGATTATTATAAACCGTATTCCATCCAAACCATAGAAATCACATAAAAATAGTTATATATAGACCGCGGTGCCTGTATAAAATTTTCTATCCTATGGTCAAGTGATACAGATATTTATCATTTCAATCCGCAATTTAAAAGATATAAAAATTTGCGGTTATATATCATTTCAAACCACAATCCCGAATGAAATGAAATATGCATGATAATTTGCAATTTAATGATATCCAATAAACATCCATTCATCAACATCATCCATCATCCAAATCGCAATCATCAATCAATATCAATCAATAACAATATTATTTTTGGTACTACATAACAGGTAATACTGGAAATTTTATTCAAATTAAATTTAACAGCTATTAATCTACAGTCTATATTCAGAAATAAATTATATAACTGTTAACTAGCAGTTCATATACAAACAAATAAATTTTAACTGTAAATTTATACGCAATAAATTAATTAAATTAACAGTTAAATTAAATAAATGCAATTCAACAGATATGAATAAAATAAACATGCCAAATACTCATAAATAAATTCCTATTCATTTCTAAAATTAATTTAAACAAACATAAAAGCTTCTAGTAGTTGTGAGTGGGTTAAAACACTCACCTTTTGAATTTAAATCGAATTTAAATTCGATTTAAACCCAAAAATTTGCCCTTCTCGGAATTCGTCCAAACCAGCGTCATCAAATCCGGAATTAAATTACGATCCTAACAAAAGAAATTTCGTGTGAATCCGACTTTGTATGAGAAAGTTATGGCGAAAAATGATGATTGAATTCAAAATTGAAAATAAATAAAACGACACACATTCGTCACTTACAAATATATGCGCCACGTCACTCCTTCTATTCCCAGAAACGCACGCGGCCCCCTTCCAAAAACCCTAATCGAAGATCTACGACGATCTAACCATTGAATCGACACAAAAACCATATAGATGCGATCCCCATCGTCCACTCTACAAAACCCAGAAAAGGTTTGACGATCCGACGAAGTTTGCGACGACGATGATGAATGGTCACGGACTGTTTGAATTAATTCTGGTCAAACGAATGTTCAAAACAGAAAACGAATTGCACCAGTAGATTACGTGCCTCGAGAACATTAACATATATTTTTTGTGGAATTTTTCTGAAGTGTTTGCATTTTCATTGAAATTTGGATTGAAGTAGATCTGGGTTTTGCAACCATTTGAGGAGGAGAAGGAGATGAAGAAATGAATATACAGCAAATGACAATAGGATGGAGCTAGGGTTTATAACTGTATATATATATTAAATTTCCAAAATTTAATTGTTAACGCTCAAATTTAAACGCTAACACCCTGGTGTATAGGATGTGATTGTGAAAGCACCACCCGTTCGTACGGGAAACAGAAATAAGCAGAAAGTATGCAGAAAAACAGTAAGAGACACAGTATTTATAGTGGTTCGGCTTATAATCCAGCCTACGTCCACTTTAATCTTTTTATCACTAGTTTGATTACAATCCTTTACAAGATCTTTCAATTACAACACACTTCAAGTTATAGGATATGTAAAACAAGTAGCTCAAGCTTTGATGTTGACAATCATCTTCAAATCCATGGTGAATGTGGATGATTCCTTCATGGAGTTCCTTTAGAAGTTTGTTGGATCTAAAAAGCTTTGAAGTAGTCTGGAATTCGGCAGAGTAATGGCGCTTGAAGAGAATGAGCCAAAAGTCCTTCGCATGTTGGAGATGATTGCATATTTATAGAGAGTTCTGGGCGAAAAAAAGTGCTAAGTCCTAACTCGTGGCCGACTTAAGATAAGTCGTGTTCGACTTAAGGTAAGTCGTCCCCGAGTCACTGAGCTGAGTCTATGGCAGTTCGCCTTTTTTGAACCCATCCCTAAGTTCTAAGTCGTGTATGAGTTATCTGGCTGCAATTGCTAATTTCCTTTCTTTAGTCGTATACGACTCTTTCTATGCCGTAAGTCGTAGTCGACTTAACTAATTGCAACTGGTTTAAAGCAAGTCTTAACTCGTAGACGAGTTAAGAGATGTGTCTTTAGGTCGTATCCTCTTTAAGTCGTAAGGGTCTTAAGTCGTACAAACTGCAGTTATCATTAAGTCGTAGGCCATCCATTTCGTTAAGTCGTGAGCCGCTTATCTCGTAAGCCTATTATCTCGGGTTCCTGTTTATCTCGTAGAGGCTTAACTCGTGGATGATCTTAACTCGTACACTTGCTAATTTGCAGATCTGCTAATCTCGTAAAGGCTTACCTCGCAAGTAGCTTAACTCGGGTACTCCTTAACTCGTAGGCCGCTTATCTCGTAAGCTTGCCAACTCGTAGAGGTCTTTAAGTCGTAGGAAGTTACTGACTCATGTATCCTTTAACTCGTACATGCCTTGAGTCGTACATGCCTTAACTCGTGGACCTGTTAACTCGTGAACGAGTTAGGGTTAACATTTGCCCCTCGAAGCACACGCTTAAATCGTAAGTCGTGTGCTTCGACTTATCATAACTCGGTCATGTCGTTTCAAATCCCAACCTTTCTAGATATAAAAGCCTGAGTCGTCCTTCTTCTCATCACTTAACCTTTTAAACCGCTTTCTGCCATTAACGCATCTTCAAGCTCTCCGAGGCGATTTCGACCCGATTCATCTCCGATTCTTTCTAGCATCAAACAATCGTAAGCGATCTTGCTTCAAACTTCGACCGTTAACCATTGTTACTTTATGTATTCAGTTCTTCGTTTCTGGCCTGCCCCTTCAAACCCTACGAGTTCTGCCAAATCGATCACTGATGAATTCAAACTTGTTTGGCTTGACTTATGGCGATTTGTGATTTGAGGCGACCTGTAATGTGATAGATTTAGGTCGTTGTTTATTGTGAGGTTATTAGGTTTTCGGGTTGGGAATTGGAGAGGAAGGCAGGTTGGTTGAGAAATTTGACTGAATAGAGTGAAGAATTGTCTCATATACAACCCAGAGATTCTCCATGCGACCTAGCGAATTCCATGAATCGTAGCCGAGATAAGACTTAAAGGATTTCCAGTTGATTTGCATCATAGCCTTTTTCTTGTTCCTCGAGTTACGACTTAGGACTTAGGGGATTACCAGCTTGATGTGTTGACGACTTAGGATAGGAACGACTCATCCCTTGAGTCGGTTACGACTTAGTACTTGTGTTTTTAGGATCTGCCTAAACCTTGAATTGTTGCAGTGATGTTGAACTGTTGAACTTTGATGCCTTCTTTTACAAATTACTTTGACTCGCAAGCTAACAACCTGTCCAATACAACATTTACAGAAAAACCGGGGCGAATATACTGCCATTGATCGCCCTCTTCGAATGACAGATTAGCTAATAACAGTCATTAAACTTAAACAGATTGTGTGAATGAAGTGCTCAACTTATTAACTTCAAGTAAAATACTAAAGCAATACTGAAATAGTCAATTAAAATTGACCAGCTCGCATTAATATTATACTTGAACTAAAGACTAACAAGTTCTGAAATTTTTGTAATCGATCAATCGTCGACTAGTCTTATTTCAGTTATATTTACTTGTTATTTTTTATTAGTTTTTTGCACAACACTTCACACTTTTTTAGGAAACGTGCACCTTCATATTTGAATATCCAGTTGTTTGTGTAGAATGACTTCTCAGGAAGGTGATGCAACAGTTCGGACTGGAGAGGTAACTGTTCTTCCGGCTCCACTGGTTAATCCTCCCGAAAGAGCTCCTACTTCACTATCATACAAAGTTTTTCGCCAGTTGTGTGCTCAGTTTGGTATCGTTGAATCAGATGCCATTCTTCCCGAAAGAAATAACACTGCCGATATAGCTCCTTCTGGCTTTGTGACAATTAACCGGCAAATGTGCCTAAGTGGAGGCATTCCTCCTTTCAACGACTTTTTCCAACAACTTCTTCATCAACTGGCCATTGCTCCATCCCAGCTACACCCCAATGGCTATGCCATTCTAATGGGGTTGTGTGTGCTTTTTAGGAGAACACTTGATCGACTTCCAAGCTTTGGTGAAGTTTGTTATCTATGCTCTTTTACTCGGACTAAGGATCATCCTTCCATTACTGTTGTGAGGAGCGCCCGAAACCGCAAACTGATTGTTGGCCTCCCTGATACTGCTCACGGGTTTTTAACCCAATTCTTCTATGTTCGTTGCCCTCCGGGGTTTTATGGTGTGTGGAGAGTTGGAAGTAAGGGCGTTCAGCTTTATTCCTGACACATGTTTTCCTTATAAAATCTTTTCATAGCCTGAGTAGTTAGATGTTAATTTCCCTTTTTACTTTTCAGCGCTTCCACCTCCTTCTAGAGACCCAGGCTATAAGCAAATTTTTGAAAGATTGAATGCTGTGCCAGTAGAAGAGAGGAGTATAAAGTTTTTGCTGAGAGATGACTTTTTACATCAATACGGGCTTCTTCACTCTTCTCGCTATACTCAGCCTCGTGAAGCCCCGACTGAAGTTCCCGATTCCCCGACTGAAGCATCGGATGCCCCCGTTACTATCGAACAACCCTCATCAAAAGAGTCTAACATCGAAGCTTCATTGGTGAAATGTTCCACCCCTACCGACATTATGGGGTCATCTAGTAAGACGGCACTTGCCCCGATTGAGGAAGAAGAAGAACCTTCACAGCCTCTCGGGGGATTAGCTGATGTAGGAACTGAGAAAACAAGTCTCACCGAGCATGATGGTGACGATGTTTATGATGGGTTGAGCGACATAATAGTGACCTCACAGGAGCTTTTTAGAGATGACGTGTCTAAAACTATCTCTCCTATAATTGAGGCGACGTCCCTTCTTCGACTAACACCAACACAAACACCAACTCCTCATACCCAAGCTATCATCACCTCTACACCAATGAGTGGTTTGTAGCTTAATGCGCGTAGCTTGCACATCACACAACACTTAGGATTTTTTTGGCATTTGTTCATATTTAACTTCTTTTCTCCGGAAGTTTCTAAGACTTGCTATTTTTGCCTTTTCAGATTCCTCTATGGGGCGCAGCGGCAGCGGTTCTTATTACAAAGACTTTCGACGCTATGGAGGGCGTGGCAGCTATGATTACAAGCAATACTATACCGATCCCAGAGAGACCAATGAACAGAGAGCTGCGCGAAAAGCTGAAGAGAGGAGAAGGTATGAAGAACGTCATGAGGGAGCGGGCACGCGACATGAATCCTTCCCAAGGGATGATGATTCCCATAAACGTAAAACGCACGATGATAGGGGGAAGAGCCATATTGAGGATTCGAGAAAGCAGACCAAACTTGGCGAGGAGCACGTGCCCGTGACATCTGAGAGACCTGGCGCCTCAGTTTCTATTGACATCCCTTCCAAATCTCCTGCTCTTGAAGGAAGTGCCATCCAAACACTTCTCAACAGGCCTTCATACCATGTTGAAAGGGGCCCCCCGACCTTGCAGAGCCGATTCCCGAACTGGTGTTTGAGGGGGGTACGCTTCGACCTTGATTTGGTCCCCATCGACAAAGAAGCTATGTACAGAAATCTCGATGCTGTCAAGCTTGATATCGATAGAATGTCTGGATGGCAAAAGCTGGTTGATGAACTTCAAAGAGTTAATCGGGCTAACATCGAAGCAATGCTGACCATGGAAAATGACAAATCAGAATGGCAGAAGATTCTTGATCAACACAACGCTGAGATGAAGGAGATAGCCGAATACAATGAAAAACTCGAAGCTGAAGTAAAGCAGCTCAAAGATGATCTTGCCTCTTCTACTAATACTTACACCCAAAGAGAAGAGGTATTGAAAAAACAAGTGCGAGATGCGCACGCCAGCCAGAGGGACGCTGAAGCTAAAGCTGAGAGGTTAGAACAAGCTGTAGAGAACCACCGCACTGATGTCACCCAGTTGCAGAATAAACTGAGCGCCCGGGACATGGAGATTGAAGCGCTAAAAGCCCAACTTGCTCAGACCGAAAAAGATCGAGATGAGGCCATGGCTGGCAAAATTGCAGCCGAAGAAACTGCTCAGACCATGGAAACCGATATCAATTCGACTTTATTCGATTTTTATGTACACTGTGTCTTGGGACGCGGCAGCCTCTCTTTTCTTGGTCCTAAGTATGAAATCACCCTGGCCGAGGTGTGGGAAGCTGCTCTTAACATGTTTAAAGACGCCGGGTATGGCGATGAAGATTTTGAGGCGCGTTACCTGGATGAGGAAGCTCGCGCTGCTCTTGCGAAGGGGCGAGAACAACTTGCCAGGATGAGAACTGGAATGGCGGAAGAGGAACGTTCTGGAAAGGAATTAACGCTTACTTCCTCTGTCCAACCTCCAGTTTCTCCTGTGGTTGACATCACGGGTTCTAGCTCCTATACTCCGCCTGCAACTAAGACAGTAACTGAAACTACAAGTGCACAAGGCGGGGATGAAGGTGGTGAAAGCAACGAAGCACAGCGATATGAAATCAGCCTCAGAGATCCAACTGCCCCAGGTAAACTTGACACCGGACCAGCCCAAGTGGTGAACTGCTCGTTCGCTCCTTGTGAACTTGACGATCTTCTTGATTATTTTTCAAATGTCAATGAATTCCCGACTTTTGATTATTCCTCAAATGTCAATGAATTCCCGACTTTTGACGAGCCGTCATCCCCTCTCTTTTCGAAAGATACTGATATTTTAAGTTTTTTCTCCTTTGTAGAGAAAGCACCGAGTCAAACTCAAGCTTCTTCTCCCCCGGTGATCCTTCCTCCATCTCTTCAAGTGGCGCCTCCTTCTGCCTCGCAACCTGGGTCACAAGAAGAACAAATAGAGGCTCTTCACGGCTTGGATGATCCCATTGCTTCACAAGAGCAGAAAGATGAAAGGCCTGAGGGAGGTGACACATCTTCAGAGCGAACTCCCTCTGACGAGATTGTTCTATCTAAACTTGTCACTCCCGGGAGTGAGTCTTCCTCAAAAAGAAGAAAAAAGAAGCGTGGGACACCAAAGAGGAGGGGGAAGATAGTCACCACCACTGAAGAGGAGCTGAAAGCTGGACCGGTTGCGCCTTCCTCTCCCACTTCCCTTATGCCCACCGACCGCCCTGATAAGCTGATCATTCGGCCGGGTAAAGGGTCTAAAGGCAGCAAAAAGAAGTGAAGATCTTCAGTTTCTAGTTTTTTGTGTTTTGCATGTACTGGCCGAGAATTGTGCGGGTACCGGCCCCCGCTTTTCTTTATTTTGAAACCTGTACCTGCATTGTAATTGAATAAAATGATTCCTCGTTTGTACAAACTTTTGTTTGAATTAAAGAATACATTTGTTATTCGTTTTGGCATGAGTTTATTTGATATTGCAGCGAGCTTATGGTATGTTACTTGAGCGTTACCTTTTGCTGGTTTAGTTATACCATATCGTGTGTAATTATACTATATTGCCCCCATTCCATAAGTATGCTGCAATATTCTATACCTCGAGGGGACTTGCACTCTTATTTGCTAAAGAATAATTATTTTATTTTTATTTTAAAAAGAATTCTTGTAGAGTGCAACCCCCTTCATATGAGTTTCTACGCGCTTTGTCCTTTGAAGAAATCACTTCTTTCTTTTTTGCTTAAGTACATTTTCTTTTTTACCGAGTGATTTCTTTTATGTAGCAAAGCGGACCTCTGAAGGGTACTTTAACTCCTTTTCTCTTCTTCTTCTTCCTTTTTTTTTTTTTTTTTTTTTTTTTAAAAAAAAAGAAGATCATTTTCCAGAATAGGTAAATTACTCTTCCTTTGTGAGTTAAAGCATGCCCCTGATGAGGATTTTTCTTTTTTATATATGGAAAGTTGTACCTCTACGGAGGGATTTTTTCACGTTTCAACACTTGGAAGTTTTATTTCAATCTCGGCGAAACGTGTACCTCCAAAGAGTTTTGCCTTAGAAAGCTTTTCCACGTTTCAACACTTGGAAGTTTTATTTCAATCTCGGCGAAACGTGGGCTTCCGAAGAGGTCTTTCTTCTTGATTGTGCCTCCGAAGAGGTCCTTATTTTGCTTGTCTTTCAACTCCGGTGAAGTGAAATTCCGAAGAGCAGCTGTTACACTTCAACTCCTGGTGAAATATGCCTCCGAAGAGGTCTTTATTTTATTTGCATTTCAACTTTGGTGAAGTGAAACTCTGAAGAGTAACTACCCCAACTCTTGGTGAAATGTGCCCCTGAAGAGGTCTTTATTTTGTTTGCATTTCAACTTTGGTGAAGTGAAACTCCGAAGAGCAACTACTTCGACTCCTGGTGAAATGTGCCTCCGAAGAGGTCTTTATTTTATTTGCATTTCAACTTTGGTGAAGTGAAACTCTGAAGAGTAACTACCCCAACTCTTGGTGAAATGTGCCCCTGAAGAGGTCTTTATTTTGTTTGCATTTCAACTTTGGTGAAGTGAAACTCCGAAGAGCAACTACTTCGACTCCTGGTGAAATGTGCCTCCGAAGAGGTCTTTATTTTATTTGCATTTCAACTTTGGTGAAGTGAAACTCTGAAGAGTAACTACCCCAACTCTTGGTGAAATGTGCCCCTGAAGAGGTCTTTATTTTGTTTGCATTTCAACTTTGGTGAAGTGAAACTCCGAAGAGCAACTACTTCGACTCCTGGTGAAATGTGCCTCAGAGAGGGTTTTCATCGCCTGGAAGTTGCTCTCTCATGGTTGGAGGGTCATGACTCCTCCAATCTTTTTTGTTGAGTAGAGAACTTTCTTTTTTGTGGCATATGACCCATTAGAGGTCTTTTATCCTCCGAAGAGTTGTGCCTCTGAAGAGGACTTGTGTTGCTGATGATGGATTTTGGTTGTTTCCTCGTCTTCTTGCTTATGCCTTTCAATTCCTCTATTTTTCCTTTCCAAGTCGTCATTTCCCCTTTTTTGCAAGTAGCTGGTTTAATCCAAGGAAGTATACTTCATTGACAGGCAAGTTCGTGAGAACGGGCACTAGCTTCCTAATTGGATGTTTGTTTGTTCAAACAATCTCAATTTATTAGCAAGGGCTCGTTTTTACGAAATCATTAGCCGTTCAATTGAAATATTTCCTATCTAGGATTTGAATTCAGGTTTTTTATGACTTGAAATTTGTTTGTTGAATGATGGAGTGAATTGCTCGGTCTTATTATGTGCAAGTTTTACTTCCATTGTCTGCAAAAATTTAAATCGACATTTTAGCAATACATTCTATGTACTTTTTATATCGAAAATAAAGCAAACATGTAATAAAAGTAAGGAACACAAGATTTATAGTGGGTCGGCCAAAAATCTGGGCCTACATCCACTTTATATTCATTCATCATTCACTTTCATCAGTTTTACGATTGCTTTCAATTACAAGAATCATACATTCACAATTCTTTTTACAATATTTCAACAAGAATTTCAAGTAAAATATGGACGCAAATGATTGCTGTTCCATGCCCTTGGAATTTGATCTCCTTCAACAGTAGTGAGTTTGAATGTGCCGTCAAGAAGCTTCTGAACTATCACATACGGTCCTTCCCAATTGGGCCCAAACACACCTGTCGCGGTCATAATTCTTTTCAGGACTAGATCTCCGATCTCAAAGCTGCGTTGGCGAACTTTAGAATTGAAATGTCTGGCTATTCTTTGTTGATGAGCTGCAACTCTGAGTTCTGCTTCTTCTCTTTTCTCATCAAGAAGATCTAGTGCTTCAGATTGCAACTTTTCATTTTCCATTTGACTGAAGTGGATTCTTCTATGTGAAGGGATCTCTGTTTCTACCGGAATCATTGCTTCCGACCCGTATGCTAATGAAAACGGAGTATGCCCAGTTGCAGTTTTGTGGGTAGTTCTATATGCCCATAGTGCTAGTGGTAGCTTATTGACCCAACCACCCTTAGCTCTTTCAAGTTGCTTTTTGACGGTTGACTTGATAATTTTATTTACTGCTTCCACTTGCCCGTTTGCCTGCGGATGAGCTACTGCTGAGAAGCTTTTCAGGATTTTGAATCGTTTACAAAAATCTTGGAATTCTTCACTTTCAAATTGAGTACCATTATCTGTAATTATCTTTTGAGGCACACCGTATCTGCAAATGATATTCTTAGTCACAAAATTTATCATCTTTTTGGAGGTGATGGTTGCCAATGGTTCAGCTTCAGCCCATTTAGTGAAATAATCTACAGCAACAATGGCATATTTGATTCCAGATTTGGCGGTTGGTAATGGTCCGATCAAATCTATTCCCCAAATTGCAAACGGCCACGGACTGGTCATTTGTGTGAGTTCAGTAGAAGGTGCTCTAGGAATTTTGGCAAATCTTTGACATCTGTCACATTTTCGAGAGTAATCTGCAGCATCTCGATTAATTTCTGGCCAAAAATATCCATATCGGAGAATTTTCTTTGCTAAAGTTTGACCACCTGAATGATCCCCACATTCTCCTCCATGTACCTCTGATAGGATTATTTTGGCTTCTTCTTTGGATACACATCGAAGTAGTGGCATTGAGAATCCTCGTCTGTATAATTGACCATCCTGGATTATATATCGAGAAGCTTTTCTCAGTAGCTTTTGTCGTTCTTTAGAGTTTTCTGGTAAAGAGCCATTGAGTAGATACTTTGTTATTGGAGTCATCCATGATTCTTGCTCTTGCGACATACTCATAACCCAATCGATATCCATTTCATCAATGCTTGGATTTGACAAAACTTCCACTGGAACTAACCCTAAGGATTGGGCTTCGCCAGAACTTGAGTATTTTGCGAGAGAATCTGCTTTCATGTTTTCTTCTCGAGGAATATGACTTATCGTGTAATGGTCGAATTCACATAAAAGTTCCCAAGCCTTTGACACATAAGCGGGCAGATTTCCTCCTTTCGTTTGAAACTCCTTCTTGACTTGGCATACTATAAGCTGAGAATCACTGAAGATCTGTAACGCTCGAATGTTTAGTTCTTTAGCAATTTTCAAACCAGCAATCAGAGCTTCATATTCTGCTTCATTGTTTGTTGAAGGAAATTCTAATCTTAGCGCATAGCATAATGACCGGCCTTCAGGAGTTTCAAGAACAATTCCAGCACCTGAACAGTAATCATTTCTTGCGCCATCTACAAATAACTTCCATTGGATTGGGGAGTTCTCGATTGTTTCTTCCTCGCTGTTACCCTTGTCTGTAAATTCTGCAATAAAATCTGCCAAAGCTTGTCCGTTGATCGCTTTTCTAGGATGATAAGTGATGTCATATTGGCTCAATTCAATATTCCACTTTAAAAGGCGGCCCGAAGTCTCGGGGCGAAACAAGACTTGCTTTAAAGGTTGATCAGTGAGGACTTTGATAGGATGAGCCTGGAAATATTGCCTCAACTTTCTTGAGGCAATCAATAGACAATAGGCGAGTTTTTCCAACTTGGAGTAATTCATTTCTGCCCCAGTGAGTCTTTTGCTGATATAGTAAACTGGATGTTGAATCCTTTTGTCTTCCCGTACCAGCGCTGCACTTAAAGCATGAGATGAAACTGCCAAGTATATAAGAAGATCCTCGCCATCGCCGGGCCTAGAAAGTATTGGAGGCGTTTCTATATGTTGAATCAATTCTTCAAAGGCTTTCTGGCATTCGGGAGTCCAGTCAAAGTTTTTCTTTCCTTTCTTTAGAGCGTCGAAGAATGGAATGCATTTATCAGTAGCTTTGGATATGAACCGACTTAAGGCGGCAATTTTTCCATTGAGACTTTGCAATTCCCTCTTTGTTTTAGGAGCTTTGACTTCTTTTAAAGCAGTGATTTGAGCTGGACTAGCTTCAATGCCCCTAGCGCTCACGATGAAACCCAAGAACTTCCCAGATTCTACCCCGAAAGAACATTTTAAAGGGTTAAGCTTCATTCCGTATCTTCGGAGAATTGCGAACATTTCTGCTAAGTGTTCGATGTGATCCACTGCTTTCTTAGATTTCACTAGCATGTCATCAACGTAAACTTCCATAGTCTTTCCCAACTGCGGTTTGAACATAGCATTGACCAGTCTTTGGTATGTTGCCCCCGCATTCTTCAACCCAAAGGGCATAACTCTGTAACAGTAAAGACCGACATCGGTGATAAAGCTTGTGTCCTCCTGATCTGGCTCATGCATCATGATCTGATTATATCCGGAGTAGGCATCCATAAAAGACAACAATTCATGACCCGCTGTTCCATCTACCAGTTGATCGATCCTGGGTAATGGGAAGCAGTCTTTGGGACAGGCCTTGTTTAGATCTGAAAAGTCGATGCACACTCTCCATTTACCATTGGCTTTCTTAACCAGCACTGGATTTGAAACCCAATTTGGATAGGTAGATTCTCTGATGAAATTATTCTCCATGAGCCGGTCAACTTCCTCTTTCAATGCTGTCGACCTTTCTGGACCTTGGATTCTTCTTTTCTGCTTTACTGGCGTGAACTTTGGGTCAATATTCAGAGCATGTACCGCAACTTCTGGGGATATTCCGCACATATCGGCATGGGTCCAAGCGAAAACATCCAGGTTTGCTTTCAAAAAAGATATCAAGGCATTCTGAACTGACACATTAAGTTGTGAACCCACATTCAGCACCTTGTTTGGGTCCTTCAGATCAACGGGCACCGGTATCGTTGTTTCTGCTGGTACCACCCTACTCTCCCCCGCACTGGCCTTTCTAGGATCCATCACTTTTCGTGCCCCGCTATGCTCGCCAGTGCAGGGTCCGCCCTGTAGTTGCTATAGGGTTGGTGTTTTGATGCGGATTGGGGTTGCCGCATCTTTTCCCATTTCTCTCTTCCTTGTTTCTCGCAGCTCTGTCATATAACATTCTCGCCCAGCGTTCTGGTCTCCTTTAATAACTCCTACCCCATTGTCTGTAGGGAATTTAATAGTAAGACACCATGGGGCAAGGACAGCTTTGAATGCAGCAAGAATAGGTCGACCAAAGAAAGCATTATAAGCAGAAAATTCATCTACTATCACAAAAGTCTGCTTGCGAACTACTTTTCTTTCTCCTTCTCCGAGTTCCACAAGCAAGTCAATGGTTCCTACTGGTTGCTTTGGCTCCCCTGCGAAGCCAGCAATTTTTTGCAATGATGCCTGCACTTCAACCATAGGAATCTTCATCTGGTCGAAGGTTTTCTTAAAGAGGATATTACAGGATGCGCCGCTGTCGATAAGAATCCTTCTGACGATGGCTGGCCCAATGCCAGCCGAGATGACCAAAGGATCCAAGGTTGGGGCTTCAATACCGATGGAATCCCTGGTTTTGAATACAATGTCATCATTGAATGTCTTTCGTTGCTTCAAAGGCGTAGTGTCTTCTAGAACAAAAACATTTTCTTCCTCCGGTGCATATTTCAGGGCCCGGGAATACCTTTCCATCTCACCCCAGCTTCTGCCCGCTGGGTGAGGTCCGCCTGTAATGATATTGATAACAGGCCTTCCAGACTCAAAACCTGCATCTTTGCCATTAGTCCCAGATTGATGAGCAGGAGTTTGCTGTCCTTGGTTCGACGAAGCAGGATTATTATTATCATTCTTCTTCACAAATTGTTGTAGTTTATTTTCCCTTAACAATTCTTCAATTAGATTCTTCAATTGACGGCAGTCATCAGTATCATGACCGGGCTGATTATGGAAGCGACAGAACCTCCCACTTTGCACAGCTTTTTTTCCGGTTCTCAAGACTGGGGGTTTAGGATAATTGACAGAATCTTTGGTAGCCAGGTAGATTCGTTCTGGAGTATCTGACAAAGGTGTGTATTCTGATGGCTTGAAGGATCTATGCTTCTTCTGATTATTCTGTTGTTTTCCATTGTTGTTCTCCCTCTTCTGTCCCACAGACTCATTTTTGCGTGGAGCATTGGTGTTAGCTTCAACCTTTTCCAATGCTGCTTTTGTCGATACAGGGCGGCTCTCCAGACGCATGAACTCGTCTGCTTTCTTGTAGAACTTTTCGAGAGAGCTTGGTTCCTTCATATTCAACCATCTTCCAAACTCACTAGATTTATCTATGGCCCTCATCAAATAGGTCAAGACCATGCGGGGTTCTGCATTATCCACCTCAGCTAACGCTATATTAAAGCGATTTAAAAAAGACTTGATAGTTTCCCCCGGATTCTGTTCCAAACCGGATAACGACATGATGTCTTTTGCCTTTGAAGCATATAGCCTAAATTGCTCTTTAAATTTCCTGGTTAGGTCTGAAAACTGATCGATGGACCGGACAGGTAGTTTTGTGAACCAAAGCAGAGCTACGCCTTCCAAATATACGGGGAAATATCTGCATTTTACTTCATCTGAGGCTCGGGCACCCGTCATATGCCAATCATACTTATACAGAAATTCGTTTGGATCACTTGTCCCCCTATAAGCTGGGATAGTTGGAGGAGCAAATTTTCGTGGGAATTCAGCCTTTAGAATTTTTTCAGTAAATGGAGTCTTGCTTGGAGCAAAGCCCCATTCTTTCTCATCTTCGACTCTTTGCATGCTCTCCTTCATAATTTGGCGAACCATTCCAGAGAGATATTCTTCATCATTGCGAGCCCTAGATCCGCCAACCTCAGGAAGTATTTGCTCAGCGGGGTTAGTGTCCCTTTCGGAAACATTCCTTTCTTCAGTTTCATGAATATTACCAGCAAAATTCCTTTCATTAGCTGTTGATTGACGGTTTGCCCCGAGCAAATCGTTCAACTTATTCAGGATTAAGGCGTTTTGGGCATTCTGGGCTTCCATTTGCACATTTTGAGCATGTATCTGTCTGTTCAACCCCAAAATTGCGGCATCCAACTCTGCTTTCGTAACCCCAACAGTTGGAGTAGCTTGATTTGGTGTTGGGGAAGCGGAGGTTCCCTCTTGAACGTTTGCAGATCTCACAGATTTACTTTTCCTTCCAGGAGCCATGATTTCGGATAGACTTCTGGTTCTTAAAGAAACTTTATCTACAAATCTTTCTGAAGCAATGATGATAGATGTCCTGAGTTCAATTCTTCAGTGAAAGCACCAAAATGTTAACGCTCAAATTTAAACGCTAACACCCTGGTGTATAGGATGTGATTGTGAAAGCACCACCCGTTCGTACGGGAAACAGAAATAAGCAGAAAGTATGCAGAAAAACAGTAAGAGACACAGTATTTATAGTGGTTCGGCTTATAATCCAGCCTACGTCCACTTTAATCTTTTTATCACTAGTTTGATTACAATCCTTTACAAGATCTTTCAATTACAACACACTTCAAGTTATAGGATATGTAAAACAAGTAGCTCAAGCTTTGATGTTGACAATCATCTTCAAATCCATGGTGAATGTGGATGATTCCTTCATGGAGTTCCTTTAGAAGTTTGTTGGATCTAAAAAGCTTTGAAGTAGTCTGGAATTCGGCAGAGTAATGGCGCTTGAAGAGAATGAGCCAAAAGTCCTTCGCATGTTGGAGATGATTGCATATTTATAGAGAGTTCTGGGCGAAAAAAAGTGCTAAGTCCTAACTCGTGGCCGACTTAAGATAAGTCGTGTTCGACTTAAGGTAAGTCGTCCCCGAGTCACTGAGCTGAGTCTATGGCAGTTCGCCTTTTTTGAACCCATCCCTAAGTTCTAAGTCGTGTATGAGTTATCTGGTTGCAATTGCTAATTTCCTTTCTTTAGTCGTATACGACTCTTTCTATGCCGTAAGTCGTAGTCGACTTAACTAATTGCAACTGGTTTAAAGCAAGTCTTAACTCGTAGACGAGTTAAGAGATGTGTCTTTAGGTCGTATCCTCTTTAAGTCGTAAGGGTCTTAAGTCGTACAAACTGCAGTTATCATTAAGTCGTAGGCCATCCATTTCGTTAAGTCGTGAGCCGCTTATCTCGTAAGCCTATTATCTCGGGTTCCTGTTTATCTCGTAGAGGCTTAACTCGTGGATGATCTTAACTCGTACACTTGCTAATTTGCAGATCTGCTAATCTCGTAAAGGCTTACCTCGCAAGTAGCTTAACTCGGGTACTCCTTAACTCGTAGGCCGCTTATCTCGTAAGCTTGCCAACTCGTAGAGGTCTTTAAGTCGTAGGAAGTTACTGACTCATGTATCCTTTAACTCGTACATGCCTTGAGTCGTACATGCCTTAACTCGTGGACCTGTTAACTCGTGAACGAGTTAGGGTTAACATTAATTAAATTTACTTTCCATTATTTATTGTCAATTAGATTGATTTATCATTGGATTCATATTTCAATATGTAAATATCCCCAATTTCATCTGCACTTATATTTACATAGTTTCTAAATATTAAATTTCAAATATTACTTCATTTAACGTTACGTATTTATTATTTATTACTTGCTGCAGTTTATTATCAATTATACTTAATATACTAAATAGATGGTAAATTTTGAATGCTTGTTATCACTAACGTTTTATTTCCACTTACAAAATAAATGAAATTATTACATAAACTCCCTTAATTAAGTCAATCATTATCTTATATACTTAACTGGTAATATATATACCCAATTGCCCTAATTGGTTTATAGTTATCAGCTAAATACATACTAACTTGTAAATAAATTCGTTTAATTGCAAATGGATCCGATCAAATTTAATAGATTGAATAGATGGGTAAGCAAATAATAAATTTTCCTTTTTGTCAAATTCAAACCCATTCCTACTTAATTATCAATTACAATTTATTACGAAACATTGATTTTATGCAGTTACCTTTTATTTGCGTAGTATTACATCAATTACTATAACCTTGGATTCATTCCCAATTCACCAAATTCAATTAATTACACTTTACAAATGTGTTTCCAATATATAGGTATTGCCCAAGTTAAATTTATTAGCTAACTCATATTAATAAACAAATGACTTATATGAATGATTAAAATTTTCAATTATCTCACTTTACTCCTAAACTTCTGTTATTTAATAATTATTGCTTAGAACCTGATTTTTATCTTCCCATTATCTATTTAATTCCGTCTAGAATCACAGCTAATATTTGTCATCCCTTCATTACCCAAATGTTAAAGGTTGCACTTAACCCAAATACATAAAACTTGCCCAATTTCTCCTTAAATCAATAACCTTCATATACAAATATGTTTATCATAAATTTTATCTACTCTTCCTTTTTAGGTAATGTCCTATATATTAGATTTCCATGTAATTTGCAATAAATCGTACTCGTAGTTATATCACATTAAATGAATAAATAAGTGTTGGCTCTATTCTTTTGGTTCAACATTGGTTTACGTTATATTTCATAAATATTTCTACATACATCAGGATTTTTAAAAATGGTTGTAACGTGAAATCTCGTCTACTTCCCATTTTATATTTATGGCTTCTAAAACCGATTCATATCATTTCTCTAGTCCAAATTTTATTAATATAACCTTAAATTTAATTTATTCCTATCGATGTAATGGTTAAACACAAATTTCACTTATTTGCAATAAATCCACAAATTGGATTTCAAATTTTCAAATAAATAAATAAATTTTAGTATCACTTCTTAAATACCCAAACGTCAATGCCTTAATTTAAACTGCATTTATTACATTTTATAAAAATCCTCCATCTTAAGTGACAAATCAAAACTACCCTAAGTACACAAATCATCGTATTATAAAGATATTTACACTATCGTCCATTTATTACCTTAATTTATTTAAGGTAACCTTAAATTAATATCTATTGCAATGATTTCAAATTATTATTCCCCCATTCCTTTTTAATTTCAATAACGCCAAATTTAACCGTTATATTCTCTTTATTTATGCGATAAATGCAATTATTGAATCTAATACTCCATTTAATTAATAGATCCTGCTTCCTAGAATCTATATCAACAATAGGTCAAATATATACATAGAATTAGCCTTAACTTCACCTAAAAGAATTAGCTATTTCAACTACCGCACAAAACTACGCTACTGCACTATTTAATCAAATAAATTAATTGAACTTAAATCAGCATAAAGGTTATAAAATTATAAATGTAATCTTAATAAATTCATTTATTGATTTAGACTCTTTCTATACAGTAATTAACCTATTTGTGGGTATAAATAACTTTGGAATTATATTACATCTCATTAGTGCGCGTTTTATTTCCTATAACTTCTCCTTATTTAACTATACCCATTAACAACCAAAAAAATTAAATTAGCTTTATTTCAATCTATTTCCCTTCTTAACTAAATAAAATAAATGGTTAACCTAAACACTTGTTATCCTTTGATATATTCAAATTCACTTCCAACATTTATTAACAAAATGTTGCCATAGGTTTAGATTTACATAAATAAATTATATGAATAGGTAGAAAAATTGGTAATCCGCAAATGCCCAATATACACGCATTAATTACTACCTATTGTTAGAATCCATTTATTAATTTACTAGTTAATAACGGTCTTTTTATTTCTATTTACTACCAAACTCTCTATTTTATTATAGTTCCAATATATTAATACTTAGGCACATCAAGTGCTAGCCCTTTTGTTATTTATATTAAATTGGGTACGCACAAATAAGTTGTTAATTAACTATTTGTACAAAATTATATTCATACATTCAGTTCCATATCTTATAGGGTTAAATTCTAATTAGTTACGCTTAATCTATCAATTTAATACTCTATTCAAACATGCATTTAAATTCTTTTTATTCTAAATAAATTTTATTAAGTGTTGACATCCACTAATAGCATTCACCTTTATTACAACCAAAGGTGACATCTTCACTACTGATTTTATATTAATGAATCTCATTTTAGTTAATATTTTTTATTAATATTCTCAATTCAACATTTATTGATTTCTTAAAATTTACTTTTAACAAAAAGTGACAAATTACATTATCCAAATCTATTGTCATAAAATTTTATTGTTACACTAGGTTACAACTACTATACCAAATTTCTACATTTATTCTTAAACAAATTAGAAATTATATTAATTTAATTTATTAAATATTATTAATTTAACGGGTCGTTACACTCACCTATCAACGGATGTTAACTGAGTGTACATGCTGACCGTTCTTACTTATTCTCGGCCTAGCGTGTCCTATCAGGCCGCTAACGTGGTCAGAAATCTAACTGTATTCCAATTTGTATCTTTGAAAACCGGCGCTTTTTGCGACCTACCCCCCGACATTCCTTATTAACCTAGCCTATTTCCTGGAAATAGTAAATATGGGAGGAATAAGTTTGAATTATCCAATAAACCCTATTAGTTGTGCTCCTAATTTTGGATCATGGACTAAAGGAGCCTATATTCGATTTTACATTACTCATGTAGTATACGATTTTCCTTTCAAGAACATGGTTCTTTTGGTTCAAGAAGCTA
This sequence comes from Allium cepa, assembly GCA_030765085.1. Classification (NCBI taxonomy): domain Eukaryota; kingdom Viridiplantae; phylum Streptophyta; class Magnoliopsida; order Asparagales; family Amaryllidaceae; genus Allium; species Allium cepa. The sequence continues at coordinate 765,457,522 of CM060937.1, read as the reverse complement.
ACTTTTATTCATAAACAGGAAATGGGGATGTCCTGCCTTATAACATTGCCCCCAAAATCCTTGGGTGGCTTTTTACAAAAAAAGTAAAACAAAACCAAGAAAATAGCACTATAGCAAGTTGCTATTCCATGCCCCTGGAATTGAGATTCCGTCAATAGTAGCCAATTGAACATTCCATCTCCAAGCTTTTGTTTTCATTGCGTAAGAACTTTCCCAGTTCGTACCAAGTGCCCTCATATACAGGATAACTCATTTCAAAACAACGTTCCTTACCTCAAAGGGATGGCTTCGGGCATTGGTGTTAAAGTGGCATGCTGCACTTTTAATTAGAGCAACAACGCTCAATTATGCTTCTTCCCTTTTCTCATTGACCAAATCGAGGAACAAGCAAGCGTTCCTCGTTTACCTTTAGATCTAATACTTTTTACAATGAGAAGGGCCTCCAATTCTATCAAGATCATAAACTCAAATCTATAGGCTAAAGCAAATGGTGTATATCCGATCTTGAACTTACAAGTCATCATATAAGCCTACAATGCCAGTGAAAGCTTACTGAACTAGTTGCCTTTGGCCTTAGTTAACCATCTCTTCAAGATAGACTTTATGATTTTGTGCACCGTCTCCACATGTCCGTTCACCTGTGGGTGTACTACCATTGAAAATGTTTTCTCAATCTTGTACCAATTGCAAAAATCCTTGAACTTGGTACTTTTGAACTAGGTTCCAATATCCATTGTAATCTCCTAAGGTACTATGAACCTACAAATGATGTTTTTCATCAAAATGTTTACTACTTATTTCATCATAATCGTGGCTAATTGTTCTAATTTGGCCCACTTTGTGAAGTAACCCACCGCAACTTGAGCATACTTAGTCCTCTTTTCACAATTGCTAGCTCACTAATTATTTCAATTCTCTAAACGATAAAAGGCTATGGGCAAACCATTTGCGTAAGTTTTGTTGACGAGGCTCTTGAAACCTTCGTAAATCTTTGGTAACGATAGCATTGTTTTGTGTGATCTTCCCTATCTCAATTTATTGTTGGCCATAAACATTCGTGGCAAAGTGCCTTTTATGCTTGCGTCTGCCCACCTAGTTTGATCACCACAACTACCCTCATGGATTTCCATGAAAATTTACTTAGACTCAATCTTAGTAACACACCTAATCAAGGGGCTAGAGAATCCTCTTCTGTAAAGCACTCTTCCTAGCACTATGAATCATAGTGCTTTTCGAAAGAATTTTTTTCGTTCATTCCCGTCTCTTAGGATAATTCCCCTAAGCAAATAATCCTTGATTAGAGTGTTCCACGACTCCCTTCCCTCTTCGATCTCCATGATCATATTTATAATCAAAGTTGATAATACCTCCTTTAGAACCGATCCTAATAGTTGTGGTTCTCTAGAACTTAATTTGGCCAGTGAACCAGCCTTTGCATTTTCCTCTCTAGGGATGTGTGTAATCATTTAGTGTCTACATAATCCAACAGCTCCAACACCTATGTCAGGTAAGAAGCAAGTCTAACACCCTTAGCCTGATATTCCTTGTTTACTTAACAAGCCACAAATCGAGAATCACTAAATATATGTAGCATCCTTATACCTAGTTCCTTTTTTATCCTTAGTCCCGCTATTAATGCCTCGTACTAAACCTCATTGTTAGATGTGGGAAACACCAACTTCAATGCATAAAAAATTGGTCGCCCTTCGGGAGTTACAAGTACCACTCCTTCGCTCAAACTACACTCATTCGAAGCTACGTACACAAACAATTTCCAATGAGGAAATGAGACCATATCGTCTTCCTCTTCACTATCTCATGAGGTAAACTCTACAATGAAGTCTGTCAATACCTTCCGGTTTATAGTCCTCCTCGAGTGGTAAGTTATATCATACCGACTTAGCTGAATATTCCATTTAAGTAACCTTCTCAGAGTCTCAGGTCGGTACAACACCTGCTTCCAAGGTTGATCCTTCAGCACTTTAATTAGATGAGCCTGAAAATATAGTCATAGCTTTCTCGCAATCAGCAAACAATACGCATGTTTCTCCAATTTTGGGTAATTCTCATTGGCCCGAGTAAATCGTTTACTGATGTAATAAACTGACTTCTAAATCTTCACCTCTTCGCGCACCAATACTATGCTCAGTGTGTGAGCAAACATTACAAAATAGACAAACAAATCTTCTCCGTCCAATGGTTTGGATAGAACCGATGGTGTGTCCGTGTGCCCTAGTAACTCATCGAAGGCAATCTGACATTCCGCATTCCATTCTAAGTTCTTTTTTTCCATTTTTGAGAGCGTTAAAGAATGGAATACATTTATCCCTAGCCTTTGAGATGAACCGACTCAAAGCAGCAAACTTCTTGTTTAAGCTCTGCAACTCCCTCATGATCGGGGCATCACATTCCTTAAGGCATCAATCAGCTCTGGATTAGCTTAAATGCACCTCGAATTCCAAATAAATCCTAAAAAACTCCCCAATGCAACTCCAAATGAGCAGTTCAACATATTCAACTTCATTTCATATTACCACAATACCTCAAATTTTTTTGGAAAGTCATCCATATGGTTACTTGAAAGCTACGGCTTCATGAGCATATCATTCACGTATGCTTCCATCGTTCATTCGATTTTCTTCCTGAATATATAATTCACCAATCTTTGGTATGTAGCTTTTCTTTAGACCGAATGGCATCATCTAGTAACAATATAATCCCAAATCCATTATAAAGCTTGTGTGCTCCTGATCAGGTACATGCATCAGAATCTAGATATAACCAGAATAAGCGTCCATAAGCGAGAGCAACTCGTGTCATGTGATCCCGTTTATCGGTCGATCAATCCTACACAATGGAAAGCTGTCCTTTAGGTATTCTTTATTCAAGTCAAAATGTTTAATATATGCCCACCACTTTCTATTTGATTTCTGTACAAAGACAGAGTTCGATACCTACTGTGGGTATAAAGCATCAAAATAAAACCATTCGCTTTCAATTTGTCTACATCTTTTGTTAATATAGCGGGTTGTTCTGGACCCAAATTATGTCTTTTTTGTTTCGTAGATGGAAACTTCAGGTCCACATTTAGGGTGTAGCACGTTATCTCTGGTGATGTCCTACACATTTTTGAATATGTCCAAGCAAACACATCCAAGTTTGCTCATAGAAAATTAACAAACCCTTTCTTAATCATGTGCTAAGTTCATATTCGATCTTAAGAGCCTAAGTACGATCATCCATGTTGAGCGGAACATTTAACGTCAACTCAACCGGTGCTACCCACACTTCCTCTAACTTCTTTCATGGATCTACAGAACTTGTTATTTTTTCCGAGCCATGGCTTGGGTTTAGTTAAAATGCTTCTGAGTTCTTAATATAGAGAACTTTTCCTATATGCTTGCCTTTCGCTTGTCGCTTTTCCTCTCATAGCTCAATGACAAAATATTCCCTTCTTGTTCTTTGATCTCCTCTAATCGATCCAAACCCATTCTCTTTGAGGAATTTCATCATTAAGCACCAAGAAGCTTGTGCTATCCTAAAACCAGCCCGGGCTAGTTTGCCCATAAAGGCACTGTACGCCGAATATTCATACGCTATAACAAACTTATGAATCTACACTACCTTTCCGTCCCCATCACCTAACTTGATGGAAAAACCAATTGTCCCGATCGGTTGTTTCACCTTGCCTTTAAATCCTCGAATCATTGATTTACAGAGCTTGACATCCTTCATACTTATCATCATTTAATCGAATGTCTACTTAAAATTTATTCGTCGAGCTTCTGCAATTCACCGAAGCTTGGCGTATTATTACAGGACCAACAACAATGGTTATCACCATGGGGTCAAATGTTGGTGCTTCAACATGATCAGAATCCCTATTCCAGAACACAATATCACCCGTTACCATTCTCTACTGCTTAGCCGTAGCTACGACCTAGATGGCAAAGCAACTTTCCTATGGTATGTGCTTCAGCGAGCTCATATACTACTCAATTTCCCTTCAGCTTTTCTCTACTAGATGAGGTCCTTCTGTAATAGTGTTTATGACTATCCTTCAATCAGCCTGCCTAGGCCCCTCTTCGTTGGGTCCAGGCTGATTCTCTCGTGTTTTTGGCCCTATAGGTCTAATATTCTAACTGCCATCTTGCGTCTATTTTACATATAGTTGTATCCTTTTTTTTCTTTATATATACTATGATGAAATCCCTAAAATGGTGATACTCGTTCGTGATGTGTCCACGAGTCTCATGGAAACGACAATACTTGCTTGAGCACTGCTCTTCCTCCGTCTCCTCCCTCCTAGATAGCCACATTACCGTTTAGCCCCTTGCATAGTAATGTACATTTTCTCTAACGCATCATTCATAGGCATATACTTATACGACCTAATATTTCTTAGGCACTTTTTGGCATTATTCCGCCTACCTCTAGAGCCTTAGTTTCTTCTTTTCTAATTATAGAAATTCTTACTGCTATATTACCATAACTATCACTATTTTCTTAATTGCCACATTACTTTGAACTACCTCCACTGAATGTCTACCATCATTCATTCCAATAGCTTGACTTGCTTCTACCAAATGCAAGAAGTGATTTACTTTTCAATGGAATTCCTCCATAGTCATCAGCTGTTTCATCTTCAACCATTTCTCGAAGCCTATGTTAAGATTTATCCCCAAACAAATGCCATAAACACCAGATCTTCTTTTGATTATTAACCTTCATCACTACAACATTGAACCAACTCAAGAACCTCTTCAATTACTCCTTAGGTCCTTGAACTAGGCTTAAGAAGGACATCACATCCTTAGGGCAACAGTGTGGGGCCTGAACTGCACCATAAACCTCTTCGCTAACTCATCAAAAGTTGATATAGATTTCGACGCGAGCCGAATAAACCATATTGATGCAACACCTTCCAAAAAAATAGGAAAATACTTATACGGTACCTCATCCGTCGCTTTGGCACTATCCATATGTCATTCATATTTAAACAAGTGTTGCTTAGGATTGGTAGTCCCATTATACGATGGCATTGTTGGCATCGTAAACCACTTGGCATACTCCTCCCTTAGAATATTCTTCACGAATGATGTTCTACTTGGCGCGATACACCATTGCTCATTCTTCCTCTATTTATTTTCATCCACCAAATGCTTAACCATATCTGCTATGTAGTCCTCACTTGCTTTGAACTCTAAAGGTCGACCACCAAGAGCTACGCCGAGTGTTTGAATTTGAAACCAATTTTGGTTTACTTGTTGACGTCAAGGTTGTCAATTCTCTATGAGAACCAGTCCTTTTTTAACGTCCGATTGCCTCTATAGCGTTTATTTACACACCAACACCTTAAATTCCAACACCAAGTTCGCAATCATCACCATCGTGCTGGAGTTCATCCTCTAACAGCCCAACTTTTTCATTTAATATTTTAATTCTTTTATTCAGAAACTTTATGGTTTTATTATTTGAAAGTTGAATTATTAAAATGATTATAAATCATTGCCCAAATTGAATAAATATAAGTAATTTCTGTAATTCTGATTTTCGTTAAAGTTAACTCTAATTGAAATTTTAAATTCAAAATTTTAACTTCAAATCTTTTGTATGAAAATATATATTTTTTCAACTTTTATTCCATTGTTTTTTACTTATATTGGTTATATACCTTTAAACTAAGGAATTAACGTTGCAAAAAGGGGCAATAAAATTTTATGTTTCTTTTATACGCATATACAACAGTTCTTAGTTAAATGATAAATAAATCAAACGAATGTAAACAAATCAAAATTAAATTAATGTAATAAATAGTTTATAAGTAAGCTATTTAGTTACACGTTTTATTTTGATACGTTTATATTCATTTGTTTCATTTCGTTGGCGTGTAAATGGTACGTTATTTTATGAAATATCCGTTAGTTTATATTTTGCTAAATATATTTACTAAATAAATAAGAAACGTATAAATTTAAATGCGTTACTTTTGTTATAAATTTGGGCCTACATTTTGTTTAAATTTTTGCGTCGGTTATACACACTCTAAAATTTCTTACCTCAGCTAATAAAAAATCATCATCAACCGTTCCTTTTCTAAAGGAAAGAAATTTAAAATCTTGCCCCTAAATTTGTGTGTCTTGATTCATCTCCTATCCACTTTCTGTTGCCTCCTTATACTTTATAGGAATGAATGCATTTATTTCTCTCTAACCGTTCAAAATCCAACTAAAGTTTGCTTGAAATTTCACGTGTAAACTTCTACACGTTCCTTTTGCTGCAATTGTTTAATTTGGTATATAATATTTGATTTCTCTTAGCCGTTACAAAAGCAATTACGCCTTGCCATTTCTTTCACCTAGATTCACGCAACTCATCTTATAAAATCAAAACCCACGTACCAAATTTTCTTTTACATCTCATTTTGTGTTTAGTCTTCTTCCTTCTAGCGTGAGTTTCAGCTATAGGTAATGGCCACTTCTTCTCTTATTTTATTTTCTTTTTTCTCCATGCCTTGTTTCATTTATTTCCTATCGACTGTCCACCTACTCTGCTCCACCACTTCCCGCCGACCGGCCTGCACCCCCTCTGCCGCCTCATCCAGTACAAGCTCCTCCCATCCCTATGTTGAGACCAGATCTGGCTATAGAGCCTGAGTAGTTCATCACCACATATGCATAGCAGAGCCATGCACTTCTTCCTCCATCAAATGAAGCCGCAGCCACCTCCTCCTGGCAGTGACGCCGACTTTGACAAGGCACGCACCCACCTGAAGGCGCTGATGGTCCAACTGGACCGAGTGTTTTAGTCACCTGTGCTTTAAAGAAAGAGTAAATATGTTTGCACCACCTTTGTATTTTATCACAGCATATATTGCCTAAAAATACTACTACCTTGCGTACATACATGAATTTCAAAACGTAAACTTGGAAAAGGCCGAGTATGTGGGGCGTTGGTGGAGTCGTAGGGTGGAGTGGCCGAGTCACTTATAGTTCTTATCATATTTTCCTCCCTTTTGTTTATTCAACTTGTTGTACTCGAGCCATCTGTGTTCAAGTTTTGATATCACTTCTTCCAGCTTATATTTTTCGGTCTTGATGTAGTCATATTTGAATTTTTCGTTCTTAGTTGTATTTGTTTTGTTCCAAGATCTGAATCGGATTGGCTCATCTTCCAATATTTGATCGTGCCTTCTGTACATTCCCGGTGTGGATGTCGTTGTTTTGAATAGAATCTTCAGTGGCGAAAAATTAAGTATTCACACTTGACAAACATACTTATAGAATTGTAAATTAATAATAAGTGAAATTGTAGAATAATTACAGTATAATTTACTTGTCTGTGATATAAAATTTATGATGTTAAAACCCTGTTATAAAAATTTTCACATCATCCGTTGTAGTATATGTTGTTATATTTATGCTGTTATAATATTTATTTATTTACTGTTTATCACTACAAGTTCCCTGAAGAGTAGAAATCGTTATGGGCTGAAATGATAGGCCTGAACGATATTTATTTATTTAATTATTCATTTTGTACTTACTTACTTAGGATTGCGGGTTTGAAATGATAGAACCGTGGTTTTCTTTGTAAATTACGGATTGAAATGATATATTATCTGTATCACTTGACCTAGGTTAGAAAATATAATACAGACCCGTGGTTATTATATATTTCCTAGAAATATTTAATATTTTAAATTAGTATATTATAATATATTTTTTAATAATTGTATTAAAAATGATTTTTATAAGTATAGTGATTTTATACAAGTTAAATGTGTAAATAAATGAATGGTTAAATTAGAATTTGAGGCATAAAATTTATTCTATAAACTTCGATTTTGTAAAATAAAATGGAATTCAAGTTAAGAAATAAATATGATAAATTGGTAAAAATTCGAATATAAAGTGGATGAATAAAAGGTTAAGTTTTCTATGAATTAAATGGTAAGATAAGTGAATACTTAAAAATGGAAGTTGAAGTATAACTTAATTAAAAATGTGAAGTTGGGATTAGAGTAAAGGAAAGTTAATAAATAAATTGGAAATTAAGTTTATTTTTAAAGTGATAATTTAACTTAATTGTTAAGTAAAATTTTATAGAAAATTATGCACTCGATTTTAATAAGTAAAGCATAGAGAAGTTGAAATTTATTTGCAAAACTTAATTTTTAAAAATCATAAATTGTTGAGTAATTTAAATAACTATTTCAAAGTGGAAAATATGATTTTATAAGTTAAATTGGTTTAAATTAAGGTTTAGTTATTGCTAAAAGTATATTGAAGTCTGAAATTTAATTTATTTAAATCTGTCGTAAAGGATATTACCACACTTTGGAAGTGCTGTAGTTGATGCAATTGAACTAAGGCTAAACCTTTTGGATTTATATTGGATTTTGTAAGAATAATAACTTCACTTGTAAATAGTTTAAAATGAAGTATTTTGATTGAAATATAAACTATTTTGGAATTTTATAACCAAGGGTAATAATAACGTTGATTGTTAAAGAGACCGGGATCAGATATGGGCATACTCTCTGTCGATACCGAAAACCACTTTGACAACCGTGTATGCGGTGGAGATTCCAGAATGAAGTAGGATGGTGGTGACTTTCTATTGAGGTGTGTACGTGGACTCGACTCCCATGAGTTGGCATAAGGTGGTTAAAACAGGAGCGATCGACGAACTAATGAGGTAGCACCTTTGATTGGACACACTTCTTCGTATGCCATTCTATTACTACGTGATTGTTTGGTGTGCACCTTTGATTTCGGGAGTGTTGTTCAAGGTGGGCGATAGTAGCAGCTACGTGTTACCACCGATCCGGAAGCGTAATTGGTATGTCTACACTGGCATTGCCTAGTTGTGTCATGTCACCTACCCTAGCGAGCCTTGTACGCGTTTGCTTTTCTCCCGTAGCACGTGTGGTATCTTCTGGTGGCTTCCTGATCAGGAGGGACTATGATATTGGATGGACTACTGGGACTATTACGTGTTAAGGGCTATATGGGTAACCCATTAACGCTATTTTAAAGTAAGTTTATCTTAATATGGACACTATTATAATAGCGAAATATTACTATATAGTAAATAGTTTAACGGATCCTTAGAGGATGGGCGGTCCCAAGCATCCTCTAAGTTACTTGCCTTTATATTACAGTTGACTTGAATTAGCTTACATTTTATAAGTATGTATGTCCTGACTCGAGTGTTTGTGTTTATTTCTTACGCTCAGGTCAGCCTGAGTATCAGTTCGGACTTCATTTCCCGGAGCTAGGACTGTTGAAGATCATCCCTTTCAAGCCGCTGTCTATTTTCTATTCAGTCTTTTATCCTAGCTTATGTAATTGAGAAAAATAAATTTGGGATTTTCTGTAGTTGATTCAAACTATATTTGGTTTTAAGACTATGTAATTTATACTTATTTGGAGACTATGTGATAGTGGCTTCATGAACCACTATGTTATTTTATTTCTGCTGGGAGTATTCTGATTTCTGTGTCCGTGATTCTGTGATTTGATTTCATTTGCTCCAATTTTATATACAATCTATTGTTTTGAACTATCCAAGTTTGAAATGTTTTAAATTTATTGTCGAATTTTGAATGGTGCAAAATAGTGGGTCGTTACAGTTGGTATCAGAGCTTTGGTTTTTAGGCAGACCATAGCCTGAGGAGCAAAAACTCATCAGAGATAGGGTAGAAATACCCTAGAATGAGTGAAGTCAATCTTAGAATCCTTTCTTTGTGAGAGGGCGTATTTTAAAGTATAAAATGATTTTTTAAAGGATTTTCAAAGAAGTATTTTGATATAAAACTTCCTTGTTTTAAAATTGAATTTTTCCGACTACTTCTTTCCCTTTCTCCTTCTTATATAATTAGGTCCTTTGTTAAATGCCTGTTCTAGTTGAACTTTATCCTATCTAATCTATCTTGGACTCTATTTTTTTCCCTCTGCCCTTAAACTCATTCTTGATTCTCAGGATGAATCGAGGAAATGCCAAAGGTAGCTGACGAGGTGCTGCCCTAGTTAGGTTTACTAAGCTTTGGAAGGAATATACCGAGCTTGGTGGCACCAAGTTCACAGGTTCTGAGAGCATAATTGAAGCTCAACAGTGGTTGAGAGATTTGGAGAGAATCTTCTCCGGTCTCGATATCACTAATGCCCAGCAGCGTCAACTAGCAGCTTGGCAAATGAAAGGAGACGCTTTGGATTGGTGGCAGTCAGTTACTCCTCACATGTAGAGTCTGACATCACCTGGGAGCAATTTAGGTATTTTCTTCGGTTGTTCAAGTTTAGTCTCAATTTCCTCCCTTTTTAAAATTTGTCTTATATCTCTTATCGTGCTTCAGGGATGCTTTTCTTACGAAATGGATGCCCGAAGTAGGCAAGTCTTAGTTGTATCGGGACTTTATGGATTTGTAGCAGGGTGATATGTCCTTTACTGAATATGAAAGGAAATTCAATGAGCTATCGCAATATGGCCTTAATCTGATAGACATTCCTATGAAGAAAAACGAGAAGTTTATTTCTGGTGCACGCCCCAAGTACTATGATCGCGTCATTACCCACGTGAATGGTACGTTCACCGCTCTGACGGACATGGCTATCAGATATGAGAACCCCACCTCTAGGAACCCTCTAGCTGCCCAGTCTGCCCCATCTCAGTCTTCTGGTAGTTCTAAGAAAAGGAAGGCCAATTTCTACCGTCATAAGAAGAACTAGACAAGACGACGGGTTTAGGATCGTCTTCGTCATCTCAAAGGGAGCCTGTGGACCTATCTGCCATTACTTGTCATAGATGCCACCAGAAGGGACACTATGCTAATACCTGTCCTGCCTTGGGTGCTGCTATTCCACCTTCCGCTCAGTTGGCTAGGCGAGACCTTTGCCACGTTTGCCTTCAGCAGGGACATTTCAAGAGAGACAGAAGAATGGCAAGTATCAGGGATTTTTGCTGTCACTTCTGCATCCTCCCCAGCTCCACAGCCTGCACCCGCTCCCGCTCCTAGCGATTCTCAAGGTACACTTCAGGGTTCTTTTACTTTGTTTAAAACTCCTGTTCGTGTCTTATTCGATACCAGAGCTTCCCATATCTTTATCTCAGTAGATCTTTGTAATAAATTTGAAAGTCTTCTTTCTTCCGAGTTTTCTTCCATACATTTATGCGTTTCAAACTCTATTGGTGGTCCTGCGAACCTTAGTAAGATTTGTAGGAATGCGAAACTCTTCCTTGATAGTTATCGATTCACGGGTGACTTCTATGTTCTGGGTTTTGAAGCTTTCGATCTACTACTTGGAGGTGACTGGTTGGATAGGCATGATGCCTATATTTATTGTAGTTCCCGTACTGTTCTCTAGTTGGGGATAAAGGTGATCCTTTGGTGGTTCAGTGTAGTTTAACCCAGGAGTTCGCTGGTAGCTTCATTTATTCTCTTGATACTTTTCCCGATGATGTCCATTCGATTCCTATAGTCAAACTATTTCTCGACGTATTTGGTGAAGTCACTTCTCTACCTCCGAAGCGGGAAATTGATTTCCGTATCGACCTCATTCTGGGAGCCCGACCTGTAGTTCTTCCACCAAGAAGAATGGCACCCCGGGAGAAGATCGAATTAAGGAAGCAGATTCGGGACTTGTCATCTAAAGGGCTGATCAGACCTAGCTTTACAGAATGGCGAGCAATCGTAGTTTTCGTCACCAAGTCTGATGGTTCTCTCTGGACGTGTGTTAATTATAGGGAGATGAACAAGCTCAATATGAAAAGCAGATATCCTATGCCCCACATAAATGATATGTTTGATCAACTCTATGGAGCCACTGTTTTCTCTCAGATATATCCGGCCACAGGTTTTCACCAACTCAGGGTTGCTGAGGAGAGCATTCCCAAAACTGCTTTCCGTACTGAGAATGGTTTTTTCGAATGATTGGTTATGCCTTTTGGGTTGACTAACGCTCCTGCCTTCTTTGTCGACTTGATGAATCGTGTCTTTCGCGATGTGCTCAATAAGTTTGTTCTAGTCTTTATTGATGACATCCTTGTCTTCTCCAAAACAAGAGATGAGCATTAGCCGCATTTGAAATATATTTTAGAGACTCTCCAAAATCATCAACTAAGGCTAAATTCTTGAAATGCCATTTCTGGGAAGAGGAAGTCCGATTCCTCGGACATATTGTATCAAATGAATGAGTTTCTGGTTATCCAGCCAAGATCGCTGGGATCAATGTAAGTTTTTCCCTTCTTTCCCTTCTAAATTTAATCACTCTATCTTTTCTGGAGTCCTTATTCTCCCTATTCCGTATAGGATTGGGAAGAACCTAAGACTCCAACTGATATTCGCCGTTTTCTGGGCCTTGCTGGTTACTATCGGAGGTTCATTGAGAACTTTGCTCGGATCTCTGCACCCCTCACTGCACTAACTCGAAAGAATGATAAGTTCATATGGGATGATAAGTGTAAGGCGACATTCCAAGAGTCAAAAAATAAGCTTACTTCTGCACCAGTGCTTACTGTTCCGAATGGAAATGAGAGATTAACGGTATTCACCGATTCTTGTTGCAAGGGTTTGGGAGCGGTATTGATGCAAGATGGGAAGGTGATTACATATGCTAGTCATCAGTTGAAGACCCATGAGGCTAGTTATGCTGCTCATGATTTAGAATTGCTGGTTGTTGTCTTTATATTGAAGCTTTGGAGACACCATCTTTTGGGGCCTAAGTTTGACCTCTTCATTGATCATCAGTCTTTGAAGTATAACTTCACTCAACAGGATTTGAATCAGCATCAAGTTCGGTGGCTTGAGTTTCTCGCATCTTACGGTCTTGACATTAACTACACCCCCAGGAAAGCTAATATTGTGGCGGATGCTTTAAGTAGGAAGAAGTCCTTGTTGTGCCAGCTTGTTGTTTTTTCTCCTTTTTTGGACCGTATCATGGCTAAGCAGGACGAGGATGAGATGCTTAGGCGTATAAAGGGAAGTGTTCGTAGCAGGGTTGGAGGTAGTAGACTTGATGGTAGTGGAGCACAGATTGATGATAAAGGGATTTTGAGGATTAATAATAGGATTTGTGTCCCGATTGTTGATGGCTTGAGGTAGGAGTTACTCCAGGAACATCATCAATCCAGACTTTCCATTCATCCTGGTGTGGCAAAGATGTACCAGGATTTGAAAAATCTCTATTGGTGGAAGGGTATGAAGCGGGATGTCTCTATCTTTGTTAGTAGGTGTGCGACTTGTCAGCAAGTCAAGGGAGATCATCAGAAGACCACGGGTTTGTTGCAGCCCCTGGAGATTCCCAATTGGAAGTGGGAGCAAGTTTCTATGGACTTCATCGATCGTTTACCAAGATCTAGGAAGGAAAATGAGAACATCTGGGTTATCGTGAGTAGACTGACCAAGTCAGCTCATTTTATTCCGGTAAAGTCTACCCGTACCGCTTTAAGTGTATCTGAGATTTATATGAGGGAGATTGTTCGCCTCCATGGTGTTCCCCTTAGCATTTTTTGCAATCGAGACCCTATCTTCACTAGTCAGTTTTGGAAAGCTTTCCAGGAATCCTTGGGTACTCGGCTGATTCTGGGCATTGCTTACCACCCTCAGACTGACGGTCAAACAGAAAGGGTGAATCAAATTGTAGAGGATCTTCTTCGTGCTTGTATTTCGGATTATGGAGGATCTTGGGAAGATCATCTCCATCTTGTGGAATTCACCTATAACAATAGTTATCAGGTATAATTCCAATCCTTTGTTCTTATCATATCTTAATTCTCTATCTGTCTCATTTTATCTTTTGTTTAGGCTAGTCTTAAGATGTCTCTGTTTGCTGCCCTTTACAGGCGACCCTATAGATCTCCATCCTGTTGGATTGAATCCGAAAATATTTGGTTCTTGGTCCCGATATGATTTCGGAATCTTCAGAGAAGGTCGAGGAGATTAAGAGGAGGTTAAGAATTGCTCAGGATTGGCAAAAGAAGTACGCTGATCGTCGTAGAAGGAGTTTGGATTTTGAAGTTGTTGATCTGGTTTTCGTTAAGGTCTCTCCCTTGAGGAATGTGGTTCGGTTTGGGCAGAGAGGGAAGCTTAGTCCTAGGTTCATTGGTCCATTCGTCGCTTGCTTATCGAGTGGATTTGCATGAGAAATTCGCTGGAGTACACAATGTATTCCATGTATTTCACCTTCGTCACTGTTTGCATGATCCATCTCTTATTATCCAGCCTTCTGCTCTTGATAGTTTGGATATCGAGCCTAATCTAACTATTGAGAGGAAGCCACTTCGTATCGTCGATCGAGGTACGAAACAACTAAGAAGGAAATCTGTTCACCTGGTCAAAGTGCAGTGGAGCACTGATGAACGGGACTGCACCTGGGAAACGGAGGAGAGCAAACGTGCTTTGAATCCGGAATTATTTGTTTCACGTACTTTGCGCTATTATCTTATTTTCCTTTTTTTACCTTCTTTCGTTCCTTTTCAAGGACGAAAAGTTTTGAGTGGGGGAGAGTGTAACAGCCCAAATTTTTCATTTAATATTTTAATTCTTTTATTTAGAAACTTTGGGGTTTTATTATTTAAAAGTTGAATTTTTAAAATGATTATAAATCGTTGCCCAAATTTAATACATATAAGTAATTTATGTAATTCTGATTTTGGTTAAAGTTAACTCTAGCTGAAATTTTAAATTCAAAATTTTAACTTCAAATCTTTTGTATTAAAATATATATATTTTCAACTTTTATTCCGCTGTTGTTTTACTTATACTGGTTATGTACCTTTAAAATAAGGACATAATGTTACAAAAGGGGGCAATAAAATTTTACATTTCTTTTATACACATATACAACATTTCTTAGTCAAACAATAAATAAATCAAACGAATGTAAACAAGTCAAATTTAAATTAATGTAACAAATAGTGTATAAGTAAGCTATTTAATTACACGTTTTAATTTTGTAACGACCCAGAATTTTGTGATTTATTTTAATTGTTTATTTTGATTATTTTATTTGAAAACTTTGTTATATTTATTAAAATGAATAATTTTTGTTATGTTAAGTATATTTTGATTTTTGTGTGAATTATAATTGCAAATCTGAATAAATAGGGTATTTCAAGAAAAGTTGATTTTTGGTCAATCTGGTCAAACTTTGACTTTTAAATTTTAAATTTGAATTTTTTAATTTTTGAATTTTATATTTTATTATGAAATATATTAAATTTAAAGAATACTGCTTTTTGCTTCGTTGAAATCCGATTTATATTGTTAAAGTTATGCTTTTTACAATATTGTACGTAAATTGGTTTATTTAATAAAATTATCTATTTTAATTTATACAATAATATTTTTATTTTTCAATTCATGTTCTAATATGTTTTATATGATATGTTAGGTATATATTTTATTTTAAAACATTTTAAAGTGATATTATAATTTTTCCAAAATTTACTGTATTTATTTCCTATTTTTAAAGGCTGTTTTCTATTTTTCAGCTATTTTCTTCATTTAAATTATATTTAATTAAAATTTATATATTTATTTTGTGAATGCATTTTTATTTTATGTTTTATCTTTGCTATAAATATTTTTACAAGTCCATACAAATTTTCCACAGTTCATTCTGTTTATTTTCCATTTTTCTAGACTGGCTTGCAATTTTGCGCTATTTTCTTATTTTAACCTTATATAATTAATAAATATTTATATATATTTTATATTTTGTTATATTTTCGAATTTGTGACTGGAATTATTATTATTTTCAGTAATATAAACTTATATAAGTAAATTAAAGGTAATTTGAAAAGGTTTTGACTTTTGGTTTCTAATGGCTCTTTCTTTTCCAACCTTTCACATTTGTAACTTAATTTGTCATCAATTAACCATTACTTCTCAATCCTTTTAGCTGCATACTTTCTTTATCATTCACGTAATGCATTTGCTCTTCTACTGAAAAAAAATCTCGGCAATCATCTCCTAGGAAAGCTTGGTAAACTTTCATTCTTTTTCCATGTTTTTTTTTTTGTGATTTTAGCACTTGCCTTCATCTCTATTTGGCTCGGCCCCTCCTTCCTCCTTCACCTTGGCTGCGTCCACCACCACCACATCAGGCCAACACCTCCTCCAGCTCTCTGCCCATCCATGGCCATGCACCACTTGTAGCCAAATCCACCAAAATATGAGCAAAACTCCACCTAAACCCTATAACCGAGCTCTCCACTTGGTACCACCACCTTCAACCACCTTTTGCCGCCACTTCCTCCACCACCACCACCTCAGATCTGACCATCACCCTCTTCCACATCATCCACCACCACCTGGACATCTGGACCTGACCATATAGCCTCTGGCCGAACCACGTTATAGCATAAAAATGTTGATATTTTCCTTGTTATGTAAATTGTTGCACACATATACTTCATCACCATTCAAACCAAGTAGGGCGACCCTGTTTGAACCAAACCCAACCCTTAGTGCATGCCGTGGCCATGCTAAATCCATCCCTTGTTGATCCATGCGAAGTTGAGAAAAAGTGCAATGCATTTGATTTGGTTTTGGGCATTGATTTCTAGCATTGTTTAGTGTTTATTTGGTTTTGATACTTATATATATTGTATTGTTTTGTTTAAATGTTATCAAGGCAATTAGCTTTGGCTCTCCCTCACTTGAATTGTAGTCGTGCTTTCTTGCCTTTTGGATCTCTGTTGTGTGTCTGAATTGGTTATCTCCAACTTGAAAAAGTGAGTCATTCTCACCAGACAGTTTTGTACTTATATGACTAGTAAACCGATCACATTTGAATCTGTAAAATGCATCACCATATTATATCTGCTATGTTATAATCATGTAACGACCCGCTATTTTGGACCATTCAAATCAACAATAAAACCATACATGTCCGACTTGAATAATTCAAAATACCGAATTGTTAATTAAAATTTGGCAAACTTAACATATACAGTAAATAAATCAAATACAGAATCATAGATACAGAGTAGTACAATAATACGCAGCGAAATAAATGAATAGTAGTTCATGAAGCTACTATATAAACATCAAAGTTAGAGATAAAGTACAACATAATATCTCAGATGCAGTGAAGTCTCCAGTACGAGCATATGACTTCTCTGGACCTATCAACTGGATGACTGAAAGGATAGATAGCTGGATCGTCAAGCAAAGCTCCAACTTCGAAGGTGAGTCTCAAACGTTGTACCACTTAGTCTGACCCGAGCGTAAAGCAAAACACAAAACACTCGAGTCAGGATTAACATTCTAATATCTATAAATCTAACTCAAGTGAAATATCAACTGAAATATAATTAACTTAAAGGACGTTTGGGATAACCATCCTCTAAGGATCCATGGAACTATCTACACTGTAGAAATATACATTATGGTACCATGGTCATTCGAATCATTTATAATTCAAACCAAAATAAAATCTTTATTTCCAATATATCTACTTCATGAAATAAAGTATTCTATTTCCTCAAATTTCACATCGTTTCAAAATCAACTCCACCTTCCTACTCGAATTTAATTAAATCTCAATTTATCAATTTCCATTTAATTCAGTTTCTAAATAACCAATTTTAATTATATTGATTTCAATTGTAGATCTGAATCACAAATTAACCATTTACAACCCAGTATATTTCAAAGTTTTGATATTTGACCTTTCAAGGTTAAATTTAACAGTTTCCTATAGATCTCGATTAACCTCGTTATTATTTAGTCTTCGGATATTCATTTAGTAAATTCAGTATTATTTGGGTAACCTTACTTTACCTTAAATTTATTTAAACTTGAAATATTCATTAAATCCCTTAAGTCAACATCCAGTTATAAAATCATATCTTTAAATTTCACATTAAATAGCTCAAATCGATTTAACTAAATAAAATTCTTAATTTAATACCACTTCAGCTAAATCCAAATTTATCTCCCCACCTAAATTTTATCCCTATTTTTGCAAAAATCTATTTGAAATATAATTTACATAAATATTCAACATAGTTTATGTATTAAATCAATCTTAATTAAATTAATTATCATTAAATTTATATATATCATTACCCTTTATATATAATCATTTAAGAATCAACATTTATTTAAAACCATATATTTCTTTTCAAAACCATTGAAATTATTTTCAAAACAATTATATATGGACCAGCGGTGTCTGTATATATTTCATATCCTATGGTCAAGTGATACGGATATTTGTCATTTCAATCCGTACACTAAAATATACGGGTGGATATCATTTCAACCCGTAGTCCCAAATTTAATTAAATGAAAATCGATTGGGTGTATCATTTCAACCCATAACGAAATTCTCCTATTCTAAAGTCCTTTCGGGTATGTATCATTTTAACCCATAATGAATTCTAAACTACAGGGAACTTACAGAGTGATAACAGATAATACAATAAAATAACAGGCATATATCATCAATAATTTAAATAAAATATAAACAACAGGATATGGTGTCATATCCCACAGGTGAGCAATTTCAGATAACACATATATAGCAATGTAAAATCTAATAGCAGCATATTTCAATTGTTGTTTCAATTGAAATCAAATTTAATAAATAAAAGAACGTTAATCGTGAGTGATTGCTCACCTTCCGAGGCTAGATGGATTTGACAAGGAATTGAGTTACGAATTCAGGCACGAATCTCAAACTAGGGCAAGATCGAACTCGAATCGACAAATGAAGGTGAAAGCTTGACATTGTCGAAATCGAATCAAACTGGATTTGATGAAGAAAAATTGATATGAGTAAACTTATATATACCTATATATAATTATATTTAAAAATAATATACGACTTATAATTTAAAATAATAAATAAGTTTCAAAATCCATGTATATATCCTTATAAATAAATAGCAATTGCAAATTCAAAACATACCCATATATACACACTATATAGAGTCAATGATTTAATTTAAAACTTATAATAAAATAAAGATCCAAACTACTATAATCATGTACTATAATGTAAATATGTATAAAAATAAATTAAAAATGGCAGTGCACTGAGTTTCAAATAAATACAGGCTGTCAACTCATATGAGTATATATTAAAATAATCTTACCTTTATATAAAATCTGTAACATGCATTATACTATTAAAATTAAAACTATAACCAATAAAATCACCACTGTCGCCATATACACTGTAACACATACTAACCACAAACAATGCAGACACTGAATGAAAATGAAATATGTATACTTGCAGAACAAATCAAGTGGTTTGAATAGACATACGTTATATAATATATATATATATATATATATATGGTGTAATAGAAATTATAAACAAAGAAACAAAAGCTTTACACTACATGCAGACAACATACCCTATAAATGAATTAAGTACTATAGTACAAACTTACAACCTATATAAATTTCACATAACTATATACATATATAACGTTATAAATATCTTAACCTATGCAATATATACAACAAATTATATAATATCATATAACTCAATATGCTTCCAGAACTTAGAAAAAATTGAATTTATATATAAATAAATTTAGCTATAAATAACTACAAAATAAATATACCGTGTTAACGTTTATATCATGCAAATACATGCTATCCATCCCGTGTGCAGACTCAAATGCATGCAGACTATAAACTATTATATGGAAGGCTATATGAATATACTTATATTTTAATATGGTAACTATTATTTACTATATACCTTAAAATGAAAATGGCAGTAGAGGTAGAGCAGGCGGCAAAGAAGGAGGAGCGGGAGGCATTTGGATCACGGGTGGTGATCTGTTGCAAGGACAAAGGGAAACAAGGCCGAGGGGGTGGTTGGCGATCGGTGAGTGGATGGCTTGGGTTCATGCATGGAGATGCGCTCGGGTGGTGGAGTGCGGGGTTGACGCGGTGGAGGTTGGATCGGTGGGTAGGGCGAACAGGTTGTGGTTGGGTGCTTAGGAAAAGGGGCTATCGGTCCCGTAACAACCCACATATTTAACGATTTAATATTTAAATATTCTATTTAAATATAGCGTGTTAGTTGGATTTTAGGTCCGAAATGTTACTTTTTGCAAATGGCCGAATTAGGGCTCGATACCACTTCCATTGAGTTCAAAATGGCGTTTGCGACCTTTTTGAGTATAAGCTTTGATATGTTTGGAGTAAGTTGAATTTTGCAACTTTTTCTAGTTGGGTTTGGGTTGGGTTCAGCCCACTAACTATCTAATTAACCCTAACTCAGTCCCTCTCCTCTCCACACTTTATTCATTTCATAAAACTTAAGCTTAAAACTGAAAATGGGGGAAGAGAATGGGAATTAGAAATTCCGACCCCTAGTTTATTCTTGCAACTTGAATTCTTGCTCCAAAATCAAATTGAAGCTATTGGTAAGCCTCCTCTTCATCTTCTCCAACTCTTCTCCTCTTCAATTTCAGAAAGTTTCCTAAACCTAACTTTGGGAAATATGTGTTTTATTCTTAGATTGAAGCTTGTAGAGTTAGAGTGAAGAGAAGTTAGTCTCCTTCTTGTGTTTGAGCTTCTTCTTCTTTGTTTTGGGACAAAAGCTGAGATTTTTATCTTACATCTATGCTTATATATATATATATATATATATCTTTGTTTGGGTGTAAGAAGGTGAGTTTCAAACTGACATCTACTTCTCTTGATCTTATTGATGTTGGGTATGAATTCCTAGCACTTGTTCATATGCACTTGCTTTTGGTTTGGACTGAATTGGTTAATATCCAAATTTTTAGTGTTTTGGTTCAATTCTTTAATGATCCTAACTTTGATGTTTGAGCATGTTTTTGGTGGCGAATTAGAGAGCTAATGGAACCGGGGTATCTATTGGCTAAGGCTCCTTAGGCCCATTGCTCGACCGATTGCGTTTTGGAAGTGTTGGCATTTCGATGAGAAAGGGCAGGAACTGCAGAAATTTGCAGTTCGGCCGACCGAGCCCTGTAGCCGGTCGTCCGACCTGGTACTCCGACCATTTTTTCTGCTTCTGGCCAGCCGACCGAGCCCTGTAGTCCGGTCGACCGACCTGCTCCTATTTCGCTGTTTTGCCTGTTTTTGCTCATTTTGATTGGTTTTCCAAATTTTATCGATTCAAGTTGGTTCTTAGTGGTTGTCGTTGCATCTTTGGCTTTGATAACTTATTTTTGACTTCATTCATGGGTTTTCATAAACAATCCATCTAAATCGTATTAAAAGTTTCTTTCTCCAATTCTTAAATTCGCACTTCGAGCGGAGTGGAAGGGAGATTAAATGGTTAGGTAAAACACGGACCATGAATCCATGCGTTTGTCTATCCGATTAATGCCCGACCTATTCGATTGATTGTTTTGACCTTTTGGTGTGGTTTACCAATGAGATGAGGTGAACTTTGTACTGCTTTGAGTGTGAAATTAACTAACGGATAGTAAACTGGTTAGTGCGAACGAGTGGTTATGGGACTCACGCTACCACTTTTCGAATACCTTTTTGAGAGTTATGACACATTCCGCCAGTCAGTGGTGTTCAGTACTGGGTTTCCGACCTTCACCACTACGGTTTGTTGCCTTCGGGTATGATGCCTTCGGGTATGTTGCCTTCAGGTTTGTGCCTTCGGGTTTGTTGCCCTTTAGAATCGCTTCCGATGTTGGTCGTTATGAGCCGCATGGGTGATATTGCGTTGCCCTTTAGTATCGCTTCCGATGTTGGTCGTTATGAGCCGCACGGTATTTGTTATTTTCCTTTATGGCTTGATTTGGGATATTTGTATCCTTTGTTTCTCTATGTTGCCTATGATATGAGGCTTGTTTTGTTATCATATTATTCATCTTTTGTTAGATGATTGTGTTATCTCCTTTTGAGATATTTGTTATACCTTGTAACCTTGCAGGTTTATTGTTGTTCAGTTTATCTAACTGATTTGTTTAGCTAGACTAACCCGTGTATTTTTTACTCGGGTCAGACCGAGATTTTTCAGGTTAGGTGCTTTTTGACTTAGCCTATTTTGCTTCCGCATGGACTATTCAGCTTGTTCCTTTTTGTTAAAGCTTTTTGTGCGGTCCTTTTTGTTGTAACTCTGATGTGTATTCTTTTTATTCGTCTGTATATTGTGGTTTGCTATACCACTTGACGTGTATTAGTTTGTATACTGTGGTATGTATCTGTATATGTGTATATGATGATATTCTGTTCTGTGATGTATATTACATTTGAGTTGTTATATTCTGTTCTGATAGATCCTTCAACCACCTATGGTTTTGTTTTAAATATTCATTGGATATGTCGATCTGTTTGGTGTGATTACTGTCGATGTATTCAATTGACAGTTAGAGCAAGGCTATAGATGGTCGCTCATAACCAGGTTTATTCTCCGTGTTAGTTGACGGCATTACCCTATAGTGTCGTTGGCTAGCGTGGGTACAGAGGTGGGGCGTCATAGCGTGGTATCAGAGCTGAGTTCAGAACAAAATATGATAAACACAGAATAGATGCACATATTTTGGTACATCAAAGTATATAAGTGATACCAATCTTTGAATCATCGTGTCTTTCTATTCCTTCTTTTATCAAAGGGTAGATAGAATTTGGGGAATACGTCTAGGAATGTATATTATTCCGTAGTATTCCGTAATGAAGTATCTACCTTGTGAATAATCTTGTTCCTATCTTACTTTCAGCGTATGGCTGGAAGAGGCAGGGGACGACGTTTGAATGCTGGGCAACCCAGTGGCTCACATCCGGATGGCGTTTATATGTCTGCCGATCAGTTTTTGGAGTTGTTTAGGAGCACTCGGTGTCCAGTTCTTCCTCGAGTTTCTCCACCTCGCAAGTTTGCCTTTGCACGTCTATGCATTGATTTTTCTCATCTTGGAGGAAAGCCGTTTAAGGGCTCCGAGTCTGTTCTTGAAGTCCAAGCTTGGTTTCGCACGTGCGAGTGTATCTTCTCTCGTATGGATCTTTCTGACCATGATAGAGTTTTTGTAACTTCTAGCTTATTACAAGAGCGTGCTCTTGATTGGTATGAGCTTCTTATAGCCGAAATTGATGAGTCTACTCTTTCTTGGACTCAGTTTCGGGAGCGATTTGAACTCAAGTTCGTTCCTGAATCTGAAAAAGTTTTATTGACCCATCGCTTCCTTGAGTTGAAGCAAAGGAAATCTTCTGTTTCTGAGTATGTTGCATCATTCGAGGCTTTATCTTAGTATGGTCTTGAATTCATTAGCACTTCTTATAAGAAGAATTTGAAGTTTGTCTCTGGTCTTTAGAATATCTTAAGAAGTCTTTGTTGCTCCAGCTTAAGCTTTCTTTTGAGGAGTTGGTTGATTCTACGCTTCATCTCGAGATCGTCGAGAAGGAGTGTGATAGTGACGTTGATGTTGAGGTTTCCAAGAACACCAACAAGAAGCCGTTTCAATTTCAGAAGTCCAGGTTTTTCCTTCTAAGTAGAAGAAGACTGGTAGTTCTAGTTCTCAGCCTCTGTTTGTTGGAACACCTTTCATTCGGAAGTGTTTCAATTGTGGTTCTCCTGATCATATTATTCGAGCTTGTCCTAGGCCTCTCTTCTGTCGCCATTGCAAGAAGGAAGGTCGTCATGTTTCAGCTTGCCCTACTGTTCCGGCTGGTTCCAAGTCTAGTAGGCTTTATGCTGCCAAGGCTTCTGAAGGTCCTTCTCAGCCCAAAGGTACATCTCCATCTATTTTGGAAGGTCCTATTTTATTTCATGATCATAGTATACGAGTTCTTTTCAATACGGGTGCTTCACATTCTTTCGTATCGAAGAAGCTCGTTGATGATTTATCTTTGGATGTTTTTTGTTCGGTTACTTCTTTAAGGATTGTGAATCCTATTGGGGGATCCGCGACCCTTAGCTTGCTTTGCGATGATGTTGAGATTGTTTTATGTGGCTTTTCTTTTCGTGCGAGTCCGCACGTTATTTCTTGTCTGGGATTTGATATGATTTTGGGAATGGACTGGCTAGTGAGATATGATGCCAGGATTATTTGTTCGGAGAGAATTTTGTATCTTCGACATCCGGATTCGCATACTCAGCTATCTCTTGTTCTTCGGGATGTGAATAATTCCGAAATGGCTTTATGTTTTCTTAATTCGCGAGATGATGATGATATATCTCGTATTCCTATTGCTTGTGACTTTTCTGATGTTTTTGAGCCTGTCTCAGGTTTGCCATCTAAGCGGGTAATTGGGTTGCGCATTGATCTCATTCCAGGGGCACAGCCAGTTAGTCGTCCTCCCACGAGGATGTCTACAAGGGAAAATGAGGAACTCAAGAAGCATCTTTTAGAGCTTGAGTCCAAGCAGTTGATTCAGTCCTGTTTTTCTCCATGGGGATCCGCGGTCGTCTTCATGAAGAAGTCTGATGGAACTCTTAGGCTTTGCATTGACTATCGCAAGCTTAACGAGTTGACGATTAGGAATAGGTATCCATTGCCTAGATCGATGATATGTTCGATCTATTGAGTGGTGCTAAGGTCTTTTCTCAGCTTGACCTTGCCACAGGTTTTCTTCAATTACGAGTCGCGGAGGATAGCATACATCTTACCACTTTCCGCACTCGTTATGGTTCTTTTGAGTGGCTCGTTATGCCGTTTTTTTACGAACGCTCATGCTTTCTTTGTTGATCTCATGAATCGGGTATTCCGGGATTATCTCGATAAGTTCGTCCTTGTCTTCATTGATGATATCCTTGTTTATTCTAAGTCTGATGCTGAGCATGCTAATCACTTGAGAATTGTATTGAGTACTCTCCGTTATCATCAACTTAGAGCCAAATTCTCCAAATGCCATTTTTGGGAGAATAGGGTTAAGTTCTTAGGCCATGTTGTATCTTCGGATGGCATTTCTGTCGATCCCTCAAAGATTGAAGCCATCCAGAATTGGAAGAGGCCTGAGAATGTGCATGAGATTCGTAGTTTCCTTGGATTGGCGGGTTATTACCGTCGGTTCATTAAGGATTTTTCCCGTGTTGTGCTTCCTCTCACCAGCCTTACTCGAAAAGGCGTTCGTTTTATTTGGTCTGACAAGTGTGAAGCTTTCTTTCAGACATTGAAGGAACTTCTCACTAATGCTCCTATTTTGGTGGTTCCCGAGGGGAATCATGATCTTATTGTCTACACCGATGCTTGTGGTAGTGGTCCCGATGCTGTTCTTATGCAGAAGGATCGGGTAGTTGCTTATGCTTCTAGGCAACTGCGTTCGAAGTTCGCTATGCCACTCATGATCTTGAGTTAGCCGCCATTGTCTTCGCCTTGAAGATTTGGCGACACTGTTTATTTGGCGAGCGCTTCATTCTCTATGCCGATCATAAATCCTTGAAGTATTTGTTCACTCAGAAGGAACTCAATATGAGACAACAGCGTTGGCTCGAGTTTCTTGCTTCATATGACTTTGATATCCAGTATACCCCTGGAAAGGGTAATCGTGTTGCTGATGCGCTTAGTCGCAAACATTCGGCTGTTGTTTCTATGATGCTTGCCGAATGGGATATTCTGGAGACTCTATCTTTTTGTGAAATTCGTGATCAAGGTTCATCTTTTGATTCTCGTATTCTATTACTTAGTTTGGGAGCTCGACCCATTTTGTTGGATCGTATTGCCGATGTTCAGTGGCGTGATCCTGATTTGTTGCATCTTATTCAGCTTTGTGAGTCTGGATCCTGTGATGAGGCGTTGCGGGATTTCAGCATTGATTCTCATGGGTGTCTTCACAAGAAGAACCGTCTTTTTGTGCCTTCTAATTTTGCACTTAGGCATGACATTCTTGATGATTGTCACCGTTCTAAGTATACCATTCATCCTGGTAGTAGTAAGATGTATGCCGATATGCATCGTCTTTATTATTGGGAAGGCATGAAGTGCGATGTGGTTGGTTATGTGAGTAATTACATAACTTGTCAGCGTGTTAAGGCCGAACATCAGCGTCCTTCGGGTCTTCTTCAGCCTCTAGAGATTCCATTGTGGAAATGGGATCAGATTTCTATGGATTTCATTGACGGCCTACCTCATTCGAGATCGGGCCATTCTAGTATTTGGGTTATTGTTGATCGCCTCACTAAGTCTGCTCATTTTGTGCCTATTAGGTCTAATAGGACTGCTTCGCATTTAGCTAAGTTGTATGTTAAGGAAATCGTGAGACTTCACGGTGTTCCTAGTTCTATTGTGAGTGATCGTGATCCTTTATTCACGAGTCATTTTTGGAAGAGTCTTCAGCAAGCTTTGGGAACAAAGCTTAATTTTAGTACAGCTTATCATCCGCAGTCTGATGGACAGACTGAACGGGTGAATCGTATCTTGGAAGATCTTCTCCGTATTTGTATTTTTGATTTCGGTGGTAGTTGGGAGGATCACCTACCTCTTGTAGAGTTCTCCTACAATAATAGTTTTCAGTTTAGTATCGGTATAGCTCCTTTCGAAGCCTTATACGGAAGGCTATGCCGATCACCTTCTTGTTGGTTGGAATCTGGGGAGAAGCTTATTCTTGGTCCAGATTTTGTTCGTGATTCTTTCGAGAAGATTGATCTTATTCGGTTGAGAATGAAAGAGGCACAGAGCCGCCAGAAATCCTACGCGGATAGCCATAGGAAGCCTCTCGAGTTCTCAATTGGTGATCTTGTCTTTGTTCGTGTTTCTCCTTTGAAAGGGGTTATGCGTTTCAGTACGACTGGGAAATTGCTCCTCGCTTTATAAGACCATTTTCTATTACTGAACGTATTGGCCCTGTGGCTTATAGAGTTTCACTTCCTGCTTATTTATCTGGCATTCATGACGTGTTTCACGTCTCTCAACTTCGGAAGTGTCTTCGGGAGTTGGATTCTGTTGTCGCTTCTCCTGATTTACAAGAGCTTGAGGTCTCACCGGACTTATCTATTGCACTGCAACCTATTCACGTACTTGACATGGAGGTGCGTCACCTTTGAAACAAGGACGTGTCGCTCATTAAAGTTCAATGGTCCGCTAAGCCCAATGACTGTACTTGGGAAACCAGAGAGTATATCGAGCGATCTTATCCGGGTTTTCTATCTTCGCTTGGCAATGGTGAGAATATCTTTTCGTCTCAAGCTTATTTCCTTTTCTTTTGAATGTGTATGTATGTAGTTGTCACAAATATCATCTCTAGGAATTGCGGGGACGCAATTTTGTAAGGAGGGGAGATATGTAACAACCCGCATATTTAAAGATTTTATATTTAAATGTTTTATTTAAATATAGCGTCATTAGTCGGATTTTAGGTCTGAAATGTTACTTTTTGCAAATGGCCGAATTAGGGCTTGATACCACTTCCATTGAGTTCAAAATGGAGTTTGCGACCTTTTTGAGTATAAGCTTTGATATGTTTGGAGTCAGTTGAATTTTGCAACTTTTTCTAGTTGGGTTTGGGTTGGGTTCAGCCCACTAACTATCTAATTAACCCTAACTCAGTCCCTCTCCTCTCCACGCTTAATTCATTCCATAAAACTTAAGCTTAAATCTGAAAATGGGGGAAGAGAATGGGAATTAGAAATTCCAAGCCCTAGTTTCTTCTTGCAACTTGAATTCTTGCTCCAAAATCAAAGTGAAGCTATTGGTAAGCCTCCTCTTCATCTTCTCCAACTCTTCTCCTCTTCAATTTCAGAAAGTTTCCTAAACCTAAATTTGGGAAATATGTGTTTTATTCTTAGATTGAAGCTTGTAGAGTTAGAGTGAAGAGAAGTTAGTCTCCTTCTTGTGTTTGAGCTTCTTCTTCTTTGCTTTGGGATAAAAGGTGAGATTTTTATCTCATATCTATGCTTATATATATCTTTGTTTGGGTGTAAGAAGGTGAGTTTTGAACTCACATCTACTTCTCTTGATCTCATTGATGTTGGGTATGAATTCCTAGCACTTGTTCATATGCACTTTCTTTTGGTTTGGATCGAATTGGTTAATATCCAAATTTTTAGTGTTTGGGTTCAATTCTTTAACGATCCTAACTTTGATGTTTGAGCATGTTTTTGGTGGCGAATCGGAGAGCTAATGAACTAGGGTATCTATAGGCTAAGGCTACTTAGGCCCATTGCTCGACCGATTGAGTTTTGGAAGTGTTGGCATTTCGATGAGAAAAGGCAGGAACTGCAGAAATTTGCATTTCGGCCGACCGAGCCCTGTAGCCGGTCGAATGACCTGCTACTTCGAGCAATTTTTCTGCTTCTGGCCAGCCGATCGAGCCCTGTAGTCCGATCGACCGACCTGGTCCTATTTTGATGTTTTGCCTATTTTTGCTTATTTTGATTGGTTTTCCAAATTTTATCGATTCAAGTTGGTTCTTAGTGGTTTTCATTGCACCTTTGGCTTTGATAACTTATTTTTGACTTCATTCACGGGTTTTCATAAACAAAAATCGTATTAATTGTTTCTTTCTCCAATTCTTAAATTCTATTTAAAACGCACATGCACAATTTCGCACTTCGAGCGGAGTGGAAGGGAGATTAAATGGTTAGGTAAAACACGGACCCTGAATCCATGCGTTTGTCTATCCAATTAATCCCCGACCTATTCGATTGATTGTTTTGACCTTTTGGTCTGGTTTACCAATGAGATGAGGTGAACTTTGTACTGCTTTGAATGTGAAATTAACTAACGGATAGTAAACCGGTTAGTGCGAATGAGTGGTTATGGGACTCACGTTACCACTTTTCAGATTCCATTTTGAGAGTTATGACACATTCCGTCAGTTAGTGGTGTTCAGTAATGGGTCTCCGACCTTCACCACTACGGTTTGTTAGCTTCGGGTATGACGCCTTCGGGTATAGTGCCTTCGGGTTTGTGCCTTCAGGTTTGTTGCCCTTTAGTATCGCTTCCGATGTTGGTCGATATGAGCCGCATGGGTGATACTGGTTTTCCCTTTAGTATCGCTTCCGTTGTTGGTCGTTATGAGCCGCATGGGTGATATTGGGTTTGGAGTCCTCGGGCTCATGGATCTTTGTTTGTACAGTACCGAACTCGAGCAAATTTTATGATGCTTCATTGATATGTATATTCCCTTGGTATCGCCCTTCGGTGTTGGTCTTTTTGAGCCGCAAGATATGTAGTGATTACCTTGTGGAACTTGTGTTACCTTCATTGGTATTTGTTATTTGCCTTTATGGCTTGATTTGGGATATTTGTATCCTTTGTTTCTCTATATTGCCTATGATATGAGGCTTGTTTTGTTATCATATGATTCATGTTTTGTTAGATGATTGTGTTATCTCCTTTTGAGATATTTGTTATACCTTGTAACCTTTCAGGTTTATTGTTGTTCAGTTTATCTAACTGATTTGTTTCGCTAGATTGACCCGTGTATTTTATACTAGACCGAGATATTTCAGGTTAGGTGCTTTTGGACTTAGCCTATTTTGCTTCCGCATGGACTATTCAACTTGTTCCTTTTTGTTAAGCTTTTTGTGTAGTCCTTTTTGTTGTAACTCTGTTGTGTATTCTTTTTATTCGTCTGTATATTGTGGTTTTCTATACCACTTGACGTGTATTAGTTTGTATACTCTGGTATGTATCTGTATATGTGTATATGATGACATTCTATTCTGTGATGTATATTACATTTGAGTTGTTATATTCTGTTCTGATAGATCCTTCAACCACCTATGGTTTTGTTTTAAGTATTCGTTGGATATGTCGATCTGTTTGGTGTGATTATTGTCGATGTATTCAATAGATAGTTAGAGCAAGGCTATAGATGGTCGCTCCTAACCAGCCTTATTCTCCGTGTTAGTTGACGGCATTACCCTGTAGTGTCCTGGGCTAGCATGGGTATAGAGGTGGGGCGTCACAGGTCGGTTGCCCAGGTTAGTTTCGATGGCCATTGCTCAGGTGGAGGAGCAATCTGGCCGATAAGGGTGGTAATGGCGCATCAGTGATCGGCGCTCATCTCTGAGGTAGCTTTGAACTACGGTGGTTGTAAGATGAAGGGGACAGGTCGGAGGTGGGCGGCGGTTCGGCGGAGGTTGCATGAAAAAATAGGAAAGGGGAGAAAGAAAGAAAACGAGAGAAAGGTATAAAAGTGAGAAAGAAAACGAAGAAGAAAGGAAAGGCAGGCCATAAATGATAGTAAATTTTTCACTTATAAAAGGAAGTGAAGTAAACGAAGTTAAACGGGCAAATTATTTCTGGCTGCACATTTCAAATTTATAATGAATTTACTGTTCCAATCAATAAACTGGAAAATGGACCGAAAATTTATCAAAAGTTATATAGGGTTAAAAGCATTGAAACGTGATTTCCAAGGCAGGCAAATATAGGTAGGCTTTATTTAAACATAAGCTGAAATTTATTTTATTCCCAACGTAGATGAGAGAGAAAGGGAAAGATTTCAAACAAATGAATATATTCCAAATAAATGTAATATAAATGGTCATGGTGTGGTTCAGCAGAAAATTTAATGCAATTTATAATTGTGCGAGCTGTACGTTGATTCAAGGAAAAATCAAAGCAATAAATGGCTTGTTTTAACAGCACGTTGAAGTTTGAAGAGTTAGAGTTACAGACCATAGAATAATTTGAAACAATGGATTGATAACAGCTACACGATTCATAGCAATTGATTGATGCGCATTTAAATTTTGAAACGCAAAAGAAATCATATGGTAGCGGATCCGGTACCGATAAGGTAACCGGTTTCATGGGTTCCATTGTGTATCGGACTTTAAAACATAGAAATAATTATACCGTAGAGATCAGCGCGACGAGACGATCAAAACGGTATAAAAATATCAATGGTACGATCATCCGATCGGAAGTCGATAATCGGTACCTAAAATGCGACTATTTTGTCAGAATTAAGATAAATGGAGCAATAGAAGTCCGAATTTTGAAAAACGAAAGATGACGTCTCCCTTAGAAGAGAGTTTAGAAATTTTCTATAGAAAAAAAATATTCAAGTTGAAAACTTATTTATTACCATCAATTACTAACTGATTGGAATTGAAATAAATTACCAAATAAAATAAACTGCCACATAATTAATTGAATGTTTACCATTTGCTATTTTTAATTATACGTAATCCAAATATTAAAACTTAATTTCAAAATATTATTATTGAAAATTTATCAAAAATCCAATTAAATACATAATAAAACCAATTAAAAATTATTAAAATTTTATGGGTCGTTACACTCTCCCCCACTCAAAACTTTTCGTCCCCGAAAGGAAGGAGGTAGGAGAATTGAACAACCAGAAATAAATAGATTGAAAGACTAGAATAGACAATTAATTTAAGACTATATAAATTTTACTTGAAATATTCATTTGAAAACTTCATTTGAAATTAAATTGTCTTTAATACTTTAATTTTTTTTTCAAAACCCATTGGAATTAAATATGTTTAAATAACACATTTATAAATATGTGAAAACTATTTGAAAACAATTTATTTACATAATTAGTTATATTTACACAAAAGCTATTGAAAACATTAAATCTATCATTCATAAATTTATTAATTTATCTCAATATACTTTCCAAATATTATCACTTAACATTTACTTTAAATATCTTTTATTTAATTAATAATTTATAACACTAAAATTTTCGATTAAACCATGTAGTATATAAATAAACAATATTTAAAAAGGGTATATCCAACAAGGAAAGAAGGTAGATTCGGAAAACAGAATCAAGGTGAATAACAAAAGCTGAGCAGATAAGGTAGATTCAAAAGAATAATATCGGGCATGAATAATAAAATTCAAACCATAAGAATGTTAATTTCAAAACTAATACGGAATTTTCTTGTGGGAGATACCTTTATAATAAAATACCTTTATAATAAAATACTTTTATATCAAATCAAATTTTCCTTTCAAAAATACATTTATAACTCGATGTTTCAACAAGATTATCCTCGTTCTTGCAGACACTGGCCATGCGTTGATCAGGCGCAAATCTAGAATTCTTCAAGTACTTAGTAGACCTGTTTCAACACCTAGTGAAAAAACTTGAAAAACCTTTTAAAAACAGATATGGAAAGTAGAATCCAAACAAAACAACCAAACCAAAACCTTTGTCCAACCGTGATTCGCAGATACACAATGGTTACGCCTGGATCCCCCAGGAAACAATCCGTATCTGTAAGCTTTCTCAGCCCTGCGAGTTACGCCAGGATGACTAGTAGGGTGCAGGATACACAATGGTTACGCCTAGATCCCCCAGGAAACAATCCATACACCTAGGCTGTCTCAGCCAAACAGTTTTGCTACTAATGCGACCTACACAGATTGCAGGATACACAATGGTTACGCCTGGATCCCACAGGAAACAATCCATACCCCTAGGCCAGACTCAGCCAAGCAGTTGCACTATGCAGTCGCAAGAGAAAAAAACCATGGGTTACGCCACGGTGGGAACACTCGAGTATCACATCCGGAAAACCAAAATTCAGAGAGAATAATATCGATAGAGTGAATCCACAACGTGGCCACAAAGCGAGTATCAAGCAGAAGGCACTTTCCAAATCTTTACTTCGAAAATATGTATCATATAGTACGTTTTCAAATCACTTTCAAATATCACACTTATATAAAGTCCATTACATATAGGATTCCATATTCAAATCGAATACTTTCCAAATCAATAGCATATCAATCACATTTATATAGACTTTGATTATAAAAAACTCTCTTTCCAAATTAAGTACCTTTCAAATCAATAGGTTTCAAATCAATTTCGTACTATACAAATCAGTTTTATATAAGTTCGATAACTACCAAATCAAATATTCAGTAAATCAAGGTTCTCAAATTTTTTTCTCGTTTCAATAACATTTCAGTTTCAAGATCATATCTGATTTCACCAAATTTTCTTCCAAATTAAATATATTCAGTTTCAAAGTTTATTAAATAGTTCACTTCCAATTCATAACTCGGTATTTGATTTTTATTCAAAAATCTCTTCATTTAATTTTTCTTGAGCTCAAACTCATTTTTATAATTCATGTTGGATTTATTTCACTTATCAAAACATCGACAATTTGGGTTTTCTATTTCACTTTTAAATTTTATAAGTCACACGACTTAGTTTTCACATTTCCATCAATTCTATACTCGGATATATTCACATTTTATTTTTAACTCGAGATTATACATTTATTCATTGCCTAAGTATATTTTCATTTCATAAATTACAATTTTTTTATAAGCTATTTATTATTTACAATTCAAATTTACACTTAAATTTTATTTCATTCATGATTTATACCTTACGGTTATATAATATTTCACAACTCAAAATTTATATTTACTTCAATTCGATATTATTTCTAATCCAATCAACTTTATAACTTATAGTTGTATAATCACTTTATAATTCATACTTACATATTTAACCCAATTCCATATGATACAAATCCAATTCACCATTTTATTTAAATTTCAGTTCCTTTTAACCAACATTCCAAAATCATATTTGAGTTATTCATACTTAAATTAAATTTCACTCCAAACAAATTTATTTTTAATTCGTTCAATTTAAATCAAGTAAGAATTTAATTCCAATTTCAAAATTTTTTCCCACTTTCTTACTTATATTCATATAGCAAATTCACCATTCGAATTTATTATTGTCTCAATTCCAAAAAAATTATTTAACTTTCCTTAAGTTAAATTCAATTCGCACAATCTGTTTTAACTTACTTAAATTAAAATTTATTTCCAACATTTAATTTTCATATTTTCTTTTCTTTAAATCATCCTCACTTTATAATTTCATAACTTATTCCCTAGGTTTTTTCCAAAATTTATATTGAAATTCTAGAATTCAAACACCCTCTATATATTTCAAGTCACTTTGTATTCAAATATATACATATATACTCTTTTTGGTTTAACAAACCACTTCCTCAGAATTTCAAAATTAACCCCATTTTATCCAAAAGAAATTTCTTCCAAAATTTTTTTAAACAAAACTTGTTTGCTTAACAAGTCTGAATAAAACAATTTCGGTAGCATTTCGTCACTTAGAAACCCAAAAATGAATACTGATGATGCTGTAGTCATCACCAAGATTATTTTCCAACGATTAAAGTGAGTTTAGTGCTATAACACTTCCAAAATCCATTTAAAACCATTTTTCTATTCAAAAATATCTCCAAAATAATAATATTGTTATTTATTTTCAAATACTTTGGAAATTATTTCTGAAAATCTCTAGGATTTAATTTTCCAAATTCTGGTTTGAATCCATTTTTAGTTTTAACCCATTTGTATAATTCATACTTATACAATCCAATTTGGTTTTAATAAACCATTTCCAATTTTGTAATCTTGTTTTGATTATATAATAACAACCAAACATACAACTATAATAATTTTTAGAAAATTATTCTCTTTTATATAAAATCATAATTTTGGTAAAATTATTTCATTACCCGCTTCGAAAATATTACCGTGTCGGTAACTATGTTTAAGTGTTTGGAAACTTCTATCAATTTAGTTGTGATATCCCAGAAATTTCGAGCAATTTAAAATCTGATAATCTCCTTTATAAATTGTTTAAAATTGGTAAAATTGTTGTTTCAAGAGATAATAATAATGATTATTTATATATATAGGTTTGAATAGATTTTAAATAGGATTATTATTTACAAATTGAATTTGTGATTTTTTTAAATATATATCTGAGTTGATTTCAACTTGGATTTTTAATTAAATTTGAATTTGAATTTGAAGTTCAAAATATAAATATCTTAAAGTAAATTGAATATATATATATATGATTTTATTAGTATATAGTTTGTTATTTTCATTTAAAGATCATATTAATATTAATGAAGGAAAGTTGTTACTAAATAGAAATTTAATATAAGAGTTTTATGGAAAACATTTAAAAATATAAATAAAGGATATAAAGTTTAATGAGTATATTTGTATAACTATTATAAGTGTGTAGTTGGATTTTATATCATCTGATTTTAAAATTAAATAGACAAATATAAGAGGAAGAATAAATATAATTAAGTTAGAGTAATTTAAGATAAAATTTAAACATTTAAAACAAAAGACATTTATAAATATAAAAGATAAATTTAGAATATTATATAAGTACACATAAAAACATATAAAACATGGATCTACAAATGTAAGCAAGAAATATGTTTGATGACAAGTATCCTTAATTTCTTAAAATGATTATATAGGTTATATAACATCTCCATTACTCTCTTTCATTTCTTTTATCATCTCATTCTTAAAAAAAAGAAATTTGAAGCTTAAACCAAAAAGAAACCAACTTGAACAATCAGATCTAAGAAACAAATAGTTGAAGAAAAAAATCATCAAAACAGAGTCAAGCATCTACAACTCAAAACTTGACACAAGATCAGTTCTCAAATTGTAAACAACTCTATACAAGTCATCAGGCAAGATTCCAACTCCAAATCTAAATCAAAGAAAGAATCAACTCCGAAAATCCAATCCAAATTAACATCAAAAGAAAATTAAGTTTCAGACTCAGTTTTAAAGCAAATTCAGTTCAAAAATTCATATTGCAAAAGAAGATTTGATTACCTCAATAATCAAGCATGAATCAAAGCAAGATCAAAGCAGATCTGGTTCAATTCGAAGGATATTCAAAACTGCAGTCTCAAGCTTTCAATTTCAGTTTGAACTCCTCTATTCATTCATTAACAGGTGAGTAAACTTGGTAAATCTAATGAATTTTGAACTAGTATGTGATGGTCTTATAAGTATGATCTGAATTATGCTGCGCATGTTGTTTAAAAATGATTTAAGCATATATATATAAATATATATATAGGAGTGCGTTAATAATTATACCTGACTGGAACATAAAAGGTAAATCTCTGTTCAGATTGAAACAGTGATTAAACGAACTATAATTTATTCTAAAAACTAGATGCTTGTGATGATTTTAAGGGTATGATATGAATTATGCTTGCATGTTTGTATCAAATGTGAATTTCTGTATATATGTATAAGTATGCATGTTTGATTTGCACTATTCTTATTTCTCAGGGTTTTAAAACAAAATTGAAATTTTAAATTTCATCTTTAAAAATCTTATAGGTTGTGAAATTCAAACAAGATATGTTTGTTTAAAACATAAGCTAAGTTTTTAGAATATAATTTAGCATAATAAGTATGGAAATTATCTGGAAATTATGAAAGACAGTGAAATTTTTAAACATATCAAAATTCCTACTCAAACAATTCATGCTTTCAGGTATATAACCTATTTTGTTATCTAAAATCATGAACTTTAAGCGTCTAATCCAGATTTTTATTACTAGATCGAGTGAGGAATTTGAGGTTGAACGGATTTAGGCAAGTAGGCGAATTGGGGCAGCTGGATTGATTCGAAGATGTGGCACTTGGGGCGGAGGAGGAATTGGACATGGGGAACACAGGAAAAATGTCTCTGAATTTTCAAGTGCTTGTGGAAGCGGGTCGATCGAATAGTAGAGTTTAGGGTACCTTCGACTGGACTTAGGTTTCAGGTCGAAAAGCGAAGCAAAGGGAAGAATAAAAGGCTTTGCACATGGGGGAAATGATGTAGGAGATGGTGGCGGTCTTCCGATTAGGTTTGAGGGTATAAGATGATAGGAATGGTTGGAGTGGGTGATCGATGGATTCTGTTCATTTCCAGTAGGTGAGTTGAAGGTTGATTTTGTCGAACAGGGTAGTTCGTCGATGTCTGAGTGGTTGGACGGGATGGGATGATCGTACGAGACTTGCGGAGTTGATTGGAGGCATGGTCGCCGTCTAAGGGATGGTGTGCATGTACACCGTGATACGGTGTGCAGGTGGATGGAAGGACCGGAAGAAGAAGAGGAAGAGAAGGAGAGTGAGCAGGGGTAGTTATGCTCGAATGTTATCTCTGGGAAATGGAGGGTTTTACTTGAGTTTTGACCCAAGTGTTTTGATATGTGGCTCTGGTATTTTTCTTTAGGCGATTAGGTGGGCTTTAATTTTAAGGTTTAAAAACAAGAAAATTGAATCCAGTTTTCAAAACAAGTTCTCGCAGCAAATATCAAACAAGTTTCAAATATAGTATATTAAAAACTTTAATAAGAAGTGTTTTGACGAAATTAATTTCAAAGCTTTTGGATTTCAAATAAGTTTATTGATGAACTAAGTAATTAATTTAAGTATGTGGATTATCCTAATTATTTAAGATTTAAAAATTGAAATATAATCTATTAATATAAATTAATGGGTAGTTATTTACTTAGTACAAGTAATTAAAGAATAATTATTGAATGAATTCATTAAAGAATAGTTAATTATTTGATGTGATAATTTAAAGGAAGTAAATGAATGTAATTAGTTAAAGATAATTAACTAATGAAAATAACTAAGGGTTAGTTTATTTAACTTGAGTGATTTGGATAATTACTGGGTGGAAATGGTTAAGAGATGATTAATTACTTAACATAAGTAATTAAAGGATTAATCTGTTGAGGGTTAATTAAATAAATTAGTAATTAAAGGCTAAATTATATAATGATTAAGGTTAATTAATTGAGGAATTGTCCAATGGGATAATCAGTTGATGAAAGTAATTAAAGGTAAATTACTTAAGGAAAGTAGTTAAGGATTAATTACTTAGTGTAATTATTTAAAGGATTGATTAAGGAAATTAATTAAGGGATAGTTAATTAATGAGTATGATTAATTAAGGGATAATTAATCAATGAAAGTGGTTATAGGATAATTAATTTGAGTAATTAATTAAGGTTAAATGTAATAAGTCATTGCTAATTACTTTATAAGAGTAATTAAAGGATTTTTTTTAAAGTGATGAGGGAAGGCTAATTAATTTGTGTGATTAATTGAGAACTATTTACTTATTGTAATTAAAGAATGATTAATCAAGGATGATTAATTAAGATGGATAATTAAAGATGATTAATTAATTGATATGTAATTAAATAATATTAAGTAAAGGTAATCCAAGTAATTAAAGTTAGTGATTAATTTGAGTAGAGATAAATTTAAATAATTTTGGAAGTGATTAAATTGCTTATGAATGATTGAATGACATAAATGCCTTGAATTGGTTAATATCTGTGACGACCCGGAATTTTCTAGCAATATCAATTTAATAATCTGCATTAAATATTAAATTGATTTGATATATTTTGTTAATTAAATCTGAATTGATACTTTTCTTTTAATAAATATCTAATTGGTAAATTTTATCTGTTAAAAATTAATTCTTGTTTTCTATTTATAATTATATATATTTGTATACATTGTAAATAGATGAATTTGTTTTAAAACTTAACTAATAAATTATGTTTTAAATACTAATATCTATTTTAGTGAATTAGAAATTGTGTTTTATTTAATATAAACTTTTCAAAGCTTAATAAATAAATAAATAAATACAGGGTTTTAAATACATAAGTAAATGCTTAAATAGATTAAAACTTATTTTAACTTAAGTTTACATTTTAAATTATTAACAAAATGATTTGTTTTCTTTTCTTTTTAGTATAGCTTGATTAAAATATAGATTTCAAAGTATATATGAGTTTTAACATACATTAATAAAATATGTAGTTATTATAAAAAGATGATTTATTCTATCTATCTTTTCAAATTGATCATGTGTTTTATAATATAAATAAGTAAGAATGTATATATATATAGGGATACAAGGTTTTAAGTAATAAGTTAAAATAAGTAATAATCATATTGGATAAATTTATATAACATTCACATACTTTTCAAATATAGTAATAAGTCAACAATTAAAACTGGAAACAAAAGATATTTCAGATTTGTAAGCTAACATAAAAACTGGACTGTAGTATATATATGTATATGTTTAAGCATCTAGATAAATATCTGTCATACAAAAAAAATGAAAGATATAAAAATATCTATGTGTGCAGGCCAAATAAATACACAACTGTGTATATGTGTGAAGCTTGCTAGAGAAGATAGTATTAAATATCTTTAAGCAAACAAACAAAAAGTAATAATGTAAAAATCTTTTAGTACATTAAGCATTACATATCAGCCACCATTAATAAAAATATCTCTGGGAACAATCTGTACAAACAAGATTTTAGTGTTATATTGTACAAATATTTGTCTCAGATTGTTGAAACATAATAATAAGCTTGTCTGCATATTTTCCCTGTCTCTTTTCTTTCTATAAATCAGTTTCATCTTTATTCAATTCGAACTGATTAAAAAGTAAAGTAAACTTCATTTCAAACTCAAACAAACAAAGCTTCAGTTTAAGCAACAACTAAAATTCAATTCAACAGAGAATCAAAGAGGAGTTCAACCTGTAAATTGCAAGTCTGTTGCAAAGCAAAAGTGCCTCTGTTCTTCCACATATCTGTGAGTAACACTTTTATAACTTTCTTATGATTTAATCTGTTGCAAGCTAAATTTTTGGATGCTTAACATAATTGTGTGCATCTATACATATTCCTTTCTCTGGCAAACTGTAAAATAAATTACTGCAGACTGAATTCTCTATGAGTAACATTTTTCTTATTTGTTTTTATTCAATATAACTTAAGTTAGAATGGTGGTATGGGTTTTCTGTGATGATATGTAAGGTAAGCATACAAGTATATGTTGCAGTGAATCATTTGAATGTAGATATATACATATACTGTGCATTATTGTAAAATTTAGAAACTCTGTTCAATTTTTCATGGCCAAACTTTGTTCAAAAATATATTTGATCTTGTTTCAATCCATGTTAAACCTTAAGCCTTGAATGAAATATATTTGTGACACTATAAACTTGTGCTTAAAATTTTGTTTTAAGTAATTAAACCTGTGTTGTCACTGGGAAGAGCTAAAACACAGAACCATCATCAAACATGTAAAAATTCAAGTTTAATGAAATACAAATTCATGATTATAAACTAAATTCATATACAAAAATATGATTTTTAAGGTAGGTTTTGGAATTTTTAATGGTGTTTTGTGAGAGTTGTTTGTGTTTTAGTGTTTGGAGCGTTTCGAGTCGCCGTGGATGATCAAGTCGATCTGGTGGTGTGAGTTTCGGTCTGGGGGTGGAGGAGGTTGCCGTGGAGCTAGCAAAAATGATAGGTGGTGGCGCAATGAGTTGTGGAAGCGTTGGCATGGACTTAAGGTTCCTAAACCTAAATTGTAATGCGCTTTGAAGTTTTGATCGATGCGGCCATTGCAGGCGACCGAGTGCTACAAGGTTTTGAGGGAAGATGAAGGGAAGGTGGACGAGGCTACGGCAGGAGTTTCGCTTGCTCCGGTGGTCGTAGTTTTGAGCGCGTGGCGTTGACAGGCATGGAGGGAAGGGGGTGAAGTATTTTCCAGGTTTTGTGTTGTGTTCCTCTTTTTGTTTTGCACGCAAGGGAAATCTCGAAGCAACTTGATTGTTTTCTCGGGGAAACTCGCGTATTACTCGAAGAGAACGCAGGGGGGTGCTCGGGTTATTGGTGTACAGGTTTGTAAAACCTGAAACAGCTTTTAACAGTTTCAACTGTATTTGAAACTTGTGTTTTAAAATTTAAAATCAAAGCTAAAAGCTAATGCTAAAATAAAGTTTAAATAATGGATTTAAGTTAGTTTTGAAATATAGTTGGAAGTAATTAAGTTTCATAATTTAAATTATTTTATTAATTTAAAAGTGCTTAATATTTAAGTGAATTCAAAAGAGTTGAAATCAAAAATGAAATATACATTGTTAAGGAAGATTTAAACAAAGATAACACCCAAATGGAAATCAGAACTTAAATTCTAGATAAGAAATAAAAGTAAAGTTTTATGATTTAAATTGATAAGTTTTAAATATTAAATATGCTTTTAAACATGTGAGTTTAAGAAGGGTTTTGAAATTTAGTTTTAAAACTTTATTAAGGATAAAATTAGAATTTGTTTAAGAAGTAATTTGAAACCAATGTTTCATACATATTGGAAGTGAAATTAATCAATAATAAGATAATTTACTTTAAGTAATGAAGACTTAGACTTTATATGCATTAACTCTTAAGTTGATTAAGTAAGAATAATTAATGATTAATATTAATTACACTAGTAATTATAGTGTAAAAGTAGTAATTAAAGTTAATTAATAAATTAATTAACTAATATTTGATTTAGAATTATAGATTAGATTTTTAAATTAATAATGGTTAATTAACTTATAATTAATAATAATTAATATAAGTTGATTATGTTAGAAGAAAATAATTAAATAATTACTAATGTAGTTCATTAACCAGATTATGTTATAATTAATTAATATGATTGATTTTGTAATAAATTAATTAGATTAATTAATTAATTAATTAGTTTAAATGAAATTATTTATTGAGAAGTAATTAAGAAATTAATTAATTATTAATTGTGTAAATTAATTTGAGTTAATTAATTTAGTTTAATTAACTAATATTTAGGAAGTAAATTACTTAGAAAAGTAATTGAAGGATAATTACGGGATGTAATTAATTGGGTGATGTTGTTAATAGTAGTAATTGGAATATAATTACTTAAAATTAATCAAGGGATTAATTAAGCTTATTGTTGAGAAGTAATTAACTATGAATGATTAATTATTGGTTGTTATTAATCAAGAGGATTAATATTTGTAATCTAAAGATTTGTTTTCTTAATATAATTAACAAATGAAATGTAATTAGAAATCGTTAAAAAAAAATTAATGATGGGAATAGATATTGGTTTATTTGAGAATAATAAATCAACAAGAAAATTAAATGGAAATAAATCGATATAAATATAATTAATTAATGGATTTATTCAAGATTAATTTCTGAAAATTAATTAAGGAAACTACTAGAATGTAGTCAATTATATTTAAATCAAAGTTGATCAATTTGTAATGGATAATAAGATTTAAATTAATATTAATTTAAGAAATCATTTGATGATTTGGTATGCATAAATTACTTAGTGTAATTAATGGAGTATAATTACTCAGGAAAGTAAGTAGATGATAATTACTTGATGAAATTCATACAACATGATTTGTAAGTGAAGTAAATTTGGGTAATTTCTTTTGTAATTAATCAAAGGATTGATTTATGGAAATAATTAATCGTGGAATGATTAATCTGTTAATAAATAATGAAGAGTAGATAATTACTGGTTTGTTATTAATCAAGGGATGATTAATAATTGTGTTTAAGTAAAGATTAATCACTTAATTATTTTAAACAAGTAATTGAATATAAATTGAAGATCATTAATTAATATAATTAATGATGCAATTAAGAATTGTTAATTAAGAGGAAAGTAACTAAATGTTAATCTATTATGAATGATTTAGAATAATTCATTTTAGAAATTAATTAAAGATTAAATTATTCTTGTAATTAGAAAATGGTTAATTAATTTGATTTATAATTAATTAATGATTGTGAGAGCAGGATTTATGGAATGAGTAATTAATTTAATTTATTTTAAATTAATTAAAGATGGAAGTAATTAATTTAATTCATTTTAAATTAATTATAGCTTGTGATTCATAAATCATTTGTAACGATCCAGAATTTTATTTAATTAAAATTTGAATATCTAATTAATTTTAAATATTAATAAGTGAATATATAAGTCAAATAAATTTTTATTTGAATAATTGGATTTAATTAGATAATTAAATCAATAATTTAATATGTTAAATTATGGAAATAATTGAAAATTGAGTTAAATATGATTGAAAATGATTTGGGAAATTTTATTTTATCATATTGAAGTTAGAATGATATTTTGGAACTTTTAAAATCGAATTAAAAGTTTATTTGTGAAAATTGAATATTTTAATATTTAATCGACTAGTGAAAATAGCCATATTTTGAAC
This sequence comes from Allium cepa, assembly GCA_030765085.1. Taxonomy (NCBI): domain Eukaryota; kingdom Viridiplantae; phylum Streptophyta; class Magnoliopsida; order Asparagales; family Amaryllidaceae; genus Allium; species Allium cepa. Next base: position 765,414,704 of record CM060937.1, on the reverse strand, counting down.
AGTCTCAGAATTGGACGAGACCAGTTCCATTGGATCCGTAATAGTTAGTTATTACCGGATTTCAATTTTCGTGTCAATCGGAGCTATCGTTTGATCGTGGCAGCTCGAAACGCATCGAATTATTTTTAATTTTAATTTTAATTTGGCGAGTTAAAATAGCCATTTTTCAAAAAGTCTCGGATTTCGACGAAACCAGTTTCATCGGATCCGTAATGTGATATTATTGTAAAGTTTCAAATTTCGTGTCAATCGGATTTACCGTTTGTCCGGTACAAATTAAAACGCCTAGAAAATCGTTTAAATCGGTTTAATTTAAATCGAACGTTTATTGCCATAACTCGCACAGATGTCCGAATTAGCTTCCAAAACCTGTTCCATTGTGTCCGGAACGCGGGGTAAACCCTAGAATCGCTGGTTACGGCGCGTGAATCGGAGTTTGGAAAACCCGGATGAATAGTGTTCGAAATTCTCTATAAATAGCCCACAATCACAAACAAATAAAAAAAAATATCAAAACCCTAATCTAAAACGCAGCCTCCAGTTACAAATGGAAGGCCGAAAATCACTCTCCTTTCCCCCTTGATTTCTTCCAATCCACTAACAATTACAAGAAACTTACAACTAGAAAGTGGTAGAGCAACGCGAGATCTTGAAGTTCAACGGGTATGATTGAGATTGCAGCTGTATTTTGGGAGATAATGGCCTGCGTTCGGCTATGATTGTGCACGCATTTCGATGAAAAGGGGGTGGCCGAGCTTGCTATGGTGGCAGGCGTGGGTAGAAGAGGAGATGAGCTTCGTGTTGCAAGTTCCTGATCGAATTATCGTGCGTCGTGATGGCCGAAAAATCAAACCCTAGTGATCAAAGGGATGGGTTCTATGTGCGGCAATTACCTGCGCATGAACGAAGAGATGGAAGAAATAGGATGTGCGGCTATGATGGCATGATGATGGATCATACGGCTGTGATGAAGTGGGTTTGAAAATAATAAAGTTAATGTTGTGAATTGTTTATATAAAATTCGTTAAACTTCATAAAATCATAACTTTTTCATACGAGGTCGAAAACGCGCGAAACCAGTTGCGTTGGAATCGTATGGACGAGCACTACGCGATGAAATTGGATTGGAGTCGTTTGGAGTTAGTGAAAATTTCGTGTAAAATTAAACGTACGTTTAATTTTATTCGAAATAAATCGCTAAAACGAAATTGAAATCAAGGTGAGAACTTCTCACTCAATCGAATCAGTTCGATTTTATTTTAAATAGTTAGATTTAAAATATTTGAATGCATGTTTGAATGATGATTGTTATCTATTGATTGTTAAAATAGACATTATACGCCGTTAGTAAGCGGATGTTATTTATTAAAAACATATACCGCGAATATTTCATAAACAGTGAAATTGGTATTATATATAATAGCAATATATATATATTGACATATGTATATATTGGAGTTATTGATTTCCCGCATTTGTTTAGCGGATGAGACCCTATTGCGCCGTCTATTAAGCGGATAATATTTTAAATCCCATATACCGCGATAATTCCGTACTGGAGCGGAATTGGTATTGTGCTAATGTTTGTGGATGCAGGAAAACAGGTTGGAGGGATCCAACTGGATTCCTCAACAGTATTTATTTGATTTCAGATATTTTGATATTTGATTGATTATCATATCGATATATGATATCGTTGTAGTCGTGATTGACTATTTGGTGTGTAGCATCATTGGACCAAATTTTGGAATTTTAAAATGATTTTTAAAGTGATTTTTGAAAATATACTATATTTTTGGAATTGATTTATTTTAAATAAATAAACGTTATACTTTTAAAAGTTATAAAAATTATGATTTTTGAGAAATACGGTTAAAGTTGATTTTTGAGAAATACGAATTAATGATTTTATAAAAGAGTTAAAATCGGGATTTATTGAATTTATTATGAAAAGTTGAAATATAGGATTTATAAAATTTAATTATTTTATGAATCAAAATGATGAAATTATAAAGGAGATTAAAGATGCTTTAAAAGAATAATATAAATTGATTTATATAAAAGAATTTATAAATTGATATTTATAAATTAAAACATTTGAATTATAAAACGAGTTTTCATAAGTGTTAGAATGAATTGTAAATGAATTTCATAAATGAATGAAATTTATAGAATTATAAACGGTGAAGTATAAATGGAATTTTATAAGCAGTAGGTTTATAAAATTTATAAAGTTATTGAAAGAACAGGTTTGGATAAATAATTGAATCTTATAAGTTATAAGATTGATAATTATGAAGTTTAAAGGAACGATTTTTACAAACAAATAAATTATAAGTGTTTAACTTATAATATGAACCTTTGGTATATAATTGAGTTATGAATTGAATATAGGTTAATAAATGAATTTGTAAACGTTGTTTTATAAATCCGCAAATGACTTATTTTGATAAGTAAATTGTTGAAACCTATTAATGGAGTTATATTCAAATTTGTGACTGTGAATAATCCTTTGAAATAAAATGAATAGAAGTGATGAAAGTTGTTAACAAAGTATATTCATGTTTTTGAATAGTGAATAATATGTTAAAGAAATTGTTTTGAATATGATGTTTTAAATTGAATTAAAACGATCTAACGATGTTTTAAATGTGTTGAGATTCAAAACCATAGATTTCAACATTTATTGTTGAAATAGATGTTTTCGAGAAATAGAAGGAAATGGTGGACTATAACACTGTTGTTATAGTAAATGATTTCCGAAAGGAAATGTTTTGTATAGTATTGGGATTTAGATATCTATTTTAATTTCGAATCCCTATACTAGTGATTTTGGGTTGTCATAACAATGTTTTACGTAACATTCGTTTTGGCCCAAATAAATACGTTTAAGAGAATGATTTCCTTAAAGAATGAAATATATACTTAATCTCGATTTAAGTATATTGAATATTTTCTAAGTATTGAAAATAAATAGAATTTGTGAATTACTTATGAATAAATAAGTATGGAAATGTTTTTCAATATTTCATTGAATATTATGAGAATTTATCTTTTTGAAGATAAATTGAAATGGATAATTGAAATCGTATATGCATGGATATTATGAAATGAAAATTCACTATGGAATTTATGAATAAAAAGGGAAGTTGTTTAAAAATAAATATTGATTTATTTTTGAATTATTGGAATTATATATCTTGTAAAGATATTTATGGAAAATAAATAATTTGGAAAATTATTTGGAATCTGGTGATGTTGTGCATATCCATTGATAGTTCAATAACCGACTATCAATATTTCCCTTTGAATGGCTATTTGATGTGATTTGTTTGAATTTGAATGCCACACTTATTTTTGAATAAGCGCTCACTATTCGGGTTAACCGGGAAAGGACCATGGGGTCGTATAACCCATTCCGAATATGTGATACGTCGTTATGAATTGCATTTGAAGACCGGTGTTGAAGACCGAGTCTTTTTGAAAGCGAAAGGACAACTCGTCGATTGTCTTTGCACCGAGTAGCTACGGTATAGAAACTCCCTATGTGATGGGAAGTCCGGACGTGATTAGAGATTATCCGGATTGCAAGGACTTCTTTGTAAGTGCCTTCGGTTTTGTTCGATCCCGGAACAGACTTGTATGGATTGTATGTCTGACATTACAAATTGAGATATAAAGAAGATTTCTTTCAAATATATTTCTGTTGTTGGCGGAGAATTTATACTTTTAGCTTAACACCCTTCTCTGAGACGTACGAGCTCAGAGGTTATGTAGTTGAATGTTATCAGCGATTTATTCCCAATTTGGTAATGTGACATGCTGAGTGTTGCTGTGAAATGATCATTGTGTTGATTATTTGTGATAGGATCGTTTATTTGATCGTCTATCCTGGTGATCATTTCTATGATCATTTGTTGACCCAAAGCATGGCTTTTGTATAAAGTATGTTTTTGTGGACGTGACTTCGTCGAGCCTCACACCCCGTGAATGGTCAAAACAGGAAAGATGCAGCAAGGTTATGAGGGGTAGCGCCCTTTAGGATATGTGCATTTCCTTCTGGAAAAGGGTGGTATCATGGTATGGAGCCCAGATACTTACTCATGTTGAAAACACTTTATGATTGTGTGAATTGATTGCGAGCACTCGGTTGAAAGGTCCCAAAGGACCGGGGGATGGCATATTCGGTCAGTTGTTACTCAGTTAGGGGTAACCCGGCCTTGTGTTGGTAGAGATCCGGTTTGGTTCTCGGGGATGTCCATCCAGAGGCATTCTCATGTGGCAATGGGAAGTTCCTTGGCCTGATCATTCGTTGGAAATCCAAAGAAACAATACGATCTTGTACGGTATTAGTTGTAGAACCTATCATTCACTTATGGTGGCGCCCCACTGTTTGGATGGTAGCTATAGTAGGCATAGTTCGAAATGTCTATGTTGGCTAAGATTTATATTCTACTTTCGAAATGAATTTTTTCTACACTATGCACTAGTAATAATATCAAATGTCTTTTAAATGCGTATCAAGCATCTTTGACTATCATAAGGAGAAATCTCCTCCGATTCTGCGTTTGCATTGTGTGTGCGTGCGGGAGGCCTTATGGTAGTCTCATTTTTAAAAGCATTGTGAATTGACTTTAAAAATATTCCTCTATTTTTGATTTTAAAGATAAATAAACTGTTTTGAGTTCTCACACCAGTCACATGACTGACTCGGAGTTTATTGTTTTCATTCCTAAACTCTGGGTGCCCACCAATTTCCACACGGGCAGTTAAGAGTTAAGGTTTATCAGGATATTCTGGATATTCTGGAGTTGCAGGAGGCAAGCTGGATGGCATGGCGTATTATTAGTATATAGTATTTCTTTTTCCGCTTCACTGTTTGTTGTTGTACACTCTGATGATATGATGTAATGAAATGTAATGTATAAAATGTAATAACTGATATAGTCCTTTGTTTAAAGATTTTTCATTTATTATTATATGTTGTTCCGCTGCGAATTGTGAGATTCTGATGTTGTTCTGTTGTTTTCTTTCCGTTCTATTTTCTATTCTCTTTTTTCCCTCCATTTTCTATCTTCTTATCTCTTCTTCTGTCTTTTTCTTTTTCTTAAAACCCTAAGTGTTCGATATTCCATCGTTCGATTGCTCGGCAGTCGATAAAGTGAGTATCGATGTTGAATTTTCGAAAGTCGAAGAATCGGGTCCTTACATCTGGTATCAGAGCATATGGTTAAGCGACAACCATGGTTCTGTTGGGTATTACTCATTAGAGATAGAGTCAGTAGTACTCTAGAATGAGTTTGAGAGTAATAATAGCTATGAGAGCGTATTTGTTAGTGAATATGAAATTGTTTTATATTGTGATGATTGGTTTGTTGAGTGGTATATAGATTCTGGTTAATACGAGTAATTAACGTTGTTGATAGGGATCTCTAAACACTTGTACAGAACAATTCGACACAGTATTGTTTTAAATTGGTAAATGAAATAATTTTACCTTGATTATATTTTATATATAAAGAAATAATTTTTTAAGAATTATTAAAGAGTATATAAGTAGATTGTTTAGTTGTTTGAATAATCTAAATAAAAGAATTATTGTATAAGCAAAAGAATTATAAAAATTGAATAATAATTAATGTGATTTGCAATTGTGAAATAAACTTATATATGTAAGAAGTGAAACTATATGAATATATTTATGAATATGAGTTGTAAATAAAAATGAATTTAAAGTTAAATGGAAATTTACTTTAGAATTTGGAATCTGAATTGATTTATAAGTTGGAATTTAAGTTAAGAAAAACAGATAATGTTTGAGATGGAATATAACTTAAGAGATGTTGAATGAAGTTGATATAGGTATCAAACTAAATTAATAAAGTTAAGTGATAAATGTGAACTTGAGTTATGTAATGAAATTGAACTTTTGTAATTGAATTAAATTAATGGATTGAATGTAAATCAAATGAATGTAAATTAAATTGATATGAAATAATGAATGTAAGTGTTAATTCATTAAATCTAATGTTATTGAAAGTTGAATAATTGAATGAAAATCAATTTAATTAAACCAAATTGAATGAATATAAGCAAAGGAATTTGGTTGCAATTGATATACATTGGTTTTTATATGATTGTTAGTTGATTGATTGTATATAATTCATTAAGTATTAATGAAATTGAGTATTAATGAAATTGAAAGCTAAAGTAATTGGAATTCAATTGGAAGTTAAGTGAATCTTAAATAGAATTGAATTTGAATTAGAAGTGAACCAACTTGAATATGAATTAGTGAATATAAACTAATTGAAAATGAATGTTAGTAACATCCACTGTTAATGAATCAAATATGATTAAATTGAAAACCATTTCATTGAATATTAATGAGAATACAAATGAATATTTATTGGTTATGAATGATAGTTGGTTGATGGTTGAATATATTGCTTTTACTACATTTGCTATGTTGACATATATAGTTATTATATTGCTATATGTTGTATATTGATACTATTGTCTATATACATGATTCTCATGTTGTTTGTTGAGCGATTAGTAGGTGCGGATCGCGTTTGCTTCGCATTTGGAGCTCGCTTTCGCGCTATATTAGCCGTATATGCTCGCTAATAAAATTATAAGGTACATATCTCGGATTACATACCGTACTTTTATACCTTTTTCCCTGCGGGATGCCTCATTACTTGGTGAGATGTATATTTGTGATATATATACTGTCATTTTTTTTCGGATCGAGCCACGCAAAGGAGACTATGGCGAATTTTTCCGAAAATTTAAGGCGTTAGAATTTTTTTTTGAGAATATTGGAAAGTTTTGAAAACTATAACTTTGATTTGGAATTAAAAGTTAAACAATAGTAGTTGTTTTTGAAAAGATAACTAAGTATGATTTGAAAACTTAGCAAGTTATTATAAGAAGTTTGGCTATGAATTATGGAAAGTTAATAAATTCTGTAACTTTTCTTACTTAATAATTTCGAGGACAAAATTCTTTTAAGGGGGGAAGATTGTAACGACCCAGAATTTTATTTAATTAAAATTTGAATATTTAATTAATTTTAAATATTAATAAGTGAATATATAAGTCAAATAAATTTTTATTTGAATAATTGGATTTAATTGGATAATTAAATCAATAATTTAATATGTTAAATTATGGAAATAATTGAAAATTGAGTTAAATATGATTGAAAAAGATTTGGGAAATTTTATTTTATCATATTGAAGTTAGAATGATATTTTAGAACTTTTAAAATCGAATTAAAAGTTTATTTGTGTAAATTGAATATTTTAATATTTAATCGACTAGTGAAAATAGCCATATTTTGAACAGTCTCAGAATTGGACGAGACCATTTCCATTGGATCCGTATTAGTTAGTTATTACCGGATTTCAATTTTCGTGTCAAACGGAGCTATCGTTTGATCGTGGCAGCTCGAAACGCATCGAATTATTTTTAATTTTAATTTGGCGAGTTGAAATAGCCATTTTTCAAAAAGTCTCGGATTTCGACGAAACCAGTTTCATCGGATCCGTAATGTGATATTATTGTAAGATTTCAAATTTCGTGTCAATCGGATTTACCGTTTGTCCGGTACAAATTAAAACGCCTAGAAAATCGTTTAAATTGGTTTAATTTAAATCGAACGTTTATTGCCATAACTCGCACAGATGTCCGAATTAGCTTCCGAAACCTGTTCCATTGTGTCCGGAACGCAGGGTAAACCCTAGAAACGCTGGTTACGGCGCGTGAATCGAAGTTTGGAAAACCCGGATGAATAGTGTTCGAAATTCTCTATAAATAGCCCACCATCACAAACAAATAAAAAAAAATATCAAAACCCTAATCTAAAACGCAGCCACCAGTTACAAATGGAAGGCCGAAAATCACTCTCCTTTCCCCCTCGATTTCTTCCAATCCACTAACAATTACAAGAAACTTACAACTAGAAAGTAGTAGAGCTACGCAAGATCTTGAAGTTCAACGGGTATGATCGAGATTGGAGCTGTAATTTTGGGAGATAATGGCCTGCGTTCGGCTATGATTGCGCACGCATTTCGATGAAAAGGGGGTGGCCGAGCTTGCTATGGTGGCAGGCGTGGGTAGAAGAGGAGATGAGCTTCGTGTTGTAAGTTCCTGATCGAATTATCGCGCGTCGTGATGGCCGAAAATCAAACCCTAGTGATCAAAGGGATGGGTTCTATGTGCGGCAATTACCTGCGCATGAACGAATAGACGGAAGAAATAGGATGTGCGGCTATGATGGCATGATGATGGATCATACGGCTGTGATGAAGTGGGTTTGAAAATAATAAAGTTAATGTTGTGAATTGTTTATATAAAATTCGTTAAACTTCATAAAATCATAACTTTTTCATACGAGGTCAAAAACGCGCGAAACCAGTTGCGTTGGAATCGTATGGACGAGCACTACGCGATGAAATTGGATTGGAGTCGTTTGGAGTTAGTGACAATTTCGTGTAAAATTAAACGTCCGTTTAATTTTATTCGAAATAAATCGCTAAAACGAAATTGAAATCAAGGTGAGAACTTCTCACTCAATCGAATCAGTTCGATTTTATTTTAAATAGTTAGATTTAAAATATTTGAATGCATGTTTGAATGATGATTGTTATCTATTGATTGTTAAAATAGACATTATACGCCGTTAGTAAGCGGATGTTATTTATTAAAAACATATACCGCGAATATTTCATAAACAGTGAAATTGATATTATATATAATAGCAATATATATATATATATATTGGCATATGTATATATTGGAGTTATTGATTTCCCGCATTTGTTTAGCGGATGAGACCCTATTGCGCCGTCTATTAAGCGGATAATATTTTAAATCCCATATACCGCGATAATTCCGTACTGGAGCGGAATTGGTATTGTGCTAATGTTTGTGGATGCAGGAAAACAGGTTGGAGGGATCCAACTAGATTCCTCAACAGTATTTATTTGATTTCAGATATTTTGATATTTGATTGATTATCATATCGATATATGATATCGTTGTAGTCGTGATTGACTATTTGGTGTGTAGCATCATTGGACCAAATTTTGGAATTTTAAAATGATTTTTAAAGTGATTTTTGAAAATATACTATATTTTTGGAATTGATTTATTTTAAATAAATAAACGTTATACTTTTAAAAGTTATAAAAATTATGATTTTTGAGAAATACGCTTAAAGTTGATTTTTGAGAAATACGAATTAATGATTTTATAAAAGAGTTAAAATCGGGATTTATTGAATTTATTATGAAAAGTTGAAATATAGGATTTATAAAATTTAATTATTTTATGAATCAAAATGATGAAATTATAAAGGTGATTAAAGATGTTTTAATAGAATAATATAAATTGATTTATATAAAAGAATTTATAAATTGATATTTATAAATTAAAACATTTGAATTATAAAACGAGTTTTTATAAGTGTTAGAATGAATTGTAAATGAATTTCATAAATGAATGAAATTTATAGAATTATAAACGGTGAAGTATAAATGGAATTTTATAAGCAGTAGGTTTATAAAATTTATAAAGTTATTGAAAGAATAGGTTTGGATAAATAATTGAATCTTATAAGTTATAAGATTGATAATTATGAAGTTTAAAGGAACGATTTTTATAAACAAATAAATTATAAGTGTTTAACTTATAATATGAACCTTTGGTATATAATTGAGTTATGAATTGAATATAGGTTAATAAATGAATTTGTAAACGTTGTTTTATAAATCCGCAAATGACTTATTTTGATAAGTAAATTGTTGAAACCTATTAATGGAGTTATATTCACATTTGTGACTGTGAATAATCCTTTGAAATAAAATGAATAGAAGTGATGAAAGTTGTTAACAAAGTATATTCACGTTTTTGAATAGTGAATAATATGTTAAAGAAATTGTTTTGAATATTATGTTTTAAACTGAATTAAAACGATCTAACGATGTTTTAAATGTGTTGAGATTCAAAACCATAGATTTCAACATTTATTGTTGAAATAGATGTTTTCGAGAAATAGAAGGAAATGGTGGACTATAACACTGTTGTTATAGTAAATGATTTCCGAAAGGAAATGTTTTGTATAGTATTAGGATTTAGATATCTATTTTAATTTCGAATCCCTATACTAGTGATTTTGGGTTGTCGTAACAATGTTTTACGTAACATTCGTTTTGGCCCAAATAAATATGTTTAAGAGAATGATTTCCTTAAAGAATGAAATATATACTTAATCTCGATTTAAGTATATTGAATATTTTCTAAGTATTGAAAATAAATAGAATTTGTGAATTACTTATGAATAAATAAGTATGGAAATGTTTTCCAATATTTCATTGAATATTATGAGAATTTATCTTTTTGAAGATAAATTGAAATGGATAACTGAAATCGTATATGCATGGATATTGTGAAATGAAAATTCACTATGGAATTTATGAATAAAAAGGGAAGTTGTTTAAAAATAAATATTGATTTATTTTTGAAGTGTTGGAATTATATATCTTGTAAAGATATTTATGGAAAATAAATAATTTGGAAAATTATTTGGAATCTGGTGATGTTGTGCCTATCCATTGATAGTTCAATAACCGACTATCAATATTTCCCTTTGAATGGGTATTTGATGTGATTTGTTTGAATTTGAATGCCACACTTATTTTTGAATAAACGCTCACTATTCGGGTTAACCGGGAAAGGACCATGGGGTCGTATAACCCATTCCGAATATGTGATACGTCGTTATGAATTGCATTTGAAGACCGGTGTTGAAGACCGGATCTTTTTGAAAGCGAAAGGACAACTCGTCGATTGTCTTTGCACCGAGTAGCTACGGTATAGAGACTCCCTATGTGATGGGAAGTCCGGACGTGATTAGAGATTATCCGGATTGCAAGGACTTCTTTGTAAATGCCTTCGGTTTTGTTCGATCCCGGAACAGACTTGTATGGATTGTATGTCTGACATTACAAATTGAGATATAAAGCAGATTTCTTCCAAATATATTTCTTTGGTGGCGGAGAATTTATTCTTTTAGCTTAACACCCTTCTCTGAGACGTACGAGCTCAGAGGTTATGTAGTTGAATGTTATCAGCGATATATTCCCAATTTGGTAATGTGGCATGCTGAGTGTTGCTGTGAAATGATCATTGTGTTGATTATTTGTGATAGGATTGTTTATTTGATCGTCTATCCTGGTGATCATTTCTATGATCATTTGTTGACCCAAAGCATGGCTTTTGTATAAAGTATGTTTTTGTGGACGTGACTTCGTCGAGCCTCACACCCCGTGAATGGTCAAAACAGGAAAGATGCAGCAAGGTTATGAGGGGTAGCGCCCTTTAGGATATGTGCATTTCCTTTTGGAAAAGGGTGGTATCATGGTATGGAGCCCAGATACTTACTCATGTTGAAAACACTTTATGATTGTGTGAATTGATTGCGAGCGCTCGGTTGAAAGGTCCCAAAGGACCGGGGGATGGCATATTCGGTCAGTTGTTACTCAGTTAGGGGTAACCCGGCCTTGTGTTGGTAGAGATTCGGTTTGGTTCTCGGGGATGTCCATCCATAGGCATTCTCTTGTGGCAATGGGAAGTTCCTTGGCCTGATCATTCGTCGAAAATCCAAAGAAACAATACGATCTTGTACGGTATTAGTTGTAGAACCTATCATTCACTTATGGTGGCGCCCCACTGTTTGGATGGTAGCTATAGTAGGCATAGTTCGAAATGTCTATGTTGGCTATGATTTATATTCTACTTTCGAAAAGAATTTTTTCTACACTATGCACTAATAATAATATCAAATATCTTTTAAATGCGTATCAAGCATCTTTGACTATCATAAGGAGAAATCTCCTCCGATTCTGCGTTTGCATTTTGATTAACACAATGATAACTTCAACTATATAACCGCTGATAACATCAACTATATGTGCATTTTGATTTTAAAGTTAAATAAACTGTTTTGAGTTCTCATACCAGTCACATGACTGACTCGGAGTTTATTGTTTTCCTTCCTAAACTCTGGGTGCCCACCAATTTCCATACGGGCAGTTAAGAGTTAAGGTTTATCAGGATATTCTGGAGTTGCAGGAGGCAAGCTGGATGGCATGGCGTATTATTAGTATATAGTATTTCTTTTTCCGCTGCACTGTTTGTTGTTGTTGTTGTTGTACACTCTGACGATATGATGTAATGAAATGTAATGTATAAAATGTAATAACTGATATAGTCCTTTGTTTAAAGATTTTTCATTTATTATTATATGTTGTTCCGCTGCGAATTGTGAGATTCTGATGTTGTTCTGTTGTTTTCTTTCCGTTCTATTTTCTATTCTCTTTTTTCCCTCCATTTTCTATCTTCTTATCTCTTCTTCTGTCCTTTTCTTTTTCTTAAAACCCTAAGTGTTCGATTTTCCGTCGTTCGATTGCTCGGCAGTCGATAAACTGAGTATCGATGTTGAATTTTCGAAAGTCGAAGAATCGGGTCCTTACATCATTGCTGATGGATGATATTGATATTTCATTGATTGATTGTGATCTCAGAAATGAGATGGATAAATGTCTATGTGATATGGATGTATGGTTTAAGTATGATAATATTAATTATCTGTTTGGATGATGATATTAATTCTGTTTATAATGATAATGTGATTATCTATTATGAGATGTGAATTATCTATCTGTGCATATTGATGATATTGAATTCATTGTTAGGACTAAATAGACAACTTGGCCTTAAAAGACACGTTTTGGATTTTGATGAGACCGGGATCGGTTTTCCTTATTTGGAATATCCGAAAACCACATCGTTTCCAAATTAACGATAGGTCGTGAATCTGAAGTGAAGATGAAGGTTCTGAATGCAAGGGTTATTGTCGTTAACTCTGAGGGTGATTCCAAAACGAGTGTAACGAGATAATGCCTTCGGTTTCGTTCGAACCCGGAACGAACTTGTATGGATTGAATGCTTTCAGCACATCGTCAGGCGGACGATGAGCATTCTAAGAAATATGTTCTATAAAGATAATCGTAACCTCAAGCCTCATCAACCGAGAATGGCTAAAACAGGGGAGGTGCAGCAAGGTTAGGTGGGTCATGCCCAAGCAGGACAAGTATATTCCCCTGTCTAGATGTCTCTTTTTATTCGGCTTAGTGGGCAGTTGGTCTGCAGCCAACTGCGGGGTTTATCTTGTTCGGGACTGTTCAGTAAGGAATGGTTCCAGCCTTGTGTTGCAAGGGATGAAGGGAGCAATCCTCAGTACGTTGATCTAGGTCACGTACTATGACGGGCGGTACCCCAGTAGCCCTGCCATTGTATAGAATCCACAATCCAATATGTGCCTACGGTTTTGATTGTATTACCCACTTTTATGGCTAGTAGCTGGAATTCAATCATGTAACAATTTCGGCTATTTTCTATTTACTTGAAAACCCTAGACCTATTATAATATCACTGGATTTCCTATCAAATGTTTTGGTTAGCGTAAGGTAAAAACTTTTCCATGTTTATGTGTAGGAAGTCTTACGTGATACCTTTTATTTTCAAAGGATTTTTCAAAATTAAGAAACTTTAACCTGTTACTCATACCAGACCCATGTCTGACCCGAAGTTTATTTTTGTTTTTCATAAACTCTCGGGTACCCAAATTTTTACGGGCAGTCATGGAATTCAGGTTTAGCTTTGACGAATTCTGGAGGAGCAATGGAGCAGGAGGCTTCAGCGTTTGGATATATATTTAGTTCCGTTGTGTGATATCTCTGTGATGTATGGTGTATTGTGTTGTATAACTAGATAGGTATTTTTAACTGTCTAGTATGTGATGTACTATATGTCCCACTTTGATTGATGTTATATATTATGTAAATACTTATGTGATTAATATATTTTATTCGTTCCGCTGTGAGATTCTGATGTTGTTGTTCTTTCTTCTCTATCTTTTCTATTTTCTCACCTCTTTCTTTCTTATTAACGATGCTACTTCCTGGGCATAGGAAGTGGGGTCGTTACAGGTGGTATTAGAGCGCTGGGTTGAGTGAATACCTAGGCTCTTAAGTGATTTCTTTCCTGAGAGAGCGTATTTGTAATTTTGATATATATATATATATATATATATATATATTTTCTATCTATTTGTTGGATTACCTGTTCGGGTTTTCTAACATGAGTATAAGGGTAGGTTGAGTAGTGGTGTGTGTAACACGACTACCTGTGGTTGGAAGTATATTTGACGAGACTGTAGATCTAATACCGTCTCGAGTAAATTTGGGGTGTAAGGATTTCACCTAATCTCTTGAGGAAACCTGTTAAGATTTGGAGTCCATTTTTTTGTTGTACAAATTTGGATGAGTAGAATTTGGATTTTTGAGAATTGAGCAGAAGCTCGAAATATTATCTTGGTAACTCAAGAAGTAATAGTTGTGTGTTGAGATGTAGTAGCGGTGGATTGTTTCCGAAGAAGTTCTCAAAGTTCTTTGGATAAGGAAGTGTGTCTGCATCAGTTTTGAGGTTGAGTTCAGCTGAATGTTGGGTTTGGCTTTGAGGGCTGAGTTTTCCGAGGAATTCTGGATTAAGAAATTTTTGGCATCAGCAGCAGTGTTGCAGCTCAGATTGTTCTACTGGCACGCAAGGAGGTCATCTGCCAACAGTTCTCTAGAGGAGAAGTCCAGAAGCAATTTGTGAAACCATTTCTTCAATGGATTGGCTGGATAAGTTTAAGCTGTTCAGATTGGTAAGGAGAGTACAGTTTTCTTGGGATATTAGCCTGGATTGATCGCAAAAGTGACTTGCGATAGTTAAGTATTCTCTGGAATGGCCGAAATTTTCCTGAATATCTTTGAAGAGGTCGGTGGTTTGCCTTAGCATCTGAGGAGTTGAGTTTGGTATCGACTGGATTTCAGAAGTAATTCCGATGGTTTAGCTTAGTAATAGAATGGTTTCTAGAGAGAGAAATTGGTAAAGCGACTCAAGTTTTGGAGGAATTTCTGAGTTTTATTTTGGATCTGCTGAATCATATTTTTGTCATGTGTTGTACAGTTTATGCTTATGTGTATCATTGGCATTTTCATCTACCCTAGATCAGAGTTGTGCAGCGGAAGCAGTTGGGAGTGCACCTGTTTTTCTTTTCTGGAAAAGAGAAGTTGTTTTCTACTGAGGATAATAAAGGTTGTGTTCTTGGTTTTGGTTAGTTTTGAGGAAATTATTCTACTGGATTGTTTTTGGATTCAGATTGTTTTAGGAGTTATCAGCATAGGGTTGAGCTAATCAGTAGGTTGAAGGCAGCTCGGAATTGTCAGAAGTATTTGGTGGATAAGGGACGAAGGAATTTTGATTTCGGAGTCGGAGATTTGATTTTGGATGAATTTTCTCTGATCCGAAGGAGTTCTATAGATTAGTAGTATAGACAGTTTGGATTCTATAGATCGAGTATTCCAGTATTATACTGGGAAACTCTAGGGAACTCTATTTTGTATGGATAGTTTGCTTTGTTGATTGAGTAGATTGGTTGTGATGATTGTTAGCATGTGATTGATATATGCTTATGATTTAAAATTAAGTAAAATCTTAAATATATTATTAAAATACCTTTGCTTTTAAATTTCGGGGACGAAATTCTTTTAAGGGGGGAGGAATGTGACGACCCGGAATTTTCTAGCAATATCAATTTAATAATCTGCATTAAATATTAAATTGATTTGATATATTTTGTTAATTAAATCTGAATTGATACTTTTCTTTTAATAAATATCTAATTGGTAAATTTTATCTGTTAAAAATTAATTGTTGTTTTCTATTTATAATTATATATATTTGTGTACATTGTAAATAGATGAATTTGTTTTAAAACTTAACTAATAAATTATGTTTTAAATACTAATATATATTTTAGTGAATTAGAAATTGTGTTTTATTTAATATAAACTTTTCAAAGCTTAATAAATAAATAAATACAGGGTTTTAAATGCATAAGTAAATGCTTAAATAGATTAAAACTTATTTTAACTTAAGTTTACATTTCAAATTATTAACAAAATGATTTGTTTTCTTTTCTTTTTAGTATAGCTTGATTAAAATATAGATTTCAATGTATATATGAGTTTTAACATACATTAATAAAATATGTAGTTATTATAAAAAGATGATTTATTCTATCTATCTTTTCAAATTGATCATGTGTTTTATAATATAAATAAGTAAGAATGTATATATATATAGGGATACAAGGTTTTAAGTAATAAGTTAAAATAAGTAATAATCATATTGGATAAATTTATATAACATTCACATACTTTTCAAATATAGTAATAAGTCAACAATTAAAACTGGAAACAAAAGATATTTCAGATTTGTAAGCTAACATAAAAACTGGACTGTAGTATATATATGTATATGTTTAAGCATCTAGATAAATATCTGTCATACAAACAAAATGAAAGATATAAAAATATCTATGTGTGCAGGCCAAATAAATACACAACTGTGTATATGTGTGAAGCTTGCTAGAGAAGATAGTATTAAATATCTTTAAGCAAACAAACAAAAAGTAATTAATGTAAAAATCTTTTAGTACATTAAGTATTACATATCAGCCACCATTAATAAAATATCTCTGGAAACAATATGTACAAACAAGATTTTAGTGTTATATTGTACAAATATTTGTCTCAGATTGTTGAAACATAATAATAAGCTTGTTTGCATATTTTCCCTGTCTCTTTTCTTTCTATAAATCAGTTTCATCTTTATTCAGTTCGAACTGATTAAAAAGTAAAGTAAACTTCGTTTCAAACTCAAACAAACAAAGCTTCAGTTTAAACAACAACTAAAATTCAATTCAACAGAGAATCAAAGAGGAGTTCAACTGTAAATTGCAAGTCTGTTGCAAAGCAAAAGTGCCTCTGTTCTTCCACATATCTGTGAGTAACACTTTTATAACTTTCTTAGGATTTAATCTGTTGCAAGCTAAATTTTTGGATGCTTAACATAATTGTGTGCATCTATACATATTCCTTTCTCTGTCAAACTGTAAAATAAATTACTGCAGACTAAATTCACTGTGAGTAACATTTTTCTTATTTGTTTTTATTCAATATAACTTAAGTTAGAATGGTGGTATGGGTTTTCTGTGATGATATGTAAGGTAATCATACAAGTATATGTTGCAGTGAATCATTTGAATGTAGATATATACATATACTGTGCATTACTGTAAAATTTAGAAACTGTTCAATTTTTCATGGCCAAACTTTGTTCAAAAATTTATTTGATCTTGTTTCAATCCATGTTAAACCTTAAGCCTTGAATGAAATATATTTGTCACACTATAAATTTGTGTTTAAAATTTTGTTTTAAGTAATTAAACCTGTGTTGTCACTGGGAAGAGCTAAAACACAGAACCATCTTCAAACATGCAAAAATTCAAGTTTAATGAAATACAAATTCATGAATATAAACTAAATTCATATACAAAAATATGATTTTTAAGGTAGGTTTTGGAATTTTTAATGGTGTTTTGTGAGAGCAGTTTGCGTTTTAGTGTTTGGAGCGTTTCGAGTCGCCGCGGATGATCAAGTCGATCTGGTGGTGTGAGTTTCGGTCTGGGGGTGGAGGAGGTTGCCGTGGAGCTAGGAAAAATGATAGGTGGCGGCGCAATGAGTTGTGGAAGCGTTGGCATGGACTTAAGGTTCCTAAACCTAAATTGTAATGCGCTTTGAAGTTTTGATCGATGCGGCCACTGCAGGCTACCGAGTGCTACAAGGTTTTGAGGGAAGATGAAGGGAAGGTGGACGAGGCTACGACAGGAGTTTCGCTTGCTCCGGTGGTCGTAGTTTTGAGCACGTGGCGTTGACAGGCATGGAGGGAAGGTGGTGAAGTATTTTCCAGGTTTTGTGTTGTGTTCCTCTTTTTGTTTTGCGCGCAAGGGAAATCTCGAAGCAGCTTGATTGTTTTCTCGGGGAAACTCGCGTATTACTCGAAGAGAACGCAGGGGGGTGCTCGGGTTATTGGTGTACGGGTTTGTAAAACCTGAAACAGTTTTTAACAGTTTCAACTGTATTTGAAACTTGTGTTTTAAAATTTAAAATCAAAGCTAAAAGCTAGTGCTAAAATAAAGTTTAAATAATGGATTTAAGTTAGTTTTGAAATATAGTTGGAAGTAATTAAGTTTCATAATTTAAATTATTTTATTAATTTAAGAGTGCTTAATATTTAAGTGAATTCAAAAGAGTTGAAATCAAAAATGAAATATACATTGTTAAGGAAGATTTAAACAAAGATAACACCCAAATGGAAATCAGAACTTAAATTCTAGATAAGAAATAAAAGTAAAGTTTTATGATTTAAATTGATTAGTTTTAAATATTAAATATGCTTTTAAACATGTGAGTTTAAGAAGGGTTTTGAAATTTAGTTTTAAAACTTTATTAAGGATAAAATTAGAATTTGTTTAAGAAGTAATTTGAAACCAATGTTTCATACATATTGGAAGTGAAATTAATCAATAATAAGATAATTTACTGTAAGTAATGAAGACTTAGAGTTTATATGCATTAACTCTTAAGTTGATTAAGTAAGAATAATTAATGATTAGTATTAATTACACTAGTAATTATAGTGTAAAAGTAGTAATTAAAATTAATTAATAAATTAATTAACTAATATGTGATTTAGAATTATAGATTAGATTTTTAAATTAATAATGGTTAATTAACTTATAATTAATAATAATTAATATAAGTTGATTATGTTAGAAGGAAATAATTAAATAATTACTAATGTAGTTCATTAACCAGACTATGTCATAATTAATTAATATGATTGATTTTGTAATAAATTAATTAGATTAATTAATTAATTCAATCGTTTAAATGAAATTAATTATTGAGAAGTAATTAAGAAATTAATTACTTATTAATTGTGTAAATTAATTTGAGTTAATTAATTTAGTTTAATTAACTGATATTTAGGAAGTAAATTACTTAGAAAAGTAATTGAAGGATAATTACGGGATGTAATTAATTGGGTGATGTTGTTAATAGGAGTAATTGGAATATAATTACTTAAAATTAATCAAGGGATTAATTAAGCTTATTGTTGAGAAGTAATTAATTATGAATGATTAATTATTGGTTGTTATTAATCAAGAGGATTAATATTTGTAATCTGAAGATTTGTTTTCTTAATATAATTAACAAATGAAATGTAATTAGAAATCATTAAAAAAAATTAATGATGGGATTAGATATTGGTTTATTTGAGAATAATAAATCAACAAGAAAATTAAATGGAAATAAATCGATATAAATGTAATTAATTAATGGATTTAGTCAAGATTAATTTCTGAAAATTAATTAAGGAAACTACTAGAATGAAGTCAATTATATTTAAATCAAAGATGATCAATTTGTAATGGATAATAAGATTTAAATTAATATTAATTTAAGAAATCATTTGATGATTTGGTATGCTTAAATTACTTAGTGTAATTAATGGAGTATAATTACTCAGGAAAGTAAGTAGATGATAATTACTTGATGAAATTCATACAACATGATTTGTAAGTGAAGTAAATTTGGGTAATTGCTTTTGTAATTAATTGAAGGATTGATTTATGGAAATAATTAATCATGGAATGATTAATCTGTTAATAAGTAATTAAGAGTAGATAATTACTGGTTTGTTGTTAATCAAGGGATGATTAATAATTGTGTTTAAGTAAAGATTAATCACTTAATTATTTTAAATAAGTAATTCAATATAAATTGAAGATCATTAATTAATATAATTAATGATGTAATTAAGAATTGTTAATTAAGAGGAAAGTAACTAAATGTTAATCTATTATGAATGATTTAGAATAATTCATTTTAGAAATTAATTAAAGCTTAAATTATTCTTGTAATTAGGAAATGATTAATTAATTTGATTTATAATTAATTAATGATTGTGAGAGCAGGATTTATGGAATGAGTAATTAATTTAATTTATTTTAAATTAATTAAAGATGGAAGTAATTAATTTAATTCATTTTAAATTAATTATAGCTTGTGATTCATAAATCATTGCTGATGGATGATATTGATATTTCATTGATTGATTGTGATCTCAGAAATGAGATGGATAAATGTCTATGTGATATGGATGTATGGTTTAAGTATTATAATAATAATTATCTGTTTGGATGATGATATTAATTCTGTTTATAATGATAATGTGATTATCTATTATGAGATGTGAATTATCATCTGTGCATATTGATGATATTGAATTCATTGTTAAGACTAAATAGACAACTTGTGTAACAACCCGTGTATTTGGACCATTTAAATTGACAATAATCCTCACATGTCAACTTAAATAATACAAAACACGAATCATTATGGGATTATAAATACATAAATGTAAATGAGAATCAATACAACATCACAGTCACAGAACAGTCACAGAATAATGCAGCGGAAAATACATCGTCATAATAGCAGTCCATGAAGCTACTACATAAAGTACAACAATGTCTAAACAAAAGGTGACTAAAAGGAAATACATAAATGTCCAACAGACACGGACATCAAAATAGACTGATAAAGATAAATGCTAAGTCTTTAGCATCTTCAACCAACCTTGATCAGCAAACTGGATAACTTCAGACTGACCCGAGCATATACAAAAAGAAACACTCGGGTCAGGACTCAAAATCTTATACAAGATGATCAAGTGCAGGGAATAAAGTTCATAACTCAAAGATGAATAAAACATCTCTAAGGATCCGTTAAACTATCTATATATACAATAGAATACGGTATGTAGATAATGTCTAATCAGTAAAGTACAATATTAAAATAGCGTTAAGGCGTTACCATAATTCCCCTTAACATATTTTATAGTGTCATAGTCTATACAGCACCGTAAACCCCACCGTAAACTAGTGGTTATCAGAGGGTACCCCATAGGTATAACATAAAACAAAACGTAGTGGTCACGCATAGGATAATCAGTATGACAAGGTACATGAGGCGATACCAACTAGGATACTAGTAGTTGCGTGATCCGGACTGATGTTGAGCATAGTAGCTACTATCTCAACACCACGAAACAACACTCCCAAATCAAGGGTGCACCCAAATCGAATCACAAAAGTAATAGATATGGTATCGAAGAAGCGTGTCCGCTAGAGGTGGCGATCCTCAATGGCCCGGCACGGCTCCTGTTTTAGTCATGTCAGGGGTCATCCAATATCGTTCTCTTTCTTCAGTCAACGCGTTCATCAAACCATCCACTTCATTCTGGATCAACACTTCGCGTATAATAGTTATTAAAGTAGTTTTCGGTATCGACAGAGAGTATGTCCATTTCCGATCCCGATCTCTTTAATAACTACGTATTTATTACCCGATGGTCGGTTAAATTATCGTTTAAACAAATCAAAGTCCAAAAGTCAAGGTGCAAATTTGACTTCCAAAATTTGGCATTTTACGATTCAATTTATTTTAGATTTTTTAAAACATATTTCCAAAAGCAATTTTTCGTTTAAACATTTGAGTTGACAATTTAAAATTAAGTATTCAAGTTCGATTTAATAAGGTCTAAATGTCGCTTATTAAATTTAGTTCATAATCAACGAATTTACTTTAATGCTAAACTTAGTTTAAATTATTAAATCAAATTCTATTCATTTCACTTCATGTTCACATCCACTGTTATCATAATTCGATTAAATCAACTTTATTAACCAAATTGCCCTTTCAAAACATCATTTGTTTTATTTACCGATTCAATTAAATTTTTAAATCAAAGAAGTCCATTTCCATTTACTATGTCCTGATTTGATTAATTCGTTAAATTTAAAATCATTTTAAATTTAAGTATCACTAAGTTATAACCATAAAACTTTAGTAAATTTTGTATTCCTCTTAAGTCAAATTTTCTAAATTTTCAAAAAAATTTATACATATTCCAAATCTATTTGATTAAAATCGAGTTTTAATCTAAACCTAACAATCTAATAAATTTTTTTAAATTATTAAATTCTAAACTTACTTGTTTCTAAGTCTCATTTCGATTAAATTCATTTATTTATTTCAACTTAAATCCCTTAATTTCGTTATTAAATTTCCAAACAAATTGTTAAGTTCATTCCTTAAGTTTAAAATATATTTCAATTTTGAAAATGGTTTTGTTAACCAATCGGGTTTCTTATTTTTATTTTCTATCCTAGGCCAAGTTGTTTAATTCGGGTATTTATCATTTCAACCCAATATCATTCAATATAAAACAAAGCATAGCAAAGGGAACTTGCAGTGTGATAACTGGGATGGTGTCAAAGTAAATAAACAAGCAATAGCAACCATACATAACAATTTAACAATTTATCAAATAATCCCGAAATATATCGTATTAACTTACATTTTTTATTTATGCAAATTAATATAATTATTCCTAGAATCCACATTATCGTTTCATGCAGATTAAAGATTATCATGGTTTCCACTTGGTGTCTATTATCAAATTACTATATCAATCATACATTCAATGGTTCAAAGTGTAGTTAACACTATTTCTACGCGACGATTTATTCAACATTTAAAGGGGTCAAGTTCAACATATATAATCCATTTTAAATTGTTGACTATCCTATATCAATTTCAATTTCATATTAAATTTCACTTATATTAACAACCAAATTCAACATCACATAATAATTTTAGTGTCACAACTATTTGTCGTAAACTAGCAATATTCAAATTTAACTTGCATAGCGATTTACAATTTTTATTTCAACAATTCCAACAATCAACAATTTAACATCCAAATTAATATAAACAACAATTATCACTTGATTATCATAGCATAACAGATTGAGTCGTGAATGAAATATTCACCTTGCGTGGTTGAAGAAGATGATGGCAAAGCACGAAGGAGAATAGATAAAATAGACCCTAACAAGCACGACGCAAAATGAGCACAACTGTAATCAACAAATAATTTGATTAACAATTTGTTCGATACAATATACATAGATTGTATATATAATCATACCAAAGCAAAGAGCTGAATAAATTGACAAGCCGGATGGATGCCTAGGACTCCGAAGCGGTAGCTGGAACCAAACACAGCAACAGAATATGAGCAACCAGAATTTCAACTCACTCTACTATGCATGTACAGACTTTTTGTGAATATATATACATATAGTAACTTTGTAACTATGATTTATACAACTGTACATTATAAAGCTTAAATTTTTATATAAAATCTTTACATAACTTTATACTGCATATAACAAATAAAACAAACAAAGACATATACTTTATATTAAACTTTATAAACAACATAGGAAGCTAAAGTAACATCAGCCAAAGCTTGTATATATCAAAACAAAACATGTACACTTACACTTTTTTTTTCAACTGAAATATGTACAACCAAACTCCTATATAAAACTTTACTTTATAACTTTACTGAACAACTAAAGTTTTATATAATAACAACTCATACATATGATATATTACTTTATACTATAAACCCACTACTAACCCAATTCAACTTATACGTTTGAATCAAAATATACTTGCAAACCCAAACATCTAAAGTTTATAAAATCATCAACTTATAAACCCACTGTTAAAAACTTGCTGTGTCCAAAAACGCATTCTATATGCAAACTATAAATTGTAATATACATGTAAGCAAAAAATATAACTTATACACATACTATAGACAAGGTGCACGGGGGGTTTTGCGGGCTGCCTGGGGTCGGTACAGGGGTGCGGCCGCATAGCGGAAAGGCGGGGCGAGGTGTGGGCGGGTGAAGCTGCAGGGCCGCGTGGTGTGGGTGAAGGGCAGTGCCTGGGTGGCAGTGGGACTCGCATGGGGTTGTGGCGCGAGCAGGGGTCGTGGAGCGAGCAGGGCAGTGGGTAGGGACGTGCATGCATGGAGGAGAGAGGATGAGCCGGTAGTGGAGGGGTAGGCGATGCAGGGGTAGGCGGTGCAGGGGTTTGCAGTGGGGGGAAAAGCGTGTACGTGGTGGTAGCTACATGGGCGGAGGCCGGTAGGGGTTGGTGGAGCGGAGCTAGTAGGGGCGGAGTGGTTGCATGGGGCGTGGGCCGTGCTGTAGGGGGGCCGGTGGACTGTGGACGCGGGGAGGCGGAGTGGAGCATGGGATTCATTTTGAAGTAAAAAATAAATAAAATAAATGTGGAGAGAGAGGAGGAAAGGAGGAGCTGCATTGGGGAGACCGTGTTTCATATTTGAAGTAAAATAAAAATATAAAGAAAGAAGAAAGGGAGGAGGGAGAGAAAGAAATATGCAGAGGAGAGAAGAATGTTACGTACCAAGTTTCTTCGAAGTGAAAATTGAGGAAGAGCAATAAATGAGGTGAGCTGGTGTGCAGGGAAGTAAATGAAGGGAGATATATAACAGGGTTTAGAGTGTGCAGATGACAATGCAATGATGATTTCTAAAATGGAGGCTATTTGGGTTCCCAAGGCAGCTGAATGACTCCAAAATTTTTAAATATTGAAATGTTGGGTACTGGTTTGGGCTGCGTAACGGACCGGTTCTCGCTCCGTTAAAATTTATAATTCGCAACTCCGAACTCCGATTGACACAAATAAATATACCGTTGTGATCAGCGCGTCGAGACGGACACAACGACATAAAGATATCGATGGTTCGACACCGTTTGCAAAGTGGTAAATCTTATTGAACCATTTGCACGAGCGAACATTTTAGCTAGCAATTAAAAGCAAAATTTGACGAAACGAAATGCGTCGTCTAGTTCAGAATATTTTTCTTATGCAACATCGAGAAAATATTTGAGTTCGGACGATAGGAAATTTTCACATAAGATTTAAACTAAAATGTAAATGCGACGAGCGTAATTTACTTCAATATTTTTCAACGAAATTTGGCGCATGCCTATGTCTATCTAGAGGCATTCCAAATGTGAAGTTTGGATGGCAACGGAAGTTGTTTGTGAAAATTCGAATTTTTACATAAAATAAGCGGTTTTAAAATTTTAAACTAGGTCTGAATTTCAGGGTCGTTACAACTTGGCCTTAAAAGACACATTTTGGATTTCGATGAGACCGGGATCGGTTTTCCTTATTTGGAATATCCGAAAACCACATCGTTTCCAAATTAACGATAGGTCGTGAATCTGAAGTGAAGATGAATGTTCTGAATGCAAGGGTTATCGTCGTTAACTCTGAGGGTGATTCCAAAACGAGTGTAACGAGATAATGCCTTCGGTTTCGTTCGAACCCGGAATGAACTTGTATGGATTGAATGCTTTCAGCACATCGTCAGGCGGACGATGAGCATTCGAAGAAATATGTTCTATAAAGGTAATCGTAACCTTAAGCCTCATCAACCGGGAATGGCTAAAACGGGGGAGGTGCAGCAAGGTTAGGTGGGTCATGCCCAAGCAGGACAAGGATATTCCCCTGTCTAGATGTCCCTTTTTATTCGGCTAAGTGGGCAGTTGGTCTGCAGCCAACTGCGGGGTTTATCTTGTTCGAGACTGTTCGGTAAGGAATGGTTCCGGCCTTGTGTTGCAGGGGATGAAGGGAGTAATCCTCAGTACGTTGATCTAGGCCACGTACTATAACGGGCGGTACCCCAGTAGCCCTGCCATTGTATGGAATCCACAATCCAATAAGTGCCTACGGTTTTGATTGTATTACCCACTTTTGTGGCTAGTAGCTGGAATTTAATCATGTAACAATTTCGGCTATTTTCTATTTACTTGAAAACCCTACACCTATTATAATATCACTGGATTTCCTATCAAATGTTTTGGTTAGCGTAAGGTAAAAACTTTTCCATGTTTATGTGTGGGAAGTCTTACGTGATATCTTTTATTTTCAAAGGATTTTTCAAAATTAAGCAACTTTAACCTGTTACTCATACCAGACCCATGTCTGACCCGAAGTTTATTTTTGTTTTTCATAAACTCTCGGGTACCCAAATTTTTACGGGTAGCCAAGGGATTCAGGTTTAGCTTTGACGAATTCTGGAGGAGCAATGGAGCAGGAGGCTTCAGCGTTTGGATATATATTTTGTTCCGCTGTGTGATATCTCTGTGATGTATGGTGTATTATGTTGTATAACTAGACAGGTATTTATAACTGTCTAGTATGTGATGTACTATATGTCCCACTCTGATTGATGTTATATATTATGTAAATACTTATGTGATTAATATATTTTATTCGTTCCGCTGTGAGATTCTGATGTTGTTGTTCTTTCTTCTCTATCTTTTCTATTTTCTCACCTCTTTCTTTCTTATTAATGATGCTACTTCCTGGGCGTAGGAAGTGGGGTCGTTACAATCTCTGATATGAAATGATTTTTGATATAATATGTTTGGGTGGACAGTGATAGTATGGTTATCTATCATTGATAAATTGCTGTGTATAAAAGTGACATCCTGTATATAAAGTTGAATTGTATTTCACTTGAATAACTTGGGTTAAAGATGGTACTAAATTCGAAGAGACCGGATTTGGGAATCAGTAATTGCCCGAACCCACTACGATTTGTAACTTACAATGATTCATTATAGATTGATATATGAAATCAAGAGGTTGGAATGGAATAATATGGACCTTGAAACTAAGGGATTGATTTGTGAAATGAGCATTAACTAACAAATTGTGAAGTTATAAAGCAGTATGAGTTACCTGGGTTTTAAATAGTCTACATGCATTGGTATTTCTTGTTAGATGAGTTTACTCACGCTTGTTTCCAGCCTGACCCGGGTGTTACTTTGATGTAATGCTCGGGTCAGACCGAGTATTAAAGATTTTTAGGTGAGGACGTTCTAGAGCTCAGGAGGCGAGCTGGATGGCAGGAAAGTATGGGGTGCATCCACTGTGTTTTGTTGTTGTTGTATATCTGGGACAAGTTATTTTAACTATCCAGTGATTGTGAAATGTGTAACTCTAATGTATTAAAATGTAATTTGTTAAGTACACTTTTCCTATGTATAATTGTTATTATTTGATATTATATTTTATCCGCTGCGAATGTGAGATTCTGAGTTTGGTTTTCTGTTTCTTCTTCTTCTTTCTCTTTCTTCTTTTCCTTACTATCTGGAATTTTCGGGATCGAAATTTCCGGGTCGTTACTTTAGTGGCATCTCACTATTTGACTAGAATTTATATACCAATCAACCGATAAATTAACACAATATAAAACCATTTATATTCACCAACAAATACGTGCTCATATCTATTAATACCCTCAAACTCATTCTGGAGTGCTACTGACTCTATCTCTAATGTGTAATCCCTACCAGAGCCAAGGATCTCGTTTAACCTTTAGCTCGTATACTAAATGTAAAGGTCCATAAATCCGTACCCCTTGAGTCGACCATAATTCACATCAGTTCAACTCAAATTGGACAGAGAACACGAATCTTTTGGGTGAAGAAAAATGTAGGAGAAAATTAAACAACAACACAGAATCTCACAATTGCAGCGGAACAAAATATAATATCTAATAATAGATTTTTATGCAAAAGAATCTGTAACAGTTTATATAATTACAATCTTTAGAGTACGTCAAGATGGATAGTGTTAGCGCTAAAATTTGCGCTAACACCCCATTGTAAGTTGTAAGATAGCGAAAGCACCACCCGTTGGTACGGGAACTAAAAATAAGCAGAGAATAGCAGAAAAAAGAAAAGAGACAACAACTTTTATAGTGGTTCGGCTCAAAGTCAAGCCTACGTCCACTTTTGTCTTTTATTATGATCTATGAGTACACTATGTTACAAACAAACTTCAAGTACAACAACTTCAAAGACTTGAGCTTCCAAAGAAGAATCGAATTGGTGAAGAAGTTTGATCCATTCTGGAATTAATCTCTGAAGTTGTTATGATGTTGTAGGACTTGGAGAATGTGTTGCTTGAATTTCAAAGTGGCAGAGTCTCGCCTTTTCAGGAAAAATCACCTCCTCAAGTGTGGAGCAGGTGAGGTTTTTAAAGGAAAAGTTCTGGAGTTAAGTCGTGGGTCGTAGGTCGTAGGCCTTGTCATGGGCCATGACCGACCTAGGGAATTGCAACATAAGGAGTTGCGAGATAAGGAGTTGCGACATAAGAGCTATCCTGAGGCAGCATGAGCCGTTGTCGACTTAGTGGAGTCATCCTCAACGAGATATACGCTTTGAACGACTTAGTATGTGTAATGCTGGAGCTATCTCGGCTTGTTTAGGTCGCGAGCGACCTAATGGAAAAGACAGTACATGCGGTTTTACTCTGGAGCTCGCTAGGTCGCTTTCCCTTTAACTCGTTAGGTCGTTAGGTCGCTAGGTCGCTTTCCCTTTAACTCGTTAGGTCGTTAGGTCGCTAGGTCGCTTTCCCTTTAACTCGTTAGGTCGTTAGGTCGCTAGGTCGCTTCCTTTATTAAGGCATTGTGTTGTAGGAGCCTTTAGGTCGTTAGAGCCCCTTAAGCCGTTGAGTCGCGCCATGTTGCGTCGCTTTATGATTTAGGTCGCTCGGTCATGTCACATTAAGCCACCTTGTGCTTTTAGCTCGTTAATTCGCTAGGTCGTTAACCCGGTTGAGCTGCACTTTGCTTTAAGTCGTTAGGCCGCTTAGGTAGTTAAGTCGTTTATTCTTTAGGTCGTTAGGTCGCGCCTTTCTGTAAGTCGCTAGGTCGTGTGCTTCGATAGCTCTTGACTCGCGCCATTCTGAGTTGCTAGGTCGTGAGCGACTTATGAGAAAGTTAGGTCGTTCGTGGTGATTCGAGTTCCACTGCCCTTGTACATAAATAGCTTATGTTGTTCCTTTTTCACTTCGTCTGCTCTAACATTCCAACCTGCCATTGACAAATTTCCGAGCTCTCGAAGACGATTTCAAATTACTCAGCCATCGATCATCTCCACCATCACATTACGTAAGTGAATTCGATCAATATCCAACCACGTCCATCGCCGAATCGCGAATCCCCCATTTTTTGACCCTACTCCGATTTGAAGTGCCGCATTTTACCATGAATCATGTCACAATCGCTCCCCGGTTGTCTTTGGACGCGATGTCATTGTAATTCTCGAAAACACAGCAGCATATTGGATCCGTGATGGATCTGAGGTGATTTGAATCGGTTTTAGTTGATTTGGCGGTGTGGAGAGATGATGTATTCCACGGTAGAGATGATAATGGGTTATCGGGTTAACGGGTTTTTGAGTTAGGCTATTTGTTGAGTGGAGAGGGGCTAACGGGTTAAGGAGAGTTAGGAAATACTCGGCTTAGGATCTTCGAACGATTTAGGGCTTAGTAGTTTGGACGCGAATTGCACGACCTAACGGCTCAACGACTTAACATCCAAGTTCTGAGCGACATAAGAGACTGCGACCCAGATGACTTGCGACTTAACTGTTTCACGATTTAACTTGCCAGAATATCACATGAGTTTCAAATAGAGCGACTTAGGGAAGCTCGACCTAAGTTAGGTCGTTTGGGCATGATTTGGATGACCTAAAGAGTCCCGAGCTAACTTAATTTGTTCCTGTGACTTAAGGAATGAACAAAACTCGAACACTTGTACAATTTGACAGAACTTGATTGAACTTCCAACTTGAACTACCGGAATGAACTGCTTGAACTTGTTGCACTTTTCATAGATTATATTAACTTTAAGCTAACAACCTGTTAAATAAAACATTTGCAGAAAACTTGGACGAATATACTGCCATTGTCTGCCCATATCGAATGACAGATTAGTCGATAAAGAATAATCAACTTAAGGAAATTGTGTGAACAAAGTGCTGTGAATCAACAAGTTCAAGTGAAGTATTAAAGCAAAGATAAATTAATCAACTAAAGCTAATCTATTTGCATCAACACTGTACTTGGACTTAAAATAACAAAGCCTGAAACTTTATAATTGACTAATGCGAACTAGTTTAATTCCAGCTTTATTTGCTTGTCATTTCATTAGTTTCGCACAACACTTCACAAATTTAGGAAATGTGTACCTTCATATATGAATATCCAATTCCTTATGTAGAATGACTTCTCAACAAATGCAAGAAGTTATACCAGAGCGAGCTGATGAGGTCTTCCCAATAGCTGACCCTTTAGAGAGTCCTCCGGAAAGAGTTACAACTTCATTAAGTCAACGGGCTTTCAGCCAGTTATGCACTCAATTCGGCATCGCTGAAGCGGATGCTCTGCTTCCAGGGGTAAATGACAATGCCGATAGGCCACCTCCTGGCTTTGTTGCAGTCAATCAACAAATGTTCCTGAATGGAACTATCCCTCCTTGCAACGATTTTCTTAGAATACTCCTAATTCGATTGACTATCTCTCCATTCTAGTTGCACCCTAATAGCTACGCCATTTTGATGGGGTTGTGCGTACTGTTTAGGAGGACGCTTAACCGCCTCCCAAGCTTCGAGGAGATCTGTTACTTGTGTTCGTTCGGGAGGAACAAAGATCATCCTTCCATCACTCTTGTAAGAAGTGTGAGAAACCGTAAACTGATTACAGATCTTCCCAAGAGTGCTCACGGGTTTTAAATCAATTCTTCTTTGTCCGCTGCCCCTCGGGATTCTACGGCATCTGGAGAGTAGGAAGTAAAAATACTTATCTCCGTTTACTTGATTTGTGAACCTTTCAAAATTGAAGTTACCTAGTGCTAACTTCATTCTTTACTTTTGCAGCACTTCCTCCTTCTTCTAAAGATTATAGCCATAAACCAACTTTTGAAAGATTGAATGCCGTAACTGTTGATGAGAGAAGTATTAAATTCCTACTGAAGGATGAGTTTTTGCACTTCATATTTTGCACTCTTCTCGATCCATTCAGCCTCGTGATGCCCCCAGTTCTCAGGCAGAAGTGTCAGATGCCCCAGCCTCCATAAAGGAATCTGCACCGAAGGAACATATCGTAGAGGCTTCATTAGTTAAATGCTCCAGTTCCATTGACGGTGCTGGTTTATCTGGCAAATCTAAACTTCCCCCAGTTATTGAAGAAGAGGAATTTTCTCAACATTTTGGGAAGGCTACCGGAGAAGCTAATGAGGGAACTGAGAAAGAAAGTCTCGTTATAAAGAGTGCAAAGTGCGTTGAAGAGGGCATGACCCATTCCGTTGGGCACGATGGTGATGATGTCTTTGGGGGACTGAGCGACCTTATGGTGCCTTCCCAAGAGCTTTTTAAAGATGACACCATCACTTCCAAGCTTGTTTCTCCATCAATTGAAGCGACATCTGTTTTGCAGTCAACTCTATCAATCTAAGAATTGACTCCTAAGCCGAAGAGTGGTTTGTAACATGACGCGCGTAGTTCACAAGCCACACACACTTAGGATTTGTGGCAATTATGTGCACTTAGCTTCTTTATTTCGAAGATTTCTAAACTTTGTCTCTTCTTCACTTTTAGGTTCTCCCATGGGACGCAGCGACTCGTATTACGATGACTTTCAACGCTATGGGAGGCGCGATTCTTACGACCCCAAGCGTTATCTTCTTGCCGCTAGGGAGACCGATGAAGAAAGAGAAGCTAGGAAAGCTCGCGAGAGGCAGGCTTATAAGGAACGGTATGGAAGAAGGGATGACCGCTATGACTCTCACTAAAGAGATGATGACTCCCATAAAAGAAAGTCTCACGACGATAAGGGGAAGAGTTATGAAGCTGAAGAGTCCAGCAAGCTGGCCAAGCTTTGCGAAAAATCTTTAGCTGAAATCTCTAAAGTGCCCGCTACTTCTATTTCTTTAGACATCCCTTCTATGTCCCCTCCCCTCAAAAGAGCTGAGATTCAAACAATCCTTAATAGGCCTCCGTATCAAGTTGAGAAGCCTCCGCCTGCACTCCAAAGCCGATTTCCAAATTGGTCCTTGAAAGGAGTACGCTTTGATTTGGACTTGGTTCCTATTGACAAACATGCCATGTTGAGGAATCTTGATGTTGTTAAGCTTGACATTGAAAGAATGTTCGGGTAGCAAAAGCTAGTCGATGAGCTTCAAAGAGTGAACCGTTTAAATCTCGAAGCTATGCTAACCATGGAAAGCGATAAATCTGAATGGCAAAAAATTCTTGATCAGCACGACACAGAGATGAAGAACATCACCGCATATAATGAGAAACTCGAGGCTGAAGTCAAGCAACTTAAAGATGACCTTGCTACCTCTTCTAATTCTTATACTCAAAAGGAAGAGGTACTTCAAAAGCAAGTAAGAGATGCCCACGCTAGTCAACGAGATGGTAAGGCTAGACTTGAGGCACAGCAGAGAATTGTGGAAAGTTACCGCAATGATGTTGCTGAACTATGGGAGAAGACTATCTCCCACGATATGGAGATTGAAATGTTAAAAGCTCAGCTTTCTAAAGTTGAAAAGGAGCGCGACGAGGCCATTGCTAGAAAAGTAGCGGCTAAACAATCTCATGAGGAGACGAAGTCCAAAGCCAGTTCCACTTTATTCGAGTTTTACATTCACAGCGTCTTGGGGCATGGCAGTCACTCATTTTTGGGCCCAAAGTATGAAATTACCCTGGCTGAAGTGTGGGAGCCAGCGGTTGAAATGCTTAGATGTGCTGGCTATGCTGAGGAGGGTCTTGAGGCTCAGTTTTTGGACGATGAAGGTCAAGATGCCCTTGCCAGAGGGAAAGAACAACTCGCCAAAGAACGAGCCGAAGCGGCGGAAGGAGAGAATTTAGGGAAGGCGCCTTTGACCGACCCGACTCGTCCTTCAGCTTCAGTTGACGTCGATATTACTAGCTCTAGTTCTCACTCTCCGCCTCCAGCCAAAGCCGAAACCGGAATTATAGCTGCTCACATCGAGTCTTAGGAAGACATTGAAGCCCATGATTTTGAAATCGACGTGATAAAGCCAACTTCTCCAGGTAACTTCAACACTGATCTAGCTCAAGTGGACTACTTGTTTGCTTCACATGATCTTGGTGAACTTCTTGATTATTACTTAAAACTCGACGTGCCACTATCTCCTCATTTTGCGAGAAATATTGATGTTTAATTCTTCTTCTTCTATAGTGAAAACAACAAGTGTTGTACAATCTTCGCCTCTTCCAGCTTTTGCTCCTCCATCTCTTCAAGTTACTCCTTCTACTTCTCAACCGGGGTCACAAGAAGAACAAATAGAAGGTCTTCAAGGCTTAGATGACCCTGCCGCTTCACAAGAGCAGAAAGCTGAAGAACTTGAGGAGGGTGAAAGGACCCCGAGGAATTTACTGCCGATGATACAAAGCTGATTGATCTTATTGCTCTGGACAGTGAATCTTCATCAAAGAAGAGGGGAAAACATGGAGTTTCGAAGAAAGGAAAGGAGACTTCTGCTAGTGATGAGAAAGCAGAAGTGGACCCAATTGCGCCTCTTTCTCCTCTTTCCCCGACTCGTTCAAGCCGAAAGAAGTTAACCATTAGGCCGGGCGAGGGCTCCAAAGGCGGAGGGAAGAAGAAGTAATGGGTCCGGCTTTATCCTTCTTGTTTTGCTTTTTTGCTTGTATTTAAAGACTTGTATCGATCGGAGATTGTGCGGATACCGGCCCCCGATTTTTGAAACCTGCACGTATATACAAATCTTTTATAGTATGGAATAAAATGATTCATTTTTACTTGTTCAATCTTTTGACTGCATTTGTGAATGAATTTATTACTTATTTTCACACAAGTTTCTTTATTTTCTTTGTGTGATATTGCAGTGAGATCGTGGTATGTTGTTTGAGCGTTGCTTTTATTAATGTAGCTATATTATACTGCCCTTTTACTACGGCTTATTGCAATCTTCTCCATTTTAAGAAGACTTGTACTCTTACTTTGGAGAACAATTCTTCTAGTTGGAAGACTTGTACTCTTACTTTGGAGAATAGTTCTTCCATTTTGAGGAAATATTATTCTGCTCTTGTAGAGTGTGCTTTGTATTGGAGAAGTCTTCTCTTTTCCTTTTTTTAAAAAAAAGAAGAGTTTTTACACTTCAACTTTCGGAGATGGTCACTTTTCGAGAAGTGGATTCTCTTACGCGATGAAGTGGGCTTCCCAAGAAGGCTTTGATTTGGCACTTCAATTTTTTTTGGGGAAGAATGTTCTCATTATGTAGAAATTGATCTTCCCTCGAGAGTAGAAGTGTGCCTCCGAAGAGGGCTTTCATGTTTTTTTGTCCCTTTACGCACGGAAGCGGGCCTCCGAAGAGGGCTTTGGTACTTCAACTTGATAAAGTGGGCCTCCGAAGAGGGCTTTGGCACTTCAACTTGGTGAAGTGGGACTCCGAAGAGGGCTTTGTTTTTACCCTTTACGTGGGG
Source organism: Allium cepa (assembly GCA_030765085.1). Lineage (NCBI taxonomy): Eukaryota > Viridiplantae > Streptophyta > Magnoliopsida > Asparagales > Amaryllidaceae > Allium > Allium cepa. The sequence goes on along the minus strand of CM060937.1, from coordinate 765,380,395 downwards.
TAGCGGGCCTCCGAAGAGGGCTTTGGCACTTCAACTTGGTGAAGTGGGCCTCCAAAGTGGGCTTTAGCACTTCAACTTGGCGAAGTGGGCCTCCGAAGAGGGCTTTGGCACTCCAGGTTGGTGAAATGGGCCTCCGAAGAGGGCTTTGGCACTTCAACTTGGTGTAATGGGCCTCCGAAGAGGGCTTTGGCACTTCAACTTGGTGAAGTGGGCCTTCGAAGAGGGCATTGTTTTTTCCCTGCCCACCGAAGAGGGCTTTGGCACTTCAACTTGGTGAAGTGGGCCTTCGAAGAGGGCTTTGGCACTCCAACTTGGTGAAGTGGGCCTCCGAAGAGGGCTTTGTCACTTCAACTTGGTGAAGTGGTCCTCCGAAGAGGGCTTTGGCACTTCAACTTGGTGAAGTGGTCCTCCGAAGAGGGCTTTTTGCATCGCTTGCGGGAAGGTGGAATCTCACGGTTAAGTGGGTCCACGGAGTAGATGCAATCTACCTAACTGGATGTTCGTTTGCACAAACGATCACAATTAACTAGCAAGGGCCTGGAACCTTCACTTTGGGAAGGTGCCCCTTCGGTGGTTCCACAACCTTTTTGGTTGAGAGACAAGGTTCCATTTTGCTGTTCTCTGTCTGCTTGCCTATGTCTTTTCACCATTTGCCTCCCAACGATTCCTCCTTATCGTCTCCAAGCACATGTTCCCTTCTTTAGCAAGTTGTTTGTTTTTTTTCCAGAGAGGTGTATTTCATTGTTAAGTGATTCCACGGGGCATACGCAAGCTACTTAATCGGATGTTCGTTTGCACAAACGATCGCAATCAGTTAGCAAGGGCCTGGAACCTTCACTTTGGGAAGGTGCCCCTCTAGTGGAATCACCAACTATTTGTGAGTAGCACTTCTCATATGGGAATTGAATTTGGAATTTTTGTGGCTTGACTTTTGATTGATGAGTGATTTTTAGGAATCGCCGAGCCTTGTGATGTGTTGAATAGGTAAGGTCTGCTTTGATAGCCTGCAATATTAAATCGACATTTTAGCAATACATTTAAAATATTTGCACATCTAAATGAGACAGGCATTTTACAGTAGTAGAGAACAAAAGATTTATAGTGATTCGGCCAAGAACTGGGCCTACATCCACTTTGTAGCTCTTATTATTGATTTGCACTGATTTTACAATGGCTTACAATGCAAGAACAATACATCCATAATCATTTTGCAAATTTGAGCAAAGCTTCTAAGTAAAATATGGATGCAAATGATTGTTGTTCGAAGCTCTTGGAATTGAATCTCCTTTGACAGTTGTGAGTTTGAAAGTGCCATCAAGAATTTTTTTTCCTATGACGTATGGCCCTTCCAAATTTGGCCCAAACACTACTTTTGCTGTCTTGATCCTTTTCAAGACTAGATCCCCAATTTGAAAGCCGCGTTGGCGAACATTGGAATTGAAGTGCCTGGCTATCCTTTGCTGATGGGCTGCAATTCTGAGCTTAGCCTCTTCTCTTCTTTCATCAAGGAAGTCAAGTGCTTCAAGTTGCAGCTTTTCATTTTCAGCTTGGTTGAAATGAATTCTCCTGTGTGAGGGGACCTCTATTTCCACTAGAATCATTACTTCTGATCGATATGCTAATGAGAATGGAGTGTGCTCAGTCCCAGTCTTGTGGGTAGTTCTGTATGCCCATAGTGCTAGTAGAAGCTTATCGACCCAACCACCTTTTGCTTTTTCTAGCTGTTTTTTGTTGGTTGATTTGATAATTTTGTTCACTGCTTCCACTTGCTTATTTGCCTGCGAATGAGCCACTGCTGAGAAGCTTTTTTGGATCTTGAATCGCTTGCAAAAATCTTGGAATTCTTCGCTTTCGAATTGGGTACCATTGTCTGTGATTTTCTTCTGAGGCATACCATACCTGCAAATGATATTTTTAGTCACAAAATTTATCATCTTTTTAGAGGTAATAGTAGCCAATGGTTCAGCTTCAGCCCATTTAGTGAAATAATCAACAGCAACTATAGCATATATGATTCCAGATTGGCGGTTGGCAAAGGCCCAATGAGATCTATCCCCCAAATGGCAAATGGCCATGGACTGACCATCTGTGTTAGCTCGGTGGAAGGTGCTCTTAGGATTTTTGAAAATCTCTGACATCTGTCACACTTTCGAGAATAGCTAGCAGCGTCTCGATTAACATCTGGCCAAAAATACCCACAGCGGAGAATTTTCTTTGCTAAAGTTTGGTCACCTGAATGATCCCCACACCCTCCTCCGTGCATCTCAGCTAAAATTGTCTTAGCCTCTTCCTTGGTTACACATCGGAGTAATGGCATCGAGAATCCCCGTCTGTACAACCGGCCGTCTTGAATTACATATCTCGGGGATTTCCTTAACAGCTTCTAGCGCACTTTTGAGTTTTCTGGCAGGGAGACGTTGAGTAGATATTCCTTGATCAGAGTCATCCATGGCTCCTTCTCTTGAGATACAGCCATGATCCAGTCGATATCCACCTCATCAGTACTTGGAGCAGACAAGACTTCCACAGGGACCAATCCCAATAATTGAGCTTCGCCGGAGCTTGAATACTTTGTGAGAGAATCTGCCTGCATGTTCTCCTCCCGGGGTATATGGCTTATTGTATAATGATCAAAATCATTGAGAAGCTCCCAGGCCTTTGACAAGTAAGCAGGCAGATTTCCTCCTTTAGTTTGAAACTCTTTCTTGACTTGGCATACAATAAGCTGAGAATCACTGAAGATCTGCAACACTCTGACGTTCAGTTCTTTAGCAATTTTCAAACCCGCAATAAGAGCTTCATTTCTGCTTCATTATTTGTCGAAGGAAATTCTAATCTCAATGCGTAGCACAATGACCACCCTTCGGGGGTTTCAAGCACAACCCCAGCTCCGGAACAGTAGTCATTTCTTGCACCATCAACATATAATTTCCATCGGATAGGGGTGTCATCAGTCACCTCTTCCTCACTATCATCCTTATCTATGTATTCTGCAATGAAATCTGCTAAAGCTTGTCCGTTGATTGCTCTTCGGGGATGATAGGTGATATCATATTGGCTGAGTTCAATGTTCCATTTCAGAAGACGACCCGAAGTCTCAGGGCGAAATAGGACCTGCTCTAGAGGTTGATCAGTGAGGACTTTGATAGGATGAGCCTGGAAATATGGCCTCAACTTTTTGGACGCAATCAACAGACAATAGGAAAGCTTTTCCAGTTTTGAATAATTCATTTCTGCCCCAGTGAATCTTTTGTTGATGTAATAAACCGGGCGCTGAACTTTTGCGTCTTCCCGTACCAATGCTGCACTGACAACATGAGATGAAACTGCCAAATATATGAAAAGATCTTCACCATTGCTGGGCTAAGAAAGTACTGGAGGCGTTTCCATGTGACGAATCAATTCATCAAAAGCTTTCTGACATTCGGGAGTCCATTCAAAGTTTTTCTTTCCTTTCTTCAGAGCATCAAAGAAGGGAATGCATTTATCAGTAGCCTTGGAAATAAATCGACTCAAAGCAGCGACTTTCCCGTTGAGGCTTTGCAATTCCTTCTTCATTCTAGGGGCTTTGATTTCTCTTAAGGCAGTAATCTGAGTAGGATTAGCTTTGATGCCCCTAGCACTCACAATGAAACCCAAGAATTTTCCGGACTCTACACCGAATGAACATTTCAGAGGATTTAACTCCATTCCATACTTGCGGAGGATCGCGAACATTTCTGCCAAATGATCCGTATAGTCTACTGCCTTCTTCGATTTCACCAACATATCATCAACATATACTTCAATAGTCTTTCCAATCTGGGCTTGAACATGGCATTAACAAGTCTTTGATAAGTTGCCCCCATGTTCTTTAGTCCGAAGGGCACGACTTTATAGCAGTAATGACCAACATCGGTTATGACGCACGTGTCCTCCTGATCTGGCTCATGCATCATGATTTGATTATAACCTGAGTAAGCATCCATAAAAGGCAATAATTCAAGCCCAGCTGCTCCATCCACCAACTGATCGATTCTGGGCAATGGGAAACAGTCCTTGGGGCATGCTTTGTTCAAGTCTGAAAAGTCGATGCATTCTCTCCACTTTCCATTTGCTTTTTTAACCAACACCGGATTAGAAACCCAATTTGGATAAGTGGATTCACTGATGAAGCCATTTTCCATGTGTCGATCTACTTCTTCTTTTAATGCTGCCGACTTTTCAGGACCCCGGGTTCTTCTTTTCTGCTTTACAGTTGTGATTTTCGGATCAATATTCAAAGCGTGCACTGCGATTTCTGGAGATATTCCACACATGTCGGCATGAATCCAAGCGAATACATCCAGGTTTGCTTTTAAGAAGGATATCAACATATTTTGAACCGTCATGCCGAGTTGTGAACCCACATTTAGCACCTTGTTTGGATCTTTCAGATCAACAGGTATTGGCACCGTCACTTCCACCGGCACCATTCTACTCTCCCCTGCACTGGTTTTTCTAGGATCAATTTCTTTTCGTGCAGCACTTTGCTCACCAATACAGGGTCCACACTGTAATTGCTACAAGGGGAGTTCTTTAATGCGGAGCGGAGCTGCCGCACCCTTACCCATTTCTCTCTTTTTCGCCTCTCGTAATTCTGTGAGCATTCTCGCCCTGCATTTTGGTCCCCCTTCACAACACCGATGCCATTATCAGTGGGGAACTTAATAGTCGGGCACCATGGGGCGAGAATGGCCTTGAATGCAGCAAGAGTCGGTTGACCCATGAAGGCATTGTAAGCAGAGAATTCATCAACAATCACAAAAGTTTGCTTCCGGACCACCTTCTTTTCCCCTTTTCCAAGTTCTACAAGTAGGTCAATAGTCCCAAAAGGATGTTTTGGTTCTCCAGTGAACCCAATAATTTTCAGAGAGGAACCTTGTACACCTGCCATGGGAATCTTCATCTGATCAAATGTCTTTTTGAAGAGGACATTGTAAGAGGCACCGCAGTCCACAAGCACCCTTCTTACAATTGCTGGTCAGATGCCTGCAAATATCACCAAGGGATCTATGGTGGGAGCCTCAATGCCAACAGTGTTTCTAGCCCGGAATATGATGCCATCGTTGAAAGTTCTTTGCTGTTGTAGAGGCGCAACATCTTCCAAGACAAAAAACACTTTCTTCAGCCGGGACATATCTCAAAGCACGAGCATATCTTTCCATCTCACCCCAACTTCTGCCTGCTGGGTGAGGACCCCCTGTAATCATATTAATGACAGGCCTTTCAGATTCATGCGCTGCAGTCCTCTCACCTGAGTCGGGTTAGTGAGTAGGAACTTGTTGCCCCTGAGTAGATGAAGCTGGGTCATTTCTATTTCTCTTCATATATTGCTGAAGTTTATTCTCTCTCAACAGCTCCTCAATCAAACTCTTCAAATGGCGACATTCATTAGTGTCATGGCTAGGTTGATTGTGGAATCGACAGAATCTTCCATTATGCGCAACATTTTTCCCAAGCCTCAACTTAGGTGGTTTAGGATATTTAACAGTATCCTTGGTTGCAAAGAAGATATTTTCTGGAGTATTAGCTAAGGGAGTGAAATCTGAAGGTCTAAAGTGACGAGTTTTCTTCGCATTTCCCTGCTTCTTCCCACCGTCATTCTCCCTCTTCTGTGCACCAGATTTCTTTTTGTTTGAAGCGGCATTATTATTCTCAACCTCAGTCACGACTACTTTTGCCGGCATAGGAAGGCTTTCTCGGCGCACAAATTCATCGGCCTTCTTGTAGAATTTCTCAAGTGAATTTGGCTCTTTCATCTTTAGCCATTATCCAAATTCACTAGTTTTGTCAATAGCTCGCATCAAGTAGGTCAGAATCATTCGAGGCTCCGCATTATCAACTTCGGTCAAGGCTATATTGAAGCGGTTTAAGAAAGATCTGAGAGGCTCTTCGGGGCTTTGTTCGAGGCTGGACAGTGACATTATATCCTTGGCCTTTGAAGCATATAACCTGAACTGATCTTTGAATCTCCGAGATTGGTCGGAGAACTGATCCACAGATCGGACTGGCAGCTTCGTGAACCAAAGCAGGTCCACTCCTTCCAAATACACCAAAAAGTATCTGCACTTGATCACATCCGATGCTTTGGCACCGGTCATATGCCAGTCATATTTATACAAAAACTGGTTACGATCGCTTGTCCCCCGATAAGCTGGAATGGTGGGAGGAAAAAACTTCTTTGGAAATTCAGCTTTTATAATTCTTTCAGTAAAGGGAGTCTTGGTTGGAGCAAACCCCTAGTCACTCTCATCTTCTTCCCTTTGCATGCTTTCTTTCATAATTTGTCGAATCATTCCCGAGAGGTATTCCTCATCGTCTAGAGGCCCAACGGGACCGACGTCAGCTACTTTTTTGGAAGTTTGCCTGGACAAACGTTCGCGAAGAGTTGGTTGCGGCCTTGAACCTCCGGCTTGGGGATGTGCCCCTTCGGCGGTGCCAGCTTCCTTTTGAGGAATACTTTTTCCTTGAGAATCATGAACATCTTCGACAAAGGTTTCTTCATTGTTTTCTGGTTGACGGTTAACTCCAAGCAAAGCATTTAACCTGTCCAACATCAAAGTGTTCTGGGCTTCCATTTGTTGATACAGCCTAGACACTACAGCATCCAACTCCCCCCTTGTGACTCCAACACTAGGAGCCGCTTCATTTGACGTGGGAGAAGTGGCGGTGTTATCACAAGTATCTCCAGATCGAGCAGAGCTACGTTTTCTTCCAGGAGCCATAATTTCAGATAGACTTCTGGTTCGTAGAGAGAGTCTTTCAACAAATCTTTGCAAAGCAATGGTGACAGCACCCCTTTAATAAGCGGGAGGTCTTGAGTTCAATTCTCAGTGAAAGCACCAAAAATGTTAACGCTAAAATGTATGCTAACACCCCGGTGTAAGTTGTGAGATAGCGAAAGCACCACCCGTTGGTATGGGAACTAAAAATAAGCAGAGAATAGCAGAAAATAGAAAAGAGACGACAATTTTTATAGTGGTTCGGCTCAAATTCGAGCCTACGTCAACTTTATATATTTATTATGATCTTTGAGTACACTTTGTTACAACTAAACTTCAAGTACAACAAACTTCAAAGACTTGAGCTTCCAAAGTAGAATCAAATCGGTGAAGAAGCTTGATCCATTTTGGAATTAATCTCTGAAGTTGTTATGATGTTGTAGGACTTAGAGAATGTGTTGCTTGAATTTCAAAGTGGCAGAGTCTCGGCATTTCAGGAAAAATATCCCCCTCAAGTGTGGAGCAGGTGAGTTATTTATAGGAAAAGTTCTGGAGTTAAGTCGTGGGTCGTAGGTCGTAGCCTTGTCATGGGCCATATGCGACCTAGCGAATTGCGACATAAGGTGTTGCGAGATAAGGAGTTGCGAGATACGGAGTTGCGACATAAGAGCTATCCTGAGGCAGCATGAGTCGTTGATGACTTAGTGGAGTCATCCTCAACAAAATATACGCTTTGAACGACTTAGTATGTGTAACGCTGGAGCTATCTCGGCTTGTTTAGGTCGCGAGCGACCTAATGGAAGAGTTAGTACATGCGGTTTTACCCTGGAGCTCGCTAGGTCGCTTTCCCTTTAACTCGTTATGTCGTTAGTGTAACATCCCGCTTTTTCGCACGCTTTAAATCGACACACGCGTCAATTCAAACAATACGGAAGGGAGGATTGTTATGGGGTAAATAAGAAAAACAAAAAAGAAATAAAAGTAAACAAAATCTTACAGCGGAAGGATAAAAAATAATCAAATATATAGTTTATAAATCTGTTTACAAAAAAAACATTTGATTATATTTATATAATACATATCAGAGTTACACATACCAATACCAATGCAGCGGAACAATATGAGTGTAGTGCAATAATATAAATAATAATAATAATACAAATCTTCGTCTTTATCCTCCAGATCTAAATCTTCAAATCCTGAAACGCTCGGATTGACCCGAGCGTATTGAAAAGACAAAACACTCGAGTCAGAACTAAATGATCGTATGTAAATTAAATTAACAGAAATAAATATGAGTGTAGTAACTTAAGAGATGCTCGGGATTTACATCTCCTAAGGATCCGTTAAACTATTTACTATATAGTATATTTCGCTATTATAATAGTGTCTTATTGTAAAATAAACTTAATTTAAAATAGCGTTAAGGCTTTACATTTTCCACCTTAACACGTAATATTGCCAATAGTCTATACAGTGCCTGCATATCTCCTGATCGGGAGACTACGAGAAGACACTCCATAGGTACGACATAAATAGAAACTCGTAGTAAAGGCTCGGTATGGTAGGTGACACGGCACAACTAGGCAATGCCAGGATAGATATACCAGTTACGCTTCCGGGTCGGTGGTAACGCATAGCACGCAGCTACCGCCCACCTCGGACAAACTCCCCCAAATGAAGAAATCAAAAGTGAAGGTGGCCACCGAATCAGTCCAAAGTCAGAGTATAGTATCGAAGGGAAGCGTCCGATCAAATGTGCTACCTTATTAACACGTCGATCGCTCCTGTTTTAGCCACCTTATGCCAACTCACGGGAGTTAGGTCCACGTATTTACCTTATAGGAAACGCCGCCACCAACCTACTTCATTCTAGAATTTCCACCGCGTACACAGTTGTTAAAGTGGTTTTCGGAGTTGGTAGAGAGTGTGATAACTTTCGATCCCGGTCTCTTCAACAACCAAACATTATTATAACACCGCGGTCATTTAAAAATAATTATACTTTCAAAACCAGAATATATATCCATTTCAAAACCATATCAATACGATATCATTTTTCGTTTTAAAAAACCAAATAAACTTTGATATCATTTATAAACCCAAATCAGTATAATATCATCTTTATTTCACATATATCTTTTCCTAAATCATAATGCTTTAAAATTTATAATATTTGAAAACCAAACATTTGAATTATAACTTTCAAAACATAATACTTCGAAATTCATAGCTTTAAAACCATGACTTTTAAAACTTAAATGGTTTGGATATTCAATAGTATATAAAATAAAAAAGTTGAATTTAAAATTTCTTTATAAAGTAAATAATTTCCACGCCTTTACAATTTTTTTCACTTTAAATTCAGTCCAAACCCATAACTTTTAGATTCACTTTCAGTTTGAATAAAAACACTTCGATTTCAATATTTTCAAACTTTGAGTATTTAATAAATTTCAAAACTAAGGTTGGGAATTTCTAATCAACAATTCATTATCCTATTATTTAGTTTTGAAATGTTTACATAATAGATCCATAAGGATTTAAAGTAAAACCCAATTTATTAACAATAAATATTTCCTTCCATTTATTTATACTAGAATTATTCATTTAAAAATTCAGATATAAATACCATGCCTTTAAAATTTCAAGTTTAATAAGTTTTACATCAACTTATGGAGTTAAATTTTAAATAAGCTCAATTCCAAATAAATTTCCAATTTACCTTCCAATCATAAATGTTTAAATCATTAAAATTCTATATATATATACCATATCTTAAACCTGTACTTGACCATATATAATAAATTTTCAAACTCCATTATTCAACTTATATATTTTATTTAACAGATTTATACATAGCTTAAATTCAAAAACTTAACTATATATGTATATATATAAAATAATATTTATACGATATAAAAATTTAATATTTATTAAACCGTATCCTATCCAAACCATAGAATTCATTTCAAAAATAATTTTATATATATACCGCGGCGCCTGTAAAAAAATTTCTATCCTATGGTCAAGTGATACGGATAGTTATCATTTCAATCCGCAATTTAAAAATTAAAAATGTGGTTGTATATCATTTCAAACCGCAATCCTGAATGAAATGAGAATGCATAATAACTTGCATTTTATATAATATACAACACATCACCCATTCACCCCTTATCAATCATCAACCAATTTTATTTCAATCACCATCAATTTAAACAAACATCAATAGAGCATATAAAATATAACAGGTATCGACGAACAATTTATATTCAATAAATAAATAACTGTTTAACTAGCAGTTTATATGCAAAATAAATAAATTTTAACTGTCAATTTATATGCAATAATAAAATTAATTAACAGTTAAATTAAATAAATGCGATTTAACTAAGATGATTAAAAAATTATGCAAATCAGTCATAAATAAATTTCTACTCATATCTTAAATCAATCTAACAAACATGAGAAAACTTAGAAGTTGCGAGTGGGTTAAAACACACACCTTTTGAAATTTAAATCGAATTTAAATCCGATTTAAACCAAAAAATTTGACAATCACCAAACCATCGTCAGAATGTCCGGAATTTCAATACGATCTTAACAAAAAAATCACGCGTGAAACAGAGTTCGTATGTGAAAGTTATTCGATTTAAATCGTTGAAAACGAAAATAAAATTAAAATAAAACTAACCCATTTTAAATAGCCACGTCATCAAAAGCTTTAGCACGCTATAGGACCTCGTTCTTCTCTAGTACGAAAAATGCAAAAAATCACTTTTATAAAAGAATGCTTTTGGAGTTGCAAGAATATGAGCTTTTGAATATGAGGTGTTATGAGAAACAAAATGTAGAATAAGAAATAAGATGTAGGTAATTTATAATTAGGAAATGAATGTGGAGGGACAAAATGAATGTCACGTTTTATTATTAAAGCTTTAGGCATTAATAATAGATAAGGGAATGTACGTAAGAATGGAAAACTTTGCAAACGAAAGTAGAATTTTGTATGCATTTAGGTTTTTATCTATGCATAATAAATATTTATACTTACATTTAAAATGAGAACGTTTAATTTTGTTTTCTCAAAATGATCTTTTATTTCCATTAAAACACCCTTTTTGTTTAACACAAAACGTGCGTTTCTTTTATTAAATCTATTAATTGCAATCAACCTTTCCTTTCTTTTTAATTGAAACATTTGAATTACATTAATTATTGTTGCTTACACAGTTAAATTTTAAAACAGACAACTAAAATGGATAAAGAAATTGAACAATTGTTTATTTAAACACGTTTATAAATTTATTGTTTATACACAAGAGTAATAAATAGGTTATTTTCCTATTCTTGTAACCAGTTTGTAAGCTAAAACACATTTCAAATAAACATATATTTCTTTCTTTAAAATCAATCTTTCTGTTCTTATTTTAATGAAATTAAACGTACATTCACAGATGAAACATTCATTTTATTTGATGTAAAATTTTCTTTTTATTAAATCAGACTTTCCCTATATTTTCACAAAACATACGCTGCTTTTATTTACACCTATTAATTTACAATTAGTATACTCTCTCCTGTTAATTGGAAATTTTCAATTACATTAATTTCAGTTGATTAAGTTTCAAAATGGACTAAATGAATGTAATAAGAAGTATAACAATTATTTCCTATCTAATAGTAATTTAAACATATTAATACACTATTCACTACAAACAGTAATTATATACATTTCTTACTAAATAATAGTTTCTCATCTCTACAAATCTTTAAGTTGCCAAACATTTTGACTAAATGAATGTTTACTCTTTTACTAAACTTATTCATTCTTATTCTTTATTAACATTTATTATTATAATCACCGTTATTAATTACATTCAAACAATGTCATTAAATACACCTGATGTATGTTACCTTTTTTTTATCTTACTGTAATACATGTTATTAGTAGAAGTTCGAATTAAGATCATAAACATATCTCTTAACATATGTTAACAAAAATAAAATCATAAATTTTTATTATTCTACCACTTATATAGCTTACTACAATTAGCCTTTGGCATTCCTATGCATTAATTACACAAATAACATATTTAATATTTGTTTATCTTTCACTACATTAATACTTCTATATACATCTTAGATTTGTATCAACGGTTATTTTTTTAAAATGTAAATCTTGTCAATTACGCGTATTAATTAAGCTTTTAAACTCAATTAACAAAGTTTCCTAAGTCCAATCTCTTTTTACCAAATTTGACAATCCCTAACCCTTTGTACTACATTCCTATTAATGTAATATTTATTAGATTTTATTTCAAATTAACGTACAACTTAATTTCCCTTAATTGAAATCTGATTCCCAAATTTTATTTAACATACTAAATGAATAAATAACATAAATAAACGGTCACCTACTCAATTTCTTTCGTTTATAGTTTACTAATTACCCACCCAGGTCCAAATCCCATATATGACACTGCATTATCCAATTATCATAAATTTGTTAGATATATACTCTTGTTTACTTATAAATAAATTTAAGTTCTCTATAAACTCTAATTCACTCTTTTGTTACTAAATTAAAAATCATTAAGTAACGTTTCCTCCATAACGGTATTAAAATTATTTAACATTTAAGAGGACTTTATTTCAAATAAATTGATTGACCAATAAATTAGGTATTATATTATAATTGTTATTATACCCTTAAGATTTACGTTTGTTCTCTTCTATTTGATTTATAGCCTAAGATAATATAAAAATCTAACTCCATAAAAAAACTTATTTTATTACCCAAATTATACATAAATTTATTACCTTTTACATCACACTATAAATCAGTGTAACTATTAATACCACCGATATTATCATTCCTTACACAATACTGATCTTATTTAATTACCATTAACTATTTATTTTGTACAATAACTAAATGTTTACATTTGTTACTTATATTTAGTTTTTTAACCAAGCGTATCATGCTTAAATAAAATGAATTGGAGTTTCATTTAGATTGTTGACAATTGACTTGTATTAATCTAAATTTAGTTATCATTCCATTATAAAATTGCAATATTTTATTTCTTTCAATATTAACTCATAAATATTATTAAAATAACAAATTTAACATCGAAAATTTATGGGTCGTTACACTCTCCCCCACTCAAAACTTTTCGTCCTCGAAAAGGAAAAGAAGGGAAAAAGATGAAATAAAACAATTACATCTTATCAAAACATTAACTTTATAAACAATTAAATTTACAAAATTAATTACTTTAAATAAGACATCCTGATTTATAACTATTTAATCTTTTATATTTAAATTATTAAAGTTTGGAAAAACATTTTCAATTTTTTTTTTTCTAAGTCCGAAGTTTTCGAAAAATTTCGGCAGAGTCTCCTTTGTACGGAGAGGCTCGGAAGAAAAATAAAATATTAATTATAACAATATATATCATATATTTTCAAATTAATATATATCCCAACACGGGAAAAACAAAATAATAACGGTAAAACCCGTAATCCGAAAACGTACCTATTTGTCGGGCAATAACGCTTATTTTATGGAACCAAAAGCAGTAGCAATTACTTCCATAACCTGCATTTTACTTATATTCCAAAGGGTTAACAATTTATAAAAAATGAAATATTTAGGTGGCTTCAATCACTAACAATAAATCAATACAACAACCATCAATTTCAACAAACAACATACACGATACAAAACAACCATTCAATCAAACAAACAAATAGTTGTTCGGGTTCAAAACTTTTAAATTGCACAGAATGAAGAATAAACTACTAGAGCATCATTTACTCAACAGCCTTAGATAAAACTAAATAGATTATTCATCCATCCAAATCCAAATTTAAAATATCTTACCCCAAACAACCATAAACCAAACAAGCAACAATTCCAAATAATAAATCAAGCTCATTCTTATAAATTTCATTTATTACTTTACATTTATTTCTTACAACTTTTATCTCATTCATTAAATTAGTGTTTATTGCACTTGTTTGCACTTATACTTATATATATATATAATTCATTTTTCTCTTCCCATTTCGTATTTTATAACTTCATTCGTTTATAGTATTCATGTGCAAATCAATTTCTTAGCACATTAATACAATAATTTAAGTCTACACTTGTATATTTACGGCATTCATCTTTTCTTCTTATTTTATTAATAAATAGCTTCAATCCTTTACTTAAGTTTATTATCTTCCATATATACTATTTAATTTTATTTATTTTTGTGACGACCCGGAATTTTCAAGCATTTGAAATCGGAATATTTAATTGATTTAAAATATACAATAGAGTAATTTTAATTTGAATTATGAATATCTCAATTTATTTGATAATTGAATTATTAAATTAAATAATTTGGAGTTGGGTAAATTATTGAATCTGTAGTTTTAAGCCTGTTGAAAAATAATTTAATGGCTTATAAAAATTTATATCGATAATATGAAAATTACTAAAAGTGTTAAAATTGATTTTGGAGGTGTTTTGTTTGGTTTCGAAATTTAAATCGTTTAAATTGAATTTAACAATAGCCTTCCGAGGCACAGTCACGGAATTTGACGAAACCAGTGCCATTGGATCCGTAATATTGTATTCTTATCGGATTTCAAATTTCGTGGTAATTAGAGTTGCGGTGTGAGCGTACGATTAGTCAACGCGTTGAAAATTTAATAAAATTTAGTTGATCAAATTAATATCATCGGTGCGTTCTTAAACACGCTTTTCTTTTTATATTCAGCTGAGATTTTTTCTCAACCAACTGCCCTCCCTTCATATCGTTGTCTCCTCTCGTGCATAACAACATCATCGCGTCCCCTTTCAACAGACAACATTCTAGAGCACGCCATTCTCTTGTTTTCCACTATTTCTATAAACCCTTCCTTTCCTTCAGTTAAATAAACAACAAAATTGACATCGAAATCAATGGCCGATGGAAACATCCCCTTCTCCTTAATCAGATCGCAAGCTCCCTCTTTCATCTTCCTTCGTCTGACTATTTCTTTCCTTCGACTTTTGCCTCGACTATCCCTTCCTTCCTTTCGCCTTGGATTTTCCCAATGCCCAGGAAGAAGCGCTCGAAGTTGAGATCCGAAGTGCTCCCTTCCCCGCTCTGGCGTGGACATCAATGCCGCTGCTTTGAACGTCAATACATCTGAGCCTTCGAGTATTGAATCTAATATTTCTATGGCCATTCGATCTATGGGTGACCTTGCCGTGCCTGAGTTGAATATAAGCTTGTCGATAAAAGATGTGGGGGTTTTTGGTTGTTAAGGAGGTAGCTTTGGACGTTGATGCCGGAGTTGATTTTAGCGAGTGTAATTGTTCAAGTTGGGCTCGTATCTTCTAACAGTGGTCAGTCTCGAAGTTGCTCTCCATGTGCTCGTGTAAAAGGCTGAGCAGGTTTTCCCTTCCTCGTTTATCTCCTTTGGTGCAGCTCCAGTTGCTGGTTGCATCTCCACCTCGGGATGTTCCTCAGTGATCGTCTGGGTCTGTTCTCCGTTGGGTACAGATTCTCTCTTCTCTGTTAATTTTTAATATGTATGTATGAATTCGTATTTAGGTCAAAGAAAAATATCTAGGGATTTTAAATTGCTGTGGAGTTTTTATGAAAAAAATTAAAGGAAAAGTAGTTGAAACAAAATCCTTATTTAAGAAATTTATAAAAAGAGATAAAAGATCTTGTTTATTTTAATTTTAGTATCACAGTACTTAACTTGTTAAACAAATTATCTAATTTGTATTAGTTCTGAAAAATAATTAATTATAAATAATTAGTTGAAAATTGAATTACTCACTCAAAACCAAATTTGTTAATTTAAAATAATTTATTAAATGGTAATTGGTTATTTGATTTGTTCGAATATTAATAAATGTAAAATGTTTATTCAAGGTCCAGAATAATAGAGAAACAAGCCGAGTTGGATTGGATTGCAAAATAAAATCAAAGGTGAGTTAATCTCACTCAGTTTAAAATTAAATTTAAAATGATTAAATTTAAATAATTGTTTGAATGGTTGAATGAATTGATGTGATATATTATGATATTTTGGAATTGGTATATTATATTGTGCTGACGTTTTTGGATGCAGGGAGAAACAGGTTGGAGGGATCCAACTGGATCCCTCGATATTTATTTAAATTATTTAAAACCCACTGTTGTGATTTATTTGACATCCTATGATGATCTTTATTGGAATATTGAATGCCATGGTTAGATTGGATATCATTGGGTATGATGAATTACGAAAAATAGGATTTTGGTAAGATAATACAATAAGTGAAATTGTAAGTGAAATAATTATAGAAATTTGCATAAATTTTTTCAATGAATTGGAAAGAAGTAAAGTGACTTTAAAATTCTACTAAATAGATCCTGGCATAGAATGGAAATTTGAATAATCAGGAAGTTGATGAATTTTAATCTTCAATGATATTAATTAAAAGAATAAAACATTTATTTAAAATTTAAGATTTAAATTTTTGAGAAAAAAAAAGAGAAGAAGTTGGGAAAAGCTGAAATCTTGTACATTTCAGTTAAAAGATTTAAAATCAAATGGAAAATAATAACAATAATAATTAAGTGCATAATTAATGAAATTTGAAATGAATTGAGTAATTAAAGAAACTTATTTCAAATGGAATAAATTGGGAATCAGTTTGGAAAATTGATTCAAGTGATTTAAGCCGGAATTCTCCCTGGATAAATAAGTACGTTTTCAAGTAAATTTTTAAATATAAGTCAATAGTTTTAAAATGGTTTTAAAAGGTATGTTTTGAAAAATTTATTATTTCTAATATTTATAATTCTAAGAAAGTATTTTCTTAAATCTATTATAGTAGTAATTATTTAAAAAGTGACTTAGTATTTTGTTTCAAAAGTGGAAATCTTGTTTTATATTTTATTAAGTAACTTTATTTTCAAATATTCATATAAGATGTATTTTTAACAAATTATTAAAGTGGTTTTCATTTTAATGTTTTAAAAGTATATTTTTCAAAATAAAGTGTTTTAAATTATTTTAAAATCTAGTTTTGTGCTTGGTAATTTCAGAGGAGATAGAAAATATTAGAAAGCTTTTTCTGGAAAGAGAAAGATGGTTTGAAACTATTTTCAAAGGATTGAAAATAGAAAATATATCTTGGGAAGATATTTTTGAGATAAATAAATAATTTGGGAAATTATTTAATGTTTGATGGATGTTTGTGGATATTAATTGATAGTTAAATAACCGACTATCAATATTGGCCAACTGCGCTGATCGTTTCGAAGATACCGGGATCGAGATTTATTACTCGAAAACCACCTCGATCTGGTTTGTACGTTTCGTGTAAACGATTTTGGATTCGAAGATGGAGCAGTGAAGTGCAAGGGCTAGTCGCTACTAATCCTGAGGATATTTCCAAAATGGATGTAGTAGGAATAGTGCCTTCGGTTCCGTTCGAACCCGAGACGGACATGTATGGATGAATGCTTGCGAAACATCGTCAAGTGGACGATGGGCATTCTACTGGTTATGTTCTATAAAAGGTAACGCTTAGCCTCAAGCCTCATCAAATGGGAATGACTGAAAATCAGGGGATATGCAGCAAGGCTATGTGGGTAGCACCCAAGCAGGGTGAGGTCATTCCTGTCTAGATGTCCCTTTTTATTTCGGCTTAGTGGGCGGTTGCTGATCCCAACCGCGGAGTGATCTCACTCGGGATTATCCAGTAAGGGATAGTCCCGGCCTTGTGTTGCAGGGGAGCGGGCATACTTCTCGGTACGGTGATCTAGGCCCCGTACTGTGACAGGTGGTACCCAGTGCCTAGTCATTGGTTGGAATCCATTCTCCCTACGAGCCTTGTACAAGTTTTGTTTGTATTGCCCACTATGTGGATAGTAGCTGGAATTTAATAATGTAACAATTTCGGCTATTTTATAAGTACTTGTATATAGACCCTATTATAATATCAAAGGATTTCTATAAAAATTGTTTTAGCTATCGTAAGGTAAAAACCCGACATGTTTATTTGCGGCGTGGTCTTACGAGAAGCTTTTGTTTTCAAAGGATTTTTGAAACTTTAATAATCAATTGGGTGTGATTTTCTCACGCAGGTATTCCAAACTGACTCGGGTGTTATTTAACTGTAATGCTCGGGTCAGACCGAGTATTATAGAATACAGGATGATGCTGTGGAGCTCAGGAGACGAGCTGGATGACGATACGTATAGTCGTACTTGTTATATATATATTCCGCTATTTGAGTTGTTGTGTATTCATTGTATGTTGTTGATCTGAGCTGTGACTGATGTACTTTGATGATGTAATATATGTAAACAGATATATTTGATTTTGAGTAAAGATTATTTACTACCTATTATATTTTATTCCGCTGCGATGGTTAGATTGTGTTGTTGATTTCTATTTTCTTCTTCTACCTCTTCTTCTTTAACCCAAATGGTTCGTATTTCTGTACAACTTGAGTTGATTGTTGTAGAATAGTGTTGATTCAAGGGGTACGGATTTGCGGGTCGTTACACTTGGTATCAGAGCTTAGGTTGGTAATAACCTTGGCTCTGGTGGGATTACTCATTTAAATTAGAGTCTGTATTACTCTATGATGAGTTTGAGAGTATTAATAGATATGAGTGCATATTTGTTAGTGAATATAAATTATTTTAATATTGGGTTGATTGGTTTATTGAGTGGCATATGAACCTTCGTCGGCACAATCTGGACAACTGTATTGAAAGGGTTTCTAAACA
This sequence comes from Allium cepa, assembly GCA_030765085.1. NCBI lineage: Eukaryota > Viridiplantae > Streptophyta > Magnoliopsida > Asparagales > Amaryllidaceae > Allium > Allium cepa. Next base: position 765,361,863 of record CM060937.1, on the reverse strand, counting down.
CTTGAATAGAACAATCGACACGGTGTTGTTTTAAATGTGGGTGAATGAAATAATTTTACCCAAAAATATATTTTGATATAAAGAAAAGTTCTTGTAAACTATTGAGCTAATATATGGTTGCTTGGTTGTTAGAAATGATAATATTAAATTATTATCATTGTTAAGTGAAATTTAACTAGAAATTGAAATGTAACTAAAATTTAAAGAAATAAATTCATTATAAAATGAAATTTATAAATATGAATTATAAATGTAAATCATAAATTGAAATATAATCAAATGGAGATTTGTATAAGCATAAACTATACAAATGCATTATAGTTAAAATTGGAATTAAAATAGAATTTGAAACATTAAAACCTCGGAGATTTTGGAAGTATTTTGAAGATAAATAGTAGCATTGTTGTTTTTGGGGGTGTTTCTGAAAGGAAATTGTTTCAAATAAATTTTTGAAAAGAGATATAGCATTGAATTCACTTCAGTAGCTGGAAAATAAGTTCGGTGATGACTGCAGCAACATCGATGTTCATTTTCGAGTTTCTAAGTGATGAATTGCTATCAAATTGATTTGCTCAGGAAAACCTGTTTTGAAATTTCAAAGGAAATTTGTTAGAAATAAAAACCAGGATTGGTTTAAATTTTGAGAAGTATGATTTGAGATGTTGGAGATTTCAAAATGATTTGAAAACCAAATGTCGGGAGTTTAAAAATCCTGATGAAATAGGTTGTAAGCTTATAAATTGAGATGATTTGTAAATCAGGAAGAATATAAGTTTTGAATGTTGGAGTTTAAATTTAAAAGAGAAAAGTTAAAAATGAAATAAATTTGGATTGGGAAATAAAAAAATTTAAATGGATTAGAATAAATTGAATGGGCTAGAAATAATATCCAGTAGTATTCGAATTAGGTTGAAATCGAATTGAGATCAAATAAATCCGAGTTAAAATAAAATTGAAGTGGAATAAGAATTCGATTTAATTATTGAATGGAATTAGATTCTTACCTGAATAAATGGTAAATAAGGTGCATGAGGATTGGATTGAAATAGATAAAGGAGAACAACTTATAAAAGAATTAAAAATGCACAGAATAAAATATGCTTGGAATATAAATAAGCATAAGGTTGAGTTAAAAATAAAAGATGAATATTTTCAAGTCTAGAATGAATGAGATTGTGTAAATAACAATTTGTGACTTATAAAAATTGGAAAGTGGGATAGAAACCCAAAATAGATATTTTTGATGAATTGAAAAAAAAGCGTTGGATTATAATTAGGGGAGACTAATTGGTTAATAAATTAATTAATGAAATGTGTAAATGTAGTTCTATGTAGTTAAATAGAAGCTAAATTGTAAGCTAATAATGAAGATTGGAAATGGAACTCAAGTTATAAATCAAATTCGAATTGAACCATTAGTGAAGAAAATATAATTGATGTGGCCTTGCAATTACTTAAACGATTTGTGAATGATATTGCAATGTAAGTTAATAAATTCGGATGGTAAATTAAAAAGTGGATGGTGGAATCAGAACTTGAGTTATTAATTAAAATCTAACTTGAAGTGTTAACAAATTAGATATAATTGAAATGTATCGAATAAAACAAAATGGAAATGGATTTAAATAGCAATGGTTTGGATTTAAGATAAAATCCAACTAAGTGGAAATAAAGTGGAAATGGCCATGTAATAAATTGGATGAACTAAATCTAAAAGGTTAAATTTAATAATAACAAATCAAATGAAGTTGTAAATTTTAAAATGAGATTTAACTGAAATAGAATTAAATTTAATGGAAGAGAAAGATTTACTTGAAACGATGTGAGCTTAAGTATAGAATTGGAATAAATAAACATAAGCTAAATGATGCAAAAGAGTTGAATTGAATTCAACTAAAAAAAAATTAAGTTTAATAATAGTGGATTGGATTTAAATCAAGTAAAAAAATAAATTTTAATTGAAATAAAATTCGGTGAGTTGCCGATAATATTTAATGGAATGAAATTCTTAAATAAGTAATTGTAAACCATTTAACTTGGAGTCAATAAGAAAAATAGAATGGTTTTAAATGAAATGCAAATGAATAAATCATGAATGAAATTGAAATGGTTATTGAATGAAATAGCTTGGATTGTCTTCGAGCTAAATAAAATAGTTTGGAATAAACAAATTTGGAATGAAATGTGAATAAATGGATTGTAAATAAAATTTAAATGGAACGTGTCGAGCTAAATAAATGATTGGGAATGGATTAAAATAAAAAGAAAATTTAATTGGTAATGGAGATGAACCTAAGTTGTTAATGGTTTTGAATGGACTAGTTTGGTTAATAAAATTGAAATGCAATGAAAATGAGAATATACGGATTGTGAATAAATTTGAAAATGAAATAGAATGAAGTATAAATCGAGTTGAAATCCATTTAAATTGGTTATAAAACATAAATATTTGTTTGTTCACATAGATTTTGTCAAATTTGCATAGAATAAATATCATTGGATGTAAATGGAGGTGATTAAAATTCTATGAATTAATAGGAGTGAAATAAATTGCTTTTGAAAGCAATGGAATTAAATATGAATTGAGTTTTCTTTAGAATAAATTAAATGTAAGCGATTGAGTTTCAAACCATTCAAAATTGAATGAAAATGGTTTGTGAATTAATTGAAATAGTTGAATTACTATGAAAGTTGTAAAAATTTCTTACGGAAATTGTTGGTTGTGCATTTCCTTAGAATTCATATGTTTTAACCATTGCAACTAAGTGAAATATAGTTAAACTGCATATGTTTGGCACTTACATGTTTAAATTGAGTAAGTACAGGTACCTTGAAGCCATATGGCTGGATTTGGATTGCATTAATTGCTAAATAAATAAGCTGCTTGCTTAAAATGCTAAATAAGGTACGCCTACGCAATTAAAATAGGAAATATGAACTGCTTTTGGTTTTTCCGACCGTGTGGGTCGATGTATATATATTTATCTCTTTTGTCAAATTGTAAAAGCTCCTCCGTACAAAGGAGACTCTGCCAAAAATTTTCAGAAATTTTGGGAGTTAGAAAATTTTTGAAAATTTTGGAAAATTTTGTAAGCGACAAAACGAATTTAAATTGGAAACTAAAATATTTTAGTAAATGAAACCAATTTAAAGTAATGACCTGAATTAGTAATAAATGACAAATTAAATTTATATTTGCAGAGTTAAAGATAAATTGAATACGTAAGGAAAAGAAAGAATCAATTTGAATAGAAATAGATGTAAACTGAAGTGGTAAGATGGAAATGAATATAAGAAGCATATAGAATGCTTATACTAAATTTAAGTATAAGGAACGGTGAAGTCTTAATTGGAAATTGGATATTGCAAATGTAATCTAAGTCAACATTTGAATGAATAGATATTGGCATCTTGTGAGAAAGTCGATAAAATGATTTGGGATATTGTGATTGGGTATTAGTACTAAGCAGGTTATGCAGGTATTATAAAAGGGAAAAGATAATTGGTTTATGATTCAGAAGATAAATTTGAATTACCCGACAAAAGGTATGCATTTAAATTTGGTGTGAAATTTGATTGGGATTTGGATTTGGATTGAGCCACTTGGCTTTTTGTTTTCTTTTTGGATTTGGGAGGTCGTAGAGCAATTTTTGTAGTAGTACCGAGCTAGCCATGCAAAGGAGTCGCTGGCGAAATTTTTCGGAAATTTAGAGAGTTAGAAAAAAAATTTGAGAAATTTTGATAATTCAAAATTGGTTTTAAGTTTACAACTTGAATGGTTTGGCAAATAGGATTGTTTGCAAACTAGGGAAAGGTTTGGAAAGTTAGTAAGAATAATAATAATGGGTCTTTTATAAAAAGATAGTTAGTAAGATGTTGAATTGTTTGGTTTTGGGAAAAGTAAACGGGTTTTGGACCATTCATCCTAATTAGTAATTTCGGGGACGAAATTCTTTTAAGGGGGAGGAATGTGACGACCCGGAATTTTCAAGCATTTGAAATCGGAATATTTAAATGATTTAAAATATTCAATAGAGTAATTTTAATTTGAATTATGAATATCTCAATTTATTTGATAATTTAATTATTAAATTAAATAATTTGGAGTTGGGTAAATTATTGAATCTGGAGTTTTAAGCCTGTTGAAAAATAATTTAATGGCTTATAAAAATTTATATTGATAATATGGAAATTAGTAAAAGTGTTAAAATTGATTTTGGAGGTGTTTTGTTCGGTTTCGAAATTTAAATCGTTTAAATTGAATTCAACAATATCCTTCCGAGGCACAGTCTCAGAATTTGACGAAACCAGTGCCATTGGATCCGTAATATTGTATTCTCATCGGATTTCAAATTTCGTAGTAATTGGAGTTGCTGTGTGAGCGTACGATTAGTTAACGCGTTGAAAATTTAATAAAACTTTAGTTGATCAAATTAATATCATCGGTGCGTTCTTCAACACGCTTTTCTTTTTATATTCAGCCGAGATTCTTTCTCAACCAGCTGCCCTCCCTTCATATCGTTGTCTCCTCACGTACATAACAACATCATCGCGTTCCCTTTCAACAGACAACATTCCAGAGCACGCCATTCTCTTGTTTTTGTAACGATCCGCCGCCCTGACCGCCTCCAGTCGGTAATTAAACCAACTTGAAACGTTCAAAATGACGGATTGTTAGTCAGTTTATATAGTTTAAACAGAATCAGCCACAGAATCACAGAATAATCATAATATTTTACATAAATGAATTTTTATACATATATCAGAGTTTGTACAATGCATTATATTTATACAGCGGAATATTTCTTTTAAGTACAAAAATTCTTCGAAAAACTTTAGTGAAGCGATTTCCCCAACTCTCTCTAACTTCGCGGCCTGAAAATCTTCAAGCTGTAAAAATACTCGGTCTGACCCGGGTATTATATTCAAAAGAAAATAATACACAGGTCAGTCTAATTCAAACTCAGTTATTAGTGCATAGAGGCAATAATAATCAAACAATAATTAGACGACAGTCAAATATAAATTTACCTATCCGATCCTTTAACAAGTAATCGGATAACAGTAAATATAACACTTAACAGTGTTAAACAATAACTCAGTAGATTCAAATTATCAATGAGGATAGATGAAAGGATTATTGATGAAGATAATTTAGAAAACAATCAAAATTTGCCTAAACGGCAATTAACAACAAAATCATCAAAATCGATTCGAAATATATTGAATTGGCAACATAAAATAATTTTCATCAAAAAGAAAACATCAATTTAGACATTAAATTTGGTAGGGCTGCAGTGCACACACTCGCGTACGGCCTCGCCACATTTAAAATGTCAACTCCGTGTGGCTGCAGTTCACGCTTGCGTGCACTACCTCGCCACTACCGTAATGAAATATGCAAAAGATCATAAATAAATAAAAATAGTATATCAATAAAAATCATGCCGTGTGGCTGCAGTTCACGCTTGCGTGCACTGCCTCGCCACAACAATATGTGAAATCATCATAACAGAGAATACTAACAGCAATCGAAGCTGCAGAGGTCAAGTCAGTGACTCAACACAGCTGCAACAAAATGAATCAGAAATTTCACCCCAAAGTATAACAGTTCTAAGAACTGCATAGTATCACGCAACGGTGAAATGGAACTGCAATTAAATAGATAATACACAACACAATAGGTCCAACCATTAAGTTCCAGTATGGAGTACACAGGAAATGTACAAATATGCGACAAGACTTGCAGCTATGCCACAATGCAGACAAGCTACAACGGATAATCAAACTCAACAAAGTCAGCCTACACAGTTCCAGTGAAGTGAAATAGTGCAACTCAACATGGCCACGTGTAGTGACTCGCAAGTGCACAAGTAAAAGCACCACGGTTACCAACATCAAAGAAAGAAAGACAAGTCTGGTCAGAAACTCAGTCAAATCAAGCTATGGGGGAAAATACAACAGGTCAGCGTCGAGCACAAATGTGCACATGACAAAGACAGAGCTCGAGGCCAAGCCTAAAGCAAACCAAACCAGGTAATACAAGGATGGCCAGTACAAGTATCAAGATCAGTGATAAAATACTACAGGAACCAAACTACAAGAAACAGGTATGTAACTGTCTCAAATGGTCGAGACAACTACAATAATTGATCAACTCACGAAATACTTCAACTACTATATCAAGTCCATAATGACCAAAATTTTATCAAAACTTCAAGCTAGAGGCAACAGAGGATTCAAAGAAGCAGTTTCACATTAGAATCAAAGTGGCCGAAGTCACAAATGGATTAAAACAGCGTTAACAAATGGATGGAACCAACACAACAGTATACACGTGCAAGTATACCATTGTCTGGACCAATTGTCATCGAGAAAGTAAAACCCCAATAAGTTAAATGTCCCCCAAAAATATAGTCTCAGAGATGAGGAACAAATGAATCAATATCTATGCAACATTTTAGGCTGAGACGGTAACCAGAAATGCACAAACCAAAACTCGACCAAAAACTTATTCAAAGCATCAATGTCAAATGAGACAAATTCGCAAACCAAACATCATACAAGTGCAAGGTAAAACTGCGTATACACATGCATCACAATTCAAAGCAGCAGGGACGAGCAAGCACAACCGAGATGAACCATTGCACAATGAAACTGCGGTTGAAACAATCAAATAGCAGGAAACTAAACAGTCAAGCAAGTGCAACAGGCACAAAGGCTACAAGTATGAAGTGCGCAACAGGCTAAAACTAGTGCACGACAACAACATACATATATTTACTTATATGTAGATGAACAAATGTGACAACAATGTCACAATATCAAAGAAATAAAGTAACAGACCAATGCAACATATTCAAGTTCAATGAGCATGTACAAGTGAAAGCAGTGGCAATACACATATATACATACAAGAATGTATGTATACAAATGATCAGCCATCAAAGAACAAGACTCAACTATCTCAAAATACAGTGACCACCACCAATATCAATGCAACGGTGATGGCCGAAAACCTGAAATTGCCTAAAAAAAATCAAGTGACCGAAGTCAAAAAATAAATAAATATATAGAGCCGTGGTGGTCACAAATCAAACAGAACAAAATTCACTTTACTGTCGATGCCAACCAAAAATGCTCAAAGTCATTTGCAGTTCAAATCAAACGAGTTAAGTATACTACAGCATGAATTTCAATCAAAATTGAGGTCAACAACGAACCAAGTCAAAGCCGTGATCCAATAAGGAGATGAACAGGCCACGGACACTGGTTATCAAAAATCGAATAGTCCAAAAACCCGCGTATCAAACTAAAAGCAACAAAGTACTCAAGGTAACAATCAAATTGAACAAGGCCGAAAGTCAAACAACATCAATATCGTAAAATCAAGCAACCTGAGTAAATCACAAAAGCACAAGATTTAACTAGCTAGAGTTAAATTAGATGTGAGTGAATAATTACATCACTCACCTTTGTCGATGCGAAGAGCACGCGAATCGAAGCAAGCCGAAGCAATCCCTAATTTCGATTGAAGGACGAAACCCTAGCTGTTGAAGACAAAGAGGAACGGCGAAGTGGAAGACGAGAGAGAATTCGTGGCCGCCGTTAAATTTCTTCATTTATATTTTTTTATGATTTGAAGAGAAGAGGGTTTCAGTATATAAAAAAAAAAGACGTGAATTTTGCGTGATGGAAGGCGTGATTAAAGGCATAGATTGGGGCGTGGGTTTTGGCGTGGGGGAAGGCACGAATTTAGGCGAAGTTTTAGGATCTGGTTGGAGGTGAAAAGAAGGCAGTGGAAAATTTTATATTATTATTTTTTTTCTTTTTCTTTTTGAATTCAATTTAAATTCAATTAGTTTTGTTTATTTTCTTTGCTTTGCAAAAACGATGTTGTTAAAATTTCCACTAGTTGTATTTATTAATTTTGTTATTGACAAAAAATTTATTCTATTTTATTTTAGTTAAAGAAAAATGTTATTTATAACTAAACATCGATTTATAAATTTACATAAATAATAATTCTCAAATCCAAATTATTATTCCTAGTCATTTGTTCAAATTTTAAATACCAATTCAATATTCAATTTCAAAGCTAAATTCAAATTCTATTCAACTTTTCACTAGATTAAATTCTAAAATTTAATCGCCAATTTATGCTGATAATTTGAAATTCAAGTCAATCATCATTCGAATATTTAAAATTAATTAAATGTTTTCATCTTTAAATTGTTCAAAATTCAGGACCGTTACAATCTCCCCTACTTAAAAGAATTTCGTCCCGAAATTATAAGTTAGGGAAAACGATTGCTAAAATCTCACCGATACTTATACCTTACACAATTTTTCCAAGTTTCAAACTCATAAATAAATATAGGATTCATTCCATTTATTTTATTTCACTAGTTTTGTTCATCAATTTTAGTAATCAAGACACAAAAGTCTTTTACCAAATTTTTGACTTACAAAACTCAAATTTTTAAACTTGAAATCTTTCGTGCTAAATATTTGCATATTACATCATTTCCAAAGCTGTGTGCTTCCAAGATATTTTAAAAATTTCTTCCTTAATTCATTAAGTTAGAATTATGTAATTCTAATTTCAGATTATTGATTTTCTATTCAAAGTTTGAAAATACTTAATAACTCGAAGTTTAACAAGTCCATCTTCGTTCTTACAGACATTAGGCATACGCTGGCCAGGCGCAAGACTAAAAATCTCCAAGTACTAAACATACTTGCTTCAACTCCCAGTGAAAATACTTTTTAAAAATTCTTTTAAAAATGGATATGGAAAGCACGTTCCCCCATGGATCACAGTTTACCCGGCGGTTACGCTACTATCCCAGGAGAATCGCTTGTAACCTTAGATTTCTCATCTCTCTTGAATTTCGCCATGGTTGTCGCCTTAGATCGCGGTCCACACGGCGGTTACGCTACTATCCCAGTAGAATCGCTCGTGGCCGTAGGCATCACGCCCCTCGAATTACGCTTCGGTTTCTAGATCGCAGTTTACACGGCGGTTGCGCCACTATCCCAGTGGAATCGCTTGTAACTGTAGGCATCACGCCCCACGAATTACGCCAGCATCAATTCACCTAATCCCAAACACGATGATCCATCGTGGGGGATCCCAGTCAGTCCCAATGGACATTCCACTAATGGAAATTCTACGTGGCTACGATTTCCAATGGACACTCCACCGAGTTCCAACCACCTTCACAAATAATAAATGGAAGGTACATTTCCATATCCTCAGTTTTTAGAAAATATATGTCATATACATATAGTACTTCATTTCACATTTCGTACATATCATACCTATGTAAACCTACACAGGACTTTTCATAATAATGACTTTCCAAACTGATGGTTTTCGATTTATTATATTTACATATATAAGTTACGAAAACTTAATTCACATTCATAACAAATAGAGGATTCCAAAATTTTCCATTTCACTTAAAATTTTCCTCTAAATCAATTTGAAAATTTAAGGTTATCTCAAACCTAATTCACATTCATAATCCAATTCATTATCGACTTCACATTCGATTTGGATTTCACGTTACATCGTCAATTCTCAACACATAATTGATGTCTACCGATATATAACCTCTAAGCTCGTATGTCTCAGAGAAGGGTGTTAAGCTAAAAGAATAAATTCTCCGCCACCACAGATATATATTTAATAGAGATCAAATGCTATGTCATCAATTCACAATGTTAGACATACAATCCCAATCGACTATCCAAAATTCAAAGCTCAACTTATATTGTTTTTGATGTCGAAGTTAAACTCAATTTAACTCTAGATTCAATCTTTTTTTTTTTGAAAAATTCAAGTTGAACTAATTGTTCATATTTCTCAAAATAATATCTTTACAAGATATATAATTTTCCAACTTAACCATTTGAAATAAATTTCAAATATTCATTTTTCAATTTATCTTTAAAAGATAAATTTTCAAACCTTTCATTTCATATTGGAAAATATTTCCATACTTATTAAATAATAAGTAATTCACAAGTTCATTTATTTTCAACACTTGGAAAATATTCAATATACTTGAATCAAAATTAAGTATATATTCCATTCTTTAAGGAAATCATTCTTTTAAACACATTTATTTGAGTTAAAACGAATGTTGCATAAAACATCGTTACGACAACTCAAAATCACTAGTATAGGGATTCGAATTTAAGATAGATATATAAATCCCAATAACATTTCCTTCCGGAAACCATTTACTATAACAACAGTGTTATAGTCCACCATTTCCTTATTTTTCTCGAAAATGGCTATTTCAACAATTGAATGTTGAAATCTATGTATTTGATACTTAATGCATTTTAAAACATCTTTAAAACCATTAACTTTTTCAACTTCAACTTCAACTTAATTCATAGTTTGAATTCCTCATACTTTCCATAATATTAGTTTTAAACCAATTTCAAACTTTCCAATATTAAGTTTTTCACTTAATTTAATTTTCCGCACGTTTAAAGTCAAATTCATTACTGAATTTATTAAACCTATAATGGATTATCATGTTGACAACTTCAAATTTGGAATTTAATTTCTATTTGAACTTTGCATTTACTTTCTATTTCCAAAATAGTCAACTAGTTCTTTAGTAAATTATTCATCGAATTGGTTCCATTAGATCTATATTTCCACATTAACCACATTTCATAATATCACTTCCCTAAAACATATCTGTTTTATTCAATAATATATTCACTGTCCAAAATCGTGAATATACTTATTTAAATCAATTCAGTGTTTCTACACTTTTATTTAAAAGATTATCCACTGTCCAAAATCGTGGATAAAATTCCCAACCAACATTTACTATCACAATATTTAACTTAAAGGATAATTCGCTGTCCAAAATCACGAATATATCTCCTTTAATAACTTCTATTTTTCATTTATCAAATTCAATTGGTTTCGAATTTATAAACAATCTTTACAAATTCCATTTCTATTTATAAAACTTCGATTTACAATCTTTTTATTAATTCAATTCAATTCAATTTATATAACTCAGTTATATACCAAAAGTTCATATTATAAGTTAAGTACTTATAATCCATTTATTTACTAAATCGTTTTTTTAACATTTGAAATCAATTTTCAAAAGAATTCAGAATCAAATTTCTCAAGTTGTAGTTTAATTATCCTCTTGGCTATAACTAAATTGAAATGTTATTTTATTTCACAATTTATCATTTTGTAGGTATTCAAAATATTGGATTTAAACCAATTTAAACCAATTCAAACCAATTCATTAATTCACTTAACTTATATTTTATTTTTTCACAAATCTCAACAATTTGATAATGGATTTTCAAATGATTGAAACTATCGCAATCCAAAAATTAGAGAGGGGAATTTTCGAAAAAATTTGAATTTTCAAAATACCTTTTTATTTTTCAAAGAAAACAGTTTCATACTTCTTTTAAGTTTGAAAAACGTTTTCTTTAAAGTGGTTCTAGTAACTATTCATATTAAACATCATAAACTGAGCTTTGTGTAAACCAAAGCTCTGATACCACTTTTGTAACGACCCGCCGCCCTGACCGCCTCCAGTCGGTAATTAAACCAACTTGAAACGTTCAAAATGACGGATTGTTAGTCAGTTTATAGAGTTTAAACAGAATCAGCCACAGAATCACAGAATAATCATAATATTTTACATAAATGAATTTTTATACATATATCAGAGTTTGTACAATGCATTATATTTATACAGCGGAATATTTCTTTTAAGTACAAAAATTCTTCGAAAAACTTTAGTGAAGCGATTTCCCCAACTCTCTCTAACTTCGCGGCCTGAAAATCTTCAAGCTGTAAAAATACTCGGTCTGACCCGAGTATTATATTCAAAACTAAATAATACACAGGTCAGTCTAATTCAAACTCAGTTATTAGTGCATAGAGGCAATAATAATCAAACAATAATTAGACGACAGTCAAATATAAATTTACCTATCCGATCCTTTAACAAGTAATCGGATAATAGTAAATATAACACTTAACAGTGTTAAACAATAACTCAGTAGATTCAAATTATCAATGAGGATAGATGAAAGGATTATTGATGAAGATAATTTAGAAAACAATCAAAATTTGCCTAAACGGCAATTAACAATAAAATCATCAAAATCGATTCGAAATATATTGAATTGGCAACATAAAATAATTTTCATCAAAAAGAAAACATCAATTTAGACATTAAATTTGGTAGGGCTGCAGTGCACACACTCGCGTACGGCCTCGCCACATTTAAAATGTCAGCTCCGTGTGGCTGTAGTTCACGCTTGCGTGCACTGCCTCGCCACTACCGTAATGAAATATGCAAAAGATCATAAATCAAAACAAAATAGTATATCAATAAAAATCATGCCGTGTGGCTGCAGTTCACGCTTGCGTGTACTGCCTCGCCACAACAATATGTGAAATCATCATAACAGAGAATACTAACAGCGATCGAAGTTGCAGAGGTCAAGTCAGTGACTCAACACAGCTGCAACAAAATGAATCAGAAATTTCACCCCAAAGTATAACAGTTCTAAGAACTGCATAGTATCACGCAACGGTGAAATGGAACTGCAATTGAATAGATAATACACAACACAATAGGTCCAACCATCAAGTTCCAGTATGAAGTACACAGGAAATGTACAAATATGCGACAAGACTTGCAGCTATGCCACAATGCAGACAAGCTACAACGGATAATCAAACTCAACAAAGTCAGCCTACACAGTTCCAGTGAAGTGAAATAGTGCAACTCAACATGGCCACGTGTAGTGACTCGCAAGTGCACAAGTAAAAGCACCACGGTTACCAACATCAAAGAAAGAAAGACAAGTCTGGTCAGAAACTCAGTCAAATCAAGCTACGGGGGAAAATACAACAGGTCAGCGTCGAGCACAAATGTGCACATGACAAAGACAGAGCTCGAGGCCATGCCTAAAGCAAACCAAACCAGGTAATACAAGGACGACCAGTACAAGTATCAAGATCAGTGACAAGATACTACAGGAACCAAACTACAAGAAAAAGGTATGTAACTGTCTCAAATGGTCGAGACAACTACAATACTTGATCAACTCACGAAATACTTCAACTACTATATCAAGTCCATAATGACCAAAATTTTATCCAAACTTCAAGCTAGAGGCAACAGAGGATTCAAAGAAGCAGTTTCACATTAGAATCAAAGTGGCCGAAGTCACAAATGGATTAAAACAGCCTTAACAAATGGATGGAACCAACACAACAGTATACACGTGCAAGTATACCATTGTCTGGACCAATTGTCATCGAGAAAGTAAAACCCCAATAAGTTAAATGTCCCCCAAAAATATAGTCTCAGAAATGAGGAACAAATGAATCAATATCTATGCAACATTTTAGGCCGAGACAGTAACCAGAAATGCACAAACCAAAACTCGACCAAAAACTTATTCAAAGCATCAATGTCAAATGAGACAAATTCGCAAACCAAACATCATACAAGTGCAAGGAAAAACTGCGTATACACATGCATCACAATTCAAAGCAGCAGGGACGAGCAAGCACAACTGAGATGAACATTGCACAATGAAACTGCGGTTGAAACAATCAAATAGCCAGGAAACTAAACAGTCAAGCAAGTGCAACAGGCACAAAGGCTACTAGTATGAAGTGCGCAACAGGCTAAAACTAGTGCACGACAACAACATACATATATTTACTTATATGTAGATGAACAAATGTGACAACAATGTCACAATATCAAAGAAATAAAGTAACAGACCAATGCAACATATTCAAGTTCAATGAACATGTACAAGTGAAAGCAGTGGCAATACACATATATACAAACAAGAATGTATGTATACAAATGATCAGCCATAAAAGAACAAGACTCAACTATCTCAAAATACAGTGACCACCACCAATATCAATGCAACGGTGATGGCCGAAAACCTGAAATTGCCTAAAAAAATCAAGTGACCGAAGTCAAAAAAAAAAAAAAAAAATATAGAGCCGTGGTGGTCTCAAATCAAACAGAACAAAATTCACTTTACTGTCGATGCCAACCAAAAATGCTCAAAGTCATTTGCAGTTCAAATCAAACGAGTTAAGTATACTACAACATGAATTTCAATCAAAATTGAGGTCAACAACGAACCAAGTCAAAGCCGTGATCCAATAAGGAGATGAACAGGCCACAGACACTGGTTATCAAAAATCGAATAGTTCAAAACCCCGCGTATCAAACTAAAAGCAACAAAGTACTCAAGGCAACAATCAAATTGAACAAGGCCGAAAGTCAAACAACATCAATATCATAAAATCAAGCAACCTGAGTAAATCACAAAAGCACAAGATTTAACTAGCTAGAGTTAAATTAGATGTGAGTGAATAATTACATCACTCACCTTTGTCGATGCGAAGAGCACGCGAATCGAAGCAAGCCGAAGCAATCCCTAATTTCGATTGAAGGACGAAACCCTAGCTGTTGAAGACAAAGAGGAACGGCGAAGTGGAAGACGAGAGAGAATTCGTGGCCGCCGTTAAATTTCTTCGTTTATATTTTTTTTATGATTTGAAGAGAAGAGGGTTTCAGTATATAAAAAAAAAAAGACGTGAATTTTGCGTGATGGAAGGCGTGATTAAAGGCATAGATTGGGGCGTGGGTTTTGGCGTGGGGGAAGGCACGAATTTAGGCGAAGTTTTAGGATCTGGTTGGAGGTGAAAAGAAGGCAGTGGAAAATTTTATATTATTATTTTTTTTCTTTTTCTTTTTTAATTCAATTTAAATTCAATTAGTTTTGTTTATTTTCTTTGCTTTGCAAAAACGATGTTCTTAAAATTTCCACTAGTTGTATTTATTAATTTCGTTATTGACAAAAATTTTATTCTCTTTTATTTTAGTTAAAGAAAAATGTTATTTATAACTAAACATCGATTTATAAATTTACATAAATAATAATTCTCAAATCCAAATTATTATTCCTAGTCATTTGTTCAAATTTTAAATACCAATTCAATATTCAATTTCAAAGCTAAATTCAAATTCTATTCAACTTTTCACTATATTAAATTCTAAAATTTAATCGCCAATTTATGCTGATAATTTGAAATTCAAGTCAATCATCATTCGAATATTTAAAATTAATTAAATGTTTTCATCTTTAAATTGTTCAAAATTCAGGACTGTTACAGTTTTCCACTATTTCTATAAACCCTTCCTTTCCTTCAGTTAAATAAACAACAAAATCGACATCGAAATCAATGGCCGATAGAAACATCCCCTTCTCCTTAATCAGATCGCAAGCTTCCTCTTTCTTCTTCCTTCGTCTGACTATATCTTTCCTTCGACTTTTGCCTCGACTATCCCTTCCTTCCTTTCGCCTTGGATTTTCCCAGTGTCCAAGAACAAGCGCTCGAAGCTGAGATCCGAAGTGCTCCCTTCCACGCTCTGGCGTGGACATCAATGCCGCTGCTTCGAACGTCAACACATCTGAGCCTTCGAGTATTGAATCTGATATTTCTATGGCCATTCGATCTATGGGTGACCTTGTCGTGCCTGAGTTGAATATAAGCTTGTCGATAACAGATGTGGGGGTTTTTGGTTGTTAAGGAGGTGGCTTTGGATGTTGATGCCGGAGTTTATTTTAGCGAGTGTAATTGTTCAAGTTGGGCTCGTATCTTCTAATAGTGGTCAGTCTCGAAGTTGCTCTCCATGTGCTCGTGTAAAAGGCTAACAGGTTTTCCCTTCCTCGTTTATCTCCTCGTGGTGCAGCTCCAGTTGTTGGTTGCATCTCCACCTCGGGCTGTTCCTCAATGATCGTCTGGGTCTGTTCTCCGTTGGGTACAGATTCTCTCTTCTCTGTTAATTTTTAATATATATGTATGAATTCGTATTTAGGTCAAAGAAAAATATGTAGGGATTTTAAATTGCTGTGCAGTTTATATGAAAAAAATTAAAGGAAAAGTAGTTGAAACAAAATCGTTATTTAAGAAATTTATAAAAAGAGATAAAAGGTCTAGTTTATTTTAATTTTAGTATCGCAGTACTTAACATGTTAAACAAATTATCTAATTTGTATTAGTTCTGAAAAATAATTAATTATAAATAAATAGTTGAAAATTGAATTACTCGCTCAAAACCAAATTTGTTAATTTAAAATAATTTATTAAATGGTAATTGGTTATTTGATTTGTTCAAATATTAATAAATGTAAAATGTTTACTCAAGGTCCAGAATAATAGAGAAACAAGCCGAGTTGGATTGGATTGCAAAATAAAACCAAAGGTGAGTTAATCTCACTCAGTTTAAAATTAAATTTAAAATGATCAAATTTAAATAATTGTTTGAATGGTTGAATGAATTGATGTGATATAGTATGATATTTTGGAATTGGTATATTATATTGTGCTGACGTTTTTGGATGCAGGGAGAAACAGGTTGGAGGTATCTAACTGGATCCCTCGATATTTATTTAAATTATTTAAAACCCTTTGTTGTGATTTATTTGACATCCTATGATGATATTTATTGGAATATTGAATGCCATGGTTAGATTGGATATCATTGGGTATGATGAATTACCAAAAATAGGATTTTGGTAAGATAATATAATAAGTGAAATTGTAAGTGAAATAATTATAGAAATTTGCATAAATTTTTTCAATGAACAGGAAAGAAGTAAAGTGTAACAACCCTGGTTTTAGCGATTACCTGAGAGTATTAAATTATAACGGCAGTTATAATTTAATAGTGAAAATTAATAATAACTGAAGAATATAAATTGTTTATTGGGAATAAACAATGTATTTTGGGATAAAATGAAAAAATAAAATTTTGAAAACTCTATTAAGATGATTTGAATAATAAAACGAGGAAAATGTTTTTATTTAGAGGTAATGCAATAATTTTGTTAATTATTGCTATTTACTTCTTTTAATGATATTTAAAAGGAGTAATTGATTTTAAAATGAGATGTATTTAAAAAAATGATGGAATTGAGTTTAAAAATATAATTTAAGTGTAAAATTATATTTGAAATGAGTTATAAAATTTTATTACACAAAAATATGATTTTTGTGTGATTTATAATGTTAATTACAAAGGGATTTGTAATTAAAAAGGGTAAAATTGTCAATTTCTTTAAATTAAAGATTTATGATCATAAAATGTTTTAATAATATTAATAATCTTTTATTTGTGTATAAAAATATTTTATTATCATGAGATTAAAGTTTCATAATTTATAAATGTGAAATGGAGCTTGAATATATGTTTATTTGTATGTGTGCATTGTTAATATGTAATTAGAGGCAAAATAATAAACTTAGGCTAACTTCTTATTCTAATTGGACTTTAGCCCACTAATTATTTCTCTAGTCAGTAATTAAGAAAAAAAAAAGAGAAGTGAATAGCCTGTACGTATATTTTTCATCCTCTTCTCAAACTCTCCAGAAAACCATTAATGGCAATAGCTTTCTCATCTTCTAACCTATGTAAAAACTTATCAAATAAAGTGAAAATTTGGGGATTTTAAGAGTAAATCGAAGCTCTACTATCAGGTAATCACTATCTAAAACCAAAACTTCCATCATAATCAAGTTTTCAGAGATAACCTGTTAATAGATCTTTGTCGTCTTTGCATGTTTCTGCTTTTAAGTTTTTCAGGTTTTTGAGGCTCTGTACTTGGCTAAAGTTGCAATCTTTGGCTCCAAATCATTGTGTTATCATCTATGGCAGCAAGGTGAGTTAATAAACTCACAACTCTAGCTGAAGCAAAGCTTCAAATCCAAAAATATATGCAAATAGCTTGATAACATTGATTTTTGATTGATGTTTTATTTCTGTAAAAACTGAATTTTGTCCATCTTTGATGCTGAAACAAATTTAGCAATAACTTTCTCGTTTTTCATCCGATTTTGATAATTTTTTATGATCCGGAAAGCTAAATTCATGTAATGCAACTTTCATATTTTGTGTTTTCTGAAATTATGAAGTTAACTATGTCAAAATCGAATTTTTCTACTGTAATCACGAGAGCAAAATCAATATTTGCTCTGTGCTTAAGGCTGAAACTAAATTAGCCTTAACTTCTTCAATTTTGATCCAATTTTGATAATTTTTGATGATCCGGAAAGCATAATTCATGTACTACAACTTTTATGTTTTGTGTTTTCTGAAATTATAAAGTTAAATATGTCAAAATAGAATTTTTCTACTGTAATCCCGAGAGCAAAATCAATATTTGCTATGTGAAAGGCTAAAACTAAATTCACCATAACTACTACGTTTCTTAACCGATTTTGATGATCTTGGTCATTCCGGAAATTTTAGAAACTATGCTACAACTTTCATTTTATATGTTTTGTCAGATTTCAAAGTTATCTATTCTAAAATTACAATTGTTTGTCGCTGTCCTGCAAATGCATAAGTTCAGGCTGAGTTTGATGTTTGTTTTTAGTAATTTGATCATAACTTTCTTGTTTCAAATCGAAATTTAGAAATTTTAGATGTTTTGAAATCCTTGTGAAATATGCCACAACTTTTCTGTTTTCAGTTTTGAATGACTTTGAGGTCTATATAGTGAATAACTGACATTTTTATCGCTGGCCGTTGTGGATAGCCAGTGCATATAAATTTTTCTAAGTAGTATTTCGCTCATAACGTATTCGTTACTGATCGGAATAACGAAATTTTTGATGTTCTGGAAACCTTATGATGTAGGATACAACTTTTATGTATTGAGATTTGTAGATTGTTGAAGTTTACCTGGTGAAAAATTGATTTTTTCACTGCGGGCCTGTCATTGACAGCCACAATATTTATATTTGTCTGATTTCGACGATTCCATTTGCATTCTTTGCGAAATCTTTTTTTTTCATATATAAAATTAGATGCTAATATTTGATCATTTTGTCCAGCAATGGACTAATCAAGTTAGGATGAGATTTGAATTTAAATTAATTTAAATTCGATTTAAATTTGAATATCGGTTTAGGCCAATTAAATTGCAAATTGATGTTTTTATGAGTTTTTCAAAAAAAAAAAATTCCGATTAAATTCCAGAAAATCTTCTAACATCATGGTTGGAGAATAAATGTTTTTATGTATTTTTAGAGGATTTTAAACAATTATTCTTTATTTTTAAGGCTTTTAAAAATTAATGATGTGTTTTCTCTCAAAATCTTTTAGATAAATTTCTAAAATTTGTTTTATAACCCCGTTTTCTCAAGTAAAATCTTTTATAATTAATTTTATTCATTTTAATTATTTTGATGCTTTTTCGGACGTATGAGGAAGTAAATTAAACGGTTTAGTAAAATTACGAGGTATGGGACTCGTGAATTTACTTTATCGGTTAATTTCGGACTTGTACGATCGAAACTCTTTCGATGAACTGTTAGAGATGATTTAAGATGCTATTGAATTTTGGGTAGTTAAATGGTCCGAGAATTCCAATTTAGAAGTATATTCGATGAAGGACCGTTTTAAGATGTTGTTTTACTTGCCGATGAGATGAGGTGAGTCTTGAGATGAGATTTTCCTTTTCAAGGATGATGGTTTATGAGAAACCATTATGAGATTTAATTGCATTTGCCGATGATATGAGGTAAGTGTATTTATGAAGTATTCATGAAGTTAAGATGTTTGTGATGATTTATGAAGTTAAGATGGTTATGATGATTTTTACTTGTCGATGAAATGAGACAAGTCACGATGGAACCATTACTCGTCGATGAGTAGAGATGAGTGTGGTATTATATTAACTCGCCGATGAGATGAGGCAGAGTGAGTTTTATGATGGTTCTGATGTTTTCTAATGTGGAACCAACTAACGATTAGTAAACCATTAGGGGAGAACGTATAGTATGGGATATACGTTCTCGCCTTTTGGGTTCATATTCGAATAGTTGAGACACATTCAAGATGTTACTAGTACTAGACCGAGTACGATTGGAGTCACCACGATGTTCACGATGTTATTACCCAACTCCAATCACCATGATGTTTTTACTCGGATTTGTGACTGGGTGTCATCAAGATGTTCCGACTAGTCAATCACGATGTTATGATGTTATGTGACCCCAAGTCATCACGATGTATGGTACCAAATTACTAGTACTAGTCAAGATGTAAAGCACGTGCTGTTTCCATGAAGTTTAGATGTTTCGTTTTCACTGTTTTGTTGATGATGCTTTATTATAGCCTTATGTAAGAAAAAGGGCTTATTTATATACATGGTTTTATGGTGATTTCAAATATGATGTTTTGAAATCTTTTCGGGTTCTATCAAGATGGATTTGAGACATTATATATATTTATACCAATGAGATGAGGTATAAATTATGGTAATGCTTTTATGATGAATGTTGATAATAGATTTAAGATAGATTTATATTTATACCAATGATATGAGGTATAAATGATTATGGAGATTCCTTTATAATGAGGTTAATGATGGATTTGAGATGTATTTATATTTATACCGATGAGATGAGGTATAATAATTAAGAAGTTTCTCTTAGATGGGTTTTATTTATGATGGATTCTTGAAGTTTAATTATCTTATGAAGATTTACTTTATGGTCCATATCCTCACCCATTTCATTCGGTTATATATATAATTAGATAAACCATGTCTATCTAATATAATATTGTATTCCTCTATGCAATTATGATGAACCATTGATGTATCACTCTAGAGATAACTTGATGACCTATATCATTCCATTGGTAATGATGGAATGGTTTTCCCCTTATCTCTTATCATCACCTTTACTAATGATAAGTTCTAGCTAGCCTGACCCGTGTGTTTTCACTCGGGTCAGACCGAGTTGTTTCAGGTATCATCTATTGGGCTTAGCTTGAAGTTGATGTTGGATATCAGCTCTTCTTTCTCTTGAGTAGTTATTATTCTCTTCTTTCTCTTTAGTAGTTTATTTCTTCCGCATACTCTGATGTTTTTACATTTGATTCGATGTATATGGTGTGGTCGTGTACCACCTTTATTATATTCATATTGTATTATACTAAACATGTATCAGTGTATATGTATATATATGATGTTGGTTACTGTTCTGTGATGTGATTTACATTCAGTTATTGTATTTTGTTCTGATAGATCCATTAGCCACCTATGGTTTTGGATTAAGCATTTACTGGGTATGTCGATCCACTTGAGTTGAAAAAAATTATATTACATTTATCGACGTATTCAATAGATGTTTAAGACAAAATTATAGATGGTCGCCCTTAACCAGCCCTATTCTCTGCTTTAGTAGACAGAATTACTTGTTAATTCTCTTTGCTAATGTAGGTCTCGGGGTGGGGCGTCACAGCTTGGTATCAGAGCTGTGGTCAGAACAAAGTAGGATAAACACAGAACAGTACGTATATCATGATACATCGAAGTACAATACAGATGAATCATTGTCCTTTATTCGAGCTTGCTTTCAAATCGAGCCTTGATTCTTTTTTGATTTTTGGGATTGTTGAGATGGAATATGTCTAGGAATATAGATATATTGGATTCCGTAGTATTCCATAATAGAGTTTGATGTCATCTTGTCTTATATAAAATCTTATTTAGGATTGTTCTATTCTTATTTTTATCGATACGAGTGAATTCGTATCGATGGAGCTGATTGATTTCTTTGAGCATTCTTGTTGCATTCCTTTGAGAGTTGTGAATCCTAATAAGGGGTCCACAACGATTGGCTTGTTGTGAGCATTCCGAGTTTTCTATTTGTTGCTGCTTTAGTGAGTATTTTTTTTATTACTCACTATATTGAGATGTATTTGATTTGAGATGGATTGACTTATTTGATGTTAAGTCCGATCCTTTTGGTTGTTATAGGATCCTATATTTATTTAGGCATCCTAATTTGATTAGGTTATTATTTCTATCATTTTGAAATGTTAGTGATGATTCCGAAGTTTCTGTATCCACTCTTGAGTATCGAGATGTTGATGATATATCTCGAATTCCAGTTAAGATGACTTTGTTGAGTTTTGTGAGTCCGCTGGACTTGACATCCAATCGGGCAATCGATTGTTGAGGGAACCTTATTCTTGGCTCTTCGGTTGTCCTTCCACGAGGATATGCACTAAGGAATGAGGTGAGTTTCTAGATCATTCGAGTTTAATTAAGTTTATCATTCAGCTTCGTTTGAGTGTTCTTTTCATATACTCAATCAATGTTATCCTTTAGCATTACTCCGACTGAAGTAGTGATTCGTGGATTGTTTCTTCTTCTCCTTCGAGAATAATATCTTTCTTATCCTGTGTCTTGATGATTTTTGAAAGTGTCTCGTGACATCGTAAGATTTCCGAACACTCTATCTCCTTCTATTGATTTTGAGAATGGATTACTCTGGGAATATCTCGATGCATTCTCTTAATGTTCTTTGGTTTGAGTTTTGAAGCTATATAAATATGAGTTTTAAAGAGAAATTTGAACATTGAGACATAAAAATAAAAATAAATAAATAAATAAATAAATCAAAGAATATTTTGAGAATATATTTACATGAGTAGTACTTCTTTTATAGAAATAATTTGAGAGTGTTGGGTTGTCCATCGAGTAGTTAAGAGTTCTAGTCGATGCGCCTGATCAACGTTATCGATAGGAATCTCCTAAAGGCTATGATGAGACAATCAGACACGATGGTTTGTGTTTAAAAGATTGACATTTTAAAAATAATATTTTTGAGAATAAATATTAAAATTATTTTTGAATGGTAATTGCAGCCATTGGTTTTAGAGACGAGCATCAGAGTGGCGAGGCAGTTTTGATCGTTCGATCGACTCTGCAGCCAACGGATATATCTATTATTAGAGATTCAATGGCGAGGCAATGCCATTTATTTATATATATATATTTTGAAATTATAAAGATGAGAATATGTGAGAAAATTATTGATCCATACTTTATTGAAAGTATATTTTGAGATTTAGAATTTATATTATATACATTGGATGTTTTAAGAGAAGAGTTACAAGAGGATTTGAAGATTGTTTTAAGCTTTTTAAGTTGTTTAATGAAAACGAGTAAGGAGAATTTAAACCCTTAATTTATTTTGAGGAATATTATTATGGATTTACAAAATTCTTTGAAAATTAATTTTGAAGTAAGAGAAGAAATTTGGACTTTTAATTTGAGTTTTATATTACTTACTAAGTAATATAGTAAAGAGTTTGAAAATTTTCAAATGTTGAGAATTGAGATTTAAAATTTCAAAGATGTTGAGAGAAAAAAAATCTAAATACTTTGGATTAAAAAATAATTTGAGCTTATATTCTTGTTCTTGAGTTCACTCTATTCTTGTGCTATTGATGACGGCGTGCATTTTCGCAGTCGTTCGAGTTTGGTGGCCTCGTGAGAAGCCATTTTGTGTGATTTATCTATCTTGTCTATTGAGTTTATCTTATTGTGAGGATGTTCTTTCCGTATTATTATGCGGAAAATCTTGTTGATGATCTTCTCTATTGTTTAAAAGTTCAGCTTTGAATGAGTTTGATCCCGACTCTATTCATAGAGTTTTGAGAAATCTATCTTATTTGATAGATAATTTGTTGAGCTTTTTATTGAGTATTGATTCGAAGACGGGATATCTTCGAAATCCTTTCGAGTTGCTTGGAAAATTCGATGGTTTGCTTGTCATTATATTGACATATGATGGACCATTGGATTAACTAAGGGAGTGTCTTCTTATTTCTCTCCACCATTCTATGTTGAGAGCATGAATGGTTTGAGTTTTGAGCTTGTTTATCACCTTTGTCGATTGAATTTTATGTTGGTTACAGTCCTTATTCAAGGAAATTGCGAGGACGCAATTTTTGTAAGCGGAGGAGTTTGTAACAACCCTGGTTTTAGCGATTACCTGAGAGTATTAAATTATAACGGCAGTTATAATTTAATAGTGAAAATTAATAATAACTGAAGAATATAAATTGTTTATTGGGAATAAACAATGTATTTTGGGATAAAATGAGAAAATAAAATTTTGAAAACTCTATTAAGATGATTTGAATAATAAAACGAGGAAAATGTTTTTATTTAGAGGTAATGCAATAATTTTGTTAATTATTGCTATTTACTTCTTTTAATGATATTTAAAAGGAGTAATTGATTTTAAAATGAGATGTATTTAAAAAAATGATGGAATTGAGTTTAAAAATATAATTTAAGTGTAAAATTATATTTGAAATGAGTTATAAAATTTTATTACACAAAAATATGATTTTTGTGTGATTTATAATGTTAATTACAAAGGGATTTGTAATTAAAAAGGGTAAAATTGTCAATTTCTTTAAATTAAAGATTTATGATCATAAAATGTTTTAATAATATTAATAATCTTTTATTTGTGTATAAAAATATTTTATTATCATGAGATTAAAGTTTCATAATTTATAAATGTGAAATGGAGCTTGAATATATGTTTATTTGTATGTGTGCATTGTTAATATGTAATTAGAGGCAAAATAATAAACTTAGGCTAACTTCTTATTCCAATTGGACTTTAGCCCACTAATTATTTCTCTAATCAGTAATTAAGAAAAAAAAAGAGAAGTGAATAGCCTGTACGTATATTTTTCATCCTCTTCTCAAACTCTCCAGAAAACCATTAATGGCAATAGCTTTCTCATCTTCTAACCTATGTAAAAACTTATAAAATAAAGTGAAAATTTGGGGATTTTAAGAGTAAATCGAAGCTCTACTATCAGGTAATCACTATCTAAAACCAAAACTTCCATCATAGTCAAGTTTTCAGAGATAACCTGTTAATAGATCTTTGTCGTCTTTGCATGTTTCTGCTTTTAAGTTTTTCAGGTTTTTGAGGCTCTGTACTTGGCTAAAGTTGCAATCTTTGGCTCCAAATCATTGTGTTATCATCTATTGCAGCAAGGTGAGTTAATAAACTCACAACTCTAGCTGAAGCAAAGCTTCAAATCCAAAAATATATGCAAATAGCTTGATAACATTGATTTTTGATTGATGTTTTATTTCTGTAAAAACTGAATTTTGACCATCTTTGATGCTGAAACAAATTTAGCAATAACTTTCTCGTTTTTCATGCGATTTTGATAATTTTTTATGTCCGGAAAGCTTAATTCATGTACTGCAACTTTCATATTTTGTGTTTTCTGAAACTATGAAGTTAACTATGTTAAAATCGAATTTTTCTACTGTAATCACGAGAGCAAAATCAATATTTGCTCTTTGCTTAAGGCTGAAACTAAATTAGCCTTAACTTCTTCAATTTTGATCCGATTTTGATAATTTTTGATGATCCGGAAAGCATAATTCATTTACTACAACTTTTATGTTTTGTATTTTCTGAAATTATAAAGTTAAATATGTCAAAATAGAATTTTTCTACTGTAATCCCGAGAGCAAAATCAATATTTGCTCTGTGAAAGGCTAAAACTAAATTCACCATAACTACTACGTTTCTTAACCGATTTTGATGATCTTTGTCATTCCTGAAAGTTTAGAAACTATGCTACAACTTTCGTTTTATATGTTTTGTCAGATTTCAAAGTTATCTATTCTAAAATTACAATTGTTTGTCGCTGTCCTGCAAATGCATAAGTTCAGGTTGAGTTTGATGTTTGTTTTTAGTAATTTGATCATAACTTTCTTGTTTCAAATCGAAATTTAGAAATATTAGATGTTTTAAAATCCTTGTGAAATATGCCACAACTTTTCTGTTTTCAGTTTTGAATGACTTTGAGGTCTATATAGTGAATAACTGACATTTTTATCGCTGGCCGTTGTGGATAGCCAGTGCATATAAATTTTTCTAAGTAGTATTTCGCTCATAACGTATTCGTTACTGATCGGAATAACGAAATTTTTGATGTTCTGGAAACCTTATGATGTAGGCTACAACTTTTATGTATTGAGATTTGTAGATTGTCGAAGTTTACCTGGTGAAAAATTGATGTTTTCACTGCGGGCCTGTCATTGACAGCCACAATATTTATATTTGTCTGATTTCGACGATTCCATTTGCATTCTTTGCGAAATCTTTTTTTTTCATATATGAAATTAGATGCTAATATTTGATCATTTTGTCCAGCAATGGACTAATCAAGTTAGGATGAGATTTGAATTTAAATTAATTTAAATTCGATTTAAATTTGAATATCGGCTTAGGCCAATTAAATTGCAAATTGATGTTTTTATGAGTTTTTCAAAAAAAAAAAATTCCGATTAAATTCCAGAAAATCTTCTAACATCATGGTTGGAGAATAAATGTTTTTATGTATTTTTAGAGGATTTTAAACAATTATTCTTTATTTTTAAGGCTTTTAAAAATTATTAAAATCCTTTTTAATGATGTGTTTTCTCTCAAAATCTTTTAGATAAATTTCTAAAATTTGTTTTATAACCCCGTTTTCTCAAGTAAAATCTTTTATAATTAATTTTATTCATTTTAATTATTTTGATGCTTTTTCGGACGTATGAGGAAGTAAATTAAACGGTTTAGTAAAATTACGAGGTATGGGACTCGTGAATTTACTTTATCGGTTAATTTCGGACTTGTACGATCGAAACTCTTTCGATGAACTGTTAGAGATGATTTAAGATGCTATTGAATTTTGGGTAGTTATATGGTCCGAGAATTCCAATTTAGAAGTATATTCGATGAAGGACCGTTTTAAGATGTTGTTTTACTTGCCGATGAGATGAGGTGAGTCTTGAGATGAGATTTTCCTTTTCAGGGATGATGGTTTATGAGAAACCATTATGAGATTTAATTGCATTTGCCGATGGTATGAGGTAAGTGTATTTATGAAGTATTCATGAAGTTAAGATGTTTGTGATGATTTATGAAGTTAAGATGGTTATGATGATTTTTACTTGTCGATGAAATGAGACAAGTCACGATGGAACCATTACTCGTCGATGAGTAGAGATGAGTGTGGTATTATATTAACTCGCCGATGAGATGAGGCAGAGTGAGTTTTATGATGGTTCTGATGTTTTCTAATGTGGAACCAACTAATGATTAGTAAACCATTAGGGGAGAACGTATAGTATGGGATATACGTTCTCGCCTTTTGGGTTCCTATTCGAATAGTTGAGACACATTCAAGATGTTACTAGTACTAGACCGAGTACGATTGGAGTCACCACGATGTTCACGATGTTATTACCCAACTCCAATCACCATGATGTTTTTACTCGGATTTGTGACTGGGTGTCATCAAGATGTTCCGACTAGTCAATCACGATGTTATGATGTTATGTGACCCCAAGTCATCACGATGTATGGTACCAAATTACTAGTACTAGTCAAGATGTAAAGCACGTGCTGTTTTCCATGAAGTTTAGATGTTTCGTTTTCACTGTTTTGTTGATGATGCTTTATTATAGCCTTATGTAAGAAAAAGGGCTTATTTATATACATGGTTTTATGGTGATTTCGAATATGATGTTTTGAAATCTTTCCGGGTTCTATCAAGATGGATTTGAGACATTATATATATTTATACCAATGAGATGAGGTATAAATTATGGTAATGCTTTTATGATGAGTGTTGATAATAGATTTAAGATAGATTTATATTTATACCAATGATATGAGGTATAAATGATTATGGAGATTCTTTTATAATGAGGTTAATGATGGATTTGAGATGTATTTATATTTATACCGATGAGATGAGGTATAATAATTAAGAAGTTTCTCTTAGATGGGTTTTATTTATGATGGATTCTTGAAGTTTAATTATCTTATGAAGATTTACTTTATGGTCCATATCCTCACCCATTTCATTCGGTTATATATATAATTAGATAAACCATGTCTATCTAATATACATATTGTATTCCTCTATGCAATTATGATGAACCATTGATGTATCACTCTAGAGATAACTTGATGACCTATATCATTCCATTGGTAATGATGGAATGGTTTTCCCCTTATCTCTTATCATCACCTTTACTAATGATAAGTTCTAGCTAGCCTGACCCGTGTGTTTTCACTCGGGCCAGACCGAGTTGTTTCAGGTATCATCTATTGGGCTTAGCTTGAAGTTGATGTTGGATATCAGCTCTTCTTTCTCTTGAGTAGTTATTATTCTCTTCTTTCTCTTTAGTAGTTTATTTCTTCCGCATACTCTGATGTTTTTACATTTGATTCGATGTATATGGGTGGTCGTGTACCACCTTTATTATATTCATATTGTATTGTACTAAACATGTATCAGTGTATATGTATATATATGATGTTGGTTACTGTTCTGTGATGTGATTTACATTCATTTATTGTATTTTGTTCTGATAGATCCATTAGCCACCTATGGTTTTGGATTAAGCATTTACTGGGTATTTCGATCCACTTGAGTTGAAAAAAATTATATTACATTTATCGACGTATTCAATAGATGTTTAAGATAAAATTATAGATGGTCGCCCTTAACCAGCCCTATTCTCTGCTTTAGTAGACAGAATTACTTGTTAATTCTCTTTGCTAAGGTGGGTCTCGGGGTGGGGCGTCACATAAAGTGACTTTAAAATTCTACTAAATAGATCCTGGCATAGAATGGAAATTTGAATAATCAGGAAGTTAATGAATTTTAATCTTCAACGATATTAATTAAAAGAATAAAGCATTTATTTAAAATTTAAGATTTAAATTTTTGAGGAAAAAAAGAGAAGAAGTTGGGAAAAGCTGAAATCTTGTATATTTCAGTTAAAAGATTTAAAATCAAATGGAAAATAATAACAATGATAATTAAGTGCATAATTAATGAAATTTGAAATGAATTGAGTAATTAAAGAAACTTATTTCAAATCGAATAAATTGGGAATCAGTTTGGAAAATTGATTCAAGTGATTTAAGCTGGAATTCTCCCTGGACAACTAAGTACGTTTTCAAGTAAATTTTTAAATATAAGTTAATAGTTTTAAAATTGTTTTAAAAGGTATGTTTTGAAAAATTTATTATTTCTAATATTTAAAATTCTAAGTAAGTATTTTCTCAAATCTATTATAGTAGTAATTATTTAAAAAGTGACTTAGAATTTTGTTTCAAAAGTGGAAATCTAGTTTTATATTTTATTAAGTAACTTTATTTTCAAATATTCATATAAGATGTATTTTTAATAAATTATTAAAGTGGTTTTCATTTTAATGTTTTAAAAGTATATTTTTCAAAGTAAAGTGTTTTAAATTATTTTAAAATCTAGTTTTGTGCTTGGTAATTTCAGAGGAGATAGAAAATATTAGAAAGCTTATTCTGGAAAGAGAAAGATGGTTTGAAATTGTTTTCAAAGGATTGAAAATAGAAAATATATCTTGGGAAGATATTTTTGAGATAAATAAATAATTTGGGAAATTATTTATTGTTTGATGGATGTTTGTGGATATTAATTGATAGTTAAATAACCGACTAGCAATATTGGCCAACTGCGCTGATCGTTTCGGAGGGACCGGGATCGAGATTTATTTCTCGAAAACCACTTCGATCCGGTTTGTACGTTTCGTGTAAACGATTTTGGATTCGAAGATGGAGCAGTGAAGTGCAAGGGCTAGTCGCTACTAATCCTGAGGATATTTCCAAAATGGATGTAGTAGGAATAGTGCCTTCGGTCCGTTCGAACCCAGGACGGACTTGTATGGATGAATGCTTGCGAAACATCGTCAGGTGGACGATGGGCATTCTAAGGGTTATGTTCTATAAAAGGTAACGCTTAGCCTCAAGCCTCATCAAATGGGAATGACTGAAAATCAGGGGATATGCAGCAAGGCTAGGTGGGTAGCACCCAAGCAGGGTGAGGTCATTCCTGTCTAGATGTCCGTTTTTATTTCGGCTTAGTGGGAGGTTGCTGATCCCAACCACGGAGTGATCTCAATCAGGATTATCCATTAAGGGATAGTCCCGGCCTTGTGTTGCAGGGGAGCGGGCGTACTCCTCGGTACGATGATCTAGGCCCCGTACTGTGACAGGTGGTACCCCAGTGCCTAGTCATTGGTTGGAATCCATTCTCTCTACGAGCCTTGTACGAGTTTTGTTTGTATTACCCACTCTGTGACTAGTAGCTGGAATTGAATAAGGTAACAATTTCGGCTATTTTATAAGTACTTGTATATAGACCCTAATATAATATCAAAGGATTTCTATAAAAATTGTTTTAGCTATCGTAAGGTAAAAAACCCGACATGTTTATTTGTGGCGTGATCTTACGAGATGCTTTTGTTTTCAAAGGACTTTTGAAACTTTAATAATCAATTGGGTGTGATTTTCTCACGCTGGTATTCCAGACTGACTCGGGTGTTATTTAACTGTAATGCTCGGGTCTGACCGAGTATTATAGAATACAGGATGATGTTGTGGAGCTCAGGAGACGAGCTGGATGACGATACGTATAGTCGTACTTGCTATATATATATATTCCGTTGTTTGAGTTGTTGTGTATTCATTGTATGTTGTTGATGTGAGCTGTGACTGATGTACTCTGATGATGTAATATATGTAAACATATATATTTGATTTTGAGTAAAGATTATTTACTACCTATTGTATTTTATTCCGCTGCGATGGTTAGATTGTGTTGTTGATTTCTATTTTCTTCTTCTACCTCTTCTTCTTTAACGCAAATGGTTCGTATTTCTGTACAACTTGAGTTGATTGTTGTATAATAGTGTTGACTCAAGGGGTACGGATTTGCGGGTCGTTACAATTTTCTTCCATTTATAATACCTACCTTTCTATTCAATTAGTAGTCTTTTCAATTACACTTAAGATTGTAATATTACAACATCAAATTCCTATTTATTAAGGAATTTCATTAATTACTTTCATTACCTCAAATTTATTACTTGTACAATATCTATTACATTTACTTATTAACATTTCAACTTTTAATAATTGGAAAGTCATATATGTTAAAGAAAATGCAAATGAACTATAACAGTTTTATCTCATCCTTTAATTAAATTTAATGTTCAATAATATTACTCTTTGTTTCATATGTTACAAATTTAAAATTTCCTTTAATTTCCATTATAACTTAGCATTAATTACTTATATCTTTTTTTAAAGGTTCTAATTATAAATTAGTTCCATTCAGTTTCACTATAATAATTGAAATTATTAATTAACGGAAACTTAAGAACTAAATCCCTGGTTTTTTTTATTTTTATTAAAAATCATTTAAAATAATAGACAAAGGTATATTCTTATAACTTATATATTTAACTATATTTAAACAATTTAAAGTGTATATTTTTTTCCAGATAAACCTGCAATAAAACTACTACAGTGGCCTTCCCACTTTGAAACTCAAGAATGAATGTCAATGATGCGTGTACTCATCATCGAAATTATTTTCCAATGACAGAGAAGGGAGTACAACTTTATCTTTCCAAAACTTCTTTTAAAAACATTTCTTTCATAATTACATTGAAATATTTATATGAGAAAATACTTATAAGAATATTATTATATTCCAAAATTACTCGAAAGAAATTTTCAATAGCCCGGAACTTAAATTCTAAATTTCCAATTTCATTTATTTTATTTTCATTCTTATTTCTATTATTATTTACACACTTTATAACCTAACAACCAATCCATTGTAGCCAAATATAGATATCATCTGAAAATTTTATTTTATATATAGAAAATATAATGGGCAAAATTATTTCATTCACCAATATAAACAAATATTATGTCTGTCTGTCCTATTAAGTGTTTAGAAATGCCCACTGATGTCACAGCGTCCCATGCACCAACCAGAATTTATAAATACAAAACGAAACAGATTAACACAATATAAAAAGCTTTTTATAACACTAACAAATACGCTCTCTCATATATATACTCTCAACGACTCCCATACGATATTGCTACCCTAATAGTATAGAGTCAGACCCCACAAAGCTAAGGTTTTTCGTTAACCAAAGCTCTGATACCAGATGTAACATCCTGCCTTTTCGCACGCTTTAAATCGGCACACGTGCCAATTCAAACCATGCGGAAGGGCGGATTGTTATGGGGTAGATAAGAAAAACAAGAAAGAAATAAAAGTAAACAAAATCTCACAACGGAAGGATAAAATATAATTATCAAATATATAGTTTATAAATCTGTTTAAAAAAAACATTTGATTATATTTATATAATACATATCAGAGTTACACATACCAATATCAATGCAGCGGAACAATATGTGTGTAGTGCAATAATATAAATAATAATAATACAAATCTTCGTCTTCGTCCTCCAGAGCTAAGTCTTCAAATCCTAAAACGCTCGGACTGACCCGGCGTATTGAAAAGACAAAACACTTGAGTCAGAACTAAAAGATCTTATGTAAGTTAAATTAATAGAAATAAATATGAGTCTAGTAACTCAAGAGATGCTCGGGATTTACATCTCCTAAGGATCCGTTAAACTATTTACTATATAGTACATTTTGCTATTATAATAGTATCTAATTGTAAAATAAAATCAGTTTAAAATAGCGTGAAGGCTTTGGATTTTCCACCTTAACACGTAATAGTGCCAATAGTCTATATAATGCCTGCATATCTCCTGATCGGGGGACTACGAGAAGACACTCCATAGGTACGACTCAAATAGAAACTCGTAGTAAAGGCTCGGTATGGTAGGTGACACGGCACAACTAGGCAATGCCAGGGTAGATATACCAATTACGCTTCCGGGTCGGTGGTAACGCGTAGCGCGTAGCTACCGTCCACCTCGGACAAACTCCCCCAAATCAAGAAATAAAAAGTGAAGGTGGCCACCGAATCAATCCAAAGTCAGAGTATAGTACCGAAGGGAAGTGTCTGATCAAAGGTGCTACCTTATTAACCCGTCGATCGCTCCTGTTTTAGCCACCTTATGCCAACTTACGGGAGTTGGGTCCACGTATTTAACTTACAGGAAACACCGCCACCAACCTACTTCATTCTGGAATCTCCACCGCGTACACGGTTATTAAAGTGGTTTTCGGAGTTGGTAGAGAGTATGACCACTTTCGATCCCGTTCTCTTCAACAACTAAACGTTATTATAACACTGCAGTCATTTAAAAATAATTATACTTTCAAAAGCAGAATATATATCCATTTCAAAACCATATAAATACGATATCATTTTTCGTTCTAAAAAACCAAATAAATTTTGATATCATTTGTAAACCCAAATCAGTATAATATCATCTTTATTTCACATATATCTTTTCCAAAATCATACTGCTTTAAAATTTACAATATCTGAAAACCAAACATTTGAATTATAACTTTCAAAACATAATACTTCGAAATTCATACCTTTAAAACCATAACTTTCAAAACATAAAAGGTTTGGATATTGAACAGTATATAAAATAAAACAGTTGAATTTAAAATTTCTTTATAAAGTAAATAGTTTCCACGCGTTTATAATTTTATTCACTTTAAATTTGTTCCAAACCCATAACTTTTAGATTCACTTTCAGTTTGAATAAAAAGACTTTGATTTCAATATTTTCAAACTTTGAGTATTTAATAAATTTCAAAACTAAGGTTGGGAATTTCTATTCAACAATTCATTGTCCTATTATTTAGTTTTGAAATGTTTACATAATAAATCCATAACCATTTAAAATAAAACCCAATTTATTAACAATAAATATTTCCTTCCATTCATTTATACTAGAATTATTCATTTAAAAATTAAGATATAAATATCATGCCTTTAAAATTTCAAGTTTAATAAGTTTTACATCAACTTATGGAGTTTAAATTTTAAATAAGCTCAATTCAAAATAAATTTCCAATTTACCTTCCAATCTTAATTGGTTTAAATCATTAAAATTCTATATTTATACCATATCTTAAACCTGTACTTGAACATATATTATAAATTAATAGATTCATAACCATTTAAAATAAAACCCAATTTATTAACAATAAATATTTCCTTCCATTTATTTATACTAGAATTATTCATTTAAAAATTCAGATATAAATAACATGCCTTTAAAATTTCAAGTTTAATAAGTTTTACATCAACTTATGGAGTTTAAATTTTGAATAGGCTCAATTCCAAATAAATTTCCAATTTACCTTGCAATCTTAATTGGTTTAAATCATTAAAATTCCTTATATATACCATATCTTAAACCTATACTTGACCATATATTATAAATTATCAAACTCCATTATTCAAATTATATATTTTATTTAACACATCTATACATAGATTAAATTCAAAAACATAACTATATATGTATATATATATATAAAATAATATTTATATAATATCAAAATTTAATATTTATTAAACCGTATCCTATCCAAACCATAGAAATCATTTCAAAAATAATTTTATATATATATATATATATATATATATATACCGTGGTGCATGTATAAAATTTTCTATCCTATGGTCAAGTGATACGGGTATTTATCATTTCAATCCGCAATTTAAAAATAAAAAATGCGGTTATACATCATTTCAAACCGCAATCCCGAATGAAATGAGAATGCATAATAACTTGCAGTTTATATAATATAGAACACATCATCCATTCATCCAATATCAATCGTCAATCTATTTTATTTCAATCGTCATCAATTTAAACAAACATCAATAGAGCATATAAAATATAACAGGTGATGCAGTCCAGGAGGTGGGTTCGATTGCCTTAAGTCGTGAAGTGCATAACGACTTACAACCTAATGTGCTTAATGCCGCAGTACAATGTGAAAGGACGTGTTTTTTAGGTCGCTCACGACCTAACGGGGTGAAGAGTGAAGAGTGAAGAGATAAGAGGAAAGAAAGACGCAGTACTGAAGGATGAAGCGAGTTATGCAGACGAATGCAGTGAAGCTAGTTATAAAGGGAAAGGTGTCCCAGCGACCTATGGTAAGTCGCGTGTCCTTGAGTTGCTTTAACGACCTAATGATGATGAACTAGCGAGCTATGATTATTTGAAGGAAGCCTTAGGTCGCTCTATGATCCTGCCGAGTTACGACCTAGTTAGGTCGCGTGAAGAAGATCCAGATGCTGATGTTCTTAAGCCGCCTTGAAGCGTAGGTCGCATGAATCTGAACGACCTAGTTATGCCGTTATTTTCTTAGGTCGTTATTCCTTATGCCGCTGTTCAAGTTTAACCCGCTTCTGAAGTTAGGTCGCTCGACCTTATACCACGTGTACTTAAGTCGCTGGATGCGTGTGCTGTTATACCGAAGATCATTAAGTCGCTCATGGAGGTATTATTAGGTCGTAACTCGTATTGTACATATTGATTCGCTTGATGTAAGGTCATTCTGATGTATTGTTGTATATTAGGTCGGTGAAACTGTGTTGTGTTGTGTTGTATTTGTTAGGTCGCGTAAGGCCTATGTTGAACCGTGTTGTACTAAGTCGTTAACGACCTATGTTAGGTCGGTCTGATGTGTTGTGTTGAGTTGTAATCTCTATAAATAGCGGGTGAGTTGCATCATTTGAGGGTTGTTGATTTTCGAATAAACTTGTTTGAGTGCTTTGTGCCTCTTTTGAAATTGGTAGTTGAGTGCGATCTCCTATCTCCACTTTCGGTATTCGAGTGCGATCGAATCAACGATTGTTGAAGCAAATTCACGGTATCAAGTGCGCTTGATCAACGTTCGAAGAATTGTAGATCTTCTTTCACGGTATCGTGCGCAATCAACGTGTCGAAGATAGCTAGAATTCGGTATCTTTCGAAGATCAACGAATTTGGGTATTCGGTATCTTTCAATCCATCGATTCATATTACTTCATCTAATCGTTCTTCGATTAGTTTGACATGAAATCTTCATTTTGTCGTCAATCCGTATTGTCCGCTGCGTCAGTTTTGGTATCAGAGTTTGATTTAGCCAATCATAGCTAAGCCGAGTCTTGGAGCCAAGGAGAAGTATTTGAAGTTTGGAGATTGGATTTGCATTGCTGTGAAGATTTGGTGGTCATTGTGTTCATCATGAAGTTACAACAAGTTGGGAGTTTTGATCCATATCATTTTGGATCAATGTTCGAAAAGTGTTTGAATTTTTCTCATGGGATTTTTGCACGTCGAAGTAAGGTTTGAATTTGAAGGGGTGTTTGAGGTGTTGAACCGAGCTAAGAACGAGCTAGAGTTAGGTCGTGATCAAGTCGATCCGAGCTAAGTGAAGTAGCCGTGCGAGTTAGTGCAGGCCGAGAGGAAAAGATTTGAGCTGAGTGGAAGTTTTTTGATAGTTGTGTTTGATTTGATAATCATGCCACTGAGAAGAGCTAACCGTCATCAAAATGTTGAAGTGTTGTATAGAAGAGAAGAAGCTGAGCAAATGGAACAATGCATCAATGAAAAGTTTGATGAAGGAATTGGGAAGTTAGAGAAACCGATGATTGACATGAATCAAAGTCAAAGGAGAAGGTCTCCAGTCTCGTACCATGGAAGAAACAGAGTTTCTCCATTGGTTACGAAAGCGAGGAGGGTGTCGCCGCAATCATACCGAGAGAGAAGAGAATCACCAGTTTCGATGAGGAGAGATTACCATGAGTATCGAGATGAAGAAAGAAGGACTCAACGTGAGTTTGAGTATGAGCCATATCATGATGATGAAGGATACAGTAGAAGAGACATGCGTGATCGTAGAGAAGTTGACGGTTGAGATCGATATAGATGTACATTTGATTTTGATAAAGATGGCGATAGACCTATGAGATCGAGACCAAGTTTGAAATTCATATCGGGATGTAGAAGATGATCGACGTTGGGAGTCGAGGATGAAAACTGAAATTCCAGAATTCAAGGGAAGTATGCAAGCTCAAGAATTTTTGGATTAGTTGTCTAATGTTGAAGTGATTTTTGACTTTAAGGAAGTTCCAGAGTATCAGAGAGTAAAGTTGGTTGCTACTCGTTTGAGAGGGAGAGCCATGGCATGGTGGCAACAAACCAAACTTACACGGGAAAGAATGGGGAATTCAAAGATTGAGTCATGGGAAAAGATGAAGAATCTGATGAAGGCTACATTCTTGCCTTACAATTATCAATCACTCATGTGTGAGAGGTTGCAGAATCTGAGGCAAGGGACGAAGACTGTTAATGATTATGCTGATGAGTTTTATCAACTGATTGCTCGAAATGACATTATGGAGACAAAAGAACAATTGACTGCTAGATTTGTTGGAGGGTTGAGAATGCAGATTCAAGATATGGTGAATATGTTTGATCCGAGATCTATTGCAGAAGAACATCAGAAAACACTTGCTTGGGAGAAACAAGGAAGACGAGGAGGTGGTGTGTTTTCAAGTTACAATACTCAGAGCAAGGGTGCTAGTGGGAGTTCCAATGTTTCTAAAGCTGTCAGTAAACAAGTTGTGAATGAGTTTGCGAAGGCAAAGGTCAACAACAGTTTCAAATGTTATAATTGCCAGGAGTTTGGTCACAAGAGCAATGAATGTCCGAAACCGAAGAAGCGAGCCATGATTGCGGAAGCGGAAGGTGAGGATGTTGGTGAAGATTATTCTAGTCCAGTTGAGGAGGATGAAGAGGATATCGCGTCGGGAGATGAAGGATGTAATATAATGTCGAGGAGAACATGTTTGACACCGAAGCAGGAAGAAGAAGCTAGTGGGTTGAGGAGTAATATCTTTCAGTCGACATGCACTATACTGGGGAAGGTTTGTGAATTTGTGATTGACGCAGGAAGTTGTGACAATATCATTTCTACCGAAGCTGTGAGAAAGCCGAAGTTGAAGACGGAGAAGCATCCAAATCCTTACAAGTTAGCGTGGTTAAGGAAAGGAGGAGAGGTGAAGGTGGACAGGCGAGTTCATGTTCCATTTTCTACTGGGAAAAAGTATAAAGACGAGATCTGGTGTGATGTGGTGGAGATTGATGTTTGTCATTTGCTTTTGGGAAGAACATGGCAATATGACCGAGCAGTGCAGCATGACGGTCGAACCAATAGCTACAACTTTATGTTTGAGAATACTAAGATCGTTTTAGTTCCGAAGAAGAGACAGCAAGGAGAGAGCAAGTCAGAAGAGATTGAGGAGCTGAAGACTGTGTTGACTTTGAAGGAATTTGTTGAAGAGGCAGAGGAGGGTCCAGAGGTTTTCTTGTTGATTGGACATGAAACTGCTGAATCTGTTGAAGTTCCAGAGGAAGTAAAGCCAGTATTGGAAGAATTCAGAGATGTGTTTCCTGAAGAGTTGCCAAAGGAGCTACCACCATTGAGGGACATTCAACATCAGATAGATCTTGTTCCAGGAGCTGTGTTGCCTCATAGGCCACATTACAGGATAAGTCCTAAGGGGCATGAGGAACTGAGAAGGCAGGTGGAGGAGTTGTTAGAACAAGGGCGTGTCCAGGAGGGCTTGAGTCCTTGTGCAGTGCCAGCCTTATTGGTACCGAAGAAGGATGGGACTTGGCGAATGTGTACGGACGGTCGGCACTAAACAAGATCACTGTGATATACAAGTTTCCGATGCAGAGGTTCGATTATTTGATTGATCAGTTGAGTGGGGCTGTTGTGTTCTCAAAGATTGATTTGAAGAGTGGATACCATCAGATTCGTATTAGACTGGGGGATGAGTGGAAGACTGCTTTTAAAACTAGGGAAGGTCTATTCGAATGGCTGGTTATGCCGTTTGGCTTGTCAAATGCTCCTAGTACTTTTATGAGAGTGATGAACCAGATTTTCAGACCATTTATTGGGAAATTCGTAGTAGTTTACTTTGATGATATTTTGATCTATAATGGGAGTATGGAAAAGCATGTCTAGCATTTGCGAGAAGTACTGTTGATTCTACGACAGGAGCAATTTTATGCTGCAACGAAGAAGTGTGTGTTCATGATGCACAGTGTTTTGTTTCTGGGATACGTTCTGTCAAAGGAGGGTATTCAAGTGGATGAAAGCAAAGTGGAAGCTGTCAGGAGTTGGCCACAACCCAAGACAATTACTGAAGTGAGGAGCTTTCATGGGTTGGTATCTTTTTATCAAAGATTCATTCCACATTTTAGCAGTGTAATGGCACCTGTAACCGATTGCATGAAATGAAATAAATTCGTGTGGACAGAGGAAGCAGAGTTAGCTTTTGAGAAGATCAAGACACTTTTGATGTCACCACCAATTCTGGTACTGCCGGATTTTCAGATATTGTTCGAGTTACACATTGATGCTTTGAAGGTTGGAATTGGTGGAGTATTGAGTCAGAAGGGAAGACCAGTTGCTTATTTCAGTGAGAAATTGTCTGGAGTCAAGTTGAGATATAGCACTTATGATGTGGAATTTTACGCGATTGTTCAAGCTGTGAAGCACTGGAGACATTATCTGTTTCAGAAGGAGTTTGTTCTTTATATGGATCATGAAGCTTTGAAGCATTTGCAAGGGCAGGACAAAATTTCAGCTAGGCACGCTTCATGGGTCGCGTATCTACAACAGTTTACTTTTGTTGTAAAGCACAAATCAGGGGTGACGAATCGTGTAGCTGATGCCTTGAGCAGAAGGAATCATTTGTTGAATACAATGAAGGTTGAAGTGGCAGGGTTTGAAGTACTTCCAGAATTGTTTGCTGAAGATCCTTACTTTGCGAAGTTTGTAGATGAAGTCAAGAAGGGGGAGACGGATGAGTTTATATTGGTGGATGGTTTTCTATTTAAAGGAAATCGATTATGTATACCCAAGGGAAGTTTGCGAACGAAGATTGTAAAGGAGTTACATGAGGAAGGCCATGTGGGTAGAGATCGTACATTGCAGTTGATTTCTCAATCTTATTTTTGGCCGTCAATGAGAAAAGAAGTTGAGAGATTTGTGGAGAGATGTCATATCTGTCAAGTTTCAAAGGGAACCGCTACAAATGCAAGATTATATATGCCGTTACTTGTACCTACTAGACCATGGGTTGATATTAGCAGGGATTTTGTTTTGGGTTTGCCGAGAACTCAGAGGGGAAATGATTCTATATATGATGTGGTGGACAGGTTTTCGAAGATGGCACATTTCATAGCCTGTAAGAAGACAGCTGATGCCTTCCGAGTTGCTCAATTATTCATTAAAGAGGTGTATCGATTACATGGGCTACCTGAATCTTTCTTTTACGATCGGGATGCTAGATTTTTAAGCCATTTTTGGATGAGTTTGTGGAAGATGTTCGGAACGAAGCTGAATTTCAGTAGTGCTTATCATCCGCAGTCGGATGGACAAACCGTGGTTGTGAACAGATCGTTGGGAAATTTATTCGGTGTCTCGTGAAGGATAATCTAAAGAGCTAGGATGTGAAGTTATATCAAGCATAGTTTGCTCATAATCATGCTATCAACCGTAGTATGGGTTTCAGTCCATTTCAGATTATATAGTCAA
The DNA here is from genome assembly GCA_030765085.1 of Allium cepa. Classification (NCBI taxonomy): domain Eukaryota; kingdom Viridiplantae; phylum Streptophyta; class Magnoliopsida; order Asparagales; family Amaryllidaceae; genus Allium; species Allium cepa. Next base: position 765,321,503 of record CM060937.1, on the reverse strand, counting down.
GCTTGCCAAAGGGGCCGTTGGATTTAACGATAGTGCCACAACCGAAGGGGACAGTTAAGCGGGCTGCTGATTTTGTTGATGGGTTGACAGAATGCCATAGTATCGTTCAGGAACGATTGGATAAGACGAATGAGAAGTATAAATGATCTGCGGATCTAAAACGAAGAAGTGTTGAATTTGATGAAGGAGATTTAGTATAAACTGTACTAACGAAGGATCGTTTTCCAGTGGGAGCATATAATAAACTTAAAGCTCGAAAGATTAGTCTTGTAAAGATTGTGAAACGGATCAATGAAAAAGCTTATAGGTTGAAGCTGCCGGAGGATGTGCACACTTCTGACGTCTTTAATGTTAAACATCTTATACCTTATTATGGAGATGAACAATCTAATGGAGAAGAACTTTTAAATTCGAGGACGAATTTTTCCCAACCAGGGGAGGATGATGCAGTCCAGGAGGTGGGTTCGATTACCTTAAGTCGTGAAGTGCATAATGACTTACAATCTAACGTGCTTAATGCTGCAGTACAATGTGAACGGATGTGTTTTTTAGGGCGCTCACGACTTAACGGGGTGAAGAGTGATGAGATAAGAGGAAAGAAAGATGCAGTACTGAAGGATGAAGCGAGTTATGCAGAGGAATGCAGTGAAGCGAGTTATATAGGGAAAGGTGTTCCAACGACCTATGGTAAGTCACGTGTCCTTGAGTCGCTTCAACGACCTAATGATGATGAATTTGCGAGCTATGATTATTTGAAGGAAGCCTTAGGTCGCTCTATGATCCTGCCGAGTTACGACCTAGTTAGGTCGCGTGAAGAAGATCCAGATGCTGATGTTCTTAAGCTGCCTTAAAGCTTAGGTCGCATGAAGCTAAACGACCTAGTTATGCCGTTATTTTCTTAGGTCGTTATTCCTTATGCCGTTTTTCAAGTTTAACCAGCTTCTGAAGTTAGGTCGCTCGACCTTATACCGCCTGTCCTTAAGTCGCTGGATGCGTGTGTTGTTATACCGAAGATCCTTAAGTTGCTCATGGAGGTATTGTTAGGTCGTAACTCGTATTGTACATATTGATTTGCTTGATGTAAGGTCGTTCTGATGTATTGTTGTATATTAGGTCGGTGAAACTGTGTTGTGTTGTGTTGTATTTGTTAGGTCGCGTAAGGCCTGTGTTGAACCGTGTTGTACTTAGGTCGTTAACGACCTATGTTAGGTCGGTCTGATGTGTTGTGTTGAGTTGTAATCTCTATAAATAGCGGGTGAATTGTATCATTTGAGGGTTGTTGATTTTTGAATAAACTTGTTTGAGTGCTTTGTGCCTCTTTTGAAATTGGTAGTTGAGTGTGATCTCCACCGGTATTCGAGTGCGCTCGAATCAACGATTGTTGAAGCCAATTCATGGTAACAAGTGCGCTTGATCAACGTTCGAAGAATTGTAGATCTTCTTTCACGGTATCGTGCGCGATCAACGTGTCGAAGATAGCTAGAATTCGGTATCTTTCGAAGATCAACGAATTTGGGCATTCGGTATCTTTCAATCCATCGATTCATATGACTTCATCTAATCGTTCTTCGATTAGTTTGACACGAAATCTTCATTTCGTCATCAATCTGTATTATCCGCTGCGTCAACAGCTATCAACGAACAATTTATATTCAAATAAATAAATAAATAAATAACTGTTTAACTAGCAGTTTATATGCAAAATAAATAAATTTTAACGGTCAATTTATATGCAATAATAAAATTAATTAACAGTTAAATTAAATAAATGCGATTTAACTGAGATGATGAAAAAATATGCAAACAAGTCATAAATAAATTTCTACTCATATCTTAAATCAATTTAACGAACATGAGAAAACTTAGAAGTTGTGAGTGGGTTAAAACACTCACCTTTTGAATTTAAATCGAATTTAAATCCGATTTAAACAAAAAAATTTGACAGTCTCCAAATTCGTCCAAACCAGCGTCAGAATGTTCGAAATTTCGATACGATCCTAACAAAAAAATCGCGCGTGAAACGGGGTTCGAATGTGAAAGTTATTCGAATTAAATCGTTTGAAAACGAAAATAAAATTAAAGTAAATCTAACCCATATTAAATAGCCACGTCCTCAAAAGCTTTAGCACGCTACAGGATCTCGTTCCTCTCTAGTACGAAAAACGAAAAAATCATTTTTATAAAAGAATGCTTTTGGAGTTGCAAGAATAAGAGCTTTTGAATATGAGGTGTTAGGAGAAACAAAATGTAGAAGAAGAAATAAGATGTAGGTTATTTATAATTAAGAAATGAATGTGGAGGGGCATAATAAATGTCACGTTTTATTATTAAAGCTTCAGGCATTAATAATAGATAAAGGAATGTACGTAGGAGTGGAAAAGTTTGCAAACGAAAGTAGAATTTTGTATGCATTTAGATTTTTATCTATGCATAATAAAATATTTATACTTACCATAAAAATGAGAACGTTCAATTTTGTTTTCTCAAAATGATCTTTTATTTCCATTAAAACACCCTTTTTGTTTAACACAAAACGTGCGTTTCTTTTATTAAATCTATTAATTGCAATCAACCTTTCCTTTCTTTTTAATTGAAACATTTGAATTACATTAATTGTAGTTACTTACAAAGTTAAATTTTAAAACAGACAACTAAAATGGATAAAGAAATAGAACAATTGTTTATTTAAACACGTTTATAAACTTATTGTTTATACACAAGAGGAATAAATAGATTATTTTCCTATTCTTGTAATCAGTCTGTAAGCTAAAACACATTTCAAATAAACATATATTTCTTTCTTTAAAATCAATCTTTCTGTTCTTATTTTAATGATATTAAATGTACATTCACAGATGAAACATTCATTTTAATTGATGTAAATTTTTCTTTTTATTAAATCAAACTTTCCTTATATCTTCACAAAACATGTGCTGCTTTTATTTACACCTATTAATTTACAATTAGTATTCCCTCTCCTATTAATTAGAAATTTTCAATTAAATTAATTTCAGTAGATTAAGTTTCAAAATGGACTAAATGAATGTAATGAGAAGTATAACAATTATTTCCTATCTAATAGTGATTTAAACATATTAATACACTATTCGCTATAAATAGTAATTATATATATTTCTTACTAAATAATAGTTTCTCATCTCTACAATCAATCTTTCAGTTGCCAAACATTTTTACTAAATGAATGTTTACTTTTTTGCTAAACTTATTCATTCTTATTCTTTATTAACAATTATTATTATAATCACCGTTATTAATTACATTCAAACAATGTCATTAAATACACCTGACGTGTGTTATCTTTTTTTATCTTACCGTAATACATGTTATTAGTAGAAGTTCAAATTAAGATCATAAATATATCTCTTAACATATGTTAACAAAAATAAAATCATAAATTTTTATTATTCTACCACTTATATTCCTTACTACAATTAGCCTTTGATATTCCTATCCATTAATTACACAAATAACATAGTTAATATTTGTTTCTCTTTCACAACATTTACTTCTATATACATCTTAGATTTGTATCAACGGTTATTTTTTAAAATGTGAATCTTGTCAATTACGCGTACTAATTAAGGTTTTAAACTCAATTAACAATGTTTCCTAAGTCCAATCTCTTTTTACCAAATTTGACAATCCCTAACCCTTTGTACTACATTTCCTATTAATGTAATATTTATTAGATTTTATTTCAAATTAACGTACAACTTAATTTTCCTTAATTGAAATCCGATTCCTAAATTTTATTTAACATACTAAATGAATAAATAACCTAAATAAATGGTCACCTACTCACTTTCTTTCATTTATAAGTTTACTACTTACCCACCCAGGTCCAAATCCTATATATAACACTGCCTTATCCAATTATCATAAATTTGTTCAATATATACTCTTGTGTACTTATAAATAAATTTATGTTCTCTATAAATTCTCATTCACTCTTTCGTCACTAAATTAAAAATCATTAAATAACCTTTCCTCCATAATAGTATTAAAATTACTTAACATTTAAGAGGACTTTATTTCAAATAAATTGATTGACCAATAAATTAGGTATTATATTATAATTGTTATTATACCCTTAAGATTTACGTTTGTTCTCTTCTATTTGATTTATAGCCTAAGATAATATAAAAATCTAACTCCATAAATAAACTTATTTTATTACCCAAATTATTCATAAATTTATTACCTTTTACATCCCACTATAAATCAGTGTAACTATTAATATCACCCATATTATCATTCCTTGTACAATACTGATCTTATTTAATTACCATTAACTATCTATTTTGTACAATAACTAAATTTTTACATTTGTTACTTATATTTAGTTTTATAACCAAGCGTATCATGCTTAAATAAAATGAATTGGAGTTTCATTTAGATTGTTGACAATTGACTTGTATTAACATTGTTTCAGTCTAAATTTAGTTATCATTCCATTATAAAATTGCCATATTTTATTTCTTTCAATATTAACTCATAAATATTATTAAAATAACAAAATTTAACATCGAAAATTTATGGGTCGTTACGGTTAGGTCGCTAGGTGGCTTCCTTTATTAAGCCATTGTGTTGTAGGAGCCTTTTGGTCGTTAGAGCCCCTTAAGCCGTTGAGTCGCGCCATGTTGTGCCGCTTTATGATTTAGGTCAGTCGGTCGTGTCACATTAGGACGCTTTGTGGTTTTAGCTCATTAAGTCGCTAGGTCGTTAACCCGGTTGAGCTGCACTTTGCTTTAAGTCGTTAGGCCGCTTAGGTAATTAAGTCGCTTATTCTTTAGGTCGTTAGGTCACGCCTTTCTGTAAGTCGCTAGGTCGCTAAAAAGAGGTGTTAACAGATAGTTATAGTAACTTGTCCTCATACATCGGAAATATAAACCAAGTACGGAATAAGTCCAAACTCCTTCAGCTCGTCTCTTGAGCTCCACAACATTCTATCCTGAAACTGTAATACTCGATCTGACCCGAGCATTATAATAAAATAACATCCGAGTCAGTCTGGAAAACCAGCATGAGAAAACATACTCAATTTGAATTATTAAAGTTATCAAATCCTTTTAAAATCAAAGGTATCTCTTAAGATGATAACTTACCCTAGTTGGGTGTGACCCACTTAGCTTTGCTTCATCTCCCCTGTTTTAGTCATTCTCGGTTGATGAGGCTTGAGGCTAAGCATTAACTTTCAGGAAACAATTCTACTTTATTGCTCATCATCCTCTAATAACGATGATCTCATAGCATTCGTCCATACAAGTTGTCCTAGGTTTGGACAAAGCGAATCATTGTAACATCCCGCCTTTTCACATGATTTAAATCGACACACGTGCCAATTCAAACCATACGGAATGGCGAATTGTTATGGGGTAAATAAGAAAAATAGAGAAGGGAAAAAACTAAAAAGAATCTCATAGCGGAAGGATAAAATATAATAATAAATATACAGTTTACAAAAACTGTTTACAAGACATTGGATTCTTCTTTACACAATAAATATCAGAGTTCACATACCAATAAATATCAATGCAGCGGAACACAGTGTGTAGTGGAACTATATAATATAATAATAATAATAATAATAATAATAATAATAATGAAATCTTTGTCTTCGTCCTCTAGAAATAAAGTCTTCAAATCCTGAAACGCTCGGACTGACCCGAGCGAATTTGAAAAGACAAAAACACTCGAGTCAGAACTAAAAAATCTTATGTAAGTTAAATTAGTGGAAATAAATATGAGTGCAGTAACTCAAGAGATGCTCGGGATTTACATCTCCTAAGGATCCGTTAAACTATTTACTATGTAGTATATTGCGCTATTATAATAGTGTCTAATTGTAAAATAAACTTACTTTTAAATAGCATTAAGGCTTTACATTTTCAACCTTAACACGTAATAGTCCCAGTAGTCCATCCAATATCATAGTCCCTCCTGATCGGGAAGCCACCAGAGGATACCACACGGGCTACGGGAGAAATCCAAACTCGTACAAGGCTCGATAGGGTAGGTGACATGGCACAACTAGGCAATGCTAGGGTAGATATACCAATTTCTATCCGGGCTGGTGGAAACGCGCAGCGCGCAGCTGCCGCCCACCTCGAACAAACTCCCCCAAAATCAAAAATAAAGGTGGGCACCGAATCAATCCAAAGTCAAAGCATAATATCGAAGAGGAGTGTTCGGTCAGAGGAATGACCTCATTGGCCCGAGAATCGCTCATGTTTTAGCCGCCTTATGCAAACTCACGGGAGTTGGGTCCACGTATTTACCTCAAAGAAAACGCCGCCACCAACCTACTTCATTCTGGAATCTCCACCGCGTACACGGTTGTTAAAGTGGTTTTCGGAGTTGGCAGAGAGTATGACAACTTCCGATCCCGGTCTCTTCAACAACCAAACGTTATTATAACACCGCGGTCATTTAAAATAATTTGTGCTTTTAAAACCCGAATAAAATATCCATTTCAAAACAATATAAATATGATATCATTTCCTTTTAAAACCCAAAACAATATGATATCATCTTTATTTTCCAATATATTCTTCTCCAAAATCATAGGGTTTTCAAAGAAAAATATTTAGAAATCAAAACTCTTGAATATAATATTTTCAAATTATACTACCTTGAAAATCATAACTTTGAAACAAGTTTCCATTTCTTAAATGGTTAAATATTAAATTACTTTTATAAAACAAAATAGCTTCTTTAGATTTCACAAATCAATTTCAAATATCGATTTAAACTACCAAATACCATTTCAATTTTTATGTTCAAAGCTTTAAATATTTTCACCATTTCAAAAACAACTTATTTGACAAATCCATATATATTAAATTCAATTACTTATTTTTTTTTTAAACTTGAAATCTTTACTTAATGAATTCAATATAATTTAAGAAACCTTTAACTTCACATGATTGGAAAATCTTTTAATTTATTATATATTCATTTAAATCAACCTGATATTCATTTAAATCACTCTACACAAAAATCAAGTTATAAAAATCATATTCTTCTAAAATTCTAACTTTTCATTAAATTTCAATTTAACTTAATATTTATCTTCCAATCTTGTTCTCTTTTAAGTCATTAAAACTCCAGAAATTAAATTTCAAATAAATTCTTAATTGCATTTGATCTTGAAAATCAAACTTTATTTTATACTTCAAATCAAATTTATACAAAGCTTAAAACCTGAAAATTACTATATATATATATATATATAAATAACAAAATCAATATCCATAAACCATATATATATAGCTTTACAAAACCAAAAACATTTCAAAATATATTATATATATATATATACCGTGGTGCCTGTATAAAATTTTCTACCCTATGGTCAAGTGATACGGATGTTTATCATTTCAATCCGCAATTTTTTTTAAAAATGCGGTTGTATATCATTTCAAACCGCAATCCCGAATGAATGAAAAGCATAGCAACTTGCAATTAATAAAATTAATCATCCATTCATCCATCAAATCATACATCCATTTATCACAGTCATCATCCAATTTCAAACAATCATCAATACATAACAGGTGATAAATAATGGTATCAATTATCAATTTATACTCAAAATAAATTTAATATTTGTTAAATGGCAGTTTATATGCAAAAATAAACATAAATTTAACTGGCAGTTAATATGAATTAAAAATTTAACACAACTATGACTGACAGTTAATATGCAAATAAATAAATTCTAACTGCCAAATTTATGCAATTTAACAGAGATAATGAATAAAACATGCCAAACAGTCATAAATAGATTTCTACTCACATCTAAAAATAATTTAACAGACATAAGAAGTTTTAGAAGTTGTGAGTGGGTTAAAACACTCACCTTTTGAATTTAAATCGATTTTAAATCCGATTTAAACCCAAAAATTCGACGGTCTCCAAATTTGTCCAAACCAGCGTCAACAGATCCGGAATTTTATTTCGATCCTAATAAAAAAATTCTTGTGAAACGGAGCTTGTATGCAAAAGTTATTCGAGTTTAAATGATTTGAAACAAAATTAAATAAAAAGAAACGAACTGCACGTGGAGCCACGTCACCAAAACGCTACAGCTCCTTCATTCTTCTTCAGTACGAATTTCTCAGGGCCGAACCCTATCTCCACGCACTCGATACCAACGACGCCGCCACCTCCTGTAGCGTGTTGGGTGCGTGCCACTCCCCCATAACCAACGCCTCCCTAGCCGCTGCCAACCCCATGCTCCGGCTCCCTCACGCGAGCCCACCTCGTTCCCCCAAAACGATCAGCCACCGTGACGAAAAACGACCCCAAGATCGAATTATCGTAGCCGATCCGGCCGTTAACTCATCGCCCAACATATGTTGATGCGACCCCCTCGAGGCTCTCCACACTACGACACCATTAAATTGACGATCTGACTAAGTCCATCTCGACACAACGGATGGCCGAGACTTCATCCTCGATTTCTGGCCATATTGAAACTCGAATCAAAAAATAGATTTCACCATTGAATTACGCTCGTCGAGAGCAGAAACATATATTATTTCCAGAATTTTCTGAGGTGTTTGAATTTTCATTTGAATTTTGAATAGAATTAGATCTGAAATTTGCGTCCATTGAGGAAGAGAAAGAGTTGAAGAAAAAGAATGTACAACAACTGAGAATAGAATGGAGGCTAGGGTTTACAATAGCCTATTTATAGACAAACTGCAATAGAATAGGTGGGCACGAATTTATAAACGTGTTAAACGGTAGTTGGCCTAAAAAGCCCGTTCTGACCCCGGAACGAAATTTGTCAAACCCATATATCCAAATAGGAATTTTAAAATATTCTGAACGCGATGGAAAAAGTTTCACGTCCAAATTCGATCGTAGGAAGAAGTTATGCTGAAAACAATATTTCCAAATTGATTTCAAATTGATTTTAAATTAAACGATTTCAAGGTGTTTCGTGTTCGTACGATCAAACGACAAGTCCGATCGCTACGAAACTTGAAACCCTACAATAATTCACTGTTACGGATCCGATGAAACTGGTTTCGTCGAAATCCGAGTATGTGACCAAAATGGGTATTTTTATATTAATTAAATAAATTAAAAATTAGTAAATAAATCCAATTTTTTTATAATTCAGTTTTAGAATTGGAAATCTTTATCACTGAAAAATTCTCAACATTTAAAATGATTTAACAATTTTTAAATGTCAATTTATTAAAGATTAAATCAATATAAATATTCAATTCCATAAAATCCAAAATTGTTGATAAATTTCCAAAACTTCCTTTTTTTATTGAATCAATCTATATTTATTCCTTTCATTAATCTTAAATATAAGGGTTTACCCTTTGGATTAAAAATTATCACATAAATATCCTATTTCAACGTAATTCTTAATTTAACGTAATAAATAAAAATTTGATTTCATTTATCTCAATAAGTCCTACTATTATAAAATAACCAATTGACTCACTATTCAAATTCACATTCTATAATTTAAAATTTTTCTATCACCTTGATTTACTTAACTTTATAATTCCTTAGACAAATCTCTATCTCAAATCTTAAATGTAAATCATTCTACTAATTATAGTACTTAATATTTTCTTAAAATAATCTTTCTATTACGCTTGAATCCAATTTATTAAATAAGTTTCCAATTAGATCCAATTTCAACCTTGCACATAAATTTAGGTTATAATTAACTTATAACATATACTTCCCTAGTTATTTCTTTATATACTCCCCATATTAATTCCACAATTAACCATTATTATTAGAATAACGCTTATAATAAATACAATCCTATAATTTACTCAACACTTAATTATTTCCTTTTCCATTAGGGTAACATTCCTTTATCTGATTATTACTTATTACACATTCTAATTCCATTAACAAGGAAGCAGGTAAATTATGATATATGCTACAAATTTTTAATTTATTACTATTCATTATTATTAACCTAATTCAGCATTACTTACCTCGCATTAACCTTACTACTTAAAATCCTTATCCAATTGAAATTAATTCTCTAAATAAATACATTTACTCCTTTCGTTATTTTATTAATTACAATTAAGGCACACCTAATTATCTTTATAGGTAAATAAGTCAATTTACTAGTAACCTACTATTACAACCTTTAATATACTTGTATATGGTTATTTTACCCTTTTATAATCCATTTATAAATATATGCACAACTACAAATTAAGATTCTAAATCCAATTTCTTATTCCATCTAGGTTCCATTTCTTCACTTTATGAATAACTAGCATTTCCTGTTCATTTGTTACATCTACTTATATTCACTTTATGAATAGTTTGATATTCCATTTATTACTAACTTTAATTATTGCAATTTATTATCTACATACAATTTGAATCTATTTTCAAATTTTCACCTTCCAATAATAAATAAAAAGGATTGTACTAAATAAAATTTTATTTTCATTAATGAATTCAATCCTTGCCTTTATTTACTTATTTCTAACCTTATATCCCATTGCAAAAATTTCCACTATTACAATTAATTGCAATAAATAATTTAATTTGTACATTTTAATTACCCTTGATACATCAAATTTTAACATTCTCTTTTATATAAATAAATAAGATTTTCATTCCTTTCTAAATTTAAATTAAAAACCCTATTAATTTAATTCATTTTAAATATCGAATTCACACGGGTTGTTACAATCATCATCTTCATCATGTTCACAGTATTCTTTAGTAACGTTCAAATTGGATCGAAGTGGTTTTCGGATAATTAAATCCGATCACGGTATCTTCGACATGATTAACGAAATTGGCCAATATCGATAGTCAGTTATTTACCTATTAATAAAACATCCATGAACAGTCACTAGGCCTTATTATAGTTTTTTCTCCAAAATATTTATTTTCAAAATATCTTTGTAAGATATATCAATCCCTTCCAACATTTGAAAATAATTTCAAATACTTAAATCCATAACAGGATACTTCCAAACCATCTCAACACTCAGAAGTATTTCCAAATAGACATTTTATAACACTTAGAATAAATATTCTATCCCAATCATTTTCCATTAAAAATAACTCCAAAACCTTCCTTTTAATACTTAAGAGATTTATTTATATGTATATTTTCCAAAAATCATTTTAATATTAAACTTTGAAATAATTTGTAACTCATCTCGTAAATCTCTGGAATAATTTATAGATTTCTTCTTACAATTTCCAAACCGATTATACTTATTTATAATCTCATCTAACCATTTATACTTCTTTAATGAATTCAAATTCTTTTCGGAGTTAACGCATTTAAACCTTTGGAAATTTTCTTAAGTCTTTAGAATTCCATTTATAAGATTTCTCTTATAAAGTCTCATCCTTTAAATAAACCCAGTCTACACGTCTCGAGAGAATTTATAAATAAATTTTCAATCATTTCAAAACTGTATATATACAACGAGTATTTTTAAAGAATAGTAATTTATTTTTAAAATATGTTTAAGTTGTTATTTAAAATATTGAAAACACTTTTATAAACATCAATAACTCAGTTTTTAATAAACAAATAAATTTTCAAAGCTGATTTTAAAAGTTAGAATTTATTAAATAAATACTTAATATTTTAAAATCAACTTACTGAAGTATTTCAATTAGTTTAAAATTTCATAGTTTTAAAGATAAATTTTTCCTTTCAGAAACTAACTTACTTCTTAAAATTAAAATATATTTTCAAAATCTCAATAACCAATTCAACTTATAAATTCCTCTCGATTTCCATCATATCACTTCCATTCCGATTTTCTTAACTTTTCAAAAATAGTATCTACTATTTTTCACACCCTGTTTCCATATTCTAATATAAATTCTTCCTATAGATTTATATTCCCAGTTTTTCATCCTGATATCAATTTCCCTTTGCCATAAACATCGTTTATAAGTTTTATAACTCCTTTGAGTTTCACTTTTTATAAAACTAATCTCGTCTATAAAATTCGAGTTTTATAAGTCCATTCTTTATAAATCCCATTTATAACATCCAAATTATTTTTAGTGTCGACTTCAACTCCCTTTTATATTTCCAGAATATCATTTTTAAATTCTTTTATATAATTCATCTTTTTAAAATCTCCATTTAATAATTCGCAATGGTTATGTATATCCAAAAATCAAATATATTTTTCTAACTCAATTTCTTTAAAATAACTCCAATTCCAATATAAATATTTTTATATCGAAAATTCGCTTTAATTCCTTCCATTTAAAAAATATATCAATGGTGTTTAAAATATCAAAATTTTGGCCGGTGCCACTATGATGCAGCGCAATCTGAAAATTCTGGAAATTCACAAGTCTTAGGTCGCTCACGACCTAAGAGAGAAATTTTAGGTCGTTCACGACCTAACAGTAGTGATCTACGACCTAACGGGACTCGTGAAGTAGAGCTATGACCTAAGGAAGAAGAGCAACGACCTAAAGAAGGGAATTTAGGTCGGCCACGAGTTAACATCGCTCTAGGTCGTGTGGAAGAAGTTTCGGAGTTAGGTCGTTGGGAAGTTTTAGGTCGTTGCCGACCTAAGGAACACTGCTCACGACCTAACGGAAACACTCTAAGTCGTTTACGACTTAACGAGATAAAAGGCAACGAGTTACAGGATCCAAAGCATATTTTAGGTCGGCCCCGACTTAAGGAGGAGAAGCTGCGAGCTAACAAAGATTTAAGTCGCTTGGTGGATTCACGACCTAGTGGAGAAGAAGATGACTCGTGTGAGGAAGTAGGTCGTTTGGAGTTAAGTCGCGAGGAAGCAAGTCACTTGGAAGGTAAGTCGTAGGTCGTATACGACCTAAGTGATGAGTCGTAAGTCGAGACATGGTGTTGTAACTGTTTGTTATCTTGAGTCGTTGTACTCTGGGTCGTAACTCGTTAACGACCTATCTTAAGTCGCGTTTGTTTGAGTCGGTCTGTATATATGTTAGGTCGCGTGAGTTGTTTTTAGGTCGTTGTTGAGTGCTGTGTTGTATAAAAGTGAGTATGCTGTGTTGATAGGTCGCTGCCGACCTAAGTGTTGTAAAATTGTGTTGAGTGTAGCGTTGAGTCGCTGTTGTAGGTCGCTGCCGACCTAAGTTAGGTCGTGAGTCGCTGCCGACCTAAGAGCCTGGTGATGTTTTGTTTGTATTGCGTTGTAACTCCTATAAATACGCGTGTGTTGTACATTTTGGGGTTGTTGATTTTTGAATAAAAATTCTCTTTGTTAGCTTTGTGCTTTCATACAAATTGGTAGTTGAGTGTGATCTCCTATCTCCTCTTTCGGTTAATCGAGTGCGCTCGATTCAACGATCGTAGAAGCCGATTCACGGTATCTAGTGCGCTAGATCAACGTACGAAGAATCGTAGATCTTCTTTCTCGGCATCGTGCGCGATCAACGAGACGAAGATAGCTAGAATCCGGTATCTTTGGATCAACGGATTTGGGCCTTACAGTATTCTCAACTCACCGATTGCTACATTACATCGATTGAAGTTTGTTTCGAATTATCCGCTGCGTCAGTTTTGGTATCAGAGCCATACTTAGCCAATCATAGCTAAGTTGATTCTTGAAGCCAATTTTTGAAGTTGAAGTTTGAAGTTGTGTTCATCGCGTTCATATTGGAGTTGCAACAAGAGGGAGAACTTTCGATCCATTCCATTTTGAATCAAAGTGTTGAAAGTGTTTGAAATTGAAGTAGGCCGTGTATACTTGTGAAGTAGCCGAGCCTAGGAAGGATCATTGGAAGCTTGTTTCGAGCTAAGGGATTAAGGCCGAGCCTTGTGAAGTTGTTTTGAAGATTGAACCGTGACTTATTGTTGTTTTGTTGCAGTGTTTGTGAAGTTTTTCAATCATGCCACCAAGGAGAGCCAATCGTCATCAAAACGTTGAAGCTTTGTATCGAAGAGAAGAAGCCGAGCTTATGGAACAACGTATTAATGAAAAGTTTGATGAAGGCGTTGGAAAGTTGGAGAAATTGATGAATGATTTGAATCAAAAGAGGAGATCACCAAACTCGAACCATGGAGGAAATCGAGTTTCGCCATCGGTTACGGAAGCGAGGAGGGTATCACCACATTCTTGTAGAGATAGAAGAGAAACATCAATTTCATCACGAAGAGATCATCATGATTATGCACATGAAGAGAGAAGAAGTCAACGTGAATTTGACAATGAAGTATATAGGGATGAAGAAAGACATAGTCAAAGAAGCATGCATGAACGGAGGGATGATAATGGTCGAGATCGATGTAGGCGTACTTTGGATTTTTACGAAGAGGGTGATAGAGCTAGTATTCATTATCGAGATCGAGACCAAGTTCGAAATTCGTATCGGGATGTTGAAGATGATCGTCGATGGGAATCGGGTATGAAGATGGAAATTCCAGAATTTGTAGGAGGGATGGTAGCTGAAGAATTTCTTGATTGGTTATCTAATGTTGAAGAGATCTTTGATTTCAAGGAGGTTCCTGAGCATAGGAGAGTGAAGTTGGTTGCTACTAGGTTGAGGGGGAGAGCTTTGGCATGGTGGCAGCAAACTAAACTTACCAGAGAGAGAATGGGGAAGTCAAAGATAGAATCTTGGGAGAAGATGAAAAAGTTGATGAGAGCTACATTTTTACCATACAACTATCAATCGCTTATGTACCAGAGATTGCAGAATCTACGGCAGGGGACGAAATCAGTAAATGACTATGCAGATGAATTTTATCAACTCATTACCAGAAATGATATAATGGAGACAGAAGAGCAACTGACTGCTAGGTTTGTTGGAGGGCTTAGAATGCAGATCCAGGATATGGTTAATATGTTTGATCCAAGATCTGTGGCGGAAGCACATCAAAAGGCGTTGGCTTGGGAAAAGCAAGGAAGGCGTGGAGGTGGTGTGTTTACTAACTCTAACAATCAAGTGAAGGGTGTTGGTGGAAGTTCTAATGTTCCTAAAGCTGTTGCCAAACCAGTTGTGAAGGAGGCTGAGAAGGCGAAGGCTAGCAGTGGGTTCAAATGTTACAATTGTCAGGAGTTGGGTCACAAAAGTAATGAATGTCCGAAACCGAAGAAGAGAGCAATGATTGCAGAAGTTGAGGAGATGATGGTGAGGAGGCAGAATGTTCAAATGCACCTTATGTTGAGGAGGAAGAAGAATTGTTTGGAGATGAAGGTTGTAATCTTATGATGAGGAGGTCATGTCTTACACCAAAGCAAGAGGAGGATTGTAGTTGGTTGAGAAGCAATATTTTTCAGTCGACATGCACTATTCTGGGGAAAGTTTGCAAGTTCGTTATTGATGCTGGAAGTTGCGATAATATTATTTCTACAGAGGCTGTGAGGAAATTGAACTTGAAAACTGAGAAGCATCCTAAACCGTACAAGCTAGCATGGTTAAGGAAGGGTGGTGAAGGTGTGTCGAAGGGCTTGTGTTAATTTTTCTATTGGGAAGAAGTACAAAGATGAAATTTGGTGTGACGTTGTGGACATGGACGTGTGTCATCTGTTGTTGGGCAGACCATAGCAGTTCGATAGAGCAGTTCAACATGATGGTCGTGCCAATAGTTATAGTTTCATGTTCGAGGGTACTAAAATCACTTTGGTTCCCAAGAAGCAACAGCAGAAGGAGAGCAAGCTAGAAGAGATTGAAGAGTTGAAAACTTTATTATCTTTGAAGGAGTTTGTTAAGGAAGTGGAGGAAGAATTAAGTTAAATAATTTATTTAAATAATTATTTAAAAGGGTTTAATTAAGTAAATAATTAAGTATAATTATTTATTTAATTAACTATTAATTAAGATGATAATTTAATTAATATCCAATGATTAATTAAATTGTAATTACTTATTAATTAAGTAATTAAGGGTTAATTAAAATAGTAAAAGTTTTATTAAGTCTTAATTGAGTTTTCTTAGTTAATAATTAAAGGATTATTAAAAATAAATGCTAATTAATTAAGAATTAATTAACTATTTTATTTAAGGTTAATTAATTTTAATTAAGGATTAATTAATTATATTTATAGATTAATTAATTTGTAATTAAGATTGTTAATTAATAATTAAGTTTATTACTTAATGATGAGAGTTGATTAATTAGTTAATTTAGGTTAATTAATTAATTATAAAAGTAATTAGTGATTAATTACTTTTTATTAGAGGATTGATTAATAATTAAGGTTTATTAATTAATATTTGAAGATAATTAATCTGTTAATTGAAGATTAATTTGGATTAATGAGTAATTAGGGATGAATTACTCAATTTTGTTTTATGAGATGAATGAAATTAAGTAATTAATTAATTTGTTAATTAATCAAGTATGGTCACTTGATAAATGGTTAAGTATGATTACTTAATAAAGTTTTGATAAGGTTAATTACTTAAGATAAGTAATTGATAAATTACAGAGGTAATTGAATTAGGTAAATTACTGATTGGAAAGTAATTTTAAATGGGTAATTACTTGCTAAAGTAATTAAAGGTTTATTACTTGGGTAATAAATCAAAGGATTTATAAAGTAATTAAGAAGTAATTAAGAATAATTAATTATTGTATTTTAGTTGATTAATTAAAAGCAATTAATCTAAGCATGATTAATTAATTAAGGTTCATTAATTGGTATGATTAATGAGAATAATTAAGGATTAATTATTTGATTAAGAGTTAATTAATCATGGTTGATTATTTAGGATGGTGATTTAGTAATTGGTTTAACTAATGGTTATTTAAGCAAGATTTATTTTGATGAAGGTAATTAATTTAATTAATTTTAAATTAATTAAGAAGTAATTAATTTAATTCACTTTAAATTAATTAGAGATAGTTAATTTAATTCAGTTTAAATTAATTATAATGTGGTTTGAGTTAATCATTGCTTATGAATGATTGGATGACATTGGTTGTCTTGAATGCTGTGTGATCTCAGAAATGAGATAAGTATGTTTGTGTGATATGAATACTTGATTGCACTGTGATGATTACATAGATTATCAATTTGGTGTTGATATATGGAATATCTATTGTGATATTGATAATGTGGATTACCTGTTATTTGATAATGTTGATTATCAATTGTGATTTGCGAGTTATCTATCTGTATGTATATATATACTGTATTGAATTGTTTTTAAAACCTTTAAAACAACTTGAAATTAAAAGACACGCTTTGGATTTCGATGAGACCGGGATCCGATTTCCATATTTGGATATCCGAATACCACATCGATTCCAATTAAACGTTAGGTCGTTAATCCAAGTAGAGCAAGTGAAGACTCGAGGTGTAAGGGCTATACGTCAGTATAACTCTGTGGGTGATTCCGTAATGAGTTTGACGGAATAGATCTTATAGATTCGAGATGGTGGTTCAGAGTGCAAGGGTTATTGTCGTTAACTCTGAGGGTGATTCCAAAATGAGTGTAACGAGATAATGCCTTCGGTTTCGTTCGAACCCGGAACGAACTTGTATGGATTGAATGCTTTCAGAACATCGTCAGGTGGACGATGAGCATTCTAAGTGATGTGTCCTATAAAGGTAATCGTAGCCTCAAGCCTCATCAACCGGGAAAGGCTAAAACAGGGGAGATGCAGCAAAGCTGTCGTGGGTCGCACCCACTGGAGAGTAAGATTTATCCCTGTCTAGAGGTCCCTTTTATTTCGGCTGTGTGGACGGTTGAATTGCTACAACCGTCGGGGTTGTCTTGTTCGGAACTATTCAGTAAGGAATGGGTCCAGCTTTGTGTTGCAGGGGGTCGGGGAGTGATCCTCGGTATAGTGATCTAGGCCACGTACTATGACGGGCGGTACCCTAGTAGCCCTGCCATTGTATGGAATCCAAAATCCAATAAGTGCCAACGGTTTTGATTGTATTACCCACTTTTGTGGCTAGTAGCTGGAATTTAATGAATGTAACAATTTCGGCTATTTCTTATTTATTTGAAAACCCTGGACACTATTATAATATCATCGGATTTCCTATCAAATGTTTTGGTTAGCGTAAGGTAAAAACTTTTCCATGTTTATGTGTGGGAAGTCTTACGTGATACCTTTTTCTTTCAAAAGGTTTTTTTAAAGTTAAGCAACTTTAGCCCGTTTACTCACACCAGACCCATGTCTGACCTGGAGTTTATTCTATTTTTCTTAAACTCTTGGGTACTCAAATTTTTACAAGTAGCCAAGGGATTTAGGTTAGGATTTTAAGTTGGCTTGACGAATTCTGAAGGAGCAATGGACCAGGAGGCTTCTGCGTATAGCTATAGAGTATTCCGTTGTGTGTTCTCTGAGTTGTTGTATCGAGTTGTATAACTAGACATGTGTTTATAACTGTCTAGTATGAGTTGATTATGCTGTGTATCTTTGATGTATATGATACTATGTAAAGTATTTTGTGATTAATATAATTTATTCCTTCCGCTGTTTAGATTCTGATGTTGTTTTCCTTCTTCTTCTCTATCTTTTCTCTTTTCTGTCCCTTTCTTTCTTAAAGATGATGCGATTTTCTGGTGGTAGAAAGTTGGGTCGTTGCACTTGGTATCAGAGCATTAGGTTGAGTGAATACCTAGGCTCTGTGGTGGTGTCTTTCTTGAGAGAGCGTACTTGTAATTTTTATATATAACTATATATATATACATACATATATATATATATATATACTTCTACCTATCTTTTGGGTTACCTTTTCGGGTATTCCAATATAAGTTATAAAGGTAGATGGATTAGTGGTGTGAAAAACACAACTACCAATGGTTGGAGTTTGAATGTTTGAGGTTGGAAGTGTATCTTTCGAGACTGTAGACCTAATACCGTCTCGAGTAATCTTTGTAGTTTGGTGTAAGATTTCATTTGATCTCTGAAGGAAACCTGATAAGGTTCGGAGTTCATGTTTGAAGTGTAAATTTGATTGCACTCGTGTGAGCGGGTTTTTGAGAATTTGGATCTGTCAGTTGGACAGAAGTAAGTGATGGTATTTTGATACCTCAAGAAGTAGTAGCTGCGTGATGAGGTGCAGTGACTATGGACGTCTCCGGAGATGTTTTCTTACGAAGCAAGTTTAAGGAAGTGTGTCTGTTTCAGGTGTTGTAGCTAAGTTCAGCAGGATGCATGTGTTTAGTTGGAAGTCCAATATTCTCAAAGTGCTTTGGATGAGAAGTCTTTGGCATCTGTGTTAGCAGTGCAGCTCGGAAATGTTCTGTGTTTCAGCAGGAAGATCTTTTTAGCTTAGCATTTCCTGGAGGTGTAATTCAGAAACAACAGTGAGGATCTGTTTCTTAAATGGATTAGTTGGTCGAGGATAAACTGTTCAGATTAGTGGAGAGAGAACAGTATCTTGGATATTGGATTAGTTAATCGCAAAAGTGACTTGCGATAGTTTGATGATTAACTCAAATAGTCTTTTGCATGGATTTGTGGCATCTCTATAGGATGTAGAAGTCATGGGATTGCTAAGAGTTTTCTGGATATATCTTCAGGAGAGTTAGAGATTTCCCGCGTTGGAGATCTAGTTCTGAATCGACTTGATGTCAGGAGTGATAATGGTGATTCAGCTGGATAGAAGGTTGTTTCCTAGGTTGATTGTTTGGTGTAGCAGCTCTGTATTTCTTGGAATTTCTGTTGAACCTTATTTCCAAGATGTGATGTTTGGTTGGTGCTTGTGTTCATTTGTCGACATTTTCATCTGCTCCAGATCAGAGTTGTGCAGCGGAAGCAAGGTGGCTGTTGTTCTTGGGTAGAAGTAACTGGATATTGCAGTATTTTGGATTAGAGAGTTTCTACTGAATTTATTTTTCATAATTTGAGGCAAGTTGTTTTCTTCTGTTGATAGTAAAGTTTGGTTTTAATGGTGGATTGATCTTGTGAGGATCAGTTTGTTGAGTTGATCCTATTTGTTTGTAGAAGTATCAACGAAGGTTGAGCTGATTAGGAAGGATCTATAGGCAGCCCGGATCATCCGGGAAGTTTTAAGTTTAAGTAACGGAAGAATTTGGAATTCGAAGTTGAAGGCTTCGATGTTGTTAAGATATTCTCTGGTAATGGAAGCAATAAGTTTTGGTAAGCTTCGAGGTATTGGATTCTTTTGAGTTTTTGTAGAGATCAGTGCTTTGGTTTGAAGAGTTGAATTGCCAGTTTGGAAGACTGGAATTCAAATTATTTCACGTACCTCTGAGGGAGTACGTGTTTGGTCATTACTGGTTTTGAGACCAGTAGTTTTGCGAGGTTTTAGATGTTGATCAGACTTGTCTATGGTCTGGTATCTTGGGTAGATTATAGATCTAGCTGAGTAGGAACTCAGTAGGTTATAAGTATAGCTAGTTTGGGTATAGTAGAGCGAGTATCCATGTGTCTGTACTGGGGAAACTCGAGATAATTTTAGGAGGTTATCCGGATCTGTGTCCGGATAGCTAGTATTGCTTATTTGATTGAATTGATTATTTGGTTGAAATTGTTTGTTTGATTGATAGTGTATGGCTGTTATGTATGTTTCAATTGGTTGAAATAAAGTAAAACTGTGGATTATCTTTGTTTTAAATTTCGAGGATGAAATTCTGTAAAAGGTGGAGGATTGTAATATCCCGGAATTTCCAGGAGTTTAAAATGCTGATAATCGCTTAATTTAATTATTTGAAATTGATAAAACTATTATTTTCAAAAATAATTAACCAAGTAATATTTTAATTATTGTTATAAATTGGTTTTATATTAAGATAATTATTTTGTATTGTGTAAACCAATTCTAAATTGATATATTGTTTTCAAAATTTATTAGTATGTTTAAATACATTTATATCTGTGTATTTAAATCTATGTATTTTAAATTGATTTTAAAGTAGGATTTATTATTTGTAAATAATAATGAGCTTATTTTAAAATATTTGTTTATATTGATTTAAATTTATTTTAGATTTGACTTTTTAATTTGACTTTGAAATGAATATAAATATGAATTTAAGAATATACATACAAATTTAATAGAATAATATATAATTTGGTTTAAATTACATAGATAATATTTTAATTAGAAATAAGATTTTGTTTTATTTTTCTTTTATAGAAGTTTATCTAAAAAAATTTGATTTGTGTTTATTTAATAAAATAAATGTAAGGCTTTTGAAATAGCATTTTTAAAAATAAGATTGCAATGTTTTGTAATTTTATTTAAATTATCATTGATTTTATTTTATGTTCTTTTTAGAGATTATATTTTATAATTTATATAAATTAACATGCATTTATAAATGTATAAGTGTATTTTTATATTTAAGAAGCACATTAGTAATTAGGAGAATAATTTTAAAATGCTTTTAAATTTCTTTGAAATTTAAATAAAAAAATTAATATTGACAAATGTTCATTTCTTAAACATTATGATAACAAGTGTAAAACATTTGTGTAAGTAAAGAGACAAGTGTCCATTTTTATTTCTGATTTTCTTTTCAATTTATAAAATCTGAAATTGTTTATATAATCACCATCTTCCTCCACTTTCTTTTTCTTTAAACATTTTATTCATTCCTGAGAGAAACTTGAATATGCATGCAACTTTGAAACTCTTCAAATTCAAACCTGAAATGCAAATCTGAATCCTTCAAACTCAAACACATTCAGAAAATAAAAAGCCTGCAGCGTCCTCAAATCAAAACCCTCTTCAATTTAATGTCTACCTCAAATTTTTCAAAGTTTGTAGCTTTTTCAAACTGCAAATCTGAAACCCTTCTGTTTACAATTCAATGCATGTAAAACTGAAGCAATTCAGTAAAACAAAAGCCTGCAGATTCAAAAACAAAATCTGCATTTAACTCCTAAAACCCAAGTATCTGCCTCAAAGTTCGAATGCAATTCAACTCTATAAATTGCTTATGCTTAAACCCTGTAACCTCCTCAAACAAGAAGCCTGAAACCAGAAACTTTGTATCAAAAGCCTGCATTAATGTGTGCAAATAAAACTGCAAGCTTGCAGTTATTCTCAAAACAAAATCACCGCAAATGCTCAAGTCATTAAACCTAAAACGCTCTTCAAATATCAATCCATATCATGTTTCAAGTATTTTTGCAAAGCTATCAACCCAGTTTTTCATATTTCAATGTCTGCATCAATTTCCATTGCATGCAAGTGAGTTATCTGGGTCAAAGCAACCTGAAGCTTTTCTGTTGAAAGTAAATTCAGTTTAGAGGCTTCTGCTTCAAGTTTAAAATGTTTTGCAAATTTCCATTCACCTTCAAAATTCTGCACTGTCATCTTTTAAATGAGGTGAGTAAACATTTTTACTAATATTTAATTAGTTAAGTAGCTGTTGAGTTTATGATGATATTTATATACATATAAGTTTGCCCTGTATAGATATAATGTTTAATATGTTGGTTATGCTTTGAAACTGTGCATGTTTGTTTGCCTTGATCATCTCTGTTTTTGACTTACTGCAGAATTAAGTTTAAATCTAAACTTCAAGCTATTTTTGTTAAACAACTATTAGAACATAGATTTAAAAAAAAAATAAGTAGTTTAAGTTTAAAATTAAAAAGTAAAAAAAATAAAACTAAGATTCTGAAATTTAAAGTCATCTGGAAAAAAATGCATGTAGTAAACAAATTTATCTTCAATGTTTGGAAACAAGTATTTAATTTGGTTAAAACAATTACATAAATCAAAGTATCATTGGAAGTTACGAATTGTGAAAAGAAATTCAAAATTTTTAAATCTGTATCGAGTTTGCATTTGGGTTTTTACTGCAAATTTGGTTTGATCTATGACTAATGATTTATTCATTTGGATTGCTTGAAAATCTTCATGGGGTTAGTGTTTGCATCTGTGAGTATAGCAAAAATAATTGAAGAATTTTTAAATCATTGTGATGCTTGATTTCGTCTGAAATTGGTTGTAAACCTAGTTTTAGAAGCTGACTGTAAATTGATTTCTGCATCCCCAATATTGCATCGAGCTGTATGATTTTTTGGGAGGAGCATGCATGGTGATCAGTGGACCATGGCCGGAGTTGTAGCAATTGTAGTTGATCGGAGGTGTTGATTTTGGGAATTGTTGATGATGGGTTTTGGGCACAGTTTCACCTGATGCCTCGATTTTGATTCGAGACATAAAGTGGTGTTTGGTTGGTTGTAGGGGCTTGCGAAGTGTTTGGGTGACTTGTCGGAGGTGTTGTCGTTGACTGGAGGAGGCCTGGCAATGGTGCAGGTTGCATGGTGGAGTCGGGTGATGTCTGTTTGATTTGGGTTTTGTTTGGGTTTGGGTACCGGGGTTTAGCTCGGGGGGGAAGTCGAGCATTTTTGGTTGTGGCTCGGGTTTATACTCGTGTTGATCTGGGTAGTGATGTGCTGTGTTAAACCGTTAGTTTAACAGTTTTAAGTTTTTAAATTAAAACAGTTTTTTTTTTTAAGTTTGATTTTAAACAGTTTTTAAAGATTTAAAATCCATGTGTTTTGTTTCCTTAGTTTCCAAAAACAAAATAAGGGGTGAACCCAAACTAAAGAGTTAACAAAAATTTCAAATTTAAAATAAAATAAGTTTTAAACTTTAAATAGTTTAAATTAAAGTAAAATTCTTGTTTCTGAAATTGAATTGTTTTATAAATGAAATTTATATGATTTGTTTAAATGTTTTTAGCTAATGTTGTTTTTAAACTTATTTTGGAAATAATAAAGTAAATTTATAAATTTTTTTATTGATTAACAAATAAAGTTTAAGATCACTTATTAACTTGGAATTAGATTTGTTAATTAATAATTAGAGAAAGTAATTAATGATTTCTTTATAATTTAATTTAATTAAAGAATTAAGTTAAGTAAAGATTTCAAGATTATTTAAGATAATTTTTTATCTTAAAATAATTAATTATGTATTAATAATTTGTAATTAGTTAGTTAATTAAAGAATTTTAAGTTAATTAATTTATTTAAATAATTATTTAAAAGGGTTCAATTAAGTAATTAATTAAGTATATTTATTTATTTAATTAACTATTAATTAAGACGATAATTTAATTAATGTCTAATGATTAATTAAATTGTAATTACTTATTAATTAAGTAATTAAGGGTTAATTAAAATAGTAAAGGTTTTATTAAGTCTTAATTGAGTTTTCTTAGTTAATAATTAAAGGATTATTAAAAATAAATGCTAATTAATTAAGAATTAATTAACTATTTTATTTAAGGTTAATTAATTTTAATTAAGGATTATTTAATTATATTTATGGATTAATTAATTTGTAATTAAGATTGTTAATTAATAATTAAGTTTATTAATTAATGATCAAGAGTTGATTAATTAGTTAATTTAGGTTAATTAATTAATTATAAATGTAATCAGTGATTAATTACTTTTTTTAAAGGATTGATTAATAATTAAGGTTTATTAATTAATATTTGAAGATAATTAATCTGTTAATTGAAGATTACTTTGGATTAATGAGTAATTAGGGATGAATTACTCAATTTTGTTTTATGAGATGATTGAAATTAAGTAATTAATTAATTTGTTAATTAATCAAGTATGGTCACTTGATAAATGGTTAAGTATGATTACTTAATAAAGTTTTGATAAGGTTAATTACTTAAGATAAGTAATTGATAAATTACAGAGGTAATTGAATTAGGTAAATTACTGATTGGAAAGTAATTTTAAATGGGTAATTACTTGTTAAAGTAATTAAAGGTTTATTACTTGGGTAATAAATCAAAGGATTTATAAAGTAATTAAGAAGTAATTAAGAATAATTAATTATTGTATTTAACTTGATTAATTAAAAGCAATTAATCTAAGCAAGATTAATTAATTAAGTTTCATTAATTGGTATGATTAATGAGAATAATTAAGGATTAATTATTTGATTAAGAGTTAATTAATCATAGTTGATTATTTAGGATGGTGATTTAGTAATTGGTTTAACTAATGGTTATTTAAGCAAGATTTATTTTGATGAAGGTAATTAATTTTATTAATTTTAAATTAATTAAGAAGTAATTAATTTAATTCACTTTAAATTAATTAGAGATAGTTAATTTAATTCAGTTTAAATTAATTATAATGTGGTTTGAGTTAATCATTGCTTATGAATGATTGGATGGCATTGGTTGTCTTGAATGCTGTGTGATCTCAGAAATGAGATAAGTATGTTTGTGTGATATGAATACTTGATTGCATTGTGATGATTACATAGATTATCTATTTGGATGTTGATATATGGAATATCTATTATGATATTGATAATGTGGATTACCTGTTATTTGATAATGTTGATTATGAATTGTGATTTGTGAGTTATATATCTGTATGTATATAGATACTGTATTGAATTGTTTTTAAAACCTTTAAAACAACTTGGACTTAAAAGACACGCTTTGGATTTCGATGAGACTGGGATCGGATTTCCATATTTAGATATCTGAATACCACATCGATTCCAATTAAACGTTAGGTCGTTAATCCAAGTAGAGCAAGTGAAGACTCGAGGTGTAAGAGCTATACGTCAGTATAACTCTGTGGGTGATTCCGTAATGAGTTTGACGGAATAGATCTTATAGATTCGAGATGGTGGTTCAGAGTGCAAGGGTTATTG
The DNA here is from genome assembly GCA_030765085.1 of Allium cepa. NCBI lineage: Eukaryota > Viridiplantae > Streptophyta > Magnoliopsida > Asparagales > Amaryllidaceae > Allium > Allium cepa. Next base: position 765,295,911 of record CM060937.1, on the reverse strand, counting down.
TCGTTAACTCTGAGGGTGATTCCAAAATGAGTGTAACGAGATAATGCCTTCGGTTTCGTTCGAACCCGAAACGAACTTGTATGGATTGAATGCTTCCAGAACATCGTCAGGTGGACGGTGACATTCTAAGTGATGTGTCCTATAAAGGTAATCGTAGCCTCAAGACTCATCAACCGGGAATGGCTAAAACAGGGGAGGTGCAGCAAAGCTTCGTGGAGTCGCACCCATTGGAGAGTAAGTTTTACCCCTGTCTAGAGGTCCCTTTTGTTTCGGCTATGTGGACGGTTGAATAGCTACCACCGTCGGGGTTGTCTTGTTCGGAACTATTCAGTAAGGAAAGGGTCCGGCTTGTGTTGCATGGGGTCGGGAGTGATCCTCGGTACGGTGATCTAGGTCACGTACTGTGACGGGCGGTACCCCAGTAGCCCTGCCATTGTATGGAATCCAAAATCCAATAAGTGCCAACGGTTTTGATTGTATTACCCACTTTTGTGGCTAGTAGCTGGAATTTAATGAATGTAACAATTTCGGCTATTTCATATTTATTTGAAAACCCTAGACACTATTATAATATCATCGGATTTCCTATCAAATGTTTTGGTTAGCGTAAGGTAAAAACTTTTCCATGTTTATGTGTGCGAAGTCTTACGTGATACCTTTTTCTTTCAAAAGGTTTTTTTAAAGTTAAGCAACTTTAACCCTTTTACTTACACCAGACCCATGTCTGACCCGAAGTTTATTCTATTTTTCTTAAACTCTTGGGTACTCAAATTTTTATGAGTAGCCAAGGGATTTAGGTTAGGATTTTAAGTTGGCTTGACAAATTCTGAAGGGGCAATGGAGCAGGAGGCTTCTGCCTATAGCTATAGAGTATTCCGCTGTGTGTTCTCTGAGTTGTTGTATCGACTTGTATAACTAGACAGGTGTTTATAACTTTCTAGTATAAGTTGATTATGCTGTGTATCTCTGATGTATGTGATACTATGTAAAGTATTTTGTCATTAATATAATTTATTCGTTCCGCTGTTTAGATTCTGATGTTGTTTTCCTTCTTCTTCTCTATCTTTTCTCTTTTCTTTCCCTTTCTTTCTTAAAGACGATGCGATTTTCTGGTGGTAGAAAGTCGGGTCGTCGCACAAAGTGAGATAAAATGGCTTCACCTATACAAGTAGGCTCGGCCACATCACAATTAGGCTCGACCATCACCACATAAGGCTCGACTACGATTGGATTCAAGGCATCTAGGCTCAGCCAAGACAAGCAAGGGCATGGATATGGTGTAGGACATGAAGAGATGCAAGTTACATATGTTGGAAGGCAAAAAGGCAAGAGTTTGAGATGTATTAGGTTCAGCCCTTTGTTTGTTTGGCTCGGCTATTGGGTTTGGGTAGGGTCTAGGCATCACAAAGTCACGGCTAGGGGATGGTAAGGCCATGGCAAAGCAATTTGGTGAAGTTTCAATTTGTGGCCGAGGCTAAGAAGTGAAGGTGGAGGATAAATTGCTCGGCTAAGCTATGAAACAAGGAGATGGTGATGGGGTTTTGCATTTTTAGTCACGACAAGGGGTTAGGTGGTGGTGATGAGGTTGTGGAGGTGGTCATGGTGGTGGTGTGATGGCCGGCTAGAGGTGAACAAGGTGGTGGCCGAGCATGTCTAGAAGAAAAACAAAAAAAAGAGAAAAAGTAAGTGGAAAAAGAAGAGAGAAGGAAGCCATGGAAACTTGAAATAATTTCTCTTGAAAGCAAATGAAAAAAATGAGGAGATGAGAATCTTTTTGTACGTGATCTAGATATGAAGTGGTGGCTAGGGTTTAGTGTTGAACGGGTAAAGATGTGAAGATGAGTGGCTAGTGAAATGAAAGGCTAGAAAATGAAGAGGCCTATCTCCTATCCAAGAAAAGTAACCTAAGACTCTTGAATTTTCCTAAGCCCAATTATCAGAATAAACAAATAAGAATCCAATAAATAAAATAAAAGTCTAAACAAAATAAAATAGAAAATAAAATAAAGAAATGAACATAGGAAAAATAGAAAATAAAATACATAAAATAATTACGTGTATAACGCTGAAAGTTATCAAATTTAAAAAGTATAAAACGGGATTTTACGAAACGAAAAGCAGAACAAATATTAAAATAAAATACAGTTTCAAAGAAAAATATTAGAATTTAAAAAGTAGAGATCCTGACTCGACCTTCGAAAATCGGCACCGAATACGACACTCATATTCAAATGCCGCAGATCCAAACGTCGAACCTGGTGCACCGGAGCTTATAACACAATTAAGTAAACAACACGGCGGAAGAAAAAGAATAATACATTAATACAATATCGATACAACATATAATACAATAGATATCAATATATATCAGAGATATGATACAAGAAAATAGCAACGGAAAAGAAAATAAATAATGCCAGCAGCGGAACAAAATCTCCAAGATAGTCTTCAAGAGAGAACTCCAGTAGCAGCCCGAACTAACGTCACAATACACAAAGATAAGCAAGTGCAGTCCATATCCAAAGATTGAACTAGCTCCAGATAATCTAGTAAACCTGACTATCTGAAAAACGCAACTTTAGACTGCCTATGTGGACAAATTTGAGCACCTAGAGTTTAGGAAAGAAACAATAAACTCCGGATCAGTCATGAGACTGGTATGAGTAACAAAAACAGTCTATCTTTAAAAACAAACAAAGAAATATTTTAAAATAGATCCGCAATGCTTTTAGAAAATGTAACTACCATAAGACCTCCCACCACACACACAATGCAAACGCAGAATTGGAGGAGATTTCACGACAATCTAGAGCTGAACGTGGGCGGTGGCAGTACGTCTAGGCCGGTGGAGATGGCCGCGACTTCATGGCTGGGTGGCTCGAGGCATGGAAGCTCATGGCGTTTGGTCGATCTCTACTGGCGGCTGTGTGTCGAGTTGCTGTAGCGTGAGCGATGGTGTTAGGGTTTGGAGGTGCGTATTTACAATTATACCCCTGTTTTATTTTTAATTTTAATTTAAAATTTTCAACGTTCTAACTAGCATAACTTATTCATACGAGCTTAGATTTGAACGCAGTTTCTAGCATTAGGATCGCATCGAAATTCCAAACAATCCAAAACTAGTTTGGTTGGATTCTGAGACAGTTTGAATTTTAGGATTTATTTGAATTTCAAATCTATGATAAATCAAAGATGATTGTTTTAACCCACTCACAAATACTAAACCTTCTCAATTCAAGTGTCTCCATGACATCCTAAGAGTATATACAAAACATCAAATTCATATAGTTAAACATGCTTGATACGTAGATTCTTTGATATTATTATTATAAGTGCAAGGTGCAGGAAAACATTTTGAAAGTATAATATAAATCTTAGCCATCATAGGTACCATTATAGTATGCCTACTATAGCTACCATATTAGATGGCAGGTTCTACAGCTAAAACCGTACAGGGTTTCGTATTGGGAATTGGATTTCCAACAAATGGTCAGGCCAAGTAACTTCCCATTGCCACATGGGTATGCCTCTAGAAGGACACCCCAGGAACCTAACCGGATCTCTGCCAACACAAGGCCGGGTTACCCCTAACTGGGTAACTACTGACACGAGTATGCCATCCCCCGGTCGTAACCAACCTTTAACCCGGGATCCCGATAACCAACAACCAAAAAGTAATAAATTCGCAGTAACCACATAGGTTAAATATCTGGGCTCCATACCATGATACCACCTCTATCCAGAAAGAAATGAACATACCCTCAAGGGGGCGCGATCCCCAAGTAACCTTGCTGCATCTTTCCTGTTTCGACCATTTCGGGGTGTGAGGTTCGACGAAGTCTCGCCCACAAAGCTACGCTTTTCGCAAAAGCCATGCTTTTCGCAAAAGCCACGCTTTGATCAACAAATGGTCAGCAGCACTCAGCGTGCCACATTACCAAGTTGGGAATATATCACTAATAACCTTCAACTACATAACCTCTGAGCTCGTACGTCTCAGAGAAGGGTGTTAAGCTAAGAGAATAAATTCTCCGCCACCAACAGAAATGTATTCTAAAGAAATCTGCTTTATATCTCAAAATGTAATGTCAGACATACAATCCATACAAGTCTGTTCTGGGTTCGAACAGAACAGAAGGCACCTCCAAAGAAGTCCTTGCAATCCGGGTATTCACAATCCCGATCGGGCTTCCCATCACTTAGGGAATCTCTATACCGACGCGACTCGGTGCAGAGACAATCAACAAGTTATCCTTTCGTTCTCGAAAATACCCGGTCTTCGCCATCGGTCTTCAAATGCTATCCATATGCGTTGTAGCACTATTCGGAATGGGTTACGACACAAAGGTCTTCTCACAGCTAAACTGAATAGTGAGTGTAATATTTAAAAATCATATGGATACTGTGTCTCAATTAAGTCACAACTTAATAATTCAAAACTTTCTTTCAAATGGTTTAAACCAATTACCATTTCAAATCTTTTAAACAAAAGATTTATTTCATAAAGTTCACCTAATTTTACAAAGATTCATTCCCGGATTTCAAAACAATTCCATGTTAATTGGATTAATTCATTAAATCTTTAAATCAAAGATTTGTCTCATAGCTTTCAAATCGTTCCCAAATATTCATTTTCAAAACTCGTTTCCAAATATTCATCTATAACTTGGAAAACTATTTCAGTTTAAACTTGAAATCCCTTTAATACAATTTGAAACGAAAGCTTTTTATCATTTAGAAACAACAGTTTTATTTTGGAAAACCCGATTTCATTTATACAAGTTACAATCTTTGGGTTAATTCAAATTCCCAAAAACAACACTTTAAATATGGTTTAAAACCCGTATAAACTTGTATAATTCTTTTTAAATCATAAATACCAATATAGGATTCAATTTCAAATATTGAATTCCAGTTTAAATCAAAATTTTCAATTTTCAAATCTTTATTAAGTTATTCAAAATAACTTACATTTTTAAAACAGCTTTTCAACAGATTTTCACTTTAAACCCAATCCATTTCCAACCTATTTGAAATAAAATATTCAACTTTTAAACTATTTCAAAATCTGTGACTTAACCAATTTCCTCGTGAAATCCATATTCGTGTGTGTGTAAGTGTAGTCCAGGGGTTTAACACAATAGTGCAACATCGTTCAATCATGACAGATCAAATACAACAATATATCTGATAAGCGATATAAACTATAACACTTATCTTCATTCACAGATCACAGATATATTTATCATAGGTAATGAATTACATCACAGATAATTAATCACATTATAGATCACCACACAAATCAGGATATATCACAAAACATCAGATATCGGGAATATCAACAATTCAACCATTCAATAAGATCTAAACATTCATAGGTAAAATTTATTAATCAACTGATTAATCCAGATCAGATGTATTATTTGTCATTAATTTTGGTTACTTAACATAAGTTAATTTCAAATCATCTGAGATAAATTTCCCTTTTATTATTAACTAACCATCCTTAACTTATGATTCAATTGATCTTTAACTTCTAAATAAATCTTAGTTAATCACCTTTATTAACGATTAAAATTTCTTTAATTACTTTTCTAAAGAAATTCACTTATATTGATCATTATTGATTATAAATTGAATAACCATTAAAAACACATTAATTAATTCTAATTATTTAGTTAATTAAGTTCCTAGCAATAACTAAATTAATTCCTAATTACTTGATTGATTTATTTCTAATCAAAAATTAATTCTCTTCGAATGGTTAAAACAAATTTCAAAACCCTCTTATTTCACAAGTTAAAGAATTACTTATCTTATAATAGAAGTTTAAAAGAATTTAAAACCCAATTTCAAATTAATTTCAAATCAATTTTAAAATACACTTTAATAATCAAAATTGTTTAAATCATTTTTATATTTAAAAACATCCATTTATTTCAAATCTAAAATACATATTTAATTTTAGATTCCAGATTAAACTTAGTGTAACAACATGAAATTTTTGAAGATTTAAAACTGGAATTTAATATGATTTTGTATTAATGTTTAGGTAGAGAAGAAAATCATATAATTTATAATAAAGGGAATGTTAGAAATTAAATGAGAAATTGAAATAAATGGAATAATATTGAAACGAATAAAATTTGGATAGATTTAATGAAACCGAAATAAATGAAATAGGTAATTGTTATACCTGAATATAATTGAATATGGAGAAACATAAAAGTAAGTATTGAATTCAAACTATGTATAATTTAGGCAATAAAATATGTTTATTTATGGAGTTAGATTGTTTATATTATTTTAGTCTATACATCAAATAGAAGAGAACAAGCGTTAATCTTAAGGGTGTGATAACAATTATTATATATTACCTAATTTATCAGTCAATCAATTTATTTGAAATAAAGTCCTCTTAAATGTTAAGTAATTTTAATAACTATTATTGAGGAAACGTTACTTAATGATTTTTAATTTAGTAACGGAAGAGTGAATGAGAATTGATAGAAAACATAAATTTATTTATAAGTAAACAAGAGTATATATTGAACTAATTTATGATAATCGGATAATGCAGTGTTAATGGAAATTGAACATGTTATATATTGGATATATACCAGGGTGGGTAAGTAGTAAACTTTTAAATGAAAGAAAGTAAGTAAGTAACCATTTATTTAGGTTATTTATTCATTTAGTATGTGAAATAAAAATTTGGGAATCAGATCTCAATTAAGGAAAATTAAGTTGTACTTTAATTTGAAATAAAATCTAATAAATATTACATTAATAAGGAATGTAGTACAAATGGTTAGGGATTGTCAAATTTGGTAGAAAGGGATTGGACTTAGGAAATTTTGTTAATTGAGTTTAAAACCTTAATTAATACGCGTAATTGACAAGATTCACATTTTTAAATATAACCGTTGATACAAATCTAAGATGTATATAGAAGTATCAGTGTAACGAAATGTAAACAAATGTTAAATATGCTTATAGGATAACGATTGTTTGAATAAAAAAGAATGGGAATCAACATTTAATTATTTATTTGAATTTAAATCACGATAATATGATTTATTGCAATTACATGGATTTAATATTTTTTTTAAATTACGTAAATATTTAGGTAGATGAAATTGAAGTTATTTATGTAATGAGTATGAATCTAATGTTAATTTTGCTTATAAATGACAGTTGATATTGAATGGAAAGAATGCAAGTTTAAGTTGTGTCAATATATTGGAAATTAGTGTATAATAATAGGTTTTATTGAAATTAAATGAAATCAAACATCTAATTATTATGTTAATAGAAAGTAAAATGGAATGTAAGAATATGGTGGTAATAGTTGTAAATCAATTATTTTATCCGTTTAATGATAGTGAATTTAATAATAGAATGAAATTGAATTCAATAGAATTTTCGGAGATTAAATTTATAAATTTGGAATTTAATGAAACTGAGGTTAATATTGGGATTGATAAATTTATCCTCTCTAATTTGACATTTAAATTTTGTTTAAATCATTGTAAATGTTTGAGAAAATAAAGGTGTTAAAAATTTACAAATTTTAGAATTTGAGTTTAAAATTTGAATTAATCAATTAATTGTAAATTTAATTAATATAAAAATAGCCAATTTGGCCACTGGCTCAGATTTCTAAGAAACTTATTTCATCGGATCCGTAATGGTGAATTATAATAATGTTTCAAGTTTCACAGCGATCGGACTTATCGTTTGATCGTACGGACTCGAAACGCCTTGAAATTTATGCCATTGAAATCAATTTGAAAAATATTGATTTTATCATAACTTCTTCATACGATGCAATTTGAACCTAAAACATTTTCCATTGCTTTCAAAATATTTTATAACACTTATTTTTATATATGGGTTGACCCAATTTCCTTTCGGAGTTAGAACGGGCTTTTTGGGCCATTTTGGTGTTAGCGCATATATATGTTTTATCAATCTATTCTAATTTCTGACCTACCTATATAAACCCGGTTATAAACCCTAACCTCAATCTATTCTCATTTGTTTGTGCGTACAATTCCTCAGCTGCTCCTTGTAACAACCCGCATATCTATCGAGTTTGTATTTAAATATTTTATTTAAATAGTAACTCGTTAATCGGATTTTGGTCCGAAAAGCTACTTTTTGCAAACGGTCAAATTAGGACTCGAGACCACTTCCATTGAGTTCGAAATGTCGTTTACAACTTTTTAAGTATAAACATCGATAGGTTTGGAGTTAGTGAAATTTCACTAACTTTTCCCGCTTTGGACTTTGGGTTAGTTTAGCCTATTAAGCCCAAGTTCCAACCCTCTTCTCCTCACTCTTCATAAATTTCCTAACTAATCAAGCTTTGGCATTAATGGTGGAGGGAATGGGAAATTAAAATTCCAAAACTCAAATTCAATTGCAATCCATCTTTCTACTCCAAATTCAAGAAGAAGACATTGGATTCAAGCTTCTTGTGCTTAGATAGAAGAGGGATTGATTCTTGCTTGCTTAAAACTTCATTTTCATTGATATTTGGTGCAAAGGTGAGATTTTTATCTCACAAATCTAGTCTATAACTATATTGGGTTGTTGGGAATGATTCCCTATCACTTTAGCATGAATATTTGCTTTTGGTTTGGATTGGATTGGCGAAAAACTCCGATTTTTGGCGTTTTGGCGAAATTTCTGCATTTAGGTCGTTCTGTCCATTTTTAGGTCGTTCGGAGTTAGGTCGTGTGGGTCTTAGGTCGTAGGTCGCGTACGAGATAGCTCCTTGATCGTTCTGACCATTTTTCGCGTGTTCGGAGTTAGGTCGTTCACGACCTAGTACTTAGGTCGCTCGCGACCTAACCCTTAGGTCATTCGCGTGTTATCACGCTAAGTCGCACTGCCTTGAATCTTCACTTCGGAGTTCGGTCGTTTCACGTTAGGTCGTATGGCTTTTAGGTCGTAGGTCGTATGGCTTTTAAGTCGTAAGTCGTATGACTTTTAGGTCGTAGGTCGCTGGCCTTTTGACCGTTAGGTCGCATGCCTTTCTACTTCGATAGGTCGTTCGGCCATGCTTTCTATTTTTAGGTCGCGACATCTTTAGGTCGTGTTACCTATATACCCCTAGGTCGAAAGACCTTAGGTCGTGCACCTTTAGGTCGCGAACCCTATTAGGTCGCGAACCTCTTTAGGTCGCCTGTCCCTTAAGAAGTTAGGTCGTTCGTCCTGTGATGCCTTAGGTCGTTTGACCCGTGTTACGTTAGGTCGCGTAACCCCTTAGGTCGCTTGACCTTGTTTCCTGTTAGGTCGCGTGACCTTGTTTTCGCCCTTAGGTCGTTTCACTTTTAGGTCGCATGACCTCGTCTCCGTTAGGTCGTGAACCTTGTTAGGTCGCTCATCCTTAGCCCGCGAACTTTCTTAGGTCGCGTACCTTTAGGTCGCGTGTCCCCTCTACCTCGTTAGGTCGCAAAGAACATTAGGTCGCTCGACCTCCTTACCCATCAGGTCGCGCACTTAGTTAGGTCGCTCAGCCATTGTGTTAGGTCGCGTGAACCCTTAGGTCGTTAGGCCTCATTTTGCTTTAGGTTGTAGGCCTCTTGCCTTCACTTAGGTCATACCGTTTTGTCGGGGCGCTGCCCCGCACCCCGCCGGGGGCGCTGCCCCCTGGACCCCCGTGACCTGACCGGGCAGGTCGAACCCCGTAAGCGGTAGCGTTGCCCCCGCAACCCCACCTTGGGGGGTTGCCACCCCCCCGGACCCCCCCTCCGTAGGGGATCTTATCTGAAAAACATTGAGCTGATTTCCTTGGATTTTATTCGCATCTCCGTATGCGATCTTTGTGACTGATTGTTTCTACACTTGCTTATGTGTTTTGTCACTTTATAATATAAAGGTTTCAATACTAGTAGTAAATATCAAAACTCTTTTAACAAACAATTTCAACTCTATTTTTAATAACAAAGCTCTTTTCTTAAACCGTTTTCCAATCTATTAGTATATACAAGCCTTTACCTCACTCGGATGAGAAATCTAATTAAACGACTTAGTAAAACAAGTGGTATGAAACGCTTGCGTTCACTTCGTCGGTTAATTCTTGGACTTGTTCGATTGAACCTCTTGTGACAATTTTATTAGTGAAGATTTACAGTTTGTTCGTAAATATTTAAGTTAAGCAAGTGGTTATGGGACATGAAGCTAAACTTCTATATTTACTAGCTTAGTGTAATTGACACTTCTCGTTGATCTTGATGATCGCTTTATGAATTAGACTAGCAATTGCACGATGTCTCTTTCATTGCAAGGTCAGACTAGACACCACTTGTGTGATTCCATTCACACATACCTTTCTGCTTTTTGGTTAGTCTTGACCTCAATCTGTGTGATTCCATTCACACATGCGGGGTAGCTCCCCTTGGTCTTTGGACCGTCATGTGATAGGCCTCTTTCCCTTTTTATGATTTCTGGATTTCTCGTGTTGATTTCTGGAATTTATGTCATTGACTTGTTATGAGTACAAGTTTAGGGTATGATGCCCTCTTCGGATCTTTGAGAAGATTCTTGTGATATTGATTATCTCTTATTGATTGATCTTCTGTTGATCATTATTTACATACTTATAGTGGTATGTCGTTATGGATGTTTATGTTTATGCCATATCTTTTATGTTATATCATGTCATCTGATATTTATAGCTAGACTGATCCGTTTATTATTTTCTTAAATAATACTCGGTTCAGACCGAGATGTTACAGGTGCTTCTTCTTGACTTCTTCCCAGGGATTCATCACTCTGACTTTTGGCTAACTGTTTAGATTAGCAGTTTTTGTTGTATACACTTGAGATATAGACTCATAGTTGTATTCTTTTGTATAGCACGTGTTGCTATTCTTTTGTATTATCGTGGATCTTAATGACCACTACTCTGATGTACACTTTCATGTGTTAGTTATATATTCATATCTTCTTCCGCCTTTGTGATATGGATATCTGTGACTGATTTGTGATATGATTATTTCTATGTTTGTTTTCGAAGATTATTTATAGCCACCGTGTGATAAGCAATTACATGGATGGTCGCTCCTCAACAGCCTTATTCTCCGTGCTAGTTGACAGCACTACTCCGGAGTGTTCTTGGCTAGCGTGGGTATAGAGGTGGGGCATCACACTCCTCTTCCCAATGTCTGCAACCCCTAGATCCAATTTCAAATTTAAAAATCAAATGAAAATTCAAACTCCTTAGAAAATCTGAAAAAAAAATATGTTGAAGCTCTTGACTAGCGTAATTCACTGGTGTTGTTCGTTTTTCATTTTGGATTGTCATCTGATCAGTAAAAATGGAGGAAGTTTCGGCCGTTTATCATCGCCGCGATCAAACTTGTCGGATCGACAAACCCTTTTTTGGTTTTGAAGAGAGGACCATGGGAACTTCATCCATGCAGTTTATTTCGTGAATCGATGGTTAGATCGTCGTGAAATATCGATTAGGGTTGTAAATTTATAGGCGGTAGCGGCCTCTAGGGCGGTACGCAGGGGGACAGGCAGGTGCGGCTCGAGGTGAGCAAGACGATGGTAGTAGCGGCGTGGTTGATGGAGGCACGGGGTGGCGTACGTCGGTGGTCAAAGTTGGCAAATTTGGGTTTGGTCTCGTGTAATTCAATCTCGTAAATCATCATATCTATCACATACGATATCCAATTTACGCGCGGTTTTTTTATTAGGATCATATTGAAATTCCAGACTTGATGACACAAGTTTGGACAAATTCTGAGACGGTCAAATTTTTGGGTTTAAATTGAATTTAAATTCAAAAGGTGAGTGTTTTAACCCACTCACAACTTCTAAAATTTCTTATGTTTGTTAAATTGATATATGATGTGATTTGAAATTTATTTATGTTTGTTTCGCATATTTTAATCATCATCTCAGTTAATTGCATTTATTTAATTAAATTGTTATTTACTTATTTATTACGTATTAACTGCCAGTTGAATTTATATTTATTTTTATTGCATATAAAATGTCAGTTAAACAGTTATAATTTATTTTGAATATAAACTGATAATTGATACCAGTTATTTATCACCTGTTATATATTGATGTATTGTTTGAATTTGGATGATGATTGTGATAAATGAATGTATGAGTCTGATGGATGAATGGATGTTTATTCATATTAATTGCAAGTTGTCATGCATTTCATTTCATTCGGGATTGCGGTTTGAAATGATATATAACCGTAATTTTTATTCTAAATTATGGATTGAAATGATAGATATCCTATCACTTGACCATAGGGTAGAAAATTATATACACACCCCGTCGGTCTATATATACAAATATTTTGAAAATGATTTCTATGGTTTGGATAGGATACGGTTTAATAAATATAAAATTTTGACCTTATATAAAATCTTATTTTTATATACATACATAGTTATACTATTGAATTTAAGCTATGCATAAATTTGTTAAATAAAATAAATAAGTCGAATAATGGAGTTTAATGATTTAAATCAATTAAGATTGGATGGTAAATTGGAAATTTATTTGAATGGAACTTATTTAAAGTTTTCACTCCATAAGTTGATGTAAAACTTATTAAAGCTTGGAAATTTTAAACGTATGATATTTATAACTGGATTTTTATTCAAGATAAATTAAACGAATATTTATAGCATAAATAAATTAAAGGAAATATTTAAGTTGTTAGTAATTGGAGTTTTATTTTAAATGATTTTTTATCTATTATGTAAACATTTCAAAACTAAATAATAGGACAATGAGTTGGTAAATATAAATTTCCAACCTTAATTTTTGAAATTGTTAAATACTCAAGTTTGAAATATTTGGAAATTGAAGGGGTTTATTTAACTAAAAGTGAATTTAAAATTTATGGATTTAGACTAAAATTTTAAATGAATAAAATTGTGAAGTCGCCGAAATTATTTTATAAAGTAATTTTAAATTAAAACTATTTTATTCTATATACTGTTTGAATATCCAAACCATTCAAGTTTTAGAAGTTATGGTTTTAAAGTTATGAATTACGAAGTATTATGTTTTGAAAGCTATAATTCAAATGTTTGGTTTTCAGATACTATAAATTTTAAAGCAGTATGATTTTGGAAAAGAAATATATTTGAAATAAAATGATATTATTGATTTGGGTTTTATAAAAATAATATCAAAATTAGTTGTTTTGGAAATGGAAATGATATCGTATTTATGGGTTTTGTAACAACCCTGTATTTTGTAATTATTTTATTGTATATTTTAATTATTTTTAATGTAAGATTTTGATTTAAAAACTTATTTTACTTATTTGAAATGACTAAATTTGTTATTTAAATATAATCTTGATTTTTATGAGTTATAATTCCAAACATGTGTAAGTTGAATATTTGCCTGAAATGCTTATTTTGGTCAACATAGTCAAACTTTGACTTTCAACTTAAAATTTTAAAAGTTTAAAAATTTAATTTTTTTCATTTATTTAAAGACTTTGGCTTTTGTTTTCTTAAAAATCTAATTTTGGAAATTTTCTTGAAATGATTTCTGATCATTTGTCCAAATAAAAATAAACAATGTCTGAAAATTTGATTTGGATAAAAAGTGTAACTTTAATAAAAATTCTAAATTTTATAATTCTAAAGGCAAAATTTTCATCTTGAACTGTATACAATTGTGTAACATTTGTTTCACTTTTGTTTTGGTCAGATTTGTTGTATACTTGTTTTTTTAAAAAAAAGTTAGTAATAATTAGTGTGAAACGGGAAATAAACTTTACATTTCTTTTACATATGTTTACATCAGTTTCTTAACTTTATATTTAACAATCAATTGGATGAAGCTAAATCAAATGTTATTAATTATGGTATAATAGCTATTAAATTTTGGTTTAAAGTGATGGTTTATTTTTCCTAATAGAAACGTTAGTATTTTAAATTTATTTAATAAGAGAAACAAAATAATTTGTACGTTACTTTGGGCATATATTTAATTGTTGCTCTTGCCTTTTCGTTATCTATTTGATTTTTTTCTTGCGTTAACAATGCAAAGTTTTCAGCCGTATATTCTCTTTTGAGAATCCAAAATCTTGCTCAAATCTTGCCTTAAATCATTTCCGTGTGTGAATTATTTCTTTCCCTCTTGCCTCCCATACGTTTCCACCTATTGGATAGAATTAAATTGCCTCTACCGTTCAAGCATTTTACTCTTGCCTGCCCTCTACATAAATTAGTGAGCAAATGTTAATATATATTTCACGTTCAAAAGTTCCATAGCACAAATTTTTCATTTTGCTTCCATCAAAATTTGCGTGAGCATCTCCTGAAGGTAGGAACCGGCGCATGCTTTTTCTTTCATTTTTTTTCTCTTTTTTCTTTCTTTCTTCTTTTCACTCTTGTTTTATTTCTTTTGTTCTCCTTTCATTGTTTTGCTTTATCCTATTGCCTGCCACCGTGCTTGGCCATTCACCATATTTTTCCGACCCTACCCTTGCCATACCACCGAGCCTTGTTTGAGAAAAAAAAGGAATGAAAAAAAAATTCCATTTTTGTCGCCTTTATATTTTGTTCTTGAAGTAATATTGCCACCGAGCCTTGTTTTGAAAAAAAAGGGGAAATGAAAAAAAAAGTTGCTTTTGTCACTTTATATTTTTGAAGTAATAATCTATTTTTCCACTGGCCCTTGTTTTGGAAAAAAGAAATGAGAAAAAAAAATGTTTTGTCACCTCTGTAATTTGGCATTCTAGTCTATATTCCCTCTGCACTTTTGTTTGAAAAAAAAGAAATGAACAAAATTTGTTTTGTCACCTTTGTTTTGAAGTTATAGTCTATTTTAAAAGTGGTCTTGTATTTTTGAAGTCATAGTTTATTTTGTTTTTATAAAATTAAATAGAAAAGGAAATTTGGAAGGCCTTAAACTTTCTATCTTTCTATGGGCCTTTATAGTCCACCCTTTTACTTTTAACCTAACCTTTCACCAATTAACCCTAACACCTCCTCATATCATCTCCTACCACTTCACATTTTTGTGCTTGCCATGCCTTTGTGATGCCAAACCAGATCCTTTTCCACCTGAAAACATGTGTGGCCTAGCCCTAAGCATGTATGGCCGAGCATACATGGAGTTGTGGTCAAGCAAAAGTGGTTGAAAAGCTTGGTAATGTCATTTGTTGCTTCTACTTTTCTATTGTTCAACAAATCTTTATATTGTATGCATATGTTTATATGGTCTTGTTTATTTGTTGTATACAAGATCATTATCAAGGCTTTCCATTCATTCAATTCAAATCGTGTTTGTCGTGCTTTTGGAATCGCTCTTGTGTTTGTTGTTTTGGTCTCTACCTTCGAAAAGGTGAGTCTTTCTCACTCTGACATATATACTTATGAAAAGTGGATTGATGACAAGTGTTTAGTAATGTAAAATGTTTATGCAAGTTAATGATGATCATATGATATGCTATGCCGTGTTATTACAATGTTATTACCATGTTAAAACTGTTAATTTTCACCTGACATCCGATACATGACTGTATATTGTGATATTGACATTGTTTATATTATTTCTGTATATGATCACACTGCAAGTTCCCTGTTAGGATAAAAAATCATTATGGGCTGAAATGATAGGCCTGAGTTATTTTATTTATTTATTTAAACTTGGGATTGCGGGTTTGAAATGATAGAACCCGGATTTTTACCTTTTAAACTGCGGATTGAAATGATACATTCCGTATCACTTGACCTAGGTTAGAAAACTATATACAGACCCGTGGTTATTCTATAAAGTGCTTTGAATATTTTAAGTATTTTAAAAATATAAAATTATGAAATTTGATCTAAATAGATTTTGAAAGGTTTTAAAATAAATAAATTATGATTTTTCTATGTGTTAAAAATGTAATTTATGAATGGATTAACTGGATTTTGAAATATAACTTATGTTTGAAATTTGGAATTTTGACTAAAAATGATATTTAAGTTACATGAATAAAATGGACTTTAATTTTATTTGGAAATGGTAAATATGATAAATTGATTTATATTTGAATTTAAGTGATTTATTAAAGAATTATTGATTTTCTATAAATTTAAGTGGTTGAATAAATGACTGTTGAAAATGAAATTTTAAAATATAACTTGACTTGAAAATGTGACATTTGAGTTTCAACTAAAGATGTTAAATTAATCAAATAAACTGGAAGTTTAGTTAAATTTGTAAAATGGTAATATAAATCTGAAACGTATAGGTTTTAATTTATGAAAGAAACGTATAGGTTTTAATTTATGAAAGAAACGTATAGGTTTTAATTTATGAAAGAAACGTATAGGGTTTAATTTATGAAAGAAACGTATAGGTTTTAATTTATGAAAGAAACGTATAGGGTTTAATTTATGAAAGAAACGTATAGGGTTTAATTTATGAAAGGAACGTATAGGTTTTAATTTATGAAAGAAACGTATAGGGTTTAATTTATGAAAGGAACGTATAGGTTTTAATTTATGAAAGAAACGTATAGGTTTTAATTTATGAAAGAAACGTATAGGTTTTAATTAATGAAAGAACATATGGTGTTCTAATTAATGATAGGAACATGTAAATTCCTAATTAATGAAAGAAGGTATAAGTTTTAATTAATGAAAGAAACGTATAAGTTTTTAATTAATGAAAGAAACGTGTAAAGTCCTAACTAATGAGAGAATATGAAAGTTTTAATTAATGCAAGAACATGTAAAGTTTTAATTAAGAAAGAAAGATGTAAAGTTTTAAGTAGTGTGGTATTGATTTAATTAATAAATGTTGATTATTGTAATAGGAATATAAAATTTAAAACGTACATTTGACACGTAGATTTTAATCAATGTAATGGTGTATTTTAAATTGATTAAAATGATAAATGTTACTTATTGTAATAATAATGTAAGTTAATAAGGTGCTTTTAACTTAACATAAGAATTTCGGATTAAATTGTATATTACAGTAAGAAGGTTTATTTAACTATAAGGCTATGATAAATTGACATGTTAAAGTTTTAAGCTTATCAATACTTTGATTATATACAATGTAAAGTGGAAAGTAGTACATTCCAAAAATGCTATGATTCCTTAACGTAACATTTCCAAAATGCTATGATAATTTAAAGGAATATTTCAAGTTTAATAAATTTAAAGAAATATTCAATGATTTGAAAATTTGGGTTTTATTTGAATGATATAATATTGAATTATTTTTGAAATGGAAATGATACAATTGTGATATTGTTTTGAAATGAGTATGATATTTTGGTCTTGGAAGTATAAATTATTTGAAATAAATATCCATGGGTTATAATAATGATTGGTTGTTAAAGAGACCGGGATCGGGTATTGTCTTATAGCCGGCCAATACCGAAAACCACTTTAACAACTGTGTACGCGGTGGAGATTCCAGAATGAAGTAGGATGGTGGCGACATTCTCGAGGTATATTACGTGGACCCAACTCCCGTGAGTTGGCATATATGACTAAAACAGGAGCTATACCGGGCAACACAAAGGGTCGCACCCTTTCATCGAGCATGCTCCATCGGAAACTATTCTATTACTGTTGTGATTTGATTCAGTGGTGCCACTTTGATTCGGGGGTATTGTTCGAGGTGGGCGGAAGCTGCTGGCTTGCCGTCACCACCGGCCCGGGAGTGCAAACGGTGTATCCACCCTGGCATTGCCTCGCGTGCCGTGTCATATCCTTATATCGAGCCCACTGCGATTTTGGTTTTAAAGATCCGACCGCGTTAAGGTTCACCATCCCCTTAACGCTATTTTCTATATGATTATACTTTACTGATTAGACACTACCGTATATAGCATATATTACTACATAGTAAATAGTTTAACGGATCCTTAGAGGATAGGCGATCCCAAGCATCCTTTAAGTTATTGATGCATTTTGTTACTGTTCAATTGAGTTGATTTACAGTTTATAAGTATTTATGTCCTGACTCGAGGGTTTTGTGTTTTGCTTTACGCTCGGGTCAGATTGAGTGAGTTAGCATTCCAGATTCACCTTCGGCGTTGGAGCTTTCCTTGAAGATCCAGCCTTCTATTTTGTTTATGTATCCAGTGTTTCAGTGATGTATCTTGTTACTCTTCTGTTGTATCTTATTTAACTCTGATGTATCTCATATTTATATAGTAGCTTCATGAACTACTATCTCTTTTTCTTCCGCTGCATTTTTATATACTCTGTGTATGTGATCTGTGATTTTATTTACCGTATATTCTGAGATTTGCCAAATTTTTATTTACAATGCGGTATTTTGAGCTATCCAATTCCGGCATGAGTGTCTACCTATACACTTATAATGGATGCGAAAGGTTGAAAATATCGGGTCGTTACAGTTGGTATCAGAGCTTTGGTTAGCTCTAGGCAAAACTTAGCATATGGAGTAGATGTATCTACAGAATCACTTTCATTCGAGTTGAATCTCTCTCTTTTGACTCGATTCCTTTGAATTTTGGAACGTTCCCTGCAGTTCCAAAAATCCATTCTCATTCCCCGCTACTCATCTTCACTTGATTCTGGAGTATCCCATAACTCCACTTCGAATGATCTTTATAGTGAATTGGCAGTCCCGCCAATCTCAAAAATTTTCTTGTAAAAGGAGTGAAACTCCTTTACAACAGCATCGATTCACCAAAAATTTTATATCCTCGGTTTAGATGCTAGTATCTCCTATTATCCCAAACTCTATCTCTTGAGGTCGAATGTAGATTTACCCCAGAAAATCCACTTCGATATTATACTTTAAGTCACCGTTGACCCGATTAAGGTTGCCCGTGATTTATTTTAGCTTATCCGGCTCCCTACTCTGTATTTAATCATCTTGTCTTTTGTTTCCAACATATTTTCAAACATTTTGAATTATATTTGTCAATCTATATTTTGTTTATATATTGTGTTGTTTGAGTTGTTGATGTTGAGTTGGGTTTCCGATCGATTCGTCTGATCAACGCTATCGATAGGATTTCTAAAACACTTTGACAGAACAAACTGACACGATATTATTTTAAAATTTGGTTAATGAAATAAAATTTTGATACATATATATTTATGGAACTTAATAAAATGATTCAAATTGATAATTTAAATGATAATACTTGATTTATCATTTATTGTTCTATAAATGAATTTATAAATAATTGTTTATAAATTTATATGGGAACTTAAACGAATTTAGAAAAAGAAATTTGAGAATTTAATTTCCGATGGTTCCAAACCTTTTGTTTAAAAGTTTAAAGGGATATAATATTTAAAATATTTTCAAATAGAAATTTGTTTCCAAAGAATTTTAAGTTTAAAATTAGTACTCTTCTCTTTGTCGCTGGAAAATAACTTCGGTGATGACTGCAGCATCATCGACGTTCATTTTCGAGTTTCGAAGTGAAGAGACTATTCTGTAGTCTTGCTACAGCTTTGTTTTGGGAAATTAAATTGATTTGAATTTCTAAAATATGACTTAATTTATAATATATATAGATATATGATTGAAATTTGATTTGACATATTATATATATATTATTACTTATCTCTAAATGGTTTGAAGAAATCGGAAATTTAATTCTTAAATTTTATTTTTAACAATAATTTCAATTATAGAAAGAAAATAAATTTTTTTTGGATAAATGATTAAACTTGAGATAATTGAATTGGGAAGTTTTATTTGTATGACATAATTCCATTCCAATATAACTTACCTTAATTTCAGAAGTTAACAATGTAATTGGGTAATATACAATATAAAAAGATTTTATAAATAAAATTTTGGTGGTTATAATAAATGTTATACACTTAAACTTTAATTATAAAATGATTAACAGAAGTAAATATAATAAAGGGTAATTGAATAACTTACAATAAAATGATGTTAAAAGAACTAAGAATAAAAGAAAGCAGTTATAATAAGTGTAAGTATATTGAACATGAGTGATAAATATATTGAGAGGAATAAATTTAATTTTTATTAGGAATAAAGAAGAATAAAATTTATTAAATACATTGTGAGTGTAATAAATGATTATTTTTCTAACCCATGGTTTTAAAAAAAATTGTTAATTTAAGATGATTGGATAATAAGATAATGAAATTTGAGATAGTTAAGATTTATGTAACTTGTGTAAAAGTTTATTTTCTATTTAAGTTGAAATCTCCATGCTTTCAAATTAATTTTCTTATTTTGTTTTTCAAACTATCTTTTGGTTGTTCTTATCATCTTCATCTTGCTATAGACTGGTATATGCATCTTTCTGTGATTAAAACTTACCCATAACAACAGTTATCAGGTATAACTTTAATCTTCTTGTCATCTTATCTTAATCCTATTTCACTCTATCTTTTCTGTGCCCTTCCATGACTCATTCCTTTTCGGGGACGAAAAGTTTTGAGTGGGGGAGAGTGTAACAACCCTGTATTTTGTAATTATTTTATTGTATATTTTAATTATTTTTAATGTAAGATTTTGATTTAAAAACTTATTTTACTTATTTGAAATGATTAAATTTATTATTTAAATATAATCTTGATTTTTATGAGTTATAATTCCAAACTTGTGTAAGTTGAATATTTGCCTGAAATGCTGATTTTGGTCAAAATAGTCAAACTGTGACTTTCAACTCAAAATTTTAAAAGTTTAAAAATTCTATTTTTTTCATTTATTTAAAGACTTTGGCTTTTATTTTCTTAAAAATCTAATTTTGGAAATTTTCTTGAAATGATTTCTGATCATTTGTCCAAATAAAAATAAACAATGTCTAAAAATTTGATTTGGATAAAAAGTGTAACTTTAATAGAAATTCTAAATTTTATAATTCTAAAGGCAAAATTTTCATCTTGAACTGTATACAATTGTGTAACATTTGTTTCACTTTTGTTTTGGTCAGATTTGTTGTATACATTTTTTTTTTTTAAAAGTTAGTAATAATTAGTGTGAAACGGGAAATAAACTTTACATTTCTTTTACATATGTTTACATCTGTTTCTTAACTTTATATTTAACAATCAATTGGATGAAGCTAAATCAAATGTTATTAATTATGGTATAATAGCTATTAAATTTTGGTTTAAAGTGATGGTTTATTTTTCCTAATAGAAACGTTAGTATTTTAAATTTATTTAATAAGAGAAACAAAATAATTTGTACGTTACTTTGGGCATATATTTAATTGTTGCTCTTGCCTTTTCGTTATCTATTTGATTTTTTTCTTGCGTTAACAATGCAAAGTTTTCGGCCGTATATTCTCTTTTGAGAATCCAAAATCTTGCTCAAATCTTGCCTTAAATTATTTCCGTGTGTGAATTATTTCTTTCCCTCTTGCCTCCCATACGTTTCCAACTATTGGATAGAATTAAATTGCCTCTACCGTTCAAGCATTTTACTCTTGCCTGCCCTCTACACAAATTAGTGAGCAAATGTTAATATATATTTCACGTTCAAAAGTTCCATACCACAAATTATTCATTTTGCTTCCATCAAAATTTATGTGAGCATCTTCTGAAGGTATGAACCGGCGCATGCTTTTCCTTCCATTTTTTTTTCTCTTTTTTCTTTCTTTCTTCTTTTCACTCTTGTTTTATTTCATTTGTTCTCCTTTCATTGGTTTGCTTTATCCTATTGCCTGCCACCGTGCTTGGCCATTCACCATATTTTTCCGACCCTACCCATGCCAGACCACCGAGCCTTGTTTGAGAAAAAAAAGGAATGAAAAAAAAATTCCATTTTTGTCGCCTTTGTATTTTGTTTTTGAAGTAATATTGCCACCGAGCCTTGTTTTGAAAAAAAAAGGGAAGTTAAAAAAAGTTGCTTTTGTCACTTTGTATTTTTGAAGTTATAATCTATTTTTCCACTGGCCCTTGTTCTGGAAAAAAGAAATGAGAAAAAAAAATTGTTTTGTCACCTCTGTAATTTGGCATTCTAGTCTGTATTCCCTCTGCCCTTTTGTTTGAAAAAAAAGAAATGAACAAAATTTGTTTTGTCACCTTTGTTTTGAAGTTATAGTCTATTTTAAAAGTGGTCTTGTATTTTTGAAGTCATAGTTTATTTTGTTTTTATAAAATTAAATAAAAAAGGAAATTTGAAAGGCCTTAAACTTTCTATCTTTCTATGGGCCTTTATAGTCCACCCTTTTACTTTTAACCTAACCTTTCACCAATTAACCCTAACACCTCCTCATATCATCTCCTACCACTTCACATTTTTGTGCTTGCCATGCCTTTGTGATGCCAAACCAGATTCTTTTCCACCTGAAAACATGTGGGGCCTAGCCCTAAGCATGTATGGCCGAGCATACATGGAGTTGTGGTCAAGCAAAAGTGGTTGAAAAGCTTGGTAATGTCATTTGTTGCTTCTACTTTTCTATTGTTCAACAAATCTTTATATTGTATGCATATGTTTATATGGTCTTGTTTATTTGTTGTATACAAGATCATTATCAAGGCTTTCCATTCATTCAATTCAAATCGTGTTTGTCGTGCTTTTGGAATCGCTCTTGTGTTTGTTGTTTTGGTCTCTAGCTTCGAAAAGGTGAGTCTTTCTGTAATGACCCGTTAAATTAATAATATTAAATGAGTTAAATTAATATAATTTCTAACCTGATTTAGAAAAAAAAAGGCTTTAAGATTTATTTGAGAAAATGTAGTAATTTGTTATAGTGATTGGAATCTAATGTAACAATTTAATTTTTATGACAATAGTTTTGGATAATGTAATTGTCACACTTTGTTAAAAGTTAATGTTAAGAAACCAATAAATGTTGAATTAGTGCATATTAATAAAATATTTACTAGAATGGGATTCATTCAATATTAAAATAAATAGTAGGATTGTTTCATTTGGTGACCGTTGAATAAACCAATGCAATAAGTGTAGATAAATTTTTTTATGAATATTGTTCGATAATGAATGTACTTAAAAACGGTAATAAACTTAATATAAGAAAACAAAGGCAAATTGTGTATTAATTAATGAATTCATGAATCAGTGTATGGACTTAGTGTAACTATACGTAAATGTACGCAATAAGGTTGTGAAATACCAATGATTTGGATTTCCAATTTATATTAAACATAATGTTGTAGAAATTGGAATTCACTGTTGTGTGAAATATATGAGAAATCAGGTCAAATGTAAATTATACCGTAGATGATATACTCTTTTAAACAGTAGGATTTTTAAATAAATAAACGTTTCACTTAGGTTTCAATTGGATAACTTATGTAGTTTAATGGAGAATCAATTGCAATTAATTGCCATAAATTAGTGATGATAGGGTAGTTTGATTTGGCCTTTAAGAAGCAAAGAAAAAGAAAGCCAAGATTTATGAATTCATTTGCAATGTGAAATGCAAATCTTGTGGATTGTTTTTTTTTTTACAAATGGAATTAATATTTAACCATTACGTTAGTGGAGTCTGATAAGTTAAGGTAGATAATCAATGGTAATTTACCTAATTCAAAGGATATATTAATATAAATATGGGTAAAATGAGGTTAGACCAAGGATATAATATTAATTGATTTTTAAGGCTTAATTAATACGTGAAATAGACAAGATTCTACATTCAAACATTTATACAAAGCTAAGTTGTAAATGGAAGTACCAATGTAATATAATGTAAATAGATGGGAATCAACATTTATTTATTTATTTAATGGAATTTAATTTCTATAGTATGATAATCGCAATTAAATGAAATTGAAATAGCTAATTTATACGTTAGTTGAAATTTAGCTGGAATATGAGGATTTTTAATGAAATAGTGAAATCAAATGGAAATAAGGTTTCAATTATACATTGGAATTTATATTCACCATAAAAGGTTAATTGAAAACCAAAGGAGTTAATAAAGGAATCAAGCTTTATCTATTAATTTGGATTTAAGATATGGTAAATTGGATTTATTGCAATAATTAATTCTATAAGATGAGGTTAATACTTATTCTATTTATAATTAGACCAAATTGTTGATATAGATTTTTTGAAAGTAGAATGTGGCGCCCCACCTCTATACCCACGCTAGCCAAGAACACTACGGTGTAGTGCTGTCAACTAGCACGGAGAATAAGGCTGTTGAGGAGCGACCATCCGTGTAATTGCTTTGTGCGAGCACCGATATGTCAGATAGTAAAAACATGCATTTCATTTCAGGAGGAAATCCGACATGCCGATGCAAACTCAAAGCTACTACACGATGGCTATAATAGTCTAGGACAAAATATAAAATAATAACACAGAGAATAAAAATGCGGAACACAGATGAAACAGAAAATCTCATATACATATATAATAACTGATTTCAGTTACAATACATTTGACACGGTACATGTGATACAACTACAACAGTCGATTCAGGAAGTTACATATACAAGTACATTAACGTATTTAATATACATGAACACATATCTTCCTATACAATTTTACAGACTACTACAAATAACGACGACTACTCCAAAAGATATGAAAGAACTTCATAGCTCTAGCAGCAACCCAAAGCAGAATATCTACAACCTGAAATACTCGGTCTGACCCGAGTATTAAATTCAAAAGAAAAATAATACTCGGGTCAGTCTAATTCAAACTCAGTTATTAGTGCACAGAAGCAATAATAATTAAATAATGAATAGACGACAGTAATTAAACCAAATCAGAATGCAATTCAGAATATTGAATTGAAATAAACAAAACAGTTCAAAACATTTAAATATCAATTAAAATATTAAGTCGAGTAGGGCTGCAGTACACGCACGCGTGCACTGCCTCGCCACTACGGAATATGGAGTACGCAAAAAGATCCATAAGTCAAAACAAAAAGAATATCATACGCGCCATACCGTGTGGCTGCAGTTCACGCTTGCGTGCACTGCCTTGCCACTATAGTGATGTCGTGCCCAAAAACTCAATACCGTGTGGCTGCAGTTCACGCTTGCGTGCACGGCCTTGCCACTATAGTGATGATGTACCCAATAAATATTCACAAGCATCGCCGTGAATATCATAAGGCCAAGTGTCGATTAAAATTGCAGAGACAAATGCGAGGTCAAGCCCAAAAAGTTCACAAAGGTATGGCATCAATAGAATGCTCAAGCATCCACAACAATGCACATTGTGCAAACTGTCTCAAAGAACAGGCAAAAAAAAAGGCAATCAAGTGATGTACAAATGAATGCATCAGTGGCCGATGCAAGTGCATACTCGAATGCTACTAGATGACAATGTAATATGAAGGAAACATATAGAACAATGAACAGAATTGAGGCCACGACTCAATTCCATATGCAATGTCCCCAAAACAAGTGAAAACAAAAGATGACATAGCAACTATATGAAACAAATATCCAAACTGCTTCAAATGGTCAAGACCATGAAGCTGCATTAACTCCATGAATATAACATGATTTACAAAGGCAAAAGTGGATCCTGAAACAAAAGTACATGCCCAACTCAGATTAACAAGCACTGCACAACATGACCAAGGCAGAAACAGATCAGAACAGTGGAACTACATGATGACCAGGTATACAAGTGAATGCATCATGAACCAAAGGAGGCACCAGTAACAACTACATGAAACTGAATGGTGCAAACTCAATAGAAAATGTATAAGAACATGAGGCAGCGACAAATGTACATAAAGGCAGCAAACTCAACTGACACTAAGAAATGCTCAGTATTTTGAAGGCCAACCACCTCGAAATGGATTGAGCAAGTGCACAATTAAAATATAATACTTTTCCAGAATGAACAAAACAAAATAAAACAGAGATATGCTATAGGATGATCAACCACCATATGTATAAGGAACTGGGCAAGCTATAATGGATGTTAAAATCCCAATGCAGTCCAGTGAACCCATATTATTTTCACAAAATCAATTTTTATCAGGTTCGAGCTCAAAGCATAACAAAGCAAAACCTCAAGAGGAAAACAAGCAACAAGCAACAGTTCCAACCAATGATATATGGCCAGAAAAAGGCGAAGCAGTCCTATAATTTTCCTTTCCATCGCAAAATTAAATGTACAGTTTGAATAATAACACCAACATGTTAAGAAATCAATGTCAAAGCCGAAGCCACCAGAATTTTTATCAAACAAAACGGTGCCAGAAACCCCAAATCAATCGAGGAGTCAAAACACATCACAGTTCAGAGCCACAAAAATAACAGAGAAACCAACATCGTTCACACGAAATATATACGCAGTGAAGAAGTCAGATAAATCTCAAGCAAACCAATGAAGTCGAACAACACACAAAAAGAAAGAATCAACAAATTCAACAACAATTTAAACTCTACAACTTGAGCTTTGAATCTGATGTGAGTAATTAAAGTTACTCACCTGATTGAAGCGAAGACGCCAAGGACAGTCGATCGAAGATGCTTGCGAACGAGTGACCAGAGGTCGGCGACTTCACAAAAGCTCGCATGCCTGAGTTGGTGAAAGAGGATCGAGGGAGCCGCCACCATTTTTGATTGCTAAAATTAGATTTTGAGTGAGTGAATCCAGAATAGGTAACCGGTCGAATTTCTTTGAGAAGGGAACGACATTACCAAATTTATTAAGGGAATAATAGGCTGAGAGTTAATTTAAAGCCCATAATATTTAATTAAAATTTTTAAACTAATTTAAACCGGGTTTTATATTTTTTTGCAAATTATTTTCCACGGCTTCAAACATTTAAATGTGGGCCGAGAATTTATTTTAAAGCCCGATAAAATTTTACTTAAAATTTGTAAAAGAATTTTAAATCCAAATTTAAAAACTTCAATTGGAAATTTGTGTCAATATTAATCGTTTAAATTGTCGATTATAATTCGACACGAATATCGGGTTGTTACAGACTCCCCTCCTTAAAGAAATTGCGTCCTCGCAATCTTAAGGAATATATGGACAAAAGGTAACAACCAAAAGAGCATATCATCACAAGATGAAGAAATTCGGAATATGAAGTTCACCATAAAGAGCATGAAGGAGCAAGCCAGAACGTGTTTGCTCAAAGTCAAATCTAGTGAAACTTCAATTTCTTCAATAATACCGGGCTCAAGAATAAAGATCGGAAATCCCAAAGGCATTTCCGTAATTGGAAGACGTGGAAAACGTCATGAATAGCAGAAAATTGAGCCGGTACACTGGCGTAGTACAATATAAACGCCAAAGAAATCTTTTAATTTCATAAAGGAAATTCACAAATTATCAACAAAATCTAATTATCAATAGATAATTCAGAGATCTCAAATCACAAATATTCGATTATCAAAAACGATAATCAAATCAACAAGTATTCGATTATCAAAATCGAAAATCAATCTTAAATCACAAATATTTAATTATCACAAACGACAATTAAATCTCAAATATCTAATTATCAATAGATAATTAGAAACAATAAATATCTGATTATCAAAACGATCATCAGAAATTACCACAACGGTAATCAAATTTCAAATTACAAATTTTTCAATTAACGAGTCCGAAATTAACCGAAATAGCAAACGCACATGACTCATAACCACGAGTTTTACTAAATCGTTTAATTCACTTCATCGTTTCCTTGAAAGTGTTAAATTGTGTATTTTAAATAAATAACATTTTACGTTCTCAAACGGACAAGTCCGGAATTAAGCGAATCAGTAAAAGAAAGGGGTCATAGTCCTCGATTTTTCTGAAACATTTAATTCGCTTCCTCATTCTTTTGAAAGCGCAAATCGTAAAGATTTTGAAAACAATTTTGATTTATATTTTGAAATATTTTGAAGAATAACAAATTTTTAAAACACGTGATTAAAATAGCAATGTCAGTAGCAACTTCGATAAGTGGATTTTCATTCATCCAAAGAGTCACAAGAATCTTCTCAAAGATAGAAAGGGGTATCATACCCTAAACTTGTATTCATAACAAGTCAATAACACACGAATTCACCAATGCACAAGAATTGATAAAACTTATCAATAGAAATCACGAAAATTGGTGAAGCACAAATTCTAGAAATCCTCACAAGAAATCCAGAAAACACAAGCTAAGAGTATGAGAACTCGAACGCGAGTATGAAAACCTGAACCGGAGTATGAAAACTCGAACGCGAGTATGAAAACTCGAACCGGAGTATGAAAACTCGAACGCGAGTATGAAAACTCGAACGGAGTATGAAAACTCGAAGGAGAGTATGGAAACTCAAACGGAGTATGAAAACTCAAACGGAGTATGAAAACTCGAACAGAGTATGAAAACTCAAACGGAGTATGAAAACTCGAACGGAGTATGAAAACTCGAACAGAGTATGAAAACTCAAACGGAGTATGAAAACTCGAAGGAGAGTATGGAAACTCAAACGGAGTATGAAAACTCGAACGGAGTATGAAAACTCGAACGGAGTATGAAAACTCGAACGGAGTATGAAAACTCGAACGGAGTATGAAAACTCGAACGGAGTATGAAAACTCGAACGGAGTATGAAAACTCGAACGGAGTATGAAAACTCGAACGGAGTATGAAAACTCAAACGGAGTATGAAAACTCAAAGGAGAGTATGGAAACTCACCAACACGCGAGCATGAAAATTCATCAACACATGTAACGCAAAGCGAGAACGGGAGCACAGAATCTCACCTACACGTGAGCATGAAAATCACCAACACGGGCAACGCAAAGCGAGAACGGGAGCACGGAATCTCACCTACACGCGAGCATGAAAAATCATCAACACGTGCAACGCAAAGCGAGAACGGGAGCACGGAATCTCACCTACCCGCGAGCATGAAAAATCATCAACACGTGCAACGCAAAGCGAGAATGGGAGCACGGAATCTCACCTACACATGAGCATGAAAATCACCAACACGTGCAACGCAAAGCGAGAACGGGAGCACGGAATCTCACCTACACGCGAGCATGAAAAATCATCAACACGTGCAACGCAAAGCGAGAACGGGAGCACGGAATCTCACCTACCCGCGAGCATGAAAAATCATCAACACGTGCAACGCATAACGAGACGCTATCTCATGGTTGCAAGCCATTAATTTTGACACACGAATGGCCCGAAGACCGTGGGGCGCTACCCCACATGTGTGAGTCGAAATCACACAGATTGAGGTCCAGACTAACCAAAAATCAAAAGAGGTATGTGTGAGTGGAATCACACAAGTGGTGTCTAGTCTAACCTCACAATCAAAAGAAAGGTATGTGTGAGTGGAATCACGCAAGTGGTGTCTAGTCTAACCTCACAATCAAAAGAAAGGTATGTGTGAATGAAATCACACAAGTGGTGTCTAGACAATCCTCAAAGCCCAAGAGATATGTGTGAGACGAAATCACACCGATGAGGCCTAGTCTAGCCGTAAAAATGATCGTCACGATCAACGAGAAGTGTCAATTACACTAAGCTAGTAAATATAAAAGTTTAGCTTCATGTCCCATAACCACTTGCTTAACTTAAATATTTACGAACAAACTGTAAATCTTCACTAATAAAATTTGTCACAAGAGATTCAATCGAATAAGTCCAAGAATTAACCGGCGAAGTAAACGCAAGCGTTATATACCACTCGTTTTACTAAGTCGTTTAATTAGATTTCTCATACGAGTGAAATAAAGATTTGTATATACTAATAGATTGAAAAACAGTTTCAAAAACGAGTTTGGTATTGAAAATAGAGTTGAAAACATTTTGATAAAAGAGTTTTTGATATTTACTACTAGTATTGAAACCTTTATATTTTTAAAGTGACAAATCACAAAAATGATCGTAAAAACAATCAATCACAAGAATTCACATACGAAGACGTGAATAGAATCCAAAGAAATCGATACCGAATTCATCGAAAGGTATGTTCACAAAAATCCCGAAGAGAAGGTCATCAAAGTTGCTAATAAATGATAGCAACAAATCGGGAAATAATCAAGAATCGATTAAATTCGAAAACCAAATCAATTCACTAAGATTCACATTCGAAGACGTGAATAAAATACAAAGAATTCGATTCCAAATCCATCAAAGTAGGAATACCCAAAATTCCTGAAATAGAAGTTATCAAAGTCGACAAAGGTGATAACAACTAACCGGAAAAGAAAAACCGATCAACAATTGGAAAAACAAAGCAGAACGAGTATAAATGCTTGAATGACTTTAGCAAAAGTAAAAGTCAAGTCAACGTCGATATCGACAAGGCAAAGACCAAGACAATTTCTTTTATACCAAAGAAATTTTAAAACTATCAGAGAGAGGCACATGAAAACCAACAAACCATGGATAAACAGACAGAGTCGACAATTGGAATGCAATTTGTCTCAAAGATTGATACCCAAAACCCAATTGTATGGAAACTGCATTAAGAACACGAATCAGTGATAAGAATGCATATATATAGCAGTTCGAATAAACAATGCGAGTTCAAATCGAAGTGGGTACTAGTTGCAGCAATATGCAACTTGGTAGAGCATATATACACTGATACTTAGAAGTGTAAACTCAAGTGAGCAAGTGCGATAGAGAATAGCAGCAATGCTCACGAATAAGCGTTAGGAATTCATTCCTAACAATCAAAGATGATCTTAAGACAAAGATGTGAAATAAAACATCGACAAATAGTTGTAACACATGTACTATCTAAGTTATGTTTTATATTTGTTCTAAACCCCAGGCTCTGATACCAAGCTGTGACGCCCCACCTCTATACCCACGCTAGCCAAGAACACTACGGTGTAGTGCTGTCAACTAGCACGGAGAATAAGGCTGTTGAGGAGCGACCATCCGTGTAATTGCTTTGTGCGAGCACCGATATGTCAGATAGTAAAAACATGCATTTCATTTCAGGAGGAAATCCGACATGCCGATGCAAACTCAAAGCTACTACACGGTGGCTATAATAGTCTAGGACAAAATATAAAATAATAACACAGAGAATAAAAATGCGGAACACAGATGAAACAGAAAATCTCATATACATATATAATAACTGATGTCAGTTACAATACATTTGACACGGTACATGTGATACAACTACAACAGTCGATTCAGGAAGTTACATATACAAGTACATTAACGTATTTAATATACATGAACACATATCTTCCTATACAATTTTACAGACTACTACAAATAAAGACGACTACTCCAAAAGATATGAAAGAACTTCATAGCTCTAGCAGCAACCCAAAGCAGAATATCTACAACCTGAAATACTCGGTCTGACCCGAGTATTAAATTCAAAAGAAAAATAATACTCGGGTCAGTCTAATTCAAACTCAGTTATTAGTGCATAGAAGCAATAATAATTAAATAATGAATAGACGATAGTAATTAAACCAAATCAGAATGCAATTCAGAATATTGAATTGAAATAAACAAAACAGTTCAAAACATTTAAATATCAATTAAAATATTAAGTCGAGTAGGGCTGCAGTACACGCACGCGTGCACTGCCTCGCCACTACGGAATATGGAGTACGCAAAAAGATCCATAAGTCAAAACAAAAAGAATATCATACACGCCATACCGTGTGGCTGCAGTTCACGCTTGTGTGCACTGCCTTGCCACTATAGTGATGTCGTGCCCAAAAACTCAATACCGTGTGGCTGCAGTTCACGCTTGCGTGCACTGCCTTGCCACTATAGTGATGATGTACCCAATAAATATTCACAAGCGTCGCCGTGAATATCATAAGGCCAAGTGTCGATTAAAATTGCAGAGACAAATGCGAGGTCAAGCCCAAAAAGTTCACAAAGGTATGGCATCAACAGAATGCTCAAGCATCCACAACAATGCACATTGTGCAAACTGTCTCAAAGAACAGGCAAAAAAAAAGGCAATCAAGTGATGTACAAATGAATGCATCAGTGGCCGATGCAAGTGCATACTCGAATGCTACTAGATGACAATGTAATATGAAGGAAACATATAGAACAATGAACAGAATTGAGGCCACGACTCAATTCCATATGCAATGTCCCCAAAACAAGTGAAAACAAAAGATGACATAGCAACTATATGAAACAAATATCCAAACTGCTTCAAATGGTCAAGACCATGAAGCTGCATTAACTCCATGAATATAACATGATTTACAAAGGCAAAAGTGGATCCTGAAACAAAAGTACATGCCCAACTCAGATTAACAAGCACTGCACAACATGACCAAGGCAGAAACAGATCAGAACAGTGGAACTACATGATGATCAGGTATACAAGTGAATGCATCATGAACCAAAGGAGGCACCAGTAACAACTACATGAAACTGAATGGTGCAAACTCAATAGAAAATGTATAAGAACATGAGGCAGCGACAAATGTACATAAAGGCAGCAAACTCAACTGACACTAAGAAATGCTCAGTATTTTGAAGGCCAACCACCTCGAAATGGATTGAGCAAGTGCACAATTAAAATATAATACTTTTCCAGAATGAACAAAACAAAATAAAACAGAGATATGTTATAGGATGATCAACCACCATATGTATAAGGAACTGGGCAAGCTATAATGGATGTTAAAATCCCAATGCAGTCCAGTGAACCCATATTATTTTCACAAAATCAATTTTTATCAGGTTCGAGCTCAAAGCATAACAAAGCAAAACCTCAAGAGGAAAACAAGCAACAAGCAACAGTTCCAACCAATGATATATGGCCAGAAAAAGGCGAAGCAGTCCTGTAATTTTCCTTTCCATCGCAAAATTAAATGTACAGTTTGAACAATAACTGTAACGTACGCGGATTTTCGTTGCCGAAAAACCGAATAGTTATGGGGTTTTTAAAAAAAGAATTTGAGAAAAGAAAAAGAAAGAAGAGAGAAGAGATAGGAAATAGAGAGGAAAGAAGATAGACAATTTTTAGAAAACAGAGAAAGAAAACAGAGAATTTGAAAAATAGAAGATAGAAGAATTTTAAAAATAGAACGGACAGAAAGGAAACAACAGAACAACAACAGAATCTCACAATTCGCAGCGGAACAACATATAATAATAAATGAATAATCTTTAAATAAAGAACTATATCAGTTATTACATCACATTATATTTCATTACATCATATCATATCATCAGAGTGTACAACAACATACAACAATAAACAGTGCAGCGGAAAAGAAATACTATATAAACTAGTAATACGCCATGCCATCCAGCTTGCCTCCAGCAACTCCAGAATATCCAAAATATCCTGATAAACCTAACTCTTAACTGCCCGTGTGGAAAATTGGTGGGCACCCAGAGTTTAGGAAGGAAAACAATAAACTCCGAGTCAGTCATGTGACTGGTGTGAGAACTCAAAACAGTTTATTTATCTTTAAAATCAAAATAGAGGAATATTTTTAAATTCAATTCGCGATGCTTTTAAAAATGAGACTACCATAAGGCCTCCCGCACACACACACATGCAAACGCAGAATCGGAGGAGATTTCTCCTTATGATAGTCAAAGATGCTTGATACGCATTTAAAATAACATTTGATATTATTATTAGTGCATAGTGTATAACAAATTCATTTCGAAAGTAGAATATAAATCTTAGCCAACATACGACCATTATCGTATGCCTACTATAGCTACTATCCAAACAGTGGTGACCACCATAAGTGAATAGCAGGTTCTACAACTAATACCGTACAAGTTTCGTATTGGGAATTGGATTTCCAACAAATGGTCAGGCCAAGGAACTTCCCATTGCCACATGAGAATGCCTCTGGATGGACATCCCCGAGAACCAAACCGGATCTCTACCAACACAAGGCCGGGTTACCCCTAACTGAGTAACAACTGACCGAATATGCCATCCCCCGGTCCTTTGGGACCTTTATCAAACGAGCGCTCGTAATCAATTCACACAATCATAAAGTGTTTTCAACATGAGTAAGTATCTGGGCTCCATACCATGATACCACCCTTTTCCAGAAGGAAATGGACACATCCTAAAGGGTGCTACCCCTCATAACCTTGCTGCTTCTTTCCTGTTTTGACCATTCACGGGGTGTGAGGCTCGACGAAGTCACGTCCACAAAAACATACTTTATACAAAAGCCATGCTTTGGGTCAACAAATGATCAACACAATGATCACAAGGATAGACGATCAAATAAACGATCCTATCACAAATAATCAACACAATGATCATTTCAGCATCACTCAGCATGTCACATTACCAAATTGGGAATATATCGCTGATAACTTCAACTATATAACCTTTGAGCTCGTACGTCTCAAAGAAGGGTGTTAAGCAAAGAATAAATTCTCCGCCACCAACAGAAATATATTTGAAAGAAATCGGCTTTATATCTCAAATTGTAATGTCAGGCATACAATCCATACAAGTCTGTTCCGGGCTCGAACAAAACCGAAGGCACTTCTTACGAAGCCCTTGCAATACGGGTATTCATAATCCCGATCGAATTTCCCACCACTTAGGAGATCTCTATACCAGGAGCTACCCAGTGCAGAGACAATCGATAGGTCATCCTATCGCTTTCGCAAATAATCGGTCTTCAACACCGATCTTCAAATGCAATTCATAACGACGTATCACATATTCGGAATGGGTTATACGACCCCATGGTCCTTTCTCGGTTAACCCGAATAGTGAGCGCTTATTCAAAAATAAGTGTGGCATTCACATTCAATCAAATCACATCAAATACCCATTCAAAGGGAGATATTGATAGTCGGTTATTGAACTATCAATTTGATATGCATACATCACCAGATTCCAAATAATTTTCCAAATTATTTATTTTCCAAAATATCTTTACAAGATATATAATTTTCACACTTCAAAAATAAATCAATATTTATTTTCAAACAAATTCTACTTTTCATTTATAAATTCCATAATGAATTTATATTCCAAAATATTCATGCATATACGATTTCAATTATCCATTTTCAATTTATCTTCAAAAAGATAAATTCTAAATATTCATTTCATATTGGAAAACATTTCCATACTTATTTATTCATAAGTAATTCACAAATCTTTTTATTTTCAACCTTGGAAAATATTCAATATACTTAAATCGAATTAAGTATATTTTTCATTCTTTAAGGAAATCATTCTCTTAAACATATTTATTTGGGCCAAAACGAATGTTACGTAAAACATCGTTACGACAACCCAAAATCACTAGTATAGGGATTCGAAATTAAAATAGATATATAAATCCCAATACTATACAAAAACATTTCCATTCGGAAATCATTTACTATAACAATAGTGTTATAGTCCACCATTTCCTTTTATTCCTCGAAAACGTCTATTTCAACAATAAATGTTGAAATCTATGGTTTCGAATCTCAACATCTTTTAAAACATCGTTAGATCGTTTTAATTCTGTTTAAAACACCAAATCTAAAACAATTTCTTTAACGTGTTATTCACAATTCAAAAACGTGAATAAACTTCGTTAACAAATTTCATCCTTTTATTCATTTTAATTCAAAGGATTATTCACTATTCAAAAATGTGAATATAACTCCATCTATAGGTTTCAACAAATTTTCTCGTCAAAATAAATCATTTGCAAATTTATAAAACAACGTTTATAAATTCCATTTCTAATTATTTATAAAAACTTCCTTTTTATAAATTCCTTTATTAACCTATTCCAGTTTATAACTAAATTATAAACTAAACGTTCATATTATAAGTTAATTACTTATAAAACGATTATTTTACAAAATCGTTCCTTTAGAGACTTTCCAATTTATAAATCTTATAACTTATAAGATCCATTTATTTAACTAATCTATTCTTCAAATAATTTCACCAAATTTATAAATCTTACTATTTATAAATTTCTTTTATAACTTCACAGTTTATAATTCTATAAATTTCATTCATTTATGAATTTCATTTTCACTTCATTCAAAACACTTATAAAAACTCGTTTTATAACGTCCATATTTCAATTTATAAATATCCATTTATAAATCTCTTAATATAAATCAATTTATATTATTCTTTTAAACGTCTTTAATTCCCTTTATAGTTTCACCATTTTGATTTATAAAATAATCAAATTTTATAAATCGTATATTCAAACTTTTATAATGTATTCAAAAATCCAATTTAAACTATTTTATAAAATCGTTCCTTTATTTCTCAAAAATCAACTTTTAACTATATTTCACAAAATCATAATTTTTATAGCTTTAAAAATTATAACGTTTATTTATTTAAAATGGATCAATTCCAAAAATATAGTCTGTTCTCAAAAATCACTTTAAAATCATTTTAAAATCCCAAAATCTGGGTCCAATGATGCTACACACCAAATAGTCAATCACGACTACAACGACATCATATATCGTATATGATAATCCATCAAATATCAAAATATCTGAAATCAAATAAAAACTGTTGAGGAATCCAGTTGGATCCCTCCAACCTGTTTTCTTGCATCCAAAAACATTAGCACAATACCAATTTCGCTCCAGTACGAAATTATCGCGGTATATGTTTTTAATAAATATTATCTGCTTACTAACGGCGTAATAGGGTCTCATCCGCTAAAAAATACGGGAAATCAATCAACTCCAATATATACATATGCCAATATATATATATTGATATTATATATAATACCAATTTCACTGTTTATGAAATATTCGCGGTATATGTTTTTACTAAATAACATCCGCTTACTAACGGCGCATAATGTCTATTTTAACAATCAATAGATATCATTCATCATTCAAACATGCATTCAAATATTTTAAATCTAACTATTTAAAATAAAATCGAAACCGATTCGATTGAGTGAGAAATTCTCACCTTGATTTTAATTCCGTTTTAGCGATTTATTTCGAATAAAATTAAACGCGCGTTTAATTTTACCCGAAATTCTCACTAACTCCAAACGACTCCAAACCAACTCCATCGCGTAGTGCTCGTCCATACGATTCCAACGCAACTGAGTTTGCATTTTTTCGACCTCGTATGAAAAAGTTATGTAATTTACAAGTTTGTACACGATTTTATAAACTAATTTCAACATAATCTTTTTATATTTAAACCTCCAGCAATCTACAGCCATCAGATCCCACTCCCACACATCTGGACCGTCCCCCTTCATCTTCCCATTTGCGTTCCATCTTCAGGAACGAGGCCGACATCACAACCCATTACAAGAAAACTAGGGTTCCATCTTGCACTCTCATCGCTCAACTATACTTCGATCAGGATACACCAACGGAAAGCTCGCAGCAAGAGCTTCACTCGCCCCCCTCCATGCCAAGCTCGGCCTGCACTCTAGCCTTGGAAGTCGTGCGCAAGTCCCCCCCTGTCGGCCCCCCTATCTCCCACTACAATGCTCCATTTTAGATCATAGCCGTTGAAAACGTAGTACTCACAGCCCTCTACAACTTTGTAGTTGATACTTTCATGAATCGATGCATGGATTTTGAGAAATTGAAGGATGAAGAAGATTAAGTTTCAGCCCTTGATTATACATGGAGGCGGCCTGTATAGATTAGGGTTTTGTTGTTTTTTTTTATATTTTAGAGTGAGGGTGTATTTATAGGAAAAGCAAGCGTAAACACTATTCATCCCGGGAATTCCGAACTCCGATTTACGCGCCGTAACCAGCGTTTCTAAGGTTTACCCCGCGTTCCGGACACAATGGAACAGGTTTCGGAAGCTAATTCGGACATCTGTGCGAGTTATGGCTGTAAACGCTCAATTTAAATTAAACCGATTTAAATCGATTTCTAGGCGTTTTAATTTGTACCGGACAAACGGTAAATCCAATTGACTTGAAATTTGAAACCTTACAATAATATCACATTACGGATCCGATGTAACTGGTTTCGTCGAAATCCGAGACTTTTTGAAAAATGGCTATTTTCACTCGCCAAATTTAAATTAAAAATAATTCGATGCGTTTCGAGCTGCCACGATCAAACGATAGCTCCGATTGATACGAAAATTGAAATCCGGTAATAACTAACTATTACGGATCCAATGAAACTGGTTTCGTTCAATTCTGAGACTGTTCAAAAATTGACTATTTTACAGTCGATTATTAAATATTAAAATATTCAATTTTCACAAATTAACTTTAAATTCGATTTTAAAAGTTCTAAAATATCATTCTAACTCCAACATCATAAAATAAAATTTTACAAATCATTTTCAATCATATTTAACTATATTTTCAATTATTTCCATAATTTCACATATTAAATTATCGATTTAATTATTCAATTAAATCCAAAAATTCAAATAAAAATTTATTTGACTTATAAATTCACTAATTAATATTTAAAATTAATTAAATATTCAAATTTAAATTATTAAAAATTCTGGGTCGTTACAATCTTTCCCCCTTAAAAGAATTTCGTCCTCGAAATTACAAGTAAGAAAAGTTATACAATTTATTAACTTTCCCAAAATTCATAGTTAAACTTCTTACAAATCTTTACTAAGTTTTCAAAATCATACTTAGTTATCTTTTCAAAAACAATTACTATTGTTTAACTTTCAACTTCAAAATCAAAGTTAAAGTTTTCAAAATTTTCCAAATTTTCTCAAATTTTTCTAACGCCTTAAATTTCCGGAAAAATTCGCCATAGTCTCCTTTGCGCGGCTCGATCCGAAAAAAAAATGACAGTATATATATATCACAAATATACATCTCATCAAGTAATGAGGCATCCCGAAGGGAAAAAAGTATAAAAGTACGATATTTAATCCGAGATATGTACCTTATATTTTATTAGCAAGCATATACGGCTAATATAGCGCTAAAGCGAACACCAAATGCGAAGCAAACGCGATCCACACCTACTAAACACTCAACAAAAAAATGAGAATCATGCATATATGAACATAGTATCAATATACAACATATAGCAACATAACAACTTATATGTCAACATAG
Organism: Allium cepa; assembly: GCA_030765085.1. NCBI lineage: Eukaryota > Viridiplantae > Streptophyta > Magnoliopsida > Asparagales > Amaryllidaceae > Allium > Allium cepa. The sequence goes on along the minus strand of CM060937.1, from coordinate 765,257,015 downwards.
CACATGTAGTAAAACAACAAATGCAATATATATTCAACCATCAACCAACTAACATCCATATCCAATAAACATTCATTCATATTCTCATTCATATTTAATGAATTGGTTTTCACTCTAAATCATATTTGATTTATTAACATTGGATTTTATCAACATTCATTCTCAATTTTAATTAGTTTGCATTCACTAATTAAATCCAATTCACGTTCAATTCTATTCAAATTTATTTACTTCTAATTTGAATTCAATTTCATAGCTTCCAATTTCATTAACACTTAATGAATTACATACAATCAATCAACAATCATATAACAATCAATGTATATTAATTTCAACCAAATTCCTTTGCTTATATTCATTCATTTTTTTATTCAACTTCTAATAACATTAGATTTTAATGAATCAACACTTATATTCATTATTTTATATCAACTTAAATTTACATTTAATTGATTAACATTCAATTCATTCAATTTCTAAAGTTGAATTTCATTTATATAACTCAATTTCACCTTTGTCACTTTTATTTACAACTCATATTCAACAACTCTTAAGTTATATTCCATTTAACAAACATCATTTGTTTTTCATAACTTAAATTCCCACTTGTAAATAAATTCAGATTCCAAATTCTAAAGTAAATTTTCCATTTAACTTTAAATTCATTTTTATTCACAACTCATATTCATAGATATATCCATAAAGTTTCACTTCTTATGTATATAAGTTTATTTCACAATTGTAAACACTTTAATTAAAATTTCAATTCTTATAATTCTTTTACTTATACAATTATTCTTTTATTTAGATTATTCAAACAACCAAACAATCAACTTATATACACTTTAATAATTCTGAAAAATTATTCCTTTATATATAAAATATAATCAAGGTAAAATTATTTCATTTACCCAATTTAAAAATCAATATTGTGTCGAATTGTTCTATTCAAGTGTTTAGAAACCCCTTCGGCATAGTCTTGCGGACCACGCTGACGAAAGTTCATATGCCACTCAATAAACCAATCATCACAATATAAAACAATTTTATATACACTAACAAATACGCTCTCATAGCTATTATTACACTCAAACTCATTCTAGAGTACTACTGACTCTATCTCTAATGAGTAATACCCTACAGAACCATGGTTGTCGCTTAACCATCAGCTCTGATACCAAATGTAACGTACGCGGATTTTCGTTGCCGAAAAACCGAATAGTTATGGGGTTTTTAAAAAAAGAATTTGAGAAAAGAAAAAGAAAGAAGAGAGAAGAGATAGGAAATAGAGAGGAAAGAAGATAGACAATTTTTAGAAAACAGAGAAAGAAAACAGAGAATTTGAAAAATAGAAGATAGAAGAATTTTAAAAATAGAACGGACAGAAAGGAAACAACAGAACAACAACAGAATCTCACAATTCGCAGCGGAACAACATATAATAATAAATGAATAATCTTTAAATAAAGAACTATATCAGTTATTACATCACATTATATTTCATTACATCATATCATATCATCAGAGTGTACAACAACATACAACAATAAACAGTGCAGCGGAAAAGAAATACTATATAAACTAGTAATACGCCATGCCATCCAGCTTGCCTCCAGCAACTCCAGAATATCCAAAATATCCTGATAAACCTAACTCTTAACTGCCCGTGTGGAAAATTGGTGGGCACCCAGAGTTTAGGAAGGAAAACAATAAACTCCGAGTCAGTCATGTGACTGGTGTGAGAACTCAAAACAGTTTATTTATCTTTAAAATCAAAATAGAGGAATATTTTTAAATTCAATTCGCAATGCTTTTAAAAATGAGACTACCATAAGGCCTCCCGCACACACACACATGCAAACGCAGAATCGGAGGAGATTTCTCCTTATGATAGTCAAAGATGCTTGATACGCATTTAAAATAACATTTGATATTATTATTAGTGCATAGTGTATAACAAATTCATTTCGAAAGTAGAATATAAATCTTAGCCAACATACGACCATTATCGTATGCCTACTATAGCTACTATCCAAACAGTGGTGACCACCATAAGTGAATAGCAGGTTCTACAACTAATACCGTACAAGTTTCGTATTGGGAATTGGATTTCCAACAAATGGTCAGGCCAAGGAACTTCCCATTGCCACATGAGAATGCCTCTGGATGGACATCCCCGAGAACCAAACCGGATCTCTACCAACACAAGGCCGGGTTACCCCTAACTGAGTAACAACTGACCGAATATGCCATCCCCCGGTCCTTTGGGACCTTTATCAAACGAGCGCTCGTAATCAATTCACACAATCATAAAGTGTTTTCAACATGAGTAAGTATCTGGGCTCCATACCATGATACCACCCTTTTCCAGAAGGAAATGGACACATCCTAAAGGGTGCTACCCCTCATAACCTTGCTGCTTCTTTCATGTTTTGACCATTCACGGGGTGTGAGGCTCGACGAAGTCACGTCCACAAAAACATACTTTATACAAAAGCCATGCTTTGGGTCAACAAATGATCAACACAATGATCACAAGGATAGACGATCAAATAAACGATCCTATCACAAATAATCAACACAATGATCATTTCAGCATCACTCAGCATGTCACATTACCAAATTGGGAATATATCGCTGATAACTTCAACTATATAACCTTTGAGCTCGTACGTCTCAAAGAAGGGTGTTAAGCAAAGAATAAATTCTCCGCCACCAACAGAAATATATTTGAAAGAAATCGGCTTTATATCTCAAATTGTAATGTCAGGCATACAATCCATACAAGTCTGTTCCGGGCTCGAACAAAACCGAAGGCACTTCTTACGAAGCCCTTGCAATACGGGTATTCACAATCCCGATCGAATTTCCCACCACTTAGGAGATCTCTATACCAGGAGCTACCCAGTGCAGAGACAATCGATAGGTCATCCTATCGCTTTCGCAAATACTCGGTCTTCAACACCGATCTTCAAATGCAATTCATAACGACGTATCACATATTCGGAATGGGTTATACGACCCCATGGTCCTTTCCCGGTTAACCCGAATAGTGAGCGCTTATTCAAAAATAAGTGTGGCATTCACATTCAATCAAATCACATCAAATACCCATTCAAAGGGAGATATTGATAGCCGGTTATTGAACTATCAATTTGATATGCATACATCACCAGATTCCAAATAATTTTCCAAATTATTTATTTTCCAAAATATCTTTACAAGATATATAATTTTCACACTTCAAAAATAAATCAATATTTATTTTCAAACAAATTCTACTTTTCATTTATAAATTCCATAATGAATTTATATTCCAAAATATTCATGCATATACGATTTCAATTATCCATTTTCAATTTATCTTCAAAAAGATAAATTCTAAATATTCATTTCATATTGGAAAACATTTCCATACTTATTTATTCATAAGTAATTCACAAATCTTTTTATTTTCAACCTTGGAAAATATTCAATATACTTAAATCGAATTAAGTATATTTTTCATTCTTTAAGGAAATCATTCTCTTAAACATATTTATTTGGGCCAAAACGAATGTTACGTAAAACATCGTTACGACAACCCAAAATCACTAGTATAGGGATTCGAAATTAAAATAGATATATAAATCCCAATACTATACAAAAACATTTCCATTCGAAAATCATTTACTATAACAATAGTGTTATAGTCCACCATTTCCTTTTATTCCTCGAAAACGTCTATTTCAACAATAAATGTTGAAATCTATGGTTTCGAATCTCAACATCTTTTAAAACATCGTTAGATCGTTTTAATTCTGTTTAAAACACCAAATCTAAAACAATTTCTTTAACGTGTTATTCACAATTCAAAATCGTGAATAAACTTCGTTAACAAATTTCATCCTTTTATTCATTTTAATTCAAAGGATTATTCACTATTCAAAAATGTGAATATAACTCCATCTATAGGTTTCAACAAATTTTCTCGTCAAAATAAATCATTTGCAAATTTATAAAACAACGTTTATAAATTCCATTTCTAATTATTTATAAAAACTTCCTTTTTATAAATTCCTTTATTAACCTATTCCAGTTTATAACTAAATTATAAACTAAACGTTCATATTATAAGTTAATTACTTATAAAACGATTATTTTACAAAATCGTTCCTTTAGAGACTTTCCAATTTATAAATCTTATTATAACTTATAAGATCCATTTATTTAACCAATCTATTCTTCAAATAATTTCACCAAATTTATAAATCTTACTATTTATAAATTTCTTTTATAACTTCACAGTTTATAATTCTATAAATTTCATTCATTTATGAATTTCATTTTCACTTCATTCAAAACACTTATAAAAACTCGTTTTATAACGTCCATATTTCAATTTATAAATATCCATTTATAAATCTCTTAATATAAATTAATTTATATTATTCTTTTAAACGTCTTTAATTTCCTTTATAGTTTCACCATTTTGATTTATAAAATAATCAAATTTTATAAATCGTATATTCAAACTTTTATAATGTATTCAAAAATCCAATTTAAACTATTTTATAAAATCGTTCCTTTATTTCTCAAAATTCAACTTTTAACTATATTTCACAAAATCATAATTTTTATAGCTTTAAAAATTATAACGTTTATTTATTTAAAATGGATCAATTCCAAAAATATAGTATATTCTCAAAAATCACTTTAAAATCATTTTAAAATCCCAAAATCTGGGTCCAATGATGCTACACACCAAATAGTCAATCACGACTACAACGACATCATATATCGTATATAATAATCCATCAAATATCAAAATATCTGAAATCAAATAAAAACTGTTGTGGAATCCAGTTGGATCCCTCCAACCTGTTTTCCTGCATCCAAAAACATTAGCACAATACCAATTTCGCTCCAGTACGAAATTATCGCGGTATATGTTTTTAATAAATATTATCCGCTTACTAACGGCGTAATAGGGTCTCATCCGCTAAAAAATACGGGAAATCAATCAACTCCAATATATACATATGCCAATATATATATATATTGATATTATATATAATACCAATTTCACTGTTTATGAAATATTCGCGGTATATGTTTTTACTAAATAACATCCGCTTACTAACGGCGCATAATGTCTATTTTAACAATCAATAGATATCATTCATCATTCAAACATGCATTCAAATATTTTAAATCTAACTATTTAAAATAAAATCGAAACCGATTCGATTGAGTGAGAAATTCTCACCTTGATTTTAATTCCGTTTTAGCGATTTATTTCGAATAAAATTAAACGCGCGTTTAATTTTACCCGAAATTCTCACTAACTCCAAACGACTCCAAACCAACTCCATCGCGTAGTGCTCGTCCATACGATTCCAACGCAACTGAGTTTGCATTTTTTCGACCTCGTATGAAAAAGTTATGTAATTTACAAGTTTGTACACGATTTTATAAACTAATTTCAACATAATCTTTTTATATTTAAACCTACAGCAATCTACAGCCATCAGATCCCACTCCCACACATCTGGACCGTCCCCCTTCATCTTCCCATTTGCGTTCCATCTTCAGGAACAAGGCCGACATCACAACCCATTACAAGAAAACTAGGGTTCCATCTTGCACTCTCATCGCTCAACTATACTTCGATCAGGATACACCAACGGAAAGCTCGCAGCAAGAGCTTCACTCGCCCCCCTCCATGCCAAGCTCGGCCTGCACTCTAGCCTTGGAAGTCGTGCGCAAGTCCCCCCCTGTCGGCCCCCCTATCTCCCACTACAATGCTCCATTTTAGATCATAGCCGTTGAAAACGTAGTACTCACAGCCCTCTACAACTTTGTAGTTGATACTTTCATGAATCGATGCATGGATTTTGAGAAATTGAAGGATGAAGAAGATTAAGTTTCAGCCCTTGATTATACATGGAGGCGGCCTGTATAGATTAGGGTTTTGTTTTTTTTTTTTTTTATTTTAGAGTGAGGGTGTATTTATAGGAAAAGCAAGCGTAAACACTATTCATCCCGGGAATTCCGAACTCCGATTTACGCGCCGTAACCAGCGTTTCTAAGGTTTACCCCGCGTTCCGGACACAATGGAACAGGTTTTGGAAGCTAATTCGGACATCTGTGCGAGTTATGGCTGTAAACGCTCAATTTAAATTAAACCGATTTAAATCGATTTCTAGGCGTTTTAATTTGTACCGGACAAACGGTAAATCCAATTGACTTGAAATTTGAAACCTTACAATAATATCACATTACGGATCCGATGAAACTAGTTTCGTCGAAATCTGAGACTTTTTGAAAAATGGCTATTTTCACTCGCCAAATTTAAATTAAAAATAATTCGATGCGTTTCGAGCTGCCACGATCAAACGATAGCTCCGATTGATACGAAAATTGAAATCCGGTAATAACTAACTATTACGGATCCAATGAAACTGGTTTCGTTCAATTCTGAGACTGTTCAAAAATTGACTATTTTACAGTCGATTATTAAATATTAAAATATTCAATTTTCACAAATTAACTTTAAATTCGATTTTAAAAGTTCTAAAATATCATTCTAACTCCAACATGATAAAATAAAATTTTACAAATCATTTTCAATCATATTTAACTATATTTTCAATTATTTCCATAATTTCACATATTAAATTATCGATTTAATTATTCAATTAAATCCAAAAATTCAAATAAAAATTTATTTGACTTATAAATTCACTAATTAATATTTAAAATTAATTAAATATTCAAATTTAAATTATTAAAAATTTTGGGTCGTTACAATAACACCAACATGTTAAGAAATCAATGTCAAAGCCGAAGCCACCAGAATTTTTATCAAACAAAACGGTGCCAGAAACCCCAAATCAATCGAGGAGTCAAAACACATCACAGTTCAGAGCCACAAAAATAACAGAGAAACCAACATCGTTCACACGAAATATATACGCAGTGAAGAAGTCAGATAAATCTCAAGCAAACCAATGAAGTCGAACAACACACAAAAAGAAAGAATCAACAAATTCAACAACAATTTAAACTCTACAACTTGAGCTTTGAATCTGATGTGAGTAATTAAAGTTACTCACCTGATTGAAGCGAAGACGCCAAGGACAGTCGATCGAAGATGCTTGCGAACGAGTGACCAGAGGTCGGCGACTTCACAAAAGCTCGCATGCCTGAGTTGGTGAAAGAGGATCGAGGGAGCCGCCACCATTTTTGATTGCTAAAATTAGGTTTTGAGTGAGTGAATCCAGAATAGGTAACCGGTCGAATTTCTTTGAGAAGGGAACGACATTACCAAATTTATTAAGGGAATAATAGGCTGAGAGTTAATTTAAAGCCCATAATATTTAATTAAAATATTTAAACTAATTTAAACCGGGTTTTATATTTTTTTGCAAATTATTTTCCACGGCTTCAAACATTTACATGTGGGCCGAGAATTTATTTTAAAGCCCGATAAAATTTTACTTAAAATTTGTAAAAGAATTTTAAATCCAAATTTAAAAACTTCAATTGGAAATTTGTGTCAATATTAATCGTTTAAATTGTCGATTATAATTCGACACGAATATCGGGTTGTTACATAGAATCTATAAATCAATTTGAGTATCAAATTCAATAATTGCGCTTATTGCATAAATAAAGGGAATTTAACGTTAAATATTACGTTACTGAAATTTAAAATGAACTTTAAGAATAATATTGTGAATCATGAACCAAAGTATGTGGCATCCCTATTTGGATAAAGAATGAGTATATAAAAGTTAAAATCTAATATACGGGGTTTTGAGCATTTAATTTTATAATTCTTAAATATAGGAAAGTGCATAAATTAACACTGCAAATTGATATACTTATAATTTTAATTCACATCCAAGCTTGTTAAATCATTTGAAATTGATTAAATTATATAAGTAATAAAATTTGGACAATTTTAGAATATAATATAAAATTTGGATTTTTGTCATTTATTTTGATTTATTTAATGAATATAAAAATAGCCTTTTTTTGTCACGGACTCGGATTTCGATGAAACCAGTTTCATCGGATCCGTATCGGTGAATTATTATAGGGTTTCAAGTTTCGTATCGATCGGACTTGTCGTTTGATCGTACGGGCGTGAAATGCCTTGAAATCAAATTTAATTAAAATCAATTTGAATCAATTTGGAAATTTTGTTTTCAGCATAACTTCTTCATACGATCAAATTTGGACGTGAAACTTTTTCCATCGCGTTCAGAATATTTTAAATTACCTATTTGGATATATAGATTTAATAAATTCGGTTCCGGAGGCATAGCGGGCTTTTTGAGCCATAGTTTGTTCCGCACGTTCATTCTACGGTGTATCTACTCTATCTCTAACCCCTCTATATAAACCTAGCTACAAGCCCTAGCCTCCACCTAATTTCTTTTCGTCTGAACGTATACTTTCTTCAAGCTCCTCTTCTTCTTCAATGGGTGCTAACCCTAAATCCAGTCAGCTAAAAAAATAATAATAATAAAAAATAAAAAATAAAAATTTCAAATTTAAAAAAAAAAAAATCGGATCTGCAGCAGCTTCTGGTCGCGCTTCGGGTTTCAGGGGAGAAAATCCTAGAGCAACTTCGGGTCAGGAAGAAAATGACTCGGGTCGCTCTGGGTCGTTTTGGCGAAAACTCCAAGCAAGCACCGGGGAATTGAGGCGGCGCACCGAAGTCGAACCCGAAGTCGACCCAGGACCAGAATTTTTCCATTTTTCAAATTTCCATAACTTTTGCATACGAGCTCGGATTCACGCGCGGTTTGTTTTGCTGGGATCGTATCGGAATTTCTGACTTTTGACGCTGGTTTGGATGGATTTGGAGACCGTCAAAATTTTGAGTTTAAATTGAATTTAAATTCGATTTAAATTCCAAAGGTGAGTGTTTAAAACCCACTCACAACTACTAGAACCTTTTATGTTTGTTAAATATATTTTAGAAATGAATAGAAATTTATTTATGAGTATTTGGCATGTTTATTTCACTCATATTTGTTGAATTGCATTTATTAAGTTTAACTGTTAATTTAATTTATTTATTGCGTATTAATTGATAGTTATAATTTATTTGTTTGCCTATAAACTGCTAGTTCACAATTATATAGATTATTACTGAATATAAACTATTAGATTAATAGTTATTAAATTTAATCTGAATAAAACTGCCAGTTATTACCTGTTATCTGTTATCAAATATAAATTGTTATTGATTGATATTGCTTGATGATTTTGATTGGATGATGGATGATGTTGATGGATGTTTATTGAATATCATAAAATTGCGAATTATCATGCATATTTCATTTCATTCGGGATTGTGGTTTGAAATGATATACAACCGCAAAATTTTATATCTTTTAAATTGCGGATTGAAATGATAAATATCCGTATCACTTGACCATAGGATAGAAAATTTTATACAGGCACCGCGGTCTATATATAACTATTTTAATGTGATTTCTAAGGTTTGGATGGAATACGGTTTCTAAAAATATTAAATTTTATATTGTATAAATATTATTCTTCCATATATATACATATGAAGTTGAAAATTTTGAAATTAAAAGGTGTATAAAAATCTTTATTAAAAATGAAAGAAAATTAAGAAAATGGAGTTTAATAATTTATATCATATGTTTAAATGTTAAGTTTAGAAATTTTAAGATATGATATTTATAATTGGATTTTTCCCAAAATAAATTGAAATGAATATTCTAGTATAATTTGAATTGGGAAAATATATATATTTTATTACTAGAAATTGAAGTCTTATTATTTATGGATTTTATGTGAATATTCAAGACTAATTAATAGAACAATTGATCTGTTGAAAGAATAAAATCCAATTTTAGTTTGAAATATTGTTACTCAAAATGGATATACGTATATATAAATAAATTGAAGTGGTTTTGGAACTTGAGAGAGATAATATAAATTTTGGTTTAGACTTTAATAAAGAAATGTATTTGTAAAGCCATGAGAACTATTTTCTTTACAAATTAACATTTAAGTTAAACCATTTAATTCATATACCGTTGAATGTCCAAACCATTCAAGTTTTTTTTATAGAAGTTATGGTTTTAAATTATGATTTTCAAAATACTATGCTTTGAAAATATTTGATTTTCAGACGATATGAAGTTAAAGCATTTTGATTTTGGAAAAGAATTATATTTGGGATAAGTGATAAAATATGGTTTTGGGTTTTGAAATGATATCGTATTCATGGTTATGAAATGGAATGTTTATTCTGATTTTTAAAGTATAACCTATTTTTAAATGACCGCGGTGTTATAATAACGATGGGTTGGCAAAGAGACCGGGATCGGATATCTGACATACTCTCTGTCGATACCGAAAACCACTTTGACTAACCGTGTACGCGGTGGAGATTCCAGAATGAAGTAGGTGGTGGCGACGTTTCCTGTAAGGTAAATACGTGGACCCGACTCCCGTGAGTTGGCATAAGGTGGCTAAAACAGGAGCGATTCTCAGGCCAATGAGGTCATTCCTCTGATCGGACCCTCCTCTTCGATATTATACTTTGATTTTAGATTGATTCAGTGGCCGCTTCTATATTTTGATTTTGGGGAGTTAGTCCGAGGTGGGCGGTAACTGCGGCTACGCGTTTCCACCAGCCTGGATAGCAATTGGTATATCTACCCTGGCATTGCCTAGTTGTGCCGTGTCACCTAACATACCGAGCCTTTACTACGAGTTTCTATTTGTGTCGTACCTATGGAGTATCCTCTGGTAGCTTCCCGATCAGGAGGTATTACGGTACTGTATAGACTATTGGCATTATTTGTGTTAAGGGCTATATGGGTAACCCCTTAACGCTATTTAAAAGTAAGTTTATTTTATAAATAGACACTATTATAATAGCGCAATATACTACATAGTAAATAGTTTAACGGATCCTTAGGAGATGTAAATCCCGAACATCTCTTGAGTTACTGTACTCATATTTATTTCTGTTAATTTAACTCACATAAGATCTTTTAGTCTGAATCGAGTGTTTTTGTCTTTTCAAATTCGCTCGGGTCAGTCCGAGCGTTTCAGGATCGAAGACTTTAGCTTTGAAGGACGAAGACGAAGGAGTCGTATTATTATTATCTATAGTATTGCACCACACTCTAAATTTCCGCTGCATTGATTGTATTGGTATGTGTAACTCTGATATTCATTGTATAAGTAAAATAAATATTTTGTAAACAGTTATCATGAACTGTATATTGATTATTATATTTTATCCTTCCGCTGTGAGATTCTATTTTGTTTTATTTCTTCTCTGTTTTTCTTATTTACCCCATAACAATCCGCCCTTGCGTATGCTTTGAATTGGCACGTGTGTCGGTTTAAAGTGTGCGAAAAGGCGGGATGTTACAGTTGGTATCGGAGCTTTGGTTTAGCGATAAACCTTGGTTTTGTGGGGTTTGACTCTTTGTTAATAGGGTAGTAATACCCTATGGGAGTCGCTGAGTGTATATATATGAGAGAGCGTATTTGTTAGTGTTAATAAAGATTTTGATATTGTGTTAATCTGTTCCGCTTTGTATTTATAAATTCTGGTTGATGCATGGGACGCTATGACATCAATAGGGATTTCGAAACACTTAATAGGACAGACCGACATAATATTTGTTTTTAATATAGGTGAATGAAATAATTTTTCCTATTATATTTTCTATATATAAAAATATTTTTTATAAAGATATATATATATATATATTTGGTTGCTATAGATTGGGTGTTAGGTAATAAAATATTTGTAATAATTGAAGCTAAGCTGAAATTATAATAAATCAAATTGGAGATTTTTGAACATAAGTCCGGGATTTTGAAATCTGCTTTCAAAGGATTTATGAAATATAATGATTTAGTTTATAAGTAAATTCTTATATAAATATTTAGTATAATTCGGAAGAATTGTTTTAAAAGAGGATTTTGGAGAAAATAAATTTTGTACTTTCCTCTCTGTCGCTAGAAAATAATTTCGGTGATGGCGGCCGCATCATCGACTTTCATTTTCGAGTTTCGTAGGGGAAAGGCCACTGTAGTAAATTCTACTGCAGATTTATTTTGAAATTATCTAAAATTTTAAATTGTTTTAAATATAAATTGAGATATAAGTTGTAAGAACTCATTTATCTATTATTTTTAAAATAAAATTGAAATTTGACCCGGTATTTAATTCTAAAATTTTCCACTAATTAATGGTTTAAATTATTTTTAGGGAAATATAAAGTAAGTAATAAATGGATTGAAACCTCTAATTTAAGTAAGAAAATTAATGCTAGGTATAAAGGAAGTTAAAATTTTAACTGATAAATAATGGTAAAGATCTATTGAACAATAAATGAATTAAGAGAATTGAGATTAAACTTGTATAAGTTCTTTTGCTTTTTCTTTAACATAAATAACTTACCAAGTATAAAATGTTGAAATGTAAATTAAGAGTAGAATTTTTGGAAATAATGAAGTATTCAATAAATTACTGTTATAAATAAGAATTTAATGGTATTAACTTAAGTGATGATTGGAATTTTACTAAAATTAAAGGTTGTATTATTAATAGGTGATTTTAACCTTAAGAAAGTAAAAATGAAATTCCTTAATTTATAAAGTTTGATTGTAGGGTTATTAACTTAAGTACGCCTTAATTTCCCCCTATTCTAATATAATAGAAAGTAAGTAATATATAAATGACTGTAAACCCTAAGTAATTAATTAATAAAATTCCTTATTTTTAAGAATGAAGGTTAAAGGGTTAATAATTTAAGTGTAATTAATAAGGGTTACTGTAATTAAATATAATAGAAAGTGGGTAATTAAATTGTTACTACTATTAAATATAATAGAAACTTCAACATTAAATAAATGAATGAAATTAAAGGTAAGTTGAAATTGTAATTTATAAAACAAATATATATTAATTTAAGGAATTGAGAAGAAACTTGTAAATTTTCACTTACATTCTTAAAACATACATAACTTACCATATAATAAAAGTTGCAATGTTAGTAAGAAAATGTAAGGGGAAATCTTACAAGTGAAGCTTGAGGTAATAAAGGTATTCAATAAATTTGCTGTTATTAATGAGAATTAATTGTATAAACTTAAGTTAAATTGGAAATTTTACTATATAAGTAAAGGTAAGTAGTATAAATAGATGATATAAACTTTAGTCAATAAATTGGAATGCAAATATAATGAATTTTGTAATAAATGGAAAACGAAAATTGTAAGAAATAAAGAAATCCCTCCATAAATGAAAGAAAGAAAATCAAACCACTGAAGCATGAAATAAATGTATAATAAGTTAATTTGGTTGTTGGTTTGAATTGTATTGTTTGATTTATGATTGTGGGGTAAGGAACTTGAAGTTGTTGGATGAATAAATAATCTATCTTTGTTCCATCTAAGACTGTTGAGTAAAGGATGCACTTGATAGTTAATTTCATTTCATACAAATTTCAAGTTTGAACCCAAACAACTATTTGTTTGATGGATTAAATGATTGCTTTGTGTGTGTGTGTGTGTATGTTGTTTGTAAGGTTGATCGTTGTTGAATTGTTTGGTTGATTAATGATTGAATCCACTTGAATAGTTCACTTTAAAATAAATATTTAACCTTTTAGATTTTATAAGTGAAATGCAGGCTATGGAAGCCATTGCTACTGCTCTGGTTCCCTAATAATAAGCGTATTGCCCGACAAATAGGTACGTTTTCGGATTACGTTTAAAGCGCTATTTTATAATTTTGCCCGTGTTGGGATAATATTCTGATAATATATTTGTATATTTTGATATTATATTTTCTCCAGAGTCTCTCCGTACAAAGGAGACTCTGCCAAAAATTTTCGTAAATTTTGGACTTAGAATTTTGTTGAATATTTTCCAAACTTTAATGATTTAAGTATAAAAGGTTATAATGACTATAAAACGGGCATATCTCATTTAAGGAAATTAATTTAGTAAATTATTGTTTATAAGTTAATATTTGAAATAAGATGTAATGTTTTATTCTTCCTTCTCCCTTCTTTTTCCTTTTCTGGGACGAAAAGTTTTGAGTGGGGGAGATTGTAACGACCCGTTAAATTAATAATATTAAATGAGTTAAATTAATATAATTTCTAACCTGATTTAGAAAAAAAAAAGGCTTTAAGATTTATTTGAGAAAATGTAGTAATTTGTTATAGTGATTGGAATTTAATGTAACAATTTAATTTTTATGACAATAGTTTTGGATAATGTAATTGTCACACTTTGTTAAAAGTTAATGTTAAGAAACCTAGTGCATATTAATAAAATATTTACTCGAATGGGATTCATTTAATATTAAAATAAATAGTAGGATTGTTTCATTTGGTGACCGTTGAATAAACCAATGCAATAAGTGTAGATAAAATTTTTTATGAATATTGTTCGATAATGAATGTACTTAAAAACGGTAATAAACTTAATATAAGAAAACAAAGGCAAATTGTGTATTAATTAATGAATTCATGAATCAGTGTATGGACTTAGTGTGACTATACGTAAATGTACGCAATAAGGTTGTGAAATACCAATGATTTGGATTTCCAATTTATATTAAACATAATGTTGGTAGAAATTGGAATTCACTGTTGTGTGAAATATATGAGAAATCAGGTCAAATGTAAATTATACCGTAGATGATATACTCTTTTAAACAGTAGGATTTTTAAATAAATAAACGTTTCACTTAGGTTTCAATTGGATAACTTATGTAGTTTAATGGAGAATCAATTGCAATTAATTGCCATAAATTAGTGATGATAGGGTAGTTTGATTTGGCCTTTAAGAAGCAAAGAAAAAGAAAGCCAAGATTTATGAATTCATTTGCAATGTGAAATGCAAATCTTGTGGATTGTTTTTTTTTTACAAATGGAATTAATATTTAACCATTACGTTAGTGGAGTCTGATAAGTTAAGGTAGATAATCAATGGTAATTTACCTAATTCAAAGGATATATTAATATAAATATGGGTAAAATGAGGTTAGACCAAGGATATAATATTAATTGATTTTTAAGGCTTAATTAATACGTGAAATAGACAAGATTCTACATTCAAACATTTATACAAAGCTAAGTTGTAAATAGAAGTACCAATGTAATATAATGTAAATAGATGGGAATCAACATTTATTTATTTATTTAATGGAATTTAATTTCTATAGTATGATAATCGCAATTAAATGAAATTGAAATAGCTAATTTATACGTTAGTTGAAATTTAGCTGGAATATGAGGATTTTTAATGAAATAGTGAAATCAAATGGAAATAAGGTTTCAATTATACATTGGAATTTATATTCACCATAAAAGGTTAATTGAAAACCAAAGGAGTTAATAAAGGAATCAAGCTTTATCTATTAATTTGGATTTAAGATATGGTAAATTGGATTTATTGCAATAATTAATTCTATAAGATGAGGTTAATACTTATTCTATTTATAATTAGACCAAATTGTTGATATAGATTTTTTGAAAGTAGAATCTATAAATCAATTTGAGTATCAAATTCAATAACTGCGCTTATTGCATAAATAAAGGGAATTTAACGTTAAATATTACGTTACTGAAATTTAAAATGAACTTTAAGAATAATATTGTGAATCATGAACCAAAGTATGTGGCATCCCTATTTGGATAAAGAATGAGTATATAAAAGTTAAAATCTAATATACGGGGTTTTGAGCATTTAATTTTATAATTCTTAAATATAGGAAAGTGCAGAAATTAACACTGCAAATTGATATACTTATTATTTTAATTCACATCCAAGCTTGTTAAATCATTTGAAATTGATTAAATTATATAAGTAATAAAATTGGACAATTTTAGAATATAATATAAAATTTGGATTTTTGTAATTTATTTTGATTTATTTAATGAATATAAAAGTAGCCTTTTTTGTCACGGACTCGGATTTCGATGAAACCAGTTTCATCGGATCCGTATCGGTGAATTATTATAGGGTTTCAAGTTTCGTATCGATCGGACTTGTCGTTTGATCGTACGGGCGTGACACGCCTTGAAATCAAATTTAATTAAAATCAATTTGAATCAATTTGGAAATTTTGTTTTCAGCATAACTTCTTCATACGATCAAATTTGGACGTGAAACTTTTTCCATCGCATTCAGAATATTTTAAATTACCTATTTAGATATATAGATTTAATAAATTCGGTTCAGGAGGCATAGCGGGCTTTTTGGGCCATAGTTTGTTCCGCACGTTCATTCTACGGTCTATCTACTCTATCTCTAACCCCTCTATATAAACCTAGCTACAAGCCCTAGCCTCCACCTAATTTCTTTTCATCTGAACGTATACTTTCTTCAAGCTCCTCTTCTTCTTCAATGGGTGCTAACCCTAAATCCAGTCAGTTCCAAAAAAAAATAAAAAAAAAAATAAAAAATTCGAATTAAAAAAAAAAAAAAAAAATCGGATCTGCAGCAGCTTCTGGTCGCGCTTCGGGTTTCAGGGGAGAAAAAATCCTAGAGCAACTTCGGGTCAGGAAGAAAATGACTCGGGTCGCTCCGGGTCGTTTTGGCGAAAACTCCAAGCAAGCACCGGGGAATTGAGGCGGCGCACCGAAGTCGAACCCGAAGTCGACCAAGGACCAGAATTTTTTCATTTTTCAAATTTCCATAACTTTTGCATACGAGCTCAGATTCACGCGCGGTTTGTTTTGCTGGGATCGTATCGGAATTTCTGACGTTTTGACGCTGGTTTGGATGGATTTGGAGACCATCAAAATTTTGAGTTTAAATTGAATTTAAATTCGATTTAAATTCCAAAGGTGAGTGTTTAAAACCCACTCACAACTACTAGAAGCTTTTATGTTTGTTAAATTAATTTTAAAAATGAATGGAAATTTATTTATGAGTATTTGGCATGTTTATTTCACTCATATTTGTTGAAATGCATTTATTAAGTTTAACTGTTAATTTAATTTATTTATTGCGTATTAATTGATAGTTAGAATTTATTTGTTTGCCTATAAACTGCTAGTTAACAGTTATATAGATTATTGCTGAATATAAACTATTAGATTAATAGTTGTTAAATTTAATCTGAATAAAATTGCCAGTTATTACCTGTTATCTATTATCAAATATAAATTGTTATTGATTGATATTGCTTGATGATTTTGATTGGATGATGGATGATGTTGATGGATGTTTATTGAATATCATAAAATTGTGAATTATCATGCATATTTTATTTCATTCGGGATTGTGGTTTGAAATGATATACAACCGCAAAATTTTATATCTTTTAAATTGCGGATTGAAATGATAAATATCCGTATCACTTGACCATAGGATAGAAAATTTTATACAGGCACCGCGGTCTATATATAACTATTTTAATGTGATTTCTATGGTTTGGATGGAATACGGTTTCTAAAAATCTTAAATTTTATATTGTATAAATATTATTCTTCCATATATATACATATGAAGTTGAAAATTTTGAAATTAAAAGGTGTATAAAAATCTTTATTAAAAATGGAAGAAAATTAAGAAAATGGAGTTTAATAATTTATATCATATGTTTAAATGTTAGGTTTGGAAATTTTAAGATATGATATTTATAATTGGATTTTTCCCAAAATAAATTGAAATGAATATTCTAGTATAATTTGAATTGGGAAAATATATATATTTTATTACTAGAAATTGAAGTCTTATTATTTATGGATTTTATGTGAATATTCAAGACTAATTAATAGAACAATTGATCTGTTGAAAGAATAAAATCCAATTTTAGTTTGAAATATTGTTACTCAAAATGGATATACGTATATATAAATAAATTGAAGTGGTTTTGGAACTTGAGAGAGATAATATAAATTTCGGTTTAGACTTTAATAAAGAAATGTATTTGTAAAGCCATGAGAACTATTTTCTTTACAAAGTAACATTTAAGTTAAACCATTTAATTCATATACCGTTGAATGTCCAAACCATTCAAGTTTTTTTTTATAGAAGTTATGGTTTTAAATTATGATTTTCAAAATACTATGCTTTGAAAATATTTGATTTTCCGATGATATGAAGTTAAAGCATTTTGATTTTGGAAAAGAATTATATTTGGGATAAGTGATAAAATATGGTTTTGGGTTTTGAAATGATATCGTATTCATGGTTATGAAATGGAATGTTTATTCTGATTTTTAAAGTATAACCTATTTTTAAATGACCGCGGTGTTATAATAACGATGGGTTGGCAGAGAGACCGGGATCGGATATCAGACATACTCTCTGTCGATATCGAAAACCACTTTGACTAACCGTGTACGCGGTGGAGATTCCAGAATGAAGTAGGTGGTGGCGACGTTTCCTGTAAGGTAAATACGTGGACCCGACTCCCGTGAGTTGGCATAAGGTGGCTAAAACAGGAGCGATTCTCAGGCCAATGAGGTCATTCCTCTGATCGGACCCTCCTCTTCGATATTATACTTTGATTTTGGATTGATTCAGTGGCCGCTTCTATATTTTGATTTTGGGGAGTTAGTCCGAGGTGGGCGGTAACTGCGGCTACGCATTTCCACCAGCCTGGATAGCAATTGGTATATCTACCCTGGCATTGCCTAGTTGTGCCGTGTCACCTACCATACCGAGCCTTTACTACGAGTTTCTATTTGTGTCGTACCTATGGAGTATCCCCTGGTAGCTTCCCGATCAGGAGGTATTACGGTACCGTATAGACTATTGGCATTATTTGTGTTAAGGGCTATATGGGTAACCCCTTAACGCTATTTAAAAGTAAGTTTATTTTATAAATAGACACTATTATAATAGCGCAATATACTACATAGTAAATAGTTTAACGGATCCTTAGGAGATGTAAATCCCGAACATCTCTTGAGTTACTGTATTCATATTTATTTCTGTTAATTTAACTCACATAAGATCTTTTAGTCTGACTCGAGTGTTTTTGTCTTTTCAAATTCGCTCGGGTCAGTCCGAGCGTTTCAGGATCGAAGACTTTAGCTTTGAAGGACGAAGACGAAGGAGTCGTATTATTATTATCTATAGTATTGCACCACACTCTAAATTTCCGCTGCATTGATTGTATTGGTATGTGTAACTCTGATATTCATTGTATAAGTAAAATAAATATTTTGTAAACAGTTATCATGAACTATATATTGATTATTATATTTTATCCTTCCGCTGTGAGATTCTATTTTGTTTTATTTCTTCTCTGTTTTTCTTATTTACCCCATAACATTCCGCCCTTGCGTATGCTTTGAATTGGCACGTGTGTCGGTTTAAAGTGTGCGAAAAGGCGGGATGTTACACTTTCTCACTCTGACATATATACTTATGAAAAGTGGATTGATGACAAGTGTTTAGTAATGTAAAATGTTTATGCAAGTTAATGATGATCATATGATATGCTATGCCGTGTTATTACCATGTTATTACCATGTTAAAACTGTTAATTTTCACCTGACATCTGATACATGACTGTATATTGTGATATTGACATTGTTTATATTATTTCTGTATATGATCACACTGCAATTTCCCTGTTAGGATAAAAAATCATTATGGGCTGAAATGATGTCCTGAGTTATTTTATTTATTTATTTAAACTTGGGATTGCGGGTTTGAAATGATAGAACCCGGATTTTTACCTTTTAAACTGCGGATTGAAATGATACATATCCGTATCACTTGACCTAGGTTAGAAAACTATATACAGACCCGTGGTTATTCTATAAAGTGCTTTGAATATTTTAAGTAGTTTAAAAATATAAAATTATGAAATTTGATTTAAATAGATTTTGAAAGGTTTTAAAATAAATAAATTATGATTTTTCTATGTGTTAAAAATGTAATTTATGAATGGATTAACTGGATTTTGAAATATAACTTATGTTTGAAATTTGGAATTTTGACTAAAAATGATATTTAAGTTACATGAATAAAATGGACTTTAATTTTATTTGGAAATGGTAAATATGATAAATTTATTTATATTTGAATTTAAGTGATTTATTAAAGAATTATTGATTTTCTATAAATTTAAGTGGTTGAATAAATGACTGTTGAAAATGAAATTTTAAAATATAACTTGACTTGAAAATGTGAAATTTGAGTTTTAACTAAAGATGTTAAATTAATCAAATAAACTGGAAGTTTAGTTAAATTTGTAAAATGGTAATATAAATCTGAAACGTATAGGTTTTAATTTATGAAAGAAACGTATAGGTTTTAATTTATGAAAGAAACGTATAGGTTTTAATTTACGTATAGGGTTTAATTTATGAAAGAAACGTATAGGGTTTAATTTATGAAAGGAACGTATAGGTTTTAATTTATGAAAGAAACATATAGGGTTTAATTTATGAAAGCAACGTATAGGTTTTAATTTATGAAAGAAACGTATAGGTTTTAATTTATGAAAGAAACGTATAGGTTTTAATTAATGAAAGAATGTATGGTGTTCTAATTAATGATAGGAACATGTAAATTCCTAATTAATGAAAGAAGGTATAAGTTTTAATTAATGAAAGAAACGTATAATTTTTTAATTAATGAAAGATACGTGTAAAGTCCTAATTAATGAGAGAAGATGAAAGTTTTAATTAATGCAAGAACATGTAAAGTTTTAATTAAGAAAGAAACATGTAAAGTTTTAAGTAGTGTGGTATTGATTTAATTAATAAATGTTCATTATTGTAATAGGAATATAAAATTTAAAACGTACATTTGACACGTAGATTTTAATCAATGTAATGGTGTATTTTAAATTGATTAAAATGATAAATGTTACTTATATTAATAATAATGTAAGTTATTAAGGTGCTTTTAACTTAACATAAGAATTTCGGTTTAAATTGTATATTACAGTAAGAAAGTTTATTTAACTATAAGGCTATGATAAATCGACATGTTAAAATTTTAAGCTTATCAATACTTTGATTATATACAATGTAAAGTGGAAAGTAGTACATTCCAAAAATGCTATGATTCCTTAAGGTAACATTTCCAAAATGCTATGATAATTTAAAGGAATATTTCAAGTTTAATAAATTTAAAGAAATATTCAATGATTTGAAAATTTGGGTTTTATTTGAATGATATAATGTTGAATTATTTTTGAAATGGAAATGATACAATTGTGATATTGTTTTGAAATGAGTATGATATTTTGGTCTTGGAAGTATAAATTATTTGAAATAAATATCCATGGGTTATAATAACGATTGGTTGTTAAAGAGACCGGGATCGGATATTGTCTTATAACCGGCCAATACCGAAAACCACTTTAACAACTGTGTACGCTGTGGAGGTTCTAGGATGAAGTAGGATGGTGGCGACGTTCTCGAGGTATATTACATGGACCCAACTCCCGTGAGTTGGCATATATGACTAAAACAGGAGCTATACCGGGCTACACAAAGGGTCACACCCTTTCATCGAGCATGCTCCATCGGAAACTATTCTATTACTGTTGTGATTCGATTCGGTGGCGCCACTTTGATTCGGGGGTATTGTTCGAGGTGGGCGGAAGTGCTGGCTTGCCGTCACCACCGGTCCGGGAATGCAAACGGTGTATCCACACTGGCATTGCCTCGCGTGCCGTGTCATATCCTTTTATCGAGCACACTACGATTTTGGTTTTAAAGATCCGACCGCGTTAAGGTTCACCATCCCCTTAACGCTATTTTCTATATGATTATACTTTACTGATTAGACACTACCGTATATAGTGTATATTACTACATAGTAAATAGTTTAACGGATCCTTAGAGGATGGGCGGTCCCAAGTATCCTTTAAGTTACTGATGCATTTTGTTACTGTTCACTTGAGTTGATTTACAGTTTATAAGTATTTATGTCCTGACTCGAGGGTTTTGTGTTTTGCTTTACGCTCGGGTCAGATTGAGTGAGTTAGCATTCCAGATTCACCTTCGGTGTTGGAGCTTTTCTTGAAGATCCAGCCTTCTATTTTGTTTCAGTATCTAGTGTTTCAGTGATGTATCTTGTTACTCTTTTGTTGTATCTTATTTAACTCTGATGTATCTCATATTTATATAGTAGCATCATGAACTACTATCTCTTTTTCTTCCGCTGCATTTTTATATACTCTGTGTCTGTGATCTGTGATTTTATTTACTGTATATTCTGGGATTTGCCAAATTTTTATTTACAACGCGGTATTTTGAGCTATCCAATTTTGGCATGAGTGTCTACCTATACACTTATAATGGATGCGAATGGTTGAAAATATCGGGTCGTTACAGGTTTTGAAATGGATAATTATATTCTGGTTTTGAAGTATAAACTATTTTTAAATACCACAGTGTGATAATAACGTTTGGTTGTTGAACAGACCGGGATCGGAAGTTGTCATACTCTCTGCTATCTCCGAAAACCACTTTAACAACCGTGTATGCGTTGGAGATTCCAGAATGAAGCAGGTTGATGGCGACATTTCCTGTAAGGTAAAATACGTGGACCCAACTCCCATGAGTTGGCATAAGGTGGCTAAAACAGGAGCGATCGACAGGTTAATGAGGTAGCACCACTGATCGGACAGTACCCTTCGATACTATACTCTTACTTTGGATTGATTCGGTGGCCACCTTCACTTTTGATTTCTTTGATTTGGGGGAGTTTGTTCGAGGTGGGTGGTAGCTGCGCGCTACGCGTTACCACCGACCCAAAAGCGTAATTGGTATATCTACCCTAGCATTGCCTAGTTGTGTTGTGTCACCTACCATACCAAGCCTTGTACGAGTTTGGATTTCTCCCGTAGCCCGTGTGGTATCCTCTGGTGGCTTCCCGATCAGGAGGGACTATGATATTGGATGGACTACTGGGACTATTATTGTGTTAAGGAGGAGATTGGGTAACTCCTTAACGCTATTTAAAGTATGTTTATTTTACAATTAGACACTATTATAATAGTGAAATATACTACATAGTAAATAGTTTAACGGATCCTTAGGAGATGTAAATCCCGAGCATCTCTTGAGTTACTGCACTCATATTTATTTCTGTTGATTTAACTCACATAAGATCTTTTAGTTCTAACTCGAGCGTTTTGTCTTTTCAATCCGCTCGGGTCAGTCCGAGCGTTTCAGTATTTGAAGATTTTATTCTGGAGGATGAAGACGAAGATTTGTAGTATTTCTATCTACGATATTATTCCATTTCACCATTTAATTCCCCTGCATTAATTATTGTTCTCTGGTATGTGTACTCTTATATGTATTGTATAAATATAATCAAAAGTTCTGTATAACAGCTTCACGAACTGTGTATTTGATTATTATATTTTATCCTTCCGCTGTGACATTATTTTATCCTTCACGAACTGTCTATTTTGTTTTATTTCTTCCTTGTTTTTCTTA
Source organism: Allium cepa (assembly GCA_030765085.1). Taxonomy (NCBI): domain Eukaryota; kingdom Viridiplantae; phylum Streptophyta; class Magnoliopsida; order Asparagales; family Amaryllidaceae; genus Allium; species Allium cepa. Next base: position 765,233,568 of record CM060937.1, on the reverse strand, counting down.
TTTACCCAATAACAATCCACCCTTCCAGGTGTTTTTGAATTGGCACGTGTGTCGATTTAAAGCGTACGAAAAGGCGGACTTTACAGTTGGTATCAGAGCTTTGGTTTAGCGATAATCCTTGGCTTTGTGGGGTTTGACTCTTGGTTAATAGGGTAGTGATACCCTATGGGAGTCGCTGAATCTATATATATGAGAGAGCGTATTTGTTAGTGCTATAAAAATGTTTTGATATTGTGTTAATTTGTTCCGTTTTGTATTTATAAATTCTGGTTGATGCATGGGACGCTATGACATCAATAGGGGTTTCTAAACACTTAATAGGACATACCGACATAATATTTGGCTTTAATATAGGTGAATGAAATAATTTTACCTATTATATTTTTTATACATAAAGTAAAATTTTATAAAGTCTATATTTGGTTGTATTATATTGATTGTTAGGTAATAAAATTTATAATTAATAGTCGAAATAAGATTTAAAATAAATAAATAAAAATTGGAAATATAGGACTTAAGTTCCGGAGTTTTGGAAATTCTTTCAATTGATTTTGGAAAATAATAATAATATTAGAAGTATTTTCTGATATGAATATTTTGATATAATTTGAAAGAAATGTTTTTTAAAAAAATTTTGGAAAGATAAAGTCGTACTCCTCTCTCTGTAGTTGGAAAATAATTTCGGTGATGAGTGCACGTATCATCGACATTAATTTTCGAGTTTCGATGTGCGAAGGCCACTGTAGTAGTTTACTACATATTTGTTTGAGAAATTTTTTATCGTTTTAAATTATAATTGGATATATATATATTTTTTAATAGTATACATATATCTATTATTTTAAACGATTTAAGATTAAACCCGGTATTTGGTTTTTAATTTCCACTTAATTAATAGTTCAATTAAGTGTAGTAAATTGGAATATGACTAAGTAATAAATTAGAACCTTTAATTAAAGTAAAAATTTAATATAATAGGAAGATAAGTAATGTAAATAAATTATTGTAAACCTTTGTAAATGAAATTCTTTATTTATAAGAATTGATGTATGAGTTATAAATTTAAGTGTAATTAAAATGTTACTATAATTGAAAATAATAGAATGTAAGCATTAAATAAATGAATGAAATTAAAGGTAATTGTAACGACCCGTAAATTTCGACCATTTTATTTGTTAATTTAAATTGATTTTTGTGATTTAATGTAGAAAGAAATGAAAATCTTATAACTGAAAATTGGAGCGAACGTTAGAAATTAAATGATGCATTGGTAAATAAAATAAATTTTGACAATTGGAATGAAATCCACTTGAAGAAATAGGGGAAACCCTTATAGTTTGTTAATTTAATTTGATTGTGTAATTAATACTGGAAGGAATAAATTGGAAAAAAATATTAATGAAATAATAACTGAATTTAATTTCAACTATATAAATGGAAGTAAATTTTATTAACTGGATGTCAATATTGAAAAAATTAATGGAAATTGAACGTAAATTGAGGTAATAAAGTGAATGTTAGAATTTAAATGAGCAATTGGAATGAATGGAATTATATTAAAACGAATACAATTTGGATAGATTTAATGAAATTGAAATAAATGAAATAGGGTAAGTATTATACCTGAATATAATTAAATATGGAGAAACATAAAAGTAAGTATTGAATTCAAATAATGTATAATTTGGGTAATAAAATAAGTTTATTTATGGAGTTAGAATTTGTTTATATTATTTTTGGCTATAAATCAAATAGAAAAGAACAAGCGAATCATAAGGGTATGATAACAATTATTTTATATTACCTAATTTATTTGTCAATTAATTTATTTGAAATAAATGCCTCTCAAATGTTAAATAATTTTAATACTGTTATTGATGAAACGTTACTTAATGATTTTTAATTTAGTAACGGAAGAGTGAATGAGAATTTATAGAAAACATAAATTTATTTTTGAGTAAACAAGTGTATTTATTGAACAAATTTATGATAATTGGATAATGCAGTGTTAATGGAATTAATTAGTGTTATGCCTAGGATTTATACAAGGGTAGGTAAGTAGTAAACTTATAAATGAAAGAAAGTAAATAGGTGACCATTTATTTAGGTTATTTATTCAATTTAGTATGTTAAATAAAAATTTGGGAATCAGATCTCAATAAAGGGAAATTAAGTTGTATGTTAGTTTGAAATAAAATCTAATAAATATTACATTAATATGGAATGTAGTACAAATGGTTAGGGATTTTCAAATTTGGTAAAAAAGGGATTGAACTTAGGAAACTTTGTTAATTGAGTTTACAACCTTAATTAATACGCGTAATTGACAAGATTCACATTTTTAAATATAACCGTTGATACAAATCTAAGATGTATATAGAAGTATCAGTGTAATGAAATATAAACAAATGCTAAATATGCTTATAGGAAAACGATTGTTTGAATAAAAAGAATGGGAAATCAATTACAATTAAATGAACTTTAATGTTACACTAATAAGATCAAGGCAATAACTAGAACTTTTGAATGTAACAAAATGAATAGGAATGTTAATTTTATACATAAGTTAACCATTGAAGTGATAAAAAGAATGAAACCAAGATAAAATAATTAATTGGGATTTTAATTCTTATTAATATGTAAAACTGACAATATTCAATATAAATTGAAATATAGCAATTAATATAAATAAAAGACTAAAATTGGATAGTATTAATGTAGTGAAAGACAAACAAATATTAACTATGTTATTTGTGTAATTAATGGACAGGAATATCAAAGGCTAATTGTAGTAAGGAATATAAGTGGTAGAATAACAAAAATTTATGATTTTATTTTTGTTAACATATGTTAAGAGATATGTTTATGATCTTAATTTGAACTTCTACTAATAACATGCATTGTAGTAAGATAAAAAAAAATGATAACACACGTCAGGTGTATTTAATGACATTGTTGAATGTAATTAATAACGTTGATTATAATAATAAATGTTAATAAAGAATAAGAATGAATTAGTTTAGTAAAAGAGCTGAAAGATTGATTGTAGAGATGAGAAACTATTATTTAGTAAGAAATATATATAATTACTGTTTGTAGCCAATAGTGTATTAATATGTTTAAATTACTATTAGATAGGAAATAATTGTTATACTTCTCATTACATTCATTTAGTCCATTTTGAAACTTAATCAATTGAAATTAATGTAATTGAAAATTTTCAATTAATAGGAGAGAGAATAATAATTGTAAATTTATAGGTTTAAATAAAAGCAGCATAGGTTTTGTGAAAATATAGGGAAAGTTTGATTTAATGAAAAGAAAATTTTACATCAAATAAAATGAATGTTTCATCTGTTAATGTACGTTTTATTTAATTAAAATAAGAATAGAAAGATTGATTTTAAAGAAACAACTATATGTTTATTTGAACAGTGTTTAGCTTACAGACTGATTACAAGAATAGGAAAATAGTCTATTTATTACTCTTGTGTACAAACAATAAATTTATAAATGTGTTTAAATAAACAATTGTTCTATTTCTTTATCCATTTTAGTTGTTTGTTTTAAAATTTAAGTAGCTGCAATTAATGTAATTCAAATATTTCAATTAAAAAGAAAGGAAACGTTGATTGCAATTAATAGATTTAATAAAAGAAACGCACGTTTTGTGTTAAACAAAAAGGGTGTTTTAATGGAAGTAAAAGATAATTTTGAGAAAACAGAATTGTACGTTAACATTTTTAAGGTAAGTATAAATATTTTATTATGCGTCGATAAAAACCAAAATGCGTACAAAATTCTACTTTCATTTGCAAACTTTTCCATTCCTACGTACATTCCCTTATCTATTATTAATGCCTGAAGCGTTATTAATAAAACGTGACATTTATTTTTGTCACTCCACATTCATTTCCTAATTATAAATAACCTACATCTTATTTCTTCTTCTACATTTTGTTTCTCCTGACACCTCATATTCAAAAGCTCTTATTCTTGCAACTCCAAAAGCATTCTTTTATAAAAATGATCTTTTTTCATTTTTCATACACTTCCTATCCTCTTCTTAGTTGTTCTTCAATCTTTTCCTGAAGCCTCATCTTGAGAAAAAATAAGTTTTAAAATTTGTTTATTTATATATATTTGTATCACACTAATTTATATTTTAATAATGTTTCTTGTAACATGAATATCTTTTACATATAAACTTTGATTCACGTGCGATTTTTTTTGTTGAATTCAAATTTATATTCCGGACAACATGAAATTGAATTAGTTGAATTTGGAGATTGTTCACTTTTGCGCTTCTGTTTGGATTTTTATGGGCTAAAATCAAAGTTGAGTGTTTTAACACACTCATAACTTCTAAAATTTCTTATGTTTGTTAAATTGATTTATGATATGAGTAGAAATTCATTTATGACTGTTTGGCATATTTTATCCATCATCTCAGTTAGATTACATTTATTTAAAGTAAATCTGTTAATTAATTTTATTATTGCATATAAATTGACAGTTAAAATTTATTTATTTGCATATAAACTGCTAGGTAAACAGTTATTAAATTTATTATTGAATATAAACTGTTAGTTAATACCTGCTATTTATTACCTGTTATATTCTATATGCTCTATATTGATGTTTGTTTAAATTGGATGATGATTGTAATAAATGGTTAATGATTGATATTTGGATGAATGGATGCTATATTTTATATTTTATAAACTGCAGGTTATTATGCATTTTCATTTCATTCGGGATTGCGGTTTGAAATGATATACAACCGCATATTTTTTATTTTAAATTGCGGATTGAAATGATAAATATTCGTATCACTTGACCATAGGATAGAAAATTATATACAGGCACCGCGTGATATATATATATATATATATATATATAAAATTATTTTTGAAATGATTTTTATGGTTTGGATAGGATACAGTTTAATAAATATTAAATTTTGATATTATATAAATATTATTTTATATATATACATATATAATTAAATTTTTGAATTTAAGCTATGTATAAATCTGTTAAATAAACATATAAGTTGAATAATGGAGTTTGATAATTTATAATATATGGTCAAGTACGGGTTTAAGATATGGTATATATATAGAGTTTTAACGATTTAAACCAATTAAGATTGGAAGGTAAATTGGAAATTTATTTGGAATTGAGCCTATTTAAAAATTAAACTCCATAAGTTGATGTAAAACTTATTAAACTTGAAATTTTAAAGGTATGATATTTATATCTTAATTTCTAAATGAATAATTCTATTATAAATAAATGGAAGGAAATATTTAGTGTTAATAAATTTTGGTTTTATTTTGAATGGTTATGGATCTATTATGTAAACATTTCAAAATTAAATAATAGAATTATTGAATAGAAATTCCCAACCTTAGTTTTGAAATTTATTAAATACTCAAAGTTTGAAAATATTGAAATCGAAGTGTTTTAATTCGAACTGAAAGTGAATCTAAAAGTTATGGGTTTAGATGGAATTTAAAGTGAATAAAATTGTAAAGGCATGGAAATTATTTACTTTATAAAGAAATTTTAAATTCAACTGTTTTATTTTATATACTGTTGAATATCCAAACCATTTAAGTTGGAAGTTATAGTTTTAAAGCTACGCATTTCGAAGTATTATGTTCTGAAGAGTTAAAATTTAAATGTATGGTTTCGAGATATTATAAATTTAAAGTGGTATGGTTTTAGAAAAAAGATATATTTGAAATGATATCAATATTGATTTGGTTTTAAAAATATAAATGATACTGTATTTATTGTAACAACCCGATATTTTCAACCATTCGCATCCACACACGTCGGAATTGAAGTGCTCAAAATACCACGTCGTAAATAAAAATTTGGCAAATCTCAGAATATACAGTAAATAAAAATCACAGATCACAGACACAGAGTAATAATAATGCAGCGGAAGTAAAAGAAATAGTAGTTCATGAAGCTACTATATAAAAATATCAGAGTTAAATAAAATACAACAGAAGAAATAAAGTACAAAGGAAGTCTCACTACATAGAAGTCTACAAATACAAGAGCTGAAAGGAACAGCAGACTGCAAAAGATAAAACTTGACAAGTAGATAATCTCTAGCTATTTCAATCTCCAGAAAGTGTAAAATCCAAATCTGTGAATAACTCAGGCTGACCATAGCGTAAATAAAAATACAACACTCGAGTCAGGACATACATACTTATAAAATGTAAACCAACTCAAGTGAACAATAGCAAAGGTACAAGTAACTTAGAAGATGCTTGGGACCGCCCATCCTCTAAGGATTCATTAAACTATTTACTATGTAGTAATATACGCTATATACAGTAGTGTCTAATCAGTAAAGTATAATCATATAGAAAATAGAGTTAAGGGGATGGTGAACCTTAACGCGGTCGGATCTTTAAAACCAAAATCGTAGTGGGCTCGATACAAGGAGATGACACGGCACGCGAGGCAGTGCCAGGGTGGATACACCGTTTGCAATCCCAGACCAGTGGTGACGGCAAGCCAGCAGCTTTCGCCCACTTCGAACAATACCCCCGAATCAAAGTGGCGCCACATATCGAATCACAAAAGTAGTAGAATGGTTTCTGATGGAGCATGCTCGATGAAAGGGTGCGACCCTTTGTGTAGCCTGGTATAGGTCCTGTTTTAGTCATTTATGCCAACTCACGGGAGTTGGGTCCACGTAATATACATCGTCGCCACCATCCTACTTCATTCTGGAATCTCCATCGCTTATACAGTTGTTAAAGTGGTTTTCGATATTGGCCAGCTATAAGACAATATCCGATCCCGGTCTCTTTAACAACCAATCGTTATTATAACCCATAGTTATAACTTTGAAACAATATTTTATACTTCAAAAATAAAATATCATTTCAACCCAAATCTTTATCAAAATGAAGATTAAATCATTTCCAAACCATTTCAATATATCATCATACCATATCTTTCAATTCAAATATTTATCAACATAAATGTCAAGTCATTTCTAACCATTTCAATATATTAAATTATCATATCCTTTAAAATCTTCCTTTCAAATCAATTTAATATATTTAAAATATCATATCCTTCAAAACATCCTTTTGAAACCATTTTATTATCAAAATATCATATCTTTCAAAACTTCATTTCAAAACTTTTTAATATCAAAATATTATATCTTTCAAAACTTCATTTCAAAACATTTTAATATATCAAAATATCATACCTTTTCAAAACCCCATTTCAAATCATTTTAATATGTCAAAATAGCTATATTTTTCAAAACCACATTTCAAATCATTTTAATATATCAAAATATCATATCTTTTCGAAACCACATTTCAATCATTTTAATATATCAAATAGTTATATTTCAAAACAAATTACTTCATTTTAAATCATAAAAAATGAAGTTATTAAATTTAATAATTAAATTATTAAATTCCCAAAATTTGAAATTTTCAATGTTCATTTATGTAAAATTTATTAAAACAATGAAAATTCAAGTTTCGCAGCATTTGGAAAATGCTACAGAAAGTTACATTCAAAACAATTCAATTTAACAAAAGACAGCATTTAAAAATGCTGTTAATTAACTTCAAATATTCAATAGAATTTCACAAACACTTATTTTTTTATTTAAATCATTTTTAACTTATAAAATCATTCATTTTCACATTCATAAGCATCATTTAATTTTCCTTAAATTCATGATTTTATAAAGTAAAATTTCCTTTCAAAAATCAATATTTATTAATAATTCTCTTATTAAATATCAACATTCAAATTTAACTTCATTACATTAAATTTCAACTTAACACTTAAGTTCAAATTCTCAAATATAACTTAATTTTATTTTTTTTACTTAACTAAAAATTCACTTTTAAGTCAATTTCATAAATTTCCAATTTTAGTTATATTTCAAAATTTCAACTTAAGTATTCATTCAGTTCACATTTCAACTTTATTAAAAATCATTAATATGATATAAAATCACTTCAAATTCATTTAAATTCAATTTATCATAAATTTATCATAAATTCATATTTAATTTAATTTCCAATTATAATTAAATCAAATTTTCCAAAATAACTTACATTCAAAATTTTCTAACTTTTTCATTAATTCATTTCACTTACAATTATTAAGAAAATCAATAATATTTTACAAAAATCCCTTTTAATTAAATTTAATTCAAAATATTTTAATATTTACATTTCTAAAACAATTTAAGAAAATTTTAGAAAAACGTATATTAACTAGGGGTCTGTATATAATTTTCTACACTAAGAAAAGTGATACGGGTAATATATCATTTCAACCCGTAATTTACAAAGAAAATCTGGGTTTTATCATTTCAAACCCGTAGTCCCAAGTAAATGAAATAAATTGAAAATCATTCAGGCCTATCATTTCAGCCCATAACAATTTTTCCTTATTCTAAAGTCCTTTCGGATATGTATCATTTCAACCCATAGTGATTCTAATCCAAAGGGTACTTGCAGTGTGATGAACAGATAAAATAAACAGAATAGCACGAAATGACAGTAACACATAATATAATAGGTGTAATAACAGGTGTGAACATCATATGATAATAATATAGGTAGTTATAACATGATCATATAGTTCTACAGATGCACAGGGTGTCAATTTACTACTTATATAAGTACATAATGCCTGGTGAGAAATATTCACATGTTCAAAGCTGGACATCTACACCAAAGCACTGAAACTGAAGCAACAAAGGCACGAAACTATGGACAAGACTAGAGAGTGGAGAGCCAAAGCTATATCCCTTGAAAACAATTACACAAACAATACAATGCATGCAAAAGTTACAACACACATTTATCATCAAACAACATGTTATTCAACACCCAAAACCATAAACATTTGAATTTCACTTGCTCTCTACCTCAGGTACATCAGTTATGCAGTGACTAAGCTCAGCTAACACAGGGAATTGGGTCTGGTTTGGGTGTGCGAAGGGTCGGCCTACACATGGGTTTGAAGGTGGTTGTGATCTAGGTGCATAACTAGGTGTATAAGGCTAATAATCATCGCATCTAGGCTACATTATGGTTCGACCAGAGGTCACTTTGGCTCGGCCCGATGCTTAGGTGGTGGTGAGAGGTGTGGAAGTGGGTGGAGGTCAGGTTAGAGGTGGTGGTGGTGGAGGTTGTGGCGGCAAAAGGTGGAGGAAGAAGGAGATGGCAATCCAAGACAAGGTTTGGTACAGGTGATGGCTAGTGCTAGTTTAGATGGATTTTTGGGATGATCTTCACCATGGCTTGTCTTGGCCTGAGGAGGAGAGGTGTTAGGATGTGTGATGGTCAGAAAAATGTGGTGGTGGTCATCGACCACGGCTTGGAGGAGGGGGAATACAGCTACGAAGGTGGAGAGCATGTGCAAATTCAAATAGAAAATCAATAAAAGACAAGAAGAAGATAAAATTTTTTACCGAAGCTTCACAAGGAGAATAGCCGTGATTTTTTTTTTTGAGAGAAACAGAAATGATTTTCGTGGACGTGAAAAAAAAACGCAGCTGAAATGAGTAGATTACATGCCAAAATAATTAAGAGAAGAGTTGGGAAAATGAAAGGTCGGGAGATGAAAAGACTTAGGAATTCCAAAAGTTTTAAACCTTTCAAATTCCTTAAATTTGTTTATATAACTTAATATTTCTGGAAATAATAATAATCCAAGATAACATTTCGAAAAGTTATCAAAATATAAAAATATATATAATATTTATTAATTATATAAAGTTAAATTAAGGAAAATAGCTAAAAATAGTAAACTAGTGTAGAAAATTTGAAATTAAAGGAAATAAATTTTAGAAAATTCATATGAGCTTTTAATATATTTTTAAACATAAATAATAATATAAAATAAAAGTACATTCAAAAAATAAATATAAAAAAAATTAAATTTAAATATAATTTTAATGAAGAAAATAAGAGAAAATAAGAAAACGACCTTTAAAAAAAGAGAAATCAACCCAGTAAACTTTGGAAAAATTATAACATCACTTTAAAAAATATTAAAAGACAAAATATACTTAAAATAAAATATTATCACATAAAAAAAATCAAATTTAAATAAAATAGAAAAAGATTTAAAGAAATTCCTTAAAAAATCCAAAACGGTGTCAAGAAATTTCAAATAAATCACCATTGACTTTAGAAAATTGTTTACTTTATTTTAAAATTATTATAATACAAAATTATACATACAATAACATATTGACCCAGATTAAAATGAAATATGACAATAAAATATGATTTATACAATTTAAAAATAACAAAATTGCACAATATTGAAATATACATAACTTTCACAATTTAACTCCGTTTTCAATGAAACGAAAAGCAGTGTTCAAGTTATTACATCTATTTTCATAATAAAAGATAAAATTTAAGATTTAAAATGATTTTAATTTTAGTTTTAAAAGTCAAAGTTTAAACAGTTTGAGTAGAAATTAACTTTTTTAGTAAAATGTCCAATTTATACTATTTTGAACTATAGATCACTTAATAGTCAGCATTTGTATTTAAATTGAAGTATTTGAAATAAAAATAAATTAAAAAAAATGAAAACAGAAATAAAGTCAAATTTAAAATATACAGGAAAAAATCTAGGGTTGTTACACTCTCCCCCACTCAAAACTTTTCGTCCTCGAAAAGGAATGAGGTAGGGAAAAGCACAGACAAAGATAGAGTGAAATAGGATTAAGATAAGATGACAAGAAGATTGAAATTTATACCTGATAACTGTTGTTATAGGTAAGTTTCGCAAGGTGGAGATGATCTTTCATAGATTCTCTAAAATCAAGAACACAAGAACGAAAAAGGTGGATTCAAAATGATTGCCATAGATTATAAAAGATTATAGAAAGATTTCTAAACGGAAAGAATATAGAAAGATGCCTACACCAGTCTATAGCAAGATAAGGATGATGAGGACAACAAAAAAAATAGTTTGAAAAACAAAATAAGGACATAAATTTGAAAGCATGGAAATTTCATCTTAAATAGAGAATAAATCTCTACACAAGTTAAATAAATCTTAACTCTCCCAAATTTCATTATCTTAATATCCAATCATCTTAAATTGACAATTTTTAAAACCATGGGTTTGAAAAAAATCATTTATTACACTCACAATGTACTTAATAAATTTTATTCTTCTTTATTCCTAATAAAAATTAAATTTATTCTGCTCAATATATTTATCACTTATGTTAAATATACTTACACTTCTTATAACTGCTTTCTTTTATTCTGCTCAATGTACTTATTTTTTAACATTATTTTATATTGTAAATTATTCAATTACCCTTTATTATATTTACCTCTGTTAATCATTTTGTAATTACAAATTAAGTGTATAACATTTATTATAACCACTCAAATTTTATTTATAAATTCTTTTATATTGTGTATTATCCAATTACATTGTTAACTTTTGAAAAATTAAGGTAAGTTATATAGAATGCAATTGTATTATACAATTAAATCATTACATGCTTGAATATTCATCCAAAATTTTGATTTTCTCTTTATAATTGAAATTATCCTTTGAAATAATTAAATTATCGATTTCTTCAACCCATTTAGAGATAAATAAATGTATGTACATAATCTATCAAATCAAATTTAAATCATATATCTATATATATTATAAATCAAGTCATATTTTAGAAATTCAAATCAAATTGATTTCCAAAACAAAGCTGTAGCAAGACTACGGAGCGGTCTCTTCACTTCGAAACTCAAAAATGAATGTCGATGATGCTGCAGTCATCACCATAGTTATTTTCCAGCGACAAAGAGAAGAGCACTAATTTTTGAACTTTAAAATCCTTTGGAAACATATTCTTATTCGAAAATACTTTAAATAATATACTTTAAAACTTAAACACAAGGTTTGAAACCATCGGCAATTAAATTTCCCAAATTTCTGGTTTTAACTTCGCTTCAGTTCCCAAATCAATTTATAAACAACTATTTATAAATTCATTTATAAAACAATAAATGATAAATCAAGTATTATTATTTCAAATGATTAATTTAAATCAGTTTATTAAGTTCCATAAATGTACTTATATATCAAAATTTTATTTCATTAACCAAATTTTAAAATAATATTGTGTCAGTTTGTTCTGTCAAAGTGTTTTGGAAATCTTATCGATAGCGTTGATCAGACGAATCGATCGGAAACCCAAATCAACATCAACAACTCAATCAACATAATATATAAAACAAAACATAGATATACAAGTACAATTCAAAATGTTTGGAAGAATAGATTGGAAACAAAAGACAAGATGGTTAAATAACAAAATAGGGGGGTGGATAAGCCTAAATAAATCATGGCAACATTTACCGGGTCAACCGTGGCTTGAAGAATAAGATCAATATGGATTTTTCTAGGGTAAATCTACATTCGATCCCAAGAGTTAGAGTTTGGAATAACAAAAGACATCAGCATCTAAACCAAGGATAGATATAAATCTTTGGTGAATCGATGCTAATTGTAAAGGAGTTTTCCCCCATTTTCAATTCAATTTGAAATTGGCGTGACCGCCAACTCACTAGAAAGATCATTCGAAGCGGAATTATGGAATACTCAAGAGTCAAAAGAAGAGGAATAGTGAGTGATACGAATGGATTTTGGAACCTTAGGGAACGTTCCAAAATTGAAAGGAATTGGGTTAAAAAGGAAGAGATTCAAATTCGAATGAAAGTGGTACTGTAAATACATCACTCCATATGCTGAGTTTTGCCTAGAGCTACCAAAGCTTTGATACCAACTGTAACAGGCCGCGCTAGTGGGGTGACGCCGACCGTAGCATACATTGGTACCTGTGTTCTGCCTTTACAGCCAGCCTCTCGACCGCACCAACCCTGCGGGACATGTAGGAGTAAGAGTCATCCGCTCGCTACCCAGACCAAATGCGAGAACCCCTATCATGCTGCACCCGCCAAGTGCATAAGCAGACACACATGTCAGAATTGAAGTGCTCAAAATATCGCGTTGTAAATAAAAATTTGGCAAATCTTAGAATATACAGTAAATAAAAATCACAGATCACAGACACAGAGTAATAATGCAGTGAAAGTAAAAGAAATAGTAATTGATGAAGCTACTATATAAAAATATTAGAGTTACATAAAATACAACAGAAGAAATGAAGTACAAAGGAAGTCTCACTACATAGAAGCCTACAAATGCAAGAGATGAAAGGAACAACAGACTGCAAAAGATAAAGCTTGACAAGTAGATAATCTTCAGCGATTTCAATCTCGAGAAAGTGGAAATCCAAATCTGTGAATAACTCAGGTTGACCCGAGCGTAAATAAAAATACAACACTCGAGTCAGGACATACATACTTATACAATGTAAACCAACTCAAGTGAACTGTAGCAAAGGTACAAGTAACTTAGAAGATGCTTGGGACCGCCCATCCTCTAAGGATCCATTAAACTATTTACTATGTAGTAATATACGCTATATACAGTAGTGTCTAATCAGTAAAGTATAATCATATAGAAAATAGCGTTAAGGGGATGGTGAAACTTAACGCTGTCGGATCTTTAAAACCAAAATCGCAGTGGGCTCGATATAAGAAGATGACACGGCACGCGAGACAATGCCACGGTGGATACACCGTTTGCACTCCCGGACCGGTGGTGACGGCAAGCCAGCAGCTTCCGCCCACCTTGAACAATACCCCCGAATCAAAGTGGCGCCACATATCAAATCACAAAGTAATAGAATGGTTTCCGATGGAGCATGCTCGATGAAAGGGTGCGACCCTTTATGTAGCCCGGTATAGCTCCTGTTTTAGTCATTTATGCCAACTCACGGGAATTGGGTCCACGTAATATACCTTGAGAACGTCGCCACCATCTTACTTAATTCTGGAATCTCTACCGCGTACACAGTTGTTAAAGTGGTTTTCGGTATTGGCCGGCTATAAGACAATATCCGATCCCGGTCTCTTTAACAACCAATCGTTATTCTAACCCATAGTTATAACTTTGAAACAATATTTTATACTTCAAAAATAAAATATCATTTCAAACCAAATCTTTATCAAAATAAAGATTAAATCATTTCCAAACCATTTCAATACATCATCATACCATATCTTTCAATTCAAATATTATCAAAATAAATATCAAGTCATTTCTAACCATTTCAATATATTAAATTATCATATCCTTTAAAAACTTCCTTTCAACTCAATTTAATATATTTAAAATATCATATGCTTCAAAACATCCTTTTTAAATCATTTTATTATCAAAATATCATATCTTTCAAAACTTCATTTCAAAACATTTTTAATATCAAAATATCACATCTTTCAAAATTTCATTTCAAAACATTTTAATATATCAAAATATCATATCGTTTCAAAACCACATTTCAAATCATTTTAATATATCAAAATAGTTATATTTTTCAAAACCACATTTCATATCATTTTAACATATCAAAATATCATATCTTTTCGAAACAACATTTCAATCATTTTAATATATCAAATAGTTATATTTCAAAACAAATTACTTCATTTTAAATCATAAAAAATGAAGTTGTTACATTTAATAATTAAATTATTAAATTCCAAAAATTTAAACTTTTCAATGTTCATTTATGCACTTAAATTTATTAAAACAATGAAAATTCAAGTTTCGCAGCATTTGGAAAATGCTACATAAAGTTACATTAAAAAAAATTCAATTTAACAAAAGACAGCATTTAAAAATGCTATTAATTAACTTCAAATATTCAATAGAATTTCACAAACATTTATTTTTTTATTTAAATCATTTTTAACTTATAAAATCATACATTTTCACATTTATAAGCATAATTTAATATTCCTTAAATTCATGATTTTATAAAGTTAAGCTTCCTTTCGAAAATCAATATTTATTTATAATTCACTTATTAAATTTCAACATTCAAATTTAAATTCATTACATTAAATTTCAACTTAACACTTAAGTTCAAATTCTCAAATATAACTTAATTTTATTTTTATTTACTTAACTAAAAATTCACTTTTAAGTCAATTTCATAAATTACCAATTTTAGTTATATTTCAAAATTTCAACTTAAATATTCATTCATTTCACGTTTCAACTTTATTAACAATCATTAATATGATATAAAATCGCTTTAAATTCATTTAAATTCAAATTATCATAAATTTATCACAATTTCATATTCAATTTAATTTCCAATTATAATTAAATCAAATTTTCCAAAATAACTTACATTCAAAATTTTCTAACTATTTCATTAATTCATTACACTTACAATTATTCAGAAAATAAATAATATTTTACAAAAATCCTTTTTAATTAGATTTAAATCAAAATATTTTAATATTTACATTTCTAAAATATTTTAAATTTTTTTTAGAAAAACATATATTAACTACGGGTCTGTATATAATTTTCTACAGTAGGAAAAGTGATACGTGTAATATATCATTTCAACCCGTAATTTACAAAGAAAATCCGAGTTTTATCATTTCAAACCCGCAGTCCCAAGTAAATGAAGTAAATTGAAAATCATTCAGGCCTATCATTTTAGCCCATAACAATTTTCCCTTATTCTAAAGTCCGTTCGGGTATGTATCATTTCAACCCATAGTGATTCTAATCCAAAGGGAACTTGCAGTGTGATGAACAGATAAAATAAACAGAATAGCATGAAATGACAGTAACACATAATATAATAGGTGTAATAACAGGTGTGAACATCATATGATAATAATATAAGAAGTTATAAAATGATCATATAGTTCTACAGATTCACAGGGTGTCAATTTACTACTTATATAAGTACATAATGTCTGGTGAGACATACTCACATGTTCAAAGCTGGAGATCGACGCCAAAGCACAGATACTGACACAACAAAGGCACGAAACTAGGGAAAAGACTAGAGAGTGGAGAGCCAAAGCTATATCCCTTGAAAACAATTACACAAACAATACAATGTATACATAAGTTACAACACACATTTATCATCAACAACATATAATTCAACACCAAAAACCATAAACATTTGAATTTCACTTGCTCTCTAGCTCAGGTACTTCAGTTATGAAGTGACTAAGCTCAGCTAACATAGGGAATTGGGTCTGGTTTGGGTGTGCGAAGTGTCGGCCTACACATGGGTTTGAAGGTGGTTGTGATCTAGGTGCATAACTAGGTGTATAAGGCTAATAATCATCACATCTAGGCTATATTATGGTTCGGCCAGAGGTCATTTGGGCTCGGCCTGATGCTCAGGTGGTGGAGGGTGGTGTTGAAGAGGGTGGAGGTGAGGTCAGAGGTGGTGGTGGTGGAGGTTGTGGTGGCAAAAGGTGGAGGAAGAAGGAGATGGCAATCCTAGACAAGGTTTGGTACAGGTGATGGCTAGTGCTAGTTTAGATGGATTTTATTGATGATCTTCACCATGGATTGTCTTAGCCGGAGGAGGAGAGGTGTTAGGATGTGTGATGGTCAGAAAAAAGTGGTGGTGGTGGTCGGCCACAGCTTGGAGGAGGGGGAATACAGCTATGAAGTTGGAGAGCATGTGCAAATTCAAGTAGAAAATCAATAAAAGACAAGAAGAAGATAGAATTTTTTACCAAAGCTTCACAAGGAGAATAGTCGTGATTTTTATTTTGAGAGAAAGAGAAATGATTTTCATGAAAGCGAAAAAAAAAATACAGCTGAAATGAGTAGATTACACGGCCAAAATAATTAAGAGAAGAGTTGGGAAAATGTAAGGTCGGGAGATGAAAAGACTTAGGAATTCCAAAGGTTTTAAACCTTTCAAATTCCTTTAATTTGTTTATATAACTTGATATTTCTGGAAATAATAATAATCCCAGATAACATTTCGAAAAGTTATCAAAATATAAAAATATATATAATATTTATTAATTATATAAAATTAAATTAAGGAAAATAGCTAAAAATAGTAAACTAGTCTAGAAAATTTGAAATTAATTGAAATAAATTTTAGAAAATTCATATGAGCTTGTAATATATTTTTAAACATAAATAATAATATAAAATAAAAGTACATTCACAAAATAAATATATAAAAAATAAATTTAAATATAATTTTAATGTAGAAAATAGCAGAAAATAAGAAAACGGCCTTTAAAAAAAGAGAAATCAACACAGTAAACTTTGGAAAAATTATAACATCACTTTAAAAAATATTTAAAGACCAAATATACTTAAAATAAAATATTAACACATAAATTTTTTTTAAACAAAATAGAAAAAGATTTAAAGAAATTGCTTAAAAAATCCACAACGGTGTCCAGAAATTTCAAATAAATCACCATTGACTTTTGAAAATTGTTTGCTTTATTTTAAAATTAATATAATTCAAAATTATACATACAATAACATATTGACCCAGATTAAAATGAAATATGACAATAAAATATGATTTATACAATTTAAAAATAACAAAATTGCACAATATTGAAATAGACATAACTTTCACAGTTTAACTCCGTTTTCAATGAAACGAAAAGCAGTGTTCAAGTTATTACATCTATTTTCATAATAAAAGATAAAATTTAAGATTTAAAATGATTTTAATTTTAAAAGTCAAAGTTTGAACAGTTTGAGTAGAAATTCACTTTTTTAGTAAAATGTCCAATTTATACTATTTTGAACTATAGATCACTTAATAGTCAGCAGTTATATTTAAAATGAAATATTTGAAATAAAAATAAAATTAAAAAAATTAAAATAGAAATAAAGTCAAATTTAAAATATATAGGCAAAAATCTAGGGTTATTACATTTATATTGTTTGAAAGAGATATTATATTCTAGTTTTAAAGTATAAATTATTTTAAAATAATTGCGGTGTTATAATAACGTTTGGTTGTTAGAGAGACCAGGATCGGAAGTTGTCATACTCTCTGCCAACCCCGAAAACCACTTTAACAACCATGTACGCGGTGGAGACTACAGAATGAAGTAGGATGGTGGCGGCGTTTCCTTTGAGGTAAACACGTGGACCCGACTCCCATGAGTTGGCATAAGGTGGATAAAACAGGAGCGATCAACGGGCCAAGGGGGTTAGAGCCTTTTATCGGATATTCCTCTTCGATACTATACTCTGACTTTGGATTGATTCGGTGGCCACTTTTACTTTTGATTTTAGGGTGGAGTTTGTTCGAGGTGGGCGGTAGCTGCGGCTACGCGTTACCACCAGCCCGGAAGCGTAATTGGAATATCTACCCTGGCATTGCCTAGTTTTGCCATGTCACCTACCCTAGCGCGCCTTATATGATTTTGTTTTGTACCATACCTATGGAGTGCCCTCTGAAGACGCGTAGTACGGGGGAGATTATGGTACTGTATAGACTATGGGTATATATTTTGTGTTAAGGGGAATATTGGGTCACTCCTTAACGCTATTTAAAAGTAAGTTTATTTTACAAATAGACACTATTATTATAGCAAAATATACTACATAGTAAATAGTTTAACGGATCCTTAAGAGATGTAAATCCCGAGCATCTTTTAAGTTACTGCACTCATATTTATTCCTGTTGATTTAACTTGCATAAGATCTTTTAGTTCTGACTCGAGTGTTTTGTCTTTTCAATTCACTCGGGTCAGTCCGAGCGTTTTAGGATTTGAAGATTTTATTCTTGAGGACGAAGACGAAGATTTGTAGTATTACTATCTACTATATTATTCCACTATACTATTTAATTCCGCTGCATTGATATTTATTGGCATGTGAACTCTGATATTTATTGTATAAAGAAGAATCAAATGTTTTGTAAACAGTTTTATGAACTGTTTATTTATTATTATATTTTGTCTTTCCGCTGTGAGATTATGTTTAGTGTTTTTTCTCTTCTCTGTTTTTTCTTATTTACCCCAAAACAATCCGCCCTTCCGTATGGTTTGAATTGGCATGTGTGTCGATTTAAAGTGTGCGAAAAGGCAGGATGTTACAGTTGGAATCAGAGCTTTAGTTTAGCGATAAACCTTAGCTTTGTAGGGTCCGACTCTTTAATAATAGGGTAGCAATAGCCTATGGGAATCGCTGAGTGTATATAAATGAGAGAGCGTATTTGTTAGTGTTATAAAAAGGTTTTAAGATTGTGTTAATCTGTTCCGTTTTGTATTTATAAATTCTAGTTGATGCATGGGACGCTATGACATCAATAGGGATTTTTAAACACTTAATAGGACAGACCGACATAATATTTGTTTTTAATATAGGTGAATGAAATAATTTTTCCTATTACATTTTCTATATATATAAAATAAATTTTTATAAAAGATTATATTTGGTTGTGTAATATTAGTTGTTAGGAAATGAAGATTATAAATAATAGTTGAAATAAGATTGAAAATAAAATAATAGAGAATTGGGAAATTTTAGAACTTAGGTTCCGGTGTTTTGAAACTTTCTTTTGAATGACTTTGAAATATAAATAATAATACTATTAAAAGAAGTATTTTTTGATATAAGTATTTCAATATAATTTAAAAGAAATGTTTTAAAAGAAATTTGAAAAAGAAATAAGTTCTATAATCCCCTCTCGGTCGCTGGAAAATAATTTCGGTAATGAGTGCACGCATCATCAACATTCATTTTCGAGTTTCGAAGTGGGAAGGCCACTATAGTAGTTTTACTACAAATTATTTTTGATAAACATAAGTAAATTTTTGGATATAGATAAGTTGTAAGTGTGTGTGTGTGTGTGTGTGTGTGTGTGTATATATATATTATTTTAAAATAATTTGAAATTAAACCCGGTATTTAATTCTTAAGTTTCCATTTATTAATAGTTTAATTAATGTAGTGAAACAGAATTTAACTTATAATTAAAACCCTAAATGAAATAAGAGATTTAATGCTAGGTTATTTGTGACAACCCACATATTTAACGATTATATATTTAAATGTTTAATTTAAATATAGCATCGTTAGTCAGATTTAGGTCCGAAAAGTTACTTTTTGCAAATGGCCGGATTGGAACTCGAAACCATTTCCATTGATTCCAAAATGGCGTTTGCGATCTTTTTGAGTATAAGCTTTGATAAGTTTGGAGTAAGTCGAATTTTGCTATTTGCTAAGTAGGCTTTTGGGTTTGGGTCTCACCCAAACTATTCTCTAAACCAACTCAGCCCTTTCTCTCCTTCCATTCACACATTTTCATTTCTTAAGCTTAAGAAAAACTGAAAATGGGGGAAGAGAATGGGAAATAGAAATTCCAAGCCCTAGTTTACCTTGCAAACTTGAATTCTTGCTCCAAAATCAAAGAGAAGCTATTGGTAAGCCTCCTCTTCATCTTCTCCAACTCTTTCTCCTTCAATTTCAGAAAATTTCCTAAACCTAACTTAGGAAAATAGTTGTTTTGATCTTAGATTGAAGCTAGTAGAGTTGAAGTGGAGAGTGGTTGGTTGTTTTCTTTGCTATTGAGCTTCTCTATTCTTGCTTTGAATTAAAAGGTGAGTTTTAAACTCACATCTACTTCTCTTGATATTATTGATGTTAGGTGAGATTTTTATCCCACATTTATGTTTATTGCTATCTTGGATTATTAGGAATGAATTCCTAATACATCTATATGTTCATTTGCTTTCGATTTGGATTGCGTTGGTGAAATTACCAAATATTGATTTTTGGAGCCAAATCTATGAAAAACTGTAACGACCCGTATTTTACGTGTCGATATAATCGTAGAATTATTAGGTCGTTAGTGTTGTTTACGTCATCCATAGCCTAAGTCGTGTAAAAGATAGCTCGTAAGGAAGTTAACTCGATTGCATAGGGTCCTTAGATCGGCTCTTGGTTAGGTCGTAGAGTGTTCTTAAGTCGTAGACGACTTAAAGTGGTTGCTTGAGTTAGGGGTTAGCGACCTAGCAGTATTACGAGTTAACGACCTAAGAGTTAGCAGGTTAGAAGAGTTAGCTCGTGTGAAGCTTAGGCCGTATGAGAGTTAGGTTGAGTGGAGCGACCTATAGATGTAACGGCTTAAGTATGTTGAGCTACTTAAGAGTTAGGTCGTGTAGGAGTTAAGTCGTATAGGATTTAGGTCGTGTGGAAGTTAGGCCGGATGAGCGACCTAAGAGAGTGACCGACCTAAGAAGCTAGCGACCTAAGAGAGTGAGCGACCTAAGGGGTTTAGCGACCTAATTGTAGGTGACTTAAGGGAGTTAGGTCGGGAAGCGACCTAAGATAGGTCACAGTGTGTATTTAGGTCGTAGGCGACCTATGTTGAGGCAGGATGTTTGTGTTAGGTCGTGGGTCGTGGATGTGTTGGGTCGTTAGGTCGTTCTGACGACCTAGAAAGGGACACGGCTTGTTTGTGTTAGGTCGTGCATTTTGCGTAAGGGTTAGGTCGTTGGAGAGTTGAGTCGCGTATGCTTTAGATCGTAGGTCTGGATAGTTAGGTCGTGGACGACCTAAGGGGCGGACGACCTAAGATTTCAGCCTATAAATAGAGGGCTTTGGCTCACTTTTTGGCACCGGTTTTTGAAGCGACGAAGTGCTGCCATTTTGGGAACTCGACTACAACATTTCTTCATCTTCTTTTCTCCATTCCAATCTAGTTCTAACATCCATCCAAGATCGAAGATCAAGATCAAAGATTCAAGGGCCAAAGTTGAAGATCTTCATCCGTTCGAGTGAGATTTCATCGATTGAAGCGAGATTTTGCCGAATCAAGCCTTGATCTTCGGTGTCTAGATCTGGAGTTGATTGTTTTAGAAGTGTTTGGGTGATTTGGTGAGTGGTAGTGATCTCTCACGCGGACCCAAAGGAGTGTATTGGATTGGTGGTTTGTTGGAGTGTTGTAGATAGTGATTTTATGCATTCTTCCTTAGATCCAAGTGTAGATCCATTACTTATGAAGATGTTTACCTTTGCAAGTTCATTCATCTAGTTGTAGAGACAAAACCCATGATTTATATTTGTTAGATCTATGCTAAAGACCCATGATTCATGTATGTTAGATCTATGCTCATTTATTTACGAAATTGCCATTGTAATTATAAATGCCTATTTAGATCATGTTTGATTAATTGATTTTCTATGTAGATCTTGTTGAATGATTGATTGCTTGGATTAATGTTTGATTTGATTGATTAGTTGATCTATTACTTGACTTGGACAAGTAAGGTCGATGGTGATTCAAAAGCTAAGTGGAAAGGCTCTTGAATGGTGAAAGCTGCCTGTAGCATATGAAGCGGACGTGGAAGCTCATATGGATGGATTCGATGATGTGGAACCTTGCCATAATGCAAGAAGGCAAAGCATGATATTGAGATGGGACTTTGCTATGATGTGATGGGGCAAGGCATATGTTGAGATGGGACGGGTCATGATGACGTTCCAAGCACGGGTCATGACGACGTGCGAAGTTATAACTCAGTGATGCGGTCCGAGTTGGGATGGATAATGGTTAGCTTGAGAGGTGCTTGAGCTAGTATGGAAAGAGTCGTCAAGGAGGATGACTAGGAGGCTAAGATCTCATCGTTGTTGAAGGTTCTAGCATACTCAAAGCAAGGGTACGTTGGAACGGGTCACGATGACGTTCCAAGCACGGGTCACGATGACGTGCTAGTACTCTGGGCTGATGCGTTCGGCTTAGGCACGGGTCATGATGACGTGCGGAGTTATGTCTAAAACCGGGGTTACCATTAGCCCTTGACAGGTGGTCATTCAACTAACGGTGAAATCAAGGCAAGGATAACAGTGATAGCCAGAGTCATGGATGTTTGGTTGTATTATCATTCGGTCTCAAGAGCGGTGTTTTCTGGGTGCTTATCTGATCTTGCTTTAGGCCTTGGGGGTTTGTATTTGGAAAACATCGTCCTTGGCTCGAGTGATTATTGCTTTACCTTAATTATCTGCTATGTTATGCTTGCTTCTTCTTAGTATGTGTCTGGGGGCTATCACTGTAGAAAGAGGTGGAGTGGGATGGTTTGGTTCCTATTCCTTCTATCCCTTATGCTCTTTTGGTATGTTTGATAGTTGATTTACTGCTCACTAAGACTTTGTCTGACTCAAGGTTTTATGTCTCCTCTTATTACCTTGGGCTGTTCATCCATGTTGGGATGGGCAGACTAGGTAGCAGGTGAAAGGTGTTGTTCTTAGAGATCTACGCTGATGATGACGAAGACGAGCAGGAGGCTTTGCATATTAGTTTTCTTACTATATGTACTGGGTGTTCCGCTGTTGTATCTGATTGAGTGTTATGTAGTGAGGCTTTGATGTATGACGATTCATATGTTTGTATAAAACTACTATGATGCTTATATGATGACATTCTGTTATGGAGCTTCACTACATATTTCCCTATTGTATTTTATCCATGCGCTGTGAGTGGTACGATAGAGTTTGCTGTTTTATTTTACCCTGACTATCGTCCATGGCTACCTGGCATGCTTTTCAGCGCACTATTCCCTTGTTTTGGTGCGGGAGTCATGGGCTGTCGTCACATTTGGTATCAGAGCTTTGGTTAATCGATTTTTAGCCAACGCTCGCTGACGTAACTGCGTATGAGAGACGTAATTGTATTTTGATGGATGATTACTATATATAATATAGTAGTTTAAAAGGATTTGAACTCCTTATGCAGTTGTTTCTTAAGGTGTTCTAATCATTCTTATTACAGATGTTAAGGATGAGTCGAAGAGGGAGACCAGCTGCAAGGGAAGGACGTTCTGCTGAAGAAGCTGTTGATTATGGAACTATGTTCGAAGCGATGATGACTTCGATCATGAGAAGGATACCAGCTCCAGGGCCATCTGTAGATGTTGGGGTTCAAGTTCAAGCTCCAAGACCAGTGGATTTTGCTAAGCTTTGCAAGGACTATACTTCTCTTGGAGGAAAAGCTTTCTTGGGGACGGAATCGACCATTGAAGTGCAGAGATGGATTGATGCTTGTCGAAGGATTTTTGGTGATTTGGGAATAAGGGAAATTAAGTTGTATGTTAATTTGAAATAAAATCTAATAAATATTACATTAATAAGGAATGTAGTACAAATGGTTAGGGATTGTCAAATTTGGTAAAAAAGGGATTGGACTTTGGAAACTTTGTTAATTGAGTTATAACCTTATTAAATACGCGTAATTGACAAGATTCACATTTTTAAATATAACCGTTGATACAAATCTAAGATGTATATAAAAGTATCAGTGTAATGAAATGTAAACAAATGTTACACTTACAATTACAATTAAATGAACCTTAATGTTACACTTGCTATCCCGCTTTTTGGCAAAGCCGTGATACCGAAAGATTGGTCGAAAACAAGAGACAGTTCGTCTCAGAGATTGGTTGCACTCCACTTCGCTATGGATATCAATGAATTTTGTCCGAGTCCGAATCGGGCCACAATTGACAAGACATGACAAGCAAAGCCGCGAGAGCCAACGTTTCAAGTTTCAAGTCAATCCGAGTTCATACACGCAAGATATGATCGATTCAAGATGGAGGAGATGGCCCTTGTTCGAATCCATAAGATGTACCCTAGTTCGAATCCATGGCCAGAAATCATGTTCGCATCCATTGGTTTGTACCCATCTACTTCGAATCCATCAAGTTTGGAAGTCCTTTGAATCCATAAGCCCAACCTTCCTTCGAATCCATCAGGTGGCCAGGCTTTGTATCCATCCCATTACCTTCCTTCGAATCCATCGCTGTAACACATGATGGAATCCATCATGTTCCCCCTGCTTCGAATCCATAGATGTTGCTGACCTTCGAATCCATGAAGACACCTCTCTTCGAATCCAACCAGTGTTGTCGTTTCGTATCGATCAGCTGAAGTGAGATATGATCGATACGAACGAGTCTCAGTTCGAACCCACGCATAAGTAAAGCCTTCGAATCGATTAAGTCAAAGCGGCGAAATTCAAGCGACGACTCTATCAACTCGGCGAAAAATGTGGATCGACTCGAAGAATGTGCACCATGTCAACCTACTAGCACGTGCTTGGATCGATTCGAATCAATCGATTCGAATTGATCGATTCGAACGGAGCGAAAAGTCCAGGAAACGCTAATTCGAATCGATGATATCTCGCGATCTACAAGTCCAAATGCTATGAAATTTTCACAGGGCTTGCATACATGTTGAAGAATGTCCACGCCAAGTTTCGCCTCGATTGAATGAATTCTTGATCGATTCGAACGTACTCCGAATCGATCCCAAAGTGGGCCCAAATTCCCTGAGGTTGGGCTCGTGGGCCCCCTCACGTGCCAGAAGTGGTCTCCCTGAATTTAGGCAAAATATCAGCCTCCTACATCTATAAATAGAGCCCCAGGTCATTCAGAAAAGGGGATCGGCATTCTGAAGCGCCACGAACGGCACCCGTCTTTGACCAGCAACTTCTTGACCTTGTCACGAATGCTCAAGCAGCTGGTTCTAATCCGGAACCTACTCACCCTAAATCTAGGTGTGCACGTTTGTGCAATGATTACACCAACCTGGGTGGGAAGCCATTTAAAGGTTCTGAAACTATCATCGAGGTCCAGGCTTGGTTGAGGACCTACGATCGAATGTTCATTCGCATGAATCTCGTCGATCTTCACCGTGTTCAGGTGGCTTCCAGTATGCTCCAAGGAGAGCATTGGACTGGTACGAATTTCTTATTTATGAGGTTAATGAAGCGGATCTCACCTGGGAGCAATTTTGGACACACTTCCAGTTAAAATTTATACCAGAAGTAGAGAAGGTAACTCTGGCTCGACGCTTTATAGACCTTTCTCAAGGTGAGTCCTCTGGGACTGATTTCGTCGCAGCCTTTGAGTCGCTTTCCAAATATGGGGTTGAATACATCAACACCCCATTGAAGAAGAACCAGAGGTTCGTTTATGGCTTAAACAAAAGCCTCAAGAAGCCATTATTTCTAAAGTTAGAAGTTCCTTTCAACCAACTTGTAGATATCGTTCTTCGTTTGGAAGAGGCTGATAAAGAAAGTGATGTTGAAGTAGTAGCTTCCAAACCCAACTTCAACAACAAAAAGAGGCCCAGTAAATTCGAAGGCCCTTATCCCAACGAAAAGGGTAAGCAAGCAACCCCTGGGCAACGTCTCCTTTTCCTAGTGGTGCGAGATGCTTCAACTGTGGATCTGGGGATCATTTTGCGAATATGTGCTCTAAGCCCAAATCTTGTCGCTATTGCAAGAGCGCGGATCATTACATACATCAATGCCTCAAACGTGAAGGCAAGAAGGAGGGAAAGTTAAATGTTGCTCAAGCCCCTAGAAAAACATCTCGTGGTCAAGTTATATCTCATTCAATCCTTGATGGTATTAATATATTTCGTGATCAACCTATTCAAGTTCTCTTTGATACGGGTGCATCCCACTCTTTTTTATCAAAAGAACTTGTCGATACATTTTCTTTAAGTGTTGTTGCTTTAATGACTTCTTTAAGAATTGTGAATCCGGTTGGTGGATCCGCAACTCTTAGTTTGCTTTGTAAAGATGTGGAGATTATTTGATGCGATTTTTCCTTCCTAGCCAATTTGCATGTCATGCGTTATTTAGGCTTTGGAACGATTTTCGGAATGGGTTGGCTTAACCATTATGAAGCTCACATACTATGTCTCGAGCGGACTATTTATCTCCGACACCCGCAATCTGTAAAGCAGATTTCTATTATTCTTAAAGATTCGGATTCTTCTTTGACTGCATCTTTATATTCTTTAAATCCTCGTGATGAGGATAATGATGATGAGGAAGATGTCATTGCTCTTATTCACGTTGTTCGTGAATTTTCCGACATATTTGTGCCCGTTTTAGGATTGCTACCTAAGCGAGCAATTGAGTTCAAACTTAATCCTATCCCTGTAGCTCAACCTATTACTCGTCCTCCTTATCGCATGTCTAATAAGGAGAATAGGAGATGCTCAAAGAATTATCCAAATTGGTGACGAAGCAATTTATTCGCTTTAGTTCATCGCCTTGGGGAGCTTCGGCTATTTTCGTGAAGAAATCTGATGGTACACTTAGACTTTGCGTTGACTACAGCAAGCTTAATGATCTTACTATAAAAAAAAATATCCTTTACCTCGGATTGATTATCTATTTGACCAACTTAGCGGTGCTAGAGTCTTTTCACAATTGGACTTGGCTACCGGTTTTCATCAGCTTCGTATTGCTGAGGATATCATTCCTTTGACATCGTTCCGTACCCGTTATGGATCTTATGAATGGCTTGTTTTGCCATTTGGTTTAACGAATGCTCCGGCTTATTTCGTTGACCATATGAATCGAGTTTTCAAAGATTTTCTCGATCGATTTTTTCTCATCTTCATTGATGATATTCTTGCGTATTCAAAAACCGAGGAGGAACATGAAAATCATATTCGGATTGTGTTGGAAACTCTTAGGAGTAATCATTTAAAAGCAAAATTTTCTAAATGCCATTTTTGGCAATCTCGTGCGAAGTTTCTCGGTCGTATTATTCCCGAATCCGGAATTTCCATGGATCCTTCAAAGATTAAAGCGATTCAAGATTGGAAAAGACCTGAGAGTGTGACTGAAATCTGTTGCTTTCTCGGATTGGTGGGATACTACAGTCATTTTATTAAAGACTTTTCTAAAATTGTCGTGCCTCTCACTATCTTAACAAAAAAAGGTGTTAAATACGTTTGGTTGGACAAATGTGAAGCTTCTTTCCAGAAATTAAAGGAACTCCTTTCCGATGCTCCTATTCTTGTGATTCCTGATGGAAACCAAGATTTTATTGTTTATACCGATGCTAGTCACATTGGTTTGGGTGCCGTACTTATGCAAAAAGAACGTGTTATTGCATATGCTTCTAGGCAATTGAAGCCGGCCGACACTAGATATGCCACACATGATTTAGAACTCGCGACTATTGTTTTCGCTCTTCGGATTTGGCGTCATTATCTTTTAGGAGAGAAATTTGTTCTTTATACCGATCATAAGTCTTTGAGGTATTTATTTTCTCAAAAGGAACTTAATTTGCGTCAACAACGTTGGCTCGAGTTCCTTGCTCCTTATGATCTTGATATTCTTTATACCCCCGGTAAGGGTAATCGTGTCGCCGATGCTCTTAGCCGTAAGCAACAAGAAGTTGTTTCTATGATGATATCTGAATGGAACGATCTCGAGATCTTATCCACTTGTGAGATTTGAGACTGCGTATCCGATTTATGCTCATCATTTTTTTTATGTAGCCTTGAGCCTCATCCTTCTCTTTTAGACCGCATTCTTGAAGCTCAAAGGCTAGATCCCGACTTGGCTCTTCTTGGCTAAAATTTTGAGGATAGAATTGATATTGAAGGTTTGAAAGACTTCGATATTGATTCTCGTGGCGGCATTCGAAAATTTGGTAGACTTATCGTGCCAAATATTGGTGATCTTCGAAAAGACATTTTAGAAGATTCCCATTGTTCTAAATTTACCATTCATCCCGGTAGTAGTAAAATGTACGCGGATATGAAGCGACTTTATTATTGGGACGGAATGAAAATAACTTCGTTTAGTGTTGCAGGACTTGCCAAATCGTTAAGGCCGAACATCAAAGGCCCAGTGGGTTATTGCAACCTTTAGAAATTCCAATTTGGAAGTGGGACCAAATTTCCATGGATTTTATTGATGGCCTTCCCCGTTCTCGTTCGGGTCATGATAGCATATGGGTGTTTGTTGATAGACTTACTAAATCTGCCCATTTTATTCCCGTTCGGTCTAACCGAAACGTTCCTCTTTTGGCCAAACTTTTTTTCAATGAAATTGTTAAATTGCATGGAGTTCCTACTTCTATTGTCAGCGATTGTGATCCATTGTTTACCAGTGGATTCTGGAAGAGTCTTCAAAAAGCTTTAGGAACGATGCTTAATTTTAGCATCGCTCATCACCCCAGTCCGATGGACAAACCGAGCGTTTGAATCATACTCTTGAAGATCTTCTTCGTGCTTGTGTGCTTGATTTCGGTGGAAGCTGGGAAGATTATATTCCTCTTGTTTAATTTTCCTATAATAATAGCTTCCAATCTAGTATTGGTATGGCACCATTCGAGGCACCCTAGAAAGGCCATGCCGATCTCCTTCTTATTGGCTTGAGGCCGGTGAGAGGCTAGTTTTAGGTCCAGACTTTATTCGTGATTCCACAGAAAAGATTGAACATATTCGACATAGGATGAAAGAAGCCGAGAGTAGACAAAAATCCTATGCCGATAATCGAAGAAGGAGATTAGAATTTTCTGTTGGAGATCTTGTTTTTATTCGTGTTTCACCTATGAAAGGTGTTGTACGTTTCAGTCAGTCGGGAAAGTTAGCACCTCGATATATTGGGTCATTTCCTACCACTGAACGTATTGGTTCCATGGCTTATCGCCTATCATTACTGGCTCAGTTTTCTACCATGCATGACGTGTTTTATGTTTCTCAATTATGGAAATGTCTTCAAGATTCCGATTCTAATCTTGAGCTCGGTGTTGTGGAAGAGACTGAAGTTTCGCCTAATTTAACTTATGAGCAGCATCCTATTCGAATTATTGCTTCGGACGTCAAACGCCTTCGAAATAAAGATATCCCGCTTGTGAAAGTTCAATGGTCTTCAAATCCTAAGGATTGTTCTTGGGAATCTAGAGAGTTCATCGAGCGAACACATCCGGACTTACTTTCTCGCGCTCTTTAAGGTGAACCTTTTATTTTAGATTTCTTTTGTGTTGAATACGCTCTCATGGTTGTTACTATATATCTTCTTATTAAATATTACGAGGACGCAATTTCTTTAAGGAGGGGAGTCTGTAACAACCCGCATATTTGTCGATTTTATATAAATATTTTATCGATACTCGGAATTTATTTCGAAAAGCTACTTTTTGCATACGGTCAAATTAGGACTCGGGTCCACTTCCATTGCGTTCAAAACGCCGTTTGCGATATTTTTGAGTATAAACTTTGATATGTTTGGAGTTAGAGGAATGTTAACCTCGTTTTGCCAACGATTCAAGGACTGGACCGACTCATCCAACCAAAGACGGGACCGACTCATCTACTCAAGGGATGGACCGACTCATCTACTTAGAGGGATAGGACGACTCAAGGGGTTAACGGTTCACAAGGCAGGACGGCTCAGTGAGTTACCGACTCATCAAGACTATCGTCTCAACGACTCATGGTAAGCAGCAACTCAGAGCTTACAACGACTCAGTGGATCAACGACTCAACAAGTTCGCGACTTATCATATGAGACGACTCAGGGGAAGTAACGACATAAGAAGGAGGATCCTTGTGCCGCTTCATTTATATACCGCTACCTGATAAGTCGTTAACGGCTTAACGACTCACAACTTAGAATGACTCGTCCACGGCTTAAAGCCATTGGGTCGTAATCCATTGCCACAGTGCCTATGCCAAGGAAGATTGACTCGTAAGCGACTCAGGACTTAGCATAAAATCCAGCAGAGGAATAAGCCATGGAGAAATCAAGGGTTGATTCGATGAGTCGGCCACGACCTAATTTGACTCGGCCACGAGCCAAGCATGAGTCGAACACGACTCATGACTCAAGGCTGAAAACTCCTATAAATACATGGCCACCTCCAACATTCAGGGGTCTTTTTGGCTCATTCATTTCAAGCGCCGTTACTCTGCTGCATTCCGAACTACTTCAACACTTAAAGCTTTTGAGATACAAAGAACGCCTCAAGGAACTTCACGAAGAAATCATACATGTCCAACATGAGTTCAAAGATTTTGATCGACATTGAAGTTTAGGCTACTTGCTCTAAGTCACTTGTAACTCGAAGTGGTTGTAATCAAAGTGTAATTGCATCGACTTGTAATCAAATCGTCAATAAAGATATTCAAAGTGGACGTAGGCTCTCTTTTAAGCCGAACCACTATAAAATTGCTGTTGTTTACTGCTTTTCCGCTATTATCTGCTTATAATCTGTTCCCGAGCTATCGGGTGGTGCTTTCACAATTACACTTCATACACCGGGGTGTTAGCGTTCAAATTTTAGCATTAACATTTTTGGTGCTTTCACTGAGAACCGAACTCAGGCAAACCGTCATCATTGCTCCACGAAAGTTTGTTGAAGTAACCTCTCTGAAGACTAGAAGTTTATCTGAAATCATGGCTCCGGGGAGAAAGAGTAGATCTGTTAGATCTGGAAATGTTCAAGAGGGAACCTCCGCTTCCCCAGTACCTAGTCAAGCCACTCCACCTGTTGGAGTTACAAAAGCGGAGTTGGATGCTGTAATCTTAGGGATGAACCAGCAGATAAATGCCCAAAGTGCACAATTGGAAGCTCAGAAATCCCAAAATGCCCTAATTTTGAATAAGTTGAATGACTTGCTTGGGGTAAACCGTCAACCAACGGGTAATGAAAGGAACTTTGCTGGCAACATTCATGAGGATGAAGAAAGAAACATTCCTGAGAGGGCTGCTAGCCCCTTTGAGCGGACATTTCCTGAAATTGGTGGATCTAAAGCTCGAAATGATGAGGGATATCTTTCTGAAATGGTTCCACAAATCATGAAGGAAAGCATGCAAAGGAATGAAGATGAGAAGGAATAGGGTTTCGCTCCAAGTAAAACCCCGTTTACCGAAAGAATCTTAAAGGCCGAGTTCCCAAGGAAGTTCGTCCCTCCAACTATCCCAGCTTACAAAGGAACAAGTGATCCGAACGAATTCTTGTATAAGTATGATTGGCACATGACAGGTGCCAGAGCTTCTGATGAAATAAAGTGCCGATATTTTCCTGTATGTCTGGAAGGTGTAGCTCTGCTTTGGTTCACCAAGCTGCCAGTCCGGTCTATAGATCAGTTTTCTGACTTAACCCAGAAATTCAAGGAGCAGTTCAGACTATACGCTTCAAAAGCCAAAGATATTATGTCGTTGTCAAGTTTAGAGCAGAATCCAGGGGAGACTATCAGATCTTTCTTGAATCGCTTCAACATAGCACTGGCTGAGGTAGACAATGCAGAGCCACGGATGATCTTGACTTATCTGATGAGGGCCATCGACAAGTCGAGCGAATTTGGAAAATGGCTAAACATGAAGGAACCAAATTCCCTTGAAAAATTCTACAAGAAAGCAGACGAGTTCATACGCCTGGAAAGCCATTCTGTACCGGTAAAGGCAGTGTTAGAAAAAGCTGAAGATAACATTGCTGCTCCACGCAAGAGTGAATCTGCAGGACAGAAAAGGGAAAATAACGATGGAAAGAAACAGAAAAATCTGAAGAGGCCTCGTTCCTTCAAACCATCGGAATATACTCCTTTATCAGATACGCCGGAGCGTATATACCTTGCCACTAAAGATTCTGTTGATTATCCTAAACCTCCCGTTCTGAGAACCGGGAAAAAAGCTGTACAAAGCGGAAAGTTTTGCCGCTTCCATAATCAACCCGGTCATGATACCGATGAATGCCGCCAATTGAAAAATTTGATTGAAGAATTGATAAGGGAAAACAAGCTGCACCAATTTGTGGAAAAGAATAGCAGCAATCCCGCTTCGACTAGTCAGGGGCAACGAGCTCCTGCCCATCAACCCAGGACAGGTGAAAAGACTGCAGGGAATGAATCCGGAAGGCCTGTTATCAATGTCATTACGGGAGGACCTCACCCAGCAGGCAGGAGCTGGGGTGAGATGGAAAGGTATACCCGAGCTTCGAAGTATGTACCGACTGAGGAAGATGTATTTGTTTTGGAAGGTGCTATGCCCCTGAAGCAACAAATAACTTTCAATGATGATATT
Organism: Allium cepa; assembly: GCA_030765085.1. Taxonomy (NCBI): domain Eukaryota; kingdom Viridiplantae; phylum Streptophyta; class Magnoliopsida; order Asparagales; family Amaryllidaceae; genus Allium; species Allium cepa. The sequence continues at coordinate 765,200,774 of CM060937.1, read as the reverse complement.
GTGTTCAGAGCCAGGGATTCCGTAGGTATTGAAGCTCCTACCTTGGATCCCTTAGTCATCTCGGCTGGTATCGGGCCAGCTATTGTCAGAAGAGTTCTCATTGATTGTGGCGCATCCTGCAATATCCTCTTCAAGAAAACATTCGACCAAATGAAGATCCCTATGGCTGATGTGCAAGCTTCATCGCAGAAAATCGCTGGCTTCACTGGGGAGCCAAAACAGCCGATAGGAACCGTTGATTTGTTTGTGGAACTTGGAGAAGGAGAGAGAAAAGTGGTCTGCAAGCAAACTTTTGTGATTGTCGACGAATTTTCTGCTTATAATGCTTTCCTTGGCCGTCCAACTCTCGCAGCATTCAAAGTTGTTCTGGCCCCATGGTGCCTCACCATTAATTTCCCACAGATAATGGAGTGGGAGTTATAAAAGGGGATCAAAATGCAGGGCGGGAATGTTATCTAACAGAGCTACGAGAAACCAGAAAAAGAGAAATGGGAAAGGATGCGGCAGCCCCAGTCCGCATCAAAGAACCAGCCTTGTAGCAATTACTGGGCGGACCCTGCACTGGCGAGCACAGCGGAGCAAGGAAAGAGATGGATCCTAGAAAAGTCAGTGCAGGGGAGAATAGAGTGGTACCAGTGGAAACGACAATACCAGTACCTGTTGACCCAAAGGACCCAAACAAGGTGTTGAATGTGGGTTCACAACTTAATGTGTCAATTCAGAATATCTTAATATCTTTTTTAAAGGCAAATTTGGATGTTTTTGCTTGGACTCATGCCGATATGTGCGGAATATCCCCAGAAGTTGCTGTACACGCTCTAAATATTGATCCAAAATTTACACCTGTGAAGCAGAAAAGGAGAACTCAAGGTCCAGAAAGGTCGGCAGCGTTAAAAGAAGAAGTTGATCGGCTCATGGAGAATAATTTTATCAAAGAATCTACCTATCCGAATTGGGTTTCAAATCCAGTGCTGGTTAAGAAAGCCAACGGAAAATGGAGGGTATGCATCGATTTTTCAGATCTAAACAAGGCCTGCCGCAAAGACTGCTTCCCATTACTCAAGATCGATCAACTGGTAGACGGAACAGCGGGACACGAATTGTTATCTTTTATGGATGCCTACTCCGGATATAACCAGATCATGATGCATGAGCCAGATCAGGAGGACACGAGCTTTATCACCGATGTTGATCTTTACTCCTACAGAGTTATGCCCTTCGGGCTGAAGAATGCAGGGGCAACATACCAAAGACTTGTTAATGCTATGTTCAAACCGCAATTGGGCAAGACTATGGAAGTCTACGTCGATGACATGTTAGTAAAGTCTAAGAAAGCAGTGGATCACATAAAACACTTAGCAGACATGTTCCCAGTCCTCCGAAAATACGGAATGAAGCTCAATCCTTTAAAATGTTCATTTGGAGTGGAATCCGAAAAGTTTTTAGGTTTCATCGTGAGCGCTAGGGGCATTGAGGCTAGTCCAGCTCAAATTACCGCCTTAAAGGAAGTCAAAGCTCCTAGAACGAAGAAGGAATTGCAAAGTCTCAATGGAAAAGTCGCCGCCTTGAGTCTGTTCATTTCCAAAGCCACAGATAAATGCATCCCATTCTTTGACGCCCTAAGGAAACGAAAGAAAAACTTCGATTGGACTCCCGAATGCCAAAAAGCCTTTGATGAATTGATTCGCCATATGGAAACGCCTCCAATACTTTCTAGGCCTGGCGATGGCGAGGATCTTCTTATATACTTGGCAGTATCATCTCATGCTTTAAGTGCAGCGCTGATACGAGAAGACAAGAGGATTCAACATCTAGTTTACTATATCAGCAAAAGACTCACTGGGGCAGAGATGAATTACTCTAAGTTGGAAAAACTCGTCTATTGCCTACTAATTGCATCTAGGAAGTTGAGGCAATATTTCCAAGCTCATCCTATCAGAGTCCTCACCGATCAACCTTTAAAGCAAGTCCTGTTTTGCCCTGAGACTTCGGGCCGTCTTCTAAAGTGGAATATTGAACTCAGTCAATATGACATCACTTATCATCCCCGAAAAGCAATCAACGGACAAGCTTTAGCGGACTTCATCGCAGAATTCACAGATAAGGGTAACAGTGAGGAGGAAACGATCGACGATTCCCCAATCCAATGGAAGTTATATGTCGATGGCACGAGAAACGACTACTGTTCTGGAGCCGGAGTTGTACTTGAGACCCCTGAAGGTCGATCATTATGCTATGCACTAAGATTGGAATTTCCTTCAACAAACAATGAAGCAGAATACGAAGCCCTTATCGCTGGCTTAAGGATTGCTAAAGAACTAAACATCCGAGCGTTACAGATCTTCAGTGATTCTCAGCTTATTGTATGCCAAGTCAAAAAGGAATTCCAAGCAAAAGGGGGGAATCTGCCCACCTACTTGTCAAAGGCTTGGGAACTCCTGGGTGATTTCGATCATTACATGATAAGTCACATTCCTCGAGAAGAAAACATGAAAGCAGATTCTCTCGCAAAGTACTCTAGCACAGGCGAAGCTCAATTTCTGGGGTTAACTCCAGTGGAGGTCCTGTTGACTCCGAGCATTGATGAGATGGATATTGATTGGATCATGAGCGTGTCTCAAGAGCAAGAATCATGGATGACTCCAATAACAGAATATCTGCTCAATGGCTCTTTACCGGAAAACTCAAAAGAACGAACGAAGCTACTGAGGAAAGCCTCTCGCTATATAGTCCAGGATGGCCAGTTATACAGACGGGGATTCTTAATGCCGTCACTTCGATGTGTATCTAGGGAAGAGTCAAAAACAATCCTAGCTGAGGTGCATGGGGGAGAATGTGGTGATCATTTAGGTGGTCAAACTTTAGTGAAAAAGATTCTCCGATACGGATATTTTTGGCCAGAAATTAATCGAGATGCAGCAGACTATTCCCGAAAATGTGACAGATGCCAAAGATTCGCCAAAATTCCTAGAGCTCCTTCCACTGAACTCACACAGATGGTCAGTCCATGGCCGTTTGCAATATGGGGGATAGACCTTGTAGGACCGTTACCAACTGCCAAATCTGGAATTAAATATGCCATTGTAGCTGTAGATTATTTTACTAAGTGGGCAGAGGCTGAACCACTGGCTACTATCACCTCAAAAAAGATGATAAGTTTTGTGACTAAAAGTATCATTTGCAGATACGGTGTGCCTCAAAAAATAATTACAGAGAATGGTACACAGTTCGAAAGTGAAAAATTCCAAGATTTTTGCAAACGATTCAAAATCCGAAAAAGCTTCTCAGCAGTAGCCCATCCGCAGGCAAACGGGCAAGTGGAAGCAGTAAATAAAATTATCAAGTCAACCATCAAGAAGCAACTTGAAAGAGCAAAAGGTGGTTGGGTCGATAAGCTATCACTGGCACTATGGGCCTACAGAACTACCCACAAAACTGCGATTGGGCATACTCCGTTTTCATTGGCATACGGATCAGAGGCAATGATTCCTGTAGAAACAGAGGTCCCTTCACATAGAAGAATCCATTTCAATCAAGCGGAGAATGAGAAATTACAGCTTGAGGCACTAGATCTCCTTGATGAAAAAAGAGAAGAGGCTGAGCTCAGAATCGCATCTCCTCAGCAAAGGATAGCCAGACATTTCAATTCCAAAATTCGCCAACGCAGCTTTGAAATTGGAGATCTAGTCCTAAAGAGAATTATGACAGCGACAGGTGTGTTTGGGCCAAATTGGGAAGGACCATATGTCATAGGTCAAAAGCTTCTGGACGGCACATTCAAACTCACTACTGTCGAAGGAGATCAAATTCCAAGAGCTTGGAACAGCAATCACATGCGTCCATACTTTACTTGATAGCTTTGTTGAAATATTGTAAAAAGAATTATGGATGTATGATTCCTGTAATTGAAAGTGATTGTAAAACTAATGCAAGTGAATAATGAAAGACTATAAAGTGGATGTAGGCCCAAATTCTTGGCCGAACCACTATATATCTTGTGTTCCTTATTATTATTACGTGTTTGCTTTATTTTCGATATGAAAAGTACATTAGATGTATTACTGAAATGTCGATTTAAATTTTTGCAGGCAACGAAAACAAAACTTGCACATTACAAGACCAAGTGGTTCTTTTTATCATTCAACAAACAAATTCCAAGTCGCAAAATTCCTGAGCTTAAATCCTAGATAAGAAGTGCTTCAATTGAACGGTCAATGATTTCGCCGAAAACGGGCTTTAGCTAATAAATTGAGAAGTTTGAACAAACAAACATCCAATTAAGAAGCTTATGTCTCGTGAACTAGCATAGCAATGAAGTACACTTCTTTGGATTAAACAAGCTACTTGTGAGAGAAGGGAGTGCAAGCTTAAAAAAAAAAATAGAGGATCACTGAAAAGGCATAAGCAAGTGGACAAGGAAAAACTAAAGCCCTCTTCGGAGGCACAACTCTTCGGAGGATAAAGACCTCTAACGAAGTATATGCCGTAAAAAAGAAAGTTCTCTACTCAACCAAAAAAAGATTGGAGGAGTCATGACCCTCCAACCATGAGAGAGTAACTTCCAGGCAATCTTCGGAGGACCATTTCACCAGGAGTTGAAGTGTTACAACCGCCCTTCGGAGTTTCACTTCACCAGAGTTGAAATGTAAAACAAAATAAAAGCCCTCTTCGGAGGCTCATTTCACCAGGAGTAGAAGTGTTACAACCGCTCTTCGGAATTTCACTTCACCAGAGTTGAAATGTAAAACAAAATAAAAGCCCTCTTTGGGGTCCATTTCACCAGGAGTTGAAGTGTTACAACCGCTCTTCGGAATTTCACTTCACCAGAGTTGAAATGTAAAACAAAATAAAAGCCCTCTTCGGAGGCCCATTTCACCAGGAGTTGAAGTCTTACAACCGCTCTTCGGAATTTCACTTCACCAGAGTTGAAATGTAAAACAAAATAAAAGCCCTCTTCGGAGGCCCATTTCACCAGGAGTTGAAGTGTTACAACCGCTCTTCAGAATTTCACTTCACCAGAGTTGAAATGCAAATAAAATAAAGACCTTTCCGGAGGCCCATTTCACCAGGAGTTGAAGTGTTACAACCGCTCTTCGGAGTTTCACTTCACCAAAGTTGAAATGCAAAACAAAATAAAGATCTCCTCCCGGAGACACAATCAAGAAGAAAGACCTCTTCGGAAGCCCACGTTTCACCGAGATTGAAATAAAACTTCCAAGTGTTGAAACGTGAAAAGGCTTTCTTCAAAGGCACAACTCTTTGGAGGTACACGTTTCACCAAGATTGAAATAAAACTTCCAAGTGTTGAAACGTGAAAAATCCCTCCTCAGAGGTACAACTTTCTATGTTTTTTTTTTTTTAAAAAAAAGTATCCTTTAGAGGCCCGCTTTACCTCATAGAAGAATTCACTTGGTAAAATGTGTACATAAGCAAAAGAAAAAAGTGATTTCTTCGAAGGACAAAGCGTAAAAACTTATATAAAGGGAGTTGTACTCTACGAAAAATTTCTTCAAGAATGAAGTAATTATTCTTTAGAAAATAAGAGTGCAAGTCCCCTTGAAGTATAAAATATTGCAGCAAGCTTATGGTATGGGGGCAACATGGTATAAATACATACAATATGGTATAGCCACATCGGCAATAGTAATGCTCAAACAACATGCCATAAGCCCGCTGCAATATCATATAAATAAACTTGTGCAAAAATGAATAATAAATGCATTCTCAAATTCAAACAGGAGCCTGTACAAATAAAGGATCATTTTATTCAATTGTATTGTAGATACAAGTTTCAAAATAAAAAGCAGGGGCCGGTACCCGCACAATTCTCGACCAGTACATGCAAAAGACAAGAAGCTAAAAGCTGGAATCTTCATTTCTTCATGCCACCTTTGGACCCTTTACCCGGCCGAATGGTTAGCTTTTCAGGTCGGTCTGTACGCATAAGGGAAGAAGGGGAGGGAGGTGCAACCGGTGCAACTTCCGGTTCCTCTTCAGTAGCAATGATTTTCTTCCCCCTCCTCTTCGATGTTCCGTGCTTCTTTCTCCTCTTCGAAGAAGACTCACTCCCTAGAGTAATAAGAGCAGACAAAATTATGTCATCAGAAGGAGTCCGCTCCGGAGATATCTCACCTCCCTCAAGTCCCTCGTCTTTCTGCTCTTGCGAAGCGATAGGGTCATCTAAGCCATGAAGAGCCTCTATTTGCTCCTGTTGTGACCCGGGCTGTGAAGCAGAAGGAGGAGCCACCTGAAGAGACGGAGGAGGGATAACCGGAGGAGGCGAAGTTTGCACAGCACTTGGTGTTTCAACTGCAGAAGAAGAGAAATTAAAAATATTAGTATCTCCCCAAAAGAAGGGAGATATGGGTTCGTCAAGATTCAAGAAGTAATCAAGAAGCTCATCAAACTTTTGAGGAGCAAGCAGGCAATCCACCTGAATCGGACCAATGTCAAAGTTACCTGAAGATATTTGCTTCGTTAGTTCAATCTCATAATTTTGAGCTCCAATATCCTCCAAAGCCTCATCATCAGTAAGGGTAATTACCCCGGTTCTTGTAGGAGGCGGGGAATGAGCACTGGAACCTGTGATGTCAACTCCAGGAGAAACTAAAGGACGTTCAGAGGTAGTAGGTGGTAATTCTTTTTCAGAACGTTCCTCTTCTGCCATCCCAGTCCGCACTCTGGCGAGTTGCTCTTTTCCCTTCGCAAGAGCAGCGCGTGTTTCCTCATCTAGGTAGCGCGCCTCAAGCTCTTCCTCGGTATACCCGGCGCCTTTGAACATGTCGAGAGCAGCTTCCCACACTTCAGCCAAGGTGATTTCGTATTTAGGACCGAGAAAAGAGAGATGGCATGCCCTAAGACGCTGTGCAAGTAAAAGTCGAATAGATTTGAACTGACGTTGGCTTCCATGGTTTGAATAGATTCTTCAACCGCGATTTTACCAGCCATGGCCTCATCTTGTTCTTTTTCAGTTTTAGCAAGTTGAGCTTTTAACGCTTCAATCTCCATGTCTTGGGCGCTCATTTTACTCCGCAACTGAGCGACATCAGTGCGGTAATTCTCTACAACCTCTTCTAGCCTCTCAACTTTAGCTTCGGCATCTCTTTGGCCAACGTGTGCATCCCGCACTTGTTTTTGTAGCACCTCTTCTCTTTGAGTGTAAGTGTTAGAAGAGGTGGTAAGATCGTCTTTAAGCTGCTTGACTTCAGCTTCAAGTTTCTCGTTATACTCGTTTATGTTTTTCATCTCGATGTTGTGCTGGTCAAGAATCTTCTGCCATTCCGACTTATCGTTCTCCATAGTTAGCATCGCCTCGATATTGGCCCGATTGACCCTTTGGAGTTCATCAACAAGCTTTTGCCATCCAGACATTCTTTCAATATCAAGTCTGACGGCATCATGATTTTGGTACATGGCTTCTTTATCAATGGGAACAAAATCAAGATCGAAGCGAACCCCCTTTAAGCACCAATTCGGGAATCGGCTCTGTAGGGTCGGTGGGCCCCTTTCAACACGATATGAAGGCCTATTAAGAAGTGTTTGAATAGCGCTTCCTTCAAGAGCAGGGGATTTGGAAGGAATGTCGATAGAGATGGGAGCGTCAAACTTTTCAGATATTGCAGATGCGTGCTTCTCACTAGGTTTGGCCCGCTTGCTCGGGTCCTCAACAATGTGGCTCTTCCCCCGACCACCATGTGTTTTACGTTTGTGAGAGTCATCGCCTCTTGAAGAAGACTCATGTCGCACATCTATCCTCTCATGACGCTCTTCATATTCTCTCCTCTCTCTAGCTTTTCGAGCAGCTCTCTGCTCATCGGTTTCTCTGGGACTAGTAAGGTAGCGTCTATAATCATAGTTGCCACGCCCTCCATAGCGCTGAAAGTCTTTATAGTAAGAGCCGCTGCCGCTACGCCCCATTGAAGGATCCGAAAGGCAAAAAGACAAGTCTTAAAAGCCTTTAGAGAAAAGAAGTCAAACACAAACAAGTGCTGAAAAATCCTAAGTGTTGTGTAATGTGTAAACTACACGCATCGAGCTACAGACCACTCTATGGAGTTGAGGTGATGATAACTTGAGTAGGAGGAGTTGACATTTGTTGTAGAGAAGATGTCGCCTCGATTACAGAAGAGATAGTTTTGGAAACATCATCTTTAAAAAGTTCTTGTGAAGTCACAATTAGGTCGCTCAACCCCTCAAAAACATCATCACCATCATGCTTTTTGGGACTTGCTTTCTCAACTCCTTCGTCAGCAGATCTCCCGGAAGATCGTGGAGGTTCTTCCTCTTCGATAACTGGGGCAAGTGTCAAATTGCTAGACGGCCCCGCAACATCAGTGAGAGTGGGGCACTTCACCAGTAAAATTTCAGTGGAGGGATCTTTTGGGATAAGCGTTTCAGCCTCCGCTGGAGAATCGGGAACTTCACAAAGCTGAGTGGAACGAGAAGGGTGAAGGAGTCCAAATTGATGTAAAAATTCATCATTTAACAAAAACTTTATACTCCTCTCTTCTGCCGCCACGGCATTCAGTCTTTCAAAAATTTGCTTATAGCATGGATCTCTAGAGGGAGGAGGAAGTGCTAAAACAGAAAAAAAAAAGCGAAATTAGCATTTAGCAACTCAGATTTCAAAAAGCTCAAGAATGGAGAAATAAAAACAGGAAATCTTACTTCCTACTCTCCAGATGGCATAAAACCCTGGAGGACAGCGAACAAAGAAAAACTAATTTAGAAATCCATGAACGCTTTCAGGAAGATCAGTGATGAGTTTGCGGTTTCGAGCACTCCTTATAACTACGATAGAGGGATGATCTTTAATTTTTGTGAATGAGCAGAAGTAGCCGATTTCCCCAAAGCTCGGTAATCGGTCCAAAACTCTCCTAAATAGCACACATAACCCCATCTGAATGACATGGCCGTTGGGGTGCAATTGGAATGGAGAGATAGATAACCGAAGCAGGAACTGCTGAAGGAAGTCATTAAAAGGTGGGATGGCACCGCTCAAGCACATTTGGCGATTGACAGCAAAAAATCCAAGAGGGGGCCTATCTGCAGTATCATTTGGCCCCGACAGTAAGGCATCAGCTTCGGCAATGCCAAACTGGATGCGCAATTGGTTAAACACCCGCTGATTCAGAGTTGTGGAAGTTCTCTCCGGAGTGCTATCCAATGGGTTAGCTATTGGGAAGACATCTTCAGCCTGGCCCATCGGTTCTTCTGGTTGAGAAGTCATTCTACACAAGCAACTGGATGTTCAAATGCGAAGGTGCACGTTTCCTAAAAGTGTGAAGTGTTGTGCAGAACTAATGAAGATAAACAAGTAAATATAACTGAAGTTAAGCTAGTTGGCAATTGATCAATTACTAAATTTCAGGACTTGTTAATTTAAAGTTTCAGGTATAGTGTTAGTGCAAACCGGTCAAATTCAGTTGACTATTTCAACATTGCTTTAGCACTCTACTTGGATTTGTTGGTTTAAAGTACTTCATTCACGCAATCCATTTAAATTAATTATCTTCTATTGACTAATCTGTCATTAGATGTGGGCAATCAATGGCAGTATATTCGTCCCAATCTTTTGTGATTGTTGTATTAAACAGGTTGTATACTTGCAAATTGAAGCAATCTGTAAAACTGAAGTATGCAATAAAGTTTAACAGGTTAAAGTCCAGACAATTCAATATTCAGGCAGTTTATTTCAGCAATTCAAGTCAAAGATCGAGTCAGAATTATGCTTCAAAGCAGTACAATGTGATAACTCATTCATGTTTTAGAGGTTATGAGGCAAGTTAAGCTAGGTCGTTTATGCTCCAAGTCATTAATGCATCGAGTCACTAGTTCTCTAAGTCGTAAGGCATGGTAAAAGGAGAATTTTTTTAGTTCAAAGCAGTGTGAAATTCTCCAAGTCCTGTCTCGGCCGCGACTCAAATCCTAGGTTGCATCTAATTGAGCCGGTCATAGGTTCAAACCACAAGGAGCAACTCGGTATGAAAAATAGTCCAAGTGTTGAGTCGTTCACGACCTATGACTTGAGTCGTTCATGGCCTATGGCTTAAGTCGTTCGCGGCAGATTGTTTGAGTCGTTCACGGTTCAAAGGATGAGTCGCGGTGAGGATCTAAAGGGCTGAGTCGCTCGTACGACCAAAAACCTAAGTCATCAGAAAACCAATTAGGCCGTATGAATCCTAAGTCATTTCCTCAACCGGTCGTCCACTCTCCAACCCATTAACCCGTTAAGGGTCATTTCATCTCTTCCAAATCCACAGACCAGATGATTCGAGGCGCTATAATCCATTGCCCTCTCCTCACACCATCAGAAAATCACTCAGAAAACCAACTCGAATCGCTTCAAGCGCTGCTGTGTCATCGTGGACAATAACGACAGCATGATCGATGGCAGTTGTAAATCGATCAAAAGCATGGGTCGCGATGGAACACGGCACAGAAATGCATCGAAGTAAAAAAGGGTAATGGGGAGTCCGGATTCGTGAATCAGTGGTGATCGTAGATTGAACAAAAGGCGAATTCACTTACGCAATATGAGAGTAAAGATGGATTGGCAATTGATTAGCTTGGATTCGTCTCTGGAAGCTTGAGGGATCGCAAATGGAAGGATCAACTGAAACAGATAAACAGTAAAAGTATGGTAAGAGTAACGACTCAAGTCTTTTATAGCTTTGAGCAGTGAAAGTTGAATCGGCACACGAGACAGGATGAGTCGAAGCACACGACCTACGACTTAGGCGTGTACTTCGAGGGGCAAGTGTTAACCTCGTTTTGCCAACGATTCAAGGACTGGACCGACTCATCCAACCAAAGACAGGACCGACTCATCTACTCAAGGGATGGACCGACTCATCTACTTAGAGGGATAGGACGACTCAAGGGGTTAACGGTTCACAAGGCAGGACGGCTCAGTGAGTTACCGACTCATCAAGACTATCGTCTCAACGACTCATGGTAAGCAGGGACTCAGAGCTTACAACGACTCAGTGGATCAACGACTCAACAAGTTCGCGACTTATCATATGAGACGACTCAGGGGAAGTAACGACATAAGAAGGAGGATCCTTGTTCCGCTTCATTTATATACCGCTACCTGATAAGTCGTTAACGGCTTAACGACTCACAACTTAGAATGACTCGTCCACGACTTAAAGCCATTGGGTCGTAATCCATTGCCACAGTGCCTATGCCAAGGAAGATTGACTCGTAAGCGACTCAGGACTTAGCATAAAATCCAGCAGAGGAATAAGCCATGGAGAAATCAAGGGTTGATTCGATGAGTCGGCCACGACCTAATTTGACTCGGCCACGAGCCAAGCATAAGTCGAACACGACTCACGACTCAGGGCTGAAAACTCCTATAAATACATGGCCACCTCCAACATTCAGGGGTCTTTTTGGGTCATTCATTTCAAGCGCCGTTACTCTGCTGCATTCCAAACTTCTTCAACACTTAAAGCTTTTGAGATACAAAGAACGCCTCAAGGAACTTCACGAAGAAATCACACATGTCCAACATGAGTTCAAAGATTTTGATCGACATTGAAGTTTAGGCTACTTGCTCTAAGTCACTTGTAACTCGAAGTGTGTTGTAATCAAAGTGTAATTGCATCGACTTGTAATCAAATCGTCAATAAAGATATTCAAAGTGGACGTAGGCTCTCTCTTAAGCCGAACCACTATAAAATTGCTGTTGTTTACTGCTTTTCCGCTATTATCTGCTTATAATCTGTTCCCGAGCTATCGGGTGGTGCTTTCTCAATTACACTTCATAAACCAGGGTGTTAGCGTTCAAATTTTAGCGTTAACAAGGAATTTTGCCACTTTTTACTTAGGGCTTTGGTTTGGGCTGAGCCCAATAACTCCACTTATGTATTCAGTCTCAACCCTCTCCTCTTCATTTACTTCCTTTCTATTTTCCTAATACTCAAGATTTTATAACAATGGATAGTGGAATGGGAAATTGAAACTCAAGCCCTAGTATTCTTTTGCAAATCAAGCTCTAGCTCCAAACTAATAGATGAACCCATTGGTAAGCCTTCTCTTCATCTTCTCCAACTCCTTCTCTCTTGAATTTCAGAAATTCCTAATCCTAACTTTGGGAATGTTCTTCTTTTGGAGCATAGATTCAAGCTCGTTTGAGTTGTGTTGAAGAGTGGTTGATTCTCCCTTTGCTTTCAAGCTTTTCTTCATTTGTTTGGGTTCAAAGGTGAGATTTTTATCTCACATCTTTGTCTATAATTATCTTCGATTTTTAGGTATGAATTCCTGACACTTATTCTTGTGCGATTGATTTTGGTTTGGATTGATTTGGTGTATATTCCAATTTTTGGTGTTTTGAAATCAAAATCTATGAAAATCCTATTATGGATATTTTGAAATTGATATTTGAGGTGTATCGAAGAGCCTTCAAGGCTGGGTTGTCACTTGGCGTAAATCCTTAGTCGTCTTTGCTCGTCCGATCGCTTCCGGTATTTATTTCGGCCATTTTTGGTCTAGGTTCAGGGAATGCCCTGAACCCCTGTTTTAGACGTCTGAAACGTTAGATTCAGACGTCTGATTATTATTCTGGAAAGATTTTTATTCCCAGATTGAGATGTCTGAATTGGTTCGTTTGGAACCAGAAAGGAAATAGGCTAAAAAGTGCCAATTTTTGATGTCTGAAATCAAGGATTCAGAAGTCTGAAATCTGTTTTGGAAAATATTTTATTTTCCAGATTCAGACGTCTGAACCCATGATTTCAGACGTCTGAATCTGCAGTCTTTTGCCTATATTGCGTATATTGTTTGAATTTCCAACTTTAATCGATTCGTGTTGATTCCCTTTTGTTGTTATCATTTATTATTGCTTTTGATGACATTTTCTTCGTGATTTTTGGGAATATCCATCTTGATGGATTCGGTATCGATTTCTTTGGATTTTATTCACGTCTTTGAATGTGAATTTTGATGTTTGATTGTTTCTATAATCATTTCTATGATTTGTCACTTTAAAAATATAAAGGTTTCAATACTAGTAGTAAATATCAAAACTCTTTCGTCAAAGCAATCTTTAACACTATTTTATTACCAAACTTGTTTATAAAACCATTTTTCGATCTATTTGTATATACAAACCTTTACCTCACTCGGATGAGAAATCTAATTAAACGACTTAGTAAAACAAGTGGTATGAAACGCTTGCGTTCACTTCGTCGGTTAATTCTTGGACTTGTTCGATTGAATCTCTTGTGACAATTTTTTAGTGAAGATTTGCAGTTTGTTCGTAAATATTTAAGTTAAGCAAGTGGTTATGGGACACCAGGCTAAGCTTTTATATTTACTAGCTAAGTGTAATTGACACTTCTCGTTGATCATGACCATCATCTTATGATTTAGACTAGCAATTGTGCGATGTCTCTTTGTTTGCAAGGTTAGACTAGACCTCATTGGTGTGATTCCGACTCACACATATCTCTTTGTCCGTAAGGTTAGTCTAAACACCATTTGCGTGATACCACTCACACATACCTTTTTGTTGCGAGGTTAGGCTAGACGCCATTTGTGTGGTTCCACTCACACATACCTTTTTGCTTTTTGGTTATCTTAGACCTCATCTAGGTGATTCCGACTCACCCGTATGGGGTAGCTCCCCATGGTTTTCGGACCGTCATGTGATAGGCCTCTTTTCCTTTTTCTGTGATTTCTGGATTTCTTGTGTTGATTTCTGGAATTTATGTCACTGACTTGTTATGAGTAAAAGTTTAAGGTATGATGCCCTCTTTGGATCTTTGAGAAGATTCTTGTCATATTGATTTATCTCTTATTGATTGATCTTCTGTTGATCATGATTTGCATACTTATAGTAGTATGTCAGTATGGATATTTTATGTTTATGCCATATCTTTTATTTTATACCATGTCATCTGATATATATAGCTAGACTGATCCGTATATTATTGTTAACGCTTAAAATCGAACGCTAACACCCTGGTGTATATAGAGATTGAGCGAAAGCACCACCCGTGATCACGGGAACTAAAAACAAGTAGAAAGGTCACAGAGAAAGCAGAAAAGACAACAGTTTTTATAGTGGTTCGGTTTCAGGTAAGCCTACATCCACTTTAATCCTCTTTATAACTGAATCAATTACAACTTTACAACAATCTCCAATTACAATACTGATGAGACAAACAACTAGAACTTCGATGTAGAAGAATTCTTTGAATCCATGTTGATTGCGTTAGGTTTCTTCTTGAAGTTTGTTGAGATGCCTTTCGTATTAGAATTGTCGGGTCAGTCGAGAATTCAGCAGAGTATCGGTGCTTGAAGAGATCAGCCAAAAGTCCCCTGAAAGTTGGAGATGGCCATCTATTTATAGGGAATTCTGAGCAGAAAATATTGCCAAGTCCTAAATCGCCACCGACCTAAGTTGGGTCGTGGACGACTTAGATTAGGTCGTGGAACGGTCGCGATTCAAATGTTGGGTCGACACTTAAGAACGGCATCTTTGTTGAACTCTACAAGTCCTTAACAGTTTACGAGTTAAGAGGCCGCGTGCTATGTAGCTGCATCGGACTTTCCTTCCTTTGCTTGGATTGTGTACAACTTAACATAGGCCGTAGGTCGGTTGCGACTCAAGTATGATCTCGTTCCTGTCCTGAGCAGTTAGGGTGGCAAACTCCCTGGATAATTAGATCGGCTTCTATCTCAGGCCAGCATGTGTGTTAGGTCGGTAGCTACCTTGGGTCGGTAGCTATCTTAGGTCGGTAACCTTGTTAAAGCATTAGGTCGGTAACCTTGTTAAAGCATTAGGTCGGTAACCTTGTTAAAGCATTAGGTCGGCAACCTTGTCAAGCAACTTAGGTCGGAATCCCTCTTAAGGCTTAGGCAGTTAGATCAGCATCCATGTTAGGTCGTCAACCTTTTTGGGTCGGTAACTTTTAAGTCGCTGAGCCATGGCCGGGGCGGAGTTAACATTTGCCCCTCGAAGTAGACGCCTAATGGTTAGGTCGTGTGCTTCAATATCCTCTAAACCGTCCACTCTCTACATCGGTAGGTCGTGTACGACTTAAAAGTTAGGTCACACGCGCCGCTTCAGTTCTCACCGCTGTAAGGTATAAGTCATTCATCTCCTTCTTCCTCTCCATTACTTGCTCCTTCGCTTGATTCTGCCATTAAAAATTTTCCCGAGCTCCAAATGGCGATTTCATTCCAATCAATCACCAATAATCTTTGCTACTCATTGCGTAAGTGATCTTGAATCTTAACCCAACTGCGACTATTGCTAAGGCACGAATTTTCACTTCTTGCTCCCAAATCACCTCCGCATGTCTTACCTAGCTTCTGTGATCGGTTCCAATCACCGTTGGCTACGTTGCCGTTGCGATTCTCAAGATTGTAGCATCGCACTTGATTTACGGCGGCTTCATGATGGTTCGGATTGGTGTTTGATAAGCTGATGTGGTGAATGGATAATAGGCTTAGTCGAGGGGATGATGGATCGATGTTATTTAGGCGATAACGGGTGTTGGGTTGGAGTGGAGTCAACTGGTTGAGGGGATGACTTGAAATTCTCACGGCTTAGTTAGTTTCTGAATCTACCGACTTGGGAATTCCTTGCAACCTCGGCTGCACACGACTTAGCTTTTAGGTCGTATTGATTTCCTGATGACTTAGGACTTAGGCTGTACGAGCGACTCAACCCTTTGGATTCTTAACTCGACCTATCCTTTGGCCGACCTAATTTGATATGATCTAATCCTTAGATCGTGGACGAACTAGTACTCGGAGAAATTAGCCGACCTATCCCTCAAACCGTGGCCGAACTAGCACTTGGGGAATCTTGCCGACCTAACCCTTAAATCGTGGCCGAACTAGCACTTGGGGAATCTTGCGCCACTTTTGAACCGGAGCCTTTCTCCTTACTACTCCTTACGACTTAAAGAACCGCTGATTTAAAGAATCAGAAACTTAATCTTAACTTGTGAAAGATTCCTTGGGCCACAGCCGAGTTAACACTTGGATGCCCAACTTGAATTCTCACTTAAAAGCATAATTCCAATTTGAACACTTAACTTGATATGCTGGACTGAATTGCTTACATCCTTGATTGTTTTAACTTTGCTGCCTTATTTCACAGATCACATTAACTTATAGGCTAACAACCTGCTGAAAACAACAATCACAGAAAACCAAGGCGAATATAATGCCATTGACTGCCCACATCAAATGACAGATTAGTCGACATAGAGTAATCAACTTAAATTCACTATATGAAATGCTGTGAACCAATCAACTAAAGTGAAGTATTAATGCAAAGCATTGCTAGTTTGAACTGATTTGTTTGCATCAACATTACACTTGCATATTAAAACAACGAACCCTGGACTTTATAACTGACAAATACTTGCTAGTTTTTATTCCAGTTATATTCGCTTATTTCTTTGTTGATTTTACACAACACTTCACACTTTTTAGGAAACGTGCACCTTCATGTTTGAATATCCAGTTGTTTGTGTAGAATGACTTCCCACCAAGAAGAAGAAGTGGTAGCTCAAGCGGGAGAGATCTTTCAGTTGGCTGTTCCCGTAGAGAATCCTCCAGAGAGAACTTCGACTATACTAACTCCAAGAGCGTTCATTCAGCTACGTACTCAATTTGGTTTTGCTGAAAATGATGCCCTACTTCCCGGGCCAAATGATACTGCCGACAGTCCTCTGCCTGGTTTTGTCGCAGTCAATCGTCAAATGTGCCTAAGCGGGGCGATTCCTCCCTTTAACGACTTCCTTTGAACCCTTCTCCTCCGGTTGACAATCTCCCCGTTCCAACTTCATCCTAATGGCTACGCCATCTTGATGGGGTTGTGTGTTTTGTTTAGGAGAACTTTTGATCGCTTGCCAAGTTTTGAAGAAACTCGCTACTTATGCTCGTTTGCAAAAAGTAAAGACCATCCTTCCCTTATTATTGTGAGAAGCGCTAGAAACCGCAAGCTTATTTCTGATCTTACTGAAAGTGTTCATGGATTTTGAATCAGTTTTTCTTTGCTCGCTACCCCCAGGGTTTTATGCCATCTGGAGAGTAGGAAGTAAGATTATCTGTTTCCATTTTCTCCATTTCCAAACTTTTTCGAGATCCGAATTACCAATTGCTAATTTCATTCTTTGCTCTTTTCAGCACTTCCTCTCCCCTCTAGAGATCCAAGCCATAAGCAAATTTTTGAAAGATTGAGGACCGTTGCCGGAGAAGAGAGAAGTATAAAATTTTTGCTGAGGGATGAAATTTTGCATCAGTATGGTCTTTTACACTCTTCTCGCTCTACACACCCCCATGAGGTCCCAGACTCCCGGTTAAAGCATTAGATGCCGCAGTTTCTTCTGACGCACCCATACCAAGAGATCCTGTTTCTTAGGCTTCTCTGGTGAAATGCTCTACTACCGTCGATGTGCGGGGTCGTCTGGAAAATTCGCACTTGCCCCAGTCATTGAGGAAGAAGAGCCTCAGGGATCTCCCCAACATTCACAGAAGTCTGGTAAAGAAGTCGGGAGAACAAGCCCTATCAAGCAGAGCGGGGACGACACTTTCGAAGGGTTGAGCGACCTCTTTGTTACCTCACAGGAGCTCTTTAAAGACGACCCTATCACCACTAGGGTTTCTTCTTCAGTAGTGGAAGCGACTTCTTCTTTGCAACAAGCTCCGTCGACCCAAGAGTTGACGTTAACTACTACCCCCACGATTACTCCGCAATCAAAAGTGGTTCGTAGTTTGATGCGCGTAGTTTGCACATGACACACACTTAGAATCTTTCGGCACTTTTATGCTCCTAACTCTTTGTACTTTGAAGATTCTAAACTATGCTTCTTTTCTCTGAAGACTTTTAAGACTTGTCTTTTTTTTTTAAATTTCAGATTCTCCGATGGGACGCAGCGGCTCTTACTATGACGACTTTCAGCGCTACGGGAGGCGTAGTCAATATGATTATAGGCGCTACCTTCCCGTTCACAGAGAAACCGATGAAGAGAGAGCCGCTCGAAAGGCTTAGGAGAGGAGGGCTCAAGAAGAGCGTTATGAGAGAAAAGAAAGGAGGAGCACCATGATTCTTCCCAAAGTGGTGACGACTCCCACAAAAGAAAGTCGCATGATGATCGGGGAAAAAGCCATATAGTTGAGGACCCAAGCAAGCGT
Organism: Allium cepa; assembly: GCA_030765085.1. Classification (NCBI taxonomy): domain Eukaryota; kingdom Viridiplantae; phylum Streptophyta; class Magnoliopsida; order Asparagales; family Amaryllidaceae; genus Allium; species Allium cepa. Next base: position 765,182,609 of record CM060937.1, on the reverse strand, counting down.
GCCTGACACGGTGAGAAGCATGCATCTACAACTCCTGAAAAGCCCACTGCCCCCGTTTCACTCGACATCCTTTCTGGCTCTCCTGCTCTCGGGAAGGCATACATTCAGGCAATAGTTAACATGCCTAAATTTCAAATTGGACCAGGCCCAGCCACCCTGCAAAGCCGGTTTCCACAATGGTGCTTAAAGGGGGTTCGCTTCGATCTCGACTTAGTTCCAATTGACAAGCCTGCCATGCTGCGAAATCTCGATGCCGTCAGGCTTGATATTGAAAGAATGTCGAGCTGGAAAAAGCTTGTCGACGAGCTTCAAAGGGTAAACCGTGCGAATCTCGAGGCCATGCTTACTATGGAAAATGAAAAAGCTGAATTGCAGAAGGTTCTTGAGCAGCATGATACCGAGATGAGGAGAATCACTACTTATAGTGAAGAGCTTGAGGCGAAGGTCGAGAAACTGAAAGAAGAACTCGCCGCTTCTTTTACTTCCTACACTCAAAAAGAAGAAGTGCTTCAGAAACAAGTGAGAGATGCTAATGCCGGCCAAAGAGACGCCGAAGACAGGCTCGAAGTGCAAAAAAGAATCAATGAGGGCTATATTGCTGATATTGCAGAGCTTCGGAAGAAAACCGACTCTCAAGAAGCGGAGATCGAAATGCTTAAGCTTCAACTCTCCAAAGCTGAAAGAGATCGTGATGAGGCCATTGCCGGTAAAATTGCAGCTGAAGAATCTCATGAGGCAACAAAGACCAGCATCAGCTCAACATTATTTGACTTCTATCTATACAGCGTCTTGGGGCGCGGTAGTCTCGCATTTCTAGGCCCCAAATATGAAGTTACTCTGGCTGAATTGTGGGAGGCCGCACTTGACATGCTTGGCGGTAAAGGTGCTGGCTATGCCGAATTAGCTCTTGAGGCGCATTACTTAGATGACGACGCTCGCGCCGCTCTCGCCAAGGGAAAAGAACAACTTGCGAAACTAAGAGCCGAAATGGCCGAAGGGGAACGTTAAGGAAAAACTACTTCAACTATTCCAGTTCAGCCTTCGCCTTCGGCCGAAATCGACATTGTCGGCTCCAGTTCTCATTCTCCGTCCCTGGTTAAAGTTACAACTGAGATCACAAGTACACAGGGTGGAGATGAAGGCGAAGTGTAACAACCCTATATTTTGTAATTATTTTATTGTATATTTTAATTATTTTAATGTAAAATTTTGGTTAAAAAAAAGCTTTTATTTTTACTCATTTGAAATGATTAAATTTATTATTTAAATATAATCTTGATTTTTATGAGTTATAATCCCAAACTTGTGTAAGTTGAAATATTTGCCTGAAATGCTGATTTTGGTCAAAATAGTCAAACTGTGACTTTCAACTTAAAATTTTAAAAGTTTAAAATTTTAAAATTTTCTTTTATTATGAAAGTACATAAAATTATAAGAACACCACTTTTCGTTTCGTTGAAATTGGATGTAAATTGTGAAAGTTATACCCTTTACAATATTGTGCGTATATAGGGTTATTTAACAATGACTATTTTAAATTGTATAAATTACTTCTTCTTTGTTTTATTTTATTTTAATATGTGATAATATGTTATATAATGTATATTTTGACTTTTAAGTATTTTTAAAATGATAATATAATTTTTCTAAAGTTCATTTGAATTTATTTCTAATTTTAAAAGCCTAGTCTACAATTTTAAGCCATTTTCTTAATTTAATTATATATAATTAAAATTTATTTATTTATTTTATGCACTCACTTTTATTTGCTGTGTTTTACTTTATTTTATTCATTTTACATATATTTAAATTAAAGTAAATTTTTCCAAAGTGTATTGAAGTTATTTCTAATTCTTAAGTCAAGTTTTCATTTTCTGTGCTATTTTTCTTATTTTAATCATAACTAATTAATATTTAATTATTAATATTTTGTTTATCTGTTATATTTTCGAATTTTAACTGAGATTTTAATTATTTTCAGTTATTTAGATGTATATGAATATATATATAGGAAGTTTAAAAGGTTTGAAAGCAAAGAAACGTAAAACCGTTTTAACGTTTCTTCTTCCGTTTCTTTTCCAATTAATAGATTTAATTTCCTTTGACCGTTCCTTTCTTTATTTTAGCTGTTCATTTCTTACCTCATTTTCACATGAAAACATTTCTTTCCACTTCATAATAATTCTATAATGAAATGTATAATTTTCCAAGACTAACAGTGATTTATGCACAATTTTAGAACACTGTTTGGTATTTTTAAGGCATTTTCTTCATTATTTTATATTTTTTCAAATTATACTATTTGTTACCACATATTTCTAATTGATTTCGGTTTGTAAAGTATTTTCTCCTGAAATTTTGTTTATGTAAAGTTTTAAAAGGAAAAGAATATGGAAGATTGTAAATCACTTTGAAACGTAAGCCCTTTTATTTGCCCAAACCCTTCATTTCCTTAAACTCCTCAATTAATTGCCTTAGCCGTGTAAAACCCTAATGTAGCCATCATCTCATTAGGTTTTCACGTGAAAAAAGAAGATCATTTTCAATTGTTTCTCACGGCTTCAAAGATCTGGTAATGGCTTCCCTTTCTTTTTCTTACTTTTCTACTTGTTTTCCCTAAATTTTGAATTTTTTCATTTATTTAAAGACTTTGGCTTTTGTTTTCTTAAAAATCTAATTTTGGAAATTTTCTTGAAATGATTTCTGATCATTTGTCCAAATAAAAATAAACAATGTCTGAAAATTTGATTTGGATAAAAAGTGTAACTTTAATAGAAATTCTAAATTTTATAATTCTAAAGGGAAATTTTTCATCTTGAACTGTATACAATTGTGTAACATTTGTTTCACTTTTGTTTTGGTCAGATTTGTTGTATACTTTAAAAAAAAAAGTTAGTAATAATTAATGTGAGACGGGAAATAAACTTTACATTTCTTTTACATATGTTTACATCTATTTCTTAACTTTATATTTAACAATCAATTGGATGAAGCTAAATCAAATGTTATTAATTATGGTACAATAGCTATTAAATTTTGGTTTAAAGTGATGGTTTATTTTCCTAATAGAAACATTAGTATTTTAAATTTATTTAATAAGAGAAACAAAATAATTTGTAAGTTATCTAATAAGAGAAACAAAATAATTTGTACGTTACTTTGGGGATATATTTAATTGTTGCTCTTGCCTTTTCGTTATCTATTTGATTTTTTTTTCTTGCGTTAACAATGCAAAGTTTTCAGCCGTATATTCTCTTTTGAGAATCCAAAATCTTGCTCAAATCTTGCCTTAAATCATTTCCGTGTGTGAATTATTTCTTTCCCTCTTGCCTCCCATACGTTTCCACCTATTGGATAGAATTGAATGCCTTAATTGCCTCTATCGTTTAAGCATTTTTCTCTTGCCTGCCCTCAACATAAATTAGTGAGCAAATGTTAATATATATTTCACGTTCAAAAGTTCCATACCATAAATTATTCATTTTGCTTCCATCAAAAGTTTTGTAAGCATCTCCTGAAGGTATGAACCGGCGCATGCTTTTACTTTCATTTTTTTTTTCTCTTTTTTTTTTCCTTTCTTTCTTCTTTTCACTCTTGTTTTATTTCATTTGTTCTCCTTTCATTGTTCTGCTTTGGGTTGTTGATACAAAATCATATCTTGGCTATCTTTCAACTCAAATCAAAAGTCGTGAAATTGTGCTTGTCGTGCCTTTGGAGTCGTGCTTGTATGTTGTTTTGCTCTCTAGCTTTGAAAAGGTGAGTCTTTCTCACTCTGACATATGTACTTATGAAAAGTGGATTGATGACAAGTGTTTAGTAATGTAAAATGTTTATGCAAGTTAATGATGATCATATGATATGCTATGCCATGTTACTACCATGTTATTTCCATGTTAAAACTGTTAATTTTCACCTGACATCTGATATATGACTGTATATTGTGATATTGACCTTGTTTATATTATTTCTGTATATGATCACACCGCAAGTTCCCTGTTAGAAAAAAATGTTATGGGATGAAATGATAGGCCTGAGTTATTTTATTTATTTATTTAAACTTGGGATTGCGGGTTTGAAATGATAGAACCCGGATTTTTACCTTTTAAACTGCGGATTGAAATGATACATATCCGTATCACTTGACCTAGGTTAGAAAACTATATACAGACCCGTGGTTATTCTATAAAGTGCTTTGAATATTTTAAGTATTTTAAAAATATAAAATTATGAAATTTGATTTAAATAGATTTTGAAAGGTTTTAAAATAAATAAATTATGATTTTTCTATGTGTTAAAAATGTAATTTATGAATGGATTAACTGGATTTTGAAATATAACTTATGTTTGAAATTTGGAATTTTGACTAAATATGATATTTAAGTTACATGAATAAAATGGATTTTAATTTTATTTGAAAAATGGTAAATATGATAAATTGATTAATATTTGAATTTATGTGATTTATTAAAGAATTATTAATTTTCTATAAATTTAAGTGGTTGAATAAATGACTGTTGAAAATGAAATTTTAAAATATAACTTGATTTGAAAATGTGAAATATGAGTTTTAACTAAAGATGTTAAATTAATTAAATAAACTGGAAGTTTAGTTAAATTTGTGAAATGGTAATATAAATCTGAAATGTTAAGTTTTAATTTATGAAAGAAACAAATAGGTTTTAATCTATGCAAGAAACGTGTAGGTTTTAATTTATGAAAGAAACGTGTAGGTTTTAATTTATGATAGAAACGTGTCGGTTTTAATTTATGAAAGAAACGTGTAGGTTTTAATTTATGAAAGAAACATCTAGGTTTTAATTTATGCAAGAAACGCATAGGTTTTAATTTATGCAAGAAACGTATAGGTTTTAATTTATGCAAGAAACGTATAGGTTTTAATTTATGCAAGAAACGTATAGGTTTTAATTAATGAAAGAATGCATGGTGTTCTAATTAATGATAGGAACATGTAAATTCCTAATTAATGAAAGAAAGGTATAAGTTTTAATTTATGAAAGAAACGTATAGGTTTTATTTTATGAAAGAAACGTATAGGTTTTAATTAATGAAAGAACATATGGTGTTCTAATTAATGATAGGAACATGTTCCTAATTAATGAAAGAAAGGTATAAGTTTTAATTAATGAAAGAAACGTATAAGTTTTTAATTAATGAAAGAAACGTGTAAAGTCCTAATTAATGAGAGAACATGAAAGTTTTAATTAATGCAAGAACATGTAATGTTTTAATTAAGAAAGAAACATGTAAAGTTTTAAGTAGTGTGGTATTGATTTAAATTAATAAATGTTCACTATTGTAATAGGAATATAAAATTTAAAACGTACATTTGACACGTAGATTTTAATCAATGTAATGGTGTATTTTAAATTGATTAAAATGATAAATGTTACTTACTGTAATAATAAAATGCAAGTTGATAACGTACATTTGATAAGCAAGTTTTAATTTATGTGAATGGCATACTTTAAATGATTAAAATAATAAAGTTTCTTTATTGTAATAATAATGTAAGTTAATAAGGTGCTTTTAACTTAACATAAGAATTTCGGTTCAAATTGTATATTACAGTAAGAAAGTTTATTTAACTATAAGGCTATGATAAATTGACATGTTAAAATTTTAAGCTTATCAATACTTTGATTATATACAATGTAAAGTGGAAAGTAGTACATTCCAAAAATGCTATGATTCCTTAAGGTAACATTTCCAAAATGCTATGATAATTTAAAGGAATATTTCAAGTTTAATAAATTTAAAGAAATATTCAATCATTTGAAAATTTGGGTTTTATTTGAATGATATAATATTGAATTTTTTTTGGAATGGAAATTATACAATTGTGATATTGTTTTGAAATGAGTATGATATTTTGGTCTTGAAAGTATAAATTATTTGAAATAAATATCCATGGGTTATCATAACGATTGGTTGTTAAAGAGACCGGGATCGGATATTGTCTTATAGCCGGACAATACCGAAAACCACTTTAACAACTGTGTACGCGGTGGAGATTCCAGAATGAAGTAGGATGGTGGCGACGTTCTCGAGGTATGTTACGTGGACCCAACTCCCGTGAGTTGGCATATATGACTAAAACAGGAGCTATACCGGGCTACACAAAGGGTCGCACCCTTTCATCGAGCATGCTCCATCGGAAAATATTCTATTACTTTTGTGATTCGATTCGGTGGCGCCACTTTGATTCGGGGGTATTGTTCGAGGTGGGCGGAAGCTGCTGGCTTGCCGTCACCACCGGTCCGGGAGTGCAAACGGTGTATCCACCCTGGCATTGCCTCGCGTGCCGTGTCATATCCTTATATCGAGCCCACTACGATTTTGGTTTTAAAGATCCGACCGCGTTAAGGTTCACCATCCCCTTAACGCTATTTTCTATATGATTATACTTTACTGATTAGACACTACCGTATATAGCGTATGTTACTATATAGTAAATAGTTTAACGGATCCTTAGAGGTTGGGCGGTCCCAAGCATCCTTTAAGTTACTGAGGCATTTTGTTACTGTTCACTTGAGTTGATTTACAGTTTATAAGTATTTATGTCCTGACTCGAGGGTTTTGTGTTTTGCTTTACGCTCGGGTTGGATTGAGTGAGTTAGCATTCCAGATTCACCTTCGGCGTTGGAGCTTTCCTTGAAGATCTAGCCATCTATTTTGTTTCAATATCCAGTGGTTCAGTGATGTATCTGATTTGTACCCGATGTATCCTGTTACTCTTCTGCTGTATCTTATTTAACTCTGATGTATCTCATATTTATATAGTAGCTTCATGAACTACTATCTCTTTTACTTCCGCTGCATTATTATTACTCTGTGTCTGTGATCTGTGATTTTTATTTACTGCATATTCTGAGATTTTCCAAAAATTTATTAACAACGCGGTATTTTGAGCAATTCAATTCCGGCATGAGTGTCTACCTATACACTTATAATCGATGCAAATGGTTGAAAATATCGGGTCGTTACAGTTGGTATCATAGCTTTGGTAGCTCTTGGCAAAACTCAGTGTAACGACCCAGAATTTTTAGAAATTAAAATTTGAATATTTAATTAATTTTAAATATTAATAAGTGAATTTATAAGTCAAATAAATTTTTATTTGAATTATTGAATTAATTGAATAAATTAAATCGATAATTTAATATGTTAAATTATGGAAATAATTGAAAATTGGGTTAAATATGATTGAAAATGATTTGTAAAATTTTATTTTATCATATTGAAGTTAGAACGATATTTTAGAACTTTTAAAATCGAATTAAAAGTTAATTTGTGAAAATTGAATATTTTAATATTAAAATCGACTAGTGAAAATAGTCAACTTTTGAACAGTCTCAGAATTGAACGAAACCAGTTCCATTGGATCCGTAATAGTTAGTTATTACCGGATTTCAAATTTCGTGTCAATCGGAGCTATCGTTTGATCGTGGCAGCTCGAAATGCATCGATTTATTTTTAATTTAAATTTGGCGAGTGAAAATAGCCATTTTTCAAAAAGTCTCGGATTTCGACGAAACCAGTTTCATCGGATCCGTAATGTGATATTATTGTAAGGTTTCAAATTTCAAGTCAATTGGATTTACCGTTTGTCCGGTACAAATTAAAACACCTAGAAATCGACTTAAATCGGTTTAATTTAAATTGAGCGTTTATAGCCATAACTCGCACATACTTCCGAATTAGCTTCCGAAACCTGTTCCATTGTGTCCGGAACGCGGGGTAAACCCTAGAAACGCTGGTTAGGGCGCGTAAATCGGTGTTCGGAATTTCCGGATGAATAGTGTCGAACGAAACTCTATAAATACACCCACCACTTTCATAATTTATATAAAAAAACACTAAACCCTAAACCTAAATTGCTAGCCGCCAGTTCAAGCAATGTATGGCCGAAAATCATCCTCTTTCTCCTCTTAATCTCTCTCAATCTGTAAGGAATTACGCGAAGTGCTCAACTACAAAGTCGAAGAGCTCGACGAGAGCTTCGATTCTATACGGTGATGATGGATTTTGGTGCAACGGAGGGGGAGATAATTGAGGCCGTTCGTGGCCAGTTGCGTGCGCGTTTCCCAAGGAAGGGGGTGGCCGAGCTCTGTGCCTTGGAGGCCGTGCATAGGGGGTGGAAGGAGCTACGCAATGGAGCTTCCTGATCGTCGTCAAGTCGAGTGTAGGAGGAGCAATTTGAAACCCTAGCTTGATGGTTGTGGGTTCTTATGAACGGCAATAGCCTGTAGAACGAGAGGAGATGGAAGATGATAGGGACGGTCCAGATGTGGGGGTATGCAGGATCTACGTCTCTGAATCGATATAGGTTATAAATTATAAAAAGAAATTGTAATTTATATAAGTTTAAAATCGTGTAAACTTGTAAAATCAATAACTTTTTCATACGAGGTCGAAAACGCGCGAAACCAGTTGCGTTGGAATCGTATGGACGAGCACTACGCGATGAAATTGGATTGGAGTCGTTTGGAGTTAGTGAGAATTTTGGGTAAAATTAAACGTCCGTTTAATTTTATTCGAAATAAATCGCTAAAACGGAAATAAAATCAAGGTGAGAACTTCTCACTCAATCGAATCAGTTTCGATTTTATTTTAAATAGTTAGATCTAAAATATTTGAATGCATGTTTGAATGTTGATTGATATCTATTGATTGTTAAAATAGACATTATACGCCGTTAGTAAGCGGATGTTATTTATTAAAAACATATACCGCGAATATTTCATAAACAGTGAAATTGGTATTATATATAATATCAATATATATATATTGGCATACGTATATATTGGAGTTGATTGATTTCCCGTATTTTTTAGCGGATGAGACCCTATTGCGCCGTTATTAAGCGGATAATATTTAATATGAACATATACCGCGATAATTTCGTACTGGAGCGAAATTGGTATTGTGCTAATGTTTTTGGATGCAGGAAAACAGGTTGGAGGGATCCAACTGGATTCCTCAACAGTTTTTATTTGATTTCAGATATTTTGATATTTGATTGATTATCATATCGATATATGATATCGTTGTTGTCGTGATTGACTATTTGGTGTGTAGCATCATTGGATCCAGATTTTGGGATTTTAAAATGATTTTTAAAGTGATTTTTGAGAATATATAATATTTTGGAATTGATACATTTTAAATAAATAAACGTTATAATTTTTAATGTTATAAATTATGATTTTTGTGAAATACAGTTAAAAACTGATTTTTGAGAATATGATGCTATTGATTTTATAAAATAGTTTAATCGAGATATTTTAGAATTATTGTGAAAAGTTTAAATATGGGATTTATAAAATTTAATTATTTTATGAATCAAAATGGTGAAATAATAAAGGAGATTAAAGAAGTTTTAAAAGAATAATATAAATTCAATTATATTAAGAGATTTATTAATGGATATTTATAAATTGAAATATGGACATTATAAAACGAGTTTTTATAAGTGTTTGAGTGAAGTGAAAATGAATTTCATAATTGAATGGAATTTATAGAATTTTAAACAGTGAAGTTATAAATGGAATTTTATAAACAGTAGGTTTACAAAATTTATAAAGTTATTGAAAGAACGATTTTTGGATAAATAAATGAATCTTATAAGTTATAAGATTTTTGATTCGGAAAGTCTTTGAAAGAACGATTTAGTAAAATAATCGTTTTATAAGCATTTGACTTATAATATGAACTTTTAGTTTATAATTGAGTTATAAACTGGAATGGGTTAATAAAAGAATTTACAAAAAGGAAGTTTTTATAAATAAATAGAAATGGAATTTATAAACGTTGTTTTATAAATTCGCAAACGACTTATTTTGATAAGTTAATTGTTATAACCTATTAATGGAGTTATATTCACATTTTTGAATAGTGAATAATCTTTTGAATTAAAATGAATAAAGGGATGAAATTTGTTAACGTAGTATATTCACGTTTTTGAATAGTGAATAATACGTTAAAGATGTTTTAAATAGAATTAAAACGATCTAACGATGTTTTAAAAGGTGTTGAGATTCGAAACCATAGATTTCAACATTTATTGTTGAAATAGATGTTTCGAGAAATAGAAGGAAATAATGGACTATAACACTGTTGTTATAGTAAATGATTTCCAAAAGGAAATGTTTTGTATAGTATTGGGATTTATATATCTATTTTAATTTCGAATCCCTATACTAGTGATGTTGGGTTGTTGTAACGATGTTTTACGCAACATTCGTTTTGGCCCAAATAAATATGTTTAAGAGAATGATTTCCTTAAAGAATGAAATATATACTTAATCTCGATTGAAGTATATTGAATATTTTCCAAGTGTTGAAAATAAATAAAATTTGTGAATTACTTATGAATAAATAAGTACGGAAATGTTTTCCAATATAAAGTGAATATTTTAAGAGTTTATCTTTTTGAAGATAAATTGGAATGGATAATTGAAATCGTATATGCATGGATATTTTGAAATCTAAATTCATTATGGAATTTATATGTGAAAGTGGAATTTGTTTAAAAAAATAAATGTTGATTCATTTTTTGAAGTATTGAAATTATATATCTAGTGAAGATATTTTTGGAAAATAAATAATTTGGAAAATTATTTGGAAACTGGTGATGTGTGCATATCCAGTGATAGTTCAATAACCGACTATCAATATTTCCCTTTGAATGGGTATTTGATATGATTTGTTTAAATGTGAATGCTACACTTATTTTTGAATAAGCGCTCACTATTCGGGTTAACCGGGAAAGGACCATGGGGTAGTATAACCCATTCCGAATATGTGATACGTCGTTGTGAATTGCATTGAAGATCGGTGCTGAAGACCCGGTATTTACGAGAGCGATAGGATGACCTATCGATTTACTCTGCACCGAGTAGCTACGGTATAGAGTTCTCCATATGTGATGGTGAATCCGATCAGGATTGTGAATATCCGGATTGCAAGGACTTCTTTGTAAGTGCCTTCGGTTTTGTTCGAGCCCGGAACAGACTTGTATGGATTGTGTGTCTGACATTACAAGTTGAGATATAAAGCCGATTTCATTCAAATATATTTCTGTTGGTGGCGAAGAATTTATTCTTTTAGCTTAACACCCTTCTCTGAGACGTACGAGCTCAGAGGTTATATAGTTGAAGTTATCAGCGATATATTCCCAATTTGGTAATGTGATATGCTGAGTGATGCTGAAATGATCATTGTGTTGATTATTGTGATAGGATCGTTTATTTGATCGTCTATCTTAGTGATCATTGTGTTGATCATTTGTTGACCCAAAGCATGGCTTTTGTATAAAGTATGTTTTTGTGGACGTGACTTCGTCGAGCCTCACACCCCGGAAATGGTCAAAACAGGAAAGATGCAGCAAGGTTATGAGGGGTAGCACCCTTTAGGGTATGTACATTTCCTTCTGGATAGAGGTGGTATCATGGTATGGAGCCCAGATATTTAACCTATGTGGTTACTACGAATTTATTACTTTGTGGTTGTTGGTTTTCGGGATCCCGTGAGAAAGGTCGTTTACGATCGGGGAATGGCGTGCTCGTGTCAGTAGTTACCCAGTTAGGGGTAACCCGGCCTTGTGTTGGCAGAGTTCCGGTTTGGTTCTCGGGGATGTCTTTCCAGAGGCATTCTCATGTGGCAATGGGAAGTTCCTTGGCCTGATCATTTGTTGGAAATCCAAAGAAACAATACGATCTTGTACGGTATTAGTTGTAGAACCTATCATTCACTTATGGTGTCGCAACACTGTTTGGATGGTAGCTATAGTAGGCATAGTTCGAAATGTCTATGTTGGCTAAGATTTATATTCTACTCTCAAAATAATTTTTCCTACACTATGCACTAGTAATAATATCAAATGTTATTTTAAATGCGTATCAAGCATCTTTGACTATCATAAGGAGAAATCTCCTCCGATTCTGCGTTTGCATTGTGTGTGTGTGCGGGAGGCCTTATGGTAGTCTCATTTTTAAAAGCATTGCGAATTGAATTTAAAAATATTCCTCTATTTTGATTTTAAAGTTAAATAAACTGTTTTGAGTTCTCACACCAGTCACATGACTGACTCGGAGTTTATTGTTTTCCTTCCTAAACTCTGGGTGCCCACCAATTTCCACACGGGCAGTCAAGAGTTAAGGTTTATCAGGATATTCTGGATATTCTGGAGTTGCTGGAGGCAAGCTGGATGGCATGGCTTATTACTAGTTATATAGTATTTCTTTTTCCGCTGCACTGTTTGATGTTGTTGTTGTTGTACACTCTGATGATATGATGTAATGTAATGTATAAAATGTAATAACTGATATAGTTCTTTGTTTAAAGATTACTCATTATTATTATATGTTGTTCCGCTGCGAATTGTGAGATTCTGATGTTGTTCTGTTGTTTTCTGTCCCGTCCTATTTTCTCTGTTTTTCTTTTTCCTCTATTCTCTTTTCCTTCCCTATCTAAATTTTCTATCTTATGTTTTCTCTTCCCTCTATTATCTATTTTCTTCTTCTTTGTTCTTTTTCTCTCTTCTTCTTTTCTTAAATTTTTCTTAAAACCCCTAAGGGTTCGTATTTTCGTTCATCTTGAATTAAACAAAGAGATTAGTGTCTATTCAAGGAGTACGGATTTACGGGTCTTTACATCTGGTATCAGAGCTTATGGTTAAGCGACAACCATGGTTCTGTTGGGTATTATTCATTAGAGATAGAGTCAGCAGTACTCTAGAATGAATTTGAGTGTAATAATAGCTATGAGAGCGTATTTGTTAGTGAATATATAAAATTGTTTTATATTGTGATGATTGGTTTGTTGAGTGGTATATAGATTTTGGTTAACACGAGTAATTAACGTTGTTGATAGGGATCTCTAAACACTTGTACAAGACAATTCGACACAATATTGATTTTAAAATTGGGTAAATGAAATAATTTTACTTGATTATATTTTGTATATAAAAAAAAAATATTTCAAAATTATTAAAGTGTATATAAGTTGATTGTTTAGTTGTTTGAATAATCTAAATAAAAGAATATTGTATAAGCAAAAGAATTATAAGAATTGAATTATAATTAAAGTGATTTACAATTGTGAAATAAACTTATATATGTAAGAAGTGAAACTAATGAATATATTTATGAATATGAGTTGTAAATAAAAAATGAATTTAAAGTAAAATGAAATATAACTTAAGTGATATGGAATTAAGTTGATATGAAATAATGAATATAAGTGTTAATTCATTAAAATCTAATGTTATTGGAAGTTGAAAGATTGAATGAAAATCAATTAACTAAACCAATTGATAAGTAAAAGAATTTGGTTGTAATTAATATACATTGGTTGATATTGAATATGATTGTTAGATGATTGTATATAATTCATTAAGTATTAATGAAAGTGAATTAGTGAAATTTAAAGCTATGTAAATTGAATTCAAATTAGAAGCAAATAAATTTGAATGGAATTGAATTTGATTTGGAAGTGAACCAGATTGAATATGAATTAGTTGAAAATGAATGCTAGTAAATACAATGTTAATGAATCTAATGTGATTAAATTGAAAACCAATTCATTGAATATTAATGAGAATATGAATGAATATATATTGGTTATGAATTTGTTGAATGCTAGTTGGTTGATGTTTGAATATGTTGCATTTGCTATGTGACATATATAGTTATTATGTTGCTATATGTTGTATATTGAGATTATTGTCATATATGCATGTTCTCATGTTGTTTGTTGAGTAATTAGTAGGTGCGGATCGCGTTTGCTTCGCATTTGGAGCTCGCTTTCGCGCTATATTAGCCGTATATGCTTGCTAATAAAATATAAGGTACATATCTCGGATTAAATATCGTACTTTTACACTTTTTTCCCTGCGGGATGCCTCATTACTTGATGAGATGTATATTTGTGATATATATATACTGTCATTTTTTTTTTCGGATCGAGCCGCGCAAAGGAGACTATGGCGAATTTTTCCGGAAATTTAAGGCATTAGAAAATTTTTGAGAAAATTGGAAAATTTTGAAAACTTTAACTTTGATTTTAGAATTGAAAGTTAAACAATAGTAGTTGTTTTTGAAAAGATAACTAAGTATGATTTGAAAACTTAGTAAGTATCATAAGAAGTTTTAACTATGAATTTTGGAAAATTAATAAATTCCATAATTTTTCTTACTTGTAATTTCGAGGACGAAATTCTTTTAAGTGGGGATGATTGTAACGACCCAGAATTTTTAGAAATTAAAATTTGAATATTTAATTAATTTTAAATATTAATAAGTGAATTTATAAGTCAAATAAATTTTTATTTGAATTATTGAATTAATTGAATAAATTAAATCGATAATTTAATATGTTAAATTATGGAAATATTTGAAAATTGGGTTAAATATGATTCAAAATGATTTGTAAAATTTTATTTTATCATATTGAAGTTAGAACGATATTTTAGAACTTTTAAAATCGAATTAAAAGTTAATTTGTGAAAATTGAATATTTTAATATTAAAATCGACTAGTGAAAATAGTCAATTTTTGAACAGTCTCAGAATTGAACGAAACCTGTTCCATTGGATCCGTAATAGTTAGTTATTACTGGATTTCAAATTTCGTGTCAATCGGAGCTATCGTTTGATCGTGGCAGCTCGAAACGCATCGATTTATTTTTAATTTAAATTTGGCGAGTGAAAATAGCCATTTTTCAAAAAGTCTCGGATTTCGACGAAACCAGTTTCATCGGATCCGTAATGTGATATTATTGTAAGGTTTCAAATTTCAAGTCAATTGGATTTACCGTTTGTCCGGTACAAATTAAAACGCCTAGAAATCGACTTAAATCGGTTTAATTTAAATTGAGCGTTTATAGCCATAACTCGCACATACTTCCGAATTAGCTTCCGAAACCTGTTCCATTGTGTCCGGAACGCGGGGTAAACCCTAGAAACGCTGGTTACGGTGCGTAAATCGGAGTTCGGAATTTCCGGATGAATAGTGTCGAACGAAACTCTATAAATACACCCACTACCTTCATAATTTATAAAAAAAAACACTAAACCCTAAACCTAAATTGCTAGCCGCCAGTTCAAGCAATGTATGGCCGAAAATCATCCTCTTTCTCCTCTTAATCTCTCTCAATCCGTAAGGAATTACGCGAAGTGCTCAACTACAAAATCGAAGAGCTCGACGAGAGCTTCGATTCTATACGGTGATGATGGATTTTGGTGCAACGGAGGGGGAGATAATTGAGGCCGTTCGTGGCCAGTTGCGTGCGTGTTTCCCAAGGAAGGGGGTGGCCGAGCTCTGTGCCTTGGAGGCCGTGCATAGGGGGTGGAAGGAGCTACGCAATGGAGCTTCCTGATCGTCGTCAAGTCGAGTGTAGGAGGAGCAATTTGAAACCCTAGCTTGATGGTTGTGGGTTCTTATGAACGGCAATAGCCTGTAGAACGAGAGGAGATGGAAGATGATAGGGACGGTCCAGATGTGGGGGTATGCAGGATCTACGGCTCTGAATTGATATAGGTTATAAATTATAAAAAGAAATTGTAATTTATATAAGTTTAAAATCGTGTAAACTTGTAAAATCAATAACTTTTTCATACGAGGTCGAAAACGCGCGAAACCAGTTGCGTTGGAATCGTATAGAAGAGCACTACGCGATGAAATTGGATTGGAGTCGTTTGGAGTTAGTGAGAATTTTGGGTAAAATTAAACGTCCGTTTAATTTTATTCGAAATAAATCGCTAAAACGGAAATAAAATCAAGGTGAGAACTTCTCACTCAATCGAATCAGTTTCGATTTTATTTTAAATAGTTAGATCTAAAATATTTGAATGCATGTTTGAATGTTGATTGATATCTATTGATTGTTAAAATAGACATTATACGCCGTTAGTAAGCGGATGTTATTTATTAAAAACATATACCGCGAATATTTCATAAACAGTGAAATTGGTATTATATATAATATCAATATATATATATTGGCATATGTATATATTGGAGTTGATTGATTTCCCGTATTTTTTAGCGGATGAGACCCTATTGCGCCGTTATTAAGCGGATAATATTTAATAAGAACATATACCGCGATAATTTCATACTGGAGCGAAATTGGTATTGTGCTAATGTTTTTGGATGTAGGAAAACAGGTTGGAGGGATCCAACTGGATTCCTCAACAGTTTTTATTTGATTTCAGATATTTTGATATTTGATGGATTATCATATCGATATATGATATCGTTGTTGTCGTGATTGACTATTTGGTGTGTAGCATCATTGGACCCAGATTTTGGGATTTTAAAATGATTTTTAAAGTGATTTTTGAGAATATATAATATTTTGGAATTGATCCATTTTAAATAAATAAACGTTATAATTTTTAATGTTATAAATTATGATTTTTGTGAAATACAGTTAAAAACTGATTTTTGAGAATATGATGCTATTGATTTTATAAAATAGTTTAATCGAGATATTTTAGAATTATTGTGAAAAGTTTAAATATGGGATTTATAAAATTTAATTATTTTATGAATCAAAATGGTGAAATAATAAAGGAGATTAAAGAAGTTTTAAAAGAATAATATAAATTGAATTATATTAAGAGATTTATAAATGGATATTTATAAATTGAAATATGGACATTATAAAACGAGTTTTTATAAGTGTTTGAGTGAAGTGAAAATGAATTTCATAATTGAATGGAATTTATAGAATTTTAAACAGTGAAGTTATAAATGGAATTTTATAAACAGTAGGTTTACAAAATTTATAAAGTTATTGAAAGAACGAATTTTGGATAAATAAATGAATCTTATAAGTTATAAGATTTATGATTCGGAAAGTCTTTGAAAGAACGATTTTGTAAAATAATCGTTTTATAAGCATTTGACTTATAATATGAACTTTTAGTTTATAATTGAGTTATAAACTGGAATGGGTTAATAAAAGAATTTACAAAAAGGAAGTTTTTATAAATAAATAGAAATGGAATTTATAAACGTTGTTTTATAAATTCGCAAACGACTTATTTTGATAAGTTAATTGTTATAACCTATTAATGGAGTTATATTCACATTTTTGAATAGTGAATAATCTTTTGAATTAAAATGAATAAAGGGATGAAATTTGTTAACGTAGTATATTCACGTTTTTGAATAGTGAATAATACGTTAAAGATGTTTTAAATAGAACTAAAACGATCTAACGATGTTTTAAAAGGTGTTGAGATTCGAAACCATAGATTTCAACATTTATTGTTGAAATAGATGTTTCGAGAAATAGAAGGAAATAATGGACTATAACACTGTTGTTATAGTAAATGATTTCCGAAAGGAAATGTTTTGTATAGTATTGGGATTTATATATCTATTTTAATTTCGAATCCCTATACTAGTGATGTTGGGTTGTTGTAACCATGTTTTACGCAACATTCGTTTTGGCCCAAATAAATATGTTTAAGAGAATGATTTCCTTAAAGAATGAAATATATACTTAATCTCGATTGAAGTATATTGAATATTTTCCAAGTGTTGAAAATAAATAAAATTTGTGAATTACTTATGAATAAATAAGTACGGAAATGTTTTCCAATATAAAGTGAATATTTTAAGAGTTTATCTTTTTGAAGATAAATTGGAATGGATAATTGAAATCGTATATGCATGGATATTTTGAAATCTAAATTCATTATGGAATTTATATGTGAAAGTGGAATTTGTTTAAAAAAATAAATGTTGATTCATTTTTTGAAGTATTGAAATTATATATCTAGTGAAGATATTTTTGGAAAATAAATAATTTGGAAAATTATTTGGAAACTGGTGATGTGTGCATATCCAGTGATAGTTCAATAACCGACTATCAATATTTCCCTTTGAATGGGTATTTGACATGATTTGTTTGAATGTGAAT
Source organism: Allium cepa (assembly GCA_030765085.1). Taxonomy (NCBI): domain Eukaryota; kingdom Viridiplantae; phylum Streptophyta; class Magnoliopsida; order Asparagales; family Amaryllidaceae; genus Allium; species Allium cepa. The sequence continues at coordinate 765,164,654 of CM060937.1, read as the reverse complement.
GCTACACTTATTTTTGAATAAGCGCTCACTATTCGGGTTAACCGGGAAAGGACCATGGGGTAGTATAACCCATTCCGAATATGTGATACGTCGTTGTGAATTGCATTGAAGATCGGTGCTGAAGACCCGGTATTTACGAGAGCGATAGGATGACCTATCGATTTACTCTGCACCGAGTAGCTACGGTATAGAGTTCTCCATATGTGATGGTGAATCCGATCAGGATTGTGAATATCCGGATTGCAAGGACTTCTTTGTAAGTGCCTTCGGTTTTGTTCGAGCCCGGAACAGACTTGTATGGATTGTGTGTCTGACATTACAAGTTGAGATATAAAGCCGATTTCATTCAAATATATTTTTGTTGGTGGCGAAGAATTTATTCTTTTAGCTTAACACCCTTCTCTGAGACGTACGAGCTCAGAGGTTATATAGTTGAAGTTATCAGCGATATATTCCCAATTTGGTAATGTGATATGCTGAGTGATGCTGAAATGATCATTGTGTTGATTATTGTGATAGGATCGTTTATTTGATCGTCTATCTTAGTGATCATTGTGTTGATCATTTGTTGACCCAAAGCATGGCTTTTGTATAAAGTATGTTTTTGTGGACGTGACTTCGTCGAGCCTCACACCCCGGAAATGGTCAAAACAGGAAAGATGCAGCAAGGTTATGAGGGGTAGCACCCTTTAGGGTATGTACATTTCCTTCTGGATAGAGGTGGTATCATGGTATGGAGCCCAGATATTTAACCTATGTGGTTACTACAAATTTATTACTTTGTGGTTGTTGGTTTTCGGGATCCCGTGAGAAAGGTCGTTTACGATCGGGGAATGGCGTGCTCGTGTCAGTAGTTACCCAGTTAGGGGTAACCCGGCCTTGTGTTGGCAGAGTTCCGGTTTGGTTCTCGGGGATGTCTTTCCAGAGGCATTCTCATGTGGCAATGAGAAGTTCCTTGGCCTGATCATTTGTTGGAAATCCAAAGAAACAATACGATCTTGTACGGTATTAGTTGTAGAACCTATCATTCACTTATGGTGTCGCAACACTGTTTGGATGGTAGCTATAGTAGGCATAGTTCGAAATGTCTATGTTGGCTAAGATTTATATTCTACTTTCAAAATAATTTTTCCTACACTATGCACTAGTAATAATATCAAATGTTATTTTAAATGCGTATCAAGCATCTTTGACTATCATAAGGAGAAATCTCCTCCGATTCTGCGTTTGCATTGTGTGTGTGTGCGGGAGGCCTTATGGTAGTCTCATTTTTAAAAGCATTGCGAATTGAATTTAAAAATATTCCTCTATTTTGATTTTAAAGTTAAATAAACTGTTTTGAGTTCTCACACCAGTCACATGACTGACTCGGAGTTTATTGTTTTCCTTCCTAAACTCTGGGTGCCCACCAATTTCCACACGGGCAGTCAAGAGTTAAGGTTTATCAGGATATTCTGGATATTCTGGAGTTGCTGGAGGCAAGCTGGATGGCATGGCTTATTACTAGTTATATAGTATTTCTTTTTCCGCTGCACTGTTTGATGTTGTTGTTGTTGTACACTCTGATGATATGATGTAATGTAATGTATAAAATGTAATAACTGATATAGTTCTTTGTTTAAAGATTACTCATTATTATTATATGTTGTTCCGCTGCGAATTGTGAGATTCTGATGTTGTTCTGTTGTTTTCTGTCCCGTCCTATTTTCTCTGTTTTTCTTTTTCCTCTATTCTCTTTTCCTTCCCTATTTAAATTTTCTATCTTATGTTTTCTCTTCCCTCTATTATCTATTTTCTTCTTCTTTGTTCTTTTTCTCTCTTCTTCTTTTCTTAAATTTTTCTTAAAACCCCTAAGGGTTCGTATTTTCGTTCATCTTGAATTAAACAAAGGAGATTAGTGTCTATTCAAGGAGTACGGATTTACGGGTCTTTACACTCAGCATATAGAGTGAATGTATTTACAGAATCACTTTCATTCGAGTTTGAATCTCTTTCCTTTTTACTCGATTCCTTTGAATTTTGGAATGTTCCATGCGGTTCCAAAGTCCATTCTTATTCCCCGCTATTCATCTTCATTTGATTCTGAAGTATCCCACAACTCCACTTCGAATGATCTTTATAGTGAATTGGCGATCCCGCCAATCTCAAAAAAAATTCTTGTAAGAGGGGTGAAACTCCATTACAATAGCATCGATTCACCAAAGATTTTATATCCTCGGTTTAGATGCTAGTATCTCCTATTATCCCAAACTCTATCTCTTGAGATCAAACGTAGATTTACCCCAGAAAATCCACTTCGATCTTATACTTTAAGTCACGGTTGACCCGATTAAGGTTGCCCGTGATTTATTTTAGCTTATCCACCTCCCTACTCTGTATTTAATCATCTTGTCTTTTGTTTCCAACATATTTTCAAACATTTTGAATTGTATTTGTCAATCTATATTTTTTTTAATTTGTGTTGTTGGAGTTGTTGATGTTGATTTGGGTTTCCGATCGATTCGTCTGATCAACGCTATCGATAGGATTTCTAAAACACTTTGACAGAACAAACTGACACGATATTATTTTAAATTTTGTTTTGGTTACTGAAATAAAATTTTGATATATATATTTATGGAACTTAATAAAATGATTGAAATTGATAATTTGAAATGATAATACTTGATTTATCATTTATTGTTCTATAAATGAATTTATAAATAATTGTTTATAAATTTATTTGGGAACTTAAATGAATTTAGAAAAAGAAATTTGTGAATTTAATTGCCGATGGTTTCGAACCTTTTGTTTAAAAAGTTTTAAAAGGGATATATTATTTAAAATATTTTCAAATAGAAATTTGTTTCCAAAGAACTTTTAAGTTTAAAATTAGTACTCTTCTCTTTGTCGCTGGAAAATAACTTCGGTGATGACTGCAGCATCATCGACGTCCATTTTCGAATTTCGAAGTGAAGAGACTGTTCTGTAGTCTTGCTACAGCTTTGTTTTAGGAATTAAATTGATTTGAAATTCTAAAATATGACTCGATTTATAATAAATATAGACATATGACTTAAATTTTATTTGATAAACTATGTACATACATTTATTTATCTCTAAATGGTTTGAATGGAATCGGAAATTTAATTCTTAAACTCTATCTTAAAGAATAATTTCAATTATAAAAAGAAAATCAAAATTTTGGATAAATGATTAAATTTTGAGATAATTGAATTGGAAAGTTTTATTTGTATAACCCAATTGCATTCAAATATAACTTACCTTAATTTCAGAAGTTGAATATGTAATTGGATAATATACACTATAAAAAGATTTCATAAGTGAAATTTGATCGGTTATAATAAATGTTATACACTTAAATTTTAATTATAAAATGATTAACAGAGGTAAATATAATAAAGGGTAATTGAATAACCTATAACAAAATAATATTAAAAGAACTTAGAATAAAAGAAAGCAGTTATAATAAGTGTAAGTATGTTTAACATAAGTGATAAATATATTGAGAGGAATAAATTTAATTTTTAGGAATAAAGAAGAATAAAATTTATTAAATACATTGTGAGTGTAATAAATGATTATTTTTCTAACCCATGTTTTAAAAAAAAATTGTTAATTTAAGATGATTGGATAATAAGATAATGAAATTTTAGATAGTTAAGATTTGTGTAACTTGTGTAAAAGTTTATTTTCTATTTAAGTTGAAATCTCCATGCTTTCAAATTCATTTTCTTATTTTGTTTTTCAAACTATATTTTGGTTGTTCTTATCGTCCTCATCTTGCTATAGACTGGTATATGCATCTTTCTATGATCTTTCTGTTTAGAAATCTTTCTATAATCTTTTATAATCTCCACCTTGTAAAACTTACATATAACAACAGTTATTAGGTATAACTTCAATCTTCTTGTCATCTTATCTTAATCCTATTTCACTCTATCTTTTCTGTGCCGTTCCATACCTCATTCCTTTTCGGGGACGAAAAGTTTTGAGTGGGGGAGAGTGTAACAACCCTATATTTTGTAATTATTTTATTGTATATTTTAATGTAAAATTTTGGTTTAAAAAAAAAGCTTTTATTTTTACTTATTTGAAATGATTAAATTTATTATTTAAATATAATCTTGATTTTTATGAGTTATAATCCCAAACTTGTGTAAGTTGAAATATTTGCCTGAAATGCTGATTTTGGTCAAAATAGTCAAACTGTGACTTTCAACTTAAAATTTTAAAAGTTTAAAATTTAAAATTTTTCTTTTATTATGAAAGTACATAAAATTATAAGAACACCACTTTTTGTTTCGTTGAAATTGGATGTAAATTGTGAAAGTTATACCCTTTACAATATTGTGCGTATATAGGGTTATTTAACAATGACTATTTTAAATTGTATAAATTACTTCTTCTTTTTTTTATTTTATTTTAATATGTGACAATATGTTATATAATGTATATTTTAACTTTTAAGTATTTTTAAAATGATAATATAATTTTTCTAAAGTTCATTTGAATTTATTTCTAATTTTAAAACCCTAGTCTACAATTTTAAACCATTTTCTTAATTTAATTATATATAATTAAAATTTATTTATTTATTTTATGCACTCACTTTTATTTGTTGTGTTTTACTTTATTTAATTCATTTTACATATATTTAAATTAAAGTAAATTTTTCCAAAGTGTATTGAAGTTATTTCTAATTCTTAAGTCAAGTTTTCATTTTCTGTGCTATTTTTCTTATTTTAATCATATCTAATTAATATTTAATTATTAATATTTTGTTTATCTGTTATATTTTCGAATTTTAACTGAGATTTTAATTATTTTCATTTATTTAGATGTATATGAATATATATATAGGAAGTTTAAAATGTTTGAAAGCAAAGAAACGTAAAACCGTTTTAACGTTTCTTCTTCCGTTTCTTTTTGGCGCAGCGGATAAATCGAAAACAAACTTCAATCGATGGAATGTAGCAATCGGTGAGTTGAGAATACTGCGAGGCCCAAATCCGTTGATCCAAAGATACCGGATTCTAGCTATCTTCGTCTCGTTGATCGCGCACGATACCGAGAAAGAAGATCTACGATCCTTCGTACATTGATCTAGCGCACTAGATACCGTGAATCGGCTTCAACAAACGTGGATTCGAGCGCACTCGAATGACGTAAGTGGAGATAGGAGATTACACTCAACTACCAATTAAAGAAAGCACAAAGCAATCAAAGAGAATTTTTTTCCAAAAGTCCACCTTAAAATGTACAACACATTCCCTATTTATAGTGTTTCCTCGACCTGAGCCTTAAGTCGTATATGACTCATCCTCCCCCACGACTCACGACTCATCTTCCTCTACGACTCACGACTCATCTTGAGTCGGTAGCGACTCATTAGTAGTAGACGACCCCAACCACATACGACTCATTACATGACCTAGGAAAAAATACAAACAGTACAACACTAACGACTTAAAATTGCCACGACTCAACAGAACAACACACGACTCAAAACAATTACATTACACCATGACTCAACCGACTCATCAATTGACCGACTCAAGACCCATACGACTCAAGCATCCAAGTTCCTTGCGGCATGCTCCTTCGATTGACTTAGCTAGGTCGTGCTCCGCTTCCTTCGACTCAAGGCCTTCAATAGATCGTAAACGACTTATATTCCCAAACGACTCAAACGTAGCCTTCTTCACACGGCTTAAGGTTACTCCAGTAACTCGCCGCTTCCCTTTACGCGATTCCTTAGGTCGAAAACTTCTTCTGCTAAGTCGGAAACAACTTAAGGTCTTAACGTTAGGTCGTGAATATCCCTTGTTAAGTCGTGAGCGACTTATAACCCCCGAGCGACTTAAGAGCAACGCCAATTCCAATCGACTCAAAGGCTTTGAACAATTTAAACATATCGATTCCGTAGTTTGTACTGCATCATCCTCCCCGGGTTGAGAAAAATTCGTCCTCGAATTGGTAAGTTCTTCCACAACAATTTCATCTCCATGATATGGAATCAAATGTTTAACGTTAAAAACATCAGAAGTATAAACATCATCAGGTAACTTTAATTGATATGCATTCTTATTGATTTTTTTCAAAATTTCAACTGGACCAATTTTCCGCGCTTTCAATTTATTGTATGTTCCCACCGGAAAACGATCTTTTGTCAATATTGCATATACCAAATCGCCTTCGTTAAATTCAACATTTCATCGCTTCAAATCTGCAGACCTCTTATACTTCTCATTCGCTTTCTCCAATCGTTCTTGAACGATTTTATGACATTCAGTCAGCTCACCAACAAAATCAGCAGCTCGTTTAACTGTCACCTTCGGTTGTGGTACTACTGCCAAATCCAACGGTCCCCTGGGTAAATTTGAATATACAATCTGAAATGGACTGAATCCCGTGCTACGATTCACTGCATGATTGTGTGCAAACACGGCTTGGCATAACTTCATATCCCGACTCTTCAGATTGTCCTTCACAAGACATCGCAACAAATTCCCCAACGAACGGTTAACAACTTCTGTCTGTCCATCAGTTTGCGGATGATAAGCACTACTAAATTTCAGCTTCGTTCCCACCATCTTCCACAAACTTAACCAAAAATGACTCAGAAAACGAGTATCCCGATCAGAAACAATAGATTCTGGTAAACCATGCAATCGATACACCTCCTTAAAGAATAATTGTGCCACTCGAACTGCATTCACTGTCTTCTTGCAGGCAATAAAATGTGCCATCTTCGAAAATCTGTCCACTACAACAAATATCGAATCATTTCCCCTTTGAGTTTTAGGCAAACCCAAAACGAAATCCATGCTGATATCATCCCATGGCTTAGACGGTACAGGTAATGGCATATACAACCCTGCATTCGTCGCTGTTCCCTTTGAAACCTGGCAAATATGGCATCTCTCCACAAATCTTTCAACTTCTTTTCTCATCGACGGCCAAAAATAAGATTGAGAAATCAACTGCAATGTACGATCTCTACCCACACGGCCTTCTTCATGCAACTCCTTGATAATTTTCATTCTCAAGCTGCCCTCTGGAATACATAACTGATTTCCTTTAAACAAGAATCCATCAACCAACATAAATTCATTGGTACTCCCATCTTTCACTTTTTCAGCATATTTAACAAAGTAAGGATCTTCTTCAATCATCCCTGGCAGTAATTCAAACCCCGTCACTTCAACTTTCAATGTTGTTAATAAATGACTCCTTCTACTCAAAGCATTAGCTACCCGATTCGTCACCCCAGATTTGTGCTTAACAACAAAGGTAAACTGCTGTAAATATGCAATCCACGATGCATGTCTTGCTGAAATCTTATCCTGCCCCTGTAAATGCTTCAAAGCTTCATGATCAGTGTAGAGAACAAACTCTTTCTGAAATAGATAATGACTCCAATGCTTAACAGCTTGCACAACAACATAAAACTCAACATCGTATGTACTGTATCTCATCTTTGCCCCTGACAACTTCTCACTGAAATAAGCAACTGGCCTCCCACTCTGACTCAACACTCCTCCAATCCCAACCTTTGATGCATCAGTATGTAATTCAAACAACAACTGAAAATCTGGCAAAACAAGAATTGGTGCTGTCATTAATAGTTCCTTGATCTTCTCAAAAGCAACTCCCGCTTCCTCTGACCATACAAACTGTTTCCCCGTCATGCAATCAGTAACTGGTGCCATCACGCTACTGAAGTGTGGGATAAACCTTCGGTAGAATGACGCCAATCCATGGAAACTTCTAACTTCAGTGATAGTTCTCGGCTGTGGCCAATTTCTAATAGCTTCAACTTTACTCTGGTCTACCTGGATTCCCTTCTCAGATACAACATATCCCAAAAATAAAACACTTCTCGTCATGAACACACATTTCTTCGTAGTCGCATAAAATTGTTCCTCACCAAGAATTATTAACACCTTTCTCAAATGCTCTACATGCTCCTCTGTACTCCCGCTATATATCAGAATATCATCGAAATAAACCACCACGAACTTTCCAATGAATGGTCTAAAGATTTGATTCATCACCCGCATGAATGTACTAGGTGCATTTGATAAACCAAATGGCATAACCAACCATTCGTATAACCCCTCTCTTGTCTTGAAAGCTGTCTTCCATTCGTCACCTGGTCTAATTCGAATTTGATGATAACCACTCTTCAAATCAATCTTCGAAAATATAGTAGCCCCACTCAACTGATCCAGCAAGTCATCCAACCTCGGCATAGGAAATCTGTAGCGAACAGTAATCTTGTTCAGAGCTCTACTATCTGTACACATTCTCCATGTTCCATCCTTCTTCGGCACCAACAAAGCTGGTACTGCACAAGGACTCAAGCTTTCCTGAACACGTCCCTGCTCCAGTAACTCTTCCACCTGCCTTCGTAACTCCTCATGTTCCTTCGGACTCATTCGGTAATGTGGTCGATGTGGTAACACTGCTCCTGGAACAAGATCAATTTGATGTTGAATGTCTCTCAATGGTGGTAACTCCTTAGGCAACTCCTCTGGAAATACATCTTCAAACTCTTTCAAAACTGGCTTTGCTTCCTCTGGAATTTCAACCTCTTCACTGCTCTCTCGCCCAATCAACAAATAGACTTCAGGCTCCTCTTCAACCTCCATAACAAACTCCTTCAAAGTCAACAGAGTTTTCAATTCCTCAATCTCCTCTAGCTTGCTCTCCTTCTGTTGTTGCTTCTTGGGAACCAAAGTGATTTTAGTACCCTCGAACATGAAACTGTAACTATTGGCACGACCATCATGTTGAATTGATCTATCAAACTGCCACGGTCTGCCCAACAACAGATGACATACGTCCATGTCTACAACGTCACACCAAATTTCATCTTTGTACTTCTTCCCAATAGAAAAATTAACACAAGCCCTTTGACACACCTTCACTTCACCACCCTTCCTTAACCATGCTAACTTGTACGGTTTAGGATGTTTCTCAGTTTTCAAGTTCAACTTCTTCACAGCCTCGGTAGAAATAATATTATCGCAACTTCCAGCATCAATAACGAACTTGCAAACTTTTCCCACAATAGTGCATGTTGACTGAAAAATATTGCTTCTCAACCAACTACAATCCTCCTCTTGCTTTGGTGTAAGACATGACCTCCTCATCATAAGATTACAACCTTCATCTCCAGACAATTCTTCTTCCTCCTCAACATAAGGTGTATTTGAACACTCTGCCTCCTCACCATCATCCTCCTCAACTTCTGCAACCATTGCTCTCTTCTTCGGCTTCGGACATTCATTGCTTTTATGACCCAACTCCTGGCAATTATAACATTTGAAACCACTGTTAACCTTCACCTTCTCACCCTCCTTCACAATTGGCTTACTGACAGGTTTAGGAACATTAGAACTTCCACTGACACCCCTCGCTTGATTATTGGAATTAGTAAACACACCACCTCCATGCCTTCCTTGCTTCTCCCAAGCCAACGCTTTCTGATGTGCCTCTGCCACTGATCTAGGATCGAACATATTGACCATATCCTGTATCTGCATTCTCAATCCTCCAATGAATCTAGCAGTTAGCTGTTCTTCCGTTTCCATAATATCGTTCCTGGCAATGAGTTGGTAAAATTCATCAGCATAATCACTAACAGACTTCGTTCCTTGCCTCAGATTCTGCAATCTCTGGTACATAAGTGATTGGTAGTTGTAAGGTAAGAAAGTAGATCTCATCAACTTCTTTATCTTCTCCCAAGATTCTATCTTTGACTTGCCCATTCTCTCCCTGGTAAGTTTAGTTTGCTTCCACCACGCCAAAGCTCTCCCCCTCAACCTAGTAGCAACCAACTTCACCCTTCGATTCTCTGGAACCTCCTTGAAATCAAAGATTTCCTCCACATTAGATAACCAATCCATGAATTCTTCAGCTACCATCCCTCCTTTAAACTCTGGAATCTCCATCTTCATTCCTGATTCCCAACGTCGATCATCATCAATAACCCGATACTGACGTTGTCCCTGATCTCGGTCTCTGAAATGAATACTTCCCCTCTCACCGTCAAACTCCTCATCAAAGTCTGATGCATATCGTTGTCTTTCACGCCCTCCAACATCTCTACCACCACTCCTACTACCCATATCTCTTCGATCACGACCATCATCATTCCTCCTACTTCGATTATCAACACTCCGTTGATCCTGACTCTCTCTCCTCTCCCGATCTGAATGATGTGAAACTCTACTTCCTCCACGAATGGACTCAGGTGAATTTCTTCTTCTACTTTGATTCATATCAATCATAAGCTTCTCCAACCGACCAATGCCTTCATCAATCTTCTCATGCATACGTTGTTCCATTTGATCGGCCTCTTCTCGTCTATATAATGCTTCAACATTTTGATGGCGATTAGCTCTCCTTGGTGGCATGGTTGAAAACTCTTCACAATCTTCAACAAGTACTTCAAAAATCTTCAAGTTCCAATAAGACTTCAACAAGTCGAACACAAGCTTCAACACAAGTAAACAAATCACGGCCTCAACACTTGTCTCGGCTTGCTCTATACGGCTTAACTCCTTGACTCGGCTACAACTTAGATCGGCCTCAACAATTCACACGCTTGGCGCGCAAAAAAAAGAACCTCCCCACAAATTCAAACACTCTCCAACACTTTGATTCAAAATGCTATAGATCAAATACTCCAAACTTGTTGCAACTTCAAGATGAACACAACGAACACAACTTCAAATACTTGGCTCCAAGAATCAACTTAGCTATGATTGGCTAAGTATGGCTCTGATACAAAAACTGGCGCAGCGGATAAATCGGAAACAAACTTCAATCGATGGAATGTAGCAATCGGTGAGTTGAGAATACTGCGAGGCCCAAATCCGTTGATCCAAAGATACCGGATTCTAGCTATCTTCGTCTCGTTGATCGCGCACGATACCGAGAAAGAAGATCTACGATCCTTCGTACGTTGATCTAGCGCACTAGATACCGTGAATCGGCTTCAACAAACGTGGATTCGAGCGCACTCCAATGACGTAAGTGGAGATAGGAGATTACACTCAACTACCAATTAAAGAAAGCACAAAGCAATCAAAGAGAATTTTTTTCCAAAAGTCCACCTTAAAATGTACAACACATTCCCTATTTATAGTGTTTGCTCGACCTGAGCCTTAAGTCGTATATGACTCATCCTCCCCCACGACTCACGACTCATCTTCCCCTACGACTCACGACTCATCTTGAGTCGGTAGCGACTCATTAGTAGTAGACGACCCAACCACATACGACTCAATACATGACCTAGGAAAAAATACAAACAGTACAACACTAACGACTTAAAATTGCCATGACTCAATAGAACAACACACGACTCAAAACAATTACATTACACCATGACTCAACCGACTCATCAATTGACCGACTCAAGACCCATACGACTCAAGCATCCAAGTTCCTTGCGGCATGCTCCTTCGATTGACTTAGCTAGGTCGTGCTCCGCTTCCTTCGACTCAAGGCCTTCAATAGATCGTAAACGACTTATATTCCCAAACGACTCAAACGTAGCCTTCTTCACACGGCTTAAGGTTACTCCACTAACTCGCCGCTTCCCTTTACGCGATTCCTTAGGTCGGAAACTTCTTCTGTTAAGTCGGAAACAACTTAAGGTCTTAACATTAGTTCGTGAATATCCCTTGTTAAGTCGTGAGCGACTTATAACCCCCGAGCGACTTAAGAACAACGCCAATTCCAATCGACTCAAAGGCTTTGAACAATTTAAACATATCGATTCCGTAGTTTGTACTGCATCACTTTTCCAATTAATAGATTTAATTTCCTTTGACCGTTCCTTTCTTTATTGTAGCCGTGCATTTCTTACCTCATTTTCTCATGAAAACATTTCTTTCCACTTCATAATAATTTTATAATGAAATCTATAATTTTCCAAGACTAACAGTGATTTATGCACAATTTTAGAACACTGTTTGGTATTATTAAGGCATTTTCTTCATTATTTTATATTTTTTTTCAAATTATACTATTTTGTTACCTCATATTTCTAATTGATTTCGGTTTGTAAAGTATTTTCTCCTGAAATTTTGTTTTTGTAAAGTTTTAAAAGGAAAAGAATATGGAAGATTGTAAATCACTTTGAAACGTAAGCCCTTTTATTTGCCCAAACCCTTCATTTCCTTAAACTCCTCAATTAATTGCCTTAGCCGTCTAAAACCCTAATGTAGCCGTCATCTCATTAGGTTTTCACGTGAAAAAAAAGAGAGATCATTTTTAATTGTTTCTCACGGCTTCAAAGATCTGGTAATGGCTTCCCTTTCTTTTTCTTACTTTTCTACTTGTTTTCCCTAAATTTTAAATTTTTTCATTTATTTAAAGACTTTGGCTTTTGTTTTCTTAAAAATCTAATTTTGGAAATTTTCCTAAAATGATTTCTGATCATTTGTCCAAATAAAAATAAACAATGTCTGAAAATTTGATTTGGATAAAAAGTGTAACTTTAATGGAAATTCTAAATTTTATAATTCTAAAGGGAAATTTTTCATCTTGAACTGTATACAATTGTGTAACATTTGTTTCACTTTTGTTTTGGTCAGATTTGTTGTATACTTTTAAAAAAAAAAAAATTAGTAATAATTAGTGTGAGACGGGAAATAAACTTTACATTTCTTTTACATATGTTTACATCTGTTTCTTAACTTTATATTTAACAATCAATTGGATGAAGCTAAATCAAATGTTATTAATTATGGTACAATAGCTATTAAATTTTGGTTTAAAGTGATGGTTTATTTTCCTAATAGAAACGTTAGTATTTTAAATTTATTTAATAAGAGAAACAAAATAATTTGTACGTTATCTAATAAGAGAAACAAAATAATTTGTACGTTACTTTGGGCATATATTTAATTGTTGCTCTTGCCTTTTCGTTATCTATTTGATTTTTTTTTCTTGCGTTAACAATGCAAAGTTTTCAGCTGTATATTCTCTTTTGAGAATCCAAAATCTTGCTCAAATCTTGCCTTAAATCATTTCCGTGTGTGAATTATTTCTTTCCCTCTAGCCTCCCATACGTTTCCACCTATTGGATAGAATTGAATGCCTTAATTGCCTCTACGGTTTAAGCATTTTTCTCTTGCCTGCCCTCTACATAAATTAGTGAGCAAATGTTAATATATATTTCACGTTCAAAAGTTCCATACCATAAATTATTCATTTTGGTTCCATCAAAATTTGCGTAAGCATCTCCTGAAGGTATGAACCGGCGCATGCTTTTACTTTCATTTTTTTTCTCTTTTTTTTTCTCCTTTCTTTCTTCTTTTCACTCTTGTTTTATTTCATTTGTTCTCCTTTCATTGTTTTGCTTTGGGTTGTTGATACAAAATCATATCTTGGCTATCTTTCAACTCAAATCAAAAGTCATGAAATTGTGCTTGTCGTGCCTTTGGAGTCGTGCTTGTATGTTGTTTTGGTCTCTAGCTTTGAAAAGGTGAGTCTTTCTCACTCTGACATATATACTTATGAAAAGTGGATTGATGACAAGTGTTTAGTAATGTAAAATGTTTATGCAAGTTAATGATGATCATATGATATGCTATGCCATGTTATTACCATGTTAAAACTGTTAAGTTTCACCTGACATCTGATATATGACTGTATATTGTGATATTGACCTTGTTTATATTATTTCTGTATATGATCACACTGCAAGTTCCCTGTTAGAAAAAAATGTTATGGGCTGAAATGATAGGCCTGAGTTATTTTATTTATTTATTTAAACTTGGGATTGCGGGTTTGAAATGATAGAACCCGGATTTATACCTTTTAAACTGCGGATTGAAATGATACATATCTGTATCACTTGACCTAGGTTAGAAAACTATATACAGACCCGTGGTTATTCTATAAAGTGCTTTGAATATTTTAAGTATTTTAAAAATATAAAATTATGAAATTTGATTTAAATAGATTTTGAAAGGTTTTAAAATAAATAAATTATGATTTTTCTATGTGTTAAAAATGTAATTTATGAATGGATTAACTGGATTTTGAAATATAACTTATGTTTGAAATTTGGAATTTTGACTAAAAATGATATTTAAGTTACATGAATAAAATGGACTTTAATTTTATTTGAAAAATGGTAAATATGATAAATTGATTTATATTTGAATTTAAGTGATTTATTAAAGAATTATTGATTTTCTATAAATTTAAGTGGTTGAATAAATGACCGTTGAAAATGAAATTTTAAAATATAACTTGATTTGAAAATGTGAAATTTGAGTTTTAACTAAAGATGTTAAATTAATTAAATAAATTGGAAGTTTAGTTAAATTTGTGAAATGGTAATATAAATCTGAAATGTTAAGTTTTAATTTATGAAAGAAACATATAAGTTTTAATTTATGAAAGAAACGTATATGTTTTAATTTATGCAAGAAACGTATAGGTTTTAATTTATGAAAGAAATGTCGGTTTTAATTTATGAAAGAAACGTGTAGGTTTTAATTTATGAAAGAAACGTGTAGGTTTTAATTTATGCAAGAAACGTATAGGTTTTAATTTATGCAAGAAACGTATAGGTTTTAATTTATGGAAGAAACGTATAGGTTTTAATTTATGGAAGAAACGTATAGGTTTTAATTATGGAAGAAACGTATAGGTTTTAATTTATGGAAGAAACGTATAGGCTTTAATTAATGAAAGAACGTATGGTGTTCTAATTAATGATAGGAACATGTAAATTCCTAATTAATGAAAGAAAGGTATAAGTTTTAATTTATGAAAGAAACGTATAGGTTTTATTTTATGAAAGAAACGTATAGGTTTTAATTAATGAAAGAACGTATGGTGTTCTAATTAATGATAGGAACATGTTCCTAATTAATTAAAGAAAGGTATAAGTTTTAATTAATGAAAGAAACGTATAAGTTTTTAATTAATGAAAGAAATGTGTAAAGTCATAATTAATAAGAGAACATGAAAGTTTTAATTAATGCAAGAACATGTAAAGTTTTAATTAAGAAAGAAACATGTAAAGTTTTACGTAGTGTGGTATTGATTTAAATTAATAAATGTTCATTATTGTAATGGGAATATAAAATTTAAAACGTACATTTGACATGTAGATTTTAATCAATGTAATGGTGTATTTTAAATTGATTAAAATGGTAAATGTTACTTACTGTAATAATAAAATGTAAGTTGATAACGTACATTTGATAAGCAAGTTTTAATTTATGTGAATGGCATACTTTAAATGATTAAAATAATAAAGATTCTTTATTGTAATAATAATGTATGTTAATAAGGTGCTTTTAACTTAACATAAGAATTTCGGTTTAAATTGTATATTACAGTAAGAAAGTTTATTTAACTATAAGGCTATGATAAATTGACATGTTAAAATTTTAAGCTTATCAATACTTTGATTATATACAATGTAAAGTGGAAAGTAATGCATTCCAAAAATGCTATGATTCCTTAAGGTAACATTTCCAAAATGCTATGATAATTTAGAGGAACATTTCAAGTTTAATAAATTTAAAGAAATATTCAATGATTTGAAAATTTGGGTTTTATTTGAATGATATAATATTGAATTTTTTTTGGAATGGAAATGATACAATTGTGATATTGTTTTGAAATGAGTATGATATTTTGGTCTTGAAAGTATAAATTATTTGAAATAAGTATCCATGGGTTATAATAACGATTGGTTGTTAAAGAGACCGGGATCGGATATTGTCTTATAGCCGGACAATACCGAAAACCACTTTAACAACTGTGTACGCGGTGGAGATTCCAGAATGAAGTAGGATGGTGGCGACGTTCTCGAGGTATGTTACGTGGACCCAACTCCCGTGAGTTGGCATATGTGACTAAAACAGGAGCTATACCGGGCTACACAAAGGGTCGCACCCTTTCATCGAGCATGCTCCATCGGAAAATATTCTATTACTTTTGTGATTCGATTCGGTGGCGCCACTTTGATTCCGGGGTATTGTTCGAGGTGGGCGTAAGCTGCTGGCTTGCCGTCACCACCGGTCCGGGAGTGCAAACGGTGTATCCACCCTGGCATTGCCTCGCGTGCCGTGTCATATCCTTATATCGAGCCCACTACGATTTTGGTTTTAAAGATCCGACCGCGTTAAGGTTCACCATCCCCTTAACGTTATTGTCTATATGATTATACTTTACTGATTAGACACTACCGTATATAGCGTATGTTACTATATAGTAAATAGTTTAACGGATCCTTAGAGGATGGGCGGTCCCAAGCATCCTTTAAGTTACTGATGCATTTTGTTACTGTTCACTTGAGTTGATTTACAGTTTATAAGTATTTATGTCCTGACTCGAGGGTTTTGTGTTTTGCTTTACGCTCGGGTCAGATTGAGTGAGTTAGCATTCCAGATTCACCTTCGGCGTTGGAGCTTTCCTTGAAGATCTAGCCATCTATTTTGTTTCAGTATCCAGTGGTTCAGTGATGTATCTGATTTGTACCTGATGTATCCTGTTACTCTTCTGTTGTATCTTATTTAACTCTGATGTATCTCATATTTATATAGTAGCTTCATGAACTACTATCTCTTTTACTTCCGCTGCATTATTATTACTCTGTGTCTGTGATCTGTGATTTTTATTTACTGCATATTCTGAGATTTGCCAAAATTTTATTAACAACGCGGTATTATGAGCAATTCAATTCCGGCATGAGTGTCTACCTATACACTTATAATGGATGCGAATGGTTGAAAATATTGGGTCGTTACACGAAGAGAGCACCGAAGCACAGGCTTATGAGGTTGATATCAGGAAGCCGACTTCTCTAGGTAACTCTAGTGTTAATCTTGCCCAAGTAGACTGCTCATTTGCTTCTTATGAATTCGATGAGCTTCTTGACTATTTCCTGAATCTCAATGAGCCTTTATCTCCTCTCTTTACTGACTTTAACTTCTTTTCTTCTGTAGAGAAAGTGCCGAGCATCGTTCAGACTCCCCCTCCTCCAATTATTCCTCCTCCGCTTCTCCAGGTCACTCCTCCATCCGCCTCTCAACCCGGGTCGCGAGAGGAGCAAATAGAAGCTCTTCATGGCCTAGATGATCCTATTGCTTCTCAAGACCCGAACGGAGAAGAAACTGAGGGGAGTGAGAAGACTCCAGAACCAACTGGTTCCGATGATGAACCGTTAATTACACTTTTCTCTCCAGGAAGTGGGTCTTCTTCCAAGAAGAGAGGGAAGCTGGGAGTCTCTAAGAAGAAGAAGGAGGCTTCTGCTAGCGGGACATAAGCGGGAGAAGAACCTATTGTATCCCTTTCCCCTTCCTCTCCTACAACTCGACCTAAAAAGTTAGTCATTCGGTCGAGCGAGACCTCGAAGGGTGGTAGGAAGAAGAAGTGATGGGACTGGTCTTTATGTTCTTCATTTTTCTTTTTGGCTTTTTGTTTGCACTGACCGGAGATTGTGCGAGTTTCGGCCTCTGCTTTTCTTTTTCTTTTTATTTTGAAACCTGTACCTGTATAAAGTTTTGACAGTATTGAATAAAATGATTCTTTTCGTTTGTACAAACTTCTGTCTGTATTTGAGAATGCATTTACTATTAATTTTTGTACAAGTTTCTTTATATGATATTTCAGTGAGCTTGTGGTATGTTGTTCGAGCGTAATTTTACGAATGTAGTTATACCATGTTGCCCCTATACCATAAGCTCGTTGCAATATTTTATATTTTGAGGGGACTTGTACTCTTATTTTCTGGAGAATAACTATTCCATACTTGGAGGAATACTATTCTGCTCAAAATAGAGTACAACTCACTCCATATGAGTTTCTACGCTTCATCCTTCGAAGATATCACTTTTTCTTTTGTGCTTTCACACATTTTTACCAAGTGAATTCTCCTATGGTAAAGCGGGCCTCTGAAGGGCACTTTAACTTCTTTTTGAGGAAGAGTATTTTCAAGAATAGAAGAACTAGTCTTCCTTTGAAAGCTAAAGTGTGCCTTTGAAGACGGCTTCTTCTTTTTTCTTTTTCTTTCTTATTGCGCATCGGTGGAGGGCTTTCTGATCTTTGCTTTGCATTTCTGACGAAATGCTTCTTTGAAAAGTTGTACCCATGAGGAGGGCTTTTTCACGTTTCAACACTTGGAAGTTTTATTTCAATCTCGGTGAAACGTGTGCCTCCGAAGAGTTGTGCCTCCGAGGAGGGCTCTCCACGTTTCAACACTTGGAAGTTTTATTTCAATCTCGGTGAAACGTGTGCCTTCGAAGAGGTCTTTCTGTCTGATTGCACCTCTGGGAAGAGGTTTTTCTGTTTGATTGTGCCCCTGGGAAGGGGTCTTTTGGTTTGAATGCGCCTCAGGGAAGAGGTCTTCTGTTTCTTCCCCTTGGGAGAGGCTTTTATCTTTCCCTGTTCACTGGGAAGCGGGCCTCCGAAGAGGGCTTTTCACATTTCGTCTCACGGGAGTGTATCACCGATCACGGTGAAATGTGTGCCTCTGAGTAGGGTTTTTGCCTGGAAGTTTGGAGTTTCTTTCTCTCAGTTGGACGGATTCACGGGAGTGTATCAACCGATCAGTCCGCAACTTTATGTCGAGAAAGAACTCTCTTTTTCTGGTTAGGCCCGGTCAATGTCTTTTAGCATTTCAACTGTGGTGGAATGGGCCTCCGAGGAGGGCTTTACACGTTTCAACACTTGGAAGTTTTATTTAAATCTCGGTGAAACGTGTGCCTATGAGTAGGGCTTTTGCCTGGAAGTTTGGAGTTTCTTTCTCTCAGTTGGATGGATTCACGGGAGTGTATCAACCGATCAGTCCGCAACTTTATGTCGAGAAGGATCTCTCTTTTTCTGGTTAAGCCCGCTCGAGGTCTTTATCCTCCGAAGAGTTGTGCCTCTGAAGTGGGCTTGTGCCTTCGAAGAGGTCTTTTGCTATTTGATGCTTGCTCGCCCATGTCTCTTTGCCATCTATTCATATCGGCGATCCACGTTATCTTTTGCAAATGTCCTTCCTTTTTAGTTGCCAGTAATTTTCCTTATCCAGAGAAATATACTTCATAGTTAAGCGAGTTGGTGGTGGTAGACACAGGCTATTTAACTGGTTGTTTGTTTGTACAAACATTTGCAGTTAGTTAGAAATTGTCCACTTCCATCCACATCGCTAACTTTTGTTCGAAGCACGTCTTTTGTAGGATTTGAGTATGGAAATTTTGAATGGTTTAGCGTTTGCTTGCTGGATGATGTCGGAGATCGCTTGGTCTCGCGATGGGTAAGCTTTGTTTTTATGGCCTGCATTATTAAATCGACATTTTAGTAACACAATTAACGTATTTTATATGTCGAAATAAAACAAAGCAGTTTATAATAGTAGAGAACACAAAATTTATAGTGGTTCGGCCAAAAGCTGGGCCTACATCCACTTTATAGCTTTTCATTATTCACTTGCTTTGCAATTGCTTTCAATACAAGAATCATATATTCGTAATTCTTTTACAACATTTCAGCAAAGCTATTAAGTCAAATATGGACGCAAATGGTTGTTGTTCCAAGCTCTTGGGATTGGTTCTCCTTCGACGGTTGTGAGTTTGAATGTGCCATCAAGAAGTTTTGTGCCTATAACATATGGCCCTTCCCAGTTTGGCCCAAACACACCTATGGCTGTCATAATTCTCTTCAGGAGTAAGTCCCCAACTTCAAAGCTGCGTTGACGAACTTTGGAATTGAAGTGCCTGGCTATTCTTTGCTGGTGAGCTGCAATTCTAAGCCTAGCCTCTTTTCTTCTTTCATCGAGGAGGTCAAGTGCTTCCAATTGCAATTTTTCATTCTCATCTTGATCAAAATGGATCCTTCTGTGTGAGGGGACTTCAGTTTCCACTGGAATCATCGCTTCTGATCCGTATGCCAATGAAATTGGAGTATGCCCAGTCGCAGTTTTGTGGGTAGTTCTGTATAACCATAGTGCAAGTGGCAACTTATCGACCCAACTACCTTTTTCTTTTTCTAGCTGCTTTTTGATGGTTGATTTGATGATCTTGTTTACTGCTTCCACTTGCCCGTTTGCCTGCGGATGAGCCACTGCTGAGAAGCTTTTTCGGATCTTGAATCGTTTGTAGAAATTTTGGAATTCCTCACTTTCGAACTACGTGCCATTGTCTGTGATTATCTTCTGAGGCACACCATACCTGCAAATGATATTTTTAGTCACAAAACTTAACATTTTCCAAGAGGTAATGGTAGCCAATGGTTCGGCTTCAGCCCATTTAGTGAAGTAATCAACATCAACGATAGCATATTTAATCCCCGATTTGGCAGTCGGCAAAGGCCCAATGAGATCTATTCCCCAGATGGCAAACGGCTATGGACTGACCATTTGTGTTAGCTCAGTGGAAGGTGCTCTAGGAATTTTAGCGAATCTCTGGCATTTATCACACTTTCGGGAATAGTAGCAGCATCCTGATTGATTTCTGGCCAAAAGTATCCATAACGGAGGATTTTCTTTGCTAAAGTTTGACCACCTGTATGATCCCCACATTCCCCTCTGTGTACTTTAGTCAGAATTGTCTTAGCTTCTTCCTTTGTGACGCATCGGAGTAATGGCATTGAAAATCCTCGTCTATACAAACGACCATCTTGAACTATATTCTGGAGGATTTCCTCATCAGCTTCTGTCGTTCTTTTGAACTTTTTGGCAAAGAACCATTGAGTAAATATTCAAGTATCGGAGTCATCCATGATTCTTGCTCTTGGGATACATTCATAATCCAATCAACATCCATTTCATCTGTGCTTGGAGCTGACAAGATTTCGACGGGAACTAATCCCAATAGTTGAGCTTCACCAGTACTCGAATACTTTGCGAGAGAATCCGCCTTCATGTTCTCCTCTCGGGGTATATGGTTTATTGAATAACGGTCAAAATTTTGAAGAAGCTCCCAGGCTTTTGATAAATAGGTGGGTAGATTCCCTCCTTTAGCTTGAAATTCCTTCTTGACTTGGCAGACAATAAGTTTAGAATCACTGAAGATCTGCAATGCTTTAATGTTCAGCTCTTTAGCGATCCTCAAACCAGCAATGAGGGCTTCGTATTCTGCTTCATTGCTTGTCGAAGGGAATTCTAGTCTCAGTGCATAACATAGAGATCGCCCTTCTGGGGTTTCAAGGACAACACCTGCTCCAGAACAGTAATCATTCCTTGCGCCATCGACATACAATTTCCATTGGATTGGGATGTAATCAGTGGCTTCTTCCTCACTATCACCTTTATCCGTACATTCTGCAATGAAATCTGCTAAAGCTTGTCCATTGATTGCTTTTCGGGGATGATAAGTGATGTCATATTGGATGAGTTCAATATTCCATTTCAAAAGACGGCCCGAAGTCTCAGGATGGAATAGGACTTGCTTTAGAGGTTGATCAGTGAGGACTTTGATGAGATGAGCTTGGAAATACGGCCTTAATTTTCTTGATGCGATCAATAAACAATAGGCGACTTTTCCAACTTTGAATAGTTCATCTCTGCCCCAGTGAATCTTTTGCTGATATAATAGATTGGGCGTTGAATCCTTGTGTCTTCTCGTATCAATACTGCACTGAGAGCATGAGATGAAATTGCCAAATATACGAAGAGATCTTCACCATTGTCAGGTTTTGAAAGTATCGGAGGCACTTCCATATGACGAACCAACTCATCGAATGCCTTCTGACATTCAGGAGTCCACTCAAGTTTTTTCTTCCTTTCCTCAGAGCATCAAAGAATGGAATGCATTTGTCAGTGGCTTTCGAAATGAACCGACTCAAGGCAGCAACCTTTCCATTGAGACTTTGCAATTCCTTCTTCGTTCTAGGAGCCTTGACCTCTCTCAGGGCAGTGATCTGAGCTGGATTAGCTTCAATGCCCCTAGCGCTCACAATGAAACCCAAAAACTTCCCGGACTCCACTCCAAATGGACATTTCAAGGGATTAAGCTTCATTCTGTACTTTGGAGTACTGCAAACATCTCTGCCAAGTGATCCATGTGGTCCTCTGCTTTCTTAGACTTCACAGCATATCATCAACATAAACTTCCATTGTGTTGCCAATCTGTGGTTTAAACATGGCATTAACAAGCCTTTGGTAAGTTGCCCCTGCATTCTTGAGTCCGAAAGGCATGACCTTGTAGCAGTAGAGTCCAACATCTGTGATGAAGCTTGTATCCTCTTGATCTGGCTCATGCATCATAATCTGGTTGTATCTGGAGTATGCATCCATAAAAGATAACAATTCATGCCCTGCCGTCCCATCCACCAACTGATCGATCCTGGGCAGCGGGAAACAGTCTTTGGGGCAGGCTTTGTTCAAATCTGAAAAGTCAATGCATACTCTCCACTTTCCGTTAGCTTTTTTAACCAGCACTGGATTTGATACCCAATTTGGATAAGTAGATTCTCTGATGAAACCGTTCTCCATGAGCCGATCCACTTCTTCTTTTAACGCTGCCGTCCTCTCAGGACCCTGAGTTCTTCTTTTCTGTTTCCCGGGTGTAAACTTTGGATCAATGTTCAGAGTGTGTACTACAATCTCTGGGGATATTCCACACATGTCAGCATGAGTTCAAGCGAATAAATCCAAATTTGCCTTCAAAAACGAAATCAGAACATTATGAACCATTGTGTTGAGTTGTGAACCCACATTCAGCACTTTGTTTGGGTCCTTTGGGTCAACGAATACTGGCACTGTTACCTCTATCGGTACTACCCTATTCTCCTCTGCACCGGCTTTCCTTGGATCCATCTCTCTTCGTGCGGCACTACATTCACCAGTGCAGGGTCCACCCTGTAATTGCTACAAGGTTGGTTCTTTGGTGTGGCCTGGAGCCGCCGCACCTTTTCCCATCTCTCTTTTCCTTCATTCACGCAGCTCTGTAAGATAACTTCTCAGCCCGCATCTTGGTCTCCTTTAATCACGCCAACTCCATTATCCGTGGGGAATTTTATGGTCAGACACCACGGGGCAAGAACTGCTTTTAATGCAGCAAGAGTTGGTCGGCCTAAAAAGGCATTGTAGGCAGAGAATTCTTCAACAATTATAAAGGTTTTCTTTCGAACCACTTTCCTCAGTCCTTTTCCAAGTTCTACAAACAAATCTATGGTCCCAATCGGCTATTTGGGTTCTCCAGCAAACCCAGCAATCTTAAGTGATGAAGCTTGAACGTCAGCCATTGGAATCTTCATTTGATCAAAGGTTTTCTTGAAGAGAATGTTGCATGAAGCCCCACAATCAACTAGAACTCTTCTCACAGTAGCTGGTCCAATACCAGCGGATATGACCAAAGGATCTATGGTAGGAGCTTCGATACCCAAAGAATCTCTGGCACTGAATACAATATCTTCTGTGGAAGTCTTTTGTTGCTTTAAAGGCGCATCATTCTCTAAAACAAAAACATTCTCTTCAGCTGGTACATGCCTCAAGGCCCGGGCATACCTTTCCATCTCGCCCCAGCTTTTGCCTGCTGGGTGAGGTCCTCCAGTAATTATATTGATGACAGGTCTTTCCGATTCATGTTCTATGGCCTTCTCACTTGAGCCTGGACGGTGAGCGGGAACTTGTTGTTCTTGAGTCGACGAGGCTGGGGCATTTCTATTTCTTTTCACATACTGCTGTAGTTTGTTTTCCTTCAAGAGTTGTTCAATTACTTCTTTCAACTGACGGCATTCGTTGGTGTCATGGCCGGGCTGGTTGTGGAACCGGCAGAACCTTCCACTTTTTTCCGTCTTAATCCCAACTCTCATTTTAGGTGGTGTCGGATAACTGACATCATCCATGGTCGCAAAAAAGTTGTTCTCAGGGGTATCGGTCAAGGGTGTGAAATTGAAAGACCGGCCTTTCTTAGCATCTCCCTATTTCTTTCCACCATCATTTCCCCTTTTCTGAGTGTTAGGTTCTTTTTTGTTCGAAGCATCACCATTGTTCCCGGCTTCCACTGATACCGCCTTAGCCGGTGTTTGGAGGCTCTCCAAGCACATGAATTCATCCGCTTTCTTGTAGAATTTGTCGAGCGAGTTTGGTTCTTTCATTTTCAACCATTTTCCAAATTCACTCGATTTGTCAATCGCCCTCATCAAGTATGTTAGGACCATGCGTGGCTCAGCATTATCTACCTCGGCCAAAGCTATGTTAAAACGATTCAAAAATGATCTGATGGATTCTCCCGGATTTTGCTCCAGACTTGACAGCGACATTATATCCTTTGCTTTAGAAGCATACAGTCGAAATTGCTCCTTGAATTTCCTGGTCAAATCGGAGAATTGATCGATAGACCTGACTGGCAGCTTTGTAAACCACAATAGGGCCACACCTTCAAGATATACCGGGAAATATCGACATTTGATTTCATTAGACGCTCTAGCACCCGTCATATGCCAATCGTATTTATACAGAAACTCGTTAGGATCACTCGTCCCCTTGTAAGCCGGAATAGTAGGGGGAACGAATATCCTTAGGAACTCTGCCTTCAAGATCTTTTCAATAAATGGAGTTTTGCTTGGAGCAAAACCCTACTCTTTCTCATCTTCATCTCTTCGCATATTTTCCTTCATGATTTGACGAACCATACCTGAAAAATATTCTTCATCATTTAGAGGTTCTGGAGGGCACACATCAGCCACTCTCTCTGAATTCTGCCTTGACAATCGTTCACGGAGGGTCGGCTGCGGCCCAGATCCTCCAGCTTGAGGAGGAGTCCTTTCTACAGGGTCTGCGGCTTTTTGAGAAATGTTCCCTTCAACATCCTAAACTCCCACAGTAGGGTTCCCATCATTATTAACCGGTTGTCGATTTGCTCCTAGAAGATCATTCAACTTACTTAATATCAGGGCATTCTGGGCATTCTGAGCTTCCAACTGTGCATTCTGAGCATTCAATTGTTGATTCAACCCCAAAAATATGGCGTCCAATTCTGCTCGCGTAACTCCAACAGTTGGAGCTGCTTGACTTGAAGGAGGAGAGGTAGCAGTATTCTCTTGAACATTGTCGGATCTTACAGAACTTCATTTTCTCCCAGGAGCCATTATTTCCAATAAACTTCTGGTTTTAAAAGAAATCCTTTCAACAGACCTTTGCGGAGCAATGGTGGAAATACCCTGAGTTCAATTCTCAGTGAAAGCACCAAAAATGTCAATGCTTAAAATCGAACGCTAACACCCCGGTGTATATAGAGATTGAGCGAAAGCACCACCCATGATCACGGGAACTAAAAAAAAAGTAGAAAGGTCACAGAGAAAGAAGAAAAGACAACAGTTTTTATAATGGTTCGGCTTCAGGTAAGCCTATGTCCACTTTAATCTTCTTTATTACTGAATCAATTACAACTTTAGAACAATCTCCAATTATAATACTGATGAGACAAACAACTAGAACTTCGATGTAGAAGAATTCTTTGAATCCATGTTGATTGCGTTAGGTTTCTTCTTGAAGTTTGTTGAGATGCCTTTCATATTTGAAGTGTCGGGTCAGTCGAGAATTCAGCAGAGTATCAGTGCTTGAAGAGATCAGCCAAAAGTCCCCTGAAAGTTGGAGATGGCCATCTATTTATAGGGAATTCTGAGCAGAAAATATTGCCAAGTCCTAAATCGCCACCGGCCTAAGTTGGGTCGTGGACGACTTAGATTAGGTGGAGGAACGGTCGCAATTCAAATGCTGGGTCGACACTTAAGAACGGCATCCTTGTTGAACTCTACAAGTCCTGAACCGTGTACGAGTTAAGAGGCCGCGTGCTACGTAGCTGCATCGGACTTTCCTTCCTTTGCATGGGTCGTGTACGACTTAACATAGGCCATAGGTCGGTTGCGACTCAAGTATGATCTTGTTCCTGTCTTGAGCAGTTAGGGCGGCAAACTCCCTGGATAATTAGATCGGCTTCTATCTCAGGCCAGCACCTGTGTTAGGTCGGTAGCTACCTTGGGTCGGTAGCTATCTTAGGTCGGTAACCTTGTTAAAGCATTAGGCCGGTAACCTTGTTAAAGCATTAGGTCGGTAACCTTGTTAAAGCATTAGGTCGGCAACCTTGTCAAGCAACTTAGGTCGGAATCCCTCTTAAGGCTTAGGCAGTTAGATCGGCATCCATGTTAGTTCGGAAACCTTTTAGGGTCGGTGACTTTTAAGTAGCTGAGCCATGGCCGGGGCGGAGTTAACAATTATTTTATTAAATAATACTCGGGTCAGACGGAGATGTTACAGGTGCTTCTGCTTGACTTCTTCCTGGGATTTGCTACTCTGACTTTTGGCTAACTATTTAGATTAGCAGTTTTCGTTGTATACACTTGAGATATAGACTCAAAGTTGTATTCTTTTGTACTGCACGTGTTGCTATTCTTTTGTATTATTGTGGATCTTTTTGACCACTACTCTGATGTACACTTTCATGTGTTAGTTATACATTCATATCTTCTTCCGTCTTTGTGATATGAATGTCTGTGTCTAATTTGTGTTATGCTTATTTCTATTTTTGTTTCCGAAGATTATTATAGCCACTGTGTAGTAGCTTTGAGTTTGTATCGGTATGTCGAACTTCCTCCCGAAATCAAATGCGTTGTACTCTCCGACATAGCGGTGCTTGCACAAAGCAATTGCACGGATGGTCTCTCCTCAACAGCCTTATTCTCCGTGCTAGTTGACAGCATTGCTCCGTGGTGTTCTTGGCTAGCGTGGGTATAGAGGTGGGGCGTCACAAAATTACTATTAGATAGGAAATAATTGTTATACTTCTCATTATATGCATTTAGTCCATTTTGAAACTTAATCAACTTAAATTAATGTAATTGAAAATTTCCAATTAATAGGAGAGAGAATACTAATTGTAAATTTATAGGTGTAAAAAAAAGCAGCATAGGTTTTGTGAAAATATAGGGAAAGTTTGATTTAATAAAAAGAAAAATTTACATCAAATAAAATGAATGTTTCATCTGCGAATGTACGTTTAATTTCATTAAAATAAGAACAGAAAGATTGATTTTAAAGAAACAAATATATGTTTATTTGAACAGTGTTTAGCTTACAGACTGGTTACAAGAATAGGAAAATAATCTATTTATTACTCTTGTGTATAAACAATAAATTTATAAACGTGTTTAAATAAACAACTGTTCTATTTTTTTATCCATTTTAGTTGTCTGATTTAAAATTTAAGTAACTGCAATTAATGGAATTCAAATGTTTCAATTAAAAAGAAAGGAAACGTTGATTGCAATTAATAGATTTAATAAAAGAAACGCACGTTTTGTGATAAACAAAAAGGGTGTTTTAATGGAAATAAAAGATAATTTTGACAAAACAAAATTGTACGTTCTCATTTTTAAGGTAACTATAAGTATTTTATTATGCGTAGATAAAAACCTAAATGCGTATAAAATTCTACTTTCATTTGCAAACTTTTCCATTCCTACGTACATTCCCTTATCTATTATTAATGCCTGAAGCTTTATTAATAAAACGTGACATTTATTTTTGTCACTCCACATTCATTTCCTAATTATAAATAAAGTACATCTTATTTCTCCTTCTACATTTTGTTTCTCCTAACACCTCATATTCAAAAGCTCTTATTCTTGCAACTCCAAAAGCATTCTTTTATAAAAATGATCTTTTTTCATTTTTCGTACACTTCCTATCCTCATCTTAGTTGTTCTTCAATCTTTTCCTGAAGCCTTATCTTGAGAAAATGTAAGTATTAAAATTTGTCTATTTATATATTTTTTAACGCATACTAATTTTTATTTTAATAATATTTCTTGTAACATGAATATCTTTTGCATATAAACTTTGATTCACGCGCGATTTCTTCTGTTGGATTCAAATTTATATTCCGGACAACAAGAAATTGAATTAGTTGAATTTGGAGATTGTTGAGTTTTGCGCTTCTGTTTGGATTTTATGGGCTAAAATCAAAGGTGAGTGTTTTAACCCACTCATAACTTCTAAAATTTCTTATGTTTGTTAAATTGATTTATGATATGAGTAGAAATTCATTTATGACTGTTTGGCATATTTTATCCATCATCTCAGTTAGATTACATTTATTTAAAGTAAATCTATTTATTAATTTTATTATTGCATATAAATTGACAATTAAAATTTATTTATTTGCATATAAACTACTAGGTAAACAGTTACTAAATTTATTATTGAATATAAACTGTTAGTTAATACCTGTTACTTATTAACTGTTATATTTTATATGCTCCATATTGATGTTTGTTTAAATTGGATGATGATTGTAAGAAATGGTTGATGATTGATATTTGGATGAATGGATGTTATATTTTATATTGTATAAACTGAAGGTTATTATGCATTTTCATTTCATTCGGGATTGCGGTTTGAATTGATATACAACCGCATATATTTTTATTTTTAAATTGCGGATTGAAATGATAAATATCTGTATCACTTGACCATAGGATAGAAAATTATATACAGGCACCGCGGTGTGTGTATATATATATATAATTATTTTTGAAATGTTTTTATGCTTTCGATAGGATACAGTTTAATAAATATTAAATTTTGATATTATATAAATATTTTTTTATATATATACATATATAGTTAAGTTTTTGAATTTAAGCTATGTATAAATCTGTTAAATAAATATATAAGTTGAATAATGGAGTTTGATAATTTATAATATATGGTCAAGTACAAGTTTAAGATATGGTATATATATATAGAGTTTTAGCGATTTAAACCAATTACGATTGGAAGTAAAATTGAAAATTTATTTGGAATTGAGCTTATTTAAAAATTAAACTCCATAAGTTGATATAAAACTTATTAAACTTGAATTTTTAAAGGTATGATATTTATATCTGAATTTTAAAATGAATAATTCTAGTATAAATAATGGAAAGAAATATTTAGTGTTAATAAATTTGGGTTTTATTTTAAATGGTTATGGATCTATTATGTAAACATTTCAAAACTAAATAATAGAATTGTGGAATAGAAATTCCCAACCTTAGTTTTGAAATTTATTAAATACTCAAAGTTTGAAAATATTGAAATCGAAGTGTTTTTATTCGAACTGAAAGTGAATCTAAAAGTTATGGGTTTAGACGGAATTTAAAGTGAATAAAATTGTAAAGGCGTGGAAATTATTTACTTTATAAAGAAATTTTAAATTCAACCATTTTATTTTATATACTGTTGAATATCCAAACCATTTAAGTTGGAATTTATGGTTTTAAAGCTATGGATTTCGAAGTATTATGTTTTGAAGAGTTAAAATTTAAATGTATGGTTTCAAGATATTATAAATTTAAAGCGGTATGGTTTTAGAAAAAAAATATATATTTGAAATGATATCAATATTGATTTGGTTTTAAAAATATAAATGATATCGTATTTATATAGTTTGAAAGAGATATTGTATTCTTGCTTTAAAGTATAAATTATTTTAAAATAACCGCGGTGTTATAATAACGTTTGGTTGTTAAAGAGACCAGGATCAAAAGTTGTCATTCTCTCTGCCAACCCCGAAAACCACTTTGACAACCGTGTACGCGGTGGAGACTCCAGAATGAAGTAGGATAGTGGCGGTGTTTCCTTTGAGGTAAATAAGTGGACCCGACTCCCATGAGTTGGCATAAGGTGGCTAAAACAGGAGCGATCGGGGGTTAGCGCCATTTATCAGATACTCCTTTTCGATACTATACTCTGACTTTGGATTGATTCGGTGGCCACTTTTACTTTTGATTTTAGGGGGGAGTTTTCCCGAGGTGGGCGGTAGCTGCGGCTACGCGTTACCACTAGCCCGGAAGAGTAATTGGTATATCTACCCTGGCATTGCCTAGTTGTGCCGTGTCACCTACCCTAGCGCGCCTCATACGATTTTGTTTTGTACCATACCTATGGTGTGCCCTCTAAAGATGCCCAGTACGAGGGAGATTACGGTACTGTATAGACTATGGGAATATATTTTGCGTTAAGGGGAATATTGGGTCACTCCTTAACGCTATTTAAAAGTAATTATATTTTGCAAATAGACACTATTATAATAGCAAAATATACTACATAGTAAATAGTTTAACGGATCCTTAAGAGATGTAAATCCCGAGCATCTTTTAAGTTACTGCACTCATATTTATTCCTGTTGATTTAACTTACATAAGATCTTTTATTTCTGACTCGAGTGTTTTGTCTTTTCAACTCACTCGGGTCAGTCCGAGCATTTCAGGATTTGAAGATTTTATTCTAGAGGACGAAGACGAAGATTTGTAGTAATACTATCTACTATATTACTCCACTATGCTATTTAATTCCGTTGCATTGATATTTATTGGTATGCGAACTCTGATATTTATTGTATAAAGAAGAATCAAATGTTTTGTAAACAGTTTTATGAACTATATATTTATTGCTATATTTTATCCTTCCGCTGTGAGATTCTATTAAGTTTTCTTTCTCTTTTATATTTTTTCTTACTTACCCCAAAGCAATCCGCCCTTCCGTATGGTTTGAATTGGCATATGGGTCGATTTAAAGTGTGCGAAAAGGCGGGATGTTGCAGTAATTTGAAATTGTAACTTATAGAACATAGATGAAATTATTGAACCATTAATTAATTAAAAGAATTATGAAAAACTTGTGTAGCTTTCAATTACATTCTTAAAAAGCATGTATATAACTTACCAATTATTAAAGGTTGATATGTTAATAAGAAATTTAATAGATATTATACAAAAAATAAATTTGAGGTAATAAAAAATAATTAATGGAATTCTTTAATAAATAAGAATTGATGTGTAGTTGTGCAAACTTAAGAAATTGGATGCTACTAATTAAATATAATGGAAAGTAGGTATTGTAGTAAGCAACTAGAAACTAAGTAAAATACACGAAATTAAGTAGTAAGGAATTAGTGAATTTGATGCAATAAAGAAGAAACTTACATGACATTAAAATGAAAAATGAAAATTGTAAGTAATAAATGAAGTAACCACTCAATGAATGAAAGAAAGGAAATTAAACAACTAATGTATGAAATAAAATTAATAATAAGTTAATTTGATTTGTTAGTTGGAATTGTTGTTGTTTGATTAAATGGTTGTTTTGTATTTGTTGTGTTTGCTGTTTGTTAGAATTGATGGTTGTTGTACTGATTTGTTGTTATTGGTTGAAACCACTTAAATATTTCATTTTATATAATTGATACCCTTTTAGATTATATATGTGAAATGCAGGTTATGGAAGCAATTGCTACTGCTTTTGGTTCCATAAAGTAAGCGTAAATTTCCCGACAAACAGGTACGTTTTCGGATTATGATTTATAGCGCTAGTATATTATTATTTTCCCTTGTTGGGATATATTATTTTGGTAAATATATGTTGTATATCGTTATTATTGATATTATATTTCTCCCGAGCTTCTCCGTACAAAGAGGACTGCCAAAATTTTCCGTAAAATTTTGACTTAGAATTTTTTTTGAAAAATGTTTTCCAAACTTTAATTGTTTAAGTATAAAAAGATTTAATGGTTATAGATTGAGATATTTTATCTAAATTAGTTAATTTTGAAAAATTTAATAGTTTATAAAGTTAATGTTTTGGATAAGATATATTGATTTCTTAATTCTTCTTTATTCCCTTCTTTTCCTTTTCGGGGACGAAAAGTTTTGAGTGGGGGAGAGTGTAATGACCTAAATTTTTTGAAGATTTAAAACTGGAATTTAATATGATTTTGTACTAATGTTTAGGTAGAGAAGAAAATCTTATAATTTATAATAAAGGGAATGTTAGAATTTAAATGAGCAATTGAAATAAATGGAATAATATTAAAACGAATAAAATTTGGATAGAGTTAATGAAACCGAAATAAATGAAATAGGGTAAGTATTATACCTGAATATAAATGAATATGGGGAAACATAAAAGTAAGTATTGAATTCAAACTATGTATAATTTGGGTAATAAAATATGTTTATTTATGGAGTTAGATTGTTTATATTATTTTAGGAAATAAATCAAATAGAAGAGAACAAGCATAAATCTTAACGGTATGATAACAATTATTATATATTACCTAATTTATTGGTCAATCAATTTATTTGAAATAAAGTCCTCTTAAATGTTAAGTAATTTTA
Organism: Allium cepa; assembly: GCA_030765085.1. Lineage (NCBI taxonomy): Eukaryota > Viridiplantae > Streptophyta > Magnoliopsida > Asparagales > Amaryllidaceae > Allium > Allium cepa. The sequence goes on along the minus strand of CM060937.1, from coordinate 765,132,518 downwards.
ATAACTTTTATTGAGGAAACGTTACTTAATGATTTTTAATTTAGTAACGGAAGAGTAAATGAGAATTGATAGAAAACATAAATTTATCTATAAGTAAACAAGAGTATATATTGAACAAATTTATGATAATCGGATAATGCATTGTTAATGAAAATTGATTAGTGTTATATATGGGATCTATACCTGGGTGGGTCAGTAGTAACTTATAAATGTAAGAAAGTAAGTAGGTGACCATTTATTTAGGTTATTCATTCATTTAGTATGTTAAATAAAAATTTGGGAATCAGATCTCAATTAAGGGAAATTATGTTGTACGTTAATTTGAAATAAAATCTAATAAATATTACATTAATAAGGAATACAGTACAAATGGTTAGGGATTGCCAAATTTGATAGAAAGTTTTTGGACTTAGGAAACTTTGTTAATTGAGTTTAAAACCTTAATTAATACGCGTAATTGACAAGATTCACATTTTTAAATATAATCTTGATACAAATCTAAGATGTACATAGAAGTATCAGTGTAATAAAATGTAAACACATGTTAAATATGCTTATAGAATAACGATTGTTTGAATAAAAAGAATGGGAATCAACATTTAATTATTTATTTGAATTTAAATCACTATAATATGATTTATTTCAATTAAATGGATTTAATATTTAAAAAAAACTAAGTAAATATTTATGTAGATGAAATTGAAGTTATTTACGTAATGATTATGAATCTAATGTTAATTTTACTTATAAAATGATAGTTGATATTGAATGGAAAAAATGCAAATTTAAGTTGAGTCAATATATTGGAATTTAGTGTATAATAATAGGTTTTATTGAAATTAAATGAAATCAAACATCTAATTATCACGTTAATAGAAAGTTTAATGGAATGTAAGAATATGGTGGTAATAGTTGTAAATCAATTATTTTATCCGTTTAATGATAGTGAATTTGATAATAGAATGAAAGTGAATGTAATAGAATTTTTGGAGATTAAATTTATAAATTTGGAATTTAATGAAACTGAGGTTAATTGTAACAACCCTGGTTTTGGAGATTACCTGTTAATATTAAATTATAACGGTGGTTATAATTTAATATTATAAATTAAATAAAATTGAAAGTTTTATATTGTTTATTTGGAATAAACAATGAATTTTGGAAACAAAATGTGGAAATAAAGTTTTGGTAACTTTACTGTGTTTAATTGTGAAAATAGTAAATGAAGTATGATTTTATTTTGAGTAAATGCAATAATTATTGCAATTATTGCCAATTACTTCTTTTAATAATTTTTAACAGAAGTATTTGTTTTTTTAAAAGGTGTTTATTAAAATAAAAAGATGGAATTTGATATAAAAATGTATTTTGATTATAAATTTGAGTTTGAAATGGTTGATTAAATTTTTCTATCCAAGAAATAATTATTGTAGAATTTTTAAAGTTAAAAATGAGGATTTTTGCATTTAATTGTGTAAATTGTAAATTTATATAAAATAAGGGTTTTTAATAATAAATATGTTTTAAAAACTAAAATTAACTTTATATATGATGTGAAATATTTTATTTCATATGTAAGTATGTTTGCATAAATTGGTTGTGTTAAAACTTGAAGAAAAATACATTGTTCTCATTAAACATTGTGTTTATGTGCATATTTGTTTAAGTGGTGAATTAAAAAATTTCTTAGTCTAATTTATTTTCTCTATTGGGTCCAAATCCCATTAGCAAATTATAACCAGGAAGGAGAAAAAGAGGATTGAATTACCTGTACGTACACAATTTTTAGTTCCTCTTCTTCTTCATTAACCTGGAAATAGAAAATGAGAACAAAATTCCTCCATTTGTTCAATCTAAAGCCTTAGATCTCCAAACCTTCAAATAAAAATGGTTGCTTTTATCAATTAGAGAGGATTGCAACAGGTAATCAACTCCAACATGAGATTAATTCATCAAAAATCCAATTTTTATGTTTAGGTTGTTTGTTAATTTCCTTTTGCATGTGCTGTTCTAATTTTTCTACAGGTTGTTGGAAGCTTTATTCTCCTCAAAACTTGCTTATTTCAGCAAAAACCTGAGATTTGATCATCTCTAATTCAAGGTGAGTTGAAAACTCACATTTTCTGGCATAAATTGAGATTTCTAGGTTAGAAATCTCAATTTTATTTTTATTGGATGTTCATTTGTGAATCACTGTCAGTAAATTAGGAATATCTTTTACATTTTAAAACAGAATTGTATTTTGTTTGATGTTCTGGAAAGATTGAAGAAAATGTGATAACTTTCATGTTAAACACTTTCGCAAATTTTGAGCATAGTGTATCGAAAATCCTAATACTAACTTACTGCCCTGTCATTGGAAAACTGTGCTTAATAATGTTGGTAATTTTAGCATATCTTTCTTATGTGATATCCAAATTTAACGATTCTTTATGTTATGGAAAGCTTAGCTTGTCTTCTATAACTTTCTTATTTTGTATTTTGTTATATTGTGAGCTTTAAATGGTCGAAAGTTGCTTCTAATGACGCTGTCCCGAGGCTAAAATGACAGCAGATGTGAACTTTAAATCTGAAAATTGTTTTAGTCGTAATTTTTTCATTATTTATCGAAATTTGATAATTATGGATGTTCTCGAAAGCTTAATTATGTGCAACAACTTTTATGTTTTATGTTTTCTGTAATTTTGTTGTTAACTATGTCAAAATTCAGTTTTTCTACTGCTAACCTGAGAGCAAATCCAATATTTGCTCTGTCATTGAAGCTGAAACATAATTGATCATAACTTTTTCGTTTCCATACCGATTTTGGTAAATTTTAATGTTCCAGAAAGCATATTTCATGTGCTACAATTTTCATGTTTTGTATTTTCTGTAATTTGGATGTTAGCCATGTCAAAATCTAATTTTTCTACTGCTAACCCGAGAGCAAATCCAATATTTGTTATGTCATTGAAGCTGAAACGAATTTGATCATAACTTCTTCGTTTCCTAACCGATTTTGATAAACTTTGTCATTCCGAAAAGCTTAGAAATTTAGCTACAACTTTTATTTTATTAATTTTGCCAGAATTTGAAGTTTTCTATGTCAAAATTATGGTTTTCTTCTCTAGCCTGTTAGTGCATAGCTACCGGCCTTAGACTCTTTTCTCCCGTTGTTTTCAACGCAGAACCCCGAATTTGCGACACCGTCCTGGGCACATCCGATGTCGGAATCTGCCATTCTTGGTCTTGTTGGAAAGACGAAGTGATGATCTACACTTTTGCATAGTTTCATAAAAATCTGGGCTGGTTAGCTCTGACGATCTCGTTGTCGAAGTCGGACCTTTGTGCTGTTTTGAATAAACAGAAAATCCTAGTTTCGGTCCAACTTTGAGACGACGCCACTTCTTCGTTTCAAGTCCGAATCAAACAGTTCTTCTTTGAAATTGTAGTAGAAGTATTAGTCTATGCTCCTACCAAATTTCACGAAGATCTGGATTCAGTTGCCCCTTCGAACTCATCGTCGAAGTTGAACATTTGCGCTGTTTTTACGCAGTAGTTTATAGTGGTTTTAGTCCGACTTTGAAGCGACGCAGAATCTTCATTTCAAGTCGGAATTGGATGAATCTTCTTGAAAATTAGAGTAAGGCTATTATTCTACATTACTGAAAAATTTCATGTCATTTGGACCCTGTTTTCAGGTCCAAACCTGCTGTCGAACTAGTGATCATAGCTTGATTTCAGCGGTGTTTATATTTAGAATAATTTCCACCATTTTTGGTATTTTCCCGAATTCTTGAGTTTTCTCTCTAGATTTTGTGCACGGGTTTTATAAATCATTTTAATGTGTTTTTCAAAGAAATTGGCTTGTGAAATTATTATATAGTATTATTTTAATCTGAAAAATCTATTTATTCTCCATAATAAGGGAATTTTCAAATATCGTCTTCAAAATTGATTTCGGAAAATGGTTTTAAAAGCTTGTTTTCTCAAATAAATTATTTTAAATTTAAAATACACATTTATATACTATTCGAACGTATGAGAAAGAGAATTAAACGATTTAGTAAAACACGTCGTATGGGACACGTGCATTTACTATTTCGGTTAATTCCGGACTTGTACGATCGAAACTATCCGGGTTATGATTTTTGAGTTACTTAGCCATGGTGGGTGTTTGAGATTATAATTCCTATATTTAGGAATTATTTGGGAAGGCCAATATTTGGCGAGTTTTATGGTTTGAGATTTCTACTTTGAGATTTATGGTTTATGAGTAACCATCACGATGTTTTCACTTGTCGATGAGATGAGACAAGTTACGATGCCATTTAATACTTGTCGATGAGAAGAGATGAGTATAGTGTCTCTTTATCACTCGCCAATGAGACTAGGCGAGACATAATTTTCTGAGTTTTATGATGTTTCTAGTGTGGCATCGACTAACGGGTGGTAAGCCGCTAAGTGTGAATGTGTGGTATGGGACACACGTTAACACTTTTCGGGTTCATATCCATGAGTTTGTGACACATCCACGATGTTTACCTAACAGAAGTGCTTTGAGAGGTGTTAGCGACCTAGTCATGAGGAAAAACTCCTTTGGGAGGTGTTAGCGACCTTGTTAGGGCTGGCAAAACAGTTTGGAGAGGTGTCAGCGACCTAGTCACACTAGTACAAAATACGCATGTTACTTCGCCTCATTTGCATCGGTTGTTACCACAACCGATGCAAATAGAAGTATTTGCATCAATTGCGTTTTAACAACCGATGCATTTGATATTTGGAAAGCAGTAGATAGTACAAAAATACAATTTGCATCGGTTATCGTCAACAACCGATGAAAATACACTGATGCAAATAGTGTTAGTTGCATCAGTTTTATTTACAACCGGTGCAACTACCTTTATTTGCATCTACTTTTTTGTAGCCGATGCTAATGGTTGTTTGCCGCCCTATTATTTTCGTTTCCCGCTTCCCATCTTTTCTTAAGCCAAATTTCCAAATCCCTAATCCACATACGCAACCCCTCATACTTCTACTCCAGATTCACATGCTTCCAGATCCCAAATTTTAGTTTACTGTAATCAACGAACGCTGCAACAAGGCACAACCACGACAACCGACTTAGGGACAGTCACCTAATGCTGCAACATCAACGAACTCCATCAGACTTAGGCGACGACGAGGCTAGCATATGGACGCGATTGGCGGCGGCGACTCTGGACAGACGATACTTGCTTCTGAATCCAATTGAGAGCATGAGCAAGTACTTGGATTCTATTTTGACATAGTATCTCCAAAAAAGTCCATCGGGTTCAGATTAAGCAAGCATGTGAAATTATGTCCAATTGACAGCTTATGTAATGCACACGGTGGTGGGGACCACGGAAGGGAGGAAGATGGCTGTCGAAGAGGGAGGGATTCCGGTGTTGGTGGAGATGGTGGAGGTGGGGACGCAGAGGAAGAAGGAGATTGCAGCTGCAACTCTTTTGATGATTTGCGAGGAAAATGTTGCTTGTAGGATGCTTGTTGCGAGAGAAGGGGCTGTTCCGCCACTTGTAGCCTTGCCCCAAAACGGAACCACTAGGGCAAAACAAAAGGTGATTTGGTTTGCTGGGGTGAATCAAAGTCGTGGATAATGAACATTGTGAAATGCATGTATTGATATTGATTATAAAATCTTAGCACCACATTAAAGTGTGAAGAACTGATGATAAAGCATCAAAACAAACTTGCATATATGGGAAATTTTAGTTAGTATGGATAACTAATATGTTATTGTTTTGCTACACTTATATTACAGGCAGAGGCATTAGTAGCTTTGCTACGACAACCAAGATCGAGCAGCAATCGGGAAAGAATAGGGGATGGGCTAGACTGATCCAATGATGGCGGTGATGGTGATAGGTGCCAAGTTGGTGGTTGACCTTTTAAATATTGACTGTATGTTTGGTTCAGCACGTGTGAACAGGTAAGTAGTGTGTAAATACCTAAATGTGAAGAGGACCGGATTCAATGATGAGCTGATGAGTGCAAGAATCTGGTGCGGTCCTGTTCTTTTTTTGCTTACTTATCGTATGTGCATTCCTTGTATGTGTGGTAACTTGGTTGTAGTTTAGTTGAATTTGTTTATAAATTCGAGTTTCATATTGCTTTGATGCTTGTTTTTGTGGAAGGCATCTATTATTTTTTAGTGTGGATTGTAGCTTTCGTTTGCTTGTCAAAGTCACAATATTGTATGGACTTGAGTTTAAGTATGATTGTGATGGCTTACTAGTTGGTGTACCCTTATATTAGTTTATCAAAGACGGCTGGAATTTGATGATAGCAAGTGCAAGTTGCAGCTGTAAAATAGAAAAGAATATTTGTTGGGAAAACTAGTCTATATCTTTGTATTTGAAAATTCGATTTCTTTCAAAGACTATACTTTTATTCTAAATAATCAAGTTTGCCGGTCTAAATCAGAAATTTTTTCGTTTGTGTTTATTTGATATTTTGTAAATACCAATAGAAATATCTCATAATTAATTATTATTATTTTCCAACTGAAGTTAACTGGATCAATAGATTTCAAAGGTTTTGGTTTTGCTGGATTTAGGTTTTTGAACCTGCCATTTACGACCCAGCCTACGCTTCTTTAAAAGTAAAAACAGACCAAACTTTGTTTGAGGTTCGGTTTAGACGATCAGGTCATGTAATGTTCAAGCTAAGAATGCTGATATTTCCATTTACGATTTTGAAGGACTACTTGAGCAATAATTTTACAGAAACAAATAAGAAAAATGTTAGCAATCTTTATCACTAATAGTTGCAATAAATACGTGCAGTTTCTCTGTGAAATGGGACATTGGAAATATGCAATAGGTTGCTATAAGAAATGAATAGACGTCCCCTTTTATTGTTTTGTAGTAGATGCCAAAAGCTACAATATTCTAAAGATACATACTTGTTTTATTTGCTAAGTTAACTCCTTCCCATTACAGGTTTTCAATAATAGTCCTGATGAGACTGCATATTATAGAATGATGCTAAATAGAGAAAATGTGTCTAACTCTGTTGTGATGATTCAGCCTTCGCTTGTATCATACTCGTTCAATTCAGTACCTGAACCAGCCCTTCTAGATGTGACTGCAATTGCGTCTGATCGAATTTTGCTCTTGGATTCTTACTTTACTATAGTTATTTTTCATGGAGCCACTATAGCACAATGGAGAAAGGTGGCTATCAAGATCAACCCGAACATGAGGTATTATCTTCATCTATATGTAGCATATATCTATTAGTTTCCTTCCATCATTGTAACAACCTTTTTTTCCCATTTGTTTGAGCCAGATTTGGGTGTCAGTGTGCATGATATTTGTTCATTGAATCGCATAACAGTGCTTTAATAAATACATGCATAGTTGAAAGTGCATGTGGATCAGTAAATGATTAATGATATTTACTGAATGCCTGCAAAAGAATTTTCCGGGGCATGTTAACGTTTGGCTTCTCTTTGCAGAATTATGAAAAAATTTAAACTTCAAAAATCAACTGATAATTATAAAAGTAGAAGAAAATGTATCCTTTTAAAAGCGATGGGTAAGGTTAGGTACTAAGAAATTCAAGATTCTATGCAGCCTACTCACGTTATTAATATTCAGAATAAATAATCAGTATCCTCTACCAATTTTTTTTAACCAAGATTACTGAAGAACATTACTTATATAAGCAGATCCATTTTTTTAAATTATCATCATTGGCTGTCTATTAGAAGAATTTGTTGAATGACCTGAGATGCTCACTGTTGTATAGGTATGCTTTTTTGTTATCGTTCTTAATATGATGATTTAGTTTGTCTTATATTGTCGATTTTTATTTTGTCCTTTTTGTTTTATATTGTTTCTATACTGTATTTGGTGATATTGTCCATATGTTCTAGATGAAGTCGAGGTTAAATTTGCTTTTTATTTTATTTTATTTTAAGAAAATGGATTATTGCAGGTATCTTAGTTTACTAACTTTTATGATTCTAACATTTGTTGTTGATCTGCATCATGACAATACAGTTTTACTTATGTGCATTCATTTTTAGTTGATTTGTTATCGTTATTCCTTAACTGGATGAAAGTATAATCGAAACCTCATAGTTTTTTTTTTTGAAGTTCAGGAATGGGTTCGTCGGCATTACACAGCTAAGCATAAGCAGTGGGAAAAATCAGAAATGGGAAAGCTTCTCATATTACAGGATGCAAAATATCAGGTTTAGTTTCATAACCATCTTACCAAAGTCATATTGTCATATTTATAACCATATTACAGGAAAGCAAGTTTTTTCTATAGTCGATCTTACCAAAGTCACATGGTGATATTTAAATTACAATCGATCCTACCACTTAATCATGACATATTTAAAAAGGACATGGTAATATTTAGTGTCATTTGTCACCTATTTTATCTGAGTAGTCAATATTTGTATCAATAAAACATCAGCAAGGATTAAAATACAATAATTCTGAAATCACCAAGGATGATATCAAAGTAATTGGAATTTATTTTATCAAGTGATCATAGTTACTGATATTATCTATGTGGTTGCTAAGTGAATATTTCATGTTTCAAGTTACCAACAATAAACCATGTCATGTAACTTACAGGAAACTTTGCACTTGAGGGTTACGAACTACTAAAATCTTCTGTGTCCCAAGGTAAGACAAAACACCATAAGGAACATAATGGACGTAAAATCTTATTTTTTGAAAATACTAGTCATATGCATAAATAAAACCTCCTTGCTTGTGTATATTTGAAATTGTACTTCGGTAGCTTAGATCATTACATATTTCTCCATTAAAGAAATTTAAAGGAAAATTTGCAGTAACCCTGTTTTTGCAACTAATAACAGGAATGATCATGTTTCGAAAATAATTACAAACATGGATCTGTTTTTGTTTTGGCCACGTAGACATTGGTGAATTTTGAAAATGCATCTTTGGGCGAATTAAAGTATAATTCAAGATTCTATGCAGTTGCTTCTAAAAGAATATTTCATGAATTAAGTGCACTCATGTCTTTATTGCATGTTGTATAATTGGATAAGTTATCATGTTGAATTGATTTTTAGGTCTGATCAAGATTGGATCAGTACTCTGCCCATTTCTGGACCTGTTTACTGTATTGACAGAGGTGGCATCATCATCTTGATTCGCCATGATGGGTCAAGAACCCTGCTATCCGAAATCTTGATCAGCGAAGCAGCACCTTGGCGAGGCAGAATCTTGATCTGAAATCTAAGAGTACTGTATTTATTAAATCTGATTATGTATTAACCCGTGCACTTATGCTATTTGTTAAATCCGATTATGTATTTGCCATCAAATTTAATTTTGAATGATTGTAATATTCCATGCAATAATTGTTTGTTATAATAATTAATATATATATATATAGTCTATTTGAGTACTGTAATAATGGTTTCCGAGAATGACTTTTTTGCATCAGGTATAAATAGCTGATGCAATAGGGGATTAGTTTGCATCGGTTGTTATAAAAAACCGATGCAATAGAGGGATTAGTTTGCATCGGTTTTCAACAACAACCGATGCAACAAGTTCCTTTGTTGCATCGGTTTTCATTACAACCGATGCAACAGGGGGCTGTGTCCAAGCAATCAACCATGATATTTTGCATTAGTTGTTAGTAACAACCGATGCAAAAAGGATCTTTTGCATCGGTTTCACAACTGATGCAAAAGTGTTAACCCTGTTGCATCGGTTGCATATGCATCGGTTGTTGAACTGATGCAAAAGGGGGTTAAACAACCGATGCAAATGACCTGTTTAGTAGTAGTGTCATGAGGACAAATTGCTTTGGGAGGTGTTAGCGACCGTGTTAGGGTTGACAAAACGGCTTAGAGAGGTGTCAACAACGTTGTCATGAGGATGAACTGCTTTGAGAGGTGTTAGCGACCTTGTCTAAGGCTTCGGCCGTTTGAGTTTAGCACGTGCAGCATTGCTTCGGCATTGCAATCGGGGATTTGGCGAATCGGGTTTTTTTGAGTTTTCTGTTTATTTATGATTTCACCTTTTTAAGATGTTTTATTACATCGATAGCCTAGTGCTATATGTGATGTTATATATATGGTGATCTCAATTATGATGTTTTAAACTCATATCGAGTTCTTTGAGTTATGAGTTTTTATAATTTCATGATTTTATAGGATATTCTGGGTTTTACCATTTTGGCGACTTGAGATTGAGATTTATATACATTTACACCGATGAGATGAGGTATAATTGAATTTGGAGATTCATCTATAATTGAGTTTTGGATCACCCTATTTGAGAATGTTTTATGTTTGCCATTTTAGCGAGAGTTTTTATTGATGTTTCTCCTTTTGAGGAAATATGGTTCATGGAAACCATGTAGACATTTTAGGATGTCGCCGATGATATGAGGCACTTGTGTTTGATTTGAGTTAACTCCTTCGAGGCATTCGTTCACTTAAGTAGCGTTTATTACTTAAGTGTTGAGCTTATGAGTTTATCAATTCATTCTTCTCTTTCGAGAAGAAGTATCTTCATGTCTATTCTGCTTCATATTACCGATATTAACTGATTTGTGTAGCTAGACCGACCCGTGCATTTATACTTGGGTCAGACCGAGTTATTTCAGGTATCATCTATTGGAGTTAGCTTGAAGTTGATGCTGGATATCAGCTCTCCTTTTTCTTTAGCAATTTCTGTACTTCCGCATACTCTGATATAATTATATTTGATTCAATGTATATGGTGTGGTTGAGTACCACCTTTATTGTATTCATATTGTATTGTACTAAACATATATTAGTGTATATGTATATATATGATGTTGGTTACTGTTCTGTGATGCGATTTACGTTCAGTTATGGTATTTTGTTCTGATAGATCCGTTAGCTACCTATAGTTTTGAATTAAGCATAAACTGAGTATGTCGATCCACTTGAGTTGCAAAAAAAAAATTATATTGCATTTATCGACGTATTCAATAGATGTTTAAGACAAAATTATAGATGGTCGCCCTTAAGCAGCCCTATTCTCCCCTTTAGTAGACAGAATTATTTGTTAATTCTCTTTGCTAAAGTGAGTCTCGGGGTGGGGCGTTACAGCTTGGTATCGGAGCTGTGGTCAGAACAAAGTAGAATTAACACAGAATAGTACGTATATCACGGTACATCGAAGTACAATACGAGTGAATCAATGTTCTTTCTTCGAGCTTGTTTTCGAATCGTGCTTTGATTCTTTTTCGAGTTTTGGGATTGTTGAGGTGGAATATTTCTAGGATTATATATTATTTCGTAGTATTCCATAATAGAGTTTGAAGTCATCTTATCTTATAAGTAATCTTATTTGGGATTATTATGTTTTTATTTTTGTCGATACGAGTGAGTTCGTATCGATGGAGCTGATTGATTTCTTTGAGCATTCATGTTGCATTCCTTTGAGAGTTATGAATCCTATTGAGGGGATCCATAACGAGTGGCTTATTGTGAGCATTCTGAGTTTTCTATTTGCTGCTGCTTTAGTGAGTATTTGTTAATTACTCACTATCTTGAGATGTATCTGATTTGAGATGGATTGACTTATTTGATGTTAAGTCCGATCGTTTCGTTGTTATAGGATCCTATATTTATTTAGGCATCCTAACTTGATTGTTTTATTATTTCTATCACTTTGGAATGTTGATGATGATTCCAAGGTTTCTGAATTCACTCTTGAGTATCGAGATGTGATGACATATCTCGAATTCCAGTCAAGGTGACTTTGTTGAGTTTTGTGAGTCCTTTTGGATTTGACATCCAATCGGGCAATAAAGTGTTGAGATAACCTTATTCCTGGCTCTTAGCTCTTCGGTTATCCTTCCACGAGGACATCCACTAAGGAATGAGATGATTTTCTAGATTGTTCGAGTTTGATTGAGTTTATCATTCAACTTCACTTGAGTGTTCTTTTCATATACTCAATCAGTGTTAACCTTTAGCATTACTCCGACTGAAGTAGTGATTCATGGATTGTTTCTTCTTTTCCTTCGAGAAGAATATCTTGCCTATCCTGTATCTTGATGATTTTTGGGAGTGGCTCGTGACATCGTAAGATTGATGAACACTCTATCTCCTTCTATTGATTTTGAGAATCGAGTATTCTGGGAATATCTCGATGCATTCTCTTAATGTTCTTTGGTTTGAGTTTCGAAGCTATATAAATAGGAGTTTTAAAAAAAGAAATTGGAGTTTTGGGATATTAAAAAAAATCAAAGAATGTTTTGAGAATATATTTATATGAGTAGTATTCTTTCAAAGAAATAATTTGAGAGTGTTGGATTATCCATCGAGTAGTTAAGAGTTCTGGTCGATACGCCTGATCAACGTTATCGATAGGAATCTCCTAAATGCTATGATGAGACAATCAAACATGATGGTTTTTGTTTTAATAATTGAAGTTTTGAAAATAATATTTTGAGATTATATATGAAATTTATTTTTGAATGGTAATTGCAGCCATTGATTTCAGGGACGAGTAACAGGGTGGCGAGGCAGTTTTGATCGCTTGATCGACTCTGCAGCCAACGGATGTATCTATTTATTAGAGATTCAAGGGCGAGGCAATGCCATTTATTTATTTTGAAATTGTAAAGATGAAAATAAATGAGAATATTCTTGAGTTATACTTTGTTGAAAGTATATTTTGGGATTTTAGAATCTATATTATATACATCAGATGTTTTAAGAGAAGAGTATAATAAGAGAATTTGAAGATTGGTTTAAAAAACTATTTAAGTGGTTTAATAGAAGAGTGTAAAGAATTTAAACCCTTAATTTATTTTGAGGAATATTATTATGGATTTACAAATTTCTTTGGAAATTAATTTTGAAGTAAGAGAAGAAATTTGGACTTTTAATTTGAGTTTTAAATAACTTACTATGTAATATAGTAAAAAGTTTGAAAATTTTCAAATGTTGAAAATTGTGGTTATAACTATAAATATATTGAATTTTTGGAACTCTAAGAATTTTTGATTGAAAGTATATACACATATTTTAGTTCCTTGTGAATATCTTTCTCTTGTACTACTTTCTAACGACGTGCATTTATGCGGTCGTTCGAGTTGGAAACCACCTTCTGGTTGGATTATCTTGTCTCTATTGTGTCTATCTTGTATTGGTATGGTTTTCCCCCGTGATGTCATAGGGAAAGATCATATCAATAATCATCTTTTTGATTATAGTTCGAGTTGGAGTTGTGCTAAATCCTGACTCTACTTAAGGAGCTTATGAGAAATCAATCTTATTTGATTGATCCTTTGTGTAGCATCTTGTTATGCTCTTATTCAAAGGTGAGACGCCTTCGAAATCTTATGTGTTGATCAGAAAATTCGATGGTTTGCTAATTCCATATTTGCACTGTAAAAACAATAGAATTAATCGAGCAATTTTATATTGGTCTTCTTTCGTCTTGAGTTTAAAGTGAGGAATTTTGATCCCGTGCTTGTCTATCCTTCTTTGGTTGGTGAAATAATTGTGTTGAATACAAACTCTTCTCTAGAAATTGCGAGGACGCAATTTTGATAAGGGGGGAGTGTGTAACAACCCTGGTTTTGGAGATTACCTGTTAATATTAAATTATAACGGTGGTTATAATTTAATATTATAAATTAAATAAAATTCAAAGTTCTATAATGTTTATTTGAAATAAACAATGAATTTTGGAAAGAAAATGTGGAAATAAAGTTTTGGTAACTTTACTGTGTTTAATTGTGAAAATAATAAATGAAGTATGATTTTATTTTGAGTAAATGCAATAATTATTGCAATTATTGCCAATTACTTCTTTTAATAATTTTTAACAGAAGTATTTGTTTTTTTAAAAGATGTTTATTAAAATAAAAAGATGGAATTTGGTATAAAAATGTATTTTGGTTATAAATTTGAGTTTGAAATGGCTGATTAGATTTTTCTATCCAAGAAATAATTATTGTAGAATTTTTAAAGTTAAAAATGAGGATTCATGCATTTAATTGTGTAAATTGTAAATTTATATAAAATAAGGGTTTTTAATAATAAAAATGTTTTAAAAACTAAAATTAACTTTATATATGATGTGAATTATTTTATTTCATATGTAAGTTTGTTTGCATAAATTGGTTGTATTAAAACTTGAAGAAAAATACATTGTTCTCATTATAACATTGTGTTTATGTGCATATTTGTTTAAGTGGTGAATTAAAAAATTTCTTAGTCTAATTTATTTTCTCTATTGGGTCCAAAGCCCATTAGCAAATTATAACCAGGAAGGAGAAAAAGCGGAATGAATTACCTGTACGTACACAATTTTTAGTTCCTCTTCTTCTTCATTAACCTGGAAATAGAAAATGAGAGCAAAATTCCTCCATTTGTTCAATCTAAAGCCTTGGATCTCCAAATCTTCAAATAAAAATGGTTGCTTTTATCAATTAGAGAGGATTGCAACAGGTAATCAACTCCAACATGAGATTAATTCATCAAAAATCCTATTTTTATGATTAGGTTGTTTGTTAATTTTCTTTTCCATGTGCTGTTCTAATTTTTCTATAGGTTGTTGGAAGCTTTATTCTCCTCAAAACTTGCTTATTTCAGCAAAAATCTGAGATTTGATCATCTCTAATTCAAGGTGAGTTGAAAACTCACATTTTCTGGCATAAATTGTGATTTCAAGGTTAGAAATCTCAATTTTATTTTTATTGGATGTTCATTTGTGAATCACTGTCAGTAAATTAGGAATATCTTTTACATTTTAAAACAGAATTGTATTTTGTTTGATGTTCTGGAAAGATTGAAGAAAATGTGATAACTTTCATGTTAAACACTTTCGCAAATTTTGAGCATAGTGTATCGAAAATCCTAATACTAACTTACTGCCCTGTCATTGGAAAACTGTGCTTAATAATGTTGGTAATTTTAGCATATCTTTCTTATGTGATATCCAAATTTAACGATTCTTTATGTTCTGGAAATCTTAACTTGTCTTCTATAACTTTCTTGTTTTGTATTTTGTTATATTGTGAGCTTTAAATGGTCGAAAGTTCCTTTAATGATGCTGTCGCGAGGCTAAAATGACAGCAGATGTGAACTTTAAATCTGAAAATTGTTTTAGTCGTAACTTTTTCATTATTTATCGAAATTTGATAAGTATGGATGTTCCCGAAAGCTTAATTTATGTGCAACAACTTTTTTGTTTTGTGTTTTCTGTTGTTTTAATGTTAGCTATGTCAAAATTCAGTTTTCCTACTGCTAACCAGAGAGCAAATCCAATATTTGCTCTGTCATTGAAGCTGAAACATAATTGATCATAACTTTTTCGTTTCCAAACCGATTTTGGTAATTTTGGATGTTCCAGAAAGCATATTTCATGTGGTACAATTACATGTTTTGTATTTTCTGTAATTTGGATGTTAGCCATGTCAAAATCCAATTTTTCTATTGCTAACCCGGGAGCAAATCCAATATTTGCTATGTCATTGAAGCTGAAGCGAATTTGATCATAACTTCTTCGTTTCCTAACCAATTTTGATAATATTGGTCATTCCGAAAAGCTTAGAAATTTATCTACAACTTTTATTTTATTAATTTTGCTAGAATTTGAAGTTTTCTATGTCAAAATTGTGGTTTTCTTCTCTGGCCTGTTAGTGCATAGCTACCGGCCTTAGACTCTTTTCTCCCGTTGTTTTCAACGCAGAACCCCTACTTTGCGACACCGTCCTGGGCACGTCCGATGTCAGAATCTGCCATTCTTGGTCTTGTTGGAAATACGAAGTGATGATCTACACTTTTGTATAGTTTCATAAAAATCTGGACTGGTTAGCTATGACGATCTCGTTGCCGAAGTCGGACATTTGTGTTGTTTTGAATAAACAGAAAATCCTAGTTTCGGTCCAACTTTGAGACGAAGCCACTTCTTCGTTTCAAGTCCTTCTTGAAAATTGTAGTAGAAATATTAGTCTATGCTCCTACCAAATTTCATGAAGATCTGGGTTCAGTTGCCCCTTCGAACTCATCGTCGAAGTTGAACATTTGCGCTGCTTTTACACAGCAGTTTACTGTGGTTTTAGTCCGACTTTGAAGCGACGCAGAATCTTCATTTCAAGTCGGAATTGGATCAATCTTTATGCAAATTATATTAGGGTTATTATTCTACATTAATTAAAAATTTCATGTCATTTGGACTCTGTTTTCAGGTCCAAACCTACTGTCGAACTAGTGATCATAGCTTGATTTCAGCGGTGTTTATATTTAGAATAATTTCCACCATTTTTGGTATTTTCCCGAATTCTTGAGTTTTCTCTCTAGATTTTGTGCACGGGTTTTATAAAGCATTTTAAAGTGTTTTTCAAACAAATTGGCTTGTGAAATTATTATATAGTATTATTTTTATCTAAAAAATCTATTTATTCTCCATAATAAGGGAATTTTCAAATACCGTCTTCAAAATTGATTTCGGAAAATAGTTTTAAAAGCTTGTTTTCTCAGATAAATTATTTTAAATTTAAAATACACATTTATATACAATTCGAACGTATGAGAAAGAGAATTAAACGATTTAGTAAAACACGTGGTATGGGACATGTGCATTTACTATTTCGGTTAATTCCGGACTTGTACGATCGAAACTATCCGGGTTATGATTTTTGAGTTACTTAGCCAATTTATGGCGGGTGTTTGAGATTATAATTCCTATATTTAGGAATTATTTAGGAAGGCCAATATTTGGCGAGTTTTATGGTTTGAGATTTCTACTTTGAGATTTATGGTTTATGAGTAACCATCACGATGTTTTCACTTGTCGATGAGATGAGTCAAGTTACGATGCCATTTAATACTTGTCGATGAGACGAGATGAGTATAGTGTCTCTTTATCACTCTCCAATGAGACTAGGCGATATATAATTTTCTGATTTTTATGATGTTTCTAGTGTGGCATCGACTAACGGGTGGTAAACCGCTAGTGCAAATGTGTGGTATGGGACACACGTTAACACTTTTCAGGTTCCTATCCATGGGTTTGTGACATATTCACGATGTTTACCTAACAGAAATGCTTTGAGGGGTGTTAGCGACCTAGTCATGAGGACAAACTGCTTTGGGAGGTGTTAGCGACCTTGTTAGGGCTGGCAAAACGGTTTGGAGAGGTGTCAGCGACCTAGTCATGAGGACAAATTGCTTTGGGAGGTGTTAGCGACCTTGTTAGGGTTGACAAAACGGCTTAAAGAGGTGTCAGCAACCTTGTCATGAGGACGAACTACTTTGAGAGGTGTTAGCGACCTTGTCTAAGGCTTCGGCCGTTTGAGTTTAGCACGTGCATCATTGCTTCGGAATTGCAATCGGGGATTTGGCGAATCGGGTTTTTTTGACTTTTCTGTTTTATTATGATTTCACCTTTTTAAGATATTTTATTACATCGATAGCCTAGTGCTATATGAGATGTTATATATATGGTGATTTCAATTATGATGTTTTAAACTCTTATAGAGTTCCTTGAGTTATGAGTTTTGATAATTTCATGATTTTATAGGATATTCTGGGTTTTGCCATTTTGGCGACTTGAGATTGAGATTTATATACATTTACACCGATGAGATGAGGTATAATTGAATTTGGAGATTCATCTATAATTGAGTTTTGGATCACCCTATTTAAGAATGTTTTATGTTTGCCATTTTAGCGAGAGTTTTTATTGATGTTTCTCCTTTTGAGGAAATATGGTTCATGGAAACCATGTAGACATTTTAGGATGTCGCCGATGATATGAGGCACTTGTGTTTGTTTTGAGTTACCTCCTTCGAGGTATTTGTTCACTTAAGTAACGTTTATTACTTAAGTGTTGAGCTTATGAGTTTATCAATTCATTCTTCTCTTTCGAGAAGAAGTATCTTCATGCCTATTCTGCTACATATTACCGATATTAACTGATTTGTGTAGCTAGACTGACCCGTGTATTTGTACTCGGGTCAGACCGAGTTTTTTCAGGTATCATCTATTGGACTTAGCTTGAAGTTGATGCTGGATATCAGCTCTCCTTTTTCTTTAGCAATTTATGTTCTTCCGCATATTCTGATGTAATTATATTTGATTCAATGTATATGGTGTGGTTGATTACCACCTTTATTGTATTCATATTGTATTGTACTAAACATATATCAGTGTATATGTATATATATGATGTTGGTTACTGTTCTGTGATGCGATTTACGTTCAGTAATTGTATTTTGTTCTGATAGATCCGTTAGCCACCTATAGTTTTGAATTAAGCATTTACTGAGTATGTCGATCCACTTGAGTTGTAAAAAAAAATTATATTGCATTTATCGCCGTATTCAATAGATCTTTAAGACAAAATTATAGATGGTCGCCCTTAACCAGCCCTATTCTCCGCATTAGTAGACAAAATTACATGTTAATTCTCTTTGCTAAGGTGAGTCTCGGGGTGGGGCGTTACATTAATATTGGGATTGATAAATTTATCCTCTCTAATTTGACATTTAAATTTTGTTTAAATCATTGTAAATGTTTGAGAAATATAAACGTGTTAAAATTTACAAATTTTAGAATTTGAATTTAAAATTTTATTTAATCCATTAATTCTAAATTTATTTAATTAATATAAAATAGTCATTTTGTCCACTGACTCAGATTTCGACGAAACTAGTTTCATCGGATCTGTAACGGTGAATAATAATAATGTTTCAAGTTTCGCAGCGATCGGACTTATCGTTTAAAATATTTAAAACACCTATTTAGATATATAGGTTGACCCGATTTCGTTCCGGAGTCAGAACGGGCTTTTTGGGCCATTTTGGTGTTAGCGCGTATATCTGTTTTATCAATCTATTCAAATTTCTAACCTACCTATATAAATCCGGTTATAAACCCTAGCCTCCATCTATTCTCATTTGTTTGTGCATACAATTCCTCAGCTTCTCCTCTTCCCAATGTCTGCAACCCTAGATCCAATTTTAAATTCAAAAATCAAATGAAAATTCAAACTTCTCGGAAAAATCTGAAAAAAATATATGTTGAAGCTCTCGACTAGCGTAATTCACCGGTGGTGTTCGTTTTTCGTTTTGCATTGTCGTTTGATCAGTAAAAATGGAGGAAGTTTTGGTTGTTCATCATCGCCGCGTTTAAACTTGTCGGATGGACAAACCCTTTCTGGGTTTTGAAGTGAGAACCGAGGGAACTTCATCCATGCAGTTTATTTCGTGAATCGATGGTTAGATCATCGTGAAATCTCGACCAGGGTTGCAAATTTATAGGCGACAGCGGCCTCTAGGGCGGTGCGCAGGGGGACAGGCAGGTGCGGCTCGAGGCGAGCAAGACGATGGTGGTAGTGGTGTGGTTGATGGAGGCACGGGGTGGCGCATGTCGGTGGTCAAAATTGGCAAATTTTGGTTTGGTCTCGTGTACAGGGTTGCGTGCGTTCTTGCTCTGGAAGATGATGTTCATGACGTGGGAATTATGTTTGAGGTGAAGAAAAGTGTTCTTTTTTTTCTTAATTTTAATATTGTTATTTAATCGCATAAATCATCATATCTATCACATACGATATCCGATTTACGTGCGGTTTTTTTGTTAGAATCGTATTGAAATTCCGGACATGATGACGCTAGTTTAGACAAATTCTGAGATGATCAAATTTTTGGGTTTAGATTGAATTTAAATTCAATTTAAATTCAAAACGTGAGTGTTTTAACCCACTCACAACTTCTAAAATTTCTTATGTTTGTTAAATTGATATATGATGTGATTTGAAATTTATTTATGTTTGTTTGGCATATTTTAATCATCGTCTCAGTTAATTGCATTTATTTAATTAAATTGTTATTTACTTATTTATTGCGTATTAACTGCCAATTAAATTTATATTTATTATTATTGCATATAAACTGCCAGTTAAAGAGTTATAATTTATTTTGAATATAAACTGATAATTGATACTAGTTATTTATCACCTGTTATATATTGATGTATTGTTTGAATTTTGATGATGATTGTGATAAATGGATATATGAGTTTGATGGATGAATGGATGTTTATTCATATTAACTGCAAGTTGTTATGCATTTCATTTCATTTGGGATTGAGGTTTGAAATGATATATAACCTTAATTTTTATTTCAAATTACGGATTGAAATGATAGATATTCGTATCACTTGACCATAAGGTAGAAAATTATATACAGACACCGTCGGTCTATATATATAAATAGTTTGAAAATGATTTCTATGGTTTGGTTAGGATACAGTTTAATAAATATAAAATTTTGACCTTATATAAAATCTTATTTTTATATACATACATAGTTAAACTATTGAATTTAAGCTATGTACAAATTTCTTAAATAAAATAAATAAGTTGAATAATGGAGTTTAATGATTTAAATCAATTAAGATTGGATGGTAAATTGGAAATTTATTTGAATGGAACTTATTTAAAGATTTCACTCCATAAGTTGATGCAAAACTTATTAAAGCTTGGAAATTTAATGGTATGATATTTATAACTGGATTTTTATTCAAGATAAATTAAACGAATATTTATAGCATAAATAAATTAAAGGAAATATTAAGTTGTTAGTAATTGGAGTTTTATTTTAAATGATTTTTGATCTATTATGTAAACATTTAAAAACTAAATAATAGGATAATGAATTGGTGAATATAAATTTCCAACCTTAAGTTTTGAAATTGTTAAATACTCAAGTTTGAAATATTTGGAAATTGAAGGGGTTTATTTAACTGAAAGTGAATTTAAAATTTATGGATTTAGACTAAAATTTTAAACGAATAAAATTGTGAAGTCGCTGAAATTATTTTATAAAGTAATTTTAAACTCAAACTATTTTATTCTATATACTGTTTGAATATCCAAACCATTCAAGTTTTAGAAGTTATGGTTTTAAAGCTATGAATTTCGAAGTATTATGTTTTGAAAGCTATAATTCAAATGTTTGGTTTCCAGATACTATAAATTTTAAAGCTGTAGGATTTTGGAAAAGAAGTATATTTGAAATAAAATAATATTATTGATTTGGATTTTATAAAAATAATATCAAAATGCGCTGTTTTGGAAATGTAAATGATATTGTATTTATGGGTTTTGAAATGGATAATTATATTCCGGTTTTAAAGTATAAACTATTTTTAAAGACCGCGGTGTTATAATAACGTTTGGTTGTGGAAGAGGCCGGGATCAGAAGTTGTCATACTCTCTGTCAACTTCGAAAACCACTTTAACAACCGTGTATGCGGTGGAGATTCCAGAATGAAGCAGGTTGGTGGCGGCGTTTCCTGTAAGGTAAATACGTGTACCCAACTCCCGTGAGTTGGCATAAGGTGGCTAAAGCAAGAGCGATCGACGGGTTAATGAAGTCGCACCTCTAATCGGACACTTCACTTCGTTACTATACTCTGACTTTGGATTGATTCGGTGGCCACCTTCACTTTTGACTTCTTTGATTTGGGGGAGTTTGTTCGAGGTGGGCGGTAGTTGCGCGCTACGCGTTCCTACCGACCCGGAAGCATAATTGGTATATCTACCCTGGCATTGCCTAGTTGTGCCGTGTCACCTACCATACCGAGCCTTATACGAGTTTGGATTTCTCTCGTAGCCCGTGTGGTATCCTCTGGTGGCTTCCCGATCAGGAGGGACTATGATATTGGATGGACTGCTGGGACTGTTATTGTGTTAAGGGGGAGATTGGGTAACTCCTTAAAGCTATTTAAAAGTATGTTTATTTTACAATTAGACATTATTATAATAGTGAAATATACTACATAGTAAATAGTTTAACGGATCCTTAGGAGATGTAAATCTCGAGCATCGCTTGAGTTACTGCACTCATATTTATTTCTGTTGATTTAACTCACATAAGATCTTTTAGTTATGACTCGAATGTTTTGTCTTTTCAATTCGCTCGGGTTAGTCCGAGCGTTTTAGGATTTGAATATTTTACTCTAGAGGATGAAGACGAAGATTTGTAGTATTTCTATCTACTATATTATTCCACTACACCATTTAATTCCACTGCATTAATTATTATTCTCTGGTATGTGTACTCTGATTTGTGTTGTATAAATATAATCAAAAGTTTCGTATAATAGCTTCACGAATTGTATATTTGATTATTATATTTATCCTTCCACTGTGAGTTTTATTTTGTTTTATTTCTTCCTTGTTTTCTTATTTACTCCATAACAATTCGCCCTTTCAGATGTTTTTGAATTGGCACATGTGTCGATTTAAAGCGTACGAAAAGGCGGACGTTACACTTAGGTTTTAAAAACTTTACCTATTTTTAAAACTTCATTCTTAAAATTCAAACTATTTAAACAATTTTTTTAAGTAGTTAAACAAATTGAAGTTTAAAACTTAATTTATTTTGAACTTTGATTTAAACATAACTTGAACTAGTTTAAAACTTGGAATTACTTGTTTTAAAACTTTCTTTCCATTTAAACTAGCTTTTAAATTTTATTAAAGGTTTAAACCTGAGAAATAGGTTTCAGAAAAACCTGTAACCAAACAAGATCGACCCACCCGAGGCAACCTTCTTTCCCTTCGAGTCAAATACCTTACTGCCTCGAACAAAACAACCAGCGCTTCGAGTATCGCTTCGAGTATCGCTTCGAGTAAAACAACGAACAACCCAACTTCACTCAAAAAAAATGCTCAGATCACCAATAGTGCCTCCGTGCGCATGCACAAAGGTTGTGGCGATTCCAACCACCAACGACGATCATCCCCCATCCACTAACATCACCAAACTTCAACTTAATCATCAGATCGCTTCCAGGTGGACTCGAAATTGAATTCGAGTCAAAATCCAAACCTGGAAATGTCACCAAGCTACGCCATCAAACCTGAAAAAATGCGTCGAACTCGAGACGTCGATCACCAGAGAACCTGAAACTCCGGTCAATGATTTGTTGACACCTTCTCCATCGTCCCCCAATGCCTCGTAATGCTCGATCGATCATAGGTGTCGAACGAATCAATTTCTTAGCCGTGACAAAATTAGGTTTACAAAAGAAAACTCCATGCCTCCGACGCCACCATGGTCGTTGCCACCCCCGGTCATTTTTCCTACCACCACCGTAGGCTCCTTCATCACCACGAACAACCCCAACTTCCACGAATCAATTGACCACCAGTAATGTGACGACCCGCACTTCAACTACCAGAAAAGATGTATCATCAATAAGAAAGAAAGGGATGAGGAAATAGAAAGATAGAGAAGAATGAACAACAACATCAAAATCTCACAGCGGAATGGAACAAATATAATATATCACTTAAATATTACATAGTTTTTACATATATCAGAGCTATACAGATCATACAACACATACTAGACAGTTATAAAAACCTGTCTAATTAACCCAAGTCAATATACAATACAGATAAACAGCTCAGAGGTATCAACACAGCGGAACACCATGTATATATATATATATATATATATATATCTACAACGTAGAAGCCTCCTGCTCCATTGCTCCTCGAGAATTCGTCAAACCTAACCTGAATCCCTTGGCTACCCGTAAAAATTTGGGTACCCGAGAGTTTATGAAAACAAAAGTAAACTCCGGGTCAGACATGGGTCAGGTATGAGTAAATGGTTTAGGGTTGATTAACTTTGAAAAACATTTGAAAATAAAGGTATCACGTAAGACTCCCCACAAATAAATACGGGTAAGTTTTTACCTCACGCTAACCAAAACATTTCATAGGAAATCCAGTGATATTATAATAGTGTCTAGGGTTTTCAAGTAAATAGAAAATAGCCGAAATTGTTACATTCATTAAATTCCAGCTACTAGCCACAAAAGTGGGTAATACAAATCAAAACCGTAGGGTCTCGTAGGGAAAATGGATTTCCAACAATAGCAGGGCTACTGGGGTACCGCCCGTCACAGTACGGGGCCTAGATCACCGTACCGAGGATTACTCCCTTCATCCCCTACAACACAAGGCCGGAACCATTCCTTACTGAACAGTCCCGAACAAGATAAACCCCGTGGTTGGCACCACCAACCACCCACTAAGCCGAAATATAAATAAGGGACATCTAGACAGGGGAAATATCTTGTCCTGCTTGGGCATGACCCTCCGAACCTTGCTGCATCTCCCCTGTTTTAGCCATTCCCGGTTGATGAGGCTTGAGTCTGCGATTACCTTTAAAGAACATATTACTTAGAATGCTCATCGTCCGCCTGGCGATGAGCTGAAAGCATTCAATCCGTACAAGTTCGTTCCGGGTTCGAACGAAACCGAAGGCATTATCTCGTTACACTCATTTTGGAATCACCCTCAGAGTTAACGACGATAACCCTTGCATTCTGAAACACCATCTCGATCTTCATTTCAGGATTCACGACCTAACGTTTAAATTGGATCGATGTGGTTTTCGAAGAATCAAATTTGATTCTTCCGATCCCGGTCTCATCGAATCCAACCGCCATTTTAAGGGCCAAGTTGTCTAATTAGCTTATACAGTTTTAAATAATTCAAATTCAACAATTGAATTAACATAGCATTGATTATAGATAAAATCAATACAAGCAGCATAGGTATAGCACAGCATATCACAGCGTATCATAGAATATCATCACATAAATATCACAATCAAATATTCAACACACAATCCATAAACAGTCATCTGAAATTCAATGTAAATTAAGTATATCAGAGTTAATCGCTCAACCCTGTGTTATTGATTAACAGTTATATTACTCATTTCTTTACAAACTATTTGAATCCATAGATCATTCATAATTAATTATTAATCTTAATTACTCAATAACTTATTTTATTATACACTACTTAATTAATCAATTCCTGATTAAATAGTTTAACTTTAATTACGATTCTTTAACCATTAATTACTACCTTAATGGTTATTTAATAACTTGAATACTTATTTGTTAACTTTAACTTACTTAATTAACCCTTTGTTTATCCTTAATTCTTAAGTAAATTACTTAATTAATTATTAATTCACATCTAGTTTATTTGATTAACCAACTATTAACTTAAGTAGTAATTACAATCTTATAATTACTTAAAATCTACCATTAATTATAGTTTAAAAGTGATTATTCTTAATTACTTCCTGAAGATATTGATTATTTAATTTAATTAACATTTTAAGGGTTTCTTTAAGTTCGAAGTTCCATTATATTACTAACTACAACTCGGACATTCATTAACTTTATGCTTAATTAAATAGATCACTGAATTACGTTAATAAATAGGAGCTTAACCTTTCAAAGTATGGACCAAAATAATTATCTTGTATAAAAGTTTTGAAATCTCGAACCTGTTAAACATTTTTTTTTAAACAGTGTTTTGTAGTTAAATAAAAACTGTTTACTTAGCTTACTAAAAGAAAATGAAACTGCAGTTATCAAACACTAAACACTACCCTGGGAAACTCACGCAATGCCTCGAGTCATTCAAACAATTCACCCGAGCACCTCCCTGAACCCCATCTTCTTCTCTTATAATTTTTTTTATAAACTGTTAAATTATAAACTGCTAAACGTTTACAAAAGAATGAACATCAGGTCCCCAACAACTATCACGCGATCGTCTCGAGGCATCTCCCCATAAAATTAAACACGTCTCGAAGCATACCAATGACAGAAAAAAAAAAACACAACTCCACCTCCATCACCACCGTGCACGTGCACGGTGGGTAGCCGCACTTCCAGCGGCAGTCACCAGCGTCGACCAACCGAATTTTCTCCTCTCAACCATAATCGACTCCCAGAGATTCAAAAATAAGGTCGAAACCAAAATTTACAGTTTTACGAAAGCACTACAAACAAGTCCCTTGGCAAATTTCACTCGCGAACTTCGAACAAGCCACCGGAATTGCCGCCGCTTCGCCCACACGACCTCGATATACTAAACCATCTACCCTTCAATTCTCGTGCAGCTCGGTCACGAAATGAGGGTGAACTCGATGATTAACAGAGAAGAAAGAATTACCCAGTAAAAGCCCTAATATGGTCTCGTGTTCCAAATTCAATAAATAGAAAAGTTAATTTACATTTTTCCTGAGATCACAATCACTGATATTAGCTTCACTTCAATTCTTAACTTAAATTATTGATTACATAACCAGAAATTCGCAAAAGTGCCATTTTGGTTCGTATACAAACTGCCTTGGAAATACTGTGTTAAAAATCTTCATTTTAGTTTTAAAAATCATGTTTAGTGGTAAGGATTCAAGCTATGGACTCAAGTTAATACTTTACATCATTCCATTTTATCCAATTCAGACTTTCTTACCTGTAAAATAAGTTACAGTGTATACTTACAAACCAGGGTTTAAATTAGCATTTTAAAAATCTTAATTATAAGTTTACATATTTTGTTGGTTGAAAGATTAAAACTTAACAAAGATCTAGTGTGAATTATATATGATTTTGAACAATACACAACCTGTAGCACTTTCAGAGTAGTACAGAGCAAATCCTTGCAATATTCAAAATCAAAGCATAAACCATCATGCCATAAACAATTCTCTAAACTGTTATTTTATCAAACTAAAAGCTTTTAAACTTCTTGTTTACTCACCTGTCATAATTCTAGTAACAATAGCATTGAGGTAGATTGTTTGTAACTTGAAACTGTCCTGAGATTTGCTGTCTTTAGCTCTTTCCTGTTCCTCTTTCTTCTCTTTTTTGTATTATTTACAGGTTTACTAATATATTTTTACTGAACGAACCAAATAAGAATATTTACACTCATATAAATAGAAGAAAATAGGTGTACATGGGTAGGTTGTATCTAGACATCTATATATTCTTGACCAGGTTGATTTTGTAATTATCTTCCTGTAGTATAGCATGATTTTGCAAATTTCAGCTGGATATGTTTGTAGGTCTGAGATGTTCGGGTTTGTAAACAAATGAGTTGACAAAATAATGTACTGAGAAGATGGAATTTAAATGTTTAGGTTGCTAATTATGTTTACACAATTATAAGTATAGTGTACTATGTATAAAGATATTTATTTGTAGGCAAGTATTGCAGGTCAATGGCTTGAGTGAGAAGCTTTATATAAAGATCTTTGTTTTGTTATTAAGTTACTTGTTTTTATTAACTTCAAGTTTGGACTGTAATACACATATTTGTTTGCATATATATTTGTCTTATTATCATTTTATTTATATTTTTTTTTTCAGTTTGACTTGGGTCTTACATGAAGAATAGTTGTATACATCTATTTATATCCTTATTTTAGCTACTTATTGGATCACATACATGTGTTTGACTACATTACTTGTATTCTATTTGTATGACAGACTTTACAAGCCTTTGATCATAGTATTTTGTTTGTATTTTTATATTTCAAGTTATAACTTATATTTGTATATTTATATTTTTAGTTACATTTATATTTTATAATTTTGGTTTATATTTACATTCCCATACTTATGTTATGGATGTTTATGCTTCTACCCATTTACATTGTTTTATATTTAAGTTCATATTTATGATTTATCCTTGTCTTGTATGTATATATTTATAACCATTTATATTGTTTTACACTAAAGTTTTTGTTTTAAATTTCCATATTTAATACTCATATGATTATTATTTAAAGTTCTACAATTAGATATACATACATATATTATCAGATATGAAAATATTGAAAGTATTTTAATTTAATTACGTAAAAATAAGTTCTATTATAATATTATCGAAAGATTTTATTTTGAACTCTCCAAAGTCCAATTCCCTTTTTTTTTTAAATATGCAATTTAAATAAATAAATTGACAGTATCTCCAAATCATAATCATTTTAATATGGCCAATTTTCATTTCATTTAATTTAGATTAAATATTTATTAAAATAAACGGGGTCAAAAATCCAGGGTCGTTACATTCCTCCCCCCTTAAAAGAATTTCGTCCCCGAAATTTAAACAACAGTTAATTCAAAAACTTAACATTAACAATCTAAACATACATATCACCCATACAAAGACAAACAATTAAACAATCAATTCTAACAGCATTACTAGTTATCCGGACATAAATCTAGATAAGCTTTTCTAAAATTGTCGAGAGTTTGTTTCTCAATGATCAACAATCCAAACTGGATTCCTGACCACAGCTAAATTGGATTTAAATTTCCAAATTCCCGAATTTCTGGTTGAACAACCAATGATGAATCATAAACACATTTCCTTAGATGGGATATATGGAATACACAATACATTCCAGATATTCACTCTGGCAGTTCAATTCTGAAATCTACAGTATTAACTCTTTCCCAAATTTTATTAACTTCTTTACAGAATTTCAATATCTATTTTAATCAGGCCCGTACGATGAGCATATATCATTCGTACGCAATATCAAATCCGATCGCTCAATCGATCACACAATTTCACTTCCGAACTAGTGTTGTCCACCCGACTTCCTAGTACGGACTCCGAACTGGTTTCTTGATCAGAAACTGTCATTCTCCTTGCATAGTCACAACTATGATAGAGAATCCCTAGGATCAATCAAGACCCAAATCCATGGTTCATCGTCGAAAATCGAGTGAAAAATCCTGACTCGGATCGATATAACTATCTCGAAATTCTGTGCTCGAATCTGGATCAAACTGTTATGCGAATAAAATAATATACGTACATCCTACGTATTAATATCCTTTGATTATCACCATATCAATTTCTTTTATTCACATTATTTTAGATTTCTATCTACTAGGAATAATTTTCTCCATATCAAATTTTACTTAAGAATGTCTCCATTCATTTCTTAAGTTTTTAATATAAGCATTATATATTCCCACTTAAGCCTTTACATCCTCTTATCATTATTATTTTTCCATTTTAAATCTGAATTACCAATTCCATATGAATTCAATTTTCTTAACTCTGAATATTGAACTTTTATTGACTATTTCCATTTATAACTGGTTCCTATTATTATTTTTAAATTAGTTTCATTCATTAGTTTACTTATAGTTTTCAAATTTGAAATTGTTTTGTTGCTAATTTTTTTTTATAGTTTTCAAATTCTGAATAGCTTTGACATATTCTCCATTTGTTCAGCATTATATATTTCCATAAGCACAAATATAAGGTTCCGATCCTCAACACAATAAATTTCAATCAATTCTCAAACCATTCCTTTCAATTAAAAGGAATTTACAACTTGCTTGCTTATATAATCCATTTAAGCAATACAAACTCATATCCAAAATCATCTTATTTTGCTTCCAATAATTCATAGAATTTTATCTAACTCTCATTTACTTCAAAACAACTCATTTCGATATGCAATTTGACAATATTATTGTGAATTGATAATCATTTAAGCTTTATAACAAATTTTAAATTGATTCCATCTCAATTTTACACTTGACTCCACCACATTTGATTTATTCACAATCCTTTCATTGCATTTCCTTTCATTTCAACAGGTTTGATTTCAAACCATTTTATTAAACTCGACAACCAATATTTTAAACAATCATCTCAAAATTTTACTTAAGTCATTTTTTTTCAAACTATTCCACCTAACAACTTAAGTTATTCTATTTCACCTATTTCCATTCAAATCTTTAATTTGATATTCCTTTAATCAAATCTCAACTATTTACTGATTAGTTTGTCTGTTATTCATTCTTAAATTTATATTAACATTATCAATTCATTATTGAATTTATTCATAATAAGGTTATTCAATTTATACTTGAATTAGATTTGTTTACAACTCACGCCATTTCTATATAAATCCAATTCACACTTACTTTGGTTTTATATTTACTTATTTATTTAAGAATTTTATTTCATTCAAATTTTATCTATAACTCGACCGAGTTCATTTAATTTCATTTTAACTCATCTTCAGTTAAATTTAGCTACTTACCATTCCTTAAATTTATTTCTCAATATATGAGCTCAAAACCTTTTATCTACTTAACAACTTATATTGCTCATTTGAGTCATTTCATCTTATAATCACACTTCAGATTATATATATATATATATATATAGCACTTACTATCTTAAGGTATAAATTTCCACCTCATAATTACAATCATTTTACCTTCAAATATTATATCCAATTAAGTTCATTTTGAACTTCAATTCCATTTAACTTATCTCAGGTTAAACTCAAGTATATTTTCTTATCTTCATTTTCTTAAGTTAAATTTTAATTCCTGGATTAAAATTCCCAATTTTCATCTATTTGAGTTAAGTTTTAATTCCGGGGTTAAAATTCCCGATCTTTTTTATCAATATCAACTTTATCAACTTTACTTTATAAGTTCGATAGTTGATTCATTCAAACCTTCCACATTATCTAAATAGAATTTCCTAGAAGTCAATTTGCCTGGTTTCCATTTCCAAAACCATTTGAAAGGATAACTACACTTATCCACTTGGTATGTCAAATCAAATTTCCAAATCCCAAACACTTGTTTTTACCAAAACAAAGTTTCTCTATTTTGAAAATCTCTAAAACAACTTGTGTACCCAACAAGCCCAAACAATATCCTGATAGCAATCCATCACTTTAGAAACTCGAAAATGAATACTAATGATGTGGCCATCATCATCAGGATTATTTTCCAGCGACTTAAAGTGAGTTCAGTGCTTTCTTGCTTTCACAAATTCTTCCCAAAACAATTTTCATTCAATCATATTTTTTCCAAAACAATGCTCCATTATTGCCTTCAAATCTTTGGAAAAACATTTCAAACCTTTCCAAGATTTTTAAATTTCCAAATCCTTTTGTTTAAATTCATTTAAATACTTTCGAATTTCCGGGACTTAAATTCTGGTTTAATCAAATTTTAGTTATATTCCTTTTTTATTTAAAATCATTCCTAAATAATTTTACTTGGTTATAAACCACTCACATTTAAATTTTTATTTGATTGTACTATTAACAATCACACATCCAAGTTTATATAGTTATTTCAGAAAAATATTTCTTTTATATCAAAATATAAATTTGGGTAAAATTATATCATTTACCCTATTTTTAAAAACAATACTGTGTCGGTCTATCTTGTTTAAGAGTTTAGAAATCCCTATCGATGAAATGGCGTCCCACACATCGACCAGAATCCATAAACACTCAACAGATAAATCAACACAATATAAAAACAATTTTATATTCACTAACAAGTACGCGCTCATATCTATTAATACACTCAAACTCATTTTAGAGTACTACTGACTCTATTCTATGAGTAATTTCTACCAGAGCCAAAGTCATCACCAACCTATGCTCTGATACCAACTGTGACGACCCGCCCTTCAACTACCAGAAAAGACGTATCATCAATAAGAAAGAAAGGGATGAGGAAATAGAAAGATAGAGAAGAAAGAACAACAACATCAAAATCTCACAACGGAATGGAACAAATATAATATATCACATAAATATTACATAGTTTTTACATATATCAGAGCTATACAGATCATACAACACATACTAGACAGTTATAAACACCTGTCTAATTAACCCAAGTCAATATACAATACAGATAAACAGCTCAGAGGTATCAACACAGCGGAACACCATGTATATATATATATATCTACAACGTAGAAGCCTCCTGCTCCATTGCTCCTCCAGAATTCGTCAAATCTAACCTGAATCCCTTGGCTACCCGTAAAAATTTAGGTACCCGAGAGTTTATGAAAACAAAAGTAAACTCCGGGTCAGACATAGGTCTGGTATGAGTAAATGGTTTAAGGTTGTTTAACTTTGAAAAACATTTGAAAATAAAAGTATCACGTAAGACTCCCCACAAATAAATACGGGTAAGTTTTTACCTTATGCTAACCAAAACATTTCATAGGAAATCCATTGATATTATAATAATGTATAGGGTTTTCAACTAAATAGAAAATAGCCGAAATTGTTACATTCATTAAATTCCAGCTACTAGCCACAAAAGTGGGTAATACAAATCAAAACCGTAGGGTCTCGTAGGGAAAATGGATTTCCAACAATGGCGGGGCTACTGGGGTACCGCCCGTCACAGTACGGGGCCTAGATCACCGTACCGAGGATTACTCCCTTCATCCCCTGTAACACAAGGCCAGAACCATTCCTTAATGAACAGTCCCGAACAAGATAAACCCCATGGTTGGCGCGACCAACCACCCACTAAGCCGAAATATAAATAAGGGACATCTAGACAGGGGAAATATCTTGTCCTTCTTGGGCATGACCCACCTAACCTTGCTGCATCTCCCCTGTTTTAGCCATCCCGGTTGATGAGGCTTGATCTGCGATCACCTTTAAAGAACATATTACTTAGAATGCTCATCGTCCGCCTGACGATGTGCTGAAAGCTTTCAATCCGTACAAGTTCGTTCCGGGTTCGAACGAAACCGAAGGCATTATCTCGTTACACTCATTTTGGAATCACCCTCAGAGTTAACGACGATAACCCTTGCATTCTGAAACACCATCTCGATCTTCATTTCAGGATTCACGACCTAACGTTTAAATTGAATCGATGTGGTTTTCGGAGAATCAAATTTGATTCTTCCGATCCCGGTCTCATCGAATGCAACCGCCATTTTAAGGGCCAAGTTGTCTAATTAGCTTATACAGTTTTAAATAATTCAAATTCAACAATTGAATTAACATAGCATTGATTACAAATAAAATCAACACAAGCAGCATAGGTATAGCACAGCATATCACAGCGTGTCATAGAATATCATCACATAAATATCACAATCAGATATTCAACACACAATCCATAAACAGTCATCTGAAATTCAATGTAAATTAAGTATATCAGAGTTAATCGCTCAACCCTGTGTTATTGATTAACAGTTATATTACTCATTTCTTTACAAACTATTTGAATCCATAGATCATTCATAATTAATTATTAATCTTAATTACTCAATAACTTATTTTATTTTACACTACTTAATTAATCAATTCTTGATTAAATAGTTTAACTTTAATTACGATTCTTTAACCATTAATTACTACATTAATGGTTATTTAATAACTTGAATACTTATTTGTTAACTTTAACTTACTTAATTGACCCTTTATTTATCCTTAATTCTTAAGTAAATTACTTAATTAAATATTAATTCACATCTAGTTTATTTGATTAACCAACTATTAACTTAAGTAGTAATTACAATCTTATAATTACTTAAAATCTACCATTAATTATAGTTTAAAAGTGATTATTCTTAATTACTTCCTGAAGATATTGATTATTTAATTTAATTAACATTTAAAGGGTTTCTTTAAGTTCGAAGTTCCATTATATTACTAACTATAACTCGGACATTCATTAACTTTATGCTTAATTAAATTGATCACTAAATTACGTTAATATATAGGAGCTTAACCTTTCAAAGTATGGACCAAAATAATTATCTTCTATAAAAGTTTTGAAATCTTGAACCTGTTAAACATTTTTTTTAAAACAGTGTTTTACAGTTAAATAAAAACTGTTTACATAGCTTACCAAAAGAAAATGAAACTGCAGTTATCAAACACTAAACACTACCCTAGGAAACTCACGCAATGCGTCGAGTCATTCAAACAATTCACCCGAGCATCTCCCTGAACCCCATCTTCTTCTCTTACAATTTTTTTTATAAACTGTTAAATTATAAACTGCTAAACATTTGCAAAAGAATGAACATCAGGTCCCCAACAACTATCACGCGATCGTCTCAAGGCATCTCCCCAGAAAATTAAACACGACCCGAAGCATACCAATGATAGAAAAAAAATAAAAAAAACACAACTCCACCTCCATCACCACCGTGCACGTGCACGGTGGGTAGCCGCACTTCCAGCGGCAGTGACCAGCGTCCACCAACCGAATTTTCTCCTCTCAACCATAATCGACTCCCAGAGATTAAAAAATAAGGTCGAAACCAAAATTTACAGTTTTACGAAAGCACTGAAACAAGTCCCTCGGCAAATTTCACTCGCGAACTTCGAACAAGCCACCAGAAATGCCGCTGCTTCGCCCACACGACCTTGATACACTAAACCATCTACCCTCCAAATCTCGTGCAGCTCGGTCATGAAATGAAGGTGAACTCGATGATTAACAGAGAAGACACAATTACCCAGTAAAAGCCCTAATATGGTCTCGTGTTCCAAATTCAATAAATAGAAAAATTAATTTACATTTTTCCTGAGATCACAATCACTGATATTAGCTTCACTTCAATTCATAACTTAAATTATTGATTATAAAACCAGAAATTCGCAAAAGTGCCATTTTGGTTCGTATACAAACTGCCTTGGAAATACTGTGTCAAAAATCTTCATTGTTTTAAAAATCATGTTTAGTGGTAAGGATTCAAGCTATGGACTCAAGTTAATACTTTACATCATTCCATTTTATCCAATTCAGACTTTCTTACCTGTAAAATAAGTTACAATGTATACTTACAAACCAGGGTTTAAATTAGCATTTTAAAAATCTTAATTATAAGTTTACATATTTTGTTGGTTGAAAGAT
This sequence comes from Allium cepa, assembly GCA_030765085.1. NCBI lineage: Eukaryota > Viridiplantae > Streptophyta > Magnoliopsida > Asparagales > Amaryllidaceae > Allium > Allium cepa. The sequence goes on along the minus strand of CM060937.1, from coordinate 765,097,978 downwards.
TAAAACTTAACAAAGATCTAGTGTGAATTATATAAGATTTTGAACAATACACAACCTGTATCACTTTCAGAGTAGTACAGAGCAAATCCTTGCAAATATTCAAAATCAAAGCATAAACCATCATGCCGTAAACAATTCTCTAAACTGTTATTTTATCAAACTAAAAGCTTTTAAACTTCTTGTTTACTCACCTGTCATAATTCTAGTAACAATAGCATTGAGGTAGATTGTTTGTAACTTGAAACTGTCCTGAGATTTACTGTCTTTAGCTCTTTCCTGTTCCTCTTTCTTCTCTTTTATTTTTGTTTACAAGTTTACTAATATATTTTTACTGAACGAACCAAATAAGAATATTTACACTCATATAAATAGAAGAAAATAGGTGTACATGTGTAGGTTGTATCTAGACAGCTATATATTCTTGACCAGGTTGATTTTGTAATTATCTTCCAGTAGTATAGCATGATTTTGCAAATTTCAGCTGGACATGTTTGTAGGTCTGAGATGTTCAGGTTTGTAAAGAAATGTGTTGACAAAATAATGTACTGAGAAGATGGAATTTAAATGTTTAGGTTGCTAATTATGTTTACACAATTATAAGTATAGTGTACTATGTATAAAGATATTTATTTGTAGGCAAGTATTGCAGGTCAATGGCTTGAGTGAGAAGCTTTATATAAAGATCTTTGTTTTGTTATTAAGTTACTTGTTTTTATTAACTTCAAATTTGGACTGTAATACACATATTTGTTTGCATATATATTTGTCTTATTATCATTTTATTTATATTTTTTTTCAGTTTGACTTGGGTCTTACATGAAGAATACTTGTATACATCTATTTATATCCTTATTTTAGCTACTTATTGGATCACATACATGTGTTTGACTACATTACTTGTATTCTATTTGTATGTTTTAATTACATTCTTAAAAAGCATATATAACTTACCAAATATTAAAAGTTGAAATGTTTAATAAGAGAATGTAAGGGAAATTTTACAAGTAAGAGTATGTAATGCAGTGTTAAATAAATTGCTTTTATTAATAAGAATTGGATGCTGTGGTTATTGTAAACTTAAGTATATTTGAGATGATACTAATAAAAAAATGAAGAAAAGTAGGCTTTGTAACAACCCAAGATTTTTCACCAATTTATAATCATCGTTAAATGTTTAATGGCGATGGCTAATTGCTTTGTGTAGTGTTTAATCGAGATGAAATTCTTTTAAATTTGTTAAAGATTTGTGGGCTTTAAAATAATCGTTTGATTTTGTCAATTTATCTTGCTCAGTCAGTCGATGTTGCTTGGATCCTAGAGATTAATTCGGGCTTTCAATCGAACCTTGGTCCAATAACCCTCTTTCCTCTATCTTTATTACTTCGGCCCATACCCTTTACAAATGGATTCAACCCGTCCCCCTCTCTTTATTGATCATTCGAAACCCTAAAAAAAATAACGAAAAGAAAAGAAAATGGTGGCTCGTTTTCGTTCGTTCATCTTTACAAATTAGGGCTTCTGCCGATTTCATTCGCTCGTCTTCGAGATGCCACAGCGTCAACTCCGCCAAGTGTCATTGCTCACTGCTACCACGTCGAAGAAGGTAAGTGTTTCACTCACATCTAATTCCTATCTCGAGTTTATTAGTGTTCGAATTCTACGATTTTCGTTCGTATTTGATTGTTGAATTCGTCCCTTGATTTGTCGGCCATTCAACTATGTGGGAGATTGATGTTTTCTGAATTGGTTATGTTCAGTGTCTTGATGATTTGCCGTGATGACTTTGAGTTGTCACGAGCATTTGTGTTTTGTTGATTTGAGTTGCATTTTATAATGGGCATCGGCTTTAACTTTGATTTTGGTTTGAATATGTTGTTTTGATTTCGTGAATTTCTGGCATCACTGATCCTTAGGGCTTTGACTTTTATGGCCCCTGTGAGCTTCGTCTCTGGCCATCTTTGTATTCATTCCTGAAGCATTGATTTGAATTTTTGATAACCACGGCTTTTAAAACTGTTTGATAGTGCTTCGTCCCTTACTTGTTGCACATGCAACCTGATGTTTGAACTTGACTTGGTTTGTGATACTTTTTGACTTGGTCACTGTTGTTTTGTTCTCTGGTATGAATTGCTTTGCTTGATTTTATTCACTGCTTCATTGTAAGTTGTTGATTAATCACTGTGTATATGTGGTACATCAATGTACATATATATTACTTGATTTTGTACACTCTACTATGATTTTAAAACTGCTGTGAGTTGCATCTACATAACTACTGCTCACTTGATTGCATTCCTTTGCATTGGGTTTGTGTAATCTGGTCTTGTGGCACTGTGTGCAACTCAGTTTGAATTGTGTTCCCGTTGGTGCACTTTGTACCTGGTCATTTTGAGCTGGTTCATTTTTGTGTTCATCACTTGTTTACCCGTTCATGGTGATGTTTACACTCCTTCATTGTGTGTGTATATATATATATGTTTGTGCACTGACTTGAGTTCGACTTTAGTTGAGTCTTGTTTGTTGTTGCAGTTGCTAGTTTGAGTTATGTTTCCTCTTGCACATGCTCTTTTATAAATATTTCAGTGGAGCTTGTGGTCATCCTGCTTTGCCTGGATTGTGTACATCTGTGCACATTGATGTATATACATTCATATTGTACTTGCACTTGTAATTATTTCCACGCTTGTGCAAACTGTTTCAGCCTGGACTTGATTTCTTTATGCGGTCCTGTTGACTTGAATTCTAATCTTCAGGTGGCTTGACTTTGAGTAATAAGGTCTGGACTTAATTCATTTGTGATTCTACCTTTGTTACATTTTGGTTTGTGGCATGTCCGGTTTGATGTGTCATGTACTTATGCACTCGAACCTGATTTGAGATTATCGGTATTCATCCCTTGCCTGTTGCATTTGCAGTGTCTTCATTTGTGCACTGCTATGTATTGGTTTCTCGACATATTGATTTTAGCTTGCTTTCGATTTTACTGAACTTTGATAGTCTCGACTAATTTGTTTCGAGACAGCTTTTGTTGCATTGTGATCTTGTGGTGGTTGTAGTCTTTAGTTGCAGTTTGCCCTTGTATTCATTTATGCAGTTGCTCTTCTTGGCTTGCATCGCATTGATGCAATTGGATTTGTTTTTCTTTTAAACTTGAGTTGAATCCGTATTTCGGGTTTGACCTTGTGCTAGCATTGCGAATTTATTTGAATTGCAATTGAGTTGAACCCGATTTTTCTTGGGCTTGACCTTGTGCTCATTTGTGAATTTTCATTGTGTACATCATCACTGTAGTGGCAAGGTAGTGCACGCAAGCATGAAATGCAACACATGTATCGATTTTATTGGTATTTCTTTTACACTTGATGCGTTGATCTTTTGTGTAATGCATGTGTAGTGGCGAGGCAGTACACGCGTGTGTGTGCTGCAGCCCTACCTGAATTGATGTTTTTAAGTAATGTTCCAATTACTTGAATTGTTTTGTTTAATTCGATATTTTGGAATTTGCTGATTTGTTGTTAACGCTGTTATGCATTATATTTACCGTTATCCTTTTCTTTATTAAAGGATTGAATAGGTGAAATTATTGTGACTGTCGTCTAATTGTTATTTAATTATTACCGCTTCTGCGCACTAATAACCGAGTTTGAATTAGACTGACCCGTGTATTATTTTCTTTTGAATTTAATACTCGGGTCAGGCCGAGTTATTACAGGTTGTAGATATCTTACTTTGGGTTGCTGCTAGAGCCATGAAGTATGTTCTTACTTTTTGGAGTAGTCGTTGTCTTAGAATAGGATGTTGTGTATTCATGTATATTATTTTCGATAATGTACTTGTATATGTAACTTCCAGAGTCGATAGTTGTAGTTGTATCATATATATTGCATCCCATGTATTGTAACTGACTCAGTTATTATATATATGAGACCTTTTGTTTTATCTGTGTTCCGCATTTATATTATCTGTGTTATTATTATATCTACTGTCCTAAACTATTATGAACCATCGTAGTTCGTTTTATACTGGAATTGGGGTATGTCGATGGGAGTAAATAAATCAGAGATGAAAAATGAAAGGATATATATATATACCACTCCTATCGAGATAACCAAAACTAGTGTAAGGCCTAACTATGGATGGCCGCTCCTCAACAGCCTTATTCTCCGCGCTAGTTGACAGCATTACATCGTAGTGTTCTTGGCTAGCGTGGGTATAGAGGTGGGGCGTCACAGCTTGGTATCAAAGCCTGGGGTTTAGGACAAATATAAAACATAACTTAGATGAAACATGTGTTACAACTATTTGTCGACGTTTTATCTCTCATCTTTGCCTATGATTATCTTTGTTTGTTAGGTATGAATTCCTAACGCTTATTTATGCGCATTTGATTTTGATTTCGTGAAAGTATATTGGCTTCGGCCTCCGTTTGCTTTTCGAACTCAAGTTGAGTTTTTGATGATGTTGATTCGTTTTGTACTCGACTGTGGCCATTACTTGTTAACGTCGACATTGACTTGATTTTTACTTTTGTTGAAGTCATTTATGCATATAAGCTCGTTTTGCTTTGTTTTTCCAACTGTTAATCGATTCTTCTTTACCGATTAGTCGTTATCACCTTTGTCGACTTTGATAACTTCTATTTATGGAATTTTTTGGTATTCCTACATTGATGGATTTGGAATCGAATTCTTTGGATTTTATTCACGTCTTCGAATGTGAATTTTAGTGAATTGATTTGGTTTTCAAATATAATCGATTCTTGGTTATTTCCCCGATTTGTTGCTATCATTTATTAGCAACTTTGATGACATTTTCTTCGGGTTTTTGTGAACATACTTTTTGAAGGATTCGGTATCGATTTCTTTGGATTCTATTCACATCTTTGTATGTGAATTCTTGTGATTGATTGTCTCTACAATCATTTTTGTGATTTGTCACTTTAAAAATATAAAGGTTTCAATGCTAGTAGTAAATATCAAAACTCTTTTATCAAAATGATTTCAAGTCTATTTTCAATACCAAACTCTTTTCCTAAACCGTTTTCCAATCTATTAGTATATACAAACCTTTATTTCACTCGTATGAGAAATCTAATTAAACGGCTTTGCAAAACAAGTGGTACGAAACGCTTGCGTTTACTTCGTCGGTTAATTTTTGGACTTGTTCGATTGAACCACTTGTGACATTTTTCTAGTGAAGATCTACAGTTTGTTCGTAAATATTTAAGTTAAGCTAGTGGTTATGGGACATGAAGCTAAACTTTTATATTCACTAACTTAGTGTAATTGACACTTCTCGTTGATCATGACGATCATTTTTATGATTTAGACTAGCAATTGTGCGATGTCTCTTTGTTTGCAATGTTAGACTAGACACCATTTGTGTGATTCCACCCATACATACCTTTTTGATTTTTGGTTAGTCTAGAGCTCATCTGTGTGATTCCACTCACACATACTTTCTTTTTGTTTGCGAGGTTAGACTAGACACCATTTGTGTGATTCCACTCACACATCCCTTTTTGATTTTTGGTTAGTCTAGACCTCATCTATGTGATTCCACTCACACATACTTTCTTTTTTTTGCAAGGTTAGACAGGGCACCATTAGTGTGATTCCACTCACATATAACTTTTTGATTTTTGGTTAGTCTAGACCTCATCTGTCTGATTCCACTCACACATACTTTCATTTTGTTTGCGAGATTAGACTAGACACCATTTGTGTGATTCCACTCACGCATACCTTTTTGATTTTAGATTAGTCTAGACCTCATCTGTGTGATTCCACTAACACATACTTTCTTTTTGTTTGCGAGGTTAGACTAGAAACCACTTGTGTGATTCCACTTACACATACCTTTTTGATTTTTGGTTAGTCTAGACCTCATCTGGATGATTCCGACTCACCCATATGGGGTAGCTTCCTATGGTCTTCCGACAGTCATGTGATAGGCCTCTATCCTTTTTTCTGTGTTTTCTGGATTTCTTATGTAGATTTCTAGAATTTGTGTTTTCTGGATTTCTTGTGATGATTTCTAGAATTTGTGCTTCACTAATTTTCGTGATTTTTATTGATAAGATTTATCAATTTTTGTGCATTGGCGAATTCGTGTGTCATTGACTTGTTATGAATACTAGTTTAAGCTACGATACCCCTTTCTATCTTTGAGAAGATTCTTGTGACATTTTTGATGAATGAAAATTCATTGGTATTATATTCTGATGCCAATTATTTTGATGATATTTTTACGTATTAACTTCAGTAACCGTCAATTTTAAAATGAATTTTCAAGCTGTTATCCGCAATGCTGATTTTGTTGCCCGTTTTTACGGTATTTTGAGAAGTGAAATTTCGTTGTCGAAGTTGCTACTTATGTTGCTGTTTTAATCACGTGTTCTAAGAAAATTTATTTTTAAAAATTGTTTCAAAATATAAATCAAAATTGTTTTCAAAATTTTTACAGTTTATGCTTTCAAAAGAATGAGGAAGCGATTTAAACGTTTCAGAAAAATCGAGGACTATGACCCCTTTCTTTTACTGATTCGCTTAATTTCGGATTGTCCGTTTGAGAGTGCGAAATGTTATTTTTAAAATACACAATTATGCACTTTCAAGAAAACGATGAAGTGAATTAAACGATTTAGTAAAACTCGTGGTTATGGGACATGTGCGTTTTCTATTTCGGTTAATTCCGGACTCGTTAATTGAATATTTGTGATTTCTGATTATCATTTTTGATAACCGAATATTTGTGATTTCTGATTGTCGTTTTTGATAATCGGATGTTTGTGGTTTCTGATTATCGTTTTTGGTAATCAGATGTTTGTGATTTCTGATTACCGTTTTTGATATTCGGATGTTTGTGATTTCGGATTATCGTTTTTGATAATCGGATGTTTGTGCTTTCTGATTATCGTTTTTGATAATCGGATGTTTGTGATTTCTGATTATCGTTTTTGATAATCGCATTTTTGTGATTTTTGATTATCGTTTTTGATAATCGGATATTTGTGATTTCTGATTATCGTTTTTGATAATCGTATATGTGTGTTTTCTGATTATCGTTTTTGATAATCGGATGTTTGTGATCTCGTTTCTGATAATTGGATGTTTGTAGTTTCTGATTATCGTTTTTGATAATCGGATGTTTGTGATTTATGATTATCGTTTCTGATAATCGGATGTTTGTGATTTCTGATTATCGTTTTTGATAATCGGATGTTTGTGATTTCTGATTATCGTTTTTGATAATCAGATATTTGTGATTTCTGATTATCATTTTTGATAATTGGATATTTGTAATTTAATTATCGTTTGAGATAACTAAAAATTTATGATTTAAGATCTGATTATCATTTGTGATAATTAAATATTTGTTTTAAGATTTGATTATCAATTGTGTTAATTAAATATTCGTTGATTTGTGATTTCTGATTATCGTTTTTGATAATCAGATATTTGTTGTTTCTGATTGCCGCTTGTGATAATTAGATATTTGAGATTTAATTATCGTTTGTGATAATTAAATATTTGTGATTTAAGATTTGATTATCGTTTTGATAATTGAATATTTGTTGATTTGAAATTTGATTACCGTTGTGGTAATTCCTGATTATCGTTTTTGATAGTTAGATATTTGTGATTTGTGTTTTCTAATTTCTTTGTTGATAATTAGATTTGCTGATTTTGCTGTTTTCTAATTATCGTATCGATAATTAGATATTGTTGTTTTGTGATTTCTATATTCTAGTTATCTAATTGATAATTGAATATTGCTGATAATTGCATTTATTCAGTTTTGTTGTTTTCTGAATTATCTATTTGATGGTTAGATTTTGTTGGAAATTTGTGAATTTCTTTTATTGGATTCAAAAGATTTCTTTGGCATCTGTATTCTTGATCTTTATTTTTCTAGCTTAACCAGTTTATGTTAGGAAAGTAATTAATAGTGACGACCTTAATTATGTAAATTGCGGGGGCGCATTTTCTTTAAGGAGGGGAGTCTGTAACAACCCAAGATTTTTCACCAATTTATAATCATCGTTAAATGTTTAATGGCGATGGGTAAATGCTTGAGGTAGTGTTTAATCGAGATGAAATTCTTTTAAATTTGTTAAAGATTTGTGGGCTTTAAAATAATCGTTTGATATTGTCAATTTATCTTGCTCAGTCAGTCGATGTTGCTTGAATGCTAGAGATTGATTCGGGCTTTCAATCGAACCTTGGTCCAATAACCCTCTTTCCTCTATCTTTATTACTTCGGCCCATTCCCTTTACAAATGGATTCAACCCGCCCCCCTCTCTTTATTGATCATTCGAAACCCTAAAACAAAATAATGAAAAGAAAATGGTGGCTCGTTTTCGTTCGTTCGTCTTCACAAATTGGGGCTTCTGCCGATTTCATTCGCTCGTCTTCGAGATGCCATAGCGTCGACTCCGCCAAGTGCCGTTGCTCACGGCTGCCACGTCGAAGAAGGTGAGTGTTTCACTCACATCTAATTCCTATCTCGAGTTTATTAGTGTTCAAATTCTACGATTTTCGTTCGTATTTGATTGTTGAATTCGTCCCTTGATTTGTCGGCCATTCGACTATGTGGGAGATTGATGTTTTCTGAATTGGTTATGTTCCGTGTCTTGATGATTTGCCGTGATGACTTTGAGTTGTCACGAGCATTTGCGTTTTGTTGATTTGAGTTGCATTTTATAATGGGCATCGGCTTTAACTTTGATTTTGGTTTGAATATGTTGTTTTGATTTCGTGAATTTCTGGCATCACCGATCCTTAGGGCTTTGACTTTTATGGCCCCTGTGAGCTTCGTCTCTGGCCATCTTTGTATTCATTCCTGAAGCATTGATTTGAATTTTTGATAACCACGGCTTTTAAAACTGTTTGATAGTGCTTCGTCCCTTGCTTGTTGCACATGCAACCTGATGTTTGAACTTGACTTGGTTTGTGATAATTTTTGACTTGGTCACTGTTGTTTTGTTCTCTGGTATGAATTGCTTTGCTTGATTTTATTCACTGCTTCATTGTAAGTTGTTGATTAATCACTGTGTATATGTGGTACATCAATGTACATATATATTACTTGATTTTGTACACTCTACTATGATTTTAAAACTGCTGTGAGTTGCATCTACATAACTACTGCTCACTTGATTGCATTCCTTTGCATTGGGTTTGTGTAATCTGGTCTTGTGGCACTGTGTGCAACTCAGTTTGAATTGTGTTCCCGTTGGTGCACTTTGTACCTGGTCATTTTGAGCTGGTTCATTTTTGTGTTCATCACTTGTTTACCCGTTCATGGTGATGTTTACACTCCTTCATTGTGTGTGTATATATATATATGTTTGTGCACTGACTTGAGTTCGACTTTAGTTGAGTCTTGTTTGTTGTTGCAGTTGCTAGTTTGAGTTATGTTTCCTCTTGCACATGCTCTTTTATAAATATTTCAGTGGAGCTTGTGGTCATCCTGCTTTGCCTGGATTGTGTACATCTGTGCACATTGATGTATATACATTCATATTGTACTTGCACTTGTAATTATTTCCACGCTTGTGCAAACTGTTTCAGCCTGGACTTGATTTCTTTATGCGGTCCTGTTGACTTGAATTCTAATCTTCAGGTGGCTTGACTTTGAGTAATAAGGTCTGGACTTAATTCATTTGTGATTCTACCTTTGTTACATTTTGGTTTGTGGCATGTCCGGTTTGATGTGTCATGTACTTATGCACTCGAACCTGATTTGAGATTATCGGTATTCATCCCTTGCCTGTTGCATTTGCAGTGTCTTCATTTGTGCACTGCTATGTATTGGTTTCTCGACATATTGATTTTAGCTTGCTTTCGATTTTACTGAACTTTGATAGTCTCGACTAATTTGTTTCGAGACAGCTTTTGTTGCATTGTGATCATGTGGTGGTTGTAGTCTTTAGTTGCAGTTTGCCCTTGTATTCATTTATGCAGTTGCTCTTCTTGGCTTGCATCGCATTGATGCAATTGGATTTGTATTTCTTTTAAACTTGAGTTGAATCCGTATTTCGGGTTTGACCTTGTGCTAGCATTGCGAATTTATTTGAATTGCAATTGAGTTGAACCCGATTTTTCTTGGGCTTGACCTTGTGCTCATTTGTGAATTTTCATTGTGTACATCATCACTGTAGTGGCAAGGTAGTGCACGCAAGCATGAAATGCAACACATGTATCGATTTTATTGGTATTTCTTTTACACTTGATGCGTTGATCTTTTGTGTAATGCATGTGTAGTGGCGAGGCAGTACACGCGTGTGTGTGCTGCAGCCCTACCTGAATTGATGTTTTTAAGTAATGTTCCAATTACTTGAATTGTTTTGTTTAATTCGATATTTTGGAATTTGCTGATTTGTTGTTAACGCTGTTATGCATTATATTTACCGTTATCCTTTTCTTTATTAAAGGATTGAATAGGTGAAATTATTGTGACTGTCGTCTAATTGTTATTTAATTATTACCGCTTCTGCGCACTAATAACCGAGTTTGAATTAGACTGACCCGTGTATTATTTTTTTTTGAATTTAATACTCGGGTCAGGCCGAGTTATTACAGGTTGTAGATATCTTACTTTGGGTTGCTGCTAGAGCTATGAAGTCTGTTCTTACTTTTTGGAGTAGTCGTTGTCTTAGTATAGGATGTTGTGTATTCATGTATATTATTTACGATAATGTACTTGTATATGTAACTTCTAGAGTCTGGACTTGATTTCTTTATGCGGTCCTGTTGACTTGAAGTCTAATCTTCAGGTGGCTTGACTTTGAGTTGTATGGTCTGGACTTAATTCATTTGTGATTCTACCATTGTTACATTTTGGTTTGTGGCTTGTCCGGTTTGATGTGTCATGTACTTATGCACTCGAACCTGATTTGAGATTATCGGTATTCATCCCTTGCCTGTTGCATTTGCAGTGTCTTCATTTGTGCACTGCTATGTATTGGTATCTCAACATATTGATTTTAGCTTGCTTCTGATTTTACTGAACTTTGATAGTCTTGACTAATTTGTTTCGAGACAGCTTTTTTTGCATTGTGATCTTGTGGTGGCTGTAGTCTTTAGTTGCAGTTTGCCCTTGTATTCATTTATGCAGTTGTTCTTCTTGGCTTGCATCGCATTGATGTAAATGGATTTGTTTTTCTAATAAACTTGAGTTGAATCCGTATTTCGGGTTTGACCTTGTGCTAGCATTGCAAATTTATTTGAATTGCAATTGAGTTGAACCTGATTTTTCTTGGGTTTGACCTTGTGCTCATTCGTGAATTTTCATTGTGTACATCGTCACTGTAGTGGCAAGGCATTACACGCAAGCGTGAACTGCAGCCACATGGTGTCGATTTTATTGGTATTTCTTTTACTCTTGATGCGTTGATCATGTGTAGTGGCGAGGCAGTACACGCGTGCGTGTGCTGCAGCCCTACCTGAATTGATGTTTTTAAGTAATGTTCTAAATACTTGAACGGTTTTGTTTAATTCAATATTTTGGAATTTGCTGATTTGTTGTTAACGCTGTTATGCATTATATTTACCGTTAACCTTTTCTTTATTAAAGGATTGAATAGGTGAAATTATTGTGACTGTCGTAAAATTGTTATTTAATTATTACTGCTTCTGCGCACTAATAACTGATTTTGAATTAGACTGACCCGTGTATTATTTTCTTTTGAATTTAATACTCGGGTCAGACCGAGTTATTACAGGTTGTAGATATCTTACTTTGGGTTGCTGCTAGAGCTATGAAGTCTGTTCTTACTTTTTGGAGTAGTCGTTGTCTTAGTATAGGATGTTGTGTATTCATGTATATTATTTACGATAATGCACTTGTATATGTAACTTCTAGAGTCGACAGTTGTAGTTGTATCATATATATTGTATCACATGTATTGTAACTGACATCAATTATTATATATATGAGACTTTTTGTTTTATCCGTGTTCCACATTCATATTATCTGTGTTACTATTATATCTACTCTCCTAAACTATTACGAACCATCGTAGTTCGTTTTATACTGGAATTGGGGTATGTCGATGGGAGTAAATAAATTAGAGATGAAAAATGAAAGGATATATATATATATATAAATACCACTCCTATCGAGATAACCAAAACTAGTGTAAGGCCTAACTATGGATGGCCGCTCCTCAACAGCCTTATTCTCCGCGCTAGTTGACCGCATCACACCGTTGTGTTCTTGGCTAGCGTGGGTATAGAGGTGGGGCTTCACAGCTTGGTATCAAAGCCAGGGGTTTAGGACAAATATAAAACATAACTTAGATGAAACATGTGTTACAACTATTTGTCGACGTTTTATCTCTCATCTTTGCCTATGATTATCTTTGCTTGCTAGGTTTGAATTCCTAACGCTTATTTATGCGCATTTGATTTTGATTTCGTGAAAGTATTTTGGCTTCGGCCTGCGTTTTCTTTTCGAACTCAAGTTGAGTTTTTGATGATGTTGATTCGTTTTGTACTCGACTATGGCCATTACTTGTTAACTTCGACATTGACTTGATTTTTACTTTTGTTGAAGTCATTTATGCATTTATGCTCATTTTGCTTTGTTTTTCCAATTGTTAATCGATTCTTCTTTTCCGATTAGTTGTTATCACCTTTGTCGACTTTGATAACTTCTATTTCTGGAATTTTTGGGTATTCCTACTTTGATGGATTTGGAATCGAATTCTTTAGATTTTATTCACGTCTTCGAATGTGAATTTTAGTGAATTGATTTGGTTTTCAAATTTAATCGATTTTTGATTATTTCCCCGATTTGTTGCTATCATTTATTAGCAACTTTGATGACATTTTCTTCGGGATTTTTGTGAACAAACTTTTTGAAGGATTCGGTATCGATTTCTTTGGATTCTATTCACATTTTGTATGTGAATTCTTGTGATTGATTATTTCCACAATCATTTTTGCGATTTGCCACTTTAAAAATATAATGGTTTCAATACTAGTAGTAAATATTAGAACTCTTTTATCAAAATGATTTAAACTCTATTTTCAATATCGAACTCTTTTCCTGAACCGTTTTCCAATCTATTAGTATATACAAACCTTTATTTCACTCGTATGAGAAATTTAATTAGACGGTTTAGCAAAACAAGTGGTATCAAACGCTTTAGTTTACTTCGTCGGTTAATTTTTGTACTTGTTCGATTGAACCACTTGTGACATTTTTCTAGTGAAGATCTACAGTTTGTTCGTAAATATTTAAGTTAAGCTAGTGGTTATGGGACATGAAGCTAAACTTTTATATTCACTAACTTAGTGTAATTGACATTTCTCGTTGATCATGACGATCATTTTTATGATTTAGACTAGCAATTGTGCGATGTCTCTTTGTTTGCAAGGTTAGACTAGACACCATTTGTGTGATTCCACTCACACATACCTTTTTGATTTTTGGTTAGTCTAGACCTCATCTGTGTGATTCCACTCACACATACTTTCTTTTTGTTTGCGAGGTTAGACTAGACACCATTTGTGTGATTCCACTCACACATCCCTTTTTGATTTTTGGTTAGTCTAGACCTCATCTGTGTGATTCCACTCACACATACTTTCTTTTTGTTTGCAAGGTAAGACTAGGCACCATTTTTGTGATTCCACTCACACATACCTTTTTGATTTTTGGTTAGTCTAGACCTCATCTGTGTGATTCCATTCACACAGACTTTCTTTTTGTTTGCGAGGTTAGACTAGACACCATTTGTGTGATTCCACTGACACATACCTTTATGATTTTTGGTTAGTCTAGACCACATCTATGTGATTCCACTCACACATACTTTCTTTTTGTTTGTGAGGTTAGATTAGACACCACTTGTGTGATTCCACTCACACATACCTTTTTGATTTTTGGTTAGTCTAGACCTCATCTGGGTGATTCCGACTCACCCATATGGGGTAGCTTCCCATGGTCTTCGGACCGTCATGTGATAGGCCTCTTTCCCTTTTTTTGTGTTTTCTGGATTTCTTGTGCAGATTTCTAGAATTTGTGTTTTCTGGATTTCTTGTGCAGATTTCTAGAATTTGTGTTTTCACCAATTTTCGTGATTTCTATTGATAAGATTTATCAAATTTTGTGCATTGGTGAATTCGTGTGTGATTGACTTGTTATGAATACTAGTTTAGGGTATGATACCCCTTTCTATCTTTGAGAAGGTTCTTGTGACATTTTTGATGAATGAAAATTCATTGTTATTATATTTTGGTGCCAATTATTTTGATGAGATTTTGACGTATTAACTTCAGTAACCGTCAATTTTAAAATGAATTTTCAAGTGGTTATCCCGCAATTCTGATTTTGTTGTCCATTATTACGGTATTTTGAGAAGTGAAATTTCCTTGTCGAAGTTGCTACTGATGTTGCTATTTTAATCACGTGTTTTAAAAATTTGTTATTTTTAAAAATTGTTTCAAAATATAAATCAAAATTGTTTTCAAAATTTTTACAGTTTACGCTTCCAAAAGAACGAGGAAGCGATTTAAACGTTTCAGAAAAATCGAGGACTATGACCCCTTTCTTTTACTAATTCGCTTAATTCCGGATTGTTCATTTGAGAATGTGAAATGTTATTTTTAAAATACACAATTATGCACTTTCAAGAAAACGATGAAGTGAATTAAACGATTTAGTAAAACTCGTGGTTATGGGACAAGTGCGTTTGCTATTTCGGTTAATTCCAGACTTGTTAATTGAATATTTGTGATTTCTGATTATCGTTTTTGATAATCGGATATTTGTGATTTTTGATTATCACTTTGATAATCTGATATTTGTGTTTTCTGATTATCGTTTTTGATAATCGGATGTTTGTGATTTCTGATTATCCTTTTTTATAATCGGATGTTTGTGATTTCTGATTATCGTTTTTGGTAATCGGATGTTTGTGATTTTTGATTATCGTTTTTGATAATTGAATATTTGTGATTTCTGATTATCGTTTTTGATAATAAGATATTTGTGATTTCTGATTATCGTTTTTGATAATCGGATGTTTGTGATTTCTGATTATCGTTTCTGATAATCGGATGTTTCTGATTTCTGATTATCGTTTTTGACAATCGGATGTTTGTGATTTCTGATTATCGTTTTTGATAATCGGATGTTTGTGATTTCTGATTATCGTTTTTGATAATCGGATGTTTGTGATTTCTGATTATCGTTTTTTATTATTGGATATTTGTGATTTAATTATCGTTTGAGATAACTAAAATAATTTGATTATCATTTGTGATAATTAAATATTTGTGATTTAAGATTTGATTATCAAATGTGATAATTAAATATTCGTTGATTTCTGATTTCTGATTATCGTTTTTGATAATCAGATATTTGTTGTTTATGATTGTCGCTTGTGATAATTAGATATTTGAGACTTAATTATCGTTTGTGATAATTAAATATTTGTGATTTAAGATTTGATTATCGTTTTGATAATCAAATATTTATTGATTTGAAATTTGATTACCGTTGTGGTAATTCCTGGTTATCGTTTTTGATAGTTAGATATTTGTGATTTGTGTTTTCTAATTATCTTTGTTGATAATTAGATTTGCTTTTTTCTAATTATCGTATCGATAATTAGATATTGTTGTTTTGTGATTTCTAAATTCTAATTATCTAATTGATAATTGAATATTTCTGATAATTGCATTTATTCAGTTTTTTGTTTTCTGAATTATCTATTTGATGGTTAGATTTTGTTGGAAATTTGTGAATTTCTTTTATTGGAATCAAAAGATTTCTTTGGCATCTGTCTTCTTCATCTTTATTTTTCTAGCTCAACCAGTTTATGTTAGGAAAACAATTATTATTGACGACCTTAATTATGTAAATTGTGGGGGCGCAATTTCTTTAAGGAGTGGAGTCTGTAACAACCCAAGATTTTTCACCAATTTATAACCATCGTTAAATGTTTAATGGCGATGGCTAATTACTTTGGGTAGTGTTTAATCGAGATGAAGTTCTTTTAAATTTGTTAAAGATTTGTGGGCTTTAAAATAATCGTTTGATTTTGTCAATTTATCTTGCTCAGTCAGTCGATGTTGCTTGGATGCTAGAGATTGATTCAGGCTTTCAATCGAACCTTGGTCCAATAACCCTCTTTCCTCTATCTTTATTACTTCGGCCCATTCCCTCTACAAATGGATTCAACCCATCCCCCTCTCTTTATTGATCATTCGAAACCCTAAAACAAAATAAGGAAAAGAAAAGAAAATGGTGGCTTGTTTTCATTCTTTCGTCTTCACAAATTAAGGCTTCTGCCGATTTCATTCGCTCGACTTCGAGATGCCACAACGTCGACTCCGCCAAGTGTCGTTGCTCACGGCTGCCACATCGAAGAAAGTGAGTGTTTCACTCACAGCTAATTCCTATCTCGAGTTTATTAGTGTTCGAATTCTACGATTTTCGTTCGTATTTGATCGTTGAATTCGTCCCTTGATTTGTCGGCCATTCGACTACGTAGGAGATTAATGTTTTCTGAATTGGTTATGTTCCGTGTCTTGATGATTTGCCGTGATGACTTTGAGTTGTCACGAGCATTTGTGTTTTGTTGATTTGAGTTGCATTTTATAATGGGCATCGGCTTTAACTTTAATTTTGGTTTGAATATGTTGTTTTGATTTCGTGAATTTCTGGCATCACCGATCCTTAGGGCTTTGATTTTTATGGCCCCTGTGAGCTTCGTCTCCGGCCATCTTTGTATTCATTCCTGAAGCATTGATTTGAATTTTTGATAACCACGGCTTTTAATACTGTTTGACAGTGCTTCGTCACTTACCTGTTGCACATACAACCTGATGTTTGAACTTGACTTGGTTTGTGATAGTTTTTGACTTGGTCACTGTTGTTTTGTTCTCTGCTATGAATTGCTTTGCTTGATTTTATTCACTGCTTCATTGTAAGTTGTTGATTAATCGCTGTGTATATGTGGTAAATCAATGTACATATATATTACTTGATTTTGTACACTCTACTATGATTTTAAAACTGCTGTGAGTTGCATCTTCATAACTGCTGCTCACTTGATTGCATTCCTTTGCATTGGGTTTGTGTAATCTGGTCTTGTGGCACTGTGTGCAACTCAGTTTGCATTGTGTTCCCTTTGGTGCACTTTGTACCTGGTCATTTTGAGATGGTTCATTTTTATGTTCATCACTTGTTTTCCTGTTCATGGTGATGTTTACACTCCTGCATTGTGTGTGTATATATATATATGTTTGTCCACTGACTTGAGTTCGACTTTAGTTGAGTCTTGTTTGTTGTTGCAGTTGCTAGTTCGAGTTATGTTTCCTCGTGCACATGCTCTTTTATACATATGTCAGTGGAGCTTGTGGTCATCCTGCTTTGCCTGGATTGTGTACATCTGTGCACATTGATGTATATGCATTCATATTGTACTTGCACTTGTAATTATTTCCACGCTTGTGCAAGCTGTTTCAGTCTGGACTTGATTTCTTTATGCGGTCCTGTTGACTTGAAGTTTAATCTTCAGGTGGCTTGACTTTGAATTGTAAGGTCTGGACTTAATTCATTTGTGATTCTACCATTGTTACATTTTGGTTTGTGGCTTGTCCGGTTTGATGTGTCATGTACTTATGCACTCGAACCTGATTTGTGATTATCGGTATTCATCCCTTGCCTGTTGCATTTGCAGTGTCTTCATTTGTGCACTGCTATGTATTGGTTTCTCGACGTATTGATTTTATCTTGCTTTCGATTTTACTGAACTTTGATAGTCTCGACTAATTTGTTTCGAGATAGCTTTTGTTGCATTGTGATCTTGTGGTGGCTGTAGTCTTTAGTTGCAGTTTGTTCTTGTATTCATTTATGCAGTTGCTCTTCTTGGCTTGCATCGCATTGATGGAATTGGAATTGTTTTTCTAATAAACTTGAGTTGAATCCGTATTTTGGGTTTGACCTTGTGCTAGCATTGCGAATTTATTTGAATTGCAATTGAGTTGAACCTGATTTTTCTTGGGTTTGTCCTTATGCTCGTTTGTGAATTTTCATTGTGTACATCATCACTGCAGTGGGAAGGCAATGCACGCAAGCGTGAACTGCAGCCACACGGTATCGATTTTATTGGTATTTTTTTTACTCTTGATGCGTTGATCTTTTTTGTAATGCATGTGTAGTGGCGAGGCAGTACACGCGTGCGTGTGCTACAGCCCTACCTGAATTGATGTTTTTAAGTAATGTTCCAATTACTTGAATTGTTTTGTTTAATTCAATATTTTGGAATTTGCTGAGTTGTTGTTAACGATGTTATGCATTATATTTACCGTTATCCTTTTCTTTATTAAAGGACTGAATAGGTGAAATTATTGTGACTGTCGTCTAATTGTTATTTAATTATTACTGCTTCTGTGCACTAATAACTGAGTTTGAATTAGACTGACCCGTGTATTATTTTCTGTTGAATTTAATACTCGGGTTAGACCGAGTTATTACAGGTTGTAGATATCTTACTTTGGGTTGCTGCTAGAGCTATGAAGTCTGTTCTTACTTTTTCGAGTAGCCGTTGTCTTAGTGTAGGTTGTTGTATATTCATGTATATTATTTACGATAATGTACTTGCATATGTAACTTCCAGAGTCGACAGTTGTAGTTGTACCATATATATTGTATCACATGTATTGTAACTGACATCAGTTATTATATATATGAGACTTTTTGTTTTATCTGTGTTTCGCATTTATATTATCTGTGTTATTATTATATCTACTGTCCTAAACTATTATGAACCATCGTAGCTCGTTTTATACTGGAATTGGAGTATGTCGATGGGAGTAAATAAATTAGAGATGAAAAATGAAAGGATATATGTATATACCACTCCTATCGAGATAACCAAAACTAGTGTAAGGCCTAACTACGGATGGCCGCTCCTCAACAGCCTTATTCTTCGCGCTAGTTGACAGCATTACACCGTAGTGTTCTTGGCTAGCGTGGGTATAGAGGTGGGGCGTCACAGGTATTATGAGAAAGTAATCATAAACTTAAGTAAATAGATTGAAGTTGCTTCTGAATAAAATAAAAATAAAGGATGAATAAGAGAAAAAAAAGAAAGGAAAAAACCAAAAAAGAAGAAAAAAAGAATGATGAAAAACTTAGGTTAATAAATTTACCTGCTAAGAAATTTGATTTGTATATGATAATATAAATAAATGATTGTAAACCTTAGTAAATGAATGAATGAAATTCTTTATTTATAAGAATTGATGTTATAAAGTTATAAATTTAAGTGTAATTAAAATGTTACTATAATTAAGTATAATAGAAATGTAAGCATTAAATAAATGAATGAAATTGAGAAATGTATAAATGTAATGCAGTAAAAAGAAAATTTCATGACCTGAATAAATGAAATTGAATAATTGAAGGCAATAAATGAAAATGAATAGAATTAATAAGGATAAAGTAAATCCGTTGTTCGAAATTTGTTGTTGTTTGTTTCGATTTACAGTTGTTTAGGTAAGGATACTTTGAATTGGTTGGATGAATAAATAATCTATTTTGTTTCATCTAAGACTGTTGAGTAAATGATGCACTTGATAGTTTTTTTTTTCATTCTGTGCAATTTAAAATTTTGAACCCGAACAACTACCTGTTTTGTTTGATATGAATAAATGATTGATTTTGTTGATGCTGTATGATGGTTGTATGTTATGATTGCAAGTGATTGTTGGGTTTGATATTGCTTTGTTTGTTTGTGGTTGAACAACTTAAATATTTCATTTTATATAATGGTTAACCCTTTTAGATTATATAAGTGAAATGCAGGTTATGGAAGCAATTGCTACTGCATTTGGTTTCATAATATAAGCGTTATTTGACCGACGAATAGGTACGTTTTCGGATTACAGTTTACAGCGTTATTATTTCGTTTTCCCGAGTAGGGATATATATTATTTTGGAAAATATATGTTGTATATTATTATAATTGATATTATATTTTCTCCCGAGCCTCCCCGTACAAAGGAGACTCTGCCGAAATTTTTCGTAAATTTTGGACATAGAAATTTTTTGAAAATGTTTTCCAAACTTTAATAATTTAAGATAAAAGATTTAATTGGTATAAATTGGTATACTTTATCTAAATTGATTAATTTTGTAAATGTAATTATTTATAAAGTTAATGTTCTGAATAAGATATATTGATTTCTTAATTCTTCTTTTCCCTTCTTTTTCCTTTTCGGGGACGAAAAGTGTTGAGTGTGGGAGAGTGTAACGACCCGTGGATTTCGTAAATTTAATTTGTCATATTAATAAGATTTTGGAATTAAATTTATAAAGAAACATAATTGTTATAATTTGTAATGCAGTAAATGTTAAGGATTAACTTATGGAATATTATATTGATTAAAATAGACTTAATTAAAAAAGGTTAAATTGAATAAATCCTACTTATTGGAACCTTATTTATTGGTATGCAAATTTATAATAAATAAGTAGATTAAGGTGAGTGTTGTATAAAGTATAGAATATAAAATTTGAAACGAATTTATAACGGGAATAAAATATAAAATGTTTTATGTAAGATAATAAATATATTAATTAAATGCCATCCCAATAAATTGAAACAGAGTTATAAAGCTTTATTTCATTGTAATTTGTAAGTAGGGAAACAGATTCAAAGTTATATAAATCGTTGGAATGATAAGTAATAAAGTGCAAATTAGATATGATCAATTCTAGTATAAATTTAAGGAATACTTATTATTAAATTTAATATAGGAAAACGAATCAATTAATATATGTTTTTATTTCTTTAGTATGTTACATAAAGTTTGGAAATAAAATTGCAATTAAAGGAAATTAGGTAGTACGGTAATTGGAAATAAATTTAATAAATACATTAATGAAATGTATTATAATTCAATGTTATTTATACCCATAAATGTCTATTTATTGAATAGCTGGATTTTAAATCATTAAACGAATTTACTGAGGTTTCAATTATAATTAATAACACTTAATGTGGAATCAATTACAATTAATTGACTTAAATTATGCAGTTAAGGTAGATTTGATTTGTTATTGAAGATGGTTAATTTTATATGATGTAATTTATGATAAGCCTGTTTATTTTTATGAAAATTGGTTGATTTAAAGATTTGGGGGCAATAATTGAATTTATTACAAATAAATGAAATTCAACATTTAATATTATGTTAATTGAAACTAGATGGGATGTGAAGATGTTAGTATAAAGGTTTTGAATTCAATGAAAATTTTATCCGTTTGATAATAATAAAATGGAAATAGAGTAGTCAAATAAAGGGAAAGATGAAAATTTGAGTGTACTATTGGAATAAAAGGGTAAACAAATGTTATCTTTGTTTACTGGATACTAAATGATTTGGTAAAAAGGATTGGACTAAGGAAATTTTATTAATTGGTTTTAAAACCTTAATTAATATGTGTAATAGACAAGATTTCGCATTTTTGAAATATAACCATTTATACAAATCTATGATGTATATAGAAATATTAGTGTAATGAAACTTAAACAAATGTTAAATATGTTTATAGGATATAGATTGTTTGAGTAATAAGAATGGGAATCAACATTTATTTATTTATTTGAATTTAAATTGCGATAATATGATTTATGGAAATTAAAATGGAAATTTAATATTTAAA
Source organism: Allium cepa (assembly GCA_030765085.1). Taxonomy (NCBI): domain Eukaryota; kingdom Viridiplantae; phylum Streptophyta; class Magnoliopsida; order Asparagales; family Amaryllidaceae; genus Allium; species Allium cepa. The sequence goes on along the minus strand of CM060937.1, from coordinate 765,076,284 downwards.
AACATTGCATGAATGGAAATGTAGATTAAATCTAAGAAAATAAAGGTAAACAATCGTGAACCAATGTAAATTACATCCTTTGGATAACAATGAATTAAACAATAGAATGAAAAGTGAATTTAACAGAATTATTGGAATTTTATTTATAATTTTGAATTTAATGAAATTGAGGATTTATATTGAAATTTACTAATTAATTCTCTAAATTGACAGTTAAAATTGTTTAAATAATAGTAAAGGTTTGAGAAATATAAAGGTGATAAATTTTGTAACGCCCCGATAATTTCAACCATTCACATCCATTATAAGTGTATTTAATAATGCAGCGGAAGTAAAAGAGATAGTAGTTCATGAAGCTACTATATAAATATATCAGAGTTAAACAAGATACAACAGAAGAAATAAAGTACAACAGAAGTTTTATTATGATGACCAAGTACAAGCTGAATAGAAAAACCGAACTGAAATAGATAAAATACATAAGCAGATAATCTCTAGCGATTCCAATCCCCAGAAAGTGGAATCCAAATCTGTGAATACTCATGCTGACCCGAGCGTAAATAAAAATACAAACACTCGAGTCAGGACATATATACTTATACAATGTAAACCAACTCAAGTGAACTGTAGTAAAAGTACAAGTAACTTAGAAGATGCTTGGGACCGCCCACCATCTAAGGATCCGCTAAACTATTTGCTATGTAGTAATATACGCTATATACAGTAGTGTCTAATCAGTAAAGTATAATCATATAGAAAATAGCGTTAAGGGGATGGTGAACCTTAACGCGGTCGGATCTTTAAAACCAAAATCGTAGTGGGCTCGATATAAGGATATGACACGGCACGCGAGGCAATGCCAGGGTGGATACACCATTTGCACTCTCGGACCGATGGTGACGGCAAGCAAGCAGCTCCCGCCCACCTCGAGACATACCCCCGAATCAAAGTGGCGCCACGTATCGAATCACAAGAGTAATAGAATGGTTTCCGATGGATCATGCTAGATGAAAGGGTGCGACCCTTTGTGTAGCCCGGTATAGCTCCTGTTTTAGTCATATATGCCAACTCACGGGAGTTGGCTCCACGTAATATACCTCGAGAACGTCGCCACCATCCTACTTCATTCTGTAATCTCCACCGCGTACACAGTTATTAAAGTGGTTTTCGGTATTGGCCGGCTATAAGACAATATCCGATCCCGGTCACTTTAACAACCAATCGTTATTATAACCCGTGGTTATAAATTTAAAACAATATTTTCATACTTGAAAATTAAATATCCTTTTCAATCCAAATCTTTATCAAATAAAAATTATATCATTTCCAAATCATTTCAATATCAAAAATATCAATCTTTCAAACCTTCTTTTCAAATCATTATTTGAAATTCAAATCCAAATGTCAAATTTAAGTATCTTTTAAAACCAAAGATAACATTCATTTACAAAAATTCGAACCCCCTTTTAAAATGATTCATTTTAATTTATCCATTTAAATCATTTTAAAAGTGGATTTATTTTTCTTTCAATTCAAGTATTCAAATTTCAAAGTTTCAAGTCATTCTGAGCTCATTTACTAAGTCAAAAATCGTATTTATTAAAATTTCAGCCTTTCATAGCATTTAGAAAAAAACTGTTATAAGTTATACTTGAAAACATTTTAATTCAGCAAAGACAGCACTTAAAACTGCTGTTAAAACTCAGTTTTAGTCAAATTTTAGTTTAAAACAGCAAAGACAGCATTTTCAGAAATGCTGCGGTAGCTCAGATTTCAAAACAAGGTTTAAATTTGATTTCATCAAAGACTGCAGACCACTATAGCATTTCCAGAATGCTACAATAGACCTGAGTCCAATATTAGCCTATAAGTTCAATTACTGCAACTACAGCATGTCAGAAATGCTGTAATGGCTCTTTTTACACAATTTTAGTTCAATTCAGAAACTATAGCATTTCTGAATGCTATTAAAAGTTAATTCCAGGTTTTAGTGTATTTCCGGCCAATAATAAACTTCAATTGAAAACCAATAAACATTTTTAGAATCATATTTTAACATTTAAAATGCTCATTAACATATCATTTAACATATTATTTTTATACAATAAATTTCTTATACTTACAACCAATTTTCAACAATTTACTAAATAAATTCAAGTGTAAAAGTTTCCAATTCTTCAATTTTTTTTAAATAGGCAACTTAACACTTATATTTCCTCCATTTTCTCTAATAAACTAAAATTTTAATTTTATTTAATTTACTTAAACCTTTAAATAAAAACAAATTTTACATTTCCAAGTCAAGTTATACTTTTAAAAGATCACTTTTAAACATTCATTTATTTAACCACTTAAATTCATAGAAAAATCAATAATACTTTAATAAATCACTTAAATTCAAATTTAATCAAATTATCATATTTACCAATTTCCAATAAAATTAAATTTCCATTTTATTCATATAACTTAAATATCGTTTTTAACCAAAATTCCAAATTTCCAAACTTAAGTTATATTCAATAATCCAATTTAACTATTCATTAATTACATTTTTAACTCATAGAAAAATCATAATTTCTTTATTTTAAACATTTAAAAACCTATTTAAATCAAATTTCATAAATTTATAATTTAAAATACTTAAAAATATCCAAAATACTTTATAAAATAACTACGGGTCTGTATATAGTTTTCTAACCTAGGTCAAGTGATACGGATATGTATCATTTCAATCCGCAGTTTAAAAAGAAAAATCCGGGTTCTATCATTTCAAACCCGCAATCCCAAGTTAAATAAAATAAATAAAAACCTTTCAAGCCTATCATTTTAGCCCATAACGATTCTTCCCTATGCTAAAGTCTGTTCGGGTATGTATTATTTCAACCCATAGTGATTTCTAATCTACAGGGAACTTACAGTGTGATAAACAGATATAAATGAACAATAACAACATATATTGTGACGGCCCGACTTTCCACTCCCATAAAATCGCATCATCAATTAAGAAAGAAAGGGATAGAAGAAGAAAAGAAAGAAGAGAAAGAAGAAACAACACTAGAATCTCAACAGCGGAACGAATAAATTATATTAATAACATAAGTATTTACATAATATACAATACCAATCAGAGATACACAGCATACACATCACATATACTAGACAGTTATAAACACCTGTCTAGTATTTACAACTCAATACAATCACAACACAGAGAACACACAGCGGAACTATATATATCTAAAACGCAGAAGCCTCCTGCTCCATTGCTTGTCCATTATTCGTCAAAGCAAACCTGAATCTCTTGACTACTCGTAAAAAATTTGAGTACCCAAGAGTTTAAGAAAACAAAGATAAACTTCGGGTCAGACATGGGTCTGGTGTGAGTAACAGGTTAAGGTTGCTTAACTTTTAAAAAACCTTGGAAAAGAAAGGTATCACGTAAGACTTCCCACACATAAACATGGAAAAATTTTACCTTACGCTAACCAAAACATTTGACACGAAATCCGATGATATTATAATAGTGTCTAGGGTTTTCAAGTAAATAAGAAATAGCCGAAATTGTTGCATTTATTAAATTCCAGCTACTAGCCACAAAAGCGGGTAATAAAATCAAAACCGTTGGCACTTATTGGATTGTGGATTCCATACAATGGCAGGTGTGACGACCCGCCTTTCTACTACCAGAATGACGCATCATCATTAAGAAAGAAAGGGATAGAATAGAAAAGAATAGAAAAGAAAGAAACAAAACATCAGAATCTCACAGCGGAACGGAACAAAATATAATATATCACATATCTATTACATATATTTCATGTTCAGAGTTATATAATATCAATATACATGACAATCATACATACATCTGTCACTATATACATCAGAGATACAGTATACATCAACTAACACAGCGGAACTAGATAGATATCTACTTACGTTTGGAAACTCCTGCTCCAAGCTCCTCCAGAATCAAAAATCAAACCTATCACTTGGCTACTCGTAAAAATTTAAGTACCCAAGAGTTTATGAAAACAAAATATAAACTCCGGGTCAGACATGGGTTTGGTATGAGTAAACGATTTAAATTGTTTAATTTTTGAAAACCTTTTAAAACAAAGGTATCACGTAAGACTCCCCACAAATAAATACGGGTAAGTTTTTTTCCTTACGCTAACAAAAACATTTTATAGGAAATCCAGTGATATTATAATAGTGTCTAGGGTTTTCAAGTAAAATACAGAAATAGCTGAAATGCTTACATCTCACATTCCAACGTAGTTGGGCACAATCAAAACGTACGGCGCTTATTGGAAATTGGATCCCATATAATGGCAGGGCTACTGGGGTACCGCCCATCACAGTACGTGGTCTAGATCACTGTACCGAGGAGCCACCCTAACTCCCCTGCAACACAAGGCCGGAACCATTCCCTACTGAACAGTCTCGAACAAGATAACCCCGCAGTTGGTGCGCATATCCAACCGCTCACACAGCCGAAATAAAGGGACATCTAGATAGGGGTATATCTCATCCTGCTTGGACATGACCCACCTAACCTTGCTGCACCTCCCCTATTCTAGCCATTCCCAGTTGATGAGGCTTGAGGCTGCGATTACCTTTACAGGACATATTTCTTAGAATGCTCGTCGTCCACCTGACGATGTGTTGAAAGCATTCAATCCATACAAGTTCGTTCCGGGTTCGAACGAAACCGAAGGCATTATCTAATCACACTCATTTTGGAATCACCTCAGAGTCAACGGCGATAATCCTTGCATTCTGAAAACACCATCTCGATCTTCACTTGTGAATTCACGACCTAACGTTTAATATGGATCGATGTGGTTTTCGGAATATCAATTAGATACCCGATCTCGGTCTCATCGAAATCCAAACGCCATTTTAAAGGCCAAGTTGTCTAATTAACTTAAATAGTTTAATTCAATGATTGAATTCATATAACATTTTCCACAGATAAATCATACATAATTTCCATGACATATTAAAGCATAGCAGAGAGGATCACAGAATATCATCAATAAACCTCACAAACAAATATACAACACATACAACATCCATAAGCAATCATCTTAAGTTCTTATTGTGATTAATTTAATTACTTGAGAGTTAATCTCTTAACCCTGTTTAATCACTTATTTCCCTTCAAATTATTTAATCAACAAATCATTTCTTAATTAATGTTTATATCTAAATTGCTTAATTACTCAATTACTTTATTCACATTATTTAACTAATTACTTACTTAATCAAGTTATCTAACTTTAATTACTCAAGCAATTGTTTCCCAATCACTATTCTTCGACCTAAATAGAACTTAATTACCTGTTTATTTATTGCTAATTGTTTCATTAATCATTTCTTAATTCTTAGTTAAATCACTTGATTAATTAACTATTACTCGTTCATTTATTAATTAAGTGGTTAATTTCAATTTCACTTATTTCTTATAATACATTACTCATTAACATTACAAAGTAATTACTCTTAATTACTTCTAAACCCAATCAATCACTATTGATTATTCACTTAATTAACATTCCATTCTTGTTGAAATTTGATATCAATTATATTGCTAACTGAAACATTATTTGTTAATTTACTTAATTTATTACTTAATATTAACAAGATTTTAAAAGCATGGTTAAGCTTAAACAAAAGTGAATAGTTAATTTTAAATAATTAATCACGAGTTAAACTATTGTTAAACCTTACTAGGATAACTAATGCTTGAATTAAGTTTAACTTAAAAAATTTAAACCTGTATTCCGATCACTATGATGATTTGCTGGACCCTTTATTCATTAACAACTTTTATATTTTGTGATGACCACCCATGACTCCTGCACCAACAAGGAAATAGTGCGCTGTAAAGTGTGCCAGGCAGCCATGGATGATCGTCAGGGTAGAGTAAACACAGAATATTCTATCGTATTACTCACAGCGCATGGATAAAATACAATAGAAAGTATACATAGTGAAGCTCTATAGAATAGAATTCTCATCATATAAGCTCATAACAATTTGATACAAACATCTGAATAGTCAAAATATCAAGCCTCACTACATAACACTCAGAGAATCACACAAACAGCGGAACACCCAGTACATATAGTAAGAAAACAATATGCAAAAGCCTCCAGCTCGTCTTCGTCATCAACAGCGTTAGTCACTAAGAACAACACCTGTCACCTGCTTCCTAGTCTGCCCATCCCAACATGGATGAACAGCCCAAGGTAATAAGAGTTAAACATAAACCTTGAGTCAGACAAAAGTCTTAGTGAGCATTAAATCAACTATCAAACATACCAAAAAAACATAAAGGGTAAAAAGGAATAGGAACTCAACCATCCCACTCCACCTCTTTCTACAGTGATAGCCCCAGATATACTAGCGAACAAGCATAGCAAAGCAGATAATTAAAGTAAAGCAATTATCACTCGAGTCAAGGTCGATGTTTTTCCAAGTACAAACCCCCAAGGCCTAAACCAAGATCAGGTAAGCACCCCGAAAACATCGCTCTTGGCCCAAGCGACGATACAACCAAAACATCCAAACATCCATGACTCTGGCTATCACTATTATCATCGCCTTGATATCACCGTTAATTAAATGACCGGCTCATTATTTCATCCGTCCGTCAAGGGCTAATGGTAACCCCGGTTCTAGACATAACTCCGCATGTCGTCGCAGCCCGTGCCTAGGACTATCGAATCTGCCCAGAGTACTAACACGTCATCGTGACCCGTGCCTGGGACGTCGTCGTGACCCGTCCCAACATACTCTTGCTTTGAGCATGGTAGAACCTTAAATAACGATGAGATCTCAGCCTTCTAGTCATCCTCCCCGACGACTATTCACATACTAGCTCAAACGCCTCTCGAGCCAACCATGATCAACAAACTCGATCCATATCACCGAGTCATCAAAATGCTTGGAATGATCCCGTCTGGATTAAACCAAGGCTTTCTCATATCATTCTTTGCTTCATCGCATCATAGCAAAGTCTCATCTCAACATCATAATCAAATCTATCCATATGAGCTTTATCATTCGCTTCATATGCCACGAGCAGCTTTCCTTATTCAAGAGCCTTTCCACTTAGCTTTTGAATCATCTTCGACCAACCTGTCCAAATTAAATCACAAATCAACTAATCAATCAAATCAATCATTCATCCAAGTAATCAATCATTCAAATAAGATCTAAGTAAACAGTTATACCAATAATGGAAATTTCAAAATTAAAGGGTCCAAATCTAACAAGCATGAATTCTAAGTAATATCTTGATGAATGAACTAGCATGGGTTAACATATAGTAAAATGGATATCAAAGCTTTATGAACAATGGATCTAAATGCAGACTTAAGGAAAATGCACGAAACCACTATCTTTAATACACAAACAAACCACCGATCCAATATACTCCTTTGGGTCCGTGTGAGAGATAACCATCACTCACTGAATCACCTAAACACCCCAAAAACAACAAACTCCAGATCTGGACAGCAAAGGATCTAGCTTGATCCGACAAGGTTTCCCTTCAAATGATGAAATCTTTCTTCGATGGATGGAGATCTTCAACTTTGGCTCTTGGATCTTCGATTTGATCTTCAATCTTGGATGGAAGTAAGCACTAGATTAGAGTGGAGAAAAGAAGTGAAGAAGTGTTGTACTCGAGCTTTCAAAATGGCAGCACTTCGTCGCTTCAAAATCCGAATTCCAAAAAGTGAACCAAAACCGTGTATTTATAGGCAGAAATTTAGGTCGTTCGAATTTAGGTCGGTCGCTCTTAGGTCGGTCACGACCTAACGACCTAACTATATAGCCGACCTAACTACCCAACAGCTTAGGCACTCACGCGACCTAACACTCAACGCAACTGCGCGACCTAATGGCTTAACGACCTAACACAAGTGCCGACCTAACGAAACAGACCACCTGCGACCTAACAAACCCAACGATCTACCTTAGGTCGTTAAACGACCTAACTACATTGCCGACCTAACACATAGCCGACCTAACGAAACACACGGCCAAGCGATCACGACCTAACTTCCTTAGATCAATAACTCGCTTCGACTGACCTATCACTAAGCCGCTAGCCACTAACTCGCTTCACCCTCTTAGGTCGCTTACCCCACTAAGTCGCTAACATCTATAGGTCGGTTATACTCTATAGGTCGGTCAAGTCTATAGGTCGGTCATTCCTTTAGGTCGGTCAATACCCTAGGTCGCTCCAAATCCTATAGTTCGCACCACCGACCTAAGCACTACACGATCTAACCCCTTAGTTGCTCTATCTCCTTAACTCTCTCCAACTCCTTAGGTCGCTAGCTTCCCCTAACTCACTCACACGACCTAACTCTGGATGACTTAAACAATACTAACGACCTAATAACAATTATTCTACGATTTATCGATACGTAAAATACGGGTCGTTACATTCTCTCCCCCTTAGGAATTTCGCCCCCGAAATTCCAAACAAACAAGAATAATCAAAACTATTCTGCATGCCTACCATTCATAGCAATCAATAAACCATACATCCAATTACTAGCCTAGCATGCAGAATTCTAAGACTAGAACAAGTTACAAATTCATGAGATGCCACGACACCTTAGGGTCATACCTCGAAGAGTTCAGGATGAGCTGCCTTCATCCTCTCTTCCTTCTCCCATGTACAGTCGTTGACATCATCACTCTATTGTACCTTGAGCAACTTAATCGTCTTCCTCCTAAGCTGTTTCGTGTCGGTTTCAACAACACGAAGCGGCTTGCGAGGTCTCGTAATAACTGGATCAACTTCCAAACCTTCATAACTATCAACTGAAACCACTGTACTTGGGTCGTGCACATACTTCCGTAGATACGATATATGAAAAACATTGTGCACACCCGACATCTTTTCTAGTAATTCCAACATATAAGCGAGCTTTCCAATTCGCTCGACGATTGGGAATGGTCCAACAAATCTCGGAGTCAACTTTCCTTTCTTCCCGAATCGAATAACATTCTTCAGTGGAGAAATCTTCACAAAAACCATATCTCCTACGTCGAATTCCAAGTCCTTATGACGCTTATCGGCATAACTTTTCTGACGATCTTGGGCTGCCTTCATTCGTTGCCGAATGATTCTATGCAATCCGAAGTTTGTCGAATCATTTCTGGCCCAAGTATCAAATTTTCTTCAGTTTCCAACCAACATGTCGGAGAGTTACACGGTCTTCCATACAATGCCTCATATGGTGCCATACCAATACTTGACTGGTAACTGTTATTATATGAAAATTCCACCAAATGAAGATGATCTTCCCATGATCCTCCGAAGTCCAAAACACATGCTCTGAGAAGATCTTTCAAAACTCGGTTGACTCTCTCTGTCTGACCATCTGTTTGGGGGTGATAAGTTGTACTCAAACACAGCTCGGTTCCCAAAACTCCCTGGAAGCTCTTCCAAAATTCACTAGTGAACAATGGGTCTCGATCGCTCACTATACTCTTCGGAATACCATGGAATCGAACTATCCACTTAACATACAACTCAGCCAATTTCGATGCAGTCCTGGTTGATGTAACAGGAATAAATCTTGCACTTTTAGTCAAATGATCTACGATGACCCAAATCCCTTCATTTCCTACCCTTGTTCTAGGTAGACCATCGATAAAATCCATCGATATTTGTTCCCACTTCCATGTAGGAACTTCTAATGGCTGAAGCAATCCACTTGGCTTCTTCTGTTCGGCTTTAACCAACTGGCAGTTCATACATTTGGAAATAAAATTTCCAACATCCTTCTTCATACCTTCCCAATAATAGGTTCTCTTCATATCCCGATACATCTTATTTCCACCTGGATGAATTGTCAACTTCGAGTGATGACTTTCCTTAAGAACTTCATCTCTCAATTCATCTATATCGGGAACAACTAGTCGTCCTTGCTTCCGTAGCCAACCCTCTCGATCGACTTCAAATCCTTTATCCTTTTCTAGGTCCACTCCAGATTCCACATCACGGATAATCTTGACAAGCTTATCGTCTCGCTTTTGGCTCTCGCCAATTCTTTCCACTAGAGTTGGTCTTATTGATAAATTTGCCAACATCTCGGGTTCCAATTCACATCTAAGCCTGAAGTCAAATCCAGCTAAATACTCGAGATTCTTCCATTCTGAAAACATAGCTCCCAAACCTGCATGTCTTCGACTTAACGCATCTGCCACTGCGTTACCTTTTCCCGAAGTATAGGCTATACCAAAATCATATGATGCTAAAAATTCTAGCCATCGTTGCTGTCGAAGATTCAAATCCTTTTGGGAGAACAGATACTTCAACGACTTATGATCTGTAAACAACTCGAATCGAACTCCCAATAGATAATGTCTCCACATCTTCAGAGCATCATGAGTCAGATAATTCCTTTCATGCCGCTTCAGTTGTCGACTTGCATACGCAACAACTTTATCCTTTTGCATCAGCAATTCTCCAAGTCCAGTACCACATGCATCAGTGTAAACCACCATCTCACCATTCCCACTTGGAATAGTCAAGACAGGGCACTTGTTAGTCGCTCTTTCAAGATTCCGAAAGATTGCTCACACTTAGCAACCCATCTGAACTCTTGGTTCTTTTTCGTCAATCTTGTTAATGGTGCAGCTATCTTGGAAAAGTCTTTGATAAACCGACGATAGTATCCTGCTAAACCAAGAAAACTTCTCACCTCAGATGCATTCTTAGGTCAAACCCAATCCTGGATTGCTGCCACCTTGGTAGGATCAACCGCTATTCCATTTCCAGAGATAACATGGCCTAAGAACCTCACTTCACTCTTCCAGAAGTGACACTTCAAAAACTTAGCTTTCTGCTGATGTTTCCGCAAGATTTCCAAAACAACAATAAGTGCGTCTTGTGCTCTTCTTCATTTCTGGAATAAATCAGATTATCATCCACGAACACAAGTATGAACTTGTTCAACTGATCCCTGAATACTCTATTCATAAGATCCACAAAATACGCTGGTGCATTAGTCAATCCAAACGGCATTACCAGCCACTCATAGAAACCGGATGGTGTCCTGAAAGCAGTCTTCGGCACACTATCCTTTGCCACTCTCAACTGGTGAAATCCCATTGCCAGATCCATCTGAGAAAACACCTTAACTTCGTGAAGCTGGTCAAACAAGTCATCTATTCTCGGCCATGGATACTTGTTCTTCTTAGTCACTTTATTCAGCTCATGATAATCCACACACAACCTCAACGATCCATCCGCTTTGGTTGCAAACACAACTGGTGCACCCCATTCGGACACACTAGGCTGAATGAATCCTTTCTGTAAAAGGTCATCAACTTGCACCTTCAACTCTTGCTGTTCCCTAGGCGCCATTCGCCTAAGAGGCATCACAATAGGTCTGGCTCCTTCAACTAGATCGATACGAAACTCGATCTCTCTATGCGGCGGTAACCCTTTGACCTTGTCACAGACATCCTCAAATCCATACACGATAGGCACCGATGACAGTCCATCCCATGGAACAACCAGCGAATACATAAAGCTCATGAAGACGCCTTCTTCATGCTTACATCGTATCACAACCTTTCGCCCCTCCACATTCTCGACTGTCACCTCCAGCCTCTTGCAATCAACTCTTGCCGCATACTTCCTAAGCCAGTCCATACCCAAAATAATTCCGAACCCCGCAAAGTGCAGAACAAAACAATCACAAACAATAGAGCAATCATGACTCAATACAACTAGACCACGGCATACCATACACAAACAAGACGAACCCCCAACTGGATTAGTCACAACCAATGGTCTATCAACAATATCCGGTTCCAAAGCCAACCGGCCTACAAGTTCACTACAAACAAAGGAATGCGACGCCCCAGTATCAAACAACACTCTAACTGGAACACCACAAATCGAAAGAGTACCTTGAACCACCACACTCTTTCCTTTCTCTTCAGCAGTAGGAGCCTTCAAAGATGATGGCACTGCCCCCAAAGCATAAGCTTGTAAAATCTGCTTGTCCTTCCTCGGTTCTGGACAATTCCTCTTGATATGACCCGGTTTGTCACAGTTGTGGCACTTCACCGACACTCTCGGATTCTTGCAATCTCTAGAGAGATGTCCCTTCTGCTGACAGTTGTAGCAGGTCACTTCACCCTTCGGCCTCTTGTGGCCATCCTTACCCCTCTGTTGCTGCTGCTTCCTTTTCTAGTTTCCACTTTGCTCCTTGGTCACAGCAACAACAGATTCTTCCTTAGGAAACAGATTCTCATGCCTGAGAGCCTTCTCCACAAGCTTCTCAAATGAATCGTCCAGATGATCCACCAACTGCCTCCCAAGATAACTGTCCAAGCCTGTCACAAACTTCTCATTCTTCTGATAAGGAGAGTCGATATATGACCGAGCATACTTGGACAAGGCTTCAAACTCTGAAACATACTCAAGAACTGGTCTCCCACCTTGCTTGAGTTCCACAAACTTCTTAAACAGAACAGATTTCTGAGCTGTATAAATGAACTTAGCTTCAAATTTGACTTGGAATTACTCCCAAGTAATCTCTTCTTCGGGAGTATCAATGGTGATGGAGTTCCACCAATCAGAAGCTCTTCCTTGAAGCTGTCTTGATGCAAACTTCCTCTTAGTTGCATCCTAAATTCCCAAATCACCAAAGATCCTTCTACAAGCATCTATCCATCTCTGAACTTCTATGGTTGATTCTGTTCCCTAGAAAACCTTTCCTCCAAGAGCAGTATAGTCTTTACACAACTTAGCAAAATCCACTAGTTTTGGAGTTTGAACCTGAACTCCAACATCTACTGATGGCTCCGGAGCTGGAATCCTTCTCATGATCGAAGTCATCATAGCTTCAAACATAGCAGCATAATCAATAGCCCCTTCAGCAGTACGGCTGTAACGACCCGTATTTTACATGTCGATAAATCGTAAAATAGATGCCATCAAGTCGTTAGTATTGTTGTTAAAATCGTTTAAAGTTTGAGTCGACCATAGCTTAAGTAGTATGGAAGTTAACTCGTGTGGTGCTTAAGTCATAGATAGCTTAGGTCGGGTATTTCTTAAGGAGGTAGCGACTTAAGAGGTTTAGGTCGTTGGGTAGTTTAGGTCTGTGGAACGACCTGAGGAGTTGGCGACCTAGGCGAATTAACGATCTAAGGGGTGAGCGACCTAAGATAGAGGAGCGACTCAAGATAGTACGACCTAGTAGTCAACGAGTTAGAGAAGCCAGTGACTTAGGGGATTTACCGACCTAAGGAATAGATGACTTAAGAATTGGGACGACCTAAATATAGTTAGCGAGGTAACGGGTTAGTTTAGGTCGTAGAGGCGACTTATAGAATTAAGCGACCTAAGGAGTTAAGGTGTTTAGCGATTTAAAAATAGGAGCGACCTATAGTATTGAGCGACTTATAGGTTTGGACGACCTAAGGGTTAACGGCTTAGGGAAGTTAGGTCGCTCGAGCGACTTGAGGAGATAAGATAGGTCGCCGTATGTATTTAGGTCGTAAACGACCTATGTTGAGGTAGGATGTTTAGTTAGGTCGCGTGAGTATTGCTGCGTTAGGTCGCTGAGTCGCGTGAGCGACTTAGCGTTAGGTCGCGCGGGGGTTGAGTCGCGTATAGGCTGGGGTTGTTAGGTCGGCAGTGTTTTAGGTCATTGGGTTTTATAAGTCGTGGACGACCTAAGGGGGGGCGGACGACTTATGGGTTTTCAGCCTATAAATACACGTCCATATCTCACCATTTTGGCACCGGATTTTGTAGCGACGAGGTGCTGCCATTTTGAAAGCTCGACTACAACACTTCTTCACTTCTTTTCTCCACTCTAATCTTGTGATTCCTTCCATCTAGATTGAAGATCAAATCAAAGATCCAAAAGCCAAAGTTGAAGATCTCCATCCATCGAAGAGATATTTCATTGTTTGAAGTGGAGCTTTGGAGGATCAAGCTTGATTCTTTGCTATCCAGATCTGGAGTTGGTTGTTTTTAAGGTGTTTTTGTGATTCGGTGAGTGGTGGTTATCTCTCACACGGACCCAAAGGAGTATATTGGATCGGTGATTTGTTTATGTGTTAAAGAGAGTGATTTCGTGCATTTTTCTCAAGTCTGCATGTAGATCTATTGTTCATGATGATTTGACATCTATTTTACTACATGTTCACTTATGCAAGTTCATTCATCAAGTTGTAGAGATATTGTTCATAATTCATGCTTGTTAGATTGCACGTTAGATTTGGACTCTTTATTTACGAAATTGCCATTATTGTTATAACTGCTTATTTAGATCTTGTTTGAATGCTTGATTATTTGGATTAATGATTGATTTGATTGATTAGTTGATTGATGATTCGATTTGGACAAGTATGGTCGAAGATGATTCAAAAGCTAAGTGGAAAAGCTCTTGAATAAGGAAAGCTGCTTGTGGCATATGAAGCGGGTGTTGAAGCTCATATGGATAGATTTGATGATGATGTTGAGATAGGACTTTGCTATGATGCGATGAGGCAAAGTATGATGTGAGAAAGCCTTGGTTTAATCCAGACGGGATCATCCCAAGCATGTTGGTAACTCGGTGATGTGGTCCGAGTTTGTGGATAATGGTTGGCTTGAGAGGCGCTTGAGCTAGTATGGAAATAGTTGTCGAGGAGGATGAGTAGAAGGCTGAGATTTCATCGTTGTTGAAGGTTCTAGCATGCTCAAAGCAAGAGTACGTTGGGACGGGTCACGATGACGTTCTAGGCACGGGTCACGATGACGTGCTAGTACTCTGGGCAGATGCGATAGTCCTAGGCACGGGTCACGACGACGTGCGGAGCTATGTCTAGAACCGGGGTTACCATTAGCCCTTGGTAGGCGGTCATTCAACTAACGGAGAAGTCAAGGCAATGATAACAGTGATAGCTAGAGTCATGGATGTTTGGATGTTTGTTTGTATCGTCACTTAGGTCAAGAGCGATGTTTTCAGGGTGCTTATCTGATCTTGGTTTAGGCCTTGGGGGTTTGTACTTGGAAAACGCCGACCTTGACTCGGGTGATAATTACTTTGCTTTGAATGTCTGAATTGCTATGTTTGCTTCTGTTAGTGTGTCTGGGGGCTATCACTGTAGAAAGAGGTGGAGTGGGATGGTTGGGTTCCTATTCCTTTGTACCCTTTATGCTCTTTTGGTATGTTTGATAGTTGATTTACTACTCACTAAGACTTTTGTCTAACTCAAGGTTTTATGTTTAACTCTTATTACCTTGGGCTGTTCATCCATTTTGGGATGGGCAGACTAGGTAGCAGGTGACAGGTGCTGTTCTTAGTGACTAACGCTGTTGATGACGAGCTGGAGGCTTTTGCATATTGTTTTCTTACTATATGTTCTGGGTATTCCGCTGTTTGTATGATTCTCAGAGTGTTATGTAGTGAGGCTTGATGTATTGGCTATTCGGATGTTTGTATCAAATTGTTATGAGCTTATATGATGAGACTTCTATTCTATAGAGCTTCACTATGTATACTTTCTATTGTATTTTATCCATGCGCTGTGAGTAATACGATAGGCTATTCTGTGTTTACCTTACCCTGACTATCGTCCATGGCTGCCTGGCACACTTTCAGCGCACCATTTCCTTGTTTCCGTGCGGGAGTCATGGGCGGTCGTCACATTTTGTATCAGAGCTTTGGTTAATCGATTTTAGCCAACGCTCGCTGACGTAACTACGTATGAGAGACGTAATTGTAATTTTGATGGATGATTACTATATATATAATATAGTAACTTAGAAGGATTGGAACTTCTTATGAAGTTGTTTCTCAGGGTATATTAATCATTTATTTTAGATATTTGGAATGAGTCGAAGAGGGAGACCAGCTGCTAGGGGAGGCCATGCTGTTGAGGGGGCTGCTGATTATGCTTCTATGTTCGAGGCTATGATGACTTCGATCATGAGAAGGATGCCAGCTCTGGGGCCATCAGTAGATGTTGGAGTTCAATTTCAAGCTCCAAGACCAGTGGATTTTGCTAAGTTGCGCAAAGACTATACTTCTCTTGGAGGAAAGGTTTTCTTGGGAACAGAATCAACCATTGAAGTGCAGAGATGGATTGATGCTTGTAGAAGGATATTTGGTGATTTGGGAATTGAGGATACAACTAAGAGGAAGCTTGCATCAAGACATCTTCAAGGGAGAGCTTCTGATTGGTGGAACTCTATCACCATTGATACTCCAGAAGAAGAGATTACTAGGGAGCAATTCCAAGCTAGATTTGAAGCTAAGTTCATTTCTACAGCTTAGAAATCTATTATGTTTAAGAAGTTTGTGGAGCTCAAGCAAGGTGGGAGACCAGTTCTTGAGTATGTTTCTGAGTTTGAAGCTTTGTCCAAGTATGCTCGGTCGTATATTGACTCGCCCTACCAGAAGAACGAGAAGTTTGTGACAGGCTTGGACACTTATCTTGGGAGGCAGTTAGTGGATCATTTGGACGATTCATTTGAGAAGCTTGTGGAAAAAGCTCTCAGGCATGAGAATCTGTTTCCTAAGGAAGGATCTGTTGTTGCTGTGACCAAGGAGGAGTCTAAACCATAGCAGGGTGGCAACAAGAAGAGGAAGCAGCAGCAACAGAAGGGTAAGGATGGCCAGAAGAAGTCGAAGGGCGAAGTGACCTGCTATAACTGTCGGCAGAAGGGTCATCTTTCCAGAGATTGCAAGAATCCGAGAGTGCCGGTGAAGTGCCACAACTGTGACAAGCTGGGGCATATTAAGAGGAATTGTCAGGAACCGCGGAAGGACAAGCAGGTTGTGCAAGCTTATGCTTTGGGGGCTGTGCCATCATCTTTGGAAGCTCCTACTACTGAAGAGAAAGGAAAGAGTGTGGTGGTTCAAGGTACTCTATCTATTTGGGGTGTTCCAGTTAGAGTGTTGTTTGATACCGGAGCGTCGCATTCCTTTGTTTATAATGAACTTGTAGGCCGGTTGGGTTTGGTACCGGATATTGTTGATAGACCATTGGTTGTGACTAATCCAGTTGGGGGTTCATCTTGTTTGTGTATGTTATGCCGTGGTCTAGTTGTGTCGAGTCATGATTGCTCTTTTGTTTGTGATTGCTTTGTCCTGAACTTTGCGGGGTTCAGGATTATTCTGGGTATGGACTGGCTTAGGAAGTATGCGGCAAAGGTTGATTGTGAGAGGCTTGAGGTGATAGTCGAGAATGTGGAGAGGCGAAAGGTTGTGATACGATGTAAGCATGAGGAAGGCGTCTTCATGAGCTTCATGTATTCGCTGGTTGTTCCACGGGATGGACTGTCGTCGGTGCCTATTGTGAATGGATTTGAGGATGTCTTGGACGAGGTCAAGGGGTTACCGCCGCATAGAGAGATCGAGTTTCGTATCGATCTAGTTGAGGGAGCCAGACCCGTTGTGATGCCTCTTAGGCGAATGGCGCCTAGGGAACAACAAGAGTTGAAGGTGCAAGTTGATGACCTTTTACGGAAATGATTCATTCGGCGTAGCGTGTCCGAATGGGGTGCACCAGTTGTGTTCGCAACCAAAGCGGATGGATCGTTGAGGTTGTGTGTAGATTATCATGAGCTGAATAAAGTGACTAGGAAGAACAAGCATCCATTGCCGAGAATAGATGACTTGTTTGATCAGCTTCACGAGACTAAGGTGTTTTCTCAGATGGATTTGGCAATGGGATTTCACCAATTAAGAGTGGCTAAGGATAGTGTGCCGAAGACTGCTTTCAGGACACCATCCGGTTTTTATGAGTGGCTGGTAATGCCGTTTGGATTGACCAATGCACCAGCGTATTTGGTGGATCTTATGAATAGGGTATTCAGGGATCAGTTGAACAAGTTCGTACTTGTGTTCGTGGATGATATTTTGATTTATTCCAGAACTGAGGAAGAGCACAAGACGCACTTGCGTATTGTCTTGGAAATCTTGCGAAAACATCAGCTGAAGGCTAAGTTTTCGAAGTGTCACTTCTGGAAGAGCGAAGTGAGGTTCTTAGGCCATGTTATCTCTGGAAATGGAATAGCGGTTGATCCCGCCAAGGTGGCAGCAATCCAGGATTGGGTTAGACCAAAAAATGCATCTGATGTAAGAAGTTTTCTTGGATTAGCAGGATATTATCGTCGGTTTATCAAAGACTTTTCCAAGATAGCTGCACGGTTAACAGGATTGACGAAAAAGAACCAAGTGTTCAGATGGGATGATAAGAGTGAGCAAGCTTTCGGAATCCTAAAAGAGTGATTGACAAGTGCTCCTGTTTTAACTATTGGTGAGATGGTAGTTTATACTGATGCATGTGGTACTGGACTTGGAGTAGTGCTGATGGAGAAGAATAAAGTTTTTGCGTATGCAAGTCGACAACTTAAGCCGCATGAAAGGAATTATCTGACTCATGATTTGGAGTTGGCGGCGATTGTTTTTGCTCTGAAGATGTGGAGACATTATCTATTGGGAGTTCGATTCGAGTTGTTTACAGATCATAAGTCATTGAAGTATCTTTTCTCCCAAAAAGATTTGTATCTTCGACAGCAACGATGGCTAGAGTTTTTAACATCATATGATTTTGGTATAGCCTATACTCCGGGAAATGTAACGCAGTGGCAGATGCATTAAGTCGAAGACATGCAGAGTTGGGAGCCATGTTTTAGGAATGGAAGAGTCTCGAGTATTTAGCTGAATTTGACTTCAGGCCTAGATGTGAATTGGAACCTGAGTTGTTGGCAAACTTATCGATAAGACCTACTCTTGTGGAAAGAATTGGCAAGAGCCAAAAGCGAGACGATAAGCTTGTCAAGATTATCCATGATGTGGAATCTGGAATAGACCCAGAAAAGGATAAAGGGTTTGAAGTCGATCGAGAGGGTTGGCTTCGGAAGCAAGGACGACTAGTTGTTCCCGATATAGATGGATTGATAGATGAAGTTCTTAAGGAAAGTCATCACTCAAAGTTGACGATTCATCCAGGTGGAAATAAGATGTATCGGGATATGAAGAGAACCTATTACTGGGAAGGTATGAAGAAGGATGTTGGAAATTTTATTTCCAAATGTATGAACTGCCAGGTAGTAAGAGCCGAGCAGAAGAACCAAGTGGGTTGCTTCAGCCATTAGAAGTTCCTACGTGGAAGTGGGAACAAATATCGATGGATTTTATCGATGGTTTACCTAGAACCAGGGCAGGAAATGAAGGGATTTGGGTCATCGTAGATCTTTTGACAAAGAGTGCAAGGTTCATTCCTGTTCGATCATCTAGGACTGCATTGAAATTGGCTGAGTTGTATGTTAAGTGGATAGTTCGATTCCATGGTATTCCGAAGAGTAT
Source organism: Allium cepa (assembly GCA_030765085.1). Taxonomy (NCBI): domain Eukaryota; kingdom Viridiplantae; phylum Streptophyta; class Magnoliopsida; order Asparagales; family Amaryllidaceae; genus Allium; species Allium cepa. The sequence goes on along the minus strand of CM060937.1, from coordinate 765,056,926 downwards.
AGTGAGTGATCAAGACCCGTTGTTCACTAGTGGATTTTGGAAGAGCTTCCAAGAAGTTTTGGGAACCGAGCTGTGTTTGAGTACAGCTTATCATCCCCAAACGGATGGTCAGACCGAGAGAGTCAACCGAGTTTTAGAAGATCTACTCTGAGCATGTGTTTTGGATTTCGGAGGATCATGAGAAGATCATCTTCATTTGGTGGAATTTGCGTATAATAACAGTTATCAGACAAGTATTGGTATGGCACCATATGAGGCATTGTATGGAAGACCGTGTAACTCTCCGACATGTTGGTTGGAAACTGGAGAAAAGTTGATACTTGGGCCAGAAATGATTCGACAGACTTCGGACTGTATAGAGATCATTCGGCGACGAATGAAGGCAGCCCAAGACCGATAGAAAAGTTATGCCGATAAGCGTCGTAAGGATTTGGAATTCGACGTAGGTGATATGGTTTTTGTGAAGGTTTCTCCACTGAAGAATGTTATTCGATTCGGGAAGAAAGGAAAATTGGCTCCGAGATTTGTTGGACCATTCCCGATCATCGAGCGAATTGGAAAGCTCACTTATAAGTTGGAATCACCAGAAAAGATGTCGGGTGTGCACAATGTTTTTCATGTATCGTATCTACGGAAGTATGTGCACGACTCGAATACAGTGGTTTCTGCTGATAACTGTGAAGATTTAGAAGTTGATCCAGTTGTTACGAGACCTCGTAAGCCGCTTCGTGTTGTTGAAACCGACACGAAACAGCTTAGGAGGAAGACGATTACGTTGCTCAAGGTACAATGGAGTGATGATGTTAACGACTGTACATGGGAGGAGGAAGAGAGGATGAAGGCAGCTCATCCTGAAATCTTCGAGGTATGGCCCTAAGGTGTCGTGACGTCTCACGAATTTGTAACTTGTTCTAGTCTTAGAATTCTGCATGCTAGGCTAGTAATTGGATGCATGGTTTGTTGATTGCTGTGAATGGTAGGCATGCGGAATAACTTTGGTTGCTCTTGTTTGTTTGGAATTTCGGGGGCGAAATTCCTAAGGGGAGAGAATGTAACGACCCGTATTTTACGTGTCGATAAATCGTAAAATAGATCCCATCAAGTCGTTAGTATTGTTGTTAAAGTCGTTTAAAGTTTGAGTTGACCATAGCTTAAGTAGTATGGAAGTTAACTCGTGTGGTGCTTAAGTCGTAGATAGCTTGGGTCGGGTATTTCTTAAGGAGGCAGCGACTTAAGAGGTTTAGGTCGTTGGGTAGTTTAGGTTGGTGGAACGACCTAAGGAGTTGGCGACCTAGGCGAGTTAACGATCTAAGGGGTGAGCGACCCAAGATAGAGGAGCGAGTCAAGATAGTACGACCTAGTAGTCAACGAGTTAGAGAAGCCAGCGACTTAGGGGATTTACCGACCTAAGGAATAGATGACTTAAGAAATGGGACGACCTAAATATAGTTAGCGAGTTAACGGGTTAGTTTAGGTCGTAGAGGCGACTTATAGAATTAAGCGACCTAAGGAGATAAGGTGTTTAGCGACTTAAAAATAGGAGCGACCTATAGTATTGAGCGACTTATAGGTTTGGACGACCTAAGGGTTAACGGCTTAGGGAAGTTAGGTCGCTCGAGCGACTTGAGGAGATAAGATAGGTCGCCGTATGTATTTAGGTCGTAAACGACCTATGTTGAGGTAGGATGTTTAGTCAGGTTGCGTGAGTATTGCTGCATTAAGTCGCTGAGTCGCGTGAGCGAATTAGCGTTAGGTCGCGCGGGGGTTGAGTCGTGTATAGGCTGGGGTTGTTAGGTCGGCAGTGTTTTAGGTCGTTGGATTTTATAAGTCGTGGACGACCTAAGGGGGGGGGGGGCGGACGACTTATGGGTTTTCAGCCTATAAATACACGTCCATATCTCACCATTTTGGCACCGGATTTTGAAGCAACGAAGTGCTGCCATTTTGAGAGCTCGACTACAACACTTCTTCACTTCTTTTCTCCACTCTAATCTTGTGATTCCTTCCATCTAGATTGAAGATCAAATCAAAGATCCAAGAGCCAAAGTTGAAGATCTCCATCCATCGAAGAGAGATTTCATCGTTTGAAGCGGAGCTTTGGAGGATCAAGCTTGATTCTTTGCTGTCTTGATCTGGATTTGGTTTTTTTTGAGGTGTTTAGGTGATTCGGTGAGTGGTGGTTATCTCTCACACGGACCCAAAGGAGTATAGTGGATCGGTGGTTTGTTTCTGTGTTAAAGAGAGTGATTTCATGCATTTTTCTCAAGTCTGCATGTAGAACTATTGTTCATGATGATTTGACATCTATTATACTACATGTTCACTTATGCAAGTTCATTCATCAAGTTGTAGAGATATTGTTCATAATTCATGCTTGTTAGATTGCACGTTAGATTTGGACTCTTTATTTACGAAATTGCCATTATTGTTATAACTGCTTATTTAGATCTTGTTTGAATGCTTGATTATTTGGATTAATGATTGATTTTATTGATTAGTTGATTGATGATTTGATTTGGATAAGTATGGTCGAAGATGATTCAAAAGCTAAGTGGAAAAGCTCTTGCATAAGGAAAGCTGCTTGTGGCATATGAAGCGGGTGTTGAAGCTCATATGGATAGATTTGATGATGATGTTGAGATAGGACTTTGCTATGATGCAATGAGGCAAAGTATGATGTGAGAAAGCCTTGGTTTAATCCAGACGGGATCATCCCAAGCATGTTGGTAACTCGGTGATGTGGTCCGAGTTTGTGGATAATGGTTGGCTTGAGAGGCGCTTGAGCTAGTATGGAAATAGTTGTCGAGGAGGATGACTAGAAGGCTGAGATTTCATCGTTGTTGAAGGTTCTAGCATGCTCAAAGCAAAAGTACGTTGGGACGGGTCACGATGACGTTCCAGGCACGGGTCACGACGACGTGCTAGTACTCTGGGCAGATGCGATAGTCCTAGGCACGGGTCACGACGACGTGCGGAGCTATGTCTAGAACCAGGGTTACCATTAGCCCTTGGCAGGCGGTCATTCAACTAACGGGGAAATAAAGGCAATGATAACAGTGATAGCCAGAGTCATGGATGTTTGGATGTTTGGTTGTATCGTCACTTGGGTCAAGAGCGATGTTTTCAGGGTGCTTATCTGATCTTGGTTTAGGCCTTGGGGGTTTGTACTTGGAAAATGCCGACCTTGACTCGGGTGATAATTACTTTGCTTTGAATGTCTGAATTGCTATGTTTTCTTCTGCTTAGTGTGTCTGGGGGCTATCACTGTAGAAAGAGGTGGAGTGGGATGGTTGGGTTCCTAATCCTTTGTACCCTTTATGCTCTTTTAGTACGTTTGATAGTTGATTTACTGCTCACTAAGATTTTGTCCGACTCAAGGTTTTATGTTTAACTCTTATTACCTTGGGCTGTTCATCCATGTTGGGATGGGCAGACTAGGTAGCAGGTGACAGGTGCTGTTCTTAGTGACTAACGCTGTTGATGACGAAGACGAGCTGGAGGCTTTTGCATATTGTTTTCTTACTATATGTACTGGGTATTCCGCTGTTTGTATGATTCTATGAGTGTTATGTAGTGAGGCTTGATGTATTGGCTATTCAGATGTTTGTATCAAATTGTTATGAGCTTATATGATGAGACTTCTGTTCTATAGAGCTTCACTATGTATACTTTCTATTGTATTTTATCCATGCGCTGTGAGTAATACGATAGGCTATTCTGTGTTTACCTTACCCTGACTATCGTCCATGGCTGCCTGGCACACTTTCAGCGCACCATTTCCTTGTTTCCGTGCGGGAGTTATGGGCGGTCGTCACAACGGCCTTCCCTAGCAGCTGGTCTCCCTCTTCGACTCATCCTTAATATCTATAAAAAGGAATGATTAGAACACCTTTAGAAACAACTGCATAAGGAGTTCAAATCCTTCTAAGCTACTATATTATATAAAGTAATCATCCATCAAAATACATTTACGTCTCTTATACGTGGTTACGTCGGCGAGTGTTGGCTAAAATCGATTAACCAAGGCTCTGATACCAAATGTGATGACCGCCCATGACTCCTGCAGCAACAAGGAAATAGTGCGCTGTAAAGTGTGCCAGGCAGCCATGGATGATCGTCAGGTTAGAGTAAACACAGAATAGTCTATCGTATTACTCACAGCGCATGGATAAAATACAATAGAAAGTATACATAGTGAAGCTCTATAGAATAGACTTCTCATCATATAAGATCATAACAATTTGATACAAACATCTGAATAGTCAAAACATCAAGCCTCACTACATAACACAGAGAATCATATAAACAGCGGAACACCCAGTACATATAGCAAGAAAACAATATGCAAAAGCCTCCAGCTCGTCTTCATCATCAACAGCATTAGTCACTAAGAATAGCACCTGTCACCTGCTTCCTAGTCTGCCCATCCCAACATGGATGAACAGCCCAAGGTGATAAGAGTTAAACATAAAACCTTTAGTCATACAAAAGTCTTAGTGAGCAGTAAATCAACTAGAACATACCAAAAAAAACATAAAGGGTAAAATGGAATAGGAACTCAACCATCCCACTCCACCTCTTTCTATAGTGATAGCCCCAGATATACTAGCAGAACAAGCATAGAAAAGCAGATAATTAAAGTAAAGCAATTATCACTCGAGTCAAGGTCGATGTTTTTCCAAGTACAAACCCCCAAGGCCTAAACCAAGATCAGGTAAGCACCCCGAAAACATCGCCCTTGGCCCAAGCGACGATACAACCAATAACATCCAAACATCCATGACTCTGGCTATCACTGTTATCATTGCCTTGATATCACCGTTAATTGAATGATCGGCTCATTATTTCATCCATCCGTCAAGGGCTAATGGTAACCCCGGTTCTAGACATAACTCCGCACGTCGTCGCAGACCGTGCCTAGGACTATCGAATCTGCCCAGAGTACTAACACGTCATCGTGACCCATGCTAGGGATGTCGTCGTGACCCGTCCCAACGTACTCTTGCTATGAGCATGCTAGAACCTTCAATAACGATGAGATCTCAGCCATCTAGTCATCCTCCCCGACGACTATTCACATACTAGCTCAAGCGCCTCTCGAGTCAACCATTATCAACAAACTCGAACCATATCACCGAGTCATCAAAATGCTTGGAATGATCACGTATGGATTAAACCAAGGCTTTCTCATATCATGCTTTGCTTCATCGCATCATAGCAAAGTCTCATTTCAACATCATGATCAAATCTATCCATATGAGCTTTATCATCCGCTTCATATGCCACGAGCAGCTTTCCTTATTCAAGAGCCTTTCCACTTAGCTTTAGAATCATCTTCGACCAACTTGTCCAAATTCAATCATAAATCAACTAATCAATCAAATCAATCATTCATCCAAGTAATCAATCATTCAAATAAGATCTAAGTAAACAGTTATAACAATGATGGAAATTTCGTAATTAAAGGGTCCAAATCTAACAAGCATGAATTATAAGTAATATCTTGATGAATGAACTAGCATGGGTTAACATATAGTAAAATGGATATCAAAGCTTTATGAACAATCGATCTACATGCAGACTTAAGGAAAATGCATGAAACCACTATCTTTAACACACAAACAAACCACCGATCCAAAATACTCCTTTGGGTCCGTGTGGGAGATAACCACCACTCATCGAATCACCTAAACACCTCAAAAACAAAAAACTCCAGATCTGGACAGCAAAGGATCCAGCTTGATCCGACAAGGTTTCCCTTCAAATGATGAAATCTTTCTTCGATGGATGGAGATCTTCAACTTTGGCACTTGGATCTTCGATTTGATCTTCAATCTTGGATGGAAGTAAGCACTAGATTAGATTGGAGAAAAGAAGTGGAGAAGTGTTGTAGTCGAGCTCTCAAAATGGCAGCACTTCGTCGCTTCAAAATCCGGATTCCAAAAAGTGAACCAAAACCGTGTATTTATAGGCAGAAATTTAGGTCGCTCGAATTTAGGTCGATCGCTCTTAGGTCGGTCACGACCTAAAGACCTAACTATATAGCCGACCTAACGACCCAACAGCTTAGGCACTCACGCGACCTAACACTCAATGCAACTGCGCGACCTAATGGCTTAACGACCTAACACAAGTGCCGACCTAACGAAACAGACCACCTGCGACCTAACAAACCCAACGACCTACCTTAGGTCATTCAACGACCTAACTACATTGCCGACCTAACACATAGCCGACCTAACGAAACACACGGCCAAGCGATCACGACCTAGCTTCCTTAGGTCATTAACTCGCTTCAACTGACCTATCACTAAGCCGCTAGCCACTAACTCGCTTCACCCTCTTAGGTCGCTTACCCCACTAAGTCGCTAACATCTATAGGTCGGTCAAACTCTATAGGTCGGTCAAGTCTATAGGTCGGTCATTCCTATAGGTCGGTCAATACCCTAGGTCGCTCCAAATCCTATAGGTCGCTCCACCGACCTAAGCACTACACGATCTAACCCCTTAGTTGCTCTATCTCCTTAACTCGCTCCAACTCCATAGGTCACTAGCCTCCCCTAACTCACTCACAAGACCTAACTCTGGATGACTTAAACAATACTAACGATCTAATAACAATTATTCTACGATTTATCGACACGTAAAATACGGGTCGTTACATATTTCAATAAGCAAAGAACCCGAGATCTACCCAGTTACACTCAATCGCTGCTTCGAGTCGATCGCCCTCTTCACCCGAGTCACCAACCCAGATACGCGAGCTCACCTTCTTCCCTCCTTTTTAATTTACAGTGAGCTTTCTTTAAAATTAATTAAAGGATAAACATCAGAGGATTTACGCACTCGAACTCAAAAGAAACCCGAAGCATCCAACCAAAATTCTCGAGAATGACTCGAGACAGTGCCCTCCCCCTTCAATCACTGATACGCCACCGTGTTGTACACGTGTACAGCGTCGCTTGTGGCTACGGTGATCTTCTAAGACTTCGCGCAAATCCCAACTAGCACGAATACGAGAAATCCAAAGTCGCAGTACCACCAAAAATTCAAATCAAAAATTTTGCAGTTCGAATGAAAGGAACGGTCGACCTCACTGCAAAAAAAACGTCGCGCCACCAAACACGGTCCACTGGAGGCGATGGAAACTCGACCTCACCTCGACAACGTCACCAGAAATCTTCCACCCGAGCCTCTAATCACTCGATCACGTTTACAAGTCAAATCTCATATTTTTACTAGCATGAACAAAACACGCAGTAAAAACCTAAGTCGATCTCGTATCAAAATTCTACGCAATGGAAAAATTAGTGAATATTTTTCCTAAGATCACTAACCTTTGCACTTACTTCAATATGAATTTCAGCATTTTATATTGAATCAAATTCGAGAATTTAATTAAAATCCCATTTTTTATCAAAACCGAGTTGCTTTTGAAATACTTGGCTAAAAATCCCCATTCAAATTTTAAAAATCTTATCTTTTAGTAATAATGCAAGATATAAATTTTAATTAGCTTTTCATATGATCGAATTTAACAATGTTTCCTTGATTGACTGTAAACAGAAAAGTATGAGTTACTAATATGTTGAAACAAGTTTTAAAAATTATGATTGAAGTTCAAGCGACAAGTTTTGATGAAAAACAAATTTAAAACTTACCATAATCAAATGAAAACAATTCAAAGTTTAATTGTTTTCATCCTGTAACATAAACCAGAGAACATCATCTTCAATATTCCTATTACAGCTTGTATAAAATCTCAGATACATATCAAAATAAAGCATATGCACACATATATAAATCTCATGAAATTATCTTACTGGTTCAATGAACTTAAGCTTGAAAAAAAATAAGTTTACTCACCTTCAATAATTATTGAACAACAAGCCCTTAGATGCCTTGAACTGCATTTGAAAAACTGTCTGTGTTTATTCATGAATCTGCCCCTTTGAATATGTTTCATTTTCTTGTTTTAGTTACCTCTGGTTTCTCTTTTTCTTTTTGTTTCACCAACTTGAAGTAGCATGAGATATACATATAAATATAGAACAGAATGGGGAGGCTTTAACTGGTCAGTAGCTTCTTTAATTGAGCAGATTTTATTAATATCTTGAATTGACAAAAGTGGGCTGAGAAGATTGATAATTTAATGTCTTGTTTACCAAATAGGTTTACATACTTATTATGTTTGGCTGCTCATAAATATTCATATATAATTGTTGTACTATGCATAAAGATATTGGTTTTCTCCTCTTCATTTTGCAGGCCAGCATAGCTTGCACAAGAAGCTATTCATTTTTACATATTTACTTTATATCTTAATTGGCTTGCATATTTATTAAAATGTTTACATAATTATCATGTTTTTCTATGTAAAAGAATTTTGTATGTCAGCATATACTTGCAGGTAGGTCTGTGGCTTGTGAAAGAAGATGTGTTTATATGTATTTGTCTTATTATCTCCATTTTACATGGTTATCAGATTTACTTATATCTTGTGTCTTGTAAGTGGATAAGTTGTTCTGTTATTTTTGTTTGTGCATAACATTTGCAGGTATATATTCATGTGTATATGAAGTTAATTTGTTTTATTATTTTATATGTTATGCTTATTTTATCTTACGCTCTCAAATTAACAGTTTAGGTCGTATGCTTGTTTATCTATGTTATTTTATTTTATACATTGTTTTAATTCTACCATATACTTTGTTTTTAATTTAGTTATATTCATGTGTTATACTTAATATTCTTATATTTATATTTTAACTGTCAATTTTTAAATTAGATTCGTGAATTTACTCATTCTTTATATTTATTTTATACGTATTTAACTATAAATATTTAAATTATGTACAATATGATTTATTTACATTTATACTTATTTTATATTTATCTCCATTTGTATTTTATTTAAATTATATGCATAAGTTTGACTTATATTTCACATTTATATTTTAATTCTATTTCAAACATTATCATTCATATGTATACTTACCAAATATAAACAAAGTAAGATATTTTAATTTAATCATAAAAGACAAATTGTATTATGAATATTATTGAGAAAATTTATTAAACTTCCAAATCAATTTCCTTTTAAAAATACCATTTATATAAACAATGGCAAATATTTCAAAATCACATCCGTTTCAAATGAATAAGTATACATTTTATTTAAACTGATTTGAATAAATAGGGCCAAAATCCAGGGTTGTTACATTCCTCCCCCATTAAAAGAATTTCGTCCCCGAAATTTAAAACAAAGATAATTTAAAAGTTGTCATATCAACCATTCAAACATACATATCATTCATATATTAACAAATAACCAATAACCTATTCTAACAAACATCGCTAGCTACCCGGACACAAATCCAGATAAGTTTTCCTAAAACTATACAGAGTTTCCCGGGTGAAAACTCCAGAATCCTCGCTCCACTATACTATGACAAGCTACACTACTATACTCCTTGGTTGCCTCTCACCTTAACTAACAATCCGAACTGAATTTCTATCCACAATCACATTCGGATCATCTTTCAAGTCTTCCTGTACTATTTATTCTACAACTAATACTGAATCAAGAACAAATTTCTTTAGATGGGTCACAAAGAATACACTATGAATTCCACACATCTGTTCTGACAATTCGACTTTGCAAGCTACAGTTCCAATCTTTTCAATATCCGACATAGTCCAATGTATCTCGGGTCAAGTTTTCCCGCCTTTCGAATCTAACAGTTCCTTTTTAATCGAGAAACTTTGGCCAAAAACAAATTACCAATCTCAAATTCCAATTGTTTCCTGCTTATTTGCGTACTTCTTCTAACGGTCTTGAGAAGCTCTCATCTTTTCCCTAATAAACTCAACCTTAGCAGAAACTTCACAAATTAAACATATCCAAACACGAGATAGTCTTTCCTCAATTCACCAAAATCCAAAACTCAAGCTTGCCGCATATCCTCTAACATATGGTTCAGTCTCTCTATCTGCCCGAGGATAATAGGCTATACTAAATTTCAAACTCGCTTACAAATTCAATTGCGGTGCCTTCCAGAATTTTACCGGTGAAAAAATAGGGTCACGATCACTTATTATGCTAACAGAAACACCAAGCAATTCTTACTATTACCCTCAAGAAAATTTTGGCCAGAAACTGTACTCCGAGTTACCTTCACTCGTATAGAATGAGCATTCTTAGTTAATCGATCCACAATAATCCATATTCCATCGTTTCTTTTCTTAGTTCTTGGCAAACCGTCGATGAAATCCATCGGAATCATCGCCCACTTCCATCTAAGATTTACTAAAGATTGCAACAATCTTGGACAACTAATTATAATTACCTTAACTTGCTGATAGAAAGTACAACTATAAACGAAAGCAACTACGACCTTCTTCATGCTCGATCTCCAGAAAATTCTTCTCATATCTTTATACATCTTAAAGATTTTGGGTGAATATTCAGTCTGGAGTGATGTCATTTAGCTAAAACTTATTGCCTCAATTCATCCATATCAAGCACACAAACGGCCACTAATCCTTTAAGCACCTTGATCATCTACCTTAAAATCTGAACACCGTCAATCCTTAGTTCAAGAATCAATTCCTCAAAAGATCTATCCTCCCTTTGCTTACTTATGATTCTTCCCTGGAGAGAAGGAATAACTTCTAAAAGAACAAAACTTCATTTCTACTAAGAGCATCAACCACAACATTCCCTTAGAGAGAAAAATATTCCAATGGTTTATGATCCGCGAATACCTCTAATTCTCCCTCCACAGATAGTGCCTCCAAATCTTCAAAACAAACACAATGGCTAACGACTCGATTCATGCGTAGCGTAGTTCCCTTCATGATGCTTTAATTGCTGACACGCATACGCAGTTATTCTCCACTCTACATCAACACTACTCCCAAACCAATTATACGAGCATCCGTAAAAAAATTCCAGAGCTGCCCTTCCCTTCCGGAATAACAATCACTGGAGCACTGGTTAGCCTCGTCTTCCATTCTTAGAAAGCTTCTTCACACCGGGTGTCCATTTGAACTAAGCTCTTTTCCTTGTCAACTTAGTCATATGTGAAGAAATCTTGGAATAGTCTCCGATAAATTTCCTATAATAGCCAGTTAAACCAGAAAATTATGAATTTCCATCGGTTGCTTCCATTCTAGAATAGATTCTCCCTTCGCTGGGTCTACAGAGATATCTTCACCCAAAATAATGTGCCCCAAAAATAACTTCCGATTTCCAAAAATGGCACTTAAAGAACTCGCCTTCAAAACATGCCTCCCCAGTGTCTCCAACACCATTCTCGAACTAGGCTGAATCACCAGCAATGCCCTGGAATCAAATCAACACGAAACTCTATCTCTCGATGGGAAGACAAACAATTAACTTTTCGAATACGTTAGGAAAAACTTAGTTCACATCAATACTTAAAAAAATTCAACTCCATGAAAAAGATTACACAAATGAATTCCAGAATTGTCGCACAACACTCTGGTAATTCTACCCAAATAAATTTGTTCTCCCTTCACAATCCAGAACAGCCATATACTGTTCGGGTCAATCCATCGAAGAAATGAATCCATTCTGCTACATCTGAAATCACCTCAAGTAAACTGTTAATCAACAAACCTTCTCGACAGCACACAGAACACTCCAAGCTATAGGGCTAACCTCAATGTCTAAAGACTTCCATTTAAAGCTCTTTGAGAAACTCGGGCCTCAATCAAACAAAAATACCCTACTGAACTTGGTCACAATTCCAAAACGGACATACTTCCTTAACTTGTTCCAAAGAAACATCTTCGGAGACATCTAAAATTACCGAGTCTCATCACACAGCTACAACACCTTGAGATATCAAGATATCATGACTTGGTACTGTCCATCCGATAGATCCAAACTCAAGCTCATCCAAAATTACATTCCAACAATGAAATTCTCACATCACCCAAAGCTCACTCGGGACGGTAATAAGTCTGCAGTCTCGACAGATACACTCCAACTACAAATATTCAAAACTCCAACCATCGGTAGTCGTGTTTCACACACCACTATTCTATCTACCATTATAATTTATATTGGAATAACCAAAAACTGGTAACCCAATAAATAGGTAGAAATATATATATATATATATATATATATATATATATATATATATATATATATATATATATATATCAAAATTACAAATACGCTCTCTTAAGAAAGAAATCACTCAAGAACCTAGGTATTCACTCAACCTAGCGCTCTGATAACAAGTGTGACGACCCACCCTTCTACTACCAGAAAGACGCATCATCATTAAGAAAGAAAGGGATAGAATAGAAAAGAATAGAAAAGAAAGAAACAAAACATCAGAATCTCACAGCGGAACGGAACAAAATATAATATATCACATATCTATTACATAGATTTCATATATCAGAGTTATATAATATCAATATACATGACAATCATACATACATCTGTCACTATATACATCATAGATACAGTATACATCAACTAACACAGCGGAACTAGATATATATCTATATACGTCTAGAAACTCCTGCTCCAAGCTCCTCCAGAATCAAAATCCAAACCTATCACTTGGCTACTCGTAAAAATTTGAGTACCTAAGAGTTTATGAAAACAAAATATAAACTCCGGGTCAGACATGGGTTTGGTATGAGTAAACGGTTTAAATTGTTTAATTTTTGAAAACCTTTTACAACAAAGGTATCACGTAAGACTCCCCACAAATAAATACGGGTAAGTTTTTTTCCTTACGCTAACCAAAACATTTTATAGGAAATCCAGTGATATTATAATAGTGTCTAGGGTTTTCAAGTAAAATACAGAGATAGCTGAAATGCTTACATCTCACATTCCAACGTAGTTGGGCACAATTAAAACGTACGGCGCTTATTGGAAATTGGATCCCATACAATGGCAGGGCTACTGGGTACCGCCCGTCACAGTACGTGGTTTAGATCACTGTACCGAGGAGCCACCCTAACTCCTCTACAACACAAGGCCGGAACCATTCCTTGCTGAACAGTCCCGAACAAGATAACCCCGCAGTTGGTGCGCATATCCAACCGCCCACACAGCCAAAATAAAGGGACATCTAGACAAGGGTATATCTCATCCTTCTTGGGCATGACCCACCTAACCTTGCTGCACCTCCCCTATTTTAGCCATTCCCGGTTGATGAGGCTTGAGGCTGCGATTACCTTTACAGGACATATTTCTTAGAATTCTCATCGTCCGTCTGACGATGTGTTGAAAGCATTCAATCCATACAAGTTCGTTCCGGGTTCGAACGAAACCGAAGGCATTATCTCGTCACACTCATTTTGGAATCACCCTCAGAGTCAACGACGATAACCCTTGCATTCTGAAAACACCATCTCGATCTTCACTTGAGAATTCACGACCTAACGTTTAATTTGGATCGATGTGGTTTTCGGAATATCAATTGGATACCCGATCCAGGTCTCATCGAAATCCAAACGCCATTTTAAAGGCCAAGTTGTCTAATTAACTTAAACAGTTTAATTCAATGATTGAATTCATATAACATTTTCCACAGATAAATCATACACAATTGCCGTGACATATTAAAGCATTGCATAGAGCATCACAGAATATCATCAATAAACATCACAAACAAATATACAACACATACAACATCCATAAGGAATCATCTTAAGTTCTTATTGTGATTAATTTAATTACTTGAGAGTTAATCTCTTAATCCTGTTTAATCACTTATTTCCATTCAAATTATTTAATCAACAAATCATTTCTTAATTAATATTTATATCTAAATTTCTTAATTACTCAATTACTTTATTCACATTATTTAACTAATTACTTTCTTAATCAAGTTATTTAACTTTAATTACTCAAGCAATTATTTCCCAATCACTATTCTTCGACCTAAATAAAACTTAATTACCTGTTTATTTATTGCTAATTGTTTCATTAACCAGTTCTTAATTCTTAGTTAAATCACTTGATTAATTAACTATTTCTCGTTCATTTATTAATTAAGTTGTTAATTACAATTTCACTTATTTCTTATAATACATTACTAATTAACATTACAAAGTAATTACTCTTAATTACTTCTGAACCCAATCAATCACTATTGATTATTCACTTAATTAACATTCCATTCTTCTTGAAATTTGATATCAATTATATTACTAACTGAAACATTATTTGTTAATTTACTTAATTTATTACTTAATATTAACAAGATTTTAAAAGCATGGTTAAGCTTAAACAAAAGTAATTAGTTAATTTTAAATAATTAATCACGAGTTAAACTATTGTTAAACCTTACTAGGATAATTAATGCTTGAATTAAGTTTAACATAAAAAATTTAAAACTGTATTCCGATCACTATGATGATTTGCTGGACCATTTATTCATTAACAACTTTTATATTTCAATAAGCAAAGAACCCGAGATCTCCCCAATTACACTCAATCGCTGCTTCGAGTCGATCGTCCACTTCACCCGAGTCACCAACCCAGATACGCGAGCTCACCTTCTTCCCTCCTTTTTAATTTACAACAAGCTTTCGTTAAACTTAATTAAAGGATAAACATCAGAGGATTTACGCACTCAAACTCAAAAGAAACTGAAGCATCCAACCAAAATTCTCGAGAATGACTCGAGACAGTGCCCTCCCCCTTCAATCACTGATACGCCACGGTGCTGTACACGTGTACAGCGTCGCTTGTGGTTCCAGCGCTCTTCTGAGACTTCGCGCAAATCCCAACTAGCATGAATACGAGAAATCCAAAGTCGTAGTACCACCAAAAATTCAAATCAAAAATTTTGCACTTCGAATGAAAGGAACGGTCGACCTCACTGCAAACAAAACATCGCGCCACCAAACGCGGTCCACCGGAGGCGATGGAAACTCGACCTCACCTCGACAACGTCACCAGAAATCTTCCACCCGAGCCTCTAATCACTCGATCACGTTTACAGGTCAAATCTCATATTTTTACTGGCATGAACAAAACACGCAGTAAAAACCTAAATCGATCTCGTATCAAAATTCTACGCAATGGAAAAATTAGTGAATATTTTTCCTAAGATCACTAACCTTTGCACTTACTTCAATATGAATTTCAGCATTTTATATTGAATCAAATTCGAGAATTTGATAAAATTCCCATTTTTGTTCAAAACCGAGTTGCTCTTGAAATACTTAGCTAAAAATTCCCATTCAAATTTTAAAAATCACATCTTTTAGTAATAATTCTAGATATATATTTTAGTTAGCTTTTCATATGATCGAATTTAACAATGTTTCCTTGATTGACTGTAAACAGAAAAGTATGAGTTACTAATATATTGAAACAGGTTTTAAAAATTATGATTGAAGTTCAAGCTACAAGTTTTGATGAAAAACAAATTTAAAACTTACCATAATCAAATGAAAACAATTCAAAGTTTAATTGTTTTCATCCTGTAACATAAAGCAAAGAACAGCATCTTCAATATTCCTATTACAGCTTGTATAAAATCTCAGATACATATCAAAATAAAGCATATACACACAAATATAAATCTCATGAAATTATCTTATTGGTTCAATTAACTTAAGCTTGAAAAAAATTAAGTTTACTCACCTTCAATAATTATTGAACAACAAGCCCTTAGATGCCTTGAACTGCAGTTCAAAAACTGTATGTGTTTATTCATGAATCCGCCCCTTTGAATATTCCTATTCTCGATCTGGAGGTATCACGGTACTATATAGACTATTGGCATTTTACGTGTTAAGGTGGAAAATGTAAAGCCTTAACGCTATTTAAAATTAAATTTATTTTACAATTAGACACTATTATAATAGCGAAATATACTACATATAAATAGTCTAACGGATCCTTAGGAGATGTAAAACCCGAGCATCTCTTAAGTTACTGCACTCATATTTATTTCTGTTAATTTAACTTACATAAGATCTTTTATTTCTGACTCGAGTGTTTTGTCTTTTCAATTCGCTCGGGTCGGTCGGTGCATTTCAGGATTTGAAGTTTTAGCTCTGGAGGACGAAGACGAAGATTTGTATTATTAATATTTATATTATTTCACTACACACATAGTGTTCCGCTGCATTGAAATTTATTGTTATGTGAACTCTGATATTTATTGTATAAAGAAGAATCAAATGTTTTGTAAACATTTTTATGACCTGTATATTGATTATTATATTTTATCCTTCTGCTGTGAGATTCTATTTAGTTTTTTTTTCTTCTCTGTTTTTTTCTCTTATTTATCCCATAACAATCCGCCCTTTTGTATGGTTTGAATTGGCACGTGTGTCGATTTAAAACGTGCGAAAAGGCGGGACGTTACAGATACTTGGTTTATGTTGTTTCGGAGTAGGATGTCGCTGTAGATCCTTTAGTTACAATAATTTGGAATCTGGATAGACCTAAGATAACAGTATCATTGAATTATTGTATAGGAGAGGATCAGACTTTTGTTTGAGACGTAAGGTGTAGACACGTGTTGGTGAGTCTAGCCGAAAGGTCGACGAGTGCGTTGATTGTATTCATTCTGAGTGGGAGTGAAGAGACGATAGTACGCACTTGCCTTTGGTAATTAACTAGATATGGTATTGATGTCGAGTGGTATTATCCAACTCTTGGTTCGGAGTAAGAGGTTATAGAGTTCACTTTGGGATATGGATGCACTGTCTGCTAGAGAGGAGTTTGAGTTGTTCAGTTATCCCTTGTCATTTTAGTATCTCTTCTCCGAGAAGGATCTTTACCTTCGTGAGTAGCGATGATTGGAGTTCTTGGCCTCCTATGGATTTAACGTTTCCTAGATATGTTTGAAGGGAAATGTAGCAGTTGATATTCGAGTGGGAGACGTACCAGATTGGAAGCGATATTCCTAAAATGGGTATTACCGAGCTTATCACTAGTTACGATTCCAGGACTCGATGAGTTATGGCCGAGTGTGTGGCTAGTTTGACCGTCAGACCTATTTTGATTTAGCTGATTGGAAATAGTCCGAGACGTTGACCTAGATTAGTGGAAATCATGGCTAAATCAAAAGAGTGAGTAGCATCTGATGAGGGGATGTAGTGCGGACCTGACAAAGACTGTCGGTTCCTAGATACTATTTATTCTCAAGTAGCAGGAACAATGTTTTTAGGGCTGCATCGATGGATTGCAGATGACTAAGGATAGGCAGATGCATTTGAGCTATAGTCAATTGGTTGACAGATGATGCTAGATTTGTATTCCTTAAATCTAGCAGTACGATATTCGTATTTGTTGTGTTGTTTGTCAGATGGTTGTTGTGATTTCATTGTGTGCCTAGAGCATTTTAAGTGGTTAAGACCCATTGTTCGATAATGGGTGTTGGGAAACTTATAGGAGGCGTTTGGATTTGGCAATAAATGGATTATATGATATTGAGGCTGATCGGTAGACTTCGAGACATCGTAGGCCTATTTGTACTAATTGATGTGATATGAGTCAGTTTAGAAGAGGACATAGGAGTAGTAGGGCTTCAGTTGAATGAAACCGAAGGCGATAAGGTATGGTAGGCCATAGGGAGCATGAGGATAGGTTGGCCAGAACTCTTTAGAAGAGGGAGTTTGTTTGTATCGTCAACTTTCATTATGGATATCATATTGGGAGTTCATGCTAGATAGTTTAGTATTCTGTATGCTAAGGTAGGCATGGATGTTATTTTTGGTTATGAGATCTTATGTATGCATGTTTGATTTGATAGTTTATGTTTGTATGGTTGTTAGACATGCGGTGTAGTTATTATTTAGTACAGCATTCTTGTTTGATGATTGCTATAGATGCTTTAGTATAGTTAAAGATATGAGTTGTGTACACATCTTTATTGCAGTGGGGGTTTTGCAGACTTAATCATCCAAATAAGGTTTGGTCGATTTTTTTTCAGAATTTTACAGATATTTGAGATCCGATAGGTTAGGAGAGGTTCTCTTTGCTTTGTGATTTCAAGGACGAAATTCTTTGAGGGAAGAATGTAATGACCTGTATTTTTAATGATCGATATTTAAATATTTTATTTAAATATTTAATTGATAATTAAATATAGGCTCAAAAATGTGTTTTTTTGCATATGGCCGAATCAGGACTAGAGACCACATTTGTTAAGTTCGATTTGGCATTGCGAATTAGAATAAGTATAACGATCGCTATATTTTAAGATATGAAAATCCGATGGCAGAAACGGTCTTGAAATACATAAAATTAGCCTTCCGAGGTGCAGTTTTAGATGGAGATGCTTTTTGTGAGGACCTGTTTCTTTGACTCTCAAAAATCGACAATATCTAATACATTCTCGGTATTCACGTGCCGTAAATTCAAGTGCCGGAGAAGCAGATTCTCAAGGGTAAGAAAGAAAAATTAAGACAGAACAGAATCTCACATATGTTATTTCAATAAAAACTTACAGTGGAAAATAAAATACATTTATCAGAGTTAAACACTTGTTCAGTTATAAATTCCTGTCCTTACAAATGTGGAATACTATAGTAAAAGATTGTGGTGAATAGACAAAAATCTTCAGAAATATCTTCTAACTCCATGCTCCAAGCTCCATCCAGATTTCTTCTACACTCAATTGACTACTAGGCATCCTAGGAAAGTTAGGGCACCCAAAGTTTAAGGGATAAGAAAAATAAATTACGGGTCACTCATTGGACTAGTGTGATAACTCAAAATACGCATTTTGAAAATAAAAATGTATCTTATAAGACCATGTCGCACATAAACAAGGAATGGTTTTTTATCTTATGTTAACCAAATCATTATTATATAAAATCACTGGATATTATTTTTAATAAAAATTTTTTTAAAAATTTGCAAGTAACTTATTAATTTTAGGGAAAATTGTTACCATTATTAAATTCCAACATACTAGGTTCTATAAACAAAATGGCAGACTCTTATTGGAGAATATATTTCCATATAGATGACCAGGTGAAGGGACTACCTTCTGGCAGTATATCTCTAGAGGAATGTACTTAGGCCCAACTGATAGTCCTCTACCAACACAAGGCCAGTCTACCTCTTCCTAAATAATACAAAATATGTCATCACCTCGGTCGTTACTGACCTATCCAAGGGCCCTTATTGCAAACATCCACAATAATTTAAGTTCTAAACACCATAGCGGGAATAAATATATCTAGAAGGGGACGATCATATCCTAATGGTTGCGAACCACATTGCCTTGCTGCATTTACCCTCTTTCAATCATTTCCAGGTGTGAGGCAAAAGGTCACGATTACCTTTCATATAACACATCATCTTCCTTTGAATGCCACACTGCTATTCCATGGTCACAACTGATTTCTACAAACGTATAACTTCTAAACTCGTACGTCTCAGGAAAGAGTGTTAAACTAAGAGAAGTTGCCTTTTTCCACCAAACAAATAATACATTCATAAAGATTACTTATGTAACTAGAAATGCAACGTCAGACATTCGTCCATACAAGTTCGTTCTAAGATTAAACGAACCCGAAGGCACTCTTCTACCATATTCTGTCGCGTGTTACCCCTAGGATTAGTAGTGGGAAGTACTTGCAACCTAAATAGTCTCAGAAATGAAGGAACCACTACTACTTTAGTATTTGGGAGCTAGCCAGAATTTTCAACAAGCAGTCCTTTCATCCCAAAAATCTTTGGTCTTCATCCTTCATTTCCTTATTAGGTATTCATCTTCGAACGCATACATTGGTTTGAATTGGTTTTCCGATAGGCATTACCCAGATCCGACCACGGTTCCTTCGATCAAATCATCGCTAAAAAGATGTTTTGTGAATAAGGTATCATTCTTTAATTGATTAAGCTCATTTTATCAAAATCTCTCCTGGAGATATATATTTCAAAGACATTATTTTCGGTATATACAGGATCATCAAACCTCTCTTATCACATTCTTTGATTACTTATAACCCTTTTTAAACTTAGAAAAATTCGAAATCATTTCATTTTTTACGTAGGAAAATATTTCCAATTTGTTTCATTTAAATCTTAATAATGATTTCTTAATTCAAAACTCATAATTTTGAGTGAGTTAAAACCATGTTATTTAGGATGTTAATCCAAAACCAGTGAATATTAAGTGAGCATAATCTATAGAAATCATCTAATTCTACTCAATATCAATTCTCGTATTAGAAAAATATTATGGACGGAATAACGGTGAAATCAACTTTTAAATTCCATGAACAATATGAGTTCCCTCTTCGTGCTTTAACACCGAGTATAAGAAGATCATCACTATAAAATCAAAGTTATATTTGATTTAAATTTGGAAAATTTAACCTTTTTATACTTAACTCCTTTCCAACATTTCAAACTTATCTATCCCACACCCAGGAAAGAGGCCAGGTGAGCCATGGTACTGGTTTCTCTTGAACATCTCCTTAGTTTAAGCACCTCATATGCGGATCTCATGAATAGAAAAATCCAGTCTACTCGTCGACTTTTAGAGCCAAGATTAAACCTCTTTATTTGTAATAGCTTTCTTTAAATCATTTATTTAAGCTCTTTTAAATGAACTATAAAAACACCAAATCATTATTAAAACACTTAATTATCCATTTGAAAAAATTTACAAAGGATTTGGAAAAGAATTGTTAAGTTAAAGCTATATTTCAAAGGTTATAGAAAAATGTGCGGAAAGTGTTGCAAAAGGTGCTTTTTAACCTACATTGATCAAAACGAATTTAAACCGTTTTAAAGAGGTTTTAATATTCCATATACACCAATTCATTAATATAGAGGAAAGTGATTTCCTTTATGCTTATCGCCGTTTATTTTCGTGGCTTGCATATATTTTCAACGTTCGTATGAAACAACCAAACTTGATGATCAAAGCATATTAAACATCCAATGCAAACATCATATCACCATCCAAAATAAAATAAAGTAGTTTAGGAGTTCTCACCTTCATTTTCCCTTCAAGCTAATGTAGAATTGGCTATAGCTCTGCTACGATCGAACCAAAGCAAATGAAACCAAAGCCACGACCTATGGAGAGCTCAGTCTAGCCTTGATGATGGAGGAGTCACTGCCTAAGGTGATGTGGGTTGGGCCATGGGTTTTGGAAGAGTAGAGGAGATGTTTAAGACTAGTTTTGAAATGGTTTGATATTACAGGCTAGTATATAAATTTTCCTCTTTTGTTTGATATAATTTATTTTCTTACTTCTCTAAAATATTTTTGTATGAATAAGAAGTCATTAAAGAGGCTCTTAGAAACTTGAAAAGAAGAGAAAGAAGAAGTGGAATGATATTAGGAAGTTTTGAGAAGAGGGGTGGTATTTATAGAAGAAATCTTGGAATAAAATATTAAATGCATAATTACCTCAATGCCTCTAGCCCGCCTCCCTAGCCCCTACACACACGGCTTCCCCACCAAAGGCATGTGATGCTGATGTGAGGTGATGATGTGGTATGATGAAATGATGTTTGCTTTATGGTTACTTAAAGTTTAAGCTTTAGGAATTACTAAATCATTTTTGTAATATATATGTATATGTGTGTGTATATGTTATATATATGTATTTGTATATATGTTATATATATGTATATGTGAGTATGTGATACGTATACATGCATATAAATATGTTTTAGTGTCATTTATAAGCAAAAACTTCGAATAACTTTCATTCATTAAACCGTTGAAATTCGGGGAACCGGTGATTGGTAACATTTTCACTTATTAATTAACGTACGTATATTTGTAAACAAAATTTAAAAATAAATTTCTTATCATTCCAAATTAATTAAAATGATCATATTTGAACTAAAAAACCATAAAAATTAGTATTAACAATTATTTACAATAATTGTTATTATACCGATAAAGTGTTATCGATTTTTCCTTGTATTTTCAAATCAAATATATTTTTTATTAAAATAACTATAAATGATTTATCGCCACTTTATAACTATTAAAAATGAATTATAATCATTTAAAACAATTATTTTAATGATTAAAATAATATTTGGTCATTAAATCTTAATTTAAATTCTTAGATCAATTATTATATATAAGGCATTACTAATGATGTCTTAAATGCATTTTATTTGCATAAATTTAAAAATAAATATAATTTATCAAAGTGGTAAATTAGCGGATCTTTTATTCGGATTCGCAACTTTACTTTTGAACTAGCATTAATCCCTCGATCCTTTAGTGCGGACTTTGACAAAGCTTTATGATCAGAAATTTAGTTCTCCTTTCATAGCTTTCAACTATGATAGAAAACTCAAGCATCTAACCATAAACCCTCATCAATGTTCGTCGTCAAGAATCGAGTGAAAAATCCTTTTTTGGGTGAGTGTCAAACACGTCAAAGTTTTGCACTCGAATCTTATATTTAATCGTGTGACGAAACAATCTATATACTTCATTTGTATTTATTAACTGTTCGAAATTTTTTATGAAAACATTTCATAAAACTTCCATTCTATATTCAAACTTCTTATAAAGATATTTCTTTATACATAACCATTTTACATTTTAATTTCCAAATCTTTCTACTTAAATGAAACATTTCTCTTCAAAAGATAAATATCTTTTTATCATAATACATTTCTAAACATATCTTAATGGTTTCTGGAAAACTCATTTCCAAAATTATTTATTAAATTAATTAATCACCATAAACTTCCTTTAGCTAATATCAAATGTGAAAACATTTTGTATTTAGGTAAACTTTCTTTATTAATAAATACTCTTTTATTAATTAAAACTCCCTTTATACATATTTATTCCTTTACTTTTATAGTTTCAATGTATAAAAGTATTAGTGTATAATTTAATTGTTTTAAGTATATTCATAATTTACTTGACAAGTTTTTCTTTTTTTTCCTCTTAAAATAAAATCAAAGAGATTAAAACTATTATTACCAAAAGATTGTTATAATATACTTCTCTTTTTATAACTCGTTAGTTATAATATTTTTATCTTTTTATAGAAGACTCAAATACTTGTTATTATCTTTAAAATCCTATTATTAAAGATCTAAATATACCTATAAAATTTCTTCCAAAGTGCCATTTAAGGGTTTAAAAACAAATGTTGCTAAAAAACTTTTACTCCAAACCCCAAAACCATTCGTTAATAACTTTAAATATTTACTTTAAAGATCCGTACTAATGAGAAGTTAGGTCAACATCATGTTATATATTTTCACATTCTTACGTCATTTTTTTTTTTTGAAACTTGGGTACAGAAGGAAAAATTCCCCTCCCTACCTTACACTAATATAATAAAAAACACTAAATAATAAACATCCCATCTAACCTATATATACTAGAACTATCCCCAACTCCCCAACTCTTGTTCTTCCTAGTACGAAGATGATGGTGGACTCCAATCACCAAGGTCTATCATCACTTCACCTTCTCCTTCTTCATCACTATCCATCTTATCGTCGGCCTCATTGTCGTCTCCCTCCAACCCTTGTGGTAGCTAGGTTTGGTCCCATGGGACATGTCCCATGCCGACTAGTATTCCAGGAATGACTCTTCCCTCTTCTAACTTCTCCAAGCCTTGCACGTTTTCCTCCCAATGGTTTTCAAAATCTTCGACCCCCTCAATCCTTCTTCTTCTTCTATTACTTCTTCATTATTGATTTCTATCTCATTCCAGTTTATGTATGAACCAGATGATCCCTCCTGCCATATGAAACGCTTCCCATCCATATCCCATACTACATTGTTATATTCGCTTGATAAGGTAGCATTAGGGTCTTTCATCGGCTCTAGTTCTCCCTCCATGGGTTCTATTTCCTCTTCCATGGCTTCTGATTCTTCTTCCATCATATCAATCTCTTCTGTTGGTTCCAAAATGGAGCTAATAGGATCTGCTATCCATTTTCCCTACGAAGCTTGCCGAGTTCATCGTCGCTAGAGATCATAATTACTTCTTGAGCAGGGCACGGTATATGCATACCGACCATAGGGTATCTATCTTCACCCCTTCGAGTGTATGGGGCATATTTAGAGGATATTCTGGTTGTTCCTCTTCATCGTTAGAGAGGACAATGAGGCTACCATTTTCACCCGAATTCGCTCTAGAGCACTCTCCTTTCGCGTGATTTTCCTTATACGGTTTCAATATGGTAAATAATTATTCTTTTAAATATAAGTAATAGGTAATTTCCAGTGTATTTTTAAATAGAGAAGTTTAGTCAATACTCAAAAAACATTTCGAGTTTCATTTTTAAAGATAGCTTTTCAAAATTCTTTGTATAAAATTATTTTATTATTTCAAAAATTCTTTGAAAATTTAACCAAAATATTCTTTTCTTTTCAAATACATATACTGTTGCGACTTTTCTATTGATTAGAAAAGCACAAATTTTAATAAATTCTGCAAGCGCACAGGCGTGTAGTATGCAGGTCGAACACAGGGAATTGTATTTTAAAACAATTAAAATCCATAGTTAAATCTTAGGCGTGTTAAACGAATTCGACGGTGAATTTTGAATAGAAAATAAAAACAATAATAAACTCCGAATCGTTTTCGAAACTAATCGAAATTGCAACCAAAATATAGGATTGTAAAAAAAAATCAGAACAGAAATTGAAATTGCGGAAAAGAAGATAACGGAGCAAACAACTGAAATAATTATTAACTAACTGAAAAGAGTGCACAAAATAACTAAGAACAAGAATAAATAAATTGCTAAATCTAATCAACAATCCTACGTATTCTATTCGAAAATAAAAACAGTGCTGAATTTAAATCTAAACTTGAAGAAAAGTGATGAGGTAAGAGAAGATTTCAAGGTGTTGTATAATGCTGTATATATAGGCTTTCAACCCCTAAAATCAGTCCATCTTTTTAGCAATAGGACCGGTTCTATTCTTAGTATTTGCCAAGATAATTGTACTTACTGGGTCCATTCCTTGAATTGGTGAAGAGTCAAGTTGCCACGTCATTGCTTGAAATACTTTTATATGTGAATTGGTCCAAATTCATACGTAAGCTACTTTTGAATGTGTCCTATTTTGCTTCATATCATGGCTATGTATTATGCTACTTTTTAGGAGGAACTGGTCCTTTGCTTGAATTGGTGAAAGAGAACATATATACGTCCACATCATTGCTTGAATTGGTCCATATTGCTTTGATTTATTTCAATGCTCAAAATGTTGCACTCATTGCTGCATGATTTTTGAACCAATGGACGACATAACCGATTAATTTCAACGTTGCACTTTGGAATCAATAATCTACAAAACCACAACAAAATACCCGTATAATGCCGCTTTATTAAAATAAAAATATATGAAATAAACGGTTTAAATTGTAGAGAAATACGTTCATCTAATACCCCCACACTAGAACTTTATTCGTCCTCGAATAAGCAAGAAAATAAAACTAACTAAATCCTTTTTCGTAGGAAACACGATTGCATTGAGCGTATGCAACAAACCGTTAAACCTCAAGGTGTCCCTAGTAGGACGAGTGGTGTCTCGTGAGGGTTTTTAGCGGATACTACCCACAAAATCCAAATGCAGTATGTGATGATTCTAATGTACTACATGATTGCAAAATTCTACACAAATGGATACTCGATTTACTTCAAAATAGTTGCAACAAAATAATGTATATCAGTTTTAGTCAACTTCTTCAAATTTTTGGTTCCTCACTAATCACAAATTTCAATGTAACTCAAGTTTTCATACATTAGATTCTAGTTTGGCCAGTCGTTTCGGTCGATAACATAGTGCAGCCATGAAATAAATTCTTCACTGTTGATCACAGTTTTTTTCAAAATGGTATTTTTCATTTCCATTTGTATAACAAACCAAATCAACAAAGTCAAGAAGTGTTTGGGTTTCAAAGCTTAGTCTCTCTTTACTAGTTTTTTTTTCTTCTCTTTTTTTTTTACACCTATCCTTTGGACCAAGGTATACCACCCATGCACTGCCTCGCGGGCTTACGTGAGAGTTGGGACAGAGCTTGGCAGATTGTGCAAACCGACGCTGACTATGTCAGAAAAGGTCGGTAATCCTTAGGTGATTATTTATTTAATTATTTATACACCTAACTCAGAATGCTGAGGTCAGATATACCATCCATGCACTGCCTTGCGGGCTAATGTGAGAAGAGTATAGAGCGTGGCGAGTGCACACACTTTCACAAGTGTGCACACCTATCCACTGTAGGTGTTTCTTATTAGTTTTTTTTTTTTTTTGAGAAGAGCTAAAGAGTGTTATGCAAATCAACTTAGCACCACTTAACTTTAATGATTTGAGATGTCAACGCATGTACTTTAAATCTGCCATTTTTTTTAAACAAAGACTACAGTTTAGAAAAGATTTCATAACCATCACCTATGAATCCCCCTATATACTAACCTCACTATTATCGCTTGTAATTCAACTTTTCATTATATTTTACATTTGAAATTAGTGATTCACAAAAATCTTCATCAATTGACTTCAACTTCTTACTTACTTTGTCTTGACTAATTAAAAATAAATCGAAGTCCTAAAAATATTGGGAAATGAAAAAAAATTGAAAGGAAATTTGAAAACAAATAATGAGATGATTTTTTCTTTAAAAAAAATGATGCTACACTATGAAATATGAACAAACATAATGAGATATGCGTCCCCCCCCCCCCCACACTGGAATGAGACAGTGTCCCAACTGTCAAATAGAATGCAAATGCAAAATAGAAGAAAAAAACTAAAAAAAATACAACATGATATGTGCAAGATAGTGAGCGGCTCATGCCGAATAGCTAGGTTCGTGAAGATCCACGAACTCATCGTCCTCGTGCTGTTCAAACTCTAGAAATGGCTTCAAGCGTTGTCCATTGACCTTTGAAATGGAACCGTCCCTAGGATTTTCAATTTCAACTACGCCATAAGGGTATACTGTTTTCACAATATATGGACCTATCCAACGGGATCTCAATTTTCCCGGAAATAAATGAAGTCTGGAATTATATAAGAGAACTTTCTGACCTACTTCGAATGTCTTACGAAGTATGGATTTATCACGATAGAATTTGGTTTTCTCTTTATAAATCTTTGCATTTTCGTACTCTTCATTTCTTAGTTCTTCTAATTCTGACAATTGTAATTTACGATGCGATCCGGCTTTTTCCATGTCAAAATTAAGGTATTTGATTGCCCGAAGTGCGCGGTGCTCGAGCTCAACGGGTAAATGGCATGCTTTTCCAAAGACTAATCGGTATGGTGACATTCCTAGATTGGTTTTATAAGCTGTGAGAAATGCCCAAAGGGCGTCTATCAATTTAGATGACCAATCTTTTCTGTTGGAGTTAACCGTCTTTTCAAGAATTTGTTTAATTTGTCTATTGGAAATCTCGACTTGACCGTTGGTCTGTGGATGATATGGAGTAGATAGTTTATGAGTGATAGAATATTTCTTAAGAAGAGATTCAAAAGCACGATTACAAAAATGAGAACCGTTATCACTATAATGGCTCGAGGTGTGCCAAAACGGGAAAATATGTTTTCTTTCAAAAATTTGACAACAACTTTATTGTCATTCGTTTTGGTAGGAATGGCCTCAACCCATTCGGACACGTAATCTACTGCAAGTAGGATGTAGAGATTTCCAAAAGAATTAGGAAAAGGACCCATGAAATCGATGCCCCAAACATCAAAAATTTTGATGACAAGGATCGGATTTAGGGGCATCATGTCACGTTTGGAAATACGACCTGTTTGTTGACATCTAGCGCATTTGGAGCAAAATTCGTGGGCGCCACGAAAAAGAGAAGGCCAATAGAAACCGCACTGTAACACCTTGGCAGCAGTTTTCTTTGCTCCAAAATGTCCTCCACATGCTTGATTATGTGAAAAAGAGAGGATGCTATGGAATTCATGTTCTGGGACACATCTGCGAATGATTTGATCGGTGCAATATTTGAAAAGATAAGGATCGTCCCAGTAAAAGTTTCGAACGTTGGAGTGAAATTTTTGTTTATCTTGTTTTGACCAATGGGAAGGTGTTTCATTTGTGACAAGATAATTTACGATGTCCGCGTACCATGGTGCACTAGAGAGTGAAATAATTTGTTCATCGGGAAAATGATCGTTGATTTGAGAGTTATCATAGTTTTCATGCACTATACGAGAAAGATGGTCAGCTATGACATTTTCAGAACCCTTTTTATCTCGTATTTCTAGGTCAAACTCTTGAAGAAGGAGAATCCAACGGATTAAGCGGGGTTTGGTATCCTTTTTCGTGAGTAAATACCGCAAGGCGGCATGATCGGTGTAAACTATGACCTTAGAACCTATGAGATATGATCTAAACTTATCGAGGGCAAAGATAACTGCTAAAAACTCTTTTTCTATGGTTGAGTAATTCAATTGAGTTTCATTAAGGGTTTTGCTAGCATAATAGATGACTCGAGGAAGTTTATCGATTCGTTGACCTAAGATGGCTCCAATGGCATAATCAGAAGCGTCGCACATTAATTCGAAAGGCAAAGTCCAATTTCGAGGTTGGATGTAGGTGCAGTGGTCAAGATCGATTTGAGGGTTTCAAAAGACGTTTCACATTCATTGGAAAATTCAAATTTAACGTCTTTAGCCAGAAGATTCGAAAGAGGTTTTGAAATTTTTGAAAAATCTTTAATGAACCTCCTATAGAATCCTGCATGGCCGAGAAATGAGCGAATGTCCTTTACGGACCGTGGAGGAGGAAGGCCCACAATAAGATCAACTTTAGATTTGTCAACTTCTAGGCCATTTTTAGAGACAACATGACCTAAGACTATTCCTCGCTTAACCATAAAATGACATTTTTCCCAATTAAGAACAAGAGATTTCTCCTTACATCGCTTTAAGACACGTTCTAAACGAAGGAGGCATTGATCAAAAGATGACCCATAGATTGAAAAATCATCCATGAATATTTCTAAGAAATCTTCCACCATATCAGAAAATATACTCATCATACATCGTTGAAAGGTAGTGGGAGCATTACAAAGACCGAAGGGCATGCGACGATAAGTGAAAGTTCCGAAGGGACATGTGAACGTTGTTTTGTGTTGGTCCTCTAACGCAATGGGAATTTGATTATAGCCGGAGTAACCATCAAGAAAACAATTGTATTCATGACCGGCTAAGCGTTCGAGCATTTGATCAATGAAAGGGAGGGGAAAATGATCTTTTCTTGTTGCTGCATTGAGTTTTCGATAGTCGATGCAAACGCGCCATTTTGTTTTGACCTTTGTCGGAACAAATTCATTATTCTCATTTGTTGTCACAGTGATTCCACACTTCTTTGGTACAACTTGTACCGGACTTACCCAAGTACTGTCAGAGATAGGGTAGATAATGTTATTGTCTAAACATTTGATAATTTCTTCCTTTACCACTTCTCTCATATTAGGGTTTAATCGCCTTTGAGCTTCACGAGTGGGTTTAGCCTCGTCGACTAAATGTATTCGATGTTCAATAATTGATGGACTAATTCCCTTAATGTCAGCGATTACCCATCCTATTGCCTCTTTATTTTCCCTTAAAATTTTCAAAAGTTGTTCTTCTTGGTCCTTAATGAGATCGGATGCCAAGATTACAGGGAAATTTTCTGAAGAATCTAAGTATGCATACTTAAGATCATTTGGAAGAGGTTTGAGGTCTAACTTAGGGCATACTTCTTTTGAGGCTTCAGTAGACATTAACTGATTGAATTCTAGTGAATTATGAAAAGAGCATAGCATATCATTTAATTCATAAATGTATTCATCTTCGTGGAAGTTGGAATTAAAATGATCTAGGCGCATGCTAAGAGACTCCGTAGTATCACTAAAGTCATTTTCAACAATTGTTTGGATCATGTCAACTTCTTCTGTTTCAAAATCCCTTGGTTGTCTGTTAAGATTGAAGATATATAGTTCAATGGTTAGGTGCCCAAAAGGAAGTCGGAGTTGACCATTCCTACAATTTATGATAGCATTTGATGTTGCTAAAAATGGACGACCTAATATCAAAGGAATCTGACTATTGGGATTTGAGACAGGTGCAGTCTCTAGGACTATGAAATCGACTGGGAAATAGAATTGCTCGATTTGTATCAAAACATCTTCAACTGTGCCCAATGGTTTTTTGACAGATCGATCAGCTAGTTGAATTGTGATGTTTGTAGGTTTTAATTCCCCTAGTCCAAGTTGACAATACACAGTATAAGGCAAAAGATTCACACTCGCTCCAAGATCGAGTAAGGCATGACTAATGTGAGTGTTACCGATTTTACAACCGATCGTAGGACAACCGGGGTCCTTATACTTGATTGGGGAGGGATTTGAAAGAACAAAGCTAGTGTTTGCAGTTAGAAATGCAGTCTTAGGAACGTTAGTGGCACGTTTTTGAGTACATAGCTCTTTCAGACATTTGGCATATTGAGGAATTTGCTCGATGGTATCAAGAAGTGGAATATTGACTCGAACTTTTTTGAAGATTTCAAGAATTTGGTCCAAATTAGCGGGCTTCTTCTTTTTGTTGAGTCTATGAGGAAATGGAGCTATGGGTTTATAGACTCGTTCGGAAGTTTTTTCATTCGAAGAAGAATGTGTTGTATTTGAGGGTGAAGATAAGGGAGCTGGAATGTTGGGGTTGCCAACATCAGAAGGTGAAGAGTGGTCGGGATTGCCAACCTTAGATGAAGAATTAGAATCGTTTTGATTGACAACCGTGGTTGTCGACTGAGTTTCAGAATTTGAAACATGGGAAGATTTAAGAAGGATATCGGGGTTGCCGACATGGTTGTCCACCTTCTTTCCAGACCTTAATGTGGTGACAGCATTAACCGGATTTACATATTCGTTCTCACAAAGATTTACTCCATGAGAGTTATACTTTGGGTTCACTTCGGTTTGACTAGGCAATTTACCTTTCTCATTGATTTTCATGAGATCCTTCATCATTATCAACATTTGTTCATTTTGTTTGGTGATTTGCTCAATTCTTGCATCTTGGTTGGTGATTTGTTCATTTTGTTTAGAGAGTTGTTTTTCCAATCGAGCAATTTCTTGTGAAGGCTGAGAAGGTTGGGTTGATGGATTGAAATTAGGATGCCTGTACGGTTGATTCGAAGGCTTCGTTTGAGGAGCGGGTTGAGAATTTTGAGCATTAGAGGTTGGGGCTCGATAATTTGGGTTTGGTATCATTGGATACATATGTGATGGATTAGCCACGTTGTTAGGATTTGACCACGAAAAATTTGGATGATGCTTCCAGTTAGGATTGTATGTGGACGAATAGGGACTATTTTGAGCTATAGCATTGATTTGGTCTTGTGTGTAGTAATGAGGTAGCCCTTCTCCTTCTTGAGGAATTTGGGCATCTATAGGAAGATGTGATGGGTCAATGACATGTACTTCTCTATTTGGAGCATGAATTGGAACACGAATTGTTTCCCATTGCATATCCTTTTCCGAATACTCTTCTAAAAATTCCCAAGCTTCCTCGTCTGTTTTTCCCATGAATTCTCCTCCTCACATTGATTCGAGTTGGGATCTTGTTTGATAATTAAGCCCTTCATAAACGATTTGGCACAAAACGTGTTTAGGGATTGCATGATGTGGGCAACTATATAACAATTGATTGAACCTTTCAAAATATTTTGAAAAAGTTTCTCCTTCATTTTGGGAGAATTGGTTGATTTCAGTTCGAATTTTAAGAGTTTCGTGGAAAGGAAAAAACTTTTTCAAAAATATAGTAACGAAATTGTCCCAACTCTTAATTGAATTTTTAGGAAGAGAATTAAACCATCTTTTCGCACTTTCTAGAAGTGCGAATGGCATAAGTCTTAGCTTGATGGATTCATTAGAAAGTTGTTGCATTTTAGTTGTAGAAGCATATAACTCAAATTCACTAAGAAATTCATATGCATTTTCAGACCTAGTGAATTTTGGTACCCCTTGGATGAAAGAATGTTTTAGCTCAAAATTATTTCCTTCGGCAGGTGGAAATGAAATAACCGAAGGTTGAACAGTCCGTGTTGGATAACATCGGTCTCTAAGGGATAATGGTCGGTTCTCATGAAATTCATTATTTCCAACATGTGATTTAGGTGATAATTTCGGTGAATTGTGGTGTGAACTGTGTTGTGAACTGTGTTGTGAACCGTGATTGCTCATATTTGTTTGATTTGAAATTTCCGTTGATTTGTTTAGTGAAATATTTTGGCTTTCTAAACGGTTAAAATTATTTCTTGCCCAAATGCGCATAAACAAATCAAGGTGTAACAGCCAAAAGTAAATTAAATCAGTTTTCAGTTGGGCACCTGTAGAGTTGAAAATTACTTACAGAGGTGTATGATAGTCCGTCCAATGCAGCTGAGTAGCGCTAGCAAATGGTTGAGATTTACCGAGCTGGAGCTGTCTGTGTTGAAATAAATGTTTGCTATCTGAGTTGAAGTTTTCTCCGTGCAGGTGAATGCTCGTGAAAGGCACAAAACTAAGCTGCTGACATAAAATATATGAAAACAGTCACATGCAGAAAATTTAAAACATGCCCAATAAAATAAAGTTAAGTAGAATGAATGTGTTGAATGCAAAATGAAACTGCTATGACACTGCTATGTTACGTGAGTAAACGAATGTATGCAAGCTCCTGTGTAGGAGATAGTTACGTGAATATGAAAACTAAACTAACTAATGCATGCAAGAATGTGAAAGTAGAACTACAAGTAACCAAACCAATGTACGTGAAAACAATGCAGTGAAAAAAAAAGAAAAAAAAATGTTTTTTTAATTAATTTATGCAAACTAACGAGAAAATATGAAAGTGGAAGTGCAACTAAAAATGTGTACTGGCACACGTGAATAACTGTGAAGACGTGGGGATTATGCAAGCGTGAAAGCAAGATGTTGTGAAGGAATGATTTTTTTTTTTTAAAATATGCAGAAACGTAAAAGCAAGATTGTTAACGCTCAAATTTAAACGCTAACACCCTGGTGTATAGGATGTGATTGTGAAAGCACCACCCGTTCGTACGGGAAACAGAAATAAGCAGAAAGTATGCAGAAAAACAGTAAGAGACACAGTATTTATAGTGGTTCGGCTTATAATCCTGCCTACGTCCACTTTAATCTTTTTATCACTAGTTTGATTACAATCCTTTACAAGATCTTTCAATTACAACACACTTCAAGTTATAGGATATGTAAAACAAGTAGCTCAAGCTTTGATGTTGACAATCATCTTCAAATCCATGGTGAATGTGGATGATTCCTTCATGGAGTTCCTTTAGAAGTTTGTTGGATCTAAAAAGCTTTGAAGTAGTCTGGAATTCGGCAGAGTAATGGCGCTTGAAGAGAATGAGCCAAAAGGTCCTTCGCATGTTGGAGATGGTTGCATATTTATAGAGAGTTCTGGGCGAAAAAAAAGTGCTAAGTCCTAACTCGTGGCCGACTTAAGATAAGTCGTGTTCGACTTAAGGTAAGTCGTCCCCGAGTCACTGAGCTGAGTCTATGGCAGTTCGCCTTTTTTGAACCCATCCCTAAGTTCTAAGTCGTGTATGAGTTATCTGGCTGCAATTGCTAATTTCCTTTCTTTAGTCGTATACGACTCTTTCTATGCCGTAAGTCGTAGTCGACTTAACTAATTGCAACTGGTTTAAAGCAAGTCTTAACTCGTAGACGAGTTAAGAGATGTGTCTTTAGGTCGTATCCTCTTTAAGTCGTAAGGGTCTTAAGTCGTACAAACTGCAGTTATCATTAAGTCGTAGGCCATCCATTTCGTTAAGTCGTGAGCCGCTTATCTCGTAAGCCTATTATCTCGGGTTCCTGTTTATCTCGTAGAGGCTTAACTCGTGGATGATCTTAACTCGTACACTTGCTAATTTGCAGATCTGCTAATCTCGTAAAGGCTTACCTCGCAAGTAGCTTAACTCGGGTACTCCTTAACTCGTAGGCCGCTTATCTCGTAAGCTTGCCAACTCGTAGAGGTCTTTAAGTCGTAGGAAGTTACTGACTCATGTATCCTTTAACTCGTACATGCCTTGAGTCGTACATGCCTTAACTCGTGGACCTGTTAACTCGTGAACGAGTTAGGGTTAACAAAGATTATGTGAGGTATGCGTGAAAATATGCAGAAACGAGATTCGTGATTGAAGATTATGTGAGGTATGCGTGAAAGATTATGCGAAAATATGCAGATTATGTGAGGTATGCGTGAGATGCAGATTATGTAAGGTATGCGAAAGTAAAACGCTACTTTGGCGTGATTTTCCTTGTACGGTTTCAATATGGTAAATAATTATTCTTTTAAATATAAGTAATAGGTAATTTCCAGTGTATTTTTAAATAAAGAAGTTTAGTCAATACTCAAAAAACGTTTCGAGATTCATTTTTAAAGATAGCTTTTCAAAATTCTTTGTATAAAATTGTTTTATTATTTCAAAAATTCTTTGAAAATTTAACCAAAATATTCTTTTCTTTTCAAATACATATACTGTTGCGACTTTTCTATTGATTAGAAAAGCACAAATTTTAATAAATTCTGCAAGCGCACAGGCGTGTAGTTAGCAGGTCGAACACAGGGAATTGTATTTTAAAACAATTAAAATCCATAGTTAAATCTTAGGCGTGTTAAACGAATTCGACGGTGAATTTTGAACAGAAAATAAAAACAATAATATACTTCGAGTCATTTTCGAAACTAATCGAAATTGCAACCAAAATATAGGATTGTAAAAAAAAATCAGAACAGAAATTGAAATTGCGAAAAATAAGATAACGGAGCAAACAACTGAAATAATTATTAACTAACTGAAAAGAGTGCAGAAAATAACTTAGAACAAGAATAAATAAATTGCTAAATCTAATCAACAATCCTACGTATTCTGTTCGAAAATAAAAACAGTGCTGAATTTAAATCTAAACTTGAAGAAAAGTGATGAGGTAAGAGATGATTTCAAGGTGTTGTATAATGCTGTATATATAGGCTTTCAACCCCTAAAATCAGTCCATCTTTTTAGCAATAGGACCGGTTCTATTCTTAGTATTTGCCAAGATAATTGTACTGACTGGGTCCATTCCTTGAATTGGCGAAGAGTCAAGTTGCCACGTCATTGCTTGAAATACTTTTATATGTGAATTGGTCCAAATTCATACGTAAGCTACTTTTGAATGTGTCCCATTTTGCTTCATATCATGGCTATGTATTATGCTACTTTTTAGGAGGAACTGGTCCTTTGCTTGAATTGGTGAAAGAGAACATATATACGTCCACATCATTGCTTGAATTGGTCCATATTGCTTTGATTTATTTCAATGCTCAAAATGTTGCACTCGTTGCTGCGTGAATTTTGAACCAATGGACGGCATAACCGATTAATTTCAACGTTGCACTTTGGAATCAATAATCTGCAAAACCACAACAAAATACCCGTATAATACCGCTTTATTAAAATAAAAATATATGAAATAAACGGTTTAAATTATAGAGAAATACGTTCATCATATACATATATATATATTTTTAGGTAAAATAATTTCATATAAAACCAAATTCATTTTTCTATGGTTATTAACAAATATGCACTTATACATATATATATTAAAAACTCATTCTAGGGCGTTACTAACCTTATCTCTAATGAGTTACTCATCCTATGGAATTACTAACCCTATCTTCAATGTGTCCATTACCCTTATCAGGCTAAGGTATTCGCTCAACCTAAGCTCTAATACCACGACGTGAGGACCCGTTTCTTTGACTCTTAAAATCGACACTAGTACATCCTCGGTATTCGTGTGCCGTAAATCATAGTGTCGAAGAAGTGGATTCTCAAGGGAAGAAACAAAAATTAAGACAGAACATAATCTCACATATGTTATTTCAATAAAAACTTTACATTGGAAATTAAAATACATTTATTAGAGTTAAAAACATGGACAGTTATAAATTCCTGTACTTACGAATGATGAATACTATAGTACAAGAGTGTGGTGCATATAGACCAAAATCTTTAGAAAAATTTTCCGACTCCATGCTTCAAGCTCCATCTAGATTTCTTCCACACTAAACCTAACTATTAGGCTTCTCGGGAAAATTAAGGCACCCAGAGTTTAAGGGATAAGAAAAATAAAACTCCAGGACAGTCACGAGACGGGTGTGAGAACTCAAAATATGCATTTTGAAAACAAAAAGGTATCTCACAAGGCCATGCCGCACATAAACATGGAACGGGTTTTTACCTTATGATAACCAAATCATTATTACGTAAAATTACTGGATATTATTTATAATGAAATATTTTTGAAAACATTTGTAAGTAAACTTATTAATCTTAGCCGAAACTGTTACCATTATCACATTCTAGCATACTAGGTTCTACAAAAAAATGTCAGCCACTTATTGAAGAATGGATTTCTATACAAATGAACAGGTGAAGGGACTACCTTCCGGCGGTACATCTCTAGAGGAATGTACTGAAGCCCAACGGATGGTCTTCTACCAAAACAAGACGGCCTACCTCTTCCAAGATAGTATCGAATGCGTCATCAGCGAGTCGTTACTAATCTATCCAAGGGCCCACTTAGCATACATCCACAATAATTTAAATCCCGAATGTCATAGCAGGAATAAATATATCTAGAAGGGGATGATCGTCTCCTAATGATTGTGCACCACGTAGCCTTGCTGCATCTACCCAGTTTGGGTCATTTTCGGGTGTGAGGTCAAAGGTCACGATTACCTTTCACATAGCACATCATCTTCCTTTGAATGCCACACTGAATTCCATGGTCACACAACTGATTTCTACAAATGTATAACTTATGAGCTCATATGTCTTAGTAAAGGGTGTTAAGCTAAGAGAACTTGCCTTCTTTGCCACCAGAAAGATAATACGTTCATAGGGATCACTTATGTAACCAGAAGTGCATCGTCCAACATTCGTCCATACAAGTTCGTTCTGGGTTTGAACGAAACCGAAGGCACTATCCTAACACATCCTGTCATGTGTTACCCTTAGGATTTGTAGCGAGAAGTCCTTGCAACCTAAAGAGTCTTAGAAATGAAAGGACGACTGCTACTTTAGTATTTGGAAGCTAACCAGAATTATCAACAATCAGTAATTTAATCCTGAAAAACTTTAGTCTTCATCATTTTTTTTCTTTATCAGGTCTTCATTTTCGAATGCATATATTGGTTCAAAGTGGTTTTCGAATAGGCATTACCCTGGTCCGACCTCGGTTCCTTCGATCCAATCATCGGTAGGATGATGTTTTGTGAATAGGGAATGATTCATTAATTGATTAAGTTCTTTTATCATAATCTCTCCTGGAGATATATATTTCTAAGACATTCTTTCTGGCACATACAGAATCATTAAACCTCTCTTGTCACATCCTTTGGTTACTTATAACCCTTTTTAAGCTATAATAATTCAAAATCTTTTCATTTTTTACTTAGGAAGATATTTCCAATTTATTTTTAAATATTAATAATGATTTCTTAATTCGAAACTCAAAACTTTGATTGAGTTAAAACCATGTTATCTAGGATGTTAATCCAAAGCCAGTGAGTATTAAGTGAGCAGAGTCTATAGAAATCATCTAATTCTACTTAATATTAATTCCGGTATTCAACAAATACTATGGACGGAATAATGGCGAAATCACCTTTTAAATTCCATAAATAGTTCGAGTTCCCTCTTTGTGCTTTAACACCGAGTATAAGAAGACCATCTTTATAAAATCAAAGTAATATTTAATTTAAATTTGGAAAA
Source organism: Allium cepa (assembly GCA_030765085.1). Lineage (NCBI taxonomy): Eukaryota > Viridiplantae > Streptophyta > Magnoliopsida > Asparagales > Amaryllidaceae > Allium > Allium cepa. The sequence goes on along the minus strand of CM060937.1, from coordinate 765,019,139 downwards.
TTTAATCTTTTTATACTTAACTCATTTTTTACATTTCGACCTTGTCTACCACTCATAAAGAAAGAGGTCGGGAGAGCCAGGGTACTGGTTGCTCCTGAACATCTCCTTAATTTAAGGACCTCACATTCAGATCTCACAAAGTGAAAAATCTAGTTTACTCGTCGGCTTTTAGAGCCAAGATTAAACCACTTTATTTGTCATAGCTTTCTTTAAATCATTTATTTAAACTCTTTTAAATAAACTATAAAAAATCCAAGTCTTTATCAGAACGCTTAACTATTCATTTGTAAACATTTATAAAACATTTGAAAAAGAATTGTTATGTTTAAAGCTATATTTCAATAGAAAAGTGTTGCGGAAAGTGCCGAAAAAGTTCTTTTTAAGCTATATTGATCAAAACGACTTTTTTATTATTTGAAAATTCATTTTTATAACTCAAATCACTTTTAAAACATTTTAAATGATTTATAAGATTTATTGCCCATTTTTAAACAATTGTAAAATATCAATTTTAAAGAAATCCATTTTTGAATTCCGAATAGCAAATTTACGATTTTTCAAAAAATTTGTTTTACTCATATCTCAAAATTTACTTATCGAAATCTCGATTTTCTTTCTTCGTTGGAAAATTATGGATATAATGGTTTATAAAATTTTAACCTCGAAGAATTTCGAGTTATATTCCAATGTTTACAGTCATTTGACTTTTATGACGCGAATTCGCGAACTTCCATTACGCGACGCGCCTATTTTTGACTAAATGTTCCATTCTCATTCTAACTTCAGCAAAACAACTTTAAATGTTTATAAAAAAAATTAAACTCGTTCTAAACCATTTTAAAGAGGTTTTAAAATTTCATATACACAATTCATTAATATAGAGGAAAGTGATTTCCTTTGTGCTTTCGCCGTGTATTTCCATGACTTGCATATATTTTCAACATTCGTATGAAACAACCAAACTTGATGATAAAAGCATATTAAACACCCATTGCAAACATCATATCATCATTCATAAAATAAAATAGTTTAGAAGTTCTCACCATCATTTTCTTTTCGAGCTAATGTGAAATCGGCTATAGCTCTACTCCGATTGAACCAAAGCAAATGAAACCAAGCCCGCGACCTATGGAAGAGCTCAGCCTAGCCTCAATGATGGAGGATTTCACAGCTTAGGGTGATGTGGTTGTGGTAGTGGGTTTTGGAAGAGTATAGGAGGTGTTTCGAACTAGTTTTGAAGTGGGTTGATATTATAAGCTAGTATATACCTTTTCCTCTTTTATTTGATATTATTTTCTAACTTTTCTAAAATATTTTTCTGTGAATAAGAAGCCATTAAAGAGGCTCTTATAAACTTAAAAGTAAGAAAAAGAAGAAGAAGTGGAATGGCATGAGGATTCTGTGATAAGAGCTAGTATTTTAGAAAAATTCTTGGAATAAAATATTCAAATGCATAATTACCTAAATGCCCCTAACCAACACCCCCAGCCTTTACACGCCTGGCTTCCCCCCTCCAAAGGCATGTGATGGTGATGTGAGGTAATGGTGTGGTACAATGAAGGGAATTTTGCATTATGGTTACTTAAAGGTTAAGCTTTAGGAATTTTTAAATAATTTTTGATATATATATATATATATATATATATATATATATATATATTTGTATATATGTTATATGTATGTATATGTGAGTGTTTTATATGTATACATGCATATAAATATGTGTTAGTGTCATTTATAACATTGCAACATCTTCGAATTACTTCCGTCCGTTAAACCGTTGAAATCCAAGGAACCGATTATCGGTCACATTTTCATTTATCAATGAACGTACATATATTTGTAAACAAAATTTAAAACTAAATTTCTCATCATTTTAAATTAATTATAATGATCGTATTTGAATTATAAAAACATATAAATTAACATCAACAATTATTTGCAATAACTGCTATTATACCGATAAATCGATTTTTCCTTATATTTTCAAATCAAATACATATTTTTATAAAAATTATTATAAATGTTTTATCATCACTTTATAACTATTTCAAATGAATTATCATCATTTAAATAATTATTTGAATAATTAAAATGATTATGTGATCATTAAATCTCAATTTAAGTGCATAAATCAATTATTATATTTAAGGGCATTACTAATGATGTTTTAAATACATTTTATTTGCGTAAATTAAAAATAAATATAATTTATCAAAGTGATAAATTGGTAGGTCGTTACACGGTTAGTGCCACTAGATCTGGAAAAATGAGGTGTTGTATGAGGAGTATGGCTTGAAACATATAACTGTTTTATCAAGAAATTAAATAAAATGGAGGAATAAAATATTATAATATAGCCTTTGAATTCATTTCCCTTCATTTTATTAACTCCTCTTTTCACTGTTCATAGCCGAAGCTATGTTTCCATGGCCGCCTCTTTCTTTACTTTCAAAAATCAAATTCTCTTCATCTAATTCATTAAAAATCATGTCATTGGATTTGATTAGTTCGTATCGACGAAGGCTTCAATTCGATATGCTTGATCTAGAGATTCGTGATGTTTGGCCTAGGTCGACGTTACTGGCTGAGATTAGGGTTCGACCTTGATGGATCTTGAAGTGATGAAATGCAAATCGGAGTTTACAGATGGAATTCTTCGAAAGAATAGCATGTCCACCAAAATTTTATGGTCGTAATTGAGCCTAGTGATTTCCATCCATAGCTTGGACGAGCAGCCGGTCCAGACGCGCCTTCATGTCGCAATTTGACTGGTGGCTTCGGCCTTGGAGATCTTGGTATCGACGAGATGTGTGAGTGAAGAGAGGAAGGATGGTGAAGACGGTGATCGATTTCGTTCGGTATATCTCTGTTTCATCTTGGATCCATGCATGGTGATATTTGTTTGTGTACAGTCAAACGTGAAAGAGGAAGAAGGATTATTCGCTAATTGGTAATTAATTTATTAAATAATTATTTGATTATCGATTTAATGACGATTCATATATTTGTTATTTCTTTTGCATAAGAGGTCCGTTTTGGATGTGGTTTCTTGCCTTACACTCGTATTGGCGAGATCTACATTTTGGCACTAGTTTGGAAAGAGTTGGCTGAGGTGAGTGATATCGTCTCTCACTTTACTATGATTAGTTGTTTATTTTTATATTGATGCTCAGGAATGATTTTTGGCTTTAAAACATGATATTATTATTATTATACAACAGCTATATATTTTTAAAAGAATTGTTAACCCCTTTTGATCAATGAGTTAAGACCTGAGACGACTCACGACTTAAAGAAGCAGAGCGACTTAAGGAGTGGTCCGACTCAGTAAGTAACCGACTTAACAAGTTAGCAACTCAAGGGAGTTACACGACTTAACGAGTCAGGGATTGGTCGACCTAAAGGAGTCAACAGCTTACGGAAGTGAACAACTTACAACATATAGGAGTCTACGACTTAACGGTTTAGGAAAGAAGGGATGGATCACGACTTAAGGCCTTCACGACTTAAGGTTCTTACCGACTCAATGGGTCTACGACTCATTGTAATTCACGACTTAAGGGTAGAAGCAACTCAACAAGCTGGCGAGTTAGAATTCAAGGCGGCTTAAGAGAAGCGGAACGACTCAACGAGTTGCCGACTCAACAAATTGAGGAGTTGCGCGAGTCACAGAATCGTGCAACCTATGACCTACCTTGAGTCGTCAATAACTCAAGGAAGCGACTCACGACTCAGCATGACTCACCTACGACCTAATACCACTGAATCGTAGCCCGCAGCCACAATGCTTATGTCAAAGAGAGTTGACTCGTGAGCGACTCATGACTTGTAATTCTGAAGAAGTAAACCGTTGAGGAACCAAGGGCTTAGTCAGATAAGTCGGCCATGACCTATTAACTCGTGGACGAGTTAGGACTTGCGCTATATCCAGAAGACCGAAGGGGCTCTGACACCAAGCATGAACTCTACCAGCTGAGTCGCCCACGACCCAACTTAACTCGGCCACGGGTTATCATGAGTCGAGCACGACTTATGATCCAAAGGGAAGATTTTTCTATAAATACTGACCTACCTCAAACATGAAGGGGACTTTTTTGGCTCATTCTGTTCAAACACCGATACTCTGCTACATTCCAAACTAACTCAACACCCAAAGCTTTCAAGACATGTGAAACACTCTCAACAACTTCAAGAAGAAATCTCATGCCTCCGACATGGATTCGAGGACCTTCACTTACATTGAAGTTTAAGCTACTCATTCAAAGTGTTTAGTAGTTCAAAGTTTATTGTACTAGGGGAAGAATTGTATCAACTTGTAACGAAATCATCAATAAAGATATTCAAAGTGGACGTAGGCAAAATATTGAGCCGAACCACTATAAAATCGTTGTTATTCACTGCTTTTTCTATGGTTTTCTGCTTATACTCTGTTCCCGAATCATCGGGTGGTGCTTTCACAACTACACTTTATACACCGGGGTGTTAGCGTTCAAATTTTAGCGTTAACAAGAATATATAATTATTTTAAAAAGATATATAAACAATATCACTTATTTTCCATTGTCGTCCCATAGTTATTGAATTATTAGTTTATATCTATTATTGATGTTATTTCCCGCATTAATCGATATGGATGGATCGCTATGTTGTTTTGAATGGATGTATAGTTATTTGGATGTATGGATGTCTGGATGTATGTTTGATTGTTAGGATTATCTGCTATTTGGCTGTTTTGGTTAAAAATGCCGATTAGCAACAATTTTATTTTAGGTAGCATCTTGTACGTTGGATTTCCGAACATGCATAAATATAATTAATGAGATGAGCTGTAGAAGAGTGTTTAGGATACGTGCCAATGGATCTGGATTTCAAAGTGGATAATGCCAGACGTTGCCGTTTGGTATATATTTAACAGCTCGGTTTAGTAGAAAACCATGGTGGATAGTATTGACCAAAGAAGAGCGGTCGATGTCCATCATTGTTATTGGTTGGCGATTTTGCCTGCTAGTGGCTTTGACGTTGATGAGATATCATGGTGCATGACGTAATAGTTTGTTCATGCGACCAGTTTAGAGATTTGATGTTATTACCTTATGACGAGTGATATTGATTGTGAATTAGGGATGTGATGCTTCGACCTAGTGATATCGATGGTGAGGCAGTGACGTGGTGCTTTGATATTGTGATTTTGATTGGTGAGGAAAGGATGTGGTGCTTCGAACGGTAGTCTAATACCGTGGATAGTGACTCGATGATGTATGGAGTAGGCTCCGGGATGATAGTATTAGGACTGTATGGATCATGCTAGATCTTAGGCTTTCGGTGGCATGATAGTAGGGTTTTTCGATTGGGAGCTCAGGCAGAGAGCTGGATCGAGGATGGTAACTCAGATTGGAGCGAGGTTATAGATAGTGGATTGGATTAAGTGCCCATAAATTTTAACGAGTGAGTAGGGCTTGGATCTGTATCGAATGAGTAGGGCTCGACGGATGTGTTTATGCCTAAAGATCGTTGATGAATCAAAGTTTTCAGGTTGTATTCAAAGAAAGAGTACTATATGCGGGAGGCACCCAAGGGCTGGTAGCGCCAGTATGTACTCTAGACCCGTGGACTATATGTCAGGTGGTATAGAGTATTACAAGAGACAACCATGTGGAGTTTTGAACCGGTGAGTACGATGAACACAATTGAGAACCGTGATCTCCACTAGTCCTTGACAGTCTCATAGGGTCGTATGAGTCATCATCTATATGGCACATTGGTGACAGTTAGTACTGTTTGATGGATGCCATGATTGTTATGGTTTCTCACTAGTCACTTGTCACCCTAGGGATGTCACACTAGGTAGGTATTGTGGTAGGGACACCTAGATACCCTGACTTGACTTAGTGTGGAGTAGGTATGGATGGAGATACCTAGATAATTTTACTTAGTATGGGGTAGGGACTATAGGTGGAGATACCTACGCACCTTGACAGACACTGAGTATGGTATACCTTTTTTACGATGTTATAGAGTAGCATATTGATTATGTTTATGTGCTGACTCTGTGGTCGCAGGGACATGTCAGGTGTGGTTTATATACCCTCTATTCTGTATATTATCAAGTTTATATTATTTTGAGATTTGATATCGCTCACACCAGACTATTGCCTTACCCGAGGTTTTATGCTTTTCTTCGTATTATCTCGGGTACTCTTAAATGAGTAGACTGAGAGCAGGTGGATCGTTATGGAATTCTATATGTGGACCGATAGAAGGTGACAGTTATCTATACTAATATGTGCATTTGCTATTATATTTCCGCTATTTGACACCGTGGAGCCTTGACAGTGTAATTTTACTATTATGAGATGGTGTACCTGTTGAGTTTACTTTCCCATTGTATAAACACTATTATGGTGTATTATAACTTTGTGGATCTTTATTCAGATGGTTATTTCACATTGTAATTATTGTCCCTATTGTTTTATATATGTATTGATTATTATATTTACTCTGATGCGATGTGAGATATGCAAAGGTAATCTGGTTATTCAATGCTTCCTTTTTCTTCTTTTTCATTCTTTTCTCTTCTATTTCTTCATGTTATTTCTTTTTCTTTCCATTGACTACAGTTATGCATCGTAGGTGTATTCCTCCTAGCATATTTGCAAGTCCATGGATCATTTTATCTTTATATTAACATCTGAATTTGTCTAAAGGTTGTTGGCTAAAAAGCCGGGTAACATTACTAATGATGTCAGCCATGTTTAATCCCTTACAAGACTTATCTAACATTTCAATCTTACATTGTTCCCACTTTTCAATCAAGAGTAGAGTTGTTACTATTAATGATAGGGAGAATGCAGTTAATGAAATATCATATGATATTCCAATGGTTCTTCTAGTAGTGGGAGTGATGTTCATAACACTAGAGAGGATTCAGTTCAAGATTGTGATATCCTGGAAATTTTAGCAATATAAATTTAATAATCTGTATTTAAAATTAAATTGATTTGATAAAATTTTAATAATAATTTACTTGATTCAATAACCCAATTAAATAAATGTGTAATTTATGAATTTTATCTTTTAAAAGCTAACAATTGTTTTCCTATTTATAATATGTGTATATATATATTTATATATATATTGTGAATAGATAAGTATGATTAGAAGTTAAATAAACAAATAAAATATTGTTTTCAAAATTATAATATTCATTTGATAATTTGAAGATTATCATTTTATTTAATAAATAACTAATTGTTTGAAATACTTAAAGTAATTGTTTTAAATTTGTATAATTGTATTTTAAAATATAGTTTAAATTTTAATAAGATAAATAAAATTTTATTTTAAATATAGCTTAATAATTATAATTTGGAACTATATAAGTAAATTTAAAATACCATTTAAACATTAAACATTAATTCTTTTAAATATAGATAAATAAGATAAGAAATTTATAATTTCTTTATAAATAATTTAATATTGATAAATGAGTATTTTCTAATAATAATAAATGTATAAATGTAGATATGTTTTAAAAGACAAAATTATTATTGTCAAAATAAATATGTTAATATAAATTAGTTTTAAAATTGGATTTTTAAATGTAAATAGCATTTGAATTTGAATTCATTTTGAAATTCAAATAAATAAACCTATATGAATCTTGTAAATAAGTTGCTTCACTGCATTTTCTTTAAAAAGGGAATGTATATACATTTACTCATGGAAATAACTTACACATATATAAATACAAATAAAGTGAAAGAGTTTTATTTACTTTTAAAATAAAATAAAAAGAAATAAATTTCATTTATAAAACACATTAAGTAGTATAAAACAAATGTTAACATTCTCAACAATTAAGGAGACAAACGTAAACCTATAAGCTACTGAATTTGAAAAATGTTAAGTTTGTGACAAGTGTCTTTTATTTTGATTTCTTTTAATTTTTTTAAAACAAAGCATTTTTATCTTATATAAAACATGTTTCCTTCATTTCTATCCTTTCTAATGTTCATTTCTCAAGGGAAAAAAAATCTCAGCTGAAACAAAATTTACTTTCAAACTCTTAAAAATCAAATCTGTAACCATATTCCTCAAAACAAAATCTGGAAATTCTTTTTAAACTAAAATCTGAAGTTCCTTTCATATTCTTCAACCAGAAACCTTTTCAATAACAAATGTAAAGCTTGCATTTCCAATTGAAACAAGATCAAGCCTCTGCATTCTTTTAAGTTCTGGAATCAAAGCCTGCATGCAAGTTAAATCAAGTTCAAGTCCCATTAACCTGCATGCAGATCTAAATGCAAGCAACTCAGTTCTTTCAAAGCATGCAACTACAAGTTTTCCAAATTTAAAGATTCTAATACATATAGAAGCTAGCCTGCATGCAAAATTCAATCAGTAGGCAACTCAGTTCCTAAAGCATAAAACAAGAGCTCTGTTCCATTTCTACTAACAGGTGAGTAACATAATAGTTTTCAAAATTTAAGTGAATATTTTGTTGCCTGATCATCCATAAAACAAACATGTTATGACTTCATTTATCAGTGAATTTTGTGTATGTAGGAAATGTTGTTGTGCATGTATTTGTATTGCTTCTGACTCTGGTTCCAAAACCAGATTCTTTCAAAAATAAAAATAAAATCCCCTTATTGTTGTTTAAAATTTTGTTAGGATTAAATCCTGAAGCCATTGTGTTAAATATAACATAGTTTAGTTTAGAAATTTATTTAAGTAAAATAAAGTTGGGTGATGTCTCTGAGAATTGTAAAACTTCAGAGTATGTTAAATTATGTTGAAACTCAAACATTATAAAATATAAATTCAGTGTTATAATTTGGAAACTTAAACAAAAGGATGAATTTTAAAACTAAAATCAAATTGTTTGGTTAAGGATTGACACTGCAGTAACTATTTGAACTGAAATTGGGTTTTGGCCAATCTCTGATGACCAAGTTGATTGAAGAGTTTGGGGTTCATGGAGGTGGTAGTGGGATGATCAGGCGGCGTGGCAAAAATGCAAGGAAGAGGAACAGGTCTCGGTGAAGGAGATGGGACGTTGATGAAGTATGTAAACCTAGAATTTAGGAACTGCAGTAATTTCATTTGTATGGGAGCTTTAGGTAACCGAGTGCGGTGATTTCTGCGGAGGTGGTTGCTTTGGTGTCGAAGAAGGGTGGGACGGAGTTTAATGGCCGCCGGTGACCGGTGGAGAGAGGACGCGATGTTTTTCAGGTTTGGTGATGGGTTGTTCCACACTTTTGCTTCCAGGCAAGATAGTGGGGGAAACTCGAATTTGATTTCGGGTAAATTGAGGGGGTTTGATGGTGGCATTGTGATTCTGGGATGAATGTCGACATGATTGTTGACTGGGTGGTGGCCGGAGGGGGCTACAGCCACCGTGCATATGCAAGGTGAGGAAGAAGTGTCAAGTGAAGGTGGGAATTGCAGAATATTTTGCATCAAATATTTCTCGGGTTATACTCGGATAATTCAAGTATTGCTCGAAGTTTTGAAGGGATTTACCCGAAGTAAAATCGAAGGACGCTCGGGTTTAAATTTCTGAGTTTACAGGTTTTAGAAAACCTGTAATTTCAATTCAAATATTTGTTTTAAAATTGAATGCAGATTTGAACAAAACTTGTAAAACTAAATTTAAACTATGGTTTTCAATTCAAGTTGAATTCCAATTTTCAAATTTTAATTCAAACTTATTCAAATTTAAAATGTTACAGGGTTTCAGGAAATCCTACATATTTTCAGAACAAAGAAAATAAAGTTTTAAAAAAAATGAGGAGCAGGGTTTTTAAACTGGAATTTAAACTTAAAATTCAAAGTATGAATTTCAAAACTAGATTTGAATTTAATTTTAAATTTAATTTAAACTGTTTAAATTGAAATGTTGAAGCAACCTTTAAAAGGGTTTAAATGATTAAATTTAAAGTTAAAACTTTAAATTTAAAATAGAAGATTTAAACATAATTCAAAACTGGAAACAAGAATCAAATTTGAATCAGGTTTTGAAAGAAAAGAAGTTTTAAATATTTAAATGTTTTAAACAACTTTAAAACATATATATATGATTTGTATTTTGAAATGAATTTGGGGGTTTAAATTTATTTTAACTTCCTTTATAAAATAAGGAATCTTTAGAATAAGATTTAAAGGTTTTGAATGTTTTAAAAACTTTATTTAAGTTAAGTTTGATTTCTTTTTAAATTTTGAACTTAAAATGTAATTTGAAACAATTTTAAGTTAAATTGTTTTAAAGTTACTTTATTTATGATGAAGTAACCATGAATAAGAAATGTTTTATTTTTAAAAGTAAATTTAAGATTTAATGATCTTTGTTTCATTAAATTAGTAAGGTAATTTAAATAATTTAATTAACTAATTTTTTTAATTAATTAAAGATTTGAAATAAATTAAGGTAATTAAATTAGTAATTAATTTAAGTTAATTACTTAAGAAAGGTAATTAAGAAATTGTTAATAAGTTAATGAAGACCATTAACTGTGATTATTTATTAATTAAATAATGTAATTAATTTTGATAATTAATTGGATTAATTAATTTAAATAATCAATTATGAAACTTAATTAAGTATGATTACTTTATGGAAATAATTAAAGATATTAATTACTCTTTGTAATTAATTTATTAATTGGATTAGTCTAAATTAGTTAATTAAGTTTAATTAATTTGGAATAGTTTTTAGATGGGTTGATAAGTAATCATTGAGAAATAATTACTTAGAGAAGTAATTAAGATAAGTAAATTACTGGAGGAAATTAATGGAAGTATGGTATTTTGGGATTAATTTCTTTGTGTAATTAATGTGAAGATAATTTCTTTATGAAGTAATTAATTACTCAAGGAAATTTATTTAAGCATTTATTAATTAAGTTAATTGAAATAATTAAGTGATGTAATTAATTAAGAGTAATTAATTACTAATGAGATTAATCAAGATTGATTAATAAATATAATTAATTATTAAATATAATTAATTTAGAAGTAATTAAAGAAGTAATTAAGGGTAGTTAATTACTAAATATAATTAATGAAGAATGATTAATAATTATGGATTAATTAAGGTTAATTACTTAATGTGATTAATTTAAATAAGTAATTAATTTAAATATAATTAAGGATCATTAATTAATATAATTAATGATGTAATTAAGGATTAATTAATTAAGATTAATTAATCAATGATAAGCGATTAAGGAAGTAATTAATTAATGAAATTAATTAATGAATGAAGTAATTAAAGGTTAATTACTGAATTTGGTTAAGGATAGTTAATTTGTAAAATTAATTAGGATAATTACTTGAATGTAATTAAGGGATAATTAATCAATGGTGATTAATTAAGGTGATTAATTTGAGAATAATTAATTAATTGATTGGTAATCAATTGAAGGTTAAGTAAGCAAGTTTTAAATGGTGAAGTAATTAAGTTAATTCATTTTAAATTAATTAAAGGTAGATAATTAGTTTAATTCACTTTAAATTAATTAGAGATAGAAGTAATTAATTTAATTTATTTTAAAATTAATTATGGATGATGTGATTATGGATCCTTGCTTATGAATGGATGATTTGGTTTGACTTGAATGGTTTGAATCTCAGACATGAGATAAATAGTATTGTATGATGTGGATGCATTGGTTGCATTGTGATGATGATATTAGTATCTATTAATGATGATAATATAGATTATCAATTTGTGATGATTACCTGTTTATGTTAATCTATTATGATGATATGAATTATCTATCTGCGTGTATATGGATAATTAGAATTGAATTGTTTTAAACTTAAAACAACTTGGACCTAAAAGATACGCTTTGGATTTCGATGAGACCGGGATCGGGTTTCCATATTTGGAATCCGAAAACCACATCGATTCCAATTAAACGTTAGGTCATTAATCTAAGTAGAGTAAGTGAAGACTCGAGGTGTAAGGGCTATACGTCAGTATAACTCTGTGGGTGATTCCGTAATGAGTTTGACGGAATAGTGCTTATAGATTCAAGATGGTGAATCAGTGTGCAAGGGCTATGGTCATTGACTCTTAGGGTGATTCCAATAATAAGTGCAACGAGATAGTGCCTTCGGTTTCGTTCGAACCCAGAACGAACTTGTATGGATTGAATGCTTTCAACACATCCTCAGGTGGACGATGAGCATTCTAAGTGATGTCCTATAAAGGTAATCGTAGCCTCAAGCCTCATCAACCGGGAATGGCTAAAACAGGGGAGGTGCAGCAAGGCTTCGTCGGTAGCCCCCACTTGAGAGCAAGATTTACCCCTGTCTAGAGGTCCCTCTTATTCCGGCTGTGTGGGTCGGTTGAATCGCGACAACTGCCGGGGTTGTCTTGTTCGGAACAGTTCAGTAAGGAACGGGTCCGGCCTTGTGTTGTAGGGGAGTGGGAGTACTCCTCGGTACGGTGATCTAGGCCACGTACTGTGATGGGCGGTACCCCAGTAGCCCTACCATTGTATGGAATCCAAAATCCAATAAGTGCCAACGGTTTTGATTGTATTACCCACTTTTGTGGCTAGTAGCTGGAATTTAATAAATGTAACAATTTCGACTATTTCATATTTACTTGAAAACCCTAGACACTATTATAATATCATCGGATTTCCTATCAAATGTTTTGGTTAGCGTAAGGTAAAAACTTTTCCATGTTTATGTGTGGGAAGTCTTACGTGATACCTTTTCTTTTCAAAGGTTTTTTTAAAAGTTAAGCAACTTTAACCTGTTACTCACACCAGACCCATGTCTGACCCGGAGTTTATTTTTGTTTTTCATAAACTCTTGGGTACTCAAATTTTTACGAGTAACTAAGGGATTCAGGTTAGGATTTGGGTTAGCTGTGATGAGTATTGGAGGAGCAATGGAGCAGGAGGCTTCTGCGTTAGATATATATTACGCTGTGTGTTCTGTGATTGGCTCTGAGATTGTATTATGTTGTAAATAACTAGACAGGTGTTTATAACTGTCTAGTATGTGATGTATAACCTGTGTAACTCTGATAGTGATGTATAACTATGTAATACTTATGTTATTTATATAATTTATTCGTTCCGCTGTTTAGATTCTGATGTGTTGTTTCTTCTTCTTCTCTTTCTTTCTCTTTTCTATCCCTTTCTTTCTTATTAGCGATGCGACTTCCTGGAGATAGGAAGTTGGGTCGCTACAGTGGTATCAGAGCATTAGGTGGAGTGAATACCTAGGCTCTGGAGTGGTGTCTATCTTGAGAGAGCGTATTTGTAGTTTTGATATATAACTATATATATTTTTATTTATTCTACCTATTTGTTGGGTTACCTGTTCAGGTATTCCAACATAAGTCATAAAAGTAGATAAGGTAGTGGTGTGTATAACATGATTACTACCATTGGTTGGAGTTTGGATGTTTGAGGTTGGAAGTGTATTTGTCGAGACTGTAGACCTAATACCGTCTCGAGTGAGTTGTGCAGAGTGTAGAGATTTCATCGATCTCTGAAGGTAACCTATTAAGGTTCAGAGTTTATCTTTGAAGATGAATGAGTTGAGTTTGGATGTGTCGTTTTGGCAGAAGTGTGTGATGGTATTTTGATACCTCAGGAAGTGGTAGCTGCATGATGAGATGCAGTAAATATGGATATTTCCGAAGATGTTTTCTTTGGGACGAGTTAGGAAGAGTGTCTGCTTCGGTGTTGTGGCTGGGTTCAGCAGGATGTGGTGGTTGGCTTTGAGGTCCGAGTTTATCGAAGGACTTCAGATAGGGAAGTTTTGGCGTTGGTGTCAGCAGTGCAACTCGGAGTGTCTGTGTTGGCAGAAGTTGACTGGCTAAGTAGTTTCTGAAGGAGGAGTTCAGAAGCAGCAGAGTGGACCCAATACTTTATTAGATTGGCTAATTAAGAGTAAGCTGTTCTGTTTGGTAAAGGGAGAACAGTTTTGTTTGGGAATTTGTCTCTATTGATCGCAAAGGTGACTTGCGATAGGTTGAGTGTTCTTTTGAAGTATTCAAGAATTTTTGGTTGCCTTCTGAAAAGTAGGAGGTTTGTCCATTTCTGAAGATTGAGTTTTCTTATCTACCGGATTCCAGGAGTGCTACCGGTGGATCAGCTAGTAGAAGGATGGTTTCTCGAGATAGGTTTGGTAAGGCAGCTCAGGATTGGTGAAACTTCTGAGTTTTCTTTGGATATGTTGAGCTATATTTCTGGGAAGTGATGTCTAGTTTGTGCTCATATTCTTCATCAGCAGTGTCTTCTGTGCCAGATCAGAGTTGTGCAGCGGAAGCAGTTTGGGAATGCTTCTGTTTTGTCTTTTCTGATAGAAGAAGTAAGTTTGTTCTTCTGATGTTTGTAGAGTAGAGTTGGTGATCTTAGTCTTGGTCAATCTTGAGGAGATCGTTGTGCTGGATTGTTTTTGGTCTAGATTGTTTCTAGAGGAATCAGCAGGAGTTGAGCTGATCAGTTTGGATTTAGGCAGCCTGGGATCGTCAGAAGAATTTCGGAAATAAGAGATGAAGGAATTTGGATTCGGAGTCAGGAGATCTGTTTTGAATCTCTTCTGTGCTAGGTTAGATTGGTGTTTGGTTTTCAAGAATTGAATTGCCAGTTGGGATAACTGGGATTCGATGAGATTCACGTATCTCTGAGGGAGTACGTGTATGAGTTATCTTTAGAAGTGGAACCAACTGTTCAGGAAGGTTTGGTTGTTGAGTCAGACTCGTCTGTAGTATGATATCCTATTTAGTTCCATAGATCTAGATGAGTAGAAGCTCTGTAACTTCGTAGTTTTGATTGTTTTTATATTGTAGGGCGAGTATCCCGGTATATATATATATATATATATATATATATTATATATATATATATATATACTTGGGGAAACTCGTGGAAATTTTATCCAGAATTTTATCTGGATAATTAAATTTGTTTGATTAGATAAATTGGTTGTTATGGCTGTTAGCATATGATTGAAGTATGTTTGTGATTTAAAATTTAAACTTTTAAAATGGGTTACTAAATTATCTTTGCTTTTAAATTTCGGGGACGAAATTCTTTTAAGGGGGGAGGAATGTGATATCCCGGAAATTTTAGCAATATCAATTTAATAATCTGTATTTAAAATTAAATTGATTTGATAAAATTTTAATAAAAATTTACTTGATTCAATAACCCAATTAAATAAATGTGTAATTTATGAATTTTATCTTTTAAAAGCTAATAATTGTTTTCCTATTTATATTATGTGTATATATATATATATATATTGTGAATAGATAAGTATGATTAGAAGTTAAATAAACAAATAAAATATTGTTTTCAAAATTCTAGTATTCATTTGATAATTTGAAGATTATTATTTTATTTAATAAATAACTAATTGTTTAAAATACTTAAAGTAATTGTTTTAAATTTGTATAATTATATTTTAAAATATAGTTTAAATTTTAATAAGATAAATAAAGTTTATTTTAAATATAGCTTAATAATTATAATTTGGAACTATATAAGTAAATTTAAAATTACATTTAAACATTAAACATTTATTCTTTTAAATATAGATAAATAAGATAAGAAATAGATAATTTCTTTATAAATAATTTAAAATTGATAAATGAGTATTTTCTAATAGTAATAAATGTATAAATGTAGATATGTTTTAAAAGACAAAATTATTATTGTCAAAATAAATATGTTAATATAAATTAGTTTTAAAATTGGATTTTTAAATGTAAATAACATTTGAATTTGAATTCATTTTTAAATTCAAATGAATAAACCTATATGAATCTTGTAAATAAGTTGTTTCACTTCATTTTCTTTAAAAAGGGAATGTATATACATTAACTCATGGAAATAACTTACACATATATGAATACAAATAAAGTGAAAGAGTTTTATTTACTTTTAAAATAAAATAAAAAGAAATAAATTTCATTTATAAAACACATTAAGTAGTATAAAACAAATGTTAACATTCTAAACAATTAAGTAGACAAATGTAAATTTATAAGCTACTCAATTTGACAAATGTTAAGTTTGTGACAAGTGTCTTTTATTTTGATTTCTTTTAATTTTTGTAAAATAAATCATTTTTATCTTGTATAAAACATGTTTCCTTCATTTCTATCCTTTCTAATTTTCATTTCTCAAGAAAAAAAAAATCTCAGCTGAAACAAAATTTGCTTTCAAACTCTTAAAAATCAAATCTGTAACCATATTCCTCAAAACAAAATCTGGAAATTCTTTTTAAACCAAAATCTGAAGTTCCTTTCATATTCTTCAACCTGAAACCTTTTCAATAACAAATGTAAAGCCTGCATTTCCAATTGAAACAAGATCAAGCCTCTGCATTCTTTTAAGTTCTGCAATCAAAGCCTGCATGCAAGTTAAATCAAGTTCAAGTCCCATTAACCTACATGCAGATCTAAATGCAAGCAACTCAGTTCTTTTTAAAGCATGCAACTTCAAGGTTTCCAAATTTTAAGATTCTAATACATATAGAAGCTAGCCTGCATACAAAATTCAATCAGTAGGCAACTCAGTTCCTAAAGCATAAAACAAGAGCTCTGTTCCATTTCTACTAACAGCTGAGTAACATAACAGTTTTCAAAATTTAAGTGAATATTTTGTTGCCTGATCATCCATAAAACAAATATGTTATGACTGCATTTATCAGTGAATTTTGTGTATGTAGGAAATATTGTTGTGCATGTATTTGTATTGCTTCTGACTCTGGTTCCAGAACCAGATTCTTTTAAAAATAAAAATAAAATCCCCTTGTTCTTGTTTAAAATTTTGTTAGGATTAAATCCTGAAGCCAATGTGTTAATAATAACATAGTTTAGTTTGGAAATTTATTTAAGTAAAATAAAGTTGGGTGATGTCTCTGAAAATTTTAAAACTTCAGAGTATGTTAAATTATGTGGAAACTCAAACATTATAAAATATAAATTCAGTGTTATAATCTGGAAACTTAAACAAAAGGATGAATTTTAAAACTAAAATCAAATTGTTTGGTTAAGGATTGACACTGCAGTACCCATTTGAACTGAAATTGGGTTTTGGCCAATCTCTGATGACCAAGTTGATTGAAGAGTTTGGGGTTCATAGAGGTGGTTGTGGGATGATCAGGGGGCGTGGCAAAAATACAAGGAAGAGGAGCAGGTCTCGGTGGAGGAGATGGGACGTTGATGAAGTATGTAAACCTAGAATTTAGGAACTGCAGTAATTTCATTTGTATGGGAGCTTCAGGTAACCGAGCGCGGTGATTTTTGCGGAGGTGGTTGCTTTGGTGTCGAAGAAGGGTGGGACGGAGTTTAATGGCCGCCGGTGACCGGTGGAGAGAGGACGCGTTGTTTTTCAGGTTTGGTGATGGGGTTGTTCCATACTATTGCTTCCAGGCAAGATAGTGGGGGAAACTCGAATTTGATTTCGGGTAAATTGAGGGGGTTTGATGGTGGCGTTGTGATTCTAGGATGAATGTCGACATGATTGTTGACTGGGTGGTGGCCGGAGGGGGATATAGCCACCGTGCATATGCACGGTGAGAAAGAAGTGTCAGGTGAAGTTGGGAATTGCAGAATATTTTGCATCAAATATTTCTCGGGTTATACTTGGGATAATTCAAGTATTGCTCGAAGTTTTGAAGGGATTTACCCGAAATAAAATCGAAGGATGCTCGGGTTTAATTTCTGAGTTTACAGGTTTTAGAAAACCTGTAATTTCAATACAAATATTTGTTTTAAAACTAAATGCAGATTTGAACAAAACTTGTAAAACTAAATTTAAACTGTGGTTTTCAATTCAAGTTGAATTCCAATTTTCAAATTTTAATTCAAACTTATTCAAATTTAAAATGTTACAGGGTTTCAGGAAATCCTGCATATTTTCAGAACAAAGAAAATAAAGTTTAAAAAAAATTGAGGAGCAAGGTTTTTAAACAGGAATTTAAACTTAAAATTCAAAGTATGAATTTCAAAACTAGATTTGAATTTAAGTTTAAATTTAATTTAAACTGTTTAAATTGAAATGTTGAAGCAACCTTTAAAAGGGTTTAAATGATTAAATTTAAAGTTAAAACTTTAAATTTAAAATAGAAGATTCAAACATAAATTCAAAACTGGAAACAAGAATCAAATTTGAATCAGGTTTTGAAAGAAAAGAAGTTTTAAATATTTAAATGTTTTAAACAACTTTAAAACATATATATATATATATATATATATATGATTTGTATTTCGAAATGAATTTGGGGGTTTAAATTTATTTTAACTTCCTTTATAAAATAAGGAATCTTTAGAATAAGATTTAAAGGTTTTGAATGTTTTAAAAACTTTATTTAAGTAAAGTTTGATTTCTTTTTTAATTTTGAACTTAAAATGTAATTTGAAACAATTTTAAGTTAAATTGTTTTAAAGTTACTTTATTTATGATAAAGTAACCATGAATAAGAAATGTATTATTTTTAAAAGTAAATATAAGATTTAATGATCTTTGTTTCATTAAATTAGTAAGGTAATTTATATAATTTAATTAATTAATTTGTTTAATTAATTAAAGATTTGAAATAAATTAAGGTAATTAAATTAGTAATTAATTTAAGTTAATTACTTAAGAAAGGTAATTAAGAAATTGTTAATAAGTTAATGAAGATCATTAACTGTGATTATTTATTAATTAATTAATGTAATTAATTTTGATAATTAATTGGATTAATTAATTTAAATAATCAATTATGAAACTTAATTAAGTATGATTACTTTATAGAAATAATTAAAGATATTAATTACTCTTTGTAATTAATTTATTAATTGGATTAGTCTAAATTAATTAATTAACTTTAATTAATTTGGAATAGTTTTTAGATGGGTTGATGAGTAATCATTGAGAAATAATTACTTAGAGAAGTAATTAAGATAAGCAAATTACTGGAGGAAATTAATGGAAATATGGTATTTTGGGATTAATTACTTTGTGTCATTAATGTGAAGATAATTTCTTTATGAAGTAATTAATTACTTAAGGAAATTTATTTAAGCATTTATTAATTAAGTTATTTGAAATAATTAAGTGATGTAATTAATTAAGAGTAATTAATTACTAATGAGATTAATCAAGATTGATTAATAAATATAATTAATTATTAAATGTAATTAATTTAGAAGTTTAAAGAATTAATTAAGGGTATTTAATTACTAAATGTAATTAATCAAGAATGATTAATAATTATGGATTAATTAAGGTTAATTACTTAATGTAATTAATTTAAATAAGTAATTAATTTAAATATAATTAAGGATCATTAATTAATATAATTAATGATGTAATTAAGGATTAATTAATTAAGATTAATTAATCAATGATAAGTGATTAAGGAAGTAATTAATTAATGAAGTAATTAAAGGTTAATTACTGAATTTGGTTAAGGATAGTTAATTTGTAAAATTAATTAGGATAATTACTTGAATGTAATTAAGGGATAACTAATCAAGGGTGATTAATTAAGGTGATTAATTTGAGAATAATTAATTAATTGATTGGTAATCAATTGAGGGTTAAGTAAGCAGGTTTTAAATGGTGAAGTAATTAATTTAACTCATTTAAATTAATTAAAGATAGATAATTAATTTAATTCACTTTAAATTAATTAGAGATAGAAGTAATTAATTTAACTTATTTTAAAATTAGTTATGGATGATGTGATTATGGATCCTTGCTTATGAATGGATGATTTGGTTTGACTTGAATGGTTTGAATCTCAGACATGAGATAAATAGTATTGTGTGATGTGGATGCATTGGTTGCATTGTGATGATGATATTAGTATCTATTGATGATGATAATATAGATTATCAATTTGTGATGATTACCTGTTTATGTTAATCTATTATGATGATATGAATTATCTATCTGTGTGTATATGGATAATTAGAATTGAATTGTTTTAAACTTAAAACAACTTGGACGTAAAAGACACGCTTTGGATTTCGCTGAGACCGGGATCGGGTTTCCATATTTGGAATCCGAAAACCACATCGATTCCAATTAAACGTTAGGTCGTTAATCTAAGTGGAGCAAGTGAAGACTCGAGGTGTAAGGGCTATACGTCAGTATAACTCTGTGGGTGATTCCGTAATGAGTTTGACGGAATAGTGCTTATAGATTCGAGATGGTGAATCAGAGTGCAAGGGCTATGGTCGTTGACTCTGAGGGTGATTCCAATAATGAGTGCAACGAGATAGTGCCTTCGGTTTTTTCGAACCCGGAACGAACTTGTATGGATTGAATGCTTTCAGCACATCGTCAGGCGGACGATGAGCATTCTAAGTGATGTCCTATAAAGGTAATCGTAGCCTCAAGCCTCATCAACCAGGAATGGCTAAAACAGGGGAGGTGCAGCAAGGCTTCGTGGGTGGCCCCCACTTAAGAGCAAGATTTACACCTGTCTAGAGGTCCCTTTTATTTCGGCTGTGTGGGGTGGTTGAATCCGACAACTGCCGGGGTTGTCTTGTTCGGAACTGTTCAGTAAGGAATGGGTCCGGCCTTGTGTTGCAAGGGAGTGGGAGTACTCCTCGGTACGGTGATCTAGGCCACATACTGTGACGGGCGGTACCCCAGTAGCCCTACCATTGTATGGAATCCAAAATCCAATAAGTGCCAACGGTTTTGATTGTATTGCCCACTTTTGTGGCTAGTAGCTGGAATTTAATAAATGTAACAATTTTGGCTATTTCATATTTACTTGAAAACCCTAGACACTATTATAATATCATCGGATTTCCTATCAAATGTTTTGGTTAGCGTAAGGTAAAAACTTTTCCATGTTTATGTGTGGGTAGTCTTACGTGATACCTTTTCTTTTCAAAGGTTTTTTTAAAAGTTAAGCAACTTTAACCTGTTACTCACACCAGACCCATGTCTGACCCGGAGTTTATTTTTGTTTTTCATAAACTCTTGGGTACTCAAATTTTTACGAGTAGCCAAGGGATTCAGGTTAGGATTTGGGTTAGCTGTGACGAGTATTGGAGGAGCAATGGAGCAGGAGACTTCTGCGTTAGATATATATTCCGCTGTGTGTTCTGTGATTGGCTCTGAGATTGTATTATGTTGTAAATAACTAGACAGGTGTTTATAACTGTCTATATGTGATGTATAACCTGTGTAACTCTGATAGTGATGTATAACTTTGTAATACTTATGTTATTTATATAATTTATTCATTCCGCTGTTTAGATTCTGATGTGTTGCTTCTTCTTCTTCTCTTTCTTTCTCTTTTCTATCCCTTTCTTTCTTATTAGCGATGCGACTTCCTGGAAATAGGAAGTTGGGTCGCTACAAAGGTGGAGTTGTTTGTGGTTAAAGCGATGGTGGAGCCATTTGAGCTAGTCGACATAATAGGAAGGCACCAAAGAGATATGGATAGTGATATTATGCAAACCCAAACCTTGATGATCAATTTGATTACGCATTGCATATGGTACAAGACGAATCTTTAGGCTTTGAAGATACGGTGAAGTCAAGTGGCAGTTCAAAGTCTATTTATGCTATGGAATAGGATGCAATCTTTGTAAAGGAACAAGACTTGGGAATTAGTTCCACTACCTTAGAGAAACCGGGCCATAGAATGCAAGTGCGTATTCAAGGTGAGGGATAACAGAATATACACGGCTAAATTGATAGCAAAAGGATTTTATAGAGAGAAAGGAAAGGGCACGATGAGATCTTTTCCATTCTAGTCCGACATACCTTTATTGAATTTTATGGCTACCGTTGCTATATAAGATATTGAGTTGGAGAAACTTGATGTGATGATAGGTCTTTTTCATAGGAACTTGGAAAAGACCATTTTATGAAGCGGCCAAATGGATTTGTTACACATGGAAAGTTAGATTCGGTTTACAAATTGAAGAAGTCACTTTACGGTTTGAAGCAATCGCATGGACAATGATATAAGAGGTTTGATTCTATTATGCTTAGTATTAGTTTTGATAGAAGTATAAAAGGTGCTTGTATTTGTTACAAGCATTTGAATAATGAAAATTTTGTGTACTTCCACATGCGAATGATATGCATATTGCTTCTTTGGTGAAAAGGAAATAAATCACTTAAAGTTGCGTTTAAAATAGGAATTTAGAATGAGCGATCTCGGTGAGGGAACGATAATTTTAGGCATGGTGATCTTTATAAATTGAAAACACGAACTTATAAGATTAACTCGGAAAGAATTTATCAATAAAGTGCTTGCTTATTTTAGAAAAGAGAAGGAAATAACCATTGGCACACCAATGCCTTAATAGTTTTTTTAAAAGTCTATTTGATATCTAGTGAAGACAAGGCCTTATGGAAGAGATGGCATATGCTAGTGTAGTTAGAAGTTTATGTATGCTATTGTTTATATTAGACATGCTTTTGCATAGTTGTTGGAGTGGCTAGTTGTTACATGGATAATCATAGAAAATCTCATTGGCAAGCTATCAAAGTGATTTTAAGATCTTTTTAAGGGTCATTAGATTTTGGGCTTTTTTTGTGATGAAAAGGATTGTAGTTTGAATTGTTGGTGTGATTCAAATTATATTGGAGATAGGGGTTGAAGGAAATGAACCTTTGAATATGTATGTACCTTTGGTAGTAGATCCATTAGTTGGAGAGTGAGGTTGCAAACTTAGTAGCATTGTCTACTATAGAAGCTGAGTTGATATCTGCCATTGAAGAACTTTATTTGAAGCGGTTATTGGTGACAAGCTTCGTACATAATGGTATAGTGGTGAATTATGATAGCCAAAGTGCAATTCACTCAGCTAATAAAAATTCTATCATCTCGAGGGCAAAGCATATAGTGGTGAAAGAATGTTTCCTTGTAGCTATGAACGAAGAAAAGTTGGTTTGCTATGCAAAATTCATACAAACGATAATGCAGCAGACATGTTTACGAAGTCATTGTATGTTTCTAAGTTCGAGATTACCCAAACTCGATTCTCTTGTTAAGATGCGAAGGTGCAATTCACTCAACTAAAAAAAATTCTATCAGCTCAAGGGCAAAGCATATTGTGGTGAAAGACTCTTTTCTTGTAGCTATGAACGAAGAAAAGTTGGTTTCTATGCAAAATTCGTACAAGTGATAATGCGGCTGACATGTTTACGAAGTCACTACATGTTTCTAACTTCGAGATTGCTCGAACTTGATTCTCTTATTGATATGATTGATGCCACATGGTGGCATAATATAGGAGAGAGGCCTAGTTGGAACTTGTAGAAGATATAGTATTCTTCTTTGTGTTTGCGAGACTGGTTATTTCTACCTTTAGATTAGATACTCTCAACACTTTTTTGATGTCCAATGACTTTTTCAGTTTTTGTTATCAAACTGCAATTAGCGGTGACATTGCCAGATCATATGGGATGTATCCTTGATTGTATCATCTTAGATTATATGAATATTTATTGAAGGGGGAGTGTAGAGTAGGATTTGTTTCGATAAGTATCTAAGTCAAGGTGGAGTATGGACATTGTTAACGCTAAAAATTGAACGCTAACACCCCGGTGTATGTAGAGATTAAGTGAAAGAACCACCCGTGAACGTGGGAATTAAAAAAAAGTAGGAAAGTCACAGAGAAAGCAGTAAAAGACAACAATTTTATAGTGGTTCGGCATCAGGTTAAGCCTACGTCCACTTTAATCCTCTTTATTACTAAATCAATTACCACTTTACAACAATCTTCAATTACAATACTGATGAGACAAACAACTAAAACTCCGATGTAGAAGAATTCTTTGAATCCACGTTGATTGTGTTAGATTTCCTCTTGAAGTTAGTTGAGATGCCTTTCGTGTTTGAAGTGTCGAGTGAGTCGAGAATTCAGCAGAGTATCGGCGTTCCAGGATTGAGCCAAAAAGATCCCTTTCAAGTTGGAGTAGGTGGGGTATTTATAGGAGAGTTCGGCATTAGGACGTAGGTCGCCAACGACCTTGGATAGGTCGTAGGTCGCTCGTGACCTATTGGGAGTCGTTTACGGCTTATACGTGGTACACTTGATCGTTCTGGAGAAGCTAGCAAGTCATAGGTCGTGGCCGACCTAGGTAGGAGGCGGCATAGGAAGCTCCTTTGGTATGTTTGGGTTGTGAACGACTTAGGTATAGGTCGTAGGTCGTGCGCGACTTAGTAGATATGGTTTATGGCCTAAAAGGAACTTCCCTTGATCATTCGAACAAGTCATAGATCGTTGGCGACTTAGGGTAGGAACGACATAAGGAAGACAAGTTACCTCGGCTTTGTATAGCTCGCTAGGTCGCTAGGTCGTTAGAGAGCTCCATTCCTGTTAGGTCGCGTCTATGTTAACTCGTTCGCACTTTAGGTCATTAACTCGATGTTGGTCCATTAGTCCGTTAGGTCGTAATGCCTGAGCTCGCTGCAGAACTTTATCCCTGTTAGGTCGCTCCCCTTATTAACTCGCTAGGTCGTGTATACTCTTAAGTCACTACGTCACCTCAGTTCATTTAGCGACTAGGTCGCTCAACTTGCTGAGCCGCTTCACGTGTTAGGTCGCTTACTCCCTTAGGTAGTTAGGTCATGCCTTCACATAAGTCATTAACTCGTTGACTCATAGGTCGCTGGACCATCTACTCCTTTAGGTCGCTGGACCTTTCAACGCTGACGAGTTGAGTCGCTAGGTCGCTACTTTATCCAGATCGCAGGGTCGTAGAAAGATGAGGGTTAACACTGGACCCTCGAAGTATACACCTAAGAGTTAGGTCGTGTGCTTCGATATCTTTTAACCCGTACAAACTTAGATTGTTAAGTCGCGGGCGACTTAACAAGGAGTTAGGTCGCTTGTGCCGATTCGTGCTCCTTTCTCTCCCCTATATAAGCCTTTAGGTCATTTTCTTCTTCCTCCACCTTATTGTATTCTGCAGCCGCCATTACATCTTTTAGCTCAAGAACTTTTGAAGCCAATCTTCCTGTTGATTTGATCATCATCTTCTCAATCTCATTACATAAGTGAACTCGGCCATTGTTCAACCACAACCACCATCAAATTGTGAATCCCCTAGTTTTCGGCCCTATCCCGATCTTGCATGCTGCATTTCACCATGGATCATGTCACGATTAACCTTTGATCGTTGTTGCTGTGACTCATGAGAGTACAACAGCGCATTGGGTTCGTGATGGATCAATGGCGATTTGCGTTGGTTTTGGGTGACTTGGTGGCGTGGAGATACGGTGGATTTGATCGTAGAGGGGTTAACAGGTTATTGGGTTAACGGGTTAGGTGATTTGCCGAGAGGAGAAGAGTTAGCGAGTTAGGGGAGTTAGGTCGTGCTCGACTTAGGAACCGTGAACGACTTAGGGCTTTAGCGGTTCGAGACGTGAATCATGAGACTTAACTCGGCAAACGGCTTAAAGAATCGGCGCGAACTAAGGATCCTTATGACCCAAAAAAGGGGCTGAGCGATTTAACTCATAGCGATTTAAACTTTAGGTCGCGTGAGCGACCTAATCTTTAGGTCTTGTGAACGACTTAGTGAGTAGGTCATGCGAACGTCTTAGGACTTAAACTTTTGAGATTGCGACCTAGACCAATCTCAATCCAATCTGTTAGGTCGTGAGCGACCGTGAACATAGAGAATTTTTTGACTTGAATTGTGACTTAAGGGCTTGAACAAAACTTGAAAGCTTCAGAATTTTGATACAACTTGACTGTACTTCTAACTTGAACTGCTAGAATGAACTGCTTGAACTTTGAACTGTTTGAACTTTGAACAGTCTGAACTTTGAACAGTTTGAACTTTGAGCTGTTTGAACTTTGATTGACAGCACTTTAACTTGAATTCTTCATTTGAACTGCCAAGTTAACTTGCATGACCTTTCTGTACTTCTTAACAGATTAAATTCACTTGTAAGCTAACAACCTGTTGAACACAACATTTGCAGAAAACTAGGGCGATATACTGCCATTGACAGCCCACATCGAATGACAGATTAGTCGACAAAAGATAATTAAAGAAATTATATGAAATGATGTGAATCAACAAACTCAAGTGAAGTATTAAAGCAATGCTGAATTAATCAACCAAAGCTAATCTGTTTGCTTCAACACTGTACTTGAACTTAAAACAACAAGCCCTGAAGCTTTTTAACTGACAACTATTAACTAGTTTAATTTGAGTTATATTTTC
The DNA here is from genome assembly GCA_030765085.1 of Allium cepa. NCBI lineage: Eukaryota > Viridiplantae > Streptophyta > Magnoliopsida > Asparagales > Amaryllidaceae > Allium > Allium cepa. The sequence continues at coordinate 764,992,950 of CM060937.1, read as the reverse complement.
TCGTTATTTTATTAGTTCTGCACAACACTTCACACATTTAGGAAACGTGCACCTTCATATTTGAATATCCGGTTCCTTGTGTAGAATGTCTTCTTAAGAAGAGATAATCGAGCAATCTGAAGGAGTCTTCCCGATAGCCGACCCATTGGATAATCCTCCGGAGAGAACTCCAACTACCTCGAGTAAGCGGGCATTCAACCAATTACGTATTCAATTTGGGATTGACGAAGCGGATGCTATACTTCCTGGCCCAAATGATACTGCTGACACGCCACCTCTTGGTTTTGTTGCCGTCAACCGTCAGATGTGCCTTTGTGGTGCCATTCCTCCTTTCAATGAATTTCTTCATCAACTCCTTTTCTGGCTAACCATCTCTCCCTTTCAACTGCATCCCGATGGCTATGCCATCCTGATGGGATTGTGTGTTTTATTCAGGAGGACACTTAACCGTCTTCCGAGCTTCGAAGAAATCTGCTACTTATGCCCATTCGCAAAGAATAAAGACCACCCCTCCATTATAGTCATGAGAAGTGCCAGAAATCGTAAACTTATCACTGATCTTTTCGAAAGTGCTCACGGTTTTCTGAATCAATTCTTCTTCGTCCACTGCCCCCTAGGGTTTTTTGCCATCTGGAGAATAGGAAGTAAGATTACTCATCCCTGTTCTTTCCGTTTCTGAGTTTTTCGAGATCCGAATTGCTAAGTGCTAACTTCATTCTTTTCTTTTACAGCACTTCCTCCTCCCTTTAGAAATCCCGGTCAAAAGACGACTTTTGATAGATTAAGTGCCGTGCCAGTTGAAGAAAGAAGTATTAAGTTTTTGCTGAAAGATGAACTTCTGCACCAACACGGGCTTTTGCACCCTTCTCGTTCTACTCAAACTCATGAAGTCCCCAACTCTCCAGTAAAAACATCGGATGCCCCAGTTCCCGTTGGAGAACTTACACCGAAAGAACATACTGTTGAGGCTTCCTTGGTAAAGTGTTCTACTTCAATTGATGTTGCGGGGTCATCCGACAAACATGCACTAGCCCCGGCCATCGAAGAAGAGGAGCCTCCTCAACAACCCGGGAAATCTGGTGACGAAGGTGCTGAGAGAACAAGTCCCGCTAGGCACAACGGTGATGATACTTTTGAGGGGTTGAGCGACCTAATGATTACTTCACAAGAGCTTTTTAAAGATGATCCCATCACTGCTAAAGTTACTTCTCCAGCAGTCGAAGCGACATCCGTTCTGCAATAAACTCCATCAGCCCAAGAGTTGACACTGGCTGTTAAATCTATCATCACCTCCCAACCCAGGAGTGGTTCGTGATTCGACGTACGTAGTTTGCACGTTACACACACTTAGGACTTTTCGGCGCTTATATGCGTTCAACACTCTTGCTTTTCAAGATTTCTGAGGTTATCTTTTCTTCATTTTCAAATTCTCCAATGGGAAGAAGTGGCTCCTACTACGACGATTTTCAGCGTTATGGGAAGCGCGATGCTTATGACCCCAGGAGGTATCTTCCTGCCTCTTGGGAAACTGACGAAGAAAGAGCTACGAGGAAGGCTCGTGAAAGGCGCGCCTATGAAGAACGCCACGAAAGACGAGATGAGCGATATGACTCTTCCTAGAGGGAAGATGATTCTCATAAACGAAAATCCTGTGATGATAAAGGGAAAAGCCACATCCCTGAAGATGCGAGTAAAAGGCCAAACATGCCGAAAAGCCGACGTCCGAACTTCCTGAAAGGCCCGCTGCTCCTGTACCTTCTCAATCTCTTGCCCTCACTCCTACTGATATGCAAACAATTATTGGCAGGCCCTCATATCAGGTTGGACAAGGCCCGGCCACTCTTCAAAGTCGGTTTCCGCATTGGTGCTTGAAGGGAGTTTGCTTTGACCTTGATTTGGTCCCGATTGACAAGCAGGCTATGCTGCGCAATCTTGATGCCGTCAAACTCGATATTCAGAGATTGTCGGGTTGGAAAAAGCTTGTCGACGAGCTCCAGAGGGTAAACCGTGCAAATCTTGAGGCCATGCTAACAATGGAAAACGACAAATTTGAATGGCAGAAAACTCTTGAGCAGCATGACGCGGAAATGAGGAGCATAGCCACTTATAATGAGAAACTTGAAGCAGAAGTTGAAAAACTTAAGGAAGAGCTCGCCACTTCTTCCACTTCCAACTCTCAGAGAGAGGAAGTGCTTCAAAAACAAGTGAGAGACGCTCATGCGGTGCAGAGAGTTGTTGGAACCAAATTTGAAGCACAGCAGCAAGCTGTAGAAAGCTACTAGGCTGATGTTGCTCAACTTAGAGAGAAAACCAATGCCCAAAACTTGGAGATTGAACTGCTTAAAACTCGACTTTCTAAAGTTGAGAAAGAGCGTGATGAAGCTATTGCCGACAAAGCTACAGCCGACGAATCTCATATGGTAATTAAAGCTGAAGTCAGCACCACTCTATTCGAGTTTTACATCCATAGCTTTCTGGGGCGTGGTAGCCTTAAGTTCTTGGGGCCGGCATATGAAATCACTTTGGCCAAAGTGTGGGAGGCCATACTTGATATGTTTAGAGGAGCCGGATATGCCGAAGTAGATTTAATAGCGCACTATCTAGATGCTGATGCACGTGCCGCTCTTGCCAGGGGAAAGGAGCAACTTGCCAAAGAGAGAGCTGAAATGACAGAAGGAGAACATTTAGGAAAGACAATCTTAACCCAGTTCTACCTTCAGTTTCGGCCGATATCGATATTGCCAGCTCCAGTTCCCATTCTCCTCCTCCTGCTAAAGCCGTTATTGAAAGTGTCACTGCCCACACTGGAGATGAGACTCAAGAAAGCGCTGAAGCACAAGACTTCGAAGTTGACATAGTAAAGTCTACTTCTCCAGGTAACCTCAACGTTGATCTCGCTAAAGTGGACTGCTTGTTCGCTTCGACCGAGTTCGATGAGCTTCTTGCTTATTTCTTAAGTGTCGTTGAGCCATTATCCCCTCTTTTTATGAGGAATACCGACTTTAATTTTTCTTCTCCTGTAGAGAAAGCACCAAGTATTGCTCAGCCTTCCCCTCTTCCAATTGTTTCCTCTCCGCCTCTTCAGATTACTTCCACTTCCGTTTCTCAACCGGGGTCACAAGAAAAGCAGATAGAAACTCTTCAATGCTTGGATGACCCGGTCGTTTCTCAAGAACAGAAGGCCGAAGAACCTGAAGAAGGCGAGAGAACTTCGGAACAGACTGCTTCTGATGACATAACATTATCCACTCTTTTTTCTCCGGGCAGTGAATCTTCTTCTAAGAAGAGTTGGAAAGCGGAGTCTCAAAGAAAAAGAGAGAAGCTTCTACTGGCGAGGAAAAAACAGAAGAACGTCCAATTGCACCTCTTCCTCTTTCTTTCCCTACTCTCACAAGCTGCCCCAAAAATTGGTCATTCGGCCAGGCGTAGGCTCGAAAGGTGGCAGGAAGAAGAAATGATGGGCTTGCGACTTATGCTTCTTGTCTTGCTTTTCGCCTTTTTTTTGCTTGTATATACAAAGGCTTGTGTTGACCGGCGATTGTGCGGGTACCGGTCCTCGCCTTCTTTTGTTTTGAAACCTGCACATGTATAAAATTTTTATAGTATGGAATAAAATGATTCTTTTATTTGTACAAAGTTTTGTTTGTATTGAGAATGCATTTATTCTTTTTTTTTATACAAGTTTCTTTATTTTCCTTACGTGATGTTGCAGTAAACCTATGGTATGTTGCTTGAGCATTATTTTCATTTTTGCGACTATATTATATTGCCCCCATACCATGGTTTATTGCAATCTCTTTCACATTGGCAGAATTTTAGAGAACAACTCTTCTGTTTCGAGAAGACTTGTGCTCTTTCTTTAGAGAACAACTTTTCCATTTGAAGGAGGTTTGCATCTGTACTTTATAGGATAATATTTCCGTTTTACGGAAATATTTTTCTGATTTAGTAGAATGCGCCTCATATTAGAGAAGTTTTCTCTTTTTTTTGTCGCGAAGTTTTTACACTTCACTTTTGGAGAAAGACACTTTTATTTTGGCAAGTGAATTTTCCTTCGTGGTACAGTAGGCCTCCGAAAAAGGGTTTCGACCTATTTGTGCCTCCGAAGAGGGCTTTTGTTTGATTGTGCCTCTGGGAAGAGGGCTTTTTGTTTGATCGTGCCTCTGGGAAGGGGGATTTTTGTTTGATTATGCCTCTGGGAAGAGGGCTTTTAGTTTGTGCCTCTGGGGAGAGGGCTTTTTTGTTTCTGCCTCTGAGGAGAGGCTTTTATCTTTTCCCTATCCGCTGGGAAGTGGGCCTCCGAAGAGGGCTTTTCACATTTCGACTCGTGTGAAGTTTTATTTAAGATCGTGGTGAAATGTGTGCCTCTAAGTAGGGCTTTTGCCTGGAAGTTTGGAGTTTCCTTCTCTCAGTTGGATGGATTCACGGGGCGGACACAAGTTACTTGGATTGTTTGTTTGCACAAACGTTCTCAGCTAGTTAATGAGTGTCCTGTGCCACCGGTCAGTCCACAACTTTCTATCAAGAAGGAGAACTCTCTTTTTCTGGCAAGTCCCATTAAAGGTCTTTTAGCATTTCAACTATGGTGAAATGGGCCTCCGAAGAGGGTTTTTCACATTACAGCACTTGTGAAGTTTTATTTCAGATCTCGGTGGAATGTGTGCCTCCGAGTAGGGCCCTTGCCTGGAAGTTTGGAGTTTCCTTCTCTCGGTTGGATGGATTCACGGGGCGGACATAAGTAACTTGTATTGTTTGTTTTCACAAACATTCTCAGCTAGTTAACGAGTGTCATGTGCCACCGGTCAGTCCAAAACTTTCTATCGAGAAAGAGAACTATCTTTTTCTGGCAAGTCCCATTAGAGGTCTTTATCCTTCGAAGAGTTGTGCCTCCGAAAAGGGCTTGTGCCTCCGAGAAGGTCTTTTGCTGTTTGCTGCCTGCTCGCCCATGTCTTTTCGCCATTTGCTCATATCAGCGGTCTCCTATTATCATTTCCCAGCGCACATTCCTTTCTTTTGCAAGTAGCTTATTCTATCCAAAGAAGTGTACTTCATTGTTAAATGAGTTCGCAGGGATAGACACAGGCTAATTAATCGAATGTTTATTTGCACAAACGATCACAATTAGTTAGGAAGGGTCTACCTCTTGCGGAACCACTAACTGTTTGCTTGAAGCACTTCTTATATTGGATTTGAATCTGGAATTTTTGTGGCTAGATATGCATTTATTGAGTGATGTCAGGGATCGCTTGGTCTTATGATGGGTAAGCTTTGTTTTAATAGCCCGCAATATTAAATCGACATTTTAGCAATACAATTGAAGTACTTTATATATCGAAATAAAACAAGCAGTAGAGAACATAAGATTTATAGTGGTTTGGCCATGAACTGGGCCTACATCCACTTTATAGTTTTTATTATTCACTTGCACTGGCTTTACAATGGCTTACAATACAAGAATCATACATTCATAATTCTTTTTACAAACTTAAGCAAAGCTTTTATGTAAAATATGGACGCAAATGATTGCTGTTCCAAGCTCTTGGAATTGGATCTCCTTCGACAGTTGTCAGTTTGAAAGTGCCACCAAGAAGTTTTTGGCCTATGACATATGGCCCTTCCCAGTTTGGCGCAAACACTCCTGTTGCTGTCATGATCCTTTTCAAGACTAGATCTCTAATCTCAAAGCTGCGTTGGAGAATTTTGGAATTGAAATGCCTGGCAATTCTTTGCTGATGGGCTGCAATTCTAAGCTGAGCCTCTTCCCTTTTTTCATCAAGGAAGTCAAGTGCTTCAAGTTGCAACTCTTCGTTTTCAGCTTGGTTGAAATGAATTCTTCTATGTGAAGGGACTTCTATTTCCACCGGAATCATTGCTTCTGATCCATATGCTAATGTAAATGGAGTGTGTCAGGTTGCAGTTTTGTGGGTAGTTCTACATGCCCATAGTGCTTGTGGAAGCTTGTCGACCCAACCACCTTTCGCTTTTTCCAGCTGTTTTTTGATGGTTGATTTGATAATTTTGTTTACTACTTCCACTTGCCGTTTACCTACGGATGAGCCACTGCTGAGAAGCTTTTCTGGATCTTGAGTCGCTTGCAAAAATCTTGGAACTCTTCACTTTCGAATTGGGTTCCATTGTCTGTGATTATTTTTTGAGGCACACAATACCTGCAAATGATATTCTTAGTTACAAAGTTTATCATCTTTTTAGAGGTAATAGTAGCTAATCGTTCAGATTCAGCCCATTTAGTAAAATAATCAACAACAACAATAGCATATCTGATTCCGGATTTGGCGGTTGGCAAAGTCCCGATGAGATCTATTCCCCAAATAGCAAATGGCCATGGACTGACCATCTATCTTATCTCGGTGGATGGTGCTCTTGGGATTTTTGCAAATCTCTGGCATCGGTCACATTTTCGGGCATAGCTTGCAGCATCACGATTAATACCTGGCCTAAAATACCCATAACGGAGGATTTTCTTTGTTAGATTTTGACCACCTGAATGGTCTCCACACTCTCCTCCGTGTACTTCAGTTAGAATTGTTTTAGCTTCTTCCTTGGTCACACATAGGAGTAATGGCATTGAGAATCCCCGCCTATACAATCGGCCACCTTGAATTATGTATCTGGAGGCTTTTCTTAGTAACTTATGTCATTCTTTTGAACTTTCTGGTAGAGAACCGTTGAGCAGATATTCGATTATCGGAGTCATCCATGATTCTTGCTCTTGAGATATAGTCATGATCCAGTCAATATCCATCTCATCAGTGCTTGGAGCTGAAAGGACTTCCACAGGAACTAATCCCAACAATTATGCTTCACCAGTGCTTGCGTACTTTGCGAGAGAATCTGCCTTCATGTTCTCTTCCCGGGGTATATGATTTATTGTATAATGGTCAAGATCATCGAGAAGTTCCTAAGTTTTTGGCAAATAAGCAGGCAGATCTTCACCATTGTCCGGCTTAGAAAGTATTGGAGCCGTTTCCATATGATGAATCAACTCATCGAAAGCTTTCTGGCATTCAGGAGCCCAGTCAAAAAATTTCCTTCTTTCTTCAGTGCATCAAAGAATGGAATGCATTTATCAGTGGCTTTGGAAATGAATCGACTCAAGGCTGCGACTTTTCCATTAAGACTTTGCAATTCCTTCTTCGTTCTAGGAGCTTTTACTTCTTTTAAGGCAGCAATCTGAGTAGGATTAGCATCAATGTCCCTAGCACTCACAATGAAACATAGAAACTTTCCGGACTCCACCCCAAACGAACGTTTCAAAGGATTAATTTTCATTCCATACTTTCAGAGGATTGCAAACATTTCCGCTAAGTGGTCCATATGGTCTACCGCTTTATTTGACTTCTCCAACATATCATCAACATAAACTTCCATAGTTTTTCCAATCTACGGTTTGAATATAGCATTGACGAGTCTTTGGTAAGTTGCCCATGCATTCTTAAGTCCGAAAGGCATGACTCTATAGCAGTAGGGACAAACATCGGTAATGAAGCTTGTATCTTCCTGATCCGGCTCATGCATCATAATCTGGTTGTATCCGGAGTAAGCATCCATGAAAGATAACAATTCGTGCCCCGCTGTTCCATCCACCAACTGATCTATCCTGGGTAACGGGAAGCAGTCTTTGGGGCAGGCTTTGTTTAAATCTGAGAAGTCAATGCAAACTCCCCACTTCCCATTAGCTTTCTTAACCAGTACTGGATTTGAAACCCAATTCGGATAAGTAGACTCCCTGATGAAACCATTCTCTATAAGCCAGTCTACCTCTTCTTTCAACGCTGCTGACCTTTCAGGACCCTAGGTTCTTCTTTTCTGTTTTACCGGTGTAAACTTCGGATCAATATTCAGAGTATGTACTGCAATTTCTGGGGATATTCCGCACATATCAGCATGAGTCCAAGCGAATACGTCCGGATTTTCCTTCAAGAACGATATTAAGGAATTTTGAACCACCACATTAAGTTGCGAACCCACATTCACTACTTTGTTCGGATCTTTCGGGTCAACAGGAACTGGCACCGTTACTTCAACTGGTACCACTCTATTCTCCCCTGCACTAGCTTTTCTGGGATCCATTTCTCTTCGTGCCCCGCTATGCTCGCCAGTGAAGGGTCCACCCTGTAATTGCTACATGGTTAGTTCTTTGATGCGGACTAGGGCTGCCGCATCTTTTCCCATCTCTCTCTTCTATGCTTCACGCAACTCTATTATTTAACATTCTCGTCCAGCATTCTAATACCCTTTAATAACTCCAACGCCATTATCCGTGGGAAATTTCATAGTGAGGCACCACGGGGCGAGAATTGCCTTAGAAGCCGCAAGAGTTGGTCGGCCTAGGAAGGCGTTGTAGGTAGAAAATTCATCAACAATTACAAAAGTATGTTTCCGAACTACCTTTTTCTGCCCCTCCCAAACTCTACAACAAGTCAATAGTTCCAATGGGCTGCTTCGGTTCCCCAGTAAACCCAACAATTTTATGAGATGAAGCTTGAACGTCAACCATCGGAACTTTCATTTGGTTGAACGTCTTTTTGAAGAGAATATTGCAAGAAGCGCCGCAATCTACAAGCACTCTTCTCACAATAGCCGGCCCAATGCCTGCAGAGACGACCAAGGGATCCATGGCTGGAGCTTCAATACCCATAAAGTCCCTGGCTCTGAACACAATATCATCGTTAAAAGTTTTATGCTGCTTCAAAGGTGCAGCATCTTCTAGCACAAACATACTCTCTTCTGTTGGCGCATGCTTCAAGGCACGGGCATATCTTTCCATCTCGCCCCAGCTTCTGCCTGCTGGGTGAGGACCTCCTGTAATCACATTAATAACAGGCCTTTCTGATTTATGCACAGTATTCCTCTCACCCGAGCCAGATGGATGAGTAGGAAGTTGCTGACCCTTAGTAGACGAAGTTGGGTCATTCTACTTCTCTTAACATACTGCTACAACTTGTTCTCTCTCAATAGTTCTTCAATTAAATTTTTTCAGATGGCGACATTCGTTGGTATCATGACCGGGTTGATTATGAAACCGACAGAATCTCCCACTTTGAGCAGCTTTTTTGTTAACTCTCATCTCAGGCGGTTTAGGATATTCTACCGCATCTTTGGAAGCAAAGAAGATATTCTCCGAAGTGTCGGTCAAAGGAGTGAAATCTGAAGATTTTAAAAAGCGAGGTTTCTTCATATCTTTCTGTTTCTTCCCACCATTGTTCTCCCTTTTCTGACTTACGGATTCCTTTTTGATAGGGGCAGCAGTATTATCCTTAACTTCTGTCAATTCCATTTTAACTAGTGCCCGAAGGCTTTCCAAGCGCATGAATTCATCAGCTTTCTTATAGAATTTCTCAAGTGAATTCGGTTCTTTCAACTTCATCCACTCCCCAAATTCGCTTGATTTGCCAATTACCCTCATCAGGTACGTCAAGACCATTTGTGGCTCTGCATTGTCCACTTCAGCCAAAGCTATGTTGATGCGGTTCAAGAAAGACCTGATAGATTCCCTAGAATTCTGTTCCAAGCTTGATAGCGATAGAATATCCTTCGCCTTTGAATCATACAACCTGAATTGCTCTTTAAACTTCCGAGTCAAATCGACGACTGGTCTATGGATCGGACTGGAAGTTTTGTGAACCAGAGCAGAGCCACTCCTTCTAAGTGTACCGGAAAGTACCAGCATTTGATCTCATCAGACGCTCTAGCACTAGTCATGTGCCAATCATACTTATACAAGAATTGATTGGGGTCGCTTTTTCCCTTATAAGCCGGGATGGTCAAAGGAACAAACTTCCTTGGGAATTCGGCCTTTAGAATCTTCTCAGTGAACGGAGTTTTGCTCAGAGCGAATCCCCATTCCTTCTCATCTTCATCTCTCTGCATGCTTTCTTTCATGATTTGTCGCACCATGCCCGAAAGATATTCCTCATCATTTAAAGGATCTGCAGGACAGACTTCGGCCATTTTGTCGGAAGTTTGTCGGGACAAACGTTCATGGAGAGTTGGCTGTGGTCTCGATCCTCCAGGTTGACGAGGTGTTTCTTTGGCAGGGCTAGCTGGTCTTTGAGGAATATTCCTTTCCTCAGGATCATGAATATCATCTGCAAGGTTTTCTTTGTTATTCACCGGTTGACGGTTTGCTCCGAGCAACGCATTTATCCTCTCAAACATGAAAGCATTCTGAGTTTCCATCTGCTGGTATAATCCAGATACTGCAGCATCTAACTTCGCTCGTGTAATTCCGGCACTTGGTGCTGCTTGACTTGACGAAGGAGAAGTGGCAGTATTCATGGACATTACTAGGTCTTGTATATCCACGCTTTCTTCCAGGAGCCATTATTTCTGATAGACTTCTTGTTTTGATAGAGACTCTTTCCACAAACTTTTGCGAAGCAATGACGAAGATTACCTGAGTTCAAGTCTCAGTGAAAGCACCAAAAATGTTAACGCTAAAAATTGAATGCTAACACCCCGGTGTATGTCGAGATTAAGTGAAAGCACCACCCGAGAACACGGGAATTAAAAACAAGTAGGAAAGTCACAAAGAAAGCAGTAAAAGAGAACAATTTTATAGTGGTTCGGCTTCAGGTTAAGCTACGTCCACTTTAATCCTCTTTATTACTGAATCAATTACAACTTTACAACAATCTTCAATTACAATACTGATGAGACAAACAACTAGAACTCCAATGTAGAAGAATTCTTTGAATCCATGTTGATTGTGTTAGATTTCCTCTTGAATTTAGTTGAGATGACTTTCGTGTTTGAAATGTCGAGTGATTCGAGAATTCAGCAGAGTATCGGCGTTCCAGGAATGAGCCAAAAAGATCCCTTTCTAGTTGGAGTAGGTGGGGTATTTATAGGAGAGTTTGGCATTAGGTCGTAGGTCGCCAACGAACTTGGATAGCTCGTAGGTCACTCACGACCTAGTGGGAGTCGTTAACGGCTTATACGTCGTACACTTGATCATTCTGGAGAAGCTAGCAAGTCATAGGTCATGGCCGACTTAGGCAGGTGGAGGCATAGGAAGCTCCTTTGCTATGTTTGGGTTGTGAACGACTTAGGTATAGGTCTTAGGTCGTGGGCGACTTAGTAGATACGGTTTACGGCCTAACAGGAACAACCCTTGATCATTCGAACAAGTCATAGATCGTGGGCGACTTAGAGTAGAAATGACATAAGGAAGACAAGTTACCTCGGCTTTGTATAGCTCGCTAGGTCGCTAGGTCGTTGGAGAGCTCCATTCCTGGTAGGTCGCGTCTAAGTTGACTCGTTCACACTTTAGGTCATTAACCCGCCGTTGGTCCATTAGTCCGTTAGGTCGTAATGCCTTAGCTCACTTTAGAACTTTATCCTTGTTAGGTCGCTCCCCTTATTAACTCGCTAGGTCGCGTATACCTTTAAGTCGCCAGGTCACCTCAGTTCACTTAGCGACTAGGTCATTCAACTTGCTGAGCCGCTTTACGTGTTAGGTCGCTTACTCCCTTAGGTAGTTAGGTCACGCCTTCACATAAGTCGTTAACTCGTTGACTTTTTGGTCGCTAGACCATCTACTCCTTTAGGTCGCTGGACCTTTCAATTCTCTAGGTTGCTGAGCTCTGTAGGTCGCTGACGAGTTGAGTCGCTAGGTCGCTACTTTCTCTAGATCGCAGGGTCGTAGGAAGAAGAGGGTTAACAGACATTATGACTCAAATGCACGTTAGAGAATATTAATTGCATGTTTCTTTGCATTAATAAAAAGGCAGGTAATTATTTACATGGAATAACTAAAAGGTAATCAATCGGTTTCCTAATCGGTTGATTAGTGAAGTCAAGTTGATAAACAAAGCATATTGGTGAAAAACTGAAGATTAGAATAAATATATGTTTTCATATGAATCGGTGAATCGATGGGACATTGAGTTTTCAACATAAATCGATTACTTCAATTCCAATTATCGAGCTTCATATAAATGCAGTCATCTACTAGAGATTATCATCCTCTCAAACTCTAGCTCTTATATATTCCTGTATTAAATCTCTGTTAAAATAGAAAGATCAATTTCTTGTATTCCTCTCTAAAAGTACTTACAAAATTTCTTTTAAAATAAAATAAAATTGGACGTACCCTATTATGTCTAAAAAGCATTGTGCTCATTTCACGTTCTGTTTGTTTCATTTTAGCCTATTTTGATTGTGGATTGTTGAATTAAGTCTGAATATTCGACTTGTTTGTTTTTTTCATTTACAACCTCTTCTAAAGAGGCTTTCATCGGGACCAAAGATAAATTGATATTATAGGCACTTTTTCCAAATCAATTGCTATATAGAGAAATAATTTAGTGGGCATAGATGAATTAACAATTATTAAACAAGAAACTAACACATAAGCGCGCTATTAAATATGTCATTAGTAGATAGCAGTAACAAAACACCTTACAAAACTTCAAATATAGATACTTAAATGTTCCATTTAATAGTTATTATAACTAAGAAATTATTCACGTTGTTTTTTCTTTAATAGCTCAATTCCTCTGTTCGTGTATCCATTTTTAATTATGGTAAGAATCTAAAACATCTTCTTTTCCAAACCTTCTATTACTTGGCGTGTATCGCATTTTAGTTATGGTAAGAATCCAAAACCTCTTCTTTTCAAAACTTTCCAGATAAGAAACGGAAAGAAGATTTAATTAATACATCTGTATAGTAGCATTTTTTCTTAAAAAAATAGAAATTCACCGTTCACACCTTCTTCCCTACAAAACTGTTCACCAAAATAACCATGGATAAGTATATAATTCGTCGATAAGAGGCGATGAAGAAGAAAAGCCCACATCACTGCCTTTCAAGTGTCCATACAAGAAATCTGCTTAGCATTTTTCTTCCAATATTTTTTCCGATAACATGTACTTAAATGTGTAAATAATTGTAAAATAAAAAATGTATGGTTCTGACTGTTCAACTAGTTGAAACATCAAAATTGAAATCTTCTATCGTCACGATTCGACTTATGTATGGTCTATCATCATAACTATTGCTTCAAAATTAATAATTTAATTATTTTTGTGAAAATATCTTACAATTCATTATGTTTACCATATAAGTAAAGAATAAAGTTAGCAAATCTATAGTATGCCATATTATTTGGCATTTACCACACTAGAATTTGAATAGAAAAGACGATTTTGAAGATCATTTGATACATAAATGCATAAATAGTAATTTCCACTTCCACTAATAGCAAATACATTCAACCAACAATTAAGAAAAGCCCACACAAACTTTTCCTCAACTCAGCTGACCAAATAAAAATCTATATAAAGTCAATATGGTATTATTACTAATGTGGTATAATGAATTGATTTCTTGTAATACTATTGTAATGTATATGTCATTATTATTGATATGGCATAAAAATTAATTTTATGTAATACCATTTGAAGAGTACATGACATTAACTAATAAGGTTTGCAAAATTTTCAAGTACATAACTTCTATTATTTCATAAAATATTAGATTTAATTGTTGTTCTCTTCCTGCCCATGCATACTTATGGTTACAAAATAATCATGTCACCGTGCCACATATGTATAAGGACATCTCCAGTGGTTGTGATTCAGGGTATTTAAATTCACCCACTAGTCGTTAATTAATCACTTAATATAAAATTTAATATTCAAGGGGGATTCATGAACCTAAATTGGTTCCAGGCACCCTTTGAATGGGCACCCAAGCCCAAGCGCCCATTAAATGGGTGGCAGAGCTTGGGCGCCCATTAAATGGGAGCTTTGGCTTTAAAAGCCATTTAAATGGGATAGATAGTGCAATTCTGATCCACTACGACGGCTATAAATATTCATATTTCAGCATTCGACTTCATTTTAACGGCTATAAATATTCATATTTCAGCATTCGACTTCATTTTAACGGCTATAAATGATCATATTTCAGTATTCGGCTCTATTACTATAGCCATATTTTAGAATTTATCTTATAAATTTAATCCATTTTATCAATCAAAACACAAAATTCTTCTACTCTTAAACTATCTTCCCGAATTCAGTATAATCAAAATATGTCTCATCCATTCCAATTGTACATTGAGTTGATGAATATGGATAATTAAGAATCTGATTCACAACCTGAACAAAGTGCTCTTCCATATAGTTCTCCCTCTTTAAGCTTCCATTCCTTTGCTCCATGGAATTGCAAAGAAGACAAGGATCTTTGTTTAATCTATTTTCACTTTTCGAACGCCTCGGTGTCGGGAATGACCAAAGTAATCATTTTGGACGAAAGTAATAATCACTTACACCCACAAACATGTAGAGAAGACAAGATCAATGTCTGCAATTGCTGGTCAATTTGGAAAGATTAATCGACATGCGCAGTTTTACGAGTCTCAAATTTACAAAATAAAAAAGCAAACCCTAATGGAATGAATGGTGAAGCCGAGCTAGTATGTTTTTTTAAATATCATTTCCTAATTAAATTCGTATTGTATTTATTCCTTTTAATTTTTAGGTATAGAAGAGAATTACGAATGATCACTTCTTGAAATTATTTCCAAGGGAAAATGGAAACAAAAGACCTCACTATTATCAATTTGCAAACCGTTAAGACTTGCTTGTTAGACAAAAAAAATAGAGCTCTAGCAATGCAAAGTCCTTAAGAGTGTCAATTCGAAGCAGAAGGGTAAGAAAAAAGTTTCGAGGACAACTTATAATTCTAGTCCAAGAAACCCTTCTTGTATGGATTCTAATTTATGATGGGAAATTGAACTTGACGAAGCAGAATCCGAAATGGATGAAGATGCTAGACCAATAAGGCAAAGGGAAGCTAAGAAGAAAATTGTTGTTCAGTATTAGATTTATTCTTGAATAGCCTTTATGCATAAAAAACATGCGAGAGAACATGTTGGACGTAAAAAGGGTAGTGCGAAGAAGCTGACCAAGTTAGAAAAACCGACCAAGATTGAAAAAGGAGGTCTGAGATAGAGCGTCAATGTCAAGAGACCATTTTTATGGAAATGGATGTGATGGTAATGGATCCACTGCCAATGCAATATTGGGTGGATATAAACAGCGCATTGTTGAGTAGATTTGGAGCGAAAAATATATAGTAGAGTAAGAGAAACCATATATTTAGTTGTTGTTTTAAATGGTGTGCTATTTTTGAATTTTTTAAATGTAAATTGGTTTAACATTTTGTTCGATGAATTCGTGATTTAACAGAACAGTTCTACTCAAACAAAGTCAAGTACGATTATAAATATCATAGTTATAGCATGTTAAACCGCATTACACAAATAAAAAGACAAACATAACTAATTAAATATGGATCCTCTATAAGCAACTATAGATTTCCATAAGAATTCCAAATATGACCAATTAGGTCCTTTTGCAACCTATTATGAAGAGCTGCATTTCGATAAACTTCATGATGATCCACATGAATTCTGTACTCTCCTTCAGTTCCCAACGTGTCATCACGGAAGAATTCAGGCGTTTGTCTTGCCCTATCTTACTCGTAATCGAGATAGTCCATACCTCTTTCATCTTCAATGATCATACTATAAAGAATTATACAAGTAAACATAATTGTAGCCCTTTTTAATCTCCTCCATAGTCTACATAGATTACTTACCATTACAAATCTTACTCGAAACACATCGAAAGCTCTTTCTATGTCTTTCCTTTGTCCTTCTTGCATTGCAGCAAAAAAATTCTATTTTGCTGTCAATGGGTTTGCAAAAGTCTTTACAATCTTGCTCCATTTAGGATAAATTCCATCTCCTAGATAATATCCATGATCATATATGTTTTGACTAAGTGTAAATGATACAAGGGTTATGTACCAACCACTAAACCATTGAATAAATGAGATCGTTCAACAACAGTTAAGTCGTTATGAGAACCTGGCAAACAGAAGAATGCATGCCAAATCCATAAATCATGTGACACAACCACTTCAAGAATGATAGCGAGTTTTTTTTTCCTGACCATTGTATGCTCCATGAAAAGCTCTAAGACAGTTCTTCCAAACCAATGCATACAATCTAGACTTTTGAGCATTCTAGGCCAACCCCTGCTTTCGTGCATTTCGTGCAATCGAGCTACATCTACTTCATTAGGAGAACAAAGGTATTCGATCTCATAAATGTCCACAATGGCTTGGTAGAAGTGATCTAGATTTTCCAATGATGTAGTTTCTGCAATACGGTATGCATCGTCAAGGGCATTGGCGTGTGCATCATAACCTAACATCTGTAGAGCTACGGTCAGCTTTTGATGCGCACTTAGACCTTGTTTTGTTGTAGTGTCCTGCTTATAAACAAAGTAAGTATTAATCTGTTTAATACTTTTAGAATTCTTAAACACAATCACGACTCATTTTGGATCGTCGGTGAAACATCTTTGGACCAAAAGTTGACCGATGATTAAAGTAATCTTGCATTAATGTTTTGTGGAATGGTGTCTGGTTATGGTTAATGTATTTTCGGCCCATAATCAAGCCACCATATTTTCCCGAAGTTGAACCATATGCTTCATGTTAGATTTTTAACAGATCCTCTTTTTCTTTTTGATATGCTAGTTCATACGCTTCTTCTTGTTAATGTGCTGGTTCATACGCTTCTTCTTCAAAGTCGCTATCGCATAACATTATTGCTTTTAGTATATTTGGAGACACTGTTGGTGGAGATAGTTTTTTTTATTTTGGTAAATATGATAAGTTCAAGTTGGGTAAAATAAGTATGATTAGTGTATGCTTATATAGGACGACCAGCTTCTTATTGTCCACCATCAAGAATAATGTGTCGACTTGGTGTAAATGTAAGAATATTATGTCATCTCGGCTTTTCTTTAAGGTAAAGAAACGAATATTGTGTCTTCTCGACTTTCTTTTAGAATAACGATTGGAATATTTTGTCATATCTGTTTGTTTCTTGGGAAAAAATAAGAGCATTTTTCCACATTGACTTTTCTTTAGGGTAAAGACAGGAATATTCTGTTACATCGGCTTTTATTTAGGGTAAAGACAAAAATATTCTGTCAGATCGGCTTTTTTAGGGTAAAGACGGGAATAAGGTGTTTGGTCACCATGGTTTTGAGAGTAAGGATTAGATATTCCTACACATACCACCATCTATAAGTATGTTGGGTATTTGATGTTAATGATTATATCAAAATATTAAAAATGGTATTAGATAGGAAAAATAACAACAACAGGAAGTAGAAATCACTGATATGGTGCGTTGCATATGCAGTTTACCTACTAGAATGCTTATATTAACACTGCCAAATCCTTATATTGGACGTTGCTACTACGAATGTGCTCAGCTCCATAAATGCAATTTTTGTGAATAGATTGATGAACCATTTTCTAGTACGTAATTTGTTTATGCTAGCGGTCTTGCTAGAGAAAATAGTCTGTTATGGCGACAACTTCATTCACCACACATCCGTCCTGATGACAGTTAAGTAGTGAAAATAGTTTGTGCTTGTTTTCAGCATTATCTTTACTTCGCTTATGTACTGTATGTTAATTTGTAATTTATGTATTTTCGTAAAATCATCTTTGCTTTCTTAGAGGGGAGGAATGAGTATGAATATTATATCAAATCTACTTTGATTCTAAGAACGAATATGAATAAGAATATTAATATTGTGTTACATCGTCTTTACTTAATGAGAAAGAATAGGAATATTGTGTTACATCGTCTTTACTTTCTGAGAAAGAATAGGAATATTGTGTTACATCATCTTTACTTTCAAACCATTATAAAAAGAACACAGCCCATAATAACTCTCAAAAGAGAAGTTCGTCAAATATCTATTTCTCCTCCAGGAAGTTGGTGGAAAAAAATTCAAAACATCACAAATGACTTTGTTTGACACATGACAACTGACAGCAGGTTAGTTAGCAACGAGAGAATTCTTCTCCCGATGGAACTCCCAAGGTGTAAATCATCTGTCTACAGAACCAGCATTATGCAGACATTCGATGGCAAGAGAACGAGGGGAAAGAAGAAAGAAGAAGGCTTAATGATGTCCCAGATATGGACATTCGTGATAATGATCCCGTAGCAACCAACATCCTTTCTTACATATCAAACCATTGGATTTGAATGTGATTCATGTTAAACAATGTGAATGTGGTTGGTTAGCAAGCCCAGCCACTATGTTATATGGTAGGGATGTCGGCCATCGGTACTACTATTATAGACACAACATATGTGGATTACATCAATGGATGGATGATCCTTTTTCCTGAAGAGCGATTGACTGAATTATAGACTTAGAAAGACAAAATAATTCATACCACAATCAGTTTGTGACAGGTTAATTCTTCGTGATAATTAAATAATTTAGCATTGCTAATATCTGTATCTCGAACGTGTTTGTTCCAATAATTACCTTTATCAAGTACTTCATTTGTCAATGTTCACTTTAGAAAAAATGATAATGATATAAACACAAAGATGTTGAATAACAAATGACGAACCATACATGAGTTTAGTACAATAACATAACTTAAAGATACAACATAAGCTAATAGCAAATAACAGTCACATTATAATAACACAAGCTGACATCAAATAATTGGAATGCAACATACACTACCAAACAATGCAACATAAAACATACAACAACTACAACTTAAATTCTTAGCAACAACAACTACAGTCAATACAATGGTGCAACAGCATCATCATCACCTCCATCATCATCGTCATCGGCGTCATCATCACCTCTACATCACTTCCATCACCAACATCACCTGTACCAACGTCACCTGTACCATCACCAACGTCACCTGTACATTGGTCGTGATATTAAATCATTCATGTTAAATCATCATCACTTCCATCAACATGACGATTGTCCTCATCGTCTTCGACCCCATCATTATCCTGAGTACCATCAGCATAATCAACACTACCTCCAACATCACCAGAGCCATAACCACCATCACCAACGTCACCTGTACCATCTCCATCTTGTGGTCCGTAAGGCTCGTATACGACAAGTCTAGCGGATAATCATCAATTTTTGCCTCTATATATGCATATGTTGCATGTACATCTCATGCTAGGTGTGCATACGTACGAGTGTCATATCTCAATATACACTAAACGAAACTCTGCTCTGATCCAATCTAGATAAATACTACACAAACAAATAATTGACATGTAAGAAGCTAAGTTTAAAATAAAAGATGAAATGCACATTACTAACAAAAAGTACCTGAGGGAATTACCCAACTGAAGGCATGCTAGGAATGTCATGGTGCTTTAGAAGGACTAAGTGTTGCTCAATCAACATATTTTATACATCGTATGCCCTAAAAGTACAATCGAGCTGCAACTGCACTGGAGTCGAGGTGAACTGTGAAAGAATAGGATCGAATGAAACCTAGTGTGACGACCCGGAATTTTCGAGCATTTAAAATCGAAATATTTAATTGATTTTAAATATTCAATAGAGTAATTTTAACTTGAATTACGAATATCACAATTTATTCGATAATTTAATTATTGAATTAAATAATTTGAAGTGGGAAAAGATATGAAATCTGAGACTTTAAGTCTGTTTAAAAATAATTTGAAGGCTTATAAAATTGATAGTGAAGATAGTAAAAATGTTAAAGCTGAATTTGAAAGTTGTTTTTTCAGTTCTGAAATTTATATCGTTTAAATTGAATTTAAAAATAGTCTTCCGAGACACAGTCTCGGAATTGGACGAAATCAGTCCCATTGGATCCGTAATATTGTATTATTATCGAATTTCAAATTTCGTTTTGATCAGAATTAGTGTGTGAGTGTGCGGAATGTAATCGTACTAGGGATTTAATTGATAAAAATCTAATAAAATTTACTTTATTCGGTTAAGCTTCTTGGATACGCTTCCTTTCTCTTTTATCTACAGGCTGACCCTTCTAAAAAATATCTCACCCTTCTCCCCTATATTCACTTCGAAATTCAGATCTAAAAAAAGAAAAAAAGAAAAAAAGAGGGCAGAACGTATCGAATTGAAACCAGGGCCGAAACCCTTTCCCCTTAAGTTTATCTTCAAATCAAACTTTATGATGGCCGAACCTGTTTATTTCGTTCACATGTCCTCTTTCCTTCTTTCAGCAAACTCGAAATCATTCGAAAAAAAATTATACGTTTTGTTCAAATCGAATTCGAAATAAATCAGTGGCCGAGCTCGAGATCTTGGCGTTCGAACGAAGCGGTCGACGATCGATGCTTGCGATGGTGATAGGCCGAGGTCGCGTTCGATTCTGAGGATGTGGAGAGAGTCAAATCAATGTCGCGCGCGACTGGGTGGCTAGGCAATCAAGTACAGTTCACCTCGAGGTCGCGTTCGATTCGAGGTTAGAGAAGCTTGGCTCGACGTGGGGCGGCAGGCGACGCGGCGACGTAGGGGAGGCTCGCGCTATCGAGCGAGGCAGTGTGCTCGATGGATTCAGGTTGGTGATTCCAGCAGCTCGCAATCGAGTTAAGGCTTCGCGATGGAGATGGAATCATTCTAGTGAGCGCACTCGTCTGTGAGGTATCGAGATTTCTTTTATTTGATTTTATCTGGAAGGATAAAATGTTTATTCGTATTGATTTATACAGTTTTAAAAAATATATATATATATATAAGAATTTACAGTGAGGTATTTCGATTTTTATTGTAGTTTAAATAATGGATATTGAGACAGTACAGCTTAATAGAACTTTTTTTAAGGTTAAGACTTTTATTTAGATAGTTGACAGTAAATTGATAACATTAATATATAGACAAATGTTTTAATTTACCAGGTCATTTGAAAATAATTTATTAAGGGTGTTTATTTTAAACTTGTTATTAAATAAATATACAAATACAGATTGAAATATGTATTTATAAAGTTAAAGCAGGAAACTTATTATTTTAAATGTTTTGTTTTGGAAAGATATATAAATAATAGGTTTGGTGGATAGCTTGTAAAATTTATTTATTTGATTATCAATATAAAAAGGGATAGTTTGTTTAACTAGATAATCAATTTATGTACTAAAGGGAATTTTAAGTTAAATGAATTTAAAAAAAAAAAAGAAGGGAAAACTTCATTCAAAATATTAATAAATTATATAATGTTGTTCAAGGTTTAAAATCAAGGAAACAAGTTGATTTGGAATGGATTGCGAACAGCAAAGCAAAGGTGAGTTAATCTCACTCAGTTTTAAATTTAAAATTTAAATGATTAAATTTAAATAAGTGTTTTTATGGTTGGATTGATTGATGTGATATAGTATGATAATCTTAAATTGGCATATTATGTGATGCTAACGTCTGTGGATGCTGGGAAAACAGGTTGGAGGGATCCAACTGGACCCCTTAACTTTTACTTAAATTATTTTATATTCTCTGTTCTGATTGTTTGATATTCTATAATGAATTATGTGGATGTATTGAATGCTATGGCTTGTGTTAACGCTAAAATGTGAACGCTAACACCCCGGTGTGTAAAGTGTAGTTGTGAAAGCACCACCCGATAGATCGGGAAAGAATTACAAGCAAGTAATAGCAGAAAAGCAGTAAACAACAACGATTTTATAGTGGTTCGGCTTAAGGGTATAGCCTACGTCCACTCTAAGTACTTTTATTAATAATCCCGTTACAAACTGATACAATTCTTCTCAAGTACAATACACTTCAAGTTACAAGTGATTTGGAACAAGTCTTAAGCTTCAATGTCGATTAAAGTTCTTAGATTCATGTTGAAGATGTGTGGTTTCTTCGTGAATTTCTTTGATGCATTCCTCTAATCTTGGAAGCTCTAAGTGTTGATGAAGTTCTCAATGCAGCAAGGTAACGGTGTGTGAAGAGAATGCACCAAAAGTCCTTTGAATGTTGGAGATGGGTGCCTATTTATAGAGAGTTCTGATTCTGGAATTTGCCAAGTCCTAAACCGCGGCCGACTCAAGTTAAGACGCAGCCGACTTAAGGTGAGTCGTGACCGGTCTAAGGTCGCCTCCGAGTCAACACCACCTCTTCTCAGTAACATGGCATCGGGCTTATATTAGGTCGTGGACGAGTTAACTTGGTAAGTCGCAAATCACGGTCTGAACGAGATAACTGGGGAGCTGGATCGGTTGTGACTTGGGTCGTTGCTGAGTTAACATGCGCGTGTCAAGTAGCTGTATAGGATTTGCCTTCATTTGCCTGGGTCGTGAACGGCTTGGCATAAGTCTTAAGTCGGTTGCGACTTAAGTATAGGTCGTGCACCTTTCCATGTCCTGATCAGTTAGGTCGGCAACTCCTTTAGGTAATTAGATCGGTACTTAAGTTAGGTCAGTAGACTTCCTAAGTCGGTATCCTTTAAGGCATTAGGTCGTTATCCATTTAGGGCCTTAGGTCGGGAACTTTGTAAGGGCATTGAGTCGCTGTCCCTTCTGAGTCATTAAGTCGGTAACTATTGAGTCGTCATTCATTTTAGGTCGGCAATGAGCTAAGGCTGTTGGGTCGGTATTTATGTTGAGTCGGTAGCCTCGTTGAAGTGTTAAGTCGGCATACCCTTAGGCCTTGGGTCGGCACCCCCTGTTGAGCTTTAGGCCGGCACACTTCTAACTGTTAGGTCGGAACCTCCTGATGCACTAGATCTGTGAGTCATGGTTAAGGCGGTGTTAACATTTGCCCCTCGAAGTATACGCCTAAATGTTAGGTCGTGTGCTTCGATAGTCCTTAACCCGTCCCCTCTTAGGTCGGTAGGGCGTACGCGACCCAACAGTTAGACCGCATCTGCCGCTTCAGTTCTCCCTACTGTAAGGTATAAAACATCCATCTTCTTCTTCCTTTTCATTACTTACTACCTTGCTCAATTCTGCCATTAAAATTCTTCCGGGCTCAAAAAAGACGATTTAATTCCAATCAACTACTGAAAACATCTGCTATTCATTGCGTAAGCGATTTCATTCTTTTTTCGACCATAGATTACCATTGATTCGTGAATTCTGTTGCCTAAACTCGAATCGCCTCCCTATATGACGCTCCATCACGAATCTCATCACGTTTATAGCTGATGGAGCCTAGGTTACTCAATCCGGCTTCAGATGATCGCTGATACAACGAAGGTGATTTATCACCTTAGGCTCGATGATCTCTGATGGCAGGGTATTGGATTTGTGACAACTTCGAACCGTTGTATTGGGTGATTCGATAGCATGAATGAAGGCTGTTGTTGATGGAATGGTTATCGGGTTAATGGGTAGATGGAGTGTGATGTTGGTTCGGGAGCGAGTCAGTGATTTTGGGTGGCTTATCCTTTAGCCGACCTAGCTCTTAGCAACCTTAAGTCGTGGCTGAGATAGTGCTTGAAGAACACTTGCCGATTTAAACTTTAAGGCCTGAATCGTGACCGAGTTAATACTTGGAAAAGTTCCTGTCTTTCGGACCGGAGCTTACATTCTTATCTCTCCCTTGCGACCTAGAGGACTGAGTTGCCAAATTAAAATGCTTAGACTCTGACCCGCTACCGACCTAGCCTTATCTCGCGAAAAACTTTTGAACCGTAGCCGACTTAATACTTGGGGAAATCTGCCGATTCAACCTTCTACTGATTTAACCTTGAACTGCAGCCAAGTTAACCCCTAAGTCGTGACCGAGCTAAGCCCTTAAACCGTGACCGAGTTGGCTCTTAAACCGCTGCCGAGTTAACACTTAAGCTTTGGGCATGCTGACTTGTTGAGAGCATAGATCCACTTTGAGTTTCTAACTTGAACTGCCAAACTAAGTTGCCTGAATTTTGAACTGCCCCAACTTTAAATTTGCTTGAATCTCATTGTATTATTTCACAGATCGCATTAACTTATAAGCTGCTAACCTGCTGAAAATAACAAACAAAGAAAACCAAGGCGAAAATACTGCCATCGACTGCCCATGTCAGATGACAGATTAGTCAAGACAAGACAAGCAACTTAATTATATTGCATGAAATGTTTGTGAATCAATCAGTTAAAGTTAAACATTAATGCAAAGTATCAATAATCTGAACTGATTTATCTGCATCAACATCTTACTTGCATATTTAGGCTTAAAACAATAGTCCTTGAATTTCATAACTAACGAATGTTTGCTAGTTTTCATTCCAGTTATATTTGTTCACTGCTTGATTGATTTTACACAACACTTCACACACTTTAGGAAACGTGCACCTTCATGTTTGAATACCCAGTTGTTTATGTAGAATGACTTCCCACCGAGAAGAAGAAGTGGTAACTCAAGAGGAAGAAACTTTTCCGATAGCTGTTCCCATAGAGAATCCTCCGGAGAGAACCCCGACTATTCTAACTTCGAGAGCGTTTGTCCAGCTGCGCACTCAATTTGGCTTTGCTGAAAGTGATGTTCTTCTCCCTGGGCCAAGTGATACTGCTGACAATCCTCCCTATGGCTTTGTTGCAGTCAATCGCCAAATGTGCTTAAGTGGGGCGATTCCTCCTTTTAATGACTTCCTTCGAACTCTTCTCCTTCAATTGACAATCTCTCCGTTTCAACTTCATCCCAATGGCTATGCCATCTTGACGGGGTTATGTGTTTTGTTTAGAAGAACTCTTGATCGCCTACCGAGTTTTGAAGAAATTCGTTATCTGTGCTCGTTTGCAAAGAGTAAAGATCATCCTTCCCTTATTATTGTGAGAAGTGCCAGAAACCGCAAGCTCATTTCCGATCTTACTGAAAGCGTTCATGGATTTTTGAACTAGTTTTTCTTTGCCCGCTGTCCCTCAGGCTTTTATGCCATCTGGAGAGTAGGAAGTAAGATTAGTGTTTCTATTTTCTCCATTTTGAAACTTTTTCGAGATCCGAACTTTCAGTTGCTAATTTCATTCTTTATTCTTTTCAGCACTTCCTCTCCCCTCTAGAGACCCAATTCACAAGCAAGTTTTTGAGAGTTTGAGTGCCGTGGCCACAGAAGAGAGGAGCATAAAATTTCTGTTGAGGGATGAATTTTTACATCAACATGGGATTCTACACACTTCTCGCTCTATGCATGCTCATGAAGTTCCAACGGAAGTCCCCGATTCTCCGATAAAGACTCCTAAATCTTCGCTGGTGAAGTGCTCCACTTCTGTCGATGTTGCGGGGCCATCTGGTAAACTTTCCCCGGTTATCGAGGAAGAAGAGCCTCAGGGATCCTCTCACCATTCACAAGAATCTGGTGAAAAGGCTAAGAAATCCAGTCCTGTCAAGCAAAGCAGGGACGATACCTTCGAAGGATTGAGCGACCTCTTCGCTACTTTACAAGAGATCTTCAAAGATGACCCTACTACTGCCGGGATTTCTTCTTCAGTAGTTGAAGCTACTTCTATTTTGCAACAGCCGTCGTCGACTCAAGAGTTGACGTTAACTATTACACCCACAACCACTCCCCAAATAAAGAGTGGTTCGTAGATTAATGCGCGTAGTTTGCACAACACACACACTTAGAATTTCTCATCACTTCTATGCACTTATCTTCTTGCACTTTAAAGATTTCTAAAGCTTATTATTTTAATTCCAGATTCTCCTATGGGGCGCAGCGGCTCGTATTATGACGATTTCCAGCGCTACTGGAGGCGTAGCCAGTATGATTACAGGCGTTACCTTCCTTCCTACAGAGAGTCGGATGAAGAGAGGGCTGCCCGAAAGGCTCATGAAAGGAGGACCGAAGAAGAACATCGTGAAAGAAGGGAGAGATAAGAGCGCCATGATTCTTGGCAAAAAGGCGATGACTCTCACAAGAGAAAATCTCATGACGATCGAGGAAAAGGTCATATGAGTGAAGACTTAAGCAAACGAGCTCGTCACAGTGAAAAGCAGGCCTCTACTACTCCTGAGAAAGTTACTATTCCTGCCTCACTCGACATCCCTTCTGACTCTCCCGCTCTTGGGAAATCAGATATTCAAACGATAATTAACAGGCCCAAATTTCAAGTTGGACCGGGTCCTGCCACTCTGCAGAGCCGATTTCCTCAATGGTGCCTTAAGGGGGTGAGGTTCGACCTAGACTTGGTCCCCATCGACAAGTCTTCTATGTTGCGCAATCTTGATGCAGTCAAGCTCGATATCGAGAGGATGTCAAACTGGCAGAAGCTTGTCGATGAGCTTCAAAGAGTTAACCGTGCCAACATAGAGGCCATGCTTACTATGGAAAACGATAAGGCCGAATGGCAAAAGGTCGTTGAGCAACACGACACCGAGATGAGGAACATTGCTTCTTACAATGAGGAGCTTGAAGCAAAAGTCGAGGAATTGAAACATGAACTTGCTGCTTCCTCTACTTCCTATTCTCAAAAAGAAGAAGTGCTCCTGAAACAAGTGAGAGACGCTCACGCTAGCCAAAGGGATGCCGAAGACAGGCTAGAAGTACAAAAAAGAATCAGTGAAGGCTATGCTACTGATATTGCTGAGCTCCGAAAGAAAAACAACTCCCAGGAGGCGGAGATACAAATGCTTAAGCTTCAGCTTGCCAAAACTGAAAGGGAGCGTGATGAGGCTGTCGCCGGCAGAATCGCAGCTGAAGAATCTCATGAGGCGACTAAAAACAGCATCAGCTCAACATTATTCGACTTCTACTTGCACAGCGTCTTGGGGCGTGGAAGCCTTGCCTTTCTAGGCCCCAAGTATGAAATCACACTGGCTGAAGTTTGGGAGACAGCACTTGATATGCTCGGTGGTAAAGGTGCTGGATATGCTGAGTCAGCCCTTGAAGAGCATTATCTTGATGACGAAGCCCGTGCCGCTCTTGCCAAGGGTAAGGAGCAGCTTGCCAGAGCGCGGGCCGGGATGGCGGAAGAAGAGCGTTCTGAAAAAGAAGTACCGCCTACCATCTCCGAACGTCCTCTAGTTTCTCCCGAGGTGGACATTACAGGCCCTAGTGCTCATTTGCCGCCTCCTACAAAAACTGGGGTAATCACCCCTACTGATGAAGAGGCTTTGGAGGACATTGGGGCTCAGAATTATGAGATTGAACTGACAAAGCCAATATCTTCAGGTAATTTCGACATTGGTCCGATTCAGGCGGATTGCCTGCTTATTCCTCAAAAATTTGATGAGCTCCTCGATTACCTCTTGAATCTCGATGAACCCATATCTCCCTTCTTTCGGGAAGATACTAACATTTTCAATTTTTCTTCTTCTGTAGTTGAAACAACAAGTGCCGTGCAGACTTCGCCTTCTCTGGTTATTCCTCCTCCATCTCTTCAGGTGACTCCTCCTTCTGCTTCACAACCTGGGTCACAAGAGGAGAAAATTGAGGCTCTTCATGGTTTGGATGACCCTGTTGCCTCGCAGGAGCAAAAAGATGAGGGACTCGAAGGAGGCGAGATCTCTCCGGAGCGGACTCCTTCTGACGACGTAGTTTTGTCCGCTCTCGTTACTCCGGGGAGTGAGTCTTCTTCGCAGAGAAGAAAGAAGCTTGGGACATCGAAGAGGAGGGGGAAGAAAATTATCACCACTGAAGAGGAACCGGAAATTGCGCCGGCTGTACCTCCCTCCCCTTCTTCCCTCATGCCTTCAGACCAACCTGGAAGACCCGAAAAGCTAACCACTCGGCGGGTAAAGGGTCTAAAGGCGGCAAGAAGAAATGAAGAGTTGAGCTTTTTGATTCCTTTTTTTTGTGTAATGGTCGGATGTTGTGCAGGCACCGGCCCCTGCTTCTTATTTTGAAACCTGTATCTGCAATATCTGCAATTGAATAAAATGATTCTTTATTTGTACATACTTCTGTTTGAATTTGAGTATGCATTTATTATTCATTTTTGCACAAGTTTATTTCTATGATATTGCAGCGGGCTTATGGTATGTTGTTTGAGTATTACTTTACTGATGCAGCTACACTATTATACCATGTTGCCCCCATACCTTAAGCTTGCTGCAATATTTTATACTTCGAGGGGACTTGCACTCTTATTTGCTAAAGAATAATTATTTTATTCTTTAAAGAAAATTTTTGTAGAGTACAACTCCCTTCGTATAAGTTTCTACGCTTTGTCGTTCGAAGAAATCACTTTTTTCTTTTGCTTATGTGCATATTTTACCAAGTGAATTCCTCTATGTGGTAAAGCGGACCTCTGAAGGGTACTTTAACTTCTTTTCTTTTTTTTTTTTTTTTTTTTTTAAAATCATTTTCCATAGTAGGTAAATTACTCTTCCTTTGAAAGTTAAAGTACGCTTTTGATGAGGATTTTTTTTTATACAAAGTTGTACCTCTGAGGAGGGATTTTTCACGTTTCAACACTTGGAAGTTTTATTTCAATCTCGGTGAAACGTGTACCTCCAAAGAGTTGTGCCTTTGAAGAAAGCCTTTTCACGTTTCAACACTTGGAAGTTTTATTTCAATCTTGGTGAAACGTGGGCTTCCGAAGAGGTCTTTCTTCTTGATTGTGTCTTCGAAGAGGTCTTTCCTTTGAATTGTGTCCCCGGGAGGGGGTTGTACCTCTAAGGAGGGATTTTTCACGTTTCAACACTTGGAAGTTTTATTTCAATCTTGGTGAAACGTGTACCTCCAAAGAGTTGTGCCTTCAAAGAAAGCCTTTTCGCGTTTCAACACTTGGAAGTTTTATTTCAATCTCGGTGAAACGTGGGCTTTCAGGAAGGTCTTTATTTTGTTTTTGCATTTCAACTTTGGTGAAGTGAAATTCCGAAGAGCGGTTGTTACACTTCAACTCCTGGTGAAATGTGCCTCCGAAGAGGGCTTTTATTTTGTTTACATTTCAACTCTGGTGAAGTGAAATCCCGAAGAGCGGTCATAACACTTCAACTCCTGGCGAAATGTGCCTCCGAAGAGGGCTTTTATTTTGTTTACATTTCAACTCTGGTGAAGTGAAATCCCGAAGAGCGGTCATAACACTTCAACTCCTGGTGAAATGGGCCTCCGAAGAGGGCTTTTATTTTGTTTACATTTCAACTCTGGTGAAGTGAAATCCCGAAGAGCGTTCATAACACTTCAACTCCTGGTGAAATGTGCCTCGGAGAAGGTTTTCATCGCCTGGAAGTTACTCTCTCATGGTTGGAGGGTCATGACTCCTCCAATCTTTTTTGTTGAGTAGAGAACTTTCTTTTTTGTGGCGTATGACCCATTAGAGGTCTTTTATCCTCCGAAGAGTTGCGCCTCCGAAGAGGACTTGTGCTGCTGATGGTAGCTTTGGTTGTTCCTCTGTTCACTTGCTTATGCCTTTCCAGCGATCCTCTCCTTATTTCTTTTTTGTTTTCAAGTTTTCATTCCCCTTTTCTCGCAAGTGGCTTGTTTAATTCAAGGAAGCGTACTTCATTGTCAGGCAAGTTCGTGAGAACGGGCACTAGCTTCCTAATTGGATGTTTGTTCGTTCAAACAATCTCAATTTATTAGCAAGGGCTCGTTTCTATCGAAATCATAAGCCGTTCAATTGAAGTATTTCCTATCTAGGATTTGAATTCGGGGCCTTTATGACTTGAAATTTGTTTGTTGAATGATGGTGAGAATCACTTGGTCTTATTATGCGCAAGTTTTATTTCCATTGTCTGCAAAAATTTAAATCGACATTTCAGCAATACATTTTATGTATTTTTATATCGAAAACAAAGCAAACATATAATAATAATAAGGAACACAAGATTTATAGTGGTTCGGCCTTGAAATTGGGCCTACATCCACTTTATATTCTTTCATTATTTTCTTGCATCAGTTTCACAATTGCTTTCAATTACAAGAATCATACATTCATAATTCTTTTTACAATGTTTCAACAAAATTTTCAAGTAAAGTATGGACGCAAATGGTTGTTGTTCCATGCCCTTGGAATTTGATCTCCATCAACAGTGGTGAGCTTGAATGTGCCGTCAAGAAGCTTCTGACCTATTACATACGGTCCTTCCCAATTTGGCCCAAACACACCTGTCGCGGTCATAATTCTTTTCAGGACTAGATCTCCAATTTCAAAGCTGCGTTGACGAACTTTGGAATTGAAATGTCTGGCTATCCTTTGCTGATGAGCTGCAACTCTGAGGTTAGCTTCATCTCTTTTTTCATCAAGGAGATCCAGCGCTTCAAGTTGTAGCTTCTCATTTTCTGCTTGATTGAAATGGATTCTTCTGTGTGAAGGGACCCCTGTTTCAACCGGGATCATTGCTTCCGATCCGTATGCTAACGAAAAAGGAGTATGCCCAGTTGCAGTTTTGTAAGTAGTTCTGTATGCCCATAGTGCAAGTGGTAGTTTATCGACCCAACCACCTTTTGCTCTTTCGAGTTGCTTTTTGATGGTTGATTTGATGATCTTGTTCACTGCTTCCACTTGCCCGTTTGCCTGCGGATGAGCTACTGCCGAAAAGCTTTTCTGGATTTTGAATCGTTTGCAAAAATCCTGGAATTCCTCGCTTTCAAACTGAGTACCATTGTCTGTGATTATTTTCTGAGGCACACCGTATCTGCAAATGATATTCTTGGTCACAAAGCTTATCATTTTCTTAGAAGTGATAGTAGCCAATGGTTCAGCTTCAGCCCATTTAGTAAAATAATCAACTGCAACAATAGCATATTTAATCCCTAATTTAGCAGTTGGTAGCGGCCCAATGAGATCCATTCCCCAAATTGCAAATGGCCATGGATTGACCATCTGTGTGAGTTCGGTAGAAGGTGCTCTAGGAATTTTGGCAAATCTTTGGCATTTGTCACATTTTCGGGAGTGATCTGCAGCATCTCGATTAATTTCTGGCCAAAAATATCCGTATCGGAGAATTTTCTTTGCTAATGTTTGACCACCTGAATGATCACCACATTCTCCTCCATGCACCTCAGCTAGGATTGTTTTGGACTCTTCCCGGGATACACATCGAAGCAATGGCATTGAGAATCCCCGTTTGTACAATCGGCCGTCCTGAATTACATAGCGAGAAGCTTTCCTTAGTAGCTTTCGTCTTTCTATCGAATTTTCTGGCAGAGAACCTCTGAGTAGGTAGTCCAGTATTGGAGTCATCCATGACTCTTGTTCTTGAGATACATTCATAATCCAGTCTATATCCATCTCGTCTATACTCGGTGCTGAAAGGACTTCTACAGGGACCAATCCCAATAGTTGAGCTTCACCAGAACTTGAATACTTTGCGAGGGAATCTGCCTTCATATTCTCTTCCCGAGGAATGTGGCTTATTGAATAGTGATCAAGTTCACATAGGAGTTCCCAAGCCTTTGACAAGTAGGAAGGCAGGTTTCCACCTTTTGCTTGAAATTCCTTCTTGACTTGGCATACAATAAGCTGAGAATCACTGAAGATCTGTAATGCTCGAATGTTTAGCTCTTTAGCGATTTTCAGACCTGCAATAAGAGCTTCATATTCTGCTTCATTGTTTGTTGAAGGAAATTCCACTCTTAATGCATAACATAATGATCGACCTTCAGGAGTTTCAAGTACCACTCCGGCTCCAGAACAGTAGTCATTTCTTGCGCCATCAACATACATCTTCCACTGGATTGGGGAATCATTGATCGTTTCTTCCTCACCATTATCTTTCTCTGTGAATTCTGCAATGAAATCAGCTAAAGCTTGTCCGTTGATTGCTTTTCGGGGGTGATAGGTGATGTCATATTGACTGAGTTCAATGTTCCATTTTAGAAGGCGACCCGAAGTTTCAGGGCGAAATAGGACTTGCTTTAGAGGTTGATCAGTGAGTACTTTGATAGGATGAGCTTGGAAATATTGCCTCAGTTTCCTTGATGCAACTAGTAGGCAATAGGCGAGTTTTTCCAACTTGGAGTAATTCAGCTCTGCCCCAGTGAGTCTTTTGCTGATATAGTAAACCGGATGTTGAATCCTTTTGTCTTCCCGTATCAGCGCTGCACTTAGAGCATGAGATGATACTGCCAAGTATATAAGAAGATCCTCACCATTGCCTGGCCTAGAAAGTATTGGAGGCATTTCCATATGACGGATCAACTCATCGAAGGCTTTTTGGCAATCGGAAGTCCATTCAAAATTCTTCTTTCCTTTCTTCAGGGCGTCAAAGAATGGGATGCATTTATCAGTGGCTTTGGAAATGAACCGACTCAGGGCGGCGACCTTTCCGTTGAGACTCTGCAATTCCTTCTTCGTTCTAGGAGCTTTAACTTCTTTCAAGGCAGTAATTTGAGCTGGACTAGCCTCAATGCCCCTAGCACTGACGATGAAACCTAAGAACTTTCCGGACTCGACCCCAAATGTACATTTCAGAGGGTTAAGTTTCATTCTGTATTTCCGGAGGACTGCGAACATTTCTGCTAAGTGTTCAATGTGATCCGCTGCTTTCCTGGACTTTACTAACATGCCGTCGACGTAGACTTCCATAGTTTTGCCCAATTGCGGTTTGAACATAGCATTAACAAGTCTTTGGTAGGTTGCCCCTGCATTTTTCAATCCGAAGGGCATAACTCTGTAGCAATAAAGTCCAACATCTGTGATGAAGCTTGTATCCTCCTGATCCGGCTCGTGCATCATGATTTGGTTATAACCGGAGTAGGCATCCATGAAAGATAACAATTCATGTCCCGCAGTTCCGTCTACCAGTTGATCGATCCTGGGTAATGGGAAGCAATCTTTGGGGCAAGCCTTGTTTAGATCAGAAAAATCAATGCACACTCTCCATTTTCCATTAGCTTTCTTGACCAACACAGGATTTGAAACCCAATTCGGATATGTAGATTCTTTGATGAAGTTATTTTCCATGAGTCGATCAACTTCTTCTTTTAATGTTGCTGACCTTTCTGGACCTTGGGTTCTTCTTTTCTGTTTAACTGGCGTAAACTTTGGGTCAATATTCAGAGCGTGTACTGCAACTTCTGGGGATATTCCACACATATCGGCATGAGTCCAAGCAAAGACGTCCAGATTTGCTTTCAGGAAAGATATCAAGATATTCTGAATTGACACATTAAGCTGTGAACCCACATTTAACACCTTATTTGGGTCCTTCGGGTCAACAGGTACCGGAACTGTCGTTTCCACCGGTACCACTCTATTCTCCCCTGCACTGGCTTTTCTGGGATCCATTTCTTTCTGTGCCCCGCTGTGCTCGCCAGTGCAGGGTCCGCCCCGTAATTGCTACAAGGATGGTTCTTTGATGCGGACTGGGGTTGCCGCATCCTTCCCCATTTCTCTTTTTCTTGACTCTCGTAGCTCTGTCAAATAGCACTCTCGCGCAGCATTTTGATCCCCTTTTATAACTCCTACTCCATTGTCAGTAGGGAATTTAATAGTGAGGCACCATGGGGCAAGGATAGCTTTGAATGCTGCGAGTGTTGGACGGCCAAGAAAAGCATTATAAGCAGAAAACTCATCGACAATCACAAATGTTTGCTTGCGGACCACTTTCCTTTCTGCTTCTCCAAGTTCTACAAGCAGATCGATGGTCCCAATTGGTTGTTTTGGCTCCCCAGTGAAGCCAGCGATCTTCTGTGATGAGGCTTGTACATCAATCATAGGGATTTTCATCTGGTCAAATGTCTTCTTGAAGAGGATATTGCATGATGCTCCGCAGTCAATGAGGACTCTTCTGACAATGGCCGGTCCAATACCAGCCGAGATGACCAAGGGATCTAGGGTAGGAGCTTCTATACCTGTGGAATCTCTGGCTCTGAAAACAATATCATCGCTGAAAGTTTTCTGTTGTTTCAGGGGCGTAGTGTCTTCTAAAACAAAGACGTCTTCTTCGGCTGGAGCATATTTCAAAGCCCTGGAATATCTCTCCATCTCACCCCAGCTCTTGCCAGCTGGGTGAGGCCCTCCTGTAATGACATTGATAACGGGCCTTCCAGATTCATGTCCCGTAGCTTTCTCACCTGTCCTAGGCTGATGAACAGGAACCTGTTGCCCCTGACTTGACGATGCAGGATTGTTGCTATTTTTCTTCACGAATTGCTGCAGTTTGTTTTCTCTTAGCAACTCTTCAATCAGATTTTTCAACTGGCGGCATTCATCAGTCTCATGACCGGGTTGATTGTGGAAGCGGCAGAATTTCCCACTCTGTATGGCTTTTTTCCCAGTTCTCAAAGGGATAGGTTTAGGGAAATCGACGGAATCTTTAGTGGCCAGGTAGATGTGCTCCGGTGTATGTGATAATGGAGTATATTCTGATGGCTTGAAGGATCGGGGCTTCTTCAGATTACCCTGTTTCTTCCCATTATTATTCTCCCTTTTTTGCCCCACCGATTCATTCTTGCGTGGAGCGACAGTGTTGTCTTCTGCTTTCTCCAACACCGTCTTTACTGGTAAAGGACGGCTTTCCAAGCGAATGAATTCATCTGCTTTTTTGTAGAACTTTTCGAGAGAGGTTGGCTCCTTCATATTTAACCATTTCCCAAATTCGCTTGACTTATCAATAGCCCTCATCAGATAAGTCAATATCATTCGTGGTTCAGCATTGTCCACCTCAGCCAGTGCTATATTAAAGCGGTTCAAGAAGGATCTGATAGACTCACCAGGATTCTGCTCTAAACTCGATAGTGACATAATGTCCTTGGCCTTCGAAGCATATAGTCTAAACTGCTCCTTGAATTTTCTGGTCAAGTCTGAAAACTGATCGATAGATCGGACTGGCAACTTGGTGAACCATAGTAGAGCCACACCTTCCAGGTATACGGGGAAATATCGACATTTTATTTCGTCAGAGGCCCTGGCACCTGTCATGTGCCAATCATATTTATACAAGAACTCATTCGGATCACTTGTCCCTTTGTAAGCTGGAATAGTCGGAGGGACAAACTTCCTTGGAAATTCCGCCTTCAAGATTTTTTCAGTGAACGGAGTTTTACTTGGAGTGAAACCCCATTCCTTCTCATCTTCAACCCTTTGCATACTTTCTTTCATGATCTGCCGGACCATTCCAGAAAGATATTCCTCATCATGCCGAGTTTTAGATCCACCAGCCTCAGGAACTGCCTGCTCAAAGGGACTAGTAGCCCTTTCAGGAGCATTCCTTTCACTAACATCATGAATGTTGCCAGCACAGTTCCTTTCATTACAAGCTGGTTGATTGTTTGCCCCAAGTAAATCGTTCAATTTATTCAGAATCAGAGCATTCTGGGCACTTTGAGCCTCTAATTGTGCATTTTGGGCGTTTATCTGCTTGTTTAGCCCTAGAATCACAGCATCCAACTCCGCTTTCGTAACTCCAACAGACGGAGTGGGTTGATTAGGTACAGGGGAAGCGGAGATTCCTTCTTGAATGTTTCTAGATCTGATAGATCTACTTTTCCTTCCAGGAGCCATAATCTCAGATAGACTTCTGGTTTTTAAGGAAATTCTTTCTTCAAATCTCTGCGAAGCAATGATGACAGTTTTCCTGAGTTCAGTTCTCAGTGAAAGCACCAAAAATGTTAACGCTAAAATGTGAACGCTAACACCCCGGTGTGTAAAGTGTAGTTGTGAAAGCACCACCCGATAGATCGGGAAAGAATTACAAGCAAGTAATAGCAGAAAAGCAGTAAACAACAACGATTTTATAGTGGTTCGGCTTAAGGGTATAGCCTACGTCCACTCTAAGTACTTTTATTAATAATCCCGTTACAAACTGATACAATTCTTCTCAAGTACAATACACTTCAAGTTACAAGTGATTTGGAACAAGTCTTAAGCTTCAATGTCGATTAAAGTTCTTAGATTCATGTTGAAGATGTGTGGTTTCTTCGTGAATTTCTTTGATGCATTCCTCTAATCTTGGAAGCTCTAAGTGTTGATGAAGTTCTCAATGCAGCAAGGTAACGGTGTGTGAAGAGAATGCACCAAAAGTCCTTTGAATGTTGGAGATGGGTGCCTATTTATAGAGAGTTCTGATTCTGGAATTTGCCAAGTCCTAAACCGCGGCCGACTCAAGTTAAGACGCAGCCGACTTAAGGTGAGTCGTGACCGGTCTAAGGTCGCCTCCGAGTCAACACCACCTCTTCTCAGTAACATGGCATCGGGCTTATATTAGGTCGTGGACGAGTTAACTTGGTAAGTCGCAAATCACGGTCTGAACGAGATAACTGGGGAGTTGGATCGGTTGTGACTTGGGTCGTTGCTGAGTTAACATGCGCGTGTCAAGTAGCTGTATACGATTTGCCTTCATTTGCCTGGGTCGTGAACGGCTTGGCATAAGTCTTAAGTCGGTTGCGACTTAAGTATAGGTCGTGCACCTTTCCATGTCCTGATCAGTTAGGTCGGCAACTCCTTTAGGTAATTAGATCGGTACTTAAGTTAGGTCGGTAGACTTCCTAAGTCGGCATCCTTTAAGGCATTAGGTCGTTATCCATTTAGGGCCTTAGGTCGGGAACTTTGTAAGGGCATTGAGTCGCTGTCCCTTCTGAGTCATTAAGTCGGTAACTATTGAGTCGTCATTCATTTTAGGTCGGCAATGAGCTAAGGCTGTTGGGTCGGTATTTATGTTGAGTCGGTAGCCTCGTTGAAGTGTTAAGTCGGCATACCCTTAGGCCTTGGGTCGGCACCCCCTGTTGAGCTTTAGGCCGGCACCCCCTGTTGAGCTTTAGGCCGGCACGCTTCTAACTGTTAGGTCGGAACCTCCTGATGCACTAGATCTGTGAGTCATGGTTAAGGCGGTGTTAACAGCTTGGTTAATATAATTGGGTATGATGAATTACCAAAAAAATAAATTTGATTTTGGAAAGATAATAAAAGAAGCGAAACTGTAAGTAAAATAATTATAGAATTTTAATAAATCTAAGAATGAATTGGAAAAGAAATAAAGTTCCTTAAAATTTTAACAAATACATCTTGATTATAGAAAGGAAATTTGAATAAACAGAAAGTTAATAAATTTTAAACTTCAGTATTATTATTTAAAAGAACAAAACATTTTTTTATAATATCTATGACTTAAATTATGAAAAGGAATAAAGAAGAAATTGGGAAAAACTGAAATTTGTATGTTCAGTTAAAAGATTTAAAATCAAATGGAAATAATAACAATGATAATTAAGTGCATGATTAATGAATTTTGAAATAAATTGAGTAATTAAAGAAATTTATTTCAAATAAAATAAATTGGAAATCAATTTGGGAAAATTGATTTAAGTGATTGAAGTTGGAATTTCCTCTGGATAGCCAAGTACATGTTTTTAATAAAAAGTAGATTTTCAAATATAAATTAAATATGTTTTAACGGCTGTTTTTTTTAAAGGAAGCATGTTTTGTAAAATTTATTATTTCTAATGTTTAAAGTCTAAAGTAAGTATTTTCTCCTAATCTATTATAGTAAGTAATTATTTAAGGAATGACTTAATGTTATGTTTTTTTAAAGTATAAATATAGTTTTATATTTATTAAGTAACCTTGTTTCCAATATTCATATAATATGTATTTTTAATAAATTATTGAAGTAGTTTTAAATTAAATGTTTTAAAGGTATATATTTCAAAGTAAAGTGTTTTAAATTATTTTTAAAATCTAGTTTTGTGCTTGGTAATTTCAGAGGAGATAGAAAATATTTGGGAAAGTTAATTCTGAAAGGAAGATGGTTTTGAAACTGTTTTCAAAGGATTGGAAATAGAAATATATCTTGTGAATATATTTTTGGAGATTAATAAATAATTTGGAAAAAAATTATTTATTGGTTGATGGTAGTTGTGTGAATATTAATTGATAGTTAAATAACCGACTATCAATATTGGACAATGCGTTGATCGTTTCGAAGAGACCGGGATCGAGATTAATTTCTCGAAAACCACTTCGATCCGGTTTGTACGATTCGTGTAAACGATTTCGGAGTCGAAGATGGAGCAGTAAAGTGCAAGGGCTAGTCGCTACTAATCCTGAGGATATTTCCAAAATGGATGTAGTAGGAATAGTGCCTTCGGTTCCGTTCGAACCCGGGACGAACTTGTATGGACGAATGCTTGCGAAACATCGTCGGGTGGACGATGGGCATTCTAAGCGAAACGTTCTAAAAGGTAACGCTTAGCCTCAAGCCTCATCAAATGGGAATGACTGAAAATCAGGGGATATGCAGCAAGGTTAAGTGGGTCATGCCCAAGCAGGACAAGATAATTCCCCTGTCTAGATGTCCCTTATATATATTTCGGCTTAGTGGGTGGTTGGTCGGGGCAACCACGGGGTTTATCTTGTTCAGGACTGTTCAGTAAGGAATGGTTCTGGCCTTGTGTTGTAGGGGATGAAGGGAGTAATCCTCGGTACGGTGATCTAGACCCCGTACCGTGACAGGTGGTACCCCAGTGCCTAGTCATTGTTGGAAAACCATTTTCCCTACGAGCCTTGTACGAGTTTTGTTTGTATTACCCACTCTGTGGCTAGTAGCTGGAATTTAATAGATGTAACAATTTCGGCTATTTTATAAGTATTTGTATATAGACCCTGTTATAATATCAGAGGATTTCTATAAAAATTGTTTTAGCTATCGTAAGGTAAAAACCCGACATGTTTATTTGTGGCGTGGTCTTACGAGATGCTTTTATTTTCAAAGGATTTTTGAAACTTTAATAATAAACTGGGTGTGATTTTCTCACGCTGGTAATCCAGACTGACTCGTGTGTTATTTAACTGTAATGCTCGGGTCAGACCGAGTATTATAGATACAGGATATGATGCTATGGAGCTCAGGAGACGAGCTGGATGTCGATACGTACTCTCGTATTTGTTTATATATATTCCGCTGTTGAGTTGTGTATCTATTGTATGTTATTGATGTGAGTTGTGACTGATGTACTCTGATGATGTAATGTATGTAAACAGATATATTTGATTTTGAGTAAAGATTATTTACTAGTTATTATATTTTATTCCGCTGCGATGGTTAGATTCTGATGTTGATTTTATTTTCTCTTCTTCTACCTCTTCTTCTTTAACCTAAATGGTTCGTATTTTCTGTGCAACTTGAGTTGATTGTTGTAGAATAGTATTGACTCAAGGGGTACGGATTTGCGGGTCGTTACACTTGGTATCAGAGCATAGGTTGGAGATAACCTTGGCTTTGGTGGGAATTACTCATTTAAAATAGAGTCTATAGTACTCTAAAATGAGTTTGAGCGTATTAATAGATATGAGCGCGTATTTGTTAGTGAATATAAATTGTTTTAATATTGTGTTGATTGATTTATTGAGTGGCATATGAACCTTCGTCGACACAGTCTGCGCAACTGTATCGAAGGGGTTTCTAAACACTTGAATAGAACAATTGACACGGTATTGTTCTAAATATGGGTAAATGAAATAATTTTACCCAAAAATATATTTTCGATATAAAGAAAATTTTTGTAAGCTATTTAGCTAATATATGTTTGCTTGGATGTTAGAAAAGATAATATTAAAGTATTATCATTGTTAAATGAAAATTTAACTAGAAATTGGAAAAAAAAATACCCAAAGTTTGAAGAAAATAAATTCATTATAAAATGAAACATATAAATATGAATTATAATTGTAATTTATAAATTGAAATATAATCAAATAAGAACTTGTATTTACATAAGCTATGCAAATGAATTATAGAAAAAAAAATTGATTTAAGCAGGGTTTGGAAATTTAAATCCTGGAGATTTTGGAAGTATTTTGGAGGTAAATAGTATTATTGTTGTTTTTGGTTATTTCTGAAGGGAAATTTGTTTTAAAAAGGAATTTAGAAGTGAGATAGCATTGAATTCACTCCATTCACTGGAAAATAACTTCGGTGATGACTGCAGCATCATCGATGTTCATTTTCGAGTTTCTAAGTGATGGATTGCTACCAAATCAATTTGTTCAGAAAAGCTAGTTGTTTTTGAAAATTTCAAAAGGAAATTCGTTGAAAATAAAAGCCAGGATTGGTTTAAAATTTTTGAGAAATGTGATTTGAGATGTTGGAGATTTCAAAATAATTTGAAACCAAAGCTTGGTGTTTACAAATCCGGATAAGATAAGTTGTAAGCTTATAAATGGGAAGGATTTGTAAATCAGGAAGAAATTTAAACTTTGGATAATGGAATTTAAATTTAAAGGGAGGAGTTAAAAATGAAATTAACTTGGATTGGAAAATAAAATTTAACTGGATTTAAATTAATTGGATAAGCTGAAAATAATATCCAGTTATATTTGAATTTAGTTGCAATCGAATTGAATTAAATAAAACCGAGTTAAAATAAAATTGAATTGGAATAAGGATTCAATTAAGTTATTAAATAAAATTAAATTTTTACCTGGACAACTGAGAAATAAGTTGGATAAGAATTAAATTGAGTTAAATAAATCAGAATGTCTTGTAAAAGGATTAAAAGTCCATGAAATAAAAATATGCTTGGGTTATAAATAAGCATAAGGCTTGGGTTAAAAATAAAAGATGAATATATTCAAGCCTAGAATGAGTGTGATTGTATGAAATATAAGTTGTGACTTGTTAAATTTGAAAGTGAGATAGAAAACCCAAAAATAAATATCTTTGGTAAATTGGAAAATAAACAGAAAAGTCAAAACTTGAATTATAAACTAAATTGAACTAAGAAAAATTAAGTGAAGTGATATTTGGAAATAAAATCAAGTATTGCACTATAAATAGGAGAGAACTAATTTGTTAATAAATTAGTTAATGAAATTGAATTGTGAGTTTATGATGAGGTTTGAAAATAAAACTCAAGTTATAATTAAATTTGGCTTACATTGTCGATGAAGAAAATATAATTAAAAGTGGCCTTGAAATTAATTAGTTGATTTGTGAATGAAATTGCAATGGAAGTTAATAAAATTGGATGGTAATTTAAAAGTGAATGGTAATTTGAAGATGAATGATGGATCCAGAACTTGAGTTATAAATTGAAAATTTAGCTTGAAGCGTTAACAAATTAAATATAATTGAAGTGTATCGGATAAAAATGTAAATGGATTAAAATAGCAATGATTTGAGTGTGCAAATAAAATCCATAAGTGAAGATAACTTGGAAATGGCCATGTAATAAATTGGATGAGTTGAATCTGGAAAGTTAAAGTATATAATAACTAATTAAATAAAGTTGTGGTTTGAAATGAGATTGGATTTATATAAAAAAAATCAAGTTAAATTGGAAAGAGAACTTGATTGCAAAATGAAAATGAGCTTAAGTTTAAAATTTGAATAAATAGAAGGAAATTGACTTAAGTTTAATGAATGAAAGAGAGTTGAATTGAATTGAACTTAACCAAATTTAATAATATTGGATTGGTTCTAAATCAAGTGGAAATG
The DNA here is from genome assembly GCA_030765085.1 of Allium cepa. Taxonomy (NCBI): domain Eukaryota; kingdom Viridiplantae; phylum Streptophyta; class Magnoliopsida; order Asparagales; family Amaryllidaceae; genus Allium; species Allium cepa. The sequence continues at coordinate 764,951,809 of CM060937.1, read as the reverse complement.
AATTTTTAATCGAAATAAAATTCTTTGAGTTATAAATAATATTAATGGAATGAAATTCCAGAATAAATAATTGTAAACCATTTAAATTATTAAGGGATTGAAATAACTTGAGACAATAAGGAAAATAGAATGTTTCGAGTTTATTAGAATGGTTTAAGTAAATGTGGATAAACTAATTATATTGAATAAATAAATGAATTGTAATTGAAATTTAAATGGAGTGTGTCGAGCTAAACAAATGCTTGTGAATGGATTAAAATAAAAAGGGAATCAATTGATGATGGAAATGGAACCTAAGTTGTTAATGGTTTTGAATGGGCTAGTTTGGTTAATAAAAGTGAAATACAATGAAAATGAGAATATATGGATCATGAATAAATTTAAAAAGGGAATAGAATTGAGTTAAAATTCCTTTAAAATAGTTATAAACCACGAATGCTTATTTATTCACATAGATCTTGTCAAATTGCAAAGAATAATTTATCATTGGATGTAAATGGAAATAATTAAAATTCTATGAGTCGATAGAAGTAAAATAAATTAATTTTGAAAGCAATTGAATTAAATATGAGTTCAATCTGCTTAAGAATAAATTAAAAGTAAGCAAATGAGTTCTACACCATTCAAATTGATGGAATTGTATACGAACGAATCGAAAACCATCCGAACTGAGTGAAAATGGTTATAAATTAATTGAAAGCAGTTGAATCAGCATGGAAACTATATAAATTGCTTACGGAAAAATGTTTGGTGTGAATTTCTTTTAGAATTCATATGTTTTAACTATTGCAAGTAAGTGAAATGTGTTAAACTCCTTATATTTGGCACTTACATGTTTAAATCGAGTAAGTACAGGTACCTAGAAGCTGTGTGGCTGGATTTGGTTGTGCTATTTGCTAAAAATAATAAGCCGCTTGCTTAAAATGCTAAATAAGGTACGCCTACGCAATTAAAATAGGAAATATGAACTGTTTTTTGTTTTTCCGACCGTGTGGGTCGATGTATATATATTTATCTCTTTTGTCAAATTGCAAAAGCTCCTCCGTACAAAGGGGACTCTGCCAAAAATTTTCAGAAATTTCGGGAGATAGAATTTTTTTTTGAAAATTTTGGAAAATTTTGTTAACGACAAAACTATTTAGAATTGGAAACTAAAATAAGTTAGTAAATGAAACTAATTAAAATAGGAACATGAATCAGTAAATGAAAAATAAAATTTAAATATTAGAGCTTAAGATAAATTAGATTCATATGAAAATGAAAAAAATCAGTTTGAATAGAAATAAAAATAAGCTGAAGTGGTAAGATGAAAATGGGCATAAGAAACATATTTCATACCTATACTAACTTAAGAAGGGATGGTGAATTCTTAATTGGAAATTGAATATTGCAAATATATTCTAAGTTGATATTTGGATGAATATTAACATTTGGTAAGGAAGTCGATAAAATGTTTTTGGAATATTGTAATTGGATATTAGTGCTAAGCAGGATATGCAGGTACTATAAAAGAAAAAGGGAACTGGATTAGATTTCAGTAAAATAAATTTGAAATGCTCGACAAAAAGGTATGTATTTAAATTTGGTATGAAATTTGATTGGGTTTTGGATTGAGCCACTTGGCCTTTTTGTTTTCTTTTTGGATTTGGGAGGCCGTAGAGCCATTTTGTAGTTGTACCGAGCTAGCCGCGCAAAGGAGACGCTGGCAAAAATTTTCAGGAATTTAGGGAGTTAGAAAATTTTTGAGAAAATTTGATAATTCCAAAATTCAGTTTTAAACTTAAACTTGAATAATAGAGCAAATATGATTGTTTTCAAACTAGTGAAAGGTTTGGAAAATTAATAAGAATAATAATGGGTCTTCCATAAGACGATAGTTGGTGAGATGTTGAATTGTAAAAAACTGTTTGATTTTAGGGAAATAATAATAAACGGGTATTGGACCATTCTTCCTAATTGGTAATTTCGGGGACGAAATTCTTTTAAGGGGAGAGGAATGTGACGACCCGGAATTTTCGAGCATTTAAAACCGAAATATTTAATTGATTTTAAATATTCAATAGAGTAATTTTAACTTGAATTACGAATATCACAATTTATTCGATAATTTAATTATTGAATTTAATAATTTGAAGTGGGAAAAGATATGAAATCTGAGACTTTAAGTCTGTTTAAAAATAATTTGAAGGCTTATAAAATTGATAGTGAAGATAGTAAAAATGTTAAAGTTTAATTTGAAAGTTGTTTGTTCAGTTCTGAAATTTATATCGTTTAAATTAAATTTAAAAATAGTCTTCCGAGACACAGTCTCGGAATTGGACGAAATCAGTCCCATTGGATCCGTAATATTGTATTATTATCGAATTTCAAATTTCGTTTTGATCAGAATTAGTGTGTGAGTGTACGGAATATAATCGTATTAGGGATTTAAATGATAAAAATCTAATAAAATTTACTTTATTCGGTTAAGCTTCTTGGATGCGCTTCCTTTCTCTTTTATCTACAGGCCGACCCTTCTATAAAATATCTCACCCTTCTCCCCTATATTCACTTCGAAATTAGGATCTAAAAAAAAAAAGAGGGCGGAACGTATTGAATTGAAACCAGGGCCGAAACCCTTTCCCCTTAAGTTTATCTTCAAATCAAACTTTATGATGGCCGAACCTGTTTATTTCGTTCACATGTCCTCTTTCCTTCTTTCAGCAAACTCGAAATCATTCGAAATTTTTTTTTACACGTTTCGTTCAAATCGAATTCGAAATAAATCAGTGGCCGAGCTCGAGATCTTGGCATTCGAACGAAGCGGTCGACGATCGATGCTTGCGATGGTGATAGGCCGAGGTCGCGTTCGATTTTGAGGATGTGGAGATAGTCAAATCAATGTCGCGCGCGACTGGGTGGCTAGGCAATCAAGTACAGTTCACCTCGCTGCTCGAGGTTAGAGAAGCTTGGCTCGATGTGGAGCGGCAGGCGACGCGGCGACGTAGGGGAGGCTCGCGCTATCGAGCGAGGCAGTGTGCTCGATGGATTCAGGTTGGTGATGCCAGCAGCTCGGGATCGAGTTAAGGCTTCGCGATGGAGATGGAATCATTCTCGTGAGCGTACTCGTCTGTGAGGTATCGAGATTTCTTTTATTTGATTTTATCTGGAAGGATAAAATGTTTATTCATATTGATTTATACAGTTTTAATAAATATATATATATATATATATATATATATATATATATAAGAATTTTCAGTGAGGTATTTCGATTTTTATTGTAGTTTAAATTATGGATATTGAGACAGTACAGCTTAATAGAACTTTTTTTAAGGTTAAGACTTTTATTTAGATAGTTGACAGTAAATTGATAACATAAATATATAGACAAATGTTTTAATTTACCAGGTCATTTGAAAATAATTTATTAAGGGTGTTTATTTTAAATTTGTTATTAAATAAATATACAAATACAGATTGAAATACGTATTTATAAAGTTAAAGCAGGAAACTTATTATTTTAAATGTTTTGTTTTGGAAAGATATATAAATAATAGGTTTGGTGGATAGCTTGTAAAATTTACTTATTTGATTATCAATATAAAAAGGGATAGTTTGTTTAACTAGATAATCAATTTATGCACTAAAGGGAATTTTAAGTTAAATGAATTTAAAAAAAAAAGAAGGGAAAACTTCGTTCAAAATATTAATAAATTATATAATGTTGTTCAAGGTTTAAAATCAAGGAAACAAGTCGATTTGGAATGGATTGCGAACAGCAAAGCAAAGGTGAGTTAATCTCACTCAGTTTTAAATTTAAATTTTAAATGATTAAATTTAAATAAGTGTTTGTATGGTTGGATTGATTGATGTGATATAGTATGATAATCTTAAATTGGCATATTATGTGATGCTAACGTCTGTGGATGCAGGGAAAACAGGTTGGAGGGATCCAACTGGACTCCTCAACTTTTATTTAAATTATTTTATTTTCTCTGTTCTGATTGTTTGATATTCTATAATGAATTATGTGGATGTATTGAATGCTATGGCTTGGTTAATATAATTGGGTACGATGAATTACCAAAAATATAAATTTGATTTTGGAAAGATAATAAAAGAAGCGAAACAGTAAGTAAAATAATTATAGAATTTTAATAAATCTAAGAATGAATTGGAAAAGTAATAAAGTTCCTTAAAATTTTAACAAATACATCTTGAGTATAGAGAGGAAATTTGAATAAACAGAAAGTTAATAAATTTTAAACTTCAGTATTATTATTTAAAAGAACAAAACATTTTTTTATAATATCTATGACTTAAATTATGAAAAGGAATAAAGAAGAAATTGGGAAAAACTAAAATTTGTATGTTCAGTTAAAAGATTTAAAATCAAATGGAAATAATAACAATGATAATTAAGTGCATGATTAATGAATTTTGAAATAAATTGAGTAATTAAAGAAATTTAATTCAAATAAAATAAATTGGAAATCAATTTGGGAAAATTGATTTAAGTGATTGAAGTTGGAATTTCCTCTGGATAGCCAAGTACAATGTTTTTAATAAAAAGTAGATTTTCAAATATAAATTAAATGTTTTAAAGGCTGCTTTTTTTAAAGGAAGCATGTTTTGTAAAATTTATTATTTCTAATGTTTAAAGTCTAAAGTAAGTATTTTCTCCTAATCTATTATAGTAAGTAATTATTTAAGGAATGACTTAATGTTTTGTTTTTTTAAAGTATAAATATAGTTTTATATTTATTAAGTAACCTTATTTCCAATATTCATATAATATGTATTTTTAACAAATTATTGAAGTAGTTTTAAATTAAATGTTTTAAAGGTATATATTTCAAAGTAAAGTGTTTTAAATTATTTTTAAAATCTAGTTTTGTGCTTGGTAATTTCAGAGGAGATAGAAAATATTTGGGAAAGTTTATTCTGAAAGGAAGATGGTTTTGAAACTGTTTTCAAAGGATTGGAAATAGAAATATATCTTGTGAAGATATTTTTGGAGACTAATAAATAATTTGGAAAAAAATTATTTATTGGTTGATGGTAGTTGTGTGAATATTAATTGATAGTTAAATAACCGACTATCAATATTGGACAATGCATTGATCGTTTCGAAGAGACCGGGATCAAGATTAATTTCTCGAAAACCACTTCGATCCGGTTTGTACGATTCGTGTAAACGATTTCAGAGTCGAAGATGGAGCAGTAAAGTGCAAGGGCTAGTCGCTACTAATCCTGAGGATATTTCCAAAATGGATGTAGTAGGAATAGTGCCTTCGGTTCCTTTCGAACCCGGGACGGACTTGTATGGACGAATGCTTGCGAAACATCGTTGGGTGGACGATGGGCATTCTAAGTGAAACGTTCTAAAAGGTAACGCTTAGCCTCAAGCCTCATCAAATGGGAATGACTAAAAATCAGGGGATATGCAGCAAGGTTAGGTGGGTCATGCCCAAGTAGGACAAGATAATTCCCATGTCTAGATGTCCCTTATATATATTTCGGCTTAGTGGGTGGTTGGTCGCGCCAACCACGGGGTTTATCTTGTTCGGGACTGTTCAGTAAGGAATGGTTCCGGCCTTGTGTTGCAGGGGATGAAGGGAGTAATCCTCGCTACGGTGATCTAGGCCCCGTACTGTGACAGGTGGTACCCCAGTGCCTAGTCCTTGTTGGAAATCCATATTCCCTACGAGCCTTGTACGAGTTTTGTTTGTATTACCCACTATGTGGCTAGTAGCTGGAATTTAATAGATGTAACAATTTCGGCTATTTTATAAGTATTTGTATATAGACCCTATTATAATATCAGAGGATTTCTATAAAAATTGTTTTAGCTATCGTAAGGTAAAAACCCGACATGTTTATTTGTGGCGTGGTCTTACGAGATGCTTTTGTTTTCAAAGGATTTTTGAAACTTTAATAATAAATTGGGTGTGATTTTCTCACGCTGGTAATCCAGACTGACTCGGGTGTTATTTAACTGTAATGCTCGGGTCAGACGGAGTATTATAGGATACAGGATATGATGCTATGGAGCTCAGGAGACGAGCTGGATGTCGATACGTACTCTCGTATTTGTTTATATATATTCCGCTGTTGAGTTGTGTATCTATTGTATGTTATTGATGTGAGCTGTGACTGATGTACTCTGATGATGTAATGTATGTAAACAGATATATTTGATTTTGAGTAAAGATTATTTACTAGTTATTATATTTTATTCCGCTGCGATGGTTAGATTCTGATGTTGATTTTGTTTTCTCTTCTTCTACCTCTTCTTCTTTGACCCAAATGGTTCGTATTTTCTGTGCAACTTGAGCTGATTGTTGTAGAATAGTATTGACTCAAGGGGTACGGATTTGCGGGTCGTTACACCTAGGGTACCTGAACTTCCCGGCTAAGATGTAAGGGCTATGTAGAGACCCTACTATTATACCATATTATTAGAGAACATTGTAAATAATGTTGTCTAATAATTCGAAGAATACGGCTTGTGAAGGGCGACCAAATGTGAATATATCTTTAAACTAACACGGACACGTGATCCTTACTACTATAATGAATATCTGGAATGAAATTTTGATGTGTGCAGTCTTAGTTTAAAGTAATAAATATATCTGTTTCTCCAAAACAGAACAGTATATCATATAAAACAATAATCATAGATCACAGCGGGATAATATACATTATATACAATACGTACTGCGAGTCTACAAAATATAGCACTAGATTCATATAATATACACCATAATAAGTCACTATCTCAAATAATACATCCCATAATCCTACATATAAATATCCTACAGAAGACAAACTAAAAAGTCAAAATCGTCTATCTTCTAGTAGCATAATTACCCAAAAGCATGTACGTCCTGAAACCTAAAAACTCTCGACCTGACCAGAGTATAATAAAATAAATGGGTAAGACTATCTCTAAATATCAAAAAGGGTAAGAACAAGATGTAACACCAAGGTATATGACATTATAAACATAAATGGTCATGAAAATGATTTAACTCGGAATTTTGTCTCAAATGACAAGAACAATTAAATCATGGAACATAGAACAGTCATAAACCAAGAATAAAGAACAATATGTCAAAATCAATTAAGTCCTACTTCATTCCGACCACCTTGATTGTCAATACCAATCATAATGATTATCCATATGGAAAACAAAATCTATTTCATCTGTATCGATTTGATACCAAGTATTATCCTTATCTGACGCAGCGGATTAATCAAAATAAACTTCAGTCGGTGAAAGTAACAATCGGTGGATTGATGAATACCAAAATGCCTAAATTCGTTGATCCAAAGATACTGAATTCTAGCTATCTCAAACACGTTGATAGCGCACTATACCGTGTTCAAAGATCTACGATTCTCGTACGTTGATCTAGCGCACTAGATACCGTGGATCGGCTTCTACGATCGTTGAATCGAGCGCACTCGATTAACCGAAAGAGGAGATAGGAGATCACACTCAACTACCAATTTGTATGAAAGCACAAAGCTAACAAAGAGAATTTTATTCAAATATCAACCACCTCAAAATGTACAACACGCTCCCTATTTATAGTGTTTTCACCATTCACCCTTAAGTCGTATACGACTTATGACCTTCCTAGGTCGTTGCCGACCTACCATCAGAACACACGACTCAGCATTTAAGTCGCACACGACTTAGTACAACACTCTCTTACAAACAATGCATTACACGACTTATACTAGGTCGTGAATGACTTACGACCCAGAATACAACGACTCAAGACATGTACAGACTCAATGGTACAAACGACTCAACGTATTTCAACATAACACAACACTTAGGTCGTATACGACCTAGCGACTGACGACATAAGAAGTAAACGACTCAAGAAAACAAACAGTTTACAACACCATGTCACGACTTACGACTCATCAATTTACACTCAGACACGACTTAAGAAAATACGACACGTACGAGTTAAACAAATAACGACCTCCGACTTAAGTATACCAATGACTCACCCCTACCGACTTACGACTTATACATGATACTGGCCATAAGTCGTAAACGACCTAGTCAAGATGTCCCGGAAACGACTTAGCGACTCCTGGCTTCGGTATTGGTTCTTCTTTAGGCGACTTAACTGAGTCGTAAGTCGTACATCCTGACTCCTTTCTTGCATCCATGTTAAGTCGTAGACAATCTTCCCTTTCCTTAGGTCGTTGAATCGTGAATGACTCAAGCTCCTTCTCAGTAACTCGTATCTTCCCCTTAGGTCGTAGCTCTTTCCCATGTGATTCCTTAGGTTGAGTCGCGCACGACTTACGAGTTAAACCCGAAACTTTATTAGGCTGACTCGTGCACGACTTAAGAGTTAAAACCGAAACTTCCTTATCTCGTGAACAACCTAATCTCTGAATTTCTGTAGATCGTGCTGCATCATCCTCCCCTGGTTGAGAAAAATTCGTCCTCGAATTTGTAAATTCTTCCCCATTATATTGTTCATCTCCATAATATGGTACGAGATGTTTAACATTGAACACGTCAGAAGTGTAAACATCCTTCGGTAATTTCAACTTATAAGCATTTTCATTAATCCGCTTCACAACTTTGACAGGACCAATTTTTCTGGCTTTCAACTTGTTATAAGCGCCCACTGGAAAACGATCCTTTGTTAACACAGCGTAAACCAAATCACCCTCGTTAAATTCAACATTTCGTCGCTTCAAATCTGCAGTTCGCTTATACTTCTCATTCGTCTTTACCAATCGTTCCTGAATGATTTTGTGACATTCAGTTAATTCATCGACAAAATCAACAGCCCGTTTAACCGTCACCTTTGGTTGTGGTACTACCGTCAAATCCAACGGTCCCCTTGGCAAACTTGAATATACAATCTGGAATGGACTGAATCCCATACTACGATTCACTGCATGATTATGAGAAAACTCTGTCTGGCATAACTTCATGTCCCAACTCTTCAGATTATCTTTCACCAAACATCGTAACAAATTTCCCAATGATCTGTTCACAACCTCGGTTTGACCATTTGTCTGCGGATGATACGCACTACTGAAATTCAACTTCGTTCCCACCATCTTCCACAAACTAAGCCAAAAATGACTCAAAAATCTGGTATCCCTGTCTGAAACAATAGACTCTGGTAAACCATGTAAGCGATAGATTTCCTTAAAGAACATCTGAGGAACACGAACAGCATCTGCCGTCTTCTTGCAAGCAATAAAATGTGCCATTTTAGAAAATCTGTCAACCACTACATATATAGAATCATTACCACGTTGCGTTCTCGGCAATCCCAATACAAAGTCCATACTCACATCAACCCATGGTCTAGCCGGTACAGGCAACGGCATATACAACCCAGCATTGGTCGCGGTTCCTTTCGAAACTTGGCAAATATGACATCGCTCCACAAACCTTCCCACTTCTTTCCTCATTGACGGCCAAAAGTAAGATTGTGAAATCAATTGCAAAGTACGATCACGGCCCACATGCCCTTCCTCGTGTAATTCCTTGATAATTTTCAATCTCAAACTACAATCTGGAATACATAATTGATTCCCCTTGAACAAGAATCCATCAACCATCACAAATTCATCGGTATTTCCTTCCTTGACTTTCTCTACACATTTCACAAAGTAAGGATCTTCTTCAATCAGCTCTGGCAACATTTCAAACCCTGTCACCTCAACCTTCAATGTCGTTAATAAATGACTCCTCCTGCTTAATGCATCTGCTAAACGGTTCGTCACCCCTGACTTATGTTTCACGACAAAAGTAAACTGTTGTAAATAAGCAATCCATGATGCATGTCTCGCTGAAATCTTGTCTTGCCCCTGTAAATGCTTCAATGCCTCATGATCAGTGTACAGAACAAATTCTTTCTGAAATAGATAGTGCCTCCAATGTTTAACAGCTTGCACAACAGCGTAAAACTCGACATCGTATGTACTATATCTCAGCTTTGCCCCTGATAACTTCTCACTGAAATAAGCAGCTGGCCTCCCACTCTGACTCAACACTCCTCCAATCCCAACCTTTGATGCATCAGTGTGTAGCTCAAACTATAACTGAAAATCTGGTAATACAAGAATTGGTGCTGCCGTCAAGAGTTCTTTGATTCGTTCAAAAGCAACTCCTGCTTCCTCCGACCAAGAAAACTGTTTCCCTTTCATACAATCAGTAACCGGTGCCATCACGCTACTGAAGTGTGGAATAAACCTTCGGTAGAATGATGCCAATCCATGAAAACTTCTAACTTCAGTGATAGTTCTCGGTTGTGGCCAATTTCTAATAGCTTCAACTTTACTCTGATCAACTTGAATTCCTTCCTCCGCAACAACATACCCCAAAAATAAAACACTTCTAGTCATAAACACACATTTCTTTATAGCAGCATAAAATTGTTCCTCACGAAGAATAATCAACACTTCCCTCAAATGTAGAACATGCTCCTCCATACTCCTGCTATATATCAGAATATCATCGAAATAAACTACCACAAACTTCCCAATGAATGGTCTAAAGATTTGATTCATCGCCCGCATGAATGTACTAGGTGCATTTGATAAACCAAATGGCATAACCAACCATTCGTATAACCCCTCTCTCGTCTTAAACGCTGTCTTCCACTCGTCTCCAGGTCTAATTCGAATCTGGTGATAACCACTCTTCAAATCAATCTTCGAAAAGATAATAGCCCCACTCAACTGATCTAGCAAGTCATCCAACCTTGGCATGGGAAATCTATATCTCACGGTAATCTTGTTCAATGCTCGACTGTCAGTGCACATCCTCCACGTCCCATCCTTCTTGGGTACCAATAAAGCTGGTACAGCACATGGACTCAAACTCTCCTGCACTCGCCCTTGTTCAAGCAACTCTTCCACCTGCCTCCTCAAATCTTCATGTTCCTTCGGACTCATTCGATAATGTGGTCTATGTGGTAATACTGCTCCCGGAACAAGATCGATCTGATGTTGAATGTCTCTCAGTGGCGGTAACTCCTTAGGTAACTCCTCTGGAAATACATCCTCAAATTCTTGCACAACTGGCTTCGCTTCTTCTGGAATTTCAACCTCTTCACAACTCTCACGCCCAATCAACAAGTATACTTCAGGCTCCTCTTCAACCTCCTTAACAAACTCCTTCAAAGTCAACAGAGTTTTCAATTCCTCAATCTCCTCCAGCTTGCTCTCCTTCTGTTGTTGCTTCTTGGGAACCAAAGTGATTTTAGTACCCTCGAACATGAAACTATAGCTATTGGCTCGACCATCGTGTTGTACTGCTCGATCAAACTGCCATGGCCTGCCCAACAACAGATGACACACATCCATGTCCACTACATCGCACCAGATTTCATCTTTGTATTTCTTCCCAATAGAAAATTTCACGCAAGCTCTTCTTCCAACTTTCACTTCACCACCCTTCCTTAACCAAGCTAACTTGTATGGTTTAGGATGCTTCTCGGTTTTCAACTCCAATTTCCTCACTGCCTCTGTAGAGATAATATTATCGCAACTCCCAGCATCAATGACAAATTTACAAACTTTCCCAAGAATAGTGCAAGTAGATTGAAATATGTTATTCCTCAACCAACTATCTTCCTCCTCTTGTTTTGGCGTCAAACAAGACCTCCTCATCATCAGATTACAACCTTCGTCTCCCGACACTTCTTCTTCCTCCTCAACATAAGGTGAATTAGAACATTCAGCTTCTTCCTCTTCATCCTCAGCTTCAACTATCATAGTTCTCTTCTTCGGCTTCGGACACTCATTGCTTTTATGACCCATCTCCTGGCAATTGTAACATTTGAACCCACTGCTAACCTTCGCCTTCTCACCTTCCTTCACAACTGGTTTGGCAACAATCTTAGGAACATTAGAACTTCCACCGACTCCCTTCACTTGATTGTTAGAATTGGTAAACACACCACCTCCACGCCTTCCTTACTTTTCCCAAGCTAACGCCTTTTGATGTGCCTCCGCTACAGATCTGGGATCGAACATATTAACCATATCCTGGATCTGCATTCTCAACCCTCCAACAAACCTAGCAGTCAGCTGTTCTTCTGTCTCCATTATATCGTTCCTGGCAATGAGTTGGTAAAATTCATCTGCATAGTCATTTACTGATTTCGTCCCCTGCCTTAGATTCTGCAATCTCTGGTACATAAGCGATTGATAGTTGTATGGCAAAAATGTAGCTCTCATCAATTTCTTCATCTTCTACCAAGATTCTATCTTTGACTTCCCCATTCGTTCACGAGTAAGTTTAGTTTGCTGCCACCATGCCAAAGCTCTTCCCCTCAGCCTTGTAGCAACTAACTTCACCCTTCGATTCTCCGGAACCTCCTTGAAATCAAAGATTTCATCCACATTAGATAACCAATCTAAGAATTCTTCAGCTACCATCCCTCCTTTAAACTCCGGAATCTCCATCTTCATTCCCGATTCCCAACGTCGATCATCATCAATAACCCGATACTGATGTTGTCCCTGATCTCGGTCTCTGAAATGAATACTTCCCCTCTCACCATCAAACTCCTCATCAAAGTCTGATGCATATCGTTGTCTTTCACGCCCTCCAGCATCTCTACCACCACTCCTACTACCAACATCCCGTCTATCATGATCATCAACATTCCTCCTACTTCGATTATCAACACTCCTAGGCTCTTGACTTTCTCTCCTCTCCTGTTCTGAATGTGATGACACTCTACTACCCCCACGGATGGATTCAGGTGAATTTCTTCTTCTACTTTGATTCATATCAATCACAAGCTTCTCCAACCTACCAATGCCTTCATCAATCTTCTCATGCATACGTTGTTCCATTTGATCGGCCTCTTCTCTCCGATATAAAGCTTCAACATTTTGATGGCGGTTAGCTCTCCTTGGCGGCATGATTGAAATTCACAAAATTTCAACAAATCGATACCAAAGTGATGCTCCAACTTCACATACAACTTCACAAGGCTCGGCCTACTCCTTAGCTCGAAACAAGCTTCCAATGATCCTTCCTAGGCTCGGCTACTTCACTAGTATACAAGGCCTACTTCAAATTCAAACACTTTCAACACTTTGATCCAAAATGGAATGGATCGAAAGTTCTCCCTCTTGTTGCAACTTCAATATGAACACGATGAACAACTTCAAACTTCAACACTTGGCTCCAAGACCCGATTTAGCTATGATTGGCTAAAACAAGCTCCGATACCAAAACTGACGCAGCGGATTAATCAAAATAAACTTCAATCGGTGAAAGTAACAATCGGTGGATTGATGAATACCAAAATGCCCAAATTCGTTGATCCAAAGATACCGAATTCTAGCTATCTCAAACACGTTGATAGTGCACTATACCGTGTTCAAAGATCTACGATTCTCGTACGTTGATCTAGCGCACTAGATACCGTGAATCGGCTTCTACGATCGTTGAATCGAGCGCACTCGATTAACCGAAAGAGGAGATAGGAGATCACACTCAACTACCAATTTGTATGAAAGCACAAAGCTAACAAAGAGAATTTTATTCAAATATCAACCACCTCAAAATGTACAACACGCTCCATATTTATAGTGTTTTCACCATTCACCCTTAAGTCGTATACGACTTATGACCTTCCTAGGTCGTTGCCGACCTACCATCAGAACACACGACTCAGCATTTAAGTCGCACACGACTTAGTACAACACTCTCTTACAAACAACGCATTACACGACTTATACTAGGTCGTGAATGACTTACGACCCAGAATACAACGACTCAAGACATGTACAGACTCAATGGTACAAACGAATCAACGTATTTCAACATAACACAACACTTAGGTCATATACGACCTAGCGACTGACGACATAAGAAGTAAACGACTCAAGAAAACAAACAGTTTACAACACCATGTCATGACTTACGACTCATCAATTTACACTCAGACACGACTTAAGAAAATACAACACGTACGAGTTAAACAGATAACGACCTCCGACTTAAGTATACCAACGACTCGCCTCTTACCGACTTACGACTTATACATGATACTGGCCATAAGTCGTAAACGACCTAGTCAAGATGTCCCGGAAACGACTTAGCGACTCCTGGCTTCGGTATTGGTTCTTCTTTAGCTGACTTAACTGAGTCGTAAGTCGTACATCCTGACTCCTTTCTTGCATCCATGTTAAGTCGTAGACAATCTTCCCTTTCCTTAGGTCGTTGACTCGTGAACGACTCAAGCTCCTTCTCAGTAACTTGTACCTTCCCCTTAGGTCGTAGCTCTTTCCCATGTGATTCCTTAGGTTGAGTCGCGCACGACTTACGAGCTAAACCCGAAACTTCATTAGGCTGACTCGTGCACGACTTAAGAGTTAAAACCGAAACTTCCTTATCTCGTGAACAGCCTAATCTCTGAATTTCTGTAGATCGTGCTGCATCAATATCATAGAAATAAAATCCTAACCAATCACAAGGATTGTCCATACCAATCAAGATGAACGTAGAAAACTTAGCAAATAAACCAGCAAAGATATAGCTCCTACCGAGCGTAAGAGATCATGAAGAAATCCATAAGTGTACCACTTAAGGATCTATCAGCCCCATGCCAAACACCAGAAGAAAATACGCTCTAAAGTGTCAAATACTATCACTTTAGTAAATATGAAAACTTAACCAAAACATTCTATACCGTCTGGTGAAATTCAAGTATTTAATAGAAGCTGGTAAACCTTACTCATTGCGATATAATGGTGAAACCTAAACTATATTTTCTTAAGGATCTATTGGCCCCATGTCGAACACCAAAAGGGAATACAAACCTTAAGTGTTAATTACTTTCCCAAAGGCAATCACAAGAATTTAACCAAAGCATTTCATATTACTCGGTGAAATTCAAGTATTCACTAATGGGTTAGTAAATACCATTCCAACATTCTATTAGATGAGTTATACCATATTTGATGAAGTGTTACTTGAGAGTATTCAAAGCAATCAATAATACTAAGTTGATTATTAGTATTTCTCATATCATAGAATTATGGCTCTCAAAATTTTACCTTATAGAAAATGATTTCCAAAATATTATATATATATATATAAAACTTACTTTTAAACTTCTCATTTTTAAAACCCATAAACAAATTTATTATTCCACCGTATATTTTTATTATTAGATAAACTAAATCATAATTCCAAATTTTAATATCCAAATGCTTTTATATATATAGTTACTCCAAATTCCTATTAAATGATCAACACCAATCGTATTCCAAGGATCATATGTGTGTGTGTGAAATTAACCATTTATTTTATAAAACCATAAATACTAATATTCTAAACCCATATTATTATTTAGCCATTTTTTTAAAACAACTTAAGTTTGTATTTTCAAAAATATACTTCAAAATTCATAAATTTTCTATTAAAATACTCACTATACAGTAAATCTTTATAATCATTTATAAAAAGGAACTAGTTTGAGTTGAAAACAAGTTTGAAACCTATAATTAGAAGCAAACTTTCTTTTGTAAATTTTTATATTGAAACCATATATATTAGATAATTATATTTTGACTTCAGAAACATTGGATCAAAGAATCACTAAGTCCAAGTATCAGAACTCAGAGAATTAGAAAGTATATAACACAAAAATCATCAAAACAAAGCAACCAAGACTTAACGCACAACAACACGAACGGAAAGAAGCACTGGCATGCACCTAGAATTAGCTCTAGGCTTTAGTTCAGTCGACTGGACCAATTGGATCAATTGACTAGCTAGAACATATATGCTCCAGATTTTTGGTCTACCGACCGAACCACTTGTTTAATTGACAACCTGGAGCATACACGCTCCTGATTAATATCTAGTCTGCTGAAAACTAGTTCAGTCGACTGGTCGAGAACTCTTGGAGCTACATAGCTAATGGTTTTGCATTTTTAGCGACCACTGGTAGACCTTCCAGCGATCTATCTCGACTCTGAAAACTAGAGCCGTTAGAGGATACCCAAAAAATCTGAAATATGTCCGCATCCTCATCCGAAAAGCTGATAAATAACCAATATTCGGAAAAATGGATGCTAATGCGATTACAAAGGCATCCAAATCCTAAATTTATCCGTCCGGTTTATGTCAATATTATAGTTTAAATTATTTGTACTTTAATGCGGTAAATTATATTCATTGTTATTCTATTAAGTTAATAGTTTATATTGTATACACTTAATGCTTATTAACAGCTCGATACTATTTATTATCATCATATTAGTTATTTTTAACACTTTTATAATCAATGAGATTGAAAAATATTTATGTTAAATTAACATTTACTTTTTGTAATTCTTGATTTATTGGTCGTTAGCAGATATGATAATTATTCAATATCCATCCGTATCTGCGGATGCGGATATTCGAGAGCATCCATTGACAGGCCTAGTAAAAATATAAGATGATTGAAAAGAACTAAATTGTAACGACCCGCTATTTTGACTATTCGCATCCGCACATGTCAGACTTGAATAATTCAAAATACCGAATTGTTAATTTAAATTTGGCAAAACACAGATATATAGTAAATAAATAATCACAGAATCACAGACACAGAGTAATAATATGCAGCGGAAGCAAAAGATAGTAGTTCATGAAGCTACTATATATATAACAGAGTTAAATAAGTTACAATAAAAGTCTCGAATATAATAGTCAAATACAATATTAGAATAGCCCACCGGAATCACCGGAATATCTGAAAGCTGGATAGATAGCTGGATCTCCAAGCGAAGCTCCAACTCCAAAGGTGAGTCTCAAAGGCTGAACCACTCAGTCTGACCCAAGCGTAAAGAAAAAACAAAACACTCGAGTCAGGATTAAAATTCTTATATCAATAAATCCAACTCAAGTGAAATAACAACTGAAATACAAGTAACTCAAAGGACGTTCGAATAACCATCCTTTAAGGATACGTTAAACTATCTACTATGTAGTACTGTACGCTAAGTAGATAATGTCTATCAGTAATATAAAATATCAAAATAGTGTTAAGGCGTTACCATTATCCCCCTTAACACATTTTATATAAATGTCATAGTCTATACAGCACTGTAAACTCCACCGTAAACTAGTGGGATATCAGGGAGTACTCCATAGATATAACACAAAACAAATTCGTAGTGGTCGCGTATATAGGGATACAAGTATGACAAGACACATGAGGCAATACCCAAGGTAGTGAATCTACCATGTGCCTGATCCGGACTGGTGAGAACGCATCGCCGCAACGATCGCAACACTGCGAAACAACACTCCTGAAATTCCGAAGGTGCACCAATCAATCACAAGTAATGAGTAGTAGTTACGAAGAAGTGTGTTCGCTCGAGGTAGCTAACCCCATTTGGCCCACCACGGCTCCTAATTTTAGTCATTTCCAATTTGACACAAGTGTCAAGGCTATCCATTATCGTTCTCTTTCTTCAGTCATCACGTACATCATTCCAACCACTTCATTCTGGATCATCACTCCGCGTATAGTTATTAAAGTGGTTTTCGGTTTAGATAGAGAGTATATCCATAACCGATTCCGGTTTCTTTAATAACTTTCGTAATTATTACACCGATTGGTCGCTAATAAATTTCAAAACCAAATCAATTTCAATTTCAATTAGAATTTATAATCAACATAACATTTGTCTTCCAATATTAATTTCCAAAATTTACGTTTCAAAACTTTCAAATTACCATTTCAAAGTTTACAATTCAATTTCAATTTTTATTTAAACAATTCAAATATTGATTCAAGTTCGTACATAAGTTTCATTCCGAAATCATTTAAGATGGTTTAATTTTCATTAAAATCAATTTAAATTCATTCATCGATTTCCTTCAATATTCGCTAAGTAAATTTATCCTTCAAAGCAACTTCTATTTAAATTCCAATTCATTTAAATCAATTACTTACGTTCAACATCGTTATATCAAAACTTCAAATCAAAATAAATTAAACTCATCATATCAATTCTTTAAATTACAAGTCTTACGTTAATTTTAATAAATCTCATTCATTTCAATAAATCACATTTTATTTCTTGTTAAAGGAATTCAAATTTTCATTTATTTATTGACTTCATTACAAATTTCAAACTCAATTAATAAAGAAATAAATTTCATATATTCAAGAAGTTTAATTTCACTTATTAACTTAGTTAAATTTTCCAAAGCTTAATTAATAAATAAAGAAACTCAATTTCATTTATTAACGAAGTTCAAATCCACTTATTCAAAAGTTCAATTTCTCTTATCAAAGAATTCAATTTTTATTCAATTATCAAATAATTTAATCTTGTTCAATTATTAAATAATTTCAATCTTAATTATTAATAATTTCAAAATTTAATAAATTGCAAACTTGGTTATAAATTTAAACATAATGATTAAATCATTTCCACTTAATTATGAAATCATTTCAACTTAATTATAAATTTAACTTAATAATTTCAAACTGAATTATAATTTCAAGTTTAACTATTAAATGATTTCAGACTTAATAATTCCAAAACTGAATTATTACCAATTCCAAATTATTTACTAATAATTCCAAATTTAATTATTAAATAATTAAATTTCAAATAACGTTTTTTCATCAATTACTACGTTAATATTTGTTCAGATTTCAATATTTACATTTTCCTTTCATAAAGATTCAAATTCTAACCTTATTTCAAAACATATTCTTTATTCGAATAAAATCGTTATTTTATTTTAAATCACATTATTGACCAATCGGATTTTTATTTAATTCTCTATCCTAAGTCAAGTTCATTTCGGTATTTATCATTTCAACTCGATTCCAATTCAATTCAAAAATCAAAGCACAACAAAGGGAACTTACAGTGTGATAACGGGGATGGTGTCAAAGTAAATAAACAAGCAATAACAACAATCAATAACAATCCAATAATCAATTCGAATAATCCCGAAATAATCGTATTAATTCACATTTTTATTTGTGCAAATTAATATAATTATTTCTAGAATCTACACTATCGTTTCATGTAGATTAAAGATTATTACACAAATTATTTATATGGTTCTTCACTTGTCATTTTTATTCAATTTCAAACTACATCAATTTATACAACATACATTTAAATGGTTCAAGGTGTCGTTAACACTATTTCTACGTGTCAATTTATTTAACATTAAAATGGGTCATATTATACAAATTTAACTAATAAACTACGACACATATTAATTTCAATTGTTAACTACGTCAATTTCAATTTCACTTTATTTATTGCTTCATACATTAACAATTTAACGTCCAATTAAAACACCAAACAATCAATTATTTATCAACCAAACTGAATTATCATTGCATAAATAACAGATAATGGTGTCAGATGTCAAAGGTGAACTGATACCTAAATAACAGTGTAATAAATAACACACTACACAACAAAAGGCTTTTAACAGCGTTTGATAAACGCTGTAATATGATACAACAGCGTTATTAGAAACGCTGTATAACGACATGCTGTCGTATATACATAACTTACAACAGCGTTTCTATAAACGCTGTTGAAATATCTCTGTGACAGCGTTTATTACGAGCTGTCAATAATGTTTTCAACAGCGTTATTAACGTGCTGTATTATGTTTTCTAAACGCTGTTATTAAATCATCAACTATTTTCGACAGCATGTAAAAACGCTGTTATTGACAATTTCAAGATAATTACAACACAAATTAAACGCTGTTGTTTCTTCATTGACAACATTAATCAAACGCTGTCTTCTATTTATATAACAGCTTTAATATTCCACTCTATTTTTGAATATTCCAGAATTATATTTTGAGTATATTGAAGCAACTAGCATATATAACATGTTCTAATAACTATTAATCAGATACATAAACGTTTACATGATATATACGTTCAGTATATTACAATTACAAATATATACATTCAGTATAACAACCCTTCAAACATATCACCTTCAACTGTTCGCATATAAGCATATCAGACAACACATATCACCTTCAACTGTCCACACAACTGTGTGCATCTCCATCACCATACAACTGCCCAACAAACCGCTGCCATCAGCCTGAACAACAACCACCCACCTGCCACTGACTTTTCCAACGCATCTGCCACCATCCTCACATAACCTTGTTCAACTTCACACTCACAACTGTAGTTCAACTTCATTCTCACCCCTCCTCCAACTTGCTACCACCAGCCATACATACAACACAGTTCATCAATATCACTAAACCATCTTCTTCCTTATCCAACTGATCTACTCTGCAAATATCCATATACATCTCTGCCCATTCATTCCACCTGAACTCCATAACTCCACTGTCATCAATATCAACACCTCCACTGTCAAACCCATATTCACAGCAACAAACATCATCATCCACTCCTACATCCACTCCGCACCACTTGAAAACCAATCCAACCACCAGTCTACTTCACACAGTCCAACTTCTCTCACTGCTGCTCTACGGCATCCAATACCCACAACCCCTTCATCAAACAACCACAACAGTTCTTCTCCTATTCACCAGAAACTTGCCTTACAATTTAGTACACACCCTATCCACTGTTGTACTTCACTGCAATTCACCCGTGACCTCATCGACTTCATTTCCCTACCGCAAAAATCAAACCTTTAATTCGAAACCACCTCGAACTCCTCCTAGCACGAACCACGTCATCCTCCAACTCATTGCCGCGATCTCCACTGATATAGCAAAACTGCACTTTCCAGTTTGATGGAGTTTTCCAATTAAACTTTTGTCCACAAAGTCTTCTCAACCTGTGATGAATTGAATGACAAATTAATATGTATGTAGTTATATACATCACACTTATTCTTAACCAAATTAAGAAAATACCAATTAGAAAATCCACCTATATACTCATGGATCCGATCAGATATTAACAAATTTCTCAAAACCCTATATCATATCATGCATTATAGAAACCCAGAATAAAGACATGTGCCTGCAATTTTTGGTTTAACACCTGATGAAACTTACAAATGGTGCATCTCTTTCATTTTCTGAAGTGGTGGAAAATTTGTGAACCCTCTCATATCACTGACTCTCCTATATTTCATCAAAAAAAACATAAAACAAAAATAAAAAGAAGAAGAAAAGGTAGTATAAAAAGGACAGTTTGTTATAACTACAGAATTCAAGTCATTTTCAAACGAACGGTCTTACAGTTCATCGACTGAGCTCAAGTTAGCAAAAATAGGAGGAAATGGGCCTTCCAAGGATGTTCCTTGCATATCTCTGTAAATAGGTTGCAAAAGTTAAAGTATAAGTTGAGAATTATAGTCTTCTAGAATGAAATTAATTATAATGGAGAAAGTCTACATGAAGTAACGATTTACACTCACAATCGCTTGAGTTGGGTCCAATTACCGATAAAATCAGGAATTTTTCCAGAGATTGGATTTCCATCCATAATACTGCAGATTAATTTATAAATAAATAAAGTTAAATAAAGTTATTAACATGTAGCAACAACATTATTACATTAATAAGAAAGGTGTAAGCACATAACAGCATTTTCCATTACATACAAGTTTTATATATAATATCAATATGCATATATTTGGAAAGGCTTGAAACGAGATGAAAACAAATTAGTAGGTTTCCACCAGTTGTGAATTTAAATCCTAAGCACACCCACTCGTGGATATTTTAAGCTATATTAAAAATACTGAACACCAAACTATGCCTTGGACAACCATTTTAACATGCGTATCAGCAATACCAACCAGTGGATCAATGATGCAATGTATAAATAGTGAATCCATAAATAAATAAAAATACCAAAAATACAATATACTTGTTAACTTACAAGGTGGACAATTTCTTAAGATTCCCCAGTGACTCTGGTAACTCACCAGAGAAATTATTGGAAGCAATATACCTATATGAATAGTATGATAAAAGCCTGAATGCAACCACAATCAATAATATTTCACATTATTGGAATAAAATTTTCTTTACGGTATATTGACAGTCGAGTTAACTTGGTAAGTTTGCCCAGAGTTACGGGAATTGGACCTTCTAATTGGTTTTCTTTGATCACACTGTCATAATCAAGTGGTATTACTAAGAAAAAGAAACTAAAGAAAGTTTAACAAAATGAAAAGGCACCGTGACTATTTTTTTAAATGAAATGCAAGAAGTGAAGTGAAGTGAAATGAATATAGACAAGGATACAATTATAAGAGTGTGTGAATAGTTGTCACCCTCATTTCTCAATAAGGAATAAGGAAAAGTACAAGCAGCGTAATGGACTGAATAAAACTTTGGTATAAGAGAATTACAGAGATTGTAGAGTTGATATGTTTCCTATTTCATCTGGTATTCTTCCATAAAGACGATTCCTAGAAAGTGACCTGCCAGCAATAATCAATTAAAATTTTGCAATTCAAATAAATTGAATTCTTTAAATCATCATGAAGAGTGGAAGAAACCTGTAAATATATATTCTCCCCTAGCAACTAGATGTCAAGATCTGCTTATTTTAGCAACCTTTCCAATTAAACTTTTGTCCAAAAAGTCTTCTCAACCTGTGATGAATTGAATGACAAATTAATATGTATGTAGTTATATACATCACACTTATTCTTAACCAAATTAAGAAAATACCAATGAAACAAATCCAATTAAACAATAAAGAATAGTGCATAAATAAAGATGCATACCAATATTGTCTTCCACTTTTTGTATAACATCCAAACCACCATCTTTTGCCTTTTGAATCAGATTAGTCCACATCTGGAAAAAAAACGTCCATTCAATCAAAATCGGTTATTGGTCACAATAATTACATAAATGAGCCTTCTGCATTTTGCAATTACAACCATTATCAAATCTCTACAGTTCAAATAGCCTACTCACCAAACAATTACAACCATTCAAATAGCCTACTCACCAAACAATTACAACCATTATTAAATCTCTACAGTTCCTTCATTCTCCTTCAACCATATTGCACTGTCGAACACTCCTCACTGAATCACAGAACAGTGCCTTGTTCTGCATATTCCACCATAGCCTTTGTTACCACTGCACATAGGCTGCCCTTCAACAATCTACCAGACTTCTTCACATTCAAACTGCCTTCTGCATTTTGCAAACTTCCACGTCACTTCCCTTCTGCTGCCATTACTACATCATCCACCACCAAACCACAAACACCCAACCTTATGTTACACTGCAATACCCCCACCACCAACAAACTCATCCTCTATCTCTTTGTTTACTGCACCTGCATACTTCATTGAAATAAAATATAAACACTTAGATGATATACCTGGAGAACTTCAAGATCCTTCTTCAACTCAGGAGTCATAGTCGGAGCAGGCATGTCAAACCTGTGTACAAAATAATTTGCATCACATAACAAAAAGATGCAAATGCAAAAGAATCAACCTTATCTTTCCCTTTCTCTGAGCTCTTTTCTGCATCAGTTAGCATGGGAGGTAATTTTGGAGCCCAAGAAAGTCCAATTGTTGACTTAGTTTCCATTTCTATCAGTAAAAACATATTTGGATGAGTACTAATAAGTGAGAATAAAATCTACGGAGAGAGTAGTTGAGCTGTAAAAAGAAGTATGGCCAATATGTGCTTACAAATCATGCGTTGTAACCAAATGGAAAGTGAAATACCAACTAACCATTAGATCTGTACTATATGTAACAAGACTGGCCCATATTTATCAAGTAGTAAATCAATTAACCAACTATCAAGTATCAAGTATATGCTAATTACTACATACAAGAGTTAATTATTGTTGAACTACTTTCTGGGAAATAACGGGAAATAGTATAATAAATATTTCAAACAGGCGACTTATGCCACCACCTGTTTTGGTTGGATATTTTAAAGGGAAAAGAGAGAGAGAGAATACAACCAATAACTGTTATCAAGTTTACAGGTTTCCTATCATTTTTTTCCTTATGATTTTACAGGTTTCCTATGCATAGGGTTCGCTAAACAAAATTGATGGTGTAAATAGTTTTACAGTTATCAGCTTAACATCCATTAGTTAAGTTTCAAATTTCACCCAAATAATAATAATTTACCTGTTTCTCAAAGGTTTAGTAAACCCTAGTGCCTTTGAAGTCATGAAACGGTCAATAGGAAGACCACTTTCTGCCAAGCACATGCAGCAAGAGGACAATAATTCAATTGATTCTTGCAATCAAGAAAGCAGCAATATCATGTTCAAGCTATAAGAAATGCAAATCCATATGTCAAACATCAGGTCTGTTTTTATAAATCAAAATAACCTCAAATAGAAAAAACATTCAAGCAGAAAAGGAAAGACAAACAGGAAAGTTCCAGGTACCATGCATTACGCCCTTTAAGCAAGGTAACATAAGTGTCTGCTAGCAGTGGTCCTGCTAGTTTCTCTGGCTCTTCTGTCAACAAGTGTGTGATGAATATCATTTCTGAAGTGCAATGCGCAAAGTACACTGATTTGCTTGTGGCACTCTCGTTTGTTAGAGCAGCCACCATACCTGCATAGCTGAATTAAACAACAAAGTTATCATGAATGCAAACAGCATAGACACCTTTGTACTTAGACTAAATGAATATCATGAAAAAACAGCAAGTTGATAAGTTGATAATCCGCATATTTTATCATACATAGACTAAATGAAATGGTACTGCAGCTAGAGCAACTAAAAATATGTGAGACCGGAAAGAGTTGTACTTCCATTTTATGTCCTTGTATAAATTTATAAATACACACAAAATGTGCGCACACGTGTGTATATAATAAAAGAATATGAATCTAGCATGACTGTACATGCAAAAGGATGTTAATTCAACAACTTGAACAATTTGAATGATCAAATCACTTAAAAGGCTTAATTATTTTGATCATACAGATGCTCAAAATATTATTACGATTCCATCCACTGTGCTTTACTGTGATTGCATTCCTATCAACTCCACTCTAACTCTACTGATATCAGATTTGATTATCACTTACTATTTTTTTAATTCAAGTTTTTTTACAACATAAATTGAAAAAAAAAGATTTGAATCTGTAGAGTTCCAATTTGACCAAAATTCCAACTAGAATTTTATAGAAGCTTTATAGAGTTCTGATTCGATATCAATTCTATGTTTGTTAGAGTTTGTTTCAGGAGACAAACTTACAATGCCAACTTATAGAAAATAGTGCAAACTTTAACATGATGTTGGCAGTTAGCAGTTCTTTAAGATAGTGCAAACTTATTGTTTGGGGAGATGTTTAAATTGATAATATTCACTATTAACCAACAAATTGATAATATTCAATGTGCTGCTTTTTCCACTGCTGTATTTGCAAGCCAAAGTATGCTTGAATTAAATCAAAAAAGAAAGGTTTGTTAGACTCACTGTTAACCAAATGATCTCACCATTAGATTAGGAACAGTATGCTTCAGAAATAATCAGGTATATAACATAAAGGAAATTACTTGCTGAAAATAACTAAATAATATTATTAGTTACCTTTGCGTGATGAGAATTTAGGTTACCTTTGTGCCATCACAGCATGAACCGGAGTCCCACACATAGGGTGAAGCAACACATCCAGCCCAGTAAAGGAGCTTAACCAAAGTCCAGAATCTTCAGATTACCTATGATTTTGATAAGGCAAGAGCTAAATAGCATAAAATTTAGGAATCTTCCCAATTTTTATGCTATTCAACTATGCCTCATCAATATCATTTAGACCTTATACGATAGTGACAACATCTATATCATCCTGTTGACTGCTCTGGCTGAACCCAAACTGTATAAATTACACATGTATAAATGTCACGCTCATTAAACTGAAAAGAATTTTCAAGATGACCATAATGACCAAGATTTAGAAATAAATTAAAACAGATACTGATACTATGGAAGATTGTGACACAAAAAATTCTATATATTACAAAAATAAACTATTAGAAGAATCTAGTGATTGATTCATTTATATATTATGGAAGATTGTGTGGTTTGATATTGAAGCAAACATGTTTGTGAATAATACCCAAAGTTCAAAGTGTAATGATTCAATTTAAGAAAACACCTTTGGCATAAATTATTATAAATTTGGAAATCAGAAAATAAATACTTTTAACATTATTTTTTGTTTTATTTAAATAAATCTTTTTATGAGCATATACAACATATGGTTTTTTGGTTGCTTTGCTATATTAAATTTCAAGAAAAAAGCAAGTGTTTTCACTTTTTTGATCAAATCTACCCTGATTGTGACGCCTATATGCAAGTTAGTTTCTACTATGCACAAATTTATAAATTTATTATTTGTAAGAGTAACATATTTGCAGCAAGGAAAAAATATAAACAGAGGTTCATTGGTATATTTAGTTTCTATGAAAGATTATTGTAATCTAGTTAGCATAAAGCTTCTTTTAATCACACAAAGAATGTGAGGGTATAATTTTGCTCCTCTTATTATTCCTTCACTCGATTTGTATTGGCATTAATTGGAAAACAAACTTCAGCTTTCTTATGACCTATAATCAGAGTACTAAATCATGTTAAAAAAAATTATAAACTGTCAGGTAAACAAACTTTGACATAATCTAACTACAGTAGAAATGGTTAAATTTATTTAACCTGGACAACATTATATGAAGGACTGTAAACAAAAACCAAAAACATATACTGTACTAAGCCTATTTAGAATCATTACACTTTAATGTTTGGTGTTAGAAGTATTCTGTTTTTTGTTGAAGCTAAAGCTATTAACATATGAAGACACAGATGGGATAGGATATGTGTGCTGTTAGCACTATAACCACTGATCAAATATCTATTGATAAAATCGTCTGAATAACAAAGAATGGACACATATTGGAATGAAACGGTGATGGACGATCGGAGGAAATCATTATTGTTTTTGTTTTTTTGACTGGGAGCATGAGTACTTTAGCCTTTATTAAATGAAGAGAAAATATATTAAAACCAGCTAGCACACACTACAAATACAGGAACAATTATTTAGTATTATCGCAATCTTCCACCCTCGGTTAACCATCATAATTCATCATACTTCTATACTGTAACTATAACAACAACCCCTTGACATCCTCACTTGCTACATACCATTCTGCATCAAACCACCTCTTATAACATCTACCCATTTCTTTCCATCCCACACATACATCCCAAACCACTGCCTCATCCCATAAAAAATTCACCAATCCTTCCTCTGCCTTAACTGCCTCCATCCTCCTCGCTGGTCACCACCAGCCTGCACATCCATCCCCAACTGCAACTACTAACCAACCATTATACAACAAGTTTACTACTTCACATTCAACTGCATTACCTCTGCCTTAATATTAATCATATTTTTCTAATTCGCTTAATGTGAAGCAAATCTGGTGTAGCAAATCTTAGTTACAGCAATAAAAATAACTTTAAAATATTGAACATTTAAAATTAAAAATACCTTAAAAAAAGCACGGCAACGACGTTAGAGATTACTAGAAAGGCTTGTCATTCGGTGTTGTTGGTGGCGTCAGGGTCAGATGAAAAAGAAGGAGCCAGGCGGCAATGATTTGATGGGGTGGGAGGAGGATGGTCCGGAAGCGACAATTGGGACTGTGGCGATTTAATGGGATGGGTCGGCTGAGTGTTTTTATTGTAATAGAGGAATTAGGTTTTTATGAAACGAAATGAAGGGAGGGAAACGAAACGAAGGGAGGGAATGGAACTAGGTTTTAGACAGCGGTTTAACAAATTGTTTTACACTAATTAAGTTGTAAAATACAGAAAAGACAGCGGATTATAGTTAAACGCTGAGATTAAGAGCTGTTAATGACCATTTTTCTTGTAGTGACAGTAGCAAATTTCAATTGTCGTTTCAATTGAAATCAAATTTCATAAATAAAGAATATTAATCGTAAGTGATTTCTCACCTTTCGAGGCTAGAGAGAGAACAGGGCAAACATTCGGAAAAATTCACGAATTCGAAAATCCACCAAATCCAAACGATAGATGTCAAGCGAAGTAGCTGAACACGGATTGACAAACGAGGCTGATAACAAGGAATCGATGAATTGGGTCATAATATGCTCGATATAAACTGAATTGAAACGTATGTTATACTATTATTTTCCTTAAAACTAATATTTAAATAAAAAAATATAGATTTAAAATGACATATCCACATATCAGGTTTAAATTTAAAATTAACATATACTTTCTCAATAATAAATTTAAATCCCATATATACAATGAAACTTCATATTATACTAAAAAAAAGATCCATATTTTGTTAAGACTCAAAGTTTCAAAATTTGACAACATAATTATTTAACCGTACATCATACATATATCTACAAAAACATTTCAAAAGTCTATCTTAAGATACTATCGTACTTTTAAGCACGTAATATATATATATATATATATATATAACTTTAATATATATATCATTGCCACTTTAGACATACGAACAACTGCAGTACTTAGATGAACACATCAGAGCTTTATGACATAATAGACATAATATATTTATAAACATATGTACATATTGTATGTTGAAATCTATACTAAAAAATGAACCCTTAATATAATAAAGTCATAATCTTCAACGCACACATACAGCACCCCAAAACAACAATGTATATATTTTTGATAACAAAATCTGTTTAAAAAAATGGGTAAATAAGCCTTTAACGTGTATATACATATGCCTTTTAAAAAAAAATAGATTGTTAAAAAAAATGCGTTCATGAAAACTAAAACCCTTCATATAACTCACGTTTTCAAGTTTCATAATTATTCTGCCACCATTCATTATATTACCAATATACATCCTTATGTGCATCAAGTGCTGATGGTAGTGGTGAGTTTGATATAAAACATTATTAAATAAACACAGTAATATATACAGTCTATATTTATAAAACCCGTAGTTCACCAAATCCTTCAATTAAAGATTTAAAATAAAAAATGTTGAAATATTATCACCATAACGTGATACCGTATATAACAAAACATAGCATAATTTATGAAATATTGAAATCCATACCTACAGTTTACAATAAGTATATTATGACTTGTTGTGCATGCTCGGATGAGAAGGCAAGAGCAGTGGAAGGGAAAACAACCGACCAGAGGCCGTGATGTGATGGAATGGGATGTTGCAGGGTGGTTCGACACTTGCCTGCGTGTGGGCGGAGGACGCAATGGCGTTCAGGCAAAGCTATGCGGCCATAGGTAGATTTTTTTGGAAGATGATGATGCGGCATACAGTGGAGACGATGGGGTTTCTGGTTGCGCTGGCCATGGCAGTGTTCGGCAAGGGGAAAGGTAAGGTGGGGCTGTTGACGTGGGGTGGGTCGTTGGAGACAGCATGGGTTGTTGCTTGGCTAGGCTGTGGAGAGGGCGGTGTATATGTGCGCATGGGAGTGTTCGGCCATTGGTGATGCAGCAGTGGGCGGTTCTCGGCCATCGGCTTCAAGGGCGATGTCGACGGTGATGGGATAGCGAGAAGCAGGGAAAGTAGGCGGCGGTAATAATGATCGGAGGGAGTGGAATGGAATGGAACAAGAGCAGGTTCCTTTCTTTTTTTTCTGTGGCCAAAGTGAGAAGATGAAAGTAGCAAGTGAAAGAACGTGACCAAAATCAAAAGATTGGAGTTACAAACTTGGGCCATTACATTTTCTGCTTTTCAACTAGGGAATGGAGGAAGTCACGCACAAAATTTTAGATAAATAAATGCAGATGGCCGTTGAAATTATATAGGGCAAAATTTGAATGGTCATAGAAAAAAATAACGTGAAACAATAGACTCGAACGGGTACCGATACGGCTGACAGTTTACAAATTTCACCGCGTACCATTCTCCGAAATGCATAAATGAATATGTTGTGCAGATCGGCACGACGAGATGATCAAAATAATACACCGATATCAGTAATACGATTGAATTATAAAAATTCAAAATTTTATAATAGCGGAAAATGCGTGAAAAACATAGAAAAATAAGATCGACGGAGCCAAAGATGACCGAATTTGGAAAAACGACAAACTGACACCTTGCTCAGAAGTTGTTTTAGAATTTTTCTATGTAAATATATTTTGGTTTTGAAAACGTTTTATTTTCGTCGTTTTTAACTGGTTAAATTGAAGTAAATTTAAGCACGAAATAAACTTTTGTATTTCGGACGAAAATTTACCAGTTGCTATGCTTAACTGGACGCGTTTCAAATATCGAATTTTCGTTGCGAAATTTTATTGTTTATTTTTATTTAACGAAAATTTCATTTAACGCAAAACGCACGTTTCTTACGTTAAAATTATTAATTTGGTTTCTGCTATTGGTTACGACTATTTCATATTATTACATTACATTTTTAATATGTATTACATTATTGGTTTTATCGAAATTGGTCGTCTACGAATTTGGTTTTGGATTTGTAACATATATGGAAAGAGATTTCCATTTAATAAATCGTAACATTTTATTTCTATCGGATTTTTAATTAAAATTTTATTTAATTTAGTATTTTAAAAGCGTTAAAAATACGGGTCATTACAATCTCCCAACTCAAAACTTTTCGCCCTCGAAAAGGAAGGAGGTAGGAGAATAGAAACAAACAGAAAAAAAATAAATTGAAAACAGAGTAAAATAATTAATTCAAACCATATAAATTTCAATTTAAATAAATTTATATTCAACAATTTGTTTTTTTAAATTCAAGATTTTCATTAAATTGATTTGATTTCTCATTTATTAATGTTAGGTACAAAAAGTTTCTTTAAATGAAATAAAATTTAATTCAATTAATTCAAGATATCTCATTAAGTTGATTTAATTCAATTTATTAACTTTCAAAACAAAAAACTTCTTCTATTAATCACACCTATTATTTATTTAACTTATTATTCTTATATCTCCATAAACATTTTATAATTTTAAATTTAAGTGAATTACATTTATTATACGCACTCACATTTTTTATGAAGACAATTTTATATTATATGTTATCCAATTTTCTTAAATTAACAATTTCAAAGATCATAATTTGAATAGTCATTTATTACAAACATACTTTATTCGACAAATTTAATTCTTTATTCCAAATTATTATCAAATTTATTCTACTTAATATATCTTATCACCTAGATTAAGTATATTTACACTTAAAATAACTACTCAAATTTATTTAAAAATTCCTTTGATATCATTTATATTATATAATATTCAATTACATAATTAACCTATGAAAATTTAAGTAAGTTATATTAAATGCAATTGAGTATTATCCAAATAAAATTTATGATTATTTAGGCTTAAATTTTTATTCAAAATTTTGATTTCATTTTATAATTGAAATTATCCTTTATCATAAATTAGAGAATTAAAATTTGCGAGTAACTTCAAATTTATTTAGAGATGAATAAATATATGTATCATATATCAAATTAGATTTAAATCATATATCGGTATATATATTACAAATCAAATCATACTTTAAGAATTTCAAATCAGTTTATTTTTTCAAAACTAACCGTTGCAAGGCTAGAGAATAGTCTCTCCACTTCGAAACTCGAAAATAAATGTCGATGATGCGGCCGTCATCACCAAAATTATTTTCCAGCGACAAAAGAGAAGAGCTCTAATTTAAACAGTTAAAATTCTTTGAAACGGTTTCTATTTGAAAATATTTTAAATAATATACACATTAAAACTTTAAATCCATAATTCGAAATTATCGGAAATTAAATTCTCAAATTTCATTTTAAATTCACTTCAAATTCCAAATCAAATTATAACTAAATTTTATAAATTCATTTATTTATATTCTTCAATAGTCAATGGTTTACAAAACAATAAATGAAATTTAATTTTTCACATTTCGGACAACAGATTCATTAACATTTTAATTTCAGAAAAATTTATACGTATATATGATAAAATCATTCCATATTATTTTATTTACTAAGCTCGAAGCAATATTGTGTCAGTTTGCTCTGCTCAAGTGTTTTAGAAATTCTATCGATAGAGTTGATCAGACGAATCGATCGAAAATCCAAATCAACATCAACAACTCAAACAACACAATATATATAAAACATTTTAATACAAATTTACAAATACACTTCCTCACTCAACGTTACAAGAATGGATTTTAAAGCAAGGATAGAGATTCAAATTTGATGGGATCAAATTAAAGAGAATTTTGATTCGAATATAGGTTCGAAAGAAAAGATAAGATGATTCAATTAACAGAATCGGGAGATGAATAAGCTTATTTAATTTACGGGCAACCTTAACCAGGTCGACCGTGACTTCAAGAATAAGATCAATGCATAATTCCAAGGCAAATCAACATTTGATCTCGAGAAATAGAATTCATACATAGCAAGAGATAGATAGAATCGTAAACCGAGGATACAGAATTCTCCGGTAAATCGATGTCTATTGTAAAGGAGTTTCACCCTTTTACAAATCATTCAGAGATTGGCGAGACCGCCGATCTATTATAGATATCATTCGAAGTGGAGTTATGCGATACTCCAGAATTTAAAAGAAGATGAATAGTGAGGGACAAGAATGAATTTTGGAACCGAGGGACGTTCCGAAAATTCAAAGGAATTGAGTTAAAAGGAAGAGATTGAAACTCGAATGAGAGTGATTCTGTAAATACATTTACACTATATGCTGAGTTTTTCCTAGAGCTACCAATGCTCTGATACCAACTGTAACGACCCGCTATTTTGACTATTCGCATCCGCACATGTTAGACTTGAATAATTCAAAATACCGAATTGTTAATTTAAATTTGGCAAAGCACAGATATACAGTAACTAAATAATCACAGAATCACAAACACAGAGTAAAAATATGCAGCGGAAGCAAAAGATAGTATTTCATGAAGCTACTATATATATAACAGAGTTAAATAAGTTACAACAAAAGTCTCGAATATAATAGTCAAATACAATATCAGAATACCCCACTGGAATCAATGGAATATCAGAAAGCTGGATAGATAGCTGGATCTCCAGGCGAAGCTCCAACTCCAAAGGTGAGTCTCAAAAGCTGAACCACTCAGTCTAACCCAAGCGTAAAGAAAATACAAAACACTCGAATCAGGATTAACATTCTTATATCAATAAATCCAACTCAAGTGAAATAACAACTGAAATACAAGTAACTCAAAGGACGTTGGAATAACCATCCTTTAAGGATCCGTTAAACTATCTACTATGTAATACTGTACGCTAAGTAGGTAATGTCTATCAGTAATATAAAATATCAAAATAGTGTTAAGGCGTTACCATTATCCCCCTTAACACATTTTATGTAAATGTCATAGTCTATACAGCACTGTAAACTCCACCGTAAACTAGTGGGATATCAGGGAGTACTCCATAGATATAACACAAAACAAATTCGTAGTTGTCGCGTATATAGGGATACAAGTATGACAAGGCACATGAGGCAATACCCAAGGTAGTGAAACTACTGTTTTCCTGATCCGGACAGGTGAGAACGCATCGCCCAACGATCGCAACACCGCGAAACAACACTCCTGAAATTCCTACGGCGCACCAATAAATCACAAGTAATGAGTAGTAGTTACGAAGAAGTGTGTTCGTGTAACAACCCGCATATTTATCGATTTTATATCTAAATATTTTATTTAAATATTTTATCGTTAGTCGGATTTTAGCCCGAAAAGCTACTTTTTGCATACGGTCGAATTAGGACTCGGGACCACTCCCATTGAGTTTAAAATGCCGTTTGTGACCTTTTTGAGTATAAGCTTCGATATGTTTGGAGAAAGTTGATTTTTGCTACTTTTCACTTTGGGTTTGGTTTGGGCTCAACCCTATGTTAACTTATGCTCAAATCTGAGCCACTCTCCCCCACTCACCCTCATTCTCTTCTCCTTTCAGTTTTTATAACATTAATGGTGGAGGAGATTGGAAATTAAAACTCCAAAACCCTAGTTTCTCTTGCAAATCAAATTCCTAGCTCCAAACTCAAGAAGAACCCATTGGTAAGCTTCTCTTCTTCTTCTCCAACTTATTCTCTTACCAATTTCAGAAATTCCTAAACCTAATTTTGGGAATATTCTTGTTTTTGAGCTTAGATTCAAGCTCAATTGGGTTGTGTTGAAGAGAGGTCGAATCTCCATTTGCTTTCAAGCTTCTTCTTGTTCGATTTTGTGAGAAGGTGAGATTTTTATCTCATATCTATGACTATAATTATCTTTGGTTGTTGGGTATGAATTCCTAACACTTCTTCATGTGCATTTGCTCTTGATTTGGATTGGTTTTGTGAATACTCTAATTTTTGGGTTTTTAAGTCAAATTTGTGTGAAATCCTTTTATGGATGTTTGATCATGCTTTTGGTGATACATCAAGGAGCATATAGGGCCGGGCTGCCGATTGGCATAAACCCTTAGAGCCAATGTTCGTCCGGTTGCATTTTGGAAGAGTTTGCTCTTCATTTGAATAAGGCTGAAAAACAGCCCAGGCATGATTCAGTCGACTGAACCTGGAACCCGAAAGTTTCCAGGCATGAGTCAGTCGACTGAAAACTCTATTCAATCGACTGAACCTGGAAACAGAAAGTTTCGTAAACCTAGAAAATTTCCAGGCACAGGGTCAGTCGACTGAAAACTCTGTTCAGTCGACTGAACCTGCTGTTTATGTCCAATTTGCCTTTTTGGATTGAAATCCCAATTTAAATCGATTCGTGATAATCCTATTTTTTGTTATCATCTATTATGACTTTGATGACTCTTTTTAGGGATTTTTGAATATCCATTTCGATGGATCCTTTATCGATTTCTTTGGATTTTATTCACGTCTTCGTATGTGAATTTTTGTGATTGATTGTTCTTACAATCTTCTTCGTGATTTGTCACTTTAAAAATATAAACGTTTTCTATGCTAGTAGTAAATATCAAAACTCTTTCCTCAAACGATTTCAATACTATTTTAATACCAAATTCGTTTATAAAACCGTTTTTCAATCTATTAGTATATACAAACCTTTACCTCACTCGTATGAGAAATCTAATTAAATGGCTTAGTAAAACAAGTGGTATGAAACGGTTGCGTTTACTTTGTCGGTTAATTCTTGGACTTGTTCGATTGAACCTCTTGTGACAATTTTCTAGCGGAGATTTACAGTTTGTTCGTAAATATTTAAGTTAAGCAAGTGGTTATGGGACATGAAGCTAAACTCATATATTTACCAGCTTAGTGTAATTGACACTTCTCGTTGATCATGACGATCATCTTTGTGATTTAGACTAGCAATGTGCGATGTCTCTTTGTCTGCGAGGGAGACTAAACCCCGTTTTGTGGAGTTTCGACTCAATTTGTGATGGGGTAGCAACCCATGGTCTTCGGGCCGTTTGTGGAGCTTCGGCTCAATTTGTGATGGTTAGCGACCATGGAATTAGCGTTCCGTTTGTGATACACGTGTTGGTGGGCTTTATGCTCCTGTTTGTGATAGGCCTCCCCCCCTTTGTGATTTCTGGATTTCTTGTGTAGATTCCTAGAATTTGTGTTTCACCAATTTTCGTGATTTCCATTGATAAGTTTTATCAATATTTGTGCATTGGTGAATTTGTGTGTCATTGACTTTAGTGATTTCTGGATTTCTTGTGTAGTTTTCTGGAATTTGTGTGTCATTGACTTTTGTGATTGATATTGATATTAGCGTCAATATTTATGGTATGGTGATCCAAATAAGAAGTATGACGTTTCTTTGATTCTTGTGTAGATTTGGTGACATTGATAAATCTCTTGATGATTATCAACTATGTGTGTATATATATATATATATCACAGCTTGGCATTGTGATTATTATGTGTTTAGTCGTATCTCTTATTCAATATCGTTTCATCTGATATCTATAGTTAGACTGATCCGTTTATTATTTTCTTATTAAATAATACTCGGGTCAGATCGAGATGTTACAGGTGCTTCTGCTTGACTTCTCTCTTGGGATTGATTTCTCTTGCTTTTGGTTAACTACTTAGATTAGTAGTTTTTGTTGTATACATTTGAGATATAGACTCCATAATGTATACTTATTCTTTTGTGTAGTTCATGTAACTATTCTTTTGTGATATTGTGGATCTCTTTAGACCACTACTCTGATGAACACTTTCATGTGTTATATTCATATCTATTTCCGCCTTTGTGATATGAATTGTCGGTGACTGATTTGTGTTATGCTTATTTCTATATTTGTTTCCGAAGATATTATATCCACCGTGTGGTAGCTTTGAGTTTCTGTCGGTATGTCGGATTTCCTCTTGAAATAGAATGCATGCTATACTACCTGACATATCGAGGCTCGCACAAAGCAATTACACGGATGGTCGCTCCTCAACAGCCTTATTCTCCATGCTAGTCGACAGCATTACTCCGTAGTGTTTTTGGCTAGCGTGGGTATAGAGGTAGGGCGTCACAGCTTGGTGTCAGAGCCAAACTTCGAAACAATATGGAATATTATAACAAGGATCATCGTCCTAAGTTCATCTTAGGAGTCGTGCTTTAGGATTTTATTCGGGTGTACGTACCGTTCTATCCTATTTTCTTTTATGATTCCTTATTTTGTCTATCAAGATTGCTTGATATTCAATTTGGTGAATAACCTTTTTCTTCCTCTTCTTTCTTTCTAAAGGAAGAGAAATGTCTAGACATGGCCGCCCCAGAGCCGTGCCATCTTGCACTCCGCCACAGGATGGAGTTTTTATGACTGCTCAACAGCTTCTTGATTTAGTGACGAATGCTCAAGCAGCTGGAGCTAACCCGGAACCTACTCACCCAAAGTCGGGATTTGCACGCTTGTGTAGCGATTACACTAATTTGGGTGGGGAGCCATTCAGAGGTTCCGAAACTGTTGTTGAAGTACAGGTCTGGCTAAGGTCATGCGATCGAATCTTTTCTCGCATGAATCTTATTGACCTTCAGCGAGTTCAGGTGGCCTCTAGTATGCTCCGAGAAAGAGCATTGGACTGGCACGAACTTCTTATTTCTGAGATTAATGAAGCGGATCTCACCTGGGAGAAATTCCGAGAGCGCTTCGAGTTGAAATTCGTACCAGAAGTAGAAAAATTGACATTGGCTCGACGATTTATAGACCTTGTTCAAGGTGAGTCATCCGTGACTGATTACGTCGCCTCCTTCGAATCGCTTTCCAAATATGGGGTTGAATACATCAACACCCCTCTTAAGAAGAATCGGAGATTCGTCTATGGCTTAAACAAAAGTCTCAGGAAGCCATTACTTCTAAAGTTAGAAGTTTCTTTCGACCAACTCGTTGATATCGCTCTTCGTCTTGAAGAGGCGGATAGGGAGGGTGATGTTGAAGTGGTGGGAAATAAACCAAACTTCAACAACAAAAAGAGGCCAAACAAATTTAAAGGCCCTTATCCCAATAAGAAAGGGAAGCAAGCAACCTCCGTGGCAAAGACTTCTTCCTTTCGTCATGGGGAATGCTATGATTGTGGTTCGAAGGACCATTATGCGAACAAGTGCCCAAAGTCTCTTTCTTGTCGCTACTGCAAAGTTCCCGGTCATGTTATATCTTCATGCCCCAAGCTTCAGGGCAAGAAGGAGGGAAAGTTAAATGTTGCTCAAGCCCCTGGCAACAATCTCGTGGCCAAGGTATTTCTCATTCTATTCTAGATGGAATTATTTTATTTCGTGATCATCCTATTCGAGTTCTTTTTGATACGGGTGCGTCCCATTCTTTTATATCAAAAGAACTTGTTGTTACTTTTTCTTTGGATGTTTTGTGTTTAATGACTTCTTTGAGAATTGCGAATCCGGTTGGTGGATCCGCAACAATCAGTTTATTGTGTAAAGATATCAAGATTATTTTGTGTGATTTTTCTTTCCGAGCCGATTTGCATGTCATGCGTTATTTAGGCTTTGGAATGATTTTGGGAATGGATTGGCTTAACCGTTATGAAGCTCATATCCTATGTCCCGAGCGGACTATTCATCTTCGACATCCTCAATCTATTAATCAGGTTTCTGTTATTCTTAAAGATTCAGATTCTGCTTTGGTTGCATCTTTATATTCTTTAAATCCTCGTGATGACGATGATGATGATGAGGGTGATATTATTTCTCTTATTCACGTCGTTTGTGAATTTTCCGACATATTCGAGCCCGTTTTAGGATTACCACCTAAGCGAGCAATTGAGTTCAGAATTAATCTTATTCCTGGAGCTCAACCTATCACTCGTCCTCCTTATCTATGTCCAATAAAGAAAATGAGGAGATGCGTAAACAATTATCTGAATTGGAAACGAAGCAATTTATTCGCTCTAGTTCCTCGCCTTCGGAGCTTTAGCTATTTTTGTGAAGAAATCCGATGGTACACTTAGGCTTTGCGTTGACTACCGCAAGCTTAATGATCTTACTCTCAAAAATAAATATCCTTTACCTTGGATTGATGATCTATTCGATCAACTTAGTGGTGCTAGAGTCTTTTCACAATTGGACTTGGCTACCGGTTTTCATCAGCTTCGTATTGCGGAGGATAGCATTCCTTTGACATCGTTCCGTACTCGGTATGGATCTTATGATGGCTTGTTATGCCATTTTGGTTAACGAATGCCCCGGCTTATTTCGTTGACTTAATGAATCGAGTTTTTAAAGACTTTCTCGACCGGTTTGTTCTCGTCTTTATCGATGATATTCTTGTGTATTTTAAAACCGAGGAGGAGCATGAAAAACATCTTCGGATTGTGTTGGAAACTCTTAGGAGTAATCAATTAAAGGCAAAATTTCCTAAATGCCACTTTTGGCAATCTCGTGTAAAATTTCTCGGTCATATTATTTCCGAATCCGGAATTTCCATGGATCCTTCAAAGATTGAAGCGATTCAAGATTGGAAGAGACCGGAGAGTGTGACAGAGATTCGTAGTTTTCTTGGATTGGCGGGCTATTACCGTCGCTTTATCAAAGACTTTTCCAAGATTGTCGTGCCTCTCACTGGCTTGACGAAGAAAGGTGTTAAATACATTTGGTAGGACAAATGTGAAACTTCTTTTCAGAAATTAAAAGAACTTCTTTCTGATGCTCCTATTCTCGTTATTCCCGAGGGGAATCAAGATTTCGTTGTTTATACCGATGCTAGTCGCGTTGGTTTGGGTGTCGTTCTTATGCAAAGAGAACGTGTTATTGCTTATGCTTCTAGGCAATTGAAGCCTGCTGAGACTAGGTATGCCACTCATGATTTAGAGCTCGCGGCTATTGTCTTCGCCCTTCGTATTTGGCGTCATTATCTTTTAGGAGAGAAATTTGTTCTTTATACCGATCATAAATCCTTGAAGTATTTATTCTCTCAAAAGGAACTTAATTTGCGTCAACAGCGTTGGCTCGAATTTCTTGCGCCATATGATCTTGATATTCTTTATACTCCCGGTAAGGGTAATCGTGTCGCCGATGCTCTTAGCCGTAAACAACAAGCTGTTGTTTCTATGATGATATCCGAATGGAACGATCTCGAGATCTTATCCACTTCTGAGATTCGAGACCGCGTATCCGAGTTACGCTCATCATTTGTTTTATGTAGCCTTGAGGCTCATCCTTCTCTTTTAGACTGCATTCTTGAAGCTCAAAGGCTAGATCCTGAATTGGCTTTCTTGGCCAAAATATTAGGGATAAAATTGATATTGAAGGATTGAAAGACTTTGATATCGATTCTCGTGGCGGCATTCGGAGGGTTGGTAGACTTGTCGTGCCAAATATTGGTGATCTTCATGAAGATATTTTAGAAGATTCTCATCGTTCTAAATTTACCATTCATCCCGGTAGTAGTAAAATGTACGCGGATATGAAGCGACTTTATTATTGGGAGGGAATGAAACTCGATATTGCTAACTTTGTTAAGTGTTGCATGACTTGCCAACTCGTTAAGGCCGAACATCAAAGGCCCGGTGGGTTATTGCAACCTTTAGAAATTCCAATTTGGAAGTGGGACCATATTTCCATGGATTTTATAGATGGCCTTCCCCGTTCTCGTTCGGGTCATGATAGCTTATGGGTGATCGTTGATAGACTTACTAAATCCGCCCATTTTATTCCCGTTCGGTCTAACCGAACCGTTCCTCTTTTGGCCAAACTCTTTATCAAAGTGATTGTTAAATTACGTGGAGTTCCTACTTCTATAGTTAGTGATCGTGATCCGTTGTTTACTAGTGGATTTTGGAAGAGTCTTCAAAAAGCTTTAGGAACGAGGCTTAATTTTAGCACCGCTTATCACCCCCAGTCCGATGGACAAACTGAGCGTGTGAATCAAACTCTTGAAGATCTTCTTCGTGCTTGTGTGCTTGATTTCGGTGGAAGTTGGGAAGATCATATTTCTCTTGTTGAATTTTCTTATAATAATAGCTTCCAATCTAGTATTGGTATGGCACCTTTTGAGGCACTCTACGAAAGGCCATGCCGATCTCCTTCTTGTTGGCTTGAGGCCGGTGAGAAGTTGGCTTTAGGTCCAGATTTTATTCGTGATTCCACAGAAAAGATTGATCTTATTCGTCATAGGATGAAAGAAGCCCAGAGTAGACAAAAATCCTATGCCGATAACCGGAGAAGGAAGTTAGAATTTTCTGTGGGAGATCTTGTGTTCATTCGTGTTTCACCAATGAAAGGTGTTGTACGTTTCAGTCGATCGGGAAAACTAGCGCCTCGATATATTGGGCCATTTCCTATCACCGAACGTATTGGTTCCATGGCTTATCGCCTTTTATTACCGGCTCAGTTTTCTGCTATGCATGACGTGTTTCACGTTTCTCAACTTCGGAAATGTCTTCGAGATTCCGATTCTATTCTTGAGCCCGGTGTTGTGGAAGATATTGAAGTTTCGCCTGATTTAACTTATGAGCAACATCCTATTCGTATCATTGCTTCGGAAGTCAAACGACTTCGAAATAAAGATGTTTCGCTTGTTAAAGTTCAATGGTCTTCAAATCCTAAGGATTGTTCTTGGGAATCTAGAGAGTACATCGAGCGTACACATCCGGACTTACTTTCTCGTGCTCTTTAAGGTGAACTTCTTATTTCAAACTTCTTTTGTGTAGAATATGCTTTTATGGTTGTTACTATATATCTTCTTCTTATAATATTGCGAGGACGCAATTTCTTTAAGGAGGGGAGTCTGTAACAACCCGCATATTTATCGATTTTATATTTAAATATTTTATTTAAATATTTTATCGTTAGTCGGATTTTAGTCTGAAAAGCTACTTTTTGCATACGGTCGAATTAGGACTCGGGACCACTCCCATTGAGTTTAAAATGCCGTTTGCGACCTTTTTGAGTATAAGCTTCGATATGTTTGGAGAAAGTTGATTTTTGCTACTTTTCACTTTGGGTTTGGTTTGGGCTCAGCCCTATGTTAACTTATGCTCAAATCTGAGCTACTCTCCCCCACTCACCCTCATTCTCTTCTCCTTTCAGTTTTTATAACATTAATGGGGGAGTAGATTGGAAATTAAAACTCCAAAACCCTAGTTTCTCTTGCAAATCAAATTCCTAGCTCCAAACTCAAGAAGAACCCATTGGTAAGCTTCTCTTCTTCTTCTCCAACTTATTCTCTTACCAATTTCAGAAATTCCTAAACCTAATTTTGGGAATGTTCTTGTTTTTAGCTTAGATTCAAGCTCAATTGGGTTGTGTTGAAGAGAGGTTGATTCTCCATTTGCTTTCAAGCTTCTTCTTGTTCGATTTTGTGAAAAGGTGAGATTTTTATCTCACATCTATGACTATAATTATCTTTGGTTGTTGGGTATGAATTCCTAACACTTCTTCATGTGCATTTGTTCTTGATTTGGATTGGTTTTGTGTATACTCCAATTTTTGGGTTTTTAAGTCAAATTTGTGTGAAATCCTTTTATGGATGTTTGATCATGCTTTTGTTGATGCATCAAGGAGCATATAGGGCCGGGTTGCCGATTGGCATAAACCCTTAGAGCCAATGTTCGTCCGGTTGCATTTTGGAAGAGTTTGCTCTTCATTTGAATAAGGCTGAAAAACAGCCTAGGCATGATTCAGTAGACTGAAAACTCTGTTCAGTCGACTGAACCTGGAACCCGAAAGTTTCCAGGCATGATTCAGTCGACTGAAAACTCTGTTCAGTCGACTGAACCTGGAAACAGAAAGTTTCCTGAACCTGGAAAATTTTCAGGCACAGGGTCAGTCGACTGAAA
Source organism: Allium cepa (assembly GCA_030765085.1). Taxonomy (NCBI): domain Eukaryota; kingdom Viridiplantae; phylum Streptophyta; class Magnoliopsida; order Asparagales; family Amaryllidaceae; genus Allium; species Allium cepa. The sequence continues at coordinate 764,909,543 of CM060937.1, read as the reverse complement.
ACTCTGTTCAGTCGACTGAACCTGCTGTTTGTGTCCAATTTGCCTTTTTGGATTGAAATCCCAATTTAAATCGATTCGTGATAATCCTATTTGTTGTTATCATCTATTATGACTTTGATGACTCTTTTTAGGGATTTTTGAATATCCATTTCGATGAATCCTTTATCGATTTCTTTGGATTTTATTCACGTCTTCGTATGTGAATTTTTGTGATTGATTGTTCTTACAATCTTCTTCGTGATTTGTCACTTTTAAAATATAAAGGTTTTCTATACTAATAGTAAATATCAAAACTCTTTCCTCAAACGATTTCAATACTATTTTAATACCAAATTCGTTTATAAAACCGTTTTCCAATCTATTAGTATATACAAACCTTTACCTCACTCGTATGAGAAATCTAATTAAACGGCTTAGTAAAACAAGTGGTATGAAACGGTTGCGTTTACTTTGTCGGTTAATTCTTGGACTTATTCGATTGAACCTCTTGTGACAATTTTCTAGTGGAGATTTACAGTTTGTTCGTAAATATTTAAGTTAAGCAAGTGGTTATGGGACATGAAGCTAAACTCATATATTTACTAGCTTAGTGTAACTGACACTTCTCGTTGATCATGACGATCATCTTTGTGATTTAGACTAGCAATGTGCGATGTCTCTTTGTCTGCGAGGGAGACTAAACCCCGTTTTGTGGAGTTTCGACTCAATTTGTGATGGGGTAGCAACCCATGGTCTTTGGGCCGTTTGTGGAGCTTCGGCTCAATTTGTGATGGTTAGCGGCCATGGAATTAGCGTTCCGTTTGTGATACACGTGTTGGTGGGCTTTATGCTCCCGTTTGTGATAGGCCTCCCCCCTTTTGTGATTTCTGGATTTCTTGTGTAGATTCCTAGAATTAGTGTTTCACCAATTTTCGTGATTTCCATTGATAAGTTTTATCAATATTTGTGCATTGGTGAATTTGTGTGTCATTGACTTTAGTGATTTCTGGATTTCTTGTGTAGTCTTCTGGAATTTGTGTGTCATTGACTTTTGTGATTGATATTGATATTAGCGTCAATATTTATGGTATGGTGATCGAAATAAGGAGTATGACGTTTCTTTGATTCTTGTGTAGATTTGGTGACATTGATAAATCTCTTGACGATTATCAACTATGTATGTATATATATATATATATATATATATATATATATCACAGCTTGGCATTGTGATTATTATGTGTTTAGTCATATCTCTTATTCTATATCTTTTCATCTAATATCTATAGTTAGGCTGATCCGTTTATTATTTTCTTATTAAATAATACTCGGGTCAGACCGAGATGTTACAGGTGCTTCTGCTTGACTTCTCTCTTGGGATTGATTTCTCTTGCTTTTGGTTAACTACTTAGATTAGTAGTTTTTGTTGTATACATTTGAGATATAGTCTCCATAATGTATACTTATTCTTTTGTGTAGTTCATGTAACTATTCTTTTATGATATTGTGGATCTCTTTAGACCACTACTCTGATGAACACTTTCATGTGTTATATTCATATATATTTCCGCCATTGTGATATGAATTGTCTGTGACTGATTTGTGTTATGCTTATTTCTATATTTGTTTCCGAAGATATTATAGCCACCGTGTGGTAGCTTTGAGTTTGTGTCGGTATGTCGGATTTCCTCGTGAAATAGAATGCATGCTATACTACCTGACATATCGAGTCTCGCACAAATCAATTACACGGATAGTCGCTCCTCAACAGCCTTATTCTCCGTGCTAGTCGACAGCATTACTCCGTAGTGTTCTTGGCTAGCGTGGGTATAGAGGTGGGGCGTCACAGTTCGCTCGAGGTAGCTAATCCCATTTTGCCCGGCACGGCTCCTAATTTTAGTCATTTCCAATTTGACACAAGTGTCAAGGCTATCCATTATCGTTCTCTTTCTTCAGTCATCACGTACATCATTCCAACCACTTCATTCTGGATCATCACTCTGCGTATAGTTATTAAAATGGTTTTCGGTTTAGATAGAGAGTATATCCATAACCAATTCCGGTTTCTTTAATAACTTTCATAATTATTACACCGATTGGTCGCTAATAAATTTCAAAACCAAATCAATTTCATTTTCAATTAGAATTTATAATCAACATAACATTTGTCTTACAACATTAGTTTCCAAAATTTACGTCTCAAAACTTTCAAATTACCATTTCAAAGTTTACAATTCAATTTCAATTTTTATTTAAATAATTCAAATATTGATTCAAGTTCGTACATACGTTTCATTCCGAAATCATTTAAGATTGTTTAATTTTCATTCAAATCAATTTAAATTCATTTATCGATTTCCTTCAATATTTGCTAAGTAAATTTATCCTTCAAACAACTTCTATTTAAATTCCAATTCATTTAAATCGGTTACTTACGTTCAACATCGTTATATCAAAACTTCAAATCAAAATAAATTAAATTCGCAATATCAATTCTTTAAATTACAAGTTTACGTTAATTTCAATAAATCTCATTCATTTCAATAAATCACATTTTATTTCTTGTTAAAGGAATTCAAATTTTCATTTATTTATTGACTTCGTTACAAATTTCAAACTCAATTAATAAAGAACTAAATTTCATATATTCAAGAAGTTTAATTTCGCTTATTAACTTAGTTAAATTTTCCAAAGCTTAATTAATAAATAAAGGAACTCAATTTCATTTATTAACGAAGTTCAAATCCACTTATTCAAAAGTTCAATTTCTCTTATCAAAGAATTCAATTTTTATTCAATTGTCAAATAATTTAATCTTGTTCAATTATTAAATAATTTCAATCTTAGTTATTAATAATTTCAAAATTTAATAAATTGCAAACTTGGTTATAAATTTAAACATAATTATTAAATCATTTCCACTTAATTATGAAATCATTTCAACTTAGTTATAAATTCAACTTAATAATTTCAAACTTAATTGTAATTTCGAACTTAATTATAATTTCAAGTTTAACTATTAAATGATTTCAAACATAATAACTCCAAAACTGAATTATTACCAATTCCAAATTATTTACTAATAATTCCAAATTTAATTATTAAATAATTAAATTTCAAATAACGTTCTTTCATCAATTACTACGTTAAAATTTGTTCAGATTTCAATATTTACATTTTCCTTTCATAAAGATTCAAATTCTAACCTTATTTCAAAACTTATTCTTTATTCAAATAAAATCGTTATTTTATTTTAAAGCACATTATTGACCAATCGGAATTTTATTTAATTCTCCATCCTAAGTCAAGTTCATTACGGTATTTATCATTTCAACCCGATTCCAATTCAATTCAAAAATCAAAATACAACAAAGGGGACTTGCAGTGTGATAACGGGGATGTTGTCAAAGTAAATAAACAAGCAATAACAACAATCAATAACAATCCAATAATCAATTCGAATAATCTCGAAATAATTGTATTAATTCACACTGTTATATGTGCAAATTAATATAATTATTTCTAGAATCTACACTATCATTTCATGTAGATTAAAGATTATTACACGAATTATATATACGGTTCTTCACTTGTCATTTTTATTCAATTTCAAACTACATCAATTTATACAACATACATTTAAATGGTTCAAGGTGTCGTTAACACTATTTCTACGTGTCAATTTATTTAACATTAAAAGGGGTCATATTATACAAATTTAACTAATAAACTACAACACATATCAATTTCAAATTGTTAACCACGTCGATTTCAATTTCACTTTATTTATCGCTTAATACATTAACAATTTAACGTCCAATTACAACACCAAACAATCAATCATTTATCAACCAAACTGAATTATCATTGCATAAATAACAGATAATGGTGTCAGATGTCAAAGGTGAACTGATACCTAAATAACAGTGTAATAAATAACAGCAGCAAATTTCAATTGTCGTTTCAATTGAAATCAAATTTAATAAATAAAGAATATTAATCGTGAGTGATTGCTCACCTTTCGAGGCTAGAGAGAGAACAGGGCAAACATTCGGAAAAATTCACGAATTCGAAAATCCACCAAATCCAAACGATAGATGTCAAGCGAAGTAGCTGAACACGGATTGACAAACGAGGCTGATAATAAGGAATCGATGAATTGAGTCAGAATATGCTCGATATAAACTGAATTGAAACGTATATTATACTATTATTTTCCTTAAAACTAATATTTAAATAAAAAATACAGATTTAAAATGACATATCTACGTATCACGTTAAAATTTAGAGTTTACATATACTTTCTCAATATTAAATTTAAATCCCATATATACAGTGAAACTTCATATTATACTAAAAAAAAGATCCATATTTTGTTAAGACTCAAAGTTTCAAAATTTGACAACATAATTATTTAACCGTGCATCATACATATATCTACAAAAACATTCAAAAGTCTATCTTAGGATATTATCATACTTTTGAGCACATAATTTGTGACGCCCCACTTCAAAACCCACGCTAGCCAAGAACACTACGGTGTAGTGCTGTCAACTAGCGCGGAGAATAAGGCTGATGAGGAGCGACCATCCATGTAATTACTTATCACACGGTGGCTAAAAATAATCTTCGGAAACAAACATAGAAATAAGCATAACACAAATTAGTCACAGACATCCATATCACAAAGGCGGAACAAGAAATGAATATATAACTAACAAATGAAAGTGTACATCAGAGTAGTGGTCAAAAAGATCCACAATAATACAAAAGAACAGCAATAGGTGCTATACCAAAAGAATAAAACTATGAGTCTATATCTCAAGTGTATACAACAAAAACTGCTAATCTAAACAAGTAGCCAAAAGTCTGTGTAGTGAATCACTGGGGAGAAGTCAAGCAGAAGCACCTGTAACATCTCGGTCTGACCCGAGTATTATTTATAAGAAAATAATAAACGGATCAGTCTAGCTATAAATATCAGACGACATGATATAAAATAAGAGAAATGGCATATGCGAATAATATCCATAACATCATACTTCTATAAGTATGTAAATGATAATCAACAAGAGATTAATCAATATCACAAGAATCTTCTCAAAGATCCAAAAGGGTATCATACCCAAAACTTGTACTCATAACAAGTCAATGACATAAATTCTAGAAATCAACACAAGAAATCCAAAAAATCATGAAAAAGAAAGAGGCCTATCACATGACGATCCGAAGACCATGGGGAGCTACCCCATATGTGTGAGTCGAAATCACACAGATGAGGTCTAGACTAGCCAAAAACCAAAAAGGTATGTGTGAGTGAAATCACACAGGTGGTGTCTAGTCTAACCTCGCAAACAAAAACGTATGTTTGAGTGAAATCACACAAGTGGTTTCTAGACTAACCAAGAAGGTAAAATGGTATGTGTGAATGAAATCACACAAGTGGTGTCTAGTCTAACCAAGCAAACAAGAGACATCGCACAACTGCTAGTCTAAATCATAAGAATGATCGTCATGATCAACGAGAAGTGTCAATTACACTAAGCTAGTAAATATAAAAGTTTAGCTTCATGTCCCATAACCACTTGCTTAACTTAAATATTTACGAACAAACTGTAAATCTTCACTAGAAAATTGTCACAAGCGGTTCAATCGAACAAGTCCAAGAATTTACCGACGAAGCAAACGCAAGCGTTTCATACCACTTGTTTTACTAGGCCGTTTAATTAGATTTCTCATCCGAGTGAGGTAAAGGTTTGTATATACTAATAGACTAGAAAACGGTTTTATAAACGAGTTTGGTATTGAAAATAAAGTTGAAACCATTTTGATGAAAAAGTTTTGATATTTACTACTAGTATTGAAACCTTCATATTTCTAAAGTTGTCTCGAAGAATGGTCAACTCAGCATCTCAACAAAGCAAGTTCTGTTGAATGTTTTTCAGATAAGATCCCCTACGGAGAGGTGGTCCAGGGGGGTGGCAACCCCCCAAGGTGGGGGTGCGGGGGCAACGCCACCGCTACGGGGTTCGACCTACCCGGTTAGGTCGCGGGGGTCCGGGGGCAGCGCCCCGTCCAAAATGGTACGACCTAGTGAAGACAAGCGGCCTACGACCTAAAACAAAAATGTGGTCTAACGGCCTAAGGGGGTGCGCGACCTAAGAAGGTATGCGAGCTAAGGATAAGCGAACTAACAAGGTTCACGACCTAAGAAACACAAGGTCACGCGACCTAACAAGAAACAAGGTCAAGCGACCTAAGGGGTTACGCGGCCTAACGTAACACTGGTCAAACGACCTAAGGCATCATAGGTCGAACGACCTAACTGCTTAAGGGACAGACGACGTAAAGAGGTTTGCGACCTAATGGGGTTCACGACCTAAAGGTATTCGTGACTTAGCTGGTTATAGGTGTAATGACCTAACGACATAAAGGCCTAACGACCTAAAGGTGATGGGGTTACGCGACTTAGGTACAGAAGTAGGACCGAGCGACCTACGACCTAGGAGACTCACGACCTACGACCTACGACCTAAGCCCCATGTGCCCTAGTGAAATAGCAGAGGCAATATTAGGTCGGAGGTGACCTACGACTTAAGGCCAGCGCGTCCTAAAGTTATAACACGCGAGCGACCTAACGTTATAAAGGCCAAATGACCTAAGGCTTAACTCATGAACGACCTACGGTAAAGGCTTAACTCGCGAGCGACCTACGACCTAACGTCCAGGCGACTTTTCCATGCGCGCAAGCCATGAACCCGAGTGACCTAAGTGTCCAGAACGACCTAAGGCTGGAAATTCACCAAAAACACTAAAAAGGGGAGTATTTCGCCAATCCAATCCAAACCAAATGCAAATGTGCATGTTAAAGTGATAGGGAACGATTCCCAAAAGTCCAAGATAGTTATAAGCAAGAGTGTGAGATAAAAATCTCACCTTTTCACTAAAATGGATGAAGATGAAGCTTGAAGCCAATGGAGAAGCAATCCAAAGCTTGAATCCAATATCTTCTACTTGAATTTGGAGTTGAATGTTGGATTAGCAATTAAAGTTGATCTTGGAGTTTTAATTTCCCATTCTCTTCACCATTAATGCAAATTTCAAGTTAGTTAGGAATTTATGAAGAGTGAGGAGAAGGGGGTTGGAACTTGGGCTTAATAGGCTAAACTAACCCAAAGTCCAAAGCGGGAAAAGTTAGTGAAATTTCACTAACTCCAAACCTATCGATGTTTATACTTAAATAAGTTGTAAACGGCATTTTGAACTCAATGAAAGTGGTCTCGATTCCTAATTTGACCGTTTGCAAAAAGTAGCTTTTCGGACCAAAATCCGATTAACGATATAATATTTAGATAAAATATTTAAATATAAACTCGATAAATATGGAGGTTGTTACTGACTCCCCTCCTTAAAGAAATTGCGTCCTCGCAATATATATATATATATAAGATGGAAATAAAAAGTAACAACCATAAAAGCATATTAACACAAAAGAAATTTGAAATAAGAAGTTCACCTCAAAGAGCAGGAGTAAGCAAGTCCGGATGTGCACGCTCGATGAATTCTCTGGATTCCCAAGAGCAATTCTTAGGTTTTGAGGACCATTGAACCTTCACAAGCGGAACATCTTTATTTCGAAGGCGTTTAACCTCCGAAGCAATAGTTCGAATAGGATGCTGCTCATAAGTTAAATTCGGCGAAACTTCAATTCCTTCCACAACAGCAGGCTCAAGGATAGAATCGGAATCCCGAAGGCATTTTGCGTAATTGAGAAACGTGAAACACGTCATGCATGGAAGAAAACTGAGCCGGTAATGCAAGGCGATAAGCCATGGAACCAATACGTTCGGTGATGAGAAATGGCCCAATATATCGAGGCGCTAACTTTCTCGAACGACTGAAACGTACAACACCGTTCATAGGTGAAACATGAATAAAAACAAGATCTCTAACAGAAAATTCTAATTTTCTTCTTCGGTTATCGGCGTAGGGCCTTTGTCTACTCTGGGCTTCTTTCATCCTATGTCGAATAATGTGTCAATTTTCTCTGTGAAGTCTCGAATAAAATCTAGATCTAAAACCAGCTTCTCACCGGCCTCAAGCCAACAAAAAGGAGATCGGCAGGGCCTTCCGTAGAGTGCCTCGAAAGGTGCCATACCAATACTAGATTGGAAGCTATTATTATAGGAAAATTCAACAAGTGAAATATGATCTTCCCAACTTCCACCAAAATCAAGCACAAGCACGAAGAAGATCTTCAAGAGTTTGATTCACACGCTCGGTTTGTCCATCGGACTGGGGGTGTTAAGCGGTGCTAAAATTAAGCTTCGTTCCTAAAGCTTTTTGAGGACTCTTCCAAAATCCACTAGTAAACAATGGATCACGATCGCTAACAATAGAAGTAGGAACTCCATGCAATTTTACAATTTCCTTGACAAATAGTTTGGCCAAAAGAGGAACGGTTCGGTTAGACCGAACTGGAATAAAATGGACGGATTTAGTAAGTCTATCAATAATCACCCATAAGCTATCATGACCCAAACGAGAACGGGGAAGGCCATCTGTAAAGTCCATGGAAATTTTATCCCACTTCCAAATTGGAATTTCTGAAGGTTGCAATAACCCACCGGGCCTTTGATGTTCGGCTTTGACAAGCTGGCAAGTCATGCAACACTTAATAAAGTTAGCGATGTCAGATTTCATTCCCTCCCAATAATAAAGTCGCTTCATATCAGCGTACATTTTACTGCTACCCGGGATGAATGGTAAATTTAGAACGATGAGAATCATCTAAAATATCTCTACGAAGATTTCCAATATTTGGTACGATTAGTCTACCAAATTTTCGAATGCCGCCACGAGAATCAATGTCAAAGTCTTTCAAACCTTCAATATCAATTCTATCCTTAATATTTTGGCCAAGAAGAACCAATTCAGGATCTAGCCTTTGAGCTTCATCAATGCGGTCTAAGAGAGAAGGATGAGCCTCAAGGCTACATAAAACAAATGATGAGCATAAATCGGATACGCGCTCTCGAATCTCACAAGTGGATAAGGTCTCGAGATCGTTCCATTCGGATATCATCATAGAAACAACTGCTTGTTGCTTACGGCTAAGAGCATCGGCGACACGATTACCCTTGCCGGGGTATAAAGAATATCAAGATCATAAGGTGCAAGGAACTCGAGCCAACGCTGTTGACGTAAATTAAGTTCATTTTGAGAAAATAAATATTTCAAAGACTTATGATCCATGTAAAGAACAAATTTCTCTCCCAATAGATAACGACGCCACATTCGGAGGGCGAAAACAATAGCCGCGAGTTCAAAATCATGTGTGGCATAACTAGTCTCGGCCGGCTTCAATTGCCTAGAAGCATAAGCAATAACACGTCCTTTTTGCATAAGAACGGCACCTAAACCAACTCGACTAGCATCGGTATAAACAACAAAAACTTGATTCCCTTCGGGAATAACGAGAATAGGAGCATCGGAAAGGAGTTCTTTCAATTTCTGAAAAGAAGCTTCACATTTGTCCGACCAAATGTATTTAACTCCCTTCTTAGTCAAGCCAGTGAGAGGCACGACAATCTTAGAAAAGTCTTTAATAAAACGACGGTAATAGCCCGCCAACCCGAGAAAGCTACGGATTTTAGTCACACTCTCAGGTCTTTTCCAATCTTGAATCGCTTTAATCTTCAAAGGATCCACGGAAATTCCGGATTCGGAAATAATATGACCGAGAAACTTCACACGAGATTGCCAAAAGTGGCATTTCGAAAATTTTGCCTTTAACTGATTACTCCTAAGAGTTTCTAATACAACCCGAAGATTTTTTTCATGTTCCTCCTCGGTTTTAGAATACACAAGAATATCGTCAATGAAAATGAGAACAAACCGATCGAGGAAATCTTTGAAAACTCGATTCATGAGGTCAACGAAATAAGCTGGAGCATTCGTTAAACCAAATGGCATAACTAGCCATTCATAAGATCCATACCGAGTACAGAACGATGTCAAAGGAACGCTATCCTCTGCAATACGAAGCTGGTGAAAACCGGTAGCCAAGTCTAATTATGAAAAGACCTTAGCACCACTTAGCTGATCAAATAGATCATCAATCCGAGGTAAAGGATACTTATTTTTAATAGTAAGATCGTTAAGCTTGCGATAGTCAACGCAAATCCTAAGCGTACCGTCGGATTTCTTCACGAAAATAGCTGAAGCTCCCCAAGGTGAGGAACTAGAGCGAATAAATTGCTTCGTCTCCAATTCGGATAATTGTTTACGCATCTCTTCATTCTCCTTATTGGACATGCGATAAGGAGGACGAGTAATAGGTTGAGCTCCAGGGATAAGATTAATTTGGAACTCAATTGCTCGCTTAGGTGGTAATCCTAAAACGGGCTCAAATATGTCGGAATATTCACGAATGACGTGAATACGGGAAATGACATCCTCCTCATCATCAATATCATCATCACGAGGATTTAAAGAATATAAAGATGCAGTCAAAGTGGGATCTGAATCTTTTAGAATAATAGAAATCTGATTTACAGATTGCGGATGTCGGAGATAAATAGTCTGCTCAGGACACAGGATATGAGCTTCATAATGGTTAAGCCATCCCATAGCCAAAATCATTCCAAAGCCTAAGTAATGCATAACATGCAAATCAGCTAGGAAAGAAAAATCACATAAAATAATCTCCACATTTCTACAAAGCAAACTAAGAGCTGCGGATCCACCAACTGGATTCGCAATTCTCAAAGAAGTCATTAAAGCATCAACACTTAAAGAAAAAGTATTGACAAGTTCCTTTGATATAAAAGAATGAGATGCACCCATATCAAAGAGAACCCTAATAGGTTTATCATGAAATAAAATAATACCATCAAGAATGGAATGAGAAATACCTTGGCCACGAGATGTGTTGCCAGGGGCTTGAGACACATTTAACTTTCCCTCCTTCTTAGCTTCAAGTTTGAGGCATTGATGCATGAAATGATCTGGGCTCTTACAATAGCGACAAGATTTGGGCTTTGAGCACTTATTCGCAAAATGATCCCCAGATCCACAGTTGAAGCATCTCGCACCACTAGGAGAAGGAGCCTTTGCAGAAGGAGTTACTTGCTTACCTTTTTTGTTGGGATAAGGACCCTTGAATTTGTTTGGCCTCTTCTTGTTGTTGAAGTTTGGTTTAGCGCCTTGTACTTCAACATCACTCTCTCTATCGGCCTCTTCAAGACGAAGAGCGATATCGACGAGTTGATCAAATGCAACTTCTAGTTTCAGGAGTAGTGGCTTCTTAAGATTCTTATTTAAGCCATAAACGAACCTCTGGTTCTTCTTCAATGGGGTGTTGATGTATTCAACCCCATATTTGGAAAGCGACCCAAAGGCTGCGACGTAATCAGTCACAGAGGATTGACCTTGAACAAGGTCTATAAAACGTCGAGCCAAGGTTACTTTCCCAGCTTCTGGTACGAACTTTAACTCGAAGCGTCCCTGAAATTGCTCCCAGGTGAGATCCGCTTCATTAATTTCTGAAATAAGGAGTTCATACCAGTCCAACTCTCTCTCCTGGAGCATGTTGGAAGCCACTTGAACGCGGTGGAGATCGATAAGGTTCATGCGAGAAAAGATTCGATCGCATGATTTTAACCAAGCCTGGACCTCGATGATAGTTTCCGAACCTTTGAAGGGCTTCCCACCCAAGTTGGTGTAATCGCTACACAAGCGTGCAAATCCCGACTTTGGGTGAGTAGGTTTCGGGTTAGCTCCAGCTGCTTGAGCATTTGTTACTAAATCAAGAAGCTGTTGAGCAGTCATAAAAACTCCATCCTGGGGAGCAGCACTAGATGATCCAGTTCTGGGATGGCCTAGTCTAGACATTCTCTTACTTTAAGAAAGAAAGAAGAGAAGGAAGAAGGTTATTCACCAATGAATATTAAGCAATCTTGATAGATAAAACAAGGAATCATAAAGGAAATAGGATGAATCGGTACGAAGACTCGAATTAATCCTATGGTATAACTCCTAAGATAGACTTAGGACGATGATCCTTGTTAAGTTATTCTACATTGTTTCGAAGTTTGGCTCTGATACCAAGCTGTGACGCCCCACCTCAAAACCCACGCTAGCCAAGAACACTACGGTGTAGTGCTGTCAACTAGCACGGAGAATAAGGCTGATGAGGAGTGACCATCCATGTAATTACTTATCACACGGTGGCTAAAAATAATCTTCGGAAACAAACATAGAAATAAGCATAACACAAATTAGTCACAGACATCCATATCACAAAGGCGGAAGAAGATATGAATATATAACTAACACATGAAAGTGTACATCAGAGTAGTAGTCAAAAAGATCCACAATAATACAAAAGAACAGCAATACGTGCTATACCAAAAGAATACAACTATGAGTCTATATCTCAAGTGTATACAACAAAAACTGCTAATCTAAACAAGTAGCCAAAAGTCTGTGTAGTGAATCACTGGGGGAGAAGTCAAGCAGAAGCACCAGTAACATCTCGGTCTGACCCGAGTATTATTTATAAGAAAATAATAAACGGATCAGTCTAGCTATAAATTTCAGACGACATGATATAAAATAAGAGAAATGGCATATGCGAATAATATCCATAACATCATGCTATTATAAGTATGTAAATGATAATCAACAAGAGATTAATCAATATCACAAGAATCTTCTCAAAGATCCAAAAGGGTATCATACCCAAAACTTGTACTCATAACAAGTCAATGAAATAAATTCCAGAAAACAACACAAGAAATCCAGAAAATCATGAAAAAGAAAGAGGCCTATCACATGACGGTCCGAAGACCATGGGGAGCTACCCCATATGTGTGAGTCGAAATCACACAGATGAGGTCTAGACTAACCAAAAATCAAAAAGGTATGTGTGAGTGAAATCACACAAGTGGTGTCTAATCTAACCTCGCAAACAAAAACGTATGTGTGAGTGAAATCACACAAGTGGTGTCTAGACTAACCAAGAAGGTAAAAAGGTATGTGTGAATGAAATCACACAAGTGGTGTCTAGTCTAACCAAGCAAACAAGAGACATCGCACAACTGCTAGTCTAAATCATAATAATGATCGTCATGATCAACGAGAAGTGTCAATTACACTAAGCTAGTAAATATAAAAGTTTAGCTTCATGTCCCATCACCACTTGCTTAACTTAAATATTTACGAACAAACTGTAAATCTTCACTAGAAAATTGTCACAAGAGGTTCAATCGAACAAGTCCAAGAATTAACCGACGAAGCAAACGCAAGCGTTTCATACCACTTGTTTTACTAGGCCGTTTAATTACATTTCTCATCCGAGTGAGGTAAAGGTTTGTATATACTAATAGACTGAAAAACAGTTTTATAAACGAGTTTGGTATTGAAAATAAAGTTGAAATCATTTTGATGAAAAAGTTTTGATATTTACTACTAGTATTGAAACCTTCATATTTCTAAAGTTGTCTCGAAGAATGGTCAACTCAGCATCTCAACAAAGCAAGTTCTGTTGAATGTTTTTCAGATAAGATCCCCTACGGAAGGGGGGTCCAGGGGGGTGGCAAACCCCCAAGGTGGGGGTGCGGGGGCAACGCCACCGCTACGGGGTTCGACCTGCCCGGTCAGGTCGAGGGGGTCCAGAGGGCAGCGCCTCCGGTGGGGTGTGGGGCAGCGCCCCGTCCAAAACGGTACGACCTAGTGAAGACAAGCGGCCTACGACCTAAAACAAAAATGAGGTCTAACGACCTAAGGGGGTGCGCGACCTAAGAAGGTACGCGAGCTAAGGATGAGCGACCTAACAAGGTTCACGACCTAAGAAACACAAGGTCACGCGACCTAACAGGAAACAAGGTCAAGCGACCAAAGGGGTTACGCGGCCTAACGTAACACGGGTCAAACGACCTAAGGCATCACAGGTCGAACGACCTAACTGTTTAAGGGACAGACGACCTAAAGAGGTTTGTGACCTAATGGGGCTCACGACCTAAAGGTATTCGCGACTTAACGGGTTATAGGTGTAACGACCTAACGACATAAAGGCCTAACGATCTAAAGGTGATGGGGTTACGCGACTTAGGGACAGAAGTAGGACCGAGCGACCTACGACCTAGGAGACTAACAACCTACGACCTATGACCTGAGGCCCGCGCGACCTAGTGAAATAGCAGAGGCAATATTAGGTCGGATACGACCTACGACTTAAGGCCCGTGCGACCTAAAGTTATAACACGCAAGCGACCTAACGTTATAAAGGCCAAACGACCTAAGGCTTAACTCGCGAACGACCTTCGGCTTAAGGCTTAACTCGCGACCGACCTACGACCTAATGTCCAGGCGACTTTTCCACGCGCGCAAGCCATGAAGCCGAGCGACCTAAGGGTGCAGAACGACCTAAGGCTGGAAATTCACCAAAAACACTAAAAAGTGGAGTTTTTCGCCAATCCAATCCAAACCAAATGCAAATGTGCATGTTAAAGTGATAGAAAACCATTCCCAATAGTCCAAGATAGTTATAAGCAAGAGTGTGAGATAAAAATCTCACCTTTTCACTAAAATGGATGAAGATGAAGCTTGAAGCCAATGGAGAAGCAATCCAAAGCTTGAATCCAATATCTTCTACTTGAATTTGGAGTTGAATGTTTGATTAGCAATTAAATTTGAGCTTGGAGTTTTAATTTCCAATTCTCTTCACCATTAATGCAAATTTTAAGTTAGTCAGGAATTTATGAAGAGTGAGGAGAAGGGGGTTGGAACTTGGGCTTAATAAGCTAAACTAATCCAAAGTCCAAAGCGGGAAAAGTTAGTGAAATTTCACTAACTCCAAACCTATCGATGTTTATACTTAAAAAAGTTGTAAACGGCTTTTCGAACTCAATGGAAGTGGTCTCGAGTCCTAATTTGACCGTTTGCAAAAAGTAGCTTTTCGGACCAAAATCCGATTAACGATATAATATTTAAATAAAATATTTAAATATAAACTCGATAAATATGGTGGTTGTTACATAATATATATAACTTTAATATATATCATTACCACTTTAGACATACGAACAACTACTGTACTTAGATGAACACATCAGAGCTTTATGACATAATAGACATAATATATTTATAAACATATGTACATATTGTATGTTGAAATCTATACTAAAAAAATGAACCCTTAGTATAAAAAAGTCATAATCTTAAACGCACACATACAGTACCCCAAAACAACAATGTAAACATTTTTTATAACAAAATTTGTTTAAAAAAAGGGTAAATAAGCCTTTAACGTGCATATACATATGCCTTTTTATAAAAAAAAAAATAGATTGTTAAAAAAAAATGCGTTCACGAAAACTAAAACCCTTCATATAACTCACGTTTACAAGTTTCATATTTATTCTGCCACCATTCATTATATTACCAATATACATCCTTATGTGCATCAAGTGCAGATGGTAGTGGTGAGTTTGATATAAAACATTATTAAACAAACACAGTAATATATATAGTCTATATTTATAAAATCCATAGTTCACCAAATCCTTCAATTAAAGATTTAAAATAAAAAATGTTGAAATATTATCACCATAACGTGATACCGTATATAACAAAACATAGCATAATTTATGAAATATTGAAATCCATACCTATAGTTTACAATAAGTATATTATGACTTGCTGTGCATGCTCGGATGAGAAGGCAAGAGCAGTGGAAGGGAAAACAACTGACCAGAGGCTGTGATGTGATGGAATGGGATGTTGTAGAGTGGTTCAACACTTGCCTGCGTGTGGGCGGAGGACGCAGCGGCGTTCTGGCAAAGCTATGCGGCCATAGGTAGATTTTTTTGGAAGGTGATGATGCGGCATAGAGTGGAGACGATGGGGTTTCGGGTTGCGCTGGCCATGGCAATGTTCGGCAAGGGGAAAGGTGAGGTGGGGTTGTTGACGTGGGGTGGGTCGTTGGAGACAGCATGGGTTGTTGCTTGGCTAGGCCGTGGAGAGGGCGTTGTATATGTGCGCATGGGAGTGTTCGGCCATTGGTGATGCAGCAGTGGGCGGTTCTCGGCCATCGGCTTTAAGGATGATGTCAACGGTGATGGGATAGCGAGAAGCAGGGAAAGTAGGCGGCGGTAATAATGACTGGAGGGAGTGGAATGGAATGGAACAAGAGCAGGTTCCTTTCTTTTCTTTTTCTATGGCCAAAGTGAGAAGATGAAAGTAGCAAGTGAAAGAACGTGACCAAAATCAAAAGATTGGAATTACAAACTTGGGCCATTACATTTTTTGCTTTTCAACTAGAGAATGGAGGAAGTCACGCACAAAATTTCAGATAAATAAATGCAGGTGGCCATTGAAATTATATAGGGCAAAATTTGAATGGTCACAGAAAAAAAATAACGCGAAACAATAGACTCGAACGGGTACCGACACGGCTGACCGTTTACAAATTTCACCGCGTACCATTCTTCGAAATGCATAAATGAATATGTTGTGCAGATCGGCACGACGAGACGATCAAAACAATACACCGATATCGGTGGTACGATTGAATTATAAAAATTCAAAATTTTATAATAGCGGGAAATGCGTGGAAAACGGTAGAAAAATAAGATCGACGGAGCCAAAGATGTCCGAATTTGGAAAAACGACAAACTGACATCTTGGTCAGAAGATAGTTTAGAATTTTTCTATTTAAAAATATTTTGGCTTTGAAAATGTTTTATTTTCATCGTTTTTAACTGATTAAATTGAAGTAAATTTACGCACAAAATAAACTTTCGTATTTTCGGACGAAAATTTACCAGTTGCTATGTTTAACTGGACGCGTTTCAAATATCTAATTTTTGTTGCGAAATTTTATTGTTTATTTTTATTTAACGAAAATTTCATTTAACGCAAAACGCACGTTTCTTACGTTAAAATTATTAATTTGGTTTCTGTTATTGGTTACGACTATTTCATATTATTACATTACGTTTTTAATATGTATTACATTATTGGTTTTATCGAAATTGGTCGTCTACGAATTTGGTTTTGGATTTGTAACATATATAGAAAGAGATTTGCATTTAATAAATCGTAATATTTTATTTCTATCGGATTTTTAATTAAAATTTTATTTAATTTAGTATTTTAAAAGCGTTAAAAATACGGGTCATTACATAAATACTCGCATGCAATACAATAGTAAACATATAGAAGCAAATTATAACAATTTAGAGAAGATTCTCCTCCAAAACAACAAGTATCTAAGCTAATAGTTATCGGCAATTCATAGCAATGCAATATTCATATAAATAGATCTTCAATTTGACAATCAATGACAAATCAAGAATCAATTTTAGATTAGCACGTAATTTAGACAGTTGGAGATAGGTTATGTGAGTATTAACTCACCTTTTTACTCCTTAATTGGGAAATAAGTTCAAGTACAGTTGCTCCAATTTGGACCAGCAAACCCTAGAACAATATTTGCTAACATACAACAAAACCTAAATTCAACTTCTATAAAATTGGAATCACATTATTTAAAAGATAGAATAAGGTTTTCAACTCATTACCTGGATTTTTAGCTCCAAAAATGATTTATTTGCAAAGGTGTTGAAGAATTGAATTATAGGATTAAAGAGGAAAACCCTTTTCTATCTTTTGTTCTTAGTTTACTGTAAAATGGGTGTATTGTAAAAGAGAAAGAAGGTTTTCTCTTTAACTAAAATTGTTGTATTGCTTGGGTTTTCAATTAAACCCAATAAAAAGATAAAATGTTATTTAAATTAAAAGAGTAATTTCCATTTTATTTTTTTTAAAAGCTTTTATTTATTCTTTTAAGGACTTAGACCTTGTTAACTATGATCTAGAATAAACTATTACAATCCCAAAATTCCAAAATGCGCTCTTTTTACTCTAGAGTTAAATTTTTTCCAAATTTACTTCTTTATTATCTAACATATTCACTATTTAGTTTTACAACTAAAAAAATTCGCATTTTCTTATTACTTCAAAATCTAAATTAATTCTGAAATCATCTCATTTTGTTATAAAATCTTTAATATATATATTCAATAATACCTTTTTAAGTTGAAATCATCTCTTAGAAATAATAATTCTTTTCTTTGAATTAAATTAAACCAATTATGCAAAAACTAAGTTTAAATACATAGTTAAACTTCAAAATCACAAATTAAAGTTTATCAACCATAATTAAGTTTAATTAATTTGGCCATTAACAAAAGGGTTGTTATAGACTCCCCACTTAAGAAAATTATGTCTCCATAATTTTCTTAACGAAAAGGATTACTGTAACAGCCCGCAAATCCGAATCCCTTGAATCAACACTATTCTACCTCTATTGACTCAAGTGGCACAGAATTACGAACCATTAGGGTTAAAGAAAAAGAGATAGAAGAAGAAGAAACTAAAACAATATCAGAATCTCACAGTCGCAGCGGAATAAAATATAATAGTAAATATAGAACTTTACACAAAATGAAATCTATTACTGTTTATACATCATATCATCAGAGTATCTCATACATCAACAATCACAAATCAGACCTACCATACAATCCTGCTCCATAGCAACCTATCCTGAACATATAATACTCGGTCTGACCCGAGCATTATAATGAAATAACACCCGAGTCAGTCTGGAATACCAGCTGATAATAAATATGCATCCAAATTGATTATTAAAGTTTCAAAAATCCTTTGAAAACAAAAGCATCTCGTAGGACCACGCCACAAATAAACATGTCGGGTTTTTACCTTACGATAGCTAAAACACTTTTTATAGAAATCCTCTGATATTATAATAGGGTCTATTTACAAATACTTATAAAATAGCTGAAATTGTTACATCTATTAAATTCCAGCAACTAGCCACAAAAGTGGGTAATACAAACAAAACTCGTACAAGGCTCGTAGGAAAAATGGATTTCCAACAATGACTAGGCACTGGGGTACCACCTGTCACAGTATGGGGCCTAGATCACCGTACCGAGGATTACTCCCTTCATCCCCTGCAACACAAGGCCGGAACCATTCCTTACTGAACAGTCCCGAACAAGATATACCCCGTGGTTGGCGCGACCAACCACCCACTAAGCCGAAATATATATAAGGGACATCTAGACAGGGGAAATATCTTGTCCTGCTTGGGCATGACCCACCTAACCTTGCTGCATATCTCCTGATTTTCAGTCATTCCCGGTTGATGAGGATTGAGGCTAAGCGTTACCTTTAGAACGTTTTCACTTAGAATGCCCATCGTCCACCTGACGATCTTTCGCAAGCATTCGTCCATACAAGTCCGTCCCGGGTTCGAACGGAACTGAAGGCACTGTTCCTACTACATCCATTTTGGAAATATCCTCAGGATTAGTAGCGACTAGCCCTTGCACTTCACTGCTCCATCTTCGACTCCGAACGTGTTTTTCGCACGAAACGTACAAACCGGATCGAAGTGGTTTTCGAGAAATAAATCTCGATCCCGGTCTCTTCGAAACGATCAACGCAGTTGTCCAATATTGATAGTCGGTGATTTAACTATCAATTTATATTCACAAACATCAATAAGCATCCATCACACAATAAATAATATTCCGTATTATTTATTTGCCTCAAATATCTTTAAAAGATATATTTTCAAATTTTCAAAACTCATTTAAAAACAATTCCCAAAGTTCTTCCTTGGCAAGGTAAATCCTTTACCCTTTATTCCCATTGGAAATAACCAAGTTCAAAACATTTAGATTTTTAAAAACAATTTTTTTAAAAAAAACACTTTATTCTAAAATATACTTTAAAATATGGAAGTTTACTACTAGTTATTTACTCGAAATATAATTTCAAAATATGTACAGTAAAACCATTTGTTAAGATATAAACTTTGATTTTAAATAAGGTTTTTAATAAGCTAAATTTAAAAGTAGTGTTTTTAATAGGATAAATACTCATTTCAAATGACTTAAGTCCAAAACTAGTCTTTTAAACAAATCCAATTGTAAAAATAATTATTAAGGTATTTATAAAATTTACTATTGCTAATTATTAATAATTATTTTAAAATAATAATTTCCAAACACACTTTTAAACAAGTTTGAATTTTTAAAACTTTCTTTTTATAAAATCAGTTTAAACTCGAACTTAGTTATCCCAAGGAATCTCATTTCCACTTAAACATCACAGAAATCCTTCTCACGATTTCTGTCGATTTATTTCAATTTAGTTTTATGGTTTAATAACATAAAATTACTTTCACATTTATCAATTGATAACATTTATCTTTGTTTATCATTCCAGATTTTACAAATTTTCAATTTTCAATTCCTCCATTTATAATTAATTATGGATTTATAATTTACTCAGCAATATTCCAATACAAATTTCATTCCAGTTTTCCACCCAAACAGATTCTAATTTTTATATTCCTTTAAATTCCTTATTTATAAATTTTCTTAAATTCTTTTGAAAATCCAATTTAATTTCTTTAAAATTAAAACTCTAAATTTCTTTATAATTTAACATCTTGGGCTTATAGTTTATCCCACAATATCACAATGAAATTAAATTCCAAATTTATCAATCACAATATATAAACAGGCATCATCATCAACTATAAAAATATTACAACATTGTGAGGAATCCAGTTGGATCCCTCCAACCTGTTTTCCCTGCATTCACAAATATTAGCACATCACATAAATAAATATCAATCCAGATGATAATAACAATAATATGCAACCAATCACACAGATATTTAAATATTTATTATTTAAATCAGTCAATATCCAGATGTGAGTGAGAATAACTCACCTTGAGTTTCGGCGAGCGTTCGAAATTTAATTAAACCGAACGACGTTCGATTTAACTCAAATTTCTACTTGCTTGGATCGAATTCATATATAAGCCACAGCGTGCTTCCCGTCGCTGCGATTCCCACGCTTCCTGTTTCGTCGAATTTCGACAAAGTATGCGTTAGATAAGAATTGTTAAAGTTTGAATCATAATTTATAAAAAAAAAAAATTATATACCAAATCACAGCCGCATAACCCAGAGACTAAAATCAGGTCGTAACCCCATCTTCTTCTCGCGCACGAACAACAGATCATCACGAACCCAAACTACGACCGCCTTGATCAACTCGCACTCCACCAGATGCATCAATGACTCGATCAACACCCACCACGGCGACGCGAGTCGCGAGCTCCACCTCTGGCCAGAGCACGGCCAGGCTCGGTCAACACCACGGCGAGTAAAATGTGGACAACTGGCTGCCCTTCAACGCACGACTTCGACCACCGCGCCACACGAGAATCAATTCCCTCCATTGGATGTGTAGATCCCTTTGTGATCTACAACTTTCATTTAGATAATTCTTTGAATTAAAGTATGGATAAGGAGATTGTGGAGGGAGAAGAAGAATCGTTCTCGGACATTGAACGATTAGAAATGGCAGCTTGAGAAAATTAGGGTTAGGGCTAAAAGTGAATATATATATATATATATACTCATTTATTAACATTATTTAATTAATAAAATTTCTCAAGTTAACATTTTATACAAACGATCTCCAATCTACGCGTGCCGACAGGCGATTCTAAGGTTTTTCCGCGTTCCGGACACAATGGAACAGGTTTCGTAAGCTAATTCGGTCGTATATGCGAGTTACGGAATTAAATGATCAATTTCAAATCAAATCGATTAAAACGATTTCGATGCGTTTTGAGCTGCCACGGTCAATCGACAACTCCAATTGCTACGAAAATTGAAGTCTGATAATAACTACTATTACGGATCCAATGGAACTGGTTTCGTCGAATTCCGAGATTGTGCCCCGGAAGGCTATTTTCACTCGTCTATTAAATCAAGCGATTTTCAAAATTGTCGAAAACGCTTAGAAATTTATTTTTAAAATTGTTATTAACTTTACAATACATCATATATCATTTAAAAACACATTAACAATCATTTTGACTCATTTCGAATCAAAATCCGATTAATTGCATTTTTATATTATTAAATCCTATTATTAAATTAATATAAAATCCCAAATTCAATCTATTAACTTTTAATTTCTTCCAATGGTCCAATATTAAAACTCAAACCCAATTAGACCTAAATTAAATTTTAGAATCTAATTTTATCTCCATTTACAATCGAAATTACCAATTACCCCAATTCTAATATTGAATATGTATTATTCAGTTACCAATTAAATTCCCGATTCAATATTTAATTATTGTTCTCAATTATTTGAAATTGAATAGAATCACTATAACTAAAAATTATAGCTTATTTTATTTCAAGATTCAATTTATAATCCATATTCAACATTTAAAATGAATTAAATGTTCAAATTCAATGGCTTAAAAATACGGGATGTTACAATTACATAAGAAAATTCTTCTTATTAACCTTTATACTTTCATTTCCAATTACATGCTAAATTTAAAATTTTAGAATACTCTAAATCAAAGTATCTCTTGTTTCCATTAAATTTTCTAATTGTTCCATTTTTATTCACAAAAAACCCTAAAGTTTTATGTTTTGCTTACCAAACCCTTAAGGAAAAATAAAATACTATCCTCTTATTTTGTAGAAGCTCTTAAATTTTTTCAACCAATTCATTAAATTATGAATTAAATTTATCTCATAATATAAATAATATTAAGCCACTTCTTATTGTGATTGACTTTGTTACTTACAATGTTCATCGCATATGCTACCAACAATGCCTTATCTAGTCCCTCCGCTTCACACAATTATTTTATAGCTACAATGCTATTTCAATATATTTTTAAACTCAAAATATTTTAAAAAACAATTATTTCTAGATTCTCTCATTAAAAATGCCCTGATCGATGTTTAGGAATTTCTATCAATAACATGGCGCCTCATATATCGATCAAAATCCTTAAACATTTTTCGACCAAGACAACACAATAAATAATCAAAAGTTTTCCTTTTTTATATTTATTTTACCCTTAATACCACCCACGCATCCAATAAAATAAAGACAAATTAGCAATCATTTCCTAACATTCAATCAGTTAAAATCCAACAACCATTTATCGTAAATCCTAATTATAACATGTAAAATTTCACATGGGTATTCGACTTATTCATAATACCAATTTCAATGTAGCCTAGTAAAAGAAAGAATATCTCCCAAAAATCAATAGAACTATACCTTACTAAGATGGTCTACCAGAAGTCTTTGTGGCCTTCCTCTTCCCTTCTTTCCTTTCCTTAAATGGCCAAGCAACTATCATGTGCCCTACCTTCTTACAATAAAAGAAAATACTAGTTAGAGAAGAAACTCGAGGCTTCCAGCAATCACTCGAATAGTGGCCCCTGATCCCATAGTTGAAATATCCTACCTAACTCCTAGATGGGCTGTAGAACCGGACTCATCTTGCATCCTTTTCTTGCCTTTCGATTCAGAATTACCTTGCTCAATTGGTTGTATTCTTTTCTGGTTAAACTCTTGCTTTTGCTTCACTAAAATCTCCTCCTATAGAGAATCCCTCTCTGTTTCCTTAAGATGAAGTGCTGAATCAACTAAAACCTCGAAAGGTACGTCTAACCAAAGTAGCAAAGCCTTCTTTAATGGCATGCATAATCCATGAATAAACTTTTGATTTTTCTTCCTTGGGGTATTTATCAAATTGTGACAACGCGACTTTTCGACGTTCGAAAGCCGACATCAATACGTCCACTGTATCAACTACCGAGCAATCGAATGCCGGAAAACCAAACCGTTAGGGTTTAAGAAAAGGAAAAAAATAGAAGAAGAGAGAAAAAGATAGAACAGAACAGAAAGAAACAACAGAGCAATATCAGAATCTCGCAATCGCAGCGGAACAACATATAATAGATAAATGAATAATCTTTAAACAATGAACTATATCTGTCATTACATTACATCATATCATTACATTACATCATCAGAGTATACAACAACAAACAACACTAACAGCGGAAAAGAAATACTATATCCTAGTGAATACGCCATGCCATCCAACTTGCTTCCAGCAACTCTTGAATTCCAGAATATCCTGATGAACCTAACTCTTGACTGCCCGTGTGGAAATTTATGGGCACCCAGAGTTTAGGAAGGAAAACAATAAACTCCGAGCCAGTCATGTGACTGGTGTGAGAACTAAAAACAAATTATCTTTAAAACAAAGAACAGGATAATTTAAAAATAGATTCGCAATACTTTTCAGAAAATGAGACTACCATAAGGCCTCCCGCACACACACACACAATGCAAACGCAGAATCGGAGGAGATTTCTCCTTATGATAGTCAAAGATGCTTGATACGCATTAAAAAGAAACATTTGATATTATTACTAGTGCATAGTGTAGGCAAAATTCATTTCGAAAGTAAAGATATAAATCTTAGCCAGCATAGGCATTCCGCACTTATGCCTACTATAGCTACCATCCAAATAGTGGGGCGCAACCATAAGTGAATGATAGGTTATACAACTAAAACCGTGCAAGATCGTATTGTTTCTTTGGATTTCCAACAAATGGCCAGGCCAAGGAACTTCCCATTGCCACATGGGTACGCCTCTGGAAAGACGACCAGAGAACCTAACCGGATCTCTGCCAACACAAGACTGGGCTACCCTTAACTGGGTAACTACTAACACGAATATGTCATTCCCCGATCGTAACCGATCTATATCCAAGGATCCTCGATTTCCAACAACCACAAAGAAATAAATTTGCGGCAACAAAATTGGTTAAGTATCTGGGCTCCATACCATGATACCACCTCTATCCAGAAGGAATGACATACACTAAAGGGGCGCTACCCCTTAATAACCTTTCCGCATCCTTCATGCTTTAACCGTTTCCGGGGTGTGAGGTCCGACGAAGTCTCGTCCACAAAGCCACGCTTTATACAAAAGCTGTGCTTAAATTCACAAATGCTCAACAGCACTTCGTTTGCCACATTACCAATTTGGGAATGTATCACTAGTAACCATCAACTACATAACCTCTAAGGGTATTAAGCTAAGAGAATAAATTCTTCGCCACCAACGGAAATATATTTGATAGAAACCAGCTTTACATCTCAAACTGTAACGTCAGACACACATCCATACAAGTCCGTTCCGGGATCGAACGGAACTGAAGGCACTTCCAAAGAAGTCCTTGCAATCCGGATATTCACTAATCACGACCGGACTTCCCATCACAAAGGGTAATAAATTTCTATATTGGATATTAGCCGATGCAGAAACATTTGACGGTAATCCTTCCGTTTTCACAACTATCTGGTCTTCAACACCGGTCATCAAATGCAATTCATAACGACGTATCACATATTCAGAATGGGTTGTACGACCCCAAGGTCCTTTCCCGGCTAACTCGAATAGTGAGCGCTTATTCAAAAATAAGTGTGGCATTCAAATTCAAACAAATCACAACAAATACCTATTTAAAGGTAAATATTGATAGTTGGTTATTTAACTATCAATAAGATGCGCAACGTCATCAGATTCAAAATAATTTTCCAAATTGTTTATTTTCCCAAAAATATCTTTACTAGATATATAATTTCCACACTTCAACCATTTGAAAACAAATTTCAAATCATTTTTCACCTTTACCACTTTTGAGAACAAATTTCGAACATTTTTCCTTACGCAGAAATACTTTCATTTCAACATGGTTCATTTAAACCAATTAAATAAATCCTTACCGATTTTCTTTATATTTATGTTCCAAATCCGTAAATTTATTCCCACACTTCAAAAATAAATCAACGTTTATTTTTAAAAAAATTTCCCTTTCTTTTATAAATTCCATAGTGAATTTACACTTCCCAAATATCTATGAATATAAGATTTCCAAATCGATTTTTAATATACATTTTCAATTTATCTTTACAAAATAAAATCTCAAAATATTCACTTCATATTATAAAACATTTCCATACTTATTTAATAATAAGTAATTTACAAATCCATTTATTTTCAACACTTGGAAAATATTAAATATACTTAAATCGAAATTAAGTATATATTTCATTCTTTAAGGAAAACATTCTCTTAAACACATTTATTTGGGTCAAAAACGAATGTTGCGTAAAACATCGTTACAACAACCCAAAATCACTAGTATAGGGATTCGAACTTAAAAATAGATATATAAATCCCAATACTAAATAAAACATTTTCTCTCGAAAATCATTTACTATAACAACAGTGTTATAGTCCACCATTTCCTTCTGTTTCTCGAAAACGTCTATTTCAACAATGAATGTTGAAATCTATGTTTTTGATGTTTAATACATTTTAAAACATCGTTAAAACGATTAACTTCATTTTATAATATTCATTTTCCCAAGCATATCCATTTTATTTAATAATATATTCACTGTCCAAAATCGTGAATATACTTCCTTAACCAATTTCAATATTTACTACACGTTTTCTTTCCAGAATTTATTTGCTATCCAAGATTTGCGAATATATTTCCTTTTATAAACTTCTATATTCAATTTATCAAATTCAATTGATTTCGAATTTATAAACAACGTTTATAAATTCACATACACACACACACAAATATATATATATATATATTCATTTCATAAAACTTCAACTTATGAAAATCACTTTTATTTACCAATTCAATTTATAACTCAATTTTATACCAAAAATCTAATTTATATGATAATTACTTATAATCTTTTATTTTACGAAACTCTACTTATTTTAAAATTTCACAATTTATAAATCTATAAATTTCACTCACTTATGAAATCCATTTATACTTCTTTTTAACACTTATAAAACTCGTTTTATAATTACTATATTTTTAATTTATAAATATCAAATTTTAAATCTTTTATATATATTGTTTTTAAAACAATTCCAAAAATCCCAATTTAACTAACTTATTCTTTTAATAATTTACAAATCGTTATTTAAAGCTTATATACTTTAAAATCATACTTAAGTATTATTTTCCAAAAATCATAACTTTTATGAAAATAAAATTATAACGTTTATTTATTTTAACAATTCAAAATTTTAATAAAACGTATATTTTCGAAAATCAGTTTAAAATTCCTTTTAAAATCAAAATCATCATTTTAAAACTTCAAAAATGGATCTGATGATGCAACAACACCAAATAGTCAATCACAACAAACCAAACATCATATATCAATATGATAATCAACAAATATCACAATATCTGTAAATAAGTCAATATAGTTGAGGAATCTAGTTGGATCCCTCCAACCTGTTTCCCTGCATCCAAAGATGTTAGCACAATACCAATTTCGTTCCAGTACGGAATTATCGCGGTATATGGGATTTATAAAAATATTATCCGCTTAATAGACGCCGCAATAGGGTCTCATCTGCTGTATAATGCGGGAAAATCAACTCCAAGTACATAAATAATACCAATTTCACTATAAAGTGAAATATTCGCGTTATATGTTTTTAATAAATAACCTCCGCTTAATAACGGTGCATGATGTCTATTTTAACCATCAATAGATAACAATCAATATTCAAACATACAATCATCAATTTTAAATTTAACTATTTAAAATTTAAATCGAAACAATTCGATTGAGTGAGAAGTTCTCACCTTGATTTTCCGATAGCAATTTGTAGTGTTTTATTTTGAATAAAATTAAATGTGCGTTTAATTTTACCCAAAATTTTCACTAGCTCCAAACGACTCCAATCCCATTCCATAGCATATTGTTCGACAATACGGTTCCAACGCAACTGGTTTCGTGCATTTTCGACCTCGTATGAAAGAGTTATGATATTTTAAACATCACATGAATTTATAATAAAACAATTTACATTTCTATTTTTTTCCAAACCCTACATCTCATCTGGACTATGCATTTTGAAAGATGGAATCAAGGCCGCAAACCCTTTTCTTCCCTCTCCAGCTTTCGAACGTGTAAATAACCCAATTAGCCACCGATGCTTCACCAATTTATACTCCACCACCGTTCACCTATTCGACGATCAACAACTACAGTCACCTCCACAACCACGCGCGCTAGCGAAGGCCTAAACCCGGTTGAGCTCGGCATATTCTAGCCTAGGAAAACATGAACGAACGTGTGACTTTGAACTCAATTTGTCGTTGATCAGCTGCATTGATTTAGATCGTGACCGTTGGATTTGTAGTTCGCTCGATGCCCTTTAACTTTGTAGTTGGAAGTTTCTGATATTAATTGGTGGATTTGAAGAAAATTAAGGGAGAAGGAAATTAATTTTCGGCCGTTCATGGAGATAGTGGCGGCTGCGTATAAAACCCTAGAGTTTCTATTTTCTTTGCAAATGTGAATAATCCAAGGCCTTTTATAGAAAATTTCCAAATTACTATTCATCCCGAATTTTTCTACTCCAAATCTCGCGCGGTGACTGGCGTTTCTAGAGTTTACCCTGCATTTCGGACACAATGGAATATGTTTCAAAAGCTAATTCGATCATCTGTACGAGATACGGCAATAAACGATCGATTTTAAATTAAATCGATTAAACGAATTTTCTATGCGTTTTGGCTTGCCCCGGACAAACGGTAAATCCGATTGACACGAAATTTGAAACCGTACAATAATATCACATTACGGATCCGATGAAACTAGTTTGGTCGAAATCCAAGACTGTTCGAAAAATGGCTAATTTCACTAGTCGATTAAATATTAAAATATTCAATTTTCACAAATGAACTTAAAATTCAATTTTAAAAGTTCTATAACATCATTATAACTTAAATATGATATAATAAAATTTTACAAATCAATTTTAATCATTTTAAACTCGATTTTCAATTATTTCTGTAATTTCAACTATTAAATAATCGATTTAATTATCCAATTAAATCCAATTATTCGAAATAAAATTTATTTGACCTATAAATCTTACTTATTAATATTTAAAATTAATTAAACATATAACTTTTAATTGACAGAAATTCTGGATCGTTACAATCTTCCCCTCTTAAAAGAATTTCGTCCTCGAAATTACCAAGTCAGAAAAAGTTACAAAATCCATTAACTTTTCAAAACAAACCGTTCAAATTAGATTTTACAAATCTCTTAAGTGTTTAACTTTCTCAAAATTCATAGTTAAACTTCTTACAAAATCTTTACTAAGTTTCCAAATCCAAACTTTAGTTTTCAAAAATTTCCAATTTTCTCAAAAATATTCTAACGCCTTAAATTTTTGGAAAAATTCGCCAGAGTCTCATTTGCGCGGCTCGATCCGAAAAAAAAATGATAGTATATATATCACAAATATACATCCCATCAAGTGACGAGGCATCCCGCAAGGAAAAAAGTGTAAAAGTACGATATTTAATCCGAGATATGTACCTTATTTATTATTAGCGTGCATATACGGCTAATATAGCGCGAAAGTGAGCTCCAAATGCGAAGCAAGCGCAATCCGCACCTACTAAACACTCAACAAACCAATGAGAAACATGTATATATGAAAATAGTATCAATATACATCATATAGTAACATATCAACTACATGTGCCAACATAGCAATGCATTCAATAGCAATAAATGCAACTACCAAATCAATATAAATTTACTTCTCATTAACATTTAATGAATTGGTTTTCCAATTGATTCATTAACATTGGATTTTACTAACATTTATTCATATCCAATTTCAATTAGTTTCCATTTACTAATTTACATTCAAGTTGGTTCATTTCCAAATCAAATTTCAATTCTATTCAAGTTCATTTTTTTCCAAGTTGGATTCAATTTCTTTAGCTTCCAATTTCGCTAATTCACTTTCATTAACACTTAATGAATTTATATACAATCAATCAACAATCAAAAAACAACCAATGTTTATTCAATGCAACCAAATTTATTCACTTTACATTCAGTTTGGTTCAACACATTTAATTCCAATTGGATCATATTAAATTGACTTCCATTCAATTTATTCAACTTCCAATAACATTAGCTTTTAATGAATTAACACTTACATTCATTATTTCATATCAATTATTTACATTTAATTGATTAACATTCAATCTATTTATCAATTCAATTGCTAATTCCTTTAACAATATAAAGTTGAATTTTATTCATATAACTCAAGTTCAAATTCTTAATGACTTCACTTCATTAATTCACTTATTAATTTACTTTGACACCAAAATCAACTCTATTCAACTTCACTTAAGTTATATTACATTAAACATCATTTGTTTAGCTTAACTTAAATTTCCACTTATAAATCCAATTCAGATTTTATTTCTATTTGACTTTTACCAAAGTCAAATTTATTAACTCATATTATAAGTTCAAAACTCTTTTCACTCATATTCAATTCATTCTTTTATAGCTGTTGTTTTTATTTAACTTATTCAAACAACATTTATTGACT
Organism: Allium cepa; assembly: GCA_030765085.1. Lineage (NCBI taxonomy): Eukaryota > Viridiplantae > Streptophyta > Magnoliopsida > Asparagales > Amaryllidaceae > Allium > Allium cepa. The sequence continues at coordinate 764,879,119 of CM060937.1, read as the reverse complement.
TATATATATTTATATTTTCAACCACCAAGCAAGCAATTTTATATACACTTTAATAATTCTGAAAAATTATTCCTTTATATATAAAAAATAATCGAGATAAAATTATTTCATTTACTCAATTTAAAATGATACTATGTTGGCTTGCCTCGTTTAAGAGTTTAGAAACCCCTATTGATTACGGTTGTACACCCCGCACCGACCAGAATACATAAACAGCTCAACGGATAAGCAAACATAATATAAAACAATTTCATATTCACTAACAAATACGCGCTCGTATCTATTATTACACTCAAACTCATTCTAGAGTACTACTGACTCCATCTCTAATGAGTAATTTCCAACAGAGCCATGGTTGTCGCTTAACCATAAGCTTTGATACCAAATGTGACGACACGACTTTTCGACGCTCGAAAACCGACATCAATATGTCCACGGTATCAACTGCCGAGCAATCGAATGTCGAAAAACCGTACCGTTAGGGTTTAACAAAAGGAAAAAGATAGAAGAAGAGAGAAAAAGATAGAACAGAACAGAAAGAAACAACAGAACAATATCAGAATCTCACAATCGCAGTGGAACAACATATAATAGATAAATGAATTGTGACGACCCGAAATTCTGAGCAATATCAATTTAATAATCTTTGATAATAATTAAATTGATTTGATCATTTTTTTGACAAGTTAAAATTATTTTAAAGATTTATGATAATAATTTGTTAATATCTATAAAACATTTTTCTTTACAATATGAATTGGCAAATTTAATTCTTTTGAAAGCCAATAATATTTTAATTTGAAAATATTTATTTTGGCAATTTAAAATTGGTTAGATTTATTTTATCTTCTATTTATAATATATATATATATTGATATATCTTGTAAATAGAAAGTTTTAAAAGCTAATATATATTCAAATTGTAATATATATGAATGTATATATTGTGATTTGAGATTTGTTTTAAAATTTAATATAGTAATTAACAAATTTAATGTTAGGATGTTTTTCTATTTGAAATGTGGATATATATTTGTATATGTACATTTGAAATAGGAATTTTATTAATTTGAATTTATTAAGTATTTCTAAACTTTATTATAGATATATATAGTTTTGTAATTTTAAAAGTCAATTTGATTTAATATTTTTGAAGTAATAATTGAGATTTAAATTTTTATAACAAAGTTAATTTCTTATTTAATATAGATACATATATATATATTTTGTACTTAAGTTTGGAATAAGATTTAAAAAGTTCATTTGTTTTTATTATTCTTTCATTTTAATTTTACCATAGGATAGGTTGTTTTAAAATTTTATATAGAAAGTTAAAATAAAATTTTTCAAATCTATAAACATGTGTTATATTAAATTGGATCTAAAATTTATAAATGTATATATAAATTTTCTTTTGAAATATTTATTGAAGTCTAAAAGTTTATTTTTATAAGATAAAAACATTTTATAATTTTCTACACATTACATAATTATATGTATATAGCTTAAACCAATTATAAAAAAAAAAGAATAATATTCAAGGTGTTAATTTAACATTTAAAACAACATTTGTAAATATTAAATAATACATAACCACACTTGTAAACATTATAGAGTGGGTTAAGACAAGTGTAAGATCCTTATAACCTTAAGTGACAAATGTCTTTTACATTAATAATAAAATTTATAATCTAATTGTAAAATATAAAAGATGGTTTTTATTCTTCAGCTGAAAACATTTTCTTCAAACTCAAACTTAATACAAAACAAAGATATAGAATCAAACAAAGATCAAGTATGAATGTAAATCAAAACAAAAATGGAAGAAGTTACTGTAAAATCTGGAAAATGAAAATGCCAGATTTTCAAATAACATAGAAGAAAACTGGGGATTCAAACAAAGGATAAATTCAAATGCAATTTTTTCAAATAGAAATCAGAGGCAAAGGAAATCCAGCATGCATTCTGGAATTTATCGACATTTCAACATCCAAGGGTAGTGAAATTTTAAAAACCTGGAACAGTCTCTGTGTTCTGTTTTTTTCAAAGGTCAGTAAATAATTTCTTTTAAAAACAGTTTAAACATTGGATTCATCTTGTTCTTATGATTAAATAACATGATGCTGATAGAATATTTGATTTAAATTTGAATGCATTAGGTATTTTTGTTTTGCCTGTGAAGTATACATATGTCCTGTGTAAAGTAACAGGTTTCATTTCATTATAAAATCAATAATCCAGTATTGAATTCGTATTGACCTATGATGTATAAATAGAAGTTGATTGTAGACAAGTAATCTATCTCTTAAAAATATTTATAGGATTTTAAAGTGCATAAATGGCTCGGTAATTTGAAATTTAGAGTAAACCTTTAATTTGGGTCAAAAACTTTTGTATTCAAATTTAAGTTTTGATATTATATTTGGAATACAAATGGGAAATAATGATTTTTAAGGTTTGAATCATGATTTTTGGATTCATATTTGGAGAGAAATCACGGGTTATTGGTTTTGGGCATTTTGGTCGATTGATGACGAACGACGGTGTAATCGACAATGCGGTTGAGGGTGAAGGTTAAGGGAAGGTAGTAGATCATCAGAAAAATACTATTGGATTTTATTTGTGATTATGTTGGCCTGAATTGTTCAAGATAGTGTTTACCACCTGAGTTTTTACGTCGCCGTTTATTTCGTTTTGCGGCAACATGGAGTAATAGGAGTTGTGCGCGTATGGTTAGGGAGATGGTGGGAAGCGAGACGTAGCTTCTGGGAGGAGGACGAGGCATCTCGTGGCAAAGATCGTCGACGGCGAACCATTGTTAGTTGAGTTTGGTACGGGCAGTTTGGGTTTTCGGTCGAATTTCGTATTTCGATCGAAACGTATTTTCTAGGTTGTGCGTATGGTTGCCGGAGTCTAGAGCGACGTAATGATGACCCGAGAAGGGTTCGTCGTTGGCGAGGTTGATCGTGCACGTTGACTGCACTGCTGCGTGCATCAGGGGGTAATGGGCTCTGGAAGAAAAGGGGAGCTCGACGTTCTTTGCGGATTTGCATTGTGATTTCTCGAAGCAGCCATAGGGTAGGGAAGACTCGGGGTGTTTGCTTATTTTACTCGGATTTGTCGCGTGTAATTCTGTGGTTTACTCGAGTATGTTGGGCAGGATTATGTTTTAGGTACAAACAGTTATAAAAGGTTTAAGAAATTTTACAACAAGGTTTATAAAGTTCAAAAACAAGATAATATGATTTTGTAAATAATTCTAGATTAGAAAATATGAGTTAAACAAGTTTGTTTATAAAACTAAATTGTTTTAAAGTAGGTTGAACAAGTTTTATTTATATAAATATGAAAGTTAAAAAAAATAAGTGGATATTGAAATAAGTTTGTATTAAATTTTTACTAAATAGATTTGGAAAAGGGGTTTTAAAGATTCAAAAGTTTAATTTAAAATGTGTTTAATTATAAATTGATTTCTAAAGTTTATATTTTATTTTAAATTAAGTATAATGATTAAGAACATGGTAATCAATTAAAATAAAGGTTTTATTAAGTAATATAGAATTTTGATTTAATCATAGATAATTAATTTATGGAAATAATTAAGATAATTCAACTTTTACTAATAATCAAAGTGTTTTGGTTAATATTAATGATTTGATTTAGATAATGGTTATCTTAATTAAGAATCTTTTTATTATTAGAAGTTAAGAATCATTTAATTAATTTAAATGATTAAGTTAAATAATTAATTAAATAATTAAATTGTGATTAATTAAGATAATCACTTATGGGTTAATCTTACATAATTACTTGGGAAGTAATTAAAGTAATTAAGTGGTTAAGTACCAGATGTTATTGAGTAAGAGTTAATTAATTTATTAAAGTAATTAAGTAAATGTGATTAAGGATTAATCACTTGAGTTATTAATTAAAGAATTAATTAATTAAAGGTTTAAATTATTTGATTAATGATTATTTAATAAAAGGATAAAGAGTAATTAATTAAGTGATTAATTACTTATTAACGTAATTAATTAAGAAAGAATTTTAATTATTAAAGTAATCATTAATTAATGGAAATAATTGATAAATTGTTAATTAATAATTCAAGGATAATTAATTTATAATTAAGTTTTAATTACTAAATTTAATTAATCAAAGGTGATTAATTAAAAGTAATTAATTAATATGGTTAACTAAAAGTAATTAATCAAGTATTTAATTAAAATTAATTAATCAAATGTGATTAATTAAAAGTGATTAATCAGGTATGATTAAAGGATAATTAAGGAATAATTATCAGGATAATTAAAGAATAGTTAATCAAGTATGATTAATTTTAAGAGGTAATTACTTAGTATAATTTGGAAGTAATTAATCAGGATGATAAATTAAATGGTAATTAAGTAATAATTACTTAAAGCAATTAAGTGGTAATTAATCAAGGAAGATTAATTGAAGTGGATAATTAAGTAATGTTAGTTAGTTAATTTGTAATTAATTAATGAATTAGTAAGATGGATTGATGATATATCCAAGTGATTTAGTAAGGATTAATTTAATTTAAGGATTAATTAAATTAATTAAGTTTGGATCAAACTTGTTTATGAATGATTAATGATTGATTGATAAATATCATTGGATGAGTTAATGATATTGGTTGATATTATATGTCATTGGTTCATATGTGATGATGTGAATATGTTATATCTGAGATGTGATATTTATGCTGCTTTGTAATATGTATAGATGCATGTGATAATAGTGGATTACCTATCTGTGTGTTATGAATCATCCATTTATGTTAAGTGATATTTCTGAATATCCATTGTTTAATCCCTTAAGTACAACTTGGACATTAAAATGGCGTTTGGTTTCGGTGAGATCGGGTTCGGGTTTCTATATTTGGATATCCGAAAACCACACCGATCCAAAATAAACATTAGGTCGTTAATCCAAGTGGAGCAAGTGAAGACTCGAGGTGTAAGGGCTATACGTCAGTAAAACTTTGTTGGTGATTCCGTAATGAGTTTAACGGAATAGTGTTATAGGTTCGAGATGGTGATTCGGAGTGCAAAGGCTATGGTCGTTGACTCTGAGGGTGATTCCAAAATGAGTGTAACGAGATAATGCCTTCGGTTTCGTTTGTACCCGGAACGAACTTGTATGGATTGAATGCTTTCAGAACATCGTCAGGTGGACGATGAGCATTCTAAGTGTTATGTCCTATAAAGGTAATCGTAGCCTCAAGCCTCATCGACCGGGAATGGCTAAAACAGGGGAGGTGCAGCAAGGCTTCGTGGGTCGCACCCACTGGAGAGCAAGATTTACATCTGTCTAGAAGTCCCTTTATATTCGGCATTGTGGGTGGTTGCTAGCTACAACCACAGGGTTGTCTTGTTCGGAACTATTCAGTAAGGAATGGGTCCGGCCTTGTGTAGCAGGGGAGCGGGCGTACTCCTCGGTACGGTGATCTAGGCCACGTATTGTGACGGGCGGTGCCCCAGTAGCCCTGCCATTGATGGAAACCCATTCTTCCTACGAGACCCTACAGTTTTGTTTGTATTTCCCACTTTTGTGGCTATTAGCTGGAATTTAATCATGTAACAATTTCGGCTATTTCATATTTATTTGAAAACCCTAGACACTATTATAATATCATTGGATTTCCTATCAAATGTTTTAGTTAGCGTAGGGTAAAAACTTTTCCATGTTTATGTGTGGGAAGTCTTACGTGATACCTTTTCTTTTCAAAGGTTTTTCTAAAGTTAAGCAATCTTAAACCGTTTACTCACACCAGATCCCTGTCTGACTCGAGTGTTTATTTTCTGTTTTATTAAACTCTTAGGTACTCGTATTATGTATGAGTTGTCAAATGATTCAGGTTATCTCGTGACGAATTCTGGAGGGGCTTTGGAGCAGGAGGCTTCAGCGTGTAGATATATAGTTAGAGTTTCCGCTATGTGTTATTCTATGTTGATGTTCTTGTATTGTATATTAGACAGAAGCGTTATAACTGTCTAAATTGATATGTTTAGTTGTGTACTCTGATGTATATGATACTAAATTTATGTTATATATTATATTTCATTCGTTCCGCTGTGAGATTCTGATGTGTTGTTTTTCTTTCTTATTTTTCTTTTCTTCCTCTATCCCTTTCTTTCTTAATTAGTGATGCGATTTTCTGGTGATAGAAAGTCGGGTTGTTACAGTTGGTATCAGAGCATTAGGTTGAGTGAATACCTAGGCTCTGGAGTGGTGTCTATCTTGAGAGAGCATACTTGTAATTTATATATATATATATATATATATATATATACACTTATATATAACTACCTAATCTGTTGGGTTATCTGTTTGGATTTTCCAGCATAAGTTATAAAGGTAGATAAGTTAAGAGTGTGTGGAACACAACCACCGATAATGGAAGAGGTTTATATGTTGTGGTTGGAGATGTGTCTGTCGAGATTGTAGATCTAATACCGTCTCGAATAAGTTTTGTAGATTGGTAAAAGGATTTATTTGAGTCCATAGGAAGTCTTTTTCAAGAATTGGAGTATATTCTTAGAGTGTGAGGTTGACTTGCTCTTAAGTGAGCAGGGATTTCCAAGAGTTGAGGTTGTCAGCTAAATAGAAGCAGGTGATGGTGTATTGATGGCTTCAGGAGGGAATAGTTGTGTGATGAGATGCAGTATCCATAGATGGTTCTGAAGATGTTCTTTTAAAGCCAATTTATGGTGGTATTGAAGGAACTGTAATGCCTACTGCAGGGAGGATTCGGATGTTTAGAGATTTTTCTGGATCTCAAGTGAGGGTATCTTATCTGTATTGAAGTATGAGACTAAGGTCGATGAGTTACCTCATTTCGGACATGGTCTCAATTGTTTTCTTAAGAAGATAAGTGGTTGGAGTTGGGTTGGAGCTGAGTTTCTTGAGAAGATATCTACCGTCTCAAGGATTTTTGGTGGAATTGGGTGTTTGTTTTGTGTTTCAAGAGCTTGTGGTCAAGGAAGATCTGTTGTCGTAGCTGTATCATTGAAGTGAAGTTTGGAAGCAGCATCGTGGATCTGTTTCTTCGATGATTCAGTAATCTTTGGAATTCTAATATCAGCAGACCAGGAAGATAATGAAAACTTATCCATTTCTTCGGGAGGCTCAGTAGAGCAGGGTATTTGTAGGAAGTGATCTATCATTTTTCCTGGTAGATAAGACATTCTGGAGAGATTGATCTTGATTAGGAAAGTTGTTCTAGTTGGTGAAGCAGATAGTTTCTTTGGAATCAGAACTGAGAGGGATCGCAAAAGCGACTTGCGATTAGTTTGGGAATCTTTGAGTATTCTTTGAATTGAGGAATCTCATATGGAGGTAAAGGCTACTTAAGTAGTCGAAGATTTTTCAGATGTTTTGGATGAATTCAGAAGTTGACCTGAATTGGAGATTGAGTTTTCTTATCAACTTGGATTCCAGGAGTAGTATTGATGATTCAACTATATTATAGGATGACTCTTAGAGCAAGAAGAGTTGGGTGAGGCGGCTCAAGATTCTTTGGAGAGGGATTGATCATCTTATTCTAGTTGAGATTCTGTTGGGTATTTTGATCAAGTGGAAGGGTCACTAAGATTTTGCTTGTGTTCTTCGATGGCATTCTTATCTACTCTAGATCAGAGTTGTGTAGCGGAAGCGAAATAGCAGTTAGTCTGGTATGGGAGCAACCGGAAGTTGCAGTATACCTGAATTAGAGGAATTTCTACAGGAAATTCAAGTATAAAGAAATTTCTGGATTTGGTAGCCAAGGATGTCAGGTGCAACTGTTTGGCTATTCAGATATGAGATACAGGTTTGAAGTCCATTGATGCTTGTGGAATAGAGTCGTATTTTGGATTTCAGCAAATTATTTTTGGAAAGGCATTTTGATTGAGTAGGACCTGGAGATTTGGTTTGATTTTGGTCTAGTTTGTTGTATGAAGAAATTAGCAAGGGTTAGGCTGATCAGGAATATTGAAGGTGACTCAGGAGCATCGGAAGAGTTATGCAGTTAGAATTGAGGAGATTTGGAATGTGCAGTTAGAGTTTGGATATTGACTTAGTTTTATGCGATCAAAGGAGATATAAGACTGGTTAAACTGGAGAGCTAGCTCCAGAGGTATTTTGAGTTTTCTGTGTTCTCTGGATATTAGATTTTAATCTACAGGATTTAATTGCCAGTCTAGATAGCTGGAATTCATTGTATTTCACATATCTCTGAGGAATATGTGTATGATTCTTTGAGTGATAGAATCAGCTATTCAGAAGGATCTGGTAGTTGAGCAGGTTTGAGTTTAATCTGATATCTTGTTCAGTTTTGAAGGATCAGATGAGAGAGTTCTTGGTTATAGTAGTATAGTTACTTAAGATTCTGTAGAGCGAGTATTCCAGTATAGGTACCTGGAAAACTCTTGATAATATTAGGAAGTTCTATTCAGAATTTTGTTTGGATAGATAAAGTTATATGTTTGAATTGGTTATTTTGGTTACTATAGTTGATAGTGTATGATTTATTGTGTGATTGCTGTTTGAAATTTAAATTCTTTAGCTGGGTTATTAAATTATCTTTGCTTTTAAATTTCGGGGACGAAATTCTTTTAAAAAGGGAGGAATGTGACGACCCGGAATTCTGAGCAATATCAATTTAATAATCTTTGATAATAATTAAATTGATTTGATCATTTTTTTTGACAAGTTAAAATTATTTTAAAGATTTATGATAATAATTTGTTAATATCTATAAAACATTTTTCTTAACAATATGAATTGGCAAATTTAATTCTTTTGAAAGATAATAATATTTTGATTTGAAAATATTTATTTTGCCAATTTAAAATTGGTAAGATTTATTTTATCTTCTATTTATAATATATATATTGATATATCTTGTAAATAGAATGTTTTAAAAGCTAATATATATTCAAATTGTAATATATATGAATGTATATATTGTGATTTGAGATTTGTTTTAAAATTTAATATAATGTTAGGATGTTTTTCTATTTGAAATGTGTATATATATTTGTATTTGTACATTTGAAATAGGAATTTTATTAATTTGAATTTATTAAGTATTTCTAAACTTTATTATAGATATATATTGTTTTGTAATTTGAAAAGTTAATTTGATTTAATATTTTTGACGTAATAATTGAGATTTAAATTTCTATAACAAAGTTAATTTCTTATTTATATAGATACATATATATATTTCGTACTTAAGTTTGGAATAAGATTTAAATTTAAAAAGTTCATTTGTTTTTATTATTCTTTCATTTTAATTTTACCATAGGATAGGTTGTTTTAAAATTTTACATAGAAAGTTAAAATAAAATTTTCAAATCTATAAACATATGTTATATTAAATTGGATCTAAAATTTATAAATGTCTATATAAATTTTCGTTTTAAATATTTATTGAAGTCTAAAAGTTTATTTTTATAACATAAAAACATTTTATAATTTTCTACACATTACATAATTATATGTATATAGCTTAAACCAATTATATATAAAAAAAAGAACAACATTCAAGGTGTTAATTTAACATTTAAAACAATATTTGTAAATATTAAATAATACATAACCACACTTGTAAACATTATAGAGTGGCTTAAGACAAGTGTAAGATCCTTGTAACCTTAAGTGACAAATGTCTTTTACATTAATAATAAAATTTAAAATCTAATTGTAAAATATAAAAGATGGTTTTTATTCTTCAGCTGAAAACATTTTCTTCGAACTCAAACTTAATACAAAACAAATATATAGAATCAAACAAAGATCAAGTATGAATGTAAATCAAAACAAAAATGGAAGAAGTTACTGTAAAATCTGGAAAATGCAAATGCAAGATTTTCAAATAACATAGAAGAAAACTAGGGATTCAAACAGAGGATAAATTCAAATGCAAGTTTTTCAAATAGAAATCAGAGGCAAAGGAAATCCAGCATGCATTCCGGAATTTATCAACAATTCCACATGCAAGGGTAGTGAAATTTTCAAAACCTGGAATAGTCTCTCTCTTCTTTTTTTTCAAAGGTGAGTAAATAATTTCTTTTAAAAATAGTTTAAACATTGGATTCATCTTGTTCTTATGATTAAATAACATGATGCTGATAGAATATTGTTCGAGATAGGGTTTATCACCTGAGTTTGTTGGCCTAAACTGTTCGAGATAGGGTTTATCACCTGAGTTTTTACGTCGTCGTTTATTTCGATTTTGCGGCGATATGGAGCAATAGGAGTTGTGCGCGTATGGTTAGGGAGATGGTGGGAAGCGAGACGTAGCTTCTGAGAGGAGGACGAGACATCTCGTGGCAAAGATCGTCGACGGCGAACCATTTTTAGTTGAGTTTGGTTCAGGCAGTTTTGGTTTTTGGTCGAATTTCGTATTTCGATCGACAGTTATTTTCTGGGTTGTGCGTATGGTTGTCGGGGTCTAGAGCGACGTAATGATGACCGGAGAAGGGTTCGTCGTTGGCGAGGTTGGTCGTGCAAGTTGACGTGCACTGCTGCGTGCATCAGGGGGTAATGGGCTCTGGAAGAAAAGGGGTGCTCGAAGTTCTTTGCGGGTTTGCAGTGTGATTTCTCGAAGCAACCATAGGGTACGGAAGACTCGGGGTGTTTGCTTATTTTACTCGGGTTTGTCGTGTGTAATTCTGTGGTTTACTCGAGTATGTTGGGCAGGATTATGTTTTGGGTACAAACAGTTATAAAGGGTTTAAGAAATTTTACAGCAAGGTTTATAAAGTTCAAAAACAAGATAATATGATTTTGTAAATAATTCTAGATTAGAAAATAAGAGTTAAACAAGTTTGTTTATAAAACTAAATTGTTTTAAAGTTGGTTAAACAAGTTTTATTTATATAAATATGAAAGTTAAAAAAAAATTAAGTGGATGTTGAAATAAGTTTGTATTAAATTTTTATTAAATAGCTTTGGAAAAAGGGTTTTAAAGATTCAAAAGTTTAATTTAAAATGTGTTTAATTATAAATTGATTTCTAAAGGTTATATTTTATTTTAAATTAAGTATAATGATTAAGAACTTGGTAATCAATTAAAATAAAGTTTTTATTAAGTAATATAGAATTTTGATTTAATCAAAGATAATTAATTTGTGGAAATAATTAAGATAATTCAACTTTTATTAATAATCAAAGTGTTTTGGTTAATATTAATGATTTGATTTAGATATTGGTTATCTTAATTAAGAATCTTTTTATTATTAAAAGTTAAGAATCATTTAATTAATTTAAATGATTAAGTTAAATAATTAATGAAATAATTAAATTGTGATTAATTAAGATAATAACTTATGGGTTAATCTTACATAATTACTTGGGAAGTAATTAAAGTAATTAAGTGGTTAAGTACAGAATGTTATTAAGTAAGAGTTAATTATTTTATTAAAGTAATTAAGTAAATGTGATTAAGGATTAATCACTTGAGTTATTAATTAAAGAATTAATTAATTAAAGGTTTAAATTATTTGATTAATGATTATTTAATAAAAGGATAAAGAGTAATTAATTAAGTGATTAATTACTTATTAAAGTAATTAATTAAGAAAGAATTTTAATTATTAAAGTAATCATTAATTAATGGAAATAATTAATTAATTGTTAATTAATAATTTAAGGATAAATAATTTATAATTAAGTTTTAATCACTAAATGCAATTAAAGTAATTAATCAAAGGTGATTAATTAAAAGTAATTAATTAATATGGTTAATTAAAAGTAATTAATCAAGTATTTAATTAAAAGTAATTAATCAAATGTGATTAATTAAGAGTGATTAATCAGGTATGATTAAAGGATAATTAAGGAATAATTATCAGGATAACTAAAGAATAGTTAATCAAGTATGATTAATTTTAAGAGGTAATTAAGAGGTAATTACTTAGTATAATTTGGAAGTAATTAATCAGGATGATAAATTAATATGGTAATTAACTAATAATTACTTAAAGCAATTAAGTGGTAATTAATCAAGGAAGATTAATTGAAGTGGATAATTAAGTAATGTTAGTTAATTAATTTGTAATTAATTAATGAATAAGTAAGATGGATTGATGATATATCCAAGTGATTTAGTAAGGATTAATTTAATTTAAGGATTAATTAAATTAATTAAGTTTGGATCAAACTTGTTTATAAATGATTAATGATTGATTGATAAATATCATTGGATGAGTTAATGATATTGGTTGATATTATATGCCATTGGTTGATATGTGATGATGTGAATATGTTATATCTGAGATGTGATATTTATGTTGCTTTCTGATATGTATAGATGCATGTGATTATAGTGGATTACCTATCTGTGTGTTTTGAATCATCCATTTATGTTAAGTGATATTTCTGAATATCCATTGTTTAGTCCCTTAAGTACAACTTGGACATTAAAATGGCATTTGGTTTCGGTGAGACCGGGATCGGGTTTCCATATTTGGATATCCGAAAACCACACCGATCCAAAATAAACGTTAGGTCGTTAATCCAAGTGGAGCAAGTGAAGGCTCGAGGTGTAAGGGCTATACGTCAGTTTAACTCTATAGGTGATTCCGTAATGAGTTTGACGTAATAGTGCTTATAGATTCGAGATGGTGATTCAGAGTTCAAGGGCTATGGTCGTTGACTCTGAGGGTGATTCCAAAATGAGTGTAACGAGATAATGCCTTCGGTTTCGTTCGAACCCGTAATGAAATTGTATTGATTGAATGCTTTCAGAACATCGTCAGGTGGACGATGAGCATTCTAAGTGATATGTCCTATAAAGGTAATCGTAGCCTCAAGCCTCATCAACCGGGAATGGCTAAAACAGGGGAGGTGCAGCAAGGCTTCGTGGGTCGCACCCATTGGAGAGCAAGATTTACCTCTGTCTAGAAGTCCCTTTATATTCGGCTGTGTGGGTGGTTGCTAGCTACAACCACGGGGTTGTCTTGTTCGGAACTGTTCAGTAAGGAATGGGTCCGGCCTTGTGTAGCAGGTGAGCAGGCATACTACTCGGTACAGTGATCTAGGCCACGTACTGTGACGGGGGGTACCCCAGTAGCCCTGCCAATGATGGAAACCCATTCTTCCTACGAGAACTTACGGTTTTATTTGTATTACCAACTTTTGTGGCTAGCAGCTGGAATTTAATCATGTAACAATTTCGGGTATTTCATATTTATTTGAAAACCCTAGACACTATTGTAATATCATTGGATTTCCTATCAAATGTTTTGGTTAGCGTAAGGTAAATTTTTTTCCATGTTTATGTGTGGGAAGTCTTACGTGATACCTTTTCTTTTCAAAGGTTTTTCTAAAGTTAAGCAATCTTAAATCGTTTACTCACACCAGACCCCTGTCTTACCCGAGTGCTTATTTTCTGTTTTATTAAACTCTTGGGTACTCATATTATGTATGAGTAGTCAAATGATTCAGGTTATCTCTTGACGAATTCTGGAGGAGCTTTGGAGCAGGAGGCTTCAGCGTGTGGATATATAGTTAGAGTTTCCGCTGTGTGTTATTCTATGTTGATGTTCTTGTATTGTGTATTAGACGGAAGCGTTATAAATGTCTAAATTGAGATGTTTAGTTGTGTACTCTGATGTATATGATACTAAATTTATGTTATATATTATATTTCATTTGTGCCGCTATGAGATTCTGATGTGTTCTTTTTTCTTTCTTCTTTTTCTTTTCTTCTTCTATCCCTTTCTTTCTTAATTAGTGATGCGATTTTCTGGTGATAGAAAGTCGGCTCGCTACATGAATAATCTTTAAACAGAGAACTATATCATTCATTACATTACATCGTATCATTACATTACATCATCAGAGTATACAACAACAAACAACAACTAACAACGGAAAAGAAATACTATATACTTGTGAATACACCATGCCATCCAACTTGCTTCCAGCAACTCCTGAATTCCAGAATATCCTGATGTACCTGACTCTTGACTGCTAGTGTGGAAATTTGTGGGCACCCAGAGTTTAGGAAGGAAAACAATAAACTCCGAGTCAGTCATGTGACTGGTGTGAGAACTAAAAATAGTTTATCTTTAAAACAAAGAACATGATAATTTTAAAATAGATTCGCAATGCTTTTTAGAAAATGAGACTGCCATAAGGCCTCTCGCACACACACACAATGCAAATGCAGAATCGTAGGAGATTTCTCCTTATGATAGTCAAAGATGCTTGATACGCATTAAAAAGAAACATTTGATATTATTACTAGTGCATAGTGTAGGCAAAATTCATTTCGAAAGTAAAGATATAAATCTTAGCCAGCATAAGCATTCCACACTTATGCCTACTATAGCTACCATCCAAACAGTGGGGCGCCACCATAAGTGAATGATAGGTTCTACAACTAAAACCGTACAAGATCGTATTGTTTCTTTGGATTTCCAACAAATGGTCAGGCCAAGGAACTTCCAATTGCCACATGGGTACGCCTCTGGAAAGACGACCCGAGAACCTAAGCGGATCTCTGCCAACGCAAGGCCGGGTTACCCCTAACTGGGTAAATACTGACACGAATATGTCATTCCTCGATCGTAACCGATCTATATCCGAGGATCCTCGATTTCCAACAACCACAAAGCAATAAATTTGCAGCAACAACATAGGTCAAGTATCTGGGCTCCATACCATGATACCACCTCTATCCAGAAGGAATGTCATACACTAAAGGGGTGCTACCCCCTAATAACCTTGCCACATCCTTCCTGTTTTGACCATTTCCGGGGTGTGAGGTCGATGAAGTCTCGTCCATAAAGCCACGCTTTATACAAAGCTATGCTTAAATTCACAAATGCTCAACAACACTTCGTATGCCACATTACCTATTTGGGAATGTATCACTAGTAACCATCAACTACATAACCTCTAAGGGTGTTAAGCTAAGAGAATAAATTCTCCTCCACCAACGGAAATATATTTGATAGAAACCAGCTTTACATCTCAAACTGTAACGTCAGACACACATCCACAAGTCCATTTCGGGATCGAACGGAACCGAAGGCACTTCCAAAGAAGTCCTTGCAATTCGGATATTCACTAATCACCACCGGACTTCCCATCACAAAGGGTAATAAATTTCTATATCGGAGATCAGCCGATGCGGAAACATTCGACGGTAATCCTTCCGTTTTCACAAATATCCGGTCTTCAACACCGGTCATCAAATGCAATTCATAACGACGTATCACATATTCGGAATGGGTTATACGACCCCAAGGTCCTTTCCCGGCTAACCCGAATAGTGAGCGCCTATTTAAAAATAAGTGTGGCATTCAAATTCAAACAAATCACAACAAATACCTATTTAAAGGTAAATATTGATAGTTGGTTATTTAACTATCAATAAGATGCGCAACATCATCAGATTCCAAATAATTTTCCAAATTATTTATTTTCCCAAAAATATCTTTACTAGATATATAATTTCCAAGATTATATATATATATATAATTAACAGTTCATTTTATAAAACCATAAAAATTTATATTCCGAACCCATATTAGTATTAAATAATTTGTTTAAAACAAATTAAGTTTACATTTTCAAAACAATACTTCAAAAACCAAAATTATTCCTACTAAATTACTTACTATATAATAACTCTTTGTAATCATTTCTAAAAAGGAACCAGAGTGATTTGTAAACAAGTTTGAAACTATAATTAGAAGTAAACTTTCTTTTATAAATTGTTCTCATTCAAACTATATATATTAGATAATTATAAAATTAACATAAAAAACATAGTGTAACGACCCAGAATTTTAGTCGCTTGAATTTGGAATATTTAACTGATTTAAAATATTGAACAGTTAAATTTATAAGTTGAATAATTTAAATTTCAAATATAGCGATATATTTGATAAATAAACTGTTGAATTTAATATTTGGAATTATTTAATAACTAAATCCGAAAGTTAAAGTGAATAAAAAAATGATTTCAAAAGTCAATTTAAATTCTATTTAAATAGGAATGAAGATAGTAGACTTTTAATTTAGATTTAAAAGTGATTAGCTAAATTTTTATAATAGTTCATTTTAATTAACAGATGAAAGCAGTCTTTTGGAACACTGTCTCAGAATTCGACGAAACCAGTTTCATTGGTTCTATAATTGTGAATTATTATATGTTGATTAATTTAATGGTGATCGGATGTACCGTTTTATCGTGCGAGTTTGAATGCTTATAAATCAGTTTTAGAATTATATAATGTAACTGGGTTTGAAAAGCCATCTTCTGTGTATGATCGAATTAGGTCTCGAGACTAGTTTCATTGTGTTCGAAATAAGTGTATCACATAGAGAATACCAGGCGGCTCGTCTTTATAGGAGTTCAAAAACGTTTGGATATTTTCGAATATATATATATATATATATAGGTATGTATGTATGTGTGCCCATACTTAAGCCCATACCCCATCAACTTCACAGCCTTACCCTACATGTTCAAACCTTACTGTCGCTCCTCTATTTAATTTTCTCGTTTCTCCGAGATAGGTTTGCTTTTTTTTTAAATCAACCCATCTCCAACACACGATCTATTTTGATCGCGTCAAGTTTAAGAAGATCGTGGTTCGACCCTTGAAGGAGAAGTGTTTTCCTCGACAAAGTGAAGCTAATGTACGGTTGGACTGGGTTACTATAATCCTTAGGCGGCACGGTAGCAAGATGAATGAAATTCGTTCATGTTCAAATTCCGACGCCTACGTTCATCGATGGATCGAGGCATGTGATGGAAAGTTATAGAGCATGGCAAGGAATAGTCACAGCCCTAGTTAGGAGGTGCAAAATCAATCGTGGCGGCGGTAGTTTCGAGAAAATGCTGTCGCATTTTATGTGTTCTCCGGCGAGCTCAGGTCATCGAGGGTGTGTCACATGTGGTTGAGGGTGTAACGACCCAGAATTTCAGTAATTTAAATTTGAATATTTAATCAATTTTAAATATTGAAAAGTTAATTTTATAAGTTAAATAAATTATATTTCAAATATGGCGATTTATTTAGTATTACATTTGTAAAAGTAATATTTGAAATTGTTTTAAATAATTGAATCTTTAATTTAATACGAATGAAAACGATTTCGAAAGTTGATTTAAATTCTAGTTGAATAAGAAGGAAGATAGTAAACTTTTAAATTTGAATTAAAAGTGAATAAACTGATTTTGGAAAAAACTTAACATGTAAAAATAGCCTTCTGGGGCATTATCTCGAATTTTGACAAAACCAGTTTCATTGGATTCGTAATTGTGAATTATTATATACCGTCGAATTTCATGGCGGTCAGACTTGTCGTTTGGTCGTGCGAGTTTGAAATGTGTAGAAATTATCTAAAGGAATTTAAACTAAAATATAATTTGATTTTGAAAAACTATCTTCTGTATATATGGAATTGACTTTTGATATATTTTTCATTGTGTTCGAAATAAGGGTATAACATATAAAACACCGGGTGGCACGCTTCATTTGGAGTTTGAAATTTTAAAGTGTCAATAGTGCTTTGAAAATTTGCTATAAAAGGGCCTTAGTTTCTTTCATTTGTAAACCCTAAATCTTCAGCCGCCATCCTCCTTTCCTAAACCCAAACTCCATCCAATGTCCCAAATTCCATCTGACCACCTGAGGCCGTATTAGCCTTCGAGTTTAACTAACAAAAAGTCATCGAGGTCCAGGTGAGCTAAATCAATTGTTGGATCAAACTGGTTGGCGACGAGGCGGCGGTTAGAGGGTCGATGTGACGCCCCACCTCTATATTCACACTAACCAAGGACACTATTGGATAATGTCGTCAGTTAGTACAAAGAATAAGGCTGTTGAGGAGCGACCATCTGTGTAATTGCTTTACGCGAGTACCGATATATCCAATAGTATATCATGCATTTCATTCAAGAGGAAATCCGACATATCAATTACAAACTCAAAGCTACTACACAGTGGCTATGTGGGCCTCGAAAACAGATACAAAATTAGCACAACACAAATCAGTCTCATATATTCATATCACTAAGGCGGAAACAAATATGAATATATCAACTTGAAGTGTACATCAAAGTAGTGGTCATACAAGAGCCACTACATTAGAAAAGAATATGTATACATCAAGGAGTCTCTATCTCAAATGTACAAAATGAAAAACTACTAAGCTAAAGTAGTTAGCCAAAAGTCAGAAGATAGTCCTTGATAAGAGGTCAAGTTGAAGCTCCTGAAGCACCTCGGTCTGACTCAAGTATTATTTAAGTAGAAAAATAATAAGATTATCAGTCTAGCTATAAATATCATATAAGATGAGATAGGATAAGAGACATGACAAAAATATATATGATAACAACAAAATCATACAATATCTCAAACTTTCTCAAACACCAAAAAGAATGTGATATTCTTTAGATTATTCACCAACTTTAGAATATTGGAAAAACATGTCAAGGCAAATCACAACAATCGCTGAAACACAAAGTCTAAAAATCAATAATTAGAAATCCAAAAACCACAAAGGGGGAGGCCTATCATAAAAGGGAGCATGAAAACTAACCACAACGTGTATCAAAAATGGGACACTATCCCATTGGTGGCTAACCCATAAAAATACGAGGTACAGTTCCCCTTTTGGGGATAAATGAGCCGAACATCAAAGCACCTAAAAGATACACCCCATGCACAGCCAAACATCGACGCACCTGAATAGATATGCCCCATGCACATATTTACTGAGCCGATTGCTCCATGAACGGTCAAAAGACCATGGTCGTTAGCCGATAAAAATGAGACGAAGCTTTGCAAAATAGCGTATAGTCCCCCATGAGGACAAAGATACATCGCATATCACTAGTCTAAACTATAAAATGATCATAATTGATCAATAAGAAGTGTGAATTACACTGAGTTAGTAAATAAACGAGTTTAGCTTTTTGTCCCATAACCACTAGCTTAACCTAAATATTTACGAACAGATTGCAGATTTCCACTCAAAAATTGTCACAAGATTTCAAATGAACAAGTCTAAGAATTAACCGACGAAGTAAACACAAGCGTTTCATATCACTTGTTTTGCTAAGTCGTTTAATTGGATTTCTTGAATGAATGAGGTAAAGGTTTGTATATACTAATAAATTGGAAAACAGTTTTAAAAACAAGCTTTGCATTAAAAGTAACGTTGAAATCATTTTTGTTGAAAGAGTTTGAGTATTTACTACTAGTATAGAAACATTTGCATTTTAAAGTGACAAATCATAGAAACGATTGTAAAAACAATCTATCACCAAAAATTCACATCCGACAACACGAATTAAAACCATAAAAGTCGATATCAAATCCATCAAGTGAATACTCCCAAAAAAATCCAGAAAAGAAGTCATTAATGTCGATAATAAACGACAACAAATAACCGGATCAAAAAAATCAATTCAAACGGTAATCCACTGAAAAATAGGCAAATTGGCTGAATTAACCAATTGCCAGACAACTGGTGGTTTCCCCAGAAGTCTGAGCTGAGAATTTGGAAATTTTCTTCCACATTGTCCAGACGTCTGAGAATAACCTCAAACGTCTGAGCAGTAAGTCTGGATTTTATATTTCGATGACTCAGACATCTGAGTTCTTTCCTAGACGTCTGAGCTGAAGCTCAGGGCAAAAATCCGCCTAGGCCATTAATGGCCAACTTGGTTCGAAAGCGATCGGATGAGTAAAGGAGGCTAGGGATTTATGCCAAGTGACAACCCAGCCCTATATGCTCTCCAATAAGCTCCAAACAACATGTCCAAACATCCATTGTAGGATTTTCATAGATTTTGACTTCAAAATACCGAAAATTGGAAAATTCACCAAAATAATTCAATTCGAAAACAATTGGACATGAAATAGGTGTTAGGAATTGTCAGGACACGATTTTTCGTTGCCGAAAAACCGAACACTGAGGGGGTTTTTAAAAAAGAAGAGAAAGAGGTAGAAGAAGAAAGAAAGAAAAACAAAACAGAAAGAAAACAATAGAACACATCAGAATCTCACAATTCGCAGCGGAACAACATATAATAATAAATGAATAATCTTTAAACAAAGAACTGTATCAGTTATTACATTCCATCACATTTTATTACCTCATATCATCAGAGTGTACAACAACATACATCAACAAACAGTGCAGCGGAAAAAGAAATACTATATAAGTAATATGCCATGCCATCCAGCTTGCCTCCAGCAACTCCAGAATATCCAGAATATCCTGATAAACCTAACTCTTAACTGCCCGTGTGGAAATTTGTGGGCACCCAGAGTTTAGGAAGGAAAACAATAAACTCCGAGTCAGTCATGTGACTGGTGCGAGAACTAAAAAAACAGTTTATTTATCTTTAAAATAAAAATAGAAGAATATTTAAAAAGTCAATTCGCAATGCTTTTGAAAATGTAACTACCATAAGACCTCCCACCACACACACAATGCAAACGCAGACTTGGAGGAGATTTCTTCTTATGTTAGTCAAAGATGCTTCTACGCAAAAAAATCAAATCAATTTTGATATTATTATTAGTGCATAGTGTAGAAAATTTATTTCGAAAATAAAGATATAAATCTTAGCCAGCATAGGTACCATTATATTATGCCTACTATAGCTACCTCCTGAGGAAGCAGGTTCTACAACTAAAACCGTACAAGATCGTATTGTTTCTTTGGATTTCCAACGAATGGTCAGGCCAAGGAACTTCCCATTGCCACATGAGAATGCCTCTGGATGGACATCCCCGAGAACCAAACCGGATCTCTACCAACACAAGGCCGGGTTACTCCTAACTGAGTAACAACTGACGGAATATGCCATCCCCCGGTCCTTTGGGACCTTTATCAACCGAGCGCTCGTAATCAATTCACACAATCATAAAGTGTTTTCAACATGAGTAAGTATCTGGGCTCCATACCATGATACCACCCTTTTCCAGACGGAAATGGACACATCCTAAAGGGTGCTACCCCTCATAACCTTGCTGCTTCTTTCCTGTTTTGACCATTCACGGGGTGTGAGGCTCGACGAAGTCACGTCCACAAAAACATACTTTATACAAAAGCCATGCTTTGGGTCAACAAATGATCATAGAAATGATCACCAAGATAGACGATCAAACAAATGATCCTATCACAATAATCAACACAATGATCATTTCACAGCAACACTCAGCATGTCACATTACCAAATTGGGAATATATTGCTGATAACTTCAACTATATAACCTCTGAGCACATACGTCTCAAAGAAGGGTGTTAAGCTAAAAGAATAAATTCTTCGCCACCAACAGAAATATATTTGAAAGAAATCGGCTTTATATCTCAACTTGCAATGTCAGACATACAATCCATACAAGTCTGTTCCGGGCTCGAACAGAACCGAAGGCACTTACAAAGAAGTCCTTGCAATCCGGATATTCACTAATCACGTTCGGACTTCCCATCACATATGGAGTCTCTATACCGGGGACCAGTCGATGCAAAGACATTCGACAAGAAACCCTTACGTTTTCGAAAATATCCGGTCTTCAACACCGGTCTTCGAATGCAATTCATAACGACGTATCACATATTCGGAATGGGTTATACGATCCCATGGTCCTTTCCCGGTTAACCCGAATAGTGAGCGCTTATTTTAAAAAAATAAGTGTGGCATTCAATTTCAACCAAATTCACAACAAATACCTATTCAAAGGTATATATCGATAGTCGGTTATTGAACTATCAATGGATATGCCAACATCACCAAAATCCAAATAATTTTCCAAATTATTTAATTCCAAAAATATCTTTAGAAGATATAACTTTTCATATATCAAAAATAAATCAATATTTATTTTTAAACCTATTTTCCCAATTCCATTTATAAATTCCATTTTGAATTTATATTTCCAAAATATTTATGAATATACGATTTCAAATATTCATTTTCAATTTATCTTCAAAAAGATAAATTCTCTAAACTCTCCATTTCACTTTGGAAAAACAATTTCCATACTTATTTATTTTATAAGTAATTCACAAATTTTATTTATTTTCAACCTTTTGAAAATATTCAATATACTTAAATCAAAATTAAGTATATATTTCATTCTTTAAGGAAATCATTCACTTAATCATATTTATTTGGGCCAAAACGAATATTGCGTAAAACATTGTTACGACAACCCAAAATCACTAGTATAGGGATTCGAAATAAAATAGATATATAAATCCCAATACTATACAAAACATTTCCTTTCGGAAATCATCTATTATAACAACAGTGTTATAATCTACCATTTCCTTTTATTTCTCGAAAACATCTATTTCAACAATAAATGTTGAAATCTATGATTTCAAATCTCAACATATTTTAAAACATCATTAGATTGTTTTAATTTTATTTAAAACATCACATTCTAAATAATTTCTTTAACATATTATTCACTATTCAAAAACGTGAATATATTGTTAACCAATTTCATTTCTTCTATTCATTTTAGTTTAAGGAATTATTCACTGTCTAAAACATGAATATAACTTCATAAATAAATTGCAAAAATTTACTTATCAAAATAAGTAGTTTGCGAATTTATAAAACAATGTTTATAAATTCTATTTCTATTTCTTTTATAACAACTTCCTTTTATAAATTTCCTTTATTAACTTATCTCAATTCATATCACAATGATATATTAAAAATTTCATATTATAAGTTAAATACTTATAATTTATTTTTTTATAAAATCATTCCTTTAAACTTCACAAATTTTATAAATCTTATAACTTATAAGATTCATCTATTTATCCAAAATCTTATTCTTTTAAATAACTTCACAAATTTTATAAACCTACTGTTTATAAAATTCCAATTATAACTTCACCGTTCATAATTCTATAAATTCATTCATTTGTGAAATTCATTCACAATTCATCCTAACTCTTATAAAAACTTCGTTTTATAATTCCAATATTTTAATTTACAAATATCCGTTTGTAAATCTTTTATATAAATCAATTTATACTGTTTATAAAATTCTATTTATAACTTCATCGTTATAATTCTATAATTCCATTTCTATTTATGAAACTCATTTACAATTTATTCTAACACTTATAAAAGCTTGTTTTATAATTCTTATATTTTTAATTTATAAATATAAATTTATAAATCTTTTTAATATAAAACAATTTATATTATTCTTTTGAAACATCTTCACAGTTCTTTATAATTTCATCACTTTTATTCATTTTATAATAGATTCAAAAATCCCAGTTTAAATTATTTTGTCAAATCATTAATCCCATATTCTCAAAAATCAACTTTTAACTACATTTCTCAAAAATCATAATTTTTATAACATAAAAATTATAACGTTTATTTATTTATAATAAATCAATTCCAAAAAATATTATATAAACGTATATTTTCAAAAATCACTTTAGAAATTAAAATCGTTGTTTTTAAATTTCAAAAATTGGATCCAATGATGCAACACATCAATTAGTCAATCACGACTTTTCCAATATCATATATCGATATGATAAACAATCAAACATCACAATATTTAAAATCAAATAAATATTGTGAGGAATCCAGTTGGATCCCTCCAACCTGTTTCCCTGCATCCACAGACATTAGCACAATACCATTCCGTTTCGAGACGGAATATCGCGGTATATGGGATTTTATAAAAATATATCCGCTTACTAACGGCGCAATAGGGTCTCATCCGCTAAAAGAAAATGCGGGAAATCAATCAACTGCAATATATACATATGCCAATATATATATATTGCTATATATATAATATAATACCAATTCCACTTCGAGGTGGAATATCGCGGTATATGTGTGTAATAAATAACCTCCGCTTACTAACGGCGTATAGGGTCTATTCACATCCAATATATATATAACAATCATCATTCAAGCATTCAATCAACACAGTCAAGCAATTTTAAATCTAACTATTTAAAATTTAAATAGACAATAAAATTCCTTTTGAGTGAGAAGTTCTCAGCTTTATTCCCGTTTGCCATCCACTTCCAATTCAACTTGTTTTCTTCATTTATACCTTGTATAAATATTTACACAATTCAATTAATATTCGAAATAAATCGAATAACGAATTTTCATTTGATAATTTTGATTCATCGGTGATTTTCTTTTTAATAGCTAAATTAACGGATAGTTTTATTTAAACCAATTTCTCGTTTAATAAATTTATTTAAACAAATTTTGTCCCTTTAAAATAATTTTAACTAGAGATTTCCAATTGAACTAAATTTCTTTTAATAAATTTATTTATTCAATAAATCAAATTCCTAACAAATCTGTCTAGTTCAATTTAAACTTCAACTAAATTTACTTTAAACAAATTAACTACAATTTAATTTTTTTCCTTTAAATAAATTATTTTTAACCACTTGACTTAAATTTAAACAAATTTTCTTTATTAATCAAAAGAATTGACTAAGTTAATCGAACATCTTAATAATTTATTCTTAACCCATTTTTCCAAAAATAAATAATATTTCCCTTTGATAATTAAATTTACAAAAGTTCAATTAAAACTAAATTTCTTTTTACATACAAAAATAATTAAGTAAATCTTCTTTTACAAAATATTTATCCATTTATAATTTTTCCTGTTTTGAACTACACTGTATATACATATAAACTGTTTATAAAATCAAATATTAACTTCCAAAACTTTTCTGTTTCATATATCTTTCTACTGAAAAATATTTTTCTGTTTAAATTTCCATTAATTTCCACCAATTCATAAATGTTATAAATTAATAAATGGTAAACAAAATTACCTTACTGTAAATTATCAACTTGAACATTCCATTTACTGTCTTCTGAAAATTCTTCAATATAAATAAATAAAAAAAAAAATTTCAAAATAAACAGTAGGCTAAAAAAAAACAATTTGCATTACCTTACAAATCGCGAACCCTACGACCCCACCAACCTCTCCGACGAACCAGAGCCGGCGTCGCCCACCCAAACGCCACTATCGACGAACCCAGCGAACGCCGCGACCCACTTTGTCCTGGCCATACGCGACTCCTAAATTTTGAACAATTTAATTTGTAAATATTTAATTTATTTTAAATATTTCAAAGATAATTTGGCTTAAATTTCAAATTTTCAGAATGAATTGGTGATTAAAATTTAGAATTTAATCTATTTAAAAGTTGAATAGAAATTTAAATTTTGACTTTGAAGTTGAAATTTAATATTGAACTTATATTTTAAATTTGGATTAATGATTTAGAAAAATAATTTGGATTTAAAATATAAAAATATATAAAATAAATATATATATATATATATATATAATAAAATAAATAAAGAATATACTAGATAAAATTTTTAACAACATAATTTTAACAAAATAAAATCAAAGCAAACAATTAACAAAAAAACTAATTAATTTAAATGAAAAAAAAATAAAAAAAATAAAATAAAAAATAAAAATAAAAAGAAGTAAACATTACCTTACCTACCTCAGCTGTTAACACGCCGTGTTCCATGCCTTTTATCACGCCACAACCACGATCTCTTCCCCTTAAAAATACGCGAACCCTCCCACCATCATTTCAGATTTCATACGATAGGAAAAAAAAAAACGGAAAAGAAAATTAATGGCGGCCGTGAAATCATTTCGTCTCCCTTCAGCAAATTAGGGCTTTATGATTTGGGGCTTCAATTCGTCATCGATTCTTGCTTCGGCTTCAAATCTCTCGCGTACTCTTCACATCGTTTGTAAAGGTGAGTTTTTACTCACGGTTGATTTTAATTCAAGTGCTTAAATTTGTTGACTTGAATGCTTGGTTGCATACTATGGATTTGGGGTTTATTCGTTGTCATCTGCTCGGTTAATTTGCATGCTATATTTGAAATTTGATTTTAAACTGTTAAGAACAGATGCTGTAGATATTGTTTTTTTTTTAAAATTGATAAGAACAAATGCTATTATTTATTCTAAACTGTTGAGCACAGATGCTACTGGAAATGTTGATTTAAATTGATAATAACAGATGTTATATTTAAAACTGTTAATTTGCTGTCACTTGCTTGAATTTTTACTGATGAAAAACAGATGCTATTTACTGCCTCTTGCTCGATTGCTTGAATTAAAACTAATAAGAACAGATGCTATTAGTTTTGTTTTTAAAAACTGTTAAGCACAGGCGCTATGCTATTGGTTTTGTTTTAAGTTGATAAAACAGATACTAGAATTTTGTTTTAAAACTAATTAGAACAAAATACTATTGGATAATTTGTTTTGTTTTTTTTTTATAAGAACAGATACTATGTGAACATTTGTTTTGTTTTTTTTTAACTGATAAGAACAAATGCTAATTGGTTTTGTTTTTAAAATTGATAAGAACAGATGCTTAAAGTAAAGTTTTGGGGTTTGTTTGAAAGTGTGTTGTTTTGGCTTGTGGGTTGATTGTTGTGCTTGAACCTCTGCATGTATGCCATGGCTTCGAATTTAATAGATAGTGTGCTTGTGTTCCTTTTGTCTAGGGATGTATTGCTTTTCCAGTTTCGCTGAGTTATGATTTACAGTGTTCATATACCAAACTCAAACCCTTTTCTATTTGTAAATTTGATTTTAAATTGTTTCAGAAAAAAAATAAATAAATTGCATTTAGCTCTGTGGGTAAATCAAACTTTCTAAAGCCTAAATTTGGTGGTATAATTCAATGCATGTGATGAATCATTATAGGAAGTTAGTAAATAAAGTTAGCATGAGTACATAGAGGTGAATGTTTGAATATAAGCATGATCTGCCTGTACATAGCTTTGAATATGAACATATATAAGCCTCTGTTTATATTCACAGGCTCAAAACTTACTAAGGAAAAGATTCATATGCCTTGATATTTGAGTTGATGTTTGAAATATGTGTTAGTTGAAGGCTATGTTAGTATGTTTGCATGAATTTGCATTGTGCATCTGTTTTGGGCTTGCCTGTTTAGTTGAGTTGCAGGCTTTGACTTCTGATACCCTGACCATTTCATACTTGTATATTTGCAATGCTGGGCTTGAATCTATTCTCGGCCTTCATGTGCCCTTGATTTTTTTCCAAACTACCACACCGTTGACGTGGGCCAGAAAGTATTTTCAGGAAAGAATAAGGCCTTGTTTGGTTTGCGGTTTTCAGGCCTGCATTTTAACATATAAAATGGAATATCACTTATTCTTATTTTCTGCATTTTGGGAAACATAAAGATCTCTCCCCTTTACTATTTTCCCCTTTTGTTGTAATGGCTATGATTTTTCCACTTTCTGCTCCTCTTCCATGCTTTTTAAAATACATACTGGAAATGCAAATGGGTTCCAAGAATTTGAAACAATATCCCCAAAAAGGGTCTGTGCTAGCATGCACGAAGTAATTTTATGTTTCTACAGGCAAATCATTATTGCCTCATTTTATAGACTTAACAAAGAACTGAAAGATGTAAGACAATTTTAGTCAGAACCAATAGTGCAGGAGCACTGCTGCCTTGCCATATATTTTTTTATATATGTTCATCTCCAATGATTTCATTTTGGGATTTAAGTGGCACATTCCATCTGCTAATATTTGATGCTTCATGACACTGTTAATTCTGTGTTCCCTCTGTGTTATCCCTGTGTTACTTCTGTGTTCCCTCTGTGTTGCCTCGGGTTTGCCTTCGTGCTACTGTGTTGATCACTGAGTTGTTTCACTGTACTTGCTTCACTACCTGTGCACGATCCGTGTGCATTTTTGCTGCTGCTGCATGTTGTTTGTTTACTGTTTTGGTTCAAATTGGCACTGGTCTTGCCTTGAGCATTTTCTTTGCAGTGATTTGTCCGATTTGCGCTCGCACGCGTGTCGGCGAGGCAGTGCACATGTGTGCAAAGTACACGTGTGTACTGCAGCCACACGAGATTGACAGATTTTTAAAGTTAAAGTTGTTAATATGAAAATCCATAATAGATTTTGAATTGATTCATGTGATCCATTTTATTCAGTTCATTGCAAATTTATTTACTTGAGTTAAGATTAATCCTGACTCGAGTGTTTTTGTGTTTTGCAATTAACGCTCGGGTCAGACCGAGTATTTTTACAGCTTGAAGATTTTCAGGCCGCGAAGTTAGAGAGAGGGGGATTAAAGCACTCTACTAAAGTTTACAGTAAAAATTTTCTTGTATTTAATAAAAGATATATTCCGCTGTATAAAAATTTATGCATTGTAAAAACTCTGATATATGTATGTAAGAAAAATTCAATTATGAATAATATTATGATTATTCTGTGATTCTGTGGCTGATTCTGTTTAAACTTTATAAACTGACTAACAATTCGTCATTTTGAACGTTTCTAGTTGGTTTAATTACCGACTAGAGGCGGTCAGAGCGGCGGGTCGTTACAGGAATTCATACCAAACAACAATGAAAGCTATAGACATAGATGGGAGTACAAGAACTATAACGACCCAGAATATCAGTCATTTGAAGTTCGTATATTTAATTGATTTTAAATATTCACAAGTTAATTTTATAAGCTGAATAACTTATATTTGAAATATAGTGATTTAATTGAATAATTAAGTTGTTAATTTAATATTTGAAATTGTAGAAATAATTGGACATTGGATTGAATGTGAATGAAAATAATTTATAAATCGGAAATAAATTCTATTTAAATTAGAATGATGTTAGAGAACTTTTAAAATTGAATTAAAAGTAAATTTACAGAAATTGAATATTTTAATGTTTAATTAACGCGTAAAAATGGCCATTTTTCATACAGTCTTAGATTTCGACGAAACCAGTTTCATTGGATCCGTAACGTTTCATTATCGTAAGATTTCAAATTTGGTGTCAATCAAATTTACAGTTTGTCCGGGGCAAGCTAAAATGCGTAGAAATCTGTTTAAGTAAATTTTAAATTTAAATTAGTCGATTTGAAAACCTATCTACCAAATACAATCGAATTGGCTTCCGATATATATTCCATTGTCTTCGGAATATGGGTAAAACAATATAAACGCTAGACGACAGGCTTGATTTGGAGTTCGGAAAAAATTCGGATGAATAGTGTCATGAAATTTTCTATAAAAGGATGTTATTATTTTCATTTTGCAAAAACCCTAGAAAGGTTAGGGCAAGCAACCACCTTATCAACCAATGACCAAAAAACTCCTAGATTCTTCCCTCGATCTCTTCAAATATGTAAGCAATTACAAAAAACTTCCAACTAGACAAATGTTAAGCATCGCGAGATCTTCGAGATCAACGGTCATGATCGCGATTAGTGCAGTAGATTGGTGCCAATCGTCGCTCAAATGCCACGTTTGAACGTGATTTCCCAGGGCATGCCGCGACCGAGTTCGTTGGCGTTTATGGTGATGGGGGAGCTCGTCGTGGCCTTTCGATTGGTGGTTGTTGATCAATGTAAAGATGATCGGTGGTGGCTCGATAATTGTGGGAAGAAGGCGGCAAGATGGGTTCGTGTATGTCTGTTTTTCACGATGGGAAGGAGAAAAAAAATCACGACCAAGATCTAGATTTTGCAAATCGAATGGCCTGGATTGAAGCAAGGTTAAAAATTAAAATTAAAATCTAAATTAATTTATATAATAATTCATGTGATATTTAAAATGTTGTAACTTCTTCATACGAGCTCTGTTTTCGACGAAACGAAATGCGTTGGGTCCGTATTGACGAGCATTACATTATAGAGCTAGATTGGAATTTATTTTGAGCTAGTGAAAATTTTGGATAAATTTAAACGTCTGTTTAATTTTATTCGATATAAAACACTACAACTGCTATTGGAATCATTGTAAGTACAACTCACTCTTTCTGACTCACCGATATTTTTATTTAAGTGAGAATAAATATATTTTTATATAAGTGAGAATAAATATTATTTATGATGATTGATGATTTTATGATGATATATGATATATTGATTGGTATTTGGAAATATTCCGACCTTTGGAGCAGGTGGCCCTATATGTTCTCGTGTATGAGGAGATGACCCATTGTACATGTGTTTGCCTCGAAGAGGACATTGTACATATTTTATAATATGTATATTTGTTGTAGGTGACAGGTTGAAGGGATCTAACTGGATTCCTCACCAGTATTGGTTTTATTTATAGATATTATGATATATTCTATTATCATATGATATATGATGTTTTGGATGTCGTGATTGATGTATTTAGCGCCGTTGCAGCATTGGGCCTATTTTGGAATTTTAAAAATGTTAAAGTGATGATTTCCAAATTTAAAATGATTTTTAAGTGATTTTGGAGATATACGTTTTATTGAATTTTGAAGTTAAAGAAATGAATTTATTTTAAATAAATAAATGTTATAATTTTTATGTCATAAAAATTATGATTTTTGTGAAAATATAATCGAAATATGATTTTTGAAATGTGAAGTTAAATATTTTGTAAAATGGTTTAAATGGAGTTTTTTTGAATTATTATGAATGATTTATATATAAGATTTATAAAATTGATATTTTATAAATCAAAATAACGGAATTATAAAGGAGTTTTGTTAATGTTAAAATGGAGTTATAAATGGATTTTATAAGTGAATAAGATTTATAATTGTGAAGTTATAAAATGAAAGAATTTGTAAATAAAGAGAATTATAAGTAAATTAACTTATAATTGAAATTTAGAATATAAATGAGATATAAATGGAATTTGTTAATAAAGAAATTTATAAATTGAATTTTTTATAAAAAAAATAAATGTGAATTGATAGACATTGTTTTATAAATCCGAAATCAATTGAATTCGACAAGTTAAATATAGAAGTTTATTAAAGGAATTTCATTCACAATTTTGGATAGTGGAAAATCCTTTAATAAATGTGTAGAAATATTGGATTTGGTAAATGAACTATATTCACGATTTTGCACAGTGAATAATTTTTTGAATTAAATGAATGTTTTGGAAAGTAATCTTTTAAATTAAAAGACAGGTTTTAGAAATTGATCTTTTTAATGGATTTAAATGTTTTATAGATGTTTTAAAATGTGTTAAGTATCGACTACATAGATTTCAACATTCATTGTTGAAACAGACATTTCGAGAAATAAGGAAATGTGGACTATAACACGTTTGTTATAGTAAATGATTTTTGAAGGGAATTATTTTGTATAGTATATGGATTTATATATCTATCTAATTATCGAATCCCTATACTAGTGATTTGGGTTGTCGTAACGATGTTTTACACAACATTCGTTTTGACCCAAATTAATATGTTTAAGTGAATGTTTTCCTTAAAGAATAAATATATACTTAATTTTGATTTAAGTATATGGAATATTTTCTAAGTGTTGAAAATAAGTTGAATTGAGAATTACTTATTATTAAATAGGTATATGGAAATGTTTTCCAATATTGAAATGGTTTTGAGAATATATCTTTTTAAAAACAATTAAAAGTGAATTTTTGGCAAATAATTTAATTAATAAAAGATTAATTAAAAGGGCCTAGTGATTATATATGGTGCTAAATATTTGTTTGTTTTCTTTGATAGTTAAATAACCGACTATCAAATTTGGCCATTTTAGTTTCTTGACTTGACGTGGAAACTATTTAGTCGTACACTTAGTACGTAGCCTTCAGCGTAGGCTTGATTATCATTTGTATTGAGGATGTTGATTCGTGTAGTGCGGAATATTATTTCAATCCAACGAGCTTCCTTCTTAGCCCGAAGAATAGCAAGTTGAAAACTGGAGACGTTAAAAGTCAATGAGACTTAGTTTCTGTGTAAAGCGGAGAAAAGCTTTTGCGTTGTTGGTGCGAAGAGACGAGGATCAGATTTATCTGAAAACCACTTCGGACCAATGTATATGCGATGATTGGCAGGTTGGTTATGTTGATATTGATATTTTTTGATTTTCATAGTGGAAGACTGCTTGTAGATCGTTTGGGGTTAAAATACTAGTATACATATAGTAGCATTGGTTTCTTCATTATGAAATATACAATGCAATGAATATTCGCTACTAATCCTAGGGATTTCACAACAGGATGTGATAGGAAAGTACCTTCGGTTTGTTCTATTCCTAGATAACTTGTATGGATGTTTGTCTGACATTGCATTTTGGAAGATTACGTACATTTGTTTTTACAAACGCACATCAGTGGTGGCGGAGAAGGCAACTTCTCTTAGCTTAACACCCTCCTTGAGACGTATGAGCTTAAGGGTTGTATCTTTGTGGAAGTTAATTAGTAGTCAAGGAAATGGCTGTGTGGCATTCAAAGTGATGTGATTGTGATTTGTGAAAGGTAATCATTACCTCAGGCCTCATCAACCAGAAATGACCAAAACACTGTTAGATGCAGCAAGGCTTAGTGGGTCGCTCCGATTAGGGCATGATCATCCTCTTCTAGATATATCTTAACACGCTATGACGTCGTGTATCTGTTGTTGTTTGTATGCTTCGAGGGCCCTTGGTGAAAGTCGGTAATGACCGAAGGATGACATATTCGGTACCATCTAGTTATAGAGGTAGGCCAATCTTGTGTTGGTAGAGGGCAAATGTTCTATGCCTCGGGACATCCATCTAGAGGTGTATCCATTTGGAAGGTAGTCTCTTCACCTGGTCATTTGTATGGAAATCCAAACTCCACTACGTATCTATCGTTTTGATTGTATTACCCAATTGGGCTATATGCTGGAATTTAATCAATGTAACAATTTCGGCTAAGATTAATATTATTTGTATACTAAACACTAGTATAATATCAGATAAATTTGATTTTAGTTATCGTAAGGTAAAAACATGTCTGTGTTCATGTGTGGACGTATCTTACGAGATACCTTTATTTTGATAAAGGAAAAGTTAGGTAATTTAATAAATTCAGTTGAGTGTGTTTCTCATGCTGGTTTACTAGACTGATCCGGGCGTTCTTCCCTTTCAATGCTCGGGTCAGACCGAGTATATTTACAAATTCAATTTTGATGCTTTTGGAGCTTCAACAGGAGTGCTGGAGATCTTTATTTTCATAACACATATCTGTTTTATTATCCGCTGCTTAGTTGTTTATATTATCGGCAATTATGAGGACAAGTTATTATAACTGTCCAAGCTGATAATTATTGTTTTATTTTTGTACTCTAATTGATGCATATATATACAGTTTCTGTTTTGTAAAGATCATTGATATGTATTATATGTTTTCTGCTGCAATGTGAGATTCTGTATTGTTCTGTTTACTTCTATCTTCTCTCTTTCTTCTCTTCTCTTCTTCTCTCTTCTTTTCTTTCTCTTGACTTTCTATCAGTCTGTGCTTTTTGGGTTTGACACGTGTGGTTTATTGTCGATTCAGATGGTGCGGATTTGTCATCCATCACACGTGGTATCAGAGCTTAGATTTTGTATATTCCTAAGCTTTGATGTTACTCGGTATAGATAGGCATAGTAGCACCCTAGATAAGTTTGAGTGTATTATATATATGAGCGCGTATTTAATAGTAATATAAAATGTTTTATATTGTGTTTGCTTATCCATTGAGTGGTTTGTTAATTCTGGTCGGTATATGGGACGCCGTGTTATCGATAGGGATTTCTAAACGAGGCAAGTCGACGTAGTATTATTTTAAATTGGGTAAATGAAATAATTTTACCTCGATTATGTTTTATATGTAAAGGATTAATTTTTCATAGAATATTAATGTGTATATAAATGAATAGTTTGGTTGTTTGAAAATGTAAACATATATAAGTTGATGAAAGATGTTTGAATAATCCAAATAAAAACAACAACTGTAAAAGAATAAATTATATAAGCAAATTAATTATATAGTATGGAATTATAATTAAAATGATTTACAAATGTGAAATAATCTTATATATAAGAAATGAAACTACATGAATATATTTATAAATATGAGTTATAAAAAAATGAATTTAAACCAATTATTTGAGAATTTGAATCCCGCTAAATTTGAAAGTTATTTTTAAATTAAAATGGTGTTATGTTGTTATAAATTTAAGTAAGATAAAAGAATTTAGAATGATCTTATATAAGTAAAGTAAAATAGTGAAATTATATAAGTAAGAAGATTTATAAATGTGATTTATAAATAAAAAGATTTTTAAAAGAATATAAAGCACTGAATTCACTACTGTTGCTGGGAAATAATAATGGTGATGACTGCAGCATCATCAGTATCATTTTCGAGTTTCTATGTGATGGATTTGCTACCGATAGTAAATTGAAATTTAAGTTTTGTTTTGACAAAAAAATTTGATTCAAAATACAAGTTGGAATTGATAAATATAAGTAATATGAATTTTGGATTTATAATATGAAATAAAAATTTAACTCTAGTAAAATTGAAATAACTTTGAGTTAGCATAATAAATATATGATTTTAAATTTAACTAAAGGAAGGTTAAATAATTTGAACTAGATTAGACAAGTTATTGAAATGGAGATTTAACTTAATTGGTAAGTGATTATATAATATGAATTTAAGTTTATATAAATAAGTCGTATAACTTATAAAGTTGAGAAAAAGTAAGTAAAATCAATTGTTAAAATGTTTAAACAATTTTGTTAAGCAAAACAAAATTTGTAGTTAAATAAATAGAATTTGAATTAAATTAAAAGTGAACTTAAGTTGTAAAAATGAAAGTAAATGTAAATGAAGTTGAAATGAAACATAACTTAAGTGATGTTGAATGAAATTGGTTTTGGTATCTAAGTAAATTAATATAGTGAAATAAAATAAATATGAACTTGAGTTATATAAATGAAATTCAACTTTAATATATAAAATGAATTAGCATTAGAAATGTTTTTGTTAATAATGGAATAAAAATAAAATTAAGAAGTTGTGAATTAATAATAATGTTGGAAGTGTTGTATAAAAATATGAATATAGTAAATACTAGAATTCAATCTAAATTGAATATCACCCAATTGAAATTAAAAAGGTGTTAAACCAAATTGAAGGTAACGAAGTAAAAATGAATGTTGAGATTAAATGAAATAAATTTGGTTTTGTTGGTTATACATTGGTTGTTAGTTGATTGTATAGAAATTCTTATGGAATTGAATTAATGAAATTTAAAGATAAATAATTGAATCCAAAGTGGAAGTAAGTAAATTTAAATAGAATTGAATTTGATTCGGTTTGGAGGTCAACCAACTTGAATGTAAATTAGTGAATGTAAACTAATTGAATTTGAATAAATGAATGTTAGTAAAATCCAATGTCAATGAATCAAATGTGATTAAATTGAAAGCCTACAATGAATACTAATGAGAAATGAATTCATATTGATTTGGTTATGTAACGATCCCGAATTTTAATTTATTTTAAATTGATAATTAATTTAATTTTTGATTTAAAATTTGTGAAATTAAATGGTTAATCGATTTGATTTTTCCAAATTCAAATAAAATATGTTATTTATTAACATAGAAATGGTTTCTTTTATAAATCATTTTAAATAAGGAGTTATTTTTAAACAATGTTGTTAAGGTAATATCTTTAGAAATTTGATTTTTATATAAATAGTAGTTGTTACAAATGGTTTGAAATAATAATAAGCAAATGAAGTATAAAAATATAACTAAAACAAAAGCATATATTTTCATTTGTGTTAAAGTTTTATAACGAAGGACTAAAACAACTTTATAGTTTATACATAGTGTAAAATAATAAAATGTCTATGAAAATATAAAGTAAGAAAATCAAATTAGATGTGAATGATAATGTGAAACATGACAGGAAAATATAAAACAAGATATCCTCATACTATATAAACAAGGTACAAAATAAAGTCAAGTATTTATACTTGCAAACTGATGAAACAAACAAAATAGAATATATTTTCACATAAGTTAAGGCTATAACCAATAACTAAAGAAAAACAAAAGTATGCAAGAGAAAAACATCTACAAACAAATCTAAGTACATACAAAGATAGGATTACATGTAGGCTAAGAAGGAAACATAGCATTAAATACAATCTATTCTCAAGCACACATGGAAATCATTTCAGCCTTCAAAAAAAAAAATTAATAATAATAAATAAAAAATCTTTCTGGTCAAAGAAAGTAGGCTAGAGGAAAAAGAAAAAAAACAAGTATAAACAAGCCAAGCTAATAAATGCAAACAAGACAATCTGCATAATTAAGAACAAAGCAAACAAAAATATATACACATGATATGAAGCTTGCAACACAAGACAAAGGTAATTAATGTAATCACTTCAGCCACCAAACCGTGAGATTTGCAGCTGCCAAAACAATTTTTAGCCAACAATTTAAGATAAAAATCTTTGGTCAACAAAATAAACAAAACATTTCAAGTACAGATAAAAAATCTCTTGCATCAATATCATATAACCCTGTACACTTCAACCTGTGTTCTTTTTATATCACCTTCATAATTCTAGTTCGATTCACTCAAGTCTGGAAAAAAAAGGAAAAAAAACAAAAACTTGAACAAACATCAAAACAAAACAACAACAAACCAAAAAATAAAGATAGGGTTCCAGCTTGTAGTCAAAAGCTTGTTTCAACATCAAAGCTTCTCTGTTCATTCTGGGAAAAAAAAAACAAAGTGAGTAACTCCCACCTAAACATACTCTTTTTTTTTTATCGATGCTGTGAGTAACTAACCTTTAACTGGTCATAATATTTTAATGCTATTGTTTGTATGGATGCTGAGGTGCTTGTATGTTTGTGTGTATGAATATATATATTGTATACAGATTGTTTACAGGCATTTGTACCTTTGTTAAATATTCATAAGTAAAGGACAACAGAAGAAAAAAAATCTATACCTTCCTAAATAAACATTATTAGATTATGATTCTTGAAAAAAAAATGTAATGGTGAAATGTTATTTTAAAAAAATAAAAACAAGTAGTAATACTGAGTAATTCGTCTAGAAATTCAAGTCTATTTCAAAATGGAAACAGCTCTGTTCATTTCCTCTAGAAAATCACTGTGAGTGAACAAAATTATCTTAAATACTTAAGTATCATTTATCTATGCATGGGTATATAGTGGTTAGTACATATTTATAAGTGTTGCTCTGTGCGTATATTTATGTTGCTTGGTGAAGTGGAAGTCTATGTTCTTCCTTCTTCTGGGTTACAAGGAGGGAAACAAAGCAAGAAATCAAATATCTTTCCATCAAAACATTTCCAGACTTAAAGTGGTAAATAAAACAGGTGGGTTTAACTAGAGAGTGTGGTAAAAATAAAAAAATAAAATTGTTTAAGCTCGATAATGACGGAATGCCTCTGTAAACTTGGCTTTACAGAGCAAAGGTAACCATATGAAAATTTTCGAATGCTTTGAATCTTGAATTCAATTATATAACTTGAAGTGCTATTAGAAAATAGGATTTTTAAGCTAGAAATGATAATAGTCAGTTGAGTATACCCAGCGCAGTTCGAAAATGAACAAAATCTGAATGCTCACCAATTGCCGGCGATGGGTGCGGTGTTCCAGGTTTCGAACGAAACACTTATTTTCGATTTAGAGTGAATGTTGTCGAATCGTGACTTGATCTGAAGTATAGGGTGGATTCGTGACTTGTTGACGTTGGTGGAGTTCGCCGGAGCTCCGGCGAGTGCTCGTGCACGTATACGTGCATTCATGTCTGGGTTTGAAGACTTTGAAGAAGAGGGGTTGGCAAGGGTTATTGTTTAGTTACAGGTTTTCAGAAACCTGTTACAATAGTTTTTCTTTTTAATAAAAATTTAAAAGGCAGTTTAAATGGGAAGCAAAAGTTTTAAAGCAGGTTTAAATTTAAAACCAATCTGAAAGTAAGACTTGTTTGTATTCCAGTTATAATAAAAGAAGTTTTTTTATCTTAAATAACTTAAATGGTTAAGTGTATTTTTAAATTGATTCATACTTTAAAATGAAATTTTAAAATAAATTGGTTAAGTACCTTGTTAAGGATAAGTTAATCACTAATAAGAAAAGGGAAGGCAAGAGTTTAATGTAAATGAACGTTCTATCTTAATTTAAATCCAATTTTATTTACAAAAGAAATTAAAGCATAATTAATTAATTAAGATATTTGGTCAAATTAAGAATTAATTAATTGGGCAATTAAGAAAAAAAAATTTAAGTCAATTTAAATGGATAAGTTATTTAATTTATTAATTAATGACTTGGATTAATTAAATAAGTAATTAAAGGTTTAAATCATTAACTAAGTAATTAAATTAAGTGACTAGTGTTAAATAAATGATTAATCAAGTTTTATTTATTAAGAATTATGTTTATAAATTGATAATAAATTAAGATAAATAAATTGATCTTAAAGATAATTAAGAAGTGAATAATTTGATTTTTTTGAAATTAATAAAAGAATTAATTAATGTTTTCTTAATTGTTATTCAATTTATAATCGATAATGATCAATGTGAGTGAATTTCTTTAGCAAAGCAATTAAAGAAATTTTAATCGTTAATAAAGGTTATTAACTAAGATTAATTTAGAAGTTAAAGTTCAATTGATACATAAATTAAAGGTGGTTAGCTAATAAATAAAAAGGGAAATTTACCTCAAACGATTTGAAATTAACTTATGTTAAGAAACCAGGATTAATGACAAGGAATACATCTGATCTAGATTAATCAGTAATTAATAAATTTGCTTGTGAATGCTTGAACTTGACTGAATGATTGAATTGTTTGATATCCCTGATCTATGATACTTTATGATATATACTGATTTATGTGTGACCTGTAATGTAGTTTATTTATCTGGGATAAATGTAATTTATTATTTGTAATTTATATATCCGTGATCTGTGAATAAAGGATAAACATTATAGTTTATATCACTTATCAACTATATTTCTGTGTTTTAATCTGTGATGATTGAATGACGTGGCACTATTGTGTTAAACCCCTGGACCACATTTATACACACACAAATATGGATTTCACGAGGAAATCGATTAAGTCACAGATTTTGAAATAGTTTTAAATTTGAATATTTAAATTCAAATAATTTGGAAATGGATTGGGTTTAAAGTGAAAAGCTTTTGAAATAGAATTTCAAAGATGAAATTTATTTTGAACAACTTAATTGAGTTTTGGAATTTAAATATTTTAATTCGAATTCAATATTTGAAATTGAATTCTATAATTTGGAAACTAGGGACTAAAGATGTTATACCAGTTTATATGGGTTAAACTATTTTAAAGGTATTGGTTTGGGAATTTGAATTTAAATCCAAAGGCTTTAACTCGTGTGAATAATATTGGATCTTTCTGGAACGAAAACTAATTGTTTTCAAATAATAAAAGCTTTCAGATAAGAAGTGAACGTCCAATTTGTGTTAAAAGGAATTTTAAGTTAAAAATGAAAATGATTTTCCAAGTTATGGAAACGGTTTGAAAGCAATAAGTTAAATCTTTAATTTAAAGATTTTAAACGAGTTAATCCAATTGAAATGGAAATTGATTTGAAATCCATAAATGGATCTTTGTGAAACTGGGTGAATTTTGTGAAATAAATCTTTTGTTTAAAAGATTTGGAAATGGTAATTGGTTTAAGCCATTTGAAGGAATGTTTTGAATTATTAAGTTGTGACTTAATTGAAATCTAGTATCCATATGTTTTTAAATGTTGCGTTCACTATTCGGTTTAGCGGGGAGAGGACCTTTGTGTCGTATGACCCATTCCGAATATGTGATTCGTCGTATATGGATAGCATTTGAAGACCGGTGGTGAAGACCGGGTATTTGTGAAAACTATAGGATGACCTATCGATTGTCTCTGCACCGAGTCGCGCCGGTATAGAGAATTCCTAAGTTATGGGAAGTCCGATCGGGATTGTGAATACCCGGATTGCAAGGGCTTCTTTGGAAGTGCCTTCGGTTCTGTTCGAACCCAGAACAGACTTGTATGGATTGTATGTCTGACACTACACTTTGAGATATAAAGCGGATTTCTTTCAAATACATATCTGTTGGTGGCGGAGAATTTATTATCTTAGCTTAACACCCTTCTCTGAGACGTACGAGCTCAGAGGTTATGTGGTTGAAGGTTATCAGCGATATACTCCCAATTTGGTAGTGTGGCATGCTGAGTGCTGCTATGTGTTAATGATCATTGTTTGATCATTTGTGATATGATTATTTGTTTGATCATTTATCTTTGTGATCATTACTTTGATCATTTGTTGACCCAAAGCCTGGCTTTGTACCAAAGCGTAGCTTTGTGGACGAGGCTGCATCAGGACCTCACACCCCGGAAATGGTCAAAACAGGAAAGATGCGGCAAGGTTATGAGGGTCGCGCCCTTTAGGGCGTGTCATTCCCTTCTGGCAAAGGGTGGTATCATGGTATGGAACCCAGATATTTACCTATGTGGTAGCTCCAATCTCATTTACTGTGTGGTTGTTTCTTAGAGGCGCCTCGGATAAAGGTCCCAAAGGACCGGGGAATGGCTTGCTCGAGTAGTAGTTACCTAGTTACAGAGGTAACCCGGCCTTGTATTGGCAGAGATCCGGTTAGGTTCTCGGGACGTCCCGCTAGAGGCGATCCCATGTGGCAGTAGGAAGTTCCTTAGCCTGACCATTTGTTGGAAAATCCAAAGAAACAATACGAGCCTTGTACGGTTTTAGTTGTATAACCTGCCATGGAATGTGGCGGTAACCGGCTATTGAACATGGTAGCTATAGTAGGCATACGATAATGGTCGTATGCTGGCTAAGATTAATATTCTACTTTCGAAATGTTTTCTGCACTTTGCACTTATAATAATAATATCCAAGAATTTCGCGTATTAAGCATGTTTGACTATCATAAGAAGAAATCTCCTCCAATTCTGCGTTTGCATTGTGTGTGTGGCGGGAGGTCTTATGGTAGTTTCATTTTCTACAAAGCATATCGGATTTTCTTTTATAAATCTTGTTTTATTTAAAAGATAAACTGTTTTTGTTGCTCACACCAGTCCCATGACTGATCCGGAGTTTATTGTTCCTTTCCTAAACTTTGGATGCTCACTATTTTCCACACGAGCAGTCTAGAGTTGGGTTTTTCAGATAGTTAGGTTTGGTAGATTATCTGGAGCTAGTTCAGTCTTTGGAGATGACTGATCTTGCTTAGCTTTGTGCATCGTTATTGGGAGTTCAAGCTATTTCTGGATTGGTTCTTAAAGATGGAGTTGCAGTTTTGGAGTCCTTTCTTGAAGGTGATCTTAGTGTTATTGTTCCGCTGTTGGTTTTATCTATTTTCCTTTCCGCTGCTATTTTATTGTATCATATCTCTGATGTATATCGATATCTATTGTATCATCTGTTGTATCAGGATGTTGTATCAGATGTTGTATATTGATATTCATTATTTCTTCCGCTGTATTGTTTACTTAATTGTGTTATAAGCTCCGGCGAATCGGATTTGAACGCTCGAATCTGCGGCATTCGAGTACGATGTAAAGAATGGATGTCGATTTTTGAACGCGAAAAATCCGCATTCGTTACATTTGGTATCAGAGCTAAGGTTGAACTTTAGCTCAGGAGTATAACACATTAAGTAACACATTAGAGATAGGGTGAAGTAAACCCTAAAATGAGTAATCCCTAAGATATCCGTTCGAATGCCTCAGTAAATTCTCTTACTATCCACTGATAGTGAGTATGAGTGCAAGAAGAGAACGAGATAGGGGACAGGGGAATACGACTATAAATGGTCCATACCCTGCAATAGTGGAAGTAATTTTTCTCTATCGATCTTCTTTGATTCGTTTCCAAATTCTTTTGATTGCTTCGTGACAGCTCCAGAGGAAGTTTCGGTGTGATGGTGGCCCTACGAATCGTTGTACGAAATCCTTACTTCGTATCTTCATCAATTTCTTATCATCTTTTCAATTTAAACCTTAATGGATATGAATTAGAAATTTGGAATTGAAAATTTAAATTGAAAATTTTAAGTTGAGTTAAATTGATTAATAGAATATGAAGCTAAATTTGAATTGTATCGATAAAATGATATCGGTTAAAACCAAATTCGAAATTCTATTGTAATTTCTTGGGTAGATCGAAGTCCGAAGAGGGACAAATTATATATACTTTGAGTTATTCCGACTTGAATTTGGAATCCATTCCTAGTATTTGAAAAATTATAGAAGATTAAATCTATCTCTTTTGTTCAGCATCTCTTGTCAATTCTTCGATTGTTCCTGGTAGACCTAGGAAGAAGATTTGATATATTAGTATGGGACACAAACTCCGGATAGACGAAAATTGTTTGTTTGGATATATTGGTTGCTTTGTTTGCTTTGGTTGCTATGGTTGATAGATATACTTTGGTTTTTAAACGAAATTTTTTGAAATTATACCCAAAAGTAGACAGATATGTGAATACAATTTGAGTCCGGATATATTCTACAACGATTAGTTATCCCTTCTAACTAATCAATGTCTCTCCACATTTCGTAGATTTGGATAACTCGAATATCTTATGAAGTGTTAAATGAGTTATTCTCATATTGTTGATATTCTGATTTGGTAAGCCAAATGCAGAATTTATACCTAGTTGATCTGGGAAGATATTTCTCTATCTTGGAGTATCTACCTTTGTTGTTTTCGTGCCTGCGAATTTCG
Organism: Allium cepa; assembly: GCA_030765085.1. NCBI lineage: Eukaryota > Viridiplantae > Streptophyta > Magnoliopsida > Asparagales > Amaryllidaceae > Allium > Allium cepa. Next base: position 764,836,464 of record CM060937.1, on the reverse strand, counting down.
AGGACGAAATTCTTTTTAAGGGGGAAAGTCTGTAAGGATCCCGAATTTTAATTTATTTTAAATTGATAATTAATTTAATTTTTGATTTAAAATTTGTGAAATTAAATGGTTAATCGATTTGATTTTTCCAAATTCAAATAAAATATTTTATTTATTAACATAGAAATGGTTTCTTTTATAAATCATTTTAAATTAGGAGTTATTTTTAAACAATGTTGTTAAGGTAATATCTTTAGAAATTTGATTTTTATATAAATAGTAGTTGTTACAAATGGTTTGAAATAATAATAAGCAAATGAAGTATAAAAATATAACTACAACAAAAGCATATATTTTCATTTGAGTTAAAGTTTTATAACGAAGGACTAAAACAACTTTATAGTTTATACATAAAGTAAAATAATAAAATGTCTATGAAAATATAAAGTAAGCAAATCAAATTAAATGTGAATGATAATGTGAAACATGACAGGAAAATATAAAACAAGATATCCTCATACTATATAAACAAGGTACAAAATATAGTCAAGTATTTATACTTGCAAACTGATGAAACAAACAAAATAGAATATATTTTCACATAAGTTAAGACTATAACCAATAACTAAAGAAAAACAAAAGTATGCAAGAGAAAAACATTTACAAACAAATCTAAGTACATACAAAGATAGGATTACATGTAGGCTAAGAAGGAAACATAGCATTAAATACAATCTATTCTCAAGCACAAATGGAAATCATTTCAGCCTTCAAAATAATAATAATTTTAAAAAAATCTTTCTGGTCAAAGAAAGTAGGCTAGAGGAAAAAGAAAGAAAAAACAAGTATAAACAAGCCAAGCTAATAAATGCAAACAAGACAATCTGCATAATTAAGAACAAAGCAAGCAAAAATATATACATATGATATGAAGCTTGCAACACAAGACAAAGGTAATTAATGTAATCACTTCAGCCACCAAAACGTGAGATTTGCAGCTGCCAAAACAATTTTTAGCCAACAATTTAAGATAAAAATCTTTGGTTAACAAAATAAACAAAACATTTCAAGTACAGATAAAAAATCTCTTGCATCAATATCATATAACCCTGTACACTTCAACCTGTGTTCTTTTTATATCACCTTCATAATTCTAGTTCGATTCACTCAAGTCTGGAAAAAAAAGAAAAAAAAACAAAAACTTGAACAAACATCAAAACAAAACAAAAACAAACCAGAAAACAAAGATAGGGTTCCAGCTTGTAGTCAAAAGCTTGTTTCAACATCAAAGCTTCTCTATTCATTCTGGAAAAAAAAACAAAGTGAGTAACTCCTACCTAAACATACTCTCTTTTTTTTTATCGATGCTGTGAGTAACTAACCTTGAACTGGTCATAATATTTTGATGTTATTGTTTGTATGGATGCTGAGGTGCTTGCATGTTTGTGTGTATGAATATATATATTGTATACAGATTGTTTACAGGCATCTGTACCTTTGTTAAATATTCATAAGTAAAGGACAACAGAAGAAAAAAAATCTACACCTTCCTAAATAAACATTATTAGATTATGATTCTTGAAAAAAAAATGTAATGGTGAAATGTTATTTTAAAAAAATAAAAAAAAGTAGTAATACTGAGTAATTCATCTAGAAATTCAAGTCTATTTCAAAATGGAAACAGCTCTGTTCATTTCCTCTAGAAAATCACTGTGAGTGAACAAAATTATCTTAAATACTTACGTATCATTTATCTATGCATGGGTATATAGTGGTTAGTACATATTTATAAGTGTTGCTCTGTGGGTATATTTATGTTGCTCTGTGAAGTGGAAGTCTATGTTCTTCCTTCTTCTGGGTTACAGGGAGGGAAACAAAGCAAGAAATCAAATATCTTTCCATCAAAACATTTCCAGACTTAAAGTGGTAAATAAAACAGGTGTGTTTAACTACAGAGTGTGGTAAAAATAAAAAAATAAAATTGTTTAAGCTCGATAATGATGGAATGCCTCTATAAACTTGGTTTTACAGAGCAAAGGTAACCATATGAAAATTTTCGAATGCTTTGAATCTTGAATTCAATTATATAACTTGAAGTGCTATTAGAAAATAGGATTTTTAAGCTAGAAATGATAATAGTCAGTTGAGTATACCCAGCGCAGTTCGAAAATGAACAAAATCTGAATGCTCACCAATTGCCGGCGATGGGTGCGGTGTTAGACGTCGTGTTTTCGATTGGAGGACGAGGAAGGTACGGCGAGTCGGGGAAAAATAGTGCGGTGGTGGTCAGAGGGTTGTGGCGGCGGCGGCGAGCTCGTAAGGTCTGTAGACCTAATTTTGTCAAAGTTTAGTGATTTGTCTCGTTCGTCGCCTAGAAGTGATCGAGTTTCACGTGATCTTGGGAGGTGGTAGGGTAAGTGTTGGTGAAGCTGCGGCCTGAGTTTGATGGCCTACGGTGGTCGGAGCGTCGTGAAATTGGTGATGACAGGTTGGGGAGTTAAGGGTGGCGAGTTTTCCAGGTTTCGAACGAAACACTTATTTTCGATTTAGAGTGAATGTTGTCGAATCGTGACTTGATCTGAAGTATAGGGTGGATTCGTGACTTGTTGACGTTGGTGGAGTTCGCCGGAGCTCCGGCGAGTGCTCGTGCACGTATACGTGCATTCACGTCTGGGTTTGAAGACTTTGAAGAAGAGGGGTTGGCAAGGGTTATTGTTTAGTTACAGGTTTTCAGAAACCTGTTACAATAGTTTTCTTTTTAATAAAAATTTAAAAGGCAGTTTAAATGGGAAGAAAAAGTTTTAAAGCAGGTTTAAATTTAAGACCAATCTGAAAGTAAGACTTGTTTGTATTCCAGTTATAATAAAAGAAGTTTTTTTATCTTAAATAACTTAAATGGTTAAGTGTATTTTTAAATTGATTCATACTTTAAAATGAAATTTTAAAATAAATTGGTTAAGTACCTTGTTAAGGATAAGTTAATCACTAATAAGAAAAGGGAAGGCAAGAGTTTAATGTAAATGAACGTTCTATCTTAATTTAAATCCAATTTTATTTACAAAAGAAATTAAAGCATAATTAATTAATTAAGATATTTGGTCAAATTAAGAATTAATTAATTGAGTAATTAAGAAGAAAAAATTTTAAGTCAATTTAAATGGATAAGTTATTTAATTTATTAATTAATGACTTGGATTAATTAAATAAGAAATTAAAGGTTTAAATCATTAACTAAGTAATTAAATTAAGTGACTAGTGATAAATAAATGATTAATTAAGTTTTATTTATTAAGAATTATGTTTATAAATTGATAATAAATTAAGATAAATGAATTGATCTTAAAGATAATTAAGAAGTGAATAATTTGATTTTTTTGAAATTAATAAAAGAATTAATTAATGTGTTCTTAATGGTTATTCAATTTATAATCGATAATGATCAATGTGAGTGAATTTCTTTAGCAAAGCAATTAAAGAAATTTTAATCGTTAATAAAGGTTATTAACTAAGATTAATTAAAAGTTAAAGTTCAATTGATACATAAATTAAAGGTGGTTAGCTAATAAATAAAAAGGGAAATTTATCTCAGACGATTTGAAATTAACTTATGTTAAGAAACCAGGATTAATGACAAGGAATACATCTGATCTAGATTAATCAGTGATTAATAAATTTGCTTGTGAATGCTTGAACTTGACTGAATGATTGAATTGTTTGATATCCCTGATCTATGATACTTTATGATATATACTGATTTATGTGTGACCTGTAATGTAGTTTATTTATCTGGGATAAATGTAATTTATTATCTGTAATTTATATATCTGTGATCTGTGAATAAAGGATAAGCATTATAGTTTATATCACTTATCAACTATATTTCTGTGTTTTAATCTGTGATGATTGAATGATGTGGCACTATTGTGTTAAACCCCTGGACCACATTTATACACACACGAATATGGATTTCACGAGGAAATCGATTAAGTCACAGATTTTGAAATAGTTTTAAATTTGAATATTTAAATTCAAATAATTTGGAAATGGATTGGGTTTAAAGTGAAAAGCTTTTGAAATAGAATTTCAAATATGAAATTTATTTTGAACAACTTAATTGAGTTTTGGAATTTAAATATTTTAATTCGAATTCAATATTTGAAATTGAATTCTATAATTTGGAAACTAGGGACTAAAGATGTTATACCAGTTTATATGGGTTAAACTATTTTAAAGGTATTGGTTTGGGAATTTGAATTTAAATCCAAAGGCTTTAACTCGTGTGAATAATATTGGATCTTTCTGGAACGAAAACTAATTGTTTTCAAATAATAAAAGCTTTCAGATAAGAAGTGAACGTCCAATTTGTGTTAAAAGGAATTTTAAGTTAAAAATGAAAATGATTTTCCAAGTTATGGAAACGGTTTGAAAGCTATAAGTTAAATATTTAATTTAAAGATTTTAAACGAGTTAATCCAGTTGAAATGGAAATTGATTTGATATCCATAAATGGATCTTTGTGAAACTGGGTGAATTTTGTGAAATAAATCTTTTGTTTAAAAGATTTGGAAATGGTAATTGGTTTAAGCCATTTGAAGGAATGTTTTGAATTATTAAGTTGTGACTTAATTATAATCTAATATCCATATGTTTTTAAATGTTGCGTTCACTATTCGGTTTAGCCGGGAGAGGACCTTTGTGTCGTATGACCCATTCCGAATATGTGATTCGTCGTATATGGATAGCATTTGAAGAACGGTGGTGAAGACCGGGTATTTGTGAAAACTATAGGATGACCTATCGATTGTCTCTGCACCGAGTCGCGCCGGTATAGAGAATTCCTAAGTTATGGGAAGTCCGATCGGGATTGTGAATACCCGGATTGCAAGGGCTTCTTTGGAAGTGCCTTCGGTTCTGTTCGAACCCGGAACAGACTTGTATGGATTGTATGTCTGACACTACACTTTGAGATATAAAGCGGATTTCTTTCAAATACATATCTGTTGGTGACGGAGAATTTATTATCTTAGCTTAACACCCTTCTCTGAGACGTACGAGCTCAGAGGTTATGTAGTTGAAGGTTATCAGCGATATACTCCCAATTTGGTAGTGTGGCATGCTGAGTGCTGCTGTGTGTTAATGATCATTGTTTGATCATTTGTGATATGATTATTTGTTTGATCATTTATCTTTGTGATCATTACTTTGATCATTTGTTGACCCAAAGCCTGGCTTTGTACCAAAGCGTAGCTTTGTGGACGAGGCTGCATCAGGACCTCACACCCCGGAAATGGTCAAAACAGGAAAGATGCGGCAAGGTTATGAGGGTCGCGCCCTTTAGGGTGTGTCATTCCCTTCTGGTAAAGGGTGGTATCATGGTATGGAACCTAGATATTTACCTATGTGGTAGCTCCAATCTCATTTACTGTGTGGTTGTTTCTTAGAGGCGCCTCGGATAAAGGTCCCAAAGGACCGGGGAATGGCTTGCTCGAGTAGTAGTTACCTAGTTACAGAGATAACCCGGCTTTGTGTTGGCAGAGATCCGGTTAGGTTCTCGGGACGTCCCGCCAGAGGCGATCCCATGTGGCAGTAGGAAGTTCCTTAGCCTGACCATTTTTGGAAAATCCAAAGAAACAATACGAGCCTTGTACGGTTTTAGTTGTATAACCTGCCATGGAATGTGGCGGTAACCTGCTATTGAACATGGTAGCTATAGTAGGCATACGATAATGGTCGTATGCTGACTAAGATTAATATTGTACTTTCGAAATGTTTTCTGCACTTTGCACTTATAATAATAATATCCAAGAATTTCGCGTATTAAGCATGTTTGACTATCATAAGAAGAAATCTCCTCCAATTCTGCGTTTGCATTGTGTGTGTGGCGGGAGTTCTTATGGTAGTTTCATTTTCTAAAAAGCATATCGGATTTTCTTTTATAAATCTTGTTTTATATAAAAGATAAACTATTTTTGTTGCTCACACCAGTCCCATGACTGATCCGTAGTTTATTGTTCCTTTCCTAAACTTTGGATGCTCACTATTTTCCACACGAGCAGTCTAGAGTTGGGTTTTTCAGATAGTTAGGTTTGGTAGATTATCTGGAGCTAGTTCAGTCTTTGGAGATGACTGATCTTGGTTAGCTTTGTGCATCGTTATTGGGAGTTCAAGCTATTTCTGGATTGGTTCTTGGAGATGGAGTTGCAGTTTTGGAGTCCTTTCTTGAAGGTGATCTTAGAGTTATTGTTCCGCTGTTGGTTTTATCTATTTTCCTTTCCGCTGCTATTTTATTTTATCATATCTCTGATGTATATCGATATCTATTGTATCATCTGTTGTATCAGGATGTTGTATCAGATGTTGTATATTGATATTCATTATTTCTTCCGCTGTATTGTTTACTTAACTGTGTTATAAGCTCCGGCGAATCGGATTTGAACGCTCGAATCTGCGGCATTCGAGTACGATGTAAAGTATGGATGTAGATTTTCGAACGCGAAAAATCCGCATTCGTTACAGGTTATAGATTGATTTGATAGATATTGATTTATTAGATGTTGGTTGGATGATAGTTGTTTGATGGTTGGATTTGTTGCTTTTGTTGCATTTGCTATATGTGTGACGACCCGCCCTTCTATTACCAGAAAGACGTATCATCATTAAGAAAGAAAGGGATAGAAATAGAAAAGGATAGAAAAGAAAGATGCAACAACATCAGAATCTCACAGCGGAACGGAACAAAATATAATATATCGTATAACTATTGCATAGTTTTACGTATATCAGAGTTATACAATATCAATACTCATGACAATCATATATACACCTGTCACTACATACATCCCAAAATATAACATACTCTAACTAACACAGCGGAACTATATAGATATCTACATACGTCTAGGCTCCTGCTCCAAGCTCCTCCAAAACTCAACAATCCAAGAACCTATCACTTGGCAACTCAAAAAAATTTGAGTACCCAAGAATTTATGAAAAACAAAATATTAACTCCGGGTCAGACATGGGTCTGGTATGAGTAAACGGTTTAAAGTTGTTTAACTTGAAAAACATTTGAAATAAACGTATCACGTAAGACTCCCCACAAATAAATACGGGTAAGTTTTTACCTTACCTAATCAAAACATTTCATAGGAAATCCAGTGATATTATAATATGTCTAGGGTTTTCAAGTAAATAGAAAATAGCCGAAATTGTTACATGATTAAATTCCAGCTACTAGCCACCGAAGTGGGTAATACAAATCAAAACCGTAGGGTCTCGTAGGGAAAATGGATTTCCAACAATGGCAGGGCTACTGGGGTACCGCCCGTCACAGTACGGAGCCTAGATCACCATACCGAGGATCACACCCGACCCCCTACAACACAAGGTCGGAACCATTCCTTACTGAAGAGTCTCGAACAAGATAACCCCGCGGTTGTAGCTAACAACTGCCCACACAGCCGAAATAAAAAGGGACATCTAGACAGGGGAATATCTTGTCCTGCTTGGGCATGACCCACCTAACCTTGCTGCACCTCCCCTGTTTTAGCCATTCCCGGTGATGAGGCTTCAGGCTGCGATTACCTTTATAGGACATATTTCTTAGAATGTTCATCGTCCTCCTGATGATATGTTGAAAGCATTCAATCCATACAAGTTCGTTCCGGATTCGAACGAAAACGAAGACATTATCTCGTCACACTCATTTTGGAATCACCCTCAGAGTCAACCACGATAACCCTTACATTCTGAAAACACCATCTCGACCTTCATTTAAAATTCACGACCTATCTTTTAAATTGGATCGATGTGGTTTTCGGAATATCAAATTGATATCCGATCCCGGTCTCATCAAATCCAAATGCCATTTTAAAGGCCAAGTTGTCTAATTAACTTAAACAGTTTTAATTCAACATATTGAATTAACATAGCATTTATTCCAAATAAACATATACAAGCATCATAGATATAACACAGTATATCACAGAGCATCACAGAATATCATCAAATAAATATCACAATCAGATATTCTAGTTACACAACAATCCAATAGCAATCAACTTAAATTCTCATTTGTAATTAATTTAATTTAAATTAATTGTCTGAGAGTTAAATACTTAATCCTGTTTGATTAATCATTAATTAACAGTTAATTACTTATTTCCTTTCAAATTGTTTAATTAATCATTTCTTCATTAATTATTAAGTCTTAATTACGTAATTATTTCATTTCACACTATTAATTAATTGCTTCCTTAATCAAGTGATTTAAATTTAATTACTTAATGAATTATTCATTAATAACCTTAATTATTAATGAATGAAACTTAATTATTTATCTATTAACTACTAATTAGTTAATTAATCAATAATTAATTCTTGATTAAATTACTTAATTAAATTAATTAATTAATTAGCTATTAATTCATAATTGAATTACTTGATTAATTAACTATTTATCATTCATTAATTAACTTAAATAGTTAATTACAATTTGCTTTATCACTTAATCACCAGTTTATCCATCCTTAATTACAATTATAAAGTAGTTATTCTTAATTACTTTCTAGAAATAATTCATTTAATTTTAATCACTCAATGTAGTTAACCCTTAAAAGTCCTCTTTAAATTTTAAATCATTTTATTATGAACTACAAACTTAAAAGTTAATTTACTTTTATACTTAACCTAAATAATTTTCTTAATTAAAATAATTTAAGTGTTTAAGAACATCGTTAAGCTTTTGACTAAAATAATTAAAACTTGAACAAAAATTTAGCTTAACTGTTCAACATTTTTAAGCTTACAATGTTTAAACAAATTTGTAAAAACCCAAATTTTTACTCAATTACAACATCACTGCAAAACTGCAGTTTATCCAAAAACCCAAGACTTCCCAATTAAAACCTGAGAATTACCCTGTGCTTACTTGAGTGATGCTTCGGTCCTTCATCAATCTTCCCTGCGACACCCCCTGTACACCCTTTTTCTTCTTTTTTTTTTATTTCTGTAAGTTAAAACTTTAAACTAAGTATAAAAAACAACAGTAACTCACACGAACACAGCATAAAACAAATCTGAAGCTAAAATCTAGCAAACTCGAGTATTGACTCATGATAAACTCTGATCAACGTCACTGATACTGCCTTCGTGCCGTACACGTGCACGACGGCACATCCCACCTTCGGCGATCTCCAACCTCATCGGCAAGTCACAATCCACCCCCAAACCCAGAATCCAAACTCAGATTGTCCCTAAAATTCTCGAATTGAAATTAGGCCTCCAGCTCGAACAAAAAGAAAATTCGTCCATCCCTAAATCATTTCGCCACCGACGCATAAGCCACCGTAGTTGTCGAAACCTCGCCTACACGACAACCTCACGTTGAGCAACCCTTTCCCAGAATTTTCTTCAACACGGTCGCGTAATGACGTCGAGCTCACCATGCTTACAGACAAGTTCAAAAGTTCAACAAAAAAGCCTAAGAATGGTTCGACCCAACAATTTATACAATTGAAAATTTTTCTGATAATTTTCCTAGGACCAATGAGGTTCAAATTAGCTTCGATTCAAATCTTAACAATCTGAATTGGATCAATAACCAGATATTCGCAAAAATGTAATTTTTATTTATAAACAAACTGCACTTTAAATACAAATCTAAAAATTCTCATTTTCATTTTAAAAATCATAAATTTCACTAAGCATTCAGGTTATAAACTTGAATTAGATTTTTAAAATAATTGAATTTATCAATTTATTGTTGGATTTCCTGTAGAAAGTACTACAGATGTTATTCTTTTCAAGATGGTTTAAACATCTTCTAAAAATCTTAATCTAAGTCTATATCTCCATTTTGATTTAAAAATGAAATCTTTACGACAATTCAGTTGGATAAAAATTCAAATTTGAATGATCATTTAACCTTGTAATTCATAACAGAGAAGAACCATATGCAGAGTGATAGATATACACACAGATTCATATCCAAATATGAAGCACATACAAACCATACTGTTAAAGAAACATGAACTTATGTAATTAACTTAAGCTTTTAAAAGAAAAATCTTTGTTTACTCACCGAAAATCCCTTTTAATAGAAAGAAGCACTGATGTTTTTTTTCCTTTGAAACCTAGAGCTAAAACTGTCTTGAGATTGACTGTTTTTAGTTTGAATGCAAGTTGAATTTTCTTCTTTTCTTCTTGTTTTTATTCTCTCTGGTTTACCATGGTTTACTGAATGAACTAAACAAAAGAGATGGACATGATATATATATAAGAGAAGAACAGGAAGCTCAAGGCAGGTATTAACTAGTTAGGCTGTTTCTTTATTTTGTTTTACATTAATCAGATCTTATTACTGCAAAGCAAAGGATTTATAATATTAGCATAGACCAAAAAGTAGGCTGAGTTGGTAGTAAGTACATGCTTTGTTACTTAATAGGCTTACATAATATAATTATGTTTTGTTGTATATGAATATTTGTATGCAGATTTGTTTACATTTGAATTGACAATGTAACGTGCTGAATCTTATTGCTGCAAAGCAAAGGATTTGTAATATTAGCATAGACCAAAAAGTAGGCTGAGTTGGTAGTAAGTACATGCTTCGTTACTTAATAGCCTTACATAGTATAATTATGTTTTGCTGTAGATGAATATTTGTATGCGGATTTGTATACATTTGAATTGACAAAATAATGTGCTGAAATGATAGTAATTAATACTTGGTTTCTCTATTAGTTTACATAAGTATAATTATGTTCAGTTGTTAAAAGATATTTGTATGTAAGTGCACAACCTGCAGGTCAAAGTTTGGCTTGTATGTGAAGCTACTTAATTATAAATATTTGCTTTATTGCCCCTAGTTTGAACTATAATATACATCTTTTGTCGGGTGTTACTTTGATTAATTTCATTTGACTTTGAATGAAGATATTTTATTTTGTATCTTGCAGGTAGATGTTCTTGTGAAAGAAGGTTATTTTATTTTATATTTTGTTCTTGTTTTAGCTTGTTTACAAATTTTTAAAGTTATGTTGAATGTATATTTTAAGTAATAAATTCGTGCTTTACATTTATTTCTATTTTATATTTTAGCCATTAATATTTAAGTTATATTCCATAAACTTACTTACTTATATTTATTTGTATTTGTACTTAAGCTAACAATATTTAAATTACGTACGATATGATTTACTTACATTTATAGTCATTTCCATTTGTATTTTAACTATCAATTATTAAGTTATATTCATGTGTTTGACTTATATTTAATACTTATATTTTAAATTTATATTTTACATTAACAAGCTTTGATTTTATTTTTAACATTAGTTTCTATATATTGCATTTATATATTTATAACAAGAAAAAGTATTTTCCTTTAATTATACGAGATAGATTTTACTTTAAATATTCTTAGGAGATTTTATTTTAAATTTCCAAATCAATCTCCTTTTTAAAATACAATTTATATAAACAATTGGTAAATATTTCCAAAATCATATTCATTTTATTATGATCAGATTACATTTTAGTTAATTAGATTAAACATTTATTGAAATAAACGGGGCCAAAATCCAGGGTCGTTACATTCCTCCCTCCTTAAAAGAATTTCGTCCCCGAAATTTAAACAAAGATAATTTAAAAAAAAAACTTCTACACCAACCATTCAAACATGCATATCATTCATATATTAACAAACAACCAAACAGTATATCCTAACAAACATCACTAGCTATCCGAACACAAATCCGGATAAGCTTCCCTAAAACTATCCAAAGTGGTCTCTCGATAATCAACAATCCAAACTAGATTCCTGACCACGGTCATATTTGATTCAACTTTCAAATCTTCCTGAACTACCCGTTAACAACTAATGATGAATCATGAACAAATCCTTAGATGAGATACAAGGAATACATTATGAATTCCAGACATCCGTCTCGACAATTCAATTTTAAAAGCTACAGCACCAATTCTTCCCCAACCATATTGACTTCTTTACATAATTTCAATATCTATTTATTCAAGCCCGTATAATGTACATATGTCATTTGTAGTCAATATCAAATTCGATCGCTCGCTCGATCACACAATTTCACTTTCGAACTAGCATCGTCCACCCGACTACCTAGTGCAGACTCAGATCTGGTTTCTTGATCAGAAACTGTTATTCTCCTTGCATAGACACAACTATGATATAGAACTTCCAGAATCAATCAAAATCCATATCCATGGTTCGTCATCAAAAATCGAGTGAAAAATCCTAACTCGGAAAGATATAACTATCTCGAAATTCTGTGCTCGAATCTGGATCAAATTGCTATGCAAATAAAATAATATACGTACATCCTACGTATTTATATCCATTGATTATCAAATATATAAATTTTCTTTTATTCACATTATTTTGATTTTTATCCTCTTGGAATAATTCTCTCAATATCAAATTTACTTAAGAATTCCACCATTCATTTCTTAAGTTTAATATAAGCATTATATATACTCATATATTATTACTCTGCCACTTTAGCCTTTACATCCTCTTATTTTAAATCTGAATTTCTAATTCCATGTGAATTCAATTTATTTTCAATTCCGAATATTGAATTCTATTGACTATCTTCCATTTATAACTGATTTCTATCATTATTTTAAATTAACTTCATCTACTAATTTATTTCAGTTTCCAATTTGAAATCGTTTTGATGCTAATTTTTTTTTCATAAGCACATATGTAAGGTTTCGTCACATATTACAATTACATCCAACCAATTCTCGAACCATTCTCTTCAGTTTTAAGTGATTTGCAACTTACTCGCTTATATATAATCCATTTAAGCAAAACGAACCCATATTCATTCCAATTGATTTCAAAATCATCCTATTTCGCTTCTAAAAATTCATAGAATTTTATCTAATCTCGTTTGCTTCGAAGACCCATTTTCTTATGCAATTCGACAATATTATTGTGAATAAATAATTACTTAAGCTTTACAACAATTTTTAAACTAATTCCAACTCAATTTACACTTGATTTCATCCCGTCTTAATTTATTCACAATCTTTTCATTGCATTTTCTTTATTTCAAAAAGTTTGGTTTTAAACCATTTTATTAAACTCGACAACAATAGTTAAATAACCATCTCACAATTTACTTAAGTTGTTTATTTTCTTCAAACTACTCCACCCAATAACTTTAGTTTATTCTATTCCACCAACTTCCATTTAAAACTTTGATTTGATTTTCCTTTAATCAAATTCCAACTATTTACTAATTCAATCTATTAGTTTATTCTTTTATCCATTCTTAATTTTAATATACATTAACAATTCGTTATTAAACTTATTTATAATAAGATCATTCAATTTATGCTTGAATTAGATTTGTTTTCAACTCACGCCAATTCTATTTTAATCCCATTCAATTTAATACTCACTTGGTTTACATTTATTTATTTACGTAAGAATTTTATTCCATTTAATATTATTTATTAACTCGATTGAGTTCAAAACTTATTTATTTACTTAAAAGCTTATATTGCTCTTTTGAGTCATTTCATCTTATATCCACTATTTCAGATTATATATAAACACTTACTATCTTAAGGTATAAATTTTCATTTCACAATACAATCATTTTACCTTCCAATTTTATATCCAATTTAATTCAAGTTCAATTTCAATTTTATTTTACTCATCTCAGATTAAATTCAAATATATATTTCTTCACTTTCATTTACTTAAGTTAAATTTTAGTTCCCGGATTAAAAATTCCCAATTTATTCTTATTAATATCAACTTTACTCTATAAGTCCAATAGTTGATTCATTTAAACTCTTCACATTATTTTAATTAGAATTTCTTAGAATTCAATTGCCCGGTTTTCATTTCCAAAAACATTTTGAAATGATACTACACATACCCATTTGGAATATCAAATCAAATCTCCAAATTCCAAACACTTGTTTTCACCAAAACAAATTTTCCTTTTTGAAATTTCTAAAACAGCTTGTATACCCATCAAGTCCAAACAATATCATGACCAACCATCCTGGTAGCAATCCATCACTTTAGAAACTCGAAAATGAATACTGACGATGTGGCCATCATCATCAAAATTATTTTCCAGCGAGTGAAGTGAGTTCAGTGCTTCCTTACTTCCATAAATTCCTCCCAAAACAATTTCCATTCAATAATATTTTCCAAAACAATATTCCATTATTGCCTTCAAACCTTTGGAAAAACATTTTAAACATTCGCAAGAATTTAAATTCCCAAATCCTTTTGTTTAAATTCATTTAAACACCTTTCAAATTTCCGGGACTTAAATTTTGGTTTAATCAAATTTTAGTTATATTCCTTTTTATTTAAACCATACTTAGACAATTTTATTTAGTTATAAACCACTCAAATTTTATATTTTTATTCAATTATAATATTAACAAACAAACATCCAAATATATATAATAATTTCAGAAAAATATTTCTTTTATATCAAAATGTAATTTTCGGTAAAATTATTTCATTTACCCACTTTGAAAACAATACTATGTCGGTTTACCTTGTTTAAGAGTTTAGAAATCCCTATCGATGAAATGGCGTCCCACACATCGACCATAATTCATAAACACTCAAAAGATAATTCAACATAATATAAAAAAACAATTTTATATTCACTAACAAATACGCGCTCATATCTATTAATACACTCAAACACATTTTAGAGTACTACAGATTCTATTTTATGAGTAATTCCTACCATAGCTAAGGTTATCACCAACCTAATGCTCTGATACCAAATGTGACGACCCACCCTTCTATTACCAGAAAGACGTATCATCATTAAGAAAGAAAGGGATAGAAATAGAAAAGAATAGAAAAGAAAGAAGCAACAACATTAGAATCTCATAGCTGAATGGAACAAAATATAATATATCATATAACTATTACATAGTTTTACATATATCAGAGTTATACAATATCAATACTCATGACAATCATATATACACCTGTCACTACATACATCCCAAAATACAGCATACTCTAACTAACACAGCGGAACTAGATAGATATCTACATACGTCTGGGCTCCTGCCCCAAGCTCCTCCAGAACTTATTACTGGGCTACTCATAAAAATTTGAGTACCCAAGAGTTTATGAAAAACAAAATATAAACTCCGGGTCAGACATGGGTCTGGTATGCGTAAACAGTTTAAAGTTGTTTAACTTGAAAAACATTTGAAATAAAGGTATCACGTAAGACTCCCCACAAATAAATACGGGTAAGTTTTTACCTTACACTAACCAAAACATTTCATAGGAAATCCAGTGATATTATAATAGTGTCTAGGGTTTTCAAGTAAATAGAAAATAGCTGAAATTGTTACATGATTAAATTCCAGCTACTAGCCACCGAAGTGGGTAATACAATTCAAAACCGTAGGGTCTCGTGGGGAAAATGGATTTCCAACAACGGCAGGGCTATTGGGGTACCGCCCTTCACAATACGGCTCCTAGATCACCGTACCGAGGATCACTCCTTACCCCCTATAACACAAGGCCAGAACCTTTCCTTACTGAACAGTCCCGAACAAGATATGCCCGCGGTTGTAGCTAGCAACCGCCCACACAACCGAAATAAAAAGGGACATCTAGACCGGGGAATATCTTGTCCTGCTTGGGCATGACCCACCTAACCTTGCTGCACCTCCCCTGTTTTAGCCATTCCCGGTTGATGATGCTTGAGGCTGCGATTACCTTTACAGGACATATCACTTAGAATGCTCATCGTCCTCCTGACGATGTGTTGAAAGCTTTCAATCCATACAAGTTCGTTCCGGGTTCGAACGAAACCGAAGGCATTATCCCGTCACACTCATTTTTGAATCACCCTTAGAGTCAACGACGATAACCCATACATTCTGAAAACACCATCTCGATCTTCATTTCAGAATTCACGACCCATCGTTTAAATTGGATCGATGTGGTTTTCGGAATCAAATTGATATCCGATCCCGATCATCAAATCCAAACGCCATTTTAAACGCCAAGTTGTCTAATTAACTTAAACAGTTTTAATTCAACATATTGAATTAACATAGCATTTATCCCAGATAAAACATATACAAGCATCATAGGTATAACATAGCATATCATAGAGCATCACAAAATATCATCAAATAAATATCACAATCAGATATTCTACTTACACAACAATCCAATAGCAATCAACTTAAATTCTCATTTGTAATTAATTTAATTTAAATTAATTGTCTGAGAGTTAAATACTTAATCCTGTTTGATCAATCATTAATTAACAGTTAATTGCTTATTTCCTTTCAAATTGTTTAATTAATCATTTCTTTATTAATTATTAAGTTTTAGTTACTTAATTATTTTATTTAACACTATTAATTAATTATTTCTTAATCAAGTGATTTAAATTTAATTACTTAATTAATTATTCATTATTCACTAATTAATAACCTTAATTATTAATGAAGAAACTTAATTACTTATTTATTAACTGTTAATTACTTAATTAATCAATATTTAATACTTGATTAAATTACTTAATTAAATTAATTAATTAATTAGCTATTAATTCATAATTGAATTACTTGATAAATTAACTATTTATCATTCATTAATTACCTTAAATAGTTAATTACGATTTGCTTTGTCACTTAATCACCCGTTTATCCATTCTTAATTACAATTATATAGTAGTTATTCTTAATTACTTTCTAGAAATAATTCATTTAATTTTAGTCACTCAATGTAGTTAACCCTTAAAAGTACTCTTTAAATTTTAAATCATTTTATTATTAACTACAAACTTAAAAGTTAATTTACTTTTACACTTAACCTAAATAATTTTCTTAATTAAAATAATTTAAGTGTTTAAGAACATCTTTTAGCTTTTGACTAAAATAATTAAAACTTGAACAAAAATTTAGCTTAGCTGTTCAACATTTTTAAGCTTACAATGTTTAAACAAATTTGTAAAAACCCAAATTTTTACTCAACTACAACAGCACTGCAAAACTGCAGTTTAACCAAAAACCCAAGACTTCCCAATTAAAACCCGAGAATTACCCTGTGCTCACTCCAGTGATGCTTCAGTCCTTCATCAATCTTCCCCGCGACACTCCCTGTACACCCTTCTTTTTTTTAATTTCTCCAACTTAAAACTTTAAACTAAGTATAAATAACATCAGTAACTCACACGAACACAGCATAAAACAAACCGAAAGCTAACATCTAGCAAACCCGAGTATTGACTCGCGATAAACTCTGATCAACGTCAATGATACTTCCTTCGTGCCGTACACGTGCACGACGGCACATCCCACCTCCGGCGATCTCCAACCTCATCGGCAAGTCACAATCCACCCCCAAACCTAGAATCCAAACTTAGATTGTCCCTAAAATTCTCGAATTCAAATTAGGCCTCCAGCTCGAACAAAAAGAAAATTCGTCCATCCCTAAATCATTTCGCCGCCACGCATAAGCCACGGCAGTTGTCGAAACCTCGCCTACACGGCAACCTCACGTTGAGCAACCCTTTCCCAGAGTTTTGTGCAACTCGGTCGCGTAATGACGTCGAGCCAGACAAGTTCAAAAGTTCAACAAAAAAAAACCTAAAAATGGTTCGACCCAACAATTTATACAATTGAAAATTTTTATTATAATTTTCCTAAGACCAATGAGGTTCAAATTAGCTTCAATTCAAATCTCAACAATTTGAATTGGATCAATAACTAGATATTCGCAAAAATGTAATTTTTGTTTATAAACAAACTGCACTTTAAATACAAATCTAAAAATTCTAATTTTCGTTTTAAAAATCATAAATTTCACTAAGCATTCAGGTTATAAACTTGAATTAGATTTTTAAAATAATTGAATTTATCAATTTATTGTTGGATTTCTTGTAGAACAGTATTACAGATGTTATTTTTTTCAAGATGGTTTAAACATCTTATAAAAATCTTAATCTAAGTCTATATCTCCAGTTTGATTTAAAAATGAAATCTTTACGACAATTCAGTTGGATAAAACTTCAAATTTGAATGATCATTTAACCCTGTAATTCATAACAGAGAAGAACCATATGTAGAGTGACAGATATACACACAGATTCATATCCAAATATGAAGCACATACAAACTATACTGTTAAAGAAACATGAACTTATTTAATTAACACAAGCTTTCAAAAGAAAAATCTTTGTTTACTCACCGAAAATCCCTTTGAACAGAAAGAAGCACTGATGTTTTTTTTCTTCTTTGAAACCTAGAGCTAAAACTGTCTTGAGGTTGATTGTTTTTAGTTTGAATTCAAGTTGAATTTTCTTCTTTTCTTCTTGTTTTTATTCTCTCTGGTTTACCATGGTTTACTGAACGAATTAAACAAAAGAGATGGACATGATATATATATATATATATATATATATATATATATATATATATATATATATAAGAGAAGAATAGGAAGCTCAAGGCAGGTATTAACTAGTTAGGCTGTTTCTTTATTTTGTTTTACATTAATCAGATCTTATTACTGCAAAGCAAAGGATTTATAATATTAGCATAGACCAAAAAGTAGGCTGAGTTGGTAGTAAGTACATGCTTTGTTACTTAATAGGCTTACATAGTATAATTATGTTTTGTTGTAGATGAATATTTGTATGCAGATTTGTATACATTTGAATTGACAAAATAATGTGCTGAAACTTATTAATACAAAGCAAAGGATTTGTAATATTAGCGTAGACCAAAAAGTAGGCTGAGTTGGTAGTAAGTACATGCTTTGTTACTTAATAGGCTTACATAGTATAATTATGTTTTGCTTTAAATGAATATTTGTATGCAGATTTGTATACATTTGAATTGACAAAATAATGTGCTGAAATGATAGTAACTAATACTTGGTTTCTCTATTAGTTTACATAATTATAATTATGTTCGACTGCTAAAAGATATTTGTATGTAAGTGTACAACCTGCAGGTCAAAGTTTGGCTTGTATATGAAGCCACTTATTTATAAATATTTGCTTTATTGCTCCTAGTTTGAACTATGATATACATCTTTTGTCAGGTGTTACTTTGACTAATTTCATTTGACTTTGAACGAAGATATTTTATTTTATATCTTGCACGTAGATGTTCTTGTGAAATAAGGTTATTTTATTTTATACTTTGTTCTTGTTTTAGCTTGTTTACAAATTTTTAAACTTATGTTGAATGTATATTTTAACTAATAAATTCGTGCTTTACATTTATTTCTATTTTATATTTTAGCCATTAGTATTTAAGTTATATTCCATAAATTTACTTATATTTATTTGTATTTGTACTTTAACTAACAATATTTAAATTACGTACAATATGATTTACTTACATTTATACTTATTTATATATTCATTTCCATTTGTATTTTAACTATCAATTATTAAGTTATATTCATGTGTTTGACTTATATTTAATATTTATATTATAAATTTATATTTTACATTAACAAGCTTTGATTTTATTTTTAACATTAGTTTCTATATATTGCATTTATATATTTATAACAAGAAAAAGTATTTTCCTTTAATTATACGAGATAGATTTTACTTTAAATATTCTTTGGAGATTTTATTTTAAATTTCCAAATCAATCTCCTTTTTAAAATACAATTTATATAAATAATTGGTAAATATTTTCAAAATCATATTCATTTTATTATGATCAGATTACATTTTATTTAATTAGATTAAACATTTATTGAAATAAACGGGGCCAAAATCCAGGGTCGTTACAATATGGGCGTATGTAGTTGTTATATTGGTATATGTTGTATGTTGATATTACTTTCATATATATATATTCATGTTTCTCATTTGTTTGTTGAGTGTATAGTAGGTGCATATGGCGCTTGCTTCGCATTTGGAGCTCGCTTTCGTGCTATATTAGCCGTATATGCTTGCTAATAATATATAAGGTACATATCTCGGATTACATATCGTGTTTTTATACTTTTTTCACTACTGGATGCCTCATCATAGATGAGATGTATATTTATGATATATATATGTTGTGATCCTACTACGATCAAACCGCGCAAAGGAGATTGTAACGACCCAGAATTTTTATTAATTAAAATTTGAATATTTAATTTATTTTAAATATTAATGAGTGAATTTATAAGTCAAATAAATTTTTATTTGAATTATTGGATTTAATTGAATAATTAAATCGATAATTTAATATGTTAAATTATGGAAATAATTGAAAATTGAGTTAAATATGATTGAAAATGATTTGTAAAATTTTATTTTATCATATTGGAGTTAGAATGATATTTTAGAAATTTTAAAATCGAATTTAAAGTTAATTTGTGAAAATTGAATATTTTAATATTTAAATCGACTAGTGAAAATAGTCAATTTTTGAACAGTCTCGGAATTGAACGAAACCAGTTCCATTGGATCCGAAATAGTTAGTTATTACCGGATTTCAAATTTCGTGTCAATCGGAGCTATCGTTTGATCGTGGCAGCTCGAAACGCATCGAATTATTTTTAATATTAATTTGGCGAGTTAAAATAGCCATTTTTCAAAAAGTCACGGATTTCGACGAAACCAGTTTCATCGGATCCGTAATGTGATATTATTGTAAGGTTTCAAATTTCAAGTCAATTGGATTTACCGTTTGTCCGGTACAAATTAAAACGCCTAGAAAATCGCTTAAATCGGTTTAATTCAAATTGAACGTTTATAGCCATAACTCGCACAGATGTCCGAATTAGCTTTCGAAACTTGTTCCATTGTGTCCGGAACGCGGGGTAAACCTTAGAAACGCTGGTTTCGGCGCGTAAATCGGAGTTCTGGAAAATCGGATGAATAGTGTTCGAAAATTCTCTATAAATAGCACCCACCTCCTTCATAAATTAAAAAAAAAAAAAACCTAATTTTCTAACCCTAGCCGCCAGCCCCCATGAATGGCCAGAAATTTGTTTCGTTCCTCCCTCCAAATCATCAAATTCGTGCAACGATTCAAGAAAGTTTCAACTAGAAACTCGTAGAGCACATCGCGAACTACCTATCCAACGGTCATAATCGTTTCTAGTGCTCCGGATTGGCGACAAATCTCGCTCAAAGGCCTGGAGTTCGGCCTCGAACTGCGTGCTACAGGGATGGCCGAGTTCAACTTGCTTGGGGCCGAGCGTAGCTTGTGCGAAGGGCTTCAAGATGGCGGTGGTGTGATGGAGTTTAGTCGAGTGTGGTGGTCGAAAATTGAAACCCTAATGTATGCTAATGGGTTCAAGTTGCGGCCTGGGGATTCTGTAGCGTGCGTGAATGAGGGGAGGAGAGAAAGGATGTGCGGTCTTGATCGTGTGGTGGGAGATCCTACGGCTGTTAATTGTATGGGTTTAAAAATTAATAAGTTTACGTTGAATTGTTTATATAAATTAGTACAAACTTCAAATATTCATAACTTTTTCATACGAGGTCGAAAAAATGCAAACTCAGTTGCGTTGGAATCATATGGACGAGCACTACGCGATGAAATTGGATTGGAGTCGTTTGGAGTTAGTGAGAATTTTGGGTAAAATTAAACGTCCGTTTAATTTTATTCGAAATAAATCGCTAAAACGAACTTGAAATCAAGGTGAGAACTTCTCACTCAATCGAATCAGTTTCGATTTTATTTTAAATAGTTAGATTTAAAATATTTGAATGCATGTTTGAATGATGATTGTTATCTATTGATTGTTAAAATAGACATTATACGCCGTTAGTAAGCGGATGTTATTTATTAAAAACATATACCGCGAATATTTCATAAACAGTGAAATTGGTATTATATATAATAGCAATATATATATATTGGCATACGTATATATTGGAGTTATTGATTTTACGCATTTTTTGTTTAGCGGATGAGACCCTATTGCGCCGTCTATTAAGCGGATAATATTTAAATCCTATATACCGCGATAATTTCGTACTGGAGCGAAATTGGTATTGTGCTAATGTTTGTGGATGCAGGAAAACAGGTTGGAGGGATCCAACTGGATTCCTCAACAGTTTTTATTTGATTTCAGATATTTTGATATTTGATGGATTTTCATATCGATATATGATATCGTTGTTGTCGTGATTGACTATTTGGTATGTAGCATCATTGGACCAAATTTGGAATTTTAAAATGATTTCAAAGTGATTTTTGAAAGTATACGTTTTATAAAATAATTTTGGAATTGATCCATTTTAAATAAATAAACGTTATAATTTTTAAAGTTATAAAAATTATGATTTTTGAGAAATATAGTTAAAAACTGATTTTTAAGAATATGATGCTAATGATTTTATAAAATAGTTTAATCGGGATTTTTGAATTTATTATGAAAAGTTGAAATATAGGATTTATAAAATTCAATTATTTTATGAATCAAAATGATGAAGTTTTTAAAGGAGTTTGAAGACGTTTTAAAAGAATAATATAAATTGATTTATATTAAGAGATTTATAAATGGATATTTATAAATTGAAATATGGACATTATAAAACGAGTTTTTATAAGTGTTTGAATGAAGTGAAAATGAATTTCATAATTGAATGGAATTTATAGAATTTTAAACAGTGAAGTTATAAATGGAATTTTATAAACAGTAGGTTTACAAAATTTATAAAGTTATAGAAAGAACGAATTTTGGATAAATAAACAATCTTATAAGTTATAAGATTTATAATTTGGGAAGTTAAAAGAACGATTTCGTAAAATAATCGTTTTATAAGTGTTTAACTTATAATATGAACCTTTGTTTTATAATTGAGTTATAAATCGAATAGGTTAATAAAGGAATTTATAAAAGGAAGTTGTTATAAAATAAATAGAAATGGAGTTTATAAACGTTGTTTTATAAATTCGCAAGCGACTTATTTTAAAAAGTAAATTGTTGAAACCTATAAATGGAGTTATATTCACGTTTTTGAACTGTGAATAATCCTTTGAAATAAAATGAATAAAACGATGAAATTTGTTAACAAAGAATATTCACGTTTTTGAATAGTGAATAATATGTTAAAGAAAATGTTTGAATGAGATGTTTAAATTGAATTAAAACGATCTAACGATGTTTTAAATGCATTGAGATTCAAAACCATAGGTTTCAACATTTATTGTTGAAATAGATGTTTTCGAGAAATAGAAGGAAATAATGGACTATAACACTGTTGTTATAGTAAATGATTTCCGAAAGGAAATGTTTTGTATAGTATTGGGATTTATATATCTATTTTAATTTCGAATCCCTATACTAGTGATTTTGGGTTGTCGTAACGATGTTCTACGCAACATTCGTTTTGGCCCAAATAAATATGTTTAAGAGAATTATTTCCTTAAAGAATGAAATATGTACTTAATTTTGATTTAAGTATATTGAATATTTTCCAAGTGTTGAAAATAAATAAAATTTGTGAATTACTTATGAATAAATAAGTATGGGATTGTTTTCCCGATATAAAGGGAATATTTTGAGAATTTATCTTTTTGAAGATAAATTGAAATGAATAATTGAAACCGTATATTCATAGATATTTTGAAATATAAATCCACTATGGAATTTATAAAAGAAAAAGGGAAGTTGTTTAAAAATAAATATTGATTTATTTTTTAAGAATTGAAATTATATATCTAGTGAAGATATTTTGGAAAATAAATAATTTGGAAAATTATTTGGAAACTGGTGATGTGTGCATATCCATTGATAGTTCAATAACCGACTATCAATATTTCCCTTTGAATGGGTAATTGATGTGATTTGTTTGAATTTGAATGCCACGCTTATTTTTGAATAAGCGCTCACTATTCGGGTTAACTGGGAAAGGACCATGGGGTCGTATAACCCATTCCGAATATGTGATACGTCGTTGTGAATTGCATTGAAGATCGGTGTTGAAGACCGAGTATTTGCGAAAGCGATAGGATGACCTATCGATTGTCTCTGCACTGGGTCGCTCCTGGTATAGAGATTTCCTTAAGTGATGGGAAATTCGATCGGGATTGTGAATACCCGGATTGCAAGGGCTTCGTAAGAAGTGCCTTCGGTTTTGTTCGAGCCCAGAACAAACTTGTATGGATTGTACGTCTGACATTACAAATTGAGATATAAAACAGATTTCTTTCAAATATATTTCTGTTGGTGGCGGAGAATTTATTATTTTAGCTTAACACCCTTCTCTGAGACGTACGAGCTCAGAGGTTATATAGTTGAAGTTATCAGCGATATATTCCCAATTTGGTAATGTGACATGCTGAGTGTTGCTGTAAATGATCATTGTGTTGATTATTTGTGATAGGATCATTTACTTGATCGTCTATCTTTGTGATCATTTCTATGATCATTTGTTGACCCAAAGCATGGCTTTTGTATAAAGTATGTTTTTGTGGACGTGACTTCGTCGAGCCTCACACCCCGTGAATGGTCAAAACAGGAAAGATGCGGCAAGGTTATGAGGGGTAGCGCCCTTTAGGATGTGTGCATTTCCTTCTGGAAAAGGGTGGTATCATGGTATGGAGCCCAGATACTTATTCATGTTGAAAACACTTTGTTATGATTGTGTGAATTGATTACGAGCGCTCGGTGAAAGGTCCCAAAGGACCGGGGGATGGCATATTCGGTCAGTTGTTACTCAGTTAGGGGTAACCCGGCCTTGTGTTGGTAGAGATCCGGTTTGGTTCTCGGGGATGTCCATCCAGAGGCATTCTCATGTGGCAATGGGAAGTTCCTTGGCCTGATCATTCGTTGGAAATCCAATTCCCAATACGAAACTTGTACGGTATTAGTTGTAGAACCTGCCATTCACTTATGGTGGTCACCACTGTTTGGATGATAGCTATAGTAGGCATACGATAATGGTCGTATGTTGGCTAAGATTTATACTCTACTTTCGAAATGAATTTTTCCTACACTATGCACTAATAATAATATCAAATGTTCTTTTTAATGCGTATCAAGCATCTTTGACTATCATAAGGAGAAATCTCCTCCGATTCTGCGTTTGCATTGTGTGTGTGTGCGGGAGGCCTTATGGTAGTCTCATTTTTAAAAGCATTGCGAATTGACTTAAAAATATTCATCTATTTTGATTTTAAAGATAAATAAACAGTTTTGAGTTCTCACACCAGTCACATGACTGACTCGGAGTTTATTGTTTTCCTTCCTAAAATCTAGGTGCCCACCAATTTCCACACGGGCAGTTAAGAGTTAGGTTTATCAGGATATTCTGGATATTCAGGAGTTGCTGGAGGCAAGCTGGATGGCATGGCGTATTACTAGTTATATAGCATTTCTTTTTCCGCTGCACTGTTTGTTGTTGTTGTACACTCTGATGATATGATGTAATGTAATATGATGAAATGTAATAACTGATACAGTTCTTTGTTTAAAGATTATTCATTTATTATTATATGTTGTTCCGCTGCGAATTGTGAGATTCTGATGTTGTTCTGTTGTTTCCTATTCCATTCTATGTTCTCTATTCTCTTTTCTTTCTATTTTAAAATGATCTATTATCTATTTTATGTTTTCTTTTCTCTCCATTTTCTACCTTCTAATCTCTTCTTCTGTCTTTTTCTTTTCTTAAATTTTACTTAAACCCATAACATTTCGGGTTTCCGGCCTTCGATTTCTCGGCAGTCGATAAAGTGAGTATCGATGTTGAATTTTCGAAAGTCGAAAATTTTCGGGACGTTACAGAGATGCTGGCGAATTTTTTTGAAATTTAAAGCGTTGGAATTTTTTTAGAATTTTTGGAAAATTTGAAAATTTGACAACCAAAATTTTGATTTCTTGTTAAAAATGTTAAACAGCATTAGTTGGTTTTGAAAAGATAATTATGAATGGATTTGAAAACTCAGAAAAGTTTTTATAAAAAGTTTATGAATGAATTTTATATCTAGTTGAACAAATTATTTAGGAAAAGTTAATGGATTTTGTGACTTTTTCTTACTTGGTACGAAATTCTTTTAAGCAGGGTAGAATGTAACGATCCAGAATTTGATTCATTTGAAATTCGTATATTTAATTGATTATAAATATTCACAAGTTAATTTTATAAGCTGGATAACTTATATTTCAAATATAGTGATTTAATTGGATAATTAAATTGTTAATTTAATATTTGAAATTGTAGAAAAAATTGGATATTGTATTTAATGTGAATGAAAATAATTTATAAGCCTGAAATAAATTCTGTTTGAATTAGAATGATGTTAGAGAACTTTTAAAATTGAATTAAAAGTAAATTTACAGAAATTGAATATTTTAATGTTTAATTAACACGTAAAAATGGTCATTTTTCACATAGTCTCGGATTTTGAAGAAACTTTTCATTGAATCCATAATGTTTTATTATTTTAAGATTTCAAATTCTGTGTCAATCGGATATACAATTTGTCCGGGGCAAGCTAAAACGCGTACAAATCTGTTTAAGTAAATTTTAAATTTAAATTAGTCGATTCGAAAACCTATCTTCCAAATACGATCCAATTGGCTTCTGATATATATTCCATTATGTTCGGAATAGGGGTAAAATATTATAAACGCCAGGCAGCATGCTTCGTTCGGAGTTCGAAAAAAATTTGGATGAATAGTGTCGCGAAATTTTCAATAAAAGGACGTTATTATTTTCATTTTGAACAAACCCTAGAGAGGTTAGGACAAGCCGCCACCATATCAACCAATGGCTGAAAAATTCCTAGCTTCTTCCCTCGATCACTTCAAATCCGTAAGCAATTACAAAAAACTTCCAAATAGAAAAATGTTAAGCATTGCGTGATCTTCGAGATCAACGATGATGATCGCGATCAGGGCAGTAGATTGGCGGCAATCGTTGCTCAAAGTCACCACGTTTGAACGTGATTTCCCAAGGTATGCAGCGACCGACTTCGTCGGTGTTCGTGGTGATGGGGGAGCTCATTATGGCCTTTCGGCTGGTGGTTGTTGATCAACGTAAACTTGATCGGTGGTGGCTCGATAATTATGGGAAGATGGCGGCAAGATAGGTTCGTGTATGTGAGTTTTTTGACGATGGGAAGGAGAAAACAAATCACGGCTGAGATCTAGGTTTTGCAAATCGAACGGCCTGGATTGAAGCAAGGTTAAAAATAAAAAAATAAAATTTAAATTAATTTATATAATAATTCGTGTAAATAAAAAATAAAATGTAAATTAATTTATATAATAATTCGTGTGATATTTAAAATGTTGTAACTTCTTCATACAAGCTCCGTTTTCGACGAAACGGATTGCGTTGGGTCTGTATTGACGAGCACTGCATTATGGAGCTGGTTTGGAATTTATTTTAAGATAGTGAAAATTTTGGATAAAATTAAACGCCTGTTTAATTTTATTCGGAATAAAACACTACAACTGCTATTGGAATCAATGTGAGTACAACTCACTCTTTCTGACTCATTGATATTTTATATAAGTGGGAAGAAATATTATTTATGATGATTTATGATTGTTTTGATGATATATGATATATTGATTGGTATTTGGATATATTCCTGCCTATTGTTGCACATTTAACTTAAGTGGTAAGTGATTATATAATATGAATTTAAGTTTATATAAATAAGTTGTATAACTTATAAAATTGAGAAAATGTAAGTAAAATAAATTGTTAAAATGTTTAAATAATTTTGTTAAGCAAAATAAAATTTGTAGTTAAATAAAATAGAATTTGAATTAAATTAAAAGTGAACTTAAGTTGTAAAAATGAAAGTAAATGTAAATGATGTTGAAATGAAACATAACTTAAGTAATGTTGAATGATAGTGGTTTTGGTATCTAAGTAAATTAATATAGTGAAATAAAATAAATATGAACTTGAGTTATATAAATGAAATTCAACTTTAATATATAAAATGAATTAGCATTAGAAATGTTTTTGTTAAGAATGGAATCAAAATAAAATTAAGAAGTTGTGAATTAATAATAATATTGGAAGTGTTGTATAAAAATATGAATATAGTAAATACTAGAATTCAATCTAAATATGAATACCACCCAATTGAAATTAAAAAGTGTTAAACCAAATTGAAGGTAATGAAGTAAAAATGAATGTTGAGATTAAATGAAATAAATTTGGTTATGTTGGTTATACATTGGTTGTTAGTTGATTGTAGAAATTCTTATGGAATTGAATTAATGAAATTGAAAGATAAATAATTGAATCCAAAGTGGAAGTAAGTAAATTTAAATAGAATTGAATTTGATTCGATTTGGAGGCGAACCAACTTGAATGTAAATTAGTGAATGTAAACTAATTGAATTTGAATAAATGAATGTAAGTAAAATCCAATGTCAATGAATCAAATGTGATTAAATTGAAAGCCATTTCAATGAATATTAATGAGAAATGAATTCATATTGATTTGGTTATAGATTGATTGGATAGATATTGATTTGTTGGATGCTGGTTGGATGATAGTTGTTTGATGGTTGGTGTTAACCCCATTTGATCAATGAGTTAAGACCTGAGACGACTCACGACTTAAAGAAGCAGAGCGACTTAAGGAGTGGTCCGACTCAGTAAGTAACCGACTTAACAAGTTAGCGACTCAAGGGAGTTACACGACTTAACGAGTCAGGGATTGGTCGATCTAAAGGAGTCAACAGCTTACGGAAGTGAACGACTTACAACATATAGGAGTCTACGACTTAACGGTTTAGGAAAGAAGGGATGGATCACGACTTAAGGCCTTCACGACTTAAGGTTCTTACCGACTCAATGGGTCTACGACTCATTCTAATTCACGACTTAAGGGTAGAAGCAACTCAACAAGCTGGCGAGTTAGAATTCAAGGCGGATTAAGAGAAGCGGAACGACTCAACGAGTTACCGACTCAACAAATTGAGGAGTTGCGCGAGTCACAGAATCGTGCAATCTATGACCTACCTTGAGTCGTCAATAACTCAAGGAAGCGACTCACGACTCAGCATGACTCACCTACGACCTAAAACCACTGAATCGTAGCCCAAAGCCACAATGCTTATGTCAAAGAGAGTTGACTCGTGAGCGACTCATGACTTGTAATTCTGAAGAAGTAAACCATTGAGGAACCAAGGGCTTAGTCAGATAAGTCGGCCATGACCTTTTAACTCGTGGACGAGTTAGGACTTGCGCTATATCCAGAAGACCGAAGGCGCTCTGACACCAAGCATGAACTTTACCAGCTGAGTCGCCCACGACCCAACTTAACTCGGCCACGGGTTATCATGAGTCGAGCATGACTTACGATCCAAAGGGAAGATTTTTCTATAAATACCGACCTACCTCAAACATGAAGGGGACTTTTGGGCTCATTCTATTCAAACACCGATACTCTGCTACATTCCAAACTAACTCAACACCCAAAGCTTTCAAGACACGTGGAACACTATCAACAACTTCAAGAAGAAATCTCATGCATCCGACATGGATTCGAGGACCTTCACTTACATTGAAGTTTAAGCTACTCATTCAAAGTGTTTAGTGGTTCAAAGTGTATTGTACTTGGGGAAGAATTGTATCAACTTGCAACGAAATCATCAATAAAGATATTCAGAGTGGACGTAGGCAAAATATTGAGCCGAACCACTATAAAATCGTTGTTATTCACTGCTTTTTCTGTGATTTTCTGCTTATACTCTGTTCCCGAATCATCGGGTGGTGCTTTCACAACTACACTTTATACACCGGGGTGTTAGCGTTCAAATTTTAGCGTTAACATTTTTGGTGCTTTCACTGAGAATTGAACTCGGGCGAATTATCATCATTGCTCCACGAAAGTTTGTTGAAGTAATCTCTCTGAAGACTAGAAGTTTATCTGAAATCATGGCTCCGGGGAGAAGGAGTAGATCTGTTAGATCTGGAAATGTTCAAGAGGGAACCTCCGCTTCCCCAGTACCTAATCAAGCCACTCCACCCGTTGGGGTTACAAAAGCGGAGTTGGATGCTGTAATCTTAGGGCTGAACCAGTAGATAAATGCCCAAAGTGCACAATTGGAGGCTCAGAATGCCCAAAATGCCCTAATTTTGAATAAGTTGAATGACTTGCTTGGGATAAACCGTCAACCAATGGGTAATGAAAGGAACTTTGCTGGCAACATTCATGAGGATGAAGAAAGAAACATTCCTGAGAGGGCTGCCAGCCCCTTTGAGCGAACATTTCCTGAAGTTGGTGGATCTAAAGCTCGAAATGATGAGGGTTATCTTTCTGAAATGGTTCGAAAAATCATGAAAGAAAGCATGCAAAGGAATGAAGACGAGAAGGAATGGGGTTTCGCTCCAAGTAAAACCCCGTTTACCGAAAGGATCTTAAAGGCTGAATTCCCTAGGAAGTTCGTCCCTCCAACTATCCCAGCTTACAAGGGAACAAGTGATCCGAACGAATTCTTGTATAAGTATGATTGGCACATGACAGGTGCCAGAGCTTCTGATGAAATAAAGTGTCGATTTTTTCCTGTATATTTGGAAGGTGTAGCTCTGCTTTGGTTAACTAAGCTACCAATTCGGTCTATAGATCAGTTTTCTGACCTAACCCGGAAATTCAAGGAGCAGTTCAGACTATATGCTTCAAAAGCGAAAGATATCATGTCGTTGTCAAGTTTAGAACAGAATCCAAGGGAAACTATCAGATCTTTCTTGAATCGCTTTAATATAGCGCTGGCCGAGGTAGACAATGCAGAACCACGGATGATTTTGACCTATCTGATGAGGGCCATCGACAAGACGAGCGAATTTGGAAAATGGCTTAACATGAAGGAACCAAATTCCCTTGAAAAATTATACAAGAAAGCAGATGAGTTCATACGCCTGGAAAGCCGTCCTGTACCGGTAAAGGCAGTATTGGAAAAAGATGAAGATAACATTGCTGCTCCACGCAAGAATGAATCTGTAGGACAGAAAAGGGAAAATAACGATGGGAAGAAACAGAAAAATCTGAAGAAGCCTCGTTCCTTCAAGTCATCAGAATATACTCCTTTATCAGATACGCCAGAGCGCATTTACCTTGCCACTAAAGATTCTTTCGATTATCCTAAACCTTCCGTTTTGAGAACCGGGAAAAAAGCTGTACAAAGCGGGAGGTTTTGCCGCTTCCATAATCAACCCGGTCATGATACCGATGAATGCTGCCAATTGAAAATTTTGATTGAAGAATTGATAAGGGAAAACAAGCTGCAGCAATTTGTGGAAAAGAATAGCA
The DNA here is from genome assembly GCA_030765085.1 of Allium cepa. Lineage (NCBI taxonomy): Eukaryota > Viridiplantae > Streptophyta > Magnoliopsida > Asparagales > Amaryllidaceae > Allium > Allium cepa. Next base: position 764,805,225 of record CM060937.1, on the reverse strand, counting down.
GCAATCTCGCTTCGTCTAGTCAGGGGCAACGAGCTCCTGCTCATCAACCCAGGACAAGTGAGAAGACTGCAGGGCATGAATCCGGAAGGCCTGTTATCAATGTCATTACGGGAAGACCTCACCCAGCAGGCAGGAGCTGGGGTGAGATGGAAAGGTATACCCGAGCTTTGAAGTATGTACCGACCGAGGAAGATGTATTTGTTTTGGAAGGTGCTACGCCCCTGAAGCAACAAAGAACTTTCAATGATGATATTGTGTTCAGAGCCAGGGATTCCACAGGTATTGAAGCTCCTACCTTGGATCCCTTAGTCATCTCGGCTGGTATTGGGCCAGCTATTGTCAGAAGAGTTCTCATTGATTGTGGCGCATCCTGCAATATCCTCTTCAAGAAAACATTCGACCAAATGAAGATCCCTAGGGCTGATGTGCAAGCCTCATCGCAGGAAATCGCTGGCTTCACTGGGGAGCCAAAACAGCCGATAGGAACCGTTGATTTGCTTGTAGAACTTGGAGAGGGAGAAAGAAAAGTGGTCCGCAAGAAAACTTTTGTGATTGTCAACGAATTTTCTGCTTATAATGCTTTCCTTGGCCGTCCAACTCTCGCAGCATTCAAAGCTGTTCTGGCCCCATGGTGCCTCACCATTAAATTTCCCACAGATAATGGAGTGGGAGTTATAAAAGGGGATCAAAATGCTGGGCGGGAGTGTTATCTGACAGAGCTACGAGAAACAAGAAAAAGAGAAATGGGAAAGGATGCGGCAACCCCAGTCTGCAACAAAGAACCAGCCTTGTAGCAATTACAGGGCGGACCCTGCACTGGCGAGCACAGCGGAGCACGGAAAGAAATGGATCCTAGAAAAGCCAGTGCAGGGGAGAATAGAGTGGTACCAGTGGAAACGACAATACCAGTACCTGTTGACCCAAAGGACCCAAACAAGGTGTTGAATGTGGGTTCACAACTTAATGTGTCAATTCAGAATATCCTAATATCTTTTTTAAAGGCAAATTTGGATGTTTTTGCTTGGACTCACGCCGATATGCGCGGAATATCCCCATAAGTTGCAGTACACGCTCTGAATATTGATCTAAAATTTACACCTGTGAAACAAAAAAGGAGGACTCAAGGTCCAGAAAGGTCAGCAGCATTAAAAGAAGAAGTTGATCGGCTCATGGAGAATAACTTTATCAAAGAATCTACCTATCCGAATTGGGTTTCAAATCCAGTGCTGGTCAAGAAAGCCAACGGAAAATAGAGAGTGTGCATCGATTTTTCAGATCTAAACAAGGCCTGCCCTAAAGACTGCTTCCCGTTACCCAGGATCGATCAATTGGTAGACGGAACAGCGGGACATGAATTGTTATCTTTTATGGATGCCTACTCCGGATATAACCAGATCATGATGCATGAGCCAGATCAGGAGGACACGAGCTTTATCACCGATGTTGGTCTTTACTGCTATAGGGTTATGCCCTTCGGGCTGAAGAATGCAGGGGCAACATACCAAAGACTTGTTAATGCTATGTTCAAACCGCAATTGGGCAAGACTATGGAAGTCTACGTCGATGACATGTTAGTAAAGTCTAAGAAAGCAGTGGATTACATAGAACACTTAGCAGACATGTTCGCAGTCCTTCGAAAATACGGAATGAAGCTTAACCCTTTAAAATGTTCATTTGGAGTGGAATCCGGAAAGTTTTTAGGTTTCATCGTGAGCGCGAGGGGCATTGAGGCTAGTCCAGCTCAAATTACCGCCTTAAAGGAAGTCAAAGCTCCTAGAACGAAGAAGGAATTGCAAAGTCTCAATGGAAAAGTCGCCGCCTTGAGTCGGTTCATTTCCAAAGCCACAGATAAATGCATCCCATTCTTCGACGCCCTAAAGAAAGGAAAGAAAAACTTCGATTGGACTCCCGAATGCCAAAAAGCCTTTGATGAATTGATTCTCCATATGGAAACGCCTCCAATACTTTCTAGGCCTGGCGATGGCGAGGATCTTCTTATATACTTGGCAGTATCATCTCATGCTTTAAGTGCAGCGCTGATACGAGAAGACAAGAGGATTCAACATCTAGTTTACTATATCAGCAAAAGACTCACTGGGGCAGAGATGAATTACTCTAAGTTGGAAAAACTCTCCTATTGCCTACTGATTGCATCCAGGAAGTTGAGGCAATATTTCCAAGCTCATCCTATCAGAGTCCTCACTGAGCAACCTTTAAAGCAAGTCCTGTTTTGCCCTGAGACTTCGGGTCGTCTTCTAAAGTGGAATATTGAACTCAGTCAATATGACATCACTTATCATCCCCGAAAAGCAATCAACGGACAAGCTTTAGCGGATTTCATCGCAGAATTCACAGATAAGGGTAACAGTGAGGAGGAAACGATCGATGATTCCCCAATTCAGTGGAAGTTATATGTTGATGGCGCAAGAAATGACTACTGTTCCGGAGCCGGAGTTGTACTTGAGACCCCTGAAGGTCGGTCGTTATGCTATGCACTGAGATTGGAATTTCCTTCAACAAACATTGAAGCAAAATACGAAGCTCTTATCGCTGGCTTAAGAATTGCTAAAGAACTAAACATCCGAGCATTACAGATCTTCAGTGATTCTCAGCTTATTGTATGCCAAGTCAAGAAGGAATTCCAAGCGAAAGGGGGAAATCTGCCCGCCTACTTGTTAAAGGCTTGGGAACTCCTAGGTGATTTCGATCACTACATGATAAGTCGTATTCCTCGAGAAGAAAACACGAAAGTAGATTCTCTCGCAAAGAACTTTAGCATAGGCGAAGCTCAATTTCTGGGGTTGACTCCAGTGGAGGTCCTGTCGGCTCCAAGCATTGATGAGATGGATATCCATTGGATCATGAGCGTGTCTCAAGAGCAAGAATCATGGATGACTCCAATAACAGAATATTTGCTCAATGGCTCTTTACCGAAAAATTCAAAAGAACGAAAGAAGCTACTGAGGAAAGCCACTCGCTATGTGGTCCAGGATGGCCAATTATACAGACGGGGATTCTCAATGCCGTTACTTCGATGTGTATCCAGGGAAGAGTCCAAAACAATCCTAGCTGAGGTACATGGGGGAGAATGTGGTGATCATTTTGGTGGTCAAACTTTAGCAAAGAAGATACTCCGATACGGATATTTTTGGCCAGAAATTAATCGAGATGCAGCAGACTATTCCCGAAAATGTGATAGATGCCAAAGATTCGCCAAAATTCCTAGAGCTCCTTCTACTGAACTCACACAGATGGTCAGTCCATGGCCGTTTGCAATATGGGGGATAGACCTTGTAGGACCGTTACCAACTGCCAAATCTGGAATTAAATATGTCATTGTTGCAGTAGATTATTTTACTAAGTGGGCAGAAGCTGAACCACTGGCTACTATCACCTCAAAAAAGATGATAAGTTTTGTGACTAAAAGTATCATTTGTAGATATGGTGTGCCTCAAAAAATAATTACAGACAATGGTACTCAGTTCGAAAGTGAAGAATTACAAGATTTTTGCAAACGATTCAAAATCCGAAAAAGCTTCTCAGCAGTAGCTCATCCGCAGGCAAACGGGCAGGTGGAAGCAGTAAATAAAATTATCAAGTCAACCATCAAGAAGCAACTTGAAAGAGCAAAAGGTGGTTGGGTCGATAAGCTACCGCTAGCACTATGGGCATACAGAACTACCCACAAAACTGCGACTGGGCATACTCCGGTTTCATTGGCATACGGATCAGAGGCAATGATTCCGGTAGAAACAGAGGTCCCTTCACATAGAAGAATCCATTTCAATCAAGCGGAGAATGCAAAACTACAGCTTGAGGCACTAGATCTCCTTGATGAAAAAAGAGAAGAGGCTGAGCTCAGAATCGCATCTCATCAGCAAAGGATAGCCAGACATTTCAATTCCAAAGTTCGCCAACGCAGCTTTGAGACTGGAGATCTAGTCCTAAAGAGAATTATGATAGCAACAGGTGTGTTTGGGCCAAATTGGGAAGGACCATATGTTATAGGTCAGAAGCTTCTTGACGGCACATTCAAACTCACTACTGTCGAAGGAGATCAAATTCCAAGAGCTTGGAACAACAATCACTTGCGCCCATACTTTACTTGATAGTTTTGTTGAAATATTGTAAAAAGAATTATAAATGTATGATTCCTGTAATTGAAAGCGATTGTAAAACCGATGCAAGTGAATAATGAAAGACTATAAAGTGGATGTAGGCCCAAATTCTTGGCCGAACCACTATAAATCTTGTGTTTCTTATTATTACTACATGTTTGCTTTATTTTCGATATGAAAAGTACATTAAATGTATTACTGAAATGTCGATTTAAATTTTTGCAGGCAACGAAAATAAAACTTGCAAATTACAAGACCAAGTGATTCTTGTTATCATTCAACAAACAAATTCCAAGTCACAAAATTCCCGAATTTAAATCCTAGATAAGAAGTGCTTCAATTGAACGGTCAATGATTTCGCCGAAAACGGGCTCTAGCTAATAAATTGAGAAGTTTGAACAAACAAACATCCAATTAAGAAGGTTATGTCCATTCTCGCGAACTGGCCTAGCAATGAAGTACACTTCTTTGGATTAAACAAACTACTTGTAAGAGAAGGGAGTGCGAGCTTGAAAAGAAAAAATAGAGGATCGCTAAAAAGGCATAAGCAAGTGGACAAGGAACAACTAAAGCCCTCTTCGGAGGCACAAGTCCTCTTCGAAGGGACAACTCTTCGGAGGATAAAGACTTCTAACGAGGCATATGCCGCAAAAAAGAAAGTTCTCTACTCAACAAAAAAAGATTGGAGGAGTCATGACCCTCCAACCATGAGAGAGTAACTTCCAGGCAATCCTCGGAGGCACATTTCACCAGGAGTTGAAGTGTGACAGCCGCTCTTCGGATTTTCACTTCACCAGAGTTGAAATGTAAAACAAAATAAAAGCCCTCTATGGAGGCACATTTCACCAGGAGTTGAAGTGTGACAGCCGCTCTTCGGATTTTCACTTCACCGGAGTTGAAATGTAAAACAAAATAAAAGCCCTCTTCGGAGGCCCATTTCACCAGGAGTTGAAGTGCGACAGCCACACTTCGGAGTTTCACTTCACCAGAGTTGAAATGTAAAACAAAATAAAAGCCCTCTTCGGAGGCCCATTTCGCCACGAGTTGAAGTGCAACAGCCGCTCTTCGGAGTTTCACTTCACCAGAGATGAAATGCAAAAAAAGAAAAGAAAAAGAGAGAGCCTCTCCCAAGGGGCAGAAACAGAAAGACCTCTTCCCAGTGGCACAATAAGACAGAAAGACCTCTTCCCAGAGGCAGAAATGAAAAGACCTCCTCCCGGAGGCACAATCAAGCAGAAAGACCTCTTCGGAGGCACACGTTTCACCAAGATTGAAATAAAACTTCCAGGTGTTGAAACGTGAAAAAGTCTTCCTCAGAGGTGCAACTTTTCAAAGAAACAAAAATCAAGAAGCCCTTTACTGTAGCAAGTTAAAAAAAAAAAATCCTCATTAAAAGCACACTTTAACTTTCAAAGGAAGAGTGAATTACTTGTTCTAGAAAATTCTCTTCCTCAAAAAGAAGTTGAAGTACCTTACAAATACCCGCTTTACCACATAGAAGATTTCATTCAATAAAATGTGTATATGCACAAAATAAAAAGTGATATCTTCGAAGGTTGAAGCGTAGAAACTTATTTGTGCTCTATTTTTTAATGAAATCATATTCCTCCAAATGTGGAATAATTATTCTCTAAAAAATAAAAGCACAAGTTCCTCATAAAATAAAATATTACAATGGGCTTATGGTATAGGGGCAGCATCGCATAACTACATCGGTAAAATTGCGCTCGAACAATATATACCACAAGCTCACTGCAATATCGTACAGAGAAACTTGTACAAAAATGAATAGTAAATGTATTCTCAGATACAGACAGAAGTTTGTACAAAGAAAAAGAATCATTTTATTCAACACTATTTTATATACAGGTACAGGTTCCAAAGTAAAAAAAAAACAAGAGAAAAGCGGGGGGCCGGTACCCGCACAATTTGCGGTCATTACATGCAAAAAAGGCAAAAAAGCGATATGGAAGCCACAGAACCAGAGCCATCATTTCTTCTTCCGCCCACCTTTTGAGCCCGCACCTGGTCGAATGACCAACTTTTTAGGTCGGCTTGTAAGGGTAGGGGATGAAGGAGAAAGGGGCTCGATCGGACTTTCTTCCGTCTCTTCTTCGCCAGTTAAAGATCCCTTCTTATTCTTCTTCTTGGAAACTCCCTGTTTTCCTCTCTTCTTGGAGGAAGGCCCACTCCCTGGAGAAAGAAGTTTGGATAACGGTTCAGCGTCGGAGCCAGTTGGTTCTGGAGTCCTCTCGCTTCCTTCAGTTTCTTCTCCTTTTGGATCTTGAGAAGCAACTGGATCATCTAAGCCGTGAAGGGCTTCTATTTGCTCCTCTTGTGACCCAGGTTGCGAGGCAGAAGGAGGAGTGACCTTAGGAGGCGGGGAAGGAATAATTGGAGGAGGAGAAGCCTGAACAATGCCCGACGTTTTCTCTGCAGAAGGAAAAAAGTTCAAGTCAGCAAAAAGCGGAGATAAAGGTTCGCTGAGATTCAAGAAGTAGTCAAAAAGATCATCAAGTTCATAAGAAACAGATGAGCAGTCTACGTGGGCAAGATTGTCAGTAGGGTTACCTACAGAAGTCGGTTCCCTGACGTCAACTTCGTAAGCCTGTGCCTCGGCACTCTCGCCGCCCTCATCTCCACCTTGTATGCTTGTAATATCAGTGGTAACTTTAGTAGGAGATGGGGAATGAGAACTAGAACCGATAATGTCAATTTCGGCTGAAGGAGAAGGTTGAATTGGAGCAGTTGAGATGGTTTTTCCTGAATATTCTCCTGCCGCTGTTTCGGCCCTTAATTTTGCAAGCTGTTCTCTCCCCCTAGCGAGTGCGGCACGAGCATCATCATCAAGATAGTGCTCCTCAAGAGCTGACTCAGCATAGCCAGCGACCTTACCGCCAAGCATATCGAGTGCGGCCTCCCAAACTTCAGCCAGAGTAATTTCATACTTGGGGCCTAGAAAGGCGAGGCTACCGCGCCCCAAAATGCTATGCAGGTAGAAATCAAATAATGTTGAGCTGATGTCGGCCCTCATTGCCTCATGAGATTCTTCAGCTGCAATTTTGCCAGCAACGGCCTCATCACGCTCCATTTCAGCTTTAGAAAGTTGAAGCTTAAGCATTTGAATCTCCGCCTCTTGGGAGCTGTTTTTCTTCCGAAGCTCTTCAATGTCAGCGACATAGCCCTCACTAATTCTTTTCTGCACTTCAAGCCTGTCTTCGGTATCCCTTTGGCTGGCATGAGCATCTCTCACTTGTTTTAGGAGCACTTCTTCTTTTTGAGAATAGGAAGTAAAGGAAGCAGCAAGCTCTTGTTTCAATTCTTCAACTTTTGCTTCAAGCCCTTCCTTATAAGAAGCAATGCTCCTCATCTCAGTGTCATGTTGCTCAAGAACTTTTTGCCACTCGGCTTTATCGTTTTCCATAGTGAGCATGGCCTCTATGTTTGCACGATTAACCCTCTAAAGCTCGTCAACAAGTTTCTGCCAGTTCGACATCCTCCCAATATCAAGCTTGACGGCGTCAAGGTTTCGCAACATGGCAGACTTGTCAATGGGGACCAAGTCAAGGTCAAACCTTACTCCCTTCAGACACCACTGTGGAAACAGACTTTGTAAAGTGGCAGGACCCGGTCCAACTTGGAATTTGGGTCTGCTAATTATTGTTTGTATGTCCGTCTTCCCGAGAGCGGGAGAGCCGGAAGGAATGTCAAGCGAGGCAGGGGCAGTAACCTTTTCAGGAGTTGTAGAGGTGTGCTTCTCACCATGTCGGGCTCGCTTGCTCGAATCTTCAACCATATGACTTTTTCCTCTGTCATCATGGGTTTTTCTTTTATGGGAATCGTCACCTCTCTGTGAAGAATCATGGCGCTCTTCCCTCTCTCTTCTTTCATAGCGCTCCTCTTGAGCCCTCTTTTCTTGAGCCTTTCGAGCGGCTCTCTCTTCATCAGATTCTCTATAAGAAGGGAGGTAACGCCTATAATCATACTGGCTACGCCTCCCGTAGCGCTGGAAATCATCATAATAGGATCCGCTGCGCCCCATCGGAGGATCTGAAGTAAAAAAGAGCTAAATCTTAAAATTCTTCAAAGTACAAAAAGTCAGAAGCGTAAAAGTGCCAATAAATTCTAAGTGTGTGTGACGTGCAAACTACACGCATCAAACTACGAACCACTCTTTAATTGAGGAGTGGTTGTGGGTGTAATAGTTAGCGTCAACTCTTGAGTCGACGGAGTCTGTTGCAGGACCGAAGTCGCTTCAACTAATGAAGAAGAAACCCCAGTAGTGGTAGGATCATCTTTAAAGATCTCTTGCGAGGTGGCAAGAGATCGCTCAGCCCTTCGAAAGTATCGTCCCTGCTCTTCTTGGCAAGACTAGTTTTTCCGTCCTCTTCGCCAGATTTCTATGACAGTCGGGGAGATCCATGGGGCTCTTCTTCCTCAATAACCGGGGCAAGTTCGACAGATGGCCCCGCAACATCAGCAGAAGCGGAGCACTTCACTAGCGAAGCCTCAGGAGTAGGTCCTTTTGGTATGGATGTGTCTGTGGAAACCAGGGCATTTGATGCTTTAGGTGGAGAATCTGGAACCTCGCAGGGGTGTGTGGAGCGAGAAGGATGAAGAAGTCCGAACTGGTGAAGGAATTCGTCGTTCAGCAAAAATTTCACGTCCCGTTCTTCAACCGGTACTGCTACAAGCCTCACCAGGGTTGGCTTGTGACTGGGATCTCTACAAGGAGGGGGAAGCACTGAAATAAAAGAAAAGAAATGATGACGAAGTTAACACTTGGCAATTCGAACTTCAAAAGACTCAGAATATAAAAGAGGTAAAGGTAGATGATCTTACTTCCTTCTCTCCACACAGCATAAAACCCCGGGGGGCAACAGACATAGAAAAATTGAGTCAAAAACCCATGAGCACTGTCAGGAAGACCGATGATCAATTTACGATTTCGAGCACTTCTCACGACAGTAATAGAGGGGTGATCTTTTGTCCTGGTGAAAGAGCATAGGAAGCAAATCTCGTCAAAGCTTGGGAATCGATCAAGCGTCCTCCTAAACAGTACACACAACCCCATTAAAATGGCATAACCATTGGGGTGTAATTGGGACGGGGCGATGGCCAATTGACGAAGAAGTTGTTGGAAAAAGTCATTGAAAGGAGGAACGCCCCCACTCAGGCACATTTTTCGATTGACCGTTACAAAGCCGGGGGGTGCTATGTCAGCAGTGTTACTTCTCTCGGGAAGAATGGCATCTGACTCAGCAATGCCAAACTGAGCGCACAATTGGCGGAAAACTCTGTACGATAAAGTAGAAGAGACTCTTTCGGGAGGATTGACCAAAGGAGCCGGAATTACAGTTGCCTCTCTAGTCTGAACCGTTGTATTTTCATCCTGAGAAGCCATTCTACACAAGCAACTGGATATTCAAATGTGAAGGTGCACGTTTCCTAAAAAGTGTGAAGTGTCGTGCAAAACTAATAAAAATAGCAAGTAAATATAACTGGAATTAAACTAGTCGATGATTGGTCGATTACAAAATTTTAGAACTTGTTAATATAAAGTTCAAGCATAATATTAGTGCAGGCTGGTCAGTTTCAATTGACTATTTCAGTGCTGCTGTAATATTTTACTTGAAATTGATGAAAGCACTTCATTCACACAATTTATTTGAGTTAATTATCTGTTTTTAACTAATCTGTCATTTGACGTGGGCAGTCGATGGAAGTATATTTGTCCCATCTTTCTGCAAGTATTATGTTTAACAGGTTGATAGCGTCAAAGTTAGAATAATCTGTGAAGAAACACAACAAAGTTCAAGCAGTTTATTTCAGCAAATCAAGTTAAAGTTCATGGTTCAAGCAAAATTGTCAACTGCGACAACTTAAGTGTTGTCTCGGTGACGACTTAAGTGTTGACTCGGCGACGACTTAAGTGTTGGCAACGACTTAAGAAATTCTTCCTACGGGTTAAATCAAATCATTGGATATCTGGCTAACTCGTCCACGACCTAAGGATTACGAGGCGAGTTAAGTTAGGTCGTTTCAATCTTGAATTGTTAGTGTCTTAAGTCGGCAGTGTTCTAAGTCGTAAACCATGGAAAATAGAAAAGGCTTCAGTCCGAGGCAATGTGAAATTCTCCAAGTCCTATCCCGGCTATGACTTAAGACTTGTGTCGTGAAGGTTGGTAAGTCGGTCAAAGGATAAGTCGCGATGGTTATTGAATCGCTCAAAATTACTGCGCTCAAGATTACTGGATCGCGTCCAAGTTAACGTCATGCTTCCTCCAACCGACCAACCCCTTCTCAGAACTCCTAAACCTTAACACATTATCCTCCTAAACCTTAACCCATTATCCTCCTAAACGTTAACCCGTTATCCTCCTATCTCCTAACCCGATAAGCCATACAAGACAATGTCATCTCCTCTAAATCCATGAATCAACTGACCCGAAATATAAAAACCCATCGTCTCCTCCCTGCAAATTGTCTACAAACTCAAATCAAATCGCTCAAAGCTTGTCAGAAATCAATCATAGCATGACTCGAAATGAAGCATGGTGCGAGGATTTGGATTAGGGTTAGAGAACGAGAAGTCCAACTCCATGATCGAGGGATAACGACAGTTGTGAAATTGAGTGGGCAATAAGTTTACTTACGTAGTGTGACGACGAGGATCAAAGAAATTTGATTGATGATGAGATGAACTGGTTGAGTTCGTCTTTGAAAGCTTCGAAGATTGTTAATGGTGGAAATAAACGCTGAAGTAAGAAAGTGAAGAAGAAGGGGCGACTTAAGCCATTTATACCCTGGAGCGATGGAATGCGAATCGGCATCAGCCGACCTAGTCTCTTCCTTAAGTCCTTCGTGACCTAACAACCCATCAGGACACGAGCTAAGAAAGTCAAAGCATGCGACCTACAACTTAGGCACGTACTTCGAGGGGAAAATGTTAACCCCGTTTGATCAATGAGTTAAGACCTGAGACGACTCACGACTTAAAGAAGCAGAGCGACTTAAGGAGTGGTCCGACTCAGCAAGTAACCGACTTAACAAGTTAGCGACTCAAGGGAGTTACACGACTTAACGAGTCAGGGATTGGTCGACCAAAAGGAGTCAACAGCTTACGGAAGTGAACGACTTACAACATATAGGAGTCTATGACTTAACGGTTTAGGAAAGAAGGGATGGATCACGACTTAAGGCCTTCACGACTTAAGGTTCTTACCGACTCAATGGTTCTACGACTCATTGTAATTCACGACTTAAGGGTAGAAGCAACTCAACAAGCTGGCGAGTTGGAATTCAAGGCGGCTTAAGAGAAGCGGAACGACTCAACGAGTTACCGACTCAACAAATTGAGGAGTTGCGCGAGTCACAGAATCGTGCAACCTATGACCTACCTTGACTCGTCAATAACTCAAGGAAGCGACTCACGACTTAGCATGACTCACCTACGACCTAAAACCACTGAATCGTAGCCCGCAGCCACAATGCTTATGTCAAAGAGAGTTGACTCGTGAGCGACTCATGACTTGTAATTCTGAAGAAGTAAACCATTGAGGAACCAATGGCTTAGTCAGATAAGTCGGCCATGACCTCTTAACTCGTGGACGAGTTAGGACTTGCACTATATCCAGAAGACCGAAGGCGCTCTGACACCAAGCATGAACTTTACCAGCTGAGTCGCCCACGACCCAACTTAACTCGACCACGGTTTATCATGAGTCGAGCACGACTTACGATCCAAAGGGAAGATTTTTCTATAAATACCGACCTACCTCAAACATGAAGGGGACTTTTGGGCTCATTCTATTCAAACACCGATACTCTGCTACATTCCAAACTAACTCAACACCCAAAGCTTTCAAGACACGTGGAACACTATCAACAACTTCAAGAAGAAATCTCATGCATCCGACATGGATTCGAGGACCTTCACTTACATTGAAGTTTAAGCTACTCATTCAAAGTGTTAAGTAGTTCAAAGTGTATTGTACTTGGGGAAAAATTGTATCAACTTGCAACGAAATCATCAATAAAGATATTCAGAGTGGACGTAGGCAAAATATTGAGCCGAACCACTATAAAATCGTTGTTATTCACTGCTTTTTCTGTGATTTTCTGCTTATACTCTGTTCCCGAATCATCGGGTGGTGCTTTCACAACTACACTTTATACACCGGGGTGTTAGCGTTCAAATTTTAGCGTTACAGTTGGATTTGTTGCTTTTGTTGCATTTGCTATATGGGCGTATATAGTTGTTGTATTGATATATGTTGTATGTTGATATTACTTTCATATATATTCATGTTTCTCATTTGTTTGTTGAGTGTATAGTAGGTGCGTATGGCACTTGCTTCGCATTTGGAGCTCGCTTTCGTGCTATATTAGCCGTACATGCTCGCTAATATATATAAGGTACATATCTCGGATTGCATATCGTACTTTTATACTTTTTTCCCTACGGGATGCCTCATCATCGATGAGATGTATATTTATGATATATATATATATATATGTTGTGATCCTACTATGATCAAACCGCGCCAAGGAGACGCTGGCGAATTTTTTTGAAATTTAAAGCATTGGAATTTTTTTTAGCATTTTGGGAAAATTGGAAAATTTTTGACAACCAAAATTTTGATTTCGAGTTAAAAATGTTAAACAACATTAGTTGGTTTTGAAAAGATAATTATGAACGGATTTGAAAACTCAGAAAACATTTTATAAAAAGTTTATGAATGAATTTTATATCTAGTTGAACAAATGATTTAGGAAAAGTTAATGGATTTTGTGACTTTTTCTTACTTGGTACGAAATTCTTTTAAGTAGGGGAGAATGTAACGATCCAGAATTTTATTCATTTGAAATTCGTATATCAAATTGATTTTAAATATTCACAAGTTAATTTCATAAGATGAATAACTTATATTTCAAATTTAGCGATTTGATTGGATAATTAAATTGTTAATTTAATATTTGAAATTGTAAAAATAATTGGATATTGTATTTAATGTGAATGAAAATAATTTATAAGCCTGAAATAAATTCTGTTCGAATTAGAATGATGTCAGAGAACTTTTAAAATTGAATTAAAAGTAAATTTACTGAAATTGAATATTTTAATGTTTAATTAACGCGTAAAAATGGTCATTTTTCATACAGTCTCGGATTTCGAAGAAACCAGTTTCATTGAATCCATAATGTTTTATTATTGTAAGATTTCAAATTTTGTGTCAATCGGATATACAGTTTGTCCGAGGCAAGCTAAAACTCATAGGAATCTGTTTAAGTAAATTTTAAATTTAAATTAGTCGATTCGAAAACTTATCTTCCAAATACGATCCAATTGGCTTCTGATATATATTCCATTATGTTCAGAATAGGGGTAAAATATTATAAAGGCCAGGCAGCATGCTTCGTTCGGAGTTCGGAAAAAATTTGGATGGATAGGGTCGCGAAATTTTCTATAAAAGGGCGTTATTATTTTCATTTTGCACAAACCCTAGAGAGGTTAGGACAAGCCACCACCATATCAACCAATGGTTGAAAAATTCCTAGCTTCTTCCGTCGATCTCTTCAAATCCGTAAGCAATTACAAAAAACTTCCAACTAGAAAAATGTTAAGCATTGCGAGATCTTCCAGATCAACGATCATGATCGCGATCAGGGCAGTAGATTGGCGACAATCGTTGCTCAAAATCACCACGTTTGAACGTGATTTCCCAAGGTATGCCACGACCGACTTCGTCGGCGTTCGTGGTGATGGGGGAGCTCGTCGTGGCCTTTCGGCTGGTGGTTGTTGATCAACGTAAACTTGATCAGTGGTGGCTCGATAATTATGGGAAGAAGGCGGCAAGATGGGTTCGTGTACGTGAGTTTTTCATGATGGGAAGGAGAAAACAAATCGTGGCCGAGATCTAGGTTTTGCAAATCGAACGGCCTGGTTTGAAGCAAGGTTAAAAATAAAAAAATAAAATGTAAATTAATTTATATAATAATTCGTGTGATATTTAAAATGTTGTAACTTCTTCATACGAGCTCCGTTTTCGACGAAGCGGATTGCGTTGGGTCTGTATTGACGAGCACTACATTATGGAGCCTGATTGGAATTTATTTTAAGCTAGTGAAAATTTTGGATAAAATTAAACGCCTGTTTAATTTTATTCGGAATAAAACACTACAACTGCTATTGGAATCAATGTGAGTACAACTCACTCTTTCTGACTCATTGATATTTTTATAATTGAGAATAAATATTATTTATGATGATTTATGATTGTTTTGATGATATATGATATATTTATTGGTATTTCGATATATTCCTGCCTATTGTTGCAAATGACCCTATACGTTCTCGTGTATAAACGAATGACTCTTTGTACCCACGTCTGACTCGAAGCGGACATTGTACATATTTTCTAATATGTATATTTATTGTAGGTGACAGGTTGGAGGGATTCAACTGGATTCCCCACCAGTATTGGTTTTATTTACAGATATTTTGATATATTCAGTTATCATATGATATATGATGTTTTGGATGCCATGATTGATGTATTTAGTGCTGTTACAGCATTGGGCCTATTTTGGAATTTTTAAAAATGTTAGAGTGATGATTTCCAAATATAAAAGGATTTTTAAGTGATTTTGGAGATATAAGTTTTATTGAATTTTGAAGTGTTAAACAAAGGAATTTATTTTAAATAAATAAAGGTTATAATATTTACGTTATAAAAATTATGATTTTTGTGAAAATATAATCAATATGTGACTTTTGAAATGTGAAGTTAACTATTTTGTAAAATGTTTTGAATCGAGATTTTTGAATTATTATGAATGATTTATATATAAGATTTATAAAATTGATATTTTATAAATCAAAACGACGGAATTATAAAGGAGTTCTGTTAATGTAAAAATGGAGTTATAAATGGATTTTATAAATGAATAAGTTTATAATTATGAAGTTATAAAATGAAGGAATTTGCGAATAAAAAAATTATAAGTAAATTAACTTATATTTGGAATTTGGAATATAAACGAGATATAAATGGAATTTTTTAATAAAGGAATTTATAAATTAAAGTTTTTATAAAAAAATAAACGTGAATTTATAAAAATTGTTTTATAAATCCGAAATCAATTGAATTTGACTAGTTAAATATAGAAGTTATAAAAGGAATTTCATTCACGATTTTGGACGGTGGATAATCCTTAAATAAATGTTTAGAAATATTGGATTTGGCAAATGAAATATATTCACGATTTTGGACAGTGAATAATATTTTAAATTAAATGAATGTTTTGGAAAGTAATCTTTTAAATAAAGACAGGTTTTAGAAATTGTTCTTTGTAATGGAGTTAAATGTTTTAAAGATGTTTCAAAATGTGTTAAGTATCGAATACATGGATTTCAACATTCATTGTTGAAATAAACGTTTTGAGAAATAGGGAAATGATGGACTATAACAAAGTTGTTATAGTAAATGATTTTCGAAGCGAACTGTTTTGTATAGTATATGGGATTTATTTATCTATCTAATTATCGAATCCCCTTACTAGTGATTTAGGTTGTTGTAACCATGTTTTATGCAATATTTGTTTTGTCCCAAATTAATATGTTTAAGTGAATGTTTTCCTTAAAGAGTAAGTATATACTTAATCCTGATTTGAGTATATGGAATATTTTCTAGGTGTTGAAAATAAATTGAATTGTGAATTACTTATTATTAAATAGATATATGGAAATGTTTTCCGATATTGAAATGGTTTTGAGAACATATTTTTTTTAAAAATAGTTTGAAGTGAATATTTGGCAAATAATTTAATTAATTAAAGATTAATTAAAAGGACCTAGGGATTATATATGGTGCTAAATATTTGTTTGTTTGCTTTGATAGTTAATGTCACGATCCAAATTCCAGCGTTCGGAAATCGACATCCGTACTCCACTGTACTTGAATGCCGCAGATTCAAACGTTGAAATTCGAGTCGCGCCGGAGCTTATAACACATTAAGTAAAACAACCCAGCGGAAGAAAAGGAATATATCAATATACAACATTTGATACAATATCTGATATAATATGATACAACAGATGATATAATGAATATACATCAGAGATATGATACAAGATAATAGCAGCGGAAAGGAAAAGATAACACAACAGCGGAACAACAACTCCAATATGGTCTTCAAAGAAAGAACTCCATCTTCAAAACACCAATCCAGAAATAGCTCGAACTCCCAATAACATTCACTAAGAGAGCAAGACTGGTGTGCAAAGGATTGCCACATCCTAGGCTGGAAGCTATCGAATCTACATCTACTATTGATTATCTGAAAACCCAAATCTAGACTGCCCGTGTGGGAAAATAGTGGGCACCCAGAGTTTAGGAAAGGAACAATAAACTCGAGGTCAGTCATGGGACTGGTATGAGCAAACAAAAGCAATTGGTCTTTTAAAACAAACAAAAGAATTTAAATTTGAAATCCGCAATGCTTTTTAGAAAATGAAACTAACATAAGGCCTCTCGGCACACACACAATGCAATCGCACACTTGGGGGAGATTTCCCCTTAAGATAGTCAAAGATGCTTAATACGATAAAATTTCTTTGATATTATTACTAGTGCATAGTGGAAAATCTTTCGAAAGTATAATATTAATCCAAGCCAGCATAGGTACCATGATATTATGCCCACTATAGCTGCCATGTTAAATGGCAGGTTCTACAACTAAAATCGTACAAGGCACGTATTGTTTTGATTGGATTTCCAACAAATGGTCAGGCTAAGGAACTTCCTACTGCCACATGGGATCGCCTCTGGTGGGACGTCCCGAGAACCTAACCGGATCTCTGCCAACACAAGGCCGGGTTACCTCTGTAACTAGGTAACTACTACTCGAGCATGCCACTCCCCGGTCCTTTGGGACCTTTATCCGAGGCGCCTCTAAGCAACAACCACACAGTAAATGAGATTGGAGCTACCACACAGGTAAATATCTGGGCTCCATACCATGATACCACCCTTTACCAGAAGGGAATGGCACACCCTAAAGGGAGCGACCCTCATACCTTGCCGCATCTTTCCTGTTTCGACCATTTCCGGGGTGTGAGGTCCTGATGCAGTCTCGTCCACAAAGCTACGCTTTATACAAAAGCCATGCTCTGATCACAAAAGATCAACAAATGATCATCAACACACAGCAGCACTCAGCATGCCACACTACCAAATTGGGAGTATATCGCTGATAACCTTCAACAACATAACCTCTGATCTCGTACGTCTCAGAGAAGGGTGTTAAGCTAAGAGAATAAATTCTGCGCCACCAACAGATATGTATTTGAAAGAAATTGGCTTTATATCTCAAAGTGTAGTGTCAGACACATGACCATACAAGTCTGTTCCGGGTTCGAAGAGAACCGAAGGCACTTCCGAAGAAGCCCTTGCAAATCCGGGTATTCACAATCCCGATCGGACTTCCCATCACTTAGGGAATCTCTATACAGGCGCGACTCAGTGCAGAGACAATCGATAGGTCATCCTATCGTTCTCGCAAATACCCGGTCTTCACCACCGGTCTTCAAATGCTATCCATAATGTCGTATCACATATTCGGAATGGGCTATATGACACAATGGTCCTCTCCTGGCTAAACCAAATAGTGAGCGCGAGATTTAAAAACATATGGATATGGGATTTCAATTAAGTCACAACTTAATAAATCAAAACTTTCCTTTAAACGGTTTAAACCAATCACCATTTTCAAATCTTTTAAACAAAAGATTTATTTCACTAAGTTCACCCATTTTCACAAAGAACCATTTACGTATTTCAAAACAATTTCCATTTCAATTGGATTAATTCGTTTAAATCTTTAAATTAAAGATTTAACTTATAGCTTTCAAACCGTTTCCATAACTTGAAAAATCATTTTCATTTTTAACTTGAAATCCCTTTTAACACAGTTTGGAAGTTCGCTTCTTATATAAAGCTTTTATTATTTGAAAACAAATAGTTTTCATTTTAGAAAGATCCAATTTTAGTTACACAAGTTAAAACCTTGGTATTTAAATTCAAATTCCCAAATCAATACCTTTAAAATAATTTAACCCATATAAACTGGTATAACATCTTTAGTCCCTAGTTTCCAGATCATAGAATTCAATTTTAAATATTGAATTTAAATTTAAATCACAATATTTAAATTTCAAAACTCAATTAAGTTTTCAAATAAATTTCATACTTGAACTTCTATTTCAAAAGCTTTCCACTTTAAATCCAATCCACTTCCAAAACTTTGAATTTAAAATATTCAATTTTATAAATCATTTCAAAATCTGTGACTTAACTGATTTCCTCGTGAAATCCATATTTGTGTGTGTATAAGTGTGGTTTGGGGTTTTAACACAATAGTGCAACATCATTCAATCATCACAGATTCAAATACAACAATATATGTTTGGCAAGCGGTATAAACTATAACGCTTATCTTTGATAAGCATCACAAACCAATCGTAACGCTTATCTTTCATTCACGGATCACAGGTATATATCACAGATAATAAATTACATCACAAATCACAACACAAATCAGGGTATATCACAAAACGTTAGACATCGGGAATATCAACAATTCAACCATTCAATAAGATCTAAACATTTATAGGTAAAATTTACTAATCAACTGATAAATCTAGATCAGATGTATTCCTTGTCATTAATCCTGGTTACTTAACATAAGTTAATTTCAAATCGTCTGAGATAAATTTCCCTTTTTATTTATTAGCTAACCACCTTTAATCTATGAATCAATTGATCTTTAACTTCTTAATTAATCTTAGTTAATAACCTTTGTTAACGATTAAAATTTCTTTAATTGCTCTGCTAAAGAAATTCACTCATAATGATCATTATTGATTATTAATTAATTCTTTATTAATTTCAAAACATCAAATAAATCACTTCTTAATTATCTTTAGGATCAATTCATTTATCTTAATTTATTATCAATTAATAACCATAAATTTTTGATTAATCAAACTTAATTACCCATTATTAACTGTTAATTACTTAATTAGTCATTTATTAAAATTTTTATTAAATCACTCGATTAATTAACTATTAATCATTCATTAATTAACTTAAGTGGTTAATTACAAATTTATTTCTTATAATCCATCACTAATTACAATTAAAAGTAATTATTCTTAATTTTTTTTCTAAAAATAATCAATTAATATTAATTATTTAACTTAATTAACATTTTTAAAGGAATCTTCTTTAACTTTTGAAGCCAATTTATTTCTAATTACAAATTTATATGTTAATAAGTTTTATACAGATCTTATATTAATTACTAAATTAGAATAATAATTAAGAGCTTAAAACATTTTAAAGTGTTAACTAAAATAATTAAAACTTGTATTAAATTTCTAACTTAAAACTATTAAACATTTTTAAGATTTACCGTATTTAAAGTTGTTGAAAAACTGTTTACTCGGCTTTACTTTTTAAAAAAATATACAACTGCGGTTTTTTGAAAGTAGAAGCGCCGAGCACTTCCCTTATTAAACTCGAGTAATACTTCGAGCCTCTCACCAGTTTCACCAAGACACACTCCTTCACACGTCTTCCTCTTCTTCTTCTTTTCTCTTTTTTTTTTCTTTCTTTATATTTTTTTTTCTTTGTGTTAAGTTTTAACTAAGCTATAACTCACGCATCAGCTACACTCTGGAACTCAAATACAACCCGCAGCAAACCTACTTCTCTCTCGGGTAAGAACTCGAGACAACCCACTTTCCCCCCGAAGCAACACGCGAGCAACACAAGCTCCTGCACCTTCTTCTTCCCCAATCTTCCCAAACCCAGATACGTAAACAAACACGTACACGTGCACGAACTTCGCGACCAACTCCGGCCAACGCCGCAACAACCCACGAGTCATCGGCACTCACCCAAATCCATTTGAACAACTCGATATGCGTAAATTCGCCTAAATCAAAATTGAGCGAATTCGAGCCAATTTTCTTCGTTCCTGTAACCCAACTAGAATCAACAAATCCATCTCGCGACTCCACCTTACTTCGCCAGAATCCTCGTGACTTCGCCCGGAGCTCCGCCACGACCCCACGCATCTAGCCCCCCACGACCGATCGCCTGAAACGCTTCGATGGCGACGTGGCAATACGGTTTCTCAACTCGACCCAAACTAGCAGTTAAAACCCTAACTTTGATTCGTTCACCCAATTTCGTCATTAGAAAAATTATTCAACAATTTTTCTGAAATCAATAATGTTCAAACTTACTTCACACAAAATTTTTACATCTAAAAATATATCAGTTAACAGAAATTGATCGAAATATGATTTGAGTTCAACTGCGAGCTACACTCTACACACTTAACTAAAAATCGCTGTTTTTGTTTTAAAAATCTTGTTTTTGTATGTTGATTCAAGCTGTATAATTGAATCAATATTTAGCCATATTCGAATTTATCCCAAAATTCACTTTTTACTGTACAAATCAAATTTACAGAGTCAATGATTTTAAATATCAAGCATAACACAAATTCCCAGGCCTCAAATTAAGTTTAAACAAACCCATAATGTTTGAATTCCCAAACTTAATATTGTTTGTATGAAAATATGTAAAATTTATTTTATCCTTTTTACCCTGTAGCCTGAAACAGGAAAGAACAGAACCCAAACAAGAATTAACAAACATATATGCAAAGGATTTCTTACTTAAAAATATATAGTAGATCACAATCATTCACGAATCGATCACACAAGTTTAAGGTAAAAAAAAATGTATTTACTCACTTTTTCTTGAATTTAAATCTTCGAAACTATTTTTCTATAATCATCTACAGGCTTCAACAAACGATTTTTTTTTTTTTACATGTCAAAGGTTAGTACTGATTCGATTGAAAAGTTAATTCTCTTTAAATCTACTTGTGCCTGTAACTATAAGGACAGGCATACATGCCTGTATACAATATTTTGATTTCATATTCGACATCTAGGCAAGATTTCATTTCATATTTAAACACCAATCACATGTACCAGAACAAAACAAGAATAGAGGCAAGTAAGATTGCTCACAAACAAAAAAGAAAAATAAACAGACTCAAGGAAATGAAGATGTTCAAGTTTAAGGAAAAGAAGTTTGCTCACAAGCATTAAGAAAATAGTTTTCAAGAGGGAAAGTTGCTCACCTGAAGATGATGAAGAAACAAAGAACAGGGAGCAGAATCAAGGCAGAGAAAAAATCTTGAGCCTGTAATTTTTTTTTTTTTATTTAGCCTGTCTGAATTTTTTCATGGAGTTTAGACCTGTAAGTTGTAAACACGGATTTTTGCTTAACTTCCTGTTGCATTTACTAAATTACTTCAACAATATTTTTTTTTTTGATTTTTACTTACAGTTTTAAGTGACAGAAAAGTTTTTTTTTCTCTCTCTCTGCAACTTGAAAACATAATCAAATTTGCTTTAAACTTGATTTGGTTTCCTGCAATTAATTAGTTTTATGGATTAATCTTTCTCTAATGCTGTTTAGCAACTTCAAATCATAATCTTTTAAAAAGAATTTTACTTAACTTCATTTTTCCCAGAGAACCTTGCATTTGATTTCCAGATTGAAGATTGATTGCCTTCTTCAATTCCCAGATTTTGGTTAGATCTGTTTCCTTTAATTTGTAGCAGTGAATCTTTGATCTTTACTTTGTTTTTTAAAACTGAGCTGGTTTTCTTGAATTCGCCTCAGGCTCTTGTTTTTTTTTCCTTTCTGGTTTCAGATTTGTCCATTTTTTTTCCTTTGGTGTTTGTATTTGAGATACTCAAATCTTTTTACTGTTTTCTTCTCAGATTTGGCTGAGAAATAATATGATTGAGCATGGGGAGATGAAAATTTTTTTTTTTGTAATTTTTTTTAATTCTATTATTTTATTTAAACAATTAAATTGAATGCCATTTGTAACAAAATAAATCATGAGATCTAACACTTGTACAAATTCAAACTTACATATGTATGTTTACTTCTTCAGTCCCTTATGTAAATGTTTACATTTACAATTTTCAAAGACAATCTTTTTATATCATATTTATTTTATAAATGAACACACCTCTTAATTCATTTGTATGTGTGTATATACATATACAATGTTAAAAGATTTTTTTTCTTAGCCAATATTTACATTATATATGTTACACCTTAATGATTTTAAATGCCAATTATTTTAAAACATTTCATTTTAAATTTAAATTCAATTCCAATATGTATTCAATCCTTATGCCAATATTATTTTAAACTTAGTTCATTATATTTCTTAATTATAATTCATTTGTATAATTAAATGAACATATATCTTTATTAAATTTGAAAAATTCAAGTATACTCAGAATTTCATTCACAATATATTATACTTTTTAGAATTCCCAAATTTCAATTCAATTCAATTTTTATTTATTTGTATATTTCAAATCCAAACAAATTTTAAATAAATTCATAACTAAATCAAAATTTTATATATTAATTTCCCATTATTTTCAAAATTTAATCCCAAAGATCAAATAAAGTATTAAATTAATCGTGCTTAAAAATCAGGAATGTTACAGGTTCCCCTCCTTAAATAAATTTCGTCCTCGAAATTTGCAAGGAAGACGAGAAAGAAAAGATGAAAGATGGGGAAATATCTTTCCAAATCAAATTGAATATTAATTCTGTATTTGGCTTATCAAATCAGAATATCGACAATATGAGAACAAACTCATACAATATTACACAAGATATTTGGGTCCATCGGTCTACTGATATACGAGGGCATTGATTAGTTCGAAGGGATAACTAATCGTTCGTAGAATATACCGGATCCCAGAAAATAGATAGATGGATAGATTCAATCTTCTACAATTTCTCAAACACTAGATATGAATTTCAAATTCGGGTCGGAATACTCCTACATATATTTCAATTTGTCCCTCTTCGGTCTTTGATATACACAAGAGATTACAATAGAATTTCAAATTTGGTTTTAACCGATATCGTTTTATCGATACAATTTAAATTTATTCTTATATTTGTTAACCAATTTATTCAATTTAAAATTTCCCATTTATTTAAATTTAAATTTTCAAATTCATTAGAGTTTAGATCGAAAAGCTGATAAGAAATCGATGAAGATACGAAGTAAGGATTTCTACAAAGATTCGTAGGGTCACCATCACACCGAAACTTCTTTCCAGAGCTGACACGAAGCGATCAAAAGAATTTTGGAATCGAATCAAAGGAGTTTGAGAAGAAAGTTGTTTCCACTGTCGCAGGGTATTGACCATTTGTAGTGGTACTTCTCTGTCCCCTATCTCGTCCTCTTCTCGCACTCATACTCACTATCGGTGAATAGTAAGAGAATTACCGAGGCATTCGAACGGATATCTTAAGGATATACTCATTCTAGGGTATACTCCACCCTATCTCTAATGAGCTACTTAATGTGTTATACTCCTGAGCTAAAGTTTTAACCCTCAGCTCTGATACCAAAATGTCATGATCCAAATTCCAGCGTTCGGAAATCGACATCCGTACTCCACTGTACTTGAATGCCGCAGATTCAAACGTTGAAATTCGAGTCGCGTCGGAGCTTATAACACATTAAGTAAAACAACACAGCGGAAGAAAAAGAATACATCAATATACAACATTTGATACAATATCTGATATAATATGATACAACAGATGATATAATGAATATACATCAGAGATATGATACAAGATAATAGCAGTGGAAAGGAAAAGATAACACAGCAGCGGAACAACAACTCCAATATGGTCTTCAAAGAAAGAACTCCATCTTTAAAAACCAATCCAGAAATAGCTCGAACTCCCAATAACATTCACTAAGAGAGCAAGACTGGTGTGCAAAGGATTGCCACATCCTAGGCTGAAAGCTATCGAATCTACATCTACTATTGATTATCTGAAAACCCAACTCTAGACTGCCCGTGCGGGAAAATAGTGGGCACCCAGAGTTTAGGAAAGGAACAATAAACTCCAGGTCAGTCATGGGACTGGTACGAGCAAACAAAAGCAATTGGTCTTTTAAAACAAACAAAAGAATTTAAATTTGAAATCCGTAATGCTTTTTAGAAAATGAAACTACCATAAGGCCTCCCGGCACACACACAATGCAATCGCACACTTGGGGGAGATTTCCCCTTATGATAGTCAAAGATGCTTAATACAATAAAATTTCTTTGATATTATTACTAGTGCATAGTGGAAAATCTTTCGAAAGTATAATATTAATCCTAGCCAGCATAGGTACCATGATATTATGCCTACTATAGCTGCCATGTTAAATGGCAGGTTCTACAACTAAAACCGTACAAGGCACGTATTGTTTTGATTGGATTTCCAACAAATGGTCAGGCTAAGGAACTTCCTACTGCCACATGGGATCGCCTCTGGTGGGACGTCCCGAGAACCTAACCGGATCTCTGCCAACACAAGGCCGGGTTACCTCTGTAACTAGGTAACTACTACTCGAGCATGCCACTCCTCGGTCCTTTGGGACCTTTATCCGAGGCGCCTCTAAGCAACAACCACACAATAAATGAGATTGGAGCTACCACATAGGTAAATATCTGGGCTCCATACCATGATACCACCCTTTACCAGAAGGGAATGACACACCCTAAAGGGCGCGACCCTCATAACCTTGCCGCATCTTTCCTGTTTCGACCATTTTCGGGGTGTGAGGTCCTGATGCAGTCTCGTCCACAAAGCTACGCTTTATACAAAAGCCATGCTCTGATCACAAAAGATCAACAAATTATCATCAACACACAGCAGCACTCAGCATGCCACACTACCAAATTGGGAGTATATCGCTGATAACCTTCAACTACATAGCCTCCGAGCTCGTACGTCTCAGAGAAGGGTGTTAAGCTAAGAGAATAAATTCTCCGCCACCAACAGATATGTATTTGAAAGAAATTGGCTTTATATCTCAAAGTGTAGTGCCAGACACACGACCATACAAGTCTGTTCCGGGTTCGAACAGAACCGAAGGTACTTTCGAAGAAGCCCTTGCAAATCCGGGTATTCACAATCCCGATCGGACTTCCTATCACTTAGGGAATCTCTATACCGGCGCGACTCAGTGCAGAGACAATCGATAGGTCATCCTATCGTTCTCGCAAATACCCGGTCTTCACCACCGGTCTTCAAATGCTATCCATAACGTCGTATCACATGTTCGGAATGGGCTATATGACACAAAGGTCCTCTCCTGGCTAAACTGAATAGTGAGCGCGAGATTTAAAAACATATGGATATGGGATTTCAATCAAGTCACAACTTAATAACTCAAACTTTCCTTTAAATGGTTTAAACCAATTACCGTTTTAAATCTTTTAAACAAAAGATTTATTTCACTAAGTTCACCCATTTCACAAAGATCCATTTACGTATTTAAATTTTTTTTCCATTTCAATTGGATTAATTCATTTAAATCTTTAAATTAAAGATTTAACTTATAGCTTTCGAACCGTTTCCATAACTTGAAAAATCATTTTCATTTTTGACTTGAAATCCCTTTTAACACAGTTTGGAAGTTCGCTTCTTATATAAAGCTTTTATTATTTGAAAACAAATAGTTTTCGTTTTAGAAAGATCCAATTTTAGTTACACAAGTTAAAACCTTGGTATTTAAATTTAAATTCCCAAATCAATACCTTTAAAATAATTTAACCCATATAAACTGGTATAACATCTTTAGTCCCTAGTTTCCAGATCATAGAATTCAATTTTAAATATTGAATTTAAATTTAAATCATAATATTTAAATTTCAAAACTCAATTAAGTTTTCAAATAAATTTCATATTTGAACTTCTATTTCAAAAGCTTTCCACTTTATATCCAATCCATTTCCAAAACTTTGAATTTAAAATATTCAATTTTATAAATCATTTCAAAATCTGTGGCTTAACTGATTTCCTCGTGAAATCCATATTTGTGTGTGTATAAGTGTGGTCCGGGGTTTTAACACAATAGTGCAACATCATTCAATCAGCATAGATTCAAATACAACAATATATGTTTGGTAAGCGGTATAAACTATAACGCTTGTCTTTGATAAGCGGCACAAACCAATCGTAACGCTTATCTTTCATTCACGGATCACAGGTATATATCGTAGATAATAAATTACATCACAAATCACAACACAAATCAGGGTATATCACAAAACGTTAGACATCGGGAATATCAACAATTCAACCATTCAATAAGATCTAAACATTTATAGGTAAAATTTACTAATCAAGTGATAAATCTAGATCAGATGTATTCCTTGTCATTAATCCTGGTTACTTAACATAAGTTAATTTCAAATCATCTGAGATAAATTTTCCTTTTTATTTATTAGCTAACCATCTTTAATCTATGAATCAATTGATCTTTAACTTCTAAATTAATCTTAGTTAATAACCTTTATTAACGATTAAAATTTCTTTAATTGCTCTGCTAAAGAAATTCACTCATAATGATCATTATTGATTATTAATTAATTCTTTATTAATTTTAAAACATCAAATAAATCACTTCTTAATTATCTTTAAGATCAATTCATTTATCTTAATTTATTATCAATTAATAACCATTAATTTTAGATTAATAAAACTTAATTACCCATTATTAACTGTTAATTACTTAATTAGTCATTTATTAATTTTTTTATTAAATCACTCGATTAATTAACTATTAATCATTCATTAATTAACTTAAGTGGTTAATTACAAATTTATTTATTACTTATAATCCATCACTAATTACAATTCAAAGTAATTATTCTTAATTTTTTTTTCTAAAAATAATCAATTAATATTAATTATTTAACTTAATTAACATTTTTAAAGGAATCTTCTTTAACATTTGAAGCCAATTTATTTCTAATTACAAATTTATATGTTAGTAAGTTTTATACAGATCTTATATTAATTACTAAATTAGAATAATAATTAAGAGCTTAAAACATTTTAAAGTGTTAACTAAAATAATTAAAGCTTGTATTAAATTTCTAACTTAAAACTCTTAAACATTTTTAAGATTTACAGTGTTTAAAGTTGTTGAAAAACTGTTTACTCGGCTTTACTTTTTAAAAAAATATACAACTGCAGTTTTTTGAAAGTAGAAGCGCCGAGTACTTCCCTTATTAAACTCGAGTAATACTTCGAGCCTCTCACCAGTTTCACCAAGACACACTCCTTTACACGTCTTCCTCTTCTTCGTCTTTTCTCTTCTTTTTTTTCTTTCTTTTTTTTTCTTTGTGTTAAGTTTTAACTAAGCTATAACTCACGCATCAGCTACTCTCTCGAACTCAAATACAACCCGTAGCAAACCTACTTCTCTCTCGGGTAAGAACTCGAGACAACCCACTTTCCCCCCGAAGCAACACGCGAGCAACACGAGCTCCTGCACCTTCTTCTTCCCCAATCTTCCCAAACCCAGATACTTACACAAACACGTACACTTGCACGAACTTTACGACCAACTCCGGCCAACGCCGCAGCAACCCACGAGTCATCGGTACTCACCCAAATCCATTTGAACAACTCGATATGCGTAAATTTGCCTAAATCAAAATTGAGCGAATTCGAGCCAATTTTCTTCGTTCCTGTAACCCAACTAGGTTCAACAAATCCATCTCGCGACTCCACCTTACTTCGCCAGAATCCTCGTGACTTCTCCCGGAGCTCTGTCACGACCCCACGCATCTTGCCCCCCACGACCGATCGCCTGAAACGCTTCGATGGAGACGCGGCAATACGGTTTCTCAACTCGACCCAAACTAGCAGTTAAAACCCTAACTTTGATTCGTTCACCCAATTTAGTCATTAGAAAAATTATTCAACAATTTTTCTGAAATCAATAATGTTCAAACTTACTTCACACAAAATTTTTACATCTAAAAATTTCTCAGTTAACACAAATTGATCGAAATATGATTTGAGTTCAACTGCGAGCTACACTCTACACACTTAACTAAAAATCGCTATTTTTGTTTTAAAAATCTTGTTTTTGTATGTTGATTCAAGCTGTATGGTTGAATCAATATTTATCCATATTCGAATTTATCCCAAAATTCACTTTTTACTGTAAAAATCAAATTTACAGAGTCAATGATTTTAAATATCAAGCATAACACAAATTCCCAGGCCTCAAATTAAGTTTAAACAAACCCATAATGTTTGAATTCCCAAACTTAATATTGTTTGTATGAAAATATGTAAAATTTATTTTATCCTTTTTACCTTGTAGCCTGAAACAGGAAAGAACAGAACCCAAACAAGAATTAACAAACATATATGCAAAGGATTTCTTACTTAAAAATATACAGTAGAGCACAATCATTCACGAATCGATCACACAAGTTTAAGGTAAAAAAAAAATGTATTTACACACTTTTGCTTGAATTTAAATCTTCGAAACTATTTTTTTTATAATCATCTACAGGCTTTAACAAACGATTTTTTTTTTTACATGTCAAAGGTTAGTACTGATTCGATTGAAAAGTTAATTCTCTTTAAATCTACTTGTGCCTGTAACTATAAGGACATGCATACATGCCTGTATACAATATTTTGATTTCATATTCGACATCTAGGCAAGATTTCATTTCATATTTAAACACCAATCACATGTACCAGAACAAAACAAGAATAGAGGCAAGTAAGATTGCTCACAAACAAAAAAGAAAAATAAACAGATTCAAGGAAATGAAGATGTTCAAGTTTAAGGAAAAGAAGTTTGCTCACAAGCATTAAGAAAATAGTTTTCAAGAGGGAAAGTTGCTTACCTGAAGATGATGAAGAAACAAAGAACAGGGAACAGAATGAAGGCAGAGAAAAAATCTTGAGCCTGTAAACTTTTTTATTTATTTATTTAGCCTGTCTGAATTTTTTCTTGGAGTTTAGACCTGTAAGTTGTAAACACGGATTTTTGCTTAACTTCCTGTTGCATTTACTAACTTACTTCAACAATAACAAAAATTTTGATTTTTACTTACAGTTTTAAGTGACAGAGAAGTTTTTTTTTTCTCTCTGCACCTTGAAAACATAATCAAATTTGCTTTAAACTTGATTTGGTTTCCTGCAATTAATTAGTTTTATGGATTAATCTTGCTCTAATGCTGTTTAGCAACTTCAAATCAAAATCTTTTAAAAAGAATTTTACTTAACTTCATTTTTCCCAGAGAACCTTGCATTTGATTTCCAGATTGAAGTTTTATTGCCTTCTTCAATTCCCAGATTTTGGTTTGATCTGTTTCCTTTGATTTGTAGCAGTGAATATTTGATCTTTACTTTGTTTTTTAAAACTGAGATGGTTTTCTTGAATTCGTCTCAGGCTCTTGTTTTTTTTTTCCTTTCTGGTTTCAGATTTTTCCATTTTTTTCCTTTGGTTTTTGTATTTGAGATACTCAAATCATTTTACTGTTTTCTTCTAAGATTTGGCTGAGAAATAATATGATTGAGCATTGGGAGATGAAAATTTTTTTTTTTGTAATTTTTTTTAATTCTATTATTTTATTTAAACAATTAAATTGAATGCCATTTGTAACAAAATAAATCATGAGATCTAACACTTGTACAAATTCAAACTTACATATGTATGTTTACTTCTTCACTCCCTAATGTAAATGTTTACATTTACAATTTTCAAAGACAATATTTTTATATCATATTTATTTTATAAATGAACACACCTCTTAATTCATTTGTATGTGTGTATATACATATACAATGTTAAAAGATTTTTTTTCTTAGTCAATATTTACATTATATAGGTTACACCTTAATGATTTTAAATGCCAATTATTTTAAAACATTTCATTTTAAATTTAAATTCAATTCCAATATGTATTCAATCCTTATGCCAATATTATTTTAAACTTAGTTCATTATATTTCTTAATTATAATTCATTTGTATAATTAAATGAACATATATCTTTATTAAATTTGAGAAATTCAAGTGTACTCAGAATTTCATTCACAATATATTATAATTTTTAGAGTTCCCAAATTTCAATTCAATTCAATTTTTACTTATTTGTATATTTTGAACCCAAATTTTTTTTAAATAAATTCATAACTAAATCAAAATTTTATATATTAATTTCCAATTATTTTCAAAATTTAATCCCAAACATCAAATAAAGTATTAAATTAATCGTGCTTAAAAATCAGGAATGTTACAGGTTCCCCTCCTTAAATAAATTTCGTCCTCGAAATTTGCAAGGAAGACGAGAAAGAAAAGATGAAAGATGGGGAAATATCTTTCCAAATCAAATTGAATATTAATTCTGTATTTGGCTTATCAAATCAGAATATCGACAATATGAGAACAAACTCATACAATATTACACAAGATATTTGGGTCCATCGGTCTACTGATATACAAGGGCATTGATTAGTTCGAAGGGATAACTTATAGTTCGTAGAATATACCGGATCCTAGAAAATAGATAGATGGATAGATTCAATCTTCTACAATTTCTCAAACACTAGATATGAATTTCAAATTCGGGTCGAAATACTCCAACATATATTTCAATTTGTCCCTCTTCGGTCTTTGATATACACAAGAGATTACAATAGAATTTCAAATTTGGTTTTAACCGATATCGTTTTATCGATACAATTTAAATTTATTCTTATATTTGTTAACCAATTTATTCAATTTAAAATTTCCCATTTATTTAAATTTAAATTTTCAAATTCATTAGAGTTTAGATCGAAAAGCTGATAAGAAATCGATGAAGATACGAAGTAAGGATTTCTACAAAGATTCGTAGGGTCACCATCACACCGAAACTTCTTTCCAGAGCTGACACGAAGCGATCAAAAGAATTTTTGAATCGAATCAAAGGAGTTTGAGAAGAAAGTTGTTTCCACTGTCGTAGGGTATTGACCATTTGTAGTGGTACTTCTCTGTCCCCTATCTCGTCCTCTTCTCGCACTCATACTCACTATCGGTGAATAGGAAGAGAATTTACTGAGGCATTCGAACGGATATCTTAAGGATATACTCATTCTAGGGTATACTTCACGCTATCTCTAATGAGCTACTTAATGTGTTATACTCCTGAGCTAAAGTTTTAACCCTCAGCTCTGATACCAAAATGTCACGATCCAAATTCCAGCGTTCGGAAATCGACATCCGTACTCCACTGTACTTGAATGCCGCAGATTCAAACGTTGAAATTCGAGTCGCGCCGGAGCTTATAACACATTAAGTAAAACAACACAGCGGAAGAAAAAGAATATATCAATATACAACATTTGATACAATATGTGATATAATATGATACAACAGATGATATAATGAATATACATTAGAGATATGATACAAGATAATAGCAGCGGAAAGGAAAAGATAACACAGCAGCGGAACAACAACTCCAATATGGTCTTCAAAGAAAGAACTCCATCTTTAAAACACCAATCCAGAAATTGTAACGACCCGAAATTTTCTAACCCGAAAATTCCAGATAGTTATGAAAAAGAAGAAAAGATAGAAGACGAAGAAGAACAGAACACCAAACATCTCACATTCGCAGCGGGTAAAATATAATAATAAATAATAACAGTTTACAAAGAATACTATATCTGTCGATTACATTTAATATACATCAGAGTTTCACATATATACACAGAACTGAATATTTACAATTATCATGACTGAGATTAACAATAATATGAATACAGCAGAATACTCTATACGGTATCGCCATCCAGCTCGCCTCCTAAGCTCCAGAACGTACCTACCTGAAAAATCTGTAATACTGGGTCTGACCCGAGCATTACACCAAAGTAACACCCGGGTCAGGCTGGACTCCAGCGTGAGTAAACTCAACTTACATGAAATACCCAAGCAAACAACTTATATAAACCCGGGGTAACTTATATCAATTTAACCAATTCATAATTTGCTATGGACAACACTTATTTCACATATTAAACTTAGATAATTGTTCCAGTCTACTTAAATCATTTCAATCCAGCCTATTGATTTCACAAATCAATATATAAATATTTGAAGTGGTTTCGGGTATTTTCCAAATACCCGACCCCGGTCTCCTCGAGACTCATATTATCCTAATCCCAAATTATTCAAATGAAATTCACAACATTTCATATTAGAGATATCAACTTATTCAAAACATCCATCACCATTTAATCACCCATAACCAAGCTTAATCGCATACAAGCCAATTCAGTTGATTCTAATTGAATTCCAAACCCCAAATACTTAAATTTCTTCATTGATTTATTTCCAAACCAATTAATAAATCGATTCTTCCATATTCATTCATCTTAATTAATCACCCAGGATTAATTATCTTTAAATTTTGTTCAAGTAATTATCTTTAACTCATTTCACGAAAATAATTAGTCTTAACCCAAAGTCAACAAGTAATCTTAATTACCTCAGGAATTAATAAACTATTTTAATTATATTAGTCCACAATTATTTATATTAATTTAACTTCTTATAAGTCCCTCATGATGGATTAATTAATCTTAAGTAATCATATCTTTAATTACATCATTAATCATAAAAATTATTGATTTTCAATTATATTTTAATTTGTTCTAATCTAAATTAATTACTATGATTCAACCACAATATTTATCACTCTCGATTAATCTCAACCTGTAATTAACTACCCCCTCTATTTACTCCCTTAAATAAATTAATTACACCTTTATTTAACTATCTTAATTACTTCCTTGATTAATTCCACAAAGTAATTATATTTTGTTAATTACATTAAATAATTTCCTATCAATCATCAATTTATTTTTCTAAATTAATTAAGCTTAATAAATTAACTTAACCTTCAATTAATTGGTTCAAACACTAAATTTCTAGATTAATCACTTAAATCATCAATTAATTGAATTAATTTGTTATCCACTTAAATTACACTACTAATTTATTTAATCACAAATCATAAGCCCTTAATAAGTTATCTTATTTAATTCTTACTTTAATTAATTACAAGAAATAAATTCTCAAGTACTTCCATTAAGTACTTTATCATTTAAGTAATTGATTAATCTCTAGTTACAAATGATTGATCTTTACTAAACTAAATTACCTTATTAATGTAATTAATCAATCTATTTTAATTATCTTGAAGGTGAACATTAACCTTTAAATTTTAAAATGACTCAATTACCGTTAGCAAAACCCTTTGAACCCTTAAATTTATTTAAAATAAAACTTAAATATAAATTACAAGTTTAACTTTAACTCGAAACTCGGTCTCAACTTTTTCTTTCAAATGAAAAGACAGAACAAACAGGATTCCATTACAACCTGAGTAACCATTTATCCAAGGCATCGCTACTGTTCTTCGAGTCAAAATCCTACTGCCCCGAGTAAAACTACCCATACTTCAAGTCAATTAGATGCACCCAGTAAAATTTTCAAGTTTAAAGCTTTTAAAGTAAAATAGAATAACATAAACTAAAAAGTTAATTGGATTACTCACCATTAATTTCGAGATATCAGAACATCATCAAAACTGTCGCGACCCTCTTGCTTTCCCAAAAGTTTGCTCAGCCACCAAAAATCCACTCGCGACCCAAAGTTCGTTGCGATGTCGCGTTCGATCTCGTCCTTCAAACCGCCGCGAAATCTGGGCCTCGGTCACGAAGTCGCCTCCGCATCCTACTCGAGTTCGCCCCCGCTTGCGTCGCCGACCAAAGCTTGCCTCGGCCTTGCCTCCAAAATCGACGACGGCGAGCCCAAACCCCCTTGTATTAACCCAAGCTCCATAATCGCGACGCCACCATAATCCAAGCTCCATCGCGACTTCGGCCACTTCGAAAATTTGGTTTTAATTTTTGTTCGTGCGTTTGATTTTTGATGAAGCCGGCTTCGGCCATTATCTTCATTTATTTCTTTTTTTTTCGATCGATTTTGGAAATGAAGAAAAATAAAATAAAATATTGGAAGGCTCGGTTCCAATCTGAAGAAAGGAGAGAGGACGATAAAAATATCTACTGAGGAAGCTTCACGAGTACGAGAGTGGTTAGCTTCTTGAATACGAGAGTGGTTAATTAAATATTTAAATATCGAAAATATCTCTCTTTGCATAACGCGAAATCCCGAACCCGAAATCAGAACTGCCGACAGGCGTTTATAAGGTTTTACCCGCGTTCCGAACACAATGGAACATGTTTCGGAAGCTAATTCAATCATATGCGTGAGTTACGGAATTAAACGATCGATATTAAATTAAATCGATTAAAATAAATCTAAGCATTTCGAGCTGCCAGGGTCAAACGACAACTCTGATTGCTCCGAAAATTGAAATCCGATAATAACTAACCATTACGGATCCAATGGAACTTGTTTCGTCGAATTCCGAGACTGTGCCTCGGAAGGCTATTTTTAAATTCTAATTTAAACGATAAATTATTAAAATTGAACGAATCACCTTTAATTTAAACTTTAACCATTCAATTATCCTCAGAATCATCCTTATAAATTTTATAAGCCTTCAAATTATTTTAAATATTTAAAACCAAATAACTATTCAAATTTACACTGCTAGAAATTCCGGGTCATCACATTCCTCCCTCCTTAAAAGAATTTCGTCCTCGAAATTACTAATTAGGAAGAATTGACCAATACCCGTTTATCCTTTCCAAAATTCACAATTTAACATCCTACCCATTATCTTTTATTAAAGGCCCACTATCACCTTATCCAACTTTCCCAAAACCTTCTATAGCTTCAATCAATACTCTTCTGATCAAACAATTAATTTTCAATTTAAAACCAAATTTTGTATTATCAAAATTTTTCAAAATTTTTCTAACTCTCTAAATTCCCGAAAATTTTTGCCAGCGTTTCCTTTGCGCGGCTAGCTCGGTACTACTACAAAAGGCCTCTACGGGCTCCCAAATACCAAAAAGAAAAAAAAAGCCAAGTGGCTACATCAAAAACCCAATCCAATTTCATACAGAATTTTAAATACACACCTTTTTGTCGGGCAATTCACATTTATCTTTGGAAATCAAATCCAACTTTCTTTTTACCTTTTTATACCTGCATATTTTACTTAGCAACAATATTCAATCATAACCTTTCAAATCATTTATACTTTTTCTTACAGGAGTTTTCACAAATACTTCTATGCAAATTAGTTTTCCTTGTTTCATGCGAATTTAACACGTCTTCAATTATGAATATTAAATTTTATTTTCCACTATAACTGATTCATATTAGTTTCATTTACTCATTTACTTTGGTTTCAAATTTGAAATTATTTTGTCGTTAATAAAATTTTACAAAAATTTTCTAACTCCCAAATTTTTCAAAAAAAATTGGCAGAGTCTCCTTTGTACGGAGGAGCTTTTGCAATTTGACAAGAGATATAAATATGTATACATCGACCCACACGGTGGGAAAAAGCAAAAACAGTTCATATTTCCTATTTTTATTGTGTAGGCGTACCTTATTAGCATTTTAAGCAAGCAGCTTATTTATTTTAGCAATTAGCATACCCCAAATCTAGCCAAACGGCTTCCCTGTACCTGTACTTACTCAATTTAAATATGTAAGTGCCATATATAGAGAATTTATTAGCATTCCACTTACTTTCAATAGCTAAACATATGCAATACATAAACAACAAGCACCAAATTCTATCCATAAGCGATTTTATATAATGTTTAGAGCTAATACAAATGCTTTCAACCAATTCATAAACCATTTTATTCAATTTTGAGGGTTTGCAACTTAATTTCTTACATCCAATTGGTTTTGTATCCGAACAAGCTCATATTCAATTTAATTGATTCTAAAATCAATTTATTAACTCTCAATCAACTCACATAAATTCAATTACTTTAGTTTACGCCAAACAACAATCATTTTTACGCAATTTGATGATATCCAGTTAAGTAGATAATTACGTAAATTTTATAACCAATTAAAATTGATTCCAACTCAGTTTTATTTAATTCAATTCCATTTTAATTTATTCACCAACCATACATACGCATTTCATTTCATCACCTTATTGACTTCATTCAAACTATTTATTAAGCTTAGCATATTTAATATTTCTAAATTTATAACCATTTCCAAATTAATTTTATCCAAGCTTTAATTTAATAGGCTTTTATCCTTATTCAAAGCCAAGCTTCCATAAACTTTAAACTTAAGTTAATTACTTTAATTTATTCCAACATCAACTTAAGTTCACTTCCATTAAATTTGATTCTCATTAAATCAAATTCCATTTAATTCAGTTAGCCCATCTCCTTCATTGTAAATTTAATCCACCTTCTCAATTTATCAAAACAATATCCAGGCACATATGCCACCGGACTTAAGTCCAGTCTGATAATCCAATTCCAATTAAAGTTTGATTCAAATTTTTTTTATTCATCAGGCTTCATCCATTTATTATATAATTCCAGTGATCCCATTAAAAAATTTAATTCACTTGTTTATTTCGAATTTATTTTATTAATACAAGGCCATCTCAGTTTATTTCCATTCACTTGGATTTTTCTTTGCAACTCAAACTATTTCTATTATAATCACTTCTCTTATATCCAATCCATTTGCAAATCTCATTAAATATTATTCAAATCACCCTTGAATTTTATTCATAATTCAAACCATCACATTTCTTTTTCAATCCAGCTCTATTTTATTTTTCCCACATCTCTTCTAATTTATTTCATTATTAAATCCAAGTCGAGTTCTATTTACAATTTGAATTCATTTCCAAACTCCATTATTAATTTACAATCCATTTATTAACCAAAGTTAAATTTTATTAACATACTCCATCAAGTAATTATTTTGTTAATTAGCTTACTTCCAACTTTCAAATCAATATGCGATTTTATTTCAAAGAATCTCTTCATTGAAACTTCCCGAGTCCAATTTTATTTTGTAATTCCAGTTTGAAATCCCCTTTTTACTTTAAAATTTAGGAATGTCTACAAATTTAGACAATACAATTAAAATAGATTTTTATAAAAATATTTCTTATAACTCGATATCTCAACCAGTCCATCCTTGTTCTTATAGAAATTCAGTCATACGTTGATCAGGCGTAGGACCGAAAATCTATAAGTACTTGGTAAACCCGTTTTCAACACCTAGTGAAAATACTTGGAAATTTTTTTTATTGAAATATAGTAAACAATTTTGAAAATAGAGGAATTTTTTTTTATAGTGAGGATGCTCTGGAAATCATCACCCCCATTCCATGGTCACAGTTACATACCAGGGTTACGTTGCAGTCACAACAAAAGTCCATGTAACAGCAGGCTCTCCGCGGCACTCTCGATTAATTACGCCATGGAACCCACACAACAGATCACAGTTACATCCAGGGTTACGTTGCAGTCACAACAAAAGTCCATGTAACTGTTGGGTCTCCACGGCCTCTGATCTCGCTATCAAAATGAAACTTCTCCACTCTTACATAGGTCGCAGTCTACTGAGATAAACTCAAACGCAGACTGTTGGCTCTCAGCGGCACACACGACTTTCGCAATGTTATACCATAGGTCGCAGTCTATCGATATAGAATCAAACGTAAACTGTTGGCTCTCCGCGGCACACACGACTTCCGCTATGGTATACACTACTCATAATCCCCAGGAACTAGTTTTGTCCGGACTCCTCACAGGATCAACTTTAGAACCCCCTCGGGCTCCAGGCAGCACCACCCAGTGGCACTCCTGAGATGTTCATTTCAAAGGGACGCCTTTTTCCCCAGAGCCATCATCAAAACAATTTATACTATACACATATAGTATCTTTCAAATCATACACATAGTATGAATTTTATCAAAGCTCCTTTACACAAAATCGATTGTCCCAAAATCGATAATTCTCAAAATAGGCTTTCCAAAACTCAATATTGATTTTTCCCAAAAATCAAAAGACTTTCCAAATCCAAAGGTTCCCAAATCCTTTTCCAAAATCCTCATAAGATCCTTTATATATATAGATATATATAATTTTTAAAACCTTGGATCACTTTAAAATCGTATAAAATTCCTTTTATACTTCAAACACTTCCAAAATCCCTTTTCTTCCCACAAAAGATTCAACAAGGGAAGAATATATATCAAAGATATAACTTTGTTTACCCAATATCAAATATTCACATTTGATTACTCTTTCCAATATCAATTCCTTTCTATTCACATTGACTTAAATTTCCATTCACTTATTCACATTTGCCGTAATCCCCATTTGGATTATCACCTAAATTCTTATCCCGGTTGGGTATTTAATCATAAACAGTTTAAACTCCGACCAGTTTAGAGAATAGCTTGAAAATTTTAAAAATAAATAAGTAGTTAAAGAAATAATCAATAGTTTGCAAAATAGTTGTAGAATAATTGACTAATTGTAAAAGAGTTGGAAAATAGTTAAATAGTTATAGAAATCTTAGATAATTGCGAAATAGTTGTAAAATAGAAATTAATTCGTCAGTTAGTTGAAAATTAATAATTAGTTTATAGAACAGTTGTAAAATAGTTAAAGAGTTCCAAAAGTAGTGGCAAAACCAGTTTAGGTTTTAAAAAGGAAAGTTGTATAATAAATAGATAAGAAAATAGATT
Source organism: Allium cepa (assembly GCA_030765085.1). Lineage (NCBI taxonomy): Eukaryota > Viridiplantae > Streptophyta > Magnoliopsida > Asparagales > Amaryllidaceae > Allium > Allium cepa. The sequence goes on along the minus strand of CM060937.1, from coordinate 764,766,424 downwards.
TAAAACTATTTATATTAAAACAATTTACATTGAAAATGGTCTAGAGTCAAAACTGTTCACTTCCCCAACAATTTAATTTAAATTTCCACTCCATTTAAATTAACCCAATCCCAATTTAATTAACTCCAATTTCCATTGGACTTGATTCCTTCCCAATTCAAATTGAATTGATTCTCAATTTCCTTCCAATTTCAGATCAAATTCCATTTGATCTTTAAACTTACAATCTTAAGTATTATTTCAATTTTGCACCTTCTATTTATAATCAATTACATTCACATTTACTTTTAACTTAGCATTATATATTTTATTATTCCATAAACATTTAATCAAGATTCCAGAGTTTAAACAAATTTCCAAAATTTCAATATCACCTTAGAATTCAACTATATCCAAAAATTCTTTGGCAAATTCAATTATCCCTTTTGAATTTCAAAACCAAACACAACTCACAAACAATCCCAATTTAAAACAATTTGGTAGCAATTTCTCTTCTAGAAACTCGAAAATGAACATCGATGATGCTGCAGTCATCACCGACTTTATTTTCCAGTGACCAAAAGAGTTCAATGCTTTTATCTCTCTAAAAACACTTCCAACTATTTTTGATTTCAAATCTCCCAAATTGCAAACACAAAATTTTTTTTGAAATAATACTATTCTTTCTTCAAAACCCTTGGAAACCACTTTCAACCCAAAGGAATTTTAGATTCTCCCAAAAATTCCTAATTCCCAATCCATCCAATTCATAATTAAACATTACTCTGGAATTTTCATCCTACTTTATTTTCAAATATTCTCTGGAATTCTATTCCAAATTATAATCTCATTTATTTATGACATTTATTTCAATTTATAAATTACATTTACAATCTATATTTCAAATTCTCTTTTTTTCTTTGATTTTTAATCAATTCCACTTTAATTACAATTCCAAGATTATTCTAATTACTTTGGACTAGTATCCATTCAATTGAACCCACTTCAATTTCAATCATTTCAATTCAATCCAATTCAAATCTTCCATTAAATTTGTGAACTTATACATCTTCCATCCCAAATCCAATTAATTCAAATCGGATTCAATTTGAATGAGTACAATTCCAACTTCAAATTTAAACCATCTCGAATTATATAATTCGAGCTAAATTCTCAAAGATTGTTTTAACCTTTTTAAACCAAATTTAACTTTGTTCATTTAAAGTTTCAAACAATTCTAATTTCTGAGTTCTAATTCTAGAATTTCATTTTTAATTAATTTAAATTTAATTTGATTGTATTATAGTCCTTCTTAACTTAATTCCAATAATTTAAAACCCAATCACCTTAATATTTATTAGAAGGAAATATCGCTTTATATATCAAAAATATATTTTTATATAAAATCATTTAAAACATTTATATATAAGAAAATAACAAGTACGCGCTCATATATATATACACACTCAACTCATTCTAGAGTTCTACGAACTCTATTAAATGAGTAATTCCCACCAGAGCCAAGGTTCTCGCTTAACCTTCCGCTCTGATACCAAATGTAACGACCCGAAATTTTCTAACCCGAAAATTCCAGATAGTTATGAAAAAGAAGAAAAAAGATAGAAGAAGAAGAAGAAGAGCAGAACACCAAACATCTCACATTCGCAGCGGGTAAAATATAATAATAAATAATAACAGTTTACAAAGAATACTATATCTGTCGATTACATTTAATATACATCAGAGTTTCACATATATACACAGAATTGAATATTTACAATTATCATGACTGTGATTAACAATAATATGAATACAGCAGAATACTCTATACGATATCGCCATCCAGCTCGCCTCCTGAGCTCCAGAACGTACCTACCTGAAAAATCTGTAATACTCGGTCTGACCCGAGCATTACACCAAAGTAACACCCGGGTCAGGCTGGACTCCAGTGTGAGTAAACTCAACTAACATGAAATACCCAAGCAAACAACTTATATAAACCCGAGGTAACTTATATCAATTTAACCAATTCATAATTTGCTATGGACAACACTTATTTCACATATTAATTTCTATGTACTAAACTTAGATACTTGTTCCAGTCTACTTAAATCATTTCAATCCAGCCTATTGATTTCACAAATCAATATATAAATATTTGAAGTGGTTTCGGGTATTTTCCAAATACCCGACCTCGGTCTCCTCGAGACTCATATTATCCTAATCCCAAATTATTCAAATGAAATTCGCAACATTTCATATTAGAGATATCAACTTATTCAAAACATCCATCACCATTTAATCACCCATAAGCAAGCTTAATCGCATACAAGCCAATTCACTTGATTCTAATTGAATTCCAAACCCCAAATACTTAAATTTCTTCATTGATTTATTTCCAAACCAATTAATAAATCAATTCTTCCAAATTCATTCATCTTAATTAATCACCCAGGATTAATTATCTTTAAATTTTGTTCAAGTAATTATCTTTAACTCATTTCACGAAAATAATTAGTCTTAACCCAAAATCAACAAGTAATCTTAATTACCTCAGGAATTAATAAACTATTTTAATTATATTAGTCCACAATTATTTATATTAATTTAACTTCTTATAAGTCCCTCATGATGGATTAATTAATCTTAAGTAGTCAAATCTTTAATTACATCATTAATCATAAAAATTATTGATTTTCAATTATATTTTAATTTGTTCTAATCTAAATTAATTACTATGATTCAACCACAATATTTATCACTCTCGATTAATCTCAACCTGTAATTAACTACCCCCTCTATTTACTCCCTTAAATAAATTAATTACACCTTTATTTAACTATCTTAATTACTTCCTTGGTTAATTCCACAAAGTAATTATATTTTGTTAATTACATTAAATAATTTCCTATCAATCATCAATTTATTTTTCTAAATTAATTAAGCTTAATAAATTAACTTAACCTTCAATTAATTGGTTCAAACACTAAATTTCTAGATTAATCACTTAAATCATCAATTAATTGAATTAATTTGTTATCCACTTAAATTACACTACTAATTTATTTAATCACAAATCATAAGCCTTTAATAAGTTTTCTTATTTAATTCTTACTTTAATTAATTACAAGAAATAAATTCTCAAGTACTTCCATTAAGTACTTTATCATTTAAGTAATTGATTAATCTCTAATTACAAATGATTGATCTTTACTAAACTAAATTACCTTATTAATGTAATTAATCAATCTATTTCAATTATCTTGAAGGTGAACATTAACCTTTAAATTTTAAAATGACTCAATTACCGTTAGCAAAACCCTTTGAACCCTTAAATTTATTTAAAATAAAACTTAAATATAAATTACAAGTTTAACTTTAACTCGAAACTCAGTCTCAACTTTTTCTTTCAAATGAAAAGACAGAACAAACAGGATTCCATTACAACCTGAGTAACCATTTATCCAAGGCATCACTACTGTTCTTCGAGTCAAAATCCTACTGCCCCGAGTAAAACTACCCATACTTCAAGTCAATTAGATGCACCTAGTAAATTTTCCAAGTTTAAAGCTTTTAAAGTAAAATAGAATAACATAAACTAAAAAGTTAATTGGATTACTCACCATTAATTTCGAGATATCAGAACACCATCAAAACTGTCGCGACCCTCTTGCTTTCCCAGAAGCTTGCTCAGCCACCAAAAATCCACTCGCGGCCCAAAGTTCGTTGCGATGTCGCGTTCGATCTCGTCCTTCAAACCGCCGCGAAATCTGGGCCTCGGTCGCAAAGTCGCCTCCGCATCCTACTCGAGTTCGCCCCCGCTTGCGTCGCCGACCAAAGCTTGCCTCGGCCTTGCCTCCAAAATCGACGACGGCGAGCCCAAACCCCCTTGTATTAACCCAAGCTCCATAATCGCGACGCCACCATAATCCAAGCTCCATCGCGACTTCGGCCACTTCGAAAATTTGGTTTTAATTTTTGTTCGTGCGTTTGATTTTTGATGAAGCCGGCTTCGGCCATTATCTTCATTTTTTTTCTTTTTTTCGATCGATTTTGGAAATGAAGAAAAATAAAATAAAATATTGGAAGGCTCGGTTCCAATCTGAAGAAAGGAGAGAGGACGGTAAAAATATCTACTGAGGAACCTTCACGAGTACGAGAGTGGTTAGCTTCTTGAATACGAGAGTGGTTAATTAAATATTTAAATATCGAAAATATCTCTCTTTGCATAACGCGAAATCCCGAAGCCGAAATCAGGACCGTCGACAGGCGTTTAAAAGGTTTTACCCGCGTTCCGAACACAATGGAACATGTTTCGGAAGCTAATTCAATCATATGCATGAGTTACGGAATTAAACGATCAATATTAAATTAAATCGATTAAAATAAATCTAAGCGTTTCGAGCTGCCAGGGTCAAACGACAACTCTGATTGCTCCGAAAATTGAAATCCGATAATAACTAACCATTACGGATCCAATGGAACTTGTTTCGTCGAATTCCGAGACTGTGCCTCGGAAGGCTATTTTTAAATTCCAATTTAAACGATAAATTATTAGAATTAAACGAATCACATTTAAGTTAAACTTTAACCATTCAATTATCCTCAGAATCATCCTTATAAATTTTATAAGCCTTCAAATTATTTAAATATTTAAAACCAAATAACTATTCAAATTTACACTGCTAGAAATTCCGGGTCATCACAGAAATAGCTCGAACTCCCAATAACATTCACTAAGAGAGCAAGACTGGTGTGCAAAGGACTGCCACATCCTAGGCTGAAAGCTATCGAATCTACATCTACTATTGATTATCTGAAAACCCAACTCTAGACTGCCCGTGTGGGAAAATAGTGGGCACCCAGAGTTTAGGAAAGGAACAATAAACTCCATGTCAGTCATGGGACTAGTATGAGCAAACAAAAGCAATTGGTCTTTTAAAACAAACAAAAGAATTTAAATTTGAAATCCACAATGCTTTTTAGAAAATGAAACTACCATAAGGCCTCCCGGCACACACACAATGCAATCGCACACTTGGGGGAGATTTCCCCTTATGATAGTCAAAGATGCTTAATACGATAAAATTTCTTTGATATTATTACTAGTGCATAGTGGAAAATCTTTCGAAAGTATAATATTAATCCTAGCCAGCATAGGTACCATGATATTATGCCTACAATAGCTGCCATGTTAAATGGCTGGTTCTACAACTAAAACCGTACAAGGCACGTATTGTTTTGATTGGAATTCCAACAAATGGTCAGGCTAAGGAACTTCCTACTGCCACATGGGATCGCCTCTGGTGGGACGTCCCGAGAACCTAACCGAATCTCTGCCAACACAAGGCCGGGTTACCTCTGTAACTAGGTAACTACTACTCGAGCATGCCACTCCACGGTCCTTTGGGACCTTTATCCGAGGCGCCTCTAAGCAACAACCACACAGTAAATGAGATTGGAGCTACCACATAGGTAAATATTTAGGCTCCATACCATGATACCACCCTTTACCAGAAGGGAATGACACACCCTAAAGGGCGCGACCCTCATAACCTTGCCGCATCTTTCCTGTTTCGACCATTTCCGGGGTGTGAGTTCCTGATGCAGTCTTGTCCACAAAGCTACGCTTTATACAAAAGCCATGCTCTGATCACAAAAGATCAACAAATGATCATCAACACACAGCAACACTCAGCATGCCACACTACCAAATTGGGAGTATATCGCTGATAACCTTCAACTACATAGCCTCTGAGCTCGTACGTCTCAGAGAAGGGTGTTAAGCTAAGAGAATAAATTCTCCGCCACCAACAGATATGTATTTGAAAGAAATTGGCTTTATATCTCAAAGTGTAGTGTCAGACACTCGACCATACAAGTCTGTTCCGGGTTCGAACAGAACCGAAGGCACTTCCGAAGAAGCCCTTGCAAATCCGGGTATTCACAATCCCGATCGGACTTCCCATCACTTAGGGAATCTCTATACCGGCGCGACTCAGTGCAGAGACAATCGATAGGTCATCCTATCGTTCTCGTAAATACCCGGTCTTCACCACAGGTCTTCAAATGTTATCCATAACGTCGTATCACATATTCGAAATGGGCTATATGACACAAAGGTCCTCTCCCGGCTAAACCGAATAGTGAGCGCGAGATTTAAAAACATATGGATATGGGATTTCAATTAAGTCACAACTTAATAACTCAAAACTTTCCTTTAAATGGTTTAAACCAATTACCATTTTTAAATCTTTTGAACAAAAGATTTATTTCACTAAGTTCACCCATTTTCACAAAGATCCATTTACGTATTTCAAAACAATTTTCATTTCAATTGGATTAATTCATTTAAATCTTTAAATTTAAGATTTAACTTATAGCGTTCAAACCGTTTCCATAACTTGAAAAATCATTTTCATTTTTAACTTGAAATCCCTTTTAACACAGTTTGGAAGTTCGCTTCTTATATAAAGCTTTTATTATTTGAAAACAAATAGTTTTCGTTTTAGAAAGATCCAATTTTAGTTGCACAAGTTAAAACCTTGGTATTTAAATTCAAATTCCCAAATCAATACCTTTAAAATAATTTAACCCATATAAACTGGTATAACAACTTTAGTCCCTAGTTTCCAGATCATAGAATTCAATTTTGAATATTGAATTTAAATTTAAATCACAATATTTAAATTTCAAAACTCAATTAAGTTTTCAAATAAATTTCATCTTTGAACTTCTATTTCAAAAGCTTTCCACTTTAAATCCAATCCATTTCCAAAACTTTGAATTTAAAATATTCAATTTTATAAATCATTTCAAAATCTGTGACTTAACTGATTTCCTCGTGAAATCCATATTTGTGTGTGTATAAGTGTGGTCCGGGGTTTTAACACAATAGTGCAACATCATTCAATCAGCACAGATTCAAATACAACAATATATGTTTGGTAAGCGGTATAAACTATAACGCTTATCTTTGATAAGCGGCACAAACCAATCGTAACGCTTATCTTTCTTTCACGGATCACAGGTATATATCACAGATAATAAATTACATCACAAATCACAACACAAATAATGGTATATCACAAAACGTTAGACATCGGGAATATCAACAATTCAACCATTCAATAAGATCTAAACATTTATAGGTAAAATTTACTAATCAACTGATAAATCTATATCACATGTATTCCTTGTCATTAATCCTGGTTACTTAACATAAGTTAATTTCAAATCGTCTGAGATAAATTTCCCTTTTTATTTATTAGCTAACCACCTTTAATCTATGAATCAATTGATCTTTAACTTCTAAATTAATCTTAGTTAATAAACTTTATTAACGATTAAAATTTCTTTAATTGCTCTGCTAAAGAAATTCACTCATAATGATCATTATTGATTATTAATTAATTCTTTATTAATTTCAAAACATCAAATAAATCACTTCTTAATTACCTTTAAGATCAATTCATTTATCTTAATTTATTATCAATTAATAACCATAAATTTTTGATTAATAAAACTTAATTACCCATTATTAACTTTTAATTACTTAATTAGTCATTTATTAAATTTTTTATTAAATCACTCGATTAATTAACTATTAATCATTCATTAATTAACTTAAGTGGTTAATTACAAATTTATTTATTACTTATAATCCATCACTAATTACAATTAAAAGTAATTATTCTTAATTTTTTTTCTAAAAATAATCAATTAATATTAATTATTTAACTTAATTAACATTTTTAAAGGAATCTTCTTTAACTTTTGAAGCCAATTTATTTCTAATTACAAATTTATATGTTAATAAGTTTTATACAGATCTTATATTAATTACTAAATTAGAATAATAATTAAGAGCTTAAAACATTTTAAAGTGTTAACTAAAATAATTAAAGCTTGTATTAAATTTCTAACTTAAAACTGTTAAACATTTTTAAGATTTACAGTGTCTAAAGTTGTTGAAAAACTGTTTACTCGGCTTTACTTTTTAAAAAAATATACAACTGCAGTTTTTTGAAAGTAGAAGCGCCGAGTACTTCCCTTATTAAACTCGAGTAATACTTCGAGCCTCTCACCAGTTTCACCAAGACACACTCCTTCACACGTCTTCCTCTTCTTCGTCTTTTCTCTTTTTTTTTTCTTTCTTTATATTTTTTTCCCTTTGTGTTAAGTTTTAACTAAGCTATAACTCACGCATCAGCTACTCTCTGGAACTCAAATACAACCCGTAGCAAACCTACTTCTCTCTCGGGTAAGAACTCGAGACAACCCACTTTCCCTCCGAAGCAACACGCGAGCAACACGAGCTCCTGCACCTTCTTCTTCCCCAATCTTCCCAAACCCAGATACGTACACAAACACGTACACATGCACAAACTTCGCGACCAACTCCGGCCAATGCCGAAGCCACCCACGAGTCATCGGCACTCACCCAAATCCATTTGAACAACTCGATATGCGTAAATTCGCCTAAATCAAAATTGAGCGAATTCGAGCCAATTTTCTTCGTTCCTGTAACCCAACTAGAATCAACAAATCCATCTCGCGACACCACCTTACTTCGCCAGAATCCTCGTGACTTCGCCCGGAGCTCCGCCACGACCCCACGCACCTAGCCCCCCACGACCGATCGCGTGAAACGCTTCGATGGCGACGCGGCAATACGGTTTCTCAACTCGACCCAAACTAGTAGTTAAAACCCTAACTTTGATTCGTCCACCCAATTTAGTCATTAGAAAAATTATTCAACAATTTTTATGAAATCAATAATGTTCAAACTTACTTCACACATAATTTTTACATCTAAAAATTTCTCAGTTAACAGAAATTGATCGAAATATGATTTGAGTTCAACTGCGAGCTACACTCTACATACTTAACTAAAAATCGCTATTTTTGTTTTAAAAATCTTGTTTTTGTATGTTGATTCAAGTTGTATAGTTGAATCAATATTTAGCCATATTCAAATTTATCCCAAAATTCACTTTTTACTGTAAAAATCAAATTTACAAAGTCAATGATTTTAAATATCAAGCATAACACAAATTCCCAGGCCTCAAATTAAGTTTAAACAAACCCATAATGTTTGAATTCCCAAACTTAATATTGTTTGTATGAAAATATGTAAAATTTATTTTATCCTTTTTACCCTGTAGCGTGAAACAGGAAAGAACAGAACCCAAACAAGAATTAACAAACATATATGCAAAGGATTTCTTACTTAAAAATATACAGTAGAGCACAATCATTCACGAATCGATCACACAAGTTTAAGGTAAAAAAAAAGTATTTACTCACTTTTGCTTGAATTTAAATCTTCGAAACTATTTTTTTATAATCATCTACAGGCTACAACAAACGAACATTTTTTTTTTACATGTCAAAGGTTAGTACTGATTCGATTGAAAAGTTAATTCTCTTTAAATGTACTTGTGCCTGTAACTATAAGGACAGGCATACATGCCTGTATACAATATTTTGATTTCATATTCGACATCTAGGCAAGATTTCATTTCATATTTAAACACTAATCACTTATACCAGAACAAAACAAGAATAGAGGCAAGTAAGATTGCTCACAAACAAAAAAGAAAAATAAACAGATTCAAGGAAATGAAGATGTTCAAGTTTAAGGAAAAGAAGTTTGCTCATAAGCATTAAGAAAATAGTTTTCAAGAGGGAAAGTTGCTCACCTGAAGATGATGAAGAAACAAAGAACAGGGAACAAAATGAAGGCAGAGAAAAAATCTTGAGCCTGTAAACTTTTTTTTTTATTTAGCCTGTCTGAATTTTTTCTTGGAGTTTAGACCTTTAAGTTGTAAACACGGATTTTTGCTTAATTTCCTGTTGCATTTACTAACTTACTTCAACAATAACAAAAATTTTGATTTTTACTTACAGTTTTAAGTGACAAAGAAGTTTTTTTTTTTCTCTCTGCAACTTGAAAACATAATCAAATTTGCATTGAACTTGATTTGGTTTCCTGCAATTAATTAGTTTTATGGATTAATCTTGCTCTAATGCTGCTTACCAACTTCAAATCAAAATCTTTTAAAAAGAATTTTACTTAACTTCATTTTTCCCAAAGAACCTTGCATTTGATTTCCAGATTGGAGTTTGATTGACTTCTTCAATTCCCAGATTTTGGTTTGATCTGTTTCCTTTGATTTGTAGCAGTGAATCTTTGATCTTTACTTTGTTTTTTAAAACTGAGATGGTTTTCTTGAATTCGCCTCAGGCTCTTGTTTTTTTTTTCCTTTCTGGTTTCAGATTTTTCCATTTTTTTTTCCTTTGGTATTTGTATTTGAGATACTCAAATCTTTTTACTGTTTTCTTCTCAGATTTGGCTGAGAAATAATATGATTGAGCATGGGGAGATGAATTTTTTTTTTTTGTAATTTTTTTTAATTCTATTATTTTATTTAAACAATTAAATTGAATGCCTTTTGTAACAAAATAAATCATGAGATCTAACACTTGTACAAATTCAAACTTACATATGTATGTTTACTTCTTCACTCCCTTATGTAAATGTATACATATACAATTTTCAAAGACAATCTTTTTATATCATATTTGTTTTATAAATGAACACACCTCTTAATTCATTTGTATGTGTGTATATACATATACAATGTTAAAAGATTTTTTTTCTTAGCCAATTATATAGGTTACACCTTAATGATTTTAAATGCCAATTATTTTAAAACATTTCATTTTAAATTTAAATTCAATTCCAATATGTATTCAATCCTTATGCCAATATTATTTTAAACTTAGTTCATTATATTTCTTAATTATAATTCATTTGTATAATTAAATGAACATATATCTTTATTAAATTTGAAAAATTCAAGTATACTCAGAATTTCATTCACAATATATTATAATTTTTAGAATTCCCAAATTTCAATTCAATTCAATTTTTATTTATTTGTATATTTCAAACCCAAACAAATTTTAAATAAATTCATAACTAAATCAAAATTTTATATATTAATTTCCAATTATTTTCAAATTTTAATCCCAAAGATCAAATAAAGTATTAAATTAATCGTGCTTAAAAATCAGGAATGTTACAATTAAATAACCGACTATCAAATTTGGCCATTTTAGTTCCTCGTCTTGATGTGGGAACTATTTAGTTGTACACTTAGTACGTAGCCTTCTGTGTAGGCTTGATTATCGTTTGTGTTGAGGATGTTGATTCATGTAGCACGGAGTATTACTCCAATCTATCGAGCTTCCTTCTTGGCCCGAAGGATAGTAAGTTGAAAGTTGAGGACGTGATAAGTCTATGAGACTTAGTTTCTGTGTGAGATTGAGAAAAGCTTTTGCGTTGTTGATGCGAAGAGGCCGGGATCGGATTTATCTGAAAACCACTTCGGACCAACATATAAGCGACGTTTGTGTAGGTTGGTCATGTTGATATTGATATTTAAGATTTTCATAGTTGAAGACTTCTTATTGATCGTTTGGGGTTAAAATCCCAATATACATATAGTAGCCGTGGTTTCTTTATTATGAAATATCCAATGCAAGGACTACTTACTACTTATCCTAGGGATTTCCCAAAAAGATGTAGTAGGAAGTACCTTCGGTTTGTTATGTTCCTGGATAACTTGTATGGGTGTTTGTCTGACATTGCATTTCTAAATATTACGTACATTGGTTTTTACAAACGTACTTCAGCGGTGGGGGAGAATGCAACTTGTCTTAGCTCAACACCCTCCTAGAGACGTATGATCTTAAGGGTTGTATTTTTGTGGAAGGCAATTAGTAATCAACGGAATTGGTCGTGTGGCATTCAAAGTGATGTGATTGTGATTTGTGATCAATAATCGTTACTTAGGCCTCATCATTCGAAAATGACCAAAACAGGGTTAGATGCGGCAAGGCTAAGAGGGTCGCTCCTATTAGTGTATGATCATCCTCTTCAAGATATATCTTTACACGCTATGACGTCGTTTATCTGATTATTGTGGTTTGTATGCTTCGAGGGCCCTCGGTAAAGGTCGGTAATGACCGGAGGATGACATATTCGGTACCATCTAGTTATAAAGGTAGGTCGGTCTTGTGTTGGTAGAGGGTCGATATTCTGTGCCTCGGGACATCCATCTAGAGGTGTACCCATTCGTATGGTAGTCCCTTCTTCTGGTCATTTGTATGGAAATCCAAACTCCACTACGTACCTACCATTTTGATTGTATTACTTAATTGTGCTATATGTTGGAATTTGATCAATGTAACAATTTCGGCTATGATTAATATTATTTGTATACTAGACACTAGTTAATATCAGATGAATTTGATATGAAATGTTTTAGTTATCGTAAGGTAAAAAAAAGTCTGTGTTTATGTGTGGATGTATCTTACGAGATACTTTTGTTTTGATAAAGGAAAAGTTTCGTAATTTAATAAATTCAGTTGAGTGTGTTTCTCACGCTGGTTTACCAGACTGATCCGGGTGTTCTTACCTTTCAATGCTTGGGTCGGACCGAGTATATTTATAGGTTAAGTTTTGGTGCTTTTGGAGCTTCAGGAGGAGAGCTAGAGATCTTCATTTTCATATACACGTATTTGTTTTATTATCCGCTGCTTAGTTGTTTATATTATCGGCAATTGTGAGGACGGGTTATTATAACTATCCAAGCTAATAATGATTATTTGATTGTTGTACTTTGATTGATGTATATATATATACAATTTCTATTTTGTAAAGATCATTGATATAATATTATATGTTTTCCGCTGCGATGTAATATTCTGTAATGTTCTGTTTGGTTCTATCTTCCCTCATTCTTCTCTTCTTCTTTTCTTTCTCTTGACTTTGTGTCAGTCTGTGCGTTTTGGGTCGGACATGTGTGGTTTATTATCGATTCTGAGGGTACGGATTTGTGGGTCGTCAAGAACTCACCTTTAAATCCAAATATAGAAATGAGAAGCTCTAAAACATGCTAAGATTGATTTCTCTTCAACAATGCCTCTAGAATCTTCAATTTATTATCGAATGAAATGAATTTCCAAAGTTAGGTTATAGGAATTTCCAAAAATTGAAGAGAGATTGAGATGGAGAAGATGAAGAGAATGCTTACCCAAGCTTCTTCTTGATTTATAACCTAGATTTAAATTTCCTAAGAGAATTAGGGCTTAGGAATTTCTAATCTCTTTTTTTCCCCCATTTTTCCCTTTAGCTTGAGTGTTAGGTAATAAGGAGTAGAATGAGTGAATCGGGGTGGAGTGGGAGGAGTTTTGTAGAAGAGTTTGGGTTATCTTGTTGGCTTAGTGGGCTAGAACACAACCCAAAGCCCAAATGAAAATACAAAAATTCTAATCAACTCCAAGCATGTTGATGTTTATACTCAAACAAGTTGTGAACATCGTTTTAAATTCAATGAAAGTGGTCTGGATTTGGATTTGAGTGTTTACAAAAAGTCATTTTTTGGATATTAAATCCGACTAAAGATGTTATGTTTAAGTAAAACATTTAAATATATAATCGTAAAATATACGGGTTGTTATAGACTCTCCTCCATAAAGAAATTGCGTCCTCGTAATACTTAAGAAGAAAATTAATAGTAACAACCACACTAAGGCATAACAACGCAAAAGAAAATTTGAAGTGAGAAGTTCACCTTATGGAGCACGAGAGAGTAAATCCTGATGTGTTCGCTCGATGAATTCTCCGGATCCCAAGAATAATCCTTAGGATTTGCGGACCATTGAACTTTCACATGCAGAACATCTTTATTTCGAAGGCATTTAACCTCTGTAGCAATGAAGCGAATCGGATGTCGATCATAAGTCAAATTAGGTGAAACTTCAATTTCTTCAATAACACCAAGCTCAAGAATAGAATTGGAAACTCTAAGGCATTTCCGTAGTTGAGAGACGTGGAATACGTCATGAATAGCAAAAAACTGAGCCGGTTATAAAAGACGATAAGCCACAAAATCAATTCGTTCGGTCATAGGAAATGGGACAATATATCGAGGTGCTAATTTTCCCAAACGGCTGAAATGCACAACACCTTTTATAGGTGAAACACGAATGAACACCAAATCTCCCATAGAAAATTTTAATTTCCTTCTTCTGTTATTGGCATAGAATTTTTGTCTACTTTGAGTTTCTCTCATCCTATGACGAATAAGGTTAATCTTTTCTAAGGAATCATGAATAAAATCTGGACCTAAAACAACCTCTCGCCAGCTTTAAGCCAACACGAAGGAGACCGGCATGGCCTTCTATAGAGTGCCTAGAAAGGTGCCATATAAATACTAGATTGGAAACTATTATTGTAAGTAAACTCAACAAGGGAAATATGATCTTACCAACTACTACAAAAATCAATAATACATGCACGAAGAAGATCTTCAAGAGTTTGATCCATTAGCTCTGTTTGTCCGTTGGATTGAGGATGATAAGCGGTGCTAAAATTAAGCTTTGTTCTCAAAGCTTTTTGAAGACCTTTCCAAAATCCACTAATAAATAATGGATCACGATCGCTAATAATAGAAGTAGGAACTCCATGCAATTTAATAATTTCTTTAATATAGAGTTTGGCCAAAAGAGGTACATCTCGATTGGACCGGACGAAAATTAAATGGGCTGATTTTGTTAGGCTATCTACAATCACCCATAGACTGCCATGGCCCAAATGAGAACGCGAAAGACCATCAATAAAGTTCATGGAAACTTGATCCCACTCCCAAACGGGAATGTCTAAAGGTTGCAATAACCCACCGGGCCTTTGATGCTCAGCCTTAACAAGTTGGCAAGTCATGCAATGTTTAATAAAGTTTGCAATATCAGATTTCATTCCATCCCAATAATAAAGTTGCTTCATGCCCGCATACATTTTACTACTACCGGGATGAATGGTAAATTTAGAACGGTGAGAATGTTCTAAAATGTCTTTCGAAGATCACTAATATTTGCAACGATATGTCAACCGTATTTTCGTATACCTCCACTAGCATTGATTTCAAAGTCTCTCAAACTATCAACCTTATTTTTATCCCTACAACTTTGGCTAAGAAGAGCCAATTTGGGATCATGGTTTTGAGCTTCAATAATGCGGTTTAAAATAGAAGGAGAGCCTCAAAGCTACATAAACAAGAGATGAACATGAATCAGATTCACAATCTTGAATCTCACAAGTGGACAAAGCATCGAGATCATTTCATTCGAATATCATCATAGAAACAACCGCTTGTTGCTTACGACAAAGGGCATCAGCAACACAATTTCCCTCTTCGGGAGTATAAAGAATATCAAGATCATAGGATCCAAGGAATTCGAGCCAATGTTGTTGATGCAAATTAAGTTCCTTTTGAGAAAATAAATACTTTAAAGATTTATGATCGATGTAGAGAACAAATTTCTCTCCCAAAGGATAATGACGCCATATTCTAAGGGCAAAAACAATGGCGGTGAGCTCTAATCATGAGTGGCATATCTAGTCTCGGCAAACTTTAAATTCCAAGAAGCATAAGCGATAACACGTTCCCTTTACATGAGAACAACACCAAAACCAACACGACTAGCATCAGTGTAAGAATAAAGTCTTGGTTCCCTTCTGAAAAGAAGCTTCACATTTTTCTAACCAAATGTATTTAACTCCCTTATTTGTCAAACTAGTAAGAGGTATAGAAATTTTAGAGAAGTCTTTTATGAACCGACAGTAATATCCGGCCAATCTAAGAAAGCTATGAATTTCCGTCACACTCTCCGGTCTCTTCCAATTTTGAATTGCTTCGATCTTTGAACGATCCATGGAAATTCCGGATTATGTAATAATATGCCATAAAATTTCACATGGGATTTCCAAAAATGGAACTTAGAAATTTTTTCTTTAAACTGATTGCTCCTAAGAGTTTCCAACACAATCCGAAGATGTTTTTCATGCTCTTCCTCAGTTTTATAATAAACAAGAATATCATCGACAAAGATGAGAAAAACTCGACTGAGAAAGTCTTTATAAACTCGATTCATAAGGTCAACGAAATAAGCTAAAGCATTCGTTAAACCAAATGGCATAACAAGCCATTCATAAGATCCATAACGATACGGAACAATGTCAAAGGAATGCTATCCTCTGCAACACAAAGCCGATGAAAACAGATTGCTAAGTCTAACTATGAAAAGACTATAGCACTGCTAAGTTGATCGAATAAATCATCAATCCGAGGCAAGGGATATTTATTCTTGATGGTAAAATCATTAAGCTTGCGGTAGTCAATGCAAAGCCTAAGTGTACCATCAGATTTCTTCACAAAGATGGCTAAAGCTCTCCAAGAAGAGGAACTAGAACGAATAAACTGCTTCGCTTCAAATTCAAATAATTGTTTAGGCATCTTTCATTTTCCTTATTGGACATACGATAAGGAGGACGAGTGATAGGTGAGCTCTAGGTATTAGATTAATTCTGCACTTGATTTCTTGCTTTATTGGTAATCCTAAAACGGCCTCAAATATGTCGATAAATTCACGAACAACGTGAATGTGGGAAATGACATCTTCCTCATCGTCATTATCGTCATCACGTGGATATAGAGAATATAAGGATGCTACTGAATTGGAATCTGAATCTTTAAGAACAATAGAAATATGCTTAACAGATAAATGCATGATAGACTATCTGACATATCGGTACTCACATAAAGCAATTACACAGATGGTCGCTCCTCAACATCCTTATTCTTCGTACTAACTGACGGCATTACGCAGAAGTGTCCATGGTTAGTATGAGTATAGAGGTGGGGCATCACAGCTTAGTATCAGAGATGTTAGTCTGGAATTTTTATTCCGATGACTCAGACATTTGAGTTCTTTCCCAGATGGCTGAGTTGAAGCTTAGGGCAAAAATCAGCATAGGGCATTAATGGCCAACTTGGTTCGAAAGCGATCGAACGAGCAATGTAGGCTAGGGATTCATTATAAGTGACAATCCAGCCCTATAGACACTCCAATACACTCCAAACAATATGTCCAAACATCCATAGCAGGATTTTCATAGATTTTGACTTCAAAATAACCAAAATTGAAAATTTCAGCAAACCAATTCAATTCAAAAACAATTGGACATGAAATAGGTGTTAGGAATTCATACCTAATAATAATGGAGGCTATAGATATAGATATGAGTTCAATAACTCACCTTTAAATCCATATATAGAAATGAGAAGCTCTAAAACAAGCTAAGATTGGTTTCTCTTCAACAACACATCTAGAATCTTCAATCTATTATCAAATGAAATGAATTTTCTAAATTAGGTTATAGGAATTTTTGAAAATTAAGGAGAGATTGAGATGGAGAAGATAAAGAGAATGCTTACCCAAGCTTCTCCTTAATTTACAACCTAGATTTGAATTTCCGAAGAGAATTAGGGCTTAGGAATTTCTAATCTCTTTTCCCCCATTTTTCTCTTTAGATTGAGTGTTAGGAAATGAGGAGTAGAATGAATGAAGAGGAGTGGGAGGAGTTTTGTAGAAGAGTTTGGGTTATCTTTTTGGGTTAGTGGGCTAGAACACAACCCAAAGCCCAAATGAAAATACAAAAATACTAATCAATCTCAAATATATCGATGTTTATACTAAAAAAAGTTGTAAATGTCGTTTTAAACTCAATGAAAGTGGTCTCGAGTCCGGATTTGACTGTTTACAAAAAGCCACGTTTTGGACTTTAAATCCGACTAACAATGCTATATTTAAATAAAACATCTAAATATATAACCGTAAAATATGCGGGTTGGTACATCCATGTCCGCGTTCATTTTATGGGTTTCGTACATGCACCCGGGTGGCGAGGTGGCAGCGACGGTAGGCGCGTAGCTGACGGCGGCGGCGTAGGGGGAGGCAATGACACTTAGTAGTTGTGCGATCGATCGATTGAAAAATAAAAAAAATGCGTCGCGTGGAAAACGAGCATGAGGGAAGAAGTGGGAGGAAGGTTTAATTTAATTGTTAATTAACATTGATTTTAAATTTAATTTTATCATACGATCGTTAATTCATATCTTGTTCATACGAGGTCGATTTGGAGGCGACAAGTTACATTGCATTCATATCAGCAATTACTACGCTATGGTGTTGGATTGGATGGATTCGAAGCTAGTAGGAATTTTAGGTTTAATTGAATGACCGTTCAATTTTAATTCAAACCGGAGCACTTTTGCAATTTCTGGAATTTGAGTGAGTAAACCACCTCTCTGGCCTACTTGTATTTATGTATAAGCGGGAATAATTTTATTTATGCCATTTGTTGCTTATTTGGATGATTTACTATAAATCGCCAATTGGGTTCGAGTTGATTTTTAAGACAGGAAATGATTTTAAATCCGAAATTGGGTTTCGAAAATATTTTGTTTCTAAAGGATTTAACTTCTATTTTACTCCAACCTTTTATCTTTCATTTCTAGACTATTATTTACATGTAACGTTGTTTTCAAAATTATTTATTTATATTCAATATCATTTTTAAGTATCTATTTACATTTAATGTCGTTTAAAAATTATTTATCGATGTTAATGATAATTTATTATTGCTTATTTCATAATATTTTGAAATCATTAATTAATTGTTCATAATGTTTATTATTAACAGTAATTATTATATAATGGTGTTTTGAAGTAAATGATTTTTATTATTTATAAATTTCTCTGAGACGTATAAATAGAGTTTTGTAAAAGGACTTGGATTTTATAAGGGGAGTTTATAACGTGATTTGGAAAACTTAAAGGAAGATTAGTTAAAGAGTAAAAAAGCTTTATAGATGTTTTATATATTTATAAAAGAATTTTAGAAATGGGTTTGTGGATTTTTAAAAGTATTTTATAAATGGTTTTACGAATTTTCGAATGTTTTATAAATGATTTTAGAAATGTTAAAAAGGGAATTTATAAACGATTTCAGAAATAAATGAATGGGGTTATAAACAGGTCTTAGAGATTATAAAGGAAACACAAATCTGCTCTAGAATTTTGTAAAAAGGAAATCTTTATCTATTTTGTAAATATACATATACCGTTGAGATAAGTGTATGGATATTTTTCAAGTATCAAAAAATAAGGGTTTATGGATGAATCTTGGTAAAAGTATTTTGGTACGAATATTTAAAAAGTGATTTTAGTTAATGAATAGATTTATTAAAATAGGCTAGTGGATGCGTGCTTAACCAATTTAATTGTTTTCCCTATGGAATAAATTCGTGATTTGGATGTTTGTTTGTGGATAGTTAAATAACCGACTATCAAATTTGGAACCAAACATAACAGTACAAACTACGGAATCGATATGTTTAAATTGTTCAAAGCCTTTGAGTCGATTGGAATTGGCTTTGTTCTTAAGTCGCTCGGGGGTTATAAGTCGCTCACGACTTAACAAGGGATATTCACGATCTAACGTTAAGACCTTAAGTTGTTTCCGACTTAACAGAAGAAGTTTCCGACCTAAGGAATCGCGTAAAGGGAAGCGGCGAGTTAGTGGAGTAACCTTAAGCCGTGTGAAGAAGGCTACGTTTGAGTCGTTTGGGAATATTAGTCGTTTACGATCTATTGAAGGCCTTGAGTCAAAGGAAGTGGAGCACGACCTAGCTAAGTCAATCGAAGGAGCATGCCGCAAGGAACTTGGATGCTTGAGTCGTGTGGGTCTTGAGTCGGTCAATTGATGAGTCGGTTAAGTCATGGTGTAATGTAATTGTTTTGAGTCGTGTGTTGTTCTGTTGAGTCGTGGCAATTTTAAGTCGTAAGTGTTGTACTGTTTGTATTTTTTTCCTAGGTCATGTATTGAGTCATATGTGGTTGGGTCGTCTACTGCTAATGAGTCGCTACCGACTCAAGATGAGTCGTGAGTCGTAGGGGAAGATGAGTCGTGAGTCGTGGGGGAGGATGAGTCATATACGACTTAAGGCTCAGGTCGAGGAAACACTATAAATAGGGAGTGTGTGGTACATTTTAAAAGTTGATTTTGGTATTAAAATTACTTGTTGATTGCTTTGTGCTTTCTTCTCTAATTGGTAGTTGAGTGTAATCTCCTATCTCCACTTACGTCATTCGAGCGCGCTCGAATCCACGTTTGTTGACGCCGATTCACGGTATCTAGTGCACTAGATCAACGTACGAAGAATCGTAGATCTTCTTTCTCGGCATCGTGCGCGATCAACGAGACGAAGATAGCTAGAATCCGGTATCTTTGGATCAACGGATTTGGGCCTTGCAGTATTCTCAACTCACCGATTGCTATATTTCATCAATTGAAGTGTGTTTTGAAATATCCGCTGCGTCAGTTTTGGTATCAGAGCCATACTTAGCAAATCATAGCTAAGTTGATTCTTGGAGCCAAGTATTTGAAGTTTGCAGTTGGAGTTCATTGTGTTATTATTGAAGTTGCAACAATTTTGGAGTATTTGATCCATAACCTTGTGGATCAAAGGGTGCAAAGGAGTTTGAATTTGTGGGGAGATTTTTGCGCGCCAAGTGTTTGAAGTATTGAGGCCGATCTAAGTTGTAGCCGAGTCAAGGAGTTAAGCCGTATAGAGCAAGCCGAGACAAGTGTTGAGGCCGTGATTTGTTTACTTGTGTTGAAGCTTGTGTTCGACTTGTTGAAGTCTTATTGGAAATTGAAGATTTTTGAAGTACTTGTTAAAGATCGTGAAGAGTTTTCAACCATGCCACCAAGGAGAGCTAATCGCCATCAAAATGTTGAAGCAGTATATAGACGAGAAGAGGCCGATCAAATGGAACAACGTATGCATGAGAAGATTGATGAAGGCATTGGTAGGTTGGAGAAGCTTATGATTGATATGAATCAAAGTAGAAGAAGAAATTCACCTGAATCCATTCGTGGAGGAAGTAGAGTTTCACATCATTCAGATCGGGAGAGGAAAGAGAGTCAGGATCAACGGAGTGTTGATAATCGAAGTAGGAGGAAAGATGATGATCATGATAGACGGGATGTTGGTAGTAGGAGTGGTGGTAGAGATGTTGGAGGGCGTGAAAGACAACGATATGCATCAGACTTTGATGAGGAGTTTGACGGTGATAGGGGAAGTGTTCATTTCAGAGACCGAGATCAGGGACAACGTCAGTATCGGGTTATTGATGATGATCGACGTTGGGAATTGGGGATGAAGATGGAGATTCCGGAGTTTAAAGGAGGGATGGTAGCTGAAGAATTTCTTGATTGGGTGTCAAATGTTGAAGAGATCTTTGATTTTAAGGAGGTTCCTGAGCATAGGAGAGTAAAGTTGGTTGCTACTAGGTTGAGGGGGAGAGCTTTGGCGTGGTGGCAGCAAACTAAACTTACCAGGGAGAGAATGGGGAAGTCAAAGATAGAATCTTGGGAGAAGATGAAGAAATTGATGCGAGCTACATTCTTACCATACAACTATCAATCACTTATGTACCAGAGATTGTAGAATCTGAGGCAAGGGACGAAGTCTGTTAATGATTATGCTGACGAATTTTACCAACTCATTGACAGGAATGATATTATGGAAACGGAAGAACAACTAACTGCTCGATTCATTGGGGGATTGAGAATTCAGATCCAGGATGTGGTTAATATGTTTGATCCTAGATCAGTGGCAGAGGCACATCAGAAAGCGTTGGCTTGGGAGAAGCAAGGAAGGCGTGGAGGTGGTGTGTTTACTAATTCCAATAATCAAGCGAGGGGTGTTAGTGGAAGTTCTAATGTTCCTAAACCTGTCAATAAGCCATTGGTGAAGGAGGCTGAGAAGGTGAAGGTTAACAGTGTTTTCAAATGTTATACTTGTCAGGAGTTGGGTCACAAAAGCAATGAATGTCCAAAGCCGAAGAAGAGAGCAATGGTTGCTGAGATTGAGGATGATGATGAGAAGGCAGAATGTTTAAATACACCTTATGTTGAGGAGGAAGAAGAATTGTCTGGAGATGAAGGTTGTAATCTTATGATGAGGAGGTCATGTCTTACACCAAAGCAAGAGGAGGATCGTAGTTGGTTGAGAAGCAATATTTTTCAGTCGACATGCACTATTCTAGGGAAAGTTTGCAAGTTCGTTATTGATGCTGGAAGCGGTGACAACATTATTTCTACAGAAGCAGTAAGAAAGTTGAACTTGAAAACTGAGAAGCATCCTAAACCGTACAAGCTAGCATGGTTAAGGAAAGGTGGTGAAGTGAAGGTGTGTCGAAGAGCTTGTGTGAATTTTTCTATTGGAAAGAAGTACAAAGATGAAATTTGGTGTGACGTTGTAGACATGGACGTATGTCATCTGTTGTTGGGCAGACCATGGCAGTTTGATAGAGCAGTGCAACATGATGGTCGTGCTAATAGCTATAGTTTCATGTTCGAGGGTACTAAAATCACTTTGATTCCCAAGAAGCAACAACAGAAGGAGAGCAAGCTAGAGGAGATTGAGGAATTGAAAACTCTGTTGACTTTGAAGGAGTTTGTTAAAGAAGTTGAAGAGGAGCCTGAAGTCTATTTGTTGATTGGGCGAGAGAGTAGAGAAGAGGTTGAAATTCCAGAAGAAGCAAAGCCAGTTTTGAAAGAGTTTGAAGATGTATTTCCAGAGGAGTTGCCTAAGGAGTTACCGCCACTTAGAGACATTCAACATCAAATTGATCTTGTTCCGGGAGCAGTTTACCACATCGACCACATTACCGAATGAGTCCGAAGGAACATGAAGAGTTACGAAGGCAAGTGGAAGAGTTGTTAGAACAGGGACGTGTTCAGGAAAGCTTGAGTCCTTGTGCTGTACCAGCTTTGTTGGTGCCGAAGAAGGATGGAACATGGAGAATGTGTACAGATAGTAGAGCTCTGAAAAAGATTACTGTTCGCTACAGATTTCCTATGCCGAGGTTGGATGACTTGCTGGATCAGTTGTGTGGAGCAACTATATTTTCGAAGATTGATTTGAAGAGTGGTTATCACCAAATTCGAATTAGACCGGGAGACGAATGGAAGACCACATTCAAGACGAGGGAAGGTTTATATGAATGGCTGGTTATGCCGTTTGGTTTATCAAATGCACCTAGTACATTCATGCGGGTGATGAATCAAATCTTTAGACCATTCATTGGGAAGTTCGTGGTGGTTTATTTCGATGATATTCTGATTTATAGTGCAAGCACAGAGGAGCATGTAGAGCATTTGAGAAAGGTGTTAATTATTCTTCGTGAGGAACAACTTTATGCAGCTACGAAGAAATGTGTGTTCATGACGAGAAGTGTATTATTTTTGGGATATGTTGTTTCAGGAGAAGGTATTCAAGTTGACCAGAGTAAAGTTGAAGCTATTAGAAGTTGGCCACAGCCGAGAACTATCACTGAAGTTAGAAGTTTTCATGGATTGGCATCATTCTACCGAAGGTTCATTCCACATTTCAGTAGCGTGATGGCACCGGTTACTGATTGCATGAAAGGAAAACAGTTTGTATGGTCAGAGGAAGCGGGAGTTGCTTTTGAACGAATCAAAGAACTATTGACGACAGCACCAATTCTTGTTTTACCGAATTTTCATTTGTTGTTTGAATTGCATACCGATGCTTCGAAAGTTGGTATTGGAGGAGTTCTGAGTCAGAATGGGAAGCCAGTTGCTTATTTCAGTGAGAAGTTGTCAGGGGCAAAGATGAGATACAATACATGTGACGTTGAATTCTATGCTGTTGTGCAAACGATTAAACATTGGAGACATTATCTATTTCAGAAGGAGTTTGTTCTGTACACTGATCATGAGGCGTTGAAGCATTTGCCGGGGCAGGACAAGATTTCAACGAGACATGCGTCATAGATCGCATATTTACAGCAGTTTACCTTTGTTGTTAAGCACAAATCTGGGGTGACGAATCGGGTAGCTGATGCTTTGAGTAGGAGGAGTCATTTATTAACGACAATGAAGGTTGAAGTGACGGGGTTTGAATTACTGCCAGAGATGATTGAAGAAGATCCTTACTTTGTGAAATATGTTGAAAAAGTGAAGGATAGGAGTACCGATGAATTTATGTTGGTTGATGGATTCTTGTTTAAAGGAAATCAATTATGTATTCCAGAGGGCAGCATGAGAATGAAAATTATCAAGGAGTTGCATGAAGAAGGGCATGTGGGCCGTGATCGTACTTTGCAATTGATTTCACAGTCTTACTTTTGGCCGTCGATGAGGAAAGAAGTGGGAAGGTTTGTGGAGCGATGTCATATTTGCCAAGTTTCGAAAGGAACCGCGACCAATGCTGGGTTGTATATGCCGTTGCCTGTACCGGCTAGACCATGGGTTTATGTGAGTATGGACTTTGTATTGGGATTGCCGAGAACACAGCGTGGTAATGATTCTATATATGTAGTGGTTGACAGATTTTCTAAAATGGCACATTTTATTGCTTGCAAGAAGACAGCGGATGTTGTTCGTGTTGCTCAGTTATTTTTCAAGGAGATCTATCGACTTCATGGATTGCCAGAGTCTATTGTGTCGGATAGAGATACTCGTTTTCTGAGTCACTTTTGGTTAAATTTGTGGAAGATGGTGGGAACAACGCTGAAGTTTAGTAGCGCGTATCATCCGCAAACTGATGGACAGACAGAAGTTGTAAACAGGTCATTGGGAAATTTGTTGTGATGTCTTGTACAGGATAATTTGAGAAGTTGGGACATGAAGTTATGCCAAGCAGAGTTTGCTCATAATCATGCAGTGAATCGTAGTATGGAATTCAGTCCATTTCAGATTGTATACTCCAATTTACCCAGGGGACAGTTGGATTTGGCAGTGATACCACAACCGAAGGGGATAGTTAAACGAGCTGTTGATTTTGTTGATGAATTAACTGAATGTCATAAGATCGTTCTGGAACGATTGGAAAAGTCAAATGAGAAATATAAGAAATTTGCAGATTTGAAGCGTCGAAATGTTGAATTTAACGAAGGCGATTTGGTATATGCAATATTGACAAAAGATCATTTTGCGGTGGGAACATACAATAAATTGAAAGCGCGGAAAATTGGTCCAGTTGAAATTTTGAAAAAAATCAATAAGAATGCATATCGATTAAAGTTACCAGATGATGTTTATACTTCTGATGTTTTTAACGTCAAACATTTAATTCCATATCATGGAGATGAAATTGTTGTGGAAGAACTTACCAATTCGAGGACGAATTTTTCTCAACCCGGGGAGGATGATGCAGTACAAACTACGGAATCGATATGTTTAAATTGTTCAAAGCCTTTGAGTCGATTGAAATTGGCTTTGTTCTTAAGTCGCTCGGGGGTTATAAGTCGCTCATGACTTAACAAGGGATATTCACGATCTAACGTTAAGACCTTAAGTTGTTTTCGACTTAACAGAAGAAGTTTCCGACCTAAGGAATCGCGTAAAGGGAAGCGGCGAGTTAGTGGAGTAACTTTAAGCCGTGTGAAGAAGGCTACGTTTGAGTCGTTTGGGAATATAAGTCGTTTACGATCTATTGAAGGCCTTGAGTCAAAGGAAGTGGAGCACGACCTAGCTAAGTCAATCGAAGGAGCATGCCGCAAGGAACTTGGATGCTTGAGTCGTGTGGGTCTTGAGTCGGTCAATTGATGATTCGGTTAAGTCATGGTGTAATGTAATTGTTTTGAGTCGTGTGTTGTTCTGTTGAGTCGTGGCAATTTTAAGTCGTAAGTGTTGTACTGTTTGTATTTTTTTCCTAGGTCATGTATTGAGTCATATGTGGTTGGGTCGTCTACTGCTAATGAGTCGCTACCGACTCAAGATGAGTCGTGAGTCGTAGGGGAAGATGAGTCGTGAGTCGTGGGGGAGGATGAGTCATATATGACTTAAGGCTCAGGTCGAGGAAACACTATAAATAGGGAGTGTGTTGTACATTTTAAAAGTTGATTTTGGAAATAAAATTTCTTGTTGATTGCTTTGTGCTTTCTTCTCTAATTGGTAGTTGAGTGTAATCTCCTATCTCCACTTACGTCATTCGAGTGCGCTCGAATCCACGTTTGTTGAAGCCGATTCACGGTGTCTAGTGCGCTAGATCAACGTACGAAGAATCGTAGATCTTCTTTCTCGGCATCGTGCGCGATCAACGAGACGAAGATAGCTGGAATCCGGTATCTTTGGATCAAA
The DNA here is from genome assembly GCA_030765085.1 of Allium cepa. Lineage (NCBI taxonomy): Eukaryota > Viridiplantae > Streptophyta > Magnoliopsida > Asparagales > Amaryllidaceae > Allium > Allium cepa. The sequence goes on along the minus strand of CM060937.1, from coordinate 764,740,353 downwards.
GGATTTGGGCCTTGCAGTATTCTCAACTCACCGGTTTCTATATTTCATCAATTGAAGTTTGTTTTGAAATATCCGCTGCGTCACTTTGGAAATATCTAGGAGAAACACGTGAGTTATATGCATATTATCTCTGATGATGCTGAACTGTGCGTATAAATCTCGTTTCATTCTTCTAGGATAAATGATAAGGAAACCCGTCCACTAACGGTTAGGGGTGATCTCTGCTCTTATCTTTGACTATTTATTTCCTAAAGAATCGGGGTTGAGTTTACCAAAAATTATAGAAATTTGTTTCAAAGAGGCTGGGATCAGATATGTTATCCAAAAACCACTTCGATCCAACCTAAACGTTTCGAAGTGAGGACATCTTGAAGATGATGGAATTGAAGATGGATCTCTTAAGTGTTTCATTCAGTCCTAGAATGAACTTGTATGTACGAATACTGGCATTGCAGTATTCATGGAGGGCAGTGTTAGCATTTCAAGTGGGAAGTGCTATATAAAGGTAAAACGTGGACTCGAGCCTCATCAACCGAGAAATGATAAAAATCGGGCATGTAATAGGGCTAAGTGGGTCGCTCCCATTAGGGTATGGTCATTCTAAATCTAGATCGATTAATATTTACTCATGTATGCTTCGGGTCCCATTAATGAATGGGGTGATCACATTCAGTACTGCTAGTCAAGTGGTAAGCAAGTCGTGTACGGCACGTGTACAAGATGTTCTTGTCAGACCCCGATGCATTTTATCTAGAGATCTACCTTTAGAAGGTAGTTCCACACCTTGTCATAGTATGGAATCCATTCTCTAATTCAAGCCTTAACGATTTTAGTTATATACCTATTATGCTAGAATTTAATTAATGTGATAATTTCGGCTATGATTAATAGGTATTTGTATCTTAGACACTGTTATAATATCAGAGGATTTTCTATTAAAATGTTTTGGTTATCGTAAGGTAAAACCCGTCCATTTTTACGCGTGGCGTGATCATACGAGATACATCAGGATTTACTCTCTCGTGGTGAACTTCTCACTACAAATTTTCTTTTGCGTTGTTATGCCTTAGTGTGGTTGTTACTATTTGTTTTCTTCTTAAGTATTACGAGGATGCAATTTCTTTAAGGAGGGGAGTCTGTAACAACCCGAATATTTTACGATTATATATTTAAATGTTTTATTTAAATATAACATCGTTAGTCAGATTTAATGTCCAAAACGTGACATTTTGTAAACAGTCAAATCCGGACTCCAGACCACTTTCATTGAGTTTAAAACATCATTTAATAACTTCAAGCACTAACATTTTTGTTGATGGTGAAGTTTTGTTTGGCACCTGCAACTTCAACATCACTTTCTTTATCGGCCTCTACAAGTCGAAGAGCGATGTCAACAAGCTGATCGAAAGAAACTTCTAGTTTCAGAAGCAAAGGCTTTTTGAGGTTCTTATTCAACCCATAGACAAACCTCAGATTTTTCTTTAATGGGGTATTAATATACTTGACCCCATATTTAGAGAGGGATTCAAAAGATGTGACATAGTCCATCAGAGAAGATTCACCTTGAATAAGGTCAATAAAGCATCGAGGTAAAGTTACCTTTTCAGCTTTTGGCACAAACTTTAATTTGACCTTTCCCCGAATTTCTCCCAAGTAAGATCCGCTTCAATAATTTCTGAAATCAAAAGCTCATACCGATCTAATGCTCTTTCTTGGAGCATGCTAGAAGCCACTTGGACTCTATGTAGATCAACAAGGTTCATGCGAAGAAAGATGCGATCGCATGTTCTAAGCCAAGCTTGGACTTCTATAATGTTTTCAGAATCCTTGAATGACCTTCCACCCAAATTGGTATAATCACTGCACAAGCGTGCAAACCCAGATTTAGGATGAATAGGCTCAGGAATAGATCCACTAGCTTGAGCATTCTTTACGAGGTCTAAAAGCTGTTGGGCAGACATAAATACATCATCCTAAGGGTGTAGCACTAGATTGATTGGCACAGGGACGTGAATTAAAACTATAAAACTCGATATCAAATCCATCAAATGGATATTCCCAAAAATCCATAAAAGAAGTCATCAAAGTCGATAATAAATGGCAACAGCTATTCGGAATAACAAAAATTGACAAAAATTGGAAATCCACCCAAAAACCGCCAAAATAGGCAAAATTGAATAGTTCCAAACATATGGTAGGTATAGCCAGCCGTTTGGCCCTAGGTTCTGGAAATATATATATGTTTTTTCTCCTTTCTCTTCTTAGTTCCAGAACCCTTCCAAACGTCTAGATTTTCCAACCAGACGTCTGGTTTTTCAACCAAGCGTCTGGATTTTGTCTCTGCCATTTTTTCTGTGTGTTATTTTTTGTCTTCTCCAGGGACCCTTTCTAGATGTTCGGATTTTTCAACCAAACGTCTGGATTTTTCTCCTAGGCAAAAATCAACCTAGCCCAAAGAGGGCAAAAATCCAAACCGGAAGCGGTTAAATGAGAGATGGATGCTATAGATTTATGCCAATCGACAACCCACCCATATAGGCTATTCGATACACCACCAAAAACATGTCCAACCACCCAAGATAGGATCTTTAATGATTTTGACTTCAAAATACCAAAATTTAAAAATTCACCTAATCAATTCAAATCAAAAGCAATTGAACATGAAATAGATGTTAGGAATTCATACCTAGCAACAATGAAAGCTATAGACATAGACATGAGTTGAAGAACTCACGCCTAAACCCAGATATAGAAATGAGAAGCTCTAAAACAAGCTAAGATTGATTTCTTTTCAACAACAGCTCAAGAATCTTCAATCTATTATCAAATGAAATGAATTTCCTATGTTAGGTTATAGGGAATTCTGAAAATTGAAGAGGGATTGAGATGGAGAAGATGAAGAGGATGCTTACCTAAGCTTCTCTTTGATTTTAGAGCTTGAATCTTGATTTTCCTAGTAATCTAAGGTTTAGGAATTTTAATTTCCCTTTCTTTCTCCCATTTTCCTTTAGCTTGATAGTGTTAGGAAAATGTTGTGAATGAATGAGGAGGAGTGGAGGAGGAGTTAGGTTATTAGATGAGTTGGATTCTCTTGTTAGGTTATTGGGCTGAAACCCAAACCCCAAATAAAAATACCAAATTTCTAATCAAGTCCCAACATATCAATGATTATACTCAAAAAGGTCGCAAACGTCATTTTAGACTCAATGGAAGTGGTCTTGAGTCCTAGTTCGTCTGTTTATAAAAACTAGCATTTCGGACTTTAATCCGACCAACGATGCTATATTTAAATTAAACATTTAAATATATAATCGTAAAATATGCAGGTTGTTACATTTAGTATGTTAGAAAAATTTAATTTGTTATAAAAATTGAATAACTTATATTATGCTTGTTATGGTAATGGTTACTTTTACTATTTCGCAAATACCATTACAGTACCATTTTTACAAGTAAACTAAATTTATTTACCGTTACCACCACCGATCGCTTGGTATATTGATTACTGGTATACCGATAATCTGGTAATCGTTACATCGGTAATGGTAAATAACCGTTTGTCCAAAAAAATGCATAACTTGACATATTTTTATACTAATGCATCTTCATTATGCTATTGTAGTGTAACTTAATAAAAGAAATAAATGAGAATCAAAAGAAATGCGTCAGTAATATTTCACCTGATTGCTAAACTAAAATTAATCATATGTTCAATTCTAAATGCCTATAATAAAGCATATCACATGAATATATATGTGTGTGTGTGTTTGTTTTAAATTGATTTGTAAAATAACCATTACCGCCGGTTTTAAAGAAACGTTACCAATAATTTACTGTAGAAAATGGTAAATTACCCGTTGCCATACCGATTAAATTGGTATACCGATTTCAATCAAAAATGATAACCGAATAACTAGTAATAAAACGGTAATGGCGAATTTACCGTTACCATAATAGCCCTAGCAATAACAGCACTCAATGAATATGAAAACCAATATTAATGATTACAAGCTCTTACATGTGTTTTCAAATCAATTTAAAAATTCTTAATTACTTACACAAGGTTACAAAATATATGTACATTCATAAAATCGTAAGCATGGATAGAAAGTTGCATATAATGATTGTTAATGCTCGATTTTCATTAAAGTTAGGTATCAAATTATACAACAAAACATCATCGATAACGCTAATTTAATTAATCACAGACCGTCATAAAATAAAGTAATTAAGTAAAAGTATATGTTTTAATCTTTAGAAATTAAATTAGTATTTCTAAACAAATTTTAAACTTATATAACTAATGAATTATAATAATGTAATAAATTTATTTAATTAAAATTACTAATAGTCGATATCGTCCAAAATTAAATGATGGAGCCATTGACGGTCGTCGAAAGGCTCCACCGCGAATAGCCCTTATTCTATTTGTGATAGGATAAACCATAAGTTGTATTTCAATTTCGTAGGATTACACAAGTCAAATTTCATGACTGATATTTTAAGATCATTGCGTTGGAATATTAGAAATTCAATTATAACATATCTAATTCGCTGCATTATACTTACTCTATGAACCAAATGCATAACTTAGGAGTTTTTCAGATCCATATTAGGATCCCAACATAAACGAGAACATCATGGATGAACATATAATATAAAACCCCAAATTTGAATCCTTCACATAAATAATGTATCAAATGATGGTATGCTTCTTCCCAAGCTTCATTACATTTGAAATCATTATAAAATGAGTTTCTTTTTATCACCAACACAGAACGCACTGCCATTATTATGTAATAGGAAATTATTGAAGCAAATCTTACTTGGGAGCAATTCCGAGAAAGGTTCGAATTAAAGTTTGTGCCGGAAGCTGAAAAGATAACTTTAGCTCGATGCTTTATTGACCTTATTCAAGGTGAATCTTCTCTGATTGACTATTTCACATTTTTTGAATCCCTCTCTAAATATAGGGTCGAGTATATCAATACTCCATTGAAGAAAAATCTAACGTTTGTCTATGGGTTGAATAAGAACCTCAAAAAGCCTTTGCTTCTGAAACTAGAAGTTTCATTTGATTAGCTTGTTGATATCGCTCTTCGACTTGAAGAGTCCGATAGAGAAAGTGATGTTGAAGTTGCGGGTGCCAAACAAAACTTCCCCATCAATAAGAAGAGGCCTATTAATTTCAAAGTCTCTAATCCCAACAAGAAAGGGAAGTGAGCAACTTCGGTAGCAAAGACTCCTACCTCTAGTCGTAGGCAATGGTACAATTGTGGTTCTAAGAACCATTATGCAAATAGGTGTCCAAAACCCATTTTTTGTGATAATTGCAAAAGTTCAGGTCATCTTTTATCTTCATGTCCCAAACTTCCAAGCATGAAAGAGGGAAAACTAAATGTTGTGCAAGCGTCTAGCAAAACTTTTTTAGGTCAAGGTATTTCTCATTCTATCCTTGATGGCATTATTATATTTCGTGATCATCCTATTCGAGTTCTTTTTGACATTGGTGCATCCCACTCTTTTATATCAAAAGAACTTTTTGATATTTTTTTTAAAATGTTATGGCTTTAATGACTTCACTGAAAATTGCGAATCTGGTTAGTGCATCTGGAACACTCAATTTATTTTGTAAAGATGTCGATATTGTTTTATGTGATTATGCTTTCCGAGCCCATTTTCAAGTTATGCATTACTTAGGCTTCGAGATGATTTTGGGAATGGATTGGCTTAACCGTTATAAAGCCCACATCCGATGTTTTAAGAGGACTATATATATTTGAAATCCTCAATATGTGAAGCAGATTTCTATTATTCTTAAAGATTCAGATTCTAATTCGGCGACATCCTTATATTCTCTAAATCCTCATGATGACGATAATGATGATGAGGAAGATGTTATTTCCCTCATTCACGTTGTTCGTGAATTTTTCGACATATTTAAGCCCGTTTTAGGATTACCCCTTAAGCGAGCAATTGTGTTCAGAGTTAATCGAATCCCTAGAGCTCTACCTATCGCTCGTCCTCCTTATCATATGTGCAATAAGGAAAATAAGGAGATGCGTAAAAAATTATCCGAATCGGAAGCGAAGCAATTTTTCGTTCTAGTTCCTCTCCTTGGGGACCTTCGGCTATTTTTGTGAAGAAATCCGATGTTACACTCAGGCTTTGCGTTGACTACCGCAAGCTTGATGATCTCACCAACAAAAATAAATATCCTTTACCTTGGATTGATGATCTATTCTATCAAATTTGCGGCGCTAGAGTCTTTTCACAGTTAGACTTAGCAACCATTTTTCATCAGCCTCATATTGCAGAGGATAGCATTCCTTTGACATCGTTCCGTAGTCGTTATGGATCTTATGAATGGCTTGTTATGCCATTTTGTTTAACGAATGCTCCAGCTTATTTCGTTGACCTTATGAATCGTGTTTTCATGGACTTCCTCCATCGATTTGTTCTCATCTTTATAGATGATCTACTTGTTTATTCTAAAACCGAGGAATAGCATGAAAAACATCTTTGGATTGTGTTGAAAATTCTTAGAAGCAATCAATTGAAAGCAAAATTTTCTAAGTGCCACTTCTGGCAATCTCGAATGAAATTTTTAAGACATATTATTTATGAACCCGGAGTTTCCGTGGATCCTTCAAAGATTGAAGCGATTCAAAACTGGAAGAGACTAGAGAGTGTGACGGAAATTTGTAGCTTTCTTGGATTGGTGGGTTATTACCGTCGTTTCATAAAAGATTTTTCTAAAATTTTTGTGCCCCTTAATAGTTTGGCAGAGAAGGAATTAAGTACATTTGGTCAGACAAATGTGAAGCTTCTTTTCAAAAATTAAAATAACTCCTTTCCGATGCTCCTGTTTTTGTGATACCCGAAGGGAATCGAGACTTTATTGTTTATATCGATGCTAGTCATGTTGGTTTAGGTTATGTTCTCATGCAAAGGAATGTGTTATTACTTATGATTCTAGGCAATTAAAGCCTTCCGATACTAGATATGCCACTCATGATTTAGAGCTCGAGGCCATTGTTTTCACCTTTAGAATTTGGCGTCATTAACTTTTGGGAAAGAAATTTTTCTCTACACCGATCATAAATCTTTGAAGTATTTATTTTCTCAAAAGGAAATTAATTTGCATCAACAACGTTGGCTTGAGTTCCTTGCATTTTATGATCTTGATATTCTTTATACTCCCGGAAAGGGAAATCGTGTTGTTGATGCCCTTAGCAACAAGCGGTTGTTCTACAATGATACCCAAATCGAATGATCTCGAGACTTTATCTACTTGTGAAATTTGAGATCGTGAATCTGATTCATGTTTATTTCTTATCTTATGTAGCCTGGAGACTCATCCTTCTCTTTTTGACCGCATCCTTGATGCTCAAAAGCATGATCCTGAATTGGCTTATCTTTGGAAAAGTTGTAGGGATGGAAATATTGATGGTTTGAAAGACTTTGAAATCGATTCTTGTGGTGGCATTCGAAAAATTGGTAGACTTATCATGCCAAATATTAGTAATCTTCGTAAAGACATTTTAGAAGATTCTCATCGTTCTAAATTTACCATTCATCCTGGTAGTAATAAAATGTACGTGGATATGAAGCGACTTTATTATTGGGATGGAATGAAATCTGATATTGCTAACTTTATTAAGCGCTGCTTGACTTGCCAACTCGTAAAGGCCGAGCATCAAAGGCTCGGTGGGTTATTGCAACCTTTGGACATTCCAGTTTGGAAGTGCGATCAAGCCTCCATGGACTTTATTTACGATCTTCTCCGTTCTCGTTCGGGTCATGACAGTTTGTGGGTGATAGTAGATAGACTTACAAAATCCGTCCATTTTATTCTTGTATGGTCTAATCGGACCGTACCTCTCTTGGCCAAAATTTATGTTAAAGAGATCGTTAAATTTGCATGGAGACCCTACTCCTATTGTTAGCGATCATGATCCATTATTTACTAGTGGATTTTGGAAGAGTCTTCAAAAGGCTTTGGGAACGAAGCTTAATTTTAGCCGCTTATCGTCCTCAGTCCGATGGACAATCCGAGTGTGTGAATCAAACTCTTGAAGTCTTCTTCGTGCATGTGTCCTTGATTTTGGTAGAAGTTGGAAAGATCATATTTCTCTTGTTGATTTTTTCTATAATAATTGCTTCCAATCTAGTATGGCACCTTTCGAGGCACTCTACAGAAAGCCATGCTAATCTCCTTCTTGTTGGCTTGCGATCGGTGAGAAGCTAGTTTTAGGTCCATATTTTATCCGTAATTTCACAAAAAAGATTGACCTTATTCATCATTGGATGAGACAAGCTCAAAGTAGCAAAAATCCTATGACGATAACTGAAGAAGGAATGTGGAATTTTCTGTAGGAGATTTGGGTTTATTCGTGTCTCACCTATGAAGGGTGTTGTGCATTTCAGTTGATCGGGAAAATTAGCGCCTCGATATATTGGCCCATTTCCCATCACCGAAGATTATGGTTCCATGGCTTATCGCCTTTAATTACTGGCTCAATTTTCTACTATTCATGACGTTTTTCAGGTCTCTCAACTATGGAAATGCCTTCGAGATTTCGATTCTATTCTTGAGCTTGGTGTTATTGAAGAAATTGAAGTTTCACTTAATTTGACTTATGAGCAACATCCTATTCGTATCATTTCTACGGAGATTAAATGCCTTTGTAATAAAGATGTTCCACTTGTGAAGGTTTAATGGTCCTCAAATCCTAAGGATTACTCTTGAGAATCCAGAGAATTCATCGAGCAAAGACATTCGGACTTACTCTCTCGTGCTCCATAAGGTGAACCTCTCATTTCAAAATTTCTTCTTTTGTGTTGTTATGCATTAGTATGGTTGTTAATGTATTTTTTCTTCCTAAGCATTGCGAGGACGCAATTTCTTTAAGGAGTGGAGTCTGTAACAACCCGCATATTTTTATGATTATACATTTAAATGTTTAATTTAAATAAAGCATCGTTAGTCGGATTAAACTCCAAAATGCTGCCTTTTGTAAACAATCGAATTAGGACTCGAGACCACTTCCATTGAGTCCAAAACGGCATTTGCGACCTTTTTTAGTATAATCATCGATATGTTTGGAGTTGACTAGAATTTTGGTATTTTTATTTAGGGCTTTGGGTTTGGGTTTCAGCCCAGTAACCTAACAAGAGAACCCAACTCATCTAACACCCTAACTCCTCCTCCACTCCTCCTCATTCATAACATTATCCTAACACTCACAAGCTGAAGGAAAATGCGGGAAAGAAACGGAAATTAAAATTCCTATACCCTAGATTACTAGGAAATTCAAGATTCTAGCTCCAAAATCAAAGAGAAGCTTAGCCAATCATCCTCTTCATCTTATCCATTCAATCCCTCTTCAATTTTCAGAATTCCCTATAACCTAACATAGGAAATTCATTTCATTTGATAATAGATGGAAGGGTTCTAGAATTAACTAGAGAAAGGAGAAAAAAAATATTTCTAGAACCTAGGGCCAAACGTTTGGCTATACCTACCAAACATCTGGAACCGTTCAACTTTGCCTGTTTTGGCTGTTTTTGAGTAAATTTCTAATTTTTATTGATTTTTGTTGTTCCGGATAGTTGTTGTCATTTATTATCGACTTTTATGACTTCTTTTATGGATTTTTGGGAATATCCATTTGATGGATTTGATATCAATTTTTATGGTTTTAATTCACGTTGTCGAATGTGTTTGGTGATTGATTGTTTTTACAATCATTTCTATGATTTATCACTTTAAAATATAAAGGTTTCTATACTAGTAGTAAATATTCAAATTCCTTCGCAAAAATGATCTCAACGGCACTTTTAATACAAAGCTCGGTTTTGAACCCGTTTTTCAATCTATTAGTATATACAAACCTTTACCTCATTCGTATGAGAAATCTAATTAAATGACTTAGCAAAACAAGTGGTATGAAACATTTGTGTTTACTTTGTCTGTTAATTATTGGACTTGTTCGATTGAACTCTTGTTGTGACGACCCGCCTTTCTAACCCTAGAAAGACATTTCATCATTAAGAAAGAAAGGGATAGAAATAGAAAAGAATAGAAAGAAAGAATAACAACATCAAAATCTCACAGCGGAATGGAATAAAGTATAATACATCACATAACTATTATATGGTTATATATACATCAAAGTCATACAATATCATATAATAGGACTGTCATGTACATATGTGTCCATACATGCATCCAAAATACAACATACACTAACTACACAGCGGAACTACATATATAGATACATATGTCAGGTCTTCTTCCCAAAAGCTTCTTCAGAAAATCAACACTTCCAATACCTATCACTTGGCTACTCATGAAAATTTGAGTACCCAAGAGTTTATGAAAACACAAAATAAAAACTCCGGGTCAGACATGGGTCTAGTATGAGTAAACAGTTTAAAGTTGTTTAACTTTGAAAATCATTTGAAATAAAGGCATCACGTAGACTTCCCACAAATAAATACGGGTAAGTTTTTACCTTACGCTATCCAAAACAATTTATAGGAACTTCAGTGGTATTATCATAGTGTCTAGGGTTTTCAAGTAAATAGAAAATAGCCGAAATTGTTACATGATTAAATTCCAGCTACTAGCCACGAAAGTGGGTAATACAAATCAAAATCGTAGGGTCTCGTAGGGAAAATGGGTTTCCAACAATGGTAGGGCTAATGGGATACCGCCCGTCACAGTACGGGGCCTAGATCACCGTACCGAGGATCACTCCAGACCCCCTACAAGACAAGGCCGGAACCATTCCTTACGAATAGTCCCGAACAAGATAACCCCGCAATTGTGGCCAATAACTGCCCACACAGCCGAAATAAAAAGGGACATCTAGACAGGGGAATATCTTGTCCTGCATGGGCATGACCCACCTAACCTTGCTGCATCTCCCCTGTTTTACCCATTCTCGGTTGATGAGGCTTGAGGCTGCGATTACCTTTATTGAACATATCTTAGAATGTTCATCGTCCGCCTGACGATGTGTTGAAAGCATTCAATCCATACAAGTTCGTTCCGGGTTCGAACAAAACCGAAGGTGTAACATTCCGAAATTTTTGAAATTTAAAATTTGATTAATTGTATGAACTTTGGGATCTAACTAGTAAAAATTTAATCTAAATTTAATATTGTTGATATTAATATTACACATTAATATAGAATTAAATAAAAAGAGATATTGATAGATGATCTTTTAATAGAATTTAAAATTTGTTAAAGTAAGTTATGAAGAAATTATAAGATTTAAATCACACAATTAGAATCCAACATCTAAACAAATAAACAAATAATTAAACAAAAAAATAAATAAACAAATAGTTAAATAAAAGATCAAACAAATGAACAAATAAGTAAACAAATAGTTAAACAAAAGAACAAACAAATGAAACAATATAATACTTATTAAAATAAAAATAATAATAATATAAACTGTACATATAAAAGAAAATGCAAGAGAGTAAAACATTCAAACAATATAATACTTATATGAATCAAACAGCACATTTCTACAAGTTGCAAAAAGAAAATATTAAAAAAAAAATAGTAAACTAAAATATGTAAGCAAAAGAAATAAAATAAAATAAAACAAACTCTTACAATTAGCAAAATAAAACAAAACACTTTTATTTTATAAAGTAAACTAGGAAAGTAAGTATTTTAAATAGAAAAAAAATATATGAAGATAGTACTTACAGGAAAAATAAAATCAAATAGCATGCTGAAAATATATAAAGCATGAAACACTACATGCTTCCATTTAATGCTTCATTTAATGCCATGTACTCAAGTAACAACAAGTAAGACCTTAACTGCAAATACATGCTTGTATTAAATGTTTATTCCTCAGCCACCTTTGGGAGGAAGGAGAAAAGCATGTGAAAGTACAACAACCTGTATAAAGCCACTATGTAAATAATGCTTCAGTACTTTGCTTTAAAAACCTGCCTACCTCCTTATATACATGGCAATTGCCTTAGTTATTTCATTCAAACAAACTTCTGCAAACCTGATTTTGTATGCTCTGCATTTCATCTGCAAACTTCTGCAAACTTCTGCAAATCTGTTATAAAGAAACCATAGTGCTTTCTGTTTCAAAACAAACAGGTGAGTAAACATGATTATGTGAAGGATTTTAAGTTGTTTTGAAACAGTTTAAACTTCAATAGTAAACTGCCTTTGTTCATGCTTCTTGTTTTAAGTCATGGATTATGTTTTATAAAGATTTTAAAACATACAGTAAGTTTATCACCACTGTAACTTTGGTTTACAGGTATTCCACAAATATTGAAAAAATAAACTGTTGTGAAATATTGATTCAAGGATATGTATTGAATCTATACTGCAGGACATGAATTTTAAAACAAAATTCTTGGTTTTTTGTTTAATATGCAGAGAGTAGTTAGTTTTGAACAAAAAAATTGCATTTTTCTAAATCTTTGATTATTGAATCAATTTTAAATGCTGAAAATTTTCATACAGCAAGTTTAATCCTTTACAAATCCTAGAAAAATGCTCAAATATTTTTCGAATGCAAGGATTTCGAGATTGGATCGAAGTTAGGGTTTAAGGTTCGAGAGTTTTGATGGGTAGAACGTGAGACATGTTCGTCTCCTCTGAAGCATCGAGTTGCGAAAGGCTTTGGGAAAAGGGCGAGTGTGGTGTTGAGATGGTGGGGACGGAATCGAAGCTTCTCCGGTGAAACGAGGAGCGGCGGCGAGGCGTTTAAAGTTGGGTCTGTTCGAATATTAGTTTGAACGAAGGGGTGAATCGCGACCCAGTGTTTTTTTTTCGAAGTGAAGCTCGATCTCGAGTCAGGGGGGAGAGCGACTTGGTGGTGATCGCGGTGGTCACCGGAGTAGAGCCGCGGTGGTGTACACGTGCACGCAGCGTCGTGTGTCAGGGGCGCGTTGAATTGTTCCACCAGCCTGATAAGTTGAAGAAAATAAAAAGGGGAGGAAGAAAGGAAATGGGGTTTTGGGTACGGCCCAACATTGTTTTGGCAATGTTTAGTTTTGTAGGTATCGGGCCTGATTTCTTTTGGGCTTGGTTTGTTGAAAAAAAAAATTTTGGTAGTAAAATGTTAAGAAAAGTTTTGGGTATTTCAAGACAAACAATGTTGATTCTAGGTTGATAAGTTTTGGGAAAAAAAAACTCACTTCAAGTTTAAATGGGTTAACAACGTGTTTCCAAATTGAATTAAACTTTTAAATTAAATAATTTGGTTTAAAACAAGAATTTAAAAATTCATTTACATTAAAATTTCAATGCAACAATAAATAAATTTTTAAAGTATAAAGCAGTTTTTTTAAAATGAAATTTAGGTGGACAAATTTATAGTATTGAAAGGGAATTTAGAATAAGAAAGAATTTTTTTTTAAAAAATTAAGTACTTAAATAAATTTAAAAAAATTAAGATTTTGTTAATAATATTAATAAATTCGTCATTAAGAATAATAAATCATTTGCTTTTATATAATCAATAAAAATAATTATGTGGTCAAATTATTAAATCACATCCACTTTGATTGTGTAAATAATTGATTAGGAAATGTATTCAAGTAATTAGTGATAAATAAATGATTAATTAAGTTTTGTTAATCAATAATTAAGGTTGTTAATTAATAATCAATTTAAGATTTATTTGATTCAAAGATAATTAAGAAGTGGTTAATTAATTTAAACCACACGATTCATTAACCACATTTGTAAATAGTTTAACTATGACTATGCCCAAGATTGACACTGTCTATTCTGATTGTGATGTTGTGTTTTGTGGATTGATATGTACTGCACTATGTTGTGTTTTGCTCTGTATTGATGTGAAAACCCTGTTGCCCGTAAAACGACATTTAAACTTCGATGCGACAGGGTATCGGATTTCAGTTGGTTATCCGAAACCCACATCGAACCTGTGAATATTTGTGAATGACATCCACATGTTTTAAAATTTGACACTCACTATTCGAATTAGCCGGGAAAGGACCTGTGTGTCATATTACCCATTTCGAATATGTGATTCGACGTTATGGATAGAATGTGAAGACCGGTGTTGAAGACCGGATATTTGCGAGAGCGATAGGATGACCTGTCGATTGACTCTGCACCGACTTGCTCCGGTATAGAGTTCTCCATATGTGATGGAAAATCCGATCAGGATTGTGAATATCCGGATTGCAAGGACTTCTTTGTAAGTGCCTTCGGTTTTGTTCGAGCCCGGAACAGACTTGTATGGATTGTGTGTCTGACGTTACAAGTTGAGATATAAAGCAGATTTCATTCAAATATATTTCTGTTGGTGGCGGAGAATTTATTCTTTTAGCTTAACACCCTTCTCTGAGACGTACGAACTCAGAGGTTATATAGTTGAAGTTATCAGCGATATATTCCCAATTTGGTAATGTGACATGCTGAGTGTTGCTGAAATGATCATTGTGTTGATTATTGTGATAGGATCGTTTATTTGATCGTCTATCTTGGTGATCATTTCTATGATCATTTGTTGACCCAAAGCACGGCTTTTGTATAAAGTGTGTTTTTGTGGACGTGACTTCGTCGGACCTCACACCCCGAAATGGTCGAAACAGGAAAGATGCGACAAGGTTATTGGGGGTAGCACCCCTTAGGGTATGTGCATTTCCTTCTGGATAGAAGTGGTATCATGGTATGGAGCCCAGATACTTAACTTATGTGGATATCGCAGATATATATATATATGATTTTGTGATTTGTTGCTGGGGCCCCGGTTAAAGGTTGGTTACGACCGGGAGATGGCATACTCGTGTCAGTAGTTACCCAGTTAGGGGTAACCCGGCCTTGCGTTGGCAGAGATCCGGTTTGGTTCTCGGGGATGTCCATCCAGAGGCATTCTCATGTGGCAATGGGAAGTTCCTTGGCCTGACCATTTGTTGGAAATCCAATTCCAAATACGAAAACCTGTACGGTTTTAGTTGTAGAACCTGCCATTTACTTATGGTGGTTACCACTGTTTAGATGGTAGCTATAGTAGGCATAGTTCGAAATGTCTATGCTGGCTAAGATTAATATTCTACCTTTGAAATGTTTTACTTCACTATGCACTAGTAAAAATATCAAAGAATTCTTTTCTCGTATCAAGCATATTTAACTATCATAAGAAGAAATCTCCTCCAATTCTGCGTTTGCATTGTGTGTGTGGCGGGAGGTCTTATGGTAGTTCCATTTTTAAAAAAAAAAGCATTCCGAAAATTCTTTTATAAATCTTGTTTATTTAAATACAACTGTTTTGTTTACTCATACCAGTCCCATGACTGATCCGGAGTTTATTGTTTTCTTTCCTAAACTCTGGGTGCCCATTATTTCCACACGGGCAGCCTAGTAGCAGGTTTCTGTATTTTGGAGTAGCAGTATTTTGGAGCTCTTATCTTGGAGCTATCTTAGGAGCTTTTGGAGATTACAGGTGTTAGCTTTTGGGAGTTCGTTATCATCTCTCATTTGAGAACTTTAGGATATATGTTCACTGTTGTATTATCATGATGTTGTATTTGGAGTTGTAGTGTATGTATTATGTACTCTGTTGCAGTATGGATATTATGTTGATGTTGTAACAGTGATGTTATTTATGATTGATTCTGTTCCGCTGTTTTATATACATCTAATTGTTGTTATAAGCTCCGGCGATGCGAATTTGATGTCGTTTATTGGACATCGAGTTTGGGTCGTCACAAATTGGTATCAGAGCTGTTGGTTGAGTAAGAACTTTAGCTACGGAGTATAACACATTAGATGGCTCATTAGAGATAGGGTGAAGTATACCCTAGAATTAGTATAATCAAAATTAAAACTTTGAAATTTCTTAGTCTATTTCTTTTTACTGCTGATATTCCTTAAGATATTTCGCCTGTATATCTAAATCAATTTTCTTACTGATCTCAGATAGTGAAAATGAGTGGACGCAGAGGAAGAATTAGGGGTCAAGGCAATGCTGCAGCACCAAATCAAATTCCCGCAGCCTTAGAAGCAGTAATAGAAATTCAGCAGCAGCCGGACTTGGCTGAATTATATAAGAAATTTGAAAAGCTTGGTGGAAAACCATTTATTGGCAAAGAGTCAATTATTGACGCTCAAGCTTGGGTAAGATCGTGTGAAAAGATTTTTAAAGGGCTAAAACTGCAGGATGAGCAGAAAAGACTTATAGCTTCTTGGCAACTCCAAGGAGAAGCTTCAACTTGATGGGAAACCATCATTATAGATGAACCCGAGGAAGAATTTACTTGGGATCGTTTTAAAGAAGTGTTTGAGAAACGTTACATGCCATCAGCGGGAGTTTCCAGAATGTATCAGGAATTTCTGGATTTGAAGCAAGGAAGTCTGTCGTTTGAAGAATACTTGAATAAATTTAGTGAACTATCTCGGTTTGGCCCAGAATTGCTAAATACACCTCTGAAGAAAAACGAAAGGTTTATCCGGGGAATGAACCAGAAATATCATGGAAGAATGACAGGTCATGTTAAAGAATCTTTTTCGGATTTGGTAGATATGGGGTACAGGTACGCTACTCTTGATATACAAGAAGCAACTATGGAAAAAGGTAATTCAGGTAGTCAGAATTATAAAAAGCGAAAATTCGGAGGCAAGAAACCTTGGCAAGGCAATGAGAAGAAGAGGAACACTCAAGGAAGAGCAACAGAAAATGTCACTTGTTACAACTGCAAAGAGAAAGGCCACTATTCAAATGACTGCCCAAAACCGAAGAAACCAGCTAGAGAATGTTACAATTGTCATAAACCGGGACATTTAGTTAAAGATTGCCCAGTGATGAAGCCAGCGCAGGTGGCAAAAGTTTACACGATAAAGGAGGACCCCTCATCTTCAAAAGCTGACAAAGGGAAAGGTGTTTTGGAAGGTAATCTTACTATTAATAATAGAACTGTTAGAGTTTTATTTTATACAGGAGCTTCACATAGCTTTATCTCCCAACAAACCGTAAATGAATTAGGACTTGAAACTAAATTTGCTGACGATCTTATTTGCGTGAAAAATCCGGTTGGAGGTCCCGCAAATCTTAGTTCATATTACAAGAGAGTTCCTATTTCATATGCTAGCTATAAATTTCCTATCAATCTTTATGTCCTCGAATTTGACGAATTTGAAATCTTACTCGGTATGAACTGGTTAACGAGATACGATGCTAGATTGGAGTGTAGTAATCGGACAGTTTTAATCAAAACAAGTTTTGGAAATTTTATTGAAATCTCTTGTGAAAATCCTAGTCCAAGGAGCGACAGATTGATATATACTTTGGGAAATCTTGAACCCACTTTGCAGTCTATACCTGTTGTTCGGGATTTTTCCGACGTATTTGAAGAAGTGAAATCTTTACCTCCTCATCGAGAAATAGAATTCCGAATCGATCTTGTACCTAATACTCGTCCTGTTGTTCACGCAAGTCGCAGGATGGCACCTAGGGAAAAGATTGAATTAGTTCATCAAACTGATGAGCTACGAGCGAAAGGATTAATTAGACCCAGTGTTTCTGAATGGGGCTCAGCCGTCGTATTTGTTGCTAAATCAGACGGATCCTTGAGATTGTGTGTAGATTACCGCGATCTAAATAAACAAACTCTCAAGGATAAATTTCCACTGCCCAGGATTGATGATTTATTTGATCAGTTGCATGGCGCTCGTTTCTTTTCAAAAATGGATCTAGCCCAGGGATTCCATCAATTACGAATCGCCGAAGATTGTGTACATCTGACTGCTTTCAGAGGTCCTAATATGTTCTATGAATGGTTAGTTATGCCTTTCGGGCTAACCAATGCCCCGGCATACTTCGTAGATCTCATGACTCGTGTGTTTCGGGAAGTTTTGAATAAATTTGTGCTTGTATTCATTGATGACATCTTAATTTTCTCCAAAACTGAAGATGAGCATGCCGAGCATCTTAGAATCGTCTTAGAAATTTTAAGGAGAAATGTTCTTTATGCAAAATTTTCCAAATGCCACTTCTGGGTCAATGAAGTAAAATTCCTTGGCCATATTGTTAATGAAGAAGGAATTTCAGTAGATCCTAGCAAAATTTCCGCTATTCTTGATTGGAAACAACCCACTACTCCAAGAGAAGTTCGAAGCTTTTTGGGTTTTGCAGGCTATTATCGGAAATTCGTTCAAGATTTTTCTAAGTTAGCTAGTCCGCTGACTAAGTTAACCATGAAAAATGCAAAGTTCATTTGGACTTCAAGATGTGAGGAAGTTTTTCAAGAGTTGAAAAAGAGATTGACCACCGCTCCTGTTCTCACTATTGTTAACGGGAACCAAGGCTTATCTGTCTATACTGATGCAAGTGGTGAAGGGGTAGGTGCAGTATTAATGCAAAATGGAAAGGTAGTTGCCTACGCGAGTAGACAATTACGTCCGCATGAGAAGAACTACCCAACGCACGATTTGGAACTTTTGGCTGTTGTTTTCGCTTTGAAAATATGGCGACACTATCTTCTGGGTAAGAATCTTTTCAGCTTTCTTAATAATTTGCGAAATTAACTAAAGAAATATACTTAATAAACTCTCTTTGTTTTAGGTGAAAAATTCGAATTATTCACCGATCATAAAAACTTGAAATATCTTTTCACCCAGAAGGATTTAAATTTGCGACAACAACGTTGGTTGGAATTTCTAGCATCGTATGACTTAGATATTCTGTATACACCCGGAAAGGCCAATATAGTTGCAGACGCTTTGAGCAGAAGTTATGCTGTTCTTGCTTATCTTGTTATCACTCCTACTCTTCTCAAAAGGATTGCAAGACGGCAGAAAGAAGATGAGTTTCTTCGAGGAATCCATAAAAGAATATGCCAAGGTGAAGATACTAGTTTTGAGATAGATAATAGAGAAGTTATAAGGATGAAGGGCAGAATTTGTGTCCCTGACATTCCAGAATTGAAACGAGAAGTATTGGACGAATGCCACAAGTCCAAATTCAGCATCCATCCAGGAGTCAACAAAATGTATCGTGATGTTAAAAGGACATTCTGGTGGAAAACGATGAAGAGAGACATATCTATTTATGTGAGTCGTTGTGCTACTTGTCAGCAGATCAAGAGCGACCAAAGGAAAGTGGCCGGTTTACTTCAACCTTTGGAAGTACCGAAATGGAAGTGGGATCAGGTATGGATGGATTTCATTGATGGATTGCCTCGTACCAAGAAAGGCAATGAAGCGATTTGGGTTATTGTGGATCGTCTAACCAAAAATGCTCCTTTCATTCCAGTTAAATCTACTCGGACTGCGGCAAACTTGGCAGGTATTTATATAAAGGAAATTGTTCGCCTCCATGGTATTCCCAGCAGTATAGTGAGTGATCGTGACCCGATCTTCACTAGTAGATTTTGGGAAGCATTTCAGGACGCATTGGGAACAAAATTAAATTTCAGTACTGCTTATCATCCGCAATCTGATGGACAGACTGAGAGAGTTAACCGAATTTTAGAAGACCTACTGCGTGCTTGTGTTCATGATTTTGGTGGTTCTTGGGAGGACCATTTGCATCTGGTTGAATTCTCTTATAATAACAGTTATCAGGCCAGTTTAGAAATGGCTCCTTTTGAAGCTTTATATGGTCGTCCGTGTCGATCACCTACATGCTGGATCGAATCAGGTGACAGACTTGTTCTTGGACCGGATATGATAAAAGAAGCCACTGAGAAGGTAAATTTTATTCGAAAGAAGTTATTAACTGCCCAAAACCGTCAGAAGAGCTACTATGACCGTCGAAGGAGAAATTTGGAATTTCAAGTTGGAGATTCTGTATTTCTGAAAGTATCTCTGATGCGGGGTGTATTGAGATTCGGGAAAACTGGAAAGTTGGCACCACGTTATATTGGTCCTTTTCCTATTCTGGAAAGGATTGGTTCTCTAGCATATAGAGTGCAGTTACCCAGCTGGTTATCTGGCGTACATGATGTGTTCCATATTTCTAACCTTCGGAAATATGTGCACGATCCAGATGATAATATTGAAGAAGCTGCTCAGCAGGATCTAGAAATCACTCCTAACTTGGCAGTTAGAAGGGAACCGATGAAAATTGTTGATCGTGATGAGAAGCGATTGAGGAACAAAATTGTGAAATTGGTCAAAGTTAAATGGAGTGGCGATCCAAAGGACTGTACTTGGGAGACTGAAGAGAATATGAAGAAGTCATATCCCAAATGCAGAATTGACATCTCGACTTAAATCTGTAAGTCATTTCCTTATTTCTGAATTCGTATATTATTTGTTTACGTTTCTCTCTCTTTCAATTTCGAGGACGAAATTTTCTTAAGGAGGGGATATTGTAACATTCCGAAATTTTTGAAATTTAAAATTTGATTAATTGTATGAACTTTGGGATCTAACTAGTAAAAATTTAATCTAAATTTAATATTGTTGATATTAATATTACACATTAATATAGAATTAAATAAAAAGAGATATTGATAGATGATCTTTTAATAGAATTTAAAATTTGTTAAAGTAAGTTATGATGAAATTATAAGATTTAAATCACACAATTAGAATCCAACATCTAAACAAATAAACAAATAATTAAACAAAAAAATAAATAAACAAATAGTTAAATAAAAGATCAAACAAATGAACAAATAAGTAAACAAATAGTTAAACAAAAGAACAAACAAATGAAACAATATAATACTTATTAAAATAAAAATAATAATAATATAAACTGTACATATAAAAGAAAATGCAAGAGAGTAAAACATTCAAACAAAATAATACTTATATGAATCAAACAGCACATTTCTACAAGTTGCAAAAAGAAAATATTAAAAAAAAACAGTAAACTAAAATATGTAAGCAAAAGAAATAAAATAAAATAAAACAAACTCTTACAATTAGCAAAATAAAACAAAACACTTTTATTTTATAAAGTAAACTAGGAAAGTAAGTATTTTAAATAGAAAAAAAATATATGAAGATAGTACTTACAGGAAAAAGAAAATCAAATAGCATGCTGAAAATATATAAAGCATGAAACACTACATGCTTCCATTTAATGCTTCATTTAATGCCATGTACTCAAGTAACAACAAGTAAGACCTTAACTGCAAATACATGCTTGTATTAAATGTTTACTCCTCAGCCACCTTTGGGAGGAAGGAGAAAAGCATGTGAAAGTACAACAACCTGTATAAAGCCACTATGTAAATAATGCTTCAGTACTTTGCTTTAAAAACCTGCCTACCTCCTTATATACATGGCAATTGCCTTAGTTATTTCATTCAAACAAACTTCTGCAAACCTGATTTTGTATGCTCTGCATTTCATCTGCAAACTTCTGCAAACTTCTGCAAATCTGTTATAAAGAAACCATAGTGCTTTCTGTTTCAAAACAAACAGGTGAGTAAACATGATTATGTGAAGGATTTTAAGTTGTTTTGAAACAGTTTAAACTTCAATAGTAAACTGCCTTTGTTCATGCGTCTTGTTTTAAGTCATGGATTATGTTTTATAAAGATTTTAAAACATACAGTAAGTTTATCACCACTGTAACTTTGGTTTACAGGTATTCCACAAATATTGAAAAAATAAACTGTTGTGAAATATTGATTCAAGGATATGTATTGAATCTATACTGCAGGACATGAATTTTAAAACTAAATTCTTGGTTTTTTGTTTAATATGCAGAGAGTAGTTAGTTTTGAACAAAAAAATTGCATTTTTCTAAATCTTTGATTATTGAATCAATTTTAAATGCTGAAAATTTTCATACAGCAAGTTTAATCCTTTACAAATCCTAGAAAAATGCTCAAATATTTTTCGAATGCAAGGATTTCGAGATTGGATCGAAGTTAGGGTTTAAGGTTCGAGAGTTTTGATGGGTAGAACGCGAGACGTGTTCGTCTCCTCTGAAGCATCGAGTTGCGAAAGGCTTTGGGAAAAGGGCGAGTGTGGTGTTGAGATGGTAGGGACGGAATCAAAGCTTCTCCGGTGAAACGAGGAGCGGCGGCGAGGCGTTTAAAGTTTGGTCTGTTCGAATATTAGTTTGAACGAAGGGGTGAATCGCGACCCAGTGTTTTTTTTCCGAAGTGAAGCTCGATCTCGAGTCAGGGGAGGGAGAGCGACTTGGTGGTGATCGCGGTGGTCACCGGAGTAGAGCCGCGGTGGTGTACACGTGCACGCAGCGTCGTGTGTCAGGGGCGCGTTGAATTGTTCCACCAGCCTGATAAGTTGAAGAAAATAAAAAGGGGAGGAAGAAAGGAAGTGGGGTTTTGGGTACGGCCCAACATTGTTTTGGCAATGTTTAGTTTTGTAGGTATCGGGCCTGATTTCTTTTGGGCTTGGTTTGTTGAAAAAAAAAATTTGGTAGTAAAATGTTAAGAAAAGTTTTGGGTATTTCAAGACAAACAATGTTGATTCTAGGTTGATAAGTTTTGGGAAAAAAAAAACTCACTTCAAGTTTAAATGGGTTAACAACGTGTTTCCAAATTGAATTAAACTTTTAAATTAAATAATTTGGTTTAAAACAAGAATTTAAAAATTCATTTACATTAAAATTTCAATGCAACAATAAATAAATTTTTAAAGTATAAAGCAGTTTTTTTAAAATGAAATTTAGGTGGACAAATTTATAGTATTGAAAGGGAATTTAGAATAAGAAAGAATTTTTTTTTAAAAAATTAAGTACTTAAATAAATTTAAAAAAATTAAGATTTTGTTAATAATATTAATAAATTCGTCATTAAGAATAATAAATCATTTGCTTTTATATAATCAATAAAAATAATTATGTGGTCAAATTATTAAATCACATCCACTTTGATTGTGTAAATAATTGATTAGGAAATGTATTCAAGTAATTAGTGATAAATAAATGATTAATTAAGTTTTGTTAATCAATAATTAAGGTTGTTAATTAATAATCAATTTAAGATTTATTTGATTCAAAGATAATTAAGAAGTGGTTAATTAATTTAAACCACACGATTCATTAACCACATTTGTAAATAGTTTAACTATGACTATGCCCAAGATTGACACTGTCTATTCTGATTGTGATGTTGTGTTTTGTGGATTGATATGTACTGCACTATGTTGTGTTTTGCTCTGTATTGATGTGAAAACCCTGTTGCCCGTAAAACGACATTTAAACTTCGATGCGACAGGGTATCGGATTTCAGTTGGTTATCCGAAACCCACATCGAACCTGTGAATATTTGTGAATGACATCCACATGTTTTAAAATTTGACACTCACTATTCGAATTAGCCGGGAAAGGACCTGTGTGTCATATTACCCATTTCGAATATGTGATTCGACGTTATGGATAGAATGTGAAGACCGGTGTTGAAGACCGGATATTTGCGAGAGCGATAGGATGACCTGTCGATTGACTCTGCACCGACTTGCTCCGGTATAGAGTTCTCCATATGTGATGGAAAATCCGATCAGGATTGTGAATATCCGGATTGCAAGGACTTCTTTGTAAGTGCCTTCGGTTTTGTTCGAGCCCGGAACAGACTTGTATGGATTGTGTGTCTGACGTTACAAGTTGAGATATAAAGCAGATTTCATTCAAATATATTTCTGTTGGTGGCGGAGAATTTATTCTTTTAGCTTAACACCCTTCTCTGAGACGTACGAGCTCAGAGGTTATATAGTTGAAGTTATCAGCGATATATTCCCAATTTGGTAATGTGACATGCTGAGTGTTGCTGAAATGATCATTGTGTTGATTATTGTGATAGGATCGTTTATTTGATCGTCTATCTTGGTGATCATTTCTATGATCATTTGTTGACCCAAAGCACGGCTTTTGTATAAAGTGTGTTTTTGTGGACGTGACTTCGTCGGACCTCACACCCCGAAATGGTCGAAACAGGAAAGATGCGACAAGGTTATTGGGGGTAGCACCCCTTAGGGTATGTGCATTTCCTTCTGGATAGAAGTGGTATCATGGTATGGAGCCCAGATACTTAACTTATGTGGATATCGCAGATATATATATATATGATTTTGTGATTTGTTGCTGGGGCCCCGGTTAAAGGTTGGTTACGACCGGGAGATGGCATACTCGTGTCAGTAGTTACCCAGTTAGGGGTAACCCGGCCTTGCGTTGGCAGAGATCCGGTTTGGTTCTCGGGGATGTCCATCCAGAGGCATTCTCATGTGGCAATGGGAAGTTCCTTGGCCTGACCATTTGTTGGAAATCCAATTCCAAATACGAAAACCTGTACGGTTTTAGTTGTAGAACCTGCCATTTACTTATGGTGGTTACCACTGTTTAGATGGTAGCTATAGTAGGCATAGTTCGAAATGTCTATGCTGGCTAAGATTAATATTCTACCTTTGAAATGTTTTACTTCACTATGCACTAGTAAAAATATCAAAGAATTCTTTTCTCGTATCAAGCATATTTAACTATCATAAGAAGAAATCTCCTCCAATTCTGCGTTTGCATTGTGTGTGTGGCGGGAGGTCTTATGGTAGTTCCATTTTTAAAAAAAAAAGCATTCCGAAAATTCTTTTATAAATCTTGTTTATTTAAATACAACTGTTTTGTTTACTCATACCAGTCCCATGACTGATCCGGAGTTTATTGTTTTCTTTCCTAAACTCTGGGTGCCCATTATTTCCACACGGGCAGCCTAGTAGCAGGTTTCTGTATTTTGGAGTAGCAGTATTTTGGAGCTCTTATCTTGGAGCTATCTTAGGAGCTTTTGGAGATTACAGGTGTTAGCTTTTGGGAGTTCGTTATCATCTCTCATTTGAGAACTTTAGGATATATGTTCACTGTTGTATTATCATGATGTTGTATTTGGAGTTGTAGTGTATGTATTATGTACTCTGTTGCAGTATGGATATTATGTTGATGTTGTAACAGTGATGTTATTTATGATTGATTCTGTTCCGCTGTTTTATATACATCTAATTGTTGTTATAAGCTCCGGCGATGCGAATTTGATGTCGTTTATTGGACATCGAGTTTGGGTCGTCACAAATTGGTATCAGAGCTGTTGGTTGAGTAAGAACTTTAGCTACGGAGTATAACACATTAGATGGCTCATTAGAGATAGGGTGAAGTATACCCTAGAATTAGTATAATCAAAATTAAAACTTTGAAATTTCTTAGTCTATTTCTTTTTACTGCTGATATTCCTTAAGATATTTCGCCTGTATATCTAAATCAATTTTCTTACTGATCTCAGATAGTGAAAATGAGTGGACGCAGAGGAAGAATTAGGGGTCAAGGCAATGCTGCAGCACCAAATCAAATTCCCGCAGCCTTAGAAGCAGTAATAGAAATTCAGCAGCAGCCGGACTTGGCTGAATTATATAAGAAATTTGAAAAGCTTGGTGGAAAACCATTTATTGGCAAAGAGTCAATTATTGACGCTCAAGCTTGGGTAAGATCGTGTGAAAAGATTTTTAAAGGGCTAAAACTGCAGGATGAGCAGAAAAGACTTATAGCTTCTTGGCAACTCCAAGGAGAAGCTTCAACTTGATGGGAAACCATCATTATAGATGAACCCGAGGAAGAATTTACTTGGGATCGTTTTAAAGAAGTGTTTGAGAAACGTTACATGCCATCAGCGGGAGTTTCCAGAATGTATCAGGAATTTCTGGATTTGAAGCAAGGAAGTCTGTCGTTTGAAGAATACTTGAATAAATTTAGTGAACTATCTCGGTTTGGCCCAGAATTGCTAAATACACCTCTGAAGAAAAACGAAAGGTTTATCCGGGGAATGAACCAGAAATATCATGGAAGAATGACAGGTCATGTTAAAGAATCTTTTTCGGATTTGGTAGATATGGGGTACAGGTACGCTACTCTTGATATACAAGAAGCAACTATGGAAAAAGGTAATTCAGGTAGTCAGAATTATAAAAAGCGAAAATTCGGAGGCAAGAAACCTTGGCAAGGCAATGAGAAGAAGAGGAACACTCAAGGAAGAGCAACAGAAAATGTCACTTGTTACAACTGCAAAGAGAAAGGCCACTATTCAAATGACTGCCCAAAACCGAAGAAACCAGCTAGAGAATGTTACAATTGTCATAAACCGGGACATTTAGTTAAAGATTGCCCAGTGATGAAGCCAGCGCAGGTGGAAAAAGTTTACACGATAAAGGAGGACCCCTCATCTTCAAAAGCTGACAAAGGGAAAGGTGTTTTGGAAGGTAATCTTACTATTAATAATAGAACTGTTAGAGTTTTATTTTATACAGGAGCTTCACATAGCTTTATCTCCCAACAAACCGTAAATGAATTAGGACTTGAAACTAAATTTGCTGACGATCTTATTTGCGTGAAAAATCCGGTTGGAGGTCCCGCAAATCTTAGTTCATATTATAAGAGAGTTCCTATTTCATATGCTAGCTATAAATTTCCTATCAATCTTTATGTCCTCGAATTTGACGAATTTGAAATCTTACTCGGTATGAACTGGTTAACGAGATACGATGCTAGATTGGAGTGTAGTAATCGGACAGTTTTAATCAAAACAAGTTTTGGAAATTTTATTGAAATCTCTTATGAAAATCCTAGTCCAAGGAGCGACAGATTGATATATACTTTGGGAAATCTTGAACCCACTTTGCAGTCTATACCTGTTGTTCGGGATTTTTCCGACGTATTTGAAGAAGTGAAATCTTTACCTCCTCATCGAGAAATAGAATTCCGAATCGATCTTGTACCTAATACTCGTCCTGTTGTTCACGCAAGTCGCAGGATGGCACCTAGGGAAAAGATTGAATTAGTTCATCAAACTGATGAGCTACGAGCGAAAGGATTAATTAGACCCAGTGTTTCTGAATGGGGCTCAGCCGTCGTATTTGTTGCTAAATCAGACGGATCCTTGAGATTGTGTGTAGATTACCGCGATCTAAATAAACAAACTCTCAAGAATAAATTTCCACTGCCCAGGATTGATGATTTATTTGATCAGTTGCATGGCGCTCGTTTCTTTTCAAAAATGGATCTAGCCCAGGGATTCCATCAATTACGAATCGCCGAAGATTGTGTACATCTGACTGCTTTCAGAGGTCCTAATATGTTCTATGAATGGTTAGTTATGCCTTTCGGGCTAACCAATGCCCCGGCATACTTCGTAGATCTCATGACTCGTGTGTTTCGGGAAGTTTTGAATAAATTTGTGCTTGTATTCATTGATGACATCTTAATTTTCTCCAAAACTGAAGATGAGCATGCCGAGCATCTTAGAATCGTCTTAGAAATTTTAAGGAGAAATGTTCTTTATGCAAAATTTTCCAAATGCCACTTCTGGGTCAATGAAGTAAAATTCCTTGGCCATATTGTTAATGAAGAAGGAATTTCAGTAGATCCTAGCAAAATTTCCGCTATTCTTGATTGGAAACAACCCACTACTCCAAGAGAAGTTCGAAGCTTTTTGGGTTTTGCAGGCTATTATCGGAAATTCGTTCAAGATTTTTCTAAGTTAGCTAGTCCGCTGACTAAGTTAACCATGAAAAATGCAAAGTTCATTTGGACTTCAAGATGTGAGGAAGTTTTTCAAGAGTTGAAAAAGAGATTGACCACCGCTCCTGTTCTCACTATTGTTAACGGGAACCAAGGCTTATCTGTCTATACTGATGCAAGTGGTGAAGGGGTAGGTGCAGTATTAATGCAAAATGGAAAGGTAGTTGCCTACGCGAGTAGACAATTACGTCCGCATGAGAAGAACTACCCAACGCACGATTTGGAACTTTTGGCTGTTGTTTTCGCTTTGAAAATATGGCGACACTATCTTCTGGGTAAGAATCTTTTCAGCTTTCTTAATAATTTGCGAAATTAACTAAAGAAATATACTTAATAAACTCTCTTTGTTTTAGGTGAAAAATTCGAATTATTCACCGATCATAAAAACTTGAAATATCTTTTCACCCAGAAGGATTTAAATTTGCGACAACAACGTTGGTTGGAATTTCTAGCATCGTATGACTTAGATATTCTGTATACACCCGGAAAGGCCAATATAGTTGCAGACGCTTTGAGCAGAAGTTATGCTGTTCTTGCTTATCTTGTTATCACTCCTACTCTTCTCAAAAGGATTGCAAGACGGCAGAAAGAAGATGAGTTTCTTCGAGGAATCCATAAAAGAATATGCCAAGGTGAAGATACTAGTTTTGAGATAGATAATAGAGAAGTTATAAGGATGAAGGGCAGAATTTGTGTCCCTGACATTCCAGAATTGAAACGAGAAGTATTGGACGAATGCCACAAGTCCAAATTCAGCATCCATCCAGGAGTCAACAAAATGTATCGTGATGTTAAAAGGACATTCTGGTGGAAAACGATGAAGAGAGACATATCTATTTATGTGAGTCGTTGTGCTACTTGTCAGCAGATCAAGAGCGACCAAAGGAAAGTGGCCGGTTTACTTCAACCTTTGGAAGTACCGAAATGGAAGTGGGATCAGGTATGGATGGATTTCATTGATGGATTGCCTCGTACCAAGAAAGGCAATGAAGCGATTTGGGTTATTGTGGATCGTCTAACCAAAAATGCTCCTTTCATTCCAGTTAAATCTACTCGGACTGCGGCAAACTTGGCAGGTATTTATATAAAGGAAATTGTTCGCCTCCATGGTATTCCCAGCAGTATAGTGAGTGATCGTGACCCGATCTTCACTAGTAGATTTTGGGAAGCATTTCAGGACGCATTGGGAACAAAATTAAATTT
Source organism: Allium cepa (assembly GCA_030765085.1). Taxonomy (NCBI): domain Eukaryota; kingdom Viridiplantae; phylum Streptophyta; class Magnoliopsida; order Asparagales; family Amaryllidaceae; genus Allium; species Allium cepa. The sequence goes on along the minus strand of CM060937.1, from coordinate 764,711,641 downwards.
CAGTACTGCTTATCATCCGCAATCTGATGGACAGACTGAGAGAGTTAACCGAATTTTAGAAGACCTACTGCGTGCTTGTGTTCATGATTTTGGTGGTTCTTGGGAGGACCATTTGCATCTGGTTGAATTCTCTTATAATAACAGTTATCAGGCCAGTTTAGAAATGGCTCCTTTTGAAGCTTTATATGGTCGTCCGTGTCGATCACCTACATGCTGGATCGAATCAGGTGACAGACTTGTTCTTGGACCGGATATGATAAAAGAAGCCACTGAGAAGGTAAATTTTATTCGAAAGAAGTTATTAACTGCCCAAAGCCGTCAGAAGAGCTACTATGACCGTCGAAGGAGAAATTTGGAATTTCAAGTTGGAGATTCTGTATTTCTGAAAGTATCTCTGATGCGGGGTGTATTGAGATTCGGGAAAACTGGAAAGTTGGCACCACGTTATATTGGTCCTTTTCCTATTCTGGAAAGGATTGGTTCTCTAGCATATAGAGTGCAGTTACCCAGCTGGTTATCTGGCGTACATGATGTGTTCCATATTTCTAACCTTCGGAAATATGTGCACGATCCAGATGATAATATTGAAGAAGCTGCTCAGCAGGATCTAGAAATCACTCCTAACTTGGCAGTTAGAAGGGAACCGATGAAAATTGTTGATCGTGATGAGAAGCGATTGAGGAACAAAATTGTGAAATTGGTCAAAGTTAAATGGAGTGGCGATCCAAAGGACTGTACTTGGGAGACTGAAGAGAATATGAAGAAGTCATATCCCAAATGCAGAATTGACATCTCGACTTAAATCTGTAAGTCATTTCCTTATTTCTGAATTCGTATATTATTTGTTTACGTTTCTCTCTCTTTCAATTTCGAGGACGAAATTTTCTTAAGGAGGGGATATTGTAACATTCCGAAATTTTTGAAATTTAAAATTTGATTAATTGTATGAACTTTGGGATCTAACTAGTAAAAATTTAATCTAAATTTAATATTGTTGATATTAATATTACACATTAATATAGAATTAAATAAAAAGAGATATTGATAGATGATCTTTTAATAGAATTTAAAATTTGTTAAAGTAAGTTATGATGAAATTATAAGATTTAAATCACACAATTAGAATCCAACATCTAAACAAATAAACAAATAATTAAACAAAAAAATAAATAAACAAATAGTTAAATAAAAGATCAAACAAATGAACAAATAAGTAAACAAATAGTTAAACAAAAGAACAAACAAATGAAACAATATAATACTTATTAAAATAAAAATAATAATAATATAAACTGTACATATAAAAGAAAATGCAAGAGAGTAAAACATTCAAACAAAATAATACTTATATGAATCAAACAGCACATTTCTACAAGTTGCAAAAAGAAAATATTAAAAAAAAAACAGTAAACTAAAATATGTAAGCAAAAGAAATAAAATAAAATAAAACAAACTCTTACAATTAGCAAAATAAAACAAAACACTTTTATTTTATAAAGTAAACTAGGAAAGTAAGTATTTTAAATAGAAAAAAAATATATGAAGATAGTACTTACAGGAAAAAGAAAATCAAATAGCATGCTGAAAATATATAAAGCATGAAACACTACATGCTTCCATTTAATGCTTCATTTAATGCCATGTACTCAAGTAACAACAAGTAAGACCTTAACTGCAAATACATGCTTGTATTAAATGTTTACTCCTCAGCCACCTTTGGGAGGAAGGAGAAAAGCATGTGAAAGTACAACAACCTGTATAAAGCCACTATGTAAATAATGCTTCAGTACTTTGCTTTAAAAACCTGCCTACCTCCTTATATACATGGCAATTGCCTTAGTTATTTCATTCAAACAAACTTCTGCAAACCTGATTTTGTATGCTCTGCATTTCATCTGCAAACTTCTGCAAACTTCTGCAAATCTGTTATAAAGAAACCATAGTGCTTTCTGTTTCAAAACAAACAGGTGAGTAAACATGATTATGTGAAGGATTTTAAGTTGTTTTGAAACAGTTTAAACTTCAATAGTAAACTGCCTTTGTTCATGCGTCTTGTTTTAAGTCATGGATTATGTTTTATAAAGATTTTAAAACATACAGTAAGTTTATCACCACTGTAACTTTGGTTTACAGGTATTCCACAAATATTGAAAAAATAAACTGTTGTGAAATATTGATTCAAGGATATGTATTGAATCTATACTGCAGGACATGAATTTTAAAACTAAATTCTTGGTTTTTTGTTTAATATGCAGAGAGTAGTTAGTTTTGAACAAAAAAATTGCATTTTTCTAAATCTTTGATTATTGAATCAATTTTAAATGCTGAAAATTTTCATACAGCAAGTTTAATCCTTTACAAATCCTAGAAAAATGCTCAAATATTTTTCGAATGCAAGGATTTCGAGATTGGATCGAAGTTAGGGTTTAAGGTTCGAGAGTTTTGATGGGTAGAACGCGAGACGTGTTCGTCTCCTCTGAAGCATCGAGTTGCGAAAGGCTTTGGGAAAAGGGCGAGTGTGGTGTTGAGATGGTGGGGACGGAATCAAAGCTTCTCCGGTGAAACGAGGAGCGGCGGCGAGGCGTTTAAAGTTTGGTCTGTTCGAATATTAGTTTGAATGAAGGGGTGAATCGCGACCCAGTGTTTTTTTTTCGAAGTGAAGCTCGATCTCGAGTCAGGGGAGGGAGAGCGACTTGGTGGTGATCGCGGTGGTCACCGGAGTAGAGCCGCGGTGGTGTACACGTGCACGCAGCGTCGTGTGTCAGGGGCGCGTTGAATTGTTCCACCAGCCTGATAAGTTGAAGAAAATAAAAAGGGGAGGAAGAAAGGAAGTGGGGTTTTGGGTACGGCCCAACATTGTTTTGGCAATGTTTAGTTTTGTAGGTATCGGGCCTGATTTCTTTTGGGCTTGGTTTGTTGAAAAAAAAAATTTGGTAGTAAAATGTTAAGAAAAGTTTTGGGTATTTCAAGACAAACAATGTTGATTCTAGGTTGATAAGTTTTGGGAAAAAAAAACTCACTTCAAGTTTAAATGGGTTAACAACGTGTTTCCAAATTGAATTAAACTTTTAAATTAAATAATTTGGTTTAAAACAAGAATTTAAAAATTCATTTACATTAAAATTTCAATGCAACAATAAATAAATTTTTAAAGTATAAAGCAGTTTTTTTAAAATGAAATTTAGGTGGACAAATTTATAGTAATGAAAGGGAATTTAGAATAAGAAAGATTTTTTTTTTTTAAATTAAGTACTTAAATAAATTTAAAAAAATTAAGATTTTGTTAATAAGATTAATAAATTCGTCATTAAGAATAATAAATCATTTGCTTTTATATAATCAATAAAAATAATTATGTGGTCAAATTATTAAATCACATCCACTTTGATTGTGTAAATAATTGATTAGGAAATGTATTCAAGTAATTAGTGATAAATAAATGATTAATTAAGTTTTGTTAATCAATAATTAAGGTTGTTAATTAATAATCAATTTAAGATTTATTTGATTCAAAGATAATTAAGAAGTGGTTAATTAATTTAAACCACACGATTCATTAACCACATTTGTAAATAGTTTAACTATGACTATGCCCAAGATTGACACTGTCTATTCTGATTGTGATGTTGTGTTTTGTGGATTGATATGTACTGCACTATGTTGTGTTTTGCTCTGTATTGATGTGAAAACCCTGTTGCCCGTAAAACGACATTTAAACTTCGATGCGACAAGGTATCGGATTTCAGTTGGTTATCCGAAACCCACATCGAACCTGTGAATATTTGTGAATGACATCCACATGTTTTAAAATTTGACACTCACTATTCGAATTAGCCGGGAAAGGACCTGTGTGTCATATAACCCATTTCGAATATGTGATTTGACGTTATGGATAGAATGTGAAGACCGGTGTTGAAGACCGGGTATTTGCGAGAGCGATAGGATGACCTGTCGATTGACTCTGCACCGAGTTGCTCTGGTATAGAGTTCTCCATATGTGATGGGAAATCCGATCAGGATTGTGAATATCCGGATTGCAAGGACTTCTTTGTAAGTGCCTTTGGTTTTGTTCGAGCCCGGAACAGACTTGTATGGATTGTGTGTCTGACGTTACAAGTTGAGATATAAAGCAGATTTCATTCAAATATATTTCTGTTGGTGGCGGAGAATTTATTCTTTTAGCTTAACACCCTTCTTTGAGACGTACGAGCTCAGAGGTTATATAGTTGAAGTTATCAGCGATATATTCCCAATTTGGTAATGTGACATGCTGAGTGTTGCTGAAATGATCATTGTGTTGATTATTGTGATAGGATCGTTTATTTGATCGTCTATCTTGGTGATCATTTCTATGATCATTTGTTGACCCAAAGCACGGCTTTTGTATAAAGTGTGTTTTTGTGGACGTGACTTCGTCGGACCTCACACCCCGAAATGGTCGAAACAGGAAAGATGCGGCAAGGTTATTGGGGGTAGCACCCCTTAGGGTATGTGCATTTCCTTCTGGATAGAAGTGGTATCATGGTATGGAGCCCAGATACTTAACTTATGTGGATATCGCAGATATATATATATATATGATTTTGTGATTTGTTGCTGGGGCCCCGGTTAAAGGTTGGTTACGACCGGGAGATGGCATACTCGTGTCAGTAGTTACCCAGTTAGGGGTAACCCGGCCTTGTGTTGGCAGAGATCCGGTTTGGTTCTCGGGGATGTCCATCCAGAGGCATTCTCATGTGGCAATGGGAAGTTCCTTGGCCTGACCATTTGTTGGAAATCCAATTCCAAATACGAAAACCTGTACGGTTTTAGTTGTAGAACCTGCCATTTACTTATGGTGGTCACCACTGTTTAGATGGTAGCTATAGTAGGCATAGTTCGAAATGTCTATGCAGGCTAAGATTAATATTCTACCTTTGAAATGTTTTACTTCACTATGCACTAGTAAAAATATCAAAGAATTCTTTTCTCGTATCAAGCATATTTAACTATCATAAGAAGAAATCTCCTCCAATTCTGCGTTTGCATTGTGTGTGTGGCGGGAGGTCTTATGGTAGTTCCATTTTTTTTTTTTAAAAAGCATTCCGAAAATTCTTTTATAAATCTTGTTTATTTAAATACAACTGTTTTGTTTACTCATACCAGTCCCATGACTGATCCGGAGTTTATTGTTTTCTTTCCTAAACTCTGGGTGCCCATTATTTCCACACGGGCAGCCTAGTAGCAGGTTTCTGTATTTTGGAGTAGCAGTATTTTGGAGCTCTTATCTTGGAGCTATCTTAGGAGCTTTTGGAGATTACAGGTGTTAGCTTTTGGGAGTTCGTTATCATCTCTCATTTGAGAACTTTAGGATATATGTTCACTGTTGTATTATCATGATGTTGTATTTGGAGTTGTAGTGTATGTATTATGTACTCTGTTGCAGTATGGATATTATGTTGATGTTGTAACAGTGATGTTATTTATGATTGATTCTGTTCCGCTGTTTTATATACATCTAATTGTTGTTATAAGCTCCGGCGATGCGAATTTGATGTCGTTTATTGGACATCGAGTTTGGGTCATCACAGAAGGCACTATCTCGTTACACTCATTTTGGAATCAACCTCAGAGTTAACGACGATAACCCTTGCATTATGAAACACCATCTCGATCTCCACTTGATAAGTCATGACCTGTCGTTTAATTTGGATCGATGTGGTTTTCGGAGAATCAAAATTGATTCTTCCGATCCCGGTCTCATCGGAATCCAAACGCCATTTTAGGGGCCTAGTTGTCTATTTAACTTAACAGTTCAATTTAATATTAAGAATTCACATAACATTTATTATAGATAAATTATATACAGTTATCATAGATATATCCATAATATATTACAACATATCACAAAACATCATCAAACAGATATAAGAATTAATCAGACAAGAATCATCAATTCATGTCAACTGGTTTGATTTACTTAGCACTTATTTAATTACTTATTGATAAACTAGTTTGTTCTTTATGAATTACTGATTAATTAACTTATAACCTTATTAATTATTACTTACATACTTAGTTAATTAATTGATTCATAATTTATTAATTAATTACTTACTTATTAATAATTACAATCTTATTACATATTTACTTATCACAAATTATTTAATTAATCATTTATTTACAATTAATGAATTATCAACAATTGAATCATTTATCTTTGCTTAATTACTTAAGTAACTACCATTGATTAATTAAACTTGAAGTAATTAACTAACGTTCTTAAGTTAAGTTGATTAAACATATGATTTATTTCTAATTTCTAATTTTATTTAAAGGTATTACTTTAATTTAATTACGAGTATAAGTTAAATTTTAATAACCTTATACTTTTACATTAATCATCATCTTCCTTTACAAACCTTACTTCACTAAAGTTTTAATCAAATATTAACTTAAACTAACCAAGATTATTCCCTTAATCATTCTTATTCTTTGTAAATCAAAATACTTAAGTATTTAAGCAAAAATAATCAGACTCGAGACAAGTACTATTTTGACCCGAGAAATTTCCAAGCAAAACTCGAGTTGGACTCGAGTATTTCTATGTTTTCCTCGAGTTCTCCCCTGTGCTTACCTTCTTCATTTTTTTTATAACAGTTTAAATTTAAACTATTTCTTTCCAACGCAAAATACAAATTACACGGGCCAACTCACCTACTACTCGAGTACTACTTCGAGCTCCCTTCTGCAAAATAGTCAGGCAAGATTTCAACGCCGTGCACAACCATTTATGCACGTACACCCCTCACCGACGCTCTTCCATCACCTGGCCTGATCGTTGACAAGTCGATTGCCATCCACTCTTTGGATTCCAACACTCCAAAACATTGATGGAACTCAAGAACGAGAAACGACAGTTTTGAGGTTCAGATCAAAATAATGCTTAGACAACTTCTTCCTCGTTCAAGCGATACAAACCTCCGGAAGCATCGAGACTCCGGCTACACCACCATTAGCCTCCATACTACCATTCCTCTAATTTTTGTGAAACTCGGTCATATAGGTGAGTCGAAATCGAAAATTTACAGAGCTCAGTAAAACTCGTGACAAAAACCCTACTTTAATCACAATCTCAAACTCTATGCATTCGAAAATTATTTTAACATTTTTCTTGTGTCAAATGGATTACAATCTTGCTTCATATCAATTTACAGGAATTAAAATTGACTTAATCTTCCAAAATCGACAAAAACCCATTTTAGTTTCATTTCAAAACTACTCTTAATACCCTTGCGTAAAAATCATAATTTTTATGCTAAAAATCACAATTATGTGTATGAAATCTAAATATGTTATTAAATTTACAAATTGAAACATTCGAATTTTGATCCTTTGATTTCTTTACCTGTAACTTGAAATAAATAGTGTTTATATCTTACTGTTATACTTTAATTACATTCCCAAGCTTCTGTTTTCAGTTAAACAATCTGTAGTACTTACATTTCTAGGTTTAAAATTTATTTAAATGGATAAGTATTAATATCCTTTGCTCCTTTTTGCTCAAAAGCTTGAAACAAATTAGGGACAGAGAGCTTGCAGTGCATAAAATAAATACAGGTCCATTTATTTTCCATTTATTTTCAATATATATATAGCAACACAAAACATCAGAAGCTAATTATCATACTTAAAATTTAAGAAAGTATGTTTACTCACACGAATAAAACTTTGAACATAAGCCAAGGTGTTGATGGAACTGCAGACGAAATTTCCTGAAGCCTTTTCACTGCTTTGATAACTAGTTTGAAAATATAAGGTGATGTTTATTCTTCTCTTTTTTTTTATAAACTCAGTGTAAACGAGAATGAAAGATAGGGTGGTATATATAGATGAAAGTTACAAGTTGATGAAATTTAGGCAAGATATTTTAGTGTACAAAATTTATAGGCTGAAAAGATTGATTTGTGGCTTCATTAATTAATTTTGTCAGGTTGATATTATTACCTTATACTCAATTATTACCCTAAACTCAATAGATGTCCAGGTGGCTTCATTAATTAATTTACCTTGTCTTACTTAAGAAGCTTGCTTACGAATATAAGTGTGTTATATTATTTTATTTTATTTTTTTATGGTGCAGCCTGATTTTGAATTCTTTGTTTGTTGAGTGTAAATATAACTTGTTAATTTCATACTACATTGCTAAGAGTTTATGCTTTTACTTGATTTCTTATTTCAATTATATATATATTCTCTTTGTATGTTGACTAACAATATTTAACGACATTTATAAGTTTATTTGCATTTAACATTTCGTTTAGTTTGATAGTCTTTGATGTATTTCAAAATTATAACCTATATATAATATTTATCAATTGTAAACAAAGTGAAATATTTTAATTCAATTACATACGATAAATACTATGTAAGAGATTTATTTTAAATTTTCAAATCTAACTGTTCTTTCCAAAATACAATTTTATATAAACAAATGGCAATCATTTCAAAAGATTTATTTATTTTAGAATGATTAGTTTATATTTTATTTAATTGGATTAAATATTTATTAAGATAAATAGGGTCAAAATCCAGGGTCGTTACATTCCTCCCCCTTCAAAAAATTTCGACCCCGAAATTTAAAACAACAGTTAATTCAAAAGCTTTTATATTAACAATCCAAACATACATATCATTCATACAATAGCAAACAAACAAACAGTCTACTCTAACAAACATCACTAGTTATCCGAACATAAATCCGGATAAGCATTCGTAAAACTATCGAGAGTTTCCCAGGTACAATCTCTGGGATCCTCACTCCATTGCACCTTTACGAGTTTCACCACTTTGTTCCTGAGTTGCTTCTCGTCTCGATCCACAATTCGAACTGGATTTCTGACTATAGTTAAATTGGGTTCAACTTTCAAATCTTCTTGAATTACCGGTTCTACAACCAGTGATGGATCATGAACAAATTTCCTCAAATGTGATACATGAAATACATTATGAATTCCAAACATCCGCTCTGGCAATTCAATCACGTGGGCTACAGCTCCAATTCTTTCCAATACTCGAAATGGTCCAATGTATCTTGAAGCAAGTTTTCCCGTCTTTCCGAATCTTATAGCACCTTTAATTGGGGAAACTTTAACAAAAACCAAGTCTCCGATCTCAAATTCCAATGGCCTTCATCTTCTATCAGCATATTTCTTCTGACGATCTTTAGCAGCTTTCATCCTTTTCTTGATAAGCTTAACCTTCGCAGAAGCTTCTCGAATAAGATCGGGTCCGAGTACAAGACAATCCTTTGATTCAATCCCACAAGATGGGGATCTACACGGTCTTCCGCATAAAGCATCATAAGGAGCCATCTTAATACTCGCTTGATAACTGTTATTATAAGAAAATTGTACTAGATGAAGATGGTCTTCGCACGATCCACCAACGTCTAAAACACAAGCCCGCAGCATATCCTCAAGAATACGATTAAGCCTCTCCGTCTGTCCGTCCGTCTGAGGATGATAGGCTGTACTCAATCTCAAATCTATCCCCATTGCTGATTGCAGAGCTTCCCAAAATTTTCTAGTGAAAATAGGATCACGATCACTTACTATGCTGACTGGGACACCATGCAATCGAACTATCTCCTTCAAGAAAATTTCCGCCAAAGAAACTGCAGTACGGGTTGCCTTAACAGGCATAAAATGGGCACTCTTAGTTAAATGATCCACAATAACCAATATACCGTCATTTCCTTTCCTGGTTCTAGGCAAAACATTGATAAAATCCATCGAAATCATTTCCCATTTCCAATTCGGAATTTCCAAAGGTTGCAATAACCCGGCAGATTTCTGTTGATCACTTTTAACTTGTTGGCAGATGGCACAACTGTTCACAAATCTAGCAATATCTTTCTTCATGCCCGGCCACCAGAATACTCTCCTCATGTCCTTACACATCTTCAAGATTCCCGGATGAATATTCAATTTGGAACGATGACCCTCAGATAAGACTTCCTGCTTCAAATCCTTATCATTCGGAACACAGATTCTCCCGTTGATCCTTAATGTTCCTTGGCCATCAATTTTAAAACTTGCACACTGACCTTTTCTAACTCTTTTAATGATCCTCCTCAACTTCTTATCAGATTCTTGCTTGCTTGAGATCCTTTCAATAAGAGATGGAACCACTTCCAAAAGAGATAGAACTGCATTCCTACTAAGGGCATCGGCTACGACCTTCTCTTTTCCCGGAGTGTATAGAATATCCAAATCATAGGATGCAAGAAATTCAACCCACCGTTGCTGTCTCAGATTAAGATCTTTTTGAGAGAATAGATATTTCAACGGTTTGTGATCCGTGAACAATTCGAATTTCTCTCCCAAAATATAATGTCTCTAAATTTTCAGAGCAAAACCAATGGCTAGCAGTTCAAGATCATGCATAGCATAGTTTTTCTCGTGAGGCTTCAATTGCCGACTAGCATACGCAATAACCCTTCCGTTCTACATCAGAACTGCTCCCAAACCCACTATACAAGCATCAGTGTAAACCTCGAATTTGCTCTTCCCATCCGGAATAGCAAGTACTGGTGCACTAGTAAGCCTTATCTTTAATTATTGAAAAGCTTCTTTGCATTGGGGTGTCCATTTGAATTTTGCTCCTTTCCTGGTCAGCTTAGTCAGTTGTGAAGAAATCTTGGAATAATCCTTGACAAATTTTCTGTAGTAGCCAGCCAATCCCAGAAAACTGCGAACTTCCGTCGATGTCTCTGGCTGTTTCCATTCTAGAATAGTTTCAACTTTTGCTGGGTCTACAAAAATGCCTTCACCAGAAACAATGTGCCCAATAAATTTAACTTCCAATTTCCAGAAATGGCACTTCGAAAACTTCGCCTACAACACATGCTTTCTCAGAGTCTCCAATACAATCCTCAAATGTTCCCTGCACTCTTCTTTAGATTTGGAATAGATCAAAATATCATCAACGAATACCAGCACGAGTTTATTCAACACATCCCTAAAGACTCGATTCATGAGATCAACGAAGTAGGCAGGAGCGTTGGTTAATCCGAACGGCATAACCAACCACTCATATAAACAATTCGGTCCCCTAAACACAGTCAAGGGAATACTGTCTTCAGCTATTGTAACGACCCGTAAATTTTCGATAATTAAAATAGCTAATTTAATAAGATTTCGTGATTTAATGTTAGAAAATTTTTTATAATTCGTTTGGAATAATAATAAATGGAATGAATTGCGACAATAATTATCCATGTAATGAAAAAATGCTACTTAGTGAATGCCTTTACAATCAATAGTTGAATAGGATAATAAATGTTAAATTCATTGGGTATAATAGAGTAATTAATTGATAAGTGAAATCTATTTAAATCAAATATTGAATATTGAATATTGAACATGTAAATTGTTTAAATTAAATATTTAAAACTTATTGAATAATTGAATAACTGTAAAATTAAAATAGTGTTCTAAATTGTAAATTGGTTTTAAAAGTTGAATCTTATAAGTTTAATTTCAATATTTCAAAAGATAATGAATTATTGGATAATCGAAATTGTTTAAATTTAATATTTGGAATTTATTGAATAATTTAATAATGGGAATTGAATAACCGTATAATGGAAATGGTTGTTCTATAAATTTTAATTCGTTTCAAGAGTTAAATTTTTAAGTCGTTTTGAATATCTCAAAAGATAGCTATTCAAGAATAATAAAAATTGTTTAAATTTAATATTACAAATGTTTGAATAATTAAATTCCGAATTTGATATGATTAATATGATATTGAAATTTAATATATGAAAATAGAATGAATAATTGAAATTTGATTTAATATGATTCAAATTGGTTTCCAAAGTGAATGTAAGTTATATCGGGATTATAATAGAGTTAATAAGATTTTAAAATTGGAATTTATTGGATAATTGAATAACGGGTTTAATATGATTAAAAATGATTTGTAAAATTTTATTTTATCATATTAAAGTTAGAATGATGTTGTAGAACTTATAAAACCGAACTAAAAGAAAATTTGTGAAAATTGAATATTTTCACATTTTAATATTTAATTGACGAGTTAAAGTAGCCATTTTTCAAACAGTCTCGGGTTTCGACGAAACCAGTTTCATCGGATCCGTAACGTGATATTATTGTAAGATTTCAAATTTCGTGTCAATCGGATTTACCGTTTGTCCGGGGCGAGCCAAAACGCGTAGAAATTCGTTTAATCGGTTTAATTTAAATTTGATCGTTTATTTCCGTAACTCGCACATATAATAAAATTAGCCTTCGAAACCTGTTCCATAGTGTCGGGAACGTGGGATAAACCCTAGAAACGCCGGCCACCGCGCTTCGTTTGGAGTTCGGAAAACCCGGGATGAATAGTGTTCGTTATTTTTTCTACAAAAGCTCCTCTTAACTCTCATTTGCAAACCAGAAAGAAACCCTAGGGTTTCTATTCGTAGCCGCCACTAACAGAACCCACAGCCAGAAACGCACCCAATTCATCCCCTCCGATCTCCCAATCCGTCGACTTTCACACGAAACCTTCAACATGGAAGTTGTAGAGCACGTTGAGATCTTCGATCTCAACGGTGGAGATCGTCATAGGCGAAGTAAATCAACGGGAAATCTCTCATGAAGGCCGGCTGTTCGCACGCAAATCGAGGGGCCTAGGGATAGCCGAGCTTCACTATCTCCTGGCCGATGGTGGCTCGCGAGGAGGGCTTCGATTTGGCGGTAGTGTGATGGAGTTTCGTGTAGCGAGGTGGTTGCGGCATTCAAGCCTAAATATCACGACAATGGGCTCTTCGTGCGTGTGCTACCTGGAACAAATCGCGAATGGGAAAGAAGGGCGCGTGCGGCTAGATGATGGAGGATGCACGGTTGAGATGAAAGGTTATAAAAATTTAAAGAAAAATTGTAATTAATTATATTATAAATTGTATTAAATTTAAAAGGTTATATCTCCTTCGTACGAGGCCGGAATTTGACGAAACTTTTTGCGTTGGCTTCGTATTGACGAGCACTACGCTATGCAACAAGATTGGAATCGTTTGGAGCTAGATAAAACTTTGGATCAAATCGAACGTCATTCGATTTGATTTAAAATCGTAAAAATCAAGGTGAGTGTTTTATAACGCTCACAACGTACTAAATATCTTTATGCTGGTTAAATTTGATATTATGAAGTGATAGGAATTTTATTAGTCATTGTTTGATAGAATTTAATTATCCTATAGGTTGTCATTTGAACTAACCGTTGAAAATTAAATTGACAGTTAAAATTGAAATTGAAATTTAATTGCGATTAAATTACCAAACATGGATAACTATGAAATTGCCATGAATTGTATTGCCTATTGGATGATGTATTTTGATGGATGCTATTGGTTGATATTTAAATGTTTGGATGTATATTTGCTTATATATATCCTGTTATGCATACATATGAAACTGTGATTTGATTTAAGCAATATATATTAATCCCTGACATTTAATTAAATAAATAATTACTTGGCCATAGGATAGAAAATTATATTCAGACAAGGAATTGGCTAAATTAATAGTTTTTAAAGTCGTCGAATTGAAATTTATTTAAATGTTTTGATTTAAAAGTTATAAATAGAAATCAATTTATAAAAATCGAATTTATCGAAAAATTGAGTTTGGAATGTAGAAATAAAATTTGGTTAAAAGAAATTGTTGAATAATTAAAGTGGAGACTTTGGAATTTAAAAATCGGGATATGATTGAATTTCGTAAATTGATTTGTTTAAAGATTTAACCTTAATTCGAGCTTTGAATATTACTAAGTAAAAGCGATATAAAAAGATATTTTGAAATTGAGCTTGAAATTGAATCATATTTGTAATTGGGTTTTAAATTTGAATATTGGAAGATAATTTTGTTAAGTATTATAAATTGACATTTTGAAAAATCAAGCTCCAAATCGATATAAATTGAAATTGAATAAATTAAAGGTGAATGTAAAATTGAATTAATTTGAAGTCAAAGTTGACATTGATTTGAATTGAAATCGAAATTGAATCGGTGGAATGGAAATTGAAATTGATTTGAATTTGGAAGTTGTAATTGAAATGGATTGGTTTTGAAGCTATTTTATTTTGTTTCCAAATTACTCGGTTATATAAACCATTTTCGAATACTTAAACTATTTTAATCTATTTTAAATGTACTTAACCCAATTTAAATTATTTTAAACTAATTTATTTATTTCAAATTCGTTTTAAGATTTTAAGAATTTTTAACTATTTTAATTATTTAAAACTACTTTTAAACTACTTAAAACTATTTTCTAAAATTCTAAGATGGTCAATAAGGTGAAATGTTTATATTTAAATCTTGAATTTAAATACGAATTCGGTTAAATGAAGTTGCAACCTAAATTGAAAATCGAAATGATTTTGAAATCGAAATGAGATATTGATGCGAAAAATGATTTTGAAATGGAATCTTACATTTCAAAAGATACGATGATATTTGAAATGGATTTGATTTTGAAGCGAATATGATATTTTGATATCAATTATGAATCGATTTGAAATGTAAAAGAGCCAACGGTGTAATAATACGTAGTTATGAAAGTGACCGGGATCGGATATGGACATACTCTCTGTCGATACCGAAAACCACTTTGATAACTATTATACGCGGAGTGTTGATCCAGAATGAAGTGGATGGTTTGGTGAACGCGTTGACGAAGGAAGAGAACAATATTGGATGACCCCTGACATGACTAAAACAGGAGCCGCGTTAGGCCATTGAGGTTCGCCATCTCTAGCGGACACACTTCTTCGATACCATATCTATTACATTTGTGATGCGATTTGGGTGCACCCCTTGATTTGGGAGTGTTTTTTCGCGGTGTTGGGGTAGCTGCTGGATATGCTCAACATCAGTCTGGATCACGCAACTACTAGTATCCTAGTTGGTATCACCTCATGTACCTTGTCATACTGATTATCCTATTCGCGACCACTACGTTTTGTTTTGTGTTATACCTATGGGGTACCATCTGATAACCACAGTTTACGGTGGGGCTTACGGTGCTGTATAGACTATGGCATTATAAAATGTGTTAAGGGGGATTATGGTAACGCCTTAACGCTATTTTGATACTTTATATTACTGATAGGAATTATCTACTTAGCGTACATTACTACATAGTAGATAGTTTAACAGATCCTTGAGAGATGGAAAATCCCGTAACATCTCTTAAATTATTGCACGCACGATGACACTGGGTATGAGATGTCAAACCCCGTAAACATCTCTGACGCTGTCACACTCATATTTATTTACGATTGATTTAACTTTCATAAGGATATTTTATTCCTGACTTGAGTGTTTTGTCTTTTCATTATGCTCGGGTCAGTTCTGAGTTTTCAGATTTTTGAAGATTATTCTGGAGGACGAAGACGAAGATTTGGTACACTATATCTGTTATTATCTGTGCATCATGCTGTCTGCTGCATTATTTTAATTGTTCTGTTGTATATGTATAACTCTGATAAATTTGTATAAATAATGATCAAATTATAGTAAACAACTTCACGAACTGTTTATTTGATTATTATATTTTATCGTTCCACTTCGAGATTCTGTGTTGTTTCATTTCCTTTATTTCTCTTTCTTTTCTTTTCTTATTTACCCCAATAACCATCTGCCCTTTTGAATGGTTTGGAATCGGCATGTGTATTTGATCGTCGGTTTAAACTGTCCAAAAAGGCGGGTCGTTATAGTTGGTATCAGAGCTTTGGTTTAGCGATAACCTTAGCTTTGTGGGGTCTGACTCTTTATAAATAGGGTAGTAATACCCTATGATGAGTCACTGAGCGTATATATATGAGAGAGCGTATTTGTTAGTGATATAAAATGTTTTATATTATGTCGGTTGATTTGTTGAGTGGCTTATGGATTCTGGTCAATACGAGTAGTTAACGTCATTGATAGGGATCCCTAAACACTTAAACAGAACAATTCGACATAGTATTGTTTTGAAATTGGGTAAATGAAATAATTTTGCTCTAATTATATTATGTATATAAAGAAAATTTTCAGAAATTATTGTGACTTATCTAGCTTACCAGGTTGTTAGAAATGAAAATATTGGTTATTATCATTAATTGGATATTGTAATTTAATAAATAAGCTGAACTACAAAATAAACAATGATAAAACAACTTGTGGAATATTTTAAGAAAGAAAATCCTATAAGAATATTTTATAAAAGGTGACTTATAAATTAAAACAAATTTAAATTGGAAAATATTGAATTCAAGACCCGGGGACTTTTAAAATGGTTTTCAAAGCTTTGAAGAAAATATATTGTGATGTTAGTTGGAAAATATTTATGGAAATATTTTGAAAAGATTTTTAAAAGAAGGAATGTATTCAGTACTCCTCTCTTATGTCGCTGGAAAATAATTTCGGTGATGATTGCGCAGCATCATCGACGTTCATTTTCGAGTCTCAAAGTGGGGGAGACTTCTAAAAAGCATTGCTTTTCTTCGAAATTATTTTAGGTAAATGGGTTTTGGTTTAAACTCTAAAGGTATGATTTGTTATATAAAAAAAAGGGATATAAGTGTATATGTTTATTTCAAACGATTTGGAAAGAACCGGGCATTTAAATTTCTAAGTTATGTTAATTAGTAATTTTCAAATGAAATGTGAATACCCAGAATTTATAAAATAAGAGGATTAAGATATCTAAGCTATTGTTTGGGAAATCTTTAAAGTTGAAAGGTAAAGAGGATTTAAATAAATTGAATTTGCGAACATTCTAATTAAGTAAAAATGAAATTCTATAAATTTGTATAATACCAAAATTACATTCTGATAACATATAACAAGACTTACCAAATGTTAAAAGTTAGAATGATGTTTTGGATATGTAATGAGATATTGTATAGATAAACAGAACCTGAAAGTAATTGAAATATACAAGTAAGGAAAACTCAAAAAGGAATTAAAATGTATATAAATGGAAATTTGGTTGTGATAAAAATTATAAAAACTTAAATATAACATGAAATGGTGAGTGGATAAATGGAACAAGTAAGTGAACTTAAGAAAGAAGATAAATGAATCATAATATATCTTTGTAAATTGGTTATGGAAAATAAATATAAATTGCAAAGGGGTTGTAATTTTTTTTTTTTGAATTTGTAACCTTTAAGATAACTGTAAACTAAGAAAAGTCATTTATGAGAGGTTAGACTTTTATAGGATGATTAATAAACTAGAGTACCGGTTGATAAAATGTTCCACAAATGAATTCGTTATTAACTTAAATTATGAAAATGCAATAAATGTAAACAAAGGAATTTCTTATAGCTAAGAATCAATTGGAAAATGAAATTGGATTTAATTAAATTATATAGAATGTTTAAAATGAACTTGAGTAAGCAAATTCTATGATATGATGTTTAAGAAAAGATAATGTTAAAGAACAAGATATGTAAAGAAATGAATATACTAACTGAGTAATAGATTGTGAATAATTAATTGAAAAAAAAAAGAAGTCAATAAAATAATTTAGTATAGATAAATTGGATAGTAATCCATTGGAAGGTAATACGTGAGATTGTACGTATATTATTTTATTTGCATAACGATTTGATCCGAGTTCGAGCACAAAATTTCGAGATGATTTGTATCGATCCAAGTTAAGATTTTTCACTCGATTTTCGACGGCAAACCCTAGATATGGATTTTTATTTTTATTCTTGAATTCTCTGTCATAGTATATGGTTATGCAAGGAGAGTAACAGTTTCCAATCGAGAAACCAAATCTGAGTCCGCACTAGAGAGTCGGGTGAACGATACTAGTTTGGAAGTGAAATTGTGTGATCGAATAAACGATTAGATTGATATTGCTCACGGAGGATATACGTACGGCTTACGGACTTAACTAAAGTTAATATTGGGAATTTAAGATGCCAAATATAAAATGATTCTTTTAAAACTATATAACAGGATATATATATGAAAGAGATAAACCAAATTGAATGTAAAATTAATAATTTGGTTATGTTGGGTATGGTTTGGTTGTTATATGATTGTTAGTTGATTGTATGTAATTCATTAAGTGTTAATGAAATTGAAAGCTATAAATCATTGAAATCAAATCGGAAGTTAAATGAATTTAAAAGAATTTAATTTGATTCAAATTGGAAGTGAACTAATGTAAATATAAATTAGTGAATGTTAACTAATTGAATTGAGAATGAATGTTAGAAAAATCCAACGTTAATGAATCAACTATGATTAAAATTGAAAACCAAGTTAATAAATATTAATGAGAAGTGAATTTATATTGATTGGTTATGGATTTGTTGGATGATAGTTGGATGATAGTTGATTGATGGTTGCAATTTGTTGTTTTCTTGCATTTGCTATGTTGGCACCTGTAGTTGTTATGTTGTTATATTGTGTATATTGATATTATTTTCATATATGCATGTTTCTCATGGTTTGTTGAGTGTTTAGTAGGTGCGGATTTCGCTTGCTTCGCATTTGGAGCTCGCTTTCGCGCTATATTAGCTGTATATGCTCGCTAATAATATATAAGGTACATATCTCGGATTACATACCGTACTTTTACACTTTTTCCCTTTCGGATGCCTCATCACTTGATGAGATGTATATTTGTGATATATATACTGTCATTTTTTTTTCGATCGAGCCGCGCAAAGGAGAATCTGCCGAAATTTTCCGAAATTCGGGTGTTAGAAAATTTTTCAAGTTTTAATTTTTTTTTATAACTTGTTTTGATAACTAACTTTTAAAGTTGGAAAGCCGTTCGGTGTAACTTAGTGGAAGCGTAGTATGACTTTATAGATGGAATTTCATTGTTTTATAAGTTGGTAACTTTGAATAAAATATACCTAATGTTGAATTCTATACTTAGTTCCTTTTCCCTTCTTTTTCCTTTTCGGGGATGAAAAGTTTTGAGTGGGGGAGAGTGTAACGACCCGTAAATTTTCGATTATTAAAATAGCTAATTTAATAAGATTTCGTGATTTATTGTTAGAAAATTTTTTATAATTCGTTTGGAATAATAATAACTGGAATGAATTGCGACAATAATTATCCAAGTAATGAAAAATGCTACTTAGTGAATGCCTTCACAATCAATAGTTGAATAGGATAATAAATGTTGAATTCATTGGGTATAATAGAGTAATTAATTGATAAGTGAAATCTATTTAAATCAAATATTGAATATTGAACAGGTAAGTTGTTTAAATTAAATATTTAAAACTTATTGAATAATTGAATAACTATAAAATGAAAATAGAGTTCTAAATTTTGAATTGGTTTTAAAAGTTGAATCTTATAAGTTCAATTTCAATATTTCAAAAGATAATGAATTATTGGATAATCGAAATTGTTTAAATTTAATATTTGGAATTTATTGAATAATTTAATAATGGGAATTGAATAACCGTATAATGGAAATGGTTGTTCTATAAATTTTAATTCGTTTCAAAAGTTAAATTTTTAAGTTGTTTTGAATATCTCAAAAGATAGCGATTCAAGAATAATAAAAATTGTTTAAATTTAATATTACAAATGTTTGAATAATTAAATTCCGAATTTGATATGATTAATATGATATTGAAATTTAATATATATGAAAATAGAATGAATAATTGAAATTTGATTTAATATGATTCAAATTGGTTTCCAAAGTGAATGTAAGTTATATCGGGGTTATAATAGAGTTAATAAGATTTTAAAATTGGAATTTATTGGATAATTGAATAACGGGTTTAATATGATTAAAAATGATTTGTAAATTTTTTTTATCATATTAAAGTTAGAATGATGTTGTAGAACTTTTAAAATCGAATTAAAAGAAAATTTGTGAAAATTGAATATTTTAATATTTAATTGACGAGTTAAAATAGCCATTTTTCAAACAGTCTCGGATTTCGACCAAACTAGTTTCATCGGATCCGTAACGTGAAATTATTGTAAGATTTCAAATTTCGTGTCAATCGGATTTACCGTTTGTCCGGGGCGAGCCAAAACGCGTAGAAATTCATTTAATCGGTTTAATTTAAATTTGATCGTTTATTTCCGTAACTCGCACATATTATCGAATTAGCCTCCGAAACCTGTTCCATTGTGTCCAGAACACGGCATAAACCCTAGAAACGCCGATCACCGCGCTTCGTTTGGAGTTCGGAAAACTCGGGATGAATAGTGTTCGTTATTTTTTTTTAAAAAGCTCCTAACTTACTCTCATTTGCAAACTAGGAAGAAACCCTAGGGTTTCTACTCGTAGCCACCACTAACAGAACCCACAGCCAGAAACGCACCCAATTCATCCCCTCCAATCTCCCAATCCGTCGACATTCACGCGAAACCTTCAACATGGAAGTTGTATAGCACGTTGAGATCTTCGATCTCAACGGTGGAGATCGTCATAGGCGAAGTAAATCAACGGGAAATCGCTCGTGAAGGCCGGCCGTTCACATGCAAATCGAGGGGCCTAGGGACAGCCGAGCTTCACTATCTCCTGGCCGATGGTGGCTCGCGAGGAGGGCTTCGATTTGGCGGTAGTGTGATGGAGTTTCGTGTAGCGAGGTGGTTGCGGCATTCAACCCTAAACATCACGACAATGGGTTCTTCGTGCGTGTGCTACCTGGAACAAATCGCGAATGGGAAAGAAGGGCGCGTGCGGCTAGATGATGGAGGATGCACGGTTGAGATGAAAGGTTGTAAAAATTTAAAGAAAAATTGTAATTAACTATATTATAAATTGTATTAACTTTAAAAGGCTATATCTCCTTCGTACGAGGTCGGAATTCGACGAAACTTTTTGCGTTGGCTTCGTATTGACGAGCACTACGCTACGCAACTAGATTGGAATTGTTTGGAGCAAGAGAAAATTTTGGATTAAATCGAACGTCGTTCGATTTGATTTAAAATCATAAAAATCAGGGTGAGTATTTTATAACGCTCACAACATACTAAATATCTTTATGCTAGTTAAATTTGATATTATGAAGTGATAGGAATTTTATTAGTCATTGTTTGATAAAATTTAATTGTCATATAGGTTGTCATTTGAACTAACCGTTGAAAATTAAATTGACAGTTAAAATGAAATTGAAATTGAATTGCGATTAAATTACCTGACATGGATAACTATGAAATTGCCGTGAATTGTATTGTCTATTGGATGATGTATTTCGATGGATGCTATTGGTTGATATTTAAATGTTTGGATGTTTATTTGCTTATATATATCCTGTTATGCATACATATGAAATTGTGATTTGATTTAAGTAATATATATTCATCCCCGACATTTAATTGAAATAAATAATTACTTGGCCATAGGATAGAAAATTATATTCGGACACCGAATTGGCTAAATTAATAATTTTTTAAATCGTCGATTTGAAATTTATTTAAATGTTTTGATTTAAAAGTTACAAATAGAAATCAATTTATAAAAATCGAATTTATCGAAAAAATGAGTTTGGAATGTTGAAATAAAATTTGGTTAAAAGAAATTGTTAAATAATGAAAGTGGAAACTTTGGAATTTAAAAATCGGGATATGACTGAATTTCGTAAATTAATTTGTTTAAAGATTTAACCTTAATTCGAGCTTTGAATATTACTAAGTAAAAGCGATATAAAAGATATATTTAAATTGAGCTTGAAATTGAATCATATTTGTAATTGGGTTTTAAATTTGAATATTGGAAGATAATTTTGTTAAGTATTATAAATTGACATTTTGAAAAATCAAGCTCCAAATCGATATAAATTGAAATTGAATAAATTAATGGTGAATGTAAAATTGAATTAATTTGAAGTCAAAGTTGACATTGATTTGAATTGAAATCGAAATTGAATCGGCGGAATGAAAATTGAAATTGATTTGAATTGGGAAGTTATAATTGAAATGGATTGGTTTTGAAGCTTTTTTATTTTGTTTCCAAATTACTCGCTTATATAAACCATTTTTGAACACTTAAACTATTTTAAATCTACTTAACCCAATTTAAATTATTTTAAACTAATTTATCTATTTCAAATCCGTTTTAAGATTTTAAGTATTTTTAACTATTTTAATTATTTAAAACTACTTTTAAACTACTTAAAACTATTTTCTAAAATTCTAAGCTGGTCAATAAGGTGAAATGTTTATATTTAAATCTTGAATGTAAATACGAATTGGGTTAAATGAAGTTGCAACCTAAATTGAAATTCGAAATGATTTTGAAAACGAAATGAGATATTGATCCGAAAAATGATTTTGAAACGGAATCTTACATTTGAAAAGAGACGATGATATTTGAAATGGATTTGATTTTGAAGCTAATATAATATTTTGATATCAATTATGAATCGATTTGAAACGTAAAAGAGCCAACGGTGTAATAATACGTAGTTATTAAAGAGACCGAGATCGGATATGGACATACTCTCTGTCGATACCGAAAACCACTTTGATTACTTTTATACGCGGAGTGTTGATCCAGAATGAAGTGGGTGGTTTGGTGAATGCGTTGACTGAAGAAAGAGAACGATATTGGATGACCCTTGTGATGCAGATCAGGCCAAAGCGATGAGTCATTCACGATCTAGGATGGTACTTATAAGTCGTTTCCGACTTAAAGAATCACGGGGGAAAAGCCTACGAGTTAAGATAAGTCGTTCACGACTTATGATGGTGGCTATAGGTTGTTTTCGACCTAAGAAGGCATGTGGGGGAGATATGCGAGTTAAGGAAGAAGACCTAAGTCTTTTCCGACCCATCACAAGCTTAAGTCGTTCAGGGCCTTTAGGTCGTATACGGTCTAAGGCTACAGAAGGAATATCACGGGATAACAAGATAGCAGTACGAATTGGAAAGCAAGGTTTAGGTCGGCTACGACCTAAGATAAGTCGGTGAAGGGTAAGCCGCGTGGATGTTAAGTCGGCAAGGAGTTAAGCAGTATGTTGTTGAGTCGGCAAGGAGTTAAGCCGTGTTTCTTTGAATCGTAGGTCGTTAGGTCGCATACGACCTAAGTGTGTCCGTCATGTGTATACATGAGTTGGTGATGTGTTAAGTCGTACCTCGTTAGGTCGGCCATACAGGGTCAATTGTTGAGTCGTTTGTTGTAATGAGTCGTGTACTGTTGTATGTTGTAAGTCTTGAGTCGTTAGCTTTGAGTCGTATATCGATGAGTCGTATGATGTACACAGGTATGTAGTGTGTTAAGTCGGTAATGACTCATGATGTGTCGGAGCTTATGAGTCGGCAACGGGTTAAAGGGGCCGGTTGTGTCAAGCTATAAATAGAGGGTGTGTTGTATATTTTATGATGGTTGATTTTGAAATAAAATTTCTTGTTGATTGCTTTGTGCTTTCTTCTCCAATTGGTAGTTGAGTGTAATCTCCTATCTCCTCTTTCGGTTAATCGAGTGCGCTCGATTCAACGATCGTAGAAGCCGATTCACGGAATCTAGTGCGCTAGATCAACGTGCGAAGAATCGTAGATCTTAGAACACGGTATAGTGCGCTATCAACGTGTTTGAGATAGCTAGAGTTCGGTATCTTTGGATCAACGAACTTGGGCATTTTGGTATCTTCAACTCACCGATTGCTACATTTCATTGATTGAAGTTTTGTTTGATTAATCCGCTGCGTCATTTATTGGTATCAGAGCCATACTTAGCCAATCATAGCTAGGTTGATTCTTGGAGCCAAGTATTTGAAGTTTGAAGTGAGTTCATATTGAAATTGCAACAAGAGGGAGAACTTTCGATCTATTCTATTTTGGATCAAAGTGTGGAAGGTGTTTGAAATTGAAGTAGGCCGTGTATATTTGGGAAGTAGCCGAGCCTAGTGAAGGGTTGTAGTAAGGTCGAGCCGTGAATTGTTGAGCCGATCTAAGTGTTGCCGAGTTAAGTTCAAGGCCGAGCCTTGTGAAAGTGTTGTTTGTGAAAGCTTTGGAGTTTTGTGTTTGAATTGTTGAAGTTTGAGAAGTTTTTCAATCATGCCACCAAGGAGAGCTAATCGTCATCAAAACGTTGAAGCTTTGTATCGTAGAGAAGAAGCCGAGCTTATGGAACAACGTATTAATGAAAAGTTTGATGAAGGCATTGGAAAATTGGAGAAATTGATGAATGATTTGAATCAAAGGAGGAGATCACCAAACTCGAACCATGGAGGAAACTGAGTTTCGCCATCGGTTACGGAAGCGAGGAGGGTATCGCCACATTCTTGTAGAGATAGAAGAGAAACGTCAATTTCATCACGAAGAGATCATCATGACTATGCACATGAAGAGAGAAGAAGTCAACGTGAATTTGACCATGAAGTATATAGGGATGAAGAGAGACATAGTCAAAGAAGCATGCATGAGCGAAGGGATGATAATGGTCGAGATCGATGTAGACGTACTTTTTATTTTGTTGAAGAAGGTGATAGAGCTAGTATTCATTATCGAGATCGAGACCAAGTTCGAAATTCTTATCGGGATGTTGAAGATGATCGTCGATGGGAATCGGGTATGAAGATGGAGATTCCAGAGTTTAAAGGAGGGATGGTTGCTGAAGAGTTCTTAGATTGGGTTTCAAATGTTGAAGAGATCTTTGATTTCAAGGAGGTTCCTGAGCATAGAAGGGTGAAGTTGGTTGCTACTAGGTTGAGGGGGAGAGCTTTGGCGTGGTGGCAGCAAACTAAACTTACTCGTGAACGGATGGGGAAGTCAAAGATAGAATCGTGGGATAAGATGAAGAAGTTGATGAGATCTACTTTCTTACCTTACAACTACCAATCACTTATGTACCAGAGGTTGCAGAATCTGAGGCAAGGGACGAAGTCTGTTAGTGATTATGCTGATGAATTTTACCAACTCATTGCCAGGAATGATATTATGGAGACAGAAGAACAGCTAACTGCTAGATTCATTGGGGGATTGAGAATGCAGATCCAGGATATGGTTAATATGTTTGATCCTAGATCAGTTGCAGAGGCACATCAGAAAGCGTTGGCTTGGGAGAAGCAAGGAAGGCGTGGAGGTGGTGTGTTTACTAATTCCAATAATCAAGCAAGGGGTGTTGGTGGAAGTTCTAACGTTCCTAAACCTGTTTCATAGCCAGTGGTGAAGGAGGCTGAGAAGGCGAAGGTTAGCAGTGGGTTCAAGTGTTATAATTGTCAGGAGTTGGGTCACAAAAGCAATGAATGTCCGAAGCCGAAGAAGAGAACCATGGTTGCAGAAGTTGAGGAGGATAATGGTGAGGAGGCAGAATGTTCAAATACACCTTATGTTGAGGAGGAAGAAGAATTGTTTGGAGATGAAGGTTGTAATCTTATGATGAGGAGGTCATGTCTTACACCAAAACAAGAGGAGGATTCTAGTTGGCTGAGAAGCAATATTTTTCAATCGACATGCACTATTCTGGGAAAAGTTTGCAAGTTCGTTATTGATGCTGGAAGTTGTGATAATATTATTTCTATAGAGGCAGTGAGGAAATTGAACTTGAAAACTGAGAAACATCCTAAACCGTACAAGCTAGCATGGTTAAGGAAGGGTGGTGAAGTGAAGGTGTGTCGAAGGGCTTGTGTTAATTTTTCTATTGGGAAGAAGTACAAAGATGAAATTTGGTGTGATGTAGTGGACATGGATGTTTGTCATTTATTGTTGGGTAGACCATGGCAGTTTGATAGAGCAGTACAACATGATGGTCGTGCCAACAGTTACAGTTTCATGTTCGAGGGTACGAAAATCACTTTAGTTCCTAAGAAGCAACAGCAGAAGGAGAGCAAGCTGGAAGAGATTGAGGAATTGAAAACTCTGTTGACTTTGAAGGAGCTTGTCAAGGAAGTGGAGGAAGAATCTGAAGTTTTTTTGTTGATTGGAAGAGAGAGTAGTGAAGAAGTTGAAATCCCAGAAGCAGCAAAGCCAATTTTGAAAGAATTTGAAGATGTCTTTCCAGAGGAGTTACCTAAGGAGTTACCACCACTTAGAGACATTCAACATCAAATTGATCTTGTTCCGGGAGCAGTGTTACCACATCGACCACATTACCGAATGAGTCCGAAGGAACATGAGGAGTTACGAAGGCAGGTGGATGAGTTGTTGGAACAGGGACGTGTTCAGGAAATCTTGAGTCCTTGTGCCGTGCCAGCATTATTAGTGCCGAAAAAGGATGGAACATGGAGAATGTGTACTGACAGTCGAGCTTTGAACAAGATTACTGTTCGTTATAGATTTCCTATGCCGAGGTTGGATGACTTACTGGATCAGTTGAGTGGGGCAACTATATTTTCAAAGATTGATTTGAAGAGTGGTTATCATCAAATTCGAATCAGACCTGGGGACGAATGGAAGACAGCTTTCAAGACAAGAGAGGGGTTGTACGAATGGTTGGTTATGCCATTTGGTTTGTCAAATGCACCTAGTACATTCATGCGGGTGATGAATCAAATCTTTAGACCATTCATTGGGAAGTTCGTCGTGGTTTATTTCGATGATATTCTGATTTACAGCGGGAGTATGGAGGAGCATGTTCTACATTTGAGGGAAGTATTGATTATTCTTCGTGAAGAACAATTTTATGCTGATACGAAGAAATGTGTGTTTATGACGCACAGTGTTTTATTCCTGGGTTATGTTGTTTCAGGAAAGGGTATTCAAGTGGACCAGAGTAAAGTTGAAACTATTAGAAATTGGCCACAGCCGAGAACTATCACTGAAGTTAGAAGTTTTCATGGATTGGCATCATTCTACCGAAGGTTCATTCCACATTTCAGTAGTGTGATGGCACCAGTTACCGATTGCATGAAAGGGAAACAATTTGTATGGTCAGAAGAAGCGGGGGTTGCTTTTGAGAAGATCAAGGAATTGTTGACGTCTGCACCAATTCTTGTTTTACCGAATTTTCAGTTATTGTTTGAATTGCATACTGATGCTTCGAAGGTTGGTATTGGAGGAGTTCTGAGTCAGAATGGGAAGCCAGTTGCTTATTTCAGTGAAAAGTTGTCAGGGGCGAAGATGAGATACAACACATATGACGTTGAATTCTATGCTGTGGTGCAAACGATTAAACATTGGAGACATTATCTATTTCAGAAAGAATTTGTTCTGTACACTGATCATGAGGCATTGAAGCACTTACAGGGGCAGGATAAAATTTCAGCAAGACATGCATCTTGGATTGCATATTTACAGCAGTTTACTTTTGTCGTTAAGCACAAATCAGGGGTGACAAATCGAGTAGCTGATGCTTTGAGTAGGAGGAGTCATTTATTAACGACAATGAAAGTTGAAGTGACGGGTTTTGAGATGTTGCCGGAGATGATTAATGAAGATCCTTACTTTGTGAAATATGTTGAGAAAGTGAAGAGTGAGAGTACCGATGAATTTACGTTGGTTGATGGTTTTCTGTTTAAAGGGAATCGTTTGTGTATTCCAGACTGTAGCTTGAGATTGAAAATTGTCAAAGAGTTACACGAGGAAGGGCATGTGGGCCGTGATCGTATTTTGAAATTGATTTCACAGTCTTACTTTTGGCCGTCGATGAGAAAAGGGGTTGAAAGATTCGTGGAGAGATGCCATATTTGCCAGGTGTCAAAGGGAACAGCAACGAATGCAGGGTTGTATATGCCATTACCAGTACCGTCTAAGCCATGGGTTGATATTAGCATGGATTTCGTTTTGGGTTTGCCTAGAACTCAAAGGGGAAATGATTCGATATTTGTTGTGGTGGACAGGTTTTCGAAGATGGCACATTTTGTTGCTTGCAAGAAGACAGCGGATGCAGTTCGAGTAGCACAGTTATTATTCAAAGAGATTTATCGACTTCATGGTTTACCAGAATCTATTGTTTCTGATCGAGATACTCATTTTCTGAGTCACTTTTGGTTGAGTTTGTGGAAGATGGTGGGAACGAAACTGAAATTTAGTAGTGCTTATCATCCACAAACTGATGGACAGACGGAAGTTGTTAACAGGTCATTGGGAAATTTGTTGCGATGCCTTGTACAAGATAATTTGAGAAGTTGGGACATGAAGTTATGCCAGGCAGAATTTGCACATAATCATGCAGTGAATCGTAGCACGGGATTCAGTCCATTTCAGATTGTTTATTCAAATTTACCCAGGGGACCGTTGGATTTGGCGGTAGTACCACAATCGAAGGGGACAGTTAAACGAGCTGCTGATTTTGTTGATGAGTTGACTGAATGTCATAAAATCGTTCAGGAACGATTGGAGAAATCGAATGAGAAGTATAAGAAGTCTGCAGATTTGAAGCGACGAAATGTTGAATTTAACGAAGGCGATTTGGTTTATGCGGTGTTGACAAAAGACCGTTTTCCAGTAGGAACATACAATAAATTGAAAGCGCGGAAAATTGGCCCGGTTGAAGTTTTGAAGAAAATCAATGAGAATGCTTATCGATTAAAGTTACCAGATGATGTTTATACTTCTGATGTTTTCAACGTCAAACATTTAGTTCTGTATCATGGAGGTGAGATTGTTGTGGAAGAAGTTGCAAATTCGAGGATGAATTTTTCTCAACCAGGGGAGGATGATGCAGATCAGGCCAAAGCGATGAGTCATTCACGATCTAGGATGGTACTTATAAGTCGTTTCCGACTTAAAGAATCACGGGGGAAAAGCCTACGAGTTAAGATAAGTCGTTCACGACTTATGATGGTGGCTATAGGTTGTTTCCGACCTAAGAAGGCATGTGGGGGAGATATGCGAGTTAAGGAAGAAGACCTAAGTCTTTTCCGACCCATCACAAGCTTAAGTCGTTCAGGGCCTTTAGGTCGTATACGGTCTAAGGCTACAGAAGGAATATCACGGGATAACAAGATAGCAGTACGAATTGGAAAGCAAGGTTTAGGTCGGCTACGACCTAAGATAAGTCGGTGAAGGGTAAGCCGCGTGGATGTTAAGTCGGCAAGGAGTTAAGCAGTATGTTGTTGAGTCGGCAAGGAGTTAAGCCGTGTTTCTTTGAATCGTAGGTCGTTAGGTCGCATACGACCTAAGTGTGTCCGTCATGTGTATACATGAGTTGGTGATGTGTTAAGTCGTACCTCGTTAGGTCGGCCATACAGGGTCAATTGTTGAGTCGTTTGTTGTAATGAGTCGTGTACTGTTGTATGTTGTAAGTCTTGAGTCGTTAGCTTTGAGTCGTATATCGATGAGTCGTATGATGTACACAGGTATGTAGTGTGTTAAGTCGGTAACGACTCATGATGTGTCGGAGCTTATGAGTCGGCAACGGGTTAAAGGGGCCGGTTGTGTCAAGCTATAAATAGAGGGTGTGTTGTATATTTTATGATGGTTGATTTTGAAATAAAATTTATTGTTGATTGCTTTGTGCTTTCTTCTCCAATTGGTAGTTGAGTGTAATCTCCTATCTCCTCTTTCGGTTAATCGAGTGCGCTCGATTCAACGATCGTAGAAGCCGATTCACGGAATCTAGTGCGCTAGATCAACGTGCGAAGAATCGTAGATCTTAGAACACGGTATAGTGCGCTATCAACGTGTTTGAGATAGCTAGAGTTCGGTATCTTTGGATCAACGAACTTGGGCATTTTGGTATCTTCAACTCACCGATTGCTACATTTCATTGATTGAAGTTTTGTTTGATTAATCCGCTGCGTCACCTTGACATGACTAAAACAGGAGCCGCGCCGGGCCATTGAGGTTCGCCATCTCTAGCGGACACACTTCTTCGATACCATATCTAAACATTTGTGATGCGATTTGGGTGCACCCCTTGATTTGGGAGTGTTGTTTCGCGGTGTTGGGGTAGCTGTTGGCTATGCTCAACATCAGTCCGGATCACGCAACTGCTAGTATCCTAGTTGGTATCGCCTCATGTACCTTGTCATACTGATTATCCTATTCGCGACCACTACGTTTTGTTTTTTGTTATACCTATGGGGTACCCTCTGATAACAACCAGTTTATGGTGGGGCTTACGGTGCTGCATAGACTATGGCATTATAAAATGTGTTAAGGGGGATTATGGTAACGCCTTAACGCTATTTTGATACTTTATATTACTGATAGGCATTATCTACTTAGCGTACATTACTACATAGTAGATAGTTTAACGAATCCTTGAGAGATGGAAATTCCCATAACATCTCTTAAGTTATTGCGCGCATGATGACACTGGGTATGAGATGTCAAACCCCGTAAACATCTCTGACGCCGTTACACTCATATTTATTTACGATTGATTTAACTTTCATAAGGATATTTTAGTCCTGACTCGAGTGTTTTTTCTTTTCATTACGCTCGGGTCAGTACTGAGTTTTCAGATTTTTGAAGATTATTCTGGAGGACGAAGACGAAGATTTGGTACACTATTTCTATTATTATCTGTGAATCATGCTGTCTGCTACATTATTTTAATTGTTCTGTTGTATATGTATAACTCTGATAAATGTTGTATAAATAATGATCAAAGTATAGTAAACAACTTCATGAACTGTTTATTTGATTATTATATTTTATCGTTCCGTTGCGAGATTCTGTGTTGTTTCATTTCCTTTATTTATCTTTCTTTTCTTTTCTTATTTACCCCCAATAACCATCTACCCTTTTGAATGGTTTGGAATCGGCATGTTTATTTGATCGTCGGTTTAAACTGTCCAAAAAGACGGGTCGTTATAGCTATCCTCAACTGGTGGAAACCTGAAGCTATATCCAATTGAGAAAAGATAGAAGCACCATGCAATTGGTCAAAAAGATCATCGATGCGAGGAAGAGGATATTTATTACGGATAGTCACCTTGTTCAATTCTCTATAATCCACATAGAACCTCCGTGATCCATCCGATTTAGTCACAAACACTACTGCTGAACCCCAACAAGAAAAACTGGGTCTTATCAATCCCTTCTCTAAAAGATCCTGAGTCTGCTTAATCAACTCTTCTCTTTCCCCAGGAGCCATTCTCCTACTGGGCTGAACCACTGGCACAGCTCCTAGAATCAAATCAATACGGAACTTTATTTCTCAATGTGGTGGTAGACACTTAACTTCTTCAAATACATCAGCAAAATCTTGAACCACATCGATATCTTCAACTCTCTCTTCAGAAGTCTCAATTCCATGAAAAAGACTGCTCAAGTGAATTCCAGAATTATCACACGACACTCTGGCAATTCTACCCAGATCAGTTTCCAACGAAACTGTTCTTTCATCACAATTCAAGACGGCTTTATACTTATCCAGCCAATCCATTCCCAAAATAAGATCAAATCCCTTAAAATTCAACACATACGGGTCACAAGAAAAACTGTAACGAAGCGGATTTTGTCCGTTCGAAAATCGACATCCATACATACATCGTACTCGAATGCCGCAGATTCGACCGTTCAAATCCGAGTCGCCGGAGCTTATAACACCATTAAGTAAACAACACAGCAGAAGAAATAAAGAATATCAATATACAACATCTGATACAACATCCTGATACAACAGATGATACAATAGATATCGATATACATTAGAGATATGATACAATAAAACAGCAGCGGAAAAGGAAATAGATAACACTAGCAGCGGAACAAATAACTCCAATATAATCTTCAAGAGAGAACTCCAACAGTAGCTCGAACCATTATCATGATACACTAAGACGAGCAAGACTGGTGCATATCCAAAGACTGAAACTAGCTCCAGATAATCCACCAAACCTAACTATCTGGAAAAACCCAACTCTAGACTGCTCGTGTGGAAAATAGTGAGCACCCAGAGTTTAGGAAAAGAACAATAAACTCCGAGTCAGTCATGGGACTGGTGTGAGTAACAAAAACAGTTTATCTTTGAAAACACACAACAAGATAATTTTTAAAGTAAATTCGCAATGCTTTTAGAAAATGAAACTACCATAAGACCTCCCGCCACACACACAATGCAAACGCAGAATTGGAGGAGATTTCTTCTTATGATAGTCAAACATGCTTGATACGTAGAAAATTTCTTTGATATTATTATTATAAGTGCACAGTGCAGAAAAGATTTCGAAAGTAGAATATTAATCTTAGCCAGCATACGACCATTATCGTATGCCTACTATAGCTACCATCCAAACAGTGGTGACCACCATAAGTGAATGGCAGGTTCTACAACTAAAACCGTACAGGGTTTCGTATTGGATGAATGGATTTCCAACAAATGGTCAGGCTAAGGAACTTCCTACTGCCACATGGGATCGCCTCTGGCGGGACGTCCCGAGAACCTAACCGGATCTCTGCCAACACAAGGCCGGGTTACCTCTGTAACTAGGTAACTACTACTCGAGCATGCCACTCCCCGGTCCTTTGGGACCTTTATCCGAGGCGCCTCTAAGCAACAACCACACAGTAAATGAGATTGGAGCTACCACATAGGTAAATATCTGGGCTCCATACCATGATACCACCCTTTACCAGAAGGGAATGACACACCCTAAAGGGCGCGACCCTCATAACCTTGCCGCATCTTTCCTGTTTTGACCATTTCCGCGGTGTGAGGTCCTGATGCAGTCTCGTCCACAAAGCTATGCTTTGGTACAAAGCCATGCTTTGGGTCAACAAATGATCAAAGTAATGATCACAAAGATAAATGATCAAACAAATGATCATATCACAAATGATCAAACAATGATCATCAACACGCAGCAGCACTCAGCATGCCACACTACCAAATTGGGAGTATATTGCTGATAACCTTCAACTACATAACCTCTGAGCTCGTACGTCTCAGAGAAGGGTGTTAAGCTAAGAGAATAAATTCTCCGCCACCAACAGAAATGTATTTGAAAGAAATCTGCTTTATATCTCAAAGTGTAGTGTCAAACATGTAACCATACAAGTCTGTTCCGGGTTCGAACAGAACCGAAGGCACTTCCGAAGAAGCCCTTGCAATCCGGGTATTCACAATCCCGATCGGACTTCCCATCACTTAGGGAATCTCTATACCGGAGCAACTCAGTGCAGAGACAATCGATAGGTTATCCTATCGTTCTCGAAAACACCCGGTCTTCAACACCGGTCTTCAAATGCTATCCATAACGACGTATCACATATTCGGAATGGGTTATACGACACAAAGGTCCTCTCCCGGCTAAACCGAATAGTGAGCGCAATATTTAAAATATATGGATATGGGATTTCAATTAAGTCACAACTTAATAATTCAAAGTTTTCTTCAAATGGTTTAACAAATTACCATTTTCAAATCTTTTAAACAAAAGATTTATTTCAAAAACCTTCAATGGTTTAAATAATTTCCCCACTTTAAATCTTTTAAACAAAAGATTTAATTCGCAAAGTTCACCCCATTCACAAAGATCCATTTATGGATTTCAAAACAATTCCCATTTTAATTGGATTAACTCGTTAAATCTTTAAATTAAAGATTTAACTTATAGCTTTCAAACCGTTTCCATGACTTGGAAAATCTTTTTCATTTTTAACTTGAAATCCTTTTTAACACAAATTGGACGTTCATTATTTAGGTGAAAGCTTTTATCATTTGAAAACAATTAGTCTTCATTTCAGAAAGATCCAATTAAATTTACACGAGTTAAAACCTTTGAATTTAAATTCAAATTCCCAAATCAGTACCTTTAAATAGTTTAACCCCTATAAACTTGTATAACATCTTCAGTCCCTAATTTCCAAATCATAGAATTCAATTTCGAATATTGAATTTAAATTTAAATCAAAATATTTAAATTACAAAATTCAATCAAGTTATTCAAAATAAATTTCATCCTTGAAATTTCATTTCAAAAGCTTTTCACTTAAACTCAATATATTTCCAAAACATTTGAATTCAAATATTCAATTTAAAAATCATTTTAAAATCCGTGACTTAATCGATTTCCTCGTGAAATCCATATTTGTGTGCGTATAGTGTGGTCCAGGGGTTTAACACAATAGTGCAACATCATTCAATCATCACAGATCAGATACAACAATGTATACGATAAGCGATATAAATTATAATGCTTATCTTTCATACACAAATTCGCAGATATATACATCACAGATAATAAACTATATCACAGATAATAAATTGCATCATAGATCACAACCCAAATCAGGGTACATCACAAAGCATCACATATTAGGGTATCAAACAAAACAATTATCCAATAGAATGCAAACACCCATAAGTAGGATTAATTTAATTATCTGATTCATTTAATCAGATCCTTTACTTATGAATTTAATTACAAATCCTGGTTAATTAATTAATTACAACCCATGTTGATTAATTATTCTTTAATTATTTATTAATTATCCTCTGATTATTTATCAACCTTGATTAATAAGTGAATCAATCTTTAATTATTTAATTATCCTTTAATTGATTCCCCCTTAATTAATTTATTAATTAACTGATTAACCCTTAATTTATTATCATTAATTCAAATAAAAATCAGTAATTAATTACCTTAATTAATTAATCACATTAATTAATTACCCCTTTAGAAAATTATCCTTAAATTAATTACATTAATTAATTAAATACCTTGACAGGTTATCCATTTAATTAACCATCCTTTAATACATTAAGTAATAAACCTCCCATTTAATTGTATTTGAAAAACAATCCAAGATTAAATAAGATAATTAGCTTAATGCAATATTACATAAGTCAAACAAATTTAAAGCAAATTAACTTTTAAAATTTTGCATCCTTAAAAGCTTGCTTAAAACTTTGCTTTTGGAAACTTAGTTTATATTTCTAAAACATTGTTTTAAAGCTTGTTTAAAATTTATAATCTGAAACTTTATTTATTTTCAAATTTTATTCTTAAAATTCAAACTATTTAAACATTCTTAAAGCAATTAAACAAATTGAAGTTCAACACTTAATTTATTTGTTTTTAAAATTTTCTTCCCATTTAAAACTAGCTTTTAACTTTTATTTTCAAAGTTCTAAAACCGGAAACCAGATTAACAAACCCGAGCTACATCACTCCTGTTACGAGTTCTCCCCCTCAAAATCTCGAGTAAAACTTCGAGTCATACATCAGCTTCACCGAGAACACACCCCATTCCCTCTCGCGTTCGTTCTTCTTCTTCCCCCTTTCTCTTTTTTTTTTTTAAACGAACTGCTGTAGCTACTTCGTATACGACTCGGTGACAACCAAAGGGACACTCGAAGCAACTTCACAAATGCCTCGAGCAACCCCCACACGATAACCCAAAAACAGAACCACGGCGCTGACCACCACCGTGCACGTGCACGGTGGTTCGCGTCGCCATTGGCGACTCACAGAAACCCCCACGCATCACAAATTCCCTACTCAAACGAAATGAAAACCCAAAGGTTCGATTACAAGCCGAGAACAAATTTTGACCTGCAGTTCGAACAAGGCAACCAAACCCCCACTGACAAATCAATCACGCGGCCACCTCACATCACCGTAGGCGTTGAATCTCCACCACTACGTCGCTCATAACCTTCCCTAGCTCCACCAAAAGTCACGTGTCACTCGGTTCACATATGATGCCGAAATCTTGAATTTACAGAGCACTGAAAGAATACGAGCTTAAACCCTACTCTAGATTCAAACTCAAAACATATGCATGTGAAAAATAAATTGACATTTTTCTAGAATCAACTAGATTACAATCTTGCTTCATGTTGATTTACAGAAGTTATAATTAACTCAATCTACTAAAATTTACAAAAACCCATTTTCGATTCATTTTAAAACTGCTCCTTCGATCCTTGCTTAAAAATCAAGATTTTTATGTTAAAAATCATAGCTTTGAGTGTTTAATCAAGATATAAATTCAAATTATCAAATTAAAATATTTAAATTTTAACATTGGTCTTCTTACTAATGTAACTTAAAGATACAGTGTTAATAACATGTTGTTAAACCCCTGAAACATATTTACATGCCTATGTTTAATATTAACCACTTGTATCAGCAACGAATTTAAAGTTTACACAATCATATGAATAAGCATTTATAAGTATTTTGGCTTGTCTTGTTAAGATTTCAACAATCTGGAAGAACAACTTCCTGTACCACCAAGCAACAGAGAATACCAAGACTATTTATATAAGCAATATCAAAGCACTTCCATTCATCAATTAGAGATACAAGTTTAGATTTGAAATAGTTAAGTTTACTCACAAATGGGTTTTGAAACAGAGGCCTGGAAACTGCTTTGCATTTGAATACTTCAGATATTTGGTTGCAGACTTGATTCTGCATGCTTTGAAATTTGCTTTTGTTGTTGTAGTTAAAGTTTTTTTTTTCTTTTTTTTTTCCAGTTTGGAAGATGGAACAAATGACACGAAGAGTTTATATAAAAAGAAAGCTACAGGTGATGTAGGGTTTGAACAATGCAAAACATGGCTAAAGATGCTTGTTCAGGTGATATCTGGTTTTAACATATAAAATGGGTGAAGATGCTTGTTTGATTTGTAGTTTGTTTAAGAGTGAGGTGGTATTGCTTCAGATTCTTGGCCAAGAATGAACGAATATAAATGAATAGCTTGACGTATAAAATGAGTATTCAGGGTATATCATTTTCTTTGTACTGAGTGACATTGTTTGTACAAGTGATCGGATATTTTTTCTTCTTTTGGAGGATGGGAAAATGAGTTGTGGTGGCTGCATTTATTAGCATTGTACAAACTCATATTTTTTTTCATTTTGTTTGTACAAATATAAGATATTTTCTTTGGCTTCCTTTGTAAGCTTCATTTACATGCCTATTCATTTGTCTACATACCTATATTTATTTTTCTTTATTTTTACTTTGTTTAGGCTGAGATGGTTATACTTTGTGTGCTAAAGATATGATATTGTTTGTAGATGTTTTTCTCTTGCATACTTTTGTTTCTATCATACTTCATTTGTATAACTTCTTTTGCAAGCTTCAGGGATATTTTTGTTTTACTTTGCAAGTTAATTCATACTGAACTATACATGTTTGCTCTATTGCTTTGTAGTGAAGTGTTAAAGTCAGTATACTGTATTGACTTTATATCTTAGGAACTATACCATTTATTTATGTGCTGTTTGAATTTGTCTAATTTCTTTCTTTCTTTTCTTTTGTCTTGTTACTTTATAGTATAAAGGAAATTCTAAAATTAACATATCATTTGAATTTATTTTATAGTTTGCATAACTAAAATTTTAAGATATTTATTTATTTCCCTATTTATATTATGAATTCAAATTATTTTCAAACCATTTACTTAAACTCAAATTCAAATGATTTAATACATATTTAACTGGAATTTGGGGGAAACTCAAACCAATTTATCAATTAATTTCACAAATTTTATTCAAAAATAAATTAATTATCAATTTAAAATAAATTAAAATTCGGGATCGTTACAGACTTCCCCCCTTAAAACGAATTTCGTCCCCGAAATTTACAGGCACGAAAACAACAAAGATAGATAAAAGATAGAGAAATATCTTTCCATATCAACTAGATATAAATTCTAACTCATACAATACTACACAGGATACTCGGGTCATAAATTCTACGAAATATGCAAAGCACTGGTTAGTTCGAAGGGATAACTAACCATTCGTAAAATATATCCGGACTCAAATTGTATTCACATATCTGTCTACTTTTGGGTATAATTTCGAAAATTTTAGTTTAGAAACCAAGGTATATCTATCAACCGTAGCAACCAAAGCAAACGAAAAAACCAATACATCCAAACAATAATTTTGGCCTATTTGGAGTTTATGTCCCATACAAATATATCAAATCTTCTTCCTGTATTTACTAGGAACCATCGAAGAATTGACAAAAGATGCTGAACAAAAGAGATAGATTCAATCTTCTACAATTTTTTTTCAAACACAAGATATGGATTCCAAATTGAGTTTGGAATATCCCAAAGTATATATAATTTGCCCCTCCTCGGACTTCGATCAACCCGAGAAATTACAACAGAATTTCAAATTTGGGTTTAAACGAAATAGTTTTATCGATTCAATTCAAATTATCCTTCACATTCTATTAATCAAGTTAACTCAATCTATAGTTTCCAATTTATTTAAATTTTTAATTTCAAATTTCCAATTCATATTCATTAAGGTTTAAAATCAAATCTGATAAGAAACTGATGAAGATACAAAGTAAGAATTTTCTACTACGATTCGTAGGGCTATCATCACACTGAAACTTCTTCTGGAGCTGTCACGAAGCAATCAAAAGAATTTTTGGAAGATGAATCAAAGAAAATCGATAAGAAAAAGATTGTTTCCACTGTTGCAGGGTATAGACCATTTATAGTGGTACTTCCCTGTCCCCTATCTCGTTCTCTTCTTGCACTCATACTGACTATCAGTGGATAGAAAGAGAATTTACTGAGACATATGAACGGATATCTTAGGGATTACTCATTCTAGGGATACTTCACCCTATCTCTAATGAGCTACTTAATGTGTTATACTCCTGAGCTAAAGTTCAACCTTAGCTCTGATACCACATGTAACAAAGCGGATTTTGTCCGTTCGAAAATCGACATCCATACTTACATCGTACTCGAATGCCGCAGATTCGACCGTTCAAATCCGAGTCGCCGGAGCTTATAACACCATTAAGTAAACAACACAGCGGAAGAAATAAAGAATATCAATATACAACATCTGATACAACATCCTGATACAACAGATGATACAATAGATATCGATATACATCAAAGATATGATACAATAAAATAGCAGCGGAAAAGGAAATAGATAACACTAGCAGCGGAACAAATAACTCCAATATAATCTTCAAGAGAGAACTCCAACAGCAGCTCGAGCCATCATCATGATACACTAAGACGAGCAAGACTGGTGCATATCCAAAGACTGAAACTAGCTCCAGATAATCCACCAAACCTAACTATCTGAAAAAACCCAACTCTAGACTGCTCGTGTGGAAAATAGTGAGCACCCAGAGTTTAGGAAAAGAACAATAAACTCCGAGTCAGTCATGGGACTGGTGTGAGTAACAAAAACAGTTTATCTTTGAAAACACAGAATAAGATAATTTTTAAAGTAAATTCGCAACGCTTTTAGAAAATGAAACTACCATAAGACCTCCCGCCACACACACAATGCAAACGCAGAATTGGAGGAGATTTCTTCTTATGATAGTCAAACATGCTTGATACGTAGAAAATTTCTTTGATATTATTATTATAAGTGCACAGTGCAGAAAAGATTTCGAAAGTAGAATATTAATCTTAGCCAGCATACGACCATTATCGTATGCCTACTATAGCTACCATCCAAACAGTGGTGACCACCATAAGTGAATGGCAGGTTCTACAACTAAAACCGTACAGGGTTTCGTATTGGATGAATGGATTTCCAACAAATGGTCAAGCTAAGGAACTTCTTACTGCCATATGGGATCGCCTCTGGCGGGACGTCCCGAGAACCTAACCGGATCTCTGCCAACACAAGGCCGGGTTACCTCTGTAACTAGGTAACTACTACTCGAGCATGCCACTCCCCGGTCCTTTGGGACCTTTATCCGAGGCGCCTCTAAGCAACAACCACACAGTAAATGAGATTGGAGCTACCACATAGGTAAATATCTGGGCTCCATACCATGATACCACCCTTTACCAGAAGGGAATGACACACCCTAAAGGGCGCGACTCTCATAACCTTGCCGCATCTTTCCTGTTTTGACCATTTTAGGGGTGTGAGGTCCTGATGCAGTCTCGTCCACAAAGCTATGCTTTGGTACAAAGCCATGCTTTGGGTCAACAAATGATCAAAGTAATGATCACAAAGATAAATGATCAAACAAATGATCATATCACAAATGATCAAACAATGATCATCAACACGCAGCAGCACTCAGCATGCCACACTACCAAATTGGGAGTATATTGCTGATAACCTTCAACTACATAACCTCTGAGCTCGTACGTCTCAGAGAAGGGTGTTAAGCTAAGAGAATAAATTCTCCGCCACCAACAGAAATGTATTTGAAAGAAATCTGCTTTATATCTCAAAGTGTAGTGTCAAACATGTAACCATACAAGTCTGTTCCGGGTTCGAACAGAACCGAAGGCACTTCCGAAGAAGCCCTTGCAATCCGGGTATTCACAATCCCGATCGGACTTCCCATCACTTAGGGAATCTCTATACTGGAGCAACTCAGTGCAGAGACAATCGATAGGTTATCCTATCGTTCTCGAAAACACCCGGTCTTCAACACCGGTCTTCAAATGCTATCCATAACGACGTATCACGTATTCGGAATGGGTTATACGACACAAAGGTCCTCTCCCGGCTAAACCGAATAGTGAGTGCAATGTTTAAAATATATGGATATGGGATTTCAATTAAGTCACAACTTAATAATTCAAAGTTTTCTTCAAATGGTTTAACAAATTACCATTTTCAAATCTTTTAAACAAAAGATTTATTTCAAAAACCTTCAATGGTTTAAATAATTTCCCCACTTTAAATCTTTTAAACAAAAGATTTAATTCGCAAAGTTCACCCCATTCACAAAGATCCATTTTTGGATTTCAAAACAATTCCCATTTTAATTGGATTAACTCGTTAAATCTTTAAATTAAAGATTTAACTTATAGCTTTCAAACCGTTTCCATGACTTGGAAAATCTTTTTCATTTTTAACTTGAAATCCTTTTTAACACAAATTGGACGTTCATGATTTAGGTGAAAGCTTTTATCATTTGAAAACAATTAGTCTTCATTTCAGAAAGATCCAATTAAATTTACACGAGTTAAAACCTTTGAATTTAAATTCAAATTCCCAAATCTGTACCTTTAAATAGTTTAACCCCTATAAACTGGTATAACATCTTCAGTCCCTAATTTCCAAATCATAGAATTCAATTTCGAATATTAATTTAAATTTAAATCAAAATATTTAAATTACAAAATTCAATCAAGTTATTCAAAATAAATTTCATTTCAAAAGCTTTTCACTTAAACTCAATATATTTCCAAAACATTTGAATTCAAATATTCAATTTAAAAATCATTTTAAAATCCGTGGCTTAATCGATTTCCTCGTGAAATCCATATTTGTGTGCGTATAGTGTGGTCCAGGGGTTTTACACAATAGTGCAACATCATTCAATCATCACAGATCAGATACAACAATGTATACGATAAGCGATATAAATTATAACGCTAATCTTTCATACACAAATTCGTAGATATATACATCACAGATAATAAACTATATCACAGATAATAAATTGCATCATAGATCACAACACAAATCAGGGTACATCACAAAGCATCACATATTAGGGTATCAAACAAAACAATTATCCAATAGAATGCAAACACCCATAAGTAGGATTAATTTAATTATCTGATTCATTTAATCAGATCCTTTACTTATGAATTTAATTACAAATCCTGGTTAATTAATTAATTACACCCATGTTGATTAATTATTCTTTAATTATTTATTAATTATCCTCTGATTATTTATCGACCTTGATTAATAAGTGAATCAATCTTTAATTATTTAATTATCCTTTAATTGATTCCCCCTTAATTAATTTATTAATTAACTGATTAACCCTTAATTTATTATCATTAATTCAAATAAAAATCAGTAATTAATTACCGTAATTAATTAATCACATTAATTAATTACCCCTTTAGAAAATTATCCTTAAATTAATTACATTAATTAATTAATTACCTTGAAAGGTTATCCATTTAATTAACCATCCTTTAATACATTAAGTAATAAACCTCCCATTTAATTTTATTTGAAAAACAATCCA
Source organism: Allium cepa (assembly GCA_030765085.1). Lineage (NCBI taxonomy): Eukaryota > Viridiplantae > Streptophyta > Magnoliopsida > Asparagales > Amaryllidaceae > Allium > Allium cepa. The sequence goes on along the minus strand of CM060937.1, from coordinate 764,669,849 downwards.
AGATTAAATAAGATAATTAGCTTAATGCAATATTACATAAGTCAAACAAATTTAAAGCAAATTAACTTTTAAAATTTTGCATCCTTAAAAGCTTGCTTAAAACTTTGCTTTTGGAAACTTAGTTTATATTTCTAAAACTTTGTTTTAAAGCTTGTTTAAAATTTATAGTCTGAAACTTTATTTATTTTCAAATTTTATTCTTAAAATTCAAACTATTTAAACATTCTTAAAGCAATTAAACAAATTGAAGTTCAACACTTAATTTATTTGTTTTAAAAATTTTCTTCCCATTTAAAACTAGCTTTTAACTTTTATTTTCAAAGTTCTAAAACCTGAAACCAGATTAACAAACCCGAGCTACATCTCTCCTGCTACGAGTTCTCCCCCTCAAAATCTCGAGTAAAACTTCGAGTCGTACATCAGCTTCACCAAGAACACACCCCATTCCCTCTCGCGTTCGTTCTTCTTCTTCCCCCTTTCTCTTTTTTTTTTTTTTAAACGAACTGCTGTAGCTACTTCGTACACGACTCGGTGACAACCAAAGGGACACTCGAAGCAACTTCACAAATGCCTCGAGCAACCCCCACACGATAACCCAAAAACAGAACCACGGTGCTGACCACCACCGTGCACGTGCACGGTGGTTCGCGTCGCCATTGGCGACTCACAGAAACCCCCACGCATCACAAATTCCCTACTCAAACGAAATGAAAACCCAAAGGTTCGATTACAAGCCGAGAACAAATTTTGACCTGCAGTTCGAACAAGGCAACCAAACCCCCACTGACAAATCAATCACGCGGCCACCTCACATCACCATAGGCGTTGAATCTCCACCACTACGTCGCTCATAACCTTCCCTAGCTCCACCAAAAGTCACGTGTCACTCGGTTCACATATGATGCCGAAATCTTGAATTTACATAGCACTGAAAGAATACGAGCTTAAACCCTACTCTAGATTCAAACTCAAAACATATGCATGTGAAAAATAAATTGACATTTTTCTAGAATCAATTAGATTACAATCTTGCTTCCTGTTGATTTACAGAAGTTATAATTAACTCAATCTACTAAAATTTACAAAAACCCATTTTCGATTCATTTTAAAACTGCTCCTTCGATCCTTGCTTAAAAATCAAGATTTTTATGTTAAAAATCATAGCTTTGAGTGTTTAATCAAGATATAAATTCAAATTATCAAATTAAAATATTTAAATTTTAACATTGGTCTTCTTACTAATGTAACTTAAAGATACAGTGTTAATAACATGTTGTTAAACCCCTGAAACATATTTACATGCCTATGTTTAAGATTAACCACTTGTATCAGCAACGAATTTAAAGTTTACACAATCATATGAATAAGCATTTATAAGTATTTTGGCTTGTCTTGTTAAGATTTCAACAATCTGGAAGAACAACTTCCTGTACCACCAAGCAACAGAGAATACCAAGACTATTTATATAAGCAATATCAAAGCAATTCCATTCATCAATTAGAGATACAAGTTTAGATTTGAAATAGTTAAGTTTACTCACAGATGGGTTTTGAAACAGAGGCCTGGAAACTGCTTTGCATTTGAATACTTCAGATATTTGGTTGCAGACTTGATTCTGCATGCTTTGAAATTTGCTTTTGTTGTTGTAGTTAAAGTTTTTTTTTGCTTTTTTTTTCCAGTTTGGAAGATGGAACAAATGACATGAAGAGTTTATATAAAAAGAAAGCTACAGGTGATGTAGGGTTTGAACAATGCAAAACATGGCTAAAGATGCTTGTTCAGGTGATATCTGGTTTTAACGTATAAAATGGGTGAAGATGCTTGTTTGATTTGTAGTTTGTTTAAGAGTGAGGTGGTATTGCTTCAGATTCTTGGCCAAGAATGAAGGAATATAAATGAATAGCTTGACGTATAAAATGAGTATTCAGGGTATATCATTTTCTTTGCACTGAGTGACATTGTTTGTACAAGTGATCAGATATTTTTTCTTCTTTTGGAGGATGGGAAAATGAGTTGTGGTGGCTGCATTTATTAGCATTGTACAAACTCATATATTTTTTTTCATTTTGTTTGTACAAATACAAGATATTTTCTTTGGCTTCCTTTGTAAGCTTCATTTACATGCCTATTCATTTGTCTACATACCTATATTTATTTTTCTTTATTTTACTTTGTTTAGGCTGAGATGGTTATACTTTGTGTGCTAAAGATATGATATTGTTTGTAGATGTTTTTCTCTTGCATACTTTTGTTTCTATCATACTTCATTAGTATAACTTCTTTTGCAAGCTTCAGGGATATTTTTGTTTTACTTTGCAAGTTAATTCATACTGAACTATACATGTTTGCTCTATTGCTTTGTAGTGAAGTGTTAAAGTCAGTATACTGTATTGACTTTATATCTTAGGAACTATACCATTTATTTATGTGCTGTTTGAATTTATCTAATTTCTTTCTTTCTTTTCTTTTGTCTTGTTACTTTATAGTATAAAGGAAATTCTAAAATTAACATATCATTTGAATTTATTTTATAGTTTGCATAACTAAAATTTTAAGATATTTATTTATTTCCCTATTTATATTGTGAATTCAAATTATTTTCAAACCATTTACTTAAACTCAAATTCAAATGATTTAATACATATTTAACTGGAGTTTGGGGGAAACTCAAACCAATTTATCAATTAATTTCAAAAATTTTATTCAAAAATAAATTAATTATCAATTTAAAATAAATTAAAATTCGGGATCGTTACAAAAACTGTGTGATAGATAAGAGATCTTCAAGTCCTTACATATGGTGTCTAATTTGGTCACCCCTCCTATAGGATTAGATACCAAGATAGGACTGTCTACAGAACTAGGGGTAAGAGAGAACTTTTCAATAGAGTCCAAAGAAATAAAACTCAAGGAAACACCCGAATCAAACAAAACTTTAATATATATTCCATCTAAAAGTAAAGTACCTTCTAATACTCCCTTGCCCATCGAAGAAGAAGATGGTTCTGCTTCCAAAGCAAAAACTTTATTTTGAGGCGCCCTCTGAAGAAGTGGACAATTCTTGATCATATGTCGTGGCTGATGACAATTAAAGCACAATGATTTCTGAACCATAGCTGATCCTGGGCCACTCCGATGCGGTTGCTGTTGTTGCTGCTTGAATCCTCTTCTAGGACACTTATTTGCCAAATGTCCTTCCTGTTGACAAATGTAGCACTTGCGAGGTCCGTTGTTATTCCCAGGTTTCTTCTTATTCGGTTTCCTCGATTTAGGATCGGACTTTCTCTTATTCGAATTAGTGAAATTCCCACCCGAAGCTGCAACTGGAGCCCCCGATTTCTTACTCATCAAACTTTCATATCTCAACGCCATATCAGTCAAATCAACAAAAGATCCCTTCAAAAGCACCGTCAATTTTCCATGGAATTTAGGCCTCAACCCTTACACAAATTTCTCATTCTTTTTTAGAGGAGTATCGATGAGTCCTGGAGCATAACAAGAGAGTTCGTTGAATCTGGTTTCATACTCCGAAATAGACATACTACCCTGCTTCAAATACAGAAAATCCTGATACAATTATGTTCTCCCTGCTGTTGGCATAAACTTCTCTTCAAACAACTCCTTAAATTTGTCCCATGACATGTTATCCTCAGAAACATTTGCAATTGTTGAATCCCACCATGCTGCTGCACCACCTTGCAATTGCCACGATGCCATATGCCTCTTACGCTCATCCGACAATTTCATGCTCTTGAAAATACGTTCGCAAGAGCGTAGCCAGTCTTGGACTTCAATTATTGACTCTGAACCTTTGAATGGTTGGCCTCCGTGATGTTTGAAATCCTTGCATAAAGCTGCAAAACTAACTTGAGGTGGTACTGGATTGACAGCCTCACTAGCATTTTGACTCCGTCCATCATCTGTTGAAGTATTGGCCCTAACTCTACCTCTTCTTCCGGAACTCATGTCGGTCACCTGAACAGGTAACTCAACAATTTAGAAAGATATATATAATTATATGAAAATACAAATACGCACTCTCAGGATAAATATAACACAAGAGCCTAGGTACTTGCTCAACCTAGCGCTCTGATACCAACTGTGAAGACCCGCCTTTCTAACCCCAGAAAGACGTTTCATCATTAAGAAAGAAAGGGATAGAAATAAAAAAGAATAGAAAGAAAGAATAACAACATCAGAATCTCACAATGGAATGGAACAAAATATAATACATCACATAACTATTATATGGTTATATATACATCAGAGTCATACAATATCATATAATAGGACTGTCATATACATATGTGTCCATACATACATCCAAAATACAACATACACTAACTACACAACGGAAATACATATATAGATACATACGTCAGGTCTTCTTTCCAAAAGCTTCTCTAGAAAATCAACACTTCCAATACCTATCACTTGGCTACTCATAAAAATTTGAGTACCCAAGAGTTTATGAAAACACAAAATATAAACTCCAGGTCAGACATGGGTCTGGTATGAGTAAACGGTTTGAAGTTGTTTAACTTTGAAAATCCTTTGAAATAAAGGCATCACGTAAGGCTTCCCACAAATAAATTCGGGTAAGTTTTTACCTTACGATAACCAAAACAATTTATAGGAACTTCAGTGGTATTATCATAGTGCCTAGGGTTTTCAAGTAAATAGAAAATAGCCGAAATTGTTACATGATTAAATTCCAGCTACTAGCCACGAAAGTGGGTAATACAAATCAAAACCACAGGGTCTCGTAGGGAAAATGGGTTTCCAACAATGGCAGGGCTATTGGGGTACCGCCCGTCACAGTACGGGGCCTAGATCACCGTACCGAGGATCACTCTCGACCCCCTACAACATAAGGCCAGAACCATTCCTTACTGAACAGTCCCAAACAAGACAACCCCGTAGTTGTGGCCAACAACTGCCCACACAGCCGAAATAAAAAGGGACATCTAGACAGGGGAATATATTGTCCTGCTTGGGCATGACCCACCTAACCTTGCTGCATCTCCGCTGTTTTAGCCATTCCCAGTTGATGAGGCTTGAGGCTACGATTACCTTTATTGAACATATCTTAGAATGCTCATCGTTCGCCTGACGATGTGTTGAAAGCATTCAATCCATACAAGTTCGTTCAGGGTTCTAACGAAACCGAAGGCATTATCTCGTCACACTCATTTTGGAATCACCCTCAGAGTTAAGGACGATAACCCATGCATTCTGAAACACCATCTCCATCTCCACTTGATAAGTCACGACCTATCATTTAATTTGGATCGATGTGGTTTTCGGAGAATCAAAATTGATTCTTCTAATCCCGGTCTCATCCGAATCCAAACGCCATTTTAAGGGCCAAGTTGTCTATTTAACTTAACAATTCAATTTAATATTAAGAATTCACATAACATATATTACAGATAAATTATATACAGTTATTATAGATATATCCGTAATATATTACAACATATCACAAACCATCATCAAACAGATATAAGAATCAATCAGACAAGTATCATGAATTCATGTCAACTAGTTTGATTTACTTAACACTTATTTAATTACTTATCGATAAACTAGTTTATTCTTTATGAATTACTGATTAATTAACTTATAACTTTATTAATTATTACTTACTTACTCAGTTAATTAATTGATTCATAATTTATTAATTAATAACTTACTTATTAATAATTACAATCTTATTACATATTTACTTATCACAAATTATTTAGTTAATCATTTATTTACAATTAATGAATTATCAACAATTGAATCATTTATCTTTACTTAATTACTTAAGTAACTACCATTGATTAATTAAACTTGAAGTAATTAACTAACATTCTTAAGTTAAGTTGATTAAACATATGATTTATTTCTAATTTCTAATTTTATTTAAAGGTATTACTTTAATTTAATTACGGATATAAGTTAAATTTTAATAACCTTATACTTTTACATTAATCATCATCTTTTTTTACAAACCTTACTTCACTAAAGTTTTAATCAAATTTTAACTTAAACTAACCAAGATTATTCCCTTAATTATTCTTATTCTTTGTAAATCAAAATACTTAAGTATTTAAGCAAAAACAATCAGACTCGAGACGAATACTATTTTGACCCGAGAAATTTCCAAGAAAAACTCGAGTTGGACTCGAGCATTTCTATGTTTTCCCCGAGTTCTCCCCGGTGCTTACCTTCTTCATTTTTTTTATAACAGTTTAAATTTAAACTGTTTCTTTCCAACGCAAAATACATATTACACGGGCCAACTCACTTACTACTCGAGTACTCCTTCGAGCTCCCCTCTGCAAAATACTTAGGCAAGATTTCAACGCCGTGCACAACCATCTGTGCATGTACACCCCCCTCTGACGCTCTTCCATCACCTGGCCTGATCGCTGACAAGTCGATTGCCATCCACTCTTTGGATTCCAACACCCCAAAACGTTGATGGAACTCAAGAACGAGAAACGATAGTTTTGAGGTTCAGATCAAAATAATGCTCCAACAACTTCCTCCTCGTTCAAGCGATACAAACCTCCGGATGCTTCGAGACTCCGGCTACACCACCATTAGCCTCCATAATACCATTCCTCTAATTTTCGTGAAGCTCTGTCATCTAGGTGTGTCGAAATCGAAAATTTACAGAGCTCAGTGAAACTCGTGAAAAAACCCTACTTTAATCACAATCTCAAAATCTATGCATTCGAAAATTATTTTAACATTTTTCTTGTGTCAAATGGATTACAATCTTGCTTCATATCAATTTACAGGAATTAAAATCAATTTAATCTTCCAAAATCGACAAAAACCCATTTTAGTTTCATTTCAAAACAGCTCTTAATACCCTTGCGTAAAAATCATAATTTTTATGCTAAAAATCACAATTATGTGTATGAAATCTAAATATGTTATTAAATTTACAAATTTAAACATTCGAATTTTGAACCTTTGATTTCTTTACCTGTAACTTGAAATAAACAGTGTTTATATCTTACTGTTATACTTCAATTACATTCCTAAGCTTCTGTTTTCAGTTAAACAATCTGTATTACTTACATTTCTAGGTGTAAAATTTATTTAAATGGATTAGTATTAATATTCTTTGCTCCTTTTTGCTCAAAAGCTTGAAACAAATTAGGGACAGAGAGCTTCCAGTGCATAAAAGAAATACAGGTCCATTTATTTTCCATTTATTTTCAATATATATATAGCAACACAAAACATCAGAAGCTAATTATCATACTTAAAATTTAAGAAAGTATGTTTACTCACACGAATAAAACTTTGAACAGAAGGCAAGGTGTTGATGGAACTGCAGACGAAATTTCCTGAAGCCTTTTCACTGCTTTGATAACTAGTTTGAAAATATAAGGTGATGTTTATTCTTCTCTTTTTTTTTATAAACTCAGTGTAAACGAGAATGAAAGATAGGGTGGTATATATAGATGAAAGTTACAAGTTGATGAAATTTAGGCAAGATATTTTAGTGTACAAAATTTATAGGCTGAAAAGATTGATTTGTGGCTTCATTAATTAATTTTGTCAGGTTGATATTATTACCTTATACTCAATTATTACCCTAAACTCAATAGATGTCCAGGTGGCTTCATTAATTAATTTACCTTGTCTTACTTAAGAAGCTTGCTTACGAATATAAGTGTGTTATATTATTTTATTTTATTTTTTTATGGTGCAGCCTGATTTTGAATTCTTTGTTTGTTGAGTGTAAATATAACTTGTTAATTTCATACTACATTGCTAAGAGTTTATGCTTTTACTTGATTTCTTACTTCAATTTTATATATATTCTCTTCGTATGTTGACTAACAATATTTAAGGACATTTATAAGTTTATTTGCATTTAACATTTATCATTTAGTTTGATAGTCTTTGATGTATTTCAAAATTATAACCTATATATAATATTTATCAATTGCAAACAAAGTGAAATATTTTAATTCAATTACATAAGATAAATACCATGTAAGAGATTTATTTTAAATTTTCAAATGTAACTTTTCTTTCTAAAATACAATTTTATATAAACAAATGGCAATCATTCCAAAAGATTTATTTATTTTAGAATGATTAGTTTATATTTTATTTAATTGGATTAAATATTTATTAAGATAAATAGGGTCAAAATCCAGGATCGTTACACTTGTGACAATTCTCGAGTGGAAATATACAATTTGTTCATAAATATTTAAGTTAAGCCAGTGGTTATAGGACATGAAACTAAACTCATTTATTTACTAGCTTAGTGTAATTCACACTTTTTTTATTGATCAATGGTGATCATTTTATGGTTTAGAATAGCGATATGCGATGTCGCTTTGTCCACGTGGGGGACTGTACCTCGTTTTATTGAGTTTCGTCTCATTTCGTTTATAGGCTAGTGAACTATGGGTTCTTTGGAGTTTCGACACCTTTTATGGGCTAGCGACCCATGTTCTTTTATGGAGTTCGGCTTCATCGGGCGTACCGTTTTTGTACTACGTCGTTGTTCCGAATTATTTGAGTTTCAGGTTCATCGCGCATACCACTATTGTACTACGTCGTTGTTCTGAATTATTCGAGTTTCAAGTTTCTTGGGTGTACCGTTATTGTACTACGTCATTGCACCGGCTCTATGGTTAGCGACCATGGGATACGTCCCGTTTTTGATACACGTTTTGGTGAGTCTTCATGCTCCCTTTTTTGATAGGCCTCTCCCTTTGTGATTTTTGGATTTCTAATTGATGATTTCTAGAATTTATGTTTCACCAATTTTTGTGATTTATATTGATAAGCTTGATCAATATTTGTGGTTTGGTGAATAAGCTGAAGTACTTGACATTCTTTTTGGTGCTTGAGAAAATTTGAGATATTTTATGATTTTTTTTGTTATCTAATATATACTTGTCACAGTATGGCATTATTGTTATCATATAATTTTTTCATATCTCTTATCCTATCTCATTTTATATGATATTTATAGCTAGACTAATCCGTTTTTTATTTTCTTTACAAATAATACTCGTGTCAGACCGAGGTATTTCAGGTGCATCTACTTGGCTTCTTATCAGGGTCCATCGCCTGACTTTTGGCTAACTACTTTAACTTAGTAGTTTTTTTTATACATTCAACATAGAGACTCCTTGATGTATACATATTCTTTTGTCTTGCAATTGTACCTATTCTTTTGTGATGTAGTGGATCATATATGACCACTACTTTGATGTACAATTTTATATATTGCATTCATGTCTATTTCCGCCTTAGTGATATGAATATCTGTGAGTGATTTTGTGTTATGATTATTTTATATTTATTTCCGAAGAACTCATCGCCACTATGTCGTAGCTTTGATTTTGTACTGATATGTCGCACTTCCTCTTGAAACGAAATGCATGTAATACTTTCTGGCATATCGGTGCTCGCACAAAGCAATTACACAGATGGTCGCTTCTCAACTGCCTTATTCTTCGTGGTAGTTGGAGGCATTACTCCGTAGTGTTCTTTGCTAGTGTGAGTATAAAGGTGGGGCGTCACACTAAATTACATTAAATTTATTTTAAAAATAGTGAAATTTTAATTGTATGTCTTAAGTAATTGTCGAAGTCATCGAAAATCGTCGTTAATTATAGCTGTCGACAATCTTCAAAAACCGTCAGTATGTTGCGATTATACCTACAGCCGAGTCCGGCCCGATTCACTATCTTCCTTCCCAAAACCTAAAATTCTTCCCCAAATTCAACCAAGCTCCGTCGCCCGTCTTCACTCCCCATCAACATCCATCAGAATCTTCATCAATTTGCAGTCTCCAACCATCTACGCCTTCAATTCATCAAAAATTAGGTAATTCTATACCTAAACTAATTAATCTTAATTATTGTAAAATTACAACTAATTTTTGGTTATATTTGTTGATAATAGCCCATTGGTTGTTTATAATTGAATATTAGACGATTAAGATATGTTTACTAGGGTTATTAGTGTTTATATCTGATAATTAATGTATAAATAGTGCTAATTTGGGTTAATTAGTGTATATTCTTATTAGTGTAACATAACTTAGTGTAAATTAGTATATGTGTTTGCAAAACATTGATGAAAATAATTTACTTACATAATCGTTTAATATTTTATACCCTTAGTTGTATATAAATCTAGTATACATGTATGGGTATGTGGTAATATAAACAAATTAGTGTATAATGTTAATTTTTTATTACTTTGTAATAAATTCAAGTTATTGTTAGCTGAATGTTGCAAAAACCAATTTTTAATTACTCTTTAATTGTTACGAATTCAAATAATCAATTAGTGTTAATGCTAATATAAACAAATTTGTGTATAATGATAACAAATTATATGTTTAATAAAAAATTAAAATATATAAATTGTAATGACTTCGATTTTCGACCCTCGAAAATCGACACTAATACATCCACTAGACTATGTGCCGAACAATCGAATGCTTGAAAACCTGAATATTGGTGGAAAGTTAGAAGGAAGGAAGAAAGAAAAGAGAAGAGAGAAGAGAGGAAAAAGAAACTAAAAGCAACGCAGATCTCACAATCACAGCGGAACAATATAAAATATAATATCAATGATCTTTACAAAAGTGAAACTATTATATACATACATCAACCATAGCACAACAACAAACCACAATCATCAGCCTGAACAGTTATAATAGTCCGTCCTCACAAATCCTGATGATTTCAACAACAAAGTTGTGGAAAATAAACATATACGTAAATACGACTTGAAGACCTTCAACCCGTCTCTTGAGCTCCAATGCATCCAAAGTAATTTTTAAATATGCTCTGTCTGACCCAAGCATTATAATAAAATAACACCCGAATCAGTCGGGAAACCATCGTGAGAAAACACATCGCATTGGATTTTAAAGTTACAGGAAACCCTTAAAAATCAAAAGTATCTCGTAAGACCACGCCGCACATAAAATGGACGATATTTTATGCGAAATCCTCTAATATTATAATAATGTCTAGAATACAAATAATTATGAATCATAGCCGAAATTGTTACCTTATTATATTCCACCATACTAAGTATACAACTAAAACCATAAAGGCTCATGTTGGAAAGTGGATTTCATACAATGATCGGGCTATTGGGATACCACCCGTCACGGTGCATCTTTAGATGAAATAACACCGAGGACCTCGCCTAGATTCCCTACCAACACAAAACTGGCATGCCCCTTACTGGATAATACTGAATATGATCACCCCTCTGTTAGTGGGCCCCAAAGCATAAAATGAGAGATAATAGTGACTCTAGATAGGTATGACCATACCCTACTTGAGAGCAACTCACTTAGCCGTGCTGCATCTCCCATGTTTTAGTCATTCACGGTTGATGAGACTTGAGGCTACATTTTACCTTTTATATAGTACTTCCCACTAGGAATACTAACGCTGTCCTCCATGCAACAACGCAATACCAGCATTCATCAATACAAGTTCATTTTGGGACTGAACGAAACACTTGAGATCTCCATCTTCAATTTCCATCATCCCTAAGGTGTCTTCACTTTGCAATGCTTAAGTTGGACTGAAGTGGTTTTCGGATAACATATCCAATCCTGATCTCTTTGAAACAACATTCAATATTTTCTAGTAAACTCAACCATAGTTCTTAAGGAGATAAACAAGCAAAGATAAGAACAAATATCACATCCCAACTATTAGTGGACGGATTTCCTTAACATTGTTCTAGGAGAACGAAACGAGATTTATACGCATAGTACATCATCATTGGATATGACTGTGCCATACAACTCATGGGTCCAATTCCGATAGTGGATTATTTAATTATTGAATAAAAAACATTCAATTAAGAATTTAATTCCCATAGGGAAAACTAACATTGGCTAAGCATCCCGTAACACTAAGCCTTTATTAATTATTCTATCATTAATTAAATCACTTTGTAAATATTTGTATAAAAAATCCTTTTACACACACACACACATATATCCAAAATCCTTATATTATCAATACTTGGAGAATATCCATATACTTATCTCAACACTATAAGTATATTCACAAAACTGAGAAAGATTTCCTTTCCATACAATTCAAAAATCATTTACAAATCCCTTACCAATCTCAAAAACAATTTATCAAACCATTTATAAATACATTTCTCAAGTCATTTATAAACTTACTTTTTATAAATACATGCAACTATTTATAAAGCTCTTCTTATTAACCTATAAACCCATTTATAAATTTCCTTTATAATTCTCCAAGACGATTTGGAAAACTCTCTTCATACATTATAAATGGTTCACTCTTAAGTCTCCAAAACATTTTATAACTTCTCTTATAAAGCCCGAATCTATTTATAAAACCTTATTTATAAATCTCGAAAACATTTACAAATAAATAATAATCATTTACTTTAAAACGCTATTATATAATAATAAACATTATAAATAAGTAATTATTAACTTTAAACATATTAAAATTAGTAATTAACAAATTTCAAAACATTTTTATAAACAATAATAAAATTATCTTTAACAATTTTATAAATAAAAATAAATAATTTCAGTAACGACTCGGAATGTTCGATCCCGAAAATTCCAGATAGTCAGGAAAGAAGAAAGAGATATAAGAAGAAAACAGAAAAAAGTCTCAGAATCTCGCATTCGCAGTGGATCAAAATATAATATCAAATAATAACACCTATAACAAGGAAAACTGTACTTATCAAATTACATTTTAATACATCAGAGTTACACATAAACACAGGACAGATACAATCATGTCATACATACTACAATATCACAGTGGCAACTCTCCATATGTTCCTGCCATCCAGCTCGCCTCTTGAGCTCCGGAACGTCCTTACCTGAAAATCTGTAATTACTCGGTCTGACTCGAGCATTACATCAAAGTAACACCCGGGTCAGGCTGGAAACCAACGTGAGTAAACCCATCTAACATGGAATACAAAAGCAAAGCTTAAATAAAACCCAGGGTAACTCTTATCAATTTACAAATTCACTATTTGTTAAAGACATCACTTATTTCACACATCACTTTTTAAGTAGCAAAACTTAGATCAAATGGTCCAATTCACTTAAATCATTCCAATCCAGCCTATTCACATATCAATTTATAAAGAATCAAAAGTGGTTTTGGGTATTTATTAATACCCGACTCCGGTCTCTTCGAATCCATGTCATCTCAACCTAAGTTATTCCCTTAAATACAATTCAACTTCAAATATAGGATATCACTTATACACAACAAATTATCATTCATAAATACATTATCACAGCATACCTATCATATCACAAAATATTTCATCTCAGAGATATAAACCAACTTAAGGCATTTAATATCATTTAATCATTCACAAGCAAAATTTGATCACTTCCTAGTTAATTTAATTATCTCGAATTAAATTAATTGCTAACTCTAATCACATTGATTACCTTTACTTAACATTAATTAATCACAAATCAATTAATCGTCTTTTAATTATCCATCCAAATTAATCAACCTTGATTAATTTTCCTTTAATTACATCAAGTAATTAACCATTAATCAATTACACAATTTAATTAACCTCACATTCATATTAATTAAATTGATCCTTAATTAATCACCCATATTAATTAGTCTATAATCATTCATATTCATTAATTATCCTTTCATTAATCACACACCTTAATTAACAACTCCTTAATTAATTACTTTTAATTAATCAATCCTTTAATTAATTACCCTAAGTAATGAATCCTTAATTACTTTCACTAAGTAATTATCCTTCTTTATTAATTAAACAAAGTAATCAAACCCAAAACTACTTCCATTCTTGAAATTAATTACATCCAGTAATTATCCATTAATTACTTTACTAAGTAATTACACTTATAAATCACATTAAGAAATTACTTAACCAATTATCCAGTGATTAATTAAACTAATTAATTAACTTAAACTAATCACATTAATTTAATTAATTACATTAAGTAATTAATTCCTTCAATCGCTTCCTTAAGTAATAATAATAATCAATCCCAGAAATGATTATTCTAAATTAACCATCTTAAATTAATTAATCTAATTAATTATTCCCAATTTTGTTAATTAATGATTCCTAATCAGTATTATTCATTAAATTCATATTTAAGAATTTTATTAAGTTAATTATTCGAACATAATTATTTTAGACAAACAAATTTAAAACATGTTTTATATTTAAAATTTAATCTTAAAAACTTGTTTTAAAATTCCACTTAGAACTTGGAATCTTTTCTATTAAAACTAAAACATTTTAAGAATATGAAATCTGGCTATACATTTTCCTTTTATAAAACTGTTCATGTTTTCAAATTTTGAAACCCTGGTAAAAACATTTACACACACCCAAGCAAACCAAACTCAAACCACTTCCCATCGAAACTCGAGTGAATTCCTGAGTAAATCATCGATATGCTTATGAGCCTTCAACTACCTCCCCTTGCTTCGAGTTGAACTCTGGAAAATTTCGAGACTTCTCGAGTAGCTCCTTCTTCCCAAACGATGAATGTAACGTCCGGACCTTTCGGCACGCTTTAAATCGACACACGTGCCAATTCAAACCATACGGAAGGGCGGATTGTTATAGGGTAAATAAGAAAAATAGAGAAGAAATAATATAAAACAGAATCTCATAGCGGAAGGATAAAATATAATAAACAATATACAGTTCATAAAACTGTTTACAAATAATTGATTCTTCTTTATACAATGAATATCAGAGTTCACATACCAATAAATATCACTGTAGTGGAATTAAATAGTGTAGTGGAATAATAGTAGATAATAGTAATACAAATCTTTGTCCTCCAGAGCTAAAACTTCAAATCCTGAAACGCTCGGACTGACCCGAGTGAATTGAAAGGACAAAACACTCGAGTCAGAACTAAAAGATCTTATGTAAGTTAAATCAACAGGAATAAATATGAGTGCAGTAACTCAAGAGATGCTCGAGATTTACATCTCCTAAGGATCCATTAAACTATTTACTATGTAGTATATTGCGCTAATATAATAGTGTCTATTTGTAAAATAAACTTACTTTTAAATAGTGTTAAGGCTTTACATTTCCACCTTAACACAGTTATATATTCCCATAGTCTATACAGTATCGTAATCTCCCCCGTACAGGACGTCATCAGTGGGCACTCCATAGGTATGGTACAAAACAAAAATCGTATAAGGCGCGCTAGGGTAGGTGACACGGCAAAACTAGGCAATGCCAGGGTAGATATACCAATTACGCTTCCGGGTCGGTGGTAACGCGTAGCTCCTACTACCGCCCACCTCGAACAACACCACCAAATCAAAGAAATCAAAATTGGCCACCGAATCAATCCAAAAGTCAAAGTATAATATTGAAGGGATGTGTCCGATCAAAGGTGCTACCTTATTAACCCGTCGATCACTCATGTTTTAGCCACCTTATGCCAACTCACGGGAGTCGGGTCCACGTATTTAACTTACAGGAAATGCCAACACCATCCTACTTCATTCTGGAATCTCCACTGCATACACGGTTGTTAAAGTGGTTTTCGGAGTTGGCAGAGAGTATGACAACTTCTGATCCCGGTCTCTTCAACAATCAAACGTTACTATAACACCGCGGTCTTTAAAAATAATTATACTTTCAAAACTATAATATAATTATCCATTTCAAAACCCATAAATACGATATCATTTCCTTTTAAAACCCAAATACATATGATATCATTTTATTTCAAATATATTTCTTTTCCAAAATCATGCCACCTTTAAAATTTATAATAACCCGAAACCAAATATTTGAATTTTAACTTTCAAAATAATGCTTCGAAATCTGTTAACGCTAAAATGTGAACGCTAACACCCCGGTGTGTGAAGTGTAGTTGTGAAAGCACCACCCGATAGATCGGGAAAGAATTACAAGCAAGTAATAGCAGAAAAGCAGTAAACAACAACAATTTTATAGTGGTTCGGCTTAAGGGTATAGCCTACGTCCACTGTAAGTACTTTTATTAATAATCTCGTTACAAGCTGATACAATTCTTCTCAAGTACAATATACTTCAAGTTACAAGTGATTTGGAACAAGTCTTAAGCTTCAGTGTCGATTAAAGTTCTTAAATTCATGTTGAAGATGTGTGGTTTCTTCGTGAAGTTCTTTGATGTATTCCTCTAATCTTGAAAGCTCTAAGTGTTGATGAAGTTCTCAATGCAGCAAGGTAACGGTGTATGAAGAGAATGTGCCCAAAGTCCTTTGAATGTTGGAGGTGGTCGCCTATTTATAGAGAGTTCTGGTCTGGAATTATTGCCAAGTCCTAAGTCGTGGCCGACTTAAGATAAGTCGTAGCCGGTTTAAGGTGAGTCGTGGCCGGTTTAAGGTGAGTCGTGGCTGATTCATCTGGCCCCTTCACGGCTTCACGAGAGTTCATTTGTACAAGTCCTAGGTCGCCTCCGAGTCAACACACCTCTTCTCAATAATATGGCATCGGACTTATATTTAGTGGCCTTGGGTCGTGAACGACTTAACATAGGTCATAGGTCGGTCGCGACTTAGGTGTAGTTCATGATCTTGTCCCTGTTCTAAGTGGTTAGATCGGTAAATTCTCTGGATGGTTAGGTCGTCTTCTGTCTTAGGTCGGTAACTATCTTAGGTCGGTAGCCATCTTGTTAAGTTTTAGGTCGGCAACTGTTTAGCCCTAAGTCGGTATCCATTTGGGCCTTAAGTCGGCATCTCCTTAGCCTGTTAGGTCGGCACCTCTTCGAGTCTTAAGTCGGCATGCTGCTCAAGCTCCTTAGGTCAGTATCCCTTCGTGCCTTAGGTCGGTCTCCCTGATAAGGCAGTTAGGTCGGCATCCAGTTGAGTCGGTAGCCTTGTTAAAGTATTAGGTCGTCACACTTGTTGAACTGTTAGGTCGGCAACCCCCTTTTAAGCTGTAGGTCGGCATCCTTTCGAGTTGCTAAGTCGACACCGGGTCAGAGTTAACAAAATCCATAGTTTAAAACCATAACTTTCAAAACTTAAAAGGTTTGGATATTCAACAACATATAAAATAAAACAGTTGAATTTAAAATTTCTTTAAAAGTAAATAATTTCCACCTCTTCACAATTTTTATTCACTTTAAATTCAGTCTAAACCCATAATCTTTGTATTCTCTTTCAGTTTAAATAAAACACTTCGATTTTCAATATTTCAAACTTTGAGTATTTAATGAATTTCAAAACTAAGGTTAGGGTTTCTAATCAACAATTCATTTTCCTATTATTTAGTTTGAAAGGTTTACATGATAATTCCATAACCATTTAAAATAAAACTAAATTTATTAACACTAAATATTTCCTTCCATTTTTTTATACTAGAATTATTCATTAAATCCAGTCATAAATATCATACCTTTAAAATTTCCAATTTACATAAGTTAACATCAACTTATGGAGTTAATTTTTTTTAAATAAGCTCAATTCAAATTAAATTTCCAATTTATCATTCAATCTTAATTGATTTGAATCATTTAAAATTCTATATATATATACACACACACAAAAGATCTTAAACCTGTACTTAATCATATAATATAAATTATCAAATGCCATTTTCAACTTATTCATTTTTATTTAACAGATTTATGCATAGCTTAAATTCAACAATTTGACTATGTATATATATATATAAATATATTTATATCATATCCAAATTTAATATTTATTAAACCGTATCATATCCAAACCATAAAATCATTTCAAAAACAATTTTACATACATACCGCGGTGCCTGTACATAATTTTCTATCCTATGGTCAAATGATACAGATATTTATCATTTCAATCCGCAATTAAAAATAAAAATGCGGTTGTATATCATTTCAAACCGCAATCCCGAATGAAATGAAAATGCCTGATAACTTGCAGATTTTAAAATATAGTACACATCATCCATTCACCAGACATCAATCATCAACCATTAATTATAATCATCATCTAATTCAAACAAACATCAATATAGAGCATATAAAATATAATAAGGAATAAATAACATGTATTAACTAACAGTTTATTCAGAAATAAATTTAATAACTGTTTAACTAGCAGTTTATATACAAATAAATAAATTTTAACTGTCAATTTATGTGAAATAATAGAAATTCAGTTAAATTAAATAAATGCGATTTACTGAGATGATGAATAAAACATGCCAACCAGTCATAAATGAATTTCTACTCATATCTTAAGTCAATTTAATAAACATAAGAAATTTTAGAAGTTGTGAGTGGGTTAAAACACTCACCTTTTGAATTTAAATCTAATTTAAATCCGATTTAAATCCAAAAATTTGACAGTCTCCAAATCTGTCCAAACAAGCGTCAAAAGATCTGGAATTTTATTACGATCCTAATAAAAAAAATTGCACGTGAAACAGATAACGTATGCAAAAGTTATGAATATTTTACGAATTGAAAAAAATATAAATATAAAACAAAACTAACCCATATTCAAGCCACATCACCCCTCTCTTCCCTCTCTTCTCACGCGTTAGCATCTACAGGGTTTCGAACCCTAGCCCAAACGAGCTGCCATGAGTTCGTGAATTTTAGGCATCGCCTCGGTCGATCAAAGCCAGATCCACGGCCAACGTCGAACTCGGTAGGACGAGCCGCCTCTAACCCCAACGTGTCTCCACCTCCAGCACCCCCTATGTCGACCGCCGCCGTGAGCCATACGGTCAGATTCTAGGCGAATTCTGGTGCTTATATCAGGAACTAACCGTATGGATCGAACCCCCCTTGCTCCCCTCTACTCGTTTGTGCCCTTCGATCGCCAGGAAATTGGTGATCCACCGTCGATTTAAATCCGAGGTCAATGGATGGCCGAGGTTCACCTCGAATTTCAATGGAGATTCGAATCGAAAAACGATTTGTACCACCGAATTATGCTCGTCAAGAGCTTCATCATATATATTTTTTGGAATTTTCTGAGGAATTTAATTTTAGGCTTTGGATTTGATTTTTGAAATTTGAATTTAGATCTAGGGTTTTGCAGCCATTGGGAAGAGAAAGAGTTGAAGAAATGAACGCACAAACAAATGAGAATAGAAGGAGGCTAGGGCTTATAATTGGATTTATATATGTAACAACCCGCATATTTGTCAATTTTATATTTAAATATTTTATCTAAATATTTTATCGTTAGTCCGATTTTAGCCCGAAAAGCTACATTTTGCATACGTTCAAATTAGGACTCAAGACCACTTCCATTGAGTTCAAAATGACTTTTTCAATTTTTTTAAGTATAAACTTTGATATGTTTGGAGTTGATGGAATTTCACTACTTTTTCGCTTAGGACTTTGGTTTGGACTTATCCTATTAGACCCAACCTCCACTCCCTCTTCTCTTCATAATTTCCTAACAACATAAGCTTTATTAAAAATGGTGAGTGGAATGGGAAATTAAAATTCCAAGCCCAAGTTCTCTTGCTAATCCATCATTCAACTCGAAATTCAAAGAGAAGACACTGGATTCAAGCTTCTTGTGTTGAGATTGAAGTGGGAATGATTCTTTCGTTGCTCTAAGCTTCATTTTCATCGATTTTTGGTGCAAAGGTGAGATTTTTATCACACATTCTTGTCCATAACTATCTTGGAATGTTGGGAATGAATTCCTATCATTTTAGCATGTACATTTGCATTTGGTTTGGATTGAATTGGTGAAAAACTCCAATTTTCGTGTGATTTGCGTTTTTAAGGCCTAGGTCGTTCTGCATGGAAAAGTCACACAGGGTTTAGGTCGTTTCCAGCCTTAATTTGTTCTATAGCATTAGGTCGCTCGGCTCTAGGTTGCTAAGCCGTAGGTCGCTCGGCCTTTGAGTCTCTGGGTCGTTCGCATGAGATAGGACGTTAGACCTTAGGTCGTTTCCAATAGGTCGTTCGGCAGATCGCTCGCCCCTTTCCCCTTTAGGTCGCGTGTTCTACTAGGTCACGCGCATCCGTAGGTCGTTCGTTCGGCCTTGTCATTGCTAGGTCGTGAGAACTTTTAGGTCGCTTGGCCTTAATTCGTCAGGTCGTTTGGCCTCATTTTTAGGTCGCTCGACCTTAACTTCACCTTAGGTCGCAAATTCTCGGCCTTGCCTTTGTTAGGTCGCTCGGCCTTAATCGGTTAGGTCGCGTGGCCTCGTTACTTCCTTAGGTTGCATGGCCTGTTTGTACTTAGGTCGCGCACCATCTTAAGATTGCTTATCCTCTAGTTCGCGCACCACCTTAAGGCATTAGGTCGCTTGACCCATCCACTAGGTCGCTCGGCCTTACTTATACATTAGGTCGTACCTCGTTAGGTCGCGACTTTGCGTAGCTCGGCCTGCTTCAACTCTTTAGGTCGTTTTCACCTTAGTTTGGCCTTGTTAGGTCGTAAGAGTAATTACACTTTGATGGTTTTTGGGAATTGATTTCCTTGGATTTTATTCACGTCTTCGAATGTGAATTTTTGTGACTTGTTGTTTCTACAACCAATTTTGTGATTTGTCACTTTAAATATATAAAAGGTTCCAATACCAGTAGTAAATATTAAAACTCTTTCATCAAAGCGATTTCAACTCTATTTTATTACAAATTTTTTTTCCTAAAACCATTTTCTAATCTATTAGTATATACAAACCTTTGCCTCACTCGAATGAGAAATTTAATTAAACGGCTTAGTAAAACAAGTGGTATGAAACGCTTGCATTTGCTTCGTCTGTTAATTCTTGGACTTGTTCGATTGAACCTTTTGTGACAAATTCCTAGTGAAGATCAACAGTTTGTTCGTAAATATTTAAGTTGAGCAAAATGTTATGGGACATGAGGCTAAACTCATATATTTACTAGCTTAGTGTGATTGACACTTCTTTATGATCAATTTCGACCATTTTTGTGATTTAGACTAGCAGTTGTGCTATGTCTCTTTGTCTACGAGGGAGACTAAACCCTGTTTGTGTGATGTTTCTACATCACATATGTGGGGTAGAGCCCCACGGTCTTCGGGCCGTTCTTGTGGAGCTTCGGCTAAAAATTAATGGTTAGCTGCCATGAGATAGCGTCTCCTTTTGTGATACACGTGTTGGTGATTTTTCATGCTCCCATTTTGTGATAGGCCTCCCCCTTTTTGTGATTTCAGGATTTCTTGTGATGATTTCTACAATTTTGTGCTTCACCAATTTCAGTGATTTCCATTGATAAGTTTTATCAAATTTTTGTGCATTGGTGAATTCATGTGTCATTGACTTGTTATGAATACAAGTTTAGGGTATGATACCCCTTTTGGATCTTTGAGAAGATTCTTGTGACATTGATTGATCTCTTGTTGATTTTCATTTACATGCTTATTATAGTATGTCTTTATGGTTATTATATGTTCATGCCATATCTTTTATTCTATATCATATCCTCTGATATTTAAAGCTAGACTGATCCGCTTATTATTTTCTTATGAAATAATACTCGGGTCAGACCGAGATGTTATAGGTACTTCTGCTTGATTTCTCATCCAGGATCATTACCTTGACTTTTGGTTCACTACTTATATTAGTAGATTTTGTTGTATACATATGAGATATAGACTCATGGATGTTTTCATGATCTTTTGTATAGCAATTTTGGCTATTCTTTTGTGATAGTGTGGATCATGTTTGACCCCTACTCTGATGTACACTTTCGTGTGTTATATATTCATATCTTTTTCTTCCTTTGTGATATGGATGTCTGTGACTGATTTGTGTTTTGTTTATTTCTATATTTTTTTCCAAAGACTATATATAGCCACCGTGTAGTAGCTTTGAGTTTGTGTCGGAATGTCGGATTTCCTCCTTAAATGAAATGCATGCTATAATATCTGACATATCGGTGCTCGCACAAAGAAATTACATGGATGGTCGCTCCTCAACAGCCTTATTCTCCGAGCTAGTCGATTGCATTACACCGTAGTGTTCTTGACTAGCGTGGGTATAGAGGTGGGGCTTCACAGCTTGGTATCAGAGCCAAACTTCAAAACAAAGTAGAATAATTTAACAAGGATCGTCGTCCTAGGTCCATCTTAGGAGTCGTGCTTTAGGATATTATTCAGCTCTTCGTACCGTTCTATCCTATTTTCCTTTATGATTCCTTGCTTCACCTATCAAGAATGTTTAATATTCGTTTGGTGAATAATCTTCTTCCTCTTCTTTCTTTCTTAAGGAAGAGAAATGGTTAGACCAGGCCGTCCCAGTGCCAGTCAACCTAGAGCTACTCTCCAAGATGGAGTTTTTTATGACTGCACAATAGCTTCTTGACTTGGTAAAGAATGCTCAGGCAACTGGTTCTACTTCGTAACTTACTCACTCTAAGTCTGGATTTGCACGTTTGTGCAACGATTATACCTACTTGGGTGGGAAACCATTCAAGGGTTCTGAAACTATTATTGATGTCCAGGCTTGGTTAAGATCATGCGATCGAATCTTTTCTCGCATGAATCTTATCGATCTTCACCGTGTTCAGGTGGCTTCTAGTATGCTCCAAGAAAGAGCATTAGACTGGTATGAACTTCTTATTTTTGAGATTAATGAAGCGGATCTTACATGGGAGAAATTCCGTGAATGCTTCGAATTAAAATTTATGCCAGAAGCTGAGAAGGTGACTTTGGCTCGCCGTTTTATTGACCTTGTTCAAGGTGAATCTTCTGTGACAGACTATGTCGCATCTTTCGAATCTCTTTCCAAGTATGGGGTTGAATACATTAATACCCCATTGAAGAAAAATCAGAGATTCGTCTATGGCTTGAACAAGAATCTCAAGCAGCCATTACTTCTTAAATTAGAAGTTTCTTTTAATCAACAGATTGATATCGCTCTTCGTCTTGAAGAGGCAGATAAAGAAAGTGATGTCGAGGTTATGGGTGCCAAACCAAACTTCAACAACAAGAAAAGGCCAAATAAGTTCAAAGGCCCTTATCCCAATAAAAAGGGGAAACAAGCAAATCCTGCCACAAATACTTCTTCTTCTAGTAGTGGACAATGCTTTAACTGTGGTTCTAAGGACCATTATGCGAACAAGTGTTCGAAGCCACGTTCTTGTCGCTATTGTAAAAGCCCGGATCATTACATACATGTATGTCCCAGACTTCAGGGCAAAAGGAGGGAAAGCCGAATGTGGCTCAAGCCCCTGGCAACACATCTCGTGGTCAAGGTATTTCTCATTCTATCCTTGATGGCATTATTCTATTTCGTGATCATCTTATTCGAGTTCTTTTTGATACGGGTTCGTCCCACTCTTTTATTTCAAAAGAACTTGTTGATACTTTTTCTTTGGATGTTTTGTGTTTAATGACCTCACTGAAAATTGCGAATCCGGTTGGTGGATCCGCAACACTTAGTTTGATTTGTAGAGATGTCGAGATTATTTTATGTGATTTTTCTTTCGTAGCCGATTTGCATGTTATGCGTTTGTAACATCCCCTTTTTTTTTCAAAGTAATTGAATTTGAACATTTAATTCATTTTATATGTTTAATGTGGATCCTTAATTGATTTTGAAATGAATGACTTCGGATTCAATCAATGAAAAAAAGTTATAATTTTTAATTGTAGTAATTCTGGTTGAATTTGAATAACGAGAGAATAATATTTAAATATTCAGAATTGAGATAAAGGTAAATCTGGATGTAATTAGTTATACAAATGGTTTTCAAATTTATTTTTAAGTCTATTTGAATATAAATAAGGTGGTTGGATTTTTAGACAAACTTAAAAGTCAATAAGTAATTATTTGGAATTTTATATTAATTTAAAAATGAATTTAATATTATTAAAATGCAATTTAATCAGATTTTGGTCCGGAATGAGCCAAAATGATTTTTATGGTGTTTATAAATTTTATATGAATTATTATTAAGTTAGTAAAATTTTAAAAGTAAATTTTTAAGCGTTTTCGACAATTTTGAAAATCGCTTGATTTAATAGACGAGTTAAAATAGCCTTCCGGGGCACAGTCTCGGAATTCAACGAAACCAGTTTCATTGGATCCGTAATAGTTAGTTATTATCGGATTTCAATTTTCGTACCAATTGGAGTTGTCGTTTGACCGTGGCAGCACGAAACGCTTAGAAATCGATTTAGCCGATTTAATTTTAAATTTATCGTTTAATTCCGTAACTCGCATATACGATCAAATTAGCTTACGATACTTGTTCCATTGTGTCCGGGATGCGGCCTGTCGAAACGCGCGGATTGGAGTCCGTTTGCGTAAGCGGTAAATTGATTAGGAAGATTAATATAATAATTAATAATATTATATATATACATCAGAATTTCTTAAAACCCTAGCAAAAACAAACGCGAGCCGCCGCAGTTATTCAATGGCCGACGTTCCTCCATGTTTCGCCTCCGTTTCTGTTAAATCCAGCGATTATTTGAAAAAATCTTCAACATGGAAGTTGAAGCTCTCAAGAAGCTCTTCCATACCAACGTGTATGATCGTCTATTGCTGTGTGGTTTGTGGGAAATCGCGTTTTGAAGGTCGCGATATGCTTTCTTTCGTGCTCGATTTCAAGGAGCCTGAGGCGACCGAGTTCGAGGTGGTTTCGGCTATGGGTAGAGCTTGTCTCGACGTTCGAGAGGGTGGCCTTGGATCGACTTTGCAGCGAGCGTGGGTGGTCGCAAATTGAGGGCGTGATGGGTTGTTCCGTTCGAAATTGTCTTGATGCTTGCATGAGGAAGGTGTACTGTGCGGCCTTGAGTTAGATTATAGATCTAGCGGCCAGGATTTCTTATGGTAAATAAAATAAAAGACATTTGTTTTAAAATTCGATTCAAAACTTTATAAAATCCTAACTAATTCATACGTAGTCAGATTTGTACGAATTTGATAGCGCCGGAATCGCAGAAAAGAGTACTTCGCAGTGGAACAGTTCCGGATCCATTCCGGGCAGGTAGAAATTTGCGTTAGATCGAACGTCGTTCGGTTTAATTTAGATTTCGAACGCTCGCCGAAAATCAAGGTGAGTTAATCTCACTCACATCTGGAATGTTAGCTGATTTAAATAGTTAATATCTATATATCTGTGTGATTGGTTGAAATGTTTCTTTATATCAGCCTGGATTGATATATTTATAGTGTTGTGCTAATATTTGTGGATGCAGGGAAAACAGGTTGGAGGGATCCAACTGGATACCTCACAATGTAGTAATTATTTTTATAATTGATGACGATGCCTGTTATATATTGTGATTGATAAATTTGGGATTAAATTGTATTATGAAATTGAGGGATAAACTATAAGCCCAGGATGTTAAATTATAAAGAAATTTGGAGTTTTAATTTTAAAGAAATTAAATTGGATTTTCAAAAGAATTTAAGAAAATTTATAAATAAGGAATTTAAAGGAATATAAAAAATTAGAATCTGTTTCGGTGGAAAACTGGAATGAAATTTGTATTAGAATATTGCTGAGTAAATTATAAATCCATAATTAATTATTAATGGAGGAATTAAATTCTAGAGAAATAAAAGATATTGTTAAATAATGAATTTTAAAGAATTAAAATTTGAAATTTATTTAGAATGTAAATTTAAAATTTGTAAAATGTAGAATGATAAACAAAGAGAAATGTTATCAATTGATAAATGTGAAAGTAAATTTATGTTATTAAACCATAAAACTAAATTGAATAATCGACAGAAATCGTGAGAAGAATTTCTGTGATGTTTAAGTGGAAATGAGATTCCTTGGGATAACCAAGTTCGAGTTTAAACTGATTTTATAAAAAGAAAGTTTTAAAAATTCAAACTTGTTTAAAAGTGTGTTTGGAAATTATTATTTTAAAATAATTATTAATAATTAGCAATAGTAAATTTTATAAATACCTTAATAATTATTTTTACAAATGGATTTGTTTGAAAGACTAGTTTTGGACTTAAGTCATTTGAAATGAGTATCTATCTTATTAAAAACACTACTTTTAAATTTAGTTTATTAAAAACCTTATTTAAAATCAAAGTTTATATCTTAATAAATGGTTTTACTGTACATATTTTGAAATTATATTTTGAGTAAGTAACTAGAGGTGAATTTACGTATTTTAAAGTATATTTCAATATAAAATGTTTTTAACTGTTTTCAAACTAAGTTGTTTTGAACTTAGTTATTTCCAATGGAAATATATGGTAAAGGATTTACCTTGTAAAGGGAAGAACTTTGAGAATTGTTTTCAAATGAGCTTTGGAAATTTGAAAATATATCTTTTAAAGATATTTGAGGCAAATAAATAATGTGGGACTTATTTATTGTGTGATGGATGCTTATGGATGTTTGTGAATATAAATTGATAGTTAAATCCCCGACTATCAATATTGGACAAATGCGTTGATTGTTTCGAAGAGACCGGCATCGAGATTTATTTCTCGAAAACCACTTCGATCCGATTTGTACGTTTTCGTGCGAAAAACGTGTTTAGAGTCGAAGATGGACCAGTGAAATGCAAGGGCTAGTCGCTACTAATCCCGAGGATATTTCCAAAATGGATGTAGTAGGAATAGTGCCTTCGGTTCCGTTCGAACCCGGGACGGACTTGTATGGATGAATGCTTGCGAAACATCGTCAGGTGGGCTATGGGCATTCTAAGTGAAAACGTTCTAAAGGTAATGCTTAGCCTCAACCCTCATCAACCGGGAATGACTGAAAATCAGGGGATATGCAGCAAGGTTAGGTGGGTCATGCCCAAGCAGGACAAGATATTTCCCCTGTTTAGATGTCCCTTATATATTTTCGTCTTAGTGGGTGGTTGGTCGCGCCAACCACGGGGTTTATCTTGTTCGGGACTGTTCAGTAAGGAATGGTTCGGGCCTTGTGTTGTAGGGGATGAAGGGAGTAGTCCTCGGTACGGTGATCTAGGCCCCGTACTGTGACAGGTGGTTCCCCAGTGCCTAGTCATTGTTGGAAATCCATTTTTCCCTACGAGCCTTGTACGAGTTTTGTTTGTATTACCCACTTCTGTGGCTAGTAGATGGAATTTAATAGATGTAACAATTTCGGCTATTTTATAAGTATTTGTAAATAAACCCTATTATAATATCAGAGGATTTTCTATAAAAAGTGTTTTAGCTATCGTAAGGTAAAAACCCGACATGTTTATTTGTGGCGTGGTCTTACGAGATGCTTTTGTTTTCAAAGGATTTTTGAAACGTTAATAATCAATTTGGATGCATTATTATCAGTTGGTATTCCAGACTGACTCGGGTGTTATTTCATTATAATGCTCGAGTCAGACCGAGTATTATTTGTACAGGATAGGATGCTTTGGAGTAGGAGAGGAGCTGGAGTACGAGACGTATTATCCGTATTTATATATATATCCGCTGTTATGAAAGTATGGTATGTCTGATTGATATTGATTGATGTATGAGATTCTCTAATGATACGATGTATTAAACAGTTACAGATTTCATTTTGTGTAAAGTTCTATATCTACTATTATATTTTATTCCGCTGCGACTGTGAGATTCTGATATTGTTTAGTTTCTTCTTCTTTTATCTCTTCTTATTTAACCCTAATGGTTCGTAATTCTGTGCCACTTGAGTTAATAAAGGTAGAATATTATTGATTCAAAGGGGTACGGATTTGCGGGCTGTAACACTTGGTATCAGAGCTTAGGTTGGCGACAACCTAGGCTTTGGTGGGGGTAATTACTCATTAGACAGAGTCGATAGTACCCTATAATGAGTTGAGAGTAATAATATCTATGAGAGCGTACTTGTTAGTGAATATAAAATTGTTTTTATACTGTGTTGACTTATCGGTTGAGTGTTTATGAACTCTGGTCGGTACGGGAAGTACAACCGTATCGATAGGGGTTTCTAATCTCTTAAACAAGATAAACCGACATAGTATTGTTTTTATAAGGGGGTAAATGAAATAATTTTACCCAAAATTATATTTTGATATAAAAGAAATAATTTTCTGAAATTATTATATATATATTTGGTTGATTGGGTGCTAATACAATAAGTAAATAAGAATCTAAAATTTAATCTAAAATGTGAAATAG
Organism: Allium cepa; assembly: GCA_030765085.1. Lineage (NCBI taxonomy): Eukaryota > Viridiplantae > Streptophyta > Magnoliopsida > Asparagales > Amaryllidaceae > Allium > Allium cepa. The sequence goes on along the minus strand of CM060937.1, from coordinate 764,641,750 downwards.
CTCTAACCAAATAAATTCCATGAGTATAAATTATATAAAAGAGAATAACTAATTTAAACCAAACCAGAATATAAAACCCGGAAATTTTGGAAAGGATTTCAAATGTAATGAACATGAACGTTTGGAAATTTAAAATCCTAGGAAAGTTTGAAATGTTTGTTGCGATTTGAAGATATTTGAAGGTAATGATGGAATATTGATTTGGAAAGTATTTTGAACGGCAACTGTTTTGAAATAAATTTGGGAAGTAAGAAAGCATTGAACTCACTTCAGTCGCTGGAAAATAATCCTGATGATGCTGGCCACATCATTAGAATTCATTTTCGAGTTTCTAAAGTGACGGATTGCTTCCCTAATATTTGGTTATGGTATTGTTTGACTAGTTGGGTATAACAGTTGTTCTGGATATTTCAAAAATGGGAATTTGTTTTGGAAATTGTTTTGGAAAAGCTGGTGATTTGATTGATATACCAAATCGGTATATATTTGATATATTTCAAAATGGTTTTGAAATAAAACCGGGTAATAGAATTCTTGAAAATTCTATTTAAATAATGTGTAGAATAAAATGAATCAACTATTGAGCTTATTAAGTGAAATTGATATTAATAAGAAGGAAGAAATGAGAATTTTAATCTTGGAATTAAAAATTAACTTGAGGAATTGGAAATGAATAAAATATATTAAAGTGAATTGGAAATTTGAATTTAACTTGGATAAGTTAAATAAATTAGACTTAGAATTAAATTGACTTGGGTTAGATTGAAATGTAAGATGACTTGAATTGTGAGTCATTGAGAAATGAGTTATACCCATGAGCTATTAAGTGCTATACTTATAATCTGGAAGTGTGGATTTAAAATTTGCAAAGGATTAAGATTGAAAAATTATAACTTTGAAATTGTGATTATATGCTGTAAATGGATTCAAATGAGCAATATGAGCTGTAAAATAAATAAGTTGGTGAACTTATAAAATGGACATGAAGTTATAAATCACAAATGGGAAATAGTTGGATGGTGTGGGAAATTCAACTTAATCTGGAAAGGAATGAAAATTGAAATAAGGTAAAGTGAGATATAAAGGAAATGAATGAACTTAAATTAGTAAACAAGTTTTGAACTTGTATTTGGAGAATTAAAGTTGAGAATTTGAAATTGAATTAAGTCTAAATGAATTAAAATTAGGTTGAATTGGATTTAACTTTAATCGAATGGAATTGAGATCGAGTTGGATTTAATTAAAAACAAGATTCAATTGTGTTGTGAATAAATATGAATGGAATTAAATCCTTATTTAAGATGGTAAGGGAAAATGAAATGAATTCAAGTTGGCTAAATAAATTTAGTTAAAACTTGAATCTAATTTTAGAAAGACTTGAAAAGGAAGAAATTTAATTGTGCGGAAAGGATATTGTATGAATAAAAGTTTGACTCAACCAAATTCAAAGGGATTATTTGAGAATGAATTTAGTATAAGATAAATTTAATAAAAATAGTACGGGAACGGGTATAGTTTTGGAAGCTTGTTAATAATTGAAGGGTAAATGGAACCTAGTTCTTGTTTAGAACATTGAAAATGGTCGTATTGTAAATAAGTTCAGAATGAATTGGGAAAGAGTATTAAAACCTAATATGGATTAGGTTAGAGACTAATTGAATTACAATTAAATGGAATTTGTTTATTGTAATGAATAAAATTTTGATAATCGATCAAAATTTGGGAAGTAAAATGGAAACAAATTGAGATATTATGGAATTGAAAACATTTAAGAAAGATGATGAGATGGTTATTTTTAAGCTTATGAAAATAGCTTTAAATGAAATTTGTTTGGACAATAAAATTTTGAATGCAAGCAAATGACTTTTAAGATAGTTATTGTGATGAAGAAAGAATATATGAGTTGTAAATAAGAATGGAATGACTTATATAACTATGAAGAAAAATAAAAATAAAAAAAATATAATAATAGTAATAATAATAATAATATAATATAAAATAAACTTAAGATGAATAATAAATTTGAAAGGTGAGAATAAGGATTGATTTAATAATTGAAATGGAATAAGCATGCTTGGATTATTAACCATGCAGAAGTGAATAAAATTAATATAAATCTAGACTGGAATTAATTTTAAATGGGTGTAAGCTGAAGTGATGATTAATTGCTTGAATGGCATGAAAATTATATGTATTCGGAATTGAGATGTTTAACAAGCAATTGAAATTGATTTTTGAATAAATTGAACTGAATTGGAATCTAATTCAAAGAGTTTGTAAATGAATACAAGTGAGTTGGTTTCAAGAAGCATATGGAATTGATTTTGAATCAATTGGAATGAATTGACATTTTGATAACTGATGTTTGCATATGAATGGAAATGAATCATAAAAGAATTGCAAATGTTTCAAGTTTAAAATAAAATTTGATTGTAAATCAAATTGGGAATGTAAGTTAAAATAAGGAAATGTAAGTAAAGCAAATGTTAATTATATTGAAATAGAAATGAATGGGTTGTAATAAATAAGCATGGTATATAGTAAACTTGAATTTAGATCATTCAAGTGATATAAAAGTGAAGTTTGGATTTGTCAAGAAATTAAAAGGTGATTGAAAATTTTAAATTGTTGATAAGACATGGTTAACATTATTAAATGATGGTGAAGTTTGCTTGGTTAGGCTATGAAAATGGTATGTTGGTTAAGATTTATGAAATGGTTGTGTATGGCTTACATTTATATTGGTAATGCTAATGAAATGTTCATATTATTGAAAGCTAATGAGTTTGTTTGAGTAAGTACAGGTGCGGGAGGCGTTCGAGAGAGTTGGAGCACGTATATGCATTATATATTAGCTACTTGCTATTAAAATTTGCTAAAAAGGTACGCCTATGCTAATAAAATTGGGAAATGATATATTTGGTGTGATATATTTTGGTTTCCTACCGTGTGGGTCGATGTATATATATTTGTTTGTATAGCGATATCGCGAAAGCACCTCCGTACAGGGGAGACTCTGCCAAAAAAATTTGGAAATTTTGGGAGTTAGAAAATTTTTGGGGATTTTGAAAATCTGAAATTACCTTGGAAAGTTACAAATCGAAATAAAAGCTTTAGAATAAATAAAGAAAATGATGTGGGGATTAAGCTAAAGGATTTTGAGAAAGTAAATATAAGCTTTTAACTAAGCAAATGGGGTAAGTAAATGGGTTTGAGAGTATGTTCTACTTTAGCAAATTTCGGGGATGAAATTTTTATAAGGGGGGAGTAATGTAACATCCCCTTTTCTTTTAATTAATTGAATTTGAACATTTAGTTCGTTTTAAATGTTTAATGTGGATCCTTAGTTGATTTTGAAATGAATGACTTCGGATTCAATCAATGAAAATAAGCTATAATTTTTAATTGTAGTAATTCTGGTTGAATTTGAATAACGAGAGAATAATATTTAAATATTCAGAATTGAGATAAAGTAAATCTGGATGTAAATAGTTATACAAATGGTTTTCAAATTTATTTTTAAGTCTATTTGAATATAAATAAGGTGGTTGGATTTTTAGACGAACTTAAAAGTCAATAAGTAATTATTTGGAATTTTATATTAATTTAAAAATGAATTTAATATTATTAAAATGCAATTTAATCTGATTTTGGTCCGGAATGAGCCAGAATGATTTTTATGGTGTTTATAAATTTTATATGAATTATTATTAAGTTAGTAAAATTTTAAAAGTAAATTTTTAAGCGTTTTCGACAATTTTGAAAATCGCTTGATTTAATAGACGAGTTAAAATTGCCTTCCGGGGCACAGTCTCGGAATTCGACGAAACCAGTTTCATTGGATCCGTAATAGTTAGATATTATCGGATTTCAATTTTCGTAGCAATCGGAGTTGTCGTTTGACGGTGGCAGCACGAAACGCTTAGAAATCGATTTAACCGATTTAATTTTAAATTTATCGTTTAATTCCATAACTCGCATATACGATCAAATTAGCTTACGAAACTTGTTCCATTGTGTCTGGGATGCGGAAAAACCACAAGATCGCCTGTCGAAACGCGTGGATTGGAGTCCGTTTGCGTAAGCGGTAAATTGATTAGAAAGATTAATATAATAATTAATAATATTATATATACACATCAGAATTTCTTAAAACCCTAGCAAAAACAAACGCGAGCCGCCGCAGTTATTCAATGGCCGACGTTCCTCCATGTTTCGCCTCCGTTTCTGTTAAATCCAGCGATTATTTGCAAAAATCTTCAACATGGAAGTTGAAGCTCTCGAGAAGCTCTTCCATACCAACGGGTATGATCGTCTATTGTTGTGTGGTTTGTGGGAAATCGCGTTTTGAAGGTTGCGATATGCTTTCCTTCGTGCTCGATTTCAAGGAGCCTGAGGCGACCGAGTTCGAGGTGGTTTCGGCTATGGGTAGAGTTTGTCTCGACGTTCGAGAGGGTGGCCTTGGATCGACTTTGCAGCGAGCGTGGGTGGTCGCGAATTGAGGGCGTGATGGGTTGTTCCGTTCGAAATTGTCCTCATGCTTGCGTGAGTAAGGTGTACTGTGCGGCCTTGAGTTAGATTATAGATCTAGCGACCAGGATTTCTTATGGTAAATAAAATAAAAGAAATTTGTTTTAAAATTCGATTCAAAACTTTATAAAATCCTAACTAATTCATACGTAGTCAGATTTGTACGAATTTGTTAGCGCCGGAATCACAGAAAAGAGTACTTCGCAGTGGAACAGTTCCAGATCCATTCCGGGCAGGTAGAAATTTGCGTTAATTCGAACGTCGTTCGGTTTAATTTAAATTTCGAACGCTCGCCGAAAATCGAGGTGAGTTAATCTCACTCACATATGGAATGTTAGCTTATTTAAATAGTTAATATTTAAATATCTGTGTGATTGGTTGAAATGTTTCTTTATATCAGCCTGGATTGATATATTTATAGTGTTGTGCTAATATTTGTGGATGCAGGGAAAACATGTTGGAGAGATCCAACTGGATTCCTCACAATGTAGTAAATATTTTTATAATTGATGATGATGCCTGTTATATATTGTGATTGATAAATTTGGGATTAAATTGTATTTTGAAATTGTGGGATAAACTATAAGCCCAAGATGTTAAATTATAAAGAAATTTGGAGTTTTAATTTTAAAGAAATTAAATTGGATTTTCAAAAGAATTTAAGAAAATTTATAAATAAGGAATTTAAAGGAATATAAAAAATTAGAATCTGTTTGGGTGGAAAACTGGAATGAAATTTGTATTAGAATATTGCTGAGTAAATTATAAATCCATAATTAATTATAAATGGAGGAATTGAATTCTAGAGAAATAAAAGATATTGTTAAATAATGAATTTTAAAGAATTAAAATTTGAAATTTATTTAGAATGGAAATTTAAAATTTGTAAAATCTGGAATGATAAACAAAGAGAAATGTTATCAATTGATAAATGTGAAAGTAAATTTATGTTATTAAACCATAAAACTAAATTGAGATAAATCGACAGAAATCGTGAGAAGGATTTCTGTGATGTTTAAGTGGAAATGAGATTCCTTGGGATAACCAAGTTCGAGTTTAAACTGATTTTATAAAAAGAAAGTTTTAAAAATTCAAACTTGTTTAAAAGTGTGTTTGGAAATTATTATTTTAAAATAATTATTAATAATTAGCAATAGTAAATTTTATAAATACCTTAATAATTATTTTTACAAATGGATTTGTTTAAAAGACTAGTTTTGGACTTAAGTCATTTGAAAAGAGTATCTATCTTATTAAAAACACTACTTTTAAATTTAGTTTATTAAAAACCTTATTTAAAATCAAAGTTTATATCTTAATAAATGGTTTTACTGTACATATTTTGAAATTATATTTTGAGTAAGTAACTAGAGGTGAATTTACGTATTTTAAAGTATATTTCAATATAAAATGTTTCTAACTGTTTTCAAACTAAGTTGTTTTGAACTTGGTTATTTCCAATGGAAATATATGGTAAAGGATTTACCTTGTAAAGGTAAGAACTTTGAGAATTGTTTTCAAATGAGCTTTGGAAATTTGAAAATATATCTTCTAAAGATATTTGAGGCAAATAAATAATGTGGGACTTATTTATTGTGTGATGGATGCTTATGGATGTTTGTGAATATAAATTGATAGTTAAATCACCGACTATCAATATTGGACAAATGCGTTGATCATTTCGAAGAGACCGGGATCGAGATTTATTTCTCGAAAACCACTTCGATCCGATTTGTACGTTTTCGTGCGAAAAACATGTTTAGAGTCGAAGATGGAGCAGTGAAGTGCAAGGGCTAGTCGCTACTAATCCTGATGATATTTCCAAAATGGATGTAGTAGGAATAGTACCTTCGGTTTCGTTCGAACCCGGGACGGACTTGTATGGATGAATGCTTGCGAAACATCGTCAGGTGGGCGATGGGCATTCTAAGTGAAAACGTTCTAAAGGTAACACTTAGCCTCAAGCCTCATCAACCGGGAATGACTGAAAATCAGGGGATATGCAGCAAGGTTAGATGGGTCATGCCCAAGCAGGACAAGATATTTCCCCTGTCTAGATGTCCCTTATATATTTTTGGCTTAGTGGGTAGTTGGTCGCGCCAACCACGGGGTTTATCTTGTTCGGGACTATTCAGTAAGGAATGGTTCCGGCCTTATGCTGCAAGGGATGAAGGGAGTAGTCCTCGGTACGGTGATCTAGGCCCCGTACTGTGACAGGTGGTACCCCAGTGCCTAGTCGTTGTTGGAAATCCATTTTTCCCTACGAGCCTTGTACGAGTTTTGTTTGTATTACCCACTTCGGTGGCTAGTAGCTGGAATTTAATAGATGTAACTATTTCGGCTATTTTATAAGTATTTGTAAATAGACCCTATTATAATATCAGAGGATTTTCTATAAAAAGTGTTTTAGCTATCATAAGGTAAAAACCCGACATGTTTATTTGTGGCGTGGTCTTACGAGATGCTTTTGTTTTCAAAGGATTTTTGAAACGTTAATAATCAATTTGGATGCATTATTATCAGTTGGTATTCCAGACTGACTCGGGTGTTATTTCATTATAATGCTCGGGTCAGACCGAGTATTATCTGTACAGGATAGGATGCTTTGGAGCAGGAGAGGAGCTGGAGTACGAGACGTATTATCCGTATTTATATATATATATATCCGCTGTTATGACGGTATGGTATGTCCGATTGGTATTGATTGATGTATGAGATTCTCTGATGATATGATGTATAAAACAGTTATAGATTTCATTTTGTGTAAAGTTCTATATCTACTATTATATTTTATTCCGCTGCGACTGTGAGATTCTGATATTGTTTAGTTTCTTCTTCTATCTCTTCTTCTTTAAACCTAATGGTTTGTAATTTTGTGCCACTTGAGTTAATAGAGGTAGAATAGTATTGATTCAAAGGGGTACGGATTTGCGGGCTTTCACAGCGTTACTTAGGCTTTGGAATGATTTTGGGAATGGATTGGCTTAACCGTTATGAAGCTTATATCCTATGTCCTAAGCGGACTATTCATCTTCGACATCCTTAATATGTTAAGCAGAATTCTATTATTTTTAAATATTCAAATTCCTGCTTGGTTGCATCATTATATTCATTAAATCCTCATGATGACGATAATGATGATGAGGAGGATATAATTTCTCTTATTCACGTTGTTCGTGAATTTTCCAACATATTTGAGCCTGTTCTAGGTCTACCACCTAAGCGAGCAATTGAGTTCAGAATTAATTTTACCCCTGGAGCTCAACCTATTACTCGTTCTCCTTATCGCATGTCCAACAAGGAAAACGAGGAGATGCGCAAACAGTTATCCGAATTGGAGAGAAGCAATTTATTCGCTCTAGTTCTCGCCTTGGGGAGCTTTAGCAATTTTCGCAAAGAAATCCGATGGTACACTTAGGCTTTGCGTTGGCTACCGCAAGCATAACGACCTTACTATCAAGAATAAATATCCTCTACCTCGGATTGATGACCTTTTCAATCAACTTAGTAGTGCTAGAGTCGTTTCACAATTGGAGTTGGCTACCGGTTTTCATCAGCTTCGTATTGCCGAGGATAACATTCCTTTGACATCGTTCCGTACTCGTTATTGATCTTATGAATGGCTTGTTATGTCATTTGGTTTGACGAATGCTCCGGCTTATTTCGTTGACCTTATGAATCGAGTTTTCAAAGATTTCCTCGATCGTTTTGTTCTCATCTTTATTGAGGATATTCTTGTGTATTCAAAAACCGAAGAGGAACATGAAAAGCATCTTCGGATTGTGTTGGAAACTCTTAGGAGTAATCAATTAAAAGGAAAATTTTCTAAATGCCACTTTTGGCAATCTCGTGTGAAATTTCTCGGTCATATTATTTCCGAATCCAGAATTTCTGTGGATCCTTCAAAGATTGAAGCAATTCAAGATTGGAAGAGACCGGAGAGTGTGACAGAAATACGTAGCTTTCTCGGATTGGCGGGCTATTAACGCCGTTTCATAAAAGATTTTTCTAAAATCGCCGTGCCTCTTACTGGCTCAACAAAGAAAGGAGTTAAATACATTTAGTCGGACAAATGTGAAGCTTCTTTCCAGAAATTAAAAGAACTCCTTTCCGATGCACCTATTCTTGTTATTCCCGAAGGAAATCAAGATTTTGTTGTTTATACCGATGCTAGTCGCGTTGGTTTGGGTGCCGTTCTGATGCAAAAAGAACGTGTTATTGCTTATGCTTCTAGGCAATTGAAGCCAGCTAAGACTAGATATGCCACTCATGATTTAGAACTCGTGGCTTTTGTTTTCGCTCTTCGTATTTGGCGTCATTATCTTTTGGGAGAAAAGTTCATTCTCTACACCGATCATAAGTCTTTGAAATATTTATTTTCTCAAAAGGAACTTAACTTGCGTCAACAGCGTTGGCTTGAATTCCTTGCATCTTATGATCTTGATATTCTTTATACTCCTAGAAAGGGAAATCGAGTTGTTGATGCACTTAGTCGCAAGCAACAAGCGGTTGTTTCCATGATGATATCCGAATGGAATGATATCGAGATTTTATCCACTTGTGAAATTCGAGATCGAGTTTCCGATTTATATTCATCTCTTGTTTTATATAGTCTTGAAGCTCGTCCTTCTCTTTTAGACCGCATTCTTGAAACTCAAGGACTAGATCCCCAATTGGCTCTTCTTAGCCAAAGGTTGAGGGATAAAACTGGTATTGAAGATTTGAAAGACTTTGATATCGATTCTCGTGGCGGCATTCGAAAATTTGGTAGACTTATCGTGCCAAATATTAGTGATCTTCGTAAAGATATTTTAGAAGATTCTCATCGTTCTAAGTTTACCATTCATCCCGGTAGTAGTAAAATGTACGCAGATATGAAGCGGCTTTATTATTGGAAGGGAATGAAATCTGATATTGCTAACTTTGTTAAGTGTTGCATGACTTGCCAACTTGTCAAGGCCGAACACCAAAGGCCTGGTGGGTTATTGCAACCATTGGAAATTCCAATTTGGAAGTGGGATCAAATTTCTATGGATTTTATTGACGGCCTTCCCCGTTCTCGCTCGGGTCATGATAGCTTATGGCTTATAGTTGATAGACTTACTAAATCCGCCCATTTTATTCCCGTTTGGTCTAACCGAACCGTTCCTCTTTTGGCCAAACTCTTTATCAAAGAAATTGTTAAATTGCATGGTGTTCCTACTTCTATTGTTAGCGATCGTGATCCATTGTTTACTAGTGGATTTTGGAAGAATCTTCAAAAAGCTTTAGGAACGAAGCTTAATTTTAGCACCGCTTATCACCCCCAGTCCGATGGACAAACTGAGCATGTGAATCAAACACTTGAACATCTTCTTCGTGCTTGTGTGCTTGATTTCAGTGGAAGTTGGGAAGATCATATTTCACTTGTTGAATTTTCCTATAATAATAGCTTCCAATCTAGCTTTGGTATGACACCTCTCGAGGCACTCTATGGAAGGCCATGCCGATCTCCTTCTTACTGGCTTGAGACCGGTGAGAAGCTGGTTTTAGGTCCAGATTTTATTCTTGATTCCACATAAAAGATCGAACTTATTCGTCATAGGATGAAAGAAGCTCAGAGTAGACAAAAATCCTATGCCGATAACCGGAGAAGGAAGTTAGAATTTTCTGTGGGAGATCTAGTATTTATTCGTGTTTCACCTATGAAGGGTGTTGTACGTTTCAGTCGATCGGGAAAATTAGCGCCTAGATATATTAGTCCATTTCCTATCACCGAACATATTGGTTCCATGGCTTATCTCCTTTCATTACAGGCTTAGTTTTCTACCATGCATGACGAGTTTCACGTTTCTCAATTACGGAAATGCCTTCGAGATTCCGATTCTATTCTTGAGCCTGGTGTTGTGGAAGAAATTGAAGTTTCGCCTAATTTAACTATGAGCGGCATCCTATTCGAATTATTGCTTCGGAAGTCAAACGACTTTGAAATAAAGATGTTTCACTTGTTAAAGTTCAATGGTCCTCAAATCCTAAAGATTGTTCTTGGGAATCTAGAGAATTCATTGAGCATACACATCCAGACTTACTTAATCATGCTCTTTGAGGTGAACTTCTTATTTCAAATTTCTTTTGTGTTAATATGCTCTTATGGTTGTTACTTTTTATTTCCATCTTATATATTGCGAGGACGCAATTTCTTTAAGGAGGGGAGAATGTAACAACCCACATATTTATCGATTTTATATTTAAATATTTTATTTAAATATTTTATCGTTAGTCGGATTTTAACCCGAAAAGCTACTTTTTGCATACGATCAAATTAGGACTCGAGACCACTTCCATTGAGTTCAAAATGATGTTTGCAATCTTTTTAAGTATAAACTTTGATATGTTTGGAGTTGATGGAATTTCACTACTTTTTCGCTTAGGACTTTGGTTTGGACTTAGCCTATTAGACCCAACCTCCACTACCTCTTCTCTTCATAATTTCTTAACAACATAAGCTTCATTAAAAATGGTGAGTGGAATGGGAAATTAATATTCCAAGCCCAAGTTTTCTTGTTAATCCATTATTCAACTCCAAATTCAAAGAGAAGACATTGGATTCAAGCTTCTTGTGTTGAGATTGAAGTGGGATTGATTCTTGCTTTGCTCTAAGCTTCATTTTCGTTGATTTTTGGTGTAAAAGTGAGATTTTTATCTCACTTTCTTGTCTATAACTAAATTGGATTGTTGGGAATGAATTTCTATCATTTTAGCATGTACATTTGCATTTGGTTTGGATTGAATTGGTGAAAAACTCTAATTTTCGTGTGATTTGCGTTTTTATGGCCCTAGGTCGTTCTGCGTGGAAAAGTCACGCAGGGTTTAGGTCATTTTCGGCCTTAATTTGTTCTATAGCGTTAGGTCGCTCGGCTCTAGGTCGCTAAGCTGTAGGTCGCTTGGCCTTTGAGTCTCTGGGTCGTTTGCATGAGATAGGACGTTAGACCTTAGGTCGTTTCCCTTAGGTCGTTCGACAGATCGCTTACCCCTTTCCCCTTTAGGTCGCGTGTTCTACTAGGTCGCGCGCATCCTTAGTTCGTTCGTTCGACCTTGTCATTGCTAGGTCGTGAGAACTTTTAGGTCGCTTGGCCTTAATTCGTCAGTTCGTTTGGCCTCATTTTTAGGTCGTTCGACCTTACCTTCACCTTAGGTCACAACTTCTCGGCCTTGCCTTTGTTAGGTCTCTCGGCCTTAATTGGTTAGGTCGCATGGCTTCGCTACTTCCTTAGGTTGCATGGCCTGTTTGTACTTAGGTCGCGCACCATCTTAAGATTGCTCATCCTCTAGTTCGCGCACCACCTTAAGGCATTAGGTCACTTGACCCATCCACTAGGTCGCTCGGCCTTACTTATACATTAGGTCGTACCTCGTTATGTCGCAACTTTGCGTAGCACGGCCTGCTTCAACTCTTTAGGTCGTTTGCACCTTAGTTCGGCCTTGTTAGGTCGTAAGAGTAATTACACTTTGATGTTTTTTGGGAATTGATTTCCTTGGATTTTATTCACGTCTTCGAATGTGAATTTTTGTGACTTGTTGTTTCTACAACCATTTTTGAGATTTGTCACTTTAAATATATAAAGGTTCCAATACTAGTAGTAAATATCAAAACTCTTTCATCAAAGCGATTTCAACTCTATTTTATTACAAAGCTCTTTTTCCTAAAACCGTTTTCCAATCTATTAGTATATACAAACCTTTGCCTCATTCGAATGAGAAATTGAATTAAATGATTTAGTAAAACAAGTGGCATGAAACGCTTGCGTTTGCTTCGTCGGTTAATTCTTGGACTTGTTCGATTGAACCTTTTGTGACAATTTCCTAGTGAAGATCTACAGTTTGTTCGTAAATATTTAAGTTAAGTAAGTGGTTATGGGACATGAGGCTAAACTCATATATTTACTAGCTTAGTGTGATTGACACTTCTTTATGATTAATTTCGATCATTTTTGTGATTTAGACTAGCAGTTGTGCGATGTCTCTTTGTCTACAAGGGAGACTAAACCCCGTTTGTGTGATGTTTCTACATCACATATGTAGGTAGTGCCCCACGGTCTTCGGGCCATTCTTGTGGAGCTTCGGCTCAAAATTAATGGTTAGCTACCATGAGATAGCGTCTCGTTTTGTGATGCACGTGTTGTTGAGTTTTCATGCTCCCATTTTGTGATAGGCCTCCCCCTTTTTGTGATTTCTGGGTTTCTTGTGATGATTTCTAGAATTTTGTGCTTCACCAATTTTAGTGATTTCCATTGATAAGTTTTATCAAATTTTTGTGCGTTGGTGAATTCGTGTGTCATTGACTTGTTATAAATACAAGTTTAGGGTATGATACCCCTTTTGGATCTTTGAGAAGATTCTTGTGATATTGATTGGTCATTTGTTGATTTTCATTTACATGCTTATTATAGTATGTCATTATGGTTATTATATGTTCATGCCATATCTTTTATTCTATATCATATCCTCTGATATTTATAGCTAGACTGATCCGTTTATTATTTTCTTATGAAATAATACTCGGGTCAGACTGAGATGTTACAGGTGCTTCTGCTTGATTTCTCATCCAGGATCATTACCTTGACTTTTGGTTCACTACTTAGATTAGTAGACTTTTTGTATACATATGAGATATAGACCCATGGATGTATTCATGATCTTTTGTAGAGCAATTGTGACTATTCTTTTGTGATAGTGTGGATCATGTTTGACCACTACTCTAATGTACACTTTCATGTGTTATATATTCATATCTTTTTCCGCCTTTGTGGGATATGGATGTCTGTGACTGATTTTTGTTTTGTTTATTTCTACATTTGTTTACGAAGACTATATATAGCCACCGTGTAATAGCATTGAGTTTGTTTCGGTATGTCGGATTTCCTCCTTAAATGAAATGCATGCTGTACTATCTGACATATCGGTGCTCGCACAAAGAAATTACGTGGATGGTCGCTCCTCAATAGCCTTATTCTCCGAGCTAGTTGACAGCATTACACCGTAGTGTTCTTGACTAGCATGGGTATAGAGGTGGGGCTTCACAAATACGTAGGTCATAATTTGAATAGATGGATCGAGTTGGATATACATGCTACCGCTAACGTGTCCCAAAAAGCCCGTTCTGACCCCGGAACGAAATTGGGTAAACCCATATATCAAAATAGGTGTTTTAAAATATTCTGAACGAAAAAGTTTCACGTCCAAATCCATCGTATGAAGAAGTTATGCTGAAATTAATAATTTCAAATTGATTTCAATTAAATCGATTTCAAGGCTTTTCGCGTTCGTACGATCAAACGACAAGTCCTATCGCTACGAAACTTGAAACTCTACAATAATTCATTGATACGGATCCGATGAAACTGGTTTCATCGAAATCCGAGGCCGTGACCAAAATGGCTATTTCTATATTAATTAATAAATTAAGAAGTAGTAAATAAATCAAATTTTTTTATTTCAGTTTCAGAATTGGAAATTTTTTATCACTTATGATTCCTCAATCATTTACAATGATTTTAAACAAATTTAAAAATGTAAATTTAGATGATTCATTTATAAATTTCAATATTTATTCTCAATTTCATTAAATTCAAAATTATAATTTTACTTTCTAATAATGCTATTAAATTAATGAATCAATGATTATTCCATTCATATTTCAAATAGGAGGGTTTACCATTGGATTTAAGAATATTACATAATTATTTCCCAATTTTCAACTTAATTTTTAATTTAACGTAATAAATAAAATTTGATTTCATTTATTTCAATAAGTCCACTATTATAAATTAACAAATTAACTCACTATTAAAGATTCAAATTCAATAATTCATAAACTTCATCATCTTGATTTACTTATTAATTCATAATTATTTAAAACAATTCCCTTCTCAATTTTAAAGTGACTTAAATTACCAATCATAGTATTTATTTCAATTTCTTAAAATAACCCCTTTATTGTAAATTGAAACCAATTTGTTATAGTAAGTTTTCAATTTAGTGGATTAGATTCAATTTCAACTTTTAACTTACACTTAAGTCTAGGTCATAATCAATTTATAACGTATTTCTTTCTTAGTTACTACTTTACATGCTTCTCTTATAAATTTCACAATTAAACATAAATTTTAAAGTAACGCTTATAATAATTACGACCCTATAATTACTCAACATTTAAACGAACGTTATTTCAGTTCCAATTAGTGTAACATTCATTTATTGTATTATCACTTATTTCAAATTCTAAATTTATTAACAAATAAGCAAGTAATTTATAATATATGTTACAAATTTTGAATTAATCACTATTCATTATTATTTACTTTAATTTATCATTAATTACCTTGCATTAAAATTGTTACTTAAAATGCCTACCCAATTGCAATACATATTCTAATGAGTACATTTACTATTTCCGTTATGTTATAAATTATCAACCAAGAAACGTTTATTACTTTCAACAACATTGTAATTACTAATTACCTACATTGATTGTATACGTTTTCCATTATTATCATTTATTAGAATTCTATTCGACTTTCCATCTTATGCATATAGTTAACCTTTCTATTGATTTTACCTTCAAAATTTTCAGTTATTTTCTTAACTTACAAAAAGGCAATGAATAATTACATTTAATCGCTATTAATTAAATGCATTGGTAACGAACAATAGTTGTTACCATTATACAATTTATAACATTTGTAATTTATTCTCTACAACAATTATTACCTACCAATATCATTTCGCCCCTAAGTACAAAACTTGCAATTGTTCTTATTATCATATTTCATTTACTGTTAAAAATGTTTATTACATTAAATCAATTTAATATTTTCCTTAATTTTCTCATATTCAATTTATATACAGGTAAAATTCTTTTCACTACTTAAAATCATTTGAATTAACTTCGAATTACTATAAGTAGGTTTTAATTTATTTTATTTTTTCTACTAAATCTAACTACAAACTTATGAATTTAACCAAATTAAATCCATGAAATTTACGGGTCGTTACACTCTCCCCCACTCAAAACTTTTCGGCCCCGAAAAGGAAAAGAATGGAAACGAAGAACTAAGAAAACAATATACCTTCTTCAAACATTAAGTTTATAAACAGTTAAATTTATAAAATTAATTAATTTACATAAAATATATCAATTTATAACCATAAAAAAAATTATACTTAAATTACTAAAGTTTGGAAAACATTTTTCAAAATATTTCTAAGTTCAAAATTTACGGAAAAATTTGGCAGAGTCTCCATTGTACGGAGAGGCTCGGGAGAAAATATAATATTAAATATAACAAAATATCACATATAGTACCCCAAATATTATTTCCCAACACGGGAAAATATATAAAATAGCGCTATAAACCGTAATCTGAAACGTACCTATTTGTCGGGCAATTTACGCTTAATTTATGGAACCAAAAGCAGTAGCAATTGCTTCCATAACCTGCATTTCACTTATAAAATCAAAAGGGATAACAATTTCCATAAAGTGAAATAATTAAGTGGTTTCAATCACTAACAACAAGTGAATACAACAACCAAAAATTTCAACATACAGCATACACAACAAATACAAAACACCCATACAATCAAACAACCCATACAAGAAGAGACAACAGCCCATACTGGAGAAGCCGCTCTTATTCCGGCTCCCTTAGTTAATCCTCCAGATTGAGCCTCTACCACTTTGTCATACAAAGTTTTTCGTCAGTTATGCACTCAGTTTGGCATTGCTGAAGCAGATGCCATTCTTCCTGAGAAAACTAACACTGCTGATGTGGCGCCTCCTGGCTTTGTAGCAGTCAACCGCCAAATGTGCTTGTGCGGTGCTATTCCTCCCTTCAATGACTTTCTTCAATAGTTTCTTCTTCGATTGACCATCTCTCCGTTCCAACTGCACCACAATGGTTATGCCATTCTGATGGGGTTGTGTGTTTTATTCATGAGAACTCTATATCGACTGCCGAGTTTCGAGGAAATTTGTTATTTATGTTCTTTCACAAAGACTAAAGATCATCCCTCTATTGTTGTTATAAGAAGTGCTAGGAATCGCAAACTCATCACTGATCTTTCCGAAAGCGTTCATGGCTTCTTAAATCAGTTTTTCTTTGTTCGCTTCCCCCCAAGGTTTTACGCCATCTGGAGAGTAGGAAGTAAGATTACCTGCTTCTATTTTCCATTCCTGAGCTTTTCGAGATCTAAGTTGCTAATTTTACTCTTTCCTATTTCAGCGCTACCTCCCCCTCTAGAGATCCAGGCCACAAGCAAATTTTTGAAAGATTGAATGCCGTGACCGCTGAAGACAGAAGTATAAAGTTTTTGTTGAGGGACGAACTTTTGCATCAGTATAGACTTTTACACACTTCTCGTTCTACACACCCAAATGAGGTTCCAGACTCCCCATCTAAAGCATTAGATGCCCCAGTTTCCACTGACGAACCTATACCAATAGAACCTGCCTCCGAGGCTTCTCTGGTGAAGTGCTCTTCTACTGCCGACGTTGCGGGGTCGTCTGGCAAATTCGCACTTGCCCCAGTTATTGAGGAGGAAAAAACTCTTCGTTGCTTTGAAGATGCGGCCGATTTGGAAGCCGAAAAAGAAACTCCCGTCGAGCATGGCGGTGATGATACTTTTGAGGGGCTAAGCTACCTGATCATAACTTCACAGGAACTTTTAAAAGATGATGTCCCTAAAGCTCCTTCTCCTGTTGTCGAGGCGACATCAACTTTTCAGCAAATTTTGACGCCTGCCACTCAAGTCACTAACACCCCTGTGCCGAAGAGTGGTTCGTAGCCTGACGCGTGTAGTTTGCACACCACACATACATAGGATTTTCAGCACTTATTCGTACTTAACTTCTTTTCTCTGAAGACTTTTAAGACTTGTCTTTTTTTTCAATTTTAGATTCTCCGATGGGACGCAGCGGCTCTTACTACGATGACTTTCAACGCTATAGGAGGCGTAGTCAATATGACTATGGGCGCTACCTTCCCGTTTACATAGAGACTGACGAAGAGAGAGCCGCTCGAAAGGCTCAGGAGAGGAGGGCTCAAGAAGAGCGTTATGAGAGGAGAGAAAGGGAGGAGCACCATGATTCTTCCCAGAGAGGTGTCGACTCTCATAAAAGAAAGTCGCATGACGACCGGGGAAAAAGTCATATAGTTGAGGACCCAAGCAAGCGTGCCAGGCACGGTGAAAAGCATGCATCTACAACTCCTGAAAAGGCCGCTTCCCCCGTCTCACTTGACATCCCTTCCGGCTCTCCTGCTCTCGGGAAGACAGACATTCAGACAATAGTCAACAGGCCTAAATTCCAAATTGGACCAGGCCCGGCTACTCTGCAAAGCCGGTTCACGCACTGGTGCGTAAAGGGAGTGCGGTTCGATCTTGACTTGGTCCCTATTGACAAACAAGCAATGTTGCAAAATCTTGATGCTGTTAGACTGGATATCGAGCGGATGTCAGGGTGGCAAAAGCTTGTTGATGAGCTTTAGAGGGTCAACCGCGTGAATATAGAGGCCATGCTGACCATGGAAAATGATAAGGCCGAGTGGCAGAAAACTTTAAGCCAGCATGATACCGAGATGAGGAACATCGCAGATTACAACGAGAAGCTTGAAGCATAAGTTAAAAAACTTAACCAAGAGCTTGCTACTTCTTCTACCTCATATACTCAAAAAGAAGAAGTACTCCAAAAGCAAGTTCGCGATGCTCACGCTGCTCAGCGAAATGCCGAGGCACAACTTGAGGCTGAGCAGAAAACAACGGGAAGGTATCGTGCTGACGTTGTAGAGTTACGGGAGAAGGTCAACTCCCAGGATTTGGAGATTATGAGGCTGAAAGCCCAATTGTTAAAGAACGAGAAGAAACGTGACGAAGCTATCACTGGAAGGCAGGCTGCCGAACAATCGCATGAGGCGACTAAAGCCAACATCAACTCCACTTTATTTGACTTCTACGTGCATAGCGTTATGGGGCGCGGGAGCCTTTCATTCTTAGGACCGAAGTATGAGATTACCCTGGCCGAGGTTTGGCAGTCAATTCTTGACATGCTTGGAGGTGCAGGCGTCGGCTATGCTAAAGCATCTCTTGCAGAAAACTTTCTAGATGATGACGTCGTAGCTGCTCTAGCCCGGGGAAAAGAGCAGCTTGCCAAAGCACGAGCTGAGGCAGGGGAGCAACACTTTGTGAAAGAAGCACCATTAACTGCACCCGTCCCTCCTAATCGCTACTAATCTTGAGGATATTTCCAAAATGGATGTAGTAGGAATAGTGCCTTCGTTCCGTTCGAACCCGGGACGGACTTGTATGGATGAATGCTTGCGAAACATCGTCAGGTGGACGATGGGAATTCTAAGGGATATATTCTAAAAGGTAACGCTTAGCCTCAAGCCTCATCAAATGGGAATGGCTGAAAATCAGGGGATATGCAACAAGGCTTCGTGGGTAGTCCCCACTAGAGGGTGAGGTCATCCTTGTCTAGATGTCCCTTTATTTCGGCTTAGTGGGCGGTAGCTGATCCCAACCGCGGGGTGATCTTGCTCGGGACTGTCCAGTAAGGGATGGTTCCGGTCTTGTGTTGCAGGGGAGTTAGGGTGGCTCCTTGGTACGCTGATCTAGACCGGGTACTGTGACAGGTGGTACCCCAGTGCCTAGCCATTAGTTGGAATCCATTTTCCTTACGTGCCCGCACGGTTTTGATTGTGCCCAACTATAGCTGAAACGTGAGATGCAAGCATTTCAGCTAGATTCTATTTTACTTTCTATAGACACTATTATAATATCAGAGGACTTTAATAAAAATGTTTTAGCTATCATAAAGTAAAAACCCGACATGTTTATTTGTGGCGTGGTCTTACGAGATGCTTTTGTTTTCAAAGGACTTTGAAACTTTAATAATCAATTGGGCATGGTTTTCTCACGCTGGTATTCCAGACTGACTCGGGTGTTATTTAAATGTAATGCTCGGGTCAGACCGAGTATTGTAGGATATACAGGATACGATGCTGTGGAGCTCAGGGGACGAGCTGGATGACGATACGTACTCTCGTACTTGTATATATATATATATATATATATGTATGTATGTATGTATGTATGTATGTATATATATTCCGCTGTGTTGAGTTGTTGTGTATCCATTTGTATGATATTGATGTTGAGCTGTGATTGATCTACTCTGATGATGAAATATATAAACAGATATATTTGATTTTGAGTAAAGATCATTTAATATTTATTATATATTATTCCGCTGCGATGGTTAGATTCTGATGTTGTTTTCTATTTTCTTCTTCTACCTATTCTTCTTTAATCCAAATGGTTCATATTTCTGTACAACTTGTGTTGATTGTTGTAGAATAGTGTTGAATCAAGGGGTACAGATTTGAGGGTTGTTACACTTGGTATCAGAGCGAGGTTTGGTGATAACCTTGGCTCTGGTGGGAATTACTCATTTAAATTAGAGTCCGTAGTACTTTACAATGAGTTTGAGTGTATTAATAGATATGAGCGCGTATTTGTTAGTGAATATAAATTATTTTAATATTGTGTTGATTGGTTTATTGAGAGGCATATGAACCTTCGTCGGGTCTGGACAACTGTATCGAAGGGGTTTCTAAACGCTTGAAGAGAACAGTCGACATGGTATTGTTTTAAATATGGGTAAATGAAATAATTTTACCCAAAATATATTTTTGATATAAATAAAGTTTTTGTAAACTATTTTAGCTAATATATGGTTGCTTGGATGTTAGAAATGATAATATTAAAGTATTATCATTGTTAAGTGAAAATTTAACTAGGAATTGAAATATAACCAAAGTTTAAGGGAATAAATTCATCATTATAAAATAAAATGGATAAATATGAATTATGAATGTAATTTATAAATTGAAATATAATCAAACAAGAATTTATATGAGAATAAACTATACAAATGTATTATAGTTAAAATTGATTTAAGCAGGATTTGGAAATTTAAATCCCGGAAATTTGGAAGTGTTTATTGAAGTGTTTTAATGATAAATGATAGCATTGTTGTGTTGGAGATATTTCTGAATGGAAATCTGTTTTAAATTGATTTTGAAAGTGATATAGCATTGAAATCACTTGGATTATTGGAAAATAATTCTGATAATGACGGCCGCATCATCAGTATTCATTTTCGAATTTCTAAGTGACGGATTGCTGCCAAAAATTGATTTGTTCAGAAAAGCTGGTTGTTATTGGAAATCTCAAATGAAATTTGTTGGAAATAAAACAGGTTTTGTTTGACTTTTGAGAAATGTGATTTGAAATTTTGGAGATTTCAAAATGTTTTGAAACAAAAGTTGGGTCTTTAAAAATCCTGATGAGATAATTGTAAGTTTATAAATTAAGATGATTTTTAAATCTAGAAGAAAATATAGGCTTTGAATGTCGGAAATTTAAATTTAAAAGGGAAAAGTTAAAAATAAAATTTAACTGGATTGAAATTGATTGAATATGCTGAAAAATAATATCCATTTGTTTCCGAAGTAAGTAGAAATCAAAATGATATTAAATAAATCTGAGTTTAAAATAAAATTTGAATTGGAATAAAAATCAATTGAGTTATCAAATGGAATTAGATTCTTACCTGAATAAAAATGGAAATTAAATTGGATAAGGATTGGAATTGAAATAGACAGTAAGAATAACGAGTAAGAGAATTAAAAATCCATAGCAATAAAATATGCTTGGGCTATAAATAAATAGAAGGCTTGAGTTAAAAATAAAAGATGAACATATTTAAGCCGAAAATGAATGGAAATGTGTGAAAATAATAAGTTGTGACTTATAAAATTGAAAATGGAATACAAAGCCCAAAATTAATATTTTGATGAATTGGAAAATGAAAAGAAAATTCAAACTTGAATTATATAACTAAGATAATAAAATGAAGTGGTATTTGGAATAAAAAAATCAAGTA
The DNA here is from genome assembly GCA_030765085.1 of Allium cepa. NCBI lineage: Eukaryota > Viridiplantae > Streptophyta > Magnoliopsida > Asparagales > Amaryllidaceae > Allium > Allium cepa. Next base: position 764,620,236 of record CM060937.1, on the reverse strand, counting down.
TTGAACTATAAATAGGGAAGAACTAATTTGTTAATAAATTAGTTAATGGAATGAGTAAATGGAACCTATTGTAGTTAAATAAAGCTGAATTGTGAGTTAACAATGAAGTTTGAAAATAAAACTCAAGTTATAAATTAAATTCGACTTGAATCATTAGTGAAGAAATATAATTGAAAGTGGCCTTGCAATTAATGAAATGAACTGAGAATGTAATTGAATTGTGAGTCCATGAAATTTTGGTGAAAAATTGGAAATGGATAGTGGATTCGGAACTTGAGTTATAACTTAAAATTTAACTTGAAGTGTTAACAGATTTAATATAGTTAGGAATGTGTCGAATAAATAAAAAATGTAAATGGATTAAAATAGTAATGGTTTGAATGTGCAAATGAAATCCAATAAGTGGAAATAAATTGGATATGGCCTTGGAATCAATTGAGTTAAGTTGAGTATAAAAGAGTAAAATGTACTTGTAAAATGAAAATGAGCTTAAGTATAAAATTTGAAGAAATTGAAGTAAATTGACTTAAGCTGAATAGATGGAAGAGAGTTGAATTTAATTCAACTTAAACTAAGTTTAATAATAATGGATTGGTTTTAAATCAAGTGAAAATAAATTTAAATCGAAATAGAATTCGGTGAGTTATAAATAATATTTAATGGAAAGAAAATTCTTAAATAAATAATTGTAAATCATTTAAATTGTTACGGAATTGAAATAATTAGGGACAATAAGGAAATGGAATGTTTTTAAGTTAATAGAATGAATGAATGCAGATAAGGAATGAAACGCTATTGAATAGATCGTGAATAAAATTGAAATAGTTATTGGATGAAATAGCTTGGATTGTCTTTGAGCTAAATAAAATAGTTTGGAATAAACAAATATGGAGTGAAATGGGTTGTAAATGAAATTTAAATGGAATGTGTCGATCTAAATAAATGATTGTGAATGGATTAAGATAAAAGGGAAATTTAATTGGTAATGAAGATGAACCTAAATTGTTAATGGTTTTGAATGAACTGGTTTGGTTAATAAAATGAAATGCAAGTTAATGGATTCAAACTTGAAATGCATTGAAAATGAGAATATATGAATTGTGAATAAATTTAAAAACGGAATAGAATTAAGTATCAATTGAGTTGAAATCCATTTAAATTGGTTATAAAACATAAATACTTATGTATTCACATGGACCGTGTCAATTTTGCATAAAATAAATTATCATTGGATGCAAATAGAAGTAATTAAAATCCAATGAATTGATAGAAGTAAAATGAATTGATTTTGAGAGCAACTGAATTAAGTATGAGTTCAGTTGCTTAAAATAAATTAAATGTAAGCTATTGTGTTTTAAAACATTCAAATTGATGAAGTTGTGTATGAGTGGATTAAAAACCATTCAAATTGAATGAAAATGGGTTGTAAATTAATTGGGAAAGTGGAATTGGTATGGAAATTGTATAATTTGCTTACGGAGAAATGTTTGATGTGAATTTCTTTTAGAATTCATGTGTTTAACCATTGTAACTAAGTGAAATATAGTTAAACTAAATATATTTGGTACTTACATGTTTAAATTGAGTAAGTACATGTACCTGGGAGCCGTGTGGCTAGATTTGGTTGTGCTATTTGCTAAAAAGTAATAAGCCGCTTGTTTAAAATGCTAAATAAGATACGCCTACGCAATAAAAATAGGAAATATGAACTGTTTTTGTTTTTCCGACCGTGTGGGTCGATGTATATATATTTATCTCTTTTGTCAAATTGCAAAAGCTCCTCCGTACAAAGGGGACTCTGCCAAAAAATTTCAGAAATTTTGGGAGTTAGAAAATTTTTGAAAATTTGTGGAAAATTTTGTTAACGACAAAAATATTTAGAATTGGAAACTAAAATAAGATAGTAAATGAAACTAATTAAAGTAATGACATAAATTAGTTATAAATGAAAAGATAAAATTAAAAGTTCAAAGTTGAAAATAAATGAAATTCATATGTAATGTGGAAATCAATTTGAATAGAAATAGATATTAACTAAAGTAGTAAAGTGAAAACAAACAAAGAAGCATATAGAATGCTTATACTAAACTTAAGTAAGGAATGGTGAATTCTTGATTGGAGATTGATATTACAAATATATTCCAAGTTGATATTTGAATGAGTAAATAATTGACACTTGTAAGGAAGTCGATAAAATGTTTTTGCAATATTGTGAATGGATATTATAGCGAAGCAGGATATGCAGGTATTATAAAGGGAAAATAAAGTTGGATTTGATTTCAAAGAATAAAATTTGAAAATGCCCGACAAAAAGGTATGTATTTAAATTTGGTGTGAAATTTGATTGGGATTTTGGATTGAGCCACTTGGCCTTTTTGTTTTCTTTTTGGATTTGGGAGGCCATAGAGCCATTTTGTAGTTGTACGGAGTCAGCCGCGCAAAGGAGACGCTGGCGAAATTTTTCGAAAATTTAGAGAGTTAGAAAATTTTTGAGAAATTTTTGAAAAATTAAATTGGGTTTAAAATTTAAATTCGAATGGATTGGGTCAATGATATTGGTAGAAACCTAATGGAAGAGTATTGGAAAATTTGCAAGTTGGATAGTGTGTCTTTAATAAAGATTGTTGGGTTATTAAAAAACTGCTGGTTTTGGGAAAATAGTAAACGGGTATTGGACCATTTTTCCTAATTAGAAATTTCGGGGATGAAATTCTTTTAAGGAGGGAGGAATGTGACGACCCGAAATTTTTGAGCAATTGAAATTGGGATATCCAATTGATTTTGTATATTTAAATGTTAAATTTTAACTCGAATTCTAATATCATCAATTATTTGATAATTAAACCATTGAATTAAATAATTTGAAGTTGGGTAAATTGTTGAATCTAGAGTTTTAAGCCTATTAAAAATAAGTTGAAGGCTTGTAAAATTTATATTGATAACACTGAAAATAATAGAAGTTGTAATAACAGTGTTATAATTCAGTTTTGAAAATTTGATCGCTTAAATTGAATTTAAAAATAGCCTTCCGAGGCGCAGTCTCGGAATTTGACGAAACCAGTTCCTTTGGGTCCGTAATATTGGATTATTGTCGGATTTTAAATTTCGTAGTGATCAGAGTTGTTGTGTGAGCGTACGATATATAAACGCGTTGAAATTTATATCGAAATTTAATATTATACTAGGTCCAAAAAGCTATCTTCTCCATACGATCGAATTTGGACTCGAAACTTTTTCCAGTGCGTTCGAAATAGGGGTATAACATTGTAAACGCCCAGTGGCATTCCTCAATACGAGGTCAGAATTTTTGATTGCTTAACGAGACGAGTTTAATTTAGGGTTATTACAATATGTGATATTTTGATAGAAAGGAAATATAATAATAAAATTTAATAGCAAGTCAACACTTTCCATCAGCCGACCTACACTGCTCTAGCCTACCTATATTCTATAACGAGCAGCCTTGTTCGATGTTATCGCGTACGACTCCTTCTTTTCCAGTTCAAAGTATGCAAATACCTCTCTCCTTTATTATTCTTTTTCGAATCGTGACCAAAAATCCTCCTTTACCTCATGTTAAAAAAAAACCCCAATTGAAATAGAATCGCATCTCCTTAAAATCTAATAAATTCAAGGAAAAGGGCGGCTTCCTCCTTTACCTTCCCTACCGATTCGATTTGCATTGGGAATCGAGTGCGCGTGAATTGGAGGGCTCGAGTTTGAGGCCGCGTGATGATGGTAGCGGATCGCGAGGGCAGAAGAGAATTTACTTGTAACCTGAGTGTCGATCTGGAAGGCCATCGAAGAGTGCGGCATCTGGTTTTGAATTCGACAGTTCGAAGTCAAATCGAACTCGTCGTTCTTTTGGGTTCATGGCGAATCGAGTTCTAGTGGAAGCTTGCGAGATGGTTGTTGCAAGGCCAACATGCAAGCAGGCTCCTGTGGGAGGTGGTCGCGATCCAGATCGGTTAGGGGTCGTCGTTGTTATGGAGAATTTTGGGCGTCACGATGGTTTGAAGGGGGGTTCGATGCGATTAGGGTTGGATTAGCGACGTAGTGGATCGGCAGGGCTGATGTTGAGTTTGGTAGGGAGGTTCGCAGAGGTAATCGTGAACATGGAAGCCAACCTGGTGGCAGTAGCAGCACGAGACGGGGGTCGCGATCATGGTGAGGTTATTTATAGATTGTTTTTTTTAAATTTAAAAGAAAAATAAAATATGTTGATAATAAAATTTTATATAAATACTCATAAAATTTTTATAACAATGTCAGTAGATTAGTTTCAAGTTATTTTAGATGCTAAAAATAATTAATTTAAAAGAAATTTTGTTCTAAAACAATATATACGTATTTTCGCCCTTTAAGTTAAACTTTGAATAAATGAAGATAAAATTTGTTTAAGTAGTTTAAAATTATTTAGACACCTAAAATATATTTTTTATTTAGGGAAGAAAATAATAAAGATCAAGGGCACGTTTTAAAAGTACTAGTTAAAACCAAATTATTTATTAAATTAAATTAGTTTGTTAGTTAACTGAGTGATAATTAATTGTGGGATCGATTCAAGTATTAATAAACTGTATAAAATGTTATACAAGGTTAAATTCTGAAAGAAATCAAGCCGGTGTGGATTGGATTACTAATCTTCGGTCAAAGGTGAGTTAATCTCACTCAGTTTAAATTTAAATTTAAATGATTGAATTTAAATAATTGATTGAATGGTTGAATTGAGTGATGTGATATAGTATAGTATCATTTGAAATTGGCATATTATTTGATGCTAACGTTTGTGGATTTAGGGAAAACAGGTTGGAGGGATCCAACTGGACCCCTCAACTTTTATTTAAATTATTTAGTATTCTCTGTTCTGATTATTTGATAATTCTATAATGAATTATGTGGAAGTATTGAATGCTATGGCTTTGTTGATATAATTGGGTATGATGAATTATTAAAATATAAATTTGATTTTGGAAATGAAAATAAAAGAAGTGAAATTGCAAGTAAAATAATTATTGAGTAAATTCAAGAATAACTTGGGAAAAGGAAATAAAGTGACTTTAAAATTTTATTAAATAATCTTGCGTATGGGAAGGAAAATTTAAATAAACAGAAAGTTAATGAAACTTAAACTTCAATGTTATTGTTTAAAAGAACAAAACATTTATTTTAAATTTAGGATTTAAGTTATTTAAGAAGAATAAAGAAGGAATTGGGAATAACCTGAAATTTGTATATTTTAGATAAAGGATTTAAAAATCAATCTGAGAATAATAATAAAGTCCATAATTAATGAATTTTGAAATGAACTGATAAGTAAAGAGATTGATTTCAAATGGAATAAATTGGGAATCGATTTGGAAGATTGATTTAAGTGATTGAGATTGGAAATTTCTCTTTGAATAACCAAGTACGTTTTCAAAGTAAATTTTTAAATATAAATTAAAAGATTAAAGTTGTTTTAAGAAGTATGTTTTGGAAAAATTTACTATTTCTAAATATTTAAATTCTAAAGTAAGTATTTCCATTTAATCTATTATAGTAATAATTATTTTAACCTATTATAGAAACAATTATTTAAAGAGTGACTTAGTATTTTATTTTTAAAAGTGAAATCTAGTTTTATATTTATTTTAGTAACATTATTTTCAAATATTCATATAGTATGTATTTTTAACAAATCATTGAGGTAGTTTTAACTTATATATTCTAAAGTATATTTCTAAGTAAAGTGTTTTAAATTATTTTAAAAATCAAGTTTGTGCTTGGTGATTTCAGAGGCGATAGAAAATATTTGGGAAAGTTTATTCTGAAAAGAAAGATGGTTTTGAAACTGTTTTCAAAGGATTGAAGATAGAAATATATCTTGTGAAGATATTTTTGGGATTAATAAATAATTTGGAAAAATTATTTATTGTTTGATGGATGTTTGTGAATAGAAATTGATAGTTAAATAACCGACTATCAATATTGGACAATGCGTTGATCGTTTCGAAGAGACCGGGATCAAGATTTATTTCTCGAAAACCACTTCTATCCGGTTTGTACGATTCGTGAAAACGATTTTGGATTCAAAGATGGAGCATTGAAGTGCAAGGGCTAGTCGCTACTAATCCTGAGGATATTTCCAAAATGGATGTAGTAGGAATAGTGCCTTCGGTTCCGTTCGAACCCGGGACGGACTTGTATGGATGAATGCTTGCGAAACATCGTCAGGTGGACGATGGCATTCTAAGGGATATATTTTAAAAGGTAACGCTTAGCCTCAAGCCTCATCAAATGGGAATGGCTGAAAATCAGGGGATATGCAGCAAGGCTTCGTGGGTAGCCCCCACTGGAGGGTGAGGTCATCCCTGTCTAGATGTCCATTTATTTCGGCTTAGTGGGCGGTTGCTGATCCCAACTGCTGGGTGATCTTGCTCGGGACTGTCCACTAAGGGATGGTTCCGGTCTTGTGTTGCAGGGGAGTTAGGGTGGCTCCTCGGTACGCTGATGTTGACCAGGTACTGTGACAGGTGGTACCTCAGTGCCTAGCCATTAGTTGGAATCCATTTTCCCTACGTGCCCATACGGTTTTGATTGTGCCCAACTATTGCTAAAACGTGAGATGCAAGCATTTCAGCTAGATTCTATTTTACTTTCTATAGACACTATTATAATATCAGCGGACTTTAATAAAAATGTTTTAGCTATCGTAAGGTAAAAATCCGACATGTTTATTTGTGGCGTGGTCTTACGAGATGCTTTTGTTTTCAAAGGGCTTTGAAACTTTAATAATCAATTAGGCGTGGTTTTCTCACGCTGGTATTCCAGACTGACTCGGGTGTTATTTAACTATAATGCTCGGGTCAAACTGAGTATTGTAGGATATACAGGATATGATGCCGTGGAGCTCAGGGGACGAGCTGGATGACGATACGTACTCTCGTACTTGTGTGTGTGTGTGTGTGTGTGTGTATTTCGCTGTGTTGAGTTGTTGTGTATCCATTTGTATGATATTGATGTTGAGCTGTGATTGATGTACTCTGATGATGAAATATATAAACAGATATATTTGATTTTGAGTAAAGATCATTTAATATTTATTATATTTTATTCCACTGTGATGGTTAGATTCTGATGTTGTTTTCTATTTTCTTCTTCTACCTCTTCTTCTTTAATCCAAATGGTTCGTATTTCTATACAACTTGAGTTGATTGTTGTAGAATAGTGTTGACTCAAGGGGTACGGATTTGCAGGTTGTTACATATGTTCACCTCTTCAGATCCGACAGGTGAAATCTCCATCCCGCTTCTCCTAGATCTCTATGACTTCTAGGTTAGAAAAGCTATTCTAGCATTCATCTTTTCCAAAAGAGCCGTTTGACTGTCAACCATCCTCGGATTCAGCCCCTTCATCATCTCATCAAACTCTACCCTTGTGACCATCTCCTCAGGAGTAGATGGCCTCATCAATGTTGTTATTTGTTGATTTGACACCTCATCATGGCGAGAAGCTCCTTCTTTTAAAGTAGAACTTTCAGGTTTCCTAGTTGCCATTAATTCCGGTATGCAAATTCTTCAAGTTCCTTAATGAAAATCTTCTGGACCTAACATCTAATGCTTCAGTCCAAGATAGAAAGCTAGATTTGCTTTGGAGAATCCTCTTTCCCAATGAAAGAACCAAAATATTGAGCCTAAAATGTCATAACACCCCAAGTCCTGTAGAATTATAGAAATCTAGCAAAAAATGTATGCAAAACAAAGAGAACACCAAGATTATTAAAGTGATTTAGAAAACTCTGACCTACTTACGTTGTAGTTTTTATTGATTAAATATTTAAGTGTCACTAGTACAAGGATTTGACAAGTCTAATAGCCTATAAATGCCAAGAGTAAATTCCTTATTGAGTATAGTAAAGGGAAGATAGAAGAGGAAGAGAACAAAGTGCCAAAAGTCCTTCTTTAGTTGCTATAGATATTGTATTTATAGGAAAACCATCTAGTAATGTTGTCAGATCCAAACATACTTGGTCTTAATTTAGATCCAAAGAAGCAAGAGGGAAAGATGGAGTTCCTAGAGCCTAAAAACCAATTCGATACCGATTAGAAGTAGTCGATACCAATCTGTTTTTTATATGGGGAACCACTCTATCCCTCATCTGTCTTCTATCACCAATCCAATGTGTTTGAAGTACTTTTTCTTAGAGTTCATGTTGATTCCGAGAGGTTCTGATATTACTTGTACTTGTCTGTTTCTTCTAAAACTTCGTGGAGTTATTTATTTATTCCTTGTGGAATGCACCCCAAAACGATCACATAAGCCATCTATCTATAAACCATATCTTTGAGGGCACACTGGGGCCAAAAAAAAGGTCGATACCGAGTACATTAGATTTGTACTAAGTACTTTCCTTAGCTCTAACTGTGTTGCGATCTCTTGAGTCCATTCCTGTGGTTCTTCCAAGCATATTTGCAAGTCTATGAATCAGTTCGTCTCCATCCAAACGTCCGGATTTGTCTAAATGTTGCTTGGTTAAAAATCCGGATAACATTACTAATGATGAGTCAGCATGTATAATCCTTTGCAAGACTTATTTAACATTTCAGGCTTAGATTGTTCCCATTCGAGAGTAGAGTTGTTACTATTGATGATAGAGAGATGCAGATGACGAAACATCACATTTCCAATGGCTTATCTAGTAATGGTAGTGATGTTCATAACACTAGAGAGGATTCAGTTCATGATGGAGTTGTTGGTAATTAAGGCGATGATGGAGCCATTCGAGCTGGTCGATATATTAGGAAGGCGCCAAAGAGATATGGAGAGTGACATTATGCAAACCAAACTTTGGTGATCAATTTGACTATGCATCACATGTGGTGCAAGACGAACCTTTAGACTTTTATGGTACATTGAAGTCAAGTGGCAGTTCAAAGTGGATTTCTGCTTTGGAATAGGAGATGCAGTCTTTGCAGAGGAACAAGACTTGGAATTAGTTCCATTACCTTGGAGAAATAAGGCCATAGGATGCAAGTGGGGATTCAAGGTGAGGGACAACAGAATATGCAAGGCTAGATTAGTAGCAAAAGGATTTGCATAAATAAAAGGGAAAACGGATGCGCTGACAGCTTTTTACATCGATACTTGGAAGAGACCATTTATATGAAGCGGCCAAATGGATTTATTATAGATGGAAAGTTTGATTCGGTTTACAGATTGAAGAAGTCACTTTATGGTTTGAAGCAGTTGCATGGACAATGATATAAGAGGTTTGATTCTTTTATGCTTAGTATTAGTTTTGATAGAAGTATAAAAGATGCTTGTTTTTGTTACAAGCATTAGAATAGTGGAAATTGGGTGTACTTATTTTCACATGTGGCTGACATGCTTATTGCGTCTAAGGTAAAAAGGAAATAAATAACTTAAAGTTGCGTTCAAAAGAGGAATTCAGAATGAACGATCTTAGCGAAGGAATGATATTCTTAGGCATGGTAATCTGTATAAAAAAACATGGACTTATAAGATTGACTCCCAAAGCATATATCAGTAAAGTGCTTGCTCATTTTAGCATAGAGAAGGCTATAGCCATTGGTACACCAATGCCTTTGAAACTTTTAAAAAGACTCTCTGATATATGATGAAGGCAAGGCCTTTATGGAAGAAGTGTCCTTTGTTAGTGCAGTTTGAAGTTTATGTATGTTATTGTTTGTACTAGGCCTGATTTTGCATATATTGTTGGAATGGGTAGTTGCAACATGGCTAATCCTAGAAAATCTCGTTGGCTAGCTGTCAAAGTGAGTTTAAGATCTTTAGAAGGGTCAATAGATTTTGGACTTTTTTTTGTGATGAAAAGGATTGTAGTTTAATTGGCTAGTGTGATTCAAATTATGTTGGAGATAGAGATCGAAGATAGTCAACCTTTGTATACGTATTTACTTTTGGTGGTACATCCATTAGCTGGAGAGTGTGGTTGTAAACTTAGTAGCGTTATCAACTACAGAAGTTGAGTTGACATCTGATGTTGAAACAACTAAGGAAGCAATCTATTTGAAGCGGTTAATGGGTGACTCAGGCTTCGTACATGATAATGTAATGGTGAATTGTAATAGCCAAAGTGCAATTTACTCAACTAGATATTTACCTTTCAGCTCGAGGTTAAAGCTATAGTGGTGAAAGAATCTTTTCTTGTAGCTATGAACAAAGAAAAGTTAGTTTGCTGTGGAAAATTCATACAAATGATAATGCAACAAACATGTTTACTAAGTCATTGCATGTTTTAAGTTTGAGATTGCTCGAACCTGATTCTCTTATTGAGATGGTATGATAGGTGCGACGTAGTGGCACAATATAAAAGAGAGAGGCCTAGTTGGAGCTTGTACGTAGAAGATATAGTATTCTTCTTGCATTTATGACATCGGTTATTTCTACCTTTAGATTGGATACTTTCCATACTTTTTTGACGTGCAGGGACTTCGTCGGAGCTTGCTAACAAAGTGCAATGGGCGGTGAAATTGGCAAAGATTATTTGGAAAGTATTCGTGTTTGTATCATCTTAGATTAGATGAATATTTGTTGAAGGGAAGTCTGACGTAGGATTTGTTTCGATATATATTTAATTCAAGGTGGAGTATTGACATTATGACGTCAAATGTATGTTGGGGAATAATAATTTATTAATTGCATGTTTCATGCATTAATGAAAGGAAGCAATTATTGACTGGAATAACAAAATTTGACATATGATTAGGTAATCAATCAATTTTCTAATCAGTTGATCAATGGAGTCAAGTTAACACATGCACATTGAAGAAAAACTGAAGATTATAATAATAGATATATGTTTTCATATGAATCGGTGAATTCATGCGACATTGAATTGTCAACCTAAATCGATTACTTCAATCCCAATTATTGAACTTTATATAAACGTAGTCATCCATCAGAGATTATTTTCCTCTCAAATTTTAGCTCTTATGTATTCTTGTATTAAGTCTCCGTTAAAATAGATATACCAATTTCTTTATTCCTCTCTAAAAGTATCAACAAAATTTCTTTTTAAAAAATTAAATTGGATGTACGCTATTATGTGCAATTTTTCCCTATCAATTGCTATATCTAAAATAATTTAGTGGCCATTAATGAATTAACTGTTATAAAACAAGAAACTAACACATAAAGACGCTATTAAATATGCCATTAGTGGAAAGCGGCAGCAAATCACCTTACCGAACTTCAAATTTAGATGCTTAAAAGTTCCATTTAATAGTTACTATAACTAAGAAATAATTCACGTTGTTTTTTCTTTAACAGCACAATTCCTCTGTTCGTGTATCCATTTTTAATTATGGTAAGAATCTAAAACCTCTTCTTTTCCAAACCATCTATTACTCGGCGTGTGTCGCTTTTTAATTATGTTAAGAATCCAAAACCTCTTCTTTTCCAAACTTTCCCGATAGGAAACAGAAAGAAGATTTTATATTAGGAATAATTCTCATTAATGGCTCTATAAATACATCTGCACAGTTGCCTTTTTTCTAAAAAAAACTTAGAAATTTACTGTTCACACCATCTGCTCCTTATAACTGTTCTCCGAAATAACCATGGATAAGTTTATCATTCATCGGTTAGATGGCGATGAAGAAGAAAATCCCTCATCAGTGCCTTTCAAGCGTCCATACAAGAAGCTTTCCTTGTCCAAAAAAGGACCATGGCTTGAAACATGGATCAAAATGGGAGTAAGGCGACCAGTGCTTCATTTAAGAAGGAAGAGGATCATTCTTTCCGACACAAAACCCGATCAACATGAACTGCAGTTGACAGCTACTGATGTATTTATACATGCTTCTGATGAACTACGTGAACTAGCAAAGATGGCTTATCAACTCAAAAACACAGGTTTTGATGTGAAGATAATGGATAGACACGGTAACAAGTAACATAACACATCGTTTAAGTATATTTCCAGTTCTGACACGTATGGATTCAGTGGCCCGGGTTATGGGGAGTTTCTTATTCGGAGTGATTTGAAAGAGAATCGGTTTTTAGACATCTGGGGGTTGCCTAAAAATAGAGGCGACGGTGGAGAGATATGGTTTGCTTTGGTCGATTATTCTTAAGATGAAACCATACGTAGTTGGCAACAACCATTAACTTTTAATAGTATAGCGCTTATCATATGTTGGCTGAATAATGTTTTTATTGTACAATTGATTGTCATATCGTGAGGTTCTCTGTTGTACAACTTGTATGTTAGAAATGTTTAAAATTCATTTATTAGTACATCTAGTTGATAATGCACAAATATAATTTTATCTTGCATTTTCGTTTGTAAGCTGGTGGGATACAGTTAGTTAATATTTTCATTAATAATACACGCATTAGATTATAAAGGTGCTTTTAAGTAATATATTTTCAAGCTGGCGGAGTGGAGGAAGTGAAATGTTTCGAACTGGTGAAGGACCGTAAAGAAGAAAAAAAAAGGAAACGTACCTTATTGTGCTTAAATGTGAGGATAGGTCATGTATATGATATGGTTGTTTCCATGTTGTTACATGATAAAAATTTATTGTCCATGTACGTAATAATTGTGGTTATAATATAACGCTAACATCAAAATTAGTAATGTGGATACACTTGAGGAACATGCGTGAGCAGTCGACTGTTTCTGTGAACTCAATAAGAAAGAACATCCAAATAAATGTATTGTTTGCTGCAGTGCTGGTTCTAGCGCTTTGGTTGTCCTGGACAAAAATGGAGGAAAAAAATGTAGTTGAAAAAAGTTGAGGTTCTAAAAGTTGAACTTGGGTTGTCAAGACCGCGTGTAAGAGGTATAAACCACTATGCTACAATTTTTACTACATTTATTGCACTGTGAAGTTTATATATCAGTATTACTAAAAGCATCTAAAACATGTTGTTGCCCATTTCGTCATCTCCGATGGTGATGCCCTAAACGAATATCTCATTTGTGTTGCCTTTGGGCCGGGCTCGGTTTGCTGTCTATGACGAAGTAGAGTTTATGAGAAACATTATTATTATTATTATTATTATTATCATCATCATCATTATTATTATCATCATCATCATACTTGAATCAATTTATATAATGAACGTCTTTAATCAATGTGATGTTATGCATTATGTTACAAAACGTGTGGTGCGTTTAAGGTGGATGTTTTTGAAAACAATAACAAAATATTGCAAACAGAATTAGTTATATATAAGTGGAGTTATATGTGTAAATTTAAATAGAAAATGAACGTCTTGGAAATCAAGAAACCCAGATCTGTCTATATTAGTGTTATCAACTCAACGGCGGACCGGACCTTAAAAAATCCTAAACAGGACCCACCATTATGGTCCGGACCTCAGTTACCCTTCAAGCATGTACGAATTAAAAGTCGAATCATCAAAATGACGGTTAAACCATCAATTTTAACTGGTTGAACTACGATTTTCTTCTTTTCCTCTTATTTTTTCCGTCTTATGTCATTTTCATTCTCTTTACTTGTTGGAAGAAAAGAATCATATTTACATTTAGAACATAATAATGTAGACAGCGACTCTACCACTTCGTTCTTTGATGCTTAAAGCACCGGCTCCATTAAGTTTGCTTGATACTAAGTTTCGGCCGTTGTGTACTACTACTATGTAGATAACAACAGTTATGCTAGTATAGTTATGCAAATGCAGCTGAGCACAATTGAAGTAGTTGTGCATTACTACAGTACATAATTTCAATTTTACCACTTCTTGTAGACATTTAAGGCTCTCAAAAGCTCGTCTACGCAATATTTTTTCCTATATAGCTTGTAATGTGTAAATATTTGAAATATAAAAAATGTACGATTCTAACTGTTCAACTGGTTGAAATATCAAAACTTTAAATCTTCAGTCGTCAATTCGACTTACGATTCTATCACGATAACTATCGTTTCGAAATTCAGAAATTAAATATTTTTTGAAAATCTTTTACACTTCATTATATTTACCCCACAAGATATGAATGAAGTTAGAAAAACTATTGTACAAAATATTATTTGGCATACTACACTAGAATTTGAAGATAAAAGATGATTTTGAAAATCATTTGATACATAAATGTTAATTTCCACTTCCACCGATAGCAAATGCATTAACTAGCAATTAAGAAAAGCTCATACAGACTTCTCCTCAACACAGCTGACCAAACCAAAATCTGTATAAAGTCTATATGGTACTATTACTAATGAGGTACAACGAATTGATTTCATATAATACCATTGTAGTGTATATGACATTACCATTGCTATGGCATGAAAATTAATTTTATGTAATACCATTTGCAGAGTATATGACATTAACTGATAAGGTATGCCAAATTTTCAAGTACATAACTTCTATTATTTCATAAGACATTAGATTTAATTGTTGAATTTTTCCTGCCCATGCATACTTATGGTTACAAAATAATCATGTCACCATAACCCATATCATTTTTCAATATCATTTTTTCCCATGATTCAAAAGGAAAGCATATCAGAACCGCCACATGATCCACATGATCCACGCGAATCACGCAATGAAGGCGGCTGCTTAGGAACTGAAGACATAACGGGTCTAATCGATACTCGTCTCATCTCGCTTTGAACAGCAAACCAACAATAAACCCAGATCTACAAAAATAACTGCGAAGATTGCAGAGATCAAGAAAATTAAGCATTGCGTTCTTTATTGGATGGGTTCACTGTTGATGAGACTGAATGCGACTGTTTCTGCAAATCCCAATTCGCACAAACCCTAGTGAATTAGGGATTCGATTCCCGTTGCAAAAGCGAAGATGATAGCAGTATCGATGCAATCTCCTTTATCGGTGCCTCATGAAGATCTGGTTAAAACATCCATTCTCATTTTCCACAATTGCCTGCCTTACATTTCCAGTACTGTCTAGTGACATTCAACTGAGGCAATCTTGATTATTTTCAGAGGAAATTTCCTACCAAATCTGGACATAATAAAGATACTTTTATGCAGATCTTAGAGCTATGATAATCATTGATCGCCGAAAAACAAAACTAGGATTGCAGTGCGATTGTTGAGAGGAAAACCGCGAAACCTGGTTTTGAATCTCGATTTCAACATAGATCTGCAAACTAGATGCAGATCGACAGAAGTTTGTGGGTACGAAGGATATTCGCCGAACCATCAGCATCAAAGAGGCGTCAATTAGAACTCGTTGGTCTGAGAAGATGACTGGCACATGAGTGGAGCAGTTATTTTAGGAAACGTGATCCTTGCAAGCACCCTTACGTAAGTAGAAGAGTTTCACGTTTTCAGATGATTTTTTCTTCTACGGGAAAAACGAATTGATATTTGGGCTACGAGAAAAACGAATTAATGTGTTGGGCGACAAATATGTTGGGATTAAATGCACCATTTTTTTCCAATTGAGTGGAACACATGAAAATGGCATGAAAAACGGTGCAAGTGCCTTAGAGGGATTTGGAAATCCAGTTGAAGAGTGCTCCAGCCAAACGTCTCGAGCAGTTTAGAAATGCGATGTACAATTATTATTTTATTTCACCATGTAGGCCTATTATACAACGATATATTTTATTTTATGCATGTCTATTATTGCTAGAACATTTTTATTTGATTGTACTTTGTAATGTATATAATAATATAATAATAATAGCAATAAAAGAAACTCATTTTATATAAAAACAAACAACATTAATATACATCGTAAAGCTATTATTATTATTTACATAATCAAATAGAGCTTGGCAATATAAAATTATAAATTAAGACAAATGTATATATTAACAAATTCATCTAACCATTACACATGATATTAAATACTTTCTCCGACAAAACAAATTATATTGTCTGGTGTTTTGTCTGCATTTAGTAAAGCTTCGTGTGGCCCTACTTCCATTATTACTCCTTTTTCTTATTTTGCAATTTCTCAACATATATTTGTTAGTGCCTCCTTATATTTTCTAGGTTGGCTACAATATTTCTTCAAATCTACATCTATATGATGATTGCAGCAGTAAATATTGCAATATTAAAGGTAAATAGTGGATAATAATGTTTAACCAATAAACAAATTATGCTAATATGATACTACATGAATTGCATTTGAACGTTTTAATGATCTAGTAACCTTTTTCGCACTGTTTTGTTACTACAAATGTGTATAATTTTATTATGCAAACATTATTTGTTAAAGATTATGCATGCAAGTTAATATAGAAAACTTATAAGATATCATATAGTTTGTGCAAATTTGGGAAGAAAACATAGAAAAAACAATCATGGAATTCAATTGATCAAATAAAAATAAGCCCACTACACCAGGAAGAATGCTAAAAAAAGTAAGAATAAAAAATATTAGTATACACAGGTATTATGTTAATTTTTGAAAATTATTCCTTTCATATATAAAAATAATCTGGGTAAAATTATTAAATTTACCTCATTTCAGAACAATACCATGTCGAGTTGCTCTGTTCAAGTGTTTAGAAATCCCTATCAATAACGTTGATTACTTATATTGACAAGAATCTATAAGTCACTCAATAAATCAATCAACACAATACAAAACAATTTTTATATTCACTAACAAATACGCGCTCATATCTATCAATACACTCAAACTCATTCTAGGGTGCTACTGACCCTATCTCTAATGAGTTACCCCATCAAAGCCAAGATTCTCGCTTAACCTTCAGGTTTGATACCACGTGTAATAGAAGTGGATTTTTGACCCTCAAAAATGGATGTCAATACGTCCATTATATAACATGTCGAGCAATCAAGTACCGAAAATACCAGATCATTAGAGAAAAAGAAGAAAGAGGTAGAAGAAAATAGAAATAACAACACAGAATCTCATAATCACAGCGGAACAATATATAATAAATAGTAACATGTCTTTATACAAAAAGAACTATAAATGTTACTTATACATTCATCATCAAAGTACATAATCAATAACTCAATATTGGATAGTTATAATAACTTGTCCTCACTAGTGCAATACATACAGCCTACAATACACAGCGAAATAAAATCAAATACGTTTAATTCGTTTTCGTCATCCATCTCGTCTCCTGAGCTCCATAGCATCCTAACCTAAATCTATAATACTCGGTCTGACTCGAGCATTATAATAAAATAACACCCGAGTCAGTCTGGAAAACCAGCATGAGAAAACACGCTCAATTTGAATTATATAAGTTATAAAAACCCTTTGAAAAATAAAAGTATTTCGTAAGACCACGCTACACACAAACACGCCGGGTTTTTGCCTTACCATAACCAAAACATTTTATATTAAAATCATCTGATATTATAATAGTGTCTAGGTACAAGTACTTATTCAAATAGTCGAAATTGTTACATTAATTAAATTCCAGCATGCTAGGCTCTACTACCAAAACCGTAAAGGCATATATTGGAGAATGAATTCCATACAAATTACTAGGCACTGAGGTACCACCTATCACAGTATACATCTAGAAAAATATACCGAGGACCTCGCCGGGATCCCCTACAACACAAGACCGGACTACCCCTAACCTAGATAGTACCTAATATGCTATCACCCCGATTGTTATCACCCTTACCGCGTTCTTCCACACATCGTAGTAATGATATCCGAGGATATCTAGAAAGATGATAAACGTACCCTAATTTAGTGTGATCCACTTAGCCTTGCTGCATCTCTTTTGATTTTCAGTTATTCCCAGTTGATGAGGCTTGAGGCAACGATAACCTTTTAAGGAATTTATACTTGGAATGCTAATTGTCCTCCAATGTGTAACGATCCAGTTTTAATGACGAATTTAAATTTGTAATTTAATTAAATTCTTGGATTTAATTATGGATTTATTTGAAAATTTTCAATTTTGATAAGATATGTATACTTATTTATTTTATAAATAGGATTTGAAACTTATTATAAATATAATTGAATTGGATTAGAAATAAAATGTTTAAAGAAACTACTTATTAATATAGAATATAAGTGTATAGAATAAAATATGTGTTATAAATGTAATACTTAAGTTAGAAATATAATTAGAAGATAAATTACAAAATAAAAACATGTACAAATGGAAAAGTAGTCAGTTTAAACTTTGAATAGAAATCTACAAAATATATGCAAACTATCTATGTACGAAATAATTTAAAGAAAAGACTTGAAGTATGAAGCAAGATGTAAATAAGAAGCAAAGAAATTCAAAGCCTGCAAAAGTAGATTTGTGTACATGGCAAAAGTACATATGAATATGCTTACAAAACAAAGCAGAACTGTGCATATACATACACAACAAATAGTATAAGTTGTAAACAAATAGGACATTGCATTTAATGCAACATACCAAGGCAATTAATGCAAGCCTCTACAGTATGCTTTCTGTACAAATAATAAACTGCACATCTCTTTATATATATGAGTTGCCTCCAATTTGTTCAAAACCTTTTACTGAAGGAAGAAAGAAAAATAGCAAAGAAAAAAAAAACAGAAATTAAAAAGAAAGCAAAAGCAAGTTCAAACCTGGGATTCAAAAAGGAAAAATCAATACTGCAGTTTTCAAAAGCAACAACTCTCTGTTTTTCAAAACTTTTCAGGTGAGCAAGCTTTCTTTCTTTTATTTGACTTCTTTGTTTTTACCTGTGAGTAAACTTTCTACTTTGAATCTGTATGGTTGTTTGTGTGTGAACATACTACTCTAAGGATTTTAAATCTGTATATTGGTTTTATAAATGATCTTTGTGCTTGGTTGTGTGCTTTTAAATAACTTAGTTTTGCATCTATATATGTTGTTCTGTGAAATTTTGAAGAGTTGTTCTTCTAGTTTCTAGTCTCAGTATGATCATAAACAGAGATATCAAAAAAATCTAATAAGTTTTCATATAAATTTTTATATAAAACATTTTTACTTAGGATTTTAAACAAATCAGGTTGTTTAAACTTAAAAATCGAAATTTGGAAATTGCTTGAAGTTGACAGTATGATTTAGACTCTGTACATTCAAATTTCTGTAAAAAGGAAATCAATGGCTAAAAGTCGAATACTACAAATTCTTAATTTGACTTTATATCTAGAATTATTACCACAAGTTATGATTTTTAAAAGTTGAATGAAAATTTTTAGTTCAGTAATTCAAAAGCAATTCGTGTTGGAATAAAAATGGAACTTTTACCAATTTCTTGAAATTGAATCAATTTAAATTGTTGAAACTTGAATCGTAGCAAATATAGCCACCCTTGATCTCAAGAAAAATGTCAAATAATTTTTCTATTTAGTGGATTGAGAGGACGAAGCAATTTTAGGGTTTAAGGACTGTGAAATGGCGTATGAGTTTTTTTTCACTCGTGCACACTCGTCGAGGCGTCGAGTGGGATGGGACCAGGGGAGAGGCTTCGTGGGTCATCGAAGTAGCCGCGGATGGAGTTTCGTGATAGCCAGTGACGTGACGTGGGGATGCGAGGCAATTTGCTGAGGAGGGTTTGGGTGATAGTTTCGAACGCGAGGCTTATTTTCGATTGGGAAATTTTGGTGCCGAGTCGAGTGTCGATTTCGTATGTGGGGGTGTTTTGCGACTTGTTAGAGGTCGCGATAGCGAATGGAGGTGGCGGCGATTCGTGTGCACGTGCACGACATTGATCGGTGTCAGGAAAGTTTGGCCAAGGGGGAAACTCGAAAGAACGCTCGAGTACGTGATGCTTTGGCTCGTGTTTTTTTTGGGGTTTGCGTGAGCATCTTGTAGCTTCAGGTTAGAATAAAGAAAAAAAAAATGAAAGGAAGAAGAAGAAACATGGGGGCAGGGAGAGGTCTCGGGGGAGATAGGGAAGAAATTCGAGTGTTACTCGAGAAAACTGGGGAGATGGCTCGGGTCTTTCTTCCTAAGGCTGTAAAACATAATAGTAGACCAAGTAAACTATTTTAAAACAAAATTAAGTGATCATTGATTTATAATTTAGATTTTTGCTTAATGATTTAAAGTAATAAATTTAGTAATTAAGACCTAATAATTGATTTCAAAATAATTTATTAATTTAATAATTTGAAAAGGAATAGGAATTAATTTGTAAATTAAGTTAATTAAAATGGATAATTTATTATTTAAATTAATTAATTGTTTGGGTTAATTAAATAAATAATTAAAGATTTAATTACTTAATTAAGGTTTAAAGATTTATTAATTAAGGAGTAATTACTTAGTTATTGCAAATTTATTTAAAGAATAAATTAAGGATTAATTATTAATGAAGAGTTAATTAATGATTTCATTAAAAGATAATTTATTAAATGTTTTGAAATTAATTGATTATTAATTTACTGTGACTAGCGAATTTACTCATAGAAATTAATCTGATTTAAATTAATCAGATGATTAAATTGACCCTATTTATGGATGTTTGGATTATATTAGATGATGAATTGTTTGATATCCCTGACATGTGATGCTTTGTGTTATATCCTGATTCGTATTGTGATCTGTAATATAATTAATTATCTGTGATGTAATTCATTACCTGTGATATGTATATCTGTGATCTGCGAATGAAGACAAGCGTTATAGTTTATATCGCTTATCGGATATATTGTCGTATTTGATCTGTGATGATTGAATGATGTTGCACTATTGTGTTAAACCCTTGGACCACACATATACACACACAAATATGGATTTCATGAGGAAATCGGTTAAGTCACAGATTTTTAAATAAGTTTGAATTTGAATTTTTAATTCAAATATTTTTGGAAATAAATTAAGTTTTAACGTGGAAAAGCTTTTGAAAAGTAATTTTAAGAATAAAAGTTATTTTTGAATAACTAATAAAGATTTGGAATTTAAATAATCGGATTTAGATTGAAATTCAAAAGAAATCTGAAATTGAATTCTATATTCAGTATTTATGATTTAAAAAGGACTTTACAAGTTATACGGGTTTAAACCATTTTTAAGCGTTGATTTGAAAATTCGAATTAAAGATTGTAACTTGTATAAATGGAATTGGGGTTTTTCCAAAATAAAACTATTGTTTCTAAGTGATAAAAAGCTTTCATATGAGTAATGAACTTCCAATTTATATTAAAGAGATTTCAAGTTTGAATCGGAAATGATTTTCCAAGTTATGAATGAATCTTTGGAAATAAGTTTTAAAAGCTATGAGATAAATTTTTGATTTAAAGATTTAAATGAGTTAATCCAGTTGAAACGGAAATTGTTTTGAAATCCGTAAATGAATCTTTGTGAAACTGAGTGAACTTTGTGAAATAAATCTTTTTGTTTAAAAGATTTGAAATGGTAATTGGTTTAAACCATTTGAAAGAAACTTTGGAATTATTAAGTTGTGACTTAATCGAAATCCCATATCCATATGTTTTAAATTTTGCGCTCACTATTCGGGTTAGCCGGGAAAGGAACTTTGGGTCGTATAACCCATTCCGAGTATGTGATACGTCGTTATGGATAGCATTTGAAGATCAGTGTTGAAGACCGGGTATTTGCGAGAGCGATAGGATGACCTGTCGATTGACTCTGCACCGGGTTGCTCTGGTATAGAGTTCTCCATATGTGATGGGGAATCCGATCAGGATTGTGGATATCCGGATTGCAAGGACTTCTTTGTAAGTGCCTTCGGTTCTGTTCGAGCCCGGAACAGACTTGTATGGATAGTATGTCTGACATTACAAATTGAGATATAAAGCCGATTTCTTTCAAATATATTTCTGTTGGTGGCGGAGAATTTATTCTTTTAGCTTAACACCCTTCTCTGAGACGTACGAGCTCAGAGGTTATGTAGTTGATGGTTATTAGCGATATATTCCCAATTTGGTAATGTGACATGCTGAGTGTTGCTGTGAAATGATCATTGTGTTGATCATTTGTGATATGATCATTTGTTTGATCTTTTATCTTTGTGATCATTTCAATGATCATTTGTTGATCCAAAGCACAGCTTTTGTATAAAGCGTGGCTTTGTGGACGAGACTTCGTCGAGCCTCACAAACCGGTAATGGTCGAAACAGGAATTGTGCGGCAAGGTTTTCAGGGATAGCTTCCCTAGGGTATGACCATTTCTTCTGGAAAAGGGTAGTATCATGGAATGGAGCCCAGATACTTACTCATGTGGACACAATATATTATTTACTGTGTGATGTTGTTGGTTAGAGAGCTCTCGTTTAAAGGTCCCAAAGTACCGGGAGTGGCATATCTGAGGTTTGGTATATTCCCCGGGAAGGGGGGTAGCCGGCCTTGTTTGGCAGAGATCCAGTTGGGTTATCGGGGCGTCCTTCCAGAGGCGTTTCCATGTGGCAATGGGAAGTTCCTTGGCCTGACCATTTGTTGGAAAAATCCATTCATCCAATACGAGCCTTGTACGGGTTTAGTTGTATAACCTGCCATGGAATGTGGCGGTAACCTGTTATTGAACATGGTAGCTATAGTAGGCATAAGTGCGAAATGCCTATGCTGGCTAAGATTTATATCTATACTTTCGAAATGATTTTTACTACACTATGCACTAGTAATAATATCAAATGTTTCTTTTAATGCGTATTAAGCATCTTTGACTATCATAAGGAGAAATCTCCTCCGATTCTGCGTTTGCATTGTGTGTGTGTGCGGGAGGCCTTATGGTAGTCTCATTTCTAAAAAGCATTGCGAATCCATTTTAAAATATTTCGTTGTTTGTTTTTAAAGATAAACTATTTTTGTTTGCTCACACCAGTCCCACGACTGACCCAGAGTTTATTGTTTATTTCCTAAACTCTGGGTGCTCAAAATTTTTCCACACGGGCAGTCTAGAGTTTGGTTTTTCAGATAATTAGGTTCAGTAGAAAAGCTGGAGCTAGTTCAGTTTTCTTTGGATATGGATGAGACTTGCTTAGCTTGGTGCAATCTTGATGGTGGATCGAGATAGGAGTTTTGGAGCTCTGTCTTTGGAGCTTTTTGGATCAGAGTTGCAGTATTATATTCTGAGAAGACTTATTTCATATTGTATCGTGTTCCGCTGTATTCTATGTTGTATATTCTCTGATGTTGATGATTATCATCGTATCAAATTGATGTATCAGATATTGTATTCATGCTATATCAGTGATATCATCTTTTATTTCCGCTGTGTTATTTATCATTTAATGGTGTTGCAAGCTCCCGCGAAACAAATTTGATGTTGTTTGTTGGACATCGAGTTCGGGACGTGACAGGTTGGTATCAAAGCTGAAGGTTGAGTAAAAACTTTAGCTACGGAGTGTAACACCTTAGATGGCTCATTAGCGATAGGGTGAAGTATACCCTAGAATGAGTACAACCAGTGGAATTAAAAATCCAAATTTCTTAGTCTATTCTTTTTATCTGGTTGTTATTCTCTAAGATATTTCGTCTGAATGCCTAAATCGGATTTCTTACTGTTTACAGATAGTAAGAATGAGTGGAAGAAGAGGACGAAATAGGAGACAGGAAAGTACTACTTTAGCTGGTCAAAACCCTGCAACGACAGATATTCCTATTCAATCTCAATTGAATTTGGATGATTTATATCAAAAGTTTTCTAGACTTGCTGGAAAGCCATTCACTGGCAAAGAAACCGTTATCGAAGCACAAGTATGGATTCGATTGTGTGAAAAGATTTTCAAAGGACTAAAATTAGAAGATGATCAAATGCGATTGATAGCTTCTTGGAAACTCCAGGAAGAGGCTTTAGTTTGGTGGGAAACTGTTACCGTGGATGAGTTGGCAGATGAATTTACTTGGAGTCATTTCAAGGAAGTGTTTGTGCAGCGATATATGTCGTCTGCTGGTATCTCTAGAGTGTATCAGGAGTTTATGGATTTAGAGGAGGGGATTTTATCGTTTGAAGAATACTTGAACAAATTTATTGAATTATCTCGATTTGGTCCAGAATTGGTGAATACACCGTTAAAGAAGAATGAAAAGTTTATTCGGGGAATGAACAAGGAGTTTCAGGAATGGATGACTACTCACGTCAAGGAATCTTTTTCTAAATTGATTGATATGGGCTATAGATATGACACTCTGGAAAGCAAAAAAATCCGAAGGAGAATGGAGATGCAAGTAATCTGAATTGGAGAAAAAGGAAGTTTGGCGGAAAGAAATCAAAGAAAAATAAAGGAAAGAAGAGTATACCGAAGAAAAAGAAGGATGTTACTTGTCTCAATTGTTTGGAGAAAGGTCACTACTCAGATAAATGTAAGAATTCTTGGATGCCAGGAATGAGAGAGCCATTTATGAGGCCAGATCAGGAGTCTACGGGATGCTATAAATGCCGCAAGCCGGGACATAGGATCAAAAATTGTCCAGCCAAGGAGCAAACTTTAGTAAAGAAAGTATATGCAATCAGAGACGATTCTTCAACCTCAACAAGCTGATTTGGGAAAAGAAATTTTATAAGGTAATCTTCACGTTTACGATTAAATTGTTCGAATTTTGTTCGAAACTTGAACTATCATTAGTTGTATTTCTCAGCAAATCGTAAATGAATTAAATCTTGAATCTGAAATCGTAATTGAATCTATTTATATCTATTTCGTTGGGTTTCGATATAATCTATGAACGGTTAGTTATCCCTTCGAACTAACCAATACCCATGTATACTTTGTAGATCAGGAAACCCAATTTTTCGTAATTGATTAAGTTGTTCTCATATCTATTGTTGATATTCTGATTTGGTAAGCCAAATGCAGAATTGATATCTAGTTTGATCTGGAAAGATATTTCTCTATCTTTCATCTATCTTCGTTATCTCTCTCTGGTGAATTTCGAGGAAGAAATTCCTTTTGAGGGGGGAAGTCTGTAACGATCAAGTTTTAATGACGAATTTAAATTTGAAATTGAATTAAATTCTTGGATTTAATTATGGATTTATTTGAAAATTTTCAATTTTGATAAGATATGTATACTTATTTATTTTATAAATTGGATTTGAAACTTATTATAAATGTAATTGAATTGGATTAGAAATAAAATGTTTAAAGAAACTACTTATTAATATAGAATATAAGTGTATAGAATAAAATATGTGTTATAAATGTAATACTTAAGTTAGAAATATAATTAGAAGATAAATTACAAAATAAAAACATGTACAAATGGAAAAGTAGTCAGTTTAAACTTTGAATAGAAATCTACAAAATATATGCAAACTATCTATGTACAAAAGAATTTAAAGAAAAGACTTGAAGTATGAAGCAAGATGTAAACAAGAAGCAAAGAAATTCAAAGCCTGCAAAAGTAGATTTGTGTACATAGCAAAAGTACATATGAATATGCTTACAAAACAAAGCAGAACTATGCATATACATACATAACAAATAGTATAAGTTGTAAACAAATAGGACATTGCATTTAATGCAACATACCAAGGCAATTAATGCAAGCCTCTACAGCATGCTTTCTGTACAAATAATAAACTGCACATCTCTTTATATATATGAGTTGCCTCCAATTTGTTCAAAACCTTTTACTGAAGAAAGAAAGAAAAATAGCAAGGAAAAATAAAACAGAAATTAAAAAGAAAGCAAAAGCAAGTTCAAACCTGGGATTCAAAAAGGAAAAATCAATACTGCAGTTTTCAAAAGCAACAACTCTCTGTTTTTCAAAACTTTTCAGGTGAGCAAGCTTTCTTTCTTTTATTTGACTTCTTTGTTTTTACCTGTGAGTAAACTTTCTACTTTGAATCTGTATGGTTGTTTGTGTGTGAACATACTACTCTAAGGATTTTAAATCTGTATATTGGTTTTATAAATGATCTTTGTGCTTGGTTGTGTGCTTTTAAATAAATTAGTTCTGCATCTATATATGTTGTTCTGTGAAATTTTGAAGAGTTTTTCTTCTGGTTTCTAGTCTCCGTATGATCATAAACAGAGGTATCAAAAAATCCTAATAAGTTTTCATATAAATTTTTATATAAAACATTTTTACTTAGGATTTTAAATAAATCAGGTTGTTTAAACTTAAAAATCGAAATTTGGAAATTGCTTGAAGTTGACAGTATGATTTAGACTCTGTACATTCAAATTTCTGTAAAAAGGAAATCAATGGCTAAAAGTCGAATACTTCAAATTCTTAATTTGACTTTATAACTAGAATTATTACCTCAAGTTATGATTTTTAAAAGTTGAATGAAAATTTTAATTCAGTAATTCAAAAGCAATTCGTGTTGGAATAAAAATGGAACTTTTACCAATTTCTTGAAATTGAATCAATTTAAATTGTTGAAACTTGAATCGTAGCAAATATAGCCACCCTTGATCTCAAGAAAAATGTCAAATAATTTTTCTATTTAGTGGATTGAGAGGATGAAGCAATTTTAGGGTTTAAGGACTGTGAAATGGCGTATGAGTTTTTTTTCGCTCGTGCACACTCGTCGAGGCGTCGAGTGGGATGGGACCAGGGGGAGAGGCTTCGTGGGTCATCGAAGTAGCCGCGGATGGAGTTTCGTGATCGCCAGTGACGTGACGTGGGGATGCGAGGCAATTTGCTGAAGAGGGTTTGGGTGACAGTTTCGAACGCGAGGCTTATTTTCGATTGGCAAATTTTGGTGCCGAGTCGAGTGTCGATTTCGTATGTGGGGGTGTTTTGCGACTTGTTGGAGTTGGCGATGGCCAATGGAGGTGGCGGCGGTTCGTGTGCACGTGCACGACATCGATCGGTGTCAGGAAAGTTTGGCCGAGGGGAAAACTCGAAAGAACGCTCGAGTACGTGATGCTTTGGCTCGTGTTTTTTTGGGGTTTGCGTGAGCATCTTGTAGCTTCAGGTTAGAATAAAGAAAAAAATGAAAGGAAGAAGAAGAAACATGGAGGCAGAGAGAGGTCTCGGGGGAGATAGGGAAGAAATTCGAGTGTTACTCGAGAAAACTGGGGAGATGGCTCGGGTCTTTCTTCCCAAGGCTGTAAAACATAATAGTAGACCAAGTAAACTATTTTAAAACAAAATTAAGTGATCATTGATTTATAATTTATATTTTTACTTAATGATTTAAAGTAATAAATTTAGTAATTAAGACCTAATAATTGATTTCAAAATAATTTATTAATTTAATAATTTGAAAAGGAATAGGAATTAATTTGTAAATTAAGTTAATTAAAATGGATAATTTATTATTTAAATTAATTAATTGTTTGGGTTAATTAAATAAATAATTAAAGATTTAGTTACTTAATTAAGGTTTAAAGATTTATTAATTAAGGAGTAATTACTTAGTTATTACAAATTTATTTAAAGAATAAATTAAGGATTAATTATTAATGAAGAGTTAATTAATGATTTCATTAAAAGATAATTTATTAAATGTTTTGAAATTAATTGATTATTAATTTACCGTGACTAGCGAATTTACTCGTAGAAATTAATCTGATGATTGAATTGACCTTATTTATGGATGTTTGGATTATATTAGATGATGAATTGTTTGATATTCCTGACATGTGATTCTTTGTGTTATATCTTGATTCGTATTGTGATCTGTAATATAATTAATTATCTGTGATGTAATTCATTACCTGTGATATGTATATCTATGATCTGCGAATGAAGACAAGCGTTATAGTTTATATCGCTTATCGGATATACTGTCGTATTTGATCTGTGATGATTGAATGATGTTGCACTATTGTGTTAAACCCTTGGACCAGACCACACTTATACACACACAAATATGGATTTCACGAGGAAATCGGTTAAGTCACAGATTTTTAAATAAGTTTGAATTTGAATTTTGAATTCAAATATTTTTGGAAATAAATTAAGTTTTAATGTGGAAAAGCTTTTGAAAAGCTGTTTTAAGAATAAAAGTTATTTTTGAATAACTAATAAAGATTTGGAATTTAAATAATCGGATTTAGATTGAAATTCAAAAGAAATCTGAAATTGAATTCTATATTCAGTATTTATGATTTAAAAAGGACTTTACAAGTTATACGTGTTTAAACCGTTTTAAGCGTTGATTTGAAAATTCGAATTAAAGATTGTAACTTGTATAAATGGTGTCGGGGTTTTTCCAAAATAAAACTATTGTTTCTAAGTGATAAAAAGCTTTCATATGAGTAATGAACTTCCAATTTATATTAAAGAGATTTCAAGTTTGAATCGAAAATGATTTTCCAAGTTATGAATGAATCTTTGGAAATAAGTTTTAAAAGCTATGAGATAAATCTTTGATTTAAATATTTAAATGAGTTAATCCAATTGAAACAGAAATTGTTTTGAAATCCGTAAATGAATCTTTGTGAAACTGAGTGAACTTTGTGAAATAAATCTTTTTGTTTAAAAGATTTGAAATGGTAATTGGTTTAAACCATTTGAAAGAAACTTTGGAATTATTAAGTTGTGACTTAATCGAAATCCCATATCCATATGTTTTAAATTTTGCGCTCACTATTCGGGTTAGCCGGGAAAGGACTTTTGTGTCGTATAACCCATTCCAAGTATGTGATACGTCGTTATGGATAGCATTTGAAGACCGGTGTTGAAGACCGGGTATTTGCGAGAGCGATAGGATGACCTATCGATTGACTTTGCACCGAGTTGCTCCGGTATAGAGTTTTCCATATGTGATGGGGAATCCGATAAGGATTGTGGATATCCGGATTGCAAGGACTTCTTTGTAAGTGCCTTCGGTTCTGTTCGAGCCCGAAACAGACTTGTATGGATAGTATGTCTGACATTACAATTGGAGATATAAAGCCGATTTCTTTCAATTATATTTCTGTTGGTGGCGGAGAATTTATTCTTTTAGCTTAACACCCTTCTCTGAAACGTACGAGCTCAGAGGTTATGTAGTTGATGGTTATCAGCGATATATTCCCAATCTGGTAATGTGACATGCTGAGTGTTGCTATGAAAGGATCATTGTGTTGATCATTTGTGATATGATCATTTGTTTGATCTTTTATCTTTGTGGTCATTTCTATGATCATTTGTTGACCCAAAGCACAACTTTTGTATAAAGCGTGGCTTTGTGGACGAGACTTCGTCGAGCCTCACAAACCGGTAATGGTCGAAACAGGAATTGTGCGGCAAGGTTTTCAGGGATAGCTTCCTTAGGGTATGACCATTTCTTCTAGAAAAGGGTAGTATCATGGAATGGAGCCCAGATACTTACTCATGTGGGCACACTATATTATTTACTGTGTGATGTTGTTGGTTAGAGAGCTCTCGTTTAAAGGTCCCAAAGGACCGGGAGTGGCATATCTGAGGTTTTGTATATTCCCCGGGAAGGGGGGTAGCCGGCCCTGTTTGGCAGAGATCCAGTTGGGTTCTCGGGGCGTCCTTCCAGAGGCGTTTCCATGTGGCAATGGGAAGTTCGTTGGCCTGACCATTTGTTGGAAAAATCCATTCATCCAATACGAGCCTTGTACGGGTTTAGTTGTATAACCTGCCATGGAATGTGGCGGTAACCTGTTATTGAACATGGTAGCTATAGTAGGCATAAGTGCGAAATGCCTATGCTGGCTAAGATTTATACCTTTACTTTCGAAATGATTTTTACTACACTATGCACTAGTAATAATATCAAATGTTTCTTTTAATGCGTATCAAGCATCTTTGACTATCATAAGGAGAAATCTCCTCCGATTCTGCGTTTGCATTGTGTGTGTGTGCGAGAGGTCTTATGGTAGTCTCATTTCTAAAAAGCATTGCGAATCTATTTTAAAATATTTCGTTGTTTGTTTTTAAAGATAAACTGTTTTTGTTTGCTCACACCAGTCCCACGGCTGACCCAGAGTTTATTGTTTAGTTCCTAAACTCTGGGTGCTCAAATTTTTTCCACACGGGCAGTCTAGAGTTTGGTTTTTCAGATAATTAGGTTCAGTAGAAAAGCTGGAGCTAGTTCATTTTTCTTTGGATATGGATGAGACTTGCTTAGCTAGGTGCAATCTTGATGGTGGATCGAGATAGGAGTTTTGGAGCTCTGTCTTTGGAGCTTTTTGGATCAGAGTTGCAGTATTATATTCTAAGAAGACTTATTTCATATTGTATCGTGTTCCGCTGTATTCTATGTTGTATATTCTCTGATGTTTATGATTATCATCGTATCAAATTGATGCATCGGATATTGTATTCATGTTATATCAGTGATATCATCTTTTATTTCCGTTGTGTTATTTATCATATAATCGTGTTGCAAGCTCCCGCGAATGTTGTTTGCTGGACATCGAGTTCGGGTCGTGACAAATGGCTATGTGCTGATAGCATTCATCCATACAAGTCCGTTCTGGGTCTGAACGAAACCGAAGATACTATTCCTACTACATCCATTTTGGAATTGTCCTTGGGATCCGTAGCGATTAGCCCTTGCAATCCATTGCTCCATCTTTGATTCCATGCTCTTGTTTTCACTACGCAAATATACTCGTTAAATCGAAGTGATTGTCAGATAATATCCGATCCCGGTCTCTTCAAAACAACGTTAGATATTTCAGGTAAACCCAACCCCAGTTCTTTAGGAAATAAATAGACGAAGACAAGATCAGAGATCATCTCCTAACCGTTTGTTGACAGATTTCCTTATCTCCTAGAAGAACGAAACGAGTTTATACGTACAGTAGCACTTTCAATGGTAACCCTACCATATAATTCACATGTTTCTTCTAGATATATCCGAAGTTATGTCTGGGATCCAGATTTGATAGTCGGTTATTAACTATCAAATAAACAATCATTCAACCAAAAAGTTCATTTTCCATTAAAAAATCTAAGTCCCATTTAATTTAATTTTAGTAAATTAAATCACTTTATCAAAAGGTATGTACTTCTCTTATCGAAGTAAGTACATTTACTAACCATTCTTTTCAAAAATATTTGAAAACCCTTTTTAAAAATAAATATGGAAAACACCATGCGGTGTCCACCATGGATTTACAACTTAATGATTACGTCTCTATCACAAAGAAATCCAAACTTACTTGCAGGCAATCTTTGCCTCCGATTTCGCCATGAAAGTATACCATCACTTTTCGAAAACCTTATTTAATAATTTTCCCAAAATAATACTTATATAAATTTCTATATAAATTTACCAAGTTCAATTAGGAATATACCCTTCTATAAAAGTTATTATATAAAATAATATTAATATTGAATAATATATCTTTTAAAATAATAATACTAATTTTATTCTTAAATAATAATAAACTTAATATCAACTCATTATAAACTAACTTAATTAATAATTAAGTAGACTTTAACAAATTTAAAATAATTACATAACTTTGAAACAATAATTAATTCTGACTTATTAATAAGATTCTAGTCAATTTGCAAGACTTGTTTATAAAACTTATAATTAATTTTGACAATATAAAAATATTTAAATAACTAACTTTCTGAAATATTTTTAGACAATTTTAAATTACCTTGTTTAATAATTTAAAATCCTCTTTTTAAAACAAACTTAACTTCTCGATAAAGTATAATTTTCAATTCCAATATAGCCAGTTTAATATTTATAATTCCCTCTCGATTTATCAACAATTTGATTTATGTCCCAATTCCATAAATCCCCTTTTTCACATTTCTAGAAGTAAATCTATCATTTATTTTTAAACCGATTTTCCCATCTCATTATAAATTCTCACCATGAATTTACATCTTCAATTTATCAACTAATAATCACTTCACTTTATTTATAAACAATGTTTATAAATCCCATAGTCTCATTTCCATTTTACAACGGTTTCACATCACTAAAATCCATTGTAATTTGATTTCTAAATTAAATTCCATTTATAAATCAATTTCTCAAATAATCCAAACTATATTCCAAACCCAACCCAATCTCGATTATATTTCCATTTGTAATTAAGAAATCTTATTTAAGATTCGGTATATTCAATTTCACATTTATTTCCAAATGCACTTCTTTTCCCAATCCATTTAAATTCTTGGTTTAAAAAACTTTTATATTTAAAACAAGTATCATTAAGGAACTACTATTTCAAATCCTTATTTCAAATCTCTATTTACCATATTTCAAAATTGTTTAAGTACAAATTTAAAGTCAAACTATTTATTTTACCCAAATTCATTTCTTTTAATTAATCCAAAATTCACTATAAATATTTCACTTCCAAATTTCTTTCAAATTCAAAACATATGTTATTGGTATCTATAAATGCCAAAATCTAGGCCAAAACTACCATAACACCCAATAAGTTCAAATCACACTATAATCTACCATAGATTATTCAAACAGATCATATATCAATATATATGAAATTTAATTCAACATTTTTGAGGAATCCAGTTGGATCCCTCCAACCTGTTTCTCTGCATCCACGGATGTTAATACAATATAAAAATACAAATCCCGCTTTGAGGCAGGATATCGCCGTAATATAGGGTCATCCGCTATTATGCAGGCCGCATAGGATCTCATCCGTTAAAAATATGCGGGGATATCAATTCAACTACTAATATATATTCTACTATATATATTATAACATCCAACTGATAATATTAATTATCAAATCATCTAATCAACCAACAATTTAAATTATTAATAACTTAAATTAAAATAGTAATCCAAAAATGAGTGAGATTTAACCACATTGATTACAATCGTTGTTGATACATTCTGTTTATATCAAAATTAAACAGACGTTTAATTTTAACCAAAATCCTTGCTAACTCCATTTTACTCCAATCCAATTTCTATGCGTAGTATCCGTAGGTACGAGTGAAGCGCAACTTGTTTCATTAATTCTGATATTGTATGAAAAAGATAAAATATTTCTACGAATAACGATTTATACAAGTAAATTAATTAACTAAAATTTAAATCATCGTTTTTAAATCATTACCCATTCATAAACATCGTTCCACAAAGCCCACGAATGAGAAGAAAAAAACATCCAAACCAGAGCTTCCTCGTCTTTCCTTCTCTTCTTCTCCTTTCCTAAATAATTTTTTTTTCTTTCTTTTTTTTCTAAACGACTTCGGCCACACCCCATCTACTACAAAACTCAAACTGAAGTCTGCCTCTTCTTCTACCTTTTTCTTTTTTTCCAAATAAAAAGAAAATTGCATGCCATTAATGTGCACGTGCACGCTTCCTCCTCTCACCACACTCCACGAAACCCCACCACAGCTCCGCCGATCAACTCACGTTCAAAATCTCCACCACTCCATACCCATCCCGACAACCCCGCTTCACTCAATCAAAATGTGACTTTGCCCTCCTCCCCTTCTGCCATCGCTCGTTTGCGACTCCCAATAGTCGATCACACGTCACCACAATAGCAGCACTCACTCCATCGTCCTGCCTGAGTTCAACGCCGGCATCAAATTCACATATCCCCTCCTAAAACTCGCCAAAACGCAAACCCTAGCGCTGCCGAGTGTGAATCCCCAAACTGTCGATCACCATAAAATGATGCCGCAACCCACTCGAGCATACAAGATTGAAGTTTGAGCCAAAACATGATTTTTAAAGCAATTTTCGAATTTTTTATGAAGTATAAATGAAGATTTAAATTTTTGTTTTAAGCTGTTTATTTTTTTCGCCGCTTGCTTGTCACTGTCGTGCCCTGTTTTTAAAACGGGGGAAAGGTGTGACTTTTTACATGCTTGAATAGGTTAGGTCAAATCTTAGGTTGTAGAAGAAAAGACTGTTGTGAATATATATATATATATATATATATATATATATATTAAATATATATATATATACATATATATACACATTAATTTTTGAACATCTCGATTACGTAACTTGAAATCTTGAATCCCTAACGAGGAATGCCTCTAGGAATTTATAATGTTATAACCCTATTTCGAACACAATGAAAAAGGTTTCGAGTCCTAATTCGATCGTATGGATAAGATAGCTTTTTGGACCCAATTATTATGTTGAATTTTCAATATTAATTTCAATGCATTTATACCCTGTACGATCAAACGATAACCCCAAAAGTTATGAAATTTGAAATCCAATAATAACATACTATTACAGATCCAATGGAACTGGTTTCGTTGAAATCCGAGATTGTGCCCCGGAAGGCTATTTTTATATGTTAATTTAAACAAGATATTTTTGAATCGAGTGAATCGCTTTTAAATTCAATTTAAAAATCTTATTATCTTCATTCTTACTAATATAAACTTAGTAAGCCTTCAAATTATTTTTAAAAAGCTTAAAACTCAAAATTTCACTATTTTAACGAAATTTCCATTTATTAAACTCAATTATTAAATCATCCAATAAATCGTTATATTTGAAATTTAAGTTAAAAATTAACTTCTAAATATTTAAAATCAATTAAATATTCTAATTTTAAATAACCAAAATTCTGGGTTGTTACATTCCTCCCCGGTTAAAAGAATTTCACCCCTCGAAATTTCCAATGTAAGAAGAATGGCCCAAAACCTAATAACTTTCCCAAACCCAATCAGTTTAAACAACTTTCCCAAAATCAGTTTGTTGAAACCACACTATTACTTTTACTAATTTCCAAACTCATCTACAAATTCCAAATAATACAATTTTCTCAACCATTTCAAATTATAATCAGAAATCAAATTCTAGTTATTAAAATTTTCTTTAAAATATTATAACTCCTTAAATTTTCGAAAAATTTCGCCAATGTCTCCTTTACGCTGCTAGATTCGAACAACTATAAATCGCCTCTACGGGCCCAAATCATCAAAAGAAAAAAAGCCAAGTGGCTCAATCATAAAATCATCAATTTCAAACAACAATTTAAACATGTACCTTTCTGTCGGCCAATCCAATTTTCTTATGATGTTAAAGACATCAATTTAGTTCTTGCTTTTATATTCTTGATCTAATTTACTAATGATATCCAGTCATATAATTCAAAATCATTTCATTCAGAAATTTTCAAATTCCAACATTTATCTCATAAAAATCCATACGATGTATGTATGTCATCCGTCCGCAAAATCAAATCTAATCGCTCACCCGATCACACAACTTCACTTCCAAACTAGTATCGTTCACCCGACTCCCTGGTGCGGACTCAGATCTGGTTCCTTGATCAAAAATTATCATTCTCCTTAAATAGACATAATTATGATAGGGAACTCCAAAATCAATCAAAAATCCATATCTAGTGCTCGCCGTCGAAAATCAAGTGGAAAATCCTAACTCGGATCGATATAAATTATCCCGAAATTCTCTTCTCGAATTTGGATCAAACTGTGATGCGAATAATATACATACAACTTACGTCTTTATTTCATTTGATTCTTAGATATATCAAATTCTTTTTATTCAAATGCATTTTACTTATAATAGTCATCCATAATTATTATACTCATTGTTTTATTCACATTTGTTATTCACTTAGTATATCCTTCCCAAACTAATTTTATTTAAGAATTATTCCACGTTCATTTCATTTTAACCAATTTTCAACTTCACTATTTTCTTAATACATTTCTTTAATACCAATTTCACTTAAGAACTTTCACCATCAATTTTCTTAAGTCTATTATAACATTTTATACAAATGTTCTTAGCTTTATTTCCACCCCAACTCTTAAGTTATATCCATTTATATTCAAATTCAATTCCAATTTTCCAGTTTCATATTTTATTATTATCAATCAATATTCCAAACCATATCCAAATAACTAATTGATTTAATTAGTTTATCCACTAATTTATTTCCAATCTCAATAAATTCTATTTTCAACAATTACTTCATTTAGACAACCGAGGCTACATTTTTTCAAGTTTCACTTTAATTAATTTAACTTAAATTTTTATTTCCTAGTTCACATTTCAAATTTTACTTTCCTTGCATCCAAATTCAACACTTTAAAATATTGCTTTCTTGCAATTTACAAATTTTATAAGTTATTGTTAACTCCTCTTTTCCACGACTCAAGGACCTAACGAGTTAATTTTGGCAGCGACCTAACGACCTAAAGAATGAGCAAGCTAACATAGATGCGACTTAGCGACCTAAAGCATAGAGCAGTTCAATGCGGCACAACCTAACGACCTAACGAATTAAGAAGTTAAACGACCTAACGGGTTAACACACAAGCGACCTAACGAGGATGAAGTTCTACAGCGAGCTAACATGTGACGACCTAAGCGACCGAGCACTCAGCGACCGAGCGACCTAGTAACTAAATGTCCTATGCGACCTAGTGAGTTAACGACCTAGCGAGTTAACGACCTAGCGAGCCACAAGCTTCATATCGTTATGTCGCTTAGTTATAGGTCGAACCAACACTAGATCGCTGCTACTCCTGAACTCAGCCTAGGTCGCTCCACTAGGTACCTCGACATGATTAAGTCACCAACTATTCTCCCCTAGGTCGCTTACGACCTAAAACCTACCAGCTTGTTCAGGTGATCAAGTGCAACCATGATGAGCCGTAACTTGTTCTCCCCTAGGTCGCTCACGACCTACGACCTACCCCTAGGTCGCTCACGACCTACGACCTACCTTCAAGTTTTCCCTATAAATACCCCGCCTGCTCCAACTAAAAAGGGACTTTTGAGATCATTTCTGGAACCCTATACTTTGTTGTTTTCTCGACTCATCTGACACTTCAAACACCGAAGATGCTTCAACGAACTTTAAGAAGAGATCTAGCACATTCAACATGAATTCGAAAGAGCTCTTCTACATCGAAGTTCTAGCTACTTGTCTTAGTGGTGTTGTAATTGAAGATTATTATAAAAGTTGTTATCGAATCAACAATAAAGAAGATTAAAATGGGCGTAGGCTTGACTTTAAGCCGAACCACTATAAAACTTGTTGTCTCTTTATTGTTTTTTCTGTGATTTTCTACTTATTTCTAATCCCCATGTGGTGCTTTCACTTTATATCTACTTACACCGGGGTGTTAGCATCCAATTTTAGCTTTAACATTTTTGGTGCTTTCGCTGAGAAGAATCGAACTCAGGAGTGCTCCAATCATTGCTTCGCAAAAGTTTGTTGAAAAAAATCTCTCTCAAAACCAGAAGTCTATCAGAGATCATGGCTCCTGGAAGAAAGCGCTGATCTACTAGACCTGGTGATGCTCATGAGAATACCGCCACTTCTCCTTCGTTAAGTCAAGAAGCTCCAAGTGTTGGAATTACACGGGCGGAGTTAGATGCTGTAGTGTCTGGGTTATATCAGCAAATGGAAGCCCAGAACACTTTAATGCTGGATAGGTTGAATGCCTTGCTCGAAGCTAACCATCAACCAATGAATAATGAAGGAAACTTTGATAATAATGTTCATAATTCTAAAGTGAGGAATATTCCTCAAAGGGCAGCTGGCCCTGCTGAAGGGGCACCTCCCCAAGCTGGAGGATCAAAGCAGCAGCCGACTCTCCACGAACATTTATCCGGGCAAACTTCCAAGAAAATGGCTGACGTCTGTCCCGTAGAGCCTCTAAACAATGAGGATTACCTCTCGGGAATGATTCGACAAATCATGAAAGAGAGCATGTAGAGGGATGAAGATGAGAATGACTGGGGGTTTGCTCCAAGCAAGACTCCGTTCACCGAAAGATTTATGAAAGCAGAATTTCCAAGGAAGTTTGTTCCCCCCACCATTCCAGCTTATCGGGGGACAAGCGACCCTAATCAATTCTTGTACAAGTATTACTGGCACATGACAGGTGCCGGGGCGACAGATGAGATCAAATGCCGGTACTTTTCGGTATATTTGGAAAGAGTGGCCCTACTCTGGTTTACAAAGCTTCCAGTCCGATCTGTATACCAGTTCTCCGATTTAACTCGGAAATATAAAGAACAATTCAGATTGTATGCTTCAAAGGCCAAGGACATAATGTCACTGTCCATCCTAGAACAGAACCCCCGAGAGTCTATTAGATCTTTCTTAAACCGCTTCAACATAGCCTTGGCTGAAGTCGACAATTCGGAGCCATGAATGATTTTGACTTACTTGATGAGGGCTATCGACAAATCGAGTGAATTTGGAAAGTGCCTAAAGATGAAAGAGCCAATTTCGCTTGAGAAATTCTAAAAAAAAGCTGATGAGTTCATGCGCTTGGAAAGCCTTCATGCATTGGTAAAAGTGGTATTGATAGAGGTTGGGAATAATAATGCTACTTCAAATAAAAAGGAATCTGGTACTCAGAAGAGGGAGAACGATGGTGGGAAGAAGCAAGGAAATGCAAAGAAAACTCATCTTTTTAGACCCTCAAACTTCACTCCCTTAACCGATACTCTAGAAAATATTTTCTTTGCAACCATGGATACTTTTTAATACCCCAGACCAGCTAAGTTGAGGCTTGGGAAAAATGCTGTGCAAAATGGAAGATTCTGTCGATTCCACAATCAACTCGGCCATGACACTAATGAGTGCCGCCATTTGAAGAGTTTGATTGAGGAGCTGTTGAGTGAAAATAAATTTCAGCAGTATGTGAAGAGAAACAGGAACGACCCAACTGCATCTACTCAGGGGCAACAAGTTCCTATTCATCAACCCAGTTCAGGTGAGAGGGCTGCAGCGCATGAATCTGAAAGGCCCGTCATTAATGTGATTACAGGTGGTCCTCACCCAGTAGGCAGAAGTTGGGGGTGAGATGGAAAGATATGCACGTGCTTTGAGATATACTCTGGCCGAAGAGAGTGTTTTTGTTTTGGAAGATGCCACACCTCTAAAACAGCAGAGAACTTTCAATGATGACATCATATTCCGGGCACGAGACTCTGTTGGTGTAGAGGCCCCTACCATCGATCCTTTGGTGATATCTGCTGCCATTGGACCAGCCATTGTAAGGAGGATGCTTGTTGATTGCAGTGCCTCTTGCAATGTCCTCTTCAAAAAGACACTTGATCAAATGAAAATTCCCATGGCTGATGTCCAAGCTTCTTCTCAGAAAATTGTTGGGTTCACTGGAGAACCAAAACAGCCTGTTGGGACTATAGACCTATTTGTGGAACTTGGAGAAGGGGAAAAGAAGGTGGTCTGAAAGCAAACTTTTGTAATTTTTGACGAATTCTCTGCTTACAACGCGTTCTTGGGTAGACCAACTCTTGTTGCATTCAAGGCCATTCTCGCCCCATGGTGCTTGACTATGAAGTTCCCCACCGATAATGGCGTCGGTGCTGTGAAAGGGGACCAAAACGCCGGGCATGAATTATTGTCTTTTATGGTTATGATCAAATCACGATGCATGACCCAGATCAGGAGGACACGAGCTTCATCACTGATGTTGGTCTTTACTTCTATAAAGTCATGCCCTTCGGACTAAAGAACGCGGGGGCTACTTATAAAAGACTTGCTAATGCCATGTTCAAGCCCCAGATTGGAAAGACTATGGAAGTATATATAGATGATATGTTGGTAAAATCAAAGAAGGCAGTAGACCATATGGATCATTGGGAAGAAATGTTCGCGATCCTCCAAAAGTACGGAATAAAGCTAAACCCTCTGAAATGTTCATTCGGAGTGGAGTCCGGATAGTTCTTGGGTTTCATTGTGAATGCTAGGGGCATTGAAGCTAATCCTTCTCAGATTACAGCCTTAAGAGAAGTCAAAGCCCCTAGAACGAAGAAGGAATTGCAAAGCCTTAATGGAAAAGTCACTTCTTTGAGTCGGTTTATTTACAAAGCTCCTGATAAATGCATTCCCTTCTTTGATGCTCTGAAGAAAGGAAAGAAAAACTTTGAATGGACTCCTGAATGCCAGAAAGCTTTTGATGAGTTGGTTCGCCACATGAAAACACCTCCAATACTTTCTAAGCCCAACAATGGTGAAGATCTTTTCATATATCTAGCAGTTTCATCTCATGCTCTCAATGCGGCATTGGTACGGGAAGACGCAAAAGTTCAGCGCCCGGTTTATTACATCAGCAAAAGATTCACTAGGGCAGAGATGAATTATTCAAAACTGGAAAAGCTTGCCTGTTGCCTATTGATTGCGTCCAGAAAGTTGAGGCCATATTTCTAAGCTCATCCTATTAAAGTCCTCACTGATCAACCTCTAAAGCAAGTCCTATTTCGCCCTGAAACTTCGGGTCGTCTTCTGAAGTGGAATATTGAACTCAGCCAATATGATATCACCTATCATCCCCGAAGAGAAATCAATGGACAAGCTTTAGCATATTTCATCACAGAATACACAGATAAAGGTGATAGTGAGGAAGAGGTGACTGATAACATCCCAATTCGATGGAAATTATATGTTGATGGTGCAAGAAATGATTACTGTTCCGGAGCTGGGGTTGTGATTGAAACCCCTGAAGGGCGGTCACTGTGCGATGCATTGAGATTAGAATTTCCTTCGACAAATAATGAAGTAGAATATGAAGCTCTTATTGCCGGCTTGAAGATTGCTAAAGAAATGAACATCAGAGCATTGTAGATCTATAGTGATTCTCAGCTTATTGTATGCCAAGTCAAGAAAGAGTTTCAAGCTAAAGGGGCAAATCTGCCTGCTTACTTGTCAAAGGCCTGGGAGCTTCTTGATGATTTTGACCATTACACAATAAGCCATATACCCCGGGAAGAGAACATGAAGGCAGATTCTCTCGCAAAGTATTCAAGCTTTGGCGAAGCTCAATTGTTGGGATTGGTCCCTGTAGAAGTCTTGTCAGCTCCAAGCACCGATGAAATGGATATTGACCGGATCATGGCTGTATCTCAAGAGCAGGAGTCGTGGATGACTCCGATTAAGGAATATCTACTCAACGGCTCCCTGCCAGAAAACTCAAAAGAATGCTAGAAGCTGTTAAGAAAAGCCGCCAAATATGTAATTCAAGATGGCCGGTTGCACAAACGGGGATTCTCGATGCCATTACTTTGATATGTAACCAAGGAAGAGGCTAAGACAATTTTAGCTGAGGTGCACGGAGGAGAGTGTGGGGATCATTCAGGTGGCCAAACTTTAGCAAAGAAAATTCTCCGCTATGGGTATTTTTTAGCCAGATATTAATCGAGACGCTGCTAGCTATTCCCGAAAGTGTGACAGATGCCAGGGATTTGCAAAAATCACAAGAGCACCGTCCATCGAACTAACACAGATGGTCAGTACATGGCCATTTTCCATTTGGGGGATAGATCTCATTGGTCCTTTACGGACTGCCAAGTCCAGAATCAAATATGCTATTGTTGTTGTTGATTATTTCACTAAATGGGATGAAGCTGAACCATTGGCTACTATTACCTCTAAAAAGATGATAAATTTTGTGACTAAAAATATCATTTGCAGGTATGGTGTGCCTCAGAAGATAATCACAGACAATGGTACCCAATTCGAAAGCGAAGAATTCCACGACTTTTGCAAGCAATTCAAGATCCAAAAAAGCTTCTCAGTAGTGGCTCATCCGCAGGCGAAGGGGCAAGTGGAAGCAGTAAACAAAATTATCAAGTCAACCATCAAAAAAACAGCTGGAAAAAGCAAAAGGTGTTTGGGTCGATAAGCTGCCACTAGCACTATGGGCATACAGAACTACTCACAAAACTGCGACTGGGCACACTCCATTCTCATTAGCATATGGATAAGAAGCAATGATTCCGGTGGAAATAGAGGACCCCTCACAAAGAAGTATCCATTTCAACCAAGCTGAAAATGAAGAGCTGCAACTTGAAGCACTTGACTTCCTTGATGAAAGAAGGGAAGAGGCTAAGCTCAGAATTGCAACCCATCAACAAAGGATAGCCAGGCACTTCAATCCCAAAGTTCGCCAACGCAGCTTTGAAATTGGGGATCCAGTCTTGAAAAGGATCATGACAGCAACAGGAGTGTTTGGACCAAATTGGGAAGGGCCGTATGTCATACGCAAAAAACTTCTTGATGGCACTTTCAAACTCACAACTGTCTAAGGAGATCCAATTCCAAGAGCTTGGAACAGCAATCACTTGCATCCATATTTTACTTAGAAGCTTTGCTTAAATTTGTAAAATGATTGTGGATGTCTGATTCTTGTATTGAAAACCATTGTAAAACCATTGCAAATGAATAATAAGAACTATAAAGTGGATGTAGGCCCAGTTCTTGGCCGAACCACTATAAATCTTGTGTTCTTTATTACTATAAAATGCCTGTTTCATTTCGATATGCAAATATTTACGCTTATTGCTAAAATGTCGATTTAATATCGCTGGCTATCAAAGCAAAGCTTATCTATTAAACATATCCCAAGGCTCAGCGATTTCTACAAATACTCAACAAACAAATGTCAAGCCACAAAAATTCCAAATTCAATTCCTACATAAGAAGTGCTTCTCACAAATAGTTGGTGATTCCATCGAAGGGGCACCTTCCC
The DNA here is from genome assembly GCA_030765085.1 of Allium cepa. Classification (NCBI taxonomy): domain Eukaryota; kingdom Viridiplantae; phylum Streptophyta; class Magnoliopsida; order Asparagales; family Amaryllidaceae; genus Allium; species Allium cepa. The sequence continues at coordinate 764,578,021 of CM060937.1, read as the reverse complement.
ACAGTGAAGGTTCCAAGCCCTTGCTAATTGATTGCGATCGTTTGGGAAAACGGACATCCGATTAAATAGCTTGCGTCTGCCCTGTGGAATCACTTAACAATAAAATACACTTCTAAGGAAAAAAGAAAATAACTTGCAAAGAAAGAAAACATGTGCTTGGAAACAATAACGAGGAATCGCTGAGGGGAAGATGGTGAAAAGACATGGGCAAGCAGACATAAACAGCCAAAAAGAAGTCTTGTCTCTCGACAAAAAGGTTGGCGGAACCACCGGAGGGGCACCTTCCCATAGTGAAGGTTCCAGGCCCTTGCTAACTAATTGCGATCGTTTGTGCAAACGAACATCCGGTTAGGTAGCTTGCGTCTGCCCCGTGGATCCACTTAACCGTGAGATGCAACCTTTCTGGCGAGCCAACCACAAATAAATTCAAGCCCTCTTCGGAGGCACAACTCTTCGGAGGAAAAAGCCCTCTCCCGAGGCACACAAAGCCTTCTTCGGAGGCCCATTTCATCGGAGTTGAAGTACAAAAAGCTCTCTTCGGAGACCCACTTCACCAGTGTTGAAATGCCAAAAGCCCTCTTCGGAGGCCCATTTCACTAGAGTTGAAGTGTAAAAAGCTCTATTCGGAGACCCACTTCACCAGAGTTGAAATGCCAAAAGCCCACTTCGGAGGCCCATTTCACCAGAGTTGAAGTGCAAAAAGCTCTCTTCGGAGACCCACTTCACCAGAGTTGAAATTCCACAAAGCCCTCTTTGGAGGCCCGCTACCCGTGTAAAGGAAAAAACAAAGCCCTCTTCGGAGGCCCGCTACCCCACGTAAAGGGAAAAAAGAAAGCCCTCCTCGGATGCACAAAAAAAAGCCCTCTTCAGAGGCACACTTCTACTCTCAAGGGAAGATCAATTACTCCATAATGAGAATATTCTTCTCCGAAAATTGAAGTGCCAAATCAAAGCCTTCTTTAGAAGCCCGCTTCACCGCGTAGGAGAATCCACTACTAAAAAAATGGTCATCTCCGAAAGTTGAAGTGTGCAAATTTTTTCTAAAAAAAAGAGAGAAGACTTCTCCAATACAAGGCACAATCTACTAGAGCAGAATAATACTTCCTCAAAATGGAAGAATTATTCTTTAAAGTAAGAATGCAAGCCTTCTCAAAATGGAAGAGTTGTTCTCCAAAGTAAGAGTACAAGTCTTCTTAAAACAGAAGAGTTGTTCTCCCAAATCTTACCAAAGTGAAAGAGATTGCATTAAGCCGTGGTATGGGGGTAATACAGTATAGCTACATTAATAAAAGCAATGCTCAAGCAACATAACACAAGTTTACTGCAATATCACACAAAGAAAATGAAGAAACTTTTGCGAAAATAAGGAGTAAATGCATTCACAAATACAATCAAAATATTGCACAAGTAAAAAGAATCATTTTATTCCATGCTATAAAATTTTATACATGTGCAGGTTTCAAAAAAGCGGGGGCCGGTACCCGCACAATCTCCGGTCAATACAAGCCTTTATATACAAGCAAAATGCAAAAAGGAAAAACAAGAAGGATAAAGCGAGACTCGTCATTTCTTCTTCCCGCCACCTTTAGAGCCCTCGCCTGGCTTAATAGGTAGCTTTTGGAGCCGGCCTAAATGAGTCTGGGAAGAAGGGAAAGAGGTACAATTAGGTATACTTCCGCTTTCTCTTCACTAGCAGAAGTGCTTTTCTTTCTCTTCTTCGAAGTTGTGTGCTTCCCCTTCTTCCTTGAAGAAGACTCGCTGCCCGGAGTGATAAATTCAGACAACTTTGTGTCGTCGATAATAATTTTCTCCTGAGTCCTTTCACCTTCTTCAAGTTCCTCAGCCTTTTGCTCTTGTGAAGCGGCCGAGTCGTCCAAGCCTTAAAGGGCTTCTATTTGTTCTTCCTGCGACCCCGGTTGAGAAGCAGGAGTGATTTGAAAGGATGGAGGAAGAACAGCTGGAAGAAGAGAAGTCTGTGCAGCACTTGGTGTTCTCACTACAGAAGAAGAAAAGTTAAAATCAGTATTCCTCGTAAAAAGAGGAGATAATGGCCCGTCAAGACTTAAGTAATAAGCAAGAAGTTCATCAAGCTCAGTCGAAGCAAACGAGTAATCCACTTGAGCTGGATCAACGTTGAAGTTACCTGGAGAAGTTGGCTTTATCACGTCAACTTCAAAGTCCTCTGCTTCAACGCTTTCTTGAGCCTCATCTCCAGTTTGAGCAGTTGCAATTTCAATGTCAGCTTTAGCAGTAGGCGAAGAATGGGAACTGGAGCTAATGATATCAATGTCGGGCAAAACCGAAGGATGAGTCGGGTCGGTCGAAGGTGCCTTCCCTAAATGTTATCCTTCTGTTGTTCCGGCTCGCTCTTTAGCAAGTTGCTCCTTCCCCCAGGAAAGGGCGGCACGTGCCTCATCATCCAGATAATGCGCCTCAAAATCTGCCTCAGCATAGCCAGTGCCTCCAAGCATATCAATTGCGGCCTCCCATACTTCGGCCAAGGTAATCTCATACTTAGGGCCCAGAAATGAGAGACTACCACGCCTCAGGACGCTGTGCAAATAAAACTCGAATAAGGTAGAGATGGTGTTGTCTTTAGTTGCCTCATGAGATTCTTCGGCTGCTGCTTTGCCGGCAATGGCCTCATCACGCTCTTTTTCAACTTTAGAAAGCCGAGTTTTTAACATTTCAATCTCCATGTCCTGGGAGCTAGTTTTTTCCCGCAACTGAGCAACATCAGTGCGGTAGCTTTCTATAATTTTCTCCTGTGCCTCAAGTCTAGCCTCAGTATCTCTTTGACTAGAATAGGCATCTCCCACTTGCTTTTGAAGCACCTCTTCCTTTTGAGTGTAGGAAGTGTAAGAGGCAGCAAGGTCGTCTTTAAGCCGCTTGACTTCAGCTTCGAGCTTCTCATTGTATTCGGTGATATTTTTCATCTCCGTGTCATGATGGTCAAGAACTTTTTGCCATTCGGTTTTATCGCTCTCCATAGTTAACATTGCCTCAAGATTTAAGCGATTTACCCTTTGAAGCTCGTCAACTAGCTTTTTCCATCCATACATTCTCTCAATGTCAAGCTTAAAAGCGTCAAGATTCCTTAGCATGGCCTGCTTGTCAATGGGAACAAAGTCCAAGTCAAAGCATACTCCTTGTAAACACCAGTTTGGAAACCGGCTTTGCAGTGCAGGCGGGGCATTCTCAATTTGATACGGAGGCCTACTGATGATCGTTTGAATATCAGCTCTTTCAAGGGCAGGAGAGCTGGAGGGGATTTCCAAAGAGATGGGAGCAGCGGGCTTTTCAGAAATTGCAGACGCCGGCCTTTCACTAAGCTTGGCCCGCTTGCTCGGATCTTCAGCGACATGACCTTTCCCTTTGACATCATAATATTTTCTTTAGTGCGAATCATCATCTCTCTGGGAAGAATCATGTCGTTCATCCCTTCTCCCATATCGCTCCTCATAAGCCAACCTCTCGCGAGCTTTTCTTGCGGCTCTTTCTTCGTCGGTCTCCCTAGGGGCAGGAAGATACCGTCTTGGATCATAAGAGTCGCATCTTACATAGCGCTGAAAGTCATCATAGTATGAGCTACTACGTCCCATTGGAGAACCTGAAAGTGAGGAAGAGACAAAACTTAAGAATCTTCAAAGTAAAAAATCTAAGTACATATAAGTTCCAAAAATCCTAAGTGTGTGTGATGTGCAAACTACGCGCGTCAAACTACAAACCACTCTTCGGTTGGGGAGTGATGACGGATTTTACAGTGGGTGTCAACTCTTAGGCTGACGGAATTTGTTGCAAGACGGATGTCGCCTCAACTGCTGGGGAAATAACTTTAGTAGTTGTAGTGTCATCTTTAAAGAGCTCCTGTGAAGTAACCACCAGGTCGCTCAGTCCCTCAAAAATGTCGTCACCATCATGCCTGGTGGGACTTTCTCTCTCAGCTCCTTCATCAGCAGCTTCCCGGAGTGTTGAGGAGGTTCCTCTTCTTCGATAACCGGGGGAAGTGCAAATTTGCCGGAAGACCCCGCAACGTCAACGGAAGCAGAACATTTCACCAATGAAGCCTTGGTAGTAGGTTCCTTTGGTGCAAGTTCTTCGGCGTAAACCGGGGTATCTAGTGTCTCTACTTGAGAACCAGGGGCATCATGAAGCTGAGTGGATCGTGAAGAATGCAAAAGTGCGAATTGGTGCACAAATTCGTCCTACAGCAAAAATTTAACGCTTCTCTCCTCAACCGCCACAGCATTTAGTCTTTCAAAAGTAGGCTTATGGCTGGAATCTTTAGAAAGAGGAGGAAGTGCTGTAAAGGTAAAGAATGAAGTTAGCACTTTACAACTTGGATATTGAAAAGCTCAAACAGAAAGAACGGAGATAGGCAAGCTTACTTCCTACTCTCCAAATGTCGTAGAATCCCGGGGGGCAACGGACGAAGAAAAATTGGTTCAAAAACCCATGGGCGCTTTCAGGAAGATCAGTGATCAATTAATGGTTCCTTGAGCTTCTCACAAGTATGATAGAAGGATGATCTTTCTTCTTCGCAAATGTGCACAAATTGAAAATCTCTTCAAAGCTCGTAAGACGGTCGAGTGTCCTCCTGAACAGTACACACAGTCCCATCAAGATGGCGTAGCCATTGGGGTACAACTGGAAGGGAGAGATAGTTAATCGGAGAAGGTGCTATTGAAGAAAATCATTAAAGGAAGGGATAGATCCACTCAAGCACATCTGACGATTAACTGCGATAAAACCAAAATGTGGCCTGTCAGCAGTATCATTTACCCCAGGAAGCAAAGCGTCCACTTCAGCGATACGAACTGAATACATAATTGATTGAACACCCGTTGGTTCAGAGTAGTTGAAGTTCTTTCCGGGGGATTATCCAAGGGGTTAGCTATTGGGAAGACCTCTCCAGCTTGCCCTACTATCTCTTCTTGTTGAGAAGTCATTCTACACAAGTAACTGGATATTCAAATATGAAGGTGCGCGTTTGCTAAAAGCGTGTGAAGTGTTGTGCAAGACTACTAAAATAACAAGTAAATGAAATAAAACTTGAAATAGTACTGATTAATGCACGTCAATTCATGAAGTTTTAAGGCTTGTTATTAAACCAAAGTTAAGTGTAGTATCAATGCAGGCGATATTTAGCAACAAGCAGGTATAACTGTATGAATTTTGCGTTGATACTTCATTTAATCAGTTGATTCATATCACTTCATCTTTAGTCAGATTCATACTATTTTACTTAAGTAAAATATCGTTTCTTTGATCTAATCCATCACTCGTTGTGGGCAGTCGATGATGAGTATATTTGTCCCATTTTTCTGCAAACGTTGTGTTTAACAGGTTGTTAGCGTTAAAGTTAATATAATCTGTAAGAAAAGGTGCAACAAGTTCAGGCAGGTTATCTCAACAGTTCAAGTTGAAAATTCAATTAAGTACTGTCCAATTTTTACAAGCAGTCAAGCTCAAACGACATAGCATAGGTCCAAGCTTCCTTAAGTCGCACTGTTCAAGTCAAAAAGTTCAGCAATATCATGTTCCCACGAGTTAAAAGGTTATGATGCAGATTAAGGCTTCAAGTCAAGGCAGTGCATATTTGTCTAAGTGTTAGGTCGTTCGAATATACTCACGACCTAAAGTTTATGTCGCAAACAGTTAGGTCGCTGGTTCGTTAAGTCGTTTGGCTTTCCTTAGGTCGCAAGGGCTATTAGATCGATCAAGTTCATTAGGTCGCTCCTAAAGTAGCTCGGCAGTATAACACTATCTCCAATCAACAAACCCTGAGGCCTGCCCTCCACTCATGCGCTACCACGCGTCCGCCACCTCGCATCACTAGGAATGCAACGGTTCAACCTAGAACCCACTAACCCGTTAACCAAAGATCTCCATGTCTCCTCCAAACTCACAAACCAGTTAACCTGAGACCCAATAACCCATCATCATCTCCCCACAATGCCAAAATCACCTAAAACCAAATCAAATCACCTCAAGTCCATCATAAATCCGATTCATTACTATGTTCATTGCAATGGTAACGTAACCAATGATGATCAGAAATCGATCGTAACGTGATTTATAGTGAAACGCGGCATGTGAAATTGGGTTAGAGACGAAAAATGGGGAGTTCGTGATTCGATGGTGATCGTGGATTGGATAATAAACGGATCCACTTACGTGATGAGATAATGGAGATGATCGGCGACCAGTTAGTTCGAATTCGTCTTTGAAAGTTCAGAGTTCTTCAATGGCGGTTTTGAGAGTTGGAGCAAGTAAAGAGAAGAAGGAGTGTTATGCGACTTATATACAGGGACAGAGAAGTCTGAATCGGTGCACACGACCTAACTCCCTCATTAAGTCGCTCACGACCTAACGCTCAGCAAGGCGCGAGTTAAGAAGTATCGAAGCACAGGACCTAGTCTCTAGGCGTATACTTCGAGGGGCAAGTGGTAATCCTCTTTTCCATGACTCAAGGACCTAACGAGTTAATTGTGGCAGCGACCTAACGACCTAAAGAATGAGCGAGTGAACATAGATGCAACTTAGCGACCTAAAGCATAGAGCAGTTCAATGCGGCACAACCTAACGACCAAACGAATTAAGAAGCCAAGCGACCTAACGGGTTAATACACAAGCGACCTAACGAGGATGAAGTTCTACAGCGAGCTAACAGGTGACGACCTAAGCGACCTAGCACTCAGCGACCGAGCGACCTAGTAACTAAATGTCCTATGCGACCTAGCGAGTTAACGACCTAGCGAGTTAACGACCTAGCGAGCAACAAGCTTCATATCGTTATGTCTCTTAGTTATAGGTCGAACCAACACTAGATCGCTGCTACTCTTGAACTCAGCCTAGGTCGCTCCACTAGGTACCTCGACATGATTAAGTCACGAACTATTCTCCCCTAGGTCGATCACGACCTGCGACCTACCAGCTTGTTCAGGTGATCAAGTGCAACCATGATGAGCCGTAACCTGTTCTCCCCTAGGTCGCTCACGACCTACGACCTACCCCTAGTTCGCTCATGACCTACGACCTACCTTCAGGTTTTCCCTATAAATACCATGCCTGCTCCAACTGAAAGGGGACTTTTGGGCTCATTTCTGGAACGCCTATACTTTGCTGTTTTCTCGACTCATCCGACACTTCAAACACCAAAGACGCTTCAACGAACTTTAAGAAGAGATCTAGCACATTCAACATGAATTCGAAGAGCTCTTCTACATCGAAATTCTATCTACTTGTCTTAATGGTGTTGTAATTGAAGATCATTATAAAAATTGTAATCGAATAAGCAATAAAGAAGATTAAAGTGGACGTAGGCTTGACTTTAAGCCGAACCACTATAAAACTTGTTGTCTCTTTACTATTTTTTCTGTGATTTTCTGCTTATTTCTAGTTCCCCTTTCAACGGGTGGTGCTTTCACTTTATATCTACTTAAACCGGGGTGTTAGCGTCCAATTTTAGCGTTAACAGTTATCAACTTACTTATATCTCATTCACTAATTTTCTTCCAATTCACTTCATTTACTTAGTTTACTTTATTAATTTATTTCATACCACACTCACCTTCATTTAACTTCTCTTAAGTTAAATTTCATTTTCCATTTTCAACATTCAATTTTGCTTTCCAAATTATATAAGTTCAATCTTATTCTCTCATATTTCCAATAAACGTGGAAATAAAATCCCAAAGTTTTAAACATTTTTAGTTCTAAGTATTTCAAAATCAATTTTGAAATTATATGTTTATATATAGACAAATTCCTTGGTATGTCAAATCCTCCCTTTTGCATTTTAAACCAAAACCAGTTTTACCGAACAAAATTATAATATCAAATCATTAATGTAGCAATTCATCACTTAGAAACTCGAAAATGAACACCGATGATGCCGCGATCATCATCAGAATTATTTTCCAACGACCTAAGTGAGTTCATTTCTTTTATTTCCTTTAAAAACCATTTTAAAATATTTCAATTCGCAAATATTCTCTCTAATAATATCATTATTGTTTTCCAAGACTTCGAAAAACATTTCGAAACCAACGGGAAATAAACTCCCAATTTTCCCACTGTTAAATCTTTAGTAAAATCGTTTTTATAAACCATATCAATTTTTTAAATCACATTTACAGAACCATATTTACACAATCCTATTTTGTTATACGAAATTATTTCTTAACTTTTGACTATAATATCAACTTTTATTCAATCACCAAAACAACATATGATTATGGTTTCGTATTATCATTTCCTAACAACCAAGCACACCATATATAACTATAATAATTTCTAAAAATTATTCCTTTCGTATATAAAAATAATATGGATAAAATTATTTCATTTACCTCATTTCAAAACAATACCATGTCGAGTTGCTCTTTCAAGTGTTTATAGATCCCTGACAATAACGTTAATTACTCGTATTAACCAGAATCCATAACCCACTCAATAGATCAATCAACACAATGCAAAACAAATTTTATATTCACTAACAAATTTGCGCTTTTATCTATCCATACACTCAAACTCATTCTAGGATGCTATTGACCCTATCTCTAATGAGTTACCCCATCAAAGCCAACTCGCTCAACCATTATTTTCCTATCATACACTCAAACTCATTCTAGGATATAAACAGACGAAAATAAGGTCGGAGATCACCTTTTAACCATTGATGGATGGATTTTCCTATCATCATCCTAGAAGAACAAAATGCGTTTATACATACAATATAACACCTTTGACGGTAATTATACCATATAATTCCTGTGTTTCTCCTAGATATTCCCAAAGTTATGTTTTGGGTCCAGATTTAATAGTCGGTTATTTAACTATCGAATAAACAATCATTCAACCAAAGAGTTTATTTTCCACTAAAAACACTAAGTCTCACTTAATTTAATGTTAATAAATTAAATCTCTTTATCAAAAGGTATGTACTTATCTTATCGAAGTAAGTACGATCACTAACCATTATTTTCAAAAATATTTGAAAAACCTTTTTTTAAATAAATATGGAAAACATCACGTGGTATCCACCATGGATTCACAGCTCAATGATTATGTCTCTATCTTGGAGAAATCCAAACTTAACTTTATGCAATCTATGCCTTTGATTTCTCTATGAAAGTATACCATCCCTTTCCAAATAATTTAGTTAATAATTTTCTCAAAATAATAGTTATAAAAATTTCTATATAAATTTTCCATCTTTAATTAGGATGATATCCTTTTATAAAAGTAATTATATAATATGGTATTAATGCTGAATAACTTAATTTTAAAATAATAATGCCAATTAATTCTTGAATAATAATTAACTTAATATCAACTCATTATAAACTAACTTAATTAATAATTAACTAGACTTTAAACAATTTAAAACAATTACATAACTTTGAAACAATAATTAATTCTGATTTATTAGTAAGATTCTAGATAATTTACAAAACTTGTTTACAAAACTGTTTTAAAATACTTGTAATTCATTTTAACAATTTAAAAATATTTAAATAATTAAGTTTCTAAAATATTTTTAAACATTTTTAAATTACCTAGTTTAATAATTTAAAATCCTCTTTTTAAAACAAACTTAACTTCTCGATAAAATATATTTTTCAATTCCAATATAGTCGGTCTAATATTTATAAATCCCACTCGATTTATCAACAATTTGATTAACGTCCTAATTCCGTAAATCTCCTTTTTCACATTTCTAGAACTAAATCTATCATTTATTTTTAAATCGATTTACCCATCTTATTATCAATTCTCATCGTGAATTTACTCTTCAATTTATCAACTGATAATCACTTCACCTTATTTATAAACATTGTTTATAAATCCCATAGTCTCATTTCCAGTTTACAACAGTTTCACATCACTTAAATCCATTGTAATTTGATTTCTACATTAAATTCCATTTATAAATCAATTTCTTAAATAATTCAAACTATATTCCAAACCCAACACAATCTCGATTATATTTCAATTTGTAATTAAGAAATCTTATTTAAGATCCGGTATATTCAATTTCACATTTATTTCCAAATGCACTTCTTTTCCCAATCCATTTAAAATCTTGGTTTAAAACCCATTTATATTTAAAACAAGTATCACTAAGGAATTACAATTTAAAATCGTTATTCCAAATCTCTATTTACCATATTTCGAAATTGTTAAGTACGAATTTAAAGTCAAACTATTTATTTTATCTAAATTTAATTCTTTTAATTAATCCATAATTCACTATAAATATTTCACTTCCAAATTTCTTTTTAATTTCTTTCAAATTCAAAACATATGTTATTGGTATTTAAAAATACCAAAATCTAGACTAAAACTACCACAACATCCAATAAATTCATATCATACTATAATCTCCCACAGATTAGTCAAACAGATCATATATCAATATATATGAAATTTAATTCAATATTTTTAAGGAATCCAGTTGGATCCCTCCAACTTGTTTCCCTGCATCCACAAATTCTAATACAACATAAAATACCAATCCCGCTTCGATGCGGGATATCGCAGTAATATAGGGTCATCCGCCATTATGTAGGCTGCATAGAGTCTCATCTGCTAAAATATGCGGGAATATCAATCCAACTACTAATATATATACTACTATATATATTATGATATCGAACTGACAATAATAATTATCAAATCATCCAATCAACCAATAACTTAAATTATTAATAATTTAAATTAAAATAGCAATCCAAAAAATGAGTGAGATTTACTCACATTGATTACAACCGTCGTTGATATGTTCTGCTTAAATTAAAATTAAACAAATGTTTAATTTTAACCAAAATCCTTGCTAGCTTTAATCGACTCCAATCCAATTCCTATGCGTAGTATTCGCAGGTATTATTGCAACGCAACTCGTTTATTTAAATTCTAACATTGTATGAAAAAGATACAGTCTTTTACGAATAACAATTTATATAAGTAAATTAATTAACTAAAATTTAAATCACTATTTTTAAATCATTTCCCATTCATAAACATTGGCCCACAAAGCCCACGAATGAGAAGAAAAAAAAAACATCCAGACCAAGCTTCCTTCACTTCCCTTCTCTTCTTCTCCTTCCCTAAATATTCTTTTTTTTATAAACGACTTCGGCCCACAACCATCTACCACAAAACCCAAACCGAAGCCCACCACTTCTTCCTCTATTTTAATTTTTTTTCTAGAGCAAAGGAAAATGCACGCCATTAACGTGCACATGCATGCTTCCCCTTCGCTCCACACTCCACGAAACCCCACCACAACTTCGTCGATCAACTCACCATCGAAATCTCCACCACTCCATACCCATCTAGACAACCCCGCTTCACCCAATCGAAACGCGACTTCACCCTCCTTCCCTTCAGCCACCACTCGATTGTGACTCCCAATAATCGATTGCACTTCACCACAATAGTAGCGCTCACCCTATCGTTGTCATGACCCGCCCTTCTCGACCCTTGAAAATCGATACAAAATACTCCATAGTATAATATGCCGACAATCAAGTGCCGGAAGAGATAGATTGTTAAGGGAAAGAAAGAAGATAGAAGAAAGAAGGAACTGAACAATATCAGAATCTCACAATCGCAGTGGAATAAAATATAATATATAATAATGATCTTTACACAAAATGAAAAATATATCTGTTTTATACAATATATCATCAATGTATCTCAAACAAACAACAATTACTAGTCAGACATCTTATACAATCACAGCAGCGGATATAGACAAGTATGGATAATACGTCTCGGACTCCAGCTCCTCTCCTGCTCCATAGCATCCTATCCTGACATATAATACTCGGTCTGACCTGAGCATTATAATGAAATAACACTCGAGTCAGTCTGGAATACCAGCTGATAAAAATTCACCCAACTGATAATTATTTGATTCCCAAAGATTTATTTTCAAGTACTAAATAAATTTTCAAATGGATTTCCAAATTTATCATCTTTTAAAATAAACCCCTTTATTTTTTCAAACTATTTAAAATCCATATTTTAAATAAATCCTTCAACTATCAATGACATTACTCAAAACCCATTTATTAAAATCTTTTACCATATTTTGGAATTTATTCAACAGGATTTCACTATAGATTTTTCTACTTAAATTCAAAAATCTGATTTCATTTCTTTCTGGTATCTGACGACACCACAAATATATTCGGCTAAATTTTAGCCTACAACGATTCCAATTACAATATAATACATAGAGATTATAAATAATTTAACACACAACAAATGAAACAAATTCAAATGTTTGAGGAATCCAGTTGGATCCCTCCAACCTGTTTCCCTGCATCGACAAACGTTAGCACAACAATTAAATACCAATTCCACTTCGAGGTGGAATATCGCGGTATATGGGATTTATAAAATATTATCCGCTATTATGCGGCGCAATAGGGTTTGTATCATGCAAACACACAATCAAAAATTTTAAATTTAACTATTTAAAATTAAACATAACCCTTTGTTTGAGTGAGAAGATCTCACCTTTGTCTTTATTTTGCAATCCATTTCCAATCCCGTCATGACTTGTTTTCATGTCTTTTGACCTTGTATAAACATTATGTGATTTTATTAGTATTCGAAATAATCGAAAATTCAATTTCATTTTATAATTTGACTTAACAAAAAAATTAGTTTTAAACTAATTTCCTTTAATAAAAAATTTCTAGTTATCAAAATACTTATATTAGTTAAAATGTATATATGTATATATATTTTATTTTCCATTTCCAAAATCTTATTCCCATAAAAATATTTGCATGTATCTATATATTTTTATAAATTTAAAAGTACAATAACACCTTCACTGCTCAACATTTAAAATCTTTATATTTTCCAAACCTTGTTTCAATATATATTTTAATATTAAACTGAAATCAAAATAAAACTTGAAAATATACCTTACTGTAAATAAAATCTTTCCTCTATAAATAAACAAAACAGGATTTGCTTTACTATGTAACTATATACATATATATAAATTCATAAATTGAAAGAAATTGATATTTTTATAAAATCCTATTTTTTTATACTGTTTTATTTTCTGTTTCCTTTATAAATGCTATCGGTAAAAATTTGAAAAGAACCACATGTATACCTTAATAATCGATCGATTGAACATGCGCAACAAACAGGCTATCATCTCTTCAGACATCAACTCTACCCAAACCCACGTGTGCGGCAACCCAGATGCACCGCCTTCATCGATCGACGAGCCACGACCCATCAGCGAACCACCCTAGCTCGTGAGCACTTCGACGCCGCGACTACTAGGTTGTTGACGCCGCATGCCCTAATTCCAGATGGCCATAGCTCGTGAAACCCTAAGCTCTCGTCTCTTCCTAGACAATTCGATTGCGACCAACTGTTTGCCTCACGAATCACCATGCTCTCCCCCTTGCCTCAACGTCGCTCGTAATCCCCATCGAACGAAATCGAGTCGCGCCTCTATTGCTATGATGCCCTCATTTTTTTTCGATTTGAAACCACGGCCCTTTCTTTCTTATCAATTCGATTTCGATTTCGTGTTTTTGAAGAGAAGTTCGACGGTTCATTTGATTTTGATTTTTGTCGAAGCTCAATTCGATTTCGAATAGTTTTATTTGGAGAAGGGAGGGAGCTCGGCCATTCCCTTTTTTTCTTGGGTTTACCTTCTGAAAAGAATGGAAGGAAGATACGTGATTTAACAGGGAGAGAAGATAAACTAGGTCGGCGCAGTTCAGACACTAGGTTGGCTCGAGTACAATTATGGTGGCTGGTTTGACTTAATTTAATTTTTAATATTATTGAATTTCCAAAATATCTCATTTAGCATAATTCAAAATCTCAAACTCCAAATCAGACATGCCGCCAGGTGTTTATAAGGTTTTATCCACATTCTGAACATAATGAAACGCGTTTCGGAGGCTAATTCGATCGTATGTGCAAGTTACGGAAGTAAACGATCAATTTTAAATTAAATCGATCAAAATAGTTTCTATGCGTTTTCAGCTGCCAGGGTCAAACGACAACTCTGATTGCTACGAAAATTGAAATCCGATAATAATACAATATTACGGATCCAATGGAACTGGTTTCATCGAATTCCGAGACTGTACCTCGGAAGGCTATTTTTAAATATCGATTTAAATGATAAATTTTCAAAACTGAACAAATTATTTCCAAATTCAATTATGAGGCTTCCATTATCTTCACTATTATCAATATAAATTTTCTAAGCCATTAAATTATTTTTAATTAGCTTAAAACTGAAGATTCAAATTTTTATCCAACTTCAATAAATTAAATTCAATAATTTAATTGCCAAATTCATATTTATATTCGAAATTCAAGTTAAACTAACCTCCAAATATTTAAAATCAATTAAATATCTCATTTCAAATGTTAAAAATTTCCGGGTCGTCACAGATTGTTAAGGGAAAGAAAGAAGATAGAAGAAAGAAGGAACTAAACAATATCAGAATCTCACAACCGCAGCGGAATAAAATATAATATATAACAATGATCTTTACACAAAATGAAAACAATATCTGTTTGTACAATATATCATCAGAGTATCTCAAACAAACGACAATTACCAGCCAGACAATTTCATACAATCACAGCAGCAGATATAAACAAGTACGGATAATGCGTCTCGGACTCCAGCTCCTCTCCTGCTCCATAGCATCCGATCCTGATATATAATACTCGGTCTAACCCGATCATTACAATGAAATAACACCCGAGTCAGTCTGGAATGCCAGCTGATAAAAATTCACCCAATTGATTATTAAAGTTTCAAAAATCCTTTTGAAAACAAAGGCATCTCGTAAGACCACGCCACACATAAACATGTCGGGTTTTTACCTTACGATAGCTAAAACACATTTTATAAAAATCCTCTGATATTATAGTGGGGTCTATATACAAATACTTATAAAATAGCCGAAATTGTTACATTCATTAAATTCCAGCTACTAGCCACAAAGTGGGTAATACAAACAAAACTCTTAAAAGGCTCGTAGGGAGAATGGATTTCCAACTAATGACTAGGCACTAAGGTACCACCTATCACAGTACCTCGTCTAGATTAGTGTACCGAGGACCACTCCTGATCCCCTGCAACACAAGGCCGGGACTACCCCTTACTGGATAATCCCGAGTAAGATCACCCCAAGGTTGGGATCAGCAACCTCACCACTAAGCCGAAGTAAAAAGGACATCTAGACAGGGATGACCTCACCCCGAAATGGGTGCTACCCACCTAGCCTTGCTGCATAACCCCTGATTTTAAGTCATTCCCGGTTAATGAGGCTTGAGGCTAAGCGTTACCTTTTAGAACGTTTCACTTAGAATGTCCATCGCCCACCTGACGATGTTGCGAAAGCATTCATCCATACAAGTCCGTCCCAGGTTCGAACGGAACCGAAGGCACTACTCCTACTACATCCATTTTGGAAATATCCTCAGGATTAGTAGCAAATAGCCCTTGCACTTCACTGCTCCATCTTCGACTCTGAACTCGTTTTTCCCATGAAAACGTACAAACTGGATCGAAGTGGTTTTCGAGAAATTAGTCCCGATCCCTGTCTCATCGAAACGATCAACGCATTGGCCAATATTGATAGTCGATGATTAAACTATCAATTAACATTCACAAACATCCATCACACAATAAATTATTTCCCACATTATTTATTTTCCTCAAAAAAATCTTTACAAAGATATATTTCCATTTTCAAAATCCTTTTGAAACACCTTTCAAACCCAATTCTTCTCATGGAATAGATTCCCAAATCTTTACTTCCTTTGAAAACACCAAAGTACCAATATTTAAGGTTTAAAATAACTTAAATAATTTATTCTTGAAAATACATTAAAACATTTATATTAAATTTACTTACATCTTATTTAAAATATACATATACTTTTAAAAATATTTCGAATAAAACTGCTCTATAAAATATAAACTATTTTCTTTAAAATAAAATAAAGTCGTACTAAATTTTAAAATAAAGCTATGAAACCCTATACAAGTTTCAAATAAAACTTTAGTTGATTATCTTTAAAATGCAACCATTTTATAAAGTATAAATATTAATAATATTCTTGAAACATAATACTAACTACCTCTTTAAAATAATTACTTCTATGTCAAATTTGATAAATGTTCACCTTTAAAATTCTTATAACTTAAATAATTTTCTTGAAACCATTCTTTAATACAACTTCAAATCTTCTAATTTTTTCAAAAATCAGCTTTAAAAACATAGTTGGCTTTTCAGGGACATACACTTCCATTTTGGGGTAACCTAAAGAATTCTTTTTATAAATCCTATACGATTTACCCCAATTCAATATTATGTTCATCACTTAAATTCCTTTCCATATTTTAAAAATAGCTCATTTTATTTTTAAACACATTGCTATTTCCTGGGAATCACTTTCGAATATATGTTTAAAATATCTAAAATAAAGCTTCTAAAAATAATTTAATTGAAAATAATACTTAAGGAAATATATAGCGGTTTCCTAAGTACTTTAACTCAAATTTAACTTTTAAAATAAAGTTATTAAATCAAATATTTATATTATAATTTACTTTTTGAAAACTTAATACTACTTTACTTTAAAAATAATTAAATACCATAATTACTTAAATAAATATTTACTTACACTTTAAACAATTTAAAATAATATTTCCTTCTAAAATATTCTAAACATATTTAAACTGCAAATTTATATTTTGAAAGCTTTTCTTAAAAACAAATTAAAGTTTACGGGAGAAAGCACACTTCCCATCCTTTAAAAATAAATATCACTATTATTTTAAACAATTCACATTTTCCCTTTAGAATCACAATTTCAAACACTTCAAATTACCAACCAATTTCTTGAATTTAATCCCTTTTAAATTCTTTAATTAAAAATTTAATTCCTTTTAAATTCCTTTCTTAAGAATTCCTTTTATTTCCTTTAAACCCAATTTATTTATTTATATTTAAATTCCCAGGTTGTATTCATCCAATCATAGTACAACACAATTTATTCTTCAATTTAATCTATCACAGTATATAAATAGAACACAACATAACAAGATCTAAATCAATTTATCACAGAATATAAATGAGATATAACACAGAATATAAATAAGTTTCTATTTGTGAGGAATCCTGTTGGATCCCTCCAACTTGTTTCCCTGCATCCACAGATATTAGCATAACCAATAAATATCGATTCAATTTGATAATAATTATCATATTCACCTAAACAACCAATCAAACATTTAAATATTATCTATTTAAATTACTGGTAGCTAGATGTGAGTGAGATTAACTCACATTGGGTTTTCGACGAGCGTTCAAACTTAAATTAAATCGAACGGCGTTCGATTTAACCTAAATTTTTACTTGCTCAGAATGATTTCAGAATTTCTCTACTGCGTAGTACTCGTCCCTGCGATTCCGGCGTCGCCAGTTTTGTCAAAATCTGATAACGTACGCATAAGATATTAATTTTTAAAATTCGAACTATAATTTATATAAACAGGTAACTTTTTTTTTGTTACCAACGAATCACGGCCGCACAATACTTCTTCCTCCTCACGCACGATCCAATTTCGAATGAACCCAACAGCCGCCTCCAGCCCTAGATGCTGCACCTACCACGATCGCCTAAGGGAAGATCTAACACAACCACGTCGTGCGCCGACCTTCATGGCCCAATTCTCGACGAGCTCGGTGCTATGCTCGATGTGAAAAACGAGCACGCTTCTCTGACGAACGCGGCCCCATTGCCCCCTCTCTGGTGAACGATAGACGATCACCACCGTTGATTATGCAGAGCTCGTCGAGCTCTTCGATCTTGCAGTAGAAAGTTTTTGGAATAAAAGCTTGGATTAAGAGAAAAATCGAGATGAAATTCAGGTGTTTTCGGCCATTGAATTGATATAAGGGGCGGCTCAAGAATTATGCTAGGGTTAGGCTTATAAACGTGAATATGTATATGTATATAAACAATATTTTAATATTAAATCCAGTTAAAGCAACTTTTACAAGCGATCTCCAACAACGCGTGTCGACAGGCGTTTCTAAGGTTTTACCTACGTTCCGAAGTGTTTCGGAAGCTAATTCGATCATACACGTGAGTTACGGAAATAAACGATCAATTTTAAATTAAATCGATCAAAATAGTTTCTATGCGTTTTGAGCTGCCAGGGTCAACCGACAACTCTGATTGCTACGAAAATTGAAATCCGATAATAATTAACTATTACGGATCCAATGGAACTTGTTTCGTCGAATTCCGAGACTGTGCCCTGGAAGGCTATTTTAACTCGTCGATTATTTCGAGCGATTTTCAAAATCGTCGAAATAACTTAAAATTTCACCTTTAAAATTTTATTAACTCTAATATAACTTGTATAAAATTTATATTCACATTAGAAATCATTCTGATTCAGTTTAAATCAAAATCTGATTATTTGCATTGTTATATTATTAAATTTCATTATTAAATTAATATAAAATTCCAAATTCAACCTATCGACTTTTAGTCCTATCCAACAGTCCAATATTGTAATTCAAATACAAATAAACTTAAAATAAATTTTAGAATCTATTTTTATATCTATTTACACCCATACTCACGAATTATCCCAATTCTAATATTAAATTATTATTATTCAAATTTCAATTAAATTCCTGTATTTGAAATTTAAGTAATTCTATTAACTTAACCAAACTCTTTTTATTCGAAATCGAATTAAAATTCATATTTAACATTTAAAATGAATTAAATGTTCAAAATTAACGACTAGAAATTCTGGGTCATTACAATCGTCCTACCTGAGTTCAAATCTGACGTCAAATCCACCTATCTCCTCCTAAAACTCGCCAAAACACGAGCCCTAGCATTGCCGGGTATAAATCCCCAAACTGTCGATCATCATAAAATGATGCCACAACCCACTCGAGCATACCAGATTGAAGCTCGAGCGTAAACATGATTTTTAAAGCAATTTTCGAATATTTTTATGAAGTTTAAATGGAGATTTAATTTTTTTTTAAAGCTGTATATTTTTTTCTCCACTTATATTTCACTATCGTGCTCTGTTTTTAAAAAGGGGGAAAGATATGACTTTTTGCATGCTCGAATAGGTTAGGTCGAATCTTAGGTTGTAGAAGAAAATAAAGGTTTTAATATGTATATATACATATACATAAATATGTATGTATGTATGTATGTATTAAATTTTCAAACCATCTCGATTACGTAAATCAAAATCTAATCCCTAATGAGGCATACTGCTAGGCGTTTATATTGTTATACCCCTATTTCGAATGCAGTGGAAAATGTTTCGAGTCCTAATTCGATCATATGGAGAAGATAGCTTTTTAGACCCGATTAATATATTGAATTTTCGACATAAATTTCAACACGTTTATACCCCGTACGATCAAACGATTACTCCAAAAGCTACAAAATTTGAAATTCGATAATAACACACTATTACGGATCCTATTGGAATGGGTTTCGTCAAAATCCCAAAAAGTTCCTCGGAAGGCTATTTTTATACATTAATTTAAAAAAGATATTTTTAAAATCGAGTGAATCGCTTTTAAATCCAATTTAAAAAATTTATAATCTTTACTCTTACTAATATAAATTTAATAAGCCTTTAAATTATTTTTAACAAGCTCGAAACTCAAAATTTCACTATTTTAACCGAATTTCCATTTAGTAAACTTGATTATTAAATCATCCAATAAACCGTTATATTTGAAACTTAGTTAAAAATTAACTTCTAAATATTTAAAATCAGTTAAATATTCTAATTTCAAAAATAACCAAAATTCTGGGTCATTACACTTACTTTAAACTACATATAATAATAATAAACTTCAAAAGATGGTTAAATAATTATTTAAAATATCAAATCACTTTTCAAATAAATATTAATAACTAACCCCAATTCATTTATATTATTTATAATCGATTTACAAAATTTGTTTATAAAACATAGAATTCATTTCAACAAATTTAAGTATTTAAATAACTAACTTTCTGAAATATTTAATCCAATCAATAGTATTTAAAACTACATAGTTTAATAATTAAAAATCCTTTTCTAAAACAAACCTTAACTTGTGAAAAACTATTCTTAAAATTCAACATACCCATTTTTAACGTATAAATCTCTCTCGATTTATCCAAAATCGATTTACGTTTCCAATTCCATAGCTATTCCTCAATTCCAAAACAGAACTTACTATTTCTTTCTAAACTGATTTCCATATTTCATTTTAAATTCACACCTTGAATTTATATTTTCAATTTATCAAATGATAATCACTCCACTTAATTTGTAAACATTGTTTATAAATTTCATGAACTCATTTCCAATTTTATAATAGGTTCATATTACTAAAATTCATTTATTAATCGATTTCTAATTAAATTCCATTTATAAATCTATTTCTTAAATAACCCAAACTATATTCCAAAACTATCAAATCTCGATTTCGTCTTCCATTCCAGATTTTTCAGAATCTTATTTAAAATCCATTGTTAAAAATTTCCAATTTAAAGTCCTCTATTTGGAACCATTTTACTAAATAGCTGAATAAATACTC
Source organism: Allium cepa (assembly GCA_030765085.1). Classification (NCBI taxonomy): domain Eukaryota; kingdom Viridiplantae; phylum Streptophyta; class Magnoliopsida; order Asparagales; family Amaryllidaceae; genus Allium; species Allium cepa. The sequence continues at coordinate 764,557,355 of CM060937.1, read as the reverse complement.
AAAATCCTATCATTTATTTTATCCAATTCAATTCCCTTTTAAAAAATCCAAAAATTCAATATAAATATCTTCATTTCCAAAATCGCCCTTAAATTCCCTTTTTAAATTCAAAAATATTATTTATGTATTTATAATACCAAAATTAAGGCTAATTCTACTATAGCATCCAATAAATTCAAATCACACAATCCATAAAAGTTTATTCAATCATACCATATATCGCTTTGAAAACAATCAATATATTTGAGGAATCTAGTTGGATCCCTCCAATTTATTTCCCTGCAATAACAGAAGTTATATAACATAAAATTCCAATCCCGCTTCGAGACGAGATATCGCGGTAATATATGGTCATTTGCTATTATGCGAGGTGCATAGTGTCTCATCCGCTCCAATCCGCGGAAAATATATCAAATACTAATATATATATATATATATATATATATATATATATATATATAACAACATCCAACTGATATTAATTTATCAATTCATCAATTCAACCAATAAATAATTTTTACCACTTTAAAATAAAATTAGTTATCTAAGACGAGTGAGATTTACTAACTTTGATTTTTTAGTCACCAAACGTTTCGTTTTTTTCAAAATAAAATTGAACTGGCATTCAATTTTAAACCTAAATTCTAATAAGCTCCAAATTCATCCAAACTAGTTTCATTGTGAAGCTCTCTTCATCACAATCACCAAGAAAAAAATTTGTTCGAATCAAACCTCGCACGAGGAGGTATGAATTTTTGAAGTAGTCGATTAAATTTATAATAATAAAATAAAAACTTGGGCAAGTTTGGCGCACATCCCTAATAAGTTTCAAAATAGAGAAAACATCCTTCCCAAACTAAACTTACATTTTCGGTCCCTATTTTCAAATTCACGCATGCAAAAAGACCCAAATACCCTTTATGTTTTTCGCATTTCAAACGCGTATAACTTTATGTAGAAAAATCGGTTCAACGTACCGTTTTCACCAAAAAATCACAAATTTTATGATCTTTAAAATGAGATCGGTTATTGATACCAAAAATTCATATTGTAGTAAATGTGCAATTATTTCATATATTTGTAGACAATTCAGCAAATTTTGAACATTTTCTATGTTTTTTCAAATTTACAATATTTGCAAATAATTGCTGACACTTCTGCAACTGTATGGTATAGTTGCAGAAATGTCTGCAACTATTGCATATAGTTGTAGACATTTTTTATGACGCCCCATGTAACAGCCCGGGAATTCGTAGCAATTAATTCCTGTCACTAGGTGATTAAATTTTTTGCAAATTGCTATTGGGATTTTGGGTTAAAAATTCTTTTAATAATTTGTTGAGTATTGTGTGGGCTTTGAAATTTAATTTGTAGCCCAAGTTTCATTCGTTGTTTGAGGTCGAGAGGTTTATCATTGTCGTTTCCTTCTTATTCCAATTCGACCCGATCCCCCTTCACTTGGAAAACCCTACCTAATAACATACGAGAGAAATAAATGGCGGCCCCAAAATTTTATTCGTTCGCTCGTCTTCAAAGTTAGGGTTTTGGTCTAGTCAAAGATGCCGACTTTTGTAGAGGATGATTTTCGTGGTTGCCGATTTGAGATGCTCATTCGTGTTCAACTTTCTTGCTCTATAGATCCATCGTCTCTTGGGATGTTCGCGGCCACCTGTTAGAGCTATCCGTGCTTCGATTCAGGTGAGTAATTTTAATTACTCACATCTATTCAATCTCGAGTTTGTAGAGTTGAATTTTTGTGGTTTTTGTTCGTATAAAATTGGTTTGAGATCGTTGCTTGATTTTTCGGCCGTTCCATGTTATTTCGATGTTGGTGATTTTTCTGTCTTAGTTCGATTTCTGAATTTGCCAATGCTTCGCCTTTATTGTGACGATGATTTCTTCTTTGGGTTTGATGATTTGTTGTTCTGCTGTCATCATCACGGTTCGTTGGGAAATTCTTTAATGACCCACGACTTTGAATCTTAGTTGGTATCTGTAGCTCTGGCATTTTTGATTCGACTTGTAGTGTTTTCGATTTCAAACTTGATTTTTGAATTTTTGGCATTTTTGTTCATCCCTGTAGCATGCATTGTTCATGTATTCTTGGCTCTGGTTAGTCGTGCAGATTATAGATGATGTTTACACATGCATATGCTTCAATTGTTTGCATTCATGAGCTTGCACTGTCCAGCACTTCGCATTCATGAGTTTATACTCACGCTTCTAATTTATAGTTAGTAGCTCTCTGACTTTGTTTTGAAAACACAGTTTCTTTTGTTTGGAATTTTGTTTTGTTGTGATTTTTGGTAACACTACAACATGAGTTTTAACTGCCTTTCTCTACTATGATTTTGAGACAGTGCGTGAGACGAAATTTCGACTGCAGTGAAATTATATCCAACATTTGTTTATATTTCAGGAAACAAGCCATTTTAAACTAGTGTGCAAGCATTTTGCATTATTGAAATGTTTACTTCTGGATTGCATGCGTGCGCATCATATTAGTTGTGTAAGAAAAAAAATTAAATAACTAAATGTATTGCCAGTAGCTTCAGAGCATAAACATATACTCTTGCATATAAAAGATTTCATGTGCAATAATGCATGCTGTTATATTCAAATCTAAATGCATATGGGCCACTACTTTATAAGGCACTGCAGTAAAACGTGCATATGCACGTTTCTATCTTAATGTACATGCGAAATTTTTGGATCCTTGCATGGAAATATTTCATGCGCAACCTGGTGACATATGTATCCAAGTTTATATTAGATATGCTTTGTTTAGATGCAGGTACTTAAATAAGTGGCTATCTTAATTTGTTTTATAGTTTTCCTAAACACAAATATGTCCAGAACCTTGTTTTAATTCATGTGTGTGGCCTCAATACATGGGTTGTATAAATAGTTATAGTTTCTTAGCTTTATCCCTTGCGTACGTAAATATCAATGCAAAATTTCCAAATGCAAGTGAAACGTGTTGATTATTTATGTTCAAAAAAGAAAAGTATGTTAGGTGTTACGTACAAATTAAATAAAACTCATGTGCATGGTGATAGTACAACATTGGGTTGAATTATGGTAGTGCAACCTACCGGTTAATTTACGTCGAACTCATTTGCGTCTGCAGTCTGCAACCTTTGTCTGCGTAGCGTGTTGTTTCACTGATGCATTCATTTGCACATTTCTTGGTTGCCTCTTTTATTGCCTGTTCTTGGAGACATGTTGTCTTGTACACTTGTGATCTTGTGGTGGCTGCAGTTTTTGGGTGCAGTTGCCCTTGTTGTTTTGCATTGCATTGATGCAAATGGATTGTTTTTCTGACTACACTTGAATTGAATCCAGCTTAAACGCTTGGGTTTGACCATGTGTTCATTTGTGAATTTTCATTGTGTACATCATCACTGTAGTGGCAAGGCAGTGCACGCAAGTGTGAACTGCAGCCACACGGTATCAATTTTATTGGTATTTCTTTTGCTTTTGATGCGTTGATCTTTTATGTAATGCATGTTGTAGTGGCGAGGCAGTACATGCGTGCGTGTACTCCAGCCCTACCCGTGTTGACCTTTTTATTTGATGTTTCAATTTGTTTGAAATGATTCGTGTGTCTAATTGTATAATTTAAATTTGTCGATTTATTGTTTAACACTGCTACGTGTTATATTTATCGTTATCCGATTTCTTTATTTAAGGATCGGATAGACGAGACTTATTATGACTGTAGTCTATTTGTTACTTAATTATTATTGCTTATGTGCACTAATAACTGAGTTTGAATTAGACTGACCCGTGTATTATTTTCTTTTGAATTTAATACTCGGGTCAGATCCGAGTTATTTCAGGTTGTAGATATCTTGCTTTGGGTTGCTGTTTGAGCTATGAAGACTTTGCATATCTTTTGGAGTTGTCATGTCATAGTATAGGTTGATATGTATTCATGTATATTAGTCGATAATGTACTTGTATATGTAACTTCCTGAGTCGACCACTGTAGTTGTATCATATGTATTGTATCACATGTATTGTAACTGACTTCAGTTATTATATATATGAGACATTTTTGTTTTATCTGTGTTCCGCATTTTTATGATCTGTGTTATTATTATATATATTGTCCAAACTATTAAGAACCATCGTAGTTCGTTTTATACTAGAATTGGGTATGTTGATGGGAGTAAATAAATATGAGATGAAAAACAAAAACATATACCACATCTATCGAGGTAACTAATACTAGTGTAAGGCCTAACTACGGATGGCCGCTCCTATCCATCCTTATTCTTCGTGATAACAGACAGTATTTCTTTTAATACTCTTTGTTATTGCGAGCATAGAGGTGGGGCATCACAGTTGGTATCAGAGCTTGGGGTTTATGGACATATAAAACATAACTTAGATGGAACATGTGTTACAACTATGTGTCGATGTTTTATATGTGTTTTGAGTAAAAACTAAAGTTTTGAAAATACGATGGAAATTTTTAAATATCCTTATTTAAAAATAAAAAGTGAATTTGTGTTTTGATGATAGATTGGTTTGTGCTTTGTTTATCAGAGTGCGCAGCGAAAACAGTGTGACTGCTTCGCTGAGTACGACTGATAATTATTTTGATTTAAAAATCAAAATATGAAAATGAAATTAATTTCATTATTTTGTTTAACCAGTGGATTTGATTTGTTGAAATTTCTTACTGGTTTTCTTTGATGCTAATCATATCTGATTAGATTAATGCTGTTTTAAAATATCTTTATTGAAGATATAATAGAATGATTTTTTTTGTTTATATTGTAGTGTGCGTGCAAATATAAATTGCACGTTACTGCATTGATTTTACGTTGAACCGATGCTTGGTTATGAAACGTATTCTGCTGCCGTTATTTTTATAACGGGATTTTTACATCGATGCTAGAATTTTGAAGCACGGTGTTTTGTTGACATTTTAATGAATGAAAATTCACTGATATGAAATTTTGATGCAAATTATTTGATGAGATTTTGACGTTTAAAAAAAAATTACTGTCACTTTGACTTCAGGAACCGTCAAATTTTTAAAGTGGATTTTTCAAGCGGTTATCCAGCAATGCTGATTTTGAGATCCGTTTCTACGGTGTTTTGAGAAGTAAAAATTTTCTTATTGAAATTGTCACCAATGTTGCTGTTTTTATCACGTATTTGCAAATCGTTTTAAAAATAAAATTGTTTTTCAAAATTTTTATAGTTTATGCTTTCAAAAGAATGAGGAAGCGATTTAAAAGATTCAGCAAAATCGAGGACTATGACCCTTTCTTTTACTAATTCGCTTAATTCCGAACTTGTTCGTTTGAGAATGTAGATTATTTACTTTTATAAAATGTAACGACCCGCCTTTTTGGACAGTTTAAAACCGACGATCAATTACACATGTCGATTCCAAACCATTAAAAGAGCAGATAGTTATTGGGGTAATTAAGAAAAGAAAAGGAAGGGAAATAAAGGAAATGAAACAACACAGAATCTCACAGCGGAAGGCTAAAGTATAATAATAAAATAACAGTTCATGAAGCTGTTAATTAAATGAATACATTTGAAATGAATACATTTGATTATTATTATACAACATTTATCAGAGTTACATACACAGCAAATATCATACAACAATGCAGCGGAATGGAATGAATATAATAGTAGTAGATCATAATATACCAAATCTTCGTCTTCATCCTCCAAAAATAGATCCTCAAAAATCTGAAAACTCAGGACTGACCCGAGCGTAATGAAAAGACAAACACTCGAGTCAGGACTAAATATCCTCAAGTAAGTTAAGTCAATCGTAAATAAATATGAGTGTAACGGCGTCGGGGATGTTTTCGGGGTTTGACATCTCCTATCCAGTGTCAACGTGCGTGCAATAACTTAAGAGATGTTACGGGATTTTCCATCTCTCAAGGATCCGTGAAACTATATACTATGTAGTAATATACGCTAAGTAGATAATGCCTATCAGTAATATAAAGTATCAAAATAGCGTTAAGGCGTTACCATAATCCCCCTTAACACATTTTTATATTCCCAAAAGCATATACAAGACCGTAGTTTCCCCAAAACCGGAAGTCACCAGAGGGCAATCCATATACTCAAGGTACAAATCAAAACGTAGTGGTCGCGAATAGGATAATCAGTATGACAAGGTACATGAGGCAATACCAACTAGGATACTAGTAGTTGCGTGATCCGGACTGATGTTGGGCATAGCCAGCAGCTACCCCAACACCGCGAAACAACACTCCCAAATCAAGGGGTGCACCCAAATCGCATCACAAATGTAATAGAAATGGTATCGAAGAAGTGTGTCCGCTAGAGGTGGCGAACCTCAATGGCCCGGCGCGGCTCCTGTTTTAGTCATGTCAGGGGTCATCCAATAATCGTTCTCTTTCTTCAGTCAACGCGTTCACCAAACCATCCACTTCATTCTGGATCATCACTCCGCGTATAATAGTTATTAAAGTGGTTTTCGGTATCGACAGAGAGTATGTCCATATCCGATCCCGGTCTCTTTAATAACTACGTATTATTACAACTTTGGCTCTTTATATTTCAAATCGATTCATAATTGATATCAAAATATCATATTCGCTTCAAAAATCAAATCCATTTCAAATATCATTGTATCTTTCAAAATATCAGATTCCATTTCAAAATCAATTTTCGCATCAATATCTCATTTCGATCTCAAAATCATTTCGAATTTCAATTTAGGTTGCAACTTCATTTAACTCAATTCGTATTTAAATTCAAGATTTAAATATAAACATTTCACCTTATTGACCAGCTTAGGGTTTTAGAAAAATAGTTTTAAGTAGTTTAAAAGTAGTTTAAATAATTAAAATAGTTAAAAATACTTAAATCTTTAAAATGGATTTAAAATAGATAAATTAGTTTAAAATAATTTAAATTGGGTTAAGTAGATTAAAATGGATTAAAATAGTTTAAGTATTCAAAATGGTTTATATAACAGAGTAATTTGGAAAACAAATTAAAGCAGCTTCAAAACCAATCCATTTCAATTATAACTTCCCAATTCCAATAAGTTCCAATTTCCATTCTACCGATTCAATTTCGATTTCAATTCAATCAACGTCAACTTTTACTTCGAATTTATTCAATTTTATATTCACTTTCAATTAATTCAATTTCAATTTATATCGATTTGGAGCTTGATTTTTTTCAAATCAATTTATAATACTTAACAAAATTTTCCAATAATATTCAAGTTTAAATCCAAATTCCAAATATGATTCAATTCCAAACTCGATTTCAAAATATCATTTTTATATTACTTTTACTTAGTAATATTCAAAGCTCAAATTTAATGTTCAATCTTTAAAACACATAAATTTCCGAAATTCAATCATATCCAAATTTTAAATCTCAAAGTCTCCACTTAAATTTATTCAACAATTTCTTTTAACCAAAATTCTATTTCAACATTCCAAACTCAATTTTTCGATGAATTTGATTTCTATAAATTGATTTCTATTTATCACTTTTAAATCGAAACATTTAAATAAATTTCAAATCGACGATTTCAAAAATTATTAATTTAGCCAATTCGGTGTCCGTATATAATTTTATATCCTATGGCCAAGTAATTATTTATTTCAATTAAATGTCAGGGATGAGTATATATTACTTAAATTAAATCACAGTATCATATGTATGCATAACAGGATCTATATAAGCAAATAAACATCCAAACATTCAATTATCAACCAATAGCATCCATCAAAATACATCATCCAATAAACAATACAATTCATGGCAGTTTCATAGTTATCAATGTCAGGTAATTTAATCGCAATTCAATTTTAATTCCAATTTAACTGTCAATTTAATTTTTCAACGGTTAATGCAAATACCAAGCTATACGACAATTAAATTCATATCAAACAACGACAAATAACATTCATATCACTTCATAATGTCAATTTAACTAGCATAAAGATATTTAGTATGTTGTGAGCGTTATAAAACACTCACCTTGATTTTTACGATTTTAAATCAAATCGAACGACGTTCGATTTAACTCAAAATTTTCTCTACCACCAAATGATTCCAATCCAGCTCCATTGCGTAGTGCTCGTCCATACGATTCCAACGCAATTTGTTTCGCGCGTTTTCGACCTCGTATGAAAAAGTTATGAATTTTAGAAGTTACACGATTTTATATTTATAATTTTACAACATAATTTAATTTTTCTCAACCTAAATCAAACCAAGCCGTGAGATCCATCACCCTGCAATCCAGCCCGTCCCTTTGCTTCTCCCTCAACTCACGTTACTTCTACAGGTTAGAGACGCAACATAGAACCCATCAAACGCGGCCTAGGGTTCCAAATCGCGGCCACCACGAACGTCGGGAAGTTGATCAGAGACCATCGTTGCGAAGCCCCGCTCGAGAGCCACCATCGGCTGCCACCATGTTGAACTCGGCCTCCCCTATCACCTCGAAAAACGTGAAAAACGCAGCCCCTTCCTACACGATTTCCCGTTGATCCGTGGCTCCGTTTTTGATCATCTCCGTATGGATTTGAAGCTTTCATCGTGCTCTACAACTTTGTAGTTGAGAGTTTTTGCTAATTGTTGATGGATTGAGAGGAAAATGAGAAAGAAGTTTTGAATTTCGTGGCCATTGATTCAGGAAATGGCGGCTAGGGCTGAAGTCAATTAGGGTTTCTGGATTAAAATAATAATAAAACTGCCTCGGTTTGCGTGCGTATATATATAGGTAGGTCCAAAATCATCCGAACTCCAATCGAGACGTGCCGCCAGGCGTTTATAAGGTTTTACCCCCATTCTGGACGCAATGGAACTAGTTTCAAGGCCTAATTCGATCATATGTGAGAGTTACGGAAATAAACGATCAATTTTACATTAAACCGATTAACCGAATTACTATGCGTTTTGTCTTGCCCCGGACAAACGGTAAATCCGTTTGACTTGAAATTTGAAACCTTACAATAATATAACATTACGGATCCAATGAAACTAGTTTCGTCGAAATCCGAGACCGTTTGAAAAATGACTATTTTTAACTCGCCAAATTAATATTAAACAATTTCAACGCGTTTCGAGCTGCCACGGTCAAACGACAACTCCGATTGCTACGAAAATTGAAATCCGATAATAACTAACTATTACGGATCCAATGGAACTAGTTTTGTCCAATTCTGAGACTATTCAAAAATTGGCTATTTTCCAGTCGATAATTAAATATTAAAATATTCAATTTTCACAAATAAATTTTAAATTCAGTTTTAAAAGTTCTATAACATCACTATAACTCCAATATGATAAAATAAAATTTTAAAAATCATTTTTAATCATATTAAACCCGTTATTCAATTTATCCAATAAATTCCAGTTTTAAAAATCTTATTAACTCTATTATAATCCCAATAGATTCAACATTTATTATTATTCCAAACGACTTACAAATTTTTTTTTTCTAACACTAAATCACGAAATCTTATTAAATTAGCTATTTTAATTATCGAAAATTTACGGGTCGTTACACTCTCCCCCACTCAAAACTTTTCGTCCCCGAAAAGGAAAAGAAGGGAAAAGAAACTAAGTATAGAATTCAACATTTGATACATTTTTATTCAAAATTATCCACTTATAAAACAATGAAATTCCATTTATAAAGTCATAACTACGCTTCCACTAAGTTACTCCAAACGGCTTCCTAACATTAAAAGTTAGTAATCAAAACAAGTTATAAAAAAATTTAAAACTTGAAAAATTTTCTAACACCCGGATTTTTCGGAAAATTTCGGCAGAGTCTCCTTTGCGCGGCTCGATCGAAAAAAATATAATAGCATATATATCACAAATATACATCTCATCTCAATGATGAGGCATCCCATATGTGGGGAAACAACATATAAATATCACCAATATCATATAAAAATGTAAGTGTACCTTTTATTTAGCATTTATTAGCATTTTACTTACATTATGCGTTTAGCGTAGAAGCGAACTCCACAACGAAGCGCAACCCCTTTGCTACCTACTAAAATGCTCAATAACTAAGTTAGAACCATGCATATAAAGATAGATCGCTATACTTAGCCTACACAACATATATATAACATATTTAGCTTCAAAACTGAGATTTCAATTTCTGGACAGCAAACAAATCTTAGCTTTAGGTCACCTAAACGGTAAAATTTGACAATAGAATCTAAACAAAAGTTGTTGCATTCATTTCAGGCTTTCCGGAATGTCCAAAATCATCGAATTCGCATCATCCGTTCAAAAGTTATGGCCGTTTTACTTAGGGGATACGCTTCAGCCTGGGCAGTGTTTGCGCAGGTCCGCGACGTTCACCCACATTTCCGACCTTCTAAACGATATCAAAACACAAAACACTTAAAACAAAAGATTTAGATTAAGTTCTTAGCTTTCCAGAAAGTGCAAGATCATCAAAATCCGATAAACCATTCATAAGATATGGCGAAAATACTAAGCATGTATACTACTGATTTTACTTATTTTTACACAGGACAGCGAGTAACATTCAAGTTTTTAACCTATTAAACGAAGGAATTTTCTCAAGTTATCTAAACAAAAATTGTGCTATAATTTCTGAGATTTTCGAAAAGTCCAAGATCGTCGAATTCCGTTCATCCATTTAAAAGTTATGTTTGTTTTCGTTTCAGCATATATTGGACAAATTTGGATTTTCCCAAAAATTTGCTTTTATTATTTCAAAGTGCAAACCATCAAAACTTCAAATTTTCTAAAAAAACAATCATAAACACAAAGTCACTTATTTTCTTATTCATCCATGCAATAGGTTTACATCCAATTTGTTTCCATTTTATTCAAGTTTGTTTCATTCACATTTTAAATTCAAGTCAATTTGCTTCAATTTAAATTGAATTCAATTATATTTAATTTCACTTTGCTTCAAACTTGAATTTAATTTTTTTTTTTTTTTATTCCGTTTATTCAATTCCATTAACACTAATGAATTCTACTTAATCAATTATCATCCATCTAACAGCCAATGCATATCAAACATTAACATCCATCCAAAATCTACACTAAATCAATTATACATTTTCAAGTCAACTTTAATTTCATACACTTCCAAGTTTATTGACATTTAGCTATATTCAAATTTAATAAGTTTCCATTTACCAATTCTATATTTCATTAAGTTTTAAATTTTATTCATTCACTTATATATATCATTCATTTTACCGCTTAAATTTCTTTTATATTTACAACTATCAATTAGATCTTCACATTTTATTTTTCACTCTCTCACTGGTATATTATTTCTCTACTTATCCTTATTAGCATTTTAAACCTTTTAAGTATTTGGTAAGTTATAGCTATGCAAATAGAATGTAGTTAAACAACATACAACTTCTTTCCATTTAAAGTTGAATTTTCAATTTATTAATTCTTAAGTCATTACTTAAATTTCACTATAATTTAATTTCACATTTACATTCACATATAGTATTTCCATTTTATATTAACATAATTGTGAATCTCCTTTAAATGTTAATTTAAATTCCAATCATTTACTAACAATTTTATTTATATTTGCAAACCATTAATTAAATGCACATTTCATTATTCAAACCTATACTCGTATATTATCCAATTAACAATCCATATAACATTTTGAACTTCTTAAGTATTTTGGTAAGTTATATCTATGCTATAGAATGAAATTTAATACTATGCGAGTTTTACAGTTTCAATTTTATTTTAAGTTCATAATTTCCTAATTCTAAGAATTTCTACTTCAATTGATATTTTCACTTAGCTCTTAGGTTCATTTCTCATTTCACAATTCAGAAGTTCCTTAATGATTCAAGTCTAAATTCATTTCAATCATAAAAAAAAAATCATTAATTATTAAAGAACTTAAGAATTCCAATCCCGGTTTCATTTCAAATCAAGGTTTGAAATAATATATACTTATATAATTTATATATCAAATCATACTATAGAGAATGCAAAACAAAATAAAATTTGAGTCAAAACAAGGTTTAGACAAGCTATTAAGTGGTCTCCCCCACTCGGACTCTCGAAAATAAACGCCGATGATGCGTGCACTCATCACCGAAATCATTTTCTAGCGTCAAGAGAAGGGAATATAACACTTATCATAAAAAAAATCCTTCGAAAACAATTTCAACTCAATTATACTATCATATAATACTCATATTATGTTTTTCATATTCTTGTAAGTCAATTTCAAGCACCGGAATTTAAATTCCCAAATCCAAGTTAAAATTCATTTATATTCATTATCAATTGTGTTTACAAGATTTCATTTTCCTAAATCCATTGTTATTTAATCAATTGTTGTAAATATTGACTGATCAAACAATAACGATAATAATCTAATATTATCATCTCCTAACAATCAATTCAATCAAAATGAATAAATATTCAAATAATTCTTTTATATAAAATATATTCCAAAACGATATTGTGTTGGTTTGTCCTATTCGAGTGTTTAGAAATTCCTATCGACGCCTTGGCGTCCCAAGTATCGACCAGAATTCATAAATACTCAACGGAACAAATTAACACAATATAAAACCATTTTATATCAAATAACAAGTACGCTCTCTCATATACACTCAACTCATTCATATAGTTTACCTCTATTTCAATGAGTTATTCCCCACTAGAGCCAAGGTTTATCGCTAAACCAAAGCTCTGATACCAACTGTAACGACCCGCCTTTTTGGACAGTTTAAAACCGACGATCAATTACACATGTCGATTCCAAACCATTAAAAGAGCAGATAGTTATTGGGGTAATTAAGAAAAGAAAAGGAAGGGAAATAAAGGAAATGAAACAACACAGAATCTCACAGCGGAAGGCTAAAGTATAATAATAAAATAACAGTTCATGAAGCTGTTAATTAAATGAATACATTTGAAATGAATACATTTGATTATTATTATACAACATTTATCAGAGTTACATACACAGCAAATATCATACAACAATGCAGCGGAATGGAATGAATATAATAGTAGTAGATCATAATATACCAAATCTTCGTCTTCATCCTCCAAAAATAGATCCTCAAAAATCTGAAAACTCAGGACTGACCCGAGCGTAATGAAAAGACAAACACTCGAGTCAGGACTAAATATCCTCAAGTAAGTTAAGTCAATCGTAAATAAATATGAGTGTAACGGCGTCGGGGATGTTTACGGGGTTTGACATCTCCTATCCAGTGTCAACGTGCGTGCAATAAATTAAGAGATGTTACGGGATTTTCCATCTCTCAAGGATCCATGAAACTATATACTATGTAGTAATATACGCTAAGTAGATAATGCCTATCAGTAATATAAAGTATCAAAATAGCGTTAAGGCGTTACCATAATCCCCCTTAACACAGTTTTATATTCCCAAAAGCATATACAAGACCGTAGTTTCCCCAAAACCGGAAGTCACCAGAGGGCAATCCATATACTCAAGGTACAAATCAAAACGTAGTGGTCGCGAATAGGATAATCAGTATGACAAGGTACATGAGGCAATACCAACTAGGATACTAGTAGTTGCGTGATCCGGACTGATGTTGGGCATAGCCAGCAGCTACCCCAACACCGCGAAACAACACTCCCAAATCAAGGGGTGCACCCAAATCGCATCACAAATGTAATAGAAATGGTATCGAAGAAGTGTGTCCGCTAGAGGTGGCGAACCTCAATGGCCCGGCGCGGCTCCTGTTTTAGTCATGTCAGGGGTCATCCAATAATCGTTCTCTTTCTTCAGTCAACGCGTTCACCAAACCATCCACTTCATTCTGGATCATCACTCCGCGTATAATAGTTATTAAAGTGGTTTTCGGTATCGACAGAGAGTATGTCCATATCCGATCCCGGTCTCTTTAATAACTACGTATTATTACAACTTTGGCTCTTTATATTTCAAATCGATTCATAATTGATATCAAAATATCATATTCGCTTCAAAAATCAAATCCATTTCAAATATCATTGTATCTTTCAAAATATCAGATTCCATTTCAAAATCAATTTTTGCATCAATATCTCATTTCGATCTCAAAATCATTTCGAATTTCAATTTAGGTTGCAACTTCATTTAACTCAATTCGTATTTAAATTCAAGATTTAAATATAAACATTTCACCTTATTGACCAGCTTAGGGTTTTAGAAAAATAGTTTTAAGTAGTTTAAAAGTAGTTTAAATAATTAAAATAGTTAAAAATACTTAAATCTTTAAAATGGATTTAAAATAGATAAATTAGTTTAAAATAATTTAAATTGGGTTAAGTAGATTAAAATGGATTAAAATAGTTTAAGTATTCAAAATGGTTTATATAACAGAGTAATTTGGAAAACAAATTAAAGCAGCTTCAAAACCAATCCATTTCAATTATAACTTCCCAATTCCAATAAGTTCCAATTTCCATTCTACCGATTCAATTTCGATTTCAATTCAATCAACGTCAACTTTTACTTCGAATTTATTCAATTTTATATTCACTTTCAATTAATTCAATTTCAATTTATATCGATTTGGAGCTTGATTTTTTTCAAATCAATTTATAATACTTAACAAAATTTTCCAATAATATTCAAGTTTAAATCCAAATTCCAAATATGATTCAATTCCAAACTCGATTTCAAAATATTATTTTTATATTACTTTTACTTAGTAATATTCAAAGCTCAAATTTAATGTTCAATCTTTAAAACACATAAATTTCCGAAATTCAATCATATCCAAATTTTAAATCTCAAAGTCTCCACTTAAATTTATTCAACAATTTCTTTTAACCAAAATTCTATTTCAACATTCCAAACTCAATTTTTCGATGAATTTGATTTCTATAAATTGATTTCTATTTATCACTTTTAAATCGAAACATTTAAATAAATTTCAAATCGACGATTTCAAAAATTATTAATTTAGCCAATTCGGTGTCCGTATATAATTTTATATCCTATGGCCAAGTAATTATTTATTTCAATTAAATGTCAGGGATGAGTATATATTACTTAAATTAAATCACAGTATCATATGTATGCATAACAGGATCTATATAAGCAAATAAACATCCAAACATTCAATTATCAACCAATAGCATCCATCAAAATACATCATCCAATAAACAATACAATTCATGGCAGTTTCATAGTTATCAATGTCAGGTAATTTAATCGCAATTCAATTTTAATTCCAATTTAACTGTCAATTTAATTTTTCAACGGTTAATGCAAATAACAAGCTATACGACAATTAAATTCATATCAAACAACGACAAATAACATTCATATCACTTCATAATGTCAATTTAACTAGCATAAAGATATTTAGTACGTTGTGAGCGTTATAAAACACTCACCTTGATTTTTACGATTTTAAATCAAATCGAACGACGTTCGATTTAACTCAAAATTTTCTCTACCACCAAATGATTCTAATCCAGCTCCATTGCGTAGTGCTCGTCCATACGATTCCAACGCAATTTGTTTCGCGCGTTTTCGACCTCGTATGAAAAAGTTATGAATTTTAGAAGTTACACGATTTTATATTTATAATTTTACAACATAATTTAATTTTTCTCAACCTAAATCAAACCAAGCCGTGAGATCCATCACCCTGCAATCCAGCCCGTCCCTTTGCTTCTCCCTCAACTCACGTTACTTCTACAGGCTACAGGTTAGAGACGCAACATAGAACCCATCAAACGCGGCCTAGGGTTCCAAATCGCGGCCACCACGAACGTCGGGAAGTTGATCAGAGACCATCGTTGCGAAGCCCCGCTCGAGAGCCACCATCGGCTGCCACCATGTTGAACTCGGCCTCCCCTATCACCTCGAAAAACGTGAAAAACGCAGCCCCTTCCTACACGATTTCCCGTTGATCCGTGGCTCCGTTTTTGATCATCTCCGTATGGATTTGAAGCTTTCATCGTGCTCTACAACTTTGTAGTTGAGAGTTTTTGCTAATTGTTGATGGATTGAGAGGAAAATGAGAAAGAAGTTTCGAATTTCGTGGCCATTGATTCAGGAAATGGCGGCTAGGGCTGAAGTCAATTAGGGTTTCTGGATTAAAATAATAATAAAACTGCCTCGGTTTGCGTGCGTATATATATAGGTAGGTCCAAAATCATCCGAACTCCAATCGAGACGTGCCGCCAGGCGTTTATAAGGTTTTACCCCCATTCTGGACGCAATGGAACTAGTTTCAAGGCCTAATTCGATCATATGTGAGAGTTACGGAAATAAACGATCAATTTTACATTAAACCGATTAACCGAATTACTATGCGTTTTGTCTTGCCCCGGACAAACGGTAAATCCGTTTGACTTGAAATTTGAAACCTTACAATAATATAACATTACGAATCCAATGAAACTAGTTTCGTCGAAATCCGAGACCGTTTGAAAAATGACTATTTTTAACTCGCCAAATTAATATTAAACAATTTCAACGCGTTTCGAGCTGCCACGGTCAAACGACAACTCCGATTGCTACGAAAATTGAAATCCGATAATAACTAACTATTACGGATCCAATGGAACTAGTTTTGTCCAATTCTGAGACTATTCAAAAATTGGCTATTTTCCAGTCGATAATTAAATATTAAAATATTCAATTTTCACAAATAAATTTTAAATTCAGTTTTAAAAGTTCTATAACATCACTATAACTCCAATATGATAAAATAAAATTTTACAAATCATTTTTAATCATATTAAACCCGTTATTCAATTTATCCCATAAATTCCAGTTTTAAAAATCTTATTAACTCTATTATAATCCCAATAGATTCAACATTTATTATTATTCCAAACGACTTACAAATTTTTTTTTTCTAACACTAAATCACGAAATCTTATTAAATTAGCTATTTTAATTATCGAAAATTTACGGGTCGTTACATAAAATAAATGAAATTGTTTTCAGAATTTTTACAGTTTGCGTTTTCAGAAGAATGAGAAAGTGACTTAAACGTTTCAGAAAAATCGAGGATTGTAACCCCTTTCTTTTACCGATTCACTTAATTCCAGACTTGTCCGTTTGAGAATGTGAAATGTTATTTTTGGAATACACAATTTGCACTTTCAAGGAAACGATGAAGAGATTTAAACGATGTAGAAAAAGTGCGGAGTATGGAACCACACTTTTACTATTTCGGTTAATTCCGGACTCGTTAATTGAAACATTTGTTGTTTGATGATTTTGATGATTTTACACGTTCAAGGAAACGATGAAGAGAATCAAACGATTTAGTAAAACACGTGGTATGGGACATGTGCGTTTGCTATTTCGGTTAATTCCGGACTCGTTAATTGAATATATGATGATTTTCGTGTGCTTTCGAGCCACTATGTTGGACCTTCGGGTCATATGTTGGACCTTCGGGTCAATACCAGTACCGGACCTTCGGGTCATTTGTTGGGCGCCAAAATTATGTTGTGTACTTGGTAGGCTTCGTCCATATGTTGATGCACATGCGACGTAGCTAAAACTCGCCATTTGTTGGGATCGATCCACCTTTTATGTTGATTTTCTAGGTCATCTTAATTGATTTCTAGAAATTTGTTGTTTCCAATTATCTGCAGGTAATTGGATATTTGTTGATATGAGTTCTAATTATCGTTTTTTATAATTAGATATTTGTTGATTTGATTATCGTTTTTGATAATCGAATATTTGTTGATTTGATTATCGTTTTTGATAATCGAATATTTGTTGATTTGATTATCGTTTTTGATAATCGAATATTTGTTGATTTGAGATTTGATTATCGTTTTTGAAAATCGAATATTTGTTGATTTGATTATCATTTTTGATAATCGAATATTTGTTGATTTGATTATCGTTTTTGATAATCGAATATTTGTTGATTTGATTATCGTTTTTGATAATCGAATATTTGTTGATTTGATTATCGTTTTTTATAATCGAATAATTGTTGATTTGAGATTTGATTATCGTTTTTGAAAATCGAATATTTGTTGATTTGATTATCGTTTTTGATAATCGAATATTTGTTGATTTGATTATCGTTTTTGATAATCGATTTTGTTGATTTGAGATTTCTAATTGTCGTTTTGATAATTGGACCTTTGTTGTTTTCTGGTTGTCTACTTGATAGTTAGATTTTGTTAAAAATTTGCGAATTTCTTTTATGAAATTAAAAGATTTCTTTGACATTTGTGTTCTTGACCTTTATTTTTCTAGCTTAACCAGTTTGTGTTACAGAAATATTTGTTAGTGACGACCTTAATTATGAAAATTGCGGGGACGCAATTTTTATAAGGAGGGGGAGTCTGTAATAGCCCGGGAATTCGTAGCAATTAATTCCTGTCACTAGGTGATTAAATTGTTCGCAAATTTCTATTGGGATTTTGGGTTAAAAATCCTTTTAATAATTTGTTGAGTATTGTGTGGGCTTTGAAATTTGATTTGTAGACCAAGTTTCATTCGTTGTTTGAGGCCGAGAGGTTTATCATTGTCGTTTCCTTCTTATTCCAATTCGACCCGATCCCCTTTCACTTGGAAAACCTTGCCTAATAACATACGAGAGAAATAAATGGCGGCCCCAAAATTTATTCGTTCGCTCATCTTCAAAGTTAGGGTTTTGGTCTAATCAAGGATGCCGACTTTTGTAGAGGATGGTTTTCGTGGTTGCCGATTTGAGATGCTCATTCGTGTTCAACTTTCTTGCTCTATAGATCCATCGTCTCTTGGGATGTTCGCGGCCACCTGTTTGAGCTATCCGTGCTTCGATTCAGGTGAGTAATTTTAATTACTCACATCTATTCAATCTCGAGTTTGTAGAGTTGAATTTTTGTGGTTTTTGTTCATATAAAATTGGTTTGAGATCGTTGCTTGATTTTTCGGCCGTTCCATGTTGTTTCGATGTTGGTGATTTTTCTGTCTTAGTTCGATTTCTGAATTTGCCAATGCTTCGCCTTTGTTGTGACGATGATTTCTTCTTTGGGTTTGATGATTTGTTGTTCTGCTGTCACCATCACGGTTCGTTGGGAAATTCTTTAATGACCCACGGCTTTGAATCTTAGTTGGTATCTGTAGCTCTGGCATTTTTGACTCGACTTGCAGTGTTTTCGATTCAAACTTGATTTTTGAATCTTTGGCATTTTTGTTCATCCCTGTAGCATGCACTGTTCATGTATTCTTGGCTCTGGTTAGTCGTGCAGATTATAGATGATGTTTACACATGCACATGCTTCAATTGTTTGCATTCATGTGCTTGCACTGTCCTGCACTTCGCATTCATGAGTTTATACTCACGCTTCTAATTTATAGTTAGTAGCTTCTTGACTTTGTTTTGAAAACACAGTTTCTTTTGTTTGGAATTTTGTTTTGTTGTGATTTTTGGTAACACTGCAACCTGAGTTTTTAACTGCCTTTCTCTACTATGATTTTGAGACAGTGCGTGAGAGGAAATTTCGACTGCAGTGAAATTGTATCCAACATTTGTTTATATTTCAGGAAACAAGCCATTTTAAACTAGTGTGCAAGCATTTTGCATTATTGAAATGTTTACTTCTGGGTTGCATGCGTGCGCATCATATTAGTTGTGTAAAAAAAAAATAACTAAATGGATTGCCAGTAGCTTCAGAGCATAAACATATACTCTTGCATATAAAAGATTTCATGTGTAATAATGCATGCTGTTATATTCAAATCTAAATGCATATGAGCCACTACTTTATAAGGCATTACAATAAAACGTGCATATGCACGTTTCTATCTTAATGTACATGCGAAATTTTTGGATCCTTGCATGGAAATATTTCATGCGCAACCTGGTGACATATGTATCCAAGTTTATATTACATATGCTTTGTTTAGATGCAGGTACTTAAATAAGTGGCTATCTTAATTTGTTTTATAATTTTCCTAAGCACAAATATGTCCAGAACCTTGTTTTAATTTATGTGTGTGGCCTCAATACATGGGTTGTATAAATAGTTCCAGGTTCTTAGCTTTATCCCTTGCGTACGTAAATATCAATGCAAAATTTCCAAATGCAAGTGAAACGTGTTGATTATTTATGTTCAAAAAAGAAAAGTATGTTAGGTGTTACGTACAAATTAAATAAAACTCATGTGCATGGGGATAGTACAACATTGGGTTGAATTATGGTAGTGCAACCTACCGGTTAATTTACGTCGAACTCATTTGCATCTGCAGTTTTCACTACAACCTTTGTCTGCGTAGCGCGTTATTTCACTGATGCATTCATTTGCACTTTTCTTGGTTGCCTCTTTTATTGCATGTTCTTGGAGACATGTTGTCTTGTACACTTGTGATCTTGTGGTGGCTGCAGTTTTTGGGTGCAGTTGCCCTTGTTGTTTTGCGTTGTATTGATGCAAATGGATTGTTTTTCTGACTACACTTGAGTTGAATCCAGCTTAAATGCTTGGGTTTGACCTTGTGTTCGTTTGTGAATTTTCATTGTGTACATCATTACTGTAGTGGCAAGGCTGTGCACGCAAGCGTGAACTGCAGCCACACGGTATCAAATTTATTGGTATTTCTTTTGCTTTTGATGCGTTGATCATTTATGTAATACATGTTGTAGTGGCGAGGCAGTACATGCGTGCGTGTACTGCATCCCTACCCATGTTGACCTTTTTATTTGATGTTTCAATTTGTTTGAAATGATTCGTGTGTCTAATTGTATAATTTGAATTTTTCGATTTATTGTTTAACACTGCTACGTGTTATATTTATCGTTATCCGATTTCTTTATTTAAGGATCGGATAGACGAGACTTATAATGACTGTAGTCTATTCGTTACTTAATTATTATTGCTTATGTGCACTAATAACTGAGTTTGAATTAGACTGACCCGTGTATTATTTCCTTTTGAATTTAATACTCGGGTCAGATCCGAATTATTTCAGGTTGTAGATATCTTGCTTTGGGTTGCTGTTTGAGCTATGAAGACTTTGCATATCTTTTGGAGTTGTCATGTCATAGTATAGGTTGATATGTATTCATGTATATTAGTCGATAATGTACTTGCATATGTAACTTCCTAAGTCAACCACTGTAGTTGTATCATATGTATTGTATCACATGTATTGTAACTGACTTCAGTTATTATATATATGAGATATTTTTGTTTTATCCGTGTTCCGCATTTTTATGATCTGTGTTATTATTATATATATTTTCCAAACTATTATGAACCATCGTAGTTCGTTTTATACTAGAATTGGGTATGTTGATGGGAGTAAATAAATATGAGATGAAAAACAAAAACATATACCACTTCTATCGAGGTAACTAATACTAGTGTAAGGCCTAACTACGGATGGCCGCTCCTATCCAGCCTTATTCTTCGTGATAAGAAACAGTATTTCTTTTAATACTCTTTGTTATTGCGAGCATAGAGGTGGGGCGTCACACCCCACCTCTATATCCACGCTAGTCAAAAACACCACGGTGTAGTGCTGTCAACTAGTACGGAGAATAAGGCTGTTGAGGAGCAACCATCCATGTAATTGCTTTGTAAACCCAAAGCTACTACATAGCGGCTATAATAATCTTCAGAAACAAACATAGAAATATACATAACATAAATCAGTCACAGATATCCATATCACTAAGGCAGAAAAAGATATCAATATAACACATGAAAGTGTACATCAGAGTAGTGATCAAACAAGATCCACACTATCAAAAAAGAATAGCTTCAAGTGCTAGACAAAAGAATATGAATACATCAATGAGTCTATATCTCAAATGTATAAAACAAAAACTACTAATCTAAGTAGTTAGCCAAAAGTCAAGGTAAAGATCCTGGATAAGAAGTCATGCAGAAGCACCTGTAACAACTCGGTCTGACCCGAGTATTATTTAATAAGAGAATAATAAACGGATCAGTCTAGCTATAAATATCAGATGAAATGATATAGAATAAGAGATATGGTATAAAGGCATAATAACCATAATGACATACTATGAAAAGTATGTAAATGAACATCAACAAGAGATTAATCAATATCACAAGAATCTTCTCAAAGATCCAAAGGAATGTCAAACTCCATAAATTTGGATACACAAAAAGTCAATGACACACAAATTCACCAATGCACAAATATTGATAAAGCTTATAATTGAAATTCACGAAAATTGGTGAAACACAAAATTCTAGAAATCTGCACAAGAAATCCAGAAATCACAAAAAGGGGGAGGCCTTTCAAAAACGGGAGCATGAAAACTCACCAACACGTATATCACAAAATGGAACGCTATTCCATGGTTGCTAACCATTAATTTTGAGCCGAAGCTCAACAAACGATCCCAAGACCATGGGTCGCTACCCCACCAAAATTGAGCCTACGCTCTACAGAAACGGGGTTTAGTCTCCCTCGTAGACAAAGAGACATCGCACATTTGCTAGTCTAAATCACAAAAATGATCATCATCGATCACCAAGAAGTGTCAATTACAGTGAGCTAGTAAATATAAAAGTTTAGCTTCATGTCCCATAACCACTAGCTTAACTTAGATATTTACGAACAAATTATAAGTTTCCACTAGAAAATTGTCACAAGCGATTCAATCGAACAAGTCCAAGAATTAACCGACGAAGCAAACGCGAGCGTTTCATACCACTTGTTTTACTAAAACGTTTAATTAGATTTCTCAACCGAGTGAGGTAAAGGTTTGTATATAATAATAGTTTGGAAAACGGTTTAAGAAAAGAGCTTTGTAATAAAATAGTGTTGAAATCGCTTTGATGAAAGAGTTTTGATATTTACTGCTAGTATTGAAACCTTTATATTTTTAAAGTGACAAATCACAAAAATGATTGTAGAAACAATCAATCATGAAAATTCACATTCGAAGACGTGAATAAAATCGAAGGAAATCAGTTCAAATGCATCAAAGTAGAAATTCCCTTGCGACCTAACATGGCCGAGCTAAGGTGGCCGAGCAATATGCAATGGAACGACCTACAGGGCAAGCGACCTAAGGTAAAACAGGTCGGATGACCTAAGGATAAAAGGGTCGAGCGACCTAGTTGGTTGCGACTTAAGGTGGTGAGCATGCGGCCTCGGTGGTGCTACCCAAGGGATACGCGACCTAAGAAGTCCGCGGCCTAAGTAGTTACGAGCTAACGACCTAAGGGGAAAATGACCCAAGCACGCGACCTAAGCACTTAACCAGTGGATTGAGCGACCCAAACACAAGAGCGACTTTACATGGTGCGACCTAAGGTTGAAGGCCGAGCGACCTAGCGACCTAGTCTTGCTGCATCTCCCCTGATTTTTAGTCATTCCCGATGTATAAGGCTTGAGGCTACGATTACCTTTTTGGAAATTTACACTTAGAATGCTCATTGCCCTCCAATAAAAATGTCCTGATAGCATTCATCCATATAAGTTGTTCTGGGTCTGAATAAACTGAATCTCCAAAATCACCATCTTCATTATCTTCACGATATCACAATTTGTAATGCACAAATCGGATCGAAGTGGTTTTCGGATAATTAAATCAGATCCAGCTCTCTTCGAAAATGATCATGAAATTGGCCAGATTTGATAGTCGGTGATTTAACTATCAAATTTACACATATAAGCAGTCACTAGGCCAATATTATAAAACTTTCAGACATTTATTTTCGGATATCTTTACAATGATATATGTATTCAAATCTCTTTCAGTATTCCAATAATTAAAAACAATTCTAAATACTTATATCCATAACAGGGTGTTTTCAAACCATATCAACACTTATAATATTTCAAACTCCAACTTATAATTCATTACTTAGAAAAGTATTTCTATATAAATCATCTCATAGTTAGAATACTTCCAAAACCATTTAACTCCAATACTTAGGAATATTCCGTCATATCGCACAAATCTCCAGATTTTTTTAAAAATTCCCTTTATAATTCCCAAAAATTATTGATTATACTTATTTAAAATCCAACTGCACTTTATAACTTCTTTAATGAATTCAGATTTATTTTACGAAGTTCCTGTATCTAAATAATTTGGAAATTTCCTTTTCTCTAATTTTCTTAAGTTCTCGCATTCCATTATAAGATTTCCCTTATAAAATCACATCCAGTTTAAAACCTGATTTACCAATCTCGAGAGCATTTATAAATAAATTTTGATCACTTACTTTAAACTATATATGTAATAATAATAAATTTAAAATATGGTTAAATAATTATTTAAAATATCAAAACACTTTTAAAATAAACGTCAATAACTAATTCCAATTCATTTATAAAATTTCTAATCGTGTAACATCCCGAAAATTATGAATTTAAATTTTAGTAATATATTTGAACTTTTTGAAATAAAAATTGAAAAGTTATAAAGAAATGAAATATGGATAAAGTTTAGTGCTTTTAGTTAAAACTTTTAATAGAATTAAAACAAATATTGTAATAAAATCACATAGTCATTTAATGTTAATAACTAAGACCACTTTTCTTTTTAACAAAGTAAAATAATAAATTGTGATAGGTGATCTTTTAATAGAAATAAAAAAATTGTTAATGTAAGTTATGATAAAATTTTAAAATTTAAATCGCATCATTATAATCTAACATTTAAACAAATAAACAAATAATGTAACATCTAAACAAATAAACAAATAAACATGTTAATAAATCAAATCAGGTAAGTCTAAGAAACTAAAACAAAACATAATATGCTGAAATTAGCAAAGTAACTATAAACCAGTAAACTAAAATATGTAAGCAAAAGAAAATAAAATAAAATAAAAACAAACACTTTCATTTAGTAAAACAAAAGTAAATTAGTCTTGCAACAAAAATAGTAATAAGACAAAACAGCCACCATTTAGATAAAGATAAGAATAAGATGTACTTATAATAATCAAATCAAACAAGATAACACTTATTAAAATATAAAACATATAAACTATACATATAAAAGAAAAATCTAAAATAACACTATGCTGTAAGTATAGAAAGAGGCAAAGGAGCATTGTTGTAACGACCCAGAATTTTATTTAATTAAAATTTGAATATTTAATTGATTTTAAATATTAATAAGTGAATTTATAAGTTAAATAAATTTTATTTCGAATAATTGGATTTAATTGAATAATTAAATCGATAATTTAATATGTTAAATTATGGAAATAATTGAAAATTGAGTTAAATATGATTGTAAATGATTTGTAAAATTTTATTTTATCATATTGAAGTTAGAATGATATTTTAGAACTTTTAAAATCGAATTAAAAGTTAATTTGTGAAAATTGAATATTTTAATATTAAATCGACTAGTGAAAATAGTCAATTTTTGAACAGTCTCCGAATTGAACGAAACCAATTCCATTGGATCCGTAATAGTTAGTTATTACCGGATTTCAATTGTTGTGTCAATCGGAGTTATCGTTTGATCGTGGCAGCTCGAAACGCATCGAATTATTTTTAATTTTAATTTGGCGAGTTAAAATAGCCATTTTTCAAAAAGTCTCGGATTTCGAAGAAACCAGTTTCATCAGATCCGTAATGTGATATTATTGTAAGGTTTCAAATTTCGTGTCAATTGGATTTACCGTTTGTCCGGTACAAATTAAAACGCCTAGAAAATCGCTTAAATCGGTTTAATTTAAATTGAACGTTTATTGCCATAACTTGCACAGATGTCCGAATTAGCTTCCGAAACCTGTTCCATTGTGTCCGGAACATGGGATAAACCCTAGGAATGTCAGTTTCAGCGCGTAAATCGGAGTTCGGAATTCTCGGATGAATAGTGTTCGTTCGTTTCTCTATAAATAGCACCACCACCCTTCATAAATTAGAAAAAAAATATAAAACCTAAATTTAAAACCCTAGCCGCCAGCACCCCCATGAACGGCCAGAATTTTTCGAAATTCATTCCTCAATTACTTCCAATCCGTGAAGTTTTAGCCAAAGTGATCAACTACAACATTGTAGAGCAAGGCGAGGCGAACATATCCAACGGTGGAGATGGGTTTTGGATCAACGTAGAGGGAGCAGGAGGGGGCCGATTGTGGCCAGTTGCGCACGCAACTCGAGGAGGTAGGGATAGCCGAGCTTCATGAGGTGGGGAACGAGTGTAGAGGAGGTGAAGGGCTTCAACATGGCAGTGGTTTGATGAAGTTTAGTTGAGTATTGGCGTTGCAAGATTAAACCCTAGTTAGGGTATAGGTGGGTTCGGCCGTGCTATTATCACCTGGAGAAGTAACGTGAGATGGAAGATGGTGTGTGCGGCTGAGATGCAAAGGTTGGAGGGATCTACGGTGGATGATGAGATGTGGGTTTATAAATAAATATTTATGTTGTAAATTATAGTTAAAAATTCGAGTAAACTTGTAAAATTCATATCTTTTTCATACGAGGTCGAAAACGCGCGAAACCAGTTGCGTTGGAATCGTATGGACGAGCACTACGCGATGAAATTGGATTGGAGTCGTTTGGAGTTATGAGAATTTTGGGTAAAATTAAACGTCCGTTTAATTTTATTCGAAATAAATCGCTAAAAAGGAAATAAAATCAAGGTGAGAACTTCTCACTCAATCGAATCGGTTTTGATTTTATTTTAAATAGTTAGATTTAAAATATTTGAATGCATGTTTGAATGATGATTGTTATCTACTGATTGTTAAAATAGACATTATGCGCCGTTAGTAAGCGGATGTTATTTATTAAAAACATATACCGCGAATATTTCATAAACAGTGAAATTGGTATTATATATGATAGCAATACATATATATTGGCATATGTATATATTGGAGTTATTGATTTCCCGCATTTGTTTAGCGGATGAGACCCTATTGCGCCGTCTATTAAGCGGATAATATTATTAAATCCCATATACCGCGAAAATTTCGTACTGGAGCGAAATTGGTATTGTGCTAATGTTTTTGGATGCAGGAAAACAGGTTAGAGGGATCCAACTGGATTCCTCAACAGTTTTTATTTGATTTCAGATATTTTGATATTTGATGGATTATCATATCGATATATGATATCGTTGTTGTCGTGATTGACTATTTGGTGTGTAGCATCATTGGACCAAAATTGGAAATTTAAAATGATTTCAAAGTGATTTTTTGAAAGCATACGTTTATAAAATATTTTTGGAATTGATCCATTTTAAATAAATAAACGTTATAATTTTTAATGTTATAAAAATTATGGTTTTTAAGAAATATAGTTAAAACTGATTTTTGAGAATATGATGCTAATGATTTTATAAAATAGTTTAATCGGGATTTTAGAATTTATTGTGAAAAGTTTAAATATAGGATTTATAAAATTTAATTATTTTATGAATCAAAATGGTGAAATAATAAAGGAGACTAAAGACGTTTTAAAGAATAATATAAATTGATTTATATTAAGAGATTTATAAATGGATATTATAAAGTGAAATATTGACACTATAAAACAAGTTTTTATAAGTGTTTGAATGAAGTGAAAATAAAGTCCATAAATGAATGAAATTTATAGAATTATAAACGGTGAAGTTATAAATAGAATTTTATAAACAGTAGGTTTAAAAAATTTGTAAAGTTATTAAAATAATGGTTTTGGATAAATAATTGAATCTTATAAGTTATAAGATTTATAATTATGAAGTTTAAAAGAACGATTTTTGTAAAATAATCGTTTTATAAGCATTTAACTTATAATATGAACCTTTAGTTTATAATTGAGTTATAAATCGAATAGATTAATAAAGGAATTTATAAAAGGAAGTTGTTATAAAATAAATAGAAATGGAGTTTATAAACGTTGTTTTATAAATTCGCAAACGACTTATTTTGATAAGTAAATTGTTGAAACTTATTAATGGAGTATATTCACATTTTTGACTGTGAATAATAAAATGAATAGAAGTGATGAAAGTTGTTAACGTAGTATATTCACGTTTTTAAACAGTGAATAATATGTTAAAGATAATGTTTAGATTTGATGTTTTAAATGGAAATTAAAACGATCTAACGATGTTTTAAATGAGTTGAGATTCGAAACCATAGATTTCAACATTCATTGTTGAAATGGACGTTTTCGAGAAATAGAAGGAAATGGTGGACTATAACGTCGTTGTTGTAGTAAATGATTTCCGAAAGGAAATGTTTTGTATAGTATTGGGATTTATATATCTATTTTAATTTCGAATCCCTATACTAGTGATTTTGGGTCGTCGTAACGATGTTTTACGTAACATTCGTTTTGGCCCAAATAAATATGGTTAAGAGAATGATTTCCTTAAAGAATGAAATATATACTTAATTTCGATTCAAGTATATTGAATATTTTCCAAGTGTTGAAAATAAATGGATTTGTGAATTACTTATTAAATAAGTATGGAAATGTTTTCCAATATAAGGTGAATATTAGAGAATTTATCTTTTTGAAGATAAATTGAAATGAATAATTGAAATCGAATATCCACAGATATTTTGGATTATAAATTCACTACGGAATTTATAAATGAAAAGAATAATTTGTTTAAAAATAAATATTGATTTATTTTTGAAGTGTGAAAATTATATATCTTGTAAAGATATTTTGAAAAATAAATAATTTGGAAAATTATTTGGAAACTGGTGATGTGTGCATATCCATTGATAGTTCAATAACCGACTATCAATATTTCCCTTTGAATGGGTAATTGATGTGATTTGTTTGAATTTGAATGCCACACTTATTTTTGAATAAGCGCTCACTATTCGGGTTAACCGGGAAAGGACCATGGGGTCGTATAACCCATTCCGAATATGTGATACGTCGTTATGAATTGCATTTGAAGCTCGGTGTTGAAGACCAGGTATTTGCGAGAGCGATAGGATGACCTGTCGATTGTCTCTGCACTGAGTTGCAACGGTATAGAGACTCCCTAAGTGATGGGAAATCCGATCAGGATTGTGAATATCCGGATTGCAAGGACTTCTTTATAAGTGCCTTCGGTTTTGTTCGAGCCCGGAACAGACTTGTACGGATTGTATGTCTGACGTTACAAATTGAGATATAAAGCAGATTTCTTTCAAATATATTTCTGTTGGTGGCGGAGAATTTATTCTTTTAGCTTAACACCCTTCTCTGAGATGTACGAGCTCAGAGGTTATGTAGTTGAATGTTATCAGCGATATATTCCCAATTTGGTAATGTGACATGCTGAGTGTTGCTGTGAAATGATCATTGTGTTGATTATTTGTGATAGGATCATTTATTTGATCGTCTATCTTGGTGATCATTTCTATGATCATTTGTTGACCCAAAGCATGGCTTTTGTATAAAGTATGTTTTGTGGACGTGACTTCGTCGAGCCTCACACCCCGGAATGGTCAAAACAGGAAAGATGCGGCAAGGTTATGAGGGGTAGCTCCCTTTAGGGTATGTGCATTTCCTTCTGGAAAAGGGTGGTATCATGGTATGGAGCCCAGATACTTACTCATGTTGAAACACTTATTATTATGTGTGATGTTGATGACGAGCGCTCGGTTAAAGGTCCCAAAGGACCGGGGGATGACATACTCGTGTAGTAGTTACCTAGTGATAAAGGTAACCCGGCCTTGTGTTGGCAGAGAGCTGGTTAAGTTCTCGGGACGTCCATCCAGAGGCGTTTCCATGTGGCAATGGGAAGTTCCTTGGCCTGACCATTTGTTGGAAATCCAAAGAAACAATACGATCCTTGTACGGTATTAGTTGTAGAACCTATCATTCACTTATGGTGGTGCCCCACTGTTTGGATGGTAGCTATAGTAGGCATATGATAATGGTCGTATGTTGGCTAAGATTTATATTCTACTTTCGAAATGAATTTTTCCTACACTGTGCACTAGTAATAATATCAAATGTTCTTTTAAATGCGTATCAAGCATCTTTGACTATCATAAGGGGAAATCTCCTCCGATTCTGCGTTTGCATGGTGTGTGTGTGCGGGAGGCCTTATGGTAGTCTCATTTTTAAAAGCATTGCGAATTGACTTTAAAAATATTCCTCTATTTTGATTTTAAAGATAAATAAACTGTTTTGAGTTCCCACACCAGTCACATGACTGACTCGGAGTTTATTGTTTTCCTTCCTAAACTCTGGGTGCCCACCAATTTCTACACGGGCAGTCAAGAGTTAGGTTTATCAGGATATTCTGGATATTTAGGAGTTGCTGGAGGCAGGCTCGATGACATGGCGTATTATTAGTATATAGTATTTCTTTTCCCGCTACATTGTTTGTTGTTGTTTGATGTTGTACACTCTAATGATGATATGATGTTGAAATGTAATGTAATGTAATAACTGATATAGTTCTTTGTTTAAAGATTATTCATTTATTATTATATGTTGTTCCGCTGCGAATTGTGAGATTCTGATGTTGTTCTATTGTTTTTCTGTTCCGTTCTATTTTCTATTTTCTCTCCTCTCTCTATTTCTCTATCTTTCCTCTCTTCTTCTCTCTCCTTCTCTCTTTTTCTTGTTCTTAAACATTGAGAATTTGTATTTCTGTTCATCTTGAATTAATCAAGGGAGATTAGTGTATATTCAAGGAGTACGGATTTACGGGTCTTCACAGGTGGTATCAGAGCTTATGGTTAAGCGACAACCATGGTTCTGTTGGGTATTACTCATTAGAGATAGAGTCAGTAGTGCTCTAGAATGAGTTTGAGTGTAATAATAGCTATGAGAGCGTATTTGTTAGTGAATATATAAATTGTTTTGTATTGTGTTGACTTATCGGTTGATTGTTTATAGATTTCGGTCGATGTAGTCTAGCTAACTATCGTAGAAAGGGGTTTCTAAACTCTTAAACAAGATAAACCGACACAGTATTGTTTTAAATTGGGTAAATGAAATAATTTTGCCTTGATTATATTTTTATATATAAAGGGATAATTTTTCAGAATTATTAAGGTATATAAGTCGATTGTTTAGTTGTTTGAATAATCTAAATAAAAAAAATACTTGTATAAGCAAAAGAATTATAAGAATTGAATTATAATTAAAGTGAATTACAATTGTGAAATAAACTAATATATATAAGGAGTGAAACTATGTGAATATATTTATGAATATGAGTTGTAAATGAAAATGAATTTAAAGTTAAATGGATTGAATGATAATCAATTGAATGTAAATTAAGTTGATATGGAATAGTGAATATAAGAGTTAATTCATTAAAAATCTAATGTTATTGGAAAGTTGAATAATTGAATGAATATAAGCAAAGGAATTTGGTTGTAATTAGTATACATTGATTGCTATATGATTGTAAGTTGATTGTATATAATTCATTAAGCATTAATGAAATAGAAAGCTAAAGTAATTAAAATTCGATTGGAAGTTAAGTGAATCTTAAATAGAATTGAATTTGATTTGAAAGTGAACCAACTTGAATATGAATTAGTGAACATAAACTAATTGAAAATGAATGTTGGTACGAACATCAACTATTAATGAATCAAATGTGATTTAAATTGAAAACCTATTTCATTGAATATTAATGAGAATATGAATAAATATTTATTGGTTATGGATGTTAGTTGGATGATAGTTGGTTGATGGTTGAATATATATTGCTTTTATTGCATTTGCTATGTTGACATACATAGTTATTTTGTTGCTATATGTTGTATATCGATACTATTGTCTATATACATGGTTCTCATGTTGTTTGTTGAGTGATTAGTAGGTGCGGATCGCGTTTGCTTCGCATTTGGAGCTTGCTTTTGCGCTATATTAGCCGTATATGCTCGCTAATAAAATATAAGGTACATATCTCGGATTAAATATCGTACTTTTATACTTTTTTCCCTTCGAGATGCCTCATTACTTGATGAGATGTATATTTGTGATATATATACTGTCATTTTTTTTTTCGGATCGAGCCGCGCAAAGGAGACTATGGCGAATTTTTCCGGAAATTTAAGGCGTTAGAAATTTTTTTGAGAAAATTGGAAAATTTTGAAAACTTTAACTTTGATTTGGAATTGAAAGTTAAACAATAGTAATTGTTTTTGAAAAGATAACTAAGTATGATTTGAAAACTTAGTAAAGATTTATAAGAAATTTAGTTATGAATTTTGGAAAGTTAATAAATTCTGTAACTTTTCTTACTTGTTAATTTCGAGGACGAAATTCTTTTAAGGGGGGAAGATTGTAACGATCCAGAATTTTATTTAATTAAAATTTGAATATTTAATTGATTTTAAATATTAATAAGTGAATTTATAAGTCAAATAAATTTTATTTCGAATAATTGGATTTAATTGAATAATTAAATCGATAATTTAATATGTTAAATTATGGAAATAATTGAAAATTGAGTTAAATATGATTGTAAATGATTTGTAAAATTTTATTTTATCATATTGAAGTTAGAATGATATTTTAGAACTTTTAAAATCGAATTAAAAGTTAATTTGTGAAAATTGAATATTTTAATATTAAATCGACTAGTGAAAATAGTCAATTTTTGAACAGT
This sequence comes from Allium cepa, assembly GCA_030765085.1. NCBI lineage: Eukaryota > Viridiplantae > Streptophyta > Magnoliopsida > Asparagales > Amaryllidaceae > Allium > Allium cepa. The sequence goes on along the minus strand of CM060937.1, from coordinate 764,524,848 downwards.
CTCAGAATTGAACGAAACCAGTTCCATTGGATCCGTAATAGTTAGTTATTACTGGATTTCAATTTTCGTGTCAATCGGAGTTATCGTTTGATCGTGGCAGCTCGAAACGCATCGAATTATTTTTAATTTTAATTTGGCGAGTTAAAATAGCCATTTTTCAAAAAGTCTCGGATTTCGACGAAACTAGTTTCATCGGATCCGTAATGTGATATTATTGTAAGGTTTCAAATGTCGTGTCAATTGGATTTACCGTTTGTCCGGTACAAATTAAAACGCCTAGAAAATCGCTTAAATCGGTTTAATTTAAATTGAACGTTTATTGCCATAACTTGCACAGATGTCCGAATTAGCTTCCGAAACATGTTCCATTGTGTCCGGAACGCGGGATAAACCCTAGGAATGTCAGTTTCAGCGCGTAAATCGGAGTTCGGAATTCTCGGATGAATAATGTTCGTTCGTTTCTCTATAAATAGCACCACCACCTTTCATAAATTAGAAAAAAAATATAAAACCTAAATTTAAAACCCTAGCCGCCAGCACCCCCATGAACGGCCATAATTTTTCGAAATTCATTCCTCAATTACTTCCAATCCGTGAAGTTTTAGCCAAAGTGATCAACTACAACATTGTAGAGCAAGGCGAGTCGAACATATCCAACGGTGGAGATGGGTTTTGGATCAACGTAGAGGGAGCAGGAAGGGGCCGATTGTGGCCAGTTGCGCACGCAACTCGAGGAGGTAGGGATAGCCGAGCTTCATGAGGTTGGGGCCGAGTGTAGAGGAGGTGAAGGGCTTCAACATGGCAGTGGTTTGATGAAGTTTAGTCGAGTATTGGCGTTGCAAGATTAAACCCTAGTTAGGGTATAGGTGGGTTCGGCCATGCTATTATCACCTGGAGAAGTAACGTGAGATGGAAGATGGTGTGTGTGGCTGAGATGCAAAGGTTGGAGGGATCTACGGTGGATGATGAGATGTGGGTTTATAAATAAATATTTATGTTGTAAATTATAGTTAAAAATTCGAGTAAACTTGTAAAATTCATATCTTTTTCATATGAGGTCAAAAACGCGCGAAACCAGTTGCGTTGGAATCGTATGGACGAGCACTACGCGATGAAAATGGATTGGAGTCGTTTGGAGTTAGTGAGAATTTTGGGTAAAATTAAACGTCCGTTTAATTTTATTCGAAATAAATCGCTAAAACGGAAATAAAATCAAGGTGAGAACTTCTCACTCAATCGAATCGGTTTCGTTTTTATTTTAAATTGTTAGATTTAAAATATTTGAATGCATGTTTGAATGATGATTGTTATCTATTGATTGTTAAAATAGACATTATGCGCCGTTAGTAAGCGGATGTTATTTATTAAAAACATATACCGCGAATATTTCATAAACAGTGAAATTGTTATTATATATGATAGCAATATATATATTGGCATATGTATATATTGGAGTTATTGATTTCCCGCATTTGTTTAGCGGATGAGACCCTATTGCGCCGTCTATTAAGCGGATAATATTATTAAATCCCATATACCGCGAAAATTTCGTACTGGAGCGAAATTGGTATTGTGCTAATGTTTTTGGATGCAGGAAAACAGGTTGGAGGGATCCAACTGGATTCCTCAACAGTTTTTATTTGATTTCAGATATTTTGATATTTGATGGATTATCATATCGATATATGATATCGTTGTTGTCGTGATTGACTATTTGGTGTGTAGCATCATTGGACCAAAATTGGAATTTTAAAATGATTTCAAAGTGATTTTTTGAAAGCATACGTTTATAAAATATTTTTGGAATTGATCCATTTTAAATAAATAAACGTTATAATTTTTAATGTTATAAAAATTATGGTTTTTGAGAAATATAGTTAAAAACTGATTTTTGAGAATATGATGCTAATGATTTTATAAAATAGTTTAATCGGGATTTTAGAATTTATTGTGAAAAGTTCAAATATAGGATTTATAAAATTTAATTATTTTATGAATCAAAATGGTGAAATAATAAAGCAGACTAAAGACGTTTTAAAGAATAATATAAATTGATTTATATTAAGAGATTTATAAATGGATATTATAAAGTGAAATATTGACATTATAAAACAAGTTTTTATCAGTGTTTGAATAAAGTGAAAATAAATTCCATAAATGAATGAAATTTATAGAATTATAAACGGTGAAGTTATAAATAGAATTTTATAAACAGTAGGTTTAAAAAATTTGTAAAGTTATTAAAATAATGGTTTTGGATAAATAATTGAATCTTATAAGTTATAAGATTTATAATTATGAAGTTTAAAAGAATGATTTTTGTAAAATAATCGTTTTATGAGCATTTAACTTATAATATGAACCTTTAGTTTATAATTGAGTTATAAATCGAATAGATTAATAAAGGAATTTATAAAAGGAAGTTGTTATAAAATAAATAGAAATGGAGTTTATAAACGTTGTTTTATAAATTCGCAAACGACTTATTTTGATAAGTAAATTGTTGAAACTTATTAATGGAGTATATTCACATTTTTGACTGTGAATAATAAAATGAATAGAAGTGATGAAAGTTGTTAACGTAGTATATTCACGTTTTTGAACAGTGAATAATATGTTAAAGATAATGTTTAGATTTGATGTTTTAAATGGAAATTAAAACGATCTAACGATGTTTTAAATGTGTTGAGATTCGAAACCATAGATTTCAACATTCATTGTTGAAATAGATGTTTTCGAGAAATAGAAGGAAATGGTGGACTATAACACCGTTGTTATAGTAAATGATTTCCGAAAGGAAATGTTTTGTATAGTATTGGGATTTGTATATCTATTTTAATTTCGAATCCCTATACTAGTGATTTTGGGTTGTCGTAACGATGTTTTACGTAACATTCGTTTTGGCCCAAATAAATATGGTTAAGAGAATGATTTCCTTAAAGAATGAAATATATACTTAATTTGGATTCAAGTATATTGAATATTTTCCAAGTGTTGAAAATAAATGGATTTGTGAATTACTTATTAAATAAGTATGTAAATGTTTTCCAATATAAGGTGAATATTAGAGAATTTATCTTTTTGAAGATAAATCGAAATGAATAATTGAAATCGAATATCCATAGATATTTTGGATTATAAATTCACTAAGGAATTTATAAATGAAAAGAAGAATTTGTTTAAAAATAAATATTGATTTATTTTTGAAGTGTGAAAATTATATATCTTGTAAAGATATTTTGGAAAATAAATAATTTGGAAAATTATTTGGAAACTGGTGATGTGTGCATATCCATTGATAGTTCAATAACCGACTATCAATATTTCCCTTTGAATGGGTAATTGATGTGATTTGTTTGAATTTGAATGCCACACTTATTTTTGAATAAGCGCTCACTATTCGGGTTAACCGGGAAAGGACCATGGGGTCGTATAACCCATTCCGAATATGTGTTACGTCGTTATGAATTGCATTTGAAGATCGGTGTTGAAGACCCGGTATTTGTGAGAGCGATAGGATGACCTGTCGATTGTCTCTGCACTGAGTTTCGACGGTATAGAGACTCCCTAAGTGATGGGAAATCCGATCAGGATTGTGAATATCCGGATTGCAAGGTCTTCTTTGTAAGTGCCTTCGGTTTTGTTCGAGCCCGGAACAGACTTGTATGGATTGTATGTCTGACGTTGCAAATTGAGATATAAAGCAGATTTCTTTCAAATATATTTCTGTTGGTGGCGGAGAATTTATTCTTTTAGCTTAACACCCTTCTCTGAGACGTACGAGCTCAGAGGTTATGTAGTTGAATGTTATCAGCGATATATTCCCAATTTGGTAATGTGACATGCTGAGTGTTGCTGTGAAATGATCATTGTGTTGATTATTTGTGATAGGATCATTTATTTGATCGTCTATCTTGGTGATCATTTCTATGATCATTTGTTGACCCAAAGCATGGCTTTTGTATAAAGTATGTTTTGTGGACGTGACTTCGTCGAGCCTCACACCCCGGAATGGTCAAAACAGGAAAGATGCGGCAAGGTTATGAGGGGTAGCTCCCTTTAGGGTATGTGCATTTCCTTCTGGAAAAGGGTGGTATCATGGTATGGAGCCCAGATACTTACTCATGTTGAAACACTTATTATTATGTGTGATGTTGATGACGAGCGCTCGGTTAAAGGTCCCAAAGGACCGGGGGATGACATACTCGTGTAGTAGTTACCTAGTGATAAAGGTAACCCGGCCTTGTGTTGGCAGAGAGCTGGTTAATTTCTCGGGACGTCCACCCAGAGGCGTTTCCATGTGGCAATGGGAAGTTCCTTGGCCTGACCATTTGTTGGAAATCCAAAGAAACAATACGATCCTTGTACGGTATTAGTTGTAGAACCTATCATTCACTTATGGTGGCGCCCCACTGTTTGGATGGTAGCTATAGTAGGCATACGATAATGGTCGTACGTTGGCTAAGATTTATATTCTACTTTCGAAATGAATTTTTCCTACACTGTGCACTAGTAATAATATCAAATGTTCTTTTAAATGCGTATCAAGCATCTTTGACTATCATAAGGAGAAATCTCCTCCGATTCTGCGTTTGCATGGTGTGTGTGTGCGGGAGGCCTTATGGTAGTCTCATTTTTAAAAGCATTGCGAATTGACTTTAAAAATATTCCTCTATTCTGATTTTAAAGATAAATAAAATGTTTTGAGTTCCCACACTAGTCACATGACTGACTCGGAGTTTATTGTTTTCCTTCCTAAACTCTGGGTGCCCACCAATTTCTACACGGGCAGTCAAGAGTTAGGTTTATCAGGATATTCTGGATATTCAGGAGTTGCTGGAGGCAGGCTGGATGGCATGGTGTATAATTAGTATATAGTATTTCTTTTCCTGCTACATTGTTTGTTGTTGTTTGATGTTGTACACTCTGATGATGATATGATGATGAAATGTAATGTAATGTAATAACTGATATAGTTCTTTGTTTAAAGATTATTCATTTATTATTATATGTTGTTCCGCTGCGAATTGTGAGATTCTGATGTTGTTCTATTGTTTTTCTGTTCCGTTCTATTTTCTATTTTCTCTCCTCTCTCTATTTCTCTATCTTTCCTCTCTTCTTCTCTCTCCTTCTCTCTTTTTCTTGTTCTTAAACATTGAGAATTCGTATTTCTGTTCATCTTGAATTAATCAAGGGAGATTAGTGTATATTCAAGGAGTACAGATTTACGGGTCTTCACAATTGTATACATGCTTCCATTTAATGCTTCATTTAATTCCATTACTCTAGTAACATCAAGTAAGACATTGACTGTAAATACATGCTTGTATTAAATGTTTACTCTTCAGCCTCCCTTGAAGAAAGGAGGAAAGCATGTGAAGTACAAAAGCCTGTATAAAGCCACTATGCAAAATAAATGTTTCAGTACTTTGGTTAAAACTTGCCTACCTCCCTTACTTTGTATACTTCTTTATATATCAAACTATGCATCATCTCGTTTAAAAACTTCTTATTGAAAGAAAAAAATTTAGCAAAGAAAAATAGAAATTAAAAAGAAGAGAAGAATCAAAAAGAAAAAGAAAAACCTGCAGATTTCAAAACAAAACAAAAGTATCCTCTGTTTTCAAATATTTCCAGGTGAGTACACATCTGTTTTTTTTTAAGTCTAAAACTTGTGTATTGCTTTACAATGATATATGCTTGCTGAATAAATTTGAGATAAAAACAACTCTCTGTGAATATCCATAGGATTACAGACCTTGTTTTGTTTTTTTTTCTTTCTTGGTTTCAGGGTGAAATAAACTGTATAAAACTCAATACATCTGCATCCAATTACCATTAGGCTTAAATTCTTAAACAATCCTGGTTGTTAAAACATAGAACAAGAGCTAAAGCTTGGTTTTAAAGAGGTTGGTGAAATATTACAGTAAGAAACATTGTTTTACAGAGCAAAATGATATAAAGTGCCAAATTCAAATGTCACGAAACCTTGATTCACTTATATAACTTGAATCCACACTGCAAGAAATGATTTTCAAAACGAAAATGAAGATTTTTAGATTTGTATTTAAGGGACAGTTTGAATATGAACAAAAATAGCAATTTGATCATTATCTGGTGATAGAATCGAAATCGTATGCTAAGATTTTGGTTAAAGTAAGATTGATCATCGTTGAGTTCGGGAAAAATGTTGAAATTTTTTTCTATTGCATAAATTTTGAATTCGAATCTAAACTAGGGTTTAAGGACTGTTTCCAGTTCGCGTTGTAAATGGGATCGTCGCTCCACCTATGGGTGATCGGAATTCACGTCTCCGGTGCCAGTCGAGGCGTCACATCTTGATGAAGCTTCAGTAAGTTTTTTGTGGCTTCTGATGGCCATACGTGGGAAGACGAGATGATTTAGTGGTGGTGTGCCGTTGGGTTTGTTCGATCGAACCACCTGAAATTGAACCACGGTGGTATCAAAACTTCCGGGTGGTCGGCTAGGTTGAGTTAGTCATCATCGACTTGCTGATGGTCGCGAGGAAGGTCGGAGCGTCACCGTTCAGGCGTACACGTATACGCGCATCATCGCGTATCTGAACAATTGTGGGTTGTGGAAGAAGAAGTGGCGTGGAGGAAGACTCGAAGTAATTCTCGGGGGAACTGGGGTTAGACTCGAAGGGGGAATCGAGTTGCTTCAGGGTTGTATCGGGATAATTTTGGACTTAAACAAATTTTGAAATTTTTTATTTACACGAGTAGCATAGGGCAGAAACTCGAAGTAAGGAGCATTTGAGCTCGGGCGTGACTCGGGGGAGCTTCGGGTTGGCCACCTGAAACAGCATGTTCAGTTGAAGCTTGTCGAAAACTTAAGTTTAAACAATTTTTATAAGCATTGTTTATAAAATGAAGATCGTTTGTAAATGGAATGTGAAGTTAATTAATTAATGATTAAATAATTTATGATTTAAAATTACTTTGTAATTAATAATAATAAATAAATAAAAGCAATTAAAATTAAAGTTGTAAATTAAGAATCGTTAAGTTGATAATTTAAGTTGATTGATTCAAAATTGATAGTTACATTAAGATAATTTATTAAGGAATAATAAATTAATATAGTCAATTGAGATTTAATTTAATTGTAATTATAAATAATAAATCATCGTTTTAAAGTAATCAAGAAAAAATAATAATATTTATATGGTTAATTTATTAAATCCAGATACATTATTTTACAAAATTGTTTAATAAATAAATAATGTAGTTTAAAATGATAATTAAGGTAAATAATTGCTAATCAATGATTTTGAAAAGAAATTAAGAATGATTTACAAACTTGTAATTAAATTGATTTATAAACAATTAAGTGTTTAAATAAATTTGTAAGTAAGAATTTGTAAATTTTGAAACAATAAAATCGAGTAATCAAAATTTAGTTTATTTATCCAAATTCTCATCATTAAATTAAATTAATTTAGTGGTAAATTTATTTAAATCACATTGGGAAGTAATTAACTATTGTTGCTAACTTATATTGATATCTCTGTTCTGTTTGTAAATTCTGTATAATGTAATTGCCATGTTATTGCACTGTGATTATGATTTGTTCTGTATTGATGTGAAAACCCTGTTGTCCGTAAAACGACATTTAAACTTCGATGCGACAGGGAATCGGATTTCAGTTTGTTATCCGAAACCCACATCGACTTTGTGAATATTTGTGAATGACATCCACATGTTTTAAAATTTGACACTCACTATTTGAATTAGCCGGGAAAGGACCTTTGTGTCATATAACCCATTTCGAATATGTGATTCGACGTTATGGATAGCAATTGAAGACCGGTGTTGAAGACCGGGTATTTGCGAGAGCGATAGGATGATCTGTCGATTGACTCTGCACTGAGTTGCTCCGGTATAGAGTTCTCCATATGTGATGGGGAATCCGATCAGGATTGTGGATATCCGGATTGCAAGGACTTCTTTGGAAGTGCCTTCGGTTCTGTTCGAGCCCGGAACAGACTTGTATGGATAGTATGTCTGACATTACAAATTGAGATATAAAGCCGATTTCTTTCAAATATATTTCTGTTGGTAGCGGAGAATTTATTCTCTTAGCTTAACACCCTTCTCTGAGACGTACGAGCTCAGAGATTATATAGTTGAAGGTTATCAGCAATATATTCCCAATTTGGTAATGTGACATGCTGAGTGTTGCTGTGAAATGATCATTGTGTTGATCATTTGTGATAGGATCATTTGTTTGATCGTCTATCTTGGCGATCATTTCTATGATCATTTGTTGACCTAAAGCACAACTTTTGTATAAAGCGTGTTTTTGTGGACGAGACTTCGTCGGACCTCACACCCCGAAATGGTCAAAACAGGAAAGATGCGGCAAGGTTATTGGGGGTAGCACCCCTTAGGGTATGTGCATTTCCTTCTGGATAGAAGTGGTATCATGGTATGGAGCCCAGATACTTAACTTATGTTGATATCGCAGATATATATATATGATTTTGTGATTTGTTGCTGGGGCCCCGGTTAAAGGTTGGTTACGACCGGGAGATGGCATACTCGTGTCAGTAGTTACCCAGTTAGGGGTAACCCGGCCTTGTGTTGGCAGAGATCCGGTTTGGTTCTCGGGGACGTCCTTCCAAAGGCGTTCTCATGTGGCAATGGGAAGTTCCTTGGCCCGACCATTTGTTGGAAATCCAATAAAACAATACGAACCCTGTACGGCTTTAGTTGTAGAACCTGCCATGCAGCGTGGCGGTAACCTACCACAAAACATGGTAGCTATAGTAGGCATAGTTCGAAATGTCTATGCTGACTAAGATTAATATTCTACTTTCGAAATGATTTACTTCACTATGCACTACTATAATATCAAAGAATTCTTTTCTCGTACCAAGCATATTTAACTATCATAAGAAGAAATCTCCTCCAATTCTGCGTTTGCATTGTGTGTGTGGCGGGAGGTCTTATGGTAGTTCCATTTTTAAAAGCATACCGAAAATTCTTTTATAAATCTTGTTTTATTTAAATGCAACTGTTTTTGTTTACTCATACCAGTCCCATGACTGATCCGGAGTTTATTGTTTTCTTTCCTAAACTCTGGGTGCCCATTATTTCCACACGGGCAGCCTAGTAGCAGGTTTCTGTATTTTGGAGTAGCAGTATTTTGGAGCTCTTATCTTGGAGATATCTTAGGAGCTATTGGAGATTTCAGGTGTTAGCTTTTGGAAGTTCGTTATCATCTCTCTCATTTGAGAACTTTTGGATATATGATCACTGTTGTATTATCACGATGTTGTATTTGGAGTTGTAGTGTATGTATTATGTACTCTGTTGCAGTATGGATATTATGTTGATGTTGTAACAGTGATGTTATTTATGATATTGATTCTGTTCCGCTGTTTTATATACATCTAATTGTTGTTATAAGCTCCGGCGATGCGAATTTGATGTCGTTTATTGGACATCGAGTTTGGGTCGTCACAAATCGATTTAAAAAATTTGATTATAAAACTTAGAATTCATTTCAACAAATTTAAATATTTAAATAACTAACTTTCTGAAATATTTAATCGAAGTAATAGTCTTTAAAACTACATACTTTAATAATTAAAAATCCTTTTCTAAATTTTTTTTTTAACTTGTTGTGAAAAACTATTCTTAAAATTCAACATACCCATTTTTTATGTACAAATCTCTCTCAATTTATCCTAAATCGATTTACATTTCCAATTCCATAGCTATTCCCAAATTCTAAAATAGAATTTACTATTTCTTTCTAAACTAATTTCCATATCTCGTTTTAAATTCACATCGTGAATTTATATTTCCAATTTATCGAATGATAATCATTCCATTTAATTTATTAACATTGTTTATAAATTTCATAAACTCATTTCTAGTTTTATAACAGGTTCATATTACTAAAATTCATTTATCAAATGATTTCTAATTAAAATTCCGTTTATAAATCAAATTTCTTAAATAATCCAAACTATATTACAAAACTAGTGTAACAACCCTATATTTTGCGATTTATTTTTTTGTATATTTTAATTATTTTAATTAAATTTTTGATTTAAAAACTTATTTTATTTATTTTTAATGATAAACTTTAGTTTTGATATGAATTATCATTCCAATGCATGACTAAAAAGAATATTTTCCAAAAAGTGAGTTTTTGGTCAAAATAGTCAAACTTTGACTTTTATTTTAAAATTTTAAAAGTTTGAAAATTTAAATTTTATCTTTTATTATGAAAGTACAGAAAATTTTAAGAACACTGCTTTTTGTTTCGTTGAAAACGGATTTAAATTGTGAAAGTTATGTATATTTCGATATTGAGTGCAATTCGTTTATTCTGCAATTTTGTTATTTTAAATAGTATAAATTTTATTTTTCTTTGTCATATTTTTTTGTAATATGTATTGATATGTTATTTTATGTATGTTTTTGTCTTTAAATATTTTTGAAGTGAGGTAGGAATTTTTCTAGAGCTAGTTGTATTTTTCTTGTAATTTCCATGCCCTGTTTTCAATTTTTAAACATTTTCTTTAGTTCTTTTCTATTTTTCTCCAATTTAATTATTTATTTTATTTTAGAAATGACAAATAAATTATTTTATTTCAAAATTTTTCTATAGAATATTTTTAAAATAAAGCAGATATTTTTCTAAAGCCATTGATGTTTTAATTGTAATTTTTGAACCATGTTTTCAATTTTTAAGCAATTTCCTTAATTCTTTTTATATTTTCATTAAATTTAATTATATATTTTTATTTTTTTCACTTTTTTTCAGTTTTAGATGTACTTGCTAAAGTTTATTTTGTTTTACTTGATTTAAAAGAAAAGGAAGTATGGAAGGTTTTAAAAGCTAAGAAACGTAAAGTCGTTTCACCGTTTCTTTTACCGTTTCTTTTTCAATCAATACACCATTTATTTTGGCCGTACCTTTCTATATTCTTTTCAGCTGCATTCTCTCATCATTTTCACATATTTTCAAAGCTTCTCAACCCTAAAAAAAAATCATGGCCTCCATCTTGCAAAATTTTGGTAAAATCTTCTTCTCTTCTCTTGTTTTCTAGTTTTTCTAGGTGATTTTGCAACTTGTTCTCAACTTCATGGTTCCACTCCTCCTCAACCATATCTAGGCCAACCTCCACCACTTTATTCTCTAATCATCATCCACCCTAGATCACCACCATGGCAGGCCAAGCAACCCCAAGGAAAACACCACCACCAAAATCCACAAATCCATCACCTATGCACTCAAGCTGACCTAGTTTTGGTACCATCACCTTCATCCACCTTTTGCCGCCACTTCACCACCACCACCTCTGACCTAACCGCCATCCTCTTCCACATCACCCACCACCACCTGGACCCACTATCCATGCCCCTAGAGCCTATGGCCGAACCCATTTATAGCATAGAAGTGATGAATTTGCCTTGTAGTTGTTGTTTTGTTGCACAAATGTCCATCCATCTTTGCACCATTACTTCCAAGCTATGGCTGACCTTTATGAGCCCAAGACCTGATCCTAACCCACTCCATAGACATGTATTTCAGATCTATAGCTGAATTATAGTGGTAGAAAGCAAGTGCAAAAACTTTGGCTTTGTTTTATGCATTTAATTCTAACATTGTTTTATTGAATTTGGGTTTGAAAACTTATGTTATTTGTTTGTTTTGTTTGAATGTTTGCAAGGCTATTAGCCTTGTCTCTCCCACACTCATAGCATCATCATGGCTAAGAAAACGAACCCCTTAGTCGAGCTTTTGAATGGTTGTAGCAAGGTCAAGTTATCTTGTCCTTGTTGCCTTGAAATTGCCTTGTAGTGTTGACTTGTTGCACCTATAAATCTCCACACTTTTAAACCATGATAGGCTGACCACTATGGACCCAAACCAGACCTTTATACATGCCTTGGCTGTGCTATTTCAGTTCATAACTGAAGTATGTGAAGTTGAGAACAAGTGCAAAGCATTTTTCTTTGTTTTGGGCTTTGATTCCTAGTGTCGTTTAGTGTAATTTGGCTGTGAAAAACTTATGTATTTTGAATTGTTTTGTTTATATGTATACAAGGCAATTATATTTGTCTCTCCACTCTCAAATCATGGTAGTGTTGTCGTGCCTTCGTTGTGCCTGTATCGTGTGTTTTGGTGTCGTTCTCCAGCTTGTGACATGTGAGTATTTCTCACCAGACATTATGTACTTATATAAGTAGTAAATTGACACCCTGCGAATCTGTAGAACTATATTAACGTTATAACTGCTTATATTATTATCATATGATGTTCACACCTGTTATTACACCTGTTATATCATATGTTACTGTTGTTTCATGCTATTCTGTATGTTTTATCAGTTTATCACACTGCAAGTTCCCTGTAAATTTGAATCACTATGGGTTGAAATGATACATACCCGAACGGACATTAGAATAGGGAAAAATCGTTATGGGCTGAAATGATAGGCTTGAACGGTTTTTATTTAATTTATTTTAACTTGAGATTGCGGGTTTGAAATGATAAAGCTTGGATTTTCTTTGTAAATTACGGGTTGAAATGATACATTACCTGTATCACTTTACCTAGCGTAGAAAATTATATGCAGGCCTGTAGTTAAAATATGTTTTCCAAAAATTTTAAAATATTTTAGAAATTTAATTATTATAATACTTGACTTGAAATTTAATAGTAATATAACTTTTGTAAAGTATTATTTATTTTCTGGAAATCTATAAGTTAAATAAATTATGGAAAAGTTAGAAATTATGAACGTAAGTTATTTTGGAAATTTTGATTTAATTTTTAGTGGAATTTAAATTAACTTTGAAAATATGATAAATTTATGATATTTTGAATTTAAATTAATTTAAAGTGATTTTATATCATATTAATGATTTTTGATAAAGTTGAATGTGAAACGAATGAATATTTAAGATGAAATTTTGAAATATAACTAAAATTGGAAATTTAGGAAATTGACTTAAAAGTGAACTTTTAGTTAAGAAAATAAAAATAAAACTAAGTTATATTTGAGAATTTGAACTTAAGTGTTAATTTGAAATTTAATGCAATGAATTTAAAATTGAACATTGCAATTTAATAAGTGAATTATTATTAAATCTTGATTTTTGAATGGAAATTTAACTTTATAAAATCATGAACTTAAGGAAAATTAAATTATGTTTATAAATGTGAAAATGTATGATTTTATGAGTTAAAAATGTTATAAATAAAAATATAATTGGTTGAGAAATTATATTGAATATTTGAAGTTAATTGACTGCATTTTTGAAATGCTATTAATTACAATGTAAATGATATTACACTATTTGTAAATGCTGTAGTTGATGATAATGAACTAAAAAGCTAAATTGAATTAAAAACTATTATAGCAATTTTGTAAGTGCTATAATTTTTTTTATTTAACTAAGTTTATTTGGAATTTAAGTAAACCCTATTACAACGTTTTAAAATGTTGTCTTTTGTTAAATTGAACTGTTTTGAATGTATCTTTCCGTAGCATTTTCTAAATGCCACGAAAAGTGAATTTTCACTGTTTTGATAAACTTAAGTGAATAAATGAACTTTGGAAGTTGAAAATTTTGGAAATTTAATAATTTAATTATTGAACATAATAACTTCGTTTTAATGATTAAAAATGATTTTTTTAATATAAACTGTTTTGAAATGTGAATTGAAATGGTATTTTAAATTGAATAAAATGAATAATGATTTGAAATGAATATGGTTTTGATATTTTGATATATTAAATGATTGAAATGTGGTTTGAAAAGATAAGATATTTTGATATATTAAAATGATTTTAAAATGGAGTTTTGAAAGATATGACATTTTGATATTAAAATAATTTGAAAGGAAGTGCTGAAAGATAAGATATTTTGAACGAAGTTTTGAAAGGTTATGATATTTTGATATACTAAAATAATTTGAAAGAAAGTTTTGAAAGGATATGATAATTTAATATGTTGACATGGTTAGAAATGACTTGATATTTATTTTGATAAATATTTGAATCGAAAGATATGGTATGATGATATATTGAAATGGCTTGAAAATAATTTAATCTTTATTTTGATAAAGATTTGGGTTGAAATGATATTTTATTTTGAAGTATAAAATTTCTTTTTTAAAGTTATAACTATTGTCTTATTACCGGCCAATACCGAAAATCACTTTAACAACTGTGTACGCGGTGGAGATTCCAGAATGAAGTAGGATGGTGGTGACGTTCTCGAGGTATATTACATGGACCCAACTCCCGTGAGTTGGCATAAATGACTAAAACAGGAGCTATACTGGGCTACACAAAGGGTCGCACCCTTTCATCGAGCATGTTCCATCGGAAACCGTTATATTACTTTTGTGATTCGGTATGTGGCGCCACTTTGATTCCGGGTTATTGTTCGAGGTGGGCGGAAGCTGCTGGCTTGCCGTCACCATCGGTCCGGGAGTGCAAACGGTGTATCCACCCTGGCATTGACTCGCGTGCCGTGTCATCTCCTTATAGCGAGCCCACTACGATTTTGGTTTTAAAGATCCGACCGCGTTAAGGTTCACCATCCCCTTAACGCTATTTTCTATATGATTATACTTTATTGATTAGACACTACTGTATATAGGGCAAATATACTATATAGTAAATAGTTTAACGGATCCTTAGAGGATGGGCGGTCCCAAGCATCTTCTAAGTTACTTGTACCTTTACTGTAGTTCACTTGAGTTGGTTTACATTGTATAAGTATGTATGTCCTGACTCGAGTGTTTGTATTTTTATTTACGCTCGGGTCATCCTGAGTTATTCACTGATTTGGATTTCCACTTTCTAGAGATTTGAATCGCTGGAGATTATCTACTTGTCAAGTTTCATCTTTCCAGTTCGGTTGTTCTATTCAGCTTGTACTTGGTTATCATATTTAAACTTCTGTTGTACTTTATTTCTTCTATTGTATCTTATGTAACTCTGATATATTTAAATAGTAGCTTCATGAACTTCTATCTCTTTTGCTTCCGCTGCATTATTATTACTCTGTGTTTGTGATCTGTGATTATTATTTACTGTATATTATGAGATTTGCCAAATTTTATTTACAACGCGGTATTTTGAGCAATTCAATTCCGGCATGAGTGTCTACCTATACACTTATAATGGATGCGAATGGTTGAAAATACATGGTCGTTACAGTTGGTATCAGAGCTTTGGTAGCTCTAGGCAAAACTCAGCATATGGAGTAAATGTATTTACAGAATCACTTTCAATCGAGTTTGAATCTCTTTCTTTTTGACTCGATTCCTTTGAATTTTGGAACGTTCCCTGCGGTTCCAATATCCATTCGTGTTCTTCACTATTCATCTTCTTTTGATTCTGGAGTATTCCATAACTCCGCTTCGAATGATCTTTCTAGTGAGTCGGCGGTCACGCCAATTTCAAATTGAATTGAAAAAAAGGGGAAACTCCCTTACAATTAACATCGATTCACCAGAGATTCTTATCTATCC
This sequence comes from Allium cepa, assembly GCA_030765085.1. Lineage (NCBI taxonomy): Eukaryota > Viridiplantae > Streptophyta > Magnoliopsida > Asparagales > Amaryllidaceae > Allium > Allium cepa. The sequence goes on along the minus strand of CM060937.1, from coordinate 764,509,314 downwards.
TTGGTTTAGATGCTAAGATCTTTTGTTATTCCAAACTTTATCTATTGAGATCGAATGTAGATTTACCCTAGAAAAATCCACATTGATCTTATTCTTTAAGCCACGGTTGGCCCGGTAAATGTTGCCCGTGATTTCTTTAAGCTTATCCACCTCCCTATTTTGTTATTTAATCATCTTGTCTTTTGTTTCCAACCTATTTTCAAACATTTTGAATTGTACTTGTAAAACTATGTTTTGTTTATATATTGTGTTGTTTGAGTTGTTGATGTTGATTTGGGTTTCCGATCGATTCGTCTGATCAACGCTATCGATAGGATTTCTAAAACACTTTGACGGAACAAACTGACACAATATTATTTTAAAATTTGGTTAGTGAAATAAAATTTTGATATATAAGTAAATTTATGGAACTTAATTAATTGATTTAAAATTGATTATATGAAATGATAATACTTAATTTATAATTTATTGTTCTATAAATGAATTTATAGATAGTTGTTTATAAATTGATTTGGTAACTAAAATGAATTTTGAACAAGAAATTTGAGAATTTAATTTCCGATGGTTTCAAACCTTGTGTTTAATGTTTTGAAAGGTTATATTATTTAAAGTATTTTCAAATAGAAATTTGTTTCCAAAGAATTCCAAGTTTAAAATTAGCGCTCTTGTCATTGTCGCTGGGAAATAACTTCGGTGATGACTGCAGCATCATCGACGTTCATTTTCGAGTTTCGAAGTGAAGAGGCCGCTCTGTAATCTTGCTACAGCTTTGTTTTGGAAATCAATTTGATTTGAATTTCTAAAATATGACTTGATTTATAATATATATAGATATATGATTTAAATTTGATTTGATAAACTATGTACATACATTTAGTTATCTCTAAAATGGTTTGTAGAAATCGAAAATTTTATTCTTAAATTTTATTTTTAAAGAATAATTTCAATTATAAAAAAAAAGAAAATCAATTTTTTTTGAATAAATGATTTAAGCTTGAAATGATTGAATTGGAAAGTTTTATTTGTATAATACAATTGCATTCAAATATAACTTACCCTAAATTCAGAAGTTAAAGTGTAATTGGATAATATACAATATAAAAAGATTATAAATAAAATTTAAGTGGTTATAATAAATGTTATACACTTAAATTTTAGTTATAAAACGATTAACAGAGGTAAATATAATAAAGGGTAATTGAATAACTTACAATAAAATAATGTTAAAAGAACTAAGAATAAAAAAAAGCGGTTATAATAAGTGTAAGTATGTTTAACATAAGTGATAAATATATTGGGAGGAACAAATTTAATTTTAATTAGGAATAAAGAAGAATAAGATGTATTAAGTACATTACGAGTATAATAAATGATTATTTTTCAAACCCATGGTTTTGAAAATTGTTAATTTTAGATGATTGGATAATAAGATAATGAAATTTGAGATAGTTAAGATTTATTTAACTTGTGTAAAAGATTTATTCTCTATTTAAGATGAAATTTCCATGCTTTCAAATTTATTTGCTTATTTTGTTTTTCAAACTATCTTTTGGTTGTCCTTATCATCCTCATCTTGCTATAAATTGGTATAGGCATCTTTCTATAATCTTTGACAGATCTTTGGTAATCATTTTGAATCCACCTTTTCGTGCTTGTGTTCTTGATTCCGGAGGATCTTGGAAAGATCATATCCACCTTGTTAAACTTACCTATCACAATAGTTATCATGTATAATTTCCTTCTCCTTGTCATCTTGTCCTAATCTTGTTTCACACTATCTTTTTCCGTGCTTTCCCGTACCTCATTCTTTTTCGGGGAGAAAAAGTTTTGAGTGGGGGAGAATGTAACAACCCTGTATTTTGTGATTTATTTTTTTGTATATTTTAATTATTTTAATTAAATTTTTTATTTAAAAACTTATTTTATTTATTTTGAATGATAAACTTTAGTTTTGATATGAATTATCATTCCAAAGCATGTCTAAAAAGAATATTTTCCAAAAAGTGAGTTTTTGGTCAAAACAGTCAAACTTTGACTTTTATTTTAAAATTTTAAAAGTTTGAAAATTTAAATTTTATCTTTCAATACGAAGTACATAAAATTTTAAGAACACTGCTTTTTGTTTCTTTGGAAACGGATTTAAATTATGAAAGTTATGTATATTTCAATATTGAGTGCAATTCGTTTATTCTGCTATTTTGTTATTTTGAACAGTATAAATTTTATTTTTCTCTGTCATATTTGTTTGTAATATGTATTGATATGTTATTTTATTTATGTTTTTGTCTTTTAATATTTTTGAAGTGAGGTAGGAATTTTTCTAGAGCTAGTTGTATTTTTCTTGTAATTTCCATGCCCTGTTTTCAATTTTTAAACATTTTCTTTAGTTCTTTTCTATTTTTCCCCAATTTAATTATTTATTTTATTTTAGAAATGATAAATAAATTATTTTATTTCAAAATTTTGCTTTAGAATATTTTTAGAATGAAGTAGATATTTTTCCAAAGCCATTGATGTTTTAATTGTAATTTTTGAACCATGTTTTCAGTTTTTAAGCAATTTCCTTAATTCTTTTTATATTTTCTTTAAATTTAAATATATATTTTTATTTTTTTTCAATTTGTTTCGGTTTTAGATGTACTTGCTGAAATTTATTTTGTTTTACTTGATTTAAAAGAAAAGGAAGTATGGAAGGTTTTAAAAGCTAAGAAACGTAAAGTCGTTTCACCGTTTCTTTTACCGTTTCTTTTTCAATCAATACACCATTTATTTTGGCCGTACCTTTCTCTATTCTTTTCAGCTATATTCTCTCATCATTTTAACATATTTTCAAAGCTTCTCAACCCTAAAAAAAAAATCATAGCCTCCATCTTGCAAAAATTTGGTAAAATCTTCTTCTCTTCTCTTGTTTTCTAGTTTTTCTATGTGATTTTGCAACTTGTTCTCAACTTCATGGCTCCACTCCTCCTCAACCAGATCTAGGCCAACCTCGACCACTTTATTCTCTGATCATCATCCACCCTAGATCACCACCAAGGCAGCCAAGCAAACCCAAGGCAAACACCGCCGCCAAAATCCACAAATCCATTACCTATGCACTCAAGCTGACCTAGTTTTGGTACCATCACTTCGTCCACCTTTTGCCGCCACTTCCACTACCACCACCACCTCTGACCTAACCTCCACCCTCTTCCACATCACCCACCACCACCTGGACCCACTGGCCATGCCCCTAGAGCCTATGGCCGAACCCATTTATAGCATAGAAGTGATGAATTTGCCTTGTAGTTGTTGTTTTGTTGCACCTATGTCCATCCACCTTTGCACCATTACTTCCAAGCTATGGCTGACCTTTATGAGCCCAAGACCTGGTCCTAACCCACTTCTTAGACATGTATTTCAGATCTATAGCTGAAGTATAGGCGGTAGAAAGCAAGTGCAAAAACTTTGGCTTTGTTTTATGCATTTAATTCTAACATTGTTTTATTCAATTTGGGTTTGAAAACTTATGTTGTTTGTTTTGTTTTGTTTGAATGTTTGCAAGGCTATTAGCCCTGTCTCTCCCACACTCATATCATCATCATGGCTAAGAAAACAAACCCCTTAGTCGAGCTTTTGAATAGTTGTAGCAAGGTCAAGTTATCTTGTCTTTGTTGCCTTGAAATTGCCTTGTAGTGTTGACTTGTTGCACCTATAAATCTCCACACTTTTAAACCATGATAGGCTGACCACTATGGACCCATACCAGACCTTTATACATGCCTTGGCTGTGCTATTTCAGTTCATAACTGAAGTATGTGAAGTTGAGAACAAGTGCAAAGCATTTGTCTTTGTTTTGGGCTTTGATTCCTAGTGTCGTTTAGTGTAATTTGGCTGTGAAAAACTTATGTATTTTGAATTGTTTTGTTTATATGTATACAAGGCAATTATATTTGTCTCTCCTCTCTCAAATCATGGTAGTGTTGTCGTGCCTTCGTTGTGTCTGTATCTTGTGTTTTGATGTCGTTCTCCAGCTTGTGACATGTGACTATTTCTCACCAGACATTATGTACTTATATAAGTAGTAAATTGACACCCTACGAATCTGTAGAACTATATTAACATGTTATAACTGCTTATATTATTATCATATGATGTTCACACCTGTTATTACACCTGTTATATCATATGTTACTGTTAGTTCATGCTATTATGTATATTTTATCAGTTTATCACACTGCAAGTTCCATGTAAATTAGAATCACTATAGTTTGAAATGATACATACTCGAACGGACTTTAGTATAGGGAAAAATCGTTAAGGGCTGAAATGATAGGCTTGAACGGTTTTTATTTAATTTATTTTAACTTGGGATTATGGGTTTGAAATGATAAAACCTGGATTTTCTTTGTAAATTACGGGTTGAAATGATATATTACCCATATCACTTTACCTATCGTAGAAAATTATATACAGGCCCGTAGTTAAAATATGTTTTCTAAAAACTTCAAAATATTTTAGAAATTTAATTATTATAATATTTGATTTGAAATTTAATAATAATATAACTTTTGTAAAGTATTTTTTTTTTCTGGAAACCTACAAGTTAAATAAATTATGGAAAAGTTAGAAATTATGAATGTAAGTTATTTTGGAAATTTTGATTTAATTTTTAGTGGAATTTAAATTAACTTTGAAAATATGATAAATTTATGATATTTTGAATTTAAATTAATTTAAAGTGATTTTATATCATATTAATGATTTTTGATAAAGTTGAATGTGAAACGAATGAATATTTAAGATGAAATTTTGAAATATTACTAAAATTGGAAATTTAGGAAATTGACTTAAAAGTGAACTTTTAGTTAAGAAAATAAAAATAAAACTAAGTTATATTTGAGAATTTGAACTTAAGTGTTAAGTTGAAATTTAATGCAATGAATTTAAAATTGAACATTGCAATTTAATAAGTGAATTATTATTAAATCTTGATTTTTGAATGGAAATTTAACTTTATAAAATCATGAACTAAAGGAAAATTAAATGATGTTTATAAATGTGAAAATGTATGATTATATGAGTTAAAAATGTTTTTAATAAAAATATAATTGGTTGAGAAATTATATTGAATATTTGAAGTTAATTGACTGCATTTTTGAAATGCTATTAATTACAATGTAAATGATATTACAGTATTTGTAAATGCTGTAGTTGATGATAATGAACTAAAAAGCTAAATTGAATTAAAAACTATTATAGCAATTTTGTAAGTGCTATAATTTTTTTTATTTAACTAAGTTTATTTGGAATTTAAGTAAACCCTATTACAACGTTTTAAAATGTTGTCTTTTGTTAAATTGAACTTTTTTGAATGTATCTTTCCGTAGCATTTTCTAAATGCCACGAAAAGTGAATTTTCACTGTTTTGATAAACTTAAGTGAATAAATGAACTTTGGAAGTTGAAAATTTTGGAAATTTAATAATTTAATTATTGAACATAATAACTTCGTTTTAATGATTAAAAATAATTTTTTTTAATATAATCTGTTTTGAAATGTGAATTGAAATGGTATTTTAAAATGAATAATGATTTGAAATGAATATGGTTTTGATATTTTGATATATTAAATGATTGAAATGTGGTTTGAAAAGATAAGATATTTTGATATATTAAAATGATTTTAAAATGGAGTTTTGAAAGATATGACATTTTGATATTAAAATAATTTGAAAGGAAGTGCTGAAAGATAAGATATTTTGAACGAAGTTTTGAAAGGTTATGATATTTTGATATATTAAAATAATTTGAAAGGATGTTTTGAAAGGATATGATAATTTAATATATTGACATGGTTAGAAATGACTTGATATTTATTTTGATAAATATTTGAATCGAAAGATATGGTATGATGATATATTGAAATGGTTTGGAAATAATTTAACCTTTATTTTGATAAAGATTTGGGTTGAAATGATATTTTATTTTGAAGTATAAAATATATTTTTTAAAGTTATAACTACGAGTAATAATAACGATTGGTTGTTAAAGAGACCGAGATCGGATATTGTCTTATAGCCGGCCAATACCGAAAACCACTTTAACAACTGTGTACGCGGTGGAGATTTCAGAATGAAGTAGGATCGTGGCGACGTTCTCGAGGTATATTACATGGACCCGACTACCGTGAGTTGGCATAAATGACTAAAACAGGAGCTATACCGGGCTACACAAAGGGTCGCACCCTTTCATCGAGCATGCTCCATCGGAAACCATTCTATTACTTTTGTGATTCGATATGTGGCGCCACTTTGATTCGGGGGTATTGTTCGAGGTGGGCGGAAGCTGCTGGCTTGCCGTCACCACCGGTCCGGGAGTACAAACGGTGTATCCACCCTGGCATTGCCTCGCGTTGTAACAACCAGGTATTTTCAACCATTCGCATCCATTATAAGTGTATAGGTAGACACTCGTTCCGGAATTGAATTGCTCAAAATACAGCGTTGTAAATAAAAATTCGGCAAATCTCAGAATATACAGTAAATAAACATCACAGATCACAGACACAGAGTAATAATAATGCAGCGGAAGTAAAAGAGATAGTAGTTCATGAAGCTACTATCTAAATTTATCAGAGTTACATAAAATACAATAGAAGAACAAAGTACAAAGGAAGTCTCACTACATAGAAGTCTACTGATACAAGAACTGAAAAGAACAACAGACTGCAAAAGATAAAACTTGACAAGTAGATAATCTCGGTCGGATCTTTAAAAATAAAATCGTAGTGGGCTCGATATAAGGAGATGACATGGCACGCGAGGCAATGCTAGGGTGGATACACCGTTTGCACTCCCGGACTGGTGGTGATGGCAAGCCAGAAGCTTCCGCCCACCTCGAACAATACCCCCGAATCAAAGTGGCGCCACATACCGAATCACAAAAGTAATAGAATGGATGGAGCATGCTCGATGAAAGGGTGCGACCCTTTGTGTAGCCCGGTATAGCTCCTGTTTTAGTCATTTATGCCAACTCACGGGAGTTGAGTCCACGTAATATACCTCGATAACGTCGCCACCATCCTACTTCATTCTGGAATCTCCAACGCGTACACAGTTGTTAAAGTGGTTTTCGGTATTGGCCGGCTATAAGACAATATCTGATCCCGGTCTCTTTAACAACGATCGTTATTATAACCCGTAGTTATAACTTTGAAAAATATATTTTATACTTCAAAATAAAATATCATTTCAACCCAAATCTTTATCAAAATAAGGATTAAATTATTTCCAAACCATTTCAATATATCATCATACCATATCTTTCGATTCAAATATTTATCAAAATAAATATCAAGTCATTTCTGACCATTTCAATATATTAAATTGTCATATCCTTTCAAAACTTCCTTTCAAATCATTTTAATATATCAAAAGATCATAACCTTTCAAAGCTTCATTCCAAAATATCATATCTTTAGAACTTCTTTTCAAATCATTTTAATATCAAAATGTCATATCTTTCAAAACTTCGTTTCAAATCATTTTAATATATCAAAATATCATATCTTTTCAAAACCACATTTCAAATCATTTTAATATATCAAAATAGTTGTATTTTTTTCATAACCACCTTTCAAATCATTTTAATATATCAAAATAGTTATATTTTTCCAAAACCACCTTTCAAATCATTTCAATATACCAAAATATCATATCTTTCAGTACCACATTTCAAATCATTTTAATATATCAAATAGTTATATTTCAAACAAATTACTTCATTTTAAATCATAAAAATGAAGTTATTACATTTAATAATTAAATTATTAAATTCCAAAAATTTAAACTTTTCAATGTTCATTTATGCACCTAAATTTAATAAAACAATGAAAATTCAAGTTTCGCAGCATTTGGAAAATGCTACAGAAAGTTACATTCAAAACAATTCAATTTAACAAAAGACAACATTTAAAAATGTTGTTAATTAACTTCAAATATTCAATTGAATTTCACAAACACTTATTTTTTTATTTAAATCATTTTTAATTTATAAAATCATACATTTTCACATTCATAAGCATCATTTAATTTTTCTTAAATTCATGATTTTATAAAGTTAAGTTTCCTTTCAAAAATCAATATTTATTAATAATTTACTTATTAAATTCCAACATTCAAATTTAAATTCATTACAATAAATTTTAACTTACCCTTAAGTTCAAATTGTCAAATATAACATAGTTTTATTTTTATTTACTTAACTAAAAATTCACTTTTACGTCAATTTCATAAATTTCCAATTTTAGTTATATTTCAAAATTTCAACTTAAATATTCATTCATTTCACATTTCAACTTTATTAAAAATCATTAATATGATATAAAATCACTTTAAATTCATTTAAATTCAAATTATCATAAATTTATCATAATTTCATATTCAATTTAATTTCCAATTATAATTAAATCAAATTTTCCAAAATAACTTACATTCAAAATTTTCTAACTTTTTCATTAATTCATTTCACTTACAATTATTCAAAAAATCAACAAAAATCCTTTTTAATTAGATTTAAATCAAAATATTTTAATATTTACATTTCAAAAATAATTTTAAATTTTTTAGAAAACACATATTAACAACGGGTCTGTATATAATTTTCTACGCTAGGTAAAGTGATACGGGTAATATATCATTTCAACCCGTAATTTACAAAGAAAATTCTGGTTTTATCATTTCAAACCTGTGGTCCCAAGTAAATGAAATAAATTGAAAATCATTCAGGCCTATCATTTCAACCCATAACAATTTTCCCTTATTCTAAAGTCCGTTCGGGTATGTATCATTTCAACCCATAATTATTTCTAATTTACAGGGAACTTGCAGTGCGATAAACTGATAAAATATACAGAATAGCATGAAATAACAGTAACATATGATATAACAGGTGTAATAACAGGTGTGAACATCATATGATAATAATATAAGCAGTTATAACATGTTAATATAGTTCTACAGATTCGCAGGGTGTCAATTTACTACTTATATAAGTACATAATGTTTGGTGAGAAATACTCACATTTTTATGCTGGAGATATTAATTTGAATGACACAATGGATCCAGAAGGCACGACCTTTGATTTTGAGTGGAGAGAAATAGCAAAGATATCATCTTTTAAACAACCCCAAAACAAGACAATATAACTTATGAATATTCAACCAAAACAATACAGAAATAATTGGAAATTGAAAGGCAACAAAGACAAGACAACTTGACCTTGCTACAAACATTCAAAAGCTCGACTAAGGGGTTCGTTTTCTCGGCCATGATGATGATATGAGTGTGGAGAGACAAGGCTAATAGCCTTGCAAACATTCAAGCAAAACAAACAAATAACATAAGTTTTCAAACCCAAATTCAATAAAACAATGTTAGAACTAAATGCATAAAACAAAGCGAAAGTTTTTTGCACTTGCTTTCTATCACCCATGCTTCAGCTATAGATCTGAAATACATGTCTAAGGAGTGGGTTAGGATCAGTTCTTGGGCTCATAAGGGTCATCCATAGCTTGGAAGTAATGGTGCAAAGGTGGATGGACATAGGTGCAACAAAACAACAACTACAAGGTAAAATATATCACTTCTATGCTATAAATAGGGGGGCCATAGGCTCTAGGGGCATGGCCAATGGGTCCAGGTGGTGGTGGGTGATGTGGCAGAGGGTGGAGGTCACGTTAGAGGTGGTGGTGGTGGTGGAAGTGGCGGCAAAAGGTGGATGAAGGTGAAGGTGCCAAACTAGGTCAGCTTGAGTGCATAGGTGATGGATTTGTGGATTTTGGTGGTGGTGGTCGGTGGAGGAGATGGTGGAGGTGTTAGGCCAAACAAAGCAATGAGAGGTCATGACAAAAATCAAGCAAAACAAAGAAGAAGAAGTAGAAAAATGAGAGGAGGAAGAGAGGCCATTGCTTATTTTTCTTTGCTCAGATCTGAAATGGATGTGTATTATTGATGGAATAAGAAACTTTCACGTGAATAAGCAAAAGAAAAGGAACGGCTACAATAAATTTATGCATTGATTGAAAAAGAAACAGTAAAAGAAACGGTGAAACGACTTTACGTTTCTTAGCTTTTAAAACCTTCCATACTTCCTTTTCTTTTAAATCAAATAAAATAAAATAAAATAAAATTCAGCAAGTACATATAAAAACCGAAACAAAGTGAAATAAAATAAAAATATATAATTAAATTTAAAGAAAATATAAAAAGAATTAAGGAAATTGCTTAAAAATTGAAAACCGGGTTCAAAAATTACAATTAAAACATCAAAGGCTTTGGAAAAATATCTACTTCATTTTAAAAATATTCTAAAGCGGAATTTTGAAATAAAGTAATTTATTTATCATTTCTAAAATAAAATAAATAATTAAATTAGAGAAAAATAGAAAAGAACTAAAAAAATGTTTAAAATTTGAAAATAGGGCATGGAGATTACAAGAAAAATACAACTAGCTATTTAAATATTTAAAAGACAAAAACATACATAAAATAACATATCAATACATATTAAAATAAAATATGACAAAGAATAATAAAAATTATACTATTTAAAATAATAAAATTGCAGAATAAACAAATTGCACTCAATATTGAAATATACATAACTTTCACAATTTAAATCCGTTTCCAACGAAACAAAAAGCAGTGTTCTTAAAATTTTATGTACTTTCATAATAAAAGATAAAATTTAAATTTTCAAACTTTTAAAATTTTAAATTGAAAGTTAAAGTTTGACTAATTTGACCAAAAATTCACTTTTTGAAAAATATTCTTTTTAGTCATGCTTTGGAATGATAATTCATATCAAAACTAAAGTTTACCATTCAAAATAAATAAAATAAGTTTTTAAATCAAAAATTCAATTAAAATAATTAAAATATAAAAAAAAATCACAAAATACAGGGTTGTTACACTCTCCCCACTCAAAACTTTTCGTCCCCGAAAAGGAATGAGGTACGGGAAAGCACAGAAAAAGATAGAGTGAAACAAGATTAGGACAACAAAAGATTTATCAAAGATTATAGAAGATTTCTAAATAGAAAGATGCTTGTACCAGTCTATAGGAAGATAAGAATAATAAGGACAACAAAAGATAATTTGAAAAACAACATAAGGAAATAAATTTGAAAGCATGTAGATTTCAACTTAAATTTTTTTTCCTTTTTTTCATAAGTTAAATAAATCGTTAACTATCTCAAATTTCATTATCTTATTATCCAACCATCTTAAATTAACAATTTTTTTAAACCAAGGGTTTGAAAAATAATCATTTATTACACTCACAATGTACTTAATAAATTTTATTCTTCTTTATTCCTAATTAAAATTAAATTTATTCCGCTCAATATATTTATCACTTATGTCAAATATACTTATACTTATTATAACTGCTTTCTTTTATTCTTAGTTCTTTTAACATTATTTTATATTGTAAATTATTCAATGTAACAACCCGCATATTTGTCGATTGTATATTTAAATATTTTATTTAAATATTTCACCGTTCGTCGGATTTTGGTCCGAAAAGCTACTTTTTGCAAAAAGTCGAATTGGGACTCGAGACTACCCCCATCGAGTTCAAAATGACGTTTGCGACCTTTTTGAGTATATAAACTTCGATATGTTTGGAGATAGTGAAATTTTGCCACTTTTTCACTTAGGGCTTTGGTTTGGGCTGAACCCATTAATCACTTACTAACTCAGTCCCAACCCACTCCAACTCTTCATTACTTCATTTCATATTCCAAACACTCAAGCTTAAGAAAAAATGGTGGAAGAGAATAGGAATTAGAAACTCCAAGCCCTAGTTCCTCTTGCTAGCTCAAGTTCTTGCTCCAAAATCAAAGAGAACCCGTTAGTAAGCATCTCCTTCTTCTTCTCCAACTCATTCTCTCTTTGATTTCAGAAAATTCCTAAACCTAACTTTGGGAATGTTCTTCTTTTTTAGCATAGATTCAAGCTCGTTTGGGTTGTGTTGAAGAGTAGTTGATTCTCCATTTGCTTTCAAGCTTCTTCTTTATTTGTTTAGGTTCAAAGGTGAGATGTTTATCTCACATCTATGTCTATATCTATCTTTAATTGTTGGGTATGAATTCCTAACAGTTATTTATGTTCATTTTCTTTTGATTTGGATTGAATTGGTGAATATTGCAATTTTTGGTGTTTTGTAGTTAAATCTTTAAAAATCCAATCTTTGATGTTTGAACATGTTTTTGGTGATGCATCGAAGAGCCTATAGTGCTGGGTTGTCGATTGGCATAAATCCTTACCATCCATCGCTCGTTCGATCGCATTTCGGTTTGGATTTGCCATTTTTGGTCTAGGCTATTTTTTTTGCCTAGCAGAAGATTTCAGACGTCTGAAATTAATTTCAGACGTCTGAAACCAAATCCAGACGTCTGGTTGAATAATACAGACGTCTGGAAAGGGGTGTGGAAAAGGCAGAGACTAAATCCAGATGTCTGAAACAAAATCCAGACGTCTGAAATCAAATTCAGATGTCTGGTTGAAAATTTCAGACCTCTGAAATGGCCCAGGAATTAAAAATAGAAGGGAGAAAACACATATACTTCCAGAACCTAGGTGTAACAACCCGCATATTTATCGATTATATATTTAAATATTTTATTTAAATATTTCACCGTTCATCGGATTTTGGTCCGAAAACCTACTTTTTGCAAACTGTCGAATTGGGACTCGAGACCACTTCCATCGAGTTCAAAATAACGTTTGCGACCTTTTTGAGTATATGCTTCGATATGTTTGGAGAAAGTTGATTTTTGCCACTTTTTCCCGCTTAGGGCTTTGGTTGGGCTGAGCCAATTAACCACTTAACTCAGTTCCAACACTCTCCTCTTCATTCACTTCTCTTCTATTTTCCTAATACTCAAGCTTTTATGTTAATGGAGGGTGGAAGAGGAAATTAAAACTCCAAGCCCTAACTTCCCTTGCAAATCAAATTCCTAGCTCCAAACTCAAGAAGAACCCATTGGTAAGCTTCTCTTCTTCTTCTCCAACTTATTCTCTTACCAATTTCAGAAATTCCGAAACCTAATTTTGGGAATGTTCTTGTTTTTGAGCTTAGATTCAAGCTTCTAGAGTTGGTTTTGAAGAGTGGTTGATTCCCCTTTGCTTTCAAGCTTCATCTTCATAAATTTAGTTCAAAGGTGAGATTTTTATCTCACATCTATGAATATAATTATCTTTGGTTGTTAGGTTTGAATTCCTAACACTTCTTCATGAGAATTTGCTCTTGATTTGGATTGGTTTTGTGAATATTCCAATTTTTGGGTTTTTAAGTCAAATTTGTGTGAAAATCCTTTTATGGATGTTTGATCATGCTTTTAGTGATGCACCGAGGAGCATATAGGGCCGGGTTGCCGATTGGCATAAACCCTTAGAGCCAATGTTCGTCCGGTTGCATTTTGGAAGAATTTGCTCTTCATTTGAATAGGCTGAAAAATAGCCCAGGCATGATTCAGTCGACTGAAAAGTCTGTTCAGTCGACTGAACCTGGAACCCGAAAGTTCCCAGGCATGATTCAGTCGACTGAATCTTCTGTACAGTCGACTGAACCTGAAAACAGAAAGTTTCCTGAACCTGGAAAATTCCCAGGTACAGGGTCAGTCGACTGAACCTGCTGTTTGAGTCCATTTTGCCTTTTTGGATTGAATTTCCAATTTAAATCGATTCGTGTTGTTTCCTATTTGTTGTTATCATCTATTATGACTTGATGACCTTTTCTTTGGGAATTTTAGATATATCCACTTTGATGGATTTGATATCGATTTCTTTGGATTTTACTGACGTCTTCGAATGTGAATTTTTATGATTGATTGTTTCTACAATCAATTCTATGATTTGTCACTTAAAAATATAAAGGTTTCAATACTAGTAGTAAATATCAAAACTCTTTCAACAAAATGATTTCAACTCCATTTTCAATAACAAAGCTCGTTTTCTTAAACCGTTTTCCAATCTATTAGTATATACAAGCCTTTACCTCACTTGTATGAGAAATCTAATTAAACGACTTAGTAAAACGAGTGGTATGAAACGCTTGCGTTTACTTCGTCGGTTAATTCTTGAACTTGTTCGATTGAATCTCTTGTGACATTCTTCTAGTGGAGATTTACAGTTTGTTCGTAAATGTTTAAGTTAAGCAAGTGGTTATGGGACATGAAGCTAAACTTTTATATTTACTAGCTTAGTGTAATTGACACTTCTCTTTGATCATGACGATCATTTTATGGTTTAGACTAGTAATGTGCAATGTCTCTTTGTCTATGTGGAGGACCGTACCTCATTAAATGGAGCTTCGTCTCATTTCTTCGTGGGCTAGCGACCCATGTACTTTCTAATGTGTTTCGATTCATCGGATGTACCGTTTGTACTACATCGATTTTTGGGCTTTTGGATTCATTAGATGTACCGTTTGTACTACATCAATGTCTTGACCATCCTTTTTATTGTGATTTCTGGATTTCGTGTGTTGATTTCTGGAATTTGTGTTTCACCAACTTTTACGATTGGCATGGATATATATATATATATATATATATATATATATATATATATATATATATATATATGTCATTTATTGTGGCTTGGTGAATGAAATCAGGAGTATGACATTCCTTTTTATCTTGAGTAGATTATTGTGATATTGATTAATCTCTTGTTGATTTTCAATTACTAATTTATCACAGCTTGGCATTGTGATTATTATATGTTTATGTCATATCTCTTGTTATATATCACTTCATCTGATATTTATAGCTAGACTGATCCGTTTATTATTTTCTTATAAATAATACTCGGGTCAGACCGAGATGTTACACGTGCCTCTCTTTGACTTCTCTTCTGGGGTTATCATCCCGACTTTTGGCAAACTACTTAGATTAGTAGTTTATTTTGTTGTATACACTTGAGATTTAGACTCATAGATGTATTCTTTTGTATAGCACGTGTTGCTATTCTTTTGTATTATTGTGGATCTTTTTGACCACTACTCTGATATACACTTTTATGTGTAGTATTCATATTTATTTCCGCCTTTGTGATATGAATTGTCTGTGACTGATTTATGTTATGTTTATTTCTATATTTGTTTCCGAAGATATTATAGCCACTGTGTAGTAGCTTTGAGTTCGTGTCGGTATGTCGGATTTCCTCTTTTATATTTTATCCGGTATATCGGTACTCGCACAAAGCAATTATACAGATGGTTGCTCCTCAACAGCCTTATTCTCCGTGCTAGTTGACAGCATTCACAGTAATGTTCTTGGCTAGCGTGTATAGAGGTGGGGCGTCACAGCTTGGTATCAGAGCCAAACTTCGGAACAATATGGAATATTATAACAAGGATCACCGTCCTAAGTCCATCTTAGGAGACGTGCTTTAGTATTTTATTCGGGTTTTCGTACCGTCCTATCTTACTTTCTTTTATGATTCCTTGTTTTATCTATCAAGATTGCTTGATATTTATTTTGAGAATAACTTTTTCCTCTACTTTCTTTCTTTCTTAAAGAAGAGAAATGGTTAGACCAGGCCGCCCCAGCGCCGGTTAATCTAGTGCTACTCCCCAGGATGGAGTTTTTATGTCTGCCGAGCAGCTTTTAGATCTTGTCAAGAACGCTCAAACAGCGGGTCCCAATCAGTAGCCTACTCATCCTAGATCCGATTTTGCACGCTTGTGCCGAGGCTATACCGATTTGGGTGGAAGGCCATTCACGGGATCCGAGAGTGTTATAGAAATTCAAGCTTGGCTCAAATCATGCGATCGCATCTTTTCTCGCATGAACCTTATTGACCTTCATCGAGTCCAAGTGGCTTCTAGCATGCTCCAAGAAAGAGCATTGGATTGGTATGAGCTTTTACTTTCTGAAATGGTGTTGAGGCGGATCTTACTTGGGAGCAATTCCGGGGAAGATTCGAATTGAAATTTGTGCCGGAGGATGAAAAAGTAACCTTAGCCCGGCGTTTCATAGACCTTGTTCAAGGTGAATCTTCTGTGACAGACTACGTCGCATCCTTCGAATCTCTGTCCAAATACGGGGTTGAGTACATTAATACCCCATTGAAGAAAAATCAGAGATTTGTCTATGGCTTGAATAAGAATCTTAAGAAGCCATTACTCCTGAAACTTGAAGTTTCATTTGATCAACTTATTGATATCGCTCTTCGTCTTGAAGAGGCCGATAATGACGGTGATGTTGAAGTTGTGCGTGCCCAACGGAACTTCGACAATAGCTTGAAGAGGCCTATCAAATTCAAAGGCCCCGATTCTAATAAGAAAGGGAAGCAACAAACTCAAGTAGCAAAAGTTCCTACCTATAGTCGTGGACGATGCTACAATTGTGGTTCCACAGACCACCAAGTAAAGGAGTGCCCGAAACCCCTCTTTTGCCGTTATTGCAAAGGTTTGGGTCATCTTTTATCTTCGTGTCCTAAGCTTCCAAGCAAGTGAGAAGGAAAGCTGCAACTTTTGGTCAAGGTATTTTCATTCAATCCTCGATGGCATTGTTTTAATTCGTGAACTTTCTATTTGAGTTCTTTTTGATATGGGTTTCATCTCATTATTTTTATATTAAAAGAACTTGTCGATTCTTTTCTTTGAATATTTTGGGCATGTTGGCTTCATTGAGAATTGCGAATCCGGATGGTAGATCCGCAACACTCAATTTGCTTTTGTTTAGATGTCGAGATTGTTTTATGTGACTTTTCTTTCCGAGCCAATATTTTTGCTTTGGCTTCGGAATTGACCTTTCTGTAAGGATTGGCTTAATCATTGCGAAGCCCATATCCTATTTTTCCGAGTGGATTATTCATCTTCGACATTTTCAATCTGTTAAGCAGATTTCTATTTTTCTTTGTGATTTTGATTCCATCTTGATGGCATCATTTTATTCTTTAAAGTCTTTATGGTGAGGAAAGTGTTATTTCTCTCATCTAAATAGTTTGAGAATTTTTCGGTATATTTAACTTGTCTTAGGATTATTACCTAAGTAATCTTTTGTGTGGTGCTAAGGTCTTTTTAGTTCGACTTTACCACCGTTTTCATTTGCTACAAGTTGCGGAAGTTAGCATTTCACTTATCGCATTCCGCACTTGTTATGATTCCTATGAATGAATTATTATGTCATTCAATTTGTCCAGCTTATTTCATCCATTTTATAAATCGAATATTCTATGAAAATTTCGATGAGACCATTCTTATTTATGGATTTTGGATAGAAATAGAAATTTAAAATTTTGCAAATCTTTTTCATAAGATTTATTTATAAGTAAAACTGGATTTTGTTCTTGAAACGAACAAAGAATATTCTTAAAACTTTTTAAGAGATTTATTTATCCTATAAAAGATGATTTTGTGATTGTATTTCCCGTTGAGTGCTTTATGAAATTTGGTCGATGCGCTTGATCAACGTTATCGATAGGAATTTCCTAAACGCTTTGACGTGACAATCAGACACGATATATTGACTTGTAAACTGTAAATTCTTCTAGAAATATTTTTACATCGAAATAATTTTGATTTTTGGAAGTTCTAACTTTTCGGGGAAGAGAATTATTTAAAAGAACCCTTCCTTTCAATACTCTTATTCTTGTGATTCCCGAAGGGGAACCAAGACTTTGCTATTTGTACCGATACTAGTCGTATTGGTTTGGAATGCCATTCTCTTGCAAAGGAGAACGTGCTATTACTTGTGCTTCTAAATAATTATAGCTTATCGAGACTAGATATGCCACTCATGATCTAGTGTTCGCGGCTATTGTTTTTACTTTTGGAATTTGGCATCATCATTTTTGGATGAGAAATTTGTTCTCTACCTCGATCATAAATCTTTGGAATATTTATGTTCTCTTAAGGAACTTCATGTTGACTCGAGTTCCTAGCATCTTATGATCTTGATATTCTTTTATTCCCGAGAAGGGAAATCGTGTTGCCAATGCGCTTTGTCGTAAGCAACAAGTGGTTGATCTTTGATGTTGTCTGAATGGAATTATTTTTCTATCAAGTTCATCGGACGTTTTGGTATACTTTGTTTTATTGAGCTTTATCTCATTCCTTTTAAGGACTTGCGTCCGATGTCCTTTTATTGTGTTCGGTTCATTGGACGTACCGTTTTTGTACTACGTCGGTGTTCCGAAAATCATTAGGGCTTCGGTTCATTGGACGTACCATTTTTGTACTGCGTCAGTGTTCCGAATTATTTGGGTTTTGATTCATCGGATGTACCGTTTGTACTACATCGATGTCTTTGCTTTTGATTCATCGGATGTACCGTTTGTACTACATCGATGTCTTTGCTTTTGATTAATCGGATGTACCGTTTGTACTACATCGATGTCTTTGCTTTTGATTCAACGGATGTACCGTTTGTACTACATCGATGTCTTCGCTTTTGATTCATCGGATGTACGGTTTGTACTACATCGATGTCTTCGCTTTTGATTCATCGGATGTACGGTTTGTACTACATCGATGTCTTCGCTTTTGATTCATCGGATGTACGGTTTGTACTACATCGATGTCTTCGCTTTTG
The DNA here is from genome assembly GCA_030765085.1 of Allium cepa. Lineage (NCBI taxonomy): Eukaryota > Viridiplantae > Streptophyta > Magnoliopsida > Asparagales > Amaryllidaceae > Allium > Allium cepa. The sequence goes on along the minus strand of CM060937.1, from coordinate 764,490,725 downwards.
ATTCATCGGATGTACCGTTTGTACTACATCGATGTCTTCACTTTTGATTCATCGGATGTACCATTTGTACTACATCGATGTCTTTGCTTTTGATTCATCGGATGTACCATTTGTACTACATCGATGTCTTTGGTTTTGATTCATCGGATGTACCGTTTGTACTACATCGATGTCTTTGCTTTTGATTCATCGGATGTACCGTTTGTACTACATCGATGTCTTTGCTTTTGATTCATCGGATGTACCGTTTACACTACATCAATGACTTGGCTTTTTGGTTCACTGGACGTACTGTCTTTGTACTACGTCGGTGCTCCAAATTATTCGAGTTTCTAGTTTCTCGGGCGTACCGTGATTGTACTACGCAGTTGCACCGGCTCAACTTTCTACTATTCTTGACGTTTTCCACGTCTTTTACCTATGGAAATGCCTTAGGGATTCCGGTTTTCATTCTTGAGCCCGGTATTATTGTGGAAATTGAAGTTTCACCAGATTTCTTGCTAACTCTTTTGTGCACTTTATGGTGAACTTCTTGATTCAAATTTTCTTTTGTGTTAATATGCTTCTATGGTTGTTACTTCTTATATTTCCTTCTTAATTATTGCATGGACGCAATTTCTTTAAGGAGAGGAGTCTGTAACAACCCGCATATTTATCGATTATATATTTAAATATTTTATTTAAATATTTCACCGTTCATCGGATATTGGTCTGAAAACCTACTTTTTGCAAACTGTCGATTTGGGACTCGAGACCACTTCCATCGAGTTCAAAATGACGTTTGCGACCTTTTTGAGTATAAGCTTCGATATGTTTGGAGAAAGTTGATTTTTGCCACTTTTTCCCGCTTAGGGCTTTGGTTGGGCTGAGCCAATTAACCACTTAACTCAGTTCCAACACTCTCCTCTTCATTCACTTCTCTTCTATTTTCCTAATACTCAAGCTTTTATGTTAATGGAGGGTGGAAGAGGAAATTAAAACTCCAAGCCCTAACTTACCTTGCAAATCAAATTCCTAGCTCCAAACTCAAGAAGAACCCATTGGTAAGCTTCTCTTCTTCTTCTCCAACTTATTCTCTTACCAATTTCAGAAATTCCTAAACCTAATTTTGGGAATGTTCTTGTTTTTGAGCTTAGATTCAAGCTTCTAGAGTTGGTTTTGAAGAGTGGTTGATTCCCCTTTGCTTTCAAGCTTCATCTTCATAAATTTAGTTCAAAGGTGAGATTTTTATCTCACATCTATGACTATAATTATCTTTGGTTGTTAGGTTTGAATTCCTAACACTTCTTCATGAGAATTTGCTCTTGATTTGGACTGGTTTTGTGAATATTCCAATTTTTTGGTTTTTAAGTCAAATTTGTGTGAAAATCCTTTTATGGATGTTTGATCATGCTTTTAGTGATGCACCGAGGAGCATATAGGGCCGGGTTGCCGATTGGCATAAACCCTTAGAGCCAATGTTCGTCCGGTTGCATTTTGGAAGAATTTGCTCTTCATTTGAATAGGCTGAAAAACAGCCCAGGCATGATTCAGTCGACTGAAAAGTCTGTTCAGTCGACTGAACCTGGAACCCGAAAGTTCCCAGGCATGATTCAGTCGACTGAATCTTCTGTACAGTCGACTGAACCTGGAAACAGAAAGTTTCCTGAACCTGGAAAATTCCCAGGTACAGGGTCAGTCGACTGAAAACTCTGTTCAGTCGACTGAACCTGCTGTTTGAGTCCATTTTGCCTTTTTGGATTGAATTTCCAATTTAAATCGATTCGTGTTGTTTCCTATTTGTTGTTATCATCTATTATGACTTGATGACCTTTTCTTTGGGAATTTTAGATATATCCACTTTGACGGATTTGATATTGATTTCTTTGGATTTTACTCACGTCTTCGAATGTGAATTTTTATGATTGATTGTTTCTACAATCAATTCTATGATTTGTCACTTAAAAATATAAAGGTTTCAATACTAGTAGTAAATATCAAAACTCTTTCAACAAAATGATTTCAACTCTATTTTCAATAACAAAGCTCGTTTTCTTAAACCGTTTTCCAATCTATTAGTATATACAAGCCTTTACCTCACTCGTATGAGAAATCTAATTAAACGACTTAGTAAAACGAGTGGTATGAAACGCTTGCGTTTACTTCGTCGGTTAATTCTTGGACTTGTTCGATTGAATCTCTTGTGACATTCTTCTAGTGGAGATTTACAGTTTGTTCGTAAATGTTTAATTTAAGCAAGTGGTTATGGGACATGAAGCCAAACTTTTATATTTACTAGCTTAGTGTAATTGACACTTCTCTTTGATCATGACGATCATTTTATGGTTTAGACTAGCAATGTGCGATGTCTCTTTGTCTATGTGGAGGACCGTACCTCATTAAATGGAGCTTCGTCTCATTTCTTCGTGGTCTAGCGACCCATGTACTTTCTAATGTGTTTCGATTCATCGGATGTACCGTTTGTACTACATCGATGTTTTGGCTTTTGGATTCATTGGATGTACCGTTTGTACTACATCAATGTCTTGACCATCCTTTTTATTGTGATTTCTGGATTTCGTGTGTTGATTTCTGAAATTTGTGTTTCACCAACTTTTACGATTGGCATGGATATATATATATGTCATTTATTGTGGCTAGGTGAATGAAATCAGGAGTATGACATTCCTTTTTATCTTGTGTAGATTATTGTGATATTGATTAATCTCTTGTTGATTTTCAATTACTTATTTATCACAGCTTGGCATTGTGATTATTATATGTTTATGTCATATCTCTTATTATATATCACTTCATCTGATATTTATAGCTAGACTGATCGGTTTATTATTTTCTTATAAGTAATACTCGGGTCAGACCGAGATGTTACAGGTACCTCTCCTTGACTTCTCTTCTGGGGTTATCATCCCGACTTTTGGCAAACTACTTAGATTAGTAGTTTATTTTGTTGTATACACTTGAGATTTAGACTCATAGATGTATTCTTTTGTATAGCACGTGTTGCTATTCTTTTGTATTATTGTGGATCTTTTTGACCACTACTCTGATATACACTTTTATGTGTAGTATTCATATCTATTTCCGCCTTTGTGATATGAATTGTCTGTGACTGATTTACATTATGTTTATTTCTATATTTGTTTCCGAAGATATTATAGCCACTGTGTAGTAGCTTTGAGTTCGTGTCAGTATGTCGGATTTCCTCTTTTATATTTTATCCGGTATATCGGTACTCGCACAAAGCAATTATACAGATGGTCGCTCCTCAACAGCCTTATTCTCCGTGCTAGTTAACAGCATTCACATTAATGTTCTTGGCTAGCGTGGGCATAGAGGTGGGGCGTCACACTAGGGCCAGAAGTCTGGGAACACCTACCAGACGTCTGGAACTGTTTAATTTGCCTATTTTGGCTATTTTTGAGTATATTTCCAACTTTAATCTATTCGTGTTGATTCTCTTTTTGTTGTTATCATTTATAATGGACTTTGATGACATTTTCATCGTGATTTTTGGGAATATCCATTTTGATGGATTCCGTATCGATTTCTTTCGATTTTATTCACGTCTTCGAATGTGAATTTTTATGATTGATTGTTTCTACAGTCAATTCTATGATTTGTCACTTTAAAATATAAAGGTTTTCTATACTAGTAGTAAATATGAAAACCCTTTCCTCAAAACGATTTCAACTCTATTTTCAATTCCAAACTCGTTTATAAAACCGTTTTCCAATCTACTAATATATACAAACTTTTACCTCACTCGTATGAGAAATCTAATTAAACGACTTAGTAAAACGAGTGGTATGAAATGCTTGCGTTTACTTCGTTGATTAATTCTTGGACTTGTTCGATTGAATCTCTTGTGAAAATTTTCTAGTGGAGATCTACAATTTGTTCGCAAATATTTAAGTTAAGCTAGTGGTTTTGGGACATGATGATAAACTCATATATTTACTAGCTTATTGTAATCGACACTTCTTGATGATCAATGATGATCATTTTATGGTTTAGACTAGCAATGTGCGATGCCTCTTTGTCCATGAGGAGGACTATACCTCAATTTTATTGAGGTTCGGCTCACCAGGAGGAGCTTCGGCTCAATGTCCGCAATGGGGGACTATACCCTGTCAGGAGGAGTTTCGACTCACCGGGAGGAGCTTCGGCTCAATGTCCGCAATAGGGGACTATACCCTGTCAGGAGGAGTTTCGACTCACCAGAGGGAGCTTTGGCTCAATGTCCGCAATGGGGGACTATACCCTGTCATGAGGTGTTTCGACTCACCAGGAGGAGCTTCGGCTCAATGTCCGCAATGGGGGACTATATCCTGTTAAGAGGAGCTCCGGCTCATTTTTATGGGATTGACCATTGATGCAGCCAAGGCCCAAGAAGAAGTTGTGCAAACTTTGATTCCTGAAAATATGAATTTGTGGTGTAGTGTGATGAGTCGTCCACGACTCAAGGAAGGTTTGAGTCGTTTCCGAGCTAGGGAAAGAAGTCCACGACCTAACAAACCAAGGGAGAAGACAAGCCGAGATAACCAAGCATCGGAGTTGAGTCGTCCCCGACTCAACGGTCTAACCATGAGTCGTTCCCGACTTAGGGAGTTACAAGGGGGAGATAACAAGACAGTGGGTTTGAGTCGTTCGAGCTTGAGTCGTATACGGGATAATGGAACAGGGTTACGACTCAAGGGAAACTTGGAGTGTTCGTACTTGATGAGTCGTACACGACTTAACAACGTATCCATGAGTCGTGCCCGAGATAGCATCAAGAAGGAGAAGGGTTCAGCTGATGGAGGCTTGAGTCGGTGGAGGGATTACGACTTAGATGAGTCGTCCAGAATTGAGTCGCTTGAAGGGATATGTCGTGGTGGAGAGATAGCATCAAGAAGGAGATATGCAGAAGTGAACTTGGGAGCTTGAGTCGCTGAAGTTATGAGTCGTGAGTCGTAGGTCGTTGCCGACCTAGTATGAGTCGTGAGTCGTTCATGTGAAATGATGAGTCGTGTACTATGACTGATGTGCTGTAACCATGAGTCGGTTGAGACTTAAGTCGTTTATAAGTTGAGTCGTAGGTCGTTTGCTTTGTGTTCTGTTGTAAAGGGGTAGTGTTGTGATGTGTTGGTGATGAGTCGTAAATGATGAGTCGTTGGGGATGAGTCGTTGAAGCTAAGTCGTGTATATGTGTTGTTTCTTTTATCTGATGAGTCGTATATCGTTGCGTCTAATGAGTCGTGGTGTATGATAAGTCGTTAACGACTTATGATGAGTCGAGAGTTTTGAGTCGTATACGACTTATGGAGGCGGGTGCAAAACACTATAAATAGGGAGTGAGTTGTAATGTTTTTGGTTGTTGATTTTGAATAAAATTTCTCTTTTGTTAGCTTTGTGCTTTCATACCAATTGGTAGTTGAGTGTAATCTCCTATCTCCACTTACGTCATTCGAGTGCGCTCGAATCCACGTTTGTTGAAGCCGATTCACGGAATCTAGTGCGCTAGATCAACGTGCGAAGAATCGTAGATCTTTGAACACGGTATAGTGCGCTATCAACGTGTTTGAGATAGCTAGAGTTCGGTATCTTTGGATCAACGAACTTGGGCATTTTGGTATCTTCAACTCACCGATTGCTACATTTCATCGATTGAAGTTTTGTTTGATTAATCCGCTGCGTCATTATTGGTATCAGAGCACATCTTAGCCAATCATAGCTAAGTTTGATTCTTGGAGCCAAGTTTTTGAAGTTTTTGAAGTTGAAGGAGTTCATCGTGTTCATATTGAAGTTGCATCAAGTTAGGAGTGTTTGATCCATTTCATTTTGGATCGAGGAGTTGGACTTTGTTTGGATTTTGACTTGGAGTTTTTGCGCGCCAAGGAGTTTGAATTTGAAGAAGGCCGTGTATACTTGGGAGTAGCCGTGCCTTGTTGATTGCATTTAAGTGTTTGTAGTAGGTGGCCAAGACAAGTCATAGCGAGTCAAAGTAGAGCCGACCTAACTTGAACCGAGTTAGTGTGAGCCGTGAACATCTATTGCCGATCTAAGGTTGAGCCTAGATTGCTTTATTGTGTGAAATTTTGAAGTATTGTGTTCAATTTGTTGAAGTTTGTGAAGTTTACAACCATGCCACCAAGGAGAGCTAACCGACATCAAAACGTTGAAGCTTTGTATCGTAGAGAAGAAGCCGAGCTTATGGAACAACGTATTAATGAAAAGTTTGATGAAGGCATTGGTAAATTGGAGAGATTGATGACTGATTTGAATCAAAGGAGGAGATCACCAAACTCGAACCATGGAGGAAACCGAGTTTCGCCATTGGTTACGGAAGCGAGGAGGGTATCACCACATTCTTGTAGAGATAGAAGAGAAACATCAATTTCATCACGAAGAGATCATCATGACTATGCACATGAAGAAAGAAGAAGTCATCGAGAATTTGACCATGAAGCATATAGAGATGAAGAGAGACATAGTCAAAGAAGCATGCATGAGAGAAGGGATGATGTTAGTCGAGATCGATGTAGGCGTACCTTTGATTTTGTTGAAGAGGGTGATAGAGCAAGTATTCCTTATAGAGATCGAGACCAAATTCGAAATTCTTACCGTGATGTGGAGGATGATCGTCGTTGGGAGTCGGGTATGAAAATGGAAATTCCAGAATTTAAAGGCGGAATGGTTGCTGAGGAATTCTTAGATTGGTTGTCTAATGTGGAGGAAATCTTTGATTTCAAGGAGGTGCCGGAGAATAGAAGGGTGAAGTTAGTTGCTACAAGGCTGAGGGGAAGAGCTTTGGCGTGGTGGCAGCAAACTAAACTTACTCGAGAACGAATGGGGAAGTCAAAGATAGAATCTTGGGAGAAGATGAAAAAGTTGATGAGATCTACATTTTTGCCTTATAACTACCAATCACTTATGTACCAGAGGTTGCAGAATCTGAGGCAAGGGACAAAATCTGTTAGTGATTATGCTGATGAATTTTACCAACTCATCGCCAGGAATGATATCATGGAAACAGAAGAACAGCTAACTGCTAGATTCATTGGGGGCTTGAGAATGCAGATCCAAGATATGGTTAATATGTTTGATCCTAGATCAGTAGCAGAGGCACATCAGAAAGCGTTAGCTTGGGAGAAACAAGGAAGGCGTGGAGGTGGTGTGTTTACTAATTCCAATAATCAAGCAAGGGGTGTTGGCGGAAGTTCTAATGTTCCTAAACCTGTTACAAAGCCAGTGGTCAAGGAGGTTGAGAAGGCGAAGGCTAGTAGTGTTTTCAAATGTTATAATTGTCAGGAGTTGGGTCACAAAAGCAACGAATGTCCGAAGCCGAAGAAGAGAACCATGGTTGCAGAGGTTGAAGCAGATGATGGTGAGGAGGCAGAGTATTCAAATGTACCTTATGTTGAGGAGGAAGAAAAAGTGTCGGGTGATGAAGGTTGTAATCTTATGATGAGGAGAAGTTGTTTGACACCTAAGCAAGAGGAGGATTGTAGTTGGCTGAGAAGCAATATTTTCCAATCGACATGTACTATTCTGGGAAAGGTCTGCAAGTTTGTTATTGACGCGGGAAGTTGTGATAATATTATTTCTACAGAAGCAGTGAGAAAGTTGAATTTGAAGACCGAGAAGCATCCTAAACCATACAAGCTAGCATGGTTAAGAAAAGGAGGTGAAGTGAAAGTGTGTCGAAGAGCTTGTGTGAATTTTTCGATTGGGAAGAAGTACAAAGATGAAATTTGGTGTGATGTTGTGGACATGGATGTTTGTCACTTGTTATTGGGCAGGCCATGGCAGTTTGATAGAGCAGTTCAGCATGACGGTCGTGCCAACAGTTACAGTTTCATGTTCGAGGGTACTAAAATCACTTTGGTTCCTAAGAAGCAACAGCAGAAGGAGAACAAACTGGAGGAGATTGAAGAATTGAAAACTCTGTTGACTTTGAAGGAGTTTGTTAAAGAAGTGGAGGAAGAACCGGAAGTGTTTTTGTTGATTGGGAGAGAGAGTAGTGAAGAAGTTGAGATTCCCGAAGAAGCAAAGCCAGTTTTGGAAGAGTTTGAAGATGTCTTTCCAGAGGAGTTGCCAAAGGAGTTACCACCACTTAGAGACATTCAACATCAGATTGATCTTGTTCCGGGGGCAGTGTTACCACATCGACCACATTATCGTATGAGTCCGAAGGAACATGAGGAATTGAGAAGGCAGGTGGAAGAATTACTTGAACAGGGTCGTATTCAGGAAAGTTTGAGTCCGTGTGCTGTACCTGCATTGTTAGTACCAAAGAAGGACGGAACTTGGAGAATGTGCACTGATAGTAGAGCTTTGAATAAGATCACTGTTCGTTACAGATTTCCTATGCCGAGGTTGGATGATTTGTTGGATCAGTTGAGTGGGGCAACTATATTCTCGAAAATTGATTTGAAGAGTGGTTATCATCAAATTCGTATCAGACCTGGAGACGAATGGAAGACAGCTTTCAAAACTAGAGAGGGGTTGTACGAATGGTTGGTTATGCCATTTGGTTTGTCTAATGCACCTAGTACATTCATGCGGGTGATGAATCAAATTTTTAGACCACTCATTGGAAAGTTCGTCGTGGTTTATTTCGATGATATTTTGATTTATAGCAGGAGTACGGAGGAACATGTTCTACATCTGAGAGAAGTGTTGTTTATTCTTCGTGAAGAACAATTTTATGCTGCTACAAAGAAATGTGTGTTTATGACACCTAGTGTTTTATTCCTGGGGTATGTTGTTTCAGGGAAAGGTATTCAAGTTGACCAGAGCAAAGTTGAAGCAGTCAAGAATTGGCTGCAGCCAAAGACAATTACAGAAGTGAGAAGTTTTCATGGGCTAGCGTCATTCTACCGAAGGTTCATACCACACTTCAGTAGCGTGATGGCTCCAGTGACTGATTGCATGAAAGTGAAACAATTTGTATGGTCAGAGGAAGCGGGGGTTGCCTTTGAAAGGATCAAGGAATTGTTGACGTCTGCACCAATTCTTGTTTTACCGAATTTTCAGTTATTGTTTGAATTGCATACTGATGCTTCGAAGGTTGGTATTGGAGGAGTTCTGAGCCAGAATGGGAAGCCAGTTGCATATTTCAGTGAGAAATTGTCAGGGGCAAAGATGAGATACAGTACATATGACGTTGAATTTTATGCTGTTGTTCAGGCTGTTAAGCATTGGAGACATTACTTATTTCAGAAGGAATTTGTTCTTTACACAGATCATGAAGCTTTGAAACACTTACAGGGACAGGATAAAATTTCAGCGAGACATGCATCATGGATTGCTTATCTGCAGCAGTTTACTTTTGTCGTTAAGCACAAATCAGGGGTGACGAATCGAGTAGCTGATGCTTTGAGTAGGAGGAGTCATTTGCTAACGACAATGAAGGTTGAAGTGACGGGGTTTGAAATGTTGCCAGAGATGCTTGAAGAAGATCCTTACTTTGTGAAATATGTTGAAAAGGTGAAGGATGGGATTACCGATGAATTCATGTTGGTTGATGGTTTTCTGTTTAAAGGAAGTCGATTATGTATTCCGGATTGTAGTTTGAGGATGAAAATTGTGAAGGAATTGCACGAGGAAGGACATGTGGGCCGTGATCGTACTTTACAGTTGATTTCGCAATCTTACTTTTGGCCATCGATGAGAAAAGAAGTTGAGAGATTTGTGGAGCGATGTCATATTTGCCAAGTTTCAAAAGGAACAGCAACGAATGCAGGGTTGTATATGCCATTACCAGTACCATCTAAGCCATGGGTTGATATCAGCATGGATTTCGTTTTGGGTTTGCCGAGAACTCAAAGGGGAAATGATTCGATATTTGTTGTGGTGGACAGGTTTTCAAAGATGGCACATTTTGTTGCTTGCAAGAAGACAGCAGATGCAGTTCGAGTAGCACAGTTATTTTTCAAGGAGATTTATCGACTTCATGGATTGCCAGAATCTATTGTTTCTGATCGAGATACTCGTTTTCTGAGTCACTTTTGGCTGAGTTTGTGGAAAATGGTGGGAACGAAGTTGAATTTCAGCAGTGCTTATCATCCACAAACCGATGGGCAGACGGAAGTTGTTAACAGGTCATTGGGTAATTTGTTGCGTTGCCTTGTACAGGATAATTTGAGAAGTTGGGACCTGAAGCTATGCCAGGCAGAATTTGCTCACAATCATGCAGTAAATCGAAGCACAGGATTCAGTCCGTTTCAGATTGTTTATTCAAATTTACCTATGGGACCGTTGGATTTAGCAGTAGTACCACCGTCGAAAGGAACAGTTAAACGAGCTGCTGATTTTGTTGATGAGCTGAATGAATGTCATAAAATCGTTCAGGAACGATTGGAGAAATCGAATGAGAAATATAAGAAGTTTGCAGATTCGAAACGACGAAATGTTGAATTTAAAGAAGGTGATTTGGTCTATGCTGTATTAACAAAGGATCGTTTTCCGGTGGGTGCTTATAACAAGTTGAAGGCGCGAAAAATTGGTCCAGTTGAAGTTTTGAAGAAAATTAATGAGAATGCTTATCGATTAAAGTTACCAGATGATGTTTATACTTCTGATGTTTTTAACGTCAAACATTTAATTCCATATCATGGAGGTGGAATTGTTGAGGAAGAATTTACAAATTCGAGGTCGAATTTTTCTCAACCAGGGGAGGATGATGCAGCCAAGGCCCAAGAAGAAGTTGTGCAAACTTTGATTCCTGAAAATATGAATTTGTGGTGTAGTGTGATGAGTCGTCCACGACTCAAGGAAGGTTTGAGTCGTTTCCGAGCTAGGGAAAGAAGTCCACGACCTAACAAACCAAGGGAGAAGACAAGCCGAGATAACCAAGCATCGGAGTTGAGTCGTCCCCGACTCAACGGTCTAACCATGAGTCGTTCCCGACTTAGGGAGTTACAAGGGGGAGATAACAAGACAGTGGGTTTGAGTCGTTCGAGCTTGAGTCGTATACGGGATAATGGAACAGGGTTACGACTCAAGGGAAACTTGGAGTGTTCGTACTTGATGAGTCGTACACGACTTAACAACGTATCCATGAGTCGTGCCCGAGATAGCATCAAGAAGGAGAAGGGTTCAGCTGATGGAGGCTTGAGTCGGTGGAGGGATTACGACTTAGATGAGTCGTCCAGAATTGAGTCGCTTGAAGGGATATGTCGTGGTGGAGAGATAGCATCAAGAAGGAGATATGCAGAAGTGAACTTGGGAGCTTGAGTCGCTGAAGTTATGAGTCGTGAGTCGTAGGTCGTTGCCGACCTAGTATGAGTCGTGAGTCGTTCATGTGAAATGATGAGTCGTGTACTATGACTGATGTGCTGTAACCATGAGTCGGTTGAGACTTAAGTCGTTTATAAGTTGAGTCGTAGGTCGTTTGCTTTGTGTTCTGTTGTAAAGGGGTAGTGTTGTGATGTGTTGGTGATGAGTCGTAAATGATGAGTCGTTGGGGATGAGTCGTTGAAGCTAAGTCGTGTATATGTGTTGTTTCTTTTATCTGATGAGTCGTATATCGTTGCGTCTAATGAGTCGTGGTGTATGATAAGTCGTTAACGACTTATGATGAGTCGAGAGTTTTGAGTCGTATACGACTTATGGAGGCGGGTGCAAAACACTATAAATAGGGAGTGAGTTGTAATGTTTTTGGTTGTTGATTTTGAATAAAATTTCTCTTTTGTTAGCTTTGTGCTTTCATACCAATTGGTAGTTGAGTGTAATCTCCTATCTCCACTTACGTCATTCGAGTGCGCTCGAATCCACGTTTGTTGAAGCCGATTCACGGAATCTAGTGCGCTAGATCAACGTGCGAAGAATCGTAGATCTTTGAACACGGTATAGTGCGCTATCAACGTGTTTGAGATAGCTAGAGTTCGGTATCTTTGGATCAACGAACTTGGGCATTTTGGTATCTTCAACTCACCGATTGCTACATTTCATCGATTGAAGTTTTGTTTGATTAATCCGCTGCGTCAACCATCCTTTTATTGTGATTTCTGGATTTCTATTTGATGACTTCTGGAATTTATGTTTCACCATCTTTTACAATTGGCATTGATATGTATGTCATTTTATTGTGGCTTGGCGAATGAATTAAAGAAAATGACATTCTTTTTGGATGCTATGAGATTCTTTGAGATATTGCATGACTTTTGTGGATTTTCTAATGTATACTTGTCGTAGTATGACATTTTATGGTTATCATACGTCTTTTTATTATATCTCTTCTTATATCTCATTTTAACTGATAATTATAGCTTGAGTGATCCGTTTATTATTTTCTTCTTGAATAATACTCGGGTCAGAATAAGATTTTGCAGGTGCTTCTGCTTGACTCCTTATCTGACCTCCATCTGATCCTTTGGCTAACTACTTTAGTTTTAGTAGTTTTTGTTGTATACTATTGAGATATTGACTCTATGGTGTATACTTATTCTTTTGTCTAGCACTTGTATCTATTCTTTTTGATATTGTGGATCTTGTTTGACCACTACTCTGATGTACACTTTCATGTGTTATATTCATATCTATTTACGCCTTTGTGATATGAATTATCTGTGACTGATTTGTGTTGTGTTTATTTCTATATTTGTTTCCGAAGACCTTCATAGCCACTGTGTAGTAGCTTTGAGTTTGTGTCGGTATGTCGGATTTCCTCTTGAGATGAAAAGTTATATTTTTATTCGGCATATCGGTACTCGCACAAAGCAATTATACAGAGGGTCGCTCCTCAACAGCCTTATTCTCCATGCTAGTCGACAGCATTACCCCGTAGTGCTCTTGGCTAGCGTGGGTATAGAGGTGGGGCATCACAGCTTGGTATCAGAGCCAAACTTTGGAACAATATGGAATATTATAACAAGGATCATCGTCCTAAGTCCATCTTAGGAGTCGTGCTTTAGGATTTAATTCGAGTCTTCGTACCGATTAATCCTATTTTCTTTATGATTCCTTGTTGTATCAATCAAGTTTGATTGAAATTGATTTTGAGAATAACTTTTTCCTCTTCTTTCTTTCTTTCTTAAAGAAGAGAAATGGTTAGACATGGCCGTCCCAGCGCCGGTCAATCTAGTGCTACTCCACCGGATGGAGTATTTATGTCTGCCCAACAGCTTCTTGATCTAGTAAAGAATGCTCAAGCTGCTGGTCCCATTCCAGAGCCTACTCATCCTAGATCCGGTTTTGCACGCTTGTGCGGAGAGTGCACTGATTTGGGTGGAAGGCCATTCAAGGGATCCGAAGGTGTTATAGAAATCCAAGCTTGGCTCAAATCATGCGATCGTATCTTTTCTCGCATGAACCTTATTGATCTACATCGAGTCCAGGTGGCTTCTAGCATGCTCCAAGAAAGAGCATTAGATTGGTATGAGATTTTAATTTCTGAAATCGTTGAAGCGGATCTCACTGGGGAGCAATTTTGAGAAAGATTCGAAATGAAATTTGTACCGGAGGCTGAAAAAGTAACTTTGGCCCGGCGTTTTATTGACCTTGTTCAAGGTGAATCTTCTGTGACAGACTATGTCGCATCTTTCGAATCACTTTCTAAGTACGGGGTCGAGTATATAAATACCCCATTGAAGAAAAATCAGAGATTTGTCTATGGCTTGAATAAGAATCTTAAGAAGCCATTACTCCTGAAACTTGAGGTTTCATTTGATCAGCTTATTGATATCGCTCTTCGTCTTGAAGAGGCCGATAGAGAAAGTGATGTCGAGGTTGGGAGTGCCAAACCGAGCGCCAACGACAACAAGAAAAGGCATCCCTTTATTAGGTTCGAAAGTCCTAATCCTAACAAGAGGGCGGAGCAAGAGACTTCTGTAGAAAATACTCCCATCCCTAATCGTGGAGAATGCTACAATTGTGGCTCTAGGGACCACTATATAAATAGGTGTCCTAGGCCTATTTCTTGCCGCTATTGCAAAAGTGCGGATCATTATATATCTTCGTGTCCCAAGCGTCAAAGCAGGAGAGAAGGAAGGCTGCAAGCCCCTAGCAACTCTTCTCTCAGTCAAGGTATTTTACATTCAATCCTTGATGGCATTATTTATTTCGTGACCTTCTAATTCGAGTTCTTTTTGATATGTGTTTCATCTCATTATTTTTATATCAAAATAACTTGCCGATTCTTTTTCTTTGAATATTTTGGGCTTGATGACTTCTTTGAGGATTGTGAATCTGGATGGTAGATCCGCAACACTCAATTTGTTTTTATTTGATGTCGAAAATTATTTTATGTGATTTTTCTTTCCGAGCCGATATTTTTACTTAGGCTCCTTGCGATAGGATAGGCTTAATCATTAATGAAGCCTATATCCTATTTTCTCAAATGGACTATTCATCTTCGACCTTTTCAATCTGTTAAGCAGATTTCTATTTTTTTTCCTTTATGATTTTGATTTAAAAATTGATGGCATCATTTTATTCCTTAAGCCCACTTATAAGGAAAGTGTTATTTCTCTCATTCATGTAGTTTGAGAATTTTTTCGGTATTTTTGAGCTTGTCTTAGGATTATCACCTAAGTAATCTTTTGTGTGGTGCTAAGGTCTTTTCAGTTTGACCTTACCACCGGTTTTCATTTGCTACGAGTTGCGGAAGTTAGCATTCCACTTACCGCATTCCGCACTTGTTATGATTCCTATGAATGAATTATTATGTCATTCAGTTTGTCCAGCTTATTTCATCCATTTTAGGTATCGAGCATTCTATCGAATATCTCGATGATTCCATTTTTTTTCTTTTATTGATTTTGGATGAAAATAGCAATTTAAAATTTTGCAAAATCTTTTTCATAAGATTTATTTATAAGTACAATTTGATTTTTGTTCTTAAAATGAACAAAGAATATTCTTAGAAGTTTTTGAGAAACTTACTTATCCTATAGAATATGATTTTGTGATTGTATTTCCCATTTAGTGTTTTAAAAATTCTGGTCGATGCGCTTGATCAACATTATCGATAAGAATCTCCTAAACGCTTTGATGAGACAGTCAGACACGATATATTGACTTGTAAAAATGTAAATTTTTGTAGAAAGATTATTACATAAAAATAAAAATGTAATTTTGAAAGTTTTAACTTTTCGGGAAAGAGGATTATTTAAAAGAACTCTTCCTTTCGGTACTCTTATTCTTGTGATTCCTGAAGGGGAACCAAGACTTTGCTATTTGTACCGATACTAGTCGTATTGGTTTGGATGCCGTTCTCTTGCAAAGGAGAACGTGCTATCACTTGTGCTTCTAAATCATTATAGCCTATCGAGACTAGATATACCACTCATGATCTAGTGCTCGCGGCTATTGTTTTTACTTTTAGAGTTTTGCATCATCATTTTTAGGGGAGGAATTTGTTCTCCATCTCGATCATAAATCTTTGGAATATTTAATTTCTCATAAGGAACTTCATGTTGACTCGAGTTCCTAGCATCTTATGATCTTGATATTCTTTTATTCCCGAAAGGGAAATCGTGTTGCCAATGTGTTTAGTCGTATGCAACAATTGGTTGATTCTTTGTTGATGTCTGAATGGAATTATCTTTTTATTAAATTCACCAGACATTTTGATGTACTTCGTTTTATTGAGTTTCATCTCATTTCTTTTATGGACTAGCGTCTGAGGTTCTTTTATGGTGTTTGGTTCATTGGACGTACCGTTTTTGTACACGTCGGTGTTCCGAAATTATTCGGGCTTTGGTTCATGGGGCGTACCGTTTTTGTACTACGCTGATGTCCAAAATTATTTGAGTTTCTAGTTTCTCGGACGTAGTGTTATTATACTACGTCGTTGCACCAGCTCAATTTTCTACTATTCTTGACGTTCTCCACGTCTTTTACCTACGGAAATGCCTTAGGGATTCCGGTTTTTATTCTTGTGCCTGGTGATATTGTGGGGATTGAAGTTTCACCAAATTTGACTTTGAGCAACATTCTATTCGCATCATTGCGTCGGAGGTTGAGCGCCTTCGATATAAAGATATTCTTTTTGGTAAAAGTTTAATGGTTCTCAAATCCTAAGAATTTTCTCTTGAGAAATCTTGAGAATTCATCGAACGAAAACTTTCGGATTTACTCATTCGTGCTCTTTATGGTGGACTTCTTGATTCAAATTTTCTTTTGTGTTGATATGATTCCATGGTTGTTACATCTTATTTTCCTCTTAAGTATTGCGAGGACGCAATTTCTTTAAGGAAGGGAGTCTGTAACAACCCGCATATTTATCGATTGTATATTTAAATATTTCACCGTTCGTCGGATTTTGGTCCGAAAAGCTACTTTTTGCAGACAGTCGAATTGGGACTCGAGACCACCCCCATTGAGTTCAAAATGACGTTTGCGACCTTTTTGAGTATAAACTTCGATATGTTTGGAGATAGTGAAATTTTGCCACTTTTTCACTTAGGGCTTTGGTTTGGGCTGAACCCATTAATCACTTACTAACTCAGTCCCAACCCACTACAACTCTTCGTTACTTCATTTCATATTCCTAACACTCAGGCTTAAGCAAAAATGGTGGAAGAGAATGGGAATTAGAAACTCCAAGCCCTAGTTCCTCTTGCTAGCTCAAGTTCTTGCTCCAAAATCAAAGAGAACCCATTAGTAAGCATCTCCTTCTTCTTCTCCAACTCATTCTCTCTTTGATTTCAGAAAATTCCTAAACCTAACTATGGGAATGTTCTTCTTGTTGAGCATAGATCAAGCTCGTTTGGGTTGTGTTGAAGAGTGGTTGATTCTCCCTTTGCTTTCAAGCTTCTTGTTCATTTGTTTAGGTTCAAAGGTGAGATTTTTATCTCACATCTATGTCTATATCTATCTTTGATTGTTGGGTATGAATTCCTAACACTTATTTATGTTCATTTGCTTTTGATTTTGATTGAATTGGTGAATATTCCAATTTTTGGTGTTTTGTAGTTAAATCTTTAAAAATCCAATCTTTGATGGTTGAACATGTTTTTGGTGATGCCTCGAAGAGCCTATAGTGCTGGGTTGTCGATTGGCATAAATCCTTAGCATCCATCGCTCGTTCGATCGCATTTCGGTTTGGATTTTCCATTTTTTGTATAAGCTGTTTTTTTTGCCTAGCAGAAGATTTCAGACATCTGAAATTAATTTCAGGCGTCTGAAACCAAATCCAGACGTCTGGTTGAATAATCTAGACGTCCAGAAAGGGGTCTGGAAAAGGCAGAGACTAAATCCAGACGTCTGAAACAAAATCCAAACGTTTGAAATCAAATTCAGACGTCTGGTTGAAAATTTCAGACGTCTGAAATGGCCCAGGAATTAAAAATAGAAGGGAGAAAACACATATACTTTCAGAACCTAGGGCCAGACGTCTGGGAACACCTACCAGACGTCTGGAACTGTTTAATTTGCCTATTTTGGCTATTTTTGAGTATATTTCCAACTTTAATCGATTCGTGTTGTTTCCCTTTTTGTTGTTATCATTCATTGTGGACTTTGATGACATTTTCATCGTGATTTTTGGGAATATCCATTTTGATGGATTCGGTATCGATTTTTTTGGATTTTATTCACGTCTTCGAATGTGAATTTTTATGATTGATTGTTTCTACAATCAATTCTATGATATGTCACTTTAAAATATAAAGGTTTTCTATACTAGTAGTAAATATCAAAACTCTTTCCTCAGCATGATTTCAACTATATTTTCAATACCAAACTCGTTTATAAAACCGTTTTCCAATCTACTAGTATATACAAACTTTTACCTCACTCGTATGAGAAAGCTAATTAAACGACTTAGTAAAACGAGTGGTATGAAACGCTTGCATTTACTTCGTTGGTTAATTCTTGGACTTGTTCGACTGAATCTCTTGTGACAATTTTCTAGTGGAGATCTAAAATTTGTTCGCAAATATTTAAGTTAAGCTAGTGGTTATGGTACATGATGCTAAACTTGTATATTTACTAGCTTATTGTAATTGAAACTTCTTGATGATTAATGATGATCATTTTATGGTTTAGACTAGCAATGTGCGATGTCCCTTTGTCCATGAGGAGGACTATACCTCAATTTTATTGAGCTCCAGCTCACCAGGAGGAGCTTCGGCTCAATGTCCGCAATGGGGGACTATACCCAGTCAGGAGGAGTTTCGACTCACCAGGAGGAGCTTCGGCTCAATGTCCGCAATGGGGGACTATACCCTGTCAGGAGGAGTTTCGACTCACCAGAGGGAGCTTCGGCTCAATGTCCGCAATGGGGAACTATACCGTGTCAGGAGGAGTTTCGACTCACCAGGAGGAGCTTCGGCTCAATGTCCGCAATGAGGGACTATACCCTGTCGGGAGGAGCTCCGGCTCATTTTTATGGGATTGGCCATCCTTTTATTGTGATTTCTGGATTTCTAATTGATGACTTCTGGCATTTATGTTTCACCACCTTTTACAATTGGCATTGATATGTATGTCATTTTATTGTGGCTTGGCGAATGAAATAAAGAATATGACATTCTTTTTGGATGCTATGAGATTCTTTGAGATATTGTATGACTTTTGTGGATTTTCTAATGTATACTTGTCGTAGTATGACATTTTTTGGTTATCATACGTCTTTTTATTATATCTCTTCTTATATCTCATTTTAACTGATAATTATATCTAGACTGATCCGTTTATTATTTTCTTCTTAAATAATACTCGGGTCAGACTGAGATTTTGCAGGTGCTTCTGCTTGACTCCTTATCTGACCTCCATCTGATCCTTTGGCTAACTACTTTAGTTTTAGTTGTTTTTGTTGTATACTATTGTGATATTGACTCTATGATGTATACTTATTCTTTTGTCTAGCACTTGTATCTATTCGTTTTGATATTGTGGATCTTGTTTGACCACTGCTCTGATGTACACTTTCACGTGTTATATTCATATCTATTTCCGCCTTTGTGATATGAATTATCTGTGACTGATTTGTGTTATGTTTATTTCTATATTTGTTTCCAAAGACCTTCACAGCCACTGTGTAGTAGCTTTGAGTTTGTGTCGGTATGTCGGATTTCCTCTTGAGATGAAAAGTTATATTTTTATCCGGTATATCGGTACTCGCACAAATCAATTATACAGAGGGTCGCTCCTCAACAGCCTTATTCTCCGTGCTAGTCGACAGCATTACTCCGTAGTGTTCTTGGCTAGTGTGGGTATAGAGGTGGGGCGTCACATTCAATTACCCATTTATTCTATTTACCTCTGTTAATCATTTTATAATTAAAATTTAAGTGTATAACATTTATTATGACCACTCAAATTTCATTTATAAAATCTTTTTATATTGTATATCATCCAATTACATTGCTAACTTCTGAAATTAAGGTAAGTTATATCGGAATGCAATTGAGTATTATACAAATAAAACTTTCCAATTCAATTATCTCAAGTTTAAATCATTTATTCAAAAAAAATTGATTTTCTTTTTATAATTGAAATTATTCTTTAAAAATAAAATTTTGGAATTAAATTTCCGATTTCTTCAACCCATTTAGAGATAAATAAATGTATGTACATAATTTATCGAATCAAATTTAAATCATATGTCTATATATATTATAAATCAAGTCATATTTTAGAAATTCAATTCAAATCATTTTGATTTATCAAAACAAAGATGTAGTAAGTTTACAGATCAGTCTCTTCACTTCGAAACTCGAAAATGAATGTCGATGATGCTGCAGTCATCACCGAAATTATTTCCCAGTGACAAAGAGAAGAGCACTATTTTTTTTTAACTTAAAATTCTTTGGAAAGAAATTTCTATTCAAAAATACTTTAAATAATATAACCTTTTATAACTTTAAACACCAGGTTTGAAACCATCGAAAATTAAATTCTCAAATTTCTTGTTCTAAATTCATTTTAGTTCCCAAATCAAGTATTATCACTTCAAATAATCAATTTAAACCACTTTATTAAGTTTCATAAATTTACTTATATATAAAAATTTATTTCATTAACCAAAATTTTAAAATATATCGTGTCAGTTTGTTCTCTCAAAGTGTTTTAGAAATCCTATCGATAACGCGGATCAAACGGATTGGTCGGAAACCCAAATCTACATCAACAACTCAAACAACACAATATATAAAACAAAACATAGATATACAAGTACAATTCAAAATGTTTGGAAGAATAGATTGGACACAAAAGACAAGATCATTTAATAACAGAGTAGGGAGGTGGGTAAGCTTAAATAAATCGCGGGCAACCTTAACCGGGTCAACCGTGACTTAAATAATAAGATCAATGTGGATTTTTTTCTGGGGTAAGTCTACGTTGATCTCAAGAGTTAGAGTTTGGGATAACAAAAGATATTAGCATCTAAACCAAGGATAGATATAACTCTCTGGTGAATCGATGCTAATTGCAAAGGAGTTTCACCCTTTTACAATTCAATTTGAAATTGGCGTGACCGCCGGCTCACTAGAAAGATCATTCGAAGCGGAGTTATGGAATACTCCAGAGTCAAAAGAAGATGAATAGTGAAGGACACGAATGGATTTCGGAACCGTAGGGAATGTTCCAAAATTCAAAGGATTTGAGTCAAAAAGGAAGAGATTCAAACTCGAATGAAAGTGATTCTGTAAATACATTTACTCCATATGCCGAGTTTTGCCTAGAGCTACCAAAGCTCTAATACCAACTGTAACAACCAGGTATTTTCAACCATTCGCATCCATTATAAGTGTATAGGTAGACACTCATGCCGGAATTGAATTGCTCAAAATACCGCGTCGTAAATAAAAATTTGGCAAATCTCAGAATATACAGTAAATAAAAATCACAGATCACAGACATAGAGTAATAATAATGCAGCGGAAGTAAAAGAGATAGTAGTTCATGAAGCTACCATCTAAATTCATCAGAGTTACATAAAATACAATAGAAGAACAAAGTACAATGGAAGTCTCACTACATAGAAGTCTACTGATACAAGAACTGAAAAGAACAACAGACTGCAAAAGATAAAACTTGACAAGTAGATAATCTCGAGCGATTTTAATCTCCAGAAAGTGGAAATCCAAATCTATGAATAACTCAGGCTGACCCGAGCGTAAATAAAAATACAAACACTCGAGTCAGGACATACATACTTATACAATGTAAACCAACTTAAGTGAACTGTAGCAAAGATACAAGTAACTTAGAAGATGCTTGGGACCGCCCATCCTCTAAAGATCCGTTAAACTATTTACTATGTAGTATATTGCGCTATATACAGTAGTGTCTAATCAGTAAAGTATAATCATATAGAAAATAGCGTAAAGGCGATGGTGAACCTTAACGCGGTCGGATCTTTAAAACCAAAATCATAGTGGGCTCGATATAAGGAGATGACACGGGACTCGAGGCAATGCCAGGGTGGATACACCGTTGGCACTCCCGGACTGGAGGTGACGGCAAGCCAGCAGCTTCCGCCCACCTCGAACAATGCCCCCGAATCAAAGTGGCGCCACATATCGAATCACAAAAGTAATAGAATGGTTTCCGATGGAGCATGCTCGATGAAAAGGTGCGACCCTTTGTGTAGCCCGGTATAGCTCTTGTTTTAGTCATTTATGCCAACTCACGGGAGTTGAGTCCACGTAATATACCTCGAGAACGTCGCCACCATTCTACTTCATTCTGAAATCTTCACCGCGTACACAGTTATTAAAGTGGTTTTCGGTATTGGCCGGCTATAAGACAATATCCGATCCCGGTCTCTTTAACAACGATCGTTATTATAACCCGTAGTTATAACTTTAAAAAATATATTTTATACTTCAAAATAAAATATCATTTCAACCCAAATCTTTATCAAAATAAAGATTAAATTATTTTCAAACCATTTCAATATATCATCATACCATATCTTTCGGTTCAAATATTTATCAAAATAAATGTCAAGTCATTTCTAACCATTTCAATATATTAAATTGTTATATCCTTTCAAAATTTCCTTTCAAATCATTTTAATATATCAAAAGATCATAACATTTCAAAGCTTCATTTCCAAAATATCATATCTTTCAGAACTTCTTTTCAAATCATTTTAATATCAAAATGTCATATCTTTCAAAACTTCGTTTCAAATCATTTTAATATATCAAAATATCATATCTTTTCAAAACCACATTTCAAATCATTTTAATATATCAAAATAGTTATATTTTTTTCAAAACCACCTTTCAAATCATTTTAATATATCAAAATAGTTATATTTTTCCAAAACCACCTTTCAAATCATTTCAATATACCAAAATATCATATCTTTCAGTACCACATTTCAAGTCATTTTAATATATCAAATAGTTATATTTCAAACGAATTACTTCATTTTAAATCATAAAAATGAAGTTATTACATTTAATAATTAAATTATTAAATTCCAAAAATTTTAACTTTTCAATATTCATTTATGCACTTAAATTTATTAAAACAATGAAAATTCAAGTTCGCAGCATTTCGAAAATGCTACAGAAAGTTACATTCAAAACAATTCAATTTAACAAAAGACAGCATTTAAAAATGCTGTTAATTAACTTCAAATATTCAATAGAATTTCACAAACACTTGTTTTTTTATTTAAATCATTTTTAACTTATAAAATCATACATTTTCACATTCATAAGCATCATTTATTTTTTCTTAAATTCATGATTTTATAAAGTTAAGTTTCCTTTCAAAAATCAATATTTATTAATAATTTACTTATTAAATTCCAACATTCAAATTTAAATTCATTACATTAAATTTTAACTACACTTAAGTTCAAATTCTCAAATATAACATAGTTTTATTTTTATTTACTTAACTAAAAATTCACTTTTAAGTCAATTTCATAAATTTCCAATTTTAGTTATATTTCAAAATTTCAACTTAAATATTCATTCATTTCACATTTCAACTTTATTAAAAATCATTAATATGATATAAAATCACTTTAAATTCATTTAAATTCAAATTATCATAAATTTATCATAATTTCATATTCAATTTAATTTCCAATTATAATTAAATCAAATTTTCCAAAATAACTTACATTCAAAATTTTCTAACTTTTTCATTAATTCATTTCACTTACAATTATTCAAAAATAAATAATATTTTACAAAAATCATTTTTAATTAGATTTAAATCAAAATATTTTAATATTTACATTTTAAAATAATTTTAAAATTTTTAGAAAACATATATTTACTACGGGTCTGTATATAATTTTCTACGCTAGGTAAAGTGATACGGGTAATATATCATTTCAACCCGTAATTTACAAAGAAAATACGGGTTTTATCATTTCAAACCCGTAGTCCCAAGTAAATGAGATAAATTGAAAATCATTCAGGCCTATCATTTCAGCCCATAACAACTTTCCCTTATTCTAAAGTCCGTTCGGGTATGTATCATTTCAACCCATAGTGATTTCTAATTTACAGGGAACTTGCAGTGTGATAAACTAATAAAATATACAGAATAGCATGAGATAACAGTAACATATGATATAATAGGTGTAATAACAGGTGTAAACATCATATGATAATAATATAAGCATTTATAACATGTTAATATAGTTCTACAGATTCGCAGGGTGTCAATTTACTACTTATATAAGTACATAATGTCTGGTGAGAAATACTCACATTTTTATGCTGGAGATATTAATTTGAATGACACAACAGATCCAGAAGGCACGTCCTTTGATTTTGAGTGGAGAGAAATAACAAAGATATCATCTTTTAAATAACCCCAAAACAAGACAATATAACTTATGAATATTCAACCAAAACAATACAGAAATAATTGGAAATTGAAAGGCAACAAAGACAAGATAACTTGACCTTGCTACAAACATTAAAAAGCTCGACTAAGGGGTTCGTTTTCTCGGCCATGACGATGATATGAGTGTGGGAGAGACAAGGCTAATAGCCTTGCAAACATTCAAGCAAAATAAACAAATAACATAAGTTTTCAAACCCAAATTCAATAAAACAATGTTAGAATTAAATGCAAAAAACAAAGCCAAAGTTTTTTGCACTTTCTTTCTATCGCCTATGCTTCAGGTATAGATCTGAAATACATGTCTAAGGAATGGGTTAGGATCAGTTCTTGGGCTCATAAGGGTCATCCATAGCTTAGAAGTAATGGTGCAAAGGTGGACGGACATAGGTGCAACAAAACAACAACTACAAGGTAAAATTCATCACTTCTGTGCTATAAATAGGGGGGCCATAGGCTCTAGGGGCATGGCCAGTGGGTCCAGGTGGTGGTGTGTGATGTGGCAGAGGGTGGAGGTCAGGTTAGAGGTGGCGGTGGTGGTGGAAGTGGCGGAAAAAGGTGGATGAAGGTGATGGTACCAAAACTAGGTCAGCTTGAGTGCATAGGGGATGGATTTGTGGATTTTGGTGGTGGTGGTCGGTGGAGGAGATGGTGGAGGTGTTAGGCCAAACAAAGCAATGAGAGGTCATGGAAAAAATCTAGCAAAACAAAGAAGAAGAAGTAGAAAAATGAGAGGAGGAAGAGAGGCCATTGCTTATTTTTCTTTGCTCAGATCTGAAATGGATGTGTATTATTGATGGAATGAGAAACTTTCACGTGACTAAGCAAAAGAAAAGGAACAGCTACAATAAATTGATGCATTGATTGAAAAAGAAATGGTAAAAGAAACGGTGAAACGACTTTACGTTTCTTAGCTTTTAAAACCTTCCATACTTCCTTTTCTTTTAAATCAAATAAAACAAAATAAAATTCAGCAAGTACATATAAAAAACGAAAAAAAGTGAAATAAAATAAAATTATATAATTAAATTTAAAGAAAATATAAAAAGAATTAAGGAAATTGCTTAAAAATTGAAAACCGGGTTCAAAAATTACAATTAAACATCAAAGGCTTTGGAAAAATATCTACTTCATTTTAAAAATATTCTAAAGCAGAATTTTGAAATAAAGTAATTTATTTATCATTTCTAAAATAAAATCAATAATTAAATTAGAGAAAAATAGAAAAGAACTAAAGAAAATGTTTAAAAATTTAAAACAGGGCATGGAGATTACAAGAAAAATACTACTAGCTCTAGAAAAATTCCTTCCTCACTTCAAAAATATTAAAAGACAAAAACATACATAAAATAACATATCACTACATATTTCAATAAAATATGACAAAGAAAAATAAAATTTATACTATTTAAAATAATAAAATTGCAGAATAAACAAATTACACTCAATATTGAAATATACATAACTTTCACAATTTAAATCCGTTTCCAACGAAACAAAAAGCAGTGTTCTTAAAATTTTATGTAATTTCATAATAAAAGATAAAATTTAAATTTTCAAACTGTTAAAATTTAAATTAAAAGTCAAAGTTTGACTAATTTGACCAAAAATTCACTTTTTGGAAAATATTCTTTTTAGTCATGCTTCGGAATGATAATTCATATCAAAACTAAAGTTTATCATTCAAAATAAATAAAATAAGTTTTTAAATCAAAAATTCAATTAAAATAATTAAAATATACAAAAAAAATAAATCACAAAATACAGGGTTGTTACACGCGTGCCATGTCATCTCCTTATAGCGAGCCCACTACGATTTTGGTTTTAAAGATCCGACAGCGTTAAGGTTCACCATCCCCTTAACGCTATTTTCTATATGATTATACTTTACTGATTAGACACTACTGTATATAGGGCAAATACTATATAGTAAATAGTTTAACGGATCCTTAGAGGATGGGCGGTCCCAAGCGTCTTCTAAGTTACTTGTACCTTTACTACAGTTCACTTGAGTTGGTTTACATTGTATAAGTATGTATGTCCTGACTCGAGTGTTTGTATTTTTATTTACGCTTGGGTCAGCCTGAGTTATTCACAGATTTGGATTTCCACTTTCTGGAGATTTGAATCGCTGGAGATTATCTACTTGTCAAGTTTCATCTTTTCAGTTCGGTTGTTCTATTTAGCTTGTACTTGGTTATCATATTTAAACTTCTGTTGTACTTTATTTCTTCTATTGTATCTTATGTAACTCTGATATATTTATATAGTAGCTTCGTGAACTACTATCTCTTTTACTTCCGCTGCATTATTATTACTCTGTGTCCGTGATCTGTGATTATTATTTACTGTATATTCTGAGATTTGCCAAATTTTTATTTACAACGCGGTATTTTGAGCAATTCAATTCCGGCATGAGTGTCTACCTATACACTTATAATGGATGCGAATGGTTGAAAATACCTGGTCGTTACAACTAATCAAATCTTGATTTTTTCTTCCATTTCATATTTTTAAAAATCTTATTTAAAATCCATTGTTTAAAAATTTCCAATTTAAAATTCTCTATTAGGAATCATTTTACGAAATAGCTAAATAAATACCCAAAATCCAATCATTTATTTCATCCAATTCAATTCCCTTTTAAATAATCCCAAAATTCAATATAAATATCTTCATTTCCAAAATCGCCATTTAAATTCCCTTTTATATTCAAAAATATTTATAATACCAAAATTGAGGCCAGTGCTGCTATAGCATCCAATAAATTCAAATCGCACAACAATCCATAACAGATTATTCAATCACACCATATATAGCTATGAAAACAATCAATGTATTTTAAGAATCCATTTAGATCCCTCCAACCCATTTTCCTACAACCACAGATGTTATATAACATAAAATAACAATCCTCCTTCGAGGCGGGGTATCGTGGTAATATATGGTCATCCGCTATTATGTGGGGTGCATAGTGTCTCATCCGCTACAATCGGTGGAAAATATATCCAACTACTAATATATATATATATATATATATACATATCTATATTTATATTAATATATATAATATAACATCCAACTGATATTAGTTTACCAATTCATCCAACCAATCAATAAATAATTTTTACCACTTTAAAATAAAACTAGTTATCAAAGATGAGTGGATTTACTCACTTTGATTTTGTATTCGCCATACGTTTCGTTTTTTGAAATAAAATTGAACTAGCATTCAATTTTAACCAAAAATTCTGACCAGCTCCAAATTCATCAAAACCTATTCCATTGCGATGCTCTCTTCATGACGATCACAGTGTAAAAAGTTTCGTTCCAACCGGACTAATAGCATCCATCACAATCAATAATCCAAATAGTTAATAGATTCACTACAATTTAATAATTATGAATATCAGGTATTTTACAAGCAATTAAAGTCTAATCCATTTTGATGGTCAATTCCAATTCTATCAATTAATTCAGATGTCAATTTAAATGTCAACTAAACTTATCAAACAACAACCAATAAATTTCAATCACCTCACGATATAAATTTAACTACATAAAAAATTATTTTAGTCAATAGTGAGCGTATAAACACTCATCTTTAATTTATCGACGATTTAAAATCCAATTTAGATCCAAAAATCTAGCTATCCTAGAATCCAACCAAACTTGTTCCATGTCGTAGGCGACTTCAATGCCATGCCAACGCAATTTGTAACGACCCTAGATTTTAATTTAATTTGAATTGATAATTAAATGAAATTCTGAATAAAATTGTAAGGTAAATTGATTATAAATGGAAGCGAGTTTCCCCGAGTTCAAATATATTCTATATAAATCATTTAAATTTTTAAATATTATATATATATATATGTATATATGTGAATATATATATATATATATGTATATTTGGGTATATATGAGTCAATTTGAAATTATAAAATCTTGTGTGTATATATATATATATTTTGATTTGAATTTAAATCTTAGATGAATGGTTTAATAAATAATTTGAGTTATATAAAATAAATATGTACAAAACAAAGTTATGGAATTTCAATTATATTTTAAAGTAAGTAGACAAAATAAAATAAACATAAACAAAACGAAGTAAATACAAACAAATATAAAAGTTTTAGTATGAAAAGAAAAAATAAAATAAGAGCAAATGAAAGTATTCAAACAAAAGAAATAACATACAAAGAAGAAACCACATATTTATAAAATTATGTAAATTATAAAACAAAAACAATAAGTATAAAACAAAACTAAAGCAAAGTACAATACTGCATAAACATAAACAAAGCAAAATATCCACAAACTAACTACATACATAAATTAAAAAAAAAAAAAAGGCAACAAAAAAAGGAATACAAAGCATAAAGAAAATATGAAAAGGAAGTATAGAAACAAAACAAAATAAATAAGTTTATACACTTAAAAACAAAACTAAAGTAACTAGATACAATGTAAAATATGAAACAAGTCAATATAACAAAGCAAAAGCAAATAAAAAAAAAATAAGCAGCCTATATCTTCAAGTACTGAAGCAAAGGACAGCAAGTATATGTTTGAGTATATAAACATAAAATAAAAACATATCAAGTACATAAGCAAAAGCATGATATTAGCCGAGAAAAAGGAATGTAAGCACCTCAGCCATACAGTTACATCCTGTACTTGCAAAGGACTTCAAAACTGCATACTTCTCTTTATATACATCAAACCTCAAGTAAAGTTTCAACTCAAATTACAAGCAAGCAAAGATCAAACTTCAGAGTTCTTGAAAACAGAAAAAAAATCTGGTCCTCTACCTTCATCCCACAGGTGAGCAACTTTAAGTTTTAAAACCAGTTCTTGAATTCAATGCTGTGAATCTGTGAGTAACTCCTTTTCTAAAATGCCTAAGTATATTCATTTAGGGTTGCATGCTAGTTTGACTGAATGAAGTTTAAATTGGGTGTATATATGTGATAATGCCTGTAACTCATTTTTCTTTTAAGCAAGACTACAAATCATTTTCAAAGAAAAATAAATAAATAAGCAAAGGCATTACAGTTTTCATTTTCAAAACTGTTACAATCAAATAACTGCTCTGTTTCTAAAAGGTGAGTAACAACATATATAAGTTCAATCAAGTTGCTTGATTTTATCTGATTGAGTTTGTGATGTGAATATATATATAAGTGCCTGTTTCTATATGTATGTGTACTGTAGGAATGAGATGTGTTTGGTCTCTGTTTCTCTGATGCTTAATTCTAGGCTCAAAAGTAAATCAAAAATTACTTGCTCTTAATCCAAGTTTTGTTAAGATCGAAATGTTGAACAAAATATGTTAGTTACATCATAGTTTTAGGTTTAAAAATTTGTTGGGTTAAACTAAATTGTTTTGCCTTTGGAAAAATATAAAATAACAGTGAAACTTAAACAAAGTTAAAAATCAATTATCATGTTTGATGGATTCAGGTTTAAGAATCAAATACTGAAATCAAAATTTGATTTTTAAAACTAAAATGGGAATTTTTAGTGGAGAGTGCAATGTGCATTTCTGTGTTGTACAGAAATGGGATTTTTGGGTATATCTGCAGTTCTTTGAACCTGGGGAGGTTGGAATTTGTTCGGTGGTTAGAGGAGGGATCATTGAAGCTAGGAAAAATATTGGATCAAGAATTTAAGCTATGTGGATTTTGGGATTTGGATTTAAAATCTGTAAACCTAATTTTTAGCTATGATGGAATTTTGATCACCTCGGCCTCAATGATGGATCGAGTGTTTTGATACTTCGGGTGGTAGAAGTTTGGGTGATGTCGAAGTCGAGGCCGGAGGTGGAAGCTCGGTGATGGTCGGCACGGCGTGGACGAGGCGATGTTGACAGGTTTGGGGTGTTGAAGCTAGCATGTTTCCAGGTTTGGAAATTTAACTCGATTTTGATTCGTGTTGTCGTGATGGGTGCTGGGTGATGGATTGAGTTGAGGGGGTCAACGATGACTAGATGGCGATGGAAGTGGTGGCCAGGACATCGGCGGTAGATGGTGCAGGCACACACGTGTTTGCGTGTATCAGTGATTATGTTTGGGTGGTTATAGTTGGGAAAATGAAGATAACTCGAAGGAAGTATCGAGTAATATTGGTTTTGGCTCGAGTCTTAACTCGAGTGCATTCAGTTGTATCCGGGTCAATTTTTACACTTAAACAAAAAATTTGAAATTTACGAGTCTCGGGTTGGTTTGGGGAAAGACTCGAAGCAGGGCTCGGGTAGAATGTGGATTTCCTCGGGTTTGACTCGGGTAGGTATAAAAACAGTTTTTGAAACTTTAAAACAAAATTCAAGTTTTAAACATTTTTAACTCATTCTTTTAAATAATTGTTTTATTTAAGTATAGGATTGGTTTAAGGTTTAAAAGTAAATTATTTCAATTTAATTAAGTTTTACTTAAAGATTTAATTAAAAGGATTAATTAATTAAAGATTTAATTTATGTGATTGAATAAATTAATGTGATTAATTAAAGATTTATTATTTAATAATTTAAAGGTTAATTAAGTACTAATTACAGATTAATTAATTTGTTAAGAGTTAATTTATTAATAATGAAAAATTAAAGGATGACTACTTAAGCATATAATTACTTAATGTAATTGATAAAAGGGTTTTTACTTAATGGAATTAAAGGATAATTACTTAGTGTAATTACATTAAAGGATAATTATTTAATAATTAAAGATCGATTGATTATTAATTAAGATTGATGAATTAATGTTTTAAAAGTTAATTCATTTAAAGGATAATTAATTAATGAGATTAATTTATTAAGGTAAGTAAATTGAGGATAATTAAATAAATTTAAAGGTTAATTAATAAATGAAGGTGATTAAGGAATGATTATTAATCAAAGTAATTGATTAAAAATAATTAATAAAATAGTAAATTAAATGATTAAAGCTTTATTATTTAATAATTAAAGGTTGATAATTAAAGGTTAATTGATTTATTATTAATGGATAATTAATAAGTGATTAAAGAATAATTAATCAAAATGATTTGTAAATTATTAATGTTAGTTAACCAGGATTAGTAATTCATAAGAAATAAATTCGATTTAAATTAATCAGATAATTTATTGATCTTACCTATGGATATTTGGATTCTATTGGATGACTTGATTGTTTGATATTCCTGATTTATGATGCTTAGTATATATCCTGATTTATGTTGTGATCTGTGATAAATTATCTGTGATGTAATTTACTAGCCGTGGCATATATATTCGTGATCTGTATATAACAGATAAGCGTTATAGTTTATATCGTTTATCAACTATATTCCTGTATTCTGATCTGTGATGATTGTATGCTGTTGCACTACTGTGTATAACCCCTGGACCACACCATACACACACAAATATGGATTTCACGAGGAAATCGATTAAGTCGCAGATTTTTGAAATAGTTATATTTGAATTTTTAAATTCAAATGTTTTGGAAATGGAATCGGAATAAATGTGAAAAGCTTTTAGAATGAAATTTCAAAATAAAATTTATTATTTTTAAATTACTTGATTAATTTTTGGAATTTAAATAATTTGATTTAAATTTAAATTCAATACTTGAAATTGAATTCTATGATTTGAAATTAGGGATTAAAGATGTTATATTTGTTATATAAGGATTAAACCACTTTTAAGTATTGTTTTTGGGAATTTGAATTTAACCCAAGGACTTCAACTCGTATAAATGAATCAGATTTCCAAAATGAAAACTGTTGTTTTCAAATGATAAACACTTTTAGATAAGAACTGAGATTCCAGTTAATTAGGGGAATTTCAAGATTGAATAGAGAAATGATTTTCCTAAGTTATAAATGAATTCTTTTTGAAAGCTATGAATTAAATCTGTTTATTCTTAACAGATTTAAATTGATGATTTGTTTAAATCAAATTGAAATGAAATTGTTTTGAAGGCTATAAGTTAAATCTTTGATTTAAAGATTTAACGAGTTAATCGAATTGAAATGAAAATTGATTTGAAAAAATCTGTGAATGAATCTTTTATTTAAAAGATTAAAATGTGAAAATTGTTTAAACCGTTAAAGGTTGTGAAAATGAATCTTTTTGTTTAAAGATTGAAAATGGTAATTTGTTAAACCATTTGAAAGAAAGTTTGAATTATTAAGTTGTGACTTAATTGAAATCCCATTATCCATTTGTTTTTGAAATATCGTGCTCACTATTCGGTTTAGCCGGGAAAGGACCTTTGTGTCGTATAACCCATTCCGAATATGTGATTCGACGTTATGGATAGCATTTGAAGACCGGTGATGAAGACCGGGTATTTGCGAAAGCGATAGGATGACCTATCGATTGTCTCTGCACTGGGTAGCTCCTGGTATAGAGATTCCCTAAGTGATGGGAAATTCGATCGGGATTGTGGATATCCGGATTGCAAGGACTTCTTTGTTAGTGCCTTCTGTTCGGTTCGATCCCGGAACAGACTTGTATGGATAGTATGTCTGACATTACAAGTTGAGATATAAAGACGATTTCTTTCAAATATATTTCTGTTGGTGGCGGAGAATTTATTCTTTTAGCTTAACACCCTTCTCTGAGACGTACGAGCTCAGAAGTTATATAGTTGAAGGTTATCAGCGATATATTCCCAATTTGGTAATGTGACATGCTGAGTGTTGCTGTGAAATGATCATTGTGTTGATTATTTATGATAGGATCATTTGTTTGATCGTCTATCTTGGTGATCATTTCTATGATCATTTGTTGACCCAAAGCATGGCTTTTGTATAAAGTATGTTTTTGTGGACGTGACTTCGTCGAACCTCACACCTCGGAAATGGTCAAAACAGGAAAGATGCGGCAAGGTTATGAGGGGTAGCTCCCTTTAGGGTATGTGCATTTCCTTCTGGATAGAGGTGGTATCATGGTATGGAGCCCAGATATTTAACCTATGTGGTTACCGCGAATTTATTACTTTGTGGTTGTTGGTTATCGGGATCCCGTGAGAAAGGTCGTTTACGATCGGGGAGTGGCGTGCTCATGTCAGTAGTTACCCAGTTAGGGGTAACCCGGCCTTGTGTTGGCAGAGTTCCGGTTTGGTTCTCGGGGATGTCCATCCAGAGGCATTCTCATATGGCAATGGGAAGTTCCTTGGCCTGACCATTCGTTGGAAATCCAAAGAAACAATACGAAACCTTGTATGGTATTAGTTATAGAACCTGCCATCTAATATGGTAGCTATTAGTAGGCATAATATAATGGTACCTATGCTAGCTAAGATTTATATTCTACTTTCGAAATTGTTTCCTACACTATGCACTAATAATAATATGAAATGTTCTTTTTAATGCGTATCAAGCATCTTTGATTATCATAAGGAGAAATCTCCTCCAAGTCTGCGTTTGCATTGTGTGTGTGGTGGGAGGTCTTATGGTAGTCTCATCTTTTAAAAGCATTACGAATTGAATTTAAAAATATTTCTTTGAATGTTTTAAAAGATAAACTGTTTTTGTTGCTCACACCAGTCCCACGACTAATCCGGAGTTTATTGTTTCTTTCCTAAACTCTGGATGCTCATTATTTTCTACACGAGCAGTCTAGAGTTGGGTTTTTCAGATAGTCAGATTAGTAGGTTATCTGGAGTTAGTTCAGTCTTTGGTTCGCACCAGTCTTGCTAAGCTTGGTGCATCGTTATTGGGAGTTCGAGCTATTGCTGGATTGATTCTTGGAGATGGAGTTGTAGTTCTCGGAGTTCTCTTTTGAAGACTATCTTAGAGTTATATTGTTCTGCTGCTAGATGTTATCTATCGTTTTCTTTTCCGCTGCTATTTTATTGTATCATATCTCTGATGTATATTGATATCTATTGGATCATCTGTTGTATCAGATATTATATCAAAGCTGTATATCAATGTATTATTCTTTTATTCCGCTGTGTTGTTTACTTAATGTTGTTATAAGCTCCGGCGAATCGAATTTGAACGGTCGAATCTATGGCATTCGAATACAATTTGAAGTATGGATGTCGATTTTCGAGCGGGCAAAATCCGAGTCGTTACATTTGGTATCAGAGCTAAGGGTTGAACTTTAGCTCAGGAGTGTAACACATTAAGTAGCTCATTAGAGATAGGATGAAGTAAATCCTAGAATGAGTAATCCCTAAGATATCTGTTTGAACGCCTCAGTAAATTCTCTTACTATCCACTGATAGTAAGTATGAGTGCAAGAAGAGAACGAGATAGAGGACAGGGGAATGCGACTATAATTGGTCAATACTCTGTAACAACAGTGGAAACAATCTTTCTTATCAAATTTCTTTGATTCGTTTCTAAATTCTTTTGATTTCTTCGTACCAGCTACAAGAAGAAGTTTTGGTGTGGTGATGCTCTATGAATCGTTGTAGGAAATTTTTATTTCGTATCTTCATCAATTTCTTATCAGTTTTTCGTTTTAAACTATAATGAATTTGAAAATTGAAATTGGAGATTTTTAAATAAATTAGAAATTTTAAATTGAGTTAAAATTGATTAATGGAATATGAAGGATAAATTTGAATAGTATCGACAAACGATTTCGTTTAAAACCAAAATTTGAAATTTTATTATAATTTCTTGTATCTATTATTGATATTTTGATTTGGTGAGCCAAATGCAGAACTGATATCCAGTTTGATCTGAAAAGATATTTCTCTATCTTTCATCTATCTGTGTTGTTTTCGTGCCTGCGAATTTCGAGGACGAAATTCTTTTAAGGGGGGAAGTTTGTAACGACCCTAGATTTTAATTTAATTTGAATTGATAATTAAATGAAATTCTGAATAAAATTGTAAGGTAAATTGATTATAAATGGAAGCGAGTTTCCCCGAGTTCAAATATATTCTTTATAAATCATTTAAATTTTTAAATATTATATATATACATATATGTATATATGTGAATATATATATATATGTATATTTGGGTATATATGAGTCAATTTGAAATTATAAAATCTTGTGTGTGGATATATATATATATTTTGATTTGAATTCAAATCTTAGATGAATGGTTTAATAAATAATTTGAGTTATATAAAATAAATATGTACAAAACAAAGTTATGGAATTTCAATTATATTTTAAAGTAAGTAGACAAAATAAAATAAACATAAACAAAACGAAGTAAATACAAACAAATATAAAAGTTTTAGTATGAAAAGAAAAAAATAAAATAAGAGCAAATGAAAGTATTCAAACAAAAGAAATAACATACAAAGAAGAAACCACATATTTATAAAATTATGTAAATTATAAAACAAAAACAATAAGTATAAAACAAAACTAAAGCAAAGTACAATACTGCATAAACATAAACAAAGCAAAATATCCACAAACTAACTACATACATAAATTAAAAAAAAAAAAGCAACAAAAAAAGGAATACAAAGCATAAAGCAAATATGAAAAGGAAGTATAGAAACAAAACAAAATAAATAAGTTTGTACACTTAAAAACAAAACTAAAGTAACTAGATACAATGTAAAATATGAAACAAGTCAATATAACAAAGCAAAAGCAAATAAAAAAAAATAAGCAGCCTATATCTTCAAGTACTGAAGCAAAGGACAGCAAGTATATGTTTGAGTATATAAACATAAAATAAAAACATATCAAGTACATAAGCAAAAGCATGATATTAGCCGAGAAAAAGGAATGTAAGCACCTCAGCCATACAGTTACATCCTGTACTTGCAAAGGACTTCAAAACTGCATACTTCTCTTTATATACATCAAACCTCAAGTAAAGTTTCAACTCAAATTACAAGCAAGCAAAGATCAAACTTCAGAGTTCTTGAAAACAGGAAAAAAATCTGGTCCTCTGCCTTCATCCCACAGGTGAGAAACTTTAAGTTTTAAAACCAGTTCTTGAATTCAATGCTGTGAATCTGTGAGTAACTCCTTTTCTAAAATGCCTAAGTATATTCATTTAGGGTTGCATGCTAGTTTGACTGAATGAAGTTTAAATTGGGTGTATATCTGTGATAATGCCTGTAACTCATTTTTCTTTTAAGCAAGACTACAAATCATTTTCAAAGAAAAATAAATAAATAAGCAAAGGCATTACAGTTTTCATTTTCAAAACTGTTACAATCAAATAACTGCTCTGTTTCTAAAAGGTGAGTAACAACATATATAAGTTCAATCAAGTTGCTTGATTTTATCTGATTGAGTTTGTGATGTGAATATATATATAAGTGCCTGTTTCTGTATGTATGTGTACTGTAGGAATGAGATGTGTTTGGTCTCTGTTTCTCTGATGCTTAATTCTAGGCTCAAAAGTAAATCAAAAATTACTTGCTCTTAATCCAAGTTTTGTTAAGATTGAAATGTTGAACAAAATATGTTAGTTACATCATAGTTTTAGGTTTAAAAATTTGTTGGGTTAAACTAAATTGTTTTGCCTTTGGAAAAATATAAAATAACAGTGAAACTTAAACAAAGTTAAAAATCAATTATCATGTTTGATGGATTCAGGTTTAAGAATCAAATACTGAAATCAAAATTTGATTTTTAAAACTAAAATGGGAATTTTTAGTGGAGAGTGCAATGTGCATTTCTGTGTTGTACAGAAATGGGATTTTTGGGTATATCTGCAGTTCTTTGAACCTGGGGAGGTCGGAATTTGTTCGGTGGTTAGAGGAGGGATCATTGAAGCTAGGAAAAATATTGGATCAAGAATTTAAGCTATGTGGATTTTGGGATTTGGATTTAAAATCTGTAAACCTAATTTTTAGCTATGATGGAATTTTGATCACCTCGGCCTCAATGATGGATCGAGTGTTTTGATACTTCGGGTGGTAGAAGTTTGGGTGATGTCGAAGTCGAGGCCGGAGGTGGAAGCTCGCTGATGGTCGGCACGGCGTGGACGAGGCGATGTTGAAAGGTTTGGGGTGTTGAAGCTAGCATGTTTCCAGGTTTGGAAATTTAACTCGATTTTGATTCGTGTTGTCGTGATGGGTGCTGGGTGATAGATTGAGTTGAGGGGGTCAACGATGACTAGATGGCGATGGAAGTGGTGGCCAGGACATCGGCGGTGGATGGTGCAGGTACACACGTGTTTGCGTGTATCAGTGATTATGTTTGGGTGGTTATAGTTGGGAAAATGAAGATAACTCGAAGGAAGTATCGAGTAATATTGGTTTTGGCTCGAGTCTTAACTCGAGTGCATTCAGTTGTATCCGGGTCAATTTTTACGCTTAAACAAAAAATTTGAAATTTACGAGTCTCGGGTTGGTTTGGGGAAAGACTCGAAGCAGGGCTCGGGTAGAACGTGGATTTCCTCGGGTTTGACTCGGGTAGGTATAAAAACAGTTTTTGAAACTTTAAAACAAAATTCAAGTTTTAAACATTTTTAACTCATTCTTTTAAATAATTGTTTTATTTAAGTATGGGATTGGTTTAAGGTTTAAAAGTAAATTATTTCAATTTAATTAAGTTTTACTTAAAGATTTAATTAAAAGGATTAATTAATTAAAGATTTAATTTATGTGATTGAATAAATTAATGTGATTAATTAAAGATTTATTATTTAATAATTTAAAGGTTAATTAAGTACTGATTACAGATTAATTAATTTGTTAAGAGTTAATTTATTAATAATGAAAAATTAAAGGATAACTACTTAAGCATATAATTACTTAATGTAATTGATAAAAGGGTTTTTACTTAATGGAATTAAAGGATAATTACTTAGTGTAATTACATTAAAGGATAATTATTTAATAATTAAAGATCGATTGATTATTAATTAAGATTGATGAATTAATGTTTAAAAAGTTAATTCATTTAAAGGATAATTAATTAATGAGATTAATTTATTAAGGTAAGTAAATTGAGGATAATTAAATAATTTAAAGGTTAATTAATAAATGAAGGTGATTAAGGAATGATTATTAATCAAAGTAATTAATTAAAAATAATTAATAAAATAGTAAATTAAATGATTAAAGCTTTATTATTTAATAATTAAAGGTTGATAATTAAAGGTTAATTGATTTATTATTAATGGATAATTAATAAGTGATTAAAGAATAATTAATCAAAATGATTTGTAAATTATTAATGTTAGTTAACCAGGACTAGTAATTCATATGAAATAAATTCGATTTAAATTAATCAGATAATTTATTGATCTTACCTATGGATATTTGGATTCTATTGGATTTGATATTCCTGATTTATGATGCTTAGTATATATCCTGATTTATGTTGTGATCTGTGATAAATTATCTGTGATGTAATTTACTAGCCGTGGCATATATATTTGTGATCTGTATATAACAGATAAGCGTTATAGTTTATATCGTTTATCAACTATATTCCTGTATTCTGATCTGTGATGATTGTATGCTGTTGCACTACTGTGTATAACCCCTGGACCACACCATACACACACAAATATGGATTTCACGAGGAAATCGATTAAGTCGCAGATTTTTGAAATAGTTATATTTGAATTTTTAAATTCAAATGTTTTGGAAATGGAATCGAAATAAATGTGAAAAGCTTTTAGAATGAAATTTCAAAATAAAATTTATTATTTTTAAATTACTTGATTAAGTTTTGGAATTTAAATAATTTGGTTTAAATTTAAATTCAATACTTGAAATTGAATTCTATGATTTGAAATTAGGGATTAAAGATGTTATATTGGTTATATAAGGATTAAACCACTTTTAAGTATTGTTTTTGGGAATTTGAATTTAACCCAAGGACTTCAACTCGTATAAATGAATCAGATTTCCAAAATGAAAACTGTTGTTTTCAAATGATAAACACTTTTAGATAAGAACTGAGATTCCAGTTAATTAGGGGAATTTCAAGATTGAATAGAGAAATGATTTTCCTAAGTTATAAATGAATTCTTTTTGAAAGCTATGAATTAAATCTGTTTATTCTTAACAGATTTAAATTGATGATTTGTTTAAATCAAATTGAAATGAAATTGTTTTGAAGGCTATAAGTTAAATCTTTGATTTAAAGATTTAACGAGTTAATCGAATTGAAATGAAAATTGATTTGGAAAAATCTGTGAATGAATCTTTTATTTAAAAGATTAAAATGTGAAAATTGTTTAAACCGTTAAAGGTTGTGAAAATGAATCTTTTTGTTTAAAGATTGAAAATGGTAATTTGTTAAACCATTTGAAAGAAAGTTTGAATTATTAAGTTGTGACTTAATTGAAATCCCATTATCCATTTGTTTTTGAAATATCGTGCTCACTATTCGGTTTAGCCGGGAAAGGACCTTTGTGTCGTATAACCCATTCCGAATATGTGATTCGACGTTATGGATAGCATTTGAAGACCGGTGATGAAGACCGGGTATTTGCGAAAGCGATAGGATGACCTATCGATTGTCTCTGCACTGGGTAGCTCCTGGTATAGAGATTCCCTAAGTGATGGGAAATTCGATCGGGATTGTGGATATCCGGATTGCAAGGACTTCTTTGTAAGTGCCTTCGGTTCTGTTCGATCCCGGAACAGACTTGTATGGATAGTATGTCTAACATTACAAGTTGAGATATAAAGCCGATTTCTTTCAAATATATTTCTGTTGGTGGCGGAGAATTTATTCTTTTAGCTTAACACCCTTCTCTGAGACGTACGAGCTCAGAGGTTATATAGTTGAAGGTTATCAGCGATATATTCCCAATTTGGTAATGTGACATGCTGAGTGTTGCTGTGAAATGATCATTGTGTTGATTATTTATGATAGGATCATTTGTTTGATCGTCTATCTTGGTGATCATTTCTATGATCATTTGTTGACCCAAAGCATGGCTTTTGTATAAAGTATGTTTTTGTGGACGTGACTTCGTCGAACCTCACACCCCGGAAATGGTCAAAACGGGAAAGATGCGGCAAGGTTATGAGGGGTAGCTCCCTTTAGGGTATGTGCATTTCCTTCTGGATAGAGGTGGTATCATGGTATGGAGCCCAGATATTTAACCTATGTGGTTACCGCGAATTTATTTCTTTGTGGTTGTTGGTTATCGGGATCCCGTGAGAAAGGTCGTTTACGATCGGGGAATGGCGTGCTCGTGTCAGTAGTTACCCAGTTAGGGGTAACCCGGCCTTGTGTTGGCAGAGTTCCGGTTTGGTTCTCGGGGATATCCATCCAGAGGCATTCTCATGTGGCAATGGGAAGTTCCTTGGCCTGACCATTCGTTGGAAATCCAAAGAAACAATACGAAACCTTGTACGGTATTAGATATAGAACCTGCCATCTAATATGGTAGCTATTAGTAGGCATAATATAATGGTACCTATGCTGGCTAAGATTTATATTCTACTTTCGAAATTGTTTCCTACACTATGCACTAATAATAATATGAAATGTTCTTTTTAATGCGTATCAAGCATCTTTGACTATCATAAGGAGAAATCTCCTCCAAGTCTGCGTTTGCATTGTGTGTGTGGCGGGAGGTCTTATGGTAGTCTCATCTTTTAAAAGCATTATGAATTGAATTTAAAAATATTTCTTTGAATGTTTTAAAAGATAAACTGTTTTTGTTGCTCACACCAGTCCCACGACTGATCCGGAGTTTATTGTTTCTTTCCTAAACTCTGGATGCTCATTATTTTCTACACGAGCAGTCTAGAGTTGGGTTCTTCAGATAGTCAGATTAGTAGGTTATCTGGAGTTAGTTCAGTCTTTGGTTCGCCCCAGTCTTGCTAAGCTTGGTGCATCGTTATTGGGAGTTCGAGCTATTGCTGGATTGATTCTTGGAGATGGAGTTGCAGTTCTCGGAGTTCTCTTTTGAAGACTATCTTAGAGTTATATTGTTCTGCTGCTAGATGTTATCTATCGTTTTCTTTTCCGCTGCTATTTTATTGTATCATATCTCTGATGTATATTGATATCTATTGGATCATCTGTTGTATCAGATATTGTATCAAAGCTGTATATCAATGTATTATTCTTTTATTCCGCTATGTTGTTTACTTAATGTTGTTATAAGCTCCGACGAATCAGATTTGAACGGTCGAATCTATGGCATTCGAATACGATTTGAAGTATGGATGTCGATTTTCGAGCGGGCAAAATCCGAGTCGTTACACAATTCGTTTCGCTCGAATTGAACTCGTATGAAGAGTTATGCAATAATTAGCCTAACGTTAATTAAAATTTATATTAACTAGTAATATAATAATAATAAAAACAACATACCCTTTCTTCTCGATTACGAACACACAACTGAAAACCAATACGCGACCTAAATCTTTCAGCCGTACAAAACAACGACGACCGGAACCAGATCAATCCACCCCCTTCGAGGCGCCCGTCCATGCTCCACCATCGTTGATAACGGCGTCGTCTCTACTTTCCCCATTGACGCGCGAGAACCACTAAGACGTGCCACTGTTTCGCCCAGATTCTGGCGATATCAGGCGTCAATGACGAAACACAACCGTATAGATGCAATGAGGATGGTGAGCACTACAATTTCTCTGTTGGGGTCGATGAAAATTGATGAGTAGATTGAGAGAAATCAAGGGTTAAAAGTGAACGAATTCTGGCCTTTGAAAACAGCACAGGTGGCGGCCATGAATTAAAACTAGGGTTTAGAATATTTTAATATAAAACAGTCTCTATATGCGTGTCGTATTTATATTGTTACGTCTAAAATCGTCCGTACTCAGATCGAAGCATTCCGCCTGGCGTTTATAATGTTTTATCCACATTCCAAATGCAATGGAATTAGTTTCGAAGCCTAATTAGATCGTATGTGGAAGATAGCTTTTCAAAGTCAATTTATTTTATTGAATTCCTTAAATTGATTCCTATGCGTTTCAAGCTTGTACGGCCAAATGACAAGTCTGATCGCTACGAAACTTAAAGTCCTACAATAATTTGTTATCACGGATCCGATGAAATTGGTTTCGTCAAAATCCAAGAAAGTAGCCAAAATGGTTATTTTTACTCGTCGATTAATATATAAAATTTTCAAATTCTAATAACTCACATTAAAATCAAATTTTGAAAGTAAATGATCTTCATTCATACTTATATCAAATTTGAGTCAATTTTCGATTTCATTTTCATTCGCATAAATTAAAAATTACACTTTTTAATAAATTTAAAAAAATTATTTACCCGATTCATCAATACTAATAGTTCATTAAATTTTATTTTTAACCTTTTTATTCAATAATTATATCAAGTCCTGTAATTTAAAACAGTTAAAAATACGGGTCTTACATACTCCCCCACCCAAAACTTTTCATCCTCGTAAAGGCATTAGGTAAAGAATTTAACATACAATAATTTATTCAAAATTATCAAATTATAAAACATTAAAATCTTATTTGAAAACTATTTCCATGCTTCTACTACGCCACTCCGATATCGATTTTTTGGAAAATATAACTTATATAGAAAAACAAGCTATAAAATTTTTAAAACTTCAAAATTTTTCTAACTCCCGGATTTATATAAAATTTCGGCAGTCTCCTTTGCGTGGCCCGATTGGAATTTTTTTTACAATACAATATATATCACAATATACCAAATAGATATCAAATATACATCTCATCTCAATGGTGAGGCATCCCGATGGGAAAAAATATAAAATCGTGAAAATAATTCGCTTTACTAAGTTATCTAGTTTCATTTAATATCCAATTCAATTTATTTAATATTAAATTAAACTTCATTTCATTTAACTCAATACTCATTTTATTTAATCTTATTCAAATTAAATTTTCCTTATCTTTTCACATTCAACAATTTTAAATTTGTTTTCAGCTTATTGATTCTCAAATCCACAAGTTATTCAATTTATTCAATCAAAATTTCATTTTATCTAATTCATTTCAAATACATTTCATTTTATTTAAGCTTCTTGAGTTAGACTTCATTTTATTTACCTAATTTCACTACCTCCATTTAATTTAACAATGCTAAGCCAATTATCTTATTTCGTATCACAAATTCAATTTTTTTTCCCTTGTTTCCTTAACCAAAATTTACCCATTTTAAACTTGGTTTATTTTACTATTCAAATTTATAAGTTATAAAATATTTATTTTCTATACTTGTTTTATTTTAAACTTGGTTTATTTTAAACTTGGTTTATTTTAAACTCATTCCTTATATACTACTTTCAATTATAAGTTCAAATTTGTTTTCAAACATTTATTAAATTATACTTAGAATATTTTTCATAATCAAAACTTGTTTAATAGAAAAATAAATTTCTTTTGGTAGCAATTTTCACTCAGAAACTCAAAAATTAACATTGGCGATGTTGTAGTCATCCTAGAATTATTTCACAAAGACCAAGCGAGTT
The DNA here is from genome assembly GCA_030765085.1 of Allium cepa. Classification (NCBI taxonomy): domain Eukaryota; kingdom Viridiplantae; phylum Streptophyta; class Magnoliopsida; order Asparagales; family Amaryllidaceae; genus Allium; species Allium cepa. The sequence goes on along the minus strand of CM060937.1, from coordinate 764,447,627 downwards.
TAATGCTTTTCAAAATATTTTTCTAGCAATTTTTTTTCAAATAATACTATTATTAATTTTTAAGGGTTTGAAAAACTATTTTGAAAACAAAAGTAGTTTAAATTCTAAAATTCTCAGTTTTGAAAATCACTTCTATTTATACGCTACATTTAAATGTACTCATACAATTTCATTACTTCATTATGAATACACTTTGGTACTTTATATATTTGTTATTTCAAATGGTTTTTTTAATTAGATTTCAATTCAATTTTAATTATCAAAGGCTTCATCAAATAAAATTCATTAAGTATTCGCTCTATTTTAATTCAACCAATAATTGATGATAATTAAATATTATCATGTCCTAACAACAATTTCCGTAAAAATTATCATTATATAAAATATAATACAGTTTTGGTAAAAAAAATCATTTACCCGATTTTAAAACAATATTATGTCGACTTGCCTTGTTTAAGTGTTTAGAAATCCCTATCGATGACACGTCGTCCTGCATATCGACCAGAATTCATAAACAACTCAATGGATAAATAAACACAATATAAAACATTTTATAACACTAACAAGTACGCCCTCTCATATAAGCACACACATATACTCAAACAGACCACTCTAAGGTACTACTACCCTATCTCTAATGAGTCAAACCTCACAAAGTCAATATTATCGCTAAACCTTGCTTTGATACCAATTTTGATGACCCACATTTAAGAAGGTTTAAATCAACAATAATCCACACATGTCTAAATTAAACAATCTAAAACGTAGATAATCAATGGGGTTGAATAAGAAAAATACGAAAAGAAGAAGAAAACAAACAGCGCAAATGATAAAATATAATTATCAAATAACAGTTCATGAAGCTGTTTACTATACATTTGATTATAATCTACACACATGTATCAGAGTTATATATACACACACATCAGGGATAAGTGATCAATATACAGGATAGCATGAATAAGGAAATAACAATAGTAATAATATACCAACTTCGTCCTCGTCTTCGTCCTCCAGCGCTTTTGATCTTCAATACATTGGAAAAACTCAGAACTGATCTGAGCGTAATGAAAAAATAAAACACTCGAGTCAGGACTAAAATACTCTTATTTAAGTCAAATCAATATCAGAAATATGGGCGCAATAACTTAAGAGATGTTACGGGATTTTCCATCTCCTAAGGATCCATTAAACTATTTATATATAATAGTATACGCTATAACAGATAATGCCTATCAGTAAAGTAAATATTAAAATAGCGTTAAGGCTTTACATTATTTACATTAACACATTTTTATGGGTTCAAAACCAAAGTCGTAATGGGCTCATATCGGGATAAATATGACAAGGCACGTGAGGCAATGCCCAATATAGGATTCTACCAGTTTACCATTTCTGGCTGGTCGTAACCCATCTGTGGCCGACCGCGACAATCAATCCAAACAAAAGGTGCACCCATGGAGTCAAAAATCACAATAGTAATACGAGTGATCAACGTCGCTAGAGATAGCTAACCTCATTGGCCAAGCATAGGATCATGTTTTAGTCATTTTATTTATGACACGGCTGTAAAGGCTATCCATCATCGTTCTCTTACTTCAGCAAACATTGCCAATTCAAGCACTACATTCTGGATATCATCCACCGCGTACACAGTTGTCAAAGTGGTTTCAATATTGATAGAGAGTATGCCAATAAGAGGCCCCGGTCTCTTTAACAACCAAACATCATTTTACACACCGGTTGATTCTTTTTTAATTCGAAAATAATTCGTACTTGATATCAAAATATCATATTCGCTTCAAAATCTAATCCATTTTGAAACCATCGTATTCGCTTCAAAAAAAAATCATATTTTACCTCGCAATTGTCAATGCAGTTCGATAAATCAATGTCTCTTCAAACTTTGATTCGAGTTAAATTTAGGTTATAACTTCACTTTAACTCAATTCACATTTAAATCCAAGATTTAAAACTAAACATTTCACCCTTTTGACCATTTTGATTTTTTAAAAATAGTTAAATAGTTTTAAAATAGTTAAATAATTAATAAAAATGTTTGAGCAATAAAAATGGTTTATATAGTAAAATATTTTGGAAAATCAAAATAATTTGAATATTTAAAGAATATAGATTTGAAATCATTTATACTAAAAATATTCATTTAAAAATAGTTCAAAAGTCAAACCGGTTCACTTTTCAAATTTTCAATTCGAATCATTTCTAATTTCCATTTCGATTTAATCGATTCATTTTCGATTTCATGTCAAATTTTACTTCGATTCCAAATAATTTTAAAGCCCATTTCCAAATTAATTTCAACTCCAATTCCAAATTATTTAAATTTCAATTCCGATTTAATTTAAATTTCAATTCTCAAATTTAAACCATTTCGGTTTATATCAATTTCGAGCTTGATTTTCAAAATATTGATTTTAAACACAAATCAATTTTCCTTCAATATCAAATTAAAAATCCAAATCTTTAAATATAAATAAATTTCGAACTCAATTTCGAAATCTAATTTTATATCACTTTTACTTAGCAATATTCAAAGAATAAAAGCAAATCTTTTAAAACAAATCAATTTCTAAAATTCACATTATATTTCGATTTTAACTTTAAAATCTTTCTACGATTATTTAAATAATTTTGTTTACCAAATTTAAATTTCAACATTCCGAGCTCCAGTTTGAAACTAATTCGGTTTCCATAAATTCGATTTTTATTTCTTAAATCAAATCATTTTAAATAATTTCAAATTGAAAATTTCAAAATCATTTAACTTAACCAATCCGGTGTCCGTATATATATTTCTATCCTATGGCCAAGTGAATCAATTATTTCGACTTAATTCAGGGATGGATATGTATATATTTCAATCCAAAATAAATATCATTTTAACCTATTTCTTATTTATTTGAAATAATTCAATTTACAGTTCTATATACTGTAAATAATATATGAGATGATAACATGATATATCTAAATAAATAGACATCCAAATATGAACCAATAGCATCCATCACAATCAATCATCCAAACAGCTAATAGTTCACAACAATTTCATAATTATGAGTATCGGGTATTTTACGGGCAATTAAATTCTAATTCAATTTAACAGTCAATTCAAATTCTATAATTTAATTCAGATGTCAATTTAAATGTCAATTTTACTTATCAAACAAAAACCAATAAATTTCAATTACTTCACGATGTAAATTTAACTACATAAAAAATTATTTTAGTCAAGTGTGTGCGTATAAACACCCACCTTTGATTTATCCACGATTTAAAATTCAATTTAAGACCGAAAATCTAATTGTCTCAAAATCCAACCAAACCAGTTCCATGTCGTAAACGACTTTAATGCGAGTCCAACGCAATTCGTTTTGCTCGAATTGGACCTTGTACGAAGAAGTTATGCAATAACTAGTCTAACGTCAATTAAAATTTATATTAACTAATAACATAATAATAATAGTAACAACGTACCCTTTCTCCTCGATTAAGATCACACAGCCGTACGTGACCAAAATCTTACAACCGTGCAAAACAATGATGACCAGAACCAGATCAGTGCACCCCCTTCGAGTCGCCCCTCAATGCTTCACCATCGTTGACTACGGCACCGCCTCTGCTGCCCCCAGTGATGCGCGAGAACCCCAAAAACGTGCCACTGTTTCGCCCAGATTCTGGTGATACCAGGCGTCAACAACGAAACTCAACCATATAGATGCAAAGAAAACGGTGAGCTCTACAATTTCTCTGTTGGGGTCGATGAAAATCGATAAGTAGATTGAGAGGAATTAATGGTTAAATGCGAACGAATTCCAACCGTTGAAAATAGCACAGGCGGCGGCCATGAATTAAAACTAGGGTTTAAAATATTTTGATTTAAAAAAGTTTCGATATGCATGCCGTATATATATAGTTATGTCTAAAATCGTCCGAACTCAAATCTTAGCGTGCCGTCTGACGTTTACAATATTTTATCCTCATTTCAAATGCAATGGAACTAGTTTCGATGCGATCGTATGTGGATGATAGCTTTTCAAAGTCAATTTATTTTATCGAATTCCTTAATTGATTTCTACACATTTCAAGCTCGTACGGCCAAACGACAAGTTCGATCGCTACGAAACATGGAATCCTATAATAATTCAATATTACGGATCCAATGAAACAGGTTTTGTCGAAATCCGAAATAGTGGCCAAAATGGTTGTTTTTACTCGTCAATTAATATATAAAATTTCCAAATTCTGATAGTGTTAACCCCGTTTCAACCACGAGTTAAGGCGTCTACGAGTTAAAGAGCTTACGAGTTAAGGAGCTAACGACGTAACAGGTTAAGACCTAAATGACTTAGGGAATGTCACGACTCAACAGCCTTAGCTCATTGCCAACCTAAAATGAATGAGGACTCAACTGATTGCCGACTTAACGACTCAAGGTACTTCACGACTCAAGATACTTCACGACTCAGCAAGTTACCGACTCAACAATTGAGGAGTTGCACGAGTTAAAGAATTGTGCTTACGACCTACCTTGAATCGTCAGCGACTCAAGCAAGCAAACAAGAAGCTACGACCAGTTAACTCGTGCGCGACCACAGCTCACAACTTACGACTTAAGAAAGTCCTCGACCTAAAGGAGTGACGACTAAAAGCACTAAAAGGAAGAGTCAACAACACTTAAGTCGCTGCTGACTTATAACTGCAGATAATTCGTTCACGACCTAAGACTTGGAGACAAGTTCAATACCATGCTGTAATAAAATGACTCGTTGACGACTTACGACTTATTATGACTCGTGTACGACTGATTCTAGCATAAAGGAAGTTGCATTTGGTAAACTCAGGAACGACTTAGAACTTGTATCATTCATTCAAATGGGTGCATAACTTTGGACCAAGCCATGAGCTAAACCCAGTAGGTCGGCCGCGACCTACCATGAGTTATCTTCGAGTTACGACTTATCATGAGTCGTGTACGAGTTACGACCTAACTCCGAGAAATGTCTATAAATACGACCCTAGCTCCAACTAGAGAGGGGCTTTTTGGCTCATTCTTTTCAAGCATCGATACTCTTCTGAATTCCAAACCAACTCGACACTCAAAGCTTTCAAGACACGTAGAACGCTGCCAACAACTTCAAGAAGGAATCTCATACATCCGACATGGGTTTGAAGACTTTCACTTACATTGAAATTTAAGCTACTCGTCCAAAGTGCTTAGTAATTCAAAGTGTATTGTACTTGGGAAGAATTGTATCGACTTGTAACAAAATCATCAATAAAGACATTCAAAATGGATGTAGGCAAACTATTAAGCCGAACCACTATAAAACTGCTGTTGTTTACTGTTTTTCCTGCGGTTTTCTGCTTATACTCTGTTCCCGAATCATCGGGTGGTTCTTTCACAACTACACTTTACACAACGGGGTGTTAGCGTTCAAATTTTATCGTTAACATTTTTGGTGCTTTCACGGAGAATTGAACTCAGGCTACTTCCATCATTGCTTCGCAAAGGTCTACGATAAGGATTTCTTTTAAAACTAGGAGTTTATTGGAAATAATGGCTCCTGGAAGAAGACGAAGTTCTGCAAGGTCCGATAATGTTCATGGAAATACACCCACTTCTCTTCCTTCAAGTCAAGCAGCTCCGACTGCTGGAGTTACACGAGCAGAGCTGGACGTTGTGATTCTGGGACTGAATCAGCAGTTGAATGCTCAGAATGCACAATTAGAAGCACAGAATGCTCAGAACGCCTTGATTATGGATAGGTTAAACGCCCTGCTTGAGTCAAATCACCAACGTCAGGATAATGAAGCAGTCTATGCTGAGGATGCCCGTGACCCCCAAGAGAAGGATATTCCTCAAAGGCCAGATAACACCGCTGCAAGAGCACCTTCCCAAGCTGAAGGGTCAAGGCCACAGCCAACCTTTCAAACTTCTGAAAGGGCAGCTAATTTCTTACAGGCAAAGTCTCAAAACGACGAGGAGTATCTATCAGGGATGGTCCGCTCAATCATGAAAGAAAGTATGCGGAGGCATGAGGATGAAAATGATTGGGGATTCGCTCCGAGCAAAACTCCGTTCACTGAAAGGATTTTAAAGGCGGAGTTTCCCAGGAAGTTTTCACCTCCTACCATCCCAGCCTATCGAGGGACAAGTGACCCTAACCAATTTCTATACAGATACGATTGGTATATGACTGGGGCACGAGCATCGGATGAGATTAAATGCCGATATTTTCCAGTATATTTAGAAGGGGTGGCTTTGCTTTGGTTCACCAAGCTACCAGTTCGATCTATAGATCAATTCTTCGATTTAACCCGAAAGTTTAAAGAACAATTCAGACTGTATGCGTCAAAGGCAAAAGATATAATGTCATTGTCCAGTCTAGAACAAGCACCCGGAGAACCTATCAAGTATTTTTTGAACCGTTTTAATATAGCTTTAGCTGAGGTAGACAACGCGGAACCCCGAATGATCCTAACGTACTTAGTGCGGGCCATCGACAAGTCGAGTAAATTCGGGGTGTGGCTCAAAATGAAGGAACCAAACTCACTCGAGAAGTTTTATAAAAAGGCCGACGAGTTCATACGCCTAGAAAACCTCTCGATACCAGTAGAAGCAGCGGTGGCTGAAATCAAGAATAACGATGTCATTTCTAACAAGAGAGGATCTGGAAACCAGGAAAGAGAATGTGATGAAGGAAAGAGGCAGGGAAATAAGAAGAAACCTCGACGTTTTAACCCTTCAGATTTCACCCCCTTAACTGATACACCGGAAAAAATCTTCTTGGCAACAAAGGATGTTATCAAGTACCCTAAACCACCTGAGATGGGAAGAGGGGCAGTGCAAAATGGGAAATTCTGTCAATTTCACAACCAGCCCGGTCATGATACTGATCAATGTCTCCAGTTAAAGAGTGTGATTGAAGAATTGTTGAAACAGAATAAACTTCAACAATATGTGAAGAAAGACGGAACTGACCCAATCTCGTCTACTCAGGGGCAACCACGTCTTGCTTATCGATCCAGCTCGGGCAACAGAACTACAGAGCAGGAATCCGAGAAGCTGGTCATTGATTAACATATGAATCACAAAACCATGGAATAGCATTCATTTGCACCCATATTTTACTTGATAGCGTTGCTTAACTTGGTAAAATGATCATGGATGTATAATTCTTGTGCTGTTAACCACTGTAAATTTGATGTGAATCAGTAATGAGAGATTATAAATCTTGTATTCTTTAATGCCGTTAAAATGCCTGTATCATTTCGATATGCAAATATTACTAAAAATATCGATTTAGTATTGCAGGCTATCAAAATAAGGCTTTCTCATCCAACACATCACAAAGCGAAGTGATCCCTACAAATCACGGAGCAGACAAATGACAAGTCACAAATGCTCCGAATTCAAGTATTTCGAAAGAAGTGCAATTTGCAAATGATTGAGAACTTCATCAAAAAGGGCATCTTCCTAATAGGAAGATTATGAGCCTTTGGTAACCGACCACAATCGTTTGCGTAAACGAACATCTGGCGGAGCAACTTGCATCTGCCCCATGGATCCACTCAGCAATAAGGCATATTTCTTTAGCAAAGAACAAATGGAAAATGTACTTGAAGTTATTGTGTGGGATTGCTAAGAAGCGCAGGGTATAAAGACACAAGCGCCAACGCTACTCTTTAGAGTCCAAAATACTCTTCAGAGTCCAAATGCTTCTCTTCGGAGACCCAAAGCTACTCTTGAGAGTCCAAAATACTCTTCAGAGTCCAAATGCTTCTCTTCGGAGACCCAACGCACTCTTTAGAGTCCAAAATACTCTTCAGAGTCCAAATGCTTCTCTTCGGAGACCCACGCTACTCTTTAGAGTCCAAAATACTCTTCAGAGTCCAAATGCTTCTCTTCGAAGACCCAACGCTACTCTTTAGAGTCCAAAATACTCTTCAGAGTCCAAATGCTTCTCTTCGGAGACCCAACGCTACTCTTTAGAGTCCAAAATACTCTTCAGAGTCCAAATGCTTCTCTTCGGAGACCCAACGCTACTCTTTAGAGTCCAAAATACTCTTCAGAGTCCAAATGCTTCTCTTCGGAGACCCAACGCTACTCTTTAGAGTCCAAAATACTCTTCAGAGTCCAAATGCTTCTCTTCGGAGACCCGACGCTACTGTTCAGAGTCCAATGCCACTCTTTGAAGTCCAACGCTACTCTACAGAGTCCAAAGCTACTCTTTAGAGTCCAAATCAAAGACCTCGAGCGGGCCTAGCCAGAAAAGAAAGATCTTTCTCGTCACAAAGTTACGGAATGATCGGTCGATATAATCCCGTGAATCCGTCCAACCGAGAGAAAGAAACTCCAAACTTCCAGGCAAAAGCCCTACTCAGAGGCACACGTTTCACAGAGATTGAAATAAAACTTCCAGGTGTTGAAACGTGAAAAGCCCTCTCTGGAGGCCCATTTCACCACAGTTGAAATGCTAAAAAACCATCTTCAAAGGCACACTTTGACTTTTAAAGGAAGAATGATCCACCTATTCTGGAAAACACTCTTCCTCAAAAAGAAGTTAAAGTACCCTTCAGATGCCCGCTTTATCAAATAAAAGAATTCACTTGGCAAAATGTGTATATGCACAAAAGAAAAAGCGATATCTTCAAAGGATGAAGCGTAAAAGCTTATATGGAGGGAATTGTACTCTGTTTTTAACAAAATAATATCCTTCCAAGTATGGAATAATTATTCTCTAGAAAATGAAAGTACAAGTCCCCTCAAAATATAAAATATTGCGACAAGCTTATGGTATAGGGGAAACATGGTATAACTACATTGGTAGAATCGCGCTCGAACAATATACCACAAGCTCACTGCAATATCGTGCAAAGAAATTGTACAAAAATGAATAATAAACGCATTCTCAAACACAAACATGAAGTTTGTACAAATAAAGGATCATTTTATTCAGTTCTATTACATTTTTTACAGATACAAATTTCGAAATAAAGAAAGCGGGGGCCGGTACCCGCACAATCCTCGACCAGTACATGCAAAAAACAAAAAGCTAAAAACTGGAATCTTCATTTCTTCTTGCCACCTTTGGACCCTTCACCCGGCCAGATGGTTAGCTTTTCGGGTCGATCTATAGGCATGAGGGAAGAAGGAGAGGGAGGTACAACTGGTTCAACTTCCGGTTCCTCTTCAGTAGCAATGATGCTCTTCCTCCTCCTCTTTGATATTCCGCGCTTCTTTTTCCTCTTTGAGGAAGATTCACTTCTTGGAGTAACAAGTTTAGACAAAGTTATGTCATCAGAAGGAGTCCGCTCCGGAGATATCTCACCCTCCCTCAAGTCCTTCGTCCTTTTGTTCTTGCGAAGCAGATGGGTCATCCAAGCCCCGAAGGGCACCTATTATTTCTTCCTGTGATCCCGGATGAGGAGTAGGAATGATTGGGGGAGGCACAGGAACAGTAACTGGAGGTGAAGAAGTTTGAATAACGCTCGGCGTTTTCTCTACAAAGGAAAAGTTAAAAGTGTCAGTAATTCTCGCGAAAAGAGGAGACAATGGCTCGTCGAGATTCAAGAGATAATCAAGAAGCTCGTTAAATCCCTAAGAAACTGGCAAGTTGTCCCCATGAGCATTATTAGGGTTACCTGGAGAAGTTGGTGGTATCACATCAACTTCGTAGTCTGGAGCTTCAGCACTCTTTTGTGGCTCATCTACGGCTTGTGTAATTATGGCTCCGGCATCAGCTTTAGTAGGAATCAGTGTGTGAGAGCTAGAACCAGCAATGTCAACATCAGCTGAAGTTGAAGGAGGGACAGGGGCAGTCAAAGTTGTTTCTTTTTCTAGATGCTCTTTCCCCATCGTTTCAGCTCGCAATTTAGCAAGTCGCTCCTTCCCCCTAGCAAGGGCTGCGCGAGCTTCGATGTCTAAATAGTGTGCCTCTAGCACCTCTTCCGCATACCCGGCGCCTTTAAGCATTTCAAGTGCGGCCTCCCATACTTCAGATAGGGTAACCTCATATTTGGGACCCAGGAATGCAAGACTGCCATGCCCTAACACACTTTGCAAATAGAATTCAAATAATGTCGAGCCGATGTCAGCTTTGGTAGCTTCATGAGCTTCTTCAGCTGCAATTCTTCCACCAACCACTTCATCTCGCTCCCTTTCGACCGTAGATGGTTGAGCTTTCAATTTTTCAATTTCCGCAACCTGGAAGCTAGTTTGCTCTAGCAACTGAGTAATGTCAGTACGGTAGCCCACCAGAATTCTCTCCAGTCCATCAGCCTTGGCCTCGGCATCCCTTTGTGCAGCATGAGCATCCCGCACTTGTTGTTGAAGCACATTTTCTTTTTGAGAGTAGGAAGCGGAAGAAGTAACAAGTTCTTCTTTAAGCTTTTCCACTTCCGCTTCAAGTTTTTCGTTGTAGGTGACAATGCTATTCATTTCCTCATCATGTTGCTCAAGGGTCTTTTGCCATTCGGTTTTGTCATTTTCCATGGTTAACATAGCTTCGAGATTGTCCCGATTCACCCTTTGAAGCTCATCAACAAGTTTTTGCCAATTTGACATCGTCTCAATGTCAGCTTTAACGGCATCAAGGTTCCGTAACATGGCATTTTTGTCTATGGGAACCAGATCAAGGTCAAAGCGAACTCCTTTTATGCACCAATTTGGAAATCGACTTTGGAGAGTGGCTGGACCTGGTCCAACTTGGTAAGGAGGCCTGTTAATGATCGCCTGAATATCAGTACGGGAAGGGGCAAGAGACTGAGAGGAAGTAGGAGCAGTAATCTTTTCTGAAGTTGCAGGCATTGGTTCCTCACTGACTTTATCCCGTTTACTCGGGTCATCGGTTATGTGACTCTTCCCTCTATCATCATGAGATTTGCGTTTGTGGGAGTCACCCTCTTTGTGGGAAGAATCGTATCGGTCATCGGGTCTCCCATAACGTTCTTCATGGGCACGTCTCTCCCGAGCCTTCCGGGCGGCCCTTTCTTCGTCAGTCTCTCTGTGAACAGGGAGATAGCGCTTATAGTCATACTGGCCGCGTCTCCCGTATCGCTGAAAGCCATCGTAATACGAGCCGCCTCGCTTCATTGAAGAACCTGAAATTGGAAAAAAGCACAACTTTAGAATTCTTTGGCAGTGTGAAAAGCTAAGTGTGTAAAATGTCAAAGAATCCTAGTCGTGTGTGATGTGTAAACTACACGCGCTGAACCACGAACTGCTCGTCAGTCGAGGGGTAACAACAGGTTTTATAGCTAACGGCAATTCTCCAGATGAGGGGGTTTGTTTAAGGGTAGAAGTTGCTTCAACTGTCGGAGATATAACTTTGGTAACAGCGGGATCATCTTTGAAGAGCTCTTGAGAGGTGACCATTATGTCGCTCAAACCTTCGAAGATGTCATCACCGCCATACTTAGCAGAGCTCCCTCCATCAACTCCTTTCTCAATGTTCTCCCCGGTTTGAAGAAGAGATTCCTCTTCTTCAATAATTGGGGCCAGTGCAGGCTTATCGGAGGGCCCCGCAGCATCTTTTGGAGTCGAACATTTCACTAGCGAGGCCTCAATGGTAGTTCCTCCCTACACAGGCTCTTTAACAGGAGATGAGGCATCCGGAGTTTCAGCTGGGGAGTCTGTGATTTCATGAGGATGTGTAGAGCGAGAAGTATGCAAAAGTCCGTACTGATGCAAAAATTCGTCTCTCAACAGAAATTGAATGTCTCTCTCCTCAACTGGCACGGCCTTGAGCCTCTCGAAAGTTGGCTTATGACTGGGATCCTTAGAAGGAGGGGGAGCGCTGAAAGTAAAAAAGAAGCGGAGTTAACACTTAACAATTCAGTCTCGCAAAAGTCGGATAACAAACGTAGTAACAAAGATGGATGATCTTACTTCCTTCCCTCCATACAGCATAAAACCCCGGGGGACAACGAACAAAGAAGAACTGGGTTAGGAACCCATGAGCAGTGTCTGGAAGGCCAACGATCAATTTGCGGTTTCGGGCGCTTCTCACAACAGTAATAGAAGGATGATCTTTGGTCCGGGTAAAGGAACAAAAGTAACAGATTTCATCAAAGCTCGGAAGTCGATCAAGCGTTCTCCTAAATAACACACCCAACCCCATTAGAATGGCATAACCGTTGGGATGTAGCTGGGATGGAGCGATGGCCAGTTGACGAAGAAGATGCTGGAGAAAGTTGTTGAAAGGAGGGATGGCCCCGCTCAGGCACATTTGTCGGTTAACTGTCACAAAGCCAGGGGGTGCTATGTCAGCAGTGTTACTTCTCTCGGGAAGAATGGCATCTGATTCAGCAATGCCAAACTGAGCGCACAACTGGCGAAAAACTTTGTATGATAGCGTGTTAGAGGCTCTTTCGGGAGGATTGACTAGTGGAGCCGGAATAACAGTTGCCTCTCCAGCCTGAACTGTTGTATCTTCTTCCTGAGAAGTCATTCTACACAAGCAACTGGATATTCAAATGTGAAGGTGCACGTTTTCTAAAAGTGTGAAGTGTCGTGCAAAACTAATAAAAATAGCAAGTAAATATAACTGGAATTAAACTAGTCGACGATTGATCGACTACAAAATTTCAGAACTTGTTAATCTAAAGTTCAAGCATAATATTAGTGCAGGCTGGTCAGTTTCAATTGACTATTTCAGTGTTGCTTTAATATTTTACTTGAAATTGATGAAAGCACTTCGTTCACACAATTTATTTGAGTTAATTATCTGTTATTAACTAATCTGTCATTTGATGTGGGCAGTCAATGGCAGTATATTCGTCCCAATTTTCTGTAAATGTTGTATTGGACAGATTGTTAGCTCGCAAGTTAAGGTGACCTGTGAATGAATGCAATAAAGTTCAACAGTTCAAAGTCCATGCAACGGTTCAAAGTTAGGTCAGGTCATTGGTTTTTTGGCTAGCTTGCCCACGACTTAAGGATTAAGGGGCGAGTCAGTTTAAGTTGCTTCAATTTTAAATCAATGATGTTCTAAGTCGGCAATGCTTTGGGTCAAAGGCCGCAAAACAGAGGAAGGACTCCAGTGGAAAAGCAGTGGGAAATTTCCTAAGTACTAACACAGCCACGACTCAAGATTTCAAGCTTTAACTCAGCTACGACTCAGGGTTTGAGTCGTAAAGGTTGCTAAGTCGCAGAGAATACTTGGTCGCATAAGACTGCTGAATCATACTCAAAACAACGGTTCACTCTTAACCCGTTAACTTCTTCTCCTAACCCGTTAGTCTTTTCTCCTAACCCACAAGCTTTTTCCTCATGACCCATTAATCAAGTAACTTCACAATCCTTAACTTTAATCTTATCACACCACGAAATCGTTATAAATCGCGAGTTATCCTGAATCAAATCAAATAGCCTTAAGTCCACCGATGATCCATGCAGTAGTATTTGCAAGGCTCAAGGATGTAAATCGTGGGCGGAGATCGATGATGGTGATCGGCGATTGGGAAAAAGAGAAAGTTGCTTACGTGGTGTGAAGCTAGAGATGGTTGGAAGTAAAATTGGGTGAAGATCGCCTTTGGAAGCTTGAAGACGTGATAATGGAAGGAATGGCTCAGGGGATAAGTAATGAGAAGAGTGAGATAGGAGGAACGACTCAAGCATTTTATATCTTGAGGCGCTGTAACTCGAATCGGCGCGCCAGGGTTATGATGAGTCGAAGCACACGACTTACGACTTAAGCGTGTGCTTCGAGGGGCAAATGTTAACCCCGTTTCGACCACGAGTTAAGGCGTCTACGAGTTAAAGAGCTTACGAGTTAAGGGCTAACGACCTAACAGGTTAAGACCTAAACGACTTAGGGAATGTCACGACTCAACAGCCTCAGCTCATTGCCAACCTAAAATGAATGACGACTCAACTGATTGCCGACTTAACGACTCAAGGTACTTCACGACTCAAGATACTTCACGACTCAGCAAGTTACCGACTCAACAATTGAGGAGTTGCACGAGTTAAAGAATTGTGCTTACGACCTACCTTGAATCGTCAGCGACTCAAGCAAGCAAACAAGAAGCTACGTCCAGTTAACTCGTGCGCGACCACAGCTCACAACTTACGACTTAAGAAAGTCCTCGACCTAAAGGAGTGACGACTCAAAGCACTAAAAGGAAGAGTCAACAACACTTAAGTCGCTGCTGACTTATAACTGCAGATAAGTCGTTCACGACCTAAGACTTGGAGACAAGTTCAATACCATGCCGTAATAAAATAACTCGTTGACGACTTACGACTTATTATGAGTCGTGTACGACTCATGCTAGCATAAAGGAAGTTGCATTTGGTTAACTCAGGAACGACTTAGAACTTGTATCATTCATTCAAATGGGTGCATAACTTTGGACCAAGCCATGAGCTAAACCCAGTAGGTCGGCCGCGACCTACCATGAGTCATCTACGAGTTACGACTTATCATGAGTCGTGTACGAGTTACGACCTAACTCTGAGAAATGTCTATAAATACGACCCTAGCTCCAACTAGAGAGGGGCTTTTTGGCTCATTCTTTTCAAGCATCGATACTCTGCTGAATTCCAAACCAACTCTACACTCAAAGCATTCAAGACACGTAGAACGCTACCAACAACTTCAAGAAGGAATCTCATACATCCGACATGGGTTTGAAGACTTTCACTTACATTGAAATTTAAGCTACTCGTCCAAAGTGTTTAGTAATTCAAAGTGTATTGTACTTGGGAAGAATTGTATCGACTTGTAACGAAATCATCAATAAAGACATTCAAAGTGGATGTAGGCAAACTATTAAGCCGAACCACTATAAAACTGCTGTTGTTTACTGTTTTTTCTGCGGTTTTCTGCTTATACTCTGTTCCTGAATCATCGGGTGGTGCTTTCACAACTACACTTTACACACCGGGGTGTTAGCGTTCAAAATTTAGCGTTAACAGATAGTTCACATTAAAATCAAACTTTGAAAGCAATAAATCTTCATTCATATTTATATAAAATTTTAATTAATTTCCGATGTCATTTCATTCGCATAAATTAAAGATTCCACAGTTGAATAAATTTAAAAAATTTAATTATCCGATACATCAATACTAATAATTCATTAAATTTTGTTTTTAACCATTTTTATTCAATAATTATATCAAGTCCTGTAATTTAAAATAGTTAAAAATAAGGGTCATTACATTAATTAACTGCTATAAAACAAGAAACTAACACATAAATACGCTATTAAAGATGTCATTAGTGGAAAGCAGCAACAAGTCACCTTACCTAACTTCAAATTTAAATACTTTAAAGTTCCATTTAATAGTTATTGTAACTAAGAAATTATTCATGCTGTTCTTTCTTTAACAGCACAATTCCTCCGTGCGTGTATCCGTTTTTAATTATGGTAAGAATCTAAAACCTCTTCTTTTCCAAACTTCTATCACTCGGCCTATATCGCTTTTTAATTATGGTAAGAATCTAAAACCATTTCTTTTCCAAACTTCCATCACTGGGCGTGTATCGCTTTTTAATTATGGTAAGAATCCAAAACCTATTCTTTTCAAAACTTTCCTAATAGGAAACAGAAAGAAGATTTTATATTAGGAATAATTCTCATTAACGGCTCTATAAATACATCTGCACAGTTGCCTTTTTTGTTAAAAAAATTAGAAATTCACTGTTCACACCTTCTACCCTGCAAAACTGTTCTCTGAAATAAGTCAATAACCATGGATAAGTTTATCATTCATCGTTTAGATGGCGATGAAGAAGAAAAGCCCTCATCAGTGCCTTTCAAGCGCCCATACAAGAAGCTTTCCTCTTCCAAGAAAGGACGACGGCTTGAAACATGGATCAAAATGGGAGTGAGGCGACCAGTGCTGCATTTAAGAAGAAAGATGGTCACTCTTTCCGACACAAAACCCGATCAACATAAACTGCAGTTGACAGCTACTGATGTATTTATACATGCTTCTGATGAACTACGTGAACTAGCAAAGATGGCTTAAGAACTCAAAGACACAGGTTTTGATGTGAAGATAATGGATAGACACGGTAACAAGAATCATAACATATCGTTTAAGTATATTTCCAGTTCTAACACGTATGGATTCAGTGGCCCGGGTTATGGGGAGTTTCTTGTCCGGAGTGATTTGAAAGAGAATCGGTTTTTAGATATCTGGGGGTTGCCTAAAAATAGAGGCGACGATGGAGAGATATGGCTTTGGTTGATTATTCTTAAGATGAAACCATACGTAGTTGGCAACAACCATTAACTTTTAATAGTATAGCACTTATCATATGTTGGCTGAATAATGTTTTTGTTGTACAATTGATTGTCATGTCGTGAGGTTCTCTGTTGTACAACTTGTAGGTTGGAAATGTTTAAAATTCATTTATTAGTACATCTAGTTGATGATGTACAAATATAATTTTATCTTGCATTTTCATTTGTAAGCTGGAGGGATACGGTTAGTTAATATTTTCATTAATAATACATGCAATAGTTTATAAGGGTGCTTTTGTGTAATATATTTTCAAGCTGGCGGAGTGGAGGAAGTGAAATGTTTAGAACTGGTGAAGGACCGTAAAGAAGAAAAAAAGGAAGCGTAACTTATTGTGCTTAAATGTGAGTATAGGTCATGTATATTGTTAACGCTTAAATTTGAACGCTAACACCCCGGTGAGTGAAGTGTATTTGTGAAAGCACCACCCGATAGATCGGGAAAGAATTATAAGTAAGGAGATTGCAGAAAAGCAGTAAAAACACAAGTTTTATAGTGGTTCGGCCCAAAATCAGGCCTACGTCCACTTAGATTCTCTTTATTGCTGATATGAGTACAATTTATATCACTTTCTTCAATTACAATTAACTTCAGACAAATAGTTCAAACTCCCATGAAGAATAATCTTTCGAATTCATCTTGAATGATTGTGATTCTTCTTTGAAGTGTGTAATAGCGTCCTTGGAGTTTGGAGTGCTTGGAGTGCTGCTTGAGTTGAGAAAATGGCAGAGTAACGGTGCTTCGAGAATTAGCCCAAAAGGGTCCTTTGCTAGTTGGAGCTAGGGGCGTATTTATAGGCTTTGCTCGGAGTTAGGTCGTAGGTCGCGACCGACCTAAGCAAGGTCGTAGGTCGTAGGCGCCCTAAGAAGCACTGGCTCCTCCCCCTTCTTTCATAAGAATGCACGAGCTCGTTTCGACAAGTCCTAGGTCGTAAGCGACCTTATTGGTGGCAGTATAGAAAAGGCGGCCTTCTGATACACTGTCCCTAGGTCGGGAACGACCTACCTTAGGTTGTGGGCGACCTATCTTAGGTCGAGCCATTCTGTTAGGTCGCGGCCTCTTTAGGCTGATATGATCTTTAGGTCGCTCTGGCTTTTTGATCGCTGAGTAATGAAGGCGCTAGGTCGCTGAAGACTTTAGGTCGCTGAGTAATGAAGGCGCTAGGTCGCTGAAGACTTTAGGTTGCTGAATCCCTTAGGTCGTTGGTTGGTTAGAGTGAGTCTTCCTTTAGGTCGCAACTACCTGTAGGTCGCTAACCTCCGCTACTTTAGGTCGCTTGCTTCGTTAAACCGCTAAGTTGCTCTATCCTCTAGGTCGTTAAACTTTTAGGTCGCTAGGTTGCGTTGTCCTTTAGGTCGTGCCGTCTTTTAGGTCGCAGCTTTTTGATCTATAGGTCGTTTGCAGAAGGGAGTTAACATTTGCCCCTCGAAGTATACGACTAAACCATAGGTCGTGTGCTTCGACTTTCTTAACTCGTGCTCTGAAGGATTGCTAGGTCGCATCCGACCTAAGGAAGAGGTTAGGTCCGTGGCACCGGTTCGTGTTTTGTTACTCTGGAATATAAATAACCTAGGTCGCTCCTTCTTCTCACTATCTGCTTTAGCCTCCATTCCGCCATTAACAAACCTTTGAGCCTTCAAATACAACTCCAACAACTTCATCATCAATTATCCTATCACCAGATTACGTAAGTGAACCTTATCATAACTCGATTACCATCAAATCGCAGGCGTTGCATTCTTTGTTCCTAATGCAATTTCATGCACTGTTTTTTCTCAACAAACTATGATTAGATCAATTTTTATTGAGTTTTTTGCCGCGATCCCTGTGAATATGCTAGCGCGTCAGGTTTATGATGAATTTGGGGTGTTTTGGATTGGATTTTTGGATAATTCGTGATGATGTAGGAGGATAATGGGGAATTGCAGTACTTCGAACCGGCCGACTTACAACTGGGGAAGAAATGAAGAAGGCTTTGAGGTGCTAGCGGGTTAATGGGTTACCAGGGAGGATGGTGTGGTAGCACGTGAGTGATAACGGGTTAATGGGTTAAGGGGGAAGAAAGTGCAGAGGGAAGCGAGTTTTTTAAGTTTGATCTGGAACTTGCTTAAAATCATGCCCGAACTAACCCATGAACCTGTGCGACCTATAAAACCTTGCTACCTAGGGCTTTTGCGACCTAGGACTTAAGCGAAAGCGCATTGCTTTAAGTTTGAACTGCTGGGTTGGTTTGGCTGCGGCCGACCTAGGACTTAAATTCCTGTGGCATAGAAGTTAGGTCGTTGCCGACCTAGCACTTGGATGGTTTGCACTTGGATAGGTCGCTGCCGAGTTTGAACTTTGAACAGATTTGCATTGCTATGGACCTTTTAGCTTGCATAGTGCGACCTAATAAGAGCTTCGACCTATACTAGGTCGTTGGGCGACCTAGGACTTGTAAAAATTTCCATAAAAAATTTGACTAAGTTGCATGGATATGAATTTTGTTGTACTTCTTTGCAGATTATTTTAACCTTTGAACCTGTCAACTTGTTAAATACAGTATTTGCAGAAAAATGGGACGAATATACTGTCGTTGACTGCCCACATCAAACGACAGATTAGTAAACAAGAAACAATTAGCTTACATGAATTTATGTGAATGAAATGTTGTGAATTAACAAGTTCAAGTGAAGTATTAAAGCAGTGTTAAAGTAATCAACTAAAGCTGACCTATTTGCCTCAATAGTGTACTTGCCCTTATAATAACAAGTTCTGAAGCTCTATAATTGACATTCATCAATTAGTTTGATTTCAGTTATATTTACTTGTTATTTTATTAGTTGCTACACAACACTTCATACTTTTAGGAAACGTGCACCTTCACATTTGAATATCCAGTTCCTTGTGTAGAATGACTTCTCAACTAGAAGAAGCAGGACAAACTGGGGAGATTTTTCCAGTTGCTAACCAATTGATCGATCCTCCAGAGAGAATGCCAACCACTCTGAACCACAAGGCTTTTCGCCAATTATGCATCCAGTTTGGCATCGCCGAAGCAGATGCTCTACTTCCCGGACCTAATGACTTTGCTGACCAACCACCTCACGGTTTTGTTGCCGTTAATCGCCAAATGTGCTCAAGCGGAGCGATTCCTCCTTTTAACGAATTTCTTCGACAAACCCTTCTTCGGTTAACTATATCTCCCTTTCAACTGCACCCCAATGGTTATGCCATCTTGATGGGGTTGGGCGTGCTATTCAGGAAGACGCTTGATCGCCTCCCTAGCTTTGAGGAAATCTGCTATTTATGCACATTTGCGAAAAATAAAGACCATCCTTCTATCATTCTTGTGAGAGGTGCGAGAAATCGCAAACTCATTTTAGATTTGCCCGAGAGTGCACACGGGTTTTTGACTCAGTTCTTTTATGCTCGTTGCCCTCCAGGTTTTTATGCCATCTGGAGAATAGGAAGTAAGATTAGTGTTTCCATTTTTTCGTTTTTGAAACTTTTTCCGAGACCCGAACTTTCAGTTGCTAACTTCATTCTTTGCTCTTTTCAGCACTTCCTCTCCCTTCTAGAGATCCGATTCATAAACAAGTTTTTGAGAGGTTGAGTGCCGTGGCTGCGGAAGAAAGGAGCATAAAATTTCTGCTGAAGGATGAATTTTTACACCAATACGGGCTTCTACATGCTTCTCGTTCTACGCATGCTCATGAAGTTCCAACAGAAGTTCCCGATTCTCCGACGAAAACTCCTGACGCCCCGGTTACTGTCGAACAACTCGCATCAAAAGAGTCTAATATTGAAGCTTCTTTGGTGAAGTGTTCCACTTCTACCGACATTATGGGGTCATCCAGTAAGACGGTGCTTACCCCGATCGAGGAAGAAGAAGAACCTTCACGGCCTCTCGGGGGGTTAGCTGATGTAGGAATTGAGAAAACAAGTCCCACCAAGCGTGATGGTGACGATGTTTACGAGGGGTTGAGCGACATAATAGTGACTTCGCAGGAGCTTTTTAGAGATGACGTATCTAAAACTATCTCTCCTGTAATTGAGGCGACGTCTCTTCTTCGACAAACACCAACACAAACACCAACTCCTCATACCCAAGCTTTCATCACCTCTGCACCAAAGAGTGGTTTGTAGCTTAATGCGTGTAGCTTGCACATCACACAACACTTAGGATTTTCCAGCACATTTATGCACTTATCTTCTTATACTTTAAAGATTTCTGAAGCTCCTCTTTTCTTATTTCAGATTCTTTAATGACACGCGGCGGATCATATTATCAGGATTTCCAACGCTACGGGGGGCGTGGTCAATATGATTATCGGCGTTACTTTCCCTCCTATAGAGAGTCTGACGAAGAGAGGGCTGCTCGAAAGGCTCGTGAAAGGAGGGATGCAGAAGAGCGTTATGACAGAAGAGATAGGGATGAGCACCATGATTCTCTGCAGAGGAGTGATGACTCGCACAAAAGGAAATCTCACGACGACCGAGGAAAAGGTCATGTAGCTGAAGATTCAGGCAAACGAGCTCGACATGGTGAGAGACATGCCTCCGCTATTCCCGAAAAGCCTACTGCCCCTGCCCCTCTTGACATTACTTCTGACTCTCCTGCTCTTGGGAAGGAGGACATCCAGACAATAATAAGTAGGCCTAAATTTCAAGTGGGACCGGGCCCAGCCACTTTACAAAGTCGTTTTCCGCAGTGGTGTTTAAAGGGTGTGAGGTTCGATCTCGACCTAGTCCCTATTGACAAGCCTGCTATGCTACGAAATCTTGATGCCGTTAAACTTGATATCGAGAGGATGTCAAACTGGCAGAAGCTTGTTGATGAGCTTCAACGAGTTAACCGCGCCAACTTAGAGGCTATGCTCACCATGGAAAACGATAAGGCTGAGTGGCAAAAGGTCCTTGAGCAGCATGATACCGAGATGAGAAGTATTACTTCCTACAACGAGGAGCTCGAAGCAAAGGTTGAGAAGTTGAAAGATGAGCTTGCTGCTTCCTCTACTTCATACTCTCAAAAAGAAGAAGTGCTTCTCAGACAAGTTAGAGATGCTCATGCCAGTCAGAGAGACGCTGAGGACAGGCTTGAAGTACAAAAAAGAATCAGTGACGGCTATGTCTCTGATATTGCCGAGCTTCGAAAGAAAAACAACTCCCAGGAGGCGGAGATACAAATGCTCAAGCTTCAGCTTGCCAGAACTGAAAGGGAGCGCGATGAGGCTGTCGCCGGCAAAATCGCAGCCGAAGAATCTCATGAGGTGACCAAAAACAGCTTCGGCTCAACATTATTCGACTTCTACTTGCATAGCGTCTTGGGGCGTGGAAGCCTCGCCTTTCTTGGTCCCAAGTATGAGATCACTTTAGCTGAAGTGTGGGAGGCCGCCCTCGATATGCTTGGTGCTGAAGGTGCTGGTTATGATGAGTCAGCCCTGGAAAGGCATTATTTTGATGAAGACGCTCGCGCTGCTCTCGCCAGGGGAAAGGAACAACTTGCCAAACTAAGAACCGAAGTGATGGAAGGGGATCAGCTGGGGAAAACCACTTCAACTACTCTAGTCCAGCCACCTTCTTCGTCTGAAGTCGACATTATTGGTTCCAGTTCCCATCTCGCTTCTCCCACCAAAGTTACCGCTGATATTACAAGCACACAAGGTGGAGACGAGGGTGAAGAGAGCGCTGATACGCAAGCTTATGAAGTCGATATCAGGAAACCAGCTTCTTCAGGTAACTTCACTGTTAATTTCGCTACTGTCAATTCTGCTCAAGCTGGTTACTCGCTTATTTCACATGAGTTTCACGAGCTCCTTGGCTATTTTCTCAACCTTGACGAGCCTTCATCTCCTCTCTTTACCGACTTCATTGGTGAACCCTCATCTCCTCTTTTTACTGACTTTAACCTTTTTTCTTCTGTAGAGAGAGTACCAAGCACTGCTCAAACTTCTACTCCTCCGGTCATCCTTCCTTCGTCTCTTCCGGCGGTGCCTCCTTCTGCCTCGCAACCTGGATCACAGGAGGAACAAATAGAGGCTCTTCACGGCTTGGATGATCCCATCGCTTCGCAAGAGCAGAAAGATGAGAGACCTGAGGGAGGTGACATTTCCCCGGAACGGACTCCTTCTGACGACATTGTTCTATCAAAACTTGTCACTCCGGGGAGTGAGTCTTCCTCACAGAGGAGAGAGAAGCGTGGGACATCAAAGAGGAGGGGGAAGAAAATCACCGCCACTGAAGAGGAGCCGGAAGTTGGACCGGTTACACCTGCCTCTCCCACTTCCCTTATACCCACTGGCCGTCCTGAAAAGCTGGTTATTCGACCGAGTAAAGGGTCCAAAGGAGGGAAGAAGAAGTGAAGATTTTAGCTTTTTGCCTTTTGTATGAACTGGCCGAGAGTTGTGCGGGTACCGGCCCCCGCTTTTATTTTGAAAACCTGTATCTGCATTATAATTGAATAAAATGATTCTTCGTTTGTACAAACTTCTGTTTGAATTTGAGAATGCATTTACTATTTATTTTATTTCTTGCACAAGTTTATTTACACGATATTGCAGCGGGCTTATGGTATGTTGTTTGAGTATTACTTTACTGATGCAGCTATGCTACTATACCATGTTGCCCCCATACCTTAAGCTTGCTACAATATTTTATACTTCGAGGGGACTTGCACTCTTATTTGTTAAAGAATAATTATTTTATTCTTTAAAGAAAATTTTTATAGAGTACAACTCCCTTCGTATAAGTTTTTACGCTTTGTCGTACGAAGAAATCACTTTTTTCTTTTGCTTATGTGCATATTTTACCAAGTGAATTCCTCTATGTGGTAAAGCGGACCTCTGAAGGGTACTTTAACTTCGATCATTTTCCATAGTAGGCAAATTACTTTTCCTTTGAAAGTTAAAGTACGCTTTTGATGAGGATTTTTTTTGTATATATAGAAAGTTGTACCTCTGAGGAGGGATTTTTCACGTTTCAACACTTGGAAGTTTTATTTCAATCTCGGTGAAACGTGTACCTCCAAAGAGTTATGCTTTAGAAATCCTTTTCACGTTTCAACACTTGGAAGTTTTATTTCAATCTCGGTGAAACGTGGGTTTCCAAAGAGGTCTTTCTTCTTAATTGTGTTCCCGGGAGGGGGTTGTACCTCTGAGGAGGGATTTCTCACGTTTCAACACTTGGAAGTTTTATTTCAATCTTGGTGAAACGTGTACCCCCAAAGAGTTATGCCTTTGAAGAAAGCCTTTTCACGTTTCAACACTTGGAAGTTTTATTTCAATCTCGGTGAAACGTGGGTTTCCAAAGAGGTCTTTGTTTTTGCATTTCAACTTTGGTGAAGTGAAATTCCGAAGAGCGGTTGCTACACTTCAACTCCTGGCGAAATGTGCCTCCGAAGAGGGCTTTTATTTTGTTTACATTTCAACTTTGGTGAAGTGAAATCCCGAAGAGCGGTTATAACACTTCAACTCCTGGTGAAATGGGCCTCCGAAGAGGGCTTTTATTTTGTTTACATTTCAACTCTGGTGAAGTGAAATCCCGAAGAGCGGTTATAACACTTCAACTCCTGGTGAAATGGGCCTCCGAAGAGGGCTTTTATTTTGTTTACATTTCAACTCTGGTGAAGTGAAATCCCGAAGAGCGGTTATAACACTTCAACTCCTGGTGAAATGTGCCTTAGAGAGGGTTTTCATCGCCTGGAAGTTACTCTCTCATGGTTGGAGGGTCATGACTCCTCCAATCTTTTTTGTTGAGTAGAGAACTTTCTTTTTTGTGGCGTATGACCCATTAGAGGTCTTTTATCCTCCGAAGAGTTGCGCCTCCGAAGAGGACTTGTGCCGCTGATGGTAGCTTTGGTTGTTCCTCTGTTCACTTGCTTATGCCTTTTCAGCGATCCACTTTTTTTTTTTTCTTTTCAAGTTTTCATTCCCCTTTCTCTCACAAGTGGCTTGTTTAATCCAAGGAAGTGTACTTCATTGCCAGGCAAGTTCGTGAGAACGGGCACTAGCTTCCTAATTGGATGTTTGTTTGTTCAAACGATCTCAATTTATCAGCAAGGGCTCGTTTCTATCGAAATCATTAGCCGTTCAATTGAAGTATTTCCTATCTAGGATTTGAATTCGGGGTCTTTGTGACTTGAAATTTGTTTGTTGAATGATGGTGAGAATCGCTCAGTCTTATTATGCGCAAGTTTTATTTCCATGGTCTGCAAAAATTTAAATTGACATTTTAGCAATACATCTTATGTATTTTTATATCGAAAACAAAGCAAGCATATAATGATAATAAGGAACACAAGATTTATAGTGGTTCGGCCATGAAATTGGGCCTACATCCACTTTATATTTTTTTTCATTATTTACTTGCATCAGTTTCACAATTGCTTTCAATTACAAGAATCATACATCCATAATTCTTTTTACAATTTTTCAACAAAATTTTCAAGTAAAGTATGGACGCAAGTGGTTGCTGTTCCATGCCCTTGGAATTTGCTCTCCATCAACAGTGGTGAGCTTGAATGTGCCGTCAAGAAGCTTCTGACCTACTACATATGGTCCTTCCCAATTTGGCCCAAACACATCTGTCGCGGTCATAATTCTTTTCAGGACTAGATCTCCAATTTCAAAGCTGCGTTGACGAACTTTGGAATTGAAATGTCTGGCTATCCTTTGCTGATGAGCTGCAACTCTGAGGTTAGCTTCATCTCTTTTTTCATCAAGGAAATCCAGCGCTTCAAGTTGCAGCTTTTCATTTTCCGCTTGATTGAAATGGATTCTTCTGTGTGAAGGGACCTCTGTTTCAACCGGGATCATTGCTTCCGATCCGTATGCTAACGAAAAAGGAGTATGCCCAGTTGCAGTTTTGTGAGTAGTTCTGTATGCCCATAGTGCAAGTGGTAGTTTATCGACCCAACCACCTTTTGCTTTTTCGAGTTGCTTTTTGATGGTTGATTTGATGATCTTGTTCACTGCTTCCACTTGCCCGTTTGCCTGCGGATGAGCTACTGCCGAAAAGCTTTTCTGGATTTTGAATCGTTTACAAAAATCCTGGAATTCCTCGCTTTCAAACTGAGTACCATCGTCTGTGATTATTTTCTGAGGCACACCGTATCTGCAAATGATATTCTTGGTCACAAAGCTTATCATTTTCTTAGAAGTGATAGTAGCCGATGGTTCAGCTTCAACCCACTTAGTAAAATAATCAACTGCAACAATAGCATATTTAATCCCTGATTTAGCAGTTGGTAGCGGCCCGATGAGATCCATTCCCCAAATTGCAAATGGCCATGGACTGACCATCTGTGTGAGTTCGGTAGAAGGTGCTCTAGGAATTTTGGCATATCTTTGGCACTTGTCACATTTTTGGGAGTAATCTGTGGCATCCCGATTAATTTCTGGCCAAAAATATCCGTATCGGAGAATTTTCTTTGCTAGTGTTTGACCACCTGAATGATCACCGCATTCTCCTCCATGTACTTCAGCTAGGATTGTTTTGGACTCTTCCCGGGATACACATCGAAGCAATGGCATTGAGAATCCCCGTCTGTATAATCGGCCATCCTGAATTACATAGCGAGAGGCCTTTCTTAGAAGCTTTCGTCTTTCTATCGAGTTTTCTGGCAGAGAACCCCTGAGTAGGTAATCCAGTATTGGAGTCATCCATGACTCTTGTTCTTGGGATACATTCACAATCCAGTCTATATCCATCTCGTCTATACTTGGCGCTGAAAGGACTTCTACAGGGACCAATCCCAATAGTTGAGCTTCACCAGAACTTGAATACTTTACGAGGGAATCTGCCTTCATATTCTCTTCCCGAGGAATGTGGCTTATTGAATAGTGACCGAGTTCACATAGGAGTTCCCAAGCCTTTGACAAGTAGGAAGGCAAATTTCCACCTTTTGCTTGAAATTCTTTCTTGACTTGGCATACAATAAGCTGAGAATCACTGAAAATTTGTAATGCTTGAATGTTCAGCTCTTTAGCGATTTTCAGACCTGCAATAAGAGCTTCATATTCTGCTTCATTGTTTGTTGAAGGAAATTCCAGTCTTAGTGCATAACATAATGATCGACCTTCAGGAGTTTCAAGTACCACTCCGGTTCCAGAACAGTTGTCATTTCTTGCGCCATCAACATACATCTTCCTCTGGATTGGAGAATCATTGACCGCTTTTTCCTCACCATTATCTTTCTCTGTGAATTCTGCAATGAAATCAGCTAAAGCTTGTCCGTTGATTGCTTTTCGGGGGTGATAGGTGATGTCATATTGACTAAGTTCAATGTTCCATTTTAGAAGACGACCCGAAGTTTCAGGGCGAAATAGGACTTGCTTTAGAGGCTGATCAGTGAGTACTTTGATAGGATGAGCTTGGAAATATTGCCTCAGTTTCCTCGATGCAACTAGTAGGCAATAGGCGAGTTTTTCCAACTTGGAGTAATTCAGCTCTGCCCCAGTGAGTCTTTTGCTGATATAGTAAACTGGATGTTGAATCCTTTTGTCTTCCCGTATCAGCGCTGCACTTAGAGCATGAGATGATACTGCCAAGTATATAAGAAGATCCTCACCATCGCCTGGCCTAGAAAGTATCGGAGGCGTTTCCATATGACGGATCAACTCTTCAAAAGCTTTTTGGCATTCGGGAGTCCATTCAAAGTTCTTCTTTCCTTTTTTTAGGGCATCGAAGAACGGGATGCATTTATCAGTAGCTTTGGAATGAACCGATTCAAAGCGGCGACCTTTCCGTTGAGACTTTGCAATTCCTTCTTCGTTCTAGGAGCTTTAACTTCTTTTAAGGCGGTAATTTGAGCTGGGCTAGCCTCTATGCCCCTAGCACTGACAATAAAACCTAAGAACTTTCCGGATTCGACCCCAAATGTACATTTCAGAGGGTTAAGTTTCATTCTGTATTTCCGGAGGACTGCGAACATTTCTGCTAAGTGTTCAATGTGATCCACTGCTTTCCTGGACTTCACTAACATGTCGTCGACGTAGACTTCCATAGTTTTGCCCAATTGCGGTTTGAACATAGCATTAACAAGTCTTTGGTAGGTTGCCCCTGCGTTTTTCAATCCGAAGGGCATAACTCTGTAGCAATAAAGTCCAACATCTGTGATAAAGCTTGTATCCTCTTGATCCGTCTCATGCATCATGATTTGGTTATAACCGGAGTAGGCATCCATGAAGGATAACAATTCATGTCCCGCAGTTCCGTCTACCAGTTGATCGATCCTGGGTAATGGGAAGCAATCTTTGGGGCAAGCCTTGTTTAGATCAGAAAAGTCGATGCATACTCTCCATTTTCCATTAGCTTTCTTGACCAACACAGGATTTGAAACCCAATTCGGATACGTAGATTCTTTGATGAAGTTATTTTCCATGAGTCGATCAACTTCTTCTTTTAATGCTGCTGACCTTTCTGGACCTTGGGTTCTTCTTTTCTGTTTAACTGGCGTAAACTTTGGGTCAATATTCAGAGCGTGTACTGCAACTTCTGGGGATATCCCACACATATCGGCATGAGTCCAAGCAAAGACATCCAGATTTGCTTTCAGGAAAGATATCAAGACATTCTGAATTGACACATTAAGCTGCGAACCCACATTCAACACCTTATTTGGGTCCTTCGGGTCAACAGGTACCGGAATTGTCGTTTCCACCGGTACTACTCTATTCTCCCCTGTACTGGCTTTTCTGGGATCCATTTCTTTCCGTGCCCCGCTGTGCTCGCCAGTGCAGGGTCCGCTCTGTAATTGCTACAAAGCTGGTTCCTTGATGCGGACTGGAGTTGCCGCATCCTTTCCCATTTCTCTTTTTCTTGACTCTCGCAGCTCTGTCCAATAACATTCTCGCGCAGCATTTTGATCCCCTTTTATAACTCCTACTCCATTGTCAGTAGGGAATTTAATAGTGAGGCACCACGGGGCTAGGATAGCTTTGAATGCTGCGAGTGTTGGACGGCCAAGAAAAGCATTATAGGCAGAAAACTCATCGACAATCACAAATGTTTGCTTTCGGGCCACTTTCCTTTCTCCTTCCCCAAGTTCTACAAACAAATCGATGGTTCCTACTGGTTGCTTTGGCTCCCCTGTGAAGCCCACGATTTTCTGTGATGAGGCTTGCACATCGATCATAGGGATTTTCATCTGGTCAAATGTCTTCTTGAAGAGAATATTGCATGATGCTCCGCAGTCAATGAGGACTCTTCTGACAATGGCTGGTCCAATACCAGCCGAGATGACCAAGGGATCTAAAGTAGGAGCTTCAATACCTGTAGAATCTCTGGCTCTGAAAATAATATCGTCACTGAAAGTTTTCTGTTGTTTAAGGGGCGTAGTGTCTTCTAGAACAAAGACGTTTTCTTCGGCTGGAGCATATTTCAAAGCCCTGGAATACCTCTCCATCTCACCCCAACTTTTACCAGCTGGGTGAGGTCCTCCTGAAATGACATTGATAACGGGCCTTCCAGATTCGTGCCCCGTAGCTTTCTCTCCTGCCCCAGGCTGATGAACAGGGGCCCGCTGCCCCTGACTCGACGATGCAGGATTGTTGCTATTCTTTTTTACGAATTGCTGCAACTTGTTTTCTCTTAGCAACTCTTCAATCAGATTTTTCAGCTGGCGGCATTCATCAGTTTCATGACCTGGTTGATTGTGGAAGCGGCAGAATTTCCCACTTTGTATGGCTTTTCTCCCAGTTCTCAACGGGATAGGTTTAGGGAAATCGACGGAATCTTTAGTGGCGAGGTAGATGTGCTCCGGTGTATGTGATAATGGAGTATATTCTGATGGCTTGAAGGATCGGGGCTTCTTCAGATTACCCTGTTTCTTCCCATTACTATTCTCCCTTTTTTCCCCCACCGATTCATTCTTGCGTGGAGCGACAGTGTTGTCTTCTGCTTTTTCTAACACTGTCTTTACTGGTAAAGGACGGCTTTCCAAGCGAATGAACTCGTCTGCTTTTTTGTAGAACTTTTCGAGAGAGGTTGGCTCCTTCATATTTAACCATTTCCCAAATTCGCTTGACTTATCGATAGCCCTCATCAGATAAGTCAATATCATTCGTGGTTCAGCATTGTCCACCTCAGCCAGTGCTATATTGAAGCGGTTCAAGAAGGATCTTATAGATTCACCAGGATTCTGCTCTAAACTCGATAGTGACATAATATCCTTGGCCTTCGAAGCATATAGTCTAAACTGCTCCTTGAATTTTCTGGTCAAGTCTGAAAACTGATCGATAGATCGGACTGGTAACTTGGTGAACCACAATAAAGCCACGCCTTCCAGGTATACGGGGAAATATCGGCACTTTATTTCGTCGGAGGCCCTGGCACCTGTCATGTGCCAGTCATATTTATACAGGAACTCATTCGGATCACTCGTCCCTTTGTAAGCTGGAATAGTCGGAGGGACAAACTTCCTTGGAAATTCCGCCTTCAAGATTTTTTCAGTAAACGGAGTTTTATTTGGAGCGAAACCCCATTCCTTCTCATCTTCAATCCTTTGCATACTTTCTTTCATGATCTTCCGGACCATTCCAGAAAGATATTCCTCATCATGTCGAGTTCTAGATCCACCGGCGTCAGGTACTGCCTGCTCAAAGGGACTAGTAGGCCTTTCAGGAGCATTCCTTTCATTAACATCATGAATGTTGCCAGCATAGTTCCTTTCATTACCAGCCGGTTCATTGTTTGCCCCAAGTAAGTCGTTCAACTTATTTAGAATCAGAGCATTCTGGGCACTTTGAGCCTCTAGTTGTGCATTTTGGGCGTTTATCTGCTGGTTTAGCCCTAGAATCACAGCATCCAATTCCGCTTTTGTAACTCCAACAGACGGAGTGGGTAGATTAGGCACAGGGGAAGCGGAGGTTCCCTCTTGAATGTTCCCAGATCTGATAGATCTGCTTTTCCTTCCAGGAGCCATAATCTCAGATATACTTCTGGTTTTTAAGGAAATTCTTTCTTCAAATCTCTGCGAAGCAATGATGACGGCTGTCCTGAGTTCAGTTCTCAGTGAAAGCACCAAAAATGTTAACGCTTAAATTTGAACGCTAACACCCCGGTGAGTGAAGTGTATTTGTGAAAGCACCACCCGATAGATCGGGAAAGAATTATAAGTAAGGAGATTGCAGAAAAGCAGTAAAAACACAAGTTTTATAGTGGTTCGGCCCAAAATCAGGCCTACGTCCACTTAGATTCTCTTTATTGCTGATATGAGTACAATTTATATCACTTTCTTCAATTACAATTAACTTCAGACAAATAGTTCAAACTCCCATGAAGAATAATCTTTCGAATTCATCTTGAATGATTGTGATTCTTCTTTGAAGTGTGTAATAGCGTCCTTGGAGTTTGGAGTGCTTGGAGTGCTGCTTGAGTTGAGAAAATGGCAGAGTAACGGTGCTTCGAGAATTAGCCCAAAAGGGTCCTTTGCTAGTTGGAGCTAGGGGCGTATTTATAGGCTTTGCTCGGAGTTAGGTCGTAGGTCGCGACCGACCTAAGCAAGGTCGTAGGTCGTAGGCGCCCTAAGAAGCACTGGCTCCTCCCCCTTCTTTCATAAGAATGCACGAGCTCGTTTCGACAAGTCCTAGGTCGTAAGCGACCTTATTGGTGGCAGTATAGAAAAGGCGGCCTTCTGATACACTGTCCCTAGGTCGGGAACGACCTACCTTAGGTTGTGGGCGACCTATCTTAGGTCGAGCCATTCTGTTAGGTCGCGGCCTCTTTAGGCTGATATGATCTTTAGGTCGCTCTGGCTTTTTGATCGCTGAGTAATGAAGGCGCTAGGTCGCTGAAGACTTTAGGTCGCTGAGTAATGAAGGCGCTAGGTCGCTGAAGACTTTAGGTTGCTGAATCCCTTAGGTCGTTGGTTGGTTAGAGTGAGTCTTCCTTTAGGTCGCAACTACCTGTAGGTCGCTAACCTCCGCTACTTTAGGTCGCTTGCTTCGTTAAACCGCTAAGTTGCTCTATCCTCTAGGTCGTTAAACTTTTAGGTCGCTAGGTTGCGTTGTCCTTTAGGTCGTGCCGTCTTTTAGGTCGCAGCTTTTTGATCTATAGGTCGTTTGCAGAAGGGAGTTAACATATATGATATGGTTGTTTCCATATTGTTACATGATAAAAATTTGTTGTCCATGTACGTAATAATTGTGGTGATAATATAACACTAACATCAAAGTTAGTAATGTGGATATACTTGAGGAATATGCGTGAGCAGTGACTGTTTCTGTGAACTCAATAAAAAAGAACATGCAAATAAATGTACTGTTTGCTGCAGTGTCGGTTTTAAGCTTTGGTTGCCTTAGACAAAAATGTAGTTGGAAAAAATTAAGGTTCTAGAAGTTGAACTTGGATCGTCAAGGTCCATTGTTTTGAAAACCGAACCGCAAGTCGAACCGTTATATTTCAAGGTTCAAGATTTTGAAGGTCGGACCGGTCAAACCGTTGAAACCGTGCATTTTTTTTTTAATGATTTGTACATTCCAAATTGAAAACTATATACTCATGTTGTTTAATACATGATGATATTGACTCATGTCATAAAAATACCAAACAAATATCATTACTCAAACACAAGCACAACATATCTCATATAACACGAATCTTACAGTGTTATTAGAGGAGTTTGCAACAGCAAAGAGCCAAATGATGGAATTTGTAGTTTAGATTTTAGTACGATTATGATTTTTGAAATATAGATTTACTAATTTTTTTCCAGAGCAATACAAAAGATGAAAATGAAAGAGAATTATAGTATGAGAAAGTAGAGAAAATTAAAAGAATCGCGATTCAACCAGTTAAATTGATGGTTGGACCGCCGGTTTGAAGGTTCGACCGAAGGTTCATGCATGACTGAGGTCTGATTGAGTTCCGAACGGTGATGATCCAAGGTTCATGGTTATTCAAGGTCGAACCGAGGCTGGGTCGGGTTTTCAAAACACTGTCAAGGTCACATGTAAGACCTATAAAGCACTATACTACAGTTTTTACTTCACTTTGTTGCACTGTGAAGTTTATACATCAATATTTCTAAAAGCATCTAAAACATTTTGTTGCCCCTTTTGCCATCTTCTACGGTGATGCCCTAGAAAAATCTCTCGTTTGCCTTGTCTTTGGCCGGACCTGATTTGCTGTCTATGATGTAGTGGAGTTTATAAGAAACGTTGTTGTTATTATTATTATTATTATTATTATTTTATCATACTTGAATTAAGTTCTATAATAAACGTCTTTAATGACTGGGATGTTATGCATTATGTAACAAAACGTTTGGTGCTTTTAAGGTGGATGTTTTTGAAAACAATAAGAAAATATTGCAAGCGAATAGAATTAGTTGTACATAAGTTGAGTTATAAGTATAAATTTAAATAGAAAATGAACCTCTTGGAAATCAAGAATCCAAGATCTATATTAGTGTTATCAATTCAACGGCGGTCGGACCTTAAAAAATCCTAAACATGAACCACCATTACGGTTGGACCTCAGTTAGCCTTCAATTATGTACGAACTGAAAGTTGAATCTTCAAACTGACGGTTAAACCATCAATTTTAACTAGTTGAACTACGATTTTCTTATTTTTCTCTTATTTTTTTCCACCGTATATCATTTTCATTCTCTTTACTTGTTGGAAGAAAAGAATTAAATTTACATTTAGAACATAATCATCGTTCTAAAATTTAGACAGCGACTCTACTAATTCGTTCTTTGATGCTTAAAGCACCAGCTTCGTTAAGTTTCTGATACTAAGTTTCGACCGTTGTACTACTATTATGTAGATAACAACAGTTAAACTAGTATAGTTGTGCAACCGCAGCTGTGCACAATTCAAGTATTTGTGCATTATTGCAGTACATAATATCGATTTTGCCACTTCTAATGTAGACATTTAAGGCCCTCAAAAGCTCGTCTACGCATTATTTTTTTTATATAACTTGTAATGTTTAAATATTTGAAAAATAAAAAAAAACTACTCTAACTGTTCAACCGGTTGAAACATCAAAACTTTAGATCATTAGTCGTCACGATTCGACTTGTGATTCTACCACGATAACTATCGTTTCGAAATTCAGAAATTAAATATGTTTTGAAAATCTTTTACACTTCATTATATTTACCACATAAGATATGAATGTAGTTAGAAAATGTACAGTACAAAATATTATTCGGCATGCTACATTAGAATTTGAAGATAATAGATGATTTTAAAAATCATTTGATACATAAATATGTATATGTTAATTTTCACTTCCACTGGTAGCAAATACATTAACCAACAATTAAGAAAAGCCCATACAGACTTCTCCTCAACTCGGCTGACCAAACCAAAATCTGTATAAAGTCTATATGGTATTATTACTAATGTGGTACAACGAATTGATTTCATGTAATACCACTGTAGTGTATATGACATTGCTATTGCTATGGCATAAAAATTAATTTTATGTAATGCCATATGCAGACTACATTACATTAACTAATAAGGCATGCCAAATTTTCAAGTATATAACTTCTATTATTTCATAAAACATTAGATTTAATTGTTGATTTTCCTGCTACTTAGAGCATCTCCAGTCCATTCAAGGGTATTGAATATTCAATACTGAATATTCAGCCCTTTATTGGGCTGGACTCGACAATGGTTAGACGTCAATTTAATGGACGCCAGCCCCCTCATTTCCTCTACTTTTTCATTGTGGGGAAGCGCTTAATGGACTCTCCAAGGGTCAAGCGCACATTAAATAGACGCCCAAGCTCAATTCAGCGTTTTGAATTGCAAATCGAATATTCAATTTAATATTCAGCTTCGAACGAATGACTGGAATTGATTTTCATAATATTGTACGCCGAATTGCAACAATTGTAGATGCTCTTATGGTTGTAAAATAATCATGTCATCATACCCTATATCATTTTTCAATATCATTTTTTTCTCATGAATCAAAAGGAAAGAAAATCAGAACTGCCACATGATCCACCCGAATCACGCAATGAAGGCGGCTGCTTAGGAAATGAAGACATAATAGGTCTAATCGATACCTTGCTTTGAACAGCAAACCAAAAATAAATCCAGATCTGCAAAAATAACTGCGAAGATTGCAGAGATCGAGCAAATTAAGCATTGCGTTCTTCATTGGATGGGTTCACTGTTGATGAGATTGAATGCGACTGTTTCTACAAATCCCAATTCGCACGAACCCTAGTGAATTAGGGATTCGATTCCCGTTGCAAAAGCAAAGATTATAGCAGTGTCGATGCAATCTCCTTTATTGGTGCCTCATGAAGATCCGGTTAAAACATCCATTCTCGCTTTCCATAATCGCCTGCCTTACATTTCCAATACTGTCTAGTGACATTCAACTGAGGCAATCTTGATTATTTTCAGAAGCAATTTCCTACCAAATCTGCGCATAACGAAGGCACTTCTATGTAGATATGAGAGCTATGATAATCATTGACCGACGAAGAACAAAACTAGGATTGCAGTGCAATTGTTGAGAGGAAAACCGCGAAACCTGGCTTTGAATCTCGATTTCAACATAGATCTGCAAATAGATGCAGATCGACAGAAGTTTTGTGGGAATGAAGGATATTCGCCGAAGCATCAACATCAAAGAGGCGTCAATTAGAACTCGTTGGTCTGAGAAGATGACTGGCACATGAGTGGAGCAGTTATTTTAGGAAACGTGATCCTTGCAAGCACCCTCACGTAAGTAGAAGAGTTTCATGTTTTATGTTTCAGATGAGTTTTACTTCTACGGGAAAAACGAATTGATGTTTTGGGCGACACATGTGTTGGGCTTAAATGCACCATGTTTTTCCAATTGAGTCTACATCAATGATGATTGCAGTAGTAAATATTGCAATATTTACTCTCTTTATACAAAAACAACTATAACTGTTACTTATACATTCATTGTGACGATCCTTACTCGACCTTCGAAAATCGGCACCGAATATGTCACCTATATTCCAATGCCGCAAATCCAAACGTCGAATCTGGTTCGCCGG
Source organism: Allium cepa (assembly GCA_030765085.1). Classification (NCBI taxonomy): domain Eukaryota; kingdom Viridiplantae; phylum Streptophyta; class Magnoliopsida; order Asparagales; family Amaryllidaceae; genus Allium; species Allium cepa. Next base: position 764,412,363 of record CM060937.1, on the reverse strand, counting down.
AGCTTATAACACCATTAAGTAAACAACACAGCGGAAGAAGTAGAATATCAATACACAACATTTGATACAACATACTGATACAACAGATATCGATATACATCAGAGATATGATACAATAAAATAGTAGCGGAAAAGAAAACAACTAACACCAGCAGCGGAACAAATAACTCTAAGATAGTCTTTAAGGAAAAACTCCAAAACTACAACTCCATTTCCAAGAACCAATCCAGAAATAGCTCGAACTCCCAATAATGATGCACCAAGCTAAGCAAGGTCAGTCATGTCCAAAGACTGAACTAGCTCCAGATAATCCACCAACCCTAACTATCTGGAAAAAACCCAACTCTAGACTGCTCGTGTGGAAAATAGTGAGCACCCAGAGTTTAGGAAAGGAACAATAAACTTCGAGTCAGTCATGGGACTGGTGTGAGTAACAAAAACAGTTTATCTATTAAATAAAACAAGATTTATAAAAGAAAATCCGATATGCTTTTTAGAAAATGAAACAACCATAAGACCTCCCACCACACACACAATGCAAACGTAGAATTGGAGGAGATTTCTTCTTATGATAGTCAAACATGCTTGATATGCAGAAAATTTCTTGGATATTATTATTATAAGTGCACAGTGCAGAAAAACATTTCGAAAGTAGAATATAAATCTTAGCCAACATAGACATTCCGAACTATGCCTACTATAGCTACCTTGTTCAATAGCAGGTTACTGCCACATTCCATGGCAGGTTATACAACTAAAACCGTACAAGGCTCGTATTGTTTTGTTTGGATTTTCCAACAAATGGTCAGGCTAAGCAACTTCCTACTGCCATATGGGATCGCCTCTAGCGGGACGTCCCGAGAACCTATCCGGATCTCTGCCAACACAAGGCCGGGTTACCTCTTTAACTAGGTAACTACTACTCGAGCATGCCACTCCCCGGTCCTTTTGGACCTTTATCCGAGGCGCCTCTAAGCAACAACCACACAGTAAATGAGATTGGAGCAACCACATAGGTTAAATATCAGGGCTCCATACCTAATATCACCGTTTACCAGAAGGGAATGACACACCCTAAAGGGCGCGACCCTCATAACCTTGCCGCATCTTTCCTGTTTCGACCATTTTCGGGGTGTGAGGTCCTGATGCAGTCTCGTCCACAAAGCTACGATTTATACAAAATCCATGCTCTGATCATAAATGAACAACAAATGATCATCAACACATAGCAGCACTCAGCATGCCACACTACCAAATTGGGAGTATATCGCTGATAACCTTCAACTACATAACCTCTGAGCTCGTACGTCTCAGAGAAGGGTGTTAAGCTAAGAGAATAAATTCTCCGCCACCAACAGATATGTATTTGAAAGAAATCTGCTTTATATCTCAAAGTGTAATGTCAGACATACAACCATACAAGTCTGTTCCGGGTTCGAACAGAACCGAAGGCACTTCCAAAGAAGCCCTTGCAAATCCGGATATTCACAATCCTGATTGGACTTCCCATCACTTAGGAAATCTCTATACCGGCGCGACTCGGTGCAGAGATAATCGATAGGTCATCCTATCGCTTTCACAAATACCCGGTCTTCACCACCGGTCTTCAAATGTTATCTATAACGTCGAATCACATATTCGGAATGGGTTATACGACACAAAGGTCCTCTCCCGGCTAAACCAAATAGTGAGCGCAACATTTAAAATATATGGATATAGGATTTCAATTAAGTCACAACTTAATGATTCAAAACTTTCCTTCAAATGGTTTAAACAAATTACCATTTCAAATCTTTTAAACAAAAAGATTTATTTCACTAAGTTCACCCAGCTTCACCAAGATTCATTTATGGATTTCAAACAATTTCCATTTCAATTGGATTAACTCGTTAAATCTTTAAATCAAGATTTCGCTTATAGCTTCCAAAATCCGATTAACTCGTTGAATCTTTAAATCAAAGATTCAACTTAAAATTTCCAAAATCCGACTAATTCGTTTTCAAAGATTCATTCATAGCCTTTCAAAAAAACATTTCAATTCCATTTCAAACTTGAAGCTTTTCAACACAATTTGGAAATCCTTTCTTTAAAATGAAAGCTATTATTATTTTGAAAACAAGTAGCTTTCGTTTCGGAGAAATCCGATCTCACTTATACAAGTTAAAATCTTTGGGTTAATTCAAATCCTAATTTCTTCTTTATTCTTCTTAAATAATTTAAATCCTCAATTTAAAATAAATATTTTGTTCTTTTAAACAATAACATTGAAGTTTAAATTTCATTAACTTCCTGTTTGTTTAAATTTTCCTTTCCATACTCAAGATTTATTAATTAAAATTTTAAAGTCGCTTTATTTCCTTTCCAGTTCATTCATAATTTATTCAACTTTTCTTTAATTATTTACTTACAATTTCACTGATAATTCATTATTGCCCGATTATAACCATCAAGCCATAGCATTCAATATTACCACATAATTCATTACAGGATATCAAATATTCAGAACAGAGAATATTAAATAAATAAATAAAGTTGAGGGGTCCAGTTGGATCCCTCCAACCTGTTCTCCCTGCATCCAAAGATGTTAGCACAATATAAAATGCCAATTCCAAATATATATACCACACTACAGCACATAAATCAATTCAACCATTTCAAGCAATTATTTAAATTTAATCATTTAAAGTTAAATTTAACTGAGTGAGATTAACTCACCTTTGCTTTAAACTTGCAGTCTAATTCCATTCACTTCCATTTCAGCTTATTCAATTTTTAGACCTTGAAAAAAATATTTATTTAATTTATTAATATTTGAGTAATTGAACAATTAATTTTCATTTAATTAACAAATCATTTAATTATATAGTTTTCCCTTAAACCATTTGGTAACTGAAATATTTAAATATGTTAAATAAACAGGTTAATCACTAAATCTACTAAAAAAAATAAACTAGTAACTTTAAAATAGGTATGTGTATATTAATTTATTTTTCTGAAACTACATATACTTTTGAAACTTGAATTATATATAGATCAAAACTGATTTCCTATAATTCCTTCAATCATTTAAAATTCATATCCAAAACTAGCTCTGCAATTAAAAATCTAGAGGGTAAAATTTCTTTACTGTAAAAACATAGTTTCTATGTATATACATAACCATATAGATTAAATAAAATAAATAAAAGATACCTCACTGCACGTTCTCCCCTCCCCCAAAATCGAACCCTACCCTAACAAAATGCTACTGCATCGAAAACTTGGACGACGAACGAGGTTCGGTCCTCACACCGTCGAATTCGCGACGCTGTCGCCTCAGCGCCACCCAATCCCCGCGACTTCGAGCAAACCCTACATCCAATTGAAACCCTAGCCTCACGATGCCCTAACTCGAATCCATCACCCAGCTTCGCTACTGTCGATATCGAGAACATGAACACACTCCCTCACAGGCTCGAGAAACTCATCGGCATCCCATCTCCACGTGCGTGAGTAGCCGCACTTCCCCCAGCACTCGCGATTCTCGATTTAAGGAAGGGTATAAATTTCGACTTCATAGGGTACGTAATTTAAAACGAGATCGTATATCTAATTTCGAGAATAAAAGGAGATGAGGGATTAAGAGTTTATGTTCGGCTATTACTTTGTTTTTCTGAAATTCGTTCCAATTACAAAGGATAGGGTGCGCGAATCTATTTACAAAGGCTTGATTTTGGCTTCCTGGAGAAGGAAGAAGGGAACAAGAATAGATACGGTCGTGCCGAAAACTGAGAAAGGGAGACAAGATTTGAAAGAAGGCAGCTGATAGGAATAGTACGTGAATATAAATAGAATTTTAAATAGAATTTCCAACGCGTTTTTATATCGTGCACTCACACGCTAACTCCGATCAATACAAAATTTGAAATCCGATAATAATTCAGTATTACGGACCCAATGGAACTGGTTTCGTCAAATTCCAAGACTGTGCCTCGAAAGGCTATTTTTAAATTCAATTTAAACAATATCTTTTTAAAACTGACCAAACCACTGTTAATTTCAATTTTACAACTTTTATTATTTTCAGTGCTATCAATATAAAACTTTCAAGCCTTCAAATTATTTTTAACAGGCTTAAAACTTCAAATTTCATATTTCACCCAATTCCAAATTATTTAATTTAATAATTTAATCATCAAATAAATTGTGATATTTAAAATTTAAGTTAAAATTACTCTATTGAATATTCAAAATCAATTAAATATTCCGATTTAAAGGCTTAAAAATTCCGGGTCGTCACATTCCTCCCCCTTAAAAGAATTTCGTCCCCGAAATTACTAATTAGGAAGAATGGTCCAATACCCGTTTACTTTTCCCAAAACCAAACAGTTCAACACCTATTCAACTATTTTTTTATTTTAATAAAAGACCATTTCCTAGTTTGTAAACATTCCTATTTGCCCAACCATCCAAGTTTTAATCTTAAAACCAATTTTGGATTATCAAAATTTTCTCAAAAATTTTCTAACTCCCTAAATTCCCGAAAAATTTCGCCAGCGTCTCCTTTGCGCGGCTGACTCGGTACAACTACAAAATGGCTCTACGGCCTCCCAAATACAAAAAGAAAATAAAAAGCCAAGTGGCTCAATCCAAATCCCAATCAAATTTCATACCAAATTTAAAATACATACCTTTTGTCGGGTAATTCAAATTTTATCTTTTGATATCAAACCCAATTTCCTTTTTCCTTTATAATACCTGCATACCTGCTTAGCACCAATATCCAAACACAATATTCCAAAAAAATTTATCGACTTTCTCACAAAATGTCAACATCTATTCATTCCAATATTGACTTAAATTACATTGGTAGTATCAATTTCCATTTAAGACTTCACCATTCTTTCTTAAGTTTAGTATAAGCATTTTATATACTTCTTTATTTATTTTCATCTTACCATTTTAGTTTATATCCATTTCTATCCACAACGACTCTTTCATTTATATACGAATTCAATTTATTTTCAACTCTAAACTTTAAATTTTATTTTTCATTTATAACTAGTTCACGTCATTATTTTAATCAGCTCCATTTACTAACTTATTTCAATTCTTAGTTTGAAATTGTTTTGTCGTTAATAAATTTTCCAAAAATTTTCAAAAATTTTCTAACTCCCAAAATTTCTGAAATTTTTTGGCAGAGTCTCCTTTGTACGGAGGAGCTTTTGCAATTTGATAAAAGAGATAAATATATATACATCGACCCACACGGTCGAAAAAACCAAAAACAGTTCATATTTCCTATTTTTATTGCGTAGGCGTACCTTATTTAGCATTTTAAGCAAGCAGCTTATTCTTTTTAGCAAATAGCCCAACCCGAATCCAGCCATACGGCTTCCAGGTACCTGTACTTACTCAATTTAAACATTTAAGTGCCAAATATATGCAGTTTAACTATATTTCACTTATTTATAATAGTTAAAACATATGAATTCTAAAAGAAACTCATACCAAACATTTTCCTATAAGCAATTTATATGGTTTCCATGCTAATTCAACTGTTCTAATTTATTTATAACCATTTTCACTCAATTCGGATTGTTTTCGATTCATTCGTATAAAACTCCATCAATTTGAATGGTTTAGAACTCAATTGCTTACTTTTAATTTATTCTTAAGCAAATTTATCTCATATTTAATTCAATTGCCTTCACAATCAATTTATTTTACTTCTATCAATTCATAGAATTTTAATTACTTCCATTTACATCCAATGATAATTTATTCTTTGCAATTTGACAAGATCTATGTGAACAAATAAGTATTTATGGTTTATAACCATTTTAAATGGATTTCAACTAAATTCTATTCCGTTTTTAAATTTATTCACGATCCATATATCCTTATTTTCATTGCATTTCAGATTTGAATTCATTCACTTTACATCTCACTTTATTAACCAACTAGTTCATTCAAAACCATTTACAACCTAGGTTCATCTTGATAGCCACTTAAATTTCCCCTTTTATTTTGATCCATCCTCAATCATTTATTTAGCTCAACACATTCCATTTAAATTTCATTTACCATCCATTTATTTACATTTCATTCCATTTTAGTTTATTCCAAACTATTTTATTTAGCTCGAAGACAATCCAAGCTATTTCATTCAATAACCATTTCAATTTTTTTCATGATCTATTCATTTGCATTTCATTTAAAACCATTTCTATTTTTCTCAATGACTCCAAGTTAAATGGTTTACAATTTCTTATTTAAGAATTTCATTCCTTTAAAAATTATCGGCAACTCACCGAATTTTATTACAATTAAAATTCATTTTTACTTGATTTAAAACCAATCCAATATCATTAAACTTTGCTCAATTTGATTTCCATTCAACTCCTCATCTATTTAGCTTAAGTCAATTTACTTCAATTTATTCAAATTTTATACTTAAGCTCATTTTCATTTTCAAGTAAACCCTCTCTCAAGTAAATCTCATTTTTTTTAAATCCGCAACTTCATTTGATTGGTTATTATAAAATTTAACTTTCCAGATTCACTCATTCAATTTATTACAAGGTCGTTTCCAATGTACTTCCACTTATTGGATTTTATTTGTAATTCAGTCCATCACTATTTTAATCCATTTCATTTTTATTCTATACTTTTCAAATTATATTTATTTTGTTAACACTTCAAGTCTAATTTTAATTAATAACTCAAGTTCAGATTCTGTTATTCACTTTTAATTTACCATCCAATTTATTAACTCACAATTCAGCCTCATTCTCAATTACTTTCACTTCATCAACAATTTGAATCAATTTTAATTTATAACTTGAGTTTATTTCCAATTTCATCATAAACTCACAATTCAATTTCATTAAATAATTTATTACCTAATTAGTTCTTCCCTTATTTATAATCCAACACTTGAAATTTTAATTTCAATATCACTCTATTTAATTTTTTTTCTTAGTTCAATTTAGTTTATAATTCAAGGTTTGATTTTTATTTTATCCTCCAATTCATCAATAATATTTATTTTGGAGTTTTGTCTCTCACTTTTCAAATTTAATAAGTCACAACTTATTATTTACACAATTCCATTCCTCATAGGCTTGAATATACTATTCTTTTATTTCAATTCCAATCCTTATTCCACTTATTTTCCATTTATTCAGGTAAGAATCTAATTCCATAAAATAATTTAATTGAATTCTTATCCCAATTCAATTCTATCTTAACTCAATTTAATTCTTATCCAACTTATTTCCCAGTTATCCAGGTAAAAATTTAATTCCATTTAATAACTTAGTTGAATTTTAATTCCAATTCAATTTCATTTTAACTCAGTTTTATTTAATTCAATTCGTTTGCAACTAAATTCGAATACAACTGGATATTATTTTCAGATTATTCAATTTATTTTAATCCAGTTAAATTTTATTCTCCAACCCAAGTTAATTTCATTCTAACTTTTCACTTTAGATTTATATTCCATTATCCAAAGCTTAAATTTCAACATTCAAAGCTCATATTTCCATCCTGATTTAAAACTCATCTCAATTTATAAACTTACAACCCATCTCATCAGGATTTTAAAACATCTGATCTTTGGTTTCAAATTATTTTTAAAATCTCCAACACCTCAAATCATATTTCTCAAAAATTAAACCAAATCCTGGTTTTATTCCCAACAAATTCCCTTTGATATTTTCAAAAACAACTAACTTTTCTGAACAAATCAATTTGGCAGCAATCCATCACTTAGAAACTCGAAAATGACATCGATGATGCTGCAGTCGTCACCGAAGTTATTTTCCAGTAAAAGAAGTGAATTCAATGCTATATCCCTTCTCAAAATTTATTGAAACAATTTCCTTTCAGAAATACCTTTTAAAATAATAATGCTATTATTTATTCTTCAAAACACTTCCAAAATCACTTCCAAAATCTCCGGGATTTTTAAATTTCCAATCTAATTTGAATTCAATTTTAATTATAACCCAATTATACAATTTATGCTCATATAATTTATTTCCGTTTGATCATACAAGTAATTTCAATTTTTATAATTTTATTTGTTTAAAATATGATCATCCAAACATCCAAGTTATATAATAATTTAAGAAAATATTTCTTTTATAACAAAATATATTTTGGGTAAAATTATTTCGTTCACCCACATTTAAAACAATACTGTGTCAATTGTTCTATTCAAGTGTTTAGAAACCCCTTCGATACAATTGTCCAGACTGTGCCGACGAAGGTTCATATGCCACTCAATAAACCAATCAACACAATATTAAAATAATTTATATTCACTAACAAATACGCGCTCATATCTATTAATACGCTCAAACTCATTTAGATTACTACGGACTATAATTGAGTAATTTCCCACAAGAGCCAAGGTTATCACCAACTGTAACAGCCCACAAATCCGTACCCCTTGAGTCAACACTATTCTACCTAAATCAACTCAAGTTGTACAGAAATACGAACATTTGGGTTAAAGAAGAAGAGGTAGAAGAAGAGAAAACAAAATTTACATCAGAATCTAACCATCGCAGCGGAATAAAATATAATAGATAATAAAAATCTTTACTCAAAACCAAATATCTTTGTTTATATATTACATCATCAGAGTACATCAATCACAGCTCAACATCAGTATCATACAAATGACTACATAGCAACTCAATACAACGGAATATATATATATATATATATATATATATATATAAACAAGTACGAGAGTACGTGTCGTTATCCAGCTCGTCTCCTGAGCTCCATAACATCAAATCCTGTATCCTATAGTACTCGGTCTGACCCGAGCATTACAGTTAAATAATACCCGAGTCAGTCTGGAATACCAGCATGAGAAAATCACACCCAATTGATTATTAAAGTTTCAAATATCCTTTGAAAACAAAAGCATCTCGTAAGACCACGCCACAAATAAACATGTCGGGTTTTTACCTTACGATAGCTAAAACAACTTTTATAGAAATCCTCTGATATTATAATAGGGTCTATATACAAATACTTATAAAATAGCCGAAATTGTTACATTATTAAATTCCAGCAACTAGCCACAAAAGTGGGTAATACAAACAAAACTCGTACAAGGCACGTAGGGAGAATGGATTTCCCATCAATGACTAGGCACTGGGGTACCACCTGTCACAGTATGGGGCCTGGATCACCGTATCGAGGATTACTCCCTTCATCCACTGCAACACAAGGCGGGAACCATCCCTTACTGGACAGTCTCGAGTGAGATCACCCCGCGGTTGGGATCAGCAACCGCACCACTAAGCCGAAACTAAAAGGGACATCTAGACTGGAATGACCTCACCCTGCTTGGGTGCTACCCACCTAGCCTTGCTGCATAACCCCTGATTTTCAGTCATTCCCATTTGATGAGGCTTGAGGCTAAGCGTTACCTTTATACAACATATCCCTTAGAATGCCCATCGTCCACCTGACGATGTTTCGCAAGCATTCATCCATACAAGTCCGTCCTGAGTTCGAACGGAACCGAAGGCACTACTCCCACTACATCCATTTTGGAAATATCCTCAGGATTAGTAGCGATTAGCCCATGCACTTCACTGCTCCATCTTCGAATCCAAAATCGTTTTCACGAAACGTACAAACCCGATCGAAGTGGTTTCGAGAAATAAATCTCGATCCCGGTCTCTTCGAAACGATCGGCGCATTTGTCCAATATTGAAAGTCGGTGATTTAACTATCATTAATATTCACAAACATCCATCAAACAATAAATAATTTTCCAAATTATTTATTTATCTCAAAATATCCTCAAAGATATATTTCTATTTTCAATCCTTTGAAAACAGTTTCAAAACCATCTTTCCTTTCAGGATAAACTTTCCCAAATATTTACTATCTCCTTTGAAATCACCAAGCACAAAAATAGATTTTTAAAAATAATTTTAAATACTTTACTTTGAAATATATACTTTAAAACACTTAGGATAAAACTACTTAAATAATTTGTTAAAAATACACATTATATAAATTTGAGAAAATAAGGTTACTTTATAAAATATAAAATCAGGTTTTCACTTTTAAAACAAATACTAAATCACCTTTAAATAATTAATGCTATAATATATTAAAAGGAAATATTTTCTTTAGAAATTAAATATTTGAAATGATAAATTTTTCAAACATACCTTTTAAAACATTTTTAAAACTACTAACTTATATTTAAAAACTTACTTTGAAAATGTACTTGGTTATTCAGAAAGAAATTCCCAATCTCGATCACTTAAATCAATTTTCCAAATTGATTCCCAGCTCATTTCATTTAAAATAAATTTCTTTACTTATCAGTTCATTTCAAACTTCATTAATTATGGAATTTATTATATATTTCAATTTGATTTTTAACTCCTTTAGCGGAAATATACAAATCTCAGGTTATTCTCAATTTTTTCTTTATTCTTCTTAAATAATTTAAATCCTCAATTTAAAATAAATATTTTGTTCTTTTAAACAATAACATTGAAGTTTAAATTTCATTAACTTCCTGTTTGTTTAAATTTTCCCTTTCCATACTCAAGATTTATTAATTAAAATTTTAAAGTCACTTTATTTCCTTTCCAGTTCATTCATAATTTATTCAACTTTTCTTTAATTATTTACTTACAATTTCATTGGTAATTCATTATTGCCCGATTATAACCATCAAGCCATAGCATTCAATATTACCACATAATTCATTACAGGATATCAAATATTCAGAACAGAGAATATTAAATAAATAAATAAAGTTGAGGGGTCCAGTTGGATCCCTCCAACCTGTTCTCCCTGCATCCACAGATGTTAGCACAATATAAAATGCCAATTCCAAATATATATACCACACTACAGCACATAAATCAATTCAACCATTTCAAGCAATTATTTAAATTTAATCATTTAAAGTTAAATTTAACTGAGTGAGATTAACTCACCTTTGCTTTAAACTTGCAGTCTAATTCCATTCACTTCCATTTCAGCTTATTAAATATTTAGACCTTGAAGAAATATTTATGTAATTTATTAATATTTGAGTAATTGAACAATTAATTTTCATTTAATTAACAAATCATTTAATTATACAATTTTCCCTTAAACCATTTGGTAACTGAAATATTTAAATATGTTAAATAAACAGGTTAATCACTAAATCTACAAAAAAAAATAAACTAGTAACTTTAAAATAGGTATGTGTGTATTAATTCATTTTTCTGAAACTACATATACTTTTGAAACTTGAATTATATAAAGATCAAAACTGATTTCCTATAATTCCTTCAATCATTTAAAATTCATATCCAAAACTAGCTCTGCAATTAAAAATCTAGAGGGTAAAATTTCTTTACTGTAAAAACATAGTTTCTATGTATATACATAACAATATAGATTAAATGAAATAAAATAAATATAAGATACCTCACTGCACGTTCTCCCCTCCTCCAAAATCGAAGACTACCCTAACAAAATGCTACTGCATCGAAAACTTGGGCGACGAACGAGGCACGGTCCTCACACCGTCGAATTCGCGACGCTGTCGCCTCAGCGCCACCCAATCCCCACGACTTCGAGAAACCCTACATCCAATTGAAACCCTAGCCTCGCGATGCCCTAACTCGAATCCATCACCCAGCGTCGCTACTATCGATACCGAGAACATGAATACACTCCCTCACAGGCTCGAGAAACTCATCGGCATCCCATCTCCACGTGCGTGAGTAGCCGCACTTCCCCCAGCACTCGCGATTCTAAATTTCGATTTCATAGGGTACGTGATTTAAAACGAGATCGTATATTTAATTTCGAGAATAAAAGGAGATGAGGGATTAAGAGTTTATGTTCGGCTATTACTTTGTTTTTCTGAAATTCGTTCCAATTACAAAGGATAGGGTGCGCGAATCTATTTACAAAGGCTTGATTTTGGCTTCCAGGAGAAGGAACGAGGGAATAAGAATAGATGCGGTCATATCGAAAACTGAGAAAGGGAGACAAGATTTGAAAGAAGGCAGCTGATAGGAATAGTACGTGAATATAAATAGAATTTTAAATAGAATTTCCAACGCGTTTTTATATCGTGCACTCACACACTAACTCCGATCAATACGAAATTTGAAATCCGATAATAATTCAATATTACGGACCCAATGGTACTGGTTTCGTCAAATTCCGAGACTGTGCCTCGGAAGGCTATTTTTAAATTCAATTTAAACAATATATTTTTAAAACTGACCAAACCACTGTTAATTTTAATTTTACAACTTTTATTATTTTCAGTGCTATCAATATAAAATTTTCAAGCCTTCAAATTATTTTTAACAGGCTTAAAACTTCAAATTTCATATTTCACCCAATTCCAAACTATTTAATTTAATAATTTAATCATCAAATAAATTGTGATATTTAAAATTTAAGTTAAAATTACTCTATTGAATATTCAAAATCAATTAAATATTCCGATTTAAAGGCTTAAAAATTCCGGGTCGTCACATTGACGGAATAGTACATATAGATTCGATATGGTGATTCAGAGTGCAAGGGTTATTGTCGTTAACTCTGAGGGTGATTCGAATACGAGTGTAACGAGATAATGTCTTCGGTTTCGTTCGAAGCCGAAACGAACTTGTGTGGATTGAATGCTTTCAGAACATCGTCAGGTGGACGATGAGCATTCTAAGTGATATGTCCTATAAAGGTAATCGTAGCCTCAAGCCTCATCAACCAGGAATGGCTAAAACAGGGGAGGTGCAGCAAAGCTTCGTGGGTAGCCCCCACTTGAGAGAAAGATTTATCCCTGTCTAGAGGTCCCTTTATTTTCGGCTTAGTGGTGCGATTGCTGATCACAACTGCGGGCTTGTCTTGTTTGGAACTGTTCAGTAAGGAACGGGTCTGGATTTGTGTTGCAGGGAATTAGGAGTAATCCTCGGTACGGTGATCTAGGCCACGTACTGTGACGGGCGGTACCCCAGTAGCCCAGCCATTGTATGGAATCCAAAATCCAATAAGTGCCAAAGGTTTTGATTGTATTACCCACTTTGTGGCTAGTAGCTGGAATTTAATCATGTAACAATTTCGGCTATTTCTTATTTACTTGAAAACCATAGAAACTATTATAATATCATCGGATTTCCTATAAAATGTTTTGGTTAGCGTAAGGTAAAAACTTTTCCTTGTTTATGTGTGGGAAGTCTTACGTGATACCTTTTCTTTTCAAAGGTTTTTCAAAGTTAAGCAACTTTAACCTGTTACTCACACCAGACCCATGTCTGACCCGGAGTTATTTCTGTTTTTCTTTAACTCTTGGGTACTCAAATTTTTACGAGTAGCCAAGGGAATTCAGGTTAGGATTCAGGTTAGCTTTGAAGAATTGTGGAGGAGCATATGGAGCAGGAGGCTTCTGCGTATAGTTATATAGTTTTCCGCTGTGTTGGTATCTCTGAGTGTTTGTCCGTTATGTTTTGAGTTGTAATAACTAGAAAGGTGTTTATAACTGTCTAGTATGTGTTGTATATGTCTGTGTAACTCTGATATTTGATGTATACTATGTAATACTTATGTTATTAATATAGTTTATTCGTTCCGCTGTTGAGATTCTTGTGTTGTTTCTTGTTTCTCTTCTTTCTTTCTCTTTTCTATCCCTTTCTTTCTTAAGGATGATGCGATTTTCCGGGAGTGGAAAGTCGGGCCATCACAGTTGGTATCAGAGCATTAGGTTGAGTGAATACCTAGTCTCTGTAGTGGTGTCTATTTTGAGAGAGCGTATTTGTATTTTTTATTATATATATATATATTTATGTTTCTACCTATTTGTTGGTTTACCTGTTCGGGTTTATCCAATATAAGTATAAAGGTAGATGAGGTAGAAGTGTGTGTAACACGACTACCATTGGTTGGAGTTTGATAGATGAGGTTGGAAGTGTATTTGTCGAGACTGTAGACTTAATACCGTCTCGAGTGAGTATTGTTGTGATGAAGGACTTCATCAATCTCTGAAGGTAACCTGTAAAGGTTCGGAGTTCATCTTTGAGGTGCAGAATTGAGTTGGATCTGTCGGTAGGGCAGAAGCAAGCAAGTGATGATACCTTAATATCTCAGGAAGTAGTAGCTGTGTGATGAGATGCAGTGACTATGGATATTTCCGAAGATGTTTCTTTGGAATAAGAGTATGAAGTGAGTCTGCTCGGTGATGTGGCTGAGTTTACAGAATGTTCTGAGTTGGTAGGAGTCTTCTGGCTGAGTAGTTTTTCTGAAGTGGAGTTCAGAAGCAGCAGAGTGGATCTTTTTCTCTAGTAAGTTGGCTAAGCCAGCATAAGCTGTTCTGTTTGGTAGAGAGAGAGCAGTTTTCTTTGGATTTAGGCTGAGTTGATCGCAAAAGTGACTTGCGATAGTGTTTTCTTTTGGATGGTCAGAGTTTGTCTGCATTTGAAGATCGAGTTTTCTTTTCAGGAATGGAACTGGTAGTTCAGTTAGTAGATGGATGGTTCCTTGAGATAGAAATTGGTGAACCAACTCTGGTTTTGGGGAAACATATGATTTTTCTTATGGATATATGAAACCATATTTCTGTGCCGGGTTGTCTAGTCCGTGCTTGTGTTCTTCAGCATTTTCTTCTGTTTCGGATCAGAGTTGTGCAGCGGAAGCAGTTTGGGAGTGTTTCTGTTTTTCTTTTCCGGATAAGGAGAAGTTTGTTCTGTCTTCTGTTATTGAGAAGCAGGTGTGTGTTCTTGGCTTCTAAGTGATCTTGAAGAGATCATTGGATTGTTTTGATTTAGTCTGTTTCTAGATGGAATCAGCAAGAGTGAAGCTGATAAGGATGGGTGTTGGCAGCCCAAGATCGTCCGAAGAGTTGTTATGGATAAGAGAGACAAAGAAATTTGGATTCTGGAGTCGGAGATTTGTTTGGATAAGTTTTTCTCTGATTCAAAGAGCTATAAGTTTGGGAAGCCAACTCCGAAGTGTTTTGGTTTCTTCTGTGTTTTGGGTTAGATAAGTGATTGGTTTTCTAGAGTTGAATTGTCAGTTTGGATAACTAGGATTCAGTGTGTTTCATGTATCTCTGAGGGAGTACGTGTTTGATATTTCTGGTTGTAGAACAAGCAGTTTAGGTTGGTTTGTTTGTTGAGTCAAACTCGTTTAAGTCTGATATTCTATATAGAATTGTTGTCAGAAGCTCTATAACTTTATAGTATTGATTGATTGTATTCTATAGAGCGAGTATCCCTATATATACCGGGGAAACTCATGAAAGTTTTACCCAAAATTCTTTTGGATAATTAAATTTGTTCTGATTGTGTGAATTGGTTGCTTAGGTTGTTGGCATATGATTAAGAAATGCTGTGTTTTAAAATAAAATCTGTAAATAGATTATTAAATTACATTTGTTTTAAATTTCGGGGACGAAATTCTTTTAAGGGGGAAGGATTGTAATATCCCGGAATTTTGGACAATTTAAATTTAATAATCTGAGTTTCAATTTAAATTGAATTGATGAATTTTGTTAATAAATTTGATTTGATTTAATAATCTTCTTTATTTAAATATCTAATTTGTGAAATTATTTTTAATAAGTTAATAAATTGTTTTATATTTATAAATATATATGTATATTTTAAATATATAAGTTGTTAAATTAGTATAGCATAATTTCTAATGTTTTAAAAATAGGAATTGAGATTTTTTTTGGATTTAAGATTTTCAAAAATATTAAATAAAATTTTATATGATTTTAAATATGTAAGATAAATATTTTATTAGTTTAAAATTCATTTTAATTTAAGTTTGTATATTAAAATAAGTTATAAAATATTTGTGTTATTCTTTGTAAAATATTAATTTATAAAAATGTGATTTGTTAATTTAATATGAAATTTAAAATATAATTTAATTTATGAAACATGTATTCATATAGGTTACAAACTCTTTTATAAATTTATTTTAATTATTTAAAAGTTTCTTTTTCAAATGATTAATTTGTATGTTGTTTATTTAGAATAATACTTTGCTTTATTCTTTAGAAAGTATATACAAACTAAGTATAAGAACTAATTAATTTAATTTAAACATTCATTAACACTTAATTAAATAACAAAAACATTTAAAATACATGTGTAAACTTATCAGCATTTTAAAGTGACAAATGTAATAGCTTGAGACAAGTGTCATGTTTCAATTTTTATTTTTCTTTGATTTCTAAATTAAATCAAAATATTGTTTTAAAAACTTGCATTCTTTCTTCCTTTGCCCTTTTCTCATTTTCATCTCTTAACTAAGGAAAAACATTCTCAGCTGAAAACTCTTCATACCAAAAATCTGAGAATCAAATGCATTTCAAAATTCCTGTAAACCAAAATTCTGTAATATTCTTCATCCTCATATCCAAACACATACAAACTCCTCATTTTCAAATTGCATATCAATCCCTGTAAACAAACAAGCAAACACCTGCATTTCTCAAACCTATAAACTAACTTGCATTCAAACTCCTTGTTAACCCTCAATTTCCTATGACTCAAAAACTGCACGACTCAAACAAATTACGTGACTTAACAAGTCAAGGATTGGCCGACTTAAAGGAGTCAATGACTTAAGGAAGTGGACGGTCTACGACTTAAGTTATGGACGACCTAACGGTTTAGCGAGTTGAAGGACTTGGTGACTTACGACATAAAGAAATCTGTGACTTAACGGTTTAAAAGGGAAGGGATGCTTCACGACCTAAGGCATCCACGACTTAAGGTTTCTACGACTTAAGGAAGCCCACAACTCAAGGACAGGATGACTTAACGGTTCAAGAGAGAACACGACTTAAGAAGGAAATGAGTCAACGACTTAAAGCTATCTGCGACTTACGACCTAGCATGTGTCGTGAGCGACTTAAGAAAATGAGGCGCTGCTCCTTACTTAACACAGTGACCTCTTAACTCGTACACGATTCAGGACTTGGGTTATTATCTGAAGGGAACAAGCTTATCAGTTAACTCGTACACGACTCACGACCTAGCTTGAGTCGTCCACGACCTAAAGCTACTGGGCGAAGGTTCAATGCCGCATCAAGAGGACCAGCTGACTCATTTGCGACTTAGATGTTGACTCGTGGGCGACTTAGGACTTGAACAAATGAACTTTTGTGAGACCATTGGGCTGGGCCAGATAAGTCGGCCACGACCTACCATAAGTCAATGACAACCTACGACCCAAGAGGAAAATTTCCCTATAAATACCAACCCACCTCAAGCATGAAGGGGACTTTTTGGACGATCTCTTTAAGCGCCGATACTCTGCTGAATTCTCGACTCACTCGACCCTTCAAGTACGAAAGGCATCTCAACTAACTTCGAGAGGAAATCTAATGCAATCTACATGGATTCAAAGAATTCTTCTACATCAAAGTTCTAGTTGTTTGTCTCATCAGAATTGTAATTGAAGATTGTTGTAAAAGTTGTAATCAATTCAGTAATAAAGAGAGTTAAAGTGGACGTAGGCTTACCCTAAGCCGAACCACTATAAAAGCTGTTGTCTTTTCTACTTTCTTTGTGACTTTTCTACTTGTTTTTAGTTCCCGTGTTCACGGGTGGTGCTTTCACTCAACTTCAATCTACACCGGGGTGTTAGCGTCTGATTTTTACGTTAACATTTTTGGTGCTTTCACTAAGAAACCAACTCAGGAAACTTCCGCTATTGCTCCGCAAAGGTCTGTTGAAGGATTTCTTGTAAAACCAGAAGTTTATTGGAAATAATGGCTCCTGGGAGAAAACGAAGTTCTGTAAGATCCGACAATGTTAAAGAGAATACTGCTACCTCTCCTCCTTCAAGTCAAGCAGCTCCAACTGTTGGAGTTACACTAGCAGAATTGGACGCCGTATTTTTGGGGCTGAATCAACACTTGAATGCTCGGAATGCGCAGTTGGAAGCTCAGAATGCCCAGAATGCCCTGATCTTGAGTAAGTTGAATGATATGCTAGGGGCAAATCGTCAACCGGTTAATAATGATGGGAACCCTACTGTGGGAGTTCAGGATGTTGAAGGGAACATTTCTCAAAGAGCCGCAGACCCTGTAGAAAGGACTCCTCCTCAAGCTGGAGGATCAGGGCCGCAGCCGACCCTCCGTGAACGATTGTCAAGGCAGAATTCAGAGAGAGTGGCTGATGTGTGCCCTCCAGAGCCTCTAAATGATGAAGAGTATTTTTCGGGTATGGTTCGTCAAATCATTAAGGAAAATATGCGAAGAGATGAAGATGAGAAAGAGTGGGGTTTTGCTCCAAGCAAAACTCCATTTACTGAAAAGATCTTGAAGGCAGAGTTCCCAAGGAAATTCGTTTCCCCTACTATTCCGGCTTACAAGGGGACGAGTGATCCTAACGAGTTTCTGTATAAGTACGACTGGCATATGAATGGTGCCAGGGCGTCGGATGAAATTAAATGTCGATATTTCCCGGTATATCTCGAAGGTGTGGCTCTATTGTGGTTTACAAAGCTGCCGGTCAGGTCCATCGATCAGTTCTCCGATTTGACCAGGAAATTCAAGGAGCAATTTCGATTGTATGTTCTAAAGCAAAGGATATAATGTCACTGTCAAGTCTAGAGCAAAATCCGGGAGAATCCATCAGGTCATTTTTGAATCGTTTTAACATAGCTTTGGCCGAGGTAGATAATGCTGAGCCACGCATGGTCCTAACATACTTGATGAGGGCGATTGACAAATCGAGTGAATTTGGGAAATGGTTGAAAATGAAGGAACCAAACTCACTTGACAAATTCTACAAGAAAGCGGATGAATTCATGCGTTTGGAGAGCCTCCAAACACCGGCTAAGGTGGTATCAGCGGAAGCCGGGAACAATGGTGCTGCTTCGAACAAGAAAGAACCTAACACTCAGAAAAGGGGAAATGATGGTGGAAAGAAACAGGGAGATGCTAAGAAAGGCCATCCTTTCAATTTCACACCCTTGACCGATACCCCTGAGAACATCTTTTTTGCGACCAAGGATGATGTCAATTATCCCACACCACCTAAAATGAGAGTTGGGATTAGGATGGAAAAAAGTGGAAGGTTCTGCCTGTTCCACAACCAGCCCGGCCATGACACCAGCGAATGCTGTCAGTTGAAAGAGGTAATTGAACAACTTTTGAAAGAGAACAAGCTCCAGCAGTATGTGAAAAGAAGTAGAAATGCCCCAACCTCGTCGACTCAAGGACAGCAAGTTCCCGCTTACCGTCCTGGCTCAAGTGAGCGTAGAACATGAATCAGAAAGGCCTGTCATCAATATAATAAATGGAGGACCTCACCCATCAGGCAAAAGCTGGGGCGAGATGGAAAGGTATGCCCGGGCCTCGAGGCATGTACCAGCTGAAAAGAATGTTTTTGTTTTAGAGAATGATGCGCCTTTAAAGCAACAAAAGACTTCCACAGATGATATTGTATTCAGTGCCAGAGATTCTTTGGGTATCGAGGCTCCTACCATAGATCCACTGGTCATATCCGCTGGTATTGGGCCGGCTACTGTGAGAAGAGTTCTAGTTGATTGCGGAGCTTCATGCAACATTCTCTTCAAGAAAACCTTTGATCAAATGAAGATTCCAATGGCTGACGTTCAAGCTTCATCACTTAAGATTGCTGGGTTTACTGGAGAACCCAAACAGCCGATTGGGACCATATATTTGTTTGTAGAACTCGGAAAGGGACTGAGGAAGGTGGCTCGAAAGCAAGCTTTTATAATTATTGAAGAATTCTCTGCCTACAATGCCTTTTTAGGCCGACCGACTCTTGCTGCGTTTAAAGATGTTCTTGCCCCATAGTGTCTGACCATAAAATTCCCGACGGATAATGGAGTTGGCGTGATTAAAGGAGACCAAGATGCGGGAAGAGAATGTTATCTTACAGAGCTGCGTGAATCGAGGAAAAGAGAAATGGGAAAAGGTGCGGCGGCTCCAGTCCGCACCAAGGAACCAACCTTGTAGCAATTACAGGGTGGACCCTACACTGGTGAATGTAGTGGCGCACGAAGAGAGATGGATCCAAGGAAAGCCAGTGCAGGGGAGAATAGGGTAGTACCGGTAGAGGTAACAGTGCCGGTGCCCGTTGACCCAAAGGAACCAAACAAAGTGCTTAATGTGGGTTCATAACTCAACACAACAGTTCAGAATGTTCTGATTTCATTTTTGAAGGTTAATTTGGATGTGTTCGCTTGGACTCATGCTGACATGTGTGGAATATCCCCAGAGATTGCAGTACACACTCTGAACATTGATCCAAAGTTTGCACCTGTCAAATAGAAGAGAAGAACCCAGGGTCCTGAGAGAACGGTAGCGTTAAAGGAAGAAGTGGATCGGCTCATGGAGAACGGTTTCATCAGAGAATCTACTTATCCAAATTGGGTATCAAATCCACTGTTGGTGAAAAAGGCTAACGGAATGTGGAGAGTATGCATTGACTTTTCAGATTTGAACAAAGCCTGCCACAAAGACTATTTCCCGCTGCCCAGGATCGATCAGTTGGTGGATGGGACGGCAGGGCATGAATTGTTATCTTTTATGGATGCATACTCCGGATATAACCAGATTATGATGCATGAGCCAGATCAAGAGGATACAAGCTTCATCACCGATGTTGGACTCTACCTCTACAAGGTCATGCCTTTCGGACTCAAGAATGCAGGGGCAACTTACCAGAGGCTTGTTAATGCCATGTTTAAACCACAGATTGGCAAGACAATGGAAGTTTATGTTGATGACATGCTAGTAAAGTCTAAGAAAGCAGTGGACCACATGGATCACTTAGCAGAGATGTTCGCAGTACTCCGAAAGTACAGAATGAAGCTTAATCCCCTGAAATGTTCATTTGGAGTGGAGTCCGGAAAGTTTTTGGGTTTCATTGTGAGCGCTAGGGGTATTGAAGCCAATCCAGCTCAGATCACTACCTTGAGAGAGGTCAACGCTCCTAGAACGAAGAAGGAATTGCAAAGTCTCAATGGAAAGGTTGCTGCTTTGAGTCGGTTCATTTCCAAAGCCACTGACAAATGCATTCCATCCTTTGATGCTCTGAAGAAAGGAAGAAAAAAATTTGAGTGGACTCCTGAATGTCAGAAAGCATTTGATGAGTTGGTTCGTCATATGGAAGTGCCTCCGATACTTTCAAAACCTGACAGTGGTGAATATCTCTTCATATATTTGGCGATTTCGTCTCATGCTCTCAGTGCGGTGTTGGTACGGGAAGACGCAAGGATTCAACGCCCAGTCTATTATATCAGCAAAAGATTCTCTGGGGTAGAGATGAACTATTCAAGATTAGAAAAGCTCGCCTATTGTTTGTTGATCGCATCAAGAAAATTAAGGCCGTATTTCCAAGCTCATCCCATCAAAGTCCTCACTGATCAACCTCTAAAGCAAGTCCTATTCCGTCCTGAGACTTCGAGGCGTCTTTTGAAATGGAATATTGAACTCAGCCAATATGACATCACTTACCATCCCCGAAAAGCAATCAATGGACAAGCTTTGGCAGATTTCATCGCAGAATGTACGGATAAGGGTGATAGTGAGGAAGAAGTCACTGATAGCGTCCCAATCCAATGGAAATTGTATGTCGATGGCGCAAGGAATGATTACTGTTCTGGAGCAGGGGTTGTCCTTGAAACCCCAGAAAGGCGATCCCTATGTTATGCGCTGAGACTAGAATTCCCTTCGACAAACAATGGAGCTGAATATGAAGCTCTCATCGCTGGTTTAAGGATCGCTAAAGAACTAAACATCAAGGCATTACAGATCTTCAGTGATTCTCAACTTATTGTTTGCCAAGTCAGGAAGGAATTTCGAGCTAATGGAGGGAATCTACCCGTCTATTTATCAAAAGCCTGGGAGCTCCTTCAAGATTTTGAGCGTTATTCAATAAACCATATACCCCGAGAAGAGAACATGAAGGTAGATTCTCTCGCAAAGTATTCAAGTACTGGTGAAGCTCAACTATTGGGATTAATTCCCGTCGAAGTCTTGTCAGCTCCAAGCACAGATGAAATGGATGTTGATTGGATTATGAATGTATCCCAAGGTCAAGAATCATGGATGACTCCGATACTTGAATATTTGCTCAATGGTTCTTTGCCAGAAAGTTCAAAAGAACGACAAAAGCTGATGAGGATAGCCTCCAGATATATAGTTCAAGATGGTCGTTTGTACAGACGAGGATTTTCAATGCCATTACTCCGATGCGTGACAAAGGAAGAAGCAAAGACAATTCTGACTGAAGTACACGGAGGGGAATGTGGGGATCATACAGGTGGTCAAACTTTAGCAAAGAAAATCCTCCGTTATGGATACTTTTGGCCAGAAATTAATCAGGATGCTGCTGACTATTCCCGAAAGTGTGATAAATGCCAGAGATTCGCTAAAATTCCTAGGGCACCTTCCACAAAGCTAACACAAATGGTCAGTCCATGGCCGTTTGCCATCTGGGGAATAGATCTCATTGGGCCTTTGCCGACTGCCAAATCGGGAATTAAATATGCTATCGTTGCTGTTGATTACTTCACTAAATAGGCTGAAGCTGAACCATTGGCTACTATTACCTCTAAGAAAATGATAAGTTTTGTGACTAAAAATATCATTTGCAGGTATAGTGTGCCTCAGAAGATAATCACAGACAATGGTACTCAGTTTGAAAGTGAGGAGTTCCAAGATTTCTACAAACGATTCAAGATCTGAAAAAGCTTCTCAGCATTGGCTCATCCGCAGAAAAACGGGCAAGTGGAAGCAGTAAACAAAATCAACAAATCAACCATCAAAAAGCAGCTGGAAAAAGCAAAAGGTGGTTAGGTCGATAAGTTACCGCTTGCACTATGGGCATACCCACAAAACTGCGACTGGGCATACTCCATTTTCATTGGCATACGGATCAGAAGCGATGATTCCAGTGGAAACTGAAGTCCCCTCACACAGAAGGATCCATTTTGATCAAAATGAGAATGAAAAATTGCAATCGGAAGCACTTGACCTCCTCGATGAAAGAAAAGAAGAGGCTAGACTTAGAATTGCAGCTCACCAGCAAAGAATAGCCAGGCACTTCAATTCCAAAGTTCGTCAGCGCAGCTTTGAAGTTGGGGACTTAATCCTGAAGAGAATTATGACAGCCATATGTGTGTTTGGGGCAAACTGGGAAGGGCCATATGTTATAGGCGCGAAACTCCTTGATGGCACATTCAAACTCACAACTGTCGAAGGAGAACCAATCCCAAGAGCTTGGAACAGCAATCATTTGCGTCCCTATTTACTTGAAAGCTTTGCTGAAATGTTGTAAAATAATTATGAATATATGATTCTTGTATTGAAAGCAATTGTAAAGCAAGTGAATAATGAAAAGCTATAAAGTGGATGTAGGCCCAGTTTTGGCCGAACCACTATAAATCTTGTGTTCTCTACTATTATAAACTGCTTTGTTTTATTTCGACATATAAAATACGTTAACTGCGTTACTAAAATGTCGATTTAATAATGCATGCCATAAAAACAAAGCCTGCCCATCGCAAGACCAAGCGATCTCCGACATCACCCAGCAAGCAAATGCTAAACCATTCAAAATTTCCATACTCAAATCCTACAAAAGAAGTGCTTCGAACAAAAGTTAGCGATGTGGATGAAAGTGGACCATTTCTAACTAACTGCAAATGTTTGTACAAACAAACAACCAGTTAAATAGCTTGTGTCTACCACCACCAACTCACTTAACTATGAAGTATGTTTCTTTGGATAAGGGAAATTATTGGCAACTAAAAAGGGATGACACTTGCAAAAGACAACGGGGATCGCCAACATGAATAGATGGCAAAGAGACATGGGCGAGCAAGCATCAAACAGCAAAAGACCTCTTCGGAGGCACAAGCCCTCTTCAGAGGCACAACTCTTCGAAGGATAAAGACCTCGAGCGGGCTTAACCAGAAAAAGAGAGATCTTTCTCGATACAAAGTTGCAAACTGATCGGTCGATACACTCCCGTGAATCCGTCCAACCGAGAGAAAGAAACTCCAAACTTCCAGGCAAAAGCCCTACTCAGAGACACACGTTTCACCGAGATTGAAATAAAACTTCCAAGTGTTGAAACGTGAAAAGCCCTCTTCGGAGGCCCATTTCACCACAGTTGAAATGCTAAAAGACCTCAAGCGGTCTAAACCAGAAAAAGAGAGATCTTTCTCGATACAAAGTTGCGGACTGATCGGTCGATACACTCCCGTGAATCCGTCCAACCGAGAGAAAGAAACTCCAAACTTCCAGGCAAAAGCCCTACTCAGAGGCACACGTTTCACTGAGATTGAAATAAAACTTCCAAGTGTTGAACGTGAAAAGCCCTCTTTGGAGGCCCATTTCACCATAGTTGAAATGCTAAAAGACCTCGAGCGGGCTAAACCAGAAAAAGAGAGATCATTCTCGATACAAAGTTGCGGACTGATCGGTCGATACACTCCTGTGAATCCGTCCAACCGAGAGAAAGAAACTCCAAACTTCCAGGCAAAAACCCTACTCAGAGGCACACATTTCACCGTGATCGGTGATACACTCCCGTGAGACGAAATGTGAAAAGCCCTCTTCGGAGGCCCGCTTCCCAGCGAACAGGGAAAAATAAAAGCCTCTCCCAAGGGGCAGAAACAAAAGACCTCTTCCCAAAGGCGCAATCAAACAAAAAGACCCCTTCCCAGGGGCACAATCAAACAAAAAACCTCTTCCCAGAGGTGTAATCAAACAGTAAGACCTCTTCGGAGGCACACGTTTCACCGAGATTGAAATAAAACTTCCAAGTGTTGAAACGTGGAAAGCCCTCCTCGGAGGCACAACTCTTCGAAGGCACACGTTTCACCGAGATTGAAATAAAACTTCCAAGCGTTGAAACGTGAAAAAAAGCCCTCCTCAGAGGTACAACTCTTCAAAGAAGCATTTCGTCAGAAATGCAAAGCAAAGATCAAAAGCCCTCTACCGAGGCGCAATATAAAAAAAAAAGAGAAGAAGCCCTCTTCAAAGGCACACTTTAGTTTTTAAAGGAAGACTGGTTCTTCTATTCTTGAAAATACGCTTCCTCAAAAAGAAGTTAAAGTGCCCTTCAGAGGCCCGCTTTACCACATAGGAGAATTCACTTGGTAAAAATGTGTGAAAGCACAAAAGGAAAAGTGATATCTTCGAAGGATGAAGCGTAGAAACTCATATGGAGTGAGCTGTACTCTATTTTGAGCAGAATAGTATTCCTCCAAGTATGGAATAGTTATTCTCCAGAAAAGAAGAGTACAAGTCCCCTCAAAGTATAAAATTTTGCAACGAGCTTATGGTATAGGGGCAACATGGTATAGCTACATTGGTAAAAATTACGCTCGAACAACATACCACAAGCTCACTGCAATATCATATAAGGAAACTTGTACAAAAATGAATAGTAAATGCATTCTCAAATACGAACAGAAGTTTGTACAAACAAAAAGAATCATTTTATTCAATACTTTCAAAATTTTGTACAGGTATAGGTTTCAAAATAAAAAGAAAAAGAAAAGCGGAGGCCGGTACCCGCACAATCTCGGTCCAGTACATGCAAAAAGCAAAAAGTAAAAATAAATCAAAGCAGGACCCCTTACTTCTTCCTGCCACCACCCTTAGAGCCTTCACCTGACCTAATAGGCAGCTTTTCAGGACGGCTTGGGAGAGTCGGGGATCAAGGAGAGAGGGTTACTGCCGGATCAACTTTCGTTTCCTCTTCAGAAACAAGAATGTCCTTCCTTCTCTTCTTGGAAGTGACACGCTTCCTCCTTCTCCTTGAAGAAGACTCACTTCCCGGAGTAACGAGAGCAGATAATTTTATGTTATCAGAAGTGGTTCGCTCCGGAGACTCATTGCCTTCTTCAAGCCCTTCTCCCCCGTGTTCTTGAGAAGCAATAGGATCATCTAAGCCATGAAGAGCCTCTATTTGCTCCTCTTGCGACCCGGGTTGAGAGGCGGATGGAGGAGTGACCTGGAGAGGCGGAGGAGGAATAATTGAAGGAGGAGGAGTCTGAACGATGCTCGACACTTTCTCTACAGAAGAAAAGAAGTTAAAGTCAGTAAAGAGAGGAGATAAAGGCTCATTGATGTTCAGGAAATAGTCGAGAAGCTCATCGAACTCATAAGAAGCAAATGAGCAGTCTACTTGGGCAAGATTAACAGTAGAGTTACCTGGAGAAGTCGGCTTCCTGATATAAACCTCATAAGCATGTGCTTCGGTGCTCTCTTCGCCTTCATCTCCACCCTGTGTACTTGTAATCTCAGTTGTAACTTTGACCAGGGATGGAGAGTGAGAACTGGAGCCGACAATGTCGATTTCGGCCGAAGGTGAAGGCTGGACTGGAATAGTTGAAGAAGTTTTTCCTAAACGTTCCCCTTCGGCCATCTCGGCTCTTAATTTTGCAAGTTGTTCTTTCCCTTGGAGAGAGCGGCGCGAGCATCGTCATCCAAGTAATGCTCCTCAAGAGCTGATTCGGCATAGCTAGCACCTTTACCGCCAAGCATGTCAAGTGCGGCCTCCCACACTTCAGCCAGAGTAACTTCATATTTGGGACCTAGGAAGGCGAGGCTACCGCGCCCCAAGACGATATGCAGGTAAAAGTCAAATAATGTCGAGCTGATGCTGGTCTTCGTTGCCTCATGAGATTTTTCAGCTGCAATTTTACGTGCAACGGCCTCATCACGCTCTCTTTCAGCTTTGGAGAGTTGAAGCTTAAGCATTTCGATCTCCGCCTCTTGAGAGTCGGTTTTCTTCCAAAGCTCTGCAATATCAGCAATATAGCCCTCGTTGATTCTCTTTTGCACTTCGAGCCTGTCTTCGGCGTCTTTTTGGCCGGCATGAGCATCTCTCACTTGTTTCTGAAGCACCTCTTCTTTTTGAGTGTAAGAAGTAGAAGAAGTGGCGTGTTCTTCTTTAAGTTTCTCGACCTTCGCCTCAAGCTCTTCATTATAAGTAGTGATGCTCCTCATCTCGGTATCATGCTGCTCAAGAACCATCTGCCATTCAGCTTTGTCATTCTCCATAGTAAGCATGGCCTCGAGATTCGCACGGTTTGCCCTTTGAAGCTCGTCAACAAGCTTTTGCCAGTTCGACATCCTTTCAATATCAAGCCTGACGGCATCGAGATTTCGCAGCATGGCAGGCTTGTCAATAGGGACCAAGTCAAGATCGAACCGCACTCCCTTTAGGCACCAGTGCGGGAACTGGCTTTGCAGAGTAGCCGGGCCTGATCCAACTTGGAATTTAGGCCTGCTGATTATTGTCTGAATATCTGTCTTCCCGAGAGCAGGAGAGCCAGAAGGAATGTCAAGTGAGACGGGGGCAGTGACCTTTTCAGGAGTTGTAGAAGCATTCTTTTCACCGTGCCGGGCACGCTTGCTTGGGTCCTCAACTATATGGCTTTTTCCCCGATCATCATGCGACTTTCTCTTGTGAGAATCGTCACCTCTCTAGGAAGAATCATGGTGCTCCTCCCTTTCTTTTCTCTCATAATGCTCTTCTTGAGCCCTTCTCTCCTGAGCCTTTCGAGCGGCTCTCTCTTCATCGGTTTCTCTGTGAACGGGAAGGTAGCGCCTATAATCATATTGCCTACGCCTCCCGTAGCGCTGAAAGTCGTCATAGTAAGAGCCGCTGCGTCCCATCGGAGAATCTGAAATAAAAAACAAGTCTTAAAGGTCTTCATAGAAAAGAAGCATAACTTTAGAATCTTCAAAGTACAAAGAGTTAGGAGTATAAAAGTGCTGAAAGATTCTAAGTGTGTGTGATGTGCAAACTATGCGCATCAAACTACGAACCACTCTTTGATTGCGGAGTAATCATGAGGGTAGTAGTTAACGTTAACTCTTGGGTCGACGGAGCTTGTTGCAAAGAAGAAGTCACTTCCACTACTGAAGAAGAAACCCTAGTAGTTACAGGGTCGTCTTTAAAGATCTCCCGTGAGGTGGCAAAGAGGTCGCTCAACCCTTCGAAAGTGTCGTCCCCGCTCTACCTGACAGGACTTGTTTAACCGGCTTCTTCGCCAGACTTCTGTGAATGTCGGGGAGATCCCTCAGGCTCTTCTTCCTCAATGACTGGGGCAA
Organism: Allium cepa; assembly: GCA_030765085.1. Taxonomy (NCBI): domain Eukaryota; kingdom Viridiplantae; phylum Streptophyta; class Magnoliopsida; order Asparagales; family Amaryllidaceae; genus Allium; species Allium cepa. Next base: position 764,384,249 of record CM060937.1, on the reverse strand, counting down.
GTGCGGATTTTCCAGATGACCCCGTAACATCGACAGTAGTAGAGCACTTCACCAGAGAAGCCTCGGAGGCAGGTTCTTTTGGTATGGGTTCGTCAGAAGAAACTGGGGCATCTAATGCTTTAGGTGGGGAGTCTGGAACCTCATGGGGGTGTGTGGAGCGAGAAGGGTGAAGAAGTCCGAACTGGTAAAGGAATTCGTCGTTCAACAAAAATTTCATATCCCGCTCTTCAACCGGTACAGCTACGAGCCTCTCCAGAGTTGGCTTGTGGCTGGGATCTCTAGAAGGAGGGGGAAGCGTTGAAATGAAAAAATGAAGTTAACACTTGGCAATTCGGACTTCACAAAACTCAAAGTATAGAAGAGGTAGATGTAGATGATCTTACTTCCTTCCCTCCACACAGCATAAAACCTCGGGGGGGCAGCGGACAAAGAAGAATTGAGTTAAGAACCCATGGGAATTGTCAGGGAGGCCAACGATCAATTTACGATTTCGGGCGCTTCTCACGACGGTGATAGAAGGATGATCCTTAGTCCTAGTAAAGGAGCATAGGAAGCAAATCTCGTCAAAGCTTGGAAGTCGGTCAAAGGTTCTCCTAAATAGCACGCACAACCCCATCAGAATGGCATAGCCATTGGGGTGTAGCTGGAATGGGGAGATAGCTAGTCGACGAAGAAGATTCTTGAGAAAGTTGTTGAATGGGGGAATGGCCCCTCTTAGGCTCATTTGCCGGTTAACCGCTACAAAGCTAGTAGGCGCCACATCAGCAGTGTCACTTTTCTCAGGAAGAATGGCATCTACTTCAGCAATGCCAAACTGACCACACAACTGACGAAAAGCTTTGTACGATAAGGTGGTAGGGGTTCTTTCTGGAGGATTGACTAATGGAGCTGGAATAAGAGTGGCCTCTCCGGCCTGGGCTGATATATCTTCTTGCTGAGAAGTCATTCTACCCAAGCAACTGAATATTCAAATATGAAGGTGCACGTTTCCTAAAATGTGTGAAGTGTTGTGTAAAATCAACAAAGCAATAAGCAAATAAAACTGGAATGAAAACTAACAAGCATTTGTTAGTTATGAAGTCCAAGGTTTGTTGTTTTAAAATATGAAAGGGAAATGTAGATGCAAACAAATCAGTTCAAGATAGCAATGCTTTGCATTAATATTTCACTTTGGTTGATTGGTTCACAGCATTTCATACAGTATGTTTAAGTTGATTACTCTATGTTGACTAATCTGTCATTTGATATGGGCTGTCAGTGATAGTATATTCGTCCCAATTTTCTGTAAATAATGTATTGAACAGATTGTTAGTTAACACAAGTCAAAAGTGATCTGCGAAAGAATGCAACAAAGTTCAAACAAAGCTTAAAAGTACAAGTGCTAACTCGCCAACGACTTAAGAAATTTTTTCTACAGGGTTAGGTTGAGTCGTTGGTTCTCTGGCTAACTCGTCCTCGACCTAAGTCAATAAGTTAAGTTAGGTCGTGTTAATCTTGAGTTGTTGGAACTTTAAGTCGGCTGCGCTCTAAGTAGTAAGTCATGGAAGATAAAGGAAACTTCAATGCGAAGCAACAAGAAACTCTCAAGTCCTAACTCGGCCACGACTCTTGGCTTAAGTCGTAAGGTATGTTCAGACGGTTCATAATTAAGTTGCTAAAGTTGCTGGATCACGCAGAGGTGCCAAATTATACCTAAGGCGATATTCCACTCTCTTTAGCAAACATACCCTCTTACTCCTAACCCATTAATCTTCTTACTCCTAACCCGTTAACCATCTAACTCCTAACCCGTTAACCATTTAACTCCTAATCCGTTAACCCAATAACCACACAATGGATAACCCTAGTTCTACCACACTACTAGGTCGCCTCAAATCATGAATCATTGCAAGATAGATCGAACCTCCTGCCTTAAGTCCATCAGTATAACAGTATTCGCGAAGGTCAAGGGGGAAAATCAGAGACAATGATCGACGATGATCGGCAATTGGAAAAGAGGCACAATCTCTTACGCAGTGTGGCGATGAGGATTGTAGGAACTTGATTGGTGGCGAGGTAAACTGATTCGATCTGTTTCTGGAAGCTTCAAAGGTCAATAATGGAAAAAGTAAACATGGAAACAAGTAGGTGAAGAAGAAGCGACCTAAGACTTTTATATCTCGAGGCAGAGGAATTTGAACCAGCACACGAGTTAAGATAAGTCGAAGCACACGACCTACGACCTAGGCGTGTACTTCGAGGGGCAAATGTTAACCCTCAATTTCCTACGACTCAAAAAATGCACGACTCAAACAAATTACGTGACTTAACAAGTCAAGGATTGGCCGACTTAAAGGAGTCAACGACTTAAGGAAGTGGACGGTCTACGACTCAAGTTATGGACGACCTAACGGTTTAGCGAGTTGAAGGACTTGGTGACTTACGACATAAAGAAATCTGTGACTTAACGGTTTAAAAGGGAAGGGATGCTTCACGACCTAAGGCATCCACGACTTAAGGTTTCTACGACTTAAGGAAGCCCATGACTCAAGGACAGGATGACTTAACGGTTCAAGAGAAAACGCGACTTAAGAAGGAAATGAGTTAACGACTTAAAGCTATCTACGACTTATGACCTAGCATGTGTCGTGAGCGACTTAAGCAAATGAGGCGCTGCTCCTTACTTAACACAGTGACCTCTTAACTCGTACACGATTCAGGACTTGGGTTATTATCTAAAGGGAACAAGCTTATCAGTTAACTCGTACACGACTCACGACCTAGCTTGAGCCGTCCACAACCTAAAGCTACTAGGTGAAGGTTCAATGCCGCATCAAGAGGACCAGTTGACTCATTTGCGACTTAGATGTTGACTCATGGGCGACTTAGGACTTGAACAAATGAACTTTTGTAAGACCATGGGGCTGGGCCAGATAAGTAGGCCACGACCTACCATAAGTCAATGACGACTTGCGACCCAAGAGGAAAATTTCCTATAAATACCAACCCACCTTAAGCATGAAGGGGACTTTTTGGCCGATCTCTTTAAGCGTTGATACTCTGCTGAATTCTCGACTCACTCGACCCTTCAAGTACGAAAGGCATCTCAACTAACTTCGAGAGGAAATCTAACGCAATCTACATGGATTCAAAGAATTCTTCTACATCAAAGTTCTAGTTGTTTATCTCATCAGAATTGTAATTGAAGATTGTTGTAAAAGTTGTAATCACTTCAGTAATAAAGAGAGTTAAAGTGGACGTAGGCTTACCCTAAGCCGAACCACTATAAAAGCTGTTGTCTTTTCTGCTTTCTCTGTGAGTTTTCTACTTGTTTTTAGTTCCCATGTTCACGGGTGGTGCTTTCGCTCAACTTCAATCTACACCGGGGTGTTAGCGTCTGATTTTTACGTTAACACTCCTCAAATACAAATCTGCACCCTCCAAAACTAAATCTGCATGCAACAATTTCAAGTTGCATCTGCATTTCAATTTTAATTAAAATATAGCCTGCATCTTTTTCAAAATAATCTGGAGGTAAATGCAAATGAATCTGGAAGCAAGGGCCTGCAGTTCATAAATTTTCAAAATCTGGAAAAAGGCAAGATGTCTGCATGCAAGAATTTTTCAAAAATATGGGCTCTGCAATTTTAAAACGGTGAGTAACTCATTTTTTTTAAATTCTATTAGGTAAAGTTGTACAAGCTTTTTAAATTACGAATATACATAATTGTGAATGTGCTGTGGACATTTTTGCATATGAATATAATTGTGTGTATAGTGTTAACTGTAAATTTCTGTTTCAAAACTTCTATCTCCTGTTGATTTTAGGTTCTTTCCTTTGATTTGTTTTGCTATCAGGATTTAATTTTGAAATGGAATTTGTATTTTAAGATGAAGTAAGTTTTAAAATTATATATGTGATTAATCAAAGCCTATGTTACCTGGAAGTAAAATCCAACAGATCAACAATTTATATCTGTGGAAATTCAAAATATAGAAATGCATGTATTCAGGTTTATAAATAAAAACATCAAACAAATTCATAAATTTTAAATCAAGTATTACAATTTATAGTGTTTAAAACAAGGTACAGCTTAAAATTTACTGTATCATACATATTTGTTTAGTATAAGTGATACTTGCTTTTGATTTAGTTAAATTTGTTTCTGGAGGCAGTGTAGCTATCAATGATTATAGGAAAAATACCAAATTGGATTACAATTAAATATTGATGTTGAATTTGGAATTTCTAGTTAAGAACCCTAGTTTTTACTGGGTTCAAGAAATTGGGTGCTGTGGCTTTCAAAGTGAATCGAGTTCTGAGATATTTAGGGGATTGGTAGATGAAGGGTTGATGGAGTCATCGCCGGAGTTTGGAGTGGAATAGTGACCGGAGTTGGGTGAGCTTGCCGTTGACAGGCTAGGCACTAATAAGGGGAAAGTTGTTTCCAGGTTTTTGTTTAAAAACTTGAATTCAAATTCAAGTTGAATCATGGAATTTTGAAGGTGGAAGGTTGTTGAGAGGTCACTGGTGGATGGGGGATGGTCGTTGATAATGGTCGGAGATGGCCGGAGATGGGGAGTGGGCGCACAGTGTGGTTGTTGTGCAGGTGGGTATTTGTTTTTGGTTGCAGGGTTATTTTCTCGGGATGATCTCGGGGGAACTGGGAAGTGACTCGAAGTTAGAAAGTGATTTACTCGAAGTAAGTTATGTGATGCTCGGGTATAATCTAAGTTTCAGGTTTTAACAAAAACATGAACTGTTTTTTTTTTAATTTTAAAGCAAGGTTTTGAAATGCAAACTTAAAATTAAACCTAAGACTTAAAACTGAATTTAAATTTGAATTCAACCGGTTAAAACCTTAGGTTTGAAATAATTTAAATTTTGAAAGTTTTAATTGGTTTTAAGCAAAACCAGAAAACCTGTTTTCCAAGTTTCTAAAATTTGAAATGAAAGTAAATTGCGAACTAAAATTTGAAACCAAGTTGAAAACCTGAATTTAGATATAAATTCAAATAATTTGAATCTTGTTTGTGTAATTATTGGGTTTTTAAAATTTAGTTTGGGTTTTAAACAAAACAGAAACTGTTTTCTGTTTTCAGATTTAAAAGTAAATTTAAAATTTTTAAGTTGAATTTCAATCTAGAATTTTTTTTTAAACCTGGAACTTAATTATGAATTCAGTAATTTAAATCTGGGTTTTTGAAACATGTTTGAATTCAAAATTTAAGATGTTATACCAAAACAGGAAACTGTTTTCTGTTTGAATTTTAAAAGTAAATTTTTAAAATTTCAACTGAAATTTAAAAGTTTAAATCTGGAAACTGATATTTGAAATAGATGAACATGAGTTTGAATTTAAATCTGGAATTTAAATTTAGATTTTAAACTTTTTAAGGTGTAAAGAACATTGATTTGAATTTAAAACTATAAGTTTTAAATTTATGAAATAAAGTTTAAAATAAGGTTAAATTCAGTTTTAAATCTGGAATTTGATTTTTATGTCAGCTTTAAAAATAAAATAAATTTTTAAATTTAATTTGTTTAATATAAAATTGTTTATAAACTTTTAAACTTTAGTTTATAAAAAGTATGTTTTTGAACATGTGAGATAAAAAGGATTTTTTTAAAATTGGTTTAAAAACCTTGTTTAAATGGATTGTTTAATTTTAAAATCTTAAAATTTAAAATGAAATTTAAAGTGAAGTTTGAAATAAATATGGAAACTAATTGTTTTAAATACTTTATATAAAAAGAAATGTTTCATAAATTAAGATTTGAACTTAAGAAAATTGTTTTCATTTAAATTATTAAATTAATTTGAATGGAATATTAATTAGTATTTAATTATTGATGTGGATGGTTAACTAGGTAATTAATAGTTTTAAAATTGATTAATTAGATTTGAGATTAATTAAGGTTAATTAATCTATAATTAAGGATGGTTAATTAAATTTTAATTAATGATTAAGATTTATTTCATCAAGTGATTAAAGATAATTTAGATTTTAATTAACACCTAATTAATTAATAATTAGAGATTAATTAAATTTTAATTAAAGATTAATTAATTGATAATTAATAATGATTTATATGAGTTAATTTCTTAATTAAGTAATTAAGAAATGTTAATGAAGGTCATTAACTTAAGATTATTTAACAATTAATTAATGTGATTAATTTTGATAATTAATTAGATTAATTAATTAATAATAATCAATTGTTTAATTACTTAAGGAAAGTAATTAATGAATTAATTACTTGGTGTAATTAATTTGATTAAGGCCATTAGTTTAGATTAATTAAGTTAAATTAATTTAAACATTTGTGTTTTGTTGATAATTACTTTATGTAATTTATGAATTTGTAATTACTTAAAGAAGTAATTAAATTAATAATTACTGAATGTAATTAAAGATATTTATTATAGAAGTAATTTGATTTAAATTACTTTGAAAATTAATCAAGTGATTAATGAAGATAATTAATTAAGAATAATTAATTATGGAAGGAGTAATTAAAGTAGTTAATTACTAGTATTATTAATCATGGGTGATTAATATTTATATGTGGATTAATTTTAGATTAATTACTTATGTAATTAATTTATATTGGGAGATTGATTAATTGTAATCATTAACTAATTAATCAATGATGTAATTTGGAATTGATTGATTCAGGTATAATTAATAATGAATAAATGATTAATGTAATTAATTAAAGCAATTACAAGTTAATCATTTGCAAAGGGTTTAATATAATTAACTTGTGAAATTAATTAGAGACGGTTAATCAATAATGATTAAGTGAAAAGAATATTGAGATGATGATTTATAAATTGATTTGTAATCGGTTGATGATTAAGTTAAGCAGGATTTTGATGATGAAGTAATTAATTTAATTCATTTTAAATTAATTATAAATGGTGTGATCATTAGATCATTGCTTATGTTTGATGATTGGTATTGGTTGCCTGGTATGGTTTGTAATCTCATTTATGAGATTAGTAATGTATGTAATATGGATGCATTGGTTGTTTTGGATGATAATATTGATTATCTGATTATGATATGAATTATCTATTGATACTGATAAGGTTGATTATCTATTGTGTTGTGAATTATCTATCTGTGTGTATTTAAATAATTGAATTGTTTTAAACTTAAAACAACTTGGACCTTAAAAGACACGCTTTGGATTTCGATGAGACCGGGATCGGGTTTCCGTATTTGGATATCCGAAAACCACATCGATTCCAAATAACGTTAGGTCGTTAACCCAAGTGGAGCGAGTGAAGACTCGAGGTGTAAGGGCTATATGTCAGTATAACTCTGTGGGTGATTCTGTAATGAGTTTGACGGAATAGTACTTATAGATTCGAGATGGTGATTCAGAGTGCAAGGGTTATTGTCGTTAACTCTGAAGGTGATTCCAATATGAGTGTAACGAGATAATGCCTTCGGTTTCGTTCGAACCCTTAACGAACTTGTATGGATTGAATGCTTTCAGAACATTGTCAGGTGGACGATGAGCATTCTAAGTGATATGTCCTATAAAGGTAATCGTAGCCTCAAGCCTCATCAACCGGGAATGGCTAAAACAGGGGAGGTGCAGCAAAGCTTCGTGGGTAGCCCCCACTTGAGAGCAAGATTGATCCCAGTCTAGAGGTCCCTTTATTTTCGGCTTAGTGGGGCGGTTGCTGATCACAACTGCGGGGTTGTCTTGTTTGGAACTGTTCAGTAAGGAACGGGTTCGGCTTTGTGTTGCAGGGGATTGGGAGTAATCCTCGGTACGGTGATCTACGCCACGTACTGTGACGGGCGGTACCCCAGTAGTCCAGCCATTGTATGGAATCCAAAATCCAATAAGTGCCAACGGTTTTGATTCTATTACCCACTTTTGTGGCTAGTAGCTGGAATTTAATCAAGTAACAATTTTGGCTATTTCTTATTTACTTGAAAACCCTAGACACTATTATAATATCATTGGATTTCCTATCAAATGTTTTGGTTAGCGTAAGGTAAAAACTTTTCCATGTTTATGTGTGGGAAGTCTTACGTGATACCTTTTCTTTTCAAAGGCTTTTCAAAGTTAAGCAACTTTAACCTGTTACTCACACCAGACCCATGTCTGACCCGGAGTTATTTCTGTTTTTCATTAACTCTTGGGTACTCAAATTTTTACGAGTAGCCAAGGGAATTCAGGTTAGGATTCAGGTTAGCTTTGACGAATTGTGGAGGACCATATGGAGCAGGAGGCTTCTGCGTATAGTTATATAGTTTTCCGCTGTGTTGGTATCTCTGAGTGTTTGTCCGTTATGTTTTGAGTTGTAATAACTAGACAGGTGTTTATAACTGTCTAGTATGTGTTGTATATGTCTGTGTAACTCTGGCATATGATGTATACTATGTAATACTTTTGTTATTAATATAGTTTATTCGTTCCGCTGTTGAGATTCTTGTGTTGTTTCTTCTTTCTCTTCTTTCTTTCTCTTTTCTATCCTTTTCTTTCTTAGGGATGATGCGATTTTCCGGGAGTGGAAAGTCGGGTCGTCACAGCCAAGGTTCTCGCTTAACCTTCGACTCTGATACCACGTGTAACAGATGTAGTTTTTCGACCATCGAAAATCGATATCCATACGTCCACCGCATAACATACCGAGCAATCGAGTGCCGAAAATACCAGATCGTTAGAGAAAAAGAAGAAAGAGCTAGAAGAAAATAGAAATAGAAACACTAAATCTCACAAATCACAGCGAAACAATGTATAATAGATAATAACATGTTTTTACACAAAAAGAACTATAACTGTTACTTATACATTACGTCATCATAGTACAATAATCAATAACTCAATACTGGATAGTTATAATAACTTGTCCTTATTAGTGCAATACGTACAACCTATAATACATAGCGGAATAAAATCAAATATGTGTAATACGTCTTCGTCATCCAACTCGTCTCATAAGCTCGATAACACCTAACCTAAATCTATAATACCCGGTCTAACACAAGCATTATAATAAAATAACTCCTGAGTCAGTCTTGAAAACCAGCGTGAGAAAACACACTCAATATGAATTTTTTAATTTATCGAAATCCTTTGAAAAACAAAGGTATCTTGTAAGACCACGCCACACATAAACACGATGGGTTTTTACCTTAAGATAACCAAAACATCTTATATCAAAATCATCTGATATTATAATAGTGTCCAGGTACAAATACTTATTCAAATAGCCGAAGTTGTTACATTAATTAAATTCCAACATAATAGGGATCTACAACCAAAATCGTAAAGGCGCTATTGGAGAATGTATTCTATACAAATGAATAGGCACCATGGTAGCATCTATCGCAGTACACATTTAGAAAATTGTACCGAGGACTTCACCGAGATCCCCTACGACACAAGACTGGACTACCCTTAACCTGGATAGTACCGAATATGCTATCACCCCCGGTGTTCCCACACTTACCGAGTTCTTCCGCACCGTAGTAATAATATCCAAGGGTATCTAGAAAGGTGATAAACATACCTTAATTGGGTGTGATCCACTTAGCATGGCTGCATCTTCCTTGATTTTCAGTCATTCCTTATTGATGAGGCTTGAGGCCACAATCACCCTTTTAAGGAATTTAAATTTGGAATGCTCATTGTCCTCCAATGACAATGTGCAAATAGCATTCATCCATACAAGCTCCTTCTGGGTCTGAACGAAACCGAAGGCACTATTCCTACCACTTCCATTTTGGAATTGTCCTCGGGACTAGTAGCGATTAGCCATTGCACTTCACTGCGCCATCTTTGATTCCATGCCCTTTTCTTTACTTTGCAAACGTATTCGTTGGATCTACGTGGTTTTCGGTTAATTTATCTGATCCCGGTCTCTTCGAAACAACGTTCGATATTTTCGGTAAACTCAACCCCGGTTCATTAGGATATAAATAGATGAAAATAAGATCGAAGATTACCTTCTAACCGTTAGTGGACGGATATCCTTATCATCATCCTAGGAGAACAAAACGGGTTTATATGTACATCATAGCACTTTTAACGGTAATTGTATCATATAATTCCTGTGTTTCTCCCAGATATTCCCAATGTTATGTTTTGGTTCCAGATTTAATAGTCGGTTATTTAACTATCAAATAAACAATCATTCAACCAAAGAGTTCGTTTTCCACTAAAAACACTAAGTCTCATTTAATTTAATTTTAATAAATTAAATCTCTTTATCAAAAGTTATGTACTTATCTTATCGAAGTATGTACGTTCACTAACCATTATTTTCAAAAATATTTGAAAAACCTTTTCTTAAAATAAATATGTAAAACATCACGCGGTATCCACCATGGATTCACAGCTCAATGATTACGTCTCTATCTCAGAGAAATCCAAACTTAACTGTATGCAATCTCTGCCTCCCATTTCTCCATGAAAGTATACCATCACTTTCCAAAAAAATTATTTAATAATTTTCTCAAAATAATACTTATAAAAATTTCTATATAAATTTTCCAAGTTTAATTAGGAAAATACCCTTCTATAAAAGTAATTATATAATATAATATTAATATCGAATAACTTATCTCTTAAAATAATAATACCGATTAATTCTTAAATAATAATTAACTTAATATCAACTCATTATAAACTAACTTAATTAATAATTAAATAGACTTTAAACAATTTAAAATAATTACATAACTTGGAAACAATAATTAATTTTGATTTATTAGTAAGATTCTAGTTAATTTACAAAACTTGTTTATATAACTTATAATTCACTTTGACAATTTAAAAATATTTAAATAATTAAGTTTCTAGAATATTTTTAGACATTTTTAAATTACCTCGTTTAATAATTTAAAATCTTTTTTTTAAAACAAACTTAACTTCTCGATAAAATATATTTTTCAATTCCAATATAGCCAGTCTAATATTCATAAATCCCTCTTGATTTATCACCAATTGGATTTGCATCCCAATTCCGTAAATCCCCTTTTTCACATTTCCAGAAGCACATCTATCATTTATTTTTAAATCGATTTACCTATCTTATTATCAATTCTCAACGTGAATTTACATCTTCAATTTATCAACTGATAACCACTTCACCTTATTTATAAACATTGTTTATAAATTCCATAGTCTCATTTCCAATTTACAACGGTTTCACATCACTTAAATCCATTGTAATTTAATTTCTAAATTAAATTCCATTTGTAAATCAATTTCTCAAATAATCCAAACTATATTCCAAACCCAACCCAATCCCGATTATATTTCAATTTGTAATTAAGAAATCTTATTTAAGATCCGGTATGTTCAATTTCACATTTATTTCCAAATGCACTTCTTTTCCCACATTTAAAATCTTGGTTTAAAAACATTTTATATTTAAAACAAGTATCACTAAGGAATTACTATTTAAAATCCTTATTCCAAATCTCTATTCACCATATTTCGAAATTGTTAAGTACAAATTTAAAGTCAAAATATTTATTTTACCCAAATTCATTTCTTTTAATTAATCCATAATTCACTATAAATATTTCACTTCCAAATTTCTTTTTAATTTCTTTCAAATTCAAAACATATGTTATTGGTATTTAAAAATACCAAAATCTAGACTAAAACTACCATGACATCCAACAAGTTCCTCTCATACCATAATCTACCACCGATTATTCGAACAGATCATATATCAATATATATGAAATTTAATTCAACATTTTTGAGGAATCTAGTCGGATCCCTCTAACTTGTTTCCCTACATCCACAGATGCTAATGCAACGTAAAAATACCAATGCCGCTTCGAGGCGGGATATCGTAGTAATATAGGGCCATCCACTATTATGCGTGCCGCATAGGATCTCATCCGCTAAAATATGCAGGAATATCAATCCAACTACTAATATATATATATATATATATATACTACTATATATATTATAACATCCAATTGATAATAATAATTATCAAATCATCCAATCAACCAATAATTTAAATTAAAACAGCAATCCAAAAATGAGTGAGATTTACTCACATTGATTACAGTCGTCGTTGATATGCTCTGCTTAGATTAAAATTAAACTGATATTTAATTTTAACCAAAATCCATGCTAACTCCAGTTGACTCCAATCCAATTCCTATGCGTAGTATTCGCAGGTATGATTGCAATGCAACTCATTTCGTTAAATTCTAACATTGTATGAAAAAGATATAGTCTTTTGCGAATAACAATTTACATAAGTAAATTAATAAACTAAAATTTAAATCACTATTTTTATATCATTTCCAATTCATAAAAGTTGGTCCACAAATCCCACGAACGAGAAAAAAAAAACATCCAGACCAGAGCTTCCTCCTCTTCCTTTCTCTTCTTCTGCTTCCCTAAATATTCCTTTTTTTTATAAACGACTTCGGCCCACAACCCATCTACCACAAAATCCAAACCGAAGCCCGCCTCTTCTTCCTTCATTTTATTTTTTTTCTAGAGCAAAGGAAAATGCACGGCATTAACGTCCATGTGCATGCTTCCCCCTCGCTCCACACTCCACGAAACCCCACCACAACTGCGCCGATCAACTAACCATCGAAAGCACCACCACTTCATACCCATCTAGACAACCCCGCTTCACCCAATCAAAACGCTACTTCACCCTCCTACCCTTCAGCCACCGCTCGATCGCGACTCCTAATAGTCGATTGCACTTCACCACAATAGTAGCGCTCACCCTATTGTCCTACCTGAGTTCAAAGCCGACGTCAAATCCACCTATCTCCTCGTAAAACTCGCCAAAACACAAACCCTAGCATTGCCCAGTATAAATCCCCAAACTGTTGATCACCATAAAATGATGCCACAACCCACTCGAGCATACCAGATTGAAGCTCGAGCCTAAACATGATTTGTAAAGCAATTTTTGAATATTTTTATGAAGTTCAAATGGAGTTTTTTTTTTTTTATAGCTGTATATTTTTCTCCACTTACATTTCACTATCGTGCTCTGCTTTGAAAAAGGGGGAAATATATGACTTTTTGCGTGCTCGAATATGTTAGATCAAATCTTAGGTTGCATAAGAAAAGAATGGTTTTAATATATATATATATATATATATATATATGTATGTATGTGTGTATGTGTGTATGTATGTATGTATGTATGTATGTATATGTATGTATGTATGTATTAAATTTTCAAACCATCTCGATTACGTAAATCAAAATCCACTCCCTAACGAGGCATACTGCTAGGCGTTTATGTTGTCATATATCTATTTCAAACGCAATGGAAAGGTTTCGAGTCCTAATTCGATCATATGTGGAAGTTATCTTTTTGGGCCCAATTATTATATTGAATTTTCGATATTAATTTCAACGCGTTTATAGCCCGTACGATCAAACGATAACTCCAAAAGCTACAAAATTTGAAATTCGATAATAACACACTATTACGGATCCTATTGGAGCTAGTTTCGTTCAAATCCCCAAAAGTTCCTCGGAAGGCTATTTTTATACATTAATTTTAAAAAATATTTTTAAAATCGAGTGAATCGCTTTTAAATCCTATTTAAAAATTTTATTATCTTTATTCTTACTAATATAAATTTGATAAGCCTTTAAATTATATTTAACAAGCTCAAAACTCAAAATTTTACTATTTTAACGGAATTTCCATTTAGTAAACTTGATTATTAAATCATCTAATAAATCGTTATATTTGAAATTTAGTTAAAAATTAACTTCTAAATATTTAAAGTATGTTAAATATTCTAATTTCATATAACTAAAATTTAGGGTCATTACACTTACTTCAAACTATATAATAATAATAATAATAATAAATTTCAAAACATGGTTAAATAATTATTAAAAATATCAAAGCACTTTTAAAATAAATATTAATAACTAACTCCAATTCATTTATAAAAATTCTAATAGATTTAAAAAATTTTGTTTATAAAACTTAGAGTTCATTTCAACAAATTTAAATATTTAAATAACAAACTTTCTAAAATATTTAGTCCAATCAATAGTATTTAAACCTACATAGTTTAATAATTGAAAATCCATTTCTAAAACACACCTTAACTTGTGAAAAACAATCCTTAAAATTCAACATACCCATTTTTTACGTATAAATCTCTCTCGATTTATCCTAAATCGATTTACATTTCCAATTTCATAGCTATTCCCAATTTCCAAAATAGAATTTACTATTTCTTTCTAAACTGATTTCCATATTTCATTTTAAATTCACACCGTGAATTTATATTTCCAATTTATCGAATGGTAATCATTCCACTTAATTTATAAACATTGTTTATAAATTTCATAAACTCATTTCCAATTTTATAACAGGTTCGTATTACTAAAATTCATTTATCAAATGATTTCTAATCAAAATTCCATTTATAAATCTATTTCTTAAATAATCCAAACTATATTCCAAAACAATCAAATCTCGATTTTGTCTTCCATTCCATATTTTTAAGAATCTTATTTAAAATCCATTGTTAAAAATTTCCAATTTAAATTTCTCTATTTGGAACCATTTTATGAAATAGCCGAATAAATACTCAAAATCCTATCATTTATTTTATCCAATTCAATTCCCTTATAAATTCAATATAAATATCTTCATTTCCAAAATCTCCTTTTAAATTCCCTTTTTAAATTCAAAAATATTATTTTTGTATTACCAAAATTAAGGCTAGTGCTACTATAGCGTCCAATATATACAAATCACACAACAATCCATAACTGATTATTCGATCATACCATATACCGCTATGAAAGCAATCAGTATATTTGAGGAATCCAGTTGGATCCCTCCAATTTATTTCCTTGCAATAACAGATGTTCTATAACATAAAATTCTAATCCCGCGTCGAGGTGGGATATCACGGTTATATAACATAATTTCGATTTTGGCACTTCTATTGTAGACATTTAAGGCCCTAAAAAGCTCGTCTACGTAATATTTTTTCCTATATAACTTATAATGTGGAAATATTTGAAAAATAAAAAAAATATACAATTCTAACTGTTCAACCAGTTGAAACATCAAAACTTTAAATCTTCAGTCTCCACGATTCGACTTATGATTCTATCACGATAACTATCGTTTCGAAATTCAGAAATTAAATATTTTTTGAAAATCTTTTACACTTCATTATATTTACCACATAAGATATGAATGAAGTTAGAAAATCTAAAGTACAAAATATTATTTGGCATACTACATTAGAATTTGAAGATAAATGATGATTTTGAAAATTATTTGATACATAAATGTTAATTTTCACTTCCACCGATAGCAAATACGATAACCAACAATTAAGAAAAGCCTATACAGACTTCTCCTCAACTCAGCTGACCAAACCAAAATCTGTATAAAGTCTATATGGTATTATTACTAATGTGGTACAAAGAATTGATTTCATGTAATACCATTGTAGTGTATATAACATTACTATTGCTATGGCATAAAAATTAATTTTATGCAATACCATTTGCAGAGTACATGAGATTAATTAATAAGGTATGCCAAATTTTCAAGTACACAACTTCTATTATTTCATAAAACATTAGATTTAATTGTTGAATATTTCCTGCCTATGCATACTTTTGGTTACAAAAAAATTATGTCACCATAACCCGTATCATTTTTCAATATCATTTTTTCCCATGATTCAAAAGGAAAGCAAATCAGAACAACCACATGATCCACACGAATCACGCAATAAAGGCGGCTGCTTTGGAGCTGAAGACATAACGGGTCTAATCGATACTCGTCTCATCTCGCTTTGAACAGCAAACCAACAATAAATCCAGATCTACAAAAATAACTGTGAAGATTGCATAGATCTAGCAAATTAAGCATTGCGTTCTTCATTGGTTGGGTTCACTGTCGATGAGACTGAATGCGACTGTTTTTGCAAATCCCAACTCACACGAACCCTAGTGAATTAGGTATTCGATTCCCGTTGCAAAAGCGAAGATGATAGCAGGATTGATGCAATCTCCTTTATCGGTGCCTTATGAAGATCAGGTTAAAACATCCATTCTCGCTTTCCACAATCGCCTGCCTTACATTTCCAGTACTGTCTAGTGACATTCAACTGAGGCAATCTTGATTATTTTCAGAGGCAATTTCCTACCAAATCTGGGCATAACAAAGACACTTTTATGTAGATCTGAGAGCTATGATAATCATTGATTTTCGAAGAACAAAACTAGGATTGTAGTGCAATTGTTGAGACAAAAACCGCGAAACCTGGCTTTGAATCTCGATTTCAACATAGATCTGCAAACTAGAGGCAGATCGATAGAAGTTTTGTGGGAATGAAGGATATTAGCCGAAGCATTAGCATCAAAGAGGCATCAATTAGAACTCGTTGGTCTGAGAAGATGACTAGCACATGAGTGGAGCAGTTTTTTTAGGAAACGTGATCCTTGCAAGCACCCTCACGTAAGTAGAAGAGTTTCATGTTTTACGTTTCAGATTATTTTTACTTCTACGGGAAAAACGAATTGATGTTTTGGGCGACA
Organism: Allium cepa; assembly: GCA_030765085.1. Taxonomy (NCBI): domain Eukaryota; kingdom Viridiplantae; phylum Streptophyta; class Magnoliopsida; order Asparagales; family Amaryllidaceae; genus Allium; species Allium cepa. Next base: position 764,367,700 of record CM060937.1, on the reverse strand, counting down.
AATGTGTTGGGCTTAAATGCACCATGTTTTTCCAATTGAGCGGAACACATGAAAATGGCATGAAGAACGGTGAAAGTACCTTAGAGGGATGTGGAAAACCTGTTGAAGAGTGCTCCAGCCAAACGCCTCGCGTAGTTTAGAAATGTGATGTACAATTATTATTTTATTTCACCATGTAGGTCTATTATAGAATGATGTATTTTATCTTATGCATGTATATTATTACTGGAACATTTTTATTTGATTGTACTTTGTAATGTATATAATAGCAATAAAAGAAACTCATTTTATATAAAAACAAATAACATTAATATACATCGTAAAGCTATTATTGTTTACACAGTCATATAGAGCTTGGCAATATAAAATTATAAATCAAGACAAACGTATATATTAACAAATTCATCTAACCATTACACATGATATTAAATACTTTCTCCGACAAAAGAAATTATACATCCTGGTGTTTTGTCTGCATTTAGTAAAGCTTCGTGTGGCCTCGCTTCCATTGTTGCTCCTTTTTCTTATTTTGCAATTTCTCAACATACATATTTTTTTAGTGTCTCCGCGTACTTCTCTAGGTTGGCTACAATATTTCTTCAAGTCTACATTTATAGGATGATTGCAACAGTAAATATTGCAATATTAAAGGTAAATAGTGGATAATGATGTTTAACCAGTAAACAAATTATTTTAATTTGATACTACATGACTTGCATTTGAACGTTTTAATGAATCTAGTATCCTTTTTCGCACTCTTTTGTTACTACAAATGTGTACTATTATATTATGCAAACATAATTTGTTAAAGACAATACATGCAAGTTAATCTAGAATTCTTATAAGGCATCATATAGTTTGTGCAAATTTGGGAATAAAACATAGAAAAAACAATCATGGCATTCATTTGAACAAATAAAAATAAGCCAACAACACCATGAAGAATGCTAAAAAAAGTAAGGATAAAAAATATTAGTATACATATGTATTATGTTAATTTCTAAAAATTATTCCTTTCATATATAAAAATAATCTGGGTAAAATTATTTCATTTAGCCTCATTTCAGAACAATACCATGTCGAGTTGCTCTATCCAAGTGTTTAGAAATCCATATCAATAACATTAATTACTTATATTGACCAGAATCTATAAGCCACTCAATAGATCAATCAACACAATACAAAACAAATTTTATTTTCACTAACAAATACACGCTCATATCTATCAATACACTCAAACTCATTCGAGGGTGTTACTGGCCCTATCTCTAATTAGTTACCCCATCAAAGCCAAGATTCTCGCATGACCTTCAGCTTTGATACCACGTGTAATAGACGTGGATTATTGACCCTGAAAAATCGATGTGAATACGTCCATTGTATAACATCCCGAGCATTCAAGTACTGGAAATACCAAATCATTAGAGAAAAAAGAAGAAAGAGGTAGAAGAAAATAGTAATAACAACACAGATTCTCACAATTACAGTGGAACAATATATAATAAATAATAACATGTCTTTATACAAAAAGAACCATAATTGCTACTTATACATTACATCATCAGAGCACAACAATCAATAACTCAATACTGGACAGTTATATTAACTTGTCATTACTAGTGCAATACATGCAGCCTACAATACACAGCGAAATAAAATCAAATACGTGTAATTCGTTTTCATCATCCAGCCCGTCTCCTGAGCTCCATAGCATCCTAACATGAATCTGTAGTACTCTGTCTGACTCGAGCACTATAACAAAATAACACTCGAGTCAGTCTGGAAAACCAGTGTGAGAAAACACGCTCAACTTGAATAATTTAAATTAGATCAAAATCTTTTGAAAAATAAAATTATTTCGTAAGACGACGCTATAAATAAACACGCCGGATTTTTACCTTACGATAACCAAAACATTTTGTATCAAAATCATCTGATATTATAATAGTGTCTAGGTACAAATACTTATTCAAATAGTCGAAATTGTTACATTAATTAAATTCCAGCATACTAGGATCTACAACCAAAACCGTAAAGGCACATATTGGAGAATGAATCCCATACAAATGACTAGGCAATGAGGTACCACCTATCACAATATACATCTAGAAAAATGTACCGAGGACCTCAAAGGGATCCCCTACAACACAAGACAGGACTACCCCTAACCTGGATAGTACCGAATATTCTATCACCCTGGTTGTCCCCACCCTTATCGAGTTTTTCCACGCACCGTAGTAATGATATCGGAGGATATCTAGAAAGATGATAAACATACCCCAATTTATTGTGATCCACTTAGCCTTGCTGCATATCTTCTGATTTTCAGTTATTCCCGGTTGATGAGGCTTGAGGCTATGATAACCTTTTAAGGAATTTATACTTGGAATGCTCATTGTCCTCCAATGGCAATGTGCTGATAGCACTCATCCATACAAGTCCGTTCTGGGTCTGAACGAAACCGAAGGCACTATTCCTACTACATCCATTTTGGAATTGTCCTTGGGATTAGTAGCGATTACCCCTTCAATTCATTGCTCTATCTTCGATTCCATGTTCTTGTCTTCACTTCATAATTATACTTGCTAAATCGAAGTGATTTTCAGATAACTTATCTGATCCCGGTCTCTTCGAAACAATGTTAGATATTTTCGGTAAACCCAAACCTAGTTTTTTAGGAAATAAGCAGACGAAGACAAGATCGGAGATCGTCTCCTAACCGTTAATTGATGGATTTCCTTATCATCATCCAAGAAGAACAAACGAGTTTAGACGTACAGTAGCACCTTCAATGGCAACTATACCATATATTTCTCATGTTTCTTCTAGATATCCCCAAAGTTATGTTTTGGGTCCTGATTTGATAATCGGTTATTAACTATCAAATAAACAATCATTCAACCAAAAAGTTCGTTTTCCACTTAAAACACTAAGTCTCATTTAATTTAATTTTAGTAAATTAAACCTCTTTATCAAAAGGTATGTACTTATCTTATCGAAGTAAGTACATTCACTAACCATTCTTTTCAAAAATATTTGAAAAACCTTTTCTAAAATACATATGGAAAACACCACCCAGTATCCACCATGGATTCGTAGCTCAATGATTACGTCTCTATCCCAGAGAAATCCAAACTTAACTGTTGGCAATCTCTTTCTCCGATTTCGCCATGAGAGTACACCATCACTTTCCAAAAACTTTATTTAATAATTTTCTCAAAATAATACTTTTATAAATTTCTATATAAATTTTCCAAGTTCAATTAGGAAAATACCCTTCTATAAAAGTTATTATATAAAATAATATTAATATCGAATAATATATCTTTTAAAATAATAATACCAATTTTATTCTTAAACAATGATAAACTTAATATCATCTCATTATAAACTAACTTAATTAATAATTAAATATACTTTAAACAATTTAAACTAATTACATGACTTTGAAACAATATTTAATTCTGACTTATTAATAAGATTCTAGTCGATTTACGAGACTTGTTTACAAAACTTATAATTCATTTTGACAATTTAAAAATATTTAAATAACTAACTTTCTGGAATATTTTTAGACACTTTTAAATTACCTTGTTTAATAATTTAAAATCCTCTTTTTAAAACAAACTTAACTTCTCGATTTAATTTAATTTTCAATTACAATAAAGCCGGTCTAATATTTATAAATCCCTCTCGATTTACCAATAATTTGATTTACATCCCGATTCCATAAATCCCCTTTTTACATTTCTAGAAGTAAATCTATCATTTATTTTTAAACCGGTTTACCCATCTCATTATAAATTCTCACCATGAATTTACATATTCAATTTATCTACCAATAATCACTTCACTTTATTTATAAACATTGTTTATAAATCCTATAGTCTCATTTCCAGTTTACTACGGTTTCACATCACTTAAATTCATTGTAATTTGATTTCTAAATTAAATTCCATTTGTAAATCAATTTCTCATATAATCCAAACTATATTTCAAGCCCAACCCAATCTCGATTATATTTCCATTTGTAATTAAGAAATCTTATTTAAGATCCGGTATATTCAATTTCACATTTATTTCCAAATGCACTTCTTTTCCCAATCCATTTAAAATATTGGTTTAAAAACGTTTTATATTTAAAACAAGTATCACTAAGGAACTACTATTTAAAATCCGTATTTCTAATCTCTATTTACCATATTTCAAAATTGTTAAGTACAAATTTAAAGTCAAACTATTTATTTTACCCAAATTCATTTCTTTTAATTAATCCCAATTCACTATGAATATTTCACTTCCAAATTTCTTTCAAATTCAAAACATATGTTATTAGTATCTAAAAATACCAAAATCTAGGCCAAAACTACCATAACACCCAATAAGTTCAAATCGCATAATAATCTACCACAGATTATTCAAATAGATCATATATCAATATATACGAAATAATTCAACATTTTTTAGGAATCCAACTGGATCTCTCCAACCTGTTTCCCTGCATCCACGGATGTTAATACAAGAAAAAGTGCCAATCCCACTTCGAGGCAGGATATCGCGGTAATATGGGGTCGTCCGCTATTATGTGGGCCGCATAGGGTCTCATCCGCTAAAAATACACAGGAATATCAATCCAACTACTAATATATATGCTACTATACATATTATAACATCCAACTGATAATAATGATTATCAAATCATCTAATCAACAAATAATTAAAATTATCAATAATTTAAATTAAAATAGAAATTCAAAAATGAGTGAAATTTACCCACATTGATTACAGTCGTCGTTGATACATTTTGTTTGTATCAAAATTAAACAGTCGTTTAATTTTAACCAAAATCCTTGCTAGCTCCACGAAACCCCACCACAACTCCACCAATCAACTCAACATGAAAATGTCCACCACTCCTACCCATCCCGACAACCTGGTTTCACCCAATCAAAAAGCGAATTCGCCCTCCTCCCCTTCAGCCATCGTTCGATTGCGACTCCAAATCGTCGATCGCACATCACCACAATAGTAGCACTCACTCCATCGTCCTGCCTGAGTTCAAAGCCGGCATCAAATTCACCTATCCCCTCCTAAAACTCGCCAAAACACAAACCCTATCCCTGCCGAGTGTGAATCATCAAACTGTTGATCACCATAAAATGATGCCGTAACCAACTCGAGCATACCAGATTGAAGTGTGAGCCAAACCATGATTTTTAAAGCAATTTTCGAATTATTTATGAAGTATAAATGGAGATTTAAATTTTTGTTTGAAGTTGTATATTTTTTTTTCTCTGCTTGCTTTTCACTGTTGTTCCCTGTTTTTAAAAAGAGGGAAAGATGTGACTTTTTGCGTGCTAGAATAGGTTAGGTCAAATATTAGGTTGTAGAAGAAAAGACTGGTATGAATATATATATATATATATATATATATATATATATATATATATATCTGTGTGTATATATATATATTAAAATTTGAACCGTCTTGATTACGTAGCTCGAAATCTTAAATCCCTAACGAGGCATGCCGCTAGGCATTTATAATGTTATAACCCTATTTCGAACGCAACGAAAAAGGTTTCACGTCCTAATTCGATCGCATGTATAAGATAGCTTTTTGGACCCAATTATTATATTGAATTTTGGATATTAATTTCAACGCATTTATACCCCATAAGATCAAACGATAACTCCCAAAGCTACGAAATTTGAAATCCAATAATAACACACTGTTACAGATCCAATGGAACTGGTTCCGTTGAAATCTTAGACTGTGCCGCGAAAGACTATTTTTATACGTTAATTTAAAGAAGATATTTTTAAAATCGAGTGAATCGCTCTTAAATCCAATTTAAATTTTTTATTATCTTCATTCTTACTAATATAAATTTAGTAAGCCTTCAAATTATTTTTAACAAGCTTAAAACTCAAAATTTCACGATTTTAACCAAATTTCCATTTATTAAACTCAATTATTAAATCATCCAATAAATCGTTATATTTGAAATTTAAGTTAAAAATTAACTTCTTAATATTTAAAATCATAAATATTCCAATTTCAAATAAACAAAATTCTTGGTTGTTACATTCCTCCCCGGTTAAAAGAATTTCACCTCCGAAATTTCCAAGGTAAGAAGAATGGCCCAAAAAATATAAACTTTCCCAAACCCAATCCGTTTAAACAACTTTCCCAAAACCAATTTGTTAAAACCACACTATCACTTTTACTAATTTCCAAACTCATCCACAGATTCCAAATAACACTATTTTCTCAACCATTTCAAATTATAATCCGAAATAAATTCTAGTTATTAAAATTTTCTTCAAAATATTCTAACTCCTTAAATTTTCAAAAATTTTCGCTAGTTTCTCCTTTACGCTGCTAGATTCGAACAACTATAAATCGACTCTACGGGCCCAAATCATCAAAAGAAAAAAAGCCAAGTGGCTCAATCATAAAATCATCAATTTCAAACAACAATTTAAACATGTACCTTTTGCCGAGCAATACAATTTTCTTATGATGTCAAAGACATCAATTTAGGACTTTCTTTTATATTCCTGCATCTAATTTACTAATGACATCCAATCATATAATTCAAAATCATTTCATTCAGAAATTTTCAATTTCCAACAGTTATGTCATGAAAACCCGTACGATGTACATATATCGTCCGCACGCAAAATCAAATCTAATCGCTCACTTGATCACATAACTTCACTTCCGAACTAGTATCGTTCACCCGACTCCATAGTGCAGACTCAGATCTGGTTCCTTGATCAGAAACTCTCATTCTCCGTGCATAGCCAATACTATGATAGGGACTTCTATAATCAATCAAAAATCCATATCCAGTGTTCGCCGTTGAAAATCAAGTGGAAAATTCTAACCCGGATCGATATAAATTATCTCGAAATTCTATTCTTGTAACGACCCAGAATTTTAATTTATTAAAATTTGAATATTTAATTAATTTTAAATATTAATAAGTGAATTTATAAGTCGAATAAATTTTATTTCGAATAATTGGATTTAATTGGATAATTAAATCGATAATTTAATATGTTAAAATTATGGAAATAATTGAAAATTGGGTTAAATATGATTGAAAATGATTTGGGAAATTTTATTTTATCATATTGAAGTTAGAATGATATTTTAGAACTTTGAAAATCGAATTAAAAGTTTATTTGTGAAAATTGAATGTTTTAATATTTAAATCGACTAGTGAAAATAGCCAATTTTTGAATAGTCTCAGAATTGGACGAGACCAGTTCCATTGGATCCGTAATAGTTAGTTATTATCGGATTTCAATTTTCGTGTCAATCGGAGCTATCGTTTGATCGTGGCAGCTCGAAACGCATCGAATTATTTTTAATATTAATTTAGCGAGTTAAAATAGCCATTTTCCAAAAAGTCTCGGATTTCGACGAAACCAGTTTCATCGGATCCGCAATGTGATATTATTGTAAGGTTTCAAATTTCGTGTCAATTGGATTTACCGTTTGTCCGTTACAAATTAAAACGCCTAGAAAATCGTTTAAATCGGTTTAATTTAAATCGATCGTTTGTAGCCATAACTCGCACGGATGATCGAATTAGCTTGCGAAACCTGTTCCATTGTGTCTGGAACGCAGGATAAACCCTAGGAACGTCAGTTTCGGCGTGTAAATCGGAGTTTGGAAAATCGGAATGAATAGCGTTCATAAAATTCTCTATAAATAGACCTTAATTTCCAAAAAAAAAAAATAACTAAACCCTAAACCTAACTATATGCAGCCGCCACCTCTGAATTGAATGGCCAGAAAGCATCGTTAATCTCCCCTAATTTTCTCAAAATCCGTGAATCAATTCACGAAGTCATCAACTACAAAAGTGTTGAGCTCAACAAGCTCTTGGCATCCAACGGTTATGATTGAAAAACTCGAAGTGGATCAATGGGGATTCGAGTTCAAAGAGGGGCCGTTCGGCCTTGTTTTGCATGCAATAGGGACCACCAAGTTCGCCTATATTGTGGCCGTGGGTAGCATTCGTGTGGAGCTTCAAGGTGGTGCAGTTATGGTGGGATTTTGTCGTCGTTTGTGGGTGTGTGAATTAGGGTTTTTTTTGAATAAGGTGGGTTCGGCCGTGCATTTACCACCTGGGGGATGTACGTGAGGAAGGAGATGGTGCGCACGGTCAGGATGGCTTGGGGTTTGGAATCAACGGTAGATAATAGTTTAGGTTTAAAATATTTAAGTTATGCTGTAAATTTTAGTTTAAATCGTGTACAAACTTCAAAAATTCATAACTTTTTCATACGAGGTCGAAAACGCGCGAAACCAGTTGCGTTGGAATCGTATGGACGAGCACTACGCGATGGAATTAGATTGGAGTCGTTTGGAGTTAGTGAGAATTTTGGGTAAAATTAAACGCCCGTTTAATTTTATTCGAAATAAATCGCTAAAACGGAAATGAAATCAAGGTGAGAACTTCTCACTCAATCGAATCGGTTTCGATTTTATTTTAAATAGTTAGATTTAAAATTATTGAATGCGTGTTTGAATGATGATTATATCTATTGATTGTTAAAATAGACATTATATGCCGTTATTAAGCGGATGTTATTTATTAAAAACATATACCGCGAATATTTCATAAACAGTGAAATTGGTATTATATATAATATCAATATATATATATTGGCATATGTATATATTGCAGTTGTTGACTCCCCGCATTTTTTAGCGGATGAGACCCTATTGCGCCGTTATTAAGCGGATAATATTATTAAAAACATATACCGCGATAATTTCGTACTCGAACGAAATTGGTATTGTGCTAATGTTTGTGGATGCAGGAAAACAGGTTGGACGGATCCAACTGGATTCCTCAACAGTTTTTATTTGATTTCAGATATTTTAATATTTGATGGATTATCATATCGATATATGATATCGTTGTTGTCGTGATTGGCTATTTGGTATGTAGCATCACTAGGCCAAATTTTGGAATTTTAAAAAATGATTTTTAAAGTGATTTTTGAAGTATACTATATTTTTGGAATTGATCCATTTTAAATAATTAAACGTTATAATTTTTAAAGTTATAAAAATTATGATTTTGAGAAATATAGTTAAAAGTTGATTTTTGAGAAATATGGATTAATGATTTTATAAAAATAGTTAAATTGGGATTTTTGAATTTATTGCGAAAAGTTTAAATATAGGATTTATAAAATTTGATTATTTTATAAATCAGAATGGTGAAATTATAAAGGAGATTAAAGATGTTTTAAAAGAATAATATAAATTGATTTATATTAAGAGATTTATAAATGGATATTTATAAATTGAAATATTGACATTATAAAACGAGCTTTTATAAGTGTTAGAATGAATTGTGAATGAATTTCATAAGTGAATGGAATTTATAAAATTATAAATGGTGAAGTTATAAATGAAATTTATAAATAGTAAGATTTATAAATTTTATAAAGTTATTAAAAGAATGGTTTTGGACAAATCATTTAATCTTATAAGTTATAGGATTTATAATTATGAAGTTCAAAGGAACGATTTTTGCAAACAAATAGATTATAAGTGTTTAAATTATAATGTGAACCTTTGGTATATAATTGAGTTATAAATCGAATAGGTTAATAAAGGAAATGTGTAAAAGGAAGTTGTTATGAATAAATAGAAATGGAATTTATAAAAATTGTTTTATAAATTCGCAAACGACTTATTTTGATAAGTAAATTGTTATAACTTATTTATGGAGCTATATTCACGTTTTAGACTGTGAATAATCCTTTGAATTAAAATGAATAAAAGGATGAAATTGTTAACGTAGTATATTCACGTTTTTGAATAGTGAATAATATGTTAAAGAAATTGTTTTAGATGTGATGTTTTAAATAGAATTAAAACAATCTAACGATGCTTTCAAAAGGTGTTAAGATTCGAAATCATAGATTTCAACATTCGTTGTTGAAATAGACGTTTTCGAGAAATAGAAGGAAATGATGGACTATAACACTGTTGTTATAGTAAATGATTTCCGAAAGGAAATGTTTTGTATAGTATTGGGATTTATATATATTTATTTTAATTTCGAATCCCTATACTAGTGATTTTGGGTTGTCGTAACGATGTTTTACGCAACATTCGTTTTGGCCCAAATAAATATGTTAAAGAGAATGATTTCCTTAAAGAATGAAATATATACTAAATTTCGATTTAAGTATATTGAATATTTTCCAAAGGTTGAAAATAAATAAAATTTATGAATTACTTATTTAATAAGTATGGAAATGTTTTTCCAATGTGAAATGAAACGTTTTGAGAATTTATCTTTTTGAAGATAAATTGAAATGAATAATTGAAATCATATTCCTAAATATTTTGGAATATAAATTCACTATGGAATTTATAAAAAGAAAGTGGAATTTGTTTAAAAAAATAAATATTGATTTATTTTTGAAGAATTGAAAATTATATATCTTGTAAAGATATTTTGGAAAATAAATAATTTGGAAAATTATTTGGAAACTGGTGATGTTGTGCATATCCACTGATAGTTCAATAGCCGACTATCAATATTTCCCTTTGAATGGGTATTTGATGTGATTTGTTTGAATTTGAATGCCACACTTATTTTTGAATAAGCGCTCACTATTCGGGTTAACCGGGAAAGGACCATGGGGTCGTATAACCCATTCTGAATATGTGACACGTCGTTATGAATTGCATTTGAAGACCGGTGTTGAAGATCGGATATTTGTGAGAGCGATAGGATGACCTATCGATTGTCTCTGCACTGAGTTGCAACGGTATAGAGACTCCCTAAGTGATGGGAAATCCGATCAGGATTGTGGATATCCGGATTGCAAGGACTTCTTTGTAAGTGCCTTCGGTTTTGTTCGAGCCCGGAACAGACTTGTATGAATTGTATGTCTGATATTACAAATTGAGATATAAAGCAGATTTCTTTCAAATATATTTCTGTTGGTGGCGAAGAATTTATTCTTTTAGCTTAACACCCTTTTCTGAGACGTACGAGCTCAGAGGTTATGTAGTTGAAGGTTATCAGCGATATATTCCCAATTTGGTAATGTGACATGCCGAGTGTTGCTGTGAAATGATCATTGTGTTGATTATTTGTGATAGGATCATTTATTTGATCGTCTATCTTTGTGACCATTTCTATGATCATTTGTTGACCCAAAGCATGGCTTTTGTATAAAGTATGTTTTTGTGGACGTGACTTCGTCGAGCCTCACACCCCGTGAATGGTCAAAACATGAAAGATACAGCAAGGTTATGAGGGGTAGCGCCCTTTAGGATATGTGCATTTCCTTCTGGAAAAGGGTGGTATCATGGTATGGAGCCCAGATACTTACTCATGTTGAAAACACTTTATGATTGTGTGAATTGATTGCGAGCGCTCGGTGAAAGGTCCTAAAGGACCGGGGGATGGCATATTCGGTCAGTTGTTACTCAGTTAGGGGTAACCCGGCCTTGTGTTGGTAGAGATCCGGTTTGGTTCTCGGGGATGTCCATCCAGAGGCATTCTCATGTGGCAATGGGATGTTCCTTGGCCTGATCATTCGTTGGAAATCCAAAGAAACAATACGAGACTTGTACAGTTTTAGTTGTATAACCTGCTATGGAATGTGGCGGTAAGCTGCTATTGAACATAGTTAGCTATAGTAGGCATACGATAATGGTCGTATGTTGGCTAAGATTTATATTCTACTTTCGAAATATTTCCTACACTATGCACTAGTAATAATATCAAATGTTCTTTTTAATGCGTATCAAGCATCTTTGACTATCATAAGGAGAAATCTCCTCCGATTCTGCGTTTGCATTGTGTGTGTGTGCGGGAGGCCTTATGGTAGTCTCATTTTTAAAAGCATTGCGAATTGACTTTAAAAATATTCCTCTATTTTAATTTTAAAGAAAAATAAACTGTTTTGAGTTCTCGCACCAGTCACATGACTGACTCGGAGTTTATTGTTTTCCTTCCTAAACTCTGGGTGCCCACCAATTTCCACACGGGCAGTCAAGAGTTAGGTTTATCAGGATATTCTGGAATTCAGGAGTTGCTGGAGGCAAGATGGATGGCATGGCGTAATACTAGTATAGTATTTCTTTTTCCGCTGTTGTTGTTGTTATTGTACACTCTGATGATATGATGTGATGTAATGCAATAACTGATATAGTTCTTTGTTTAAAGATTATTCATTTATCTATTATATGTTGTTCCGCTGCGAATTGTGAGATTCTGATGTTGTCCTGTTGTTGTTTCTGTTCTGTTTATTTTCTTTTCTCTCCTCTACCTCTTTCTTTTTCTTTTATTCTTTCTTAAACCCATAACATTTCGATTTTTCGGCAACGAAAAATCGCTATCGTTACATTTGGTATCGGAGCATATGGTTAAGCGACAACCATGGTTCTGTTGGGTGTTACTCATTAGAGATAGAGTCAGCAGTACTCTAGAATGAGTTTGAGTGTAATAATAGCTATGAGAGCGTATTTGTTAGTGAATATATAAATTGTTTTGTATTGTGTTGACTTATCGGTTGATTGTTTATAGATTCCGGTCGATCTAGTCTAGCTAACTATCGTAGATAGGGGTTTCTAAACTCTTAAACAAGATAAACCGACACAATATTATTTTAGATTGGGTAAATGAAATAATTTTACCTTGATTATATTTTATATATAAAGGAATAATTTTTCAGAATTATTAAAGTGTATATAAGTGATTGTTTAGTTGTTTGAATAATCTAAATAAAAGAATAATTGTACAAGTAAATGAATTATAAGAATTGAATTATAATTAAAGTGATTTACAATTGTGAAATAAACTTATATATATAAGAAGTGAAACTATATGAATATATTTATGAATATGAGTTGTAAATAAAAATGAATTTTTAAGTTAAATGGAAATTTACTTTAGAATTGAAATCTGAATTTACTTACAAGTGGGAATTTAAGTTATGTAAAACTAAGTGATGGTGTTAAACCAAATTGAATGAATATAAGCAAAGGAATTTGGTTGTAATCAATATATATTGGTTGTTATATGGTTGTTAGTTGATTGTATGTAATTCATTAAGTATTAATGAAATTGGAAGCTAAAGTAATTGAAATTCAATTGGAAGTTAAGTGAATCTTAAATAGAATTGAATTTGATTTGGAAGTGAACCAACTTGAATATGAATTAGTGAATATGAATGTTAGTAAGAACATCCATTGTTAATGAATCAAATGTGATTTAAATTGAAAACCTATTTCATTGAATATTAATGAGAATATGAATGAATCTTTATTGGTTATGAATGCTAGTTGGTTGATGGTTGAATATATATTGCTTTTATTGCATTTGCTATGTTTGCATATATAGTTATTATGTTGCTATATGTTGTATATCGATACTATTGTCTATATACATGTTTCTCATGTTGTTTGTTGAGTGTTTAGTAGGTGCGGATCGCGTTTGCTTCGCATTTGGAGCTCGCTTTCGCGCTATATTAGCCGTATATGCTTGCTAATAAAATATAAGGTACATATCTCGGATTAAATACCGTACTTTTATACTTTTTCCCTTCGGGATGCCTCATTACTTGATGAGATGTATATTTGTGATATATATACTGTCATTTTTTTTGGATCGAGCCGCGCAAAGGAGACTATGGCGAATTTTTCCGAAAATTTAGGGCGTTAGAAAAATTTGAGAAAATTGGAAAATTTTGGAAACTTTAACTTTAATTTGGAATTGAAAGTTAAACAATAGTAGTTGTTTTTGAAAAAAATAACTAAGTATGATTTGGAAACTTAGTAAGTTATTGTAAGAAGTTTAATTATGAATTTTGGGAAAGTTAATAGATTCTGTAACTTTTCTTAATTGTTAATTTCGAGGACGAAATTCTTTTAAGGGGGAAGATTGTAACGACCCAGAATTTTAATTTATTAAAATTTGAATATTTAATTAATTTTAAATATTAAATAGTGAATTTATAAGTCGAATAAATTTTATTTCGAATAATTGGATTTAATTGGATAATTAAATCGATAATTTAATATGTTAAAATTATGGAAATAATTGAAAATTGGGTTAAATATGATTGAAAATGATTTGGGAAATTTTATTTTATCATATTGAAGTTAGAATGATATTTTAGAACTTTTAAAATCGAATTAAAAGTTTATTTGTGAAAATTGAATGTTTTAATATTTAAATCGACTAGTGAAAATAGCCAATTTTTGAATAGTCTCAGAATTGGACGAGACCAGTTCCATTGGATCCGTAATAGTTAGTTATTATCGGATTTCAATTTTCGTGTCAATCGGAGCTATCGTTTGATCGTGGCAGCTCGAAACGCATCGAATTATTTTTAATATTAATTTAGCGAGTTAAAATAGCCATTTTCCAAAAAGTCTCGGATTTCGACGAAACCAGTTTCATCGGATCCGCAATGTGATATTATTGTAAGGTTTCAAATTTCGTGTCAATTGGATTTACCGTTTGTCCGTTACAAATTAAAACGCCTAGAAAATCGTTTAAATCGGTTTAATTTAAATCGATCGTTTGTAGCCATAACTCGCACGGATGATCGAATTAGCTTTCGAAACCTGTTCCATTGTGTCTGGAACGCAGGATAAACCCTAGGAACGTCAGTTTCGGCGCGTAAATCGGAGTTTGGAAAATCGGAATGAATAGCGTTCATAAAATTCTCTATAAATAGACCTTAATTTCCAAAAAAAAAAAATAACTAAACCCTAAACCTAACTATATGCAGCCGCCACCTCTGAATTGAATGGCCAGAAAGCATCGTCAATCTCCCCTAATTTTCTCAAAATCCGTGAATCAATTCACGAAGTCATCAACTACAAAAGTGTTGAGCTCAACAAGCTCTTGGCATCCAACGGTTATGATTGAAAAACTCGAAGTGGATCAATGGGGATTCGAGTTCAAAGAGGGGCCGTTCGGCCTTGTTTTGCATGCAATAGGGACCACCAAGTTCGCCTATATTGTGGCCGTGGGTAGCATTCGTGTGGAGCTTCAAGGTGGTGCAGTTATGGTGGGATTTTGTCGTCGTTTGTGGGTGTGTGAATTAGGGTTTTTTTTGAATAAGGTGGGTTCGGCCGTGCATTTACCACCTGGGGGATGTACGTGAGGAAGGAGATGGTGCGCACGGTCAGGATGGCTTGGGGTTTGGAATCAACGGTAGATAATAGTTTAGGTTTAAAATATTTAAGTTATGCTGTAAATTTTAGTTTAAATCGTGTACAAACTTCAAAAATTCATAACTTTTTCATACGAGGTCGAAAACGCGCGAAACCAGTTGCGTTGGAATCGTATGGACGAGCACTACGCGATGGAATTAGATTGGAGTCGTTTGGAGTTAGTGAGAATTTTGGGTAAAATTAAACGCCCGTTTAATTTTATTCGAAATAAATCGCTAAAACGGAAATGAAATCAAGGTGAGAACTTCTCACTCAATCGAATCGGTTTCGATTTTATTTTAAATAGTTAGATTTAAAATTATTGAATGTGTGTTTGAATGATGATTATATCTATTGATTGTTAAAATAGACATTATACGCCGTTATTAAGCGGATGTTATTTATTAAAAACATATACCGCGAATATTTCATAAACAGTGAAATTGGTATTATATATAATATCAATATATATATATTGGCATATGTATATATTGCAGTTGTTGACTCCCCGCATTTTTTAGCGGATGAGACCCTATTGCGCCGTTATTAAGCGGATAATATTATTAAAAACATATACCGCGATAATTTCGTACTCGAACGAAATTGGTATTGTGCTAATGTTTGTGGATGCAGGAAAACAGGTTGGACGGATCCAACTGGATTCCTCAACAGTTTTTATTTGATTTCAGATATTTTAATATTTGATGGATTATCATATCGATATATGATATCGTTGTTGTCGTGATTGGCTATTTGGTATGTAGCATCACTAGGCCAAATTTTGGAATTTTAAAAAATGATTTTTAAAGTGATTTTTGAAGTATACTATATTTTTGGAATTGATCCATTTTAAATAATTAAACGTTATAATTTTTAAAGTTATAAAAATTATGATTTTGAGAAATATAGTTAAAAGTTGATTTTTGAGAAATATGGATTAATGATTTTATAAAAATAGTTAAATTGGGATTTTTGAATTTATTGCGAAAAGTTTAAATATAGGATTTATAAAATTTGATTATTTTATAAATCAGAATGGTGAAATTATAAAGGAGATTAAAGATGTTTTAAAAGAATAATATAAATTGATTTATATTAAGAGATTTATAAATGGATATTTATAAATTGAAATATTGACATTATAAAACGAGCTTTTATAAGTGTTAGAATGAATTGTGAATGAATTTCATAAGTGAATGGAATTTATAAAATTATAAATGGTGAAGTTATAAATGAAATTTATAAATAGTAAGATTTATAAATTTTATAAAGTTATTAAAAGAATGGTTTTGGACAAATCATTTAATCTTATAAGTTATAGGATTTATAATTATGAAGTTCAAAGGAACGATTTTTGCAAACAAATAGATTATAAGTGTTTAAATTATAATGTGAACCTTTGGTATATAATTGAGTTATAAATCGAATAGGTTAATAAAGGAAATGTGTAAAAGGAAGTTGTTATGAATAAATAGAAATGGAATTTATAAAAATTGTTTTATAAATTCGCAAACGACTTATTTTGATAAGTAAATTGTTATAACTTATTTATGGAGCTATATTCACGTTTTAGACTGTGAATAATCCTTTGAATTAAAATGAATAAAAGGATGAAATTGTTAACGTAGTATATTCACGTTTTTGAATAGTGAATAATATGTTAAAGAAATTGTTTTAGATGTGATGTTTTAAATAGAATTAAAACAATCTAACGATGTTTTCAAAAGGTGTTAAGATTCAAAATCATAGATTTCAACATTCATTGTTGAAATAGACGTTTTCGAGAAATAGAAGGAAATGATGGACTATAACACTGTTGTTATAGTAAATGATTTCCGAAAGGAAATGTTTTGTATAGTATTGGGATTTATATATGTCTATTTTAATTTCGAATCCCTATACTAGTGATTTTGGGTTGTCGTAACGATGTTTTACGCAACATTCGTTTTGGCCCAAACAAATATGTTAAAGAGAATGATTTCCTTAAAGAATGAAATATATACTAAATTTCGATTTAAGTATATTGAATATTTTCCGAAGGTTGAAAATAAATAAAATTTGTGAATTACTTATTTAATAAGTATGGAAATGTTTTTCCAATGTGAAATGAAACGTTTTGAGAATTTATCTTTTTGAAGATAAATTGAAATGAATAATTGAAATCATATTCATAAATATTTTGGAATATAAATTCACTATGGAATTTATAAAAAAGAAAGTGGAATTTGTTTAAAAAAATAAATATTGATTTATTTTTGAAGAATTGAAAATTATATATCTTGTAAAGATATTTTGGAAAATAAATAATTTGGAAAATTATTTGGAAACTGGTGATGTTGTGCATATCCATTGATAGTTCAATAGCCGACTATCAATATTTCCCTTTGAATGGGTATTTGATGTGATTTGTTTGAATTTGAATGCCACACTTATTTTTGAATAAGCGCTCACTATTCGGGTTAACCGGGAAAGGACCATGGGGTCGTATTACCCATTCCGAATATGTGATACGTCGTTATGAATTGCATTTGAAGACCGGCGTTGAAGACCGGATATTTGTGAGAGCGATAGGATGACCTATCGATTGTCTCTGCACTGAGTTGCAACGGTATAGAGACTCCCTAAGTGATGGGAAATCCGATCAGGATTGTGGATATCCGGATTGCAAGGACTTCTTTGTAAGTGCCTTCGGTTTTGTTCGAGCCCGGAACAGACTTGTATGGATTGTATGTCTGACATTACAAATTGAGATATAAAGCAGATTTCTTTCAAATATATTTCTGTTGGTGGCGGAGAATTTATTCTTTTAGCTTAACACCCTTCTCTGAGACGTACGAGCTCAGAGGTTATGTAGTTGAAGGTTATCAGCGATATATTCCCAATTTGGTAATGTGACATGCTGAGTGTTGCTGTGAAATGATCATTGTGTTGATTATTTGTGATAGGATCATTTATTTGATCGTCTATCTTTGTGATAATTTCTATGATCATTTGTTGACCCAAAGCATGGCTTTTGTATAAAGTATGTTTTTGTGGACGTGACTTCGTCGAGCCTCACACCCCGTGAATTGTCAAAACAGGAAAGATGCAGCAAGGTTATGAGGGGTAGCGGCCTTTAGGATATGTGCATTTCCTTCTGGAAAAGGGTGGTATCATGGTATGGAGCCCAGATACTTACTCATGTTGAAAACACTTTATGATTGTGTGAATTGATTGCGAGCGCTCGGTGAAAGGTCCCAAAGGACCGGGGGATGGCATATTCGGTCAGTTGTTACTCAGTTAGGGGTAACCCGGCCTTGTGTTGGTAGAGATCCGGTTTGGTTATCGGGGATGTCCATCCAGAGGCATTCTCATGTGGAAATGGGAAGTTCCTTGGCCTGATCATTCGTTGGAAATCCAAAGAAACAATACGAGACTTGTACGGTTTTAGTTGTATAACCTGCTATGGAATGTGGCGGTAACCTGCTATTGAACATAGTTAGCTATAGTAGGCATACGATAATGGTCGTATGTTGGCTAAGATTTATATTCTACTTTCGAAATATTTCCTACACTATGCACTAGTAATAATATCAAATGTTCTTTTTAATGCGTATCAAGCATCTTTGACTATCATAAGGAGAAATCTCCTCCGATTCTGCGTTTGCATTGTGTGTGTGTGCGGGAGGCCTTATGGTAGTCTCATTTTTAAAAGCATTGCGAATTGACTTTAAAAATATTCCTCTATTTTAATTTTAAAGAAAATAAACTGTTTTGAGTTCTCGCACCAGTCACATGACTGACTCGGAGTTTATTGTTTTCCTTCCTAAACTCTGGGTGCCCACCAATTTCCACACGGGCAGTCAAGAGTTAGGTTTATCAGGATATTCTGGAATTCAGGAGTTGCTGGAGGCAAGATGGATGGCATGGCGTAATACTAGTATAGTATTTCTTTTTCCGCTGTTGTTGTTATTGTACACTCTGATGATATGATGTGATGTAATAACTGATATAGTTCTTTGTTTAAAGATTATTCATTTATCTATTATATGTTGTTCCGCTGCGAATTGTGAGATTCTGATGTTGTCCTGTTGTTGTTTCTGTTCTGTTTATTTTCTTTTCTCTCTTCTACCTCTTTCCTTTTCTTTTCTTCTTTCTTAAACCCATAACATTTCGGTTTTTCGGCAACGAAAAATCGCTATCGTTACAATTCTCGAATTTGGATCAAACAGTCATGCGAATAATATATGTACAACTTATGCTTTATTTCAATTGATTCTTAGCTATGTCAAATTCTTTTTATTCACTTGCACTTTACTTATAATAATCATCCATAATTATTATACTCATTGCTTTATTCACATTCGTTATTCACTTAGTATATCCTTCCCAAACTGATATCATTTATGAATTATTTCACATTCATTTCATTTTAACCAATTTTCAACTTCGCTATTTTCTTAATACATTTCTTTAATACCAGTTTCACTTAAGAAGTTTCACCATCAATTTTCTTAAGTCTATTATGACATTTTATACTAATGTTCTTAGCTTTATTTCCACCCCAACTCTTAAGTTTATATCCATTTATATTCAAATTCAATTCCAATTTTCCAGTTTCATATTTGAATTATTTTTCAATATACCAAACCATATCCAAGTAACCAATTGATTTAATTAGTTTATCCACTAATTTATTTCCAATCTTAATAAATTCTATTTTCAACAATTACTTCATTTAGCCAACCGAGGCTACA
Organism: Allium cepa; assembly: GCA_030765085.1. Lineage (NCBI taxonomy): Eukaryota > Viridiplantae > Streptophyta > Magnoliopsida > Asparagales > Amaryllidaceae > Allium > Allium cepa. The sequence goes on along the minus strand of CM060937.1, from coordinate 764,347,738 downwards.
TTTTTTCAAGTTTCACTTTAATTAACTTAAGTTACATTTTTATTTCCTAGTTCACATTTCAAATTTTAATTTCCTTTCATTTAAATTCAACACTTTATAATATTGCTTTCTTGCAATTTACAAATTTTATAAGTTATCAGCTTACTTATATCTCATTCACTAATTTTCTTCTGATTCACTTCATTTAATTAGTTTACTCTACTAATTTATTTCATTACCATACTCACTTTCATTTAACTTCTTTTAAGATAAATTTCATTTTCCCTTTTCAACATTCAATTTTGCTTTCCAGATTATATAAGTTCAATCTTATTCTCTCATATTTCCAGTAAACGTGGAAATCAAATTCTTAGAGTTTTAAACATTTTTGGTTTGAGTATTTCAAAATGAATTTTGAAACCAAATGTATATATATAAACACACAAATTCTTTGGTATGTCAAACCATCCCTTTTGCATTTTAAACCAAAACCAGTTTTACCAAACAAAATTCCAATATCAAATCATTAAGGTGCAATTCATCACTTAGAAACTCGAAAATGAACACCGATGATGTCGCGATCATCATCGGAATTATTTTCCAGCGACCTAAGTGAGTTCAGTGCTTTTATTTCCTTTAAAACAATTTTAAAAATATTTCAATTCGCAAATATTCTCTCCAATAATATTCTTACTGTTTTCCAAGACTTCGAAAAACATTTCAAAACCAACGGGAAATAAACTCCCAAATTTTCAACTGTTAAATCTTTAATAAAATCGTTTTTATAAACTATATCAATTTTTTAAATCACATTTACAAAATCATATTTACACAATCCCATTTTGTTATACAAAATTATTTCTTAACTGTTGACTATAATATCAACTTTTATTCAATCACCACAACACATATGATGGTTTAGTATTATCATTTCCTAACAATCAAGCACACCATATATAACTATAATAATTTTTGAAAATTATTCCTTTCACATATAAAAATAATTGGGTAAATAATTTCATTTACCTTATTTCAAAATAGTACCATGTTGAGTTGCTTTGTTCAAGTGTTTATAGATCCCTATCAATAACGTTAATTACTCTATTGACCAGAATCCATAACCCGCTCAATAGAGCAATCAACACAATGCAAAACAATTTTTATATTCACTAACAGATATGCGCTTTTATCTATTTGTACACTCAAACTCATTTGAGGGTGCTAATGACCCTATCTCTAATGAGTTACCCCATCAAAGCCAAGGTTCTCGCTTAACCTTTAGCTCTGATACCATGTGTAATAGATATAGATTTTCGGCCCTCGAAAATCGATATCACTATGTCCACTTTATAACATGTCGAGCAATCGAGTGCCGGAAATACCAGATTGTTAGAGAAAAAGAAGAAAGGGCTAGAAGAAAATAGAAATAAAAACACAGGATCTCACAATCGTAGCGAAACAATATATAATAGTTAATAACATGTCTTTATACAAAAAGAACTATAACTGTTACTTAAACATTACATCATCATAGTACAACAATCAATAACTTAATACTGGACAGTTGTGATAACTTATCCTTACTAGTGCAATAGATACAGCCTATAATGCACAACAGAATAAAGTCAAATATGTGTAATACGTCTTCATCATCCAGCTAGTCTCCTAAGCTCCATAATTTCCTAAACTGAATCTATAATACTCGTTCTAACCCAAGCAATATAATAAAATAACACCTGAGTCAGTCTTGAAAACCAGCGTGTGAAAACACACTAAATTTGAATTATTTAAGTTATCAAAATCCTTTGAAAAACAAAGGCATCTCGTAAGACCACGCCACACATAAACATGACGGGTTTTTACCTTAAGATAACCAAAACATTTTATATCAAAATCATCTAATACTATAATAGTGTCTAGGTACAAATACTTATTCAAATAGCCGAAGTTGTTACATTAATTAAATTCCAACATACTAGGCTCTACAACCAAAACCATAAAGGCACTATTGGAGAATGGATTCTATACAAATGACTAGGCACCGAGGCACCACTTATCGTAGTACACATTTAGAAAAATTTACCGAGGACTTCGCCGAGATCCCCTAAAACACAAGACCGGACTACCCCTAACCTGGATAGTACCGAATATGCTATCACCTTCGGTCTTCCTACCCTTACCGAGTTCTTCCGTGCAACGTAGTAATAATATCCAAGGGTATCTAGAAAGGTGATAAACATACCCTAATACGGTGTGACCCACTTAGCCTTGCTGCATCTTTCTTGATTTTCAATCATTCCCTGTTGATAAGGCTTGAGGCTACAATTACCATTTTAAGGAATTAAAATTTGGAATGTTCATTGTCCTCCAATGACAACGTGCTAATAGTATTCATCCATACAAGCTCGTTCTGGGTCTGAACGAAACAGAAGGGACTATTCCTACCACTTCCATTTTGGAATTGTCCTCAGGATTAGTAGCGATTAGCCCTTGCACTTCACTGCTCCATCTTTGATTCCCTTCTCTTTTCTTCACTTCGCAAACCTACTCGTTGGATCGACGTGGTTTTCGGATAACTTATCCGATCCCGATCTCTTAGAAACAACGTTTGATATTTTCGGTAAACTCAACCCCGGTTCTTTAGGATATAAACATATGAAAATAAGATTGGAGGTCATCTTCTAAGCATTAGTGGACGAATTTCCTTATCATTGTCCTAGAAGAACAAAACGAGTTTATACGTACAACATAGCACATTTGACGGTAACTGTACCATATAATTCCTGTGTTTCTCCTGGATATTCCCAAAGTTATGTTTTGGGTCCAGATTTAATAGTCGGTTATTTAATTATCAAATAAACAATCACTCAACCAAAGAGTTCGTTTTCTACTAAAAACACTAAGTCTCAATTAATTTAATTTTAATAAATTAAATCTTCTTATCAAAAGGAGTGTACTTATCTTATCGAAGTAAGTACGTTCACTAACCATTATTTTCAAAAATATTTGAAAAACCTTTTTTTAAAATAAATATGGAAAACATCACGCGGTATCCACCATCGATTCACAGCTCAATGACTACGTCTCTATCTCAGAGAAATCCAAACTTAACTGTATGCAATCTCTGCCTCCGATTTCGCCATGAAAGTAAACCATCACTTTCCAAAATAATTATTTAATAATTTTCTCAGAATAATACTTATAAAAATTTCTATGTAAATTTTCCAAGTTTAATTAGGAAAATACCCTTCTATAAAAGTAATTATATAAAATAATATTAATATTGAATAACTTATCTTTTAAAATAATAATATCGATTAATTCCTAAATAATAATTAACTTAATACCAACCATTATAAACAAATTTAATTAATAATTAAATAGACTTTAGACAATTTCAAATAATTACATAACTTTGAAACAATAATTAATTCTGATTTATTAGTAAGATTCTAGTTAATTTACAAAACTTGATTATATGACTTATAATTGATTTTGACAATTTAAAAATATTTAGATAATTAACTTTCTGAAATATTTTTAGACATTTTAAAACTACTTAGTTTAATGATTTAAAATCCTCTTTTAAAAACAAACTTAACTTCTCGATAAAATATATTTTTCATTTCTATTATAGCCAGTCAAATATTTATAAATCCCTCTCGATTTATCCCCAATTTGATTTACGTCCCAATTCCGTAAATTCCCCTTTTCACATTTCTAGAAGTAAATATATCATTTATTTTTAAATCAATTTACTCATCTTATTATAAACTCTCACTGCGAATTTACTCTTCAATTTATCAACTGATATTCACTTCACCTTATTTATTAACATTGTTTATAAATCACATAGTCTCATTTCCAGTTTACAACGGTTTCACATCACTTAAATCCATTGTAATTTGATTTCTAAATTAAATTCCATTTGTAAATCAATTTCTCAAATAATCCAAACTATATTCCAAACCCAACCCAACCTCGATTATGATTCAATTTGTAATTAAGAAATCTTATTTAAGATCTGGTATATTCAATTTCACATTTATTTACAAATGTACTTCTTTTCCCAATCCATTTAAAATCATGGTTTAAAAACCTTTTATATTTAAAACAAGTATCACTAAGGAATTACTATTTAAAATCCTTATTCAAATCTCTATTTACCATATTTCGAAATTGTTAAGCACAAATTTAAAGTCAAACTATTTATTTTTCCCAAATTCATTTCTTTAACTAATCCATAATTCACTGTAAATATTTCACTTCCGAATTTCTTTTTAATTTCTTTCAAATTCATAACATATGTTATTGTTATCTAAAAATAGCAAAATCTAGACTTAAACTACCATAACATCCAATAAATTCATATCACACTATAATCTACCACATATTATTCAAACATATCATATATCAATATATATGAAATTTAATTCAACATTTTGAGGAATCCAGTTGGATCCCTCCAACTTGTTTCCCTGCATCCATAGATGCTAATACAACATCAAAATACCAATCCTGCTTCGAGGCAGGATATCGTAGTAATATAGGGTCATCTACTATTATGCGGGCCACATTGTGTCACATCCGCTAAAATATGCGAGAATATCAATCAAACTACTAATATATATACTACCATATATATTATGACATCCAACTGATAATAATTATTATCAAATCATCCAATCAACCAATAATTTAAATTATTAAAAACTTAAATTGAAATAGCAATCCAAAAATGAGTGAGACTTACACACATTGATTACAGTCGTCGTTGATATGTTCTGTTTAAATTAAAATTAAACAGACGTTCAATTTTAACCAAAATCCTTGCTAGCTCCAATTGACTCCAATCCAATTCCAATGCGTAGTATTCGCAGGTATGATTGCAACGCAACTCGTTTCGTTAAATTCTAACATTGTATGAAAAGATATAGTCTTTTACGAATAACAATTTATATAAGTAAATTAATTAACTAAAATTTAAATCACTATTTTTAAATCATTTCCCATTAATAAACATTGGTCCACAGAGGCCACGAACGAGAAGCAAAAAAAACATCCAGACCAGAGCTTCCTCCTCTTCCCTTCTCTTCTTCTCCGTCCCTAAATATTCTTTTTTATAAACGACTTCGGCCCACAACCCATCTACCACAAAACCCAAACTGAAAACCGCCTCTTCTTCCTCCATTTTATTTTTTTCTAGAGCAAAGGAAAATGCACGCCATTAACGTGCACGTGCACGCTTCCCCCTCGCTCCACACTCCACGAAACCCCACCACAACTCTGCCGATCAAATCACCGTCGAAATCTCCACCACTCCATACCTATCTAGACAACCCCGCTTCACCCAATCAAAAGGCGACTTCGCCCTCCTGCCCTTCAGCCACCGCTCGATCGCGACTCCCAACAGTCGATTGCACTTCACCTCAATAGTAGCGCTCACCCGATCGTCCTACCCGAGTTCAAAGACGACGTCAAATCCACCTATCTCCTCCTAAAACTCGCCAAAACACAAACCCTAGCATTGCCGAGTATAAATTCCTGAACCGTCGATTACCATAAAGTGATGCCACAACCCACTCGAGCATATCAGATTGAAGCTCGAGCCTAAACATGATTTTTAAAGCAATTTTCGAGTATTTTTATGAAGTTTAAATGGAGATTTAGTTTTTTTTAAAGCTGTATATTTTTTCTCTACTCACATTTAACTATCGTGCTCTGTTTTCAAAAAGGGGGAAAGACTTTTTGCGTGCTCGAATAGGTTAGGTCAAATCTTAGGTTGCAGAAGAAAAGAACGGTTTTAATATATATATATATATATATGTATGTATGTATGTATGTATGTTTGTATGTACGTATATATGCATGCATTAAATTTTAATACCATCTCGATTACGTAAATCAAAATCTCTAATCCCTAACGAGGCATACTGCTAGGCGTTTATATTATTATACCCCTATTAAGAACACATTAGAAAAGTTTTATGTAATGACCCAGAATTTTTGAACATTTGAAAATGAAATATTTAATTAATTTTAAATATTTGAATGATGGTTCGATTTAAATTTCAAATTATCAGAATGAATTTGGCGATTAAATTATAAAATTTAATCTATTGAAAGTTCAATAAAAATTTGAATCTTCAATTTTAAGCTGATTAAAAATATTTCAAAGGCTTGTAAAATTCATATGGATAATAATGAAGATAGTAGAAGCTTCAGAATTGGATTTGAAAGTGCTTTGATCAATTTTGAATTTTTATTGTTCGAGTTGATATTTAAAAGTAGTCTTCCGAGGCACAGACTCGGAATTCGACGAAACCAGTTCCATTGGGTCTGAAATGTTTGGATTTCAAATTTCGTATTATTCGGAATTGTTGTGTGAACATACGACATATAAACGCTTTGAACTTAAATCGTATTCAATTTAAATTTAAAATTGAATTTAGTCAAACATCATACTTTGCCTTCCCATCAAAATGCTGTGGCAAGATAAAGTAAATACGATCTATTTCCCTACCCAGAACGCAATCTTTTTCTTTAATAATAGAACCGAACCCCTTCTTGCAAAACAAAAGAAAAAAATTATACAGCGATTTCAAAATTTTAATGGCCGCATTCATCTCTTTCTTTCCCAAATCGAGTGGCGGAGCTTCGCAAGTGGGTGATGACTTGGGGCTCGATTCGAGCAGCTCGATTTGGTCGAGGCTTCGACACGGCGACGACCTTGGGTAGGCAAACAGAGAATGGGCCGGAGCTCGAGTTGAAGGCGGAAGACGCGATTGGTTATAGGAGGTGAAGTTAGGCACTCTGGGCCGAAGCCGAAGTCGGAGACGTCGATGTCATGGTGTGACTGCGGTAGGTATTAGGGTTTCGATTGCGAGAGGAAGGCGATGGGGGCTCGAACGATTGCAGTGAGGTATTTTAGCAATCTATTTATTAAATTTACATATTTATATGTATACATTTTACAAGAAAAAAATAAACTATGCAGATATGTTCAGAAACAAGTAAATATTGATTTAAATTTAATATACTGCAGATTTTTATAAATTTACTGAAAAATAGAAGATTGTATATACAAATAAAGTTTTTTTAAAAAAATAATATAAGTTTTGGTTAAGTTTATATTAGCAAAGTTATAAAGAAAAAAATGTACTGTGATAATTTTTATTATTAGGTAGAAGTATTTAAAGTAAATAAATATATATATAGTTTAAAGGAAGTATATATGATAGACAAATATGGAAAATAAAAATGCGAGTTTTTAAGTATTTAATAAACTTATATATATATTTTTAATTACTAAATATAATCTATAAAAGAAAAATATTTTGTTAAAAGAAGGAATTAGTTAAAAATAAAAAAATAGAAATGGAAATTCATTTTCGACTAGCGGAATTAATTTGTATAAATGGTTCATTTAATTTTTGGCATTAAAAAAATAAATTATAAAAGGAAATTTAGTTTTAAAATTAAATTGTAATTAAATAAAATTAAAAAAGGAGAAATTGGTTCGAATGTTAATTTATTTGCATAATATTTATACAAGGTATAAATCAAGAAAAATCGAGTCAAGATGGAAATGGATTGCAAAAATAAAATCAAGGTGAGACCTTCTCACTCAAATTGAAAATTTGGATTGCAGTTATTGATTGCTGTTTGGTTGTGATATTAGATATAGTAGAATATATCTATATATAGCAATATATATTGGCATTTGTATATATTGGAGTTGTTGATTTCCTGCATTATATAGCGGATGAGACCCTATTGCACCGCCTATTTAGGCGGATAATATTTTATAAATCCCATATACCGCGATATCCCGTCTTGAAACGGAATTGGTATTGTGCTAATGTCTGTGGATGCAGGGAAACAGGTTGGAGGGATCCAACTGGATTCCTCAACCGTATTTATTTATTTACATATAGTGTGATATTTGTTGATTATCATATGACGATATATGATGTTTGGATGCCGTGATTGATTATTTGGTGTGTTGCATCATTGGATCCATTTTTGAAGTTTAAAAATAACGATTTTGATTTTTAAGGGATTTTTTAAAGTGATTTTCGAAATTATACGTTTATTAAATTTTCGAATTGCTTCATCTTAAATAACTAAAACGTTATAAATTTTTATTATATAAAAATTAGGATTTTTTTTGTGAAATATAACCAAAGCATGATTTTTGAAATAAATGGTTGATAAATTTATAAAATGGTTTAAATTGGGATTTTTTTGAATTATTATAAACGATTTATATAAAAGATTTATAAAATTGATATTTTATAAGTTAAAGATATTGAAATTATAAAACGAGCTTTTATAAGTGTTAAAATAAAGTTGTACCTAGTTTTATAAGTAAATAAGAATTTTAGATTTATAAATAAATGATGATATAAAAGAATGAATTTGTGAATAAATGGATTATAAGTAATTTACTTATAAGTTGGATTCGACATGTAAACGAAATATAAATAGAATTGGTTATTAAAGGAGATTTATAAATCGAAGTAGTTATGAAATAGAAATGGAATTTATAAACGTTGTTTTATAAATCCGTAGTCAAATAAATTTGATAAGTAAACATAGAAATTATTAAAGAAATATTATCCACAATTTTGGAATGTGGAAAATCCTTTAATTTAATATGTGGAAGTGTTGAATTGGGTCAATAAGGTACATTCACAATTTTGGACAATGAATATATTATTGAATAAAACGGGTATGATTTGGAGAAGTGAAATTTTAAAATGAAGTTAATTGTTTTAAAAGATGTTTTAAAATGTATTAACTATCGAAACCATAGATTTCAACATTCATTTTTGAAATAGACGTTTTTGAGAAATAGAAGGAAATGGTAGACTATCACTGTTGTTATAGTAAATGATTTCCGAAAGGAAATGTTTTTGTACAGTATAAGGATTTCTATATCTATATAAATTTCGAATCCCTATACTGGAGATTTTAGGTCGTCGTAACAATGTTTTACGCAGCATTTGTTTTGACTCAAATAAAAGTGTTAAAGAAAATGTTTTTCTTAAAGAATAAAATGTACACTTAATATTGATTTAAGTATATCGAATATTTCCCAAATGTTGAAAAATAAATAGATTTGTGAAATACTTATTACTTAATAAGTAGGGAAATGTTTTCCAATATTAAATGAACGTTTTGAGAATTATCTTTTTAAAGATAAATTGAAATTGGATATTTGAAATCGATTTGAAAATCGTACATTCACAGATATTTTGGAAATGTAAATTCAATATGAAATTTATAAATGAAATTGGGAAAATTGGTTTAAAAATAAGTATCGATTTATTTTTGAAGTATGGGAATTATATATATATATATATCTTGTAAAAATATTTTTGGAAGATAAATAATTTGGAAAATTATTTGGAATCTAGTGATGTTGTGCATACCTGTTGATAGCTAAATGACCGATTATCAATATTTACCTTTAAATAGGTATTTGTTGTGATTGCTTGAATTTGAATGCTACACTTATTTTTAAAAATAAACGCTCACTATTCGGGTTAGCCGGGAAAGGACCATGGGTCGTATAACCCATTCCGAATATGTGATACGTCGTAATAGATAGCATTGAAGACCGGTGTAGAAGATCGGATATTTGTGAAAATGGAAGGATTACCGTTGAATGTTTCTGCATCGGCTGATCCCCGATATAGAAATTTATTACCCTTTGTGATGGGAAGTCCGGTCTTGATTAGTGAATATTCGGATTGCAAGGACTTGTAAGTGCCTTCGGTTCCGTTCAATCCCGGAACGGACATGTTTCTGACGTTACAATTTGAGATGTAAAGCTGGTTTCTATCAAATATATTTCCATTGGTGGCGGAGAATTTATTCTCTTAGCTTAACACCCTTAGAGGTTATATAGTTGATGGTTACTAGTGATACATTCCCAAATTGGTAATGTGGCATACGAAGTGCTGTTGAGCATTAAATGATCAAAGCACAGCTTTTATATAAAGCGTGGCTTTGTGGAAGAGACTTCGTAGGACCTCACACCCCGGAAATGGTCAAAACAGGAAGGATGCAGCAAGTTTATTTGGGGGTAGCGCCCCTTTAGCGTATGCCATTCCTTCTGGACAAAGGTGGTATCATGGTATGGAGCCCAGATACTTAACCTATGTTGTTGTTGCAAATTTATTACATTGTGGTTGTTGGAAATCAAGGATCCTCGGATATAGATCGGTTACGATCGGGGGAAGACATATTTGTGTCAGTAGTTACCCAGTTAGGGGTAACCCGGCCTTGTGTTGGCAGAGATACGGTTAGGTTCTCGGGACGTCATTCCAGAGGCGTTTCCATGTGGCAATGGGAAGTTCCTTGGCCTGACCATTTGTTGGAAATCTAAAGAAACAATACGATCTAGTACGGTTTTAGTTGTAGAACCTATCATTCACTTATGGTGGTCACCACTGTTTGGATGGTAGCTATAGTAGGCATAAGTGCGAAATGCCTATGCTGGCTAAGATTTATATCTTTATTTTCGAAATGATTTTTCCTATACTATGCACTAGTAATAATATCAAATGTTTCTTTTTAATGCGTATCAAGCATCTTTGACTATCATAAGAAGAAATCTCCTCCGATTCTACGTTTGCATTATGTGTGTGTGCGGGAGGCTTTATGGTTGTCTCACTTTCTAAAATGCATTGTGAATCTATTTTAAAATTACCCTGTTCTTTGTTTTAAAGATAAATAACTGTTTTAAGTTCTCACACCAGTCACATGACTGACCTGTAGTTTATTGTTTCCCTTCCTAAACTCTGGGTGCCCACCAATTTCTACAGGGGCAGTCTAGAGTTAGGTTACCGGGATACTTTGGAATTCAGGAGTTGCTGGAAGCAAGATGGATGGCATGACGTATTCACTAGTATATAGTATTTCTTTTCCGCTGTTTCTTGTTGTAAACTCTGATAATGAATGTAATGTGATGTAATGTAATAACTGATATAGTTCTTTGTTTTAAATGATTATTCATTTATATATTATATGTTGTTCCGCTGTGATTGTGAGATTCTGATATTGTTCCTGTTCTATGTTTTTCTTCTTCTTCTTCTACCTCTTTCTTTTTCTTGAAACCCTAAGTGCTCGGTTTTCCGGCATTCGATTGCTCGGCAGTTGATACAGTGAACGTATTGATGTCGGTTTTTCGGAAGTCGAAGAATCGGGTTCTTACAAAGTGGTATCAGAGCATATGGTTAAGCGACAACCATGGCTCTGTTGGGTATTACTCATTAGAGATATAGCGAGCAGTACTCCAGAATGAGTTTGAGAGTAATAATAGATATGAGCGCGTATTTGTTAGTGAATATGAATTTGTTTTGTATTGTGTTGACTTATTGGTCGATTGTTTATAGATCTGGTCGGTGCAGTCTAGCTAACTGTGTTGATAGGAGTTTCTAAACTCTTAAATAAGATAAACAGACATAGTATTGTTTTTGAATCGGGTAAATGAGAAAATTTTGCCCAAAACTATTTTTGTAAAGAAAAGAAGTGATTTTCAATGAATTATTATAGTATATGGATGTTTGGATGTTTGGAAGTGATAATATTGAATTATTATCATTGTTATATGGAATTAAATAAAAAATAAAATGGTATAACCAAAGATTTGAAAATAAATTCACTTAACAAATGAAATTTATAAATATGAATTGAACGTATAAGGAAATGAACTCGTTTATGAATAAAATTGTGAATATAAATGGTAAATGTAATTTATAATTGGAAATAGAATTCCAGGAAAATATTTGAAATAAAATTCATTAATGGAATAGATTTGATAAATGAAAACCAATCAAAGAAAATAAATTGGAAAGTGTTTATAAGGAAGAAAAAAATAAAAGATAAACTTGAGTTTGAAGTGAAATAGCTTAAGTAAATATTGAATAAATACTCGACCTAAGAAAAATCTTGTGAATTAATTGCAAATGGAGTGGAATTAAAATAAATTGAGTTGGCATCAATTTAAACTAGTTATAAACTAGAATGGATATTCTATTAAGTGAATATCATTAAATTTGCATAGAATAATTGTCGTTTGACACAAACGAGATTGTATAAAATTATATGAGTTAATGAAAGCAAATAAAATTGATTTTTGAATCAATTAAAATTGATTTTTGAATCAATTAAAATGGTATGAATTCGTTTTGCTTAGAAATGAATAGAATGAAGAAAATGAATTGTAAACCACTTGATTAAACGGAAATGGCATGTGAATTGGTCGTAAGCGACTAAAGATGAATTGAAACCATATGAATTGCTAATGGAATTTATCTTCAATGTATTGCTAATGAAATCTTTATATTTGTTATTGAAAATGAATGAAATGTTAATAGATTTCTTATATTTGTCACTGACGTGTTTAAACTGAGTAAGTGCAGGTTTTGGAAGGCGTTTGGCTGTATTTTGGGTTGCGCAAATGTTAAAAATAAACTGCTTTGCTTAAAAATGCTAAAAAGGTACGCCTATGCAATAGAAAATGGGAAATATGAACTGTTTTTCTGTTTTTCCGACTGAGTGGGTCGATGTATATATATTTATATCTATTGTCAAATTGCAAAAGCTCCTCCGTACAAAGGAGACTCTGCCAAAAATTTTCGAAAATTTTAGGAGTTAGAATTTTTTTGAAAATTGTTGAAAATTTTTAGTTAACGACAAACGATTTCAAATTGCAAACTGAAGTAAATTAGTAAATGAAACTAATTTAAAATAGTGATATGGATCAATTGTAATTGAAAGTTAATCGATAAAATTCAATATTTAGAATAGAAGATAAATTGAATTCAAATAGAATTGTTAAGATGATATAAGAAGCATATGTTGAAAATTTTGTAATGAAATTGGCAAAATGGTTTGAATGTTGTAATTGGATATTATGGCTAGCAGGATATACAGGTGTATTAAAAGAAATGGAATTGGGATTTTGATTTCAAAGATAAAATTGAATTGCTCGACAAAAAGGTATGTATTTCAATTTCAATATGAAATTTGGTGATTTTCTTGTCCAGCCGCATGGCTTTTCGTTTTCTTTTTGAATCTGAGGGGCCGTGGTGCCATTTTGTAGTCATACCGAGCTAGCCGCGCAAAAGAGACGCAGGCGAAATTTTTCGAAAATTTAGAGTGTTAGAAGAATTTTGAGAAAATTTTGAAAGTTAGAAATTTGAATTTGAATCTAAATTCGAATTGTTAAGAAAAACAATGTTGTTTGAAACTTATAATTGAAGTGGGAAAGCTAGTTGAAATGATAATGGATCTTTAATAAAAGATTTGCGTTGGTAAGTTGATAAAACTGATTAGTTTTAGAAAGAGAGCGAACGAGTTAAGGATCATTTTTCCTAACTTGTAATTTCGGGATGAAATTCTTTTAACGGGGGAAGATTGTAACGACCTAGAATTTTTGAACATTTGAAAATAAAATATTTAATTAATTTTAAATATTTGAATGATGGTTTGATTTAAATTTCAAATTATCAGAATGAATTTGGCGATTAAATTATAAAATTTAATCTATTAAAATTTAACCTGATTAAAAATATTTCAAAGGCTTGTAAAATTCATATGGATAATACTGAAGATAGTAGAAGCATCAGAATTGGATTTTAAAGTGTTTTGATCAATTTTGAATTTTTATTGTTCGAGTTGATATTTAAAAGTAGCCTTCCAACGCGCAGTCTCAGAATTCGATGAAACCAGTTCCATTGGGTCCGAAATGTTGAATTATTATCGGATTTCAAATTTCGTATTATTCGGAATTGTTGTGTGAACATACGACGTATAAATGCGTTGAACTTAAATCGTATTCAATTTAAATTTAAAATTGAATTTAGTCAAACATCAGTACTTTGCCTTCCCATCAAAATACCGTGGCAAGGTAAAGCAAACACGATCTATTTCCCTACCCAGCACGCAATCATTTTCTTTAATAATAGAACCGAACCCCTTCTTGCAAAACAAAAGAAAAAAAATTATACAGCAATTTCAAAATTTTAATGGCCGCATTCATCTCTTTCTTTCCCAAATCGAATGGTGGAGCTTCGCAAGTGGGAGATGACTTGGTGCTCGATTCGAGCAGCTCGATTTGGTCGAGGCTTCGACCTGGCGGCGACCTTGGGTAGGCAAACAGAGAATGGGCCGGAGCTCGAGTTGAAGGCGGCAGGCGCGATTGGTTGTAGGAGGTGAAGTTAGGCACTCTGGGTCGAAGCCGAAGTCGGAGACGTCAATGTCGTGGTATGGCTGCGGTAGGCATTACGGTTTCGATTGCGAGAGGAAGGCGATGGGGGCTCGAACAATTGCAGTGAGGTATTTTAGCAATCTATTTAATAAATTTACATATTTGTATGTATACATTTTACAGGAAAAAAATAAACTATGCAGATATGTTCAGAAATAAGTAAATATTGATTTAAATTTAATATACTGTAGATTTTTATAAATTTACAGAAAAATAGAAGATTGTATATACATACAAAGTTTTTTTTTTTAAAAAAAGAAGTTTTGGTTAAGTTTATATTAGCAAAGTTATAAAGAAAAAAAATGTACTGTGATAATTTTTGTTATTAGGTAGAAGTATTTAAAGTAAATAAATATATATACCTTTTAAAGGAAGTATATATGATAGACGAATATGGAAAATAAAAATGCGAGTTTTTAAGTATATTTATATAATTATTTTTAATTACTAAATATAATCTATAAAAGAAAAATATTTTGTTAAAAGAAGGAATTAGTTAAAAATACAAAATTAGAAATGGAAATTTATTTTCGACTAGCGGAATTAATTTGTATAAATGGTTCATTTAATTTTTGGCATTAAAAAAATAAATTATAAAAGGAAATTTAGTTTTAAAATTAAATTGTAATTAAATAAAATTATAAAATGAGAAATTGGTTAATTAAAACTATCAAAATGAAAAATTGATTATTTGATTGGTTCGAATGTTAATTTATTTGCATAATATTTATACAAAGTATAAATCAAGAAAAATCGAGTCAAGATGGAAATGGATTGCAAAAATAAAATCAAGGTGAGACCTTCTCACTCAAATTGAAAATTTGGATTGTAGTTATTGATTGCTGTTTGGTTGTGATATTAGATATAGTAGGATATATCTATATATAGCAATATATATATATATATATATATATATGTATTGGCATATGTATATATTGGAGTTGTTGATTTCCCGCATTATATAGCGGATGAGACCCTATTGCACCGCCTATTTAGGCGGATAATATTTTATAAATCCCATATACCGCGATATCCCGTCTTGAAACGGGATTGGTATTGTGCTAATGTCTGTGGACGCAGGGAAACAGGTTGGAGGGATCCAACTGGATTCCTCAACCATATTTATTTATTTACATATAGTGTGATATTTGTTGATTATCATATGACGATATATGATGTTTGGATGCCGTGATTGATTATTTGGTGTGTTGCATCATCAGATCCATTTTTGAAGTTTAAAAATAACGATTTTGATTTTTAATGGATTTTTTAAAGTGATTTTCGAAATTATACATTTACTAAATTTTCGAATTGATTCATCTTAAATAATTAGAACGTTATAAACTTTTATGTTATAAAAATTAGAATTTTTTTGTGAAATATAACCAAAGCATGATTTTTGAAATAAATAGTTGATAAATTTATAAAGTGGTTTAAATTGGGATTTTTTTGAATTATTATAAACGATTTATATAAAAGATTTATAAAATTGATATTTTATATGTTAAAGATATTGAAGTTATAAAACGAGCTTTTATAAGTGTTAAAATAAAGTTGTACCTAGTTTTATAAGTAAATAAGAATTTTAGATTTATAAATAAATGATGATATAAAAGAATGAATTTGTGAATAAATGGATTATAAGTAATTTACTTATAAGTTGGATTCGACATGTAAACGAAATATAAATAGAATTGGTTATTAAAGGAGATTTATAAATCGAAGTAGTTATGAAATAGAAATGGAATTTATAAACGTTGTTTTATAAATCCGTAATCAAATAAATTTGATAAGTAAACATAGAAATTATTAAAGGAATTATATCCACGATTTTGGACTGTGGAAAATCCTTTAATTAAATATGTGGAAGTGTTGAATTGGGTCAATAAGGTATATTCACGATTTTGGACATTGAATATATTATTGAATAAAATGGGTATGATTTGGAGAAGTTAAATTTTAAAATGAAGTTAATTGTTTTAAAATATGTTTTAAAATGTATTAACTATCGAAACCATAGATTTCAACATTCATTGTTGAAATAGACGTTTTCAGAAATAGAAGGAAATGGTAGTATAACACTGTTGTTATAGTAAATGATTTCCGAAAGGAAATGTTTTTGTACAGTATAAGGATTTCTATATCTATATAAATTTCGAATCCCTATACAAGTGATTTTAGGTCGTCGTAACAATGTTTTACGCAGAATTTGTTTGGACTCAAATAAAAGTGTTAAAGAAAATGATTTTCTTAAAGAATCAAATGTATACTTAATATTGATTTAAGTATATCGAATATTTCCCAAATGTTGAAAAATAAATAGATTTGTGAAATACTTATTATTTAGTAAGTAGGGAGATGTTCTCCAATATGAAATGAACGTTTTGAGAATTATCTTTTTAAAGATAAATTGAAAGTGGATATTTGAAATTGATTTGAAAATCATATATTCGCAGATATTTTGGAAATGTAAATTCAATATGGAATTTATAAATGAAATTGGGAAAATTGGTTTAAAAATAAATATCGATTTACTTTTGAAGTATGGGAATTGTATATATATATATATATATATATATATAATATATCTTGTAAAGATATTTTTGGAAGATAAATAATTTGGAAAATTATTTGGAATCTGATGATGTTGTGCATACCTATTGATAGCTAAATGATCGACAATCAATATTTACATTTAAATAGGTATTTGTTTTGATTGCTTGAATTTGAATGCTACACTTATTTTTAAAAATAAGCGCTCACTATTCGGGTTAGCCGGGAAAGGACCTTGGGGTCGTATAACCCATTCCGAATATGTGATACGTCGTAATAGATAGCATTGATGACCGGTGTAGAAGACCGGATATTTGTGAAAACGGAAGGATTACCGTCGAATGTTTCTGCATCGGATGATCCCCGATATAGAAATTTATTACCCTTTGTGATGGGAAGTCCGATCATGATTAGTGAATATCCGGATTGCAAGGACTTCTTTGTAAGTGCCTTCGGTTCCTGTAACAACCCGCATATTTATCGATTTTATATTTAAATATTTTATTTAAATATTTTGTCGTTAATCGGATATTGGTCCGAAAAGCTACTTTTTGCAAACGGTCAAATTAGGACTCGAGACCACTTCCATTGAGTTCGAAATGCCGTTTACAACTTTTTTAAGTATAAACATTGATAGGTTTGGAGTTAGTGAAATTTCACTAACTTTTCCCGCCTTGGACTTTGGGTTAGTTTAGCCTATTAAGCCCAAGTTCCAACCCCCTTCTCCTCACTCTTCATAAATTTCCTAACTAACTCAAGCTTTGGCATTAATGGTGAAGAGAATGAGAAATTAAAACTCCAGGCACAAATTCAATTGCAAATCCAACATTCAACTCCAAATTCAAGTAGAAGATATTGGATTCAAGCTTTGGATTGCTTCTCCTTGCTTTCAAGCTTCATCTTCATAAATTTTAGTGCAAAGGTGAGATTTTTATCTCACAATTGTAGCCTATAACTATATTGGACCGTTGGGAATGATTCCCTATCACTTTTGCATGCACATTTGCATTTGGTTTGGATTGGATTGGCGAAAAACTCCAATTTTTAGCGTTTTGGTGAATTTTCTGCATTTAGGTCGTTCTGGCCATTTTCGTGTGCTCGGAGTTTGGTCGGTCGCGACATAACCCTTAGGTCGCTCGCGTTTTAGCGCGCTAGGTCGCACTGCACGTATTGTCATCTCAGAATTAGGTCGTTGGGCTTTAAGTCGTAGGTCGTTTGGCCCATAGGTCGTTAGGTCGCTAACACTTAGGTCGTTTCTGGCCTTAAAACCCCTCTGCAGTGTTAGGTCGCTCGCGAGTTGAGTCTTAAGCCGTAGGTCGTTCGCGAGTTAAGCTTTAGGTCGTTTGGCCTTTATAACGTTAGGTCGCTCGCGTGTTAAAACGTTAGGTCGCGTGATCTATATCCCGTAGGTCGTTGACCCCTTGAGTCGTAGAACTGATAGGTCGCTCGCGAGTTAAAATCGATAGGTCGCTCGACCACTAGATCGTATGACCTGTTAGGTCGTTAGGTCGCGTGGGTTTTAAGCCGCGTATCAGTTAGGTCGTTCCACCTTATAACCCTTAAGTCGCTCACCTCTGTTAGATCGCGAGTCCCTTAAGTCGCTCGCCTCCGTTAGGTCATGCATCCTCCTAACTCGTTCGGCCTTGCCTTCGTTAAGTCGCGTGACACATTAGGTCGCGCATCACCTTAACTCGCTCGACCTTGTTTAGGTCGTTAGGTCACGAAGACCCTTAGGTCGCAACCATTAGGTCGAACCCCATAAGCGGTGGCGTTGCCCCCGCACCCCCACCTTGGGGGGTTGCTACCCCCCCCCCCCCCCCGGACCCCCCCTCCGTAGGTGCTCTTTGATGAAAGATGCATTTTGAGTTGATTTCCTTGGATTTCATTCACGTCTTTGAACGCGAAGTTTTTGTGATTTGTCACTTTAATAAAATAAAGGTTTCAATACTAGTAGTAAATATCAAAACTCTTTCAGCAAAACGATTTCAACTCTATTTTTAATAACAAAGCTTTTTCCTTAAACCGTTTTCCAATCTATTAGTATATACAAACCTTTACCTCACTCGTATGAGAAATCTAATTAAATGACTTAGTAAAACAAGTGGTATGAAACGCTTGCGTTTACTTCGTCGGTTAATTCTTGGACTTGTTCGATTGAATCTCTTGTGACAATTTTCTAATGGAGATCTACAGTTTGTTAGTAAATATTTGAGTTAAGCAAGTGGTTATGGGACATGAAGTTAAACTTTTATACTTACTAACTTAGTGTAATTGACACTTCTTGATGATCATGACGATCATTTTTGTGTTTTAGACTAGCAACTGTGCGATGTCTCTTTGTGTGCGAGGGAGACTAGACCCCGCTCTTGTGATGTTTCGCCATCTCATTTGTGTGATGTTTCGCCATCACATATGTGGGGTAGCGCCCCACGGTCTTCGGGCCATTCGTGTGTCAAAATTAATGGCTTGCAACCATGAGATAGCTTCTCGCTTTGTGATACACGTGTAGGTGAGTTTTCATGCTCCCATTTTGTGAGTTTTCATGCTCCTATATTGTAATTTCTGGATTTCTTGTGCAGTCTTCTGGAATTTGTGCTTCACCTATTTTCATGACTTTCATTGTTATGATTTTCCAACTTTTATGTTTAGGTGAATTTGGATCTTTTAGAAGATTCTTTTGATATTGTTTGATCTCTTGATGATCTTCATTTACATGCTTATCATAGTATGTCTTTATGGTTACTATATGTTCTTGCCATATCTATTGTTTATATCATGTTATCTGATATTTATAGCTAGACTGATCCGTTTATTATTTTCTTAAAAATAATACTCGGGTCAGAACGAGATGTTACAGGTGCTTCTGCTTAACTTCTCCCCCAGGGATTTACTACTTTGACTTTTGGCTGACCTTTTAGAATAGCAGTTTTTGTCGTTTACACTTGAGATATAGACTCATAGATGTATTCTTTTGCATAGCACGTGTTGTTATTCTTTTGTATTATTGTGGATCTTTTTGACCACTACTCTGATGTACACTTTCATGTGTTAGTTATATATTCATATCTTCTTCCGCCTTTGTGATATGGATGTCTGTGACTGATTTGTGTTATGCATATTTCTATGTTTGTTTCCGAAGATTATTATAGCCATTGCGTGATAAGAAATCACGAGGATGGTCGCTCCTCAACAGCCTTATTCTCCGTGCTAGTTGACAACTCTACACCGTAGTGTTCTTGGCTAGTGTGGGTATGGAGGTGGGGCGTCACAGTTCCGTTCAATCCCGGAACGGACTTGTATGTAGGTGTGTCTGACGTTACAATTTGAGATGTAAAGCTGGTTTCTATCAAATATATTTCCGTTGGTGGCGGAGAATTTATTCTCTTAGCTTAACACCCTTAGAGGTTATATAGTTGATGGTTACTAGTGATACATTCCCAAATTGGTAATGTGGCATACGAAGTGCTATTGAGCATTAGATGATCAAAGCACAGCTTTTATATAAAGCGTGGCTTTGTGGATGAGACTTCGTCGGACCTCACACCCCAAAAATGGTTAAAACAGGAATGATGCAGCAAGGTTATTAGGGGGTAGCGCCCCTTTAGTGTATGTCATTCCTTCTAGATAGAGGTGGTATCATGGTATGGAGCCCAGATACTTAACTTATGTTGTTGCTGCAAATTTATTGCTTTGTGGTTGTTGAAAATCGAGGATCCTCGGATATAGATCGGTTACGATCGGGGGATGACATATTCGTGTCTGTAGTTACCCAGTTAGGGGTAACCCGACCTTGTGTTGGCAGAGATCCGGTTTGGTCCTCGGGACGTCATTGCAGAGGCGTTTCCATGTGGCAATGGGAAGTTTCTTGGCCTAACCATTTGTTGGAAATCCAAAGAAACAATACGATCTTGTACGGTTTTAGTTGTAGAACCTATCATTCACTTATGGTGGTCGCCACTGTTTGGATGGTAGCTATAGTAGGCATAAGTGCAAAATGCCTATGCTGGCTAAGATTTACATCTTTATTTTTGAAATGATTTTTCCTACACTATGCACTAGTAATAATATCAAATGTTTCTTTTTAATGCGTATCAAGCATCTTTGACTATCATAAGGAGAAATCTCCTCCGATTCTGCGTTTGCATTGTGTGTGTGTGCGGGAGGCCTTATGGTAGTCTCATTTTCTAAAAAGCATTGCGAATCTACTTTAAAATTATCCTGTTCTTTATTTTAAAGATAATTAACTGTTTTAAGTTCTCACACCAGTCACATGACTGACCTGGAGTTTACTGTTTCCCTTCCTAAACTCTGGGTGCCCACCAATTTCTATAGGGGCAGTCTAGAGTTAGGTTACCGGGATACTTTGGAATTCAGGAGTTGCTGGAAGCAAGATGGATGGCATGACGTATTCACTAGTATATAGTATTTCTTTTCCGCCGTTTGTTGTTGTAAACTCTGATAATGAATGTAATGTGATGTAATGTAATAACTGATATAGTTCTTTGTTTTAAATGATTATTCATTTATATATTATATGTTGTTCTGCTGCGATTGTGAGATTATGATATTGTTCCTGTTCTATCTTTTTCTTCTTCTTCTTCTACCTCTTTCTTTTTCATGAAACCCTAAGTGTTCGGTTTTCCGGCATTCGATTGCTCGGCAGTTGATACAGTGAACGTATTGATGTCGGTTTTTCGGAAGTCGAAGAATCGGGTTCTTACATTTTGAGTCCTAATTCGATCATATGGAGAAGATAGCTATTTGGACCAAGTTATTATATTGAATTTTCGATATTAATTTCAACGCGTTTATACCCCGTACGATCAAATGTAACTCCAAAAGCTACAAAATTTGAAATTTGATAATAACACACTATTACGGATCCTATTGGAACTGGTCTCGTTGAAGTCCTAAAAAGTTCCTCAGAAGGCTATTTTTATACATTAATTAAAAAAGATATTTCTAAAATCGAGTGAATCGCTTTGAAATCCTATTTAAAAAATTTATTATCTTTATTCTTACTAATATAAATATAATAAGCCTTTAGATTATTTTTAACAACCTCAAAACTCAAAATTTCATTATTTTAACCGAATTTCCACTTAGTAAACTTGATTATTAAATCATCCAATAAATCGTTATATTTGAAATTTAGTTAAAGATTAACTTCTAAATATTTAAAATCAGTTAACATTCCAATTTCAAATGACCAAAATTCTAGGTCGTTACACTTACTTTAAATTATATATAATAATAATGAAAATAATAATAATAAATTTCAAAACATGGTTAAATAATTGTTTAAAATATCAAAGCACTTTTAAAATAAATATTAATAACTAACTCCGATTCATTTTTTAAAATTTCTAATCGATTTACAAAATATGTTTATAAAACTAAGAATTCATTTCAACAGATTTAAATATTTAAATGACTATCTTTCTGAAATATTTAATCTAATCAATAGTATTTAAAACTACATAGTTTAATAATTAAAAATCCATTTCTAAAACAAACCTCAACTTGTGAAAAACTATTCTTAACATACCCATTTTTTACGTATAAATCTCTCTCGATTTATCCTAAATAGATTTACATTTCCAATTCCATAGCTTTTCCCAAATTCAAAAATAGAATTTACTATTTCTTTCTAAACTGATTTCCATATTTCATTTTAAATTCACACCGTGAATTTATATTTCCAATTTATGGAATGATAATCATTCCACTTAATTTATAGACATTGTTTATAAATTTCATAAACTCATTTCTAATTTTATAACAGGTTCATATTACTAAAATTCATTTATCAGTCGATTTCTAATTAAAATTCCATTTATAAATCTACTTCTTAAATAATTCAAACTATATTCCAAAACAATCAAATCTCGATTTCGTCTTCCATTCCATATTTTTAAGAACCTTATTTAAAATCCATTGTTGAATATTTCCAATTTAAAATTCTCTATTTGGAACCATTTAACAAAATAGCTAAATAAATACTCAAAATCCTATCATTTATTTTATCTAGTTCTATTCCATTTTAAACAATCCCAAAACTCAATATAAATATCTACATTTCCAAAATCGCCTTTTAAATTCCCTTTTTAAATTCAAAAATATTATTTTCGTATTTATAATACCAAAATTAAGGCCAGTGCTACTATAACATCCAATA
Organism: Allium cepa; assembly: GCA_030765085.1. NCBI lineage: Eukaryota > Viridiplantae > Streptophyta > Magnoliopsida > Asparagales > Amaryllidaceae > Allium > Allium cepa. Next base: position 764,324,744 of record CM060937.1, on the reverse strand, counting down.
AATTCAAATCACACAACAATCCATAATATATTATTCAATCGTACCATATATCGCTTTGAAAACAATCAATATATTTGAGGAATCCAGTAGGAACCCTCCAATATATTTCCCTGCAATAACAGATGCTATATAACATAAAATTCCAATCCCGCTTCGAGGCGGGATATCGTGGTAATATAGGGTCATCCGCTATTATGCGAGTCACATAGCATCTCATCTGCTCCAATCGGTGGAAAATATATCCAATCTTAATATATATATATATATTAATATACATAATATAACATCCAACTGATATTAATTTATCAATTCGTCAATTCAACCAATAAATAATTTTTACCACTTTAAAATAAAATTAGTTATCTAAGATGAGTGAGATTTACTAACTTTGATTTTGTAGTCGCCAAACATTTTGTTTTTTTTGAAATAAAATTGAACTGACATTCAATTTTGAACCAAAATTCTAATAAGCTCCAAATTCATCCAAACCAGTTGCATTGTGAAGCTATCCATGCCACGATCACAAAGAATTTTTTTGTTCCAATCGAACCTCGTGTGAGGGAGATATGAATTTTTGAAGTAATCGATTAAATTTATAATAATAAAATAAAAAGTTAGGTAAGTTCGGCTCACATCCATAATAAGTTTCAAAATAGAGAAAACATCCTTCCCAAACTAAACTTACATTTCCGGTCCCTATTTTCAAATTCGCGCATGCAGAAAGACCTAAATCCTTATTTTTTTGACATTTCAAACGCGTTTAACTTTATGTAGAAAAATCGGATCAACATACCGTTTTCACCGAAAAATCACAAATTTTACAATCTTTAAAATGAGATCCATTGTTAATCCAAAAAATTTATATTCGTAGTAAAGGTGCAATTATTTCATATATTTGCAAATAATTCAGCAAATTTTGAACACTTTCTTTTTTTTCAGATTTACAACATTTGCAAATAATTGCAGACATTTCTGCAACTATATAGTATAGTTGCAGAAATGTCTGCAACTATTGCATATAGTTGCAGACATTTCTGAAACTATTGCATATTTGCAGAAATGCAACTGTTAACCCAGTTTCCTCTACGAGTTAAAGTTTACGACTTAAGGCCTTCACGGGTTAAAGAATCTACGAGATAGGATTTACGACTTAAGGCCTTCACGGGTTAAGGAATCTACGAGTTAAGGAGTCTACGACTTAAGGCCTCCACGGGTTAAAGAGTCTACGAGATAAGGTCTACGACTTAAGGCCTTCACAACCTAAGAACATTACGGCCTGACGACCTAAGGTTGGCATAATCTTACTAGTTAAGGATGACACGACTTAAGGAAGTTTACGACTTAAGTCATTACGACCTAAATGACCCAAGGGAGTAACGGTCCAACAACTTAAAGGAACTATGACTTAACGACTCGAGGGACGAGGAGTCAAGACGACTACGCCTAAGTCGTGACCGACTTACGACCTTTACTAGGTCGTTCACGACCTAAGGCCACAGAGGCAAATTCAATACTGCACCATGACTCGATAACTCCAGTTAAGCCACAAGCCGAGGATCAGTTTGGGTCGATCACGACCTACGACACATAGTAAGTCGTACACGACTTAAGACTATGGTAAGTCGTACACGAGAATCAGTTCAATGCCGCATCACTTATGAGTGGATAGGTTAACTCATTTGCGACTTAGGACTTGTGATATATCTAGGGTTCAGCAAGGATGCCTTTAAGAAGTCTGGACCCAGCATTTAAGTGACAACTGACCCACGACTTAGTTTAAGTCGTCCACGACTCAACTTAGGTCGGTTACGACTTAGGACTTGGTAATGTTTCCTGCCTAGAATTGCCTATAAATACGACCCTAGCTCCAACTAGAAGGGGACTTTTGGCTCATTTTCTTCAAACGCCGTTACTCTGCTGCATTCCAAACCAATCCAATCCAACACTTGAAGCTCTCAAGACATTAAGAACGCTACAAACAACTTCAAGAAGAGATCACATACATCCAACATGGATTCGAAAACTCTCGTCTTCATCGAAGTTTAAGCTACTTGTTCTAAATCTCTTGTAATTCAAAGTGTATTGTATTTGGGAAGAATTGTATCAGCTTGTAACGAGATTATTAATAAAAGTACTTAAAGTGGACGTAGGCTATACCCTTAAGCCGAACCACTATAAAATTGTTGTTGTTTACCACTTTTCTGCTATTATCTGCTTGTAATCTGTTCCCGAGTCGTCGGGTGGTGCTTTCATAACTACAACTCATACACCGGGGTGTTAGCGTTCAAATTTTAGCGTTAACATTTTTGGTGCTTTCACTGAGAATTGAACTCAGGCAAGTTATCATCATTGCTTCACAGAGGTTTGTAGAGAGAATTTCCCTGAAAACCAGAAGTCTATCCGAGTTAATGGCTCCTGGAAGGAAGAGTAGATCTGTCAGATGTGGGAATATTCAAGAGGGAACCTCCGCTTCCCCTGTACCTAATCAACCCATTCCGTCTGCTGGGGTTACGAAAGCAGAGTTGGATGCTGTAATATTAGGACTGAACCAGCAGATAAACGCCCAGAATGCACAATTAGAAGCTCAGAGTGCCCAAAATGCTCTAATTCTGAATAAGTTGAATGATTTGCTCGGGGCAAATAATCAACCGGCTGGTAATGGAAGTAATTATGCTGGCAACATTCATGATGCTAATGAGAGGAATGCTCCAGAAAGGGCTGCCAGTCCCTTTGAGCAAACGCTTTCCTTAGGTTGGTGGATCTGGAACTCGACATGATGAGGAGTATCTTTCTGGAATGGTTCGGCAAATCATGAGAGAAAGTATGCAAAGGGTTGAAGATGAGAAAGAATGGGGTTTCGCCCCAAGTAAAACTCCATTTACTGAGAAAATCTTAAAGGCGGAGTTTCCAAGGAAGTTTGTCCCTCCAACTATCCCAGCTTACAAAGGGACAAGTGATCCGAATGAATTCTTGTATAAATATGATTGGCACATGACAGGTGCCAGGGCCTCAGACGAGATAAAGTGCCGATATTTCCCCGTATACCTTGAAGGTGTGGCTCTACTGTGGTTCACCAAGTTGCCAGTCCGATCTATTGATCAGTTTTCAGACTTGACCCGAAAGTTCAAGGAACAGTTTAGACTATATGCTTCAAAGACCAAAGACATCATGTCATTGTCAAGTATAGAACAGAATCCTAGTGAATCTATCAGATCTTTCTTGAACCGCTTTAATATAGCTCTGGCAGAGGTGGACAATGCTGAACCGCGAATGATATTGACTTATCTGATGAGGGCTATTGATAAGTCGAGCGAATTTGGGAAATGGTTAAACATGAAGGAGCCAACCTCCCTCGAAAAATTCTACAAAAAGGCAGATGAATTCATACGCCTGGAAAGCCGTCCTGTACCGGTGAAGGCAGTGTCGGAGAAAGCTGAAGATAACACTGTTGCTCCACGCAAGAATGAATCTGTAGGGCAAAAAAGGGAAAATAGCAATGGGAAGAAACAGAGTAATCCGAAGAAGCCCCGATCCTTCAAACCATCAGAGTATACTCCTTTATCAGACACGCCGGAGCATATCTACCTTGCCATTAAAGATTCTGTTGACCTCCCTAAACCTATCCCTTTGAGGACCGGAAAAAAGGCTATACAAAGTGGGAAGTTCTGCCGCTTCCATAATCAACCCGGTCATGAGACCGATGAATGCCGCCAGCTGAAAAATCTGATTGAAGAATTGCTAAGAGAAAACAAGCTGCAGCAATTCGTGAAAAAGAATAGCAACAATCCTGCATCGTCAAGTCAGGGGCAACAGGCTCCTGTTCATCAGCCTAGGATAGGTGACAAAGCTACGGGGCATGAATCTGGAAGGCCCATCATCAATGTCGTTACAGGAGGACCTCACCCAGCTGGCAAGAGCTTGGGTAAGATGGAGAGATATGCCAGGGCTTTGAAATATGTTCCAGCCGAAGAAGACGTCTTTGTTTTAGAAGACACTACGCCCCTGAAACAACAGAAAACTTTCAGTGATGATATTATTTTCAGAGCCAGAGATTCCTCAGGTGTCGAAGCTCCTACCCTGGATCCCTTGGTCATCTCAGCTGGTATCGGACCGGCCATTGTCAGAAGAGTTCTCATTGACTGCGGAGCATCATGTAATATCCTCTTCAAAAAGACATTCGACCAAATGAAAATCCCTATGGTCGATGTACAAGCCTCATCGCAGAAGATCGCTGGCTTCACCGGGGAGCCAAAGCAACCAATAGGAACCATCGATCTGCTTGTAGAACTTGGGGAAGGAGAAAGGAAAGTAGTCCGCAAGCAAACATTTGTGATTGTCGATGAATTTTCTGCTTATAATGCTTTCCTTGGCCGTCCAACGCTCGCAGCGTTCAAAGCTATCCTAGCCCCGTGGTGCCTCACTATTAAATTCCCTACAGACAATGGAGTAGGAGTTATAAAAGGGGATCAAAATGCTGCGCGAGAGTGCTATTTGACAGAATTGCGAGAGTCAAGAAAAAGGGAAATGGGAAAGGATGCGGCCACCCCGGTTCGCATCAAAGAGCCAGCCTTGTAGCAATTACGGGGCGGACCCTGCACTGGCGAGCATAGCGGGGCACGGAAAGAGATGGATCCCAGAAAAGCCAGTGCAGGGGAGAATAGAGTGGTGCCGGTTGAAACGACGGTACCGGTACCTGTTGACCCGAAGGACCCAAATAAGGTGTTGAATGTGGGTTCACAACTTAATGTATCAATTCAGAATATCTTGATATCTTTCCTGAAAGCAAATCTGGATGTCTTCGCTTGGGCTCATGCTGATATGTGTGGAATATCTCCAGAAGTTGCAGTACACGCTCTGAATATCGACCCAAAGTTTACACCAGTGAAACAGAAAAGAAGAACCCAAGGTCCAGAAAGGTCAGCAGCATTAAAAGAGGAAATTGATCGACTCATGGAAAATAACTTCATCAAAGAATCTACATATCCGAATTGGGTTTCAAATCCTGTGTTGGTTAAGAAAGCTAATGGAAAATGGAGAGTGTGCATCGATTTTTCAGATCTGAACAAGGCCTGCCCCAAAGATTGCTTTCCTTTACCCAGGATCGATCAACTGGTAGATGGAACAGCGGGACATGAATTGTTATCTTTCATGGATGCCTACTCCGGATATAACCAGATCATGATGCATGAACCGGATCAGGAGGACACAAGCTTTATCACCGATGTTGGTCTTTATTGCTACAGAGTTATGCCCTTCGGATTGAAGAATGCAGGGGCAACCTACCAAAGACTTGTTAATGCTATGTTCAAACCGCAATTGGGCAAGACTATGGAAGTCTACGTCGACGACATGTTAGTAAAGTCTAAGAAAGCAGCGGATCACATTGAACACTTGGCATAAATGTTCGCAGTCCTCCGGAAATACAGAATGAAGCTTAACCCTCTGAAATGCACGTTTGGGGTCGAGTCCGGAAAGTTCTTAGGGTTTATCGTCAGCGCTAGGGGCATTGAGGCTAGCCCAGCTCAAATTACCGCCTTGAAAGAAGTCAAAGCTCCTAGAACAAAGAAGGAATTGCAAAGTCTCAATGGAAAAGTTGCCGCCTTAAGTCGGTTCATTTCCAAGGCCACAGATAAATGCATCCCATTCTTTGACGCCCTAAAGAAAGGAAAGAAGAACTTCGTTTGGACTCCCGAATGCCAAAAAGCCTTTGATGAATTGATTCGCCATATGGAGACACCTCCAATACTTTCTAGGCCTGGCGATGGCGAGGATCTTCTTATATACTTGGCAGTATCATCTCATGCTTTAAGTGCAGCGTTGATACGGGAAGACAAAGGGATTCAACATCCAGTTTACTATATCAGCAAAAGACTCACTGGGGCAGAGATGAATTACTCTAAGTTGGAAAAACTCGCCTATTACTTATTAATTGCGTCTAGGAAATTGAGGCAATATTTTCAAGCTCATCCTATCAGAGTCCTCACTGATCAACCTTTAAAGCAAGTCCTGTTTCGCCCTGAAACTTCGGGTCGTCTTCTAAAGTGGAATATTGAACTCAGTCAGTACGACATCACTTATCATCCCCGGAAAGCAATCAATGGACAAGCTTTAGCTGATTTCATTGCAGAATTTACAGATAAGGGTAATAGTGAGGAAGAAACGTTCAACAATTCCCCTATCCAATGGAAGTTATATGTCGATGGTGCAAGAAATGATTACTGTTCTGGAGCCGGAGTTGTACTTGAGACTCCTGAAGGTCGGTCATTATGCTACGCACTAAGATTGGAATTTCCTTCAACATACAATGAAGCCGAATATGAAGCTCTTATCGCAGGACTGAAAATCGCTAAAGAACTAAACATACGAGCATTACAGATCTTTAGCGATTCTCAGCTTATTGTATGCCAAGTCAAGAATGAATTTCAAACGAAAGGGGGAAACCTGCCCGCTTACTTGTCAAAGGCTTGGGAACTTCTGTGTGAACTCGATCACTATTCAATAAGCCATATTCCTCGGGAAGAGAATATGAAGGCAGATTCCCTCGCAAAGTATTCAAGTTCTGGTGAAGCTCAACTATTGGGATTGGTCCCCGTAGAAGTCCTTTCAGCACCAAGTATAGACGAGATGGATATTGACTGGATTATGAATGTATCTCAAGAACAAGAGTCATGGATGACTCCAATACTGGACTACCTACTCAGAGGTTCTCTGCCAGAAAATTCGATAGAGAGACGGAAGCTACTAAGGAAAGCCTCTCGCTATGTAATTCAGGATGGCCAATTATTCAGACGGGGATTCTCAATGCCATTGCTTCGATGTGTGTGCAGGGAAGAGTCCAAAACGATCTTAGCTGAGGTACATGGAGGAGAATGTGGTGATCATTCAGGTGGTCAAACATTAGCAAAGAAAATTCTCCGATACGGATATTTTTGGCCAGAAATTAATCATGATGCTGCAAGCTATTCCAGAAAGTGCGACAAATGCCAAAGATTTGCCAAAATTCCTAGAGCACCTTCAACTGAACTCACACAAATGGTCAGTCCATGGCCATTTGCAATTTGGGGAATGGATCTCATTGGGCCACTACCGACTGCTAAATCAGGGATTAAATATGCTATTGTTGCAGTTGATTATTTTACTAAATGGGCTGAAGCTGAACCGTTGGCTACTATCACCTCTAAAAAGATGATAAGTTTCGTGACCAAGAATATCATCTGCAGGTATGGAGTGCCTCAGAAAATAATCACAGACAATGGTACTCAGTTTGAAAGCGAGGAATTCCAAGATTTTTGCAGGCGATTCAAAATCCAGAAAAGCTTTTCAGCAGTTGCTCATCCGCAGGCAAACGGGCAAGTGGAAGCAGTAAACAAGATCATCAAATCAACCATCAAAAAGCAACTTGAAAGAGCAAAAGGTGGTTGGGTCGATAAGCTACCACTTGCACTATGGGCATACAGAACCACTCACAAAACTGCGACTGGGCACACTCCTTTCTCATTAGCATACGGGTCGGAAGCAATGATCCCAGTAGAAACAGAGGTTCCTTCACACAGAAGGATCCATTTCAATCAAGCAGAAAATGAAAGGCTACAGCTTGAAGCGCTAGATTTCCTTGATGAAAAAAGAGATGAGGCTAATCTCAGAATTGCAGCTCATCAGCAAAGAATAGCCAGACATTTTAATTCCAAAGTTCGCCAACGCAGCTTTGAGATTGGAGACCTAGTCCTGAAGAGAATCATGACAGCGACAAGTGTGTTTGGGCCAAATTGGGAAGGACCGTATGTAATAGGTCAGAAGCTTCTTGACGGCACATTCAAACTCACCACTGTTGATGGAGATCAAATTCCAAGGGCATGGAACAGCAACCATTTGCGTCCATACTTTACTTGAAAATTTTGTTGAAATATTGTAAAAAGAATTATGAATGTATGATTCTTGTAATTGAAAGCAATTGTAAAACTGATGCAAGTAAATAATGAAAGATTATAAAGTGGATGTAGGCTCAATTTCCTGGCCGAACCACTATAAATCTTGTGTTCCTTATTATTATTACATGTTTGCTTTATTTTCGATATGAAAAGTACATAGAATGTGTTGCTGAAATGTCGATTTAAATTTTTGCAGATAGTGGAAGTGAAACTTGCACATAAAAGGACCAAGTGATTCTCGCCAAATTTCAAGTCACAAAAGCCCCGAATTCAAATCCTAGATAGGAAGTACTTCAATTGAACAGCCTATGATTTCGATAGAAACGGGCCTTTGCTAATAAGTTGAGATCGTTTGAACAAACAAACATCCAATTAAGAAGCTGATGCTCGTTCTCACGAACTGGCCTGGCAATGAAGTACATTTCCTTGGATTAAACGAGTCACTTGTAAAAAAAAAAAAACAAAAAAAAAGAAGAGGATCACTGAAAAAGCATAAGCAAGTGGACAAAGGAACAACCAAGGCCATCATCGGCAGCACAAATCCTCTTCGGAGGCACAACTCCTCGGAGGATAAAGACCTCTAATGGGTCATACGCCACAAAAAAGAAAGTTCTCTACTCAACAAAAAAGATTGGAGGAGTCACGACCCTCCAACCATGAGAGAGTAACTTCCAGGCGATGAAAACCCTTTTTGAGGCACATTTCACTAGGAGTTGAAGTGTAACAACCGCTCTTCGGAATTTCACTTCACCAGAGTTGAAATGTAAACAAAATAAAAGCCCTCTTCGGAGGCCCATTTCATCAGGAGTTGAAGTGTAACAACCGCTCTTCGGAATTTCACTTCACCAGAGTTGAAATGTAAACAAAATAAAAGCCCTCTTCGGAGGCCCATTTCACCAGGAGTTGAAGTGTAACAACCGCTCTTCGGAATTTCACTTCACCAGAGTTGAAATGTAAACAAAAATAAAAGCCCTCTTCCGAGGCCCATTTCACCAGGAGATGAAGTGTAACAACCGCTCTTCGGAATTTCACTTCACCAAAGTTGAAATGCAGAGACAAAATAAAAGACCTTCCTGAAAGCCCACGTTTCACCAAGATTGAAATAAAACTTCCAAGTGTTGAAACGTGAAAAGGCTTTCTTCGAAGGCACAACTCTTTGGAGGTACACGTTTCACCGAGATTGAAATAAAACTTCCAAGTGTTGAAACGTGAAAAATCCCTCCTTAGAGGTACAACCCCCTCCCAGGGACACAGTTCAAAGGAAAGATCTCTTCAAGGGCGCAATCAAGAAGAAAGACCTCTTCGGAAGCCCACGTTTCACCAAGATTGAAATAAAATTTCCAAGTGTTGAAACGTGAAAAGGCTTTCTTCAAAGGCACAACTCTTTGGAGGTACACGTTTCACCGAGATTGAAGTAAAACTTCCAAGTGTTGAAACGTGAAAAATCCCTCCTCAGAGGTACAACTTTGTATATATAAAAAAAAGAAGAAGTTAAAGCGCCCTTCAGAGGTCCGCTTTACCACATAGAAGAATTCACTTGGTAAAATATGCACATAAAAAAAAAAGTGATTTCTTCGAACGACAAAGCGTAGAAACTTATACGAAGGGAGTTGTACTCTACAAAAAATTTCTTTAAAGAGAATAAAATAATTGTTCTTTAGCAAATAAGAGTGCAAGTCCCCTCGAAGTATAAGATATTGCAGCAAGCTTAAGGTATGGGGGCAACATGGTATAATAGTATAGCCGCATCGGTAAAAGTAATACTCAAACAACATACCATAAGCCCGCTGCAATATCATATAAACTTGTGCAAAAATGAATAATAAATGCATTCAAACAGAAATCTGTACAAACAAAGGATCATTTTATTCAATCGAAATGCAGGTACAGGTTTCAAAATAAAGAAAAGCGGGGGCCGGTACCCGCACAATTCTCGACCAGTACATACAAAAGGCAAAAAGCTAAAATGTTCACTTCTTTTTACTACCTTTGGACCCTTTTCCTGGCCGAATGATTAGCTTTTCAGGCCGGTCAGTTGGCACAAGGGAAGAAGGAGGGGTAGGTGCAGTTGGTCCAACTTCTGGCTCCCCTTCAGTAATAGTGATTATCTTCCCCCTCCTCTTTGACGTTCCGTGCTTTTTCCTCCTCTTTGAGGAAGACTCACTTCCCGGAGTGGCAAGTTTAGACAAAGTTATGTCATCAGAAGGGGTCCGCTCCGGGGATATCTCACCTCCCACAAGTCCCTCGTCTCTATGCTCCTGCGAAGCGATGGGATCGTCTAAACCATGGAGAGCTTCTATTTGTTCCTCTTGCGACCCGGGCTGAGAAGCAGAAGGAGGAGCCACCTGGAGAGACGGAGGAGGGATAACCGGAGGAGGAGAAATCTGAGCGGTGCTTGATACTTTCTCTGTAGAAGAAAAGAGGTTAAAGTCAGTAAAGAGAGGAGATGAAGGATCATCAAGGTTGAGAAAATAGTCAAGGAGCTCATTAAACCCATGTGAAGTAAATGAGCAATCCACTTGAGCGAAATTTACAGTGGAATTACCTGCAGAAGTTGTCTTTATTACATCAATTTCATAGTCCGGGGCTTCAGCACTCTCTTGCGATTCATCTGTAACTTGAGTAATTTTGGCCCCGGTATCAGTTTGAGCAGGGATCGGTACATAAGAGCTAGAGCCAATAATGCCAGCATCGACCGAAGTTGAAGGAGGGACAGGAACAGTCAAATTTGTTTCTTTTTCTTGATGCTCTTCCCCCACTATTTCAACCCGCGATCTGGCGAGTTGCTCTTTCCCTCTGGCAAGGGCTACACGAGCCTCAAAGTCTAAGTAGTGCACCTCCAACTCCTCTTCAGTGTACCCGGCCCCTTTAAACATATCTAGTGCGGCCTCCCACACTTCGGCCAGGGTAATCTCATACTTGGGGCCCAGGAATGCAAGACTGCCACGCCCTAATATACATTGCAAGTAGAAATCAAATAGTGTCGAGCCAATATCAGCTTTGGTAGCTTCATGGGCCTCTTCAGCGGTAATTCTGCCCGCAACAGCCTCATCCCGCTCTCTCTCGACTTTGGATAACTGGGCTTTCAATTTTTCAATCTCTGCAGCCTGAAGGCCAGTTTGTCCTCGCAACTGAGTAATGTCAGTACGGTTGCCCTCTATAATCTGCTCCAACTCATCAGCCTTGGCCTCAGCATCCCTTTGCGCGGCATGAGCATCCCGCACCTGTTGAAGAAGCACACTTTCCCTTTGAGAATAAGAAGTGGAAGAAGTAGCAAGCTCCTCTTTAAGTTTCCCAACTTCTGCCTCAAGTTTCTCATTATAATCGGCGATACTCCTCATTTCTGCATCATGTTGTTTAAGGATCTTTTGCCATTCAGTTTTGTCGTTCTCCATGGTAAGCATAGCTTCAAGATTGGCCCTATTCACCCTTTGGAGCTCATCAACGAGTTTCTGCCAAGATGACATCCTCTCAATATCGGTTCTGACCGCATCAAGGTTCCGTAGCATAGCATTTTTATCTATGGGAACCAGATCGAGGTCAAAGCGAACTCCTTTTAAACACCAATTAGGAAATCGGCGTTGAAGAGTGGCTGGACCTGGTCCAACTTGGTAAGATGGCCTATTAATGATTGCTTGGATATCAGTAGGGGAAGGGGCAGGAGATTGAGAAGAAGTAGGAGCAGTAATCTTCTCTGAAGGCACAGGCATTGGCTCCTCAATAACTTTGGCTCGTTTGCTCGAGTCATCAGTTGTGTGACTCTTCCCTCTATCATCATGAGATTTGCGTTTAAGGGAGTCACTCTCTTTGTAGGAGGAATCATGTCGACTATCTGGTCTTCCAAAGCGTTCTTCATAATCACGTCTTTCCCGAGCCTTCCGGGCTGCCCTTTCTTCATCAGTCTCTCTATGAATAGGGGGATAGGATTGATAGCCATACTGGCTGCGTTTCCCATATCGCTTAAAGTCATCATAGTACGAGCTGCCTCGCCTCATTGGTAAACCTAAAATTTAAAAAGAAGAAATAAAACTTGAGAATCCTTCAAACGTTTAAAAAAAAAAGAAAAGAGAGAGCATAAAAGTGCCAGGAATTCTAAGTGTGTGTGATGTGCAAACTACGCGCTTCAGTCTACGAACCACTCTTTAATGGGGGAGTAGTTGTGGGTGTAATAGATAGCGTCAACTCTTGAGTCGACGGCAACTGTTGCAAAGTAGAAGTAGCTTCAACTACTGAAGAAAGATACAAATTCTTCTAAGTCTTAACTCAGTTACGACCTAAAAACCTTATCTCCACTCCTAAACCCATAGACCGTCTCACCCCTAAACCGATGAACCCACTAACTATTATCTCGTCTTCTCCAAACCCCTAACAGCCTGATAAAAATAAAATATAAATAGATTGAAACCCATTATCCTCTCCTCGCGAATTATCCAAAACCTAATCGAACTACCTCGAGCTCACCAGCAATCGATCGTGGCAACAATTGTGATGAAGCGTGGTATAAGGAACTGGATTAAATTCGCAAGTTAATAGCTATCGTGGAATCAAATGAACTGCGGATCTACTTACGCGATGCGATGATGAGGATTGTAGGGACTGAATCAACGGTAAGATGAACTGGTTGAATTTGTTTCCGAAAGCTCGAGGACGTGTTAATGGCAGAAATAGCTCAGAGGTAGGTAATGGGAAGAAGGAAATAGGAGGAACGACCCAAGCATTTTATACCTCAGGGAAGTGGGACTCGAATCGGCACACCAGGGTTATGATGAGTCGAAGCACACGACTTACGACTTAAGGCGTGTGCTTCGAGGGGCAAGTGTTAACCCAGTTTCCTCTACGAGTTAAAGTTTACGACTTAAGGCCTTCACGGGTTAAAGAATCTACGAGATAGGATTTACGACTTAAGGCCTTCACGGGTTAAGGAATCTACGAGTTAAGGAGTCTACGACTTAAGGCCTCCACGGGTTAAAGAGTCTACGAGATAAGGTCTACGACTTAAGGCCTTCACAACCTAAGAACATTACGGCCTGACGACCTAAGGTTGGCATAATCTTACTAGTTAAGGATGACACGACTTAAGGAAGTTTACGACTTAAGTCATTACGACCTAAATGACCCAAGGGAGTAACGGTCCAACAACTTAAAGGAACTATGACTTAACGACTCGAGGGACGAGGAGTCAAGACGACTCCGCCTAAGTCGTGACCGACTTACGACCTTTACTAGGTCGTTCACGACCTAAGGCCACAGAGGCAAATTCAATACTGCACCATGACTCGATAACTCCAGTTAAGCCACAAGCCGAGGATCAGTTTGGGTCGATCACGACCTACGACACATGGTAAGTCGTACACGACTTAAGACTATGGTAAGTCGTACACGAGAATCAGTTCAATGCCGCATCACTTATGAGAGGACAGGTTAACTCATTTGCGACTTAGGACTTGTGATATATCTAGGGTTCAGCAAGGATGCCTTTAAGAAGTCTGGACCCAGCATTTAAGTGACAACTGATCCACGACTTAGTTTAAGTCGTCCACGACTCAACTTAGGTCGGTTACGACTTAGGACTTGGTAATGTTTCCTGCCTAGAATTGCCTATAAATACGACCCTAGCTCCAACTAGAAGGGGACTTTTGGCTCATTTTCTTCAAACGCCGTTACTCTGCTGCATTCCAAACCAATCCAATCCAACACTTGAAGCTCTCAAGACATTAAGAATGCTACAAACAACTTCAAGAAGAGATCACATACATCCAACATGGATTCGAAAACTCTCGTCTTCATCGAAGTTTAAGCTACTTGTTCTAAGTCTCTTGTAATTCAAAGTGTATTGTATTTGGGAAGAATTGTATCAGCTTGTAACGAGATTATTAATAAAAGTACTTAAAGTGGACGTAGGCTATACCCTTAAGCCGAACCACTATAAAATTGTTGTTGTTTACCACTTTTCTGCTATTATCTGCTTGTAATCTGTTCCCGAGTCGTCGGGTGGTGCTTTCACAACTACAACTCATACACCGGGGTGTTAGCGTTCAAATTTTAGCGTTAACAGCAACTATTGCATATACTTGTAGAAATGTCTACAACTATTGCATATAGTTGCAGAAATTTCTACAACTATATGATATAGTTGCATACATTTCTGCAACTATTGCATATAGTTGCCAAATGCAACGATTGCATATAGTTGTAGAAATGTCTGCAACTATTGCATATAGTTGCAGAAATTTCTACAACTATTTTACATAGTTGTAGGCATGTTTGCAACAATTGCATATAATTGCTGAATTGTCTGCAACCATTGCATGTAATTGCAGACATTTTTGCAACTATTGTATATAATTGCAGTTTTCCATTGAAATCGAGAAAGATGAGCTCGCCATTGAAGAAGAAGATGAAATCAAGAAAAATAAGTTCGCCAATGATGAGGAAGATGAAATCAAGAAAGATAAATTCGTTATTAAAATCAATCGTGCAAAAAGCGGAGGGGTATTTTAGGAAAAAAACAGCAGAAATGAAAAAAGGGACCTGCAAATTTTGTTTTCGTACGGGAGGAGTTTAGTGAATTAAGTTTGCTTTTAGGGATGCATGCCTAATATTCACTAAAAGCTTTATATATATTACAAGATTACCCCCAAATACTTTTTGTGACGCCCCACCTCTATGCTCACAATAACAAAGAGTATTAAAGGAAATACTGTCTGTTATCACGAAGAATAAGGCTGGATAGGAGCGGCCATCCATAGTTAGGCCTTACACTAGTATTGGTTATCTCGATAGGAGTGGTATATATTTTTATTTTTCATCTCTTATTTATTTACTCCCATCAACATATCCAATTCCAGTATAAAACGAACTATGATGGTTCATAATAGTTTACGACAATAGATATAATAATAAAACAGATAATATATATGCGGAACATAGATAAAACAAAAATGTCTCATATATATAATAACTGATGTCAGTTACAATACATGTGATACAATACATATGATACAACTACAACAGTCGACTCAGGAACATATATACACAAGTACATTATCGTAAATAATATACAAGAATATACAACATCCTATACTATGACAACATCTACTCCAAAGAGTATGAAAAGACTTCATAGCTCTAGCAGCAACTCCAAAGTAAGATATCTACAACCTGTAAATACTCGGTCTGACCTGAGTATTAAATTCAAGAGAAAATAATACACGGGTCAGTCTAATTCAAACTCAGTTATTAGTGCACAGAAGCAATAATAATTAAATATGAATAAACGACAGTCACAATAAATCTCGTCTATCCGATCCTTAAATAAAGAAATCGGATAACGATAAATATAACACGTAACAGTGTTAGCAACAAATCAGCAAATTAAACCGAATCAGAATACAATTCAGAATATTGAATTGAATAAACAAAACAGTTCAAACCATTGAAATATCAATTAAAATATTAATTTGGATAGGGCTGCAGTACACGCACGCGTGCACTGCCTCGCCACTACAACATATGGAATACAAAATAGTTCCATAAATCAAAAGCAAAAGAAATAACATAAAACCAATACCGTGTGGCTGCAGTTCACGCTTGCGTGCACTGCCTTGCCACTACAGTGATAATGTACTCAAAAGACCAACGAACCAAAATCAGTGAATTAAAAGCGAATGGCACCAACTCAAATCACAATGGACCAGATGGAACTGAAACGTCTAGCACAGCATCCATCCAGTGACCATCAAATGAACAAAGTGTACATGAAGGCACAATGAAAATTCGCCATCAAACACAAGGTCAAACCCAGAATACCGGATTCAACTCAAGTGCAATAAGAAACAAATCCAAATACATATCAGACAATGCTGCGAGATTCCAAACGCGTTCATGTATACTCAAGACTAGAAGCAAAGGAAACACAACTCAAATACAAAGCACAAAGGCTCGAATGACCAAGTGCACAAGGCAGTGGTACAACATGAAGACACAACAGGATGAAGGTGAGAGTACCATAGATATGGCACCACAGCACACAACAGAAGGTAACACAGAGCAGTTCAAATGGGAGTAATGTCACCTGTGAATACAGAGACCAAATGCAAATGCAATGTGAACCAGACAGTACGCGAGTGAACGAAGTGCGTATGAAGGCATGGTGCAAACTACTGCACCCACTAAATGGCAACATGTACCACAGTGAAATGTAGTGAATGGCTGTCTCAAGCAACAGCAAGTATACGTGTTCGATCAAAGCGAAGAAATGCCAAAGTTTAGCATCATGTCAGAGCCAAAGTGGTCAAGGCTAAAAATTGAACAATAAAGTAAGTCCTGCAGCAGTTTCAATTCAACACAACAAGATAGGTCAGTGAACCCAAATACTACAGGAAACAAGTATACATACTGTCTCAATGGTCAAAACAGCTACAAGAAATGATCAACTTAAGAAATACCTCCACTACACGTGAACAGTGAAGAACAACGGACCTAAATGCAGCAGTTCGAACCAAGACAGTGTCATGGTTGAATCAACAGCAAAACACATGTCAACAACGAAACATCATCATCCGAATAATGCAACAGTCAAGTAAAATGACTCAACTCAAGTGAATGCAACTCACAAGCTACGGGAATACTAACCACACATAAAGACGAGGCCAGTGGAAGGAGTATTCGAATGAAGTCCAGACAGTATAGAGTATAGACACTACAAGCCCAACCACCCAGATCAAAAATAAAGAATGAAGACAACAGGCTGGTCAAACAGACTAGGGGTGCACAAGTGAACCATGAACAACATTAAATACAAGTGTACTTGCATGTCTATATATGTGTACACATGGTATCAGTATACAACTGCATATCTTCATCAATGAAACAGGAGTAGCAAAGCCCAGAGTACAAGTACTGTGCCCACAAATATGAGAAATGGCAAGTTCAAACCGAAGTCATACCTTAAACAAGTTGTTCAAATACGAGTGAACTGTAAGCATCAGAGAAATCAAGACAAGCACTGATACAAGGATGGCCAAAGCCAAAGTACACAAGAGCCAGAAGTTTAAGAGGTCAGAATACAAAATTTGGAAAAAAGTCAGTAACCAACATAGGTCAAAGTCATACATTATCCCGTATCAAGCCGAAGTCAACTATGCCACAGAGTAACCACGCTAAAGCCATGGAATACAAAACAACTTAAAGCCGATGCCAACCCAAAAATGCAATTCAAATTAAACTATGTCTAAATCAACATCATAATAACCCCAAAATCAAACAAAACGATACACAAAATACATCTGATCAAAGTCAAATGAAGCCGTGGTGGCCGCGAGATACAACGATACCGCGATAACCAGAAAACAAGCAATCATCACATCAAAACAAAATAGGACTGCTAAGATACACAATAATGAGAAAGTACGAGATGTGAGTGATAATTCACTCACCTTAATTTGAAGCGAAGACGAACTCAGAGACAAAGCCAGAAACACGATGTGGATTGAAGAAACCCTAGCCGAATCAATTATTCAACCGAGCATTTCAAAGTCGCCACCTTCGCATTCATGAAAACCCTCAGTTGCATAGACGAAGAACAAAGCCCTAATTCACTTGAAAGAGGAATGGCAGCCATTTTTTTCGATCGTTTAGGTTTATGGTTTGTGAATAATGACTGAAGGGGGAAACGAACGGGTCTTTAATTTTTGCTAAGGCCAAATAAAATAAAATAATAAATAAATAAATAAAAAGAACTTGGGCCAAGAATAAAGCCCACATACTCTTAACAACATTTGAAAAGAATTTCAGCTGAGTAAGACTCCCGATAGCAATAAACCAACCGATTTAAAAACTCTAAATGACAACACCTAGCAAAATCAGTCGTCTAATGACGATAATAAAATAAATGCAAAACCCCGGGTTGTTACAGACTCCCCTCCTTATAAAAATTGCGTCCCCGCAATTTTCATAATTAAAGGCGTCAATAATAATTATTTCTCTGACATAAACTGGTTAAGCTAGAAAAATAATGTCGGGAATACAAACGCCAAAGAAATCTTTTAATTTCATAAAAGGAATTCACAAATTCTCAACAAAGTCTAATTATCAATAGATAATTCAGAAAACAGCAAAACTGAATAAGCAATATTCAGTTATCAATTAGATAATTAGAATACAGAAATCACAAAACAACAATATCTAATTATCGATACGATAATTATAAAGCAGAAAAATCTAATTATATCAACAAAGATAATTATAAAACCCAAATCGCAAATCGCAAAACCATAAATATCTGGTTATCAAAACGGTAATCAGAAAACAACAAAGGTCTAATTATTAAAAACAATAATCAAATTTCAAATCAACAAATATTTAATTATCAAAAGCGATAATTAAATCTCAAATCAGCAAATATTTAATTATCAAAAGCGATAATCAAAATCAACAGATATCTAATTATCACAAGCGATAATTAGAAACAACAAATATTCGATTATCAAAAACGATAATCAAAATCAACAGATATCTAATTATCACAAGCGATAATTAGAAACAACAAATATTCGATTATCAAAAACGATAATCAAAATAAACAGATATCTAATTATCACAAGCGATAATTAGAAACACAAATATTCGATTATCAAAAACGATAATCAAAATCAACAAATATCTAATTATCACAAGCGATAATTAGAAACAACAAATATTCCATTATCAAAAACGATAATCAAAATCAACAGATATCTAATTATCACAAGCGATAATTAGAAACAACAAATATTCGATTATCAAAAACGATAATCAAAATCAACAGATATCTAATTATCACAAGCGATAATTAGAAAAAACAATTATTCGATTATCAAAAACGATAATCAAAATCAACAGATATATAATTATCACAAGCGATAATTAGAAACAACAAATATTCGATTATCAAAAACGATAATCAAAATCAACAGTTGTCTAATTATCACAAGCGATAGTGAGAAACAACAAATATTCGATTATCAAAAACGATAATCAAAATCAACAGATATCTAATTATCACAAGCGATAATCAGAAACAACAAATATTCGATTATCAAAAACGATAATCAAAATCAACAGATATCTAATTATCACAAGCGATAATCAGAAACAACAAATATTCGATTATCAAAACGATAATCAAAATCAACAGATATCTAATTATCACAAGCGATAATTAGAAACAACAAATATTCGATTATCAAAAACGATAATCAAAATCAACAGATATCCAATTATCACAAGTAATAATAGAAACAACAATTATTAGATTATCAAAAACGATAATCAAAATCAACAGATATCTAATTATCACAAGCGATAATTAGAAACAACAAATATTCGATTATCAAAAACGATAATCAAAATCAACGGATATCTAATTATCACAAGCGATAATTAGAAACAACAAATATTCGATTATCAAAAACGAAAATCAAAATTAACAGATATCTAATTATCACAAGCGATAATTAGAAACAACAATTATTCGATTATCAAAAACGATAATCAAAACAACAGATATCTAATTATCACAAGCGATAATTAGAAACAACAAATATTCGATTATTAAAAACGGTAATCAAAATCAACAGATATCTAATTATCACAAGCGATAATTAGAACTCAGATCAACAAATATCCAATTACCTGCACATAATTGGAAACAACAAATATCTAGAAATTAATAAAGATACTCTAGAAAATCAACATAAAAGGTTGGATCGATCCCAGCAGATGGCAAGTTTTAGCTAAGCCGCACGTGCATCTCACAGTGGCCGAAGCCTACCAAGTACTCAACATAATTTTGGCGCCCATCAGATTGACCCGAAGGTCTGCAAAGTGACCCGAAGGTCTAGTACTGGTATTTGACCCGAAGGTCCAGCAGAGTGGCCCGAAAGCCCAACAAATGACCCGGAAGTCTAGCAGAGTGGCTCGAAAGCCAAATAAAATCATCAGATATTCAATTAACGAGTCCGGAATTAACCGAAAAAGCAAACGCACATGTCCCATACCACGTGTTTTACTAAATCGTTTGATTCTCTTCATCGTTTCCTTGAACGTTTAAAATCATCAAACAGCAAATGTTTCAATTAACGAGTCCGGAATTAACCGAAATAGCAAACGCTCATGTCCCATACCACGAGTTTTACTAAATCGTTTGATTCTCTTCGTCGTTTCCTTGAAAGTGCAAAATGGTGTATTCAAAAATAACATTTCACATTCTCAAACGGACAAGTCAGGAATTAAGCGAATCAGTAAAAGAAAGGGGTCATAGTCCTCGATTTTTCTGAAACGTTTAAATCGCTTTCTCATTCTTTTGAAAGCACAAAAATGTAAAACTTCTGAAAACAATTTCATTTATTTCACAAAAGTAATAATTTACATTCTCAAACGAACAAGTCCAGAATTAAGCGAATCAGTAAAAGAAAGTGTTCATAGTCCTCGATTTTTCTGAATCGTTTAAATCTCTTTCTCATTCTTTTGAAAACGTAAACTGAAAATTTTTGAAAACAATTTTTTTTAAACGCCTTTTTATAATCACGTGATTAAATCAGCAACATAAGTAGCAACTTCAACAAGAAAATGGTACTTCTCAAAACACCGTAAAAACGGATCTCAAAATCAGCATTGCGGGATAACCGCTTGAAATCCACTTTAAAATTTGACGGTTACTGAAGTCAAAGTGACAATAATTTTTTTTAAACGTCAAAATCTCATCAAAATAATTCGCATCAAAATGTAATACCAGTGAATTTTCATTCATTTAAAAATGTCAACAAACACCGTGCTTCAAAATATAGCATTGGTGTAAAAATCGCGTTATAACAATAACGACAACAAAATACGTCTCATAACCAAGCATCGGTTCGACGTAAAATTAATGCAGTAACGTGCAACTTGAATTTGCAAGTATACTACGAAATGAACAAAGAAATCATTCAATTATATCTTCAATGAAGATATTTTAAAACAGCAAAAATCTAATCAGATATGATTAGTATCAAAGGAAACCAGCAAAATTTTTAACAAAACCACATAGCTGCAATCGCTTCGAATCCTCAAATCGAATTCGAAATTTTAAAGAAAACAAAATAAACACAGCTATGTAAACAAAAAATGAAATTTAATTCAATTTCATATTTTGATTTTAAATCAAATAATTATCATCTGTACTCAGCGAAGCAGTCACACTGTTTTCGCTGCGCACTCTGATAAACAAAGCACAAATCAATCAATCATCAAAACTCAAATCAACTTTTATTTTTTAAATAAAGCTATTTAAAAATTTCATCAAAATTTCAAAACTTTAGTTTTGACTCAAAGCACATATAAAACATCGACTAATAGTTGTAACACATGTTCCATCTACGTTATGTTTTATATTATGTCCATAAACCCCAAGCTCTGATACCAAACTGTGACGCCCCATCTCTATGCTCACAATAACAAAGAGTATTAAAGGAAATACTGTCTGTTATCACGAAGAATAAGGCTGGATAGGAGCGGCCATCCATAATTAGGCCTTACACTAGTATTGGTTATCTCGATAGGAGTGGTATATATTTTTATTTTTCGTCTCTTATTTATTTACTCCCATCAAAATATCCAATTCCAGTATAAAACGAACTATTATGGTTCATAATAGTTTAGGACAATAGATATAATAATAACACAGATAATATATATGCGGAACACAGATAAAACAAAAATGTCTCATATATATAATAACTGATGTCAGTTACAATACAAGTGATACAATACATATGATACAACTACAACTGTCGATAAGGAACTTATATACACAAGTACATTATCGTAAATAATATACAAGAATATACAACATCATATACTATGACAACATCTACTCCAAAGAGTATGAAAAGACTTCATAGCTCCAGCAGCAACTCCAAAGTAATATATCTACAACCTGTAAATACTCGGTCTGACCCGAGTATTAAATTCAAGAGAAAATAATACACGGGCCAGTCTAATTCAAACTCAGTTATTAGTGCACAAAAGCAATAATAATTAAATATGAATAGATGACAGTCACAATAAATCTCGTCTATCCGATCCTTAAATAAAGAAATCGGATAACGATAAATATAACACGAAACAGTGTTAAGCAACAAATCAGCAAATTAAACCGAATTAGAATACAATTCAGAATATTGAATTGAATAAACAAAACAATTCAAACCATTGAAATATAAATTAAAATATTAATTTGGGTAGGGCTGCAGTACACGCACGCGTGCACTGCCTCGCCACTACAACATATGGAATACAAAATAGTTCCATAAATCAAAAGCAAAAGAAATAACAATAAAACCAATACCGTGTGGCTGCAGTTCACGCTTGCGTGCACTGCCTTGCCACTACAGTGATAATGTACTCAAAAGACCAACGAACCAAAATCAATGAATTAAAAGCGAATGGCATCAACTCAAATCACAATGAACCAGATGGAACTGCAACGTCTAGCACAGCATCCATCCAGTGACTATCAAATGAACAAAGTGTACATGAAGGCACAATGAAAATTCGCCATCAAACACAAGGTCAAACCCAGAATACCGGATTCAACTCAAGTGCAATAAGAAACATATCCAAATACATATCTGACAATGCTGCGAGATTCAAAACGCGTTCATGTATACTCAAGACTGGAAGCAAAGGCAACACAACTCAAATACAAAGCACAAAGGCTCGAATGACCAAGTGCACAAGGCAGTGGTACATGAAGACACAACAGGATGAAGGTGAGAGTACCATAGATATGGCACCACAACACACAACAGAAGATAACACAGAGCAGTTCAAATGAGAATAATGTCACCTATGAATACAGAGACCAAATGCAAATGCAATGTGAACCAGACAGTACGCGAGTGAACGAAGTGCGTATGAAGGTGTGGTGCAAACTACTGCACCCACTAAATGGCAACATGTACCACAGTGAAAGGTAGTGAATGGCCGTGTCAAACAACAACAAGTATACGTGTTCGATCAAAGCAAAGAAATGCCAAAGTTTTCATGTCGGAGCCAAAGTGGTCAAGGCTAAAAATTGAACAACAAAGTAAGTCCTGCAGCAGTTTCAATTCAACACAACAAGTTAGGTCAGTGAACCCAAATACTACAGGAAACAAGTATACATACTGTCTCAATGGTCAAAACAGCTACAAGAAATGATCAACTCAAGAAATATCTCCACTACACGTGAACAGTGAACAATAATGGACCTAAATGCAGCAATTCGAACCAAGACAGTGTCATGGTTGAATCAACAACAAAACACATGTCAACAACGAAACATCATCATCCGAATAATGCATAAGTCAAGTAAAATGACTCAACTCAAGTGAATGCAACTCACAAGCTACGGGAATACTAACCACACATAAAGACGAGGCCAGTGGAAGGAGTATTCAAATGAAATCCAGACAGTATAGAGTATAGACACTACAAGCCCAACCACCCAGATCAAAAATAAAGAATGAAGACAACAGGCAGGTCAAACAGACAAGGGGTGCACAAGTGAACCATGAACAACATTAAATACAAGTGTACTTGCATGTCTATATATGTGTACACATGGTATCAGTATACAACTGCATATCTTCATCAATGAAACAGGACTAGCAAAGCCCAGAGTACAAGTATTGTGCCCACAGATATGAGAAATGGCAAGTTCAAACCGAAGTCATACCTTCAACTAGTTGTTCAAATCCGAGTGAAGTGTAAGCATCAGAGAAATCAAGACAAGCACTGATAGAAGGATGGCCAGAGCCAAAGTACACAAGAGCCAGAAGTTCAAGAGGTCATAATACAAAATTTGGAAACAAGTCAGCAAACAACATAGGTCAAAGTCATACATTATCCAGTATCAAGCTGAAGTCAACTATGCCACAGAGTAACCATGCTAAAGCCATGGAATAACAAAACAACTTAAAGCCGATGCCAACCCAAAAATGCAATTCAAATTAAACTATGTCTAAATCAACATCATAATAACCCCAAAATCAAACAAAAGGATACACAAAATACATCTGATCAAAGTTCAAATGAAGCCGTGGTGGCCGCGAGATACAACGATACCGCGACAACCAGAAAACAAGCAATCATCACATCAAAACAAAATAGAACTGCTAAGATACAAAATAATGAGAAAGAACCAGATGTGAGTGATAATTCACTCACCTTAATTTGAAGCGAAGACGAACTCAGAGACAAAGCCAGAAACACGATGTCGATTGAAGAAACCCTAGCCGAATCAATTATTCAACCGAGCATTTCAAAGTCGCCACCTTCGCATTCATGCAAACCCTCAGTTGCATAGACGAAGAACAAAGCCCTAATTCAGTTGAAAGAGGAACGACGGCCATTTTTTTTCGATCGTTTAGGTTTAGGGTTTGTGAATAATGACTGAAGGGGGAAACGAACGGGTCTTTAATTTTTGCTAAGGCCAAATAAAATAATATAATAAATAAATAAATAAAAATAACTTGGGCCAAGAATAAAGCCCACATACTCTTAACAACATTTGAAAAGAATTTCATCCGAGTAAAACTCCCGATAGCAATAAACCAACCGATTTAAAAACTCTAAATGACAACACCTAGCAAAATCAGTCGTCTAATGACGATAATAAAATAAATGCAAAACCCCGGGTTGTTACACTTTTTCCCCAAATGCTCTTTCCTATGCACATGAAAACTCAGGCCATCATTATCGTGCTCGTCATTTGAGTGACACGGAGCACCAATCGACGGTTTCCAAAACCGTCTTCGTCGATAGCCCCCACTCAACATTCTCCATTTGCTTATACCAAAATCCACATGCTCAAACCTACCTCGTAAATGGCGACCGTACCCTTCCTCCGCAAAATACTGTAGCGATGCGAATTACAAGAAGACATCGAGCTTCACCGACTCTCACCCATAGTTGCTACTCCATTAGCTGAACTCGAATATACACTCACTTCGAGCTATAGCTTCTTCTAATCGACAAGAAAGCTAACCCTAGTAGAATTCCTAAAGCCATTACCGTCGAATACCCTTCTACTGATGCCTCACCTTCCCAAACTCCATATACACGAAGATTTTAGCTAAACTAACTCAAAGAATCGAGTTTTACAAATTTTAAAATTTTATTTTGATCGTTGTTGAATTTTTGAAGCTCTCATTTTATTTCATTTTTCTTTCTCACTATCCATAGGAAGGAAGAACTATTTAAAAGGTTAAGGTGTATGGGTTTGTGGGCTTATTTCAGGATAGGGTAGCTGGAATTTAAGGATAGGGTGGCTGAAGTCAAATCAAGTAAAAATATATTACTTAAATTCAAAATAACTCGCTTATAGTAACTTCAAATCCCGAACCCCTATCGAGGTATGCCGCCTGGCATTTCTATTGTCATACCCCTATTCCGAACGTAGTGGAACAAGTTTCGAGACCTAATTCGATCGTATGCAGAAGGTAGATTTTTGAAGCCAATTATAATACAAAATTTTCAATATTAATTTCAATGTGTTTCTATCCCATACGACCAAATGGTAAATCCAACCGTTACGAAATTTGAAATTTGATAATAATACACTATTACAGATCTAATGGAACATGTTTCGTCGAATTCCGAGAGTATGCCCTGGAAGGCTATTTTTATGTGTTAGTTTAAACGAGTTATTTCTAAAATCGAGTAGATCACTTGTAAATCGAATTTTAAATTTTTATTATCTTCCTTCTTATTAATAGAAATTAAATAAGCCTTTAAATC
Organism: Allium cepa; assembly: GCA_030765085.1. Classification (NCBI taxonomy): domain Eukaryota; kingdom Viridiplantae; phylum Streptophyta; class Magnoliopsida; order Asparagales; family Amaryllidaceae; genus Allium; species Allium cepa. Next base: position 764,299,017 of record CM060937.1, on the reverse strand, counting down.
ATTTTTGTCCAAATAAAATCCAATATTTAAATTATTTAAACAATTTCCAATTATTAAATTCAACAATTAAATTGCCCAATAAATTATTATATTTGAAATTCAAGTTGTCAAATCTATAAAATTAACATTCAAATATTTAAAATCAATTAAATATTCCAATTTCAAATAACCAAAATTATGGGTCGTTACGTTCTTCCCCCCTTAAAAGAATTTCATCCCCGAAATTACCAAGATAAGAAGAATGGCACAAAACCCATTAACTTTCCCAAAAACAATTTGTTTAAACCACGTTATCACTTTTACTAATTTCCAAATTCATCCGTCTGTCCTAATTAATATTATACATTCAATCATTTTAGGTTATAATCCAAAAATCAATTTTTTAGTTATCAAAATTTCCTTAAGAATTTCTAACTCTTTAAATTTTCGAAAACTTGCATCAGCGTCTCCTTTGCACGGCTAGATCTGAACAACTACAAATCGCCACTACGGGCCGAACCAATTAAAGGAAACAAAAGCCAGCGGCTCAATCATAAAACCATCAAATTCGAAATTTAAGCATGTACCTTTTTGTCGGGCAACCTAATTTTTTTATGATATCGAAGGCATCAATTTAGTTCTTGCTTTATATACTTGCATCTTATTTACAGATAATATCCAATCACAAAATTCAAAATCATATGGTTTTGCTTTTTAAATTTCCAATATTAGCTTTACTTAAGCCCGTACGATGTACATATATCATCCGAACGCAGTACCAAATCTGACCGCTCACTCGATCATATAATTCCACTTTCGAACTAGTATCGTTCACGTCACCACTCTAGTATGGACTAAGATCTAGTTTCTTAATCAGAAACTGCCATTCTCCTTACATATTTATATACCGTGATAGAGAATCCCAAAATCAATCAAACATCCATATCTAGTGTTCGCCGTCAAGAATCGAGTGAAAAATCCCAACTCGGATCGATATAAATTATCTCAAAATTCTGTGCTCGAATCGGGATCAAACCTTTATGCGAATAAAATAATATACGGACAACATACTTATTTATGTTGACTAATTTCTTAGTTATACCAAATTTTCTTGTTCACATTTATTTCACTTACAATCATTTATTCATAATCATTATTCACATTCTCTTATTTACTTAGTATATTCCATTCAATACTAATCACCCTTAAAAATTATTCCATCCAATTTCATGTTTAACGACACTTCACTCTATATCAATTCCATTTATGAGTTACTTCATAAATTTTTTAATAAAATTCATATACATTTATTCAGCACTTCCCGTTACTATTTAACAACTTAAGTTCATATCCATTTCTAACCAAATTCAATTTCATTTTCCAATTAAATCAATCCATTTGTTTAAATTTCAACCGTAATCAAGTTTGTTTCCAAAATCATTGCACTTAGCGTAACCCAAACAAAATTTCCAAAATTCCCTTTATTTAACTTAATTAAATTTAAATTTCATTCCATAGTTCAATTCCAAATCTTTACTTTTCTTGCATTCAAATTCTAAATTTTAAAATAGCGCTTTAACTTGCAAATTTTCAAATTTTATAAGTTATCAAAATTTATTTTCTCATATTTTCAATAAAACAATTTTATGAAAATCCTAGAGTTTAAATACCTTACTCTAAAGTATTTCAAACCAGTTTTGAAATCATACACACACACACAAAATCCTTTGGTATATCAAATTACCCCTTTGAATTTTAAAACCAAAATCAGTTTTACAAAACAAACTCTAATGGTAGCAATTCCTCTCTTGGTAACTCGAAAATGAACGTCGATGATGCTGCAGTCATCACCGAAATTATTTCCAGCAACCAAAGTTAGTTTAGTGCTTTTATTTCCTTTAAAACTTAAAAATATATCAAAAAATTTTCCCATTAATATGACTATTATTTCCCATAACCCTTTGAAAACAGTTTTCAAAACCAAGAGGATTTAAATTTCCAGCCTTTAAACCCTTTTAATTTATAAACAGCTTTTATAAACCATATTTATATTATACTTTTGTAATTTCATGTCCTTTCCATTTATAAATCACATTTATAAACCATATATTTATATGGTTTCACTCTAGTTATACAAACCATTTCTTAACTGTTTATCTTGTTTGCATTATAGTATTAACCTTTATTCGATCATAAATAACAATCAATAAATGGTAATAATGTAACATTATCATGTCCTAATAACCAAGCACACCATATGTACCATGATTTCTAGAAAATTATTTCTTTATATACAAAATTAATATAGGTAAAATTATTTCATTTACCCAATTTCAAAACAATACCATGTTGAATTTCTCTGTTCAAGTGTTTAGAGATTCCTATCAATAACGTTAACCACTCATATTGACCAGAATCCATAAGCTGCTCAATAGACAAACCAACACAATACAAAACAATTTATCACTAACAAATGCGCGCTCATATATATAAACACTCAAACTCATCCTAGGGTGCTACTGACCCTATCTCTAACAAGTTACCCCACCAAAGCTAAGGTTCTTGCTTAACCTTCAGCTCTGTTACCAAATGTACGACAAGAGATTTTCAAACCTCGAAAATCGACACAAATACATCCACTCTATCACATGCCGAGCAATCGAATGTTGGAAAACCCGATTGTTATGGGAAAAGAAAGAAGGAAGAAGATTAGAAGAAAACTAAACAACACAGAATCTCACAGCGAAATGAATAATCTATAATATACCATAAATCTTTACACAAAAACAAAACTGTAATATACATATATACAAACATCAATCAGAGTGTACTGACATATTTCAGTCTGGATGGTTATAACAGTCTGTCCTCACAATTGCTGGTAATACACCAATGAAAATAGTATAAAATATAACCATCTACGTGAATACATCTCTGGGCCTCCAACTCGTCACCAAAGCTCCAAGTATCCAAACTAATCTGTAATATGCCCGGTCGGACCCGAGCATTATAATAAATAACACCTGCGTTAGTCTGGAAATATAGCGTGAGAAAACACACTCAATTTGAATTCAATTATTTTCCAAAATCCTTTTGAAAAACAAAGGTATATTGTAAGATCATGGCACACATATATACGACGTGTTTTTACCTTACGATAGCCAAACCACTTTCTATATATAAATCCTATGATATTATTATAGCGTTGACGCAGCGGATAATTAACAAAACGATATAGATCGATGAAAGTAGCAAACGGTGGACTGACGATACTAAAATGCCCAAATTCGTTGATCACAAAGATACCGAATTCTAGCTATCTTCGACACGTTGATCGCGCACGATACCGTGAAAGAAGATCTACAATTCTTCAAACGTTGATCAAGCGCACTTGATACCGTGAATTGGCTTCAACAATCGTTGAATCGAGCGCACTCGATTATTCGAAAGTGGAGATAGGAGATCACACTCAACTACCAATTTAAATGAAAGCACACAGCAATCAAGCAAGAATTTTATTCAAAAATCAACCACCTCCAAAGTTACAACACACTCCCTATTTATAGCATTTTTGACCCAAACCCTTAAGTCGTTGCCGACCTAGTTCCCCACGACTCACGACTCATCCTTAGGTCGTACGTGACCTATCACATCACATACATACACGACTCAAAGCATTTACATCACAACAGCCTTCGGCCGACTCAACACTTGAACGACTTAAGGAAACACACAAATATACAACACCTAGGTCGTATTCGACCTTACTACTCACGCGACTTAAGAAGCTAACGACATACGACTTAAAGACAGTACCAACATATTACAACACCTCACACCTTCGGCCGACTCATCGACATACCGACCCATGACTTAACTTCTTGCCGACTTACGACTTAACTTCTTCAGCCATATTCCGTTAGGTCGCAACCTGTTAGAGTTAGGTCGTTAACTCGGCACAACCTCCCCTCTGGTCTCCAGTTAGGTCGGAAACGACTTAACTCTTCTTCATTAACTCGCATCTCTTCCCCACGTGATTCCTTAGGTCGGGAACAACCTATATCTTCCTTCTTATGTCGTGGACGATTTAACTCCTCCTTAAGTCGTATACGACTTATCTATTCTCTTCTAACTTGAGCTGCATCATCCCCCCCTGGTTGAGAGAAATTCGTCATCAAATTTATAAATTCTTCCACATCAGATTGTTCATCTCCATAATATGGCAAAAGGTGCTTAACATTGAACACGTCAGACGTGTACACATCCTCCGGCAGCTTCAACATATAAGCATTTTCATTGATTTTCTTTAGAATTTTAACTGGGCCAATTTTCCTAGCTTCCAACTTGTTATAAGCGCCTACTGGAAAACGATCCTTTGTTAACACAACATATACCAAATCTCCCTCATTAAACTCGACACTTCTTCGCTTCATATCTGCGGATCTTTTATACTTCTTATCTGTTGATGTTTCTCTTCTCTCTCTAAAAGATTGCGGTGATACCCTTCTCGCTTCCGTAACCGATGGCGAAACTCTGTTTCCTCCATGGTTCGAGATTGGTGATCTCCTCCTTCGATTTTGATTCAAATCATTCATCAACTTCTCTAACTTTCCAATGCGTTCATCAAATTTCTCATTAATGCGTTGTTCCATTAGCTCGGCTACTTCTCTTCTATACAACGCTTCAACATTTTGATGACGATTAGCTCTCCTTGGCGGCATGATTGAACTTCACAACACTTCAACAACTACTTCAAAAATCTTCAACACAAGTCAAACAAACACGGCTCCAACTCAACTTGGATCGGCCTCAACATTTCAATACAAACTTTGGCGCGCAAACTCTCACGGCCAAAAATTCAAACAACTCTCTCACTTTGATCCAAAATGGAATCGATCGAAAGTTCTCCTCTTGTTACAACTTTAAGATGAACTCAATGAACACCAAACTTCAACTCCTTGGTTCCAAGACTCTTCTTAGCTATTATTGGCTAAGTCAAGCTCTGATACCAAAACCGACGCAGCGGATAATTAACAAAACGATATAGATCAATGAAAGTAGCAAACTCTGGATTGAAGATACTGAAATGCCCAAATTCGTTGATCACAAAGATACCGAATTCTAGCTATCTTCGACACGTTGATCGCGCACGATACTGTGAAAGAAGATCTACAATTCTTCAAACGTTGATCAAGCGCACTTGATACCGTGAATTGGCTTCAACAATCGTTGAATCGAGTGCACTCGATTATCCGAAAGTGGAGATAGGAGATCACACTCAACTACCAATTTAAATGAAAGCACACAGCAATCAAACAAGAATTTTATTCAAAAATCAACCACCTCCAAAGTTACAACACACTCCCTATTTATAGCATTTTTGACCCAGACCCTTAAGTCATTGCCGACCTAGTTCCCCACGACTCACGACTCATCCTTAGGTCGTACGCGACCTAACACATCACATACATACACGACTCAAAGCAATTACATCACAACAGCCTTCGGCCGACTCAACACTTGAACGACTTAAGGAAACACACAAATATACAACACCTAGGTCGTATTTGACGTTACTACTCATGCGACTTAACAAGCTAACGACATACGACTTAAAGACAGTACCAACATATTACAACACCTCACACCTTCGGCCGACTCATCGACATAGCGACCCATGACTTAACTTCTTGCTGACTTACGACTTAACTTCTTCTGACATATTCCGTTAGGTCGCAACCTATTAGAGTTAGGTCGTTAACTCGGCACAACCTCCCCTCTGGTCTCCAGTTAGGTCGGAAACGACTTAACTCTTCTTCATTAACTCGCATCTCTTCCCCACGCGATTCCTTAGGTCGGGAACGACCTATATCTTCCTTCTTAAGTCGTGGACGATTTAACTCCTCCTTAAGTCGTATACGACTTATCTCTTCTCTTCTAACTTGAGCTGCATCAAGTGTCTAGGTACAAATACTTATTAATATAGCTGGAATGCATGCATCTCACATTTCAACATAGTTGGGCATAATCAAAACTATACGATGCTTATTGGATAATAGATTCCAACTAATGATTAGGCACGGTGGTACCACTTATCATAGTGCACGTCTAAAAAATGTACCGAGATCGAACCTATCGATCCCTGCCAACACAAGACCGGCCTACCCCTTATTGGATAGTACTGAATATGTCATCACCCGGGTTGCTTTGCAACCCTTTTGATTTCATGCCCAACCAATCCATAAATATGTAGATGTAGGGTAACCTAGAAAGGTGACACAACATAACCTAATATGTGCGACCCTTTTAACCTTGCTACATCTCCCTTGATTTTCAGTCATTCCCGATTGATAAGGCTTGAGGCTATGATTACCTTTCAGGAAATCTACACTTAGAATGCTCATTGCCCTCCAAATAAAATGTCCTGATAGCATTCATCCATACAAGTTGTTCTGGGTCCGAACAAACCAAATCACCAAAATCATCATCTTCATTATCTTCACGATATCGCAATTCGTAATGCACAAATTTGATCGAAGTGGTTTTTGGATAATTAAATCCGATCTAGCTCTCTTAGAAAATGATCCACAAAATTGGCCAGATTTGATAGTCGGCGATTTAACTATCAAATTTACACACATAAGCAGTCACTAGGCCCATATTATAAAACTTTCAAACATTTATTTTCAGATATCTTTGCAAAGATATATATTCAAATCTATTTCAATATTCCAATATTTAAAAACAATTTCAAATACTTATACCCATAATAGGGTGTTTTCAAACCATATCAACGCTTAGAATATTTCCAACTCTAACTTACAATTCATTACTTAGAAAAATATTTCTATATAAATCATCTCATAGTTGTGATACTTCCAAAATCATTTAATTCCAATACCTAGGAATATTTCGTCTTATCGCACAAATCTCCGGATTTTTTAAAATTCCCTTTGTAATTCCCAAAAATTACCGATTATACTTATTTAAAATCCAACTATCACTTTATAGCTTCTTTAATGAATTCAGATTTATTTTACGAAACTCCCGTATCTAAACAATTTGTAAATTTCCTTTTCTCAAATTTTCTTAAGTTGCTGAATTCCATTATATGATTTCTCTTATAAAATCACATCTAGTTTAAAACCCGGTTCACCAATCTCGAGAGCATTTATAAATAAATTTCAATCACTTACCTTAAACTATATACGTAATAATAATAAATTTCAAACATGATTAAATAATTACTTAAAATATGAAAACACTTTTAAAATAAACGTCAATAACTAATTTCAATTCATTTATAAAATTTCTAATCGATTTAAAAAATTTCTTTATAAAACTTAGAATTCATTTCAGCAAATTTAAATATTTAAATAACTAACTTTCTAAAATATTTAATCCAATTAATAGTCTTTAAAACTACATACTTTAATAATTAAAAATCCTTTTCTAAAAAATTTAACTTGCTGTGAAAAACTATTCTTAAAATTCGACATACCCATTTTTTACGTATAATTCTCTCTCGATCTATCCTAAATCGATTTACATTTCCAATTCCATAGTTATTCCCTAATTCCATAATAGAATTTACTATTTCTTTCTAAACTAATTTCCATATCCCATTTTAAATTCACATCGTGAATTTATATTTCCAATTTATTGAATGATAATCATTCCACTTAATTTATTAACATTGTTTTTAAATTTCATAAACTCATTTCTAGTTTTATAACAGGTTCATATTACTAAATTCATTTATCAAATGATTTCTAATTAAAATTCCATTTATAAATCAAATTTCTTAAATAATCCAAACTATATTACAAAACTAATCAAATCTTGATTTTGTCATCCATTCCATATTTTTAAAAATCTTATTTAAATTCCATTGTTTAAAAATTTCGAATTTAAAATTCTCTATTTGGAACCATTTTACGAAATAGCTAAATAAGTACACAAAATCCAATCATTTATTTATCCAACTCAATTCCCTTTTAAATAATCCCAAAATTCAATATAAATATCTTCACTTCCAAAACCGCCTTTTAAGTTCCCTTTTTAAATTCAAAAATATTATTTATGCTATTTATAATACAAAAATTAAGGCCATTGCCGCTATATCATCCAATAAATTCAAATCACACAATAATCCATAACAGATTATTCAATCACACCATATATCGCTATGAAAACAATCAATGTATTTTAGGAATCCAATTGGCTCCCTCCAACCCGTTTCCCTGCAACCACAAATGTTATATAGCATAAAATATCAATCCCCCTTCGAGGTGGGATATCGCAGTAATATATGGTCATTCGCTATTATGCGGGGTGCATAGTGTCTCATCCGCTACAATCGGTGGAAAATATATGCAACTACTAATATATATATATATATATATATTGATACATATAATATAACATCCAACTGATATTAATTTACCAATTCATCTAATCAACCAATAAATAGTTTTTACCACTTTAAAATAAAAATAGTCATCAAAGATGAGTGGATTTACTCATATTGATTTTGTATTCGCCAAACGTTTCGTATTATTGAAATAAAATTGAACTAGCATTCAATTTTAACCAAAAATTCTGACCAGCTCCAAATTCATTGAACATGTTCCATTACAATGCTCTCGACATGACGATCGCAATGCAAAAAAATTCGTTCCAATCCGACCTTGTATGAGAGAGATATGATTTTTTGTAGTTATCGATCAAATTTATAATAATAAAATAAAAACTTTATATATATTACAAGATTACCCCAAACACTTCTTCCCTAAACGTTTTTTCTTGTGCACGCAAATAATCAGGCCACCATTATCGTGCACGTCATTTGAGTGACACGGAGCATCACTCGATGATTTTCGAACCCCTCTTCGCCAATAGCCTCCACTCGACTTTCTCCTTCCTCCTATACCAAAATCCACACGCTCGAGCCTACCACGTAAATTGCGACTGTACACTTCCTCCGCAAAATATTGTAGTGACATGAAATGCAAGAAGCCATCGAGCTTCACCAACTCTCGACCTTAGGTGCTGCACCCTTTGTTGAATCGAATATACACTCACTTCGAGCTATAGCTTCTTCAAATCGATAAGAATGCCAACCCTAATCAAATGCCCAAAGCATTAGGGTCAAATACCCTTCTAATGCCGCCGTACCTTCCCAAGCTCCATGTACATGGAGATATTCGCTAAACTAACTCAAAGAACCGAGTTTTACAAATTTTAGAAATTTATTTTGATTGTTGTTGAATTTTTGAAGCTCTTATTTTATTTTATTTTTCTTTCTTACTGTTCAGAGGAGGGAAGAAGTATTTAAAAGGTTAAAGTGTACGGGTTTGTGGGCATATTTTAGGATAAGGTGGACTGGAATTGTAATGACCCCTATTTGTCGGTAAATAAAATATTAAATTTAATAAGATTTTAAAATATTAAAATGGTAAGAAATTAAAATTTATGATTTGTAATGATAAAACAATTAGAATGCAATATAGTAATGTTCATTTAATGCGATTGATAACCATTTTAATCCAATTTCAATAAATGGATATAATGTAAGGTTATTTGGTTATAATCGTAAATAATGAAACAAATTAAATGATGCATTTAATGATGAGATTGTATGTAATTGATTGGAATCGGTTAATATAGAATATAAAATTGTTCTGTTATAACCCTTGGTTGTAAATGATAAGATAATGGATATGAACTATTATTATAAACGATGGTTGTAATTATCTTCTAATTAATTTTTCATTTGAATATTAAATGGGTAATTAATGGAATTAAGGCAATTGAATGTTGGAATTATATGTTGCTAAGTGAAATTGAATATAATTAGTGATGTATAAGTAGTCAGAACATTTGTTGTAGATAATAAGCTTATAAATATGATTATATTACTTAAAGGTAACAATTGTTCATTTATCATCTTATTATTTAATATGTTTTGAATTAAGTTGAAAATCAATGAAAATTTATGTAATTAATTATTGCAGTTAATAAGGTAAAAGATGTTAACGGTAAAATAATGAATGTAATAAAATGTAAAATTATTTTAGTATAATCCATAAGGTATTGTTGATTGAATAATAAACTTATTCTAATATAATCCATAACGTATTGTTGATTGAATAGTAAGGATGATAACATAGGTTTGAATGTAATTGGACGAGAATTGGATGCGTAGTTAATGGCATTTAACCCTTTTAATATGATAAGGGGAAACAAATTAATACTGCATTAATTAATATTACATCTTTAATTAAGATGAAGTGTAACAATACGTAACTTTTAACAACTTTAAAATGGCAGTATTTTGAATTTAAATATAAATTAAATAATTTTTTTCTGGGTATGTGATGTTGAGTGTTTTATTTGACAAAATTTAATACAATAAAAATTTTGTGAAATTTCAAATGTTAGTCAAACTTAGTCAAAGTTTGACTTTTGGTTGAAAAAATTAAATTTGAATTTTAAAATTTTATTCTTTTTATATGATGCTAGACTGAATTCTGATCTTCCCTCCACGTTTCATTTCGTTGAAATCAAATTCCTATTGCTCTAAAAATTTGAATTACTGTGAAAAAATAACATTTATTTATAGTGTTTAGTTGTGTTTTGCCTGGCTAAGGCATATTGGGTTTGTTTGGTCTATTGGGCCTTGGTTAACCAAGGGACTCAAATTAGTCATGTGACCATTCCTTTGTCCACAACCTTATGCTCCTTATCTGATAACATCTACGAACATATTTTTTCTCCTGAGAAACTTTCTCTTCACACTTCTTCCTCCTCCTCAAAATCTACAGAGAACTCTAAATCTAAAACTCCAAAAAACTAACAAATCAAAATTCCTTTCCTTCTCTCCTTCTACCCTTCCTTCCCCCTATAGCCTCCGCCTTCTCAACCATCTCCAAGGCCTTCTCCTTCCACCTTCCCTCTCCTTTTCTTTCTCCTTTTTCCCTTCTTTTCCCTTCCCTATTTTCCCTCTTTCTTCCCCGTATTTCCATGGCTTCTATATTCCACTAAACTACTCAAAATCAAGTAATTTTTTCTGAAACCGTATATAATTTCAATAGCAAAAACTTCATTGTTGAACCCTTCTTCCCATTATGAATATTTTAATAGCAAAAACTCCATTTTTCAAGTTCTTTCTCGGGTCCAGTTTTGGCCGAAAATAGCCATACTGTATCAATCATATCTCCTTCAGGTATGAACCAAAATTATATCATTCATTTTTCCAAACCATTTATTTTTCCAATGGCTTCAACTTTCTTTTAGATCAGTTCTTCGAATTCCTTAATTTGCTATGCCAAAAACTCAAATCTTTTCGAAGTATTCTTGAACTTAGATTTTCAACTCGGAAAACACCTCTGTTTGTTTTGACCGAAACTTCCTCAAGACAGAAATTTTTCAAGTGATTCTTTTTTGAAAGTGGAGAGAAAAGAATTTGCAACAACTTTCTTGTTAGTCACTTCTACTTATTCAGTTTTTGGTCTAAATATTTTCTTAAAGATGACATAGTTTCAGGTTTGTCTGTAGTTTAGATCTTGGGTAGTTTGGAAGTTGGAAGTATTTGAAACTTGTTTATTAATTCGTGTTCGTGACTAAGCTTTGTTGGATTTGCTTTGCAATTGAATCTTTGCTAGGAATCTGCATATTGCTCCATTTTTATCATCACACTCCCAACTACTAGATTTTCTTATGTTAGTTAATTTGAATTTATGATGTGATTAGAAATTGATCGGTTGCTGTTTAATATATTTCAATTTGTCATTCCAGTTAAATCTTACTTTTATTGAATTTAATTGCCATTTAATTTAATATTGAAATTTAAATTGTCGGTTAATTACCTATTAATGATAACCAGTAAACTGTTGATAGTTATTTGTTTATTTCAATGATGATTATGTTGTATGTTCAATTGTTGATATTTGGGTGATTTAATGAATGTTTTATGGTTGACATTTTGGATGATTGGATTTTATTTATGTTTATATCTCTATTATCCTAATGGGTTGAAATAATACATACCCGAACAATCTTATAGATTAGGGGAAAATCTTATGGATTGAATTCATAAACCCGAGTGGTTTTAATTGATATGGAATTTTGACTTTTGATACTGACTGAAAAGATATGTCCTATCTTTCAAAATAGGATTATCTATTGGAATTGAATTATTTTTAAGGTATAAGTTAATTTAAACCTTGGATTTGTTTTAATTAAAATGATTACGATTAGCATTTCGAATCATTTGAAATCATTAAATATTTATATTCATGTTGTACATTAGATAGGAGATGGAAATCCCGTAACATCTCTAAAACCATTGCACTAATATTTGTAAATTTTTATTTTTATTTGACTTACATAAGAGCTTTTGGTTCTGACTCGAATGTTTTGTCTTTTCATTACGCCTGGGTTAGTCCGAGCTTTTCAGTGTATTGAAGACTATTTTCTGGAGGACGAAGACGAACATTTAGTATATTATTGCTATTTATTATTCCACTGCATTTTGTACTCCGCTGCATTATTTGTTTATTTTTGATGTATGTATAACTCCGATTTGAACTGTAAAGTGTAATCAAATGTTGTTTTGTAAAACAGCTTCACGAACTGTTTAGTTGATTATTATATTTTGTCACTCAACTGATTCTGTGTTTTGTTTACTTTTTTCTTTTATTTTCATATTCACCCCATTAACCATCCTCCCTTTTGAATGGTTTGATTTAGACATATGTGGTTTATTGTCGATTTAAACCATCCAAAAAGGCGAGTCGTTTCAGGATTTGTGGGGTATGGTAGCGGAAGTCAAAATAAATAAAAATATATACTGTTTAAATCCAAAATATCTCGCTTATAGTAACTTAAAATCCCGAACGCCTATCGAGGCATCCCATATGGTATTTCAAATGTTATATTGCTATCTCGAACGTAATGGAACAAGTTTCAAGACCTAATTCGATCATATGTAGAAGATAGATTTTTGAACCCAATTATAATATTAAATTTTCGATATTAATTTCAACGCGTTTCTATCCCGTACGACCAAACTGTAAATCTAACCGCTATGAAATTTAGTATCCGATGATAGTACACTATTATGGATCTAATAGAACTGCTTTCGTCAAATTCCAAGACTGTACCCCGGAAGGCTATTTTTATGTGTCAATTTAGATGTGTTATTTTTAAAATCGAGTAAATCACTTATAGATCCAATTTTAAAATTTTTATTATCTTCCTTCATATCATCAGAAATTAAATATGCCTTTAAAGCATTTTTATCCAAATAAAATCCAAGATTTAAATTATTTAAATGATTTTCAATTATTAAATTCAACAATTAAATTAACCTATAAATCATTATATTTGAATTTCAAGTTATTAAATATATAAAATAAACCTTCAAATATTTAAAACCAATTAAATATTCCAATTTCAAATAACCAAAATTCTAGGTCGTTAAATATTCCATTGGCGACGGCGTCCATGTGGCTTGGCAATTTTCCTTTAAGCCGTTGTTAGCCATCATACGCCGTCGAAAATTTCGCTAGGAAAGCCGTCGAAAGCCATCGAAATATATGGCTAATAAGCCGTCGGTAGCCATCGATGATCTGGGTAATTTATTTTTTGCAGCACAATGTTACTTCCATCCAAAAATATAACACAACTCATCAAAATCAATATATAAACCACATATATAAGCTGAAATCAATATCAATATTAATATAAAACTCAAACACCATAATATCAAACCCAAACATACCCAATCAATACAGAACAAACCTTATATCTTCACTTTCACCCATCCAACACCAATATTTACATCCAACATCAAAATCCACATATCAGCTTCCCAAATCAACACTCAAATCAACCACATAAATCAATGTCACACACCACATGTCCATAACTTAACCTTAATGTCACTCAATGTTTATATACACGAATTACATCCAACACCACATGTCCATATAATAAAATTGCAAATCGTACCTCAAGGCTCATCATTGGCTCTCGATCCACCAAACGAAGGGAATGTTTCATGATGCTCCACACACTCGACCAAACACTGGTTGAGCTGCTCCATTTTCACTACTCGGAGGAGGTCCTGATTCTGCAGCTGTGCAATCTACTATCTAAGCACATTAATCTCTGCGTTGTCCTGAGCTCTTCGGTAAGCCCTTTTATGATGTCCAAGCCTATGAAACAAGTTGAAATATGTTTAAGTTATTACATAACTTTTATAAAAATTAGACAAATTTTACAACGTAGTTAATTTTTATAATTATCGATTGGTTGCCGTAGCCGTAGCGCCTGTTTCGTTGAGTAGGGTCCATAACAGAGTCAAAGATCGCATCCTCCTCGTCAGTGGTCAACTGCTCCCGTCCAGAATGCTCAAGCATCTTCACACGCGCTTGCATTAATTTTTCTTACAACACAAAATTATATACAAATAAATATTACATGACATTATTATAATATTTTATAACCAATGAATTAAAATGATCATCATTAATAGCTTATAACTTAAAATATATTTAAATGTGTGGTAAACGCTATATCATCCTTAGGCCTGACATATGACACTGATCCCTCGTCCTCTATCTGCCTAACGACATGAGTATACTCAAACACGCCTATATATGAAACGAGATCCCCACGCGCTCTTTCTTGCAATAATTTGTGTATATTATTGTTGTTTATACAAATTTATACGAAAATGTAATAAATGTTCGTAGCTTCAATTAATTAATTTACCTGATCCTCACGATGGTGCTGAAATGATTTTGAGCAACCACGGTATTGTGACAGGATTTTTCTGCTTGTTCGTAGAGTTCCTGTCCGACTCCGCCTGCAAATTAAAAGTTAAGATTTTATTTTACAGGTAAAAATTATGTATTCTGTAATGAATAAATTAAGGTGATATCAGATAAACTTAACTTGAATTTGTCACTACCCCACCATGAGTCCTAAGCATCCCACACCCTGGCGCCAATCCATTATGGCTTCTTCCTGATATTTCTTGTGGTAGACATTGTTTCCCTATAATTCTTTGCCACTTTTGAGTTCTACTAGCGCTGGCAAAGAGACACATCCTCCTTTTGTAAGTCTACTGCCCCTTGTATATATGCTGAAAAAATATAAATTATACACTTATACTTAGTTAGTAAATTATAAGGTGATTACATATAATGGTATATAATTTTACACGTACCAGGAAGTTCTGCCATATGCTCTCTCGTACATGGTTTGGGATCCTGCTCCACTTCGGCCAGCATGCAGTCATACGGCTCATGTATGCCTGCTTCGATATGCTGAGCACAATGTTAGAAAGCTCAAACTCAAAACACTGCGTTAAATATGATACATACAAATCATGATTAATATATCATACAAAATATTTACAATGATGAAGTAAATTTAATACTTACGAGCCATCAGCTTCCGGTACCAATCTAACTACCGTATGTGCCGCCTCCAACAGAGGTCCCCTTCCATCACCACCGCCGCAACCTGTCGTATGTTTCAACACTTTCATAACATTGTGTTTTCAACTCTTTAATAAACGATTCCTAATGTATGTTGATTCCCCGTGTCGAATCATCAGGGCTAGGGTCATCAGGGCTAGGGATAATAATAGTAAGAAACACATACGAAGTTTTCATACACATCCACGAAGGTAAATTGTAAGGTGTAACGATTATAGGCCAAGATGAAATTTTAAAACAAATTGAGGGAACAATGAAAATCCATCCATACATTAACCAAGTCTAACTTTACAATTCTCCACCGCAAAAGCTGGGTATGTCTTATCAAAATGATTCCATGCTTCTCCATCTGCTGGGTTTGTTAACGTACCTTCTTCCTGTGTCTCACACAGTGCCATCTTATATGATGCACGGTTACACAAGATGCATAAAACATTTAAAGCCTAAGAGTGATGGGTAATTAATGCATACGCTTGTACCGAACTTCCTTTCCCATCTTTTTTCTTAGTTTGTATCTTTTCTGATTGCATATTTTACAATTCCTAAGGATGATGTCTTATTTCCAAAACAACATGCAACCATTTAAATATGTATCTATTTTTTCATATGGAAAACACAAAGCAGACATAAGTTTTTTCACTTCATAATGATTTTCGCATGTTAAATTATCTGGTGGCATATGCCATTTTGCAGCTTGTACTATACCTGTAAACCTGGCTTTTGTGAATTTGTATTTTTATTTCATCGCAATGAATGTTGCTGTTACTGATAGTTGAGTACCGCTTGTACAACCATCCCCAAGGAGTTTCTTAGCAGCCTCCAATAAATCATAATTTTTTTGCTCCAATACTTGGTTCTTCTTCGACATTAACATCGTTACCATCAACTTCAACAGTAGGGAACATTAAACGTGTTGTATCTTTAACCATGTCTTTTACGAGATTCGTTGGAACAAGTTCATTATCTACCTCCTCATGTGAATGTACGGGATTTGGTGCTGTAAGTTTTCCATGATGATCCCACACCAAATAATTCAGCACGAAACAATATTGGCGCAAATAAATTATTACCATATTTGGTATCAAATGCTTCAATAGTTTGGACATACTACATGGAAAATGAATTTCTTTTGTCGTTTCCATTATTAACTAAAGAGAATTCAATAAAGATGTGTACACCATTTTGAAATTTTCCACTCATTGAGCCTCCAATTTCTCTTCTTTATTGGTGCATTCAGCTCCGATCGATAAAATAATTGACCATTTTTTCTACTTTAAAGCATAAAAACACATTAATCATTTACGTCTTAACATTTTATTTTTTAAATAAGTCACACATTTAAATTTTAGCAAATATATAATATTATTCTATTTAAATTTATTTTAAAATGGATTTACACAAATTATTATATGAATATAATCTACAATTTTTTGGTTATTATTTTACACTTTGATGGTTGGTCATCCTACTCCCAATACAAACACAGTAGTAATTATATTTTGCAAATCATTTTATTTTAAACGATTCAACAAAATTTTGGTAGAACTTCCCTTTTGTTCCCTGTATCATAAACATATGTGTGCACATGGAACAAAAAGAAAGTGGGGCCAAATTTTATGAACCGTTTAAAATAATATGATTTGCAAAATATAATTACTACTGCGTTTGTAACTTGTCTAATACACGACAAATCTGAAAAATATTGTATTGGATGAATATAAATGTTTATTCTGTGATAAAAATGAATATCCATGCAACGATCATATACAATATTTGTTAGATAGGGCCAAAAGCAATCTAAGGGATTTACAAAAAGTAAAGTGTATTATACAATAATTTTTACAATAATTTATTTACATTCGAAAAAACGCATGCACTAAATCGTCGTTTTTGTCATCCTGAAAACACATACACAAAATTTTGAGCATCAACTCTAATTAATCCAAAGTGGCCTAATGTGCATATGCACTAATTAATCAATGTGTATTAACCACTTAACACACATATACATTAAAAAAAAATTCTCAACATTTCAATGATAAACAATTATAATAACGACCTAATTAGCATTCAATAGGGTATACCAAACGATCAATGGGCTATTATACAACTATAATAAAAAATTAACCCTAATCTAACAAATCAAAATTAAATAGGGTTTAGGAATTAAACCTTCTTAGAGAGAAATAAGTAATTGAGCTCATTGAAAATCGAAGATGGAAACATGCTAGCGGCGTGGAAGCTTGTTGACGGCGTGGAGGAGGGTTTGAAGGAGGGGTTGGAGGGGCGGAGGTCTGATTTAGGGAAGAAAAGGAATGAATGAAACTATCGGCCTGGGCTAAGCTATTCGCGACTTTTCGAGGACTTCCGACAGCTGCCAATGACTACATTTGAGATGGCATTCAATGGCTTCATGCTGCTAGTTTACTTTATTTTCATTTATGACACAAAAATTGCTTCCCATCGATAGCCATCGCAAAGAGATCGATGCACCTTCGGCGGGCGTCGGAAAAGGGCATCACAATTTACTGTGTTTCTAGTAGTGTGGGTTGGCGGTAAAAGAAACTCATTTTATGATTATTTCAAATGTAATGAACTTTGGGAAGAAGTATATCATCATTTGATACATTATTTTATGTGAGTACTTTATCGTCAAATTTGATTTTTGAGGTTATATGTTCATCCACGACATTCCCTTTCATGTTTGGATCCTAATTTAGCTCTAAAAAACTCTTAAGTTATGCAATTAGTTTATGGATTAAATATAATGCAGTGAATTAGCAAAGTTATAGTTGAATTTCTAACATTCTAACACAATGATCTCAAAATGTTGGTCATGGAGTTTGACTTATGCAATCTTACCAAATTGAAATATAATTTACGGTCTATCCTACCACTATTAGATTAGGGGCTATTTGCGGTGGAGCATTCTAACGGCCATCAACGGCTTCTCATTTAATTTTTGAGATATATCGATGGTCAGTAACTTTAACTAAATAAATTTATTACATTATTATAACTTATTAGTTATATATAAATTTGAATTTTTTTTGATAATACTAATTTAACTTCTAGAGATTGATAAAGATTATTTTATTCAATTATTCAGTGTTATGACAGTTTTTGATTAATAAAATTAGTTTTATCGATATCTTTTATTTAATAATTGATATCTAACTTTATTGAAAATTGAACGCAAACAATCGTTCTATGCAACATTCAGTCTGTCAATTATACAATTTGGTAAAACTTACGATGCTTATAGTTTTATGAATTTAAATATATTTTTTAACCATTGTGTGACTAATAAAAATTTGTAAATTGATCTAAAAAGACATGTAAGAGTTTGTAATCATTAATATTGATTTTCATATTTATTGAGAACTAACATAATCTAGGGCTGTTATTGTAATGGTAAATTTTCTGTTACCTTATCATTACCAGTCATTCAGTTATCATTTTTAATTGAAATCGATATACTAGTTTAATCGGTATGGTAATAGTTAATTTACCATTTTCTACGGTAAATTATCGGTAACATTTCTTCAAAACCAACGGTAATTGTAATTTTACCAATCAATTTAAAATACATCTATATTCATGTGATATGCTTTAATATAGGTATTTAGAACCGAACAAATGATTAAATGTAGTTCAGCAATCAGGTGAAATAATGCCGAATACACTTCTTTTCTTCCTCATTTACATCTTTTATTAAGTAACACCATAATAGTATAATAAAGATGCGTTAGTGTAAAAACATGTCAAGTTATGGACTTTTTTGGACAAATGGTAATTTACCATTACCAATGTAACGATTACTAGGCTATTGGTGCACTAATCTTAGGTATACCAACCGACTGGTAGTGGGAACTGTAAGTAATTTTAGCTTACCAGTAAAAATGATACCACGATGGTATTTGCGAAATAGTACAGATAACCATTACCGTAACAACCCTAATATAAGCTATTCAATTTTTGCAACAAATTAAATTTTTCTTACAAACTAAATTGCATTAAATTTATTTTATTATAGTGAACATTTAATTGTATATCTAAAGTTGCATTCGTAAATTGTCAAAAATCGTCGCCAATCAACACTGTTAACCCTACTTTTTCACGACTTAGCGACCTAATGGATTAGAGGACTCAACGACCTTGACAGTTAAGAGGTCTTACGACCTAATGAGCTAATGACCTAAGCTACTCAATGAGTTAACGACTTAGTAACTCAATGAAGCAACGACCTAATTACCTAAAGGGTGGAGCGACTTAACGACCTAAATCATAAAGCGGCACAACATGTCGCGACTCAACGGCTTAAGGGGCCCTAATGACCTAACGAGGTAAGAGGGGAGCGACCTAGCAACCTAGCAACCTTGCGACCTAGCGTGTTAAAAGCAGAGAAAGAGCGCATGCCTTCTGTCTCCTTCATTAGGTCGCTGGCGACCTAAACAAGACCAAGACAACTTCTTATGCCGCTTCTCCCCTAGGTCGTTCACGACATATGGCCTACCAGTGTGTTCAAGTGATAAAGTGCACCCCTGTTAAGCCGTAAACCATGCTCACTAGGTCGCCCACGACCTACGACCTACCCCTAGGTCGCTCACGACCTACGACCAAACTCTAGATTCTCCCTATAAATACCCCACCTGCTCCAACTGAAAGGGGACTTTTAGGCTCACTTCTGGAACGCCTACACTCTGCTGTTTTCTCGACTCATCCGACACTTCAAACACCGAAGACACTTCTACGAACTTCAGGAAGAGATCTAACACATTCGTCCTGAATTCGAAGAATCCTTCTACATCGGAGTTCTAGTTACTTGTCTTAGTAGTGTTGTAATCGAAGATTGTTGTAAAGTTGTAATTGAATCAGCAATAAAGAAGATTAAAGTGGACGTAGGCTTGACTTGAAGCCGAACCACTATAAAACTGTTGTCTCTTTACTGTTTTTTTGTAATTCCTGCTTGTTTCTAATTCCCGTATCGACGGGTGGTGCTTTCACTTTATGTCTACTTATACCGGGGTGTTAGCGTCTAATTTTAGCGTTAACATTTTTGGTGCTTTCACTGAGAACCCAACTCAGGCTGTTTTCATCAATGCTTCGCAAAAGTTTGTTGAAAGAATCTCTCTCAAAACCAGAAGTCTATCAGAGATAATGGCTCCTGGAAGAAAGCGCAAATCTGCTAGATCCGGTGATGTACATGAGAATACCGCCAATTCTCCTCCGTTAAGTCAAGCAGCTCCAAGTGTTGAAATTACACGGGTGGAGTTAGATGCTGCAGTGTCTGGGTTATATCAGCAAATGGAAGCCCAGAACACTCTAATGCTGAAAAGGTTGAACGCTTTGCTCGGAGCTAACCATCAACCGGTGAATAATGAAGAAAACTTTGCTGATGATGTTCATAATGTTGAAGGGAGAAATATTCCTCAAAGGGCAGCTGGCCCCGTCGACGGGATACCTCCCCAAGCTGGAGGATCAGGGCCGCAGCCCACTCTCCGTGAATGCTTGTCAAGGCAAACTTCTGAGAAAATGGCTGACGTCTGTCCCGCAGAGCCTCTAAACGATGAGGAATATCTCTCGGGAATGGTTCGAGAAATTATGAGAGAAAGTATGCAAAGGGAAGAAGATGAAAAAGAATGGCGATTCGTAGAGAGAATTCTGAAAGCGGAATTTCCAAGGAAGTTTGTCCCCCCCACCATTCCGGCTTATCGGGGGACAAGTGACCCTAATCAATTCTTGTACAAGTATGACTGGCACATGACAGTTGCTAGGGCATCGGATGAGATCAAATGCCGGTACTTTCCAGTATACTTGGAAGGAGTGGCTCTACTATGGTTTACAAAGCTACCGGTCTGATCTATAGACCAGTTCTCCGATTTAACTCGGAAGTTTAAAGAACAATTCAAATTGTATGCTTCAAAGGCGAAGGACATAATGTCACTGTCCAGCCTGGAACAGAATCCCGGAGAATATATTAGATCTTTCTTAAACCGCTTCAACATAGCCTTGGCTGAAGTTGACAATGCAGAGCCATGAATGATCTTGACTTACTTGATGAAGGCTATCGACAAATCAAGTGAATTTGGGAAGTGGCTGAAGATGGAAGAGCCAAATTTGCTTGAGAAATTCTATAAGAAAGCTGATGAGTTC
The DNA here is from genome assembly GCA_030765085.1 of Allium cepa. Taxonomy (NCBI): domain Eukaryota; kingdom Viridiplantae; phylum Streptophyta; class Magnoliopsida; order Asparagales; family Amaryllidaceae; genus Allium; species Allium cepa. Next base: position 764,277,370 of record CM060937.1, on the reverse strand, counting down.
ATGCGCTTGGAAAGCCTTCTAGCACCGACAAAAGTGGTATTGACAGAGGTTGGGAACAATAATGCTGCTTCGAATAAAAGAGAATCTGGTACTCAGAACAGGGAGAACGATGGTGGAAAGAAGCAAGGAAATGCGAAGAAAAATTGTCTTTTTAGACCCTCAGACTTCACTCCCTTAACCGATACCCCAAAAAACATTTTCTTTGCAACCAAGGACACTATCGAATACCCCACACCAGCTAAATTGAGGCTTGGGAAAAATGTTGAGAAAAATGGAAGATTTTGCCGATTACACAATCAACCTGGCCATGATACTAATGAGTGCCGCCACTTGAAGAATTTGATTGAGGAACTATTGAAAGAAAATAAACTTCAGGAGTATGTGAAGAGGAACAGGAACGAACCAACTTCATCAACTCAGGGGCAACAAGTTCCTGTTCATCAACCCAGCTCGAGTGAGAGGGAGGCGGCGCATGAATCAGAGAGCCTATTATTAATGTGATTACGGGAGGTCCACACCCAGCAAGCAAAAGCTGGGTTGAGATGGAAAGATATGCCCGTGCCTTGAAGTATGCACCAACAGAAGAAAATGATTTTGTGTTGGAAGTTGCTGCACCTTTGAAGCAGCAGAAAACTTTTAATGATGACATCGTGTTTAGAGCCAGGGACTCTATGGGCATTGAAGCTCCTTCCATGGATCCCTTGGTCATCTCTGCAGGCATTAGGCCGGCTATTGTAAGAAGGGTGCTTGTTGATTGCGGCGCCTCTTGTAATATCCTCTTCAAAAAGACATTCGATCAAATGAAAATTCCGATGGCCGATGTTTAAGCTTCATCGTAGAAGATTGTTTAGTTTACTGGGGAACCGAAGCAGCCGATTGGAACCATTGACTTGTTCGCGGAGCTTGGAGAGGGGCAGAAAAAGGTGGTTCGAAAGCAGAATTTTGTGATTGTTGACGAATTTTCTGCTTACAACGCCTTCGTAGGCCAACCAAATCTTGCGGCATTTAAGGCAATTCTTGCCCCGTGGTGCCTTACTATGAAGTTTCCGATAGATAATGGCGTTGGTGTTATTAAAGGGGATCAGAATAATGGACGAGAATGTTACCTTATAGAGTTGCGTGAAGCAAGGAAGAGAGAGATGGGAAAAGATGCGGTAGCCCCAGTCCGCATCAAAGAATCAACCTTATAGCAATTACAGGGTGGACCCTGCACTGGTGAGCATAGCGGTGCACGAAAAAAAATAGATCCCAGAAAAGCCAGCGCGGGGAGAATAGAGTGGTGCCGGTGGAAGTAACGATGCCGGTACCTGTTGACCCGAAAGATCCTAACAAGGTGGTGAATGTGGGTTCGCAACTTAGTGTGACGGTTCAAAATTCTTTGATATCATTCTTGAAAGAAAATCTGGACGTATTCACTTGGACTCATGCCGATATGTGTGGAATATCCCTAAAGTTGCTGTACATACTCTGAATATTGATCCGAAGTTTACACCCGTAATGTAGAAAAGAAGAACCCAGGGTCCTTAAAGGCCAGCAGCATTAAAGGAAGAAGTAGATCTGCTCATGGAGAATGGCTTCATTAGGGAGTCTAATTATCCGATTTGGGTTTCAAATCCAGAACTGGTTAAGAAAGCTAATGGAAAGTGGATAGTATGCATCGACTTTTCAGATTTGAACAAAGCCTACCCCAAAGACTGCTTCCCGTTACCGAGGATTGATCAGTTGGTGGATGGAATAGCAAGGCATGAATTGTTATCTCTTATGGATGCTTACTCCAGATACAATCAGATTATGATGCATGAGCCAGATCAGGAGGACACGAGCTTCATCATCGATGTTGGTCTTTACTGCTACAGAGTCATGCCCTTCGGACTGAAGAATGCGGGGGCAACTTACCAAAGACTTGTCAATGCTATGTTCAAACCGCAGATTGGAAAGACTATGGAAGTTTATGTTGACGATATGTTGGTGAAATCAAATAAGGCAGTGGATCATATGGATCACTTGGCAGAAATGTTCGCAGTCCTTCGAAAGTATGGGATGAAGCTTAATCCTTCGAAATGTTCATTTGGGTGGAGTCCGGAAAGTTCTTGGGTTTCATTGTGAGTGCTAGGTGCATTAAAGCTAACCCTGCTCAGATTACTGCCTTAAGAGAAGCCAAAGCTCCTAGAACGAAGAAGGAATTGCAAAGTCTCAATGGAAAAGTTGCTGCCCTAAGTCGGTTTATTTCCGAAGCTACTGATAAATGCATTCCATTCTTTGATGCTCTGAAGAAAGGAAAGAAAAACTTTGACTGGACTCCTGAATGCCAAAAAGCTTCTGATGAGTTGATTCGTCATATGGAAACGCCTCCAATAATTTCTAAGCCCAACAATGGTGAAGAACTTTTTGTATATTTGGCAGTCTTATCTCATGCTCTCAGTGCAGCGTTGGTGCGGGAAGACGTAAAAGTTCAGCACCCGGTTTATTACATCAGTAAAAGTCTCATTGGGGTAGAGACGAATTATCCAAGATTGGAAAAGATCGCCTATTGTCTACTAATTGCATCAAGAAAGTTGATGCCATATTTCCAAGCTATCCTATTAAAGTCCTCACTTATCAACCTCTAAAGCAAGTCCTATTTTGCCCTGAAACTTCGGGTCGTCTTTTGAAGTGGAATATTGAACTTAGCCAATACGACATCACTTATCATCCCCGAAGAGCAATCAATGGACAAGCTTTAGCAGATTTCATCGCAGAATGTACAGATAAAGGTGATAGTGAGGGAGAGGTGATTGATAACACCCCAATTCGATGGAAATTATACGTGGTATAACAGATCTTCAGTGAGGGAGAGGGAGAAATGATTACTGTTCTGGAGCTGGGGTTGTGCTTGAAACCCCTGAAGGGCGGTCACTGTGTTATGGGTTGAGATTAGAATTTCCTTCGACAAACAATGAAGTAGAATACGAAGCTCTTATTGCCGGCTTGAAGATTGCTAAAGAACTGAACATCACAGTATTGCAGATCTTCAGTGATTCTCAGCTTATTGTATGCCAAGTCAAGAAAGAGTTTCAAGCTAAAGGGGGAAATCTGCCTACTTACTTGTCAAAGGCTTGGGAGGTTCTTGATGATTTTGACCATTACACGATAAGCCATATACCCTGGGAAGAGAACATGAAGGCAGATTCTCTCGCGAAGTATTCTAGCACCGGTGAAGATCAATTATTGGGATTAGTTCCTGTGGAAGTCTTGTCAGCGCCAAGCACTGATGAGATGGATATTGACTGGATCATAACTATATCTCAAGAGCAAGAATCGTGGATGACTCCGATAAAGGAATACCTGCTCAACGGCTCTCTGCCAGAAAATTCAAATGAACGCCAGAAACTGTTAAGAAAAGCCGCCAGATATGTAATCCAAAACGGCGGTTTGTACAGATGGGGATTCTCGATGCCATTACTCTGATGTGTAACCAAGGAAGAAGCTAAGACAACTCAAGCTGAGGTGCATGGAGGAGAGTGCGGAGATCATTCAGGTGGCCAAACTTTAGCAAAGAAAATTCTCCGCTATGGGTACTTTTGGCCAGGTATTAATCGAGACGCTGCTGACTATTCCCGAAAGTGTGAAAATGCCAGAGATTTGCAAAAATCCCAAGAGCACCTTCCACCGAGCTAACACAGATGGTCAGTCCATGACCATTTTCCATTTGGGAAATAAATCTCATGGGACCTTTACCGACTGCTAAGTCCGGAATCAAATATGCTATTGTTGTTGTTGATTATTTTACTAAATGGGCTGAAGCTGAACCATTGGCTACTATTACCTGTAAAAATATGATAAATTTTATGACTAAATATATCATTTGTAGGTATGGTGTGCCTCAGAAGATAATCACAAACAATGGTACCCAGTTCGAAAACGAAGAATTCCAAGACTTTTGCAAGCGATACAAGATCCCAAAAAGCTTCTCAGCAGTGGCTCATCTGTAGGCAAACGGGCAAGTGGAAGCAGTAAACAAAATTATCAAGTCAACCATCAAAAAACAGCTAGAAAAAGCAAAAGGTGGTTGGGTCGATAAGCTGCCACTAGCACTATGGGCATACAGAACTACCCACAAAACTGCGACGGGGCACACTCCATTCTCATTAGCATATGGATCAGAAGTAATGATTCCGGTGGAAACAGAAGTCCCTTCACATAGAAGAATCCATTTCAACCATACTGAAAATGAAAAGCTGCAACTTTAAGCACTTGACTTCCTTGATGAAAGAAGGGAAGAGCCTAAGCTCAGAATTGCAGCACATCAACAAAGAATAGCCAGGCACTTCAATTTCATAGTTCGCCAACGCAGCTTTGAAATTGGAGATCTAGTCTTGAAAAGGAGCATGACAGCAACATGAGTGTTTTGGCCAAACTGGGAAGGGTCGTATGTCATAGGAAAAAAACTTCTTGATGGCACTTTCAAACCCACAACTGTCGAAGGAGATCCAATTCCAAGGGCTTGGAACATCAATCACTTGCGTCCATATTTTACTTAAAAGCTTTGCTGAAATATTGTAAAATAATAATGGATGTGTGATTCTTGTATTGAAAGCCATTGTAAAACCAGTGCAAGTGAATAATGAGAACTACAAAGTGGATGTAGGTCCAGTTCTTGGCCGAACCACTATAAATCTTGTGTTCTCTACTATTATATGCTCGTTTTATTTCGATGTGTAAAGTACTTTAAATGTATTGCTAAAATGTCGATTTAATATTGCAGGCCATTAAAACAAAGCCTACCCATCACAAGACCAAGCGATCCCTGACATCACTCAAATTCCAGATTCAAATCCTATATAAGAAGTGCTTCGAGCAAACAGTTAGTGATTCCGCCGGAGGTAGACCCTTGCTAACTAATTATGATTGTTTGTGCAAATAGACATCCGATTAAGTAGCCTGTGTCTACCCCTACGAACTCACTTAACAATGAAGTACACTTCTTTGGATAAAACAAACTACTTGCAAAAGAAAGGGACATGTGTTTGGAAATGATAACAGGGAATCGCCAATGGGCAAATGACGAAGAGACATGGGCGAGCAGACAGGAAACAACCAAAGACCTCTTCGAAGGCACAAGCCCTCTTCGGAGGCACAACTCTTCGGAGTATAAAGACCTCTAACGAGGCATGCTGGAAAAATAAAGTTCACTTTCTCAACCAAAAAGATTGGTGGAATCACCGGAAGGCACAGGGCCCTTGTTAACAGGTTGCGATTGTTTGTGTAAACGAACATCCAATTAAGTAACTTGTGTCCGCCCCGTGAGTCCATTCAACCATGAGAAAGTAACTTCCAAGGAATAAAAGCCCTCCTCGGAGGCACACATTTCACCAGGATTTGAAGTGCAAACTGCTCTCTTCGGAGACACACTTCACAAGAGTTGAAATGCTGAAAGCCCTCTTCGGAGGCCCATTTCACCAGAGTTGAAATGCCAAAAGCCCTCCTCGGAGGCACACATTTCACCAGGATTTGAAGTGCAAACAGCTCTCTTCGGAGACACACGTCACAAGGGTTGAAATGATGAAAGCCTTCTTCGGAGGCCCATTTCATCAGAGTTGAAATGCCAAAAGCCCTCTTCAGAGGCCCACTACCCTGCATAAAAAGAAAGAAAGAAAAAAGCCCTCTTCAGAGGCGTACTTCAACTCTCAAGTGAAGATCAATCTCTCCACAATGAGAATATTCTTCTCCAAAGTTGAAGTGCCAAATCAAAGCCTTCTTTTGAAGCCCACTTCACCGCACAGGAGAATTCACTATTTTTCTTTAAAAAAAAGAGTGATCATCTCCAAAAGTTGAAGTTTAGAAATTTTTTCCTAGAAAAAAGAGAAGACTTCTCCAATACAAGACACATTCTACTAAATCAGAGAAATATTTCCTTAAAATGGAAAAATTATTCTCTAAAGTACGGATGCGAGCCTTCTCAAAATGGAAAAATTGTTCTCCGAAGAAAGAGTACAAGTCTTCTCGAAACAAAAGAGTTGTTCTCCAAAAAATTTCCAATGTGAAAGAGATTGCAATAAACCGTGGTATGGGGCAATATAATATGGTTACATTTATAAAAGCAATGCTCAAGCAACATACCACAGGCTTACTGCAACATCACACTAAGAAAATAAAGAAACTTATATGAAAATGAAGAATAAATAAATTCTTAAATACATACTGAAGTTTGTACAAGTAAAAGAATCATTTTATTCCATACAATGAAAATTTTATACATGTGCAGGTTTCAAAATAAAAAGAAGGCGGGAACCGGTACTCGCATAATCTCCAGTCAACACAAGCCTTTATATATACAAGCAAAAAAGCAAAAAGCAAGACGAAAAGCATAGGACGAAACCCATTACTTCTTCTTCCTGCAACTTTTTTAGCCCTCACTTGGCCGGATGGTTAACTTTTTGGGTCGACTTGTAAGAGTAGGGGAAGAAGGAGAAAGGGGTGCAATTAGATTTTCTTCTTCTTTTTCTTCGTTGGCAGAAGCTTCCCTCTTTTTCTTTGAGATTCCACGCTTCCCCTTCTTCCATGAAGAAGACTCGCTTCCCGGAGTGATAAGTGCAGACAATTTTGTGTCATCAGAAATAATTTGCTCCGGAGTTCTTTCGCCTTCTTCAAGTTCTTCAGCCTTCTGTTCTTGTGAAGCGACAGGATCATCCAAGCCTTGAAGAGCTTCTATCTTCTCCTCTTGCAACCCCTGTTGAGAAACAGAAGAAGGAATAATCTGAAGAGGCGGAGAGGGAACAGCTGGAAGAGGGAAAGTCTGAACAACACTTGGCGTTTTCACTACAGGAGAAGAGAAGTTAAAATCAGCATCTCTCGTAAAGAGAGGAGATAATGGCGCGTCAAGACTTAAGTAATAGTCAAAAAGTTCATCAAGCTCATGTGAAGTAAAAAAGCGATCCACTTGAGCTAGATCAGCATTGAAGTTACCTGGGGAAGTTAGCTTTATCACGTCAACTTCAAAGTCTTGTGCTTCAGTACTTTCTTGAGTCTCATCTCTAGTGTGAGCTGTTGCAATTTCGATGTTAACTTTAGCAGGAGGCGGAGAATGGGAACTGGAGCCAACAATATCAGTGTCGGCCGAAACCAAAGGTTGAATTGGGTCGGTTGAGGTTGCCTTCCCTAAATGTTCTCCTTCCGCCATTTCGGCTCGCTCTTTAGCGAGTTGGTCCTATCCCCTGGCAAGAGAAGCACGAGCATCGTCATCTAGATAGTGCGCCTCGAGATCTTCTTCAGTATAGTCAGCGCCTCCAAGCATATCAAGTGCGGCCTTCGACACATCGGCTAAGGTAATCTCATACTTAGGGCCCAAGAATGAGAGACTACCACACCCCAGAACACTATGCAGATAAAAATCAAATAAAGTAGAGCTGACATTGGCCTTGGTCACTTCGTGCGATTGTTCGGCTGCTGCTTTTCCAGCAATGGCCTCGTCACGCTCTATTTCGACCTTTAATAGTTGGGTCTGCAACCTCATGATCTCAACATCCTAAAAGCTGATCTTTTCTAGCAACTGAGCAATATCAGTGCGGTAGCTTTCCACAATTTTCCCTTGTCCCTCGAGCTTAGCTTCAGCATCTCGTTGAGCGGCATGAGCATCCCTTACTTGTTTTTGAAGCACTTCTTTCTTTTGAGTATAGGAAGTGGAAGAAGTGGCAAGCTCTTCTTTGAGTTTTTCAATTTCCGCTTTAAGCTTCTCATTGTAAGCAGCGATGCTCTTCATCTCTGCATCATGCTGGTCGAGAGTTTTCTGCCACTCGGATTTGTCATTTTCCGTAGTCAGCATGGCTTCAAGGTTTGCATGGTTTACTCTTTGAAGTTCGTCAACAAGTTTTTGCCAACCAGGCATTCTCTCAATATCGAATTTGACGGCATCAAGATTTCACAACATAGCTTGCTTGTCGATTGGGACCAAATCAAGATCAAAACGCACTCCTTTTAAGCACTAGTGCGGAAACCGGCTTTGAAGAGCAGTCGGACCCTGTCCAACTTGATACGAGGGCATACTGATGATTGTTTGAATAGTTCTTCCAAGGGCAAGAGAGCTGGAAGGAATTTCCAAAGAGATGGGAGCAGCGGGCCTTTCAGAAATTGCAGACCCCGGCTTTTCAATAAGCCTGGCCCGATTACTTAGATTTTCAGCGGCATGACTTTTCACATTGTCATCATTAGATTTTCGTTTGTGGGAATCATCATCTCTCTGGGAAGAATCATGTCGTTCGTCCCTTCCCCCATAATGCTCCTCATAAGCCCGCCTCTCACGAGCTTTTCTCGTAGCCCTTTCTTGGTCGGTCTCTCTAAAGGCAGGAAGATACCTCTTGGGATCGTAGGAGCCGCGTCTTCCGTGGCGCTGGAAGTCATCATAATATGAGCTGCTATGCCCCATTGGGAAACCTGAAAGTGAGAAAGAGGCAAAGCTTAAGAATCTTCGAAGTAAAAGAGCTAAGTACATGTAAGTGCAGAAAAATCATAAGTGTGTGTAACGTGCAAACTACGCACCTCAAACTATGAACCACTCTTCGGTTGAGGGGTGATGGCTGATTTTATAGAAGGTACCAACTCTTGAGCCGACGAAGATTGTTGCAAGATTGATGTCACTTCAACTTCTGGAGAAACAACTTTAGTAGTAGTGGTATCATCTTTAAAGAGCTCCTGTGAAGTAACCATCAGGTCGCTCAATCCCTAAAAAATATCGACACCACCGTGCTTAGCGGGACTCTTTCTCTCGGCTCCTTCATCAGCAGCCTTCTCGGAGTATTGCGGAGGTTCCTCTTCTTCAATAACCGAAGAAAGCGTAAGTTTGCCAGATGACTCCACGATATCAGTAGGAGTGGAACACTTAACTAATGAGGCTTCTACGGCAGGTTCTTTCAATGTGATTTCTTCTACAGAAACTGGAGCATCTGATGCTCTGCTTGAGAATCAGACACTTCATGAGGTTGAATAGAACGGGAAGAGTGCAAAAGTCCGAATTGGTGCAGAAACTCGTCTTTTAGCAAAAATTTAATAAATCTCTCCTCAACCGCCACGACACTTAGCCTTTCAGAAGTTGGTTTGTGGCTAGAGTCTTTAGAAAGTGAAGGAAGTGCTGAAAAAGTAAAGAATGAAGTTAGCACTTGACAACTCGGACCTCGAAGAGCTCAAAAATGGGAAGAACGGAGATAAGCATCTTACTTCCTACTCCCCATATGCCATAAAATCCCGGGGGGCAATGAACAAAGAAAAATTGGTTCAAAAACCCGTGAGCACTTTCAGAAAGATCAGTGACCAGTTTACGGTTCCTGGCACTTCTCACAAGTATTATAGAAGGATGATCTTTATTCTTTGCAAATGTGCACAAGTAGCAAATTTCTTCAAAGCTCGAAAGAGGATCAAGTGTTCTCCTAAACAGCACACACAGTCCCATTAGGATGGCGTAGCCATTGGGATGCAACTAGAAGGGGGAGATAGTTAATCGGAGAAGGAGCTGTTGAAGAAAATCATTAAAAGGAGGAATAGAACCACACAGGCACATCTGACGATTAATCGCGATAAAACCGAGAGGTGGCCTGTCAGCAATATCGTTTGCGCCAGGAAGTAAAGCATCTGCTTCAGCAATACTAAACTGAATGCATAGTAGGTTGAACACCCGTTCATTTAGGGTAGTTGAAGTTCTTTCCGGGGGATTATCCAGTGGATTGGCTATCGGGAAGACCTCTCCAGCTTGCCCTACTATTTCTTCTTGTTGAGAAGTCATTCTACACAAGGAACTGGATATTCAAATATGAAGGTGCACGTTTCCTAAATGTGTGAAGTGTTGTGCAAAACTAATAAAATGACAAGCAGATATAACTGAAATTAAACTAATAGGCATCTGTCGATTATAAAGTTTCAAAGCTTGTTGTTTTAGGTTCAAGTACAAGTGCAGTGTTGATGCGAACAGATCAGCTTTAGTTGATTAACTTTTCTTTGCTTTAATACTTCACTTGAATTTGTTGATTCATAGCATTTCATTCGTATAATTTCTTTAAGTTGATTATTCTTTATCGACTAATCTGTCATCCTATGTGGGCGATCAGTGGCAGTATATTCGCCCTAGTTTTCTGCAAATGTTGTATTTAACAGGTTGTTAGCTTCAAAAGTTAATATAATCTATGACAAAATGCAGCAAGTTCAAGCAGTTCATTCTGGCTGTTCAAGTTGGAAATTTAATCAAGTGCTGTCATATTTTTGCAAGTAATCAAGCTCAAGCGACTAAGCACGGGTCGAAAATCCATTAAGTCGTTCTGATCAAGTCAAATAGTTCATTATTCATGCTCCTAAAGTTAAAGTTATAATGCATATTAAGGAACAAGGCTTCAGGACAAGACAATGCAAATTTGTCTAAGTACTAGCTCGTCCGCGACCTATAAGATTGTGTCATGAAAATTTAGCTCTCCTAAGTCCTAATGCGACCTAAAGGTAGGTCGTTAAAAGGGATGACTCGTCCGAAGCGACATGCCATACATCGTAGGTCACAAAGTTCATAAGATTAACATAGATCGAGCTTCCTTAAGTCGCTCTGCGTTAAGCCTTATGATATTCCAGCAAGTTAAGACGCAGGCATAATAGAACGCGAGCAAGTTAGGTCGCAAGTAAGTTAAGTCGTCCTAAGCTCCTAAGCCGATCATTTCTTAACTCTCTTTAACCCGTTCGCTCCTCTCCACTCAGCAAATCGCATAAACCGCTATCCATTAACCCGTTAACCAAGTATCTCTTCGCCTCCTCCAAACTCCTGAAACCTCATCGTCTTCTCCAAATTTCCAGAAACTCCATGAAACCATAGGCCGATTCGTTCTTACAACAACTACTAACAACTCGACAAGAATCGAAGGGCAAATCCGAATGCAATTTTGCAACATAACAACAAAAAGCGTATGGAGATGATTATGGGGGAATCGATGACAAATGCGGCAAATAAATGCTCGAAATAACCTAAATTCACTGATGGAATTAACGATTGGAGAAGAAAAAGGAAAGATTTCGTGCCAAGTCGCTGAGCTCTGGTGTATCAATGGCGACAGAGGTAAACAATTCAGTGAAGAAGATGAAGCGAGCTAACGGCTTATATAGGGGAAAGAGCAAAGGATGCTTCTGCACGCGACCTAACTCCTTCATTAGGTCGCTCACGACCCAACGACTTAGCAAGGCACGAATTAAGAAGTATCGAAGCATACGACCTATGACATAGGCGTTTACTTCGAGGGGCAAGTGTTAACCCAACTTTTTCACGACTTAGCGACCTAATGGATTAAAGGACTCATCGACCTAGAAAGTTAAGCGGTCTTGCGACCTAATGAGCTAATGGCCTAAGCTACTCAATGAGTTAACAACTTAGTAACTCAATGAAGCAACGACCTAATTACCTAAAGGGTCTAGCGACTTAACAACCTAAATCATAATACGGCACAACATGTCGCGACTCAACGGCTTAAGGGGCCCTAACGACCTAACGAGGTAAGAGGGGAGCCACGTAGTGTCCTAGCAACCTAGAGACCTAGCATGTTAAAAGCAGAGAAAGACCGCATGCGTTCTGTCTCCTTCATTAGGTCGTTGGCGACATAAACAAGACCAAGACAACTTCTTATGCCGCATCTCCCCTAGGTCGTTCACGACCTATGGCCTACCAGTGTGTTCAAGTGATCAAGTCCACCCCTGTTAAGCCGTAAACCATGCTCACTAGGTCGCCCACGACCTACCCCTAGGTCGCTCACGACCTACGACCTAACTCTAGATTCTCCCTATAAATACCCCACCTACTCCAACTCAAAAGGGACTTTTATGCTCACTTCTGGAATGCCTACACTCTGCTGTTTTCTCGATTCATCCGACACATCAAACACCGAAGACACTTCTACGAACTTCAAGAAGAGATCTAACACATTCGACATGAATTCGAAGAATCCTTCTATATCGGAGTTCTAGTTACTTGTCTCAGTAGTGTTGTAATCGAAGATTGTTGTAAAGTTGTAATCGAATAAGCAATAAAGAAGATTAAAGTGGTCGTAGGCTTGACTTGAAGCCGAACCACTATAAAACTGTTGTCTCTTTACTGTTTTTTCTGTAATTCCTGCTTGTTTCTAATTCCCGTATCGACGGGTGGTGCTTTCACTTTATCTTTACTTATACCGAGATGCTAGCGTCTAATTTTAGCGTTAACAAACACCATTGACAATGTCGAAAACCGTTGGTGTGTCATGATTATATCTACAGCCTAGCCAACCCGATTCATTATCTTCCTTCCCAAAACCTAAAATTCTCCCCCAAATTCAACCAAGCTCCGTTGTCGGTCGCCGATCACTGTCCTCAGTCGCTGGTCGCTATCCTCGGTCAACATCTGTTGGAATCTTCATCAATTTTCAATCTTTAACCATCTACGCATTCAATTCATTAAAAATCAGGTATATTTTTACCTTAAACTAATTAATTCGAATTATGTTAAAATTAGTGTTAATTTGTGATTATAGTTGTTGATAATAGCCCATTGATTGTTTATAGTTGAACATGGTTGATTGAGATATATTTATTAGGGTTATTAATTTTTAAATCCGATAATTAATGCACAGTTAGGGCTAATTTGGTTTAAGTGGTGTATGTGCTTATTAATGTAACGTAAATCAGTGCTATTTAGTACATGTGTTAGCTAAAACATCGATGGAAATAATTTATTTACATAATCCTTTATTAGTTTATACCCATAATTATATATAGATCTAGTTTATGTGTACAATGTATGTGTTCATATAAACAAATTAGCGTATAATGTTAATCTTTTATTACTGTGTAATAAATTCAAATTAGTGTTAGCTAAATGTTGGAAAACCAATTTTTCATTACTTATTATTGTTACGAATTCTAATAATGAATTTGTATTAACGATAATACAAACAAATTAGTATATAGTGATAACATATTATATAATTAATAAGACACTAAAATATATAAATAAAATAAAATGTCAACCCCAAAAATGGTCAATAATTTTTTGAATTTCTGTCATATTTTTTGAACTAAGAAAAAATGGTCAAATATTTTGTCGATCGGAGGAGCTGGATGTATCAACAAAAGGGAATGAGAGGCTCAATAAAATAACATTTTCATAATGGTGTACACATACTTATTAAAATCGTTTTAAGTAATAATAGAAACGATGAAGAAATTCGTTGTCTATGTAATAATTGCAAACATTTGAAGCATTTGAAACCGGGTATGATTATAGTACATTTGTGTCAAAATGGGTTTTTGGCAGAATATTTTGTGCGGGATCGTCATGGAGAACTTGTTGCACCTAATCTTGTAGTGTCAGAGGAGGAGGTGTGTCACGTTCCAAATTCCCATCTTCTTCTTCTTTTCTTTACTAAATTAGTTCTGTTTTAAATGAAAAAGAAAAAGAAAATTGTTACAACTAGTTTAACATCCGTGTTCCACAAACTTTGAGCCAACGTTCAAAAAATTCGAGTACGAAGCCGAGCACACAAACCAAAATCACAGAGTCAATCACATTTTCCCTCTACTTTGAGACATTCGCGAATCAACTCGAGTTCGTACCCGAGCACAACAACATCTTCCCTAAAATTTTGCAATAACCCACATCACCGCACACCATGTGCACATGCACGATTGCCGTAATCACCTTCGGTCGACTATGTTGCTTTCAACATGTCACTGATGACTCCCACGAGTTTCTTCACCACCCAGATCATCCAATTTGATGAGGAATAGAAATTTTGCATCTCGAATCGAGATGGAATCCAAACTTCATCAACGAAAATCGACTCGCGCCAATGATTCCCGTCACTGGAATTCACACGAACTCGACTAAAGCTTCGACAATCACCCTTGACCCTCCTTCCCATGGTCCGATCTCCTGAAGCATCTCGACGACGTCGCGGCAATCGCTTCTTTGCCATCATTCAAAACGAACCCTTAAACCCTATAAATTAATCGTGCCACCACAACGTCCCATTATAAACGCTTCGAATATTTTTCTGATGATCATCGACATGTAAGCTACCTTCACCATTGATCACGGTGTTCAATTCAATTTTAATTGCCGGAATTTGATCAATTTGTGTTTTCCGTTCAAACCCATAATCCTACTTCAATTTGAAACTAAAAATCAAAATTTTATTATTAAAATTCAACATTTCCGAGCACTAATCAGATTGTATGATCAAATCCAGGAGTTAAATCATTAGATTTTTATCATTGAAAGGTCATTACTGTGAATTTTTAATTTCTAATAAACTATCTGTTAATTTTGCTTATGTACATTTTTATAAATAATGTTATACCCATATAAACATTACTCATTAAGTAATCAAAACCTAATATGTTTTGTGTTGGGATAATTTTAAATTTTCAAATAGGGTTTAAAACATAGAACAGAGGCATGTTTTTCGCCTGTACACTAATATGCACATAGTCATTCATATTTATCAAGGCATGCAAACACATTCACACCATCATTCCAACATAATTCACATCATTCATCTAATACAAATCAAAACACTTAGAAATAGAGCAGAGTTAAGGGGTTTTCTTACAGGGAGTTTGGAAAGAACAGAGAAAGGCAGAGACAAAGAACAGAAAGCAGGGTCTTCAGTTGCAAAGCAGAAATTGATTTTTTTAATCTTTGAACTTGATTTTCTCCTGAACTGATTAACATAATTTGCTTAAATTCTTGCTTTACTACTGATTAACAACTTCAAATTCAAATCTTTTAAAGAAATTTACTTGCCTTAATCTATTTCAGAAATCTTGCCCTGTCTCCTTAGCCAAAAACTAAAGCTGCGTTTCAAACTAAATCTGCAGTTGAATTTGTTTTTGTGTTAAAAACTTGATTTTAAAATTACAAATTCACCAAGCTATGAAATTTAAAGGTTACCTGAGAGATGGAGTACAAATCTACTGCTAGATGTTCAAGAAGATTTTCAGATTTTTCTTTACTTTAAATCCAAGAAAAAATGTTTTCAGCCTTTTTTGTTTTTTCCTTTCTTTGGGTGTTGGAATTTGAAATGCCCAAATCTTTCTACTATTCTTTCAGAGATTGGGAGACTAAATAAATTTAAAAATGGGGAGCTCAAAAGTTTTTGTGAATTTTTTAATTTTATTATTTTATTCAAGTAATCATAATGAATGCCATTTGTAAAAAAATAATCATGAGGTCTCAATTATGTTAATTCCTTTACTCCATCTCCTATATGTATGTTTAACATTTGAAACTTTACAAAGACAAGAGAATTTTTAAATAAATTTTTTTTATATCACATTTGCTTTATAAATAAACATACCCCTTTATTCATTTACATATATGTATATATACAATGTTAAAAGAAGAATTATTTTTAACCAATCTTTACATTATATAAAATATGGATTACACCTTAATGTTTTTCAAACGCCAAATATTCTTTCTAAAACATTTATTTTAAATTTAAATTCAAGTTCCAATTCACTTGAATTAAAATTCATTTACGTTTATATATATATACTCATACCCATACTTTAAATTCAAATTTAATGTTTACATTCAAAACTACTCATATGTGCATTTTACATATATATAAAATTTTAAATTCAAATGACTTTTTTTTAAAACATTCATTATTTCAAAAAAAAATTAAACTCAAAAGAAATTAGAATTGTATTCATATAAATTTATCACTCATTTTATTTGTTTGAAACTTTTCAATTCATTTTCAAATTAATTTCCAAAAGTTTAAATATATTACAAATTTAATTGATAATTTTTTTTGGGATGTTACTTTTTTTTATTTATAAGATTTTAAATATAGAATTTCAAAGCCCTAGTTAAATTTTAAAAATAATGTCCAAATAAACAAATATCCTTTTAAATCTTGGAAAAATTAATTTAATTTACAATTTAAATTCACAAATCTATATCAATTACTAAATTTAATTTTTTCTCAAAAATCGGGATCGTTACAGATTCTCCCCTAAAAAGAATTTCGTCCACGAAATTTGCAAGAGAGATAACAAAGAAAAGAGAAAGATAGAGAAATATCTTTTCATAACAAAGTGGATATCTATTTTGTATTTGGCTTACCAAATCAGAATATCAACAATATATACAAGAACGAATCTATTTAACACTTCACAAAATACTCGGATCATCCAGATCTACGAATATGTAAGAGCACTGGTTAGTTTGAAGGGATAACTAACCACTCGTAGAGTATATCGAGATCCAAAAGAACAAATAAATTTATTTAATCCTTCGAAATTCTCCAATACTAGATATGGATTCCAAACATAAGTCGGAACACCCAAATTATATATAACTTGTCCCTCTTCGGACTTTGATATTCATAAGAAATTACAATAGAATTTGGAATTTGGTTATAATTGAAATCGTTTTATCGATACAATTTATTTAACTTTATATTTTAGTTAACCAGTTTATTTCAATTTAAATTTTCAAAATTATCAAAGTTAAAAACGAAAAGCTGATAGAACTTTGACGAAGAGAATACGAAATAGAGACTTATCTACACGATTCGTAGGGCCACCATCACAACGAAGCTTCTTTCCGGAGCTGCCACGAAGACATAAAAGAAATTGGAATCGAATCAAAGGAGGTTGATAGAGAAAGTTATTTCCACTGTCGTAGGGTATTGACCATTTGTACTGGTATCCCCTGTCCCCTATCTCGTTCTCTTCTTGCACTCATACTTACTATCAGTGGATAGTAAGAGAATTTACTGAGGCATTCAAACGGATATCTTAAGGATTACTCATTCTAGGGTATACTTTACCCTATCTCTAATGAGTAACTTAATGTGTTATACTCCTGAGATAAAGTTCCAACTCTGATACCAAGATGTCACGTTCCAAATTCCCATCTTCTTCTTCTTTTCTATACTAAATTAGGTTTTTTTAAAATTAAAAAGAAAAAGAAAACTGCTACAACTAGTTTAACATCCGCGTTCCACACAACTTCGAGCCAACGTTCGAAAAATTCGAGTATAAAGCCGAGCACACAAACCAAAATCACCGAGTCACTCACATTTCCCCTCTACTTTGAAACATTCGCGAACCAACTCGAGTTCGTACCCGAGCACATCATCTTCCCTAAAATTTTGCAATAACCCACACCACCGTACACCACGTGCACGTGCACGATCGCCGCAATTACCTCCGATCGACTGCGTTGCTTTCGACATGTCACTGATGACTCCCACGAGTTTTTCACCACCCAGATCATCCAATTTGACGAGGAATCCAAATTTAGCATCTCGAATCGAACTGGAACCCAAACTTCATCAACGAAAATCCTGTCGTGCCAATGATTCCCGTCGCCGAAATTCACGCGAACTCGATCAAAGCTTCGACACTCACCCACGACCCTCCTCCCCTTGGTCCGATCTCCTGAAGCATCTCGACGACGTCGCGGCAATCGCGTCTTTGACATCATTCAAAACGAACCCATAAACCCTACAAATTCATCGTGCCACCACTACGCCCTAAATGCTTCGAATATTTTTATGATGATCATCGACATGCAAGCAACCTTGACCATTGATCACGGTGTTAAATTCAATTCTAATCGTTGGAATTTGATCAATTTGTGTTTTCCGTTCAAACCCATAATCCCACTTCAATTTGAAACTAAAAATCAAAATATTATTATTAAAATTCAGCATTTTCGAGCACTAATCAGATTGTATGATCAAAACCAGGAATTAAATCATTTGATTTTATCATCAAAAGATCATTACTGTGAATTTTTAATTTCCAATAAACCATATGTTAATTTTGCTTATTTACATTTTAATAAATAATGTTATACCCATATAAACATTATTCATTCAGCAATCAAAAACTAATATGTTTTGTGTTGGGATAATTTTAAATTTTCAAATAGGGTTTAAGACCTAGAACAGAGGCATGTTTTTGGCCTGTACACTAATATGCACATAGTCATTCATATTTATCAAGGCATGCAAACACATTCACACCATCATTCCAACACAGTTCATATCATTCATCTAATACAAATCAAACACAAAGAGATAGAGCAGAGTTAAGGGGTTTGCTCATAACAGAGAAAGGCAGAGACAAAGAACAGAAAGTAGGGTCTTTAGTTGTAAAGCGGAAACTGATTTTTTATCTTTGAACTTTATTTTCTCCTTAACCGATTAACGTAATTTTCTTAAATTCTTGCTTTACTACTGATTAACAACTTCAAATTCAATTCGTTTAAAGAAATTTACTTGCCTAAATCTCTTTTAGAAATCTTGCACTGTCTCCTTAGCCAAAAAATGAAGCTATATTTCACACTAAATATGCAGTTGAATTTGTTTTTGCGTTAAAAACTTGATTTTAAAATTATAAATTCACCAAGCTACGAAATTTAAAGGTTACCTGAGAGATGGACTGCAAATCTACTACTTGATGTTCAAGAAGATTTTTCAGATTTTTCTTTACTTTGAATCTAAGAAAAAAAATTTTTTAGCCTTTTATGTTTTCTTTTTTTTCTTTCTCTGGGTGTTGGAGTTTGAAATGCCCAAATCTTTCTACTGTTATTTCAGAGATGGGGAGGCTAAGTAAATTTAAAAACGGGGAGCTGAAAAGATTTTTATGAATTTTTTAATTTTATTATTTTATTCAAGCAATCTTAATGAATGCCATTTGTAAAAAAATAATCATGGGGTCTCAATTATGTTAATTCCTTTACTCCATCTCCTATATGTATGTTTAACATTTGAAATTTTACAAAGACAAGAGAACTTTTAAATAAAAATTTTATATCACATTTACTTTATAAATTAACATCCCCCTTTATTTATTTGTGTTTGTGTGTATGTGTGTATATATACAATTTGTTTTTAACCAATCTTTACATTATATAAAATATGGATTACACCTTAATGATTTTCAAAAGCCAAATATTCTTTCTAAAAAATTTATTTTAAATTTAAATTCAAATTCCAATTCACTTGAATTAAAATTCATTTATGCCTATATATATACTCATACCCATACTTTAATTCAAATTCAATGTTTACATTCAAAACTACTCATATGAGTATTATACATATATATAAAATTTTAAACTCAAATGACTTTTTTTAAAACATTCATTATTTCAAAAAAAAAAAAAACTCAAAAGAAATTGGAATTTTATTCATATAAAATTTATCACTCATTTTATTTGTTTGAAACTTTTCAAATTAATTTCCAAAAGTTTAAATATATTTCTAATTTAAATTGATAAATTTTTTTGGGATGTTATTTTTTTATTTATAAGATTTTAAATATAGAATTTCTAAGCCCCAATTGAATTTTAAAATCAATGTCCAAATAAACAAATATCCTATTAAATCATGGAAAAATTAATTTAATTTACAATTCAAATTCTCAAATCTATATCAATTACTAAATTTAATTTTTTCTCAAAAATGGGGATCGTTACAAGGTGGGTAATGACATTGTTATAATGAATCTCATAGAAGATACGCTTGAAGATGCAACACGATTATTGTTCCCTATGGTTGAAGTTAATGACGACGATGTAAATGTCGAAGAAGAGCCAAGTACTGAGCAAAGAAAATCTATAATTTATAAGATGCTGCTAAGAAATCCCTTTGGGATGGCTGTAAAAGCGACACCCAATTATCAATAACCACCAATTACATTGTTATGAAATCTATAGTCAACTTCACATAAGCTAAATTTAAAGTTGTTATACAAGTTGCAAAACGACATATGTCATCCGATAATTTAATATGCGAAAATCATTATGAAGTGAAAAACTTATGTCTTATTTCAGTTTGCTATACCAAAAGATAGATACATGTTTAAATGTTTGCATGTTATTTTGGAAAGAGGACATCGATCTTAGGAAGTGTAGAATATGTCACGAGGGAAGATAAAAATCAAGAAAAAAAAGGAAAACAGAGTTCCATACAGAAGAATGCATTACTTATTTGTCACTTCTAGACTTTAAAGATTTTATGCATCTTTTGTTAATGCACCTCATATGAGAGGCACGGTGTGAAAACTCATAAATAAGGTAATTTAACACACACACCTAATGTAGAAGCATGGACACATTTTAATAAGACTTACTTCGTAGTTCGAGAACTCGCAATTCTATGGCAGAGTTGTGGCAGCGTTTTGAGCGTAGGGTAAAAACAAAGAGGTAAGCAATAGTCACAATTTTATAGGGTCTTTAAGCAACCGTTTGTTTAATTCCTCGTAGAAACCTTAGGGGCAACAGTAGGTGGGTTTTGCCAAAGCTGGATAAACTTCTGTGTCATTTTTTATTTCCACATTTACTCTATTATTATCCGTGGTGCAATTTTTATTTATCTGTGAATTTTTGATAAAACTTATTCACCCCTCTCTAGGGTTAATTTGATCCTACTAATGTATCAGAACCTGGTTTTTAGCATAAATGTCGAACTCTAGTTGTAGATCTAGCGAAAGTTAGTCCAGTGTTAGTCCATATATTTTTGATGGAACAGACTATTTTAAAATAGAAATCAAAAATGGAATTTTATTTAAAAATTTAAGTTTGAATGTTGGGATATTACTGAATATGGGTGTGATATGGAAGATAAGAAAAATATTTTGATTAATGCTCTTTTAATGCATATACTCTATTCTCATATTAATCAAGATGAATTTAACTATTTTTCTTAATGTTTAATTGCATAGGAAATCTAGAATACTCTCGGTGCAATATATGAAAGAAAAGTCAACAAGGATGATAAAATCTTCACAATCGACTCAATTAAAGAAATTTTCTCGAAAGGATTTACCAAAGACAATAGTGACAGAGATGCAACAGCTAAGTTATTTTTGATTCAACGATATAGTTCTCTTGTGTCAAAAGATAATTAAAAATAATGATGATCTTGAAATGAAAAATAACAAATTAAAAAAGGAATAATTTGAATTGTGTCAAAAAAATAATCATTTGGAAATTGAGTTAAAAATACTAAAAAGAATAAAAATTCTAGTTGCAAAGGGCATTTAGACTATGAAAAAGAATTTGCTCGTTTTCATGAGAATTTTTGAAAGCTAGAAAAGAAATGTTGTTTTTAGTAAAAAAAATTAAACTGAGTTGATTTGCAAAAATAATATTTTACAAAGGAGTTAAACAAGGTCAAGGAAAATTTCAAAACCCTTGAAAAAGAAAACACGATTTTGAAAAATTGTAAAACTGAAATTATTCGGATAAATCACGAATTTGAAAAAAAGATTGAAAAAATCAAGGATTTTGAAAAACTTGAATTTGAATAAGGAAATTTTTTTGAAATCGAGATGCCTAAAATTGTGTGACGCCCCACCTCTATACTCACAATAGCCAAGGATACTACTGGGTAGCCTTCGACTAGCACAAAGAACAAGGCTGTTGAGGAGCGACCATCTATGTAATTGCTTTGTGCGACTACCGATATGTCAGATAGTATAACATGCTTTTCATTTCTAGATGAAATCCAACATATCAAATACAAACTCAAAGCTACTACATAGTGGATATATGGCCTTCGAAAACAAATATAAAATAAGCCCAACACAACAGTCACAGATATTCATATCACTAAGGCGGAAACATATATGAATATAACACATAGAAGTGTACATCAAAGTAGTGGTCAAACAAGATCCACAACATCAGAAAAGAATAAGTATACATCAAGGAGTCTCTATCTCAAATGTATAAAAGCAAAAACAACTAAGCTAAGTAGTTATCCAAAAGTTAGAAGCTAGTCTCTGCTAAGATGTCAAGTGGAAGCATCGGCAACACATCGGTCTGACCCAAGTATTATTTAAGACGAAAAATAAAAAATGGATCAGTCTAGCTATAAATATCATATAAGATGAGACAGAATAAGAGATGCAACAAAAATATATGATAACAATAATGTCATACTTCGACAAGCATACATTTGATAACGACAAAAATCATATAATATCTCAAATCTTCTCAAATATCCATAAAGAATATCATATTCTTTAGCTTATTCACCAAACCTCAAATATTGACAAAAATAACAATATCAATCGCAAAAAAAATTGGTGAAACACAAATTCTAGAAATCAATAATTAGAAATCCAAAAAACACAAAGGGGGAGGCCTTTCACAAATGGGAGCATGAAAACTCACCAACACGTGTATTACAAACGGGTCGTTATCCCATGGTCGCTAACCATAGAGTAAGTGCAACGATGTAGTACAACGGTAAGCCCGAGGAACCTGAATCTCAAATAATCTGAAACAACAACGTAGTGCAACGGTAGGCCTGATGAACCAAACTCCACAAAACCCATAGGTCTCTAGCCTATAAAAAAACGAAATGAAGCTCAACAAAACGGGATACGGTCCCCCATGCGGACAATGTGACATTGCATATCGCTAGTCTAAATCATAAAATGATCATCATTGATCAATAAGAAGTGTGAATTACACTAAGCTAGTAAATAAATGAGTTTAGCTTCATGTCCCATAACCACTAGCTTAACTTAAATATTTACGAATAAATTGTAGATTTCCACTTGAAGATTGTGACAAGAGTTAATTCGAACAAGTCCAAGAATTAAACGAAGAAGTAAATGCAACGTTTCATACCACTTGTTTTGCTAAACCATTTAATTAGATTTCTCATACGAATGAGGTAAAGGTTGTATATATTAATAGGTTGGAAAACAGTTTTGAAAACAAACTTTGTATTAAAATTAGTGTTGGAATCTTTTTTGTGAAAGAGTTTGAATATTTACTACTAGCATAAGAACCTTTGTATTTTAAAGAGACAAATCACAGAAATGGTTATAAAAACAATCTATCATGAAAAATCCACATTCGACAACGTGAATTAAAACCATAAAAATCGATATCAAATTCATCAAATGGATATTCCCAAAAATCCAGAAAAGAAGCCATCAAAGTTGATAATAAATGACAATAACTAATCACATCAATATGAATCGATAAAAATAGAAATTCCATACAAAAATAAGCGAAATGGCAGAATTGCACAGAACCAGACGCCTGGTTGGATTGGCCAAACGTCTGACCTGGGGTTTGGGCAATTTATTTTCCTTTTCCCCATTTTCTTTTTGATGCCAGAGGCCATCCAGACATCTCGTATAGTCTAACCAGACGTCTGGTCGAGTGGTCTGAAATTTTCTTTTTCCTGCCATCTTATTATTTTTTTCTCCAGGTACCATAACCAGACGTCTGGACTTAACCAACCAGACATCCGCTCCACTGGACTGGGCAACAGTTTGCCTGGGCAATTGATGGCCAAAACGATTCGGAAGCGATCAGATAAGCAATGAAGACTAGGGATTTGTGCCAAGCGACAACCTAGACTTATAGGCTCTTTGGTACACCCTCAATAACATGTCCAAACATCCAAAATAGGATTTTTAAAGATTTTGACTTCAAAACACCAAAATTGAAAAATTCACCAAATCAATTCAAATCAAAGAAAATGAACATGAAATGGATGTTAGGAATCCATAGGTAATAACAATGAAAGCTGTAGACGTAGATGTTATTTCAAGAACTCACCTTTAAACCCAAAAACATCGAACGAGAAGCTCAAAAACAAAGGAAAGATCAACTACTCTTCAACTTCAACTCTAAAAGCTCCAATCTAAGATCATAAGCAAATATTTCCTAAGTTAGGTTATAGAAAATTTCTGAAAATACAAAAGGAATTGAGATGGAGAAGATGAAGAGGATGCATACCTAAGCTTCTCTTTGATTTTGGACTTGAATTTGAATTTCCTAATAAAATTAGGGTTTAGGAATTTTAATTTCCCATCTTTCCTGCATTTCCTTTTAGCTTGAGAGTGTTAGGAAATTAGAAATGAAATGAATAAAGATGAGTGGAGTTAGGGTATTTGTTGGATGAGTTCGGTTCCTTGTTAGGTTAGTGAGCTGAAACCCAAACGCAAAGCCCCAAATGAAAATATCAAAATTCTAATCTACTCCAACCATATCGATGTTTATACTCAAAAAGGTCGCAAACGCCATTTTGGACATAGTGGAAGTGGTCTCGAATCCGGATTCGGCCTTTTACAAAATGTCACATTTTGGAATTTGAATTCAACTAACGATGCTACATTTAAATAAACATTTAAATATATAATCATAAAATATGCAGGTGGCTACAAATTGAGACCAAAATAA
This sequence comes from Allium cepa, assembly GCA_030765085.1. Taxonomy (NCBI): domain Eukaryota; kingdom Viridiplantae; phylum Streptophyta; class Magnoliopsida; order Asparagales; family Amaryllidaceae; genus Allium; species Allium cepa. Next base: position 764,253,165 of record CM060937.1, on the reverse strand, counting down.
TAGAACTCGAATATGAAAATTTGGGCTTAAAATGAAATAATTTTGAAAAATGAGAAATTGCTATTAGTCGTTGTTTAAAGCTAATGAAAGAAAACAAACTTTTAAATTCAAAGCTAATGAATTCTAGTTGATTATTCGATAATTTTCTAATTGTGAAAAATCTTTTAATATGCATAAGAAATCCAACTTTTAATGAAAACAGAAAAGGACATGGTTTTGATAAAATTGAACCTTTTAAGAAAAGGAATTGAGATAATGTTAAATTTCTAAAATATTTTTCAAAATGTTTAATTTGTGGAAAAAGAGGGCATAATCAAAACAAATGCTGGAATAGAAACAAAAACAAGACCGTTAAACAAATCTGATTCCAAAAGGTATAAAAGTGAATTCTCTTAAATTTAAACAAGTTTGGGTTCCTAAGAATATGATTGTTAAAATTAATGGTTTTTCATATAAAAAAATTTGGGTCCTAAAGATTTCAATCGAAAATGAAAGTGGTCCTTCATCCTTTGTTAGGCCACTCACTTCTTCTACAGTTTAGATGCAAAAGCGGGCTATGGAACAACTTCGATAGAGAAATATTTCAAGTTGTTTCATACGTTGAATAGCTATAATTCTAATGTTTCTTAGCCTAGAAAATGAGATGGAGATCTACACATTTCAGATATCACGACATCAAATGGAAGCAAGGTATCTCTAAACTATATTTTGTTCACTTATTATTAATTCTATTTTTGTCATCACCGCTGTAGTAAAATTGTCATATCTTGAGCTTCTTGCTCTAATTTGAAAAATTAAAGATTTTCTAGAAAATAGATTGAAAAATCTATAATTTTTAGTTTTTGTGTTTCTTTAGAATTTGAACATAAATAGGTGAAAAACTGCAAATCATTTAGAGCATTGTTTGAAAAAAGTTTCTTGATACAGCTGTAGTATTTCAATCATAAATTGAATAATTTTACTCCGATTTTTGAGTTTCTTGGAGTTCTGGAAAGCTAACTAATAATTATACAATTTTACTATTCAACTTTTTGCTGATTCATTTTGGAAAGTCTTCAAAAACTGCAATCATTTTGGCACGCTACTTGAAAGATATTTCTAATTTTCACAAACAAGTTGTAGTATTTCGTTCATAAATTTTGATCGATTTATCGTTTTGATTTGAAGCCAATTTTGATAAGTGGCATTTTTGAGTATCTAAAACATTCATGTTTTGTCCTAAATTCAAATTACTAACTAAAAGCTTTCAAATAGTGGTTTCAAACGGATTGAATTTTCAATTGCTTTGGTAAAATTGTTATCTTTCATTGTCTTGTTCACAACTATTAATGTAATGTTTGAAGAAATATTTGTATTTTCGCTTCAGTGGTAGAACTGCACAGAATAAGACTTCTGGTTGGATTGGCCAGAAGTCTGATCTAGGGTCTGGGGAATTTATTTTCCTTTTCCCTTTTTTCTTTTTGATGTCAGAGGCCACCCAGACGTCTGGTATAGTGTAACGACCCGTTATTTTGGACCATTCAAATCGACAATAAAACCATACATATCCGACTTGAATAATTCAAAATACCAAATTGTTAATTAAAATTTGGCAAAACTGAAAATATACAGTAAATTAAATCAATCACAGATCACAGAGTAATATAATGCAGCGGAATAGATAAAGAATAGTAGTTCATGAAGGTACTATATACATCAGAGTTAGAAAAATACAACCGAATAGTTCAAATGCAGTGAAGTCTCCAATGCAACAGATGTCTTCTCTGAACCAATCAACTGGAAAGGTTGGAATCTGATCCGATAGTTGGATTTTCAAATGAAGCTCCGAACTCCAAAGGCGAGTCTCAAATGTTGTATCACTCAGTCTGACCTGAGCGTAAAGCAAAACACAAAACACTCGAGTCAGGATTAACATTCTTATATCAATAAATCCAACTCAAGTGAAATATCAACTGAAATACAAATAATCTTAAAGGATGTTTGGGATAATCATCCTCTAAGGGTCCATGGATCTTTCTACAAGGTAGAAATATACACTATAACACCGTGGTCATTTCAGCTTAATTTATACTTCAAAACCAAATCTCATTTTCACTTCAAATATCTCTATATTTCCCAAAATAGTATTTATATATATTAAATAATTTATACAGTAAAGTATTTTCAATTTCCTCAACTTAACAAATCGTTCCAACATCAACCCGACCTTCCCATCCAAATTAAATTCAATCTCAATTTATCAATTTAAATTCAATTCAATTTCTAAAATAACCACTTAAATTATATCGATCTCAAATTTGGATTTATAATCACAAATACCCCTTTATATTTCCATATATTTCAAAACTTTAACTATTCAACGCTTCATCTAAATTTTCATTCAATTTATTTTTCTAAATAATAAATTCAAATTTAGTTCACCTTAAATTTTCATTTTAATTCAATTTAGTTGCTAAATAACAATTCAACTACGTTGATTTTAAATACAGATCCGAATCTCAACATAAACCATTTAAATTCCAATATAGTTTAAGGCTTCAATATTTAAATGTTCTATATAACAGTTTCATATAGATCTCGATTTAAGCTCATTATTGTTTCGTCTTGAAATACTCTCTTAATAGATTCAATATCATTTAAGTAACCTTAAATTACATTTTACTCAATATTTTCTTTAATTTATTTAAACGTGAAATATTCATTAAATCACTTAAATCAAAAATCCAGTTATAAAATCATACCTTTTAAATTTCCCATTCAAAAATTTCAAATCGATTTAATTAAATAAATCCTTATTTAAATACCATTTTTATAAACCCAAATTTATCTCCCAATCTTAATTATTCAATTTATTACAAGTGAATCTATTTGAAATATAGATTTACATAAATACTTAACCATATTATATGTATTAAATCAATCTAATTTAAATCAAATATTACTACCAAATCTATATATACAATTTTCATTTGTATAATATCTTAAGAATCAAATTTATTAAACCATATATTTCTTTCCAAAATTATAGAAATTATTTTCAAAATATTTATATGGACCAATGGTGTCTGTATATATTTCCTATCATATAGTCAAGTGCTACGGATATTTATCATTTCAATCCGTATACGAAACATATACGGGTGAATATCATTTCAACCCGTAATCCCAAATTCAGTTAAATGAAAATCGCTTGGGTTTATCATTTTAACCCATAATGATTTTCTCCTATTCTAAAGTCTGTTCGGGTATGTATCATTTCAACCCATAGTGATTTCTAAACTACAGGGAACTTGCAGAGTGATAACATAAAATACAATAAAATAACAGGCATATATCATCAATAACAATATAATATAAACAACAGGATATAGTGTCATATCCCGCAGGTGAACAGTTACAGATAATAGCATATATAACAAATTTAAATAACTACAGCAGCATATTTCAATTGTCGTTTCAATTGAAATCAAATTTAATGAATAAAAATATGTTAATCGTGAGTGATTACTCACCTTTCAAGGCTAGAGAGATTTGAAATGGGTTATGGATCCAAGAACGAATTTCCAAAATGAACATGATTAGCACGAATAGGACGAACAGAGCTGATAAATAGAGATCGACGAAAATAGATTAGAAACTGCTCGATGTAGACCGAAACAAAATATATAAAATCCCAAAATATTTATTTGCTTACTAATATTAACTTTGAGACTCATTAAAATTGTATACATACGTTTTCCAAAAATATAAATAGTTTAGAAACAACTATTGACCATACGTTCTGTATAATCAACATATATCCATTATACATTTAAACTAGACTATATTTAGATTATACTATGTATAGTCACGTAATATTGTATACAGTACACTTATTACAATACACGTTAAGACTACAAATATAATATTTAACAATACACTTATAACAAAATACTTGCCTGTAAAATTTCAGTTTTAATATAAACACAGAGAACAACCTTATATATTTATTAATATTCATTTATATAAAAACTCTTGCTATATGTTTATATTCAAAAGCTAATAACATAACTATAATGCAAACGTATATGTAGTCGAGAATATATAATACATTTTTATACTTTCTTATGCACTTAATATACTCAACAACGAGTTATATATATATAAGCGGTCATGCATTTTTATATGAAACAACAAGTATAAAATAACTTTTAAAACTTTATCATTATATATATATATATATATACTTTTTATACACTGAACAGTTAAAATAACTTCTAAAACTTTTTTTTAAAAAACTTTATCATTATAAAATAACTTTTAAAATATACATCATATGAATGTTTTTAATCCACACAAAAAATATATGCTTCCTTATACATATTATATATATCTAATTTATTTATTCTTATTATTATTAATTTTTATATATATTAAAGAAAAGTGGTGCCTGAATAATATTTTCTCATTCTCCTAGAGCATAGATGACTAACAAAACACGCATGGTCTAACATGTGATAACATTTATTTTCTATTTTTATAAAAGTGGTGCAAACATATTTACTCTATCTTAGAGTACAAGTGGAGCAAATGAATTTTTTCAAGGCCTTAGCCAAATGCATATTTTTCTCAAACCAAAATACTTATTAACGTTAAGAACTTGAACGAACAAAGCCGAGGAGAATATTTTTACTGATTTAAAACCTGAAGTAAAACAGCGATGCCACCTGCATCCTTTTGCAACGTGTTTATAAATGATATAAGCAAGAATCTGTCTATACTGTGGGGGGTGCTCATGATTATGGAGGAGGGTAGGTGTCATGTGGTGAAATAGTAGAGCCAAAAATTTGAGCAGAACAATGAAGAAAAGGAAAAAAAAAGGAGGAAAAATAATTCGGTCATTACCTGATGCTTTGCTCACACGCAAGGAAGAAGGAGAGGAATCCAAAATGAGATGCAGATGAAGTTTGATACGTGGTTTGTATTTATTTGTGACAACACAATTGTTAAAGTGGGAAAGCAAAAATTAAGGCATGCAAATTTTAAAGCAAGGAAGAAAACATGTTTAACATTTAAAGAAAACTTGCATGCATCAAGGGAAAAATGAAAAGAAATTTAAAGGTTTTGGAACGGTTAGTAATTTGTGGATCACGTTCCTATTAAATAAGAAGGCAAAAGGAAAGTGAATATAGTTTGCATGTAAATGGTGAGGCACATTTTATATTTAAAGGAAGTAATTTGCGTTGATTTAGTGGAGGAAAGGGTATGAAATAAATTGCTTTAGGAATGGTAGAGAAGTATGAAATGAATCGTGTTTTATAATCAAACACAGGTTGATAATGGTGAAAGAAAAAGGCAGGAGGAAAGTTGATTTTTAACCGGATTGGAATTTAAAGATTTTATACCAATTTTAAACGAGAGGCAATTGGAAAGAGTAGAAAATTTTCCGCATGAATCCAAGGCAAACATTTTAAACTAATTGAATGGTTAGGGAATTTATTTCTTTCCCACTTAAAAAAAATACGCCTACGGATAAATTTAATTATTATCCAAGGTAAGAAAATGAGACATGCGTAAAACTGACGTAAAAATATACGCCGAATTTATAACAAAGAAACGCTTTTAAATTTGTACGTTTTTCTTATGTAGTAAATATAGGTTATAATATTACATCAAATTCATACCATTTGTATGCCAACTAAATTGTACAAATTAAAACGTGTATCTTAAATAGCTTATTTACACTATTAACTCAAATTTTATTACTTAATTAAAATATGATTTGTTTATATCTTTGTGATTAACTTAACAGTTAAGAAATAAACTGTTGTATATACGTATAAAAGAAAACGTAGAATGCGTACAACAGACGCAGTGATTTTTGTCCAAATAAATGAAAATAGTAGATTTAAATTTAATACGTTTTCTTGTATGTATATATACATTATTTATTCCATCAAATAACGCGCCTTTTAAACGCGAAATTAAACAGTTTATTTATACACAAAGTTTTGGAAATTTGTTACTTATATAAAAATATGATTTGTTTACACATTTACTAAGAAATTTATATTCAAAAATGTATATAAGTAAAATATAAAATATTAAATTTTTTGAAAGTATAAAATCAAATATTTTTTCAAGAACAAAAGGTGAAATAAACGTTGTTACGAACTTATTAAATTAAACCAAAAGATTAAAAATTAAAAATTTAAAGATTTATAACTTCAAAAAAAAATGTTAAGTTTTAACCAAAATAAGAATTTTAGAATTTTCACACTAATAAAAATCTTGGGTGATTATTTATAATTAAATTTAGACAATCAAATTTTCGAAAAATAAAACCCCAGAGTTATAAATAAAGAATAAATTATTGCTAAAATTTGGGTTGTTACACTCTCCCCCACTCAAAACTTTACGTCCCCGAAAAGGAAGGAGGTAGGAGAATTAAAATAACCAGAAAGAAAATTGGTTGAAAGACAAGATAAACAATAAATTTTAAAATTATATAAATTTTACTTGAAATATTCATTTGAAAACTTCACTTGGAAATCTTTTTTTTTACTACTTTATCTTAAGATACTTTCAACATTATAGATACATCAATAATCAGTTTATTTAAACATGTTTTATTAAATTAATAACTTCAAAATATTTATAACACTAAAATTTTCTATTAAACAATGTGGTATACAAATAAGCAATATTTAAAAAGGATATATCCAATAAGGAAGGAAGGTGGATTTGGAAAACAGAATCAAGGTGAATAACTAACTGAGCAGATAAGGTAGATGCAAGGAATAGTATCGGGCACGAATAATTAATCTAGAACCATAAGAATTTAAATTTCAAATATTAATTCAAAATTTCTTTGTTGGGAAAAATACTTTTATAATAAATACCTTTATAATAATATAATAAAATACTATTACATTGAAATAAATTTTCCTTTCGAAAATACTTTTATAACTCGATGTTTCAACAAGTTTATCCTCGTTCTTGCAGACTCTGGCCATGCGTTGATCCGGCGCAAAGCTAGAATTCTTCAAGTACTTAGTAGACCTGTTTCAACACCAACTGAAATTACTTGAAAAATTGCAACGTTTGCGATTTTTCGACGCTCGAAAATCGACATCAATACGTCCACTGTATCAACTGCCGAGCAATCGAATGCCGAAAAATCGTAACGTTAGGGTTAAAGAAGAAGAAAGAAGAAGAGAGAAAAGATAGAACAGAATAGAAAGAAAACAACATAACAATATCAGAATCTCACAATCGCAGCGGAACAACATACAATATATGAATGAATAATCTTTAAACAAAGAACTATATCAGTTATTACATTACATCATATTACATTACATCGTCACAGTGTACAACAACAAGCAACAACAAACAGCGGAAAAGAAATACTATACACTACTAATATGCCATGCCATCCAGCTTGCCTCCTGCAACTTCTGAATTCTAGAATATCCTGATAACCTAACTTTAGACTGCCCTTGTGGAAATTGGTGGGCACCCAGAGTTTAGGAAGGAAAACAATAAACTCCGAGCCTATCATTTGACTGGTGTGAGAACTTAAAGCAGTTTATCTTTAAAACAAAATAGAGGAATATTTTTAAAGTCAATTCGCAATGCTTTTTAAAAATAAGACTACCATAAGGCCTCCCGCACACACACACAATGCAAACGCAGAATCGGAGGAGATTTCTCCTTATGATAGTCAAAGATGCTTGGTACGCATTAAAAAGCAACATTTAATATTATTACTAGTGCATAATATAGGAAAAATTCATTTCGAAAATAAAGATATAAATCTTAGCCAACATACGACCATTATCGTATGCCTACTATAACTACCATCCAAACAATGGGGAGCCACCATAAGTGAATGGTAGGTTCTACAACTAAAAGCATAAAAGATCGTATTGTTTCTTTGGATTTCCAACAAATGGTCAGGCCAAGGAACTTCCCATTGCCACATGGGTACGCCTCTGGAAAGACGACCCGAGAACCAAATCGGATCTCTGCCAACACAAGGCCGGGTCACCCCTAACTGGGTAACTACTGACACGAATATGTCATCCCCCGATCGTAACCGATCTATCCGAGGATCCTCGATTTCCAACAACCACAAAGCAATAAATTTGCAGCAACAACATAGGTTAAGTATCTGGGCTCCATACCACGATACCACCTCTATCTAGAAGGAAAGACATACACTAAAGGGGCGCTACCCTCTAATAACCTTGCTGCATCCTTCCTGTTTTGACCATTTCCGGGGTGTGAGGTCCGACGAAGTCTCGTCCACAAAGCCACGCTTTATACAAAAGCTGTGCTTTGGGTCAACAAATGATCAAAGTAATGATCACTAAGATAAATGATCAAACAAATAATCATATCACAAATGATCAAACAATGATCATCCCACAGCAACACTCAAAATGCCACACTACCAAATTGGGAGTATACCGCTAATAACCTTCAACTACATAACCTCTGAGCTCGTACGTCTCAGAGAAGGGCGTTAAGCTAAGAGAATAAATTCTCCGCCACCAACAGAAATATATTTGAAAGAAATCAGCTTTATATCTCAACATGTAATGTCAGACATACAATCCATACAAGTCTGTTCCGGGCTCGAACAGAACCGAAGGCACTTACAAAGAAGTCCTTGCATTCCGGATAATTTCTAATCACGTCCGGACTTCCCGTCATTAAGGGTGATAAAACCTCTATATCGGAGATCAGCCGATGCAGAGTAACTCAACGGTAATTCTTCCGTTTTCAAAAATATCCGGTCTTCAACACCGGTCATCAAATGCAATCCATTACGACGTATCGCATATTCGGAATGGGTTATACGACCCCGAAGTCCTTTCCCGGCTAAACCGAATGGTGAGCGCTTATTCAAAAATAAGTGTGACATTTAAATTCAAACAATCACAACAAATACCTATTTAAAGGTAAATATTGATAGTCGGATTATTTAACTATCAATAGGCATGTTCAACATCACCAAATTCCAAATAATTTATTTTCCAAAATATCTTTACAAGATATATATATTTTCCACACTTCAACATTTGAAAACTAATTTTCAAATCACTTTTCACCTTTACCACTTTTGAAAATAAATTTCAATCATTTTCCTTACGCGAAATACTTTCATTTCAACATGGTTCATTTAAACCAATTAAATAAATTCTTACCGATTTACTTTATATTTATGTTCCAAACCCATAAATTTATTCCCATACTTCAAAAATAAATCAACGTTTATTTTTTTTAACAAATTCCCGTTTTCATTTATAAATTCCGTAGTGAATTTACATTCCAAAATATCTATGAATATACGATTTTAAATCGATTTCTAATATTCATTTTCAATTTATCTTCAAAAAGATAAATTCTCAAAACGTTTCATTTCACATTGGAAAAACATTTCCATACTTATTTATTAATAAGTAATTCACAAATCCATTTATTTTCAATACTTAGAAAATATTCAATATACTTAAACCGAAATTAAGTATATATTTCATTCTTTAAGGAAATCATTCTCTTAAACATATTTATTTGGGCCAAAACAAATGTTGCGCAAAACATCGTTACGACAACCTAAAATCACTAGTATAGGGATTCGAAATTTAGATAGATATATAAATCCCAATACTATACAAAAACATTTACTTTCGGAAATCATTTACTATAACAACAGTGTTATAGTCCATCATTTCCTTCTATTTCTCGAAAACGTCTATTTCAACAATAAATGTTGAAATCTATGTATTCGAATCATAATACATTTTAAAACATCGTTAAAACGATTAACTTCATTTTATAATATTCATTTTCCCGAGCATATCCAATTTATTTGATAATATATTCACTGTCCGAAATCGTGAATACACTTCCTTAACCAATTTCAACTTTCAATTTATCAAATTCCATTGATTTCGAATTTATAAACAATGTCTATAAATTCCATTTCTATTTATAAGCTTCGATTTATAAATCTCCTTTATAAATCTAATTTATATTTCGTTTATATGCCGAATCTAACTTATAAGTAAATTACTTATAATCCATTTATTCACAAATCCATTCTTTTATGTCATCGTTTGTTTATAAATCTAAAATTCTTATTTACTTATAAAACTAAGTACAACTTTATTTTAACACTTATAAAAGCTCGTTTTATAATTCCAATATCTTTAACTTATAAAATATAAATTTTATAAATCTTTTATATAAACCGTTTATATAATTCAAAAATCTCAATTTAAATAAACCAATCTCTTTATTAATTTACAAAACGTTATTTAAAACTTATATAACTCCAAAATTACACTTAAGTATTATTTTCCCAAAAATAAAACTTTTATAACCATAAAATTAAAATGTTTATTTATTTTAACAATTCAAAATTAAATAAAACGTATACTTTCAAAAGTAACTTTAAAAATTCTTTTAAAAACCAAAATCAGTATTTTAAAACTTCAAAAATGAATCCGATGATGCAACAGCACCAAATAGTCAATCACGACATCCAATATCATATATTGATATGATAATCAACAAATATCACAATATCTGTAAATAAATCAATACAGTTGAGGAATCCAGTTGGACCCCTCCAACCTGTTTCCCTGCATCCACAAACATTAGCACAATACCAATTTCGTTCCAGTACGGAATTATCGCGGTATATGGGATTTATAAAATATTATCCGCTATTATGCGGCGCAATAGGGTCTCATCCGCTATATAATGCGAGAAATCAATTCCAAGTACATAAATAATACCAATTTTGTAACGACCCGTTAAATTTGATAATATTAAATGGATTAACTTAATATAATTTTTAATCTAATTTATAATAAATGTAGTAGTTGGATATAGTAACTGAGATTAAAGATTTAACAATTGAAATGTTATATGGCAATAGGTAGAATAACGAAGATTTGTGTTGTGGTTATAAGTCATAATTAGTTGATTAAAATGGTATTAATGAAATAATAACTGAATTGAATTGCAATATATAAACATCAGAAAAATTTAATTGGTGGATTAAATTTGTTAAAGTTCATAAGTTTTGTAATTTAGTTTAGTAGAACTTTAAATTATAAACGAAGATTGAAATAAACGATAAATTTAATTATGTAAATGTTGACTCAAGACCTAGGTTATAGGAATTGGAACATAATCCAATTTGAATTAAGTAGAAGAAGGATTTGGTTAATATGTAAGTTATTGTTCAAGGTACTGAATAAAAACTTGGAATCCAATCATAATTTAATGATAATAACGTTAGTATTAGAAAATAAATATATTTCAATGCAGTACCCGAATGAACGGAATAAAATGAATATATATTGAATAGAAATGAAATGTAAATTGGCACATTTGGTTGAAAGTTAATTTTAAGAAACATATAAATGTTGAATTTGTGAATATTAATATAAATATTAACTTGAATGGGATTCATTAATACAAAGATGTAATAAGTGTAGATAGTAAAAATTTAATGGCTGTAGTGGATAAAAAAATCTAGTAGTAAAATAAAATTTATTTATATGGAAAAAGAGTATAGATTTGAACAAATTTATGAAAATTTGATAAGAACAGTGGTTGTAATCAGTTTGGTTATTTAATATTTGGAAGATAGAGATTTGTAAATCCGTTAATGAATTTATAATGGGAAGGAATGGTAAGAATGTAAAAATTATAAGCATTTGATTCAATTAAGGGAACTAAATTATAATAAATGGTCGTTTAATAAATTCAATGTTCTGTGAGAAATCATAATAGTTGTGTAAAATGTGTACAAACTTCGATTTGGAAATTTATTGGATTTATAACGGTTTTGGTATTACATTTATGAGTTTAAAAGTTATTCCATTTTGTAAAGTAATAAAAGCTTATTTAGGTGACTAGAATTTAGCGTAACGACTATTGTGTGTTACCTATTCTTGTTGCTTGTTAATTTAAATTTTGGGAATCAAATTCAATTTGTCCGCCAATTTACCGCAGTTAAAGTGAAATGAATTGGTGAATGAGTAATGTTAAATACGAATAAGATGTAACCAAGAAAAATCCCATTTATAATAATTTATGTAGAATAAAGTAAAGAACCAGGAAATGAAAATGTGAAATTGTGGATGCAATGAGATCTTAAGTAATAATAACTTTGTTAGGTAAGTGGTAACAGATTTTTTTTTGTATAACCAAATAAAGATCCAAATTTATTTGGAAATTAATTGCAATCAATTGAATTTATTGCAATTAAATGGATTTAATATTTAACAGTTATGTAATTATTATTTGGAAGAAATTGGAGTTATTTGTAATAAGTATGAACCTAATGTTAATTTTTCTTATAGGATTGACAATTGATATGGAATGAAAAGAAGAAAATTTGGGTCAGTAAAATTTGGAATTTATTCATAATAAAATGGATTCTAACGTTAAATACTACGTTATTGAGATTTAAATTAGACTTAAAGAATAATGATGTGAATCAGGAACTAATGTTTATGGCATCTTTATTTTAGGTGAAAGTTGAGAATATAAAGACTTAAAAATCTAAAGTATGGGTTTTGAGAATATAATTTATAAAATTCTTAAATATAAGAAAGTGTAGAAATTAACATTTCAATTAATATACTGTCAACTTTTAATTCACAGCTAAGCCTGTTAAATCTTTTCAATTGATTACGAATCATATAAGAAATAAAATTTGGCCAATTTTAGAATTTAATATAAAATTTGGATTTTTATAATTTATTTAATTTATTTAATGAATATTAAAAATAGCCATTTTGGCCACGGACTCGGATTTCGACGAAACCAGTTTCATCGGATCCGTATCAGTGAATTATTATAGGGTTTCAAGTTTCGTATCGATCGGACTTGTCGTTTGATCGTACGGGCGTGAAACGCCTTGAAATCAATTTTAATAAAATCAATTTGAAATCAATTTGGAAATTTTGTTTTCAGCATAACTTCTTCATACGATCAAATTTGGATGTGAAACTTTTTTCGTCGCGTTCAGAATATTTTAAATTACCTATTTGGATATATAGATTTACGAAATTTCGTTCCGGAGACATAGCGGGCTTTTTGGGCCTTAATTTGTTTCGTACGTTCATCTATCTAGTCTATCTACTCTAACCCAACCCTACCTATAAATATACAGTTATAAACCCTAGCTCCATTCTATTGTCTATTTGTTGCACGTTCATCTTCTTCAAGCTTCTCTTCTTCTTCAATGGGGGCTAACCCTAGATCCAGTCAGTTAAAAAAAAAAAAAAATTCAAATTTAAAAAAAAAAAAAAAATTTCGGATCTGCAGCAGCTTCTGGTCGCGCTTCGGGTTTCAGGGAAGAAAACCCTAGAGCAACTTCGGGTGAGGAAGAAAATGACTCGGGTCGCTCCGGGTCGTTTTGGCGAAAACTCTAAGCAAGCACCGGGGAATTGAGGCGGCGCACTGAAGTCGAACCCGAAGTCGACCCAGGACCAGAATTTTCCATTTTTCAAATTTTCATAACTTTTGCATACGAGCTCGGATTCACACGCGGTTTGTTTTGATGGGATCGTATCGGAATTTATGACGTTTTGGCACTAGTTTGGATGAATTTGGAGACTATCCAATTTTTGGGTTTAAATTGGATTTGAATTCGATTTAAATTCCAAAGGTGAGTGTTTTAACCCACTCACAACTCCTAGAAGCTTTTATGTTTGTTAAATTAATTTTAGAAATGAATAGAAATTTATTTATGAGTATTTGGCATGTTTATTTCACTCATATTTGTTGAATTGCATTTATTAAATTTAACTATTAATTTAATTTATTTATTGCGTATTAATTGATAGTTAGAATTTATTTGTTCGCCTATAAACTGCTAGTTAACAGTTATATAGATTATTACTGAATATAAACTGTTAGATTAATAGTTGTTAAATTTAATCTGAATAAAATTGCCAGTTATTACATGTTATATATTATCAAATATAAATTGTTATTGATTGATATTGCTTGATGATTGTGATTGGATGATGGGTGATGTTGATGGATGTTTTATTGTATATCATTAAATGCAAATTTTCATGCATACTTCCTTTCATTCGGGATTGTGGTTTGAAATGATATACCACCGCAAAATTTTATATCTTTTAAATTGCGGATTGAAATGATAAATATCCGTATCACTTGACCATAGGATAGAAAATTATATACAGGCACCGCGGTCTATATATAACTATTTTAATGTGATTTCTATGGTTTGGATGGAATACGGTTTATAATAATCTTAAATTTTATATTGTATAAATATTATTTTTCCATATATATACATATGAAGTTGAAATTTTGAAATTAAAAGGTGTATAAATCTCTTTATTAAAAATGGAAAAATTTAAGAAAATGGAGTTGATAATTTATATCATATGTTTAAATATTAAGTTTGGGAATTTTAAGATATGATATTTATAATTGGATTTTTCCCAAGATAAATTGAAATGAATATTCTAGTATAAATTGAATTGAAAAATAATATATATTTTATTACTAGAAATTGGAGTTTTATTTATTTATGGATTTTATGCGAGTATTCAAGACTAATTAATAGAACATTCGATTTGTTGAAAGAATAAAATCCAACTTTAGTTTGAAATATTAATACTCTAAAGGGATATACGTATATATATATATATATATATATATATATATATAAATTTAAGTGGTTTTGGAACTTGAGAGAGATAATACAAATTTTGGTTTAGACTTTAATAAAGAAATGTATTTGTAAAGCCATGAGAACTATTTTCTTTACAAAGTAACATTTAAGTTAAACCTTTTAATTCATATACCGTTGAATATCCAAACCATTCAAGTTTTAAAAGTTATGGTTTTAAATTATGAATTTCGAAACATTATGCTTTGAAAGGATATTTGGCTTTCAGACGTTATAAATTTTAAAGCATTTGGATTTTTGAAAAGGTTTATATTTGGGATAAAGGATATCATATTGTTTTGGGTTTTAAAATGATATCGTATTCATAATTTTAAAATGGAAATGTTTATTCTGGTTTTAAAGTATGAGCTATTTTTAAATGACCGTGGTGTTATAATAACGATGGGTTGGCAAAGAGACCGGGATCGGATATGGACGTACTCTCTGTCGATACCGAAAACCACTTTGACTAACCGTGTACGCGGTGGAGATTCCAGAATGAAGTAGGTGGTGGCGACGTTTCCTGTAAGGTAAATACGTGGACACGACTCCCGTGAGTTGGCATAAGGTGGCTAAAACAGGAGCAATTCTCAGGCCAATGAGGTCATTCCTCTGATCGGACCCTCCTCTTCGATATTATACTTTGACATGGATTGATTCAGTGGCCACTTCTATATTTTGATTTTGGGGAGTTAGTCCGAGGTGGGCGGTAACTGCGGCTACGCGTTTCCACCAGCCTGGATAGCAATTGGTATATCTACCCTGGCATTGCCTAGTTGTGCCGTGTCACCTACCATACCGAGCCTTTACTACGAGTTTCTATTTGTGTCGTACCTATGGAGTATCCTCTGGTAGCCTCCCGATCAGGAGGTATTACGGTACTGTATAGACTATTGGCATTTTACATGTTAAGGTGGAAAATGTAAAGCCTTAACGCTATTTAAAAGTAAGTTTATTTTATAAATAGACACTACTATAATAGCGCAATATACTACATAGTAAATAGTTTAACGGATCCTTAGGAGATGTAAATCCCGAGCATCTCTTGAGTTACTGTACTCATATTTATTTCTGTTAATTTAACTCACATAAGATCTTTTAGTTCTGACTCGAGTGTTTTTGTCTTTTCAAATTCGCTCGGGTCAGTACGAGCGTTTCAGGATCGAAGATTTTAGCTTTGGAGGACGAAGACGAAGAATCCCTATTATATTATTTATAGTATTGCACCACACTCTAAATTTCCGCTGCATTGATTGTATTGGTATGTGTAACTCTGATATTCATTGTATAAGTAAAATAAATATTTTGTAAACAGTTATCATGAACTGTATATTGATTATTATATTTTATCCTTCCGCTGTGAGATTCTATTTTGTTTTATTTCTTCTCTGTTTTTTTTCTTATTTACCCCATAACAATCCGCCCTTGCGTATGCTTTGAATTGGCACGTGTGTCGGTTTAAAGTGTGCGAAAAGGCTGGATGTTACAAATTTCGCTGTACTGTGAAATATTCGCGGTATATGTTTTTAATAAATAACATCCGCTTACTAATGGCGCATAATGTCTATTTTAACAATCATCATTCAAACATGCATTCAAGAATTTTAAATATAACTATTTAAAATTAAAATCGAAACCGATTCGATTGAGTGAGAAGTTCTCACCTTGATTTTCAATTTCGTTATCAGCTTTTATTTCGAATAAAATTAAACGTGCATTTAATTTTACCCAAAATTCTCACTAACTCCAAACGACTCCAATCCAATTCCATAGCGTAGTGCTCGTCCATACGAACCCAACGCAACTGGTTTCATGCGTTTTCGACCTCGTATGAAAATGATACGAATTTTTAAATTTACACGATTTATATAATTATAAATTTACAACTTTTATTTCTATTTTTAACCCTCAATCTAATCATCACCCTTAGATCTGGGCCTGCAAATCTCGGCCGTGACTTTGTTTTCTTCCACACGCGTGCCCTCTCCAGTACTTAGCACGCAAGAAACCCATCTCCATTCAAATTAGGGTTGAATTATGCGACCACCACAAGCCTCTCCAACTCGATCAGCAAGCGCCAAACGAACGAGCATCCCTACTCCATGCTCAGCCAGAACCAAGTGCAGCTCGGCCTCCAGTTGAGCACGCAATTCGATGGTACACGGCCACGAACGCAGCCCTCCAGCTCCCTCCACGTCGCGCCGTTTTCGATCAACTCCGTATAGATTCGAAGATCCCATCCTCCTCTTCAATTTTGCTGTTGAACACTTTCTCTAATTGCTTACGGATTTGGAGAGATTGAGGAGGAAAGAAGATGAATTTCTGGCCATCGGTTTCAAAAATGGAGGCCACTGAATAGAAACCCTAGGGTTTTTTTCTTTGCAAATGTGAATATTAAGGGGCTTATATAGAAAATTTTGCAAACACTATTCACCCCGGATTTTTCGAACACCAAACGAAGCGTGCCGGTTGGCATTTCTAAGGTTTATCCCGTGTTCCGAACACAATGGAACGTTTTTTGGGAGCTAATTCCATCATCTGTGCGAGTTATGGCAATAAACGTTCGATTTAAAATAAATCGATTTAAACTAATTTCTAGGCAGTTTAGCCTGCACCGGACAAACGGTAAATCCGATTGACACGAAATTTGAAACCATACAATAATATCACATTATGGATACGATAAAACTGGTTTCGTCTAAATCCGAGACTGTTTGAAAAATGGCTATTTTAACTCGCCAAATTAATATTAAAACAATTTCGATGCGTTTCGAGCTGCCACAGTCAAATTAAAACTCCGATTGCTACGAAAATTGAAATCCGATAATAACAAACTATTACGGATCCAATGGAACTAGTTTCGTCCAATTCTGAGACTGTTCGAAAATTGACTAATTTCACTAGTCGATTTAAATATTAAAATATTCAATTTTCACAAATTAACTTCTAATTCGATTTTAAAAGTTCTAAAACATCGTTATAACTTCAACATGATAAAATAAAATTTTACAAATCATTTTCAATCATATTTAACCTAATTTTCAATTATTTCTATAATTTAACATATGAAATTATCGATTTAATTATCCAATTAAATCAAATTATTCGAAATAAAATTTATTCGACTTATAAATTTCACTTATTAATATTTAAAATTAATTAAATATACAAATTTTAATTAATAGAAATTCTGGGTCGTTACATACTTCCCCCTTAAAAGAATTTCGTCCTTGAAATTATCAAGTAAGAAAAGTTACAGAATCTATTAACTTTTCTAAAATTCATGGTTAAACTTCTTATAATAACTTTACTAAGTTTTCAAATCATACTTAGATATCTTTTCAAAAATAGCTACTATTGTTTAACTTTCAATTCCAAATCAAAGTTATAGTTTTCAAAAAAATTCAATTTTTCTCAAAAATATTCTAACGCCTTAAATTTTCGGAAAAATTCGCCATAGTCTCCTTTGCGCGGCTCAATCCCAAAAAAATGACAGTATATATATCCCAAATATACATCTCATCAAGTGATGAGGCATCCCGTAGGGAAAAGTGTAAAAGTACGATATTTAATCCGAGATATGTACCTTATTAATTATTAGCAAGCATATACGACTAATATAGCGCAAAAGCGAGCTCCAAATGCAAAGCTAACGCAATCCGCACCTACTAAACACTCAACAACAACATGAGAATCATGCACATATGAAAATAGTATCAATATACAACATATAGCAACATAATAACTATATATGCCAACTTAGCAAATGCAGTAAAAGCAATATATTCAACCATCAACCAACTATCATCCAACTTGCATTCAACTAACATCCATAACCAATAAATATTCATTCATATTCTCATTAATATTCAATGAAATAGGTTTTCAATTTAATCACATTTGATTTATTAATAGTGGATGTTTTTACTAACATTCATTTTCAATTAGTTTATATTCACTAATTCATATTCAAGTTGGTTCACTTCCAAATCAAATTCAATTCTATTTGAGATTCACTTAACTTCCAATTGGATTCAATTTCATTAGTTTAATTCAATTGCTAATTCCTTTAACAATATAAAGTTGAATTTCATTTATATAACTCAAGCTCGTATTTTTAATGACTTCATTTCATTAATTCACTTACTAATTCACTTTGACACCAAAATCAACTTTATTCAACTTCACTTAAGTTATATTCCATTTCAACCATCATTTGTTTATTTTATTAATATCAACATCACTTAATAGGTTCAATAGTTGGTTCATTTTAACTTGTCACATTATCTAGATAAAGTTTCCGGAATTCAATTACCCGGTTTTTTTTACCTCCAAAACCATTTTTTTGAAATTATAATCAACTCAAACCCTATTTCCTATGGAAGCAATCCATCACTTTTGAAACTCGTAAATGAATTCTAATGATGTGGCCATCATCATCAGGATTATTTTCCAGCGACCGAAGTAAGTTCAGTGCTTCCTCACATCCATAAATTCACTCTAAAACAATTTTCCTCCAAAAATATTTCCTAAAATAATATTCAGTTGTTTCCCTCAATACTTTGGAAAACATTTCAACATTCCCAAGAGTTTTAGATCTCAAAACCTTTGTTTTCATTACATTTAAAACACTTTTCAAAATTCTCGGGATTAAATTCTAGTTTAAATCAAATTTAGTTATTCTTCCTTTAAATAAATCATACTTATAGAATTTTATTTGGTTATAAACCCTTTCAAACTCTAAGTTCTTATATTTGACTATTTCATTAACAAACAAACATCCAAAGATATATAATTTATTCAGAAAATTATTTCTTCTATATCAAAATATAATTTTCAGGCAAAATTATTCATTGACCCACTTTAAAACAATATCGTGTCAAATTGTTCTGTACAAATGTTTAGAGATCCCTATCAACAACGTTAATTACTCGTATTGACCAAAATCCATATACCACTCGACAAACCAATTATCACAATATAAAACAATTTATATACACTAACAAATACGCGCTCGTATCTATTATTACACTCAAACTCATTCTAAAGTAGTACTTACTCCATCTCTAATGAGAAATACCCAACAGAGCCATGGTTGTCGCATAACCATATGCTCTGATACCAAATGTAACGTTTGCGATTTTTCGACGCTCGACAATCGACATCAATACGTCCACTGTATCAACTTCCGAGCAATCGAATGCCGGAAAACCGTAATGTTAGGGTTAAAGAAGAAGAAAGAAGAAGAGAGAAAAGATAGAACAAAACAGAAAGAAAACAACAGAACAATATCAGAATCTCACAATCGCAGCGGAACAACATATAATATATAAATGAATAATCTTTAAATAAAGAACTATATCAGTTATTACATTACATCATATTACATTACATTGTCAGAGTGTACAACAACAAACAATAACAAATAGCGGAAAATAAATACTATATACTACTAATACGCCATGCCATCCAGCTTGCCTCCTGCAACTTCTGAATTCCAGAATATCCTGATAACCTAACTCTAGACTGCCCGTATGGAAATTGGTGGGCACCCAGAGTTTAGGAAGGAAAACAATAAACTCCGAGTCAGTCATGTGACTGGTGTGAGAACTCAAAACAGTTTATTTTATCTTCAAAAAAAATAGAGGAATACTTTTAAAGTCAATACGCAATGCTTTTTAAAAATGAGACTAACATAAGGCCTCCTGCGCACACACACAATGCAAACGTAGAATCGGAGGAGATTTCTCCTTATGATAGTCAAAGATGCTTGGTACGCATTAAAAAGAAACATTTGATATTATAACTAGTGCATAGTGTAGGCAAAATTCATTTCGAAAATAAAGATATAAATCTTAGCCAACATACGACCATTATCGTATGCCTACTATAGCTACCATCCAAACATTGGGGCGCCACCATAAGTGAATGATAGGTTCTGCAACTAAAACCGTACAAGGTCGTATTGTTTCTTTAGATTTCCAACAAATGGTCAGGCCAAGGAACTTCCCATTGCCACATGGGTATGCCTCTGGAAAGACGACCCGAGAACCAAACCTGATCTCTGCCAACACAAGGCCGGGTTACCCCTAACTGGGTAACTACTGACACGAATATGTCATCCCCCGATCGTAACCGATCTATCCGAGGATCCTCGATTTCCAACAACCCAAAGCAATAAATTTGCAGCAACAACATAGGTTAAGTATCTGGGCTCCATACCATGATACCACCTCTATCCAGAAGGAATGATATACACAAAAGGGGCGCTACCCCCTAATAACCTTGCTGCATCCTTCCTGTTTTGACCATTTCCGGGATGTGAGGTCCGACGAAGTCTCGTCCACAAAGCCACGCTTTATACAAAAGCTGTGCTTTGGGTCAACAAATGATCAAAGTAATGATCACCAAGATAAATGATCAAACAAATGATCATATCACAGATGATCAAACAATGATCATCCCACAGCAACACTCACCATGCCACACTACCAAATTGGGAGTATACCACTAATAACCTTCAACTACATAACCTCTGAGCTCGTACGTCTCAGAGAAGGGCGTTAAGCTAAGAGAATAAATTCTCCGCCACCAACAGAAATATATTTGAAAGAAATCAGCTTTATATCTCAACTTGTAATGTCAGACATACAATCCATACAAGTTTGTTCCGGGCTCGAACCGAACCGAAGGCACTTACAAAGAAGTCCTTGCATTCCGAATAATTTCTAATCACGTCCGGACTTCCCGTCACTAAGGGTGATAAAACCTCTATATCGGAGATCAGCCGATGCAGAGTAACTCAACGGTAATCCTTCCGTTTTCAAAAATATCCGGTCTTCAACACCGGTCATCAAATGCAATCCATTACGACGTATCAAATATTCGGAATGGGTTATACGAACCCAAAGTCCTTTCCCGACTAAACCGAATAGTGAGCGCTTATTCAAAAATAAGTGTGACATTCAAATTCAAACAATCACAACAAATACATATTTAAAGTTAAATATTGATAGTCGGATTATTTAACTATCAATAGGCATGTTCAACATCACCAAATTCCAAATAATTTATTTTCCAAAATATCTTTACAAGATATATATATATTTTCCACACTTCAACATTTGAAAACTAATTTTCAAATCACTTTTCACCTTTACCACTTTTGAAAATAATTTTCAATCATTTTCCTTACGTGAAATACTTTCATTTCAACATGGTTCATTTAAACCAATTAAATAAATTCTTACCGATTTACTTTATATTTACGTTCCAAACCCCTAAATTTATTCCCATACTTCAAAAATAAATCAACGTTTAATTTTTTAACAAATTCCCCTTTTCATTTATAAATTCCATAGTGAATTTACATTCCAAAATATCTATGAATATACGATTTTAAATCGATTTCTAATATTCATTTTCAATTTATCTTCAAAAAGATAAATTCTCAAAACGTTTCATTTCACATTGGAAAAACATTTCCATACTTATTTATTAATAAGTAATTCACAAATCCATTTATTTTTAATACTTAGAAAATATTCAATATACTTAAACCGAAATTAAGTATATATTTCATTCTTTAAGGAAATCATTCTCTTAAACAAATTTATTGGGCCAAAACAAATGTTGCGCAAAACATCGTTACGACAACCCAAAATCACTAGTATAGGGATTCAAAATTTAGATAGATATATAAATCCCAATACTATACAAAAACATTTCCTTTCGGAAATCATTTACTATAACATCAGTGTTATAGTCCATCATTTCCTTCTATTTCTCGAAAACGTCTATTTCAACAATAAATGTTGAAATCTATGTATTCGAATCATAATACATTTTAAAACATCGTTAAAACGATTAACTTCATTTTATAATAGTCATTTTCCCAAGCATATCCATTTTATTTGATAATATATTCACTGTCCAAAATCGTGAATATACTTCCTTAACCAATTTCAACTTTCAATTTATCAAATTCCATTGATTTCGAATTTATAAACAATGTCTATAAATTCCATTTCTATTTATAAGCTTTGATTTATAAATCTCCTTTATTAATCCAATCTATATTTCGTTTATATGCCGAATCTAACTTATAAGTAAATTACTTATAATCCATTTATTCACAAACCATTCTTTTATACCATCGTTTGTTTATAAATCTAAAATTCTTATTTACTTATAAAACTAAGTACAACTTTATTTTAACACTTATAAAAGCTCGTTTTATAATTCCAATATCTTTAACTTATAAAATATAAATTTTATAAATCTTTTATATAAACCGTTTATAATAATTCAAAAATCTCAATTTAAATAAACCAATCTCTTTATTAATTTACAAAACGTTATTTAAAACTTATATAACTCTAAAATTACACTTAAGTATTATTTTCCCAAAAATAAAACTTTTATAACCATATAATTAAAATGTTTATTTATTTTAACAATTCAAAATTAAATAAAACATATACTTTCAAAAATCACTTTAAAAATTCTTTTAAAAACCAAAATCATTATTTTAAAACTTCAAAAATGGATCCGATGATGCAACAGCGCCAAATAGTCAATCACGACATCCAGATATCATTTATTGATATGATAATCAACAAATATCACAATATCTGTAAATAAATCAATACAGTTGAGGAATCCAGTTGGACCCCTCCAACCTGTTTCCCTGCATCCACAAACATTAGCAAAATACCAATTCCGTTCCATTACGGAATTATCACGGTATATGGGATTTATAAAATATTATCCGCTATTATGCGGCGCAATAGGGTCTCATCCGCTATATAATGCGGGAAGTCAACTCCAAGTACATAAATAATACCAATTTTACCGTACTGTGAAATATTCGCGGTATATGTTTTTGATAAATAACATCCGCTTACTAACGGCGCATAATGTCTATTTTAACAATCAATAGATAACAATCATCATTCAAACATGCATCCAAGAATTTTAAATATAACTATTTAAAATTAAAATCAAGACCGATTCGATTGAGTGAGAAGTTCTCACCTTGATTTTCAATTTCGTTTTTAGCTTTTATTTCGAATAAAATTAAACGTGCGTTTAATTTTACCCGAAATTCTCACTAACTCCAAACGACTCCAATCCAATTCCATAGCGTAGTGCTCGTCCATATGAACCAAACGCAACTGGTTTCTCGCGTTTTCGACCTCGTATGAAATGATACGAATTTTTAAAGTTACACGATTTATATAATTATAAATTTACAACTTTTATTTCTATTTTTGACCCTCAACCTTATGATCACCGTTGGAACTGGGCCTGCAAATCTCGGTCGTGACTTTGTTTTCTTCCCCACGCGTTCCCTCTCCAGTACTTAGCACGCAAGAAACCCATCTCCATTCAAATTAGGGTTGAACTATGCGACCACGACAAGCCTCTCCAACTCGATCAGCAAGCGCCAAACGAACGAGCATCCCCTACTCCATGCTCGGCCAGAACCAAGTGCAGCTCGGCCTCCAGTTGAGCACGCAATTCGATGGTACACGGCCACAAACGCAGCCCTCTAGCTCCATCCACGTCGCGCCGTTTTCGATCAACTCCGTATAGATTCGAAGCTTCCATCGTCCTCTTCAATTTTTCTATTGAACACTTTCTCTAATTGCTTACGGATTTGGAGAGATTGTGGAGGAAAGAAGATGAATTTCTGGCCATCAGTTTAAAAAATGGCGGCCACTGAATAGAAACCCTAGGGTTTTTTTTCTTCGCAAATGTGAATATTAAGGGGCTTATGTAGAAAATTTTGCAAACACTATTCATCCCGGATTTTCCGAACTCCAAACGAAGCGAGCCGGTTGGCGTTTCTAAGGTTTACCCCATGTTCCTCACACAATGGAACGTGTTTCGGGAGCTAATTCGATCATCTGTGCGAGTTATGGCAATAAACGTTCGATTTAAAATAAATCGATTTAAACTAATTTCTAGGCGTTTTAGCCTGCACCGGACAAACGGTAAATCCGATTGACACGAAATTTTGAAACCATACAATAATATCACATTACGGATCCGATAAAACTGGTTTCGTCTAAATCCTAGACTGTTTGAAAAATAGCTATTTTAACTCGCCAAATTAATATTAAAACAATTTCGATGTGTTTCGAGCTGCCACGGTCAAACGAAAGCTCCAATTGCTACGAAAATTGAAATCCGATAATAACAAACTATCACGGATCCAATGGAACTAGTTTCATCAAATTTTGAGACTGTTCGAAAATTGACTAATTTCACTAGTCGATTTAAAATTAAAATATTCAATTTTCACAAATTAACTTCTAATTCGATTTTAAAAGTTCTAAAACATCGTTATAACATCAACATGATAAAATAAAATTTTACAAATCATTTTCAATCATATTTAACCCAATTTTCAATTATTTCTGTAATTTAACATATTAAATTATCGATTTAATTATCCAATTAAATCAAATTATTCGAAATAAAATTTATTCGACTTATAAAATTCACTTATTAATATTTAAAATTAATTAAATATACAAATTTTAATTAATAGAAATTCTGGGTCGTTACAAAAACCTTTAAAAACAGATATGGAAAGTACAATCCAAACAAACAACCAAACCAAAACCTTTGTCCAACCACGGTTCGCAGATACACAATGGTTACGCCTGGGTCCCCCAGGAAACAATCCATATCCGTAAGGTTTCTAAGCCCTGCGAGTTACGCCATGATGACTAGTAGAGTGCAGGATACACAATGGTTACGCCCGGATCCCCCAGGAAACAATCCGTACCCATAGGCAAGTCTCAGCCAGGCAGTTTCGCTACTATTCGCGACCTACACAGACTGCAGGATACACAATGGTTATGCCAGGATCCCCTGGGAAACAATCCATACCCCTAGACAAGACTCAGTCAGGCAGTTGCGCTATGCAGTCGCAAGAGAAAAAAGAAACCATAGGTTACGCCACGGTGGGAACACTCGAATATTACATCCGGAAAACCAAAAATCAGAGAGAACAATATCGATAGAATGAATCCACGATGTGGCCACAAAGCGGATATCAAGCAGAAGGCACTTTCCATATCTTCAATTCGAAAAAATATATATCATATAGTACCTTTTCAAATCACTTTCAAATATCGTACTTATATAAAGTCCATATATATATGATTCCATTTTTCCCAAATCGAATACTTTCCAAAATCAATAATAGATCAAATCATACTTATATAGACTTCGATTATATAAAATCTCTTTCCAAATTGAGTACCTTTCAAATCAACTTCATACTTATACAATCCATTTTATATAAGTTCGACCACTCCCAAATCAAGTGCTTAATAATATAAGGTTCTCAAATTTCAAATCATTTCAATATCAATTCAGTTTCAAAATCATATACGATTTCACCAAATTTTCTTCCAAATTAAATACCTAAATTTCAAAGTTCCCAAAATAATAGGCTTAGAAAATAATCCCAGCTTCCGGATTAAAATAATTCAAGTCAAACAAATTCATTTCCAAAATCACCATATAAGTACTGGTTTTTAATTTCAATTTAATTTTCAAAACCAAATATTTTCTCAAAATCAATTATACTTAAAATGGTTTCCAAATTTATAATTATCCATTTAAAACTTTTAAACTATCTATTTCTATTTGAAATGTCCAATTTACCTTTCTAAAAACCATTATTCAAAACTATTTTTTTCAAAACATTTCAAAACTAAATTTATTTTCTTTATCAAACATTTTACACTCTTCGAAATTTCTTAGCTTTGAAAATTTAATCTCGATTTGGAAGTGTTCGAACATTCAATATAGTTAGGGAAATCAAATTTTCAATTCAAGAGTTGAAAATCAACAATAAATCAATAAATCAATTATTAAATCTGAAACTCGAGGACTGAACACCGGTCTCATTTTATATTGTTTCAAATATATACTTATATCTTTCTAAAATATCAAATTATACTTCAGAATTTGAAATCAAAAACGGTTTTACAAAAACACTTGCATAGAGAAGCGATTAAAGTGGCCTCTCCCCCACTCTGAAACTCGAAAATCAATGTCGATGATGCGTGTACTCATCACCGAAATTATTTTCCAGCGATATAAGAGAGTTCTGGACTTCTATTTTCTTGAAAACTTCTTCGAAATTTCTTTAAAATTATTGGAATTCTTTGAACTCATTTGAAACATTTCTTATTCGAAGAAATACTTTTAAATCGTATTATTTTTATGTATTTTCCAAAATCTTAAAACCAATTTCAAATACCGGAATTCAATTCATGAATTTCAAATTTAACTTTACAGTTATAAATCATTTTTATATAAATCAATTTCTTATAATTTTTCAAAATTTCAAATCCTTTCAAATCTTTTTATATAAAATAACATTTCTTATTTGCTTATAGGTAAATAATCTTTATCGAAAACATTTTCACTTTTATATATATAAAAAATCATAGTTATCAAAATAAAATTTCGGTATAAACAATTTCAAAAATACAAACAAAACCCGATTTTCAAAGGATGATTCAAGAATGGATTTCAAAACAAAGATAAAGATTTAATTTAGAGGAACTCCAATCAATAGAATCCTGATTCGAAGATAGACTCGATCGAAGATGAGATAATTAAATTACAAAATAGAAGATGGATATACTTCTATAAATCGCGGGCGACCTTAACCGGATCAACCGTAAATTTAGCAATATAATGGATGCAGAATTCTAAGGCCAATCGACATTCGATCGCTATAGATAGAATTCAGAATAATAGGAGATAGTAGCATCTAAACCGAGGATACAGAAATCTTCGGTGAGTCAATGCCAATTGAAATGGAGTTTTCACCCCCTTTACAAATCATTCAGTGGAGTTATGGGATACTCCGGAATCAAACGAATATAAATAGCGAGAGACAAATTGAATTTCGAAACCAAGGGACATTCCAAAATTCAAAGGAAATCGAGTCGAAAGGAAGAGATTTAACTCGAGGGAAAGTGATTTCGTAAATAAATTTACCATATATGCTATGTTTTGCCTAGAGCCAAAGCTCTGATATCAAATGTAACGACCCGCTATTTTGGACCATTCAAATCGACAATAAAACCATATATATCCGACTTGAATAATTCAAAATACCGAATTGTTAATTAAAATTAGGTAAAACTTAAAATATACAGTAAATTAAATCAATCACAGATCATAGGGTAATATAATGCAGTGGAATAAATAAAGAATAGTAGTTCATGAAGCTACTATATACATCAGAGTTAGAAAAATACAACCGAATAGTTCAAATGCAGTGAAGTCTCCAATGCAACAGATGACTTCTCTGAACCAATCAACTGGAAAGGCTAGAATCTGAACCGATAGTTGGATTTCCAAATGAAGCTCCGAACTCCAAAGGTGAGTCTCAAATGCTGTATCACTCAGTCTGACCTGAGCGTAAAGCAAAACAAAAAAACTCGAGTCAGGATTAACATTCTTATATCAATGAATCCAACTCAAGTGAACAAATAATCTTAAAGGATGTTTGGGATAACCATCCTATAAGGGTCCATGGAACTTTCTACAAAGTAGAAATATACACTATAACACCGTGGTTATTTCAGCTTAATTTATACTTCAAAACCAAATCTCATTTTCACTTCAAATATCTCTATATTTCCCAAAATAGTATTTATATATATTAAATAATTTATACAGTAAAGTATTTTCAATTTCCTCAACTTAACAAATCGTTCCAACATCAACCCGACCTTCCCATCCAAATTAAATTCAATCGCAATTTATCAATTTAAATTCAATTCAATTTCTAAAATAACCACTTAAATTATATCGATCTCAAATTTGGATTTATAATCACAAATACCCCTTTATATTTCCATATATTTCAAAACTTTAAGTATTCAACGTTTCATCTAAATTTTCATTCAATTTATTTTTCTAAATAATAAATTCAAATTTAGTTCACCTTAAATTTTCATTTTAATTCAATTTAGTTGCTAAATAACAATTCAACTACGTTGATTTTAAATACAGATCCGAATCTCAACATAAACCATTTAAATTCCAATATAGTTTAAGGCTTTAATATTTAAATGTTCTATATAACAGTTTCATATAGATCTCGATTTAAGCTTCCTTATACATATTATATATATCTAATTTATTTATTCTTATTATTATTACTTTTTTATATATATAAAAGAAAAGTGGTGCCTGAATAATATTTTCTCATTCTCCTAGAGCATAGGTGACTAACAAAACACGCATGGTCTAACATGTGATAACATTTATTTTCTATTTTTATAAAAGTGGTGCAAACATATTTACTCTATCTTAGAGTACAAGTGGAGCAAATGAATTTTTTCAAGGCCTTAGCCAAATGCATATTTTTCTCAAACCAAAATACTTATTAATGTTAAGACCTTGAACGAACAAAGCCGAGGAGAATATTTTTACTGATTTAAAACCTAAAGTAAAACAGCGATGCCACCTACATCCTTTTCCAACGTGTTTATAAATGATATAAGCAAGAATCTGTCTATACTGTGGGGGGTGCCCTTGATTGTGGAGGAGGGTTGGTGTCATGTGGTGAAATAGTAGAGCCAAAAATTTGAACAGAACAATGAAGAAAAGAAAGAATAAAAGAAGGAGGAAAAGTAATTCGGTCATTACTTAATACTTTGCTCACACGCAAGGAAGAAGGAGAGGAACCCAAAATGAGATCTAGATGAAGCTTGATACGTGGTTTGTATTTATTTGTGACAACACAATTGTTAAAGTGGGAAAGCAAAAATCAAGGCATGCAAATTTTAAAGCAAGGAAGAAAACATGTTTAGCATTTAAAGAAAAGCTTGCATGCATCGAGGGAAAAATGAAAAGAAATTTAAAGATACTGGAACGGTTAGTAATTTGTGGATCACGTTCCTATTAAATCAGAAGGCAAAAGGAAAGTGAATATAATTTGCATGTAAATGGTGAGGCACGTTTTATATTTAAAGGGAGTAATTTGTGTTGATTGAGTGGAGGAAACGGTATGAAATAAATTGATATAGGAATGGTAGAGAAGTATGAAATGAATCGTGTTTTATAATTAAACACGCGTTGATAATGGTGAAAGAAAAAGGCAGGAGGAAAGTTGATTTTTAACCGGATTGGAATTTAAAGATTTTATACCAATTTTAAACGAGAGGCAATTGGAAAGAGTAGAAAATTTTCCGCATGAATCCAAGGCAAACATTTTAAAATAATTGAATGGTTAGGAAATTTATTTCTTTCCCACTTAAAAAAAATACGCCTACGGATAAATTTAATTATTATCTAAGGTAAGAAAATGAGACATGCGTAAAACTGACGTAAAAATATACGCCCAATTTATAACAAAGAAACGCTTTTAAATTTGTACTTTTTTCTTATATAGTAAATATAGGTTATAACACTGCATCAAATTCATACCATTTGTATGCCAACTGTAACGACCCATAATTTTAATTAATTAAAATTTGAATATTTTATTAATTTTAAGTATTAATAAGCGAAATTTATTAGTCGAATAATTTTTTTCAAATATTTGGATTTAATTGAATAACTAAATCGATAATTTAATATTGGAAAATACAGAAATAATTGAAAATTGAGTTAAATATGATTGAAACGATTTGTAAAATTTTATTTTGTCATATTGAAGTTAGAATGATGTTATAGAACTTTTAAAATCCAATTAGAAGTTAATTTGTGAAAATTGAATATTTTAATATTAAATCGACTAGTGAAATTAGCAATTTTTCGAACAGTCTCAGAATTGGACGATACTAGTTCCATTGGATCCGTAATAGTTTGTTATTATCGGATTTCAATTTTCGTGTCAATCGGAGTTACCGTTTGTCCGGTGCAAGCTAAAACGCCTAGAAATTTGATTTACCGATTTAATTTTAAATCGAACGTTTATTTCCATAACTCGCACAGATGATCGAATTAGCTCCCGAAACACATTCCATTGTGTTCGGAACGCGGGGTAAACCTTAGAAATGCCAACCGGCACGCTTCGTTTGGAGTTCGGAAAATCCGGGATGAATAGTGTTTGCAAAATTTTCTATATAAGCCCATGTTATTCACAAATTTGCAAAATTCCTAAAACCTAACCCTAAAACGTTCAGAGCCGCCACCAACTATTTCAATGGCTAAAACGCTGTGACGCCCCACTCCGAGAGCCTCGTTAACAAAGAGTATTACATAGATAATACTGTCGACTAACGCGGACAATAGAGTATAATGGAAGCGACCATGTGTAATCTTACCTTAACTATTCACTAAATGCGTCGAAAAGTAGAAACATTAAAAATTCGACCTATTCAATAAATATTTAAAGCAAAACTACAATGGCTATAGGATCTATCAGAAGAAAATATAACAACTCAAATGTAATATACATCACAGAACAGTAAATCATCATATACCCATATACTGATACATTTCAGCGTATACAAAATAATACAAGTCAAGTGGTATAGCAAACCACAATATACAGACGAGTTGCAGATGAATACATATCAGAGTTACTACAAAAGGGGACTACACAAAAAGCTATGACAAAAAGAAGCTAGCGTAGTAGTCCATGCGGAAGCAAAATAGGCTAAGTCCAAAAGCACCTAACCTGAAACATCTCGGTCTGACCCGAGTATAAAATACACGGATCAGTCTAGCTAAACAAATCAGTTAGATAAACCGAACAACAGTAAACCTGCAAGGTTACAAAGCATAATATATATCTCTAAAAGAGATAACACAATCATCTCACGAAAGATGAATCATATAGATCAAGCCTCATATCATCGGCAACATATAGAAACAAAGGATAAGAATATCCCAAGGCAAGCCATAAAGGCAAACAACAAATACCAATAAATACGAGTTCCACAAGGTAAACGCTATATTTCGTGTGGCTCTAAAGAACCAATACAGAAAAGCAATACCTAGGGAATATACATATAAATGAAACATCATGAGCGGTGGTGAGTAAACCACTCTGTTATCCCTTGAGCGGTGGTGAAGAAACCACTCCAATACCTCCAGAGCGGTGGTGAAGAAACCACTCCAATATCTCTTGAGCGGTGGTGAAGAAACCACTCCGAAAGCAATACTAAAGGTAACCGGCAACCCCAAATATCTTTCGAGTCGGGGCAAAGGACCAACTCCAAAAGCGATATTTAAAGGAAACAAGCCAGAGGAGACAGTCCGAAGACACTATCCCAAAGGCAGCATGTGTCACAAACTCCCAGAGAGGAATCCGAAAAGTGGTAACATGAGTCCCATAACCACCCGTTCGCACTAAATGGTTTACTATCCGTTAGTTTATTTCACACTCAAAGCAGTACAAATTTACCTCATCTCATCGGTAAACCAGACACAAGGGTCAAAACGATCAATCGAATAGGTCGGGGATTAATCGGAAAGATAAACGCATGGATTCATGGTCCGTGTTTTACCCAACCGTTTAATCTTCCTTCAACTTCGCTCGAAGTGCGAAATCGTGTGTGTGGGTTTAAATGGAATTTATGAATTGGAGAAACGATCTTTTAAATGCGATTTGAGAAATCATTTTATAAAAACCCGTGGATGAAGTCAAGAGTAAGTTATCAAAGTCAGGGATGCGATAACAAACACTAAAAAGCAACTTGAATCGATAGAATCCGGAAAAATCAATCAAAATGCAAAATAAGGAAAACAGGCAAAACAAAGCAGGTCGGTCGACCGGACTGCAGGGCTCGGTCGGCTGGCCAGATGCAGAAACCCAATTCTGGCTCGGGGCAGCAGGTCGGTCGACCGGCCCAGGGAGCTCGGTCGGCCGAACCTGATGAATTTGCAATTCCATCCTTTTTCAATGAAATGCAAATCCTTTCCAAATCAAAAACAATGGCACATGCATAATTGTTAGGAATTCATACCCAACACCCATGAAATCAAGAGAAGTAGATGTGAGTTCAAAACTCACCTTTTTACACAAAACAAAGAAGATGAAGAAGCACAAATGCAAGGAATCAACCAACTACACTCCACTTCAACACTACAAGCTTCAATCTAGAATCAAAGCAAGTATTTCCTAAGTTAGGGTTAGGAATTTACTGAAATTGAAGAGGAGAAGAGATGGAGAAGATGGAGATGAACTTACCAATGGATTCTCTTTGATTTTGGAGCAAGAAATCAAGTTGGAAGTTGAAACTAGGGCTTGCAAATTTCTATTTCTCCTTCCCTTCCACCATTTTCAGTTCTAAGCTTAAGTTTTTAAGAAATGAATAAGTGAATGAGAGGAGAGGGCTGAGTTAGGGTTAATTTGATAGTTAGTGGGCTGAACCCAAACCCAAACCCAATAGAAAAAGTAGCCGAAATTTCACAAACTCCAAACATATCAAAGATTATACTCAAAAAGATCGCAAACGCCATTTTGGAACCAATGGAATTTCGAGCTCCAATTCGGCCATTTGCAAAAAGTAACATTTCGGACCAAAATCCGACTAACGACGCTATATTTAAATTAAACATCTAAATATAAAATCGTTAAATATGCGGGTTGTTACAGATCTCCCCTCCTTACGAAATTGCATCCCCGCAATTTCTAGAGACAATATTTGTAACAACCACATACATACAACATCAAAAGAAAAAGGAATAAGCTGGAGATGAAAAGACATACTCACCGGTTTCAAGCTAAGAAAGAAACCCCGGATAAGATCGCTCGATATACTCTCTGGTTTCCCAAGTACAGTCATTGGGATTAGTGGACCATTGAACTTTAACGAGCAGCACGTCCTTGTTCCGAAGGTGTCGCACCTCCGTGTCAAGCACGCGAATAGGTTGCTGTACAATAGACAAGTCCGGTGAGACCTCAAACTCTTGCAAATCAGGAGAAGCAATAACAGAATCCGACTCCCGAAGACACTTTCGAAGTTGCGAGACGTGAAACATGTCATGAATGCCAGATAGATGAGCTGGAAGTGAAACTCTATAAGCCACAGGGCCAATACGTTCAGTAATAGAAAATGGTCCTATAAAGCGAGGAGCCAATTTCCCAGTCGTACTGAAACGCATAACCCCCTTCAAAGGAGAAACACGAATAAAAACAAGATCGCCGATCGAGAACTCGAGAGGCTTCCTACGGTTGTCCGCATAGGATTTCTGGCGACTCTGTGCCTCCTTCATTCTTAACCGAATAAGATCAATCCTCTTGGAAGAATCACGAACAAAATCTGGACCAAGAATAAGCTTCTCTCCAGATTCCAACCAACATGACGGTGATCGACATGGCCTTCCGTATAAGGCTTCGAAAGGAGCCATACCGATACTAGACTGAAAACTATTGTTGTAGGAGAATTCTACAAGAGGTAGGTGGTCCTCCCAACTACCACCGAAATCAAAGACACAAATACGGAGAAGATCTTCCAAGATACGATTCACCCGTTCAGTCTGTCCGTCAGACTGCGGATGATAAGCTGTAGAAAAATTAAGCTTTGTTCCCAAAGCTTGCTATAGACTCTTTCAAAAACGACTCGTGAATAAAGGATCACGATCACTCACAATAGAACTAGGAACACCGTGAAGTCTCACGATTACCTTGACATACAACTTAGCCAAATGCGAAGCAGTTCTATTAGACTTAATAGGGACAAAATGAGCAGACTTGGTGAGGCGATCAACAATAACCCAAATACTAGAATGACCCGATCTCGAAGGAGGTAGGCCGTCAATGAAATCCATAGAAATTTGATCCCACTTCCACAATGGAATCTCAAGAGGCTGAAGAAGACCCGTAGGACGCTGATGCTCGGCTTTAAAACGCTGACAAGTTACGCAATTTCTCACATAACTCGCCACATCGCGCTTCATGCCTTCCCAATAATAAAGACGACGCATATCGGCATACATCTTGCTACTACCGAGATGAATAATATACTTAGAACGGTGACAATCATCAAGAATGTCATGCCTAAGTGCAAAATCAAAAGGCACAAAGAGACGGTTCTTCTTACGAAGACACCCATGAGAATCAATGCTGAAATCTCGCAACGCCTCTTCGCAAGATCCAGACTCACAAAGCTGAATAAAATGCAACAAGTCAGGATCACGCCGCTGAGCATCGGCAATACGATCCAACAAAATAGGTCGAGCTCCCAAACTAAATAATAGAATAAGAGAATCAGAAGATGAACCTCGATCACGAATTTCACAAAAAGATAGAGTCTCAAGAACATTCCATTCGGCAAGCATCATAGAAATAACAGCCGAATGTTTGCGACTAAGCGCATTTGCAACATGATTGCCCTTACCAGGGGTATACTGGATATCAAAGTCATAAGAAGCAAGAAACTCGAGCCAACGCTGTTGCCTCATATTGAGTTCCTTCTGAGTAAACAAATACTTCAAGGATTTATGACCGATATAGAGAATGAAGCGCTCGCCCAATAAATAATGTCGCCAAATCTTCAAGGCAAAGACAATGGCGGCAAGCTCAAGATCATGAGTGGCATAGAGAACTTCATTCGGACGCAGTTGCCTAGAAGCATAAGCAACCACCCGATCTCTCTGCATAAGCACAGCACCGAGACCACTACCACAAGCATCGGTGTAGACATCAAGATCATGATTCCCTTCGGGAACCACAAGAATAGGAGCATTAGTGAGAAGTTCTTTCAATGCCTGAAAGGAAGCTTCACACTTGTCGGACCAAATAAAATGAATGCCTTTCCGGGTAAGGCAGGTGAGAGGAAGCACAATACGGGAAAAATCCTTAATGAACCGACGGTAATACCCTGCTAATCCAAGGAAACTTCGAATCTCATGAACATTCTCAGGCCTCTTCCAATTCTGAATGGCTTCGACTTTTGAGGGATCGACAAAAATGCCACCGGAAGATACAACATGGCCTAAGAACTTAACTTTATTCTCCCAAAAGTGGCATTTGGAGAATTTGGCTTTAAGCTGATGATGACGGAGAGTACTCAAGACTATTCTCAAGTGATTAGCATGCTCAGCTTCAGACTTAGAATAAATAAGGGTATCATCAATGAAGACAAGCACGAACTTATCGAGATATTCCCGGAATACCCGATTCATGAGATCAACAAAGAAAGCAGGAGCGTTCGTCAAACCAAACGGCATAACGAGCCACTCAAAAGAACCATATCGAGTGCGGAAAGCGGTAAGAGGTATGCTATCCTCCGCGACTCGTAACTGATTAAAACCTATGGCAAGGTCAAGCTGAGTAAAGACCTTAGCACCACTCAATAGATCGAACATATCATCGATCCTAGGTAATGGATACCTATTCCTAATGGTCAACTCGTTAAGCTTGCGATAATCAATGCAAAGCCTAAGAGTTCCATCAGATTTTTTCACGAAAACGACCGCGGATCCCCACGGAGAAAAACTGGACTGAATCAACCGCTTGGACTCGAGCTCTAAAAGTTGCTTCTTGAGTTCCTCATTTTCCTTTGTAGACATCCTCGTGGGAGGACGACTAACTGGCTGCGCGCCTGGAATGAGATCAATGCGGAACTGAATTGCCCGTTTAGGTGGCAAACCCGATACAGGCTCAAAAACATCTGAAAAGTCACAAGCAATAGGAATACGAGATATATCATCATCATCTCGCGAATCAAGAGAATATAAAGCCATCTCTGAATTATCCACATCCCGAAGAACAAGAGATAACTGAGAAGGCGAATCAGGATGACAAAAATATAAAATTCTCTTGGAACAAATAATCCTGGCATCGTACCTCACTAGCCAGTACATACCAAAAATCATATCAAAACCCAAATGGGAAATAACGTGTAGATTCGCACGGAAAGAAAAGACACATAAAACAATCTCAACATTATCACAAAGCAAACTAAGGGTCGCGGATCCCCTAATAGGATTCGCAATCTTTAAAGAAGTAACCATACAAGAAA
The DNA here is from genome assembly GCA_030765085.1 of Allium cepa. Lineage (NCBI taxonomy): Eukaryota > Viridiplantae > Streptophyta > Magnoliopsida > Asparagales > Amaryllidaceae > Allium > Allium cepa. Next base: position 764,216,478 of record CM060937.1, on the reverse strand, counting down.
CATCCAAAGATAAATCATCAACGAGCTTTTTCGATACAAAAGAATGTGAAGCACCCGTATCGAAAAGAACTTGTATACTATGGTCATAAAATAAAATAGAACCTTCCAAAATAGATGGAGATATACCTTTAGATTGAGAAGGACCTCCAGAAGCATTCGCTACATTTAACTTGCCAGATGAAGAATTATTCGGAGCAATGGGACAAGTGGAACTACGATGACCTTCCCTCTTGCAGTAACGGCAGAAGAGAGGCTTAGGACAAGCTCGAATAATATGATCCGGAGAACCACAATTAAAACATTTTCGAACGAAAGGAGTTCCGGAAGACTGAGGCTGAGAACTAGGACCACCGGTCTTCTTTTTCTTAGAAGGAAAAGGTTTCTTCTGAATTGGAAACGGCCTCTTGTTGGGGTTCTTAAAAGCCTCAACATCTACATCACTATCACACTCCTTCTCGACGGTCTCGAGATGAAGCGCCGAATCAACCAATTCCTCGAAAGAAAGTTTAAGCTGGAGCAACAAGGACTTCCTAAGATATTTCATAAGGCCAGAAACAAACTTCAAATTCTTCTTGTAAGAAGTGCTGATGAATTCAAGACCATACTGAGATAAAGCCTCGAACGATGCGACATACTCAGAAACAGAAGATTTCCCTTGCTTCAACTCAAGGAAGCGACGGGTCAATAAAACTTTTTCAGATTCAGGAACGAACTTGAGTTCAAATCGTCCCCGAAACTGAGTCCAAGAAAGAGTAGACTCATCAATCTCAGCTACAAGAAGCTCATACCAATCAAGAGCACGCTCTTGTAATAAACTAGAAGTCACAAGAACTCTATCATGGTCAGAAAGATCCATGCGAGAAAAGATACGTTCGCATGTGCGAAGCCAAGCTTGAACTTCAAGAACGGATTCAGAGCCTTTAAACGGCTTTCCTCCAAGATGAGCAAAATCACTACACTGACGTGCAAAAGCAGATTTGCCAGGTGGAGACACTCGAGGAGGAACGGGAGGCTGAGTGCTCCTAAACAACTCCAAAAACTGATCGGCATACATATATACGCCATCCGGATGTGAGCCACTAGATTGCCCAGCATCCGAACGTCGACCTCTGCTTCTTCCAGACATAAGCTGAAAGTCAAGATAAGAAAAAGATTATTCACAAGGTAGATATTTCAATATGGGATACTACGGAATAATGCTAGACGTATTCCCAACTCTATCTAACCTTGATGGAATAAAGAGACACGATGATTCAAAGATTTGTATCACTTGTACACTTTGATGTACCATAATATGTGCATCTATTCTGTGTTTATCATATTTTGTTCTGAACCTGGCTCTGATACCACGCTGTGACGCCCCACTCCGAGAGCCTAGTTAACAAAGAGTATTACATAGATAATACTGTCGGCTAACGCGGACAATAGAGTATAATGGAAGCGACCATGTGTAATCTTACCTTAACTATTCACTAAATACGTCGAAAAGTAGAAACATTAAAAATTCAACCTATTCAATAAATATTTAAAGCAAAACTACAATGGCTATAGGATCTATCAGAAGAAAATATAACAACTCAAATGTAATATACATCAAAGAACAGTAAATCATCATATACCCATATGCTGATACATTTCAGAGTATACAAAATAATACAAGTCAAGTGGTATAGCAAACCACAATATACAGACGAGTTCCAGATGAATACATATCAGAGTTACTACAAAAGAGGACTACACAAAAAGCTATGACAAAAAGAAGCTAGCATAGTAGTCCATGCGGAAGCAAAATAGGCTAAGTCCAAAAGCACCTAACCTGAAACATCTCGGTCTGACCCGAGTATAAAATACACGGATCAGTCTAGCTAAACAAATCAGTTAGATAAACTGAACAACAATAAACCTGCGAGGTTACAAAGCATAATAGATATCTCTAAAAGAGATAACACAATCATCTCATGAAAGATGAATCATATAGATCAAGCCTCATATCATCGGCAACATATAGAAACAAAGGATAAGAATATCCCAAGGCAAGCCATAAAGGCAAACAACAAATACCAATAAATACGAGTTCCACAAGGTAAACGCTATATTTCGTGTGGCTCTAAAGAACCAATACAGAAAAGCAATACCTAGGGAATATACATATAAATGAAACATCATGAGCGGTGGTGATTAAACCACTCCGTTATCCCTTGAGCAGTGGTGAAGAAACCACTCCAATATCTCTTGAGCGGTGGTGAAGAAACCACTCCAATATCTCTTGAGCGGTGGTGAAGAAACCACTCCGAAAGCAATACTAAAGGTAACCGACAACCCCAAATATCTTTCGAGTCGGGGCAAAGGACCAACTCCAAAAGCGATATTTAAAGGAAACAAGCCAGAGGAGACAGTCCGAAGACACTATCCCAAAGGCAGCATGTGTCACAAACTCCCAGAGAGGAATCCGAAAAGTGGTAACGTGAGTCCCATAACCACCCGTTCGCACTAAACGGTTTACTATCCGTTAGTTTATTTCACACTCAAAGCAGTACAAATTTACCTCATCTCATCGGTAAACCAGACACAAGGGTCAAAACGATCAATCGAATAGGTCGGGGATTAATCGGAAAGATAAACGCATGGATTCATGGTCCGTGTTTTACCCAACCGTTTAATCTTCCTTCCACTTCGCTCGAAGTGCGAAATCGTGTGTGTGGGTTTAAATGGAATTTAGGAATTGGAGAAACGAGCTTTTAAATGCGATTTGAGAAATCATTTTATAAAAACCCATGGATGAAGTCAAGAGTAAGTTATCAAAGTCAATGATGCGATAACAAACACTAAAAAGAAACTTGAATCGATAGAATCCAGAAAAATCAATCAAATATGCAAAATAAGGAAAACAGGCAAAACAAAGCAGGTCGGTCGACCGGACTGCAGGGCTCGGTCGGCCGGCCAGATGCAGAAACCCAATTCTGGCTCGGGGCAGCAGGTCGGTCGACCGGCCCAGGGAGCTCGGTCGGCCGAACCTGATGAATTTGCAATTCCAGCCTTTTTCAATGAAATGCAAATCCTTTCCAAATCCAAAACAATGGCACATGCATAATTGTTAGGAATTCATACCCAACACCCATGAAATCAAGAGAAGTAGATGTGAGTTCAAAACTCACCTTTTCACACAAAACAAAGAAGTTAAAGAAGCACAAATGCAAGGAATCAACCAACTACACTCCACTTCAACACTACAAGCTTCAATCTAGAATCAAAGCAAGTATTTCCTAAGTTAGGGTTAGGAATTTACTGAAATTGAAGAGGAGAAGAGATGGAGAAGATGGAGATGAACTTACCAATGGATTCTCTTTGATTTTGGAGCAAGAAATCAAGTTGGAAGTTGAAACTAGGGCTTGCAAATTTCTATTTCTCCTTCCCTTCCACCATTTTCAGTTCTAAGCTTAAGTTTTTAAGAAATGAATAAGTGAATGAGAGGAGAGGGCTGAGTTAGGGTTAATTAGATAGTTAGTGGGCTGAACCCAAACCCAAACCCAAACCCAATAGAAAAAGTAGCCGAAATTTCACAAACTCTAAACATATCAAAGATTATACTCAAAAAGATCTCAAACGCCATTTTGGAACCAATGGAGGTAGTTTCGAGCTCCAATTCGGCCATTTGCAAAAAGTAACATTTTGGACCAAAATCCGACTAACGACGTTATATTTAAATTAAGCATCTCAATATAAAATCGTTAAATATGCGGGTGTTAAGAACACACTCTTCTTCTTCCTCGTTTATCTCTTCATCCATCGACTTTTACCAAAAACTTCCAACATGAAACTTGTAGAACACGTTGCGAACTATCTATTCAACGGTTATGATCTAAACTGACTTCATGAATCAACGGCAAATCGAGCTAGAAGTGCTGAAGTTGCGCACAGTTTTTCATGCAGAGGGGGGAGCCTAGTTCAAGGCGGTTCTGGCCGAAGAAAGAGCACGACGCGAGCTTCGATGTGGTGCATATGTGATGGGGTTTCGTCGTCGTTTGGGTAGTGCGGCTATTCACCCTAGTATACAATATGGGTTCGGCTATTACCTGTAGGAACGCGTGAGGAAGAGGGAAGGGGGGTCACGGCCCTAATGCATTCAAACTTGATCAACGGCCCAGAGGAGGTGTGGGTTAAAAATATAAAATATGTTGTAAATAATTTATAGTTTTAAATTCGTGTAACTTTAAAAATGCATATCTTTTTCATACGAGGTCGAAAACGCGTGAAATAAGTTACGTTGTGTTCGTATTGACGAATACTACGCTATGGAATAGGATTGGAAGCGATTGGAGTTAGCAAAAATTTCGGGTAAAATCAAACGTCCGTTTAATTTTATTCGAAATAAAAGCTGAAAACGAAATTGAAATCAAGGTGAGAACTTCTCACTCAATCAAATCGGTTTCGATTTTAATTTTAAACAGATAGATTTAAAATTCTTGAATGTATGTTTGAATGATGATTATTACCTATTGATTGTTAAAATAGACATTATACGCCGTTAGTAAGCGAATGTTATTTATTAAAAACATATACCGCGAATATTTCATAAACAGTGAAATTGGTATTATTTATGTACTTGGAATTGACTCCCGCGTTATATAGCGGATGAGACCCTATTGCGTCGTCTATTAAGTGGATAATATTTTAAATCCTATATATCACGATAATTTCGTACTGGAACGGAATTGGTGTTGTGCTAACATCTTTGGATGCAGGAAAACAGGTTGGAGGGATCCAACTGGATTCCTCAACAGTATTTATTTGATTATGGATATTTTGATATTTGTTGATTATCATATCGATATATGATGTCGTTGTTGTCGTGATTGACTATTTGGTGTGTAGCATCATTGGGCCAAATTTTGGAATTTTAATAGGATTTTAAAGCGATTTTTTGAAAGTATACGTTTATAATACTTTTGGAATCGATTCATTTTAAATAAATAAACGTGTAAATTTTAATGTTATAAAAATTATGATTTTTGAGAAATATAGTCAAAAGTTGATTTTTAAAAATATGAGGCTAATGATTTTATGAAAAAGTTTAAATGGGTATTTTTGAATTTATTGTAAAAAGTTTGAAATATAGGATTTATAGAATTTGATTATTTTATAAATCAAAATGGTGAAATTATAAAGGAGTTTAAAGATGTTTTAAAATAACAGTATAAATTGATTTATATAAGAGATTTATAAATTGATATTTATAAATTAAAATATTTGAATTATAAAATGAGTTTTTATAAGTGTTAGAATGAATTGTAAATGAATTTCATAAATGAATGAAATTTATAGGATTATAAACGGTGAAGTTATAAATGGAATTTTATAGGCAGTAGGTTTATAAAATTTAAAGTTATTTGAAGAATAGATATGGGTAAATAAATGAATCTTATAAGTTTTAAGATTTATAATTTGGGAAGTTAAAGAAACGATTTTGCAAACAAATAAATTATAAGTATTTAACTTAAATTATGGGCTTTTGGTTTATAATTGAGTTATAAATTGAATAGGTTAATAAAGGAGGTTTATAAAAGGAAGTTGTTACAAAATAAATAGAAACGGAATTATAAACATTGTTTTATAAATCCGCAAACGACTTATTTAGATAAGTAAATTATTATAACTTATTAATGGAGTTATATTCACATATTAGACAGTGAATAAAATAAAATGTATAGAAGTGATGAAATTGGTTAACGAAGTATATTCACGTTTTTGAATAGTGAATAATATGTTAAAGAAAATGTTTTGGATGTGATGTTTTAAATAAAATTAAAATGATCTAACGATGTTTTCAAAATGTGTTAAGATTCGAAACCATAGATTTCAACATTCATTGTTGAAATAGACGTTTTCGAGAAATAGAAGGAAATGGTGGACTATAACACTGTTGTTATAGTAAATGATTTCCAAAAGGAAATGTTTTATTTAATATTAGGATTTATATATCTATCTTAAATTCAAATCCCTATACTAGTGATTTTGGGACGTCGTAACGATGTTTTACGCAACATTCGTTTTGGCCCAAATAAATTTGTTTAAGAGAATGATTTCCTTAAAGAATGAAATATATACTTAATTTCGATTTAAGTATATTGAATATTTTCCAAATGTTGAAAATAAATAGATTTGTGAATTACTTATTAATAAGTAAGTATGGAAATGTTTTTCCAATGTGAAATAAACCGTTTTGGCAATTTATCTTTTTGAAGATTAAGTGAAAATGAATGATTGAAATCATATATTCATAGATATTTTGGAATATAAATTCACTATGGAATTTATAAATGAAATGGGGAATTTGTTTAAAAATAAATGTTTATTAGTTTTTGAAGTATGGGAATTAATTTACGGAATTGGAACGTAAATATAAAGTAAATCGTTAAGGATTTATTTAATTGGTTTAAATGAACCATGTTGAAATGAAAGTATTTCGCGTAGGGAAATGTTTGAAATTTGTTTTCAAAAGTGGTAAATGTGAAAAGTGATTTGAAAATTTGTTTTCAAATGATTGAAGTGTGGAAATTATATATCTTGCAAAGATATTTTTGGAAAATAAATAATTTGGAAAATTATTTGGAATCTGGTGATGTTGTGCATATCCATTGATAGTTCAATAACCGACTATCAATATTTACCTTTGAATAGGTATTTGTTGCGATTGCTTGAAATTGAATGCCACGCTTATTTTTAAATAAGCGCTCACTATTCGGGTTAGCCGGGAAAGGACCTTGGGGTCGTATAACCCATTCCGAATATGTGATACGTCGTTATGAATTGCATTTGAAGACCGGTGTTGAAGACCGGATATTTTTGAAAGCGAAAGGACAACTCGTCGAATGTCTTTGCATCGACTGGTCCTCGGTATAAAGACTCCATATGTGATGGGAAGTCCGAACGTGATTAGTGAATATCCGGATTTGCAAGGATTTCTTTGTAAGTGCCTTCGCTCGATCCTGGAAGAGACTTGTATGGATAGTATGTCTGACATTACAAATTGAGATATAAAGCTAATTTCTTTCTAATATATTTCTGTTGGTGGCGGAGAATTTATTCTATTAGCTTAACACCCTTCTCTGAGACGTACGAGCTCAGAGGTTATGTAGTTGATGGTTATCAGCGATATATTCCGAATTTGGTAATGTGACATGATGAGTGTTGCTGTGAAATGAACATTGTTTGATCATTTGTGATATGATCAATTGTTTGATCACTTATCTTTGTGATCATTTCTTTGATCATTTGTTGACCCAAAGAATGGCTTTGTACCAAAGCGTAGCTTTGTGGACGAGACTTCGTCGAAACTCACACCCCGGAATGGTCAAAACAAGAAAGATGCGGCAAGGTTATTGGGGGTAGCGCCCCTTAGGGTATGTGCATTTCCTTCTGGAAAGGGGTGGTATCTTGGTAAGGAGCCCAGATACTTACTCATGTTGAAACACTTTATTTATCATTGTGTGATGTTGGTTATCGAGCGCTCGGATAAAGGTCTTAAAGGACCGGGGGATGGCATACTCGTCTCAGTAGTTACCCAGTTAGGGGTAACCCGGCCTTGTGTTGGCAGAGATCCGGTTAGGTTCTGGGGGCGTCTTTCCAGAGGCGTTTCCATGTGGCAATGGAAAGTTCCTTGGCCTGACCATTTGTTGGAAATCCAAAGAAACAATACGATCTAGTACGGTTTTAGTTGTATAACCTGCCATGGAATGTGGCGGTAACCTGTTATTGAACATGGTAGTTATAGTAGGCATACGATAATGGTCGTATGTTGGCTAAGATTTATATCTTTATTTTCGAAATGATTTCCTCTACACTATGCACTAGTAATAATATCAAATGTTATTTTTAATATGTATCAAGCATCTTTGACTATCATAAGGAGAAATCTCCTCCGATCATGCGTTTGCATTGTGTGCGTGTGCGGGAGGCCTTATGATAGTCTCATTTTTAAAAGCATTGCGAATTGACTTTAAAAATATTCCTCTATTTTGTTTTTTAAGATAAAATAAACTGTTTTGAGTTCTCACACCAGTCACATGACTGACTCGGAGTTTATTGTTTTCCTTCCTAAACTCTGGGTGCCCACCAATTTCCACACGGGTAGTCAAGAGTTAAGGTTTATCAGGGTATTCTGGAGTTCAGGAGTTGCTGGAGGCAAGCTGGATGGCATTGCGTAATCACTAGTATATAGTATTTCTTTTCCACTGTTTGTTGTTGTTTGTTGTTGTTCACTCTGATAATGTAATGTAATGTATAATATGTAATAACTGATATAGTTCTTTGTTTAAAGATTATTCATTTATCTATTATATGTTATTCCGCTGCGATTGTGAGATTCTGGTATTGTTCTGTTGTTTTCTTTCTGTTCTGTTCTATCTTTTATCTCCTCTTCTATCTTTTTCTTTTCTTAAAACCCTGAGTGCTCGGTTTTCCGGCGTTCGATTGCTCGGCAGTTGATACAGTGGATGTATTGATGTCAGTTTTCGGAAGTCGAAGAATCGGGTCCTCACAATGTGGTATCAGAGCATATGGTTAAGCGACAACCATGGCTCTGTTGGGTATTACTCATTAGAGATAGAGTCAATAGTACTCTAGAATGAGTTGAGTGTAATAATAGATATGAGTGCTGTAACGACCCAGAATTTTTAATAATTTAAATTTGAATATTTAATTAATTTTAAATATTAATAAGTGGAATTTTTAAGTCGAATAATTTATTTTTCGAATATTGGATTTAATGGGACAATTAAATCGATTTATTTAATAGTGAAATTCCAGAAATAATTAAATATTGGGTTAAATATAATGGGAAATGATTTGGAAAATTTTGTTTTATCATATTGAAGTTATAGAAATATTTTGGAACTTGTAAAATTGAATTTGGAGTTAATTCGTAAAAATTGAATATTTTAATATTTAATTATCGACTGAAAAATAGCCAATTTTTGAACAGTCTCGGAATTGAACGAAACGAGTTTCATTGTATCCGTAATAGTTAGTTATTATCGGATTTCAATTTTCGTAGCAATCGGAGTTGTCGTTTGACCGTGGCAGCTCGAAACGCATCGATATCGTTTTAATTTTAATTCGGCGAGTTAAAATAGCCATTTTTCAAACGGTCTCGGATTTCGACGAAACCAGTTTCATCGGATCCGTAATGTGATATTATTGCAAGATTTCAAATTTCAAGTCGTTTGGATTTGCCGTTTGTCCGGTACAAGCCAAAACGCCTAGAAATCGTTTAAATCGGTTTTAATTTAAATCGAGCATTTATTGCCGTATCTCACACATACTTCCGAATTAGCTTACGAAACCTGTTCCATTGTGTCCGGAATGTGGAAAAACCTTAGGATCGCCTGGCGGAACGCGTCGTTTGGAGTTCGTTTGCAAAAGTGTCAATTTGGGATTTTTATTATTTAAATAATAATTGTATGTGGTTATAAATGCAAATTTTCACCAAAACCCTAGCTCATCATGTTTATGGCCGATACTTTGATATTCATCTCCCTCCCTCTTTCGGTTTCCTTTGTAAATCAAATGGCCCCTTTTCCTCTCGTTAAATTCACGAAATTATGTCTCTCTCTCTCTCTCGTTCGTGAGCAAAAGCAACAGGGCCGAAGCCTTCAAATCAATTCGAAAAAAAAAAGAGATGGTGCCGTTGTTCGAAGAGAGGGGGGGGAAGCTCGGCTGCGGCTCGAGCAGATGGAGGCGGCGTGTAAGCTCGCGCGTGCAGGTGGCGATTTGCGCTCGCACGTAGATGGGGGAGCAGCTACTTCGGTGAGGTGGTAGGGTTAAGGTTTGGGCGTCGCGTGGTCACGTGAAATCTGGTCGCGATGGCGAATTAGAGCTCGTGAGAGGTGTCGCCGCGTGAATGAAGGAGGATGGGCGGCGGCGACGTGATGTCGCGATGTAGTTGAGGGGGCGGCGATGCTAGCTGGGCTCGGCGTGGGGTTTGGTAGCAGCGATGGTCGATGCGGCACCGGGGAGGGCGAAGCAGTGAGGTATTTTTGTTTTTTTTTTTGTTATTATAAATATACGGTTTACAGTAAAAAAAAAAAAAAAAAAAAAAAAAAAAAAAAAAATGTCTATAAGCAGAGAATATGGATATATAGCAGTTTTTGTTTTAAAATTTAATCAGTTATGTATATATATAGACAGTAAAGAAAAAAATAAAAATATAACAGTCTGATTTAAAATAGTTTAGAGGATAAATAGTTTTATACAGTAAAAGAAAAAAATCATTGGTTAAAATTAAATGGTTAGTTAATTAAATTTATCCATTTAAAGGAAAATTGTTAATATAAAATTATCAAATGAAAAAGGTATTATTCGATTGTTCGAATATTAATGAATTGTGTAAATAATTTAAAATAGGTATAAAACAAGAGAATCAAGACGAAGATGAAAATGGATTGCAAATAAAGGCTAAGGTGAGAACTTCTCACTCAAAAGGGTTTATTTAAATTTTAAATAGTTATATTTAAAATTTGTTGATTGATTGATTGTTTGCGTGATTGTGATATTAGATATTTTAGGATATATCTATATATAGCAATATATATATATTGGCATATGTATATATTGCAGTTGATTGATTTCCCGCCTCGTATAGCGGATGAGACCCTATTGCGCCGTTATTAAGCGGATATTTTATAAAATCCCATATACCGCGATATTCCACCTCGAAGTGGAATTGGTATTGTGCTAACGTCTGTGGTTGCAGGGTAACAGGTTGGAGGGATCCAACTGGATTCCTCACATATTTATTTGTTTATAAATATTATGTTGATTGTTGATAATCATATTGATATATGACACTTATTCCCGTGATTGACCATCTGATGTTGTTGCATCATCGGATTCAAATTTTTAAAAAAATTAAAATAACGTTTTTGAATTTAAAAGGGGTTTTAAATCGATTTTTCAAAGAATATGGTTTATTAAAAATTTTGAATTGAATTAAATTTTAAAATAAATAGATGGATAAAATTTTATGTTTTAAAAATTTATATTTTTATAAAATATAACTTAAAAGAAATTTTTAACAATAATAGGTTTTTATAAAATAGTTAAATTTGGTTTTTTGGGGAGTTATTATTATTAATGGTTTATATAAAGGATTTTATAAATGGATGTTTTTAAATAAAAAATTATTGAAGTTATAGAATAAATTTATAAAGTGTTAAGTTGATGTATAACATGAATTTCACTAGGATTTATAGATTAATAAATGTGAAATTTATAAAACGAATGGTTATTGGAAAATTTTAAGTTTATAAGTTATTAACTTATAGAAATGGATTTGGGCATTAAAAAGGGGAATTTTATAGAAATTGTTAATAAATGAAGATTTCATTAGTTGAAATTATTATAAACCATAAAGAAATCTTGTAAGTGATAAGATTTTAAATTGGTGAAGTTCAAAGGAACGATTTGGTAAATAAATAATATTATAAGTATTTAACTTACAATATGGCTTTTGGGTATGAAATTGGGTTATGTAAATTGCATCGGATTAATAAAGGAATTTATAAAATTGGGGTTTATAATAGAAATGGAATTTATAAACTATGTTTATAAATTTGAAATTCATCGAATTTGATAAATTGAAATATGGGAATTTGTTAAGTGGGCTATATTCACTATTTTGAATATTGAATAGATTATTAAATAAAATGGGTTTGTTTTTGGGAAAGGAATGTTTTAAATGGAATTTAAAACGAATTAAAGGTGTTTTAAAATGTATTGAGTATTGAAAACATAGATTTCAACATTGATTGTTGAAATAGACGTTTTCGAGAAACAGAAGGGGATAATTTGTATAGTATTGGATTTATATATCTATTTTTAATTTCAAATCCATATACTAGTGTTTTTGGGTTGTCGTAACGATGTTTTACGCAACATTCGTTTTTAACCCAAATAAATGTGAATAAGGGAATGTTTTCTTAAAGAGAATGGAATAAATACTTAACTGTGATTTAAGTATATGGAATATTTCCAAATTGTTGAAAATAAATAAATTTGTGAATTACTTATTTTTAAAATAAGCATGGGAATGGTTTTCTAATATGAAATGGAACGGTTTTTGTGAATTCACCTTTAAGGTAATTGAAAGCAAATAACTTGAAATCGATTTGGGAATCGTATGCTAGTAGATGCTTGGAATTTAAATCCACTTTGGAATTTATAAATATGAAGGGAAATTTGTTTAAAAATAAATGTTGATTTATTTTTAAATATGAAAATATAATTTACGAATTTGGAACGTAAGTTAAAATAAATCGGTAAAGATTTATTTGATGATTTGAAATTTGTTTTCAAAGGGTATAAAGGATGAAAAGTAATTTGAAATTAGTTTTCAAATGGTTAAGGTGATTTGAAATTAGTTTTCAAATGGTTAAGGTGATTTGAAATTTGTTTGCAAATGGTTAATGTAATTTGAAAATTTGTTTTCAAATGGTAAAGGTAAATTGGAAATTGGTTTTTCAATTGGTTAAGTGTGGAAAATTTTATCGTGAAGTGGTTTTGGTAAAGCAAATAAATTGGGCAATTATTTGGAAATTGTGTATATATATCTTGTAAAGATATTTTGGGACTTAATAATTTTGGAAAATTATTTGGAATCTGATGATGTGGCGCATCTTTATTGATAGTTAAATAACCAACTATCAATATTTACCCTTGGATGGTATTGATTGTGTTTGTTTGGAATTGAATGCACACTTATTTTTAAAAATAAGCGCTCGCTATTCGGTTTAGCCGGGAGAGGACCTTTGTGTCATATATCCCATTCCGAATATGCGATACGTCGTTTGGATTGCATTTGAAGACCGGTGTTGAAGACCGGGTATTTGTGAAAACGATAGGATGACCTATCGATTGTCTCCGCATCGTTAGCTACGATATGGAGATTTCCTTTGTGATGGGAAATTTTATCGGGATTGTGAATACCCGGATTGCAAGGGCTTCTTTGGAAGTGCCTTCGGTTCTGTTCGAACCCGGAACAGACTTGTATGGTTACGTGTCTGACATTACATTTTGAGAGATAGAGCAGATTTCTTTCAAATACATTTCTGTTGGTGGCGGAGAATTTATTCTCTTAGCTTAACACCCTTCTCTGAGACGTACGAGCTCAGAGGTTATGTAGTTGAAGGTTATCAGCGATATTTCCCAATCTGGTAATGTGGCATGCTGAGTGCTGCTGTGTGATGATCATTGGTTGATCGTTTGGATTGGATCATTTGTTGATCATTTATCTGTGTGATCTTGCTTTGGTCATCTGTGGACCCAAAGCATGGCTTTGTTGCACAAAGCGTAGCTTTGTGGACGAGACTTCGTCAGGACCTCACTCCCCGGAAATGGTCGAAACAGGAATATGCGGCAAGGTTATGAGGGTCGCGCCCTTTAGGGTATGTCATTTCCTTCTGGAAAAGGGTGGTATCATGGTATGGAGCCCAGATGCTTACTCATGTTGATACACTATATCTATTACTGTGTGGTGTTGTTGCGAGCGCTCGGATAAAGGTCCCAAAGGACCGGGGGATGACATATTCGTGTAGTAGTTACCTAGTTACAGAGGTAACCCGGCCTTGTGTTGGCAGAGATCTAACCGTAACGTTAGTTCTCGGGACGTCCCGCCAGAGGCGATCCCATGTGGCAGTAGGAAGTTCCTTAGCCTGACCATTTGTTGGAAATCCATTCCTCCAATACGCGCCTTGTACGGTTTTAGTTGTATTACCTGCCATTCACTTATGGTGGTCACCACTGTTTGGATGGTAGCTATAGTAGGCATAGTTCGGAATGTCTATGCTGGCTAGGATTTATATTCTACTTTCGAATTGTTTTCTACACTATGCACTAGTAATAATATCAAAAATGATTTGATTTTCGCGTAGTAAGCATCTTTGACTATCATAAGGAGAAATCTCCTCCAATTCTGCGTTTGCATTGTGTGTGTGGCGGGAGGCCTTATGGTAGTTTCATTTTCCAAAAAGCATTGCGGATTTAAAAATTTAAATTTTCTTGTTGCTTGTTTAAAGATAAACTGTTTTGAGTTCTCACACCAGTCCCATGACTGACCTGGAGTTTATTGTTCCTTTCCTAAACTCTGGGTGCCCACTATTTTCCACACGGGCAGTCTAGAGTTAGGTTATCAGGTTATTCTGGATTCGGGAGTTGCTGAGCAGATCTGGAGGCGAGCCAGATAGCGTAGTCTATTATCTATTGTATATATATCTTTTCTTTTTCCGCTGTTGTTGTTGTACACTCTGATTGATGTAATGTAATGTGCTGTAATGTATAAAAAGGTATAGTTCTTTTGTTTTAATGAATATTCATTTATCTATTATATGTTGTTCCGCTGCGACTGTGAGATTCTGATATTGTTCCTGTTCTGTTACTTGTTTTTGTTTCTTCTCTCCTTTCTTTCTTCTATCTTTCTCTCTCTTCTCCTACCTCTTTCTTCTTCTTCTTAAACCCTAACGGTTCGATTTTTCGGCAACGAAAAATCTCGATCGTTACATTTGGTATCGGAGCATATGGTTAAGCGACAACCTGCTCTGTTGGGTGTTACTCATTAGAGATAGAGTCAGCAGTACTCTAGAATGAATGTGAGTGTAATAATAGATATGAGTGCGTATTTGTTAGTGAATATAAAATTGTTTTATATTGTGATGATTGGTTTATTGAGTGGTATATGAACCTTCGTCGGCGCAGCCTCGAAAACTGAATCGAAGGGGTTCCTAAACACTTGAATAGAACAATTCGACACAATATTGTTTTAAATTGGGTAAATGAAATAATTTTACCTCGATTATATTTTATATATAAAAAGAAAATAATTTTTCAGGAATTATTGAAGTGTGTATATAATTGATTGCTTGGTTGTTGTAAATGATATATATATAAAATAATTAAAAGTTGTTTGAATAAGCTGATAAAAGCAACTATTGTAAAAAGAATAATGGTATAAACCAATGAATCATAAGATGAAATTATAATTAATAATGATTTACAATTGTAAGATAATCATGTATGTATATAAGAAGTAAAAATTATATAAGTAAAAGGGTTATAAAAGTGATTTATGAATAGAAAGAAAACTTTTTGAAAGAATAATTAGCATTGATTTCACTATTGTCACTGGGAAATAATAAGGGTGATGACTGCAGCATCATCAGTATCATTTTCGAGTTTCTATGTGATGGATTTGCTACAATAATGAATTTAAAATTGAAGTTTTGTTGTAATAAATCAATTTGAAATTAAAATTCAACTTGAAGTTGATAAGTATAAGCGAAATAAGTTTTGAACTTATAATATAAGTTAGAAGTTGAATAATAAGTTTTATAACTTATAGAATGGGAAAATGTAAGTGAAACCAGTTATTGAAGTGGTTAAACAATTAAGTTAAGTAAAATGGAATATGAATTTGAATATTGATATGAATTTGGCTTAAGTAAAAGTTAAATAGGATTTACTTTGGAATTTAAAATCCGAATTGAATTGATAAGTAAAACTTAAGTTTGATTAACAAATGATGTTTAAATGGAATAACTTAAGTGAAGTTGAATAAAAAATCGATCTTTGCATCAAAGTTAAATAATCAAGTGAATTAAATGATGTAAATAAAGTTGAAATGGAATGCAAGTTAAGTAATATTGAAAGAATTGATGTTAATATCAAAGTAAGTGAATAAAGTGAGTAAATGAAATTGTTAAAGAGGTGAACTTAAGTTATATAAATGAAATTCAATTTTATTTGTAAAAAAAAGAACTAGCAATTGAATTAAAGAATGGATTGAATGTTAATCAATCGAATGTAAGTAAGTTGATATGAAACGATGTATGCAAGTGTAAATTCATTTGAAAATAGTTGAATAGTAGAATGAAAATCAATTGAATGTTAAACCAATTGAAATTAAAACAGTTGAACCAAATTGAATGTAAGTAAAATGGATAAAATTTGGTTGTATTGGATGTACATTGGTCGTTATTGCTTGTTGGTTGGTTGTATGTAAATTCATTAAGTGTTAATGAAATTGAATTAGTAAAATTTGAAAGCTATGTAATTGAATTCAAACGAAAATTGGAATGCAAAGTTGAATGAAAATGAATATGCAATTTTAATAGTAAGCTAAAAGTGGTATAAGAAGCACGTATTGGAAATTTTATAATTGAATTGGCAAATTGGTTTGAATATTATAATTGGATATTATGCTAGCAGGATATACAGGTTATAAAGGAATTGGGATTTTGATTTCAAAGTTAAAAAAAAAATTTGTAACGCTCGACAAAAAGGTACGTATTTCAGTTTTTATATGGGATTTGATGATTTCCTTCTCCAGCCACTTGGCTTTCTCTTTTCTTTTTGATTCTGAGGGGCCGTAGAGCCGTTTTGTAGTCGTACCGATCTAGCCGCGCAAAGGAGACTCTGGCGAAATTTTTCGAAAATTTAGGGAGTTAGAGAAATTTTGAGAAATTTTGAAAGTTTGAAATTTGAATTTAAATTTAAATTTGAATTGTTGAGTAAACAATGTTGTTTGAAACCTATAATTGAAGTTGGAAAGCTAATTGAAATAATAGTGAATCTTTAATAAAAATATTTAGGTTAGAAAGTTAGTAAAACTAATTAGCTTTGGAAAAATAATAAACGGATTAGGATCGTTCTCCTTAACTTGCAATTTCGAGGACGAAATTCTTTTAAGGGGGGAAGATTGTAACGACCCAGAATTTTTAATAATTTAAATTTGAATATTTAATTAATTTTAAATATTAATAAGTGGAATTTTTAAGTCGAATAATTTATTTTTCGAATATTGGATTTAATGGGACAATTAAATCGATTTATTTAATAGTGAAATTCCAGAAATAATTAAATATTGGGTTAAATATAATGGGAAATGATTTGGAAAATTTTGTTTTATCATATTGAAGTTATAGAAATATTTTGGAACTTGTAAAATTGAATTTGGAGTTAATTCGTAAAAATTGAATATTTTAATATTTAATTATCGACTGAAAAATAGCCAATTTTTGAACAGTCTCGGAATTGAACGAAACGAGTTTCATTGTATCCGTAATAGTTAGTTATTATCGGATTTCAATTTTCGTAGCAATCGGAGTTGTCGTTTGACCGTGGCAGCTCGAAACGCATCGATATCGTTTTAATTTTAATTCGGCGAGTTAAAATAGCCATTTTTCAAACGGTCTCGGATTTCGACGAAACCAGTTTCATCGGATCCGTAATGTGATATTATTGCAAGATTTCAAATTTCAAGTCGTTTGGATTTGCCGTTTGTCCGGTACAAGCCAAAACGCCTAGAAATCGTTTAAATCGGTTTTAATTTAAATCGAGCATTTATTGCCGTATCTCACACATACTTCCGAATTAGCTTACGAAACCTGTTCCATTGTGTCCGGAATGTGGAAAAACCTTAGGATCGCCTGGCGGAACGCGTCGTTTGGAGTTCGTTTGCAAAAGTGTCAATTTGGGATTTTTATTATTTAAATAATAATTGTATGTGGTTATAAATGCAAATTTTCACCAAAACCCTAGCTCATCATGTTTATGGCCGATACTTTGATATTCATCTCCCTCCCTCTTTCGGTTTCCTTTGTAAATCAAATGGCCCCTTTTCCTCTCGTTAAATTCACGAAATTATGTCTCTCTCTCTCTCTCGTTCGTGAGCAAAAGCAACAGGGCCGAAGCCTTCAAATCAATTCGGAAAAAAAAAGAGATGGTGCCGTTGTTCGAAGAGAGGGGGGGGAAGCTCGGCTGCGGCTCGAGCAGATGGAGGCGGCGTGTAAGCTCGCGCGTGCAGGTGGCGATTTGCGCTCGCACGTAGATGGGGGAGCAGCTACTTCGGTGAGGTGGTAGGGTTAAGGTTTGGGCGTCGCGTGGTCACGTGAAATCTGGTCGCGATGGCGAATTAGAGCTCGTGAGAGGTGTCGCCGCGTGAATGAAGGAGGATGGGCGGCGGCGACGTGATGTCGCGATGTAGTTGAGGGGGCGGCGATGCTAGCTGGGCTCGGCGTGGGGTTTGGTAGCAGCGATGGTCGATGCGGCACCGGGGAGGGCGAAGCAGTGAGGTATTTTTGTTTTTTTTTTTTGTTATTATAAATATACGGTTTACAGTAAAAAAAAAAAAAAAAAAAAAAAAAAAAAATGTCTATAAGCAGAGAATATGGATATATAGCAGTTTTTGTTTTAAAATTTAATCAGTTATGTATATATATAGACAGTAAAGAAAAAAATAAAAATATAACAGTCTGATTTAAAATAGTTTAGAGGATAAATAGTTTTATACAGTAAAAGAAAAAAATCATTGGTTAAAATTAAATGGTTAGTTAATTAAATTTATCCATTTAAAGGAAAATTGTTAATATAAAATTATCAAATGAAAAAGGTATTATTCGATTGTTCGAATATTAATGAATTGTGTAAATAATTTAAAATAGGTATAAAACAAGAGAATCAAGACGAAGATGAAAATGGATTGCAAATAAAGGCTAAGGTGAGAACTTCTCACTCAAAAGGGTTTATTTAAATTTTAAATAGTTATATTTAAAATTTGTTGATTGATTGATTGTTTGTGTGATTGTGATATTAGATATTTTAGGATATATCTATATATAGCAATATATATATATTGGCATATGTATATATTGCAGTTGATTGATTTCCCGCCTCGTATAGCGGATGAGACCCTATTGCGCCGTTATTAAGCGGATATTTTATAAAATCCCATATACCGCGATATTCCACCTCGAAGTGGAATTGGTATTGTGCTAACGTCTGTGGTTGCAGGGTAACAGGTTGGAGGGATCCAACTGGATTCCTCACATATTTATTTGTTTATAAATATTATGTTGATTGTTGATAATCATATTGATATATGACACTTATTCCCGTGATTGACCATCTGATGTTGTTGCATCATCGGATTCAAATTTTTAAAAAAATTAAAATAACGTTTTTGAATTTAAAAGGGGTTTTAAATCGATTTTTCAAAGAATATGGTTTATTAAAAATTTTGAATTGAATTAAATTTTAAAATAAATAGATGGATAAAATTTTATGTTTTAAAAATTTATATTTTTATAAAATATAACTTAAAAGAAATTTTTAACAATAATAGGTTTTTATAAAATAGTTAAATTTGGTTTTTTGGGGAGTTATTATTATTAATGGTTTATATAAAGGATTTTATAAATGGATGTTTTTAAATAAAAAATTATTGAAGTTATAGAATAAATTTATAAAGTGTTAAGTTGATGTATAACATGAATTTCACTAGGATTTATAGATTAATAAATGTGAAATTTATAAAACGAATGGTTATTGGAAAATTTTAAGTTTATAAGTTATTAACTTATAGAAATGGATTTGGGCATTAAAAAGGGGAATTTTATAGAAATTGTTAATAAATGAAGATTTCATTAGTTGAAATTATTATAAACCATAAAGAAATCTTGTAAGTGATAAGATTTTAAATTGGTGAAGTTCAAAGGAACGATTTGGTAAATAAATAATATTATAAGTATTTAACTTACAATATGGCTTTTGGGTATGAAATTGGGTTATGTAAATTGCATCGGATTAATAAAGGAATTTATAAAATTGGGGTTTATAATAGAAATGGAATTTATAAACTATGTTTATAAATTTGAAATTCATCGAATTTGATAAATTGAAATATGGGAATTTGTTAAGTGGGCTATATTCACTATTTTGAATATTGAATAGATTATTAAATAAAATGGGTTTGTTTTTGGGAAAGGAATGTTTTAAATGGAATTTAAAACGAATTAAAGGTGTTTTAAAATGTATTGAGTATTGAAAACATAGATTTCAACATTGATTGTTGAAATAGACGTTTTCGAGAAACAGAAGGGGATAATTTGTATAGTATTGGATTTATATATCTATTTTTAATTTCAAATCCATATACTAGTGTTTTTGGGTTGTCGTAACGATGTTTTACGCAACATTCGTTTTTAACCCAAATAAATGTGAATAAGGGAATGTTTTCTTAAAGAGAATGGAATAAATACTTAACTGTGATTTAAGTATATGGAATATTTCCAAATTGTTGAAAATAAATAAATTTGTGAATTACTTATTTTTAAAATAAGCATGGGAATGGTTTTCTAATATGAAATGGAACGGTTTTTGTGAATTCACCTTTAAGGTAATTGAAAGCAAATAACTTGAAATCGATTTGGGAATCGTATGCTAGTAGATGCTTGGAATTTAAATCCACTTTGGAATTTATAAATATGAAGGGAAATTTGTTTAAAAATAAAAGTTGATTTATTTTTAAATATGAAAATATAATTTACGAATTTGGAACGTAAGTTAAAATAAATCGGTAAAGATTTATTTGATGATTTGAAATTTGTTTTCAAAGGGTATAAAGGATGAAAAGTAATTTGAAATTAGTTTTCAAATGGTTAAGGTGATTTGAAATTAGTTTTCAAATGGTTAAGGTGATTTGAAATTTGTTTGCAAATGGTTAATGTAATTTGAAAATTTGTTTTCAAATGGTAAAGGTAAATTGGAAATTGGTTTTTCAATTGGTTAAGTGTGGAAAATTTTATCGTGAAGTGGTTTTGGTAAAGCAAATAAATTGGGCAATTATTTGGAAATTGTGTATATATATCTTGTAAAGATATTTTGGGACTTAATAATTTTGGAAAATTATTTGGAATCTGATGATGTGGCGCATCTTTATTGATAGTTAAATAACCAACTATCAATATTTACCCTTGGATGGTATTGATTGTGTTTGTTTGGAATTGAATGCACACTTATTTTTAAAAATAAGCGCTCGCTATTCGGTTTAGCCGGGAGAGGACCTTTGTGTCATATATCCCATTCCGAATATGCGATACGTCGTTTGGATTGCATTTGAAGACCGGTGTTGAAGACCGGGTATTTGTGAAAACGATAGGATGACCTATCGATTGTCTCCGCATCGTTAGCTACGATATGGAGATTTCCTTTGTGATGGGAAATTTTATCGGGATTGTGAATACCCGGATTGCAAGGGCTTCTTTGGAAGTGCCTTCGGTTCTGTTCGAACCCGGAACAGACTTGTATGGTTACGTGTCTGACATTACATTTTGAGAGATAGAGCAGATTTCTTTCAAATACATTTCTGTTGGTGGCGGAGAATTTATTCTCTTAGCTTAACACCCTTCTCTGAGACGTACGAGCTCAGAGGTTATGTAGTTGAAGGTTATCAGCGATATTTCCCAATCTGGTAATGTGGCATGCTGAGTGCTGCTGTGTGATGATCATTGGTTGATCGTTTGGATTGGATCATTTGTTGATCATTTATCTGTGTGATCTTGCTTTGGTCATCTGTGGACCCAAAGCATGGCTTTGTTGCACAAAGCGTAGCTTTGTGGACGAGACTTCGTCAGGACCTCACTCCCCGGAAATGGTCGAAACAGGAATATGCGGCAAGGTTATGAGGGTCGCGCCCTTTAGGGTATGTCATTTCCTTCTGGAAAAGGGTGGTATCATGGTATGGAGCCCAGATGCTTACTCATGTTGATACACTATATCTATTACTGTGTGGTGTTGTTGCGAGCGCTCGGATAAAGGTCCCAAAGGACCGGGGGATGACATATTCGTGTAGTAGTTACCTAGTTACAGAGGTAACCCGGCCTTGTGTTGGCAGAGATCTAACCGTAACGTTAGTTCTCGGGACGTCCCGCCAGAGGCGATCCCATGTGGCAGTAGGAAGTTCCTTAGCCTGACCATTTGTTGGAAATCCATTCCTCCAATACGCGCCTTGTACGGTTTTAGTTGTATTACCTGCCATTCACTTATGGTGGTCACCACTGTTTGGATGGTAGCTATAGTAGGCATAGTTCGGAATGTCTATGCTGGCTAGGATTTATATTCTACTTTCGAATTGTTTTCTACACTATGCACTAGTAATAATATCAAAAATGATTTGATTTTCGCGTAGTAAGCATCTTTGACTATCATAAGGAGAAATCTCCTCCAATTCTGCGTTTGCATTGTGTGTGTGGCGGGAGGCCTTATGGTAGTTTCATTTTCCAAAAAGCATTGCGGATTTAAAAATTTAAATTTTCTTGTTGCTTGTTTAAAGATAAACTGTTTTGAGTTCTCACACCAGTCCCATGACTGACCTGGAGTTTATTGTTCCTTTCCTAAACTCTGGGTGCCCACTATTTTCCACACGGGCAGTCTAGAGTTAGGTTATCAGGTTATTCTGGATTCGGGAGTTGCTGAGCAGATCTGGAGGCGAGCCAGATAGCGTAGTCTATTATCTATTGTATATATATCTTTTCTTTTTCCGCTGTTGTTGTTGTACACTCTGATTGATGTAATGTAATGTGCTGTAATGTATAAAAAGGTATAGTTCTTTTGTTTTAATGAATATTCATTTATCTATTATATGTTGTTCCGCTGCGACTGTGAGATTCTGATATTGTTCCTGTTCTGTTACTTGTTTTTGTTTCTTCTCTCCTTTCTTTCTTCTATCTTTCTCTCTCTTCTCCTACCTCTTTCTTCTTCTTCTTAAACCCTAACGGTTCGATTTTTCGGCAACGAAAAATCTCGATCGTTACAAGTGCGTATTTTTTAGTGAATATAAAATTGTTTTGTATTGTGTTGACTTATCGGTTGATTGTTTATAGATTCTGGTCGATGTAGTCTTGCTAACTATCGTAGATAGGGATCTCTAAACACTTGTATAGAACAATTCGACACGATATTGTTTTAAATTTGGTAAATGAAATAATTTTACCTCGATTATTTTAAATATAAAGGAATAATTTTTCAGAATTATTAAAGTATTTATAAGTAGATTGTTTGGTTGTTGAATAAGTTAAATAAAAACATCTAAATAAAAGAATAATTGTATAAGTAAAAAGAATTATAAGAATTGAATTATAATTAATGTGATTTACAATTGTGAAATAAACTTATATATATAAGAAGTGAAACTATATGAATGTATTTATGAATATGAGTTATAAATAAAAAATGAAGTATAACTTAAAGATGTTGAATGAAGTTGATTTTGGTATCAAAGTAAATTAATAAAGTTAAGTGATAGATATGAACTTGAGTTATATAAATGAAATTCAACCTTATATTGTTAAAAGAATTAGCAATTGAATTGAATGAATGGATTGGATGCAAATCAATTAAATGTAAATAATTGATATGAAATAATGAATGTAGGTATTAATTCATTAAAATCTTATGTTATTGGAAGTTGAATAATTGAATGAAAATCAATTTAATTAAACCAAATTGAATGAATTTAAGCAAAGGAATTTGGTTGAAATTAATATACATTGGTTGTTAGATGATTGTTAGTTGATTGTATATAATTCATTAAGCATTAATGAAATTGAGTTAATGAAATTGAAAGCTAAAGTAATTGAAATCCAATTGGAACTTAAGTGAATCCTAAATAGAAGTGAATTTGATTTGGAAGTGAACCAACTTGAATATGAATTAGTGAATATAAACTAAATGAAAATGAATGTTAGTAAAAACATCCACTGTTAATGAACCAAATGTGATTAAATTGAAAACCCATTTCATTGAATATTAATGAGAATATGAATGAATATTAATTTGATATGGATTAGTTGGATGATAGTTGGTTGATGGTTGAATATTTTGTTTTTGTTGCATTTGCTATGTTGGCATATATAGTTATTGTGTTGCTATATGTTGTATATCGATACTATTGTCTATATACATGTTTCTCATCTGTTTGTTGAGTGTTTAGTAGGTGTGGATCGCGTTTGCTTCGCATTTGGAGCTCGCTTTTGCGCTATATTAGCCGTATATGCTCGCTAATAAAATATAAGGTACATATCTTGAATTACATACCGTACTTTTACACTTTTTTCCCTGCGGGATGCCTCATCACTTGATGAGATGTATGTTTGTGATATATATACTGTCATTTTTTTTCGGATCGAGCTGCACAAAGGAGATTATGGCAAAATTTTCTGAAAATTTGAGGCGTTAGAATTTTTTTGAGAAAATTGAAATTTTTTGTGAAAACTATAATTTTGATTTGGAGTTGAAAATTAAACAATAGTAGTTGTTTTTGAAAAGATAACTAAGTATGATTTGAAAACTTAGTAAAGTTATTATAAGAAGTTTAACCATGAATTTTGGGAAAGTTAATAGATTCTGTAACTTTTCTTACTTGGTAATTTCGAGGACGAAATTCTTTTAAGGGGGAAGTATGTAACGACCCAGAATTTAAATTAATTAAAATTTGAATATTTAATCAATTTTAAGTATTAATAAGCGAAATTTATTAGTCGAATAATTTTTTTCGAATAATTGGATTTAATTGAATAATTAAATCCATAATTTAATATTGGAAAATACAAAAATAATTGAAAATTGAGTTAAATTTGATTGAAATGATTTGTAAAATTTTATGTTATCATATTGAAGTTAGAATGATGTTATAGAACTTTTAAAATCGAATTAGAAGTTAATTTTTGTGAAAATTGAATATTTTAATATTAAATCGACTAGTGAAATTAGCCATTTTTCGAACAGTCTCAGAATTGGACGAAACTAGTTCCATTTGATCCGTAATAGTTTGTTATTATCAGATTTCAATTTTCGTGTCAATCGGAGTTATCGTTTGATCGTGGCAGCTCGAAACGCATTGAAATTGTTTTAATATTTAATTGGCGAGTAAAAATAGCCATTTTTCAAAAAGTCTCAGAATTCGACGAAACCAGTTTCATCGGATCCGTAATGTGATATTATTGTATGGTTTCAAATTTCGTGTCAATCGGATTTACCGTTTGTCCGGTGCAAGCTAAAACGCCTAGAAATTTGATCTACCGATTTAATTTTAAATCGAACGTTTATTGCCATAACTCGCACAGATGATCGAATTAGCTCCCAAAACACGTTCCATTGTGTTCAGAACGCGGGGTAAACCTTAGAAAAGCCAACCAGCATGCTTCGTTTGGAGTTCGGAAAATCCGGGATGAATACTGTTTGCAAAATTTTCTATATAAGCCCATGTTGTTCACAAATTTGCAAAATTCCTAAAACCTAACCCTAAAACGTTCAGAGCCGCCACCAACTATTTCAATGACTGAAACACACTCTTCTTCTTCCTCGTTTATCTCTTCATCCATCGACTTTTACCAAAAACTTCCAACATGAAACTTGTAGAACAAGTTGCGAACTAGCTATTCAACGATCATGATCTAAAACGACTTCACGAATCAACGGCAAATCGAGCTAGAAATGCTGAAGTTGCGCATGGTTTTTCGTGCAGAGGGGGGAGCCGAGTTCAAGGGGGTTCTGGCCGAAGGAAGAGCATGACGCGAGCTTCGATGTGGTGCATATGTGATGGGGTTTCGTCGTCGTTTGGGTGGTGCGGCTATTAACCCTAGTATACATTATGGGCTCGGCTATTACCTGTAGGAACGCATGAGGAAGAGGGAAGGGGGGTCACGACCCTGATGCATTCAAACTTGATCAATGGCCCAGAGGAGGTGTGGGTTAAAAATATAAAATATGTTGTAAATAATTTATAGTTTTAAATTCGTGTAACTTTAAAAATGCATATCTTTTTCATACGAGGTCGAAAACGAGCAAAACAAGTTGTGTTGGGTTCGTATTGATGAATACTACGCTATGCATTTAGATTGGAAGCGATTGGAGTCAGCGAAAATTTTGGGTAAAATTAAACGTCCGTTTAATTTTATTCGAAATAAAAGCTGAAAACGAAATTGAAATCAAGGTGAGAACTTCTCACTCAGTCGAATCGATTTCGATTTTAATTTTAAATAGTTAGATTTAAAATTCTTGAATGTATGTTTGAATGATGATTGTTATCTATTGATTGTTAAAATAGACATTATACGCCGTTAGTAAGTGGATGTTATTTATTAAAAACATATATCGCGAATATTTCATAAACAGTGAAATTGGTATTATTTATGTACTTGGAATTGACTTCCCGCATTATATAGCGGATGAGACCCTATTGCGCCGTCTATTAAGCGGATAAAATTTCGTACTGGAATGGCATTGGTATTGTGCTAACATCTTTGGATGCAGGAAAACAGGTTGGAGGGTTCCAACTGGATTCCTCAACAGTATTTATTTGATTATGGATATTTTGATATTCGTTGATTATCATATCGACATATGATGTCGTTGTTATCGTGATTGACTATTTGGTGTGTAGTATCATTGGGCCAGATTTTGGAATTTTAAAAGGATTTTAAAGTGATTTTTTGAAAGTATACATTTATAATACTTTTGGAATCGATTCATTTTAAATAAATAAACGTATAAATTTTAATGTTATAAAAATTATGACTTTTGAGAAATATAGTTAAAAGTTGATTTTTAAAATATGAGGCTAATGATTTTATGAAAAAGTTTAAATGGGGATTTTTGAATTTATTGTAAAAAGTTTGAAATATAGGATTTATAGAATTTGATTATTTTATAAATCAAAATGGTGAAATTACAAAGGTGTTTAAAGATGTTTTAAAATAATAGTATAAATTGATTTATATAAGAGATTAATGAATTGATATTTATAAATTAAAATATTTGAATTATAAAATGAGTTTTTATAAGTGTTAGAATGAATTGTAAATGAATTTCATAAATGAATGAAATTTATAGGATTATAAACGGTGAAGTTATAAATGGAATTTTATAAGCAGTAGGTTTATAAAATTTAAAGTTATTTGAAGAATAGATATGGGTAAATAAATGAATCTTATAAGTTATAAGATTTATAGTTTGGGAAGTTAAAGAAACGATTTTGCAAACAAATAAATTATAAGTATTTAACTTAAATTATGGGCTTTTGGTTTATAATTGAGTTATAAATGGAATAGGTTAATAAAGGAGGTTTATAAAAGGAAGTTGTTATAAAATAAATAGAAACGGAAATTATAAACATTGTTTTATAAATCCGCAAACGACTTATTTAGATAAGTAAATTATTATAACTTATTAATGGAGTTATATTCACATATTAGACAGTGAATAAAATAAAATGTATAGAAGTGATGAAATTGGTTAACGAAGTATATTCACGTTTTTGAATAGTGAATAATATGTTAAAGAAAATGTTTTGGATGTGATGTTTTAATTAAAATTAAAACGATCTAACGATGTTTTCAAAATGTGTTAAGATTTGAAACCATAGATTTCAACATTCATTGTTGAAATAGACGTTTTCGAGAAATAGAAGGAAATGGTGGACTATAACACTGTTGTTAGAGTAAACGATTTCCGAAAGGAAATGTTTTATTTATTATTAGGATTTATATATCTATCTTAAATTCAAATCCCTATACTAGTGATTTTGGGACGTCGTAACGATGTTTTATGCAACATTCATTTTGGCCCAAATAAATATGTTTAAGAGAATGATTTCCTTAAAGAATGAAATATATACTTAATTTCGATTTAAGTATATTGAATATTTTCTGAATGTTGAAAATAAATAGATTTGTGAATTACTTATTAATAAGTAAGTATGGAATGTTTTTCCAATGTGAAATAAAACGTTTTGACAATTTATCTTTTTGAAGATTAAGTGAAAATGAATGATTGAAATCGTATATTCATAGATATTATGGAATATAAATTCATTATGGAATTTATAAATGAAAAGGGGAATTTGTTTAAAAATAAACATTGATTAGTTTTTGGAGTATGGGAATTAATTTACGGATTTGGAACGTAAATATAAAGTAAATCGTTAAGGGTTTATTTAATTGGTTTAAATGAACCATGTTGAAATGAAAGTATTTCCGCGTAGGGAAATGTTTGAAATTTGTTTTCAAAAGTGGTAAATGTGAAAAGTGATTTGAAAATTTGTTTTAAAATGATTGAAGTGTGAAAATTATATATCTTGTAAAGACATTTTTGGAAAATAAATAATTTGGAAAATTATTTGGAATCTGGTGATGTTGTGCATATCCATTGATAGTTCAATAACCGACTATCAATATTTACTTTGAATAGGTATTTGTTGTGATTGCTTGAAATTGATTGCCACACTTATTTTTATATAAGCGCTCACTATTTGGGTTAGCCGGGAAAGGACCTTGGGGTCGTATAACCCATTCCGAATATGTGATACGTCGTTATGAATTGCATTTGAAGACCGGTGTTGAAGACCGGATATTTTTGAAAGCGAAAGGGCAACTCGTCGAATGTCTTTGCATCGACTGGTCCCCGGTATAGAGACTCCATATGTGATGGGAAGTCCGAACGTGATTAGTGAATACCTGAATTTGCAAGGACTTCTTTGTAAGTGCCTTCGGTTCTGTTCGATCACGGAACAGACTTGTATGGATAGTATGTCTGACATCCCAAATTGAGATATAAAGCTGATTTCTTTCAAATATATTTCTGTTGGTGGCGGAGAATTTATTCTCTTAGCTTAACACCCTTCTCTGAGACGTACGAGCTCAGAGGTTATGTAGTTGATGGTTATTAGCGATATATTCCCAATTTGGTAATGTGACATGTTGAGTGTTGCTATGAAATGATCATTGTTTGATCATTTGTGATATGATCAATTGTTTGATCACTTATCTTTGTGATCATTTCTTTGATCATTTGTTCACCCAAAACATGGCTTTGTACCAAAGCATGGCTTTGTGGATGAGACTTCGTCGAACCTCACACCCCGGAATGGTCAAAACAGGAAAGATGCGGCAAGGTTATTGGGGGTAGCGCCCCTTAGGGTATGTGCATTTCCTTCTGGAAATGGGTGGTATCATGGTATGGAGCCCAGATACTTACTCATGTTGAAACACTTTATTTATCATTGTGTGATGTTGGTTATCGAGCGCTCGGATAAAGGCCCTAAAGGACGAGGGGATGGCATACTAGTGTCAGTAGTTACTCAGTTAGGGGTAACCCGGCCTTGTGTTGGCAGAGATCCGGTTAGGTTCTCGAGGCGTCTTTCCAGAGGCGTTTCCATGTGGCAATGGGAAGTTACTTGGCTTGACCATTTGTTGGAAATCCAAAGAAATAATACGATCTTGTACGGTTTTAGTTGTATAACCTGCCATGGAATGCGGCGGTAACCTGCTGTTGAACATGGTAGCTATAGTAGGCATACGATAATGGTCGTATGTTGGCTAAGATTTATATCTGTATTTTCGAAATGATTTCCTCTACACTATGAACTAGTAATATTATCAAATGTTCTTTTTAATACGTATCAAGCATCTTTGACTATCATAAGGAGAAATCTCCTCTGATTCTGCGTTTGCATTGTGTGTGTGTGTGGGAGGCCTTATGGTAGTCTCATTTTTAAAAGCATTGCGAATTGACTTTAAAAATATTCCTCTATTTTTTTTGAAGATAAAATAAACTGTTTTGAGTTCTCACACCAGTCATATGACTGACTCGGAGTTTATTGTTTTCCTTCCTAAACTCTGTGTGCCCACGAATTTCCACAAGGGCGGTCAAGAGTTAAGGTTTATCAGGATATTCTGGAATTCAGGAGTTGCTGGAGGAAAGCTGGATGGCATGGCGTAATCACTAGTATATAGTATTTCTTTTCCGCTGTTTGTTGTTGTTCACTCTGATAATGTAATGTAATGTATAAAATGTAATAACTGATATAGTTCTTTGTTTAAAGATTATTCATTTATCTATTATATGTTGTTCCGCTGCAATTGTGAGATTCTGATATTGTTCTGTTGTTTTCTTTCTGTTTTGTTCTATCTTTTCTCTCTTCTTCTATCTTTTTCTTTTCTTAAAACCCTGAATGTTCGGTTTTCCGGCATTCGATTGCTCGGCAGTTGATACAGTGGATGTATTGATGTCAGTTTTCGGAAGTCGAAGAATCGGGTCCTCACACCAACTAAATTTTTCAAATTAAAACGTGTATCTTAAATAGCTTATTTACACTATTAACTCAAATTTTATTACTTAATTAAAATATGATTTGTTTAAATCTTTTTGATTTACTTAACATTTAAGAAATAAACTGTTGTATATACGTATAAAAGAAAACGTAGAATGCGAACAACAAACGCAGTGATTTTTGTCCAAAAAAATGAAAACAATGGATTTAAATTTTATACGTTTTCTTGTATGTATATATACATTATTTATTCCATCAAATAACGCGTCTTTTAAACACGAAATTAAACAGTTTATTTATACACAAAGTTTTGGAAATTTATTACTTATATAAAAATATGATTTGTTTACACATTTACTAAGAAATTTATGGTCAAAAATGAATATAAGTAAAATATAAAATATTAAATTTTTTAAAAGTATAAAATCAATTTTTTTTAAAGAACAAAAAGTGAAATAAACATTGTTACGAACTTATTAAATTAAACCAAAAGATTAAAAATTAAAAATTTTAAGATTTATAACTTCAAAAAATAAATGTTAAGTTTTAACCAAAATATGAATTTTAGAATTTTCACTCTAATAAAAATCTTGGGCGATTATTTATAATTAAATTTAGATAATCAAATTTTCGAAAAATAAAACCCAGAGTTATAAATAAAGAATAAAAAATTGCTAAAATTTGGGCTGTTACATATAGCCTAACCAGGCGTCTGGTCGAGAACTCTGAAATTTTCTTCTTCCTACCGTCTTATATATTTTCTCTAGGGGTCACAACCAGATGTCTGGACTTGACCAACCAGACGTCCGGTCACCTGGACTAGGCAACATTTTGCCTAGGCCATTTTTGGCCAAAACAATTCGGAAGCGATCGGACAAGCAACGAAGTCTAGGGACTTATGCCAAGCGACAACCCAGCTTTTTAAGCTCTTCGATACACCCTAAATGTTATGTTCAAACATCCAAAATAGGATTTTTAAAGATTTTGACTTCAAAACACCAAAATTGGAAAATTTACCAAATCAATTATGATTGTGAAATTGATGTTAGGAATCCATACCTAACAACAATGAAAGCTATAGACATAGATGTGAGTTCAAGGACTGACCTTTAAACCCAAAAACAACGAATGGGAAGCTCAAAAACAAAGGAAAGATCAACCACTCTTCAACTTCAACTCTAGAAGCTCCAATCTAAGATCATAAGCAAATATTTCCTAAGTTAGGTTATTGGAAATTTTGAAATTTGAAGAGGAATGGAGATGGAGAGGATGACGAGGATTCTTACGTAAGCTTCTCTTTGATTTTGGACTTGAATTTGAATTTCCTAATAATACTAGGGTTTAGGAATTTTAATTTCCCATCTTTTCACCCATTTCCTTTTAGCTTGAGAGTGTTAGGAAATTAGAAACGAAATGAACAAAGATGAGTGGAGTTAGGGTACATGATAGAGGAGTTGGGTTCCATGTTAGGTTAGTGGGCTGAAACCCAAACCCAAAGCCCCAAATGAAAATGTCAAAATTCTAATTAACTACAAACATATCGTTGTTTATACTCAAAAAGGTCATAAACGCCGTTTTGGACTCAATGGAAGTGGTCCCGAGTCTGGATTCGACCGTTTATAAAAAGTCTAATTTTGGAATTTAAATTTTACTAACGATGCTTTATTTTAATAAAACATTTAAATATACAATCGTAAAATATGCGGGTTGTTATAGACTCCCTTCCCTAAAGAAATTGCATCCTTTCAATACTTAAGAAGAAAATTAAGGGTAACAACCACACTAAGGCATAACAACACAAAAGAAATTTTTGAAATGAGAAGTTCACATTGAAGAGCACGAGAGAGTACGTCTGGATGTGTTCGCTCGATGAATTCTCTGGATTCCCAAGAGCAATCCTTAGGTTTTGAGGACCACTGAACTTTCATAAGTGAAAAATCTTTATTTCAAAGGCCTTTAACCTCCGTAGCAATGATACGAATAGGATGGTGCTCATAAGTCAAATTAGGTGAAACTTCAATTTCTTCAATAACACCGGGCTCAAGAATAGAATCGAAATCTCTAAGGCATTTCCATAGTTAAGAGACATGGAATACGTCATGAATAGCAGAAAATTGAGCTGGTAATAAAAGGCGATAAGCCATGGAACCAATGAGTTCGGTGATGGGAAATGGACCAATATATCGAGGTGCTAATTTTCCCGACCGACTGAAACCAACAACACCCTTTATAGATGAAACACGAATGAATAACAAATCTCTCATAGAAAATTCCAAATTCCTTCCTCGATTATCATCGTAGGATTTTTGTCTACTTTGAGCTTCTTTCATCCTATGACGAGTAAGGTCGATCCTTTTTGTGGCATCACGAATAAAATCTGGACCTAAAATCAGCTTCTCACCGGCTTCAAGCCAACACAAAGGAGATCGGGATGGCCTTCCGTAGAGTGCCTCGAAAGGTGCCATACCATTACTTGATTGGAAGCTATTATTATAAGAAAACTCAACAAGAGAAGTATAATCTTCCAAACATCCACCAAAATCAAGAAGACATGCAAAAAGAAGATCTTCAAGAGTTTGATTCACACGCTCTGTTTGTCCATCGGATTGAGGATGATAAGCAGTGCTAAAATTAAGCTTCGTTCCTAAAGCTTTTTGAAGACCCTTCCAAAATCCACTAGTAAATAATGGGTCACGATCACAAACAACAGATGTTGGAACTCCATGCAATTTAACAATTTCTTTAATATAGAGTTTAGCCAAAAGAGATACGGTCGGGTTGGACCGAACGGGAAGAAAATAGGCAGATTTTGTAAGTCTATCAACTATCACACATAAACCATCGTGTCCCGAATGAGAACGGGGAAGACCGTCAATAAAATTCCATGGAAATTTGATCCAGCTTCCAAACTGGAATGTCTAAAGGTTGAAATAACCCACCGGGCCGTTGATGCTCGGCCTTTTTGAGTTGGCAAGTCATGCGATGGATTATGAAGTTAGCAATATCAGACTTCATTCAATCCCAATAATAAAGTCGTTTCATATCCGCGTACATTTTACTACTACTAGGGGGAATGGTAAATTTAGAAGGGTAAGAATCTTCTAAAATGTCTTTACGAAGATCACTAATATTTGGCACAATAAGTCTACCAAATTTTCAAATACCTCCACCAGCATCAATATCAAAGTCTTTCAAACTATAAATATTCCTATCCCTACAACTTTGGCTAAGATGAGCCAATTCAGGATCATGCTTTTGAGCTTCAAGAATGCGGTCTAAAAGAGATGGATGAGCCTCAAGGCTACATAGAACAAGAGATGAACATGAATCAGATTCACGATCTCGAATCTCACAAGAGGATAAAGTCTCGAGATCATTCCATTCAGATATCATAATGGAAACAACCACTTGTTGCTCATGACTAAGAGCATCGACAACACGATCTCCCTTTTTAGGAGTATCGAGAATATCAAGATTATAAGATGTAAGGAATTCGAGCCAACGTTGTTGATGCAAATTAAGTTCCTTTTGAGAAAATAAATACTTCGAAGATTTATGATCGGTGTAGAGAATAAATTTCTCTCCCAAAAATTAATGACGCCAAATTCTAAGGGTGAAAACAATGGCCGTGAGCTCTAAATCATGAGTGGCATATCAATTTTTGGTAGGCTTTAATTGCCTAGAAGCATAAGGGATAACACGTTCCCTTTGCATGAGAACGGCTCCTAGACCAACACAGCTAGCATCGGTATAAACAATAAAGTCTCGGTTCCCTTCGGAAATCACAAGAATAGGAGCATCGAAAATGAGTTCTTTTAATTTCTTAAAAGCAGCTTCACATTTATATGACCAAATGTACTTAACTCCCTTCTTTGTCAAACTAGTAAGAGGCATAGAAATTTTTGAAAAGTCTTTTATGAACCGACGGTAATAGCCCGCCAATTGAAGGAAGCTACGAATTTCCGTCACACTCTCCAGTCTCTTCCAATTTTGAATCGCTTCAATCTTTGAAGGACCCATGAAAATTCCAGATTCAAAAATAATATGTCTTAAAAATTTAACACGAGATTGCCAAAAGTGGCACTTATAAAATTTTGCTTTCAATTGATTGCATCTAAGAGTTTCCAATACAATCTGAAGATGTTTTTCACGCTCTTCCTCGATTTTATAATAAACAAGAATATCATCTATATAGATGAGAACAAATCGATCGAGGAAGTCATTGTAAACTCGATTCATAAGGTCAACAAAATAAGTTGGAGCATTTGTTAAACCAAATGGCATAATAAGCCATTCATAAGATCCATAACGAGTATGGAACGATGTCGATGGAATGCTATCCTCTACAATAGGAAGTTGATGAAAACCGGTTGCTAAGTCTAATTATTAAAAGACTCTAGTACGCTAGGTTGATCGAATAAATTATCAACCCGTGGTAAAAGATGTTTATTCTTGATGGTGAGATCATTAAGCTTGCGGTAGTCAACGCAAAGCCTAAGTGTACATCTAATTTCTTCACAAAGATAGTTGAAGCTCCCTAAGGAGAGGAACTAGAACGAATAAATTGTTTAGCTTCCAGTTCGGATAATTGTCTACGCATCTCCTCATTTTCCTTATTGCACATACGATAAGGAGGATGAGTGATAGGTAAAGCTCCAGGTATTAGATTAATTCTGAACTCGATTGCTTGCTTAGGTGGTAATCCTAGAACGGGCTCAAATATATCGGGAAATTCACGAACAACGTGATGAGGGAAATGACATCTTACTCATTATCATTATCGTCATCATGTTGATTTAGAGAATATAAGGATGCCGCCAAATTAGAATCTGAATATTTTAGAACAATCGAAATCTGATTTACAAATTGGGGATGTCGAAGATGGATATTCCTCTCGGGACATAGGATGTGGGCTTCATAACGATTAAGCCGATCCATTCCCAAAATCATTCCGAAACCTAAGTAACGCATAAATGAAAATTGGCTCGGAAAGCATAATTACGTAAAATAATCTCAATATCTTTACAAAGGAAACTAAGTGTTGTGGATCCACTAACCAAATTCGCAATACTCAATGAAGTCATCAAGCCCATAATATTTAGATGCAAAGTATCAACAAGTTCTTTTGATATAAAGAGTGAGATGCACCCCTGTCAAAAAGAACTCGAATAGGGAGATCATGAAATATAATAATGCCATCAAGGGCAGAATGAGAAATACCTTGACCAAGAAAAGTGTTACTAGGATCTTGCACAACATTAAGATCTCCCTCTCTCCTACTTTGAAGTATGGTATATATAGATATAAGATGACCCGAACTTTTGCAATAACGACAAAAAGGGGTTACAGGCACCTATTTACATAGTCGTCCATAGAACCACAATTGTACCATTGTCCACGACTAGAGGTAAGTCTTTGCTACCAAAGTTGCTTGCTTCCCTTTCTTGTTGGGATTAGGGCCTTTGAACTTAATATGCATCTTCTTATTGTTTTTGAAGTTCTTATTAACACCTACAATTTCAACATCACTTTCCTTATCGGCCTCTTCAAGTCGAAGAGTGATATCTACAAGCTGTCGAAAGGCAATTTTAATTTTAGAGGCAAAACCTTTTTATGGTTCTTAGTCTGAGCACAGATAAACCTTTTATTCTTTACAAGATCCAAAAGTTGTTGGGCAGTCATGAATACACCATCCAAAGGAGGATCACTGGATTGACCAGTGCTAGGACTGCCAGGTCTAACCAATTCTTCTTCTTTAAGAAAGAAAGAAAGAACGAAGAGGAAAAGGTTATTCTCAAAATGAATTCAAATATGCTTGATTGATAAAATAAGGCATCATAAAAGTAAATAGGATAGAATGGGTCCTAAGACTCGAATTAAATCCTAAGGCACGATTCCTAATAGAGACTTAGGACAATGATCCTTGCTAGATTATTCTACCTTGTTTCGAAGTTTGGCTCTGATACCAAGCTGTGACGCCCTACCTCTATACTCACACTAGACAAAGATACTATTGGGTAATGGTGTCGACTAGCACGAAGAATAAGGCTATTTAAGAGGGACCATCTATGTAATTGCTTTGTACGAGTATCGATATGTCAGATAGTATAACATCCTTTATATTTCAAGAGGAAATCTGACATATCAAATACAAACTCAAAGCTACAATACAGAGGCTATATGGCCTTCGGAAACAAATATAAAATAAGCACAACACAAAATCAGTCATAGATG
The DNA here is from genome assembly GCA_030765085.1 of Allium cepa. Lineage (NCBI taxonomy): Eukaryota > Viridiplantae > Streptophyta > Magnoliopsida > Asparagales > Amaryllidaceae > Allium > Allium cepa. The sequence continues at coordinate 764,180,312 of CM060937.1, read as the reverse complement.
TTCATATCACTAAGGCGGAAATAGATATGAATATAACATATAGAAGTGTACATCAAAGAAGTGGTCAAACAAGATCCACAACATCACAAAAGAATAAGTATACATCAAGGAGTTTCTATCTCGAATGTATAAAAGCAAAAACTATTAAGCTAAAGTAGTTAGCCAAAAGTCAGAAGCTAGTCCCTGCTAAGAAGTCAAGTTGAAGCATTTGTAACACCTCGGTCTGAACCGAGTATTATTTAAGAAGAAAAATAATAAACGGATCAGTCTAGTTATAAATATCATATAAGATGAGACATGATAAAATATACAACAAAAATATATGATAACAATAACGTCATACTTCGACAAGCATACATTTGATAACAACAAAAATCATACAATATCTCAAATCTCCTAAAATATCAAAAAAGAATATCACATTCTTTAGCTTATTCACCAAACCTCAAATACTGACAAAACATATCAACGTCAATTGCAAAAAGAATTGGTGAAACACAAATTCTAGAAATCAATAATTGGAAATCTAGAAAACACAAAGGGGGAGGCCTTTCACAAACGGGAGCATGAAAACTCACCAATATGTGTATTACAAACGGGTCATTATCCCATGGTACTAACCATAGAGCTGGTGTAACGACGTAGTACAACGGTACGCTCGAGGAACCTAAAACTCAAATAATCCAAAATAGCAACGTAGTACAACAGTAGGCCCGATGAACCAAACTCCATAAAACCCATAGGTCGCTAGCCTATAAAAAATGAGATGAAGCTCAACAGAACGCGGTACGATACCCTACGCGGATGAAGTGACAACGCATCTATGCAGATTAGCGAGAGGTATAGGGTATGATGGAAACCATCACGACGTGGACGTACCCAGGGTGAGATGGCAATATTCTGGTCAGAGCCTGCCTTGAATCTTAATCACTTTTTCCATTATATTGCTAATCTAAATCATAAAATGATCATCATTGATCGATAAGAAGTGTGAATTAACTAAGCTAGTAAATAAATGAGTTTAGCTTCATACCCCATAACCACCGGCTTAGCTTAAATATTTGTGAACACATTTTCGATTTTCACTCGAAGATTGTCACAAGAGTTCAATCGAACAAGTCCAAGAATTAACCGACGAAGTAAACGCAAGCGTTTCATACCACATGTTTTGCTAAGTCGTTTAATTAGATTTTTCATACGAATGAGGTAAAGATTTGTGTATATTAATAGATTGGAAAACAGTTTTAAAAACAAGCTTTGTATTAGAATTAGTGTCGAAATCATTTTTGTGAAAGAGTTTGAATATTTACTACTAGTATAAAAACCTTTGTATTTTAAAGTGACAAGTCACAGAAATGATTTTAAAAAAATCTATCACAAAAGATCCACATTCGACGACGTGAATTTAAACCATAAAAACAATGTCAAATCCATCAAATGGATATTCCCAAAAATCCAGAAAAGAATCATTCAAAGTCGATAACAAATGACAACAACTAATCGGATCAATACAAATCGATAAAAATAGAAAATTCACACAAAAATAGGCAAAATGGCAGAATTGCATAGAATCAGACGTCTGGTTGGATTGGCCAGACGTCTGACCTGGGGTTTGGGGAATTTATTTTCTGTTTCCCCATTTTCTTTTTGATGCCAGAGGCCATCCAAACGTTTGGTATAGCCTAACCAGACGTCTGGTTTAGTGCTCTGAAATATATTTTTTCCTGCCGTCTTATATTTGTTTCTCCAGGTACCATAACCAGACATTTGGACTTAACCAACCAGATGTCTGGTCCACCGGACTGGGCAATAGTTTGCCTAGGCCATTGATGGCCAAAACGATTCAGAAGCGATCAGAAGAGCAACAAAGACTAGAGATTTATGCCAAGCGACAACCCAGCCTTATTGTACCAACCCGAAATTTTCGATCCTGAAAATTCCAGATAGTTAGGAAAAAGAAGAAAGAGATAGAAGAATAAGAAGATCAGAAACACCAACCTCTCACATTCGCAGCAGATAAAATAATAATAACAAATAATAACGATTATACAAAGGAAAACTATACTTGTAAACTTTCACTTTAATACATCAGAGTTACCACATATATACATATACAATCAACATGAATCAGATATATACAACAATATAATACAGAGGGAACACTCCATACGTTACTGTCATCCAGCCCTTCTCCTGAGCTCCAGAACGTCGTTACCTGAAAACCTGTAATACTCGATCTGACCCGAGCATTACATCAAGGTAACACCCGGGTCAGGCTGGAAACCAGCGTGAGTAAACCCATCTAACATGGAATACAAAGCACAGAACTCATATAATACCCAGGGTAACACGTATCAATTTACAATTCACAATTTGTTATAGACATCACTTATTTCACATATCAATTTTCTAAGTGCCAAAATTTAGATTAAATAGTCAATTCACATAAATCATTTCGTTCCAGCCTATTGATTTCACATATCAATCTATAAAAATCCGAAGTGGTTTTGCGTATTTTCTAACACCCTACCCCGTTCTCTTCGAGTCTCACGTCATCCTAACCCGAGTTATTCAAATGAAATACACTTCAAACTTTAAATACATGATCCTTTACAAAACAATTCATCATTGTTAGATAAACCACAATATCCTGTCCGCCCAAACAGATGATACCACAAAACATTTCATACCAGAGATATCAACTCATTCAAGGCACCCAATACCATTCAATCATCCATAAGCTATGCTTGATCACATCCAAATTAATTTAATTAATTCTAATTGACTTACTAACCTCAATCACTTAGATTCATTCACTTAACATTTATTAAATTCAGATTAATTAATTAATCATCCCTTAATTATCCGTCTTAATAAATCACCCTGGATTAATTATTCGTCAACTACATTCAAGTAATTATCTTTAGTTAGTTACTTAAATTAATTATTCTTGACCAAAAACAGTAATTAATCTTTAATTAATTTACAAAACTATTACTTATATAGGAAAACAAAAACCAGATCGCTTACATGAAGACACGTGTCCTCTTTCACTTAGGGTATTTTTGGAAGCATAACATTATCACTCGGTAACCGATGTGTTTTCTCCTAAATCCACTGCTTTGAATTCCAGTCCGCACGATCTATTTTTTCCTACAACCGTTACTTACAATTCCAAAATCATATTTGTCTTCCTCCTCCTCCCTTCTGTATCCACGCTCTACAAACCCTACTCCTTCTTTCTTTCTTTTCCTGCCAACTAATCTTACCCCAAAAATAATCAACATTGCAGATGTTATACTGATGGTGAAATCGCGAAGTCGAATTGGGGATCAACATTACACATGTTATATTGCCGGTGAAATCGCGAAGTCAAATTGGGGATTTACAACAATTAGGTCAGTTATTTGTTGATTTTTATTGCTCGACTTACATAGTTCTATTTTTCTGAACACATAGTTGGTAGGATTTACAATTACAGTTTATCCTATTATTTGTTACTTTAAAATTGTGCCGCATCCCTTTTATATATATATCAAATAAAGGCTTTCATGTAATTAATTTGTTAACCTAACAATCTTGATTTAAAAAAACAGCTATTACAATTTAGATTCAATTTTGAGCAACGCAATGAAAACTAAATATGGATGTTAACATCAGATTGCAGTTTTGGTTCAGTTTTTCTACACAGTGGCAGTTGCTATCAATTCCACGTTCTACCTCAACTCAATTGCAGTTATCACATTCAATTTCGATTATTTATTCTTTGTGATCCGCAACTTCCACCTTCATCTTCATAAGCATTCATCTTCTTATTGAATAGGTAATCAGATTTTAATCCTTCGGTTAAATGTATACGTTAGTTTGGGCTTTGTTTTACAAATTTACTGTTTATTACGGAAGAGTAATCTTCAGTTGCTTAGTTCAAATTATTTGTGGAGAATAATAACTTCCTTAATCCTTCAATCTATTGAAAATTAACTTGTTTTCTGATTTCTTATATAAAATTTTGTCTGCTTTTCATCTTAATTCAGTTGTCTTAATTCAGTTTTGGCAGTGTACTTGCTGTTATATTCGATGCTTTTTTTGGTCGCAATTACTAACCTTTTGTTACCAAAATACATTAACAAAGATTAATAATGATAAAATTTGTCCTTTTTTAGGGTGTAAGATTCTTTACTTTTATTACAAGTTAGAACATGGGATTTCCGTCACCTACAAATGATAGTCTTTTCCTCATTTTTGGGTTACAAACTTACAATCTTACTGTTTATGCCTTTTCTTCAAAGAATATTACAAACAAAATGATACATAATTTGCATATACCCTATAAGACAATTATGTCTACCTATGAATTTAAAATTTGTAAGTTTCAGCCATGAATAACAATGACGATGTAAGTATTATGTTTAGATACTTTGTGATCATTTACAACTTCATTCTCATTCAAGAGTAAAGATGCAATTTTTCATTCAGTTAACATACCTGTATCAATATGGAGTTGCATTCATAAAAAATAACGCAAGGAATACACTTACAATACATGTGCTACAAACAAAAGCTAGAATTGTGCGTTAAGTTACATATAAATGTAATTTATTTGTTAGAATTAACGATGCATAACTGAAATTTAATTGGTGAATGGGTCTTACTAATTCTTTTATGTGAAATAAAATAAATGAATGTCGTATGATACTAAAAGTATGATTTTAATTATGAATTTTACTACGTATCAAATAATAAATGAATATTATTCACCAATAAAGAGTTACCAATGTCATGGCACAAAAGGTCTAAAAAAGGATTCTGGATTTCAATTCTTTATAGTTAGGGACATGTGCATACAGTCCAAAGCTACGCCATGACAAAAATATGTGAAAAAGAAGACTGCAACGGTGGAACAAGAACGACCGCCTGCACCAACTAGGGACGCCTCAGGATCAAACCGTCGACCTATCATCGAATAATTGAGGTTTGACGAATGAGTGGAAAAATCTACATCAACACAATTAAGTTGTTCACACATGTATGGGACCATGATCGATCCCCAGGCATGCTCTGATACAACTATAAATCATACTGATGTAGATGTTTGCACCCGGACGTCAATCCTTGGCTTTTGAATTTTACTGCTAATGGTTGACTACTTTACTTTTGTATTTTACTTCTAATGATTGATTACTTTGCCTTCTGTTTTTGGACTAGGCTTGATGTTGCTTTCATGATTTGTTTCTGATGATTGAGTTTTACTCTACATGGCCTTCATGTTTTGCTTCTGATGTTTGAGTTTGACTCTACTTTGCTTTCATGTTTTGCCTCTGATGTTTGGATTTAATTCCACTGTGCTTTCATGATTTGCTTCCGATATTTGGATTTGATTCCACGTTGCTTTCACTATTTTCTTTGAATGTTTGGATTTGACTTTTCCAGGCATTTCTACTTGACAACTTTTCAGTTGAATATTTGATTTTTCATGATTTCGAAATGTGTAAGCCCTACAAACAGGCATCATCAAGCCCTACGAACAGGCACCCGACTTCGAACAGTCTTAATGATTAAGTCCTATGAACAGGCACCAGACTTTGAACAGTCAAAAACTCATGGATTAAAATGCTTGACCGCCAACAGTCGCTTGACTGTGGTCGGCCGCGCTTCAATTCATAACTAAATCCTAAGCGATCGTCGCATAGATTTAAGTGCTTGACCGCGCAGGGCCGCACTTGACCTCAAATGACTTGATCACGAATGGTCGTCATTTGAAGTTAAGCGCTTGACCATGAACGGCCGCGCTTCCTACCGCCAACAGTCGCACTTTCACCTCAAATGGCTCGACCCCAAATGGTCGTCATTTGAAGTAAAGCGCTTGACTGTGAACGGTTGCATTTCAGCTCACTTGGCTCGATCTCGACCATCATGTAAAGTTAAGTGCTTGACCACGGACGGCCGTGCTTCACCTCAAATGGCTCGATCCCGGACGATCGTCATTTGAAGTTAAGCGCTTGACCGCAAGCAGCCGCGCTTTACCACTTGATCGCTTAGGGCCGCACTTTACTACAAGTGGCTCGACCCCGAATGGTCGTCATTTGAAGTAAGGCGCTTGACCATGAACGGTTGAGCTCTACCACAAGGCCGCGCAGGGCCGCACTTTACCACAAATGACTCGACCCCAGATGGTAGTCATTTGAAGTAGAGCGCTTGACCATGAATGGTCATCATTTTGATCGCACAGGGCCGCACTTTACCACGAATGGTTTGACCCCAAATGGTCGTCATTCGAAGTAAAGCGCTTGACCATGAATGATCACATTTCATCGCAAGTGACCCGATCCTGGACGATCGTCACATGGATTTTAGACGCTTGACAGCGCAGGGCCGCACTTCACCTCAAATGATTCGATCACAAATGGTCATCATTCGAAGTAAAGAGCTTGACCATGAACGACCGCGCTTCGTTCCAAATAAATCGATCCCGAACGGTCGTCATTTAGGGCCATATAAAACTGTCAGTTCTTTTACAGGTTACCCACAGGATATGAACGTCTGGATTGTGACATTACAAAACACACCTTCCTTCCGCAAGGCATGTTTTGGGGGGCAAGTGTTATCCTGCCTTTTTCAGCAAGGCCGTGATATCAAAAGATTGACCAAGAAAAGCAAGATAGCTCGTCTCAAAGATCGGTCAACTCAACATCTCAACAAAGCAAGTTCTGTTGACTCATTTTTCATCTAAGATCCCCTACGGAGGGGGGGTCCAGGTGGGGTGCCAACCCCCCAAGGTGGGGGAGCGGGGGCAACGCCACCGCTACGGTGTTCGACCTGACCGGTCAGGTCGCAGGGGTCCAGGTGGCAACGCCCCCGGCGGGGTGCGGGGCAGCGCCCCGTCCAAAACGGTATGCGACTTAGAGCATGGAGTCTCCAACGAGCTAAAGCTTCCAGCGAGTTAACAGGTTAAAGCTTCCAGCGACCTAACTGCTTGAAGGAGTTCGCGACCTAAGCCACCACGAAGACTTCGCGACCTAAAGCATGACCGACTCAAGCAGCTCCGCGACTTAAGGCATAAAGTGGTCCAACGACCTAAAACTAAATGACTTAACAACTCATAGGAAGCCGCGACCTAAGGGTGCAGCGACTTAAAAGATATCGCGACCGAAAAGTGGGACGACCTAAAAGTGGGACGACTTAAAGAGTCCACGACTTTAGGCAGCTCATAACGACCTAGCGACTATTCAGTTAGGTCGCCACTCCTTTAGCTCGTGCCCCTCTTAATGATTAGGTCGCTAACGACCTACTGCCAACTCCATAAATCATTACCTTTCCTTCCTTAACCCATAGGTCGCTCACGACCTAAACCGTAAGTCGCTCCTGGTACCTCAGCATGATAAGCCACTTGCCAACCCATCCTCTTAGGTCGTAACTCGGCAACACACGACCTACGACCTACCTTAGGTCGCTCACGACCTAAACCCAGCCGACCTAACTCCAAATCTCCTACACGACCTACGACCTACCTTAGGTCGCTCACGACCTAAACCTAGCCGACCTAACTCCGAGCTCTCCTATAAATACTCCGCTTACTCCAACTAGGAGGGGACTTTTCTGGATTTCAAGGCGCCTACACTCTGCTGATTTCTGGACTCTCCGAGCACCTCAACCGTCGAAGATTCTTCATCAAGAGATCTACTTCATCTAAGAGAGATTCGAAGAGCAATTCACCATCAACGTTCTAACTTCTTTCTCCGTTCATGTTGTAATTGTAAGATCATGTTGTAATCGAGAGATCATGCTGTAAAAGTGTTGTAATCTTGTAAAAGTATGTACAAAGAAGATAATGAAGAATGTAAAGTGGATGTAGGCTTACTAGAAGCCGAACCACTATAAAAATCTCTGTCTCTTTTACTTTTCGGCGACTTTTCTTTTTACTTTGTTTCTCGTATAAACGGGTGGTGCTTTCACTTCATCAAGAAATACACCGGGTGTTAGCGTTAAGACCATTCTGATTGTTAACATTAGTGTTAAATTCAATTTTAAAACTTTTATTATCCTCAACACTATCAATATAAATTTTACAAGCCTTCAAATTATTTTTAACAGGCTGAAAACTCCAGATTCAACATTTTACCCAACTTTCAATTATTTAATTTAATAATTACATTACCCAATAAATGGTGATTTTTGAATTCAAGTTAAAAAGCAACTTTTAAATATTTAAAATCAATTAAATATTCCAATTTTCAAGCATCCAAAAATTCCGGGTCGTCACATTCCTCCCCCCTTAAAAGAATTTCGTCCCCGAAATTACTAGTTAAGAGGAATGGTCCATAACCCGTTACTTTTCCCAAAACCAACAATTCAACTTCCTACCAGGTAGCCATTTTATAGAAGACCCATTATCATCCTTACTAATTTGCCAAACTCTCCCATAGTTTTCGAACAATACTATTTGCTCAACCATTCAAAATTTTAATTTAAAACCAAATTTTGAGTTCCCAAAATTTTTTCAAAATTTTTCTAAAATTTTCTAACTCCCTAAATTTTTGAAAAATTTCACCAACGTCCCCTTTGCGCGGCTAGCTCAGTACAAATACCAAATGCTCTACGGGCTCCCAAATTTCAAAAGAAAACAAAAGGCCAAGTGACTAGATCAAAAACCTAATCAAATTTCATATAGAAATTTAAACACATACCTTTTTGTCCAGCAATTCAAATTTATCTGCTGAAATCAAAACCAATTTTCCATTCCCTTTATAATACCCGCATATCCTACTTAGCAATAATATCGAATCATAGCTTTTAAAATCATTTTATACATTTTCTTATAAAAGTTTTGATATCTACTTTTATTCAAATTATTTTTCCCATTTCCATATGAATTCAATTTATCTTCAACTCTGAATATTGAATTTTATCTTCCATTTATAACCGATTCATATCATTATTTTAAATTAGTTTCATCCACTAATATATTTCAATTTCAAATTTGAAATCATTTTGTCGCTAACAAAAATTTTCCAAAAATTTTCAAAAATTTTCAAACTCCCAAAATTTTCGAATTTTTTTGGAGGAGTCTCATTTGTATAGAGGAGCTTTTTCAATTTGACAAGAGATATAAATATATATACATCGCCCCACATGGTCGGAAAAACAAAAACAGTTCATATTTCCTATTTTTATTGCGTATGCGTATCTTTATTTAGCATTTCTAAGCAAGCGGCTTATTGTTTAGCAATTAGCGCGACCAAAATCCTACCAGACGGCCTCCCGGTACCTGTACTTACTTAATTCAAACATGTAAGTATAAAATATAGGCAGTTTATTTCCGTTTCACTCATTTTCAATAGCTAACACATGGAATAAGCAATGCACACTAAACAATTCTTATAATCAATTTTAAGGTTTCGACGCTAATTCGAATAGCTTCCAACCAAATTATTATTTAGTTAGAATGGTTTATTTTTCAATCGCTTATATTCAATTTCTTTTTAATCCAAACGAACCCAGTTCACTTCAATTGATTCCAAAATCAATTTTTATTAAAGTCTTTTTACATATTAACTTATTTACAATCCATACACCTGCATTTCATAAGCAACATGCACCAAACACTTTCCATGAGCAATTTATATCATTTTAAAGCTAATTCAATTGCTTCCAACCAATTCATATGCCATGTCATTCAATTTTAATGGTTTACAACTCAATTTCTTACATTCAATTTATTTTTAATCCAAACAAGCTCATATTCAATTCAATTGATCTTAAAATCAATTTACTTAATCTCTATCAACTCATAGAATTTTACTTACCTTCGTTTACGTCAAGGACAATTGATTCTGTGTAATTTGATGATATCCATGTGAATAAATAATTACTTAAGTTTTATAATCAATTTAAATCTTATTAACATACTCACTTAACTAATTTATTTAGCTAACTAGCTTACTCCTTTATTTTAAAATTTTAGAAATACTTTTAAATTCATATTATACTATTAAAATAGCTTTTTATAAAAATACTTCTTATAACTTGATGTCTCAACCAGTCCATCCTTGTTCTCACAGAAATTCGGTCATACTTTGATTAGGCGTTGGACTGAAAATCTATAAGTACTTAGAAGACCCATTTCCAACATCCAGTGAAAATACTTGGAAAATATTTTTATTGAAAATATCGAAAACATTTTTTTTTTTGAAAACAGAGGAAATTTCTTTGGTGAGAATGCTCTAGAAATCATCTCCCCCATCCATGTTCGTAGTTACATCCTGGGTTACGTTGCCATCACAGCAAAAGTCCATGTAACTATAGGCACTCCATGCCCCTCGATTACGTCATGGAACCCACAACAGATCGCTGTTACATTTCAGGGTTACGTTGCCATCACAACAAAAGTCCATGTAACTATAGGCATCAGGCCCTCAATTTTCGCTGTCAAAAATGAAACTTCTCCACTCCCACATAGGTCGCAGTCTACCAATATCAAATCAAACGCCGACTGTTGGCTCTCAGCGGCACACACGACTTTCGCTATGTTACCATAGGTCGTAGTGTACCGATATAAAATCAAACGCAGACTGTTGGCTCTCAGCAGCACACACGACTTTCGCTATGGTCTGTAGTAGATCGCAGTAACATCGAGTTACACTGTCGTCACAGCATAACCCAAATGCCTCTGTAGGCATCAGCGCCCCATACTCTTCTACACACTACACATAATCCTCAGGAACTAGTTTTGTCCGGACTCCTCAGAGGATCAACTTTAGAACCCCCCTTAGGGTTCAAGGCAGTACCACCCTGTGGCACACTTGAGAAGTTCATTTCAAGGGAGCGCCTTTTTACCTAGAGCCATTTTCAAAACACTTTATACTAGACACATATAGTATCTTTCAAATCATACACCTAGTATGAATCTCATATAAATCTCCTTTTCTCAAAATCGATATCTCTCAAACTATGCTATCCAAATTCCAGTATCGATTTTATCCAAAAATCAAAAGCCTTTCCAAATCCAAAGGTTCACAAAACCTTTTTCCAAAATCCTTATAAGATCCTTTATATATATATAGATATATATAATTTTTTTTTAAAACTTTGGATCATTTTAAACTTGTATAAAACTCCTTTTATACTTCAAACACTTTCAAAATCCTTTTCTTCCAGCAATAGATTCAACAAGGGAAGATTTTTCTTATATAACAAAGATATATAACTTTGTTTATTCAAAATCAAATATTCAAATTTGATTACTCTATAAAGTGACTAATCATTTTACTTACTTCCATGAAGTAAATTTTTAACATAGAAATAACCAATTTCCACTTGATTTCATCATATATTACACAAAATATACCTTTCATTTCAAAAACCATTTCACATTTCTTATCCACAAATTTCCAATATCAATTTCATTCAAATCCTTACGATGTACACATCTCATCCGTACGCTATACCCATCTGATCGCTCACTCGATCATACAGTTTCACTTTCGAACTAATATCGTCCAACCGACTTCCTAGCGCGGTCACAGATCTGGTTTCTTGATCAAAAACCATCATTCTCCTTGCATAGCCATAACTATGGTAGAGAATAAATATCCAGAACCAATCAACAATCCATATCCAGGTTCGCTATCGAAATTCGAGTGAAAAATCCCAACTCGGTTCGATAGACTATCTCGAAATTCTGTGCTCGAATCCGGATCAAACCACTATGCAAATAGAATAATATACGTATATCCACGTATCTATCCTCATTGATTTATTAGCCAAAACAATTCCCTTTCTATTCACATTCACTTAAATTTTCATTCACTCATTTACAATTGCTTCGATCCCATTTGGATTATCACTTTAATCCTTATCTCAATTGGGTAATTTAATCATAAACAGTTTGCACTCTGACCGACTTCAATTTAGAAAATAGCTTGATTTTTTTTTAAAAATGGATAAGTAGTTGAAAAATAATTATTAGTTTGTAAAATAGCTGTAAAATAGTCAAATAACGATAAAATAGTTGGAAAATAGTTAAATAGTTGTAAAATTGTTAGATAATTACAAAATAGTTTAAAATAGTAATTAGTTGTAAAACAGTTGAAAAACAGTAATTAGTTTATAAAACAGTTACAAAATAGTTAAATAATTCCAAAAGTAATTATAAAATAAGTATAAGATAGTTTTGGGTTTAATAAGAAAGGTTGTATATATAACAAATAACTTGGAAAAATAGATTTGTACTAAAACAAATTATTTTAAAAATAGTCTAGAGTCAACTGTTCAATTCCCAACCTCCATATCCAATCAACTAAATTTAAATTTTCACTTCCAATTAAATAGAATCAATTCCAATTAATTCAAATCAAATCCAATTTGAACAAATTCAATTCAAATTTCAAATTTAAACCATCCCGAATTGTATAGATTCGAGTTAAATTTTAAATGTTGATTTAATCCTTTAAATCAAATCAACTTATATCTTTAAACCATTTAATTTTGAATCCAAATTCCATTTTTAACCTATTTCGAGGTTCAAATAATAATTCAAATCAACACAATATTAAAACAATTTATGTTCGCTAACAAATACGCACTCATACCTATTAATACGCTCAAACTCATTCTAGAGTACTATGGACTCTATTTAATGAGTAATCCCCCAAGAGCCAAGGTTCTCGCTTAACCTCGCTCTGATACCGAATGCAACAACCCAAAATTTTCGATCCCGAAAATTCCAGATAGTTAGGAAAAAATAGAAAGAGATAGAACAATAAGAAGAACAAAAACACTAACCTCTCACATTCGAAGTGGATAAAATATAATAACAAATAATAACAGTTATACAAAGGAAAACTGTACTTGTCAAATTTCACTTTAATACATCAGAGTTACAACATATATACATATACAATCAACATGACTCAGATATATACAACAATACAATACAGAGGAAACTCTCCATACGTTCCTGTCATCCAGCCCATCTTCTGAGCTCCAGAACGTCCTTACCTGAAAACCTGTAATACTCGATCTGACCCGAGCATTACATCAAGGTAACACCTGGGTCAGGCTGGAAACCAGCGTGAGTAAACCCATCTAACATTGAATACAAAGCATACAACTCATATAATACCCGGGGTAACTCGTATCAATTTACAATTCACAATTTGTTATAGACATCACTTATTTCACATATCAATTTTCTGAGTACCAAAATTTAGATTAAATAGTCTAATTCACTTAAATCATTTCATTCCAGCCTATTGATTTCACATATCAATCTATAAAAATTCAAAGTGGTTTCGGGTATTTTCTAACACCCGACCCCGGTCTCTTCGAGTCTCACGTCATCCTAACCCGAGTTATCCAAATGAAATACGCTTCGAACTTTAAATACAAGATGTCCCTTTACGCAACAATTCATCGTTGATAGATAAACCACAATATCCTGTCCGCCCAAATAGATGATACTACAAAACATTTCGTATCAGAGATATCAACTCATTCAAGGCATCCAATACCATTCAATCATCCATAAGCAAAGCTTGATCACTTCCAAATTAATTTAATTAATTTTAATTGAATTACTAACCTCAATCACTTAGATTCCTTCACTTAACGTTTATTAAATTCAAATCAATTAATTAATCATCCCTTAATTATCCATCTTAATTAATCACCCTGGATTAATTATCCTTCAACTACATTCAAGTAATTATCTTTAATTAATTACTCAAATTAATTATTCTTGACCAAAAACAGTAATTAATCTTTAATTACTTCACAAATTAATTAACTATAATTAATTACATTAATCCTTAATTACTTATATTAATTAATTTCTCATAATTCACTTATTATTGATTAATTTATCTTAATTAATCAACCTTTAATTACATCATTAATTATATAAATTAATTATTTCTAATTACATTTAGTTTATCGTAATCTAAATTAATTACATTAAGTAATTAATCATTAATTAAACCACAAATATCAATCACTCTTGATTTATCACAACCAGTAATTACCTTTTTATTTACTTCATTAAATAAATTAATTACTCATTTTGTAAAAGAAGTTTAAAGGAATTTAAAACCAAATTCATTTTTAAATTCAAATCAATTTAATAATGCACTTTAACATTCAAGTTATTAAAACAATTTAAATTTAAAAACTTTATTTGTTTAAAAACCGAGATTCACTAACTTGAATTGCAGATTTAAGTTTGATTTAAAACTAGTTTTTAAGTCTCTACTTTACAGTTTAACTTCTATTTTTTAAAATCACTTTTATTTCTTTCCAATTCATTCTTATTTTTATTCTATGATTATTCCACTTCCAAATTTCACCTTATATTTCCCAAAAATCCAATTTTATATATTTTGATAACTCAGTGCACTGGAATATATTCAAGCAAACCATGATATCCAATATTCCAATTATCGATATAATTCATCATAGAATATCAAATATTCATAACAAAGAATATTAAACAAACTAAATAATTTTGAGCAATCCAGTTGGATCTCTCCAACCTGTTTTCCTGCATCCATAGATGTTAGCACAATACTAATTCCACTTCGAGGTGGAATATCGCGGTATATGGGTTTTAAATATAAAACCATCCACTATTATGCGGCGCATTGGGTCTCATCCGCTATATAATTTGGAAAATCAATCACTCCAATATATATTATATATTACTATATATAATATAGAACATCAATCAATTCAACCAATTATTTAAATTTAATCGTTTAAATTTAAATCAAACCCAGATGAGTGAGATTAACTCACCTTTGTTTTTTAATTTGCAATCCATTCCAAACCAGCTTGTTCTTCGTTATTTTTTGACCTTGTATAACATTATACGGTTTGTTAACAATTGAACTAAATCGAACCATCAATTACCATTTAATAATTTTAATTAGCTAAAAATTTGGTTTAAACTAGTTTCCCTTTAACAAATTATTTTTAGTAACAAAAATAATTATATAAGTTTATTAAACAAATTTATCTCCATACTACAAAGTTTTAAATTTAACTAGCAAGAGAAAATATTTATACATGTATATTTATTTTTCTTTAAAACCACATGTATAATAAAAAAATCAATAGATTTCAAAACTATTTTGTACAGACTTTCAGCGTTTCCGAATTCCTATATATTTTTTTGTAAAATATCAATAAAAATAAAAATCTGATAAAAATTCCATCTCACTGCTAATTTATTTCATTATCTACATACATATAGATTTATAAACAGAATTGTTTCCTTCAGCAAATTCTTTTCAGTTAAACTCAATTGAATACAACATTTAAAAAGTACTATATATATAATAAATTTTATTTTAAACTGTATGTATCTATATATTTTCAGTAAATAGCCAAAATAAATATCTTCTCTGTTGTAAACTTTTCCTTACATATATACATTTTATTGAATAAAAGTCTGGTTCCAAAATCTCTTCTCTTCTTTCATATATAAAAATTTCAGTCTATATATATTTAAATTAAATTAAATTGAAAAAAAAAACAAACTGATATACCTTACCCAAATCGAACGCAACCTTATCCTTGCACTGCCTCGATTCGCGCTGTGCCTAGTTTTGCCCCCTCTCCCGCGCGCCATCCAGGCGTTGCCGCACCTTCCTAAACCCACGACCCATGCCGAGCTGCTACATCACGAAACCCTTACCATCCCTGCCTCAATGCCAATCACGCGCTCGAGCCCGCGACCACCCCCATGCTTAGCCTGCACCATCACACAAGACATCGCTATCTCCAAACTAGCGAAGTCGATGCACTAAATCGCCCAAATCTCGCTCGAGACTGTCGCGACGAGCTCAAGAAAATTGGAGCGGCAGCAACACAAATTGATTTCGAAGAAGATTGTTTTGGCGGGTTTTCAACTGAAGATGGATTCAAAAAAATTGAGGTACAGGAGAAGAAGAAGGAAGTTCGACCATATATTTTTTCTTTGAAATCGAACTGATTTGTTCGATTAATATATTGTGTGTATGTATATATGTGTGTGTATATATATATATATCTTCAAAATATCGGATTGCTTTCAAAGGAAGACAGGGTAGTGGTATGATAAGGACACTGGATAGTGTGTTTGAAAAGGAGCATAAAAGTTCTGAAAAGAAGGGAAAAAACATTGATGTGAACGCTGTAAATCAATGTAAATATATTGTATTATTCAAAATTTTAAAACTTCTCGTTTCACGGAACTAAATATCTCGAACTCTTATTGAGGCGTGCCACTAGGCATTTATAATGTTGTATCACTATTCCGAATGCAATGGAAAAGGGTTCGTGTCCTAATTTGATCATATGGAGAAGATAGTTTTTTGGACCCAGTTATTATATTAAATTTCGATAAAATTTCAGTGCGTTTATATATCGTATGCTCACACAACAACTCCAATCACTGCAAAATTTGAAATTCGATAATAATACAGTATTATGGATCCAATGGCACTGGTTTCGTTGAATTTCGAGATTGTACCTCGGAAGGTTATTTTTAAATTCAATTTAAGCGATAAAATTTCAAAATTGAACAAATCAGTGTTAAATTCAATTTTAAAACTTTTATTATCCTCAAGACTTTCAATATAAATTTACAAGCCTTCAAATTATTTTTAACAGGCTTAAAACTCCAGATTCAACATTTTACCCAACTTCAAATTATTTAATTTAATAATTAAATTACCCAATAAATGGTGATTTTTGAATTCAAGTTAAAAATTAACTTTTAAATATTTAAAATTAGTTAATTATTCCGATTTTCAAACATCCAAAAATTCCGGGTCGTCACACTTATAGGCTCTTTGATACACACCAAATATCACGTCCAAGCATCCGAAATATTTTTAAAGATTTTGACCTCAAAACACCAAAATTGACAGATTCACCAAATCAATTCACATCAAAGCAAATGAACACTAAATAGATGTTAGGAATCCATACCTAACAACAATGAAAGCTATAGACGTAGATGTGATTTCAAGAACTCACCTTTGAACCCAAAAACAACGAACGAGAAGCTCAAAAACAAAGGAAAGATCAACTACTCTTCAACTTTAACTCTAGAAGCTCCAATCTAAGATCATAAGCAGATATTTTCTAAGTTAGGTTATATGAAATTTCTGAAAATTCAAAATGAATTGAGATGGAGAAGATGAAGAGGATGCTTACCTAAGCTTCTCTTTGGTTTTGGACTTGAATTTGAGTTTCCTAATAAAATTTGGGTTTAGGAATTTTAATTTCCCATCTTTTCTCTCATTTCCTTTTAGCTTGAGAGTGTTAGGAAATTAGAAATGAAATGAATAAAGATGAGTGGAGTTAGGGTATTTGATAGGGGAGTTGGGTTCCTTGTTAAGTTAGTGGGCTGAAACCCAAACCCAAAGCCCCAAATGAAAATATCAAAATTCTAATCAACTCCAAACATATCGATGTTTATACCCAAAAAGGTCGCAGATGGCATTTTGGACTTAATGGAAGTGGTCTCGAGTCCGGATTCGACCATTTGTAAAAAGTCACATTTTGGGTTTTAAATTCAACTATCGATGCTACATTTAAATATAACATTTAAATATATAGTCAAAAAATATGTGGGTTGTTACAAATTGAGACCAAAATAATAGAATTCCAATATGAAAATTTAGGCTCAAAAGAAATAATTTTGAAAAAAGAGAAATTGCTATTAGTCATTGTTCAAAGCTAATGAACGAAAATAAACATTTAAATTCAAAGCTAATGAATTCGAGTTGATTATTCGAATAATTTTCTAATAGTGAAAAATGTTTTAATATGCTATTATGAAATCCAACTTTTAATGAAAATAGAAAAGGACATGGTTTTGATGAAGTTTAACCATTTAAGAAAAGGGATTGAGATAATGTTAAATTTCTAAAATATTTTTCAAAATTTTTAATTTGTGGAAAAAGAGGGCATAATCAAAACAAATGCTGGAATAGAAACAAAAACATGACCGTTAAACAAATCTAATTCCACAAGGTACAAAAGTGAATTCTCTTAAATTTAAACAAGTTTGGGTTCCTTAGAATATGATTGTTAAAATTAACGGTTTTCCATATAAACAAAATTGGGTCCTAAAGATTTCAATCGAAAATGAAAGTGGTCCTTCATCCTTTGTTAGGTCACTCGCTTCTTCCTTAATTTTGATACAAAAGCAGGCTAAGGAACAACTTCGATAGAGAAATATTTCATGTTATTCTATATGGTTGAATAGCTATATTCCAATGTTTCTTAGCCTAGAAAATGAGATGGAGATCTACACATTTCAGATATCACGTCATTGAATGGAAGCAAGGTATCTCAACTCTATTTTATTCACTTATTATTAATTCTATTTTTGTCAACACTGTTGTAGTAAAATTGTCATATCTTGAGCTTCTTGCTCTAATTTGCAAAATTAAAGATGTTCTAGAAAATAGATTTAAAAATTTATAAGTTTTAGTTTTTGTGTTTCTTTAGAATCTGAACATAAATAGGTGAAAAACTGCAAATAATTTAGAACATTGTTTGAAAACAGTTTCAAAACTTGTTGATACAACTGTAGTATTTCAATCATAACTTGAATAATTTTACTCTGATTTTTGAGTTTCTTGAAGTTCTGGAAAGCTAACTAATAATTCTACAATTTTAATATTTCGAGTTTTCGCTGATTCATTTTGGAATGTCTTGAAAAACTGCAATCATTTTGGCATACTACTTGAAAGATATTTCTAATTTTCACAAACAAGTTGTAGTATTTCGTTCATAAATTTTGATCAATTTACCATTTTGACTTGAAGCCAATTTTGATAAGTGGCATTTTTGAGTATCTAAAACATTCATGTTTTTTGCTAAATTCAAATTACTAACTTAAAGCTTTCAAATAATGGTTTCAAATGGATTGAAATTTCAATTGCTTTGGTAAAATTGATATCTTTCATTGTCTTGTTCACAACTAATAATGTAATGGTTGAAGATATATTTGTGTTTTTGCTTCCGTATATATGATTTTGCCTTTGACTGATATAAATGGCCATGTTGCACTTTTTCAAAATCAATTCGAGTGATCTTGGGAAGTAAAAGTTTTGCTAGTGTTCCAATATACCACTGTATGTCACCTTGGTAAATCCAAATACGAGTGTTAACAAACATCATGTTGAAATCATATTTGCATTTAATTGAATATTTTCAACTGGTTTTCAACTAGCATACATTTTTAGAAAATCCCATATAGAAAATTGATCTTCACATATATTTTTACAAATAATTTGGATTTTTTACTTTAATGTAAATACACTTGTTTATTTTGATAAGGAATTTATTCTAGAAAAGATAATCTTTGACTAATTGAACCTTCTTGAATTTTAGCAAAATTATTAATAGTGTTTGAGAAAGTGATGGATAGTGATTAAATTATACTTCATAACAAGAGGAAGTATAATTTAAAATTTCATGAAAATTAAACAAATTTTATATTATTTTCTAAATTAGTACTTATTCCATGATAATTTCTATCACTATCGCCTTTCTTTCAATCCATACACCATAATTTACTGTAGTGTGCAGTAGTTGATATTTCAAAACAAGGAAACATTTCTTTTTGTAAAAAATTCTATCTCAATGTATTCACACTCATTTAAAAGTAATCGCCGTTATGCATGCGTGAATCGCTTTAATTTCTATATATGTGCTTCCATTCTCATTTAAACGTTCTCGCGGTTATGCATGGATGAGACTCATATAAGAAAGGGATAAATATTCAAGTAAATTATAATCTAATTTAAAAGTCCTTATGGTTATACATGGTTAGAAAATACTTGACATACATTTTTAAGTAACCATTATCTACTTTAAAAGTCCTAACGATTATGCATGATTAGAAAGTGCTTAACTTTTTTTGTATAATATTTAAAAGGAAAATTATCAAATTTCTTCTTTTTTGAAAATACTAAACTCCTATCATTGTATAAAATTAACCATAATCCTATCAATTCTCTAAATTGCAAAAAAAAATTGAGTATTAATTTTAATATTGCCTTAGTTTATGCATTTTTTTCCTCTTCATATTAAGATAGGGACAAATATACATGTGCACAGATAACTCACGATATGCATAGTGTATCACCGTGAACATAACAAGGCCGAACCTCGATCCAATCTCACAGACAATTGCAAAGGTCAAGCTCAAAACTCGACTCAGAGCAAGTGTGCACATGGTCAAGCCCAAGCCGCTCGGGGTAAACTAAGGTGCACTTTCATAAAACAAATTTACAAGCGCACATGTGCAGGCAAAAGGAAAGACCAGTGCACAAGACATGTTTCAAGAGCAACTGAGCAGTTCAACATGAAACAAATGCATGAATACATATAAGAAATTCAAACAACATCAGGCCAGAGTAATTGATAGTCAGGGACAAATGCAAGTGCAACAGCAAGATCAACAAGAGAAATGCACAATATGGTAGGGCATGGTATCAGTATAAAGCAAGATATGCACAGGCCAGAAATAGAAAAAAATGCAGCATGTAGAATGATACATGCATGAACAAGTGCATAAATAAACAATAAGGTCGGATTAAGGTGTGCATCAAGTCAAATGAACAGGCTCAGGCTATTAAAGGATCAGAGCTCAACATGAACCAAGACAGCAAATGTTAGTGCACAAGCAAAACAAGGAAGTACAAGTACATAACAAAAGCAATGAATAAGCAACACAAACAAGTTCAAGGACATGCACACACGATGGACTTACATGATCACGTAAGAAAATGTAAGCAACACACATAAAAACAAGTCCAGAGTATTAGAAACTGAAAGCATGAAATAAATAGTACAAGCAGTGTTAATGCTGCACAACAATGAACACATGCACATAGGGTACGATACTCCAACTAATGCAACACACATAAGCGCCAGCCTTTTAAACAAGGCAAGGAAGTATCAGTGCACATGTAAGGGCAGTGACCACTTAGGCAAATGAGTAGCAAGTCAAAGGGGAAATATGGATTTGCAATGATCAATGAAACATATATTTCCAACATCTCAACATTGAAAGATTCAAAGCCCCAAACATGAAAAGAGCAACCAAATCGATATCAGCCAATCAAAGATATTTCAAAGTATAATCAAAATATATGCAAATATATATCACTATATTCGAATATATATCAGGAGTGAACTAGTTAGAAATGCATACAGATGAAATAGAAAATTCAAAACAGTGTATAGAAATATAAACGAATATATAGCAGTGTTGATTTAGTCGGAAATCAAAACACCATTCATCAGAAAATCAAATGGCCAAGGAAAGCAGTTAGAGAATTCAAATAAATTTTCCAAGCAAAAGCGTAAACGAAAATATAGGAAATCAATCCCTATACAAACCCAACATCATCATCGACATAATTGATTCGAGCTCAAGCAAAATCAGAGAGCAAGTCTTAAAATAAATAAAGAGCCAATTCTTAACTCAAATCAAAGTCAAGAATATTAATAAATCGGAAAGGAGCAAAAATCATACTATTTATCAATCAAATATCACAGACAATTGAAGCAGCCGCACAATCAATTTTGGCTAATTTTGAGAACGCGAGCATTAAAGAAGAAGGGCAACGAGTTGGATATCACCTTCAAGCAACAGCTTTCACAAACCCTAATTTAAAAATTCAAGAGAACGGCGGCCATATGCAAAGTCTTGGGCTAAAGTTATTTTGGGAGAAGGCATATCAGTTGAGCCAGCTGAAGTTGTTGCGGTTTAAGATTGAAAGAGACTGAAAGTGCGATGGAAGTTAGAAATTTCTTAGGATTGGCTGGTTTTTACGATAGGTTCATCAAAGACTTCTCGAAGATTGCTTCTCATCTGACGAAGTAACAAAGAAAGATGTTAAGTTTTTGTGGATGTCTAAGTGTGATCAAGCATTCAATGATTGAAGGAGAAGTTGACTAGTGCTCTTGTTTTATCTATTCTAGATGGGAGCGAAGGTCTAGCTATATTTACAAATGCTTGTGGAACCGGATTGGGAGTTGTTTCAATGCAACATGAGAAAGTTACTGACTATATGAGTCAAGAGTTAAAGTCGAATGAGAAAAATGATGCCTCGCATGATTTGGAGCTTTTAGCTTTTGCCTTCGCACTTAAGACGTGGAGGCACTATCTTTTGGATGAAAAGTTTGAGCTATACATAGATCAAAAATCCTTAAAATTCATCTTCCCTATAAAGATTCGAATTTGAGGCAGTAGAGATGGCTGGAGTTTCTCACTTCTTATGATTTAATGATTCTTTATACCCTTGAGAAAGAAAATGTTATTACGGATGCATTAAGTAGAGATGTAGCAATGGTTTCTAAGTTATAAAGCCAGTGTTAATAAAGAGGACTGCATCTAGTCAGGAGGCAGATAATATTTTGGCTCGATTAAATAAGGGTGTTAAAGAAGCTATTGTTTCTAGTTTTGAGATTGATCCTAGGGGCGTATTGAAAACAAATGGGCATGTATGCGTTCCAAATGATATTGGGCTTAGGCAAGAAGTGTTAGCTGAATGCCACTATTCGGAGTTATCTTTCTATCCATGACTGACCAAGATTTTTAAAGATATGAAGAGGGTATTCTGGTGAAAGGGAATGAAGGGAGATACTTTGATCTTTGTGAGTCAGTGTGTAAACTGCTAGTAGATTAAAAGTGACTAGCAAAAGGCAGCTGGACTAGTTCAGCAACTTATGATCTCAAAGTGGAAGTGAGAGCATATATTTATGGACTTTAATGATGGGCTTCCTAGGTCAAGAAGAGGGAATAAAGCATTTTGGGTTTTAGTCGATCGGCTGACCAATAGTGCCAATTTCATTCCTATTAAGTCGACTAGGACCGCTACAAGACTAGTGAGTTTGTACATATACGAAATTGTGAGACTCTATAAGATTCCTTTTAGTATTGTTAAGTGAATGAGACCTAATATCCACTAGCAGGTTCTAGGAGGGACTGCAAATCGCTTTAGGGACAGAGCAAAGTCTGATTATAGCTTACCATCCCTAGACAAATGGGCAAACAAATAAGGTCAATTGGATCTTGGAAGATTTATTGTGAGCATGCATTCTAGAATTTTTGGGTTCTTAGGAAGATCATTTACCCTTATTTGATTTCACTTACAACAACGACTTTTAGGAAAGCATTGGCATAGCCCCTTTCGAAGCTCTTTATGGCCGTCTATATCGTTCTCCATCGTGTTGGGTTGAATATAGAGATAGACTTGTCCTTGAACCCGACATGATCCTAGAAGCTAGTGAGAAGGTAGCTAATATTAAAAGGAAGATGAAGGAGGCGTAGGATCGACAGAAGTGTTATGCTAATCGAAGGCGCATGGATCTAGAGTTCTCAATAGGAGATTCTGTGTTTATTAAAGTTCCATCATTGAGAAGTGTTGTGAGGTTTAAGAAATCAAGGAAGCTAGCCCCTCGATATATTGGCCCTTTTCCCATCCTGTACTGGAATTGTAGACCTGCATACAAAGTGACATTACCAGATAGACTATTAGATACGCATAATTTATTTCATGTGTCTCGTTTATCTAAGTTTATACATGAACCTTCGACAATAGTGGAACCCTCACAACAAGTTGATTTGGAAGTTCAGCCTAACCTAACCATTCTTAGACAGCCAATTTGTATCGTTGCTCGCGATATAAAGTGATTTAGAAAGATGGTTGTGAATCTTATAATGGTTCAGTGAAGTAGAGATGATAAAGATTGTACTTAGGAAATTGAGGACTATATTAGGGATTCTTATCCTGAGTTGTTATAGTTGTTTGTATTTTGTTGTACTCACCAGCCATGGTGGGGTCACTTTCTTTGTAGTTTGTTGAATGATGTCACTTGGGTTTCTTTTGAGATCTTTTATTATGTGTGATTAATTTCGAGGGTGAATTTTCCTATAAGGTGGAGAGGACGCAAAGATACATAATTTAATCACTTTGAATTTGAATATTTAATATATTTTTAAATATTTAAAATTGGATTTCATAACTTAAATTGACCTTTTTTAAAGATAACCAATGATGATAAAGTTGATTTAAAATTTGGTTTACAAAAATAATTAGTTCAGAGAAAAATCGAAAATGTGACCAAAAATTGTTTTTTGGATTTTCGATTTTTCATTGTCTAAAAGTTGTTGGAACACATTGTGTTCACTAGAGTATACACACACATATATAAATAATATAATCTTTGGTTAAAGATTTGGTTAGAGTCAAATAAGTTTAAATTATTTACTTAAGTAATAAAGTGAACGTTGACATTTCTTTCAAAATTTTAAAATAAAAGAGAATGCAAAAGGTAACATCAAATCATGAAAAAGTGATGAAGTGATGGAGGCAAGGAGGGTAATGGGTTGCATATAGAGTAAGGTAGGAAGAAGGGGAAGTGGCTGAAACGACCCGCAGTTCCGTACCCCTTCAGTCAATACTATTCTACATCAATCAACTCAAGTTGAACAGAAATACAAACCATTTGGGTTAAAGAAGAAGAGGAAACTGAAAACAACAACAGAATCTTACCATCGCAGCGGAATAAAATATAATATATATTCAGTGATCTTTACACAAAAGAAAACTATATCTGTTTATACATACATCGTCAGAGTACATCATCAGAGTTCAACAACATCAATAACATACAACTGGATACACAGCGGAACAATAATCAAGTACGGAAGTACGTATCTCCATCCAACTCGTCTCTTGAGCTCCACGGCATCCTTCCCTGTATCCTATAATACTCGGTCTGACCCGAGCATTATAGTTAAATAACACCCGAGTCAGTCTGGAATACCAGCGTGAGAAATCACACTCAAATTGATTATTAAAGTTCAAAATCCTTTGGAAACAAAAGCATCTCGTAAGACCACGCCATAAATAAACATGTCGGGTTTTTACCTTACGATAGCTAAAACACTTTTTATTAAAAATTCTCTGATAATATAATAGTGTCTATAAAAAGTAAAATAAAATCTAGCTGAAATGCTTGCATCTCACGTTTCAACAATAGTTGGGCATAGTCAAAACCATACAGGCGCATATGGAAAATGGATTTTCGACTAATGACTGGGCACTGGGGTACCACCTGTCACCGTACGTGGCCTAGATCACAGTATAGAGGATCACTCCCAACCCCCTGCAACATAAGACCGGGACTACCCCTTACTGGATAATCTCGAGTAAGATCACCCCACTGTTGGGATGAGCAACCGCACCACTAAGCCGAAATAAAAAGGGACATCTAGACAGGGATGACCTCACCCTGAAATGGGTGCTACCCATCTAGCCTTGCTGCATAACCCCTAATTTTAAGTCAATCTCGGTTGATGAGGCTTGAGGCTAAGCGTTACCTTTTAGAACATTCACTTAGAATGCCCATCGTCCACGTGACGATGTTCCGAAAGCAATCGTCCATACAAGTCTGTCCCGGGTTCGAACGGAACCGAAGGCACTATTCCTACTACATCCCCTTTGGAATTATCCTCAGGATTAGTAGCGACTAGTTCTTGCACTTCGCTGCTCCATCTTCGAATCCAAACTCGTCTTTTCCACGAAAATGTTCAAACCGGATCGAAGTGGTTTTCGAGGAATAAATCCCAATCTCTGTCTCTTCGAAACGATTAGCGCATTGGCCAATATTGATAGTCGGTTATTTAACTATCAATTAACATTTACATACAACCATCAAACAATAAATTATTTCCCAAATTATTTATTTATCTCAAAATATCTTCGCAAGATATATTTCCACTTTTCAATCCCTTTGAATACAGTTTCAAAACATACTTTTCTCATAAAATAAATTTCCAAATATTTATTTCCACTGAAAACTCCAAGTTCATACATCTTAGATTTTAAAATAATTTAAAACCCTTTATTATAAAACATACTTTAACATTTAAATTTAGAAGAACTACTTTAATACTCTATTAAAAATATATACTTTAGGAATATTTAAAATGAGGCTACTTTATAAAATATAAAACTAGATTTTCTTCTTTAAAATAAAATACCAAGTCACCTTTAAATAATTACTACGATAATAGATTTGAAAAATATTTACTTCGAATTTAAATATTTAGAAATAATAAATTTCCTAAAACATGCTTTTAAAAACAACATCAAAGTGTTTAATTTATATTTAAAAATTTGCTTTGAAAACGTACCTGGCAATCCAGCGAAATACGCTTCCCTTCACATCCTTTTAAAAGTAAATCACTATTTATTTTTAAACAAAATTTCCCATTTCTTTAATAAATTCCCATCCTGAATTTATTTTTCCAGATATCCATTGATATATTACTTTACTTTTATAAACCCAGTTTGTAAATTTCTTAGTTTCAACTTCCTTTTAAAATCTCGATTTTACATACTAAAATCAATCTCCAATTTGATTTCCAATTTACTTCACTTTTTAAATAATTTCCTTACTTACCACATTTATTCAAAAATTCATCTACTTTAGATTTAATTTCTTCATTACGATTTAAAATCTTGTTAATTGAAAATACCAACTTCATATTTTCCAAATTTCTTCTTTATCCTTCCAAATAAATTTAAACCTTGAATTTAAAGTAAATATCTTTATTCCTTTAAATAATTTCACTTAAGCTTGCAATTCATTATTTCCTGTTTGTTCAAAATCACCTTTTTCCCATACTCAGAATTATTTATTAAAATTTAAAATCACTTTCATTCTTTTCCAATTCATTCTTAAATTTATTCAAATTTTCTAAAATTATTTTACTTAAAAGTCCACTCTTTTTTTTTTCCAAAAATCCAATTTTATATATTTTGATAACTCGGTGTACGAAAATGTTCAAACAAACTATAGCATTCAATATTCCAATATAATTCATCACAGAATATCAAATAATCATAACAGAGAATATTAAATAATCTAAATAAATGTTGAGGAATCCAGTTGGATCACTCCAACCTGTTTCCCTGCATCCATAGACGTTAGCACAATATAAAATACCAATTCCACTTCGAGGTGGAATATCACGGTATATCGGATTTTATATAATGTCATCTTCTATTATGCGATGCATAGGGTCTCATCCGCTATATAATGCAGGAAATCAATCATTCCAAGTTATATTATATACAACTATATATATATAGTTTATTGCACATCAAAACAATTCAATCATTTAACCAATTATATAAATTTAACTATTCAAATCTAAACGACCCAGATGAGTGAGATTAACTCACCTTTGTCCTCTTAAATTTGCAAATCCACTTCATTCTCGATTTGATTCACGATTATTGACCTTGTACAAATGTTTATACAATTTATTAATATTTGATTTGTTCGAACAGTTAATTACTACTTACTTATTTAATTTAAACAAATAATTTGGTTTTAATTAAATAATTAATCTAACAAATTAATCACCTAAATAAATTATTTGAAATAAACTGGTCAATGAAAATGTGTATTTTTATTTTCTTCGAAATTACACCTATAAAAATAATCTGTATGTGTTAAAAATCTGATTTTTATATAACTTTCAACATTTAAAAATCCCTATTTTTTTCTAATCTTATATAGGCTTTTCGACTTTACTTCATGCCTATATATCTATCTATATATATTATTATTAAATTTCAAAATATGTAAACTGGGTATATATATACACTTTGCTGTAGTAAAAAGTTTTTTTTATGTTTATAAATTGGAAAAAGAAGAATTATACCCACTGTCTCACTAACCAAACCCTAGCTGAAGACGGCCGAACAACGAATGAACACGACCCACAATCGCTTGAACTCCTTCATACATTGACAATCTCGAAAAGTCGTGACCGCCACCCTTGGAGATCGCGCCCTTCCACGCCTTGAAAGAACACAAACGAGCATTTCTCCTCATGCGAAACGAACCGAGCCTCCTTACCACCGTGAGGACAGACCACGCGATTGCCACTGCCACCAATATCGCGACCACCATATCCTAGCCAGCATGCAAGGACGACTCACCAACCCTATGTCGCAGCAACTTTCAATCGCCTAAACACTCGCGGCCTCCTTCAAAACCGAAGCTCGAACTCGATTCGATTTGAGAGAGCATTGATTTCAATTTTTGAATGGAGGAAGAACGATTTTGAAGGGCACGAGACTTCTTTTTTTTTAATTTAAGTAATCGAAAAATCCCACTTCGCTTCAAACTAAGACGAAATGGTGAACTAAAATGAGGGGAACGAAGAAATAGATTTGCTCGGCTGTTAATATAAAAGAAGAAGGAGACACGTTGTGATAATGGCGTATAGAGGAAGGTTGCAATGATTTGAAGGGGAAAAGTATCGATGTGAAAGGAATACGGGGTTGACTAGAATACACATATTTATTTAAATTAAATTCAAATTATGATATCCCGGAATTTCAAACCCAATTTAAATATGATAATCTTTATAATAAACTAATTTAAACTGATAAATTTATTACTTTATTCAACAGCAAATAAATGAATTGTAAATATACATTTATTCTAATTAAAACTAATACATATATAAGGGTAATGAGTGTGTCCAAAATTGTACTCTTATCAGATTTGATTTTGAATTGAATTTAAAAACTAAAATTGAATTTTAATTGATAGATTAAAAAAATTAAAATATGTTAATTTTTATTCTAATTTTACTTTGAGTATTAAGGAATATTCTCATGATTTTATTTTAGATACAACATTTGTTTTATATTCATTCTTTAAGGGAAATTGGTTTTATAGGAATTTAAAAATGAATTTATATAAGAAAAATCAATTAAGAAAAACATTTTAAACATTTTTGCATGAAATTAACACTTGTTAAACATTTAAATCCTATTAATAACATGTGCTAGAGAATTAAGCTATATAGTGACAAGTGTCATAATTTAAGTTTATTTTCTTTAAATTTTATAAAACAAATTTTTTATAAAAGATATTTCTTATTGTGACGCCCCACCTCTATACCCACATTAGCAAAGAGTATTATTAGATAATACCATCTGCTAATACGGAGAATAAGGCTAGATAAGAGCGACCATCTATAGCCTTGCTTTAACTATCTATTAAATACATCGACAATTGCCCTTACCTAGCAGATTGACACGTCCAATGAATACTTAAAACAAAACCATAGTTGGCTAGAGGATCTATTAGAACAGAATATAACAACTCAAATGTAATATACATCATAGAACAATAAATCATCACATGCACATATACTGATACATAACAGAGTATACAAAACGATACATGACAAGTGGTATAGCAAACCACAATATACAGACGAGTCAATAATACATATCAGAGTTACAACAGATGAGGACTACACAAAAGCTATGACAAACAAGAAACTAGCGGAATAGTCCACGCGGAAGCAAAAGAGGCTAAGTCCAAAAGCACCTAACCTGAAACATCTGGGTCTAACCCGAGTATAAAATACACGGGTCAGTCTAGCGAAACTAATCAGTTAGATAAACTGAACGATAATGAACCTGCAAGATCATATAGTATAACAAATATCTCTAAGGGAGATGACACAATCATCTAACAAAAGATGAACATAATAAAACAAGCCTCATATCATCGGCAACATAGATAATAAAAGGATATAAATATCTCAAAGCTAGCCAAAAAGGCAAATAACAAATACCCATAAGGTATACAAGTTCCACAAGGTAACCGCTACACATCATGCGGCTCAAAAAGGCCAACACCGATGGGCGATACTAAGGGAATATAATCATATCAGTGAAACAACAGAAAATTCCAATTGCAACAAACCTAAATATCTCATGAGTGGTGGTGAAGAAACCACTCCAATATCTCGAGCGGTGGTGAAGAAACCACTCTAATATCTCTAGAGCGGTGGTGAAGAAAACACTACGAAAGCGCTACTAAAAGCAACAAGCCAGAAGGAGACAGTCCGAAGACACTATCTCAAAGGCAACAGACAATCCCAAATTTCTCTCGAGCTGGGGCAAAGGACCAACTCCAAAAGCGATACTAAAGGCAACAAGCCAGAAGGAGGCAGTCCGAAGACACTATCCCAAAGGCGGCATGTGTCACAAACTCCCAGAAAGGAACCCGAAAAGAGTTAACGTGAGTCCCATAACCACCCATTCGCACTAAACGGTATACTATCCGTTAGTCAATTTCACACTCAAAGCAGTACAAAGTTTACCTCATCTCATCGGTAAACCAAACCCAAACGTCAAAACGGTCAATCGAATAGGTCGGGGACTAATCGGGAAGAAAAACGCACAGATTCATGGTCCGTGTTTTACCTAACCATTTAATCTTCCTTCCACTTCGCTCGAAGTGCGAAATTGTGTGTGTATGTTTTAAATAGAATTTATAATTTGGAGAAGTGAGCTTTTAATACGATTTGAAGAGATCATTTATAAAAAAACCCATGAGTGAAGTCAAAAACAAGTCATCAAAGTCAAATATGCAATAACAACTAATTGGAATCAACACGAATCGATAAAAGTTGGAAATATACTAAAAACAGCCAAAATAGGCAAAACTGCACATTTCAGACGTCTGAAATTACCTTCTAGACGTCTAAACCACTAACCAGACGTCTGAATGGATTTCCAGACGTCTGGATTTTGTCTCTGCATTTTTGCGTCTTCCAGGGACCAATTCCAGACGTCTGAATTTCCAAACCAGACGTCTGAATTTGAAACCAGACGTCTGAAATTAGAGTTCAGACGTCTATAATCCCCCTGTAGGCAAAAATCAGCCAAGCCCATAAAGGCAAAATCCAAATGAATTGCAAACGAATGAGCGATGGATGCTATGGGTTTGTGCCATACGACAACCCATCACTATTGGCTCTTTTATACACCTCCAAAAACATGATCAAATATCATGGTTAGGATCTTTAAAGAATTGAACCCAAACACTAAAAATTTGGATATTCACCAATTCAATCCAAACCAAAAGCAAGTGCATATGAACAAGGTGTTAGGAATTCATACCCAACATCAATGAAATCAAGAGAAGTAGATGTGAGTTCAAAACTCACATTTTTAACTCAAGAACGAGAAGAAGAAGCTCAAATGCAAAGGAACAAGGCCAACCACTCTCTACTTCAACTCTACTAGCTTCAATCTAAGATCAAACAAATACTTCCTAAGTTTAGGTTTAGGAATATCTGAGATTGAAGAGAGAAAGAGATAGAGAAGATGAAGAAGAGGCTTACCAATTGCTTCTCTTTGATTTTGGAGGAAGAATATGAGCTAGCAAAAAGAACTAGGGTTTGCAATTTCTATTTCCCTTTCCCTTCCACCATTTTCAGTTGGAGCTTGAGTTTAGAAGAGTGGAATGAGAGAATGGAGAGGAGAGGGCAGAGTTAGGGTATTAGGTAAGCTAGTGGGCTGAACCCAAACCCTAAACCCTATAGAAAAAGTAGCGAAATTCAACTTACTCCAAACATATCAAAGATTATACTCAAAAAGATCGCAAACGACATTTTGAACTCAATGGAAGTGGTCTTGATTCCCAATTCGACCGTTTGCAGAAAGTAACTTTTCGGACCATAATCCGACAAACGACGTCATATTTAAATATACAACCGATAAATATGCGGGTTGTTACAGACTCCCCTCCTTAAAGAAATTGCGTCCTCGCAATTCTTAAGAAGAAAAATAAAGAGTAACAACCAAAAACATATCAACACATAAGAATAACAGAATAAGAAGTTCACTATAAAGTGCACGAAAAGATAAGCCTGAACTTGCTTGCTTAGAGAATTCTATGGATTCCTAAGCTCAAAATAATTCGGAACACTGACGTGGTACAAACAATACGTCAAATGATCCAAAGCTCAACAAAATAAGTGCAACAAAACGTCCGATGAACTTGGTAAAAAGATCATTCCATTCGGCATCAACAAAGAAACAATCACTAGTTGCTTACAACTAAATGCATTGGCAACACGATCCCCCTTTTCGGGAATAAAAAGAATATCAAGATCATAAGATGCAAGGAACTCGAGCCAACACTAAGTTCCTTATGAGAAATTAAACATTCAATAATTATGATCAGTGAGGAGAACTAAATTCCTTACCCAAAAATAATGATGCCAAATATAAAGAGAGAGAACAATAGCCGTGAGCACTAGATCATGAGTGGCATACCTAGTCTCTATCGGCTTCAATGATTTAGAAGCACAAGTGATCGCATGTTTTCTTTTGCAAGAGAACGACATTCAAACCAAAATGACCAGTATTGGTAAAAAGATAAAATCTTGGTTCCCTTCGGGAATCCCAAGATAAGAGTACCGGAAAAGAGTCCTTTCAAATAATCTGCTTTCTTAAAAGCTGAAACTTTCAAATAAAATTCTTTACCAAAAAGCTAAAGCTTCAAAATTTCAATTACCTTTATGAAATCATATTTCGACAAATTTTTTATTATTTCAAATCAATTTATTGTGTCAAATTGTCTCATCAAAGCGTTTAGGAGATTCCTATCGATAACGTTGATCAAGCACATCGACCAGAATTCTTAAAGCACTCAATGGGCAATACAATCACAAAACCATCTTTTATAAGATAAACATGTTTCTAAAAACTTTTTAAAATTCACTTTGTTCGTTTTAAAAACAAAAATCCCATTTATACTTATAAATAAATCCTATGAAAAAGATTTGCAAAAATTTTAAATTGCTAATTTCCATCCAAAACCAATAAAATACTAAAAATGGAATCATCGAGATATTCACAGAATACTCGATTCATAAAATGGATGAAATGAGCTAGACAACTGAATGACATAACAAATCGTTCATAAGAATCACAACAAGTGCGGAATGTGGTAAGTGGAATCCTAACTTCCGCAACTCGTAGCCAAATGAAAACCTGTGGTAAGGTCGAGCTAAAAAGACCTTAACACAACTCAAAAGATTGCTTAGGTAATAATCCTAAGACAAGACCAAAAATACCGAAAAATTCTTAAACTACAAGAATTAGAGAAACAACACTCTCCTCATCATGAGGGCTTAAAGAATAAAATGGTGCAATCAAATTGGAAATCGAGATCACAAAGAAAATTAGAGACTTTCCAAAATAGATGGAGACATACCTTATCCCTGACAAGAATCTCCAGAAGCATCTGTTACATTTAACTTGCCAGATGGAGAATTATTCGGAGCAATGGGACAAGTGGAACTATGATGACTTTCCTTCTTGCAATAACGGCAGAAGAGAAGCTTAGGACAAGCTCGAATCATATGATCAGGAGAACCACAATTGAAACACTTCCGAATGGAAGGTGTTCCAGCAGACTGAGACTGAGAATCAGATTCATCGGGCTTTTTCTTCTTGGAAGGGAAAAATTCCGGCTCATCCAATGGAGACTGCTTTTTGTCGGGGTTCTTGCGAACATCAACATCATCACCACAATCACACTCCCTCTCGATGGTTTCGAGATGCAGTGCAAAATCAACTAACTCCTCAAAAGAAAGCTTAAGCTCAAGCATCAAAGATTTCTTTAGATATTTCTTAGGACCAGAAACAAACTTCAAATTCTTCTTATAAGAAGTGCTAATGAATTCAAGACCATACTTAGATAAGGCCTCGAAAGATGCAACATATTCAGAAACGGAAGACTCCTCTTGCTTTAATTCAAGGAAGCGCCGGGACAACAAAGCTTTCTCAGATTCAGGAACGAACTTGAGTTCTAATCGCTCCCGAAAATGAGTCCAAGAAAGAGCGGACTCATCAGTTTCGGCTAGAAGAAGCTCGTACCAATCAAGGGCACGCTCTCGCAATAAGATAGAAGTTACCAGAACTCTATCATGATCAGAAATATCCATTCTAGAGAAGATACATTCGCACGGGCGAATCCAAGCTTGGACTTCAAGAACAGACTCGGAGCCCTTAAACGGATTTCCTCCAAGATGAGAAAAATCACCGCACAGGCGTGCAAAGGTAGACTTGCGAGGTGGAGATACACGAGTAGGAGCTGGAGGCTGAATGCTCCTAAACAACTCCATAAACTGATCGGCTGACATATAAACGCCATCCGGATGTGAGCCACTGGATTCTCAGCATCCGAACGTCGTCCTCTGCCTCTTCCAGCCATAAGCTAAAAGTTAAAGAAGATAAGGATTAACCACAAGGTAGAAATTTCAATACGGAATACTACGGAATAAAAATACATTCCTGGATGTATTCCCAAATTGTATCTACCCAAAAACACGGAAGGAATAGAGACGCCAAGATTCAAGGATTTGTAACACTTGTTACACTCTAATGTATCGTAATATGTGCTTCTATTTTGTGTTTATCATATTTTGTTCTGAACCTAGCTTTGATACCAAGCTGTGACGCCCCACCTCTGGACCCATATTAGCAAAGAGTATTATTAGATAATACCGTCTGCTAATACGGAGAATAAGGCTGGATAGGAGCGACCATCTATAGCCTTGCTTTAACTATCTATTGAATACATCGACAATTGCCCTTACCTAGCAGATCGACATGTCCAATGAATACTTAAAATAAAACCATAGTTGGCTAGAGGATCTATCAGAACAGAATATAACAACTCAAATGTAATATACATCATAGGACAATAAATCATCACATGCACACATACTGATACATAACAGAGTATACAAAACGATACATTACAAGTGGTATAGCAAACCACAATATACAGACGAGTCAATAATACATATCAGAGATACAACAGATGAGGACTACACAAAAGCTATGACAAACAAGAAACTAGCGGAATAGTCCATACGGAAGCAAAAGAGGCTAAGTCCAAAAGCACCTAACCTGAAACATCTCGTTCTTACCCGAGTATAAAATACACGGGTCAGTCTAGCTAAACAAATCATTTAGATAAACTGAACGATAATGAACCTGCAAGATCATATAGTATAACAAATATCTCTAAAGAGATAACACAATCATCTAACAAAAGATGAACATAATAAAACAAGCCTCATATCATCGACAACATAGATAATCAAAGGATATAAATATCCCAAAACAAGCCAAAAAGGCAAATAACAAATACCCATAAGGTATACAAGTTCCACAAGGTAACCGCTACACATCATGCGTCTCAAAAAGACCAACACCGATGGGCGATACCAAGGGAATATAATCATATCAGTGAAACAACAAAAATTCCAATTGCAACAAACCTAAATATCTCATGAGCGGTGGTGAAGAAACCACTCAAATATCTCTCGAGCGGTGGTGAAGAAACCACTCCAATATCTCTCGAGCGGTGGTAAGAAACCACTACGAAAGCGCTACTAAAAGCAACAAGCCAGAAGGAGACAGTCCGAAGACACTATCCCAAAAGCAACAAACAATCCCAAATATCTCTCGGGCTGGGGCAAACGACCAACTCCAAAAGCGATACTAAAGGCAACAAGCCGGAAGGAGACAGTCCGAAGACACTATCCCAAAGGCGGCATGTGTCACAAACTCCCAGAAAGGAACCCGAAAAGCGTTAACGTGAGTCCCATAACCACCCGTTCGCACTAAACGGTTTACTATCCATTAGTCAATTTCACACTCAATGCAGTACAATGTTTACCTCATCTCATCGATGAACCAAACCCAAAGGTCAAAACGATCAATCGAATAGGTCGGGGACTAATCGGGAAGACAAACGCACAGATTCATGGTCCGTGTTTTACCTAACCATTTAATCTTCCTTCCACTTCGTTCGTAGTGCGAAATTGTGTGTGTATGTTTTAAATAGAATTTATAATTTGGAGAAGCGAACTTTTAATACGATTTGAAGAGATCATTTATAAAAAACCCATGAGTGAAGTCAAAAACAAGTCATCAAAGTTAAATATGCAATAACAACTAATTGGAATCAACACGAATCGATAAAAGTTGGAAATATACTAAAAACAGCCAAAATAGGCAAAACTGCACATTTCAGACGTCTGAAATTACCTTTCAGACGTCTAAACCACTAACCAGACGTCTGAATGGATTTCCAGACGTCTGGATTTTGTCTCTGCATTTTTGCGTCTTCCAGGGACCAATTCTAGACGTCTGAATTTCCAAACCAGACGTCTGAATTTGAAACCAGACGTCTGAAATTAGAGTTCAGACGTTTGAAATCCCAATGTAGGCAAAAATCAGCCAAGCCCATAAAGGCAAAATCCAAATGAATTGCAAACGAATGTGCGATGGATGCTATGGGTTTATGCCGTACGACAACCCACCACTATTGGCTCTTTTATACACCTCCAAAAACATGATCAAATATCATGGTTAGGATCTTTAAATAATTGAACCTAAACACTTAAAATTTGGATATTCACCAATTTAATCCAAACCAAAAGCAAGTGCATATGAACAAGGTGTTAGGAATTCATACCCAACATCAATGAAATCAAGAGAAGTAGATGTGAGTTCAAAACTCACCTTTTTAACTCAAGAACAAGAAGAAGAAGCTCAAATGCAAAGGAACAAGGCCAACCACTCTCTACTTCAACTCTACTAGCTTCAATCTAAGATCAAACAAATATTTCCTAAGTTTAGGTTTAGGAATTTCTGAGATTGAAGAGAGAAAGAAATAGGGAAGATGAAGAAGAGGCTTACCAATTGCTTCTCTTTGATTTTGGAGAAAGAATATGAGCTTGCAAGAAGAACTAGGGTTTGAAATTTCTATTTTCCTTTCCCTTCCACCATTTTAAGTTGGAGCTTGAGTTTAGAAGAGTGGAATGAGAGAATGGTGAGGAGAGGGCTAAGTTAGGGTATTAGTTAAGCTAGTGGGCTGAACCCAAACCCTAAACCCAATAGAAAAAGTAGCGAAACTCAACTTACTCCAAACATATCAAAGATTATACTCAAAAAGATCGCAAACGACATTTTGAACTCAATGGAAGTGGTCTTGAGTCCCAATTCGACCGTTTGCAGAAAGTAACTTTTCGGACCATAATCCGACAAACGACGTCATATTTAAATAAAATATTTAAATATACAACCGATAAATATGCGGGTTGTTACACTTATGCTTCAAAATATACTTTCTCATTTTATTAAGCAAGAAATTTTTACACTCTTCATTTCCAAATCTGAAAATCTTCACTTCAATTCTTAATCAAACTCAAACCTTATTTCAGAATCTAAAGCTATAAAGAAATTTCTGTGATAAAATTTGCATTTCAAATTACTTTTGAAACTGCAATATAGACTCCTGCAATCAGCCAAATTCTGAAACAAATTTCAAGTTTTATTACTTATTGATTCAAGATTTGAAGCATCATCAAAGTTAAGCAAGCAATTTCAAGAAGTGGAAAGTGAAATTTGCAGTTCATATTTTTTTCCAGCAGCTTGAGTCTTAACAATAAAACCAGGTGAGTAGATTTTAAATCAAGATTTATGTATAAAAAAAATATGTTGCATGAGAATGTTAGCTCTGAAATGCTTGCATGTTTTCTATTTTGAAGAATATCTATTTACAGGTTTAAAATTTGTTGTACATGTTTAAAAGCAATTGAAACTCCTTTGTATATTCAAGTTCAGAGTAAATTTCTGAACAAAACTTCAAATTTAAATACAGTAAGGTAATACTGAGTTGATATCTTCAAATGTGCAGGTCTGATTCAATATGAATTAAGTGTTAAAAATAAATATGCAAATGAAAACAGTTAAAATTTGCAGAAATTAAGAGATGTAGTAAAAACAAATATTTATATCATGAAAATCATGTTCGAACATTTATATCCAAAATCTACTATGCATAATATGAATTTTAAGATAGAAATCAGAATTTTTAACTTAAAGATGAAGATGAATTTTGGGAATAACTAAAATTGGGGTTTTTGTCAAATTCTTGTGACTGGGTTGTTTATAAGCTTTAAAATTTGAATCGAAGTTGTGTTAAATGTTGCTTAACACTAGAAAAATAATAGATGAATTTATCATGCAACACAGAATTTAGAATTTTGATTTTTAGGGTTTGTGCTCTGTGTGTTTTTTGAGTTGAGGAGTTCGATTTTGTGAGGCATAGAGATGACCGAGTTACGACCTGCTTGGGGTGGAGGTGTGTTAGGGTTATGCGAGTGCATGGCCGGAGTTTGGAGGCGAATGGTGGTCGGCTTGCCGTGGACGGAGGGTTTTTCCTGGCGACTGCAGTTTGAGTTTTGGGTTCGAGCAACCCATTTTGCGTTCGAGCTTGAATAGATGAGTTTTGGGGTTTGGAATTGGGTCATGGGATGATTTGTGGTTTGTGCGAGATGTTGGCGGTGGCGGTGGAGGCGCCGGAGCATCGTGCATGTGCACGGGGTGCGTTGCTGTGTCAGTAGTGGTTGTTCGATGCGAGTGTGTTTTGGAATCGAAGCCGTACTCGTGTTTTTGGTAGTGAGACTCATGTGTGCGCTCGGATGAGTGGCTGTAGCTCGAGTTTGTTGTTGGGTTCAGGTAAGATGAAGAAGGGTAGGGGAGAGATGGAGTAGAGGTTTGTGTTTAGCCTGTGTTTAGAAGGGTAGGTACGAAACCCTAGATCCTATTATAATATCACTGAATTTCCTATCAAATGTTTTGGTTAGCATAAGGTAAAAACTTACCCTTGTTTATTTGTGGGAAGTCTTACGTAATACCTTTTGTTTCAAAATGTTTTTAAAGTTAAACAACTTTAACTGATTTACTCACACCCGACCCATGTCTGACCCAGGGTTTATTTTGTTTTTCGTAAACTCTTGGGTACTCATATTTTTATGAGTAGCCAAGTGACTAGGTTTGGATTAGCAAATGTTTTGGAAGCTGGAGCTGGAGTCCAGACGTATTATCTACCTATATTCGCTGTAGTGGCATTTTGATGTTGTGTTTTAAGTTGTATGGTTGGGAAAACTCTTACGAATGTCAGATGTAATGGTGTAGTATTATTTTGTGTACTCTGGTATGTAAACTTATGTAAGGGATATGTGTAATATTATATTTTGTTCGTTTCCGCTGTGAGATTCTGATGATTGTTGTTCTTTTCTTTCTATCTTTCTGTTTCTATCTCTTTCTTTTCTTATTGATGATACGTCTTTTTGGATATTGAAAGACGGGTCGTCACACAAATCATCTCGATAAACGCAACTTACAATTCCGAATTCCTATCAAGGCATGCCCCTAGGCATTTATAATGTTATACTCCTAATCCGAACGCAATGGAAAAAGTTTCGAGCCCTAATTCGATCGTATGGAGAAGATATCTTTTGGGATCAGTTATTATATTGAAATTTCGATATAAAATTTCAGCGCCTTTATATATCGTACGTTCACACAATAATTCCAAACATTACGAAATTTGAAATCCGATAATAATACAATATTATGGATCCAATGGAACTAGTTTCATCGAAATCCGAGACTACGACTCGGAAGGCTATTTTTAAATAACGATTTAAACGATAAAATTTCAAAACTTAACAAAACACTTCCGAATCAAATTTTAACCCTTTTACTATCTTCAGAACTCTTAATATAAATTTTACGAGCCTTAAAATTATTTTTAACAGTCTTAAAACTCCAGATTTTAATATTTTACCCAACTTCAAATTATTTAATTCAATAAATTTAATCTCCAAATTCAAACTGATATTTGAAATCCAAGTTAAAATAACTTGCAAATATTTAAAATTAATTAAATATTTTGATTTCAAACATCCAGAAATTCCGGGTCGTCATAGTGGCATCATGATATGGAAGGTATGCTACTTTGAAATTATCAAAGGCATTTTAGGCATTTCACTTATTCAATTTATATAAAAGTAATTCATTTTTTTAATTTATCATATTATTTTCATTTTCAAACCCTTATCTTTATTTTTTAAGCTCCCTTCTCCTTGTCCATGGCTTCTTAAAGGGTTCAACTTTCAAAAATTACTTCTTTTCTCTTTAGAACACTAAACAAGTCCTTAAATCACTTCTACTCTTCTCTATCATCGGTAATCCTGTAACGACCCGCTATTTTGGACCATTCAAATCGAAAATAAGACCATACATATCCGACTTGAATAATTCAAAATACCGAATTGTTAATTAAAATTTGGCAAAACTTAAAATATACAGTAAATAAATCAATCACCGATCACAGAGTAATATAA
This sequence comes from Allium cepa, assembly GCA_030765085.1. NCBI lineage: Eukaryota > Viridiplantae > Streptophyta > Magnoliopsida > Asparagales > Amaryllidaceae > Allium > Allium cepa. Next base: position 764,140,192 of record CM060937.1, on the reverse strand, counting down.
TGCAGCGGAATAGATAAAGAATTGTAGTTCATGAAGCTACCATATACATCAGAGTTAGAAATAAAATACATCAGAATATCCCAGATGCGGTGAAGTCTCCAGTACGAGCAGACGACTTTCCTGAACCAATCAACTGGATGACTGAATGGATAGATAGCTGGATCTTCAAGCAAAGCTCCAACTTCGAAGGCGAGTCTCAAATGCTGTATCACTCAGTCTGACCCGAGCGTAAAGCAAAACACAAACACTTGAGTCAGGATTTAACATTCTTATATCAATATATCCAACTCATGTGAAATATCAACTGAAATACAAATAAATTAAAGGATGTTTGGGATAACCATCCTCTAAGGGTCCATGGAACTATCTACAAGGTAGAAATATACACTATAACACCGTGGTCATTTCAGCTTAATTTATACTTCAAAACCAAATCTCATTTTCACTTCAAATATCTCTATACTTCCCAAAATAGTATTTATATATATTAAATAATTTATACAGTAAAGTATTTTCAATTTTCTCAACTTAACAAATCGTTCCAACATCAACCCGACCTTCCCATTCAAATTTAGTTCAATCTCAATTTATCAATTTAAATTCAACTCAATTTCTAAAATAACCACATAAATTTTATCGACCTCAAATTCGGATTTATAATCACAAATACCCCATTATATTTCCATATATTTCAAAACTTTAGGTATTCAACGTTCATCAAAATTTTCATTCAATTTAGTTTTCTAAATAATAAATTCAAATTTAGTTCAACCTAAATTTTCATTTTAATTCAATTTAGTTGCTAAATAACAAATCCAACTACGTTGATTTCAAATGCAGATCCGAATCTCAACATAAGCCATTTAAATTCCAATATAGTTCAAGGCTTTAATATTTAAATGTTCTATATAATAGTTTCATACAGATCTCGATTTAACCTCATTATTTTTTTAGTCTTGAAATACTCCTTTATTAGATTCAATATCATTTAAGTAACCTTAAATTACATTTTACTCAATAATTTATTTAATTTATTTAATTGTGAAATATTAATTAAATCGCTTATATCAAAAAAAATCCAGTCATAAAATCATACCTTCTGAATTCCCATTCTAAATTTTCAAATTTACTTAATTAAATAAATCCTTATTTAAATACCATTTTAATAAACCCAAATTTATCTCCCAATCTTAATTATTCAAATTCTTTTACAACGGTAAAATTTAAAATATAAATCTTAAATGATACTCAAACATATTATATGGATTAAATCAATCTCAAAAATATTATTTATAAATCTATATATAAAATTTTCATTTATAATAATTTAAGAACCAATATTTATTAAATCTCATATATTTCTTTCAACTGTAGAAATTTATTTTCAAAATATTTATATGGACCAGCGGTGTCTATATATATTTCCTATCATATAGTCAAGTGTTACGGATATTTATCATTTCAATCCGTACACTAAACATATACGGGTGGATATCATTTCAACCCATAATCCCAAATTCGATTAAATGAAAATCGCTTGGGTTTATCATTTCAACCTATAACGAATACTATACTAACAGGGAACTTGCATAGTGACAGCAGATAATAAATTAATAACAGGCAAATATCATCAATAATTTAAATAGAATATAAACAATAGGATATGGTGTCATATCCTACGGGTGAACAGTTACAGATAAAGGCATAAATATAACAAATTAAATAACTACAGCAGCATATTTTAATCGTAATTTCAATTGAAATCAAATTTAATAAATAAAAGAACGTTAATCGTGAGTGATTGCTCACCTTTTGAGCCTAGAGGAGAGGGCAAGAATTTAACGATCAAAGCTGATAAAGAGGAATTTGCCGAAAATCAAATCAGAATTGGGTCGATTGAAGATAAATAGAATAAGTGAGCTATATATAACTATATATAAATAAAACTGTATTCTAAATTTAAACATATATTAAATTAAATATATATTTTCAAATACCATTGGTGTAAACAAAACATATCTATATGTAGTATAGTCTAAAATAACGTATATGTTTAAACCCATATACAAATCAATATCAAACACCATCTAAAAATTCAAATATTTATAAAGTAACCTTTTTAAATAAGATATTAAAATCAATATTAAAGCATATTCTAAATTTAGTATACATATATTCCCAAATCATTTTTTTAAACTTAACACATATATACTAAAATCAGACATGTATGCAATATATATGTTAAAATAATACTTATTAAAATATAAATACATATATATAAAATGCATGTTTATTTGCAACACATCAACTACCACATATATAACTTTTAACCATTATATATCTTATAAAATATAAACTGTACCAACTTTTTATAACTTAAGATATTTTATATTATATATACGGTAACTTTTATAACCCAATTTATATAAACAGACCGAATCAACAATTTATACTTACGTAAACATACACATAACACATAAAAGAAAAATCAAGGCACGACCTGACATATTATAGTTTAATTCAAAACTAACGGAACTAATATTATAACTTGTAAAATATATATAAACATAACATATTGTAAAATTCAATACTACAATATGGTTTGAAATATATATATATATATATATATATATAAATATATATATATAATAATATACGACAACACTTGAACAACTCCATATTATTTCGTACGAATATTTACACGCTAGCATCAAGACAACCTTTAAAATGAAAAAATATAGATACACACTCTTATATAAGTTAGTATGTTATTAAAGTTTTCAAAAATCTGTACTAGTTTAAAAGAACGGGGAAAGGACGTCTCGGGAAAATTATAAAGGCAACAAAAATAAGAAGGAGAATAGAAAGAAAAAGAAAAAAGCTGGGTATAAACAAGCAGATGCTGACAAGAGGTCGTGCACATAGCATACAAACGCGTACATATACGTATACATCTAGAAGAAGAGAAGAAGGTGGATCCAGGATGGGCAGTGGATCAAGGACCGGAGCAAGGCCGACCGGTGGGAGGGGCAACGACTGATCAGGTGGTGTTGCTGCTATGCACGGTCAAACGGTGGTTGCTGGTAGTAGCTTCGGCTACTCGGAAGGAGTTGAGATGATGGGGTCGGTTCGGTGTTTGTAGGAATGTTAGGCGAGTCGTGTTGCGGAGATTGGCGGAGAGCTGGAGTTGGAGGTGGAGGAGCATCGGTGGCAGGCTTGGAAGAGGCGGAGGCTTCAGTTGGAGGGAGAGGAAGAAAAGAAAATAAAGGAGAGGAGGAAGACGTGTATAGGGCTCAATATAAATGCTAGATTAAAGGATGAGCTGTCACTTTAAGTTTTTATTTCCAAGCAAAAGAAAAAAAAGAATGCGGAGAGGTTACGCAATTCAATTAGAGAGAAAAATATATAGCTTTGTTTATTTTGTAACCGAACACATGGAAAAAGGAAACGCTAGGACAAATAAAGCCAAATGGATTTTTTTTGAATCGACAATTAAAAGAAATTGTAAAGGTCAGATGCAGATTTAAAGCAATTAATTTTTGTTTGGACCACAAGTTTAAAATTTGAAACCGAAGGAATGAAATAAAGTCACAATTAAAGGTACCGTGATGTCAACAATAATTGAAACAAAAACGTACACAAATAATTGAAATTTATAACAGTCTCCCATTGAATTCAGCTGACAAAAATAAAGCAATTGATTGATGCGCGTTTAGATTTTGAAACGCAAAAGAAATCAATTGGTAACGGATCCGGTACCGATACGGTTACCGGTTTCAAGGGTTCCGCTGTGTATCGGACTTCAAAACACAGAAATAAATATACTATTGAAATCAGCTCGATGAGAATATCACAACGGTATACAGATATTAGTATTATGTACCTCCGATCAAAAGTCGATTATCATCACCAAAATGCTGTTAATTTGTCAGAAATAAGGTAAACGGAGCAGTAGACGTCCGAATTTGGAAAAACGAAAGATAACGTCTCACTCAGAAGAGGATTTAGAAATTTTCTATAGAAAAATATCCAAGCTTGAAAATAAATTTATTATCAGCAATTATTAGCTAACTTGAATTTAATACAATTTCGTAATGAAATAAACTTTGATAAAATAAATTTAAAATTTAAAATCTGCTATGTTTAATTGGACGTAATCCAAATATTAAATTTTTATTTCAAAATATTATTAATAAAAATTTCACAAATATTCAGTTAAATATATAATAAAAATCAATTAAAATTATTAAAATTTTACGGGTCGTTACACTCTCCCCCACTGAAAACTTTTCGTCCCCGAAAAGGAAGGAGGTAGGAGAATAGAACAACCAGAAAGAAAGTAGATTGAATGTCAAGATTAAAAAATTAATTTGAAACTAAATAAATTTTACTTGAAATTTGAAAACCTTATTTGCAATTCAGTTATCTTTAATGCTTTAAAACCTTTCAAAACTCATTGTAAAATTTCCTGCTTCCTTTATAAATTACATTTATATGTTTAACTGACACCTCTACCAATATATGAAACTCTTTGAAAAAAATTATTTGCATTATTAGTATATTTGCAAAAAGCTATTGAAACATAAAATCCAAAATTCTCAATTTATAAATTTTATTTAAAATACTTTTCAGATTTTAAAAAAAAAATCAATAATTATTTACTTTATATATGTTTTATTAAATTAATACTTCTAAAATATTTATAACACCAAAAATTTATGATTAAATCATGCAGTATATGAATAAACCATATTTTAAAAGGATTTATTCAAAAAAGAAAGAAGGTAGAGTCAGAAAACGGAATCTAAGTGAATAACTAAAGCCGAACAGATAAAGGATTCAAAAGAATAGTATCGGGTACGAATAGTTAATTCAAACCATAAGATTTTCTTTGTTGGAAATATTTTTATAATAAAATACCTTTTATAATAAAATCTTTTATATCAAAATGATTTTTTTTAACTCCATGTTTCAACAAGTTTATCCTCGTTCTTGCAGACTCTGGCCATGCGTTGATCAGGCGCAAAGCTAGCATTCTTTAAGTACTTAGTAGACTTGTTCAACACCTAGTGAAAATACTTGAAAAACCCTTTAAAACAGATATGGAAAGTACAATCCAAACAAAACAACCAAACCAAAATCTTTGTCCGATAATGGTTCGTAGATACACAATGGTTACGCCTCGGTCCCCCAGAAAACAATCCATATCCGTAAGCTTTCTCAGCCCTGCGAGTTACGCCATGCATTCGCGATCAAAGCTGATAAAGAGGAATTTGCCGAAAATCAAATCAGAGTTGGGTCGATTGAAGATAAATAGGATAAGTGAGCTATATATAACTATATATAAATAAAACTGTATTGTAAATTTAAACATATATTAAATTAAATATATATTTTCAAATACCATTGGTGTGAACAAAACATATCATATGTAGTATAGTCTAAAATAACGTATATGTTTAAACCCATATACAAACCAATATCCAACTCCATCTAAAAATTCAAATCTTTATAAAGTAACCTTTGTAAATAAAATATTAAAATCAATATTAAAGCATATTCTAAATTTAATATACATATATTCCCAAATCATTGTTTTTAAACTTAACACATATATACTAAAATCAGACATGTATGCAATATATATGTTGAAATAATACTTATTAAAATATAAATACATATATATAAATGCATGTTTATTTGCAACATATCAACTACCACATATATAAATTTTAAACATTATATATCTTATAAAATATAAACTGTACCAACTTTTTATAACTTAAGATATTTTATATTATATAAACTGTAACTTTTATAACCCAATTTATATAAACCGACCGAATCAACAATTTATACTTATGTAAACATACACATAACGTATAAAAGAAAAATCAAGGCACGACCTGACATATTATAGTTTAAGTCAAAACTAACGGAACTAATATTATAACTTGTAAAATATATATAAAAATAACATATTGTAAAAATCAATACTACAATATGGTTTGAAATATATATATATATATATATATGTGTGTGTGTGTGTGTGTGTGTATATAAATGTATATATAAAAATATAAGACAACACTTGCACAACTCCATATTATTTCATACGTATATTTACACGCTAGCATCAAGACAACCTTTAAAATGAAAAAAATATAGATACACACTCTTATATAAGTTAGTATGTTATTAAAGTTTTCAAAAATCTGTAGTAGTTTAAAAGAACGGGTAAAGGACGTCTCAGGAAAAATTATAAAGGCAACAAAAATAAGAAGGAGAATAGAAAGAAAGAAAAAGAAAAAACCTGGGTATAAACAAGCAGAGGCTGACAAGAGGTCGTGCACATAGCATACAAATGCGTACATATACGTATACATCTAGAAGAAGAGAAGAAGGTGGCTCCAGGATGGGCAGTGGATCAAGGACCAGAGCAAGGCCGACCGGTGAGAGGGGCAACGGCTGATCAGGTGGTGTTGCTGCTATGCACGGCCAGACGACGGTTGCTGGTAGTGGCTTCAGCTACTGGGAAGGAGGTGAGATGATCGGGTCGGTTCGGTGTTTGTAGGAAGGTTAGGCGACTCGGGTTGCGGAGATGGGCGGAGGCAGGCGTTGGAGGTAGAGGAGCATCGGTGGCAGGCTTGGAAGAGGCGGAGGCTTCAGTTGGGGAGAGAGGAAGAAAAGAAAATAAAGGAGAGGAGGAAGACGTGTATAGGGCTCGATATAAATGCTAGATTAAAGAATGAGCTGTCACTTTAAGTTTTTATTTCCAAGCAAAAGAAAAAAAAGAATGTAGAGAGGTTATGCAATTTCAATCAGAGAGAAAAATATATAGCTTTGTTTATTTTGTAACCGAACCCACGAAAAAAGGAAACGTTAGGACAAATAAAGCCAAATGGAATTTTTTTTGAACCGACAATTAAAAGAAACTGTAACGGTCAGATGCAGATTTAAAGCAATTAGTTTTTGTTTGGACCACAAGTTTCAAATTTGAAACCGAAGGTAAGAAATAAAGTCACAAATAAAGGTACCATGATGTCAGCAATAATTGAAACGAAAACGTACAAAAATAATTGAAATTTGTAACAGTCTCCAATTGAATTCAGCTGACAAAAATAAAGCAATTGATTGATGCGCGTTTAGATTTTTGAAACGCAAAAGAAATCAATTGGTAACAGATCCGGCACCTATACGGTTACCGGTTTCATGGGTTCCGCTGTGTATCAGACTTCAAAACACAAAAATAAATATACTATTGAGATCAGCTCGATGAGACAATCACAATGGTATACAGATATTAGTGGTATGAACCTCCGATCAAAAGTCGATTATCGTCACCAAAATGCTGTTAATTTGTCAGAAATAAGGTAAACGGAGCAGTAGACGTCCGAATTTGGAAAAAACGAAAGATAACGTCTCACTCAGAAGAGGATTTAGAAATTTTCTATAGAAAAATATCCGAGCTTGAAAATAAATTTATTATCAGCAATTATTAGCTTGCTTGAATTTAATAGAATTTCACAATGAAATAAACTTTGATAAAATAAATTGAAAATTTAAAATCTGCTATGTTTAATTGGACGTAATCCAAATATTAAATTTTTATTTCAAAATATTATTAATAAAAATTTCACAAATATTCAGATAAATATATAATAAAAATAAATTAAAATTATTAAAATTTTACGGGTCGTTACAAATCCAATAAATAAAAGACCCAAGACCTCATTTTCCTCCCTAGCCGGGCCTAAAACCCCCTAGGCCAAAAATAAAAGTCCCCCTTAGGTTTTAAAGTTGAATTTTTTAAGGAGAAATTAATGCTTATATGTCGAGTGAATAGTTGTGCTGGTTTGGTTACAACTGAAAAAAAAATTAAAATTCGTAAACTACTATGACTACAAACATAATAAGTGCGCACTTCATCTGCAAAATGGTACATTTGCTCAAAAAGTGGTAAAAAAAAATCATAAACTACTACTACAATTCATAAACCGCTACTACAATTTGTAAATACTATTAAATGTGTATATACTACTGCTACAACTCAAAGAAAAGAAACTACAATTAAGAAACTGCTACTACAAGCGTAATAAGAATTTAAAAATAAAATAGAATGATAATACAACTGTAATTTTTATTACAAGTAAAATACAAAAAACAACGTGGAACAAAACTGATACTATATAGTATTATTTTATTCTTATATAATTCAATTAAAAATATTATTACAACTCGTAAAATACTACTACAAATTAGCATTGTAGTCTAAGATTGCACACTCCACCTACAAATGATATTACAAATATAAAAATACTACTACAAATAAAAAAATGTTAAAATGCTTCAAAACAGCTAATGCCGTTCATAAAACCGATACTGCATAGTAGCACTATCCTTCTGCAATATTGTATCAAAAATTTTGTCGTTCTAACTAAAAAATTGAGAGCAAGACCTTGAAGTTAAAAAATTGATGAATTTTGTCCTTCATACTGTTTTCCTATTGAGAAAAGTTGTAAATGATTTTCAAATATGGTTTTTAGAGGTTATATAAGTATTTTAAAAGAGACCTATGATATAAACGATTTATTTCGAGATATTTGAACAACTGGTTTATTTAAATGAATTGGGTTTATTTTTCGAAGTCATATTCTTTTTAAAAGGTGATGGTTTTAGTCATGATTTGAATGCAAGTTAAAACTTCTTTTAAAAGGTATTTGAAATTATATAAGAGGATTAAAAATATTATTTGATATAATAAAGTAAGTGTTTACTTGTATATGAAGGAAAAATGTCTATTCTTTCAAATCAAATGTGGATTAAAACAACGATATCTAAAGGAGATTTGATAAGGAAATTTAGTAGTCCTATATTTGACATCAAAAGTCGATGAGTATATCGATCCTCTTCCTATGAGATCTAGAATCGAGGTGCCTATGCAAGGATATAACATACCTTGCTTTGTTTCTAGGTGCGGGATAGGGTAAGTTGAAATCACGAAAATGTGACAGGCATAGGAGATTCAATTTCCATAAAAGATTTTTTTAATTTACAATGGTATGGAAAATATTCTTTTCATACTTAACACCAAATTCCGAGGTATGGACATTCGTCTTTACCTTGAGAATTAAGAATGTATGTTGAGGCAATGATAGTTTGCTAACTTGTCCGACTACACTGTTAATCGAGGCATAGTATATTCGAAACCGGAAAGTAGTGGTAAGTATATTTGGTCTAAATGCCATAAGGTCTATTAACTTTCACCAAAAGAAAAAGTTGTTTGGGTTTATAGCAAACAATGTTCTCAAATGATAGTTGATTTTAGTCACCATTAAGTATGGTTTTGGAAGTGAAATTTCCTTAAGATTTTGTGAATATACTTATACCATTACGATAAGTATATGGTTATATTTTCAAAGTATTGATAGTGTTGTGTTTTGTGGATATACTTATACCATTAAGATAACTATACGGTTACATTTTCTAAGTATCGAAAGTGTAGTATTTTGTGAAAATATTTATAAAGTTGAGATAATATATGTATATGCTTCCAAGCATTGAAAGGATATAAATGAATAGTGAATTAGTAGTATACATATATATAATTTTTTGGAAGTATTTAGATACAGGTATTCCCAAAGTCATTTTAATCAATGAAAGGATTTATTAAAGAGGCTTAGTGATTGCTTATGTGCTTAACCATGGTTGGTTTCCATATCAAATAAAATCTCTGAATTGATTGTTTGTCTATTTGATAGTTAAATAGCCAACTATCAAATCTTGATCAAATATAACTTTTCAAATAACAAGAAGAAACATGAGAATTATATGGTACAGTTACCTTCAGTGATGCTATACTATACTTATAATCTCGCTGTGCTCTTCTAGGACAAATGATAAGGAAATTCATCCACTTAAACAGTTAGGAGGCAATCTCCGCTCCTACATATTGTCTGTTTATTTCCGAAAGAATCGGAGTTGAGTACCGAAAACTATTGATTGGTTTTGGAGCGACCAGTAAGCGGGGGAGCATACATTTGAATGTAATTATTGGTATCAATTCCAGATAAGTTTTATATTTATTTTAAATCCAAGACAATATTATAATATCATTGGATGTTCTATCAAATGGTTTGGTTATCGAAAGGTAATAACCCGTCTATGTATATTTCTGGCATGTTTACGAGATACCATTATTTTTGAAATGTTTTATAAGATATAAAAAACTATATGATTTGAGTTTCGCACGCTGGTTGTAACAGATGAGATTTTTGACCCTCGAAAATCGACATCAATACGTCCACTGTATAAAATGCCGAGTAGTCGAGTGCTAGAAATACCAGTTCATTAGGGGTGAAGAAGAAAAGTTAGGAGAAAAGAAACAGAACAATATAGGATCTCACAATCGCAGCGGAACAAAATATAATATATAATAATAGATTTTTAAATATAAAAGAACATGTGACTGTTTAACACTTACAATCATCATAGTACAATGGTCGGTACATCAAAGTGGACAGTTGTATAACTTATCCTTACACGGCGGCCAAGTACGGAGATACGTCTCTGACATCCAGCTCGTCTCCTGAGCTCCATAGCATTACATCCTAAATCTATAATACCCGGTCTGACCCGAGTATTATAATGAAATAACAACCGAGTCAATTTGGAAAACCAGCTAGTGAAAAACACACTCAATTTGAATTACTAGAGTTATCAAAATCGTTTGACAAACAACGGTATCTCGTAAAACCGCGTTATACACAAACACGACAGATTTTTCCCTTATGATAACCAAAACATTTTATAGATAATCCAGTGATGATACTATAATAGTGTCTAAATACAAATACTTATTCAAATGGATGAAATTGTTACATTAATTAAATTCCATCATTCTAGGCTCTACAAACAAAACTGTAAGCTCATAATGGAATGGATTTCAACGAATGACTGGGCCACTGGGGTATCGCCTGTCACAGTACACCTCTAGAAACATGTACCGAGGACCATGCCTGGATCCTCTGCTACACAAGACCGACCTACCCCTAACTTGGATAGACCGAATATGTTATCACCCCGAGTCTTCCAACCCTTGCCATCGAGCGCTTCTTCTTTCATGTGTACCCATATCTAAATATATAGGGTTTTCGAGGACATCTAGAACGGTGATAACATAAACTACTTGGGTTCGACCCACTTAGCCTTGCTGCATTTCCCTTTTTTTAATCATTCCCGGTTGATGAGGCTTGAGGCTAAGCATTATCTTTCAAGGAAAGATTACTCTTAGAATGGCCATCGTCCTCCAATGACGATGTTTCTGATAGCATTCGTCCATACAAGTTGCCCTTGGTCTGGACAGACCGAATCACCGTCTTCATCATCTTCAGGTATTCATTTGTAACATTTCAACCGGATCGAAGTGGTTTTCAGATAATAATATCTGATCCCAGTCTCTTCGAAACGATTAACGAAATTGGCCAAAATTGAAATTCTTTTATTTAATTATCAACACACATCCATAAATAATCATCAGGCCTTTTTATAAATTTTCCAAAATTTATTTCAAAATATCCTTATAAGATATTACTTCCGATTCTTCAACATTTGAAAACAATTTTCAATTCCTCATATCTTCAAAGGAATATTCCCACCAATTTTCAACATTTAGAATATTTTTTCCACTTCATTTTATATTCAACACTTAGGAAGTATTCTATTTGTTTCCCATTTCTTTTCTCAAAAACATTTACAAATTTTATTTGTAATTCCTTGACTAGTTTATAACAAATTCTATAAATTTCAAAATTCTTTAATTAATCCGTTAAATATTCAATAGCCAATTTTACTTGCTTCTAAACTCAATTTTCCCTTTGTACTTCTTTATGAATTCTATTCCATTCTTCGAAGTTCAACTTTATCAACTACTACGAAAATTTTCTTACTTCTCTTCCAAATCCTATTTTAAGAATTTTTTTTTCTAAAATCCAATCTACTAAATAAACCCATTTTTAGACTTTCGAGAAGTTTTATAAATAAATTTAAAACATTTCAAAACTTTATATATATACACACATATTTAAATAAAAATTAGTATTTTTAAGAAAATAATAATAATTTGTTTTAAAGACATATTCAAATAGTTATTTAAAATATTGAAAACACTTTCTTAGAACATCGTTTTTCAAAGCAGTTTTAAACCTTAGGATTTATTAAAATAGATATTAAGTATTTAAAAATTCACTTCTGAAGTATTTCAATACTAACTTTAAAATTACATAATTTAATAAATAAGAATTTTCCTTCTTAAATAAAACTTAACTTATCAATAAAAAGAATTTTTAAAATCTCAATAACCAAATTTCAGTTTATAAATCCTTCTTGATTTCCATCACATAACTTCCCTTTCGGTCTCCTTAAAAATTTTCATGTCAAAATAGTTTTCACTATTTTTCTCTCACCCTATATCCATATTTTTAAATATAAATTCTTCCTATGAATTTTATATTTCGAATTTATCACCAGATATATATTTTCTTTATTTATAAACATCGTTTATAAATTTTATAACTTCTTTGAGTTTCGCTAAAATAATCTCATTTATAGTATTCCATTTTTTATACATTCAATTTCTTATAAATTCCATTTGTCGATCTATTTTTAAAATCGATTTCAAATTCTTTCTATATTTCCCAAATATCATTTTTAAATTCCAATCTCAAAAATCCCTTCGTATAATTTTATTTTTAAACCTCTGTTTAAAATATTTTCCCGCATTATTTTGTATCACCAAAAATCTATTTTTGCTTATTCAAATTAGTCTCTTTTAAATATCCAAATTTCAATGTATATATTTTTAACTTAAAAATCTCTTTTTAATTCCTTAAAATTTTAAAAAAATATTTATGGTATTCATTATACCCAAAATTAATTTCCATGCCATTATAGCATTTCAACATTTACAACACACAATAACCCAGCATTTTACATATATATGAAAAATACCATTTATTTGAGGAATCTAGTTGGATCCCTCCAACCTGTTTCGCTGCATCCACAGATGTTAGACGGAAATAAAAGTACCAATCCTATTTTGAGGGGGACATCGCGGTGTATATGATTATCCACTATGATGCGGGGCGCATAGGGTCCCTTCCGTTATAATGTGCGGAAATTTCACTCCAATAATAATATATATACTACTACATATATATAGTCATCCATCAGATAAATTATAAATTTATCAATCAATCAAGCATTCAATAATTTAAATTTAAACATTTAAATTTAAATATGGTAATCCAAATAAGTGGGAAATTCTCACCTTGATTTTTAATTTTCCCGAACCTCCAGATTTTATTTCTTCTAAAATCTCGTCGAACTCTGAAAAATCCTAAACTAATTTCTGATTATCCATTTTGCAGCTACGGATCCATCGTGACTAATTTCGTGATATTTGGATCTTGTGTACAAATTTAATTTAGTTCCATTAGCGGTTTTAGATTTTAAATTCTAAATTAAATAGAGTAATTATAAAATTTAATTAAATCATAGTGATATACCTCTTCCCGTAGCCATCATGTTCGCGCGAGCAAAAAATAACAGGTTGTTTTTCCCAAGTCGATTTTCCTCGTCTCTACTACTTCGATCGCACATCACAGAAGTTTGCCCATCCATCGCCACCGTGCATGGCACCGCCTCCACCCTGCCGTGCGAACGTGTCTTCACTCAGTTCGAGCTGGCACCTATAAAGCCTTCTTGATAGTTACGACCCAACATCTAAAACCCTAGACGCGCATCGAAAAACATCTTCTCCTGCCTCTGCCCAACGCGCTCATGCATGCCACCTCTAACCGTGCCGCTTCCATCGTCGTCCTCCCTTCAGTCGCGAGCGCCACGCGATCCGCCCTATTCCCTTTTTTCAAACAAACTCGATTTCGTAAGTTCGAATTCCAGAGGAAGCAACAAAAGTAATGCGATTTATTTAATTTTTTACTGATTTTTCTCGAATCAAATAATATGGAGAGGGGAAACGGATTTGAGTCTCGGCCATTTTTTCCTTTGTGTGTGTGTGTATATATATATATATTTCGTTTTTTGAATCTACCTATTTTCATGCATTTTAAAAAGAAGAGGGAGGGGGCCAAGACACGACGGTGGCCTGTAGGAGAGGAAAAGGGTACAATGAAAAGATAAGGTCACGTCTGAAAGAAGCTTGACTAACTTATAAAATAATGTTAAATCCAAAATGTCTCAATCTATGCAACTTAAAATCTCGAATTCCTATCGAGGTGTATCGTTAGGCATTTGTATTGTTACACCCCTATTCCAAACGCAATGGAAAAGTTTTCGAGTTCTAATTCAATCGTATGGAGAAGATAGCCTTTTGGACATAATTATTATATTAAATTTTCGATATAAATTTCAGCGCGTTTATATACCTACGGCCAAACGATAACTCTAAATGCTATGAAATTTGAAATCCGATAATATTACACTATTACGGATCCAATGGAACTTGTTTCATCAATTCTGATTCCAAGACTATGGCTCGGAAGGCTATTTTTAAATGTCAATTTAAACCATATATTTTTAAAACTGAACAAATCACTTTTAAATTAAATTTAAAAACTTTTATTACCTTAATTATTATCAATATAAATTTTACAAGCCCTTTAAATTACTTTTATAGAGCTTAAAGCTCACGATACAAAAATTCAACCAATACTCAATTATTAAATTCAAAAATTAAGTTATCCAATAAATCGCTGTATTTAAATTCTAAATTTATTTTTATAAATAAAAATCCAAATTTTCCATATTCAAAATCAATCTAAATTCAAATTTAATGTTTAAAACCATTTAAATATTCAAAATCGAACAATGAAAAATCCATGTCATTACACTGGTTCACCAGACTGATTTGGGTGTTACTTTCTTATAATACTTGTGATGTCCTGGAATTTTATCTATTGATTTTTTGATATTTAATTTATTTAAATACACGATTAATTATTTTAATAATTAAAGAACCATATTTTAATTTATAACTAATATTAGAAAATTTATTTTTGTATTTTGTTTACAAAAACATGTAGTTCGATGAAAAACAGAAATGTGACCGAAACTCATTTTTTAGATTTTCGGCCTTTTATCAAGCGACAAGTTGTTATACTTTTATTTACATTTTTAAAACAACAATTTTATGTTCAAGAAACAAATTACTTATTTTAAAATGGAATAATAAATAAAATAATAATAATAATAAGGATTTATAAAATATAAAATATATTAATATTTTAAATGAAAGGATGGATTTGAAATCTTAAGTGTAAAAATCAACTAACATACTTGAACCACGCTAATATCCACTATATTTTCATAGGGGTGACATTTTATGGCCTATGAAATGATGGCAGGGTTGAAAATTTGATTTTAGGGTATTTTGTTCCTTATTTTCTATGAATTTATAAAAGTAAGTTTTATTTCACTTATCATTTGTTTTTCATCTTCATTTTATACTTTCTAACTTCTTTTTCCCTTCTCCTCTGCCCTTCATTAATAATAGAAATCTTCTTATCTAGGTTAAATGTTTGAAAATTAAGTGGTATAGTTGTATTTGGGTTGATTGCTAAGAGAAAGCTGGGATTTTGCATATGTCGGGAAGGTAATAACTCTATATTATTGTTACAAACTTTTGAAAATAGTAAATGTTGTGAAATCTCAAACTCCGCCTCTTGCTTTTGAAGATGGTGAATGCTGTAGAAATTATAAATAGTTTGATTTTGATTTTGGATAAATTACTCAAATTATATGAAACTGTTTTAAATCATAATATGTTGAATATGTGTGGTAAATGAATGTTGATGAAAATAATGATGCTTGTTGCAAATTGAAATGCATACATGCACCTGGACATATGCATACAGACATTCATATGGGCTCTGTTTCCATCCATGCTTCCTTTTCTATTTTCTGAAATAAAGAACGGACATCCCCCATCTCCCTTTCAAAATACAACATTTCTTAATCCACGCAAAATTATCCATTTAGATCAATGTAGTTTTTGTGTCTGGTTTTTCCTAAAAAAATAGTTGCTAGATGTTTCGTCGACTAAGGTGGTCGATATTGTCTGATTTCAAGAGTGTTAGGAAATGGTGAAAATTTGCCGATCACGGAATGGAAAATAGAGGATGAGATTAAGTTCGTATCATTGATATGAGATTTTTAGGCTAATCGCAGGATTTTAGGGTGTTGGATTGTGTCTTGGTGGCTAGATGACTGAATTTGGGTCATCTTAGTTTTCCGATGGACTGGGGGTTGAAGGGGGGAAGAGATCACTGTTGGAGGAAGCCTTGGGTTTAGGGGGAGTCATGTTAGAATCGATGGTGGTACGGTCCACGAGGGCTGCGGTAGGGTTATCCAAGGTTTCGGTGGGTTGTTTTTTGGTACTTAGGTTTTTGCTTGCTGGAGGCAGAGATAGCAACGAGTTGGCCATGTCTAGGTTAGAAGTAAGGTGCAAAGTTAGCCGAGCTTCTGGTGGCGGCATCAACATTTGTCAGTGGGTGAGGCGGGATGGTTCGTGAGCTGTTGAGGGTCGCGAGTGTGACGCCCCTCCTCTATACTCATATTATCAAAGGACATTACAGAGTAATGCCGTCAACTAGCAAGAAGAATAAGGCTGTTGAGGAGCGACCATCTATGTAATTGCATTTTGCGAGCACCGATATGACAGATAATATTACATGCATTTCGTTTCAAGAGGAAAGTCGACATATCAATACAAATCTAAAGTGACTACACAGTGGCTATGAGGTCTTTGAAAACAAATATAAAATAAGCATAAAATAAAATCAGTCACAGATATCCATATCACTAAGGCGGAAACAGATATGAATACAACACATAAAAGTGTACATCAAAGTATTGGTCATATAAGATCCACTACATCACAAAAGCATAGGTACAAGTGCTAGACAAAAGAATATGTATACGTCAAGGAGTCTCTATCTCGGATGAATAAAACAAAAACTACTAAGATAAGTAGTTAGCCAAAAGTCAAATGACGGACCCTGATAACAAGTCAAGTAGAAGCACCTGAAATACCTCGGTCTGACCCGAGTATTATTTAAGGAGAAATTAATAAACGGATCAATCTAGCTATAAATATCATATTAAATGAGATAGCATAGGAGATATGACAAAAACATATGACAATAATAATGCCATACTGTGACAAGTATACATTAAATAACAACAAAAATCATACAATATCTCAAATTTTCTCAAACACGAAAAAGAATGACATATTTTTTATTTTATTCACCAAGCAACAAATATTGATCAAGCTTATTGATATAATCACAAAAATTGGTGAAACACAAATTTTAGAAATCATCATTAGAAATCCATAAAACACAAATGGGGGAGGCCTATTACAAACGGGGGCATGAAAATTCACTAACACGTGCATCACAAACGGAATGCTATTCCATGGTCGCTAACCATCAAATTTGAGCCGAGGCTCCACAAACGGCCCGAAGACCATGGGTCGCTACCCCACCAATTTTGAGCCGAAACTCCACAAACGGCGTTTAGTCCCCCACACGAACAAAGAGACATCGCACATCGCTAGTCTAAATCAAAAAATGATCATCATTGATCGATAAGTGCAAATTACACCAAGTTAGTAAATAAATGAGTTTAGCTTCAGGTCCAAAACCACTGGCATAACTTAAATATTTATGAACAGATTGTAGATTTCCACTTGAAAATTGTAAAAACTATCTATCACCAAAAATTCACATTCGACGACGTGAATTAAAACCCCAAAAATCGATATCTAATCCAATAAATTAGATATACCCAAAAATCCAGAAAAGAAGTCATCAAAGTCGATAATATATGACAATAACCATTAGCATCGACAAAATTCGATAAAAATTGGAAATCCACTAAAAAACAACCAAAATAGGCAAAATTGATAGTTTAGAACGTCTGGTAGGTATTTTCAGACATCTGGCCCTAGGTTCTGGAAATATATATGAGTTTTCTCCTTTCTCTTTTTAATTCCACAACCATTTCAGACGTCTGTATTTTTCAACCAGACGTCTGGATTTTGTTCTGGATGTTTGGATTCTTGTTCCAAACGTCTGGATTTTAGCTCTGCCCTTTTTTGGTTTTTCCAGACGTCTAGATTTTTCAACCAAACGTCTGGATTTTGTTTCAGATGCCTGAATTTTATTCCAGACTTTTGGATTTTTCTGCTAGGCAAAAAAATCAGCATAGCCCAAAAAGGGCAAATCCAAACCGAAATGCGATCGAACGAGCGATGGATGCTAGGGATTTATTCCAATCGACAACCCAGCACTATAGGCTTTTAGATACACCACCAAAAAACATGGACAAACATCCAAGATAGAATCTTTAATGATTTTGACTTCAAAACACCAAAATTGAAAAATTCACCAAATCAATTCAAATCAAAAGCAACTGAACATGAAATAGATGCTAGGAAATCATAACTAACAAAAATGAAAGCAATAGACATATATTTGAGTTAAAAAACAAGGAATGAGGAGCCTTAAAACAAAGCAAGACCAATTCCTCTTCAATACACCTCTAGAATCTTCAATCGATTATCATAGGTGAAGTTTTTCCTAAGTTAGGTTATAGGAATTTCTGAAAATTGAAGAGAGATTGAGATAGAGAAGATGAAGAGGATGCTTACCTACTCTTCTCTTTTATTTTAGAGAAAGAACTTGAATTTTCTAAGAGAACTATGGCTTAGGAATTTCTAATTTCCTTTCTTTTCCTCCATTTTTCTCTTTAGCTTGAGTGTTAGGAAATGTTACGAATGAATGAAGAGGATTGTAGGCGGAGTTAGGCTATTAGATGAGTTGGGTTCTCTTGTTAGGTTATTGGGCTGAAACCCAAACCCAATGCCCCAAATAAAAATACCAAAATTCAACTCAACTCCAAGCATATCGATGTTTATACTTAAAAGGTCCCAAACACCGCTTTGGACTCAATAGAAGTAGTCTCGAGTCCTAATTCGACTGTTTACAAAAAGTAGCATTTCAGACTCTAATCCGACTAACGATGCTATATTTAAATTAAACATTTAAATATATAATCGTAAAAATATGCGGGTTGCTACAGACTCCCCTCCTTAAAGAAATTGCGTCCTTGCAATACTTAAGAAGAAAACAAAGAGTAAAAAACATACTAATGCATAACAACACAAAAGAAGAAATTTTGAAATGAGAAGTTCACCTTAAGGAGCACGAGAGAGTAAGTCCGGATGTGTTCGCTCGATGAATTCTATGGATTCCTAAGAACAAACATTAGGATTTGAGGACCATTGAACTTTTACAAGCGGAACATTTTTATTTCGAAGGCGTTTAACTTCCCTAGTAATGATACGAACAGGATGTTGCTCATAAGTCAAATTAGGTGAAACATCAATCTCTTCAATAACACCGGGCTAAAAAATAAAATCGGAATCCATGAGGAATTTCTATAGTTAAGAAATAAGGAAAACTTTGTGAATAGCAGAAAATTGAGCCGTTAATAAAAGGAGATAAGCCATGGAACCAATGCGTTCGATGATGAGAAATGGGCCAATATATCGAGGCGTTAGTTTTCCCAACCGATTGAAACGCACAATGCCCTGCATAGGTGAAACACGAATAAACACAAAATCTTCCACAGAAAATTCCATATTCCTTCTACGGTTAATGGCATATGATTTTTGTCTACTTTGAGCTTCTTTCATCGTATGGCGAATAAGGTCAATCTTTTATGTGGAATGACGAATAAAATCTGGACCTAAAACTAGCTTCTCCTCGGCCTCAAGCCAACAAGATGGAGATCGACATGGCCTTGCGTAGAGTGCCTCGAAAGGTGCCATACCAATACTAGATTGGAAGCTATTATGTAACGACTCGAATTTTGCCCGCTCGAAAATCGACATCCATACTTCATATCGTATTCGAATGCCATAGATTCGACCGTTCAAATCCGATTCACCGGAGCTTATAACAACATTAAGTAAATAACACAGCGGAATAAAAGAATAATACATTGATATACAGCTTTAATACAATATGTGATACAACAGATGATCCAATAGATATCAATATACATCAGAGATATGATACAATAAAATAGCAGCGGAAAAGAAAATAGATAACATCTAGCATACGGAACAATATAACTCTGAGATAGTCTTCAAAAGAGAACTCCGAGAACTGCAACTCCATCTCCAAGAATCAATCCAGCAATAGCTCGAACTCCCAAAAACGATGCACCAAGCTATGCAAGACTGGTGTGGTCCAAAGACGGAACTAACTCCAGATAATCTACTAAACCTGACTATCTGAAAAACCCAACTCTAACTGCTCGTGTAGAAAATAATGAGCACCCAGAGTTTAGGAAAGAAACGATAAACTCCGGATCAGTCGTGGGACTGGTGTGAGCAACAAAAACAGTTTATCTTTTAAAACAAAATAGAGGAATATTTTTAAAGTTAATTCGCAATGCTTTTAAAAATGAGACTACCATAAGGCCTCCCGCACACACACACAATGCAAACGCAGAATCGGAGGAGATTTCTCCTTATGATAGTCAAAGATGCTTGATACGCATTTAAAAGAACATTTTATATTATTACTAGTGCATAGTGTAGGGAAAATCATTTCGAAAGTAGAATATAAATCTTAGCCAGCATAGACATTTCGAACTATGCCTACTATAGCTAACTATGTTCAATAGCAGGTTACCGCCACATTCCATATCAGGTTATACAACTAAAACCGTACAAGTCTCGTATTGTTTCTTTGGATTTCCCACGAATTATCAGGCCAAGGAACTTCCCATTGCCACATGAGAATGCCTCTGGATGGACATCCCCGAGAACCAAACCGGATCTCTTCCAACACAAGGCCGGGTTACCCCTAACTGAGTAACAACTGACCGAATATGCCATCCCCCGGTCCTTTGGGACCTTTCAACCGAGCGCTCGTAATCAATTCACACAATCATAAAGTGTTTTCAACATGAGTAAGTATCTGGGCTCCATACCATGATACCACCCTTTTCCAGAAGGAAATGCACATATCCTAAAGGGCGCTACCTCTCATAACCTTGTCGCATCTTTCCTGTTTTGACCATTCCGGGGTGTGAGGCTCGACGAAGTCACGTCCACAAAAACATACTTTATACAAAAGCCATGCTTTGGGTCAACAAATGATCATAGAAATGATCACCAGGATAGACGATCAAACAAATGATCCTATCATAAATAATCAACACAATGATCATTTCACAGTAACACTCAGCATGTCACATTACCGAATTGGGAATATATCGCTGATAACATTCAACTACATAACCTCTGAGCTCGTACGTCTCAGAGAAGGGTGTTAAGCTAAGAGAATAAATTCTCCGCCACCAACAGAAATATATTTGAAAGAAATCGGCTTTATATCTCAATTTGTAATGTCAGACATACAATCCATACAAGTCTGTTCCGGGCTCGAACAGAACCGAAGGCACGTACAAAGAAGTCCTTGCAATCCGGATATTCACAATCCTGATCGGATTTCCCATCACTTAGGGAGTTTCTATACCGGCGCGACTCGGTGCAGAAACAATCGATAGGTCATCCTATCGCTTTCGCAAATACCCGGTCTTCATCACCGGTCTTCAAATGCTATCCATAGCGTCAAATCACATATTTAGAATGGGTTATATGACACAAAGGTCCTTTCCCGGCTAAACCGAATAGTGAGCACGATATTTCAAAAACAAATGGATAATGGGATTTCAATTAAGTCACAACTTATTACCCAAAACCTTTCTTCAAATGGCTTAACAAATTACCATTTTCAATCTTTAAACAAAAAGATTCATTTTCACAACCTTTAGCGGTTTTAAACAATTTTCACATTTTAATCTTTTAAATAAAAGATTCATTCACAGATTTTCCAAATCAATTTTCATTTCAATTTGATTAACTCGTTAAATCTTTAAATCAAAGATTTAACTTATAGCATTCAAAACAATTTCATTTCAATTTGATTTAAACAAATCATCAATTTAAATCTGTTAAAAATAAACAGATTTAATTCATAGCTTTCAAAAAGAATTCATTCATAACTTAGGAAAATCATTTCTCTATTCAATCTTGAAATTCCCCTAATTAACTGGAATCTCGGTTCTTATCTAAAAGTGTTTATCATTTGAAAACAACTGTTTTTATTTTGGAAATCTGATTCATTTATACGAGTTGAAATCCTTGGGTTAAATTCAAATTCCCAAAAAAACAATACTTAAAAGTGGTTTAATCCCTATATAACCAATATAACATCTTTAATCCCTAATTTCAAATCATAGAATTCAATTTCAAGTATTGAATTTAAATTTAAATCAAATTATTTAAATTCCAAAACTTAATCAAGTAATTTAAAAATAATAAATTTTATTTTGAAATTTCATTCTAAAAGCTTTTCACATTTATTCCGATTCCATTTCCAAAACATTTGAATTTAAAAATTCAAACTTAACTATTTCAAAAATCTGCGACTTAATCGATTTCCTCGTGAAATCCATATTTGTGTGTGTATGGTGTGGTCCAGGGTTTAACACAATAGTGCAACATCATTCAATCATCACAGATTTAAAACATAGAGATATAATTGATAAGCGATATAGCTATAATGCTTATCGCTCATTCACAGATTCACAAATAATATACAATGTAAATAAATGAATGAATCATACACAGCTCAATCCACAGTACAAAATATCACAATCAGTTAGGACAATCAAGTCAAGGCATCACATATAATACAATCATTCATAAGTATGATTAAGTATTCAATAGTCATTTATAAGCAGGATTAATTAATCGTTTAATCCAAATCAATTCTATTTATTTCCAATTAAATTAATTACTTATGAAATAATTATCCAATCCTGATGAATTAATTTCAAATCATTTAATATAAATTAATTGATCAATTACCTTACTTAATTAACCTCTTAATTTATCATATTAATTAAATCAACATTTTAAACCAATTTCCTAATTAATTAACTTTAATTAATTATTTAAAGAAATTAAATCTTTTAATTTCTTATCATTAAGCAACCATCTCATACAAATAAATCATTAATTACCAGTTAACCTTTATCAAAAATTTGATCAAAATATCCAATTTCTAATTACAATTCGTAATTAACCCCTTAATTTCTTTCATTAAGTAATCAACAAATTACATTTGATTATCTTTATTTATAAATTCAAATTAATTATCAAAATTAATTACATTAATTTGATTACTTAACAATCTCTAATTAATTATCTTCATTAATTAATAATATTTCTTTAATTACTTACTTATTTAAATTAACCTTTAAACCAACTTCATAATTAATTAATTAGTACTTAATAAATCACATTAAATAAATCAATTCATGATCACTAGTTAATGATTTTTTTTTTAATTAATTGATAATTATCCATTATTCACTAATTACTTGTACCAAGTAATTTACATAATATTTATAAATTAATCTTTTCAATCTCATAAAGTGATTAACTTATAAATAAATTTTATTAATTAATTTGTCTTCAATTACCTCCATCTCTAATTGATTAAAGATAACTTCTTTTGTCTTAATGTAAAACTTAATCACAACATTTAAACTTATTAGAAAAAAATATATTTAGAAATCAAATATAATTGAAAAATGTATCATTTACTTTAACAAAACGAACTAAAGCATTTAAATTATCAATTATCATCTATAAACTTAAATATCATTAACCTTCGAATTTAAAACATTCTCTTTTATTTTCCTAAATAGCTTAAAGATTTAATTTAACAAAATTTAAGTTGAATCAAGACATTTATTTTGTGTTAAAGAAATTTATTTGGGAAAAAATTTAAAACTTTCTTTTGTTTAGGCTTGAAAACTATTCAAACATTTGCTTCGGGAATAACCCTACTCCATTCCGTGTCATCACCGAGACACTCACGCTTCTACCTGACTTCGAGAAAATCCACCCTTCCCTTCGAGTTCAAACCCGAGGACAAACCATCTTCTCCAAATTTCACACCCCAGACCATATACAAAAGTGCACGCGTGCACTTGCACGATCACCGGAGCCATTTCTGACCAACATCGCGAACACCCACGAGTCACCAATGATCCCTTCAACTCCTCTGAGCATCCAGAACCCATGTTATAGCCGTGGTTCAAAATCGAGCCTGATAACATCCCACTGGAACTAAATGATAACCAGAAAGTTGCTTTACAACGCCGCCCACCTCCACCAGAGGGCTCGCCATCAAGACCGAAGCTTCGCCTCGATCACGTGCCGCTATCCCCACCGTTCCTTTGAACTCCGATGCATCGACGTGGTGGTGTTGACGAGGCTTCCTGGAATCCAAAATCATTGGCCTTAAACCCTAATTCCACCTCGATCACCCACTACGGTGATCTGAAAATTTAGCGAGCATTTTTCCTAGACTCTACAACCTCTCAGCTAGCTACAGCTCCAATCACGAGGCGAACAAAGTCGTCGACCACCATAGTTCGCCCAAATGGTCGTATCCATTCAACTCGCAATTTCTCACTCGAAATCGCACTAAAAATCGGGATTTTTGTTTTAAAAATCATGATTTGTAAAGGTAAACAAGATCATACACTTGAAACTTAAAATTTAATCAATTACATTTTCGCAAAAACATGAGATTCCACTGTGTTTGATATTTTCTAGAATACTTATTCATTTTCAGTGCCTCCAAATATTTTTAGGGAAGAGTTCCTGGCAATTCTATCAAGTTTCCTTTGAACATCAAGATCAATAGTTGATTAGAGGGGAAGTTCTCGATTTTTTTAAACAGGATTGAACTCAGTAATATTTTAGAACAGAGACATATATCATAGACAGGCACAAACATACCCCTCTATACAAAAGTTCATATTCATGCAAGCATTTTTTTTATGTCATTCATTCATAGATCATCAGATGCCAACCACAAAGATGAACAAATGAGTTCAAGTGTTTGCTCACCTGTTTATTTCAGGAAAAGAACAGAGTTGATAATGTTGAACAGGCTTTTGAATTCCTAGTTGAAATCTTTCCCTTGATCTCTGGTTTGCTAGCTGAGATAAATTGTTGTTAATGTTGAAAATTTAGTTGTAGTTCATTTTAGATTTTTTTACTCAGCTTTTTCTTTAGCCAAGAATGAATTAAAATGAGGAGTGGATGTATATGTGAAGTTTGCAAGCTGTAGTTAGTACAACAGGTTCATTCATTTTTATTTTTATTAATAGGGTGGCTGAAAATACATTATGGCATGCTAAAGATTCAAGCATTAAATGTATCAGTACTTCGTTCCCATGCTTGCCTACACTTGCATGTATTTGTTTTGACTGGGAAAATAAAATTTTGTGTACTAAAGGTAATGGCATTACATGCCTTAGTACTTATTGTTCCCTTCAGCTTGTACATAATATGAAAATACTATTAGCAGACTATACAAGCTTTCACACTTTGTTTTGTTCATTATACTTGGTTTTGTTTAATTTATTTACTTTGTACTGTAGCTTCATAGATATGTTCACTTATTTTACTTCATGTACATATTATAATAGTCGTTCTAATGATGTTTGTTTCTTAACTAATTCGTTTACATACTTATATTTCAGTTTTGAACATACTTATACTACATTTGTTTTCATATTTTAAAGTTGTTATATTTATTTCCTTGCTTTGTACATTGCGTTACAATGTAAATAAATTTCTATAGTCCCTATGTTATTTGAAATTCGTCTAATTTTATTTACTTCATAATTTATAATTCATCATATATAAATATTCTCATTTCTATTTCTATTTATTTTTAAAACCATTTATTTAAATTTTTATTTCAAATCCAATGTATACATATATATTCACATATATACAAATATTCAAATCCATATGACTTTATATATATTTTCTATTTGAATCGGGGTAACTCGCATCACTAAATCGATTAATTTCACCGTTTTCTTCAAAAATAGATTTTAATTATCATTTTAAATTTATATAAAAATCTGGGGTCGTTACATATTATTATAGGGAAAACCAATGAGAGAAATATGATCTTCCTAACATCCACCAAAATCAAGGACACATGCAAGAAGAAGATCTTCAAAAGTTTGATTCACACGCTCGGTTTGTCCATCAAACCGAGGATGATAAGCAATGCTAAAATTAAGCTTCGTTCCCAAAGTTTTTTGAAGACTCTTCCAAAATCAACTGGTAAATAGTGGATCACGATTGCTAAAATTAGAAGTAGGAACTCCATGCAATTTAATAATCTCTTTAACATAATGTTTGACCAAAAGAGTTACGGTCCGACTAGATCGAACGGGAATAAAATAGGCGGATTTCGTATGTCTATCTACTATCACTCACAAACTGTCATGACCCGAACGAGAATGTGGAAGACCGTCAATAAAGTCCATGGTGACTTGATCCCACTTCCAAACGAGAATGTATAAAGGTTGCAATAACCCACCGAACCTTTGATGCTCGGCCTTTATGAGTTGGCAAGTTATGCAACACTTAACGAAGTTGGCAATATCGGATTTCATTCCATCCCAATAATAAAGTCGCTTCATAACCGCGTATATTTTACTATGAATGGTAAGTTTAGAACGATGAGAATCTTCTAAAATGTCCTTACGAAGATTATTAATATTTGGCATGATAAGTCTACCAAATTTCGAATGCAACCATGAGCATCGATTTCAAAGTCTTTCAAACCATCAATATTTCTATCCCTACAGCTTTGGCTAAGATGAGCCGATTAGGGATCAAGAATACGATCTAAAAGAGAAGGATGAGCCTCAAGGCTACATAAAACAAGAGGTGAACAAGAATTGGATTCACGATCTCGAATCTCATAAGTGGATAAAGTCACGTGATCATTCCATTCAGATATCATCATGGAAACAACCGCTTGTTGCTTACGACTAAGGGCATCAGCAAAACAATTTTCCTTTCCGGCAATACAAAGAATATCAAGATCATAAGATGCAAGGAACTCGAGCCAGCATTGTTGATGCAAATTAAGTTCCTTTTGAGAAAATAAATACTTCAAAGATTTATGATCGGTGTAGAGAATAAATTTCTCTCCAAAAAGATACCGACTTCAAATTCTAAGGGCGAAAACAATAGCCGCGAGCTCTAAATCATGAGTTGCATATCTGGTCTTTGAAGGCTTTAATTGCCTAGAAGCATAAGAAATAACAAGTTCCCTTTGCATTAGAATGGCTCCCAAACAAACACGACTAGCGTCGGTATAAACAATAAAGTCTTGGTTCCCTTCGGGAATCACAAGAATAGGATCATCGGAAAGGAGTTCTTTTAATTTCTGAAAAGCAGCTTCACATTTGTCTGACCAAATTTACTACTCCCTTCTTTGTCAAACTGGTAAGAGGCACGGAAATTTTAGAAAAGTCTTTTATGAACCGACGGTAATAGCTCGCCAATCCCAGGAAGCTACGAATTTCTGTCACACTCTTTGTTCTCTTCCAACTTTGAATCGCTTCAAACTTTGAAGGATCCACGGAAATTCCAGATTCAAAAATGATATATCCTAAAAATTCACATGGGATTGCCAAAAGTCTTTCAACCGATTGCACCTAAGAGTTTCCAACACAATCCGAAGATGTTATTCATGCTCTTTCTCGGTTTTAGAATAAACAAGAATATCATCTATAAAAATGAGAACGAATCGATCGAGGTAGTCTTTGAAAACTTGATTCATAAGGTCAACGAAATAAACCGGAGCATTTGTTAAACCAAATGGCATGACAAGCCATTCATAAGATCCATAACGAGTACGGAACGATGTCAAAGAAATGCTATCCTCTATAATACGAAGCTGATGAAAACCGGTTGCTAAGTCTAATGGTGAAATGACTCTAGCATTGCTAAGTTGATCAAATAAATCATCAGTTCGATGTAAGGGATATTTATTCTTGATGGAGATCATTAAGCTTGCTATAGTCAACGTAAAGCCTAAGTGTACCATCGGATTTCTTCGCAAAAATAGCTGAAGGTCCCCAAGGAGAGGAACTAGAATGAATGAATTGTTTTGTTTTCAATTCGAATAATTTTTACGCATCTTCTCATTTTCTTATTGGACATACGTTAAGGAGGACGAGTGATAGGTAGAGCTCCAGGGATTAAATTAATCCTGAACTCAATTGCTTGCTTAGGGGGTAATCCTAAAACTGGCTCAAATATGTCGAAAAATGCACGAACAATGTGAATGAGAGAAATAACATCTTCCTCATCATCATTATAGTCATCATGTGGATTTAGAGGATATAAGGATGCCACCGAAAATGAATCTGAATCTCTAAGAACAATAGAAATGTGCTTAACAGATTGAGGATGTTGAAGATATATAGTCCTCCAAGACATTGGATATGGGCTTCATAACGGTTAAGCCAATTCATTACCATAATCATTCCGAAGCCTAAGTAGCGCATAATATGCAAATCGACTCGAAAAGAATAATCACACAAAATAATCTCGACATCTTTACAAAGCAAACTGTGTGTTGCGGATCCACCAACCGGATTTGCAATTCTCAGTGAATTCATCAAAGCCATAACATTTAAAGAAATTTATCAAGAAGTTCTTTTGATATAAAAGAGTGGGATGCACCCGTATTAAAAAGAACTCGAATAGGATGATCATGAAAAATAATAATGTCATTAAGGATAGAATGAGAAATACCTTGACCAAGAGAAGTGTTACTACGCGCTTGCACAACATTTATTTTTCCCTCTTTCTTGCTTGAATGTTTGGGACATGAAAATATATCACGACCCGAACTTTTGCAATAGCCACAAGTAAAGGGCTTCGGACACTTATTTTCATAATGGTCCTTAGAACAATAATTGTAGCACTCTCCAAGACTAGAAGTAGGAGTATTTTCTATCGAAGTTGCTTGCTTCCCTTTCTTGTTGGGATTAGGGCCTTTCGAACTTAATAGGCCTATTCTTGTTTGTTAACGCTAAAATTTGAACGCTAATACCCCGGTGTATGAGTTGTAGTTGTGAAAGCACCACCCGATAGCTCGGGAACAGATTACAAGCAGATAATAGCAGAAAAGCGGTAAACAACAACAATTTTATAGTGGTTCGGCTTAAGGGTATAGCCTACGTCCATTTAAGTACTTTTATTAATAATCTCGTTACAAGCTGATACAATTCTTCCCAAGTACAATACACTTTGAATTACAAGAGACTTAGAACAAGTAGCCTAAACTTCGACGAAGATGAGAGTTTTCGAATCCATGTTGGATGTATGTGATCTCTTCTTGAAGTTGTTTGCAGCGTTCTTAGTGTCTTGAGAGCTTCAAGTGTTAAATTGGTTCGGAATGCAGCAGAGTATCGGCGCTTGAAGAGAGTGAGCCAAAAGTCCTTTGAATGTTGGAGGTGGCCTTGTATTTATAGGAGTTTTCAGCCTTAAGTCGTGAGTCGTACCCGGCTCATGCCTGACTCGTGGCCGAGTCAAATTAGGTTGTGGCCGACTCATAGAATCATCCCATCCTTCCTCCAATGCTTATTCCTCTGCTGGATTTTATGACAAGTCTTGACTCGTGTCCGAGTCAATCTTCCTTGGCATAGGCATTGTGGCATTGGGTTACGACTTAACGACTTTAAGTCGTGGGCGAGTCATGGTGAGTCGTCTCATGCTAACTCAAGGCCGAACTACTGGCTCGGTCCAAAGAGATAAGTCGTTCTCGAGTCAACCGAACATAACTCCTTTTATGCTAGCATAAGTCGTATACGACTCATCACGGCCGTAGCTAGTCAACGAGTTATCTCATTTCAGCATGGTTTTGAACTTGTCCCTGAAGCCTTAGGTCGTATCACCTTTTAAGTCGTAAACTTTCATGAGTCGTTAATGTCTTACCTTGCTGGCCTTCCTTACCCGTCAGATCCCCTGAGTCGTACAATCTTTCCTTGAGTCCTTTAAGTCGCCTTGGACTTTAGGTCGTTAACTCGTTGAGTCGGGGACTAGATGAGTCGCTGAGGTTGTTGAGCCGAGGTCTTGCTGAGTCGACCTTTTCTTACGAACCACTAATCCCTAGAGTTGTATATTCAATGAGTCGGTAAGGACCTCAAGTGGATGAGTCGGGATCAGATGTGTCGGTCCTAGATGAGTCGGATCTAGATAGATGAGTCGTTCTTCCCTCTACATGGATGAGTCGGTATTAGTTGAGTAAATGAGTCGGTCCAAGTTTCAGCGGGGTTAACATTTGCCCCTCGAAGCACGCGCCTAAGTCGTAGGTCGCGTGCTTCGACTTATCTTAACCCGCATGTGCCGACTCATGTCCTACTATCTTAGTACAAAAGGCATGAATCGTTACTTTCATCTTCTTCTTCTTATACCAATCTCCTAAATCGCTTCTTCCATTAACACTTCCTCGAGCTTCCCAAGACGATTTCAACTCAATCCACCTTCAATTTTTTCGGGCATCATACTAGGTAAGCAATCCTGATTGTCGATCATCACTGGCTCATTCATTTAATTTTCCACTCCCGGTTCGTTCCTTCGAGCTTTACGAGTTTGGTTGGATTGATCGCCGATGAATTTGGGCTTGCCTGATTTGTCTTGTAGCGATTCGTCGTTCGAGGCGATTCTGTATCGTGATAGGATTAAAGTTGTTATTTTTGGAGATGCCATTGGGTTAACGGGTTATGGGTTAGGATTTGGAGATCTTCTTGCTGCTTAGAACTAGAGTTTTTTCTTTTCACCACGACTCACGATTCAGAGCGCTGCCGGCTCAAAACACCAACGACCCAAAATTAAATCGACTCATCCTAGCTTGCTCCCCAATCCTTAGGTCGTGGACGAGCTAGCGAGAGAACCGATGATTTGTCTTGACCCGTAGGAAAAACTCTTGAGTGGTTGGCGAGTTAGCACTTAAGGCGCTGCCGAGTTAGCATTCGAGTTGTGTATAATTTAGCTCTTGAGTCGTTTACGACCTAGCACTTGAGTCGTCTACGACTTAGCACTTAAGTCGTCTACGACTTAGCACTTGCACTCCTAAACTCTGCTTGAACTTTGAACTGCTGCTTGAGTTTCAAACTGTTGAACTCTGCTGCATTCTTTCACAGATTACTTTGACTTGTAGGTTAACAATCTGTTTAATATGATATTTACAGAAAATTGGGACGAATATACTGCCATCGACCGCCCACATCAAATGACAGATTAGTTAATAACAGATAATTAACTTAAATAAATTGTGTGAACGAAGTGCTATCGATTTCAAGTAGAATATTAAAGCAACACTGAAATAGTCAATTGAAACTGACCAGCCTGCACTAATATTATGCTTGAACTTTAAATTAACAAGTTCTGAAATTACTGTAGTCGATCAATCGTCGACCAGTTTAATTCCAGTTATATTTATTTGTTATTTTTATCAGTTTTGCACGACACTTCACACTTTTAGGAAACGTGCACCTTCATATTTGAATATCCAGTTGCTTGTGTAGAATGACTTCTCAGGAAGAAGATGCAACAGTTCAGACTGGAGAGGCAACTGTTCTTCCGGCTCCACTAGTTAATCCTCCCGAAAGAGTTCCTACCACACTATCATACAAAGTTTTTCGCCAGTTGTGTACTCAGTTTGGCATTGCTGAATCAGATGCCATTCTTCCTGAGAGAAATAACACTGCTGACATAGCACCTTCTGGCTTTGTTACAGTTAACTGACAAATGTGCCTAAGTGGGAGCGTTCCTCCTTTCAATGACTTTTTCCAACAACTTCTTCATCAATTGGCCATTGCTCCATCCCAGCTACACCCCAACGGCTACGCCATTCTAATGGGGTTGTGTGTGCTATTTAGGAGAACACTTGATCGACTTCCGAGCTTTGATGAAATTTGTTACTTATGCTCCTTTACCCGGACCAAAGATCATCCTTCTATTACTGTTGTGAGAAGCGCCCGAAACCGCAAATTAATTGTTGGCCTTCCTGACACTGCTCATGGGTTTCTAACCCAGTTCTTCTTCGTTCGTTGCCCCCCGGGGTTTTATGCTGTGTGGAGGGAAGGAAGTAAGATCATCCATCCTTACTTCGTTTGTTATCTGGCCTTTGTGAGACTGACCTGCTAAGTGTTAACTCTGCTTCTTTTTATTTTCAGCGCTGCCTCCTCCCTCTAGGAATCCCAGTCACAAGTCGACTTTTGAGAGGCTTAAGGCCGTGCCGGTTGAGGAGAGAGATATTCAATTTCTGTTGAAAGATGAATTTTTGCATCAGTACGGACTTTTGCATACTTCTCGTTCTACGCGTCCTCATGAAATTCCAGACTCCCCAGCTAGAGCGTTGGATGCCTCAGTTTCTACTAGCACATCCATATCAAAAGGACCTGCTCCTGAGGCTTCACTAGTGAAGTGTTCCACTTCTGTTGATGCTGCGGGGCCATCTGACAAACTTGCCCCGGTTATCGAGAAAGAAGAGCCTCAGGGATCTTCCCATCGTTCACAAGAATCTGGTGAAAAAGCTGAGAAATCCAGTCCTGTTAAGCAGAGCAGGGACGATACTTTCGAAGGACGGAGCGACCTCTTTGCTACTTCGCAAGAGATCTTTAAAGACGATCCTATCACTGCCGGGATTTCTTCTTCAGTAGTTGAAGCTACTTCTACTTTGCAACAGTCGCCGTCGACTCAAGAGTTGATGCTAACTATTACACCCACAACTACTCCCCAATTAAAGAGTGGTTCGTAGATTGATGCGCGTAGTTTGCACATCACACACACGTAGAATTCCTGGCACTTTTATGCTCTCTTTTTTTTTAACATTTGAAAGATTCTCAAGTTTTGTTTCTTTTTTTTTATTTTAGGTTTTCCAATGAAGCGAGGCAGCTCGTACTATAATGACTTTCAGCGATATGGGAAACGCAGCCAGTATGGCTATCAATCCTATCCTCCTATTCATAGAGAGACTGATGAAGAAAGGGCTGCCCGGAAGGCTCGGGAAAGACGTGATTATGAAGAACGCTTTGGAAGACCAGATAGTCGACATGATTCCTCCCACAGAGAGAGTGACTCCCTTAAACGCAAATCTCATGATGATAGAGGGAAGAGTCACACAACTGATGACTCGAGCAAACGGGCCAAAATTATTGAGGAGCCAATGCCTGCGCCTTCAGAGAAGATTACTGCTCCTACTTCTTCTCAATCTCCTGCCCCTTCCCTTACTGATATCCAAGCAATCATCAATAGGCCATCTTACCAAGTTGGACCAGGTCCAGCCACTCTTCAACGCCGATTTCCTAATTGGTGTTTAAAAGGAGTTCGCTTTGACCTTGATCTGGTTCCCATAGATAAAAGTGCAATGTTACGGGACCTTGATGCAGTCAGAACCGATATTGAGAGGATGTCATCTTGGCAGAAACTCGTTGATGAGCTCCAAAGGGTGAATAGGGCCAATCTCGAAGCTATGCTTACCATGGAGAATGACAAAACTGAATGGAAAAAGGTCCTTAAACAGCATGATGCAGAAATGAGGAGTATTGCCGATTATAATGAGAAACTTGAGGCGGAAGTTGGGAAACTTAAAGAGGAGCTTGCTACTTCTTCCACTTCTTATTCTCAAAGGGAGAGTGTGCTTCTTCAACAGGTGCGGGATGCTCATGCCGCGCAAAGGGATGCTGAGGCCAAGGCTGATGGGTTGGAGCAGATTATAGAGGGCAACCGCACTGATATTACTCAGTTACGAGGACAAACTGGCCTTCAGGCTGCAGAGATTGAAAAATTGAAAGCCCAGCTATCCAAAGTCGAGAGAGAGCGAGATGAGGCTGTTGCGGGTAGAATTGCAGCTGAAGAGGCCCATGAAGCCACCAAAGCTGATATTGGCTCGACATTATTTGATTTCTACTTGCATTGTATATTAGGGCGTGGCAGTCTTGCATTCCTGGGCCCCAAGTATGAGATTACCCTGGCCGAAGTGTGGGAGGCCGCACTAGATATGTTTAAAGGGGCCGGATACACTGAAGAGGAGTTGGAGGTGCACTACTTAGACTTTGAGGCTCGCGTAGCCCTTGCCAGAGGGAAGGAGCAACTTGCCAGATCGCGGGTTGAAATAGTGGGGGAAGAGCATCAAGAAAAAGAAACAAATTTGACTGCTCCTGTCCCTCCTTCAACTTCGGCCGATGCTGGCATTATTGGCTCTAGCTCTTATGTACCGATCCCTGCTCAAACTGATAACGGGGCCAAAATTACTCAAGCCACAGATGAATCGCAAGAGAGTGCTGAAGCTCCGGACTATGAAATTGACGTAATAAAGACAACTTCTGCAGGTAATTCCACTGTAAATTTCGCTCAAGTGGATTGCTCATTTATTTCACATGGGTTTAATGAGCTCCTTGACTATTTTCTCAATCTTGATGAGCCTTCATCACCTCTCTTTACTGACTTTAACCTCTTTTCTTCTGTAGAGAAAGTATCAAGCACCGCTCAGATTTCTCCTCCTCCGGTTATCCCTCCTCCGTCACCCCGGGTGGCTCCTCCTCCTGCTTCAGTGCCCGGGTCGCAAGAGGAACAAATAGAGGCCCTTCATGGTTTAGACGATCCCATCGCTTCGCAAGAGCATAGAGACGAAGGACTTGAGGGAGGTGAGATATCTCCGGAGCGGACTCCTTCTGATGACATAACTTTGTCTAAACTAGCCACTCCAGGAAGTGAGTCTTCCTCAAAGAGGAGGAAAAAGCACGGAACGTCAAAGAGGAGGGGGAAGATAATCACTGTCACTGAAGAGGAGCCAGAAGTTGAACCAGCTGCGCCTACCCTTCCTTCTTCCCTTGTGCCAACTGACCGACCTGAAAAGCTAATCATTCGGCCGGGAAAAGGGTCCAAAGGTAGTAAAAAGAAGTGAAGATTTTAGGTTTTTGCCTTTTGTATGTACTGGTCGAGAATTGTGCGGGTACCGGCCCCCGCTTTTCTTTATTTTGAAACCTGTACCTGCATTTCAATTGAATAAAATGATCCTTTGTTTGTACATACTTCTGTTTGAATTTGAGAATGCGTTTATTATTCATTTTTGCACAAGCTTATTTATATGATATTGCAGCGGACTTATGGTATGTTGTTTGAGTATTACTTTACTGATGCAGCTATACTATTATACCATGTTGCCCCCATACCTTAAGCTTGCTGCAATATTTTATACTTCGAGGGGACTTGCACTCTTATTTGCTAAAGAATAATTATTTTATTCTTTAAAGAAAATTTTTGTAGAGTACAACTCCCTTCGTATAAGTTTCTACGCTTTGTCGTTCGAAGAAATCACTTTTTTCTTTTGCTTATGTGCATATTTTACCAAGTGAATTCTTTTATGTGGTAAAGTGGACCTCTGAAGGGTACTTTAACTTCTTTTCTTTCTATTTTTTTTTTTTTTAAAGATCATCTTCCAGAGTAGGTAAATTACTCTTCCTTTGAAAGTTAAAGTACGCTTTTGATGAGGATTTTTTTTTTATATACAAAGTTGTACCTCTAAGGAGGGATTTTTCACGTTTCAACACTTGGAAATTTTATTTCAATCTCGGTGAAACGTGTACCTCCAAAGAGTTGTGCCTTTGAAGAAAGCCTTTTCACGTTTCAACACTTGGAAGTTTTAATTCAATCTTGGTGAAACGTGGGCTTCCGAAGAGGTCTTTCTTCTTGATTGAGCCTTCGAAGAGGTCTTTCCTTTGAATTGTGTCCCCGGGAGGGGGTTGTACCTCTAAGGAGGGATTTTTCACGTTTCAACACTTGGAAGTTTTATTTCAATCTTGGTGAAACGTGTACCTCCAAAGAGTTGTGCCTTCGAAGAAAGCCTTTTCACGTTTCAACACTTGGAAGTTTTATTTCAATCTCGGTGAAACGTGGGCTTTCAGGAAGGTCTTTATTTTGTTTTTGCATTTCAACTTTGGTGAAGTGAAATTCCGAAGAGCGATTGTTACACTTCAACTCCTGGCGAAATGTGCCTCCGAAGAGGGCTTTTATTTTGTTTACATTTCAACTCTGGTGAAGTGAAATTCCGAAGAGCGGTTGTTACACTTCAACTCCTGGTGAAATGGGCCTCCGAAGAGGGCTTTTATTTTGTTTGCATTTCAACTCTGGTGAAGTGAAATCCCGAAGAGCGGTCATAACACTTCAACTCCTGGTGAAATGTGCCTCAGAGAGGGTTTTCATCGCCTGGAAGTTACTCTCTCATGGTTGTAGGGTCATGACTCCTCCAATCTTTTTTGTTGAGTAGAGAACTTTCTTTTTTGTGGCGTATGACCCATTAGAGGTCTTTATCCTCCGAAGAGTTGTGTCTCCGAAGAGGACTTGTGCTGTCGATGATGGTTTTGGTTGTTCCTCTGTTCACTTGCTTATGCCTTTTCAATGATCCTCTGCCCCCTCCTTTTTTTTTTTTTTACAAGTAACTTGTTTATTCCAAGGAAGTGCGCTTCATTGTCAGGCAATTTCGTGAGAACGAGCACTAGCTTCTTAATTGGACGTTTGTTTGTTCAAACGATCTCAATTTATTAGCAAAGACCCGTTTCTGTCGAAATCATAGGCCGTTCAATTGAAGTACTTCCTATCTAGGATTTGAATTCAGGGCTTTTGTGACTTGAAATTTGACGAGAATCACTCGGTCTTTTTATGTGCAAGTTTCACTTCCACTGTCTGCAAAAATTTAAATCGACATTTCAGCAATACGTTCTATGTACTTTTTTATATCGAAAATAAAGCAAACATGTAATAATAATAAGGAACACAAGATTTATAGTGGTTCGGCCAGGAAATTGGGCCTACATCCACTTTATATTCTTTCATTATTTACTTGCATCAGTTTTACAATTGCTTTCAATTACAAGAATCATACATTCATAATTCTTTTTACAATATTTCAACAAAATTTTCAAGTAAAGTATGGACGCAAATGGTTGCTGTTCCATGCCCTTGGAATTTGATCTCCTTCAACAGTGGTGAGTTTGAATGTGCCGTCAAGAAGCTTCTGACCTATTACATATGGTCCTTCCCAATTTGGCCCAAACACACCTGTCGCTGTCATAATTCTTTTCAGGACTAGGTCTCCAATCTCAAAGCTACGTTGGCGAACTTTGGAATTGAAATGTCTGGCTATTCTTTGCTGATGAGCTGCAATTCTGAGATTAGCCTCATCTCTTTTTTCATCAAGGAGATCTAGCGCTTCAAGCTGTAGCTTTTCATTTTCTGCTTGATTGAAATGGATTCTTCTGTGTGAAAGGACTTCTATTTCTACCGGAATCATTGCCTCTGACCCGTATGCCAATGAAAACGGGGTGTGCCCAGTCGCAGTTTTGTGAGTGGTTCTGTATGCCCA
Source organism: Allium cepa (assembly GCA_030765085.1). Taxonomy (NCBI): domain Eukaryota; kingdom Viridiplantae; phylum Streptophyta; class Magnoliopsida; order Asparagales; family Amaryllidaceae; genus Allium; species Allium cepa. The sequence continues at coordinate 764,102,756 of CM060937.1, read as the reverse complement.
TAGTGCGAGTGGTAGCTTATCGACCCAACCACCTTTTGCCCTTTCAAGTGGCTTCTTGATGGTTGACTTAATAATTTTGTTCACGGCTTCCACCTGCCCGTTTGCCTGCGGATGAGCTACTGCTGAGAAGCCTTTTCGGATTTTGAATCGCTTGCAAAAATCTTGGAATTCTTCACTTTCAAACTGAGTTCCATTATCTGTAATTATTTTTTGAGGCACACCGTATCTGCAAATGATGTTTTTAGTCACAAAACTTATCATCTTCTTTGAGGTGATAGTGGCCAGTGGTTCAGCCTCTGCCCACTTAGTAAAATAATCTACAGCAACAATGGCATATTTAATTCCAGATTTGGCAGTTGGTAACGGTCCTACAAGGTCGATTCCCCATATCGCAAACGGCCATGGACTGACCATCTGTGTGAGTTCAGTGGAAGGAGCTCTAGGAATTTTGGCGAATCTTTGACATTTGTCACATTTTCGAGAATACTCCGCTGCATCTCGATTAATTTCTGGCCAAAAATATCCGTACCGGAGAATTTTCTTTGCTAATGTTTGGCCACCTGAATGATCGCCACATTCTCCTCCGTGTACCTCTGCTAAGATTGCTTTAGACTCTTCCCTGGATACACATCGAAGTAATGGCATTGAAAATCCCCGTCTGTATAACCGGCCATCCTGGATTACGTATCGAGAGGCTTTTCTCGGTAGCTTTTGTCGTTCTTTTGAGTTCCCTGGTAAGGATCCATTGAGCAGATATTCTATTATCGGAGTCATCCATGATTCTTGCTCTTGAGACATGCTCATGATCCAATCAATGTCCATCTCATCAATGCTAGGAGTCGACAGGACCTCCACTGGAGTTAGCCCCAGAAATTGAGCTTCGCCTGTGCTCGAATACTTCGCGAGAGAATCTGCTTTCATGTTTTCTTCTCGAGGAATGTGGCTTATCATGTAATGATCGAAATCATCCAGGAGTTCCCAAGCCTTTGACAAGTAGGCGGGCAGATTCCCCCCTTTCGCTTGGAATTCCTTTTTGACTTGGCATACAATAAGCTGAGAATCACTAAATATCTGTAGCGCTCGGATGTTTAATTCTTTAGCAATCCTTAAGCCAGCGATAAGGGCTTCGTATTCTGCTTCATTGTTTGTTGAAGGAAATTCCAATCTTAGTGCATAGCATAATGATCGACCTTCAGGAGTCTCAAGTACAACTCCGGCTCCAGAACAGTAGTCGTTTCTCGCACCATCGACATATAACTTCCACTGGATAGGGGAATTGTCGACCGTTTCTTCCTCACTGTTACCCTTATCTGTAAATTCTGCAATGAAATCCGCTAAAGCTTGTCCATTGATTGCTTTCCGGGGATGATAAGCGATGTCATACTGACTGAGTTCAATATTCCACTTTAGAAGACGACCCGAAGTTTCAGGGCGAAACAGGACTTGCTTTAAAGGTTGATCAGTGAGGACTCTGATAGGATGAGCTTGAAAATATTGCCTCAATTTCCTAGACGCAATTAGTAAGCAATAGGCGAGTTTTTCCAACTTAGAGTAATTCATCTCTGCCCCAGTGAGTCTTTTGCTGATATAGTAAACTGGATGTTGAATCCTTTTGTCTTCCCGTATCAGCGCTGCACTTAAAGCGTGAGATGATACTGCCAAGTATATAAGAAGGTCCTCGCCATCGCCAGGCCTAGAAAGTATTGGAGGCGTCTCCATATGGAGAATCAATTCATCAAAGGCTTTTTGGCATTCGGGAGTCCAATCGAAATTTTTCTTTCCTTTCTTTAGGGCGCCAAAGAATGGGATGCATTTATCTGTGGCTTTGGAAATGAACCGACTCAGGGCGGCAACTTTTCCATTGAGACTTTGCAATTCCTTCTTTGTTCTAGGAGCTTTGACTTCTTTCAAGGCAGTAATTTGAGCTGGACTAGCCTCAATGCCCCTAGCGCTGACGATAAACCCTAAAAACTTTCCGGACTCGACCCCAAACGTGCATTTCAGAGGGTTAAGCTTCATTCTGTATTTCCGGAGGACTGCGAACATTTCTGCCAAGTGTTCAATGTGATCCGCTGCTTTCTTAGACTTTACTAACATGTCGTCGACGTAGACTTCCATAGTTTTGCCCAATTGCGGTTTGAACATAGCATTAACAAGTCTTTGGTAGGTTGCCCCTGCATTCTTCAATTCGAAGGGCATAAGTCTGTAGCAATAAAGACCAACATCGGTGATAAAGCTCGTGTCCTCCTGATCCGGTTCATGCATCATGATCTGGTTATATCCGGAGTAGGCATCCATGAAAGATAACAATTCATGCCCCGCTGTTCCATCTACCAGTTGATCGATCCTGGGTAAAGGAAAGCAATCTTTGGGGCAGGCCTTGTTCAGATCTGAAAAATCGATGCACACTCTCCATTTTCCATTAGCTTTCTTAACCAGCACAGGATTTGAAACCCAATTCGGATATTTAGATTCTTTGATGAAGTTATTTTCCATGAGTCGATCAATTTCCTCTTTTAATGCTGCTGACCTTTCTGGACCTTGGGTTCTTCTTTTCTGTTTTACTGGTGTAAACTTTGGGTCAATATTCAGAGCGTGTACTGCAACTTCTGGAGATATTCCACACATATCAGCATGAGTCCAAGCGAAGACATCCAGATTTGCTTTCAGGAAAGATATCAAGATATTCTGAATTGATACATTAAGCTGTGAACCCACATTCAACACCTTATTCGGGTCCTTCGGGTCAACAGGTACCGGTACTGTCGTTTCAACCGGCACTACTCTATTCTCTCCTGCACTGGCTTTTCTGGGATCCATCTCTTTCCATGCCCCGCTATGCTCGCCAGTGCAGGGTCCGCCCCGTAATTGCTACAAGGCTGGCTCTTTGATGCGGACCGGGGTGGCCGCATCCTTTCCCATTTCCCTTTTTCTTGACTCTCGCAACTCTGTCAAATAGCACTCTCGCGCAGCATTTTGATCCCCTTTTATAATTCCTACTCCATTGTCTGTAGGGAATTTAATAGTGAGGCACCACGGGGCTAGGATAGCTTTGAACGCTGCGAGCGTTGGACGGCCAAGGAAAGCGTTATAAGCAGAAAATTCATCGACAATCACAAATGTTTGCTTGCGGACTACTTTCCTTTCTCCTTCCCCAAGTTCTACAAGCAGATCGATGGTTCCTATTGGTTGCTTTGGCTCCCCAGTGAAGCCAGCGATCTTCTGCGATGAGGCTTGTACATCGACCACAGGGATTTTCATTTGGTCGAATGTCTTCTTGAAGAGGATATTACATGATGCTCCGCAGTCAATGAGAACTCTTCTGACAATGGCCGGTCCGATACCAGCTGAGATGACCAAGGGATCTAGGGTAGGAGCTTCGATACCTGTGGAATCTCTGGCTCTGAAAATAATATCATCACTGAAAGTTTTCTGTTGTTTCAGGGGCGTAGTGTCTTCTAAAACAAAGACGTCTTCTTCGGCTGGAACATATTTCAAAGCCCTGGTATATCTCTCCATCTCACCCCAGCTCTTGCCAGCTGGGTGAGGTCCTCCTGTAATGACATTGATAATGGGCCTTCCAGATTCATGCCCCGTAGCTTTCTCACCTATCCTAGGCTGATGAACAGGAGCCTGTTGCCCCTGACTTGACGATGCAGGATTGTTGCTATTCTTTTTCACAAATTGCTGCAGCTTGTTTTCTCTTAGCAATTCTTCAATCAGATTTTTCAACTGGCGGCATTCATCGGTCTCATGACCGGGTTGATTATGGAAGCGACAGAACTTCCCACTTTGTATAGCCTTTTTCCCGGTCCTCAAAGGGATAGGTTTAGGGAGGTCAACAGAATCTTTAATGGCAAGGTAGATACGCTCCGGCGTATCTGATAAAGGAGTATACTCTGATGGCTTGAAGGATCGGGGCTTCTTCAGATTACTCTGTTTCTTCCCATTGTTATTTTCCCTTTTTTGCCCTACAGATTCATTCTTGCGTGGAGCAACAGTGTTATCTTCAGCTTTTTCCGACACTGCCTTTACCGGTACAGGACGGCTTTCCAGGCGTATGAATTCATCTGCCTTTTTGTAGAACTTTTCGAGGGAGGTTGGCTCCTTCATGTTTAGCCATTTCCCGAATTCGCTCGACTTATCAATAGCCCTCATCAGATAAGTCAATATCATTCGCGGTTCAGCATTGTCCACCTCTGCCAGTGCTATATTAAAGCGGTTCAAGAAAGATCTGATAGATTCACCAGGATTCTGTTCTATACTTGATAATGACATGATGTCCTTGGCCTTTGAAGCATATAGTCTGAACTGTTCTTTGAACTTTCGGGTCAAGTCTGAAAACTGATCAATAGATCGGACTGGCAACTTGGTGAACCACAGTAGAGCCACACCTTCAAGGTATACAGGGAAATATCGGCACTTTATCTCGTCAGAGGCTCTGGCACCTATCATGTGCCAATCATATTTATACAAGAATTCATTCGGATCACTTGTCCCTTTGTAAGCTGGGATAGTTGGAGGGACAAACTTCCTTGGAAATTCCGCCTTTAAGATTTTCTCGGTAAATGGAGTTTTACTTGGGGCGAAACCCCATTCTTTCTCATCTTCAACCCTTTGCATACTTTCTTTCATGATTTGCCGGACCATTCCAGAAAGATACTCCTCATCATGTCGAGTTCCAGATCCACCAACCTCAGGAAGCGTTTGCTCAAAGGGACTGGCAGCCCTTTCTGGAGCATTCCTTTCATTAACATCATGAATGTTGCCAGCATAATTCCTTCCATTACCAGCCGGTTGATTGTTTGCCCCGAGCAAATCAGTCAACTTATTCAGAATTAGAGCATTTTGGGCACTCTGAGCCTCTAATTGTGCATTCTGGGCGTTTATCTGCTGGTTCAGCCCTAATATTACAGCATCCAACTCCGCTTTCGTAACCCCAGCAGACGTAGTGGGTTGATTAGGTACAGGGGAAGCGGATGTTCCCTCTTGAACGTTCCCAGATCTGACAGATCTACTCTTCCTTCCAGGAGCCATAATCTCAGACAGACTTCTGGTTTTCAAGGAAATTCTCTCTACAAATCTCTGTGAAGCAATAATGATAATTTTTCCTGAGTTCAATTCTCGGTGAAAGCACCAAAAATGTTAACGCTAAAATTTGAACGCTAACACCCCGGTGTATGAGTTGTAGTTGTGAAAGCACCACCCGATAGCTCGGGAACAGATTACAAGCAGATAATAGCAGAAAAGCGGTAAACAACAACAATTTTATAGTTGTTCGGCTTAAGGGTATAGCCTACGTCCACTATAAGTACTTTTATTAATAATCTCGTTACAAGCTGATACAATTCTTCCCAAGTACAATACACTTTGAATTACAAGAGACTTAGAACAAGTAGCCCAAACTTCGACGAAGATGAGACTTTTCGAATCCATGTTGGATGTATGTGATCTCTTCTTGAAGTTGTTTGCAGCGTTCTTAGTGTCTTGAGAGCTTCAAGTGTTAAATTGGTTCGGAATGCAGCAGAGTATCGGCGCTTGAAGAGAGTTTGCCAAAAGTCCTTTGAATGTTGGAGGTGGCCTTGTATTTATAGGAGTTTTCAGCCTTAAGTCGTGAGTCGTACCCGGCTCATGCCTGACTCGTGGCCGAGTCAAATTAGGTTGTGGCCGACTCATAGAATCATCCCATCCTTCCTCCAATGCTTATTCCTCTGCTGGATTTTATGACAAGTCTTGAGTCGTGTCCGAGTCAATCTTCCTTGGCATAGGCATTGTGGCATTGGGTTACGACTTAACGACTTTAAGTCGTGGGCGAGTCATGGTGAGTCGTCTCATGCTAACTCAAGGCCGAACTACTGGCTCGGTCCAAAGAGATAAGTCGTTCTCGAGTCAACCGAACATAACTCCTTTTATGCTAGCATAAGTCGTATACGACTCATCACGGCCGTAGCTAGTCAACGAGTTATCTCATTTCAGCATGGTTTTGAACTTGTCCCTGAAGCCTTAGGTCGTATCACCTTTTAAGTCGTAAACTTTCATGAGTCGTTAATGTCTTACCTTGCTGGCCTTCCTTACCCGTCAGATCCCCTGAGTCGTACAATCTTTCCTTGAGTCCTTTAAGTCTCCTTGGACTTTAGGTCGTTAACTCGTTGAGTCGGGGACTAGATGAGTCGCTGAGGTTGTTGAGCCGAGGTCTTGCTGAGTCGACCTTTTCTTACGAACCACTAATCCCTTGAGTTGTATATTCAATGAGTCGGTAAGGACCTCAAGTGGATGAGTCGGGATCAGATGTGTCGGTCCAAGATGAGTCGGATCTAGATAGATGAGTCGTTCTTCCCTCTACATGGATGAGTCGGTATTAGTTGAGTAAATGAGTCGGTCCAAGTTTCAGCGGGGTTAACATTGTTGTTGTTGAAATTCTGTTTGGCACCCACAGCTTCAACATCACTTTCTTTATTAGCCTCTTCAAGTCGAAGAGCGATATCAACAAGCTGATCGAAAGAAACTTCTAATTTGAAAAGTAATGGCTTTTTGAGGTTCTTATTCAACCCATAAATAACCCTCTGATTTTTCTTAAATGGGGTATTAACGTACAGACCCCATATTTAGAGAGAGATACAAATGACACGACGTAATCCATCACAAAAGATTCACCTTGAACAAGGTCAACGAACTTTAACTCGAATCTTTCCCGGAATTACTCCCAAGTAAGATCCTCTTCGATAATCTCAGAAAACAAAAGCTCATACCAATCTAATGCTCTCTCTTGGAGCATAGTAGAAGCCACTTGGACTCGATGTAGATCTACAAGATTCATTCGAGAAAAGATGCGATTGCATGTTCTAAGCCAAGCTTGAACTTCTATAATGCTTTCGGAAGCCTTGAATGGCCTTCCACCCAAATTGGTATAGTCATTGCACAGGCGTACAAACCCAGATTTAGGATGAGTAGGCTCTGGAATGGGTCCGACAGCTTGAGCATTCTTTACAAGATCTAAAAGCTGCTAAGCAGACGTAAATACTTTATCCTGAGGGGTAGCACTCGATTGACCGGCACTGAGACGGCCAGGTCTAACCATTTCTCTTCTTTGTGAAAGAAAGAAAGAAGAGGAAAAAGGTTTTTCCTAGAATCAATATAGTAAAACTTGATTGATAAAACCAGGCATCATAAAAGAAAATAGGATAAAACGGGTCCAATGACTCGAATTAAATCCTAAGGAACGATTCCTAAGAGATACTTAGGACAATGATCCTTGCTATTATATTCTTTATTGTTCCAAAGTTTGGATCTAATACCAAGCTGTGATGCTCCACCTCTATACTCACACTAGCCAAGGACACTACGGAGTAATGCCGTCAACTAGCACGAAGAATAAGTCTATTGAGGAGTGACCATTTGTGTATTTTCTTTGTGCGGGCACCGATATGCCAGATAGTATTACATGCATTTCATTTCTAGTGGAAATTGGACATATCAATACAAACCCAAAGTTACTAAACAGTGGCTATGAGGTCTTCGAAAACAAATAAAAAATAAGCATAACACAAAATCAGTCATAGATATCCATATCACTAAGGCGGAAACAAATATGGATACAACACATAAAAGTGTACATCAAAGTAGTGTCATATAAGATCCACTACATCACAAAAGAATAGGTACAAGTGCTAGACAAAAGAATATGTATACTGTAACAACCCGCATATTTATCGAGTTTACATTTAAATATTTTTATTTAAATATTAAATCGTTAATCGGATTTTGGTCCGAAAAACTACTTTTTGCAAACGGTCAAATTAGGACTCGAGACCACTTCCATTGAGTTCGAAATGTCGTTTACAACTTTTTAAGTATAAACATCGATAGGTTTGGAGTTAGTGAAATTTCACTAACTTTTCCCGCTTTGGACTTTGGGTTAGTTTAGCCTATTAAGCCCAAGTTCCAACCCTCTTCTCCTCACTCTTCATAAATTTCCTAACTAACTCAAGCTTTAGCATTAATGGTGAAGAGAATGGGAAATTAAAACTCCAAGCTCAAATTCAATTGCAACTCCATCATTCAACTCCAAATTCAAGTAGAAGATATTGGATTCAAGCTTTGGATTGCTTCTCCTTGCTTTCAAGCTTCATCTTCATAAAATTTTAGTGCAAAGGTGAGATTTTTATCTCACAATTCTAGTCTATAACTATATTGGACTGTTGGGAATGATTCCCTATCACTTTAGCATGCATATTTGCTTTTGGTTTGGATTGGATTGGCAAAAAACTCCGATTTTTGGTGTTTGGGAGAAATTTCTGCATTTAGGTCGTTCTGGCCGTTTTTAGCTCGCTCGGAGTTAGGTCGTGTGGACCTTAGGTCGTAGGTCGCGTACGAGTTAACCCCTAGGTCGTTCTGGCCATTTTTAGGTCGTTCGGAGTTAAGTCGTTCGTCCATGGGTCGTGAGTCGTTCACGAGTTAACTTTAGGCCGTTCTGGGAGAATTGGCACTTCGGAATTAGGTCGCTCACGAGTTAAGTCGTTAGGTCGCTCGCGAGTTAGTACCATAGGTCGCAGGGCTTTAGGTCATTCTGGAAGTATTGGCACTTCGGAGTTAGGTCGCTCGCGAGTTAAGCCTTAAGTCGTAGGTCGCTCACGAGTTAGGCCTTAAGCCGTAGGTCGCTCGCGAGTTAAGCTTTAAGTCTTAGGTCGTTTCCGACCTATAATCTCCAGGCAAACGTTAAGTCGGCCTGCTTTATCTCGTAGGTCGTCTCCGACCTAAGCTCCTGATAAGTCGTTCGAGTTAGGTCGTTGGACCATTTACCTTAGGTCGCTCGACTCTGTTAAGTCGTAGGTCGCTCGACTCTGTTAAGTCGTAGGTCGTTAGACCTTAGGTCGTTCGCCTTCCTTAAGTCGCTCGACCCCTCCACACTAGGTCGCTCGGCTTGCTTGAGTCGTAGGTCGTTGGACCTTAAGTCGCTTGCCTCCCTTAACTCCAGTTAGGTCGCTCGGCCATTGTGTTAGGCCGCGTGAACCCTTAGGTCGTTAGACCTCATTTTGCTTTAGGTCGTAGGCCGCTTGTCTTCACTTAGGTCGAACCCCGTAAGCGGTGGCGTTGCCCCCGCACCCCCACCTTGGGGGGTTGCCACCCCCCCTGGACCCCCCCTCCGTAGGGGATCTTATCTGAAAAATATTGAGCTGATTTCCTTGGATTTTATTCGCATCTCCGTATGCGATCTTTGTGACTGATTGTTTCTACACTTGCTTATGTGTTTTGTCACTTTATAATATAAAGGTTTCAATACTAGTAGTAAATATCAAAACTCTTTTAACAAACAATTTCAACTCTATTTTTAATAACAAAGCTCTTTTCTTAAACCGTTTTCCAATCTATTAGTATATACAAGCCTTTACCTCACTCGGATGAGAAATCTAATTAAACGACTTAGTAAAACAAGTGGTATGAAACGCTTGCGTTCACTTCGTCGGTTAAATCTTGGACTTGTTCGATTGAACCTCTTATGACAATTTTATTAGTGAAGATTTACAGTTTGTTCGTAAATATTTAAGTTAAGCAAGTGGTTATGGGACATGAAGCTAAACTTCTATATTTACTAGCTTAGTGTAATTGACACTTCTCGTTGATCTTGATGATCGCTTTATGAATTAGACTAGCAATTGCGCGATGTCTCTTTCATTGCAAGGTTAGACTAGACACCACTTGTGTGATTCCATTCACACATACCTTTCTGCTTTTTGGTTAGTCTTGACCTCATTCTGTGTGATTCCACTCACACATGTGGGGTAGCTCCCCATGGTCTTCGGACCGTCATGTGATAGGCCTCTTTCCCTTTTTATGATTTCTGGATTTCTCGTGTTGATTTCTGGAATTTATGTCATTGACTTGTTATGAGTACAAGTTTAGGGTATGATGCCCCCTTCGAATCTTTGAGAAGATTCTTGTGATATTGATTATCTCTTATTGATTGATCTTCTGTTGATCATTATTTACATACTTATAGTGGTATGTCGTTATGGATGTTTATGTTTATGCCATATCTTTTATGTTATATCATGTCATCTGATATTTATAGCTAGACTGATCCGTTTATTATTTTCTTAAATAATACTCGGATCAGACCGAGATGTTACAGGTGCTTCTGCTTGACTTCTTCCCAGGGATTCATCACTCTGACTTTTGGCTAACTGTTTAGATTAGCAGTTTTTGTTGTATACACTTGAGATATAGACTCATAGTTGTATTCTTTTGTATAGCACGTGTTGCTATTCTTTTGTATTATCGTGGATCTTATTGACCACTACTCTGATGTACACTTTCATGTGTTAGTTATATATTCATATCTTCTTCCGCCTTTGTGATATGGATATCTGTGACTGATTTGTGATATGATTATTTCTATGTTTGTTTCCGAAGATTATTTATAGCCACCGTGTGATAAGCAATTACATGGATGGTCGCTCCTCAACAGCCTTATTCTCCGTGCTAGTTGACAGCACTTCTCCGGAGTGTTCTTGGCTAGCGTGGGTATAGAGGTGGGGCGTCACATATACATTAAGGAGCCGCTATCTCGAATGTATAAGACAAAAACTACTAAGCTAAGTAGTTAGCCAAAAGTCAAATGACGGACCCTGATAAGAAGTCAAGTAGAAGTGCCTGAAATACCTCGGTCTGACTTGAGTATTACTTAAGAAGAAAATAATAAACATATCAGTCTATCTATAAATATCAAATAAAAGGAGATAGGATAAGAGATATGACAAAAACGTATGATAACAATAGTGCCATACTATGACTAGTATACATTAAATAACAACAAAAGTATACAATGTCTCAAATTTTCTCAAACACCAAAAAGAACGTCATATTCTTTATTTTATTCACCAAGCCACAAATATTGATAAAGCTTATCGATATAAATCACAAAAATTGGTGAAACACAAATTCTAGAAATCATCAATCAGAAATCCAGAAAACACAAATTGGGGAGGCCTATCACAATCGGGAGCATGAAAACTCACCAACACGTGCATCACAGACGGAACGCTATTCCATGGTTGCTAACTACCAATTTTGAGCCGAGGCTCCACAAACGGCCCGAAAACCATAGGTCGCTACCCCACCAATTTTGATACGAAACTCCACAAACGGGTTTAGTCCCCCAAACGAACAAATAGACATCGCACATCACTAGTCTAAATCACAAAATGATCATCATTGATTGATAAGTGTAAATTACACTAAGCAAGAAAATAAATGAGTTTATCTTCATTTCCTATAACCATTTGCTTAACATAAATATTTACGAACAGATTGTAGATTTCCACTTGAAAATTATCATAAGATTTCAACCAAACAAGTCCAAGAATTAACCGACAAAGTAAACGCATGCGTTTCATACCACTTGTTTTGCTAAGTCGTTTAATTGGATTTCTCGAACGAATGAGGAAAATTTTTGCATATACTGATAGATTGGAAAGCGGTTTCAAAAGCGAGCTTTGTATTAAAAGTAACGTTGAAATCATTTTTGTGAAAGAGTTTGGATATTTACTACTAGTATGGAAACCTTTGTATTTTAAAGTGACAAATCACAGAAAATGATTGTAAAAACAATCGGTCACCAAAAATTCACACTCGACGACGTGAATTAAAATCCCAAAAATCGATATCAAGTCCAATCGATTGGATATTCCCGAAAATCTAGAAAAGAAGTCATCAAAGTCGATAATAAATGACAACAATCATTCGGATCAACAAAAATCGATAAAAATTGGAAATCCACTCAAAAACAGCCAAAATAGGCAAAATTGATAGTTCCAGATGTCTGGTAGGTATTTTCAGACGTTTAGCCCTAGCTTTTGGAAAAATATATGCTTTTTCTCCTTTCTTTTTTCAATTCCAGAACCATTTCAGACGTCTGGGTTTTTCAACCAAACGTTTGGATTTTGTTCAGACATCTGGATTTTGTTCCGTAAGTTTGGATTTTTCAACTACCCGTCTGAACTTTGTTCTAAAAGTCTGTATTTCGTTCCAGACGTTTGGATTTTTCTTCTAGGCAAAAAAATCAGCCTAGCCCAAAAAGGGAAAATCCAAACCAAAATGCGATCGAACGAGCGATGGATGCTAGGGATTTATGCCAATCGACAACCCAACACAATAGGCTCTACGATACACCACCAATAACATGGCCAAACATCCAAGAAAGGACCTTTAAAGATTTTGACTTCAAAACATCAAAATTGAAAAATTCACCAAATCAATTCAAATGAAAAGCAATTGAAAATGAAACAGATGTTAGGAATTCATACCTAACAACAATGAAAGCTATAGACATATATATGAGTTCAAGAACTCACCTTTAAACTCAAAAACAAGGAATGAGGAGCTTTAAAACAAAGCAAGACCAATTCCACTTCAATACACCTCTAGAATCTTCAATCTATTATCAAAGGTGAAGTTTTTCCTAAGTTTGGTTATAGGAATTTTTGAAAATTAAAGAGAGATTGAGATGGAGAAGATGAAGAGGATGCCTACCTAAGCTTCTCTTTGATTTTAGAAAAAGAACTTGAACTTCCTAAGAGAACTAGGACTTAGAAATTTTTAATTTCCTTTCTATTCCCCATTTTCTCTTTAGCTTGAGTGTTAGGAAATTTTATGAATGAATGAAGAGGAGTGGGGGGAGGGGAGTTAGGGTATTAGATGAGTTGGGTTCTCTTGTTAGGTTATTGGGCTGAAACCGAAACCCAAAGCCCCAAATAAAAATACCAAAATTATAGTCAACTCCAAACATATCGTTGTTTATACTTAAAAAGGTCGCGAACACCGTTTTGGACTCAATGGAAGTGATCTCGAGTCCAAATTCGACTGTTTACAAAAAGTAGCATTTCGAACTCTAATCCAACTAAGATGCTATATTTAAATTAAACATTTAAATATACAATCGCTAGAATATGCGAGTTGTTACAGCAGGCGTGTTTTGATAAGCTTGGATGCGCGTTAGTTGTAGAAGAGGGTTGTGGCTTTTGGGCGTGGGTATCGGATTGGATGGGAGGAGTAAGCGGGCCTTAGTCCTGGAGTTTTGGGCTAGGGTGAAATTGTATTGTTTTGTCCTAGCTTATAAAACTAAGTCATTGATTTTTAAAAATGTGATAACAACTCCATTTTACATCTATTTGACCCGTGGGTTTTTACTCTAGGTTCGAGTTATTGAGTAGCATACTTTGGCATAAACAGTTGGTAATTTTGTTGAAGTATAATTTATAGATAAAATAATATAGACTGAATATAATTATGTTGATAATTACATATTTATTTAATTTTACTTCATTGACGGTATCTGTTAGGAGAATAAATCCACATTCTACTATAATTAAATTGAGTGGATTAGTTGGATATCTATTAGGCAGAATAAATCCCTGTTCCATTATCATGCTAATTTGGACATTTAATTGACCAGTTAATTAATATTGGAAAAGTGATGTGTTAACTATTGATGGTTAATTGTGGAATTGATTTACATATATGTTGCTTGTGTAAAACCGATTGTTTGACATGAAACGTCAAATTGAATTAAATGGTAACTTGACTAAGTACCGTTGGGGTCACTAAGCCTCTTTTTGAATATGTAAAGTTATGGTCTAAATTAACTTCAATTTTATAACAACTTGAGGATAAGTGTTTATTCAATTATAAACGATTTTAATTTTTTTTTTAATGATGATTAAGGCATTTAATCATATTATTAATGAGGTTAATGTTAATTAATTATTTTAATTAATGGTGTTTAAGTTAACTAATCATTTAATTAATGGTATTTAAAGTTAATTAACCGATGTAATTAAGGATGTTTAAAGTTAATTAATTGATTTAATTAATTGTGTTTAAGTTAATAAAGTGATTTTCTAAAAGTGTTTATATTTTAGAAATAGAGTTATAAAAGGAATTTCATTTAGTAAATGATATTTCGTAAAGGAGATTTACGAAATATCATTTTGTAAAGGAAATTATAAAATGAGATCTTTTTGTTGGAGTTTTATAGGAGATATTTTTTCAAGGGAGATTTACAGATGGTATAATATAAAAAAAAGAGATTTATTGATGGTAATTTATAGAATAGAAGACTGGATCTATAAGTGATATTTTAAAGATAATGAAGATTTTGGTTAAATATATATAAGATTTATAAAAATGCGTTGGATTTATATAAAGGATTTTAGAAAAGATTTGTGTAAAGAAGTTTATAAAGGGAGATTTATAAAAGAGTTTTATAAATAGAAAAGAGTTTTATAAATCATTTTAAAGATTTAAGAAAGAAGTTTTATAAATTATTTGGATATTTATAAAACGATTTGAAATATGAAATGGGCTATTGAAAAGAGAATTTAATAAAGTAACGATATTGATTTGATAAATTATCCTCCAACCATTAAAAGCTACCAATAATTTAAGTTTCATGTCATTCCCTATCTCCGAGGAGCAGTGGTTTGGACATCTATCCCTCGATGTCCCCAATCTTGCTGATAACCTTGCTTGATATGCATTACCCATAAGTTGACACTGTCAAACCACGGAAAAGCATATCTTGCTTAGCCGCGAGTGACACCATGACTCTTCCGTAGCTTTATCACTTAGCTATTCCTGTTTTTGGGAATCGTTGCTCCAAGTGCCGATGTTCGAGCAATGTTCTACAATGTCACCTATTTCTAGGCATTAGTCGACATTGGCCATGCGAGGAAAATTATCTGATTGCCCCTACTCAAGCTCTACTTCTTTTTTCCTAATCCTAGACCAGAAATATTATTTGTTTCCATCCTTTAATGACTACCCTCGCTTATCCTCGGCCATAGTGCCATAAGTGAGTCTTGAATATCTCGTCCATAGACCGTTCACATATCCGAGAACCTGTGTAACGACCTGTAATTTTTGATAATTTAAATTTGTTAATTTAATAAGATTTTGTGATTTAATATTAAGAGAAATAAAAATTTGTGATGCATTAATGAAATAATAAATAAAATGAAATGTAATAGGGTAAATTTAAGTAATCATTAACAATTTGAATGATATTCCAATCACTTGAAATGATTTAAAGGTTATACCAAGTTATAAAGTGAATATAGGAAAGCAAATGTAAATATCAAATTAATTAATGAAATAATACATAATTGATGGTAATTGAATAAAATCAGTGTTATGTAAGTAATTTCAATTTTTATTTGAAAATAATAAACTCATAAGTGTGATTAACAGTTAATGGTAACAATCATTATACGTTACCTATTTATTTAGTCTATTAAATTAAATTGGAAATCGATTGCAATTAAATGAAATTAAATATTAGTTAATAGAAATTAAGGTGAAATTGTAAATTACTAATGTAATAAGAGATAAACTAATGTTATTAAATCCTTACAAGATAATTGATTGAATAACAAGATTTAAAATCAAATAAATGGATTTATTAAGATTTTAATTTATAATTACTAAACTTATTAAAAAATTGAAATTAGATGCTGAAAATTTTGAAATATTCAATAATAAATTGATGTAGAAAATTGTTTTAAAAGGATTATAAATTACTAATTTATCCAAAATGATAGAAATTGAAAATTATTAAATTTGAAATTAAAAGTGAGTTAATTAATTTAATATTAATTTTTTGAAATAGCCATTTTGGCCACTAAGTCGGATTTCGGCGAAACCTGTTTCATTAGATCCGAAACGATGAATTATTGTAGGATTTCAAGTTTCATAGCGATCAGACTTGTCGTTTGATCTACGGGCTCGGAACGCCTAGAAATACATTTAATTGAAATCAATTTGAAATAAGCTTGTTTTATGCTAACTTCTTTATATGATGGAATTTCGACCTGAAACCAGTTCCATTGAGTTGAATATTATCGAAAACATCTATTTTGATATATGGGATTACCCACTTACGTTCCGAAAGCCAAACGAGATTTTCGGATCATTTATCGTTCAAACCAAAAACCAATTTGATCCATTCATTTCTATTTCTGATCTGCCTATAAATAGCCTGTTATAAACACTAGTTATTACTTATTCCATTTGTTTGTATGTGCATTTCCTTCTCAACTGCTCATTCCAAACTGCTCATTCCAATGGCAGACAAACCAAAACCAAAATCCCCCAATTCAATTTCAAATTCAATTCCAAAATTTAAACTCCCCAAACTATGTCATATCATATATCAATTCGAAGCTCTCGACAAGCGTAATCCACTCCAACGATTCGATTTTCATTTTAGTACGTCGTCTAATCAGTAAACGATGAAGAATTCTCGGCCGTTCTTTTCGTCGCGATCTACCGCAACCGATCGGTGAATCAATAGTGCTAGGTTGTAGAGAGAGGCAATCGTAGTTCATCGTAGTGTGTTACTTGACGAGTTGATGGTTGGATCGTCGGGATTAATTCAATTAGGGTTGGTATATGTGGCGGCGGTTGCTTGCTTTAGGTGCCTCGTTTTCCGTTCGCGAGGCTCAGGGAGGGTTGAGATGCGGCGCGGTAGTTCTGGCATGGGTGTGGCGTCAACGACATGAGCGACGATGGGTGGTAGCCGGTCTCGTGCGCGCGAAGCTTTGCGGTCGCGTGCGATATGGTTTCCAGGGATAGGGGGGAGGACGTGCTGACATGTGCTAGTTGAGTTGAAATTTCTTTAATCTAGTTTATTTAAATTCAATTATAAATCATATAACTTCTAATCATCATAATTTTTGTGTACGAGGTCGGATTTACGTATGGTTTGCTCCATTAGGGTTGTATCGAAATTTTGGACATTTTGATACTGGTTTGCACGAACTCTGAAACTGTTTGAATTTGGGCCCTAAATTGGACCCTAAATTGGATTTTAAATCGTTTTAAAATCAAAGGTGAGTGTTTTAACCCACTCGCAACTTTTCAAATTTCTTTGGTTAGTCAAATTAAATTTGTGAGGTGATTAGGAATTTATTTATTGCTATTTGGCATGTTTAAATCATCATTCCAATTAATTTGAATTTATTGTTATTTAATTTATTATTGAATTTAATTTACCAGTTAATTTCCTGTTGTTGATACCCAGTTATTTGTTGAAATTTATTAATTGACTTGGATGATGATTATGGTGGATCTTTGGTGGTTGATATTGGATGATTGGATGTTAAGTTTGATTTATATACTGTTATCACTCTACAAGTTCCCGTAGTTATTGTTTAGGAAAATCATTATGGGTTGAAGTGATATATACCCAAACGATCTATAGATTAGAAAAATCGTTATAGGTTGAAACGATAGACTCGAGTGATTTTATGAATTTTTAAACATTAATTCCGAATGCTCTTTGAAATGATATATAACCATAAAATTTTAAGTTGCCGATTGAAATGATAAATATTCGTATCACTTAACCCTAGGTTAGAGAATTATATATGGATACCGGATTGGTTAAATTAAATGATTTTCAATCCTTAATTTGTTTGAACTTAGTTAAATGATATTTTGAAATAAAATTTGATTTATATAAATTGAATTATTGTTGAAAATCGAGTTTATGTTGAAATTTGAATTGGTTTAAAGGAATTGTATAAAGAAATTTAAGTGAAGCTTTTAAGTTGAATTTTGAAGTATAAGTGAAGTTTAGCGAAATTGGGTTATTAAAATTGTTTGAAATATAACTTTGAAATATAGTGGAATTGGAGTAATTTAAATTGATGTTTCAAACATGGTTTGGAAGCGATAGAGAATTAAATATTTTATTGAGAATTTGTATTCAAAGATCTAAAATTAGGTTTTTGGAAATAGGAAATGGTCCAAATATATTGAAATGAAATAAATAGTTTAAATTGGTATAAATTTCAAATTCATGTTTAATATAAACTTCTTAAAAATATATTATTTTAAAGATTCTAAATTTTAAGAATTATCAAATTATTAAACTATTTTAATTTATATTAACTATATTAAATCATTTAGCATATTTTAAACCATTAAATTTATTTTAAAACTAATCAACCCATTATAACTTATTTTAAATCTAATTAATCTATTTTAAAGCTATTTAATCTATTTTAGTTTTTTTTAATTTATTTTAAATCTATTTAACTATCTTAAATCAATTTAACAAGTACCTTTATTCTATAATAAAAGTGTTTTAGAGTATTTTAACTATTTATAACTATCTTAACTATCTATAACCATTTAAACTATTTTCTAAATTTTCAGACTAAGCAAAGGGAAAGTGTTTATATCCAAATTTGTTGGTTAAAAAGCAAATATGGTTAAATGGTGTTGTACCTAAGTCGGGTTTTAAATGTTATAATTAATTGAATATGATGATTTCGAAGTAAGAATTTAACCTAATTGGAAACCTGATTTTAAAAGAAATTATGATTTCAGAAAAGATATGATGTCAAAAGTGAATATGATTTTGGAAGTGATATGGTTTTGAGAATATGATATCTTGATATTAATTAGGAATTGACTTTTGAAATGTAAAAGAACCCTCCGCTGTGAAATAAGCGTTTGGTTGTTAAAGAGATGGGGATCAGACATTGTCATACTCTCCGCCATTATCGAAAACCACTTTAACAACTGTGTACGTAGTGGAGATTGCAGAAATGAAGTAGGATGGTTTGGCGAACGATTCTATATAAGGTATTTACGTGACCTTGGCTCCCGTGAGTCAACTTGATGTGGCTAAAATCAGGAGCCATACCTGCCAAATGAGGTCATTGCTCTGATCGGGCACACTTCTTCGATGCTATATTCTGACTTTGTGATTGATTTGGTGGCCACCCTTGGTTTTGATTGTTGAGTGTGTTCCGAGGTAGGCGGTAGTAGCTTCTATGCGTTATGTAACGATCGACATTTTTCGACGCTCGAAAACCGACATCAATACGTCCACTATATCAACTGCCAAGCAATCGAACGCCGGAAAACCGTACCGTTAGGGTTAAAGACGAAGAAAAAGATAGAAGAAGAGAGAAAAAGATAGAACAAAACAGAAACAACAGAACAATATCAGAATCTCACAATCATAGCGGAACAACATATAATAGATAAATGAATAATCTTTAAACAAAGAACTATATCAGTTATTACATTACATCATATTACATTACATTTCATCATCAGAGTGTACAACAACAAACAATAACAAACAGCGGAAAGGAAATACTATATACTAGTGAATACGCCATGCATCCATCTTGCCTCCAGCAACTCCTGAATTCCAGAATATCCTGATAAACCTTACTCTTGACTGTCCGTGTGGAAATTGGTGGGCATCCAGAGTTTAGGAAGGAAAACAATAAACTCCGAGTCATTCATGTGGCTGGTGTGAGAACTCAAAACAGTTTATCTTTAAAACAAAATAGAGGAATATTTTTAAACTCAATTCGCAATGCTTTTTTTAAAAACGGGACTACCATAAGGCCTCCCGCACACACACACAATGCAAACGCAGAATCGGAGGAGATTTCTCCTTGTGATAGTCAAAGATGCTTGATACACATTAAAAGGAAACATTTGATATTATTACTAGTGCATAGTGTAGGAAAAATCATTTTGAAAGTAAAGATATAAATCTTAGCCAGCATAGGTATTCCGCACTTATGCCTACTATAGCTACCATCCAAACAGTGGGGCCCCACCATAAGTGAATGATCGGTTCTACAACTAAAACCGTACAAGATCGTATTGTTTCTTTGGATTTCCAACAAATGGTCAGGCCAAGGAACTTCGCATTGCCACATGGGTACGCCTCTGGAAAGACGACCCGAGAACCAAATCGGATCTCTGCCAACACAAGGCCGGGTTACCCCTAACTGGGTAACTATTGACACGAATATGTCATCCCCCGATCATAACCGATCTATCCGAGGATCCTCGATGTCCAACAACCACAAAATTTGAAGCAACAACATAGGTTAAATATCTGGGCTCCATACCATGATACCACCTCTATCCAGAAGGAATGACATACACTAAAGGGGCGCTACCCCCTAATAACCTTGCCGCGTCCTTCCTGTTTTGACCATTTCCGGGGTGTGAGGTCCAACGAAGTCTCGTCCACAAAGTCACGCTTTACACAAAAGCTGTGCTTTGGGTCAACAAATGATCAAAGTAATGATCACCAAGATAAAGGATCAAACAAATGATCATATCACAAATGATCAAACAATGACCATTTCACAACAACACTCAGCATGTCACATTACCAAATTGGGAGTATATCGCTAATAACCTTCAACTACATAACCTCTGAGCTCGTACGTATCACATATTCGAAATGGGTTATATGACCCCATGGTCCTTTCCCGGCTAACCCGAATAGTGAGCGCTTATTCAAAAATAAGTGTGGCATTCAAACTCAAACAATCACAACAAATACCCATTTAAAGGTAAATATTGATAGTCGGATTATTTAACTATCAATTAGGCATGCTCAACATCACCAGATTCCAAATAATTTTCCAAATTATTTACTTTCCAAAATATCTTTACTAGATATAAAATTTCCACACTTCAATCATTTGAAAACAAATTTTCAAATAACTTTTCAATCCTTTATCACTTTTGAAAACAAATTTCAATCATTTTCCTTACGCGAAAATACTTTCATTTCAAAATGATTTCATTTAAACCAATTAAATAAATCCTTACCGATTTACTTTATATTTACATTCCAAAACCGTAAATTTATTCCCAAACTTTAAAAATAAATCAACGGTTATTTTTAAACAAATTCCCCTTTCTTTTATAAATTCCATAGTGAATTTATAATACCAAAATATCTATGATATACGATTTTCAATCGATTTCAAATATTCACTTTCAATTTATCTTTACAAGGATAAAATCTCAAAACATTCACTTCATATTGGAAAACATTTCCCTACTTATTTAATAATAAGTAATTCACAAATTCATTTATTTTCAACAATTGGAAAATATTCAATATACTTAAATCGAAATTAAGTATATATTTCATTCTTTAAGGAAATCATTCTCTTAAACACATTTATTTGGGCCAAAACAAATGTTACGTAAAACATCGTTACGACAACCCAAAATCACTAGTATAGGGATTCGAAATTAAAATAGATATATAAATCCCAATACTATACAAAAACATTTTCTTTCGGAAACCATTTACTATAACAGCAGTGTTATAGTCCATCATTTCCTTCTATTTCTCGAAAACGTCTATTTCAACAATAAATGTTGAAATCTATGTATTCGATTCATAATACATTTTAAAACATCGTTAAAACGATTAACTTCATTTTATAATATTCATTTTCCCAAGCATATCCATTTTATTTGATAATATGTTCACTGTCCAAAATCGTGAATATACTTCCTTAACCAATTTCAACATTCAATTTATCAAATTCCATTGATTTCGAATTTATAAACCATGTCTATAAATTCCATTCCTATATATATAAGCTTCGATTTATAAATCTCTTTTATTAATCCAATTCAATTTATATAACTCAATTTTATACTAGAAGTCCATATTATAAGTTAAGAACTTATAATCCATTTATTTACAAATCGTTCTTTTAAAACTTTACAAATTACAAATCTTATTCACTTATGAATTCATTTATTATTCACTTTAACGCATATAGATACTCGTTTTGTAATTCCTATATTTTTAATTTCTAAATATCAAATCATAAATCTTTTATATAAATTGTTTTTTTTAAACAATTCAAAAATCCCAATTTAACTAAATTTATTCTTTTAATAATTTACAAATCGTTATTTAAAGCTTGTATACTTCAAAATCATACTTAAGTATTATTTTCCCAAAAATCATAACTTTTATGAAAATAAAATAATAACGTTTATTTATTTTAACAATTGAAAATTAAATAAAACGTATACTTTCGAAAATCGCTTTAAAACTCCTTTTTAAAAAACCAAAATCATTATTTTAAAACTTCAGAAATGGATCCGATGAAGCAGCGGCACCAAATAGTCAATCACGACATCCAAATATCATATATCGATATGATATTCAACAAATATCACAATATCTGTAAATAAACCAATACAGTTGAGAAATCTAGTTGGATCCCTCCAACCTGTTTCCCTACATCCGAAGAGGTTAGCACAATACCAATTCCGTTCCAGTACGGAATTATCGTGGTATATGGGATTTATAAAAATATCATCCGCTTAATAGACGGCGCAATAGGGTCTCATCTGCTATATAATGCGGGAAAATCAACTCCAAGTACATATATAATACCAATTTCACTGTACTGTGAAATATTCGCGGTATATGTTTTTAATAAATAACCTCCGCTTACTAACGGCGCATAATGTCTATTTTAACAATCAATAGATAACAATCATCATTTAAACATGCATTCAAGTATTTTAAATATAAATATTTAAAATAAAAATCGAAACCGATTCGATTGAGTGAGAAGTTCTCACCTTGATTTTCCGATAGCAATTCGTAGCGTTTTATTTCGACTAAAATTAAACGGACGTTTAATTTTACCCGAAATTTTTGCTAGCTCCAAACGACTCCAATCCAATTCCATAGCGTGGTGCTCGTCCATACAAACCTAACGCAAAAAGCTACGTCGAATTCCGACCTCGTACAAACAAGTTATCAATTTTTAAAGATTGTACGATTTAAAACATAAAACAATTTAAAATTTTATATTTCATTTTACAACCTTATTCATATCTAGTCGTCCATTCTCTGGAAACAAATCAAGTCCGCACCTCACTTCATCTCTCCCACGCAAAAGCTTCCAGGCAACGAATGAAGGCCGAACCAAATTCAACATGCTAGGGTTAATAACCGCTCCCTCCACGTTGACCAAAACTCCATCATTTCGCCACCATTTGAAGCGCCATCTCCAGAACCACCCACGCCGGCCGACCGCACCTCCCTAGTGCCCCCATCTCCTCGAAAAATGTGACCAAAGCCGGCCACTTCAAACCCAAATTCGCGACAATCCAAAGCTCCATTTCCCATCATAGCCGTTCACTTTGTAGAGCTCGACATGCTCTTTGATTTTCTAGTTGAGAGTTTTACACGAAAGTTAATGGATGTGGAGAAATCGAGGGAAGAAAGGCGTGGATTTCTGGCCATCGAACAGATAATGGCGGCTAGGGTTAGGGTTCTAGGCTTGAGTGTAAAATTGTGAAATATGGGGCCTTTTATAGAAAAAACGACGTATACTATTCATCGAAAATTTTCCGAACTCCAAACGAAGCGTGCATGTTGGCGTTTCTAAGGTTTACCCCTTGTTCCGAACACAATGGAACATTTTTCGGGAGCTAATTCGATCATCTGTGCGAGTTATGGAAATAAACGTTCGATTTAAAATTAAATCGGTAAATCAAATTTCTAGGCGTTTTAGCTTGCACCGGACAAATGGTAAATCCGATTGACACAAAATTTGAAACCATACAATAATATCACATTATGGATCCGATGAAACTTGTTTCGTCGAAATCCGAGACTGTTTGAAAAATGGCTATTTTAACTCGCCAAATAAATATTAAAACAATTTCGATGCGTTTCAAGCCGCCACGGTCAAAAGACAACTCCGATTGCTACGAAAATTGAAATCGGATAACAACAAACTATTACGGATACAATGGAACTGGTTTCGTCGAATTCTGAGACTGTTCGAAAATTGACTAATTTCACTAGTCGATTAAATATTAAAATATTCAATTTTCACAAATTAACTCTTAATTCAATTTTAAAAGTTCTAAAATATCGTTCTAACTCCAATATGATTAAATAAAATTTTATAAATCATTTTCAATCATATTTAACTCGATATTCAATTATTTCATAAATTTCAACTATTAAATAATCGATTTAATTATCCAATTAAATTCAATTATTCGAAATAAAATTTATTCGACTCATAAATTCCACTTATTAAAATTTAAAATTAATTAAATATTAAAATTTTAATTAATAGAAATTCTGGGTCGTTATAGACTTCCCCCTTAAAAGAATTTCGTCCTCGAAATTACCAAGTAAGAAAAAGTTGCAGAATTCATTAACTTTCCAAAACAAATTTATACTTCTTACCATACTTTACTAAGTTTTCAAATCTATACTTAGTTATCTTTTCAAAACCAAACTATATCGTTTAATTTTCAATTCCAAAACCAAAATTATAGGTTTCACAAATTTCCCAAATTTTCTCAAAATTTTTCTAACGCCTTAAATTTTCGAAAAAATTCGCCATAGTCTCCTTTGCGCGGCTCGATCCGAAAAAAATTACAGTATATATATCACAAATATACATCTCATCAAGTAATGAGGCATCCCGCAGGGAAAAAAGTGTAAAAGTACGGTATGTAGTCCGAGATATGTATCTTATTTATTATTAGCGAGCGTATACGGCTAATATAGCGCAAAAGCGAGCTCCAAATGCGAAGCAAGCGCAATCCGCAAGTACTAAACACTCAACAACAACATGAGAATCATGCATATATGAAAATAGTATCAATATACAACATATAGCAACATAACAACTACATATGCCAACATAGCAAATGCAACAAAACAACAAATGCAAACATCAACCAACTATCATCCATAACCAAATCAATATTCATTCATATTCTCATTAATATTCAATAAATTGGTTTTCAATTTAAATCACATTTGATTTATTTACATTGGATTTACTAACATTCATTCATATTCAATTTTTATTAGTTTTCATTCACTAATTTAAATCTAATTCACATTCAATTCTATTCAAATTTATTTACTTTCAATTTGAATTCAATTTCATAGCTTTTAATTTTGTCAATTCCATTTCATTAATCACCTAATGAATTACATACAATCAATTAGTAATCATATAACAACCATTGTATATTCAACATAACCAAATTATTTAATTTACATTCAATTTGGTCCAACACTTTTAATTCCAATTGGTTTGATATTCTCTTGACTTTCATTCAATTTATTCAATTTCCAAAAACATTAGCTTTTAATGAATTAACACTTATATTCATTGTTTCATACTAATTATTTACATTCAATTGATTAATATTTCATCCCTTCATCAATTCAATTGTTAATTCCTTTAACAATATAAAGTTGAATTTCATTCATATAACTCAAGTTCAAATTCTTAATGACTTCACTTCATTAATTCACTTATTAATTTACTTCGACACCAAAATCAACTTTATTCAACATTATTTAAGTTATGTTCCATTTCAAACATCTTATCAAATCCAAATTAATTTATTTAACTTTCCTTTTGTTAAATTTAAAATCACATGTCTTTGAGGACAACTCAAATTTATTTCAACTTGGATTTTATTGATTTACTTATACTTCCTTTAATTTAAATCCATCCTTTAAGTTAAATTTACTCCATCAAAATTTAAATTGTATAAGTTATCAACTCATTTATCATTCCCATAAATATTTTAAATAGGATTCCAGAGTCTTTTCAACCTATCAAAATCATTTTTGAAACCAATTCAATTATCCTTTGAATTTCAAAACCCAAACTCAAATTTTCCAAACAACTTCCATTAAGACAATTTGACAGTAATCCCTCTTTTGGAAACCCGAAAATGAACACCAATGATGTTGCAATCATCATCGGAATTATTTTCCAGCGACCGAAAAGAGTTTAGAGCTTTAATTTCTCCAAAACAATTTTCCAAAATATCAAATCCTTTCAAAACACTTCTCTGGAATTTTATTTTCAGATTATAAATCAAATTTATACATCAAATTTATACATCTTTTACTTATATAATTTCACTTCTTATATATATAAGATTATTTCACAATTGTAAATCATTTTAATTATAATTCCACACTTATAATTTATTTGTTTATAAAATTCATTCTTTTTCAACTGTTGTTTTTATTTAAGTTATTCAAACAACTTTTGTTTACTTGCGTGCATTCTTACATTTTCAACAATCAACAATCAATTTATATACACTTAATAATCCTAAAAAAAATTATTCCTTTATATATAAAATAAAATCAAGGTAAAATTATTTCATTTACCCAATTTAAACAATACCGTGTCGAATTGTTCTATTCAAGTGTTTAGAAACCCCTTCGATACAGTTGCGCAGACTGTGCCGACGAAGGTTCATATGCCACTCAGCAAACCAATCATCACAGTATGAAACAATTTAATATTCACTAACAAATACGTGCTCATATCTATTATTACACTCAACTCATTCTAGAGTACTACTGACTCTATCTCTAATGAGCAACGCCCAACAGAGCCATGGTTGTCGCTTAACCATAAGCTCTGATACCAAATGTAACGATCTACATTTTTCAACGCTCGAAAACCGACATCAATACGTCCACTGTATCAACTGCCAAGAAATCGAAGGCCGGAAAACTGTACCGTTGGGGTTAAAGAAGGAAAAAAAGATAGAAGAAGAGAGAAAAAGATAGAACAAAACAGAAACAATAGAACAATATCAGAATCTCACAATGGCAGCGGAACAACATATAATAGATAAATGAATAATCTTTAAACAAAGAACTATATCAGTTATTACATTACATCATATTACATTACATTTCATCATCAGAGTGTACAACAACAAACAATAACAAACAGCGGAAAGGAAATACTATATACTAGTGAATACGCCATGCATCCATCTTGCCTCCAGCAACTCCTGAATTCCAGAATATCCTGATAAACCTTACTCTTGACTGCCCGTGTGGAAATTGGTGGGCAAGCAGAGTTTAGGAAGGAAAACAATAAACTCCGAGTCAGTCATGTGACTGGTGTGAGAACTCGAAACAGTTTATCTTTAAAACAAAATAGTGGAATATTTTTAAAGTCAATTCGCAATGCTTTTTTTAAAAATGGGACTACTATAAGGCCTCCAGCACACACGCACAACGCAAACGCAGAATTGGAGGAGATTTCTCCTTATGATAGTCAAAGATGCTTGATACGCATTAAAAAGAAACATTTGATATTATTACTAGTGCATAGTGTAGGAAAAATCATTTCGAAAGTAAAGATATAAATCTTAGCCAGCATAGGCATTCCGCACTTATGCCTACTATAGCTACCAAGCAAACGGTGGGGCGCCACCATAAGTGAATGATAGGTTCTACAACCAAAACCGTACAAGATCGTATTGTTTCTTTGGATTTCTAACAAATGGTCAGGCCAAGGAACTTCCCATTGCCACATGGGTATGCCTTTGGAAAGACGACCCGAGAACCAAACCGGGTCTCTGCCAACACAAGGCCAGGTTACCCCTAACTGGGTAACTACTGACACGAATACGTCATCCCCCGATCGTAACTGATCTATCCGAGTCTCGATTTCCAACAACCACAAAATTTGCAGCAACAACATATGTTAAATATCTGGGCTCCATACCATGATACCACCTCTATCCAGAAGGAATGACATACACTAAAGGGGCGCTACCCCTAATAACCTTGCCGCATCCTTCCTGTTTTGACCATTTTCGGGATGTGAGGTCCGACGAAGTCTCGTCCACAAAGTCACGCTTTATACAAAAGCTGTGCTTTGGGTCAACAAATGATCAAAGTAATGATCACCAAGATAAATGATCAAACAAATGATCATATCACAAATGATCAAACAATGACCATTTCACAGCAACACTCAGCATGTCACATTAACAAAGTGGGAGTATATCACTAATAACCTTCAACTACATAACCTCTGAGCTCGTACGTCTCAGAGAAGGGTGTTAAGCTAAGAGAATAAATTCTCCGCCACCAACAGAAATATATTTGAAAGAAATCAGCTTTATATCTCAACTTGTAATGTCATACATACCATCCATACAAGTCTGTTCCGGGCTCGAACAGAACCGAAGGCACTTACAAAGAAGTCCTTGC
The DNA here is from genome assembly GCA_030765085.1 of Allium cepa. Lineage (NCBI taxonomy): Eukaryota > Viridiplantae > Streptophyta > Magnoliopsida > Asparagales > Amaryllidaceae > Allium > Allium cepa. The sequence goes on along the minus strand of CM060937.1, from coordinate 764,074,864 downwards.
ATTCCGGATAATTTCTAATCACGTCTGGACTTCCCGTCACTAAGGGTGATAAAACCTCTATATCGGAGATCAGCCGATGCAGAGTAACTCAACGGTAATCCCTCCGTTTTCAAAAATATCCGGTCTTCAACACTGGTCATCAAATGCAATCCATTACGACGTATCACATATTCGAAATGGGTTATACGACCCCAAGGTCCTTTCCCGGCTAACCCGAATAGTGAGCGCTTATTCAAAAATAAGTGTGGCATTCAAACTCAAACAATCACAACAAATACCCATTTAAAGGTAAATATTGATAGTCGGATTATTTAACTATCAATTAGGCATGCTCAACATCACCAGATTACAAATAATTTTCCAAACTATTTACTTTCCAAAATATCTTTACTAGATATAAAATTTCCACACCTCAATCATTTGAAAACAAATTTTCAAATAACTTTTCAATCCTTTATCACTTTTGAAAACAAATTTCAATCATTTTCCTTACTCGGAAATACTTTCATTTCAAAATGGTTCATTTAAACCAATTAAATAAATCCTTACCGATTTACTTTATATTTACGTTCCAAAACCGTAAATTTATTCCCACACTTTAAAAATAAATCAACTTTTATTTTTAAACAAATTCCCCTTTCTTTTATAAATTCCATAGTGAATTTATAATACCAAAATATCTATGATATACGATTTTCAATCGATTTCAAATATTCACTTTCAATTTATCTTTACAAGGATAAAATCTCAAAGCATTCCCTTCATATTGGAAAACATTTCCCTACTTATTTAATAATAAGTAATTCACAAATTCATTTATTTTCAACACTTGGAAAATATTCAATATACTTAAATCGAAATTAAGTATATATTTCATTCTTTAAGGAAATCATTCTCTTAAACACATTTATTTGGGCCAAAACAAATGTTACGTAAAACATCGTTACGACAACCCAAAATCACTGGTATAGGGATTCGAAATTAAAATAGATATATAAATCCCAATACTATACAAAAACATTTCCTTTCGGAAATCATTTACTATAACAACAGTGTTATAGTCCATCATTTCCTTCTATTTCTCGAAAACCTCTATTTCAACAGTAAATGTTGAAATCTATGTATTTGATTCATAATACATTTTAAAACATCGTTAAAACAATTAACTTCATTTTATAATATTCATTTTCCTAAGCATATCCATTTTATTTAATAATATATTCACTGTCCAAAATCGTGAATATACTTCCTTAACCAATTTCAACTTTCAATTTATCAAATTCCATTGATTTCGAATTTATAAACCATGTCTATAAATTCCATTCCTATATATATAAGCTTCGATTTATAAATCTCTTTTATTAATCCAATTCAATTTATATAACTCAATTTTATACTAGAAGTCCATATTATAAGTTAAGAAATTATAATCCATTTATTTACAAATCGTTCTTTTAAAACTTTACAAATTACAAATCTTATTCACTTATGAATTCATTTATAATTCATTTTAACGCTTATAAATACTCGTTTCATAATTCCTATATTTTTAATTTATAAATATCAAATCTTAAATCTTTTATATAAATTGTTTTTTTTAAAACAATTCTAAAATCCCAATTTAACTAAATTTATTCTTTTAATAATTTACAAATCGTTATTTAAAGCTTGTATACTTCAAAATCATACTTAAGTATTATTTTCCCAAAAAGCATAACTTTTATGAAAATAAAATTATAATGTTTATTTATTTTAACAATTGAAAATTAAATAAAACGTATACTTTCCAAAATCACTTTAAAATTCCTTTTTAAAAAACCAAAATCATTATTTTAAAACTTCAGAAATGGATCTGATAATGCAGCAGCACCAAATAGTCAATCACGACATCCAAATATCATATATCGATATGATATTCAACAAATATCACAATATTTGTAAATAAATCAATATAGTTGAGGAATTCAGTTGGATCCCTCCAACCTGTTTCCCTGCATCCAAAGAGGTTAGCACAATACCAATTCCGTTCCAATACGGAATTATCACGGTATATGGGATTTATAAAAATATTATCCACTTAATAGACGACGCAATAGGGTCTCATCCGCTATATAATGCGGGAAAATCAACTCCAAGTACATATATAATACCAATTTCACTGTACTGTAAAATATTCGCGGTATATGTTTTTAATAAATAACCTCCGCTTACTAACGGCGCATAATGTCTATTTTAACAATCAATAGATAACAATCATCATTCAAACATGCATTCAAGTATTTTAAATATAACTATTTAAAATTAAAATCGAAACCGATTCGATTGAGTGAGAAGTTCTCACCTTGATTTTCCGATAGCAATTCGTAGCGTTTTACTTCGAATAACGTTTAATTTTACCTGAAATTTTCGCTAGTTCCAATGCAAAAAGTTTCGTCGAATTCCGACCTCGTACGAACCCAATGCAAAAAGTTTCGTCGAATTCCGACCTCGTACGAACAAGTTATCAATTTTTAAAGATTGTACGATTTAAAACATAAAACAATTTAAATTTTTATATTTCATTTTACAACCTTATTCATATCTAGCCGTCCATTCTCTGGAAACAAATCAAGGCCGCACCTCACTTCATCTCTCCCATGCAAAAGCTTCCAGGCAACGAACGAAGGCCGAACCCAATTCAACAAGCTAGGGTTAATAACCGCTCCCTCCACGTTGACCAAAACTCCATCATTTCGCCACCATTTGAAGCGCCATCTCCAGAACCACCCATGCCGGCCGACCGCACCTCCCTAGTGCACCCCATCTCCTCGAAAAAAGTGACCAAAGCCGGCCACTTCAAACCCAAATTCACGACAATCCAAAGCTCCATTTCCCATCATAGCCGTTCACTTTGTAGAGCTCGACATGCTCTTTGATTTTCTAGTTGGGAGTTTTACACGAAAGTTAATGGATGTGGAGAAATCGAGGGAAGAAAGGTGCACGTTTCTGTCCATCGAACAGATAATGGCGGCTAGGGTTAGGGTTCTGGGCTTGAGTGTAAAATTGTGAAATATGGGGCCTTTTATAGAAAAAACGACGTACACTATTCGTTGAAAATTTTCCAAACTCCAAACGAAGCGTGCCGGTTGGCGTTTCTGAGGTTTACCCCATGTTCCAAACACAATGGAACGTGTTTCGGGAGCTAATTCGATCATCCGTGCGAGTTATGGCAATAAACGTTCGATTTAAAATTAAATCGGTAAATCAAATTTCTAGGCGTTTTAGCTTGCACCGGACAAACGGTAAATCCGATTGACACGAAATTTGAAACCATATAATAATATCACATTACGGATCCGACGAAACTAGTTTCGTCGAAATCCGAGACTGTTTGAAAAATGGCTATTTTAACTCGCCAAATAAATATTAAAACAATTTCGATGCATTTCAAGCTGCCACGGTCAAACGACAACTCTGATTGCTACAAAAATTGAAATCCGATAATAACAAACTATTACGGATCCAATGGAACTGGTTTCGTTGAATTCTGAGACTGTTCAAAAATTGACTAATTTCACTAGTCGATTAAATATTAAAATATTCAATTTTTGCAAATTAACTCTTAATTCAATTTTAAAAGTTCTAAAATATCGTTCTAACTCCAATATAATTAAATAAAATTTTACAAATCATTTTCAATCATATTTAACTCGATATTCAATTATTTCAGAAATTTCAACTATTAAATAATCGATTTAGTTATCCAATTAAATTCAATTATTCGAAATAAAATTTATTCAACTCATAAATTCCACTTATTAAAAATTAAAATTAATTAAATATTCAAATTTTAATTAATAGAAATTCTGGGTCGTTACACGTTAACACCAGTCTGGATACGCAAATGGTAAATCTACCTTGGCATTGCCTCGAGTGCCGCGTCGCATGCCCTATCGTGCCTTCTACGGGTTTGTTTTGTGCCATGCCTATGGAGTGCCCTTTGATAGCCCTCTAGTTTATGGAGGAATTATGGTACTGTATAGACTATGGGAAGATATAAAAATGTGTTAAAGGGGATATGGGTAACGCCTTAATGCTATTTTAATACTTTTACTTTACCGTAGACATATTATAATAGGTATTGTACTACATAGTATATAGTTTAATGGATCCTTAGGAGATGTGAATTCCGAACATCTTTTAAGTTACTACACCCTCGTTAGACACTGGATAGGAGATGTCAAACCCCGTAAATATCTCTGACGCACTTACACCCATATTTACCATTGTTTTAACTTACATAAGATCTTTTAGTTTGTCTCGAGTGTTTTGTTCTTTCAATTCGCTCGGGTCAGCCTGGGCATTTCAGGACTGAAGATCTTATTTCTGGAGGATGAAGATGAAGACTTTATTATTATTATTTTATTATATTACACTACATCATGTTGTTCCGCTGCATTTACTTATTCATTCTTGTCATCTGCAAATCTAATTCTGTATTGTATTAGTATAATCAAATTTATTTGTAAATAGTTTCATGAACTGTTATTTGATTATTGTATTTTGTCATTCCGCTGCGAGATTCAGTATTTGTTTTATTTCCTTCTCTTTTACTTATTTACCACATAACAATCTGCTCTTTTGAGTGATTCGAGTCCGACATGTGTTTCTGCTTAAAGCATCCAAAAAGGTAGGTCATTACAGTTGGTATAGGAGCTTTGGTCCAACGATAACCATAACTATGTGGGGTCTGACTCATATAAAATAAGATAGTAATACCCTAGAATGAGTCGCTGAGTGTATATTTATGAGAGAGCATATTTCTTAGTGTTATAAAAGGTTTTAATATTGTGTTAATTTGTTCCATTTTGTATTTATAAATTCTGGATTGGTGCATGAGACGTTATGACGTTGATAGGGATTTCTAAACACTAAATAGGGCAGACCGACACAATATTGTTTTGGAATATAGGCAAATGAAATAATGTTGCCTATTATATAATATTATATATAAAACAACAATTTTATAAATGATATATTTGGTTATAATATATTTTTTGTTAGCAGCGAAATTTATGAATATTGATTGAAAATTTAGATTTACAAAAAAAAATGAATATAAATTAAAAGTTTAGAACTGAAGTTCTCGGTGTTTGAAAATTACTTTCGAATGATTTTGGAATATAATACTAGTAGTGTTTATAAGTATTTTCTGATATAAATACAATATGATTTGAAAGAAATGTTTGAATGAAAGAATGAAATAAGTTTGTACTTCCCTCTTAGTCGCTATAAAATAATTTTGGTGATGAGTCCACACATCATCAACATTCATTTTCGAGTTACAAAGTGGGAAGACCGTTGTAGTAATTTTACAGCATAATCTTTTTGATAAACTAATCTTATGTTCGAATTCCAAATAGGATTTGATGTATATAAAATATATGATAATATATATATATATATATATATATATATATATATTATGTGTAACGACCCAGAATTTTTGTTAATTTAAATTTGTATATTTAATTGAATGTAAATATTAATAAGTGAAATTTATAAGTCGAATAAATTTTATTTCGAATAATTGGATTTAATTGAATAATTAAATCGATAATTTAATATGTTAAAATACAAAAATAATTGAAAATTTGGTTAAATATGATTGAAAATGGTTTGTAAAATTTTATTATATCGTATTGGAGTTAGAACGATATTTTAGAACTTTTAAAATCGAATTTAAAGTTAATTGGTGAAAATTGAATATTTTAATATTTAAATCGACTAGTGAAATTAGTCAATTTTCGAACAGTCTCAGAATTGAACGAAACTAGTTCCATTGGATCCGTAATAGTTTGTTATTATCGGATTTCAATTTTCATAGCAATCGAAGTTATCGTTTGACCGTGGCAGCTCGTAATGCATCGAAATTGTTTTATTATTAATTTGGCGAGTTAAAATAGCCATTTTTCAAACAGTGTCGGATTTCGACGAAACCAGTTTCATCGGATCCGTAATGTATTATTATTGTATGGTTTCAAATTTCGTGTCAGTCGGATTTATCGTTTGTCCGGGGCGAGCCAAAACGCCTAGAAATTAGTTTAAATCAGTTTATTTTAATTGAACGTTTATTGCCGTAACTCGCACAGATGATCGAATTAGCTTCTGAAACCTGTTCCATTGTGTCCGGAACGCAGGTTAAACCCTAGAAACGCTGGTTATCGCGCGTAAATCGGAGTTCGAAAATCCCGGGATGAATAGTGTTCGTTTTATTTTCTATAAAAGCACCCACACTTCTCTCATTTGCAAAAGAAAATGTCAAACCCTAATTATCAATAGCAGCCACCACCTTCAAAATGGAAGGCCAAAAAACACCAATCTTCTTCTCTTAATCTCTCTCAATCTATATACAATTAGAAGAAATGCTCAACTACAAAGTCGAAGAGCTCGATGAGAGCTTTGATTCTATACGGTGATGATCGTGTTTGGAGCGTCAGAGGGGGAGCTAGGGGGCCTACGGTTGCGTGTTGCGCATGCAAATCGAGGGTGAGGCTGGGGCCGAGTTCACCATGGTTGCAGCTGAGCATGGAGTTCGTGATGGCCTTTAACATGGTGCTTGCTGATCGTTGTCAAAGTCGTTGTGGACGTCGAAAAATTCAACCCTAATTTGGAGCTAAATGTGTTTGGACGCGTGCGTGATCTTCCTTGCCGCGTGAACGTGAGGAAGATGAAGGAAAGGTGCGGCTGTGATCTGCATGGCTTGGATCTAGTGGCTGAGATTGATTTAGGTTTATAATTTATAAAAATAAAGTTGTAAAATTGATATATAAAAATTCATGTAACTTTAAAAATTCATATCTTTTTCATACGAGGTCGAAAACGCGCGAAACTAGTTGCGTTGGAATCGTATGGACGACCACTACGCTATAGAGCTGGATTGGAGTCGATTGGAGTCAGCGAAAATTTCGGGTAAAATTAAACGCCCGTTCAATTTTATTCGAAATAAAAGCTGAAACGGAAATTGAAATCAAGGTGAGAACTTCTCACTCAATCGAATCGGTTTCGATTTTAATTTTAAATAGTTAGATTTAAAATTGTTGATTGCATGTTTGAATGATGATTGTTATCTATTGATTGTTAAAATAGACATTATGCGCCGTTAGTAAGTGGATGTTATTTATTAAAAACATATACCGCGAATATTTCATAAACAGTGAAATTGGTATTATTTATGTACTTGGAGTTGATTTCCCGCATTATATAGCGGATGAGACCCTATTGCGCCGTCTATTAAGCAGATAATATTTTATAAATCTCATATACCGCGATAGTTCCGTATTGGAATGGAATTGGTATTGTGCTAATGTTTGTGGATGCAGGAAAACAGGTTGGAGGGATCCAACTGGACTCCTCACCAGTATTTATTTGATTACAGATATTGTGATATTTGTTGATGTTGTAGTCGTGATTGACTATTTGATGCTGTTGCATCATCGAATCTATTTCTGAAGTTTTAAAAAGAATGATTTTGGTTTTAAAAGGAATTTTAAAGTTATTTTTCAAAGTATATGTTTTTATTAAATTTTGAATTGATTCATTTTAAATAATTAAAACGTTATAAATTTTTATGTTATTAAAATTAAGATTTTTGAGAAATATAACCGAAATGAGATTTTTGGAAATAAATAGTAAATTGGTTTAAATTGGGATTTTTGAATTTTTAAAACACGATGTGTATAAAAGACTTATAAAATTGATATTTTATAAATAAAATATATTGGAATATTAAAACGAGTTTTTATAAGTGTTAAAAATGAAATAAAAATGGATTTCATAAGTGAACAGAATTTATAGATTTATAAATTATGAAGTTATAAAATGAACAGATTTTGTAAAATAGAAGATTTATAAGTAATTATCTTATAAATCAGATTTTGGCATTTGAAAGAGATATAAATGGAATTTGTTAATAATGAGATTTATAAATCGAAGCTTATAAATAGAAATGTAATTTATAAACATTGTTTATAAATTCGAAATCAATTTAATTTGACAAATTGAATATTGAAGTTTATTAAAGGAAATATATTCACGGTTTTGGACAATGAATACATTATTGAATAAAATGGTCATGTTTGGCAAAAAGGAATATTATAGAATGAAGTTAATTATTTTAAAGATGTTTTAGAATGCATTATGAATCGAAACCATAGATTTCAACATTTATTGTTGAAATAGACGTTTTCGAGGAATAAGGAAATGGTGGACTATAACACTGTTGTTATAGTAAATGGTTTCCGAAAGGAAAGGTTTTATATAGTATTGGGATTTATATATCTATCTAAATTTCGAATCCCTATACTAGTGATTTTAGGTTGTTGTAACGATGTTTTGCGCAACATTTGTTTTAGCCCAACTAAATATGTTTAAGATAATGATTTCCTTAAAGAATGAAATATATACTTAATTTCGGTTTAAGTATATCTAATATTTTCAAACGTTGAAAATAAGTAGATTTGTGAATTACTTATTAATAAATAAGTATGGAAATGTTTTTCCAATGTGAAATGAAACGTTTTGAGAATTTATCTTATTAAAGACAAATAGAAAATGAATATTAGAAATCAATATGGGAATCATATATTCATAAATATTTTGGAATTGTAAATTCACTATGGAATTTATAAATGAAAAGGGGAATTTGTTTAAAAATAAACGTTGATTTATTTTTGAAGTATGGGAATTAATTTACGAATTTGGAACGTAAATATAAAGTAAATCGGTAAGGATTTATTTAATTGGTTTAAATGAACCATGTTGAAATGAAAGTATTTCGCATAAGGAAATTGATTGAAATTTGTTTTCAAAAGTGGTAAAGGTGAAAAGTGATTTAAAATTTGTTTTCAAATGATTGAAATGTGGAAAATATATATCTAGTAAAGATATTTTGGAAAATAAATAATTTGAAAAATTATTTGGAATCTGGTGATGTTGAGCATGCCTTTTGATAGTTAAATAGTCCGACAATCAATATTTACCTTTAAATAGGTATTTGTTGTGATTGTTCGAATTTGAATGCCACACTTATTTTTGAATAAGCGCTCACTATTCGGGTTAGCCGGGAAAGGACCTTGGAGTCCTATAACCCATTCCAAATATGCGATACGTCGCAATGGATTGCATTCGATGACCGGTGTTGAAGATCGGATATTTTTGAAAACGGAAGGATTACCGTTGAGTTACTCTGCATCGGCTGATCTCCGATATAGAGGTTTTATCACCCTTAGTGATGGGAAGTCCGGACGTGATTAGAAATTATCTAGAATGCAAGGACTTCTTTGTAAGTGCCTTCGGTTCTGTTCGAGCCCGGATCAGACTTGTATGGATTGTATGTCTGACATTACAAATTGAGATATAAAGCTGATTTCATTCAAATATATTTCTGTTGGTGGCGGAGAATTTATTCTCTTAGCTTAACACCCTTCTCTGAGACGTACGAGCTCAGAGGTTATGTGGTTGAAGGTTATTAGTGATATACTCCCAAATTGGTAGTGTGGCATGCTGAGTGTTGCTGTGAAATGATCATTGTTTGATCATTTGTGATATGATCATTTTTTTGATCATTTATCTTGGTGATCATTTCTATGATCATTTGTTGACCCAAAGCACAGGTTTTGTATAAAGCGTGGCTTTGTGGACGAGACTTCGTCGGACCTCACACCCCGGAAATGGTCAAAACAGGAAGGATGCAGCAAGGTTATTAGTGGGTAGCGCCCCTTTAGTGTATGTCATTCCTTCTGGATAGAGGTGGTATCATGGTATGGAGCCCAGATACTTAACCTATGTTGTTGCTGCAAAATTTTGTGGTTGTTGGAAATCAAGGATCCTCGGATAGATCGGTTACGATGGGGGGATGACATATTCGTGTCAGTAGTTACCTAGTTTGAAAGGTAACCCGGCCTTGTGTTGGCAGATATCCGGTTTGGTTCTCGGGACGTCATTCCAGAGGCGTTTCCATGTGGCAATGGGAAGTTCCTTGGCCTGACCATTTGTTGGATTCCAAAGAAACAATACGATCTTGTTCGGTTTTAGTTGTAGAACCTATCATTCACTTATGGTGGCGCCCCACTATTTGTATGGTAGCTATAGTAGACATAAGTGCGAAATGCCTATGCCGGCTAAGATTTATATTCTACATTCGAAATTGTTTTCTACACTATGCACTAGTAATAATATCAAATGTTTCTTTTTAATGCGTATCTAGCTTCTTTGACTATCATAAGGAGAAATCTGCTCTGATTCTGCGTTTGCATTGTGTGTGTGTGCGGGAGGCCTTATGGTAGTCTCATTTTTAAAAAGCATTGCGAATTGACTTTAAAAATATTCCTCTATTTTGTTTTAAAGATAAACTATTTTGAGTTCTCACACCAGTCACAGGACTGACTCGGAGTTTATTGTTTTCCTTCCTAAACTCTGGGTGCCCACCAATTTCCACACGGGTAGTCAAGAGTTTGGTTATCAGGTTATTCTGGATTTAAGAGTGCTATGAAGCTCAGGAGGCGAGCTGCATATCGAGACGTACCACTTGTATATGATATTATCTATGTATTATTCCGCTGTGTATTCCGTATGAGGACAAGTTTATATAACTGTCCATTGATGTAATTACTCTGTTGTCTATTGTTGTTGTAAACTCTGATAATGATGTAATGTATAAATGTACAGTTCTTTGTTTTTTTAAGATTATTCATTTATTTATTATATGTTATTCCGCTGCGAATTGTGAGATTCTGATGTTGTTCTGTTATTTCTTTCTGTTCTGTTCTATCTTTTTCTATCTTCTTCTACCTCTTTCTTCTTCTATAACCCTAACCTTTCGGTTTTTCGGCGACGAAAAATCGCAAATCGTTACATTTGGTATCAGAGCTTATGGTTAAGCGACAACCATGGCTCTGTTGGGTATTACTCATTAGAGATAGAGTCAGTAGTACTCTAGAATGAGTTTGAGTGTAATAATAGATACGAGCGTGTATTTGTTAGTGAATATAAATTGTTTTATATTGTGATGATTGGTTTATTGAGTGGTATATGGATTTTGGTTAACACGAGTAATTAGCGTTGTTGATAGGGATCTCTAAACACTTGAACAGAACAATTTGACACGATATTGTTTTAAATTGGGTAAATGAAATAATTTTACCTTGATTATATTTTATATATAAAGGAAATAATTTTTCAGAATTATTAAAGTGTATATGAATTGATTGTTTGGTTGTTGAATAAGTTAAATAAAAACAACAGCTGTAAAAGAATGAATTGTATAAGCAATTGAATTATAAGTATGAAGTTATAATTAAAATAATTTACACTTGTGAAATAATCTTATATATAAGAAGTGAAATTATATAAGTAAAAGATTTATAAATGTGATTTATAATCTGAAAATAAAATTCCAGAGAAGTGTTTTGAAAGGATTTAATATTTTGGAAAATTGTTTTGGAGAAATTAAAGCTCTAAACTCTTTTCGGTCGCTGGAACATAATTCCGGTGATGATCGCGACATCATTGGTGTTCATTTTTGGGTTTCCAAAAGAGGGATTGTTGCCAAATTGTTTAAAAGAAAGTTGTTTGGAAAATTTTGAGTTTGGATTTTGAAATCCAAAAGATAATAGAATTGATTTCAAAAATGGTTTTGAAAGATTTGAAAGGACTCTGGAATCCTATTTAATATATATATGGGAATGATAAATGAGTTGATAACTTATACAATTTGAATTTTGATAGAATAAATTTAACTTAAAGGATGAAGTTAAATTAAAGGAAGTGTAAGTAAATCAATAAAATCCAAGTTGAAATAAATTTGAGTTGTCATCAAAGGCGTGTGATTTGAAATTTAACAAAAGGAAAGTTAAATAAATTGATTTGGATTTGATAAGATGTTTGAAATGGAACATAAGTTAAATAATGTTGAATATAGTTGATTTTGGTGTCAAAGTAAATTAATAAGTGAATTAATGAAATGAAGTCATTAAGAATTTGAACTTGAGTTATATGAATGAAATTCAACTTTATATTGTTAAAGGAATTAACAATTGAATTGATGAAGGGATGAAATATTAATCAATTGAATGTAAATAATTAGTATGAAATAATGGATGTAAGTGTAAATTCATTAAAAACTAATGTTATTGGAAGTTGAATAAATTGAATGGAAGTCAATTTAATATGAACCAAATTGAATGAAAAGTGAATAAATTTGGTTGTATTGAATAAACATTGGTTGTTATTTGATTGTTGATTGATGTATATAAATTCATTAAGTGTTAATGAAATTGAATTAGCGAAATTAGAAGCTAAAGTAATTGAATTCAAATTGGAAGTAAATAAATTTGAATAGAATTGAATGTGAATTGGATTTAATTAGTGAATGTAAACTAATTGGAAAATAATGAATGTTGATAAAATCCAATGTAAATGAATGAATTAAATTGAAAACCAATTCATCGAATATTAATGAGAATATGAATGAATATTGATTTGGCTATGGATGATAGTTGGTTGATGGTTGCATTTGCTACTTTTGTTGCATTTTCTATGTTGGCACATGTAGTTCTTATGTTGCTATATGATGTATATTGATATTATTTTCATATATCCATGTTTCTCATGGTTTGTTGAGTGTTTAGTAGGTGCGGATGGCGTTGCTTCGCATTTGGAGCTCGTTTTCGCGCTATATTAGCCGTATACGCTCGCTAATAATAAATAATGTATATATCTCGGATTACATACCGTTCTTTTACACTTTTTTCCCTACGGGATACCTCATCACTTGATGAGATGTATATTTGTGATATATATACTGTCTTTTTTTTTTCGGATCGAGCCGCGCAAAGGAGACTCTGGCGAATTTTTCCGAAAACTTAAGGCGTTAGAATATTTTTGAGAAAATAGGAAAACTTTTGAAAACTATATATGGATTTGGAAACTTAGTAAATATTTTGTATGAAGTATAACTATGAATTTTGAGAAAGTTAAACACTTAAGAGATTTGAAAAATCTAATTTGAATGGTTTGTTTTGGAAAGTTAATGGATTCTGTAACTTTTCTTACTTGGTAATTTCGAGGACGAAATTCTTTTAAGGGGGAAAGTTTGTAACGACCGAGAATTTTTGTTAATTTAAATTTGTATATTTAATTGAATGTAAATATTAATAAGTGAAATTTATAAGTCGAATAAATTTTATTTCGAATAATTGGATTTAATTGAATAATTAAATCGATAATTTAATATGTTAAAATACAGAAATAATTGAAAATTTGGTTAAATATGGTTGAAAATGATTTGTAAAATTTTACTATATCATATTGGAGTTAGAATGATATTTTAGAACTTTTAAAATCGAATTTAAAGTTAATTGGTGAAAATTGAATATTTTAATATTTAAATCGACTAGTGAAAATAGTCAATTTTCAAACAGTCTCAGAATTGAACGAAACTAGTTCCACTGGATCCGTAATAGTTTGTTATTATCGGATTTCAGTTTTCATAGCAATCGGATTTATCGTTTGACCATGGCAGCTCGAAACGCATCGAAATTGTTTTAATATTAATTTGGCGAGTTAAAATAGCCATTTTTCAGATAGTGTCGGATTTCGACGAAACCGGTTTCATCGGATTCGTAATGTGTTATTATTGTATGGTTTCAAATTTCGGGTCAATCGGATTTATCGTTTGTCCGGGGCGAGCCAAAACGCCTAGAAATTAGTTTAAATCGGTTTAATTTAAATGGAGCGTTTATTGCCGTAACTCGCACAGATGATCGAATTAGCTTCCAAAACCTGTTCCATTGTGTCCGAAATGCGGGTTAAACCCTAGAAATGTCGGTTACCATGCGTAAATCGGAGTTCGAAAATCCCAGGATGATTTGTGTTCGTTTTATTTTCTATAAAAGTATCCAATCTTCTCCCATTTGCAAAAGAAAATGTCAAACCCTAATTATCAATAGCAGTCGCCACCATCAAAATGGAAGGCCAGAAAACACCAATCTTCTTCTCTTAATCTCTCTCAATCTATATACAATTAGAAGAAATGCTCAACTACAAAGTCGAAGAGCTCGATGAGAGCTTTGATTCTGTACGGTGATGATCGTGTTCGGAGCGTCGGAGGGGGAGCTAGGGGGCCGACGGCTGCGTGTTGCGCACATAAATCGAGGGTGAGGGTGGGGCCGAGTTCACCATGGTTGCAGCCGAGCATGGAGTTCGTGATGGCCTTTACATGGTGCTTGCTGATCGTTGTTAAAGTCGTTGTGGAGGTCGAAAAATTCAACCCTAATTTGGAGCTAACTGGGTTTGGACGCGTGCGTGATCTTCCTAGGCGCGTGAACGTGAGGAAGATGAAGGAAAGGTGCGGCTGTGATCTGCAAGGCTTGGTCTAGTGGCTGAGATTGATTTAGGTTTAGAATTTATAAAAATAAAGTTGTAAAATTGATATATAAAAATTAGTGTAACTTTAAAAATTCATATCTTTTTCATACGAGGTCGAAAACGCGCGAAACCTTGGAATCGTATGGACGAACACTATGCTATGGAGCTGGATTGGAGTCGATTGGAGTCAGTGAAAATTTCGGGTAAAATTAAACATCCGTTTAATTTTATTCGAAATAAAAGCTGAAACGGAAATTGAAATCAAGGTGACAACTTCTCACTCAATCGAATCGTTTTCGATTTTAATTTTAAATAGTTAGATTTAAAATTGTTGATTGCATGTTTGAATGATGATTGTTATCTATTGATTGTTAAAATAGACATTATGCGGCATTAGTAAGCAGATGTTATTTATTAAAAACATATACCGCGAATATTTCATAAACAGTGAAATTGGTATTATTTATGTACTTGGAGTTGATTTCCTGCATTATATAGCGGATGAGACCCTATTGCGCCATCTATTAAGCAGATAATATTTTATAAATCTCATATACCGCGATAATTCCGTAATGGAACGGAATTGGTATTGGGCTAATGTTTGTGGATGCAGGGAAACAGGTTGGAGGGATCCAACTGGACTCCTCACCAGTATTTATTTGATTACAGATATTGTGATATTTGTTGATGTTGCAGTCGTGATTGACTAGTTGATGCTGTTGCATCATCGGATCCATTTCTGAAGTTTTAAAAATAATGGTTTTGGTTTTAAAAGGAATTTTAAAGTGATTTTTCAAAGTATATGTTTTTATTAAATTTTGAATTGATTCATTTTAAATAATTAAAACGTTATAAATTTTTATGTTATAAAAATTAAGATTTTTGAGAAATATAATCGAAATGAGATTTTTGGAAATAAATAGTAAATTGGTTTAAATTGGGATTTTTGAATTTTTAAAACACGATGTGTATAAAAGACTTATAAAATTGATATTTTATAAATAAAAAATATTAGAATATTAAAACGAGTTTTTATAAGTGTTAAAAATGAAATAAAAATGGATTTCATAAGTGAACAGAATTTATAGATTTATAAATTATGAAGTTATAAAATGAACAGATTTTGTAAAATAGAAGATTTATAAGTAATTATCTTATAAATCGGATTTTGGCATTTAAATGAGATATAAATGGAATTTGTTAATGAGATTTATAAATCGAAGCTTATAAATAGAAATGTAATTTATAAACATTGTTTATAAATTCGAAATCAATTTAATTTTACAAATTGAATATTGAAGTTTATTAAAGGAAATATATTCACGATTTTGGACAGTGAATACATTATTGAATAAAATTGTCATGTTTGGCAAAAAGGAATCTTGTAGAATGAAGTTAATTATTTTAAAGATGTTTTAAAATGTATTTTGAATCGAAACCATAGATTTCAACATTTACTGTTGAAATAGACGTATTCGAGGAATAAGGAAATGGTGGACTATAACACTGTTGTTATAGTAAATGGTTTCCGAAAGGAAAGGTTTTATATAGTATTGGGATTTATATATCTATCTAAATTTCGAATCTCTATACTAGTGATTTTGGGTTGTCGTAACGATGTTTTGCGCAACATTCGTTTTGGCCCAAATAAATATGTTTAAGATAATGATTTCCTTAAAGAATGAAATATATACTTAATTTCGGTTTAAGTATGTCAAATATTTTCAAATGTTGAAATAAATATATTTGTGAATTACTTATTAATAAATAAGTACGGAAATGTTTTTCCAAAGTGAAATGAAACGTTTTGAGAATTTATCTTTTTAAAGACAAATTGAAAATAAATATTAGAAATCGATTTGGGAATCATATATTCATAAATATTTTGGAATTGTAAATTCACTATGGAATTTATAAATGAAAAGGGGAATTTGTTTAAAAATAAACATTGATTTATTTTTGAAGTGTGGGAATTAATTTACGGATTTGGAACGTAAATATAAAGTAAATCGGTAAGTATTTATTTAATTGGTTTAAATGAACCATGTTGAAATGAAAGTATTTCGCATAAGGAAATTGATTGAAATTTGTTTTCAAAAGTGGTAAAGGTGAAAAGTGATTTGAAAATTTGTTTTCAAATGATTGAAGTGTGGAAAATATATATCTAGTAAAGATATTTTGGAAAATAAATAATTTGAAAAATTATTTGGAATCTGGTGATGTTGGGCATGCCTTTTGATAGTTAAATAATCCGATTATCAATATTTACCTTTAAATAGGTATTTGTTGTGATTGTTTGAATTTGAATGCCACACTTATTTTTGAATAAGCGCTCACTATTCGGGTTAACCGGGAAAGGACCTTGGGGTTGTATAACCCATTCCAAATATGTGATACGTCGTAATGGATTGCATTCGATGACCGGTGTTGAAGACCGGATATTTTTGAAAATGGAAGGATTACCATTGAGTTACTCTGCATCGGCTGATCTCCGATATAGAGGTTTTATCACCCTTAGTGATGGGAAGTCCGGACGTGATTAGAAATTATTCGAAATGCAAGGACTTCTTTGTAAGTGCCTTCGGTTCTGTTCGAGCCCGGAACAGACTTGTATGAATTGTATGTCTGACATTACAAATAGAGATATAAAGATGATCTCTTTCAAATATATTTCTGTTGGTGGCGGAGAATTTATTCTCTTAGCTTAACACCCTTCTCTGAGATGTACGAGCTTAGAGGTTATGTGGTTGAACGTTATTAGTGATATACTCCCGAATTGGTAATGTGGCATGCTGAGTGTTGCTGTGAAATGATCATTGTTTGATCATTTGTGATATGATCATTTGTTTGATCATTTATCTTGGTGATCATTTCTATGATCATTTATTGACCCAAAGCACAGCTTTTGTATAAAGCGTGGCTTTGTGGACGAGACTTCGTCGGACCTCACACCCCGAAAATGGTCAAAACAGGAAGGATGCAGCAAGGTTATTAGGGGTTAGCACCCCTTTAGTGTATGTCATTCCTTCTAGATAGAGGTGGTATCATGGTATGGAGCCCAGATACTTAACCTATGTTGTTGCTGCAAAATTTTGTGGTTGTTGGAAATCGAGGATCCTCGGATAGATCGATTACGATCGGGGGATGACGTATTCGTGTCAGTAGTTACCTAGTTTGAAAGGTAACCCGGCCTTGTGTTGGCAGAGATCCGGTTTGATTCTCGGTACGTCATTCCAGAGGCATTTCGATGTAGCAATAGGAAGTTCCTCGGCCTGACCATTTGTTGGAAATCCAAAGAAACAATACGATCTTGTAGGTTTTAGTTATAGAACCTATCATTCACTTATGGTGGCGCCCCACTGTTTGGATGGTAGCTATAGTAGGCATAAGTGCGAAATGCCTATGCTGGCTAAGATTTATATTCTACTTTCGAAATTGTTTTCTACACTATGCACTAGTAATAATATCAAATGTTTCTTTTTAATGCGTATCTAGCATCTTTGACTATCATAAGGAGAAATCTCCTCCGATTCTGCGTTTGCATTGTGTGTATGTGCGGGAGGCCTTATGGTAGTCTCATTTTTAAAAAGCATTGCGAATTGACTTTAAAAATATTCCTCTATTTTGTTTTAAAGATAAACTGTTTTGAGTTCTCACACCAGTCACATGACTGACTCGGAGTTTGTTGTTTTCCTTCCTAAACTCTGGGTGCCAACCAATTTCCACACAGGCGGTCAAGAGTTTGGTTATCAGGTTATTCTGGATTTAAGAGTGCTATGGAGCTCAGGAGGCGAGCTGCATATCGAGACGTACCACTTGTATATGATATTATCTATGTATTATTCCGCTGTGTATTCCGTATGAGGACAAGTTTATATAACTGTCCATTGATGTAATGACTCCGTTGTCTATTGTTGTTGTAAACTCTGATAATGATGTAATGTATAAATGTACAGTTCTTTGTTTTAAAGATTATTCATTTATTTATTATATGTTGTTCCGCTGTGAATTGTGAGATTCTGATGTTGTTCTGTTATTTCTTTCTGTTATGTTCTATCTTTTTCTATCTTCTTCTACCTCTTTCTTCTTCTTTAACCCTAACATTTCGGTTTTTCGGCGACGAAAAATCGCAAATCGTTACATTATGTTAAAATAATTGAAACGAAACCCGGTTGTTTGGTTCTTAAGTTTCTATAAATTAAAAATTGAAATTATTATAATGGATGAAATCTTGACTGTATTAATAGGTGGAAATTTCCAAAAGGAAAATAAGAAATTTGATAGTAAAATGATTGATGAAATGGATAAGAAGGTGAAATTTTGAAAACTGCAAATGAAAGGGAAATGAAAATAAGAAATGGTAACTATTGAACATTTTATTAACTTAATAAGTAGGAAAAATTTGTGTAACTTTCTATTGGATTCTAAAAGACATATATATCTATAACTTAACAAAATATTAAAAGTTCTAATGTTAAATAGGAATATATAATGGAATAGGATACAAGAAAAACTTAGTAATGAAGATGTTCAATGGATTCTTTATAAATAAGAATTTGATATTGTAATTGTTAAAAACTTAAGTTATAAATTGAAATTTTACTAAATAGAAGGTAATAATAAAATGAGTATTGTAAGTAAAGGATTATGAACTTTAGCTAATGTTCGGAGCTATTGATAATTTAAGTAAATCATAAAATGAATACTGTACTAAATTAAATGGCTATAACTTCAGAAAGTGTTGAAATGATTCAAAAACTAGAATTAATATTCAATGAGACTATATAAGGAAATGAATATAAATTAAAAAGTAATAAACTTGAGTATGAATTTATGCACTAGTGAATATTAATATCTAATGAAAATCGAGTATATAAACTAATAAATGTGAACTAAACTGTAGTAATACTTGAATAATGAATTCATTGGCTATTATAAACAATGGAATGGAAATGACTTTTGTAAGAAATGAATGTAAAGTAAAGGAAAGAAATTTTCATTATGTAAATATAATGAAAAAAATATGAATATAAATGAAAAAAATGAATTTTTTAGCAATAAATGAAAATAAGTAAAAATTAAGTACTGAATGAATGAGAGATTGAATCTTTTTGTGAGAAATAATTGTAAATTAAAAAAAATCATGGTGTGAAGGGAAATTATGAACAATGAATGTTGTGAAAGAAAATTTATAAGAATAACTTAAATAATACTTGGATATCATTGTTTGTTTTGACTTATGGATGTTTGTGGGGTGATACTTTAAATTGTTCAGGATGTATGAATAATCAATTGAGTTTATCTAAGTCTATTGAGTAGATGGTATACTTAGTAATTTATTATTCTATGTGATTAAAAGTTTCTAAACTCGAAAAAACCATTTGTTTGCTTGATATGGATGGATGGTTGATTAATTTGATTTCATGTGATGATTGTATACTTTTGTTTACAAATGAATATTGTTTTGTTATATTGATTTGTTTTGTTATTAATTGAGACAATATAAATATCTCCCTTATATAATTATTATCTCTTTTAGATTATATAATTTGGAATACAGGTTTATGGAAGCAATTTCTACTGGTTTTGATTTTATAAAATAAGAGTTATTTGCCTGACAAATAATTACGTTCTCGGATTACATTTTTCCAGCAATATTATATTGTTTTCCCATGGTTTGGGATATATTATTTTTTAAAATATTGTATATATTGTTATTATTGATATTATTATTTCTCCAAGACCTCTCCGTATAAAGGAACTCTATCGAAATTTTCCATACATTTTGAACTTAGAAAATTTTGTGAAAGGTTTTCCAAACTTTTATTAACTTAAGTATAAAAGGATTTAATGGTTATAAATTGATATATTTATTTAAAATTTTAAAATTTTAAATTTATTTGTTTATAAATTTAATGTTTTGAATAAGTTATATTGATTTATTAATTCTTTCTTTTCCCTTCTTTCTCCTTTTCGTGGACGAAAAGTTTTGAGTGTGGGAGAGTGTAACGACCCGTAAATTTCGATAATTTAAATTTGTTAATTTAATAAGTTTTTGTGATTTAATGTTGGAAGAAATAAAAATTTGTGATACAATAATGAAATAAAAACTAAAATGAAATGTAATAGTGTAAATTTAAGTTAATCATTAACGATTTGAACAAAATTCCAATCAATTAAAATGATTTAAAGGTTATACTTGGTTATAAAGTGAATATAGGAAAGCAAATGTAAATATTGAATTAATTAATGAAATAATACACAATTAGTGGTAATTGGATAAAATCAGTGTTATGTAAGTAATTATAATATTTTTTGAAAATAATAAACTTATAAGTGTGATTAAAAGTTAATGGTAACAATCATTATATGTTGCCGATTTATTTAGTCTATTAAATTAAATTGGAAATCAATTGCAACTAAATGAAATTAAATATTATGTTAATAGAAATTAAAGTGAAATTGTAAATTATTAGAGATAAACTAATGTTATTATATCTATAGATGATAATTGATTGAATAACAAGATCTAAAATCAAATAAATCGATTTATTGAGATTTTAATTTATATTTACTAAACTTATTAAAAATTTGAAATTAAATACTGAAAATTTTGAAATATTCAATAACAAATTGATATAGAAGTTTGTTTCAAAAGGATTATAAATTACTAAGTAATCCAAAATGATAGAAATTGGAAATTATTAAATTTGAAATTAATAAGTGATTTAATTAATTTAATATTAATTAATATGAAAAGAGCCATTTTGGCACAGACGCGGATTTCGACGAAACTAGTTTCATTGGATCCTTAACGGTGACTATTGTAGGATTTCAAGTATCATAGCGATCGGATTTGTCGTTGGATAGTACGTGCTCGAAACCCCTATAAATCAATATAATTCAAATAAATTTGAAATAAGGTTGCTTTAAGCTAACTTCTTTATACGATGGAATTCGGACCTGAAACTGGTTCCATTGAGTTGAAAATTTTCGAAAACATCTATTTTGATATATGGGATTACTCATTTTCGTTTCGAAGGCAAAACGGTCTTCTCGGGTCGTTTATCGTTCAAACCCAAACCAATCTGAACCATTTTTTCTATTTCTGATCGGCCTATAAATAGCCTGTTAAAAACCCTAGTTATTTTTTATTCCATTTGTCTGTATGTACATTTCTTTCTCAACTGCTCATTCCAATGGCAAACAAACCAAAACCAAAAACCCTCAATTCAATTTCAAATTCAAATCCAAAATTCAAACTCCTCAAACCATGTCATATCATATATCAATTCGAAGCTCTCGGCAAGCGTAATCCATTGCAATGATTCATTTTTCTTTTTGGTTCATCATCTGATCAGTAAACGTTGAAGAATTCTCGGTTGTTCTTTTCGTCTCGATCGACTGCGACCGATCGATGAGTAAATAATGTTGGGTTGTGGAGAGAGGCAAGCGTAGTTCATCGGAGGGGGTTACTTTTCGAGTTGATGGTTGGATCGCCGGGATTAGTTCAATTAGGGTGGTATGTGTGGCGGTGGCTGCTTGCTTTAGGTGCCTCGTTTTGTTCGCGAGGCTCAGGGAGGGTCGAGATGTGGTGCAGCGGTTCTGGCATGGGTGTGGCACCGACGGTATGGGAGGCGATAGGTAGCGACCTGTCTCGTGCACGCAAACTTTGGGGTCGCATTTGATAGGGTTTCCAAGGGGGAGGACGTGCTGACATATGCGTTGAGTTGAAATTTATTTAATATAGTTTATTTAATTTTAATTATAAATCGTATAACTTCTAATCATCATAACTTTTGTGTACGTGGTAGTGTTGGGATCGTATCGAAATTTCGGAAACTTTGACGCTGGTTTTGACGAATTCTGAGACTGTTTTAATTTGGGCCCTAAATTGGATTTTAAATCGATTTAAAATGAAAGGTAGGTGTTTAACCCGCTCACAACTTTTAAATTCTCTTAGGTTAGTTAAATTAAATTTGTGATGCGATTAGGAATATATTTATAACTGTTTGACATGTTTAAATCATCATTACGGTTAATTTGAATTTATTATTATTTAATTTATTATTTAACTTAAATTGACAGATAATTTCCTGTTGTTGATAGTCATTTATTTGTTGAAATTTATTAATTGAATTGGATGATGATTGTGATGGATGTTTGATGGTTGATATTGGATGATTGGATGTTATGTTTGATTTATATAATGTTATCACTCTGAAAGTTCCCATAGTTATTGTTTAGGAAAATCACTATGGGTTGAAATGATATATACCTAAACGATCTATAGATTAGAGAAAAGCGTTATGGGTTGAAATGATAGAGAATCGAGCGATTTTATGGATTTTTAAATATTAATTCGGGATTGCGGTTTGAAATGATATATAAATGTAAAAAATTAAATTGCGGATTGAAATGATAAATATCTGTATCACTTGACCCTGGGGTAGAGAATTATATACGAATACCAGATTGGTTAGACTAAATGATTTTTAATTCTTAATTTGTTTGAATTTAGTTAAAGGATATTTTGAAATAAAATTTGTTTTATATGAATTGAATTATTATTGAAAATCGAGTTTATGTTGAAATTTGAATTGGTTTAAAGGAATTGTTTAAGAAATTAAATAAAAATTATAAGTTGAATTTTGAAGTATAAGTGAATTTAAGAGAAATTGAGTTATTAAAATTGTTTGAAATATAACTTTGAAATATGTTGGAATTGGAGTAATTTAAATTGATGTTTCAAACATGGATTGGAAGTAAGAATTTGAATTGAAAGATCTGAAATTGGGTTTTTGGAAATTGGAAATCGTCCAAATATATTAAAATGAAATAAATAGTTTAAATTGGTATAGATTTCAAATTCATGTTTAATATAAACTGTTTAAAACTATATTATTTTAAAGATTCTAAATTTTAAGAATTTTCAAATTATTAAACTATTTTAATTTATATTAACTATATTAAATCAGTTTAACCCATTTTAAACAAGTAGATTTAGTTTAAAATTAATTAACCCATTCTAACTTATTTTAAATCTAAATAATCTATTTTAAAGTTATTTAATCTATTTTAATTATATTTATTCTATTTTAAATCTATTTAACTATTTTAATCAATTTAACATGTACCTTTAATCTGTAATTAAACTATTTTAGAGTATTTTATCTATTTATAACTATCTTAACTATTTATAACCATTTAAACTATTTTCTAAATTTTCAAACTAAGCAAAGGGGAAGTGTTTATATCAAATTCATTGGTCTAAAAACAAATATGGTTAAATGTTGTTGTAACCTAAGTCGGGTTTTAAACGTTATAATTAATTGAATATGATGATTTTGAAGTGAGGATTTAACCTAATTCGAAATATGATTTTTGAAAGAAATTATGATTTCAGAAACAATATGATGTCAAAAGTCAATATGATTCGGAAGTGATATGGTTTTGAGAATATGATATTTTGGTACAAATTATGAAATAAATTTTGAAATGTAAAGGAACCATCCGGTGTGAAATAAGCATTTAGTTATTAAGGAGACCAGGATCGGACATTGTCATACTCTCTGCCAATATCGAAAACCACTTTAACAACTGTGTACGTTGTGGAGATAAGTAGGATGGTTTGACGAATGATTCTATATAAGGTATTTACATAACCCTGACTCTCGTGAGTCAATTGATGTGGTTCAAATCAGGTGCCACGCCAGGCCAAGTGAGGTCATTCTTTCGATCGGTCACACTTCTTCGATACTATATTCTGACTTTGTGATTGATTTGGCGGCCACCCTTGATTTTTATTTAGTAGTGTGTTTCGAGGTGGCCGGTAGTAGCTGCTATGCGTTACCACCTGTCTGGATACGCAAATGGTATATCTACCCTGGCATTGCCTCGAGTGCTGTGTGGCATGCCTTATCGCGCCTTCTACGAGTTTGTTTTGTACCATACCTATGGAGTGCCCTCTGATAGCCCTCTAGTTCATAGAGAAAATATGGTACTATATAGACTATGAGAATATATAAAAATGTTTTAAGGGGGATATGGGTAAAGCCTTAACGCTATTTTAATACTTTTACTTTACTGTAGACATATTATAATAGCATATTGTACAACATAGTAGATAGTTTAACGGATCCTTCGGAGTTGTGAATCCCGAACATCTTTTAAGTTACTACACCCATGTTAAACACTGGATAGAAGATGTCAGACCCCGTAAACATCTCTGACGCCGTTACACTCATATTTACCGTTGATTTAACATACATAAGATCTTTTAGTTCTGACTCAAATGCTTTTTCCTTTCAATTCGCTTGGGTCAGCATGAGCATTTCAGGGTTGAAGGCCTTATTACAGGAGGAGAAGACGAAGACTTGTACTACTACTATTACTTATTATATTCCACCGCATCATGTTGTTCTTCTGCATTTATTTATTTATTATTGTCGTCTATAACTCTGATTCTGTATTGTATTAGTATAATCAAATTTATTTGTTAACAGCTTCATGAACTGTTATCTGATTATTATATTTTGTCATTCCGCTGTGAGATTCTGTATTTATTTTGTTTCCTTCTCTTTTTCTTATTTACCTCATAACAATCTGCCCTTTTGAGTGGTTCGAGTCCGACATGTTTGTCTACGTAAAGCGTCCAAAAAGGTAGGTCATTACAGTTGGTATCGTAGCTTTGGTGTAGCAATAACCTTAGCTTTGTGGGGTCTGACTCATAAAATAGGGTAGCAGTACCCTAGAATGAGTCGCTGAGTGTATATATATGAGAAAGTGTATTTGTAAGTGTTATAAATGGTTTTATGTTGTGTTAATTTGTTCTGTTTTGTATTTATAAATTCTGGATTGGTGCATGCAACGCTATGCCATCGATAGGGATTTCTAAACATTAAATAGGGCAGTCCGACACAATATTGTTTCAGATTATAGGCAAATGAAATAATATTGCATATTATATATTTTTGTATATAAATTTTTTTTATAAATGATATATTTGGGTGTAATATATTTGTTATTAGGTAGTGAAATTTATAAATATTGATTGAAAATTTAGGTTTACAAATAAAATGAATATAAATGGAACTTTAGAACTGAAATTTCAAGAGTTTGAAAATTACTTTCGAATGATTTTGGACTATAATACTAGTATTCTGATATAAATATTTCAGTATGATTTGAAAGAAATGTTTTAAAGGAATTTTGAAATGAGATATTTTTGTACATCCCCTTAGTCGCTGGAAAATAATTTCGGTGATGAGTGTACGCATTATCGACGTTGAATTTTGAGTTTCAAAGTGAGAAGACCGTTGTAGTAATTTTACTGCATAATCGTTTTGATAAATTAATCTTGAGTTTGAATTCCAAATAGGAGTTGATATATATAAGGGATATGATTATATATATATATATTATTTTAACAGGTAAATAGACACAAGGAAGAAGTTGAAAAAAATTTAGTTTAAGGGACAACAAGTTTATTTTTTAGTCTGAAGGACACTTTTTAGTGTAAACTGAAAATAATAGTTACAACTGTCATTCTGTGATTTACACTAAAAAGTGTCCTTCAGCCTAAAAAACAAACTTCTTGTCCCTGAAACTAAATTTTTCTCGAACTTTTTCCTTAAGCCTATAAACCTCTTATTTTAAATATTATTTTAAAATAATTAATATGAAACCCGATTGTTTGGTTCTTAAGTTTCTATATATTAAAAAATGAAATTATTGTAATGGATGAAATCTTTACTATATTAATAAGTGGAAATTTCAAAAAGAAAAATAAGAAATTTGATTGTAAAATGTTTGATGAAATGGATAAGAAACCAAAATTTTGAAAACTGCAAGTAGAAAGGAAATGAAAGTAAGAAATGTTAACTATTGAGCATTTTTTAACTTAATGAATAGGAGAAACTTGTGTAACTTTCTATTGCATTATAAAAGACACACACACACACACACACACACACACACACACACACACACACACACACACATATATATATATAACTTAACAAAATATTAAAAGTTGTAATGTTAAATAGGAATATGTAATGGTATATGATACAACAAAAACTTTGTAATGAAGATATTCAATGTATTCTTTATAAATATGAATTTGATATTATAATTGTTAAAAACTTAAGTTATAAACTGAAATTCTACTAAATAGAAGGTACTAATAAAATGAGTATTGTAAATAAAGGATTATGAACTTAACTAATGTTTGAAGTTATTGATAATTAATGTAAATAATAAAATGAATACTATACTAAATTAAATGGCTATAACTTCAGAAAGTGTTGAAATGATTCAGAAACTAGAATTAATATTCAATGACACTATATAAGGAAATGAATGTAAATTAAAAAGTAAGAAACTTAAGTATGAACTTAAGCACTAATGAATATTAATATCTAATGGAAATCAAGTGTATAAATTAGTAAATGTGAACTGAACCGTATTTAATACTTGAATAATGAATTCATTGGTTATTATAAATAATGGAATGGAAATGACTTATGTAAGAAATGAATGTAATGTAATGGAAAGAAGTTTTCATTATGTAAAAAAATGAAAAAAATGAATTTTTGTAAGCATTGAATGAAAATAAGTAAAAATTAAGTACCGAATGAATGTGAGATTGAATTTTTTTTGTAGGAAATAAATGTAAATTAAAAAATCATGGTATGAATGGAAATTATGAACAATGAATGTTGTGAAAGAAAATTTAGAAAAATAACTTAAATAATACTTGGATATCAATGTTTGTTTTGACTTATGGATGTTTGTGAGGTGATAATTTAAATTGTTTAGGATGTATGAATAATCTATTGAGTTCATCTAAGACTGTCAAGTAGATGGTATACTTAGTAGTTTATTTGTCATTCTATGCGATTAAAAGTGTCTAAACCTGAACAAACCATTTGTTTGCTTGATATGGATGGATGGTTGATTAATTTGACTTCATGTGATGATTGTATACTTTTGTTTGCAAATGAATATTGTTTTGTTATATTGATTTATTTTGTTATTAATTGAGACAATATAAATATCTCCCTTATATAATTATTTACTCTTTTGGGTTATATAAGTTGGAATACAGGTTACGGAAGCAATCGTTACTTCTTTTGATTTCATTAAATAAGTGTTATTTGCCCGACAAATAGGCACGTTCTCGGATTACGGTTTTCTAGCGATATTATATTGTTTTCCCATGGTTTGGGACATATTATTTTGAAAAATATGATATATATTGTTATTATTGATATTATTATTTCTCCCAGACCTCTCCGTACAAAGGAGACTCTACCGAAATTTTTCGTAAATTTTGGACTTAGAAAATTTTGTGAAAGGCTTTCCAAACTTTTTTTAACTTGAGTATGAAAGAATGTAATAGTTATAAATTAATATATTTTGGTTAAATTATTTAATTTTGTAAGTTTATTTGTTTATAAATTTAATATTTTGAATAAGTTATATTGATTTCTTAATTCTTTCTTTCCCTTCTTTCTCCATTTCGAGGATGAAAAGTTTAGAGTGGGAGAGAGTGGAACGACCTGTAATTTTCGATAATTTAAATTTGTTAATTTAATAAAATTTTGTGATTTAATATTGAGTGAAATAAAAATATGTGATACATTAATGAAATAATAACTAAAATGAAATGTAATAGTGTAAATTTAAGTTAATCATTAACAATTTGAATGAATTCCAATTAGTTTAAATGATTTAAAGGTTATGCTTGGTTATAAAGTGAATATAGGAAAGCAAATGTAAATATCGAATTAATTAATGAAATAATATATAGTTTATGGTAATTGAACAAAATCAATGTTATGTAAGTAATTAAAATATTTGTTTGAAAATAATAAACTTATAAGTATGATTAAAAGTCAATGGTAACAATCATTATATGTTACCTATTTATTTAGTCTATTAAATTAAATTTGAAATCTACTGCAATTAAGTGAAATTAAATATTACGTAAATAGAAATTAAGGTGAAATTGTAAATTATTATTGCAATTAGAGATAAACTAAAGTTATTACATCCTTAGATGATAATTGATTGAATATCAAGATTTAAAATCAAATAAATGGATTTATTGAGATTTTAATTTATATTTAGTAGACTTATTAAAAAAATTGAAATTAAATACCGAAAATTTAGAAATATTCAATAATAAATTAATATAGAAATTTGTTTTAAAAGGATTATAAATTACTAAGTATTCCAAAATGATAGAAACTGGAAATTATTAAATTTGAAATTAAAAAGTGATTTAATTAATTTAATATTAATTTATTGTGAAAAGAGCCATTTTGGCCACTAACTCAGATTTCGACGAAACCAATTTCATCGGATCCACAACGGTGAATTATTGTAGGATTTCAAGTTTCGTGGCGATCGGATTGTCGTTAGATCGTACGTGTTCGAAACGCCTAGAAATCAATTTAATTAAAATCAATTTGAAATAAGCTAGTTTTAAGCTAACTTCTTTATACGATGGAATTTGGACCTGAAACCTGTTCCATTGAGTCGAAAATTATTGAAAATATCTATTTTGATATATGGGATTACCTATTTTCGTTCCAAAGCCGAAACGGGCTTTTTTCGGGTCGTTTATCGTTCAAACCCAAACCAATCTGATTGATTCATTTCTATTTCTAATCTGTCTATAAATAGCCTGTTATAAACCCTAGTTATTTCTTATTCCATTTGTCTGTATGTGCATTTCCTTTTTGAATGCTCATTCCATTGGTAGACAAACCAAAACCAAAAACCCTCAATTCAATTTCAAATTCAAACTCCTCAAAACATATCATATTGTATATCATTTCGAAGCTCTCCACGAGCCAAATCCACTGCAACGATTTGATTTTTGTTTTCGTTCATTGTCTGATCATTAAACGTCGAAGAATTCTCAGCCGTTCTTTTCGTCAAGATCGACTGCAACCAATCAGTGAATCAATAATGTTGGGTTATGGAGAGAGGCAAGCGTAGTTCATGGAGTAGGTTAGTTGACGAGTTGATGGTTCGATCGCCGTGATTAATACAATTAGGGTTGGTATACGTGGCGATGGCTGGTTGCTTTAGGCGCCTCGTTTTTCGTTCGCGAGGCTCAGGGAGGGTCGAGAAGTTGCGCGGAGGTTCTGGCATGGGTGTGGCATCGACGGCATGGGCGACGATGGGTGGCGGCCAGTCTCATGCGCGTAAAGCTTGGGTGTCACGTGCGATAGTGTTTCCAGAGGGGAGGATGTGCTGACGTGTGCTAGTTGAGCTGAAATTTATTTAATCTAGTTTATTTAAATTTAATTATAAATCGTATAACTTCTAATCATCATAACTTTTTTGTGCGAGGTAGAATTTATGCGAATGTTTTCTCCTTTGGGGTCGTATCAAAATTTTGGACAATTTGACAGTGGTTTGGACGAATTTTGAGACTGTTTGAATTTGGGCCCTAAGTTGGATTTTAAATCGATTAAAAATAAAACGTGAGTGTTTTAACTCACTCACAACTTTTAAAATTTCTTATATTAGTTAAATTAAATTTATGATGTGATTAGGAATTTATTAATAGTTGTTTGGCATGTTTAAATCGTCATTCCAATTAATTTGAATTTATTTTGAACTTATTGTTATTTAATTTATTGTTGAATTTAAATTTCCAGTTAATGTCTTGTTGTTGATAGTCAGTTATTTGTTGAAATTTATTAATTGAATTGGATGATGATTGTGATGGATGTTTGATGGTTGATATTGGATGATTGGATGTTATGTTTGATTTATATACTGCTATGACTCTGCAAGTTCCCATAGTTATCGTTTAGGAAATCACTATGGGTTGAAATGTTATATACC
The DNA here is from genome assembly GCA_030765085.1 of Allium cepa. Lineage (NCBI taxonomy): Eukaryota > Viridiplantae > Streptophyta > Magnoliopsida > Asparagales > Amaryllidaceae > Allium > Allium cepa. The sequence goes on along the minus strand of CM060937.1, from coordinate 764,044,588 downwards.
CGAACGATATATAGATTAGGGAAAAATTGTTATGGGTTGAAATGATAGACTCGAGCAATTTTACGGATTTTTAAATATTAATTCGGGATTGCGGTTTGAAATGAAATATAACCGTAAAATTTAAATTGTTGATTGAAATGATAAATATCCGTATCATTTGACCCTAGGGCAGAGAATTATACACGGACACCGGATTGGTTAAATTAAATGATTTTCAATCCTTAATTTGTTTGAATTTAGTTAAATGATATTTTGAAATAAAATTTGATTTATATGAATTGAATTATTATTGGAAATCGAGTTTATGTTGATATTTGAATTGGTTTAAAGGAATTATTTAAAAAAAATTAATTGAAAATTTTAAATTGAATTTTGAAGTATAAGTAAAGTTTAGCAAAATTGAGCTATTAAAATTGTTTGAAATATATCTTTGAAATATATTGGAATTGGAGTAATTTAAATTGACGTTTCAAATATGGATTGGAAGCGATATAGAATTAAATATTTTATCGAGAATTGGAATTGAAAGATCTAAAATTGGGTTTTTGGAAATTGGAAATGGTCCAAATATATTGTAATAAAATAAATAGTTTAAACTGGTATAAATTTCAAATTCATATTTAATATAAATTGTTTAAAATTATATTATTTTAAAGATTCTAAATTTTAAGAATTTTCAAATTATTAAACTATTTTAATTTATATTAGCTATATTAAATGATTTTAACCTATTTTAAACCACTAAATTTATTTTAAAACTAATTAACCCATTTTAACTTATTTTAAATCTAATTAATCTAATTTAAAGCTATTTAATCTATTTTAATTATATTTAATCTATTTTAAATCTATTTAACTATCTTAAATCAATTTAACAAGTACCTTTAATCTATAATTAAACTATTTTAGATTATTTAAACTATTTATATCTATCTTAACTATTTATAAACATTTAAACTATTTTCTAAATTTTCAGACTAAGTAAAAGGGAAGTGTTTATATCCAAATTCATTGGTTCAAAAGCAAATACGACTAAATGGTATTGTAACCTAAGTCGGTTTTTGAATGTTATAATTAATTGAATATGATGATTTTGAAGTAAGGATTTAACCTAATTGGAAATATAATTTTTAAAAGAAATTATGATTTCAGGAATGGTATATGTCTAAAATGAATATGATTTCGGAAGTGATATGGTTTTGAGAATATGATATTTTGACATAAATTATGAATTGACTTTTGAAATGAAAAAGAGCCATCCGGTGTGAAAGAAGCGTTTGGTTGTTAAAGAGACCGGGATCGAACATTGTCATACTCTCTACCAACAGCCAAAACCACTTTAACAACTGTGTACATGGTGGAGATTTCAGAAATGAAGTAGGATAGTTTGGCTAACGAATCTATATAAGGAATTTACGTGTCCCTAACTCACATTGGTCTATTTCATGTGGCTAAAATCAAGAGCCACAATGGGCTAAGTGAGGTCATTCCTTCGATTGGGCACACTTCTTCGATGCTATATTCTGACATTGTGATTGATTTGGTGGCCATCCTTGATTTTGATTTCGGAGTGTGTTTCGAGGTGGGCGGTAGTAGCTGCTATTCATTACCATCAGTCTAGATACGCAAATGGTATATCTACCATAGCATTGCCTCGAGTGTCATGTCGCATGCCCTATCGCACCTTATACGAGTTTATTTTGTACCATACCTATGGAGTGCCCTCTGATAGCTATCTAGTTTACGAAGGAATTACGGTACTGTTTAGACTTTGGGAAGCCGATCTCTAGGCATCCGCTCTCAAGCTCACCTATCAACGGATGTTAACTGAGTGTACATGCTGACCGTTCTTACTTATTCTCGGCTTAGCGTGTCCTATCAGGCCGCTAACGTGGTCAGAAATCTAACCGTATTCCAATTTCTATCTTTGAAAACCGGCGCTTTTTGCGACCTACCCCCCGACATTCCTTATTAACCTAGCCTATTTCCTGGAAATAGTAAATATGGGAGGAATAAGTTTGAATTATCCAATAAACCCTATTAGTTGTGCTCCTTTTTTTGGATCATGGACTAAAGGAGCCTATATTCGATTTTACATTACTCATGTAGTATATGATTTTCCTTTCAAGAACATGGTTCTTTTGGTTCAAGAAGCTAACTTTTATTCATAAACAGGAAATGGGATGTCCTGCCTTATAACATTGCCCCCAAAATCCTTGGGTGGCTTTTTACAAAAAAGTAAAACAAAACCAAGAAAATAGCACCGTAGCAAGTTGCTATTCCATGCCCCTGGAATTGAGATTCCATCAATAGTAGCCAATTGAACGTTCCATCTCCAAGCTTTTGTTTTCATTGCGTAAGAACTTTCCCAGTTCGTACCAAGTGCCGTCATATACAGGATAACTCATTTCAAAACAACGTTCCTTACCTCAAAGGGATGGCTTCGGGCATTGGTGTTAAAGTGGCATGCTGCACTTTTAATTAGAGCAACAACGCTCAATTATGCTTCTTCCCTTTTCTCATTGACCAAATCGAGGAACAAGCAAGCGTTCCTCGTTTACCTTTAGATCTAATACTTTTTACAGTGAGAAGGGCCTCCAATTCTATCAAGATCATAAACTCAAATCTATAGGCTAAAGCAAATGGTGTATATCCGATCTTGAACTTACAAGTCATCATATAAGCCTACAATGCTAGTGAAAGCTTACTGAACTAGTTGCCTTTGGCCTTAGTTAACCATCTCTTCAGGAGAGACTTTATGATTTTGTGCACCGTCTCCACATGTCCATTCACCTGTGGGTGTACTACCATTGAAAATGTTTTCTCAATCTTGTACCAATTGCAAAAATCCTTGAACTTGGTACTTTTGAACTAGGTTCCAATATCCATTGTAATCTCCTAAGGTACTATGAACCTACAAATGATGTTTTTCATCAAAATGTTTACTACTTATTTCATCATAATCGTGGCTAATTGTTCTAATTTGGCCCACTTTGTGAAGTAACCCACCGCAACTTGAGCATACTTAGTCCTCTTTTCACAATTGCTAGCTCACCAATTATTTCAATTCTCCAAACGATAAAAGGCTATGGGAAAACCATTTGCGTAAGTTTTGTTGACAAGGCTCTTGAAACCTTCGTAAATCTTTGGTAACGATGGCATTGTTTTGTGTGATCTTCCCTATCTCAATTTATTGTTGGCCATAAACATTCGTGGCAAAGTGCCTTTTATGCTAGCGTCTGCCCACCTAGTTTGATCACCACAGCTACCCTCATGGATTTCCATGAAAATTTACTTAGACTCAATCTTAGTAACACACCTAATCAAGGGGCTAGAGAATCCTCTTCTGTAAAGCACTCTTCCTAGCACTATGAATCATAGTGCTTTTCGAAAGAATTTTTTTCGTTCATTCACGTCTCTTAGGATAATTCCCTTAAGCAAATAATCCTGGATTAGAGTGTTCCACGACTCCCTTCCCTCTTCGATCTCCATGATCAAATTTATAATCAAAGTTGATAATACCTCCATTAGAACCGATCCTAATAGTTGTGGTTCTCTAGAACTTAATTTGGCCAGTGAACCAGCCTTTGCATTTTCCTCTCTAGGGATGTGTGTAATCATTTAGTGTCTACATAATCCAACAGCTCCAACACCTATGTTAGGTAAGAAGCAAGTCTAACACCCTTAGCCTGATATTCCTTGTTTACTTAACAAACCACAAATCGAGAATCACTAAATATATGTAGCATCCTTATACCTAGTTCCTTTTTTATCCTTAGTCCCGCTATTAATGCCTCGTACTAAACCTCATTGTTAGATGTGGGAAACACCAACTTCAATGCATAAAAAATTGGTCGCCCTTCCGGAGTTACAAGTACCACTCCTACGCTCAAACTACACTCATTCGAAGCTACGTACACAAACAATTTCCAATGAGGAAATGAGACCATATCGTCTTCCTCTTCACTATCTCATGAGGTAAACTCTACGATGAAGTCTGTCAATACCTTCCGGTTTATAGTCCTCCTCGAGTGGTAAGTTATATCATACCGACTTAGCTGAATATTCCATTTAAGTAACCTTCTCAGAGTCTCAGGTCGGTACAACACCTGCTTCCAAGGTTGATCCTTCAGCACTTTAATTAGATGAGCCTGAAAATACAGTCATAGCTTTCTCGCAATCAGCAAACAATATGCATGTTTCTCCAATTTTGGGTAATTCTCATTGGCCCGAGTAAATCGTTTACTGATGTAATAAACTGACTTCTAAATCTTCACCTCTTCACGCACTAATACTATGCTCAGTGTGTGAGCAAACATTACAAAATAGACAAACAAATCTTCTCCGTCCAACGGTTTGGATAGAACCGATGGTGTGTACATGTGCCCTAGTAACTCATCGAAGGCAATCTGACATTCCGCATTCCATTCCCAGTTCTTTTTTTCCATTTTTGAGAGCGTTAAAGAATGGAATACATTTATCCCTAGCCTTTGAGATGAACCGACTCAAAGCAGCAAACTTCTTGTTTAAGCTCTGCAACTCCCTCATGATCGGGGCATCACATTCCTTAAGGCATCAATCAGCTTTGGATTAGCTTAAATGCACCTCGAATTCCAAATAAATCCTAAAAAATTCCCCAATGCAACTCCAAATGAGCAGTTCAACATATTCAACTTCATTTCATATTACCACAATACCTCAAATTTTTTTGGAAAGTCATCCATATGGTTACTTGAAAGCTACGGCTTCATGAGCATATCATTCACGTATGCTTCCATCGTTCATTCGATTTGCTTCCTGAATATATAATTCACCAATCTTTGGTATGTAGCTTTTCTTTAGACCGAATGGCATCATCTAGTAAGAATATAATCCCAAATCCATTATAAAGCTTGTGTGCTCCTGATCGGGTACATGCATCAGAATCTAGATATAACCAGAATAAGCGTCCATAAGCAAGAGCAACTCGTGTCATGTGATCCCGTCTATTGGTCGATCAATCCTACACAATGGAAAGCTGTCCTTTAGGTATTCTTTATTCAAGTCAAAATATTTAATATATGCCCACCACTTTCTATTTCATTTCTATACAAAGACAGAGTTCGATACCTACTGTGGGTATAAAGCATCAAAATAAAACCATTCGCTTTCAATTTGTCTACTTCTTTTGTTAATATAGCGGGTTGTTCTGGACCCAAATTATGTCTTTTTTGTTTCGTAGATGGAAACTTCAGGTCCACATTTAGGGTGTAGCGCGTTATCTCTGGTGATGTCCTACACATTTTTGAATATGTCCAAGCAAACACATCCAAGTTTGCTCATAGAAAATTAACAAACCCTTTCTTAATCATGTGCTAAGTTCATATTCGATCTTAAGAGCCCAAGTACGATCATCCATGTTGAGCGGAACATTTAACGTCAACTCAACCGGTGCTACCCACACTTCCTATAACTTCTTTCATGGATCTACAGAACTTGTTATTTTTTCCGAGCCATGGCTTGGGTTTAGTTAAAATGCTTCTGAGTTCTTAATATAGAGAACTTTTCCTATATGCTTGCCTTTCACTTGTCGCTTTTCCTCTCATAGCTCAATGAAAAAATATTCCCTTCTTGTCCTTTGATCTCCTCTAATCGATCCAAACCCATTCTCTTTGAGGAATTTCATCATTAAGCACCAAGAAGCTTGTGCTATCCTAAAACCAGCCCGGGTTAGTTTGCCCAAAAAGGCATTGCACGCCGAATATTCATACGCTATAACAAACTTATGAATCTACACTACCTTTCCGTCCCCATCACCTAACTTGATCGAAAAACCAATTGTCCCGATCGGTTGTTTCACCTTGCCTTTAAATCCTCAAATCATTGATTTACAGAGCTTGACATCCTTCATACTTATCATCATTTAATCGAATGTCTACTTAAAATTTATTCTCGAGCTTCTGCTATTCACCGAAGCTTGGCGTATTATTGCAGGACCAACAACAATGGTTATCGCCATGGGGTCAAATGTTGGTGCTTCAACATGATCAGAATCCCTATTCCAGAACACAATATCACCCGTTACCATTCTCTACTGCTTAGCCGTAGCTACGACCTCGATGGCAAAGCAACTTTCCTATGGTATGTGCTTCAGCGAGCTCATATACTACTCAATTTCCCTTCAGCTTTTCTCTACTAGATTAGGTCCTTCTGTAATAGTGTTTGTGACTATCTTTCAATCAGCCTGCCTAGGCCCCTCTTCGTTGGGTCCAGGCTGATTCTCTCGTGTTTTTGGCCCTATAGGTCTAATATTCTAACTGCCATCTTGCGTCTATTTTACATATAGTTGTATCCTTTTTTTTCTTTATATATACTATGATGAAATCCCTAAAATGCTGATACTCGTTCGTGATGTGTCCACGAGTCTCATGGAAACGACAATACTTGCTTGAGCACTGCTCTTCCTCCGTCTCCTCCCTCCTAGATAGCCATATTACCGTTTAGCCCCTTGCATAGTAATGTACATTTTCTCTAATGCATCATTCATAGGCATATACTTATCCGACCTAATATTTCTTAGGCACTTTTTGGCATTATTCCGCCTACCTCTAGAGCCTTAGTTTCTTCTTTTCTAATTATAGAAATTCTTACTGCTATATTACCATAACTATCACTATTTTCTTAATTGCCACATTACTTTGAACTACCTCCACTGAATGTCTACCATCATTCTTTCCAATAGCTTGACTTGCTTCTACCAAATGCAAGAAGTGATTTACTTTTCAATGGAATTCCTCCATAGTCATCAGCTGTTTCATCTTCAGCCATTTCTCGAAGCCTATGTTAAGATTTATCCCCAAACAAATGCCATAAACACCAGATCTTCTTTTGATTATTAACCTTCATCACTACAACATTGAACCAACTCAAGAACCTCTTCAATTACTCCTTAGGTCCTTGAACTAGGCTTAAGAAGGACATCACATCCTTAGAGCACCAGTGTGGGGCCTGAACTGCACCATAAACTTCTTCGCTAACTCATCAAAAGTTGATATAGATTTCGACGCGAGCCGAATAAACCATATTGATGCAACACCTTCCAAAAAAATAGGAAAATACTTATACGGTACCTCATCCGTCGCTTTGGCACCATCCATATGTCATTCATATTTAAACAAGTGTTGCTTAGGATTGGTAGTCCCATTATACGATGGCATTGTTGGCATCGTAAACCACTTGGCATACTCCTCCCTTAGATTATTCTTCACGAATGATGTTCTACTTGGCGCGATACACCATTGCTCATTCTTCCTCTATTTATTTTCATCCACCAAATGCTTAACCATATCTGCTATGTACTCCTCACTTGCTTTGAACTCTAAAGGTCGACCATCAAGAGCTACGCTGAGTGTTTGAATTTGAAACCAATTTTGGTTTGCTTGTTGACGTCAAGTTTGTCAATTCTCTAAGAGAACCAGTCCTTTTTTAACGTCAGATTGCCTCTATAGCGTTTATTTACACACCAACACCTTAAATTCCAACACCAAGTTCGCAATCATCACCATCGTGCTGGAGTTCATCCTCTAACAGCCCAACTTTTTCATTTAATATTTTAATTCTTTTATTTAGAAACTTTATGGTTTTATTATTTAAAAGTTGAATTATTAAAATGATTATAAATCATTGCCCAAATTGAATAAATATAAGTAATTTCTGTAATTCTGATTTTGGTTAAAGTTAACTCTAATTGAAATTTTAAATTCAAAATTTTAACTTCAAATCTTTTGTATGAAAATATATATTTTTTCAACTTTTATTCCACTCTTTTTTACTTATATTGGTTATATACCTTTAAACTAAGGAAATAACGTTGCAAAAAGGGGCAATAAAATTTTATGTTTCTTTTATACGCATATACAACAGTTCTTAGTTAAATGATAAATAAATCAAACGAATGTAAACAAATCAAAATTAAATTAATGTAATAAATAGTTTATAAGTAAGCTATTTAGTTACACATTTTATTTTGGTACGTTTATATTCATTTGTTTCATTTCGTTGGCGTGTAAATGGTACGTTATTTTATGAAATATCCGTTAGTTCATATTTTGCTAAATATATTTACTAAATAAATAAGAAACATATAAATTTAAATGCGTTACTTTTGTTATAAATTTGGGCCTACATTTTGTTTAAATTTTTGCGTCGGTTATACACACTCTAAAATTTCTTACCTCAGCTAATAAAAAATCATCATCAACCGTTCCTTTTCTAAAGGAAAGAAATTTAAAATCTTGCCCCTAAATTTGTGTGTCTTGATTCATCTCCTATCCACTTTCTGTTGCCTCCTTATACTTTATAGGAATGAATGCATTTATTTCTCTCTAACCGTTCAAAATCCAACTAAAGTTTGCTTGAAATTTCACATGTAAACTTCTACACGTTCCTTTTACTGCAATTGTTTAATTTGGTATATAATATTTGATTTCTCTTAGCTGTTACAAAAGCAATTACGTCTTGCCATTTCTTTCACCTAGATTCACGCAACTCATCTTATAAAATCAAAACCCACGTACCAAATTTTCTTTTACATCTCATTTTGTGTTTAGTCTTCTTCCTTCTAGCGTGAGTTTCAGCTATAGGTAATGGCCACTTCTTCTCATATTTTATTTTCTTTTTTCTCCATGCTTTGTTTCATTTATTTCCTATCGACTGTCCACCTACTCGGCTGCTCCACCACTTCCCGCCGACCGGCCTGCACCCCCTCTGCCGCCTCATCCAGTACAAGCTCCTCCCATCCCTATGTTGCGACCAGATCTGGCTATAGAGCCTGAGTAGTTCATCACCACATATGCATAGCAGAGCCATGCACTTCTTCCTCCATCAGATGAAGCCGCAGCCACCTCCTCCTGGCAGTGACGCCGACTTTGACAAGGCACGCACCCACCTGAAGGCGTTGATGGTCCAACTGGACCGAGTGTTTTAGTCACCTGTGCTTTAAAGAAAGAGTAAATATGTTTGCACCACCTTTGTATTTTATCACAGCGTATATTGCCTAAAAATACTACTGCCTTGCGTACATACATGAATTTCAAAACGTAAACTTGGACAAGGCCGAGTATGTGGGGCGTTGGTGGAGTCGTAGGGTGAAGTGGCCGAGTCACTTATAGTTCTTATCATATTTTCCTCCCTTTTGTTTATTCAACTTGTTGTACTCGAGCCATTTTTGTTCAAGTTTTGATATCACTTCTTCCAGCTTATATTTTTCGGTCTTGATGTAGTCATATTTGAATTTTTCGTTCTTAGTTGTATTTGTTTTGTTCCAAGATCTGAATCGGATTGGCTCATCTTCCAATATTTGATCATGCCTTCTGTACATTCCTGGTGTGGATGTCGTTGTTTTGAATAGAATCTTCAGTGGCGAAAAATTAAGTATTCACACTTGACAAACATACTTATAGAATCGTAAATTAATAATAAGTCAAATTGTAGAATAATTACAGTATATTTTACTTGTCTGTGATATAAAATTTATGATGTTAAAACCCTGTTATAAAAATTTTCACATCATCCGTTGCAGTATATGTTGTTATATTTATGCTGTTATAATATTTATTTATTTACTGTTTATCACTACAAGATCCCTGAAGAGTAGAAATCGTTATGGGCTGAAATGAAAGGCCTGAACGATATTTATTTATTTAATTATTCATTTTGTACTTAATTACTTAGGATTGCGGGTTTGAAATGATAGAACCGTGGTTTTTTTTGTAAATTACGGATTGAAATGATATATTATCCGTATCACTTGACCTAGGTTAGAAAATATTATACAGACCCGTGGTTATTATATATTTCCTGGAAATATTTAATATTTTGAATTAGTATATTATAATATATTTTTTAGTAATTGGATTAAAAATGATTTTTATAAGTATAGTGATTTTATACAAGTTAAATGTGTAAATAAATGAATGGTTAAATTAGAATTTGAGGCATAAAATTTATTCTGTAAACTTCGATTTTGTAAAATAAAATGGAATTCAAGTTAAGAAATAAATATGATAAATTGTAAAAATTCGAATATAAAGTGGATGAATAAAAGGTTAAGTTTTCTATGAATTAAATGGTAAGATAAGTGAATACTTAAAAATGGAAGTTGAAGTATAACTTAATTAAAAATGTGAAGTTGGGATTAGAGTAAAGGAAAGTTAATAAATAAATTGGAAATTAAGTTTATTTTTGAAGTGATAATTTAACTTAATTGTTAAGTAAAATTTTATAGAAAATTATGCACTTGATTTTAATAAGTAAAGCATAGAGAAGTTGAAATTTATATGCAAAACTTAATTTATAAAAATCATAAATTGTTGAGTAATTTAAATAACTATTTCAAAGTGGAAAATATGATTTTATAAGTTAAATTGGTTTAAATTAAGGTTTAGTTATTGCTAAAAGTATATTGAAGTCTGAAATTTAATTTATTTAAATCTATCGTAAAGGATATTACCGCACTTTGGAAGTGCTGTAGTTGATGCAATTGAACTAAGGCTAAACCTTTGGGATTTATATTGGATTTTGTAAGAATAATAACTTCACTTGTAAATAGTTTAAAATGAAGTATTTTGATTGAAATATAAACTATTTTGGAATTTTATAACCAAGGGTAATAATAACGTTGGTTGTTAAAGAGACCGGGATCAGATATGGGCATACTCTCTGTCGATACCGAAAACCACTTTGACAACCGTGTATGCGGTGGTGATTCCAGAATGAAGTAGGATTGTGACGCCCCACCTCTATACCCGCGCTAGCCAAGAACACTCTGGAGTAGTGCTGTCAACTAGCACGAAGAATAAGGCTGTTGAGGTGTGACCATCCATGTAATTGCTTATCACATGGTGGCTATAAATAATCTTCGAAAACAAACATAGAAATAATCATATCACAAATCAGTCACATATATCCATATCACAAAGGCGGAAGAAGATATGAATATATAACTAACACATGAAAGTGTACATCAGAGTAGTGGTCAGTAAGATCCACGATAATACAAAAGAATAGCAACACGTGCTATACAAAAGAATACAACTATGAGTCTATATCTCAAGTGTATACAACAAAAACTGCTAATCTAAACAGTTAGCCAAAAGTCAGAGTGATGAATCCCTGGGAAGAAGTCAAGCAGAAGCACCTGTAACATCTCGGTCTGACCCGAGTATTATTTAAGAAAATAATAAACGGGTCAGTCTAGCTATAAATATCAGATGACATGATATAACATAAAAGATATGGCATAAACATAAACATCCACAATGACATACCACTATAAGTATGTAAATAATGATCAACAGAAGATCAATCAATAAGAGATAATCGATATCACAAGAATCTTCTCAAAGATTCGGAAAGGGCATCATACTCCAAACTTGTACTCATAACAAGTCAATGACATAAATTCTAGAAATCAATGCAAGCAGTCCAGAAATCATAGAAAAGAGAAAGAGGCCTATCACATGACAGTCCGAAGACCAAGGGGAGCTACCCCACATGTGTGAATGGAATCACACAGATTAAGGTCCAGACTAACCAAAAAGCAAAAAGGTATGTGTGATTGGAATCACACAAGTGGTGTCTAGTCTAACCTCGCAACAAGAGACATCGCAAAGTTGCTAGTCTAAATCATCAGAATGATCGTCATGATCAACGAGAAGTGTCAATTACACTAAGCTAGTAAATATAGAAGTTTAGCTTCATGTCCCATAACCACTTGCTTAACTTAAATATTTACGAACAAACTATAAATCTTCACTAATAAAATTGTCACAAGAGGTTCAATCGAACAAGTCCAAGAATTAACCGACGAAGTGAACGCAAGCGTTTCATACCACTTGTTTTACTAAGTCGTTTAATTAGATTTCTCATCCGAGTGAGGTAAACGTTTGTATATACTAATAGATTGGAAAACGGTTTAAGAAAAGAGCTTAGTTATTAAAAACAGAGTTGAAATTGTTTGTTTAAAGAGTTTTGATATTTACTACTAGTATTGAAACCTTTATATTATAAAGTGACAAAACACAGAAGCAATTGTAGAAACAATCAGTCACAAAGATCGCATACGGAGATGTGAATAAAATCCAAGGAAATCAGCTCAATGTTTTTCAGATAAGATCCCCTACGGAGGGGGGGTCCAGGAGGGTGGCAACCACCCAAGGTGGGGGTGCGGGGGCAACGCCACCGCTTATGGGGTTCGACCTGCCCGGTCAGGTCGCGGGGGTCCAGGGGGCAGCGCCCCGACAAAACGGTACGACCTAAGTGAAGGCAAGAGGCCTACAACCTAAAGCAAAATGAGGTCTAACGACCTAAGGGTTCACGTGACCTAACACAATGGCTGAGCGACCTAACTAAGTGCGCGACCTGGTGGGTAAGGAGGTCGAGCGACCTAAAGTTCTTTGCGACCTAACGAGGTAGAGGGGACACGCGACCTAAAGGTACGCGACCTAAGAAAGCACGCGACCTATCGGCAACAAGGATCGAGCGACCTAACGACAACATGGGTCGAGCGACCTAACTTTGCCGCGACCTATAAATATCATGACCTAAGGCCACAACGACCTAAGAAATAAAGGGGAGCGACCCAAAAGAGGAAGGGTTTAACGACCTAAGCAGTGAAGAGGCCAAGCGACCTAGCGTGGTCAACGACCTAAAAGGTTTCGTGTCCTAAGAAAGTGCGCGACCTAAAGCACACGCGACTTACGACCTAAGGAAAGCAGGCGACCTAACTCCACACACAAGGCCTAACGACCTAAGAGTTAAACGACCTACGACCTACGCCACCAACTCACGAGCGACCTAAAGCACACGCGACTTACGACCTAAGGAAAGAAGGCGACCTAACTCCACACACAAGGCCTAACGACCTAAGAGTTAAACGACCTACGACCTACGCCACCAACCCACGAGCGACCTAAGTACTAGGTCGTGAACGACCTAGCCCCGAACACACGAAAAGTGGTCAGAACGATCTAGGAGCTATCTCGTACGCGACCTACGACCTAAGACCCACACGACCTAACTCCGAACGACCTAAAAATGGCCAGAACGACCTAAATGCATAAATTTCGCCAAAACGCCAAAAATCGGAGTTTTTCGCCAATCCAATCCAAACCAAAAGCAAATATTCATGCTAAAGTGATAGGGAATCATTCCCAACAACCCAAGACAGTTATAGACAAGGATGTGAGTTAAAAATCTCACCTTTGCACCAAATATAAATGAAAATGAAGTTTTAAGCAAGCAAGAATCAATCCTTCTTCTATCTAAGCACAAGAAGCTTGAATCCAATGTCTTCTTCTTGAATTTGGAGTAGAAAGATGGATTGCAATTGAATTTGAGTTTTGGAATTTTAATTTCCCATTCCCTCCACCATTAATGCCAAAGCTTGATTAGTTAGGAAATTTATGAAGAGTGAGGAGAAGAGGGTTGGAACTTGGGCTTAATAGGCTAAACTAACCCAAAGTCCAAAGCGGGAAAAGTTAGTGAAATTTCACTAACTCCAAACCTATCGATGTTTATACATAAAAAAGTTGTAAACGGCATTTCGAACTCAATGGAAGTGGTCTCGAGTCCTAATTTGACCGTTTGCAAAAAGTAGCTTTTCGGACCAAAATCCGATTAACGAGTTAATATTTAAATAAAATATTTTAAATACAAACTCGATAAATATGCGGGTTGTTACAAGGATGGTGGTGACTTTCTATTGAGGTGTGTACGTGGACTCGACCCCCATGAGTTGGCATAAGGTGGCTAAAACAAGAGCGATCGACGAACTAATGAGGTAGCACCTTTGATTGGACACACTTCTTCGTATGCCATTCTATTACTACGTGATTGTTTGGTGTGCACCTTTGATTTCGGGAGTGTTGTTCAAGGTGGGCGATAGTAGCAGCTACGTGTTACCACCGATCCGGAAGCGTAATTGGTATGTCTACACTGGCATTGCCTAGTTGTGTCATGTCACCTACCCTAGCAAGCCTTGTACGCGTTTGCTTTTCTCCCGTAGCACGTGTGGTATCTTCTGGTGGCTTCCTGATCAGGAGGGACTATGATATCGGATGGACTACTGGACTATTACGTGTTAAGGGCTATATGGGTAACCCCTTAACGCTATTTTAAAGTAAGTTTATCTTAATATGGACACTATTATAATAGCGAAATATTACTATATAGTAAATAGTTTAACGGATCCTTAGAGGATGGGCGGTCCCAAGCATCCTCTAAGTTACTTGCCTTTATATTACAGTTCACTTGAATTAGCTTACATTTTATAAGTATGTATGTCCTGACTCGAGTGTTTGTGTTTATTTCTTACGCTCGGGTCAGCCTGAGTATCAGTTCGGACTTCATTTCCCGGAGCTAGGACTGTTGAAGATCATACCTTTCAAGCTGCTGTCTATTTTCTATTCATTCTTTTATCCTAGCTTATGTAATTGAGAAAAATAAATTTGGGATTTTCTGTAGTTGATTCAAACTATATTTGGTTTTAAGAATATGTAATTTATACTTATTTGGAGACTATGTGATAGTGGCTTCATGAACCACTATGTTATTTTATTTCTGCTGCGAGTATTCTGATTTCTGTGTCCGTGATTCTGTGATTTGATTTCATTTGCTCCAATTTTATATACAATCTATTGTTTTGAACTATCCAAGTTTGAAAAGTTTTAAATTTATTGTCGAATTTTGAATGGTGCAAAATAGTGGGTCGTTACAGTTTGTATCAGAGCTTTGGTTTTTAGGCAGACCATAGCCCGAGGAGCAAAAACTCATCAGAGATAGGGTAGAAATACCCTAGAATGAGTGAAGTCAATCTTAGAATCCTTTCTTTGTGAGAGGGCGTATTTTAAAGTATAAAATGATTTTTTAAAGGATTTTCAAAGAAGTATTTTGATATAAAACTTCCTTGTTTTAAAATTGAATTTTTCCGACTACTTCTTTCCCTTTCTCCTTCTTATATAATTAGGTCCTTTGTTAAATGCCTGTTCTAGTTGAACTTTATCCTATCTAATCTATCTTGGACTCTATTTTTTTCCCTCTGCCCTTAAACTCATTCTTGATTCTCAGGATGAATCGAGGAAATTCCAAAGGTAGCGGACGAGGTGCTGCCCTAGTTAGGTTTACTAAGCTTTGGAAGGAATATACCGAGCTTGGTGGCACCAAGTTCACAGGTTCTGAGAGCATAATTGAAGCTCAACAGTGGTTGAGAGATTTGGAGAGAATCTTCTCTGGTCTCGATATCACTAATGCCCAGCAGCGTCAACTAGCAGCTTGGCAAATGAAAGGAGACGCTTTGGATTGGTGGCAGTCAGTTAATCCTCACATGCAGAGTCTGACATCACCTGGGAGCAATTTAGGTATTTTCTTCGGTTGTTCAAGTTTAGTCTCAATTTCCCCCCCTTTTGAAATTTGTCTTATATCTCTTATCGTGCTTCAGGGATGCTTTTCTTACGAAATGGATGCCCGAAGTAGGCAAGTCTCAGTTGTATCGGGACTTCATGGATTTGTAGCGGGGTGATATGTCCTTTACTGAATATGAAAGGAAATTCAATGAGCTATCGCAATATGGCCTTAATCTGATAGACATTCCTCTGAAGAAAAACGAGAAGTTTATTTCTGGTGCACGCCCCAAGTACTATGATCGCGTCATTACCCACGTGAATGGTACGTTCACCGCTCTGACGGACATGGCTATCAGATATGAGAACCCCACCTCTAGGAACCCTCTAGCTGCCCAGTCTGCCCCATCTCAGTCTTCTGGTGGTTCTAAGAAAAGGAAGGCCAATTTCTACCGTCATAAGAAGAACTGGACAAGACGTCGGGTTTAGGATCGTCTTCGTCATCTCAAAGGGAGCCTGTGGACCTATCTGCCATTACTTGTCATAGATGCCACCAGAAGGGACACTATGCTAATACCTGTCCTACCTTGGGTGCTGCTATTCCACCTTCCGCTCAGTTGGCTAGGCGAGACCTTTGCCACGTTTGCCTTCAGCAGGGACATTTCAAGAGAGACAGAAGAATGGCAAGTATCAGGGATTTTTGCTGTCACTTCTGCATCCTCCCCAGCTCCACAGCCTGCACCCGCTCCCGCTCCTAGCGATTCTCAAGGTACACTTCAGGGTTCTTTTACTTTGTTTAAAACTCCTGTTCGTGTCTTATTCGATACCAGAGCTTCCCATAGCTTTATCTCAGTAGATCTTTGTAATAAATTTGAAAGTCTTCTTTCTTCCGAGTTTTCTTCCATACATTTATGCGTTTCAAACCCTATTGGTGGTCCTGCGAACCTTAGTAAGATTTGTAGGAATGTGAAACTCTTCCTTGATAGTTATCGATTCACGGGTGACTTCTATGTTCTGGGTTTTGAAGCTTTCGATCTACTACTTGGAGGTAACTGGTTGGATAGACATGATGCCTGTATTTATTGTAGTTCCCGTACTGTCTCTCTAGTTGGGGATAAGTTCATATGGGATGATAAGTGTAAGGCGACATTCCAAGAGTTAAAAAATAAGTTACTTCTGCACCAGTGCTTACTGTTCCGAATGGAAATGAGAGATTAACGGTATTCACCGATTCTTGTTGCAAGGGTTTGGGAGCGGTATTGATGCAAGATGGGAAGGTGATTACATATGCTAGTCATCAGTTGAAGACCCATGAGGCTAGTTATGCTGCTCATGATTTAGAATTGCTGGTTGTTGTCTTTATATTGAAGCTTTGGAGACACCATCTTTTGGGGGCTAAGTTTGACCTCTTCATTGATCATCAGTCTTTGAAGTATAACTTCACTCAAAAGGATTTGAATCAGCATCAAGTTCGGTGGCTTGAGTTTCTCGCATCTTACGGTCTTGACATTAACTACACCCCCAGGAAAGCTAATATTGTGGCGGATGCTTTAAGTAGGAAGAAGTCCTTGTTGTGCCAGCTTGTTGTTTTTTCCCCTTTTTTGGACCGTATCATGGCTAACCAGGACGAGGATGAGATGCTTAGGAGTATAAAGGGAAGTGTTCGTAGCAGGGTTGGAGGTAGTAGTCTTGATGGTAGTGGATCACAGATTGATGATAAAGGGATTTTGAGGATTAATAATAGGATTTGTGTCCCGAATGTTGATGGCTTGAGGTAGGAGTTACTCCGGGAACATCATCAATCCAGACTTTCCATTCATCCTGGTGTGGCGAAGATGTACCAGGATTTGAAAAATCTCTATTGGTGGAAGGGTATGAAGCGGGATGTCTCTATCTTTGTTAGTAGGTGTGCGACTTGTCAGCAAGTCTAGGGAGATCATCAGAAGACCACGGGTTTGTTGCACCCCTAGGAGATTCCCAATTGGAAGTGGGAGCAAGTTTCTATGGACTTCATCGATCGTTTACCAAGATCTAGGAAGGAAAATGAGAACATCTGGGTTATCGTGAGTAGACTGACCAAGTCTGCTCATTTTATTCCGGTAAAGTCTATCCGTACCGCTTTAAGTGTATCTGAGATTTATATGAGGGAGATTGTTCGCCTCCATGGTGTTCCCCTTAGCATTGTTTGAAATCGAGACCCTATCTTCACTAGTCAGTTTTGGAAAGCTTTCCAGGAATCCTTGGGTACTCGGCTGATTCTAGGCATTGCTTACCACCCTCAGACTGACGGTCAAACAGAAAGGGTGAATCAAATTGTAGAGGATCTTCTTCGTGCTTGTATTTCGGATTATGGAGGATCTTGGGAAGATCATCTCCATCTTGTGGAATTCACCTATAACAATAGTTATCAGGTATAATTCCAATCCTTTGTTCTTATCATATCTTAATTCTCTATCTGTCTCATTTTATCTTTTGTTTAGGCTAGTCTTAAGATGTCTCCGTTTGCTGCCCTTTACAGGCGACCCTATAGATCTCCATCCTGTTGGATTGAATCCGAAAATCATTTGGTTCTTGGTCCCGATATGATTTCGGAAGCTTCAGAGAAGGTCGAGGAGATTAAGAGGAGGTTAAGAATTGCTCAGGATTGGCAGAAGAAGTACGCTGATCGTCGTAGAAGGAGTTTGGAGTTTGAAGTTGTTGATCTGGTTTTCGTTAAGGTCTCTCCCTTGAGGAATGTGGTTCGGTTTGGGCGGAGAGGGAAGATTAGTCCTAGGTTCATTGGTCCATTCGTCGCTTGCTTATCGAGTGGATTTGCCTGAGAAATTCGCTGGAGTACATAATGTGTTCCATGTATTGCACCTTCGTCACTGTTTGCATGATCCATCTCTTATTATCCAGCCTTCTGCTCTTGATAGTTTGGATATCGAGCCTAATCTAACTATTGAGAGGAAGCCACTTCGTATCGTCGATCGAGGTACGAAACAACTAAGAAGAAAACCTGTTCACCTGGTCAAAGTGCAGTGGAGCACTGATGAACGGGACTGCACCTGGGAAACGGAGGAGAGCAAACGTGCTTTGAATCCGGAATTATTTGTTTCAGGTACTTTGCGCTATTATCATATTTTCCTTTTTTTACCTTCTTTCGTTCCTTTTCAAGGACGAAAAGTTTTGAGTGGGGGAGAGTGTAACAGCCCAACTTTTTCATTTAATATTTTAATTCTTTTATTTAGAAACTTTGGGGTTTTATTATTTAAAAGTTGAATTTTTAAAATGATTATAAATCATTGCCCAAATTTAATAAATATAGCAATTTATGTAATTCTTATTTTGGTTAAAGTTAACTCTAGCTGAAATTTTAAATTCAAAATTTTAACTTCAAATCTTTTGTATTAAAATATATATATTTTCAACTTTTATTCCGCTGTTGTTTTACTTATACTGGTTATGTACCTTTAAACTAAGGAAATAATGTTACAAAAGGGGGCAATAAAATTTTACATTTCTTTTATACACATATACAACATTTCTTAGTCAAACGATAAATAAATCAAATGAATGTAAACAAGTCAAATTTAAATTAATGTAACAAATAGTGTATAAGTAAGCTATTTAATTACACGTTTTAATTTTGTAACGACCCAGAATTTTGTGATTTATTTTAATTGTTTATTTTGATTATTTTATTTGAAAATTTATTATATTTATTAAAATGAATAATTTTTGTTATGTTAAGTATATTTTGATTTTTGTGTGAATTATAATTGCAAACCTGAATAAATAGGGTATTTCAAGAAAAGTGGATTTTTGGTCAATCTGGTCAAACTTTGAATTTTAAATTTTAAATTTGAATTTTTTAATTTTTGAATTTTATATTTTATTATGAAATATATTAAATTTAAAGAATACTGCTTTTTGCTTCGTTGAAATCCGATTTATATTGTTAAAGTTATGCTTTTTACAATATTGTACGTAAATTGGTTTATTTAATAAAATTATCTATTTTAATTTATATAATAATATTTTTATTTTTCAATTCATGTTCTAATATGTGTTATATGATATGTTAGGTATATATTTTATTTTAAAACATTTTAAAGTGATGTTATAATTTTTCCAAAATTTACTGTATTTATTTCCTATTTTTAAAGGCTGTTTTCTATTTTTCAGCTATTTTCTTCATTTAAATTATATTTAATTAAAATTTATATATTTATTTTGTGAATGCATTTTTATTTTATGTTTTATCTTTGTTATAAATATTTTTACAAGTCCATATAAATTTTCCAGAGTTCATTCTGTTTATTTTCCATTTTTCTAGACTAGCTTGCAATTTTGCGCTATTTTCTTATTTTAACCTTATATAATTAATAAATATTTATATATATTTTATATTTTGTTATATTTTTGAATTTGTGACTGGATTTATTATTATTTTCAGTAATATAAACTTATATAAGTAAATTAAAGGTAATTTGAAAAGGTTTTGACTTTTGGTTTCTAATGGCTCTTTCTTTTCCAACCTTTCACATTTGTAACTTAATTTGTCATCAATTAACCATTACTTCTCAATCCTTTTAGCTGCATACTTTCTTTATCATTCACGTACATGCATTTTCTCCTCTACTGAAAAAAAATCTCGGCCATCATCTCCTAGGAAAGCTTGGTAAACTTTCATTCTTTTTCCATGTTTTTTTTTTGTGATTTTAGCACTTGCCTTCATCTCTATTTGGCTCGGCCCCTCCTTCCTCCTTCACCTTGGCTGCGTCCACCACCACCACATCAGGCCAACACCTCCTCCAGCTCTCTGCACATCCATGGCCATGCACCACTTGTAGCCAAATCCACCAAAATATGAGCAAAACTCCACCTAAACCCTATAACCGAGCTCTCCACTTGGTACCACCACCTTCAACCACCTTTTGCCGCCACTTCCTCCACCACCACCACCTCAGATCTGACCATCACCCTCTGCCACATCATCCACCACCACCTGGACATCTGGACCTGACCATATAGCCTCTGGCCGAACCACGTTATAGCATAAAAATGTTGATATTTGCCTTGTTATGTAAATTGTTGCACACATATACTTCATCACCATTCAAACCAAGTAGGGCGACCCTGTTTGAACCAAACCCAACCCTTTGTGCATGCCGTGGCCATGCTAAATCCATCCCTTGTTGATCCATGTGAAGTTGAGAAAAAGTGCAATGCATTTGATTTGGTTTTGGGCATTGATTTCTAGCATTGTTTAGTGTTTATTTGGTTTTGATACTTATATATATTGTATTGTTTTGTTTAAATGTTATCAAGGCAATTAGCTTTGGCTCTCCCTCACTTGAATTGTAGTCGTGCTTTCGTGCCTTTTGGATCTCTGTTGTGTGTCTGAATCGGTTAGCTCTCCGATTAGTTAGTAATTGTTGTGTGTCTGATCCGGTACCGATATTTTTTTTGGTAATTTATTTCAATTCCAATCAGTTAGTAATTGATTATGTGGCAGTTTATTTTATTTGGTAATTTATTTCAATTCCAATCAGTTAGTAATTGATGGTAATAAATAAGTTTTCAAACTTGAATATTTTTTTCTATAGAAAATTTCTAAACTCTCTTCTGAGGGAGACGTCATCTTTCGTTTTTCAAAATTCGGACTTCTATTGCTCCATTTATCTTAATTCTGACAAAATAGTCGCATTTTAGGTATCGATTATCGACTTCCGATCGGATGATTGTACCACTGATATTTGTATACCGTTTTGATCTTCTCGTCGCGCTGATCTCTACGGTATAATTATTTCTATGTTTTAAAGTCCGATACACAACGGAACCCATGAAACCAGTTACCTTATCGGTACCGGATCCGCTACCATTTGTTTCTTTCGCGTTTCAAAATTTAAATGCGCATCAATCAATTGTTATGAATCGTGTAGCTGTTATCAATCCATCGTTTCAAATTATTATATGGTCCGTAACTCTAACTCTTCAAACTTCAACGTGCTGTTAAGGAAAACATGCTCAAACATCTACTTCTTTTGATCTCATTGATGTTGGGTATGAATTCCTAGCACTTGTTCATATGCACTTTCTTTTGGTTTGGATCGAATTGGTTAATATCCAAATTTTTAGTGTTTGGGTTCAATTCTTTAACGATCCTAACTTTGATGTTTGAGCATGTTTTTGGTGGTGAATCGGAGAGCTAATGAACTAGGGTATCTATAGGCTAAGGCTACTTAGGCCTATTGCTCGACCGATTGAGTTTTGGAAGTGTTGGCATTTCGATGAGAAAGGGCAGGAACTGCAGAAATTTGCATTTCGGCCGACCGAGCCCTGTATCCGGTCGAACGACCTGCTACTCCGAGCAATTTTTATGCTTCTAGCCAGCCGATCGAGCCCTGTAGTCCGATCGACCGACCTGGTCCTATTTTGCTGTTTTGCCTATTTTTGCTTATTTTGATTGGTATTCCAAATTTTATCGATTCAAGTTGGTTCTTAGTGGTTTTCATTGCACCTTTGGCTTTGATAACTTATTTTTGACTTCATTCACGGGTTTTCATAAACAAAAATCGTATTAATTGTTTCTTTCTCCAATTCTTAAATTCTATTTAAAACGCACATACACAATTCGCACTTCGAGCGGAGTGGAAGGAAGATTAAATGGTTTGGTAAAACACGGACCATGAATCCATGCGCTTGTCTATCCGATTAATCCCCGACCTATTCGATTGATTGTTTTGACCTTTTGGTCTGGTTTACCAATGAGATGAGGTGAACTTTGTACTGCTTTGAATGTGAAATTAACTAACGGATAGTAAACCGGTTAGTGCGAATGAGTGGTTATGGGACTCACGTTACCACTTTTCAGATTCCATTTTGAGAGTTATGACACATTCCGCCAGTTAGTGGTGTTCAGTACTGGGTCTCCGACCTTCACCACTACGGTTTGTTAGCTTCGGGTATGACGCCTTCGGGTATAGTGCCTTCAGGTTTGTGCCTTCGGGTTTGTTGCCCTTTATTATCGCTTCCGATGTTGGTCGTTATGAGCCGCATGGGTGATATTGGTTTTCCCTTTAATATCGCTTCCGATGTTGGTCGTTATGAGCCGCATGGGTGATATTAGGTTTGGAGTCCTCGGGCTCATGGATCCTTGTTTGTACAGTACCGAACTCGAGCAAATTTTATGATGCTTCATTGATATGTATATTCCCTTGGTATCGCCCTTCGGTGTTGGTCTTTTTGAGCTGCAAGATATGTAGCAATTACCTTGTGGAACTTGTGTTACCTTCATTGGTATTTGTTATTTGCCTTTATGGCTTGATTTGGGATATTTGTATCCTTTGTTTCTCTATGTTGCCTATGATATGAGGCTTGTTTTGTTATCATATGATTCATGTTTTGTTAGATGATTATGTTATCTCCTTTCGAGATATTTGTTATACCTTGTAACCTTTCAGGTTTATTGTTGTTCAGTTTATCTAACTGATTTGTTTCGCTAGATTGACCCGTGTATTTTATACTAGACCGAGATGTTTCAGGTTAGGTGCTTTTGGACTTAGCCTATTTTGCTTCCGCATGGACTATTCAACTTGTTCCTTTTTGTTAAGCTTTTTGTGTTGTCCCTTTTGTTGTAACTCTGATGTCTATTCTTTTTATTCGTCTGTATATTGTGGTTTTCTATACCACTTGACGTGTATTAGTTTGTATACTCTGGTATGTATCTGTATATGTGTATATGATGATATTCTGTTCTGTGATGTATATTACATTTGAGTTGTTATATTCTGTTCTGATAGATCCTTCAACCACCTATGGTTTTGTTTTAAGTATTCATTGGATATGTCAATCTGTTTGGTGTGATTATTGTCGATGTATTCAATAGATAGTTAGAGCAAGGCTATAGATGGTCGCTCCTAACCAGCCTTATTCTCCGTGTTAGTTGACGGCATTACCCTGTAGTGTCCTGGGCTAGCGTGGGTATAGAGGTGGGGCGTCACAGGTCGGTTGCCCAGGTTAGTTGCGATGGCCATTGCTCAGGTAGAGGAGCAATCTGGCAGATAAGGGTGGTAATGGCGCATCAGTGATCGGCGCTCATCTCTGAGGTAGCTTTGAACTACGATGGTTGTAAGATGAAGGGGACAGGTCGGAGGTGGGCGGTGGTTCGGCGGAGGTTGCGTGAAAAAATAGGAAAGGGGAGAAAGAAAAAAAACAAGAGAAAGGTATAAAAGTGAGAAAGAAAACGAAGAAGAAAGGAAAGGTAGCCCAGAAATGATAGTAAATTTTTCACTTATAAAAGGAAGTGAAGTAAAGGTAGGCTTTATTTAAACATAAGCTGAAATTTATTTTATTCCCAACGTAGATGAGAGAGAAAGGGAAAGATATCAAACAAATGAATATATTCCAAATAAATGTAATATAAACGGTCATGGTGTGGTTCAGCAGAAAATTTAATGCAATTTATAATTGTGTGAGCTGTACGTTGATTCAAGGAAAAATCAAAGCAATAAATGGCTTGTTTTAACAGCACGTTGAAGTTTGAAGAGTTAGAGTTACGGACCATATAATAATTTGAAACGATGGATTGATAACAGCTACACGATTCATAGCAATTGATTGATGCGCATTTAAATTTTGAAACGCGAAAGAAATCAAATGGTAGCGGATCCGGTACCGATAAGGTAACTGGTTTCATGGGTTCCGTTGTGTATCGGACTTTAAAACATAGAAATAATTATACGGTAGAGATCAGCGCGACGAGACGATCAAAACGGTATACAAATATCAGTGGTACAATCATCCGATCGGAAGTCGATAATCGGTACCTAAAATGCGACTATTTTGTCAGAATTAAGATAAATGGAGCAATAGAAGTCCGAATTTTGAAAAACGAAAGATGACGTCTCCCTCAGAAGAGAGTTTAGAAATTTTCTATAGAAAAAAAATATTCAAGTTTGAAAACTTATTTATTACCATCAATTACTAACTGATTGGAATTGAAATAAATTACCAAATAAAATAAACTGCCGCATAATTAATTGAATGTTTACCATTTGCTATTTTTAATTATACGTAATCCAAATATTAAAACTTAATTTCAAAATATTATTATTGAAAATTTATCAAAAATCCAATTAAATACATTATAAAACCAATTAAAAATTATTAAAATTTTATGGGTCGTTACACTCTCCCCCACTCAAAACTTTTCGTCCCCGAAAGGAAGGAGGTAGGAGAATTGAACAACCAGAAATAAATAGATTGAAAGACTAGAATAGACAATTAATTTAAGACTATATAAATTTTACTTGAAATATTCATTTGAAAATTTCATTTGAAATTAAATTGTCTTTAATACTTTAATTTTTTTTTCAAAACCTGTTGGAATTAAATATGTTTAAATAACACATTTATAAATATGTGAAAACTATTTGAAAACAATTTATTTACATAATTAGTTATATTTACACAAAAGCTATTGAAAACATTAAATCTATCATTCATAAATTTATTAATTTATCTCAATATATTTTCCAAATATTATCACTTAACATTTACTTTAAATATGTTTTATTTAATTAATAATTTATAACACTAAAATTTTCGATTAAACCATGTAGTATATAAATAAACAATATTTAAAAAGGGTATATCCAACAAGGAAAGAAGGTAGATTCGGAAAACAGAATCAAGGTGAATAACTAAAGCTGAGCAGATAAGGTAGATTCAAAAGAATAATGTCGGACATGAATAATAAAATTCAAACCATAAGAATTTTAATTTCAAAACTAATACGGAATTTTCTTGTGGGAGATACCTTTATAATAAAATACCTTTATAATAAAATACTTTTATATCAAATCAAATTTTCCTTTCAAAAATACATTTATAACTCGATGTTTCAACAAGATTATCCTCGTTCTTGTAGACTCTGGCCATGCGTTGATCAGGCGCAAATCTAGAATTCTTCAAGTACTTAGTAGACCTGTTTCAACACCCAGTAAAAAAACTTGAAAAACCTTTTAAAAACAGATATGGAAAGTAGAATCCAAACAATGCAACCAAACCAAAACCTTTGTCCAACCATGATTCGCAGATACACAATGGTTACGCCTGGATCCCACAGGAAACAATCCGTATCTGTAAGCTTTCTCAGCCTGCGAGTTACGCCAGGATGACTAGTAGGGTGCAGGATACACAATGGTTACGCCTAGATACCCCAGGAAACAATCCATACACCTAGGCTGTCTCAGCCAAACAGTTTTGCTACTAATGCGACCTACACAGATTGCAGGATACACAATGGTTACGCCTGGATCCCACAGGAAACAATCCATACCCCTAGGCCGACTCAGCCAGGCAGTTGCACTATGCAGTCGCAAGAGAAAAAAACCATGGGTTACGCCACGGTGAGAACACTCGAGTATCACATCCGAAAAAACAAAATTCAGAGAGAATATATCGATAGAGTGAATCCACAACGTGGCCACAAAGCGAGTATCAAGCAGAAGGCACTTTCCAAATCTTTACTTCGAAAATATGTATCATATAGTACCTTTTCAAATCACTTTCAAATATCACACTTATATAAAGTCCATTACATATAGGATTCCATTTTCAAATCGAATACTTTCCAAATCAATAGCATATCAATCACATTTATATAGACTTTGATTATAAAAAATTCTCTTTCCAAATTAAGTACCTTTCAAATCAATAGGTTTCAAATCAATTTCGTACTATACAAATCAGTTTTAAATAAGTTCGATAACTACCAAATCAAATATTCGGTAAATCAAGGTCTCAAAATTTTTTCTCGTTTCAATAACATTTCAGTTTCAAGATCATATCTGATTTCACCAAATTTTCTTCCAAATTAAATGTATTCAGTTTCAAAGTTTCTTAAATAGTTCACTTCCAATTCATAACTCAGTATTTGATTTTTATTCCAAAATCTCTTCATTTAATTTTTGTTGAGCTCACACTCATTTTTATAATTCAAGTTGGATTTATTTCACTTATCAAAACATCGACAATTTGGGTTTTCTATTTCACTTTTAAATTTTATAAGTCACACGACTTAGTTTTCACATTTCCATCAATTCTATACTCGGATATATTCACATTTTATTTTTAACTCGAGAATATACATTTATTCATTGCCTAAGTATATTTTCATTTCATAAATTTCAAATTTTTTAAAAGCTATTTATTATTTACAATTCAAATTTAAACTTAAATTTTATTTCATTCATGATTTATACCTTACGGTTATATAATATTTCACAACTCAAAATTTATATTTACTTCAATTCGATATTATTTCCAATCCAATCAACTTTATAACTTATAGTTATATAATCACTTTATAATTCATATTTACATATTTAACCCAATTCGATATGATACAAATCCAATTCACCATTTTATTTAAATTTCAGTTCCTTTTAACCAACATTCCAAAATCATATTTGAGTTATTCATACTTAAATTAAATTTCACTCTAAACAAATTTATTTTTAATTCGTTCAATTTAAATCAAGTAAGAATTTAATTCCAATTTCAAATTTTTTTCCCACTTTCTTACTTTTATTCATATAGCAAATTCACCATTCGAATTTATTATTGTCTCAATTCCAAAAAAATTATTTAACTTTCCTTAAGTTAAATTCAATTCGCACAATCTATTTTAACTTACTTAAATTAAAATTTATTTCCAACTTTTAATTTTCATATTTTCTTTTCTTTAAATCATCCTCACTTTATAATTTCATAACTTATTACCTAGGTTTTTTTCCAAAATTTATATTGAAATTCCAGAACTCAAACACCCTGTATATATTTCAAGTCACTTTGTATTCAAATATATACATATATACTCTTTTTGGTTTAACAAACCACTTCCTCAGAATTTCAAAATTAACCCCATTTTTATCCAAAAGAAATTTCTTCCAAATTTTTTTTAAACAAAACTTGTTTGCTTAAAAAGTCTGAATAAAACAATTTCGGTAGCATTTCGTCACTTAGAAACCCAAAAATGAATACTGATGATGCTGTAGTCATCACCAAGATTATTTTCCAACGATTAAAGTGAGTTTAGTGCTGTAACACTTCCAAAATCCATTTAAAACCATTTTTCTATTCAAAAATATCTCCAAAATAATAATACTGTTATTTATTTTCAAATACTTTGGAAATTATTTCTGAAAATCTCTAGGATTTAATTTTCCAAATTCTGGTTTGAATCCATTTTTAGTTTTTAACCCATTTGTATAATTCATACTTATACAATCCAATTTGGTTTTAATAAACCATTTCCAATTTTGTAATCTTGTTTTGATTATATAATAACAACCAAACATACCACTATAATAATTTTTAGAAAATTATTCTCTTTTATATAAAATCATAATTTTGGTAAAATTATTTCATTACGCGCTTCGAAAATATTACCGTGTCGGTTACTATGTTTAAGTGTTTGGAAACTTCTATCAATTTAGTTGTGATATCCCAGAAATTTCAAGCAATTTAAAATCTGATAATCTCCTTTATAAATTGTTTAAAATTGGTAAAATTGTTGTTTCAAGAGATAATAATAATGATTATTTATATATATATATATAGGTTTGAATAGATTTTAAATAGGATTATTATTTACAAATTGAATTTGTGATTTTTTAAAATATATATATGAGTTGATTTCAACTTGGATTTTTAATTAAATTTGAATTTGAAGTTCAAAATATAAATATCTTAAAGTAAATTGAAAATATATATATATATATGATTTTATTAGTATATAGTTTGTTATTTTCATTTAAAGATCATATTAATATTAATGAAGGAAAGTTGTTACTAAATATAAATTTAATATAAGAGTTTTATGGAAAACATTTAAAAATATAAATAAAGGATATAAAGTTTAATGAGTATATTTGTATAACTATTATAAGTGTGTAGTTTGATTTTATATCATCTAATTTTAAAATTAAATAGACAAATATAAGAGGAAGAATAAATATAATTAAGTTAGAGTAATTTAAGATAAAATTTAAACATTTAAAACAAAAGACATTTATAAATATAAAAGATAAATTTAGAATATTATATAAGTACACATAAAAACATATAAAACATGGATCTACAAATGTAAGCGAGAAATATGTTTGATGACAAGTATCCTTAATTTCTTAAAATGATTATATAGGTTATATAACATCTCCATTCCTCTCTTTCATTTCTTTTATCATCTCATTCTTAAAAAAAAAAGAAATTTGAAGCTTAAACCAAAAAGAAACCAACTTGAACAATCAGATCTAAGAAACAAACAGTTGAAGAAAAAAATCATCAAAACAGAGTCAAGCATCTACAACTCAAAACTTGACACAAGATCAGTTCTCAAATTGTAAACAACTCTATACAAGTCATCAGGCAAGATTCCAACTACAAATCTAAATCAAAGAAAGAAACAACTCCGAAAATCCAATCCAAATTAACATCAAAAGCAAATTAAGTTTCAGACTCTGTTTTAAAGCAAATTCAGTTCAAAAATTCATGTTGCAAAAGAAGATTTGATTACCTCAATAATCAAGCATGAATCAAAGCAAGATCAAAGCACATCTGGTTCAATTCGAAGGATATTCAAAACTGCAGTCTCAAGCTTTCAATTTCAGTTTTGAACTCCTCTATTCATTCATTAACAGGTGAGTAAACTTGGTAAATCTAATGAATTTTGAACTAGTATGTGTTGGTCTTATAAGTATGATCTGAATTATGCTGTGCATGTTGTTTAAAAATGATTTAAGCATATATATATATATATATATAGGAGTGTGTTAATAATTATACCTGATTGGAACATAAAAGGTAAATCTCTGTTCAGATTGAAACAGTGAGTAAACGAACTATAATTTATTCTAAAAACTAGATGCTTGTGATGATTTTAAGGGTATGATATGAATTATGCTTGCATGTTTGTATCAAATGTGAATTTCTGTATATATGTATAAGTATGCATGTCTGAGTTGCACTATTCTTATTTCTCAGGGTTTTAAAACAAAATTGAAAATTTAAATTTCATCTTTAAAAATCTTATAGGTTGTGAAATTCAAACAAGATATGTTTGTTTAAAACATAAGCTAAGTTTTTAGAATATAATTTAGCATAATAAGTATGGAAATTATCTGGAAATTATGAAAGACAGTGAAATTTTTAAACATATCAAAATTCCTACTCAAACAATTCATGCTTTCAGGTATATAACCTATTTTGTTATCTAAAATAATGAACTTTAAGCGTCTAATCCAGATTTTTATTACTAGATCGAGTGAGGAATTTGAGGTTGAACGGATTTAGGCAAGTCGGCGAATTGGGGCAGCTGGATTGATTCGAAGATGTGGCACTTGGGGCGGAGGAGGAATAGGACATGGGGAACACAGGAAAAATGTCTCTGAATTTTCAAGTGCTTGTGGAAGCGGGTCGATCGAATAGTAGAGTTTAGGGTACCTTCGACTGGACTTAGGTTTCAGGTCGAAAAGCGAAGCAAAGGGAAGAATAAAAGGCTTTGCACATGGGGAAAATGCTGTAGGAGATGGTGGCGGGTCTTCCGATTAGGTTTGAGGGTATAAGAGGAATGGTTGGAGTGGGTGATCGATGGATTCTGTTCATTTCCAGTAGGTGAGTTGAAGGTTGATTTTGTCGAACAGGGTAGTTCGTCGATGTCTGAGTGGTTGGACGGGATGGGATGATCGTACGAGACTTGCAGAGTTGATTGGAGGCATGGTCGCCGTCTAGGGGATGGTGTGCATGTACACCGTGATACGGTGTGCAGGTGGATGGAAGAACCGGAAGAAGAAGAGGAAGAGAAGGAGAGTGAGCAGGGGTAGTTATGCTCGAATGTTATCTCTGGGAAATGGAGGGTTTTACTTGAGTTTTGACCCGAGTGTTTTGATATGTGGCTCTGGTATTTTTCTTTAGGAGATTAGGTGGGCTTTAATTTTAAGGTTTAAAAACAATAAAATTGAATCCAGTTTTCAAAACAAGTTCTCACAGCAAATATCAAACAAGTTTCAGATATAGTATATTAAAAACTTTAATAAGAAGTGTTTTGACGAAATTAATTTCAAAGCTTTTGGATTTCAAATAAGTTTATTGATGAACTAAGTAATTAATTTAAGTATGTGGATTATCCTAATTATTTAAGATTTAAAAATTGAAATATAATCTATTAATATAAATTAATGGATAGTCATTTACTTAGTACAAGTAATTAAAGAATAATTATTGAATGAATTCATTAAATAATAGTTAATTATTTGATGTGATAATTTAAAGGAAGTAAATGAATGTAATTAGTTAAAGATAATTAACTAATGAAAATAACTAAGGGTTAGTTTATTTAACTTGAGTGATTTGGATAATTACTGGGTGGAAATGGTTAAGAGATGATTAATTACTTAACATAAGTAATTAAAGGATTAATCTTTTGAGGGTTAATTAAATAAATTAGTAATGGCTAAATTATATAATGATTAAGGTTAATTAATTGAGGAATTGTCCAATGGGATAATCAGTTGATGAAAGTAATTAAAGGTAAATTACTTAAGGAAAGTAATTAAGGATTAATTACTTAGTGTAACTATTTAAAGGATTGATTAAGGAAATTAATTAAGGGATAGTTAATTAATGAGTATGATTAATTAAGGGATAATTAATCAATGAAAGTGGTTATAGGATAATTAATTTGAGTAATTAATTAAGGTTAAATGTAATAAGTCATTGCTAATTACTTTATAAGAGTAATTAAGGGATTTTTTTTAAAGTGATGAGGGAAGGCTAATTAATTTGTGTGATTAATTGAGAACTATTTACTTATTGTAATTAAAGAATGATTAATCAAGGATGATTAATTAAGATGGATAATTAAAGATGATTAATTAATTGATATGTAATTAAATAATATTAAGTAAAGGTAATCCAAGTAATTAAAGTTAGTGATTAATTTGAGTAGAGATAAATTTAAATAATTTTGGAAGTGATCAAACTTGCTTATGAATGATTGAATGACATAAATGCCTTGAATTGGTTAATATCTGTGACGACCCGGAATTTTCTAGCAATATCAATTTAATAATCTGCATTAAATATTAAATTGATTTGATATATTTTGTTAATTAAATCTGAATTGATACTTTTCTTTTAATAAATATCTAATTGGTAAATTTTATCTGTTAAAAATTAATTGTTGTTTTCTATTTATAATTATATATATTTGTATACATTGTAAATAGATGAATTTGTTTTAAAACTTAACTAATAAATTATGTTTTAAATACTAATATATATTTTAGTGAATTAGAAATTGTGTTTTATTTAATATAAACTTTTCAAAGCTTAATAAATAAATAAATAAATACAGGGTTTTAAATACATAAGTAAATGCTTAAATAGATTAAAACTTATTTTAACTTAAGTTTACATTTTAAATTATTAACAAAATGATTTGTTTACTTTTCTTTTTAGTATAGCTTGATTAAAATATAGATTTCAAAGTATATATGAGTTTTAACATACATTAATAAAATATGTAGTTATTATAAAAAGATGATATATTCTATCTATCTTTTCAAATTGATCATGTGTTTTATAATATAAATAAGTAAGAATGTGTGTATATATATATATATATATATATATATATATATATATATATAAGGATACAAGGTTTTAAGTAATGAGTTAAAATAAGTAATAACCATATTGGATAAATTTATATAACATTCACATACTTTTCAAATATAGTAATAAGTCAACAATTAAAACTGGAAACAAAAGATATTTCAGATTTGTAAGCTAACATAAAAACGGGACTGTAGTATATATATGTATATGTTTAAGCATCTAGATAAATATCTGTCATACAAACAAAATGAAAGATATAAAAATATCTATGTGTGTTGGCCAAATAAATACACAACTGTGTATATGTGTGAAGCTTGCTAGAGAAGATAGTATTAAATATCTTTAAGCAAACAAACAAAAAGTAATTAATGTAAAAATCTTTTAGTACATTAAGTATTACATATCAGCCACCATTAATAAAATATCTCTGGAAACAATCTGTACAAACAAGATTTTAGTGTTATATTGTACAAATATTTGTCTCAGATTGTTGAAACATAATAATAAGCTTGTCTGCATATTTTCCCTGTCTCTTTCTATAAATCAGTTTCATCTTTATTCAATTCGAACTGATTAAAAAGTAAAGTAAACTTCATTTCAAACTCAAACAAACAAAGCTTCAGTTTAAACAACAACTAAAATTCAATTCAACAGAGAATCAAAGAGGAGTTCAACCTGTAAATTGCAAGTCTGTTGCAAAGCAAAAGTGCCTCTGTTCTTCCACATATCCATGAGTAACACTTTTATAACTTTCTTAGGATTTAATCTGTTGCAAGCTAAATTTTTGGATGCTTAACATAATTGTGTGCATCTATACATATTCCTTTCTCTGGCAAACTGTAAAATAAATTACTGCAGACTGAATTCTCTATGAGTAACATTTTTCTTATTTGTTTTTATTCAATATAACTTAAGTTAGAATGGTGGTATGGGTTTTCTGTGATGATATGTAAGGTAAGCATACAAGTATATGTTGCAGTGAATCATTTGAATGTAGATATATACATATACTGTGCATTACTGTAAAATTTAGAAACTCTGTTCAATTTTTCATGGCCAAACTTTGTTTAAAAATATATTTGATCTTGTTTCAATCCATGTTAAACCTTAAGCCTTGAATGAAATATATTTGTTACACTATAAATTTGTGCTTAAAATTTTGTTTTAAGTAATTAAACCTGTGTTGTCACTGGGAAGAGCTAAAACACAGAACCATCTTCAAACATGTAAAAATTCAAGTTTAATGAAATACAAATTCATGAATATAAACTAAATTCATATACAAAAATATGATTTTTAAGGTAGGTTTTGGAATTTTTAATGGCGTTTTGTGAGAGCAGTTTGTGTTTTAGTGTTTGGAGCGTTTCGAGTCGCCGCGGATGATCAAGTCGATCTGGTGGTGTGAGTTTCGGTCTGGGGATGGAGGAGGTTGCCGTGGAGCTAGGAAAAATGATAGGTGGCGGCGCAATGAGTTGTGGAAGCGTTGGCATGGATATAAGGTTCCTAAACCTAAATTGTAATGCGCTTTGAAGTTTTGATCGATGCGGCCATTGCAGGCGACCGAGTGCTACAAGGTTTTGAGGGAAGATGAAGGGAAGGTGGACGAGGCTACGGCAGGAGTTTCGCTTGCTCCGGTGGTTGTAGTTTTGAGCGCGTGGCGTTGACAGGCATGGAGGGAAGGTGGTGAAGTATTTTCCAGGTTTTGTGTTGTGTTCCTCTTTTTGTTTTGCGCGCAAGGGAAATCTCGAAGCAGCTTGATTGTTTTCTCGGGGAAACTCGCATATTACTCGAAGAGAATGCAGGGGGGTGCTCGGGTTATTGGTGTACAGGTTTGTAAAACTTGAAACAGTTTTTAACAGTTCAGCTGTATTTGAAACTTGTGTTTTAAAATTTAAAATCAAAGCTAAAAGCTAGTGCTAAAATAAAGTTTAAATGATGGATTTAAGTTAGTTTTGAAATATAGTTGTAAGTAATTAAGTTTCATAATTTAAATTATTTTATTAATTTAAAAGTGCTTAATATTTAAGTGAATTCAAAAGAGTTGAAATCAAAAATGAAATACACATTGTTAAGGAAGATTTAAACAAAGATAACACCCAAATGGAAATCAGAACTTAAATTCTAGATAAGAAATAAAAGTAAAGTTTTATGATTTAAATTGATAAGTTTTAAATATTAAATATGCTTTTAAACATGTGAGTTTAAGAAGGGTTTTGAAATTTAGTTTTAAAACATTATTAAGGATAAAATTAGAATTTGTTTAAGAAGTAATTTGAAACCAATGTTTCATACATATTAGAAGTGAAATTAATCAATAATAAGATAATTTACTTTAAGTAATGAAGACTTAGAGTTTATATGCATTAACTCTTAAGTTGATTAAGTAAGAATAATTAATGATTAATATTAATTACAGTAGTAATTATAGTGTAAAAGTAGTAATTAAAGTTAATTAATAAATTAATTAACTAATATGTGATTTAGAATTATAGATTAGATTTTTAAATTAATAATGGTTAATTAACTTATAATTAATAATAATTAATATAAGTTGATTATATTAGAAGGAAATAATTAAATAATTACTAATGTAGTTCATTAACCAGATTATGTTATAATTAATTAATATGATTGATTTTGTAATAAATTAATTAGATTAATTAATTAATTAATTAGTTTAAATGAAATTATTTATTGAGAAGTAATTAAGAAATTAATTACTTATTAATTGTGTAAATTAATTTGAGTTAATTAATTTAGTTTAATTAACTGATATTTAGGAAGTAAATTACTTAGAAAAGTAATTGAAGGATAATTTCGGGATGTAATTAATTGGGTGATGTTGTTAATAGGAGTAATTGGAATATAATTACTTAAAATTAATCAAGGGATTAATTTAGCTTATTGTTGAGAAGTAATTAACTATGAATGATTAATTATTGGTTGTTATTAATCAAGAGGATTAATATTTGTAATCTAAAGATTTGTTTTCTTAATATAATTAACAAATGAAATGTAATTAAAAATCGTTAAAAAAAATTAATGATGGGATTAGATATTGGTTTATTTGAGAATAATAAATCAACAAGAAAATTAAATCGAAATAAATCGATATAAATGTAATTAATTAATGGATTTATTCAAGATTAATTTATGAAAATTAATTAAGGAAACTACTGGAATGTAGTCAATTATA
Organism: Allium cepa; assembly: GCA_030765085.1. Taxonomy (NCBI): domain Eukaryota; kingdom Viridiplantae; phylum Streptophyta; class Magnoliopsida; order Asparagales; family Amaryllidaceae; genus Allium; species Allium cepa. The sequence continues at coordinate 764,009,347 of CM060937.1, read as the reverse complement.
TTTAAATCAAAGATGATCAATTTGTAATGGATAATAAGATTTAGATTAATATTAATTTAAGAAATCATTTGATGATTTGGTATGCATAAATTACTTAGTGTAATTAATGGAGTATAATTACTAAGGAAAGTAAGTAGATGATAATTACTTGATGAAATTCATACAACATGATTTGTAAGTGAAGTAAATTTGGGTAATTTCTTTTGTAATTAATCAAAGGATTGATTTATGGAAATAATTAATCGTGGAATGATTAATCTGTTAATAAGTAATTAAGAGTAGATAATTACTTGTTTGTTATTAATCAAGGAATGATTAATAATTGTGTTTTAGTAAAGATTAATCACTTAATTATTTTAAATAAGTAATTGAATATAAATTGAAGATCATTAATTAATATAATTAATGATGTAATTAAGAATTGTTAATTAAGAGGAAAGTAACTAAATGTTAATCTATTATGAATGATTTAGAATAATTCATTTTAGAAATTAATTAAAGATTAAATTATTCTTGTAATTAGAAAATGGTTAATTAATTTGATTTATAATTAATTAATGATTGTGAGAGCAGGATTTATGGAATGAGTAATTAATTTAATTTATTTTAAATTAATTAAAGATGGAAGTAATTAATTTAATTCATTTTAAATTAATTATAGCTTGTGATTCATAAATCATTGCTGATGGATGATATTGATATTTCATTGATTGATTGTGATCTCAGAAATGAGATGGATAAATGTCTATATGATATGGATGTATGGTTTAAGTATGATAATATTAATTATCTGTTTGGATGATGATATTAATTCTGTTTATAATGATAATGTGATTATCTATTATGAGATGTGAATTATCTATCTGTGCATATTGATGATATTGAATTCATTGTTAGGACTAAATAGACAAATTGGCCTTAAAAGACACGTTTTGGATTTCGATGAGACCGGGATCGGTTTTCCTTATTTGGAATATCCGAAAACCACATCGTTTCCAAATTAACGATAGGTCGTGAATCTGAAGTGAAGATGAAGGTTCTGAATTCGATATTGGTTTATTTGAGAATAATAAATCAACAAGAAAATTAAATCGAAATAAATCGATATAAATGTAATTAATTAATGGATTTATTCAAGATTAATTTCTGAAAATTAATTAAGGAAACTACTGGAATGTAGTCAATTATATTTAAATCAAAGATGATCAATTTGTAATGGATAATAAGATTTAGATTAATATTAATTTAAGAAATCATTTGATGATTTGGTATGCATAAATTACTTAGTGTAATTAATGGAGTATAATTACTAAGGAAAGTAAGTAGATGATAATTACTTAATGAAATTCATACAACATGATTTGTAAGTGAAGTAAATTTGGGTAATTTCTTTTGTAATTAATCAAAGGATTGATTTATGGAAATAATTAATCGTGGAATGATTAATCTGTTAATAAGTAATTAAGAGTAGATAATTACTTGTTTGTTATTAATCAAGGGATGATTAATAATTGTGTTTTAGTAAAGATTAATCACCTAATTATTTTAAATAAGTAATTGAATATAAATTGAAGATCATTAATTAATATAATTAATGATGTAATTAAGAATTGTTAATTAAGAGGAAAGTAACTAAATGTTAATCTATTATGAATGATTTAGAATAATTCATTTTAGAAATTAATTAAAGATTAAATTATTCTTCTAATTAGAAAATGGTTAATTAATTTGATTTATAATTAATTAATGATTGTGAGAGCAGGATTTATGGAATGAGTAATTAATTTAATTTATTTTAAATTAATTAAAGATGGAAGTAATTAATTTAATTCATTTTAAATTAATTATAGCTTGTGATTCATAAATCATTGCTGATGGATGATATTGATATTTCATTGATTGATTGTGATCTCAGAAATGAGATGGATAAATGTCTATATGATATGGATGTATGGTTTAAGTATGATAATATTAATTATCTGTTTGGATGATGATATTAATTCTGTTTATAATGATAATGTGATTATCTATTATGAGATGTGAATTATCTATCTGTGCATATTGATGATATTGAATTCATTGTTAGGACTAAATAGACAACTTGGCCTTAAAAGACACGTTTTGGATTTCGATGAGACCGGGATCGGTTTTCCTTATTTGAAATATCCGAAAACCACATCGTTTCCAAATTAACGATAGGTCGTGAATCTGAAGTGAAGATGAAGGTTCTGAATGCAAGGGTTATCGTCGTTAACTCTGAGGGTGATTCCAAAACGAGTGTAACGAGATAATGCCTTCGGTTTCATTCGAACCCGGAACGAACTTGTATGGATTGAATGCTTTCAGCACATCGTCAGGCGGATGATGAGCATTCTAAGAAATATGTTCTATAAAGGTAATCGTAACCTCAAGCCTCATCAACCGGGAATGGCTAAAACAGGGGAGGTGCAGCAAGGTTAGGTGGGTCATGCCCAAGCAGGACAAGGATATTCCCCTGTCTAGATGTCCCTTTTTATTCGGCTTAGTGGGCAGTTGGTCTGCAGCCAGCTGCGGGGTTTATCTTGTTCGGGACTGTTCAGTAAGGAATGGTTCCGGCCTTGTGTTGCAGGGGATGAAGGGAGTAATCCTCAGTACGTTGATCTAGGCCACGTACTATGACGGGCGGTACCCCAGTAGCCCTGCCATTGTATGGAATCCACAATCCAATATGTGCCTACGGTTTTGATTGTATTACCCACTTTGTGGCTATTAGCTGGAATTCAATCATGTAACAATTTCGGCTATTTTCTATTTACTTGAAAACCCTAGACCTATTATAATATCACTGGATTTCCTATCAAATGTTTTGGTTAGCGTAAGGTAAAAACTTTTCCATGTTTATGTGTGGGAAGTCTTACGTGATACCTTTTATTTTCAAAGGATTTTTCAAAATTAAGCAACTTTAACCTGTTACTCATACCAGACCCATGTCTGACCCGAAGTTTATTTTTGTTTTTCATAAACTCTCGGGTACCCAAATTTTTACGGGCAGCCAAGGGATTCAGGTTTAGCTTTGACTAATTCTGGAGGAGCAATGGAGCAGGAGGCTTCAGCGTTTAGATATATATTTAGTTCCGTTGTGTGATATCTCTGTGATGTATGGTGTATTGTGTTGCATAACTAGACAGGTATTTTTAACTGTCTAGTATGTGATGTACTATATGTCCCACTCTGATTGATGTTATATATTATGTAAATACTTATGTGATTAATATATTTTATTCGTTCCGCTGTGAGATTCTGATGTTGTTGTTCTTTCTTCTCTATCTTTTCTATTTTCTCACCTCTTTCTTTCTTATTAACGATGCTACTTCCTGGGCGTAGGAAGTGGGGTCGTTACAGGTGGTATCAGAGCGCTGGGTTGAGTGAATACCTAGGCTCTTAAGTGATTTCTTTCCTGAGAGAGCGTATTTTTAATTTTGATATATATATATATATATATATATATTCTATCTATTTGTTGGATTACCTGTTCGGGTTTTCTAACATGAGTATAAGGGTAGGTTGAGTAGTGGTGTGTGTAACACGACTACCTGTGGTTGGAAGTATATTTGACGAGACTGTAGATCTAATACCGTCTCGAGTAAATTTGGGGTGTAAGGATTTCACCTAATCTCTTGAGGAAACCTGTTAAGATTTGGAGTCCATTTTTTTTGTTGTACAAGTTTAGATGAGTAGAATTTGGATTTTTGAGAATTGAGCAGAAGCTAGAAATATTATCTTGGTAACTCAAGAAGTAATAGTTGTGTGTTGAGATGCAGTAGCGGTGGATTGTTTCCGAAGAAGTTCTCAAAGATCTTTGGATAAGGAAGTGTGTCTGCATCAGTTTTGAGGTTGAGTTCAGCTGAATGTTGGGTTTGGCTTTGAGGCCTGAGTTTTCCGAGGAATTCTGGATTAAGAAATTTTTGGCATCAGCAGCAGTGTTGCAGCTCAGATTGTTCTACTGGCACGCAAGGAGGTCATCTGCCAACAGTTCTCTAGAGGAGAAGTCCAGAAGCAATTTGTGAAACCATTTCTTCAATGGATTGGCTGGATAAGTTTAAGCTGTTCAGATTGGTAAGGAGAGTACAGTTTTCTTGGGATATTAGCCTGGATTGATCGCAAAAGTGACTTGCGATAGTTAAGTATTCTCTGGAATGGCAGAAATTTTCCTGAATATCTTTGAAGAGGTCGGTGGTTTGCCTTAGCATCTGAGGAGCTGAGTTTGGTATCGACTGGATTTCAAAAGTAATTCCGATGGTTCAGCTTAGTAATAGAATGGTTTCTAGAGAGAGAAATTGGTAAAGCGACTCAAGTTTTGGAGGAATTTCTGAGTTTTATTTTGGATCTGCTGAATCATATTTTTGTCATGTGTTGTCCAGTTTATGCTTATGTGTATCATCAGCATTTTCATCTACCCTAGATCATAGTTATGCAGCGGAAGCAGTTGGGAGTGCACCTGTTTTTCTTTTCTGGAAAAGAGAAGTTGTTTTCTACTGAGGATAATAAAGGTTGTGTTCTTGGTTTCGGTTAGTTTTGAGGAAATTATTCTACTGGATTGTTTTTGGATTCAGATTTGTTTTAGGAGTTATCAGCATAGGGTTGAGCTAATCAGTAGGTTGAAGGCAGCTCTGAATTGTCAGAAGTATTTGGTGGATAAGAGACGAAGGAATTTGGATTTCGGAGTCGGAGATTTGATTTTGGATGAATTTTCTCTGATCCGAAGGAGTTCTATAGATTAGTAGTATAGACTGTTTGGATTCTATAGATCGAGTATTCCGGTATTATACTGGGAAACTCTAGGGAACTCTATTTTGTATGGATAGTTTGCTTTGTTGATTGAGTAGATTGGTTGTGATGATTGTTAGCATGTGATTGATATATGCTTATGATTTAAAATTAAGTAAAATCTTAAATATATTATTAAATTACCTTTGCTTTTAAATTTCGGGGACGAAATTCTTTTAAGGGGGGAGGAATGTGACGACCCGGAATTTTCTAGCAATATCAATTTAATAATCTGCATTAAATATTAAATTGATTTGATATATTTTGTTAATTAAATCTGAATTGATACTTTTCTTTTAATAAATATCTTATTGGTAAATTTTATCTGCTAAAAATTAATTGTTGTTTTCTATTTATAATTATATATATTTGTATACATTGTAAATGGATGAATTTGTTTTAAAACTTAACTAATAAATTATGTTTTAAATACTAATATATATTTTAGTGAATTAGAAATTGTGTTTTATTTAATATAAACTTTTCAAAGCTTAATAAATAAATAAATACAGGGTTTTAAATGCATAAGTAAATGCTTAAATAGATTAAAACTTATTTTAACTTAAGTTTACATTTTAAATTATTAACAAAATGATTTGTTTTCTTTTCTTTTTAGTATAGCTTGATTAAAATATAGATTTCAAAGTATATATGAGTTTTAACATACATTAATAAAATATGTAGTTATTATAAAAAGATGATTTATTCTATCTATCTTTTCAAATTGATCATGTGTTTTATAATATAAATAAGTAAGAATGTATATATATATATAGGGATACATGGTTTTAAGTAATAAGTTAAAATAAGTAATAATCATATTGGATAAATTTATATAACATTCACATACTTTTCAAATATAGTAATAAGTCAACAATTAAAACTGGAAACAAAAGATATTTCAGATTTGTAAGCTAACATAAAAACTGGACTGTAGTATATATATGTATATGTTTAAGCATCTCGATAAATATCTGTCATACAAACAAATGAAAGATATAAAAATATCTATGTGTGCAGGCCAAATAAATACACAAATGTGTATATGTGTGAAGCTTGCTAGAGAAGATAGTATTAAATATCTTTAAGCAAACAAACAAAAAGTAATTAATGTAAAAATCTTTTAGTACATTAAGTATTACATATCAGCCACCATTAATAAAATATCTCTGGAAACAATCTGTACAAACAAGATTTTAGTGTTATATTGTACAAATATTTGTCTCAGATTGTTGAAACATAATAATAAGCTTGTCTGCATATTTTCCCTGTCTCTTTTCTTTCTATAAATCAGATTCATCTTTATTCAATTCGAACCAAATAAAAAGTAAAGTAAACTTCATTTCAAACTCAAACAAACAAAGCTTCAGTTTAAACAACAACTAAAATTCAATTCAACAGAGAATCAACGAGGAGTTCAACTGTAAATTGCAAGTCTGTTGCAAAGCAAAAGTGCCTCTGTTCTTCCACATATCTGTGAGTAACACTTTTATAACTTTCTTAGGACTTAATCTTTTGCAAGCTAAATTTTTGGATGCTTAACATAATTGTGTGCATCTATACATATTCCTTTCTCTGGCAAACTGTAAAATAAATTACTGCAGACTGAATTCTCTGTGAGTAACATTTTTCTTATTTGTTTTTATTCAATATAACTTAAGTTAGAATGGTGGTATGGGTTTTCTGTGATGATATGTAAGGTAAGCATACAAGTATATGTTGCAGTGAATCATTTGAATGCAGATATATACATATACTGTGCATTACTGTAAAATTTAGAAACTCTATTCAATTTTTCATGGCCAAACTTTGTTCAAAAATTTATTTGATCTTGTTTCAATCCATGTTAAACCTTAAGCCTTGAATGAAATATATTTGTCACACTATAAATTTGTGTTTAAAATTTTGTTTTAAGTAATTAAACCTGTGTTGTCACTGGGAAGAGCCAAAACGCAGAACCATCTTCAAACATGTAAAAATTCAAGTTTAATGAAATACAAATTCATGAATATAAACTAAATTCATATACAAAAATATGATTTTTAAGGTAGGTTTTGGAATTTTTAATGGTGTTTTGTGAAAGCAGTTTGTGTTTTAGTGTTTGGAGCGTTTCGAGTCGCCGCAGATGATCAAGTCGATCTGGTGGTGTGAGTTTCGGTCTGGGGGTGGAGGAGGTTGCCGTGGAGCTAGGAAAAATGATAGGTGGCGGCGCAATGAGTTGTGGAAGCGTTGGCATGGACTTAAGGTTCCTAAACCTAAATTGTAATGCGCTTTGAAGTTTTGATCGATGCGGCCACTACAGGCGACCGAGTGCTACAAGGTTTTGAGGGAAGATGAAGGGAAGGTGGACGAGGCTACGACAGGAGTTTCGCTTGCTCCGGTGGTCGTAGTTTTGAGCACGTGGCGTTGACAGGCATGGAGGGAAGGTGGTGAAGTATTTTCCAGGTTTTGTGTTGTGTTCCTCTTTTTGTTTTGCGCGCAAGGGAAATCTCGAAGCAGCTTGATTGTTTTCTCGGGGAAACTCGCGTATTACTCGAAGAGAACGCAGGGGGGTGCTCGGGTTATTGGTGTACAGGTTTGTAAAACCTGGAACAGTTTTTAACAGTTTCAACTGTATTTGAAACTTGTGTTTTAAAATTTAAAATCAAAGCTAAAATCTACTGCTAAAATAAAGTTTAAATAATGGATTTAAGTTAGTTTTGAAATATAGTTGGAAGTAATTAAGTTTCATAATTTAAATTATTTTATTAATTTAAAAGTGCTTAATATTTAAGTGAATTCAAAAGATTTGAAATCAAAAATGAAATATACATTGTTAAGGAAGATTTAAACAAAGATAACACCCAAATGGAAATCAGAACTTAAATTCTAGATAAGAAATAAAAGTAAAGTTTTATGATTTGAATTGATAAGTTTTAAATATTAAATATGCTTTTAAACATGTGAGTTTAAGAAGGGTTTTGAAATTTAGTTTTAAAACTTTATTAAGGATAAAATTAGAATTTGTTTAAGAAGTAATTTGAAACCAATGTTTCATACATATTGGAAGTGAAATTAATCAATAATAAGATAATTTACTGTAAGTAATGAAAACTTAGAGTTTATATGCATTAACTCTTAAGTTGATTAAGTAAGAATAATTAATGATTAATATTAATTACACTAGTAATTATAGTGTAAAAGTAGTAATTAAAATTAATTAATAAATTAATTAACTAATATGTGATTTAGAATTATAGATTAGATTTTTAAATTAATAATGGTTAATTAACTTATAATTAATAATAATTAATATAAGTTGATTATGTTAGAAGGAAATAATTAAATAATTACTAATGTAGTTCATTAACCAGGCTATGTCATAATTAATTAATATGATTGATTTTGTAATAAATTAATTAGATTAATTAATTAATTCAATCGTTTAAATGAAATTATTTATTGAGAAGTAATTAAGAAATTAATTACTTATTAATTGTGTAAATTAATTTGAGTTAATTAATTTAGTTTAATTAACTGATATTTAGGAAGTAAATTACTTAGAAAAGTAATTGAAGGATAATTATGGGATGTAATTAATTGAGTAATGTTGTTAATAGGAGTAATTGGAATATAATTACTTAAAATTAATCAAGGGATTAATTAAGCTTATTGTTGAGAAGTAATTAATTATGAATGATTAATTATTGGTTGTTATTAATCAAGAGGATTAATATTTGTAATCTGAAGATTTCTTTTCTTAATATAATTAACAAATGAAATGTAATTAGAAATCATTAAAAAAAATTAATGATGGGATTAGATATTGGTTTATTTGAGAATAATAAATCAACAAGAAAATTAAATGGAAATAAATCGATATAAATGTAATTAATTAATGGATATATTCAAGATTAATTTCTGAAAATTAATTAAGGAAACTACTGGAATGAAGTCAATTATATTTAAATCAAAGATGATCAATTTGTAATGGATAATAAGATTTAAATTAATATTAATTTAAGAAATCATTTGATGATTTGGTATGCATAAATTACTTAGTGTAATTAATGGAGTATAATTACTCAGGAAAGTAAGTAGATGATAATTACTTGATGCAATTCATACAACATGATTTGTAAGTGAAGTAAATTTGGGTAATTTCTTTTTTAATTAATTGAAGGATTGATTTATGGAAATAATTAATCATGGAATGATTAATCTGTTAATAAGTAATTAAGAGTAGATAATTACTGGTTTGTTGTTAATCAAGGGATGATTAATAATTGTGTTTAAGTAAAGATTAATCACTTAATTATTTTAAATAAGTAATTGAATATAAATTGAAGATCATTAATTAATATAATTAATGATGTAATTAAGAATTGTTAATTAAAAGGAAAGTAACTAAATGTTAATCTATTATGAATGATTTATAATAATTCATTTTAGAAATTAATTAAAGATTAAATTATTCTTGTAATTAGAAAATGGTTAATTAATTTGATTTATAATTAATTAATGATTGTGAGAGCAGGATCTATGGAATGAGTAATTAATTTAATTTATTTTAAATTAATTAAAGATGGAAGTAATTAATTTAATTCATTTTAAATTAATTATAGCTTGTGATTCATAAATCATTGCTGATGGATGATATTGATATTTCATTGATTGATTGTGATCTCAGAAATGAGATGGATAAATGTCTATGTGATATGGATGTATGGTTTAAGTATGATAATATTAATTATCTGTTTGGATGATGATATTAATTCTGTTTATAATGATAATGTGATTATCTATTATGAGATGTGAATTATCTATCTGTGCATATTGATGATATTGAATTCATTGTTAAGACTAAATAGACAACTTGTGTAACAACCCGTGTATTTGGACCATTTAAATTGACAATAATCCTCACATGTCAACTTAAATAATACAAAACACGAATTATTATGGGATTATAAATACATAAATGTAAATGAGAATCAATACAACATCACAGTCACAGAACAGTCACAGAATAATGCAGCGGAAAATACATCGTCATAATAGCAGTCCATGAAGCTACTACATAAAGTACAACAATGTCTAAACAAAAGGTGACTAAAAGGAGATACATAAATGTCCAACAGACACGGACATCAAAATAGACTGATAAAGATAAATGCTAAGTCTTTAGCATCTTCAACCAACCTTGATCAGCAAACTGGATAACTTCAGACTGACCCGAGCGTATACAAAAAGAAACACTCGGGTCAGGACTCAAAATCTTATACAGGATGATCAAGTGCAGGGAATAAAGTTCATAACTCAAAGATGAATAAAACATCTCTAAGGATCCGTTAAACTATCTATATATACAATAGAATACGGTATGTAGATAATGTCTAATCAGTAAAGTACAATATTAAAATAGCATTAAGGCGTTACCATAATTCCCATTAACATATTTTATAGTGCCATAGTCTATACAGCACCGTAAACCCCACCGTAAACTAGTGGTTATCAGAGGGTACCCCATAGGTATAACATAAAACAAAACGTAGTGGTCACGCATAGGATAATCAGTATGACAAGGTACATGAGGCGATACCAACTAGGATACTAGTAGTTGCGTGATCCGGACTGATGTTGAGCATAGTAGCTACTATCTCAACACCGTGAAACAACACTCCCAAATCAAGGGTGCACCCAAATTGAATCACAAAAGTAATAGATATGGTATCGAAGAAGCGTGTCCGCTAGAGGTGGAGATCCTCAATGGCCCGGCGCGGCTCCTGTTTTAGTCATGTCAGGGGTCATCCAATATCGTTCTCTTTCTTCAGTCAACGCGTTCATCAAACCATCCACTTCATTCTGGATCAACACTTCGCGTATAATAGTTATTAAAGTGGTTTTCGGTATCGACAGAGAGTATGTCCATTTCCGATCCCGATCTCTTTAATAACTACGTGTTTATTACCCGATGGTCGGTTAAATTATCGTTTAAACAAATCAAAGTCCAAAAGTCAAGGTGCAAATTTGACTTCCAAAATTTGACATTTTACGATTCAATTTATTTTAGATTTTTTAAAACATATTTCCAAAGGCAATTTTTCGTTTAAACATTTGAGTTGACAATTTAAAATTAAGTACTCAAGTTCGATTTAATAAGGTCCAAATGTCGCTTATTAAATTTAGTTCATAATCAACGAATTTACTTTAATGCTAAAATTAGTTTAAATTATTAAATCAAATTCTATTCATTTCAATTCATGTTCGCATCCACTGTTATCATAAATTCGATTAAATCAACTTTATTAACCAAATTCCCCTTTCAAAACTTCATTTGTTTTATTTACCGATTGAATTAAATTTTTAAATCAAAGAAGTCCATTTCCATTTACTATGTCCTGATTTGATTAATTCGTTAAATTTAAAATCATTTTAAATTTAAATATCACTAAGTTATAACCATAAAACTTTAGTAAATTTTGTATTCCTCTTAAGTCAAATTTTCTAAATTTTCAAAAAATTTTATACATGTTCCAAATCTATTTGATTAAAATCGAGTTTTAATCTAAAGCTAACAATCTAATAATTTTTTTTAAATTATTAAATTCTAAACTTACTTGTTTCTAAGTCTCATTTCGATTAAATTCATTTATTTATTTCAACTTAAATCCCTTAAGTTCGTTATTAAATTTCCAAACAAATTGTTAAGTTCATTCCTTAAGTTTAAAATATATTTCAATTTTGAAAATGGTTTTGTTGACCAATCGGGTTTCTTATTTTTATTTTCTATCCTAGGCCAAGTTGTTTAATTCGGGTATTTATCATTTCAACCCAATATCATTCAATATAAAACAAAGCATAGCAAAGGGAACTTGCACTGTGATAACTGGGATGGTGTCAAAGTAAATAAACAAGCAATAGCAACCATACATAACAATTTAACAATTTATTAAATAATCCCGAAATAATCGTATTAACTTACATTTTTTATTTATGCAAATTAATATAATTATTCCTAGAATCCACACTATCGTTTCATGCAGATTAAAGATTATCATGGTTTCCACTTGGTGTCTATTATCAAATTACTATATCAATCATACATTCAATGATTCAAAGTGTAGTTAACACTATTTCTACGCGACGATTTATTCAACATCTAAAGGGGTCAAGTTCAACATATATAATCCATTTTAAATTGTTGACTATCCTATATCAATTTCAATTTCATATTAAATTTCACTTATATTAACAACCAAATTCAACATCACATAATAATTTTAGTGTGACAACTATTTGTCGTAAACTAGCAATATTCAAATTTAACTTGCATAGCGATTTACAATTTTTATTTCAACAATTCCAACAATCAACAATTTAACATCCAAATTAATATAAACAACAATTATCACTTGATTATCATAGCATAATAGATTGAGTCGTGAATGAAATATTCACCTAGCGTGGTTGAAGAAGATGACGGCAAAGCACGAAGGAGAATAGATAAAATAGACCCTAACAAGCACGACGCAAAATGAGCACAACTGTAATCAACAAATAATTTGATTAACAATTTGTTCGATACAATATATATAGATTGTATATATAATCATACCAAAGCAAAGAGCTGAATAGATTGACAAGCCGGATGGATGCCTAGGACTCCGAAGCGGTAGCTGGAACCAAACACAGCAACAGAATATGAGCAACCAGAATTTCAACTCACTCTACTATGCATGTACAGACTGTTTGTGAATATATATACATATAGTAACTTTGTAACTATGATTTATACAACTGTACATTATAAAACTTAAATTTTTATATAAATTTTTTATATAACTTTATACTGCATATAACAAATAAAACAAACAAAGACATATACTTTATATTAAACTTTATAAACAACATAGGAAGCTAAAGTAACATCAGCCAAAGCTTGTATATATCAAAACAAAACATGTACACTTACACTTTTTTTTTCAACTGAAATATGTACAACCAAACTGCTATATAAAACTTTACTTTATAACTTTACTGAACAACTAAAGTTTTATATAATAACAACTCATACATATGATATATTACTTTATACTATAAACCCACTACTAACGCAATTCAACTTATACGTTTGAATCAAAATATACTTGCAAACCCAAACATCTAAAGTTTATAAAATCAACAACTTATAAACCCACTATTAAAAACTTGCTGTGTCCAAAAACGCATTCTATATGCAAACTATAAATTGTAATATACATGTAAGCAAAAAATATAACTTATACACATACTATAGACAAGGTGCAGGGGGGGTTTTGCGGGCTTCCTCGGGTCGGTACAGGGGTGTGGCCACATGGGGGAAAGGCAGGGTGAGGTGTGGGCGGGTGAAGCTGCAGGGCCGCGTGGTGTGGGTGAAGGGCAGTGCCTGGGTGGCAGTGAGACTCGCATGGGGTTGTGGCGCGAGCAGGGGTCCTGGCGCGAGCAGGGCAGTGGGTAGGGACGTGCATGCATGGAGGAGAGAGGGTGAGCCGGTAGTGGAGGGGTAGGCGATGCAGGGGTAGGCGGTGCAGGGATTTGCAGTGGGGGGAAAAGCGTGTACGTGGTGGTAGCTGCATGGGCGGAGGCCGGTAGGGGTTGGTGGAGCGGAGCTAGTAGGGGCGGAGTGGTTGCATGGGGCGTGGGCGGTGCTGTACGGGGGTCGGTGGGCTGTGGACGCGGAGAGGCGGAGTGGAGCATGGGATTCATTTTGAAGTAAAAAATAAATAAAATAAATGTGGAGAGAGAGGAGGAAAGGAGGAGCTGCATTGGGGAGACCGTGTTTCATATTTGCAGTAAAATAAAAATATAAAGAAAGAAGAAAGGGAGGAGGGAGAGAAAGAAATATGCAGAGGAGAGAAGAATGTTACGTACCAAGTTTCTTCGAAGTGAAAACTGAGGCAGAGCAATAAATGAGGTGAGCTGGTGTGCAGGGAAGTAAATGAAGGGAGATATATAACAGGGTTTAGAGTGTGCAGATGACAATGCAATGATGATTTCTAAAATGGAGGCTATTTGGGTTCCCAAGGCAGCTGAATGGCTCCAAAATTTCTAAATATTGAAATGTTGGGTACTGGTTTGTGCTGCGTAACGGACCGGTTCTCGCTCCGTTTATAATTCGCAACTCCGAACTCCGATTGACACAAATAAATATACCGTTGTGATCAGCGCGTCGAGACAACCACAATGGCATAAAGATATCGATGGTTCGACACTATTTGCAAAGTGGTAAATCTTATTGAACCCATTTGCACGAGCGAACATTTTAGCTAGCAATTAAAAGCGAAATTTGACGAAACGAAATGCGTCGTCTAGTTCAGAATATTTTTCTTATGCAACATCGAGAAAATATTTGAGTTTGGACGATAGGAAATTTTCATATAAGATTTAAACTAAAATATAAATGCGACGAGCGTAATTTACTTCAATATTTTTCAACGAAATTTGGCGCACGCCTATGTCTATCTAGAGGCATTCCAAACGTGAAGTTTGGATGGCAATGGAAGTTGTTTGTGAAAATTCGAATTTTTACATAAAATATGCGGTTTTAAAATTTTAAACTGGGTCTGAATTTCATGGTCGTTACAACTTGGCCTTAAAAGACACGTTTTGGATTTCGATGAGACCGGATCAGTTTTCCTTATTTGGAATATCCGAAAACCACATCGTTTCCAAATTAACGATAGGTCGTGAATATGAAGTGAAGATAAAGGTTTTGAATGCAAGGGTTATCGTCGTTAACTCTGAGGGTGATTCCAAAATGAGTGTAACGAGATAATGCCTTCGGTTTCATTCGAACCCGGAACGAACTTCTATGGATTGAATGCTTTCAGCACATCGACAGGCGGATGATGAGCATTCGAAGAAATATGTTCTATAAAGGTAATCGTAACCTTAAGCCTCATCAACCAGGAATGGCTAAAACGGGGGAGGTGCAGCAAGGTTAGGTGGGTCATGCCCAAGCAGGACAAGGATATTCCCCTGTCTAGATGTCCCTTTTTATTCGGCTAAGTGGGCAGTTGGTCTGCAGCCAATTGCGGGGTTTATCTTGTTCGGGACTGTTCAGTAAGGAATGGTTCCGGCCTTGTGTTACAGGGGATGAAGGGAGTAATCCTCGGTACGTTGATCTAGGCCACGTACTGTGACGGGTGGTACCCCAGTAGCCCTGCCATTGTATGGAATCCACAATCCAATAAGTGCCTACGGTTTTGATTGTATTACCCACTTTTGTGGCTAGTAACTGGAATTTAATCATGTAACAATTTCGGCTATTTTCTATTTACTTGAAAACCCTACATCTATTATAATATCACTGGATTTCCTATCAAATGTATTGGTTAGCGTAAGGTAAAAACTTTTCCATGTTTATGTGTGGGAAGTCTTACGTGATACCTTTTATTTTCAAAGGATTTTTCAAAATTAAGCAATTTTAACATGTTACTCATACCAAACCCATGTCTGACCCAAAGTTTATTTTTGTTTTTCATAAACTCTCGGGTACCCAAATTTTTACGGGTAGCCAAGGGATTCAGGTTTAGCTTTGACGAATTCTGGAGGAGCAATGGAGCAGGAGGCTTCAGCGTTTAGATATATATTTAATTCCGCTGTGTGATATCTCTGTGATGTATGGTGTATTGTGTTGTATAACTAGACAGGTATTTATAACTGTCTAGTATGTGATGTACTATATGTCCCACTCTGATTGATGTTATATATTATGTAAATACTTATGTGATTAATATATTTTATTCATTCCGCTGTGAGATTCTGATGTTGTTGTTCTTTCTTCTCTATCTTTTCTATTTTCTCACCTCTTTCTTTCTTATTAATGATGCTACTTCCTGGGCGTAGGAAGTGGGGTCGTTATAATCTCTGATATGAAATGATTTTTGATATAATATGTTTGGGTGGACAGTGATAGTATGGTTATCTATCATTGATAAATTGCTGTGTATAAAAGTGACATCCTGTATATAAAGTTGAATTGTATTTCACTTGAATAACTTGGGTTAAAGATGGTACTAAATTTGAAGAGACCGGAGTCGGGAATCAGTAATTACCCGAACCCACTTCGATTTGTAACTTACAATGATTCATTATAGATTGATATATGAAATCAAGAGGTTGGAATGGAATAATATGGACCTTGAAACTAAGGGATTGATTTGTGAAATGAGCATTAACTAACAAATTGTGAAGTTATAAAGCAGTATGAGTTACCTGGGTTTTAAATAGTCCACATGCATTGGTATTTCTTGTTAGATGAGTTTACTCACGCTAGTTTCCAGCCTGACCCAGGTGTTACTTTGATGTAATGCTCGGGTCAGACCGAGTATTAAAGATTTTTAGGTGAGGACGTTCTAGAGCTCAGGAGGCGAGCTGGATGGCAGGAAAGTATAGGGTGCATCCGCTGTGTTTTGTTGTTGTTGTATATCTGGGACAAGTTATTTTAACTATCCAGTGATTTTGAAATGTGTAACTCTAATGTATTAAAATGTAATTTGTTAAGTACACTTTTCCTATGTATAATTGTTATTATTTGATATTATATTTTATCCGCTGCGAATGTGAGATTCTGAGTTTGGTTTTCTGTTTCTTCTTCTTCTTTCTCTTTCTTCTTTTCCTAACTATCTGGAATTTTCGGGATCGAAATTTCCGGGTCGTTACTTTAGTGGCATCTCACTATTTGACTAGAATTTATATACCAATCAAGCGATAAATTAACACAATATAAAACCATTTATATTCACCAACAAATACGTGCTCATATCTATTAATACCCTCAAACTCATTCTGGAGTACTACTGACTCTATCTCTAATGTGTAATCCCTACCAGAGCCAAGGATCTCGTTTAATCTTTAGCTCGGATACTAAATGTAAAGGTCCATAAATCCGTACCCCTTGAGTCGACCATAATTCACATCAGTTCAACTCAAATTGGACAGAGAACACGAATCTTTTGGGTGAAGAAAAATGTAGGAGAAAATTAAACAACAACACAAAATCTCACAATTGCAGCGGAACAAAATATAATATCTAATAAAAGATTTTTATGCAAAAGAATCTGTAACAGTTTATATAATTACAATCTTTAGAGTACATCAAGATGGATAGTGTTAGCGCTAAAATTTGCGCTAACACCCCGTTGTAAGTTGTAAGATAGCGAAAGCACCACCCGTTGGTACGGGAACTAAAAATAAGCAGAGAATAGCATAAAAAAGAAAAGATACAACAACTTTTATAGTGGTTCGGCTCAAAGTCAAGCCTACGTCCACTTTTATCTTTTATTATGATCTTTGACTACACTTTGTTACAAACAAACTTCAAGTACAACAACTTCAAAGACTTGAGCTTCCAAAGTAGAATCGAATTGGTGAAGAAGTTTGATCCATTCTGGAATTAATCTCTGAAGTTGTTATGATGTTGTAGGACTTGGAGAATGTGTTGCTTGAATTTCAAAGTGGCAGAGTCTCGGCTTTTCAGGAAAAATCTCCTCCTCAAGTGTGGAGCAGGTGAGGTATTTATAGGAAAAGTTCTGGAGTTAAGTCGTGGGTCGTAGGTCGTAGGCCTTGTCATGGGCCGTGAGCGACCTACGGAATTGCGACATAAGGAGTTGCGAGATAAGGAGTTGCGACATAAGAGCTATCCTGAGGCAGCATGAGCCGTTGTCGACTTAGTGGAGTCATCCTCAACGAGATATACGCTTTGAACGACTTAGTATGTGTAATGCTGGAGCTATCTCGGCTTGTTTAGGTCGCGAGCGACCTAATGGAAAAGACAGTACATGCGGTTTTACCCTGGAGCTCACTAGGTCGCTTTCCCTTTAGGTCGTTAGGTCGCTAGGTCGCTTTCCCTTTAACTCGTTAGGTCGTTAGGTCGCTAGGTCGCTTCCTTTATTAAGGCATTGTGTTGTAGGAGCCTTTAGGTCGTTAGAGCCCCTTAAGCCGTTGAGTCGCGCCATGTTGCGTCGCTTTATGATTTAGGTCGCTCGGTCATGTCACATTAAGCCGCCTTGTGCTTTTAGCTCGTTAATTCGCTAGGTCGTTAACCCGGTTGAGCTGCACTTTGCTTTAAGTCGTTAGGCCGCTTAGGTAGTTAAGTCGCTTATTCTTTAGGTCGTTAGGTCGCGCCTTTCTGTAAGTCGCTAGGTCGCTAAAAAGGTATTAACACTTGCCCCTCGAAGTATACGCCTAAAAGCTAGGTCGTGTGCTTCGATACCTCTTGACTCGCGCCATTCTGAGTTGCTAGGTCGTGAGCGACTTACGAGAAAGTTAGGTCGTTCGTGGCGATTCGAGTTCCACTGCCCTGGTACATAAATAGCTTATGTTGTTCCTTCTTCACTTCATCTACTCTAACATTCCAACCTGCCATTGACAAATTTCCGAGCTCTCGAAGACGATTTCAAATTACTCAGCCATCGATCATCTCCACCATCACATTACGTAAGTGAATTCGATCAATATCCAACCACGTCCATCGCCGAATCGCGAATCCTCCATTTTTTGACCCTACTCCGATTTGATGTGCCGCATTTTACCATGAATCATGTTACAATCGATCCCCGGTTGTCTTTGGACGCGATGTCATTGTATTTCTTGAAAACACAGCAGCATATTGGATCCGTGATGGATCTGAGGTGATTTGAATCGGTTTTAGTTGATTTGATGGTGTGGAGAGATGATGTATTCCACGGTAGAGATGATAATGGGTTATCGGGTTAACGGGTTTTTGAGTTAGGCGATTTGTTGAGTAGAGAGGAGCTAACGGGTTAAGGAGAGTTAGGAAATACTCGGCTTAGGATCTTCGAATGATTTAGGGCTTAGTAGTTTGGACGCGAATTGCACGACCTAACGGCTCAACGACTTAACATCCAAGTTCTGAGCGACATAAGAGACTGCGACCCAGAAGACTTGCGACTTAACTGTTTCACGACTTAACTTGCCAGAATATCACATGAATTTCAAAAAGAGCGACTTAGGGAAGCTCGACCTAAGTTAGGTCGTTTGGGCATGATTTGGATGACCTAAAGAGTCCCGAGCTAACTTAATTTATTCCTGTGACTTAAGGAATGAACAAAACTTGAACACTTGTACAATTTGACAGAACTTGATTGAACTTCCAACTTGAACTGCCGGAATGAACTGCTTGAACTTGTTGCACTTTTCATAGATTATATTAACTTTAAGCTAACAACCTGTTAAATAAAACATTTGCAGAAAACTTGGACGAATATACTGCCATTGACTGCCCATATCGAATGACAGATTAGTCGATAAAGAATAATCAACTTAAGGAAATTGTGTGAACAAAGTGCTGTGAATCAACAAGTTCAAGTGAAGTATTAAAGCAAAGATAAATTAATCAACTAAAGCTAATCTATTTACATCAACACTGTACTTGGACTTAAAATAACAAAGCCTGAAACTTTATAATTGACTAATGCAAACTAGTTTAATTCCAGCTTTATTTGCTTGTCATTTCATTAGTTTTGCACAACACTTCACAAATTTAGGAAACGTGCACCTTCATATTTGAATATCCAATTCCTTATGTAGAATGACTTCTCAACAAATGCAAGAAGTTATACCAGAGCGAGCTGATGAGGTCTTCCCAATAGTTGACCCTTTAGAGAGTCCTCCGGAAAGAGTTACAACTTCATTAAGTCAACGGGCTTTCAGCTAGTTATGCACTCAATTCGGCATCGCTGAAGCGGATGCTCTGCTTCCAGGGGTAAATGACAATGCCGATAGGCCACCTCCTGGCTTTGTTGCAGTCAATCAACAAATGTGCCTGAATGGAACTATCCCTCCTTGCAACGATTTTCTTAGAATACTCCTAATTCGATTGACTATCTCTCCATTCTAGTTGCACCCTAATAGCTACGCCATTTTGATGGGGTTGTGCGTACTGTTTAGGAGGATGCTTAACCGCCTCCCAAGCTTCGAGGAGATCTGTTACTTGTGTTCGTTCGGGAGGAACAAAGATCATCCTTCCATCACTCTTGTAAGAAGTGCGAGAAACCGTAAACTGATTACAGATCTTCCCGAGAGTGCTCACGGGTTTTAAATCAATTCTTGTTTGTCCGCTGCCCCTCGGGATTCTACGGCATCTGGAGAGTAGGAAGTAAAAATACTTATCTCCGTTTACTTGATTTGTGAACCTTTCAAAATTCAAGTTACCTAGTGCTAACTTCATTCTTTACTTTTGCAGCACTTCCTCCTTCTTCTAAAGATTCTAGCCATAAACCAACTTTTGAAAGATTGAATGCTGTAACTGTTGATGAGAGAAGTATTAAATTCCTACTGAAGGATGATTTTTTGCACTAATTCATATTTTTGCACTCTTCTCGATCCATTCAGCCTCGTGATGCCCCCAGTTCTCAGGCAGAAGTTTCAGATGCCCCAGCCTCCATAAAGGAATCTGCACCGAAGGAACATATCGTAGAGGCTTCATTAGTTAAATGCTCCAGTTCCATTGACGGTGCTGGTTTATCTGGCAAATCTAAACTTCCCCCAGTTATTGAAGAAGAGGAATTTTCTTAACATTTTGGGAAGGCTACCGGAGAAGCTAATGAGGGAACTGAGAAAGAAAGTCTCGTTATAAAGAGTGCAAAGTGCGTTGAAGAGGGCATGACCCATTCCGTTGGTCACGATGGTGATGATGTCTTTGGGGGACTGAGCGACCTTATGGTGCCTTCCCAAGAGCTTTTTAAAGATGACACCATCACTTCCAAGCTTGTTTCTCCATCAATTGAAGCGACATCTGTTTTGCGGTCAACTCTATCAATCTAAGAATTGACTCCTAAGCCGAAGAGTGGTTTGTAGCATGACGCGCGTAGTTCACAAGCCACACACACTTAGGATTTCTGGCAATTATGTGCACTTAGCTTCTTTATTTCGAAGATTTCTAAACTTTGTCTTGTAACGACCCGCTATTTTGGACCATCCAAATCGACAATAAAACCATACATGTCCGACTTGAATAATTCAAAATACCGAATTGTTAATTTAAAATTTGGCAAAACGTAACATATACACTAAATAAATCAATCACAGATCACAGACACAGAGTAATAAAATGCAGCGGAATAGATAAAGAATAGTAGTTCATGAAGCTACTATATACATCAGAGTTTTAAAATAAAATACATCAGAATATCTTGAATACAGAAAAGTCTTCAGTACGAGCCGATGACTTCTCTGAACCAGTCAACTAAAACTGAAAGCTGAAACGATAGTTGGATCTCCAAATGAAGCTCGAATCTCCAAAGGTGAGTCTCTAATGCTGTATTACTCAGTCTGACCCGAGCGTAAAGCAAAACACAAAACACTCGAGTCAGGATTAACATTCTTATATCAATAAATTCAACTCAAATGAAATATCAACTGAAATACAATATAACTTAAAGGATGTTTGGGATGTCCATCCTCTAAGGGTCCATAGAACTATCAACAGGGTAGAAATATACACTATTACACCGTGGTCATTCACTTAATTTATACTTCAAACCAAATGTCAATTTCACTTCAAATGATTATATTCCCAAAATAGTATTTATATATATTAAATGCTGTATTCGGTATAGCACTTTCAATTTCCTTAACTTAACATATCGTTTCACATCAACCCGACCTTCCCATTTAAATTAAATCAAATCTCATATTATCGATTTAAATCTTCCTAAAATAACCACTTAAATTTTAAAACTCCCGAATTTGGATTTGATACCCCAATTTCCCCTTTTATTCCAATATGTTCCAATCTTTAAGTATTCAATACCTCAACTAAGTTTCTCCAAATCTAGGTTTCTAAATAATTATTTCCAAATTTAGTTCAACCTAAATTTTCATTAAATTCAATTAGTTATTAAATAACAAATTCAGCTATATTGGTTCCAAATATATACCCAAATCTCTAAATCCTCTAATTTCAATATAGTTCATAGCTTAAATATAACAATTTCGATTAAACAGTTCCATATAGATTCTCGATTTTTTTCATCCTTGTTATTTCGTCTTGAACCCTCCCTTATTTGATTCAATATCATTTTAGTGACCCTAAATTATATTTTACTCAATATTTCTAAAATTTTATTAAACGGGAAATATCTCATTCGGTAAATTTCAAATTGATTCAAGTAGATAAATCCTTATCCAAATACCATTTTAAAATAAACCAAATTTATCTCCCAATCTTAATTGTTCAATATTATTGCAAAATTTATCCGAAATAACACAATCAATAACGATTCAATAAATAAATAAATCAAATAACCCGAAATAATCGTATTAATTCGCATTGTTATTTGTATAATTATTTCAAGAATCTACACTATCATTTCATATAGATTAAAGATTTTCACAATACAGTTTCGCTTGTCGATCCATTTTATATTTCAGTTTAAAACTACAACAATAAATCCAATCTACGCTCAAAGATTAAAATATAATTTATCGATCCTTACGACAATTAATGGGTCAAATTTAACTAATCAAATTTACATATGGCGGGGTCAGGTTTTAATAAATCAAGGTCCATCATATATAATCCGTTTACTTTGTAAACTATACTACTCAAATTTAACTAGCAAACTAGTTATCACTTAACAATAATAATTAACATCCAATTTAAACAACAATCTATCAAACAATCAATTATCACCCAATCTGTATTATTAACACATAAATAATTAACTGATAATGGTGTCAGGTGTCATAGGTGAACAGATACAGATCATAGCAGTCATAACAGTAAAATCAACTAACAGCAGCATATTTCAATTGTCGTTTCAATTGAAATCAAATTTAATAAATAAAAGAACGTTAATCATGAGTGATTGCTCACCTTTCGAGGCTAGAGAAGTTTGACAACAGAACAAGCTACAAATTCCGGAGCAAAGCTAGATGGATGCGATGATGGAGAAAATAGACACGACGGACAAAGCTGATAGATAAAGAATTGGCGAAATCAAATCAGAACTGGATCGATTGATGATGATAGTTATATATACCATATATAACTCTAAAATCATAATGCAAATCCAACATCTTTTACACTAAAACTATATACAACTTGTATAATACTATGCTTATACCCAAAAGCAAAACACTATATTTATTTAAGTCTGACCGTATTACATATACATGACTTATGGGTTATATTTCATCTACAAATGTTCATTTTTAACAACTCTGCCAACTATATAAGCTACCCTAGCACTACATATAATCGTATACAATATATAACAACAAAATAAAATGTCAACCTATTATATACAAATATACACGCACTGACCTTATTAAAATATGACTTATCCATTATAATCATACCGTTATCTTATATTTGAAAGCATATATGTTTCCAAGCATACGTTTCACATTACCCAACTCAATACTCTGTAGAATATACTTTAGAAATATTAGTTGTAAAAGATGTCCATACATAAACCCACATACACATAACTACCGCAGAATAAACAACCTAGTATATTACGTACTATTAAATAGAGAATATGTATATCTTGAACATATTTACTACTGCAACAAAGTAATATATATACCTATACCACACTAACGGCAAATATATAAACAACTTTAAAAATTTTGTAAACTTCCAACTGTATAACAGAGGATATATACAACCGTGAAAATACTTAAACTTGTACAATCACTATAAAACAGTAAAATCTAATATGTAAATAAATATATACAATGAAATAATTGTTTAAAACATATATATAATAGAATATGTATGTAACTGGGTATCACAACTAACCCCTTGATTCTGAACAAAATACACATATAAGTACCACTGCAAATATAGTGTAAATATATCATGTCTACTACAAACGGAATTGGCACCCTATACTACATCATATAAAATCTGAAAGCTACCTATATTTTATACTTAAACAGCATTATATTTAAAAGACACTTAAACAGAATTATATATAAACACTTAACAACAGGAGACCTAGTTTTAAAGGCCGATTACACTTAGCAACTTCATGCTTTATTTATTTTTATTTAAATTTTTCTCTTCTCTTAGACGACCAAAAGTAAAAATCATATAACTCAATATGTATGTACGGGATTTGTAATACAAACACAGACACAACAACTTGCCTAACACAATATCATATTCACGCAAATCAGAATGGATGAAACATGAACCGTAACCTATAAATTAAATTTGTTTATAATGTAACACCTACAGGTTACAGCACATATTATATAAACACCAAACTAACTTATAACTCTCTATGGATGTATGTTTATAACCTGATCAAGCATGCGTGTCCATGTAACAGACCAAACACAAAATATATATACATACTCGAGCCTAATATATATCTAATATCTAAAGTTTTCCACTGTAACATATCCAACATAACTCTGAAACAATCTGCACCTTAAGTAATATGTATATAGGAACACAACGTACAAAACAACTGCATATAATTAATATACACACCTATACAATGCAACTGAGTAAACTTGCGGGGTCGGAGAGAACAGGGGCCGAAGGGTGTAAGGGCACGCGAGCGAGCTGCTGGAGGATGGCCACGGACTTCGGTGACCAGGTGGCAGAGGGGAGAAGAGTGGGTTTCTCGGCTGGGCGCAGGCCAGGTACAGGGGACGCGGCGGTTGGAGAGGAGGCTCGGTTGAGGAGGGGGCGACGACGTGAGGCGTTTGGTGATGAGCGGGACGAGGAGTAGGATGAGGCACCGTGATGCTTGCTGGGTGCTCGGGCGCTGGGAGGAGAGGGAGGTGGAAGGTTTTGGGAGAGAGAGGCGGGTTCTGTAGTTGGAGAGAGAGGAAGAAGGTTTCACGGTTGAGAGGTGGTGGCTAATTAGTGGTGAACGGGCCGAGCAAGGGGAAAGGCGGCAAGTTTAGGCCATGGGTTTTTCAAAAGAAAGGAAAAGATGGAGATCTGAAGGAAGAGAAAAAAAATATGAGAGAGGAGAAGAAAAGTGGGTGAGATGGGAATGTGGTAGATCTCATATAAAAATGCAACTGCAGCCGTTACTTTACTTCTCTGAAACTGAATGAATGGAATAACGCAAGTATGGGCGAAAAGAATAAATTAAAAGAGAGCTATTTCCGGTAGCAATAAATAGAAATAGAACGTGATTATAAAGTAAAGTTGTAACTGTGTGAATAGTGATAGACAAAAAGTATGGTAACAGTACCCTCAAATTTGGCTAATAAATAAATCAATAAACTTATTGCTCATATGAACCGCCTAAAGTTTGCAATTCAAAAGATAACAAAAGGTCAAGGGTCCAGTACGGATACGGTTACCGATTCCGCGAATACCACTGTTTACCGGAGTTCAAAACATAGAAATAAATATGCTGCAGAGATCAGTACGATGAGGCGAACAAAACGGTACACATATATTTGTGGTACGATCATCCTATTAAAAGTCAATAATTGGTACCCAAAATGCTGCTATTTTGTCAGAATTAAGATAACGGAGCAACCGGGGTTCAAATTTCGAAAACGAAAGATGCCGTCTCCCTTAGGAGAGGATTTAGAATTTCCCTATAGAAAGATATTTATGTTTGAAAATTTTATTTATTACCATCAATTATCAACAAATTCGAATGCAGTAGAATTTCTTAATAAAATAAAACTCCATAAATAATTTGAAAATTTATCATGTGCTATGTTTAATGGTACGTAATCTAAATACAAAAATTTTATCTCAAAATATTATTATTTAAAATTTCTTGAAGATTCAATTAAATACGTAAATAAACTAAATTAAAATAAATAAAATCTACGGGTCATTACACTCTCCCCCACTCAAAACTTTTCGTCCTCGAAAAGGAAGGAGGTAGGAGAATAGAACAACCAGGAATAAAGTAAATCGAAAGTCAAGTGTAGATAACTTATTTAAAACTATATAAATTTTCCTCGGAATATTCATTTGAAACTTCATTTGCAATTTAATTTTACTTTAACATTTAATACCTTTCAGCCTTCTTTTGAAACAATTTTTTACATTATTATTTATATTTACAAAGACTATTGAAAATATTAAATCCAGATTTGTGAAAATTTTAAATTTATCTCAAGATATCTTTCAACATTATCAAATAAGTTAATAATCATTTCTTTAAAAATGTTTTATATAATTAATAACTTCAAAATATTAATAACACTAGAATTTTATATTAAACAAAGTAGTATATAATTAGCCAAAAATTTAAAGGATAAATCCAACAAGTAAGGAAGGTAGATTTTGAAACAGAATCAAGGTGAATAAAAGCTGAGTAGATAAGGTAGATTCAAAAGGAAGAATCGGGCACGAATTGCTAATTCACCAAAGGAATTTTAATTCCAAAGATTAATACAAAATTCTTTGTTGGGAAAAATACTTTATAATAAATATCTTTATAATAATACTTTTATACTAAGATACTATTATATCAAAATAAGTTTTCTTTCAAAAATACTTTTATAACTCGATGTTTTAACAAGTTTATCCTCGTTCTTGCAGGCTCCGGCTATGCGTTGATCAGGCGCAAAGCTAGAATTCTCCAAGTACTTAGTAGACTTGTTTCAACAACCAGTGAAAATACTTGAAAATCCTTTTAAAAACAGATATGGAAAGTACAATCCAATCAAATCAACCAAAACAAAACCTTTGTCCGATCATGGTTCGCAGATACACAATGGTTACGCCTGGTTCCCCCAGGAAACAATCCATATCCGTAAGCTTTCTCAGCCCTGCGAGTTACGCCATGATGACTAGTAGGGTGCAGGATACACAATGGTTACGCCTGGTTCCCCCAGGAAACAATCCGTACCCCTAGGCAAGACTCAGCCAGGCACTTGCGCTACTATTCGCGACCTACACAGATTGCAGGATACACAATGGTTACGCCTGGTTCCCCCAGGAAACAATCCGTACCCCTAGGCAAGACTCAGCCAGGCAATTTCGCTGTGCATTCACGAGAGAAAAAAGAAAAAACCATGGGTTACGCCACGGTGGGAACACTCGAGTATTACATCCGGAAAACCAAAAATCAGAGAGAATAATATCGATAGAATGAATCCACGATGTGGCCACAAAGCGGATATCAAGCAGAAGGCACTTTCCATATCTTTACTTGGAAAACATATATTATATAGTACCTTTTTAAATCCCTTTCAAATATCATACTGATAGATAGTCCATTATATATAGGATTCCTTTTTCCAAATCGAATATTTTCCAAATCAATAGTATATCAAAACATACTTATATGGACTTTGATTATATAAACTTCTCTTTCCAAATTGAGTACCCTTTCAAATCGATAGTTTTCAAATCAACTTCATACTTATACAAATCCATTTTATATAAGTTCGACCACTCCCAATTCAAGTGCTTAATAATATAAGGTTCTCAATTTCAAATCATTTCAATATCAAATTTAGTTTCAAAGTCATATATGAATTCACCAAATTTCTTCCAAATTAGATATCCTGATTTCAAAGTTCCCCAACATAATAGGTTTAGAAAATTATCCCAGTTTCCAGATTAAAATAATTCAAGTCAACAAATTCATTTCCAAAATCATCATATAAGTACTGGTTTTAATTTTCAATTAAATTTCAAAACCCAATATTTTCTCACAATTCATTATACTCAAAATGGTTTCCAACTTTATACTTATCCCTTTTAAACCTTTAAACTATCCATTTCTTTGTGAAATATCCAATTTACCCTTTTGAAAACCATTATTCAACTATTTTTTCCCCAAAACATTTCAAAACTAAATTTATATTCTTTATCAGACATTTTATACTCTTCGAAATTTCTTAGCTTTGAAAATTTAATCTCGATTTGGAAGTGTTCGAACATTTAAATAGTTAGGGAAATCAAATTTTCAATTCAAGAGTTGAAAAGCAACAATAAATCAATAAATCAATTATTAAATCTGGAACTCGAGGACTAAACACCGGTCTCACTTTAAATTGTTTCAAATGTATACATATATCTTTCTAAAATATCAAATTATACTTCGAAGTTCGAAATCAAAACGGTTTACAAAATCACTCGCATAGCGAAGCTATTAAAGTGGCCTCTCCCCCACTCTAAGACTCGAAAATCAACGTCGATGATGCGTGCACTCATCACCGAAATTATTCTCCAGTGACATAAGTGGGTTCTGGACTTCTATTTCTTGAAAACTCTTTGAACTCATTTGAACTCATTTGAAACATTTCTTATTCGAAAATACTTTTGAATCGTATAATTTTTCTATATATCTTCCAAATCCTAAACCAATTTTTAAATTCCGGAATTTAATTTTTCGAATTTCAAGTTTAACCCTTCAGTTGTAAATTTCTTACAAGTTTCAAATCCTTTCAAATCTTTTTATATAGAATAACATTTCTTATTTGTTTCATCCTTATCGGAAACATTTTCACTTTTATATATAGAATAAAATCATAGTTAACCAAATAATAATTTTGATATATATAACGATTTCAAAATACAACATACGCGATCTTCCAAAGGATGATTCAAGGATAGATTTCAAACAAACAGAGATCCAAATTTCATATCAACGAAAACAGGAACATGAATATCTTATTTGAGAACTTCAGTTAAACAAAAGATACAATAGTTTACCGAAAGTAACATACAACTGCCGAAGACAAATAGATCCACAGAAAACCACTCTACAAAAACAAAGCATCGGTATTGATTCTACCGGGTGGGACTTCAACGGGTCCAGAACACTCCCCCTCAATATGGCCCCAACTTCTGCACTTCTTGCATAAATGCACGACACACCCATCCTCCCTAACGAACTGCGGAAACGCAGCCTTCCTTCCGTACTTCCTCACAGGACAATTCCTAGCTATATGTCCAGTCAGCCTACAGTGATAGCAAATGGTTGATTGGTCGACTGATGCAGTGGGTGTAGCTTTTACTTTCTTCACCTTCTGGCAGCGACTGGGAAAGTGTCCCGTACTACGGCACTTAAAACAGAAGATCTTGGATCGATAACGCTTGCCCTCACTCTTCTTTCCATCATCTCTTTTCCCGCACATGGCTGCATAATGTCCCTTCTGTTGACACCGATAACAGATGACATTGTCATAAGGACCAGGTCCTGCCCTTTCCTTCCATAGCTTTTCCCACTTCTCCATTGCTTCCTCCTTTTCCTTACGGGCTAGTGCTCTTCGAGCTCGACGAGCTGCTTTCTGCTCTTCCGATTTTGCCATCTACAAAAATGGTTTGGAGTCCAAAATCAAACAAGATAGAGGTTCAAAATTAAAGGGAAAACTTGACCAAATGAAGTTTCGAACAAAGTGGGAAGGCTCGAACGAAAATGAGGAAATTTCAAATTCAAAATAGACGATGGATATACTTCTATAAATCGCGGCCGACCTTAACCGGGTCAACCATGACTTCAGAAATCTTTGGCGAATTAATGCCAATCGTACGGAGTTTCATCTGTTTTACAAAACATTCAGTCTTTTTACAAAACATTCAGTGGAGTCATTGGATACTCCAGAATCAAAAGAACATAAATAGAGGGAGAAAAGAATGAATTTTGGAATCGAGGGACATTCCAAAATCCAAAGGAAATCGAGTCGAAAGGAAGAGATTCAACTCGAGCGAAAGTGATTCTGTAAATAAATTTACCATATATGTTAAGTTTAGCCTAGAGCCAAAGCTCTGATACCAGCTGTAACGACCCGCTATTTTGGACCATCCAAATCGACAATAAAACCATACATGTCCGACTTGAATAATTCAAAATACCGAATTGTTAATTTAAAATTTGGCAAAACGTAACATATACACTAAATAAATCAATCACAGATCACAGACACAGAGTAATAAAATGCAGCGGAATAGATAAAGAATAGTAGTTCATGAAGCTACTATATACATCAGAGTTTTAAAATAAAATACATCAGAATATCTT
The DNA here is from genome assembly GCA_030765085.1 of Allium cepa. Taxonomy (NCBI): domain Eukaryota; kingdom Viridiplantae; phylum Streptophyta; class Magnoliopsida; order Asparagales; family Amaryllidaceae; genus Allium; species Allium cepa. The sequence continues at coordinate 763,979,582 of CM060937.1, read as the reverse complement.
GAATACAGAAAAGTCTTCAGTACGAGCCGATGACTTCTCTGAACCAGTCAACTAAAACTGAAAGCTGAAACGATAGTTGGATCTCCAAATGAAGCTCCAATCTCCAAAGGTGAGTCTCTAATGCTGTATTACTCAGTCTGACCCGAGCGTAAAGCAAAACACAAAACACTCGAGTCAGGATTAACATTCTTATATCAATAAATTCAACTCAAATGAAATATCAACTGAAATACAATATAACTTAAAGGATGTTTGGGATGTCCATCCTCTAAGGGTCCATAGAACTATCAACAGGGTAGAAATATACACTATTACACCGTGGTCATTCACTTAATTTATACTTCAAACCAAATGTCAATTTCACTTCAAATGATTATATTCCCAAAATAGTATTTATATATATTAAATGCTGTATTCGGTATAGCACTTTCAATTTCCTTAACTTAACATATCGTTTCACATCAACCCGACCTTCCCATTTAAATTAAATCAAATCTCATATTATCGATTTAAATCTTCCTAAAATAACCACTTAAATTTTAAAACTCCCGAATTTGGATTTGATACCCCAATTTCCCCTTTTATTCCAATATGTTCCAATCTTTAAGTATTCAATACCTCAACTAAGTTTCTCCAAATCTAGGTTTCTAAATAATTATTTCCAAATTTAGTTCAACCTAAATTTTCATTAAATTCAATTAGTTATTAAATAACAAATTCAGCTATATTGGTTCCAAATATATACCCAAATCTCTAAATCCTCTAATTTCAATATAGTTCATAGCTTAAATATAACAATTTCGATTAAACAGTTCCATATAGATTCTCGATTTTTTTCATCCTTGTTATTTCGTCTTGAACCCTCCCTTATTTGATTCAATATCATTTTAGTGACCCTAAATTATATTTTACTCAATATTTCTAAAATTTTATTAAACGGGAAATATCTCATTCGGTAAATTTCAAATTGATTCAAGTAGATAAATCCTTATCCAAATACCATTTTAAAATAACCCAAATTTATCTCCCAATCTTAATTGTTCAATATTATTGCAAAATTTATCCGAAATAACACAATCAATAACGATTCAATAAATAAATAAATCAAATAACCCGAAATAATCGTATTAATTCGCATTGTTATTTGTATAATTATTTCAAGAATCTACACTATCATTTCATATAGATTAAAGATTTTCACATTACAGTTTCGCTTGTCGATCCATTTTATATTTCAGTTTAAAACTACAACAATAAATCCAATCTACGCTCAAAGATTAAAATATAATTTATCGATCCTTACGACAATTAATGGGTCAAATTTAACTAATCAAATTTACATATGGCGGGGTCAGGTTTTAATAAATCAAGGTCCATCATATATAATCCGTTTACTTTGTAAACTATACTACTCAAATTTAACTAGCAAACTAGTTATCACTTAACAATAATAATTAACATCCAATTTAAACAACAATCTATCAAACAATCAATTATCACCCAATCTGTATTATTAACACATAAATAATTAACTGATAATGGTGTCAGGTGTCATAGGTGAACAGATACAGATCATAGCAGTCATAACAGTAAAATCAACTAACAGCAGCATATTTCAATTGTCGTTTCAATTGAAATCAAATTTAATAAATAAAAGAACGTTAATCATGAGTGATTGCTCACCTTTCGAGGCTAGAGAAGTTTGACAACAGAACAAGCTACAAATTCCGGAGCAAAGCTAGATGGATGCGATGATGGAGAAAATAGACACGACGGACAAAGCTGATAGATAAAGAATTGGCGAAATCAAATCAGAACTGGATCGATTGATGATGATAGTTATATATACCATATATAACTCTAAAATCATAATGCAAATCCAACATCTTTTACACTAAAACTATATACAACTTGTATAATACTATGCTTATACCCAAAAGCAAAACACTATATTTATTTAAGTCTGACCGTATTACATATACATGACTTATGGGTTATATTTCATCTACAAATGTTCATTTTTAACAACTCTGCCAACTATATAAGCTACCCTAGCACTACATATAATCGTATACAATATATAACAACAAAATAAAATGTCAACCTATTATATACAAATATACACGCACTGACCTTATTAAAATATGACTTATCCATTATAATCATACCGTTATCTTATATTTGAAAGCATATATGTTTCCAAGCATACGTTTCACATTACCCAACTCAATACTCTGTAGAATATACTTTAGAAATATTAGTTGTAAAAGATGTCCATACATAAACCCACATACACATAACTACCGCAGAATAAACAACCTAGTATATTACGTACTATTAAATAGAGAATATGTATATCTTGAACATATTTACTACTGCAACAAAGTAATATATATACCTATACCACACTAACGGCAAATATATAAACAACTTTAAAAATTTTGTAAACTTCCAACTGTATAACAGAGGATATATACAACCGTGAAAATACTTAAACTTGTACAATCACTATAAAACAGTAAAATCTAATATGTAAATAAATATATACAATGAAATAATTGTTTAAAACATATATATAATAGAATATGTATGTAACTGGGTATCACAACTAACCCCTTGATTCTGAACAAAATACACATATAAGTACCACTGCAAATATAGTGTAAATATATCATGTCTACTACAAACGGAATTGGCACCCTATACTACATCATATAAAATCTGAAAGCTACCAATATTTTATACTTAAACAGCATTATATTTAAAAGACACTTAAACAGAATTATATATAAACACTTAACAACAGGAGACCTAGTTTTAAAGGCCGATTACACTTAGCAACTTCATGCTTTATTTATTTTTATTTAAATTTTTCTCTTCTCTTAGACGACCAAAAGTAAAAATCATATAACTCAATATGTATGTACGGGATTTGTAATACAAACACAGACACAACAACTTGCCTAACACAATATCATATTCACGCAAATCAGAATGGATGAAACATGAACCGTAACCTATAAATTAAATTTGTTTATAATGTAACACCTACAGGTTACAGCACATATTATATAAACACCAAACTAACTTATAACTCTCTATGGATGTATGTTTATAACCTGATCAAGCATGCGTGTCCATGTAACAGACCAAACACAAAATATATATACATACTCGAGCCTAATATATATCTAATATCTAAAGTTTTCCACTGTAACATATCCAACATAACTCTGAAACAATCTGCACCTTAAGTAATATGTATATAGGAACACAACGTACAAAACAACTGCATATAATTAATATACACACCTATACAATGCAACTGAGTAAACTTGCGGGGTCGGAGAGAACAGGGGCCGAAGGGTGTAAGGGCACGCGAGCGAGCTGCTGGAGGATGGCCACGGACTTCGGTGACCAGGTGGCAGAGGGGAGAAGAGTGGGTTTCTCGGCTGGGCGCAGGCCAGGTACAGGGGACGCGGCGGTTGGAGAGGAGGCTCGGTTGAGGAGGGGGCGACGACGTGAGGCGTTTGGTGATGAGCGGGACGAGGAGTAGGATGAGGCACCGTGATGCTTGCTGGGTGCTCGGGCGCTGGGAGGAGAGGGAGGTGGAAGGTTTTGGGAGAGAGAGGCGGGTTCTGTAGTTGGAGAGAGAGGAAGAAGGTTTCACGGTTGAGAGGTGGTGGCTAATTAGTGGTGAACGGGCCGAGCAAGGGGAAAGGCGGCAAGTTTAGGCCATGGGTTTTTCAAAAGAAAGGAAAAGATGGAGATCTGAAGGAAGAGAAAAAAAAATATGAGAGAGGAGAAGAAAAGTGGGTGAGATGGGAATGTGGTAGATCTCATATAAAAATGCAACTGCAGCCGTTACTTTACTTCTCTGAAACTGAATGAATGGAATAACGCAAGTATGGGCGAAAAGAATAAATTAAAAGAGAGCTATTTCCGGTAGCAATAAATAGAAATAGAACGTGATTATAAAGTAAAGTTGTAACTGTGTGAATAGTGATAGACAAAAAGTATGGTAACAGTACCCTCAAATTTGGCTAATAAATAAATCAATAAACTTATTGCTCATATGAACCGCCTAAAGTTTGCAATTCAAAAGATAACAAAAGGTCAAGGGTCCAGTACGGATACGGTTACCGATTCCGCGAATACCACTGTTTACCGGAGTTCAAAACATAGAAATAAATATGCTGCAGAGATCAGTACGATGAGGCGAACAAAACGGTACACATATATTTGTGGTACGATCATCCTATTAAAAGTCAATAATTGGTACCCAAAATGCTGCTATTTTGTCAGAATTAAGATAACGGAGCAACCGGGGTTCAAATTTCGAAAACGAAAGATGCCGTCTCCCTTAGGAGAGGATTTAGAATTTCCCTATAGAAAGATATTTATGTTTGAAAATTTTATTTATTACCATCAATTATCAACAAATTCGAATGCAGTAGAATTTCTTAATAAAATAAAACTCCATAAATAATTTGAAAATTTATCATGTGCTATGTTTAATGGTACGTAATCTAAATACAAAAATTTTATCTCAAAATATTATTATTTAAAATTTCTTGAAGATTCAATTAAATACGTAAATAAACTAAATTAAAATAAATAAAATCTACGGGTCATTACATGTCTCTTCTTCACTTTTAGGTTCTCCCATGGGACGCAGCGACTCGTATTACGATGACTTTCAACGCTATGGGAGGCGCGATTCTTACGACCCCAAGCGTTATCTTCTTGCCGCTAGGGAGACCGATGAAGAAAGAGAAGCTAGGAAAGCTCGCGAGAGGCAGGCTTATAAGGAACGGTATGGAAGAAGGGATGACCGCTATGACTCTCACTCAAGAGATGATGACTCCCATAAAAGAAAGTCTCATGACGATAAGGGGAAGAGTTATGAAGATGAAGAGTCCAGCAAGCTGGCCAAGCTTAGCGAAAAATCTTCAGCTGAAATCTCTAAAGTGCCCGCTACTTCTATTTCTTTAGACATCCCTTCTATGTCCCCTCCCCTCAAAAGAGCTGAGATTCAAACAATCATTAATAGGCCTCCGTATCAAGTTGAGAAGCCTCCGCCTGCACTCCAAAGCCGATTTCCAAATTGGTCCTTGAAAGGAGTACGCTTTGATTTGGACTTGGTTCCTATTGACAAACAAGCCATGCTGAGGAATCTTGACGTTGTTAAGCTTGACATTGAAAGAATGTTCGGGTAGCAAAAGCTAGTCGATGAGCTTCAAAGAGTGAACCATTTAAATCTCGAAGCTATGCTAACCATGGAAAGCGATAAATCTGAATGGCAAAAAATTCTTGATCAGCACGACACGGAGATGAAGAACATCACCGCATATAATGAGAAACTCGAGGCTGAAGTCAAGCAACTTAAAGATGACCTTGCTACCTCTTCCAATTCTTATACTCAAAAGGAAGAGGTACTTCAAAAGCAAGTAAGAGATGCCCACGCTAGTCAACGAGATGGTGAGGCTAGACTTGAGGCACAGCAGAGAATTGTGGAAAGTTACCGCAATGATGTTGTTGAACTGTGGGAGAAGACTATCTCCCACGATATGGAGATTGAAATGTTAAAAGCTCAGCTTTCTAAAGTTGAAAAGGAGCGCGACGAGGCCATTGCTAGAAAAGTAGCGGCTAAACAATCTCATGAGGAGACGAATTCCAAAGCCAGTTCCACTTTATTCGAGTTTTACATTCACAGTGTCTTGGGGCATGGCAGTCACTCATTTTTGGGCCCAAAGTATGAAATTACCCTGGCTGAAGTGTGGGAGCCAGGTTGAAATGCTTAGATGTGCTGGCTATGCTGAGGAGGGTCTTGAGGCTCATTTTTTGGACGATGAAGGTCAAGACGCCCTTGCCAGAGGGAAAGAACAACTCGCCAAAGAACGAGCCGAAGCGGTGGAAGGAGAGAATTTAGGGAAGGCACCTTTGACTGACCCGACTCGTCCTTCAGCTTCGGTTGACGTCGATATTACTAGCTCTAGTTCTCACTCTCCGCCTCCAGCCAAAGCCGAAACCGGAATTACAGCTGCTCACATCGAGTCTCAGGAAGACATTGAAGCCCATGATTTTGAAATCGACGTGATAAAGCCAACTTCTCCAGGTAACTTCAACACTGATCTAACTCAAGTGGACTACTTTTTTGCTTCACATGATCTTGGTGAACTTCTTGATTATTACTTAAAACTCGACGTGCCACTATCTCCTCGTTTTGCGAGAAATATTGATGTTTAATTCTTCTTCTTCTATAGTGAAAACAACAAGTGTTGTACAATCTTCGCCTCTTCCAGCTTTTGCTCCTCCATCTCTTCAAGTTACTCCTTCTACTTCTCAACCGGGTTCACAAGAAGAACAAATAGAAGGTCTTCAAGGCTTAGATGACCCGGCCGCTTCACAAGAGAAGAAAGCTGAAGAACTTGAGGAGGGCGAAAGGACCCCGAAGGAATTTACTGCCGATGATACAAAGCTGATTGATCTTATGGCTCTGGACAGTGAATCTTCATCAAAGAAGAGGGGAAAACATGGAGTTTCGAAGAAAGGAAAGGAGACTTCTACTAGTGATGAGAAAGCAGAAGTGGACCCAATTGCGCCTCTTTCTCCTCTTTCCCCGACTCGTTCAAGCCGAAAGAAGTTAACCATTAGGCCGGGCGAGGGCTCCAAAGGCGGGAGGAAGAAGAAGTAATGGGTCCGGCTTTATCCTTCTTGTTTTGCTTTTTTGCTTGTATTTAAAGACTTGTATCGATCGGAGATTGTGCGGATACCGGCCCCCGATTTTTGAAACCTGCACGTATATACAAATCTTTTATAGTATGGAATAAAATGATTCATTTTTACTTGTTCAATCTTTTGACTGCATTTGTGAATGAATTTATTACTTATTTTCACACAAGTTTCTTTACTTTCTTTGTGTGATATTGCAGTGAGATCGCGGTATGTTGTTTGAGCGTTGCTTTTATTAATGTAGCTATATTATACTGCCCTTTTACTACGGCTTATTGGAATCTTCTCCATTTTAAGAAGACTTGTACTCTTACTTTGGAGAACAATTCTTATAGTTGGAAGACTTGTACTCTTACTTTGGAGAATAGTTCTTCCATTTTGAGGAAATATTATTCTGCTCTTGTAGAGTGTGCTTTGTATTGGAGAAGTCTTCGCTCTTCCTTTTTAAAAAAAAGAAGAGTTTTTACACTTCAACTTTCGGAGATGGTCACTTTTCGAGAAGTGGATTCTCTTACGCGATGAAGTGGGCTTCCCAAGAAGGCTTTGATTTGGCACTTCAATTTTTTTTGGGGAAGAATGTTCTCATTATGTAGAAATTGATCTTCCCTCGAGAGTAGAAGTGTGCCTCCGAAGAGGGCTTTCATGTTTTTTTGTCCCTTTACGCAAGGAAGCGGGCCTCCGAAGAGGGCTTTGGCACTTCAACTTGATAAAGTGGGCCTCCGAAGAGGGCTTTGGCACTTCAACTTGGTGAAGTGGGCCTCCGAAGAGGGCTTTGTTTTTACCCTTTACATGGGGTAGCGGGCCTCCGAAGAGGGCTTTGGCACTTCAACTTGGTGAAGTGGGTCTCCAAAGTGGGCTTTAGCACTTCAACTTGGCGAAGTGGGCCTCCGAAGAGGGCTTTGGCACTCCAGCTTGGTGAAATGGGCCTCCGAAGAGGGCTTTGGCACTTCAACTTGGTGAAGTGGGCCTCCGAAGAGGGCTTTGGCACTTCAACTTGGTGAAGTGGGCCTCCGAAGAGGGCATTGTTTTTTCCCTGCCCTCCGAAGAGGGCTTTGGCACTTCAACTTGGTGAAGTGGGCCTTCGAAGAGGGCTTTGGCACTCCAACTTGGTGAAGTGGGCCTCCGAAGAGGGCTTTGGCACTTCAACTTGGTGAAGTGGTCCTTCGAAGAGGGCTTTGGCACTTCAACTTAGTGAAGTGGTCCTCCGAAGAGGGCTTTTTGCTTCGCTTGCCGGGAAGGTTGAATCTCACGGTTAAGTGGGTCCACGGAGTAGACGCAATCTACCTAACTGGATGTTCGTTTGCACAAACGATCACAATTAACTAGCAAGGGCCTGGAACCTTCACTTTGGGAAGGTGCCCCTTCGGTGGTTCCACAACCTTTTTGGTTGAGAGACAAGGTTCCATTTTGCTGTTCTCTGTCTGCTTGCCTATGTCTTTTCACCATTTGCCTCCCAACGATTCCTCCTTATCGCCTCCAAGCACATGTTCCCTTCTTTAGCAAGTTGTTTGTTTTTTTTCCAGAGAGGTGTATTTCATTGTTAAGTGATTCCACGGGGCAGACGCAAGCTACTTAATCGGATGTTCGTTTGCACAAACGATCGCAATCAGTTAGCAAGGGCCTGGAACCTTTACTTTGGGAAGGTGCCCCTCTAGTGGAATCACCAACTATTTGTGAGTAGCACTTCTCATGTGGGAATTGAATTTGGAATTTTTGTGGCTTGACTTTTGATTGTTGAGTGATTTTTAGGAATCGCCGAGCCTTGTGATGTGTTGAATGGGTAAGGTCTGCTTTAATAGCCTGCAATATTAAATCGACATTTTAGCAATACATTTAAAATATTTGCACATCGAAATGAGACAGGCATTTTACAATAGTAGAGAACAAAAGATTTATAGTGATTCGGCCAAGAACTGGGCCTCCATCCACTTTGTAGCTCTTATTATTGATTTGCACTGATTTTACAATGGCTTACAATGCAAGAACAATACATCCATAATCATTTTACAAATTTGAGCAAAGCTTCTAAGTAAAATATGGATTCAAATGATTGCTCTTCCAAGCTCTTGGAATTGAATCTCCTTTGACAATTGTGAGTTTGAAAGTGCCATCAAGAATTTTTTTGCCTATGACGTATGGCCCTTCCAAATTTGGCCCAAACACTCCTGTTGTTGTCTTGATCCTTTTCAAGACTAGATCCCCAATTTCAAAGCCACGTTGGCGAACATTGGAATTGAAGTGCCTGGCTATCCTTTGCTGATGGGCTGCAATTCAGAGCTTAGCCTCTTCTCTTCTTTCATCAAGGAAGTCAAGTGCTTCAAGTTGCAGCTTCTCATTTTCAGCTTGGTTGAAATGAATTCTCCTGTGTGAGGGGACCTCTATTTCCACTAGAATCATTACTTCTGATCCATATGCTAATGAGAATGGAGTGTGCTCAGTCCCAGTCTTGTGGGTAGTTCTGTATGCCCATAGTGCTAGTAGAAGCTTATCGACCCAACCACCTTTTGCTTTTTCTAGCTGTTTTTTGATGGTTGATTTGATAATTTTGTTCACTGCTTTCACTTGCTTATTTGCCTGCGGATGAGCCACTGCTGAGAAGCTTTTTTGGATCTTGAATCGCTTGCTAAAATCCTGGAATTCTTCGCTTTCGAATTGGGTACCATTGTCTGTGATTTTCTTCTGAGGCATACCATACCTGCAAATGATATTTTTAGTCACAAAATTTATCATCTTTTTAGAGGTAATAGTAGCCAATGGTTCAGCTTCAGCCCATTTAGTGAAATAATCAACAGCAACTATAGCATATATGATTCCAGATTGGCGGCTGGCAATGGCCCAATGAGATCTATCCCCCAAATGGAAAATGGCCATGGACTGACCATCTGTGTTAGCTCGGTGGAAGGTGCTCTTAGGATTTTTGAAAATCTCTGACATCTGTCACACTTTCGGGAATAGCTAGCAGCGTCTCGATTAACATCTGGCCAAAAATACCCACAGCGGAGAATTTTCTTTGCTAAAGTTTGGTCACCTGAATGATCCCCACACCCTCCTCCGTGCACCTCAGCTAAAATTGTCTTAGCCTCTTCCTTGGTTACACATCGGAGTAATGGCATCGAGAATCCCCGTCTGTACAACCGGCCGTCTTGAATTACATATCTCGGGGCTTTTCTTAACAGCTTCTAGCACACTTTTGAGTTTTCTGGCAGGGAGACGTTGAGTAGATATTCCTTGATCAGAGTCATCCACGGTTCCTTCTCTTGAGATACAGCCATGATCCAGTCGATATCCACCTCATCAGTACTTGGAGCAGACAAGACTTCCACAGGGACCAATCCCAATAATTGAGCTTCGCCGGAGCTTGAATACTTTGTGAGAGAATCTGCCTTCATGTTCTCCTCCCGGGGTATATGGCTTATTGTATAATGATCAAAATCATTGAGAAGCTCCCAGGCCTTTGACAAGTAAGCAGGCAGATTTCCTCCTTTAGTTTGAAACTCTTTCTTGACTTGGCATACAATAAGCTGAGAATCACTGAAGATCTGCAACACTTTGACGTTCAGTTCTTTAGCAATTTTCAAACCCGCAATAAGAGCTTCACATTCTGCTTCATTATTTGTCGAAGGAAATTCTAATCTCAATGCGTAGCACAATGACCACCCTTCGAGGGTTTCAAGCACAACCCCAGCTCCGGAACAGTAGTCATTTCTTGCACCATCAACATATAATTTCCATCGGATAGGGGTGTCATCAGTCACCTCTTCCTCACTGTCATCCTTATCTATGTATTCTGCAATGAAATCTGCTAAAGCTTGTCCGTTGATTGCTCTTCGGGGATGATAGGTGATATCATATTGGCTGAGTTCAATGTTCCATTTCATAAGACGACCCGAAGTCTCAAGGCGAAATAGGACTTGCTCTAGAGGTTGATCAGTGAGGACTTTGATAGGATGGGCCTGGAAATATGGCCTCAACTTTCTGGACGCAATCAACAGACAATAGGAAAGCTTTTCCAGTTTTGAATAATTCATTTCTGCCCCAGTGAATCTTTTGTTGATGTAATAAACCGGGCGCTGAACTTTTGTGTCTTCCCGTACCAATGCTGAACTGACAGCATGAGATGAAACTGCGAAATATATGAAAAGATCTTCACCATTGCTGGGTTAAGAAAGTACTGGAGGCGTTTCCATGTGACGAATCAATTCATCAAAAGCTTTCTGACATTCGGGAGTCCATTCAAAGTTTTTCTTTCCTTTCTTCAGAGCATCAAAGAAGGGAATGCATTTATCAGTAGCCTTGGAAATAAATCGACTCAAAGCAGCGACTTTCCCATTGAGGCTTTGCAATTCCTTCTTCATTCTAGGGGCTTTGATTTCTCTTAAGGCAGTAATCTGAGTAGGATTAGCTTTGATGCCCCTAGCACTCACAATGAAACCCAAGAATTTTCCGGACTCTACCCCGAATGAACATTTCAGAGGATTTGGCTTCATTCCATACTTGCGGAGGATCGCGAACATTTCTGCCAAATAATCCGTATAGTCTACTGCCTTCTTCGATTTCACCAACATATCATCAACATATACTTCAATAGTCTTTCCAATCTGGGCTTGAACATGGCATTAACAAGTCTTTGATAAGTTGCCCCCACGTTCTTTAGTCCAAAGGGCACGACTTTGTAGCAGTAATGACCAACATCGGTTATGACGCACGTGTCCTCCTAATCTGGCTCATGCATCATGATTTGATTATAACCTGAGTAAGCATCCATAAAAGATAATAATTCAAGCCCAGCTGCTCCATCCACCAACTGATCGATTCTGGGCAATGGGAAACAGTCCTTGGGGCATGCTTTGTTCAAGTCTGAAAAGTCGATGCATTCTCTCCACTTTCCATTTGCTTTTTTAACCAACACCGGATTAGAAACCCAATTTGGATAAGTGGATTCACTGATGAAGCCATTTTCCATGTGCCGATCTACTTCTTCTTTTAATGCTGCCGACTTTTCAGGACCCTGGGTTCTTCTTTTCTGCTTTACAGTTGTGATTTTTGGATCAATATTCAAAGCGTGCACTGCGATTTCTAGAGATATTCCACACATGTCGGCATGAATCCAAGCGAATACATCCAGGTTTGCTTTTAAGAAGGGTATCAACATATTTTGAACCGTCACGCCGAGTTGTGAACCCACATTTAGCACCTTGTTTGGATCTTTCAGGTCAACAGGTATTGGCACTGTCACTTCCACCGGCACCATTCTACTCTCCCCTGCACTGTTTTTCTAGGATCAATTTCTTTTCGTGCACCACTTTGCTCACCAGTACAGGGTCCACACTGTAATTGCTACAAGGGGAGTTCTTTGATGTGGAGCGGAGCTGCCGCACCCTTACCATTTCTCTCTTTTTCGCCTCTCGTAATTCTGTGAGCATTCTCGCCCTGCATTTTGGTCCCCCTTCACAACACCGACGCCATTATCAGTGGGGAACTTCATAGTCAGGCACCATGGGGCGAGAATGGCCTTGAATGCAGCAAGAGTCGGTTGACCCATGAAGGCATTGTAAGCAGAGAATTCGTCAACAATCACAAAAGTTTGCTTCCGGACCACCTTATTTTCCCCTTTTCCAAGTTCTACAAATAGGTCAATAGTCCCAAAAGGCTGTTTTGGTTCTCCAGTGAACCCAATAATTTTCTGAGAGGAAGCTTGTACACCTGCCATGGGAATCTTCATCTGATCAAATGTCTTTTTGAAGAGGACATTGTAAGAGGCACCGCAGTCCACAAGCACCCTTCTTACAATTGCTGGTCAGATGCCTGCAGATATCACCAAGGGATCTATGGTGGGAGCCTCAATGCCAACAGAGTTTCTATCCCGGAATATGATGCCATCGTTGAAAGTTCTTTGCTGTTGTAGAGGCGCAACATCTTCCAAGACAAAAATCACTTTCTTCAGCCGGGACATATTTCAAAGCACGAGCATATCTTTCCATCTCACCCCAACTTCTGCCTGCTGGGTGAGGACCCCCTGTAATCATATTAATGACAGGCCTTTCAGATTCATGCGCTGCAGTCCTCTCACCTGAGTCGGGTTGGTGAGTAGGAACTTGTTGCCGCTTAGTAGATGAAGCTGGGTCATTTCTGTTTCTCTTCATATATTGCTGAAGTTTATTCTCTCTCAAGAGCTCCTTAATCAAACTCTTCAAATGGCGACATTCATTAGTGTCATGGCTAGGTTGATTGTGGAACCGACAGAATCTTCCATTATGCGCAACATTTTTCCCAAGCCTTAACTTAGGTGGTTTAGGATATTTAACAGTATCCTTGGTTGCAAAGAAGATATTTTCTGGAGTATTAGTTAAGGGAGTGAAATCTGAAGGTCTAAAGTGACGAGTTTTCTTCGCATTTCCCTGCTTCCTCCCACCGTCGTTCTCCCTCTTCTGTGCACCAGATTTCTTTTTGTTTGAAGCAGCATTATTATTCTCAACCTCAGTCACGACTGCTTTTGCCGGCATAGGAAGGCTTTCTCGGCGCATAAATTCATCGGCCTTCTTGTAGAATTTCTCAAGTGAATTTGGCTCTTTCATCTTTAACCATTATCCAAATTCACTAGTTTTGTCAATAGCTCGCATCAAGTAGGTCAGAATCATTCGAGGCTCCACATTATCAACTTCGGCCAAGGCTATATTGAAGCGGTTTAAGAAAGATCTGAGAGGCTCTTCGGGGCTTTGTTCGAGGCTGGACAGTGACATTATATCCTTGGCCTTTGAAGCATATAACCTGAACTGATCTTTGAATCTCCGAGTTTGGTCGGAGAACTGATCCACGGATCGGACTGGCAGCTTCGTGAACAAAAGCAGGGCCACTCCTTCCAAATACACCAAAAAGTATCTGCACTTGATCACATCCGATGCTTTGGCGCCGGTCATATGCCAGTCATATTTGCACAAGAACTGGTTAGGATCGCTTGTCCCCCGATAAGCTGGAATGGTGGGAGGAACAAACTTCTTTGGAAATTCAGCTTTTATAATTCTTTCAGTAAAGGGAGTCTTGGTTGGAGCAAACCCCTAGTCACTCTCATCTTCTTCCCTTTGCATGCTTTCTTTCATAATTTGTCGAATCATTCCCGAGAGGTATTCCTCATCGTCTAGAGGCCCAACGGGACCGACGTCAGCTACTTTTTTGGAAGTTTGCCTGGACAAACGTTCGCGAAGAGTTGGTTGCGGCCTTGAACCTAAGGCTTGGGGATGTGCCCCTTCGGCGGTGCCAGCTTCCTTTTGAGGAATACTTTTTCCTTGAGAATCATGAACATCTTCGACAAAGGTTTCTTCATTGTTTTCTGGTTGACGGTTAACTCCAAGCAAAGCATTTAACCTGTCCAACATCAAAGTGTTCTGGGCTTCCATTTGTTGATACAGCCTAGACACTACAGCATCCAACTCCCCCCTTGTGACTCCAACACTAGGAGCCGCTTCATTTGACGTGGGAGAAGTGGCGGTGTTATCACAAGTATCTCCAGATCGAGCAGAGCTACGTTTTCTTCCAGGAGCCATAATTTCAGATAGACTTCTGGTTCGTAGAGAGAGTCTTTCAACAAATCTTTGCAAAGCAATGGTGACAGCACCCCTTTAATAAGCGGGAGGTCTTGAGTTCAATTCTCAGTGAAAGCACCAAAAATGTTAACGCTAAAATGTATGCTAACACCCCGGTGTAAGTTATGAGATAGCGAAAGCACCACCCGTTGGTATGGGAACTAAAAATAAGCAGAGAATAGCAGAAAATTGAAAAGAGACGACAATTTTTATAGTGGTTCGGCTCAAAGTCGAGCCTACGTCCACTTTATATCTTTTATTATGATCTTTGAGTACACTTTGTTACAACTAAACTTCAAGTACAACAAACTTCGAAGACTTGAGCTTCCAAAGTAGAATCAAATCGGTGAAGAAGCTTGATCCATTTTGGAATTAATCTCTGAAGTTGTTATGATGTTGTAGGACTTAGAGAATGTGTTGCTTGAATTTCAAAGTGGCAGAGTCTCGGCATTTCAGGAAAAATATCCCCCTCAAGTGTGGAGCAGGTGAGTTATTTATAGGAAAAGTTCTGGAGTTAAGTCGTGGGTCGTGGGTCGTAGCCTTGTCATGGGACATATGCGACCTAGCGAATTGCGACATAAGGTGTTGCGAGATAAGGAGTTGCGAGATACGGAGTTGCGACATAAGAGCTATCCTGAGGCAGCATGAGTCGTTGACGACTTAGTGGAGTCATCCTCAACGAGATATACGCTTTAAACGACTTAGTATGTGTAACGTTGGAGCTATCTCGGCTTGTTTAGGTCGCGAGCGACCTAATAGAAGAGTTAGTACATGCGGTTTTACCCTGGAGCTCGCTAGGTCGCTTTCCCTTTAACTCGTTATGTCGTTAGTGTAACATCCCGCTTTTTCGCACGCTTTAAATCGACACACGCGTCAATTCAAACAATACGGAAGGGAGGATTGTTATGGGTAAATAAGAAAAACAAGAAAGAAATAAAAGTAAACAAAATCTTACAGCTGAAGGATAAAATATAATAATCAAATATATAGTTTATAAATCTGTTTACAAAAAAAACATTTGATTATATTTATATAATACATATCAGAGTTACACATACCAATATCAGTGCAGCGGAACAATATGAGTGTAGTGCAATAATATAAATAATAATAATAATACAAATCTTCGTCTTCGTCCTCCAGATCTAAATCTTCAAATCCTGAAACGCTCGGATTGACCCGAGCGTATCGAAAAGACAAAACACTCGAGTCAGAACTAAATGATCTTATGTAAATTAAATTAACAGAAATAAATATGAGTGTAGTAACTTAAGAGATGCTCGGGATTTACATCTCCTAAGGATCCGTTAAACTATTTACTATATAGTATATTTCGCTATTATAATAGTGTCTTATTGTAAAATAAACTTAATTTAAAATAGCGTTAAGGCTTTACATTTTCCACCTTAACACGTAATATTACCAATAGTCTATACAGTGCCTGCATATCTCCTGATCGGGAGACTACGAGAAGACACTCCATAGGTACGACACAAATAGAAACTCGTAGTAAAGGCTCGGTATGGTGGGTGACACGGCACAACTAGGCAATGCCAGGATAGATATACCAGTTAAGCTTCCGGGTCGGTGGTAACGCATAGCACGCAGCTACCACCCACCTTGGACAAACTCCCCCAAATGAAGAAATCAAAAGTGAAGGTGGCCACCGAATCAGTCCAAAGTCCGAGTATAGTATCGAAGGGAAGTGTCCGATCAAATGTGCTACCTTATTAACACGTCGATCGCTCCTGTTTTAGCCACCTTCGTATTTACCTTATAGGAAACGCCGCCACAAACCTACTTCATTCTAGAATCTCCACCGCGTACACAGTTGTTAAAGTGGTTTTCGAAGTTGGTAGAGAGTGTGATAACTTTCGATCCCGGCCTCTTCAACAACCAAACATTATTATAACACCACGTTCATTTAAAAATAATTATACTTTCAAAACCAGAATATATATCCATTTCAAAACCATATAAATACGATATCATTTTTCGTTTTAAAAAACCAAATAAATTATGATATCATTTATAAACCGAAATCAGTATAATATCATCTTTATTTCACATATATCTTTTCCTAAATCATAAAGCTTTAAAATTTATAATATTTGAAAACCAAACATTTGAATTATAACTTTCAAAACATAATACTTCGAAATTCATAGCTTTAAAACCGTAACTTTCAAAACTTAAATGGTTTGGATGTTCAATAGTATATAAAATAAAAAAGTTGAATTTAAAATTTCTTTATAAAGTAAATAATTTCCACGCCTTTACAATTTTATTCAATTTAAATTCAGTCCAAACCCATAACTTTTAGATTCACTTTCAGTTTGAATAAAAACACTTCGATTTCAATATTTTCAAACTTTGAGTATTTAATAAATTTCAAAACTAAGGTTGGGAATTTCTAATCAACAATTCATTGTCCTATTATTTAGTTTTGAAATGTTTACATAATAGATCCATAAGGATTTAAAGTAAAACCCAATTTATTAACAATAAATATTTCCTTCCATTTATTTATACTAGAATTATTCATTTAAAAATTCAGATATAAATACCATGCCTTTAAAATTTCAAGTTTAATAAGTTTTACATCAACTTATGGAGTTAAATTCTAAATAAGCTCAATTCCAAATAAATTTCCAATTTACCTTCCAATCATAAATGGTTTAAATCATTAAAATTCTATATATATACCATATCTTAAACCTGTACTTGACCATATATAATAAATTTTCAAACTCCATTATTCAACTTATATATTTTATTTAACCGATTTATACATAGCTTAAATTCAAAAACTTAACTATATATGTATATATATAAAATAATATTTATACGATATAAAAATTTAATATTTATTAAACCGTATCCTATCCAAACCATAGAATTCATTTCAAAAATAATTTTATATATATACTGCGGCGCCTGTAAAAATTTTTCTATCCTATGGTCAAGTGATACGGATAGTTATCATTTCAATCCGCAATTTAAAAATAAAAAATGCGGTTGTATATCATTTCAAACCGCAATCCTGAATGAAATGAGAATGCATAATAACTTGCAGTTTATATAATATAGAACACATCACCCATTCACCCATTATCAATCATCAACCAATTTTATTTCAATCACCATCAATTTAAACAAACATCAATAGAGCATATAAAATATAACAGGTATCGACGAACAATTTATATTCAATAAATAAATAACTGTTTAACTAGCAGTTTATATGCAAAATAAATAAATTTTAACTGTCAATTTATATGCAATAATAAAATTAATTAACAGTTAAATTAAATAAATGCGATTTAACTAAGATGATTAAAAAATTATGCAAATCAGTCATAAATAAATTTCTACTCATATCTTAAATCAATTTAACAAAACACGAGAAAACTTAGAAGTTGCGAGTGGGTTAAAACACTCACCTTTTGAATTTAAATCGAATTTAAATCCGATTTAAACTGAAAAATTTGACAGTCACCAAACCATAGTCAGAATGTCCGGAATTTCAATACGATCTTAACAAAAAAATCACGCGTGAAACAGAGTTCGTATGTGAAAGTTATTCGATTTAAATCGTTTGAAAACGAAAATAAAATTAAAATAAAACTAACCCATTTTAAATAGCCACGTCATCAAAAGCTTTAGCACGCTATAGGACCTCGTTCTTCTCTAGTACGAAAAATGCAAAAAATCACTTTTATAAAAGAATGCTTTTGGAGTTGCAAGAATATGAGCTTTTGAATATGAGGTGTTATGAGAAACAAAATGTAGAATAAGAAATAAGATGTAGGTAATTTATAATTAGGAAATGAATGTGGAAGGACAAAATGAATGTCACGTTTTATTATTAAAGTTTTAGGCATTAATAATAGATAAGGGAATGCACGTAAGAATGGAAAACTTTGCAAACGAAAGTAGAATTTTGTATGCATTTAGGTTTTTATCTACGCATAATAAAATATTTATACTTACATTTAAAATGAGAACGTTCAATTTTGTTTTCTCAAAATGATCTTTTATTTCCATTAAAACACCCTTTTTGTTTAACACAAAACGTGCGTTTCTTTTATTAAATCTATTAATTGCAATCAACCTTTCCTTTCTTTTTAATTGAAACATTTGAATTACATTAATTATTGTTACTTACAAAGTTAAATTTTAAAACAGACAACTAAAATGGATAAAGAAATAGAACAATTGTTTATTTAAACACGTTTATAAATTTATTGTTTATACACAAGAGTAATAAATAGGTTATTTTCCTATTCTTGTAACCAGTTTGTAAGCTAAAACACATTTCAAATAAACATATATTTCTTTCTTTAAAATCAATCTTTCTGTTCTTATTTTAATGAAATTAAACATACATTCACACATGAAACATTCATTTTATTTGATGTAAAATTTTCTTTTTATTAAATCAAACTTTCCCTATATTTTCACAAAACATACGCTGCTTTTATTTACACCTACTAATTTACAATTAGTATACTCTCTCCTGTTAATTGGAAATTTTCAATTACATTAATTTCAGTTGATTAAGTTTCAAAATGGACTAAATGAATGTAATAAGAAGTATAACAATTATTTCCTATCTAATAGTAATTTAAACATATTAATACACTATTCACTACAAATAGTAATTATATATATTTCTTACTAAATAATAGTTTCTCATCTCTACAAATCTTTAAGTTGCCAAACATTTTTACTAAATGAATGTTTACTCTTTTACTAAACTTATTCATTCTTATTCTTTATTAACATTTATTATTATAATCACCGTTATTAATTACATTCAAACAATGTCATTAAATACACCTGATGTATGTTACCTTTTTTTTATCTTACTGTAATACATGTTATTAGTAGAAGTTCGAATTAAGATCATAAACATATCTCTTAACATATGTTAACAAAAATAAAATCATAAATTTTTATTATTCTACCACTTATATCGCTTACTACAATTAGCCTTTGGCATTCCTATCCATTAATTACACAAATAACATAGTTAATATTTGTTTGTCTTTCACTACATTAATACTTCTATATACATCTTAGATTTGTATCAACGGTTATTTTTTAAAAATGTAAATCTTGTCAATTACGCGTATTAATTAAGCTTTTAAACTCAATTAACAAAGTTTCCTAAGTCCAATCTCTTTTTACCAAATTTGACAATCCCTAACCCTTTGTACTACATTCCTATTAATGTAATATTTATTAGATTTTATTTCAAATTAACGTACAACTTAATTTCCCTTAATTGAAATCTGATTCCCAAATTTTATTTAACATACTAAATGAATAAATAACACAAATAAACGGTCACCTACTCACTTTCTTTCGTTTATAGTTTACTAATTACCCACCCAGGTCCAAATCCCATATATGACACTACATTATCCAATTATCATAAATTTGTTCGATATATACTCTTGTTTACTTATAAATAAATTTAAGTTCTCTATAAACTCTAATTCACTCTTTTGTTACTAAATTAAAAATCATTAAGTAACGTTTCCTCCATAACGGTATTAAAATTATTTAACATTTAAGAGGACTTTATTTCAAATAAATTGATTGACCAATAAATTAGGTATTATATTATAATTGTTATTATACCCTTAAGATTTACGTTTGTTCTCTTCTATTTGATTTATAGCCTAAGATAATATAAAAATCTAACTCCATAAAAAAACTTATTTTATTACCCAAATTATACATAAATTTATTACCTTTTACATCACACTATAAATCAGTGTAACTATTAATACCACCGATATTATCATTCCTTACACAATACTGATCTTATTTAATTACCATTAACTATCTATTTTGTACAATAACTAAATGTTTACATTTGTTACTTATATTTAGTTTTTTAACCAAGCGTATCATGCTTAAATAAAATGAATTGGAGTTTCATTTAGATTGTTGACAATTGACTTGTATTAATCTAAATTTAGTTATCATTCCATTATAAAATTGCAATATTTTATTTCTTTCAATATTAACTCATAAATATTATTAAAATAACAAAATTTAACATCGAAAATTTATGGGTCGTTACACTCTCCCCCACTCAAAACTTTTCGTCCCCGAAAAGGAAAAGAAGGGAAAAGATGAAATAAAACAATTACATCTTATCAAAACATTAACTTTATAAACAATTAAATTTACAAAATTAATTACTTTAAATAAGACATCCTGATTTATAACTATTTAATCTTTTATATTTAAATTATTAAAGTTAGGAAAAATATTTTCAAATTTTTTTTTCTAAGTCCGAAGTTTTCGGAAAATTTCGGCAGAGTCTCCTTTGTACGGAGAGGCTCGGAAGAAAAATAAAATATTAATTATAACAATATATATCATATATTTTCAAATTAATATATATCCCAACACGGGAAAAACAAAATAATAACGCTAAAACCCGTAATCCGAAAACGTACCTATTTGTCGGGCAATAACGCTTATTTTATGGAACCAAAAGCAGTAGCAATTACTTCCATAACCTGCATTTTACTTATATTCCAAAGGGTTAACAATTTATAAAAAATGAAATATTTAGGTGGCTTCAATCACTAACAATAAATCAATACAAAAACCATCAATTTCAACAAACAACATACACAATACAAAACAACCATTCAATCAAACAAACAAATAGTTGTTCGGGTTCAAAACTTTTAAATTGCACAGAATGAAGAATAAACTACTAGAGCATCATTTACTCAACAGCCTTAAATAAAACTAAATAGATTATTCATCCATCCAAATCCAAATTTAAAGTATCTTACCCCAAACAACCATAAACCAAACAAGCAACAATTCCAAATAATAAATCAAGCTCATTCTTATAAATTTCATTTATTACTTTACATTTATTTCTTACAACTTTTATCTCATTCATTAAATTAGTGTTTATTACACTTGTTTGCACTTATACTCATATATATATAATTCATTTTTCTCTTCTCATTTCGTATTTTATAACTTCATTCGTTTATAGTATTCATGTGCAAATCAATTTCTTAGCACATTAATACAATAATTTAAGTCTACACTTATATATTTACAGCATTCATCTTTTCTTCTTATTTTATTAATAAATAGCTTCAATCCTTTACTAAAGTTTATTATCTTCCATATATACTATTTAATTTTATTTATTTTTGTGACGACCCGGAATTTTCAAGCATTTGAAATCGAAATATTTAATTGATTTAAAATATACAATAGAGTAATTTTAATTTGAATTATGAATATCTCAATTTATTTGATAATTGAATTATTAAATTAAATAATTTTGAGTTGGGTAAATTATTGAATCTGGAGTTTTAAGCCTGTTGAAAAATAATTTAATGGCTTATAAAAATTTATATCGATAATATGGAAATTAGTAAAAGTGTTAAAATTGATTTTGGAGGTGTTTTGTTCGGTTTCGAAATTTAAATCGTTTAAATTGAATTTAACAATAGCCTTCCGAGGCACAGTCACGGAATTTGACGAAACCAGTGCCATTGGATCCGTAATATTGTGTTCTTATCGGATTTCAAATTTCGTGGTAATTAGAGTTGCAGTGTGAGCGTACGATTAGTTAACGCGTTGAAAATTTAATAAAACCTTAGTTGATCAAATTAATATCATCGGTGCGTTCTTAAACATGCTTTTCTTTTTATATTCAGCCGAGATTTTTTCTCAACCAACTGCCCTCCCTTCAAATCATTGTCTCCTCTCATGCATAACAACATCATCGCGTCACCTTTCAAAAGACAACATTCTAGAGCACGCCATTCTCTTGTTTTCCACTATTTCTATAAACCCTTCCTTTCCTTCGGTTAAATAAACAACAAAATTGACATCGAAATCAATGGCCGATGGAAACATCCCCTTCTCCTTAATCAGATCGCAAGCTCCCTCTTTCATCTTCCTTCGTCTGACTATTTCTTTCCTTCGACTTTTGCCTCGACTATCCCTTCCTTCCTTTCGCCTTGGATTTTCCCAATGCCCAAGAAGAAGCGCTCGAAGCTGAGATCCGAAGTGCTCCCTTCCACGCTCTGGCGTGGACATCAATGCCGCTGCTTCGAACGTCAACACATCTGAGCCTTCGAGTATTGAATCTAATATTTCTATGGCCATTCGATCTATGGGTGACCTTGCCGTGCCTGAGTTGAATATAAGCTTGTCGATAAAAGATGTGGGGGTTTTTGGTTGTTAAGGAGGTAGCTTTGGACGTTGATGCCGGAGTTGATTTTAGCGTGTGTAATTGTTCAAGTTGGGTTCGTATCTTCTAACAGTGGTCAGTCTCGAAGTTGCTCTCCATGTGCTCGTGTAAAAGGCTGAGCAGGTTTTCCCTTCCTCGTTTATCTCCTTATGGTGCAGCTCCAGTTGCTGGTTGCATCTCCACCTCGGGATGTTCCTCAGTGATCGTCTGGGTCTGTTCTCCGTTGGGTACAGATTCTCTCTTCTCTGTTAATTTTTAATATGTATCTATGAATTTGTATTTAGGTCAAAGAAAAATATCTAGGGATTTTAAATTGCTGTGGAGTTTATATGAAAAAAATTAAAGGAAAAGAAGTTGAAACAAAATCCTTATTTAAGAAATTTATAAAAAGAGATAAAAGATCTAGTTTATTTTAATTTTAGTATCACAGTACTTAACTTGTTAAACAAATTATCTAATTTGTATTAGTTCTGAAAAATAATTAATTATAAATAATTAGTTGAAAATTGAATTACTCACTCAAAACCAAATTTGTTAATTTAAAATAATTTATTAAATGGTAATTGGTTATTTGATTTGTTCGAATATTAATAAATGTAAAATGTTTATTCAAGGTCCAAAATAATAGAGAAACAAGCCGAGTTGGATTGGATTGCAAAATAAAATCAAAGGTGGGTTAATCTCACTCAGTTTAAAATTAAATTTAAAATGATTAAATTTAAATAATTGTTCGAATGGTTGAATGAATTGATGTGATATAGTATGATATTTTGGAATTGGTATATTATATTGTGGTGACGTTTTTGGATGCAGGGAGAAACAGGTTGGAGGGATCCAACTGGATCCCTCGATATTTATTTAAATTATTTAAACCCTCTGTTGTGATTTATTTTACATCCTATGATGATATTTATTGGAATATTGAATGCCATGGTTAGATTGGATATCATTGGGTATGATGAATTACGAAAAATAGGATTTTGGTAAGATAATATAATAAGTGAAATTGTAAGTGAAATAATTATAGAAATTTGCATAAATTTTTTCAATGAATTGGAAAGAAGTAAAGTGACTTTAAAATTCTACTAAATAGATCCTGGCATAGAATGGAAATTTGAATAATCAGGAAGTTGATGAATTTTAATCTTCAATGATATTAATTAAAAGAATAAAACATTTATTTAAAATTTAAGATTTAAATTTTTGAGAAAAAAAAGAGAAGAAGTTGGGAAAAGCTGAAATCTTGTATATTTCAGTTAAAAGATTTAAAATCAAATGGAAAATAATAACAATAATAATTAAGTGCATAATTAATGAAATTTGAAATGAATTGAGTAATTAAAGAAACTTATTTCAAATGGAATAAATTGGGAATTAGTTTGGAAAATAGATTCAAGTGATTTAAGCCGGAATTCTCCCTGGATAACTAAGTACGTTTTCAAGTAAATTTTTAAATATAAGTTAATAGTTTTAAAATGGTTTTAAAAGGTATGTTTTGAAAAATTTATTATTTCTAATATTTATAATTCTAAGAAAGTATTTTCTCAAATCTATTATAGTAGTAATTATTTAAAAAGTGACTTAGTATTTTGTTTCAAAAGTGGAAATCTTGTTTTATATTTTATTAAGTAACTTTATTTTCAAATATTCATATAAGATGTATTTTTAACAAATTATTAAAGTGGTTTTCATTTTAATGTTTTAAAAGTATATTTTTCAAAGTAAAGTGTTTTAAATTATTTTAAAATCTAGTTTTGTGCTTGGTAATTTCAGAGGAGATAGAAAATATTAGAAAGCTTATTCTGGAAAGAGAAAGACGGTTTGAAACTATTTTCAAAGGATTGAAAATAGAAAATATATCTAGGGAAGATATTTTTGAGATAAATAAATAATTTGGGAAATTATTTATTGTTTGATGGATGTTTGTGGATATTAATTGATAGTTAAATAACCGACTATCAATATTGGCCAACTGCGCTGATCGTTTCGAAGAGACCGGAATCGAGATTTATTTCTCGAAAACCACCTCGATCTGGTTTGTACGTTTCGTGTAAACGATTTTGGATTCGAAGATGGAGCAGTGAAGTGCAAGGGCTAGTCGCTA
This sequence comes from Allium cepa, assembly GCA_030765085.1. Lineage (NCBI taxonomy): Eukaryota > Viridiplantae > Streptophyta > Magnoliopsida > Asparagales > Amaryllidaceae > Allium > Allium cepa. The sequence goes on along the minus strand of CM060937.1, from coordinate 763,954,909 downwards.
CTAATCCTGAGGATATTTCCAAAATGGATGTAGTAGGAATAGTGCCTTCGGTTCCGTTCGAACCCGAGACGGACATGTATGGATGAATGCTTGCGAAACATCGTCAAGTGGACGATGGGCATTCTACTGGTTATGTTCTATAAAAGGTAACGCTTAGCCTCAAGCCTCATCAAATGGGAATGACTGAAAATCAGGGGATATGCAGCAAGGCTAGGTGGGTAGCACCCAAGCAGGGTGAGGTCATTCCTGTCTAGATGTCCCTTTTTATTTCGGCTTAGTGGGCGGTTGCTGATCCCAACCGCGGAGTGATCTCACTCGGGATTATCTAGTAAGGGATAGTCCCGGCCTTGTGTTGCAGGGGAGCGGGCATACTCCTCGGTACGGTGATCTAGGCCCCGTACTGGGACAGGTGGTACCCAGTGCCTAGTCATTGGTTGGAATCCATTCTCCTTACGAGCCTTGTACGAGTTTTGTTTGTATTGCCCACTATGTGAATAGTAGCTGGAATTTAATAATGTAACAATTTCGGCTATTTTATAAGTACTTGTATATAGACCCTATTATAATATCAACGGATTTCTATAAAAATTGTTTTAGCTATCGTAAGGTAAAAACCCGACATGTTTATTTGCGGCGTGGTCTTACGAGAAGCTTTTGTTTTCAAAGGATTTTTGAAACTTTAATAATCAATTGGGTGTGATTTTCTCACGCAAGTATTCCAGACTGACTCGGGTGTTATTTAACTGTAATGCTCGGGTCAGACCGAGTATTATAGAATACAGGATGATGCTGTGGAGCTCAGGAGACGAGCTGGATGACGATACGTATGGTCGTACTTGTTATATATATATTTCGCTATTTGAGTTGTTGTGTATTCATTGTATGTTGTTGATCTGAGCTGTGACTGATGTACTTTGATGATGTAATATTTGTAAACAGATATATTTGATTTTGAGTAAAGATTATTTACTACCTATTATATTTTATTCCGCTGCGATGGTTAGATTGTGTTGTTGATTTCTATTTTCTTCTTCTACCTCTTCTTCGTTAACCCAAATGGTTCGTATTTCTGTACAACTTGAGTTGATTGTTGTAGAATAGTGTTGACTCAAGGGGTACGGATTTGCGGGTCGTTACACTTAGTATCAGAGCTTAGGTTGGTAATAACCTTGGCTCTGGTGGGAATTACTCGTTTAAATTAGAGTCTGTATTACACTATAATGAGTTTGAGAGTATTAATAGATATGAGTGCGTATTTGTTAGTGAATATAAATTATTTTAATATTGGGTTGATTGGTTTATTGAGTGGCATATGAACCTTCGTCGGCACAATCTGGACAACTGTATTGAAAGGGTTTCTAAACACTTGAATAGAACAATCGACACGGTGTTGTTTTAAATGTGGGTGAATGAAATAATTTTACCCAAAAATATATTTTGATATAAAGAAAAGTTCTTGTAAACTATTTAGCTAATATATGGTTGCTTGGTTGTTAGAAATGATAATATTAAATTATTATCATTGTTAAGTGAAATTTAACTAGAAATTGAAATGTAACTAAAATTTAAGGAAATAAATTCATTATAAAATGAAATTTATAAATATGAATTATAAATGTAAATCATAAATTGAAATATAATCAAATGGAGATTTGTATAAGCATAAACTATACAAATGCATTATAGTTAAAATTGGAATTAAAATAGAATTTGAAACTTTAAAACCCCGGAGATTTTGGAAGTATTTTGAAGATAAATAGTAGCATTGTTGTTTTTGGGGGTGTTTCTGAAAGGAAATTGTTTCAAATAAATTTTTGAAAAGAGATATAGCATTGAATTCACTTCATTAGCTGGAAAATAAGTTCGGTGATGACTGCAGCAACATCGATGTTCATTTTCGAGTTTCTAAGTGATGAATTGCTATCAAATTGATTTGCTCAGGAAAACCTGTTTTGAAATTTCAAAGGAAATTTGTTAGAAATAAAAACCAGGATTGGTTTAAATTTTGAGAAGTATGATTTGAGATGTTGGAGATTTCAAAATGATTTGAAAACCAAATGTCGGGAGTTTAAAAATCCTGATGAAATAGGTTGTAAGCTTATAAATTGAGATGATTTTTAAATCAGGAAGAATATAAGTTTTGAATGTTGGAGTTTAAATTTAAAAGAGAAAAGTTAAAAATGAAATAAATTTGGATTGGGAAATAAAAAAATTTAAATGGATTAGAATAAATTGAATGGGCTGGAAATAATATCCAGTAGTATTCGAATTAGGTTGAAATCGAATTGAGATCAAATAAATCCGAGTTAAAATAAAATTGAAGTGGAATAAGAATTCGATTTAATTATTGAATGGAATTAGATTCTTACCTGAATTAATGGTAAATAAGGTGCATGAGGATTGGATTGAAATAGATAAAGGAGAACAACTTATAAAAGAATTAAAAATGCACAGAATAAAATATGCTTGGAATATAAATAAGCATAAGGCTTGAGTTAAAAATAAAAGATGAATATTTTCAAGTCTAGAATGAATGGGATTGTGTAAATAACAAGTTGTGACTTATAAAAATTGGAAAGTGGGATAGAAACCCAAAATAGATATTTTTGATGAATTGAAAAAAAAGCGTTGGATTATAATTAGGGGAGACTAATTGATTAATAAATTAATTAATGAAATGTGTAAATGAAGTTCAATGTAGTTAAATAGAAGCTGAATTGTAAGCTAATAATGAAGATTGGAAATGGAACTCAAGTTATAAATCAAATTCGAATTGAACCATTAGTGAAGAAAATATAATTGATGTGGCCTTGCAATTACTTAAACGATTTGTGAATGAAATTGCAATGTAAGTTAATAAATTTGGATGGTAAATTAAAAAGTGAATGGTGGAATCAGAACTTGAGTTATTAATTGAAATCTAACTTGAAGTGTTAACAAATTAGATATAATTGAAATGTATCGAATAAAACAAAATGGAAATGGATTTAAATAGTAATGGTTTGGATTTAAGATAAAATCCAACTAAGTGGAAATAAATTGGAAATGGCCATGTAATAAATTGGATGAACTAAATCTGAAAGGTTAAATTTGATAATAACAAATCAAATGAAGTTGTAAATTTTAAAATGAGATTTAACTGAAATAGAATTAAATTGAATGGAAGAGAAAGATTTACTTGAAACGATGTGAGCTTAAGTATAGAATTGGAATAAATAAACATAAGCTAAATGATGCAAAAGAGTTGAATTGAATTCAACTAAAAAAAATTAAGTTTAATAATAGTGGATTGGATTTAAATCAAGTAAAAAAATAAATTTTAATTGAAATAAAATTCGGTGAGTTGCCGATAATATTTAATGGAATGAAATTCTTAAATAAGTAATTGTAAACCATTTAACTTGGAGTCAATAAGAAAAATAGAATGGTTTTAAATGAAATGCAAATGAATAAATCATGAATGAAATTGAAATGGTTATTGAATGAAATAGCTTGGATTGTCTTCGAGCTAAATAAAATAGTTTGGAATAAACAAATTTGGAATGAAATGTGAATAAATGGATTGTAAATAAAATTTAAATGGAACGTGTCGAGCTAAATAAATGATTGTGAATGGATTAAAATAAAAAGAAAATTTAATTGGTAATGGAGATGGAACCTAAGTTGTTAATGGTTTTGAATGGACTAGTTTGGTTAATAAAATTGAAATGCAATGAAAATGAGAATATACGGATTGTGAATAAATTTGAAAATGAAATAGAATGAAGTATAAATCGAGTTGAAATCCATTTAAATTGGTTATAAAACATAAATATTTGTTTGTTCACATAGATTTTGTCAAATTTGCATAGAATAAATATCATTGGATGCAAATGGAGGTGATTAAAATTCTATGAATTAATAGGAGTGAAATAAATTGCTTTTGAAAGCAATGGAATTAAATATGAATTGAGTTTGCTTAAGAATAAATTAAATGTAAGCGATTGAGTTTCAAACCATTCAAATTTGAATTAAAATGGTTTGTGAATTAATTGAAATATTGAATTACTATGAAAGTTGTAAAAATTTCTTACGGAAAATGTTGGTTGTGCATTTCTTTAGAATTCATATGTTTTAACCATTGCAACTAAGTGAAATATAGTTAAACTGCATATGTTTGGCACTTACATGTTTAAATTGAGTAAGTACAGGTACCTTGAAGCCGTATGACTGGATTTGGATTGCATTAATTGCTAAATAAATAAGCTGCTTGCTTAAAATGCTAAATAAGGTACGCCTACGCAATTAAAATAGGAAATATGAACTGCTTTTGGTTTTTCCGACCGTGTGGGTCGATGTATATATATTTATCTCTTTTGTCAAATTGTAAAAGCTCCTCCGTACAAAGGAGACTCTGCAAAAAATTTCAGAAATTTTGGGAGTTAGAAAATTTTTGAAAATTTTGGAAAATTTTGTAAGCGACAAAACGAATTTAAATTGGAAACTAAAATATTTTAGTAAATGAAACCAATTTATAGTAATGACCTGAATTAGTAATAAATGACAAATTAAATTTATATTTGAAGAGTTAGTAAGGAAAAGAAAGAATCAATTTGAATAGAAATAGATATAAACTTAAGTGGTAAGATGGAAATGAATATAAGAAGCATATAGAATGCTTATACTAAATTTAAGTATAAGGAACGGTGAAGTCTTAATTGGAAATTGGATATTGCAAATGTAATCTAAGTCAACATTTGAATGAATAGATATTGGCATCTTGTGAGAAAGTCGATAAAATGATTTGGGATATTGTGATTGGGTATTAGTACTGAGCAGGTTATGCAGGTATTATAAAAGGGAAAAGAGAATTGGTTTATGATTCAGAAGATAAATTTGAATTACCCGACAAAAGGCATGTATTTAAATTTGGTATGAAATTTGATTGGGATTTGGATTTGGATTGAGCCACTTGGCTTTTTGTTTTCTTTTTGGATTTGGGAGGCCGTAGAGCCATTTTTGTAGTAGTACCGAGCTAGCCGTGCAAAGGAGTCGCTGGCGAAATTTTTCGGAAATTTAGAGAGTTAGAAAATAAATTTGAGAAATTTTGATAATTCAAAATTTGTTTTAAGTTTACAACTTGAATGGTTTGGCAAATAGGATTATTTGCAAACTAGGGAAAGGTTTGGAAAGTTAATAATAATAATAATAATGGGTCTCTTATAAAAAGATAGTTAGTAAGATGTTGAATTGTTTGGTTTTGGGAAAAGTAAACGGGTTTTGGATCATTCATCCTAATTAGTAATTTCGGGAACGAAATTCTTTTAAGGGGGGGAGGAATGTGACGACCCGGAATTTTCAAGCATTTGAAATCGGAATATTTAAATGATTTAAAATATTCAATAGAGTAATTTTAATTTGAATTATGAATATCTCAATTTATTTGATAACTGAATTATTAAATTAAATAATTTAGAGTTGGGTAAATTATTGAATCTGGAGTTTTAAGCCTGTTCAAAAATAATTTAACTGCTTATAAAAATTTATATCGATAATATGGAAATTAGTAAAAGTGTTAAAATTGATTTTGGAGGTGTTTTGTTCGGTTTCGAAATTTAAATCGTTTAAATTGAATTTAACAATAGCCTTCCGAGGAACAGTCTCGGAATTTGACGAAACCAGTGCCATTGGATCCGTAATATTGTATTCTTATCGGATTTCAAATTTCGTAGTAATTGGAGTTGCTGTGTGAGCGTACGATTAGTTAACGCGTTGAAAATTTAATAAAACTTTAGTTGATCAAATTAATATCATCGGTGCGTTCTTAAACACGCTTTTCTTTTTATATTCAGCCGAGATTCTTTCTCAACCAGCTGCCCTCCCTTCATATCGTTGTCTCCTCTCGTACATAACAACATCATCGCGTCCCCTTTCAACAGACAACATTCCAGAGCACGCCATTCTCTTGTTTTCCACTATTACTATAAATCCTTCCTTTCCTTCAGTTAAATAAAAAACAAAATCGACATCGAAATCAATGGCCGATAGAAACATCCCCTTCTCCTTAATCAGATCGCAAGCTCCCTCTTTCTTCTTCCTTCGTCTGACTATATCTTTCCTTCGACTTTTGCCTCGACTATCCCTTCCTTCCTTTCGCCTTGGATTTTCGCAATGCCCAAGAACAAGCGCTCGAAGCTGAGATCCGAAGTGCTCCCTTCCACGCTCTGGCGTGGACATCAATGCCGCTGCTTCGAACGTCAACACATATGAGCCTTCGAGTATTGAATCTGATATTTCTATGGCCATTCGATCTATGGGTGACCTTGCCGTGCCTGAGTTGAATATAAGCTTGTCGATAACAGTTGTGGGGGTTTTTGGTTGTTAAGGAGGTGGCTTTGGACGTTGATGCCGGAGTTGATTTTAGCGAGTGTAATTGTTCAAGTTGGGCTCGTATCTTCTAACAATGGTCAGTCTCGAAGTTGCTCTCCATGTGCTCGTGTAAAAGGCTAACAGGTTTTCCCTTCCTCGTTTATCTCCTTGTGGTGCAGCTCTAGTTGTTGGTTGCATCTCCACCTCGGGCTGTTCCTCAATGATCGTCTGGGTCTGTTCTCCGTTGGGTACAGATTCTCTCTTCTCTGTTAATTTTTAGTATATATGTATGAATTCGTATTTAGGTCAAAGAAAAATATGTAGGGATTTAAATTGCTGTGGAGTTTATATGAAAAAAATTAAAGGAAAAGTAGTTGAAACAAAATCCTTATTTAAGAAATTTATAAAAAGAGATAAAAGATCTAGTTTATTTTAATTTTAGTATCACAGAACTTAACTTGTTAAACAAATTATCTAATTTGTATTAGTTCTGAAAAATAATTAATTATAAATAATTAGTTGAAAATTGAATTACTCGCTCAAAACCAAATTTGTTAATTTAAAATAATTTAATAAATGGTAATTGGTTATTTGATTTGTTCAAATAATAATAAATGTAAAATGTTTATTCAAGGTCCAGAATAATAGAGAAATAAGCCGAGCTGGATTGGATTGCAAAATAAAATCAAAGGTGAGTTAATCTCACTCAGTTTAAAATTAAATTTAAAATGATTAAATTTAAATAATTGTTTGAATGGTTGAATGAATTGATGTGATATAGTATGATATTTTGGAATTGGTATATTATATTGTGCTGACGTTTTTGGATGCAGGGAGAAACATGTTGGAGGGATCTAACTGGATCCCTCGATATTTATTTAAATTATTTGAAACCCTTTGTTGTGATTTATTTGACATCCTATGATGATATTTATTGGAATATTGAATGCCATGGTTAGATTGGATATCATTGGGTGTGATGAATTACCAAAAATATGATTTTGGTAAGATAATATAATAAGTGAAATTGTAAGTGAAATAATTATAGAAATTTGCATAAATTTTTTCAATGAACTGGAAAGAAGTAAAGTTACTTTAAAATTCTACTAAATAGATCCTGGCATAGAATGGAAATTTGAATAATCAGGAAGTTAAAGAATTTTAATCTTCAATGATATTAATTAAAAGAATAAAGCATTTATTTGAAATTTAAGATTTAAATTTTTGAGGAAAAAAAGAGAAGAAGTTGGGAAAAGCTGAAATCTTGTATATTTCAGTTAAAAGATTTAAAATCAAATGGAAAATAATAGCAATGATAATTAAGTGCATAATTAATGAAATTTGAAATGAATTGAGTAATTAAAGAAACTTATTTCAAATCGAATAAATTGGGAATCAGTTTGGAAATTTGATTCAAGTGATTTAAGCTGGAATTCTCCCTGGATAACTAAGTACGTTTTCTAGTAAATTTTTAAGTATAAGTTAATAGTTTTAAAATTGTTTTAAAAGGTATGTTTTGAAAAATTTATTATTTCTAATATTTAAAATTCTAAGTAAGTATTTTCTCAAATCTATTATAGTAGTAATTATTTAAAAAGTGACTTAGAATTTTGTTTCAAAAGTGGAAATCTAGTTTTATATTTTATTAAGTAACTTTATTTTCAAATATTCATACAAGATGTATTTTTAACAAATTATTAAAGTGGTTTTCATTTTAATGTTTTAAAAGTATATTTTTCAAAGTAAAATGTTTTAAATTATTTTAAAATCTAGTTTTGTGCTTGGTAATTTCAGAGGAGATAGAAAATATTAGAAAGCTTATCCTGGAAAGAGAAAGATGGTTTGAAATTGTTTTCAAAGGATTGAAAATAGAAAATATATCTTGGGAAGATATTTTTGAGATAAATAAATAATTTGGGAAATTATTTATTGTTTGATGGATGTTTGTGGATATTAATTGATAGTTAAATAACCGACTAACAATATTGGCCAACTGCGCTGATCGTTTCGGAGGGACCGGGATCGTGATTTATTTCTCGAAAACCACTTCGATCCGGTTTGTATGTTTCGTGTAAACGATTTTGGATTCGAAGATGGAGCAGTGAAGTGCAAGGGCTAGTCGCTACTAATCCTGAGGATATTTCCAAAATGGATGTAGTAGGAATAGTGCCTTCGGTCCGCTCGAACCCGGGACGGACTTGTATGGATGATTGCTTGCGAAACATCGTCAGGTGGACGATGCGCATTCTAAGGGTTATGTTCTATAAAAGGTAACGCTTAGCCTCAAGCCTCATCAAATGGGAATGACTGAAAATCAGGGGATATGCAGCAAGGCTAGGTGGGTAGCACCCAAGCAGGGTGAGGTCATTCCTGTCTAGATGTCCGTTTTTATTTCGGCTTAGTGGGCGGTTGCTGATCCCAACCGCGGAGTGATCTCACTCGAGATTATCCATTAAGGGATAGTCCCGACCTTGTGTTGCAGGGGAGCGGGCGTACTCCTCGGTACGATGATCTAGGCCCCGTACTGTGACAGGTGGTACCCCAGTGCCTAGTCATTGGTTGGAATCCATTCTCCCTACGATCCTTGTACGAGTTTTGTTTGTATTACCCACTCTGTGACTAGTAGCTGGAATTTAATATGGTAACAATTTCGGCTATTTTATAAGTACTTGTATATAGACCCTAATATAATATCAAAGGATTTCTATAAAAATTGTTTTAGCTATCGTAAGGTAAAAAACCCGACATGTTTATTTGTGGCGTGGTCTTACGAGATGCTTTTGTTTTCAAAGGATTTTTGAAACTTTAATAATAAATTGGGTGTGATTTTCTCATGCTGGTATTCCAGACTGACTCGGGTGTTATTTAACTGTAATGCTCGGGTCTGACCGAGTATTATAGAATACAGGATGATGCTGTGGAGCTCAGGAGACGAGCTGGATGACGATACGTATAGTCATACTTGCTATATATATATTCCATTGTTTGAGTTGTTGTGTATTCATTGTATGTTGTTGATGTGAGCTGTGACTGATGTACTCTGATGATGTAATATATGTAAACATATATATTTGATTTTGAGTAAAGATTATTTACTACTTATTGTATTTTATTCCGCTGCGATGGTTAGATTGTGTTGTTGATTTCTATTTTCTTCTTCTACCTCTTCTTCTTTAACGCAAATGGTTCGTATTTCTGTACAACTTGAGTTGATTGTTGTAGAATAGTGTTGACTCAAGGGGTACGGATTTGCGGGTCGTTACAATATTCTTCCATTTATAATACCTACCTTTCTATTCAATTAGTAGTCTTTTCAATTACACTTAAGATTGTAATATTACAACATCAAATTCCTATTTATTAAGGAATTTCATTAATTACTTTCATTACCTCAAATTTATTACTTGTACAATATCTATTACATTTTCTTATTAACATTTCAACTTTTAATAATTGGAAAGTCATATATGTTAAAGAAAATGCAAATGAAGTATAACAGTTTTATCTCATCCTTTACTTAAATTTAATGTTCAATAATATTACTCTTTGTTTCATATGTTACAAATTTAAAATTTCCTTTAATTTCCATTATAACTTAGCATTAATTACTTATATCCTTTTTTCAAGGTTCTAATTGTAAATTAGTTCCATTCAATTTCTCTATAATAATTGAAATTATTAATTAACGGAAACTTAAGAACTAAATCCCGGGTTTTTTTTATTTTTATTAAAAATCATTTAAAATAATAGATAAAGGTATATTCTTATAACTTATATATTTAACTATATTTAAAAAATTTAAAGTTTATATTTTTTTTCCAGATAAACCTGCAATAAAACTACTACAGTGGCCTTCCCACTTTGAAACTCGAGAATGAATGTCGATGATGCGTGTACTCATCATCGAAATTATTTTCCAACGACAGAGAAGGGAGTGCAACTTTATCTTTCCAAAACTTCTTTTAAAAACATTTCTTTCATAATTACATTGAAATATTTATATGAGAAAATACTTATAACAATATTATTATATTCCAAAATTACTCGAAAGAAATTTTCAATAGCCCGGAACTTAAATTCTAAATTTCCAATTTCATTTATTTTATTTTCATTCTTATTTCTGTTATTATTTACACACTTTATAACCTAACAACCAATCCATTGTAGCCAAATATAGATGTCATCTGAAAATTTTATTTTATATATAGAAAATATAATAGGCAAAATTATTTCATTCACCAATATAAACAAATATTATGTCTGTCTGTCCTATTAAGTTTTTAGAAATCCCCACTGATGTCACAGCGTCCCATGCACCAACCAGAATTTATAAATACAAAACAAAACAGATTAACACAATATAAAAACCTTTTTATAACACTAACAAATACGCTCTCTCATATATATACTCTCAACGACTCCCATACGATATTACTACCCTAATAGTAAAGAGTCAGACCCCATAAAAGCTAAGGTTTTTCGTTAACCAAAGCTCTGATACCAGATGTAACATCCTGCCTTTTCGCACACTTTAAATCGACACACGTGCCAATTCAAACCATGCGGAAGGGCGGATTGTTATGGGGTAAATAAGAAAAACAAGAAAGAAATAAAAGTAAACAAAATCTCACAACGGAAGGATAAAATATAATTATCAAATATACAGTTTATAAATCTGTTTACAAAAAAAACATTTGATTATAGTTATATAATACATATCAGAGTTACACATACCAATATCAATGCAGCGGAACAATATGTGTGTAGTGCAATAATATAAATAATAATAATACAAATCTTCGTCTTCGTCCTCCAGAGCTAAGTCTTCAAATCCTGAAACGCTCGGACTGACCCGACCGTATTGAAAAGACAAAACACTTGAGTCAGAACTAAAAGATCTTATGTAAGCTAAATTAATAGAAATAAATATGAGTCTAGTAACTCAAGAGATGCTCGGGATTTACATCTCCTAAGGATCCGTTAAACTATTTACTATATAGTATATTTTTCTATTATAATAGTATCTAATTGTAAAATAAACTCAGTTTAAAATAGCGTGAAGGCTTTACATTTTCCACCTTAACACGTAATAGTGCCAATAGTCTATACAGTGCCTGCATATCTCCTGATCGGGGGACTACGAGAAGACACTCCATAGGTACGACTCAAATAGAAACTCGTAGTAAAGGCTCGGTATGGTAGGTGACACGGCACAACTAGGCAATGCCAGGGTAGATATACCACTTATGCTTCCGGGTCGGTGGTAACGCGTAGCGCGCAGCTACCGTCCACCTCGGACAAACTCCCCCAAATCAAGAAATAAAAAGTGAAGGTGGCCACCGAATCAATCCAAAGTCAGAGTATAGTACCGAAGGGAAGTGTCTGATCAAAGGTGCTACCTTATTAACCCGTCGATCGCTCCTGTTTTAGCCACCTTATGCCAACTCACGGGAGTTGGGTCCACGTATTTAACTTACAGGAAACACCGCCACCAACCTACTTCATTCTGGAATCTCCACCGCGTACACGGTTATTAAAGTGGTTTTCGGAGTTGGTAGAGAGTATGACAACTTTCGATCCCGTTCTCTTCAACAACTAAACGTTATTATAACACTGCAGTCATTTAAAAATAATTATACTTTCAAAACCAGAATATATATCCTTTTCAAAACCATATAAATACGATATCATTTTTCGTTCTAAAAAACCAAATAAATTTTGATATCATTTATAAACCCAAATCAGTATAATATCATCTTTATTTCACATATATCTTTTCCAAAATCATACTGCTTTAAAATTTACAATATCTAAAAACCAAACATTTGAATTATAACTTTCAAAACATAATACTTCGAAATTCATAGCTTTAAAACCATAACTTTCGAAACATAAATGGTTTGGATATTCAACAGTATATAAAATAAAACAGTTGAATTTAAAATTTCTTTATAAAGTAAATAGTTTCCACGCCTTTATAATTTTATTCACTTTAAATTCGTTCCAAACCCATAACTTTAAGATTCACTTTCAGTTTGAATAAAAACACTTTGATTTCAATATTTTCAAACTTTGAGTATTTAATAAATTTCAAAAATAAGGTTGGGAATTTCAATTCAACAATTCATTGTCCTATTACTTAGTTTTGAAATGTTTACATAATAAATCCATAACCATTTAAAATAAAACCCAATTTATTAACAATAAATATTTCCTTCCATTTATTTATACTAGAATTATTCGTTTAAAAATTAAGATATAAATATCATGCCTTTAAAATTTCAAGTTTAATAAGTTTTACATAAACTTATGGAGTTTAAATTTTAAATAAGCTCAATTCTAAATAAATTTCCAATTTACCTTCCAATCTTAATTGGTTTAAATCATTAAAATTCAATATTTATACCATATCTTAAACCTGTACTTGAACATATATTACAAATTAATATATCCATAACCATTTAAAATAAAACCCAATTTATTAACAATAAATATTTCCTTCCATTTATTTATACAAGAATTATTCATTTAAAAATTCAGATATAAATATCATGCCTTTAAAATTTCAAGTTTAATAAGTTTTACATCAACTTATGGAGTTTAAATTTTGAATAGGCTCAATTCCAAATAAATTTCCAATTTATCTTGCAATCTTAATTGGTTTAAATCATTAAAATTCCTTATATATACCATATCTTAAACCTATACTTGACCATATATTATAAATTATCAAACTCCATTATTTAAATTATATATTTTATTTAACACATCTATACATAGGTTAAATTCAAAAACATAACTATATATGTATATATATAAAATAATATTTATATAATATCAAAATTTAATATTTATTATACCGTATCCTATCCAAACCATAGAAATCATTTCAAAAATAATTATATATATATATATATACACACCGTGGTGCATGTATAAAATTTTCTATCCTATGGTCAAGTGATACGGATATTTATCATTTCAATCTGCAATTTAAAAATAAAAAATGCGGTTGTACATCATTTCAAACCACAATCCCGAATGAAATGAGAATGCATAATAACTTGCAGTTTATATAATATAGAACACATCATCCATTCACCCAATATCAATCGTCAATCAATTTTATTTCAATCATCATCAATTTAAACAAACATCAATAGAGCATATAAAATATAACAGGTGATGCGGTCCAGGAGGTGGGTTCGATTGCCTTAAGTCATGAAGTGCATAACGACTTACAACCTAATGTGCTTAATGCCGCAGTACAATGTGAAAGGACGTGTTCTTTAGGTCGCTCACGACCTAACGGGGTGAAGAGTGAAGAGATAAGAGGAAAGAAAGACGCAGTACTGAAGGATGAAGCGAGTTATGCAGAGGAATGCAATGAAGCGAGTTATAAAGGGAAAGGTGTTCCAGCGACCTATGGTAAGTCGCGTGTCCTTGAGTTGCTTTAACGACCTAATGATGATGAACTAGCGAGCTATGATTATTTGAAGGAAGCCTTAGGTCGCTCTATGATCCTGCCGAGTTACGACCTAGTTAAGTCGCGTGAAGAAGATCCAGATGCTGATGTTCTTAAGCCGCCTTGAAGCTTAGGTCGCATGAAGCTAAACGACCTAGTTATGCCGTTATTTTCTTAGGTCGTTATTCCTTATGCCGCTATTCAAGTTTAACCCGCTTCTGAAGTTAGGTCGCTCGACCTTATACCACGTGTACTTAAGTCGCTGGATGCGTGTGCTGTTATACCGAAGATCATTAAGTCGCTCATGGAGGTATTATTAGGTCGTAACTCGTATTGTACATATTGAGTCGCTTGATGTAAGGTCATTCTGATGTATTGTTGTATATTAGGTCGGTGAAACTGTGTTGTGTTGTGTTGTATTTGTTAGGTCGCGTAAGGCCTATGTTGAACCGTGTTGTACTTAAGTCGTTAACGACCTATGTTAGGTCGGTCTGATGTGTTGTGTTGAGTTGTAATCTCTATAAATAGCGGGTGAGTTGCATCATTTGAGGGTTGTTGATTTTTGAATAAACTTGTTTGAGTGCTTTGTGCCTCTTTTGAAATTGGTAGTTGAGTGCGATCTCCTATCTCCACTTTCGGTATTCGAGTGCGCTCGAATCAACGATTGTTGAAGCAAATTCACGGTATCAAGTGCGCTTGATCAACGTTCGAAGAATTGTAGATCTTCTTTCACGGTATCGTGCGCAATCAACGTGTCGAAGATAGCTAGAATTCGGTATCTTTCGAAGATCAACGAATTTGGGTATTCGGTATCTTTCAATCCATCGATTCATATTACTTCATCTAATCGTTCTTCGATTAGTTTGACATGAAATCTTCATTTCGTCGTCAATCCGTATTGTCCGCTGCGTCAGTTTTGGTATCAGAGCTAGACTTAGCCAATCATAGCTAAGCCGAGTCTTGGAGCCAAGGAGAAGTATTTGAAGTTTGGAGATTGGATTTGCATTGTTGTGAAGATTTGGTGGTCATTGTGTTCATCATGAAGTTACAACAAGTTGGGAGTTATGATCCATATCATTTTGGATCAATGTTCGAAAAGTGTTTGAATTTTTCTCATGGGATTTTTGCACGTCGAAGTAAGGTTTGAATTTGAAGCGGTGTTTGAGGTGTTGAACCGAGCTAAGAACGAGCTAGAGTTAGGTCGTGATCAAGTCGATCCGAGCTAAGTGAAGTAGCCGTGCTAGTTAGTGCAGGCCGAGAGGAAAAGATTTGAGCTGAGTGGAAGTTTTTTGATAGTTGTGTTTGATTTGATAATCATGCCACTGAGAAGAGCTAACCGTCATCAAAATGGTGAAGTGTTGTATAGAAGAGAAGAAGCTGAGCAAATGGAACAATGCATCAATGAAAAGTTTGATGAAGGAATTGGGAAGTTAGAGAAACTGATGATTGACATGAATCAAAGTCAAAGGAGAAGGTCGCCAGTCTCGAACCATGGAAGAAACAGTGTTTCTCCATTGGTTACGAAAGCGAGGAGGGTGTCGCCGCAATAATACCGAGAGAGAAGAGAATCACCAGTTTCGATGAGGAGAGATTACCACGAGTATCGAGATGAAGAAAGAAGGACTCAACGTGAGTTTGAGTATGAGCCATATCATGATGATGAAAGATACAGTAGAAGAGACATGCGTGATCGTAGAGAAGTTGACGGTTGAGATCGATATAGATGTACATTTGATTTTGATAAAGATGGCGATAGACCTATGAGATCGAGACCAAGTTCGAAATTCATATCGGGATGTAGAAGATGATCGACGTTGGGAGTCGAGGATGAAAACTGAAATTCCAGAATTCAAGGGAAGTATGGAAGCTGAAGAATTTTTGGATTAGTTGTTTAATGTTGAAGTGATTTTTGACTTTAAGGAAGTTCCAAAGTATCAGAGAGTAAAGTTGGTTTCTACTCGTTTGAGAGGGAGAGCCATGGCATGGTGGCAGCAAACCAAACTTACACGGGAAAGAATGGGGAATTCAAAGATTGAGTCATGGGAAAAGATGAAGAAGCTGATGAAGGCTACATTCTTGCCTTACAATTATCAATCACTCATGTGTTAGAGGTTGCAGAATCTGAGGCAAGGGACGAAGACTGTTAATGATTATGCTGATGAGTTTTATCAACTGATTGCTCGAAATGATATTATGGAGACAAAAGAACAACTGACTGCTAGATTTGTTGGAGGGTTGAGAATGCAGATTCAAGATATGGTGAATATGTTTGATCCGAGATCTATTGCAGAAGAACATCAGAAAACACTTGCTTGGGAGAAACAAGGAAGACGAGGAGGTGGTGTGTTTCCAAGTTACAATACTCAGAGCAAGGGTGCTAGTGGGGGTTCCAATGTTTATAAAGCTGTCAGTAAACAAGTTGTGAATGAGTTTGCGAAGGCAAAGGTCAACTACAGTTTCAAATGTTATAATTGCCAGGAGTTTGGTCACAAGAGCAATGAATGTCCGAAACCGAAGAAGTGAGCCATGATTGCGGAAGGTAAGGATGTTGGTGAAGATTATTCTAGTCCAGTTGAGGAGGATGAAGAGGATATCGCGTCGGGAGATGAAGGATGTAATATAATGTCGAGGAGAACATGTTTGACACCGAAGCAGGAAGAAGAAGCTAGTTGGTTGAGGAGTAATATCTTTCAGTGGACATGCACTATACTGGGGAAGGTTTGTGAATTTGTGATTGACGCAGGAAGTTGTGACAATATCATTTCTACCGAAGCCGTGAGAAAGCCGAAGTTGAAGACGGAGAAGCATCCAAATCCTTACAAGTTAGCGTGGTTAAGGAAAGGAGGAGAGGTGAAGGTGGACAGGCGAGTTCATGTTCCATTTTCTACTGGTAAGAAGTATAAATACGAGATCTGGTGTGATGTGGTGGAGATTGATGTTTGTCATTTGCTTTTGGGAAGACCATGGCAATATGACCGAGCAGTGCAGCATGACGGTCGAACCAATAGCTACAACTTTATGTTTGAGAATACTAAGATTGTTTTAGTTCCGAAGAAGAGACAGCAAGGAGAGAGCAAGTCAGAAGAGATTGAGGAGCTGAAGACTTTGTTGACTTTGAAGGAATTTGTTGAAGAGGCAGAGGAGGGTCCAGAGGTTTTCTTGTTGATTGGACATGAAACTGCTGAATCTGTTGAAGTTCCAGAGGAAGTAAAGCCAGTATTGGAAGAATTCAGAGATGTGTTTCCTGAAGAGTTGCCAAAGGAGCTACCACCATTGAGGGACATTCAACATCAGATAGATCTTGTTCCAGGAGCTGTGTTGCCTCACAGGCCACATTACAGGATAAGTCCTAAGGGGCATGAGGAACTGAGAAGGCAGGTGGAGGAGTTGTTAGAACAAGGGCGTGTCCAGGAGAGCTTGAGTCCTTGTGCAGTGCCAGCCTTATTGGTACCGAAGAAGGATGGGACTTGGCGAATGTGTACGGACAGTCGGGCACTAAACAAGATCACTGTGATATACAGGTTTCTGATGCAGAGGTTCGATTATTTGATTGATCAGTTTAGTGGGGCTGTTGTGTTCTCAAAGATTGATTTGAAGAGTGGATACCATCAGATTCGTATTAGACTGGGGGATGAGTGGAAGACTGCTTTTAAAACTAGGGAAGGTCTATTCGAATGGCTGGTTATGCCGTTTGGCTTGTCAAATGCGCCTAGTACTTTTATGAGAGTGATGAACCAGATTTTCAGACCATTTGTTGGGAAATTCGTAGTAGTTTACTTTAATGATATTTTGATCTATAATGGGAGTATGGAAAAGCATGTCTAGCATTTGCGAGAAGTACTGTTGATTCTACGACAGGAGCAATTTTATGCTGCAACGAAGAAGTGTGTGTTCATGATGGACAGTGTTTTGTTTATGGGATACGTTCTGTCAAAGGAGGGTATTCAAGTGGATGAAAGCAAAGTGGAAGCTGTCATGAGTTGGCCACAACCCAAGACAATTACTGAAGTGAGGAGCTTTCATGGGTTGGTATCTTTTTATCAAAGATTCATTCCACATTTTAGCAGTGTAATGGCACTTGTAACCGATTGCATGAAATGAAAGAAATTCGTGTGGACAGAGGAAGCAGAGTTAGCTTTTGAGAAGATCAAGACACTTTTGATGTCAGCACCAATTCTGGTACTGTCGGATTTTCAGATATTGTTCGAGTTACACATTGATGCTTTGAAGGTTGGAATTGGTGGAGTATTTAGTCAGAAGGGAAGACCAGTTGCTTATTTCAGTGAGAAATTGTCTGGAGTCAAGTTCAGATATAGCATTTATGACGTGGAATTTTACGCGATTGTTCAAGCTGTGAAGCACTGGAGACATTATCTGTTTCAGAAGGAGTTTGTTCTTTATATGGATCATGAAGCTTTGAAGCATTTGCAAGGGCAGGACAAAATTTCAGCTAGGCATGCTTCATGGGTCGCGTATCTACAGAAGTTTACTTTTGTTGTAAAGCACAAATCAGGGGTGACGAATCGTGTAGCTGATGCCTTGAGCAGAAGGAATCATTTGTTGAATACAATGAAGGTTGAAGTGGCAGGGTTTGAAGTACTTCCAGAATTGTTTGCTTAGGCTATAAATCAAATAGAAGAGAACAAACGTAAATCTTAAGGGTATAATAACAATTATAATATAATACCTAATTTATTGGTCAATCAATTTATTTGAAATAAAGTCCTCTTAAATGTTAAGTAATTTTAATACTATTATGGAGGAAACGTTATTTAATGATTTTTAATTTAGTGACGAAAGAGTGAATGAGAATTTATAGAGAACATAAATTTATTTATAAGTAAACAAGAGTATATATTTAACAAATTTATGATAATTGGATAAGGCAGTGTTATATATGGGATTTGGACCTGGGTGGGTAAGTAGTAAACTTATAAATGAAAGAAAGTGAGTGGGTGACCATTTATTTAGGTTATTTATTCATTTAGTATGTTAAATAAAATTTAGGAATCGGATTTCAATTAAGGAAAATTAAGTTGTACGTTAATTTGAAATAAAATCTAATAAATATTACATTAATAGGGAATGTAGAGGGTCGCGTATCTACAGCAGTTTACTTTTGTTGTAAAGCACAAATCAGGGGTGACGAATCGTCTAGCTGATGCCTTGAGCATAAGGAATCATTTGTTGAATACAATGAAGGTTGAAGTGGCGGGGTTTGAAGTACTTCCAGAATTGTTTGCTGAAGATCCTTACTTTGCGAAGTTTGTAGATGAAGTCAAGAAGGGGGAGACGGATGAGTTTATATTGGTGGATGGTTTTCTATTTAAAGGAAATCGATTATGTATACCAATGGGAAGTTTGCGAACGAAGATTGTAAAGGAGTTACATGAGGAAGGCCATGTGGGTAGAGATCATACATTGCAGTTGATTTCTCAATCTTATTTTTGGTCGTCAATGAGAAAAGAAGTTGAGAGATTTGTGGAGAGATGTCATATCTGTCAAGTTTCAAAGGGAACCGCTACAAATGCAGGATTATATATGCCGTTACTTGTACCTACTAGACCATGGGTTGATATTAGCAGGGATTTTGTTTTGGGTTTGCCGAGAACTCAGAGGGGAAATGATTCTATATATGATGTGGTGGACAGGTTTTCGAAGGTGGCACATTTCATAGCCTGTAAGAAGACAGCTGATGCCTTCCGAGTTGCCCAATTATTCATTAAAGAGGTGTATCGATTACATGGGCTACCTGAATCTTTTTTTTACGATCGGGATACTAGATTTTTAAGCCATTTTTGGATGAGTTTGTGGAAGATGTTCGGAACGAAGCTGAATTTCAGTAGTGCTTATCATCCGCAGTCGGATGGACAAACCGTGGTTGTGAACAGATCGTTGGGAAATTTATTCCGGTGTCTCGTTAAGGATAATCTAAAGAGCTAGGATGTGAAGTTATGTCAAGCATAGTTTGCTCATAATCATGCTATCAACCGTAGTATGGGTTTCAGTCCATTTCAGATTATATATTCAAGCTTGCCAAAGGGGCCGTTGGATTTAACGATAGTGCCACAACCGAAGGGGACAGTTAAGCGGGCTGCTGATTTTGTTGATGGGTTGACAGAACGCCATAGTATCCTTCAGGAACGATTAGATAAGACGAATGAGAAGTATAAATGATCTGCGGATCTAAAACAAAGAAGTGTTGAATTTGATGAAGGAGATTTAGTATAAATTGTACTAACGAAGGATCGTTTTCCAGTGGGAGCATATAATAAACTTAAAGCTCGAAAGATTAGTCTTGTAAAGATTGTGAAACGGATCAATGAAAACGCTTATAAGTTGAAGCTGCCGTAGGATGTGCACACTTCTGACGTCTTTAATGTTAAACATCTTATACCTTATTATGGAGATGAACAATCTAATGGAGAAGAACTTTTAAATTCGAGGACGAATTTTTCCCAACCAGGGGAGGATGATGCAGTCCAGGAGGTGGGTTCGATTACCTTAAGTCGTGAAGTGCATAACGACTTACAATCTAACGTGCTTAATGCCGCAGTACAATGTGAACGGACGTGTTTTTTAGGGCGCTCACGACTTAACGGGGTGAAGAGTGATGAGATAAGAGGAAAGAAAGATGGAGTACTGAAGGATGAAGCGAGTTATGCAGAGGAATGCAGTGAAGCGAGTTATATAGGGAAAGGTGTTCCAACGACCTATGGTAAGTCGCGTGTCCTTGAGTCACTTCAACGACCTAATGATGATGAATTAGCGAGCTATGATTATTTGAAGGAAGCCTTAGGTCGCTCTATGATCCTGCCGAGTTACGACCTAGTTAGGTCGTGTGAAGAAGATCCAGATGCTGATGTTCTTAAGCTGCCTTAAAGCTTAGGTCGCATGAAGCTAAACGACCTAGTTATGCCGTTATTTTCTTAGGTCGTTATTCCGTATGTCGTTTTTCAAGTTGAACCCGCTTCTGAAGTTAGGTCGCTCGACCTTATACCGCGTGTCCTTAAGTCGCTGTATGCGTGTGTTGTTATACCGAAGATCCTTAAGTTGCTCATGGAGGTATTGTTAGGTCGTAACTCGTATTGTACATATTGATTTGCTTGATGCAAGGTCGTTCTGATGTATTGTTGTATATTAGGTCAATGAAACTGTGTTGTGTTGTGTTGTATTTGTTAGGTCGCGTAAGGCTTGTGTTGAACCGTGTTGTACTTAGGTCGTTAACGACCTATGTTAGGTCGGTCTGATGTGTTGTGTTGAGTTGTAATCTCTATAAATAGAGGGTGAGTTGTATCATTTGAGGGTTGTTGATTTTTGAATAAACTTGTTTGAGTGCTTTGTGCCCCTTTTGAAATGGGTAGTTGAGTGTGATCTCCACCAGTATTCGAGTGCGCTCGAATCAACGATTGTTGAAGCCAATTCACGGTAACAAGTGCGCTTGATCAACGTTCGAAGAATTGTAGATCTTCTTTCACGGTATCGTGCGCGATCAACGTGTCGAAGATAGCTAGAATTCGGTATCTTTCGAAGATCAACGAATTTGGGCATTCGGTATCTTTCAATCCATCGATTCATATGACTTCATCTAATCGTTCTTCGATTAGTTTGACATGAAATCTTCATTTCGTCATCAATCTGTATTATACGCTGCGTCAACAGCTATCAACGAACAATTTATATTCAAATAAATAAATAAATAAATAACTGTTTAACTAGCAGTTTATATGCAAAATAATAAATTTTAACTGTCAATTTATATGCAATAATAAAATTAATTAACTGTTAAATTAAATAAATGCGATTTAACTGAGATGATGAAAAAATATGCAAACCATCATAAATAAATTTCTACTCATATCTTAAATCAATTTAACGAACGTGAGAAAACTTAGAAGTTGTGAGTGGGTTAAAACACTCACCTTTTGAATTTAAATCGAATTTAAATCCGATTTAAACACAAAAATTTGACAGTCTCCAAATTCGTCCAAACCAGCGTCAGAATGTTCGGAATTTCAATACGATCCTAACAAAAAAATCGCACGTGAAACGGAGTTCGAATGTGAAAGTTATTTGATTTAAATCGTTTGAAAACGAAAATAAGATTAAAATAAATCTAACCCATATTAAATAGCCACGTCCTCAAAAGCTTTAGCACGCTACAGGACCTCGTTCCTCTCTAGTACGAAAAATGAAAAAATCATTTTTATAAAAGAATGCTTTTGGAGTTGCAAGAATAAGAGCTTTTGAATATGAGGTGTTAGGAGAAACAAAATGTAGAAGAATAAATAAGATGTAGGTTATTTATAATTAGGAAATGAATGTGGAGGGGCATAATAAATTTCACGTTTTATTATTAAAGCTTCAGGCATTAATAATAGATAAAGGAATGTACGTAGGAGTGGAAAAGTTTACAAACGAAAGTAGAATTTTGTATGCATTTAGATTTTTATCTATGCATAATAAAATATTTATACTTACCTTAAAAATGAGAACGTTCAATTTTGTTTTCTCAAAATGATGTTTTATTTCCATTAAAACACCCTTTTTGTTTAACACAAAACGTGCGTTTCTTTTATTAAATCTATTAATTGCAATCAACCTTTCCTTTCTTTTTAATTGAAACATTTGAATTACATTAATTGTAGTTACTTACAAAGTTAAATTTTAAAACAGACAACTAAAATGGATAAAGAAATAGAACAATTGTTTATTTAAACACATTTATAAATTTATTGTTTATACACAAGAGTAATAAATAGATTATTTTCCTATTCTTGTAATCATTCTGTAAGCTAAAACACATTTCAAATAAACATATATTTCTTTCTTTAAAATCAATCTTTCTGTTCTTATTTTAATGATATTAAATGTACATTCACAGATGAAACATTCATTTTATTTGATGTAAATTTTTCTTTTTATTAGATCAAACTTTCCCTATATTTTCACAAAACATGTGCTGCTTTTATTTACACCTATTAATTTACAATTAGTATTCCCTCTCCTATTAATTAGAAATTTTCAATTAAATTAATTTCAGTTGATTAAGTTTCAAAATGGACTAAATGAATGTAATGAGAAGTATAACAATTATTTCCTATCTAATAGTGATTTAAACATATTAATACACTATTCGCTATAAATAGTAATTATATATATTTCTTACTAAATAATAGTTTCTCATCTCTACAATCAATCTTTCAGTTGCCAAACATTTTTACTAAATGAATGTTTACTTTTTTGCTAAACTTATTCATTCTTATTCTTTATTAACAATTATTATTATAATCACCGTTATTAATTACATTCAAACAATGTCATTAAATGCACCTGATGTATGTTACCTTTTTTTTATCTTACTGTAATACATGTTATTAGTAGAAGTTCGAATTAAGATCATAAACATATCTCTTAACATATGTTAACAAAAATAAAATCATAAATTTTTATTATTCTACCACTTATATTCCTTACTACAATTAGCCTTTGATATTCTTATCCATTAATTACACAAATAACATAGTTAATATTTGTTTGTCTTTCACAACATTAATACTTCTATATACATCTTAGATTTGTATCAACGGTTATTTTTTAAAATGTGAATCTTGTCAATTACGCGTACTAATTAAGGTTTTAAACTCAACTAACAAAGTTTCCTAAGTCCAATCTCTTTTTACCAAATTTGACAATCCCTAACCCTTTGTACTACATTCCCTATTAATGTAATATTTATTAGATTTTATTTCAAATTAACGAACAACTTAATTTTCCTTAATTGAAATCCGATTCCTAAATTTTATTTAACATACTAAATGAATAAATAACCTAAATAAATGGTCACCTACTCACTTTCTTTCATTTATAAGTTTACTACTTACCCACCCAGGTCCAAATCCCATATATAACACTGCCTTATCCAATTATCATAAATTTGTTCAATATATACTCTTGTTTACTTATAAATAAATTTATGTTCTCTATAAATTCTCATTCACTCTTCCGTCACTAAATTAAAAATCATTAAATAACGTTTCCTCCATAATAGTATTAAAATTACTTAACATTTAAGAGGACTTTATTTCAAATAAATTGATTGACCAATAAATTAGGTATTATATTATAATTGTTATTATACCCTTAAGATTTACGTTTGTTCTCTTCTATTTGATTTATAGCCTAAGATAATATAAAAATCTAACTCCATAAATAAACTTATTTTATTACCCAAATTATACATAAATTTATTACCTTTTACATCCCACTATAAATCAGTGTAACTATTAATATCACCCATATTATCATTCCTTGCACAATACTGATCTTATTTAATTACCATTAACTATCTATTTTGTACAATAACTAAATTTTTACATTTGTTACTTATATTTAGTTTTATAACCAAGCGTATCATGCTTAAATAAAATGAATTGGAGTTTCATTTAGATTGTTGACAATTGACTTGTATTAACATTGTTTCAGTCTAAATTTAGTTATCATTCCATTATAAAATTGCCATATTTTATTTCTTTCAATATTAACTCATAAATATTATTAAAATAACAAAATTTAACATCGAAAATTTATGGGTCGTTACAGTTAGGTCGCTAGGTGGCTTCCTTTATTAAGCCATTGTGTTGTAGGAGCCTTTTGGTCGTTAGAGCCCCTTAAGCCGTTGAGTCGCGCCATGTTGTGCCGCTTTATGATTTAGGTCAGTCGGTCGTGTCACATTAGGACGCTTTGTGCTTTTAGCTCGTTAAGTCGCTAGGTCGTTAACCCGGTTGAGCTGCACTTTGCTTTAAGTCGTTAGGCCGCTTAGGTAGTTAAGTCGCTTATTCTTTAGGTCGTTAGGTCGCGCCTTTCTGTAAGTCGCTAGGTCGCTAAAAAGAGGTGTTAACAGATAGTTATAGTAACTTGTCCTCATACATCGGAAATATAAACCAAGTACGGAATAAGCCCAAACTCCTTCAGCTCGTCTCTTGAGCTCCACAATATTGTATCCTGAAACTGTAATACTCGATCTGACCCGAGCATTATAATAAAATAACATCCGAGTCAGTCTGGAAAACCAGCATGAGAAAACATACTCAATTTGAAATATTAAAGTTATCAAATCCTTTTAAAATCAAAGGTATCTCTTAAGATGATAACTTACCCTAATTGGGTGTGACCCACTTAGCTTTGCTTCATCTCCCCTGTTTTAGTCATTCTCGATTGATGAGGCTTGAGGCTAAGCATTACCTTTCAGGAAACAATTCTACTTTATTGCTCATCATCCTCTAATAACGATGTTCTCATAGCATTCGTCCATACAAGTTGTCCTAGGTTTGGACAAAGCGAATCATTGTAACATCCCGCCTTTTCACATGATTTAAATCGACACACGTGCCAATTCAAACCAGACGGAATGGCGGATTGTTATGGGGCAAATAAGAAAAATAGAGAAGGGAAAAAACTAAAAAGAATCTCACAGCGGAAGGATAAAATATAATAATAAATATACAGTTTACAAAAACTGTTTACAAGACATTGGATTCTTCTTTACACAATAAATATCAGAGTTCACATACCAATAAATATCAATGCAGCGGAACACAGTGTGTAGTGGAACCATATAATATAATAATAATAATAATAATAATAATAATAATAATAATAATAATAATAATAATGAAATCTTTGTCTTCGTCCTCCAGAAATAAAGTCTTCAAATCCTGAAACGCTCGGACTGACCCGAGCGAATTTGAAAAGACAAAAACACTCGAGTCAGAACTAAAAAATCTTATGTAAGTTAAATTAGTGGAAATAAATATGAGTGCAGTAACTCAAGAGATGCTCGGGATTTACATCTCCTAAGGATCCGTTAAACTATTTACTATGTAGTATATTGCGCTATTATAATAGTGTCTAATTGTAAAATAAACTTACTTTTAAATAGCATTAAGGCTTTACATTTTCCACCTTAACACGTAATAGTCCCAGTAGTCCATCCAATATCATAGTCCCTCCTGATCGGGAAGCCACCAGAGGATACCACACGGGCTACGGGAGAAATCCAAACTCGTACAAGGCTCGATAGGGTAGGTGACATGGCACAACTAGGCAATGCCAGGGTAGATATACCAATTGCTATCTGGGCTGGTGGAAACGCGCAGCGCGCAGCTGCCGCCCACCTCGAACAAACTCCCCCAAAATCAAAAATAAAGGTGGCCACCGAATCAATCCAAAGTCAAAGTATAATATCGAAGAGGAGTGTTCGATCAGAGGAATGACCTCATTGGCCCGAGAATCGCTCATGTTTTAGCCACCTTATGCAAACTCACGGGAGTTGGGTCCACGTATTTACCTCAAAGAAAACGCCGCCACCACCGCGTACACGGTTGTTAAAGTGGTTTTCGGAGTTGGCAGAGAGTATGACAACTTCCGATCCCGGTCTCTTCAACAACCAAACGTTATTATAACACCGCGGTCATTTAAAATAATTTGTGCTTTTAAAACCCGAGTAAAATATCCATTTCAAAACAATATAAATATGATATCATTTCCTTTTAAAACCCAAAACAATATGATATCATCTTTATTTTCCAATATATTCTTCTCCAAAATCATAGGGTTTTCAAAGAAAAATATTTAGAAATCAGAACTCTTGAATATAATATTTTCAAATTATACTACCTTGAAAATCATAACTTTGAAACAAGTTTCCATTTCTTAAATGGTTAAATATTAAATTACTTTTATAAAACAAAATAGCTTCTTTAGATTTCACAAATCAATTTCAAATATCGATTTAAACTACCAAATACCATTTCAATTTTTATGTTCAAAGCTTTAAATATTTTCACCATTTAAAAAACAACTTATTTGACAAATCCATATATATTAAATTCAATTACTTATATTTTTTTTTAAACTTGAAATCTTTACTTAATGAATTCAATATAATTTAAGAAACCTTTAACTTCACATGATTGGAAAATCTTTTAATTTATTATATATTCATTTAAATCAACCTGATATTCATTTAAATCACTCTACACAAAAATCAAGTTATAAAAATCATATTCTTCTAAAATTCTAACTTTTCATTAAATTTCAATTTAACTTAATATTTATCTTCCAACCTTGTTCTCTTTTAAGTCATTAAAACTCCAGAAATTAAATTTTAAATAAATTCTTAATTGTATTTGATCTTGAAAATCAAACTTTATTTTATTCTTCAAATCAAATTTATGCAAAGCTTAAAACCTGAAAATTACTATATATATATATATATATATATATATATATATATATAACCAAATCAATATCCATAAACCATATATATATAGCTTTACAAAACCAAAAACATTTCAAAATATATTATATATATATATACCGTGGTGCCTGTATAAAATTTTCTACCCTATGGTCAAGTGATACGGATGTTTATCATTTCAATCCGCAATTTTTAAAAAAAATGCAGTTGTATATTATTTCAAACCGCAATCCCGAATGAATGAAAAGCTTAGCAACTTGCAATTAATAAAATTAATCATCCATTCATCCATCAAATCATACATCCATTTATCACAGTCATCATCCAATTTCAAACAATCATCAATACGTAACAGGTGATAAATAATGGTATCAATCATCAGTTTATACTCAAAATAAATTTAATAACTGTTAATTGGCAGTTTATATGCAAAAATAAACATAAATTTAACTGGCAGTTAATATGAATTAAAAATTTAACATAACTATGACTGACAGTTAATATGCAAATAAATAAATTCTAACTGTCAAATTTATGAAATTTAACAGAGATAATGAATAAAACATGCCAAACAGTCATAAATAGATTTCTACTCATATCTAAAAATAATTTAACAGACATAAGAAGTTTTATAAGTTGTGAGTGGGTTAAAACACTCACCTTTTGAATTTAAATCGATTTTAAATCCGATTTAAACCCAAAAATTCGGCGGTATCCAAATCTGTCCAAACCAGCGTCAACAGATTCGAAATTTTATTTCGATCCTAATAAAAAAAAATCTTGTGAAACGGAGCTTGTATGTAAAAGTTATTCGAGTTTAAACGATTTGAAACAAAATTAAATAAAAAGAAACGAACTGCACGTGGAGCCACGTCACCAAAACGCTACAGCTCCTTCATTCTTCTTCAGTACGAATTTCTCAGGGCCGAACCCTATCTCCACGCACTCGATACCAACGACGCCGCCACCTCCTGTAGCGTGTTGGGTGCGTGCCACTCCCCCAGAACCAACGCCTCCCTAGCCGCTGCCAACCCCATGCTCCGGCTCCCTCACGCGAGCCCGCCTCGTTCCCCCAAAACGATCAGCCACCGTGACAAAAAATGACCCCAAGATCGAATTATCGTAGCCGATCCGGCCGTTAACTCATCGCCCAACATATGTTGATGCGACCCCCTCGAGGCTCTCCACACTACGACACCATTAAATTGACGATCTGACTAAGTCCATCTCGACACAACGGATGGCCGAAACTTCATCCCCGATTTCTGGCCATATTGAAACTCGAATCAAAAAACAGATTTCACCATTGAATTACGCCCGTCGAGAGCATTAACATATATTATTTCCAGAATTTTCTGAGGTGTTTGAATTTTCATTTGAATTTTGAATAGAATTAGATCTGAAATTTGCATCCATTGAGGAAGAGAAAGAGTTGAAGAAACAGAATGTACAACGACTGAGAATAGAATGGAGGCTAGGGTTTACAATAGCCTATTTATAGACAAACTGCAATAGAATAGGTGGGCACGAATTTATAAACGTGTTAAACGCTAGTTGGCCCAAAAAGCCCGTTCTGACCTCGGAACGAAATTTGTCAAACCCATATATCCAAATAGGTATTTTAAAATATTCTGAACGCGATGGAAAAAGTTTTACGTCCAAATTCGATCGTAGGAAGAAGTTATGCTGAAAACAATATTTCCAAATTGATTTCAAATTGATTTTAAATTAAACGATTTCAAGGTGTTTCGTGTTCGTACGATCAAACGACAAGTCCGATCGCTACGAAACTTGAAACCCAACAATAATTCACTGTTACGGATCCGATGAAACTGGTTTCGTCGAAATCTGAGTACGTGACCAAAATGGCTATTTTTATATTAATTAAATAAATTAAAAATTAGTAAATAAATCCAATTTTTTTTATAATTCAGTTTTAGAATTGGAAATCTTTATCACTTAAAAATTCTCAACATTTAAAATGATTTAACAATTTTTAAATGTCAATTTATTAAAGATTAAATCAATATAAATATTCAATTCCATAAAATCCAAAATTGTTGATAAATTTCCAAAACTTCCTTTTTTTATTGAATCAATCTATATTTATTCCTTTCATTAATCTTAAATATAAGGGTTTACCCTTTGGATTATAAATTATCACATAAATATCCTATTTTAACGTAATTCTTAATTTAACGTAATAAATAAAAATTTGATTTCATTTATCTCAATAAGTCCTACTATTATAAAATAACCAATTGACTCACTATTCAAATTCACATTCTATAATTCAAAAATTTTCTATCACCTTGATTTACTTAACTTTATAATTCCTTAGACAAATCTCTATCTCAAATCTTAAATGTAAATCATTCTACTAATTATATTACTTAATATTTTCTTAAAATAATCTTTCTATTACGCTTGAATCCAATTTATTAAATAAGTTTCCAATTAGATCCAATTTCAACCTTGCACATAAATTTAGGTTATAATTAACTTATAACATATACTTCCCTAGTTATTTCTTTATACCCATATTAATTCCACAATTAACCATTATTATTGGAATAACGCTTATAATAAATACAATCCTATAATTTACTCAACACTTAATTATTTCCTTTTCCATTAGGGTAACATTCCTTTATCTAATTATTACTTATTACACATTCTAATTCCATTAAGAAGGAAGCAGGTAAATTATGATATATGCTACAAATTTTTAATTTATTACTATTCATTATTATTAACCTAATTCAGCATTACTTACCTCGCATTAACCTTATTACTTAAAATCCTTATCCAATTGAAATTAATTCTCTAAATAAATACATTTACTCCTTTCGTTATTTTATTAATTACAATTAAGGCACACATAATTATTTTTATAGGTAAATAAGTGAATTTACTAGTAGCCTACTATTACAACCTTTAATATACTTGTATATGGTTATTTTACCCTTTTATAATCCATTTATAAATATATGCACATCTACAAATTAAGATTCTAAATCCAATTTCTTATTCCATCTAGGTTCCATTTCTTCACTTTATGAATAACTAGCATTTCCTATTCATTTGTTACATCTACTTGTATTCACTTTATGAATAGTTTGATATTCCATTTATTACTAACTTTAATTATTGCAATTAATTATTTACATACAATTTGAATCTATTTTCAAATTTTCACCTTCCAATAATAAATAAAAAGGATTATACTAAATAAAATTTTATTTTCATTAGTGAATTCAATCCTTGACTTTATTTACTTATTTCTAACCTTATATCCCATTGCAAAAATTTCCACTATTACAATTAATTGCAATAAATAATTTAATTTGTACATTTTTAATTACCCTTGATACATCAAATTTTAACATTCTCTTTTATATAAATAAATAAGATTTTCATTCCTTTCTAAATTTAAATTAAAAATCCTATTAATTTAATTCATTTTAAATATCGAATTCACACGGGTTGTTATAATCATCATCTTCATCATGTTCACAGTATTCTTTAGTAACGTTCAAATTGGATCGAAGTGGTTTTCGGATAATTAAATCCGATCACGGTATCTTCGAAATGATTAACGAAATTGGCCAATATCGATAGTCGGTTATTTACCTATTAATAAAACATCCATGAACAGTCACTAGGCCTTATTATAATTTTTTCTCCAAAATATTTATTTTCAAAATATCTTTATAAGATATATCAATCCCTTCCAACATTTGAAAATAATTTCAAATACTTAAATCCATAACAGGATACTTCCAAACCATCTCAACTCTCAGAAGTATTTCCAAATAGACATTTTATAACACTTAGAATAAATATTCTATCCCAATCATTTTCCATTAAAAATAACTCCAAAACCTTCCTTTTAATACTTAAGAGGTTTATTTATATGTATATTTTCCAAAAATCATTTTAATATTAGACTTTGAAATAATTTGTAACTCATCTCATAAATCTCTGGAATTATTTATAGATTTCTTCTTACAATTTCCAAACCGATTATACTTATTTATAATCTCATCTAACCATTTATACTTCTTTAATGAATTCAAATTCTTTTCGGAGTTAACGCATTTAAACCTTTGGAAATTTTCTTAAGTCTTTAGAATTCCATTTATAAGATTTCTCTTATAAAGTCTCATCCTTTAAATAAACCTAGTCTACACGTCTCGAGAGAATTTATAAATAAATTTTCAACCATTTCAAAATTGTATATATACAACGAGTATTTTTAATGAATAGTAATTTATTTTTAAAATATGTTTAAGTTGTTATTTAAAATATTGAAAACACTTTTATAAACATCAATAACTCAGTTTTTGATAAACAAATAAATTTTAAAAGCTGATTTTAAAAGTTAGAATTTATTAAATAAGTACTTAATATTTTAAAATCTGCTTACCGAAGTATTTCAACTAGTTCAAAATTTCATAGTTTTAAAGATAAATTTTTCCTTTCAGAAACTAACTTACTTCTTAAAATTAAAATATATTTTCAAAATCTCAATAACCAATTCAACTTATAAATTCCTATCGATTTCCATCATATCACTTCCATTCCGATTTTCTTAACCATTTGCACTTTTCAAAAATAGTATCTACTATTTTTCACACCCTGTTTCCATATTCTAATATAAATTCTTCCTATAGATTTATATTCCTAGTTTATCACCCTGATATCAATTTCCCTTTGCCATAAACATCGTTTATAAGTTTTATAACTCCTTTGAGTTTCACTTTTTATAAAACTAATCTCGTCTATAAAATTCCAGTTTTATAAGTCCATTCTTTATAAATCCCATTTATAACATCCAAATTATTTTTAGTGTCGACTTCAACTCCCTTTTATATTTCCAGAATATCATTTTTAAATTCTTTTATATAATTCATCTTTTTAAAATCTCCATTTAATAATTCGCAATAGTTATGTATATCCAAAAATCAAATATGTTTTTCTAACTCAATTTCTTTAAAATAACTCCAATTCCAATATAAATATTTTTATATCAAAAATTCGCTTTAATTCCTTCAATTTAAAAAATATATCAATGGTGTTTAAAATATCAAAATTTTGGCCGGTGCCACTATAACATTCAATTATTCAAATCTCAACAATAATCCATAACAGATTGTCCTAACACATCATATATTATTATATAAGAAAAAATAAGCAATAAAAATTTGAAGAATCCATTTGGATCCCTCCAACCTGTTTCCCTACATCCACAGATGTTAATACAACATAAAAATACCAATACCACTTCGAGAGGATATCGTGTTATATAGGGTCACCCGCTATTATGCGGGGTGTATAGGGTCTCATCCGCTATAATGTGTAGAAAAATCACTCCAACTAATAATATACGTACTACTATATATATATATAATATCATTCAATAGATAATAATTAATAACTTCTACCAAGCATCCAATAATTAATTTTAACTAATTAAAATTAATTTTGAAAAATCCAAATGATTTAGAATTTTCTCACCTTGATTTTGATTGCAGTTCGTTCCAATTTTGATTCCATTGCGTATATTCCGCAAATGCGAACCAAATACGGCTTGTTTTCGTCGATTTTGAACCTTGCACGACATAGTTATGGAATTTATAAATTAACTTATTCAAATGAAAAATTAAACTAACCCAATTACATTCTTAAAAATAAATCACCTATGGTAAAGTTAACCCTCTCTCGAAAGAGCAAATCGCAACTTCGAACCCCATCACCTCATTTTTGATAGCAAGCAGTTATCATAACGTCGCCTATCAACTTCATCGTAACCCCACATTCACGCGATAAGCTTCCAGACAAACGACTCGTGCCCTAACCCTTACTCAAATGCGTTATGCCTTTAACCAGAAACAGGAACCACTACCGTGAGCTCGACCATGCGCCCAAACTCTCCGCCTACGCCTGCAACCCACGTGCCTCAGTCTCCACACGCACGTCTTCAATCAACTGCCTCACACAATCGACAACCTTAAACTACTGCCACCTCCTCGTGCTTGAACCCCTCGTGCGCGATAGAGCCAACTTTGCCTCTACCAGAATGTGACTCGACTTCATTCTTTTCCCTTTTTTTCGAGTAGATTTCAATCAAAGAAGGGGGAAGGGCTACCCGTGATTCCAACGTTTATATTATTTGGACTGAAGTGATAAGGGTATGCGGTTATAAATTTGGAAGGAATTGCGTGTTACAGGAGATAGGCTTGCAATTAATTTGAATTGATTTTTGACTTGAGATGATTTGAAGAATGAAGAGAAAGGATATGTGATTTAAAAGGAAAGGAGGCGGCTACAATTTTTGACTTTGATTTGATTTATAAATTTTAAAATTGAAAATATCTCGTTTTATATACCAAGAAATTCTGAATCCCTACTGAGGCGTGCGACCTGGCATCCCTAAGATTATACCGCTATTTCGAACTCAATGGAACAAGTCCCGAGTCCCAATCCGATCGTATGGAAAAGATAGCTTTGTGAATCAAATTTTTAAATTAAATTCATTTAAATTATTTCTAGGCATTTTCAGTTCACACGACCAAATGGTGAATCAAGACGCTACAAAATTTAAAATCAAATAATAATACACTATTATGGATCTAATGGAACTGGTTGCATCGAATTCCAAGACTATGCCCCAGATCGCTATTTTAACGCGTCGATTTGATCGACGATTCAAAAATTAATGAAATTAGTTAAAATTTCAGTTTTAAAAACTTATTAACTCAATTCTAATTCAAAATGAATTTATATAAATATAAAAAATCATTTCGATTTCATATTTAACTCTAATTCAATTATTTAAGCGATTTTTAATTATTAACTCTAAAAATTAAATTTATTAATTAAATCACTATAATTGGATCTTAAGTTTTTATTATACTATTTTTGATCGACAAACATCATATTGAAATTATATTCACATTCCAAAAACCAACATTCAAAATGAATTAATTGCTTAAATTAACGACCAAAAATCCAGGTTTTTACTTGGGTAGGTGAGGTCCTCCATGATCATGAGTTTGAATTATTTCCATCTTCATTCCTTTGTATCCCCATGTGCATGCATATTTCTTCATGAAGCCACTTGTATTTGAATTCAAATTCCTAACAAATAACATAGAAAATTTCAATTAAATTTTCTAAAATTAATATTTGCACAAAATGACCATTTTGCCCCTCTATGAAGATGAATATGCGACAATTTGAAAATAATTTAATTTTTGGTTTAAACGTGTTAAAACACCTAATATGATCATTTATTTAATTTAATTAGATTAAATATGGAAGTAAAAAATATGCACTTTATGTGCACGTCAGGCTGGTAGCGCCAGTCTGTACTCTGGACCGGTAGGGTCTAGGTCAGGTGTTACAAAGGTATCATAAGAGACAACCGTCCAGAGTTTCTAACCAGTGAGTATGTCGAACACAATCGATAACCAGGATTTCCACTAGTCCTTGACAATCTCAGAGGGTCATATGAGCCATCATATATCCGGCACATTGGGTGACGGTTAATATTGTTTGATGGATACTATGTTTGTTATAGTTACTACTAGTCACATGTCACCTGTCACCTTAGGGATGTCACGCTAGGTAGGTATGTGGTAGGGATACCTAGATAACCTTACTTGACTTAGTGTGAAGTAGCTATGGACGGAGATACCTAGATACCTGAAGTTTACTTAGTATGGAGTAGGGACTATAGGTGGAGATCCTGGGGTACCCTGATAGATATTGAGTATGGTATACCCTTTTTACGATGTTATAAGTAGCATATTGCTTTCTTTATGTGTTAACTCTGTAGTTGTAGGGACAAGTTGGGTATGGTTTATATACCCTCTGTTCCATATATTATCGAGTTTTATAGTATTTTAAGATTTGATATCGCTCAGACCAGACTATTTCCTGACTCGAGGTTTTATGCTTTGCTTCTTATTATCTTGGGTACTCTTAAATGAGTAGATTAAGAGTAAGTGGATGACAGGAGGTGACGGTTATCTATACTTATATGTGCATATCTTATTATATTTTCGCTATGTGACACTATGGAGCCTTGACAGTGTTAATTTACTATTATGAGATAGTGTACCAGCTGAGTTTACTTTCCCATTGTATAATCTCTATTATGGTGTTATACAACTTTATAGATCTTTATTCAGATGATTATTTCACATTGTCATTACTGCCATTATTGTGTTATACCTATATTGATTATTATATTTACTCTGATGCTATGTGAGATATGTGACAGGTAGTTTGGTTATTTGATGTTTCCTTTTTCTTCTTTTCCTTTCTTTTTTCTTCTATTTCCTCATCTTATTTCTATTTCTTTCCTTTGACTGCCATTCTACACCGTAGGTATAGGGCGGTCGTTACATTGGATATCAAAGCAAAGGTTACCCGATTAACCTTAGTTGATACCACGATCCAGTAGAGAAAGGGTAGGAGTTATTACCTTTGACTGGATCTAGAGATATAGATATATGAGAGATGTGACGACCCACATTTCAGATGGTTTAAATTGACGATAATCCACAAATATCCAATCCAAACAATCCAGAACATAGATAATCATTGGGGTTAATAAAGAAAATAAGAAAAGAAGAAGAAAACAAACATAGAATCTCACAACAGAACGACAAAATATAATAATCAAATAACAGTTCATGAAGATGTTTATACAACACATTTGATTATAATCTATACAACATTTATCACAATTATAAATACATCTTGAATAAATAAAGTAATGTAGCAGATAAAATGATGCAGGGATAATAATAATAATACACCAAATCTTCATCATCATCCTTCAGATAAATTTTCAATAAGCTGAAAAACTCAGAACTGACCCGAGGATAATGAAAAGACAAAACACTCGAGTCAGGACTAAAATATTCTTTTGTGAGTAAAATCGATATCGAATATAACATTAGTATCATGGCGTCAGAGATGCTTATCGGTTTTCCATCTCCTATCCAGTGTATAACGTGAGTGCAATAACTCAAGAGATGTTACGGGATTTTCCATCTCTTAAGGATCCATCAAAATATTTATATGTAGTAGAATACGCTATATATATAATGTTTAACCAATAAAATTAATATTTTTCTTAGCGTTAAGGCTTTACATTGATCCAACTTAACATGTTTTAAGCATTGTCATACAGTTTGCATATAAAACACTAGTTAAATGGTCGGTGGATAGGGACGTGCCATGATACGACAACACTAAACCAAAATCGTACGGGTCTCGTTTAGGGATAAAAGCGACAAGGCACGTTAGGCAATGCATAAGGTAGGATACTACTAGTTTACCCTTCCCAATTGGTGGTAACGCATCATAGCTATGATCGCCCACCGTGTCCAACACTCTCATAATTTAGAGGGTCCGTGTAACGACCCGATATTTTCAACCATTCGCATCCACACATGTCGGACTTGAATTGTTCAAAATACTGAATTGTAATTTAAATTTGACAAAACTCAAAATATACAGTAAATAAATAAATCACATATCATAGACACAGAGTAATATAATAATTCAGCAGAAGTAAGAGATAGTAGTTCATGAAGCTACTATATAAATAAATCAAAGTTCAACAAGATACAACAGAAGTTCAATACAATAATCAAGCACAAAGCTGAATACATCACTGGAATCAACTGGATAACTAAGAGCGAAATAAATAGCTGGATCTTCAAGCAAAGCTCCAACTTCAAAGGTGAGTCTCTAATGCTGAATCACTCGGTCTAACCTTAGCGTAATGCAAGACACAAAACACTCTAATCAGGACATACATACTTATACAATGTAAACCAACTCAAGTGAACTGTAACACAAGGTGCAAGTAAATTAAAGGATGCTTGGGACTGCCCATCCTCTAAGGATCCGTTAAACTATTTACTATGTAGTAATATTTGCTATTATAATAAAGTCTATAGTAAAATAAACTTACTTTCAAATAGCGTTAAGGAGCTACCCATATCCCCCTTAACACATAAATAGTGCCAATAGTCTATACAGCAATTGTATACCTCTTGATCGGGAGGCTACGAGAAGATACTCCATAGGTACGACACAAATCATACTCGTACAAGGCTCGCTAGGTTAGGTGACATGTGTAACAACCCACATATTTTACGATTGGGTACGTAAATATTTTATCCTTAGTCGGATTATAGTCCGAAAAGTCACTTTTTGCATATGGTCGAATTAGGACTAGAGACCACTTCCATTAAGTTCAAAACGCCATTTGCGTTCCTTTTGAGTATAAGCTTCGATATGTTTGGAGTAAGTTGATTTTTGCTACTTTTTTCTATAGGGCTTTGGGTTTGGGTTCAGCCCACTTGCCCAATTCTGGTTATATCAGCCCAACCCCTCCCCTCTTCTCTTTATTACTTCACTTTCATTTCCTAACACTAAAGCTTCATCGAAAATGGGGAGAGGAGTGGGAAATTAAAACTCCAAGCCCTAGTCCACTTGCAAATCCAACATCTAACTCCAAATACAAAGAGAAGCCATTGATTCAAGCTTCTTGTGTTGAGATTGAAGTGTGGTTGATTCTCTCTTTGCTTTCAAGCTTCATCTTCATTGATTTTTGTGAAAAGGTGAAATTTTTATCTCACATCTTTGTCTATAACTATCTTAGATTGTTGGGTATGAATTCCAAACACTTATTCATGTGCATTAGCTTTTGGTTTGGATTGAATTGGTGAAAATCTCAATTTTTAGTGTTATGGGTTCAAATCTTTAGAAATCCAATCTTTGAAGTTTGAACACGTTTTTTGTGATGCATCGAGGAGCCAATATGACCGGGTAGCCTATAGGTGTAATCCCCTAGTGTCCGTGCTCGACCGGTTGCAAATTTTAGTGAGTTTTTGCATTTCTTGGCTTAGGTCGTTCGGCCTGCACTTAGGTCGCACCACGCATTGGTCTCGGCCTGCACATATTTGCCTCTCGGCCAACATAGCTTGCACCATTTAGGTCGCATCATCCTTAGGTCGCGTCATGCGTCGCGCCAAGGGATAGGTCGTTCCATTCTTAAGTCGCTCGGCCAAGTTAAGCCGCACCTGTTATACGCATCTCCTTAGGTCGCGCCATGCTATGGTCGGCTATCTTAGGTCGCTCGGTTAGCTCGCAACCTTCTTAGGTCTCTCAGCCTCAGCGCCTTAGGTCGCTCGGCCTGCTTGCATCCCTTAGGTCGCTTACACCTTAGGTCGCACTACTTAGACCGTATGCTACCCCTTAAGTCGCTCGCACCTTAGGTCGCTTGCACCTTAGGTCGCGCCATGTCAGGTCGCGTGCTACTCCTTAAGCCGCTAGCTCCTTAGGTCGCTCGGCTTGCATAGGTTAGGCCGCATGCTAGGTCTCCTGCACCTTAGGTTGCACCATGTGGAGGACGCGCCATCCCCTTAAGCTGCGCCATCCTTAGGTCGGCCATGTTAGGTCGCGGATCTGTTTGGCCGTATGCCA
This sequence comes from Allium cepa, assembly GCA_030765085.1. Classification (NCBI taxonomy): domain Eukaryota; kingdom Viridiplantae; phylum Streptophyta; class Magnoliopsida; order Asparagales; family Amaryllidaceae; genus Allium; species Allium cepa. The sequence goes on along the minus strand of CM060937.1, from coordinate 763,916,321 downwards.
TGGATGTTGAGTCGCAAGGGTATTTCCACTTTGATGGATTTGGAATCGAATTCTTTGGAATTTATTCATGTCTCCGAATGTAAATTTTTGTGACTTATTGTTTCTACAATCATTTCTGTGATTTGTCACATTAAAAATATAAAGGTTTCAATACTAATAGTAAATACCAAAACTCTTTCATCAAAATGATTTCAACACTATTTTATTATAAAGCTTATTTCTTAAACTGTTTTCCAATCTACTAGTATATACAAACCTTTACCTCACTTCTACGAGAAATCTAATTAAATGGCTTAGTAAAAAAAGTGGTATGAAACGCTTACGTTTACTTCGTCGATTAATTCTTGGAGTTGTTCGATTGAAACTCTTGTGACAATTTCTAGTGGAGATCTACAATTTGTTCATAAATATTTAAGTTAAGCTAGTGGTTATGGCACATGAAGCTAAGCTTATATATTTACTAGCTCACTGTAATTGACACTTCTTGATGATCGTTTTTGTGATTTAGACTAGCAAATGTGCGATGTCTCTTTGTCTACGAGGGAGACCAAACCCCGTTTTTGTGTAGTTTTGGCTCACATTTGTAGGTTAGCGACCCAAGGCCTTCGGGCCGTTCTTTCGTAGCCTCGGCTCAAAACTTAATGGTTAGCTACCATGGAATAGCGTTCCGTTTTTTGATACACGTGTTGGTGAGTTTTCATACTCCCGTTTTGTGATAGGCCTCCCTCTTTTTGTGATTTTTGGATTTCTTGTGATGATTTCTAGAATTTGTGCTTCACCAATTTTCGTGATTTTCATTTATAAGTTTTATCAATTTTTGTGCATTGGTGAATTTGTGTGTCATTAACTTTTTGTGAATAAAAATATAGGGTATGGCATCCCTTTTGATCTTTGAGAAGATTCTTGTGATATTGATTAATCTCTTATTGATTTTCATTTACATACTTATCACCGTATGTCATTATGGTTATTATACGTTTATACCATATCTCTTATTCTATATCATTTCATCTGAAATTTATAGCTAGACTGATCCGTTTATTATTTTCTTATTAAATAATACTCGGGTCAGACCGAGATGTTACAGGTTCTTCTGCTTGACTTCACATCTGGGATTATCACCCTGACTTTTGGCTAACTACTTAGATTAGTAGTTTTTGTTGTATACATTTGAGATATAGACTCATTGATGTATTTATATTCTTTGGTCTAGCACTTGTAGCTATTCTTTTGTGATAGTGTGGATCTTGTTTGACTACTACTCTGATGTACACTTTCATGTGTTATATTCATATCATTCTCCCCCTTTGTGATATGGATGACTGTGACTGATTTATGTTATGTTTATTTCTATATTTGTTTCCGAAGATTATATATAGCCACTGTGTAGTAGCTTTGAGTGTGTATCGATATGTCGGATTTTCACTTGAAATAAAATGCATGTTATACTATCCGACATAGCGGTGCTCGGACAAAGCAATTACACGGATGGTCGCTTCTCAACAGCCTTATTCTCCGTGCTAGTTGACAGCATTACACCGTAGTGTTCTTGGCTAGCGTGGGTATAGAGGTGGGGCGTCACAGCTTGGTATCAGATCCAAAATTCGAAACAATGTAGAATAATCTGGCAAGGATCATCGTCCTAAGTCCTTCTTAGGAGTCGTGCCTTAGGATTTAATTCAAGTCTTCATACCGAATCATCCTATTTTCTTTATGATTCCTTGTTTTATCTATCAAGTTTGCTTGATATTCATTTAGTGAATAACCTTTTCCTTCTTCTTTCTTTCTTTAAAGAGAAAGAGAAATGGTTAGACCTGGTCGTCCCTGCGCCAGTCAATCTAGAGCTACTCCCCAAGATGGAGTATTTATGTCTACACAGCAGCTTCTTGATCTAGTAAAGAATGCTCAGGAAGCTTGTTCTAATCCAAAACCTACTCACCCTAAGTCTGAATTTGCACGCTTGTGCAACGATTATACCAATTTGGGTGGAAAACCATTCAAAGGTTCTGAAATCATTATTGAAATCCAGGCTTGGCTGAGAACGTGCGGTCGGATCTTTTCTCGTATGGATCTTATTGATCTTCACCGTGTTCAGGAGGCCTTTAGTATGCTCCTAGAGAGAGCATTAGATTGGTATGAGCTTCTTGTTTTCGAAATTAATGAAGAGGATCTTACTTGGGAGAAATTCCGGGAACGCTTTGAATTAAAATTTGTGCCAGAAGCTGAGAAGGTGACATTGGCTCGCCGTTTTATTGACCTTGTTCAAGGTGAATCTTCTGTGACAGACTATGTCGCATCTTTCAAATCTCTTTTCAAATACGGGGTTGAGTACATTAATACTCCATTGAAGAAAAACAGAGATTTGTCTATGGCTTGAACAAAAATCTCAAGAAGCCATTAATTCTAAAACTAGAAGTTTCTTTTGATCAACTCATTGATATCGCTCTTCGTCTTGAAGAGGCGGATAGGGAAAGTGATGTTGAAGTTGTGGGTGCCAAACCAAACTTCAACAACAACAAGAAAAGGTCTAATAAGTCCAAAGGCCCTTATCCCAATAAAAAGGGGAAACAAGCAACTCCTGCAACAAAGACTTCTTCCTCTAGTAGTGGGCAATGCTACAACTGTGGTTCTAAGGACCATTATGCGAACAAGTGTTCAAAGCCTCGTGCTTGTCGCTATTGTAAAAGCCCGGACCATTATATGCATGCATGCCCCAAACTTCAAGGCAGGAAGGAGGGAAAGCTTAATGTGGCTCAAGCCCCTGGCAACACATCTCGTGGTCAAGGTATTTCTCATTCTATCCTTGATGGAATTATTTTATTTCATGATAACCCTACTCGAGTTCTTTTTGATACGGGTGTGTCCCACTCTTTTATTTCAAAAGAACTTGTTGATACTTTTTATTTGGATGTTTTGTGTTTAATGACTTCTTTGAAAGTTGCGAATCCAGTTGGTGGATCCGCAACAATTAGTTTGCTTTGTAAAGATGTCGAGATTATTTTGTGTGATTTTTCTTTCCGAGCCGATTTGCATGTTATGCGCTACTTAGGCTTTGGAATGATTTTGGGAATGGATTGGCTTAACCCTTATGAAGCTCATATCCTATGTCCTGAGCGGACTATTCATCTTCGACATCCTCAATCTGTTAAGAAAATTTCTATTATTCTTAAAGATTCAGAGTCCTGCTTGGTTGCATCTTTATATTCTTTAAATCCTCATGATGACAATAATGATGATGAGGAGGATATTATTTCTCTTATTCACGTTGTTCGTGAATTTTCCGACATATTTGAGCCCGTTTTAGGATTACCACCTAAGCGAGCAATTGAGTTCAGAATTAATCTCGTCCCTGGAGCTCAACCTATCACTCATCCTCCTTATCGCATGAATAATGAAAATAAGGAGATGCGCAAACAGTTATCCGAATTGGAGACGAAGCAATTTATTCGCTCTAGTTCCTCGCCTTAGGGAGCTTCGGCAATTTTTGTGAAGCAATCCGATGGTACACTTAGGCTTTGCGTTGACTACCGCAAGCTTAATGATCTTACTATCAAAAATAAATATCCTTTACCTCGGATCGATGATCTATTCGATAAACTTAGTGGTGCTAGGGTCTTTTCACAATTAGACCTAGCTACTGGTTTTCATCAGCTTCGTATTGCACAGGATAGCGTTCCTGACATCGTTCCGTACTCGTTATGGATCTTATGAATGGCTTGTTATGCCATTTGGTTTAACAAATGCCCTGGCTTATTTCTTTGACCTTATGAATCGAATTTTCAAAGGTTTCCTCGATCGATTCATTCTCATCTTCATTGATGATATTCTTGTGTATTCAAAAACCGAGGAGGAGCATGAGAGGCATCTTTGGATTATGTTGGAAACTCTTAGGAGTAATCAATTAAAAGCAAAATTTTCTAAATGCCACTTTTGGCAATCTCGAGTAAAGTTTCTCGGTCATATTATTTCCGAATCCGGAATTTTCGTGGATCCTTCAAAGATTGAAGCGATTCAAAATTGGAAGAGACCAGAGAGTGTAGCAGAAATCCGTAGCTTTCTTGGATTGGCGGGTTATTACCGTCGTTTTATCAAAGACTTTTCTAAAATTTTCATACCTCTTACTAGCTTAATAAAGAAAGGTTTTAAATACATTTGGTCGGAAAAATGTGAAGCTTCTTTCCAGAAATTAAAAGAACTCCTTTCCGCTGCTCCTATTCTTGTGATTCCCGAGGGGAATCAAGATTTTATTGTTTATACCGATGCTAGTCGCGTTGGTTTGGGTGCCGTTCTTATGCAAAGAGAACGTGTTATTGCTTATGCTTCTAGGCAATTGAAGCCAGCAGAGACTAGATATGCCACTCATGATTTAGAACTCGCGGCTATCGTTCGCCCTTCGTATTTGGCGTCATTATCTTTTGGGAGAAAAATTTATTCTCTACACCGATCATAAGTCTTTGAAGTATTTATTTTCTCAAAAGGAACTTAATTTGCGACAACAACGTTGGCTCGAGTTCCTTGCACCTTATGATCTTGATATCCTTTATACTCCCGGAAAGGGAAATCGAGTTACCGATGCACTTAGTCGCAAGCAACAAGCGGTTGTTTCTATGATGATATCCGAATGGAATGATCTCAGAATTTTATCCACTTGTGAGATTCCAGATCATATATCAGATTTATGTTCATCCTTTGTTTTATGTAGTCTTGAGGCTCATCCTTCTCTTTTAGACCGCATTCTTGAAGCTTAAAGGCTAGATCCCGAATTGGCCCTTCTTAGCCAAAGATTGAGGGATAAAATTGATATTGAAGGTTTGAAAGACTTTGATATTGATTCTCATGGCAGCATTCGAAAATTTGGTAGACTTATCGTGCCAAATATTAGTGATCTTCGTAAAGATATTTTACAAGATTCTCATCGTTCTAAATTTACCATTCATCCTGGTAGTAGTAAAATGTAGACGGATATGGAACGACTTTATTATTAGGAGGGAATGAAATCTGATATTGCTAACTTTGTTAAGTGTTGCATGACTTACCAACTTGTCAAGGCCAAACATCCAAGGCCCGATGGGTTATTGCAACCTTTAGAAATTACAATTTGGAAATGGGACCAAATTTCCATGGATTTTATAGACGGTCTTCCCCGTTCTCGTTCGGGTCATGATAGCTTATGGGTGATAGTCGAGAGACTAACAAAATCTGCCCATTTTATTCCCGTTCGGTCCAATCGAACCGTGACTCTTTTGGCCAAACTCTTTATCAATGAGATTGTTAAATTGCATGGAGTTCCTACTTCTATTTTTAGTGATCGTGATCCATTTTGACTAGTGGATTTTGGAAGAGTCTTCAAAAAGCTTTGGGAACGAAGCTTAATTTTAGCACCACTTATCACCCCCAGTCCGATGGACAAACCGAGCGTGTGAATCAAACTCTTGAAGATCTTCTTCGTGCATGTGTTCTTGATTTTGGTGGATTTGGGAGGATCATATTTCTCTCGTTGAATTTTCCTATAATAATAGCTTCCAATCTAGTATTGGTAGGCACCTTTCGAGGCACTTTATGGAAGGCCATGCCAATCTCCTTCTCGTTGGCTTGAGGCCGGTGAAAAGCTGGTTTTAGGTCCATATTTTATTCGTAATTCCACAGAGAAGATTGACCTTATTCGTCATAGGATGAAAGAAGCCCAGAGTAGACAAAAGTCCTATGCCGACAACCGAAGAAGGAAGTTAGAATATTCGGAGGGAGATTCTGTGTTTATTCGTGTTTCACCTATGAATGGTGTTGTGCGTTTCAATCGATCGAGAAAGTTAGCACCTCGATATATTGGTCCATTTCCCATCACCGAACGCATTGGTTCCGTGGCTTATCGCCTTTTATTACCGGCTCAATTTTCTGCTATTCATGACGTGTTCCATGTTTCTCAATTACAGAAATGCTTTCGAGATTCCGATTCTGTTCTTGAGCCCGGTATAGTGGAAGAAATTGAGGTTTCGCCTAATTTAACTTATGAGCAACATCCTATTCGTATTATTGCTTCGGAGGTCAAACGAATTCGAAATAAAGATGTTCCACTTGTGAAAGTTCAATGGTCCTCAAATCCTAAGAATTGCTCTTGGGAATCTAGAGAGTTCATCGAGCGAACAAATCCAGACTTACTTTCCCGTGCACTTTAAGGTGAACTTCTTATTTCAAATTTCTTTTGTGCTGAATATGCTTTCATGGTTGTTACTATATATTTTCTTCTTAAATATTGCGAGGGCACAATTTCTTTAAGGAGGGGAGTCTGAAACAACCCGCATATTTTACGATTGGGTATTTAAATATTTTATTTAAATATTTTATCGTTAGGCAGATTATAGTCCGAAAAGTCACTTTTTGCATACGGTCGAATTAGGACTCGAGACAACTTTCATTGAGTTCAAAACGCTGTTTGCGATCTTTTTGAGTATAAGCTTCAATATGTTTGGAGTAAGTTGATTTTTGCTACTTTTTTCTATAGGGCTTTGGGTTTGGGTTCAGCCCACTTGCCCAATTCTGGTTATATCAGCCCAACCCCTCCCCTCTTCTCTTTGTTACTTTACTTTCATTTCCTAACACTAAAGCTTCATCAAAAATGGGAAGAGGAATAGGAAAATAAAACTCCAAGCCCTAGTTCACTTGCAAATCCAACATTTAACTCCAAATTCATAGAGAAGCCATTGATTCAAGCTTCTTGTGTTGAGATTGAAGTGTGGTTGATTCTCTCTTTTCTTCCAAGCTTCATCTTCATTGATTTTTGTGAAAAGGTGAGATTTTTATCTCACAACTTTGTTTATAACTATCTTAGATTGTTGGGTATGAATTCCTAACACTTATTCATGTGCATTTGCTTTTGGTTTGGATTGAATTGGTGAAAATCCCAATTTTTAGTGTTTTGGGTTCAAATCTTTAAAAATCCAAACTTTGAAGTTTGAACACGTTTTTGGTGATGCATCGAGGTGCCAATACGACCGGCTAGCCTATAGGCGTAATCCCCTAGTGTCCGTGCTCGATCGGTTGCAAAATTTAGTGAGTTTTTGCATTTCTGGGCTTTGGTCGTTCGGCCTGCACTTAGGTCGCACCACGCATGGTCTCGGCCTACACATATTTGCCTCTCGGCCAACAAGCTTGCACCATTTAGGTCGCATCATCCATAGGTCGCGTCATGCTTAGGTCGCGCCAAGTGATAGGTCGTTCCATTCTTAAGTCGCTCGGCCAAGTTAAGTCGCACTTGTTATACGCATCTCCTTAGGCCGCGCCATGCTAAGGTCGGCCATCTTAGGTCGCTCGGTTAGCTCGCAACCTTCTTAGGTCGCTCAGCCTCACCGCCTTAGGTCGCTCGGCCTGCTTGCATCCCTTAGGTCGCTTACACCTTAGGTCGCACCACTTAGACCGTATGCTACCCCTTAAGTCGCTCGCACCTTAGGTCGCTTCCACCTTAGGTCGCGCCATGTCAGGTCACGTGCTACTCCTTAAGCCGCTAGCTCCTTAGGTCGCTCGGCTTGCATAGGTTAGGCCGCATGCTAGGTCGCCTGCACCTTAGGTCCCACCATGTTAAGGACGCGAGATCCCCTTAAGCCGTGCCATCGTTAGGTCGCTTGCGCCTTAGGTCGGCCATGTTAGGTCGTGGATATGTTAGGCCGTATGCCGTGGCTGTTGAGTCGCAAGGGTGTTTCCACTTTGATGGATTTGGAATCGAATTCTTTGGACTTTATTCACGTCTTCGAATGTGAATTTTTGTGATTTATTCTTTCTAATATCATTTTTGTGATTTGTCACTTCAAAAATATAAAGGTTTCAATACTAATAGTAAATATCAAAATGATTTCAACATTATCTTATTACAAAGCTTGTTTCTTAAACCTTTTTCCAATCTACTAGTATATACAAACCTTTACCTCACTCGTACGAGAAATCTAATTAAACGGCTTAGTAAAACAAGTGGTATGCAATACTTACGTTTACTTCGTCGGTTAATTCTTAGACTTGTTCGATTGAAACTCCTGTGACAATTTTCTAGTGGAGATCTACAATTTGTTGGTAAATATTTCAGTTAAGCTAGTGGTTATGGGACATGAAGCTAAGCTTGTATATTTACTAGCTCACTGTAATTGACACTTCTTGATGATCGTTAATGATCGTTTTTGTGATTTAGACTAGCAAATGTGCGATGTCTCTTTGTTTACGAGGGAGACTAAACCCCGTTTTTGTGTAGTTTCGGCTCACATTTATGGGTTAGCGACCCATGGCCTTCGGGCCGTTCTTGTGGAGCCTCGGCTCAAAAATTAATTGTTAGCTACCATGGAATAGCATTCCGTTTTGTGATACACGTGTTGGTGAGTTTTCATACTTCCTTTTTGTGATAGGCCTCCCCCTTTTGTGATTTTTGGATTTCTTGTGATGATTTCTAGAATTTGTGTTTCACCAATTTTCGTGATTTTCATTGATAAGTTTTAACAATTTTTGTGCATTGGTGAATTTGTGTGTCGTTAACTTTTTGTGAATAAAAATATAGGGTATGACATCCCTTTTGATCTTTGAGAAGATTCTTGTGATATTGATTAATCTCTTGTTGATTTTCATTTACATACTTATCACCGTATGTCATTATTTTTATTATACGTTTATACCATATCTCTTATTCTATATCAATTTATCTGATATTTATAGCTAGACCGATCCGTTTATTATTTTCTTATTAAATAATACTTGGGTTAGACCGAGATGTTACAGGTGCTTTTGCTTGACATCACATCTGGGATAATCACCCTGACTTTTGGCTAACTACTTAGATTAGCAATTTTTGTTGTACATGTTTTAGATATAGACTCATTGATGTATTCATATTCTTTTGTCTAGCACTTGTAGCTATTCTTTTGTGATAGTGTGGATCTTGTTTGACCACTACTCTGATGTACACTTTCATGTGTTATATTCATATCATTCTCCCCATTTGTGATATGGATGTCCGTGACAGATTTATGTTATGTCTATTTCTATATTTGTTTCCAAAGATTATATATAGCCACTGTGTAGTAGCTTTGAGTTTGTATCGATATGTCGGATTTCCACTTGAAATAAAATGCATGTTATACTATCCGACATAGAGGTGCTCGCACAAAGTAATTACACGGATGGTCGCTCCTCAACAGCCTTATTATCTGTGCTAGTTGACAGCATTACATCGTATTGTTCTTGGCTAGCGTGGGTATGGAGGTGGGGCGTCACAACATGGCACAACTATGCAATGCGAGGATAGATAAACCAATTATGCTTCCGGACCGGTGGTAACACGTAGTAGCCACTACCGCCCACCTCAAGCCACACCCACAAAATCAAAGGGCCCCGGTCAATCACAAGGTAATAGAATGGTATCGAAGGAGTGTGTCCAATCAAAAGAGCTGCCTCATTAGCCCATCAATCGCTCCTGTTTTAGCCACCTTATGCCAACTCACGGGAGTCGAGTCCACGTATATAACTCAAAGGAACGCCGCCGCCATCCTACTTCATTCTAGAATCTCCACCGCGTACACGGTTGTTAAAGTGGTTTTAGGAGTTGGCAGAGTGTATGACGACTTCCGATCCCAATCTCTTTAACAACCAAATGTTATTATTACCCATGGATATTTATTTCAAAATCATTTCTATTTCTAAACCATTTAAAATCAAATACTATTACTTTCCAAAATAATATCCAATTCAAAAATGGTAATATTTCCAAATCCATATTCTTTCCAAAATAATATCCATTTCAAAAATAAATACTATATTATTTCATTTCAAAACCAAATCAATATATCATTTCCATTTCAAAACCAAAGTAATAATATATTATTTATATAAAACCCAACTTCAAATCACTGAATATTTCTTTTAATTTATTTAAACTTGAAATATTCCCTTTAAAATCACCTCAAATCAACCAGGTTATAAAGTCGTATTCTTAAATCATCATTTTCAATTTGTTTCAAATTAATATATTTAAAGTCAATTTAAAATTTAATACAATTCCAAATAACTTGGTTTCCACACCATAATACCTTTAAAGTTATAACAACTCCCAAACCAAGTACTTTAAAATCATAATACTTTGAGATCATATCACTTTAAAAGTTATCATTTAGAAATCATAATACTAAGAAAATCATAACTCTTTTAAAATAATCTTCATTTAAACCATTGAAATTAATTGTCAAATAGTATTCATTTCAAAGTTGCAGCATTTCTAAGTTCATATATTTAATTATAAAATTTCAAATACATTGTAAATTTCTGTTACAACAGCATTTATGAAGTGTTACAGTAGATATATTAGTATTTCAAAAGCTTTGTCAAATTCAAAAACAGCAGCACTTATAAAGTGCTACGGTAGGTATTTAGTTATTTCAAAATAGCTTAATTTCAGAAACAACAGCAGTTATAAAGTGCTGTAATAGGTGTTTAGTTATTCAAAATAGTTCAGTTCAGATACAACAACATTTATAAAGTGCTGTAGTAGTTATTTAGTATTTTTCGGAACCTAGTTAAGTTTCAGAATTGATAGCACTTAGCAAATGCTATCTTATAACCACAGCATTTCTGAAGTGCTACCAATAAAATACCAGATTTTATAATAACATTATAGAAACAATAAAACTTTTATTTTAGCCATTTTTAACTTATAAAAAAATCATATTTCCCGCTTCAGAAAATGTTCATTTGGATATCATTTAACTTATGATTTAATAAAATAAAATTTTAAGAATAAATATCCAATTAAACAATAATTCACTTATTAGCTCAAAAGTACACTATTTTCTTTACTTTTTATTTACAATTAACTTAATGCTTTATTTTAAAATACCCATTCCATAAATAAAACTAAATTTCCATTTATTTACTTAACTTAAAATTTCCATTTCAAAACAAATTTCAACTTTTAAGTTAAGTCATATTTCAAAAAAATAAATTTCCATTTCAAAAATAATTATTCATTTTCCAAACATATCCACTACATAAATAACATATTTTATCATAGTTAATATGCAGTCAAATTTTCTTTATAAATCTATTCATTTAGACATCAAATAACTATGATTTCAAATTAAACAAATTTTATTACAAAATATCCCATTAAAACGTATTTCATTTTATTTATTCAAAAATACATTATTTATCATACAAAACATATTCATTTCAGGAAATAACCTTTATTAAAATTTCTAGGTTAGATTTTAGGTTCCATATTAAATCAAGTTTCCTTATTAAGTTATTTAAATAAAACTCTTTAAATTCCCTTTTAAAACCAAAAATTGACTTATACAATTTTAACTTATAGAAAACCAATATCTCTTACATAAAACCAATATACCTTTATATGTAAATCATTAAATCAAACTTTAAGTTAAAATTCCATATATTCTAAAATTTCAAAATACTTAATAAAATTTTAGGAAATATTATTTCAACCATGGGCCTGTATAATATTTTATAACCTAGGTTAAATTGTACAGATATGTATCATTTCAATCCGTAATTTAAAAAGAAAAATCTGGGTTCTATCATTCCAAACCCGCAATCTCATGTAAATAAAATACAATAAAAATCATTTGATCCTATCATTTCAGCTCATAATGATTTTTCCTTATTCTAGTGTCCGTTCGGGTATATATCATTTCAACCCATAGTGATAGGGAACTTGCAGTGTGAGATACAGAAAATAAACAGCATGTAATATCATAACAGATGATGTGACATACATATAAACAACATTTAACATTATATAAACATATAGTAGGATATATGAACATAGCATATCAATTTCTACAATTCACTTGTCATCATTTCACAATTTTATAAGTACGGATGTCTAGAGTGATAAACTCACCTATTAAAGCTGAAGATAACAATTCAAGATACACAACTGAAACTCTGGAAAGCACGACAAGGCACGACTATATTTTTGAGTGGACGAAGAGCCAAGATCCAATCTTGTATACAAACAAATACAACAATCATAAGTATATTATTCAATACAAAAGAATATAAATCAAATTAATGGAAAATATGAATCAAAGTGTAATATCCAGGAATTTCCAGGAGTTTAAAATGCTGATAATCGCTTAATTTAATTATTTGAAATTGATAAAACTGTTATTTTCAAAAATAATTAACCAAGTAATATTTTAATTATTGTTATAAATTGGTTTCATATTAAGAATAATTATTTTGTATTGTGTAAACCAATTCTAAATTGATATATTGTTTTCAAAATTTAAAAGTATGTTTAAATACATTTATATTTGTGTATTTAAATCTATGTATTTTAAATTGATTTTAAAATAGGATATATTATTTTTAAATAATAATGAGCTTATTTTAAAATAGTTGTTTATATTCATTTAAATTTATTTAAGATTTGACTTTTTAATTTGACTTTGAAATGAATATAAATTTGAATTCAAGGATATACATAAAAATTTAATAGAATAATATATAGTTTGGTTTTAAATTACATAGATAATATTTTAATTAGAAATAAGATTTTGTTTTATTTTTCTTTTATAGAAGTTTATCTAAACAAATTTGATTTGTGATTATTTAATAAAATAAATGTAAGGCTTTTGAAATTGCATTTTTAAAATTAAGATTGCAATGTTTTGTAATTTTATTTAAATTATCATTGGTTTTATTTTATGTTCTTTTCCAAGATTATATTTTATAATTTATATAAATTAACATGCAATTATAAATATAAAAGTGTATTTTTAAATTTAAGAAGCACATTAGTAATTAGGAGAATAATTTTAAAATGCTTTTAAATTTCTTTAAAATTTAAATAAAAAAATTAATATTGACAAATGTTCATTTCTTAAACATTATAATAATAAGTGTAAAACATTTGTGTAAGTAAAGAGACAAGTGTCCATTTTTATTTCTGATTTTCTTTTTTATTTATAAAATCTGAAATTGTTTATATAATCACCATCTTCCTCCACTTTCTTTTTCTTTAAACATTTTATTCATTCTTGAGAGAAACTTGAATATGCATGCAACTTTGAAACTCTTCAAATTCAAACCTGAAATACAAATCTGAAATCCTTCAAACTCAAACACATTCAGAAAATCAAAAGCCTGCAGTGTCCTCAAATCAAAACCCTCTTCAATTTAATGTATACCTCAAATTTTCCAAAGTTTGTAGCTTTTTCAAACTGCAAATCTGAAACCCTTCTGTTTACAATTCAATGCATGTAAAACTGAAGCAATTCAGTAAAACAAAAGCCTGCAGATTCAAAAACAAAATCTGCATTTATCTCCTCAAACCCAAGTATCTGCCTCAAAGTTCAAATGCAATTCAACTCTGTAAATTGCTTATGCTTAAACCCTGTAACCTCCTCAAACAAGAAGCCTGAAACCAGAAACATTATATCAAAAGCCTGCATTATTGTGTGCAAATAAAACTGCAAGCTTGCAGTTATTCTCAAAACAAAATCACAGCAAATGCTCAAGTCTTTAAACCTGAAACGCTCTTCAAATATCAATCCATATCTGCATCATGTTTCAAGTGTTTTTGCAAAGCTATCATGTAACGTTTCGAATTTTGCCCGCTCGAAAATCGACATCCATACTTCATATCGTATTCGAATGCCGTAGATTCGACCGTTCAAATCCGATTCGCCGGAGCTTATAACAACATTAAGTAAACAACACATCGGAATAAAAGAATAATACATTGATATACAGCTTTGATACAATATCTGATACAACAGATGATCCAATAGATATCAATATACATCAGAGATATGATACAATAAAATAGCAGCGGAAAAGAAAAATAGATAACATCTAGCAGCGGAACAATATAACTCTAAGATAGTCTTCAAGGAAGAACTCCAGAAATAACTGCAACTCCATTTCCAATAACCAATCCCGCAATAGCTCGAACTCCCAATAACGATGCACCAAGCTAAGCAAGACTGGTGTGGTCCAAAGAATGAACTAACTCCAGATAATCTACTACATCTGACTATTTGAAAACCCAAACTCTAGACTGCTCGTGTAGAAAATAATGAGCACCCAGAGTTTAGGAAAGAAAACAATAAACTCCGGATCAGTCGTGGGACTGGTGTGAGCAACAAAAACAGTTTATCTTTTAAACAATCAACAAAAGATTTTAAAGTCAATTCGCAATGCTTTTGAAAAATGAGACTACCATAAGGCCTCCCGCACACACACACAATGCAAACGCAGAATCGGAGGAGATTTCTCCTTATGATAGTCAAAGATGCTTGATACGCATTAAAAAGAAACATTTGATATTATTACTAGTGCATAGTGTAGAAGAATCATTTCAAAAGTAAAGATATAAATCTTAGCCAGCATAGGCATTTCGCATTTATGCCTACTATAGCTACCATCGAAACAGTGGGGCGCCACCATAAGTGAATGATAGGTTCTACAACTAAAACCATACAAGATCGTATTGTTTCTTTGGATTTCCAACAAATGGTCAGGCCAAGGAACTTCCCATTGCCACATGAGAACGCCTCTGGAAGGACATCCCCGAGAACCAAACCGGATCTCTGCCAACACAAGGCCGGGTTACCCCTAACTGGGTAACTACTGACACGAGCATGCCATTCCCCGATCGTAAACGACCTTTCTCACGGGATCCCGATAACCAACAACCACAAAGTAATAAATTCGCAGTAACCACATAGGTTAAATATCTGGGCTCCATACCATGATACCACCTCTATCCAGAAGGAAATGCACATACCTAAAGGGAGCTACCCCTCATAATCTTGCCGCATCTTTCCTGTTTTGACCATTTCCGGGGCGTGAGGCTCGACGAAGTCTCGTCCACAAAAACATATTTATACAAAAGCCATGCTTTGGGTCAACAAATGATCATAGAAATGATCACAAAGATAGACGATCAAACAAATGATCCTATCACAAATAATCAACACAATGATCATTTCACAGCAACACTCAGCATGTCACATTACCAAATTGGGAATATATCGCTGATAACCTTCAACTATATAACCTTTGAGCTCATACGTCTCAGAGAAGGGTGTTAAGCTAAGAGAATAAATTCTCCGCCACCAACAGAAATATATTTGAAAGAAATCTGCTTTATATCTCAACTTGTAATGTCAGACATACAATCCATACAAGTCTGTTCCGGGCTCGAACAGAACCGAAGGCACTTCCAAAGAAGTCCTTGCAATCTGGGTATTCACAATCCCGATCGGATTTCCCATCACTTAGGGAATCTCTATACCAGGAGCTACCCAGTGCAGAGACAATCGATAGGTCATCCTATCACTCTCGCAAATACCCGGTCTTCAACACCAGTCTTTAAATGCTATCCATAACGTCGAATCACTTATTCGGAATGGGTTATATGACACAAAGGTCTTTTCCCGGCTAATCCGAATAGTGAGCGCAATATTTAAAAATATATGGATATAGGGATTTCAATTAAGTCACAACTTGTTACCCAAACTTCTCTTTTTCAAATGCTTTAACAAATTACCATTTCCAAATTTTTTTTATCTTTTAAACAAAAGATTCATTCACAGATTTTCCAAATCAATTTCCATTTCAATTTAACTCGTTAAATCTTTAAATCAAAGATTTAACTTATAGCTTTCAAAACAATTTCCTTTCGAATGGTTTAAATAAATCATCATTTTAAATCTGTTAAAAATAAACAGATTTAATTCATAGCTTTCAAAAAGAATTCATTCATAACTTGGAAAACCATTTTTTTTCATTCAATCTTGAAATTCCTTTACTTAAACTGGAATTTCATTTCTTATCTGAAAGCTTTTTATTATTTGTAAACAACAGTTTTCGTTTCAGAAAAATCCAATTATATTTACACGAGTTAAAGCCCTTGAATTCTTTTCACATCCCCAAATCAATACTTTTAAAATAGTTTAACCCATATATAACTGGTATACATTTTTAATCTCTAGTTTTAAATCATAGAATTCAATTTCAAATCTTGAATTTAAGTTCAAATCAAATTATTCAACTTCATAATTTATCGAGTTATTCAAAATAATTTTCATCTATGAAGTTCCATTTCAAAAGCTTTTCACTTTAAACCCAATCCATTTTCAAAACATTTGAATTTAAAAATTCAAATGCAAAACTATTTTCAAAAATCTGTGACTTAATCAATTTCCTCGTGAAATCCATATTGGTGTGTGTATAAGTGTGGTCTAGGGGTTTAACACAATAGTGCAACATCATACAATCATCACAGATCAGAATACAGAAATATAGTTGATAAGCGATATAAACT
Source organism: Allium cepa (assembly GCA_030765085.1). Taxonomy (NCBI): domain Eukaryota; kingdom Viridiplantae; phylum Streptophyta; class Magnoliopsida; order Asparagales; family Amaryllidaceae; genus Allium; species Allium cepa. Next base: position 763,900,003 of record CM060937.1, on the reverse strand, counting down.
ATAACGTGTGACGCCCCACCTCTATACCCACGCTAGCCAAGAACACTACGGTGTAGTGCTGTCAACTAGCGCGAAGAATAAGGCTGTTGAGGAGCGACCATCCGTGTAATTTCTTATCACACGGTGGCTATAAAATGATCTTCGGTAACAAATATAGAAGTAAGCATAACATGCGAATCAATCACAGATATCCATATCACAAAGGCGGAAAGAGATATGAATATATATCACATAAAAGTGTACATCAGAGTAGTGGTCTAAAAAGATCCATGATAATACAAAAGAATAGCAACGCGTGCTATACAAAAGAATACAACTATGAGTCTATATCTCAAGTGTAAACAATCAAAAGCTGCTAATCTAAACAAGTAGCCAAAAGTCTGAGTAGTGAATCACTGGGGGAGGAGTCAAGCAGTAGCACCTGTAACATCTCGGCCTGACCCGAGTATTATTTATAAGAAAATAATAAACGGATCAGTCTAGCTATAAATATCAGATGACATGATATAAAATAAAAGATATGGCATAAACATAAAATATCCATACTGACATACTACTATAAGTATGCAATTAATGATCAACAGGAGATCAACCGATAAGAGATAAATCAATATCACAAGAATCTTCTCAAAGATCCAAAGAGGGCATCATACCCTAAACTTGTACTCATGACAAGTCAAAGAGATAAATTCCAGAAATCAACACAAGAAATCCAGAAATCATAAAAAGGGAAAGAGGCCTATGACATGACGGTCCGAAGACCATGGTGAGCTACCCCACATGTGTGAATGGAATCACACAGATTGAGGTCAAGACTAACCAAAAAGAAGAAAGGTATGTGTGAATGGAATCACACAAGTGGTGTCTAGTCTAACCTTGCAATGAAAGAGACATCGCGCAATTGCTAGTCTAATTCATAAAGCGATCATCAAGATCAACGAGAAGTGTCAATTACACTAAGCTAGTAAATATAGAAGTTTAGCTTCATGTCCCATAACCACTTGCTTAACTTAAATATTTACGAACAAACTGTAAATCTTCACTAATAAAATTATCACAAGAGGTTCAATCGAACAAGTCCAAGAATTAACCGACGAAGTGAACGCAAGCGTTTCATACCACTTGTTTTACTAAGTCGTTTAATTAGTGTTAACGCTAAAATTTGAACGCTAACACCCCGGTGTATGAGCTATAGTTGTGAAAGCACCACCCGATAGATCGGGAAAGAATTACAAGCAAGTAATAGCAGAAAAGCAGTAAACAACAACGATTTTATAGTGGTTCGGCTTAAGGGTATAGCCTACGTCCACTCTAAGTACTTTTATTAATAATCCCGTTACAAGCTGATACAATTCTTCTCAAATACAATATACTTCAAGTTACAAGTGATTTGGAACAAGTCTTAAGCTTCAATGTCGATTAAAGTCCTTAGATTCATGTTGAAGATGTGTGGTTTCTTCGTGAATTTCTTTGATGTATTCCTCTAATCTTGAAAGCTCTAAGTGTTGATGAAGTTCTCAATGCAGCAAGGTAACGGTGTGTGAAGAGAATGTGCCAAAAGTCCTTTGAATGTTGGAGGTGGTTGCCTATTTATAGAGAGTTCTGGTCTGAAATTTTTGTCAAGTCCTAAACCGTGGCCGACTTAAGTTAAGCCGCAGCTGACTTAAGGTGAGTCGTGACCGGTCTAAGGTCGCCTCCGAGTCAACACCACCTCTTCTCAGTAATATGGCATCGGGTTTGCATTTAATAGCTTTAAGTCGTTTACGACTCAAATTAGGTCGTGAGTCGTGAACGAGATAACTGGGAGCTGGATCGGTTGTGACTTGGGTCGGCAACTATTCTAGGTCGCCAGCTTGGTAAGGCATTAGATCGGTAACTCGGTCAAGTCACTGAGTCGGTATCTTTTTTAGGCCTTAGGTCGGCCTTCTTATTAAGTCGGCATCCTCTGAGTCTTAGGCCAGTACCCACGTTAGGTCGGCAACTGTTTTAGCCTTAACTCGGTATTTCTTAAGTCGGTATGCCTCTCAATCCTACTAGGTCGGTAACCCTTTGAATCTTAAGTCGGTCTCCCTGATAAGGCAGTTAGGTCGGTATCTATGTTGAGTCAGTAGCCTCATTGAAGTGTTAGGTCGGCAACCCTTTGAATCTTAGGTCGGCACCCCTGTTGAGCCTTAGGTCGGCACCCTTGTTGAGCCTTAGGTCGGCATCTCCTTGAGTCGCAGAGTCTAAACCGAGGCGGAGTTAACAATTGCCCCTCGAAGTACACGCCTACTGGTTAGGTCGTGTGCTTCGATAGCCCTTAACCCGTCCCCTCTTAGGTCGGTAGGTCGTACGCGAGCTAATAGTTAAGTCGCATGTGCCGCTCCAGATCCCTTCACTGCAAGGTATAAATCACAACCCCTTCTTCTTTCTCATTACCTGCTCTCTCAATCCCGCCATTAAAAATTTCTCCAAGCTCCAAAAAGGCGATTTTGCTCCATCAACCACCGATAATTGTTGCGTAAGTGAATTTTCTTCAATCATAGGTTATTGTTGGTCCACGAACCCCATCACTCACACTTAAACCACCACCTCGCATAATGCTTCATCGTGAATTCCATTGCACCCATGGCTGATGGAGTTTATGCCGCTTGGTTCGATTTTAACTGACCGATGATGAAGATGATTCAGGCTAGTTGAATTTGATTTGTGCTAGGGTTGCAAGGAGTTGAACTCGCGGCAGTTTCGAACTATTTGATGGGACTTAACGGGTTATTGCTGTGGTTGATGGAACAGTTATTGGATTAACGGGTTAATGGCCGTAGGATGTTGATTTGGGAACGAGTTAGTGGAGTTGGGTGAACTAGCCTTTGGCCGACCTGGCCCTTAAGTGAAGCGGTCTAAACCCTAAGTCGTGGCCGAGTTAACCCTTGGGAGAAAATTGCCAACTTCTGCTGATCCAACCTTTAAACCGCAGCCGAGTTGACCCTTAGGGGAATTTCACACCCCTTTTTGAATCGCAGCCGAGTTAATACTTAGGCTTTGGGCGTGCTGACATTTTGAGAGCATAGATCCACTTTGAATTTCTGACTCGAACTTCCAAACTAAGTTGCCTGAATTTTGAACTGCCCCAACTTTAAATTTGCTTGAATCTCATTGTATTATTTCACAGATCGCATTAACTTATAAGCTGCTAACCTGCTGAAAATAACGAACAAAGAAAACCAAGGCGAAAATACTGCCATCGACTGCCCATGTCAGATGACAGATTAGTCAAGACAAGACAAGCAACTTAATTATATTGCATGAAATGTTTGTGAATCAATCAGTTAAAGTTAAACATTAATGCAAAGTATCAATAATCTGAACTGATTTATCTGCATCAACATCTTACTTGCATACTTAGGCTTAAAACAATAGTCCCTGAATTTCATAACTAACAAATGCTTGCTAGTTTTCATTCCAGTTATATTTGTTCACTGCTTGATTGATTTTACACAACACTTCACACACTTTAGGAAACGTGCACCTTCATGTTTGAATACCCAGTTGTTTATGTAGAATGACTTCCCACCGAGAAGAAGAAGTGGTAACTCAAGAGGAAGAAACTTTTCCGATAGTTGTTCCCATAGAGAATCCTCCGGAGAGAACCTCGACCATTCTAACTTCAAGAGCGTTTATCCAGCTGCGCACTCAATTTGGCTTTGCTGAAAGTGATGTTCTTCTCCCTGGGCCAAGTGATACTGCTGACAATCCTCCCTATGGTTTTGTTGCAGTCAATCACCAAATGTGCTTAAGTGGGGCGATTCCTCCTTTTAATGACTTCCTTCGAACTCTTCTCCTTCGGTTGACAATCTCTCCGTTTCAACTTCATCCCAATGGCTATGCCATCTTGACGGGGTTATGTGTTTTGTTTAGAAGAACTCTTGATCGCCTACCGAGTTTTGAAGAAATTCGTTATCTGTGCTCGTTTGCAAAGAGTAAAGATCATCCTTCCCTTATTATTGTGAGAAGTGCCAGAAACCGCAAGCTCATTTCCGATCTTACTGAAATCGTTCATGGATTTTTGAACCAGTTTTTCTTTGCCCGCTGTCCCTCAGGGTTTTATGCCATCTGGAGAGTAGGAAGTAAGATTAGTGTTTCTATTTTTTCCGTTTTGAAACTTTTTCGAGATCCGAACTTTCAGTTGCTAATTTCATTCTTTGTTCCTTTCAGCACTTCCTCTCCCTTCTAGAGACCCAATTCACAAGCAAGTTTTTGAGAGGTTGAGTGCCGTGGCCACAGAAGAGAGGAGCATAAAATTTCTGTTGAGGGATGAATTTTTACATCAACATGGGCTTCTACACACTTCTCGCTCTATGCATGCTCATGAAGTTCCAACGGAAGTCCCCGATTCTCCGATAAAGACTCCTGAATCTTCGCTGGTGAAGTGCTCCACTTCTGTTGATGTTGCGGGGCCATCTGGTAAACTTGCCCCGGTTATCGAGGAAGAAGAGCCTCAGGGATCCTCTCACCATTCACAAGAATCTGGTGAAAAGGCTAAGAAATCCAGTCCTGTCAAGCAAAGCAGGGACGATACCTTCGAAGGATTGAGCGACCTCTTCGCTACTTCACAAGAGATCTTCAAAGATGACCCTACTACTGCCGGGATTTCTTCTTCAGTAGTTGAAGCTACTTCTATTTTGCAACAGTCGTCGTCGACTCAAGAGTTGACGTTAACTATTACACCCACAACCACTCCCCAAATAAAGAGTGGTTCGTAGATTAATGCGCGTAGTTTGCACAACACACACACTTAGAATTTCTCATCACTTCTATGTACTTATCTTCTTGCACTTTAAAGATTTCTAAAGCTTATTATTTTAATTCCAGATTCTCCTATGGGGCGCAGCGGCTCGTACTATGACGATTTCCAGCGCTACGGGAGGCGTAGCCAGTATGATTATAGGCGTTACCTTCCTTCTTACAGAGAGTCGGATGAAGAGAGGGCTGCCCGAAAGGCTCATGAAAGGAGGACTGAAGAAGAACATCGTGAAAGAAGGGAGAGAGAAGAGCGCCATGATTCTTGGCAAAAAGGCGATGACTCCCACAAGAGAAAATCTCATGACGATCGAGGAAAAGGTCACATGAGTGAAGACTTAAGCAAACGAGCCCGTCATAGTGAAAAGCAGGCCTCTACTACTCCTGAGAAAGTTACTATTCCTGCCTCGCTCGACATTCCTTCTGACTCTCCCGCTCTTGGGAAATCAGATATTCAAACGATAATTAGCAGGCCCAAATTTCAAGTTGGACCGGGTCCTGCCACTCTGCAGAGCCGATTTCCTCAATGGTGCCTTAAGGGAGTGAGGTTCGACCTAGACTTGGTCCCCATCGACAAGTCTGCTATGTTGCGCAATCTTGATGCCGTCAAGCTCGATATCGAGAGGATGTCAAACTGGCAGAAGCTTGTCGATGAGCTTCAAAGAGTTAACCGTGCCAACATAGAGGCCATGCTTACTATGGAAAACGATAAGGCCGAATGGCAAAAGGTCGTTGAGCAACACGACACCGAAATGAGGAACATTGCTTCTTACAATGAGGAGCTTGAAGCAAAAGTCGAGGAATTGAAACATGAGCTTGCTGCTTCCTCTACTTCCTATTCTCAAAAAGAAGAAGTGCTCCTGAAACAAGTGAGAGACGCTCACGCTAGCCAAAGGGATGCCGAAGACAGGCTCGAAGTACAAAAAAGAATCAGTGAAGGCTATGCTACTGATATTGCTGAGCTCCGAAAGAAAAACAACTCCCAGGAGGCGGAGATACAAATGCTTAAGCTTCAGCTTGCCAAAACTGAAAGGGAGCGTGATGAGGCTGTCGCCGGCAGAATCGCAGCTGAAGAATCTCATGAGGCGACCAAAAACAGCATCAGCTCAACATTATTCGACTTCTACTTGCACAGCGTCTTGGGGCGTGGAAGCCTTGCCTTTCTAGGCCCCAAGTATGAAATCACACTGGCTGAAGTTTGGGAGACAGCACTTGATATGCTCGGTGGTAAAGGTGCTGGATATGCTGAGTCAGCCCTTGAAGAGCATTATCTTGATGACGAAGCCCGTGCCGCTCTTGCCAAGGGTAAGGAGCAGCTTGCCAGAGCGCGGGCCGGGATGGCGGAAGAGGAGCGTTCTGAAAAAGAAGTACCGCCTACCATCTCCGAACGTCCTCTAGTTTCTCCCGAGGTGGACATTACAGGCCCTAGTGCTCATTTGCCGCCTCCTACAAGAACTGGGGTAATCACCCCTACTGATGAAGAGGCTTTGGAGGACATTGGGGCTCAGAATTATGAGATTGAACTGACAAAGCCAATATCTTCAGGTAATTTCGACATTGGTCCGATTCAGGTGGATTGCCTGCTTATTCCTCAAAAATTTGATGAGCTTCTCGATTACCTCTTGAATCTCGATGAACCCATATCTCCCTTCTTTCGGGAAGATACTAACATTTTCAATTTTTCTTCTTCTGCAGTTGAAACAACAAGTGCCGTGCAGACTTCGCCTTCTCTGGTTATTCCTCCTCCATCTCTTAAGGTGACTCCTCCTTCTGCTTCGCAACCTGGGTCACAAGAGGAGAAAATTGAGGCTCTTCATGGTTTGGATGACCCTGTTGCCTCGCAGGAGCAAAAAGATGAGGGACTCGAAGGAGGCGAGATCTCTCCGGAGCGGACTCCTTCTGACGACGTAGTTTTGTCTGCTCTCGTTACTCCGGGGAGTGAGTCTTCTTCGCAGAGAAGAAAGAAGCATGGGACATCGAAGAGGAGGGGGAAGAAAATTATCACCACTGAAGAGGAACCGGAAATTGCGCCAGTTGTACCTCCCTCCCCTTCTTCCCTTATGCCTTCAGACCAACCTGGAAGACCCGAAAAGCTAATCACTCGGCCGGGCAAAGGGTCTAAAGGCGGCACGAAGAAATGAAGAGTTGAGCTTTTTGATTCCTTTTTTGTGTAATGGTCGGATGTTGTGCAGGCACCGGCCCCTGCTTCTTATTTTGAAACCTGTATCTGCAATATCTGCAATTGAATAAAATGATTCTTTATTTGTACAGACTTTTGTTTGAATTTGAGAATGCATTTATTATTCATTTTTGCACAAGTTCTTTTTTTTTTTTTGCACAAGTTTTATTTATACGATGTTGCGGTGAGCTTGTGGTATGTTGTTTGAGCGTACTTTACCGACATAGTTATACCGCTTTGTATGTAACTATACCATGTTGCCCCTATACCATGAGCTTACTGCAATATCGTATACTTTAAGGGGACTTGCACTCTCGTTTTCTAAAGAATAATTACTTCATTCTCGAGAAGAATTTTCGTAGAGTGCAACTTCCTTCATATAAGTTTCTACGCTTTGTCCTTCGAAGAAATCACTTTCTCTTTTTGCGTATGTATATATTTTGCCAAGTGAATTCTTCTATGTGGCAAAGCGGACCTCTGAATGTACTTTAACCCCCCCCCCCCTTTTTTTTTTGAGGAAGATCATTCTCCATAATAGGTAAATTACTCTTCCTTTGGAAGTTAAAGTATGCTCTTGATGAGGTTCTTCTCTTTTTTTTTTATATATATAGAAAGTTGTACCTCTGAGGAGGGATTTTTCACGTTTCAACACTTGGAAGTTTTATTTCAATCTCGGTGAAACGTGTACCTCCAAAGAGTTATGCCTTAGAAATCCTTTTCACGTTTCAACACTTGGAAGTTTTATTTCAATCTCGGTGAAACGTAGGTTTCCGAAGAGGTCTTTCTTCTTAATTGCGCCTCCGAAGAGGTCTTTATTTTGTTTGCATTTCAACTCTGGTGAAGTGAAATTCCGAAGAGCGGCTGTTACACTTCAACTCCTGGTGAAATGTGCCTCCGAAGAGGTCTTTCTTTTGTTTGCATTTCAACTCTGGTGAAGTGAAATTCCGAAGAGCGGCTGTTACACTTCAACTCCTGGTGAAATGTGCCTCCGAAGAGGTCTTTCTTTTGTTTGCATTTCAACTCTGGTGAAGTGAAATTCCGAAGAGCGGCTGTTACACTTCAACTCCTGGTGAAATGTGCCTCCGAAGAGGTCTTTCTTTTGTTTGCATTTCAACTCTGGTGAAGTGAAATTCCGAAGAGCGGCTGTTACACTTCAACTCCTGGTGAAATGTGCCTCCGAAGAGGTCTTTCTTTTGTTTGCATTTCAACTCTGGTGAAGTGAAATTCCGAAGAGCGGCTGTTACACTTCAACTCCTGGTGAAATGTGCCTCAGAAAGGGTTTTCATCGCCTGGAAGTTACTCTCTCATGGTTGGAGGGTCATGACTCCTCCAATCTTTTTTGTTGAGTAGAGAACTTTCTTTTTTGTGGCGTATGACCCATTAGAGGTCTTTTATCCTCCGAAGAGTTGTGCCTCCGAAGAGGACTTGTGCTGCTGATGGTAGCTTTGGTTGTTCCTCTGTTCACTTGCTTATGCCTTTTCAGCGATCCCCTTTTTTTTTCTTTTCAAGTTTTCATTCCCCTTTTCTCGCAAGTGGCTTGCTTAATCCAAGGAAGTGTACTTCATTGTCAGGCAAGTTCGTGAGAACGGGCACTAGCTTCCTAATTGGATGTTTGTTCGTTCAAACAATCTCAATTTATTAGCAAGGGCTTGTTTCTATCGAAATCATAAGCCGTTCAATTGAAGTATTTCCTATCTAGGATTTGAATTCGGGGTCTTTATGACTTGAAATTTGTTTGTTGAATGATGGTGAGAATCACTCAGTCTTATTATGCGCAAGTTTTATTTCCATTGTCTGCAAAAATTTAAATCGACATTTCAGCAATACATTTTATGTATTTTTATATCGAAAACAAAGCAGACATATAATAATAATAAGGAACACAAGATTTATAGTGGTTCGGCCATGAAATTGGGCCTACATCCACTTTTATATTCTTTCATTATTTACTTGCATCAGTTTTACAATTGCTTTCAATTACAAGAATCATACATTCATAATTCTTTTTACAATGTTTCAACAAAATTTTCAAGTAAAGTATGGACGCAAATGGTTGCTGTTCCATGCCCTTGGAATTTGATCTCCATCAACAGTGGTAGCTTGAATGTGCCGTCAAGAAGCTTCTGACCTATTACATACGGTCCTTCCCAATTTGGCCCAAACACACCCGTCGCGGTCATAATTCTTTTCAGGACTAGATCTCCAATTTCAAAGCTGCGTTGACGAACTTTGGAATTGAAATGTCGGGCTATCCTTTGCTGATGAGCTGCAACTCTGAGGTTAGCTTCATCTCTTTTTTCATCAAGGAGATCCAGCGCTTCAAGTTGTAGCTTCTCATTTTCTGCTTGATTGAAATGGATTCTTCTGTGTGAAGGGACCTCTGTTTCAACCGGGATCATTGCTTCCGATCCGTATGCTAACGAAAAAGGAGTATGCCCAGTTGCAGTTTTGTGAGTAGTTCTGTATGCCCATAGTGCAAGTGGTAGTTTATCGACCCAACCACCTTTTGCTCTTTCGAGTTGCTTTTTGATGGTTGATTTGATGATCTTGTTCACTGCTTCCACTTGCCCGTTTGCCTGCGGATGAGCTACTGCCGAAAAGCTTTTCTGGATTTTGAATCGTTTGCAAAAATCCTGGAATTCCTCGCTTTCAAACTGAGTACCATTGTCTGTGATTATTTTCTGAGGCACACCGTATCTGCAAATGATATTCTTGGTCACAAAGCTTATCATTTTCTTAGAGGTGATAGTAGCCAATGGTTCAGCTTCAGCCCATTTAGTAAAGTAATCAACTGCAACAATAGCATATTTAATCCCTGATTTAGCAGTTGGTAGCGGCCCAATGAGATCCATTCCCCAAATTGCAAACGGCCATGGACTGACCATCTGTGTGAGTTCGGTAGAAGGTGCTCTAGGAATTTTGGCAAATCTTTGGCATTTGTCACATTTTCGGGAGTAATCTGCAGCATCTCGATTAATTTCTGGCCAAAAATATCCGTATCGGAGAATTTTCTTTGCTAATGTTTGACCACCTGAATGATCACCACATTCTCCTCCATTCACCTCAGCTAGGATTGTTTTGGACTCTTCCCGGGATACACATCGAAGCAATGACATTGAGAATCCCCGTCTGTACAATCGGCCATCCTGAATTACATAGCGAGAGGCTTTCCTTAGTAGCTTTCGTCTTTCTATCGAATTTTCTGGCAGAGAACCTCTGAGTAGGTAGTCCAGTATTGGAGTCATCCATGACTCTTGTTCTCGAGATACATTCATAATCCAGTCTATATCCATCTCATCTGTACTTGGTGCTGAAAGGACTTCTACAGGGACCAATCCCAATAGTTGAGCTTCACCAGAACTTGAATACTTTGCGAGGGAATCTGCCTTCATATCCTCTTCCCGAGGAATGTGGCTTATTGAATAGTGATCGAGTTCACATAGGAGTTCCCAAGCCTTTGACAAGTAGGAAGGCAGGTTTCCACCTTTTGTTTGAAATTCCTTCTTGACTTGGCATACAATAAGCTGAGAATCACTGAAGATTTGTAATGCTCGAATGTTTAGCTCTTTAGCGATTTTCAGACCTGCAATAAGAGCTTCATATTCTGCTTCATTGTTTGTTGAAGGAAATTCCAATCTTAGTGCATAACATAATGATCGACCTTCAGGAGTTTCAAGTACCACTCCGGCTCCAGAACAGTAGTCATTTCTTACGCCATCAACATACATCTTCCACTGGATTGGGGAATCACTGATCGCTTCATCCTCACTATTATCCTTCTCTGTGAATTCTGCAATGAAATCAGCTAAAGCTTGTCCGTTGATTGCTTTTCTGGGGTGATAAGTGATGTCATATTGACTGAGTTCAATGTTCCATTTTAGAAGGCGACCCGAAGTTTCAGGGCGAAATAGGACTTGCTTTAGAGGTTGATCAGTGAGTACTTTGATAGGATGAGCTTGGAAATATTGCCTCAGTTTCCTTGATGCAACTAGTAGGCAATAGGCGAGTTTTTCCAACTTGGAGTAATTCAGCTCTGCCCCAGTGAGTCTTTTGCTGATATAGTAAACCGGATGTTGAATCCTTTTGTCTTCCCGTATCAGCGCTGCACTTAGAGCATGAGATGATACTGCCAAGTATATAAGAAGATCCTCACCATTGCCTGGCCTAGAAAGTATTGGAGGCGTTTCCATATGACGGATCAACTCATCGAAGGGTTTTTGGCATTCGGAAGTCCATTCAAAATTCTTCTTTCATTTCTTCAGGGCGTCAAAGAATGGGATGCATTTATCAGTGGCTTTGGAAATGAACCGACTCAGGGCGGCGACCTTTCCGTTGAGACTCTGCAATTCCTTCTTCGTTCTAGGAGCTTTAACTTCTTTCAAGGCAGTAATTTGAGCTGGACTAGCCTCAATGCCCCTAGCACTGACGATGAAACCTAAGAACTTTCCGGACTCGACCCCAAATGTACATTTTAGAGGGTTAAGTTTCATTCTGTATTTCCGGAGGACTGCGAACATTTCTGCTAAGTGTTCAATGTGATCCGCTGCTTTCCTGGACTTCACTAACATGTCGTCGACGTAGACTTCCATAGTTTTGCCCAATTGCGGTTTGAACATAGCATTAACAAGTCTTTGGTAGGTTGCCCCTGCATTTTTCAATCCGAAGGGCATAACTCTGTAGCAATAAAGTCCAACATCTGTGATAAAGCTTGTATCCTCCTGATTCGGCTCGTGCATCATGATTTTGTTATAACCGGAGTAGGCATCCATGAAAGATAACAATTCATGTCCCGCAGTTCCGTCTACCAGTTGATCGATCCTGGGTAATGGGAAGCAATCTTTGGGGCAAGCCTTGTTTAGATCAGAAAAATCAATGCACACTCTCCATTTTCCATTAGCTTTCTTGACCAACACAGGATTTGAAACCCAATTCGGATATGTAGATTCTTTGATGAATTTATTTTCCATGAGTCGATCAACTTCTTCTTTTAATGCTGCTGACCTTTCTGGACCTTGGGTTCTTCTTTTCTGTTTAACTGGCGTAAACTTTGGGTCAATATTCAGAGCGTGTACTGCAACTTCTGGGGATATTCCACACATATCGGCATGAGTCCAAGCAAAGACATCCAGATTTGCTTTCAGGAAAGATATCAAGATATTCTGAATTGACACATTAAGCTGTGAACCCACATTTAACACCTTATTTGGGTCCTTCGGGTCAACAGGTACCGGAACTGTCGTTTCCACCGGTACCACTCTATTCTCCCCTGCACTGGCTTTTCTGGGATCCATTTCTTTCCGTGCCCCGCTGTGCTCGCCAGTGCAGGGTCCGCCCCGTAATTGCTACAAGGCTGGTTCTTTGATGCGGACTGGGGTTGCCGCATCCTTCCCCATTTCTCTTTTTCTTGACTCTCGCAGCTCTGTCAAATAGCACTCTCGCGCAGCATTTTGATCCCCTTTTATAACTCCTACTCCATTGTCAGTAGGGAATTTAATAGTGAGGCACCACGGGGCTAGGATAGCTTTGAATGCTGCGAGTGTTGGACGGCCAAGAAAAGCATTATAAGCAGAAAACTCATCGACAATCACAAATGTTTGCTTGCGGACCACTTTCCTTTCTGCTTCCCCAAGTTCTACAAGCAGATCGATGGTCCCAATTGGTTGTTTTGGCTCCCCAGTGAAGCCAGCGATCTTCTGTGATGAGGCTTGTACATCAATCATAGGGATTTTCATCTGGTCAAATGTCTTCTTGAAGAGGATATTACATGATGCCCCGCAGTCAATGAGGACTCTTCTGACAATGGCCGGTCCAATACCAGCCGAGATGACCAAGGGATCTAGGGTAGGAGCTTCTATACCTGTGGAATCTCTGGCTCTGAAAACAATATCATCGCTGAAAGTTTTCTGTTGTTTCAGGGGCGTAGTGTCTTCTAAAACAAAGACGTCTTCTTCGGCTGGAGCATATTTCAAAGCCCTGGAATATCTCTCCATCTCACCCCAGCTCTTGCCAGCTGGGTGAGGCCCTCCTGTAATGACATTGATAACGGGCCTTCCAGATTCATGTCCCGTAGCTTTCTCACCTGTCATAGGCTGATGAACAGGAACCTGTTGCCCCTGACTTGACGATGCAGGATTGTTGCTATTTTTCTTCACGAATTGCTGCAGTTTGTTTTCTCTTAGCAACTCTTCAATCAGATTTTTCAACTGGCGGCATTCATCAGTCTCATGACCGGGTTGATTGTGGAAGCGGCAGAATTTCCCACTCTGTATGGCTTTTTTCCCGGTTCTCAAAGGGATAGGTTTAGGGAAATCGACGGAATCTTTAGTGGCCAGGTAGATGTGCTCCGGTGTATGTGATAATGGAGTATATTCTGATGGCTTGAAGGATCGGGGCTTCTTCAGATTACCCTGTTTCTTCCCATTATTATTCTCCCTTTTTTGCCCCACCGATTCATTCTTGCGTGGAGCGACAGTGTTGTCTTCTGCTTTCTCCAACACTGTCTTTACTGGTAAAGGACGGCTTTCCAAGCGAATGAATTCATCTGCTTTTTTGTAGAACTTTTCGAGAGAGGTTGGCTCCTTCATATTTAACCATTTCCCAAATTCGCTTGACTTATCAATAGCCCTCATCAGATAAGTCAATATCATTTGTGGTTCAGCATTGTCCACCTCAGCCAGTGCTATATTAAAGCGGTTCAAGAAGGATCTGATAGACTCACCAGGATTCTGCTCTAAACTCGATAGTGACATAATGTCCTTGGCCTTCGAAGCATATAGTCTAAACTGCTCCTTGAATTTTCTGGTCAAGTCTGAAAACTGATCGATAGATCGGACTGGCAACTTGGTGAACCATAGTAGAGCCACACCTTCCAGGTATACGGGGAAATATAGACACTTTATTTCGTCAGAGGCCCTGGCACCTGTCATGTGCCAATCATATTTATACAAGAACTCATTCGGATCACTTGTCCCTTTGTAAGCTGGAATAGTCGGAGGGACAAACTTCCTTGGAAATTCCGCCTTCAAGATTTTTTCAGTGAACGGAGTTTTACTTGGAGCGAAACCCCATTCCTTCTCATCTTCAACCCTTTGCATACTTTCTTTCATGATCTGCCGGACCATTCCAGAAAGATATTCCTCATCATGCCGAGTTCTAGATCCACCAGCCTCAGGAACTGCCTGCTCAAAGGGAGTAGTAGCCCTTTCAGGAGCATTCCTTTCACTAACATCATGAATGTTGCAAGCACAGTTCCTTTCATTACAAGCTGGTTGATTGTTTGCCCAAAGTAAATCGTTCAATTTATTCGGAATCAGAGCATTCTGGGCACTTTGAGCCTCTAATTGTGCATTTTGGGCGTTTATCTGCTGGTTTAGCCCTAGAATCACAGCATCCAACTCCGCTTTCGTAACTCCAACAGACGGAGTGGGTTGATTAGGTACATGGGAAGCGGAGGTTCCCTCTTGAATGTTTCCAGATCTGATAGATCTACATTTCCTTCCAGGAGCCATAATCTCAGATAGACTTCTGGTTTTTAAGGAAATTCTTTCTTCAAATCTCTGCGAAGCAATGATGACAGTTTTCCTGAGTTCGATTCTCAGTGAAAGCACCAAAAATGTTAACGCTAAAATTTGAACGCTAACACCCCGGTGTATGAGCTATAGTGAGAAAGCACCACCCGATAGATCGGGAAAGAATTACAAGCAAGTAATAGCAGAAAAGCAGTAAACAACAACGATTTTATAGTGGTTCGGCTTAAGGGTATAGCCTACGTCCACTCTAAGTACTTTTATTAATAATCCCGTTACAAGCTGATACAATTCTTCTCAAATACAATATACTTCAAGTTACAAGTGATTTGGAACAAGTCTTAAGCTTCAATGTCGATTAAAGTCCTTAGATTCATGTTGAAGATGTGTGGTTTCTTCGTGAATTTCTTTGATGTATTCCTCTAATCTTGAAAGCTCTAAGTGTTGATGAAGTTCTCAATGCAGCAAGGTAACGGTGTGTGAAGAGAATGTGCCAAAAGTCCTTTGAATGTTGGAGGTGGTTTCCTATTTATAGAGAGTTCTGGTCTGAAATTTTTGTCAAGTCCTAAACCGTGGCCGACTTAAGTTAAGCCGCAGCTGACTTAAGGTGAGTCGTGACCGGTCTAAGGTCGCCTCCGAGTCAACACCACCTCTTCTCAGTAATATGGCATCGGGTTTGCATTTAATAGCTTTAAGTCGTTTACGACTCAAATTAGGTCGTGAGTCGTGAACGAGATAACTGGGAGCTGGATCGGTTGTGACTTGGGTCGGCAACTATTCTAGGTCGCCAGCTTGGTAAGGCATTAGATCGGTAACTCGGTCAAGTCACTGAGTCGGTATCTTTTTTAGGCCTTAGGTCGGCCTTCTTATTAAGTCGGCATCCTCTGAGTCTTAGGCCAGTACCCACGTTAGGTCGGCAACTGTTTTAGCCTTAACTCGGTATTTCTTAAGTCGGTATGCCTCTCAATCCTACTAGGTCGGTTACCCTTTGAATCTTAAGTCGGTCTCCCTGATAAGGCAGTTAGGTCGGTATCTATGTTGAGTCAGTAGCCTCATTGAAGTGTTAGGTCGGCAACCCTTTGAATCTTAGGTCGGCACCCCTGTTGAGCCTTAGGTCGGCACCCTTGTTGAGCCTTAGGTCGGCATCTCCTTGAGTCGCAGAGTCTAAACCGAGGCGGAGTTAACAATTAGATTTCTCATCCGAGTGAGGTAAAGGCTTGTATATACTAATAGATTGGAAAACGGTTTAAGAAAAGAGCTTTGTTATTAAAAATAGAGTTGAAATTGTTTGTTAAAAGAGTTTTGATATTTACTACCAGTATTGAAACCTTTATATTATAAACTGACAAAACACATAAGCAAGTGTAGAAACAATCAGTCACAAAGATCGCATACGGAGATGCGAATAAAATCCAAGGAAATCAGCTCAATGTTTTTCAGATAAGATCCCCTACGGAGGGGGGTCCGGGGGGGGGGGGTGGCAACCCCCCAAGGTGGGGGTGCGGGGGCAACGCCACCGCTTACGGGGTTCGACCTGCCCGGTCAGGTGGCGGGGGTCCAGGGGGCAGCGCCCCCGGCGGGGTGCGGGGCAGCGCCCCGACCAAAACGGTACGACCTAGTGAAGACAAAATGAGGTCTAACGACCTAAGGGGAATAGGGTTGAGCGACCTAAGGGTTGCGACCTAGGGGTCCAAGGGGTCAAGCGACCTACCGGGATAAGGTCCAACGACCTATAGGGTTGTAATGTCATGTGACCTATCGGTTTATAAGGTCATGCGACCTAACGAGCTATGGCCAAACGACCTAGTAATGGTAGTAGGGTTGAGCGACCTAAAGGTTTAACCGGTCAAACGACCTAAGGAAGGTAAGGTCTAACGACCTAACGCTCGCGACCTAATGGTCTAAAAGCCATGCGACCTAGAGGAAAACAAGGTCAAGCGACCTAAAAATGGAAGGCAAGGCCGAGCGACCTAACGAAGAGGGGGTGAGCGACCTATGGTCATAAACGAGGTCGAGCGACCTATAGAGGCATAGGATGCAGCGACCTAAAACGTCGCGACCTAGCGACCTAAAACGTCGCGACCTAGCGACCTAAGGGGATAGGGACCGAGCGACCTAACGTTCGAACGACCTACGACCTAAGAGTCGAACGACCTAAGTGTTACGACCTAAGAGTCGAACGACCTAAGTGTTACGACCTAAGAGTCGAACGACCTAGCGTGGAAGCGGCCTAAAAGCAAAACGACCTAACGACCTAAGGTCATACGACCTAGCGACCTAAAGCCATACGACCTAACGACCTAAGGTCCATACGACCTACGACCTAAGGTCTATACGACCTAACTCCAAAGACGTTAGAAATGGCCAGGACGACCTAAGGTCCATACGACCTACGACCTAAGGCTCAACGACCTAATTCCGAGGCTAACGACCTAACGCTGCAGGGGGAATTTAAGGCCAGAAACGACCTACGACCTAAGGAGATAAGGGCCGAGCGACCTAACATTCGAACGACCTACGACCTAAGGTCCATACGACCTACGACCTAAGGCTCAACGACCTAATTCCGAGGCTAACGACCTAACGCTGCAGGGGGAATTTAAGGCCAGAAACGACCTACGACCTAAGGGTTAGGTCGTGAGCGACCTAACTCCGAACACACGAAAATGGCCAGAATGACCTAAGTGTAGAAAATTCACCAAAACGCTAAAAATTGGAGTTTTTCGCCAATCCAATCCAAACCAAATTCTAATATGCATGCAAAAGTGATAGGGAATCATTCCCAACAGTCCAATATGGTTATAGACTAGAATTGTGAGATAAAAATCTCACCTTTACTCCAAAACCCAATGAAAATGAAGAACAAAGCTTGAAGGCAAATGGAGAAGCAACCACAAGCTTGAATCCGATGTCTTCTTCTTGAATTTGGAGTTGAATGTTGGAGTTGCAATAAAACAAAGACTTTGGAGTTTTAATTTCTCATTCCATTCACCATTTTTGTTGAAGCTTTAGTGTTAGGAAATGAAATGAAGCAATGAAGAAGAAGGGGGGTGGAACTTGGGCCTAGTGGGCTAAAAGTCCAAACCAAAGGCTCGAGTGAAAAAGTGGTGAAATTCCACTAACCCCAAACATATCAATGTTTATACTTAGAAGATTGCAAACGACGTTTCGAACTCAATGGAAGTGGTCTCGAGTCCTAATTTGACCGTTTGCAAAAAGTAGCTTCGGACCAAAATCCGATTAACGATAAAATATTTAAATAAAATATTTAAATATAAAAATCGATAAATATGCGGGTTGTTACATAACACTTATCGTCTATTCACAGATTCATAGATAATAAATTACAGATAAATAAGTCGCACAGCTCAAAACAAAGTATCACATATCAGGGGTATCAAATAAAACAATTATTCAACCAAGTCCAAACATTCACAATTGAATTTATTAATCAAATAATTAATTTAAATCGGATGTATCAATTATAAATCCGGGTTAATTATCATAATTTAATTACAAATTATCTGAAATAAATTCCCTTTCACAATTTGTTAGTTAACCCTTAATTTTTAACTATTATTCTTAATTAATGAATCAATTAATCTTTAAATTATTAAGTTAATCTTAATAAATCACATTATTAATTAATCCTTCAAATTTATTAACAATAATTTACTAAAATTTCAAATCATCATTTAATTGATTACATTCATTAATTATCTATTAATTACTTCTATAAGTATTTATATTTTCAAAATTATCAAATGATTATTCTGAATTAATTAACTTAAGAAATTTAGATTTTTAAATAAATCAAATTAACTCAATTAATTATGCTAAATAAATCAATTCCATAATTTCTATCGTTATGCAATTATACTTAGTAATTCCATAATTTATTATCATTAAATTTATTAATCTAATTTATGGTTAAAATTTTTATCACATTAATTAATTGTTCAAATAATCTTAGCTAATGATTTCATTAACTATTTACTTTCTTTAATTCCCTTTTTAAAGAAAATTTCTCACATTAACCATTATTAATTATAAATCGATTTACTATAGAAAATTCATTCGTTAATGAAATAGAAATTATTAACTTCACTACTTAAAGTAAAGTTCAATCATATTTAAAATTTAAGTATTATTCACAATATGTTTGAAACACAGTTTCAAAATCCCTTTCACTTAATTACTTTGCCATAAATAAACTTAATTTTGTATTTAAACAAAAGCTGTTATAACTTTAAAATTTTCAAGTTTAACAAAAACTATACCTGAGTAAAAACTTTGGTAACTCGAGTTAAGACCCGAGTGATTTACCTATTTTCCCAAGTTCCCTCCTTTCTCACTTCTCTTCTTCTTCTTCTTTTTTTTTTTTTTTAGTTCAAGTATAAACTGTTAGTTTTATACCCACTCCACGAACTCGAGTACAACCCCGCGAATCCCTTCAACTGTTCGAGCATCTCCCCGAGCCAAACCCAATACAACATCTTCTCCTCCATTTCCAAAACAAAAACCACACTGATACACAGTGATACACGTTTACGTCCACGTCCCATCGGAGCTCTTCCGATCAACCACGATCACGTTGCCAAGTCGACGGCAACCCCTTCAAGCTTCACGACCACCCAAACAAGTGAGAAGTTCATCAAATCAAAATCGAGCAGTTCGATTGAATTAAACCCAAATCCACATCAGAAAAAAAAAACTCATCGTTCTCGACATCAAGGTCATCGGAATGTTCGAAACCCCGGTCATCGCTTCGTCAATGCCTCCTCTACCACCTCCCTGAGTATCATCAAACTCGATCCAACACTGACTCCACACGAGCACGAGAATCATGCCGAACCCAAAATTCACGTTAAACCCTAAATTCGATTCATCACAAACATTCTTGCATTGGAAAAATTATTTAGCATTTTTCTTATGTCAAAACATCTCCATGCTTGCTTCATAATAAATTTCAACAATTAAAATTTATCGAGTCAACCCATATTGACAAAAATGCAAATTTTATTCACGTTCAATTTGTACCTTCAGTATTGATTTAAAAATCATCGTTTCCATTTTAAAAATCCTAGCTTTGTGTGATGAATCAAGTTATGAAATCAAATCACCAATTTAAGACATTCGAATTTTAACCATTTGATTTCTTTTTACTATAAAATGCTATTTTCACAATATTTATATAATATTGTGACTTGAAATTATTTTTAAGATGAAGTACAGGATGTTGCAAACAAATGCTTTTTAGGTATCAAAGCTAAATTTGGTTTTGGAAGGAAGATATGATTTTTTTTTCTTCCTTCTTCTTCAAGATGTTATTTTCATTCTGTTGAGACAACAGAGTAATACCTGTGTACAATATACACATACTCACACAGACAAACTGGACTATAACAGAGTAGCTTCTGTTGAAAATAACATACATACATCATACATCTATACACACAGCAGATTCACCCAATACCAAATTAGTTCAGCAACACTAGCATGCAACAAAATTTGGCTTTAAAGTAACAAAAGTGAGGTTACTCACAGATAAAAGAATCAAAGAAGTCTAGTTTTAAAAAGAAGATTTGCTCACCTGAAATTGTTGAAACAGAGGTAGCAAAAGCCTGGAAAAAGTTCCAAAATCTGGAATTGAATTTTCATTTTGATCCGGGCTTTGATATTATTGAACTTGTATTTGATTTACTGCTTCAGGCTTGAAACTTTCCTTTGATATTGAAACTGAATTTGTTTTGCTTTTGTTATTGACTAATGTTTCTTATTTTTTTTTCTTTCTCTCTGGTTTTGCTTAACTTTTAGTGAATGAATGAAATGGGATAGATGTATACATGTAGAGAAAAATGTTTGTACAGGGATTATTATTGTTTGTTTGTACAATAGTTATGGGCTGAGATGATTTTGCTTTGATATGCCATTGTACTTGGTTATGCATGTTAATGCATTTGTTTACTTCAGCCTTACTTCGGCTGAGAAGAAAAATGTGTGCTAGGATATTTTACAGTGTACTAAGGATCTTGGTATTTCTTTGTTTATGTTTTATTTTGTACTTATATTTATTTGTTTGAAAACTTTATTTGCATTGCCTAGCTTGTTTTTATTTGGTGGCTGCAGCTTTATTTTGTTTGCCAACATATCTATGTCTTTGTTTGTTATTTTTTACTTTGTTTTGTTTCTTATTTTGTTTATTCATACTTTATCAATTTGTTTCAGCTGATAATACTATATTGTGCTAGTATCTATTTTTTTTAATCTATTTGTTTGTATTATTTTGTATTGCATACTTTTGTTTTCAACATTAATACTTAATTTGTATGTCAATACAAATATATTTATTATTATTGTAGTACATTTTTTGTATTATATTTTACTTCTCATATTTTATATAACTATTTATTTTTAAAACCATTTATTTAAGATTTTATCTCAAATCCAATATATACCTATATATTCACATATATAGAAATTTTCAAATTCACATGACTAGATATAATTTCTATTTGAATCAGGGAAACTCGCAGCCATTTATAATCAATTTTACAATTTTTAATTCAAAAATTCATTTAAATTATCAATTTAAATTCATAAAAATCCTGGGTCGTTACATATCAACCCACTTTTTCATATTTCAATGTCTGCATCAATTTCCATTGCATGCAAGTGAATTATCTGGGTCAAAGCAACCTGAAGCTTTTCTGTTGAAAGCAAATTCAGTTTAGAGGCTTCTGCTTCAAGTTCAAAATGTTTTGCAAATTTCCAGTCACCTTCAAAATTCTGCACTGTCATCTTTTAAATGAGGTGAGTAAACATTTTTACTAAAATTTAATTAGTTAAGTAGCTGTTGAGTTTATGATGATATTTATATCCATGTAAGTTTGCCCTGTATAGATATAATGTTTAATATGTTGGTTATGCTTTGAAACTGTGCATGTTTGTTTGCCTTGATCATCTCTGTTTTTGACTTACTGCAGAATTAAGTTTAAATCTAAACTTCAAGCTATTTTTGTTGAACAACTATTAGAACATAGATTTAAAACAAAATAAGTAGTTTAGGTTTAAAATTAAAAACTAAAAAAAAATAAAACTAAGATTCTGAAATTTAAAGTCATCTAGAAAAAAATGCATGCAGTAAACAAATTTATCTTCAATGTTTGGAAACAAGTATTTAATTTGGTTAAAACAATTACATAAATCAAAGTATCATTGGAAGTTATGAATTGTGAAAGGAAATTCAAAATTTTTAAATCTGTATTGAGTTTGCATTTGGGTTTCTACTGCAAATTTGGTTTTGATCTATAACTGATGATTTATTCATTTGGATTGCTTGAAAATCTTCATGGGGTTAGTGTTTGCATCTGTGAGTATAGCAAAAATAATAGAAGAATTTTTAAATCATTGTGATGCTTGATTTCGTCTGAAATTGGTTGTAAACCTAGTTTTAGAAGCTGACTGTAAATTGATTTCTGCATCCCCAATATTGCATCGAGCTGTATGATTTTTTGGGAGGAGCATGCATGGTGGATCAGTGGACCATGGCCGGAGTTGTAGCAATTGTAGTTGATCGGAGGTGTTGATTTTGGGAATTGTTGATGATGGGTTTTGGGCACAGTTTCACCTGATGCCTCGATTTTGATTCGAGACATAAAGTGGTGTTTGGTTGGCCGTAGAGGCTTGCGAAGTGTTTGGGTGACTTGTCGGAGGTGTTGTCGTTGACTGGAGGAGGCCTGGCAATGGTGCAGGTTGCACGGTGGAGTCGGGTGATGTCTGTTTGATTTGGGTTTTGTTTGGGTTTGGGTACCGGGGTTTAGCTCGGGGGAGAAGTCGAGCATTTTTGGTTGTGGCTCGGGTTTATACTCGTGTTGATCTGGGTAATGATGTGCTGTGTTAAACCGTTAGTTTAACAGTTTTAAGTTTTTAAATTAAAACAGTTTTTTTTTTAAGTTTGATTTTAAACAGTTTTTAAAGATTTAAAATCCATGTGTTTTGTTTCCTTAGTTTCCAAAAACAAAATAAGGGGTGAACCCAAACTGAAGAGTTAAGAAAAATTTCAAATTTAAAATAAAATAAGTTTATAACTTTAAATAGTTTAAATTAAAGTAAAATTCTTGTTTCTGAAATTGAATTGTTTTATAAATGAAATTTATATGATTTGTTTAAATGTTTTTAGCTAATGTTGTTTTCAAACTTATTTTGGAAATTATAAAGTAAATTTATAATTGTTTTTTTATTGATTAACAAATAAAGTTTAAGATAACTTATTAACTTGGAATTAGATTTGTTAATTAATAATTAGAGAAAGTAATTAATGATTTCTTTATAATTTAATTTAATTAAAGAATTAAGTTAAGTAAAGATTTCAAGATTATTTAAGATAATTTTTTATCTTAAAATAATTAATTATGTATTAATAATTTGTAATTAGTTAGTTAATTAAAGAATTTTAAGTTAATTAATTAATTTAAATAATTATTTAAAAGGGTTCAATTAACTAATTAATTAAGTATAATTATTTATTTAATTAACTATTAATTAAGACGATAATTTAATTAATGTCGAATGATTAATTAAATTGTAATTACTTATTAATTAAGTAATTAAGGGTTAATTAAAATAGTAAAGGTTTTATTAAGTCTTAATTGAGTTTTCTTAGTTAATAATTAAAGGATTATTAAAAATAAATGCTAATTAATTAAGAATTAATTAACTATTTTATTTAAGGTTAATTAATTTTAATTAAGGATTAATTAATTATATTTGTGGATTAATTAATTTGTAATTAAGATTGTTAATTAATAATTAAGTTTATTAATTAATGATCAAGAGTTGATTAATTAGTTAATTTAGGTTAATTAATTAATTATAAATGTAATTAGTGATTAATTACTTTTTTTAAAGGATTGGTTAATAATTAAGGTTTATTAATTAATATTTGAAGATAATTAATCTGTTAATTGAAGATTACTTTGGATTAATGAGTAATTAGGGATGAATTACTCAATTTTGTTTTATGAGATGATTGAAATTAAGTAATTAATTAATTTGTTAATTAATCAAGTATGGTCACTTGATAAATGGTTAAGTATGATTACTTAATAAAGTTTTGATAAGGTTAATTACTTAAGATAAGTAATTGATAAATTACAGAGGTAATTGAATTAGGTAAATTACCGATTGGAAAGTAATTTTAAATGGGTAATTACTTGTTAAAGTAATTAAAGGTTTATTACTTGGGTAATAAATCAAAGGATTTATAAAGTAATTAAGAAGTAATTAAGAATAATTAATTACTCTATTTAACTTGATTAATTAAAAGCAATTAATCTAAGCAAGATTAATTAATTAAGGTTCATTAATTGGTATGATTAATGAGAATAATTAAGGATTAATTATTTGACTAAGAGTTAATTAATCATGGTTGATTATTTAGGATGGTGATTTAGTAATTGGTTTAACTAATGGTTATATAAGCAAGATTTATTTTGATGAAGGTAATTAATTTAATTAATTTTAAATTAATTAAGAAGTAATTAATTTAATTCACTTTAAATTAATTAGAGATGGTTAATTTAATTCAGTTTAAATTAATTATAATGTGGTTTGAGTTAATCATTGCTTATGAATGATTGGATGGCATTGGTTGTCTTGAATGCTGTGTGATCTCAGAAATGAGATAAGTATGTTTGTGTGATATGAATACTTGATTGCATTGTGATGATTACATATATTATCTATTTGGATGTTGATATATGGAATATCTATTATGATATTGATAATGTGGATTACCTGTTATTTGATAATGTTGATTATCAATTGTGATTTGTGAGTTATCTATCTGTATGTATATAGATACTGTATTGAATTGTTTTTAAAACCTTTAAAACAACTTGGACTTAAAAGACACGCTTTGGATTTCGATGAGACCGGGATCAGATTTCCATATTTAGATATCCGAATACCACATCGATTCCAATTAAACGTTAGGTCGTTAATCCAAGTAGAGCAAGTGAAGACTCGAGGTGTAAGAGCTATACGTCAGTATATCTCTGTGGGTGATTCCGTAATGAGTTTGACGGAATAGATCTTATAGATTCGAGATGGTGGTTCAGAGTGCAAGGGTTATTGTCGTTAACTCTGAGGGTGATTCCAAAATGAGTGTAACGAGATAATGCCTTCGGTTTCGTTCGAACCCGAAACGAACTTGTATGGATTGAATGCTTCCAGAACATCGTCAGGTGGACGGTGAGCATTCTAAGTGATGTGTCCTATAAAGGTAATCGTAGCCTCGAGACTCATCAACCGGGAATGGCTAAAACAGGGGAGGTGCAGCAGAGCTTCGTGGAGTCGCACCCATTGGAGAGTACGATTTACCCCTGTTAGAGGTCCCTTTTGTTTCGGCTATGTGGACGGTTGAATAGCTACAACCGTCGGGGTTGTCTTGTTCGGAACTATTCAGTAAGGAAAGGGTCCGGCTTGTGTTGCATGGGGTCGGGAGTGATCCTCGGTACGGTGATCTAGGTCACGTACTGTGACAGGCGGTACCCAGTAGCCCTGCCATTGTATGGAATCCAAAATCCAATAAGAGCCAACGGTTTTGATTGTATTACCCACTTTTGTGGCTAGTAGCTGGAATTTAATGAATGTAACAATTTCGGCTATTTCTTATTTATTTGAAAACCCTAGACACTATTATAATATCATCGGATTTCCTATCAAATGTTTTGGTTAGCGTAAGGTAAAAACTTTTCCATGTTTATGTGTGCGAAGTCTTACGTGATACCTTTTTCTTTCAAAAGTTTTTTTAAAAGTTAAGCAACTTTAACCCGTCTACTTACACCAGACCAATGTCTGACCCGGAGTTTATTCTATTTTTCTTAAACTCTTGGGTACTCAAATTTTTATGAGTAGCCAAGGGATTCAGGTTAGGATTTTAAGTTGGCTTGACAAATTCTGAACGGGCAATGGAGCAGGAGGCTTCTGCGTATAGCTATAGAGTATTCCGCTGTGTGTTCTCTGAGTTGTTGTATCGAGTTGTATAACTAGACAGGTGTTTATAACTTTCTAGTATGAGTTGATTATTCTGTGTATCTTTGATGTATATGATACTATGTAAAGTATTTTGTGATTAATATAATTTATTCGTTCCGCTGTTTAGATTCTGATGTTGTTTTCCTTCTTCTTCTCTATCTTTTCTCTTTTCTTTCCCTTTCTTTCTTAAAGACGATGCGATTTTCTGGTGGTAGAAAGTCGGGTCATCGCACAAAGTGAGATAAAATGGCTTCACCTATACAAGTGGGCTCGGCCACATCACAATTAGGCTCGACCATCACCACATAAGGCTCGACTACGATTGGATTCAAGGCATCTATGCTCAGCCAAGACAAGCAAGGGCATGGCTATGGTGTAGGACATGAAGAGATGCAAGTTACATATGTTGGAAGGCAAAAAGGCAAGAGTTTGAGATGTATTAGGTTCGGCCCTTTGTTTGTTTGGCTCGGCTATTGGGTTTGGGTAGGGTCTAGGCATCACAAAGTCACGGCTAGGGGATGGTAAGGCCATGGCAAAGCAATTTGGTGAAGTTTCAATTTGTGGCCGAGGCTAAGAAGTGAAGGTGGAGGATAAATTGCTCGGCTAAGCTATGAAACAAGGAGATGGTGATGGGGTTTTGCATTTTTAGTCACGACAAGGGGTTAGGTGGTGGTGATGAGGTTGTGGAGGTGGTCATGGTGGTGGTGTGATGGTTGGCTAGAGGTGAACAAGGTGGTGGCCGAGCATGTCTAGAAGAAAAACAAAGAAAAGAGAAAAAGTAAGTGGAAAAAGAAGAGAGAAGGAAGCCATGGAAACTTGAAATAATTTCTCTTGAAAGCAAATGAAAAAAAATGAGGAGATGAGAATCTTTTTGTACGTGATCTAGATATGAAGTGGTGGCTAGGGTTTAGTGGTGAACGGGTAAAGATGTGAAGATGAGTGGCTAGTGAAATGAAAGGCTAGAAAATGAAGAGGCCTATCTCCTATCCAAGAAAAGTAACCTAAGACTCTTGAATTTTCCTAAGCCCAATTATCAGAATAAACAAATAAGAATCCAATAAATAAAATAAAAGTCTAAACAAATAAAATAGAAAATAAAATAAAGAAATGAACATAGGAAAAATAGAAAATAAAATACAAAAAATAATTACGTTAATAACGCTGAAAGTTATCAAATTTAAAAAGTATAAAACGGGATTTTACGAAACGAAAAGCAGAACAAATATTAAAATAAAATACAGTTTCAAAGAAAAAGATTAGAATTTAAAAATGTAGAGATCCTGACTCGACCTTCGAAAATCGGCACCGAATATGACACTCATATTCAAATGTCGCAGATCCAAACGTCGAACCTGGTGCACCGGAGCTTATAACACAATTAAGTAAACAACACGGCGGAAGAAAAAGAATAATACATTGATACAATATCGATACAACATATAATACAATAGATATCAATATATATCAGAGATATGATACAAGAAAATAGCAACGGAAAAGAAAATAAATAATGCCAGCAGCGGAACAAAATCTCCAAGATAGTCTTCAAGAGAGAACTCCAGTAGCAGCCCGAACTAACGTCACAATACACAAAGATAAGCAAGTGCAGCCATATCCAAAGATTGAACTAGCTCCAGATAATCTACTAAACCTGACTATCTGAAAAACGCAACTCTAGACTGCCCGTGTGGACAAATTTGAGCACCTAGAGTTTAGGAAAGAAACAATAAACTCCGGATCAGTTATGAGACTGGTATGAGTAACAAAAACAGTCTATCTTTAAAAACAAACAAAGAAATATTTTAAAATATATCCGCAATGCTTTTAGAAAATGTAACTACCATAAGACCTCCAACCACACATACAATGCAAATGCAGAATTGGAGGAGATTTCACGACAATCTAGAGCTGAACGTGGGCGGTGGCAGTACGTCTAGGCCGGTGGAGATGGCCGCGACTTCATGGCTGGGTGGCTCGAGGCATGGAAGCTCATGGCGTTTGGTCGATCTCTACTGGCGGCTGTGTGTCGAGTTGCTGTAGCGTGAGCGATAATGTTAGGGTTTGGAGGTGCGTATTTACAATTATACCCCTGTTTTATTTTTAATTTTAATTTAAAATTTTCAACGTTCTAACTAGCATAACTTATTCATACAAGCTTAGATTTGAACGCAGTTTCTTGCATTAGGATCGCATCGAAATTCCAAACAATCCAAAACTAGTTTGGTTGGATTCTGAGACATTTTGAATTTTAGGATTCATTTGAATTTCAAATCAATGATAAATCAAAGATGATTGATTTAACCCACTCACAAATACTAAACCTTCTCAATTGAAGTGTCTCCATGACATCCTAAGAGTATATACAAAACATCAAATTCATATAGTTAAACATGCTTGATACGTAGATTCTTTGATATTATTATTATAAGTGCAAGGTGCAGGAAAACATTTTGAAAGTATAATATAAATCTTAGCCATCATAGGTACCATTATAGTATGCCTACTATAGCTACCATATTAGATGGCAGGTTCTACAGCTAAAACCGTAAAGGGTTTCGTATTGGGAATTGGATTTCAAACAAATGGTCAGGCCAAGTAACTTCCCATTGCTACATGGGTATGCCTCTGGAAGGACACCCCAGGAACCTAACCAGATCTCTGCCAACACAAGACCGGGTTACCCCTAACTGGGTAACTACTGACACGAGTATGCCATCCCCCGGTCGTAACCAACCTTTAATCCGGGATCCCGATAACCAACAACCAAAAAGTAATAAATTCGCAGTAACCACATAGGTTAAATATCTGGGCTCCATACCATGATACCACCTCTATCCAGAAAGAAATGAACATACCCTCAAGGGGGCGCGATCCCCAAGTAACCTTGCTGCATCTTTCCTGTTTCGATCATTCCGAGGTGTGAGGTTCGACGAAGTCTCGCCCACAAAGCTACGCTTTTCGCAAAAGCCACGCTTTGATCAACAAATGGTCAGCAGCACTCAGTATGCCACATTACCAAGTTGGGAATATATCACTAATAACCTTCAACTACATAACCTCTGAGCTCGTACGTCTCAGAGAAGGGTGTTAAGCTAAGAGAATAAATTCTCCGCCACCAACAGAAATGTATTCTAAAGAAATCTGCTTTATATCTCAAAATGTAATGTTAGACATACAATCCATACAAGTCTGTTCTGGGTTCGAACAGAACAGAAGGCACCTCCAAAGAAGTCCTTGCAATCCGGGTATTCACAATCCCGATCGGGCTTCCCATCACTTAGGGAATCTCTATACCGACGCGACTCGGTGCAGAGACAATCAACAAGTTATCCTTTCGTTCTCGAAAATACCCAGTCTTCACCATCGGTCTTCAAATGCTATCCATATGCGTTGTAGCACTATTCGGAATGGGTTATGACACAAAGGTCTTCTCACAGCTAAACTGAATAGTGAGTGTAATATTTAAAAATCATATGGATACTGGGTCTCAATTAAGTCACAACTTAATAATTCAAAACTTTCTTTCAAATGGTTTAAACCAATTACCATTTCAAATCTTTTAAACAAAAGATTTATTTCATAAAGTTCACCTAGTTTTACAAAGATTCATTCCCGGATTTCAAAACAATTCCATGTTAATTGGATTAATTCATTAAATCTTTAAATCAAAGATTTGTCTCATAGTTTTCAAATCGTTCCCAAATATTCATTTTCAAAACTCGTTTCCAAATATTCATCTATAAATTGGAAAACTATTTCAGTTTAAACTTGAAATCTCTTTAATACAATTTGAAGCGAAGGCTTTTTATCATTTAGAAACAACAGTTTTATTTTGGAAAAACCCGATTTCATTTATACAAGTTACAATCTTTGGGTTAATTCAAATTCCCAAAAACAACACTTTAAAAATGGTTTAAAACCCGTATAAACTTGTATAATTCTTTTTAAATCATAAATACCAATATAGGATTCAATTTCAAATATTGAATTCCAGTTTAAATCAAAATTTTCAAATTTCAAATCTTTATTAAGTTATTCAAAATAACTTACATTTTTAAGACAGCTTTTCAACAGCTTTTCACTTTAAACCCAATCCATTTCCAACCTATTTGAAATAAAATATTCAACTTTTAAACTATTTCAAAATCTGTGACTTAACCAATTTCCTCATGAAATCCATATTCGTGTGTGTGTAAGTGTAGTCCAGGGGTTTAACACAATAATGCAACATCGTTCAATCATGACAGATCAAATACAACAATATATCTGATAAGCGATATAAACTATAACACTTATCTTCATTCACAGATCACAGATATATTTATCATAGGTAATGAATTACATCACAGATAATTAACCACATTATAGATCACCACACAAATCAGAATATATCACTAAACATCAGACATCGGGATTATCAACAATTCAACCATTCAATAAGATCTAAACATTCATAGGTAAAATTTATTAATCAACTGATTAATCTAGATCAGATGTATTATTTGTCATTAATTTTGGTTACTTAACATAAGTTAATTTCAAATCATCTGAGATAAATTTCCTTTTTATTATTAACTAACCATCCTTAACTTATGATTCAATTGATCTTTAACTTCTAAATAAATCATAGTTAATCACCTTTATTAACGATTAAAATTTCTTTAATTACTTTTCTAAAGAAATTCACTCATATTGATCATTATTGATTATAAATTGAATAACCATTAAAAACACTTTAATTAATTCTAATTATTTAGTTAATTAAGTTCCTAGCAATAACTAAATTAATTCTTAATTACTTGATTGATTTACTTCTAATCAAAAATTAATTCTCTTCGAATGGTTAAAACAAATTTCAAAACCCTCTTATTTCACAAGTTCAAGAATTATTTATCTTATAATAGAAGTTTAAAAGAATTTAAAACCCAATTTCAAATTAATTTCAAATCAATTTTAAAATACACTTTAATAATCAAAATTGTTTAAATCATTTTTATATTTAAAAACATCCATTTATTTCAAATCTAAAATACATATTTAATTTTAGATTCCAGATTGAACTTAGTGTAACAACATGAAATTTTTGAAGATTTAAAACTGGAATTTAATATGGTTTTGTATTAATGTTTAGGTAGAGAAGAAAATCATATAATTTATAATAAAGGGAATGTTAGAAATTAAATGAGAAATTGAAATAAATGGAATAATATTGAAACGAATAAAATTTGGATAGATTTAATGAAACCGAAATAAATGAAATAGGTAAGTATTATACCTGAATATAATTGAATATGGAGAAACATAAAAGTAAGTATTGAATTCAAACTATGTATAATTTGGGTAATAAAATATGTTTATTTATGGAGTTAGATTGTTTATATTATTTTAAGCTATACATCAAATAGAAGAGAACAAGCGTAAATCTTAAGGGTGTGATAACAATTATTATATATTACCTAATTTATCGGTCAATCGATTTATTTGAAATAGATTCCTCTTAAATGTTAAGTAATTTTAATAACTATTATTGAGGAAACGTTACTTAATGATTTTTAATTTAGTAACGGAAGAGTGAATGAGAATTGATAGAAAACATAAATTTATCTATAAGTAAACAAGAGTATATATTGAACTAATTTATGATAATCGGATAATGCAGTGTTAATGGAAATTGATCATGTTATATATTGGATATATACCTGGGTGGGTAAGTAGTAAACTTTTAAATGAAAGAAAGTAAGTAAGTGACCATTTATTTAGGTTATTTATTCATTTAGTATGTTAAATAAAAATTTGGGAATCAGATCTCAATTAAGGAAAATTAAGTTGTACGTTAATTTGAAATAAAATCTAATAAATATTACATTAATAAGGAATGTAGTACAAATGGTTAGGGATTGTCAAATTTGGTAGAAAGGGATTGGACTTAGGAAATTTTGTTAATTTAGTTTAAAACCTTAATTAATACGCGTAATTGACAAGATTCACATTTTTAAATATAACCGTTGATACAAATCTAAGATGTATATAGAAGTATCAGTGTAACGAAATGTAAACAAATGTTAAATATGCTTATAGGATAACTATTGTTTAAATAAAAAAGAATGGGAATCAACATTTAATTATTTATTTGAATTTAAATCACGATAATATGATTTATTGCAATTAAATGGATTTAATATTTTTTTAAAATTACGTAAATATTTAGGTAGATGAAATTGAAGTTATTTATGTAATGAGTATGAATCTAATGTTAATTTGACTTATAAAATGACAGTTGATATTGAATGGAAAGAATGCAAGTTTAAGTTGTGTCAATATATTGAAAATTAGTGTATAATAATAGGTTTTATTGAAATTAAATGGAATCAAACATCTAATTATTATGTTAATAGAAAGTAAAATGGAATGTAAGATTATGGTGGTAATAGTTGTAAATCAATTATTTTATCCGTTTAATGATAGTGAATTTAATAATAGAATGAAATCGAATTCAATAGAATTTTTGGAGATTAAATTTATAAATTTGGAATTTAATGAAACTGAGGTTAATATTGGGATTGATAAATTTATCCTCTCTAATTTGACATTTAAATTTTGTTTAAATCATTGTAAATGTTTGAGAAATATAAAGGTGTTAAAAATTTACAAATTTTAGAATTTGAGTTTAAAATTAGAATTAATCAATTAATTGTAAATTTATTTAATTAATATAAAAATAGCCAATTTGGCCACTGGCTCAGATTTCTAAGAAACTTATTTCATCGGATCCGTAACGCTGAATTATAATAATGTTTCAAGTTTCACAGCGATCGGACTTATCGTTTGATCGTACGGACTCGAAACGCTTTGAAATTTATGCCGTTGAAATCAATTTGAAAAATATTGATTTTAGCATAACTTCTTCATACGATGCAATTTGAACCTAAAACATTTTCCATTGCTTTCAATATATTTTATAACACCTATTTTGATATATGGGTTGACCCAATTTCCTTTCGGAGTCAGAACGGGCTTTTTGGGCCATTTTGGTGTTAGCCCATATATATGTTTTATCAATCTATTCTAATTTCTGACCTACCTATATAAACCCCGTTATAAACCCTAACCTCAATCTATTCTCATTTGTTTGTGCGTACAATTCCTCAGCTGCTCCTCTTCCCAATGTCTGCAACCCCTAGATCCAATTTCAAATTTAAAAATCAAATGAAAATTCAAACTCCTCAGAAAAATCTGAAAAAAATATATGTTGAAGCTCTCGACTAGCGTAATTCACTGGTGTTGTTCGTTTTTCATTTTGGATTGTCATCTGATCAGTAAAAATGGAGGAAGTTTCGGCCGTTCATCATCGCCGCGTTCAAACTTGTCGGATCGACAAACCCTTTTTTGGTTTTGAAGAGAGGACCGTGGGAACTTCATCCATGCAGTTTATTTCGTGAATCGATGGTTAGGTCGTCGTGAAATATCGATTAGGGTTGTAAATTTATAGGCGGCAGCGGCCTCTAGGGCGGTGCGCAGGGGGACAGGCAGGTGCGGCTCGAGGTGAGCAAGACGATGGTAGTAGCGGCGTGGTTGATGGAGGCACGGGGTGGCGTATGTCGGTGGTCAAAGTTGGCAAATTTGGGTTTGGTCTCGTGTAATTCAATCTCGTAAATCATCATATCTATCACATAAGATATCCGATTTACGCGCGGTTTTTTTATTAGGATCGTATTGAAATTCCAGACTTGATGACACAAGCTTGGACAAATTCTGAGACGGTCAAATTTTTGGGTTTAAATTGAATTTAAATTCAAATTAAATTCAAAAGGTGAGTGTTTTAACCCACTCACAACTTCTAAAATTTCTTATGTTTGTTAAATTGATATATGATGTGATTTGAAATTTATTTATGTTTGTTTCGCATATTTTAATCATCATCTCAGTTAATTGCATTTATTTAATTAAATTTTTATTTACTTATTTATTGCGTATTAACTGCCAGTTGAATATATATTTATTTTTATTGCATATAAAATGTCAGTTAAACAGTTATAATTTATTTTGAATATAAACTGATAATTGATACCAAAAATTTATCACCTGTTATATATTGATGTATTGTTTGAATTTGGATGATGATTGTGATAAATGAATGTATGAGTCTGATGGATGAATGGATGTTTATTCATATTAATTGCAAGTTGTCACGCATTTCATTTCATTCGGGATTGCGGTTTGAAATGATATATAACCGTAATTTTTATTCTAAATTACGGATTGAAATGATAGATATCCTATCACTTGACCATAGGGTAGAAAATTATATACACCCCCCGTCGGTCTATATATATAAATATTTTGAAAATGATTTCCATGGTTTGGATAGGATACGGTTTAATAAATATAAAATTTTGATCTTATATAAAATCTTATTTTTATATACATACATAGTTAAACTATTGAATTTAAGCTATGCATAAATTTGTTAAATAAAATAAATAAGTCGAATAATGGTGTTTAATGATTTAAATCAATTAAGATTGGATGGTAAATTGGAAATTTATTTGAATGGAACTTATTTAAAGTTTTCACTCCATAAGTTATGTAAAACTTATTAAAGTTTGGAAATTTTAAAGGTATGATATTTATAACTGGATTTTTATTCAAGATAAATTAAACGAATATTTATAGCATAAATAAATTAAAGGAAATATTTAAGTTGTTAGTAATTGGATTTTTATTTTAAATGATTTTTTATCTATTATGTAAACATTTCAAAACTAAATAATAGGACAATGAGTTGGTAAATATAAATTTCCAACCTTAATTTTTGAAATTGTTAAATACTATAGTTTGAAATATTTGGAAATTGAAGGGGTTTATTTAACTAAAAGTGAATTTAAAATTTATGGATTTAGACTAAAATTTTAAATGAATAAAATTGTGAAGTCGCCGAAATTATTTTATAAATTAATTTTAAATTAAAACTATTTTATTCTATATACTGTTTGAATATCCAAACCATTCAAGTTTTAGAAGTTATGGTTTTAAAGCTATGAATTACGAAGTATTATGTTTTGAAAGCTATAATTCAAATGTTTGGTTTTCAGATACTATAAATTTTAAAGCAGTATGATTTTGGAAAAGAAATATATTTGAAATAAAATGATATTATTGATTTGGGTTTTATAAAAATAATATCAAAATGAGTTGTTTTGGAAATGGAAATGATATCGTATTTATGGGTTTTGTAACAACCCTGTATTTTGTAATTATTTTATTGTATATTTTAATTATTTTTAATGTAAGATTTTGATTTAAAAACTTATTTTACTTATTTGAAATGATTAAATTTATTATTTAAATATAATCTTGATTTTTATGAGTTATAATTCCAAACTTGTGTAAGTTGAATATTTGCCTGAAATGCTTATTTTGGTCAAAATAGTCAAACTCTGACTTTCAACTTAAAATTTTAAAAGTTTAAAAATTTAATTTTTTTCATTTATTTAAAGACTTTGCTTTTGTTTTCTTAAAAATCTAATTTTGGAAATTTTCTTGAAATGATTTCTGATCATTTGTCCAAATAAAAATAAACAATGTCTGAAAATTTGATTTGGATAAAAAGTGTAACTTTAATAGAAATTCTAAATTTTATAATTCTAAAGGCAAAATTTTCATGTTGAACTGTATACAATTGTGTAACATTTGTTTCACTTTTGTTTTGGTCAGATTTGTTGTATACTTTTTTTTTTTTTTTAAAGTTAGTAATAGTTAGTGTGAAATGAGAAATAAACTTTACATTTCTTTTACATATGTTTACATCTGTTTCTTAACTTTATATTTAACAATCAATTGGATGAAGCTAAATCAAATGTTATTAATTATGGTATAATAGCTATTAAATTTTGGTTTAAAGTGATGGTTTATTTTTCCTAATAGAAACGTTAGTATTTTAAATTTATTTAATAAGAGAAACAAAATAATTTGTACGTTACTTTGGGCATATATTTAATTGTTGCTCTTGCCTTTTCGTTATCTATTTGATTTTTTTCTTGCGTTAACAATGCAAAGTTTTCAGCCGTATATTCTCTTTTGAGAATCAAAAATCTTGCTCAAATCTTGCCTTAAATCATTTCCGTGTATGAATTATTTCTTTCCCTCTTGCCTCCCATACGTTTCCACCTATTGGATATAATTAAATTGCCTCTACCATTCAAGCATTTTACTCTTGCCTGCCCTCTACATAAATTAGTGAGCAAATGTTAATATATATTTCACGTTCAAAAGTTCCATACCATAAATTATTCATTTTGCTTCCATCAAAATTTGCGTGAGCATCTCCTGAAGGTAGGAACCGGCGCATGCTTTTCCTTTCATTTTTTTTCTCTTTTTTCTTTCTTTCTTCTTTTCACTCTTGTTTTATTTCATTTGTTCTCCTTTCATTGTTTTGCATTATCCTATTTCCTGCCACCGTGCTTGGCCATTCACCATATTTTTCCGACCCTACCCATGCCAGACCACCGAGCCTTGTTTGAGAAAAAAAAGGAATGAAAAAACAATTCCATTTTTGTCGCCTTTGTATTTTGTTTTTGAAGTAATATTGCCACCGAGCCTTGTTTTGAAAAAAAAAGGGGAAATGAAAAAAAAAGTTGCTTTTGTCACTTTATATTTTTGAAGTTATAATCTATTTTTCCACTGGCCCTTGTTCTGGAAAAAAGAAATGAGAAAAAAAAAATTGTTTTGTCACCTCTGTAATTTGGCATTCTAGTCTATATTCCCTCTGCCCTTTTGTTTGAAAAAAAAAGAAATGAACAAAATTTGTTTTGCCACCTTTGTTTTGAAGTTATAGTCTATTTTAAAAGTGGTCTTGTATTTTTGAAGTCATTGTTTATTTTGTTTTTATAAAATTAAATAGAAAAGGAAATTTGAAAGGCCTTAAACTTTCTATCTTTCTATGGGCCTTTATAGTCCACCCTTTTACTTTTAACCTAACCTTTCACCAATTAACCCTAACACCTCCTCATATCATCTCCTACCACTTCACATTTTTGTGCTTGCCATGCCTTTGTGATGCCAAACCAGATCCTTTTCACCTGAAAACATGTGTGGCCAAGCCCTAAGCATGTATGGCCGAGCATACATGGAGTTGTGGTCAAGCAAAAGTGGTTGAAAAGCTTGGTAATGTCATTTGTTGCTTCTACTTTTCTATTGTTCGACAAATCTTTATATTGTATGCATATGTTTATATGGTCTTGTTTATTTGTTGTATACAAGATCATTATCAAGGCTTTCCATTCATTTAATTCAAATCGTGTTTGTCGTGCTTTTGGAATCGCTCTTGTGTTTGTTGTTTTGGTCTCTAGCTTCGAAAAGGTGAGTCTTTCTCACTCTGACATATATACTTATGAAAAGTGGATTGATGACAAGTGTTTAGTAATGTAAAATGTTTATGCAAGTTAATGATGATCATGTGATATGCTATGCCGTGTTATTACCATGTTATTACCATGTTAAAACTGTTAGTTTTCACCTGACATCTGATACATGACTGTATATTGTGATATTGACATTGTTTATGTTATTTCTGTATATGATCACACTACAAGTTCCCTGTTAGGATAAAAAATCATTATGGGCTGAAATGATAGGCCTGAGTTATTTTATTTATTTATTTAAACTTGGGATTGCGGGTTTGAAATGATAGAACCCGGATTTTTACCTTTTAAACTGCGGATTGAAATGATACATATCTGTATCACTTGACCTAGGTTAGAAAACTATATACAGACCCGTGGTTATTCTATAAAGTGCTTTGAATATTTTAAGTAGTTTAAAAATATAAAATTATGAAATTCGATTTAAATAGATTTTGAAAGGTTTTAAAATAAATAAATTATGATTTTTCTATGTGTTAAAAATGTAATTTATGAATGGATTAACTGTATTTTGAAATATAACTTATGTTTGAAATTTGGAATTTTGACTAAAAATGATATTTAAGTTACATGAATAAAATGGACTTTAATTTTATTTGGAAATGGTAAATATGGTAAATTGATTTTTATATTTGAATTTAAGTGATTTATGAAAGAATTATTGATTTTCTATAAATTTAGGTGGTTGAATAAATGACCGTTGAAAATGAAATTTTAAAATATAACTTGACTTGAAAGTGTGAAATTTGAGTTTTAACTAAAGATGTTAAATTAATCAAATAAACTGGAAGTTTAGTTAAATTTGTAAACTGGTAATATAAATCTGAAACGTATAGGTTTTAATTTATGAAAGAAACGTATAGGTTTTAATTTATGAAAGAAACGTATAGGGTTTAATTTATGAAAGAAACGTATAGGTTTTAATTTATGAAAGAAAAGTATAGGGTTTAATTTATGAAAGAAACGTATAGGGTTTAATTTATGAAAGGAACGTATTGGTTTTAATTTATGAAAGAAACGTATAGGGTTTAATTTATGAAAGCAACGTATAGGTTTTAATTTATGAAAGAAACGTATAGGTTTTAATTTATGAAAGAAACGTATAGGTTTTAATTAATGAAAGAACGTATGGTGTTCTAATTAATGATAGGAACATGTAAATTCCTAATTAATGAAAGAAGGTATAAGTTTTAATTAATGAAAGAAACGTATAAGTTTTTAATTAATGAAAGAAACGTGTAAAGTCCTAATTAATGAGAGAACATAAAAGTTTTAATTAATGCAAGAACATGTAAAGTTTTAATTAAGAAAGAAACATGTAAAGTTTTAAGTAGTGTGGTATTGATTTAAGTAATAAATGTTCATTATTGTAATAGGAATATAAAATTTAAAACGTACATTTGACACGTAGATTTTAATCAATGTAATGGTGTATTTTAAATTGATTAAAATGATAAATGTTACTTATTGTAATAATAATGTAAGTTAATAAGGTGCTTTTAACTTAACATAAGAATTTCGGTTTAAATTGTATATTACAGTAAGAAAGTTTATTTAACTATAAGGCTATGATAAATTGACATGTTAAAATTTTAAGCTTATCAATACTTTGATTATATACAATGTAAAGTGGAAATTAGTACATTCCAAAAATGCTATGATTCCTTAAGGTAACATTTCCAAAATGCTATGATAATTTAAAGGAATATTTCAAGTTTAACAAATTTAAAGAAATATTCAATGATTTGAAAATTTGGGTTTTATTTGAATGATATAATATTGAATTATTTTTGAAATGGAAATGATACAATTGTGATATTGCTTTGAAATGAGTATGATATTTTGGTCTTGGAAGTATAAATTATTTGAAATAAATGTGCATGGGTTATAATAACGATTGGTTGTTAAAGAGACCGGGATCGGATATTGTCTTATAACCGGCCAATACCGAAAACCACTTTAACAACTGTGTACGCGGTGGAGATTCTAGAATGAAGTAGGATGGTGGCGACGTTCTCGAGGTATATTACGTGGACCCAACTCCCGTGAGTTGGCATATATGACTAAAACAGGAGCTATACCGGGCTACACAAAGGGTCACACCCTTTCATCGAGCATGCTCCATCGGAAACTATTCTATTACTGTTGTGATTCGATTCGGTGGCGCCACTTTGAATCGGGGGTATTGTTCGAGGTGGGCGGAAGTGCTGGCTTGCCGTCACCACCGATCCGGGAGTGCAAACGGTGTATCCACCCTGGCATTGCCTCGCGTGCCGTGTCATATCCTTATATCGAGCCCACTACGATTTTGGTTTTAAAGATACGACCGCGTTAAGGTTCACCATCCCCTTAACGCTATTTTCTATATGATTATACTTTACTGATTAGACACTACCGTATATAGCGTATATTACTACATAGTAAATAGTTTAACGGATCCTTAGAGGAATGGCGGTCCCAAGTATCCTTTAAGTTACTGATGCATTTTGTTACTGTTCACTTGAGTTGATTTACAGTTTATAAGTATTTATGTCCTGACTCGAGGGTTTTGTGTTTTGCTTTACGCTCGGGTCAGATTGAGTAAGTTAGCATTCCAGATTCACCTTCGGCGTTGGAGCTTTCCTTGAAGATCCAGCCTTCTATTTTGTTTCAGTATCCAGTGTTTCAGTGATGTATCTTGTTACTCTTCTGTTGTATCTTATTTAACTCTGATGTATCTTATATTTATATAGTAGCTTCATGAACTACTATCTCTTTTCTTCCGCTGCATTTTTGTATACTCTGTGTCTGTGATCTGTGATTTTATTTACTATATATTCTGAGATTTGCCAAATTTTTATTTACAACGCGGTATTTTGAGCTATCCAATTCCGGCATGAATGTCTACCTATACACTTATAATGGATGCGAATGGTTGAAAATATCGGGTCGTTACAGGTTTTGAAATGGATAATTATATTCTGGTTTTGAAGTATAAACTATTTTTAAATACCGCAGTATGATAATAACGTTTGGTTGTTGAAGAGACCGGGATCGGAAGTTGTCATACTCTCTGTTAACTCCGAAAACCACTTTAACAACCGTGTATGTGGTGGAGATTCCAGAATGAAGCAGGTTGATGGCGACGTTTCCTGTAAGGTAAAATACGTGGACCCAACTCCCATGAGTTGGCATAAGGTGGCTAAAACAGGAGCGATCGACAGGTTAATGAGGTAGCACCTCTGATCGGATAGTTCCCTTCGATACTATACTCTTACTTTGGATTGATTCGGTGGCCACCTTCACTTTTGATTTCTTTGATTTGGGGGAGTTTGTTCGAGGTGGGTGGTAGCTGCGCGCTACGCGTTACCACCGACCAAGAAGCGTAATTGGTATATCTACCCTAGCATTGCCTAGTTGTGCTGTGTCACCTACCATACCAAGCCTTGTACGAGTTTGGATTTCTCCCGTAGCCCGTGTGGTATCCTCTGGTGGCTTCCCGATCAGGAGGGACTATGATATTGGATGGACTACTGGGACTATTATTGTGTTAAGGGGGAGATTGGGTAACTCCTTAACGCTATTTAAAGTATGTTTATTTTACAATTAGACACTATTATAATAGTGAAATATACAACATAGTAAATAGTTTAACGGATCCTTAGGAGATGTAAATCCCGAGCATCTCTTGAGTTACTGCACTCATATTTACTTCTGTTGATTTAACTCACATAAGATCTTTTAGTTCTGACTCGAGTGTTTTGTCTTTTCAATCCGCTCGAGTCAGTCCGAGCGTTTCAGGATTTGAAGATTTTATTCTGGAGGATGAAGACGAAGATTTGTAGTATTTCTATCTACTATATTATTCCATTTCACCATTTAATACCCCTGCATTAATTATTGTTCTCTGGTATGTGTACTCTGATATGTATTGTATAAATATAATCAAAAGTTCTGCATAACAGCTTCACGAACTGTATATTTGATTATTATATTTTATCCTTCCGCTGTGACATTCTATTTTGTTTTATTTCTTCCTTGTTTTTCTTATTTACCCAATAACAATCCACCATTCCAGGTGTTTTTGAATTGGCACGTGTGTCGATTTAAAGCGTACGAAAAGGCGGACATTACAGTTGGTATCAGAGCTTTGGTTTAGCGATAATCCTTGGCTTTGTGGGGTTTGACTCTTGGTTAATAGGGTAGTGATACCCTATGGGAGTCGCTGAATCTATATATATGAGAGAGCGTATTTGTTAGTGCTATAAAAATGTTTTGATATTGTGTTAATTTGTTCCGTTTTGTATTTATAAATTCTGGTTGATGCATGGGACGCTATGACATCAATAGGGGTTTCTAAACACTTAATAGGACATACCGACATAATATTTGGCTTTAATATAGGTGAATGAAATAATTTTACCTATTATATTTTTTATACATAAAGTAAATTTTTATAAAGTCTATATTTGGTTGTATTATATTGATTGTTAGGTAATAAAATTTATAATTAATAGTCGAAATAAGTTTTAAAATAAATAAATAAAAATTGGAAATATAGGACTTAAGTTCCGGGGTTTTGGAAATTCTTTCAATTGATTTTGGAAAATAATAATAATATTAGAAGTATTTTCTGATATGAATATTTTAATATAATTTGAAAGAAATGTTTTTTAAAAAATTTTTGGAAAGATAAAGTTGTACTCCTCTCTCTGTCGTTGGAAAATAATTTCGGTGATGAGTGCACGTATCATCGACATTAATTTTCGAGTTTCGATGTGGGAAGGCCACTGTAGTAGTTACCACATATTTGTTTGAGAAAATTTTTATCGTTTTAAATTATAATTGGATATATATATATTTTTTTTAATAGTATACGTGTATCTATTATTTTAAATGATTTAAGATTAAACCCGGTATTTGGTTTTTAATTTCCAGTTAATTAATAGTTCAATTAAGTGTAGTAAATTGGAATATGACTAACTAATAAATTGGAACCTTTAATTAAAGTAAAAGTTTAATATAATAGGAAGATAAGTAATGTAAATAAATGATTGTAAACCTTTGTAAATGAAATTCTTTATTTATAAGAATTGATGTATGAGTTATAAATTTAAGTGTAATTAAAATGTTACTATAATTGAAAATAATAGAATGTAAGCATTAAATAAATGAATGAAATTAAAGGTAATTGTAACGACCCGTAAATTTCGACCATTTTATTTGTTAATTTAAATTGATTTTTGTAATTTAATGTAGAAAGAAATGAAAATCTTATAATTGAAAATTGGAGTGAACGTTAGAAATTAAATGATGCATTGGTAAATAAAATAAATTTGGACAATTGGAATGAAATCCACTTGAAGAAATAGGGGAAACCCTTATAGTTTGTTAATTTAATTTGATTGGGTAATTAATACTGGAAGGAATAAATTGGAAAAAAATATTAATGAAATAATAACTGAATTTAATTTCAACTATATAAATGGAAGTAAATTTTATTAACTGGATGTCAATATTGAAAAAATTAATGGAAATTGAACGTAAATTGAGGTAATAAAGTGAATGTTAGAATTTAAATGAGCAATTGGAATGAATGGAATAATACTAAAACGAATACAATTTGGATAGATTTAATGAAATTGAAATAAATGAAATAGGGTAAGTATTATACCTGAATATAATTAAACATGGAGAAACATAAAAGTAAGTATTGAATTCAAACAATGTATAATTTGGGTAATAAAATAAGTTTATTTATGGAGTTAGAATTTGTTTATATTATTTTAGGCTATAAATCAAATAGAAAAGAACAAGCGAATCATAAGGGTATGATAACAATTATTTTATATTACCTAATTTATTTGTCAATTAATTTATTTGAAATAAATTCCTCTTAAATGTTAAATAATTTTAATACTGTTATTGATGAAACGTTACTTAATGATTTTTAATTTAGTAACGGAAGAGTGAATGAGAATTTATCGAAAACATAAATTTATTTTTGAGTAAACAAGTGTATTTATTGAACAAATTTATGATAATTGGATAATGCAGTGTTAATGGAATTAATTAGTGTTATGTCTAGGATTTATACAAGGGTAGGTAAGTAGTAAACTTATAAATGAAAGAAAGTAAGTAGGTGACCATTTATTTAGGTTATTTATTCAATTTAGTATGTTAAATAAAAATTTGGGAATCGGATCTCAATAAAGGGAAATTAAGTTGTATGTTAGTTTGAAATAAAATCTAATAAATATTACATTAATATGGAATGTAGTACAAATGGTTAGGGATTTTCGAATTTGGTAAAAAAGGGATTGAACTTAGGAAACTTTGTTAATTGAGTTTACAACCTTTGTTTGCGCAAAAAATGGGCAAACACCTCCAAGTCGTGTGATTTAGTTGATTTTATGTGATTCTTAATGATTTAGATGAGTTATGTAAATATGAAAAAAGCAAGGGCCGAAATGTAAAAGACACACAGATTTATAGTGGTTCGGCCAGAACGTGCCTACGTCCACTTTATATGTTATTATCTTCTTTCTTTCATATTACAAGTACAATGCTTTGTGTACAAGTATATGAAAGTAGTTTGAAAGTTCCTTCCGTGCTTGAGCTCTCAAACTTGTCTGCCATTGTTGTACCCCTGCCCCTCTATTTATAGAGTGAGGTAGGGGGCAGGGGTCTTGGATGTATATAGCTGCTGGTGGGCCCGGGCTGAAGCAATCTGGCCTGGTAGCGTTCTGGTTCGGCGAAGCTTGGTTCGGTCGTAGTTGGAGAAGGTTGGGCCGGTGGAGTTTTGGTCCGGTGATAGCATGGCTCGGTGGTATGTGGTTTGGTGGAGCATGGAAGTGGGGCTTGGCTCGGCTATGGAAGAAGGAGAGGTCCGGTTCGGCTATGGTTTGGGGGGAAGGTTGGTTTTGGATCGGTACTACCGAATGAATTGGGAAAGCCGAATGAGGGGAGTGCCGGACGAGCTCTTGGAGGTTCAATTCCGAATGTGCTATGCCGAATGGAATATGTGGTGTACTACCGAATCAACCTTTAAACCCTTGAAGTGCCGAACGGACTTAGGAACTGGATGGAATGGAGGTTGCGAACCTGGGTGAAACTGACGCTTCTCGGTCTTGAGACCTTCTGGGTGAAAATTTGCCCCAACATTTGCCCCCCAAAGTGGGGCGCGTGCTTGCATGTGTCGCGCTTTGTTTTCCTATGGTAGTGTTAACGCTAAAAT
Source organism: Allium cepa (assembly GCA_030765085.1). NCBI lineage: Eukaryota > Viridiplantae > Streptophyta > Magnoliopsida > Asparagales > Amaryllidaceae > Allium > Allium cepa. The sequence continues at coordinate 763,855,843 of CM060937.1, read as the reverse complement.
TTGAACGCTAACACCCCGGTGTATGAAATGTAATTGTGAAAGCACCACCCGATAGCTTGGGAACAGATTATAAGTAGATAATAGCGGAAAAGCAGTAAAAAACAGCAATTTTATAGTGGTTCGGCTTAAGAGAGAGCCTACGTCCACTTTGAATATCTTTATTGACGATTTCGTTAATAGCTGATACAATTCTTCCCAAGTACAATACACTTTGAATTACAAGACACTTTGAACGAGTAGCTCAAACTTCAATGGAGATGAGAGTCTTTAAATCCATGTTGGATGTATGTGACCTCTTCTTGAAGTTGTTTGTAGCGTTCTTCGTGTCTTGAGAGCTTCGAGTGTTGGATTGGTTTGGAATGCAGCAGAGTATCGGCGCTTGAAGAGAATGAGCCAAAAGTCCTTTTTCTGTTGGAGTTATGGGCGTATTTATAGGCATCTTCGGAGTTAGGTCGTAACTCGTATACGACTCACGATGAGTCGTAACTCGTGTACGCCTCATGATGAGTCGTAACTCGTATACGACTCATGGTAGGTCGCGGCTGATTTACTGGGTTCATGGCTTGGCCCAGAGTTATGCACCCATCTGAATGAAAGATACAAGTTCTAAGTCGTTCACGAGTTAACCAAATGCAGTTTCCTTTATGCTAGCATGAGTCGTACACGACTCATCATAGGTCGTAAGTCGTCAGCGATTCTTCTTACTACAGCGTGGTGTTGAACTTGTCTCCAAGTCTTAGGTCGTGAACAACTTATCTTTTGAGCCGTAGACTTCCTGTCGCGCCATCTTCTAACTCGTAAGATTGTTATCTCGTAGACTCTTTAACTCGTGGAGGCCTTAAGCCGTAGATCCTTATCTCGTAAACCTTTTAACTCGTAGAGTCTTTAACTCGTAGTGGCCTTAACTCGTAGATCTTTTAACTCGTAGATTCTTTAACTCGTAGATCCTTAACTCGTAGGTCGTTCAGCCCTTGAATGGTTAGGTCGTGAAGACCTTGAGTCGCAGAGTTCTTGAGTCGTTGATCCACTGAGTCGGCCTGTCTCATGAACCGCTAACCCTCTTGAGTCGTTCCATTCCTCTAAGTCGCCTTGAACCTTAACTCGTTAAGTCGTGGCACTTCTTAGGTCGTCCAATCCTTGAGTCGTTAAGCTTATTGAGTCGTTAACCATATTAAGTCGGCAACCTTGTTAAGTCGGCAACCTTGTTAAGTCGGTAAGTCGTATACCGTTTTGGTCGGGGCGCTGCCCCCTGGACCCCTGCGACCTGACCAGTCAGGTCGAACACCGTAGGCGGTGGCGTTGCCCCCGCACCCCCGCCTTGGGGGGTTGGTACCCCCCTGGACCCCCCCTCCGTAGGGGATCTTATCTGAAAATTCATTCAACAGAACTTGCTTTATTGGGAGGTTAAATCGACCATCCTTCGAGATGAACTATCATTGGCTTATCGGTCGATTTTTGATGTCACGGCCTTGCTGAAAAAGCAGAGTTAACACTTGCCCCTCGAAGTATACGCCTAGGGACTAGGTTGTGTGCTTCGATTCTTCTTAACTCGTGCTTTATTGAGCTGCTGAGCTTGTACTTAGGCAGCTTTACTTTGTTTTGTCCTGAAGCCTTTTGAACTTGACCAGAACTTGTTGAACTCTTTACAGATTATTTTAACAACCTATTAAATGCAACATTTGCGGAAAAATGGGGCGAATATACTCATCACCGATTGCCCATATCGAGTGATGGATTAGATCAAAGAACTGATATTTTACGGTAAGTAAATTAGTATGGATTTGATGAAGTGTTGCGAATCAACTATCTTGAATGAAGTATCAACAAAAAATTTACACAGTTATAACTGCTATTTGCATTGATACTGCACTTATTTTCAAATAACAAGCCTCGAATTTTTCTGAATTGAGATATTTGCCAACCAGTATTATTTCGAGTATTACTTTATTAGCTTGTTATTCAAGTAGCTTTGCACAACACTTCACACGCTTTTAGGAAACGTGCACCTTTATTTTTCGAATACTCAGTTCTTTATGTAGAATGTCTTCTTGATAAGAAGAAATAGTGGAGCAAGCTGGATTTTTTCACTTTTGAGATTTTCAGAATTCGAGTTGTTGAGTGCTAATTTCGTTCTTTACTTTGTAGCATTCCCTTCTCTTTCCGAATATTTCAGTCATAAGTCAATTTTTAAAAGACTAAATGCTGTGGCGGTTAAAGAGAGGAGTGTTAAATTTCTGCTTAAAGACGATTTTTTGCACTTAATTCGGACCTTTTTCCCTCTTTTGATTGACTTGGCCTTATGATGCCCCTGATTTTTAAGCAGAGACTTCAGGTGCCCCAGCTTTCGCAGAGGAACTTGCATCTAGGAGACCTGCAAATGTGTGAAATTTTTTTTATAGTATGGAATGAGATTATTCTTCCTACTTGTACAGAATTTTGTCTGTATTTGAGAATGCAATTATTGCTCATTTTCATATAAGTTTTTCATTTTCTTTGCATAATACTGCGGTGAGCTTGTGGTCTTTTGCTTGGGTATTGCTTGACTAATATAGCGATATTTTATTGTCCCTATACCATAGCTTATTGTAATATTCTCCATTTTTGCGGAGATTTTGGAGGACAATTCTTCTGTTTTGAGAAGACTTATACTCTTACTTTAGAGAATAACTCTTCCATTTTGAGAAAGCATGCACTCTTTCTTTAGAGAATAATTTTCCATTTTTGAGGAAATATTATTCTTGCTCTGGTAGAGTGCGCCTTGTATTGGAGAAGCCTTTTCTCCTTTTTTTTTTTTTTTTTTTTTTTGGTTGCGCCTCGCTGGAGGGCTTTGATTTGACATTTCAACTCTGGAGGAGTGGGCTTCCACAGAGATTGCACTTCATCTCCGGTGAAATGTGCCCCCGAAGAGGTCTTTATCCTCTGAAGGGTTGTGCCTTTGAGTACGGCTTTAGTTTATGCTTCAAACATGGGAAGCGTGCCTCATTGGAGGACTTTTAGTTTGTGCTTCAAACATGGGAAGCATGCCTCATTGGAGGACTTTAGTTTGTACTTCAAACTTGGGAAGTGTGCCTCATTGGAGGACTTTAGTTTGCGCTTCAAACATGGGAAGCGTGCCTCATTGGAGGACTGGAGTTTGTACTTCAAACTTGGGAAGTGTGCCTCATTGGAGGACTTTAGTTTGCGCTTCAAACATGGGAAGCGTGCCTCATTGGAGGACTTGAGTTTGCTCTTAAAACTTGGGAAGTGTGCCTCATTGGAGGACTTTAGTTTGCGCTTCAAACATGGGAAGCGTGCCTCATTGGAGGACTTGAGTTTGTACTTCAAACTTGGGAAGTGTGCCTCATTGGAGGACTTTAGTTTGCGCTTCAAACATGGGAAGCGTGCCTCATTGGAGGACTTGAGTTTGCTCTTCAAACTTGGGAAGTGTGCCTCATTGGAGGACTTTATTTTGCGCTTCAAACATGGGAAGCGTGCCTCATTGGAGGACTTGAGTTTGTACTTCAAACTTGGGAAGTGTGCCTCATTGGAGGACTTTAGTTTGCGCTTCAAACATGGGAAGCGTGCCTCATTGGAGGACTTGAGTTTGTACTTCAAACTTGGGAAGTGTGCCTCATTGGAGGACTTTAGTTTGCGCTTCAAACATGGGAAGCGTGCCTCATTGGAGGACTTGAGTTTGTACTTCCAATTTGGGAAGTGTGCCTCATTGGAGGACTTTAGTTTGCGCTTCAAACATGGGAAGCGTGCCTCATTGGAGGACTTGAGTTTGCTCTTCAAACTTGGGAAGTGTGCCTCATTGGAGGACTTTAGTTTGCGCTTCAAACATGGGAAGCGTGCCTCATTGGAGGACTTGAGTTTGTACTTCAAACTTGGGAAGTGTGCCTCATTGGAGGACTTTAGTTTGCGCTTCAAACATGGGAAGCGTGCCTCATTGGAGGACTTGAGTTTGTACTTCAAACTTGGGAAGTGTGCCTCATTGGAGGACTTTAGTTTGCGCTTCAAACATGGGATGCGTGCCTCATTGGAGGACTTGAGTTTGTACTTCAAACTTGGGAAGTGTGCCTCATTGGAGGACTTTAGTTTGCGCTTCAAACATGGGAAGCGTGCCTCATTGGAGGACTTGTGCCTCCGAAGAGGGCTTGTGTGTTTTCTGTCTGCTTGCCCATGCCTCTTCACCATCTGCTCCTTAGTGATTCCTCGTTATCATTTCCACAGCCATGTTCTTTTCTTTGCCAGTTATTCGTCTCTTTTCCAGAGAAATGCTCCTCATTGTTAAGTGAATCCACAGGGCAGACCCAAACTACCTGACTAGATGTCTGTTTGCACAAACGATCTTTGTCGGTTAGCGAGGGCCTGAAACCTCCGCGTTGCGAAGGTGCCCTTTTGGTTGTATCAACTGTTCATGAGGAACATTTCTTATGCAGGAATTCAATTTGGAACCTTTTTTGGCTTGACATTTATTTGCTCGATGACTTATAAGAATCGCTTTGCTTTGCGATGTGCTGACTAGGTAAGCTTTGCTTTGATTGCCTGCAATATTAAATCGACATTTTAGCAATATATTCAAGATATTTGGCATATCGAAATGAAACAGGTCTTTTATAGTAATAGAAAACACAATATTTATAGTTTCTATATTTCATTTGCAATGTTTTTACAACGACTTTTAATATGAGAATGATAAATCCATTATTCTTTTACAAATTTGTAACAAAGCCTTAAAGTAAAACAAGGATGCAACTCCATGCTGTCCCAAGCTTCTCGGGATCGAATCTCCGGTGTGAGAACAGGAACATTCTCTCCCTTCTGGACTTTTCTTAGAGCATGAGCGTATCCTTCCATCCTATCATGATTCCTGTCTGCCGGGTGAGGGGCTCCCCTGAGTGGATGAGGATGGGTCATTCCTGTCTCTTTTGACATATTGCTGGAGTTTATTCTGTCTCAATAGTTCTTCAATCAAATTCCTTAAATGACGACATTCGTTGGTGTCATGACCAGGTTGGTTGTGGAATTGACAGAACCTCCCATTATGCATAGCATTTTTCCCAACCTTCAACTCAGGTGGCTTAGGATAATCAAAAGCATCCTTGGTTGCGAGAAAGATGTTCTCCAGAGTATCAGTTAAGAGAGTAAAGTCTGAAGGTTTAAAGCGGCGAGCTTTCTTCAAGTCTCTTTGCTTTTTTCCACCATCGTTCTTCCTCTTCTGTCCTCTAGATTCTCTTTTATCAGAAGTAACACCGACATTCAAAATTTCGGCCTCGATTGCTCTTGAAGTCGCAGGAAAGCTTTCCAAACGCATAAATTCATCAGCCTTCTTATAGAATTTCTCAAGTGAGTTTGGCTCCTTCATTTTTATCCATTTACCAAATTCACTCGATTTATCGATAGCCCGCATTAGATAAGTCAAAACCATCCTTGGCTCTGCGTTCTCGACTTCAGCTAAGGCTATATTGAAACGATTTAAGAATGATCTGGTAGATTCTCCGGGGTTTTGTTCTAGACTAGAGAGAGACATTATATCCTTGGCTTTTGTAGCATATAGCCTGAACTGATCCTTGAACTTTCGTGTTAAGTCAGAGAATTGATCCACGGATCTAACTGGCAGCTTTGTGAACCAAAGTAAAGCCACTCCCTTTAAGTATACCGGAAAGTAACGGCACTCGATCTCATCTGTTGCTCTTGCCCCGGTCATATGCCAATCGTACTTGTAAAGGAATTGGTTAGGGTCACTTGTCCCTCGATAAGCTGGGATGGTAGGAGGTACAAATTTCTTGGGAAACTCTGCCTTTAAGTTTTTTTCGATGAACGGTGTCTTACTCGAGGCAAATCCCCAATCATTTTCATCCTCTTGCCTTTGCATGCTTTCTTTCATAATTTGTCGGACCATTCCAGAAATATACTCCTCGTCATGTCGAGTCCTAGATCCACCAACCTCTGGAAGTGTTCGTTCAAAGGGGCTAGCAGCTCTTTCAGGAGCATTTCTTTCTTCAGCATCACGAATGTTGCCAGCCAAATTCCTTTCATTATCTGCCGGTTGGCGGTTTGCCCCAAGCAAATCGTTCAACCTATTCAGAATTAGGGCATTCTGGGCATTCTGAGCCTCAAATTGTGCATTTTGGGCATTGATTTGTTGGTTCAGCCCTAAAATTGCAGCATCCAGCTCTGGCTTTGTAACTCCGACAGCTGGAGTGGCTTGATTCGATATAGGGGAAGCGGAGGTTCCCTCTTGAATATTCCCAGATCTGACAGATCTACTCTTCCTTCCAGGAGCCATAATCTCGGATAGACTTCTGGTTTTCAAGGAAATTCTCTCTACAAACCTCTGTGAAGCAATGATGATAACTCGCCTGAGTTCAGTTCTCAGTGAAAAGCACCAAAAATGTTAACGCTAAAATTTGAACGCTAACACCCCGGTGTATGAAATGTAATTGTGAAAGCACCACCCGATAGCTCGGGAACAGATTATAAGTAGATAATAGCGGAAAAGCAGTAAAAAACAGCAATTTTATAGTGGTTCGGCTTAAGAGAGAGCCTACGTCCACTTTGAATATCTTTATTGACGATTTCGTTAATAGCTGATACAATTCTTCCCAAGTACAATACACTTTGAATTACAAGACACTTTGAACGAGTAGCTCAAACTTCAATGGAGATGAGAGTCTTCAAATCCATGTTGGATGTATGTGACCTCTTCTTGAAGTTGTTTGTAGCGTTCTTCGTGTCTTGAGAGCTTCGAGTGTTGGATTGGTTTGGAATGCAGCAGAGTATCGGCGCTTGAAGTTAATGAGCCAAAAGTCCTTTTTCTATTGGAGTTATGGGCGTATTTCTGTTGGGTTTATTGCCAGCTCAGAGCATGCCTAAGGATCGTTCGCGACCCCGTACATGTGTAAGTAGCTTAGCCATTTCAGAATTAGCAGAGCTAAATATCCATCCAACCGATGAATTTTAAAAGGATGTCAAAGTGTAGATTCTCACAACGATAGGGTTAATAGCCATTCAGAGCATGCCTGTGGACCGTTCGTGGTCGCGTACATGTGTAAATGATTAACCCATGTTAGTGAGAGATTTACTACTTGTTCATCGTTTTCAGAATCTCTATTTTATCAGTAAATCCTAAGGTCCGCTACTTATCTGAGCGAGGCGCTTTGCATGCCCCCGCTTCTGGTCTTTGTCGGTTTGGTAGCTTCATTCGGTTTTGGTTTGGTCCGGTATGCCAAACCGGTTGGACCGGTGCTTCTGCGCTCGTCTATATATAGGGGCTACACCCCCTTAGAAATTCTTTGCCGAATCAACGAGGGCCGAATCAACCTTATACCGAGTCAATCACTAGCCGAACCAATCTCGTGCCGAACGAGGTATATATCCCTTTGCCGAATGAACTTGATAACCGAATGGGTCTGATGCCGAATAAACACGAAAGTTTTTATTTGCCGAATGCTTCTTTGCATTGTATTACCGAATGAGCAAGTATACCGGATGAACTTCCAAGGCCGAATGAAACTACCGAATGGATTATATGCCGAATGAGAATTCATACTTGAATCTCGAGTGGAATACCAGACCTATATACACTTGCTTGCTTTATATACTTACTTGTTTATGTTTCTATACTTCTTGTTCTAACACCGTGTTTTTCTTGTGCTGCAAATAAATGTCTCGCAAAGCGGAAACCTGATCGGATAAAAAGAAATCTAAAAGTAGAGGAGAGTCATCCTCCTCCGTGCCCCCAGCCCAACCAAGACCGGTGCCACATGGGCCTGCCCCGAGGTCGTTAGTGGATGGGTACGGTCCCCAGGAACTTCTGGTCTCCCCTCCCGATTGCTTTCCTAGCTCCCTAAAGGAGGAGCAACTTGATATTATATCCCGTTCCTTCGGGATAGACAGGGCTCGCATGCTGTTGCCGGGAGATGGAGTGATGCCGTATAATCCCCCCGAAGGCTACTTTGCTTACAGCAGATATCATTGCATGTGTGGTGCTATCCCTCCTATCAATGCCTGGATAGTTAGCTTTACCACATATTTGAAGGTGGCTCCATTCCAGCTCCAGCCGAACTCTTATGCCATTCTGGTGAGCCTTTTCGTTATCTTTCAGAGGAGGTACGGGCGCCCTCCTTCTAACCGGGAAATTCGATATTTGTATAACCTGAGAGGCTACAAGAAGGGGTCTCCGTATATTAGTCGATAAGTGGCCGTGCCCTTCAAACCGGTCTTGGACTTATATTCAAAGTTTACCATGTTCAAGAAAGAATGGTTTTTATCAAGGACGATTCTGTTTCTTTCCGCCTTTTCACTTCCGGCTGTAAGATGAATTTCATTTATATTTTCCATGTTCTGACTGTAGTGCTTCTTCTGACACGCTTCTATTTCTTGCTAGCGACAGGTGGCATTGCAGTCGTGGAAGATGATTCTTTGGCGCGGATGGCTGCTGAAATAAAGGCCATTCCCGCACGGGACAGGTCGGCTTCGTTCCTGATCAGGAACGCTACCCTCCTGGAGTACAACTTGATCCAGCCGCACCAGTCCGTGGTTAAGCAGAGGGACACGGCTGAGGAGAAGGCCGCTAAAGCTAAGGAGGGGGCCACGGTGAAGAGTGGCAAGAGGAAGCCCTTTGCACAACATCCCGTCGCGGGAGGCAAGAAGCTTAAGGAGTATGAGGGCCCCTCTCCTAGTACTTGCCCGATCATCCCGGAGGAGGAAGGTGTGGAAGAGGGCGAAGGTGGCGATATGGAAGGAGAGTCGGAGGGCGGAGGAGATGGAGATGGTCAGGGTGGTAGTGGTGCTGGTGCCTTAACTTCTGGGCAAGACTCTGAACTGGATGAGGCCCTCCGCCAGGCCTTCGGGGAATCGGAGGGAGAATCGGAAGCGGAGAAGGCGAAGGAGACTGGCAAGGTCGGGGCTGCTGCCGATCTATCCCCTAAGGGCTCCTCAGCCAGGGTGACTCCGGCGGTGCAAGGTGAACTTTTGTCCTCTGTCGATTCCATTTACGATAGGGACTTAGAAATATTTTATGGTTCACTTCCGTCCTGGAATGAGATTCAGGACTTATTGCAGTATCCCACTCCTCCGCAGGGTTTGTATAATAGATGTGCATTCTCACTTTTTCTTTCTTTTTAACTTAACATATTTCTTGAATTATGGATCGTCGTATGTTCATAACACTTGTTTTTTACTCCAGGGGCAGGCCAGGCGGCTAATACGTCAGACGTTCGACACCTCCTTGAACAATTCAAGTTGATGAGAGCTTCTGATAAGCCGAAGCCTCTTACTGGTCGTCCTGGGGACGTGGTCAGATACCGTACTCTTCTTGGGGTCATTGAAGAGAGCATTCAGAAAAAGAAGAGGAGTCGTTCCTTATTTGAGCCTTCCCCTGGTCCGCAGCTTCCTGTTCAGCCTCCTCGTGATACCACGGAGGAGAGCACGGAGTTTATCCCCCCTCCACCTCCTTCTAAGAATCCCACTGTTATCCGTATAAGGCGTCCCGACGTGCCTCGCGACCCCTTTGCCGGTCATCCTGATTTAGATCCAAGCTCTCGGGATATTTCATTTGATGAGGCCACGGGTGAGCACCTTCTTCCCCGCAACCCCATGGTGCGAGTGCTAGATGAGGCCAAGTCCTTAGATCTTGATCTGCTTACTACTCGGGTAGTTACCATGGGAGACGAAGCCAAAGCTAATATCGATCGGGTGGCTGAAGAGACCAAGAAGTTAATGGAGCATCATGCTCAATTGGTCAAGGCCGGGGAGGAGATTGGGAGTGCTAATATTCGGTTGCGGCTAAAGGTTGCCGATCAGGCCGAACAGCTTGCCGGTCAAGCCGTTCAGATTTCTCAGCACGAGGAAGCCTCCAGGCAGCTGAAAGAGACCATGTAAAAGGCTGGTAGGGCAGAACTACGGAAGATGGAGGCCGCCTGTAAGGAGCGGATCGACATGGCCATTGCGACAGTGGATGAGGTTCGGAATGCGGATCTCGAGCAGGTAGAGGAGTTGTCTGGGAGGCTTGAGGCCGCGGAGATGGCTCAAGTCAAGTTAAAGGAGGAGATGGAGGAGATGAGGAGGTCTCTCCAGGCTGACTGCTTGAGATACCGATCAGAGAGGGATGTCGCTGTCGCCAAGTTGCAGGTTTCCGAGGCCCGGGTGAGGGAGTTTGAGGAGAATGAGGGGATGATGGACGAGATGCTGCAGGACATGTACTTCTGCACTTGGAAGGAGGGCAGCTTGTCTTGGATGGATGACTATCCCCGGGTCATGGCCAAGATATATCTTCGGGCTTTAGAGGAGGCCAGGGTCAATGCGGGTAAGGAAGGTGGAGTGGCTTTTAGTTTAGATGTGGTCACTGCTCAGTTCTCCAAAGGGGAGCAAGCGGCGGTGAAGGAGGGGATGCGGTTGCTTGCTGCGGAGGAAGCGGGTGTGCAACTGGGGGATGAGGATCAAGCGGCGGACGCTGGTGAGTTATTCTTCTCTTTTCCTTTTCTTTCTGGGTTTCCATAACTTGATCGTTTATCGTTTGTTTAATGAATTCCTCTTTTGAATTGGACAGGTGGAACTTCCGATCAACACGCTGGGAGCTCCGACCCTGCGGCCAGTAGGCTTGGGGGAGTTGGTAGGATGAGAGCGAAGTGTGGACGCAGCTGGTTACTTGTCCGGATTTGGCCACCTTTTTATTTCGCTTTATCGCTGTTTATGTTAGTCCAAAACATTGATGTGACTGTAATAATATTATTTGCAAAGAATAACTTTATGTGATTTTATGACATAAGCTGATTTTGTTATGTTTAAATGTTGTTGTCATTTTGATGTGGTGCGTGAGAAGTATGCATATGCCTGTGATTTTAGTTGTGTTTGATGTTAAGCTGTTGCTTGAAATATAATTTCATGTTTTGCAATGTTAGTGTGACGTATGAATAAACTATAGTTACATATTTATGTACAAGAGAAGTGAGTACCGCCCTTCATGTTTTAGTTGCAGGTGGTAGCTTCGAGCGTCTTGTGTAACTGATCATGGATATAGCTAAGTACCTTGCCACCCAGTACGCCGGCTTAGATTCTTATGAGTGAATGCTCCCTATTTGGTTTCCTGTACTTTAGAGTTTGTTATACAGGATAGGAGAAAAGTATTTAAATGAAATGGAAATATGGGAAAAGTAAAACTTCCAGTCACGGAAGGCCGTCGATGTGCTTAAGTTCGTGGCAAACGGGTTTTGTAGTCACTTTCCCTAGATGTGGGTCTTGGAGACATTTGTCACCCATCTTACGCCTCCGCGGGGAGTTTTCTTTTTTACCACAGCCGCACTTAAGACACATCGGAGCCGAGATCGCACACGGTAACTACCCGAACCATTACGGTTCGTAATCGTGGGTATTATTCGATTTACCGTGGCCGGCTAGCGTGGGTGCCGTTGGCCGTGAACTACCCATGGCTGGCCACACCTTATGTTGGGGCTTAAAGTAGGTTCACAGTTGCCGGCGAGCGGAACGCCGTAATGAGCTGCCATCGGCTATAGTCGGCCTTTATGATGACTTATAATCGGCTCATTACAGTTGTCTTTGAGGGCAGTCGCGAGCAGTGAGTTAACCCGCAGCAGAGGGATGCTGGAGCAAAAGAGTCTCATTGGCGAGTGCATAGAATCGTAGCGTACCTGTTAGGCCTTGTCCAGATGAGGCCGTGGTGCGTCTTGAGTGGAGATGCCATAGGATTTTGTTCAACAGAAAAGGATAAAGCTTAACAAGCAGCCAATATATAAAGGAACACTGATTCTCTTTGTTAATTCACTTCATATGGGCAGTACAAGTTAAGAAAAGTATCGACGGAGGTGTCGGATGTTCCATGCCCTCTGGAACACCTCTCCGTCCACTGTTGACAAAATATAAGCTCCGTTGTGGAGATCTTTATGAATTACATATGGTCCGTCCCAGATGGGGTCCAGTGCCCCGGGACGCGGAAAGATTCGCCTGAGGACAAGGTCTCCTTCTTGTAAGATGCGATGCTTGACTTTAGAGTTGTATAGTGCTGCCACTTTTTGTTTGTGAGCTGCTGCTTTGAGTGTTGCATCGTTTCTCCTTTCCTCAATCAGATCCAAAGACATGAGGAGGAGTTCTTCGTTTTCTTCTGGATTGTAGTGGATCCTAAGGTGGGAAGGAACAATAGTCTCAACAGGGTGCATTGCCTCCGATCCGTATGCCAAAGAGAAAGGAGTATGTCCCGTTGATGTTCTGAAAGATGTGCGGTAGGCCCAAAGTGCCGTAGGAAGTTCGTCCACCCAAGCGCCTTTTGACTTTTCAAGTTTCTTCTTGATTAGGGTTTTGAGAATTTTGTTGACAGCTTCGACTTGTCCGTTTACCTGAGGATAAGCTACTGATGAGAAGCTTTTATGAATTCCATGCTCTTGGCACCAGTCGGCGAATTTTTTGCTGTCAAATTGGAGTCCATTGTCCGATATGTTCTTGAGTGGTACTCCGTACCTGCACAGAATATTTTTGATCAAAAAGTTGATAACTTTGGCTGAAGATATTTTATTTAGGGGTTCCGCTTCCACCTATTTGGTGAAATAATCGACTGCCACTATAGCATATTTGGCTCCGCCTCTGCCCGTTGGCAGTTCGCCAATTAAATCAATTCCCCATACAGCAAAGGGCCAAGGGCTGGTCATTTGAGTAATCTCATTTGTGGGTAGTCGAGGAATCTTAGCAAATTTCTGACATCTGTCGCATCTCTTGACGAAGTCTAAGGCGTCTTTGTTTAGTGTGAGCCAGTAATATCCATATCTGAGTATCTTTTTCGCCAGAGTCTGCCCTCCAGTGTGATCTCCGCAACTTCCTTGATGGATGTTGAATAAGATTTCCTTGGCTTCCCTTCCAGCGACGCATCTGAATAGGGGGCTAGAGAAGCCACGCCGATAGAGGATGCCTTCTTGTATTGTGTAGTGGGGAGCTTTCCTCAAAATTCTCCTGACTTCATCACGTTTGTCTGGTAGTGTGCCGTCCTACAAATATTTTCGGATAGGAGTCATCCAAGTTCCTTCTTCGATTGCAGTTATCAGATTCACTTGTTCGAAACTTGGGGCTAGCTGCCTTGAGATGGCTAGTGCTCCGGAAATGGTGCTATTCTTCATACTAGCTTGCTTTGCTAGTTCATCGGCCTCTTGGTTATCTTTTCGAGGAATGTGTTTGATTAGATAATGGTCCAATTGATCGAGCAGCAGTTTGGTTTTCTTTAGATATGCCGTGAGTCGTTCTCATCGTGTCTGGAACTCTCCTAGTACTTGGTTTACGATAAGTTGAGAATCACTATGAAGACATAAAGAATTGACTCCAATTTCTAAGGCAAGCTCCAATCCCGCTATTACTGCCTCATACTCCGCATCGTTGTTAGTGGCCGCGAATTCCAACCTTAATGCATAGTACAGCTTTCTTCCCCTGGGGGTGATTATCACAATACCTGCCCCCGAGCCTTGTTCGTTAGATGCTCCATCTACAAAGAGGTTCCACTTGATGTTTTTTGCTATTTCAAATTGATCCTTGCCTTCGTTGGTAGTGAATTCGGCAATGAAATCGGCCATGGCTTGCCCCTTGATAGCGGTGCGAGGATGGTAGGTGACGTCATACTGACTTAGTTCAATGCACCATTTGAGGACTCGTCCAGAAGTGTCGGGACGATGGAGCACCTGTCTTAGTGGTTGATCGGTTAGAACTCTGATGGAGTGAGATTGGAAGTAGTGTCGCAGTTTTCGTGACGCGATCAATAAACAATATGCCAATTTCTCAAGTTTAGGATATCTGGCTTCTGCCCCTGTAAATCTCTTACTTATAAAGTATACCGGGCGTTGTGTGCGGTCCTCTTCTCTTACCAAGGCAGCGCTTAGAGCATGAGTTGATACAGCGAGGTATAGGTATAGCTCTTCGCCTTCGTTTGGAGTTGAGAGTACTGGTGGTCTCTGAAGGTGTTCGATCAGGTTAAGGAAGGCTTTTAAGCATTCATCGGTCCACTCGAACTTTCCTTTGTCTTTCTTGAGAGCTTCGAAGAAAGGGACGCACTTGTCAGTTGCTTTGGAAATGAATCTGCTTAGGGCGGCTACCTTTCCGTTTAGGCTCTGCATTTCTTTTCGAGTGGAAGGTATCCTTATTTCTTTTAGAGCCCGGATTTGTTCAGGGTTTGCTTCAATTCCTCTGGCATGGACGATGAATCCTAAGAATTTTCCCGATGACACTCCGAAGGAGCACTTTAGAGGATTCAGCTTCATTCCATATCGGCGAAGTACCTGAAACATCTCGCCCAGGTGGCTTACATGATCGTCGGCTCTCCTGGACTTTACCAACATGTCATCCACATATACTTCCATAGTTCGTCCTATTAATTCCGCGAACATCTTGTTGACGAGGCGCTGATAGGTAGCTCCGGCATTTTTGAGTCCAAAAGGCATTACTTTGTAACAATATAATCCCCGGTCAGTGATGAAGCTGGTGTGGTCTTGATCGGGAGCGTGCATGGGAATCTGGTTGTATCCGGAGTATGCATCCATAAAAGATAAATGTTCGTGCCTGGCAGTGCTGTCCACAAGTTGATCGATTCGGGGGAACGGGAAGCAGTCTTTCGGGCAAGCGTCATTTAAGTTGGAGAAATCAATGCATGTTCGCCACTTCCCATTAGCTTTCTTTACTAGTACCGGGTTAGCGATCCATTCTGGGTAGATGGCTTCTCATATGAAGTCATTAGCAAGTAGGTTCTTTACTTCCTCATCGAGGGCTGCTGATCGTTCTGCTCCCATGCTTCTCTTTTTCTGCTTTATCGGTACCTTGGTGGGATCGATCTTCAGCATGTGGCATGCTATGTCTGGGGAGATTCCTGTCATATCGGCATGTGTCCACGCAAATACATCTAAGTTGTGGCGGAGAAAGTCAATGAGTTGATCCTTCAATTTTGTTTTTAGCTGAGATCCTATTTTTAATAGTCTACTTGAATCATGTTTGTCTACAGATACGAATTCCATGGCCTCTGCAGGCTCAGCGGTAGCCTCCTCCTCCTTATCCCTGGGGTCTAGTTCATTGAAAGGATCGCTGGTGTATCGAAGAGGAGGGGCTTTCTTTAGTTGCTATGTTTCCAAGCTTTTCATGCAGAGGGTAGTCTCTACATCTTTCCCTTTATTCTTTCTACGGTTATTGCGAAGTTTAGTTACATAGCAATCTCGAGCGGCGTCTTGATCTCCTTCAACTTCTCCTATTCCGTTATCTGTTGGGAATTTCATCTTTAGGCACCACGGGGCTAGGACAATTTGGAAGTCAGATAAGGCTGGTCTTCCCAAGAAGGCGTTGTAGGCTGAGTGGTTTTCTATTAGTACGAACGTTTGTTTTCGCACAACGGAGCGGAGATGACTTCCTATTTCGACGAAGAGGTCAAGTTGCCCGAGGGGCATTTTCGCATCTCCAGTGAAATCGTGCAGGGGTTTGTTGCAGGGAGACACATCCTTCATTGACAGCTTCATTTTGTCGAAAGCATGCTTGAATAGGATATTTACGGAGCTTCCTGTGCCTATTAGAATTCGGAAAACTTTAGCTGGACCGAACCAGGCAAAGATGACCATGGGATCCATATGTGGATACTGTCTTCCTTCTAAATCACGCCTATTGAATACGATGTCGTCACTCTCTTTCCGTTTCGGGTGGCTTTCTTCCATAATGGAGTTAACATAGCCTTCAGCATTTCTAAGTGACTTGCCGTATCTTTCCATCTCTGCCCAGCTTCTGTCGGCGATGTGTGGTCCTCCCGAGATGGTATGGACCACTATCTTCTCTTGACTAGAGCCACTGGTGTTGCGATTCCCTCCGCCTACTTCTGGGAGGGGTCGTTTTGAGTTCTCATTGGCAGGAGTTGGAGTCCTGTTCTGGCCTTTCACATAGCTTTCCAGCCTTCTTCTTCTGATGTGTTCTTCGATCAAGTCCCGGAGATGGTGGCATTCATTGGTGTCATGTCCGTGGGATTCGTGGAAGCGGCAGAACTTTCCAGACTTGAGTGCGTTATCAGATTCTTTCTTGTGCGGGGGGCGCTTGTATCCGAGTTCGCCCTGAGTGGCTAAAAAGATGTTTTCGATTGTTTCATTCAAAGGAGTGTAGGAGTCAAATCTTGGTCCTGGTCGATATTGGCGTTTTTCAACCTTCCTGCCCCCAGCATTGTCTCTAGATTCATTTCTTCGAGTGTCCTTAGCTGCAGCGGGAACCTTGTCCGAAGTTGTCTTACCTTGTTTCCCTGACTGCCTCTCAGTGGCGGCGTCTTCAAGTCTCATATACTCTCCAGCTTCATGGAAGAAATCAGGTAAAGTAGCTGGTTTTTCCTTAGTTAGTCTTCTAGCGAACTTGGTATCTGGATGTACACCACTATAGAGGGCCATTAGGGTGAGCTTCTCATCGGCATCTTGGACTGCGGCCGCTGCGGCGTTGAACCGGGTTAGATATTGTTGCAGTGTCTCTCCGGATTTCTGTTTGACATTGGATAGAGAATAAGCATCCTTGGGTTGTTCTACATGGATGCGGAACTGGCTAATGAACCTTTCTTTCAACATCTCCCATGAGCTGATAGATCCTTGGGGTAGATGGCAGAACCAGGAGGTAGCTAGATCTGCTAGGAATAGCGGAAAGCATTTACACAACACCCCTTCTGTTGCTCCTCTCATGAGCATATGCTGGGTGTATCTCTGTAAGTGTACGATGGGGTCGGAAGTTCCCTTGTAAGGTTCCATGGTTGTGATTTTCCATTCCCGGGGGGTGATGGCAGTTTCGATATTGCGGGTGAAGGGGCTGGTGACCCTAGCGCCTATTCCTCGGTCCCTTTGCTCCCGTTGGACGTATTCTCTGAATAATCGTGCCATTCTTTCATCAGAATTTGGAGCGGATAGAAATGAACTTGGTTCTTCCCTGCGGGATCGATCTCGTCCAGATGACCTGTAGGGATGGTATAGTCTATCACCTCTGACGTTATCCAATGGTTGCCTCTGGCCGCTCGGATGCATGCTAGGACCAGCTACAGTTGCCCCCTACCTTGATCTTCCCCTGTGGGGTTCTGTTTCGAGCATTTCCATGGGTTCAACTTCGGGCTGGGTTCTAGCTCGGCTCCGTTCAGCGGGGTTTCTATGATTAGGTGGCATGACTGGCTCAGCTACATCAGACCCTCGCCTGGCGCCTCCCCCACTGGGTTCGGTTCCAAGCGCTTCCTCGAGTCGGAGTTCGGGCTGAGTCTGGGCGCGGCCCCTATCATTGTTGTTCCTGTTGATGGCTTCCTCGAAGAGGGAAGACCTTTGCTATCTCCGAGATCCTCCAGATTGAGATTCACCCCATGATTCAGTGTTGCGGTTGGATTCTTCGACATCCCTCAAGCGTGACATGAGTTGGTTCACCAAAGCTTCTTGTTGGGATGCGAAGCGGTTAGTCACTTCCACCACAACTCTGTCTAGGTCTGCTCTAGTGATTACTGCCGGTTGTTCCGCGGCAGGGGCTGTTGGAATTGCCTGATCTACATGCGGCACTGCTGCTGTAGTGGGATGGTTCTCTTGATCTGGATCCACTGGATTTGGAGCGTTGCTGGTTGCAACGTTCTTTCCCTTGTTGGCGTCTTTTCTTGGCCTGGAAGTCATGTTTCCTAAGCGATGAAGGGTGCTATTGGGAAAGAAGGTTGAATGAGGGAAGCTTTAGCTTCGAGTTCGAAGTTCTCAGTGAAAGCACCAAAAATGTTTGCGCAAAAAATGGGCAAACACCTCCAAGTCGTGTGATTTAGTTGATTTTATGTGATTCTTAATGATTTAGATGAGTTATGTAAATATGAAAAAAGCAGGGGCTGAAATGTAAAAGACACACAGATTTATAGTGGTTCGGCCAGAACGTGCCTACGTCCACTTTATATGTTATTATCTTCTTTCTTTCAGATTACAAGTACAATGCTTTGTGTACAAGTATATGAAAGTAGTTTGAAAGTTCCTTCCGTGCTTGAGCTCTCAAACTTGTCTTCCATTGTTGTACCCCTGCCCCTCTATTTATAGAGTGAGGTAGGGGGCAGGGGTCATGGATGTATATAGCTGCTGGTGGGCCCGGGCTGAAGCAATCTGGCCTAGTAGCGTTCTGGTTCAGCGAAGCTTGGTTCGGTCGTAGTTGGAGAAGGTTGGGCCGGTGGAGTTTTGGTCCGGTGATAGCATGGCTCGGTGGTATGTGGTTTGGTGGAGCATGGAAGTGGGGCTTGGCTCGGCTATGGAAGAAGGAGAGGTCCGGTTCGGCTATGGTTTGGGGGGGAGGTTGGTTTTGGATCGGTACTACCGAATGAATTGGGAAAGCCGAATGAGGGGAGTGCCGGACGAGCTCTTGGAGGTTCAATTCCGAATGTGCTATGCCGAATGGAATATGTGGGGTACTACCGAATCAACCTTTAAACCCTTGAATTGCCGAACGGACTTAGGAACCGGATGGAATGGAGGTTGCGAACCTGGGTGAAACTAACGCTTCTCGGTCTTGAGACCTTCTGGGTGAAAATTCGCCCAACAACCTTAATTAATACGCGTAATTGACAAGATTCACATTTTTAAATATAACCGTTGATACAAATCTAAGATGTATATAGAAGTATCAGTGTAATGAAATGTAAACAAATGTTAAATATGCTTATAGGAAAACGATTGTTTGAATAAAAAGAATGGGAAATCAATTACAATTAAATGAACTTTAATGTTACACTAATAAGATCAAGGCAATAACTAGAACTTTTGAATGTAACAAAATGAATAGGAATGTTAATTTTATACATATGTTAACCATTGAAGTAATAAAAAGAATGAAACCAGGATAAAATAATTAATGGGGATTTTAATTCTTATTAATATGTAAAACTGACAATATTCAATATAAATTGAAATATAGAAATTAATATAAATAAAAGACTAAAATTGGATAGTATTAATGTAGTGAAAGACAAACAAATATTAACTATGTTATTTGTGTAATTAATGGATAGGAATATCAAAGGCTAATTGTAGTAAGGAATATAAGTGGTAGAATAACAAAAATTTATGATTTTATTTTTGTTAACGTATGTTAAGAGATATGTTTATGATCTTAATTTGAACTTCTACTAATAACATGCATTGTAGTAAGATAAAAAAAATGATAACACACGTCAGGTGTATTTAATGACATTGTTGAATGTAATTAATAACGTTGATTATAATAATAAATGTTAATAAAGAATAAGAATGAATTAGTTTAGTAAAAGAGCTGAAAGATTGATTGTAGAGATGAGAAACTATTATTTAGTAAGAAATATATATAATTACTATTTGTAGCCAATAGTGTATTAATATGTTTAAATTACTATTAGATAGGAAATATTTGTTATACTTCTCATTACATTCATTCAGTCCATTTTGAAACTTAATCAACTGAAATTAATGTAATTGAAAATTTCCAATTAATAGGAGAGAGAATAATAATTGTAAATTTATAGGTGTTAATAAAAGCAGCATAGGTTTTGTGAAAATATAGGGAAAGTTTGATTTAATGAAAAGAAAAATTTACATCAAATAAAATGAATGTTTCATCTGTGAATGTACGTTTTATTTAATTAAAATAAGAACAGAAAGATTGATTTTAAAGAAACAACTATATATTTATTTGAATAGTGTTTAGCTTACAGACTGATTACAAGAATAGGAAAATAGTCTATTTATTACTCTTGTGTATAAACAATAAATTTATAAACGTGTTTAAATAAACAATTGTTCTATTTCTTTATCCATTTTAGTTGTTTGTTTTAAAATTTAAGTAACTGCAATTAATGTAATTCAAATGTTTCAATTAAAAAGAAAGGAAACGTTGATTGCAATTAATAGATTTAGTAAAAGAAACGCACGTTTTGTGTTAAACAAAAAGGGTGTTTTAATGGAAGTAAAAGATAATTTTGAGAAAACAGAATTGTACGTTCACATTTTTAAGGTAAGTATAAATATTTTATTATGCGTCGATAAAAACCTAAATGCGTACAAAATTCTACTTTCATTTGCAAACTTTTCCATTCCTACGTACATTCCCTTATCTATTATTAATGCCTGAAGCGTTATTAATAAAACGTGACATTTATTTTTGTCACTCCACATTCATTTCCTAATTATAAATAACCTACATCTTATTCTTCTTCTACATTTTGTTTCTCCTAACACCTCATATTCAAAAGCTCTTATTCTTGCAACTCCAAAAGCATTCTTTTATAAAAATGATCTTTTTTCATTTTTCATACACTTCCTATCCTCTTCTTAGTTGTTCTTCAATCTTTTCCTGAAGCCTCATCTTGAGAAAAAATAAGTTTTAAAATTTGTTTATTTATATATATTTGTATCGCACTAATTTTTATTTTAATAATGTTTCTTGTAACATGAATATCTTTTACATATAAACTTTGATTCACGCGCGATTTTTTTTGTTGAATTCAAATTTATATTCCGGACAACATGAAATTGAATTAGTTGAATTTGGAGATTGTTGACTTTTGCGCTTCTGTTTGGATTTTTATGGGCTAAAATCAAAGTTGAGTGTTTTAACCCACTCATAACTTCTAAAATTTCTTATGTTTGTTAAATTGATTTATTATATGAGTAGAAATTCATTTATGACTGTTTGGCATATTTTATCCATCATCTCAGTTAGATTACATTTATTTAAAGTAAATCTGTTAATTAATTTTAATATTGCATATAAATTGACAGTTAAAATTTATTTATTTGCATATAAACTGCTAGGTAAACAGTTATTAAATTTATTATTGAATATAAACTGTTAGTTAATACCTGTTATTTATTACCTGTTATATTCTATATGCTCTATATTGATGTTTGTTTAAATTGGATGATGATTGTAATAAATGGTTAATGATTGATATTTGGATGAATGGATGCTATATTTTATATTGTATAAACTGCAGGTTATTATGCATTTTCATTTCATTCGGGATTGCGGTTTGAAATGATATACAACCGCATATTTTTTATTTTAAATTGCGGATTGAAATGATAAATATTCGTATCACTTGACCATAGGATAGAAAATTATATACAGGCACCGCGGGATTTATATATATAATTATTTCTGAAATGATTTTTATGGTTTGGATAGGATACGGTTTAATAAATATTAAATTTTGATATTATATAAATATTATTTTATATATATATACATATATAGTTAAATTTTTGAATTTAAGCTATGTATAAATCTGTTAAATAAACATATAAGTTGAATAATGGAGTTTGATAATTTATAATATATGGTCAAGTACAGGTTTAAGATATGGTATATATATAGAGTTTTAACGATTTAAACCAATTAAGATTGGAAGGTAAATTGGAAATTTATTTGGAATTGAGCCTATTTAAAAATTAAACTCCATAAGTTGATGTAAAACTTATTAAACTTGAAATTTTAAAGGTATGATATTTATAACTGAATTTCTAAATGAATAATTCTATTATAAATAAATGGAACGAAATATTTAGTGTTAATAAATTTTGGTTTTATTTTGAATGGTTATGGATCTATTATGTAAACATTTCAAAATTAAATAATAGAATTGTTGAATAGAAATTCCCAACCTTAGTTTTGAAATTTATTAAATACTCAAAGTTTGAAAATATTGAAATCGAAGTGTTTTAATTCGAACTCAAAGTGAATCTAAAAGTTATGGGTTTAGATGGAATTTAAAGTGAATAAAATTGTAAAGGCATGGAAATTATTTACTTTATAAAGAAATTTTAAATTCAACTGTTTTATTTTATATACTGTTGAATATCCAAACCATTTAAGTTGGAAGTTATATTTTTAAAGCTACGCATTTCGAAGTATTATGTTTTGAAGAGTTAAAATTTAAATGTATGGTTTCGAGATATTATAAATTTAAAGTGGTATGGTTTTAGAAAAAAGATATATTTGAAATGATATCAATATTGATTTGGTTTTAAAAATATAAATGATACTGTATTTATTGTAACAACCCGATATTTTCAACCATTCGCATCCACACACGTCGGAATTGAAGTGCTCAAAATACCACGTTGTAAATAAAAATTTGGCAAATCTCAGAATATACAGTAAATAAAAATCACAGATCACAGACACAGAGTAATAATAATGCAGCGGAAGTAAAAGAAATAGTAGTTCATGAAGCTACTATATAAAAATTTCAGAGTTAAATAAAATACAACAGAAGAAATAAAGTACAAAGGAAGTCTCACTACATAGAAGTCTACAAATACAAGAGCTGAAAGGAACAACAGACTGCAAAAGATAAAACTTGACAAGTAGATAATCTCTAGCTATTTCAATCTCCAGAAAGTGTAAAATCCAAATCTGTGAATAACTCAGGCTGACCATAGCGTAAATAAAAATACAACACTCGAGTCAGGACATACATACTTATAAAATGTAAACCAACTCAAGTGAACTATAGCAAAGGTACAAGTAACTTAGAAGATGCTTGGGACCGCCCATCCTCTAAGGATTCGTTAAACTATTTACTATGTAGTAATATACGCTATATACAGTAGTGTCTAATCTGTAACGTACGCGATTTTTTCGTTGCTGAAAAACCGAATAGTTAGGGTTTAAGAAAGGAGAAAAGAAAAGGAAAGAGGTAGAAGAGAGAAAATAGAGGGGAAAGAAAACAGAAAATAGAACGGAACAGAAAATAACAGAACAACATCAGAATCTCACAATTCGCAGCGGAACAACATATAATAGATAAATGAATAATCTTTAAACAAAGAACTATATCAGTTATTACATTACATTTCATTACATCATATCATCAGAGTGTACAACATCAAACAAACAGCGGAAAAGAAAGTACTATATTAGTATTACGCCATGCTATCCATCTTGCCTCCAGCAACTCCTGTATTCCAGAATATCCTGATAAACCTAACTCTTGACTGCCCGTGTGGAAGTTGATGGGCACCCAGAGTTTAGGAAGGAAAACAATAAACTCTGAGTCAGTCATGTGACTGGTGTGAGAACTCAAAACAGTTTATTTTTCTTTAAAATTAAAATAGAGGAATATTTTTAAAAATCAATTCGAAATGCTTTTAAAAATGGGACTACCATAAGACCTCCCGCCACACACACAATGCAAACGCAGAATCGGAGGAGATTTCTCCTTATGATAGTCAAAGATGCTTGATACGTATTAAAAAAAACATTTGATATTATTACTAGTGCATAGTGTAGAGAAAAATTCATTTCGAAAGTAGAATATAAATCTTAGCCAGCATAGACATTTCGAACTATGCCTACTATAGCTAACTATGTTCAATAGCAGGTTACCGCCACATTCCATAGCAGGTTATACAACTAAAACCGTACAAGTCTCGTATTGTTTCTTTGGATTTCCAACGAATGGTCAGGCCAAGGAACTTCCCATTGCCACATGAGAATGCCTCTGGATGGACATCCCCGAGAACCAAACCGGATCTCTACCAACACAAGGCCGGGTTACCCCTAACTGAGTAACAACTGACCGAATATGCCATCCCCCGGTCCTTTGGGACCTTTCACCGAGCGCTCGCAATCAATTCACACAATCATAAAGTGTTTTCAACATGAGTAAGTATTTGGGCTCCATACCATGATACCACCCTTTTCCAGAAGGAAATGCACACATCCTAAAGGGCGCTACCCCTCATAACCTTGCTGCTTCTTTCCTGTTTTGACCATTCCGGGGTGTGAGGTTCGACGAAGTCACGTCCACAAAAACATACTTTATACAAAAGCCATGCTTTGGGTCAACAAATGATCATAGAAATGATCACCAAGATAGACGATCAAACAAATGATCCTATCACAAATAATCAACACAATGATCATTTCACAGCAACACTCAGTATGTCACATTACCAAATTGGGAATATATCGCTGATAACTTCAACTATATAACCTCTGAGCTCGTACGTCTCAGCGAAGGGTGTTAAGCTAAGAGAATAAATTCTCCGCCACCAACAGAAATATATTTGAAAGAAATCGGCTTTATATCTCAATTTGTAATGTCAGACACACAATCCATACAAGTCTGTTCCGGGATCGAACAGAACCGAAGGCACTTACAAAGAAGTCCTTGCAATCCGAATAATCTCTAATCACGTTCGGATTTCCCATCACATATGGAGATCTCAATACCGGGGATCAGCCAGTGCAGAGACAATCAACAAGAAACCCTTTCATTTTCGAAAATATCCGGTCTTCAACACCGATCTTCGAATGCAATTCATAACGACGTATCACATATTCGGAATGGGTTATACGACCCCAAGGTCCTTTCCCGGTTAACCCGAATAGTGAGCGCTTATTTTTAAAAAGAAATAAGTGTGGCATTCAATTTCAAACAAATCACAACAAATACCTATTTAAAGGTAAATATTGATAGTCGGTTATTGAACTATCAATAGATATGCCAACATCACCAGATTCCAAATAATTTTCCAATTATTTATTTCCCAAAAATATCTTTATAAGATATACATTCTCCATTCTTTAAAAATAAATCAATATTTATTTTTAAACTCATTTTCCAAATTTCATTTATAAATTCCATATTAAATTTACATTCCAAAATATTTATGAATATAAGATTTCCATTCAATTTCTAATATTCATTTTCAATTTATCTTCAAAAAGATAAATTCCAAATATTCACTTAATATTCGAAAAGCATTTCTATACTTATTAAAAATAAGTATTTCACAGATCTTTTTATTTTCTATACTTTGAAAATATTTAATATACCCTAATCGAAATTAAGTATATATTTCATTCTTTAAGGAAATTATTCACTTAAACATATTTATTTGGGCCAAAACGAATGTTGCGTAAAACATCGTTACGACAACCCAAAATCACTAGTATAGGGATTCGAAATTAAAATAGATATATAAATCCCAATACTATACAAAACATTTCCTTTCGGAAAATCATCTATTATAACAACAGTGTTATAATCTATTATTTCCTTCTATTCCTCGAAAACGTCTATTTCAACAATGAATGTTGAAATCTATGGTTTCGAATCTCAATACATTTTAAAACATCTTTAGATCGTTTTAATTCTATTTAAAACATCACATCCAAAATAATTTCTTTAACATAATATTCACCATTCAAAAACGTGAATATACCTTGTTAATAAATTTCATCACTTCTATTCATTTTATTTTAAAAGATTATCCACTGTTCAAAAACGTGAATATAATTCCATAAATAAATTACAACAATTCCTTATCAAAATAAGTCATTGCGGATTTATAAAACAATGTTTATAAATTCTATTTCTATTTATTTTATAACAGCTTTCTTTTATAAATTTCCTTTATTAACCTATCTCAATTCATATCACCATGATATATTAAAAATTCATATTATAGGTCAAATACTTATAATTCATTTGTTTATAAAATCGTTTCTTTAAACTTCATAAATTTTATAAATCTTATAACTTATAAGATTCATTTATTTATCCAAATCCATTCTTTTAATAACTTTATGAATTTTATTTTGTTTTCATTTACAAATTTTATAAACCTATTATTTATAAAATTACTATTTATAACTTCATCGTTATAATCCCATAAATTTCATTCATTTGTGAAATTCATTCACAATTCATTCTATCTCTTATAAAAGCTCGTTTTATAATTCCAATATTTTTAATTTATAAATATCAATTTATAAATCTTTTTAATATAAAACAATTTGTATTACTATTATAAAACGTCTTTCAACTCCTTATGATTTCATCATTTTGATTTATAAAATAATCAAATTTCATAAATTCTATAAATTTCATTCCTTTATGAAATTCATTTACAAATCATTCTATCACTTATAAAAGCTCGTTTTATAATTCAAGATATTCTAAATTTATAAATATCAATTTATAAATCTTTTAATATAAATCAATTTATATTATTATTTTAAAACGTCTTTTAACTCCTTATAATTTCACCATTTGGTTTATAAAATAATCCAATTTTATAAATCCTATTTTTAAACTTTCTATAATAAATTCAGAAATCCCATTTTAAACTATTTTATAAAATCACTAATCCCATATTTTCAAAAATCAACTTTTAACTGTATTTCTCAAAAATCATAATTTTTATAATATTAAAATTATAACGTTTATTTATTTAAGATGAATCAATTCCAAAAATATTTTATAAACGTATATTTCAAAAAATCACTTTAGAAATTTAAACTTCAAAAAAATTGGGTCCGATGATGCAACACATCAATAGTCAATCACGACTTTCAAACATCATATATCATCAATGATAACAATCAAATATCACAATATATGAAATCAAACAAATATTTGTGAGGAATCCAGTTGGATCCCTCCAACCTGTTTCCCTGCATCCACAGACATTAGCACGATACCAATTCCACTTCGAGGTGGAATATCGCGGTATATGGGATTTTATAAAATATATCCGCTTACTAACGGCGCAATAGGGTCTCATCCGCTAAAAAAAAATGCGGGAAATCAATCAACTGCAATATATACATATGCCAATATATATATTGCTATATATATAATATAATACCAATTCCACTTCGAGGTGGAATATCGCGGTATATGTGTGTAATAAATAACCTCCGCTTACTAACGGCGTATAGGGTCTATTCACATCCAATATATATATCAATCATCATTCAATCATTCAATCAACACAGTCAAGCAAATTTTAAATCTAACTATTTAAAACTTAAATAAACAATAAAATTCCTTTTGAGTGAGAAGTTCTCACCTTTGCTTTTATTAGCAATCCATTTCCATCTTGACTCGATTTCTCTTGATTTATATCTTGTATAAATATTTACACAATTTATTAATATTCAAATCAATCGAATAATAAATTTCGTTCTTGATTGTTTAATTAATCAATAGTTTTATTTAAACCAATCTCTTTTTAAATAAATTTAATTAACTTACCCTTAAATTAAATTTATCCAACTAATTATTTCAATAAAATAACCTCTTGTAAAAGTTCAATTAAGTTTCATTAAATAAATCTTTCACTTAATAAATTTAATTTCCATTGATAGGTTTATTTAATTTGGCTAACCATTTTGGGTTTATACTAATGATTTTATTTAAGCTAATTTCTTTTAGTCAAATAAACTTTATTTAACCAAAAATTTATTTTAACAAATTTTCCCTTAATAAATCACTTCACTTAGCAATTTAAATTTCTAACAAATTTCCTTTTATAAAAATTTACCTAACAAAATATTAATTCAAAAAAAAATACATTGCCTTTAAATAATTTAATTAACTATAGATTTAATTTTAACTAACTAATTCCTTTTTAATAAATTTGATTAACTAAAAATTATATTTTTAAACTAAAATTTTATTCTTAATATAATAATTTGAACTAATATTTTTCTTTTAATAACAAATTCTTCAATTTATTAATATTCGAATATAAAACCAAGCAATTAAATTTTATTTTTTAATTTTAGCTGTAAATTAGCTTTAAACCAATTTTTTTTTCTTCTTTAAATAACTTTATCGAACTAAAAATTTATTTCTTTACTTTAAATTAATATCTTTAAATCGATTGCTTTTAATAATTTTGTTTAACTCAAATTTAAATTTAAAAACTAAATTCCTTTATTGTAATAATTCTATTCATTTCCTTTTTGTATCCAAAACAAAATTCCCTAATTTATATACAAATTTAAATTTAAAAGTAAATCTGTAAATACCTCACAACAATCTGAAACCACGGCTACCAATCACTGCAGCCCCGACAACCCCCAATCGAGCACGCCATCGCCTGCTCGTGCACTCGCCAATACAACTCCACTGAGCTTGTTTGAGGTCTTGACAGTAATGCGAGCATGAAAACCCCTAGACGCGACCTCGAAAACTTCTCAGACCACCTTCCATCGCGTCACCAATTCGCCACCTACCCAAAATCGCTACATCACCAAATCGCGAGCCTCCCAATCGAATGTGGCTTGCCCCACTCTCCTGCAGCCGCGAAGAAGCCTGTGCCCCCACCTATGCCCTAGCCGCCACGAAGTAGCATCGCCCATATCGTGATGCCATCGCGACGAGGCTACCGCCGATCCAATCGCCTTGCACGCGAACCCTCCCCCTTTTCGATCGAACGATCGATTCAAATTTTTTTTTTTTTTTTAGTTCGGCTATTTTTTTTTAGATTTCAACGAGAGGACGATTTCATTTCTGAAGGAAGAGAAAAAGGGAGGAGGGGCTTGCGATCTTGAATTGGGAATGAGTTCTGTGATTTGAAATTGACGGCGGCCATGATTTTTTCTCGTTTGATTTTGTTTCCAATTGAATCTGTAGAGGGATATTTGTAAAGGAGAGGGGAAGACAGGATTACGTACCTGCACGATTTTCTCGCGATTTTCAGCGTGAATTTTGGGGCGTGAATTTAGGAATGAAAACGTGATGTTTGTTGAATTAAAAAATTTAAATTCAAGTTTAAATCAAATTAAATTTCAACGCGTTTGCGTGTCGTGTGCTCACATATTAACTCCGAAAAATACGAAATTTGAAATCCGGCAATAATTCAATATTATGGACCCAATGGAACTGGTTTCGTCGAATTCCGAAACTGTGCCTCGGACGGCTATTTTAAACATCGATTCAAACGATTAAATTTCAAAACTGAACAATTCACTTTCAATTTCAATTCTGAAGCTTCTATTATCTTCAATATTATCAATATGAATTTTACAAGTCATTGAAATATTTTTCTTCAGCTTAAAATTTGAAGATTCAAATTTTTATTCACTTTCAATAGATTAAATTTCTATAATTTAATCGTTATATTCATTCTGATAATTTGAAATTCAATTCAAACCATCATTCAAATATTTAAATTAATTAAATATTCTCAAATTAAATTGTTCAAAATTCTTGGTCGTTACATAATCAGTAAAGTATAATCATATAGAAAATAGAGTTAAGGGGATGGTGAACCTTAACGCGGTCGGATCTTTAAAACCAAAATCGTAGTGGGCTCGATACAAGGAGATGACACGGCACGCGAGGCAGTGCCAGGGTGGATACACCGTTTGCACTCCCAGACCAGTGGTGACGGCAAGCCAGCAGCTTTCGCCCACTTCGAACAATACCCCCGAATCAAAGTGGCGCCACATATCGAATCACAAAAGTAATAGAATGGTTTCTGATGGAGCATGCTCGATGAAAGGGTGCGACCCTTTGTGTAGCCTGGTATAGGTCCTGTTTTAGTCATTTATGCCAACTCACGGGAGTTGGGTCCACGTAATATACATCGTCGCCACCATCCTACTTCATTCTGGAATCTCCACCGCTTATACAGTTGTTAAAGTGGTTTTCGATATTAGCCGGCTATAAGACAATATCCGATCCCGGTCTCTTTAACAACCAATCGTTATTATAACCCATAGTTATAACTTTGAAACAATATTTTATACTTCAAAAATAAAATATCATTTCAACCCAAATCTTTATCAAAATGAAGATTAAATCATTTCCAAACCATTTCAATATATCATCATACCATATCTTTCAATTCAAATATTTATCAACATAAATATCAAGTCATTTCTGACCATTTCAATATATTAAATTATCATATCCTTTAAAAACTTCCTTTCAAATCAATTTAATATATTTAAAATATCATATCCTTCAAAACATCCTTTTGAAATCATTTTATTATCAAAATATCATATCTTTCAAAACTTCATTTCAAAACTTTTTAATATTAAAATATTATATCTTTCAAAACTTCATTTCAAAACATTTTAATATATCAAAATATCATACCTTCTCAAAACCCCATTTCAAATCATTTTAATATGTCAAAATAGCTATATTTTTCAAAACCACATTTCAAATCATTTTAATATATCAAAATATCATATCTTTTCGAAACCACATTTCAATCATTTTAATATATCAAATAGTTATATTTCAAAACAAATTACTTCATTTTAAATCATAAAAAATGAAGTTATTAAATTTAATAATTAAATTATTAAATTCCAAAAATTTGAAATTTTCAATGTTCATTTATGTAAAATTTATTAAAACAATGAAAATTCAAGTTTCGCAGCATTTGGAAAATGCTACAGAAAGTTACATTCAAAACAATTCAATTTAACAAAAGATAACATTTAAAAATGCTGTTAATTAACTTCAAATATTCAATAGAATTTCACAAACACTTATTTTTTTATTTAAATAATTTTTAACTTATAAAATCATTCATTTTCACATTCATAAGCATCATTTAATTTTCCTTAAATTCATGATTTTATAAAGTTAAGTTTCCTTTCAAAAATCAATATTTATTAATAATTCACTTATTAAATTTCAACATTCAAATTTAACTTCATTACATTAAATTTCAACTTAACACTTAAGTTCAAATTCTCAAATATAATTTAATTTTATTTTTATGTACTTAACTAAAAATTCACTTTTAAGTCAATTTCATAAATTTCCAATTTTAGTTATATTTCAAAATTTCAACTTAAGTATTCATTCATTTTACATTTCAACTTTATTAAAAATCATTAATATGATATAAAATCACTTCAAATTCATTTAAATTCAAATTATCATAAATTTATCATAAATTCATATTTAATTTAATTTCCAATTATAATTAAATCAAATTTTCCAAAATAACTTACATTCAAAATTTTCTAACTTTTTCATTAATTCATTTCACTTACAATTATCCAGGAAATCAATAATATTTTACAAAAATCCCTTTTAATTAAATTTAATCAAAATATTTTAATATTTACATTTCTAAAACAATTTAAGAAAATTTTAGAAAAACATATATTAACTACGGGTCTGTATATAATTTTCTACACTAAGAAAAGTGATACGGGTAATATATCATTTCAACTCGTAATTTACAAAGAAAATCCGGGTTTTATCATTTCAAACCCGTAGTCCGAAGTAAATGAAATAAATTGAAAATCATTCAGGCCTATCATTTCAGCCCATTTCAGCCCATAACAATTTTTCCTTATTCTAAAGTCCTTTCGGATATGTATAATTTCAACCCATAGTGATTCTAATCCAAAGGGCACTTGCAGTGTGATGAACAGATAAAATAAACAGAATAGCACGAAATGACAGTAACACATTATATAATAGGTGTAATAACAGGTGTGAACATCATATGATAATAATATAGGTAGTTATAACATGATCATATAGTTCTACAGATGCACAGGGTGTCAATTTACTACTTATATAAGTACATAATGTCTGGTGAGAAATACTCACATGTTCAAAGCTGGACATCTACACCAAAGCACTGAAACTGACACAACAAAGGCACAAAACTATGGACAAGACTAGAGAGTGGAGAGCCAAAGCTATATCCCTTGAAAACAATTACACAAACAATACAATGCATACAAAAGTTACAACACACATTTATCATCAAACAACATGTTATTCAACACCCAAAACCATAAACATTTGAATTGCACTTGCTCTCTACCTCAGGTACATCAGTTATGCACTGACTAAGCTCAGCTAACACAGGGAATTGGGTCTGGTTTGGGTGTGCAAAGGGTCGGCCTACACATGGGTTTGAAGGTGGTTGTGATATAGGTGCATAACTAGGTGTATAAGGCTAATAATCATCGCATCTAGGCTACATTATGGTTCGACCAGAGGTCACTTGGGCTTGGCCTGATTCTTAGGTGGTGGTGAGAGGTGTGGAAGTGGGTGGAGGTCAGGTTAGAGGTGGTGGTGGTGGAGGTTGTGGCGGCAAAAGGTGGAGGAAGAAGGAGACGGCAATCCTAGACAAGGTTTGGTACAGGTGATGGCTAGTGCTAGTTTAGATGGATTTTTGGGATGATCTTCACCATGGCTTGTCTTGGCCTGAGGAGGAGAGGTGTTAGGATGTGTGATGGTCAGAAAAAAGTGGTGGTGGTCATCGGCCACGGCTTGGAGGAGGGGGAATACAGCTACGAAGGTGGAGAGCATGTGCAAATTCAAATAGAAAATCAATAAAAGACAAGAAGAAGATAGAATTTTTTACCGAAGCTTCACAAGGAGAATAGCCGTAATTTTTTTTTTTGAAGAAATAGAAATGATTTTCATGAAAGTGAAAAAAAAACGCAGCTGAAATGACTAGATTACACGCCAAAATAATTAAGAGAAGAGTTGGGAAAATGAAAGGTCGGGAGATGAAAAGACTTAGGAATTCCAAAAGTTTTAAACCTTTAAAATTCCTTAAATTTTTTATGTAACTTCATATTTCTGGAAATAATAATAATCCCAGATAACATTTCGAAAAGTTAACAAAATATAAAAATATATATAATATTTATTAATTATATAAAGTTAAATCAAGGAAAATAGCTAAAAATAGTAAACTAGTCTAGAAAATTTGAAATTAAAGGAAATAAATTTTAGAAAATTCATATGAGCTTGTAACGTATTTTTAAACATAAATAATTATATAAAATAAAAGTACATTCAAAAAATAAATAGAAAAAAAATAAATTTAAATATAATTTTAATGAAGAAAATAAGAGAAAATAAGAAAACGACCTTTAAAAAAAGAGAAATCAACACAGTAAACTTTGGAAAAATTATAACATCACTTTAAAAAATATTAAAAGACAAAATATACTTAAAATAAAATATTAACACATAAAAAAATCAAATTTAAAGAAAATAGAAAAAGATATAAAGAAATTGCTTAAAAAATCCAAAACGGTGTCCAGAAATTTCAAATAAAGCACCATTGACTTTAGAAAATTGTTCACTTTATTTTAAAATTATTATAATACAAAATTATACATACAATAACATATTGACCCAGATTAAAATGAAATATGACAATAAAATATGATTTATACAATTTAAAAATAACAAAATTGCACAATATTGAAATATACATAACTTTCACAATTTAACTCCGTTTTCAATGAAACGAAAAGCAGTGTTCAAGTTATTACATCTATTTTCATAATAAAAGATAAAATTTAAGATTTAAAATGATTTTAATTTTATTTTTAAAAGTCAAAGTTTAAACAGTTTGAGTAGAAATTCACTTTTTTAGTAAAATGTCCAATTTATACTATTTTGAACTATAGATCACTTAATAGTCAACATTTGTATTTAAATTGAAGTATTTGAAATAAAAATAAATTTAAAAAAAATGAAAACAGAAATAAAGTCAAATTTAAAATATACAGGAAAAAATCTAGGGTTGTTACACTCTCCCCCACTCAAAACTTTTTGTCCTCGAAAAGGAATGAGGTAGGGAAAAGCACAGACAAAGATAGAGTGAAATAGGATTAAGATAAGATGACAAGAAGATTGAAATTTGTACCTGATAACTGTTGTTATAGGTAAGTTTCGCAAGGTTGAGATGATCTTTCATAGATTCTCTAAAATCAAGAACACAAGAACGAAAAAGGTGGATTCAAAATGATTGCCATAGATTATAAAAGATTATAGAAAGATTTCTAAATGGAAAGAATATAGAAAGATGCCTACACCATTCTATAGCAAGATAAGGATGATGAGGACAACAAAAAAATAGTTTGAAAAACAAAATAAGAACATAAATTTGAAAGCATGGAAATTTCATCTTAAATAGAGAATAAATCTTTACACAAGTTAAATAAATCTTAACTCTCCCAAATTTCATTATCTTATTATCCAATCATCTTAAATTGACAATTTTTAAAACCATGGGTTTGAAAAAAATCATTTATTACACTCACAATGTACTTAATAAATTTTATTCTTCTTTATTCCTAATAAAAATTAAATTTATTCTGCTCAATATATTTATCACTTATGTTAAATATACTTACACTTCTTATAACTGCTTTCTTTTATTCTGCTCAATGTACTTATTTTTTAACATTATTTTATATTGTAAATTATTCAATTACCCTTTATTATATTTACCTCTGTTAATCATTTTGTAGTTACAAATTAAGTGTATAACATTTATTATAACCACTCAAATTTTATTTATAAATTCTTTTATATTGTGTATTATCCAATTACATTGTTAACTTTTGAAAAATTAAGGTAAGTCATATTGAATGCAATTGTATTATATAATTAAATCATTACATGCTTGAATATTCATCCAAAATTTTCATTTTCTCTTTATAATTGAAATTATCCTTTGAAATAATTAAATTATCGATTTCTTCAACCCATTTAGAGATAAATAAATGTATGTACATAATCTATCAAATCAAATTTAAATCATATATCTATATATATTATAAATCAAGTCATATTTTAGAAATTCAAATCAAATTGATTTCCAAAACAAAGCTGTAGCAAGACTACAGAGCGGTCTCTTCACTTCGAAACTCGAAAATGAATGTCGATGTTGCTGCAGTCATCACCATAGTTATTTTCCAGCGACAAAGAGAAGAGCACTAATTTTTGAACTTTAAAATCCTTTGGAAACATATTCTTATTCGAAAATACTTTAAATAATATACTTTAAAACTTAAACACAAGGTTTGAAACCATCGGCAATTAAATTTCCCAAATTTCTGGTTTTAACTTCGTTTCAGTTCCCAAATCAATTTATAAACAACTATTTATAAATTCATTTATAAAACAATAAATGATAAATCAAGTATTATTATTTCAAATGATTAATTTAAATCAGTTTATTAAGTTCCATAAATTTACTTATATATCAAAATTTTATTTCATTAACCAAATTTTAAATAATATTGTGTCAGTTCGTTCTGTCAAAGTGTTTTGGAAATCTTATCGATAGCGTTGATCAGACGAATCGATCGGAAACCCAAATCAACATCAACAACTCAATCAACATAATATATAAAACAAAACATAGATATACAAGTACAATTCAAAATGTTTGGAAGAATAGATTGGAAACAAAAGACAAGATGGTTAAATAACAAAATAGGGGGGTGGATAAGCTTAAATAAATCACGGCAACATTTACCGGGTCAACCGTGGCTTAAAGAATAAGATCAATGTGGATTTTTCTAGGGTAAATCTACATTCGATCCCAAGAGTTAGAGTTTGTAATAACAAAAGATATCAGCATCTAAACCAAGGATAGATATAAATCTCTGGTGAATCGATGCTAATTGTAAAGGAGTTTTCCCCCAATTTCAATTCAAATTGAAATTGGCGTGACCGCCAACTCACTAGAAAGATCATTCGAAGCGGAATTATGGAATACTCCAGAGTCAAAATAAGAGGAATAGTGAGTGATACGAATGGATTTTGGAACCGTAGGGAACGTTCCAAAATTGAAAGGAATTGGGTTAAAAAGGAAGAGATTCAAATTCGAATGAAAGTAGTACTGTAAATACATCACTCCATATGCTGAGTTTTGCCTAGAGCTACCAATGCTTTGATATCAACTGTGACAGGCCACGCCAGTGGGGTAACGCCGACCGTAGCATACATTGGTACCTGTGTTCTGCCTTTACAGCCAGCCTCTCGACTGCACTAACCCCGCGGGACATGTAGAAGTAAGAGTCATCCGCTCGCTACCCAAACCAAATGCGAGAACCCCTATCATGCTGCACCCGCCAAGTGCATAAGCAGACACACATGTCAGAATTGAAGTGCTCAAAATATCGCGTTGTAAATAAAAATTTGGCAAATCTTAGAATATACAGTAAATAAAAATCACAGATCACAGACACAGAGTAATAATGCAGCTGAAGTAAAAGAAATAGTAATTGATGAAGCTACTATATAAAAATATTAGAGTTACATAAAATACAACAAAAGAAATGAAGTACAAAGGAAGTCTCACTACATAGAAGCCTACAAATGCAAGAGATGAAAGGAACAAAAGACTGCAAAAGATAAAACTTGACAAGTAGATAATCTCCAGCGATTTCAATCTCGAGAAAGTGGAAATCCAAATCTGTGAATAACTCAGGTTGACCCGAGCGTAAATAAAAATACAACACTCGAGTCAGGACATACATACTTATACAATGTAAGCCAACTCAAGTGAACTGTAGCAAAGGTACAAGTAACTTAGAAGATGCTTGGGAACGCCCATCCTCTAAGGATCCGTTAAACTATTTACTATGTAGTAATATACGCTATATACAGTAGTGTCTAATCAGTAAAGTATAATCATATAGAAAATAGCGTTAAGGGGATGGTGAAACTTAATGCGGTCGGATCTTTAAAACCAAAATCGTAGTGGGCTCGATATAATGAGATGACACGGCACGAGAGACAATGCCACGGTGGATACACCGTTTGCACTCCCGGACCGGTGGTGACGGCAAGCCAGCAGCTTCCGCCCACCTTGAACAATACCCCCGAATCAAAGTGGCGCCACATATCAAATCACAAAGTAATAGAAAGGTTTCCGATGGAGCATGCTCGATGAAAGGGTGCGACCCTTTATGTAGCCCGGTATAGCTCCTGTTTTAGTCATTTATGCCAACTCACGGGAGTTGGGTCCACGTAATATACCTCGAGAACGTCGCCACCATCTTACTTAATTCTGGAATCTCTACCGCGTACACAGTTGTTAAAGTGGTTTTCGGTATTGGCCAGCTATAAGACAATATCTGATCCCGGTCTCTTTAACAACCAATCGTTATTCTAACCCATAGTTATAACTTTGAAACAATATTTTATACTTCAAAAATTAAATATCATTTCAAACCAAATCTTTATCAAAATAAAGATTAAATCATTTCCAAACCATTTCAATATATCATCATACCATACCTTTCAATTCAAATATTATCAAAATAAATATCAAGTCATTTCTAACCATTTCAATATATTAAATTATCATATCCTTTAAAAACTTCCTTTCAAATCAATTTAATATATTTAAAGTATCATATGCTTCAAAACATCCTTTTTAAATCATTTTATTATCAAAATATCATATCTTTCAAAACTTCATTTCAAAACATTTTTAATATCAAAATATCACATCTTTCAAAACTTCATTTCAAAACATTTTAATATATCAAAATATCATATCGTTTCAAAACCACATTTCAAATCATTTTAATATATCAAAATAGCTATATTTTTCAAAACCACATTTCATATCATTTTAACATATCAAAATATCATATCTTTTCGAAACCACATTTCAATCATTTTAATATATCAAATAGTTATATTTCAAAACAAATTACTTCATTTTAAATCATAAAAAATGAAGTTGTTACATTTAATAATTAAATTATTAAATTCCAAAAATTTAAACTTTTCAATGTTCATTTATGCACTTAAATTTATTAAAACAATGAAAATTCAAGTTTCGCAGCATTTGGAAAATGCTATAGAAAGTTACATTAAAAAAATTCAATTTAACAAAAGACAGCATTTAAAAATGCTATTAATTAACTTCAAATATTCAATAGAATTTCACAAACATTTATTTTTTTATTTAAATCATTTTTAACTTATAAAATCATACATTTTCACATATAAAATCATGAATTTAATATTCCTTAAATTCATGATTTTATAAAGTTAAGCTTCCTTTCGAAAATCAATATTTATTTATAATTCACTTATTAAATTTCAACATTCAAATTTAAATTCATTACATTAAATTTCAACTTAACACTTAAGTTCAAATTCTAAAATATAACTTAATTTTATATTTATTTACTTAACTAAAAATTCACTTTTAAGTCAATTTCATAAATTACCAATTTTAGTTATATTTCAAAATTTCAACTTAAATATTCATTCATTTCACGTTTCAACTTTATAAAAAATCATTAATATGATATAAAATCTCTTTAAATTCATTTAAATTCAAATTATCATAAATTTATCATAATTTCATATTCAATTTAATTTCCAATTATAATT
The DNA here is from genome assembly GCA_030765085.1 of Allium cepa. NCBI lineage: Eukaryota > Viridiplantae > Streptophyta > Magnoliopsida > Asparagales > Amaryllidaceae > Allium > Allium cepa. The sequence continues at coordinate 763,817,940 of CM060937.1, read as the reverse complement.
AAATCAAATTTTCCAAAATAACTTACATTCAAAATTTTCTAACTATTTCATTAATTCATTTCACTTACAATTATTCAGAAAATAAATAATATTTTACAAAAATCCTTTTTAATTAGATTTAAATCAAAATATTTTAATATTTACATTTCTAAAATAATTTAAATTTTTTTAGAAAAACATATATTAACTACGGGTCTGTATATAATTTTCTACTGTTGGAAAAGTGATACGGGTAATATATCATTTCAACCCGTAATTTACAAAGAAAATCCGAGTTTTATCATTTCAAACCCGCAGTCCCAAGTAAATGAAGTAAATTGAAAATCATTCAGGCCTATCATTTTAGCCCATAACAATTTTCCCTTATTCTAAAGTCCGCTCGGGTATGTATCATTTCAACCCATAGTGATTCTAATCCAAAGGGAACTTGCAGTGTGATGAACAGATAAAATAAACAGAATAGCATGAAATGACAGTAACACATAATATAATAGGTGTAATAACAGGTGTGAACATCATATGATAATAATATAAGAAGTTATAAAATGATCATATTGTTCTACAGATTCACAGGGTGTCAATTTACTACTTATATAAGTACATAATGTCTGGTGAGATATACTCACATGTTCAAAGCTGGAGATCGACGCCAAAGCACAGATAATGACACAACAAAGGCACAAAACAATGGACAAGACTAGAGAGTGGAGAGCCAAAGCTATATCCCTTGAAAACAATTACACAAACAATACAATGCATACATAAGTTACAACACACATTTATCATCAAACAACATATAATTCAACACCAAAAACTATAAACATTTGAATTTCACTTGCTCTCTACCTCAGGTACTTCAGTTATGCAGTGACTAAGCTAAGCTAACATAGGGAATTGGGTCTGGTTTGGGTGTGCGAAGTGTCGGCCTACACTTGGGTTTGAAGGTGGTTGTGATATAGGTGCATAACTAGGTGTATAAGGCTAATAATCATCACATCTAGGCTATATTATGGTTCGGCCAGAAGTCATTTGGGCTCGGTCTGATGCTCAGGTGGTGGAGGGTGGTGTTGAAGAGGGTGGAGGTTAGGTCAGAGGTGGTGGTGGTGGAGGTTGTGGTGGCAAAAGGTGGAGGAAGAAGGAGATGGCAATCCTAGACAAGGTTTGGTACAGGTGATGGCTAGTGCTAGTTTAGATGGATTTTATTGATGATCTTCACCATGGATTGTCTTAGCCGGAGGAGGAGAGGTGTTAGGATGTGTGATGGTCAAAAAAAAGTGGTGGTGGTGGTCGACCACAGCTTGGAGGAGGGGGAATACAGCTATGAAGTTGGAGAGCATGTGCAAATTCAAGTAGAAAATCAATAAAAGACAAGAAGAAGATAGAATTTTTTACCAAAGCTTCACAAGGAGAATAGTCGTGATTTTTATTTTGAGAGAAAGAGAAATGATTTTCATGAAAGTGAAAAAAAAATACAGCTGAAATGAGTAGATTACACGGCCAAAATAATTAAGAGAAGAGTTGGGAAAATGAAAGGTCGGGAGATGAAAAGATTTAGGAATTCCAAAAGTTTTAAACCTTTCAAATTCCTTTAATTTGTTTATATAACTTGATATTTCTGGAAATAAAAATAATCCCAGATAACATTTCGAAAAGTTATCAAAATATAAAAATATATATAATATTTATTAATTATATAAAATTAAATTAAGGAAAATAGCTAAAAATAGTAAACTAGTCTAGAAAATTTGAAATTAATTGAAATAAATTTTAGAAAATTCATATGTGCTTGTAATATATTTTTAAACATAAATAATAATATAAAATAAAAGTACATTCACAAAATAAATATATAAAAAATAAATTTAAATATAATTTTAATGAAGAAAATAACAGAGAATAAGAAAACAGCCTTTAAAAAAAGAGAAATCAACACGGTAAACTTTGGAAAAATTATAACATCACGTTAAAAAATATTTAAAGACAAAATATACCTAAAATAAAATATTAACACATAAATTTTTTTTAAAGAAAATAGAAAAAGATTTAAAGAAATTGCTTAAAAAATCCAAAACGGTGTCCGGAAATTTCAAATAAATCACCATTGACTTTTGAAAATTGTTTGCTTATTTTAAAATTACTATAATTCAAAATTATACATACAATAACATATTGACCCAGATTAAAATGAAATATGACAATAAAATATGATTTATACAATTTAAAAATAACAAAATTGCACAATATTGAAATAGACATAACTTTCACAGTTTAACTCCGTTTTCAACGAAACGAAAAGCAGTGTTCAAGTTATTACATCTATTTTCATAATAAAAGATAAAATTTAAGATTTAAAATGATTTTAATTTTAATTTTAAAAGTCAAAGTTTGAACAGTTTGAGTAGAAATTCACTTTTTTAGTAAAATGTCCTATTTATACTATTTTGAACTATAGATCACTTAATAGTCAGCAGTTATATTTAAAATGAAATATTTTAAATAAAAATAAAATTAAAAAATTAAAATAGAAATAGTCAAATTTAAATTATATAGGCAAAAATCTAGGGTTATTACATTTATATTGTTTGAAAGAGATATTATATTCTAGTTTTAAAGTATAAATTATTTTAAAATAATCGCGGTGTTATAATAACGTTTGGTTGTTAGAGAGACCAGGATCGGAAGTTGTCATACTCTCTGCCAACCCCGAAAACCACTTTAACAACCACGTACGCGGTGGAGACTACGGAATGAAGTAGGATGGTGGCGGCGTTTCCCTTGAGGTAAATACGTGGACCCGACTCCCATGAGTTGGCATAAGGTGGATAAAACAGGAGCGATCGACGGGCCAAGGGGGTTAGCGCCTTTTATCGGATATTCCTCTTCGATACTATACTTTGACTTTGGATTGATTCGGTGGCCACTTTTACTTTTGATTTTAGGGGGGAGTTTGTTCGATGTGGGCGGTAGCTGCGGCTACGCGTTACCACCAGCCCGGAAGCGTAATTAGAATATCTACCCTGGCATTGCCTAGTTTTGCCATGTCACCTACCCTAGCGCGCCTTATATGATTTTGTTTTGTACCATACCTATGGAGTGCCCTCTGAAGACGCGTAGTACGGGGGAGAATACGGTACTGTATAGACTATGGGAATATATTTTGTGTTAAAGGGAATATTGGGTCACTCCTTAACGCTATTTAAAAGTAAGTTTATTTTACAAATAGACACTATTATTATAGCGAAATATACTACATAGTAAATAGTTTAACGGATCCTTAAGAGATCTAAATCCCGAGCATCTTTTAAGTTACTGCACTCATATTTATTCCTGTTGATTTAACTTGCATAAGATCTTTTAGTTCTGACTCGAGTGTTTTGTCTTTTCAATTCACTCGGGTCAGTCCGAGCGTTTCAGGATTTGAAGATTTTATTCTGGACGACGAAGACGAAGATTTGTAATATTACTATCTAATATATTATTCCACTATACTAGTTAATTCCGCTGCATTGATATTTATTGGCATGTGAACTCTGAAATTTATTGTATAAAGAAGAATCAAATGTTTTGTAAACAGTTTTATGAACTGTATATTTATTATTATATTTTGTCCTTCCGCTGTAAGATTATGTTTAGTGTTTTTTCTCTTCTTTGTTTTTTCTTATTTACCCCAAAACAATCCGCCCTTCCGTATGGTTTGAATTGGCATGTGTGTCGATTTAAAGTGTGCGTAAAGGCAGGATGTTACAGTTGGTATCAGAGCTTTAGTTTAGTGATAAACCTTAGCTTTGTAGGGTCTGACTCTTTAATAATAGGGTAGTAATACCCTATGGGAATCGCTGAGTGTATATAGATGAGAGAGCGTATTTGTTAGTGTTATAAAAAGGTTTTAAGATTGTGTTAATCTGTTCCGTTTTGTATTTATAAATTCTAGTTGATGCATGGGACGCTATGACTTCAATAGGGATTTTTAAACACTTAATAGGACAGACCGACATAATATTTGTTTTTAATATAGGTGAATGAAATAATTTTTTCTATTATATTTTCTATATATATAAAATAAATTTTTATAAAAGATTATATTTGGTTGTATAATATTAGTTGTTAGGAAATGAAGATTATAAATAATAGTTGAAATAAGATTGAAAATAAAATAATAGAGAATTGGGAAATTTTAGAACTTAGGTTCTGGTGTTTTGAAACTTTCTTTTGAATGACTTTGAAATATAAATAATAATACTATTAAAAGAAGTATTTTTTGATATAAGTATTTCAATATAATTTGAAAGAAATGTTTTAAAAGAAATTTGAAAAAGAAATAAGTTCTATACACCCCTCTCGGTCGCTGGAAAATAATTTCGGTGATGAGTGCACGCATCATCAACATTCATTTTCGAGTTTCGAAGTGGAAAGGCCACTATAGTAGTTTTACTACAAATTATTTTTGATAAACAGAAGTAAATTTTTTGATATAGATAAGTTGTAATTATATATATATATATATATATATATATTATTTTAAAATAATTTGAAATTAAACCCGGTATTTAATTCTTAAGTTTCCATTTATTAATAGTTTAATTAATGTAGTGAAACAGAATTTAACTTATAATTAAACCCTAAATGAAATAAGAGATTTAATGCTAGGTTATTTGTGACAACCCACATATATAACGATTATATATTTAAATGGTTTATTTAAATATAGCGTCGTTAGTCAGATTTAGGTCCGAAAAGTTACTTTTTGCAAATGGCCGAATTGGAACTCGAAACCATTTCCATTGATTCCAAAATGGCGTTTGCGATCTTTTTGAGTATAAGCTTTGATAAGTTTGGAGTAAGTCGAATTTTGCTATTTGCTAAGTAGGCTTTTGGGTTTGGGTCTCACCCAAACTATTCTGTAAACCAACTCAGCCCTTTCTCTCCTTCCATGCACACATTTTCATTTCTTAAGCTTAAGAAAAACTGAAAATGGGGGAAGTGAATGGGAAATAGAAATTCCAAGCCCTAGTTTACCTTGCAAACTTGAATTCTTGCTCCAAAATCAAAGAGAAGCTATTGGTAAGTCTCCTCTTCATCTTCTCCAACTCTTTCTCCTTCAATTTCATAAAATTTCCTAAACCTAACTTAGGAAAATACTTGTTTTGATCTTAGATTGAAGCTAGTAAAGTTGAAGTGGAGAGTGGTTGGTTGTTTTCTTTGCTATTGAGCTTCTCTATTCTTGCTTTGAATTAAAAGGTGAGTTTTAAACTCACATCTACTTCTCTTGATATTATTGATGTTAGGTGAGATTTTTATCCCACATTTATGTTTATTGCTATCTTGGATTATTAGGAATGAATTCCTAATACATCTATATGTTCATTTGCTTTCGATTTGGATTGCGTTGGTGAAATTGCCAAATATTGATTTTTGAAGCCAAATCTATGAAAAACCATATATGGTTGATGTTTATGTTGTTCGGAGTGTTTGGGTGTGTCGTTAAGGTTGGGTAGTCATTTGACGTAAGCCCATAATCAACACGCATCCGATTGCTTTCGATTTGTTTGGCCATAGATGGCCTAGGTTCAGGAAATGCCAGACCATCAGGTTTCAGACGTCTGAAACCCTATTTCAAACATCTGAATATTGTTCTGGGGAAGAAATTATTTTCCAGATTCATACGTCTGAAATTATATTCCAGACGTCTGAATTGGCTAAATTTCAACCAGAATGGAAATAGGCAAAATAATGCCTATTTCAGACGTCTTGAAGTTTGGGTTCAGACATCTGAATTCTGTTCCGGAAAACATATTAATTTCCAGATTCAGACGTCTGAACCACTTCTTTCGTACGTCTGGATCTATTTTCATTTTCCAATTTGCCTTGTTCTCTTAGTTTTCCAAATTTGATTGATGCATATTGATTCCAATTAGTTGTTTATGCATATTTGACCTTGATGATTCATTTTTGAATTCGTTCACGGGTTTTTATAAATGATTTCTTCAAGTCGTATTAAAAGTTCGCTTCTCCGATTTATAAATTCTATTTAAAACACATGCACAATTTCGCACTTCGAGCGAAGTGGAAGGGTGATTAAATGGTTAGGCAAAACACAGACCATGAATCTGTGCGTTTATCCTTCCGATTAATCCCCAACCTATTCAATTGATCGTTTTGACCTTTGGTCTGGTTTACCAATGAAATGAGGTGAACTTTGTACTGCTTTGAGTGTGAAATTGACTGACGGATAGTAAACGGTTTAGTGCGAACGAGTGGTTATGGGACTCACGTTAACACTTTTTGGATTCCTTTTTGAGAGTTATGACACATTCTGCCAGTTAGTGGTGTCCAGTACTGGGCCTCCGGACCTTCACCACTATGGTTTGTTGCTTTTGGGATAGTGTTTTCGGACTGTCTCCTTCAGGTTTGTTGCCTTCGGGTATGTTGCCTTCGGGTATGTTGCCTTCGGGTTTGTGCCTTCGGGTTTGTTGCCCTATTGTATCGCTTTCAGAGTTAGGTCTTTATGAGCCGCTCGAGTGATATTTGGGTTTGTAGTCTTCGTGCTTATGGATCCTTGTTTATATAGTACTGAGCTCGAGCAATTTTCTGATATTTCATTTCATATGTATATTCCCATGGTATCGCCCTTCGGTGTTGGTCTTTTTGAGCCCCATGATATGTAGCGATTACCCTGTGGAACTTGTGTTACCTTCATTGATACTTGTTATTTGCCTTTATGGCTTGTTTTGGGATATTCCTATCCTTTGTTTGTATGAGTTGCCGATGATACGAGGCTTGTTAAGATATGATTCATCTTTTGTTAGATGATTGTGTTATCTCTTTTAGAGATATTTGTTATACATTGTGACCTTGCAGGTTATTGTTGTTCAGTTCATCTAACTGTTTTGTTTAGCTAAACTGACACGTGTATTTCATACTCGGGTCAGACCGAGTTGTTTCAGGTTAGGTGCTTTTGGACTTAGCCTATTTTGCTTCCGCATGGACTATTCAGCTTGCTCCTTTTTGTCATAGCTTTTTGTGTAGTCCTGTTTTGTTGTAACTCTGATATGTATTCTTTTGGATTTGTCTGTATATTGTGGTTAGTTATACCACTTGACATGTATTATTTTTTATACTCTATTAGGTATCAATATATGTATATCTATGATGATCTACTGTTCTGTGATGTTTATTACATTTGAGTTGTTATATTCTGTTCTGATAGATCCTTCAACCACCTATGGTTTTGTTTTAAGTATTCATTGGGTATGTCGACCTGCTCGGTATATCTGTTGTCGATGTATTCAATTGATAGTTAGAGCAAGGCTATAGATGGTCGCTCCTAACCAGCCTTATTCTTCGTGTTAGTTGACGGCATTATTTTGTAGTGTCCTTGGCTAGCGTGGGTATAGATGTGGGGCGCCACATTATTAATGGTATTAAAGGAAATTTGAAATTTTTAACATAGGAGACAAAGAGTAATATTATTGAACATTAAATTTAATTAAAGCGTGAGATAAACATGTATAAGTTCTTTTGCAATTTCCTTAACATATATAACTTACCAAAAGATATAAAAGCTGAAAATGTTAATAAGAAAATGTAATAGATATTTGTACAAGTAATTAACTTGAGGTAATGAAAATAATTAATGGAATTCTTTAATAAATAAGAATTAATGTGTAGTTGTATAAAGTTAAGTATAATTGAATACTACTAATTAAATATAATGTCAAGTAGGTATTTTAAGTAAGCAATTCTGAACTTAAGTGAATAGGTTGAAGTTAATTTTGAATAAAATAAGAATAAAAGATGAATGCTGGAAAAGAAAAAAAATTTGACTATAAACTAAGGTTAATAAATTTACCTACTAAGAATTCGATTGAATATGAATAAAATAAAAGACAAACACTAAATGAATAAATGAAATTTAAAGTTATTAGAAATAAATGTAAATTAAAAAGATAAATCATTATATAAATAAAAGGAAAATCAATCAACAAAGGTATGAAATGAAATTAATAATAAGTAAAGTTGATTGTTGTTTGGATTTGTTGTTTTGGGTTATGGTTGTTTGGGTAAGATACCTTAAAATTTGGTGGGATGGATGAATAATCCATTTTGTTTCATCTAAGACTGTTGAGTAAATGATATACTTAATAGGTTATTTTTCATTCCGTACAATTTAAAGTTTTGAACCCAAACAGCTATTTGTTTGTTTGATATGAATGAAAGACTAAATTGTGTTGATTTTGTATGATGGTTGCATGCCTTGTTGGAATTGATTGTTGTTGTATTGATTGCTCTGTGATTGAAACAACCTTAAACATTTCATTTTATATAATTGTTAACCCTTTGGATTATATAAGTGAAAATGTTTTCAAAACTTTATTAATTTGAGCATAAAAGGTTTAATGGTTAAAATTTTGTATATTTTATTTAAAGTAACTAATTTTGTAAATTTAATTGTTTTTAAAATTAATGTTTTAAATAAGAGATATTGATTTCTTAATTCTTCTTTTCCCTTCTTTTTCCTTTTCGGGGACAAAAAGTTTTGAGTGGGGGAGAGTGTAACAAATCGTAAATTTCGACCATTTTATTTCTTAATTTAAACTGATTTTTGTATTTTAATGCAGAAAGAAATGAAAATCTTATAATTGAAAACTGGAGCGAACGTTAGAAATAAATGTTGCATTGGTAAATAAAATAAATTTTGACAATTGGAATGAAATCCACTTGAAGAAATAGTGGAAACCCTTATAATTTGTTAATTTAATTTGATTGTGTAATTAATACTGGAAGGAATAAAATGAAAAAAAAATATTAATGAAATAATAACTGAATTTAATTGCAACTATATAAATGGAAGTAAATTTTATTAAGTGGATGTCAATATTGAATAAATTAATGGAAATTGAATGTAAATTAAGATAATAAAGTGAATATTAGAATTTAAATGAGCAATTGGAATGAACGGAATAATATTGAAACGAATACAATTTGGATAGATTTAATGAAATTGAAATAAATGAAATAGGGTAAGTATTAGACCTGAATATAATTAAATATGGAGAAACAAAAAAGTAAGTATTGAATTCAAACTATGTTTGATTGGGTAATAAAATAAGTTTATTTACGTAGTTAGAATTTGTTTATCTTATTTTAGGCTATAAATCAAATAGAAGAGAACAAGCGTAAATCATAAGGGTATGATAACAATTTTTTTATATTACCTAATTTATTTGTCAATCAATTTATTTGAAATAAAGTCCTCTTAAATGTTAAGTAATTTTAATATAGTTATTGATGAAACATTACTTAATGATTTTTAATTTAGTAACTGAATAGTGAATAAGAATTTATAGAAAACATAAACTTATTTATGAGTAAACAAGAGTATTTATTGAACAAATTTATGATAATTGGATAATGCAGTGTTAATGGAATTAATTAGTGTTATGTCTAGGATTTATACCTGGGTAGGTAAGTAGTAAACTTATTAATGAAAGAAAGTAAGTAGGTGACCATTTATTTAGGTTATTTATTCAATTTAGTATGTTAAATAAAAGTTTGGGAATCAGATCTCAATTAAGGGAAATTAAGTTGTATGTTAATTTGAAATAAAATCTAATAAATATTACATTAATAAGGAATGTAGTACAAATGGTTAGGGATTGTCAAATTTGGTAAAAAAAGGGATTGGACTTAGGAAACTTTGTTAATTGAGTTTATAACCTTATTTAATACGCGTAATTGACAAGATTCACATTTTTAAATATATCCGTTGATACAAATCTAAGATGTATATAAAAGTATCAGTGTAATGAAATGTAAACAAATGTTACACTTACAATTACAATTAAATGAACTTTAATGTTACACTTGCTATCCCGCTTTTTGGCAAAGCCGTGATACCGAAAGATTGGTCGAAAACAAGAGACAGTTCGTCTCAGAGATTGGCTGCACTCCACTTCGCTATGGATATCGACGAATTTTGTCCGAGTCCGAATCGGGCCACAATTGACAAGACATGACAAGCAAAGCCGCGAGAGCCAACGTTTCAAGTTTCAAGTCAATCCGAGTTCATACACGCAAGATATGATCGATTCAAGATGGAGGAGATAGCCCTTGTTCGAATCCATAAGATGTACCCTAGTTCGAATCCATGGCCAGAAATCATGTTCGCATCCATCGGTTTGTACCCATCTACTTCGAATCCATCAAGTTTGGAAGTCCTTCGAATCCATAAGCCCAACCTTCCTTCGAATCCATCAGGTGGCCAGGCTTCGTATCCATCCCATTACCTTCCTTCGAATCCATCGCTGTAACACATGATGGAATCCATCATGTTCCCCTGCTTCGAATCCATAGATGTTGCTGACCTTCGAATCCATGAAGACACCTCTCTTCGAATCCAACCAGTGTTGTCATTTCGTATCGATCAGCTGAAGTGAGATATGATCGATACGAACGAGTCTCAGTTCGAACCCACGCATAAGTAAAGCCTTCGAATCGATTAAGTCAAAGCGGCGAAATTCAAGCGACGACTCTATCAACTCGGCGATAAATGTGGATCGACTCGAAGAATGTGCACAACGTCAACCTACTAGCGCGTGCTTGGATCGATTCGAATCAATTGATTCGAATTGATCGATTCGAACGGAGCGAAAAGTCCAGGAAACGCTAATTCGAATCGATGATATCTCACGATCTACAAGTCCAAATGCTATGAAATTTTCACAGGAGCTTGCATACATGTTGAAGAATGTCCACGCCAAGTTTCGCCTCGATTGAATGAATTCTTGATCGATTCGAACGTACTTCGAATCGATCCCAAAGTGGGACCAAATTCCCTGAGGTTGGGCTCGTGGGCCCCCTCCCGTGCCAGAAGTGGTCTCCCTGAATTTAGGCAAAATATCAGCCTCCTACATCTATAAATAGAGCCCCAGGTCATTCAGAAAAGGGGATCGGAATTCTGAAGGGCCAAGACTCTACCAGATTCAATTCTACACCCTATCATCGTTGTTGCATTCGAGTTTCAGAGCTATTTCCATTGTAACTTGCTGTAACTACTGTAATCACCAAGTGAATAATCTATAAAGATAGAAAACTTCAAAGTGGACGTAGGCAAGATTGCCGAACCACTATAAATCCTGAGTCGTTTACTTGTCTTCTGCTGTTTCTTTTGAATTGTCATCATTTTTGTTATCTACAAATTTGTCATTTGTGACTGCGAACGGGTGCTTTCACGACTATTGGGTGTTTGTGGTCAATTTTGACACAAACATTTTGGTGCTTTCACTGAGAACTGCTGATTTAATTTGAATTTGAAGGCTTAAAGATTTAGATCTAAGAATCATGACGAGACAATCGAGCAGAAGGCCAAGCCAGAGAGAAGTGAACACCAAGGAAGTCAAGAGGCTTTTTCAGGAGCGAATCAAGCATCGATCTTCATCACTAGGGACGAGATGGAGACAATGATGAAGAAAAAGGAGGAGCTTACAAAAAGTTTGTTCCAACAGATAGGACAGTTTGGAGCACAGAATGGAGAAGCGAATGGAGTTCAAAACGGAGCAGGACCATCCGGCGTAGCACCTGAACTAGGGGACGTGCACATTGAGATGTTGATCCAACCCCTAAGAGAGAGAGAGATGCATCTACCCAAGCTAGGAGTAGTAGAGGAGTGAACGCTCAGTCAAGGGGGCAAATCCCAGAATTCCCTCGTGGACTCGGGGGGCAGGTTGAAAGTAATGAACGAAGGTTACATCTCGGTGACAACGACAGATTGGCGGAGATGGTTAGAAGAGCTATGAGAGGCGGTTTGGTAAACAAAGATTTGGAGGATGTTAATAGGAGTCCTTTTACTCCAGCAATCAGAGGAGCTAGGAACCCACCGGATTTCAAGTTACCATCATTGGACATGTATGACGGAAAAACAGACCCCACGGTTCATCTAACGAAGTATGTGAGGCATATGGAAGTGCTGGGGGCATCAGAGGAGGTTATGGCCCGGTGCTTTCCATTGTACTTGGCGGATATTGCAGCATTGTGGTTTAGACAATTGGAGAATGGATCCATCGGAACATGGAATGGTTTAATTGAGAGATTTATGAGGCAATTCAGGATTCACATTACAAGACCCAAGAATGTGATGACTTTGGCAACCCTAAAGCAGAAAGCCAGAGAGACCTTGAGGAGTTATCTAACGCGATTCAATGCAGCAGCAGCTTCGGTGGATCGAGCAGATCCATCTATGGTGGTGATGGCAGCTGTGTCCGGAGTAGTTGACGGCACAGAGTTCAAACATTCATTGACTAAAGATCCACCCGTGGATCTAAAGGAATTCTACAACGAGGCAGAAAAGTTTTTACGATTAGAGGATGCGAATGCAGAAAGAGAAGAAGGAGAGGGAATAGAAGTTTATGTCCTTAAAGACAAAAAGCCTTTCGAAAAGGACTCAGACAAGGATAAAGGAAAACGAAAGGCTGAGGATTATAATGACAAGTCAAAGCGGCAACGGAGGGAGCCGCGATTCACCACTTACACCGAGCTGAATGAGAGTTTGGAGCGAATCTACAGAGATATGCAAGGGCAAGTTCCATACCGTAGGCCAATACGAAGGGACCCCATTGCTGACGAGAGAAAATCAGACAGATATTGCTTATTCCACGAGTTGAACGGCCATAACACAAACGACTGTAGGCATCTAGAGGATGAGGTAGAAGGACACATCAGGAATGGTATGCTGCTTCAGTATGTGAGGAGACGAGCCCCAGCGGTAGAGTCAGAGCGGCCACCGTCTACATCAGCTAGGGGCGACACTGAACCAGGACATCGTTTGGTTATCATTTAATTAAAGTAACGATGAACAAGTCGCAAGCTTCCACTACCATAATTAAATCATTTACACATGTACGAGATCGTGAACGTTCTCCGGGCATTCTCTGAATGATCATTGATTGTTTCGTAGTGGGAACTTACACTTTGACATCTTTTCTTTGCTTTTGTTTCATGTTGATTTGGACATTTCTGTTTTAAAATTCATCCGTTGAATAGATATTTGATCCTGATAATTCTGAAATGGCTAAGCTACTTACACATGTACGGGGTCGCGAACGATCCTTAGGCATGCTCTGAGATGGTGATAAACCACCCTGACAAACGATGCAGGGACCCACGTGAACGTGAGCCTGGTATCGGTAAAACCAAGCCCTCCTGGGCATACTTTCTCGCCTCGAACGGCACATGATCGCGAACGATCACAACTCGCCACGAACGGCACCCGGCTTCGAGCAGTCACAACTCGCCTCGAACGGTACACGATCGCGAACGATCGCAATTCGCCTCAAACGGCACGACTCGCCCCGAACGGCACGACTCATCTCACTTCAAATGGCTCGATCGCGAACGGTCGTCATTTGAGGTCCGCCACTTGACCACGCACGGTCGCACTTCACCTCAAATGGCTCGATCTCGAACGATCGTCATTTGAAGTCAGGCGCTTGACCATGAACGGTCGCACTTCACCTCAAATGGCTCGATCCCGAACGATCGTCATTTGAAGTCTGGCGGTGGACCATGAACGGTCGCACTTCATCTCAAGTATCCCGATCCTGAACGGTCGTTATTTGAGGTCGCATAGAATTGTAAATTCCTTTGCAGGACATCAACAGGATATGAACATCCAGATCATGGCATTACAAAACACACCTTCCAAATGCAAGACATATTTTGGAGGTCAAATGTTATCCCGCTTTTTGGCAAAGCCGTGATACCGAAAGATTGGTCGAAAACAAGAGACAGTTCGTCTCAGAGATTGGTTGCATTCCACTTCGCTATGGATATCGATGAATTTTATCCAAGTCCGGATCGGGCCACAATAGACAAGACATGACAACCGAAGTCGCGAGAGCCAACATTTCAAGTTTCAAGTCAATCCGAGTTCATACACGCAAGATATGATCGATTCAAGATGGAGGAGATAGCCCTTGTTCGAATCCATAAGATGTACCCTAGCTCGAATCCACGGCCAGAAATCATGTTCGCATCCATCGGTTCGTACCCATCTACTTCGAATCCGTCAAGTTTGGAAGTCCTTCGAATCCATAAGCCCAACCTTCCTTCGAATCCATCAGGTGGCCAGGCTTCGTATCCATCCCATTACCTTCCTTCGAATCCATCGCTGTAACACATGATGGAATCCATCATGTTCCCCCTACTTCGAATCCATAGATGTTGCTGACCTTCGAATCCATGAAGACACCTCTCTTCGAATCCAACCAGTGTTGTCGTTTCGTATCGATCAGCTGAAGTGAGATATGATCGATACGAACGAGTCTCAGTTCGAATCCACGCATCAGTAAAGCCTTCGAATCGATCAGCCCATGCTCCTAAATGATAACATGTCTGAAGCTCAAGTACTAACTCGGCTACGGTTTAAAATTCTTTTGCAAGATAAAGCTAAGCCGGTAGCAGGTCAAGGTCTAAATAGTTTAACTTGGCAACTCGTTCCCCTAGGTCGCAAGCTCTGGTTCAAAAGGCAGGAATTTCTCAAGTGTTAGCTCGGTCACGATTCAAGCTTTAAAGTTTAGATCGGTAAGCTTCTTTCTGGCATTATCTCGGCCACGGTTTAAAGCTTAGATCGGCAGAATGGTAGGTCGGTGGGTCTCACTCAAGCAATAACACGGTCATGATTTATGATTTGAATCGGCCAAAAGATGAGTCACCTAAAATCACTGGGTCGCGTCTAAACCAATACCTCACTCCACTCAACCCATTAGCCTGCTAACCGCTCCTCCACCAGCAAAAACCCCTATTCCATTCATACCATTACCTGCTGCCGGACCGTCCACTAAATCAGTTCGAAGTTATCATAAATTTTTCGCATGGTAATCTCAAACGATTAGCCTAAGACGACGAGCCACTTTCATTATTTCATCGAACTTTTAATCGAGCAACCTGAGTTTCATCAACGGCAAATATGATAGAATTCGTGATGAAGCATCATGTAAGGAGGCCGTTCGAATTCAAGCGATAAAGTTTGAGAACCGAAGGTAATCTACAATCAAGGGAGGAGTAGAATCACTTACGCAATGAATAGTAGGAATTACTGGTGATCATGTAGGATGGAATCGCCTTAAAGAACTCAGGAGAATTTTAATGGCAGAATCGAAATTGAGTGAATGAATAAGTGACGAAGAAGGTTGAAGGAGGCCGGCTTATATTCTGAAGTGAAATGATACGGGTCATCATACACGAGTTAGCTGATAAGTCGTTCACGACTTACCGACCTAAGAGTGACCGAGTTAAAAGGTATCGAAGCACACGACTTAATCCCAAGGCGTATACTTCGAGGGGCAAATGTTAACCCTGCCTCGGTTACGACTCAGTGGTCCAGTATGTGGAGATGGCGCCGACTCAGGACTTAAAGGGATAGCCGACCTAACTGATTAACAAGGTGGCCGACTTAAATCGATACCGACTTAACTGGTTAAGGAGCATGCCGACCCAATGCCTTCACATAGATGCCGACCTAGTGCTTCAGAAGGAACTGGCCTAACGACTCAAGAAATAACAAAGGATCCGACTTAACATGGTGCCGACCTAACTGCCTAATGAAGTTGCCGACCTAATTCGATCCGACTTAAGGACTTAACATGTTTACCGACCTAACTGAGTGGAACAAGTTCACGACTTACACTTGTGTCGTGACCGACTCATGGTCTGTGCTAGGATGTGCGCGACCTGGGCAAGGGAGTTAGTTCACGTTTAGCTCGTCAATTCATTAAATCGGCAACGACCTATTTGAGCATGCACTTCCCATTTAAGTCGGAGGCCATGCATCAGAGAGAGGGAACGACCTACGACCTGGCTTGACCCGGTGACGACTTTGGACTTGTGCAAATTCAGCAAAGAAAGATCAACTCAGCTAGATCATAGTGGTGCTCCCATAAGTCGGCCACGACTTAGCTGGGTCGGGGGCGATTCAGAACCGGTTACGACTTAGCTTAGGTCCAAGATCTTTGCCTATAAATACCAACCTACCTCCAACATTAAGGGGACTTTTTTGGTCGATCAATTTCAAGCGCCATTACTCTGCCGAATTCCAGACTACTTCAACACTTAAAGCTTTTGAGATTCAAAGAACGTCTAAAAGAACTTCATAAAGAAATCATCTACATCCACCATGGATTTGAAGATTTTTGTCAACATCGAAGTTTGAGCTACTTGTTCTAAGTCTTTTGTAATTCAAAGTGTATTGTACTTGAGAAGATTTGTATCAACTTGTAACGTGATCATCGATAAAAGTACTTAAAGTGGACGTAGGCTATACCCATAAGCCGAACCACTATAAAATTGCTGTTGTTTACTGCTTTTCCGCTATTACTTGCTTATAATTCTTTCCCGATCTATCGGGTGGTGCTTTCACAACTACACTTCACACACCGGGGTGTTAACGTTCAAATTTAAGCGTTAACATTTTGGTGCTTTCACTGAGAATTGAACTCAGGGCAAACTTCAACCATTAGTCTAACAGAAATCATGGCTTCTGAAAGGAAACGAAAGTTTTTGAGGTTTGAAGGTACTTGCAGCAACGCCATTGCTCTTCCCACGCTAATTGAAACAGCTTCAAGTATTGGAGTCACAAGGGCTGAATTAAACGCCGTGGTTTATGGAATATATCAACACATGGAAGTTCAAAGCAATAGGATACTGGACAAGATGAACGCATTACAAGAGGAAGTCCATCGACTAGAAAGTGATATAAAAACCATTGCCAAAGAGGCTCAGGTTTCAGAAGAATGGAATACTCCTCAACGAGCAACTGGTATTACTATTGGAACATTCCCCCAGACAGAGAATTCATGGCCACGGCCAACTATCCACGAACGTTTGTCAAGGCGAACTTTTGAAAGAATAGTTGACAACTACCCATTGAGTCCTGGTAACGATGAAGAATACATACCGGAGATGATTGAACAGAGAGAGGAAAATGAAGGGAGGAGAAAGCAGAAACTCTTGAAAAAAGCTCGACGCCTCAGACCCTCCAACTTCACTCCCTTGACCGACACTCCGGAAAATATCTTCTTGGCAACAAAGGATGTTGTTGTGTACCCCAAACCATCTCTGATGAGGAGAAGCGCGACAGACAATGGAAAATTCTGTCAATTTCACAATCAACCTGGCCATGAAACTAACCAATGTCGCCATTTAAGGAAGGAGATTGAAGAATTGGTCAAGCAGAATGAACTGCAACAGTATGTGAAAAAAGATGGAATTAACTACTCCTCATCCTCTAAGGTGCAGCTGGTTCCCGCTCAACAATGTAGCTCAAATAAAAGAACCGTGGCACAGGGAGATGAAGGTCCTATCATCAGTATCATCACAGCAAGCCCTCACCAGGCAGGAAAAAATTGGATGAGGCGGGAAGACGTGCTCACGCTTCAAGGAGACCTTCAAAGTGAAAGGAAGTTTCGATTCTGAAAGAAGTTGCCACCCAGTCCTCTCATGCCAAAAGATTCAATCCCTAAAGCCTGGGGCAGCAATTGCTTCTATACTTTACTTGAACACTTTGTTTCAAATTTGTAAAGGAGTGCTGATCCAATGATTCTTGTATCAAAATCTGTTGTAAAAATAGTGCAAATAAATAATAAAAACTATAAGTCTTGCTATTACAAGTCGCTTATTTTATTTCGATATGTTAAATACTCTGGGAATATCACTAAGATTATCGATCTAAATTTGCAGGCAATCAATATCAAGCTGATTCATTGCGATATCAAGCAACCCTTGGTAGCATTCAAAAGCAAGCGTTAAGCAACAAAATTCCAGGGTCAAATCCTGAATAAGAAGTACTCTAAGCAAACAAATAAGATTTGGATAGAGTATGTTTCTTCAGTTAAAACCACCCGCCAACAGAAGAAGATGATGCACACTTAAAGATGGCACTAAGGAATTGCTAATATAATCAATCAAATTCACAACTGTCAAAAGAGAACCAATTCCAAGAACTTGGAGCAGCAACCATTTACATCCATATTTTACATGAAAACTTTGCTGAAATATTGCAAAGAATTTACAAATATATGATTCTCTTGTTAAGGGCAATTGCAAGGCAGGCGAATAACAAAAGCTATAAAGTGGATATAGGCCCAGTTTCGGCTAAACCACTATAATTCTTATGTTCCCTACTATTATAAATTGCTTTGTTTTATTTCGGCATATGAAATACGTTAATCGTGTTACTAAAAAAAAAAACGATTTAATAATGCAGGCCATAAAAACAAAGCTTACCAGTCACGAGACCAAGCGATCCGCGACATCATCCAGCAGTCAAGCACTGAGCCATTCAAAATTCCCATATTCAAATCCTACAAAAGGAGAACTTCAAACAAAAGTAAGCAAGGTGGATAGAAGCAGATCATATATAGCTTACTACAAATGTTTGAACAAACAAACAACAAGTTAAAGAACCTATATCTGCCACCACCAATTTGCTTAACTATAAAATATACTCCTTTGGGTAAGGGAGAGGCCTGGCAGCTGAAAGTGGTGACACTTGCGAAGCAATGGGGATTGTCAACACGAATCAACGGCAAAGAGACATGCGAGAGCAAGCGTCAGCCAGCAAAAAGAATATTTCAGAAGCACAAGCCCTCTTTGAAGGCATAACTCCTCAGAGGATAAAGACCTCAAGCGGGCTTCACCGAAAAAAGGCGTCTTTCTCGTTACAAAGTCGTGGAGTTACCGGTCGACACACTCCCGAGAATCCATCCAACCGAGAAAAGGAAACTCCAAACTTCCTGACAATAGCCCTACTTAGGGGCACGCATTTCACCACAACCGGTCAACATACTCCCATGAGATGAAATGTGAAAAGCCCTCTTCGGAGGCAAAAAGCTTCTCTACGGAGACCGAATGCTTCTCCTCAGAGACGAAAGCCCTCTTCGGAGACAAAATGCTTCTCTACGGAGACCGAATGCTTCTCCTCAGAGACCAAAGCCTTCTTCGGAGGCGAAAAGCTTCTCTACGGAGACCGAATGCTTCTCCTCAGAGACCAAAGCCCTCTTCGGAGGCAAAATGCTTCTCTACGGAGACCGAATGCTTCTCCTCAGAGACCAAAGCCCTCTTCGGAGGCAAAAAGCTTCTCTACGGAGACCGAATGCTTCTCCTCAGAGACGAAAGCCCTCTTCGGAGGCGAAATGCTTCTCTACGGAGACCGAATGCTTCTCCTCAGAGACCAAAGCCCTCTTCGGAGGCAAAAAGCTTCTCTACGGAGACCGAATGCTTCTCCTCAGAGACGAAAGCCCTCTTCGGAGGCGAAATGCTTCTCTACGGGGATCGAATGCTTCTCCTCAGAGACCAAAGCCCTCTTCGGAGGCGAAATGCTTCTCTACGGGGACCGAATGCTTCTCCTCAGAGACCAAAGCCCTCTTCGGAGGCAAAATGCTCCTCTTCGGAGGCACAACTCTTCGGAGGACAAAGACCTCTAATGGGACATATGCCACAAAAAATAAAGTTCTCTACTCAACAAAAAAGATTGGAGGAGTCATGACCCACCAACCATGAGAGAGTAACTTCCAGGCAATGTAAACCATCTCTGGGGCACATTTCACCAAGAGTTGAAGTGTAACAGCCGCTCTTCGGAATTACACTTCACCAGAGTTGAAATGCAAACAAAATAAAGACCTCTTCGGAGGCACATTTCACCAGGAGTTGAAGTGTAACAGCCGCTCTTCGGAATTACACTTCACCAGAGTTGAAATGCAAACAAAATAAAGACCTCTTCGGGGGCACATTTCACCAGGAGTTGAAGTGTAACAGCCGCTCTTCGGAATTACACTTCACCAGAGTTGAAATGCAAACAAAATAGAGACCTCTTCGGGGGCACATTTCACCAGGAGTTGAAGTGTAACAGCCGCTCTTCGGAATTACACTTCACCAGAGTTGAAATGCAAGCAAGAAGAAAGACCTTCCTGAAAGCCCACGTTTCGCCGAGATTGAAATAAAACTTCCAAGTGTTGAAACGTGAAAAGGCTTTCTTCAAAGGCACAACTCTTTTGGGATACACGTTTCACCAAGATTGAAATAAAACTTCCAAGTGTTGGAACGTGAGAAATCCCTCCTCAGAGGTACAACCCCCTCCCGGGGACACAATTAAGAAGAAAGACCTCTTCGGAAACCCACGTTTCACCGAGATTGAAATAAAACTTCCAAGTGTTGAAACGTGAAAAGGATTTCTAAGGCATAACTCTTTGGAGGTACACGTTTCACCGAGATTGAAATAAAACTTCCAAGTGTTGAAACGTGAAAAATCCCTCCTTAGAGGTACAACTTTCTATATATATAAAAAAAATCCTCATCAAAAGCGTACTTTAACTTTCAAAGGAAAAGTAATTTGCCTACTATGGAAAATGATCGTAAAAAAAAAAAAAAGAAAGAAAAGAAGTTAAAGTACCCTTCAGAGGTCCGCTTTACCACATAGAGGAATTCACTTGGTAAAATATGCACATAAGCAAAAGAAAAAAGTGATTTCTTCGAACGACAAAGCGTAAAAACTTATACGAAGGGAGTTGTACTCTATAAAAATTTTCTTTAAAGAATAAAATAATTATTCTTTAACAAATAAGAGTGCAAGTCCCCTCGAAGTATAAAATATTGCAGCAAGCTTAAGGTATGGGGGCAACATGGTATAGTAGCATAGCTGCATCAGTAAAGTAATACTCAAACAACATACCATAAGCCCGCTGCAATATCATATAAATAAACTTGTGCAAAAATAAATAGTAAATGCATTCTCAAATTCAAACAGAAGTTTGTACAAACGAAGAATCATTTTATTCAACTATAATGCAGATACAGGTTTTCAAAATAAAAGTAGGGGTCGATACCCGCACAACTCTCGGCCAGTTCATATAAAAGACAAAAAGCTAAAATCTTCACTTCTTCTTCCCTCCTTTGGACCCTTTACCCGGTCGAATGACCAGCTTTCCAGGTCGGCCAGTGGGTATAAGGGAAGTAGGAGAGGTAGGTGTAACCGGTTCAACTTCCGGCTCCTCTTCAGTGGCGGTGATTTTCTTCCCCCTCCTCTTTGATGTCCCACGCTTCTCTCTCCTTTGTGAGGAAGACTCACTCCCCGGAGTGACAAGTTTTGATAGAACAATGTCGTCAGAAGGAGTCCGTTCCGGGGATATGTCACCTCCCTCAGGTCTCTCATCTTTCTGCTCTTGCGAAGCGATGGGATCATCCAAGCCGTGAAGAGCCTCTATTTGTTCCTCCTGTGATCCAGGTTGCGAGGCAGAAGGAGGCACCGCCTGAAGAGATGAAGGAAGGATGACCGGAGGAGTAGAAGTTTGAGCAGTGCTTGGTGCTTTCTCTACAGAAGAAAAAAGGTTAAAGTCAGTAAAAAGAGGAGATGAAGGTTCACCAATGAAGTCAGTAAAGAGAGGAGATGAAGGCTCGTCAAGGTTGAGAAAGTAGCCAAGGAGCTCGTGAAACTCATGCGAAATAAACGAGTAACCCGCTTGAGCAGAATTGACAGTAGCGAGATTAACAGTGAAGTTACCTGGAGAAGCTGGTTTCCTGATATCGACTTCATAAGCTTGCGCATCAGCGCTCTCTTCACCCTCGTCTCCGCCTTGTGTGCTTGTAATATCAGCGGTAACTTTGGTGGGAGATGCGAGATGGGAACTGGAACCAATAATGTCGACTTCAGACGAAGAAGGTGGCTGGACTAGAGTAGTTGAAGTGGTTTTCCCCAGTTGGTCCCCTTCCGTCACTTCGGTTCTTAGTTTGGCAAGTTGTTCCTTTCCCCTGGCGAGAGCAGCGCGGGCGTCTTCATCAAAATAATGCCTTTCCAGGGCTGACTCGTCATAACCAGCACCTTCAGCACCAAGCATATCGAGGGCGGCCTCCCACACTTCAGCTAAAGTGATCTCATACTTGGGACCAAGAAAGGCGAGGCTTCCACGCCCCAAGACGCTATGCAAGTAGAAGTCGAATAATGTTGAGCCGAAGCTGTTTTTGGTCGTCTCATGAGATTCTTCGGCTGCGATTTTGCCGGCGACAGCCTCATCGCGCTCCCTTTCAGTTTTGGCAAGCTGAAGCTTAAGCATTTGTATCTCCGCCTCCTGGGAGTTGTTTTTCTTTCGAAGCTCAGCAATATCAGAGACATGGCCTTCACTGATTCTTTTTTGTGCCTCGAGCCTGTCTTCGGCATCCCTCTGATTGGCATGAGCATCTCTTACTTGTCTGAGAAGCACTTCTTCTTTTTGAGAGTATGAAGTAGAGGAAGCAGCAAGCTCATCTTTCAACTTCTCAACCTTTGCTTCGAGCTCCTCGTTGTAGGAAGTAATGCTTCTCATTTCGGTATCATGCTGCTCAAGGACCTTTTGCCACTCAGCCTTATCGTTTTCCATGGTGAGCATAGCCTCTAAGTTGGCGCGGTTAACTCGTTGAAGCTCATCAACAAGCTTCTGCCAGTTTGACATCCTCTCGATATCAAGTTTAACGGCGTCAAGATTTCGTAGCATAGCAGGCTTGTCAATAGGGACCAGGTCGAGATCGAACCTCACACCCTTTAAACACCACTGCGGAAAACGACTTTGTAAAGTGGCTGGGCCCGGTCCCACTTGAAATTTAGGCCTGCTTATTATTGTCTGGATGTCTTCCTTCCCGAGAGCAGGAGAGTCGGAAGGAATGTCAAGAGGGGCAGGGGCAGTAGGCTTTTCGGGAGTAGTGGAAGCATGTCTCTCACCATATCGGGCTCGTTTGCCTGAACCTTCAACTACGTGACCTTTTCCTCGGTCATCGTGAGATTTCCTTTTGTGAGAATCATCACCTCTCTGCGAAGAATCGTGGTGCTCATCCCTATCCCTTCTGTCATAACGCTCTTCTGCATCCCTCCTTTCACGAGCCTTTCGAGCAGCCCTCTCTTCGTCAGACTCTCTATAGGAGGCGAAGTAGCGCCCATAATTATATTGGCCACGCCCCCCGTAGCGTTGGAAATCCTGATAATATGATCCGCCGCGTGTCATTGAAGAATCTGAAATAAGAAAAGATAAGCTTTAGAAATCTTTAAAGTATAAGAAGATAAGTGCATAAATGTGCTGGAAAATCCTAAGTGTTGTGCGATGTGCAAGCTACACGCATTAAGCTACAAACCACTCTTTGGTGCAGAGGTGATGATAGCTTGGGTATGAGGAGTTGATGTTTGTGTTGGTGTTTGTCGAAGAAGAGACGTCGCCTCAATTACAGGAGAGATAGTTTTAGATACGTCATCTCTAAAAAGCTCCTGCGAAGTCACTATTATGTCGCTCAACCCCTCATAAACATCGTCACCATCATGCTTGGTGGGGCTTGTTTTCTCAATTCCTACATCAGCTAATCCCCCGAGAGGCCGTGAAGGTTCTTCTTCTTCCTCGATCGGGGCAAGCACCGTCTTACTAGATGACCCCATAATGTCGGTAGGAGTGGAACACTTCACCAATGAAGCTTCAATATTAGACTCTTTTGATGTGAGTTGTTCGACAGTAACCGGGGCGTCAGGAGTTTTCATCGGAGAATCGGGAACTTCTGTTGGAACTTCATGAGCATGCGTAGAACGAGAAGCGTGTAGAAGCCCGTATTGGTGTAAAAATTCATCCTTCAGCAGAAATTTTATGCTCCTTTCTTCCGCAGCCACGGCACTCAACCTCTCAAAAACTTGTTTATGAATCGGATCTCTAGAAGGGAGAGGAAGTGCTGAAAAGAGCAAAGAATGAAGTTAGCAACTGAAAGTTCGGATCTCGAAAAAAGTTTCAAAAAACGAAAAAATGGAAACACTAGTCTTACTTCCTATTCTCCAGATGGCATAAAACCCTGGAGGGCAGCGAGCAAAGAAAAACTGGTTCAAAAATCCATGAACACTTTCAGTGAGATCGGAAAGGAGCTTGCGGTTTCTAGCACTTCTCACAATAATGAGTGAAGGATGATCTTTACTCTTTGTAAACGAGCACAGATAACGAATTTCTTCAAAACTCGGTAGGCGATCAAGAGTTCTTCTAAACAAAACACACAACCCCATCAAGATGGCATAACCATTAGGATGAAGTTGAAATGGAGAGATTGTCAACCGGAGAAGAAGAGTTCGAAGGAAGTCATTAAAAGGAGGAATCGCCCCACTTAAGCACATGTGGCGGTTGACTGCAACGAAACCATGGGGAGGATTATCAGCAGTATCATTTGACCCAGGGAATAGGACATCATTTTCAGCAAAGCCAAATTGAGTGCGCAGCTGAATAAATGTTCTCAAAGATAGAATAGTCGAAGTTCTTTCCGGAGGATTCTCTATCGGAACTGTTGTCGGGAAAGTTTCTTCTTCTTGAGTTACCACTTCTTCTTCTCGATGGGAAGTCATTCTACATAAACAACTGGGTATTCAAACATGAAGGTGCACGTTTCCTAAAGTGTGTGAATTGTTGTGTAGAATCAATCAAGCGGTAAACAAATATAACTGGAATAAAAACTAGCAAACATTTGTTAGTTATGAAATTCAGGGATTATTGTTTTAAGCCTAAATATGCAAGTAAGATGTTGGTGCAGACAAATCAGTTCAGATTGTTGATACTTTGCACTAATGCTTAACCCTAATTGATTGATTCGCAAACATTTCATGCAATATAATTAAGTTGTTTGTTTTGTCTTGACTAATCTGGCATCTGACGTGGGCAGTCAGTGGCAGTATTTTCGCCTTGGTTCTCTTTGTTTGTTATTTTTAGCAGGTTAGCAGCTTATAAGTTAATGCGGCATAATACAAGGAGATTCAGGCAAGTTTAAAGTTCAAAAATTCAGACAATTTAGTTCTTTAGCTCAAGGCAAATGCTCAAAGTAGGCCCATGCTCCTAAATGATAACATGTCTGAAGCTCAAGTACTAACTCGGCTACGGTTTAAAATTCTTTTGCAAGATAAAGCTAAGCCGGTAGCAGGTCAAGGTCTAAATAGTTTAACTTGGCAACTCGTTCCCCTAGGTCGCAAGCTCTGGTTCAAAAGGCAGGAATTTCTCAAGTGTTAGCTCGGTCACGATTCAAGCTTTAAAGTTTAGATCGGTAAGCTTCTTTCTGGCATTATCTCGGCCACGGTTTAAAGCTTAGATCGGCAGAATGGTAGGTCGGTGGGTCTCACTCAAGCAATAACACGGTCATGATTTATGATTTGAATCGGCCAAAAGATGAGTCACCTAAAATCACTGGGTCGCGTCTAAACCAATACCTCACTCCACTCAACCCATTAGCCTGCTAACCGCTCCTCCACCAGCAAAAACCCCTATTCCATTCATACCATTACCTGCTGCCGGACCGTCCACTAAATCAGTTCGAAGTTATCATAAATTTGTCGCATGGTAATCTCAAACGATTAGCCTAAGACGACGAGCCACTTTCATTATTTCATCGAACTTTTAATCGAGCAACCTGAGTTTCATCAACGGCAAATATGATAGAATTCGTGATGAAGCATCATGCAAGGAGGCCGTTCGAATTCAAGCGATAAAGTTTGAGAACCGAAGGTAATCTACAATCAAGGGAGGAGTAGAATCACTTACGCAATGAATAGTAGGAATTACTGGTGATCAGGTAGGATGGAATCGCCTTAAAGAACTCAGGAGAATTTTAATGGGAGAATCGAAATTGACTGAATGAATAAGTGACGAAGAAGGTTGAAGGAGGCCGGCTTATATTCTGAAGTGAAATGATACGGGTCATCATACACGAGTTAGCTGATAAGTCGTTCACGACTTACCGACCTAAGAGTGACCGAGTTAAAAGGTATCGAAGCACACGACTTAATCCCAAGGCGTATACTTCGAGGGGCAAATGTTAACCCTGCCTCGGTTACGACTCAGTGGTCCAGTATGTGGAGATGGCGCCGACTCAGGACTTAAAGGGATAGCCGACCTAACTGATTAACAAGGTGGCCGACTTAAATCGATACCGACTTAACTGGTTAAGGAGCATGCCGACCCAATGCCTTCACATAGATGCCGACCTAGTGCTTCAGAAGGAACTGGCCTAACGACTCAAGAAATAACAAAGGATCCGACTTAACATGGTGCCGACCTAACTGCCTAATGAAGTTGCCGACCTAATTCGATCCGACTTAAGGACTTAACATGTTTACCGACCTAACTGAGTGGAACAAGTTCACGACTTACACTTGTGTCGTGACCGACTCATGGTCTGTGCTAGGATGTGCGCGACCTGGGCAAGGGAGTTAGTTCACGTTTAGCTCGTCAATTCATTAAATCGGCAACAACCTATTTGAGCATGCACTTCCCATTTAAGTCGGAGGCCATGCATCAGAGAGAGGGAACGACCTACGACCTGGCTTGACCCGGTGACGACTTTGGACTTGTGCAAATTCAGCAAAGAAAGATCAACTCAGCTAGATCATAGTGGTGCTCCCATAAGTCGGCCACGACTTAGCTGGGTCGGGGGCGATTCAGAACCGGTTACGACTTAGCTTAGGTCCAAGATCTTTGCCTATAAATACCAACCTACCTCCAACATTAAGGGGACATTTTTGGTCGATCAATTTCAAGCGCCATTACTCTGCCGAATTCCAGACTACTTCAACACTTAAAGCTTTTGAGATTCAAAGAACGTCTAAAAGAACTTCATAAAGAAATCATCTACATCCACCATGGATTTGAAGATTTTTGTCAACATCGAAGTTTGAGCTACTTGTTCTAAGTCTTTTGTAATTCAAAGTGTATTGTACTTGAGAAGATTTGTATCAACTTGTAACGTGATCATCGATAAAAGTACTTAAAGTGGACGTAGGCTATACCCATAAGCCGAACCACTATAAAATTGCTGTTGTTTACTGCTTTTCCGCTATTACTTGCTTATAATTCTTTCCCGATCTATCGGGTGGTGCTTTCACAACTACACTTCACACACCGGGGTGTTAACGTTCAAATTTAAGCGTTAACAGCGGCGAAATTCAAGTGACGACTCTATCAACTCGACGGAAAATGTGGATCGACTCGAAGAATGCGCGCCACGTCAACCTACTAGCACGTGCTTGGATCGATTCGAATCAGTCGATTCGAATTGATCGATTCGAACGGAGCGAAAAGTCCAGGAAACGCGAATTCGAATCTATGATATCTCGCGATCTACAAGTCCAAATGCTATGAAATTTTCACAGGAGCTTGTATACATGTTGAAGAATGTCCACGCGAAGTTTCGCCACGATTGAATGAATTCTTGATCGATTCGAACGTACTTCGAATCGATCCCAAAGTGGGCCCAAATTCCCTGAGGTTGGGCTCGTGGGCCCCCTCACGTGCCAGAAGTGGTCTCCCTAAATTTAGGCAAAATATCAGCCTCCTGCAACTATAAATAGAGCCCCAGGTCATTCAGAAAAGGGGATCGGAATTCTGAAGCGCCAAGACTCTACCAGATTCAATTCTGCACCCTATCATCGTTGTTGCATTCGAGTTTGAGAGCTATAATCCATTGTAACTTGCGTAACCACTGTGATCACTAAGAGAATAATCTATAAAGATAGAAAACTTCAAAGTGGACGTAGGAAAGATTGCCGAACCACTATAAATCCTGAGTCATTTACTTGTTTTCTGTTATTTCTGTTGAATGTTCATCATTTTTGTTATCTACAAATTTGTCATTTGTGACTGCGAACGGGTGCTTTTATGACTATTGGGTGTTTGTGGTCAATTTTAACGCAAACAACACTAATGAGATCTAGATAATAACTGAAAATTTTGAATGTAACAAAATGAATAGGAATGTTAATTTTATTCATAAGTTGATAATTGAAGTAAAAAAAGGTTGAAACAAAGACAAAATAATTAATTGGGATTTTAATTTTTATTAATATGTAAAACTGACAAAATTCAATATAAATTGAAATATAGCAAATAATATAAATAAAAGACTAAATTGGATAGTATTAATGTAGTGAAAGACAAACAAATATTAACTATGTTATTTGTGTAATTAATGGATAGGAATACCAAAGGCTAATTGTAGTAAGGAATATAAGTGGTAGAATAATAAAAATTTATGATTTTATTTTTGTTAACATATGTTAAGAGATATGTTTATGATCTTAATTTAAACTTCTACTAATAACATGTATTACAGTAAGATAAAAAAATGATAACATACGTCACGTGTATTTAGTGACATTGTTGAATGTAATTAATAACGGTGATTATAATAATAAATGTTAATAAAAAATAAGAATGAATAAGTTTAGTAATAGAGCTGAAAGATTGATTGTAGAGATGAGAAACTATTATTTAGTAAGAAATAAATATAATTAGTGTTTGTAGCCAATAGTGTATTAATATGTTTAAATTTGTAACAACCCGCATGTTTGTCGATTTTATATTTAAATATTTTATTTAAATATTTTATCGATACTCGGAATTTAGTCCGAAAAGCTACTTTTTGCATACGGTCGAATTAGGACTCGGGTCCACTTCCATTGAGTTCAAAACGCCGTTTGCGATCTTTTTGAGTATAAACCTTGATATGTTTGGAGTTAGAGGAATTTTGCCACTTTTTACTTAGGGCTTTGGTTTGGGCTGAGCCCAATAACTCCACTTATGTATTCAGTCCCAACCCACTCCTCTTCATTTACTTCCTTTCTATTTTCCTAATACTCTAGCTTTTATAACAATGGAGAGTGGAATGGGAAATTGAAACTCAAGACCTAGTATTCTTTTGCAAATCAAGCTCTAGCTCTAAACTAATAGAAGAACCCATTGGTAAGCCTTCACTTCATCTTCTCCAACTCCTTCTTTCATGAATTTCAGAAATTCCTAAACCTAACTTTGGGAATGTTCTTCTTTTTGAGTATAGATTCAAGCTCGTTTGAGTTGTGTTGAAGAGTGGTTTATTCTCCCTTTGCTTTCAAGCTTCTTCTTCATTTATTTGGGTTCAAAGGCGAGATTTTTATCTCACATCTTTGTCTTTAATTATCTTCGATTGTTAGGTATGAATTCCTAACACTTATTCTTGTGCGATTGATTTTGGTTCGGATTGATTTGGTGTATATTCCAATTTTTGGTGTTTTGAAATCAAAATCTTTGAAAATCCTATTATGGATACTTGGACATTGATATTTGAGGCGTATCGAAGAGCCTTTAAGGCTGGGTTGTCGTTTGGCGTAAGCCCTTAGTCGTCTTTGCTCATCCGATCGCTTCCGGTATTTATTTCGGCCATTTTTTGTCTAGGTTCAGGGAATGCCCTGAACCCCAGTTTCATACGTCTGAAACGTTAGATTAAGACGTCTGAATATTAATCTGGGAAGATTTTTATTCCCAGATTCAGACGTCTGAATCTATATTTCAGACGTCTGAATTGGTTCGTTTGGAACCAGAAAGGAAATAGGCTAAAAAGTGCCTATTTCAGACGTTTGAAATCAAGGATTCATACGTCTGAATTCTGTTTTTGAAAATATTTTATTTCCAGATTAGACGTCTGAACCCTTGTTTTCAGACGTCTGAATCTGTAGTCTTTTGCCTATATTGCCTATTTTGTTTGAATTTCCAACTTTAATTGATTCGTGTTGATTCCCTTTTGTTGTTATCATTTATTATTGATTTTGATGACATTTTCTTCGTGATTTTTGGGAATATCCATTTTGATGGATTCGGTATCGATTTCTTTGGATTTTATTCACATCTTTGAATGTGAATTTTGATGATTGATTGTTTGTACAATCATTTCTATGATTTGTCACTTTAAAAATATAAAGGTTTCAATACTAGTAGTAAATACCAAAACTCTTTCGTCAAAGCAATCTTCAACACTATTTTATTACCAAACTTGTTTATAAAACCGTTTTCCGATCTATTAGTATATACAAACCTTTACCTCACTCGGATGAGAAATCTAATTAAACGACTTAGTAAAACAAGTGGTATGAAATGCTTGCGTTCACTTCGTCGATTAATTCTTGGACTTGTTCGATTGAACCTCTTGTGACAATTTTCTAGTGAAGATTTACAGTTTGTTCGTAAATATTTAAGTTAAGCAAGTAGTTATGGGACACCAGGCTAAGCTTTTATATTTACTAGCTTAGTGCAATTGACACTTCTCGTTGATCATGACGATCATCTTATGATTTAGACTAGCAATTGTGCGATGTCTCTTTGTTTGCAAGGTTAGACTAGACCTCATTGGTGTGATTCCGACTCACACATATCTCTTTGTCCGTAAGGTTAGTCTAGACACCATTTGCATGATTCCACTCACACATATCTTTTTGTTGCGAGGTTAGGCTAGACGCCATTTGTGTGATTCCACTCACACATACCTTTTTGCTTTTTGGTTATCCTAGACCTCATCTGGGTGATTTCGACTCACCCATATGGGGTAGCTCCCCATGGTTTTCGGACCGTCATGTGATAGGCCTCTTTCCCTTTTTCTGTGATTTCTGGATTTCTTGTGTTGATTTCTGGAATTTATGTCACTGACTTGTTATGAGTACAAGTTTAAGGTATGATGCCCTCTTTGGATCTTTGAGAAGATTCTTGTCATATTGATTTATCTCTTATTGATTGATCTTTTGTTGATCATGATTTGCATACTTATAGTAGTATGTCAGTATGGATATTTTATGTTTATGCCATATCTTTTATTTTATACCATGTCATCTGATATTTATAGCTAGACTGATCCGTATATTATTTTCTTAAATAATACTCGGGTCAGACTGAGATGTTACAGGTTCTTCTTCTTGACTTCTTCCCGGGATTTTCTACTCTGACTTTCGGCTAACTATTTAGATTAGCAGTTTTTGTTGTATACACTTGAGATATAGACTCATAGTTGTATTCTTTTGTATAGCACGTGTTGCTATTCTTTTGTATCATTGTGGATCTTTTTGACCACTACTCTGATGTACACTTTCATGTGTTAGTTTTATATTCATATCTTCTTCCGCCTTTGTGATATGGATGTCTGTGTCTGATTTGTGTTATGTTTATTTCTATGTTTGTTTCCGAAGATTATTATAGCCACTGTGTAGTAGCTTTGAGTTTGTATCGGTGTGTCGGACTTCCTCCCGAAATCAAATGCGTTATACTATCCGACATAGCGGTGCTCGCACAAAGCAATTGCACGGATGGTCGCTCCTCAACAGCCTTCTTATCCGTGTTGGCTGACAGCATTGCTCCGTAGTGTTCTTGGCTAGCATGGGTATAGAGGTGGGGCGTCACAGCTCGGTATCGGAACCAAACTTGGGTACAATGTAGAATAATTTAACAAGGATCACCGTCCTAAGTCCACCTTAGGAGTTATGTCTTAGGATTAATTCGAGTCGTCGTACCGATTCATCCTATATCCTTTATGATTCCTTGTTTTATCTAGCAAGATTGCTTGATATTCATTAGTGAATAATCTTCTTCTTTCTCTTCTTTCTTTCTTGAGGAAGAGAAATGGTTAGACCTGGTCGTCCCAGAGCTTGACCATCTAGTGATCCACCCCAAGATGGAGTTTTTATGACTACCCAGTAACTTCTTGACCTTGTCACGAATGCTCAAGCAGCTGGTTCTAATCCGGAACCTACTCACCCTAAATCTGGGTTTGCACGTTTGTGCAATGATTACACCAACCTGGGTGGGAAGCCATTTAAAGGTTCTGAAACTATCATCGAGGTCCAGGCTTGGTTGAAGACCTGCGATCGATTGTTCATTCGCATGAATCTCGTCGATCTTCACCGTGTTCAGGTGGCTTCCAGTATGCTCCAAGGAGAGCATTGGACTGGTACGAACTTCTTATTTCTGAGGTTAATGAAGCGGATCTCACCTGGGAGCAATTTCGGACACGCTTCGAGTTAAAATTTGTACCAGAAGTAGAGAAGGTAACTCTGGCTCGACGCTTTATAGACCTTTCTCAAGGTGAGTCCTCTGGGACTGATTTCGTCGCAGCCTTTGAGTCGCTTTCCAAATATGGGGTTGAATACATCAACACCCCATTGAAGAAGAACCAGAGGTTTGTTTATGGCTTAAACAAAAGCATCAAGAAGCCATTACTTCTAAAGTTAGAAGTTCCTTTCAACCAACTTGTAGATATCGTTCTTCGTTTGGAAGAGGCTGATAAAGAAAGTGATGTTGAAGTAGTAGCTTCCAAACCCAACTTCAACTACAAAAAGAAGCCCAGTAAATTCAAAGGCCCTTATCCCAACGAAAAGGGTAAGCAAGCAACCCCTGCGGCAACGCATCCTTTTCCTAGTGGTGCGAGATGCTTCAACTGTGGATATGGGGATCATTTTGCGAATATGTGCTCTAAGCCCAAATCTTGTCGCTATTGTAAGAGCCCGGATCATTACATACATCAATGCCTCAAACGTGAAGGCAAGAAGGAGGGAAAGTAAAATGTTTCTCAAGCCCCTAGAAAAACATCTCGTGGTCAAGTTATATCTCATTCTATCCTTGATGGTATTATTATATTTCGTGATCAACCTATTCAAGTTCTCTTTGATACGGGTGCATCCCACTCTTTTATATCAAAAGAACTCGTCGATACATTTTCTTTAAGTGTTGTTGCTTTAATGACTTCTTTAAGAATTGTGAATCCGGTTGGTGGATCCGCAACTCTTAGTTTGCTTTGAAAAGATGTGGAGATTATTTGATGCAATTTTTCCTTCCTAGCCAATTTGCATGTCATGCGTTATTTAGGCTTTGGAACGATTTTCGGAATGGGTTGGCTTAACCATTATGAAGCTCACATCCTATGTCTCGAGCGGACTATTTATCTCCGACACCCGCAATCTGTAAAGCAGTTTTCTATTATTCTTAAAGATTCGGATTCTTCTTTGACTGCATCTTTATATTCTTTAAATCCTCGTGGTGACGATAATGATGATGAGGAAGATGTCATTGCTCTTATTCACGTTGTTCGTGAATTTTCGGACATATTTGTGCCCGTTTTAGGATTGCTACCTAAGCGAGCAATTGAGTTCAAACTTAATCCTATCCCTGGAGCTCAACCTATTACTCGTCCTCCTTATCGCATGTCTAATAAGGAGAATAGGAGATGCACAAACAATCATCCAAATTGGTGACGAAGCAATTTATTCGCTTTAGTTCATCGCCTTGGGGAGCTTCGGCTATTTTCGTGAAGAAATCCGATGGTACACTTAGACTTTGCATTGACTACCGCAAGCTTAATGATCTTACTAACAAAAAAAATATCCTTTACCTCGGATTGATGATCTATTTGACCAACTTAGCGGTGCTAGAGTCTTTTCACAATTGGACTTGGCTACCGGTTTTCATCAGCTTCGTATTGCTGAGGATATCATTCCTTTGACATCGTTCCGTACCCGTTATGGATCTTATGAATGGCTTGTTTTGCCATTTGGTTTAACGAATGCTCCGGCTTATTTCGTTGACCTTATGAATCGAGTTTTCAAAGATTTTCTCGATCGATTTTTTCTCATCTTCATTGATGATATTCTTGTGTATTCAAAAACCGAGGAGGAACATGAAAATCATCTTCGGATTGTGTTGGAAACTCTTAGGAGTAATCATTTAAAAGCAAAATTTTCTAAATGCCATTTTTGGCTATCTCGTGCGAAGTTTCTCGGTCGTATTATTTCCGAATCCGGAATTTCCATGGATCCTTCAAAGATTGAAGCAATTCAAGATTGGAAAAGACCTGAGAGTGTGACCGAAATCCGTAGCTTTTTCGGATTGGCGGGCTATTACCGTCATTTTATTAAAGACTTTTCTAAAATTGCCATGCCTCTCACTAGCTTAACAAAAAAAGGTGTTAAATACGTTTGGTCGGACAAATGTGAAGCTTCTTTCCAGAAATTAAAGGAACTCCTTTCCGATGCTCCTATTCTTGTGATTCCCGATGGAAACCAAGATTTTATTGTTTATACCGATGCTAGTCACATTGGTTTGGGTGTCGTTCTTATGCAAAATGAACGTGTTATTGCATATGCTTCTAGGCAATTGAAGCCGGCCGACACTAGATATGCCACACATGATTTAGAACTCGCGACTATTGTTTTCGCTCTTCGGATTTGGCGTCATTATCTTTTAGGAGAGAAATTTGTTCTTTATACCGATCATAAGTCTTTGAGGTATTTATTTTCTCAAAAGGTACTAAATTTGCGTCAACAACGTTAGCTCGAGTTCCTTGCTCCTTATGATCTTGATATTCTTTATACCCCTGGTAAGGGTAATCGTGTCGCCGATGCTCTTAGCCGTAAGCAACAAGCAGTTGTTTCTATGATGATATTTGAATGGAACGATCTCAAGATCTTATCCACTTGTGAGATTCGAGACTGCGTATCCGATTTATGCTCATCATTTTTTTATGTAGCCTTGAGCCTCATCCTTCTCTTTTAGACCGCATTCTTGAAGCTCAAAGGCTAGATCCCGACTTGGCTCTTCTTGGCTAAAATTTTGAGGATAGAATTGATATTGAAGGTTTGAAAGACTTTGATATTGATTCTCGTGGCGGCATTCGGAAATTTGGTAGACTTATCGTGCCAAATATTGGTGATCTTCGAAAAGACATTTTAGAAGATTTCCATCGTTCTAAATTTACCATTCATCCCGGTAGTAGTAAAATGTACGCGGATATGAAGCGACTTTATTATTGGGAGGGAATGAAAATAACTTCGTTAAGTGTTGCAGGACTTGCCAAATCGTTAAGGCCGAACATCAAAGGCCCGGTGGGTTATTGCAACCTTTAGAAATTCCAATTTGGAAGTGGGACCAAATTTCCATGGATTTTATTGATGGCCTTCCCCGTTCTCGTTCGGGTCATGATAGCATATGGGTGTTTGTTGATAGACTTACTAAATCTGCCCATTTTATTCCCGTTCGGTCTAACCGAACCGTTCCTCTTTTGGCCAAACTTTTTGTCAATGAAATTGTTAAATTGCATGGAGTTCCTACTTCTATTGTCAGCGATCGTGATCCATTGTTTACCAGTGGATTCTGGAAGAGTCTTCAAAAAGCTTTAGGAACGAAGCATAATTTTAGCACCGCTTATCACCCCCGGTCCGATGGACAAACCGAGCGTGTGAATCATACTCTTGAAGATCTTCTTCGTGCTTGTGTGCTTGATTTCGGTGGAAGCTGGGAAGATCATATTCCTCTTGTTTAATTTTCCTATAATAATAGCTTCCAATCTAGTATTGGTATGGCACCATTCGAGGCACCCTAGAAAGGCCATGCCGATCTCCTTCTTGTTGGCTTGAGGCCGGTGAGAGGCTAGTTTTAGGTCCAGACTTTATTCGTGATTCCACAGAAAAGATTGAACATATTCGACATAGGATGAAAGAAGCCCAGAGTAGACAAAAATCCTATGCCGATAATCGAAGAAGGAGATTAGAATTTTCTGTTGGAGATCTTGTTTTTATTCGTGTTTCACCTATGAAAGGTGTTGTACGTTTCAGTCAGTCGGGAAAGTTAGCACCTCGATATATTGGGTCATTTCCTACCACTGAACGTATTGGTTCCATGGCTTATCGCCTATCATTACTGGCTCAGTTTTCTACCATGCATGACGTGTTTTATGTTTCTCAATTACGGAAATGTCTTCAAGATTCCGACTGTAATCTTGAGCCCGGTGTTGTGGAAGAGACTGAAGTTTCGCCTAATTTAACTTATGAGCCACATCCTATTCGAATTATTGCTTCGGACGTCAAACGCCTTCGAAATAAAGATATCCCGCTTGTGAAAGTTCAATGGTCTTCAAATCCTAAGGATTGTTCTTGGGAATCTAGAGAGTTCATCGAGCGAACACATCCGGACTTACTTTCTTGCGCTCTTTAAAGTGAACCTTTTATTTTAGATTTCTTTTGTGTTGAATACGCTCTCGTGGTTGTTACTATATATCTTCTTATTAAATATTGCGAGGACGCAATTTCTTTAAGGAGGGGAGTCTGTAACAACCCGCATATTTGTCGATTTTATATAAATATTTTATTGATACTCGGAATTTAGTTCGAAAAGCTACTTTTTGCATACGGTCGAATTATGACTCGGGTCCACTTCCATTGAGTTCAAAACGCCGTTTGCGATCTTTTTGAGTATAAACTTTGATATGTTTGAAGTTAGAGGAATTTTGCCACTTTTTACTTAGGGCTTTGGTTTGGGCTGAGCCCAATAACTCCACTTATGTATTCAGTCCCAACCCTCTCCTCTTCATTTACTTCCTTTCTATTTTCCTAATACTCAAGCTTTTATAACAATGGATAGTGGAATGGGAAATTGAAACTCAAGCCCTAGTATTCTTTTGCAAATCAAGCTCTAGCTCCAAACTAATAGGAGAACCCATTGGTAAGCCTTCTCTTCATCTTCTCCAACTCCTTCTCTCTTGAATTTCAGAAATTCCTAATCCTAACTTTGGGAATGTTCTTCTTTTGGAGCATAGATTCAAGCTCGTTTGAGTTGTGTTGAAGAGTGGTTGATTCTCCCTTTGCTTTCAAGCTTTTCTTCATTTGTTTGGGTTCAAAGGTGAGATTTTTATCTCACATCTTTGTCTATAATTATCTTCGATTTTTAGGTATGAATTCCTAACACTTATTCTTGTGCGATTGATTTTGGTTTGGATTGATTTGGTGTATATTCCAATTTTTGGTGTTTTGAAATCAAAATCTATGAAAATCCTATTATGGATATTTGGAAATTGATATTTGAGGTGTATCAAAGAGCCTTCAAGGCTGGGTTGTCACTTGGCGTAAATCCTTAGTCGTCTTTGCTCGTCTGATCGCTTCCGGTATTTATTTCGGCCATTTTTGGTCTAGGTTCAGGGAATGCCCTGAACCCCAGTTTCAGACGTCTGAAACGTTAGATTCAGACATCTGAATATTATATTGGGAAGATTTTTAATCCCAGATTCAGATGTCTGAATTGGTTCGTTTGGAACCAGAAAGGAAATAGGCTAAAAAGTGCCAATTTTTGACGTCTGAAATCAAGGATTCAGAAGTCTGAAATCTGTTTTGGAAAATATTTTATTTTCCAGATTCAGACGTCTGAACCCATGATTTCAGACGTCTGAATCTGCAGTCTTTTGCCTATTGCCTATATTGTTTGAATTTCCAACTTTAATCGATTCGTGTTGATTCCCTTTTGTTGTTATCATTTATTATTGCTTTTGATGACATTTTCTTCGTGATTTTTGGGAATATCCATCTTGATGGATTCGGTATCGATTTCTTTGGATTTTATTCACGTCTTTGAATGTGAATTTTGCTGTTTGATTGTTTCTACAATCATTTCTATGATTTGTCACTTTAAAAATATAAAGGTTTCAATACTAGTAGTAAATATCAAAACTCTTTCGTCAAAGCAATCTTTAACACTATTTTATTACCAAACTTGTTTATAAAACCATTTTCCGATCTATTTGTATATACAAACCTTTACCTCACTCGGATGAGAAATCTAATTAAACGACTTAGTAAAACAAGTGGTATGAAACGCTTGCGTTCACTTCATCGTTAATTCTTGGACTTGTTCGATTGAATCTCTTGTGACAATTTTTTAGTGAAGATTTACAGTTTGTTCGTAAATATTTTAGTCAAGCAAGTGGTTATGGGACACCAGGCTAAGCTTTTATATTTACTAGCTTAGTGTAATTGACACTTCTCGTTGATCATGACCATCATCTTATGATTTAGACTAGCAATTGTGCGATGTCTCTTTGTTTGCAATGTTAGACTAGACCTCATTGGTGTGATTCCGACTCACACATATCTCTTTGTCCGTAAGGTTAGTCTAAACACCATTTGCGTGATTCCACTCACACATACCTTTTTTTTGCGAGGTTAGGCTAGACGCCATTTGTGTGATTCCACTCACACATACCTTTTTGCTTTTTGGTTATCTTAGACCTCATCTGGGTGATTCCGACTCACCCATATGGGGTAGCTCCCCATGGTTTTCGGACCGTCATGTGATAGGCCTCTTTCCCTTTTTCTGTGATTTCTGGATTTCTTGTGTTGATTTTTGGAATTTATGTCACTGACTTGTTATGAGTAAAAGTTTAAGGTATGATGCCCTCTTTGGATCTTTGAGAAGATTCTTGTCATATTGATTTATCTCTTATTGATTGATCTTCTGTTGATCATGATTTGCATACTTATAGTAGTATGTCAGTATGGATATTTTATGTTTATGCCATATCTTTTATTTTATACCATGTCATCTGATATTTATAGCTAGACTGATCCGTACATTATTGTTAACACTTAAAATCAAACGCTAACACCCTGGTGTATATAGAGATTGAGCGAAAGCACCACCCGTGATCACGGGAACTAAAAACAAGTAGAAAGGTCACAGAGAAAGCAGAAAAGACAACGGTTTTTATAGTGGTTCGGCTTCAGGTAAGCCTACGTCCACTTTAATCCTCTTTATTACTGAATCAATTACAACTTTACAACAATCTCCAATTACAATACTGATGAGACAAACAACTAGAACTTCGATGTAGAAGAATTCTTTGAATCCATGTTGATTGTGTTAGGTTTCTTCTTGAAGTTTGTTGAGATGCCTTTCGTATTTGAAGTGTCGGGTCAGTCGAGAATTCAGCAGAGTATCGGTGCTTGAAGAGATCAGCCAACAGTCCCCTGAAAGTTGGAGATGGCCATCTATTTATAGCGAATTCTGAGCAAAAAATATTGCCAAGTCCTAAATCGCTACCGACCTAAGTTGGGTCGTGGACGACTTAGATTAGGTCGTGGAACGGTCGCGATTCAAATGCTGGGTCGACACTTAAGAACGACATCCTTGTTGAACTCTACAAGTCCTGAACCGTGTACGAGTTAAGAGGCCGCGTGCTATGTAGCTGCATCGGACTTTCCTTCCTTTGCTTGGGTCGTGTACGACTTAACATAGGCCGTAGGTCGGTTGCGACTCAAGTATGATCTTGTTCCTGTCCTGAGCAGTTAGGGCGGCAAACTCCCTGGATATTTAGATCGGCTTCTATCTCAGGCCAGCACCTGTGTTAGGTCGGTAGCTACCTTGGGTCGGTAGCAATCTTAGGTCGGTAACCTTGTTAAAGCATTAGGTTGGTAACCTTGTCAAGCAACTTAGGTCGGAATCCCTCTTAAGGCTTAGGCAGTTAGATCAGCATCCATGTTAGGTCGTCAACCTTTTTGGGTCGGAAACTTTTAAGTCGCTGAGCCATGGCCGGGGCGGAGTTAACATTTGCCCCTCGAAGTAGACGCCTAATGGTTAGGTCGTGTCCTTCAATATCCTCTAACCCGTCCACTCTCTACGTCGGTAGGTCGTGTACGACTTAAAAGTTAGGTCACACGCGCCGCTTCAGTTCTCACCACTGTAAGGTATAAGTCATTCATCTCCTTCTTCCTCTCCATTACTTGCTCCTTCGCTTGATTCTGCCATTAAAAATTTTCCCGAGCTCCAAAAGGCGATTTCATTCCAATCAATCACCGATAATCTTTGCTACTCATTGCGTAAGTGATCTTGAATCTTAACCCAACTGCGACTATTGCTAAGGCACGAATTTTCACTTCTTGCTCCCAAATCACCTCCGCATGTCTTACCTAGCTTTTGTGATCGGTTCCAATCACCGTTGGCTACGTTGCCGTTGCGATTCTCAAGATTGTAGCATCGCACTTGATTTACGGCGGCTTCATGATGGTTCGGATTGGTGTTTGATAAGCTGATGTGGTGAATGGATAATAGGCTTAGTCGAGGGGATGATGGATCGATGTTATTTAGGCGATAACGGGTGTTGGGTTGGAGTGGAGTCAACTGGTTGAGGGGATGACTTGAAATTCTCACGGCTTAGTTAGTTTCTGAATCTACCGACTTAGGAATTCCTTGCAACCTCGGCTGCACACGACTTAGCTTTTAGGTCGTATTGATTTCCTGATGACTTAGGACTTAGGCTGTACGAGCGACTCAACCCTTTGGATTCTTAACTCGACCTATCCTTTGGCCGACCTAATTTGATATGATCTAATCCTTAGATCATGGACGAACTAGTACTCGGAGAAATTAGCCGACCTATCCCTCAAACCGTGGCCGAACTAGCACTTGGGGAATCTTGCCGACCTAACCCTTAAATCATGGCCGAACTAGCACTTGGGGAATCTTGCGCCACTTTTGAACCGGAGCCTTTCTCCTTACTACTCCTTACGACTTAAAGAACCGCAGATTTAAAGAATCAGAAACTTAAGCTTAACTCGTGA
This sequence comes from Allium cepa, assembly GCA_030765085.1. Taxonomy (NCBI): domain Eukaryota; kingdom Viridiplantae; phylum Streptophyta; class Magnoliopsida; order Asparagales; family Amaryllidaceae; genus Allium; species Allium cepa. Next base: position 763,777,754 of record CM060937.1, on the reverse strand, counting down.
AAGATTCCTTGGGTCACAGCCGAGTTAACACTTGGATGCCCAACTTGAATTCTCACTTAAAAGCATAATTCCAATTTGAACACTTAACTTGATCTGCTGGACTGAATTGCTTGCATCCTTGATTGTTTTAACTTTGCTGCCTTATTTCACAGATCACATTAACTTATAGTCTAACAACCTGCTGAAAACAACAATCACAGAAAACCAAGGCGAATATACTGCCATTGACTGCCCACATCAAATGACAGATTAGTCGACATAGAGTAATCAACTTAAATTCACTATATGAAATGCTGTGAACCAACAACTAAAGTGAAGTATTAATGCAAAGCATTGCTAGTTTGAACTGATTTGTTTGCATCAACATTACACATGCATATTAAAACAACGAACCCTGGACTTTATAACTGACAAATACTTGCTAGTTTTTATTCCAGTTATATTCGCTTATTTCTTTGTTGATTTTACACAACACTTCACACATTTTAGGAAACATGCACCTTCATGTTTGAATATCCAGTTGTTTGTGTAGAATGACTTCCCACCAAGAAGAAGAAGTGGTAGCTCAAGCGGGAGAGATCTTTTAGACAGCTGTTCCCATAGAGAATCCTCCAGAGAGAACTTCGACTATCCTAACTCCGAGAGCGTTCATTCAGCTACGTACTCAATTTGGTTTTGCTAAAAATGATGCCCTACTTCCCGGGCCAAATGATACTGCCGACAGTCCTCCGCCTGGTTTTGTCGCAGTCAATCGTCAAATGTGCCTAAGCGGGGCGATTCCCCCCTTTAACGACTTCCTTTGAACCCTTCTCCTCTGGTTGACAATCTCCCCATTCCAACTTCATCCTAATGGCTACGCCATCTTGATGGGGTTGTGTGTTTTGTTTAGGAGAACTTTTGATCGCTTGCCAAGTTTTGAAGAAATTCGCTACTTATGCTCGTTTGCAAAGAGTAAAGACCATCCTTCCCTTATTATTGTGAGAAGCGCTAGAAACCGCAAGCTTATTTCTGATCTTACTGAAAGTGTTCATGGAATTTTGAACCTGTTTTTCTTTGCTCGCTACCCCCCAGGGTTTTATATCATCTAGAGAGTAGGAAGTAAGATTATATGTTTCCATTTTCTCCATTTCCAATCTTTTTCGAGATCCGAATTACCAATTGCTAATTTCATTCTTTGCTCTTTTCAGCACTTCCTCTCCCCTCTAGAGATCCAAGCCATAAGCAAATTTTTGAAAGATTAAGCGCCGTGGCCGCAGAAGAGAGAAGTATAAATTTTTGCTGAGGGATGAAATTTTGCATCAGTATGGTATTTTACACTCTTCTCGCTCTACACACCCCCATGAGGTCCCAGACTCCCGGTTAAAGCATTAGATGCCCCAGTTTCTTCTGACGCACCCATACCAAGAGATCCCGTTTCTTAGCTTCTCTGGTGAAATGCTCAACTACCGTCGATGTGCGGGGTCGTCTGGAAAATTCGCACTTGCCCCAGTCATTGAGGAAGAAGTGCCTCAGGGATCTCCCCAACATTCACAGAAGTCTGGTGAAGAAGTCGGGAGAACAAGCCCTGTCAAGTAGAGCGGGGACGACACTTTCGAAGGGTTGAGCGACCTCTTTGTTACCTCACAGGAGCTCTTTAAAGACGACCCTGTCACCACTAGGGTGTCTTCTTCAGTAGTGTAAGCGACTTCTTTTTTGCAACAAGCTCCGTCGACCCAAGAGTTGACGTTAACTACTACCCCCACGATTACCCCGCAATCAAAAGTGGTTCGTAGTTTGATGCGCGTAGTTTGCACATCACACACACTTAGAATCTTTCGGCACTTTTATGCTCCTAACTCTTTGTACTTTGAAGATTCTAAAGTTATGCTTCTTTTCTCTGAAGACTTTTAAGACTTGTCTTTTTTTTTTAAATTTCAGATTCTTCGATGGGACGCAGCGGCTCTTACTATGACGACTTTCAGCGCTACGGGAGGCGTAGTCAATATGATTATAGGCGCTACCTTCCCGTTCACAGAGAAACCGACGAAGAGAGAGCCGCTCGAAAGGCTTAGGAGAGGAGAGCTCAAGAAGAGCGTTATGAGAGAAAAGAAAGGAGGAGCACCATGATTCTTCCCAGAGTGGTGACGACTCCCACAAAAGAAAGTCGCATGATGATCGGGGAAAAAGCCATATAGTTGAGGACCCAACCAAGCGTGCCCGGCACGGTGAGAAGCATGCATCTACAACTCCTGAAAAGCCCACTGCCCCCGTTTCACTCGACATCCTTTCTGGCTCTCCTGCTCTCGGGAAGGCGGACATTCAGGCAATAGTTAACATGCCTAGATTTCAAATTGGACCAGGCCCAGCCACCCTGCAAAGCCGGTTTCCACAATGGTGCTTAAAGGGGGTTCGCTTCGATCTCGACTTAGTTCCCATTGACAAGCCTGCCATGTTGCGAAATCTCGATGCCGTCAGGCTTGATATTGAAAGAATGTCGAGCTGGAAAAAGCTTGTCGACGAGCTTCAAAGGGTAAACCGTGCGAATCTCAAGGCCATGCTTACTACGGAAAATGAAAAAGCAGAATGGCAGAATTGAGCAGCATGATACCGAGATGAGGAGCATCACTACTTATAATGAAGAGCTTGAGGCGAAGGTCGAGAAACTTAAAGAAGAACTCGCCGCTTCTTCTACTTCCTACACTCAAAAAGAAGAAGTGCTTCAGAAATAAGTGAGAGATGCTAATGCCGGCCAAAGAGACGCCGAAGACAGGCTCGAAGTGCAAAAAAGAATCAATGAGGGCTATATTGCTGATATTGCAGAGCTTCGGAAGAAAACCGACTCTCAAGAGGCGGAGATCGAAATGCTTAAGCTTCAACTCTCCAAAGCTGAAAGAGAGCGTGATGAGGCCATTGCCGGTAAAATTGCGGCTGAAGAATCTCATGAGGCAACGAAGACCAGCATCAGCTCAACATTATTTGACTTCTATCTACACAGCGTCTTGGGGCGCGGTAGTCTCGCCTTTCTAGGCCCCAAATATGAAGTTACTCTGGCTGAAGTGTGGGAGGCCGCACTTGACATGCTTGGCAGTAAAGGTGCTAGCTATGCCGAATCAGCTCTTGAGGCGCATTACTTAGATGACGACGCTCGCGCCGCTCTCGCCAAGGGAAAAGAACAACTTGCGAAATTAAGAGCCGAAATGGCCGAAGGGGAACGTTAAGGAAAAACTACTTCAACTATTCCAGTTCAACCTTCGCCTTCGACCGAAATCGACATTGTCGGCTCCAGTTCTCATTCTCCATCCCTGGTTAAAGTTACAACTGAGATCACAAGTACACAGGGTGGAGATGAAGGCGAAGTGTAACAACCCTATATTTTGTAATTATTTTATTGTATATTTTAATTATTTTAATGTAAAATTTTGGTTTAAAAAGAAAAGGCTTTTATTTTACTTATTTGAAATGATTAAATTTATTATTTAAATATAATCTTGATTTTTATGAGTTATAATCCCAAACTTGTGTAAGTTGAAATATTTGCCTGAAATGCTGATTTTGGTCAAAATAGTCAAACTGTGATTTTCAACTTAAAATTTTAAAAGTTTAAAATTTAAAATTTTTCTTTTATTATGAAAGTACATAAAATTATAAGAACACCACTTTTCGTTTCGTTGAAATTGGATGTAAATTGTGAAAGTTATACCCTTTACAATATTGTGCGTATATAGGGTTATTTAACAATGACTATTTTAAATTGTATAAATTACTTCTTCTTTGTTTTATTTTATTTTAATATGTGATAATATATTATATAATGTGTATTTTGACTTTTAAGTATTTTTAAAATGATAATATAATTTTTCTAAAGTTCATTTGAATTTATTTCTAATTTTAAAAGCCTAGTCTACAATTTTAAGCCATTTTCTTAATTTAATTATATATAATTAAAATTTATTTATTTATTTTATGCACTCACTTTTATTTACTGTGTTTTACTTTATTTTATTCATTTTACATATATTTAAATTAAAGTAAATTTTTCCAAAGTGTATTGAAGTTATTTCTAATTCTTAAGTCAAGTTTTCATTTTCTGTGCTATTTTTCTTATTTTAATCATAACTAATTAATATTTAATTATTAATATTTTGTTTATCTGTTATATTTTCGAATTTTAACTGAGATTTTAATTATTTTCAGTTATTTAGATGTATATGAATATATATATATATAGGAAGTTTAAAAGGTTTGAAAGCAAAGAAACGTAAAACCGTTTTAACGTTTCTTCTTCCGTTTCTTTTCCAATTAATAGATTTAATTTCCTTTGACCGTTCCTTTCTTTATTGTAGCTGTGCATTTCTTACCTCATTTTCACATGAAAACATTTCTTTCCACTTCATAATAATTTTATAATGAAATGTATAATTTTCCAAGACTAACAGTGATTTATGCACAATTTTAGAACACTGTTTGGTATTTTTAAGGCATTTTCTTCATTATTTTATATTTTTTCAAATTATACAATTTGTTACCTCATATTTCTAATTGATTTCGGTTTGTAAAGTATTTTCTCCTGAAATTTTGTTTATGTAAAGTTTTAAAAGGAAAAGGATATGGAAGATTGTAAATCACTTTGAGACGTAAGCCCTTTTATTTTCCCAAACCCTTCATTTCCTTAAACTCCTCAGTTAATTGCCTTAGCCGTGTAAAACCCTAATGTAGCTGTCATCTCATTAGGTTTTCACATGAAAAAAAAAAGATCATTTTCAATTGTTTCTCACGGCTTCAAAGATCTGGTAATGGCTTCCCTTTCTTTTTCTTACTTTTCTACTTGTTTTCCCTAAATTTTAAATTTTTTCATTTATTTAAAGACTTTGGCTTTTGTTTTCTTAAAAATCTAATTTTGGAAATTTTCTTGAAATGATTTCTGATCATTTGTCCAAATAAAAATAAACAATGTCTGAAAATTTGATTTGGATAAAAAGTGTAACTTTAATAGAAATTCTAAATTTTTTAATTCTAAAGGGAAATTTTTCATCTTGAACGGTATACAATTGTGTAACATTTGTTTCACTTTTGTTTTGGTCAGATTTGTTGTATACTTTTAAAAAAAAAAGTTAGTAATAATTAGTGTGAGACGGGAAATAAACTTTACATTTCTTTTACATATGTTTACATCTGTTTCTTAACTTTATATTTAATAATCAATTGGATGAAGCTAAATCAAATGTTATTAATTATGGTACAATAGCTATTAAATTTTGGTTTAAAGTGATGGTTTATTTTCCTAATAGAAACGTTAGTATTTTAAATTTATTTAATAAGAGAAACAAAATAATTTGTACGTTATCTAATAAGAGAAACAAAATAATTTGTACGTTACTTTGGGCAAATATTTAATTGTTGCTCTTGCCTTTTCGTTATCTATTTGATTTTTTTTTCTTGCGTTAACAATGTAAAGTTTTCAGCCGTATATTCTCTTTTGAGAATCCAAAATCTTGCTCAAATCTTGCCTTAAATCATTTCCGTGTGTGAATTATTTCTTTCCCTCTTGCCTCCCATACGTTTCCACCTATTGAATAGAATTGAATGCCTTAATTGCCTCTACCGTTTAAGCATTTTTCTCTTGCCTGCCCTCTACATAAATTAGTGAGCAAATGTTAATATATATTTCACGTTCAAAAGTTCCATTCCATAAATTATTCATTTTGCTTCCATCAAAATTTTCGTAAGCATCTCCTGAAGGTATGAACCGGCGCATGCTTTTACTTTCATTTTTTTTTCTCTTTTTTTTTCCTTTCTTTCTTCTTTTCACTCTTGTTTTATTTCATTTGTTCTCCTTTCATTGTTTTGCTTTGGGTTGTTGATACAAAATCATATCTTGGCTATCTTTCAACTCAAATCAAAAGTCGTGAAATTATGCTTGTCGTGCCTTTGGAGTCGTGCTTGTATGTTGTTTTGTTCTCTAGCTTTGAAAAGGTGAGTCTTTCTCACTCTGACATATATACTTATGAAAAGTGGATTGATGACAAGTGTTTAGTAATGTAAAATGTATATGCAAGTTAATGATGATCATATGATATGCTATGCCATGTTATTACCATGTTATTACCATGTTAAAACTATGAATTTTCACCTGACATCTGATATATGACTGTATATTGTGATATTGACCTTGTTTATATTATTTCTGTATATGATCACACTGCAAGTTCCCTGTTAGAAAAAAATGTTATGGGCTGAAATGATAGGCCTGAATTATTTTATTTATTTATTTAAACTTGGGATTGCGGGTTTGAAATGATAGAACCCGGATTTTTACCTTTTAAACTGCGGATTGAAATGATACATATCTGTATCACTTGACCTAAGTTAGAAAACTATATACAGACCCGTTGTTATTTTATAAAGTGCTTTGAATATTTTAAGTATTTTAAAAATATAAAATTATGAAATTTAATTTAAATAGATTTTGAAAGGTTTTAAAATAATAAATTATGATTTTTCTATGTGTTAAAAATGTAATTTATGAATGGATTAACTGGATTTTGAAATATAACTTATGTTTGAAATTTGGAATTTTGACTAAAAATGATATTTAAGTTACATGAATAAAATGGACTTTAATTTTATTTGAAAAATGGTAAATATGATAAATTGATTTATATTTGAATTTAAGTGATTTATTAAAGAATTATTGATTTTCTATAAATTTAAGTGGTTGAATAAATGACTGTTGAAAATGAAATTTTAAAATATAACTTGATTTGAAAATGTGAAATTTGACTTTTAACTAAAGATGTTAAATTAATTAAATAAACTGGAAGTTTAGTTAAATTTGTGAAATGGTAATATAAATCTGAAATGTTAAGTTTTAATTTATGAAAAAACATATAGGTTTTTATTTATGCAAGAAACTTATAGGTTTTAATTTATGAAAGAAACGTGTAGGTTTTAATTTATGAAAGAAACGTGTAGGTTTTAATTTATGAAAGAAACGTGTAGGTTTTAATTTATGAAAGAAACGTGTAGGTTTTAATTTATGCAAGAAACGTGTAGGTTTTAATTTATGGAAGAAACGTATAGGTTTTAATTTATGGAAGAAACGTATAGGTTTTAATTTATGGAAGAAACGTATAGGTTTTAATTTATGGAAGAAACGTATAGGTTTTAATTAATGAAAGAACGTATGGTGTTCTAATTAATGATAGGAACATGTAAATTCCTAATTAATGAAAGAAAGGTATAAGTTTTAATTTATGAAAGAAACGTATAGGTTTTATTTTATGAAAGAAACGTATAGGTTTTAATTAATGAAAGAACGTATGGTGTTCTAATTAATGATAGGAACATGTTCCTAATTAATGAAAGAAAGGTATAAGTTTTAATTAATGAAAGAAACGTATAAGTTTTTAATTAATGAAAGAAACATGTAAAGTCCTAATTAATGAGAGAACATGAAAGTTTTAATTAATGCAAGAACATGTAAAGTTTTAATTAAGAAAGAAACATGTAAAGTTTTAAGTAGTGTGGTATTGATTTAAATTAATAAATGTTCACTATTGTAATAGGAATATAAAATTTAAAACGTACATTTGACACGTAGATTTTAATCAATGTAATGGTGTATTTTAAATTGATTAAAATGATAAATGTTACTTACTGTAATAATAAAATGTAAGTTGATAACGTACATTTGATAAGCAAGTTTTAATTTATGTGAATGGCATACTTTAAATGATTAAAATAATAAAGTTTCTTTATTGTAATAATAATGTAAGTTAATAAGGTGCTTTTAACTTAACATAAGAATTTCGGTTTAAATTGTATATTACAATAAGAAAGTTTATTTAACTATAAGGCTATGATAAATTGACATGTTAAAATTTTAAGTTTATCAATACTTTGATTATATACAATGTAAAGTGGATAGTAGTACATTCCAAAAATGCTATGATTCCTTAAGGTAACATTTCCAAAATGCTATGATAATTTAAAGGAACATTTCAAGTTTAATAAATTTAAAGAAATATTCAATGATTTGAAAATTTGGGTTTTATTTGAATGATATAATATTGAATTTTTTTTGGAATGGAAATGATACAATTGTGATATTGTTTTGAAATGAGTATGATATTTTGGTCTTGAAAGTAGAAATTATTTGAAATAAATATCCATGGGTTATAATAACGATTGGTTGTTAAAGAGACCGGGATCAGATATTGTCTTATAGCCGGACAATACCGAAAACCACTTTAACAACTGTGTACGCGGTGGAGATTCCAGAATGAAGTAGGATGGTGGCGACGTTCTCGAGGTATGTTACGTGGACCCAACTCCCGTGAGTTGGCATATATGACTAAAACAGGAGCTATACCGGGCTACACAAAGGGTCGCACCCTTTCATCGAGCATGCTCCATCGGAAAATATTCTATTACTTTTGTGATTCGATTCGGTGGCGCCACTTTGATTCGGGGGTATTGTTCGAGGTGGGCGGAAGCTGCTGGCTTGCCGTTACCACCGTTCCGGGAGTGCAAACGGTGTATCCACCTTGGCATTGCCTCGCGTGCCGTGTCATATCCTTATATCGAGCCCACTACGATTTTTGTTTTAAAGATCCGACCGTGTTAAGGTTCACCATCCCCTTAACGCTATTTTCTATATGATTATACTTTACTGATTAGACACTACCATATATAGCTTATGTTACTATATAGTAAATAGTTTAACGGATCCTTAGAGGATGGGCGGTCCCAAGCATCCTTTAAGTTACTGATGCATTTTGTTACTGTTCACTTGAGTTGATTTACAGTTTATAAGTATTTATGTCCTGACTCGAGGGTTTTGTGTTTTGCTTTACGCACGGGTCAGATTGAGTGAGTTAGCATTCCAGATTCACCTTCGGTGTTGGAGCTTTCCTTGAAGATCCAGCCATCTATTTTGTTTCAGTATCCAGTGGTTCGGTGATGTATCTGATTTGTACCTGATGTATCCTGTTACTCTTCTGTTGTATCTTATTTAACTCTGATGTATCTCATATTTATATAGTAGCTTCTGGAACTACAATCTGTTTTACTTCCGCTGCATTATTATTACTCTGTGTCTGTGATCTGTGATTTTTATTTACTGCATATTCTGAGATTTGCCAAAAATTTATTAACAACGCGGTATTTTGAGCAATTCAATTCCGGCATGAGTGTCTACCTATACACTTATAATGGATGCGAATGGTTGAAAATATCGGGTCCTTACTGTTGGTATCAGAGCTTTGGTAGCTCTAGGAAAAACTCAACATATAGAGTGAATGCATTTACAGAATCACTTTCATTCGAGTTTGAATCTCTTTCCTTTTGACTCGATTCCTTTGAATTTTGGAACGTTCCCTGCGGTTCCAAAGTCCATTCTTATTCCCCGCTATTCATCTTTATTTGATTCTGAAGTATCCCACAACTCCACATCGAATGATCTTTATAGTGAATTGGCGATCCCGCCAATCTCAAAAAAAATTCTTGTAAGAGGGGTGAAACTCCATTGCAATAGCATCGATTCACCAAAGATTTTATATCCTCGGTTTAGATGCTAGTATCTCCTATTATCCCAAACTCTAACTCTTGAGATCAAACGTAGATTTACCCCAGAAAATCCACTTCGATCTTATACTTTAAGTCACGGTTGACCCGATTAAGGTTGCCCGTGATTTATTTTAGCTTATCCACCTCCCTACTCTGTATTTAATCATCTTGTCTTTTGTTTCCAACATATTTTCAAACATTTTGAATTGTATTTGTCAATCTATATTTTTTTTTATTTGTGTTGTTGGAGTTGTTGATGTTGATTTGGGTTTCCGATCGATTCGTCTGATCAACGCTATCGATAGGATTTCTAAAACACTTTGACAGAACAAACTGACACGATATTATTTTAAATTTTGTTTTGGTTACTGAAATAAAATTTTGATATATATATTTATGGAACTTAATAAAATGATTCAAATTGATAATTTGAAATGATAATACTTGATTTATCATTTATTGTTCTATAAATGAATTTATAAATAATTGTTTATAAATTTATTTGGGAACTTAAATGAATTTAGAAAAAGAAATTTGTGAATTTAATTGCCGATGGTTTCGAACCTTTTGTTTAAAAAGTTTTAAAAGGGATATATTATTTAAAATATTTTCAAATAGAAATTTGTTTCCAAAGAATTTTTGAGTTTAAAATTAGTACTCTTCTCTTTGTCGCTGGAAAATAACTTCGGTGATGACTACAGCATCATCGACGTCCATTTTCGAATTTCGAAGTGAAGAGACTGTTCTGTAATCTTGCTACAGCTTTGTTTTGGGAATTAAATTGATTTGAAATTCTAAAATATGACTCGATTTATAATAAATATAGACATATGACTTAAATTTTATTTGATAAACTATGTACATACATTTATTTATCTCTAAATGGTTTGAATGGAATCGGAAATTTAATTCTTAAACTCTATCTTAAAGAATAATTTCAATTATAAAAAGAAAATCAAAATTTTGGATAAATGATTAAAATTTGAGATAATTGAATTGGAAAGTTTTATTTGTATAACACAATTGCATTCAAATATAATTTATCTTAATTTCAGAAGTTGAATATGTAATTGGATAATATACACTATAAAAAGATTTCATAAATGAAATTTGAGCCGTTATAATAAATGTTATACACTTAAATTTTAATTATAAAATGATTAACAGAGGTAAATATAATAAAGGGTAATTGAATAACCTATAACAAAATAATATTAAAAGAACTTAGAATAAAAGAAAGCAGTTATAATAAGTGTAAGTATGTTTAACATAAGTGTTAACCCAGTTTCCTCTACGAGTTAGAGTCTACGACTCAAGGCCTTCACGAGTTAAGGAATCTACGAGTTAAGGAGTCTACGACTTAAGGCCTTCACGGGTTAAGGAATCTACGAGTTAAGGAGTCTACGACTTAAGGCCTCTACGAGTTAAGGAGTCTACGACTTAAGGCCTTCACAACCTAAGAACATTACGGCCTGACGACCTAAGGTTGGCATAATCTTACTAGTTAAGGATGACACGACTTAAGGAAGTTTACGACTTAAGTCATTACAACCTAAATGACCCAAGGGAGTAACGGTCCAACAACTTAAAGGAACTATGACCTAACGACTCGAGGGACGAGGGGTTAAGACGACTACGCCTAAGTCGTGACCGACTTACGACCTTTACTAGGTCGTTCACGACCTAAGGCCACAGAGGCAAATTCAATACTGCACCATGACTCGTTAACTCCAGTTAAGCCACAACCCGAGGATCAGTTTGGGTCGGTCACGACCTACGACATATGGTAAGTCGTACACGACTTAAGACTATGGTAAGTCGTACACGAGAATCAGTTCAATGCCGCATCACTTATGAGAGGACAGGTTAACTCATTTGCGACTTAGGACTTGTGATATATCTAGGGTTCAGCAAGGATGCCTTTAAGAAGTCTGGACCCAGCATTTAAGTGCCAACTGACCCACGACCTAGTTTAAGTCGTCCACGACTCAACTTAGGTCGGTGACGACTTAGAACTTGGTAAAGTTTCCTGCCTATAATTGCCTATAAATACGACCCTAGCTCCAACTAGAAGGGGACTTTTTTTTGGCTGATTTCCTTCAAACACCGTTACTCTGCTGCATTCCAAACTAATCCAATCCAATACTTGAAGCTCTCAAGATATTAAGAACGTTACAAACAACTTCAAGAAGAGATCACATACATCCAACATGGTTTCGAAAACTCTCATCTTCATCGAAGTTTAAGCTACTTGTTCTAAGTCTCTTGTAATTCAAAGTGTATTGTATTTGGGAAGAATTGTATCAGCTTGTAACGAGATTATTAATAAAAGTACTTAAAGTGGACGTAGGCTATACCCTAAAGCCGAACCACTATAAAATTGTTGTTGTTTACCGCTTTTCTACTATTATCTACTTGTAATCTGTTCCCGAGTCGTCGGGTGGTGCTTTCACAACTACAACTCATACATCGGGGTGTTAGCGTTCAAATTTAAGCGTTAACATTTTGGTGCTTTCACTGAGAAGGATTGAACTCAGGCAAGTTATCATCATTGCTTCACAGAGGTTTGTAGAGAGAATTTCCCTGAAAACCAGAAGTCTATCCGAGATAATGGCTCCTGGAAGGAAGAGTAGATCTGTCAGATCTGGGAATATCCAAGAGGGAACCTCCGCTTCTCCCGTACCTAATCAACCCACTCCATCTGCTGGGGTTACGAAAGCGGAGTTGGATGCTGTAATATTAGGGCTGAACCAGCAGATAAACGCCCAGAATGCACAATTAGAGGCTCAGAGTGCCCAAAATGCTCTAATTCTGAATAAGCTGAATGATTTGCTCGGGGCAAACAATCAACCGGCTGGTAATGGAAGGAATTATGCTGGCAACATTCGTGATGCTAATGAAAGGAATGCTCCAGAAAGGGCTGCCAGTCCCTTTGAGTAAACGCTTCCTGAGGTTGGTGGATCTGGAGCTCGACATGATGAGGAGTATCTTTCTGGAATGGTCCGGCAAATCATGAGAGAAAGTATGCAAAGGGTTGAAGATGAGAAAGAATGGGGTTTCGCCCCAAGTAAAACTCCATTTACTGAGAAAATCTTAAAGGCGGAATTTCCAAGGAAATTTGTCCCTCCAACTATCCCAGCTTACAAAGGGACAAGTGATCCGAATGAATTCTTGTATAAATACGATTGGCACATGACAGGTGCCAGAGCCTCTGACGAGATAAAGTGCCGATATTTCCCCGTGTACCTTGAGGGTGTGGCTCTACTGTGGTTCACCAAGTTGCCAGTCCGATCTATTGATCAGTTTTCAGACTTGACCCGAAAGTTCAAGGAGCAGTTCAGACTATATGCTTCAAAGGCCAAGGACATCATGTCATTGTCAAGTATAGAACAGAATCCTGGTGAATCTATCAGATCTTTCTTGAACTGCTTCAATATAGCGCTGGCAGAGGTGGACAATGCTGAACCGCGAATGATATTGACTTATCTGATGAGGGCTATTGATAAGTCGAGCGAATTTGGGAAATGGCTAAACATGAAGGAGCCAACCTCCCTCGAAAAGTTCTACAAAAAGGCAGACGAATTCATATGCCTGGAAAGTCGTCCTGTACCGGTGAAGGCAGTGTCGGAAAAAGCTGAAGATAACACTGTTGCACCACGCAAGATTGAATCTGTAGGGCAAAAAAGGGAAAATAACAATGGGAAGAAACAGAGTAATCTGAAGAAGCCCCGATCCTTCAAGCCATCAGAGTATACTCCTTTATCAGACACGCCGGAGCATATCTTCCTTGCCATTAAAGATTATGTTGACCTCCCTAAACCTATCCCTTTGAGGACCGGAAAAAAGGCTATACAAAGTGGGAAGTTCTGCCGCTTCCATAATCAACCCGGTCATGAGACTGATGAATGCCGCCAGTTGAAAAATCTGATTGAAGAATTGTTAAGAGAAAACAAGCTGCAGCAATTTGTGAAAAAGAATAGCAACAATCCTGCATCGTCAAGTCAGGGGCAACAGGCTCCTGTTCATCAGCCTAGGATAGGTGAGAAAGCTACGGGGCATGAATCTGGAAGGCCCATTAGCAATGTCATTACAGGAGGGCCTCACCCAGCTGGCAAGAGCTGGGGAGAGATGGAGAGATATGCCAGAGCTTTGAAATATGTTCCAGCCGAAGAAGACGTCTTTGTTTTAGAAGACACTACGCCCCTGAAACAACAGAAAACTTTCAGTGATGATATTATTTTCAGAGCCAGAGATTCCTCAGGTATCGAAGCTCCTACCCTAGATCCCTTGGTCATCTCTGCTGGTATTGGACCGGCCATTGTCAGAAGAGTTCTTATTGACTGCGGAGCATCATGTAATATCCTCTTCAAGAAGACATTCGACCAAATGAAAATCCCTATGGTCGATGTACAAGCCTCATCGCAGAAGATCGCTGGCTTCACCTGGGAGCCAAAGCAACCAATAGGAACCATCGATCTGCTAGTAGAACTTGGGGAAGGAGAAAGGAAAGTGGTCCGCAAGCAAACATTTGTGATTGTCGATGAATTTTCTGCTTATAATGCTTTCCTTGGCCGTCCAACGCTCGCAGCGTTCAAAGCTATCCTAGCCCCGTGGTGCCTCACTATTAAATTCCCTACAGACAATGGAGTAGGAGTTATAAAAGGGGATCAAGATGCTGCGCGAGAGTGCTATTTGACAGAATTGCGAGAGTCAAGAAAAAGGGAAATGGGAAAGGATGCGGCCACCCCGGTTCACATCAAAGAGCCAGCCTTGTAGCAATTACGGGGCGGACCCTGCACTGGCGAGCATAGCGGGGCATGGAAAGAGATGGATGCCAGAAAAGCCAGTGCAGGGGAGAATAGAGTGGTGCCGGTTGAAACGACGGTACCGGTACCTGTTGACCCGAAGGACCCAAATAAGGTGTTGAATGTGGGTTCACAACTTAATGTATCAATTCAGAATATCTTGATATCTTTCCTGAAAGAAAATCTGGATGTCTTTGCTTGGACTCATGCTGATATGTGTGGAATATCTCCAGAAGTTGCGGTACACGCTCTGAATATCGACCCAAAGTTTACACCAGTGAAACAGAAAAGAAGAACCCAAGGTCCAGAGAGGTCAGCAGCATTAAAAGAGGAAATTGATCGACTCATGGAAAATAACTTCATCAAAGAATCTACATATTCGAATTGGGTTTCAAATCCTGTGTTGGTTAAGAAAGCTAATGGAAAATGGAGAGTGCATCGATTTTTCAGATCTGAAAAAGGCCTGCCCCAAAGATTGCTTTCCTTTACCCAGGATCGATCAACTGGTAGATGGAACAGCGGGACATGAATTGTTATCTTTCATGGATGCCTCCTCCGGATATAACCAGATCATGATGCATGAACGGGATCAGGAGGACACAAGCTTTATCACTGATGTTGGTCTTTATTGCTACAGAGTTATGCCCTTCGGATTGAAGAATGCAGGGGCAACCTACCAAAGACTTGTTAATGCTATGTTCAAACCGCAATTGGGCAAGACTATGGAAGTCTACGTCGACGACATGTTAGTAAAGTCTAAGAAAGCAGAGGATCACATTGAACACTTGGCAGAAATGTTCGCAGTCCTCCGGAAATACAGAATGAAGCTTAACCCTCTGAAATGCACGTTTGGGGTCGAGTCCGGAAAGTTCTTAGGGTTTATCGTCAGCGCTAGGGGCATTGAGGCTAGCCCAGCTCAAATTACCGCCTTGAAAGAAGTCAAAGCTCCTAGAACAAAGAAGGAATTGCAAAGTCTCAATGGAAAAGTTGCCGCCTTAAGTCGGTTCATTTCCAAGGCCACAGATAAATGCATCCCATTCTTTGACGCCCTAAAGAAAGGAAAGAAAAACTTCAATTGGACTCCCGAATGCCAAAAAGCCTTTGATGAGTTGATTCGCCATATGGAGACGCCTCCAATACTTTCTAGGCCTGGCGATGGCGAGGATCTTCTTATATACTTGGCAGTATCATCACACGCTTTAAGTGCAGCGCTAATACGGGAAGACAAAAGGATTCAACATCCAGTTTACTATATCAGCAAAAGACTCACTGGGGCAGAGATGAATTACTCTAAGTTGGAAAAACTCGCCTATTGCTTACTAATTGCGTCTAGGAAGTTGAGGCAATATTTTCAAGCTCATCCTATCAGGGTCCTCACTGATCAACCTTTAAAGCAAGTCCTGTTTCGCCCTGAAACTTCGGGTCGTCTTCTAAAGTGGAATATTGAACTCAGTCAGTATGACATCACTTATCATCCTCGGAAAGCGGTCAATGGACAAGCTTTAGCAGATTTCATTGCAGAGTTTACAGGTAAGGGTAATAGTGAGGAAGAAACGTTCAACAATTCCCCTATCCAATGGAAGTTATATGTCGATGGTGCAAGAAATGATTACTGTTCTGGAGCCGGAGTTGTACTTGAGACTCCTGAAGGTCGGTCATTATGCTACGCACTAAGATTGGAATTTCCTTCAACAAACAATGAAGCCGAATATGAAGCTCTTATCGCAGGACTGAAAATCGCTAAAGAACTAAACATACGAGCATTACAGATCTTTAGCGATTCTCAGCTTATTGTATGCCAAGTCAAGAAGGAATTTCAAACGAAAGGGGGAAACCTGCCCGCTTACTTGTCAAAGGCTTGGGAACTTCTGTGTGAACTCGATCACTATTCAATAAGCCATATTCCTCGGGAAGAGAATATGAAGGCAGATTCCCTCGCAAAGTATTCAAGTTCTGGTGAAGCTCAACTATTGGGATTGGTCCCCGTAGAAGTCCTTTCAGCACCAAGTATAGACGAGATGGATATTGACTGGATTATGAATGTATCTCAAGAACAAGAGTCATGGATGACTCCAATACTGGACTACCTACTCAGAGGTTCTCTGCCAGAAAATTCGATAGAGAGACGGAAGCTACTAAGGAAAGCCTCTCGCTATGTAATTCAGGATGGCCGATTATACAGACGGGGATTCTCAATGCCATTGCTTCGATGTGTATCCAGGGAAGAGTCCAAAACGATCCTAGCTGAGGTACATGGAGGAGAATGTGGTGATCATTCAGGTGCTCAAACATTAGCAAAGAAAATTCTCCGATACGGATATTTTTGGCCAGAAATTAATCATGATGCTGCAAGCTATTCCAGAAAGTGCGACAAATGCCAAAGATTTGCCAAAATTCCTAGAGCACCTTCAACTGAACTCACACAAATGGTCAGTCCATGGCCATTTGCAATTTGGGGAATGGATCTCATTGGGCCGCTACCGACTGCTAAATCAGGGATTAAATATGCTATTGTTGCAGTTGATTATTTTACTAAATGGGCTGAAGCTGAACCGTTGGCTACTATCACCTCTAAAAAGATGATAAGTTTCGTGACCAAGAATATCATCTGCAGGTATGGAGTGCCTCAGAAAATAATCACAGACAATGGTACTCAGTTTGAAAGCGAGGAATTCCAAGATTTTTGCAGGCGATTCAAAATCCAGAAAAGCTTTTCAGCAGTTGCTCATCCGCAGGCAAACGGGCAAGTGGAAGCAGTAAACAAGATCATCAAATCAACCATCAAAAAGCAACTCGAAAGAGCAAAAGGTGGTTGGGTCGATAAGCTACCACTTGCACTATGGGCATACAGAACCACTCACAAAACTGCGACTGGGCACACTCCTTTCTCATTAGCATACGGGTCGGAAGCAATGATCCCGATAGAAACAGAGGTTCCTTCACACAGAAGGATCCATTTCAACCAAGCAGAAAATGAAAGGCTACAGCTTGAAGCGCTAGATTTCCTTGATGAAAAAAGAGATGAGGCCAATCTCAGAATTGCAGCTCATCAGCAAAGAATAGCCAGACATTTTAATTCCAAAGTTCACCAACGCAGCTTTGAGATTGGAGACCTAGTCCTGAAGAGAATTATGACAGGGACAGGTGTGTTTGGGCCAAATTGGGAAGGACCGTATGTAATAGGTCAGAAGCTTCTTGACGGCACATTCAAACTCACCACTGTTGATGGAGATCAAATTCCAAGGGCATGGAACAGCAACCATTTGCGTCCATACTTTACTTGAAAATTTTGTTGAAATATTGTAAAAAGAATTATGAATGTATGATTCTTGTAATTGAAAGCAATTGTAAAACTGATGCAAGTAAATAATGAAAGAATGTAAAGTGGATGTAGGCCCAATTTCCTGGCCGAACCACTATAAATCTTGTGTTCCTTATTCCTATTACATGTTTGCTTTATTTACGATATGAAAAGTACATAGAATGTATTGCTGAAATATCGATTTAAATTTTTGCAGACAATGGAAGTGAAACTTGCACGTAAAAAGACCAAGTGATTCTCACCAAATCTCGAGTCACAAAAGCCCCGAATTCAAATCCTAGATAGGAAGTACTTCAATTGAACGGCCTATGATTTCGACAAAAATGGGTCTTTGCTAATAAATTGAGATCGTTTAAACAAACAAACGTCCAATTAAGAAGCTAGTAATCGTTCCCACGAAATGGCCTGACAGTGAAGCGCACTTCCTTGGATTAAACAAGTTACTAAAAAAAAAAGAGAAAGAGAAGGCAGAGGATCATTGAAAAGGCATAAGCAAGTGAACAGAGGAACAACCAAAGCCATCATCGGCAGCACAAGTCCTCTTCGGAGACACAACTCTTCGGAGGATAAAGACCTCTAATGGGTCATACGCCACAAAAAAGAAAGTTCTCTACTCAACAAAAAAGATTGGAGGAGTCATGACCCTCCAACCATGAGAGAGTAACTTCCACGCGATGGAAACCCTCTCTGAGGCACATTTCACCAGGAGTTGAAGTGTTATGACCCCTCTTCGGGATTTCACTTCACTAGAGTTGAAATGCAAACGAAATAAAAGCCCTCTTCGGAGGCCCATTTCACCAGGAGTTGAAGTGTTAAGACCGCTCTTCGAGATTTCACTTCACCAGAGCTGAAATGTAAACAAAATAAAAGCCCTCTTCGGAGGCACATTTCGCCAGGAGTTGAAGTGTAACAACCGCTCTTCGGAATTTCACTTCACCAAAGTTGAAATGCAAAAACAAAATAAAGACCTTCCTGAAAGCCCACATTTCACCGAGATTGAAATAAAACTTCCAAGTGTTGAAACGTGAAAAGGCTTTCTTCGAAGGCACAACTCTTTGGAGGTACACGTTTCACCAAGATTGAAATAAAACTTCCAAGTGTTGAAACGTGAAAAATCCCTCCTCAGAGGTACAACCCCCTCCCGGGGACACAATCAAGAAGAAAGACCTCTTCGGAAGCCCACGTTTCACCAAGATTGAAATAAAACTTCCAAGTGTCGAAACGTGAAAAGGCTTTCTTCAAAGGCACAACTCTTTGGAGGTACACGTTTCACCGAGATTGAAATAAAACTTCCAAGTGTTGAAACGTGAAAAATCCCTCCTCAGAGGTACAACTTTGTAAAAAAAAAAAAAAAGTTAAAGTGCCCTTCAGAGGCCCGCTTTACCACATAGAAGAATTCACTTGGTAAAATATGCACATAAGTAAAAGGAAAAAGTGATTTCTTCGAACAACAAAGCGTAGAAACTTATACGAAGGGAGTTGTACTCTACAAAAATTTTCTTTAAAATAAAATAAAATAAAATAAAATAAAATAATTATTCTTTAGCAAATAAGAGTGCAAGTCCCCTCGAAGTATAAGATATTGCAGCAAGCTTAAGGTATGGGGGCAACATGGTATAATAGTATAGCTGCATCAGTAAAGTAATACTCAAACAACATACCATAAGCCCGCTGCAATATCATATAAATAAACTTGTGCAAAAATGAATAATAAATGCATTCAAACAGAAGTCTGTACAAACAAAGGATCATTTTATTCAATCGAAATGCAGGTACAGGTTTCAAAATAAAGAAAAGCGGGGGCCGGTACCCGCACAATTCTCGACCAGTACATGCAAAAGGCGAAAAGCTAAAATGTTCACTTCTTTTTACTACCTTTGGACCCTTTTCCCGGCCGAATGATTAGCTTTTCAGGCCGGTCAGTTGGCACAAGGGAAGAAGGAGGGGTAGGTGCAGCTGGTCCAACTTCTGGCTCCCCTTCAGTAACAGTGATTATCTTCCCCCTCCTCTTTGACGTTCCATGCTTTTTCCTCCTCTTTGAGGAAGACTCACTTCCCGGAGTGGCAAGTTTAGACAAAGTTATGTCATCAGAAGGGGTCCGCTCCGGGGATATCTCACCTCCCACAAGTCCCTCGTCTCTATGCTCCTGCGAAGCGATGGGATCGTCTAAACCATGGAGGGCTTCTATTTGTTCCTCTTGCGACCCGGGCTGAGAAGCAGAAGGAGGAGCCACCTGGAGAGACGGAGGAGGGATAACCAGAGGAGGAGAAATCTGAGCGGTGCTTGATACTTTCTCTGTAGAAGAAAAGAGGTTAAAGTCAGTAAAGAGAGGAGATGAAGGCTCATCAAGGTTGAGAAAATAGTCAAGGAGCTCATTAAACCCATGTGAAGTAAATGAGCAATCCACTTGAGCGAAATTTACAGTGGAGTTACCTGCAGAAGTTGTCTTTATTACATCAATTTCATAGTCCGGGGCTTCAGCACTCTCTTGCGATTCATCTGTAACTTGAATAATTTTGGCCCCGGTATCAGTTTGAGCAGGGATCGGTACATAAGAGCTAGAGCCAATAATGCCAGCATCGACCGAAGTTGAAGGAGGGACAGGAACAGTCAAATTTGTTTCTTTTTCTTGATGCTCTTCCCCCACTATTTCAACCCGCGATCTGGCGAGTTGCTCTTTCCCTCTGGCAAGGGCTATGCGAGCCTCAATGTCTAAGTAGTGCACCTCCAACTCCTCTTCAGTGTACCCGGCCCCTTTAAACATATCTAGTGCGGCCTCCCACACTTCGGCCAGGGTAATCTCATACTTGGGGCCCAGGAATGCAAGACTGCCACGCCCTAATATACATTGCAAGTAGAAATCAAATAGTGTCGAGCCAATATCAGCTTTGGTAGCTTCATGGGCCTCTTCAGCGGTAATTCTACCCGCAATAGCCTCATCCCGCTCTCTCTCGACTTTGGATAACTGGGCTTTCAATTTTTCAATCTCTGCAGCCTGAAGGCCAGTTTGTCCTCGCAACTGAGTAATGTCAGTACGGTTGCCCTCTATAATCTGCTCCAACTCATCAGCCTTGGCCTCAGCATCCCTTTGCGCGGCATGAGCATCCCGCACCTGTTGAAGAAGCACACTTTCCCTTTGAGAATAAGAAGTGGAAGAAGTAGCAAGCTCCTCTTTAAGTTTCCCAACTTCTGCCTCAAGTTTCTCATTATAATCGGCGATACTCCTCATTTCTGCATCATGCTGTTTAAGGATCTTTTGCCATTCAGTTTTGTCGTTCTCCATGGTAAGCATAGCTTCAAGATTGGCCCTATTCACCTGTTGGAGCTCATCAACGAGTTTCTGCCAAGATGACATCCTCTCAATATCGGTTCTGACCGCATCAAGGTTCCGTAGCATAGCATTTTTATCTATGGGAACCAGATCGAGGTCAAAGCGAACTCCTTTTAAACACCAATTAGGAAATCGGCGTTGAAGAGTGGCTGGACCTGGTCCAACTTGGTAAGATGGCCTATTAATGATTGCTTGGATATCAGTAGGGGAAGGGGCAGGAGATTGAGAAGAAGTAGGAGCAGTAATCTTCTCTGAAGGAACAGGCATTGGCTCCTCAATAACTTTGGCTCGTTTGCTCGAGTCATCAGTTGTGTGACTCTTCCCTCTATCATCATGAGATTTGCGTTTAAGGGAGTCACTCTCTTTGTAGGAGGAATCATGTCGACTATCTGGTCTTCCAAAGCGTTCTTCATAATCACGTCTTTCCCGAGCCTTCCGGGCTGCCCTTTCTTCATCAGTCTCTCTATGAATAGGGGGATAGGATTGATAGCCATACTGGCTGCGTTTCCCATATCGCTTAAAGTCATCATAGTACGAGCTGCCTCGCCTCATTGGTAAACCTAAAATTTAAAAAGAAGAAATAAAACTTGAGAATCCTTCAAACGTTTAAAAAAAAAAGAAAAAAGAGAGAGCATAAAAGTGCCAGGAATTCTAAGTGTGTGTGATGTGCAAACTACGCGCTTCAGTCTACGAACCACTCTTTAATGGGGGAGTAGTTGTGGGTGTAATAGATAGCGTCAACTCTTGAGTCGACGGCAACTGTTGCAAAGTAGAAGTAGCTTCAACTACTGAAGAAGAAATCCCGGCGGTGATAGGATCTTCTTTAAAGATCTCTTGTGAAGTAGCAAAAAGGTCGCTCAGTCCTTCGAAAGTATCGTCCCTACTTTGCTTGACAGGACTGGATTTCTCAGCTTTTTCACCAGATTCTTGTGAATGATGGGAAGATCCCTGAGGCTCTTCTTCCTCGATAACCGAGGCAAGTTTGTCAAACGGCCCTGCAGCATCAACAGAAGTGGAAGACTTCACTAGCGGAGTCTCAGGAGCAGGTCCTTTAGATATGGATGTGCTAGTAGAAACTGAGGCATCCAACACTCTAGCTGGGGAGTCTGGAATTTCATGAGGACGCGTAGAACGAGAAGTATGCAAAAGTCCGTACTGATGCAGAAACTCATCTTTCAACAGAAATTGAATATCTCTCTCCTCAACCGGTACGGCCTTAAGCCTCTCGAAAGTCGACTTGTGACTGGGATTCCTAGAGGGAGGAGGCAGCGCTGAAAATAAAAGAAGCAGAGTTAACACTTAGCAGGTCAGTCTCACAAAGGCCAGATAACAAACGAAGCAAGGATGGGTGGTCTTACTTCCTTCCCTCCACAGAGCATAAAACCCCGGGGGGCAACGAACGAAGAAGAACTGGGTTAGAAACCCGTGAGCAGTGTCGGGAAGGCCAACAATTAATTTGCGGTTTCGGGCGCTTCTCACAACAGTAATAGAAGGATGATCTTTGGTCCGGCTAAAGGAACATAAGTAACAAATTTCATCAAAGCTCGGAAGTCGATCAAGTGTTCTCCTAAATAGCACACACAACCCCATTAGAATGGCGTAGCCATTGGGGTGTAGTTGGGATGGAGCAATGGCCAATTGATGAAGAAGTTGTTGGAAAAAGTCATTGAAAGGAGGAACGCCCCCACTTAGGCACATATGCCGGTTAACTGTCACAAAGCCAGAAGGTGCTATGTCAGCAGTGTTACTTCTCTCAGGAAGAATGGCATCTGATTCAGCAATGCCAAACTGAGCACACAGCTGGCGAAAAACTTTATATGATAGTGTAGTAGGAACTCTTTCGGGAGGATTAACTAGTGGAGCTGGAAGAATAGTTGCCTCTCCCGTCTGAACTGTTGCATCTTCTTCCTGAGAAGTCATTCTACACAAGCAACTGGATATTCAAATATGAAGGTGCACGTTTCCTAAAAGTGTGAAGTGTCGTGCAAAACTGATAAAAATAGCAAGTAAATATAACTGGAATTAAACTGGTCGACGATTGATCGACTACGGTAATTTCAGAACTTGTTAATTTGAAATTCAAGCACAATATTAGTGCAGGCTGGTCAGTTTCAATTGACTATTTCAGTGTTGCTTTAATATTCTACTTGAAATCGATAGCACTTCGTTCACACAATTTACTTAAGTTAATTATCTGTTATTAAGTAATCTGTCATTTGATGTGGGCGGTTGATGGCAGTATATTCGTCCCAATTTTCTGTAAATATCATATTAAACAGATTGTTAACCCACAAGTTAAAGTAATCTGTAAAAGAATGCAGCGAAGTTCAACAGATCAAAATCCATGCAACAATTCAAGGTCTAAGCAGAGTTTAAAAATGCAAGTGCTGAGTCGTAGACGACTCAAGAGTAAAGTCGTAAACGACTCAAGTGATAACTCGACAACAACTTAAGTGCTAACTCGTCTACGAGTTAAGAATTTCTCTTCGGTTTAAGTTAAGTCGTGGGTTCTCTGGTTGACTCGTCCACGACCTAAAGAATTATGAGGAGAAACAGGATAGGTCGCTTCGCTTTTGAGTCGTTGAGGCTTTGAGTCGGAAGTCCTTTGAATCGTGAGTCATAAAAGGAAGACAAGGCTTCAAGTCAGAAAGATACAAATTCTTCTAAGTCTTAACTCAGTTACGACCTAAAAACCTTATCTCCACTCCTAAACCCATAGACCGTCTCACCCCTAAACCGATGAACCCTCTAACTATTATCTCGTCTTCTCCAAACCCCTAACAGCCTGATAAAAATAAAATATAAATAGATTGAAACCCATTATCCTCTCCTCGCGAATTATCCAAAAACCAAATCGAACTACCTCGAGCTCACCAGCAATCGATTGTGGCAACAATTGTGATGAAGCTTGGTATAAGGAACTGGATTAAATTCGCAAGTTAATAGCTATCGCGGAATCAAATGAACTGCGGATCTACTTACGCGATGCGATGATGAGGATTGTAGGGACTGAATCAACGGTAAGATGAACTGGTTGAATTTGTTTCCGAAAGCTCGAGGACGTGTTAATGGCAGAAATAGCTCAGAGGTAAGTAATGGGAAGAAGGAAATAGGAGGAACGACCCAAGCATTTTATACCTCAGGGAAGTGGGACTCGAATCGGCACACCAGGGTTATGATGAGTCGAAGCACACGACTTACGACTTAAGGCATGTGCTTCGAGGGGCAAGTGTTAACCCAGTTTCCTCTACGAGTTAGAGTCTACGACTCAAGGCCTTCACGAGTTAAGGAATCTACGAGTTAAGGAGTCTACGACTTAAGGCCTTCACGGGTTAAGGAATCTACGAGTTAAGGAGTCTACGACTTAAGGCCTCTACGAGTTAAGAAGTCTACGACTTAAGGCCTTCACAACCTAAGAACATTACGGCCTGACGACCTAAGGTTGGCATAATCTTACTAGTTAAGGATGACACGACTTAAGGAAGTTTACGACTTAAGTCATTACAACCTAAATGACCCAAGGGAGTAACGGTCCAACAACTTAAAGGAACTATGACCTAACGACTCGAGGGACGAGGGGTTAAGACGACTACGCCTAAGTCGTGACCGACTTACGACCTTTACTAGGTCGTTCACGACCTAAGGCCACAGAGGCAAATTCAATACTGCACCATGACTCGTTAACTCCAGTTAAGCCACAAGCCGAGGATCAGTTTGGGTCGGTCACGACCTACGACATATGGTAAGTCGTACACGACTTAAGACTATGGTAAGTCGTACACGAGAATCAGTTCAATGCCGCATCACTTATGAGAGGACAGGTTAACTCATTTGCGACTTAGGACTTGTGATATATCTAGGGTTCAGCAAGGATGCCTTTAAGAAGTCTGGACCCAGCATTTAAGTGCCAACTGACCCACGACCTAGTTTAAGTCGTCCACGACTCAACTTAGGTCGGTGACGACTTAGAACTTGGTAAAGTTTCCTGCCTAGAATTGCCTATAAATACGACCCTAGCTCCAACTAGAAGGGGACTTTTTTTTGGCTGATTTCCTTCAAACACCGTTACTCTGCTGCATTCCAAACTAATCCAATCCAATACTTGAAGCTCTCAAGATATTAAGAACGCTACAAACAGCTTCAAGAAGAGATCACATACATCCAACATGGTTTCGAAAACTCTCATCTTCATCGAAGTTTAAGCTACTTGTTCTAAGTCTCTTGTAATTCAAAGTGTATTGTATTTGGGAAGAATTGTATCAGCTTGTAACGAGATTATTAATAAAAGTACTTAAAGTGGACGTAGGCTATACCCTAAAGCCGAACCACTATAAAATTGTTGTTGTTTACCGCTTTTCTACTATTATCTGCTTGTAATCTGTTCCCGAGTCGTCGGGTGGTGCTTTCACAACTACAACTCATACATCGGGGTGTTAGCGTTCAAATTTAAGCGTTAACAATAAGTGATAAATATATTGAGAGGAATAAATTTAATTTTTAGGAATAAAGAAGAATAAAATTTATTAAATACATTGTGAGTGTAATAAATGATTATTTTTCTAACCCATGTTTTAAAAAAAAATTGTTAATTTAAGATGATTGGATAATAAGATAATGAAATTTGAGATAGTTAAGATTTATGTAACTTGTGTAAAAGTTTAATTTCTATGTAAGTTGAAATCTCCATGCTTTCAAATTCATTTTCTTATTTTGTTTTTCAAACTATCTTTTGGTTGTTCTTATCGTCCTCATCTTGCTATAGACTGGTATATGCATCTTTCTATGATCTTTCTGTTTAGAAATCTTTCTATAATCTTTGATAATCTCCACCTTGTAAAACTTACCTATAACAACAGTTATTAGGTATAACTTCAATCTTCTTGTCATCTTATCTTAATCCTATTTCACTCTATCTTTTCTGTGCCGTTCCATACCTCATTCCTTTTCGGGGAGTTTTGAGTGGGGGAGAGTGTAATAACGCTATATTTTGTAATTATTTTATTGTATATTTTAATTATTTTAATGTAAAATTTTGGTTTAAAAAAAAAGCTTTTATTTTTACTTATTTGAAATGATTAAATTTATTATTTAAATATAATCTTGATTTTTATGAGTTATAATCTCAAACTTGTGTAAGTTGAAATATTTGCCTGAAATGCTGATTTTGGTCAAAATAGTCAAACTGTGACTTTCAACTTAAAATTTTAAAAGTTTAAAATTTTAAATTTTTCTTTTGTTATGAAAGTACATAAAATTATAAGAACACCACATTTCGTTTCGTTGAAATTGGATGTAAATTGTGAAAGTTATACCCTTTACAATATTGTGCGTATGTAGGGTTATTTAACAATGACTACTTTAAATTGTATAAATTACTTCTTCTTTGTTTTATTTTATTTTAATATGTGATAATATGTTATGTAATGTATATTTAGACTTTTAAGTATTTTTAAAATGATAATATAATTTTTCTAAAGTTCATTTGAATTTATTTCTAATTTTAAAAGCCCAGTCTACAATTTTAAGCCATTTTCTTAATTTAATTATATATAATTAAAATTTATTTATTTATTTTATGCACTCACTTTTATTTTCCGTGTTTTACTTTATTTAATTCATTTTACATATATTTAAATTAAAGTAAATTTTTACAAAGTGTATTGAAGTTATTTCTAATTCTTAAGTCAAGTTTTCATTTTCTGTGCTATTTTTCTTATTTTAATCATATCTAATTAATATTTAATTATTAATATTTTGTTTATCTGTTATATTTTCGAATTTTAACTGAGATTTTAATTATTTTCAGTTATTTAGATGTATATGAATATATATATATATATATATATATATATATATATATAGGAAGTTTAAAAGGTTTGAAAGCAAAGAAACGTAAAACCGTTTTAACGTTTCTTCTTCCGTTTCTTTTCCAGTTAATAGATTTAATTTCCTTTGACCGTTCCTTTCTTTATTGTAGCTGTGCATTTCTTACCTCATTTTCACATGAAAACATTTCTTTCCACTTCATAATAATTTTATAATGAAATGTATAATTTTTCAAGACTAATAGTGATTTATGCACAATTTTAGAACACTGTTTGGTATTTTTAAGGCATTTTCTTCATTATTTTATGTTTTTTCAAATTATACTATTTGTTACCTCATATTTCTAATTGATTTCGGTTTGTAAAGTATTTTCTCCTGAAATTTTGTTTATGTAAAGTTTTAAAAGGAAAAGAATATGGAAGATTGTAAATCACTTTGAAACGTAAGCCCTTTTATTTGCCCAAACCCTTCATTTCCTTAAACTCCTCAATTAATTGCCTTAGCCGTGTAAAACCCTAATGTAGCCGTAATCTCATTAGGTTTTCACGTGAAAAAAAAGAGAGATCATTTTCAATTGTTTCTCACGGCTTCAAAGAATTGGTAATGGCTTCCCTTTCTTTTTCTTACTTTTCTACTTGTTTTCCCTAAATTTAAATTTTTTTCATTTATTTAAAGACTTTGGCTTTTGTTTTCTTAAAAATCTAATTTTGGAAATTTTCTTGAAATGATTTCTGATCATTTGTCCAAATAAAAATAACCAATGTCTGAAAATTTGATTTGGATAAAAAGTGTAACTTTAATAGAAATTCTAAATTTTTTAATTCTAAAGGGAAATTTTTCATCTTGAACTGTATACAATTGTGTAACATTTGTTTCACTTTTGTTTTGGTCAGATTTGTTGTATACTTTAAAAAAAAAAAGTTAGTAATAATTAGTGTGAGACGGGAAATAAACTTTACATTTCTTTTACATATGTTTACATCTGTTTCTTAACTTTATATTTAACAATCAATTGGATGAAGCTAAATCAAATGTTATTAATTATGGTACAATAACTATTAAATTTTGGTTTAAAGTGATGGTTTATTTTCCTAATAGAAACGTTAGTATTTTAAATTTATTTAATAAGAGAAACAAAATAATTTGTACGTTATCTAATAAGAGAAACAAAATAATCTGTACGTTACTTTGGGCATATATTTAATTGTTGCTCTTGCCTTTTCGTTATCTATTTGAATTTTTTTTCTTGCGTTAACAATGCAAAGTTTTCAGCCGTATATTCTCTTTTGAGAGTCCAAAATCTTGCTCAAATCTTGCCTTAAATCATTTCCGTGTGTGAATTATTTCTTTCCCTCTTGCCTCCCATACGTTTCCACCTATTGGATAGAATTGAATGCCTTAATTGCCTCTACCGTTTAAGCATTTTTCTCTTGCCTGCCCTCTACATAAATTAGTGAGCAAATGCTAATATATATTTCACGTTCAAAAGTTCCATACCATAAATTTTTCATTTTGCTTCCATCAAAATTTGCGTAAGCATCTCTTGAAGGTATGAACCGGCGCATGCTTTTACTTTCATTTTTTTTTCTCTTTTTCTTCCTTTCTTTCTTCTTTTCACTCTTGTTTTATTTCATTTGTTCTCCTTTCATTGTTTTGCTTTGGGTTGTTGATACAAAATCATATCTTGGCTATCTTTCAACTCAAATCAAAAGTCGTGAAATTGTGCTTGTCGTGCCTTTGGAGTCGTGCTTGTATGTTGTTTTGGTCTCTAGCTTTGAAAAGGTGAGTCTTTCTCACTCTGACATATATACTTATGAAAAGTGGATTGATGACAAGTGTTTAGTAATGTAAAATATTTATGCAAGTTAATGATGATCATATGATATGCTATGCCATGTTATTACCATGTTATTACCACGTTAAAACTGTTAATTTTCACCTGACATCTGATATATGACTGTATATTGTGATATTGACCTTATTTATATTATTTCTGTATATGATCACACTGCAAGTTCCCTGTTAGAAAAAAATGTTATGGGCTGAAATGATAGGCCTGAGTTATTTTATTTATGTAACGACTCGGATTTTGCACGCTCGAAAATCGACATCCATACTTCAAATCGTACTCGAATGTCATAGATTCGACCGTTCAAATTTCGATTCGTCGGAGCTTAAAACAACCATTAAGTAAACAACACAGCGGAATAAAAGAATAATACACTGATATACAATATCTGATACAACAGATGATCCAATAGATATCAATATACAACAGAGATACGATACAATAAAATAGCAGCGGAAAGAAAATAGATAACATCTAGCAGTGGAACAATATAACTCTAAATAGTCTTCAAGGAAGAACTCCGAGAACTGCAACTCCATTTCCAATAATCAATCTAGTAATAGCTCGAACCCCCCATCACATATCACCTAGCATAAGCAAGACTGGTGCGGTCCAAAGACTAACTAACTCCAGATAATCTGTTAAATCTAGCTATCTGAAAAAAAACCCAACTCTAGACTGCTCGTGTAGAAAATAATGAGCACCCAGAGTTTAGGAAAGAAACAATAAACTCCGGATCAGTCGTGGGACTGGTGTGAGCAACAAAAACA
The DNA here is from genome assembly GCA_030765085.1 of Allium cepa. Taxonomy (NCBI): domain Eukaryota; kingdom Viridiplantae; phylum Streptophyta; class Magnoliopsida; order Asparagales; family Amaryllidaceae; genus Allium; species Allium cepa. The sequence goes on along the minus strand of CM060937.1, from coordinate 763,748,305 downwards.
GTTTATCTTTAAAAACATTCAATAAAAGATTTTCAAAGTCAATTCGCAATGCTTTTTAAAAATGAGACTACCATAAGGCCTCCCGCACACACACACAATGCAAACGTAGAATCGGAGGAGATTTCTCCTTATGATAGTCAAAGATGCTTGATACGCATTTAAAATAACATTTGATATTATTACTAGTGCATAGTGTAGGAAAAATTCATTTCGAAAGTAGAATATAAATCTTAGCCAACATAGACATTTCGAACTATGCCTACTATAGCTACCATCCAAACAGTGTTGCGACACCATAAGTGAATGATAGGTTCTACAACTAATACCGTACAAGTTTCGTATTGGGAATTGGATTTCCAACGAATGATCAGGCCAAGGAACTTCCCATTGCCACATGAGAATGCCTCTGGATGGACATCCCCGAGAACCAAACCGGATCTCTACCAACACAAGGCCGGGTTACCCTAACTGAGTAACAACTGACCGAATATGCCATCCCCCGGTCCTTTGGGACCTTTATCCGAGAGCTCTCTAATCAATTCACACAATCATAAAAACAAAGTGTTTCAACATGAGTAAGTATCTGGGCTCCATACCATGATACCACCCTTTTCCAGAAGGAAATGCACATATCCTAAAGGGCGCTACCCCTCATAACCTTGCCGCATCTTTCCTGTTTTGACCATTCACGGGGTGTGAGGCTCGACGAAGTCACGTCCACAAAAACATACTTTATACAAAAGCCATGCTTTGGGTCAACAAATGATCATAGAAATGATCACAAAGATAGACGATCAAATAAATGATCCTATCGCAAATAATCAACACAATGATCATTTCACAGCTACACTTAGCATGTCACATTACCAAATTGGGAATATATTGCTGATAACTTCAACTATATAACCTCTGAGCTCGTACGTCTCAGAGAAGGGTGTTAAGCTAAGAGAATAAATTCTTCGCCACCAACAGAAATATATTTGAAAGAAATCGGCTTTATATCTCAACTTGTAATGTCAGGCATACTATCCATACAAGTCTGTTCTGGGTTCGAACAGAACCGAAGGTACTTACAAAGAAGTCCTTGCAATCCGGTTATTCACAATCCCGATCGGATTTCCCATCACTTAGGGAGTTTCTATACCGGCGCGACTCGGTGCAAAAACAATCGATAGGTCATCCTATCGCTTTCACAAATACCCGGTCTTCATCACCGGTCTTCAAATGCTATCCATAACGACGTATCACATATTCGGAATGGGTTATGCGACACAACGGTCCTTTCCGGCTAAACCGAATAGTGAGCGAAAATATTTTCAAAACATATGGATATGGGATTTCAATTAAGTCACAACTTAATAATTCAAACTTTCTTTCAAATGGTTTGACAAATTACCATTTTCAATCTTTAAACAAAAAGATTCATTTTCACAACCTTTAACGGTTTAAACAATTTTCACATTTAAATCTTTTAAACAAAAGATTTATTCACATATTTTCCAAATCAATTTTCATTTCAATTTGATTTAACTCGTTAAATCTTCAAATCAAAGATTTAATTTATAGCCTTCAAAACAATTTCGCTTCAATTTGATTTAAACAAATCACCAATTTAAATCTGTTAAAAATAACAGATTTAATTCATAGCTTTCAAAAAGGATTCATTCATAACTTAGGAAAAACATTTCTCTATTCAATCTTGAAATTCCCCTAATTAACTGGAATCTCAGTTCTTATCCAAAAGCGTTTATCATTTGAAAACAACAGTTTTCATTTTGGAAATCTGATTCATTTATACGAGTTGAAATCCTTGAGTTAAATTCAAATTCCCAAAAATAATACTTTAAAAATGGTTTAACTCATAATGACTAGTATAATATCATTAATCCCTAATTTCAAATTACAGAATTCAATTTCAAGTATTGAATTTAAATTTAAATCAACTTATTTAAATTCCAAAAACTTAATCAAGTAATTTAAAAATAATAAATTCTATTTTTGAAATTCCATTCCAAAAGCTTTTCACATTTATTCCGATTCCATTTCCAAAACATTTGAATTTAAAAATTCAATTTTAACTATTTCAAAAATCTGCGACTTAATCGATTTCCTCGTGAAATCCATATTTGTGTGTGTATGGTGTGGTCCAGGGGTTTAACACAATAGTGCAATAGCATTCAATCATCATAAATCAAAACACAGAAAAATAGTTGATAAGCGATATAAACTATAACGTTTATCGCTCATTCACAGATTCACAGATAATATGCATATGCAAATAAATATACACAGCTCAATCTACAGAACAAAATATCACAAATCAGATAGGATAATCAATTCAAGGCATTTCATACAGTACAATCATTCATAAGTATTCAATAAACATTTATAAGCAGGATTAATTCATTATTAAATCCTGATTTATTCAAGTTATTTCTAAATTTAATTCAATTACCTATGAACTAATCATCCAATCCCTGATTTATTAATTTCAAATCATTTGATATAATCAGTTAATTAAACATTTTAATTAGTTATATTATTTATAATTAATCATGTTAATTAAATTGACTTTTAAACCAATTATATAATTAATTAACTTCTTAATTAATTATTTCAAGAAATTTACAATTTAATTACTTACCACTAAGCAATCATCTCATAATAACAAATCATTAATCACCAATTTATCTTTATCATTAATTAAATCAAAATATTCAATTTAATTACGATTAGTAATTAACCCCTTAATTGTTTTCATTAAGTAATTAACAATTTACAATTGATTATCTTAATCTATAAATCCAATTAATTATCGAAATTAATCACATTAATTTAATTACTTAATAATTTCTAGTTAATTATCTTTATTAACTAATAACATTTCTTTAATTCCTTTCTCAAGAAATTATCTTAGATTAATTCTTTATTAATCATTTCTAATTTTAAATTAATCTAATCATTTATTTATAAATTAAATGAATAAGTCATTCTTAATTATCTTACTAATTAAATCACTTAAATATCTTAATTTTTCTAAGATAATCCATTTACTTTATTAATGACTTCATTAAAGTGGATTTAAACATTACGTTTTCAAATTTAGTTTCAATTTCCATTTTAAATTTAAGATTTTGATATTTAATTTTAGCCAAATCTAAGTATCAATTTATAAACCTATATAAGAAAAGTCCTAACTAATTTACTTGAATTTTTATTTGAAATTTAAGTCTTAACATACATTTCTTTTTAACTTGCCAATTCAAGTGAAAACCAATTATATAACTTTTCATTGGAAATTCTTTTTATAAAAGAACTTAAATCAAAATCTAATTCAAATATTTATTTTAGTTCATATCTAAACACTTTAATTTAAACTTGGCTTTGAAACTTTGATTTAAATCTTTTATTTTATTTATAATTTGAAGTTAGGTTTTAAAGTATATAACAGAAAACAGGTTTAAACCTGTTTCCAGTCTTCGACCCGAGCCAGAAGCAACTTGCTTCGAGTCCCAAAACCACTTTACTCGAGCAAAACTCGAGTTCTTCCCATTTTTCCCCCGTGTCACTCACCCTTCCCACCTTCTTCTTCTTCTTCTTTTCTCTTTTTTTTTCTTCTTAAGTATGAACTGCAGAGCACTTCATTTAAAACGTGAGCACCCCCACCTGACACGAGACCCAACGTGTGCACGTGCACACTGGATCGAGTCGCCGCCGACCACTCACTAGCGTCGCTTCCCATCGCCGATCACCCCATGACCACATCACACCCCCAAAAACCACCGCAGCAGCTCGAAACGAAAATCGAGCAGCCTACTCGAACCTGGAAACACAAACAGACCTCGCCCCTAAAACCTGTCAACGCCAACATCCCACTCCTCCGACCACCGTTAGAGCTACAACTCCGGCCACCTTCTCCTCATGGACCCAGCTTCCATTCCCCAAAGCGGCTTCACACTCGGTGCTCCAGAGAGACAGCATCGATCAAATCCATATACTTGAATATAAAGTAGGGTTCTGAACTAGAATCCACTACCGCACTTCCCACTGGCCTCTGATCATCCACCACACAATTTTTCCAAGCACCCTGACCGCCCATGCACCTCCAAGAAGCGCCACAAACTCCCAGGTCAACTGGATTGCCGAGGGCAACCCAAAATCCCCAAAACCATCAAACTAGAAATGCCTAATCAATACTTAGCTATAAAATGTGATTTTACTTTTAAAAATCCTAATTTTAGATAAGAATCCAAGTTGTAAACCTGAATTAATAATTTAAGATGTTTGAAACTTCACTCCTATTAAGCATTTAACTGTTTTTAAGGTTTTCAAAGCAATTCCACCTTGTTTAACTTGAATTCAGATTTTTAAAATTTACTTTATGATCAAACAAAAATATTTTGTGTAGATACTAAGTCCTATCAATCAATAGATTAAGCAAAGATGATCTTTGTTTTAAATCTGAGCTTCAAATCTTATAACAGAGATGTTTTCAGACTATTTAACAGACAGGTATCATATATTCATAGAATTGCATCAATATATAGACACACAAACATACTTATTCCATGCATAAGAAACATAACTGATTATACTTAAGCAAATTTAAATTTAAGTTACTCATAGATTTTTGCAGAGAAATGAACAGAGCCTGTATTTGAACCAGGCTTTTGAAAATACAAGCTGAAAACCCTCCTTGATCTTTGGGTTGTATGTTGTTTAAGTTTAAGAAGTTGTTTTCAATATGAAATAATGTTTTTCTCTGGTTTTACTCAGCACTGATATGTATAAAGAAAAGAAGATGATAGGTAAGCTATTATTTTATACAATAGGCATGTCTGATAACATTGCTTTGGTGAACTAGAGGATATGGCAAGTACATATTGCTTTGTACAGGGATATATATTATTGTTTTGTACAACATGCATGGCTACATTACTTGCATTCCCTTTTCTCGGCTGATGTGATGCTTTGGGGCAGCAACTTTATTTTGTTTGCTTAGTACTTCATGTTTTGTCTTGACAAAATACTATTGTTTGCTATTTACTTTATGTACTTATATTTCTGTTTTAGTTTATGTTGCTTTTCATTTACTTGTTCTTGCCTGGTTTGTTTATATTTCTTTATTTGTTTTAAATATTTTTTTCCTTGCCTGCATACTAAGCTCTACAGGCAATAGGCTATATACTTGTCTACACTTGCATTCTTTTGTTTATACTTCATGTACAATATACTTTATTTCTTTTACTTGCATGTATTTGCTCAGCTGAAAACATTTATTTGTTTTGCTTTTGAAAGAATGAACTTGTCTTGCATATTAAACTTTACAGATAAGATTCCACTTGCCTTGGCTTGCTTTATTACTTAACCTGGTTTCGTATTTTGTTATTATGTGTTTATTTATTTAGCTTTGTAACCTGCTTTGTATTCTATTTGATTTCTTTCTTTTGCAAGCTACATACTAAAACTATTTATATTTGTTTGTATTTATTATGTTTGATTTGTTTTGTTTTTTGGTTATAACTTTAACTTATATAGGTACCAATATATTCTATTTTGTTCTTTCTTATGCATTTGTTTATTTATGTAAAAATATATACTTTTATTTTGCTTATGTACTTGATATGTTTTTATTTGTTTGTTATTTGCTTTTAGATACTTGTCTTTTTATTGTTCACACTTGAATATATTGGTTATAAATTAGCACTTTATATAATTTCTATTTGAAGCGGGGAAACTCGCTTCCATTAAATCAATTTATCTTACAATTTTAATTCAAAAATTCGATAAATTATCAATTTAAATTAAATTAAAATCTAGGGTCGTTACAGACTTCCCCCCTTAAAAGAATTTCGTCCTCGAAATTCGCAGGCACGAAAACAATACAGAGATAGCTAGATAGAGAAATATCTTTTCAGATCAAACTAGATATCAGTTCTGCATTTGGCTCACCAAATCAGAATATCAACAATAGATACAAGTAATTATAATAAAATTTCAAATTTGGTTTTAAACAAAATCGTTTAATTGATTCAATTCAAATTATTCTTCATATTCTATTAATCAATTTAACTTAATTTTTTAAACTTCCAGTTTATTCAAAATTTTCTAATTCATTTAAAATTTCCAATTCATATTCATTAAGGTTTAAATCAACAACCGATAAGAAACTGATGAAAATATGAAGTAAAGATTCTTCTACAACGATTCGTAGAGCATCACCGCACCGAAACTTTTTCTTGTAGCTGTCACGAAGAAATCAAAAGAATTTAGAACGAATCAAAGAAAATTGATAAGAAAGTTGTTTCCACTGTCACAAGGTATTGACCATTTATAGTCGTATTTCCCTGTCCCCTATCTCGTTCTCTTCTTGCACTCATACTTACTATCAGTGAATAGCAAGAGAATTTACTGAGGCTTTAAAACGGATATCTTAAGGATTACTCATTCAAGGATTTACTTCACCCTATCTCTAATGAGCTACTTGATGTGTTACACTCCTGAGCTAAAGTTTAACCCTTAGCTCTGATACCAAATGTAACGACTCGGATTTTGCGCGCTCGAAAATCGACATCCATACTTCAAATCGTACTCGAATGTCATAGATTCGACCTTTCAAATTTCGATTCGCCGGATCTTAAAACAACCATTAAGTAAACAACACAGCGGAATAAAAGAATAATACACTGATATACAATATCTGATACAACAGATGATCCAATAGATATCAATATACAACAGAGATATGATACAATAAAATAGCAGCGGAAAGAAAATAGATAACATCTAGCAGTGGAACAATATAACTCTAAATAGTCTTCAAGGAAGAACTCCGAGAACTGCAACTCCATTTCCAATAATCAATCTAGTAATAGCTCGAACCCCCCATCACATATCACCTAGCATAAGCAAGACTGGTGCGGTCCAAAGACTAACTAACTCCAGATAATCTGTTAAATCTAGCTATCTGAAAAAAAACCCAACTCTAGACTGCTCGTGTAGAAAATAATGAGCACCCAGAGTTTAGGAAAGAAACAATAAACTCCGGATCAGTCGTGGGACTGGTGTGAGCAACAAAAACAGTTTATCTTTAAAAACATTCAATAAAAGATTTTCAAAGTCAATTCGCAATGCTTTTTAAAAATGAGACTACCATAAGGCCTCCCGCACACACACACAATGCAAACGCAGAATCGGAGGAGATTTCTCCTTATGATAGTCAAAGATGCTTGATACGCATTTAAAATAACATTTGATATTATTACTAGTGCATAGTGTAGGAAAAATTCATTTCGAAAGTAGAATATAAATCTTAGCCAACATAGACATTTCGAACTATGCCTATTATAGCTACCATCCAAACAGTGTTGCGACACCATAAGTGAATGATAGGTTCTACAACTAATACCGTAAATGTTTCGTATTGGGAATTGGATTTCCAACGAATGATCAGGCCAAGGAACTTTCCATTGCCACATGAGAATGCCTCTGGATGGACATCCCCGAGAACCAAACCGGATCTCTACCAACACAAGGCCGGGTTACCCCTAACTAAGTAACAACTGACCGAATATGCCATCCCCTGGTCCTTTGGGACCTTTATCCGAGAGCTCTCTAATCAATTCACACAATCATAAAAACAAAGTGTTTCAACATGAGTAAGTATCTGGGCTACATACCATGATACCACCCATTTCCAGAAGGAAATGCACATATCCTAAAGGGCGCTACCCCTCATAACCTTGCCGCATCTTTCCTGTTTTGACCATTCACGGGGTGTGAGGCTCGACGAAGTCACGTCCACAAAAACATACTTTATACAAAAGCCATGCTTTGGGTCAACAAATGATCATAGAAATGATCACAAAGATAGACGATCAAATAAATGATCCTATCACAAATAATCAACACAATGATCATTTCACAGCTACACTTAGCATGTCACATTACCAAATTGGGAATATATTGCTGATAACTTCAACTATATAACCTCTGAGCTCGTACGTCTCAGAGAAGGGTGTTAAGCTAAGAGAATAAATTCTTCGCCACCAACAGAAATATATTTGAAAGAAATCGGCTTTATATCTCAACTTGTAATGTCAGGCATACTATCCATACAAGTCTGTTCTGGGTTCGAACAGAACCGAAGGTACTTACAAAGAAGTCCTTGCAATCCGGTTATTCACAATCCGGTCGGATTTCCCATCACTTAGGGAGTTTCTATACCGGCGCGACTCGGTGCAAAAACAATCGATAGGTCATCCTATCGCTTTCACAAATACCCGGTCTTCATCACCGGTCTTCAAATGCTATCCATAACGACGTATCACATATTCGGAATGGGTTATGCGACACAACGGTCCTTTCCCGGCTAAACCGAATAGTGAGCGAAAATATTTTCAAAACATATGGATATAGGATTTCAATTAAGTCACAAATTAATAATTCAAACTTTCTTTCAAATGGTTTAACAAATTACCATTTTCAATCTTTAAACAAAAAGATTCATTTTCACAACCTTTAACGGTTTAAACAATTTTCACATTTAAATCTTTTAAACAAAAGATTTATTCACATATTTTCCAAATCAATTTTCATTTCAATTTGATTTAACTCGTTAAATCTTTAAATCAAAGATTTAACTTATAGCCTTCAAAACAATTTCACTTCAATTTGATTTAAACAAATCACCAATTTAAATCTGTTAAAAATAACAGATTTAATTCATAGCTTTCAAAAAGGATTCATTCATAACTTAGGAAAAACATTTCTCTATTCAATCTTGAAATTCCCCTAATTAACTGGAATCTCAGTTCTTATCCAAAAGCGTTTATCATTTGAAAACAACAGTTTTCATTTTGGAAATCTGATTCATTTATACGAGTTGAAATCCTTGAGTTAAATTCAAATTCCCAAAAATAATACTTTAAAAATGGTTTAACTCATAATGACTAGTATAATATCATTAATCCCTAATTTCAAATTACAGAATTCAATTTCAAGTATTGAATTTAAATTTAAATCAACTTATTTAAATTCCAAAAACTTAATCAAGTAATTTAAAAATAATAAATTCTATTTTTGAAATTCCATTCCAAAAGCTTTTCACATTTATTCCGATTCCATTTCCAAAACATTTGAATTTAAAAATTCAATTTTAACTATTTCAAAAATCTGCGACTTAATCGATTTCCTCGTGAAATCCATATTTGTGTGTGTATGGTGTGGTCCAGGGGTTTAACACAATAGTGCAACAGCATTCAATCATCATAAATCAAAACACAGAAAAATAGTTGATAAGCGATATAAACTATAACGTTTATCGCTCATTCACAGATTCACAGATAATATGCATATGCAAATAAATATACACAGCTCAATCTACAGAACAAAATATCACAAATCAGATAGGATAATCAATTCAAGGCATTTCATACAGTACAATCATTCATAAGTATTCAATAAACATTTATAAGCAGGATTAATTCATTATTAAATCCTGATTTATTCAAGTTATTTCTAAATTTAATTCAATTACCTATGAACTAATCATCCAATCCCTGATTTATTAATTTCAAATCATTTGATATAATCAGTTAATTAAACATTTTAATTAGTTATATTATTTATAATTAATCATGTTAATTAAATTGACTTTTAAACCAATTATATAATTAATTAACTTCTTAATTAATTATTTCAAGAAATTTACAATTTAATTACTTACCACTAAGCAATCATCTCATAATAACAAATCATTAATCACCAATTTATCTTTATCATTAATTAAATCAAAATATTCAATTTAATTACGATTAGTAATTAACCCCTTAATTGTTTTCATTAAGTAATTAACAATTTACAATTGATTATCTTAATCTATAAATCCAATTAATTATCGAAATTAGTTACATTAATTTAATTACTTTATAATTTCTAGTTAATTATCTTTATTAACTAATAACATTTCTTTAATTCCTTTCTCAAGAAATTATCTTAGATTAATTCTTTATTAATCATTTCTAATTTTAAATTAATCTAATCATTTATTTATAAATTAAATGAATAAGTCATTCTTAATTATCTTACTAATTAAATCACTTAAATATCTTAATTTTTCTAAGATAATCCATTTACTTTATTAATGACTTCATTAAAGTGGATTTAAACATTACGTTTTCAAATTTAGTTTCAATTTCCATTTTAAATTTAAGATTTTGATATTTAATTTTAGCCAAATCTAAGTATCAATTTATAAACCTATATAAGAAAAGTCCTAACTAATTTACTTGAATTTTTATTTGAAATTTAAGTCTTAACATACATTTCTTTTTAACTTGCCAATTCAAGTGAAAACCAATTATATAACTTTTCATTGGAAATTCTTTTTATAAAAGAACTTAAATCAAAATCTAATTCAAATATTTATTTTAGTTCATATCTAAACACTTTAATTTAAACTTGGCTTTGAAACTTTGATTTAAATCTTTTATTTTATTTATAATTTGAAGTTAGGTTTTAAAGTATATAACAGAAAACAGGTTTAAACCTGTTCCAGTCTTCGACCCGAGCCAGAAGCAACTTGCTTCGAGTCCCAAAACCACTTTACTCGAGCAAAACTCGAGTTCTTCCCATTTTTCCCCCGTGTCACTCACCCTTCCCACCTTCTTCTTCTTCTTCTTTTCTCTTTTTTCTTCTTCTTAAGTATAAACTGCAGAGCACTTCATTTAAAACGTGAGCACCCCCACCTGACACGAGACCGAACGTGTGCACGTGCACACTAGATCGAGTCGCCGCCGACCACTCACTAGCGTCGCTTCCCATCGCCGATCACCCCATGACCACATCACACCCCCAAAAACCACCGCAGCAGCTCGAAACGAAAATCGAGCAGCCTACTCGAACCTGGAAACACAAACAGACCTCGCCCCTAAAACCTGTCAACGCCAACATCCCACTCCTCCGACCACCGTTAGAGCTACAACTCCGGCCACCTTCTCCTCATGGACCCAGCTTCCATTCCCCAAAGCGGCTTCACACTCGGTGCTCCAGAGAGACAGCATCGATCAAATCCATATACTTGAATATAAAGTAGGGTTCTGAACTAGAATCCACTACCGCACTTCCCACTGGCCTCTGATCATCCACCACACAATTTTTCCAAGCACCCTGACCGCCCATGCACCTCCAAGAAGCGCCACAAACTCCCAGGTCAACTGGATTGCCGAGGGCAACCCAAAATCCCCAAAACCATCAAACCAGAAATGCTTAATCAATACTTAGCTATAAAATGTGATTTTACTTTTAAAAATCCTAATTTTAGATAAGAATCCAAGTTGTAAACCTGAATTAATAATTTAAGATGTTTGAAACTTCACTCCTATTAAGCATTTAACTGTTTTTAAGGTTTTCAAAGCAATTCCACCTTGTTTAACTTGAATTCAGATTTTTAAAATTTACTTTATGATCAAACAAAAATATTTTGTGTAGATACTAAGTCCTATCAATCAATAGATTAAGCAAAGATGATCTTTGTTTTAAATTTGAGCTTCAAATCTTATAACAGAGATGTTTTCAGACTATTTAACATACAGGTATCATATATTCATAGAATTGCATCAATATATAGACACACAAACATACTTATTCCACGCATAAGAAACATAACTGAATATACTTAAGCAAATTTAAATTTAAGTTACTCACAGATTTTTGCAGAGAAATGAACAGAGCCTGTATTTGAACCAGGCTTTTGAAAATACAAGCTGAAAACCCTCCTTGATCTTTGGGTTGTATGTTGTTTAAGTTTAAGAAGTTGTTTTCAATATGAAATAATGTTTTTCTCTGGTTTTACTCAGCACTGATATGTATAAAGAAAAGAAGATGATAGGTAAGCTATTATTTTATACAATAGGCATGTCTGATAACATTGCTTTGGTGAACTAGAGGATATGGCAAGTACATATTGCTTTGTACAGGGATATATATTATTGTTTTGTACAACATGCATGGCTACATTACTTGCATTCCCTTTTCTCGGCTGATGTGATGCTTTGGGGCAGCAACTTTATTTTGTTTGCTTAGTACTTCATGTTTTGTCTTGACAAAATACTATTGTTTGCTATTTACTTTATGTACTTATATTTTTGTTTTAGTTTATGTTGCTTTTCATTTACTTGTTCTTGCCTGGTTTGTTTATATTTCTTTATTTGTTTTAAATATTTTTTTCCTTGCCTGCATACTAAGCTCTACAGGCAATAGGCTATATACTTGTCTACACTTGCATTCTTTTGTTTATACTTCATGTACAATATACTTTATTTCTTTTACTTGCATGTATTTGCTCAGCTGAAAACATTTATTTGTTTTGCTTTTGAAAGAATGAACTTTTCTTGCATATTAAACTTTACAGATAAGATTCCACTTGCCTTGGCTTGCTTTATTACTTAACCTGATTTCATATTTTGTTATTATGTGTTTATTTATTTAGCTTTGTAACCTGCTTTGTATTCTATTTGATTTCTTTCTTTTGCAAGCTACATACTAAAACTATTTATATTTGTTTGTATTTATTATGTTTGATTTGTTTTGTTTTTTGGTTATAACTTTAACTTATATAGGTACCAATATATTCTATTTTGTTCTTTCTTATGCATTTGTTTATTTATGTAAAAATATATACTTTTATTTAACTTATGTACTTGATATGTTTTTATTTGTTTGTTATTTGCTTTTAGATACTTGTCTTTTTATTGTTCACACTTGAATATATTGGTTATAAATTAGCACTTTATATAATTTCTATTTGAAGCGGGGAAACTCGCTTCCATTAAATCAATTTATCTTACAATTTTAATTCAAAAATTCGATAAATTATCAATTTAAATTAGATTAAAATCTAGGGTCGTTACAATTTATTTATTTAAACTTGGGATTGCGGGTTTAAAACGATAGAACCCGGATTTTTACCTTTTAAACTGCGGATTGAAATGATACATATCCGTATCACTTGACCTAGGTTAGAAAACTATATACAGACCCGTGGTTATTCTATAAAGTGCTTTGAATATTTTAAGTATTTTAAAATATAAAATTATGAAATTTGATTTAAATAGATTTTGAAAGGTTTTAAAATAAATAAATTATGATTTTTCTATGTGTTAAAAATGTAATTTATGAATGGATTAACTGGATTTTGAAATATAACTTATGTTTGAAATTTGGAATTTTGACTAAAAATGATATTTAAGTTACATGAATAAAATGGACTTTAATTTTATTTGAAAAATGGTAAATATGATAAATTGATTTATATTTGAATTTAAGTGATTTATTAAAGAATTATTGATTTTCTATAAATTTAAGTGGTTGAATAAATGACTGTTGAAAATGAAATTTTAAAATATAACTTGATTTGAAAATGTGAAATTTGACTTTTAACTAAAGATGTTAAATTAATTAAATAAACTGGAAGTTTAGTTAAATTTGTGAAATGGTAATATAAATCTGAAATGTTAAGTTTTAATTTATGAAAAAACATATAGGTTTTTATTTATGCAAGAAACGTATAGGTTTTAATTTATGAAAGAAACGTGTAGGTTTTAATTTATGAAAGAAACGTGTAGGTTTTAATTTATGCAAGAAACGTGTAGGTTTTAATTTATGCAAGAAACGTGTAGGTTTTAATTTATGCAAGAAAAGTATAGGTTTTAATTTATGCAAGAAACGTATAGGTTTTAATTTATGGAAGAAACGTATAGGTTTTAATTTATGGAAGAAACGTATAGGTTTTAATTTATGAAAGAACGTATGGTGTTCAAATTAATGATAGGAACATGTAAATTCCTAATTAATGAAAGAAAGGTATAAGTTTTAATTTATGAAAGAAACGTATAGGTTTTATTTTATGAAAGAAACGTATTTTAATTAATGAAAGAACGTATGGTGTTCTAATTAATGATAGGAACATGTTCCTAATTAATGAAAGAAAGGTATAAGTTTTAATTAATGAAAGAAACGTATAAGTTTTTAATTAATGAAAGAAACGTGTAAAGTCCTAATTAATGAGAGAACATGAAAGTTTTAATTAATGCAAGAACGTGTAAAGTTTTAATTAAGAAAGAAACATGTAAAGTTTTAAGTAGTGTGGTATTGATTTAAATTAATAAATGTTCACTATTGTAATAGGAATATAAAATTTAAAACGTACATTTGACACGTAGATTTTAATCAATGTAATGGTGTATTTTAAATTGATTAAAATGATAAATGTTACTTACTGTAATAATAAAATGTAAGTTGATAACGTACATTTGATAAGCAAGTTTTAATTTATGTGAATGGCATACTTTAAATGATTAAAATAATAAAGTTTCTTTATTGTAATAATAATGTAAGTTAATAAGGTGCGTTTAACTTAACATAAGAATTTCGGTTTAAATTGTATATTACAGTAAGAAAGTTTATTTAACTATAAGGCTATGATAAATTGACATGTTAAAATTTTAAGTTTATCAATACTTTGATTATATACAATGTAAAGTGGAAAGTAGTACATTCCAAAAATGTTATGATTCCTTAAGGTAACATTTCCAAAATGCTATGATAATTTAAAGGAACATTTCAAGTTTAATAAATTTAAAGAAATATTCAATGATTTGAAAATTTGGGTTTTATTTGAATGATATAATATTGAATTTTTTTTGGAATGGAAATGATACAATTGTGATATTGTTTTGAAATGAGTATGATATTTTGGTCTTGAAAGTATAAATTATTTGAAATAAATATCCATGGGTTATAATAACGATTGGTTGTTAAAGAGACCGGGATCGGATATTGTCTTATAGCCGGAAAATACCGAAAACCACTTTAACAACTGTGTACGTGGTGCAGATTCCAGAATGAAGTAGGATGGTGGCGACGTTCTCGAGGTATGTTACGTGGACCCAACTCCCGTGAGTTGGCATATATGACTAAAACAGAAGCTATACCGGGCTACACAAAGGGTCGCACCCTTTCATCGAGCATGCTCCATCGGAAATTATTCTATTACTTTTGTGATTCGATTCGGTGGCGCCACTTTGATTCGGGGGTATTGTTCGAGGTGGGCGGAAGCTACTGGCTTGCCGTCACCACCGGTCCGGGAGTGCAAACGGTGTATCCACCCTGGCATTGCCTTGCGTGCCGTGTCATATCCTTATATCGAGCCCTCTACGATTTTGGTTTTAAAGATCCGACCGCGTTAAGGTTCACCATCCCCTTAACGCTATTTTCTATATGATTATACTTTACTGATTAGACACTACCGTATATAGCGTATGTTACTATATAGTAAATAGTTTAACGGATCCTTAGAGGATGGGCGGTCCCAAGCATCCTTTAAGTTACTGATGCATTTTGTTACTGTTCACTTGAGTTGATTTACAGTTTATAAGTATTTATGTCCTGACTCGAGGGTTTTATGTTTTGCTTTACGCTCGGGTTGGATTGAGTGAGTTAGCATTCCAGATTCACCTTCGGCGTTGGAGCTTTCCTTGAAGATCCAGCCATCTATTTTGTTTCAGTATCCAGTGGTTCAGTGATGTATCTGATTTGTACCTGATGTATCCTGTTACTCTTCTGTTGTATCTTATTTAACTCTGATGTATCTCATATTTATATAGTAGCTTCATGAACTACTATCTCTTTTACTTCCGCTCCATTATTATTACTCTGTGTCTGTGATCTGTGATTTTTATTTACTGCATATTCTGAGATTTGCCAAAATTTTATTAACAACGTGGTATTTTGAGCAATTCAATTCCGGCATGAGTGTCTAGCTATACACTTATAATGGATGCGAATGGTTGAAAATATTGGGTCGTTACACGAAGAGAGCACCGAAGCACAGGCTTATGAGGTTGATATCAGGAAGCCGACTTCTCCAGGTAACTCTAGTGTTAATCTTGCCCAAGTAGACTGCTCATTTGCTTCTTATGAATTCGATGAGCTTCTTGACTATTTCCTGAATCTCAATGAGCCTTTATCTCCTCTCTTTACTGACTTTAACTTCTTTTCTTCTGTAGAGAAAGTGCCGAGCATCGTTCAGACTCCCCCTCTTCCAATTATTCCTCCTCCGCTTCTCCAGGTCACTCCTCCATCCGCCTCTCAACCCGGGTCGCAAGAGGAGCAAATAGAAGCTCTTCATGGCCTAGATGATCCTATTGCTTCTCAAGACCCGAAAGGAGAAGAAACTGAGGGGAGTGAGAAGACTCCAGAACCAACTGGTTCCGATGATGAACCGTTAATTACACTTTTCTCTCTAGGAAGTGGGTCTTCTTCCAAGAAGAGAGGGAAGCAGGGAGTCTCTAAGAAGAAGAAGGAGGCTTCTGCTAGCGGGACACAAGCGGGAGAAGAACCTATTGTATCCCTTTCCCCTTCCTCTCCTACAACTCGACCTAAAAAGTTAGTCATTCGGTCGAGCGAGACCTCGAAGGGTGGTAGGAAGAAGAAGTGATGGGACTGGTCTTTATGTTCTTCATTTTTCTTTTTGGCTTTTTGTTTGCACTGACCGGAGATTGTGCGAGTTCCGGCCTCTACTTTTCTTTTTCTTTTTATTTTGAAATCTGTACCTGTACAAAATTTTGACAGTATTGAATAAAATGATTATTTTCGTTTGTACAAACTTCTATCTGTATTTGAGAATGCATTTACTATTCATTTTTGTACAAGTTTCTTTATATGATATTTCAGTGAGCTTGTGGTATGTTGTTCGAGCGTAATTTTACCAATGTAGTTATACCATGTTGCCCCTATACCATAAGCTCGTTGCAATATTTTATATTTTGCGGGGACTTGTACTCTTATTTTCTGTAGAATAACTATTCCATACTTGGAGGAATACTATTCTGCTCAAAATAGAGTACAACTCACTCCATATGAGTTTCTACGCTTCATCCTTCAAAGATATCACTTTTTCTTTTGTGCTTTCACACATTTTTACCAAGTGAATTCTCCTATGTGGTAAAGCGGGCCTCTGAAGGGCACTTTAACTTCTTTTTGAGGAAGAGTATTTTCAAGAATAGAAGAACCAGTCTTCCTTGGAAAGCTAAAGTGTGCCTTTGAAGAGGGCTTCTTCTTTTTTCTTTTTCTTTCTTATTGCGCATCGGTGGAGGGCTTTCTGATCTTTGCTTTGCATTTCTGATGAAATGCTTCTTTGAAAAGTTGTACCTCTGAGGAGGGCTTTTTCACGTTTCAACACTTGGAAGTTTTATTTTAATCTCGGTGAAACGTATGCCTCCGAAGAGTTGTGCCTCCGAGGTGGGCTCTCCACGTTTCAACACTTGGAAGTTTTATTTCAATCTCGGTGAAAGGTGTGCCTTCGAAGAGGTCTTTCTGTCTGATTGCACCTCTGGGAAGAGGTTTTTCTGTTTGATTGTGCCCCTAGGAAGGGGTTTTTTGGTTTGAATGCGCCTCAGGGAAGAGGTCTTCTGTTTCTTCCCCTTGGGAGAGGCTTTTATCTTTCCCTGTTCGCTGGGAAGCGGGCCTCCGAAGAGGGCTTTTCACATTTCGTCTCACGGGAGTGTATCACCGATCACGGTGAAATGTGTGCCTCTGAGTAGGGTTTTTGCCTGGAAGTTTGGAGTTTCTTTCTCTCAGTTGGACGGATTCACGGGAGTGTATCAACCGATCAGTCCGCAACTTTATGTCGAGAAAGAACTCTCTTTTTCTGGTTAGGCCCGGTCAAGGTCTTTTAGCATTTCAACTGTGGTGAAATGGGCCTCCGAGGAGGGCTTTTCACGTTTCAACACTTGGAAGTTTTATTTCAATCTCGGTGAAACGTGTGCCTCTGAGTAGGGCTTTTGCCTGGAAGTTTGGAGTTTCTTTCTCTCAGTTGGACGGATTCACGGGAGTGTATCAACCGATTAGTCCGCAACTTTATGTCAAGAAAGATCTCTCTTTTTCTGGTTAAGCCCGCTCGAGGTCTTTATCCTCCGAAGAGTTGTGCCTCTGAAGAGGGCTTGTGCCTTCGAAGAGGTCTTTTGCTATTTGATGCTTGCTCGCCCATGTCTCTTTGCCATCTATTCATATCGGCGATCCACGTTATCTTTTGCAAGTGTCCTTCCTTTTTAGTTGCCAGTAATTTTCCTTATCCAGAGAAATATACTTCATAGTTAAGCGAGTTGGTGGTGGTAGACACAGGCTATTTAACTGATTGTTTGTTTGTACAAACATTTGCAGTTAGTTAGAAATGGTCCACTTCCATCCACATCGCTAACTTTTGTTCGAAGCACTTCTTTTGTAGGATTTGAGTATGGAAATTTTGAATGGTTTAGCGTTTGCTTGCTGGATGATGTCGGAGATCGCTTGGTCTCGCGATGGGTAAGCTTTGTTTTTATGGCCTGCATTATTAAATCAACATTTTAGTAACACAATTAACGTATTTTATATGTCGAAATAAAACAAAGAAGTTTATAATAGTAGAGAACACAAGATTTATAGTGGTTCGGCCAAAAGCTGGGCCTACATCCACTTTATAGCTTTTCATTATTCACTTGCTTTGCAATTGCTTTCAATACAAGAATCATATATTCGTAATTCTTTTACAACATTTCAGCAAAGCTCTTAAGTCAAATATGGACGCAAATGGTTGCTGTTCCAAGCTCTTGGGATTGGTTCTCCTTCGACAGTTGTGAGTTTGAATGTGCCATCAAGAAGTTTTGTGCCTATAACATATGGCCCTTCCCAGTTTGGCCCAAACACATCTATGGCTGTCATAATTCTCTTCAGGACTAAGTCCCCAACTTCAAAGCTGCGTTGACGAACTTTGGAATTGAAGTGCCAGGCTATTCTTTGCTGGTGAGCTGCAATTCTAAGCCTAGCCTCTTCTCTTCTTTCATCGAGGAGGTCAAGTGCTTCCAATTGCAATTTATCATTCTCATCTTGATCAAAATGGATCCTTCTGTTTGAGGGGACTTCAGTTTCCACTGGAATCATCGCTTCTGATCCGTATGCCAATGAAATTGGAGTATGCCCAGTCGCAGTTTTGTGGGTAGTTCTGTATGCCCATAGTGCAAGTGGTAACTTATCGACCCAACCACCTTTTGCTTTTTCTAGCTGCTTTTTGATGGTTGATTTGATGATCTTGTTTACTACTTCCACTTGCACGTTTGCCTGCGGATGAGCCACTGTTGAGAAGCTTTTTGGATCTTGAATCGTTTGCAGAAATTTTGGAATTCCTCACTTTCGAACTACGTGCCATTGTCTGTGATTATCTTCTGAGGCACACCATACCTGCAAATGATATTTTTAGTCACAAAACTTATCATTTTCCTAGAGGTAATAGTAGCCAATGGTTCGGCTTCAGCCCATTTAGTGAAGTAATCAACAGCAACGATAGCATATTTAATCCCCGATTTGGCGGTCGGCAAAGGCCCAATGAGATCTATTCCCCAGATGGCAAACGGCCATGGACTGACCATTTGTGTTAGCTCAGTGGAAGGTGCTCTAGGAATTTTAGCGAATCTCTGGCATTTATCACACTTTCGGGAATAGTCAGTAGCATCCTGATTGATTTCTGGCCAAAAGTATCCATAACGGAGGATTTTCTTTGCTAAAGTTTGACCACCTGTATGATCCCCACATTCCCCTCCGTGTACTTCAGTCAGAATTGTCTTAGCTTCTTCCTTTGTCACGCATCGGAGTAATGGCATTGAAAATCCTCGTCTATACAAACGACCATCTTGAACTATATTCTGGAGGATTTCCTCATCCGCTTCTGTCGTTCTTTTGAACTTTTTGGCAAAGAACCATTGAGTAAATATTCAAGTATCGGAGTCATCCATGATTCTTGCTCTTGGGATACATTCATAATCCAATCAACATCCATTTCATCTGTGCTTGGAGCTGACAAGACTTCGACGGGAACTAATCCCAATAGTTGAGCTTCACCAGTACTCGAATACTTTGCGAGAGAATCCGCCTTCATGTTCTCCTCTCGGGGTATATGGTTTATTTAATAACGGTCAAAATTTTGAAGAAGCTCCCAGGCTTTTGATAAATAGGTGGGTAGATTCCCTCCTTTAGCTTGAAATTCCTTCTTGACTTGGCAGACAATAAGTTGAGAATCACTGAAGATCTGCAATGCTTTAATGTTCAGCTCTTTAGCGATCCTCAAACCAGCAATGAGGGCTTCGTATTCTGCTTCATTGCTTGTCGAAGGGAATTCTAGTCTCAGCGCATAACATAGAGATCGCCCTTCTGGGGTTTCAAGGACAACCCTTGCTCCAGAACTGTAATCATTCCTTGCGCCATTGACATACAATTTCCATTGGATTGGGATGTAATCAGTGGTTTCTTCCTCACTATCACCTTTATCCGTACATTCTGCAATGAAATCTGCTAAAGCTTGTCCATTGATTGCTTTCCAGGGATGATAAGTGATGTCCTATTGGCTGAGTTCAATATTCCATTTCAAAAGACGGCCCGAAGTCTCAGGACGGAATAGGACTTGCTTTAGAGGTTGATCAGTGAGGACTTTGATGAGATGAGCTTGGAAATACGACCTCAATATTCTTGATGCGATCAACAAACAATAGGCGACTTTTCCAACTTTGAATAGTTCATCTCTGCCCCAGTGAATCTTTTGCTGATATAATAGATTGGGCGTTGAATCCTTGTGTCTTCTCGTATCAATACTGCACTGAGAGCATGAGATGAAATTGCCAAATATACGAAGAGATCTTCACCATTGTCAGGTTTTGAAAGTATCGGAGGCACTTCCATATGACGAACCAACTCATCGAATACCTTCTGACATTCAGGAGTCCACTCAAAGTTTTTTCTTCCTTTCCTCAGAGCATCAAAGAATGGAATGCATTTGTCAGTGGCTTTCGAAATGAACCGACTCAAGGCAGCAACCTTTCCATTGAGACTTTGCAATTCCTTCTTCGTTCTAGGAGCCTTGACCTCTCTCAGGGCAGTGATCTGAGCTGGATTAGCTTCAATGCCCCTAGCGCTCACAATGAAATCCAAAAACTTTCCGGACTCCACTCCAAATGAACATTTCAAGGGATTAAGCTTCATTCTGTACTTTCGGAGTACTGCGAACATCTCTGCCAAGTGATCCATGTGGTCCTCTGCTTTCTTAGACTTCGCTAGCATATCATCAACATAAACTTCCATTGTCTTGCCAATCTGTGGTTTAAACATGGCATTAACAAGCCTTTGGTAAGTTGCCCCTGCATTCTTGAGTCCGAAAGGCATGACTTTGTAGCAGTAGAGTCCCACATCTGTGATGAAGCTTGTATCCTCTTGATCTGGCTCATGCATCATAATCTGGTTATATCTGGAGTATGCATCCATAAAAGATAACAATTCATGCCCTGCCGTCCCATCCACCAACTGATCGATCCTGGGCAGCGGGAAACAGTCTTTGGGGCAGGCTTTGTTCAAATCTGAAAATTCAATGCATACTCTCCACTTTCCGTTAGCTTTTTTAACCAGCACTGGATTTTATACCCAATTTGGATAAGTAGATTCTCTGATGAAACCGTTCTCCATGAGCCGATCCACTTCTTCTTTTAACGCTGCCGTCCTCTCAGGACCCTGAGTTCTTCTTTTCTGTTTCACGGGTGTAAACTTTGGATCAATGTTCAGAGTGTGTACTACAATCTCTGGGGATATTCCACACATGTCAGCATGAGTTCAAGCGAATACATCCAAATTTGCCTTCAAAAACAAAATCAGAACATTATGAACCATTGTGTTGAGTTGTGAACCCACATTCAGCACTTTGTTCGGGTCCTTTGGGTCAACGAATACTGGCACTGTTACCTCTATCGGTACTACCCTATTCTCCTCTGCACCGGCTTTCCTTGGATCCATCTCTCTTCGTGCGGCACTACATTCACCAGTGCATGGTCCACCCTGTAATTGCTACAAGGTTGGTTCTTTGGTGTGGCCTGGAGCCGCCGCACCTTTTCCCATCTCTCTTTTCCTTGATTCACGCAGCTCTGTAAGATAACATTCTCGTCCCTATTTCTTTTCACATACTGCTATAGTTTGTTTTCCTTCAAGAGTTGTTCAAGAACTGCTGTGTAGTTTCTTTTCACATACTGCTGTAGGTACCACGGAGCAAGAACTGCTTTAAATGCAGCAAGAGTTGGTCGGCCTAAAAAGGCATTGTAGGAAGAGAATTCTCCAACAATTATAAAGGTTTTCTTTCGAGCCACTTTCCTCAGTCCTTTTCCAAGTTCTACAAACAAATCTATGGTCCTAATCGGCTATTTGGGTTCTCCAGCAAACCCAGCAATCTTAAATGATGAAGCTTGAACGTCAGCCATTGGAATCTTCATTTGATCAAAGGTTTTCTTGAAGAGAATGTTGCATGAAGCCCCACAATCAACTAGAACTCTTCTCACAGTAGCTGGTCCAATACCAGCGGATATGACCAAAGGATCTATGGTAGGAGCTTCGATACCCAAAGAATCTCTGGCACTGAATACAATATCTTCTGTGGAAGTCTTTTGTTGCTTTAAAGGCGCATCATTCTCTAAAACAAAAACATTCTCTTCAGCTGGTACATGCCTCAAGGCCCGGGCATACCTTTCCATCTCGCCCCAGCTTTTGCCTGTGGGTGAGGTCCTCCAGTAATTATATTGATGACAGGTCTTTCCGATTCATGTTCTATGGCCTTCTCACTTGAGCCTGGACGGTGAGCGGGAACTTGTTGTTCTTGAGTCGACGAGGCTGGGGCATTTCTATTTCTTTTCACATACTGCCGTAGTTTGTTTTCCTTCAAGAGTTGTTCAATTACTTCTTTCAACTGACGGCATTCGTTGGTGTCATGGCCGGGCTGGTTGTGGAACCGGCAGAACCTTCCACTTTATTCCATCTTAATCCCAACTCTCATTTTAGGTGGTGTCGGATAACTGACATCATCCTTGGTCGCAAAAAAGATGTTCTCAGGGGTATCGGTCAAGGGTGTGAAATTGAAAGAACGGCCTTTCTTAGCATCTCCCTGTTTCTTTCCACCATCATTTCCCCTTTTCTGAGTGTTAGGTTCTTTTTTGTTCGAAGCAGCACCATTTTTCCCGGCTTCCACTGATACCGCCTTAGCCGGTGTTTGGAGGCTCTCCAAGCGCATGAATTCATCCGCTTTCTTGTAGAATTTGTCGAGCGAGTTTGGTTCTTTCATTTTCAACCATTTTCCAAATTCACTCGATTTGTCAATCCCCTCATCAAGTATGTTAGGACCATGCGTGGCTCAGCATTATCTACCTCGGCCAAAGCTATGTTAAATCGATTCAAAGATGATCTGATGGATTCTCCCGGATTTTGCTACAGACTTGACAGCGACATTATATCCTTTGCTTTAGAAGCATACAGTCGAAATTGCTCCTTGAATTTCCTGGTCAAATCGGAGAATTGATCAATAGACCTGACTGGCAGCTTTGTAAACCACAATAGAGCCACACCTTCAAGATATACCGGGAAATATCGACATTTGATTTCATTAGACGCTCTAGCACCCGTCATATGCCAGTCGTATTTATACAGAAACTCGTTAGGATCACTCGTCCCCTTGTAAGCCGGAATAGTAGGGGGAACGAATATCCTTGGAAACTCTGTCTTCAAGATCTTTTCAGTAAATGGAGTTTTGCTTGGAGCAAAACCCCACTCTTTCTCATCTTCATCTCTTCGCATATTTTCCTTCATGATTTGACGAACCATACCCGAAAAATACTCTTCATCATTTAGAGGCTCTGGAGGGCACACATCAGCCACTCTCTCTGAATTCTGCCTTGACAATCGTTCACGGAGGGTCGGCTGCGGCCCAGATCCTCCAGCTTGAGGAGGTGTCCTTTCTACAGGGTCTGCGGCTTTTTGAGAAATGTTCCCTTCAACATCCTGAACTCCCACAGTAGGGTTACCATCATTATTAACCGGTTGTCGATTTGCTCCTAGCAGATCATTCAACTTACTTAATATCAGGGCATTCTGAGCATTCTGAGCTTCCAACTGTGCATTCTGAGCATTCAATTGTTGATTCAACCCCAAAACTATGGCGTCCAATTCTGCTCGCGTAACTCCAACAGTTGGAGCTGCTTGACTTGAAGGAGGAGAGGTAGCAGTATTCTCTTGAACATTGTCGGATCTTACAGAACTTCGTTTTCTCCCAGGAGCCATTATTTCCAATAAACTTTTGGTTTTAAAAGAAATCCTTTCAACAGACCTCTGCGGAGCAATGGTGGAAATACCCTGAGTTCAATTCTCAGTGAAAGCACCAAAAATGTCAACGCTTAAAATCGAACGCTAACACCCCGGTGTATATAGAGATTGAGCGAAAGCACCACCCGTGATCACGGGAACTAAAAACAAGTAGAAAGGTCACAGAGAAAGCAGAAAAGACAACAGTTTTTATAGTGGTTCGGCTTCAGGTAAGCCTACGTCCACTTTAATCTTCTTTATTACTGAATCAATTACAACTTTAGAACAATCTCCAATTATAATACTGATGAGACAAACAACTAGAACTTCGATGTAGAAGAATTCTTTGAATCCATGTTGATTGCGTTAGGTTTCTTCTTGAAGTTTGTTGAGATGCCTTTCGTATTTGAAGTGTCGTGTCAGTCGAGAATTCAGCAGAGTATCAGTGCTTGAAGAGATCAGCCAAAAGTCCCTTGAAAGTTGGAGATAGCCATCTATTTATAGGGAATTCTGAGCAGAAAATATTGCCAAGTCCTAAATCGCCACCGGCCTAAGTTGGGTCGTGGACGACTTAGATTAGGTCGTGGAACAGTCGCAATTCAAATGCTGGGTCGACACTTTAGAACGGCATCCTTGTTGAACTCTACAAGTCCTGAACCGTGTACGAGTTAAGAGGCCGTGTGCTACGTAGCTGCATCGGACTTTCCTTCCTTTGCTTGGGTCGTGTACGACTTAACATAGGCCATAGGTCGGTTGCGACTCAAGTATGATCTTGTTCCTGTCCTTAGCAGTTGGGGCGGCAAACTCCCTGGATAATTAGATCGGCTTTTATCTCAGGCCAGCACCTGTGTTAGGTCGGTAGCTACCTTGGGTCGGTAGCTATCTTAGGTCGGTAACCTTGTTAAAGCATTAAGCCGGTAACCTTGTTAAAGCATTAGGTCGGTAACCTTGTTAAAGCATTAGGTCGGCAACCTTGTCAAGCCACTTAGGTCGGAATCCCTCTTAAGGCTTAGGCAGTTAGATTGGCATCCATGTTAGTTCGGCAACCTTTTAGGGTCGGTGACTTTTAAGTAGCTGAGCCATGGCCAGGGCGGAGTTAACAATTATTTTATTAAATAATACTCGGGTCAGACGGAGATGTTACAGGTGCTTCTGCTTGACTTCTTCCTGGGATTTGCTACTCTGACTTTTGGCTAACTATTTAGATTAGCAGTTTTCGTTGTATACACTTGAGATATAGACTCAAAGTTGTATTCTTTTGTACAGCACGTGTTGCTATTCTTTTGTATTATTGTGGATCTTTTTGACCACTACTCTGATGTACACTTTCATGTGTTAGTTATATATTCATATCTTCTTCCGTCTTTGTGATATGGATGTTTGTGTCTAATTTGTGTTATGCTTATTTCTATTTTTGTTTCCGAAGATTATTATAGCCACTGTGTAGTAGCTTTGAGTTTGTATCGGTATGTCGTACTTCCTCCCGAAATCAAATGCGTTATACTATCCGACATAGCGGTGCTCGCACAAAGCAATTGCACGGATGGCCTCTCCTCAACAGCCTTATTCTCTGTGCTAGTTGACAGCATTGCTCCGTAGTGTTCTTGGCTAGCTTGGGTATAGAGGTGGGGCGTCACAAAATTACTATTAGATAGGAAATAATTGTTATACTTCTCATTACATGCATTTAGTCCATTTTGAAACTTAATCAACTGAAATTAATGTAATTGAAAATTTCCAATTAATAGGAGAGATAATACTAATTGTAAATTTATAGGTGTAAAAAAAAGCAGCATAGGTTTTGTGAAAATGTAGGGAAAGTTTGATTTAATAAAAAGAAAAATTTACATCAAATAAAATGAATGTTTCATCTGTGAATGTACGTTTAATTTCATTAAAATAAGAACAGAAAGATTGATTTTAAAGAAACAAATATATGTTTATTTAAACAGTGTTTAGCTTACAGACTGATTACAAGAATAGGAAAATAATCTATTTATTACTCTTGTGTATAAACAATAAATTTATAAACGTGTTTAAATAAACAACTGTTCTATTTTTTTATCCATTTAAGTTGTCTGATTTAAAATTTAAGTAAATGCAATTAATGTAATTCAAATGTTTCAATTAAAAAGAAAGGAAACGTTGATTGCAATTAATAGATTTAATAAAAGAAATGCACGTTGTGTGTTAAACAAAAAGGGTGTTTTAGTGGAAATAAAAGATAATTTTGAGAAAACAAAATTGTACGTTCTCATTTTTAAGGTAAGTATAAGTATTTTATTATGCGTAGATAAAAACCTAAATGCGTATAAAATTCTACTTTCATTTGCAAACTTTTCCATTCCTACGTACATTCCCTTATCTATTATTAATGCCTGAAGCTTTATTAATAAAACGGGACATTTATTTTTGTCACTCCACATTCATTTCCTAATTATAAATAACGTACATCTTATTTCTCCTTCTACATTTTGTTTCTCCTAACACCTCATATTCAAAAGCTCTTATTCTTGCAACTCCAAAAGCATTCTTTTATAAAAATGATCTTTTTTCATTTTCGTACACTTCCTATCCTCATCTTAGTTGTTCTTCAATCTTTTCCTGAAGCCTTATCTTGAGAAAATGTAAGTATTAAAATTTGTTTATTTATATATATTTTTTAATGCATACTAATTTTTATTTTAATAATATTTCTTGTAACATGAATATCTTTTGCATATAAACTTTGATTCACGCGCGATTTCTTCTGTTGGATTCAAATTTATATTCCGGACAACAAGAAATTGAATTAGTTGAATTTGGAGATTGTTGAGTTTTGCGCTTCTGTTTGGATTTTATGGGCTAAAATCAAAGGTGAGTGTTTTAACCCACTCATAACTTCTAAAATTTCTTAAGTTTGTTAAATTGATTTATGATATGAGTAGAAATTCATTTATGACTGTTTGGCATATTTTATCCATCATCTCATTTAGATTACATTTATTTAAAGTAAATCTGTTTATTGATTTTATTATTGCATATAAATTGACAGTTAAAATTTATTTATTTGCATATAAACTACTAGGTAAACAGTTACTAAATTTATTATTGAATATAAACTGTTAGTTAATACCTGTTATTTATTAACTGTTATATTTTATATGCTCCGTATTGATGTTTGTTTAAATTGGATGATGATTGTAAGAAATGGTTGATGATTGATATTTGGATGAATGGATGTTATATTTTATATTGTATAAACTGCAGGTTATTATGCATTTTCATTTCATTCGGGATTGCGGTTTGAATTGTTATACAACCGCATATATTTTTATTTTTAAATTGCGGATTGAAATGATAAATATCCGTATCACTTGACCATAGGATAGAAAATTATATACAGGCACCGCGGTGTGTATATATATATAATTATTTTTGAAATGTTTTTATGGTTTCGATAGGATACAATTTAATAAATATTAAATTTTGATATTATATAAATATTTTTTTATATATATACATATATAGTTAAGTTTTTGAATTTAAGCTATGTATAAATCTGTTAAATAAATGTATAAGTTGAATAATGGAGTTTGATAATTTATAATATATGGTCAAGTACAAGTTTAAGATATGGTATATATATATATAGAGTTTTAGCGATTTAAACCAATTAAGATTGGAAGTAAAATTGAAAATTTATTTGGAATTGAGCTTATTTAAAAATTAAACTCCATAAGTTGATATAACTTATTAAACTTGAAATTTTAAAGGTATGATATTTATATCTGAATTTTTAAATGAATAATTCTAGTACAAATAAATCGAAGGAAATATTTAGTGTTAATAAATTTGGGTTTTATTTTAAATGGTTATGGATCTATTATGTAAACATTTCAAAACTAAATAATAGAATTGTGGAATAGAAATTCCCAACCTTAGTTTTGAAATTTATTAAATACTCAAAGTTTGAAAATATTGAAATCGAAGTGTTTTTATTCGAACTGAAAGTGAATCTAAAAGTTATGGGTTTAGACGGAATTTAAAGTGAATAAAATTGTAAAGGCGTGGAAATTATTTACTTTATAAAGAAATTTTAAATTCAACTATTTTATTTTATATACTGTTGAATATCCAAACCATTTAAGTTGGAATTTATGGTTTTAAAGCTATGGATTTCGAAGTATTATGTTTTGAAGAGTTAAAATTTAAATGTATGGTTTCAAGATATTATAAATTTAAAGCGGTATGGTTTAAGAAAAAATATATATTTGAAATGATATCAATATTGATTTGGTTTTAAAAATATAAATGATATCGTATTTAAATAGTTTGAAAGAGATATTGTATTCTTGTTTTAAAGTATAAATTATTTTAAAATAACCGCGGTGTTATAATAACGTTTGGTTGTTAAAGAGACCGGGATCAAAAGTTGTCATTCTCTCTGCCAACCCCGAAAACCACTTTGACAACCGTGTACGCGGTGGAGACTCCAGAATGAAGTAGGATAGTGGCGGTGTTTCCTTTGAGGTAAATAAGTGGACCCGACTCCCATGAGTTGGCATAAGGTGGCTAAAACAGGAGCGATCGACGGGCCAAGGGGGTTAGGGCCATTTATCGGATACTCCTTTTCGATACTATACTCTGACTTTGGATTGATTCGGTGGCCACTTTTACTTTTGATTTTAGGGGGGAGTTTTCCCGAGGTGGGCGGTAGCTGCGGCTACGCGTTACCACTAGCCCGGAAGCGTAATTCGTATATCTACCCTGGCATTGCCTAGTTGTGCCGTGTCACCTACCCTAGCGCGCCTCATACGATTTTGTTTTGTACCATACCTATGGTGTGCCCTCTGAAGATGCCCAGTACGAGGGAGATTACGGTACTGTATAGACTATGGGAATATATTTTGTGTTAAGGGGAATATTGGGTCACTCCTTAACGCTATTTAAAAGTAAGTTCATTTTGCAAATAGACACTATTATAATAGAAAAATATACTACAAAGTAAATAGTTTAACGGATCCTTAAGAGATGTAAATCCCGAGCATCTTTTAAGTTACTGCACTCATATTTATTCATGTTGATTTAACTTACATAAGATCTTTTAGTTCTGACACGAGTGTTTTGTCTTTTCAATTCACTCGGGTCAGTACGAGCATTTCAGGATTTGAAGATTTTATTCTAGAGGACGAAGACGAAGACTTGTAGTATTACTGTCTACTATATTACTCCACTATACTATTTAATTCCGTTGCATTGATATTTATTGGTATGCGAACTCTGATATTTATTGTATAAAGAAGAATCAAATGTTTTGTAAACAATTTTATGAACTATATATTTATTATTATATTTTATCCTTCCGCTGTGAGATTCTATTAAGTTTTCTTTCTCTTCTCTATTTTTTCTTACTTACCCCAAAGCAATCCGCCCTTCCGTATGGTTTGAATTGGCATATGGGTCGATTTAAAGTGTACGAAAAAGCGGGATGTTGCAGTAATTTGAAATTGTAACTTATAGAACATAGATGAAATTATTGAACCATTAATTAACTAAAAGAATTATGAAAAACTTGTGTAGCTTTCAATTACATTCTTAAAAAGCATGTATATAACTTACCAATTATTAAAGGTTGATATGTTAATAAGAAATTTAATAGATATTATACAAAAAATAAATTTGAGCTAATAAAAAATAATTAATGGAATTCTTTAATAAATAAGCATTGATGTGTAGTTGTACAAACTTAAGAAATTGGATGCTACTAATTAAATATAATGGAAAGTAGGTATTGTAAGTAAGCAACTAGATACTAAGTAAAATACACGAAATTAAGTAGTAAGGAATTAGTGAATATGATGCAATAAAGAAGAAACTTACATGACATTAAAATGAAAAATGAATATTGTAAGTAATAAATGAAGTAATCACTCAATGAATGAAAGAAAGGAAATTAAACAACTAATGTATGAAATAAAATTAATAATAAGTTAATTTGATTTGTTAGTTAGAATTGTTGTTGTTTGATTAAATGGTCGTTTTGTATTTGTTGTGTATGCTGTTTGTTGGAATTGATGGTTGTTGTACTGATTTGTTATTAGTGGTTGAAACCACTTAAATATTTCATTTTATATAATTGATAGCCTTTTAGATTATATAAGTGAAATGCAGGTTATGGAAGCGATTGCTACTGCTTTTGGTTCCATAAAATAAGCGTAAATTTCCCGACAAACAGGTACGTTTTCAGATTATGATTTATAGCGCTAGTATATTATTATTTTCCCTTGTTGGGATATATTATTTTGGTAAATATATGTTGTATATCGTTATTATTGATATTATATTTCTCCCGAGCTTCTCCGTACAAAGAAGACTCTGCCAAAATTTTCCGTAAAATTTTGACTTAGAAATTTTTTTGAAAAATGTTTTCCAAACTTTAATTGTTTAAGTATAAAAAGATTTAATGGTTATAAATTGAGATATTTTATCTAAATTAATTAATTTTGAAAAATTTAATAGTTTATAAAGTTAATGTTTTGAATAAGATATATTGATTTCTTAATTCTTCTTTATTCCCTTCTTTTCCTTTTCGGGGACGAAAAGTTTTGAGTGGGGGAGAGTGTAATGACCTAAAATTTTTGAAGATTTAAAACTGGAATTTAATATGATTTTGTACTAATGTTTAGGTAGAGAAGAAAATCTTATAATTTATAATAAAGGGAATGTTAGAATTTAAATGAGCAATTGAAATAAATGGAATAATATTAAAACGAATAAAATTTGGATAGAGTTAATGAAACCGAAATAAATGAAATAGGGTAAGTATTATACCTGAATATAAATGAATATGGAGAAACATTAAAGTAAGTATTGAATTCAAACTATGTATAATTTGGGTAATAAAATATGTTTATTTATGGAGTTAGATTGTTTATATTATTTTAGGAAATAAATCAAATAGAAGAGAACAAGCATAAATCTTAAGGGTATGATAACAATTATTATATATTACCTAATTTATTGGTCAATCAATTTATTTGAAATAAAGTCCTCTTAAATGTTAAGTAATTTTAATAACTTTTATTGAGGAAACGTTACTTAATGATTTTTAATTTAGTAACGGAAGAGTGAATGAGAATTGATAGAAAACATAAATTTATCAATAAGTAAACAAGAGTATATATTGAACAAATTTATGATAATCGGATAATGCATTGTTAATGAAAATTGATTAGTGTTATATATGGGATCTATACCTGGGTGGGTAAGTAGTAACTTATAAATGTAAGAAAGTAATTAGGTGACCATTTATTTAGGTTATTCATTCATTTAGTATGTTAAATAAAAATTTGGGAATCAGATCTCAATTAAGGGAAATTA
Organism: Allium cepa; assembly: GCA_030765085.1. NCBI lineage: Eukaryota > Viridiplantae > Streptophyta > Magnoliopsida > Asparagales > Amaryllidaceae > Allium > Allium cepa. The sequence continues at coordinate 763,716,751 of CM060937.1, read as the reverse complement.
TGTTGTACGTTAATTTGAAATAAAATCTAATAAATATTAAATTAATAAGGAATATAGTACAAATGGTTAGGGATTGCCAAATTTGATAGAAAGGGATTGGACTTAGGAATCTTTGTTAATTGAGTTTAAAACCTTAATTAATACGCGTAATTGACAAGATTCACATTTTTAAATATAATCTTGATACAAATCTAAGATGTATATAGAAGTATCAGTGTAATAAAATGTAAACACATGTTAAATATGCTTATAGAATAACGATTGTTTGAGTAAAAAGAATGGGAATCAACATTTAATTATTTATTTGAATTTAAATCACTATAATATGATTTATTTCAATTAAATGGATTTAATATTTAAAAAAAATTAAGTAAATATTTATGTAGATGAAATTGAAGTTATTTACGTAATGATTATGAATCTAATGTTAATTTTTCTTATAAAATGATAGTTGATATTGAATGGAAAAAATGCAAATTTAAGTTGAGTCAATATATTGGAATTTAGTGTATAATAATAGGTTTTATTGAAATTAAATGAAATCAAACATCTAATTATCACGTTAATAGAAAGTTTAATGGAATGTAAGAATATGGTGGTAATAGTTGTAAATCAATTATTTTATCTGTTTAATGATAGTGAATTTGATAATAGAATGAAAGTGAATTTAATAGAATTTTTGGAGATTAAATTTATAAATTTGGAATTTAATGAAACTGAGGTTAATTGTAACAACCCTGGTTTTGGAGATTACCTGTTAATATTAAATTATAACGGTGGTTATAATTTAATATTATAAATTAAATAAAATTGAAAGTTTTATATTGTTTATTTGGAATAAACAATGAAGTTTGGAAACAAAATGTGGAAATAAAGTTTTGGTAACTTTACTATGTTTAATTGTGAAAATAATAAATGAAGTATGATTTTATTTTGAGTAAATGCAATAATTATTGCAATTATTGCCAATTACTTCTTTTAATAATTTTGAACAGAGGTATTTGTTTTTTTTAAAGGTGTTTATTAAAATAAAAAGATGGAATTTGATATAAAAATGTATTTTGATTATAAATTTGAGTTTGAAATGGTTGATTAGATTTTTCTATCCAAGAAATAATTATTGTAGAATTTTTAAAGTTAAAAATGAGGATTTATGCATTTAATTGTGTAAATTGTAAATTTATATAAAATAAGGGTTTTTAATAATAAATATGTTTTAAAAACTAAAATTAACTTTATATATGATGTGAAATATTTTATTTCATATGTAAGTATGTTTGCATAAATTGGTTGTATTAAAACTTGAAGAAAAATACATTGTTCTCATTAAACATTGTGTTTATGTGCATATTTGTTTAAGTGGTGAATTAAAAAATTTCTTAGTCTAATTTATTTTCTCTATTGGGTCCAAAGCCCATTAGCAAATTATAACCAGGAAGGAGAAAAAGAGGATTGAATTACCTGTACGTACACAATTTTTAGTTCCTCTTCTTCTTCATTAACCTGGAAATAGAAAATGAGAACAAAATTCCTCCATTTGTTCAATCTAAAGCCTTAGATCTCCAAATCTTTAAATAAAAATGGTTGCTTTTATCAATTAGAGAGGATTGCAACAGGTAATCAACTCCAACATGAGATTAATTCATCAAAATCCAATTTTTATGTTTAGGTTGTTTGTTAATTTCCTTTTGCATGTGCTGTTCTAATTTTTCTACAGGTTGTTGGAAGCTTTATTCTCCTCAAAACTTGCTTATTTCAGCAAAAACCTGAGATTTGGCCATCTCTAATTCAAGGTGAGTTGAAAACTCACATTTTCTAGCATAAATTGAGATTTCTAGGTTAGAAATCTCAATTTTATTTTTATTGGATGTTCATTTGTGAATCACTGTCAGTAAATTAGGAATATCTTTTACATTTTAAATCGGAATTGTATTTTGTTTGATGTTCTGGAAATCTTGAAGAAAGTGTGATAACTTTCATGTTAAACACTTTCTCAAATTTTGAGCATAGTGTATCGAAAATCCTAATACTAACTTACTGCCCTGTCATGGGAAAACTGTGCTTAATAATGTTGGTAATTTTAGCATATCTTTCTTATGTGATATCCAAATTTAACGATTCTTTATGTTATGGAAAGCTTAGCTTGTCTTCTATAACTTTCTTATTTTGTATTTTGTTATATTGTGAGCTTTAAATGGTCGAAAGTTGCTTCTAATGACGCTGTCCCGAGGCTAAAATGACAGCAGATGTGAACTTTAAATCTGAAAATTGTTTTAGTCGTAGTTTTTTCATTATTTATCGAAATTTTATAATTATGGATGTTCTCGAAAGCTTAATTATGTGCAACAACTTTTATGTTTTATGTTTTCTGTAATTTTGTTGTTAGCTATGTCAAAATTCAGTTTTTCTACTGCTAACCTGAGAGCAAATCCAATATTTGCTCTGTCATTGAAGCTGAAACATAATTGATCATAACTTTTTCGTTTCCAAACCGATTTTGGTAAATTTTAATGTTCCAGAAAGCATATTTCATGTGCTACAATTTTCATGTTTTGTATTTTCTATAATTTGGATGTTAGCCATGTCAAAATCCAATTTTTCTACTGCTAACCCGAGAGCAAATCCAGTATTTGCTATGCCATTGAAGCTGAAACGAATTTGATCATAACTTCTTCGTTTCCTAACCGATTTTGATAAACTTGGTCATTCCGGAAAGCTTAGAAATTTAGCTACAACTTTTATTTTATTAATTTTGCCAGAATTTGAAGTTTTCTATGTCAAAATTATGGTTATCTTCTCTAGCCTGTTAGTGCATAGCTACCGGCCTTAGACTCTTTTCTCCCGTTGTTTTCAACGCAGAACCCCGAATTTGCGACACTGTCCTGGGCACATCCAATGTCGGAATCTGCCATTCTTGGTCTTGTTGAAAAGACGAAGTGATGATCTACACTTTTGCATAGTTTCATAAAAATCTGGGCTGGTTAGCTAGGACGATCTCGTTGTCGAAGTCGGACCTTTGTGCTGTTTTGAATAAACAGAAAATCCTAGTTTCGGTCCAACTTTGAGACGACGCCACTTCTTCGTTTCAAGTCCGAATCGAACGGTTCTTCTTGAAAATTGTAGTAGAACTATTATTCTATGCTCCTACCAAATTTCACAAAGATCTGGGTTCAGTTGCCCCTTCGAACTCATCGTCGAAGTTGAACATTTGCGTTGTTTTTACACAGTAGTTTATAGTGGTTTTAGTCCGACTTTGAAGCGACGCAGAATCTTCATTTCAAGTCGTAATTGGATGAATCTTTTTGCAAATTAGAGTAAGGCTATTATTCTACATTACTGAAAAATTTCATGTCATTTGGACTCTGTTTTCAGGTCCAAACCTGCTGTCGAACTAGTGATCATAGCTTGATTTCAGTGGTGTTTATATTTAGAATAATTTCCACCATTTTTGGTATTTTCCCGAATTCTTGAGTTTTCTCTCTAGATTTTGTGCACGGGTTTTATAAATCATTTTAAAGTGTTTTTCAAAGAAATTGGCTTGTGAAATTATTATATAGTATTATTTTAATCTGAAAAATCTATTTATTCTCCATAATAAGGGAATTTTCAAAAATCGTCTTCAAAATTGATTTCGGAAAATGGTTTTAAAAGCTTGTTTTCTCAAATAAATTATTTTAAATTTAAAATACACATTTATATACTATTCGAACGTATGAGAAAGAGAATCAAACGATTTAGTAAAGCACGTCGTATGGGACACGTGCATTTACTATTTCGGTTAATTCCGGACTTGTACGATCGAAACTATCCGGGTTATGATTTTTGAGTTACTTAGCCATGGTGGGTGTTTGAGATTATAATTCCTATATTTAGGAATTATTTGGGAAGGCCAATATTTGGCGAGTTTTATGGTTTGAGATTTCTACTTTGAGATTTATGGTTTATGAGTAACCATCACGATGTTTTCACTTGTCGATGAGATGAGACAAGTTACGATGCCATTTAATACTTGTTGATGAGACGAGATGAGTATAGTGTCTCTTTATCACTCGCCAATGAGACTAGGCGAGATATAATTTTCTGAGTTTTGTGATGTTTCTAGTGTGGCATCGACTAACGGGTGGTAAGCCGCTAAGTGCGAATGTGTGGTATGGGACACACGTTAACACTTTTCGGGTTCATATCCATGAGTTTGTGACACATCCACGATGTTTACCTAACAGAAGTGCTTTGAGAGGTGTTAGCGACCTAGTCATGAGGAAAAACTCCTTTGGGAGGTGTTAGCGACCTTGTTAGGGCTGGCAAAACAGTTTGGAGAGGTGTCAGCGACCTAGTCACACTAGTACAAAATACACATGTTGCTTCGCCTCATTTGCATCGGTTGTTACCACAACCGATGCAAATAGAAGTATTTGCATCAATTGCGTTTTAACAACCGATGCATTTGATATTTGGAAAGCAGTAGATAGTACAAAAATACAATTTGCATCGGTTATCGTCAACAACCGATGAAAATACACCGATGCAAATAGTGTTTGTTGCATCACTTTTATTTACAACCGGTGCAACTACCTTTATTTGCATCTACTTTTTTGTAGCCGATGCTAATGGTTGTTTGCCGCCCTATTATTTTCGTTTCCCGCTTCCCATCTTTTCTTAAGCCAAATTTCCAAATCCCTAATCCACATACGCAACCCCTCATACTTCTACTCCAGATTCACATGCTTCCATATCCCAAATTTTAGTTTACTGTAATCAACGAACGCTGTAACAAGGCACAGCCACGACAACCGACTTAGGGACAGTCACCTAAAGCTGCAACATCAACGAACTCCATCAGACTTAGGCGGCGACGAGGCTAGCATATGGACGCGATTGGCGGCGGCGACTCTGGACAGACGATACTTGCTTCTGAATCCAATTGAGAGCATGAGCAAGTACTTGGATTCTATTTTGGCATAGTATCTCCAAAAAAATCCATCGGGTTCAGATTAAGCAAGCATGTGAAATTATGTCCAGTTGACAGCTTATGTAATGCACACTGTGGTGGGGACCACGGAAGGGAGGAAGATGGCTGTCGAAGAGGGAGGGATTCCGGTGTTGGTGGAGATGGTGGAGGTGGGAACGCGGAGGCAGAAGGAGATTGCAGCTACAACTCTTTTGATGATTTGCGAGGAAAACGTTGCTTGTAGGATGCTTGTTGCGAGAGAAGGGGCTGTTCCGCCACTTGTAGCCTTGCCCCAAAACGGAACCACTAGGGCAAAACAAAAGGTGATTTGGTTTGCTGGGTGAATCAAAGTCGTGGATAATGAACATTGTGAAATGCATGTATTGATATTGATTATAAAATCTTAGCACCACATTAAAGTGTGAAGAACTGATGATAAAGCATCAAAACAAACTTGCATATATGGGAAATTTTAGTTAGTATGGATAACTAATATGTTATTGTTTTGCTACACTTATATTACAGGCAGAGGCATTAGTAGCTTTGCTACGACAACCAAGATCGAGCAGCAATCGGGAAAGAACAGGGGATGGGCTAGACTGATCCAATGATGGCGGCGATGGTGATAAGTGCCAAGTTGGTGGTTGACCTTTTAAATATTGACTGTATGTTTGGTTGAGCACGTGTGAACAGGTAAGTAGTGTGTAAATACCTGAATGTGAAGAGGACCGGATTCAATGATGAGCCGATGAGTGCAAGAATCTGGTGCGGTCCGGTTCTTTTTTTGCTTACTTATCGTATGTGCATTCCTTGTATGTGTGGTAACTTGGTTGTAGTTTAGTTGAATTTGTTTATAAATTCTAGTTTCATATTGCTTTGATGCTTGTTTTTGTGGAAGGCATCTATTATTTTTTAGTGTGGATTGTAGCTTTCGTTTGCTTGTCAAAGTCACAATATTGTATGGACTTGAGTTTAAGTATGATTGTGATGGCTTACTAGTTGGTGTACCCTTATATTAGTTTATCAAAGACGGCTGGAATTTGATGATAGCAAGTGCAAGTTGCAGCTGTAAAATAGAAAAGAATATTTGTCGGGAAAACTAGTCTATATCTTTGTATTTGAAAATTCGATTTCTTTCAAAGACTATACTTTTATTCTAAATAATCAAGTTTGCCGGTCTAAATCAGAAATTTTTTCCTTTGTGTTTATTTGATATTTTGTAAAAACAAATAGAAATATCTCATAATTAATTATTATTATTTTCCAACTGAAGTTAACTAGATCAATAGATTTCAAAGGTTTTGGTTTTGCTGGATTTAGGTTTTTGAACCTGCCATTTACGACCCAGCCTACGCTTCTTTAAAAGTAAAAACAGACCAAACTTTGTTTGAGGTTCGGTTTAGACGATCAGGTCATGTAATGTTCAAGCTAAGAATGCTGATATTTCCATTTACGATTTTGAAGGACTACTTGAGCAATAATTTTACAGAAACAAATAAGAAAAATGTTAGCAATCTTTATCACTAATAGTTGCAATAAATACTTGCAGTTTCTCTGTGAAATGGGACATTGGAAATATGCAATAGGTTGCTATAAGAAATGAACAGACGTCCCCTTTTATTGTTTTGTAGTAGATGCCAAAAGCTACAATATTCTAAAGATACATACTTGTTTTATTTGCTAAGTTAACTCCTTCCCATTACAGGTTTTCAATAATAGTCCTGATGAGACTGCATATTATAGAATGATGCTAAATAGAGAAAATGTGTCTAACTCTGTTGTGATGATTCAACCTTCGCTTGTATCATACTCGTTCAATTCAGTACCTGAACCAGCCCTTCTAGATGTGACTGCAATTGCGTCTGATTGAATTTTGCTCTTGGATTCTTACTTTACTATAGTTATTTTTCATGGAGCCACTATAGCACAATGGAAAAAGGCTGGCTATCAAGATCAACCCGAACATGAGGTATTATCTTCATCTATATGTAGCATATATCTATTAGTTTCCTTCCATCATTGTAACAACCTTTTTTTCCCATTTGTTTGAGCCAGATTTGGGTGTCAGTGTACATGATATTTGTTCATTGAACCGCATAACAGTGCTTTAATAAATACATGCATAGTTGAAAGTGCATGTGGATCAGTAAATGATTAATGATATTTACTGAATGCCTGCAAAAGAATTTTCAGGGGCATGTTAACGTTTGGCTTCTCTTTCTAGAATTATGAAAAAATTTAAAATCGAAAAATCAACTGATAATTATAAAAGTAGAAGAAAATGTATCCTTTTAAAAGCGATGGGTAAGGTTGGGTACTAAGAAATTCAAGATTCTATGCAGCCTACTCACGTTATTAATATTCAGAATAAATAATCAATATCCTCTACCAATTTTTTTTAATCAAGATTACTGATGAACATTACTTATATAAGCAGATCCATTTTTTTAAATTATCATCATTGGCTGTCTATTAGAAGAATTTGCTGAATGACCTGAGATGCTCACTGTTGTAAAGGTATGCTTTTTTGTTATTGTTCTTAATATGATGATTTAGTTTGTCTTATATTGTCGATTTTTATTTTGTCCTTTTTGTTTTATATTGTTTCTATTACTGTATTTGGTGATATTGTCCATATGTTCTAGATGAAGTCGAGGTTAAATTTGCTTTTTATTTTATTTTATTTTAAGAAAATGGATTATTGCAGGTATCTCAGTTTACTAACTTTTATGATTCTAACATTTGTTGTTGATCTGCATCATGACAATACAGTTTTACTTATGTGCATTCATTTTCAGTTGATTTGTTATCGTTATTCCTTAACTGGATGAAAGTATAATCGAAACCTCATAGTTTTTTTTTTGAAGTTCAGGAATGGGTTCGTCGGCATTACACAGCTAAGCATAAGCAGTGGGAAAAATCAGAAATGGGAAAGCTTCTCATATTACAAGATGCAAAATATCAGGTTTAGTTTCATAACCATCTTACCAAAGTCATATTGTCATATTTATAACCATATTACAGGAAAGCAAGTTTTTTCTATAGTCAATCTTACCAAAGTCACATGGTGATATTTAAATTATAATCAATCCTACCACTTAATCATGACATATTTAAAAAGGACATGGTAATATTTAGTGTCATTTGTCACCTATTTTATCTGAGTAGTCAATATTTGTATCAATAAAACATCAGCAAGGATTAAAATACAATAATTCTGAAATCACCAAGGATGATATCAAAGTAATTGGAATTTATTTTATCAAGTAATCATAGTTACTGATATTATCTATGTGGTTGCTAAGTGAATATTTCATGTTTCAAGTTACCAACAATAAACCATGTCATGTAACTTACGGGAAACTTTGCACTTGAGGGTTACGAACTACTAAAATCTTCTGTGTCCCAAGGTAAGACCAAACACCATAAGGAACATAATGGACGTAAAATGTTATTTTTTGAAAATACTAGTCATATTGTAACGACCCGATTATTTTGGACTATTCGCATCCGCACGTGTCGGCTTGAATAATTCAAAATATCGAATTGCTAATTTAAATTTGGCAAAACTAAGATATACAGTAAATAAATAGTCACAGCATCACAGACACAGAGTAATAATATGCAGCGGAAATAAAGAGATAGTAGTTCATGAAGCTACTATGTAAATATATAAGATACATCAGAGTTTACAACAAAAGAGTAATACGATACATCAGATATAAATCAGAATACATCACTAGAATCATCGAATACTGAAAGCAGAATAGATGGCTGGATCTTCAAGCAAAGTTCCAACTCCAAAGGTGAGTCTCGAATACTGGTACACTCAGTCTGACCCGAGCGTAAAGCAAAACACAAGACACTCGAGTCAGGATTAATATTCTTATATCAATAAATCCAACTCAAGTGAAATAGCAATCGAAATACAAGTAACTCAAAGGATGTTTGGAATAACCATCCTCTAAGGATCCGCTAAACTATCTACTAGGTAGTAATGTACGCTAAGTAGATAATGTCTATCAGTAATATAAAATATCAAAATAGCGTTAAGGCGTTACCATAATCCCCCTTAACACATTTTATATTCCCAAAAGCATATACAAGACCGTAGTTTCCCCAAAACCGGAAGTCACCAGAGGGCAATCCATATACTCAAGGTACAAATCAAAACGTAGTGGTCGCGAATAGGATAATCAGTATGACAAGGTACATGAGGCGATACCAACTAGGATACTAGTAGTTGCGTGATCCGGACTGATGTTGAGCATAGCCAGCAGCTACCTCAACACCGCGAAACAACACTCCCAAATCGAGGGGTGCACCCAAATCGAATCACAAAAGTAATAGATATGGTATCGAAGAAGTGTGTCCGCTAGAGGTGGCGAACCTCAATGGCCCGGCGCGGCTCCTGTTTTAGTCATGTCAGGGGTCATCCAATATCGTTCTCTTTCTTCAGTCAACGCGTTCACCAAACCATCCACTTCATTCTGGATCAACACTCCGCGTATAATAGTTATTAAAGTGGTTTTCGGTATCGACAGAGAGTATGTCCATATCCGATCCCGGTCTCTTTAATAACTACGTATTATTACACCGATTGGTCGTTTAATATATTTCAAAACAATCAATTTCAATTTCAATTTCAATTCGAAAACCATCATTTCATTTGTCTTTCTAAATCAATTTCCACCATTTACATTTCAAAACTTCCAAATTATCATTTCAAAATCTTACAATTCAATTTTAATTTTATTTAACAAAACAAATATTGATTCAAGTTCGTACATAAGTTTTATTCCGAAATTATTTAAATTAGTTTAATTTAACATTCAAAATCAATTTAAATTTATTTATCGATTTTATTCAATATTCATTAAGTTTATTTAACATCCAAAACAATTCTTTTAAATTTCCAAGTCATTAAATCAATTACTTAAGTTCAACTTCATTATATCAAAACTTCAAATTTAATTAGATTAAATTCGTCAAATCAAATTTCTTAAATTACAAGTCTTACATTTATTTCAATAAAACGCATTTTATTTCTTGTCAAAGAAATTCAATTTCATTTATTCACTTACTTAAATAATTCCCAAAACTTAATTAACAAAGAAACTCAATTTCACTTATTTACGAAGTTGCAATTCACTTATTCAAAAGTTCAATTTCTCTTATCAAATAATTCAATTTTTATTCAATTATCAAATAATTCAATCTTATTCAATTATTGAATAATTTCAATCTTAATTATTAATAATTTCAAAACTTAATAATTTTAAATTTAATTATAAATTCAACCTTAATTATTAAATCATTTCAAAACAACGTCCTTTCATCAGTTATTACATTAATATCTAGTTTCAGATTTCAATATTAACATTTTCCTTTTATCAAAATTTACGTTCCAATTTTATTTCAAAACCTTATTATTCAAATAAAATCTTATTTTATTTTAAATCAAATTATTGACCAATCGGGTTTTATTAAATTTTCTATCCTAAGTCAAGTTCATTTGGGTATATATCATTTCAACCCGATTCCATTTCAATTTAAAATCAAGCAAAATAAAGGGAACTTGCAGTGTGATAACAGGGATGGTGTCAAAGTAAATAAACAAGCAATAACAACAACAAAACAATTCAAATAATCAATTTTAAATAATCCCGAAATAATCGTATTAATTCGCATTGTTATTTGTGCGAATTAATATAATTATTCCTAGAATCTACACTATCATTTCATGTAGATTAAAGATTTTTATATTCCGGTTTTCACTTGTCGTTCAATTTCAGTTTAATACTTCAACAATTAATACAAACTACGTTCAAAGTTCAAAGTACAATTTATCAAATTCTACGACAACTAAAGGGTCAAATTTAACTAATCAATTTTTGTCATATATAATCCGTTTTAATTTGTTAACTATTCTACATTAAATTTAACTTGCAAATTAATTATCACTTAACAATACTAACTAACATCCAATTCAAACAACAATCAATCAATCAATTTATCAACCAAACTGTATTATTATCCAATAAATAATTAACAGATAATGGTGTCAGATGTCATAGGTATACAGATACAGGTAATAGCAGACATAACAGAATAAACAACTAACAACAACATATTTCAATTTTCGTTTCAATTGAAATCAAATTTAATAAATAAAAGAATATTAATCGTGAGTGATTACTCACCTTTCGAGGCTAGAGAAAATAGGAGATGGCACGGACACGCACACTGATACTGACACTGAAATGGAGTTACAAATCCAAGCATGATTCTCAGAGCAAAGTAAGATTGGCACGAATCGACGAGCAAAACTGTTAAATAGGAATTGCCGAAATCAATCAAAACATTCAACATAGCAACAATTACAGAACATGCCCTACGTCAAAGTTTAACAATATAATTCTATGTGCTACCGAGATCGAAATGGTCTGAAATTTGGTATGAATAAAAATCAAAACTTGTATTTCAAAACTGCAAAGAATCACTTGATTCCGACGTAAGACGGAGGAGATACGATGCGTCAAACATGAACTCAGGTCGTGTTCGCAGCAGTGTAAAATAAATTCTAAGTACAAAAGAATATCTGCCTGGGTCTAACTTCCAGATCCTCGACCACAAATCAAACGATGTCGGATTTTGCTGGAATTTGACATGTATAAACTACGTAACTTAAACTCCTTTTTAAAAATAGAATCAACCCATTCCGATAAAACATGAGTGAGATATGATATCATGAACATGGAGTCTAACTGCTGTTCAGAAAAAAAAATAAACATGCAAACAAATTCAAATACACAACCTATATTTTAAAATCAATCTTTAATTTATATATGAACATACTTTATCATATAATACCGTTATTAAAACCAAAAGCATACAGTACAACTTGTGTACTACACAAATATACTATGATGCAGACCTCTTTATATTTATATTTATAACAAAACTTATATACATTACAAACATAAGCCATACACCGAACAATAGTATATATACAGTTAATATACCGCTGGATTCATATCTACCCATACTGACTTTGTATATAAACATGTAGACTATCATAAATATGAACAAATATATTATGCCTAGATATAGTACATACAGGACATGCATATAGTTATCCCATAATCTGTACACATCCCTACCAATTATATGCTAACCAAATAGCTTACTTGTATAAGAAAGTAACGCACATCACTAATGATCAAACTATGGATGCTTTTATACATACATAACTAATATCACAAAAGTCTTGGAAATATAGGAGGCTACAGGCAAAAGCAAACTTCATGCAAAATGAATATAATTTTTTTTCAAATGGGCAAGGCTTTGAATCCAACTTAACATATAACGCAAGCTTCAGACATAATTCATGCTACTCAAAAATGTGAACAAACTGCTTGTATTAAAATATATGCATGCAGACTTGATGAGCAAATAGTATTTATATGAAGCCTTTATCTAAACCATGGATCTTAGCTTATACAACTTATATATAGATAACACACATGAAATATACTTTTAAACACATATATTCACCTTATTAAATATACCACTTTTAATACTATAAAACTGTGAACAATATATGCTGACCAACAGTTATATCACTAACATATATAAAATTTTATATATTATAACATGATTTAATTAAATAAAATATTTTTAAATATATTATTACCCAAAAGCTTGCTGCGGCTATCGTTTGCAAGGTGGTGGAGGTGCAGCTAACGGTTGAGCAGGTCTGATCCGAGGCGGAATCGAGTTTGGATGAAGCGGGTCAAGTGGCGGGTTGATGTTGTGGTCGGCTTGGATGAGAGGAGGAGATCGACTGCTGGGCTTGCGTACTTTGGTTGACAAGTGGCTGCAGGGGAGGCGAAGGGAAGGTGTGATGGTCGGATATGTGGTGGCCTGCGCAGGTGCTGCGAGATGGTCGAGGCGGAGGGCTGCACAAGCGATGGATACATAAGTTGATCGGTGAAAGTAAGGAGATGGATGACTCCACGTGAAACAGGCGAGGCCGACACTTGATTGGATGGAAGGGAAGAGTAAAGGAGGAGGTGCGGCCAGTGGAGAGGGAGGGGTGGTCGGTGGTTTGGTTGGGCTGCACGCGGTCTTGGTGGAGGCGGAAGTCGGTGACGTGGAGTGGAGGAGGGTACGGTGGTGGCCTGGGGAAGGAGAAGAGGAGATGGGTCGGCTGCTTTGGTCGGAGGGTGGAGGCCAAGGACGGAGCTCGGCTGAGACGTAAGTGGAGGCGGGTTGCTGAGAGAGTCGATGGCAGGCAGAGAGGAAGAGTAGGAAAGGCAGAGGAGGGGAGAACATGTGTGGATCTGGAGAAGCAAAATAGAGTGGAGGAGGAAGGGAAAAATATGAACAAGCAAGTTTATGGGGATGAGCAAGTGAACAGCCAATGAAGAAAGCAACGTATCTTTTTCTCTGAGGTGAAAGGTTACGCAGAGCAATAAATGAAGGTGTATAGTACACGTTATTCAAAGTGCATACGTCAGTGCAATGATGGTTTTCAGCTGGTGGCTATTGGGTTCCCAAAGCCACTTAATGGCTCCAAAATTTGAATGCTGTGAAGTTTTGGGTACCGGTTTTTTTTGCTGCCTAACGGACCGGTTTGCGCTCCGTTACAATTTATCGTTTGCAATGCCGAACTCCGATTGACACAAATAAATATACCGTTTTGGTCAGCGCAACGAGGCGGTCACAATGGTATGAAGATATTGGTGATACAATCGAATTATAAAAATTCGAAATTTTCTACTACGGAAAATGCATAAAATTTGCAGAAAAATAAGAACGACGGAGCCGAAGATGTCCGAATTTGGAAAAACGACAAACTGACAACTTGCTCAAAAGATGTTTTAGAATTTTTCTATGTAAAAATATTTTGGTTTCGAAAACGGTTTATTTCCATCGATTACTAACTGATTTAAATTTGAAGTAAGTTTACGCGCGAAATAAACTTTCATATTCCCGGACGGAAATTTACCAGTTGCCATGTTTAATTAGACGCATTTCAAATATGAAGTTTGAATAGCATCGGAATTTGTTTGTGAAAATACGAAATTCTACACTAAATAATCAATTTTAAAAATTTTAAACTGGGTCTGTATTTCAGGGTCGTTACATTCTCCCCCACTCAAAACTTTTCGTCCCCGAAAAGGAAGGAGGTAGGAGAACAGAAACACCCAGAAGAAATAGACTTGAATTACATCATAAACAATTAATTTAAACCATAGAAATTTCAATTTAAATTAATTTATATTTAGCAATTTTACTTTAAACTCAAGACTTTCATAAAATTGGTTTGATTTCACATATATTAATGTTAGGTACAAAAGATTCCTTTCAAATGAAATTCAATTTAAATTCGATTAATTCAAGATATTTTCTGAAGTTAATTCAATTCAATTTATTAACCTTCAGAACAAAATTTTCTTCTATCATTCATACCTATTATTTATTTAACTTATTATTCTATTTATCTCATAAACATTTATAATTAAAATTTAAATGAATAACATTTATTATACGCACTTACATTTTATTTATAAAGACAATTTATATCATATATTATCCGATTTTATTAAATTAGCAACTTCAAGGATCATAAATTTTGAAGTCATTTATTATAATCAAACCTTCTTTGACAAAATTTAATTCTTCCTTATTCCAAATTATTATTAAATTTATTCTACTTAATATATCCTATCACATATATATTAAGCATATTTACATTTATTATAACTACTCAATTTATTAAAAATTCCTTTGATATCATTTTCTACTGTATAATATTCAATTACATAGTTAACTTTTGAAAATTTAGGTAAGTTATATATAATGCAATTTGAGTACGATCCAAATAAAATTTTCAATTCAGTTATTTCAAGCTAAGTATTATATAAAATAATTTGGCTTCATTTAAAATTGTAAAATCATCCTTTAACAAATTTTAAGAATTAATTTCCGATTAGCTTCAAACAACTTGAGATAAAATAAATATATATATATATTCATAATATATCAAATCAAATTTAAATCTTCAATAGATTATTACAAATCAAGTAATGTTCAGAAATTCAAATCAATTTATTTTTTTCAAAACAAACCATAGCAAAGCTACAGAATAGTCTCTCCACTTCGAAACTCGAAAATGAATGTCGATGATGCGGCCGTCATCACCGAAATTATTTTCCAGCGACAAAGAGAAGAGCACTGATTTAAACATCTAAAATTTCTTTGAAAATATTTCTATTCGAAAATACTTTAAGTAATATACCTTTTAAAACTTAAAAGCCAAGTTTGAAATCACCGGAAATTAAATTCTCAAATTTTACTTTAAATCCATTTGAATTCCAATCAAAATATAAACAAGCTTTATAAATTCATTTATTTATATCATGAAATAGTCAATGATCTATAAATCAATAAATGAAAATTAAAATTTTAACTTTTCAGAACAGATTCATTAACCTTTTAATTTCAGAAAATTTAAACTTTTATATAACATAATCATTCAAAATTATTTTATTTATCAGATTCGAAAATACTATTGTGTCAGTTTGTTATGTTCAAGTGTTTTGGAAATCCTATCGATAGCGTTGATCAAACGAATCGATCGAAAACCCAAATCAACATCAACAACTCAAACAACACAATATATGTAAACATTTTTAATATTAATTTATAAATACACTTCCTCGCTCGAGATACAAGAATAGATTTCAAAACAAGTATAGAAATTCAAATTCGATGGAAATCAAATCAAAGAGAATTTTGATTCGATAATAATTTTGAAATAGAAGATAAGATAATTCAATTAACAGAATCGGGAGATGGACAAGCTTATTTAATTCATGGGCAACCTAAACCGGGTCGACCGTAACTTTAAGAATAAGATCGATGCAGAATTCCGAGGTAAATCAGCATTCGATCTCAAGAAATAGAATTCAGGTATAGCAGGGAATATATAGCATCGTAAACCGAGGATACAGAAATCTCCGGTAAATCAATGCTTACTGTAAAGGAGTTTCACCCCTTTACAAATCATTCGAAGTTTGGCGAGACTGCCGGTTCAATATAAAGGTTATTCGAAGTGGAGTTATGGAATACTCCAGAATTGAAAGAAGACGAATAGTGAGGAACGTGAATGAATTTTGGAACCGAGGGAGCGTTCCAAAGTTCAAAGGAAACGAGTCAAGAAGAAGAGATTGAAACTCGAGTGGGAGTGATTCTGTAAATACATTTACCCTATATGCTAAGTTCTGCCTAGAGCTACCAAATGCTCTGATACCAACTGTAACGACCCGATTATTTTGGACTATTCGCATCCGCACGTGTCGGCTTGAATAATTCAAAATATCGAATTGCTAATTTAAATTTGGCAAAACTAAGATATACAGTAAATAAATAGTCACAGCATCACAGACACAGAGTAATAATATGCAGCGGAAATAAAGAGATAGTAGTTCATGAAGCTACTATGTAAATATATAAGATACATCAGAGTTTACAACAAAAGAGTAATACGATACATCAGATATAAATCAGAATACATCACTAGAATCATCGAATACTGAAAGCAGAATAGATGGCTGGATCTTCAAGCAAAGTTCCAACTCCAAAGGTGAGTCTCGAATACTGGTACACTCAGTCTGACCCGAGCGTAAAGCAAAACACAAGACACTCGAGTCAGGATTAATATTCTTATATCAATAAATCCAACTCAAGTGAAATAGCAATCGAAATACAAGTAACTCAAAGGATGTTTGGAATAACCATCCTCTAAGGATCCGCTAAACTATCTACTAGGTAGTAATGTACGCTAAGTAGATAATGTCTATCAGTAATATAAAATATCAAAATAGCGTTAAGGCGTTACCATAATCCCCCTTAACACATTTTATATTCCCAAAAGCATATACAAGACCGTAGTTTCCCCAAAACCGGAAGTCACCAGAGGGCAATCCATATACTCAAGGTACAAATCAAAACGTAGTGGTCGCGAATAGGATAATCAGTATGACAAGGTACATGAGGCGATACCAACTAGGATACTAGTAGTTGCGTGATCCGGACTGATGTTGAGCATAGCCAGCAGCTACCTCAACACCGCGAAACAACACTCCCAAATCGAGGGGTGCACCCAAATCGAATCACAAAAGTAATAGATATGGTATCGAAGAAGTGTGTCCGCTAGAGGTGGCGAACCTCAATGGCCCGGCGCGGCTCCTGTTTTAGTCATGTCAGGGGTCATCCAATATCGTTCTCTTTCTTCAGTCAACGCGTTCACCAAACCATCCACTTCATTCTGGATCAACACTCCGCGTATAATAGTTATTAAAGTGGTTTTCGGTATCGACAGAGAGTATGTCCATATCCGATCCCGGTCTCTTTAATAACTACGTATTATTACACCGATTGGTCGTTTAATATATTTCAAAACAATCAATTTCAATTTCAATTTCAATTCGAAAACCATCATTTCATTTGTCTTTCTAAATCAATTTCCACCATTTACATTTCAAAACTTCCAAATTATCATTTCAAAATCTTACAATTCAATTTTAATTTTATTTAACAAAACAAATATTGATTCAAGTTCGTACATAAGTTTTATTCCGAAATTATTTAAATTAGTTTAATTTAACATTCAAAATCAATTTAAATTTATTTATCGATTTTATTCAATATTCATTAAGTTTATTTAACATCCAAAACAATTCTTTTAAATTTCCAAGTCATTAAATCAATTACTTAAGTTCAACTTCATTATATCAAAACTTCAAATTTAATTAGATTAAATTCGTCAAATCAAATTTCTTAAATTACAAGTCTTACATTTATTTCAATAAAACGCATTTTATTTCTTGTCAAAGAAATTCAATTTCATTTATTCACTTACTTAAATAATTCCCAAAACTTAATTAACAAAGAAACTCAATTTCACTTATTTACGAAGTTGCAATTCACTTATTCAAAAGTTCAATTTCTCTTATCAAATAATTCAATTTTTATTCAATTATCAAATAATTCAATCTTATTCAATTATTGAATAATTTCAATCTTAATTATTAATAATTTCAAAACTTAATAATTTTAAATTTAATTATAAATTCAACCTTAATTATTAAATCATTTCAAAACAACGTCCTTTCATCAGTTATTACATTAATATCTAGTTTCAGATTTCAATATTAACATTTTCCTTTTATCAAAATTTACGTTCCAATTTTATTTCAAAACCTTATTATTCAAATAAAATCTTATTTTATTTTAAATCAAATTATTGACCAATCGGGTTTTATTAAATTTTCTATCCTAAGTCAAGTTCATTTGGGTATATATCATTTCAACCCGATTCCATTTCAATTTAAAATCAAGCAAAATAAAGGGAACTTGCAGTGTGATAACAGGGATGGTGTCAAAGTAAATAAACAAGCAATAACAACAACAAAACAATTCAAATAATCAATTTTAAATAATCCCGAAATAATCGTATTAATTCGCATTGTTATTTGTGCGAATTAATATAATTATTCCTAGAATCTACACTATCATTTCATGTAGATTAAAGATTTTTATATTCCGGTTTTCACTTGTCGTTCAATTTCAGTTTAATACTTCAACAATTAATACAAACTACGTTCAAAGTTCAAAGTACAATTTATCAAATTCTACGACAACTAAAGGGTCAAATTTAACTAATCAATTTTTGTCATATATAATCCGTTTTAATTTGTTAACTATTCTACATTAAATTTAACTTGCAAATTAATTATCACTTAACAATACTAACTAACATCCAATTCAAACAACAATCAATCAATCAATTTATCAACCAAACTGTATTATTATCCAATAAATAATTAACAGATAATGGTGTCAGATGTCATAGGTATACAGATACAGGTAATAGCAGACATAACAGAATAAACAACTAACAACAACATATTTCAATTTTCGTTTCAATTGAAATCAAATTTAATAAATAAAAGAATATTAATCGTGAGTGATTACTCACCTTTCGAGGCTAGAGAAAATAGGAGATGGCACGGACACGCACACTGATACTGACACTGAAATGGAGTTACAAATCCAAGCATGATTCTCAGAGCAAAGTAAGATTGGCACGAATCGACGAGCAAAACTGTTAAATAGGAATTGCCGAAATCAATCAAAACATTCAACATAGCAACAATTACAGAACATGCCCTACGTCAAAGTTTAACAATATAATTCTATGTGCTACCGAGATCGAAATGGTCTGAAATTTGGTATGAATAAAAATCAAAACTTGTATTTCAAAACTGCAAAGAATCACTTGATTCCGACGTAAGACGGAGGAGATACGATGCGTCAAACATGAACTCAGGTCGTGTTCGCAGCAGTGTAAAATAAATTCTAAGTACAAAAGAATATCTGCCTGGGTCTAACTTCCAGATCCTCGACCACAAATCAAACGATGTCGGATTTTGCTGGAATTTGACATGTATAAACTACGTAACTTAAACTCCTTTTTAAAAATAGAATCAACCCATTCCGATAAAACATGAGTGAGATATGATATCATGAACATGGAGTCTAACTGCTGTTCAGAAAAAAAAATAAACATGCAAACAAATTCAAATACACAACCTATATTTTAAAATCAATCTTTAATTTATATATGAACATACTTTATCATATAATACCGTTATTAAAACCAAAAGCATACAGTACAACTTGTGTACTACACAAATATACTATGATGCAGACCTCTTTATATTTATATTTATAACAAAACTTATATACATTACAAACATAAGCCATACACCGAACAATAGTATATATACAGTTAATATACCGCTGGATTCATATCTACCCATACTGACTTTGTATATAAACATGTAGACTATCATAAATATGAACAAATATATTATGCCTAGATATAGTACATACAGGACATGCATATAGTTATCCCATAATCTGTACACATCCCTACCAATTATATGCTAACCAAATAGCTTACTTGTATAAGAAAGTAACGCACATCACTAATGATCAAACTATGGATGCTTTTATACATACATAACTAATATCACAAAAGTCTTGGAAATATAGGAGGCTACAGGCAAAAGCAAACTTCATGCAAAATGAATATAATTTTTTTTCAAATGGGCAAGGCTTTGAATCCAACTTAACATATAACGCAAGCTTCAGACATAATTCATGCTACTCAAAAATGTGAACAAACTGCTTGTATTAAAATATATGCATGCAGACTTGATGAGCAAATAGTATTTATATGAAGCCTTTATCTAAACCATGGATCTTAGCTTATACAACTTATATATAGATAACACACATGAAATATACTTTTAAACACATATATTCACCTTATTAAATATACCACTTTTAATACTATAAAACTGTGAACAATATATGCTGACCAACAGTTATATCACTAACATATATAAAATTTTATATATTATAACATGATTTAATTAAATAAAATATTTTTAAATATATTATTACCCAAAAGCTTGCTGCGGCTATCGTTTGCAAGGTGGTGGAGGTGCAGCTAACGGTTGAGCAGGTCTGATCCGAGGCGGAATCGAGTTTGGATGAAGCGGGTCAAGTGGCGGGTTGATGTTGTGGTCGGCTTGGATGAGAGGAGGAGATCGACTGCTGGGCTTGCGTACTTTGGTTGACAAGTGGCTGCAGGGGAGGCGAAGGGAAGGTGTGATGGTCGGATATGTGGTGGCCTGCGCAGGTGCTGCGAGATGGTCGAGGCGGAGGGCTGCACAAGCGATGGATACATAAGTTGATCGGTGAAAGTAAGGAGATGGATGACTCCACGTGAAACAGGCGAGGCCGACACTTGATTGGATGGAAGGGAAGAGTAAAGGAGGAGGTGCGGCCAGTGGAGAGGGAGGGGTGGTCGGTGGTTTGGTTGGGCTGCACGCGGTCTTGGTGGAGGCGGAAGTCGGTGACGTGGAGTGGAGGAGGGTACGGTGGTGGCCTGGGGAAGGAGAAGAGGAGATGGGTCGGCTGCTTTGGTCGGAGGGTGGAGGCCAAGGACGGAGCTCGGCTGAGACGTAAGTGGAGGCGGGTTGCTGAGAGAGTCGATGGCAGGCAGAGAGGAAGAGTAGGAAAGGCAGAGGAGGGGAGAACATGTGTGGATCTGGAGAAGCAAAATAGAGTGGAGGAGGAAGGGAAAAATATGAACAAGCAAGTTTATGGGGATGAGCAAGTGAACAGCCAATGAAGAAAGCAACGTATCTTTTTCTCTGAGGTGAAAGGTTACGCAGAGCAATAAATGAAGGTGTATAGTACACGTTATTCAAAGTGCATACGTCAGTGCAATGATGGTTTTCAGCTGGTGGCTATTGGGTTCCCAAAGCCACTTAATGGCTCCAAAATTTGAATGCTGTGAAGTTTTGGGTACCGGTTTTTTTTGCTGCCTAACGGACCGGTTTGCGCTCCGTTACAATTTATCGTTTGCAATGCCGAACTCCGATTGACACAAATAAATATACCGTTTTGGTCAGCGCAACGAGGCGGTCACAATGGTATGAAGATATTGGTGATACAATCGAATTATAAAAATTCGAAATTTTCTACTACGGAAAATGCATAAAATTTGCAGAAAAATAAGAACGACGGAGCCGAAGATGTCCGAATTTGGAAAAACGACAAACTGACAACTTGCTCAAAAGATGTTTTAGAATTTTTCTATGTAAAAATATTTTGGTTTCGAAAACGGTTTATTTCCATCGATTACTAACTGATTTAAATTTGAAGTAAGTTTACGCGCGAAATAAACTTTCATATTCCCGGACGGAAATTTACCAGTTGCCATGTTTAATTAGACGCATTTCAAATATGAAGTTTGAATAGCATCGGAATTTGTTTGTGAAAATACGAAATTCTACACTAAATAATCAATTTTAAAAATTTTAAACTGGGTCTGTATTTCAGGGTCGTTACACATATGCATAAATAAAACCTCCTTGCTTGTGTATATTTGAAATTGTACTTCGGTAGCTTAGATCATTACATATTTCTCCATTAAAGAAATTTAAAGGAAAATTTGCAGTAACCCTGTTTTTGCAACTAATAACAGGAATGATCATGTTTTGAAAATAATTACAAACATGGATCTGTTTTTGTTTTGGCCACGTAGACATTGGTGAATTTTGAAAATGCATCTTTGGGCGAATTAAAGTATAATTCAAGATTCTATGCAGTTGCTTCTAAAAGAATATTTCATGAATTAAGTGCACTCATGTCTTTATTGCATGTTGTATAATTGGATGAGTTATCATGTTGAATTGATTTTTAGGTCTGATCAAGATTGGATCAGTACTCTGCCCATTTCTGGACCTGTTTACTGTATTGACAGAGGTGGCATCATCATCTTGATTCGCCATGATGGGTCAAGAACCCTGCTATCTGAAATCTTGATCAGCGAAGTAGCACCTTGGCGAGGCAGAATCTTGATCTGAAATCTAAGAGTACTGTATTTATTAAATCTGATTATGTATTAACCCGTGCATTTATGCTATTTGTTAAATCCGATTATGTATTTGCCATCAAATTTAATTTTGAATGATTGTAATATTCCATGCAATAATTGTTTGTTATAATCAATAATATATATATATATAGTCTATTTGAGTACTGTAATAATGGTTTCTGAGAATGACTTTTTTGCATCAGGTATAAATAGCTGATGCAATAGGGGATTAGTTTGCATCGGTTGTTATAAAAAACCGAAGCAATAGAGGGATTAGTTTGCATCGGTTTTCAACAACAACCGATGCAACAAGTTCCTTTGTTGCATCGGTTTTCATTACAACCGATGCAACAGGGGGCTGTGCCCAAGCAATCAACCATGATATTTTGCATCAGTTGTTAGTAACAACCGATGCAAAAAGGATCTTTTGCATCAGTTTCACAACTGATGCAAAAGTGTTAACCCTATTGCATCGGTTGCATATGCATCGGTTATTGAACTGATGCAAAAGGGGGGTAAACAACCGATGCAAATGACCTGTTTTGTAGTAGTGTCATGAGGACAAATTGTTTTGGGAGGTGTTAGCGACCGTGTTAGGGTTGACAAAATGGCTTAGAGAGGTGTCAACAACCTTGTCATGAGGATGAACTGCTTTGAGAGGTGTTAGCGACCTTGTCTAAGGCTTCGGCCGTCTGAGTTTAGCACGTGCAGCATTGCTTTGGCATTGCAATCGGGGATTTGGCGAATCGGGTTTTTTTGAGTTTTCTGTTTATTTATGATTTCACCTTTTTAAGATGTTTTATTACATCGATAGCCTAGTGCTATATGAGATGTTATATATATGGTGATCTCAATTATGATGTTTTAAACTCTTATCGAGTTCCTTGAGTTATGAGTTTTGATAATTTCATGATTTTATAGGATATTCTGGGTTTTGCCATTTTGGCGACTTGAGATTGAGATTTATATACATTTACACCGATGAGATGAGGTATAATTGAATTTGGAGATTCATCTATAATTGAGTTTTGGATCACCCGATTTGAGAATGTTTTATGTTTGCCATTTTAGCGAGAGTTTTTATTGATGTTTCTCCTTTTGAGGAAATATGGTTCATGGAAACCATGTAGACATTTTAGGATGTCGCCGATGATATGAGGCACTTGTGTTTGATTTGAGTTACCTCCTTCGAGGCATTTGTTCACTTAAGTAGCGTTTATTACTTAAGTGTTGAGCTTATGAGTTTATCAATTCATTCTTCTCTTTCGAGAAGAAGTATCTTCATGTCTATTCTGCTTCATATTACCGATATTAACTGATTTGTGTAGCTAGACCGACCTGTGTATTTATACTCGGGTCAGACCGAGTTATTTCAGGTATCATCTATTGGACTTAGCTTGAAGTTGATGTTGGATATCAGCTCTCCTTTTTCTTTAGCAATTTCTGTACTTCCGCATACTCTGATATAATTATATTTGATTCAATGTATATGGTGTGGTTGAGTACCACCTTTATTGTATTCATATTGTATTGTACTAAACATATATCAGTGTATATGTATATATATGATGTTGGTTACTGTTCTGTGATGCGATTTACATTCAGTTATTGTATTTTGTTCTGATAGATCCGTTAGCTACCTATAGTTTTGAATTAAGCATAAACTGAGTATGTCGATCCACTTGAGTTGCAAAAAAAAAATTATATTGCATTTATCGACGTATTCAATAGATGTTTAAGACAAAATTATAGATGGTCGCCCTTAACCATCCCTATTCTCCCCTTTAGTAGACAGAATTATTTGTTAATTCTCTTTGCTAAGGTGAGTCTCGGGGTGGGGCGTTACAGCTTGGTATCGGAGCTGTGGCCAGAACAAAGTAGAATAAACGCAGAATAGTATGTATATCACGGTACATCGAAGTACAATACGAGTGAATCATTGTCCTTTCTTCGATCTTGTCTTCGAATCGTGCTTTGATTCTTTTTCGAGTTTTGGGATTGTTGAGGTGGAATATGTCTAGGATTATATATTATTTCGTAGTATTCCATAATAGAGTTTGAAGTCATCTTATCTTATAAGTAATCTTATTTGGGATTATTATGCTTTTATTTTTGTCGATACGAGTGAGTTCGTATCGATGGAGCTGATTGATTTCTTTGAGCATTCATGTTGCATTCCTTTGAGAGTTGTGAATCCTATTGAGGGGATCCATAACGAGTGGCTTGTTGTGAGCATTCTGAGTTTTCTATTTGCTGCTGCTTTAGTGAGAATTTGTTAATTACTCACTATCTTGAGATGTATCTGATTTGAGATGGATTGACTTATTTGATGTTAAGTCCGATCGTTTCGTTGTTATAGGATCCTATATTTATTTAGGCATCCTACCTTGATTGTTTTATTATTTCTATCACTTTGGAATGTTGATGATGATTCCAAGGTTTCTGAATTCACTCTTGAGTATCGAGATGTGATGACATATCTCGAATTCCAGTCAAGGTGACTTTGTTGAGTTTTGTGAGTCCTTTTGGATTTGACATCCAATCGGGCAATAGAGTGTTGAGATAACCTTATTCCTGCCTCTCAGCTCTTCGGTTATCCTTCCACGAGGACATCCACTAAGGAATGAGGTGATTTTCTAGATTGTTCGAGTTTGATTGAGTTTATCATTCAGCTTCACTTAAGTGTTCTTTTCATATACTCAATCAATGTTAACCTTTAGCATTACTCCGACTGAAGTAATGATTTGTGGATTGTTTCTTCATTTCCTTCGAGAAGAATATCTTGCTTATCCTGTATCTTGATGATTTTTGGGAGTGGCTCGTGACATCGTAAGATTGACGAACACTCTATCTCCTTCTATTGATTTTGAGAATCGAGTATTCTGGGAATATCTCGATGCATTCTCTTAATGTTCTTTGGTTTGAGTTTCGAAGCTATATAAATATGAGTTTTAAAAAAAGAAATTGGAGTTTTGGGATATTAAAAAAATCAAAGAATGTTTTGAGAATATATTTATATGAGTAGTATTCTTTCAAAGAAATAATTTGAGAGTGTTGGATTATCCATCGAGTAGTTAAGAGTTCTGGTCGATACGCCTGATCAACGTTATCGATAGGAATCTCCTAAATGCTATGATGAGACAATCAAACATGATGGTTTTTGTTTTAAAAATTGAAGTTTTGAAAATAATATTTTGAGATTATATATGAAATTTATTTCTGAATGGTAATTGCAGCCATTGATTTCAGGGACGAGTAACAGGGTGGCGAGGCAGTTTTGATCGCTTGATCGACTCTGCAGCCAACGGATGTATCATTTATTAGAGATTCAAGGGCGAGGCAATGCCATTTATTTATTTTGAAATTATAAAGATGAAAATAAATGAGAATATTCTTGAGTTATACTTTGTTGAAAGTATATTTTGAGATTTTAGAATCTATATTATATACATCAGATGTTTTAAGAGAAGAGTATAATAAGAGAATTTGAAGATTGGTTTAAAAAACTATTTAAGTGGTTTAATAGATGAGTGTAAAGAATTTAAACCCATAATTTATTTTGAGGAATATTATTATGGATTTACAAATTTCTTTGGAAATTAATTTTGAAGTAAGAGAAGAAATTTGGACTTTTAATTTGAGTTTTAAATAACTTACTAAGTAATATAGTAAAAAGTTTGAAAATTTTCAAATGTTGAAAATTGTGGTTATAACTATAAATATAATGAATTTTTGGAACTCTAAGAATTTTTGATTGAAAGTATATACACGTATTTTAGTTCCTTGTGAATATCTTACTCTTGTGCTACTTTCTAACGACGTGCATTTATGCGGTCGTTCGAGTTGGAAACCACCTTTTGGTTGGATTATCTTGCCTCTATTGTGTCTATCTTGTATTGGTATGGTTTTCCCCCGCGATATCATAGGGAAAGATCATATTGATAATCATCTTTTCAATTATAGTTCGAGTTGGAGTTGTGCTAAATCCTGACTCTACTTAAGGAGCTTATGAGAAATCAATCTTATTTGATTGATCCTTTGTGTAGCATCTTGTTGTGCTCTTATTCAAAGGTGTGACGCCTTCGAAATCTTACGTGTTGATCAGAAAATTCGATGGTTTGCTAATTCCATATTTGCACTTTAAAAACAATAGAATTAATCGAGCAATTTTATATTGGTCTTCTTTCATGTTGAGTTTAAAGTGAGGAATTTTGATCCCGTGCTTGTCTATCCTTCTTTGGTTGGTGAAATAATTGTGTTGAATACAAACTCTTCTCTAGAAATTGCGAGGACGCAATTTTGATAAGGGGGGAGTCTGTAACAACCCTGGTTTTGGAGATTACCTATTAATATTAAATTATAACGGTGGTTATAATTTAATATTATAAATTAAATAAAATTGAAAGTTCTATAATGTTTATTTGAAATAAACAATGAATTTTGGAAACAAAATGTGGAAATAAAGTTTTGGTAACTTTACTGTGTTTAATTGTGAAAATAATAAATGAAGTATGATTTTATTTTGAGTAAATGCAACAATTATTGCAATTATTGCCAATTACTTCTTTTAATAATTTTTAACAGAAATATTTGTTTTTTTAAAAGGTGTTTATTAAAATAAAAAGATGGAATTTGGTATAAAAATGTAGTTTGGTTATAAATTTTAGTTTGAAATGGTTGATTAGATTTTTCTATCCAAGAAATAATTATTGTAGAATTTTTAAAGTTAAAAATGAGGATTTATGCATTTAATTGTGTAAATTGTAAATTTATATAAAATAAGGGTTTTTAATAATAAAAATGTTTTAAAAACTAAAATTAACTTTATATATGATGTGAAATATTTTATTTCATATGTAAGTATGTTTGCAATAATTGGTTGTATTAAAACTTGAAGAAAAATACATTGTTCTCATTATAACATTGTGTTTATGTGCATATTTGTTTAAGTGGCGAATTAAAAAATTTCTTAGTCTAATTTATTTTCTCTATTGGGTCCAAAGCCCATTAGCAAATTATAACCAGGAAGGAGAAAAAGCCGAATGAATTACCTGTACGTACACAATTTTTAGTTCCTCTTCTTCTTCATTAACTTGGAAATAGAAAATGAGAGCAAAATTCCTCCATTTGTTCAATCTAAAGCCTTAGATCTCCAAATCTTCAAATAAAAATGGTTGCTTTTATCAATTAGAGAGGATTGCAACAGGTAGTCAACTCCAACATGAGATTAATTCATCAAAAATCCAATTTTTATGATTAGGTTGTTTGTTAATTTTCTTTTGCATGTGTTGTTCTAATTTTTCTACAGGTTGTTGGAAGCTTTATTCTCCTCAAAACTTGCTTATTTCAGCAAAAATCTGAGATTTGATCATCTCTAATTCAAGGTGAGTTGAAAACTCACATTTTCTGGCATAAATTGTGATTTCAAGGTTAGAAATCTCAATTTTATTTTTATTGGATGTTCATTTGTGAATCACTGTCAGTAAATTAGGAATATCTTTTTTGTTTTAAATCGGAATTATATTTTGTTTGATGTTCTGCAAAGCTTGAAGAAAGTGTGATAACTTTCATGTCAAACACTTTCGCAAATTTTGAGCATAGAGTATCGAAAACCCTAATAATAATTTACTGCCCTGTCATTGGAAAACTGTGCTTAATAATGTTGGTAATTTTAGCATATCTTTCTTATGTGATATCCAAATTTAACGATTCTTTATGTTCTGGAAATATTAACTTGTCTTCTACAACTTTCTTGCTTTGTATTTTGTTATATTGTGAGCTTTAAATGGTCGAAAGTTGCTTCTAATGACGCTGTCCCGGGGCTAAAATGACAGCAGATGTGAACTTTAAATCTGAAAATTGTTTTAGTCGTAGCTTTTTCATTATTTATCAAAATTTGATAAGTATGGATGTTCCCAAAAGTTTAATTTATGTGTAACAACTTTTTTGTTTTGTGTTTTCTGTAGTTTTGATGTTAGCTATGTCAAAATTCAGTTTTTCTACTGCTAACCAGAGAGCAAATCCAATATTTGCTCTGTCATTAAAGCTGAAACATAATTGATCATAACTTTTTCGTTTCCAAACCGATTTTGGTAATTTTGGATGTTCCAGAAAGCATATTTCATGTGCTACAATTTTCATGTTTTGTATTTTCTGTAATTTGGATGTTATCCATGTCAAAATACAATTTTTCTATTGCTAACCCGAGAGGAAATCCAATATTTGCTATGTCATTGAAGCTGAAACGAATTTGATCATAACTTCTTCGTTTCCTAACCAATTTTGATAATATTGGTCATTCCGAAAAGCTTAGAAATTTATCTACAACTTTTATATTATTAATTTTGCCAGAATTTGAAGTTTGCTATGTCAAAATTGTGGTTTTCTTCTCTGGCCTGTTAGTGCATAGCTACCGGCCTTAGACTCTTTTCTCCCGTTGTTTTCAACGCAGAACCCCGACTTTGCGACACCGTCCTGGGCACGTCCGATGTCAGAATCTGCCATTCTTGGTCTTGTTGGAAATATGAAGTGATGATCTACACTTTTGTATAGTTTCATAAAAATCTGGACTGGTTAGCTATGACGATCTCGTTGCCGAAGTCGGACCTTTGTGCTGTTTTGAATAAACAGAAAATCCTAGTTTCGGTCCAACTTTGAGACGACGCCACTTCTTCGTTTCAAGTCCGAATCGAACGGTTCTTTTTGAAAATTGTAGTAGAAATATTAGTCTATTCTCCTACCAAATTTCATGAAGATCTGGGTTCAGTTGCCCCTTCGAACTCATCGTCGAAGTTGAACATTTGCGCTGCTTTTACACAGCAGTTTATTGTGGTTTTAGTCCGACTTTGAAGCGACGCAGAATCTTCATTTCAAGTCGGAATTGGATCAATCTTTTTGCAAATTATATTAGGGTTATTATTCTACATTATTTCAAAATTTCATGTCATTTGGACTCTGTTTTCAGGTCCAAACCTACTGTCGAACTAGTGATCATAGCTTGATTTCAGCGGTGTTTATATTTAGAATAATTTCCACCATTTTTGGTATTTTCCCGAATTCTTGAGTTTTCTCTCTAGATTTTGTGCACGGGTTTTATAAAGCATTTTAAAGTGTTTTTCAAACAAATTGGCTTATGAAATTATTATATAGTATTATTTTAATCTAAAAAATCTATTTATTCTACATAATAAGGGAATTTTCAAATACCGTCTTCAAAATTGATTTCGGAAAATAGTTTTAAAAGCTTGTTTTCTCAAATAAATTATTTTAAATTTAAAATACACATTTATATACAATTCGAACGTATGAGAAAGAGAATTAAATGATTTAGTAAAACACGTGGTATGGGACACGTGCATTTACTATTTCGGTTAATTCCGGACTTGTACGATCGAAACTATCCGGGTTATGATTTTTGAGTTACTTAGCAAATTTATGGTGGGTGTTTGAGATTATAATTCCTATATTTAGGAATTATTTGGGAAGGCCAATATTTGGCGAGTTTTATGGTTTGAGATTTCTACTTTGAGATTTATGGTTTATGAGTAACCATCACGATGTTTTCACTTGTCGATGAGATGAGACAAGTTACGATGCCATTTAATACTTGTCGATGAGACGAGATGAGTATAGTGTCTCTTTATCACTCTCCAATGAGACTAGGCGATATATAATTTTCTGAGTTTTATGATGTTTCTAGTGTGGCATCGACTAACGGGTGGTAAACCGCTAGTGCAAATGTGTGGTATGGGACACACGTTAACACTTTTCGGGTTCCTATCCATGAGTTTGTGACATATTCACGATGTTTACCTAACAGAAATTCTTTGAGGGGTGTTAGCGACCTAGTCATGAGGACAAACTGCTTTGGGAGGTGTTAGCGACCTTGTTAGGGCTGGCAAAACGGTTTGGAGAGGTGTCGGCGACCTAGTCATAAGGACAAATTTCTTTGGGAGGTGTTAGCGACCTTGTTAGGGTTGACAAAACGGCTTAGAGAGGTGTCAGCAACCTTGTCATGAGGACGAACTACTTTGAGAGGTGATAGCGACCTTGTCTAAGGCTTCGGCCGTCTGAGTTTAGCACGTGCATCATTGCTTCGGCATTCCAATCGGGGATTTGGCGAATCGGGTTTTTTTGAGTTTTCTGTTTTATTATGATTTCACCTTTTTAAGATATTTTATTACATCGATGGCCTAGTGCTATATGAGATGTTATATATATGGTGATTTCAATTATGATGTTTTAAACTCTTATCGAGTTCCTTGAGTTATGAGTTTTGATAATTTCATGATTTTATAGGATATTCTGGGTTTTGCCATTTTGGCGACTTGAGATTGATATTTATATACATTTACACCGATGAGATGAGGTATAATTGAATTTGGAGATTCATCTATAATTGAGTTTTGGATCACCCTATTTGAGAATGTTTTATGTTTGCCATTTTAGGGAGAGTTTTTATTGATGTTTCTCCTTTTGAGGAAATATGGTTCATGGAAACCATGTAGACATTTTAGGATGTCGCCGATGATATGAGGCACTTGTGTTTGATTTGAGTTACCTCCTTCGAGGTATTTGTTCACTTAAGTAGCGTTTATTACTTAAGTGTTGAGCTTATGAGTTTATCAATTCATTCTTCTCTTTCGAGAAGAAGTATCTTCATGTCTATTCTGCTACATATTACCGATATTAACTGATTTGTGTAGCTAGACTGACCCGTGTATTTATACTCGGGTCAGACCGAGCTTTTTCAGGTATCATCTATTGGACTTAGCTTAAAGTTGATGCTGGATATCAGCTCTCCTTTTTCTTTAGCAATTTTTGTTCTTCCGCATATTCTGATGTAATTATATTTGATTCAATGTATATGGTGTGGTTGAGTACCACCTTTATTGTATTCATATTGTATTGTACTAAACACATATCAGTGTATATGTATATATATGATGTTGGTTACTGTTCTGTGATGCGATTTACGTTCAGTAATTGTATTTTGTTCTGATAGATCCGTTAGCCACCTATAGTTTTGAATTAAGCATTTACTGAGTATGTCGATCCACTTGAGTTGTAAAAAAAAATTATATTGCATTTATCGCCGTATTCAATAGATCTTTAAGACAAAATTATAGATGGTCACCCTTAACCTGCCCTATTCTCCGCTTTAGTAGACAAAATTACATGTTAATTCTCTTTGCTAAGGTGAGTCTCGGGGTGGGGCGTTACATTAATATTGGGATTGATAAATTTATCCTCTCTAATTTGACATTTAAATTTTGTTTAAATCATTGTAAATGTTTGAGAAATATAAAGGTGTTAAAATTTACAAATTTTAGAATTTGAATTTAAAATTTTATTTAATCCATTAATTCTAAATTTATTTAATTAATATAAAATAGCCATTTTGTCCACTGACTCAGATCTCGACGAAACTAGTTTCATCGGATCTGTAACGGTGAATTATAATAATGTTTCAAGTTTCGCAGCGATCGGACTTATCGTTTGATTGTACGGACTCAAAATCCCTTGAAATTTATGCAATTGAAATCAATTTGAAAAATATTTATTTTAGCATAACTTCTTCATACGATGCAATTTGAACCTGAAACCTTTTCCATTTCATTTAAAATATTTAAAACACCTATTTTGATATATAGGTTGACCCGATTTCGTTCCGGAGTCAGAACGGGCTTTTTGGGCCATTTTGGTGTTAGCGCGTATATCTGTTTTATCAATCTATTCAAATTTATAACCTACCTATATAAATCCGGTTATAAACCCTAGCCTTCATCTATTCTCATTTGTTTTTGCATACAATTCCTCAGCTGCTCCTCTTCCCAATGTCTGCAACCCTAGATCCAATTTCAAATTCAAAAATCAAATAAAAATTCAAACTTCTCGGAAAAATCTGAAAAAAATATATGTTGAAGCTCTCGACTAGCGTAATTCACTGGTGGTGTTCGTTTTTCGTTTTGTATTGTCGTTTGATCAGTAAAAATGAAGGAAGTTTTGGTTGTTCATCATCGCCGCGATTAAACTTGTCGGATGGACAAACCCTTTCTGGGTTTTGAAGTGAGAACCGGGGGAACTTCATCCATGCAGTTTATTTCGCGAATCGATGGTTAGATCATCGTGAAATCTCGACTAGGGTTGCAAATTTATAGGCGACAGCGGCCTCTAGGGCGGTGCGCAGGGGGACAGGCAGGTGCGGCTCGAGGCGAGCAAGACGATGGTGGTAGTGGTTTGGTTGATGGAGGCACGGGGTGGCGCATGTCGGTGGTCAAAGTTGGCAAATTTTGGTTTGGTCTCGTGTACAGGGTTGCGTGCGTTCTTGTTCTGGAAGATGATGTTCATGACGTGGGAATTATGTTTGAGGTGAAGAAAAGTGTTCTTTTTTTTTCTTAATTTTAATATTGTTATTTAATCGCATAAATCATCATATCTATCACATACGATATCCGATTTACGTGCGGTTTTTTTGTTAGGATCGTATTGAAATTCCGGACATGATGACGCTAGTTTAGACAAATTCTGAGATGATCAAATTTTTGGGTTTAAATTGAATTTAAATTCAATTTAAATTCAAAACGTCAGTGTTTTAACCCACTCACAACTTTTAAAATTTCTTATGTTTATTAAATTGATATATGATGTGATTTGAAATTTATTTATGTTTGTTTGGCATATTTTAATCATCATCTCAGTTAATTGCATTTATTTAATTAAATTGTTATTTACTTATTTATTGCGTATTAACTGCCAATTAAATTTATATTTATTATTATTGCATATAAACTGCCAGTTAAAGAGTTATAATTTATTTTGAATATAAACTGATAATTGATACTAGTTATTTATCACCTGTTATATATTGATGTATTGTTTGAATTTTGATGATGATTGTGATAAATGGATATATGAGTTTGAGGGATGAATGGATGTTTATTCATATTAACTGCAAGTTGTTATGCATTTCATTTCATTCGGGATTGAGGTTTGAAATGATATCTAACCTTAATTTTTATTTTAAATTACGGATTGAAATGATAGATATTCGTATCACTTGACCATAAGGTAGAAAATTATATACAGACACCGTCGGTCTATATATATAAATATTTTGAAAATGATTTCTATGGTTTGGTTAGGATACAGTTTAATAAATATAAAATTTTGACCTTATATAAAATCTTATTTTTATATATATACATAGTTAAACTATTGAATTTAAGCTATGTACAAATTTCTTAAATAAAATAAATAAGTTGAATAATGGAGTTTAATGATTTAAATCAATTAAGATTGGATGGTAAATTGGAAATTTATTTGAATGGAACTTATTTAAAGATTTCACTCCATAAGTTGATGCAAAACTTATTGAAGCTTGGAAATTTTAAAGGTATGATATTTATAACTGGATTTTTATTCAAGATAAATTAAAAGAATATTTATAGCATAAATAAATTAAAGGAAATATTAAGTTGTTAGTAATTGGAGTTTTATTTTAAATGATTTTTGATCTATTATGTAAACTTTAAAAACTAAATAATAGGATAATGAATTGGTGAATATAAATTTCCAACCTTAAGTTTTGAAATTGTTAAATACTCAAGTTTGAAATATTTGGAAATTGAAGGGGTTTATTTAACTGGAAGTGAATTTAAAATTTATGGATTTAGACTAAAATTTTAAACGAATAAAATTGTGAAGTCGCTGAAATTATTTTATAAAGTAATTTTAAACTCAAACAATTTTATTCTATATACTGTTTGAATATCCAAACCATTCAAGTTTTAGAAGTTATGGTTTTAAAGCTATGAATTTCGAAGTATTATGTTTTGAAAGCTATAATTCAAATGTTTGGTTTCCAGATACTATAAATTTTAAAGCTGTAGGATTTTGGAAAAGAAGTATATTTGAAATAAAATAATATTATTGATTTGGATTTTATAAAAATAATATCAAAATGCGTTGTTTTGGAAATGTAAATGATATTGTATTTATGGGTTTTGAAATGGATAATTATATTCTGGTTTTAAAGTATAAACTATTTTTAAAGACCGCGGTGTTATAATAACGTTTGGTTGTGGAAGAGACCGGGATCAGAAGTTGTCATACTCTCTGTCAACTTCGAAAACCACTTTAACGACCGTGTACGCGGTGGAGATTCCAGAATGAAGCAGGTTGGTGGCGGCGTTTCCTGTAAGGTAAATACGTGGACCCAACTCCCGTGAGTTGGCATAAGGTGGCTAAAACAAGAGCGATCGACGGGTTAATGAAGTCGCACCTCTAATCGGACACTTCCCTTCGTTATTATACTCTGACTTTGGATTGATTCGGTGGCCACCTTCACTTTTGACTTCTTCGATTTGGGGGAGTTTGTTCGAGGTGGGCGGTAGTTGCGCGCTACGCGTTCCCACCGACCCGGAAGCATAATTGGTATATCTACCCTGGCATTGCCTAGTTGTGCCGTGTCACCTACCATACCGAGCCTTATACGAGTTTGGATTTCTCTCGTAGCCCGTGTGGTATCCTCTGGTGGCTTCCCGATCAGGAGGGACTATGATATTGGATGGACTGCTGGGACTGTTATTGTGTTAAGGGGGAGATTGGGTAACTCCTTAAAGCTATTTAGAAGTATGTTTATTTTACAATTAAACATTATTATAATAGTGAAATATACTACATAGTAAATAGTTTAACGGATCCTTAGGAGATGTAAGTCCCGAGCATCGCTTGAGTTACTGCACTCATATTTATTTCTGTTGATTTAACTCACATAAGATCTTTTAGTTATGACTCGAGTGTTTTGTCTTTTCAATTCGCTCGGGTTAGTCCGAGCGTTTCAGGATTTGAATATTTTACCCTAGAGGATGAAGACGAAGATTTGTAGTATTTCTATCTACTATATTATTCCACTACACCATTTAATTCCACTGCATTAATTATTATTCTCTGGTATGTGTACTCTGATATGTGTTGTATAAATATAATCAAAAGTTTTGTATAATAGCTTCACGAATTGTATATTTGATTATTATATTTATCCTTCCACTATGAGTTTTATTTTGTTTTATTTCTTCCTTGTATTTCTTATTTACCCCATAACAATCCGCCCTTCCAGATGTTTTTGAATTGGCACGTGTGTCGATTTAAAGCGTACGAAAAGGCGGACGTTACACTTAGGTTTTAAAAAATTTACCTATTTTTAAAACTTCATTCTTAAAATTCAAACTATTTAAACAATTTTTTTAAGTAGTTAAACAAATTGAAGTTTAAAACTTAATTTATTTTGAACTGAGATTTAAACATAACTTGAACTAGTTTAAAACTTGGAATTACTTGTTTTAAAACTTTCTTTCCATTTAAACTAGCTTTTAAATTTTATTAAAGATTTAAACCTGAGAAATAGGTTTCAGAAAAACCTGTAACCAAACAAGATCGACCCACCCGAGGCAACCTTCTTTCCCTTCGAGTCAAATACCTTACTGCCTCGAACAAAACAACCAGCACTTCGAGTATCGCTTCGAGTAAAACAACGAACAACCCAACTTCACTCAAAAAAAAGCTCGGATCACCAATAGTGCCTCCGTGCACGTGCACAAAGGTTGTGGCGATTCCAACCACCAACGACGATCATCCCCTATCCACTAACATCACCAAACTTCAACTTAATCATCAGATCGCTTCTAGGTGGACTCGAAATTGAATTCGAGTCAAAATCCAAACCTGGAAATGTCACCAGGCTACGCCATCAAACCTGAAAAAATGCGTTGAACTCGAGGCCTCGATCACCAGAGAACCTGAAACTCTGGTCAATGCTTTGTCGACACCTTCTCCATCGTCCCCCAAAGCCTCGTAATGCTCGATCGATCATAGGTGTCGAACGAATCAATTTCTTAGCCGTGACAAAATTAGGTTTACAAAAGAAAACGCCATGCCGCCGACGCCACCATGGTCGTTGCCACCCCCGGTCATTTTTCCTACCATCACCACGAACAACCCCAACTTCCACGAATCAATTGACTACCAGTAATGTGACGACCCGCCCTTCAACTACCAGAGAAGACGTATCATCAATAAGAAAGAAAGGGATGAGGAAATAGAAAAATAGAGAAGAAACAACAACAACATCAAAATCTCACAGCGGAATGGAACAAATATAATATCACATAAATATTACATAGTTTTTACATATATCAGAGCTATACAGATCATACAACACATACTAGACAGTTATAAACACCCGTCTAATTAACCCAAGTCAATATACAATACAGATAAACAGCTCAGAGGTATCAACACAGCGGAACACCATGTATATTATATATATATATATATATATATATATATATATATATCTACAACGTAGAAGCCTCCTGCTCCATTGCTCCTCCAGAATTCGTCAAATCTAACCTGAATCCCTTGGCTACCCGTAAAAATTTGGGTACCCGAGAGTTTAGAAAACAAAAGTAAACTCCGGGTCAGACATGGGTCGGGTATGAGTAAATGGTTTAAGGTTGTTTAACTTTGAAAAACATTTGAAAATAAAGGTATCACTTAAGACTCCCCACAAATAAATACGGGTAATTTTTACCTTACGCTAACCAAAACATTTCATAGGAAATCCAGTGATATTATAATAGTGTCTAGGGTTTTCAAGTAAATAGAAAATAGCCGAAATTGTTACATTCATTAAATTCCAGCTACTAGCCACAAAAGTGGGTAATACAAATCAAAACCATAGGGTCTCATAGGGAAAATGGATTTCCAACAATCGCAGGGCTACTGGGGTACCGCCCGTCACAGTACGGGGCCTAGATCACCGTACCGAGGATTACTCCCTTCATCCCCTGCAACACAAGGCCGGAACCATTCCTTACTGAACAGTCCCGAACAAGATAAACCCCGTGGTTGGCACGACCAACCACCCACTAAGCCGAAATATAAATAAGGGACATCTAGACAGGGGAAATATCTTGTCCTGCTTGGGCATGACCCACCTAACCTTGCTGCATCTCCCCTGTTTTAGCCATTCCCGGTTGATGAGGCTTGAGTCTGCGATTGCCTTTAAAGAACATATTACTTAGAATGCTCATCGTCCGACTGACGATGAGCTGAAAGCATTCAATCCGTACAAGTTCGTTCCGGGTTCGAACGAAACCGAAGGCATTATCTCGTTACACTCATTTTGGAATCACCCTCAGAGTTAACGACGATAACCCTTGCATTCTGAAACACCATCTCGATCTTCATTTCAGGATTCACGACCTAACGTTTAAATTGGATCGATGTGGTTTTCGGAGAATCAAATTTGATTCTTCCGATCCCGATCTCATCGAATTCAACCGCCATTTTAAAGGCCAAGTTGTCTAATTAGCTTATATAGTTTTAAAGAATTCAAATTCAACAATTGAATTAACATAGCATTGATTACAGATAAAATCAATACAAGCAGCATAGGTATAGCACAACATATCACAACGTATCATAGAATATCATCACATAAATATCACAATCAAATATTCAACACACAATCCATAAACAGTCATCTGAAATTCAATGTAAATTAAGTATATCAGAGTTAATCGCTCAACCCTGTGTTATTGATTAACAGTTATATTACTCATTTCTTTACAAACTATTTGAATCCATAGATCATTCATAATTAATTATTAATCTTAATTACTCAATAACTTATTTTATTTTACACTACTTAATTAATCAATTCCTTATTAAATAGTTTAACTTTAATTACGATTCTTTAACCATTAATTACTACCTTAATGGTTATTTAATAACTTGAATACTTATTTGTTAACTTTAACTTACTTAATTAACCCTTTGTTTATCCTTAATTATTAAGTAAATTACTTAATTAATTATTAATTCACATCTAGTTTATTTGATTAACCAACTATTAACTTAAGTAGTAATTACAATCTTATAATTGCTTAAAATCTACCATTAATTATAGTTTAAAAGTGATTATTCTTAATTACTTCCTGAAGATATTGATTATTTAATTTAATTAACATTTTAAGGGTTTCTTTAAGTTCGAAGTTCCATTATATTACTAACTATAACTCGGACATTCATTAACTTTATGCTTAATTAAATCGATCACTGAATTACGTTAATAAATAGGAGCTTAACCTTTCAAAGTATGGACCAAAAAATTTATCTTGTATAAAAGTTTTGAAATCTCGAACCTGTTAAACATTTTTTTTAAAACAGTGTTTTGTAGTTAAATAAAAACTGTTTACTAAGCTTACTAAAAGAAAATGAAACTGCAGTTATCAAACACTAAACACTACCCTGGGAAACTCACGCAATGCCTCGAGTCATTCAAACAATTCACCCGAGCATCTCCCTGAACCCCATCTTCTTCTCTTATAATTTTTTTTTATAAACTGTTAAATTATAAACTGCTAAACGTTTACAAAAGAATGAACATCAGGTCCCCAACAACTATCACGCGATCGTCTCGAGGCATCTTCCCAGAAAATTAAACACGACTCAAAACAAACCAATGACAGAAAAAAAACAAAAAAATACACAACTCCACCTCCATCACCACCGTGCACGTGCACGGTGGGTAGCCGCACTTCCAGCGGCAGTCACCAGCGTCGACCAACCGAATTTTCTCCTCTCAACCATAATCGACTCTCAGAGATTCAAAAATAAGGTCGAAACCAAAATTTACAGTTTTACGAAAGCACTACAAACAAGTCCCTCGGCAAATTTCACTCGCGAACTTCGAACAAGCCACCGGAATTGCCGCCGCTTCGCCCACACGACCTCGATACACTAAACCATCTACCCTCCAAATCTCGTGCAGCTCGGTCACGAAATGAGGGTGAACTCGATGATTAACAGAGAAGAAACAATTACCCAATAAAAGCCCTAATATGGTCTCGTGTTCCAAATTCAATAAATAGAAAAATTAATTTACATTTTTCCTGAGATCACAATCACTGATATTAGCTTCACTTCAATTCTTAATTTAAATTATTGATTACATAACCAGAAATTCGCAAAAGTGCCATTTTGGTTCGTATACAAACTGCCTTGGAAATACTGTGTTAAAAATCTTCATTTTAGTTTTAAAAATCATGTTTAGTGGTAAGGATTCAAGCTATGAACTCAAGTTAATACTTTACATCATTCCATTTTATCCAATTCAGACTTTCTTAGCTGTAAAATAAGTTACAGTGTATACTTACAAACCAGGGTTTAAATTAGCATTTTAAAAATCTTAATTATAAGTTTACATATTTTGTTGGTTGAAAGATTAAAACTTAACAAAGATCTAGTGTGAATTATATATGATTTTGAACAATACACAACCTATATCACTTTCAGAGTAGTACAGAGCAAATCCTTGCAATATTCAAAATCAAAGCATAAACCATCATGTCATAAACAATTCTCTAAACTGTTATTTTATCAAACTAAAAGCTTTTAAACTTCTTGTTTACTCACCTGTCATAATTCTAGTAACAATAGCATTGAGGTAGATTGTTTGTAACTTGAAACTGTCCTGAGATTTGCTGTCTTTAGCTCTTTCATGTTCCTCTTTCTTCTCTTTTTTGTTTTGTTTACAGGTTTACTAATATATTTTTACTGAACGAACCAAATAAGAATATTTACACTCATATAAATAGAAGAAAATAGGTGTACATGGGTAGGTTGTATCTAGACAGCTATATATTCTTGACCAGGTTGATTTTGTAATTATCTTCCTGTAGTATAGCATGATTTTGCAAATTTCAGCTGGACATGTTTGTAGGTCTGAGATGTTCAGGTTTGTAAACAAATGAGTTGACAAAATAATGTACTGAGAAGATGGAATTTAAATGTTTAGGTTGCTAATTAGGTTTACACAATTATAAGTATAGTGTACTATGTATAAAGATATTTATTTGTAGGCAAGTATTGCAGGTCAATGGCTTGAGTGAGAAGCTTTATATAAAGATCTTTGTTTTGTTATTAAGTTACTTGTTTTTATTAACTTCAAGTTTGGACTGTAATACACATATTTGTTTGCATATATATTTGTCTTATTATCATTTTATTTATATATATTTTTTCAGTTTGACTTGGGTCTTACATGAAGAATACTTGTATACATCTATTTATATCCTTATTTTAGCTACTTATTGGATCACATACATGTGTTTGACTACATTACTTGTATTCTATTTGTATGACAGACTTTACAAGCCTTTGATCATAGTATTTTGTTTGTATTTTTAAATTTCAAGTTATAACTTATATTTGTATATTTATATTTTTAGTTACATTTATATTTTATGATTATGGTTTATATTTACATTCCCATACTTATGTTATGGATGTTTATGCTTCTACCCATTTACATTGTTTTATATTTAAGTTCATATTTATGATTTATACTTGTCTTGTATGTATATATTTATAACCATTTATATTGTTTTACACTTAAGTTTTTTTTTTTTAAATTTCCATATTTAATACTCATATGATTATTATTTAAAGTTCTACAATTAGATATACATACATATATTATCAGATATGAAAATATTGAAAGTATTTTAATTCAATTATGTAAAAATAAGTTCTATTATAATATTATCGAAAGATTTTATTTTGAACTCTCCAAAGTCCAATTCCCCTTTTTTTTTAAATATGCAATTTAAGTAAATAAATTGACAGTATCTCCAAATCATAATCATTTTAATATGGCCAATTTTCATTTCATTTAATTTAGATTAAATATTTATTAAAATAAACGGGGTCAAAAATCCAGGGTCGTTACATTCCTCCCCCCTTAAAAGAATTTCGTCCCCGAAATTTAAACAACAGTTAATTCAAAAACTTAACATTAACAATCTAAACATACATATCATCCATACAAAGACAAACAATCAAACAATCAATTC
This sequence comes from Allium cepa, assembly GCA_030765085.1. Taxonomy (NCBI): domain Eukaryota; kingdom Viridiplantae; phylum Streptophyta; class Magnoliopsida; order Asparagales; family Amaryllidaceae; genus Allium; species Allium cepa. The sequence goes on along the minus strand of CM060937.1, from coordinate 763,675,356 downwards.
TAACAGCATTACTAGTTATCCGGACATAAATCTGGATAAGCTTTTCTAAAATTGTCGATAGTTTGTTTCTCAATGATCAACAATCCAAACTGGATTCCTGACCATGGTTAAATTGGATTCAAAATTTCCAAATTCCCGAATTTCTGGTTGAACAACCAATGATGAATCATAAACACATTTCCTTAGATGGGATATATGGAATACACAATACATTCCAGATATTCACTCTGGCAGTTAAATTCTGAAATCTACAGTACTAACTCTTTCCCAAATTTTATTAACTTCTTTACAGAATTTCAATATCTATTTTAATCAGGCCCGTACGATGAGCATATATCATTCGTACGCAATATCAAATCCGATCGCTCGATCACACAATTTCACTTCCGAACTAGTATTGTCCACCCGACTTCCTAGTACGGACTCCGAACTAGTTTCTTGATCAGAAACTGTCATTCTCCTTGCATAGTCACAACTATGATAGAGAATCCCTAGAATCAATCAAGACCCAAATCCATGGTTCGTCGTCGAAAATCGAGTGAAAAATCCTGACTCGGATCGATATAACTATCTCGAAATTCTGTGCTCGAATCTGGATCAAACTGTTATGCGAATAAAATAATATACGTACATCCTACGTATTAATATCCTTTGATTATCACCATATCAATTTCTTTTATTCACATTATTTTAGATTTCTATCTACTAGGAATAATTTCCTCCATATCAAATTTTACTTAAGAATGTCTCCATTCATTTCTTAAGTTTTTAATATAAGCATTATATATTCCCACTTAAGCCTTTACATCCTCTTATCATTATTATTTTTCCATTTTAAATCTGAATTACCAATTCCATATGAATTCAATTTTCTTAACTCTGAATATTGAACTTTTATTGACTATTTCCATTTATAACTGATTCCTATTATTATTTTTAAATTAGTTTCATTCATTAGTTTACTTATAGTTTTCAAATTTGAAATTGTTTTGTTGCTAATTTTTTTTTTATAGTTTTCAAATTCTGAAAAGCTTTGACATATTCTCCATTTGTTCAGCATTATATATTTCCATAAGCACAAATATAAGGTTCCAATCCTCAACACAATAAATTTCAATCAATTCTCAAACCATTCCTTTCAATTAAAAGGAATTTACAACTTGCTTGCTTATATAATCCATTTAAGCAATACAAACTCATATCCAAAATCATCTTATTTTGCTTCCAATAATTCCTAGAATTTTATCTAACTCTCATTTACTTCAAAACAACTCATTTCGATATGCAATTTGACAATATTATTGTGAATATATAATTATTTAGGCTTTATAACAAATTTTAAATTGATTCCATCTCAATTTTACACTTGACTCCACTACATTTGATTTATTCACAATCCTTTCATTGCATTTCCTTTCATTTCAACAGGTTTGATTTCAAACCATTTTATTAAACTCGACAACCAATATTTTAAACAATCATCTCAAAATTTTACTTAAGTCATTTTTTTTCAAACTATTCAACCTAACAACTGAAGTTATTCTATTTCACCTATTTCCATTCAAATCTTTAATTTGATATTCCTTTAATCAAATCTCAACTATTTACTGATTAGTTTATCTTTTATCCATTCTTAAATTTATATTAACATTATCAATTCATTATTGAATTTATTCATAATAAGGTTATTCAATTTATACTTGAATTAGATTTGTTTACAACTCACGCCATTTCTATATAAATCCAATTCACTACTTACTTTGGTTTTATATTTACTTATTTATTTAAGAATTTTATTTCATTCAAATTTTATCTATAACTCGACTGAGTTCATTTAATTTCATTTTAACTCATCTTCAGTTAAATTTAGCTACTTACCATTCCTTAAATTTATTTCTCAATATATGAGCTCAAAACCTTTTATCTACTTAACAACTTATATTGCTCATTTGAGTCATTTCATCTTATAATCACACTTCATATTATATATATATATATATATATATATAACACTTACTGTCTTAAGGTATAAATTTCCACCTCATAATTACAATCATTTTACCTTCAAATATTATATCCAATTAAGTTCATTTTGAACTTCAATTCCATTTAACTTATCTCAGGTTAAACTCCAGTATATTTTGTTATCTTCATTTTCTTAAGTTAAATTTTAATTCCTGGATTAAAATTCCCAATTTTCATCTATTTGAGTTATGTTTTAATTCCGGGGTTAAAATTCCCGATCTCTTTTTATCAATATCAACTTTATCAACTTTACTTTATATGTTCGATAGTTTATTCATTCAAACCTTCCACATTATCTAAATAGAATTTCCTAGAAGTCAATTTGCCTGGTTTCCATTTCCAAAACCATTTGAAAGGATAACTACACTTATCCACTTGGTATGTCAAATCAAATTTCCAAATCCCAAACACTTTTTTTTACCAAAACAAAGTTTCTCTATTTTGAAAATCTCTAAAACAACTTGTATACCCAACAAGCCCAAACAATATCCTGATAGCAATCCATCACTTTAGAAACTCGAAAATGAATACTAATGATGTGGCCATCATCATCAGGATTATTTTCCAGCGACTTAAAGTGAGTTCAGTGCTTTCTTGCTTTCACAAATTCTTCCCAAAATAATTTTCATTCAATCATATTTTTTCCAAAACAATGCTCCATTATTGCCTTCAAATCTTTGGAAAAACATTTCAAACCTTTCCAAGATTTTTAAATTTCCAAATTCTTTGGTTTAAATTCATTTAAATACTTTCAAATTTCCGGGACTTAAATTCTGGTTTAATCAAATTTTAGTTATATTCCTTTTTTATTTAAAATCATTCCTAAATAATTTTACTTGGTTATAAACCACTCACATTTAAATTTTTATTTGATTGTACTATTAACAATCACACATCCAAGTTTATATAGTTATTTCAGAAAAATATTTCTTTTATATCAAAATATAATTTTGGGTAAAATTATATCATTTACCCTATTTTTAAAAACAATACTGTGTCGGTCTATCTTGTTTAAGAGTTTAGAAATCCTTATCGATGAAATGGCGTCCCACACATCGACCAGAATCCATAAACACTCAACAGATAAATCAACACAATATAAAAACAATTTTATATTCACTAACAAGTACGCGCTCATATCTATTAATACACTCAAACTCATTTTAGAGTACTACTGACTCTATTCTATGAGTAATTTCTACCAGAGCCAAAGTTATCACCAACCTATGCTCTGATACCAACTGTGAAGACCCGCCCTTCAACTACCAGAAAAGACGTATCATCAATAAGAAAGAAAGGGATGAGGAAATAGAAAGATAGAGAAGAAAGAACAACAACATCAAAATCTCACAGCGGAATGGAACAAATATAGTATATCACATAAATATTATATAGTTTTTACATATATCAGAGCTATACAGATCATACAACACATACTAGACAGTTATAAACACCTGTCTAATTAACCCAAGTCAATATACAATACAGATAAACAGCTCAGAGATATCAACGCAGCGGAACACCATGTGTGTGTGTGTGTGTGTGTATATATATATATATATATATATATATATATATATATATATATATATATATATATATATATATATATGTCTACAACGTAGAAGCCTCTTGCTCCATTGCTCCTTTAGAATTCGTCAAATCTAACCGGAATCCCTTGGCTACCCGTAAAAATTTAGGTACCCGAGAGTTTATGAAAACAAAAGTAAACTCCGGGTCAGACATGGGTCTCGTATGAGTAAATGGTTTAAGGTTGTTTAACTTTGAAAAACATTTGAAAATAAAGGTATCACGTAAGACTCCCCACAAATAAATACGGGTAAGTTTTTACCTTACGCTAACCAAAACATTTCATAGGAAATCCAGTGATATTATAATAGTGTCTAGGGTTTTCAAGTAAATAGAAAATAGCCGAAATTGTTACATTCATTAAATTCCAGCTACTAGCCACAAAAGTGGGTAATACAAATCAAAACCGTAGGGTCTCGTAGGGAAAATGGATTTCCAACAATGGCAGGGCTACTGGGGTACCGTCCGTCACAGTACGGGGCCTAGATCACCATACCGAGGATTACTCCCTTCATCCCCTGTAACACAAGGCCGGAACCATTCCTTAATGAACAGTCCCGAACAAGATAAACCCCGTGGTTGGCGCGACCAACCACCCACTAAGCCGAAATATAAATAAGGGACATCTAGACAGGGGAAATATCTTGTCCTGCTTGGGCATGACCCACCTAACCTTGCTGCATCTCCCCTGTTTTAGCCATTCCCGGTTGATGAGGCTTGAGTTTGCGATTACATTTAAAGAACATATTACTTAGAATGCTCATCGTCCGCCTGACGATGTGCTGAAAGCATTCAATCCGTACAAGTTCGTTCCGGGTTCGAACAAAACCGAAGGCATTATCTCGTTACACTCATTTTGGAATCACCCTCAGAGTTAACGACGATAACCCTTGCATTCTGAAACACCATCTCGATCTTCATTTCAGGATTCACGACCTAACGTTTAAATTGAATCGATGTGGTTTACGGAGAATCAAATTTGATTCTTCCGATCCCGGTCTCATCGAATGCAACCGCCATTTTAAGGGCCAAGTTGTCTAATTAGCTTATACAGTTTTAAATAATTCAAATTCAACAATTGAATTAACATAGCATTGATTACAAATAAAATCAATACTAGCAGCATAGGTATAGCACAGCATATCACAGCGTATCATAGAATATCATCACATAAATATCACAATCAGATATTCAACACACAATCCATAAACAGTCATCTGAAATTCAATGTAAATTAAGTATATCAGAGTTAATCGTTCAACCCTGTGTTATTGATTAACAGTTATATTACTCATTTCTTTACAAACTATTTGAATCCATAGATCATTCATAATTAATTATTAATCTTAATTACTCAATAACTTATTTTATTTTACACTACTTAATTAATCAATTCTTGATTAAATAGTTTAACTTTAATTACGATTCTTTAACCATTAATTACTACATTAATGGTTATTTAATAACTTGAATACTTATTTGTTAACTTTAACTTACTTAATTAACCCTTTATTTATCCTTAATTCTTAAGTAAATTACTTAATTAATTATTAATTCACATCTAGTTTATTTGATTAACCAGCTATTAACTTAAGTAGTAATTACAATCTTATAATTACCTAAAATCTACCATTAATTATAGTTTAAAAGTGATTATTCTTAATTATTTCCTGAAGATATTGATTATTTAATTTAATTAACATTTTAAGGGGTTTCTTTAAGTTCGAAATTCCATTATATTACTAACTATAACTCGGACATTCATTAACTTTATGCTTAATTAAATTGATCACTGAATTACGTTAATAAATAGGAGCTTAACCTTTCAAAGTATGGACCAAAATAATTATCTTCTATAAAAGTTTTGAAATCTTGAACCTGTTAAACATTTTTTTTTTAAAAAAACAGTGTTTTACAATTAAATAAAAACTGTTTACATAGCATACCAAAAGAAAATGAAACTGCAGTTATCAAACACTAAACACTACCCTGGGAAACTCACGCAATGCGTCGAGTCATTCAAACAATTCACCCGAGCACCTCCCTGAACCCCATCTTCTTCTCTTATAATTTTTTTTATAAACTGTTAAATTATAAACTGCTAAACATTTACAAAAGAATGAACATCAGGTCCCCAACAACTATCACGCGATCGTCTCAAGGCATCTCCCTAGAAAATTAAACACGACCCGAAGCACACCAATGACAGAAAAAAACAAAAAAAACACAACTCCACCTCCATCACCAACGTGCACGTGCACGGTGGGTAGCCGCACTTCCAGCGGCAGTCACCAGCGTCCACCAACCGAATTTTCTCCTCTCAACCATAATCGACTCCCAAAGATTCAAAAATAAGGTCGAAACCAAAATTTACAGTTTTACGAAAGCACTGCAAACAAGTCCCTCGGCAAATTTCACTCGCGAACTTCGAACAAGCCATCGGAATTGCCGCTGCTTCACCCACACGACCTCGATACACTAAACCATCTAACCTCCAAATCTCGTGCAGCTCGGTCATGAAATGAGGGTGAACTCGATGATTAACAGAGAAGAAACATTTACCCAGTAAAAGCCCTAATATGGTCTCGTGTTCCAAATTCAATAAATAGAAAAATTAATTTATATTTTTCCTGAGATCACAATCACTGATATTAGCTTCACTTCAATTCTTAACTTAAATTATTGATTATATAAACAATTCTCTAAACTGTTATTTTATCAAACTAAAAGCTTTTAAACTTCTTGTTTACTCACCTGTCATAATTCTAGTAACAATAGCATTGAGGTAGATTGTTTGTAACTTGAAACTGTCCTGAGATTTGCTGTCTTTAGCTCTTTCCTGTTCCTCTTTCTTCTCTTTTTTGTTTTGTTTACAGGTTTACTAATATATTTTTACTGAACGAACCAAATAAGAATATTTACACTCATATAAATAGAAGAAAATAGGTGTACATGGGTAGGTTGTATCTAGACAGCTATATATTCTTGACCAGGTTGATTTTGTAATTATCTTCCGGTAGTATAGCATGATTTTGCAAATTTCAGCTGGACATGTTTGTAGGTCTGAGATGTTCAGGTTTGTAAACAAATGAGTTGACAAAATAATGTACTGAGAAGATGGAATTTAAATGTTTAGGTTGCTAATTATGTTTACACAATTATACGTATAGTGTACTATGTATAAAGATATTTATTTGTAGGCAAGTATTGCAGGTCAATGGCTTGAGTGAGTAGCTTTATATAAAGATCTTTGTTTTGTTATTAAGTTACTTGTTTTTATTAACTTCAAGTTTGGACTGTAATACACATATTTGTTTGCATATATATTTGTCTTATTATCATTTTATTTATATTTTTTTTTTCAGTTTGACTTGGGTGTTACATGAAGAATACTTGTATACATCTATTTATATCCTTATTTTAGCTACTTATTGGATCACATACATGTGTTTGACTACATTACTTGTATTATATTTGTATGTTTTAATTACATTCTTAAAAAGCATATATAACTTACCAAATATTAAAAGTTGAAATGTTTAATAAGAGAATGTAAGGGAAATTTTACAAGTAAGAGTATGTAATGCAGTGTTCAATAAATTGCTTTTATTAATAAGAATTGGATGTTGTGGTTATTGTAAACTTAAGTATATTTGAGATGATACTAATAAAAAAAATGAAGAAAAGTAGGCTTTGTAACAACCCAAGATTTTTCACCAATTTATAATCATCGTTAAATGTTTAATGGCGATGGCTAATTGCTTTGGGTGGTGTTTAATCGAGATGAAATTCTTTTAAATTTGTTAAAGATTTGTGGGCTTTAAAATAATCGTTTGATTTTGTCAATTTATCTTGCTCAGTCAGTCGATGTTGCTTGGATGCTAGAGATTGATTCGGGCTTTCAATCGAACCTTGGTCCAATAACCCTCTTTCCTCTATCTTTATTACTTCGGCCCATTCCCTTTACAAATGGATTCAACCCGTCCCCCTCTCTTTATTGATCATTCGAAACCCTAAAAAAAATAACGAAAAGAAAAGAAAATGGTGGCTCATTTTCGTTCGTTCATCTTTACAAATTAGGGCTTCTGCCGATTTCATTCGCTCGTCTTCGAGATGCAACAGCGTCAACTCCGCCAAGTGTCGTTGCTCACTGCTACCACGTCGAAGAAGGTAAGTGTTTCACTCACATCTAATTCCTATCTCGAGTTTGTTAGTGTTCGAATTCTACGATTTTCGTTCGTATTTGATTGTTGAATTCGTCCCTTGATTTGTCGGCCATTCGACTATGTGGGAGATTGATGTTTTCTGAATTGGTTATGTTCAGTGTCTTGATGATTTGCCGTGATGACTTTGAGTTGTCACGAGCATTTGTGTTTTGTTGATTTGAGTTGCATTTTATAATGGGCATCGGCTTTAACTTTGATTTTGGTTTGAATATGTTGTTTTGATTTCGTGAATTTCTGGCATCACCGATCCTTAGGGCTTTGACTTTTATGGCCCCTGTGAGCATCGTCTCTGGCCATCTTTGTATTCATTCCTGAAGCATTGATTTGAATTTTTGATAACCACGGCTTTTAAAACTGTTTGATAGTGCTTCGTCCCTTACTTGTTGCTCATGCAACCTGATGTTTGAACTTGACTTGGTTTGTGATAGTTTTTGACTTGGCCACTGTTTTTTTGTTCCCTGCTATGAATTGCTTTGCTTGATTTTATTCACTGCTTCATTGTAAGTTGTTGATTAATCACTGTGTATATGTGGTACATCAATGTACATATATATTACTTGATTTTGTACACTCCACTATGATTTTAAAACTGCTGTGAGTTGCATCTACATAAATGTTGCTCACTTGATTGCATTCCTTTGCATTGAGTTTGTGTAATCTGGTCTTGTGGCACTGTGTGCAACTCAGTTTGCATTGTGTTCCCTTTGGTGCACTTTGTAACTGGTCATTTTGAGCTGGTTCATTTTTGTGTTCATCACTTGTTTACCCGTTCATGGTGATGTTTACACTCCTTCATCGTGTATATATATATATATATATATATGTTTGTGCACTGACTTGAGTTCGACTTTAGTTGAGTCTTGTTTGTTGTTGCAGTTGCTTGTTTGAGTTATGTTTCCTCTTGCACATGCTCTTTTATACATATGTCAGTGGAGCTTGTGGTCATCCTGCTTTGCCTGGATTGTGTACATCTGTGCACATTGATGTATATACATTCATATTGTACTTGCACTTGTAATTATTTCCACGCTTGTGCAAACTGTTTCAGTCTGGACTTGATTTCTTTATGCGGTCCTGTTGACTTGAAGTCTAATCTTCAGGTGGCTTGAATTTGAGTTGTAAGGTCTGGACTTAATTCATTTGTGATTCTACCATTGTTACATTTTGGTTTGTGGCGTGTCCGGTTTGATGTGTCATGTACTTATGCACTCGAACCTGATTTGAGATTATCGGTATTCATCCCTTGCCTGTTGCATTTGCAGTGTCTTCATTTGTGCACTGCTATGTATTGGTTTCTCGACATATTGATTTTAGCTTGCTTCCGATTTTACTGAACTTTGATAGTCTCGACTAATTTTTTTCGAGACAGCTTTTGTTGCATTGTGATCTTGTGGTGGTTGTAGTCTTTAGTTCCAGTTTGCCCTTGTATTCATTTATGCAGTTGCTCTTCTTGGCTTTCATCGCATTGATGCAATTGGATTTGTTTTTCTTATAAATTTGAGTTGAATCCGTATTTCGGGTTTGACCTTGTGCTAGCATTGCGAATTTACTTGAATTGCAATTAAGTTGAACCCGATTTTTCTTGGGCTTGACCTTGTGCTCATTTGTGAATTTTCATTGTGTACATCATCACTAGTGGCAAGGTTGTAACGACCCGCTATTTTGGACTATTCGCATCCGCACATGTCGGACTTGAATAATTCAAAATACCGAATTGATAATTTAAATTGGCAAAACTCAGATATACAGTAAACAAATAATCACAGAATCACAGACACAGAGTAATAATATGCAGCAGAAGTAAAAGAGATAGTAGTTCATGAAGCTACTATATATATATATATATATATATATATATATATATATATATATATATATATATATATATATAAGATACATCAGAGTTTACAACAGAAGAGAAATATGATACATCAAGTACAAATCAGAATACATCACTGGAATCATCGAACACTGAAAGAAGAATAGATGGCTGGATCTTCAAGCAAAGCTCCAACTCCAAAGATGAGTCCCGAAAGCTGATCAACCGCTCAGTCTGACCCGAGCGTAAAGTAAAACACAAAACACTCGAGTCAGGATTAATATTCTCATATCAATAAATCCAACTCAAGTGAAATAGCAATCGAAATACAAGTAACTCAAAGGATGTTGGAATCACCATCCTCTAAGGATCCGTTAAACTATCTACTATTTAGTAGTGTACGCTAAATAGATAATGTCTATCAGTAATATAAAGTATCAAAATAGTGTTAAGGCGTTACCATTATCCCCCTTAACACATTTTATAAATGTCATAGTCTATACAGCACTGTAAAACTCCACCGTAAACTGGTGGGATATCAGGGAGTACTCCATAGGTATAACACAAAACAAATTCATAGTGGTCGTGTATATAGGGATACAAGTATGACAAGGCACATGAGGCAATACCCAAGGTAGTGAAACTACCATTCGCCCGATACGGACTGGTGAGAACGCATCGCCGCAACGATCGCATCACCGCGAAACAACACTCCTGAAATTCCGAGGGTGCACCAATCAATCACAAGTAATGAGTAGTAGTTACGAAGAAGTGCGTCCGCTCGAGGTGGCTAACCCCATTTGGCCCGGCACGGCTCCTGATTTTAGTCATTTCCAATTTGACACAAGTGTCAAGGCTATCCATTATCGTTCTCTTTCTTCAGTCATCACGTACATCATTCCAACCACTTCATTCTGGATCACCACTCCGCGTATAGTTATTAAAGTGGTTTTCGGTTTAGATAGAGAGTATACCCATAACCGATTCCAATCTCTTTAATAACTTTCGTAATTATTATACCGATTGGTCGTTTAATAAATTTCAAAAACAAATCAATTTCAATTTCAATTTTAATTCGAAAATCAACATTTCGTTTGTCTTTCTAAATCAATTTTCAAAGTTTACGTTACAAAACTTTCAAATTACCATTTCAAATTCTTATAATTCGATTTCAACTTTTATTCAAACAATTTAAATATTGATTCAAGTTCGTATATGACTTTTATTTCGAAATCATTTAAATAAATTAATTTAACACTCAAATCAATTTCAAATTCATTTATCGATTTCATTCAATATTCGTTAAGTTACCTTATCATTCAAAACAATTTTACTTAATTCCCAATTCATTAAATCAATTACTTACATTCATCTTTATTATAACAAAACTTCAAATTTAACTAAATTAGATTCGTCAAATCAAATTTCCAAAATTACAAGTCTTACATTAATTTCAATAAATCACATTTTATTTCTTGTTAAAGAAATTCAATTTCATTTATTTACTTACTCGGTTACACATTTCAAAATCAATTAATCAAGAACTAAATTTCATATATTCAAGAAGTTCAATTTCACTTATTCAAAAGTTCAATTTCTCTTATCAAAGAATTCAAATTTTATTCAATTATCAAATAATTCAATCTTATTCAATTATTAAATAATTTCAACTTAATTATAAATTCAAACTTTAATTCAATGAATGATTCCAATTTAATTGTTAAATAATTAAATTCAAGACAACGTTCTTTCATCAGTTATTACATTAATATTTTGTTTCAGATTTCAATATTAACATTTTCCTTTTATCAAAATTTACGTTCCAAATTTTATTTCAAAACCTTATTATTCAAATAAAATCTTTATTTTATTTCAAATCAAATTATTGACCAATCGGTTTATTTAATTCTCTATCCTAAGTCAAGTTCATTTTGGGTATTTATCATTTCAACCCGATTCCAATTCAATTCACAAATCAAAGCATAGCAAAGGGAACTTGCAGTGTGATAACAGGGATGGTGTCAAAGTAAATAAACAAGCAATAACACAATCAATAACAATCCAATAATTAATTCAAATAATCCCGAAATAATCGTATTAATTCGCGTTGTTTGTTGTGCGAATTAATATAATTATCTCTAGAATCTACACTATCATTTCATGTAGATTAAAGATTATTACATTACGGTTTTTCCCACTTGTCGTTCAATTTCAATTTCAAATTTTATTCTACAATAATTAATCCGATATACGTTCAAAGGTTCAAAATATAATTTATCAAATTCTACGTGTCAATTAACTTAACAATTAAAAGGGGTCATATTATTCAAATTAACTAATCAAATCCAACACATATGTCAATTCAAAATTTTTAAACTATCCTACGTCAAATTCAATTGCATAATATTTATCACTTTATACATTACAATTTACATCCAATATTAACAGCAAACAATCAATCAATTATCGACCAAACTGGATTATTATTGCATACATAACAGAGAACGGTGTCAGATGTCAAAAGTGAACTGATACTTAAATAACAGTGCAATAAATAACAGCAGTATATTTCAATTGTCCTTCCAATTGAAATCAAATTTAATAAATAAAAGAATATTAATCGTGAGTGATTACTCACCTTTCGAGGCTAGAGAAAATAGGAGATGGCATGGATACGCACACTGATACGGACACTGAAATGGAGTTACAAATCCAAGCATGATCCTCAGAGCAAAGTAGGATTGCAACGAATCGACGAGCAAATCTGTTAAATAGGAATTGCAGAAATCAAATCAAAACATTCAACATAGCAACAATTACAAAACATGTCCTACGTCAAAGTTTAACAATATAATTCTATGTGCTACCGAGATCGAAATGGTCTGAAATTTGGTATGAATAAAGATCAAAACTTGTATTTCAAAACTGCAAAGAATCACTTGATTCCGACGTAAGACGGAGGAGATACGATGCGTCAAACATGAACTCAGGTCATGTTTGCAACAGTGTAAAATAATTTTAAGTACAAAAGAACATCTGCCTGGGTCAAACTTCTAGATCCTTGACCACTAATCAAACGATGTCGGATTTTGATGAAATTCGACATGCATAAACTTGGTAACTTCGACTCTTTTTTAAAAATAGGATCAATCCATTCCGATAAAACATGAGTGAGATATGATATCGTGAACATGAAGTCTAACTACTGTTCAGAAAAAAATAAAAATAAACAAATATAACCTTTATTATAAACTACAACCAAGAAAACAAAGCCATGTTCACTATATCACATATGTGCTTGCATAATTAATATATTTAAAACAAATGCAAATGCTTCAACCAGGTTACTCACACAATACACTTAAAACAAAAGTCTTAAAACTATAAACGAATAAATTTAAATCAGACGAGACAAAACTTATGAACTTATATATACAATAATGTAAGCATAATTTTTTCCCTTTTTTTTTCTTTTACATTATCAAACTGACTCATTATATCATATTTTACAACAACCGGCTGTTCGATAATAAACTTGCAAATTATAAAACAGTATTATAAAAATTTAACTTATAAATCTTTGTCAAAGCTAATCTATACTGTAGCTGTTAATAATAACTTTTAAATGTATATATATGCATACATAACTAACAGATTATATTTATATTAAAAAGAAAACAACATCTTGTATAAAATTATGCAACTGAATATATATACAAACTGATTTTTTTTATACAACAGCTAAGAATATTTACATAAATTGAAAATACTATAAACAGTATATATATATTAACACATGTTAAAATCAGATATCTTTATGTATACGTCAAAATTGAAACACATATTAACAATAGAACCTGTACTAAACTTTATGTATTAACGTATCATACCACTTTGTGAACTCTATTTATGTATGTATAAATTATAGGATACATGATAGTGGTAAGGCATGAAAAGGTGCACAACTTTATGATGTAGCTGTTTATCATGTAAATTATATGACTCTATCCCGTAGCTTGTTTAAAATAATATATACTTACAATAGGCTATAACTTATAATATAATATACCATAATAGAATATAATACAATATAACTTACATACATCTTTACCGATTTTATACAAATTATTACAGTTTAAATCCAAGAGAAATATTCTTTGAACAAAATTTATCCAAACATATAAGTTGACTATATTCAACTAAAAATATGTATAAACAGCAAGTATTTTATATAACTAATGCAATCTAACTAATATGACTGCTACCTCTGAAAATAGATATACGAAAGTTGCCTTTATAGTATATGTATATACACTTAAAACACATATAATACACATATAAAACTTTTCAAATTACTCAAACATTATTAGTAGACTACAAATTTTACTAATACAGCAAATATAAAATATACGTAAGTAACATTTTTTTTTTCTAAAACTTTATCGATTCATATAGCAGTAGTCACCTAATATTTGTATATACATAAACAATATAAGGAACAAATTTATCCTTTCAATTCTATTATAAAGTGACCGAACAGATGTACATATAGTACTATGATAAATTAACACGTATATACAAATAAACAGGATAACACAAACTAACCCTTATATATATATATACGTGAAGAGTTTGGGGATCTGACGCGGCTGCTTGTCTTCGGCTGAAGGAAGTTGGTTGCGGGATCAAGATGGTTGGAAGCACGGGTTAGGCGTGAGGAGTACATGAGGGGTTGCAAGCAACAGGCGAAGGCGGGTGTGCGTTGGGCTTTGGTCAGTGGACGCGGGTTGCACAGTTTTTTGTGTTGTTTGATGGGCTTGCGTGGGTGGGCTTCGGCAAGAATGTGAGGTCTGGGAAAATAATGAAGAAGGAGATGGGTAGGAAAAGATGAGCAGGTGGAAGAAATTTGAAAGAACAAAGGCACGGGGACAGATAGATTTCAAGACAACATGCAGAGAGAAAATAAGAGGAGGTGAGAACAAATGGAAAAGAAGAAAGGATAAGAACAGACAAATAGAATGAACGCAGGAGAAAAAAAAAAGAAAGAAATAGAAAGTCGGGTAAAATGAATTAACTCACAAAAATGAACGGGCATATGGCTGTTGAGTTGCTCGAGGAAAATTTGAATGGACAAGGGACGCAAAGCGTCACCAAAACCAAAAGTCATAGAGACCGGTACCCATACGTTTACCGATTCGCGATTTCGCCGTGAACCAGATACCAAAACAAACATATAAATATATCGTGGAGATCAGCACAATGAGACGATCAAAACGGTATACATATATTAGTGGTACGATTGAATTAAAAAAATCCGAAATTTTATACTACGGAAAATGCATAAAAATCGCAGAAAAATAAGATCGACGGAGTCAAAGATGTCCGAATTTGAAAAAACGACGAACTGAAAACTTGCCCAAAAGATGGTTTAGAATTTTTTTGTGTAAAAATATTTTGGTTTTGAAAACGTTTTATTTTCATTGCTTTTTAACTGATTAAATTGAAGTAAATTTACGCGCGAAATAAACTTTCATATTTTTGGACGAAAATTTACCAGTTGCTATGTTTCACTAGACGCATTCCAAATATAAAATTTATATTTCAAAATTTTATCGTTTACCCTTCCACACAAATCCAGTTAATTAAATTAATTAAAACCGTTAAAATATCCGGGTTGTTACACTCTCCCCCACTCAAAACTTTTCGTCCTCGAAAAGGAAGGAGGTAGGAGAATAGATACAACCAAAAGAAATAGACTTGAATTTACATAATGAACAATTAATTTAAACCATATATATTTAAATTTAAATTAATTTATATTCAACAATTTGTTTTTAAATCAAGGTTTCCATAAAATTGTCTTGATTTCACATTTATTGATGTTAGATACAAAAGGTTTCTCTCAAATGAAATTCAATTTAAATTTAATTAATACCTCATTAAATTGATTTAATTTCAATTTATTAACTTTCAAAACAATTTTTATTTATTAATCACATCTATTATTTATTATTCATAAACATTATAATTAAAATTTAAGTGAATAACTTTCATTATACGCACTCACATTTTATTTATACAGACAATTTATATTGTATATTATCCAATTTTATTAAATTAACAACTTCAAAGATCATAAATTTGAATAGTTATTTATTATAATCATAATTTATTTGACAAATTTAATTCATCTTTATTCCAAATTATTATTAAATAATTTTACTTATTATATCTTATCATATATATATTAAGTACATTTGCATTTATTATAACTACTCAAATTTATTTAAAAATTCCTTTGTTATCATTTATATTGTATAATATTCAATTACATAGTTGACTTTTGAGAATTTAGGTAAGTTATATTAAGTCCAATTAATATTACGCAAATAATTTCTAATTAAATTCTCTCAATTTTAAATATTAATTCAAAATTTGGTTTCATTTATAATTGAAATCGTCTTTTACCTAAATTTTAAAAATTAAATTTACAATTAACTTCAAACAATTTAGAAATAAATATATATACACATTATATCCAAATCAAATCAAATACTTATATATATATATATTTTAAATCATGTTGTACTTTAAAATTTTCAAATCAAATTCATTTCAAAACAAGAGTGTAGCAAGCTACTGATGGTCTCTCCACTTCGAAACTCGAAAATGAATGTAGATGATGCGGCCGTCATCACCGAAATTATTTTCCAGTGACAAGGAGAAGAGCACTGATTTTAAACATTTTAAAGTTCTTTGAAACGGTTTCTATTTGAAAATATCTTAAATACTATACGCTTAAAAACTTTCAAATCAACATTGAAATCATCGGAAATTAAATTCTCAAATTCTTGATTTAAATTCGTTTAAATTCCAAATCAAATTATAAACAAGTTTTATAAATTCATTTTTACGCAATGGACAACAGTTTACGAAACAATAATTGAAAATCAAATATTTTTATTTCTGGCAACAAATTCATTAACAATTTAATTTCAGCACTTTATACTTATATAAAATATAATAATACAAAACTATTTTATTCACTAAATTCGAAAATACTATTGTGATAGTTTGCTCTGTTCAAGTGTTTTGGAAATCCTATCGATTGCGTTGATCAGACGAATCGATCGAAAACCCAAATCAACATCAGCAACTCAAACAACACAACATATATAAAACATTTTTAATATTTATCCACAAATACACTTCCTCGCTCGACGATACGACAATCGATTTCAAAGCAAGTATAGAGATTCAAATTTGATAGAAATAAATTCCAAGAGAACACTGATTCGATAATAGTTTGAAACAGAGGATAAGATAATTCAATTAACAGAATCGAGAGATGGATAAGCATATTTAATTCACGGGCAACCTTAACCGGGTCGACCGTAACTTCAAGAATGAAATCGATGCAGAATTCCGAGGTAAATCGACATTCGGCTTCAGGAGATAGAATTCAGGTATAGCAGAAGATAGATAGCGTCGTAAACCGAGGACACAGAAATCTCTGGTAAATCAATGCCTACTGTAAAGGAGTTTCACACATTTGCAAATAATTCGAAGATTGGTGAGACCGCCGATTCATTATAAAGATCATTCGAAGTGGAGTTATAGGATACTCCGGAATTGAAAGAAGACGAATTGTGAGGGCCAAAAATGAATTTCGGAACCGAGGGAACGTTCCAAAATTCAAAGGGATTAAGTCAAAAGGAAGAGATTTAAACTCGAATGAGAGTGATTCTGTAAATACATTTACCCTATATGCTAAGTTTGGCCTAGAGCTACCAAAAGCTCTGATACCAACTGTAACGACCCGCTATTTTGGACTATTCGCATCCGCACATGTCGGACTTGAATAATTCAAAATACCGAATTATTAATTTAAATTTGGCAAAACTCAGATATACAGTAAACAAATAATCACAGAATCACAAACACAGAGTAATAATATGCAGCGGAAGTAAAAGAGATAGTAGTTCATGAAGCTACTATATATATATATAAGATACATCAGAGTTTACAACAGAAGAGAAATATGATACATCAAGTACAAATCAGAATACATCACTGGAATCATCGAATACTGAAAGAAGAATAGATGGCTGGATCTTCAAGCAAAGCTCCAACTCCAAAGATGAGTCTCGAAAGCTGATCAACCACTCAGTCTGACCCGAGCGTAAAGCAAAACACAAAACACTCGAGTCAGGATTAATATTCTCATATCAATAAATTCAACTCAAGTGAAATAGCAATCGAAATACAAGTAACTCAAAGGATGTTGGAATCACCATCCTCTAAGGATCCGTTAAACTATCTACTATTTAGTAGTGTACGCTAAATAGATAATGTCTATCAGTAATATAAAGTATCAAAATAGTGTTAAGACGTTACCATTATCCCCCTTAACACATTTTATAAATGTCATAGTCTATACAGCACTGTAAAACTCCACCGTAAACAGGTGGGATATCAGGGAGTACTCCATAGGTATAACACAAAACAAATTCGTAGTGGTCGCGTATATAGGGATACAAGTATGACAAGGCACATGAGGCAATACCCAAGGTAGTGAAACTACCATTCGCCTGATCCGGACCGGTGAGAACGCATCGTCGCAACGATCGCATCACCGCGAAACAACACTCCTGAAATTCCGAGGGTGCACCAATCAATCACAAGTAATGAGTAGTAGTTACGAAGAAGTGTGTCCACTCGAGGTGGCTAACCCCATTTGGCCCGGCACGGCTCCTGATTTTAGTCATTTCCAATTTGACACAAGTGTCAAGGCTATCCATTATCGTTCTCTTTCTTCAGACATCACGTACATCATTCCAACCACTTCATTCTGGATCACCACTCCGCGTATAGTTATTAAAGTGGTTTTCGGTTTAGATAGAGGGTATAACCATAACCGATTCCGGTCTCTTTAATAACTTTCGTAATTATTATACCGATTGGTCGTTTAATAAATTTCAAAAACAAATCAATTTCAATTTCAATTTTAATTCGAAAATCAACATTTCGTTTGTCTTTCTAAATCAATTTTCAAAGTTTACGTTACAAAACTTTCAAATTACCATTTCAAATTCTTATAATTCGATTTCAACTTTTATTCAAACAATTTAAATATTGATTCAAGTTCGTATATGACTTTTATTTCGAAATCATTTAAATAAATTAATTTAACACTCAAATCAATTTCAAATTCATTTATCGATTTCATTCAATATTCGTTAAGTTACCTTATCATTCAAAACAATTTTACTTAATTCCCAATTCATTAAATCAATTACTTACGTTCATCTTTATTATAACAAAACTTCAAATTTAACTAAATTAGATTCGTCAAATCAAATTTCCAAAATTACAAGTCTTACATTAATTTCAATAAATCACATTTTATTTCTTGTTAAAGAAATTCAATTTCATTTATTTACTTACTCGGTTACACATTTCAAAATCAATTAATCAACAACTAAATTTCATATATTCAAGAAGTTCAATTTCACTTATTCAAAAGTTCAATTTCTCTTATCAAAGAATTCAAATTTTATTCAATTATCAAATAATTCAATCTTATTCAATTATTAAATAATTTCAACTTAATTATAAATTCAAACTTAATTATTAAATCATTTCAAACTTAATTCAATGAATGATTCCAATTTAACTGTTAAATAATTAAATTCAAAACAACGTTCTTTCATCAGTTATTACATTAATATTTTGTTTCAGATTTCAATATTAACATTTTCCTTTTATCAAAATTTACGTTCCAAATTTTATTTCAAAACCTTATTATTCAAATAAAATCTTTATTTTATTTCAAATCAAATTATTGACCAATCGGTTTATTTAATTCTCTATCCTAAGTCAAGTTCATTTTGGGTATTTATCATTTCAACCCGATTCCAATTCAATTCACAAATCAAAGCATAGCAAAGGGAACTTGCAGTGTGATAACAGGGATGTTGTCAAAGTAAATAAACAAGCAATAAAATCAATAACAATCCAATAATTAATTCAAATAATCCCGAAATAATCGTATTAATTCGCGTTGTTAGTTGTGCGAATTAATATAATTATTTCTAGAATCTACACTATCATTTCATGTAGATTAAAGATTATTACATTACGGTTTTTCCCACTTGTCGTTCAATTTCAATTTCAAATTTTATTCTACAATAATTAATCTGATATACGTTCAAAGGTTCAAAATATAATTTATCAAATTCTACGTGTCAATTAACATAACAATTAAAAGTAGTCATATTATTCAAATTAACTAATCAAATCCAAAACATATGTCAATTCAAAATTTTTAAACTATCCTACGTCAAATTCAATTGCATAATATTTATCACTTTATACATTACAATTTACATCCAATATTAACAGCAAACAATCAATCAATTATCGACCAAACTGGATTATTATTGCATACATAACAGAGAACGGTGTCAGATGTCAAAAGTGAACTGATACTTAAATAAAAGTGCAATAAATAACAGCAGTATATTTCAATTGTCGTTCCAATTGAAATCAAATTTAATAAATAAAAGAATATTAATCGTGAGTGATTACTCACCTTTCGAGGCTAGAGAAAATAGGAGATGGCACGGATACGCACACTGATACGGACACTGAAATGGAGTTACAAATCCAAGCATGATTCTCAGAGCAAAGTAGGATTGGCACGAATCGACGAGCAAAACTGTTAAATAGGAATTGCAGAAATCAAATCAAAACATTCAACATAGCAACAATTACAAAACATGTCCTACGTCAAAGTTTAACAATATAATTTTATGTGCTACCGAGATCGAAATGGTCTGAAATTTGGTATGAATAAAGATCAAAACTTGTATTTCAAAACTGCAAAGAATCACTTGATTCCGACGTAAGACGGAGGAGATACGATGCGTCAAACATGAACTCAGGTCGTGTTTGCAACAGTGTAAAATAATTTTAAGTACAAAAGAACATCTGCCTGGGTCAAACTTCTAGATCCTCGACCACTAATCAAACGATGTCGGATTTTGCTAAAATTCGACATGCATAAATTAGGTAACTTCGACTCTTTTTTAAAACTAGGATCAATCCATTCCGATAAAACATGAGTGAGATATGATATCGTGAACATGAAGTCTAACTGCTGTTCAGAAAAAAATAAAAATAAACAAATATCACCTTTATTATAAACTACAACCATGAAAACAAAGCCATGTTCACTATATCACATATGTGCTTGCATAATTAATATATTTAAAACAAATGCAAATGCTTCAACCAGGTTACTCACACAATACACTTAAAACAGAAGTCTTAAAACTATAAACGAATAAATTTAAATCAGACGAGACAAAACTTATGAACTTATATATACAATAATGTAAGCATAATTTTTTCCCTTTTTTTTTCTTTTACATTATCAAACTGACTCATTATATCATATTTTACAACAACCGGCTGTTCGATAATAAACTTGCAAATTATAAAACAGTATTATAAAAATTTAACTTATAAATCTTTGTCAAAGCTAATCTATACTGTAGCTGTTAATAATAACTTTTAAATGTATATATATGCATACATAACTAACAGATTATATTTATATTAAAAAGAAAACAACATCTTGTATAAAATTATGCAACTGAATATATACACAAACTGATTTTTTTTATACAACAGCTAAGAATATTTACATAAATTGAAAATACTATAAACAGTATATATATATTAACACATGTTAAAATCAGATATCTTTATGTATACGTCAAAATTGAAACACATATTAACAACAGAACCTATACTAAACTTTATGTATTAACGTATCATACCACTTTGTGAACTCTATTTACGTATGTATAAATTATAGGATACATGATAGTGGTAAGGCATGAAAAGGTGCACAACTTTATAATGTAGCTGTTTATCATGTAAATTATATGACTCTATCCCGTAGCTTGTTTAAAATAATATATACTTACAATAGGCTATAACTTATAATATAATATACCATAATTTAATATAATACAATATAACTTACATACATCTTTACCGATTTTATACAAATTATTACAGTTTAAATCCAACAGAAATATTCTTTGAACAAAATTTATCCAAACATATAAGTTGACTATATTCAACTAAAAATATGTATAAACAGCAAGTATTTTATATAACTAATGCAATCTAACTAATATGACTGCTACCTCTGAAAATAGATATACTAAAGTTGCCTTTATAATATATGTATATATACTTAAAACACATATAATACACATATAAAACTTTTCAAAATACTCAAACATTATTAGTAGACTACAAATTTTACTACTACAGCAAATATAAAATATACGTATGTAACATTTTTTTTTCTAAAACTTTATCGATTCATATAGCAGTAGTCACCTAATATTTGTATATACATAAACAATATAAGGAACAAATTTATCCTTTCAATTCTATTATAAAGTGACCGAACAGATGTACATATAGTACTAAGATAAATTAACATGTATATACAAATAAATAGGATAACACAAACTAACCCTTATATATATATACGTGAAGAGTTTGAGGATCTGACGCGGCTGCTTGTCTTCGGCTGAAGGAAGTTGGTTGCGGGATCAAGATGGTTGGAAGCACGGGTTAAGCGTGAGGAGTACATGAGGGGTTGCAAGCAACAGGCGAAGGCGGGTGTGCGTTGGGCGGTGGTCAGTGGACGCGGGTTGCACAGTTTTTTGTGTTGTTTAATGGGCTTGCGTGGGTGGGCTTCGGCAAGAATGTGAGGTCTGGGAAAATAATGAAGAAGGAGATGGGTAGATAAAGATGAGCAGGTGGAAGAAATTTGAAAGAACAAAGGCACGGGGACAGATGGATTTCAATACAACATGCAGAGAGAAAATAAGAGGAGGTGAGAACAAATGGAAAAGAAGAATGGATAAGAACAGACAAATAGAATGAACGCAGGAGAAAAAAAAATAAGAAAGAAATAGAAAGTCCGGTAAAATGAATTAACTCACAAAAATGAACGGGCATATGGCTGTTGAGTTGCTCGAGGAAAAGTTGAATGGACAAGGGACGCATAGCGTCACCAAAACCAAAAGTCACAGAGACCGGTACCCATACGTTTACCGATTCGCGATTTCGCCGTGAACCAGATACCAAAACAAACATATAAATATATCGTGGAGATCAGCACAATGAGACGATCAAAACGGTATACATATATTAGTGGTACGATTGAATTATAAAAATTCAAAATTTTATACTACGGAAAATGCATAAAAATCGCAGAAAAATAAGATCGACGGAGTCAAAAATGTCCGAATTTGGAAAAACGACGAACTGATAACTTGCTCAAAAGATGATTTAGAATTTTTCTATGTAAAAATATTTTGGTTTTGAAAACGTTTTATTTTCATCGCTTTTTAACTGATTAGATTGAAGTAAATTTACGCGCGAAATAAACTTTCATATTTTTGGACGAAAATTTACCAGTTGCTATGTTTCACTAGATGCATTTCAAATATAAAATTTATATTTCAAAATTTTATCGTTTACCCTTCCACACAAATCCAGTTAATTAAATTAATTAAAACCGTTAAAATATCCGGGTTGTTACAAAGGTAGTGCACGCAAGCATGAAATGCAACACACGGTATCGATTTTATTGGTATTTATTTTACACTTGATGCGTTGATCTTTTGTGTAATGCATGTGTAGTGGCGAGGCAGTACACGCGTGTGTGTGCTGCAGCCCTACCTGAATTGATGTTTTTAAGTAATGTTCCAATTACTTGAATTGTTTTGTTTAATTCGATATTTTGGAATTTGCTGATTTGTTGTTAACGCTGTTATGCATTATATTTACTGTTATCCTTTTCTTCATTAAAGGATTGAATAGGTGAAATTATTGTGACTGTCGTCTAATTGTTATTTAATTATTACTGCTTCTGCGCACTAATAACCGAGTTTGAATTAGACTAACCTGTGTATTATTTTCTTTTGAATTTAATACTCGGGTCAGGCCGAGTTATTACAGGTTGTAGATATCTTACTTTGGGTTGCTGCTAGAGCCATGAAGTTTGTTCTTACTTTTTGGAGTAGTCGTTGTCTTAGAATAGGATGTTGTGTATTCATGTATATTATTTTCGATAATGTACTTGTATATGTAACTTTCAGAGTCGACAGTTGTAGTTGTATCATATATATTGCATCACATGTATTGTAACTGACTGAGTTATTATATATATGAGACCTTTTGTTTTATCTGTGTTATTATTATATCTACTGTCCTAAACTATTATGAATCATCGTAGTTCGTTTTATACTGGAATTGGGGTATGTCGATGGGAGTAAATAAATCAGAGATGAAAAATGAAAGGATATATATATATATACCACTCCTATCGAGATAACCAAAACTAGTGTAAGGCCTAACTATGGATGGCCGCTCCTCAACAGCCTTATTCTCCGCGCTAGTTGACAGCATTACATCGTAGTGTTCTTGGCTAGCGTGGGTATAGAGGTGGGGCGTCACATCTTAGTATCAAAGCCTGGGGTTTAGGACAAATATAAAACATAACTTAGATGAAACATGTGTTACAACTATTTGTCGACGTTTTATCTCTCATCTTTGCCTATGATTATCTTTGCTTGTTAGGTATGAATTCCTAACGCTTATTCATGCGCATTTGATTTTGATTTCGTGAAAGTATATTGGCTTCGGCCCCCGTTTGCTTTTCGAACTCAAGTTGAGTTTTTGATGATGTTGATTCGTTTTGTACTCGACTATGGCCATTACTTGTTAACGTCGACATTGACTTGATTTTTACTTTTGTTGAAGTCATTTATGCATTTATGCTCGTTTTGCTTTGTTTTTCCAACTGTTAATCGATTCTTCTTTACCGATTAGTTATTATCACCTTTATCGACTTTGATAACTTCTATTTATGGAATTTTTGGGTATTCCTACTTTGATGGATTTGGAATCGAATTCTTTGGATTTTATTCACGTCTTCGAATGTGAACTTTAGTGAATTGATTTGGTTTTCAAATATAATCGATTCTTGGTTATTTCCCCGATTTGTTGCTATCATTTATTAGCAACTTTGATGACATTTTCTTCGGGTTTTTGTGAACATACTTTTTGAAGGATTCGGTATCGATTTCTTTGGATTCTATTCACATCTTTGTATGTGAATTCTTGTGATTGATTGTTTCTACAATCATTTTTGTGATTTGTCACTTTAAAAATATAAAGGTTTCAATGCCAGTAGTAAATATCAAAACTATTTTATCAAAATGATTTCAACTCTATTTTCAATAACAAACTCTTTTCCTAAACCGTTTTTCAATCTATTAGTGTATACAAACCTTTATTTCACTCGTATGAGAAATCTAATTAAACGGCTTTGCAAAACAAGTGGTACGAAACGCTTGCGTTTACTTCGTCGGTTAATTTTTGGACTTGTTCGATTGAACCACTTGTGACATTTTTCTAGTGAAGATCTACAGTTTGTTCGTAAATATTTAAGTTAAGCTAGTGGTTATGGGACATGAAGCTAAACTTTTATATTCACTAACTTAGTGTAATTGACACTTCTCGTTGATCATGACGATCATTTTTATGATTTAGACTAGCAATTGTGCGATGTCTCTTTGTTTGCAAGGTTAGACTAGACACCATTTGTGTGATTCCACCCATACATACCTTTTTGATTTTTGGTTAGTCTAGAGCTCATCTGTGTGATTCCACTCACACATACTTTCTTTTTGTTTGCGAGGTTAGACTAGACACCATTTGTGTGATTGCACTCACACATCCCTTTTTGATTTTTGGTTAGTCTAGACCTCATCTATGTGATTCCACTCACACATACTTTCTTTTTTTTTGCAAGGTTAGACTAGGCACCATTTGTGTGATTCCACTCACATATAACTTTTTGATTTTTGGTTAGTCTAGACCTCATCTGTCCGATTCCACTCACACATACTTTCTTTTTGTTTGCGAGATTAGACTAGACACCATTTGTGTGATTCCACTCACGCATACCTTTTTGATTTTTGGTTAGTCTAGACCTCATCTGTGTGATTCCACTCACACATACTTTCTTTTTGTTTGCGAGGTTAGACTAGAAACCACTTGTGTGATTCCACTTACACATACCTTTTTGATTTTTGGTTAGTCTAGACCTCATCTGGGTGATTCCGACTCACGCATATGGGGTAGCTTCCTATGGTCTTCCGACAGTCATGTGATAGGCCTCTATCCCTTTTTCTATGTTTTCTGGATTTCTTATGTAGATTTCTAGAATTTGCGTTTTCTGGATTTCTTGTGATGATTTCTAGAATTCGTGCTTCACCAATTTTCGTGATTTTTATTGATAAGATTTATCAATTTTTGTGCATCGGCGAATTCGTGTGTCATTGACTTGTTATGAATACTAGTTTAAGGTATGATACCCCTTTCTATCTTTGAGAAGATTCTTGTGACATTTTTTATGAATGAAAATTCATTGGTATTATATTCTGATGCCAATTATTTTGATGATATTTTTACGTATTAACTTCAGTAACCGTCAATTTTAAAATGAATTTTCAAGCGGTTATCCGCAATGCTGATTTTGTTGTCCGTTTTTACGGTATTTTGAGAAGTGAAATTTCGTTGTCGAAGTTGCTACTTATGTTGCTGTTTTAATCACGTGTTTTAAAAAAAATTATTTTTAAAAATTGTTTCAAAATATAAATCAAAATTGTTTTTAAAATTTTTACAGTTTACGCTTTCAAAAGAATGAGAAAGCGATTTAAACATTTCAGAAAAATCGAGGACTGTGACCCCTTTCTTTTACTAATTCGCTTAATTTCGGATTGTCCGTTTGAGAATGTGAAATGTTATTTTTAAAATACACAATTATGCACTTTCAAGAAAACGATGAAGTGAATTAAACGAATTAGTAAAACTCATGGTTATGGGACATGTGCGTTTTCTATTTCGGTTAATTCCGGACTCGTTAATTGAATATTTGTGATTTCTGATTATCATTTTTGATAACCGAATATTTGTGATTTCTGATTGTCGTTTTTGATAATCGGATGTTTGTGGTTTCTGATTATCGTTTTTGGTAATCAGATGTTTGTGATTTCTGATTATCATTTTTGATATTCGGATGTTTGTGATTTCGGATTATCGTTTTTGATAATCGGATGTTTGTGCTTTCTGATTATCATTTTTTATAATCGGATGTTTGTGTTTTCTGATTATCGTTTTTGATAATCGCATTTTTGTGATTTCTGATTATCGTTTTTGATAATCAGATATTTGTGATTTCTGATTATCGTTTTTGATAATCGTATATGTGTGGTTTCTGATTATCGTTTTTGGTAATCGGATGTTTGTGATCTCGTTTCTGATAATTGGATGTTTGTAGTTTCTGATTATCGTTTTTGATAATCGGATGTTTGTGATTTCTGATTATCGTTTCTGATAATCGGATGTTTGTGATTTCTGATTATCGTTTTTGATAATCGGATGTTTGTGATTTCTGATTATCGTTTTTGATAATCCGATATTTGTGATTTCTGATTATCGTTTTTGATAATTGGATATTTGTAATTTAATTATCATTTGAGATAACAAAAATTTATGATTTAAGATCTGATTATCATTTGTGATGATTAAATATTTGTGATTTAAGATTTGATTATCAATTGTGATAATTAAATATTCGTTGATTTGTGATTTCTGATTATCGTTTTTGATAATCAGATATTTGTTGTTTCTGATTGCCGCTTGTGATAATTAGATATTTGAGATTTAATTATCGTTTGTGATAATTAAATATTTGTGATTTAAGATTTGATTATCGTTTTGATAATTGACTATTTGTTGATTTGAAATTTGATTACCGTTGTGGTAATTCCTGATTATCGTTTTTGATAGTTAGATATTTTTGATTTGTGTTTTCTAATTTCTTTGTTGATAATTAGATTTGCTGATTTTGCTGTTTTCTAATTATCGTATCGATAATTAGATATTGTTGTTTTGTGATTTCTATATTCTAGTTGTCTAATTGATAATTGAATATTGCTGATAATTGCATTTATTCAGTTTTGTTGTTTTCTGAATTATCTATTTGATGGTTAGATTTTGCTGGAAATTTGTGAATTTCTTTTATTGGATTCAAAAGATTTCTTTGGCATCTGTATTCTTGATCTTTATTTTTCTAGCTTAAACAGTTTATGTTAGGAAAGTAATTAATAGTGACGACCTTAATTATGTAAATTGCGGGGGCGCATTTTCTTTAAGGAGGGGAGTCTGTAACAACCCAAGATTTTTCACCATTTATAATCATCGTTAAATGTTTAATGGCGATGGCTAATTGCTTTGGGTAGTGTTTAATCGAGATGAAATTCTTTTAAATTTGTTAAAGATTTGTGGGCTTTAAAATAATCGTTTGATATTGACAATTTATCTTGCTCAGTCAGTCGATGTTGCTTGGATGCTAGAGATTGATTAAGGCTTTCAATCGAACCTTGGTCCAATAACCCTCTTTCCACTATCTTTATTACTTCGGCCCATTCCCTTTACAAATGGATTCAACCCGTCCCCCTCTCTTTATTGATCATTCGAAACCGTAAAACAAAATAATGAAAAGAAAATGGTGGCTCGTTTTCGTTCGTTCGTCTTCACAAATTGGGGCTTCTGCCGATTTCATTCGCTCGTCTTCGAGATGCCACTACGTCGACTCCGCCAAGTGTCGTTGCTCACGGCTGCCACGTCAAAGAAGGTGAGTGTTTCACTCACATCTAATTCCTATCTCGAGTTTATTAGTGTTCAAATTCTATGATTTTCGTTCGAATTTGATTGTTGAATTCGTCCCTTGATTTGTCGGCCATTCGACTATGTGGGAGATTGATGTTTTCTGAATTGGTTATGTTCCGTGTCTTGATGATTTGTCGTGATGACTTTGAGTTGTCACGAGCATTTGCGTTTTGTTGATTTGAGTTGCATTTTATAATGGGCATCAGCTTTAACTTTGATTTTGGTTTGAATATGTTGTTATGCTTTCATGAATTTCTGGCATCACCGATCCTTAGGGCTTTGATTTTTATGGCCCCTGTGAGCTTCGTCTCTGGCCATCTTTGTATTCATTCCTGAAGCATTGATTTGAATTTTTGATAACCACGGCTTTTAAAACTGTTTGACAGTGCTTCGTCCCTTACCTGTTGCACATACAACCTGATGTTTGAACATGACTTGGTTTGTGATAGTGTTTGACTTGGTCACCGTTGTTTTGTTCTCTGCTATGAATTGCTTTGCTTGATTTTATTCAGTTCTTCATTGTAAGTTGTTGATTAATCACTGTGTACATGTGGTACATCAATGTACATATATATAACTTGATTTTGTACACTCTACTATGATTTTAAAACTGTTGTGAGTTGCATCTACATAACTGCTGCTCACTTGATTGCATTCCTTTGCATTGGGTTTGTGTAATCTGGTCTTGTGGCACTGTGTGCAACTCAGTTTGCATTGTGTTCCCTTTGGTGCACTTTGTACCTGGTCATTTTGAGCTGGTTCATTTTTGTGTTCATCACTTGTTTTCCTGTTCATGGGGATGTTTACACTCCTGCATTGTGTGTGTGTGTATATATATATATATATATATATATGTTTGTGCACTGACTTGAGTTCGACTTTAGTTGAGTCTTGTTTGTTGTTGCAATTGCTAGTTTGAGTTATGTTTCCTCTTGCACATGCTCTTTTATACATATGTCGGTGGAGCTCGTGGTCATCCTGCTTTTCCTGGATTGTGTACATCTGTGCACATTGATGTATAGGCATTCATATTATACTTGCACTTGTAATTATTTCCACACTTGTGCAAGCTGTTTCAGTCTGGACTTGATTTCTTTATGCGGTCCTGTTGACTTGAAGTCTAATCTTCAGGTGGCTTGACTTGGAGTTGTATGGTCTGGACTTAATTCATTTGTGATTCTACCATTGTTACATTTTGGTTTGTGGCTTGTCCGGTTTGATGTGTTATGTACTTATGCACTCAAACCTGATTTGAGATTATCGGTATTCATCCCTTGCCTGTTGCATTTGCAGTGTCTTCATTTGTGCACTGCTATGTATTGGTATCTCGACGTATTGATTTTAGCTTGCATTGATCATGTGCTAAAATCAAAAATCGATTGAATTTGAAAACCAAATCAATTCACTAAAATTCACATTCGAAGACGTGAATAAAATCCAAAGAATTCGATTCCAAATCCATCAAAGTAGGAATACCCAAAAATTCCAGAAATAGAAGTTATCAAAGTCGACAAAGATGATAACAACTAATCGGAAAAGAAGAATCGATTAACAATTGAAAAAACAAAGCTAAACGAGCATAAATGCATAAATGACTTCAACAAAAGTAAAAATCAAGTCAACGTCGAAGTTAACAAGTAATGGCCATAGTCGAGTACAAAACGAATCAACATCATCAAAAACTCAACTTGAGTTCGAAAAGCAAACGGAGGCCGAAGCCAAAATACTTCAACGAAATCAAAATCAAATGCGCATAAATAAGCGTTAGGAATTCAAACCTAGCAAGCAAAGATAATCATAGGCAAAGATGAGAGATAAAACGTCGACAAATAGTTGTAACACATGTTTCATCTAAGTTATGTTTTATATTTGTCCTAAACCCCTGGCTTTGATACCAAGCTGTGAAGCCCCACCTCTATACCCACGCTAGCCAAGAACACTACGGTGTAATGCGGTCAACTAGCGCGGAGAATAAGGCTGTTGAGGAGCGGCCATCCATAGTTAGGCCTTACACTAGTTTTGGTTATCTCGATAGGAGTGGTATTTATATATATATATATATATATCCTTTCATTTTTCATCTCTGATTTATTTACTCCCATCGACATACCCCAATTCCAGTATAAAACGAACTACGATGGTTCGTAATAGTTTAGGACAGTAGATATAATAGTAACACAGATAATATAAATGTGGAACACAGATAAAACAAAAAGTCTCATATATGTAATAACTGATGTCAGTTACAATACATGTGATACAATATATATGATACAACTACAACTGTCGACTCTAGAAGTTACATATACAAGTACATTATCGTAAATAATATACATGAATTCACAACATCCTATACTAAGACAACGACTACTCCAAAAAGTAAGAACAGACTTCATAGCTCTAGCAGCAACCCAAAGTAAGATATCTACAACCTGTAATAACTCGGTCTGACCCGAGTATTAAATTCAAAAGAAAATAATACACGGGTCAGTCTAATTCAAAATCAGTTATTAGTGCGCAGAAGCAGTAATAATTAAATAACAATTAGACGACAGTCACAATAATTTCACTTATTCAATCCTTTAATAAAGAAAAGGTTAACGGTAAATATAATGCATAACAGCGTTAACAACAAATCAGCAAATTCCAAAATATTGAATTAAACAAAACAATTCAAGTATTTAGAACATTACTTAAAAACATCAATTCAGGTAGGGCTGCAGCACACGCACGCGTGTACTGCCTCGCCACTACACATGATCAATGCATCAAGAGTAAAAGAAATACCAATAAAATCGATACCGTGTCGCTGCAGTTCACGCTTGCGTGCAATGCCTTGCCACATTGATTATTTCCCCGATTTGTTGCTATC
Organism: Allium cepa; assembly: GCA_030765085.1. Taxonomy (NCBI): domain Eukaryota; kingdom Viridiplantae; phylum Streptophyta; class Magnoliopsida; order Asparagales; family Amaryllidaceae; genus Allium; species Allium cepa. The sequence continues at coordinate 763,643,987 of CM060937.1, read as the reverse complement.
ATTTATTAGCAACTTTGATGACATTTTCTTCGGGATTTTTGTGAACATACTTTTTGAAGGATTCGGTATCGATTTCTTTGGATTCTATTCACATTTTGTATGTGAATTCTTGTGATTGATTATTTCTACAATCATTTTTGTGATTTGTCACTTTAAAAATATAATGGTTTCAATACTAGTAGTAAATATCAGAACTCTTTTATCAAAATGATTTAAACTCTATTTTCAATATCGAACTCTTTTCCTAAACCGTTTTCCAATCTATTAGTATATACAAACCTTTATTTCACTCGTATGTGAAATATAATTAGACGGTTTAGCAAAACAAGTGGTATCAAACGCTTTAGTTTACTTCGTCGGTTAATTTTTGTACTTGTTCGATTGAACCACTTGTGACATTTTTCTAGTGAAGATCTACAGTTTGTTTGTAAATATTTAAGTTAAGCTAGTGGTTATGGGACATGAAGCTAAACTTTTATATTCACTAACTTAGTGTAATTGACACTTCTCGTTGATCATGACGATCATTTTTATGATTTAGACTAGCAATTGTGCGATGTCTCTTTGTTTGCATGGTTAGACTAGACACCATTTGTGTGATTCCACTCACACATACCTTTTTGATTTTTGGTTAGTCTAGACCTCATTTGCGTGATTCCACTCACACATACTTTCTTTTTGTTTGCGAGGTTAGACTAGACACCATTTGTGTGATTCCACTCCCACATCCCTTTTTGATTTTTGGTTAGTCTAGACCTCATCTGTGTGATTCCACTCACACATACTTTCTTTTTGTTTGCAAGGTTAGACTAGGCACCATTTGTGTGATTCCACTCACACATACCTTTTTGATTTTTGGTTAGTCTAGACCTCATCTGTGTGATTCCATTCACACAGACTTTCTTTTTGTTTGCGAGGTTAGACTAGACACCATTTGTGTGATTCCACTGACACATACCTTTATGATTTTTGGTTAGTCTAGACCACATCTATGTGATTCAACTCACACATACTTTCTTTTTGTTTGCGAGGTCAGATTAGACACCACTTGTGTGATTCCACTCACACATACCTTTTTGATTTTTGGTTAGTCTAGACCTCATCTGGGTGATTCCGACTCACCCATATGGGGTAGCTCCCCATGGTCTTCGGACCGTCATGTGATAGGCCTCTTTCCCTTTTTCTGTGTTTTCTGGATTTCTTGTGTAGATTTCTAGAATTTGTGTTTTCTGGATTTCTTGTGCAGATTTCTAGAATTTGTGTTTTCTGGATTTCTTGTGATGATTTCTAGAATTTATGCTTCACCAATTTTCGTGATTTCTATTGATAAGATTTATCAAATTTTGTGCATTGGTGAATTCGTGTGTGATTGACTTGTTATGAATACTAGTTTAGGGTATGATACCCCTTTCTATCTTTGAGAAGATTCTTGTGACATTTTTGATGAATGAAAATTCATTGTTATTATATTTTGGTGCCAATTATTTTGATGAGATTTTGACGTGTTAACTTCAGTAAACGTCAATTTTAAAATGAATTTTCAAGCGGTTATCCCGCAATTCTGATTTTGTTGTCCGTTATTACGGTATTTTGAGAAGTGAAATTTCCTTGTCGAAGTTGCTACTGATGTTGCTATTTTAATCACGTGTTTTAAAAATTTGTTATTTTTAAAAGTTGTTTCAAAATATAAATCAAAATTGTTTTCAAAAATTTTACAGTTTACGCTTTCAAAAGAACGAGGAAGGGATTTAAACGTTTCAGAAAAATCGAGGACTATGACCCCTTTCTTTTACTGATTCGCTTAATTCCTGATTGTTCATTTGAGAATGTGAAATGTTATTTTTAAAATACATAATTATGCACTTTCAAGAAAACGATGAAGTGAATTAAACGATTTAGTAAAACTCGTGGTTATGGGACATGTGCGTTTGCTATTTCGGTTAATTCCAGACTCGTTAATTGAATATTTGTGATTTCTGATTATCGTTTTTGATAATCGGATATTTGTGATTTTTGATTATCATTTTGATAATCTGATATTTGTGTTTTCTGATTATCGTTTTTGATAATCGGATGTTTGTGATTTCTGATTATCCTTTTTTATAATCGGATGTTTGTGATTTCTGATTATCGTTTTTGATAATCGGATGTTTGTGATTTTTGATTATCGTTTTTGATAATCTGATATTTGTGATTTCTGATTATCGTTTTTGATAATAGGATATTTGTGGTTTCTGATTATTGTTTTTGATAATCGGATGTTTGTGATTTCTGATTATCGTTTCTGATAATCGGATGTTTATGATTTCTGATTATCGTTTTTGATAATCGGATGTTTTTGATTTCTGATTATCGTTTTTGATAATCGGATGTTTGTGATTTCTGATTATCGTTTTTGATAATCGGATGTTTGTGATTTCTGATTATCGTTTTTGATTATTGGATATTTGTGATTTAATTATCGTTTGAGATAACTAAAAAAATTTGATTTATGATTTGATTATCATTTGTGATAATTAAATATTTGTGATTTAAGATTTGATTATCAATTGTGATAATTAAATATTCGTTGATTTCTGATTCCTGATTATCGTTTTTGATAATCAGATATTTGTTGTTTATGATTGTCACTTGTGATAATTAGATATTTGAGATTTAATTATCGTTTGTGATAATTAAATATTTGTGATTTAAGATTTGATTATCGTTTTGATAATTGAATATTTGTTGATTTGAAATTTGATTACCGTTGTGGTAATTCCTGATTATCGTTTTTGATAGTTAGATATTTGTGATTTGTGTTTTCTAATTATCTTTGTTGATAATTAGATTTGCTTTTTTCTAATTATCGTATCGATAATTAGATATTGTTGTTTTGTGATTTCTAAATTCTAATTATCTAATTGATAATTGAATATTTCTGATAATTGCATTTATTCAGTTTTTTGTTTTCTGAATTATCTATTTGATGGTCAGATTTTGTTGGAAATTTGTGAATTTCTTTTATTGGAATCAAAAGATTTCTTTGGCATCTGTCTTCTTCATCTTTATTTTTCTAGCTCAACCAGTTTATGTTAGGAAAACAATTATTATTGACGACCTTAATTATGTAAATTGTGGGGGCGCAATTTCTTTAAGGAGGGGAGTCTGTAACAACCCAAGATTTTTCACCAATTTATAACCATCGTTAAATATTTAATGGCGATGGCTAATTACTTTGGGTAGTGTTTAGTCGAGATGAAATTCTTTTAAATTTGTTAAAGATTTGTGGGCTTTAAAATAATCGTTTGATTTTGTCAATTTATCTTGCTCAGTCAGTCGATGTTGCTTGGATGCTAGAGATTGATTCGGGCTTTCAATCGAACCTTGGTCCAATAACCCTCTTTCCTCTATCTTTATTACTTCGGCCCATTCCCTCTACAAATGGATTCAACCCGTCCCCCTCTCTTTATTGATCATTCGAAACCCTAAAACAAAATAACGAAAAGAAAACAAAATGGTGGCTCGTTTTCGTTCGTTCGTCTTCACAAATTAGGGCTTCTGCCGATTTCATTCGCTCGTCTTCGAGATGCCACAGTGTCGACTCCGCCAAGTGTCGTTGCTCACAGCTGCCACGTCGAAGAAAGTGAGTGTTTCACTCACAGCTAATTCCTATCTCGAGTTTATTAGTGTTCGAATTCTATGATTTTCGTTCCTATTTGATCGTTGAATTCGTCCCTTGATTTGTCGGCCATTCGACTATGTGGGAGATTGATGTTTTCTGAATTGGTTATGTTCTGTGTCTTAATGATTTGCCGTCATGACTTTGAGTTGTCACGAGCATTTGTGTTTTGTTGATTTGAGTTGCATTTTATAATGGGCATCGGCTTTAACTTTAATTTTGGTTTGAATATGTTGTTTTGATTTCGTGAATTTTTGGCATCACCGATCCTTAGGCCTTTGATTTTTATGGCCCCTGTGAGCTTCGTCTCTGGCCATCTTTGTATTCATTCCTGAAGCATTGATTTGAATTTTTGATAACCACGGCTTTTAAAACTGTTTGACAGTGCTTCGTCCCTTACCATTTGCACATACAACCTGATGTTTGAACTTGACTTGGTTTGTGATAGTGTTTGACTTGGTCACTGTTGATTTGTTCTCTGCTATGAATTGCTTTGCTTGATTTTATTCATTGCTTCATTGTAAGTTGTTGATTAATCACTGTGTATATGTGGTAAATCAATGTACATATATATTACTTGATTTTGTACACTCTACTATGATTTTAAAACTGCTGTGAGTTGCATCTTCATAACTGCTGCTCACTTGATTGCATTCCTTTGCATTGGGTTTGTGTAATCTGGTCTTGTGGCACTATGTGCAACTCAGTTTGCATTGTGTTCCCTTTGGTGCACTTTGTAACTGGTCATTCTGAGCTGGTTCATTTTTGTGTTCATCACTTGATTTCCTGTTCATGGTGATGTTTACACTCCTGCATTGTGTGTATATATATATATATATGTTTGTCCACTGACTTGAGTTCGACTTTAGCTGAGTCTTGTTTGTTGTTGCAGTTGCTAGTTCGAGTTATGTTTCCTCGTGCACATGCTCTTTTATACATATGTCCGTGGAGCTTGTGGTCATCCTGCTTTGCCTGGATTGTGTACATCTGTGCACATTGATGTATATGCATTCATATTGTACTTGCACTTGTAATTATTTCCACGCTTGTGCAAGCTGTTTCAGTCTGGACTTGATTTCTTTATGCGGTCCTGTTGACTTGAAGTTTAATCTTCAGGTGGCTTGACTTTGAGTTGTAAGGTCTGGACTTAATTCATTTGTGATTCTACCATTGTTACATTTTGGTTTGTGGCTTGTCCGGTTTGATGTGTCATGTACTTATGCACTCGAACCTGATTTGTGATTATCGGTATTCATCCCTTGCCTGTTGCATTTGCAGTGTTTTCATTTGTGCACTGCTATGTATTGGTTTCTCGACGTATTGATTTTAGCTTGCTTTCGATTTTACTGAACTTTGATAGTCTCGACTAATTTGTTTCGAGATAGCTTTTGTTGCATTGTGATCTTGTGGTGGTTGTAGTCTTTAGTTGCAGTTTGCCCTTATATTCATTTATGCAGTTGCTCTTCTTGGCTTGCATCGCATTGATGGAATTGGAATTGTTTTTCTAATAAACTTGAGTTGAATCCGTATTTCGGGTTTGACCTTGTGCTAGCATTGCGAATTTATTTGAATTGCAATTGAGTTGAACCTGATTTTTCTTGGGTTTGACCTTGTGCTCGTTTGTGAATTTTCATTGTGTACATCATCACTGTAGTGGGAAGGCAGTGCACGCAAGCGTGAACTGCAGCCAAACGGTATCGATTTTATTGGTATTTTTTTTACTCTTGATGCGTTGATCTTTTGTGTAATGCATGTGTAGTGGCGAGGCAGTACACGCGTGCGTGTGCTACAGCCCTACCTGAATTGATGTTTTTAAGTAATGTTCCAATTACTTGAATTGTTTTGTTTAATTCAATATTTTGGAATTTGCTGAGTTGTTGTTAACGATGTTATGCATTATATTTACCGTTATCCTTTTCTTTATTAAAGGACTGAATAGGTGAAATTATTGTGACTGTCGTCTAATTGTTATTTAATTATTACTGCTTCTGCGCACTAATAACTGAGTTTGAATTGGACTGACCCGTGTATTATTTTCTGTTTAATTTAATACTCGGGTCAGACCGAGTTATTACAGGTTGTAGATATCTTACTTTGGGTTGCTGCCAGAGCTATGAAGTCTGTTCTTACTTTTTCGAGTAGCCGTTGTCTTAGTATAGGTTGTTGTATATTCATGTATATTATTTACGATAATGTACTTGCATATGTAACTTCTAGAGTCGACAGTTGTAGTTGTACCATATATATTGTATCACATGTATTGTAACTGACATCAGTTATTATATATATGAGACTTTTTGTTTTATCTGTGTTCCGCATTTATATTATCTGTGTTATTAATATATCTACTGTCCTAAACTATTATGAACCATCGTAGCTCGTTTTATACTGGAATTGGAGTATGTCGATGGGAGTAAATAAATCAGAGATGAAAAATGAAAGGATATATGTATATACCACTCCTATCGAGATAACCAAAACTAGTGTAAGGCCTAACTATGGATGGCCGCTCTTCAACAGCCTTATTCTTCGCTCTAGTTGACAACATTACACCGTAGTGTTCTTGGCTAGCGTGGGTATAGAGGTGGGGCGTCACAGGTATTATGAGCAAGTAATCATAAACTTAAGTAAATAGATTGAAGTTGCTTCTGAATAAAATAAAAATAAAGGATGAATAAGAGATAAAAAAAGAAAGGAAAAAAGAAAAAAAGAAGAAAAAAAGAATGATGAAAAACTTAAGTTAATAAATTTACCTGCTAAGAAATTTGATTTGTATATGATAATATAAATAAATGATTGTAAACCTTAGTAAATGAATGAATGAAATTCTTTATTTATAAGAATTGATGTTATAAAGTTATAAATTTAAGTGTAATTAAAATGTTACTATAATTAAGTATAATAGAAATGTAAGCATTAAATAAATGAATGAAATTGAGAAATGTATAAAGGTAATGCAATAAAAAGAAAATTTCAAGACCTGAATAAATGAAATTGAATAATTGAAGGCAATAAATGAAAATGAATAGAATTAATAAGGATAAAGTAAATCCGTTGTTCGAAATTTGTTGTTGTTTGTTTCGATTTACAGTTGTTTAGGTAAGGATACTTTGAATTGGTTGGATGAATAAATAATCTATTTTGTTTCATCTAAGACTGTTGAGTAAATGATGCACTTGATAGTTTTTTTTTCATTCTGTGCAATTTAAAATTTTGAACCCGAACAACTACCTGTTTTGTTTGATATGAATGAATGATTGATTTTGTTGATGCTGTATGATGGTTGTATGTTATGATTGCAAGTGATTGCTGGGTTTGATATTGCTTTTGTTTGTTTGTGGTTGAACAACTTAAATATTTCATTTTATATAATGGTTAACCCTTTTAGATTATATAAGTGAAATGCAGGTTATGGAAGCAATTGCTACTGCATTTGGTTTCATAATATAAGCGTTATTTGACCGACGAATAGGTACGTTTTCGGATTACAGTTTACAGCGTTATTATTTCGTTTTCCCGAGTAGGGATATATATTATTTTGGAAAATATATGTTGTACATTATTATAATTGATATTATATTTTCTCCCGAGCCTCCCCGTACAAAGGAGACTCTGCCGAAATTTTTCGTAAATTTTGGACATAGAATTTTTTTGAAAATGTTTTCCAAACTTTAATAATTTAAGATAAAAGATTTAATGGGTATAAATTGGTATACTTTATCTAAATTGATTAATTTTGTAAATGTAATTATTTATAAAGTTAATGTTCTGAATAAGATATATTAATTTCTTAATTCTTCTTTTCCCTTCTTTTTCCTTTTCGGGGACGAAAAGTGTTGAGTGGGGGAGAGTGTAACGACCCGTGGATTTCGTAAATTTAATTTGTCATATTAATAAGATTTTGGAATTAAATTTATAAAGAAACATAATTGTTATAATTTGTAATGCAGTAAATGTTAAGGATTAACTTATGGAATATTATATTGATTAAAATAGACTTAATTAAAAAAGGTTAAATTGAATAAATCCTACTTATTGGAACCTTATTTATTGGTATGCAAATTTATAATAAATAAGTAGATTAAGGTGAGTGTTGTATAAAGTATAGAATATAAAATTTGAAACGAATTTATAACGGGAATAAAATATAAAATGTTTTATGTAAGATAATAAATATATTAATCAAATGCCATCCCAATAAATTGAAACAGAGTTATAAAGCTTTATTTCATTGTAATTTGTAAGTAGGAAAACAGATTCAAAGTTATATAAATCGTTGGAATGATAAGTAATAAAGTGCAAATTAGATATGATCAATGCTAGTATAAATTTAAGGAATACTTGTTATTAAATTTAATATAGGAAAACGAAACAATTAATATATGTTTTTATTTCTTTAGTATGTTACATAAAGTTTGGAAATAAAATTGCAATTAAAGGAAATTAGGTAGTACGGTAATTGGAAATAAATTTAATAAATACATTAATGAAATGTATTATAATTCAATGTTATTTATACCCATAAATGTCTATTTATTGAATAGCTAGATTTTAAATCATTAAACGAATTTACTGAGGTTTCAATTATAATCAATAACACTTAATGTGGAATCAATTACAATTAATTGACTTAAATTATGCAGTTAAGGTAGATTTGATTTGTTTTTGAAGATGGTTAATTTTATATGATGTAATTTATGATAAGCCTGTTTATTTTTATGAAAATTGGTTGATTTAAAGATTTGGGGCAAGATTTATTAATTTGATTGAAGTATAAAATTCAATAATTGAATTTATTACAAATAAATGAAATTCAACATTTAATATTATGTTAATTGAAACTAGATGGGATGTGAAGATATTAGTATAAAAGGTTTTGAATTCAATGAAAATTTTATCCGTTTGATAATAATAAAATGGAAATAGAGTAGTCAAATAAAGGGAAAGATGAAAATTTGAGTGTACTATTGGAATAAAAGGGTAAAAAAATGTTCTCTTTGTTTACTGGATACTAAATGATTTGGTAAAAAGGATTGGACTAAGGAAATTTTATTAATTGGTTTTAAAACCTTAATTAATATGTGTAATAGACAAGATTTCGCATTTTTGAAATATAACCATTTATACAAATCTATGATGTATATAGAAATATTAGTGTAATGAAACTTAAACAAATGTTAAATATGTTTATAGTATAACGATTGTTTGAGTAATAAGAATGGGAATCAACATTTATTTATTTATTTGAATTTAAATTACGATAATATGATTTATGGCAATTAAAATGGAAATTTAATATTTAAAAACATTGCATGAATGGAAATGTAGATTAAATCTAAGAAAATAAAGGTAAACAATCATGAACCAATGTAAATTACATCCTTTGGATAACAATGAATTAAACAATAGAATGAAAAGTGAATTTAACAGAATTATTGGAATTTTATTTATAATTTTGAATTTAATGAAATTGAGGATTTATATTGAAATTTACTAATTAATTCTCTAAATTGACAGTTAAAATTGTTTAAATAATAGTAAAGGTTTGAGAAATATAAAGGTGATAAATTTTGTAACGCGCAGATAATTTCAACCATTCACATCCATTATAAGTGTATTTAATAATGCAGCGGAAGTAAAAGAGATAGTAGTTCATGAAGCTACTATATAAATATATCAGAGTTAAACAAGATACAACAGAAGAAATAAAGTACAACAGAAGTTTTAATATAATGACCAAGTACAAGCTGAATAGAAAAACCGAACTGAAATAGATAAGACACATAAACAGATAATCTCTAGCGATTCCAATCCCCAGAAAGTGGAATCCAAATCTGTGAATACTCAGGCTGACCCGAGCGTAAATAAAAATACAAACGCTCGAGTCAGGACATATATACTTATACAATGTAAACCAACTCAATTGAACTGTAGTAAAAGTACAAGTAACTTAGAAGATGCTTGGGACCGCCCATCATCTAAGGATCCGTTAAACTATTTGCTATGTAGTAATATACGCTATATACAGTAGTGTCTAATCAGTAAAGTATAATCATATAGAAAATAGCGTTAAGCGGATGGTGAACCTTAACGCGGTCGGATCTTTAAAACCAAAATCGTAGTGGGCTCGATATAAGGATATGACACGGCACGCGAGGCAATGTCAGGGTGGATACACCATTTGCACTCCCGGACCGATGGTGACGGCAAGTAAGCAGCTCTCGCCCACCTCGAGACATACCCCCGAATCAAAGTGGCGCCACGTATCGAATCATAAGAGTAATAGAATGGTTTCCGATGGAGCATGCTAGATGAAAGGGTGCGACCCTTTGTGTAGCCCGGTATAGCTCCTGTTTTAGTCATATATGCCAACTCACGGGAGTTGGCTCCACGTAATATACCTCGAGAACGTCGCCACCATCCTACTTCATTCTGTAATCTCCACCGCGTACACAGTTGTTAAAGTGGTTTTCGGTATTGGCCGGCTATAAGACAATATCCGATCCCGGTCACTTTAACAACCAATCGTTATTATAACCTGTGGTTATAAATTTAAAACAATATTTTCATACTTGAAAATTAAATATCCTTTTCAATCCAAATCTTTGTCAAATAAAAATTATATCATTTCCAAATCATTTCAATATCAAAAATATCAATCTTTCAAACCTTCTTTTCAAATCATTATTTGAAATTCAAATCCAAATGTCAAATTTAAGTATCTTTTAAAACCAAAGATAACATTCATTTACAAAAATTCGAACCCCCTTTTAAAATGATTCATTTTAATTTATCCATTTAAATCATTTTAAAAGTGGATTTATTATTCTTTCAATTCAAGTATTCAAATTTCAAAGTTTCAAGTCATTCTGAGCTCATTTACTAAGTCAAAAATCGTATTTATTAAAATTTCAGCCTTTCATAGCATTTAGAAAAAAACTGTTATAAGTTATACTTGAAAACATTTTTATTCAGTAAAGACAGCACTTAAAACTGCTGTTAAAACTCAGTTTTAGTCAAATTTTAGTTTAAAACAGCAAAGACAGCATTTTCAGAAATGCTGCGGTAGCTCAAATTTCAAAACAAGGTTTAAATTTGATTTCATCAAAGACTGCAGACCGCTATAGCATTTCCAGAATGCTACAATAGACCTGAGTCCAATATTTGCCTATAAGTTCAATTACTGCAACTACAGCATTTCAGAAATGCTGTAATAGCTCTTTTTACAAAATTTTAGTTCAATTCAGAAACTATAGCATTACTGAATGCTATTAAAAGTTAATTCCAGGTTTTAGTGTATTTCCAGCCAATAATAAACTTCAATTTAAAACCAATAAACATTTTTAGAATCATATCTTAACATTTAAAATGCTCATTAACATATCATTTAACATATTATTTTTATACAATAAATTTCTTATACTTACAACCAATTTTCAACAATTTACTAAATAAATTCAAGTGTAAAAGTTTCCAATTCTTCATATTTTTTTAAATAAGCAACTTAACACTTATATTTCCTCCATTTGCTCTAATAAACTAAAATTTTAATTTTATTTAATTAACTTAAACCTTTAAATAAAAACAAATTTTACATTTCCAAGTCAAGTTATACTTTTAAAAGATCACTTTCAAACATTCATTTATTTAACCACTTAAATTCATAGAAAAATCAATAATACTTTAATAAATCACTTAAATTCAAATTTAATCAAATTATCATATTTACCAATTTCCAATAAAATTAAATTTCCATTTTATTCATATAACTTAAATATCGTTTTTAACCAAAATTCCAAATTTCCAAACTTAAGTTATATTCAATAATCCAATTTAACTATTCATTAATTACATTTTTAACTCATAGAAAAATCATAATTTCTTTATTTTAAACATTTAAAAACCTATTTAAATCAAATTTCATAAATTTATAATTTAAAATACTTAAAAATATCCAAAATACTTTATAAAATAACTACAGGTCTGTATATAGTTTTCTAACCCAGGTCAAGTGATACGGATATGTATCATTTCAATCCGCAGTTTAAAAAGAAAAATCCGGGTTCTACCATTTCAAACCCGCAATCCCAAGTTAAATAAAATAAATAAAAACCTTTCAAGCCTATCATTTTAGCCCATAACGATTCTTCCCTATTCTAAAGTCTGTTCGGGTATGTATTATTTCAACCCATAGTGATTTCTAATCTACAGGGAACGTGCAGTGTGATAAACAGATATAAATGAACAATAACAACATATATTGTGACGGCCCGACTTTCCACTCCCAGAAAATCGCATCATCAATTAAGAAAGAAAGGGATAGAAGAAGAAAAGAAAGAAGAGAAAGAAGAAACAACACTAGAATCTCAACAGCGGAACGAATAAATTATATTAATAACATAAGTATTTACGTAATATACAATACCAATCAGAGATACACAGCATACACATAACATATACTAGACAGTTATAAACACCTGTCTAGTATTTACAACTTAATACAATCACAACACAGAGAACACACAGCGGAATTATATATATCTAAAACGCAGAAGCCTCCTGCTCCATTGCTTCTCCATTATTCGTCAAAGCAAACCTGAATCTCTTGACTACTCGTAAAAAATTTGAGTACCCAAGAGTTTAAGAAAACAAAGATAAACTTCGGGTCAGACATGGGTCTGGTATGAGTAACAGGTTAAGGTTGCTTAACTTTTAAAAAACCTTGGAAAAGAAAGGTATCACGTAAGACTTCGCACACATAAACATGGAAAAAATTTACCTTACGCTAACCAAAACATTTGACAGGAAATCCGATGATATTATAATAGTGTCTAGGGTTTTCAAGTAAGTAAGAAATAGCCGAAATTGTTACATTTATTAAATTCCAGCTACTAGCCACAAAAGTGGGTAATACAATCAAAACCGTTGGCACTTATTGGATTGTGGATTCCATACAGTGGCAGGTGTGACGACCCGCCTTTCTACTACCAGAAAGACGCATCATTATTAAGAAAGAAAGGGATAGAATAGAAAAGAATAGAAAAGAAAGAAACAAAACATCAGAATCTCACAGCGGAACGGAACAAAATATAATATATCACATATCTATTACATAGATTTCATGTTCAGAGTTATATAATATCAATATACATGACAATCATACATACATCTGTCATTATATACATCAGAGATACAGTATACATCAACTAACACAGCGGAACTAGATAGATATCTACATACGTCTGGAAACTCCTGCTCCAAGCTCCTCTAGAATCAAAAATCAAACCTATCACTTGGCTACTCGTAAAAATTTGAGTACCCAAGAGTTTATGAATACAAAATATAAACTCCGGGTCAGACATGGGTTTGGTATGAGTAAACGGTTTAAATTGTTTAATTTTTGAAAACCTTTTAAAACAAAGGTATCACGTAAGACTCCCCACAAATAAATACGGGTAAGTTTTTTTCCTTACGCTAACCAAAACATTTTATAGGAAATCCAGTGATATTATAATAGTGTCTAGGGTTTTCAAGTAAAATACAGAAATAGCTGAAATGCTTACATCTCACATTCCAACGTAGTTGGGCACAATCAAAACGTACGGCGCTTATTGGAAATTGGATCCCATACAATGGCAGGGCTACTGGGGTACCGCCCGTCACAGTACATGGTCTAGATCACTGTACCGAGGAGCCACCCTAACTCCCCTGCAACACAAGGCCGGAACCATTCCTTACTGAATAGTCTCGAACAAGATAACCCTGTAGTTGGTGCGCATATCCAACCGCCCACACAGCCGAAATAAAGGGACATCTAGACAGGGGTATATCTCATCCTGCTTGGGCATGACCCACCTAACCTTGCTGCACCTCCCCTGTTCTAGCCATTCCCAGTTGATGAGGCTTGAGGCTGCGATTACCTTTAAAGGACATATTTCTTAGAATGCTCATCGTCCGCCTGACGATGTGTTGAAAGCATTCAATCCATACAAGTTCGTTCCGGGTTCGAACGAAACCGAAGGCATTATCTAATCACACTCATTTCGGAATCACCCTCAGAGTCAACGGCGATAACCCTTGCATTCTGAAAACACCATCTCGATCTTCACTTGTGAATTCACAACCTAACGTTTAATATGGATCGATGTGGTTTTCGGAATATCAATTGGATACCCGATTCCGGTCTCATCGAAATCCAAACGCCATTTTAAAGGCCAAGTTGTCTAATTAACTTAGACAGTTTAATTCAATGATTGAATTCATATAACATTTTCCACAGATAAATCATACATAATTTCCATGACATATTAAAGCATAGCAGAGAGGATCACAGAATATCATCAATAAACATCACAAACAAATATACAACACATACAACATCCATAAGCAATCATCTTAAGTTCTTATTGTGATTAATTTAATTACTTGAGAGTTAATCTCTTAACCCTGTTTAATCACTTATTTCCCTTCAAATTATTTAATCAACAAATCATTTCTTAATTAATGTTTATATCTAAATTGCTTAATTACTCAATTACTTTATTCACATTATTTAACTAATTACTTACTTAATCAAGTTATCTCACTTTAATTACTCAAGCAATTGTTTCCCAATCACTATTCTTCGACCTAAATAGAACTTAATTACCTGTTTATTTATTGCTAATTGTTTCATTAATCATTTCTTAATTCTTAGTTAAATCACTTGATTAATTAACTATTACTCATTCATTTATTAATTAAGTGGTTAATTTCAATTTCACTTATTTCTTATAATACATTACTAATTAACATTACAAAGTAATTACTCTTAATTACTTCTGAACCCAATCAATCACTATTGATTATTCACTTAATTAACATTCCATTCTTCTTGAAATTTGATATCAATTATATTACTAACTGAAACATTATTTGTTAATTTACTTAATTTATTACTTAATATTAACAAGATTTTAAAAGCATGGTTAAACTTAAACAAAAGTGAATAGTTAATTTTAAATAATTAATCACGAGTTAAACTATTGTTAAACCTTACTAGGATAATTAATGCTTGAATTAAGTTTAACTTAAAATTTTAAACCTGTATTCCGATCACTATGATGATTTGCTGGACCCTTTATTCATTAACAACTTTTATATTTTGTGATGACCGCCCATGACTCCTGCACCAACAAGGAAATAGTGCGCTGTAAAGTGTGCCAGGCAGCCATGGGTGATCGTCAGGGTAGAGTAAACACAGAATAGTCTATCGTATTACTCACAGCGCATGGATAAAATACAATAGAAAGTATACATAGTGAATCTCTATAGAATAGAATTCTCATCATATAAGCTCATAACAATTTGATACAAACATCTGAATAGTCAAAACATCAAGCCTCACTATATAACACTCAGAGAATCATACAAACAGCGGAACACCCAGTACATATAGTAAGAAAACAATATGCAAAAGCCTCCAGCTCGTCTTCGTCATCAACAACGTTAGTCACTAAGAACAATACCTGTCACCTGCTTCCTAGTCTGCCCATCCCAACATGGATGAACAGCCCAAGGTAATAAGAGTTAAACATAAACCTTGAGTCAGACAAAAGTCTTAGTGAGCAGTAAATCAACTATCAAACATACCAAAAAAACATAAAGGGTAAAAAGGAATAGGAACTCAACCATCCCACTCCACCTCTTTCTACAGTGATAGCCCCAGATATACTAGCGAACAAGCATAGCAAAGCAGATAATTAAAGTAAAGCAATTATCACTCGAGTCAAGGTCGATGTTTTTCCAAGTACAAACCCCCAAGGCCTAAACCAAGATCAGGTAAGCACCCCGAAAACATCGCTCTTGGCCCAAGCAACGATACAACCAAAACATCCAAACATCCATGACTCTGGCTATCACTGTTATCATTGCCTTGATATCACCGTTAATTAAATGACCGGCTCATTATTTCATCCGTCCGTCAAGGGCTAATGGTAACCCCGATTCTAGACATAACTCCGCACGTCGTCGCAGCCCGTGCCTAGGACTATCGAATCTGCCCAGAGTACTAACACGTCATCGTGACCCGTGCCTGGGACGTCGTCGTGACCCGTCCCAACGTACTCTTGTTTTGAGCATGGTAGAACCTTAAATAACGATGAGATCTCAGCCTTCTAGTCATCCTCCCCGACGAATATTCACATACTAGCTCAAGCGCCTCTCGAGCCAACCATTATCAACAAACTCGAACCATATCACTGAGTCATCAAAATGCTTGGAATGATCCCGTCTGGATTAAACCAAGGCTTTCTCATATCATTCTTTGCTTCATCGCATCATAGCAAAGTCTCATCTCAACATCATAATCAAATCTATCCATATGAGCTTTATCATCCGCTTCATATGCCACGAGCATCTTTCCTTATTCAAGAGCCTTTCCACTTAGCTCTTGAATCATCTTCGACCAACTTGTCCAAATTCAATCACAAATCAACTAATCAATCAAATCAATCATTCATCCAAGTAATCAATCATTCAAATAAGATCTAAGTAAACAGTTATAACAATAATGGAAATTTCAAAATTAAAGGGTCCAAATCTAACAAGCATGAATTCTAAGTAATATCTTGATGAATGAACTAGCATGGGTTAACATATAGTAAAATGGATATCAAAGCTTTATGAACAATGGATCTAAATGCAGACTTAAGGAAAATGCATGAAACCACTATCTTTAACACACAAACAAACCACCGATCCAATATACTCCTTTGGGTCCGTGTGAGTGATAACCACCACTCACTGAATCACATAAACACCTCAAAAACAACAAACTCCAGATCTAGACAGCAAAGGATCTAGCTTGATCCGACAAGGTTTCCCTTTAAATGATGAAATCTTTCTTCGATGGATGGAGATCTTCAACTTTGGCTCTTGGATCTTCGATTTGATCTTCAATCTTGGATGGAAGTAAGCACTAGATTAGAGCGGAGAAAAGAAGTGAAGAAGTGTTGTACTCGAGCTTTCAAAATGGCAGCACTTCGTCGCTTCAAAATCCGAATTCCAAAAAGTGAACCAAAACCGTGTATTTATAGGCAGAAATTTAGGTCGTTCGAATTTAGGTCGGTCGCTCTTAGGTCGGTCACGACCTAACGACCTAACTATATAGTCGACCTAACGACCCAATAGCTTAGGCACTCACGCGACCTAACATTCAACGCAAATGCGCGACCTAATGGCTTAACGACCTAACACAAGTGCCAATCTCACGAAACAGACCACCTGCGACCTAACAAGCCCAACGACCTACCTTAGGTCGTTAAACGACCTAACTACATTGCCGACCTAACACATAGCCGACCTAACACATAGCTGACCTAACGAAACACACGGCCAAGCGATCACGACCTAACTTCCTTAGATCAATAACTCGCTTCGACTGACCTATCACTAAGCCGCTAGCCACTAACTCGCTTCACCCTCTTAGGTCGCTTACCCCACTAAGTCGCTAACATCTATAGGTTGGTCAAACTCTATAGGTCGGTCAAGTCTATAGGTCCGTCATTCCAATAGGTCGTTCAATACCCTAGGTCGCTCCAAATCCTATAGCTCGCTCCACCGACCTAAGCACTACACGATATAACCCCTTAGTTGCTTTATCTCCTTAACTCTCTCCAACTCCTTAGGTTGCTAGCTTCCCCTAACTCACTCACACGACCTATCTCTGGATGACTTAAACAATACTAACGACCTAATAACAACTATTCTATGATTTATCGATACGTAAAATACGGGTCGTTACATTCTCTCCCCCTTAGGAATTTCGCCCCCGAAATTCCAAACAAACAAGAATAATAAAAACTATTCTGCATGCCTACCATTCATAGCAATCAATAAACCAACATCCAATTACTAGCCTAGCATGCAGAATTCTAAGACTAGAACAAGTTACAAATTCATGAGATGCCACGACACCTTAGGGTCATACCTCGAAGAGTTCAGGATGAGCTGCCTTCATCCTCTCTTCCTCCTCCCATGTACAGTCGTTGACATCATCACTCCATTGTACCTTGAGCAACTTAATCGTCTTCCTCCTAAGCTGTTTCGTGTCGGTTTCAACAACACGAAGCGACTTGCGAGGTCTCGTAATAACTGGATCAACTTCCAAACCTTCATAACTATCAACCGAAACCACTGTACTTGGGTCGTGCACATACTTCCGAAGATACGTTATATGAAAAACATTGTGCACACCCGACATCTTTTCTAGTAATTCCAACTTATAAGCGAGCTTTCCAATTCGCTCGACGATCGGGAATGGTCCAACAAATCTCGGAGTCAACTTTCCTTTCTTCCCGAATCGACTAATATTCTTCAGTGGAGAAATCTTCACAAAAACCATATCTCCTACGTCGAATTCCAAGTCCTTATGACGCTTATCGGCATAACTTTTCTGACGATCTTGGGCTGCCTTCATTCGTTGCCGAATGATCTCTATGCAATCCGAAGTCTGTCGAATCATTTCTGTCCCAAGTATCAACTTTTCTTCAGTTTCCAAGCAACATGTCGGAGAGTTACACGGTCTTCCATACAATGCCTCATATGGTGCCATACCAATACTTGACTGGTAACTGTTATTATATGAAAATTCCACCAAATGAAGATGATCTTCCCATGATCCTCCGAAGTCCAAAACACATGCTCTGAGAAGATCTTTCAAAACTCGGTTGACTCTCTCTGTCTGACCATCTGTTTGGAGGTGATAAGCTGTACTCAAACACAGCTCGGTTCCCAAAACTCCCTGGAAGCTCTTCCAAAATTCAATAGTGAACAATGGGTCTCGATCGCTCACTATACTCTTCGGAATACCATGGAATCGAACTATCCACTTAAAATACAACTCAGCCAATTTCGACGCAGTCCTGGTTGATCTAACAGGAATGAATCTTGCACTTTTAGTCAAATGATCTACGATGACCCAAATCCCTTCATTTCCTGCCCTGGTTCTAGGTAGACCGTCGATAAAATCCATCGATATTTATTCCCACTTCCATGTAGGAACTTCTAATGGCTGAAGCAATCCACTTGGCTTCTTCTGTTCGGCTTTAACCAACTGGCAGTTCATACATTTGGAAATAAAATTTCCAACATCCTTCTTCATACCTTCCCAATAATAGGTTCTCTTCGTATCACGATACATCTTATTTCCCCTGGATGAATTATCAACTTCGAGTGATGACTTTCCTTAAGAACTTCATCTCTCAATTCATCTATATCGGGAACAACTAGTCGTCCTTGCTTCCGTAGCCAACCCTCTCGATCGACTTCAAATCCTTTATCCTTTTCTAGGTCCACTCCAGATTCCACATCACGGATAATCTTGACAAGCTTATTGTCTCGCTTTTGGCTCTCGCCAATTCTTTCCACTAGAGTAGGTCTTATTGATAAATTTGCCAACATCTCAGGTTCCAATTCACATCTAAGCCTGAAGTCAAATCCAGCTAAATACTCGAGATTCTTCCATTCTGAAAACATGGCTCCCAAACCTGCATGTCTTCGACTTAACGCATCTGCCACTGCGTTACCTTTTCCCGGAGTATAGGCTATACCAAAATCATATGATGCTAAAAATTCTAGCCATCGTTGCTGTCAAAGATTCAAATCCTTTTGGGAGAGAAGATACTTCAACGACTTATGATCTGTAAACAACTCGAATCGAACTCCCAATAGATAATGTCTCCACATCAGAGCATCATGAGTCAGATAATTCCTTTCATGCCGCTTCAGTTGTCGACTTGCATACGCAACAACTTTATCCTTTTGCATCAGCACTGCTCCAAGTCCAGTACCACATGCATCGGTGTAAACCACCATCTCACCATTCCCACTTGGAATAGTCAAGACAGGGCACTTGTTAGTCGCTCTTTTAGGATTCCGAAAGCTTGCTCACACTTAGCACCCCATCTGAATTCTTGGTTCTTTTTCGTCAATCTTGTTAATGGTAAAGCTATCTTGGAAAAGTCTTTGATAAACCGACGATAGCATCCTGCTAATCCAAGAAAACTTCTCACATCAGATGCATTCTTAGGTCAAACCCGATCCTGGATTGCTGCCACCTTGGTGGGATCAACCGCTATTCCATTTCCAGAGATAACATGGCCTAAGAACCTCACTTCACTCTTCCAGAAGTGACACTTTGAAAACTTAGCCTTCAGCTGATGTTTCCGCAAGATTTCCAAAACAACACTAAGTGTGTCTTGTGCTGTTCTTCAGTTCTGGAATAAATCAGAATATCATCCACGAACACAAGTATGAACTTGTTCAACTGATCCCTGAATACTCTATTCATAAGATCCACAAAATACGCTGGTGCATTAGTCAATCCAAACGGCATTACCAGCCACTCATAGAAACCGGATGGTGTCCTGAAAGCAGTCTTCAGCACACTATCCTTTTCCACTCTCAACTGGTGAAATCCCGTTGCCAGATCCATCTGAGAAAACACCTTAACTTCGTGAAGCCGGTCAAACAAGTCATCTAATCTCGGCAATGGATACTTGTTCTTCTTAGTCACTTTATTCAGCTCAAGATAATCCGCACACAACCTCAACGATCCATCCGCTTTGGTTGCAAACACAACTGGTGCACCCCATTCGGACACACTAGGCCGAATGAATCCTCTCTGTAAAAGGTCATCAACTTGCACCTTCAACTCTTGCTGTTCCCTAGGCGCCATTCGCCTAAGAGGCATCACAATAGGTCTGGCTCCTTCAACTAGATCGATACGAAACTCGATCTCTCTATGCGGCGGTAACCTTTGACCTTGTCAAAGACATCCTTAAATCCATACACGATAGGCACCGATGACAGTCCATCCTATGGAACAACAAGCGAATACATAAAGCTCATGAAGACGCCTTCTTCATGCTTACATCGTATCACAACCTTTCGCCCCTCCACATTCTCGACTGTCACCTCCAGCCTCTTGCAATCAACCCTTGCCGCATACTTCCTAAGCCAGTCCATACCCAAAATAATTCCGAACTCCGCAAAGTGCAGAACAAAACAATCACAAACAATAGAGCAATCATGAATCAATACAACTAGACCACGGCATACCATACACAAACAAGACGAACCCCCAACTGGATTAGTCACAACCAATGGTATATCAACAATATCCAGTTCCAAACAAAACCGGCCTACAAGTTCACTACAAACAAAGGAATGCGAATCCCCAGTATCAAACAACACTCTAACTGGAACACCACAAATCGAAAGAGTACCTTGAACCACCACACTCTTTCCTTTCTCTTCTACAGTAGGAGCCTTCAAAGATTATGGCACTGCCCCCAAAGCATAAGCTTGTAAAATCTGCTTGTCCTTCCTCGGTTCTGGACAATTCCTCTTGATATGACTCGGTTTGTCACAGTTGTGGCACTTCACCGACACTCTCGGATTCTTGCAATCTCTAGAGAGATGTCCCTTCCGTTGACAGTTGTAGCAGGTCACTTTACCCTTCGGCCTCTTGTGGCCATCCTTACCCCTCTGTTGCTGCTGCTTCCTTTTCTTGTTTCCACTTTGCTCCTTGGTCACAGCAACAAAAGATTCTTCCTTAGGAAACAGATTCTCATGCCTGAGAGCCTTCTCCACAAGCTTCTCAAATGAATCGTCCAGATGATCCACTAACTGCCTCCCAAGATAACTATCCAAGCCTGTCACAAACTTCTCATTCTTCTGATAAGGAGAGTAAATATATGACCGAGCATACTTGGACAAGGCTTCAAACTCTGAAACATACTCAAGAACTGGTCTCCCACCTTGCTTGAGTTCCACAAACTTCTTAAACAGAACAGATTTCTGAGCTGTATAAATGAACTTAGCTTCAAATTTGACTTGGAATTGCTCCCAAGTAATCTCTTCTTCCGTAGCATCAATGGTAATGGAGTTCCACCCAATCAGAAGCTCTTCCCTGAAGCTGTCTTGATGCAAGCTTCCTCTTAGTTGCATACTAAATTCCCAAATCACCAAAGATCCTTCTACAAGCATCTATCCATCTCTGAACTTCTATGGTTGATTCTGTTCCCAAGAAAATCTTTCCTTCAAGAGCAGTATAGTCTTTACACAACTTAGCAAAATCCACTGGTTTTGGAGTTTGAACCTGAACTCCAACATCTACTGATGACCCCGTAGCTGGAATTCTTCTCATGATCGAAGTCATCATAGCTTCGAACATAGCAGCATAATCAATAGCCCCTTCAGCGGTACGGCTGTAACGACCCGTATTTTACGTGTCGATAAATCGTAAAATAGATGCCATCAAGTCGTTAGTATTGTTGTTAAAGTCTTTTAAAGTTTGAGTCGACCATAGCTTAAGTCGTATAGAAGTTAACTCGTGTGGTGCTTAAGTCGTAGATAGCTTAGGTCGGGTATTTCTTAAAGAGGCAGCGACTTAAGAGGTTTAGGTCGTTGGGTAGTTTAGGTCGGTGGAACGACCTAAGGAGTGGGCGACCTAGGAGAGTTAACGATCTAAGGGGTGAGCGACCTAAGATAGAGGAGCGACTCAAGATAGTACGACCTAGTAGTCAACGAGTTAGAGAAGCCAGCGACTTAGGGGATTTACCGACCTAAGGAATAGATGACTTAAGAATTGGGACGACCTAAATATAGTTAGCGAGTTAACGGGTTAGTTTAGGTTGTAGAGGCGACTTATAGAATTAAGCGACCTAAGGAATTAAGGTGTTTAGCGACTTAAAAATAGGAGCGACCTATAGTATTGAGCGACTTATAGGTTTGGACGACCTAAGGGTTAACGGCTTAGGGAAGTTAGGTCGCTCGAGCGACTTGAGGAGATAAGATAGGTCGCCGTATGTATTTAGGTCGTAAACGACCTATGTTGAGGTAGGATATTTAGTTAGGTCGCGTGAGTATTGCTGCGTTAGGTCGCTGAGTCGCGTGAGCGACTTAGCGTTAGGTCGCGCGGGGGTTGAGTCGCGTATAGGCTGGGGTTGTTTGGTCGGCAGTGTTTTAGGTCGTTGGGTTTTATAAGTCGTGGACGACCTAAGGGGGGGCGGACGACTTATGGGTTTTCAGCCTATAAATGCACGTCCATATCTCGCCATTTTAGCACCGGATTTTGTAGCGACGAAGTGCTGCCATTTTGAAAGCTCGACTACAACACTTCTTCACTTCTTTTCTCCACTCTAATCTTGTGATTCCTTCCATCTAGATTGAAGATCAAATCAAAGATCCAAGAGCCAAAGTTGAAGATCTCCATCCATCGAAGAGATATTTCATCGTTTGAAGTGGAGCTTTGGAGGATTAAGCTTGATTCTTTGCTGTCCAGATCTGGAGTTGGTTGTTTTTGAGGTGTTTAGGTGATTCGGTGAGTGATGGTTATCTCTCACACGGACCCAAAGGAGTATATTGGATCGGTGGTTTGTTTATGTGTTAAAGAGAGTGATTTCGTGCATTTTTCTCAAGTCTGCATGTAGATCTATTGTTCATGATTATTTGACATCTATTTTACTACATGTTCACTTATGCAAGTACATTCATCAAGTTGTAGAGATATTGTTCATAATTCATGCTTGTTAGATTGCATGTTAGATTTGGACTCTTTATTTACGAAATTGCCATTATTGTTATAACTGCTTATTTAGATCTTGTTTGAATGCTTGATTATTTGGATTAATGATTGATTTGAGTGATTAGTTGATTGATGATTTGATTTGGACAAGTATGGTCGAAGATGATTCAAAAGCTAAGTGGAAAAGCTCTTGAATAAGGAAAGCTGCTTGTGGCATATGAAGCGGGTGTTGAAGCTTATATGGATAGATTTGATGATGATGTTGAGATGGGACTTTTCTATGATGCGATGAGGCAAAGTATGATGTGAGAAAGCCTTGGTTTAATCCAGACGGGATCATCCCAAGCATGTTGGTAACTCGGTGGTGTGGTCCGAGTTTGTGGATAATGGTTGGCTTGAGAGGCGCTTGAGCTAGTATGGAAATAGTTGTCGAGGAGGATGACTAGAAGGCTGAGATTTCATCGTTGTTGAAGGTTCTAGCATGCTCAAAGCAAGAGTACGTTGGGACGGGTCACGATGACGTTCTAGGCACGGGTCACGATGACGTGCTAGTACTCTGGGCAGATGCGATAGTCCTAGGCACGGGTCACGACGACGTGCGGAGCTTTGTCTAGAACCGGGGTTACCATTAGCCCTTAGCAGGCGGTCATTCAACTAACGGGGAAATCAAGGCAATGATAACAGTGATAGCAAGAGTCATGGATGTTTGGATGTTTGGTTGTATCGTCACTTAGGTCAAGAGCGATGTTTTCAGGGTGCCTATCTGATCTTGGTTTAGGCCTTGGGGGTTTGTACTTGGAAAACGCCGACCTTGACTCGGGTGATAATTACTTTGCTTTGAATGTCTGAATTGCTATGTTTGCTTCTGCTTAGTGTGTCTGGGGGCTATCACTATAGAAAGAGGTGGAGTGGGATGGTTTGGTTCCTATTCCTTTGTAACCTTTATGCTCTTTTGGTATGTTTGATAGTTGATTTACTGCTCACTAAGACTTTTGTCTGACTCAAGGTTTTATGTTTAACTCTTATTACCTTGGGCTGTTCGTCCATGTTGGGATGGGCAGACTAGGTAGCAGGTGACAGGTGCTGTCCTTAGTGACTAACGCTGTTGATGACGAAGACGAGCTGGAGGCTTTTGCATATTGTTTTCTTACTATATGTACTGGGTATTCCGCTGTTTGTATGATTCTCTGAGTGTTATGTAGTGAGGCTTGACGTATTGGCTATTCAGATGTTTGTATCAAATTGTTATGAGCTTATATGATGAGACTTCTGTTCTATAGATCATCACTATGTATACTTTCTATTGTATTTTATCCATGTGCTATGAGTAATACGATAGGCTATTCTGTGTTTACCTTACCCTGACTATCGTCCATGGCTACCTGGCACTCTTTCAGCGCACCATTTCCTTGTTTCCGTGCGGGAGTCATGGGCGGTCGTCACATTTTGTATCAGAGCTTTGGTTAATCGATTTTAGCCAACGCTCGGTGACGTAACTACGTATGAGAGACGTAATGGTAATTTTGATGGATGATTACTATATATATATAATATAGTAACTTAGAAGGATTTGAACTTCTTATGTAGTTGTTTCTCAGGGTATATTAATCATTTCTTTTAGATATTTGGAATGAGTCGAAGAGGGAGACCAGCTGCTAGGGGAGGCCATGCTGTTGAGGGGGCTGCTGATTATGCTTCTATGTTCGAGGCTATGATGACTTCGATCATGAGAAGGATGCTAGCTCCGGGGCCATCAGTAGATGTTGGAGTTCAAGTTCAAGCTCCAAGACCAGTGGATTTTGCTAAGTTGTGCAAAGACTATACTTCTCTTGGAGGAAAGGTTTTCTTGGGAACAGAATCAACCATTGAAGTGCAGAGATGGATTGATGCTTGTAGAAGGATATTTGGTGATTTGGGAATTGAGGATACAACTAAGAGGAAGCTTGCATCAAGACAACTTCAAGGGAGAGCTTCTGATTGGTGGAACTCTATCACCATTGATACTCCAGAAGAAGAGATTACTTGGGAGCAATTCCAAGCTAGATTTGAAGCTAAGTTCATTTCTACAGCTCAGAAATCTATTCTGTTTAAGAAGTTTGTGGAGCTCAAGCAAGGTGGGAGACCAGTTCTTGAGTATGTTTCTGAGTTTGAAGCTTTGTCCAAGTATGCTCGGTCGTATATTGACTCTCCCTACTAGAAGAACGAGAAGTTTGTGACAGGCTTGGACACTTATCTTGGGAGGCAGTTAGTGGATCATTTGGACGATCCATTTGAGAAGCTTGTGGAGAAAGCTCTCAGGCATGAGAATCTGTTTCCTAAGGAAGGATCTGTTGTTGCTGTGACCAAGGAGGAGTCTAAACCACAACAGGGTGGCAACAAGAAGAGGAAGCAGCAGCAACAGAAGGGTAAGGATGGCCAGAAGAAGTCGAAGGGCGAAGTGACCTGCTACAACTGTCGGCAGAAGGGTCATCTTTCCAGAGATTGCAAGAATCCGAGAGTGCCGGTGAAGTGCCACAACTGTGACAAGCTGGAGCATATTAAGAGGAATTGTCAGGAACCGCGGAAGGACAAGCAGGTTGTGCAAGCTTATGCTTTGTGGGCTGTGCCATCATCTTTGGAAGCTCCAACGGTTGAAGAGAAAGGAAAGAGTGTGGTGGTTTAAGGTACTCTATCTATTTGCGGTGTTCCAGTTAGAGTGTTGTTTGATACCGGAGCGTCGCATTCCTTTGTTTGTAATGAACTTATAGGCCGGTTGGGTTTGGAACCGGATATTGTTGATAGACCATTGGTTGTGACTAATCCAGTTGGGGGTTCGTCTTGTTTGTGTATGTTATGCCGTGGTCTAGTTGTGTCGAGTCATGATTGCTCTTTTGTTTGTGATTGCTTTGTCCTGAACTTTGCGGGGTTCAGGATTATTCTGGGTATGGATTGGCTTAGGAAGTATGCGGCAAAGGTTGATTGTGAGAGGCTTGAGGTGACAGTCGAGAATGTGGAGAGGCGAAAGGTTATGATACGATGTAAGCATGAGGAAGGCGTCTTCATGAGCTTCATGTATTCGCTGGTTGTTCCACGGGATGGACTGTCGTCGGTGCCTATTGTGAATGGATTTGAGGATGTCTTGGACGAGGTCAAAGGGTTACCGCCGCATAGAGAGATCGAGTTTCGTATCGATCTAGTTGAGGGAGCCAGACCCGTTGTGATGCCTCTGAGGCGAATGGCGCCTAGGGAACAGCAAGAGTTGAAGGTGCAAGTTGATGACCTTTTACGGAAAGGATTCATTCGGCGTAGCGTGTCCGAATGGGGTGCACCAGTTGTGTTCACAACCAAACCGGATGGATCGTTGAGGTTGTGTGTAGATTATCGTGAGCTGAATAAAGTGACTAGAAAGAACAAGTATCCATTGCCGAGAATAGATGACTTGTTTGATCAGCTTCACGAGACTAAGGTGTTTTCTCAGATGGATTTGGCAACGGGATTTCACCAATTAAGAGTGGCTAAGGATAGTGTGCCGAAGACTGCTTTCAGGACACCATTCGGTTTTTATGAGTGGCTGGTAATGCCGTTTGGATTGACCAATGCACCAGCGTATTTTGTGGATCTTATGAATAGAGTACTCAGGGATCAGTTGAACAAGTTCGTACTTGTGTTCGTGGATGATATTTTGATTTATTCCAGAACTGAGGAAGAGCACAAGACGCACTTGCGTATTGTCTTGGAAATCTTGCGGAAACATCAGCTGAAGGCTAAGTTTTCGATGTGTCACTTCTGGAAGAGCGAAGTGAGGTTCTTAGGCCATGTTATCTCTGGAAATGGAATAGCGGTTGATCCCGCCAAGGTGGAAGCAATCCAGGATTGGGTTAGACCTAAAAATGCATCTGATGTGAGAAGTTTTCTTGGATTAGCAGGATATTATCGTCGGTTTATCAAAGACTTTTCCAAGATAGCTGCACCGTTAACAGGATTGACGAAAAAGAACCAAGTGTTCAGATGGGATGATAAGAGTGAGCAAGCTTTCGGAATCCTAAAAGAGTGATTGACAAGTGCTCCTGTTTTAACTATTGGTGAGATGGTAGTTTATACCGATGCGTGTGGTACTGGACTTGGAGCAGTGCTGATGTAGAAGAATAAAGTTTTTGCGTATGCAAGTCGACAACTTAAGCCACATGAAAGGAATTATCTGACTCATGATTTGGAGTTGGCGGTGATTGTTTTTGCTCTGAAGATGTGGAGGCATTATCTATTGGGAGTTCGATTCGAGTTGTTTACAGATCATAAGTCATTGAAGTATCTTTTCTCCCAAAAAGATTTGAATCTTCGACAGCAACGATGGCTAGAGTTTTTAGCATCATATGATTTTGGTATAGCCTATACTCCGGGAAAAGGTAACGCAGTGGCAGATGCGTTAAGTCGAAGACATGCAGAGTTGGGAGCCATGTTTTCGGAATGGAAGAGTCTCGAGTATTTAGCTGAATTTGACTTCAGGCCTAGATGTGAATTGGAACCTGAGTTGTTGGCAAACTTATCGATAAGACCTACTCTTGTGGAAAGAATTGGCGAGAGCCAAAAGCGAGACGATAAGCTTGTCAAGATTATCCGTAACGTGGAATCTGGAATGGACCCAGAAAAGGATAAAGGATTTGAAGTCGATCGAAAGGGTTGGCTTCGGAAGCAAGGACAACTAGTTGTTCCCGATATAGATGGATTGATAGATGAAGTTCTTAAGGAAAGTCATCACTCAAAGTTGACGATTCATCCAGGTGGAAATAATACGTATCGGGATATGAAGAGAACCTATTAGTGGGAAGGTATGAAGAAGGATGTCGGAAATTTTATTTCCAAATGTATGAACTGCCAGGTAGTAAGAGCCGAGCAGAAGAACCAAGTGGGTTGCTTCAGCCATTGGAAGTTCCTACATGGAAGTGGGAACAAATATCGATGGATTTTATCGATGGTTTACCTAGAACCAGGGCAGGAAATGAAGGGATTTGGGTCATCGTAGATCATTTGACAAAGTGTGCAAGGTTCATTCATGTTCGATCATCTAGGACTGCATCGAAATTGGCTGAGTTGTATGTTAAGTGGATAGTTAGATTCCATGGTATTCCGAAGAGTATTGTGAGTGATCAAGACCCGTTGTTCACTAGTGGATTTTGGAAGAGCTTCCAAGAAGTTTTGGGAACCGAGCTGTATTTGAGTACAACTTATCATCCCCAAACGGATGGTCAGACCGAGAGAGTCAACCGAGTTTTAGAAGATCTACTCAGAGCATGTGTTTTGGATTTCGGAGGATCATGAGAAGATCATCTTCATTTGGTGGAATTTGCGTATAATAACAGTTATCAGACAAGTATTGGTATGGCACCGTATGAGGCATTGTATGGAAGACCGTGTAACTCTCCGACATGTTGGTTGGAAACTGGAGAAAAGTTGATACTTGGGCCAGAAATGATTCGACAGACTTCGGACTGTATAGAGATCATTCGGCGACGAATGAAGGCAGCCCAAGACCGATAGAAAAGTTATGCCGATAAGCGTCGTAAGGATTTGGAATTCGACGTAGGTGATATGGTTTTTGTGAAGGTTTCTCCACTGAAGAATGTTATTCGATTCGGGAAGAAAGGAAAATTGGCTCCGAGATTTGTTGGACCATTCCCGATCATCGAGCGAATTGGAAAGCTCGCTTATAAGTTGGAATTACCAGAAAAGATGTCGGGTGTGCACAATGTTTTTCATGTATCGTATCTACGGAAGTATGTGCACGACTCGAATACAGTGGTTTCTGCTGATAACTGTGAAGATTTAGAAGTTGATCCAGTTGTTACGAGACCTCGTAAGCTGCTTCGTGTTGTTGAAACCGACACGAAACAGCTTAGGAGGAATACGATTACGTTGCTCAGGGTACAATGGAGTGATGATGTTAACGACTGTACATGGGAGGAGGAAGAGAGGATGAAGGCAGCTCATCCTGAAATCTTCGAGGTATGGCCCTAAGGTGTCGTGACATCTCACGAATTTGTAACTTGTTCTAGTCTTAGAATTCTGCATGCTAGGCTAGTAATTGGATGCATGGTTTGTTGATTGCTATGAATTGTAGGCATGCGGAATAACTTTGGCTGCTCTTGTTTGTTTGGAATTTCGGGGGCGAAATTCCTAAAGGGGAGAGAATGTAACGACCCGTATTTTATATGTCGATAAATCGTAAAATAGATCCCATCAAGTCGTTAGTATTGTTGTTAAAGTCGTTTAAAGTTTGAGTCGACCATAGCTTAAGTCGTATGGAAGTTAACTCATGTGGTGCTTAAGTTGTAGATAGCTTAGGTCGGGTATTTCTTAAGGAGGCAGCGACTTAAGAGGTTTAGGTCGTTGGGTAGTTTAGGTTGGTGGAACGACCTAAGGAGTTGGCGACCTAGGCGAGTTAACGATCTAAGGGGTTGAGCGACCCAAGATAGAGGAGCGACTCAAGATAGTACGACCTAGTAGTCAACGAGTTAGAGAAGCCAGCGACTTAGGGGATTTACCGACCTAAGGAATAGATGACTTAAGAAATGGGACGACCTAAATATAGTTAGCGAGTTAACGGGTTAGTTTAGGTCGTAGAGGCGACTTATAGAATTTAGCGACCTAAGGAGTTAAGGTGTTTAGCGACTTAAAAATAGGAGCGACCAATAGTATTGAGCGACTTATAGGTTTGGACGACCTAAGGGTTAACGGCTTAGGGAAGTTAGGTCGCTCGAGCGACTTGAGGAGATAAGATAGGTCGCCGTATGTATTTAGGTCGTAAACGACCTATGTTGAGGTAGGATGTTTAGTCAGGTCGCGTGAGTATTGCTGCGTTAGGTCGCTGAGTCGCGTGAGCGAATTAGCGTTAGGTCAGGCGGGGGTTGAGTCGCGTATAGGCTGGGGTTGTTAGGTCGGCAGTGTTTTAGGGAGTTGGATTTTATAAGTCATGGACGACCTAAGGGGGGGGCGGACGACTTATGGGTTTTCAGCCTATAAATACACGTCCATATCTCACCATTTTGGCACCGGATTTTGAAGCGACGAAGTGCTGCCGTTTTGAGAGCTCGACTACAACACTTCTTCACTTCTTTTCTCCACTCTAATCTTGTGATTCCTTCCATCTAGATTGAAGATCAAATCAAAGATCCAAGAGCCAAAGTTGAAGATCTCCATCCATCGAAGAGAGATTTAATTGTTTGAAGCGGAGCTTTGGAGGATCAAGCTTGATTCTTTGCTGTCTAGATCTGGATTTGGTTGTTTTTGAGGTGTTTAGGTGATTCGGTGAGTGGTGATTATCTCTCACACGGACCCAAAGGAGTATATTGGATCGGTGGTTTGTTTATGTGTTAAAGAGAGTGATTTCGTGCATTTTTCTCAAGTCTGCATGTAGAACTATTGTTCATGATGATTTGACATCTATTTTACTACATGTTCACTTATGCAAGTTCATTCATCAAGTTGTAGAGATATTGTTCATAATTCATGCTTGTTAGATTGCATGTTAGATTTGGACTCTTTATTTACGAAATTGCCATTATTGTTATAACTGCTTATTTAGATCTTGTTTGAATGCTTGATTATTTGGATTAATGATTGATTTGATTGATTAGTGGATTGATGATTTGATTTGGACAAGTATGGTCGAAGATGATTCAAAAGCTAAGTGGAAAAGCTCTTGAATAAGGAAAGCTGCTTGTGGCTTATGAAGCGGGTGTTGAAGCTCATATGGATAGATTTGATGATGATGTTGAGATGGGACTTTGCTATGATGCGATGAGGAAAAGTATGATGTGAGAAAGCCTTGGTTTAATCCAGACGGGATCATCCCAAGCATGTTGGTAACTCGGTGATGTGGTCCGAGTTTGTGGATAATTGTTGGCTTGAGAGGCGCTTGAGCTAGTATGGAAATAGTTGTCGAGGAGAATGACTAGAAGGCTGATATTTCATCGTTGTTGAAGGTTCTAGCATGCTCAAAGCAAAAGTACGTTAGGACGGGTCACGATGACGTTCCAGGCACGGGTCACGATGACGTGCTAGTACTCTGGGCAGATGCGATAGTCCTAGGCACGGGTCACGACGACGTGCGGAGCTATGTCTAGAACCGGGGTTACCATTAGCCCTTGGCAGGCGGTCATTCAACTAACGGGGAAATAAAGGCAATGGTAACAGTGATAGCCAGAGTCATGGATGTTTGGATGTTTGGTTGTATCGTCATTTGGGTCAAGAGCGATGTTTTCAGGGTGCTTATCTGATCTTGGTTTAGGCCTTGGGGGTTTGTACTTGGAAAATGCCGACCTTGACTCGGGTGATAATTACTTTGCGTTGAATGTCTGAATTGCTATGTTTGCTTCTGCTTAGTGTGTCTGGGGGCTATCACTGTAGAAAGAGGTGGAGTGGGATGGTTGGGTTCCTATTCCTTTGTACCCTTTATGCTCTTTTGGTAGGATTGATAGTTGATTTACTGCTCACTAAGACTTTTGTCCGACTCAAGGTTTTATGGTTAACTCTTATTACCTTGGGCTGTTCATCCATGTTGGGATGGGCAGACTAGGTAGCAGGTGACAGGTGCTGTTCTTAGTGACTAACGTTGTTGATGATGAAGACGAGCTGGAGGCTTTTGCATATTGTTTTCATACTATATGTACTGGGTATTCCGCTGTTTGTATGATTCTATGAGTGTTATGTAGTGAGGCTTGATGTATTGGCTATTCAGATGTTTGTATCAAATTGTTATGAGCTTATATGATGAGACTTCTGTTCTATAGAGCTTCACTATGTATACTTTCTATTGTATTTTATCCATGAGCTATGAGTAATACGATAGGCTATTCTGTGTTTACCTTACCCTGACTATCGTCCATGGCTGCCTGGCACACTTCCAGCGCACCATTTCCTTGTTTCCGTGCGGGAGTCATGGGCGGTCGTCACAACGGCCTTCCCTAACAGCTGGTCTCCCTCTTCGACTCATCCTTAATATCTATAAAAAGGAATGATTAGAACACCTTTAGAAACAACTACATAAGGAGTTCAAATCCTTCTAAGCTACTATATTATATAAAGTAATCATCCATCAAAACACATTTACGTCTCTTATACATGGTTACGTCGGCGAGTGTTGGCTAAAATTGATTAACCAAGGCTCTGATACCAAATGTGATGACCGCCCATGACTCCTGCAGCAACAAGGAAATAGTGCGCTGTAAAGTGTGCCAGGCAGCCATGGATGATCGTCAGGTTAGAGTAAACACAGAATAGTCTATCGTATTACTCACAGCGCATGGACAAAATACAATAGAAAGTATACATAGTGAAGCTCTATAGAATAGAATTCTCATCATATAAGCTCATAACAATTTGATACAAACATCTGAATAGTCAAAACATCAAGCCTCACTACATAACAAAGAGAATCATACAAACAGCGGAACACCCAGTACATATAGCAAGAAAACAATATGCAAAAGCCTCCAGCTCGTCTTCGTCATCAACAGCATTAGTCACTAAGAATAGCACCTGTCACCTGCTTCCTAGTCTGCCCATCCCAACATGGCTGAACAGCCCAAGGTGATAAGAGTTAAACATAAAACCTTTAGTCAGACAAAAGTCTTAGTGAGCAGTAAATCAACTAGAACATACCCAAAAAAACATAAAGGGTAAAAAGGAATAGGAACTCAACCATCCCACTCCACCTCTTTCTACAGTGATAGCCCCAGATATACTAGCAGAACAAGCATAGCAAAGCAGATAATTAAAGTAAAGCAATTATCACTCGAGTCAAGGTCGATGTTTTTCCAAGTACAAACCCCCAAGGCCTAAACGAAGATCAGGTAAGCACCCCGAAAACATCGCTCTTGGCGCAAGCGACGATACAACCAAAACATGCAAACATCCATGACTCTGGCTATCACTGTTATCATTGCCTTGATATCACCGTTAATTGAATGACCGGCTCATTATTTCATCCGTCCGTCAAGGGCTAATGGTAACCCGGGTTCTAGACATAACTCCGCACGTCATCGCAGCCCGTGCCTAGGACTATCGAATCTGCCCAGAGTACTAACACGTCATCGTGACCCGTGCCTGGGACGTCGTCGTGACCCGTCCCAACGTACTCTTGCTTTGAGCATGCTAGAACCTTCAATAACGATGAGATCTCAGCCTTCTAGTCATCCTCCCCGACGACTATTCACATACTAGCTCAAGCGCCTCTCGAGCCAACCATTATCAACAAACTCGAACCATATCACCGAGTCATCAAAATGCTTGGAATGATCACGTATGGATTAAACCAAGGGTTTCTCATATCATGCTTTTCTTCATCGCATCATAGCAAAGTCTCATTTCAACATCATGATCAAATCTATGCATATGAGCTTTATCATCCGCTTCATATGCCACGAGCAGCTTTCCTTATTCAAGAGCCTTTCCACTTAGCTTTTGAATCATCTACGACCAACTTGTCCAAATTCAATCACAAATCAACTAATCAATCAAATCAATCATTCATCCAAGTAATCAATCATTCAAATAAGATCTAAGTAAACAGTTATAACAATGATGGAAATTTCGTAATTAAAGGGTCCAAATCTAATAAGCATGAATTCGAAGTAATATCTTGATGAATGAACTAGCATGGGTTAACATATAGTAAAATGGATATCAAAGCTTTATGAACAATCGATCTACATGTAGACTTAAGGAAAATGCATGAAACCACTATCTTTAACACACAAACAAACCACCAATCCAAAATACTCCTTTGGTTCCGTGTGAGAGATAACCACCACTCACCGAATCACCTAAACACCTCAAAAACAACAAACTCCAGATCTGGACAGCAAAGGATCTAGCTTGATCCGACAAGGTTTCCCTTCAAATGATGAAATCTTTCTTCGATGGATGGAGATCTTCAACTTTGGCTCTTGGATCTTCGATTTGATCTTCAATCTTGGATGGAAGTAAGCACTAGAGTAGAGTGGAGAAAAGAAGTGAAGAAGTGTTGTAGTCGAGCTCTCAAAATGGCAGCACTTCGTCGCTTCAAAATCCGGATTCCAAAAAGTGAACCAAAACCGTGTATTTATAGGCAAAAATTTAGGTCGCTCGAATTTAGGTCGATCGCTCTTAGGTCGGTCACGACCTAACGACCTAGCTATATAGCCGACCTAATGACCCAACAGCTTAGGCACTCACGCGACCTAACACTCAATGCAACTGCGCGACCTAATGGCTTAACGACATAACACAAGTGCCGACCTAACGAAACAGACCACCTGCGACCTAACAAACCCAACGACCTACCTTAGGTCATTCAACGACCTAACTACATTGCCGACCTAACACATAGCCGACCTAACGAAACACACGGCCAAGCGATCACGACCTAGCTTCCTTAGGTCATTAACTTGCTTCGACTGACCTATCACTAAGCCGCTAGCCACTAACTCGCTTCACCCTCTTAGGTCGCTTACCCCACTAAGTCGCTAACATCTATAGGTCGGTCAAACTCTATAGGTCGGTCAAGTCTATAGGTCGGTCATTCCTATAGGTCGGTCAATACCCTAGGTCGCTCCAAATCCTATAGGTCGCTCCACCGACCTAAGCACTACACGATCTAACCCCTTAGTTGCTTTATCTCATTAACTCGCTCCAACTCCATAGGTCACTAGCTTCCCCTAACTCACTCACACGACCTAACTCTAGATGACTTAAACAATACTAACGACCTAATAACAATTATTCTACGATTTATCGACACGCAAAATACGGGTCGTTACATATTTCAATAAGCAAAGAACCCGAGATCTCCCCAGTTACACTCAATCGCTGCTTCGAGTCGATCGCCCTCTTCACCCGATTCACCAACCCAGATACGCGAGCTCACCTTCTTCCCTCCTTTTTAATTTACAACAAGCTTTCTTTAAAATTAATTAAAGGACAAACATCAGAGGATTTACGCACTCGAACTCAAAAGAAACCCGAAGCATCCAACCAAAATTCTCGAGAATGACTCGAGACAGTGCCCTCCCCCTTCAATCACTGATACGCCGTCGTGCTGTACACGTGTACAGCGTTGCTTGTGGCTCCGGTGATCTTCTAAGACTTCGCGCAAATCCCAACTAGCAAGAATACGAGAAATCCAAAGTCGCAGTACCACCAAAAATTCAAATCAAAAATTTTGCAGTTCGAATGAAAGGAACGGTCGACCTCACTGCAAACAAAACGTCGCGCCACCAAACACGGTCCACCGGAGGCGATGGAAACTCGACCTCACCTCGACAACGTCACCAGAAATCTTCCACCCGAGCCTCTAATCACTCGATCACGTTTACAAGTCAAATCTCATATTTTTACTGGCATGAACAAAACACGCAGTAAAAACCTAAGTCGATCTCGTATCAAAATTCTATGCAATGGAAAAATTAGTGAATATTTTTCCTAAGATCACTAACCTTTGCACTTACTTCAATATGAATTTCAGCATTTTATATTGAATCAAATTCGAGAATTTGATTAAACTCCCAATTTTGATCAAAACCGAGTTGCTTTTGAAATACTTAGCTAGAAATCCCCATTCAAATTTTAAAAATCTTATCTTTTAGTAATAATTCAAGATATAAATTTTAATTAGCTTTTCATATGATCGAATTTAATAATGTTTCCTTGATTGACTGTAAATAGAAAAGTATGAGTTACTAATATGTTGAAACAGGTTTTAAAAATTATGATTGAAGTTCAAGCGACAAGTTTTGATGAAAAATAAACTTACCATAATCAAATGAAAATAATTCAAAGTTTAATTGTTTTCATCCTGTAACATAAAGCAGAGAACATCATCTTCAATATTCCTATTACAGCTTGTATAAAATCTCAGATACATATCAAAATAAAGCATATGCACACATATATAAATCTCATGAAATTATCTTACTGGTTCAATGAACTTAAGCTTGAAAAAAATTAAGTTTACTCACCTTCAATAATTATTGAACAACAAGCCCTTAGATGCCTTGAACTGCATTTGAAAAACTGTCTGTGTTTATTCATGAATCTGCCCCTTTGAATATGTTTCATTTTCTTGTTTTAGTTACCTCTGGTTTCTCTTTTTCTTTTTGTTTCACGAACTTGAAGTAGCATGAGATATACATATAAATATAGAACAGAATGGGGAGGCTTTAACTGGTTAGTAGCTTCTTTAATTGAGCAGATTTTATTAATATCTTGAATTGACAAAAGTGGGCTGAGAAGATTGATAATTTAATGTCTTGTTTACCAAATAGGTTTACATACTTATTATGTTTGGCTGCTCATAAATATTCATATATAATTGTTGTACTATGCATAAAGATATTGGTTTGCTCCTCTTCATTTTGCAGGCCAGCATAGCTTGCACAAGAAGCTATTCATTTTTACATATTTACTTTATATCTTAATTGGCTTGTATATTTATTAAAATTTTTACATAATTATCATGTTTTGCTATGTAAAAGAATTTTGTATGTCAGCATATACTTGCAGGTAGGTCTGTGGCTTGTGAAAGAAGATGTGTTTATATGTATTTGTCTTATTATCTCCAGTTTACATGGTTATCAGATTTACTTATATCTTGTGTCTTGTAAGTGGATAAGTTGTTCTGTTATTTTTGTTTGTGCATAACATTTGCAGGTATATATTCATGTGTATATGAAGTTAATTTGTTTTATTATTTTATACGTTATGCTTATTTTATCTTACGCTCTCAAATTAACAGTTTCGGTTGTATGCTT
Source organism: Allium cepa (assembly GCA_030765085.1). Lineage (NCBI taxonomy): Eukaryota > Viridiplantae > Streptophyta > Magnoliopsida > Asparagales > Amaryllidaceae > Allium > Allium cepa. The sequence continues at coordinate 763,606,993 of CM060937.1, read as the reverse complement.
GTTTATATGTGTTATTTTATTTTATACATTGTTTTTATTCTACTATATACTTTGTTTTTAATTTAGTTATATTCATGTGTTATACTTAATATTCTTATATTTATATTTTAACTGTCAATTTTTAAATTAGATTCGTGAATTTACTCATTCTTTATATTTATTTTATATGTATTTAACTATAAATATTTAAATCATGTACAATATGATTTATTTACATTTATACTTATTTTATATTTATCTCCATTTGTATTTTATTTAAATTATATGCATAAGTTTGACTTATATTTCACATTTATATTTTAATTCTATTTCAAACATTATCATTCATATGTATACTTACCAAATATAAACAAAGTAAGATATTTTAATTTAATCATAAAAGACAAATTGTATTATGAATATTATTGAGAAAATTTACTAAACTTCCAAATCAATTTCCTTTTAAAAATACCATTTATATAAACAATGGCAATTATTTCAAAATCACATCCATTTCAAATGAATAAGTATACATTTTATTTAAATTGATTTGAATAAATAGGGCCAAAATCCAGGGTTGTTACATTCCTCCCCCCTTAAAAGAATTTCGTCCCCGAAATTTAAAACAAAGATAATTTAAAAGTTGTCATATCAACCATTCAAACATACATATCATTCATATATTAACAAATAACCAATAACCTATTCTAACAAACATCGCTAGCTACCCGGACACAAATCCAGATAAGTTTTCCTAAAACTATACAGAGTTTCCCGGGTGAAAACTCCGGAATCCTCGCTCCACTATACTATGACAAACTACACTACTATACTCCTAGGTTGCCTATCACCTTAACTAACAATCCGAACTGAATTTCTATCCACAGTCACATTCGGATCATCTTTCAAGTCTTCCTGTACTATTTATTCTACAACTAATACTAAATCAAGAACAAATTTCTTTAGATGGGTCACAAAGAATACACTATGAATTCCAGACATCTGTTCTGACAATTCGACTTTGCAAGCTACAGTTCCAATCTTTTCAATATCCGACATAGTCCATTATATCTCGGGTCAAGTTTTCCCGCCTTCCGAATCTAACAGTTCCTTTTTAATCGAGAAACTTTGGCCAAAAACAAATTACCAATCTCAAATTCCAATTGTCTCCTGCTTATTTGCGTACTTCTTCTAACGGTCTTGAGAAGCTCTCATCTTTTCCCTGATAAACTCAACCTTAGCAGAAACTTCACAAATTAAACTGATCCAAACACGAGATAGTCTTTCCTCAATTCACCAAAATCCAAAACTCAAGCTTGCCGCATATCCTCTAACATACGGTTTAGTCTCTCTATCTGCCCGAGGATAATAGGCTATACTAAATTTCAAACTCGCTTACAAAGTCAATTGCGGTGCCTTCCAGAATTTTACCGGTGAAAAAATAGGGTCACGATCACTTATTATGCTAACAGAAACACCAAGCAATTCTTACTATTACCCTCAAGAAAATTTTGGCCAGAAACTGTAGTCCGAGTTACCTTGACTCGTATAGAATGAGCATTCTTAGTTAGTCGATCCACAATAATCCATATTCCATCGTTTCTTTTCTTAGTTCTTGGCAAACCGTCGATGAAATCCATCGGAATCATCGCCCACTTCCATCTGAGATTTACTAAAGATTGCAATAATCTTGGACAACTAATTATAATTACCTTAACTTGCTGATAGAAAGTACAACTATAAACGAAAGCAAATACGACCTTCTTCATGCTCGATCTCCAGAAAATTCTTCTCATATCTTTATACATCTTAAAGATTTTGGGTGAATATTCAGTCTGGAGTGATGTCATTTAGCTAAAACTTGTTGCCTCAATTCATCCATATCAAGCACACAAACGGCCACTAATCCTTTAAGCACCTTGATCATCTACCTTAAAATCTGAACAACGTCAATCCTTAGTTCAAGAATCAATTCCTCAAAAGATCTATCCTCCCTTTGCTTACTTATGATTCTGCCCTGGGGAGAAGGAATAACTTCTAAAAGAACAAAACTTCATTTCTACTAAGAGCATAAACCACAACATTCCCTTAGAGAGAAAAATATTCCAATGGTTTATGATCCGCGAATACCTTAAATTCTCTCTCCACAGATAGTGCCTCCAAATCTTCAAAACAAACACAATGGCTAACGACTCGATTCATGCGTAGTGTAGTTCCCTTCATGATGCTTTAATTGCTGACACGCATACGCAGTTACTCTCCACTCTACATCAACACTACTCCCAAACCAATTATACGAGCATCCGTAAAAAAATTCCAAAGCTGCCCTTCCCTTCCGGAATAACAATCACTGGAGCACTGGTTAGCCTCGTCTTCCATTCTTAGAAAGCTTCTTCACACCGGGTGTCCATTTGAACTAAGCTCTTTTCCTTGTCAACTTAGTCATATGTGAAGAAATCTTGGAATAGTCTCCGATAAATTTCCTGTAATAGCCAGTTAAACCAGAAAATTATGAATTTCCATCGGTTGCTTCGGTTGCTTCCATTCTAGAATAGATTCCCCCTTCGCTGGGTCTACAGAGATATCTTCACCCAAAATAATGTGCCCCAAAAATAACTTCCGATTTCCAAAAATGGCACTTAAAGAACTCTCCTTCAAAACATGCCTCCCTAGTGTCTCCAACACCATTCTCGAACTAGGCTGAATCACCAGCAATGCCCTGGAATCAAATCAACACGAAACTCTATCTCTCGATGGGAAGACAAACAATTAACTTTTCGAATACATCAGGAAAAACTTGGTTCACATCAATACTTAAAAAAATTCAACTCCATGTAAAAGATTACACAAATGAATTCCAGAATTGTCGCACAACACTCTGGTAATTCTACCCAAATAAATTTGTTCTCCCTTCACAATCCAGAACAGCCATATACTGTTCGGGTCAATCCATCGAAGAAATGAATCCATTCTGCTACATCTGAAATCACCTCAAGTAAACTGTTGATCAACAAACCTTCTCGACAGCACACAGAACACTCCAAGCTATAGGGCTAACCTCAATGTCTAAAGACTTCCATTTAAAGCTCTTTGAGAAACTCGGGCCTCAATCAAACAAAAATACCCTACTGAACTTGGTCACAATTCCAAAACGGACATACTTCCTTAACTTGTTCCAAGGAAACATCTTCGGAGACATCTAAAATCACTGAGTCTCATCACACAGCTACAACACCTTGAGATATCAAGATATCATGACTTGGTACTGTCCATCCGATAGATCCAAACTCAAGCTCATCCAAAATTACATTCGAACAATGAAATTCTCACATCACCCAAAGCTCACTCGTGACTGTAATAAGTCTGTAGTCTCGACAGATACACTCCAACTACAAATATTCAAAACTCCAACCATCAGTAGTCGTGTTTCACACACCACTATTCTATCTACCATTATAATTTATATTGGAATACCCGAACATGTAACCAAATAAATAGGTAGAAATATATATATACATATATATATATATATATATATCAAAATTACGAATACGCTCTCTTAAGAAAGAAATCACTCAAGAGCCTAGGTATTCACTCAACCTAGCGCTCTGATACCAAGTGTGACGACCCACCCTTCTACTACCAGAAAGATGCATCATCATTAAGAAAGAAAGGGATAGAATAGAAAAGAAAGAAACAAAACATCAGAATCTCACAGCGGAACGGAACAAAATATAATATATCACATATCTATTACATAGATTTCATATATCAGAGTTATATAATATCAATATACTTGACAATCATACATACATCTGTCACTATATACATCAGAGATACAATATACATCAACTAACACAGCGGAACTAGATATATATCTACATACGTCTGGAAACTCCTGCTCCAAGCTCCTCCAGAATCAAAATCCAAACCTATCACTTGGCTACTCGTAAAAATTTGAGTACCCAAGAGTTTATGAAAACAAAACATAAACTCCGGGTCACATATGGGTTTGGTATGAGTAAACGGTTTAAATTGTTTAATTTTTGAAAACCTTTTAAAACAAAGGTATCACGTAAGACTCCCCACAAATAAATACGGGTAAGTTTTTTTCCTTACGCTAACCAAAACATTTTATAGGAAATCCAGTGATATTATAATAGTGTCTAGGGTTTTCAAGTAAAATACAGAAATAGCTGAAATGCTTACATCTCACATTCCAACGTAGTTGGGCACAATCGAAACGTACGGCGCTTATCGGAAATTGGATCCCATACAATGGCAGGGCTACTGGGGTACCGCCCGTCACAGTACGTGGTTTAGATCACTGTACCGAGGAGCCACTCTAACTCCGCTGCAACACAAGGCCGGAACCATTCCTTGCTGAACAGTCCCGAACAAGATAACCCCGCAGTTGGTGCGCATATCCAACCGCCCACACAACCAAAATAAAGGGACATCTAGACAAGGGTATATCTCATCCTGCTTGGGCATGACCCACCTAACCTTGCTGCACCTCCCCTATTTTAGCCATTCCCGGTTGATGAGGCTTGAGGCTGCGATTACCTTTACAGGACATATTTCTTAGAATTCTCATCGTCCGTCTCACGATGTGTTGAAAGCATTCAATCCATACAAGTTTGTTCCGGGTTTGAACGAAACCGAAGGCATTATCACTTCACACTCATTTTGGAATCACCCTCAGAGTCAACGACGATAACCCTTGCATTCTGAAAACACCATCTCGATCTTCACTTGAGAATTCACGACCTAACGTTTAATTTGGATCGATGTGGTTTTCGGAATATCAATTGGATACCCGATCCAGGTCTCATCGAAATCCAAACGCCATTTTAAAGGCCAAGTTGTCTAATTAACTTAAACAGTTTAATTCAATGATTGAATTCATATAACATTTTCCACAGATAAATCATACACAATTGCCATGACATATTAAAGCATTGCAGAGAGCATCACAAAATATCATCAATAAACATCACAAACAAATATACAACACATACAACAACCATAAGGAATCATCTTAAGTTCTTATTGTGATTAATTTAATTACTTGAGAGTTAATCTCTTAATCCTGTTTAATCACTTATTTCCATTCAAATTATTTAATCAACAAATCATTTCTTAATTAATATTTATATCTAAATTGCTTAATTACTCAATTACTTTATTCACATTATTTAACTAATTACTTTCTTAATCAAGTTATCTAACTTTAATTACTTAAGCAATTATTTCCCAATCACTATTCTTCGACCTAAATAACTCTTAATTACCTGTTTATTTATTGCTAATTGTTTCATTAACCATTTCTTAATTGTTAGTTAAATCACTTGATTAATTAACTATTTCTCGTTCATTTATTAATTAAGTTGTTAATTACAATTTCACTTATTTCTTATAATACATTACTAATTAACATTACAAAGTAATTACTCTTAATTACTTCTGAACCCAATCAATCACTATTGATTATTCACTTAATTAACATTCCATTCTTCTTGAAATTTGATATCAATTATATTACTAACTGAAACATTATTTGTTAATTTACTTAATTTATTACTTAATATTAACAAGATTTTAAAAGCATGGTTAAGCTTAAACAAAAGTAATTAGTTAATTTTAAATAATTAATCACGAGTTAAACTATTGTTAAACCTTACTAGGATAATTAATGCTTGAATTAAGTTTAACTTAAAAAATTTAAAACTGTATTCAGATCACTATGATGATTTGCTGGACCCTTTATTCATTAACAACTTTTATATTTCAATAAGCAAAGAACCCAAGATCTCCCCATTTACACTCAATCGCTGCTTCGAGTCGATCGTCCACTTCACCCGAGTCACCAACCCAGATACGCGAGCTCACCTTCTTCCCTCCTTTTTAATTTACAACAAGCTTTCGTTAAACTTAATTAAAGGATAAACATCAGAGGATTTACGCACTCAAACTCAAAAAAAACTGAAGCATCCAACCAAAATTCTCGAGAATGATTCGAGACAGTGCCCTCCCCCTTCAATCACTGATACGCCACCGTGCTGTACACGTGTACAGCGTCGCTTGTGGTTCCAGCGCTCTTCTGAGACTTCGCGCAAATCCCAACTAGCATGAATACGAGAAATCCAAAGTCGCAGTACCACCAAAAATTCAAATCAAAAATTTTGCACTTCGAATGAAAGGAACGGTCGACCTCACTGCAAACAAAACGTCGCGCCACCAAACACGGTCCACCGGAGGCGATGGAAACTCGACCTCACCTCGACAACGTCACCAGAAATCTTCCACCCGAGCCTCTAATCACTCGATCACGTTTACAGGTCAAATCTCATATTTTTACTAGCATGAACAAAACACGTAGTAAAAACCTAAATCGATCTCGTATCAAAATTATACGCAATGGAAAAATTAGTGAATATTTTTCCTAAGATCACTAACCTTTGCACTTAGTTCAATATGAATTTCAGCATTTTATATTGAATCAAATTCGAGAATTTGATAAAATTCCCATTTTTGTTCAAAACCGAGTTGCTCTTGAAATACTTAGCTAAAAATTCCCATTCAAATTTTAAAAATCATATCTTTTAGTAATAATTCAAGATATATATTTTAATTAGCTTTTCATATGATCGAATTTAACAATGTTTCCTTGATTGACTGTAAACAGAAAAGTATGAGTTACTAATATATTGAAACAGGTTTTAAAAATTATGATTGAAGTTCAAGCGACAAGTTTTGATGAAAAACAAATTTAAAACTTACCATAATCAAATGAAAACAATTCAAAGTTTAATTGTTTTCATCCTGTAACATAAAGCAAAGAACAGCATCTTCAATATTCCTATTACAGCTTGTATAAAATCTCAGATACATATCAAAATAAAGCATATACACACAAATATAAATCTCATGAAATTATCTTACTGGTTCAATTAACTTAAGCTTGAAAAAAATTAAGTTTACTCACCTTCAATAATTATTGAACAACAAGCCCTTAGATGCCTTGAACTGCAGTTGAAAAACTGTATGTGTTTATTCATGAATCTGCCCCTTTGAATATTCCTATTCCCGATCTGGAGGTATCACGGTACTATATAGACTATTGGCATTTTACGTGTTAAGGTGGAAAATGTAAAGCCTTAACGCTATTTAAAATTAATTTTATTTTACAATTAGACACTATTATAATAGCGAAATATACTACATATAAATAGTCTAACGGATCCTTAGGAGATGTAAATCCGGAGCATCTCTTAAGTTACTGCACTCATATTTATTTCTGTTAATTTAACTTACATAAGATCTTTTATTTCTGACTCGAGTGTTTTGTCTTTTCAATTCGCTCGGGTCGGTCGGAGCATTTCAGGATTTGAAGTTTTAGCTCTGGAGGACGAAGACGAAGATTTGTATTATTAATATTTATATTATTTCACTACACACATAGTGTTCCGCTGCATTGAAATTTATTGGTATGTGAACTCTGATATTTATTGTATAAAGAAGAATCAAATGTTTTGTAAACATTTTTATGACCTGTATATTGATTATTATATTTTATCCTTCTGCTGTGAGATTCTATTTAGTTTTTTTTCTTCTCTATTTTTTTCTCTTATTTATTCCATAACAATCCGCCCTTTTGTATGGTTTGAATTGGCACGTGTGTCGATTTAAAACGTGCGAAAAGGCGGGACGTTACAGATACTTGGTTTATGTTGTTTCGGAGTAGGACGTCGCTGTAGATCCTTTAGTTACAATAATTTGGAATCTGGATAGACCTAAGATAACAATATCATTGAATTATTGTATAGGAGAGGATCAGACTTTTGTTTGAGACGTAAGGTGTAAACACGTGTTGGTGAGTCTAGCCGAAAGGTCGACGAGTGCGTTGATTGTATTCATTCTGAGTGGGAGTGAAGAGACGATAGTACACACTTGCCTTTGGTAATTAACTAGATATGGTATTGATGTCGAGTGGTATTATCCAACTCTTGGTTCGGAGTTAGAGGCTATAGAGTTCACTTTGGGATATGGATGCACTATCTGCTAGAGAGGAGTTTGAGTTGTTCAGTTATCCCTTTTCATTGTAGTATCTCTTCTTCGAGAAGGATCTTTACCTTCGTGAGTAGCGATGATTGGAGTTCTTGGCCTCCTATGGATTTAACGTTTCCTAGATATGTTTGAAGGGAAATGTAGCGGTTGATATTCGAGTGGGAGACGTACCAGATTGGGAGCGATATTCCTAAAATGGGTATTACCGAGCTTATCACTAGCTACGATTCCAGGACTCGATGAGTTATGGCCGAGTGTGGTGGCTAGTTTGACCGTCAGACCTATTTTGATTTAGCTGATTGGAAATAGTCGGAGAGGTTGACCTAGATTAGTGGAAATCATGGCTAAATCAGAAGAGTGAGTAGCATCTGATGAGGGGATGTAGTGCGGACCTGACAAAGACTGTCGGTTCCTAGATATTATTTATTCTCAAGTAGCAGGAACAATGTTTTTAGGGCTGCATCGATGGATTGCAGATGACTAAGGATAGGCAGATGCATTTGAGCTATAGTCAATTGGTTGACAGATGATGCTAGATTTGTATTCCTTAAATCTAGCAGTATGATATTCGTATTTGTTGTGTTGTTTGTCAGATGGTTGTTGTGATTTCATTGTGTGCCTAGAGCATTTTAAGTGGTTGAGACCCATTGTTCGATAATGGGTGTTGGGAAACTTATAGGAGGCGTTTGGATTTGGCACTAAATGGATTATATGATATTGAGGCTGATCGGTAGACTTCGAGACATCGTAGGCCTATTTGTACTAATTGATGTGATATGAGTCAGTTTAGAAGAGGACATAGGAGTAGTAGGGCTTCAGTCGAATGAAACCGAAGGCGATAAGGTATGGTAGGCCATAGGGAGAATGAGGATAGGTTGGCCAGAACTCTTTAGAAGAGGGAGTTTGTTTGTATCGTCAACTTTCATTATGGATATCATATTGGGAGTTTATGCTAGATAGTTTAGTATTCTGTATGCTAAGGTTGGCATGGACGTTATTTTTGGTTATGAGATCTTATGTATGCATGTTTGATTTGATAGTTTACGTTTGTATGGTTGTTAGACATGCGATGTAGTTATTATTTAGTACAGTATTCTTGTTTGATGATTGCTATAGATGCTTTAGTATAGTTAAAGATATGAGTTGTGTACACATCTTTATTGCAGTGGGGGTTTTGCAGACTTAATCGTCCAAATAAGGTTTGGTCGATTTTTTTTCAGAATTTTACATATATTTGAGATCCGATGGGTTAGGAGAGGTTCTCTTTGCTTTGTGATTTCAAGGACGAAATTCTTTGAGGGAAGAATGTAATGACCCGTATTTTTAATGATCAATATTTAAATATTTAATTGATAATTAAATATAGGCTCAAAAATGTGTTTTTTTGCATATGGCCGAATCAGGACTAGAGACCACATTTGTTAAGTTTGATTTGGCATTGCGAATTAGAATTAGTATAACGATCGCTATATTTTAAGATATGAAAATCCGATGGCAGAAACGGTCTTGAAATACATAAAATTAGCCTTCCGAGGTGCAGTTTTAGATGGAGATGCTTTTTGTGAGGACCTGTTTCTTCGACTCTCAAAAATCGACAATATCTAATACATTCTCGGTATTCACGTGCCGTAAATTCAAGTGCCGGAGAAGCAGATTCTCAAGGGTAAGAAAGAAAAATTAAGACAGAAAAGAATCTCACATATGTTATTTCAATAAAAACTTACAGTGGAAAATAAAATACATTTATCAGAGTTAAACACTTGTTCTGTTATAAATTCCTGTCCTTACAAATGTGGAATACTATAGTAAAAGATTGTGGTGAATAGACAAAAATCTTCAGAAATATCTTCTAATTCCATGCTCCGAGCTCCATCCAGATTTCTTCTACACTCAATTGACTACTAGGCATCCTAGGAAAGTTAGGGCACCCAAAGTTTAAGGGATAAGAAAAATAAACTACGGGTCACTCATTGGACTAGTGTGATAACTCAAAATACGCATTTTGAAAATAAAAATGTATCTTATAAGACCATGCCGCACATAAACAAGGAATGGTTTTTTATCTTATGATAACCAAATCATTATTATATAAAATCACTGGATATTATTTTTAATAAAAAAAATTTTAAAAAATTTGCAAGTGACTTACTAATTTTAGGGAAAATTGTTACCATTATTAAATTCCAACATACTAGGTTCTATAAAAAAAATGGCAGACACTTATTGGAGAATATATTTCCATATAGATGACAAGGTGAAGGGACTACCTTCTGGCAGTATGTCTCTAGAGGAATGTACTTAGGCCCAACTGATGGTCCTCTACCAACACAAGGCCAGTCTACCTCTTCCTAAATAATACAAAATATGTCATCACCTCGGTCGTTACTGACCTATCCAAGGGCCATTATTGCAAACATCCACAATAATTTAAGTTCTAAACACCATAGCGGGAATAAATATATCTAGAAGGGGACGATCATATCCTAATGGTTGCGAACCACATTGCCTTGTTGCATTTACCCTATTTCAATCATTTCCAGGTGTGAGGCAAAAGGTCACGATTACCTTTCATATAACACATCATCTTCCTTTGAATGCCACACTGCTATTCCACGGTCACAACTGATTTCTACAAACGTATAACTTCTAAACTCGTACGTCTCAAGAAAGAGTGTTAAACTAAGAGAAGTTGCCTTTTTCCACCAAACAAATAATACATTCATAAAGATTACTTATGTAACTAGAAATGCAACGTCAGACATTCGTCCATACAAGTTCGTTCTAAGATTAAACGAACCCGAAGGCACTCTTCTACCATATTCTGTCACGAGTTACCCCTAGGATTAGTAGCGGGAAGTACTTGCAACCTAAATAGTCTCAGAAATGAAGGAACCACTACTACTTTAGTATTTGGGAGCTAGCCAGAATTATCAACAAGCAGTCCTTTCATCCCAAAAATCTTTGGTCTTCATCCTTCATTTCCTTATTAGGTATTCATTTTCGAACGCATACATTGGTTTGAAGTGGTTTTCCGATAGGCATTACCCAGATCCGACCACGGTTCCTTCGATTAAATCATCGCTAAAAAGATGTTTTGTGAATAAGGTATCATTCTTTAATTGATTAAGCTCATTTTATCAAAATCTCTCCTGGAGATATATATTTCAAAGACATTATTTTCGGTATATACAGGATCATCAAACCTCTCTTATCACATTCTTTGATTACTTATAACCCTTTTTAAACTTCGAAAAATTCGAAATCATTTCATTTTTTACGTAGGAAAATATTTCCAATTTGTTTCATTTAAATCTTAATAATGATTTCTTAATTCGAAACTCATAATTTTGAGTGAGTTAAAACCATGTTATTTAGGATGTTAATCCAAAACCAGTGAATATTAAGTGAGCAGAATCTATAGAAATCATCTAATTCTACTCAATATCAATTCTCGTATTAAAAAAATATTATGGACGGAATAACGGTGAAATCAACTTTTAAATTCCATGAACAATATGAGTTCCCTCTTCGTGCTTTAACACCGAGTATAAAAAGATCATCACTATAAAATCAAAGTTATATTTGATTTAAATTTGGAAAATTTAACATTTTTATACTTAACTCCTTTCCAACATTTCGAACTTATCTATCCCACACCCAGGAAAGAGGCCAGGTGAGCCATGGTACTGGTTTCTCTTGAACATCTCCTTAGTTTAAGCACCTCATATGCGGATCTCATGAATAGAAAAATCCAGTCTACTCGTCGACTTTTAGAGCCAAGATTAAACCTCTTTATTTGTAATAGCTTTCTTTAAATCATTTATTTAAGCTCTTTTAAATGAACTATAAAAACACCAAATCATTATTAAAACACTTAATTATCCATTTGAAAACATTTATAAAGGATTTGGAAAAGAATTGTTAAGTTAAAGCTATATTTCAAAGGTTATAGAAAAATGTGCGGAAAGTGTTGCAAGAGGTGCTTTTTAACCTACATTGATCAAACGAATTTAAACCGTTTTAAAGAGGTTTTAATATTCCATATACACCAATTCATTAATATAGAGGAAAGTGATTTCCTTTATGCTTATCGCCGTTTATTTTCGTGGCTTGCATATATTTTCAACGTTCGTATGAAACAACCAAACTTGATGATCAAAGCATATTAAACATCCAATGCAAACATCATATCACCATCCAAAATAAAATTAGTAGTTTAGGAGTTCTCACCTTCATTTTCCCTTCAAGCTAATGTAGAATTGGCTATAGCTCTGCTACGATCGAACCAAAGCAAATGAAACCAAAGCCACGACCTATGGAGAGCTCAGTCTAGCCTTGATGATGGAGGAGTCACTGCCTAAGGTGATGTGGGTTGGGCCATGGGTTTTGGAAGAGTAGAGGAGATGTTTAAGACTAGTTTTGAAATGGATTGATATTACAAGCTAGTATATAAATTTTCCTCTTTTGTTTGATATAATTTATTTTCTAACTTTTCTAAAATATTTTTGTATGAATAAGAAGTCATTAAAGAGGCTCTTTGTTAACCCCGTTTGATCAATGAGTTAAGACCTGAGACGACTTACGACTTAAAGAAGCAGAGCAACTTAAGGAGTGGTCCGACTCAGTAAGTAACCGACTTAACAAGTTAGAGACTCAAGGGAGTTACACGACTTAACGAGTCAGGGATTGGTCGACCTAAAGGAGTCAACAGCTTACGGAAGTGAACGACTTACAACATATAGGAGTCTACGACTTAACGGTTTAGGAAAGAAGGGATGGATCACGACTTAAGGCCTTCACGACTTCAGGTTCTTAGCGACTCAATGGGTCTACGACTCATTGTAATTCACGACTTAAGGGTAGAAGCAACTCAACAAGCTGGCGAGTTAGAATTCAAGGCGGCTTAAGAGAAGCGGAACGAATCAACGAGTTACCGACTCAACAAATTGAGGAGTTGCGCGAGTCACAGAATCGTGCAACCTATGACCTACCTTGAGTCGTCAATAACTCAAGGAAGCGACACACGACTCATCATGACTCACCTACGACCTAAAACCACTGAATCGTAGCCCGCAGCCACAATGCTTATGTCAAAAGGAGTTGACTCGCGAGCGACTCATGACTTGTAATTCTGAAGAAGTAAACCATTGAGGAACCAAGGGCTTAGTCAGATAAGTCGGCCATGACCTCTTAACTCGTGGACGAGTTAGGACTTGCGCTATATCCAGAAGACCGAAGGCGCTCTGACACCAAGCATGAACTCTACCAGCTGAGTCGCCCACGACCCAACTTAACTCGGCCACGGGTTATCATGAGTCGAGCACGACTTACGATCCAAAGGGAAGATTTTTCTATAAATACCGACCTACCTCAAACATGAAGGGGACTTTTGGCTCATTCTTTTCAAACACCGATACTCTGCCACATTCCAAACTAACTCAACACCCAAAGCTTTCAAGACACGTGGAACACTATCAACAACTTGAAGAAGAAATCTCATGCATCCGACATGGATTCGAGGACCTTCACTTACATTGATGTTTAAGCTACTCATTTAAAGTGTTTAGTGGTTCAAAGTGTATTGTACTTGGGGAAGAATTGTATCAACTTGTAACGAAATCATCAATAAAGATATTCAGAGTGGACGTAGGCAAAATAGTGAGCCGAACCACTATAAAATTGTTGTTATTCACTACTTTTTCTATGGTTTTCTGCTTATACTCTGTTCCCGAATCATCGGGTGGTGCTTTCACAACTACATTTTGTACACCGGGGTGTTAGCGTTCAAATTTTAGCGTTAACATTTTTGGTGCTTTCATTGAGAACTGAACTCAGGCGAATTATCATCATTGCTCCAAGAAAGTTTGTTGAAGTAACCTCTCTGAAGACTAGAAGTTTATCTGAAATCATGGCTCCGGGGAGTAAGAGTAGATCTGTTAGATCTGGAAATGTTCAAGAGGGAACCTCCGCTTCCCCAGTACCTAATCAAGCCACTCCACCTGTTGGGGTTACAAAAGCGGAGTTGGATGCTGTAATCTTAGGGCTGAACCAGCAGATAAATGCCCAAAGTGCACAATTGGAGGCTCAGAATGGCCAAAATGCCCTAATTTTGAATAAGTTGAATGACTTGCTCGGGGTAAACCGTCAACCAACGGGTAATGAAAGGAACTTTGCTGGCAACATTCATGAGGATGAAGAAAGAAACATTCCTGAGAGGGCTGCCAGCCCCTTTGAGCGGACAGTTCCTGAAGTTGGTGGATCTAAAGCTCGAAATGATGAGCGGTATCTTTCTGAAAAGGTTCGACAAATCATGAAAGAAAGCATGCAAAGGAATGAAGACGAGAAGGAATGTGGTTTCGCTCCAAGTAAAACCCCGTTTACCGAAAGGATCTTAAAGGCTGAGTTCCCAAGGAAGTTCGTCCCTCCAACTATCCCAGCTTACAAAGGAACAAGTGATCCGAACGAATTCTTGTATAAGTATGATTGGCACATGACAGGTGCCAGAGCATCTGATGAAATAAAGTGTCGATATTTTCCTGTATATTTGGAAGGTGTAGCTCTGCTTTGGTTCACCAAGCTACCAACTCGGTCTATAGACCAGTTTTCTGACCTAACCCAGAAATTCAAGGAGCAGTTCAGACTATACGCTTCAAAATCCAAAGATATCATGTCGTTGTCAAGTTTAGAACAGAATCCAGGGGAAACTATCAGATCTTTGTTGAATCGCTTTAATATAGCGCTGGCCGAGGTAGACTATGTAGAATTACGGATGATCTTGACCTATCTGATGAGGGCCATCGACAACTCGAGCGAATTTGGAAAATGGCTTAACATGAAGGAACCAAATTCCCTTGAAAAATTCTACAAGAAAGCAGATGAGTTCATACGCCTGGAAAGCCGTCCTGTACCGGTAAAGGCAGCATTGGAAAAAGCTGAAGATAACATTGTTGCTCCACGCAAGAATGAATCTGTAGGACAGAAAAGGGAAAATAACGATGGGAAGAAACAGAAAAATCTGAAGAAGCCTCGTTCTTTCAAGCCATCGGAATATACCCCTTTATCAGATACGCCGGAGCGTATTTACCTTGCCACTAAAGATTCTGTTGATTATCCTAAACCTCCCGTTCTGAGAACCGGGAAAAAAGCTGTACAAAGAGGAAAGTTTTGTCGCTTCCATAATCAACCCGGTCATGAAACCGATGAATGCCGTCAATTGAAAAATTTGATTGAAGAATTGATAAGGGAAAACAAGCTGCAGCAATTTGTGGAAAAGAATAGCAGCAATCCCGCTTCGTCTAGTCAGGGGCAACGAGCTCCTGCTCATCAACCCAGGACAAGTGAGAAGACTGCAGGGCATGAATCCGGAAGGCCTGTTATCAATGTCATTACCGGAGGACCTCACCCAGCAGGCAGGAGCTGGGGTGAGATGGAAAGATATACCCGAGCTTTGAAGTATGTACCGGCCGAAGAAGATGTCTTTGTTTTGGAAGGTGCTACGCCCTTGAAGCAACAAAAAACTTTCAATGATGATATGGTGTTCAAAACCAGAGATTCCACAGGTGTTGAAGCTCCTACCTTAGATCTCTTAGTCATCTCGGTTGGTATCGGGCCAGCTATTGTCAGAAGAGTTCTCATTGATTGTGGCGCATCCTGTAATATCCTCTTCAAGAAAACATTCGACCAAATGATGATCCCTATGGTTGATGTGCAAGCCTCGTCACAAAAAATCGCTGGCTTCAATGGGAGCCAAAGCAGCCAATAGGAACCATTGATTTGCTTGT
Source organism: Allium cepa (assembly GCA_030765085.1). Classification (NCBI taxonomy): domain Eukaryota; kingdom Viridiplantae; phylum Streptophyta; class Magnoliopsida; order Asparagales; family Amaryllidaceae; genus Allium; species Allium cepa. Next base: position 763,591,163 of record CM060937.1, on the reverse strand, counting down.
AGAACTCGGAGAGGGAGAAAGAAAAGTAGTCCGCAAGCAGACTTTTGTGATTGTTGACGAATTTTCCGCTTATAATGCTTTCCTTGGCCGTCCAACTCTTGCAGCGTTCAAAGCTGTTCTGGCCCCATGGTGCCTCACTATTAAATTCCCCACAGACAATGGAGTAGGAGTTATAGAAGGGGACCAAAATGCCGGTCGGGAGTGTTATCTGACAGAGCTGCGAGAAGCAAGGAAAAGAGAAATGGGAAAGGATGCGGCTACCCCAGTCCGCATCAAAGAACCAGCCTTGTAGCAATTACAGGGCGGACCTTGCACCGGTGAGCACAGCGGAGCACGGAAAGAGATGGATCCTAGAAAAGCCGGTGCAGGAGAGAATAGAGTGGTACCGGTAGAAATGACAGTACCAATACCTGTTGACCCGAAGGACCCAAACAAGGTGTTGAATGTGGGTTCACAACTTAATGCGTCAATTCAGAATATCTTAATATCTTTTTTAAAAGCAAATTTGGATGTCTTTGCTTGGACTCATGCCGATATGTGCGGAATATCCCCAGAAGTAGCAGTACATGCTCTGAATATTGATCCAAAATTTACACCTGTGAAACAGAAAAGGAGAACTCAAGGTCCAGAAAGGTCAGCAGCGTTAAAAGAAGAAGTTGATCGGCTCGTGGAGAATAACTTTATCAAAGAATCTACCTATCCGAATTGGGTTTCAAATCCAGTGCTGGTTAAGAAAGCCAACGGAAAATGGAGAGTGTGCATCGATTTTTCAGATCTAAACAAGGCCTGCCCCAAAGACTGCTTCCCATTACCCAGGATCGATCAACTGGTAGACGGAACAGCGGGACACAAATTGTTGTCTTTCATGGATGCCTACTCTGGATATAACCAGATCATGATGCATGAGCCAGATCAAGAGGACACGAGCTTTATCACCGACGTTGGTCTTTACTGCTACAGAGTTATGCCCTTCGGGCTGAAGAATGCAGGGGCAACAAACCAAAGACTTGTTAATGCTATTTTCAAACCGCAATTGGGCAAGACTATGGAAGTCTACGTCGATGACATGTTAGTAAAGTCTAAGAAAGCAGTGGATCACATAGAACACTTAGCAGACATGTTCGCAGTCCTCCGAAAATACGGAATGAAGCTTAACCCTTTAAAATGTTCATTTGGAGTGGAATCCGGAAAGTTTTTAGGTTTCATCGTGAGCGATAGGGGCATTGAGTCTAGTCCAGCTCAAATTATCGCCTTAAAGGAAGTCAAAGCTCCTAGAACGAAGAAGGAATTGCAAAGTCTCAATGGAAAAGTCGCCGCCTTGAGTCAGTTCATTTCCAAAGCCACAGATAAATGCATCCCATTCTTTGACGCCCTAAAGAAAGGAAAGAAAAACTTCGATTGGACTCCCGAATGCCAAAAAGCCTTTGATGAATTGATTCGCCATATGGAAACGCCTCCAATACTTTCTAGGCCTGGCGATGGCGAGGATCTTCTTATATACTTGGCAGTATCATCTCATGCTTTAAGTGCAGCGCTGATACGAGATGACAAGAGGATTCAAAATCCAGTTTACTATATCAGCAAAAGACTCACTGGGGCAGAGATGAATTACTCTAAGTTGGAAAAACTCGGCTATTGCCTACTGATTGCATCCAGGAAGTTGAGGCAATATTTCCAAGCTCATCCTATCAGAGTCCTCACTGATCAACCTTTAAAGCAAGTCCTGTTTCGCCCTGAGACTTCGGGTCGTCTTCTAAAGTGGAATATTGAACTCAGTCAATATGACATCACTTATCATCCCCGAAAAGCAATCAACGGACAAGCTTTAGCGGATTTCATCGCAGAATTCACAGATAAGGGTAACAGTGAGGAGGAAGCGATCGATGATTCCCCAATTCAATGGAAGTTATATGTTGATGGCGCAAGAAATGACTACTGTTCTGGAGCCGGAGTTGTACTTGAGACCCCTGAAGGTCGGCCATTATGCTATGCACTGAGATTGGAATTTCCTTCAACAAACAATGAAGCAGAATACGAAGCTCTTATCGCTGGCTTAAGAATTGCTAGAGAACTAAACATCTGAGAATTACTGATCTTCAGTGATTCTCAGCTTATTGTATGCCAAGTCAAGAAGGAATTCCAAGCGAAAGGGGGAAATCTGGCCGCCTACTTGTTAAAGGCTTGGGAACTCCTAGGTGATTTCGATCATTACATGATAAGTCATATTCCTCGAGAAGAAAACACGAAAGCAGATTCTCTCGCAAAGTACTCTAGCACAGGCGAAGCTCAATTTATGGGGTTGACTCCAGTGGAGGTCCTGTCAGCTCCATGCATTGATGAGATGGATATCGATTGGATCATGAGCGTGTCTCAAGAGCAAGAATCATGGATGACTCCAATAACAGAATATCTGCTCAATGGCTCTTTACCGGAAAATTCAAAAGAACGAAAGAAGCTACTGAGGAAAGCCTCTCGCTATGTGGTCCAGGATGGCCAATTATATAGACGGAGATTCTCAATGTCGATACTTCGATGTGTATCCAGGGAAGAGTCCAAAAACAATCCTAGCTGAGGTACATGGGGGAGAATGTGGTGATCATTTAGGTGGTCAAACTTTAGAAAAGAAGATACTCCGATACGGGTATTTTTGGCCAGAAATTAATCGAGATGCAGTAGACTATTCCCGAAAATGTGACAGATGCCAAAGATTCACCAAAATTCCTAGAGCTCCTTCTACTGAACTCACACAGATGGTCAGTCCATGGCCGTTTGCAATATGGGGGATAGACCTTGTAGGACCGTTACCAACTGCCAAATCTGGAATTAAATATGTCATTGTTGCTGTAGATTATTTTACTAAGTGGCCAGAAGCTGAACCACTGGCTACTATCACCTCAAAAAAAGATGATAAGTTTTGTGACTAAAAGTATCATTTGCAGATATGGTGTGCCTCAAAAAATAATTACAGACAATGGTACTCAGTTCGAAAGTGAAGAATTCCAAGATTTTTGCAAATGATTCAAAATCCGAAAAAGCTTCTCAGCAGTAGCTCATCCGCAGGCAAACGGGCAGGTGGAAGCAGTAAATAAAATTATCAAGTCAACCATCAAGAAGCAACTGGAAAGAGCAAAAGGTGGTTGGGTCGATAAGCTACCGCTAGCACTATGGGCATACAGAACTACCCACAAAACTGCAACTGGGCATACTCCGTTTTCATTGGCATACGGATCAGAGGCAATGATTCCGGTAGAAACAGAGGTCCCTTCACATAGAAGAATCCATTTCAATCAAGCGGAGAATGAAAAACTACAGCTTGAGGCACTAGATCTCCTTGATGAAAAAAGAGAAGAGGTTGAGCTCAGAATCGCATCTCATCAGCAAAGGATAGCCAGACATTTCAATTCCAAAGTTCGCCAACGCAGCTTTGAGATTGGAGATCTAGTCCTAAAGAGAATTATGACAGCGACAGGTGTGTTTGGGCCAAATTGGGAAGGACCATATGTCATAGGTCAGAAGCTTCTTGACGGCACATTCAAACTCACTACTGTCGAAGGAGATCAAATTCCAAGAGCTTGGAACAGCAATCACTTGCGCCCATACTTTACTTGATAGCTTTGTTGAAATACTGTAAAAAGAATTATGAATGTATGATTCCTGTAATTGAAAGCGATTGTAAAACTGATGCAAGTGAAATGAAAGACTATAAAGTGGATGTAGGCCCAAATTCTTGGCCGAACCACTATAAATCTTGTGTTCCTTATTATTATTACATGTTTACTTTATTTTCGACATGAAAAGTACATTAAATGTATTGCTGAAATGTCGATTTAAATTTTTGCAGGCAACGAGAATAAAACTTGCACATTACAAGACCAAGTGATTCTTATCATTCAACAAACAAATTTCAAGTCACAAAAGCCCCGAATTTAAATCCTAGATAGGAAGTGCTTCAATTGAACGGCCAATGATTGCGCTGAAAACGGGCTCTAGCTAATAAATTGAGAAGTTTGAATCAACAAACATCCAATTAAGAAGCTTATGCCCGTTCACGCGAACTTGCCTAGCAATGAAGTACACTTCTTTGGAATAAACAAACTACCTGTAAGAGAAGGGAGTGCGAACTTGAAAAGAAAAATAGAGGATCGCTGAAAAGGCATAAGCAAGTGGACAAGGAACAACTAAAGCCCTCTTCGGAGGCACAAGTCCTCTTCGGAGGCACAAGTCCTCTTCGGAGGCACAAGTCCTCGGAGGATAAAGACCTCTAACGAGGCATATGCCGCAAAAAAGAAAGTTCTCTACTCAAAAAAAAGATTGGAGGAGTCATGACCCTCCAACCATGAGAGAGTAACTTCCAGGCAATCTTCGGAGGCCCATTTCACCAGGAGTTGAAATGCGACAGCCTCTCTTCGGAGTTTCACTTCACCAGAGTTGAAATGCAAAACAAAATAAAAGCCCTCTTCGGAGGCCCATTTCACCAGGAGTTGAAGTGCGACAGCCGCTCTTCGGAGTTTCACTTCACCAGAGTTGAAATGCAAAACAAAATAAAAGCCCTCTTCGGAGGCCCATTTAACCAGGAGTTGAAGTGCAACAGCCGCTCTTCGGAGTTTCACTTCACCAGAGTTGAAATGCAAAACAAAATAAAAGCCCTCTTCGGAGGCCCGTTTCAAAAGAGACCTCTTCCCAGAGGCACAATAAGACAGAAAGACCTCTTCCCAGAGGCAGAAATGAAAAGACCTCCTCCCGGAGGCACAATCAAGCAGAAAGACCTCTTCAGAGGCACACGTTTCACCAAGTTCCAGGTGTTGAAACGTGAAAAAATCCTCATCAAAGGCACACTTTAACTTCCAAAGGAAGAATGAATTACTTATTCTAGAAAATTCTCTTCTTCAAAAAGAAGTTGAAGTACCTTTCAAATACTCGCTTTACCACATAGAAGATTTCATTCAGTAAAACGTGTATATGCACGAAATAAAAAGTGATATCTTTGAAGGATGAAGCGTAGAAACTTGTTTGTACTCTGTTTTTTAATGAAATAATATTCCTCCAAATGTGGAATAATTATTCTCTGAAAAATAAATGTACAAGTTTCTTATAAAATAAAATATTACAATGAGCTTATGGTATAGGGACAACATGGTATAATTACATCGGTAAAATTGCGCTCAAACAATATATACCACAAGCTCACTGCAATATCGTACAAAGGAACTTGTACAAAAGTGAATAATAAATGCATTCTCAGATACAGACAGAAGTTTGTACAAAGAAAAAGAATCATTTTATTCAACACTGTTTTATGTACAGGTACAGGTTCCAAAGTAAAAACCAAAATAAAAGCGGGGGGCCGGTACCCGCACAGTATCCGGTCAGTACATGCAAAAAAGGAAAAAAAGCGATATGAAAACTACAAACTCAGGGCCATCATTTCTTCTTCCGCCCACCTTTTGAGCCCGCACCTGGCCGAATGACCAACTTTTCAGGCCGGCTTGTAAGGGTAGGGGATGAAGGAGAAGGGGGCTCGGTCGGACCTTCTTCCGTCTCTTCTTCGCCAGTTAAAGGTCCCTTCTTCTTCTTCTTGGAAACTCCCTGCTTTCCTCTCTTCTTGGAGGAAGACCCACTCCCTGGAGAAAGAAGTTTCGACAACGATTCAGCATCGGAGCCAGTTGGTTCTGGATTCCTCTCGCTTCCTTCAGTTTCTTCTCCTTTCGGATCTTGAGAAGCAACGGGATCATCTAAGCCGTGAAGAGCTTCTATTTGCTCCTCTTGTGACCCGGGTTGCGAGGCAGAAGGAGGAGTGACCTTAAGAGGCGGGGAAAGAACAATTGGAGGAGGAGAAGCCTGGACAATGCCCGACGTTTTCTCTGCAGAAGGAAAAATGTTCAAGTCAGCAAAAAGTGGAGATAAAGGTTCGCTGAGATTCAAGAAGTAGTCAAAAAGCTCATCAAGTTCGTAAGAAACAGATGAGCAGTCTACTTGGGCAAGATTGTCAGTACGGTTACCTGCAGAAGTCGGTTCCCTGACGTCAACTTCGTAAGCCTGTGCCTCGGCACTCTCGCCGCCTTCATCTCCACCTTGTATGCTTGTGATATCGGTGATAACTTTAGCAGGAGATGGGGAATGAGAACTAGAACCGATAATGCCAATTTCGGCTGAAGGAGAAGGTTGAATTGGAGCAGTTGAGATGATTTTTCCTGAATGTTCTCCTGCCGCTGTTTCGGCCCTTAACTTTGCAAGCTGTTCTCTCCCCCTAGCCAGTGCGGCACGAGCATCATCATCAAGATAGTGCTCCTCAAGAGCTGACTCAGCATAGCCAGCGCCCTTACCGCCAAGCATATCGAGTGCGGCCTCCCAAACTTCAGCTAGAGTAATTTCATACTTGGGGCCTAGAAAGGCGAGGCTACCGCGCCCCAAAATGCTATGCAGGTAGAAATCAAATAATGTTGAGCTGATGTCGGCCCTCGTTGCCTCGTGAGATTCTTCAGCTGCAATTTTGCCAGCAACGGCCTCATCACGCTCCATTTCAGCTTTAGAAAGTTGAAGCTTAAGCATTTGAATCTCCACCTCTTGGGAGCTGTTCTTCTTTTGAAGCTCTCCAATATCAGCAACATAGCCCTCGCTAATTCTTTTCTGGACTTCGAGCCTGTCTTCGGCATCTCTTTGGCTGGCATGAGCGTCTCTCACTTGTTTTAGGAGCACTTCTTCTTTTTGAGAGTAAGAAGTAGAGGAAGCAGCAAGCTCTTTTTTCAGTTCTTCAACTTTTGCTTCAAGCTCCTCATTGTAAGAAGCAATGCTTCTCATCTCAGTGTCATGTTGCTCAAGAACCTTTTGCCACTCGGCTTTATCATTTTCCATAGTGAGCATGGCTCTATGTTTGCACGATTAACCCTCTGAAGCTCGTCAACAAGTTTCTACCAGTTCGACATCCTCTCAATATCAAGTTTGACGGCGTCAAGGTTTCGTAACATGGCAGACTTGTCAATGGGGACCAAGTCAAGGTCAAACCTTACTCCCTTCAGACACCACTGTGGACACCGACTCTGCAAAGTGGCAGGACCCAGTCCAACTTTGAATTTGGGTCTGCTAATTATTGTTTGGATGTCCATCTTCCCGAGAGCGGGAGAGCCGGAAGGAATGTCAAGCGAGGCAGGGGCAGTAACCATTTCAGGAGTTGTAGAGGTGTGCTTCTCACCATGTCGAGCTCGCTTGCTCGAATCTTCAACCATATGACTTTTTCCTCTGTCATCATGGGTTTTTCTTTTATGGGAATCGTCACCTCTCTGTGAAGGGTCGTGGCGCTCTTCCCTCTCTCTTCTTTCATAGCGCTCCTCTTGAGCCCTCTTTTCTTGAGCCTTTCGAGCGGCTCTCTCTTCATCAGATTCTCTGTAAGAGGGGAGGTAACGCCTGTAATCATATTGGCTACGCCTCCCGTAGCGCTGGAAATCATCATAATAGGATCCGCTACGCCCCATCGGAGGATCTGAAATAAAAAAGAGCTAAATCTTAGAATTCTTCAAAGTACAAAAAGTCAGAAGCGTAAAAGTGCCAAAAAATTCTAAGTGTGTGTGACGTGCAAACTACACGCATCAAACTACGAACCACTCTTTAATTGAGGAGTGGTTGTAGGTGTAATAGTTAGCGTCAACTCTTGAGTCGACAGAGTCTGTTGCAGGACCGTAGTCGCTTCAACTAATGAAGAAGAAACCCCAGTAGTGGTAGGATCATCTTTAAAGATCTCTTGCGAGGTGGCAAAGAGATCGCTCAGCCCTTCGAAAGTATCGTCCCTGCTCTGCTTGGCAAGACTAGTTTTTCCGGCCTCTTCACCAGATTTCTATGACAGCCGGGGAGATCGCTGGGCTCTTCTTCCTCAATAACCGGGGCAAGTTCGACAGATGGCCCCACAACATCAGCAGAAGCGGAGCACTTCACTAGCGAAGCCTCAGGAGCAGGTCCTTTTGGTATGGATGTGTCTGTGGAAACCATGGCATCTGATGCTTTAGGTGGAGAATCTGGAACCTCGCAGGGGTGTGTGGAGCGAGAAGGATGAAGAAGTCCGAACTGGTGAAGGAATTCGTCGTTCAGCAAAAATTTCACGTCCCGTTCTTCAACCGGTACTGCCACAAGCCTCTCCAGGGTTGGCTTGTGACTGGGATCTCTACAAGGAGGGGGAAGTACTGACATAAAAGGAAAGAAATGATGACGAAGTTAACACTTGGAATTCGAACTTCAAAAGACTCAGAATATAAAAGAGGTAAAGGTAGATGATCTTACTTCCTTCTCTCCACACAGCGTAAAACCCGGGGGGGCAACGGACATAGAAAAATTGAGTCAAAAACCCATGAGCGCTGTCAGGAAGACCGATGATCAATTTACAATTTCGAGCACTTCTCACGACAGTAATAGAGGGGTGATCTTTTGTCCTGGTGAAAGAGCATAGGAAGCAAATCTCGTCAAAGCTTGGGAATCGATCAAGCATCCTCCTAAACAGTACAGACAACCCCATTAAAATGGCATAACCATTGGGGTGTAATTGGGACGGGGCGATGGCCAATTGACGAAGAAGTTGTTGGAAAAAGTCATTGAAAGGAGGAACGCCCCCACTCAGGCACATTTGTCGATTGACCGTTACAAAGCCGGGGGGTGCTATGTCAGTAGTGTTACTTCTCTCGGGAAGAATGGCATCTGACTCAGCAATGCCAAACTGAGCGCACAATTGGCGGAAAACTCTGTACGATAAAGTAGAAGAGACTCTGTCGGGAGGATTGACCAAAGGAGCCGGAATTACAGTTGCCTCTCCAGTCTGAACCGTTGTATCTTCTTCCTGAGAAGTCATTCTACACAAGAACCTGGATATTCAAATGTGAAGGTGCATGTTTCCTAAAAAGTGTGAAGTGTCGTGCAAAACTAATAAAAATAGCATGTAAATATAACTGGAATTAAACTAGTCGATGACTGGTCGATTACAAAATTTCAAAACTTGTTAATATAAAGTTCAAGCATAATATTAGTGCAGGCTGGTCAGTTTCAATTGACTATTTCAGTGCTGCTGTAATATTTTACTTGAAATTGATGAAAGCACTTCATTCACACAATTTATTTGAGTTAATTATCTGTTATTAACTAATCTGTCATTTGACGTGGGCAGTCGATGGCAGTATATTTGTCCCATCTTTCTGCAAGTATTGTGTTTAACAGGTTGATAGCGTCAAAGTTAGAATAATCTGTGAAGAAACACAACAAAGTTCAAGCAGTTTATTTCAGCAAATCAAGTTGAAGTTCAAGGTTCAAGCAAAATTGTCAACTACGACAACTTAAGTGTTGTCTCGGCGACGACTTAAGTGTTGACTCGGCGACGACTTAAGTGTTGACTCGGCGACGACTTAAGTGTTGGCAACGATTTAAGAAATTCTTCCTACGGGTTAAATCAAATCATTGGTTATCTGGCTAACTCGTCCATGACCTAAGGATTACGAGGCGAGTTAAGTTAGGTCGTTTCAATCTTGAATTGTTAGTGTCTTAAGTCGGCAGTGCTCTAAGTCGTAAACCATGGAAATAGAAAAGGCTTCAGTCCGAGGCAACGTGAAATTCTCCAAGTCCTATCCCGGCTATGACTTAAGACTTGTGTCGTGAAGGTTGGTAAGTCGGTCAAAGGATAAGTCGCGATGGTTATTGAATCGCTCAAAATTACTGCGCTCAAGATTACTGGATCGCGTCCAAGTTAACGTCATGCTTCCTCCAACCGACCAACCCCTTCTCAGAACTCCTAAACCTTAACCCATTATCCTCCTAAACCTTAACCCGTTATCCTCCTATCTCCTAACCCGATAAGCCATACAAGACAATCTCATCTCCTCTAAATCCATGAATCAACTGACCCGAAATATAAAAACCCATCGTCTCCTCCTTGCGAATCATCTACAAACTCAAATCAAACCGCTCAAGGCTTGTCAAAAATCAATCATAGCGTGACTCGAAATGAAGCATGGTGCGAGGATTTGGATTAGGGTTAGAGAACGAGAAGTCCAACTCCATGATCGAGGGATAACGGCAGTTGTGAAATTGAGCGGGCAATAAGTTTACTTACGTAGTGTGACGACGAGGATCAAAGAAATTTGATTGATGATTTGATGAACTGGTTGAGTTCGTCTTTGAAAGCTTCGAAGATTGTTAATGGCGGAAATAAACGCTGAAGTAAGAAAGTGAAGAAGAAGGGGTGACTTAAGCCATTTATACACTGGAGCGATGGAATGCGAATCGGCATCAGCCGAACTAGTCTCTTCCTTAAGTCCTTCGCGACCTAACAACCCATCGGGACACGAGCTAAGAAAGTCGAAGCACGCGACGTACAACTTAGGCACGCACTTCGAGGGGCAAGTGTTAACCCCGTTTGATCAATGAGTTAAGACCTGAGACGACTCATGACTTAAAGAAGCAGAGCGACTTAAGGAGTGGTCCGACTCAGTAAGTAACCGACTTAACAAGTTAGCGACTCAAGGGAGTTTCACGACTTAACGAGTCAGGGATTGGTCGACCTAAAGGAGTCAACAGCTTACGGAAGTGAACGACTTACAACATATAGGAGTCTACGACTTAACGGTTTAGGAAAGAAGGGATGGATCGCGACTTAAGGCCTTCACGACTTAAGGTTCTTAGCGACTCAATGGGTCTACGACTCATTGTAATTCACGACTCAAGGGTAGAAGCAACTCAAGAAGCTGGCGAGTTAGAATTCAAGGCGGCTTAAGAGAAGCGGAACGACTCAACGAGTTACCGACTCAACAAATTGAGGAGTGCGCGAGTCACAGAATCGTGCAACCTATGACCTACCTTGAGTTGTCAATAACTCAAGGAAGCGACACACGACTCAGCATGACTCACCTACGACCTAAAACCACTGAATCGTAGCCCGCAGCCACAATGCTTATGTCAAAAGGAGTTGACTCGCGAGCGACTCATGACTTGTAATTCTGAAGAAGTAAACCATTGAGGAACCAAGGGCTTAGTCAGATAAGTCGGCCATGACCTCTTAACTCATGGACGAGTTAGGACTTGCACTATATCCAGAAGACCGAAGGCGCTCTGACACCAAGCATGAACTCTACCAGCTGAGTCGCCCACGACCCAACTTAACTCGGCCACGGGTTATCATGAGTCGAGCACGACTTACGATCCAAAGGGAAGATTTTTCTATAAATACCGACCTACCTCAAACATGAAGGGGACTTTTGGCTCATTCTTTTCAAACACCGATACTCTGCCACATTCCAAACTAACTCAACACCCAAAGCTTTCAAGACACGTGGAACACTATCAACAACTTGAAGAAGAAATCTCATGCATCCGACATGGATTCGAGGACCTTCACTTACATTGAAGTTTAAGCTACTCATTTAAAGTGTTTAGTAGTTCAAAGTGTATTGTACTTGGGGAAGAATTGTATCAATTTGTAACGAAATCATCAATAAAGATATTCAGAGTGGACGTAGGCAAAATATTGAGCCGAACCACTATAAAATCGTTGTTATTCACTGCTTTTTCTGTGGTTTTCTGCTTATACTCTGTTCCCGAATCATCGGTTGGTGCTTTCACAACTACACTTTATACACCGGGGTGTTAGCGTTCAAATTTTAGCGTTAACACACTTAGAAACTTAAAAAGAAGAGAAAGAAGAAGTGGAATGATATTAGGAAGTTTTGAGAAGAGGGGTGGTATTTATAGAAGAAATCTTGGAATAAAATATTAAATGCATAATTACCTCAATGCCTCTAGCCCGCCTCCCTAGCCCCTGCACGCACGGCTTCCCCACCAAAGGCATGTGATGCTGATGTGAGGTGATGATGTGGTATGATGAAATGATGTTTGCTTTATGGTTACTTAAAGTTTAAGCTTTAGGAATTATTAAATCATTTTTGTAATATATATGTATATGTGTGTGTATATGTTATATATATGTATTTGTATATATGTTATATATATGTATATGTGAGTATGTGATACGTATACATGCATATAAATATGTGTTAGTGTCATTTATAAGCAAAAACTTCGAATAACTTTCATTCATTAAACCGTTGAAATTCGGGGAACCGATGATTGGTAACATTTTCACTTATTAATTAACGTACGTATATTTGTAAACAAAATTTAAAAATAAATTTCTTATCATTTCAAATTAATTAAAATGATCATATTTGAACTAAAAAACCATAAAAATTAGTATTAACAATTATTTACAATAATTGTTATTATACCGATAAAGTGTTATCGATTTTTCCTTGTATTTTCAAATCAAATATATTTTTTATTAAAATAACTATAAATGATTTATCGCCACTTTATAACTATTAAAAATGAATTATCATCATTTAAAACAATTATTTTAATGATTAAAATAATTATTTGGTCATTAAATCTTAATTTAAATTCTTAGATCAATTATTATATATAAGGCATTACTAATGATGTCTTAAATGCATTTTATTTGCATAAATTTAAAAATAAATATAATTTATCAAAGTGGCAAATTAGCGGATCTTTTATTCGGATTCGCAACTTTACTTTTGAACTAGCATTAATCCTTCGATCCTTTAGTGCGGACTCTGACAAAGCTTTATGATCAGAACTTTAGTTCTCCTTTCATAGCTTTCAACTATGATAGAAAACTCAAGCATCTAACCATAAACCCTCATCAATGTTCGTCGTCAAGAATCGAGTGAAAAATCCTTTTTTGGATGAGTGTCAAACACGTCAAAGTTTTGCACTCGAATCTTATATTTAATCGTGTGACGAAACAATCTATATACTTCATTTGTATTTATTAACTGTTCGAAATTTTTTATGAAAACATTTCATAAAACTTCCATTCTATATTCAAACTTCTTATAAAGATATTTCTTTATACATAACCATTTTACATTTTTATTTCCAAATCTTTCTACTTAAATGAAACATTTCTCTTCAAAAGATAAATATCTTTTTATCATAATACATTTCTAAACATATCTTAATGGTTTCTGGAAAACTCATTTCCAAAATTATTTATTAAATTAATAAATCACCATAAACTTCCTTTAGCTAATATCAAATGTGAAAACATTTTGTATTTAGGTAAACTTTCTTTATTAATAAATACTCTTTTATTAAGTAAAACTCCCTTTATACATATTTATTCCTTTACTTTTATAGTTTCAATGTACAAAAGTATTAGTGTATAATTTAATTGTTTTAAGTATATTCATAATTTACTTAACAAGTTTTTCTTTTTTTTTCCTCTTAAAATAAAATCAAAGAGATTAAAACTATTATTACCAAAAGATTGTTATAATATACTTCTCTTTTTATAACTCGTTAGTTATAATATTTTTATCTTTTTATAGAATACTCAAATACTTGTTATTATCTTTAAAATCCTATTATTAAAGATCTAAATATACCCATAAAATTTCTTCCAAAGTGTCATTTAAGGGTTTAAAAACAAATGTTGCTAAAAAATCTTTTACTCCAAACCCCAAAACCATTCGTTAATAACTTTAAATATTTACTTTAAAGATCCGTACTAATGAGAAGTTAGGGCAACATCATGTTATATATTTTCACATTCTTACGTCATTTTTTTTTTTTTGAAACTTGGGTACAGAAAGAAAAATTCCCCTCCCTACCTTACACTAATATAATAAAAAACACTAAATAATAAACATCCCATCTAACCTATATATACTAGAACTATCCCCAACTCCCCAACTCTTGTTCTTCCTAGTACGAAGATGATGGTGGACTCCAATCACCATGGTCTATCATCACTTCACCTTCTCCTTCTTCATCACTATCCAGCTTATCGTCGGCCTCATTGTCGTCTCCCTCCAACCCTTGTGGTAGCTAGGTTTGGTCCCATGGGACATGTCCCATGCCGACTAGTATTCCAGGAATGACTCTTCCCTCTTCTAACTTCTCCAAGCCTTGCACGTTTTCCTCCCAATGGTTTTCAAAATCTTCGACCCCCTCGTTCCTTCTTCTTCTTCTATTACTTCTTCATTATTGATTTCTATCTCGTTCCAGTTTATGTATGAACTAGATGATCCCTCCTGCCATACGACACGCTTCCCATCCATATCCCATACTACATTGTTATATTCGCTTGATAAGGTAGCATTAGGGTCTTTCAACGGCTCTAGTTCTCCCTCCATGGGTTCTATTTCCTCTTCTATGGCTTCTGATTCTTCTTCCATCATATCAATCTCTTCTATTGGTTCCAAAATGGAGCTAATAGGATCTGCTATCCATTTTCCCTACGAAGCTTGCCGAGTTCATCGTCGCTAGAGATCATTATTACTTCTTGAGCAGGGAACGGTATATGCATACCGACCATAGGGTATCTATCTTCAACCCTTCGAGTGTATGGGGCATATTTAGAGGATATTCTAGTTGTTCCTCTTCATCGTTAGAGAGGACAATGAGGCTACCATTCTCACCCGAATTCGCTCTAGAGCACTCTCCTTTCGCGTGATTTTCCTTATACGGTTTCAATATGGTAAATAATTATTCTTTTAAATATAAGTAATAGGTAATTTCCAGTGTATTTTTAAATAGAGAAGTTTAGTCAATACTCAAAAAACGTTTCGAGATTCATTTTTAAAGATAGCTTTTTAAAATTCTTTGTATAAAATTATTTTATTATTTCAAAAATTCTTTGAAAATTTAACCAAAATATTCTTTTCTTTTCAAATACATATACTGTTGCAACTTTTCTATTGATTAGAAAAGCACAAATTTTAATAAATTCTGCAAGCGCACAGGCGTGTAGTATGCAGGTCGAACACAGGGAATTGTATTTTAAAACAATTAAAATCCATAGTTAAATCTTAGGAGTGTTAAATGAATTCGACGGTGAATTTTGAACAGAAAATAAAAACAATAATATACTCCGAATCGTTTTCGAAACTAATCGAAATTGCAACCAAAATATAGGATTGTAAAAAAAAAATCAGAACAGAAATTGAAATTGCGGAAAAGAAGATAACGGAGCAAACAACTGAAATAATTATCAACTAAAAAGAGTGCAGAAAATAACTAAGAACAAGAATAAATAAAATGCTAAATCTAATCAACAATCCTACGTATTCTGTTCGAAAATAAAAACAGTGCTGAATTTAAATCTAAACTTGAAGAAAAGTGATGAGGTAAGAGATGATTTCAAGGTGTTGTACAATGTTGTATATATAGGCTTTCAACCCCTAAAATCAGTCCATCTTTTTAGCAACAGGACCGGTTCTATTCTTAGTATTTGCCAAGATAATTGTACTGACTGGGTCCATTCCTTGAATTGGTGAAGAGTCAAGTTGCCACGTCATTGCTTGAAATACTTTTATATGTGAATTGGTCCAAATTCATACGTAAGCTACTTTTGAATGTGTCCCATTTTGCTTCATATCATGGCTATGTATTATGCTACTTTTTAGGAGGAACTGGTCCTTTGCTTGAATTGGTGAAAGAGAACATATATACGTCCACATCATTGCTTGAATTGGTCCATATTGCTTTGATTTATTTCAATGCTCAAAATGTTGCACTCGTTGCTGCGTGATTTTTGAACCAATGGACGGCATAACCGATTAATTTCAACGTTGCACTTTGGAATCAATAATCTGCAAAACCACAACAAAATACCCGTATAATGCCGCTTTATTAAAATAAAAATATATGAAATAAATGGTTTAAATTGTAGAGAAATACGTTCATCAAATACCCGCACACTAGAACTTTATTCGTCCTCGAATAAGCAAGAAAATAAAACTAACTAAATCCTTTTTTGTAGGAAACACGATTGCATTGAGCGTATGCAACAAACCGTGAAACCTCTAGGTGTCCCTCGTAGGACGAGTGGTGTCTCGTGAGGGTTTTCAGCGGATACTACCCACAAAATCCAAATGCAGTATGTGATGGTTCTAATGTACTACATGAATGCAAAATTCTACACAAATGGAGACTCGATTTTCTCCAAAATAGTTGCAACAAAATAATGTATATCAGTTTTAGTCAACTTCTACAAATTTTTGGTTCCTCACTAATCACAAATTTCAATGTAACTTAAGTTTTCATACATTAGATTCTAGTTTGGCCAGTTGTTTCGGTCGATAACATAGTGCGGCCATGAAATAAATTCTTCACTGTTGATCACAGTTTTTTTCAAAATGGTATTTTTCATTTCCATTTGTATAACAAACCAAATCAACAAAGTCAAGAAGTGTTTGGGTTTCAAAGCTTAGTCTCTCTTTACTAGTTTTTTTTTCTTCTCTTTTTTTTTACACCTATCCTTTGGACCAAGGTATACCACCCATGCACTGCCTCGCGGGCTTACGTGAGAGTTGGGACAGAGCTTGGCGGATTGTGCAAACCGACGCTGACTATGTCAGAAAAGGTCGGTAATCCTTAGGTGATTATTTATTTAATTATTTATACACCTAACTCAGAATGCTGAGGCCAGATATACCATCCCTGCACTGCCTTGCGGGCTTACGTGAGAAGAGTATGGAGCGTGGCGAGTGCACACACTTTCACAAGTGTGCACACCTATCGACTGTAGGTGTTTCTTATTAGTTTTTTTTTTTTGAGAAGAGCTAAAGTGTGTTATGCAAATCAACTTAGCACCACTTAACTTTAATGATTTGAGATGTCAACGCATGTACTTTAAATCTGCCATTTTTTTTAAACAAAGACTACAGTTTAGAAAAGATTTCATAACCATCACCTATGAATCCCCCTATATACTAACCTCACTATTATCGCTTGTAATTCAAATTTTCATTATATTTTACATTTGAAATTAGTGATTCACAAAAATCTTCATCAATTGACTTCAACTGCTTACTTACTTTGTCTTGACTAATTAAAAATAAATCGAAGTCCTAAAAATATTGGGAAATGAAAAAAAATTGAAAGGAAATTTGAAAACAAATAATGAGATGATTTTTTTTTTAAAATGATGCTACACTATGAAATATGAACAAACAGAATGAGATATGCGTCCCCCCCCCACACTGGAATGAGACAGTGTCCCAACTATCAAATAGAATGCAAATGCAAAATAGAAGAAAAAAACTAAAAAAAATACAACCTGATATGTGCAAGATAGTGAGCGGCTCATGCCGAATAGCTAGGTTCGTGAAGATCCACGAACTCATCGTACTCGTGCTGTTCAAACTCTAGAAATGGCTTCAAGCGTTGTCCATTGACCTTTGAAATGGAACCGTCCCTAGGATTTTCAATTTCAACTACGCCATAAGGGTATATTGTTTTCACAATATATGGACCTATCCAACGGGATCTCAATTTTCCCGGAAATAAATGAAGTCTGGCATTATATAAGAGAACTTTCTGACCTACTTCGAATGTCTTACGAAGTATGGATTTATCATGATAGAATTTGGTTTTCTCTTTATAAATCTTTGCATTTTCGTACGCTTCATTTCTTAGTCCTTCTAATTCTGACAATTGTAATTTACGATGCGATCCGGCTTTTTCCATGTCAAAATTAAGGTATTTGATTGCCCAAAGTGCGCAGTGCTCGAGCTCAACGGGTAAATGGCATGCTTTTCCAAAGACTAATCGGTATGGTGACATTCCTAGATTGGTTTTATAAGCTGTGTGAAATGCCCAAAGGGCGTCTATCAATTTAGATGACCAATCTTTTCTGTTGGAGTTAACCGTCTTTTCAAGAATTTGTTTAATTTGTCTATTGGAAATCTCGACTTGACCGTTGGTCTATGGATGATATGGAGTGGATAGTTTATGAGTGATAGAATATTTCTTAAGAAGAGATTCAAAAGCACGATTACAAAAATGAGAACCGTTATCACTTATAATGGCTCGAGGTGTGCCAAAACGGGAAAATATGTTTTCTTTCAAAAATTTGACAACAACTTTATTGTCATTCGTTTTGGTAGGAATGGCCTCAACCCATTTGGACACGTAATCTACTGCAAGTAGGATGTAGAGATTTCCAAAAGAATTAGAAAAAGGACCCATGAAATCGATGCCCCAAACATCAAAAATTTCGATGACATGGATCGGATTTAGGGGCATCATGTCACGTTTGGAAATACGACCTGTCTGTTGACATCTAGCGCATTTGGAGCAAAATTCGTGGGCGTCACGAATAAGAGAAGGCCAATAGAAACCGCACTGTAACACCTTGGCAGTAGTTTTCTTTGCTCCAAAATGTCCTCCACATGCTTGATTATGTGAAAAAGAGAGGATGCTATGGAATTCATGTTCTGGGACACATCTGCGAATGATTTGATCGGTGCAATATTTGAAAAGATAAGGATCGTCCCAATAAAAGTTTCGAACGTTGGAGAGAAATTTTTGTTTATCTTGTTTTGACCAATGGGAAGGTGTTTCATTTGTGACAAGATAATTTACGATGTCCGCGTACCATGGTGCACTAGAGAGTGAAAGAATTTGTTCATCGGGAAAATGATCGTTGATTTGAGAGTTATCATAGTTTTCATGCACTATACGAAAAAGATGGTCAGCTACGACATTTTCAGAACCCTTTTTATCTCGTATTTCTAGGTCAAACTCTTGAAGAAGGAGAATCCAATGGATTAAGCGGGGTTTGGTATCCTTTTTCGTGAGTAAATACCGCAAGGCGGCATGATCGGTGTAAACTATGACCTTAGAACCTATGAGATATGATCTAAACTTATCGAGGGCAAAGATAACTGCTAAAAACTCTTTTTCTGTGGTTGAGTAATTCAATTGAGTTTCATTAAGAGTTTTGCTAGCATAATAGATGACTCGAGGAAGTTTATCGATTCGTTGACCTAAGATTGCTCCAATGGCATAATAAGAAGCGTCACACATTAATTCGAAAGGCAAAGTCCAATTTGGAGGTTGGATGATAGGTGCAGTGGTCAAGATCGATTTGAGGGTTTCAAAAGACGTTTCACATTCATTGGAAAATTCAAATTTAACGTCTTTAGCCAGAAGATTCGAAAGAGGTTTTGAAATTTTTGAAAAATCTTTAATGAACCTCCTATAGAATCCTGCATGGCCGAGAAATGAGCGAATGTCCTTTACGGACCGTGGAGGAGGAAGGCCCACAATAAGATCAACTTTAGATTTGTCAACTTCTAGGCCATTTTTAGAGACAACATGACCTAAGACTATTCCTCGCATTACCATAAAATGACATTTTTCCCAATTAAGAACAAGAGATTTCTCCTTACATCGCTTTAAGACACGTTCTAAACGAAGGAGGCATTGATCAAAAGATGACCCATAGATTGAAAAATCGTCCATGAATATTTCTAAGAAATCTTCTACCATATCAGAAAATATACTCATCATACATCGTTGAAAGGTAGTGGGAGCATTACAAAGACCGAAGGGCATGCGACGATAAGCGAAAGTTCCGAAGGGACATGTGAACGTTTTTTTGTGTTGGTCCTCTAACGCAATGGGAATTTGATTATAGCCGGAGTAACCATCAAGAAAACAATAGTATTCATGACCGGCTAAGCGTTCGAGCATTTGATCAATGAAAGGGAGGGGAAAATGATCTTTTCTTGTTGCTGCATTGAGTTTTCGATAGTCGATGCAAACGCGCCATTTTGTTTTGACCTTTGTCAGAACAAATTCGTTATTCTCATTTGTTGTCACAGTAATTCCAGACTTCTTTGGTACAACTTGTACCGGACTTACCCAAGTACTGTCAGAGATAGGGTAGATAATGTTATTGTCTAAACATTTGATAATTTCTTCCTTTACCACTTCTCTCATATTAGGGTTTAATCGCCCTTGAGCTTCGCGAGTGGGTTTAGCCTCGTCGACTAAATGTATTCGATGTTCAATAATTGATGGACTAATTCCCTTAATGTCAGCGATTACCCATCCTATTGCCTCTTTATTTTCCCTTAAAATTTTCAAAAGTTGTTCTTCTTGGTCCTTAATGAGATCGGATGCCAAGATTACAGGGAAATTTTCTGAAGAATCTATGTATGCGTACTTAAGATCGTTTGGAAGAGGTTTGAGGTCTAACTTAGGGCATACTTCTTTTGAGGCTTCAGTAGACATCAACTGATTGAATTCTAGTGAATTATGAAAAGAGCATAGCATATCATTTAATTGATAAATGTATTCATCTTCGTGGAAGTTGGAATTAAAATGATCTAGGCGCATGCTAAGAGACTCTGTAGTATCACTAAAATCATTTTCAACAATTGTTTGGATCATGTCAACTTCTTCTGTTTCAAAATCCCTTGGTTGTCTGTTAAGATTGAAGATATTTAGTTCAATGGTTAGGTGCCCAAAGGAAAGTCGGAGTTGACCATTCCTACAATTTAGGATAGCATTTGATGTTGCTAAAAATGGACGACCTAATATCAAAGGAATCTGACTATTGGGATTTGAGACAGGTGCAGTCTCTAGGACTATGAAATCGACTAGGAAATAGAATTGCTCGATTTGTATCAAAACATCTTCAACTGTGCCCAATGGTTTTTTGACAGATCGATCAGCTAGTTGAATTGTGATGTTTGTAGGTTTTAGTTCCCCTAGTCCAAGTTGACAGTACACAGTATAAGGCAAAAGATTCACACTCGCTCCAAGATCGAGTAAGGCATGACTAATGTGAGTGTTACCGATTTTACAACCGATCGTAGGACAACCGGGGTCCTTATACTTGATTGGGGAGGGATTTGAAAGAACAGAGCTAGTGTTTGCAGTTAGAAATGCAGTCTTTGGAACGTTAGTGGCACGTTTTTGAGTACATAGCTCTTTCAGACATTTGGCATATGGAGGAATTTGCTCGATGGTATCAAGAAGTGGAATATTGACTCGAACTTTTTTGAAGATTTCAAGAATTTGGTCAAAATTAGCGGGCTTCTTCTTTTTGTTGAGTCTATGAGGAAATGGAGCTATGGGTTTATAGACTCGTTCGGAAGTTTTTTCATTCGAAGAAGAAGGTGTTATATTCGAGGGTGAAGATAAGGGAGCTGGAATGTTGGGGTTGCCAACATCAGAAGGTGAAGAGTGGTCGGGATTGCCAACCTTAGATGAAGAATTAGAATCGTTTTGATTGACAACCGTGGTTGTCGAGTGAGTTTCAGAATTTGGAACATGGGAAGATTTAGGAAGGATGTCGGGGTTGCCGACATGGTTGTCCACCTTCTTTCCAGACCTTAATGTGGTGACAGCATTAACCGGATTTACATCTTCGTTCTCACAAAGATTTACTCCACGAGAGTTATACTTTGGGTTCACTTCGGTTTGACTAGGCAATTTACCTTTCTCATTGATTTTCATGAGATCCTTCATCATTATCAACATTTGTTCATTTTGTTTGGTGATTTGCTCAATTCTTGCATCTTAGTTGGTGATTTGTTCATTTTGTTTAGAGAGTTGTTTTTCCAATCGAGCAATTTCTTGTGAAGGCTGAGAAGGTTGGGTTGATGGATTGAAATTAGGATGCCTGTACGGTTGATTCGAAGGTTTCGTTTGAGGAGCGGGTTGAGAATTTTGAGCATTAGAGGTTGGGGCTCGATAATTCGGGTTTGGTATCATTGGATACATATGTGATGGATTAGCCACGTTGTTAGGATTTGACCACGAAAAATTTGGATGATGCTTCCAGTTAGGATTGTATGTGGACGAATAAGGACTATTTTGAGCTATAGCATTGATTTGGTCTTGTGTGTAGTAATGAGGTAGCCCTTCTCCTTCTTGAGGAATTTGGGCATCTATAGGAAGATGTGATGGGTCAATGACATGTACTCCTCTATTTGGAGCACGAATTGGAACACGGATTGTTTCCCATTGCATATCCTTTTCCGAATACTCTTCTAAAAATTCCCAAGCTTCCTCGTCTGTTTTTGCCATGAATTCTCCTCCGCACATTGATTCGAGTTGGGATCTTGTTTGATAGTTAAGCCCTTCATAAACGATTTGGCACAAAAAGTGTTTAGGGATTGCATGATGTGGGCAACTATATAACAATTGATTGAACCTTTCAAAATATTTTGAAAAATTTTGTCCTTCATTTTGGGAGAATTGGTTGATTTCAGTTCGACTTTTAAGAGTTTTGTGGAAAGGAAAAAACTTTTTCAAAAATATAGTAACGAAATTGTCCCAACTCTTAATTGAATTTTTAGGAAGAGAATTAAACCATCTTTTCCACTTCCTAGAAGTGCGAATGGAATAAGTCTTAGCTTGATGGATTCATTAGAAAGTTGTTGCATTTTGGTTGTAGAAGCATATAACTCAAATTCACTAAGAAATTCATATGCATTTTCAGACCCAGTGAATTTTGGTACCCCTTGGATAAAAGAATGTTTTAGCTCAAAATTATTTCCTTCGGCAGGTGGAAATGAAATAACCGAAGGTTGAACAGTCCGTGTTGGATAACATCGGTCTCTAAGGGATAATGGTCGGTTCTCATGAAATTCATTATTTCCAACATGTGATTTAGGTGATAATTTCGGTGAATTATGGTGTGAACTGTGTTGTGAACTGTGTTGTGAACCGTGATTGCTCATATTTGTTTGATTTGAAATTTCCGTTGATTTGTTTAATGAAATATTTTGGCTTTCTAAACGGTTAAAATTATTTCTTGCCCAAACGCGCATAAACAAAACAAGGTGTAACAGCCAAAAGTAAATTAAACCAGTTTTCAGTTGGGCACCTGTAGAGTTGAAAATTACTTACAGAGGTGTATGATAGTCCGTCCAATGCAGCTGAGTAGCCTAGCAAATGGTTGAGATTTACCGAGTTGGAGCTGTCTGTGTTGAAATAAATGTTTGCTATCTGAGTTGAAGTTTTCTCCGTGCAGGTGAATGCTCGTGAAAGGCATAAAACTAAGCTGCTGACAGAAAATATATGAAAACAGTCACATGCAGAAAATTTAAAACATGCCCAATAAAATAAAGTTAAGTAGAATGAATGTGTTGAATGCAAAATGAAACTGCTATGACACTGCTATGTTACACGAGTAAACGAATGTATGCAAGCTCCTGTGCAAGAGATAGTTACGTGAATATGAAAACTAAACTAACTAATGCATGCAAGAATGTGAAAGTAGAACTGCAAGTAACCAAACTAACGTACGTGAAAACAATGCAGTGAAAAAAAAAAGAAAAAAAAATGTTTTTTTTTAATTAATTTATGCAAACTAACGTGAAAATGTGAAAGTGGAAGTGCAACTAAAAATGTGTACTGGCACACGTGAATAACTGTGAAGACGTGGGGATTATGCAAACGTGAAAGCAAGATGTTGTGAAGGAATGATTTTTTTTTAAAAAAATATGCAGAAACGTAAAAGCAAGATTATGTGAGGTATGCGTGAAAATATGCAGAAACGAGATTCGTGATTGAAGATTATGTGAGGTATACGTGAAAGATTATGCGAAAATATGCAGATTATGTGAGGTATGTGTGAGATGCAGATTATGTAAGGTATGCGAAAGTAAAACGCTACTTTGGCATGATTTTCCTTATACGGTTTCAATATGGTAAATAATTATTCTTTTAAATATAAGTAATAGGTAATTTCCAGTGTATTTTTAAATAGAGAAGTTTAGTCAATACTCAAAAAACGTTTCGAGATTCATTTTTAAAGATAGCTTTTCAAAATTCTTTGTACAAAATTATTTTATTATTTCAAAAATTCTTTGAAAATTTAACCAAAATATTCTTTTCTTTTCAAATACATATACTGTTGCGACTTTTCTATTGATTAGAAAAGCACAAATTTTAATAAATTCTGCAAGCGCACAGGCGTGTAGTATGCAAGTCGAACACAGGGAATTGTATTTAAAAACAATTAAAATCCATAGTTAAATTTTAGGCGTGTTAAACGAATTCGACGGTGAATTTTGAACAGAAAATAAAAACAATAATATACTCCGAATCATTTTCGAAACTAATCGAAATTGCAACCAAAATATAGGATTGTAAAAAAAAATCAGAACAGAAATTGATATTGCGGAAAAGAAGATAACGGAGCAAACTACTAAAATAATTATCAACTAACTGAAAAGAGTGCAGAAAATAACTAAGAACAAGAATAAATAAATTGCTAAATCTAATCAACAATCCTACGTATTCTGTTCGAAAATAAAAACAGTGCTGAATTTAAATCTAAACTTGAAGAAAAGTGATGAGGTAAGAGATGATTTCATGGTGTTGTATAATGCTGTATATATAGGCTTTCAACCCCTAAAATCAGTCCATCTTTTTAGCAATAGGACCGGTTCTATTCTTAGTATTTGCCAAGATAATTGTACTGACTGGGTCCATTCCTTGAATTGGTGAAGAGTCAAGTTGCCACGTCATTGCTTGAAATACTTTTATATGTGAATTGGTCCAAATTCATACGTAAGCTACTTTTGAATGTGTCCCATTTTGCTTCATATCATGGCTATGTATTATGCTACTTTTTAGGAGGAACTGGTCCTTTGCTTGAATTGGTGAAAGAGAACATATATACGTCCACGTAATTGCTTGAATTGGTCCATATTGCTTTGATTTATTTCAATGCTCAAAATGTTGCACTCGTTGCTGCGTGATTTTTGAACCAATGGACGGCATAACCGATTAATTTCAACGTTGCACTTTGGAATCAATAATCTGCAAAACCACAACAAAATACCCGTATAATGCCGCTTTATTAAAATAAAAATATATGAAATAAACGGTTTAAATTGTAGAGAAATACGTTCATCATATACATATATATATATATATATATATATTTTTAGGTAAAATAATTTCATATAAAACGAAATTCATTTGTCTATGGTTATTAACAAATATGCACTTATACATATATATATTAAAAACTCATTCTAGGGCGTTACTAACCTTATCTCTAATGAGTTACTCATCCTATGGAATTACTAACATTATCTTCAATGCGTCCATTACCCTTATCAAGCTAAGGTATTCGCTCAACCTAAGCTCTAATACCACGACGTGAGGACCCGTTTCTTTGACTCTTAAAATCGACACTAGTACATCCTCGGTATTCGTGTGCCGTAAATCCAAGTGCCGAAGAAGTGGATTCTCAAGGGAAGAAACAAAAATTAAGACAGAACATAATCTCACATATGTTATTTCAATAAAAACTTTACATTGGAAATTAAAATACATTTATTAGAGTTAAAAACATGGAAAGTTATAAATTCCTGTACTTACGAATGTTGAATACTATAGTACAAGAGTGTGGTGCATATAGACCAAAATCTTTAGAAATTTTTTCCGACTCCATGCTTCAAGCTCCATCTAGATTTCTTCTACACTAAACCTAACTATTAGGCTTCTCGGGAAAATTAAGGCACCCAGAGTTTAAGGGATAAGAAAAATAAAACTCTAGGACAGTCACGAGATGGGTGTGAGAACTCAAAATACGCATTTTGAAAACAAAAAGGTATCTCACAAGGCCATGCCGCACATAAACATGGAACGGGTTTTTACCTTATGATAACAAAATCATTATTACGTAAAATTACAGGATATTAATTATAATGAAATATTTTTGAAAACATTTGTAAGTAAACTTATTAATCTTAGCCGAAACTGTTACCATTATCACATTCTAGCATACTAGGTTCTACAAAAAAATGTCAGCCACTTATTGAAGAATGGATTTCTATACAAATGAACAGGTGAAGGGACTACCTTCCGGCGGTACATCTCTAGAGGAATGTAATGAAGCCCAACGGATGGTCTTCTACCAAAACAAGACGGCCTACCTCTTCCAAGATAGTACCGAATGTGTCATCAGCGAGTCGTTACTAACCTATCTAAGGGCCCACTTAGCATACATCCACAATAATTTAAATCCCGAATGTCATAGCAGGAATAAATATATCTAGAAGGGGATGATCATCTCCTAATGATTGTGCACCACGTAGCCTTGCTGCATCTACCCAGTTTGGGTCATTTTCGGGTGTGAGGTCAAAGGTCACGATTATCTTTCACATAGCACTTCATCTTCCTTTGAATGCCACACTGAATTCCATGGTCACACAACTGATTTCTACAAATGTATAACTTATGAGCTCATATGTCTTAGTAAAGGGTGTTAAGCTAAGAGAAGTTGCCTTCTTTGCCACCAGAAAGATAATACGTTCATAGGGATCACTTATGTAACCAGAAGTGCATCGTCCAACATTCGTCCATACAAGTTCGTTCTGGGTTTGAACGAAACCGAAGGCACTATCCTAACACATCCTGTCAAGTGTTACCCTTAGGATTTGTAGCGAGAAGTCCTTGCAACCTAAAGAGTCTTAGAAATGAAAGGACGACTGCTACTTTAGTATTTGGAAGCTAACCAGAATTATCAACAATCAGTAATTTAATCCTGAAAAACTTTAGTCTTCATCATTTATTTTCTTTATCAGGTCTTCATTTTCGAATGCATATATTGGTTCGAAGTGGTTTTCGAATAGGCATTACCCTGGTCCGACCTCGGTTCCTTCGATCCAATCATCGGTAGGATGATGTTTTGTGAATAGGGAATGATTCATTAATTGATTAAGTTCTTTTTATCAAAATCTCTCCTCGAGATATATATTTCTAAGACATTCTTTCTGGAACATACGGAATCATTAAACCTCTCTTGTCACATCCTTTGGTTACTTATAACCCTTTTTAAACTATAATAATTCAAAATCTTTTCATTTTTTACTTAGGAAGATATTTCCAATTTATTTTTAAATATTAATAATGATTTCTTAATTCGAAACTCAAAACTTTGATTGAGTTAAAACCATGTTATCTAGGATGTTAATCCAAAGCTAGTGAGTATTAAGTGAGCAGAGTCTATAGAAATCATCTAATTCTACTCAATATCAATTCCGGTATTCAACAAATACTATGGACGGAATAACGGCGAAATCGCCCTTTAAATTCCATAAATAGTTCGAGTTCCCTCTTTGTGCTTTAACACCGAGTATTAGAAGACCACCTTTATAAAATCAAAGTTATATTTAATTTAAATTTGGAAAATTTAATCTTTTTATACTTAACTCATTTTTGACATTTCGACCTTATCTACCCCTCAAAAAGAAAGAGGTCGGGAGAGCCAGGCTACTGGTTGCTCCTAAACATCTCCTTAATTTAAGCACCTCACATTCAGATCTCAAAAAGTGAAAAATCTAGTTTACTCGTCGGCTTTTAGAGCCAAGATTAAACCACTTTATTTGTAATAGATTTCTTTAAATCATTTATTTAAACTCTTTTAAATAAACTATAAAAAACCCAACGTCTTTATCAGAACGCTTAACTATTCATTTGTAAACATTTATAAAACATTTGAAAAAGAATTGTTATGTTTAAAGCTATATTTCAATAGAAAAGTGTTGCGGAAAGTGCCGAAAAAGTGCTTTTTAAGCTATATTGATCAAAACGACTTTTTTATTATTTGAAAATTCATTTTTATAACTCAAATCACTTTTAAAACATTTTAAATGATTTATAAGATTTATTGCCCATTTTTAAACAATTGTAAAATATCAATTTTAAAGAAATCCATTTTTGAATTCCGAATAGCAAATTTACGATTTTTCAAAAAAATTGTTTTACTCATATCTCAAAATTTACTTATCGAAATCTCGATTTTCTTTCTTCATTGGAAAATTATGGATATAATGGTTTATAAAATTTTAACCTCGAAGAATTTCGAATTATATTCCAATGTTTACAGTCATTTGACTTTTATGACGTGAATTCGCGAACTTCCATTACGCGACGCGCCTATTTTTGACTAAATGTTCCATTCTCATTCTAACTTCAGCAAAACAACTTTAAATGTTTATAAAAAAAATTAAACTCGTTTTAAACCATTTTAAAGAGGTTTTAAAATTTCATATACACAATTCATTAATATAGAGGAAAGTGATTTCCTTTGTGCTTACGCCGTGTATTTCCATGACTTGCATATATTTTCAACATTCGTATGAAACAACCAAACTTGATGATAAAAGCATATTAAACACCCATTGCAAACATCATATCGTCATTCATAAAATAAAATAGTTTAGAAGTTCTCACCGTCATTTTCTTTTCGAGCTAATGTGAAATCGGCTATAGCTCTACTCGGATTGAACCAAAGCAAATGAAACCAAGCCCGCGACCTATGGAAGAGCTCAGCCTAGCCTTAATGATGGAGGATTTCACAGCATAGGGCGATGTGGTTGTGGTAGTGGGTTTTGGAAGAGTATAGGAGGTGTTTCGAACTAGTTTTGAAGTGGGTTGATATTATAAGCTAGTATATACCTTTTCCTCTTTTATTTGATATTATTTTTAAACTTTTCTAAAATATTTTTCTGTGAATAAGAAGCCATTAAAGAGGCTCTTATAAACTTAAAAATAAGAAAAAGAAGAAGAAGTGGAATGGTATGAGGATTCTGTGATAAGAGCTAGTATTTTAGAAAAATTCTTGGAATAAAATATTCAAATGCATAATTACCTAAATGCCCCTAACCAACACCCCAGCCTTTACACGCCTGGCTTCCCTCCTCCAAAGCCATGTGATGGTGATGTGAGGTAATGGTGTGGTACAATGAAGGGATTTTTGCATTATGGTTACTTAAAGGTTAAGCTTTAGGAATTTTTAAATAATTTTTGTAATATATATATATATATATATATATATATATATATATATATATATATATATATATATATATATATATTGTATATATGTTATATGTATGTATATGTGAGTGTTTTATATGTATACATGCATATAAATATGTGTTAGTGTCATTTATAACATTGCAACATCTTCAAATTACATCCGTCCGTTAAACCGTTGAAAT
Organism: Allium cepa; assembly: GCA_030765085.1. NCBI lineage: Eukaryota > Viridiplantae > Streptophyta > Magnoliopsida > Asparagales > Amaryllidaceae > Allium > Allium cepa. The sequence goes on along the minus strand of CM060937.1, from coordinate 763,562,349 downwards.
CCAAGGAACCGATTATCGGTCACATTTTCATTTATCAATGAACGTACATATATTAGTAAACAAAATTTAAAACTAAATTGCTCATCATTTTAAATTAATTATAATGATCGTATTTGAATTATAAAAACATATAAATTAACATCAACAATTATTTACAATAACTGCTATTATACCGATAATCGATTTTTCCTTATATTTTCAAATCAAATACATATTTTTATAAAAATTATTATAAATGTTTTATCATCACTTTATAACTATTTCAAATGAATTATCATCATTTAAATAATTATTTGAATAATTAAAATATTATGTGATCATTAAATCTCAATTTAAGTGCATAAATCAATTGTTATATTTAAGGGCATTACTAATGATGTTTTAAATACATTTTATTTGCATAAATTAAAAATAACTATAATTTTTCAAAGTGATAAATTGGTAGGTCGTTACACGGTTAGTGCCACTAGATCTGGAAAAATGAGGTGTTGTATGAGGAGTATGGCTTGAAACATATAACTGTTTTATTAAGAAATTAAATAAAATGGAGGAATAAAATATTATAATATAGCCTTTGAATTCATTTCCCTTCATTTTATTAACTCCTCTTTTCACTGTTCATAGCCGAAGCTATGTTTCCATGGCCGCCTCTTTTCTTTACTTTCAAAAATCAAATTCTCTTCATCTAATTCATTAAAAATCATGTCATTGGATTTGATTAGTTCGTATCGAAGAAGGCTTCAATTCGATATGCTTGATCTAGAGATTCGTGATGTTTGGCCTAGGTCGACGTTACTGGCTGAGATTAGGGTTCGACCTTGATTGATCTTGAAGTGATGAAATGCAAATCGGCATTTACAGATGGAATTCTTCCAAAGAATAGCATGTTCACCAAAATTTTATGGTCGTAATTGAGCCTAGTGATTTCCATCCATAGCTTGGACGAGCAGCCGGTCCAGACGCGCCCTCATGTCGCAATTTGACTGGTGGCTTCGGCCTTGGAGATCTTGGTATCGACGAGATGTGTGAGTGAAGAGAGGAAGGATGGTGAAGACGGTGATCGATTTCGTTCGGTATATCTCCGTTTCATCTTGGATCCATGCACGGTGATATTTGTTTGTGTACAGTCAAACGTGAAAGAGGAAGAAGGATTATTCGCTAATTGGTAATTAATTTATTAACTAATTATTTGATTATCGATTTAATGACGATTCATATATTTGTTATTTTTTTTGCATAAGAGGTCCGTTTTGGATGTGGTTTCTTGCCTTACACTCGTATTGGTGAGGTCTACATTTTGGCACTAGTTTGGAAAGAGTTGGCTGAGGTGAGTGATATCGTCTCTCACTTTACTATGATTAGTTGTTTATTTTTATATTGATGCTCAGGAATGATTTTTGGCTTTAAAACATGATATTATTATTATACAGCAGCTATATATTTTTAAAAGAATATATAATTATTTTAAAAAGATATATAAACAATATCACTTATTTTCCATTGTCGTGCCATAGTTATTGAATTATTAGTTTATATCTATTATTGATGTTATTTCCCGCATTAATCGATATGGATGGATCGCTATGTTGTTTTGAATGGATGTATAGTTATTTGGATGTGTGGATGTTTGGATGTATGTTTGATTGTTAGGATTGTCTACTATTTGGCTGTTTTGGTTAAAAATGCCGATTAGCAGCAATTTTATTTTAGGTAGCATCTTGTACGTTGGATTTCCGAACATGCATAAATATAATTAATGAGATGAGCTATAGAAGAGTGTTTAGGATACGTGCCAATGGATCTGGATTTCAAAGTGGATAATGCCAGACGTTGCCGTTTGGTATATATTTAACAGTTCGGTTTAGTAGAAAACCAAGGTGGATAGTATTGACCAAAGAAGAGCAGTCGATGTCCATCATTGTTATTGGTTGGCGATTTGGCCTACTAGTGGCTTTGATGTTGATGAGATATCATGGTGCACGACGTAATAGTTTGTTCATGCGACCAGTTTAGAGATTTGATGTTATTACCTTATGACGAGTGATATTGATTGTGAATTAGGGATGTGATGCTTCGACCTAGTGATATCGATGGTGAGGCAGTGACGTGGTGCTTTGATATTGTGATTTTGATTGGTGAGGAAAGGATGTGGTGCTTCGAACTGGTAGTCTAATACCGTGGATAGTGACTCGATGATGTATGGAGTAGGCTCCGGGATGATAGTATTAGGACTGTATGGATCATGCTAGATCTTGGGCTTTGGATGGCATGACAGTAGGGTTTTTCGATTGGGAGCTCAGGCAGAGAGCTGGATCGAGGATGGTAACTCGGATTGGAGCGAGGTTATAGATAGTGGATTGGATTAAGTGCCCATAAATTTTAACGAGTGAGTAGAGCTTGGATCTGTATCGAATGAGTAGGGCTCGACGGATGTGTTTATGCCTAAAGATCGTTGATGACTCAAAGTTTTCAGGTTGTATTCAAAGAAAGAGTACTATATGTGGGAGGCACCCAAGGGCTGGTAGCGCCAGTTTGTACTCTAGACCCGTGGACTATATGTCAGGTGGTATAGAGTATTACAAAAGACAACCATGTGGAGTTTTGAACCGGTGAGTACGATGAACACAATTGAGAACCGTGATCTCCACTAGTCCTTGACAGTCTCATAGGGTCGTATGAGTCATCATCTATATGGCACATTGGTGACAGTTAGTACTGTTTGATGGATGCTATGATTGTTATGGTTTCTCACTAGTCACCTGTCACCCTAGGGATGTCACACTAGGTAGGTATTGTGGTAGGGACACCTAGATACCCTGACTTGACTTAGTGTGGAGTAGGTATGGATGGAGATACCTAGATAAGTTTACTTAGTATGGGGTAGGGACTATAGGTGGAGATACCTACGCACCTTGACAGATACTGAGTATGGTATACCTTTTTTACGATGTTATAGAGTAGCATATTGATTATGTTTATGTGCTGACTCTGTGGTCGCAGGGACATGTCAGGTGTGGTTTATATACCCTCTATTCTATATATTATCAAGTTTATATTATTTTGAGATTTGATATCGCTCACACCAGACTATTGCCTTACCCGAGGTTTTATGCTTTTCTTCGTATTATCTCGGGTACTCTTAAATGAGTAGACTGAGAGCAGGTGGATCGTTATGGAATTCTATATGTGGACCGATAGGAGGTGACAGTTATCTATGCTAATATGTGCATTTGCTATTATATTTCCGCTATTTGACACCGTGGAGCCTTGACAGTGTAATTTTACTATTATGAGATGGTGTACCTGTTGAGTTTACTTTCCCATTGTATAAACACTATTATGGTGTATTATAACTTTGTGGATCTTTATTCAGATGATTATTTCACATTGTAATTATTGTCCCTATTGTTTTATATATGTATTGATTATTATATTTACTCTGATGCGATGTGAGATATGCAAAGGTAATCTGGTTATTCAATGCTTCATTTTTCTTCTTTTTCATTCTTTTCTCTTCTATTTCTTCATGTTATTTCTTTTTCTTTCCATTGACTACAGTTATGCACCGTAGGTGTATTCCTCCTAGCATATTTGCAAGTCTATGGATCATTTTATCTTTATATTAACATCTGAATTTGTCTAAAGGTTGTTGGCTAAAAAGCCGGGTAACATTACTAATGATGTCAGCCATGTTTAATCCCTTACAAGACTTATCTAACATTTCAATCTTACATTGTTCCCACTTTTCAATCAAGAGTTGAGTTGTTACTATTAATGATAGGGAGAATGCAGTTAATGAAATATCACATGATATTCCAATAGTTCTTGTAGTAGTGGGAGTGATGTTCATAACACTAGAGAGGATTCAGTTCAAGATTGTGATATCCTGGAAATTTTAGCAATATCAATTTAATAATATGTATTTAAAATTAAATTGATTTGATAAAATTTTAATAAAAATTTACTTGATTCAATAACCCAATTAAATAAATGTGTAATTTATGAATTTTATCTTTTAAAAGCTAACAATTGTTTTCCTATTTATAATATGTGTATATATATATTTATATATATATATATATATATATATATATTGTGAATAGATAAGTATGATTAGAAGTTAAATAAACAAATAAAATATTGTTTTCAAAATTCTAATATTCATTTGATAATTTGAAGATTATCATTTTATTTAATAAATAACTAATTATTTAAAATACCTAAAGTAATTGTTTTAAATTTGTATAATTGTATTTTAAAATATAGTTTAAATTTTAATAAGACAAATAAAAGTTTATTTTAAATATAGCTTAATAATTATAATTTGGAACTATATAAGTAAATTTAAAATACCATTTATACATTAAACATTAATTCTTTTAAATATAGATAAATAAGATAAGAAATTTACAATTTCTTTATAAATAATTTAATATTGATAAATGAGTATTTTCTAATAATAATAAATGTATAAATGTAGATATGTTTTAAAAGAAAAAATTATTATTGTCAAAATAAATATGTTAATATAAATTAGTTTTAAAATTGGATTTTTAAATGTAAATAGCATTTGAATTTGAATTTATTTTGAAATTCAAATAAATAAACCTATATGAATCTTGTAAATAAGTTGTTTCACTTCATTTTCTTTAAAAAGGGAATGTATATACATTTACTCATGGAAATAACTTACACATATATAAATACAAATAAAGTGAAAGAGTTTTATTTAATTTTAAAATAAAATAAAAAGAAATAAATTTCATTTATAAAACACATTAAGTAGTATAAAACAAATGTTAACATTCTAAACAATTAAGGAGACAAACGTAAATCTATAAGCTACTGAATTTGAAAAATGTTAAGTTTGTGACAAGTGTCTTTTATTTTGATTTCTTTTAACTTTTTTAAAACAAATCATTTTTATCTTGTATAAAACATGTTTCCTTCATTTCTATCCTTTTTAATTTTCATTTCTCAAGGGAAAAAAAAATCTCAGCTGAAACAAAATTTTCTTTCAAACTCTTAAAAATCAAATCTGTAACCATATTCCTCAAAACAAAATCTGCAAATTCTTTTTAAACCAAAATCTGAAGTTCCTTTCATATTCTTCAACCAGAAACCTTTTCAATAACAAATGTAAAGCCTACATTTCCAATTGAAACAAGATCAAGCCTCTGCATTCTTTTAAGTTCTGGAATCAAAGCCTACATGCAAGTTAAATCAAGTTCAAGTCCCATTAACTTGCATGCAGATCTAAATGAAAGCAACTCAGTTCTTTTAAAGCATGCAACTACAAGTTTTCCAAATTTAAAGATTCTAATACATATAGAAGCTAGCCTGCATGCAAAATTCAATCAGTAGGCAACTCAGTTCCTAAAGCATAAAACAAGAGCTTTGTTCCATTTCTACTAACAGGTGAGTAACATAACAGTTTTCAAAATTTAAGTGAATATTTTGTTGCCAGATCATCCATAAAACAAATATGTTATGACTGCATTTATCAGTGAATTTTGTGTATGTAGGAAATGTTGTTGTGCATGTATTTGTATTGCTTCTGACTCCGATTCCAGAACCAGATTCTTTTAAAAATAAAAATAAAATCCCCTTGTTCTTGTTTAAAATTTTGTTAGGATTAAATCCTGAAGCCATTGTGTTAATTATAACATAGTTTAGTTTAGAAATTTGTTTAAGTAAAATAAAGTTGGGTGATGTCTCTGAAAATTGTAAAACTTCAGAGTATGTTAAATTATGTTGAAACTCAAACATTATAAAATACAAATTCAGTGTTATAATATGGAAACTTAAACAAAAGGATGAATTTTAAAACTAAAATCAAATTGTTTGGTTAAGGATTGACACTGCAGTACCCATTTGAACTGAAATTGGGTTTTGGCCAATCTCTGATGACCAAGTTGATTGAAGAGTTTGGGGTTCATGGAGGTGGTAGTGGGATGATCAGGGGGCGTGGCAAAAATGCAAGGAAGAGGAACAGGTCTCGGTGAAGGAGATGGGACGTTGATGAAGTATGTAAACCTAGAATTTAGGAACTGCAGTAATTTCATTTGTATGGGAGCTTTAGGTAACCGAGTGCGGTGATTTCTGCGGAGGTGGTTGCTTTGGTGTCGAAGAAGGGTGGGACGGAGTTTAATGGCCGCTGGTGAGAGGTGGAGAGAGGACGCGATGTTTTTCAGGTTTGGTGATGGGTTGTTCCATACTTTTGCTTCCAGGCAAGATAGTGGGGGAAACTCGAATTTGATTTCGGGTAAATTGAGGGGGTTTGATGGTGGCATTGTGATTCTGGAATGAATGTCGACATGATTGTTGACTGGGTGGTGGCCGGAGGGGGCTACAGCCACCGTGCATATGCACGGTGAGGAAGAAGTGTCAGGTGAAGGTGGGAATTGCAGAATATTTTGCATCAAATATTTCCCGGGTTATACTCGGGATAATTCAAGTATTGCTCGAAGTTTTGAAGGGATTTACCCGAAGTAAAATCGAAGGACGCTCGGGTTTAAATTTCTGAGTTTACAGGTTTTAGAAAACCTGTAATTTCAATTCAAATATTTGTTTTAAAATTGAATGCAGATTTGAACAAAACTTGTAAAACTAAATTTAAACTATGGTTTTCAATTCAAGTTGAATTCCAATTTTCAAATTTTAATTCAAACTTATTCAAATTTAAAATGTTACAGGGTTTTAGGAAATCCTACATATTTTCAGAACAAAGAAAATAAAGTTTTTAAAAAAATAAGGAGCAGGGTTTTTAAACTGGAATTTAAACTTAAAATTCAAAGTATGAATTTCAAAACTAGATTTGAATTTAATTTTAAATTTAATTTAAACTGTTTAAATTGAAATGTTGAAGCAACCTTTAAAAGGGTTTAAATGATTAAATTTAAAGTTAAAACTTTAAATTTAAAATAGAAGGTTTAAACATAAATTCAAAATTGGAAACAAGAATCAAATTTGAATCAGGTTTTGAAAGAAAAGAAGTTTTAAATATTTAAATGTTTTAAACAACTTTAAAACATATATATATGATTTGTATTTTGAAATGAATTTTGGGGTTTAAATTTATTTTAACTTCCTTTATAAAATAAGGAATCTTTAGAATAAGATTTAAAGGTTTTGAATGTTTTAAAAAATTTATTTAAGTTAAGTTTGATTTCTTTTTAAATTTTGAACTTAAAATGTAATTTGAAACAATTTTAAGTTAAATTGTTTTAAAGTTACTTTATTTATGATGAAGTAACCATGAATAAGAAATGTTTTATTTTTAAAAGTAAATTTAAAATTTAATGATCTTTGTTTCATTAAATTAGTAAGGTAATTTAAATAATTTAATTAACTAATTTTTTTAATTAATTAAAGATTTGAAATAAATTAAGGTAATTATATTAGTAATTAATTTAAGTTAATTACTTAAGAAAGGTAATTAAGAAATTGTTAATAAGTTAATGAAGATCATTAACTGTGATTATTTATTAATTAATTAATGTAATTAATTTTGATAATTAATTGGATTACTTAATTTAAATAATCAATTATGAAACTTAATTAAGTATGATTACTTTATGGAAATAATTAAAGATATTAATTACTCTTTGTAATTAATTTATTAATTGGATTAGTCTAAATTAATTAATTAAGTTTAATTAATTTGGAATAGTTTTTAGATGGGTTGATAAGTAATCATTGAGAAATAATTACTTAGAGAAGTAATTAAGATAAGTAAATTACTGGAGGAAATTAATGGAAGTATGGTATTTTGGGATTAATTACTTTGTGTAATTAATGTGAAGATACTTTCTTTATGAAGTAATTAATTACTTAAGGAAATTTATTTAAGCATTTGTTAATTAAGTTAATTGAAATAATTAAGTGATGTAATTAATTAAGAGTAATTAATTACTAATGAGATTAATCAAGATTGATTAATAAATATAATTAATTATTAAATATAATTAATTTAGAAGTAATTAAAGAAGTAATTAAGGGTAGTTAATTACTAAATGTAATTAATCAAGAATGATTAATAATTATGGATTAATTAAGGTTAATTACTTAATGTAATTAATTTAAATAAGTAATTGATTTAAATATAATTAAGGATCATTAATTAATATAATTAATGATGTAATTAAGGATTAATTAATTAAGATTAATTAATCAATGATAAGTGATTAAGGAAGTAATTAATTAATGAAATTAATTAATGAATGAAGTAATTAAAGGTTAATTACTGAATTTGGTTAAGGATAGTTAATTTGTAAAATTAATTAGGAAAATTACTTGAATGTAATTAAGGGATAATTAATCAAGGGTGATTAATTAAGGTGATTAATTTGAGAATAATTAATTAATTGATTGGTAATCAATTGAGGGTTAAGTAAGCAAGTTTTAAATGGTGAAGTAATTAAGTTAATTCATTTTAAATTAATTAAAGGTAGATAATTAGTTTAATTCACTTTAAATTAATTAGAGATAGAAGTAATTATTTTAATTTATTTTAAAATTAATTATGGATGATGTGATTATGGATCCTTGCTTATGAATGGATGATTTGGTTTGACTTGAATGGTTTGAATCTCAGACATGAGATAAATAGTATTGTGTGATGTGGATGCATTGGTTGCATTGTGATGATGATATTAGTATCTATTGATGATGATAATATAGATTATCAATTTGTGATGATTACCTGTTTATGTTAAACTATTATGATGATATGAATTATCTATCTGCGTGTATATGGATAATTAGAATTGAATTGTTTTAAACTTAAAACAACTTGGACCTAAAGATACGCTTTGGATTTCGATGAGACCGGGATCGGGTTTCCATATTTGGAATCCGAAAATCACATCGATTCCAATTAAACGTTAGGTCATTAATCTAAGTAGAGCAAGTGAAGACTCGAGGTGTAAGGGCTATACGTCAGTATAACTCTGTGGGTGATTCCGTAATGAGTTTGACGGAATAGTGCTTATAGATTCAAGATGGTGAATCAGGGTGCAAGGGCTATGGTCATTGACTCTTAGGGTGATTCGAATAATGAGTGCAACGAGATAGTGCCTTCGGTTTCGTTCGAACCCGGAACGAACTTGTATGGATTGAATGCTTTCAGCACATCCTCAGGGGGACGATGAGCATTCTAAGTGATGTCCTATAAAGGTAATCGTAGCCTCAAGCCTCATCAACCGGGAATGGCTAAAACAAGGGAGGTGCAGCAAGGCTTCGTCGGTAGCCCCCACTTGAGAGCAAGATTTACCCCTGTCTAGAGGTCCCACTTATTCCGTCTGTGTGGGGCGGTTGAATCGCGACAACTGCCGGGGTTGTCTTGTTCGGAACAGTTCAGTAAGGAACGGGTCCGACCTTGTGTTGTAGGGGAGTGGGAGTACTCCTCGGTACGGTGATCTAGGCCACGTACTGTGACGGGCGGTACCCCAGTAGCCCTACCATTGTATGGAATCCAAAATCCAATAAGTGCCAACGGTTTTGATTGTATTACCCACTTTTGTGGCTAGTAGCTGGAATTTAATAAATGTAACAATTTCGGCTATTTCATATTTACTTGAAAACCCTAGACACTGTTATAATATCATCGGATTTCCTATCAAATGTTTTGGTTAGCGCAAGGTAAAAACTTTTCCATGTTTATGTGTGGGAAGTCTTACGTGATACCTTTTCTTTTCAAAGGTTTTCTTAAAAGTTAAGCAACTTTAACCTGCTACTCACACCAGACCTATGTCTGACCCGGAGTTTATTTTTGTTTTTCATAAACTCTTGGGTACTCAAATTTTTACGAGTAACTAAGGGATTCAGGTTAGGATTTGGGTTAGCTGTGACGAGTATTGGAGGAGCAATGGAGCAGGAGGCTTCTGCGTTAGATATATATTCCGCTGTGTGTTCTGTGATTGGCTCTGAGATTGTATTATGTTGTAAATAACTAGACAGGTGTTTATAACTGTCTAGTATGTGATGTATAACCTGTGTAACTCTGATAGTGATGTATAACTATGTAATACTTATGTTATTTATATAATTTATTCGTTCCGCTGTTTAGATTCTGATGTGTTGTTTATTCTTCTTCTCTTTCTTTCTCTTTTCTATCCCTTTCTTTCTTATTAGCGATGCGACTTCCTAGAGATAGGAAGTTGGGTCGCTACAGTGGTATAAGAGCATTAGGTGGAGTGAATACCTAGGCTCTGGAGTGGTATCTATCTTGAGAGAGCGTATCTGTAGTTTTGATATATAACTATATATATTTCTATTTATTCTACCTATTTGTTGGGTTACCTGTTCAGGTATTCCAACATAAGTCATAAAAGTAGATATGGTAGTGGTGTGTATAACACGATTACTACCATTGGTTGGAGTTTGGATGTTTGAGGTTGGAAGTGTATTTGTCGAGACTGTAGACCTAATACCGTCTCGAGTGAGTTGTGCAGAGTGTAGAGATTTCATCGATCCCTGAAGGTAACCTGTTAAGGTTCAGAGTTTATCTTTGAAGATGAATGAGTTGAGTTTGGATGTGTCGTTTTGGCAGAAGTGTGTGATGGTATTTTGATACCTCAGGAAGTGGTAGCTGCGTGATGAGATGCAGTAAATATGGATATTTCCGAAGATGTTTTCTTTGGGACGAGTTAGGAAGAGTGTCTGCTTCGGTGTTGTGGCTGGGTTCAGCAGGATGTGGTGGTTGGCTTTGAGGTCCGAGTTTATCGAAGGACTTTAGATAGGGAAGTTTTGGCGTTGGTGTCAGCAGTGCAACTCGGAGTGTCTGTGTTGGCAGAAGTTGACTGGCTAAGTAGTTTCTGAAGGAGGAGTTCAGAAGCAGCAGAGTGGACCCAATACTTTATTAGATTGGCTAATTAAGAGTAAGCTGTTCTGTTTGGTAAAGGGAGAACAGTTTTGTTTGGGAATTTGTCTCTATTGATCGCGAAGGTGACTTGCGATAGGTTGAGTGTTCTTTTGAAGTATTCAAGAATTTTTGGTTGTCTTCTGAAAAGTAGGAGGTTTGTCCATTTCTGAAGATTGAGTTTTCTTATCTACCGGATTCCAGGAGTGCTACCGGTGGATCAGCTAGTAGAAGGATGGTTTCTCGAGATAGGTTTGGTAAGGCAGCTCAGGATTGGTGAAACTTCTGAGTTTTCTTTGGATATGTTGAGCTATATTTCTGGGAAGTGATGTCCAGTTTGTGCTCATATTCTTCATCGGCAGTGTCTTCTGTGCCCGATCAGAGTTGTGCAGCGGAAGCAGTTTGGGAATGCTTCTGTTTTGTCTTTTCTGATAGAACAAGTAAGTTTGTTCTTCTGATGTTTGTAGAGTAGAGTTGGTGATCTTAGTCTTGGTTGATCTTGAGGAGATCGTTGTGCTGGATTGTTTTTGGTCTAGATTGTTTCTAGAGGAATCAGCAAGAGTTGAGCTGATCAGTTTGGATTTAGGAAGCCCGGGATCGTCAGAAGAATTTTGGAAATAAGAGATGAAGGAATTTGGATTCGGAGTCAGGAGATCTGTTTTGAATCTCTTCTGTGCTAGGTTAGATTGGTGTTTGGTTTTCAAGAATTGAATTGCCAGTTGGGATAACTGGGATTCGATGAGATTCACGTATCTCTGAGGGAGTACGTGTATGAGTTATCTTTAGAAGTGGAACCAGCTGTTCAGGAAGGTTTGGTTGTTGAGTCAGACTCGTCTGTAGTCTGATATCCTGTTTAGTTCTATAGATCAAGATGAGTAGAAGCTCTGTAACTTCGTAGTTTTGATTGTTTGTATATTGTAGGGCGATTATCCCGGTATATATATATATATATATATATATATATATATATATATATATATATATACTTGGGGAAACTCGTGGAAAATTTATCCAGAATTTTATCTGGATAATTAAATTTGTTTGATTAGATAAGTTGGTTGCTATGGATGTTAGCATATGATTGAAGTATGTTTGAGATTTAAAATTTAAACTTTAAAAATGGGTTACTAAATTATCTTTGCTTTTAAATTTCGGGGACGAAATTCTTTTAAGGGGGGAGGAATGTGATATCCCGGAAATTTTAGCAATATCAATTTAATAATCTGTATTTAAAATTAAATTGATATGATAAAATTTTAATAAAAATTTACTTGATTCAATAACCCAATTAAATAAATGTGTAATTTATGAATTTTATCTTTTAAAAGCTAATTATTGTTTTCCTATTTATATTATGTGTATATATATATATGTATATATATATTTATATATATATTGTAAATAGATAAGTATGATTAGAAGTTAAATAAACAAATAAAATATTGTTTTCAAAATTCTAATATTCATTTGATAATTTGAAGATTATTATTTTATTTAATAAATAACTAATTGTTTAAAATACTTAAAGTAATTGTTTTAAATTTGTATAATTGTATTTTAAAATATAGTCTAAATTTTAATAAGATAAATAAAGTTTATTTTAAATATAGCTTAATAATTATAATTTGGAACTATATAAGTAAATTTAAAATTACATTTAAACATTAAACATTTATTCTTTTAAATATAGATAAATAAGATAAGAAATTGATAATTTCTTTATAAATAATTTAAAATTGATAAATGAGTATTTTCTAATAATAATAAATGTACAAATGTAGATATGTTTTAAAAGACAAAATTATTATTGTCAAAATAAATATGTTAATATAAATTAGTTTTAAAATTGGATTTTTAAATGTAAATAGCATTTGAATTTGAATTCATTTTTAAATTCAAATGAATAAACCTATATGAATCTCGTAAATAAGTTGTTTCACTTTATTTTTTTTAAAAAGGGAATGTATATACATTAACTCATGGAAATAACTTACACGTATATGAATACAAATAAAGTGAAAGAGTTTTATTTACTTTTAAAATAAAATAAAAAGAAATAAATTTCATTTATAAAACACATTAAGTAGTATAAAACAAATGTTAACATTCTAAACAATTAAGGAGACAAATGTAAATTTATAAGCTACTCAATTTGACAAATGTTAAGTTTGTGACAAGTGTCTTTTATTTTGATTTCTTTTAATTTTTTTAAAATAAATCATTTTTATCTTGTATCAAACATGTTTCCTTCATTTCTATCCTTTCTAATTTTCATTTCTCAAGAAAAAAAAAATCTCAGCTGAAACAAAATTTGCTTTCAAACTCTTAAAAATCAAATCTGTAACCATATTCCTCAAAACAAAATCTGGAAATTCTTTTTAAAGCAAAATATGAAGTTCCTTTCATATTCTTCAACCTGAAACCTTTTCAATGACAAATGTAAAGCCTGCATTTCCAATTGAAACAAGATCAAGCCTCTGCATTCTTTTAAGTTCTGGAATCAAAGCCTGCATGCAAGTTAAATCAAGTTCAAGTCCCATTAACCTACATGCAGATCTAAATGCAAGCAACTCAGTTCTTTTTAAAGCATGCAACTTCAAGGTTTCCAAATTTAAAGATTCTAATACATATAGAAGCTAGCCTGCATACAAAATTCAATCAGTAGGCAACTCAGTTCCTAAAGCATAAAACAAGAGCTCTGTTCCATTTCTACTAACAGGTGAGTAACATAACAGTTTTCAAAATTTAAGTGAATATTTTGTTGCCAGATCATCCATAAAACAAATATGTTATGACTGCATTTATCAGTGAATTTTGTGTATGTAGGAAATATTGTTGTGCATGTATTTGTATTGCTTCTGACTCCGATTCCAGAACCAGATTCTTTTAAAAATAAAAATAAAATCCCCTTGTTCTTTTTTAAAATTTTGTTAGGATTAAATCCTGAAGCCAATGTGTTAATAATAACATAGTTTAGTTTAGAAATTTATTTAAGTAAAATAAAGTTGGGTGATGTCTCTGAAAATTGTAAAACTTCAGAGTATGTTAAATTATGTTGAAACTCAAACATTATAAAATATAAATTCAGTGTTATAATCTGGAAACTTAAACAAAAGGATAAATTTTAAAACTAAAATCAAATTGTTTGGTTAAGGATTGACACTGTAGTACCCATTTGAACTGAAATTGGGTTTTGGTCAATCTCTGATGACCAAGTTGATTGAGGAGTTTGGGGTTCATGGAGGTGGTAGTGGGATGATCAGGGGGCGTGGCAAAAATGCAAGGAAGAGGAGCAGGTCTCGGTGGAGGAGATGGGACGTTGATGAAGTATGTAAACCTAGAATTTAGGAACTGCAGTAATTTCATTTGTATGGGAGCTTCAGGTAACCGAGCGCGGTGATTTTTGCGGAGGTGGTTGCTTTGGTGTCGAAGAAGGGTGGGACGGAGTTTAATGGCCGCCGGTGACCGTTGGAGAGAGGACGCGTTGTTTTTCAGGTTTGGTGATGGGGTTGTTCCATACTGTTGATTCCAGGCAAGATAGTGGGGGAAACTCGAATTTGATTTCGGGTAAATTGAGGGGGTTTGATGGTGGCGTTGTGATTCTAGGATGAATGTCGACATGATTGTTGACTGGGTGGTGGCCGGAGGGGGATATAGCCACCGTGCATATGCACGGTGAGGAAGAAGTGTCAAGTGAAGTTGGGAATTGCAGAATATTTTGCATCAAATATTTCTCGGGTTATACTCGGGATAATTCAAGTATTGCTCGAAGTTTTGAAGGGATTTACCCGAAGTAAAATCGAAGGACGCTCGGGTTTAATTTCTGAGTTTACAGGTTTTAGAAAACCTGTAATTTCAATTCAAATATTTGTTTTAAAACTAAATGCAGATTTGAACAAAACTTGTAAAACTAAATTTAAACTATGATTTTCAATTCAAGTTGAATTCCAATTTTCAAATTTTAATTCAAACTTATTCAAATTTAAAATGTTACAGGGCTTCAGGAAATCTTGCATATTTTCAGAACAAAGAAAATAAAGTTTAAAAAAAATTGAGGAGCAGGGTTTTTAAACAGGAATTTAAACTTAAATTTCAAAGTATGAATTTCAAAACTAGATTTGAATTTAAGTTTAAATTTAATTTAAACTGTTTAAATTGAAATGTTGTAGCAACCTTTAAAAGGGTTTAAATGATTAAATTTAAAGTTAAAACTTTAAATTTAAAATAGAAGATTCAAACATAAATTCAAAACTGGAAACAAGAATCAAATTTGAATCAGGTTTTGAAAGAAAAGAAGTTTTAAATATTTAAATGTTTTAAACAACTTTAAAACACACACACACACACACATATATATATATATATATGATTTGTATTTCGAAAAGAATTTGGGGGTTTAAATTTATTTTAACTTCCTTTATAAAATAAGGAATCTTTAGAATAAGAATTAAAGGTTTTGAATGTTTTAAAAACTTTATTTAAGTTAAGTTTGATTTTTTTTTAAATTTTGAACTTAAAATGTAATTTGAAACAATTTTAAGTTAAATTGTTTTAAAGTTACTTTATTTATGATAAAGTAACCATGAATAAGAAATGTATTATTTTTAAAAGTAAATATAAGATTTAATGATCTTTGTTTCATTAAATTAGTAAGGTAATTTAAATAATTCAATCAATTAATTTGTTTAATTAATTAAAGATTTGAAATAAATTAAGGTAATTAAATTAGTAATTAATTTAAGTTAATTACTTGAGAAAGGTAATTAAGAAATTGTTAATAAGTTAATGAAGATCATTAACTGTGATTATTTATTAATTAATTAATGTAATTAATTTTGATAATTAATTGGATTAATTAATTTAAATAATCAATTATGAAACTTAATTAAGTATGATTACTTTATAGAAATAATTAAAGATATTAATTACTCTTTGTAATTAATTTATTAATTGGATTAGTCTAAATTAATTAATTAAGTTTAATTAATTTGGAATAGTTTTTAGATGGGTTGATGAGTAATCATTGAGAAATAATTACTTAGAGAAGTAATTAAGATAAGTAAATTACTGGAGGAAATTAATGGAAATATGGTATTTTGGGATTAATTACTTTGTGTAATTAATGTGAAGATAATTTCTTTATGAAGTAATTAATTACTTAAGGAAATTTATTTAAGCATTTATTAATTAAGTTATTTGAAATAATTAAGTGATGTAATTAATTAAGAGTAATTAATTACTAATGAGATTAATCAAGATTGATTAATAAATATAATTAATTATTAAATGTAATTAATTTAGAAGTTTAAAGAAGTAATTAAGGGTATTTAATTACTAAATGTAATTAATCAAGAATGATTAATAATTATGGATTAATTAAGGTTAATTACTTAATGTAATTAATTTAAATAAGTAATTAATTTAAATATAATTTAGGATCATTAATTAATATAATTAATGATGTAATTAAGGATTAATTAATTAAGATTAATTAATCAATGATAAGTGATTAAGGAAGTAATTAATTAACGAAATTAATTAATTAATAAAGTAATTAAAGGTTAATTACTGAATTTGGTTAAGGATAGTTAATTCGTAAAATTAATTAGGATAATTACTTGAATGTAATTAAGGGATAATTAATCAAGGGTGATTAATTAAGGTGATTAATTTGAGAATAATTAATTAATTGATTGGTAATCAATTGAGGGTTAAGTAAGCAAGTTTTAAATGGTGAAGTAATTAATTTAACTCATTTTAAATTAATTAAAGATAGATAATTAATTTAATTCACTTTAAATTAATTAGAGATAGAAGTAATTAATTTAACTTATTTTAAAATTAGTTATGGATGATGTGATTATGGATCCTTGCTTATGAATGGATGATTTGGTTTGACTTGAATGGTTTGAATCTTAGACATGAGATAAATAGTATTGTGTGATGTGGATGCATTGGTTGCATTGTGATGATGATATTAGTATCTATTGATGATGATAATATAGATTATCAATTTGTGATGATTACCTGTTTATGTTAATCTATTATGATGATATGAATTATCTATCTGTGTGTATATGGATAATTAGAATTGAATTGTTTTAAACTCAAAACAACTTGGACGTAAAAGACACGCTTTGGATTTCGATAAGACCGGGATCGTGTTTCCATATTTGGAATCCGAAAACCACATCGATTCCAATTAAACGTTAGGTCGTTAATCTAAGTGGAGCAAGTGAAGACTCGAGGTGTAAGGGCTATACGTCAGTATAACTCTGTGGATGATTCCGTAATGAGTTTGACGGAATAGTGCTTATAGATTCGAGATGGTGAATCAGAGTGCAAGGGCTATGGTCGTTGACTATGAGGGTGATTCCAATAATGAGTGCAACGAGATAGTGCCTTCGGTTTCGTTCGAACCCGGAACGAACTTGTATGGATTGAATGCTTTCAGCACATCGTCAGGCGGACGATGAGCATTCTAAGTGATGTCGTATAAAGGTAATCGTAGCCTCAAGCCTCATCAACCAGGAATGGCTAAAACAGGGGAGGTGCAACAAGGCTTCGTGGGTGGCCCCCACTTAAGAGCAAGATTTACCCCTGTCTAGAGGTCCCTTTTATTTCGGCTGTGTGGGGCGGTTGAATCGCGACAACTGCCGGGGTTGTCTTGTTCGGAACTGTTCAGTAAGGAACGGGTCCGGCCTTGTGTTGCAAGGGAGTGGGAGTACTACTCGGTACGGTGATCTAGGCCACATACCGTGACGGGTGGTACCCCAGTAGCCCTACTATTGTATGGAATCCAAAATCCAATAAGTGCCAACGGTTTTGATTGTATTACCCACTTTTGTGGCTAGTAGCTGGAATTTAATAAATGTAACAATTTTGGCTATTTCATATTTACTTGAAACCCTAGACACTATTATAATATCATCGTATTTCCTATCAAATGTTTTGGTTAGCGTAAGGTAAAAACTTTTCCATGTTTATGTGTGGGAAGTCTTACGTGATACCTTTTCTTTTCAAAGGTTTTTTTAAAAGTTCAGCAACTTTAACCTGTTACTCACACCAGACCCATGTCTGACCCGTAGTTTTTTTTTTTGTTTTTCATAAACTCTTGGGTACTCAAATTTTTACGACTAGCCAAGGGATTCAGGTTAGGATTTGGGTTAGCTGTGACGAGTATTGGAGGAGCAATGGAGCAGGAGGCTTCTGCGTTAGATATATATTCCGCTGTGTGTTCTGTGATTGGCTCTGAGATTGTATTATGTTGTAAATAACTAGACTGGTGTTTATAACTGTCTAGTATGTGATGTATAACCTGTGTAACT
Source organism: Allium cepa (assembly GCA_030765085.1). Classification (NCBI taxonomy): domain Eukaryota; kingdom Viridiplantae; phylum Streptophyta; class Magnoliopsida; order Asparagales; family Amaryllidaceae; genus Allium; species Allium cepa. The sequence continues at coordinate 763,544,160 of CM060937.1, read as the reverse complement.
CTGATAGTGATGTATAACTATGTAATACTTATGTTATTTATATAATTTATTCATTCCGCTGTTTAGATTCTGATGTGTTGTTTCTTCTTCTTCTCTTTCTTTCTCTTTTCTATCCCTTTCTTTCTTATTAGCGATGCGACTTCCTGGAGATAGGAAGTTGGGTCGCTACAAAGGTGGAGTTGTTTGTGGTTAAAGCGATGTTGGAGCCATTTGAGCTAGTCGACATAATAGGAAGGCACCAAAGAGATATGGATAGTGATATTATGCAAACCCAAACCTTGATGATCAATTTGATTACGCATTGCATATGGTACAAGACGAATCTTTAGGCTTTGAAGATACGGTGAAGTCAAGTGGCAGTTCAAAGTCTATTTATGCTATGGAATAGGATGCAATCTTTGTAAAGGAACAAGACTTGGGAATTAGTTCCATTACCTTAGAGAAACCGGGCCATAGAATACAAGTGCGTATTCAAGGTGAGGGATAACAGAATATACACGGCTAAATTGAAAGCAAAAGGATTTTATAGAGAGAAAGGAAAGGGCACGATGAGATCTTTTCCATTCTAGTCCGACATACCTTTATTGAATTTTATGGCTACCGTTGCTATATAAGATATTGAGTTGGAGAAACTTGATGTGATGATAGGTTTTTTTCATGGGAACTTGGAAAAGACCATTTTATGAAGCGGCCAAATGGATTTGTTACACATGGAAAGTTAGATTCGGTTTACAAATTGAAGAAGTCACTTTACGGTTTGAAGCAATTGCATGGACAATGATATAAGTGGTTTGATTCTATTATGCTTAGTATTAGTTTTGATAGAAGTATAAAAGGTGCTTGTATTTGTTACAAGCATTTGAATAATGGAAATTTTGTGTACTTCCACATGCGAATGATATGCATATTGCTTCTTTGGTGAAAAGGAAATAAATCACTTAAAGTTGCGTTTAAAATAGGAATTTAGAATGAGCGATCTCGGTGAGGGAACGATAATTTTAGGCATGGTGACTTTATAAATTGAAAACACGAACTTATAAGATTAACTCGGAAAGAATTTATCAATAAAGTGCTTGCTTATTTTAGAAAAGAGAAGGCAATAACCATTGGCACACCAATGCCTTAAAAGTTTTTTTAAAAGTCTATTTGATATCTAGTGAAGACAAGGCCTTATGGAAGAGGTGGCATATGCTAGTGTAGTTAGAAGTTTATGTATGCTATTGTTTATATTAGACATGCTTTTGCATAGTTGTTGGAGTGGCTAGTTGTTACATGGATAATCATGGAAAATCTCATTGGCAAGCTATCAAAGTGATTTTAAGATCTTTTTAAGGGTCATTAGATTTTGGGCTTTTTTTTGTGATGAAAAGGATTGTAGTTTGAATTGTTGGTGTGATTCAAATTATATTGGAGATAGGGGTTGAAGGAAATCAACCTTTGAATATGTATGTACCTTTGGTAGTACATCCATTAGTTGGAGAGTGAGGTTGCAAACTTAGTAGCGTTGTCTACTATAGAAGCTGAGTTGATATCTGCCATTGAAGAACTTTATTTGAAGCGGTTATTGGTGACTCAAGCTTCGTACATAATGGTATAGTGGTGAATAATGATAGCCAAAGTGCAATTCACTCAGCTAATAAAAATTCTATCATCTCGAGGGCAAAGCATATAGTGGTGAAAGAATGTTTCCTTGTAGCTATGAACGAAGAAAAGTTGGTTTGCTATGCAAAATTCATACAAACGATAATGCAACAGACATGTTTACGAAGTCATTGTATGTTTCTAAGTTCGAGATTACCCAAACTCGATTCTCTTGTTAAGATGCGAAGGTGCAATTCACTCAACTAAAAAAAATTCTATCAGCTCAAGGGCAAAGCATATAGTGGTGAAAGACTCTTTTCTTGTAGCTATGAACGAAGAAAAGTTGGTTTCTATGCAAAATTCGTACAAGTGATAATGCGGCTGACATGTTTACGAAGTCACTACATGTTTCTAACTTCGAGATTGCTCGAACTTGATTCTCTTATTGATACGATTGATGCCACATGGTGGCATAATATAGGAGAGAGGCCTAGTTGGAACTTGTAGAAGATATAGTATTCTTCTTGTGTTTGCGAGACTGGTTATTTCTACCTTTAGATTAGATACTCTCAACACTTTTTTGATGTCCAATGACTTTTTCAGTTTTTGTTATCAAAGTGCAATTAGCGGTGACATTGCCAGATCATATGGGAAGTATCCTTGATTGTATCATCTTAGATTAGATGAATATTTATTGAAGAGGGAGTGTAGAGTAGGATTTGTTTCGATAAGTATCTAAGTCAAGGTGGAGTATGGACATTGTTAATGCTAAAAATTGAACGCTAACACCCCGGTGTATGTAGAGATTATGTGAAAGCACCACCCGTGAACGTGGGAATTAAAAAAAGGTAGGAAAGTCACAGAGAAAGCAGTAAAAGACAACAATTTTATAGTGGTTCGGCATCAGGTTAAGCCTACGTCCACTTTAATCCTCTTTACTGCTAAATCAATTACCACTTTACAACAATCTTCAATTACAATACTGATGAGACAAACAACTAGAACTCCGATGTAGAAGAATTCTTTGAATCCACGTTGATTGTGTTAGATTTCCTCTTGAAGTTAGTTGAGATGCCTTTCGTGTTTGAAGTGTCGAGTGAGTCGAGAATTCAGCAGAGTATCGGCGTTCCAGGATTGAGCCAAAAAGATCCCTTTCAAGTTGGAGTAGGTGGGGTATTTATAGGAGAGTTCGGCATTAGGTCGTAGGTCGCCAACGACCTTGGATAGGTCGTAGGTCGCTCGCGACCTAGTGGGAGTCGTTTACGGCTTATACGTGGTACACTTGATCGTTCCGGAGAAGCTAGCAAGTCATAGGTCATGGCCGACCTAGGTAGGAGGCGGCATAGGAAGCTCCTTTGGTATGTTTGGGTTGTGAACGACTTAGGTATAGGTCGTACGTCATGCGCGACTTAGTAGATATGGTTTATGGCCTAAAAGGAACTTCCCTTGATCATTCGAACAAGTCATAGATCGTTGGCGACTTAGGGTAGGTACGACATAAGGAAGACAAGTTACCTCGGCTTTGTATAGCTCGCTAGTTCGCTAGGTCGTTAGAGAGCTCCATTCCTGTTAGGTCGCGTCTATGTTAACTCGTTCACACTTTAGGTCATTAACCCAATGTTGGTCCATTAGTCCGTTGGGTCGTAATGCCTGAGCTCGCTGCAGAACTTTATCCCTGTTAGGTCGCTCCCCTTTTTAACTCGCTAGGTCGTGTATACTCTTAAGTCACTACGTCACCTCAGTTCATTTAGCGACTAGGTCGTTCAACTTGCTGAGCCGCTTCACGTGTTAGGTCGCTTACTCCCTTAGGTAGTTAGGTCATGCCTTCACATAAGTCATTAACTCGTTGACTCATAGGTCGCTGGACCATCTACTCCTTTAGGTCGCTGGACCTTTCAATTCTCTAGGTTGCTAAGCTCTGTAGTTCGCTGACGAGTTGAGTCGCTAGGTCGCTACTTTATCCAGATCGCAGGGTCGTAGAAAGATGAGGGTTAACACTTGACCCTCGAAGTATACACCTAAGAGTTAGGTCGTGTGCTTCGATATGTTTTAACCCGTGCAAACTTAGATTGTTAAGTCGCGGGCGACTTAACAAGGAGTTAGGTCGCTTGTGCCGATTCGTGTTCCTTTCTCTCCCCTATATAAGCCGTTAGGTCGTTTTCTTCTTCCTCCACCTTATTGTATTCTGCTGCCACCATTACATCTTTTAGCTTAAGAACTTTTGAAGCCAATCTTCCTGTTGATTTGATCATCATCTTCTCAATCTCATTACATAAGTGAACTCGGCCATTGTTCAACCACAACCACCATCAAATTGTGAATCCCCTAGTTTTCGGCCCTATCCCGATCTTGCATGCTGCATTTCTCCATGGATCATGTCACGATTAACCTTTGATCGTTGTTACTGTGACTCACGAGAGTACAACAGCGCATTGGGTTCGTGATGGATCAGAGGCGATTTGCGTTGGTTTTGGGTGATTTGGTGGCGTGGAGATACGGTGGATTTGATCGGAGAGGGGTTAACAGGTTATTGGGTTAACGGGTTAGGTGATTTGCCGAGAGGAGAAGAGTTACCGAGTTAGGGGAGTTAGGTCGTGCTCGACTTAGGAACCATGAACGACTTAGGGCTTTAGCGGTTCGAGACATGAATCATGAGACTTAACTCGGCAAACGGCTTAAAGAATCGGCGCGAACTAAGGATCCTTATGACCCAAAAAAGGGGCTGAGCGATTTAACTCATAGAGATTTAAACTTTTGGTCGCGTGAGCGACCTAGTCTTTAGGTCTTGTGAACGACTTAGTGAGTAGGTCATGCGAACGACTTAGGACTTAAACTTTTGAGCTTGCGACCTAGACCAATCTCAATCCAATCTGTTAGGTCGTGAGCGACCATGAACAAAGAGAATTTTTTGACTTGAATTGTGACTTAAGGGATTGAACAAAACTTGAAAGCTTCAGAATTTTGATACAACTTGACTGTACTTCTAACTTGAACTGCTAGAATGAACTGCTTGAACTTTGAACTGTTTGAACTTTGAACAGTTTGAACTTTGAACTGTTTGAACTTTGATTAACAGCACTTTAACTTGAATTCTTCATTTGAACTACCAAGATAACTTGCATGACCTTGCTGTACTTCTTAACAGATTAAATTCACTTGTAAGCTAACAACCTGTTGAACACAACATTTGCAGAAAACTAGGGCTATATACTGCCATTGACAGCCCACATCGAATGACAGATTAGTCGACAAAAGATAATTAAAGAAATTATATGAAATGCTGTGAATCAACAAACTCAAGTGAAGTATTAAAGCAATGCTGAATTAATCAACCAAAGCTAATCTGTTTGCTTCAACACTGTACTTGAACTTAAAACAGCAAGCCCTGAAGCTTTTTAACTGACAACTATTAACTAGTTTAATTTGAGTTATATTTTCTCGTTATTTTATTAGTTCTGCACAACACTTCACACATTTAGGAAACGTGCACCTTCATATTTGAATATCCAGTTCCTTGTGTAGAATGTCTTCTCAAGAAGAGATAATCGAGCAATCTGAAGGAGTCTTCCCGATAGCCGACCCATTGGATAATCCTCCGGAGAGAACTCCAACTACCCCGAGTAAGCGGGCATTCAACCAATTACGTATTCAATTTGGGATTGACGAAGCGGATGCTATACTTCCTGGCCCAAATGATACTGCTGACACGCCACCTCTCGGTTTTGTCGCCGTCAACCGTCAGATGTGCCTTTGTGGTGCCATTCCTCCTTTCAATGAATTTCTTCTTCAACTCCTTTTCGGGCTAACCATCTCTCCCTTTCAACTGCATCCCGATGGCTATGCCATCCTGATGGGATTGTGTGTTTTATTCAGGAGGACACTTAACCGTCTTCCGAGCTTCGAAGAAATCTGCTACTTATGCCCATTCGCAAAGAATAAAGACCACCCCTCCATTATAGTCATGAGAAGTGCCAGAAATCGTAAACTTATCACCGATCTTTTCGAAAGTGCTCACGTTTTTCTGAATCAATTCTTCTTCGTCCACTGCCCCATAGGGTTTTTTGCCATCTGGAGAATAGGAAGTAAGATTACTCATCCCCGTTCTTTCCGTTTCTGAGTTTTTCGAGATCCGAATTGCTAAGTGCTAACTTCATTCTTTTCTTTTACAGCACTTCCTCCTTCCTCTAGAAATCCCAGTCACAAGACGACTTTTGATAGATTAAGTGTCGTGCCAGTTGAAGAAAGAAGTATTAAGTTTTTGCTGAAAGATGAACTTCTACACCAACACGGGCTTTTGCACCCTTCTCGTTCTACTCAAACTCATGAAGTCCCCAACTCTCCAGTAAAAACATCGGATGCCCCAGTTCCCGTTGGAGAACTTACACCAAAAGAACATACTATTGAGGCTTCCTTGGTAAAGTGTTCTACTTCAATTGATGTTGCGGGGGCATCCGGCAAACATGCACTAGCCCCGGTCATCGAAGAAGAGGAACCTCCTCAACAACCCGGGAAATCTGGTGACGAAGGAGCTGAGGGAACAAGTCCCGCTAGGCACAACGGTGATGATACTTTTGAGGGGTTGAGCGACCTGATGATTACTTCACAAGAGCTTTTTAAAGATGATCCTATCACTGCTAAAGTTACTTCTCCAGCAGTCGAAGCGACATTCGTTCTGCAATAAACTCCATCAGCCCAAGAGTTGACACTGGCTGTTAAATCCATCATCACCTCCCAACCCAGGAGTGGTTCGTGATTCGACGTACGTAGTTTGCACGTTACACACACTTAGGACTTTTCGGCACTTATATGCGTTCAACACTCTTGCTTTTCAAGATTTCTGAGGTTATCTTTTCTTCATTTTCAGATTCTCCAATGGGAAGAAGTGGCTCCTACTACGACGATTTTCAGCGTTATGGGAAGCGCGATGCTTATGACCCCAGGAGGTATCTTCCTGCCTCTTGGGAAACTGACAAAGAAAGAGCTACGAGGAAGGCTCGTGAAAGGCGCGCCTATGAAGAATGCCACGAAAGACGAGATGAGCGATATGACTCTTCCCAGAGGGAAGATGATTCTCATAAACGAAAATCCTGTGATGATAAACGGAAAAGCCACATCCCTGAAGATGCGAGTAAAAGGGCCAAACATGGCGAAAAGCCGACGTCCGAACTTCCTGAAAGGCCCGCTGCTCCTGTACCTTCTCAATCTCTTGCCCTTACTCGTACTGATATGCAAACAATTATTGGCAGGCCCTCATATCAGGTTGGACAAGGCCCGACCACTCTTCAAAGTCGGTTTCCGCATTGGTGCTTGAAGGGAGTGTGCTTTGACCTTGATTTGGTCCCGACTGACAAGCAGGCTATGCTGCGCAATCTTGATGCCGTCAAACTCGATATTTAGAGATTGTCGGGTTGGAAAAAGCTTGTCGACGAGCTCCAGAGGGTAAACCGTGCAAATCTTGAGGCCATGCTAACAATGGAAAACGACAAATTTGAATGGCAGAAAACTCTTGAGCAGCATGACGCAGAAATGAGGAGCATAGCCACTTATAATGAGAAACTTGAAGCAGAAGTTGAAAAACTTAAGGAAGAGCTCGCCACTTCTTCCACTTCCAACTCTCAGTGAGAGGAAGTGCTTCAAAAACAAGTGAGAGACGCTCATGCGGTGCAGAGAGTTGTTGGAGCCAAATTTGAAGCGCAGCAGCAAGCTGTAGAAAGCTACTGGGCTGATGTTGCTCAACTTAGAGAGAAAACCAATGCCCAGAACTTGGAGATTGAACTGCTTAAAACTCGACTTTCTAAAGTTGAGAAAGAGCATGATGAAGCTATTGCCGACAAAGCTACAGCCGACGAATCTCATATGGAAATTAAAGCTGAAGTCAGCACCACTCTATTCGAGTTTTACATCCATAGCTTTCTGGGGCGCGGTAGCCTTAAGTTCTTGGGGCCGGCATATGAAATCACTTTGGCCAAAGTGTGGGAGGCCATACTTGATATGTTTGGAGGAGCCGGATATGCCAAAGTAGATTTAATAGCGCACTATCTAGATGCTGATGCACGTGCCGCTCTTGCTAGGGGAAAGGAGCAACTTGCCAAAGTGAGAGCCGAAATGACAGAAGGAGAACATTTAGGAAAGACAATCTCAACCAAGTTCTACCTTCAGTTTCAGCCGATATCGATATTGCCAGCTCCAGTTCCCATTTTCCTCCTCCTGCTAAAGCCGTTATTGAAAGTGTCACTGCCCACACTGGAGATGAGACTCAAGAAAGCGCTGAAGCACAAGACTTCGAAGTTGACATAGTAAAGTCTACTTCTCCAGGTAACCTCAACGTTGATTTCGCTCAAGTGGACTGCTTGTTCTCTTCGACCGAGTTCGATGAGCTTCTTGCTTATTTCTTAAGTGTCGTTGAGCCATTATCCCCTCTTTTTATGAGGAATACCGACTTTAATTTTTCTTCTCCTGTAGAGAAAGCACCAAGTATTGCTCAGCCTTCCCCTCTTCCAATTGTTTCCTCTCCGCCTCTTCAGATTACTTCCACTTCCGTTTCTCAACCGGGGTCACAAGAAAAGCAGATAGAAGCTCTTCAATGCTTGGATGACCCGGTCGTTTCTCAAGAACAGAAGGCCGAAGAACCTGAAGAAGGCGAGAGAACTCCGGAACAGACTGCTTCTGATGACATAACATAATCCACTCTTTTTTCTCCGGGCAGTGAATCTTCTTCTAAGAAGAGGTGGAAAGCGGAGTCTCAAAGACAAAGAGAGAAGCTTCTACTGGCGAGGAAAAAATAGAAGAACGTCCAACTGCAGCTCTTCCTCTTTCTTTCCCTACTCTCACAAGCTGCCCCAAAAATTAGTCATCCGGCCAGGCGTAGGCTCGAAAGGTGGCAGGAAGAAGAAATGATAGGCTTGCGACTTATGCTTCTTGTCTTGCTTTTCGCCTTTTTTTTGCTTGTATATACAAAGGCTTGTGTTGACCGGCGATTATGCGGGTACCGGTCCTCGCCTTCTTTTATTTTGAAACCTGCACATGTATAAAAATTTTATAGTATGGAATAAAATGATTCTTTTATTTGTACAAAGTTTTGTTTGTATTGAGAATGCATTTATTCTTTTTTTTATACAAGTTTCTTTATTTTCCTTACGTGATGTTGCAGTAAACCTATGGTATGTTGCTTGAGCATTATTTTCATTTTTGCGACTATATTATATTGCCCCCATACCATGGTTTATTGCAATCTCTTTCACATTGGCAGAATTTTAGAGAACAACTCTTCTGTTTCGAGAAGACTTGTGCTCTTTCTTTAGAGAACAACTTTTCCATTTGAAGGAGGTTTGCATCTGTACTTTATAGGATAATATTTCCGTTTTAAGGAAATATTTTTCTAATTTAGTAAAATGCGCCTCATATTGGAGAAGTTTTCTCTTTTTTTTGTCGCGAAGTTTTTACACTTCACTTTTGGAGAAAGTCACTTTTATTTTGGCAAGTGAATTTTCATTCGTGGTACAGTAGGCCTCCGAAAAAGGGTTTCGACATATTTGTGCCTCCGAAGAGGGCTTTTGTTTGATTGTGCCTATGGGAAGAGGGCTTTTTGTTTGATCGTGCCTCTGGGAAGGGGGATTTTTGTTTGATTATGCCTCTGGGAAGAGGGCTTTTTGTTTGTGCCTCTGGGGAGAGGGCTTTTTTGTTTCTGCCTCTGAGGAGAGGCTTTTATCTTTTCCCTATCCGCTGGGAAGTGGGCCTCCGAAGTGGGCTTTTCACATTTCGACTCGTGTGAAGTTTTATTTCAGATCGTGGTGAAATGTGTGCCTCTGAGTAGGGCTTTTGCCTGGAAGTTTGGAGTTTCCTTCTCTCAGTTGGATGGATTCACGGGGCGGACACAAGTTACTTGGATTGTTTGTTTGCACAAACGTTCTCAACTAGTTAATGAGTGTCCTGTGCCACCGGTCAGTCCACAACTTTCTATCGAGAAGGAGAACTCTCTTTTTCTGGCAAGTCCCATTAAAGGTCTTTTAGCATTTCAACTATGGTGAAATGGGCCTCCGAAGAGGGCTTTTCACATTTCAGCACTTGTGAAGTTTTATTTCAGATCTCGATGGAATGTGTGCCTCCGAGTAGGGCCTTTGCCTGGAAGTTTGGAGTTTCCTTCCCTCGGTTGGATGGATTCACGGGGCGGACAAAAGTAACTTGTATTGTTTGTTTTCACAAACATTCTCAGCTAGTTAACGAGTGTCATGTGCCACCGGTCAGTCCACAACTTTCTATCGAGAAAGAGAACTCTCTTTTTCTGGCAAGTCCCATTAGAGGTCTTTATCCTTCGAAGAGTTGTGCCTTCGAAAAGGGCTTGTGCCTCCGAGGAGGTCTTTTGTTGTTTGCTGCCTGCTCGCCCATGTCTTTTCGCCATTTGCTCATATCAGCGGTCTCCTGTTATCATTTCCCAGCGCACATTCCTTTCTTTTGCAAGTAGCTTATTCTATCCAAAGAAGTGTACTTCATTGTTAAATGAGTTCGCAGGGATAGACACAGGCTAATTAATCAAATGTTTATTTGCACAAACGATCACAATTAGTTAGGAAGGGTCTACCTCTTGCGGAACCACTAACTGTTTGCTTGAAGCACTTCTTATATTGGATTTGAATCTGGAATTTTTGTGGCTACATATTCATTTATTGAGTGATGTCAGGGATCGCTTGGTCTTATGATGGGTAAGCTTTGTTTTAATAGCCTGCAATATTAAATCGACATTTTAGCAATACAATTGAAGTACTTTATATATCGAAATAAAACAAGCAGTAGAGAACATAAGATTTATAGTGTTTTGGCCATGAACTGGGCCTACATCCACTTTATAGTTTTTATTATTCACTTGCACTGGCTTTACAATGGCTTACAATACAAGAATCATACATTCATAATTCTTTTTACAAACTTAAGCAAAGCTTTTAAGTAAAATATGGACGCAAATGATTGTTGTTCCAAGCTCTTGGAATTGGATCTCCTTCGACAGTTGTCAGTTTAAAAGTGCCACCAAGAAGTTTTTGGCCTATGACATATGGCCCTTCCCAGTTTGGCGCAAACACTCCTGTTGCTGTCATGATCCTTTTCAAGACTAGATCTCTAATCTCAAAGCTGCGTTGGAGAACTTTGGAATTGAAATGCCTAGCAATTCTTTGCTGATGGGCTGCAATTCTAAGCTGAGCCTCTTCCATTTTTTCATCAAGGAAGTCAAGTGCTTCAAGTTGCAACTCTTGGTTTTCAGCTTGGTTGAAATGAATTCTTCTATGTGAAGGGATTTCTATTTCCACCGGAATCATTGCTTCTGATCCATATGCTAATGAAAATGGAGTGTGCCAGGTTGCAGTTTTGTGGGTAGTTCTACATGCCCATAGTGCTAGTGGAAGCTTATCGACCCAACCACCTTTCGCTTTTTCCAGCTGTTTTTTGATGGTTGATTTGATAATTTTGTTTACTGCTTCCACTTGCCGTTTACCTACGAATGAGCCACTGCTGAGAAGCTTTTCTGGATCTTGAATCGCTTGCAAAAATCTTGGAACTCTTCACTTTCGAATTGGGTTCCATTGTCTGTGATTATTTTTTGAGGCACACCATACCTGCAAATGATATTCTTAGTTACAAAGTTTATCATCTTTTTAGAGGTAATAGAAGCTAATGGTTCAGATTCAGCCTATTTAGTAAAATAATCAACAGCAACAATAGCATATCTGATTTCGGATTTGGCGGTTGGCAAAGGCCCGATGAGATCTATTCCCCAAATAGCAAATGGCCACGGACTGACCATCTGTCTTATCTCGGTGGATGGTGCTCTTGGGATTTTTGCAAATCTCTGGCATCGGTCACATTTTCGGGCATAGCTTGCAGCATCACGATTAATACCTGGCCAAAAATACCCATAACGGAGGATTTTCTTTGTTAGAGTTTGACCACCTGAATGGTCTCTACACTCTCCTCCGTGTACTTCAGCTAGAATTGATTTAGCTTCTTCCTTGGTCACACATAGGAGTAATGGCATTGAGAATCCCCGCCTATACAATCGGCCATCTTGAATTATGTATCTGGAGGCTTTTCTTAGTAACTTCTGTCGTTCTTTTGAACTTTCTGGTAGAGAACCGTTGAGCAGATATTCGATTATCGGAGTCATCCATGATTCTTGCTCTTGAGATATAGTCATGATCCAGTCAATATCCATCTCATCAGTGCTTGGAGCTGACAGGACTTCCACAGGAACTAATCCCAACAATTGTGCTTCACCAGTGCTTGCGTACTTTGCGAGAGAATCTGCCTTCATGTTCTCTTCCCGGGGTATATGATTTATTGTATAATGGTCAAGATCATCGAGAAGTTCCCAAGTTTTTGGCAAATAAGCAGGCAGATTTCCTCCTTTAGTCTGAAACTCTTTCTTGACTTGACATACAATAAGCTATGAATCACTGAAGATCTGCAACACTTTGACATTCAACTCTTTAGCAATTCTCAAGCCGGTAATAAGATCTTCATATTCTACTTCATTGTTTGTCGAAAGGAATTCCAATCTCAATGCATAGCACAACGATTGCCCTTCAGCGGTTTCAAGCACAACCCCAGCTCCGGAACAGTAATCGTTTCTTGCACCATCAACATATAATTTCCATTGAATTGGGGGATTATCAGTCACTTCTTCCTCACTATCACATTATTCTGTACATTTTACGATAAAATCTGCCAAAGCTTGTCCATTGATTGCTCTCTGGGGATGATAAGTGATGTCGTGTTGGCTGAGTTCAATACTCCACTTCAGAAGACGACCCGAAGTCTCGGGACGAAACAGGACTTGCTTTAGAGGTTGATCAGTAAGGACTTTGATAGGATGAGCTTGGAAGTACGGCCTCAACTTTCTTGATGCAATCAGTAGACAATAGGCGAGCTTTTCCAATTTTGAATAATTCATCTCTCCCCCGGTGAATTTCTTGCTGATATAATAGACCGGGCGCTGAATTGTTGCGTCTTCCCGTACCAACGCTGCACTGAGAACATGAGATGAGATTGCCATATATACAAAAAGATCTTCACCATTGTCCGGCTTAGAAAGTATTGGAGCCGTTTCCATATGATGAATCAACTCATCGAAAGTTTTCTAGCATTCAGGAGTCCAGTCAAAAATTTTCGTTCTTTCTTCAGTGCATCAAAGAATGGAATGCATTAATCAGTGGCTTTGGAAATGAATCGACTCAAGGATGCGACTTTTCCATTAAGACTTTGCAATTCCTTCTTCATTCTAGGAGCTTTTACTTCTTTTAAGGCAGCAATCTGAGTAGGATTAGCTTCAATGCCCCTAGCACTCACAATGAAACACAGAAACTTTCCGGACTCCACCTCAAACGAACATTTCAAAGGATTAAGTTTCATTCCATACTTTCAGAGGATTGCAAACATTTCCGCTAAGTGGTCCATATGGTCTACCGCTTTATTTGACTTCACCAACATATCATCAACATAAACTTCCATAGTTTTTCCAATCTGCGGTTTGAACATAACATCGACGAGTCTTTGGTAAGTTGCCCATGCATTCTTAAGTCCGAAAGGCATGACTCTATAGCAGTAGAGACCAACATCGGTGATGAAGCTTGTATCTTCCTGATCCGGCTCATGCATCATAATCTGGTTGTATCCGGAGTAAGCATCCATGAAAGATAACAATTCGTGCCCCGCTGTTCCATCCACCAACTGATCTATCCTGGGTAACGGGAAGCAGTCTTTGGGGCAGGCTTTGTTTAAATCTGAGAAGTCAATGCAAACTCTCCACTTCCCATTAGCTTTCTTAACCAGTACTGGATTTGAAACCCAATTCGGATAAGTAGACTCCCTGATGAAACCATTCTCTATAAGCCAGTCTACCTCTTCTTTCAACGCTGCTGACCTTTCAGGACCCTAGGTTCTTCTTTTCTGTTTTACCGGTGTAAACTTCGGATTAATATTCAGAGTATGTACTGCAATTTCTGGGGATATTCCGCACATATCAGCATGAGTCCAAGCGAATACGTCCGGATTTTCCTTCAAGAACGATATTAAGGAATTTTGAACCACCACATTAAGTTGCGAACCCACATTCACTACTTTGTTTGGATCTTTCGGGTCAACAGGAACTGGCACCGTTACTTCAACTGGTACCACTCTATTCTCCCCTGCACTAGCTTTTCTGGGATCCATTTCTCTTCGTGCCCCGCTATGCTCGCCAGTGCAGGGTCCACCCTGTAATTGCTACATGGTTAGTTCTTTGATGCGGACTAGGGCTGCCGCATCTTTTCCCATCTCTCTCTTCTATGCTTCACGCAACTCTATTATATAACATTCTCGCCCAGCATTCTGATCCCCTTTAATAACTCCAACGCCATTATCCGTGGGAAATTTCATAGTGAGGCACCACGGGGCGAGAATTGCCTTAAAAGCCGCAAGAGTTGGTCGGCCTAGGAAGGCGTTGTAGGTAGAAAATTCATCAACAATTACAAAAGTCTGTTTCCAAACTACCTTTTTCTGCCCCTCCCAAGCTCTACAACAAGTCAATAGTTCCAATGGGCTGCTTCGGTTCCCCAGTAAACCCAACAATTTTATGAGATGAAGCTTAAACGTCAACCATCGGAACTTTCATTTGGTTGAACGTCTTTTTGAAGAGAATATTGCAAGAAGCGCCGCAATCTACAAGCACTCTTCTCACAATAGCCGGCCCAATGCCTGCAGAGACTACCAAGGGATCCATGGTTGGAGCTTCAATACCCATAAAGTCCCTGGCTCTGAACACAATATCATCATTAAAAGTTTTATGCTGCTTCAAAGGTGCAGCATCTTCTAGCACAAACATACACTCTTCTGTTGGCGCATGCTTCAAGGCACGGGCATATCTTTCCATCTCGCCCCAGCTTCTGCCTGGTGGGTGAGGACCTCCTGTAATCACATTAATAACAGGCCTTTCTGATTTATGCACAGTATTCCTCTCACCCGAGCCAGATGGATGAGCAGGAAGTTGCTAACCCTTAGTAGACGAAGTTGGGTCATTCTACTTCTCTTAACATATTGCTACAACTTGTTCTCTCTCAATAGTTCTTCAATTAAATTTTTCAGATGGCGACATTCGTTGGTATCATGACCGGGTTGATTATGAAACCGACAGAATCTCCCACTTTGAGCAGCTTTTTTGTTAACTCTCATCTCAGGCGGTTTAGGATATTCTACCGCATCTTTGGTAGCAAAGAAGATATTCTCCGAAGTGTCGGTCAAAGGAGTGAAATCTGAAGATTTTAAAAAGCGAGGTTTCTTCATATCTTTCTGTTTCTTCCCACCATTGTTCTCCCTTTTCTGACTTCCGGATTCCTTTTTGATAGGGGCCGCAGTATTATCCTTAACTTCTGTCAATGCCACTTTGACTAGTGCCCGAAGGCTTTCCAAGCGCATGAATTCATCAGCTTTCTTATAGAATTACTCAAGTGAATTCGGTTCTTTCATCTTCAGCCACTTCCCAAATTACCTTGATTTGCCAATTGCCCTCATCAGGTATGTCAAGACCATTTGTGGCTCTGCATTGTCCACTTCAGCCAAAGCTATGTTGAAGCAGTTCAAGAAAGACCTGATAGATTCCCTAGAATTCTGTTCCAAGCTTGATAGCGACAGAATATCCTTTGCCTTTGAAGCATACAACCTGAATTGCTCTTTAAACTTCTGTGTCAAATCGACGACTGGTCTATGGATCAGACCGGAAGTTTTGTGAACCAGAGCAGAGCCACTGCTTCTAAGTGTACCGGAAAGTACCAGCATTTGATCTCATCAGACGCTCTAGCACTAGTCATGTGCCAATCATACTTATCCAAGAATTGATTGGGGTCGCTTTTTCCCTTATAAGCCGGGATGCTCAAAGGAACAAACTTCCTTGGGAATTCTGCCTTTAGAATCTTCTCAGTGAACGGAGTTTTGCTCAGAGCGAATCCCCATTCCTTCTCATCTTCATCTCTCTGCATGCTTTCTTTCATGATTTGTCACACCATGCCCGAAAGATATTCCTCATCATTTAAAGGATCTACAGGACAGACTTCGGCCATTTTGTCGGAAGTTTGTCGGGACAAACGTTCGTGGAGAGTTGGTTGTGGTCTCGATCCTCTAGGTTGAGGAGGTGTTTCTTTGGCAGGGCTAGCTGGTCTTTGAGGAATATTCCTTTCCTCAGGATCATGAATATCATTTGCAAGGTTTTCTTTGTTATTCACCGGTTGACGGTTTGCTCCGAGCAACGCATTTATCCTCTCAAGCATGAAAGCATTCTGAGTTTCCATTTGCTGGTATAATCCAGATACTGCAGCATCTAACTTCGCTCGTGTAATTCCGGCACTTGGTGCTGCTTGACTTGACGAAGGAGAAGTGGCAGTATTTTCATGGACATTACTAGGTCTTGTATATCTACGCTTTCTTCCAGGAGCCATTATTTCTGATAGACTTCTTGTTTTGATAGAGTCTCTTTCCACAAACTTTTGCGAAGCAATGATGAAGATAACCTGAGTTCAATTCTCAGTGAAAGCGCCAAAAATGTTAACGCTAAAAATTGAATGCTAACACCCCGGTGTATGTCGAGATTAAGTGAAAGCACCACCCGTGAACACGGGAATTAAAAACAAGTAGGAAAGTCACAGAGAAAGCAGTAAAAGAGAACAATTTTATAGTGGTTCGGCTTCAGGTTAAGCTACGTCCACTTTAATCCTCTTTATTACTGAATCAATTACAACTTTACAACAATCTTCAATTACAATACTGATGAGACAAACAACTAGAACTCCAATGTAGAAGAATTCTTTGAATCCATGTTGATTGTGTTAGATTTCCTCTTGAAGTTAGTTGAGATGCCTTTTGTGTTTGAAATGTCGAGTGAGTCGAGAATTCAGCAGAGTATCGGCGTTCCAGGAATGAGCCAAAAAGATCCCTTTCTAGTTAGTAGGTGGGGTATTTATAGGAGAGTTTGGCATTAGGTCGTAGGTCGCCAACGAACTTGGATAGCTCGTAGGTCGCTCGCGACCTAGTGGGAGTCGTTAACGGCTTATACATCGTACACTTGATCATTCTGGAGAAGCTAGCAAGTCATAGGTCATGGCCGACCTAGGTAGGTGGCGGCATAGGAAGCTCCTTTGCTATGTTTGGGTTGTGAACGACTTAGGTATAGGTCATAGGTCGTGGGCGACTTAGTAGATACGGTTTACGGCCTAACAGGAACATCCCTTGATCATTCGAACAAGTTAAAGATCGTGGGCGACTTAGGGTAGAAATGACATAAGGAAGAATAGTTACCTCGGCTTTGTATAGCTCGCTAGGTCGCTAGGTCGTTGGAGAGCTCCATTCCTGTTAGGTCGCGTCTAAGTTAACTCGTTCACACTTTGGGTCATTAACCCGCTGTTGGTCCATTAGTTCGTTAGGTCGTAATGCCTTAGCTCACTACAGAACTTTATCCCTGTTAGGCCGCACCCCTTATTAACTCGCTAGGTCGCGTATACCTTTAAGTCGCCAGGTCACCTCAGTTCACTTAGCGACTAGGTCATTCAACTTGGTGAGCCGCTTTACGTGTTAGGTCGCTTACTCCCTTAGGTAGTTAGGTCGCGCCTTCACATAAGTCGTTAACTCGTTGACTTTTAGGTCGCTGGACCATCTACTCCTTTAGGTCGCTGGACCTTTCAATTCTCTAGGTTGCTGAGCTCTGTAGGTCGCTGACGAGTTGAGTCGCTAGGTCGCTACTTTCTCTAGATCGCAGGGTCGTAGGAAGAAGAGGGTTAACAGACATTATGACTCAAATGCACGTTAGATAATATTAATTGCATGTTTCTTTGCATTAATAAAAAGGAAGGTAATTATTTACATAGAATAACTAAAAGGTAATAAATCGGTTTCCTAATCGGTTGATTAGTGAAGTCAAGTTGATAAACAAAGCATATTGGAGAAAAACTGAAGATTAGAATAAATATATGTTTTCATATGAATCGGTGAATCGATGGGACATTGAGTTTTCAACATAAATCGATTACTTCAATTCCAATTATCGAGCTTCATATAAATGCAGCCATCTACTAGAGATTATCATCCTCTCAAACTCTAGCTCTTATATATTCCTGTATTAAATCTCTGTTAAAATAGAAAGATCAATTTCTTGTATTCCTCTCTAAAAGTACTAACAAAATTTCTTTTAAAATAAAATAAAATTGGACGTACCCTATTATGTCTAAAAAGCATTGTGCTCATTTCACGTTCTGTTTGTTTCATTTTAGCCTATTTTGATTGTGGATTGTTGAATTAAGTCGGAATATTCGACTTGTTTGTTTTTTTCATTTACAACCTCTTCTAAAGAGGCTTTCGTCGGGACCAAAGATAAATTGATATTATAGGCACTTTTTCCATATCAATTGCTATATAGAGAAATAATTTAGTGGGCATAGATGAATTAACAATTATTAAACAAGAAACTAACACATAAACGCGCTATTAAATATGTCATTAGTAGATAGCAGTAACAAAACACCTTACAAAACTTCAAATATAGATACTTAAATGTTCCATTTAATAGTTATTATAACTAAGAAATTATCCACGTTGTTTTTTCTTTAATAGCTCAATTCCTCTGTTCGTGTATCCATTTTTAATTATGGTAAGAATCTAAAACATCTTCTTTTCCAAACCTTCTATTACTTGGCGTGTATCGCATTTTAGTTATGGTAAGAATCCAAAACCTCTTCTTTTCAAAACTTTCCTGATAAGAAACGGAAAGAAGATTTAATTAATACATCTGTATAGTAGCATTTTTTCTTAAAAAAATAGAAATTCATCGTTCACACCTTCTTCCCTACAAAACTGTTCACCAAAATAACCATGGATAAGTATATAATTCGTCGATAAGAGGCGATGAAGAAGAAAAGCCCACATCACTGCCTTTCAAGTGTCCATACAAGAAGTCTGCTTAGCATTTTTCTTCCAATATTTTTTCCTATAACATGTACTTAAATGTGTAAATAATTGTAAAATAAAAAATGTATGGTTCTGACTGTTCAACCAGTTGAAACATCAAAATTGAAATCTTCTATCGTCACGATTCGACTTATGTATGGTCTATCATCATAACTATTGTTTCAAAATTAATAATTTAATTATTTTTGTGAAAATCTCTTACAGTTCATTATGTTTACCATATAAGTTAAGAATAAAGTTAGCAAATCTATAGTATGCCATATCATTTGGCATTTACCACACTAGAATTTTAATAGGAAAGACGATTTTGAAGATCATTTGATACATAAATGCATAAATAGTAATTTCCACTTCCACTAATAGCAAATACATTCAACCAGCAATTAAGAAAAGCCCACACAAACTTTTCCTCAACTCAGCTGACCAAACAAAAATCTATATAAAGTCAATATGGTATTATTACAAATGTGGTATAATGAATTGATTTCTTGTAATACCATTGTAATGTATATGTCATTATTATTGATATGGCATAAAAATTAATTTTATTTAATACCATTTGAAGAGTACATGACATTAACTAATAAGGTTTGCAAAATTTTCAAGTACATAACTTCTATTATTTCATAAAATATTAGATTTAATTGTTGTTTTCTTCCTGCCCATGCATACTTATGGTTACAAAATAATCATGTCACCGTGCCACATATGTATAAGGACATCTCCAGTGGTTGTGATTCAGGGTATTTAAATTCTCCCACCAGTCGTTAATTAATCACTTAATATAAAATTTAATATTCAAGGGGGATTCATGAAGATAAATTGGTTCCAGGCACCCTTTGAATGGGCACCCAAGCCCAAGCGCCCATTAAATGGGCGGCAGAGCTTGGGCGCCCATTAAATGGGAGCTTTGGCTTTAAAAGCCATTTAAATGGGATAGAGAGTGCAATTCTGATCCACTACGACGGCTATAAATAATCATATTTCAGCATTCGACTTCATTTTAACGGCTATAAATATTCATATTTCAGCATTCGACTTCATTTTAACGGCTATAAATGATCATATTTCAGTATTCGGCTCTATTACTATAGCCATATTTTAGAATTCATCTTATAAATTTAATCCATTTTATCAATCAAAACACAAAATTCTTCTACTCTTAAACTATCTTCCCGAATTTAGTACAGTCAAAATATGTCTCATCCATTCCAATTGTACATTGAGATGATGAATATGGATAATTAAGAATCTGATTCACAACCTGAACAAAGTGCTCTTCCACATAGTTCTCCCTCTTTAAGCTTCCATTCCTTTGCTCCATGGAATTGCAAAGAAGACAAGGATCTTTGTTTAATCTATTTTCACTTTTTGAACGCCTCGGTGTAGGGAATGACCAAAGTAATCATTTTGGACGAAAGTAATAATCGCTTACACCCACAAACATGTAGAGAAGACAAGATCAATGTCTGCAATTGCTCGTCAATTTGGAAAGATTAATCGACATGCGCAGTTTTACGAGTCTCAAATTTACAAAATAAAAAAGCAAACCCTAATGGAATGAATGGTGAAGCCGAGCTAGTATGTTTTTTTAAATATCATTGCCTAATTAAATTCATATTGTATTTATTCCTTTTAATTTTTAGGTATAGAAGAGAATGACGAATGATCACTTCTTGAAATTATTTCCAAGGGAAAATGGAAACAAAAGACCTCACTATTATCAATTTGCAAACCGTTAAGACTTGCTTGTTAGACAACAAAAATAGAGCTCTAGCAATGCGAAGTCCTTAAGAGTGTCAATTCGAAGCAGAAGGGTAAGAAAAAAAAGTTTCGAGGACAACTTATAATTCTAGTCCAAGAAACCCTTCTTGTATGGATTCTAATTTATGCTGGGAAATTGAACTTGACAAAGCAGAACCCGGAATGGATGAAGATGCTAGACCAATAAGGCAAAGGGAAGCTAAGAAGAAAATTGTTGTTCAGTATTAGATTGATTCTTGACTAGCCTTTATGCATGAAAAACATGCGAGAGAACATGTTGGACGTAAAAAGGGTAGTGCGAAGAAGCTGACCAAGTTAAAAGAACCGACCAAGATTGAAAAAGGAGGTTTGAGATAGAGCGTCAATGTCAAGAGACCATTTTTATGGAAACGGATGTGATGGGAATGGATCCACTGCCAATGCAGTATTGGATGGATATAAACAGCGCATTGTTGAGTAGATTTGGAGCGAAAAATATATAGTAGAGTAAGAGAAACCGTATATTTAGTTGTTGTTTTAAATGGTGTGCTATTTTTGAATTTTTTAAATGTAAATTGGTTTAACATTTTGTTCGATGAATTCGTGATTTAACAGAACAGTTCTACTCAAACAAAGTCAAGTACGATTATAAATATCATAGTTATAGCATGTTAAACCGCATTACACAAATAAAAAGACAAACATAACTAATTAAACA
Source organism: Allium cepa (assembly GCA_030765085.1). Taxonomy (NCBI): domain Eukaryota; kingdom Viridiplantae; phylum Streptophyta; class Magnoliopsida; order Asparagales; family Amaryllidaceae; genus Allium; species Allium cepa. The sequence continues at coordinate 763,523,147 of CM060937.1, read as the reverse complement.
TGGATCCTCTATAAGAAACTATAGATTTCCATAAGAATTCCAAATATGACCAATTAGATCCTTTTGAAACCTATTATGAAGAGCTGCATTTCGATAAACTTCATGATGATCCACATGAATTCTGTACTCTCCTTCAGTTCCCAACGTTTCATCACGGAAGAATTCAGGCGTTTGTCTTGCCCTATGATACTCGTAATCGAGATAGTCCATACCTCTTTCATCTTCAATGATCATATTATAAAGAATTATACAAGTAAACATAATTGTAGCCCTTTTTAATCTCCTCCATAGTCTACATAGATTACTTACCATTACAAATCTTACTCGAAACACATCGAAAGCTCTTTCTATGTCTTTCCTTTGTCCTTCTTGAATTGCAGCAAAAAAATTCTATTTTGCTGTCAATGGGTTTGCAAAAGTCTTTACAATCTTGCTCCATTTAGGATAAATTCCATCTCCTAGATAATATCCATGATCATATATGTTTTGACTAAGTGTAAATGATACAAGGGTTATGTACCAACCACTAAACCATTGAATAAATGAGATCGTTCAACAACAGTTAAGTCGTTATGAGAACCTGGCAATTAGAAGAATGCATGCCAAATCCATAAATCATGTGACACAACCACTTCAAGAATGATAGCGAGTTTTTTTTTCCTGACCATTGTATGCTCCATGAAAAGCTCTAAGACAGTTCTTCCAAACCCAATGCATACAATCTAGACTTTTGAGCATTCTAGGCCAACCCCTGCTTTCGTGCATTTCGTGCAATCGAGCTACATCTACTTCATTAGGAGAACAAAGGTATTCGATCTCATAAATGTCCACAATGGCTTGGTAGAAGTGATCTAGATTTTCCAATGATGTAGTTTCTGCAATACGGTATGCATCGTCATGGGCATTGGCGTGTGCATCATAACCTAACATCGGTAGAGCTACGGTCATCTTTTGATGCCCACTTAGACCTTGTTTTGTTGTAGTGTCCTGCTTATAAACAAAGTAATTATTATTCTGTTTAATACTTTTAGAATTCTTAAATACAATCACGACTCATTTTGGATCGTCGGTGAAACATCTTTGGACCAAAAGTTGACCGATGATAAAGTAATCTTGCATTAATGTTTTGTGGAATGGTGTCTGGTTATGGTTAATGTATTTTCGGCCCATAATCAAGCCACCATATTTTCCCGAAGTTGAACCATATGCTTCATGTTAGATTTTTAACAGATCCTCTTTTTCTTTTTGATATGCTAGTTCATACGCTTCTTCTTGTTAATGTGCTGGTTCATAAGCTTCTTCTTCAAAGTCGCTATCGCATAACATTATTGCTTTTAGTATATTTGGAGACATTGTTGGTGGAGATAGTTTTTTTATTTTGGCAAATATGATAAGTTCAAGTTGGGTAAAATAAGTATGATTAGTGTATGCTTATATAGGACGACCAGCTTCTTATTGTCCACCATCAAGAATAATGTGTCGACTTGGTGTAAATGTAAGAATATTATGTCATCTCGGCTTTTCTTTAAGGTAAAGAAACGAATATTGTGTCTTCTCGACTTTCTTTTAGAATAACGATTGGAATATTTTGTCATATCTGTTTGTTTCTTGGGAAAAGATAAGAGCATTTTTCCACATTGACTTTTCTTTAGGGTAAAGACAGGAATATTCTGTTACATCGGCTTTTATTTAGGGTAAAGACGAAAATATTCTGTCAGATCGGCTTTTTTAGGGTAAAGACGGGAATAAGGTGTTTGGTCACCATGGTTTTGAGAGTAAGGATTAGATATTCCTACACATACCACCATCTATAAGTATGTTGGGTATTTGATGTTAATGATTATATCAAAATATTAAAAATGGTATTAGATAGGAAAAATCAACAACAACAGGAAGTAGAAATCAATGATATGGTGTGTTGCATATGCAGTTTACCTACTAGAATGCTTATATTAACACTGCCAAATCCTTATATTGGACGTTGCTACTACGAATGTGCTCAGCTCCATAAATGCAATTTTTGTGAATGGATTGATGAACCATTTTCTAGTACGTAATTTGTTTATGCTAGCGGTCTTGCTAGAGAAAATAGTCTGTTGTGGCGACAACTTCATTCACCACACATCCGTCCTGATGACAGTTAAGTAGTGAAAATAGTTTGTGTTTGTTTTCAGCATTATCTTTACTTCGCTTATGTACTGTATGTTAATTTGTAATTTTGTATTTTCAAAAATCATCTTTTCTTTCTTAGAGGGGAGGAATGAGTATGAATATTATATCAAATCTACTTTGACTCTAAGAACGAATATGAATAAGAATATTGATATTGTGTTACATCGTCTTTACTTAATGAGAAAGAATAGGAATATTGTGTTACATCGTCTTTACTTTCTGAGAAAGAATAGGAATATTGTGTTACATCATCTTTACTTTCAAACCATTATAAAAAGAACACAGCCCATAATAACTCTCAAAAGAGCAGTTCGTCAAATATCTATTTCTCCTCCAGGAAGTTGGTAGAAAAAAATTCAAAACATCACAAATGACTTTGTTTGACACATGACAACTGACAGCAGGTTAGATAGCAACGAGAGAATTCTTCTCCTGATGGAACTCCCAATGTGTAAATCATCTGTCTACAGAACCAACATTATGCAGACATTCGATGGCAAGGGAACGAGGGGAAAGAAGAAAGAAGAAGGCTTAATGATGTCCCAGATATGGACATTCGTGATAATGATCCCGTAGCAACCAACATCCTTTCTTACATATCGAACCATTGGATTTGAATGTGATTCATGTTAAACAATGTGAATGTGGTTGGTTAGCAAGCCCGGCCGCTATGTTATATGGTAGGGATGTCGGCCATCGGTACTACTATTATAGACACAACATATGTGGATTACATCAATGGATGGATGATCCTTTTTCCTGAAGAGCGATTGACTAAATTATAGACTTATAAAGACAAAATAATTCATACCACAATCAGTTTGTGACAGGTTAATTCGTCGTGATAATTAAATAATTTAGCATTGCTAATATCTGTATCTCGAACGTGTTTGTTCCAATAATTACCTTTATCAAGTACTTCATTTGTCAATGTTCACTTTAGAAAAAATGATAATGATATAAAAACAAAGATGTTGAATAACAAATGACGAACCATACATGAGTTTAGTACAATAGCATAACTTAAAGATACAACATAAGCTAATAGCAAATAACAGTCACATTATAATAACACAAGCTGACATCAAATAATTGGAATGCAACATACACTACCAAACAATGCAACATAAAACATACAACAACTACAACTTAAATTCTTAGCAACAACAACTACAGTCAATCCAATGGTGCAACAGCATCATCATCACCTCCATCATCATCGTCATCGGCGTCATCATCACCTCTACATCACTTCCATCACCAACGTCACCTGTACCAACGTCACCTGTACCATCACCAACGTCACCTTTACATTCGTCGTGATATTAAATCATTCATGTTAAATCATCATCACTTCCATCAGCATGACGATTGTCCTCATCGTCTTCGACCCCATCATTATCCTGAGTACCATCAGCATAATCAACACTACCTCCAACATCACCAAAGCCATAACCACCATCACCAACGTCACCTGTACCATCTCCATCTGGTGGTCCGTAAGGCTCGTATACGACAAGTCTAGCGGATAATCATCAATTTTTGCCTCTATATATGCATATGTTTCATGTACATCTCATGCTAGGTGTGCATACGTACGAGTGTCATATCTCAATATACACTAAACGAAACTCTGCTCTGATCCAATCTAGATAAATACTACACAGACAAATAATTGACATGTAAGAAGCTAAGTTTAAAATAAAAGATGAAATGCACATTACTAACAAAAAGTACCTGAGGGAATTACCCGACTGAAGGCATGCTAGGAATGTCATGGTGCTTTGGAAGGACTAAGTGTTGCTCAATCAACATATTTATGACATCGTATGCCCTAAAAGTATAATCGAGCTGCAACTGCATTGGAGTCGAGGTGAGCTGTGAAAGAATAGGATCGAATGAAACCTAGTGTGACGACCCGGAATTTTCGAGCATTTAAAATCGAAATATTTAATTTATTTTAAATATTCAATAGAGTAATTTTAACTTGAATTACGAATATCACAATTTATTCGATAATTTAATTATTGAATTAAATAATTTGAAGTGGGAAAAGATATGAAATCTGAGACTTTAAGTCTGTTTAAAAATAATTTGAAGGCTTATAAAATTGATAGTGAAGATAGTAAAAATGTTAAAGTTGAATTTGAAAGTTGTTTGTTCTGTTCTGAAATTTATATCGTTCAAATTGAATTTAAAAATAGTCTTCCGAGACACAGTCTCGGAATTGGACGAAATCAGTCCCATTAGATCCGTAATATTGCATTATTATCGAATTTCAAATTTCGTTTTGATCAGAATTAGTGTGTGAGTGTACGGAATATAATCGTACTAGGGATTTAATTGATAAAAATCTAATAAAATTTACTTTATTCGGTTAAGCTTCTTGGATATGCTTCCTTTCTCTTTTATCTACAGGCCGACCCTTCTAAAAAATATCTCACCCTCCTCCCCTATATTCACTTCGAAATTCAGATCTAAAAAAAAAAAAAAAAAAAAAGAGGGCAGAACGTATCGAATTGAAACCAGGGCCGAAACCCTTTCCCCTTAAGTTTATCTTCAAATCAAACTTTATGATGGCCGAACCTGTTTATTTCGTTCACATGTCCTCTTTCCTTCTTTCAGCAAACTCGAAATCATTCGAAAAACAATTTATACGTCTCGTTCAAATCGAATTCGAAATGAATCAGTGGCCGAGCTCGAGACCTTGGCGTTCGAACGAAGCGGTCGACGATCGATGCTTGCGATGGTGATAGGCCGAGGTCGCGTTCGATTCTGAGGATGTGGAGAGAGTCAAATCAATGTCGCGCGCGACTGGGTGGCTAGGCAATCAAGTACAGTTCACCTCGTTGCTCGAGGTTAGAGAAGCTTGGCTCGACGTGGAGCGGCAGGCGACGCGGCGACGTAGGGAAGGCTCGCGCTATCGAGCGAGGCAGTGTGCTCGATGGATTCAGGTTGGTGATGCCAGTAGCTCGGGATCGAGTTAAGGCTTCGCAATGGAGATGGAATCATTCTCGTGAGCGTACTCGTCTGTGAGGTATCAAGATTTCTTTTATTTGATTTTATCAGGAAGGATAAAATGTTTATTCATATTGATTTATACAGTTTTAAAAAATATATATATATATAAGAATTTACAGTGAGGTATTTCGATTTTTATTGTAGTTTAAATAATGGATATTGAGACAGTACAGCTTAATAGAACTTTTTTTAAGGTTAAGACTTTTATTTAGATAGTTGACAGTAAATTGATAACATTATATATAGACAAATGTTTTAATTTACCAGGTCATTTGAAAATAATTTATTAAGGTTGTTTATTTTAAATTTGTTATTAAATAAATATACAAATACAGATTGAAATATGTATTTATAAAGTTAAAGCAGGAAACTTATTATTTTAAATGTTTTGTTTTGGAAAGATATATAAATAATAGGTTTGGTGGATAGCTTGTAAAATTTACTTATTTGATTATCAATATAAAAAGGGATAGTTTGTTTAATTAGATAATCAATTTATGTACTAAAGGGAATTTTAAGTTAAATGAATTTTAAAAAAAAAAGAAGGGAAAACTTCATTCAAAATATTAATAGATTATATAATGTTGTTCAAGGTTTAAAATCAAGGAAACAAGTCGATTTGGAATGGATTGCGAATAGCAAAGCAAAGGTGAGTTAATCTCACTCGGTTTTAAATTTAAAATTTAAATGATTAAATTTAAATAAGTGTTTGTATGGTTGGATTGATTGATGTGTTATAGTATGATAATCTTAAATTGGCATATTATGTGATGCTAACGTCTGTGGATGCAGGGAAAACAGGTTGGAGGGATCCAACTGGACCCCTCAACTTTTATTTAAATTATTTTATATTCTCTGTTCTGATTGTTTGATATTTTATAATGAATTATGTGGATGTATTGAATGCTATGGCTTGGTTAATATAATTGGGTATGATGAATTACCAAAAAAATAAATTTGATTTTGGAAAGATAATAAAAGAAGCGAAACTGCAAGTAAAATAATTATAGAATTTTAATAAATCTAAGAATGAATTGGAAAAGAAATAAAGTTCCTTAAAATTTTAACAAATACATCTTGAGTATAGAAAGGAAATTTGAATAAACAGAAAGTTAATAAATTTTAAACTTCAGTATTATTATTTAAAAGAACAAAACATTTTTTTATAATATCTATGACTTAAATTATGAAAAGGAATAAAGAAGAAATTGGGAAAAACTGAAATTTGTATGTTCAGTTAAAAGATTTAAAATCAAATGGAAATAATAACAATGATAATTAAGTGCATGATTAATGAATTGTGAAATAAATTGAGTAATTAAAGAAATTTATTTCAAATAAAATAAATTGGAAATCAATTTGGGAAAATTGATTTAAGTGATTGAAGTTGGAATTTCCTCTGGATAGCCAAGTACATGTTTTTAATAAAAAGTAGATTTTCAAATATAAATTAAATGTTTTAGAGGCTGTTTTTTTTAAAGGAAGCATGTTTTGTAAAATTTATTATTTCTAATGTTTAAAGTCTAAAGTAAGTATTTTCTCCTAATCTATTATAGTAAGTAATTATTTAAGGAATGACTTAATGTTATGTTTTTTTAAAGTATAAATATAGTTTTATATTTATTAAGTAACCTTATTTCCAATATTCATATAATATGTATTTTTAATAAATTATTGAAGTAGTTTTAAATTAAATGTTTTAAAGGTATATATTTCAAAGTAAAGTGTTTTAAATTATTTTTAAAATCTAGTTTTGTGCTTGGTAATTTCAAAGGAGATAGAAAATATTTGGGAAAGTTTATTCTGAAAGGTAGATGGTTTTGAAACTGTTTTCAAAGGATCGGAAATAGAAATATATCTTGTGAAGATATTTTTGGAGATTAATAAATAATTTGGAAAAAAATTATTTATTGGTTGATGGTTGTTGTGTGAATATTAATTGATAGTTAAATAACCGACTATCAATATTCGACAATGCGTTGATCGTTTTGAAGAGATCGGGATTGAGATTAATTTCTCGAAAACCACTTCGATCCGGTTTGTACGATTCATGTAAACGATTTCGGAGTCGAAGATGGAGTAGTAAAGTGCAAGGGCTAGTCGCTACTAATCCTGAGGATATTTCCAAAATGGATGTAGTAGGAATAGTGCCTTCGGTTCCGTTCGAACCCGGGACGAACTTGTTTGGACGAATGCTTGCGAAACATCGTCGGGTGGACGATGGGCATTCTAAGTGAAACGTTCTAAAAGGTAACGCTTAGCCTCAAGCCTCATCAAATGGGAATGACTGAAAATCAGGGGATATGCGGCAAGGTTAGGTGGGTCATGCCCAAGCAGGACAAGATAATTCCCCTGTCTAGATGTCCCTTATATATATTTCGGCTTAGTGGGTGGTTGGTCGAGCCAACCACGGGGTTTATCTTGTTCGGGATTGTTCAGTAAGGAATGGTTCCGGCCTTGTGTTGCAGGGGATGAAGGGAGTAATCCTCAGTACGGTGATCTAGGCCCCGTACCGTGACAGGTGGTACCCCAGTGCCTAGTCATTGTTGGAAAACCATTTTCTTTACGAGCCTTGTACGAGTTTTGTTTGTATTACCCACTCTGTGGCTAGTAGTTGGAATTTAATAGATGTAACAATTTCGGCTATTTTATAAGTATTTGTATATAGACCCTATTATAATATCAGAGGATTTCTGTAAAAATTGTTTTAGCTATCGTAAGGTAAAACCCCGACATGTTTATTTGTGGCGTGGTCTTACGAGATGCTTTTGTTTTCAAAGGATTTTTGAAACTTTAATAATAAATTGGGTGTGATTCTCTCACGCTAGTAATCCAGACTGACTCGGGTGTTATTTAACTGTAATGCTCGGGTCAGACCGAGTATTATAGGATACAGGATATGATGCTATGGAGCTCAGGAGACGAGCTGGATGTCGATACGTACTCTCGTATTTGTTTGTATATATTCCGCTGTTGAGTTGTGTATCTATTGTATGTTATTGATGTGAGCTGTGACTGATGTACTCTGATGATGTAATGTATGTAAACATATATATTTGATTTTGAGTAAAGATTATTTACTAGTTATTATATTTTATTCCGCTGCGATGGTTAGATTCTGATGTTGATTTTGTTTTCTCTTCTTCTACCTCTTCTTCTTTAACCCAAATGGTTCGTATTTTCTGTGCAACTTGAGTTGATTGTTGTAGAATAGTATTGACTCAAGGGGTACGGATTTGCGGGTCGTTACACTTGGTATCAGAGCATAGGTTGGAGATAACCTTGGCTCTGGTGGGAATTAATCATTTAAAATAGAGTCTATAGTACTCTAAAATGAGTTTGAGCGTATTAATAGATATGAGCGCGTATTTGTTAGTGAATATAAATTGTTTTAATATTGTGTTGATTGATTTATTGAGTGGCATATGAACCTTCGTCGACACAGTCTGCGCAACTGTATCGAAGGGGTTTCTAAACACTTGAATAGAACAATTGACACGGTATTGTTTTAAATATGGGTAAATGAAATAATTTTACCCAAAAATATATTTTCGATATAAAGAATTTTTTTGTAAGCTATTTAGGTAATATATGGTTGCTTGGATGTTAGAAAAGATAATATTAAAGTATTATCATTGTTAAATGAAAATTTAACTAGAAATTGGAAAAAAAATACCAAAAGTTTGAAGAAAATAAATTCATTATAAAATGAAACATATAAATATGAATTATAATTGTAATTTATAAATTGAAATATAATCAAATAAGAATTTGTCTTTACATAAGCTATGCAAATGAATTATAGAAAAAAAAATTAATTTAAGCAGGGTTTGGAAATTTAAATCCTGGAGATTTTGGAAGTATTTTGGAGGTAAATAGTATTATTGTTGTTTTTGGTTATTTCTGAAGGGAAATTTGTTTTAAAAAGGAATTTAGAAGTGAGATAGCATTGAATTCACTCCAGTCACTGGAAAATAACTTCGATGATGACTGCAGCATCATCGATGTTCATTTTCGAGTTTCTAAGTGATGGATTGCTACCAAATCAATTTGTTCAGAAAAGCTAGTTGTTTTTGAAAATTTCAAAAGGAAATTTGTTGAAAATAAAAGCCAGGATTGGTTTAAATTTTTTGAGAAATGTGATTTGAGATGTTGGAGATTTCAAAATAATTTGAAACCAAAGCTTGGTGTTTACAAATCCGGATAAGATAAGTTGTAAGCTTATAAATGGGAAGGATTTGTAAATCAGGAAGAAATTTAAACTTTGGATAATGGAATTTAAATTTAAAGAGAGGAGTTAAAAATGAAATTAACTTGGATTGGAAAATAAAATTTAACTGGATTTAAATTAATTGGATAAGCTGAAAATAATATCCAGTTATATTTGAATTTAGTTGCAATCGAATTGAATTAAATAAAACCGAGTTAAAATAAAATTGAATTGGAATAAGGATTCAATTAAGTTATTAAATAAAATTAAATTTTTACCTGGACAACTGAGAAATAAGTTGGATAAGAATTAAATTGAGTTAAATAAATCAGAAAGTCTTGTAAAAGGATTGAAAATCCATGAAATAAAAATATGCTTGGGTTATAAATAAGCATAAGGCATGGGTTAAAAATAAAAGATGAATATATTCAAGCCTAGAATGAGTGTGATTGTATGAAATATAAGTTGTGACTTGTTAAATTTGAATGTGAGATAGAAAACCCAAAAATAAATATCTTTGGTAAATTGGAAAATAAACAGAAAAGTCAAAACTTGAATTATAAACTAAATTGAACTAAGAAAAATTAAATGAAGTGATATTTGGAAATAAAATCAAATATTGCACTATAAATAGGAGAGAACTAATTTGTTAATAAATTAGTTAATGAAATTGAATTGTGAGTTTATGATGAGGTTTGAAAATAAAACTCAAGTTATAATTAAATTTGGCTTAAATTTTCGATGAAGAAAATATAATTAAAAGTGGCCTTGAAATTAATTAGTTGATTTGTGAATGAAATTGCAGTGGAAGTTAATAAAATTGGATGGTAATTTAAAAGTGAATGGTAATTTGAAAATGAATGATGGATCCAGAACTTGAGTTATAAATTGAAAATTTAGCTTGAAGCGTTAACAAATTAAATATAATTGAAGTGTATCGGATAAAAATGTAAATGGATTAAAATAGCAATGATTTGAGTGTGCAAATAAAATCCATAAGTGAAGATAACTTGGAAATGGCCATGTAATAAATTGGATGAGTTGAATCTGGAAAGTTAAAGTATATAATAACTAATTAAATAAAGTTGTGGTTTGAAATGAGATTGGATTTATAAAAAAAATCAAGTTAAATTGGAAAGAGAACTTGATTGCAAAATGAAAATGAGCTTAAGTTTAAAATTTGAATAAATTGAAGGAAATTTACTTAAGTTTAATGAATGAAAGAGAGTTGAATTGAATTGAACTTAACCAAATTTAATAATATTGGATTGGTTTTAAATCAAGTGGAAATGAATTTTTAATCGAAATAAAATTGGGTGAGTTATAAATAATATTAATGGAATGAAATTCCAGAATAAATAATTGTAAACCATTTAAATTATTAAGGGATTGAAATAACTTGAGACAATAAGGAAAATAGAATGTTTCGAGTTTATTAGAATGGTTTAAGTAAATGTGGATAAACTAATTATATTGAATAAATAAATGAATTGTAATTGAAATTTAAATGGAGTGTGTCGAGCTAAATAAATGCTTGTGAATGGATTAAAATAAAAAGGGAATCAATTGATGATGGAAATGGAACCTAAGTTGTTAATGGTTTTGAATGGACTAGTTTGGTTAATAAAAGTGAAATGCAATGAAAATGAGAATATAAGGATCGTGAATAAATTTAAAAACGGAATAGAATTGAGTTAAAATTCCTTTAAAATAGTTATAAACCATGAATGCTTATTTATTCACATAGATCTTGTCAAATTGCAAAGAATAATTTATCATTGGATGTAAATGGAAATAATTAAAATTCTATGAGTCGATAGAAGTAAAATAAATTAATTTTGAAAGCAATTGAATTAAATATGAGTTCAATCTGCTTAAGAATAAATTAAAAGTAAGCAAATGAGTTCTACACCATTCAAATTGATGGAATTGTATACGAATGAATCGAAAACCATCCGAACTGAGTGAAAATGGTTATAAATTAATTGAAAGCAGTTGAATTAGCATGGAAACTATATAAATTGCTTACGGAAAAATGTTTGGTGTGAATTTCTTTTAGAATTCATATGTTTTAACTATTGCAAGTAAGTGAAATGTGTTAAACTCCTTATATTTGGCACTTGCATGTTTAAATTGAGTAAGTACAGGTACCTAGAAGCTGTGTGGCTGGATTTGGTTGTGCTATTTGCTAAAAATAATAAGCCGCTTGCTTAAAATGCTAAATAAGGTACGCCTACGCAATTAAAATAGGAAATATGAACTGTTTTTGGTTTTACCGACCGTGTGGGTCGATGTATATATATTTATCTCTTTTGTCAAATTGCAAAAGCTCCTCCATACAAAGGGGACTCTGCCAAAAATTTTCAGAAATTTTGGGAGCTAGAAATTTTTTTGAAAATTTTGGAAAATTTTGTTAACGACAAAACTATTTAGAATTGGAAACTTAAATAAGTTAGTAAATGAAACTAATTAAAATAGGAACATGAAACAGTAAATGAAAAATAAAATTTAAATATTAGAGCTTAAGATAAATTAGATTCATATGAAAATGAAAGAATCAGTTTGAATAGAAATAAAAATAAGCTGAAGTGGTAAGATGAAAATGGGCATAAGAAACATATTTCATACCTATACTAACTTAAGAAGGGATGGTGAATTCTTAATTGGAAATTGAATATTGCAAATATATTCTAAGTTGATATTTGGATGAATAATGACATTTGGTAAGGAAGTCGATAAAATGTTTTTGGAATATTGTAATTGGATATTAGTGCTAAGCAGGATATGCAGGTACTATAAAAGAAAAAGGGAACTGGATTAGATTTCAGAACAATAAATTTGAAATGCTCGACAAAAAGGTATGTATTTCAATTTGGTATGAAATTTGATTGGGTTTTGGATTGAGCCACTTGGCCTTTTTGTTTTCTTTTTGGATTTGGGAGGCCGTAGAGACATTTTGTAGTTGTACCGAGCTAGCCGCGCAAAGGAGACGCTGGCAAAAAATTTCAGGAATTTAGGGAGTTAGAAATTTTTTGAGAAAATTTGATAATTCCAAAATTCAGTTTTAAACTTAAACTTGAATAATAGAGCAAATATGATTGTTTTCAAACTAGGGAAAGGTTTGGAAATTAATAAGAATAATAATGGGTCTTCTATAAGAAGATAGTTGGTGAGATATTGAATTGTTAAAAACTGTTTGATTTTAGGGAAATAATAATAAACGGGTATTGGACCATTCTTCCTAATTGGTAATTTTGGGGACGAAATTCTTTTAAGGGAGAGGAATGTGACGACCCAGAATTTTCGAGCATTTAAAACCGAAATATTTAATTGATTTTAAATATTCAATAGAGTTATTTTAACTTGAATTACGAATATCACAATTTATTCGACAATTTAATTATTGAATTAAATAATTTGAAGTGGGAAAAGATATGAAATCTGAGACTTTAAGTCTGTTTAAAAATAATTCGAAGGCTTATAAAATTGATAGTGAAGATAGTAAAAATGTTAAAGTTGAATTTGAAAGTTGTTTGTTCAGTTCGGAAATTTATATCGTTTAAATTAAATTTAAAAATAGTCTTCTAAGACACAGTCTCGGAATTGGACGAAATCAGTCCCATTGGATCCGTAATATTGTATTATTATCGAATTTCAAATTTCGTTTTGATCAGAATTAGTGTGTGAGTGTACGGAATATAATCGTACTAGGGATTTAATTGATAAAAATCTAATAATATTTACTTTATTCGGTTAAGCTTCTTGGATACGCTTCCTTTCTCTTTTATCTACAGGCCGACCCTTCTATAAAATATCTCACCCTTCTCCCCTATATTCACTTCGAATTTCAGATCTAAAAAATAAAATAAAAAAAAAGAGGGCAGAACGTATCGAATTGAAACCAGGGCCGAAACCCTTTTCCCTTAAGTTTATCTTCAAATCAAACTTTATGATGGCCGAACCTGTTTATTTCGTTCACATGTCCTCTTTCCTTCTTTCAGCAAACTCGAAATCATTCGAAATAAAATTTGCACGTTTCGTTCAAATCGAATTCGAAATAAATCAGTGGCCGAGCTCGAGATCTTGGCGTTCGAACGAAGCGGTCGACGATCGATGCTTGCGATGGTGATAGGCCGAGGTCGCGTTCGATTCTGAGGATGTGGAGATAGTCAATCAATGTCGCGTGCGACTGGGTGGCTAGGCAATCAAGTACAGTTCACCTCGTTGCTCGAGGTTAGAGAAGCTTGGCTCGACGTGGAGCGGCAGGCGACGCGGCGACGTAGGGGAGGCTCGCGCTATCGAGCGAGGCAGTGTGCTCGATGGATTCAGGTTAGCGATGCCAGCAGCTCGGGATCGAGTTAAGGCTTCGCGATGGAGATGGAATCATTCTCGTGAGCGTACTCGTCTGTGAGGTATCGAGATTTCTTTTATTTGATTTTATCTGGAAGGATAAAATGTTTATTCATATTGATTTATACAGTTTTAAAAAATATATATATATATAAGAATTTACAGTGAGGTATTTCGATTTTTATTGTAGTTTAAATAATGGATATTGAGACAGTACAGCTTAATAGAACTTTTTTTAAGGTTAAGACTTTTATTTAGATAGTTGACAGCAAATTGATAACATTAATATATAGACAAATGTTTTAATTTACCAGGTCATTTGAAAATAATTTATTAAGGGTGTTTATTTTAAATTTGTTATTAAATAAATATACAAATACAGATTGAAATATGTATTTATAAAGTTAAAGCAGGAAACTTATTATTTGAAATGTTTTGTTTTGGAAAGATATATAAATAATAGGTTTGGTGGATAGCTTGTAAAATTTACTTATTTGATTATCAATATAAAAAGGGATAGTTTGTTTAACTAGATAATCAATTTATGTACTAAAGGGAATTTTAAGTTAAATGAATTTAAAAAAAGAAAGAAGGGAAAACTTCGTTCAAAATATTAATAAATTATATAATGTTGTTCAAGGTTTAAAATCAAGGAAACAGGTCGATTTGGAATGGATTGCGAACAGCAAAGCAAAGGTGAGTTAATCTCACTCAGTTTTAAATTTAAAATTTAAATGATTAAATTTAAATAAGTGTTTGTATGGTTGGATTGATTGATGTGATATAGTATGATAATCTTAAATTGGCATATTATGTGATGCTAACGTTTGTGGATGCAGGGAAAACAGGTTGGAGGGATCCAACTGGACCCCTAAACTTTTATTTAAATTATTTTATTTTCTCTGTTCTGATTGTTTGATATTCTATAATGAATTATGTGGATGTACTGAATGCTATGGCTTGGTTAATATAATTGGGTATGATGAATTACCAAAAATATAAATTTGATTTTGGAAAGATAATAAAAGAAGCGAAACTGTAAGTAAAATAATTATAGAATTTTAATAAATCTAAGAATGAATTGGAAAAGAAATAAAGTTCCTTAAAATTTTAAAAATACATCTTGAGTATAGAAAGGAAATTTGAATAAATAGAAAGTTAATAAATTTTAAACTTCATTATTATTATTTAAAAGAACAAAACATTTTTTTATAATATCTATGACTTAAATTATGAAAAGGAATAAAGAAGAAATTGGGAAAAACTGAAATTTGTATGTTCAATTTAAAGATTTAAAATCAAATGGAAATAATAACAATGATAATTAAGTGCATGATTAATGAATTTTGAAATAAATTGAGTAATTAAAGAAATTTATTTCAAATAAAATAAATTGGAAATCAATTTGGGAAAATTGATTTAAGTGACTGAAGTTGGAATTTCCTCTGGATAGCCAAGTACATGTTTTTAATAAAAAGTAGATTTTCAAATATAAATTAAATGTTTTAAAGGCTGCTTTTTTTAAAGGAAGCATGTTTTGTAAAATTTATTATTTCTAATGTTTAAAGTCTAAAGTAAGTATTTTCTCCTAATCTATTATAGTAAGTAATTATTTAAGGAATGACTTAATGTTATGTTTTTTTAAAGTATAAATATAGTTTTATATTTATTAAGTAACCTTATTTCCAATATTCATATAATATGTATTTTTAACAAATTATTGAAGTAGTTTTAAATTAAATGTTTTAAAGGTATATATTTCAAAGTAAAGTGTTTTAAATTATTTTTAAAATCTAGTTTTGTGCTTGGTAATTTCAGAGGAGATAGAAAATATTTGGGAAAGTTTATTCTGAAAGGAAGATGGTTTTGAAACTGTTTTCAAAGGATTGGAAATAGAAATATATCTTGTGAAGATATTTTTGGAGATTAATAAATAATTTGGAAAAAACTTATTTATTGGTTGATGGTTGTTGTGTGAATATTAATTGATAGTCAAATAACTGACTATCAATATTGGACAATGCGTTGATCGTTTCGCAGAGACCGGGATCGAGATTAATTTCTCGAAAACCACTTCGATCCGGTTTGTACGATTCGTGTAAACGATTTCGGAGTCGAAGATGGAGCAGTAAAGTGCAAGGGCTAATCGCTACTAATCCTGAGGATATTTCCAAAATGGATGTAGTAGGAATAGTGCCTTCGGTTCCATTCGAACCCGGGACGGACTTGTATGGACGAATGCTTGCGAAACATAGGCGGGTGGACGATGGGCATTCTAAGTGAAACGTTCTAAAAGGTAACGCTTAGCCTCAAGCCTCATCAAATGGGAATGACTAAAAATTAAGGGATATGCAGCAAGGTTAGGTGGGTCATTCCCAAGCAGGACAAGATAATTCCCCTGTCTAGATGTCCCTTATATATATTTCGGCTTAGTGGGTGGTTGGTCGCGCCAACCACGGGGTTTATCTTGTTCGGGACTGTTCAATAAGGAATGGTTCCGGCCTTGTGTTGCAGGGGATGAAGGGAGTAATCCTCGGTACGGTGATCTAGGCCCCGTACTGTGATAGGTGGTACCCCAGTGCCTAGTCATTGTTGGAAATCCATTTTCCCTACGAGCCTTGTACGAGTTTTGTTTGTATTACCCACTCTGTGGCTAGTAGCTGGAATTTAATAGATGTAACAATTTCAGCTATTTTATAAGTATTTGTATGTAGACCCTATTATAATATCAGAGGATTTCTATAAAAATTGTTTTGGCTATCGTAAGGTAAAAACCCGACATGTTTATTTGTGGCGTGGTCTTACGAGATGCTTTTGTTTTCAAAGGATTTTTGAAACTTTAATAATAAATTGGGTATGATTTTCTCACGCTGGTAATCCAAACTGACTCGGGTGTTATTTAACTGTAATGCTCGGGTCAGACCGAGTATTATAGGATACAGGGTATGATGCTATGGAGCTCAGGAGACGAGCTGGATGTCGATACGTACTCTCGTATTTGTTTATATATATTCCGCTGTTGAGTTGTGTATCTATTGTATGTTATTGATGTGAGCTGTGACTGATGTACTCTGATGACGTAATGTATGTAAACAGATATATTTGATTTTGAGTAAAGATTATTTACTAGTTATTATATTTTATTCCGCTACGATGGTTAGATTCTGTTGTTGATTTTGTTTTCTCTTCTTCTACCTCTTCTTCTTTGACCCAAATGGTTCGTATTTTCTGTGCAACTTGAGTTGATTGTTGTAGAATAGTATTGACTCAAGGGGTACGGATTTGCGGGTCGTTACACCTAGGGTACCTGAACTTCCCGGCTAAGATGTGAGGGCCTATGTAGAGACCCTACTATTATACCATATTATTAGAGAACATTGTAAATAATGTTGTCTAATAATTCGAAGAATACGGCTTGTGAAGGGCGACCAAATGTGAATATATCTTTAAACTAACACGGACACGTGATCCTTACTACTATAATGAATATCTGGAATGAAATTTTGATGTGTGCAGTCTTAGTTTAAAGTAATAAATATATCAGTTTCTCCAAAACAGAACAGTATATCATATAAAACAATAATCATAGATCACAGCGGGATAATATACATTATATACAATACATACTGTGAGTCTACAAAATATAGCACTAGACTCATATAATTTACACCATAATAAGTCACTATCTCAAATAATACATCCCATAATCCTACATATAAATATCCTACAGAAGACAAACTAAAAAGTCAAAATCGTCTATCTTCTAGTAGCATAATTACCCAAAAGCATGTACGTCCTGAAACCTAAAAACTCTCGACCTGACCAGAGTATAATAAAATAAATGGGTAAGACTATCTCTAAATATCAAAAAGGGTAAGAAGAAGATGTAACCCCAAAGTATATGACATTATAAACATAAATGGTCATGAAAATGATTTAACTCGGAATTTTGTCTCAAATCACAAGAACAATTAATTCATGGAACACAGAACAGTCATAAACCAAGAATAAAGAACAATATGTCAAAATCAATTAAGTCCTAATTCATTCCGACCACCTTGATTGTCAATACCAATCATAATGATTATCCATATGGAAAACAAAATCTATTTCATCTGTAATGATTTGATACCAAGTATTATCCATATCATAGAAATAAAATCCTAACCAATCACAAGGATCGTCCATACCAATCAAGATGAACGTAGAAAACTTAGCAAATAAACCAGCAAAAATAAAGCTCCTACCGAGCATAAGAGATCATGAAGAAATCCATAAGTATACCACTTAAGGATCTATCAGCCCCATGCCAAACACCAGAAGAAAATACGCTCTAAAGTGTCGAATACTATCACTTTAGTAAATATGAAAACCTAACCAAAACATTCTATACCGTCTGGTGAAATTCAAGTATTTAATAGACGTTGGTAAACCTTACTCATTGCGTATATAATGGTGAAACCTAAACTATATTTTCTTAAGGATCTATTGGCCCCATGCCGAATACCAAAAGGGAATACAAACCTTAAGTGTTAATTACTTTCCCAAAGGCAATCACAAGAATTTAACCAAAGCATCTCATATTACTCGGTGAAATTCAAGTATTCACTAATGGGTTAGTAAATACCATTCCAACATTCTATTAGATGAGTTATACCATATTTGATGAAGCGTTACTTGAGAGTATTCAAAGCAATCAATAATACTAAGTTGATTATTAGTATTTCTCATATCATAGAATTAAGGCTCTCAAAATTTTACCTTATAGAAAATGATTTCCAAAATATTATATATATATATATAAAACTTACTTTTAAACTTCTCATTTTTAAAACCCATAAACAAATTTATTATTCCACCGTATATTTTTATTATTAGATAAAATAAATCATAATTCCAAATTTTAATATCCAAATGCTTTTATATATATAGTTACTCCAAATTCCTATTAAATGATCAACACCAATCGTATTCCAAGGATCATATGTGTGTGTGTGTGAAATTAACCATTTATTTTATAAAACCATAAATACTAATATTCTAAACCCATATTAGTATTTAGCCCTTTTTTTAAAACAACTTAAGTTTGTATTTTCAAAAATATACTTCAAAATTCATAAATTTTCTATTAAAATACTCACTATACAGTAAATCTTTATAATCATTTATAAAAAGGAACTAGTTTGAGTTGAAAACAAGTTTGAAACCTATAATTAAAAGCAAACTTTCTTTTGTAAATTTTTATATTCAAACCATATATATTAGATAATTATATTTTGACTTCAGAAACATTGGATCAAAGAATCACTAAGTCCAAGTATCAGAACTCAAAGAATTAGAAAGTATATAACACAAAAATCATCAAAACAAAGCAACCAAGACTTAACGCACAGCAACACGAACGGAAAGAAGCACTGGCGCCTAGAATTAGCTCTAGGCTTTAGTTCAGTCGACTGGACCAATTGGATCAATCGACTAGCTAGAACATATATGCTCCAGATTTTTGGTCTCCCGACCGAACCACTTGTTTAATTAATTGACAACCTGGAGCATACACGCTCCTGATTAATATCTAGTCTACTGAAAACTAGTTCAGTCGACTGGTCGAGAACTCTTGGAGCTACATAGCTAATGGTTTTGCATTTTTAGCGACCACTGGTAGACCTTCCAGCGATCTAACTCGACTCTGAAAACAAGAGCCGTTAGAGGATACCCAAAAAATCTGAAATATATCCGCATCCTCATCCGAAAAGCTGATAAATAACCAATATTCGAAAAAATGGATGCTAATGCGATTACAAAGGCATCCAAATCCTAAATTTATCCATCCGGTTTATGTCAATATTATAGTTTAAATTATTTGTACTTTAATGCGGTAAATGATATTCATTGTTATTCTATTAAGTTAATAGTTTATATTGTATACACTTAATGCTTATTAACAGCTCGAAACTATTTATTATCATCATATTAGTTATTTTTAACACTTTTATAATCAATGAGATTGAAAAATATTTAAGTTAAATTAACATTTACTTTTTGTAATTCTTGATTTATTGGTCGTTAGCAGATATGATAATTATTCAATATCCATCCGTATTTGCGGATGCGGATATTCGATATCCGAAAATGATTTCGGATGTAGATGCGGATATGGCACTATCCGCATCCGAGAGCATCCATTGACAGGCCTAGTAAAAATATAAGATGATTGAAAAGAACTAAATTGTAACGACCCGCTATTTTGACTATTCGCATCCGCATATGTCAGACTTGAATAATTCAAAATACCGAATTGTTAATTTAAATTTGGCAAAACACAGATATACACTAACTAAATAATCACAGAATCACAGACACAGAGTAATAATATGCAGCGGAAGCAAAAGATAGTAGTTCATGAAGCTACTATATATATAACAGAGTTAAATAAGTTACAATAAAAGTCTCGAATATAATAGTCAAATACAATATCAGAATAGCCCACCGGAATCAACGGAATATCTGAAAGCTGGATAGATAGCTAGATCTCCAAGCGAAGCTCCAACTCCAAAGGTGAGTCTCAAAGGCTGAACCACTCAGTCTGACCCAGGCGTATAGAAAAAACAAAACACTCGAGTCAGGATTAAAGTTCTTATATCAATAAATCCAACTCAAGTGAAATAACAACTGAAATACAAGTAACTCAAAGGACGTTCGAATAACCATCCTTTAAGGATACGTTAAACTATCTACTATGTAGTACTGTACGCTAAGTAGATAATGTCTATCAGTAATATAAAATATCAAAATAGTGTTAAGGCGTTACCATTATCCCCCTTAACACATTTTATATAAATGTCATAGTCTATACAGCACTGTAAACTCCACCGTAAACTAGTGGGATATCAGGGAGTACTCCATAGATATAACACAAAACAAATTCGTAGTGGTCGCGTATATAGGGATACAAGTATGACAAGGCACATGAGGCAATACCCAAGCTAGTGAAACTACCGTGTGCCTGATCCGGACTGGTGAGAACGCATCGCCGCAACGATCGCAACACTGCGAAACAACACTCCTGAAATTCCGAAGGTGCACCAATCAATCACAAGTAATGAGTAGTAGTTACGAAGAAGTGTGTTCGCTCGAGGTAGCTAACCCCATTTGGCCCACCACGGCTTCTGATTTTAGTCATTTCCAATTTGACACAAGTGTCAAGGCTATCCATTATCGTTCTCTTTCTTCAGTCATCACGTACATCATTCCAACCACTTCATTCTGGATCATCACTCTGCGTATAGTTATTAAAGTGGTTTTCGGTTTAGATAGAGAGTATATCCATAACCGATTCCGGTTTCTTTAATAACTTTCGTAATTATTACACCGATTGGTCGCTAATAAATTTCAAAACCAAATCAATTTCAATTTCAATTAGAATTTATAATCAACATAACATTTGTCTTCCAATATTAATTTCCAAAATTTACGTTTCAAAACTTTCAAATTACCATTTCAAAGTTTACAATTCAATTTCAATTTTTATTTAAACAATTCAAATATTGATTCAAGCTCGTACATAAGTTTCATTCCGAAATCATTTAAGATGATTTAATTCTCATTCAAATCAATTTAAATTCGTTCATCGATTTCCTTCAATATTCGCTAAGTAAATTTATCCTTCAAAGCAACTTCTATTTAAATTCCAATTCATTTAAATCAATTACTTACGTTCAACATCGTTATATCAAAACTTCAAATCAAAATAAATTAAACTCGTCATATCAATTCTTTAAATTACAAGTCTTACGTTAATTTTAATAAATCTCATTCATTTCAATAAATCACATTTTATTTCTTGTTAAAGGAATTCAAATTTTTATTTATTTATTGACTTCGTTACAAATTTCAAACTCAATTAATAAAGAACTAAATTTCATATATTCAAGAAGTTTAATTTCACTTATTAACTTAGTTAAATTTTCCAAAGCTTAATTAATAAATAAAGAAACTCAATTTCATTTATTAACGATGTTCAAATCCACTTATTCAAAAGTTCAATTTCTCTTATCAAAGAATTCAATTTTTGTTCAATTATCAAATAATTTAATCTTGTTCAATTATTAAATAATTTCAATCTTAATTATTAATAATTTCAAAATTTAATAAATTGCAAACTTGGTTATAAATTTAAACATAATTATTAAATCATTTCTACTTAATTATGAAATCATTTCAACTTAATTATAAATTTAACTTAATAATTTCAAACTTAATTATAATTTCAAACTTAATTATAATTTCAAGTTTAACTATTAAATGATTTCAAACTTAATAATTCCAAAACTGAATTATTACCAATTCCAAATTATTTACTAATAATTCCAAATTTAATTATTAAATAATTAAATTTCAAATAACGTTTTTTCATCAATTACTACGTTAATATTTGTTCAGATTTCAATATTTACATTTTCCTTTCATAAAGATTCAAATTCTAACCTTATTTCAAAACTTATTCTTTATTCGAATAAAATCGTTATTTTATTTTAAATCACATTATTGACCAATCGGATTTTTATTTAATTCTCTATCCTAAGTCAAGTTCATTTCGGTATTTATCATTTCAACCCGATTCCAATTCAATTCAAAAATCAAAGCACAACAAAGGGAACTTGCAGTGTGATAACGGGGATGGTGTCAAAGTAAATAAACAAGCAATAACATCAATCAATAACAATCCAATAATCAATTCGAATAATCCCGAAATATTCGTATTAATTCACATTTTTATTTGTGCAAATTAATATAATTATTTCTAGAATCTACACTATCATTTCATGTAGATTAAAGATTATTACACAAATTATTTATATGGTTCTTCACTTGTCACTTTTATTCAATTTCAAACTACATCAATTTATACAACATGCATTTAAATGGTTCAAGGTGTCGTTAACACTATTTCTACGTGTCAATTTATTTAACATTAAAAGGGGTCATATTATAGAAATTTAACTAATAAACTACGACACATATCAATTTCAATTGTTAACTACGTCAATTTCAATTTCACTTTATTTATTGCTTCATACATTAACAATTTAACGTCCAATTAAAACACCAAACAATCAATTATTTATCAACCAAACTGAATTATCATTGCATAAATAACAGATAATGGTGTCAGATGTCAAAGGTGAACTGATACCTAAATAACAGTGTAATAAATAACAGTAGCAAATTTCAATTGTCGTTTCAATTGAAATCAAATTTAATAATAAAGAATATTAATCGTGAGTGATTGCTCACCTTTCGAGGCTAGAGAGAGAACAGGGCAAACATTCGGAAAAATTCACGAATTCGAAAATCCACCAAATCCAAACGATAGATGTCAAGCGAAGTAGCTGAACACGGATTGACAAACGAGGCTGATAACAAGGAATCGATGAATTGGGTCATAATATGCTCGATATAAACTGAATTGAAACGTATATTATACTATTATTTTCCTTAAAAATAATATTTAAATAAAAAAATATAGATTTAAAATGACATATCCACATATCAGGTTTAAATTTAAAATTAACATATACTTCCTCAATATTAAATTTAAATCCCATATATACAGTGAAACTTCATATTATACTAAAAAAAAGATCCATATTTTGTTAAGACTCAAAGTTTCAAAATTTGACAACATAATTATTTAACCGTACATCATACATATATCTACAAAAACATTTCAAAAGTCTATCTTAAGATATTATCATACTTTTGAGCACGTAATATATATATATATATATATAACTTTAATATATATCATTTCCACTTTAGACATACGAACAACTGCAGTACTTAGATGAACACATCAGAGCTTTACGACATAATATATTTATAAACATATGTACATATTGTATGTTGAAATCTATACTAAAAAATGAACCCTTAATATAATAAAGTCATAATCTTAAACGCACACATACAGCACCCCAAAACAACAATGTATATATTTTTGATAACAAAATCTGTTTAAAAAAAGGGTAAATAAGCCTTTAACGGGTATATACATATGCCTTTTTAAAAAAAAATAGATTGTTAAAAAAAATGCGTTCATGAAAACTAAAACCCTTCATATAACTCATGTTTTCAAGTTTCATAATTATTCTGCCACCATTCATTATATTACCAATATACATCCTTATGTGCATCAAGTGCTGATGGTAGTGGTGAGTTTGATATAAAACATTATTAAATAAACACAGTAATATATACAGTATATATTTATAAAACCCATAGTTCACCAAATCCTTCAATTAAAGATTTAAAATCAAAAATGTTGAAATATTATCACCATAACGTGATACCGTATATAACAAAACATAGCATAATTTATGAAATATTGAAATCCATACCTACAGTTTACAATAAGTATATTATGACTTGTTGTGCATGCTCGGATGAGAAGGCAAGAGCAGTGGAAGGGAAAACAACCGACTAGAGGCCGTGATGTGATGGAATGGGATGTTGCAGGGTGGTTCGGCACTTGCCTGCGTGTGGGCGGAGGACGCAGTGGCGTTCAGGCAAAGCTATGCGGCCATAGGTAGATTTTTTTGGAAGATGATGATGCGGCATAGAGTGGAGACGATGTGGTTTCGGGTTGCGCTGGCCATGTCAGTGTTCGGCAAGGGGAAAGGTGAGGTGGGGCTGTTGACGTGGGGTGGGTCGTTGGAGACAGCATGGGTTGTTGCTTGGCTAGGCTGTGGAGAGGGCGGTGTATATGTGCGCATGGGAGTGTTCGGCCATTGGTGATGCAGCAGTGGGCGATTCTCGGCCATCGGCTTCAAGGGCGATGTCGACGGTGATGGGATAGCGAGAAGCAGGGAAAGTAGGCGGCGGTAATAATGATCGGAGGGAGTGGAATGGAATGGAACAAGAGCAGGTTCCTTTCTTTTTTTTCTGTGGCCAAAGTGAGAAGATGAAAGTAGCAAGTGAAAGAACGTGACCAAAATCAAAAGATTGGAGTTACAAACTCGGGCCATTACATTTTCTGCTTTTCAACTAGGGAATGGAGGAAGTCACGCACAAAATTTTAGATAAATAAATGCAGATGGCCGTTGAAATTATATAGGGCAAAATTTGAATGGTCATAGAAAAAAATAACGTGAAACAATAGACTCGAACGGGTACCGATACGGCTGACCGTTTACAAATTTCACCGCGTACCATTCTCCGAAATGCATAAATGAATATGTTGTGCAGATCGGCACGACGAGACGATCAAAACAATACACCGATATCAGTGGTACGATTGAACTATAAAAATTCGAAATTTTATAATAGCGGAAAATGCGTGAAAAACATAGAAAAATAAGATCGACGGAGCCAAAGATGTCCGAATTTGGAAAAATGACAAACTGACATCTTGCTCAGAAGATGTTTTAGAATTTTTCTATGCAAAAATATTTTGGTTTTGAAACGTTTTATTTTCGTCGTTTTTAACTTATTAAATTGAAGTAAATTTACGCACGAAATAAACTTTCGTATTTTCGGACGAAAATTTACCAGTTGCTATGCTTAACTGGACGCGTTTCAAATATCGAATTTTCGTTGCGAAATTTTATTGTTTATTTTTATTTAACGAAAATTTCATTTAACGCAAAACGCACGTTTCTTACGTTAAAATTATTAATTTGGTTTCTGCTATTGGTCATTACGTTTTTAATATGTATTACATTATTGGTTTTATCGAAATTGGTCGACTACGAATTTGGTTTTGGATTTGTAAAATATATAGAAAGAGATTTCCATTTAATAAATCGTAACATTTTATTTCTATCGGATTTTTAATTAAAATTTTATTTAATTTAGTATTTTAAAAGCGTTAAAAATACGGGTCATTACAATCTCCCCACTTAAAACTTTTCGCCCTCGAAAAGGAAGGAGGTAGGAGAATAGAAACAAACAGAAAAAAAATAGATTGAAAACAGAGTAAAACAATTAATTCAAACCATATAAATTTCAATTTAAATAAATTTATATTCAACAATTTGTTTTTTTAAATTCAAGATTTTCATTAAATTGATTTGATTTCTCATTTATTAATGTTAGGTACAAAAAGTTTCTTTCAATGAAATAAAATTTGATTCAATTAATTCAAGATATCTCATTAAGTTGATTTAATTCAATTTATTAACTTTCAAAACAAAAAATTTCTTCTATTAATCACACCTATTATTTACTTAACTTATTATTCTTATATCTTCATAAACATTTTATAATTTTAAATTTAAGTGAAAACATTTATTATACGCACTCACATTTTTTATGAAGACAATTTTATATTATATGTTATCCAATTTTCTTAAATTAACAATTTCAAAGATCATAATTTGAATAGTCATTTATCACAAACATACTTTATTCGACAAATTTAATTCTTTATTCCCAATTATTATTAAATTTATTCTACTTAATATATCTTATCACCTAGATTAAGTATATTTACACTTAAAATAACTACTCAAATTTATTTAAAAATTCCTTTGATATCATTTATATTATATAATATTCAATTACATAATTAACGTATGAAAATTTAAGTAAGTTATATTAAATGCAATTGAGTATTATCCAAATAAAATTTATGATTTAATTATTTAGGCTTAAATTTTTATTCAAAATTTTGATTTCATTTTATAATTGAAATTATCCTTTATCATAAATTGGAGAATTAAAATTTGCGAGTAACTTCAAATTTATTTAGAGATGAATAAATATATGTATCATATATCAAATTAGATTTAAATCATATATCGGTATATATATTACAAACCAAATCATACTTTAAGAATTTCAAATCAGTTTATTTTTTCAAAACTAACCGTAGTAAGGCTAGAGAATAGTCTCTCCACTTCGAAACTCGAAAATAAATGTCGATGATGCGGCCGTCATCACCAAAATTATTTTCCAGCGACAAAAGAGAAGAGCTCTAATTTAAACAGTTAAAATTCTTTGAAACGGTTTCTATTGAAAATATTTTAAATAATATACACATTAAAACTTTAAATCCATAATTCGAAATTATCGGAAATTAAATTCTCAAATTTCATTTTAAATTCACTTCAAATTCCAAATCAAATTATAACTAAATTTTATAAATTCATTTATTTATATTATTCAATAGTCAATGGTTTACAAAACAATAAATGAAATTTAATTTTTCACATTTCGGACAACAGATTCATTAACATTTTAATTTAAGAAAAATTTATACGTATATATGATAAAATCATTCCATATTATTTTATTTACTAAGCTCGAAGTAATATTGTGTCAGTTTGCTCTGCTCAAGTGTTTTAGAAATTCTATCGATAGAGTTGAGCAGACGAATCGATCGACAATCCAAATCAACATCAACAACTCAAACAACACAATATATATAAAACATTTTAATATAAATTTACAAATACACTTCCTCGCTCAACTTTACAAGAATGGATTTTAAAGCAAGGATAGAGATTCAAATTTGATGGGCTCAAATCAAAGAGAATTTTGATTCGAATATAGGTTCGAAAGAAAAGATAAGATGATTCAATTAACAGAATCGGGAGATGAATAAGCTTATTTAATTTACGGGCAACCTTAACCAGGTCGACCGTGACTTCAAGAATAAGATCAATGCATAATTCTAAGGCACATCGACATTTGATCTCGAGAAATAGAATTCATACATAGCAAGAGATAGATAGCATCGTAAACCGAGGATACAGAATTCTCCGGTAAATCGATGTATATTGTAAAGGAGTTTTACCCTTTTACAAATCATTCAGAGATTGGCGAGACCGCCGATCTATTATAGATATCATTCGAAGTGGAGTTATGCGATACTCCAGAATTTAAAAGAAGATGAATATTGAGGGACAAGAATGATTTTTGGAACCGAGGGACGTTCCGAAAATTCAAAGGAATTGAGTTAAAAGGAAGAGATTGAAACTCGAATGAGAGTGATTCTGTAAATACATTTACCATATATGTTGAGTTTTTCCTAGAGCTACCAATGCTCTGATACCAACTGTAACGACCCGCTATTTTGACTATTCGCATCCGCACATGTCAGACTTGAATAATTCAAAATACCGAATTGTTAATTTAAATTTGGCAAAACACAGATATACAGTAAATAAATAATCACAGAATCACAGACACAGAGTAAAAATATGCAGCGGAAGCAAAAGATAGTAGTTCATGAAGCTAATATATATATAACAGAGTTAAATAAGTTACAACCAAAGTCTCGAATATAATAGTCAAATACAATATCAGAATACCCCACTGGAATCAACGGAATATCAGAAAGCTGGATAGATAGCTGGATCTCCAGGCGAAGCTCCAACTCCAAAGGTGAGTCTCAAAAGCTGAACCACTCAGTCTAACCCAAGCGTAAAGAAAATACAAAACACTCGAATCAGGATTAACATTCTTATATCAATAAATCCAACTCAAGTGAAATAACAACTGAAATACAAGTAACTCAAAGGACGTTGGAATAACCATCCTTTAAGGATCTGTTAAACTATCTACTATGTAATACTGTACGCTAAGTAGATAATGTCTATCAGTAATATAAAATATCAAAATAGTGTTAAGGCGTTACCATTATCCCCCTTAACACATTTTATATAAATGTCATAGTCTATACAGCACTGTAAACTCCACCGTAAACTAGTGGGATATCAGGGAGTACTCCATAGATATAACACAAAACAAATTCATAGTTGTCGCGTATATAGGGATACAAGTATGACAAGGCACATGAGGCAATACCCAAGGTAGTGAAACTACTGTTTGCCTGATCCGGACTGGTGAGAACGCATCGCCGCAACGATCGCAACACCGCGAAACAACACTCCTGAAATTCCTAGGGCGCACCAATCAATCACAAGTAATGAGTAGTAGTTACGAAGAAGTGTGTTCGTGTAACAACCCGCATATTTATCGATTTTATATCTAAATATTTTATTTAAATATTTTATCGTTAGTCGGATTTTAGTCCGAAAAGCTACTTTTTGCATACGGTCGAATTAGGACTCGAGACCACTCCCATTGATTTTAAAATGCCGTTTGCGACCTTTTTGAGTATAAGCTTCGATATGTTTGGAGAAAGTTGATTTTTGCTACTTTTCACTTTGGGTTTGGTTTGGGCTAAGCCCTATGTTAACTTATGCTCAAATCTGAGCCACTCTCCCCCACTCACCCTCATTCTCTTCTCCTTTCAGTTTTTATAACATTAATGGTGGAGGAGATTGGAAATTAAAACTCCAAAACCCTAGTTTCTCTTGCAAATCAAATTCCTAGCTCCAAACTCAAGAAGAACCCATTGGTAAGCTTCTCTTCTTCTTCTCCAACTTATTCTCTTACCAATTTCAGAAATTCATAAACCTAATTTTGGGAATGTTCTTGTTTTTGAGCTTAGATTCAAGCTCAATTGGGTTGTGTTGAAGAGAGGTTGATTCTCCATTTGCTTTCAAGCTTCTTCTTGTTTGATTTTGTGAAAAGGTGAGATTTTTATCGCACATCTATGACTATAATTATCTTTGGTTGTTGGGTATGAATTCCTAACACTTCTTCATGTGCATTTGCTCTTGATTTGGATTGGTTTTGTGAATACTCCAATTTTTGGGTTTTTAAGTCAAATTTGTGTGAAATCCTTTTATGGATGTTTGATCATGCTTTTGGTGATGCATCAAGGAGCATATAGGGCCGGGTTGCCGATTGGCATAAACCCTTAGAGCCAATGTTCGTCCGGTTGCATTTTTGAAGAGTTTGCTCTTCATTTGAATAAGGCTGAAAAACAGCCCAGGCATGATTCAGTCGACTGAACCTGGAACCCGAAAGTTTCCAGGCATGATTCAGTCGACTGAAAACTCTGTTCAGTCGACTGAACCTGGAAACAGAAAGTTTCCTGAACCTGGAAAATTTCCAGGCACAGGGTCAGTCAACTGAAAACTCTGTTCAGTCGACTGAACCTGCTGTTTGTGTCCAATTTGCCTTTTTGGATTGAAATCCCAATTTAAATCGATTCGTGATAATCCTATTTGTTGTTATCATCTATTATGACTTTGATGACTCTTTTTAGGGATTTTTGAATATCCATTTCGATGGATCCTTTATCGATTTCTTTGGATTTTATTCACGTCTTCGTATGTGAATTTTTGTGATTGATTCTTCTTACAATCTTCTTCGTGATTTGTCACTTTAAAAATATAAAGGTTTTCTATACTAGTAGTAAATATCAAAACTCTTTCCTCAAACGATTTCAATACTATTTTAATACCAAATTCGTTTATAAAACCGTTTTCCAATCTATTAGTATATACAAACCTTTACCTCACTCGTATGAGAAATCTCATTAAACGGCTTAGTAAAACAAGTGGTATGAAACGCTTGCATTGTGATTATTATGTGTTTAGTCATATCTCTTATTCTATATCGTTTCATCTGATATCTATATTTAGACTGATCCGTTTATTATTTTCATATTAAATAATACTCGGGTCAGACCGAGATGTTACAGGTGCTTCTGCTTGACTTCTCTCTTGGGATTGATTTCTCTTGCTTTTGGTTAAATACTTAGATTAGTAGTTTTTGTTGTATACATTTGAGATATAGACTCCATAATGTATACTTATTCTTTTGTGTAGTTCATGTAACTATTCTTTTGTGATATTGTGGATCTCTTTAGAACACTACTCTGATGAACACTTTCATGTGTTATATTCATATCTATTTCCGCCTTTGTGATATGAATTGTCTGTGACTGATTTGTGTTATGCTTATTTCTATATTTGTTTCCGAAGATATTATAGCCACCGTGTGGTAGCTTTGAGTTTGTGTCGGTATGTCGGATTTCCTCTTGAAATAGAATGCATGCTATACTACCTGACATATCGAGGCTCGCACAAAGCAATTACACGGATGGTCGCTCCTCAACAGCCTTATTCTCCGTGCTAGTCGACAGCATTACTCCGTAGTGTTCTTGGCTAGCGTGGGTATAGAGGTGGGGCGTCACAGCTTGGTATCAGAGCCAAACTTCGAAACAATATGGAATATTATAACAAGGATCATCGTCCTAAGTTCATCTTAGGAGTCGTGCTTTAGGATTTTATTCGGGTCTACGTACCGTTCTATCCTATTTTTTTTATGATTCCTTGTTTTGTCTATCAAGATTGCTTGATATTCAATTTGGTGAATAACATTTTTCTTCCTCTTCTTTCTTTCTAAAGGAAGAGAAATGTCTAGACATCGCCGCCCCAGAGCCGTGCCATCTAGCACTCCACCCCAGGATGGAGTTTTTATGACTGCTCAACAGCTTCTTGATTTAGTGACAAATGCTCAAGCAGCTGGAGCTAACCCGGAACCTACTCACCCAAAGTCGGGATTTGCACTCTTGTGTAGCGATTACACTAATATGGGTGGGGGCCCATTCAGAGGTTCCGAAACTGTTGTTGAAGTACAGGCCTGGCTAAGGTCATGCGATCGAATCTTTTCTCGCATAAATCTTATTGACCTTCACCGAGTTCAGGTGGCCTCTAGTATGCTCCGAGAAAGAGCATTGGACTGGTACGAACTTCTTATTTATGAGATTAATGAAGCGGATCTCACCTGGAAGAAATTCGAGAGCACTTCGAGTTAAAATTCGTACCAGAAGCAGAAAAAGTGACATTGGCTCGACGATTTATAGACCTTGTTCAAGGTGAGTCATCCGTGACTGATTACGTCGCCTCCTTCGAGTCGCTTTCCAAATATGGGGTTGAATACATCAACACCCCTCTTAAGAAGAATCAGAGATTCATCTATGGCTTAAACAAAAGTCTCAAGAAGCCATTACTTCTAAAGTTAGAAGTTTCTTTCGACCAACTCGTTGATATCGCTCTTCGTCTTGAAGAGGCGGATAGGGAGGGTGATGTTGAAGTGGTGGGAAATAAACCAAACTTCAACAACAAAAAGAGGCCAAACAAATTTAAAGGCCCTTATCCCAATAAGAAAGGGAAGCAAGCAACCTCCGTGGCAAAGACTTCTTCCTTTCGTCGTGGGGAATGCTATGATTGTGGTTCGAAGGACCATTATGCGAACAAGTGCCCATAGTCTCTTTCTTGTCGCTACTGCAAAGTTCCCGGTCATGTTATATCTTCATGCCCCAAGCTTCAGGGCAAGAAGGAGGGAAAGTTAAGTGTTGCTCAAGCCCCTGGCAACACATCTCATGGTCAAGGTATTTCTCATTCTATTCTAGATGGAATTATTTTATTTCGTGATTATCCTATTCGAGTTCTTTTTGATACGGGTGTGTCCCATTCTTTTATATCAAAAGAACTTGTTGATACTTTTTCTTTGGATGTTTTGTGTTTAATGAATTCTTTGAGAATTGCGAATCCGGTTGGTGGATCCGCAACAATCAGTTTATTGTGTAAAGATATCGAGATTATTTTGTGTGATTTTTCTTTCCGAGCCGATTTGCATGTCATGCGTTATTTAGGCTTTGGAATGATTTTGGGAATGGATTGGCTTAACCGTCATGAAGCTCATATCCTATGCCCCGAGCGGACTATTCATCTTTGACATCCTCAATCTGTTAATCAGGTTTCTGTTATTCTTAAAGATTCAGATTCTGCTTTGGTTGCATCTTTATATTCTTTAAATCCTCGTGATGACGATGATGATGATGAGGGTGATATTATTTCTCTTATTCACGTCGTTTGTGAATTTTCCGACATATTCGAGCCCGTTTTAGGATTACCACCAAAGCGAGCAATTGAGTTCAGAATTAATCTTGTTCCTGGAGCTCAACCTATCACTCGTCCTCCTTATCGTATGTCCAATAAAGAAAACGAGGAGATGCGTAAACAATTATCTGAATTGGAAACGAAGCAATTTATTCGCTCTAGTTCCTCGCCTTGGGGAGCTTCAGCTATTTTTGTGAAGAAATACGATGGTACACTTAGGCTTTGCGTTGACTACCGCAAGCTTAATGATCTTACTATCAAAAATAAATATCCTTTACCTCGGATTGATGATCTATTTGATCAACTTAGTGGTGCTAGAGACTTTTCACAATTGGACTTGGCTACCGGTTTTCATCAGCTTCGTATTGCAGAGGATAGCATTCCTTTGACATCGTTCCGTACTCGGTATGGATCTTATGAATGGCTTGTTATGCCATTTGGGTTAACGAATGCCCCGGCTTATTTCGTTGACTTAATGAATCGAGTTTTTAAAGACTTTCTCGACCGGTTTGTTCTCATCTTTATCGATGATATTCTTGTGTATTCTAAAACCGAGGAGGAGCATGAAAAACATCTTCGGATTGTGTTGGAAACTCTTAGGAGTAATCAATTAAAGGCAAAATTTCCTAAATGCCACTTTTGGCAATCTCGTGTGAAATTTCTCGGTCATATTATTTCCGAATCCGGAATTTCCGTGGATCCTTCAAAGATTGAAGCGATTCAAGGTTGGAAAAGACCAGAGAGTGTGACAGAGATTCGTAGTTTTCATGGATTGGCGGGCTATTACCATCGCTTTATCAAAGACTTTTCCAAGATTGTCGTGCCTCTCACTGGCTTGACGAAGAAAAATGTTAAATACATTTGGTCGGACAAATGTGAAACTTCTTTTCAGAAATTAAAAGAACTTCTTTCTGATACTCCTATTCTCGTTATTCCCGAGGGGAATCAAGATTTCGTTGTTTATACCGATGCTAGTCACGTTGGTTTGGGTACCGTTCTTATGCAAAGAGAACGTGTTATTGCTTATGCTTCTAGGCAATTGAAGCCTGCTGAGACTAGATATGCCACTCATGATTTAGAGCTCGCAGCTATTGTCTTCGCCCTTCGTATTTGGCGTCATTATCTTTTAGGAGAGAAATTTGTTCTTTATACCGATCATAAATCCTTGAAGTATTTATTCTCTCAAAAGGAACTTAATTTGGGTCAACAGCGTTGGCTTGAATTTCTTGCGCCATATGATCTTGATATTCCTTATACTCCCGGTAAGGGTAATCGTGTCGCCGATGCTCTTAGCCGTAAACAACAAGCTGTTGTTTCTATGATGATATCCGAATGGAACGATCTCGAGATCTTATCCACTTGTGAGATTCGAGACCGCGTATCCGAGTTACGCTCATCATTTGTTTTATGTAGCCTTGAGGCTCATCCTTCTCTTTTAGACCGCATTCTTGAAGCTCAAAGGCTAGATCCTGAATTGGCTCTTCTTGGCCAAAATATTAGGGATAAAATTGATATTGAAGGATTGAAAGACTTTGATATCGATTCTCGTGGCGGCATTCGGAGGGTTGGTAGACTTGTCGTGCCAAATATTGGTGATCTTCGTGAAGATATTTTAGAAGATTCTCATCGTTCTAAATTTACCATTCATCCCGGTAGTAGTAAAATGTACGCGGATATGAAGCGACTTTATTATTGGGAGGGAATGAAACTCGATATTGCTAACTTTGTTAAGTGTTGCATGACTTGCCAACTCGTTAAGGCCGAACATCAAAGGCCCGTTGGGTTATTGCAACCTTTAGAAATTCCAATTTGGAAGTGGGACCATATTTCCATGGATTTTATAGATGGCCTTCCCCGTTCTCGTTCGGGTCATGATAGCTTATGGGTGATCGTTGATAGACTTACTAAATCCGCCCATTTTATTCCTGTTCGGTCAAACCGAACCGTTCCTTTTTTGGCCAAACTCTTTATCAAAGTGATTGTTAAATTACATGGAGTTCCTACTTCTATAGTTAGTGATCGTGATCCATTGTTTACTAGTGGATTTTGGAAGAGTCTTCAAAAAGCTTTAGGAACGAGGCTTAATTTTAGCACCGCTTATCACCCCCAGTCCGATGGACAAACTGAGCGTGTGAATCAAACTCTTGAAGATCTTCTTCGTGCTTGTGTGCTTGATTTCGGTGGAAGTTGGGAAGATCATATTTCTCTTGTTCAATTTACTTATAATAATAGCTTCCAATCTAGTATTGGTATGGCACCTTTTGAGGCACTCTACGGAAGGACATGCCGATCTCCTTCTTGTTGGCTTGAGGCCGGTGAAAAGTTGGCTTTAGGTCTAGATTTTATTCGTGATTCCACAGAAAAGATTGATCTTATTCGTCATAGGATGAAAGAAGCCCAGAGTAGACAAAAATCCTATGCCGATAACCGGAGAAGGAAGTTAGAATTTTCTGTGGGAGATCTTGTGTTCATTCGTGTTTCACCAATGAAAGGTGTTGTACGTTTCAGTCGATCGGGAAAACTAGCGCCTCGATATATTGGGCCATTTCCTATCACCGAACGTATTGGTTCCATGGCTTATCGCCTTTTATTACCGGCTCAGTTTTCTGCTATGCATGACGTGTTTCACGTTTCTCAACTTCGGAAATGTCTTCGAGATTCCGATTCTATTCTTGAGCCCGGTGTTGTGGAAGAGATTGAAGTTTCGCCTAATTTAACTTATGAGCAAC
The DNA here is from genome assembly GCA_030765085.1 of Allium cepa. Lineage (NCBI taxonomy): Eukaryota > Viridiplantae > Streptophyta > Magnoliopsida > Asparagales > Amaryllidaceae > Allium > Allium cepa. Next base: position 763,487,901 of record CM060937.1, on the reverse strand, counting down.
ATCCTATTCGTATCATTGCTTCGGAAGTCAAACGACTTCGAAATAAAGATGTTCCGCTTGTTAAAGTTCAATGGTGTTCAAATCCTAAGGATTGTTCTTGGGAATCTAGAGAGTACATCGAGCGTACACATCCGGACTTACTTTCTCGTGCTCTTTGAGGTGAACTTCTTATTTCAAACTTCTTTTGTGTAGAATATGCTTTTATGGTTGTTACTATATATCTTCTTCTTATAATATTGCGAGGACGCAATTTCTTTAAGGAAGGGAGTCTGTAACAACCCGCATATTTATCGATTTTATATTTAAATATTTTATTTAAATATTTTATCGTTAGTAGGATTTTAGTCCGAAAAGCTACTTTTTGCATACGGTCGAATTAGGACTCGGGACCACTCCCATTGAGTTTAAAATGCCGTTTGCGACCTTTTTGAGTATAAGCTTCGATATGTTTGGAGAAAGTTGATTTTTTCTACTTTTCACTTTGGGTTTGGTTTGGGCTCAGCCCTATGTTAACTTATGCTCAAATCTGAGCCACTCTCCCCCACTCACCCTCATTCTCTTCTCCTTTCAGTTTTTATTACATTAATGGGGGAGTAGATTGGAAATTAAAACTCCAAAACCCTAGTTTCTCTTGCAAATCAAATTCCTAGCTCCAAACTCAAGAAGAACCCATTGGTAAGCTTCTCTTCTTCTTCTCCGACTTATTCTCTTACCAATTTCAGAAATTCCTAAACCTAATTTTGGGAATGTTCTTGTTTTTGAGCTTAGATTCAAGCTTAATTGGGTTGTGTTGAAGAGAGGTTGATTCTCCATTTGCTTTCAAGCTTCTTCTTGTTCGAATTTGTGAAAAGGCGAGATTTTTATCTCACATCTATGACTATAATTATCTTTGGTTGTTGGGTATGAATTCCTAGCACTTCTTCATGTGCATTTACTCTTGATTTGGATTGGTTTTGTGAATACTCCAATTTTTGGGTTTTTAAGTCAAATTTGTGTGAAATCCTTTTATGGATGTTTGATCATGCTTTTGGTGATGCATCAAGGAGCATATAGGGCCGGGTTGCCGATTGGCATAAACCCTTAGAGCCAATGTTCGTCCGGTTGCATTTTTGAAGAGTTTGCTCTTTATTTGAATAAGGCTGAAAAACAGCCCAGGCATGATTCAGTCGACTGAACCTGGAACCCGAAAGTTTCCAGGCATGATTCAGTCGACTGAAAACTCTGTTCAGTCGACTGAACCTGGAAACAGAAAGTTTCCTGAACCTGGAAAATTTCCAGGCACAGGGTCAGTCGACTGAAAACTCTGTTCAGTCGACTGAACCTGCTGTTTGTGTCCAATTTGCCTTTTTGGATTGAAATCCCAATTTAAATCGATTCGTGATAATCCTATTTGTTGTTATCATCTATTATGACTTTGATGACTCTTTTTAGGGATTTTTGAATATCCATTTCGATGGATCCTTTATCGATTTCTTTGGATTTTATTCACGTCTTCGTATGTGAATTTTTGTGATTGATTGTTCTTACAATATTCTTCGTGATTTGTCACTTTAAAAATATAAAGGTTTTCTATACTAGTAGTAAATATCAAAACTCTTTCCTCAAACGATTTCAATACTATTTTAATACCAAATTCGTTTATAAAACCGTTTTCCAATCTATTAGTATATACAAACCTTTACCTCACTCGTATGAGAAATCTCATTAAACGGCTTAGTAAAATAAGTGGTATGAAACGCTTGCATTTACTTTGTCGGTTAATTCTTGGACTTGTTCGATTGAACCTCTTGTTACAATTTTCTAGTGGAGATTTACAATTTGTTCGTAAATATTTAAGTTAAGCAAGTGGTTATGGGACATGAAGCTAAACTCATATATTTACTAGCTTAGTGTAATTGACACTTCTCGTTGATCATGACGATTATCTTTGTGATTTAGACTAGCAATGTGCGATGTCTCTTTGTCTGCGAGGGAGACTAAACCCCGTTTTGTGGAGTTTCGACTCAATTTGTGACGGGGTAGCAACCCATGGTCTTCGGGCCGTTTGTGGAGCTTCGGCTCAATTTATGATGGTTAGCGACCATGGAATTAGCGTTCCATTTGTGATACACGTGTTGGTGGGCTTTATGCTCCCGTTTGTGATAGGCCTCCCCCCCTTTGTGATTTCTGGATTTCTTGTGTAGATTCCAAGAATTTGTGTTTCACCAATTTTCGTGATTTCCATTGATAAGTTTTATCAATATTTGTGCATTGGTGAATTTGTGTGTCATTTGACTTTAGTGATTTCTGGATTTCTTGTGTAGTCTTCTGGAATTTGTGTGTCATTGACTTTTGTGATTGATATTGATATTAGCGTCAATATTCATGGTATGGTGATCGAAATAAGGAGTATGACGTTTCTTTGATTCTTGTGTAGATTTGGTGACATTGATAAATCTCTTGATGATTATCAACTATGTATGTATATATATATATATATCACAGCTTGGCGTTGTGATTATTATGTGTTTAGTCATATCTCTTATTCTATATCGTTTCATCTGATATCTATATTTAGACTGATCCGTTTATTATTTTCATATTAAATAATACTCGGGTCAGACCGAGATGTTACAGGTGCTTCTGCTTGACTTCTCTCTTGGGATTGATTTCTCTTGCTTTTGGTTAAATACTTAGATTAGTAGTTTTTGTTGTATACATTTGAGATATAGACTCCATAATGTATACTTATTCTTTTGTGTAGTTCATGTAACTATTCTTTTGTAATATTGTGGATCTCTTTAGACCACTACTCTGATGAACACTTTCATGTGTTATATTCACATATTTCCGCCATTGTGATATGAATTGTCTGTGACTGATTTGTGTTATGCTTATTTCTATATTTGTTTCCGAAGATATTATAGCCACCGTGTGGTAGCTTTGAGTTTGTGTCGGTATGTCGGATTTCCTCGTGAAATAGAATGCATGCTATACTACCTAACACATCGAGTCTCGCACAAAGCAATTACACGGATGGTCGCTCCTCAACAGCCTTATTCTCCGTGCTAGTCGACAGCATTACTCCGTAGTGTTCTTGGCTAGCGTGGGTATAGAGGTGGGGCATCACAGTTCGCTCGAGGTAGCTAATCCCATTTTGCCCGGCACGGCTCCTGATTTTAGTCATTTCCAATTTGACACAAGTGTCAAGGCTATCCATTATCGTTCTCTTTCTTCAGTCATCACGTACATCATTCCAACCACTTCATTCTGGATCATCACTCTGCGTATAGTTATTAAAATGGTTTTTGGTTTAGATAGAGAGTATATCCATAACCAATTCCGGTTTCTTTAATAACTTTCATAATTATTACACCGATTGGTCGCTAATAAATTTCAAAACCAAATCAATTTCATTTTCAATTATAATTTATAATCAACATAACATTTGTCTTACAACATTAATTTCCAAAATTTACGTTTCAAAACTTTCAAATTACCATTTCAAAGTTTACAATTCAATTTCAATTTTTATTTAAATAATTCAAATATTGATTCAAGTTCGTACATACGTTTCATTCCGAAATCATTTAAGATTGTTTAATTTTCATTCAAATCAATTTAAATTCATTTATCGATTTCCTTCAATATTTGCTAAGTAAATTTATCCTTCAAACAACTTCTATTAAAATTCCAATTCATTTAAATTAGTTACTTACGTTCAACATCGTTATATCAAAACTTCAAATCAAAATAAATTAAATTCGCAATATCAATTCTTTAAATTACAAGTTTACGTTAATTTCAATAAATCTCATTCATTTCAATAAATCACATTTTATTTCTTGTTAAAGGAATTCAAATTTTCATTTATTTATTGACTTCGTTACAAATTTCAAACTCAATTAATAAAGAACTAAATTTCATATATTCAAGAAGTTTAATTTCACTTATTAACTTAGTTAAATTTTCCAAAGCTTAATTAATAAATAAAGAAACTCAATTTCATTTATTAACGAAGTTCAAATCCACTTATTCAAAAGTTCAATTTCTCTTATCAAAGAATTCAATTTTTATTCAATTGTCAAATAATTTAATCTTGTTCAATTATTAAATAATTTCAATCTTAATTATTAATAATTTCAAAATTTAATAAATTGCAAACTTGGTTATAAATTTAAACATAATTATTAAATCATTTCCACTTAATTACGAAACCATTTCAACTTAGTTATAAATTCAACTTAATAATTTCAAACTTAATTATAATTTCAAGTTTAACTATTAAATGATTTCAAACTTAATAACTCCAAAACTGAATTATTACCAATTCCAAATTATTTACTAATAATTCCAAATTTAATTATTAAATAATTAAATTTCAAATAACGTTCTTTCATCAATTACTACGTTAATATTTGTTCAGATTTCAATATTTACATTTTCCTTATATAAAGATTCAAATTCTAACCTTATTTCAAAACTTATTCTTTATTCAAATAAAATCGTTATTTTATTTTAAAGCACATTACTGACCAATCGGATTTTTATTTAATTCTCTATCCTAAGTCAAGTTCATTACGGTATTTATCATTTCAAACCGATTCCAATTCAATTCAAAAATCAAAATACAACAAAGGGGACTTGCAGTGTGATAACGGGGATGGTGTCAAAGTAAATAAACAAGCAATAACAACAATCAATAACAATCCAATAGTCAATTCGAATAATCCCGAAATAATTGTATTAATTCACACTGTTATATGTGCAAATTAATATAATTATTTCTAGAATCTACACTATCATTTCATGTAGATTAAAGATTATTACACAAATTATTTATACAGTTCTTCACTTGTCATTTTTATTCAATTTCAAACTACATTAATTTATACAACATACATTTAAATGGTTCAAGGTGTCGTTAACACTATTTCTACGTGTCAATTTATTTGACATTAAAAGGGGTCATATTATACAAATTTAACTAATAAACTACAACACATATCAATTTCAAATTGTTAACCACTTCGATTTCAATTTCACTTTATTTATCGCTTAATACATTAACAATTTAATGTCCAATTACAACACCAAACAATCAATCATTTATCAACCAAACTGAATTATCATTGCATAAATAACAGATAATGGTGTCAGATGTCAAAGGTGAACTGATACCTAAATAATAGTGTAATAAATAGCAGCAGCAAATTTCAATTGAAATCAAATTTAATAAATAAAGAATATTAATCGTGAGTGATTGCTCACCTTTCGAGGCTAGAGAGAGAACAGGGCAAACATTCGGAAAAATTCACGAATTCGAAAATCCGCCAAATCCAAACGATAGATGTCAAGCGAAGTAGCTGAACACGGATTGACAAACGAGGCTGATAATAAGGAATCGATGAATTGAGTCAGAATATGCTCGATATAAACTGAATTAAAACGTATATTATACTATTATTTTCCTTAAAACTAATATTTAAATAAAAAATACAGATTTAAAATGACATATCTACGTATCACGTTAAAATTTAAAGTTAACATATACTTTCTCAATATTAAATTTAAATCCCATATATACAGTGAAACTTCATATTATACTAAAAAAAGATCCATATTTTGTTAAGACTCAAAGTTTCAAAATTTGACAACATAATTATTTAACCGTACATCATACATATATCTACAAAAACATTCAAAAGTCTATCTTAAGATATTATCATACTTTTGAGCACGTAATATGTGACGCCCCACCTCAAAACCCACGCTAGCCAAGAACACTACGGTGTAGTGCTGTCAACTAGCGCGGACAATAAGGCTGATGAGGAGCGACCATCCATGTAATTACTTATCACACGGTGGCTAAAAATAATCTTTGGAAACAAACATAGAAATAAGCATAACACAAATTAGTCACAGACATCCATATCACAAAGGCGGAAGAAGAAATGAATATATAACTAACAAATGAAAGTGTACATCAGAGTAGTGGTCAAAAAGATCCACAATAATACAAAAGAACAGCAATACGTGCTATACCAAAAGAATACAACTATGAGTCTATATCTCAAGTGTATACAACAAAAACTGCTAATCTAAACAAGTAGCCAAAAGTCTGTGTAGTGAATCACTGGGGGAGAAGTCAAGCAGAAGCACCTGTAACATCTCGGTCTGACCCGAGTATTATTTATAAGAAAATAATAAACGGATCAGTCTAGCTATAAATATCAGACGATATGATATAAAATAAGAGAAATGGCATATGCGAATAATATCCATAACATCATACTATTATAAGTATGTAAATGATAATCAACAAGAGATTAATCAATATCACAAGAATCTTCTCAAAGATCCAAAAGGGTATCATACCCAAAACCTGTACTCATAACAAGTCAATGACATAAATTCCAGAAAACAACACAAGAAATCCAGAAAATCATGAAAAAGAAAGAGGCCTATCACATGACGGTCCGAAGACCATGGGGAGCTACCCCATATGTATGAGTCGAAATCACACAGATGAGGTCTAGACTAACCAAAAATCAAAAAGGTATGTGTGAGTGAAATCACACAAGTGGTGTCTAGTCTAACCTCGCAAACAAAAACGTATGTGTGAGTGAAATCACACAAGTGGTGTCTAGACTAACCAAGAAGGTAAAAAGGTATGTGTGAATGAAATCACACAAGTGGTGTCTAGTCTAACCAAGCAAACAAGAGACATCGCACACTGCTAGTCTAAATCATAAGAATGATCGTCATGATCAACGAGAAGTGTCAATTACACTAAGCTAGTAAATATAAAAGTTTAGCTTCATGTCCCATAACCACTTGCTTAACTTAAATATTTACGAACAAACTGTAAATCTTCACTAGAAAATTGTCACAAGAGGTTCAATCGAACAAGTCCAAGAATTAACCGACGAAGCAAACGCAAGCGTTTCATACCACTTGTTTTACTAGGCCGTTTAATTAGATTTCTCATCCGAGTGAGGTAAAGGTTTGTATATACTAATAGACTAGAAAACGGTTTCATAAACGAGTTTGGTATTGAAAATAAAGTTGAAATCATTTTGATGAAAATGTTTTGATATTTACTACTAGTATTGAAACCTTCATATTTCTAAAGTTGTCTCGAAGAATGGTCAACTCAGCATCTCAACAAAGCAAGTTCTGTTGAATGTTTTACAGATAAGATCCCCTACGGAGAGGTGGTCTAGGGGGGTGGCAAGCCCCCAAAGTGGGGGTGCGGGGGAAACGCCACCGCTACGGGGTTCGACCTGCCCGGTTTGGTCGTGGGGGTCCAGGGGGCAGCGCCCCGTCCAAAACGGTACGACCTAGTGAAGACAAGCGGCCTACGACCTAAAACAAAAATGAGGTCTAACGACCTAAGGGGGTGCGCGACCTAAGAAGGTACACGAGCCAAGGATAAGCGAACTAACAAGGTTCACGACCTAAGAAACACAAGGTCACGCGACCTAACAAGAAACAAGGTCAAGCGACCTAAGGGGTTACGCGGCCTAACGTAACACGGGTCAAATGATCTAAGGCATCACAGGTCGAACGACCTAACTGCTTAAGGGACAGACGACCTAAAGAGGTTTGTGACCTAATGGGGTTCACGACCTAAATGTATTCGCGACTTAGCTGGTTATAGGTGTAATGACCTAACGACATAAAGGCCTAACGACCTAAAGGTGATGGGGTTACGCGACTTAGGTACAGAAGTAGGACCGAGCGACCTACGACCTAGGAGACTCACGACCTACGACCTACAACCTAAGCCCCATGTGCCCTAGTGAAATAGCAGAGGCAATATTAGGTCGGAGGCGACCTACGACTTAAGGCCAGCGCGACCTAAAGTTATAACACGCGAGCGACCTAACGTTATAAAGGCCAAACGACCTAAGGCTTAACTCACGAACGACCTTCGGCTTAAGGCTTAACTCGCGAGCGACCTACGACCTAACGTCCAGGTGACTTTTCCACGCGCGCAAGCCACGAACCCGAGCGACCTAAGGGTCCAGAACGACCTAAGGCTGGAAATTCACCAAAAACACTAAAAAGTGGAGTATTTCGCCAATCCAATCCAAACCAAATGCAAATGTGCATGTTAAAGTGATAGGGAACGATTCCCAACAGTCCAAGATAGTTATAAGCAAGAGTGTGAGATAAAAATCTCACCTTTTCACTAAAATGGATGAAGATGAAGCTTGAAGCCAATGGAGAAGCAATCCAAAGCTTGAATCCAATATCTTCTACTTGAATTTGGAGTTGAATGTTGGATTAGCAATTAAAGTTGAGCTTGGAGTTTTAATTTCCCATTCTCTTCACCATTAATGCAAATTTCAAGTTAGTTAGGAATTTATGAAGAGTGAGGAGAAGGGGGTTGGAACTTGGGCTTAATAGGCTAAACTAACCCAAAGTCCAAAGCGGGAAAAGTTAGTGAAATTTCACTAACTCCAAACCTATCGATGTTTATACTTAAAAAAGTTGTAAACGGCATTTTGAACTCAATGGAAGTGGTCTCGAGTCCTAATTTGACCGTTTGCAAAAAGTAGCTTTTCGGACAAAAATTCGATTAACGATATAAAATTTAGATAAAATATTTAAATATAAACTCGATAAATATGGAGGTTGTTACTGACTCCCCTCCTTAAAGAAATTGCGTCCTCGCAATATATATATAAGATGGAAATAAAAAGTAACAACCATAAAAGCATATTAACACAAAAGAAACTTGAAATAAGAAGTTCACCTCAAAGAGCAGGAGTAAGCAAGTCCGGATGTGTACGCTCGATGAATTCTGTGGATTCCCAAGAGCAATCCTTAGGATTTGAGGACCATTGAACCTTCACAAGCGGAACATCTTTATTTCAAAGGCGTTTAACCTCCGAAGCAATAATTCGAATAGGATGCTGCTCATAAGTTAAATTCGGCGAAACTTCAATTCCTTCCACAACAGCAGGCTCAAGGATAGAATCGGAATCCCGAAGGCATTTTGCGTAATTGAGAAACGTGAAACACGTCATGCATGGAAGAAAACTGAGCCGGTAATGCAAGGCGATAAGCCATGGAACCAATACGTTCGGTGATGAGAAATGGCCCAATATATCGAGGCGCTAACTTTCCCGAACGACTGAAACGTACAACACCTTTCATAGGCGAAACACGAATAAAAACAAGATCTCTAACAGAAAATTCTAATTTTCTTCTTCGGTTATCGGCGTAGGGCCTTTGTCTACTCTGGGCTTCTTTCATCCTATGTCGAATAATGTCAATTTTCTCTATGGAGTCTCGAATAAAATCTAGATCTAAAACCAGCTTCTCATCGGCCTCAAGCCAACAAGAAGGAGATCGGCAGGGCCTTCCGTAGAGTGCCTCGAAAGGTGCCATACTAATACTAGATTGGAAGCTATTATTATAGGAAAATTCAACAAGTGAAATATGATCTTCCCAACTTCCACCAAAATCAAGCACACAAGCACGAAGAAGATCTTCAAGAGTTTGATTCACACGCTCGGTTTGTCCATCGGACTGGGGGTGTTAAGCGGTGCTAAAATTAAGCTTCGTTCCTAAAGCTTTTTGAGGACTCTTCCAAAATCCACTAGTAAACAATGGATCACGATCGCTAACAATAGAAGTAGGAACTCCATGCAATTTTACAATTTCCTTGACAAATAGTTTGGCCAAAAGAGGAACGGTTCGGTTAGACCGAACTGGAATAAAATGGGCGGATTTAGTAAGTCTATCAATAATCATCCATAAGCTATCACGACCCAAATGAGAACGGGGAAGGCCATCTATAAAGTCCATGGAAATTTGATCCCACTTCCAAATTGGAATTTCTGAAGGTTGCAATAACCCACCGGGCCTTTGATGTTCGGTTTTGACAAGCTGGCAAGTTATGCAACACTTAATAAAGTTAGCGATGTCAGATTTCATTCCCTCCCAATAATAAAATCGCTTCATATCAGCGTACATTTTACTGCTACCGGGATGAATGGTAAATTTAGAATGATGAGAATCTTCTAAAATATCTCTACGAAGATTTCCAATATTTGGTACGATTAGTCCACCAAATTTTCGAATGCCGCCACGAGAATCAATATCAAAGTCTTTCAAACCTTCAATATCAATTCTATCCTTAATATTTTGGCCAAGAAGAACCAATTCAGGATCTAGCCTTCGAGCTTCAACAATGCGGTCTAAGAGAGAAGGATGAGCCTCAAGGCTACATAAAACAAATGATGAGCATAAATCGGATACGCGCTCTCGAATCTCACAAGTGGATAAGATCTCGAGATCGTTCCATTCGGATATCATCATAGAAACAACTGCTTGTTGCTTATGGCTAAGAGCATCGGCGACACGATTACCCTTGCCGGGGTATAAAGAATATCAAGATCATAAGGTGCAAGGAACTCGAGCCAACGTTGTTGACGTAAATTAAGTTCTTTTTGAGAAAATAAATATTTCAAAGACTTATGATCCATGTAAAGAATAAATTTCTCTCCCAATAGATAACGACGCCACATTCGAAGGGCGAAAACAATAGCCGCGAGTTCAAAATCATGTGTGGCATAACTAGTCTCGGCCGGCTTCAATTGCCTAGAAGCATAAGCAATAACACGTCCTTTTTGCGTAAGAACGGCACCTAAACCAACTCGACTAGCATCGGTATAAACAACAAAAACTTGATTCCCTTTGGGAATAACGAGAATAGGAGCATCGGAAAGGAGTTCTTTCAATTTCTAAAAAGAAGCTTCACATTTGTCCGACCAAATGTATTTAACTCCCTTCTTAGTCAAGCCAGTGAGAGGCATGACAATCTTAGAAAAGTCTTTACTAAAACGACGGTAATAGCCCGCCAACCCGAGAAAGCTACGGATTTTAGTCACACTCTCAGGTCTTTTCCAATCTTGAATCGCTTCAATCTTTAAAGGATCCACGGAAATTCCGGATTCGGAAATAATATGACCGAGAAACTTCACACGAGATTGCCAAAAGTGGCATTTCGAAAATTTTGTCTTTAACTGATTACTCCTAAGAGTTTCCAATACAACCCGAAGATGTTTTTCATGTTCCTCCTCGGTTTTAGAATACACAAGAATATCATCAATGAAAATGAGAACAAACCGATCGAGGAAATCTTTGAAAACTCGATTCATGAAGTCAACGAAATAAGCTGGAGCATTCGTTAAACCAAATGGCATAACTAGCCATTCATAAGATCCATACCGAGTACAGAACGATGTCAAAGGAACGCTATCCTCTGCAATACGAAGCTGGTGAAAACCGGTAGCCAAGTCTAATTATGAAAAGACCTTAGCACCACTTAGCTGATCAAATAGATCATCAATCCGAGGTAAAGGATACTTATTTTTAATAGTAAGATCGTTAAGCTTGAGATAGTCAACGCAAAGCCTAAGCGTACCGTCGGATTTCTTTACGAAAATAGCTGAAGCTCCCCAAGGTGAGGAACTAGAGCGAATAAATTACTTCGTCTCCAATTCGGATAATTGTTTACGCATCTCTTCATTCTCCTTATTGGACATGCGATAAGGAGGACGAGTAATAGGTTGAGCTCCAGGGATAAGATTAATTTGGAACTCAATTGCTCGCTTAGGTGGTAATCCTAAAACGGGCTCAAATATGTCGGAATATTCACAAATGACGCGAATACGGGAAATGACATCCTCCTCATCATCAATATCATCATCACGAGGATTTAAAGAATATAAAGATGCAGTCAAAGTGGGATCCGAATCTTTTAGAATAATAGAAATCTGATTTACAGATTGCGGATGTCGGAGATAAATAGTCCGCTCAGGACACAGGATATGAGCTTCATAACGGTTAAGCCATCCCATACCCAAAATCATTTCAAAGCCTTAGTAATGCATAACATGCGAATCGGCTAGGAAAGAAAAATCACATAAAATAATCTCCACATTTCTACAAAGCAAACTAAGAGCTGCGGATCCACTAACTGGATTCGCAATTCTCAAAGAAGTCATTAAAGCATCAACACTTAAAGAAAAAGTATTGACAAGTTCCTTTGATATAAAAGAATGAGATGCACCCGTATCAAAGAGAACCCTAATAGGTTTATCATGAAATAAAATAATACTATCAAGAATGGAATGAGAAATACCTTGGCCACGAGATGTGTTGCCAGGGGCTTGAGCCACATTTAACTTTCCCTCCTTCTTGGCTTCAAGTTTGAGGCATTGATGCATGAAATGATCTGGGCTCTTACAATAGCGACAAGATTTGGGCTTTGAGCACTTATTCGCAAAATGATCCCCAGATCCATAGTTGAAGCATCTCGCACCACTAGGAGAAGGAGCCTTTGCAGAAGGAGTTGCTTGCTTACCCTTTTTGTTGGGATAAGAACCCTTGAATTTGTTTGGCCTCTTCTTGTTGTTGAAGTTTGGTTTAGCGCCTTCTACTTCAACATCACTCTCTCTATCGGCCTCTTCAAGACGAAGAGCGATATCGGCGAGTTGATCAAATGCGACATCTAGTTTCAGGAGTAGTGGCTTCTTAAGATTCTTATTTAAGCCATAAACGAACCTCTGGTTCTTCTTCAATGGGGTGTTGATGTATTCAACCCCATATTTGGAAAGCGACTCAAAGGCTGCGACGTAATCAGTCACAGAGGATTGACCTTGAACAAGGTCTATAAAACGTCGAGCCAAGGTTACTTTCCCAGCTTCTGGTACGAACTTTAACTCGAAGCGTCCCTGAAATTGCTCCCAGGTGAGATCCGCTTCATTAATTTCTGAAATAAGGAGTTCGTACCAGTCCAACGCTCTCTCCTAGATGCAACAACCCGCCTTTTCGCACACTTTAAACCGACACACGTGCCAATTAAAAGCATACGCAAGGGCGGATTGTTATGGGGTAAATAAGAAAAACAGAGAAGAAATAAAACAAAATAGAATCTCACAACGGAAGGATAAAATATAATAATAAATATACAGTTCATAAACGGTTACAAAACAGTTAATTCTTCTTTATACAATAAATATCAGAGTTACACATACCAATACATACAATGCAGCGGAATAGAAAGAGTGTGGTGCATACTATAAATAATAATAATATGGATTCTTCGTCTTCGTCCTCCAAAGCTAACGTCTTCGATCCTGAAACGCTCGGACTGACCCGAGCGAATTTGAAAAGACAAAACACTCGAGTCGGAACTAAAAGATCTTATGTGAGTTAAATTAATAGAAATAAATATGAGTACAGTAACTCAAGAGATGTTCGGGATTTACATCTCCTAAGGATCCGTTAAACTATTTACTATGTAGTATATTGCGCTATTATAATAGTGTCTATTTATAAAATAAACTTACTTTTTAATAGCGTTAAGGAGTGACCCAATATTCCCCTTAACACAAATAATGCCAATAGTCTATACAGTACCGTAATACCTCCTGATCGGGAAGCTACCAGAGGATACTCCATAGGTACGACACAAATAGAAACTCGTAGTAAAGGCTCGGTATGGTAGGTGACACGGCACAACTAGGCAATGCCAGGGTAGATATACCAATTGCTATCCAGGCTGGTGGAAATGCGTAGCCGCAGTTACCGCCCACCTCGGACTAACTCCCCCAAAAATCAAAATATAGAAGTGGCCACTGAATCAATCCAAGTCAAAGTATAATATCGAAGAGGAGGGTCCAATCAGAGGAATGACCTCATTGGCCTGAGAATCGCTCCTGTTTTAGCCACCTTATGCCAACTCACGGGAGTCGGGTCCACGTATTTACCTTACAGGAAACGTCGCCACCGCCTACTTCATTCTGGAATCTCCACCGCGTACACGGTTAGTCAAAGTGGTTTTCGGTATCGACAGAGAGTATGTCCATATCCGATCCCGGTCTCTTTGCCAACCCATCGTTATTATAACACCGCGGTCATTTAAAAATAGGTTATATTTTAAAAATCAGAATAAACATTCCATTTCATAACCATGAATACGATATCATTTCAAAACCCAAAACCATATTTTATCACTTATCCCAAATATAATTCTTTTCCAAAATCATAATGCTTTAACTTCATAACGTCTGAAAATAAAATATTTTCAAAGCATAATATTTTGAAAATCATAATTTAAAACCATAACTTCTAAAAACTTGAATGGTTTGGACATTCAACGGTATATGAATTAAATGGTTTAACTTAAATGTTACTTTGTAAAGAAAATAGTTCTCATGGCTTTACAAATACATTTCTTTATTAAAGTCTAGACCAAAATTTATATTATCTCTCTCAAGTTCCAAAACGACCTCAATTTATATATATATATGTATATCCATTTTGAGTATTAATATTTCAAACTAAAGTTGGATTTTATTCTTTCAACAAATCAAATGTTGTATTAATTAGTCTTGAATATTCACATAAAATCCATAAATAAATAAAAACTCCAATTTCTAGTAATTAAATATATATATTTTTTCAATATAAATTATACTAGAATATTTATTCAATTTATCTTGGGAAAAATTCAATTATAAATATCATATCTTAAAATTTCCAAACTTAACATTTAAACATATGATATAAATTATCAAACTCCATTTTCTTAAACTTTTTCATTTTTAATAAAGAGATTTATACACCCTTTTTTCAAAATTTTCAACTTCATATGTATATATATGGAAGAATAATATTTATACAATATAAAATTTAAGATTATTATAAACCGTATTCCATCCAAACCATAGAAATCTCATAAAAATAGTTATATGTAGACCGCGGTGCCTGTATATAATTTTCTATCCTATGGTCAAGTGATACGGATATTTATCATTTCAATCCGCAATTTAAAAGATATAAAATTTTGCGGTTGTATATCATTTCAAACCACAATCCCGAATGAAATGAAATATGCATGATAATTTGCAATTTTATGATATTCAATAAACATCCATCAACATCATCCATCATCCAATCACAATCATCAAGCAATATCAATCAATAACAATTTATATTTGATAATATATAACAGGTAATAGCTGGCAATTTTATTCAGATTAAATTTAACAACTATAAATCTAACAGTTGATATTCAGTAATAATTTATATAACTGTTAACTAGCAGTTTATAGGCAAACAAATAAATTCTAACTGCAAATTAATACGCAGTAAATAAATTAAATTAACAGTTAAATTCAATAAATGCAATTCAACAGCTATGATGAAATAAACATGCCAAATACTCATAAATAAATTTCTATTCATTTCTAAAATTAATTTATCAAACATAAAAGCTTCTAGTAGTTGTGAGTGGGTTAAAACACTCACCTTTTGAATTTAAATCGAATTTAAATTCGATTTAAACCCAAAAATTCGCCCGTCTCAGAATTCGTCCAAACCAGCGTCATCAAGTCCGGAATTTAATTATGATCCTAATAAAAAAATCTCGCGTCAATCGGATATCGTATGACGAAGTTATAGCGAAAAATCGAGTTGAAAAATCAAAATTTAAATTAAACAAAGAGAACATAACTTGCCCACCATCATTCAGACGTCATCATCCTCCTTCCCAGACATCTGCACGCGAGCTCCTTCATCACGCATGCGATCAACCTCCACGCACGAAACAAAACAGCCAGTCTTCTCCCCCTTTGACCGTCGATCCTCTCCGCCCCATGCCATGATACGCCGTGCCACTAGCCCACGCCGACCCTAACCTGAAGGCCGCGACCCCTGCTCCACCCCACGTCACCACAGTTTGCAGCCGCTACATGTTATATAAACCCTAACCAAAATTCCCGACAATCCAACCATTGATTCGACCAACAAATCATATAGATTTACTCCACTCAGATTCCTCTCCAAAACCCAGAAAACAATTCTCGATCTGACGAAGTTTGTTACGGCGCTGATGAACGGTTGGGACTGTTTTGAATTTATTCTGAGCAAACTATGACTTCATTCGAAAAAAGAATTACACCATGAGACTACGTATTTCGAGAGGATTAACATATATTTTTGTGGAATTTTTCTGGAGAGTTTGGATTTTCACTGAAATTTGGATTGGGGTAGATCTAGGTTTGCATTCATTTGAGGAGGAGAACGAGATGAAGAAATGAACGTACAGCAAAAAGGAAAATAAAATGGGGCTAGGGTTTATAACCGTGTTTATATAGGTAGACTAGAGATAGCGTAGATGGATCGGATAAGCGAACGTATGGAACAAACTATGGCCCAAAAAGCCCGCTATGTCTCCGGAACGAAATTTCGTAAATCTATATATCCAAATAGGTAATTTAAAATATTCTGAACGCGATGGAAAAAGTTTCACGTCCAAATTTGATCGTATGAAGAAGTTATGCTGAAAAAAAAATTTCCAAATTGATTTCAAATTGATTTTATTAAAATTGATTTCAAGGCGTTTCACGCCCGTACGATCAAACGACAAGTCCGATCGACACGAAACTTGAAACCCTATAATAATTCACCGATACGGATCCGATGAAACTGGTTTCGTTGAAATCCGAGTCCGTGGCCAAAATGGCTATTTTTTAATATTCATTAAATAAATTAAATAAATTATAAAAATCCAAATTTTATATTAAATTCTAAAATTGGCCAAATTTTATTTCTTATATGATTCGTAATCAATTGAAAAGATTTAATAGGCTTAGCTGTGAATTAAAAGTTGACAGTATATTAATTGCAATGTTAATTTCTACACTTTCTTATATTTAAGAATTTTATAAATTATATTCTCAAAACCCATACTTTAGATTTTTAATCTTTATATTCTCAACTTTCACCTAAAATAAAGATGCCATAAACATTAGTTCCTGATTCACATCATTATTCTTTAAGTCTAATTTAAATCTCAATAACGTAGTATTTAACGTTAGAATCCATTTTATTATGCATAAATTCCAAATTTTACTGACCCAAATTTTCTTCTTTTCATTCCATATCAATTGTCAATCCTATAAGAAAAATTAACATTAGGTTCATACTTATTACAAATAACTCCAATTTCTTCCAAATAATAATTACATAACTATTAAATATTAAATCCATTTAATTGCAATAAATTCAATTGATTGCAATAAATTTCCAAATAAATTTGGATCTTTATTTGGTTATACAAAAAAAATCCGTTATCACTTACCTAACAAAGTTATTATTACTTAAGATCTCATTGCATCCACATTTTCACATTTTCATTTCCTGGTTTCTTTACTTTATTCTACATAAATTATTATAAATGAGATTTTTCTTGGTTACATCTTATTTGTATTTAACATTACTCATTCACCAATTCATTTCACTTTAACTGCGGTAAATTGGCGGATAAATTGAATTTGATTCCCAAAATTTAAATTAACAAGCAACAAGAATAGGTAACACACAATAGTCGTTACGCTAAATTCTAGTCACCTAAATAAGCTTTTATTACTTTACAAAATGGAATAACTTTTAAACTCATAAATGTAATATCAAAACCGTTATAAATCCAATAAATTTCCAAATCGAAGTTTGTACACATTTTACACAACTATTTTGATTTCTCACAGAACGTTGAATTTATTAAATGACCATTTATTATAATTTAATTCCCTTAATTGAATCAAATGCTTATAATTTTTTACATTCTTACCATTCCTTCCCATTATAAATTTATTAACGGATTTACAAATCTCTATCTTCCAAATATTAAATAACCAAACTGATTACAACCACTGTTCTTATCAAATTTTCATAAATTTGTTCAAATCTATACTCTTTTTCCATATAAATAAATTTTATGTTACTACTAGATTTTTTTATCCACTACAGCCATTAAATTTTTGCTATCTACACTTATTACATCTTTGTATTAATGAATCCCATTCAAGTTAATATTTATATTAATATTCACAAATTCAACATTTATATGTTTCTTAAAAT
The DNA here is from genome assembly GCA_030765085.1 of Allium cepa. NCBI lineage: Eukaryota > Viridiplantae > Streptophyta > Magnoliopsida > Asparagales > Amaryllidaceae > Allium > Allium cepa. The sequence continues at coordinate 763,469,973 of CM060937.1, read as the reverse complement.
TAACTTTCAACCAAATGTGCCAATTTACATTTCATTTCTATTCAATATATATTCATTTTATTCCGTTCATTCGGGTACTGCATTGAAATATATTTATTCTCTAATACTAACGTTATTATCATTAAATTATGATTGGATTCCAAGTTTTTATTCAATACCTTGAACAATAACTTACATATTAACCAAATCCTTCTTCTACTTAATTCAAATTGGATTATGTTCCAATTCCTATAACCTAGGTCTTGAGTCACCATTTACATAATTAAATTTATCGTTTATTTCAATCTTCGTTTATAATTTAAAGTTCTACTAAACTAAATTACAAAACTTATGAACTTTAACAAATTTAATCCACCAATTAAATTTTTCTGATGTTTATATATTGCAATTAAATTCAGTTATTATTTCATTAATACCATTTTAATCAACTAATTATGACTTATGACCACAACACCAATCTTCGTTATTTCAATCTATGTCATATAAACATTTTAAATTATTTACCTTTAATTACAGTTACTAGCTAACCCCTGCATTTACTCCATTAAAAATCCTAAGACTTCTATTTCAATTTAAATTAGATTAGAAAACATATCAAATTGACTCATTTAATATCATTGAATATAACGGGTCGTTACACTGGAGCATGTTGGAAGACACTTGAACGCGGTGGAGATTGATAAGGTTCATGCGAGAAAAGTTTCGATAGCATGATTTTAACCAAGCCTGGACCTCGATGATAGTTTCTGAACCTTTGAAGGGCTTCCCACCTAAGTTGGTGTAATCGCTACACAAGCGTGCAAATCCCGACTTTGGGTGAGTAGGTTCCGGGTTAGCTCCAGCTGCTTGAGCATTTGTTACTAAATCAAGAAGCTGTTGAGCAGTCATAAAAACTCCATCCTGGGGAGCAGCACTAGATGATCCAGTTCTGGGACGGCCTAGTCTAGACATTCTCTTACTTTAAGAAAGAAAGAAGAGAAGGAAGAAGGTTATTCACCAATGAATATCAAGCAATCTTGATAGATAAAACAAGGAATCGTAAAGGAAATAGGATGAATCGGTACGAAGACTCGAATTAATCCTATGGTATAACTCCTAAGATAGACTTAGGACGATGATCCTTGTTAAGTTATTCTACATTGTTCCGAAGTTTGGCTCTGATACCAAGCTGTGACGCCCCACCTCAAAACCCACGCTAGCCAAGAACACTACGGTGTAGTGCTGTCAACTAGCACGGAGAATAAGGCTGATGAGGAGTGACCATCCATGTAATTACTTATCCCACGGTGGCTAAAAATAATCTTCGAAAACAAACATAGAAATAAGCATAACACAAATTAGTCACAGACATCCATATCACAAAGGCGGAAGAAGATATGAATATATAACTAACACATGAAAGTGTACATCAGAGTAGTGGTCAAAAAGATCCACAATAATACAAAAGAACAGCAATACGTGCTATGCCAAAAGAATACAACTATGAGTCTATATCTCAAGTGTATACAACAAAAACTGCTAATCTAAACAAGTAGCCAAAAGTCTGTATAGTGAATCACTGGGGGAGAAGTCAAGCGGAAGCACCTGTAACATCTCGGTCTGACCCGAGTATTATTTATAAGAAAATAATAAACGGATCAGTCTAGCTATAAATATCAGACGATATGATATAAAATAAGAGAAATGGCATATGCGAATAATATCCATAACATCATACTATTATAAGTATGTAAATGATAATCAACAAGAGATTAATCAATATCACAAGAATCTTCTCAAAGATCCAAAAGGGTATCATACCCAAAACTTGTACTCATAACAAGTCAATGACATAAATTCCAGAAAACAACACAAGAAATCCAGAAAATCATGAAAAAGAAAGAGGCCTATCACATGACGGTCCGAAGACCATGGGGAGCTACCCCATATGTGTGAGTCGAAATCACACAGATGAGGTCTAGACTAACCAAAAATCAAAAAGGTATGTGTGAGTGAAATCACACAAGTGGTGTCTAGTCTAACCTCGCAAACAAAAACGTATGTGTGAGTGAAATCACACAAGTGGTGTCTAGACTAACCAAGAAGGTAAAAAGGTATGTGTGAATGAAATCACACAAGTGGTGTCTAGTCTAACCAAGCAAACAAGAGACATCGCACATCTGCTAGTTTAAATCATAAGAATGATCGTCATGATCAACGAGAAGTGTCAATTACACTAAGCTAGTAAATATAAAAGTTTAGCTTCATGTCCCATCACCACTTGCTTAACTTAAATATTTACGAACAAACTGTAAATCTTCACTAGAAAATCGTCACAAGAGGTTCAATCGAACAAGTCCAAGAATTAACCGACGAAGCAAACGCAAGCGTTTCATACCACTTGTTTTACTAGGCCATTTAATAACATTTCTCATCCGAGTGAGGTAAAGGTTTGTATATACTAATAGACTGAAAAACGGTTTTATAAAGGATTTTGGTATTGAAAATAAAGTTGAAATCACTTTGATGAAAAAGTTTTGATATTTACTACTAGTATTGAAACCTTCATATTTCTAAAGTTGTCTCGAAGAATGGTCAACTCAGCATCTCAACAAAGCAAGTTCTGTTGAATGTTTTTCAGATAAGATCCCCTACGGAAGGGGGGTCCAGGGGGGTGGCAACCCCCCAAGGTGGGGGTGCGGGGGCAACGCCACCGCTACGGGGATCGACCTGCTCGGTCGGGTCGAGGGGGTCCAGTGGGCAGCGCCTCCGGTGGGGTGTGGGGCAGCGCCCCGTCCAAAACAGTACGACCTAGTGAAGACAAGCGGCCTACGACCTAAAACAAAAATGAGGTCTAACGACCTAAGGGGGTGCGCGACCTAAGAAGGTACGCGAGCTAAGGATGAACGACCTAACAAGGTTCACGACCTAAGAAACACAAGGTCACGCGACCTAACAGGAAACAAGGTCAAGCGACCAAAGGGGTTACGCGGCCTAACGTAACACGGATCAAACGACCTAAGGCATCACAGGTCGAACGACCTAACTGCTTAAGGGACAGACGACCTAAAGAGGTTTGCAACCTAATGTGGTTCACGACCTAAAGGTATTCGCGACTTAACGGGTTATACGTGTAACGACCTAACGACATAAAGGCCTAACGACCTAAAGGTGATGGGGTTACGTGACTTAGGGACAGAAGTAGGACCGAGCGACCTACCACCTAGGAGACTCACAACCTACGACCTATGACCTAAGGCACGCGCGACCTAGTGAAATAGCAGAGGCAATATTAGGTCGGATACGACCTACGACTTAAGGCCCGCGCGACCTAAAGTTATTACACGCAAGCGACCAAACGTTATAAAGGCCAAACGACCTAAGGCTTAACTCGCGAACGACCTTCGGCTTAAGGCTTAACTCGCGAGCTACCTACGACCTAACGTCCAGGCGACTTTTCCACGCGCGCAAGCCACGAAGCCGAGCGACCTAAGGGTGCAGAACGACCTAAGGCTGGAAATTCACCAAAAACACTAAAAAGTGGAGTTTTTCGCCAATCCAATCCAAACCAAATGCAAATGTGCATGTTAAAGTGATAGGAAACCATTCCCAACAGTCCAAGATTGTTATAAGCAAGAGTGTGAGATAAAAATCTCACCTTTTCACTAAAATGGATTAAGATGAAGCTTGAAGCCAATGGAGAAGCAATCCAAAGCTTGAATCCAATATCTTCTACTTGAATTTGGAGTTGAATGTTGGATTAGCAATTAAATTTGAGCTTGGAGTTTTAATTTCCAATTCTCTTCACCATTAATGCAATTTTTAAGTTTGTCAGGAATTTATGAAGAGTGAGGAGAAGGGGGTTGGAACTTGGGCTTAATAAGCTAAACTAACCCAAAGTCCAATGCGGGAAAAGTTAGTGAAATTTCACTAACTCCAAACCTATCGATGTTTATACTTAAAAAAGTTGTAAACGGCTTTTCGAACTCAATGGTAGTGGTCTCGAGTCCTAATTTGACCGTTTGCAAAAAGTAGCTTTTCGGACCAAAATTCGATTAACGATATAATATTTAAATGAAATATTTAAATATAAACTCGATAAATATGGTGGTTGTTACATAATATATATAACTTTAATATATATCATTACCACTTTTGACATACGAACAACTGCTGTACTTAGATGAACACATCAGAGCTTTATGACATAATAGACATAATATATTTATAAACATATGTACATATTGTATGTTTAAATCTATACTAAAAAAATGAACCCTTAATATAAAAAAGTCATAATCTTAAACGCACACATACAGTACCCCAAAAAAACAATGTAAACATTTTTGATAACAAAATTTGTTTAAAAAAAGGGTAAATAAGCCTTTAACGTGCATATATATGCCTTTTTTAAAAAAAAATAGATTGTTAAAAAAAATGCGTTCACGAAAACTAAAACCCTTCATATAACTCACGTTTACAAGTTTCATATTTATTCTCCCACCATTCATTATATTACCAATATACATCCTTATGTGCATCAAGTGCTGATGGTAGTGGTGAGTTTGATATAAAACATTATTAAACAAACACAGTAATATATATAGTCTATATTCATAAAACCCATAGTACACCAAATCCTTAAATTAAAGATTTAGAATCAAAAATGTTGAAATATTATCACCATAACGTGATACCGTATATAACAAAACATAGCATAATTTATGAAATATTGAAATCCATACCTATAGTTTACAATAAGTATATTATGACTTGTTGTGCATGCTCGGATGAGAAGGCAAGAGCAGTGGAAGGGAAAACAACTGACCAAAGGCTGTGATGTGATGGAATGGGATGTTGTAGAGTGGTTCGACACTTGCCTGCGTATGGGCGGAGGACGCAGCGGCGTTCTGGCAAAGCTATGCGGCCATAGGTAGATTTTTTTGGAAGGTGATGATGCGGCATAGAGTGGAGACGATGGGGTTTCGGGTTGCGCTGGCCATGGCAATGTTCGGCAAGGGGAAAGGTGAGGTGGGGTTGTTGACGTGGGGTGGGTCGTTGGAGACAGCATGGGTTGTTGCTTGGCTAGGCTGTGGAGAGGGCGTTGTATATGTGCGCATGGGAGTGTTCGGCCATTGGTGATGCAGCAGTGGGCGGTTCTCGGCCATCGGCTTCAAGGACGATGTCAACGGTGATGGGATAGCGAGAAGCAGGGAAAGTAGGCGGCGGTAATAATGACCGGAGGGAGTGGAATGGAATGGAACAAGAGCAGGTTCCTTTCTTTTCTTTTTCTGTGGCCAAAGTGAGAAGATGAAAGTAGCAAGTGAAAGAACGTGACCAAAATCAAAAGATTGGAATTACAAACTTGGGCCATTACATTTTCTGCTTTTCAACTACGGAATGGAGGAAGTCACGCACAAAATTTCAGATAAATAAATGCAGATGGCCGTTGAAATTATATAGAGCAAAATTTGAATGGTCACAGAAAAAAAATAACGCGAAACAATAGACTTGAACGGGTACCGACACGGCTGACAGTTTACAAATTTCACCGCGTACCACTCTCCGAAATGCATAAATGAATATGTTGTGCAGATCGGCACGACGAGACGATCAAAACAATACACCGATATCAGTGGTACGATTGAATTATAAAAATTCAAAATTTTATAATAGCGGGAAATGCGTGAAAAACGTAGAAAAATAAGATCGACGGAGCTAAAGATGTCCGAATTTGGAAAAACGACAAACTGACATCTTGGTCAGAAGATGGTTTAGAATTTTTCTATGTAAAAATATTTTGGTTTTGAAAATGTTTTATTTTCATCATTTTTAACTGATTAAATTGAAGTAAATTTACGCACAAAATAAACTTTCGAATTTTCGGACGAAAATTTACCAGTTGCTATGTTTAACTGGACGCGTTTCAAATATCGAATTTTAGTTGCGAAATTTTATTGTTTATTTTTATTTAACGAAAATTTCATTTAACGCAAAACGCACGTTTCTTATGTTAAAATTATTAATTTGGTTTCTGTTATTGGTTACGACTATTTCATATTATTACATTACGTTTTTAATATGTATTACATTATTGGTTTTATCGAAATTGGTCGTCTACGAATTTGGTTTTGGATTTGTAACATATATAGAAAGAGATTTCCATTTAATAAATCGTAATATTTTATTTCTATCGGATTTTTAATTAAAATTTTATTTAATTTAGTATTTTAAAAGCGTTAAAAATACGGGTCATTACATAAATACTCGCATGCAATACAATAGTAAATATATAGAAGCAAATTATAACAATTTAGAGAAGATTCTCCTCCAAAACAACAAGTATCTAAGCTAATAGTTATCGGCAATTCATAGCAATGCAATATTCATATAAATAGATCTTCAATTTGACAATCAATGACAAATCAAGAATCAATTTTAGATTAGCATGTAATTTAGACAGTTGGAGATAGGTTATGTGAGTATTAACTCACCTTTTTACTCCTTAATTGGGAAATAAGTTCAAGTACAGTTGCTCCAATTTGGACCAGCAAACCCTAGAACAATATTTGCTAACATACAACAAAACCTAAATTCAACTTCTATAAAATTGGAATCACATTATTTAAAAGATAGAATAAGGTTTTCAACTCATTACCTGGATTTTTTAGCTCCAAAAATGATTTATTTGCAAAGGTGTTGAAGAATTGAATTATAGGATTAAAGAGGAAAACCCTTTTCTATCTTTTGTTCTTAGTTTACTGTAAAATGGGTGTATTGTAAAAGAGAAAGAAGGTTTTCTCTTTAACTAAAATTGTTGTATTGCTTGGGTTTTCAATTAAACCCAATAAAAAGATAAAATGTTATTTAAATTAAAAGAGTAATTTCCATTTTATTTTTTTCAAAAGCTTTTATTTATTCTTTTAAGGACTTAGACCTTGTTAATTATGATCTAGAATAAACTATTACAATCCCAAAATTCCAAAATGCGCTCTTTTTATTCTAGAGTTAAATTTTTTCCAAATTTACTTCTTTATTATCTAACATATTCACTATTTAGTTTTACAACTAAAAAAATTCGCATTTTCTTATTACTTCAAAATCTAAATTAATTCTGAAATCGTCTCATTTTGTTATAAAATCTTTAATATATATATTCAATAATACCTTTTTAAGTTGAAATCATCTCTTAGAAATAATAATTCTTTTCTTTGAATTAAATTAAACCAATTATGCAAAAACTAAGTTTAAATACATAGTTAAACTTCAAAATCACAAATTAAAGTTTATCAACCATAATTAAGTTTAATTAATTTGGCCATTAACAAAAGGGTTGTTATAGACTCCCCACTTAAGAAAATTATGTCTTCATAATTTTCTTAACGAAAAGGATTAATGTAACAGCCCGCAAATCCGAACCCCTTGAATCAATACTATTCTACCTCTATTAACTCAAGTGGCACAGAATTACGAACCATTAGGGTTAAAGAAGAAGAGATAGAAGAAGAAGAAACTAAAACAATATCAGAATCTCACAGTCGCAGCGGAATAAAATATAATAGTAAATATAGAACTTTACACAAAATGAAATCTATTACTGTTTATACATCATATCATCAGAGTATCTCATACATCAACAATCACAAATCAGACCTACCATACAATCCTGCTCGATAGCAACCTATCCTGAACATATAATACTCGGTCTGACCCGAGCATTATAATGAAATAACACCCGAGTCAGTCTGGAATACCAGCTGATAATAAATATGCATCCAAATTGATTATTAAAGTTTCAAAAATCCTTTGAAAACAAAAGCATCTCGTAAGACCACGCCACAAATAAACATGTCGGGTTTTTACCTTACGATAGCTAAAACACTTTTTATAGAAATCCTCTGATATTATAATATGGTCTATTTACAAATACTTATAAAATAGACGAAATTGTTACATCTATTAAATTCCAGCTACTAGCCACAAAAGTGGGTAATACAAACAAAACTCGTACAAGGCTCGTAGGAAAAATGGATTTCCAACAATGACTAGGCACTGGGATACCACCTGTCACATTATGGGGACTTGATCACCGTACCGAGGATTACTCCCTTCATCCCCTGCAACACAAGGCCGGAACCATTCCTTACTGAACAGTCCCGAACAAGATAAACGCTGTGGTTGGCGCGACCAACCACCCACTAAGCCGAAATATATATAAGGGACATCTAGACAGGGGAAATATCTTGTCCTGCTTGGGCATGACCCACCTAACCTTGCTGCATATCCCCTGATTTTCAGTCATTCCCGGTTGATGAGGATTGAGGCTAAGCGTTACCTTTAGAACGTTTTCACTTAGAATGCCCATCGTCCACCTAACGATGTTTCGCAAGCATTCGTCCATACAAGTCCGTACCGGGTTCGAACGGAACTGAAGGCACTGTTCCTACTACATCCATTTTGGAAATATCCTCAGGACTAGTAGCGACTAGCCCTTGCACTTCACTGCTCCATCTTCCACTCCGAACACGTTTTTCGCACGAAACGTACAAACCGGATCGAAGTGGTTTTCGAGAAATAAATCTCGATCCCGGTCTCTTCGAAACGATCAACGTAGTTGTTCAATATTGATAGTCGGTGATTTAACTATCAATTTATATTCACAAACATCCATAAGCATCCATCACACAATAAATAATATTCTGTAATATTTATTTGCCTCAAATATCTTTAAAAGATATATTTTCAAATTTTCAAAACTCATTTAAAAACAATTCCCAAAGTTCTTCCTTTACAAGGTAAATCCTTTACCCTTTATTCCCATTGGAAATAACCAAGTTCAAAACATTTAGATTTTTAAAAACAATTAAAAAAAACACTCTATTCTAAAATATACTTTAAAATATGGAAGTTTACTACTAGTTATTTACTCGAAATATAATTTCAAAATATGTACAGTAAAACAATTTCTTAAGATATAAACTTTGATTTTAAATAAGGTTTTTAATAAACTAAATTTAAAAGCAGTGTTTTTAATAGGATAAATACTCATTTCAAATGACTTAAGTCCAAAACTAGTCTTTTAAAAAAATCCATTTGTAAAAATAATTATTAAGGTATTTATAAAATTTACTATTGCTAATTATTAATAATTATTTTAAAATAATAATTTCCAAACACACTTTTAAACAAGTTTGAATTTTTAAAACTTTCTTTTTATAAAATCAGTTTAAACTCGAACTTTGTTATCCCAAGGAATCTCATTTCCACTTAAACATCACAGAAATCCTTCTCACGATTTCTGTCGATTTATTTCAATTTAGTTTTATGGTTTAATAACATAAATTTACTTTCACATTTATCAATTGATAACAATTCTCTTTGTTTATCATTCCAGATTTTACAAATTTTCAATTTCCATTCTAAATAAATTTCAAAGTTTAATTCTTTAAAATTCATTATTTAACAATATCTTTATTTCTTTAAAATTCAATTCCTCCATTTATAATTAATTATGGATTTATAATTTACTCAGCAATATTCCAATACAAATTTCATTCCAGTTTTCCACCCAAACAGATTCTAATTTTTATATTCCTTTAAATTCCTTATTTATAAATTTTCTTAAATTCTTTTGAAACTCCAATTTAATTTCTTTAAAATTAAAACTCCAAATTTCTTTATAATTTAACATCCTGGGCTTATAGTTTATCCCAAAATATTACAATGCAATTAAATTCCAAATTTATCAATCACAACATATAAACGGGCATCATCATCAACTATAAAAATATTACTACATTGTGAGGAATCCAGTTGGATCCCTCCAACCTGTTTTCCCTGCATTCACAAATATTAGCACATCACATAAATAAATATCAATCCAGATTGATAATAACAATAATATGCAACCAATCACACAGATATTTAAATATTTATTATTTAAATCAGCCAATATCCAGATGTGAGTGAGAATAACTCACCTTGAGTTTCTGCGAGCGTTCGAAATTTAATTAAACCGAACGACGTTCGATTTAACTCAAATTTCTACTTGCTTGAATCGAATTCATATATGAGCCACAGCGTGCTTCCCGTCGCTGCGATTCCCACGCTTCCTGTTTCGTCGAATTTCGACAACGTATGCGTTAGATACGAATTGTTAAAGTTTGAGTCATAGTTTATAATTTTTTTTTTATATATATATACCAAATCACAGCCGCATAACCTAGAGACTAAAATCAGGTCGTAACCCCATCTTCTTCTCGCGCACGAACAACAGATCATCACGAACCCAAACTACGACCGCCTTGATCAACTCGCACTCCACCAGATGCATCAATGACTCGATCAACACCCACCACGGTGACGCGAGTCGCGAGCTCCACCTCTGGCCAGAGCACGGCCAGGCTCGGTCAACACCACGGCGAGTAAAATGTGGACAACCGGCTGCCCTTCAACGCACGACTTCGACCACCACGCCACACGAGAATCAATTCCCTCCATTGGATGTGTAGATCCCTTTGTGATCTACAACTTTCATTTAGATAATTCTTTGAATTAAAGTATGGATAAGGAGATTGTGGAGGGAGAAGAAGAATCGTTCTCGGACATTTAACGATTAGAAACGGCGGCTTGAGAAAATTAGGGTTAGGGCTAAAAGTGAATATATATATATATATATATATATATATATATATATATATATATATTCATTTATTAACATTATTTAATTAATAAAATTTCTCAAGTTAACATTTTATACAAACGATCTCCAATCTACGCGTGCCGACAGGCGATTCTAAGGTTTTTCCGCGTTCCGGACACAATGGAACAGGTTTCGTAAGCTAATTCGGTCGTATATGGGAGTTACGGAATTAAACGATCAATTTCAAATCAAATCGATTAAAATGATTTCGATGCGTTTCGAGCTGCCACGGTCAATCGACAACTCCAATTGCTACGAAAATTGAAATCCGATAATAACTACTATTACGGATCCAGTGGAACCGGTTTCGTCGAATTCCGAGACTGTGCCCCGGAAGGCTATTTTCACTCGTCTATTAAATCAAGCGATTTTCAAAATTGTCGAAAACGCTTAGAAATTTATTTTTAAAATTCTTATTAACTTTACAATACATCATATATCATTTAAAAACACATTAACAATCATTTGGCTCATTTCGAATCAAAATCCGATTAATTGCATTTTTATATTATTAAATCCTATTATTAAATTAATATAAAATCCCAAATTCAATCTATTAACTTTTAATTTCTTCCAATGGTCCAATATTAAAACTCAAACCCAATTAGACCTAAATTAAATTTTAGAATCTAATTTTATCTCCATTTACACTCGAAATTACCAATTACCCCAATTCTAATATTGAATATGTATTATTCAGTTACCAATTAAATTCCCGATTCAATATTTAATTATTGTTCTCAATTATTTGAAATTGAATAGAATCACTATAACTAAAAATTATAGCTTATTTTATTTCATGATTCAATTTATAATCCATATTCAACATTTAAAATGAATTAAATGTTCAAATTCAATGGCTTAAAAATACGGGATGTTACAATTACATAAGAAAATTCTTCTTATTAACCTTTATACTTTCATTTCCAATTATATGCTAAATTTAAAATTTTAGAATACTCTAAATCAAAGTATCTCTTGTTTCCATTAAATTTTCTAATTGTTCCATTTTTATTCACAAAAAACCCTAAAGTTTTATGTTTTGCTTACCAAACCCTTAAGGAAAAATAAAATACTATCCTCTTATTTTGTAGAAGCTCTTAAATTTTTTCAACCAATTCATTAAATTATGAATTAAATTTATCTCATAATATAAATAATATTAAGCCACTTCTTATTGCGATTGACTTTGTTACTTACAATGTTGATCGCATATGCTACCAACAATGCCTTATCTAGTCCCTCCGCTTCACACAATTATTTTATAGCTACAATGCTATTTCAATATATTTTTAAACTCAAAATATTTTAAAAAACAATTATTTCTAGATTCTCTCATTAAAAATGCCCTGATCGATGTTTAGGAATTTCTATCAATAACATGGCGCCTCATATATCGATCAAAATCCTTAAACATTTTTCGGCCAAGACAACACAATAAATAATCAAAAGTTTTCCTTTTTTATATTTATTTTACCCTTAATAGCACCCACGCATCCAATAAAATAAAGACAAATTAGCAATCATTTCCTAACATTCAATCAGTTAAAATCCAACAACCATTTATCGTAAATCCTAATTATAACATGTAAAATTTCACATGGGTATTCGACTTATTCATAATACCAATTTCAATGTAGCCTAGTAAAAGAAAGAATATCTCCCAAAAATCAATAGAACTATACCTTACTAAGATGGTCTACCAGAAGTCTTTGTGGCCTTCCTCTTCCCTTCTTTCCTTTCCTTAAATGGCCAAGCAACTATCATGTGCCCTACCTTCTTACAATAAAAGAAAATACTAGTTAGAGAAGAAACTCGAGGCTTCCAGCAATCACTCGAATAGTGGCCCCTGATCCCATAGTTGAAATATCCTACCTAACTCCTAGATGGGCTGTAGAACCGGACTCATCTTGCATCCTTTTCTTGCCTTTCGATTCAGAATTACCTTGCTCAATTGGTTATATTCTTTTCTGGTTAAACTCTTGCTTTTGCTTCACTAAAATCTCCTCCTATACAGAATCCCTCTCTGTTTCCTTAAGATGAAGTGCTGAATCAACTAAAACCTCAAAAGATACGACTAACCAAAGTAGCAAAGCCTTCTTTAATGGCATGCATAATCCACGAATAAACTTTTGATTTTTCTTCCTTGGGGTATTTATCAAATTGTGACGATGCGACTTTTCGACGTTCGAAAACCGACATCAATATGTCCACTGTTTCAACTGCCGAGCAATCGAATGCCGGAAAACCAAACCGTTAGGGTTTAAGAAAAGGAAAAAGATAGAAGAAGAGAGAAAAAGATAGAACAGAAAAGAAAGAAACAACGGAGCAATATCAGAATCTCGCAATCGCAGCGGAACAAGATATAATAGATAAATGAATAATCTTGAAACAATGAACTATATCTGTCATTACATTACATCATATCATTACATTACATCATCAGAGTATACAACAACAAACAACACTAACAGCGGAAAAGAAATACTATATACTAGTGAATACGCCATGCCATCCAACTTGCTTCCAGCAACTCCTGAATTCCAGAATATCCTGATGAACCTATCTCTTGACTGCCCGTGTGGAAATTTATGGGCACCCAGAGTTTAGGAAGGAAAACAATAAACTCCGAGCCAGTCATGTGACTGGTGTGAGAACTAAAAACAGATTATCTTTAAAACAAAGAACAGGATAATTTAAAAATAGATTCGCAATACTTTTTAGAAAATGAGACTACCATAAGGCCTCCCGCACACACACACAATGCAAACGCAGAATCGGAGGAGATTTCTCCTTATGATAGTCAAAGATGCTTGATACGCATTAAAAAGAAACATTTGATATTATTACTAGTGCATAGTGTAGGCAAAATTCGTTTCGAAAGTAAAGATATAAATCTTAGCCAGCATAGGCATTCCGCACTTATGCCTACTATAGCTACCATCCAAACAGTGGGGCGCAACCATAAGTGAATGATAGGTTCTATAACTAAAACCGTGCAAGATCGTATTGTTTCTTTGGATTTCCAACAAATGGCCAGGCCAAGGAACTTCCCATTGCCACATGGGTATGCCTCTGGAAAGACGACCCGAGAACCTAAACGGATCTTTGCCAACACAAGACTGGGCTACCCCTAACTGGGTAACTACTAACACGAATATGTCATTCCCCGATCGTAACCGATCTATATCCAAGGATCCTCGATTTCCAACAACCACAAAGCAATAAATTTGCAGCAACAAAATTGGTTAAGTATCTGGGCTCCATACCATGATACCACCTCTATCCAGAAGGAATGACATACACTAAAGGGGCGCTACCCATTAATAACCTTTCCGCATCCTTCCTGTTTTAACCGTTTCCGGGGTGTGAGGTCCGACGAAGTCTCGTCCACAAAGCCACGCTTTATACAAAAGCTGTGCTTAAATTCACAAATGCTCAACAGCACTTCGTATGCCACATTACCAATTTGGGAATGTATCACTAGTAACCATCAACTACATAACCTCTAAGGGTATTAAGCTAAGAGAATAAATTCTCCGCCACCAACGGAAATATATTTGATAGAAACCAGCTTTACATCTCAAACTGTAACGTCAGGCACACATCCATACAAGTCCGTTCCGGGATCGAACGGAACTGAAGGCACTTCCAAAGAAGTCCTTGCAATCCGGATATTCACTAATCACGACCGGACTTCCCCTCACAAAGGGTAATAAATTTCTATATTGGAGATCAGCCGATGCAGAAACATTTGATGGTAATCCTTCCGTTTTCACAACTATCTGGTCTTCAACACCGGTCATCAAATGCAATTCATAACGACGTATCACATATTCGGAATGGGTTGTACGACCCCAAGGTCCTTTCCCGGCTAACTCGAATAGTGAGCGCTTATTCAAAAATAAGTGTGGCATTCAAATTCAAACAAATCACAACAAATACCTATTTAAAGGTAAATATTGATAGTTGGTTATTTAACTATCAATAAGATGCGCAACGTCATTAGATTCAAAATAATTTTCCAAATTATTTATTTTCCCAAAAATATCTTTACTAGATATATAATTTCCACACTTCAACCATTTGAAAACAAATTTCAACTCACTTTTCACCTTTACCACTTTTGAAAACAAATTTCAAACATTTTTCCTTACGCGGAAATACTTTCATTTCAACATGGTTCATTTAAACCAATTAAATAAATCCTTACCGATTTTCTTTATATTTACGTTCCAAATCCGTAAATTTATTCCCACACTTCAAAAATAAATCAACGTTTATTTTTAAACAAATTTCCCTTTCTTTTATAAATTCCATAGTGAATCTACAGTTCCCAAATATCTATGAATATAAGATTTCCAAATCGATTTTTAATATACATTTTCAATTTATCTTTACAAGATAAAATCTCAAAATATTCACTTCATATTATAAAACATTTCCACACTTATTTAATAATAAGTAATTTACAAATCCATTTATTTTCAACACTTGGAAAATATTCAATATACTTAAATCGAAATTAAGTATATATTTCATTCTTTAAGGAAAACATTCTCTTAAACACATTTATTTGGGTCAAAAACGAATGTTGCGTAAAACATCGTTACGACAACCCAAAATCACTAGTATAGGGATTCGAACTTAAAAATAGATATATAAATCCCAATACTAAATAAAGCATTTTCTCTCGAAAATCATTTACTATAACAACAGTGTTATAGTCCACCATTTCCTTCTATTTCTCGAAAACGTCTATTTCAACAATGTATGTTGAAATCTATGTTTTCGATGTTTAATACATTTTAAAACGTCGTTAAAACAATTAACTTCATTTTATAATATTGATTTTCCCAAGCATATCCATTTTATTTAATAATATATTCACTGTCCAAAATCGTGAATATACTTCCTTAACCAATTTCAATATTTACTACACGTTTTATTTCAAGAATTTATTTGCTATCCAAGATTTGCGAATATATTTCCTTTTATAAACTTCTATATTCAATTTATCAAATTCAATTGATTTCGAATTTATAAACAACGTTTATAAATTCACACACACACACACACACACACACACACACACAAA
Organism: Allium cepa; assembly: GCA_030765085.1. Lineage (NCBI taxonomy): Eukaryota > Viridiplantae > Streptophyta > Magnoliopsida > Asparagales > Amaryllidaceae > Allium > Allium cepa. Next base: position 763,454,194 of record CM060937.1, on the reverse strand, counting down.
TATATATATTCATTTCATAAAACTTCAACTTATGAAAATCACTTTTATTTACCAATTCAATTTATAACTCAATTTTATACCAAAAATCTAATTTATATGATAATTACTTATAATATTTTATTTTACAAAACTCTACTTATTTTAAAATTTCACAATTTATAAATCTATAAATTTCACTCACTTATGAAATCCATTTATACTTCTTTTTAACACTTATAAAACTCGTTTTATAATTCCTATATTTTTAATTTATAAATATCAAATTTTAAATCTTTTATATATATTGTTTTTAAAACAATTCCAAAAATCCCAATTTAACTAAACTTATTCTTTTAATAATTTACAAATCGTTATTTAAAGCTTATATACTTTAAAATCATACTTAAGTATTATTTTCCAAAAATCATAACTTTTATGAAAATAAAATTATAACGTTTATTTATTTTAACAATTCAAAATTTTAATAAAACGTATATTTTCGAAAATCAGTTTAAAATTCCTTTTAAAATCAAAATCATCATTTTAAAACTTCAAAAATGGATCTGATGATGCAACAACACCAAATAGTCAATCACAACAAACCAAACATCATAAATCAATATGATAATCAACAAATATCACAATATCTGTAAATAAGTCAATATAGTTGTGGAATCCAGTTGGATCCCTCCAATCTGTTTCCCTGCATCCAAAGATGTTAGCACAATACCAATTTCGTTCCAGTACCGAATTATCGCGGTATATGGGATTTATAAAAATATTATCCGCTTAATAGACGCCGCAATAGGGTCTCATCTGCTGTATAATGCGGGAAAATCAACTCCAAGTACATAAATAATACCAATTTCACTATAAAGTGAAATATTCGCGGTATATGTTTTTAATAAATAACCTCCGCTTAATAGCGGTGCATAATGTCTATTTTAACCATCAATAGATAACAATCAATATTCAAACATACAATCATCAATTTTAAATTTAACTATTTAAAATTTAAATTGAAACAATTCGATTGAGTGAGAAGTTCTCACCTTGATTTTCCGATAGCAATTTGTAGTGTTTTATTTCGAATAAAATTAAACGTGCGTTTAATTTTACCCAAAATTTTCACTAGCTCCAAACGACTCCAATCCAATTCCATAGCATATTGTTCGACAATACGGTTCCAACGCAACTGGTTTCGTGTATTTTTGACCTCGTATGAAAGAGTTATGATATTTTAAACATCACATGAATTTATAATAAAACAATTTACATTTCTTTTTTTTTCAAACCCTACATCTCATCTGGACTGTGCATTTTGAAAGATGGAATCAAGGCCGCAAACCCTTTTCTTCCCTCTCCAGCTTTCGAACGTGTAAATAACCCAATTAGCCACCGATGCTTCACCAATTTATACTCCACCACCGTTCACCTATTCGACGATCAACAACTACAGTCACCTCCGCAACCACGCGCGCTAGCGAAGGCCTAAACCCGGTTGAACTCGGCATCTTCTAGCCGAGGAAAACGTGAACGAACGTGTGACTTTGAACTCAATTTGCCGTTGATCAGCTGCATTGATTTAGATTGTGTCCGTTGGATTTGCAGTTCGCTCGATGCTCTTTAACTTTGTAGTTGGAAGTTTCTGATATTAATTGGTGGACTTGAAGAAAATTAAGGGAGAAGGAAATTGATTTTCGGCCGTTCGTGGAGATAGTGGCGGCTGCGTATAAAACCCTAGAGTTTCTATTTTCTTTGCAAATGTGAATAATCCAAGGCCTTTTATAGAAAATTTCCAAATTACTATTCATCCCGAATTTTTCAACTCCAAATCTCGCGCGGTGACTGGCGTTTCTAGAGTTTACCCTACGTTTCGGACACAATGGAATATGTTTCGGAAGCTAATTCGATCATCTGTGCGAGATACGGCAATAAATGATAGATTTTAAATTAAATCGATTAAACGAATTTTCTATGCGTTTTGGCTTGCCCCGGACAAACAGTAAATCCGATTGACACAAAATTTGAAACCGTACACTAATATCACATTACGGATCCGATGAAACTAGTTTCGTCGAAATCCGAGACTGTTCAAAAAATGGCTAATTTCACCGTCGATTAAATATTAAAATATTCAATTTTCACAAATAAACTTAAAATTCAATTTTAAAAGTTCTATAACATCATTCTAACTTCAATATGATATAATAAAATTTTACAAATCAATTTTAATCATTTTAAACTCGATTTTCAATTATTTCTGTAATTTCAACTATTAAATAATCGATTTAATTATCCAATTAAATCCAATTATTCGAAATAAAATTTATTTGACTTATAAATCTTACTTATTAATATTTAAAATTAATTAAACATACAAATTTTAATTGACAGAAATTCTGGATCGTTACAATCTTTCCCTCTTAAAAGAATTTCGTCCTCGAAATTACCAAGTCAGAAAAAGTTACAAAATCCATTTACTTTTCAAAACAAACCGTTCAAATTAGATTTTACAAATCTCTTAAGTATTTAACTTTCCCAAAATTCATAGTTAAACTTCTTACAAAATCTTTACTAAGTTTCCAAATCCAAACTTTAGTTTTCAAAAATTTCCAATTTTCTCAAAAATATTCTAACGCCTTAAATTTTCGGAAAAATTCGCCAGAGTCTCCTTTGCGCGGCTCGATCTAAAAAAAAAATGATAGTATATATATCACAAATATACATCCCATCAAGTGATGAGGCATCCCGCAAGGAAAAAAGTGTAAAAGTACGATATTTAATCCGAGATATGTACCTTATTTATTATTAGCGTGCATATACGGCTAATATAGCGCGAAAGTGAGCTCCAAATGCGAAGCAAGCGCAATCCGCACCTACTAAACACTCAACAAACCAATGAGAAACATGTATATATGAAAATAGTATCAATATACATCATATAGTAACATATCAACTACATGTGCCAACATAGCAATGCATTCAATAGCAATAAATGCAACTACCAAATCAATATAAATTTACTTCTCATTAACATTTAACGAATTGGTTTTCCAATTGATTCATTAACATTGGATTTTACTAACATTTATTCATATCCAATTTCAATTAGTTTCCATTTACTAATTTACATTCAAGTTGGTTCATTTTCAAATCAAATTTCAATTCTATTCAAGTTCATTTTCTTCCAAGTTGGATTCAATTTCTTTAGCTTCCAATTTCGCTAATTCAGTTTCATTAACACTTAATGAATTTATATACAATCAATCAACAATCAAAAAACAACCAATGTTTATTCAATGCAACCAAATTTATTCACTTTACATTCAGTTTGGTTCAACACATTTAATTCCAATTGGATCATATTAAATTGACTTCCATTCAATTTATTCAACTTCCAATAACATTAGCTTTTAATGAATTAACACTTACATTCATTATTTCATATCAATTATTTACATTTAATTGATCAACATTCAATCTATTTATCAATTCAATTGCTAATTCCTTTAACAATCTAAAGTTGAATTTTATTCATATAACTCAAGTTCAAATTCTTAATGACTTCACTTCATTAATTCACTTATTAATTTACTTTGACACCAAAATCAACTCTATTCAACTTCACTTAAGTTATATTACATTAAACATCATTTGTTTAGCTTAACTTAAATTTCCACTTATAAATCCAATTCAGATTTTATTTCTATTTAACTTTTACCAAAGTCAAATTTATTAACTCATATTATAAGTTCAAAACTCCTTTCACTCATATTCAATTCATTCTTTTATAGTTGTTGTTTTTATTTAACTTATTCAAACAACATTTATTGACTTATATATATTTATATTTTCAACCACCAAGCAAGCAATTTTATATACACTTTAATAATTTTGAAAAATTATTCCTTTATACATAAAAAATAATCAAGATAAAATTATTTCATTTACTCAATTTAAAATGATACTTTGTTGGCTTGCCTCGTTTAAGAGTTTAGAAACCCCTATTGATTACGGTTGTACACCCCGCACCGACCAGAATACATAAACAGCTCAACGGATAAGCAAACACAATATAAAAAAATTTCATATTCACTAACAAATACGCGCTCGTATCTATTATTACACTCAAACTCATTCTAGAGTACTACTGACTCCATCTCTAATGAGTAATTTCCAACAGAGCCATGGTTGTCGCTTAACCATAAGCTTTGATACCAAATGTGACAACACGACTTTTCGACGCTCGAAAACCGACATCAATATGTCCACGGTATCAACTGCCGAGCAATCGAATGCCGAAAAACCGTACCGTTAGGGTTTAAGAAAAGGAAAAAGATAGAAGAAGAGAGAAAAAGATAGAACAGAACAGAAAGAAACAACAGAACAATATCAGAATCTCACAATCGCAGCCGAACAACATATAATAGATAAATGAATTGTGACGACCCGGAATTCTGAGCAATATCAATTTAATAATCTTTGATAATAATTAAATTGATTTGATCATTTTTTTGACAAGCTAAAATTATTTTAAAGATTTATGATAATAATTTGTTAATATCTATAAAACATTTTTCTTTACAATATGAATTGGCAAATTTAATTCTTTTGAAAGCTAATAATATTTTAATTTGAAAATATTTATTTTGGCAATTTAAAATTGGTTAGATTTATTTTATCTTCTATTTATAATATATATATATATTGATATATCTTGTAAATAGAAAGTTTTAAAAGCTAATATATATTCAAATTGTAATATATATGAATGTATATATTGTGATTTGAGATTTGTTTTAAAATCTAATATAGTAATTAACAAATTTAATGTTAGGATGTTTTTCTATTTGAAATGTGTATATATATTTGCATATGTACATTTGAAATAGGATGTTTATTAATTTGAATTTATTAAGTATTTCTAAACTTTATTATAGATATACATAGTTTTGTAATTTGAAAAGTCAATTTGATTTAATATTTTTGAAGTAATAATTGAGATTTAAATTTCTATAACAAAGTTAATTTCTTATTTAATATAGATATATATATATTATGTACTTAAGTTTGCAATAAGATTTAAAAAGTTCATTTGTTTTTATTATTCTTTCATTTTAATTTTACCATAAGATAGGTTGTTTTAAAATTTTACATAGAAAGTTAAAATAAAATTTTCAAATCTATAAACATGTGTTACATTAAATTGGATCTAAAATTTATAAATGTATATATAAATTTTCTTTTGAAATATTTATTGAAGTCTAAAAGTTTATTTTTATAAGATAAAAACATTTTATAATTTTCTACACATTACATAATTAGCTTAAACCAATTATAAAAAAAAAAGAATAACATTCAAGGTGTTAATTTAACATTTAAAACAACATTTGTAAATATTAAATAATACATAACCACACTTGTAAACATTATAGAGTGGGTTAAGACAATTGTAAGATCCTTATAACCTTAAGTGACAAATGTCTTTTACATTAATAATAAAATTTATAATCTAACAGTAAAATATAAAAGATGATTTTTATTCTTCAGCTGAAAACATTTTCTTCAAACTCAAACTTAATACAAAACAAAGATATAGAATCAAACAAAGATCAAGTATGAATGTAAATCAAAACAAAAATGGAAGAAGTTACTGTAAAATCTGGAAAATGCAAATGCCAGATTTTCAAATAACATAGAAGAAAACTGGGGATTCAAACAGAGGATAAATTCAAATGCAATTTTTTCAAATAGAAATCAGAGGCAAAGGAAATCCAGCATGCATTCTAGAATTTATCGACATTTCAACATCAAGGGTAGTGAAATTTTAAAAACCTGGAATAGTCTCGGTGTTTTGTTTTTTTCAAAGGTGAGTAAATAATTTCTTTTAAAAACAGTTTAAACATTGGATTCATCTTGTTATTATGATTAAATAACATGATGCTGATAGAATATTTGATTTAAATTTGAATGCATTAGGTATGTTTGTTTTGCCTGTGAAGTATACATATGTCCTGTGTAAAGTAACAGGTTTCATTTCATTATAAAGTCAATAATCCAGTATTGAATTCGTATTGACCTATGATGTATAAATAGAAGTTGATTTTAGACAAGTAATCTATCTCTTAAAAATATTTATAGGATTTTAAAGTGCATAAATGGCTCGGTAATTTGAAATTTAGAGTAAACCTTTAATTTGGGTCAAAAACTTTTGTATTCAAATTTAAGTTTTGATATTATATTTGGAATACAAATGGGAAATAATGATTTTTAAGGTTTGAATCATGATTTTTGGATTCATATTTGGAGAGAAATCACGGGTTATTGGTTTTGGGCATTTTGGTCGATTGATGACGAACGACGGTGTAATCGACGATGCGGTTGAGGGTGAAGGTTAAGGGAAGGTAGTAGATCATCAGAAAAATACTATTGGATTTTATTTGTGATTATGTTGGCCTGAATTGTTCGAGATAGGGTTTATCACCTGAGTTTTTACGTCGCCATTTATTTCGATTTTGCGGCGACATGGAGTAATAGGAGTTGTGCGCGTATGGTTAGGGAGATGGTGGGAAGCGAGACGTAGCTTCTGGGAGGAGGACGAGGCATCTCGTGGCAAAGATCGTCGACGGAGAGCCATTTTTAGTTGAGTTTGGTACGGGCAGTTTGGGTTTTTGGTCGAATTTCGTATTTCGATCGAAACGTATTTTCTAGGTTGTGCGTATGGTTGCCGGGGTCTAGAGCGACGTAATGATGACCCGAGAAGGGTTCGTCGTTGGCGAGGTTGATCGTGCACGTTGACTACACTGCTGCGTGCATCAGGGGGCAATGGGCTCTGGAAGAAAAGGGGGGCTCGAAGTTCTTTGCGGGTTTGCATTGTGATTTCTCGAAGCAGCCATAGGGTAGGGAAGACTCGGGGTGTTTGCTTATTTTACTTGGGTTTGTCGCGTGTAATTCTGTGGTTTACTCGAGTATGTTGGGCAGGATTATGTTTTGGGTACAAACAATTATAAAAGGTTTAATAAATTTTACAACAAGGTTTATAAAGTTCAAAAACAAGATAATATGATTTTGTAAATAATTCTAGATTAGAAAATAAGAGTTAAACAAGTTTGTTTATAAAACTAAGTTGTTTTAAAGTAGGTTGAACAAGTTTTATTTATATAAATATGAAAGTTAAAAAAAATAAGTGGATATTGAAATAAGTTTGTATTAAATTTTTATTAAATAGCTTTGGAAAAGGGGTTTTAAGGATTCAAAAGTTTAATTTAAAATGTGTTTAATTATAAATTGATTTCTAAAGTTTATATTTTATTTTAAATTAAGTATAATGATTAAGAACATGGTAATCAATTAAGATAAAGTTTTTATTAAGTAATATAGAATTTTGATTTAATCATAGATGATTAATTTGTGGAAATAATTAAGATAATTCAACTTTTACTAATAATCAAAGTGTTTTGGTTAATATTAATGATTTGATTTAGATAATGGTTATCTTAATTAAGAATCTTTTTATTATTAGAAGTTAAGAATCATTTAATTAATTTAAATGATTAAGTTAAATAATTAATTAAATAATTAAATTTTGATTAATTAAGATAATCACATATGGGTTAATCTTACATAATTACTTGGGAAGTAATTAAAGTAATTAAGTGGTTAAGTACCAGATGTTATTGAGTAAGAGTTAATTAATTTATTAAAGTAATTAAGTAAATGTGATTAAGGATTAATCACTTGAGTTATTAATTAAAGAATTAATTAATTAAAGGTTTAAATTATTTGATTAATGATTATTTAATAAAAGGATAAAGAGTAATTAATTAAGTGATTAATTACTTATTAACGTAATTAATTAAGAAAGAATTTTAATTATTAAAGTAATCATTAATTAACGGAAATAATTGATTAATTGTTAATTAATAATTTAAGGATAATTAATTTATAATTAAGTTTTAATTACTAAATGTAATTAAAGTAATTAATCAAAGGTGATTAATTAAAAGTAATTAATTAATATGGTTAATTAAATGTAATTAATCAAGTATTTAATTAAAATTAATTAATCAAATGTGATTAATTAAAAGTGATTAATCAGGTATTATTAAAGGATAATTAAGGAATAATTATCAGGATAATTAAAGAATAGTTAATCAAGTATGATTAATTTTAAGAGGTAATTACTTAGTATAATTTGGAAGTAATTAATCAGGATGATAAATTAATATGGTAATTAAGTAATAATTACTTAAAGCAATTAAGTGATAATTAATCGAGGAAGATTAATTGAAGTGGATAATTAAGTAATGTTAGTTAATTAATTTGTAATTAATTAATGAATTAGTAAGATGGATTGATGATATATCCAAGTGATTTAGTAAGTATTAATTTAATTTAAGGATTAATTAAATTAATTAAGTTTGGATCAAACTTGTTTATGAATGATTAATGATTGATTGATAAATATCATTGGATGAGTTAATGATATTGGTTGATATTATGTGTCATTGGTTCATATGTGATGATGTGAATATGTTATATCTGAGATGTGATATTTATGCTGCTTTGTAATATGTATAGATGCATGTGATAATAGTGGATTACCTATCTGTGTGTTATGAATCATCCATTTATGTTAAGTGATATTTCTGAATATCCATTGTTTAATCCCTTAAGTACAACTTGGACATTAAAATGGCATTTGGTTTCGGTGAGATCGGGTTTGAGTTTCTATATTTGGATATCCGAAAACCACACCGATCCAAAATAAACGTTAGGTCGTTAATCCAAGTGGAGCAAGTGAAGATTCGAGTTGTAAGGGCTATACGTCAGTATAACTTTGTTGGTGATTCCGTAATGAGTTTAACGGAATAGTGCTTATAGGTTCGAGATGGTGATTCGGAGTGCAAAGGCTATGGTCGTTGACTCTGAGGGTGATTCCAAAATGAGTGTAACGAGATAATGCCTTCGGTTTCGTTCGAACCCGGAACGAACTTGTATGGATTGAATGCTTTCAGAACACCGTCAGGTGGACGATGAGCATTCTAAGTGACATGTCCTATAAAGGTAATCGTAGCCTCAAGCCTCATCGACCGGGAATGGCTAAAACAGGGGAGGTGCAGCAAGGCTTCGTGGGTCGCACCCACTGGAGAGCAAGATTTACATCTGTCTAGAAGTCCCTTTATATTCGGCTGTGTGGGTGGTTGCTAGCTACAACCACAGGGTTGTCTTGTTCGGAACTATTCAGTAAGGAATGGGTCCGGCCTTGTGTAGCAGGCGAGCGGGCATACTCCTCGGTACGGTGATCTAGGCCACGTATTGTGACGGGAGGTACCCCAGTAGCCCTGCCATTGATGGAAACCCATTCTTCCTACGAGACCCTACAGTTTTGTTTGTATTACCCACTTTTGTGGATATTAGCTGGAATTTAATCATGTAACAATTTCGGCTATTTCATATTTATTTGAAAACCCTAGACACTATTATAATATCATTGGATTTCCTATCAAATGTTTTGGTTAGCGTAGGGTAAAAACTTTTCCATGTTTATGTGTGGGAAGTCTTACGTGATACCTTTTCTTTTCAAAGGTTTTTCTAAAGTTAAGCAATCTTAAACCGTTTACTCACACCAGATCCCTGTCTGACCCGAGTGTTTATTTTCTGTTTTATTAAACTCTTGGGTACTCATATTATGTATGAGTTGTCAAATGATTCAGGTTATCTCGTGACGAATTCTGGAGGGGCTTTGGAGCAGGAGGCTTCAGCGTGTAGATATATAGTTAGAGTTTCCGCTGTGTGTTATTCTGTGTTGATGTTCTTGTATTGTATATTAGACAGAAGCGTTATAACTGTCTAAATTGATATGTTTAGTTGTGTACTCTGATGTATATGATACTAAATTTATGTTATATATTATATTTCATTCGTTCCGCTGTGAGATTCTGATGTGTTGTTTTTCTTTCTTATTTTTCTTTTCTTCCTCTATCCCTTTCTTTCTTAATTAGTGATGCGATTTTCTGGTGATAGAAAGTCGGGTCGTTACAGTTGGTATCAGAGCATTAGGTTGAGTGAATACCTAGGCTCTGGAGTGGTGTCTATCTTGAGAGAGCATACTTGTAATTTATATATATATATATATATATATATACTTATATATAACTACCTAATCTGTTGGGTTATCTGTTTGGATTTTCCAGCATATGTTATAACGGTAGATAAGTTAAGAGTGTGTGGAACACAACTACCGATAATGGAAGAGGTTTATATGTTGTGGTTGGAGATGTGTCTGTCGAGATTGTAGATCTAATACCGTCTCGAATAAGTTTTGTAGATTGGTAAAAGGATTTCTTTGAGTCCAGAGGAAGTCTTTTTCAAGAATTGGAGTATATTCTTAGAGTGTGAGGTTGACTTGCTCTTAAGTGAGCAGGGATTTCCAAGAGTTGAGGTTGTCAGCTAAATAGAAGCAGGTGATGGTTTATTGATGGCTTCAGGAGGGAATAGTTGTGTGATGAGATGCAGTATCCATAGATGGTTCTGAAGATGTTCTTTTGAAGCCAATTTATGGTGGTATTGAAGGAACTGTAATGCCTACTGCAGGGAGGATTCGGATGTTTAGATATTTTTCTGGATCTCAAGTGAGGGTATCTTATCTGTATTGAAGTATGAGACTAAGGTCGATGAGTTACCTCATTTCGGACATGGTCTCAATTGTTTTCTTAAGAAGATAAGTGGTTGGAGTTGGGTTGGAGCTGAGTTTCTTGAGAAGATATCTACCGTCTCAAGGATTTTTGGTGGAATTGGGTGTTAGTTTTGTGTTTCAAGAGCTTGTGGTCAAGGAAGATCTGTTGGCGTAGCTGTATCATTGAAGTGAAGTTTGGAAGCAGCAGCGTGGATCTGTTTCTTCGATGATTCAGTAATCTTTGGAATTCTAATATCAGCAGACCAGGAAGATAATGAAAACTTATCCATTTCTTCGAGAGGCTCAGTAGAGCAGGATATTTGTAGGAAGTGATCTATCATTTTTCCTGGTAGATAAGACATTCTGGAGAGATTGATCTTGATTAGGAAAGTTGTTCTAGTTGGTGAAGCAGATAGTTTCTTTGGAATCAGAACTGAGAGGGATCGCAAAAGCGACTTGCGATTAGTTTGGGAATCTTTGAGTATTCTTTGAATTGAGGAATCTCATATGGAGGTAAAGGCTACTTAAGCAGTCGAAGATTTTTCAGATGTTTTCGATGAATTCAGAAGTTGACCTGAATCGGAGATTGAGTTTTCTTATCAACTTGGATTCCAGGAGTAGGATTGATGATCAACTATATAATAGGATGACTCTTAGAGCAAGAAGAGTTGGGTGAGGCAGCTCAAGATTCTTTGGAGAGGGATTGATCATCTTATTCTAGTTGAGATTCTGTTGGGTATTTTGATCAAGTGGAAGGGTCACTAAGATTTTGCTTGTGTTCTTCGATGGCATTCTTATCTACTCTAGATCAGAGTTGTGTAGCGGAAGCGAGGTAGCAGTTAGTCTGGTATGGGAGCAACCGGAAGTTGCAGTATACATGAATTAGAGGAATTTCTACAGGAAATTCAAGTATAAAGAAATTTCTGGATTTGGTAGCCAAGGATGTCAGGTGCAACTGTTTGGCTATTCAAATATGAGATACAGGTTTGAAGTCCATTGATGCTTGTGGAACAGAGTCGTATTTTGGATTTCAGCAAATTATTTTTGGAAAGCCATTTTGATTGAGTAGGACCTGGAGATTTGGTTTGATTTTGGTCCAGTTTGTTGTATGAAGAAATCAGCAAGGGTTAGGCTGATCAGGAATATTGAAGGTGACTCAGGAGCATCGGAAGAGTTACGCAGTTAGAATTGAGGAGATTTGGAATGTGCAGTTAGAGTTTGGATATTGACTTAGTTTTATCCGATCAAAGGAGATATAAGACTGGGTAAAGCTGGAGAGCTAGCTCCAGAGGTATTTTGAGTTTTCTGTGTTCTCTGGAGATTAGATTTTAATCTACAGGATTTAATTGCCAGTCTGGATAGCTGGAATTTATTGTATTTCACATATCTCTGAGGAATATGTGTATGATTCTTTGAGTGATAGAATTAGCTATTCAGAAGGATCTGGTAGTTGAGCAGGTTTGAGTTTAATCTGATATCTTGTTCATTTTTGAAGGATCAGATGAGAGAGTTCTTGGTTATAGTAGTATAGTTACTTAAGATTCTGTAGAGCGAGTATTCCAGTATAGGTACCTGGAAAACTCTTGATAATATTAGGAAGTTCTATTCAGAATTTTGTTTGGATAGATAAAGTTATATGTTTGAATTGGTTATTTTGGTTACTATAGTTGATAGTGTATGATTTATTGTGTGATTGCTGTTTGAAATTTAAATTCTTTAGCTGGGTTATTAAATTATCTTTGCTTTTAAATTTCGGGGACGAAATTCTTTTAAAAAGGGAGGAAGGTGACGACCCGGAATTCTGAGCAATATCAATTTAATAATCTTTGATAATAATTAAATTGTTTTGATCATTTTTTTTAACAAGTTAAAATTATTTTAAAGATTTATGATAATAATTTGTTAATATCTATAAAACATTTTTCTTAACAATATGAATTTCAAATTTAATTCTTTTGAAAGATAATAATATTTTGATTTGAAAATATTTATTTTGGCAATTTAAAATTGGTAAGATTTATTTTATCTTCTATTTATAATATATATATTGATATATCTTGTAAATAGAATGTTTTAAAAGATAATATATATTCAAATTGTAATATATATGAATGTATATATTGTGATTTGAGATTTGTTTTAAAATTTAATATAATGTTAGGATGTTTTTCTGTTTGAAATGTGTATATATATTTGTATTTGTACATTTCAAATAGGAATTTTATTAATTTGAATTTATTATGTATTTCTAAACTTTATTATAGACATATATAGTTTTGTAATTTGAAAAGTTAATTTGATTTAATATTTTTGAAGTAATAATTGAGATTTAAATTTCTATAACAAAGTTAATTTCTTATATATATAGATACATATATATATATATATTGTACTTAAGTTTGGAATAAGATTTAAATTTAAAAAGTTCATTTGTTTTTATTATTCTTTCATTTTAATTTTACCATAGGATAGGTTGTTTTAAAATTTTACATAGAAAGTTAAAATAAAATTCTCAAATCTATAAACATATGTTATATTAAATTGGATCTAAAATTTATAAATGTCTATATAAATTTTCGTTTCAAATATTTATTAAAGTCTAAAAGTTTATTTTTATAACATAAAAACATTTTATAATTTTCTACACATTACATAATTATATGTATATAGCTTAAACCAATTATATATAAAAAAAAAGTATAACATTCAAGGTGTTAATTTAACATTTAAAACAATATTTGTAAATATTAAATAATACATAACCACACTTGTAAACATTATAGAGTGGGTTAAGACAAGTGTAAGATCCTTGTAACCTTAAGTGACAAATGTCTTTTACATTAGTAATAAAATTTAAAATCTAATTGTAAAATATAAAAGATGGTTTTTATTCTTCAGCTGAAAACATTTTCTTCAAACTCAAACTTAATACAAAACAAATATATAGAATCAAACAAAGATCAAGTATGAATGTAAATCAAAACAAAAATGGAAGAAGTTACTGTAAAATCTGGAAAATGCAAATGCAAGATTTTCAAATAACATAGAAGAAAACTAGGGATCAAACAGAGGATAAATTCAAATGCAAGTTTTTCAAATAGAAATCAGAGGCAAAGGAAATCCAGCATGCATTCCGGAATTTATCAACAATTCAACATGCAAGGGTAGTGAAATTTTCAAATCCTGGAACAGTCTCTCTTTTTTATTTTTCAAAGGTGAGTAAATAATTTCTTTTAAAAATAGTTTAAACATTGGATTCATCTTGTTCTTATGATTAAATAACATGATGCTGATAGAATATTTGATTTAAATTTGAATGCATTGGGTATGTTCGTTTTGCCTGTGAAGTATACATATGTCCTCTGTAAAGTAACAGGTTTCATTTCATTATAAAATCAATAATCCAGTATTGAATTCATATTGACCTATGATGTATAAATAAAAGTTGATTGTAGACAAGTAATATATCTCTTAAAAATATTTATAGGATTTTCAAGTGCATAAATGGCTCGGTAATTTGAAATTTAGAGTGAACCTTTAATTTGGGTCAAAAACTTTTGTATTCAAATTTAAGTTTAATATTATATTTGGAATACAAATGGGAAATAATGATTTTTATGGTTTGAATCATGATTTTTGGATTGATATTTGGAGAGAAATCACGGGTTATTGGTTTTGGGCATTTTGGTCGATTGATGACGAACGACGGTGTAATCGATGATGCGGTTGAGGGTGAAGGTTAAGGGAAGGTAGTAGATCATCAGAAAAATACGATTGGATTTTATTTGTGATTATGTTGGCCTAAATTGTTCGAGATAGGGTTTATCACCTGAGTTTTTACGTCGTCGTTTATTTCGATTTTGCGGCGATATGGAGCAATAGGAGTTGTGCGCGTATGGTTAGGGAGATGGTGGGAAGCGAGACGTAGCTTCTGGGAGGTGGACGAGACATCTCGTGGCAAAGATCGTTGACGGCGAACCATTTTTAGTTGAGTTTGGTTAAGGCAGTTTTGGTTTTTGGTCGAATTTCGTATTTCGATCGAAAGGTATTTTCTGGGTTGTGCGTATGGTTGCCGGGGTCTAGAGCGACGTAATGATGACCGGAGAAGGGTTCGTCGTTGGCGAGGTTGGTCGTGCACGTTGACGTGCACTACTGCGTGCATCAGGGGGTAATGGGCTCTGGAAGAAAAGGGGAGCTTGAAGTTCTTTGCGGGTTTGCAGTGTGATTTCTCGAAGCAGCCATAGGGTACGGAAGACTCGGGGTGTTCGCTTATTTTACTCGGGTTTGTCGTGTGTAATTCTGCGGTTTACTCGAGTATGTTGGGCAGGATTATGTTTTGGGTACAAACAGTTATAAAGGGTTTAAGAAATTTTACAGCAAGGTTTATAAAGTTCAAAAACAAGATAATATGATTTTGTAAATAATTCTAGATTAGAAAATAAGAGTTAAACAAGTTTGTTTATAAAACTAAATTGTTTTAAAGTTGGTTAAACAAGTTTTATTTATATAAATATGAAAGTTAAAAAAAAATTAAGTGGATGTTGAAATAAGTTTGTATTAAATTTTTATTAAATAGCTTTGGAAAAAGGATTTTAAAGATTCAAAAGTTTAATTTAAAATGTGTTTAATTATAAATTGATTTCTAAAGGTTATATTTTATTTTAAATTAAGTATAATGATTAAGAACTTGGTAATCAATTAAAATAAAGTTTTTATTAAGTAATATAGAATTTTGATTTAATCAAAGATAATTAATTTGTGGAAATAATTAAGATAATTCAACTTTTATTAATAATCAAAGTGTTTTGGTTAATATTAATGATTTGATTTAGATATTGGTTATCTTAATTAAGAATCTTTTTATTATTAAAAGTTAAGAATCATTTAATTAATTTAAATGATTAAGTTAAATAATTAATTAAATAATTAAATTGTGATTAATTAAGATAATAACTTATGGGTTAATCTTACATAATTACTTGGGAAGTAATTAAAGTAATTAAGTGGTTAAGTACAGAATGTTATTAAGTAAGAGTTAATTATTTTATTAAAGTAATTAAGTAAATGTGATTAAGGATTAATCACTTGAGTTATTAATTAAAGAATTAATTAATTAAAGGTTTAAATTATTTGATCAATGATCATTTAATAAAAGGATAAAGAGTAATTAATTAAGTGATTAATTACTTATTAAAGTAATTAATTAAGAAAGAATTTTAATTATTAAAGTAATCATTAATTAATGGAAATAATTAATTAATTGTTAATTAATAATTTAAGGATAAATAATTTATAATTAAGTTTTAATCACTAAATGTAATTAAAGTAATTAATCAAAGGTGATTAATTAAAAGTAATTAATTAATATGGTTAATTAAAAGTAATTAATCAAGTATTTAATTAAAAGTAATTAATCAAATATGATTAATTAAGAGTGATTAATCAGGTATGATTAAAGGATAATTAAGGAATAATTATCAGGATAACTAAAGAATAGTTAATCAAGTATGATTAATTTTAAGAGGTAATTAAGAGGTAATTACTTAGTATAATTTGGAAGTAATTAATCAGGATGATAAATTAATATGGTAATTAACTAATAATTACTTAAAGCAATTAAGTGGTAATTAATCAAGGAAGATTAATTGAAGTGGATAATTAAGTAATGTTAGTTAATTAATTTGTAATTAATTAATGAATAGGTAAGATGGATTGATGATATATCCAAGTGATTTAGCAAGGATTAATTTAATTTAAGGACTAATTAAATTAATTAAGTTTGGATCAAACTTGTTTATAAATGATTAATGATTGATTGATAAATATCATTGGATGAGTTAATGATATTGGTTGATATTATATGCCATTGGTTGATATGTGATGATGTGAATATGTTATATCTGAGATGTGATATTTATGCTGCTTTCTGATATGTATAGATGCATGTGATTATAGTGGATTACCTATCTGTGTGTTTTGAATCATCCATTTATGTTAAGTGATATTTCTGAATATCCATTGTTTAATCCCTTAAGTATAACTTGGACATTAAAATGGCATTTGGTTTCGGTGAGACCGGGATCGGGTTTCCATATTTGGATATCCGAAAACCACACCGATCCAAAATAAACGTTAGGTCGTTAATCCAAGTGGAGCAAGTGAAGGCTCGAGGTGTAAGGGCTATACGTCAGTATAACTCTATAGGTGATTCCGTAATGAGTTTGACGGAATAGTGCTTATAGATTCGAGATGGTGATTCAGAGTTCAAGGGCTATGGTCGTTGACTCTGAGGGTGATTCCAAAATGAGTGTAACAAGATAATGCCTTCGGTTTAGTTCGAACCCATAATGAACTTGTATTGATTAAATGCTTTCAGAACATCGTCAGGTGGACGATGAGCATTCTAAGTGATATGTCCTATAAAGGTAATCGTAGCCTCAAGCCTCATTAATCGGGAATGGCTAAAACAGGGGAGGTGCAGCAAGGCTTCGTGGGTCGCACCCACTGGAGAGCAAGATTTACCTCTGTCTAGAAGTCCCTTTATATTCGGCTGTGTGGGTGGTTGCTAGCTACAACCAAGGGGTTGTCTTGTGCGGCACTGTTCATTAAGGAATGGGTCCGGCCTTGTGTAGCAGGGGAGCGGGCATACTACTCGATACAGTGATCTAGGCCACGTACTGTGACGGTCGGTACCCCAGTAGCCCTGCCAATGATGGAAACACATTCTTCCTACGAGAACCTACGGTTTTGTTTGTATTACCAACTTTTGTGGCTAGTAGCTGGAATTTAATCATGTAACAATTTCGAGTATTTCATATTTATTTGAAAACCCTAGACACTATTGTAATATCATTGGATTTCCTATCAAATGTTTTGGTTAGCGTAAGGTAAAAACTTTTCCATGTTTATGTGTGGGAAGTCTTACGTGATACCTTTTCTTTTCAAAGGTTTTTCTAAAGTTAAGCAATCTTAAATCGTTTACTCACACCAAACCCCTGTCTTACCCGAGTGCTTATTTTCTGTTTTATTAAACTCTTGGGTACTCATATTATGTATGAGTAGTCAAATGATTCAGGTTATCTCTTGATGAATTCTGGAGGAGCTTTGGAGCAGGAGGCTTCAGCATGTGGATATATAGTTAGAGTTTCCGCTGTGTGTTATTCTATGTTGATGTTCTTGTATTGTGTATTAGACGGAAGCGTTATAAATGTCTAAATTGAGATGTTTTGTTGTGTACTCTGATGTATATGATACTAAATTTATGTTAAATATTATATTTCATTTGTTCCGCTGTGAGATTCTGATGTGTTGTTTTTCTTTCTTCTTTTTCTTTTCTTCTTCTATCCCTTTCTTTCTTAATTAGTGATGCGATTTTCTGGTGATAGAAAGTCGGCTCGCTACATGAATAATCTATAAACAAAGAACTATATCAATCATTACATTACATCGTATCATTACATTACATCATCAGAGTATACAACAACAAACAACAACTAACAGCGGAAAAGAAATACTATATACTTGTGAATACACCATGCCATCCAACTTGCTTCCAGCAACTCCTGAATTCCAGAATATCCTGATGTACCTGACTCTTGACTGCTCGTGTGGATATTTGTGGGCACCCAGAGTTTAGGAAGGAAAACAATAAGCTCTGAGTCAGTCATGTGACTGGTGTGAGAACTAAAAACAGTTTATCTTTAAAACAAAGAACAGGATAATTTTAAAATAGATTCGCAATGCTTTTTAGAAAATGAGACTACCATAAGGCCTCTCGCACGCACACACAATGCAAACGCAGAATCGTAGGAGATTTCTCCTTATGATAGTCAAAGATGCTTGATACGCATTAAAAAGAAACATTTGATATTATTACTAGTGCATAGTGTAGGAAAAATTCATTTCGAAAGTAAAGATATAAATCTTAGCCAGCATAAGCATTCCACACTTATGCCTACTATAACTACCATCCAAATAGTAGGGCGCCACCATAAGTGAATGATAGGTTCTACAACTAAAACCGTACAAGATCGTATTGTTTCTTTAGATTTCCAACAAATGGTTAGGCCAAGGAACTTCCAATTGCCACATGGGTACGCCTCTGGAAAGACGACCCGAGAACCTAAACGGATCTCTGCCAACGCAAGGCCGGGTTACCCCTAACTGGGTAAATACTGACACGAATATGTCATTCCTCGATCGTAACCGATCTATATCCGAGGATCCTCGATTTCCAACAACCACAAAGCAATAAATTTGCAGCAACAACATAGGTCAAGTATCTGGGCTCCATACCATGATACCACCTCTATCCAGAAGGAATAACATACACGAAAGGGGTACTACCCCCTAATAACCTTGCCACATCCTTCCTGTTTTGACCATTTCCGGGGTGTGAGGTCGATGAAGTCTCGTCCATAAAGCCACGCTTTGTACAAAAGCTGTGCTTAAATTCACAAATGTTCAACAACACTTCATATGCCACATTACCTATTGGGAATGTATCACTAGTAACCATCAACTACATAACCTCTAAGGGTGTTAAGCTAAGAGAATAAATTCTCCTCCACCAACGGAAATATATTTGATAGAAACCAGCTTTACATCTCAAACTGTAACGTCAGACACACATCCACAAGTCCATTTCCGGATCGAACGGAACCGAAGGCACTTCCAAAGAAGTCCTTGCAATTCGGATATTCACTAATCACGACCGGACTTCCCATCACAAAGGGTAATAAATTTCAAAATCGGAGATTAGCCGATGTAGAAACATTCGACGGTAATCCTTCCGTTTTCACAAATATCCGGTCTTCAACACCGGTCATCAAATGCAATTCATAACGACGTATCACATATTCGGAATGGGTTATACGACCCCAAGGTCCTTTCCCGGCTAACCCGAATAGTGAGCGCCTATTTAAAAATAAGTGTGGCATTCAAATTCAAACAAATCACAACAAATACCTATTTAAAGGTAAATATTGATAGTTGGTTATTTAACTATCAATAAG
Organism: Allium cepa; assembly: GCA_030765085.1. Classification (NCBI taxonomy): domain Eukaryota; kingdom Viridiplantae; phylum Streptophyta; class Magnoliopsida; order Asparagales; family Amaryllidaceae; genus Allium; species Allium cepa. The sequence continues at coordinate 763,434,520 of CM060937.1, read as the reverse complement.
ATGCGCAACATCATCAGATTCCAAATAATTTTCCAAATTATTTATTTTCCCAAAAATATCTTTACTAGATATATAATTTCCAAGATTATATATATATATATATATATATATATATAATTAACAGTTCATTTTATAAAACCATAAAAATTTATATTCCGAACCCATATTAGTATTAAATAATTTGTTTAAAACAAATTAAGTTTACATTTTAAAAACAATACTTCAAAAACCAAAATTATTCCTACTAAATTACTTACTATATAATAACTCTTTGTAATCATTTCTGAAAAGGAACCAGAGTGATTTGTAAACAAGTTTGAAACCTATAATTAGAAGTAAACTTTCTTTTGTAAATTGTTCTTATTCAAACTATATATATTAGATAATTATAAAATTAACATAAAAAACATAGTGTAACGACCCAGAATTTTAGTCGCTTGAATTTGGAATATTTAACTGATTTGAAATATTGAACAGTTAAATTTATAAGTTGAATAATTTAAATTTCAAATATAGCGATTTATTTGATAAATAAATTGTTGAATTTAATATTTGGAATTATTTAATAATTAAATCCGAAAGTTAAAGTGAATAAAAAAATGATTTCAAAAGTCAATTTAAATTCTATTTAAATAAGAATGAAGATAGTAAACTTTTAATTTAGATTTAAAAGTGATTAACTAAGTTTTTATAATAGTTCATTTTAATTAACAGATGAAAGCAGTCTTTTGGAACACTGTCTCAGAATTCGACGAAACCAGTTTCATTGGTTCTATAATTGTGAATTATTATATGTTGATTAATTTAATGGTGATCGGATGTACCGTTTGATCGTGCGAGTTTGAATGCTTATAAATCAGTTTTAGAATTATATAATGTAACTGGGTTTGAAAAGCCATCTTCTGTGTATGATCGAATTAGGTCTCGAGACTAGTTTCATTGTGTTCGAAATAAGGGTATCACATAGAGAATGCCAGGCGGCTCGTCTTTATAGGAGTTCAAAAACGTTTGGATATTTTCGAATATATATATATAGGTATGTATGTATGTGTGCCCATACTTAAGCCCATACCCCATCAACTTCACAGCCTTACCCTACATGTTCAAACCATACGGTCGCTCCTCTATTTAGTTTTCTCGTTTCTCCGAGATAGGTTTGCTTTTTTTCTAAATCAATCTATCTCCAACCAACGATCTATTTTGATCGCGTCAAGTTTAAGAAGATCGTGGTTCGACCCTTGAAGGAGAAGTGTTTTCCTCGACAAAGTGAAGCTAATGTACGGTTGGACTGGGTTACTATGATCCTTAGGCGGCACGGTAGCAAGATGAATGAAATTCGTTCATGTTCAAATTCCGACGCCTACGTTCATCAATGGATCGAGGCATGTGATGGAAAGTTGTAGAGCATGGCAAGGAATAGTCACAGCCCAAGTTAGGAGGTGCAAAATCAATCGTGGCGGCGGTAGTTTCGAGAAAATGCTGTCGCATTTTATGTGTTCTCCGGCGAGCTCAGGTCATCGAGGGTGTGTCACATGTGGTTGAGGGTGTAACGACCCAGAATTTCAGTAATTTAAATTTGAATATTTAATCAATTTTAAATATTGAAAAGTTAATTTTATAAGTTAAATAAATTATATTTCAAATATGGCGATTTATTTAGTATTACATTTGTAAAAGTAATATTTGAAATTGTTTTAAATAATTGAATCTTGAATTTAATTTGAATGAAAACGATTTCGAAAGTTGATTTAAATTCTAGTTGAATAAGGAGGAAGAGAGTAAACTTTTAAATTTGAATTAAAAGTGAATAAACTGATTTTGGAAAAAACTTCACATGTAAAAATAGCCTTCTGGGGCACTATCTCGAATTTTGACAAAACCAGTTTCATTGGATTTGTAATTGTGAATTATTATATACCGTCGAATTTCATGGCGGTCAGACTTGTTGTTTGGTCGTGCGAGTTTGAAATGTGTAGAAATTACATAAAGGAATTTAAACTAAAATATAATTTGATTTTGAAAAACTCTCTTCTGTATATATGGAATTGACTTTTGATATATTTTTCATTGTGTTCGAAATAAGGGTATAACATATAAAACACCGGGTGGCACGCTTCATTTGGAGTTTGAAATTTTAAAGTGTCAATAGTGCTATGAAAATCTGCTATAAAAGGGCCTTAGTTTCTTTCATTTGTAAACCCTAAATCTTCAGCCGCCATCCTCCTTCCCTAAACCCAAACTTCATCCAATGTCCCAAATTCCATCTGACCACCTGAGGCCGTATTAGCCTTCGAGTTTAACTAACAAAAAGTCGTCCAGGTCCAGGTGAGCTAAATCAATCGTTGGATCAAACTGGTTGGCGACGAGGCGGCGGTTAGTGGGTCGATGTGACGCCCTACCTCTATATTCACATTAACCAAGGACACTACTGGATAATGCCGTTAGTTAGTACAAAGAATAAGGCTGTTGAGGAGCGACCATCTGTGTAATTGCTTTACGCGAGTACCGATATATCCAATAGTATATCATGCATTTCATTCAAGAGGAAATCCGACATATCAATTACAAACTCAAAGCTTCTACACAGTGGCTATGTGGGCCTCGAAAACAAATACAAAATCAGCACAACACAAATCAGTCTCATATATTCATATCACTAAGGCGGAAACAAATATGAATATATCAACTTGAAGTGTACATCAAAGTAGTGGTCATACAAGAGCCACTACATTAGAAAAGAATATGTACACATCAAGGAGTCTCTATCTCAAATGTACAAAATGAAAAACTACTAAGCTAAAGTAGTTAGCCAAAAGTCAGAAGATAGTCCTTGATAAGAGGTCAAGTTGAAGCTCCTGAAGCACCTCGGTCTGACTCAAGTATTATTTAAGTAGAAAAATAATAAGATTATCAGTCTAGCTATAAATATCATATAAGATGAGATAGGATAAGAGACATGACAAAATTATATATGATAACAACAAAATCATACAATATCTCAAACTTTCTCAAACACCAAAAAGAATGTGATATTCTTTAGATTATTCACCAACTTTAGAATATTGGAAAAACATGTCAACGCAAATCACAACAATCGGTGAAACACAAAGTCTAAAAATCAATAATTAGAAATCCAAAAACCACAAAGGGGGAGGCCTATCATAAAAGGGAGCATGAAAACTAACCAAAACGTGTATCACAAATGGGACACTATCCCATTGGTTGCTAACCCATAAAAATACGAGGTACAGTTCACCTTTTGGGGACAAATGAGCCGAACATCAAAGCACCTAAAAGATACACCCCATGCACAGCCAAACATCGACGCACCTGAATAGATATGCCCCATGCACATATTTACTGAGTCGATTGCTCCATGAACGGTCAAAAGACCATGGTCGTTAGCCGATAAAAATTAGACGAAGCTTTGCAAAATAGCGTATAGTCCGCCATGAGGACAAAGATACATCGCATATCACTAGTCTAAACTATAAAATGATCATAATTGATCAATAAGAAGTGTGAATTACACTGAGTTAGTAAATAAACGAGTTTAGCTTTTTGTCCCATAACCACTAGCTTAACCTAAATAATTACGAACAGATTGCAGATTTCCACTCAAAAATTGTCACAAGATTTCAAATGAACAAGTCTAAGAATTAACCAACGAAGTAAACACAAGCGTTTCATATCACTTGTTTTGCTAAGTCAATTAATTGGATTTCTTGAATGAATGAGGTAAAGGTTTGTATATACTAATAAATTGGAAAACAGTTTTCAAAACAAGCTTTTCATTAATAGTAACGTTGAAATCATTTTTGTTGAAAGAGTTTGAGTATTTACTACTAGTATAGAAACATTTGCATTTTAAAGTGACAAATCATAGAAACGATTGTAAAAACAATCTATCACCAAAAATTCACATCTGACGACACGAATTAAAACCATAAAAGTCGATATCAAATCCATCAAGTGAATACTCCCAAAAAAATCCAGAAAACAAGTCATTAAAGTCGATAATAAATGACAACAAATAACCGGATAAAAAAAAATCGATTCAAACGGTAATCCACTGAAAAATAGGCAAATTGGCTGAATTAACCAACTGCCAGACAACTGGAGGTTTCCCCAGAAGTCTGAGCTGAGAATCTGGAAATTTTCTTCCACATTGTCCAGACGTCTGAGAATAACCTCAAACGTCTGAGCAGTAAGTCTGGATTTTATATTTCGATGACTCAGACATCTGAGTTCTTTCCCAGACGTCTGAGCTGAAGCTCAGGGCAAAAATCCGCCTAGGCCATTAATGGCCAACTTGGTTCGAAAGCGATCGGACGAGTAAAGGAGGCTAGGGATTTATGCCAAGTGACAACCCAGCCCTATATGCTCTCCAATAAGCTCCAAACAACATGTCCAAACATCCATTGTAGGATTTTCATAGATTTTGACTTCAAAATACCGAAAATTGGAAAATTCATCAAAATAATTCAATTCGAAAACAATTGGACATGAAATAGGTGTTAGGAATTCATACCTAACAACAATGAAAGCTATAGACATAGATGGGAGTTCAAGAACTATAACGACCCAGAATATCAGTCATTTGAAGTTCGTATATTTAATTGATTTTAAATATTCACAAGTTAATTTTATAAGCTGAATAACTTATATTTGAAATATAGTGATTTAATTGAATAATTAAGTTGTTAATTTAATATTTGAAATTGTAGAAATAATTTGACATTGGATTGAATGTGAATGAAAATAATTTATAAATCGGAAATAAATTCTATTTAAATTAGAATGATGTTAGAGAACTTTTAAAATTGAATTAAAAGTAAATTTACAGAAATTGAATATTTTAATGTTTAATTAACGCGTAAAAATGGCCATTTTTCATACAGTCTTAGATTTCGACGAAACCAGTTTCATTGGATCCGTAACGTTTCATTATCGTAAGATTTCAAATTTGGTGTCAATCGAATTTACAGTTTGTCCGGGGCAAGCTAAAATGCGTAGAAATCTATTTAAGTAAATTTTAAATTTAAATTAGTCGATTTGAAAACCTATCTTCCAAATACAATCGAATTGGCTTCCGATATATATTCCATTGTGTTCGAAATATGGGCAAAACAATATAAACGCTAGACGACAGGCTTGATTTGGAGTTCGGAAAAAATTCGGATGAATAGTGTCATGAAATTTTCTATAAAAGGACGTTATTATTTTCATTTTGCAAAAACCCTAGAGAGGTTAGGGAAAGCAACCACCTTATCAACCAATGACCAAAAAACTCCTTAATTCTTCCCTCGATCTCGTCAAATCCGTAAGCAATTACAAAAAACTTCCAACTAGACAAATGTTAAGCATCGTGAGATCTTCGAGATCAACGGTCATGATCATGATTAGTGCAGTAGATTGGTGCCAATCGTCGCTCAAATGCCATGTTTGAACGTGATTTCCCAGGGCATGCCGCGACCGAGTTCGTTGGCGTTTATGGTGATGGGGGAGCTCGTCGTGGCCTTTCGACTGGTGGTTGTTGATCAATGTAAAGATGATCGGTGGTGGCTCGATAATTGTGGGATGAAGGCGGCAAGATGTGTTCGTGTATGTGTGTTTTTCACGATGGGAAGGAGAAAACAAATCACGACCAAGATCTAGATTTTGCAAATCGAATGGCCTGGATTGAAGCAAGGTTAAAAATTAAAATTAAAATCTAAATTAATTTATATAATAATTCGTGTGATATTTAAAATGTTGTAACTTCTTCATACGATCTCTGTTTTCGACGAAACGAATTGCGTTGGGTCCGTATTGACGAGCACTACATTATAAACCTAGATTGGAATTTATTTTGAGCTAGTGAAAATTTTGGATAAATTTAAACGTCTGTTTAATTTTATTCGATATAAAACACTACAACTGCTATTGGAATCATTGTAAGTACAACTCACTCTTTCTGACTCACCGATATTTTTATTTAAGTGAGAATAAATATATTTTTATATAAGTGAGAATAAATATTATTTATGATGATTAATGATTTTATGATGATATATGATATATTGATTGGTATTTGGAAATATTCCGACCTATTGGAGCAGGTGGCCCTATATGTTCCCGTGTATGAGGAGTTGACCCATTGTACATGTGTTTGCCTCGAAGAGGACATTGTACATATTTTATAATATGTATATTTGTTGTAGGTGACAGGTTGAAGGGATCTAACTGGATTTCTCACCAGTATTGGTTTTATTTATAGATATTATGATATATTCTATTATCATATGATATATGATGTTTTGGATGTCGTGATTGATGTATTTAGCGACGTTGCAGCATTGGGCCTATTCTGGAATTTTAAAAATGTTAAAGTGATGACTTCCAAATTTAAAATGATTTTTAAGTGATTTTGGAGATATACGTTTTATTGAATTTTGAAGTTAAAGAAATGAATTTATTTTAAATAAATAAATGTTATAATTTTTATGTCATAAAAATTATGATTTTTGTGAAAATATAATCGAAATATGATTTTTGAAATGTGAAGTTAAATATTTTATAAAATGGTTTAAATGGAGTTTTTTGAATTATTATGAATGATTTATATATAAGATTTATAAAATTGATATTTTATAAATCAAAATAACGGAATTATAAAGGAGTTTTGTTAATGTTAAAATGGAGTTATAAATGGATTTTATAAGTGAATAAGATTTATAATTGTGAAGTTATAAAATGAAAGAATTTGTAAATAAAGAGAATTATAAGTAAATTAACTTATAATTGAAATTTAGAATATAAATGAGATATAAATGGAATTTGTTAATAAAGAAATTTATAAATTGAATTTTTTATAAAAAAATAAATGTGAATTGATATACATTGTTTTATAAATCCGAAATCAATTGAATTCGACAAGTTAAATATAGAAGTTTATTAAAGGAATTTCATTCACAATTTTGGATAGTGGAAAATCCTTTAATAAATGTGTAGAAATATTGGATTTGGTAAATGAACTATATTCACGATTTTGCACAGTGAATAATTTTTTGAATTAAATGAATGTTTTGGAAAGTAATCTTTTAAATTAAAAGACAGGTTTTAGAAATTGATCTTTTTAATGGATTTAAATGTTTTATAGATGTTTTAAAATGTGTTAAGTATCGAATACATAGATTTCAACATTCATTGTTGAAACAGACATTTCGAGAAATAAGGAAATGTGGACTATAACACGGTTGTTATAGTAAATGATTTTTGAAGGGAATTATTGTAACGACCCAGAATTTTTATTAATTTAAATTTGAATATTTAATTAATTTTAAATGTTAATAAGTGAATTTATAAGTCAAATAAATTTTTATTTGATTTATTAGATTTAATTAGATAATTAAATCGATAATTTAATATGTTAAATTATGGAAATAATTGAAAATTGAGTTAAATATGATTGAAAATGATTTGTAAAATTTTATTTTATCATATGGAAGTTAGAACAATATTTTAGAACTTTTAAAATCGAATTAAAAGTTAATCTGTGAAAATTGAATATTTTAATATTTAATAATCGACTGTAAAATAGCCAATTTTTGAACAGTCTCAGAATTGAACGAAACCAGTTCCATTGGATCCGTAATAGTTAGTTATTACCGGATTTCAATTTTCGTGTCAATCAGAGTTATCGTTTGATCGTGGCAGCTCGAAACGCATCGAATTATTTTTAATTTAAATTTGGCGAGTCAAAATAGCCATTTTTCAAAAAGTCTCGGATTTCGACGAAACCAGTTTCATCGGATCCGTAATGTGATATTATTGTAAGGTTTCAAATTTCAAGTCAATTGGATTTACCGTTTGTCCGGTACAAATTAAAACGCCTAGAAATCGATTTAAATCGGTTTAATTTAAATCGAACGTTTTCAGCCATAACTCGCACATACTTCCGAATTAGCTTCCGAAACCTGTTCCATTGTGTCCGGAACGCGGGATAAACCCTAGGTACGCTGGTTACGGCGCCTAAATCGGAGTTCGGAATTCCCGGGATGAATAGTGTTTACGCTTGCTTTTCCTATAAATACAACCTCACTCTAAAAAATAAAATAAAAACACTAAAACCCTAATTTACATTTACAGCCGCCACTTTTCTGTTCTATGGCCAGATTTTTTCCAATTTCATTCCTTAATCTCTTCCAATCCATCAAGATTTAGCCGATGTGTTTAACACGAAGGTTGGAGAGCACGAAGAGAGCTTTGATTTCATACGGGGTTGATCGGAAATGGTGCAACGATGGGGGAGATAAGTGAGGCCGTTCTCATCAGCAAACGCACGCAATTCGAGGAGATTGTGCAGGCCGAGTTGCAGGCTATCTTGGCCGAAGGTGGAGGAGGGTTGTGGCTTTGATTTGGCACTCCCCGATCGAGATTTCGTCGAGTATGAATGGAGTAATGTCAAACCCTAATCTTGGAGCATGGGTTCTATGTGAACGGCTCCAACCTGTAGAGTATGCGTGCGTATGAAGGAGGTAGGAGATGAGCAGGGGCTGTTGGATCTGGTGTGGACGGTGATGATGAGGGGATGGTAAAAATTTATAAAGGATAGTGTAAATTTTAGTTTAAAAATCGTGTACAAACTTGTAAAATCAATATCTTTTTCATACGAGGTCGAAAAAATGCAAACTCAGTTGCGTTGGAATCGTATGGACGAGCACTACGCGATGAAGTTGGTTTGGAGTCGTTTGGAGTTAGTGAGAATTTCGGGTAAAATTAAACGCGCGTTTAATTTTATTCGAAATAAAAGCTAAAACGGAAATTGAAACCAAGGTGAGAATTTCTCACTCAATCGAATAGATTTCGATTTTATTTTAAATAGTTAGATTTAAAATATTTAAATGCATGTTTGAATGATGACTGTAAATTATTGATTGTTGAAATAGACATTATGCGCCGTTAGTAAGCGGATGTTATTTAATATAAACATATACCGCGAATATTTCATAAACAGTGAAATTGGTATTATATATAATATCAATATATATATATTGGCATATGTATATATTGCAGTTGATTGATTTCCCGCATTTTTTGTTTAGCGGATGAGACCCTATTACGCCGTTAGTAAGCGGATAATATTTAATAAGAACATGTACCGCGATAATTTCGTACTGGAGCGAAATTGGTATTGTGCTAATGTTTTTGGATGCAGGAAACAGGTTGGAGGGATCCAACTGGATTCCTCAACAGTTTTTATTTGATTTTCAGATATTTTGATATTTGATGGATTATCATATCGATATATGATATCGTTGTTAGTCGTGATTGACTATTTGGTGTGTAGCATCATTGGACCCAAATTTTGGGATTTTAAAATAATTTTTAAAGTGATTTTTGAAAATATACTATATTTTTGGAATTGATCCATCATAAATAAATAAACGTTATAATTTTTAAAGTTACAGAAATTATGGTTTTTGTGAAATATAGTAAAAAAAAAAAGCTAATTTTTAGAAATACGATTAAAAGTCGATTTTTGAGAAATATGAACCAATGATTTTATAAAATAGTTTAAACTGGATTCTTGAGTTTATTATTAAAAGTTTGAATATAAGATTTATAAAATTTGATTATTTTATAAATCAAGAGAACGGTGAAATTTTAAAGGAATTTAAAGACGTTTTAGAATAATAATATAAACTGATTTATATTAAGAGATTTATAAATGGATATTTATAAATTGAAATATAGACATTATAAAACGAGTTTTTATAAGTGTTTGAATTAAGTGAAAAATGAATTTCATTAAAGAATGAAATTTATAGAATTATAAACCGTGAAGTTATAAATGAAATTTATAAATAGTAAGATTTATAAATTTGGTGAAATTATTTGAAGAATAGATTGGATAAATCATTAAATCTTATAAGTTATAAGATTTATAAATTGGAAAGTCTTTAAAAGAACGATCTTATAAAATAATCGTTTTATAAGTATTTAACTTATAATATGAACGTTTAGTTTATAATTTAGTTATAAACTGGAATAGGTTAATAAAAGAATTTATAAAAAGGAAGTTTTTATAAATAAAGAGAAATGGAATTTATAAACGTTGTTTTATAAATCCGCAAATGACTTATTTTGATAAGTTAATTGTTATAACTTAGAGATAGAGTTATATTCACATTTTGAACAGTGAATAATCCTTTAAGTTAAAGTGAATAGAAATGATGAAATTTGTTAAGGTAGTATATTCACGTTTTTGAATAGTGAATAATACGTTAAAGAAATTGTTTTAGATATGATGTTTTAAATAGAATTAAGACGATCTAACGATGTTTTAAAAGGTGTTGAGATTCGAAACCATAGATTTCAACATTTATTGTTGAAATAGACGTTTTCGAGAAATAAAAGGAAATGTGGACTATAACACTGTTGTTATAGTAAATGATTTCCGAAAGGAAATGTTTTTGTATAGTATTGGAATTTATATATCTATTTTAATTTCGAATCCCTATACTAGTGATTTTGGGACGTTGTAACGATGTTTTACGCAACATTCGTTTTGGCCCAAATAAATATGTATAAGTGAATGATTTTCTTAAAGAATGAAATATATACTTAATTCGATTTAAGTATATTGAATATTTTCTAAGTGTTGAAAATAAAAAGATTTGTGAATTACTTATTTTTAATAAGTATGGAAATGTTTTCCAATATGAAGTGAAAAATTAGAATTTATCTTTTTAAAGATAAATTGAAATGGATTATTGAAATCGCATATGCATGGATATTTTGAAATATAAATTCATTATGGAATTTATAAATGAAAAGGAGAATTGTTTTAAAAATAAATATTGATTTATTTTTGAAGTGTTGAAATTATATATATTGTAAAGATATTTTGGAAAATAAATAATTTGGAAAATTATTTGGAATCTGGTGATGTGTGCATATCCAGTGATAGTTCAATAACCGACTATCAGTATTTCCCTTTAAATGGGTATTTGATGTGAATTGATTGAATTTGAATGCACACTTATTTTTGAATAAGCGCTCACTATTCGGGTTAACCGGGAAAGGACCATGGGGTCGTATAACCCACTCCGAATATGTGATACGTCGTTGTGAATCGCATTTGAAGATCGGTGTTGAAGACCGGATATTTGCGAAAGCGATAGGATGACCTGTCGATTGTCTCTGCACTGAGTTGCAACGGTATAGAGACTCCCTAAGTGATGGGAAATCCGATCAGGATTGTGGATATCCGGATTGCAAGGACTTCTTTGTAAGTGCCTTCGGTTCTGTTCGAGCCCGGAACAGACTTGTATGGATTGTATGCCTGACATTACAATTTGAGATATAAAGCCGATCTCTTTCAAATATATTTCTGTTGGTGGCGGAGAATTTATTCTTTGCTTAACACCCTTCTTTGAGACATACGAGCTCAAAGGTTATATAGTTGAAGTTATCAGCGATATATTCCCAGTTTGGTAATGTGACATGTTGAGTGATGCTGAAATGATCATTGTGTTGATTATTGTGATAGGATCATTTATTTGATCGTCTATCTTAGTGATCATTGTGTTGATCATTTGTTGACCCAAAGCATGGCTTTTGTATAAAGTATGTTTTTGTGGACGTGAATTCGTCGAGCCGCACATCCCGTGAATGGTCAAAACAGGAAAGATGCGGCAAGGTTATGAGGGGTAGCACCCTTTAGGATATGTCCATTTCCTTCTGGAAAAGGGTGGTATCATGGTATGGAGCCCAGATACTTACTCATGTTGAAACACTTTGTTTTTATGATTGTGTGAATTGATTAGAGAGCTCTCGGATAAAGGTCCCAAAGGACCGGGGGATGGCATATTCGGTCAGTTGTTACTCAGTTAGGAGTAACCCGGCCTTGTGTTGGTAGAGATCCGGTTTGGTTCTCAGGGATGTCCATCCAGAGGCATTCTCATGTGGCAATGGGAAGTTCCTTGGCCTGATCATTCGTTGGAAATCCAAAGAAACAATACGAGACTTGTACGGTTTTAGTTGTATAACCTGCTATGGAATGTGGCGGTAACCTGCTATTGAACATAGTTAGCTATAGTAGGCATACGATAATGGTCGTATGTTGGCTAAGATTTATATTCTACTTTCGAAATAAATTTTTCCTACACTATACACTAATAATAATATCAAATGTTATTTTAAATGCGTATCAAGCATCTTTGACTATCATAAGGAGAAATCTCCTCCGATTCTGCGTTTGCATTGTGTGTGTGTGCGGGAGGCCTTATGGTAGTCTCATTTTTAAAAGCATTGTGAATTGACTTTAAAAATATTCCTCTATTTTGATTTTTTAAAGATAAATAAACTGTTTTGAGTTCTCACACCAGTCTCATGACTGACTCGGAGTTTATTGTTTTCCTTCCTAAACTCTGGGTGCCCACAAATTTCCACACGGGCAGTTAAGAGTTAGGTTTATCAGGATATTCTGGATATTCTGGAGTTGCTGGAGGCAAGCTGGATGGCATGGCGTATTACTAGTATATAGTATTTCTTTTTCCGCTGCACTGTTTGTTGATATTGTATGTTGTTGTACACTCTGATGATATGATGTAATGAAATGTAATGTAATAACTGATATAGTTCTTTGTTTAAAGATTATTCATTTATTATTATATGTTGTTCCGCTGCGAATTGTGAGATTCTGATGTTTGTTCTGTTGTTTCCTTTCTGTCCGTTCTATTTTTAAAATTCCTCTTTTTCTATTTTTAAAATTTTCTGTTTTCAAATTTCTCTATTTTCTCTATCTTCTTATCTCTTCTTTTCCCTCTATTTTTCTTTTTCTATCTTCTCTTCTCTCTTCTTTCTTTTTCTTAATTCTTTTTTAAAACCCATAACTATTCGGTTTTTCGGCAACGATTTTCTATCTTCTCTTCTCTCTTCTTTCTTTTTCTTAATTCTTTTTAAAACCCATAACATCTCGGTTTTCGGCCTTTGATTTCTCAGCAGTCGATAAAGTGAGTGTCGATGTCGGATTTTCGAAAGTCGAAAATTCCAGTTTGTTACATTTGGTATCAGAGCTTATGGTTAAGCGACAACCATGGTTCTGTTGGGTATTATTCATTAGAGATGGAGTCAGCAGTACTCTAGAATGAATTTGAGTGTAATAATAGCTATGAGAGCGTATTTGTTAGTGAATATAAAATTGTTTTATATTGTGATGATTGGTTTATTGAGTGGTATATGAACTTTCGTCAGCGTGGTCCGCAAGACTATGCCGAAGGGGTTTCTAAACACTTGAATAGAACAATTCGACATAATATTGTTTTAAATTGGGTAAATGAAATAATTTTACTTGATTATATTTTTTTATATAAAGGAATAATTTTTCAGAATTATTAAATGTATATAAATTGATTGTTAGATTGTTTGAATAATCTAAATAAAAGAATAATTGTATAAGCAAAAGAATTATAAGAATTGGAATTATAATTAATGTGAATTACAATTGTGAATAAACTTATATATACAAGAAGTAAAATTATATGAATATGAGTTATAAATAAAAATGAATATAAGGTTAAATGAAATATAACTTAAGTGTTGTTGAATAGAATTGATATGAAATAATGAATGTAAGTGTTAATTCATTAAATTCTAATGTTATTGGAAGTTGAATACTTGAATGAAAGTCAATTTAATAAAACCAATTGGAAAGTAAAGATGTTAAACCAAAATGAATGTAAGTGAAGCGAAGAAATTTGGTTGTAATCAATATATTTTGGTTGTTATATGATTGTTGATTGATTACATATAATTCATTAAGAGTTAATGAAATTGAATTAGTGAAATTTAAAGCTATGAAATTGAATTCAAATGGAAAGTAAATAAATTTTAATAGAATTGAAAGTGAATTTGATTTAAATTAGAAAATGTAAACTAATTGAATTGAGAATGAATGTTAGTAAATCCAATGTAAATAAATCAAAGGTGATTTGAAAGTGAAAACCAATTCATTGTATATTAATGAAAATATGAATGAATATTATTGATTATGAATGATAATTGGTTGATGGTTGAATATATATTGCTATTGTTGCATTTGCTATGTGACATATATAGTTATCATGTTGCTATATGTGGTATATTGAGATTATTGTCTATATGCATGATTCTCATGTTGTTTGTTAAGTGTTTAGTAGGTGCGGATCGCGTTTGCTTCCCATTTGGAGTTCGCTTTAGCGCTATATTAGCCGTATATGCTCGCTAATAAAATATAAGGTACATATCTCGGATTAAATATCGCACTTTTATACTTTTTTCCCTTCGGGATGCCTCATTACTTGATGAGATGTATATTTGTGATATATATACTGTCATTTTTTTTTCGGATCGAGCCGCGCAAAGGAGACTATGGCGAATTTTTCCGAAAATTTAAGGCGTTAGAAAATTTTTGAGAAAATTGGAAATTTTTTTGAAAACCTTAACTTTGATTTTGGAATTGAAAGTTAAATAATAGTAATTGTTTTTGAAAAGATAACTAAGTATGATTTGGAAAACTTAGTAAAGTATTGTAAGAAGTTTAATTATGAATTTTGAAAAGTTAATAGATTCTGTAACCTTTCTTACTTGTAATTTCGAGGACGAAATTCTTTTAAGGGGGAAAGATTGTAACGACCCAGAATTTTTATTAATTTAAATTTGAATATTTAATTAATTTTAAATGTTAATAAGTGAATTTATAAGTCAAATAAATTTTTATTTGATTTATTAGATTTAATTAGATAATTAAATCGATAATTTAATATGTTAAATTATGGAAATAATTGAAAATTGAGTTAAATATGATTGAAAATGATTTGTAAAATTTTATTTTATCATATGGAAGTTAGAACAATATTTTAGAACTTTTAAAATCGAATTAAAAGTTAATCTGTGAAAATTGAATATTTTAATATTTAATAATCGACTGTAAAATAGCCAATTTTTGAACAGTCTCAGAATTGAACGAAACCAGTTCCATTGGATCCGTAATAGTTAGTTATTACCGGATTTCAATTTTCGTGTCAATCGGAGTTATCGTTTGATCGTGGCAGCTCGAAAGGCATCGAATTATTTTTAATTTAAATTTGGCGAGTCAAAATAGCCATTTTCCAAAAAGTCTCGGATTTCGACGAAACCAGTTTCATCGGATCCGTAATGTGATATTATTGTAAGGTTTCAAATTTCAAGTCAATTGGATTTACCGTTTGTCCGGTACAAATTAAAACGCCTAGAAATCGATTTAAATCGGTTTAATTTAAATCGAACGTTTTCAGCCATAACTCGCACATACTTCCGAATTAGCTTCCGAAACCTGTTCCATTGTGTCCGGAACGCGGGATAAACCCTAGGTACGCTGGTTACGGCGCCTAAATCGGAGTTCGGAATTCCCGGGATGAATAGTGTTTACGCTTGCTTTTCCTATAAATACAACCTCACTCTAAAAAATAAAATAAAAACACTAAAACCCTAATTTACATTTACAGCCGCCACTTTTCTGTTCTATGGCCAGATTTTTTCCAATTTCATTCCTTAATCTCTTCCAATCCATCAAGATTTAGCCGATGTGTTTAACACGAAGGTTGGAGAGCACGAAGAGAGCTTTGATTTCATACGGGGTTGATCGGAAATGGTGCAACGATGGGGGAGATAAGTGAGGCCGTTCTCATCAGCAAACGCACGCAATTCGAGGAGATTGTGCAGGCCGAGTTGCAGGCTATCTTGGCCGAAGGTGGAGGAGGGTTGTGGCTTTGATTTGGCACTCCCCGATCGAGATTTCGTCGAGTATGAATGGAGTAATGTCAAACCCTAATCTTGGAGCATGGGTTCTATGTGAACGGCTCCAACCTGTAGAGTATGCGTGCGTATGAAGGAGGTAGGAGATGAGCAGGGGCTGTTGGATCTGGTGTGGACGGTGATGATGAGGGGATGGTAAAAATTTATAAAGGATAGTGTAAATTTTAGTTTAAAAATCGTGTACAAACTTGTAAAATCAATATCTTTTTCATACGAGGTCGAAAAAATGCAAACTCAGTTGCGTTGGAATCGTATAGACGAGCACTACGCGATGAAGTTGGTTTGGAGTCGTTTGGAGTTAGTGAGAATTTCGGGTAAAATTAAACGCGCGTTTAATTTTATTCGAAATAAAAGCTAAAACGGAAATTGAAACCAAGGTGAGAATTTCTCACTCAATCGAATAGATTTCGATTTTATTTTAAATAGTTAGATTTAAAATATTTAAATGCATGTTTGAATGATGACTGTAAATTATTGATTGTTGAAATAGACATTATGCGCCGTTAGTAAGCGGATGTTATTTAATATAAACATATACCGCGAATATTTCATAAACAGTGAAATTGGTATTATATATAATATCAATATATATATATTGGCATATGTATATATTGCAGTTGATTGATTTCCCGCATTTTTTGTTTAGCGGATGAGACCCTATTACGCCGTTAGTAAGCGGATAATATTTAATAAGAACATGTACCGCGATAATTTCGTACTGGAGCGAAATTGGTATTGTGCTAATGTTTTTGGATGCAGGAAACAGGTTGGAGGGATCCAACTGGATTCCTCAACAGTTTTTATTTGATTTTCAGATATTTTGATATTTGATGGATTATCATATCGATATATGATATCGTTGTTAGTCGTGATTGACTATTTGGTGTGTAGCATCATTGGACCCAAATTTTGGGATTTTAAAATAATTTTTAAAGTGATTTTTGAAAATATACTATATTTTTGGAATTGATCCATCATAAATAAATAAACGTTATAATTTTTAAAGTTACAGAAATTATGGTTTTTGTGAAATATAGTAAAAAAAAAAAAAAGCTGATTTTTAGAAATACGATTAAAAGTCGATTTTTGAGAAATATGAACCAATGATTTTATAAAATAGTTTAAACTGGATTCTTGAGTTTATTATTAAAAGTTTGAATATAAGATTTATAAAATTTGATTATTTTATAAATCAAGAGAACGGTGAAATTTTAAAGGAATATAAAGACGTTTTAGAATAATAATATAAACTGATTTATATTAAGAGATTTATAAATGGATATTTATAAATTGAAATATAGACATTATAAAACGAGTTTTTATAAGTGTTTGAATTAAGTGAAAAATGAATTTCATTAAAGAATGAAATTTATAGAATTATAAACCGTGAAGTTATAAATGAAATTTATAAATAGTAAGATTTATAAATTTGGTGAAATTATTTGAAGAATAGATTGGATAAATCATTAAATCTTATAAGTTATAAGATTTATAAATTGGAAAGTCTTTAAAAGAACGATCTTATAAAATAATCGTTTTATAAGTATTTAACTTATAATATGAACGTTTAGTTTATAATTTAGTTATAAACTGGAATAGGTTAATAAAAGAATTTATAAAAAGGAAGTTTTTATAAATAAAGAGAAATGGAATTTATAAACGTTGTTTTATAAATCCGCAAATGACTTATTTTGATAAGTTAATTGTTATAACTTAGAGATAGAGTTATATTCACATTTTGAACAGTGAATAATCCTTTAAGTTAAAGTGAATAGAAATGATGAAATTTGTTAAGGTAGTATATTCACGTTTTTGAATAGTGAATAATACGTTAAAGAAATTGTTTTAGATATGATGTTTTAAATAGAATTAAGACGATCTAACGATGTTTTAAAAGGTGTTGAGATTCGAAACCATAGATTTCAACATTTATTGTTGAAATAGACGTTTTCGAGAAATAAAAGGAAATGTGGACTATAACACTGTTGTTATAGTAAATGATTTCCGAAAGGAAATGTTTTTGTATAGTATTGGAATTTATATATCTATTTTAATTTCGAATCCCTATACTAGTGATTTTGGGACGTTGTAACGATGTTTTACGCAACATTCGTTTTGGCCCAAATAAATATGTATAAGTGAATGATTTTCTTAAAGAATGAAATATATACTTAATTCGATTTAAGTATATTGAATATTTTCTAAGTGTTGAAAATAAAAAGATTTGTGAATTACTTATTTTTAATAAGTATGGAAATGTTTTCCAATATGAAGTGAAAAATTAGAATTTATCTTTTTAAAGATAAATTGAAATGGATTATTGAAATCGCATATGCATGGATATTTTGAAATATAAATTCATTATGGAATTTATAAATGAAAAGGAGAATTGTTTTAAAAATAAATATTGATTTATTTTTGAAGTGTTGAAATTATATATATTGTAAAGATATTTTGGAAAATAAATAATTTGGAAAATTATTTGGAATCTGGTGATGTGTGCATATCCAGTGATAGTTCAATAACAGACTATCAGTATTTCCCTTTAAATGGGTATTTGATGTGAATTGATTGAATTTGAATGCACACTTATTTTTGAATAAGCGCTCACTATTCGGGTTAACCGGGAAAGGACCATGGGGTCGTATAACCCACTCCGAATATGTGATACGTCGTTGTGAATCGCATTTGAAGATCGGTGTTGAAGACCGGATATTTGCGAAAGCGATAGGATGACCTGTCGATTGTCTCTGCACTGAGTTGCAACGGTATAGAGACTCCCTAAGTGATGGGAAATCCGATCAGGATTGTGGATATCCGGATTGCAAGGACTTCTTTGTAAGTGCCTTCGGTTCTGTTCGAGCCCGGAACAGACTTGTATGGATTGTATGCCTGACATTACAATTTGAGATATAAAGCCGATCTCTTTCAAATATATTTCTGTTGGTGGCGGAGAATTTATTCTTTGCTTAACACCCTTCTTTGAGACGTACGAGCTCAAAGGTTATATAGTTGAAGTTATCAGCGATATATTCCCAGTTTGGTAATGTGACATGTTGAGTGATGCTGAAATGATCATTGTGTTGATTATTGTGATAGGATCATTTATTTGATCGTCTATCTTAGTGATCATTGTGTTGATCATTTGTTGACCCAAAGCATGGCTTTTGTATAAAGTATGTTTTTGTGGACGTGAATTCGTCGAGCCTCACATCCCGTGAATGGTCAAAACAGGAAAGATGCGGCAAGGTTATGAGGGGTAGCACCCTTTAGGATATGTCCATTTCCTTCTGGAAAAGGGTGGTATCATGGTATGGAGCCCAGATACTTACTCATGTTGAAACACTTTGTTTTTATGATTGTGTGAATTGATTAGAGAGCTCTCGGATAAAGGTCCCAAAGGACCGGGGGATGGCATATTCGGTCAGTTGTTACTCAGTTAGGAGTAACCCGGCCTTGTGTTGGTAGAGATCCGGTTTGGTTCTCAGGGATGTCCATCCAGAGGCATTCTCATGTGGCAATGGGAAGTTCCTTGGCCTGATCATTCGTTGGAAATCCAAAGAAACAATACGAGACTTGTACGGTTTTAGTTGTATAACCTGCTATGGAATGTGGCGGTAACCTGCTATTGAACATAGTTAGCTATAGTAGGCATACGATAATGGTCGTATGTTGGCTAAGATTTATATTCTACTTTCGAAATAAATTTTTCCTACACTATACACTAATAATAATATCAAATGTTATTTTAAATGCGTATCAAGCATCTTTGACTATCATAAGGAGAAATCTCCTCCGATTCTGCGTTTGCATTGTGTGTGTGTGCGGGAGGCCTTATGGTAGTCTCATTTTTAAAAGCATTGCGAATTGACTTTAAAAATATTCCTCTATTTTGATTTTTTAAAGATAAATAAACTGTTTTGAGTTCTCACACCAGTCTCATGACTGACTCGGAGTTTATTGTTTTCCTTCCTAAACTCTGGGTGCCCACAAATTTCCACACGGGCAGTTAAGAGTTAGGTTTATCAGGATATTCTGGATATTCTGGAGTTGCTGGAGGCAAGCTGGATGGCATGGCGTATTACTAGTATATAGTATTTCTTTTTCCGCTGCACTGTTTGTTGATATTGTATGTTGTTGTACACTCTGATGATATGATGTAATGAAATGTAATGTAATAACTGATATAGTTCTTTGTTTAAAGATTATTCATTTATTATTATATGTTGTTCCGCTGCGAATTGTGAGATTCTGATGTTTGTTCTGTTGTTTCCTTTCTGTCCGTTCTATTTTTAAAATTCCTCTTTTTCTATTTTTAAAATTTTCTGTTTTCAAATTTCTCTATTTTCTCTATCTTCTTATCTCTTCTTTTCCCTCTATTTTTCTTTTTCTATCTTCTCTTCTCTCTTCTTTCTTTTTCTTAATTCTTTTTAAAACCCATAACATCTCGGTTTTCGGCCTTTGATTTCTCGGCAGTCGATAAAGTGAGTGTCGATGTCGGATTTTCGAAAGTCGAAAATTCCAGTTTGTTACAATTATTTTGTATAGTATATGGATTTATATATCTATCTAATTATCGAATCCCTATACTAGTGATTTGGGTTGTCGTAACAATGTTTTACGCAACATTCGTTTTGACCCAAATTAATATGTTTAAGTGAATGTTTTCCTTAAAGAATAAATATATACTTAATCCTGATTTAAGTATATGGAATATTTTCTAAGTGTTGAAAATAAGTTGAATTGAGAATTACTTATTATTAAATAGGTATATGGAAATGTTTTCCAATATTGAAATGGTTTTGAGAATATATCTTTTTAAAAACAATTAAAAGTGAATATTTGGCAAATAATTTAATTAATAAAAGATTAATTAAAAGGGCCTAGTGATTATATATGGTGCTAAATATTTGTTTGTTTTCTTTGATAGTTAAATAACTGACTATCAAATTTGGCCATTTTAGTTTCTTGACTTGACGTGGAAACTATTTAGTCGTACACTTAGTACGTAGCCTTCTGTGTAGGCTTGATTATCATTTGTATTGAGGATGTTGATTCGTGTAGTGCGGAATATTATTTCAATCCAACGAGCTTCCTTCTTAGCCCGAAGAATAGCAAGTTGAAAACTGGAGACGTTAAAAGTCAATGAGACTTAGTTTCTATGTAAAGCGGAGAAAAGCTTTTGCGTTGTAGGTGCGAAGAGACGAGGATCAGATTTATCTGAAAACCACTTCGGACCAACGTATATGCGATGATTGGCAGGTTGGTTATGTTGATATTGATATTTTGGATTTTCATAGTGGAAACTGCTTGTAGATCGTTTGGGGTTAAAATCCTAGTGTACATATAGTAGCATTAGTTTCTTCATTATGAAATATACAATGCAATGAATATTTGCTAGTAATCCTAGGGATTTCACAACAGGATGTGATAGGAAAGTACCTTCGGTTTGTTCTATTCCTAGATAACTTGTATGGATGTTTGTCTGACATTGCATTTTGGAAGATTACGTACATTTGTTTTTACAAACGCACATCAGTGGTGGCGGAGAAGGCAACTTCTCTTAGCTTAACACCCTCCTTGAGACGTATGAGCTTAAGGGTTGTATCTTTGTGGAAGTTAATTAGTAGTCAAGGAAATGGCTGTGTGGCATTCAAAGTGATGTGATTGTGATTTGTGAAAGGTAATCGTTACCTCAGGCCTCATCAACCAGAAATGACCAAAACACGGTTAGATGCGGCAAGGCTTAGTGGGTCGCTCCGATTAGGGCATGATCATCCTCTTCTAGATATATCTTAACACGCTATGACGTCGTGTATCTGTTGTTGTTTGTATGCTTCGAGGGCCCTTGGTGAAAGTCGGTAACGACCGAAGGATGACATATTCGGTACCATCTAGTTATAGAGGTAGGCCAATCTTGTGTTGGTAGAGGGCAAATGTTCTGTGCCTCGGGACATCCATCTAGAGGTGTACCCATTTGGAAGGTAGTACCTTCAACTGGTCATTTGTATGGAAATCCAAACTCCACTACGTATCTATCGTTTTGATTGTATTACCCAATTGGGCTATATGCTGGAATTTAATCAATGTAACAATTTCGGCTATGATTAATATTATTTGTATACTAAACACTAGTATAATATCAGATTAATTTGATTTTAGTTATCGTAAGGTAAAAACATGTCTGTGTTCATGTGTGGACGTATCTTACGAGATACCTTTGTTTTGATAAAGGAAAAGTTAGTTAATTTAACAAATTCAGTTGAGTGTGTTTCTCATGCTGGTTTACTAGACTGATCCGGGCGTTCTTCCCTTTCAATGCTCGGGTCAGACCGAGTATATTTACAAATTCAATTTTGATGCTTTTGGAGCTTCAACAGGAGTGCTGGAGATCTTTATTTTCATATACACATATCTGTTTTATTATCCGCTGCTTAGTTGTTTATATTATCGGCAATTATGAGGACAAGTTATTATAACTGTCCAAGCTGATAATTATTGTTTTATTTTTGTACTCTAATTGATGCATATATATACAGTTTCTGTTTTGTAAAGATCATTGATATGATATTATATGTTTTCCGCTGCAATGTGAGATTCTGTATTGTTCTGTTTACTTCTATCTTCTCTCTTTCTTCTCTTCTCTTCTTCTCTCTTCTTTTCTTTCTCTTGACTTTCTATCAGTCTGTGCTTTTTGGGTTTGACACATGTGGTTTATTGTCGATTCAGATGGTGCGGATTTGTCATCCATCACACGTGGTATCAGAGCTTAGATTTTGTATATTCCTAAGCTTTGATGTTACTCGGTATAGGTAGGCATAGTAGCACCCTAGATAAGTTTGAGTGTATTATATATATGAGCGCGTATTTGATAGTAATATAAAATGTTTTATATTGTGTTTGCTTATCCATTGAGTGGTTTGTTAATTCTGGTCGGTATGTGGGACGCCATGTTATCGATAGGGATTTCTAAACGAGGCAAGTCGACGTAGTATTATTTTAAATTGGGTAAATGAAATAATTTTACCTCGATTATGTTTTATATGTAAAGGATTAATTTTTCATAGAATATTAATGTGTATATAAATGAATAGTTTGGTTGTTTGAAAATGTAAACATATATAAGTTGATGAAAGATGTTTGAATAATCTAAATAAAAACAACAACTGTAAAAGAATAAATTATATAAGCAAATTAATTATATAGTATGGAATTATAATTAAAATGATTTACAAATGTGAAATAATCTTATATATAAGAAATGAAACTACATGAATATGTTTATAAATATGAGTTATAAAAAAATGAATTTAAACCAATTATTTGAGAATTTGAATCCCGCTAAATTTGAAAGTTATTTTTAAATTAAAATGGTGTTATGTTGTTATAAATTTAAGTAAGATAAAAGAATTTAGAATGATCTTATATAAGTAAAGTAAAATAGTGAAATTATATAAGTAAGAAGATTTGTAAATGTGATTTATAAATAAAAAGATTTTTAAAAGAATATAAAGCACTGAATTCACTACTGTTGCTGGGAAATAATAAGGGTGATGACTGCAGCATCATCAGTATCATTTTCGAGTTTCTATGTGATTGATTTGCTACCGATAGTAAATTGAAATTTAAGTTTTGTTTTGATAAAAAAATTTGATTCAAAATACAAGTTGGAATTGATAAATATAAGTAATATGAATTTTGGATTTATAATATGAAATAAAAATTTAACTTTAGTAAAGTTGAAATAACTTTGAGTTAGCATAATAAATATATGATTTTAAATTTAACTAAAGGAAGGTTAAATAATTTGAACTAGATTAGACAAGTTATTGAAATGGAGATTTAACTTAAGTGGTAAGTGATTATATAATATGAATTTAAGTTTATATAAATAAGTCGTATAACTTATAAAATTGAGAAAAAGTAAGTAAAATCAATTGTTAAAATGTTTAAACAATTTTGTTAAGCAAAACAAAATTTGTAGTTAAATAAAATAGAATTTGAACTAAATTAAAAGTGAACTTAAGTTGTAAAAATGAAAGTAAATGTAAATGAAGTTGAAATGAAACATAACTTAAGCGATGTTGAATGAAATTGGTTTTGGTATCTAAGTAAATTAATATAGTGAAATAAAATAAATATGAACTTGAGTTATAAATGAAATTCAACTTTAATATATAAAATGAATTAGCATTAGAAATGTTTTTGTTAATAATGGAATAAAAATAAAACTAAGAAGTTGTGAATTAATAATAATATTGGAAGTGTTGTATAAAAATATGAATATAGTAAATACTAGAATTCAATCTAAATTGAATATCACCCAATTGAAATTAAAAAGGTGTTAAACCAAATTGAAGGTAACGAAGTAAAAATGAATGTTGAGATTAAATGAAATAAATTTGGTTTTGTTGGTTATACATTGGTTGTTAGTTGATTGTATAGAAATTCTTATGGAATTGAATTAATGAAATTTAAAGATAAATAATTGAATCCAAAGTGGAATTAAGTAAATTTAAATAGAACTGAATTTGATTCGGTTTGGAGGTCAACCAACTTGAATGTAAATTAGTGAATGTAAACTAATTGAATTTGAATAAATGAATGTTAGTAAAATCCAATGTCAATGAATCAAATGTGATTAAATTGAAAGCCAATTCAATGAATACTAATGAGAAATGAATTCATATTGATTTGGTTATGTAACGATCCCGAATTTTAATTTATTTTAAATTGATAATTAATTTAATTTTTGATTTAAAATTTGAGAAATTAAATGGTTAATCGATTTGACTTTTCCAAATTCAAATAAAATATGTTATTTATTAACATAGAAATGGTTTCTTTTATAAATCATTTTAAATAAGGAGTTATTTTTAAACAGTGTTGTTAAGGTAATATCTTTAGAAATTTGATTTTTATATAAATAGTAGTTGTTACAAATGGTTTGAAATAATAATAAGCAAATGAAGTATAAAAATATAACTAAAACAAAAGCATATATTTTCATTTGTGTTAAAGTTTTATAACGAAGAACTAAAACAACTTTATAGTTTATACATAAAGTAAAATAATAAAATGTCTATGAAAATATAAAGTAAGCAAATCAAATTAGATGTGAATGATAATGTGAAACATGACAGGAAAATATAAAACAAGATATCCTCACACTATATAAATAAGGTACAAAATATAGTCAAGTATTTATACTTGCAAACTGATGAAACAAACAAAATAGAATATATTTTCACATAAGTTAAGACTATAACCAATAACTAAAGAAAAACAAAAGTATGCAAGAGAAAAACATCTACAAACAAATCTAAGTACATACAAAGATAGGATTACATGTAGGCTAAGAAGGAAACATAGCATTAAATACAATCTATTCTCAAGCACACATGGAAATCATTTCAGCCTTCAAATTTTTTTTTTTAATATTAATAAATAAAAAAATCTTTCTGGTCAAAGAAAGTAGGCTAGAGGAGAAAGAAAAAAAACAAGTATAAACAAGCCAAGCTAATAAATGCAAACAAGACAATCTGCATAATTAAGAACAAAGCAAACAAAAATATATACACATGATATGAAGCTTGCAACACAAGACAAAGGTAATTAATGTAATCATTTCAGCCACCAAACCGTGAGATTTGCAGCTGCCAAAACAATTTTTAGCCAACAATTTAAGATAAAAATCTTTGGTCAACAAAATAAACAAAACATTTCAAGTACAGATAAAAAATCTCTTGCATCAATATCATATAACCCTGTACACTTCAACCTGTGTTCTTTTTATATCACCTTCATAATTCTAGTTCGATTCACTCAAGTCTGGAAAAAAAAGAAGAAAAAACAAAAACTTGAACAAACATCAAAACAAAACAACAACAAACCAGAAAATAAAGATAGGGTCCCAGCTTGTAGTCAAAAGCTTGTTTCAACATCAAAGCTTCTCTGTTCATTCTGGGGAAAAAAAAACAAAGTGAGTAACTCCTACCTAAACATACTCTCTTTTTTTTTATCGATGCTGTGAGTAACTAACCTTGAACTGGTCATAATATTTTGATGCTATTGTTTGTATGGATGCTGAGGTGCTTGCATGTTTGTGTGTATGAATATATATATTGTATACAGATTGTTTACAGGCATCTGTACCTTTGTTAAATATTCATAAGTAAAGGACAACAGAAGAAAAAAAATCTATACCTTCCTAAATAAACATTATTAGATTATGATTCTTGAAAAAAAAATGTAATGGTGAAATGTTATTTTTAAAAAATAAAAACAAGTAGTAATACTGAGTAATTCATCTAGAAATTCAAGTCTATTTCAAAATGGAAACAGCTCTGTTCATTTCCTCTAGAAAATCGCTGTGAGTGAACAAAATTATCTTAAATACTTAAGTATCATTTATCTATGCATGGGTATATAGTGGTTAGTACATATTTATAAGTGTTGCTCTGTGGGTATATTTATGTTGCTTTGTGAAATGGAAGTCTATGTTCTTCCTTCTTCTGGGTTACAAGGAGGGAAACAAAGCAAGACATCAAATATCTTTCCATCAAAACATTTCCAGACTTAAAGTGGTAAATAAAACAGGTGGGTTTAACTACAGAGTGTGGTAAAAATAAAAAAATAAAATTGTTTAAGCTCGATAATGACGGAATGCCTCTGTAAACTTGGCTTTACAGAGCAAAGGTAACCATATGAAAATTTTCGAATGCTTTGATTCTCGAATTCAATTATATAACTTGAAGTGCTATTATAAAATAGGATTTTTAAGCTACAAATGATAATAGTCAGTTGAGTATACCCAGCGCAGTTCAAAAATGAACAAAATCTGAATGCTCACCAATTGTCGGCGATGGGTGCGGTGTTCCAGGTTTCGAACGAAACACTTATTTTCGATTTAGAGTGAATGTTGTCGAATCGTGACTTGATCTGAAGTATAGGGTGGATTCGTGACTTGTTGACGTTGGTGTAGTTCGCCGGAGCTCCGGCGAGTGCTCGTGCACGTATACGTGCATTCACGTCTGGGTTTGAAGACTTTGAAGAAGAGGGGTTGGCAAGGGTTATTGTTTAGTTACAGGTTTTCAAAAACCTGTTACAATAGTTTTTATTTTTAATAAAAATTTAAAAGGCAGTTTAAATGGGAAGCAAAAGTTTTAAAGCAAGTTTAAATTTAAGACCAATCTGAAAGTAAGACTTGTTTGTATTCCAGTTATAATAAAAGAAGTTTTTTTATCTTAAATAACTTAAATGGTTAAGTGTATTTTTAAATTGATTCATACTTTAAAATGAAATTTTAAAATAAATTGGTTAAGTACCTTGTTAAGGATAAGTTAATCACTAATAAGAAAAGGGAAGGCAAGAGTTTAATGTAAATGAACGTTCTATCTTAATTTAAATCCAATTTTATTTACAAAAGAAATTAAAGCATAATTAATTAATTAAGATATTTGGTCAAATTAAGAATTAATTAATTGAGTAATTAAGAAGAAAAAATTTTAAGTCAATTTAAATGGATAAGTTATTTAATTTATTAATTAATGACTTGGATTATTTAAATAAGTAATTAGAGGTTTAAATCATTAACTAAGTAATTAAATTAAGTGACTAGTGATAAATAAATGATCAATTAAGTTTTATTTATTAAGAATTATGTTTATAAATTGATAATAAATTAAGATAAATAAATTGATCTTAAAGATAATTAAGAAGTGAATAATTTGATTTTTTTGAAATTAATAAAAGAATTAATTAATGTGTTCTTAATGGTTATTCAATTTATAATCGATAATGATCAATGTGAGTGAATTTCTTTAGCAAAGCAATTAAAGAAATTTTAATCGTTAGTAAAGGTTATTAACTAAGATTAATTTAGAAGTTAAAGTTCAATTGATACATAAATTAAAGGTGGTTAGCTAATAAATAAAAAGGGAAATTTATCTCAGACGATTTGAAATTAACTTATGTTAAGAAACCAGGATTAATGACAAGGAATACATCTGATCTAGATTAATCAGTGATTAATAAATTTGCTTGTGAATGCTTGAACTTGACTGAATGATTGAATTTTTTGATATCCCTTATCTATGATACTTTATGATATATACTGATTTATGTGTGACCTGTAATGTAGTTTATTTATCTGGGATAAATGTAATTTATTATCTGTAATTTATATATCTGTGATCTATGAATAAAGGATAAGCATTATAGTTTATATCACTTATCAACTATATTTCTGTGTTTTAATCTGTGATGATTGAATGATGTGGCACTATTGTGTTAAACCCCTGGACCACATTTATACACACACAAATATGGATTTCACGAGGAAATCGATTAAGTCACAGATTATGAAATAGTTTTAAATTTGAATATTTAAATTCAAATAATTTGGAAATGGATTGGGTTTAAAGTGAAAAGCTTTTGAAATAGAATTTCAAAGATGAAATTTATTTTGAACAACTTAATTGAGTTTTGGAATTTAAATATTTTAATTCGAATTCGATATTTGAAATTGAATTCTATAATTTGGAAACTAGGGACTAAAGATGTTATACCAGTTTATATGGGTTAAACTATTTTAAAGGTATTGGTTTGGGAATTTGAATTTAAATCCAAAGGCTTTAACTCGTGTGAATAATACTGGATCTTTCTGGAACGAAAACTAATTGTTTTCAAATAATAAAAGCTTTCAGATAAGAAGTGAACGTCCAATTTGTGTTAAAAGGAATTTTAAGTTAAAAATGAAAATGATTTTCCAAGTTATGGAAACGGTTTGAAAGCAATAAGTTAAATCTTTAATTTAAAGATTTTAAACGAGTTAATCCAATTGAAATGGAAATTGATTTGAAATCCATAAATGGATCTTTGCGAAACTGGGTGAATTTTGTGAAATAAATCTTTTGTTTAAAAGATTTGGAAATGGTAATTGGTTTAAGCCATTTGAAGGAATGTTTTGAATTATTAAGTTGTGACTTAATTGAAATCTAATATCCATATGTTTTTAAATGTTGTGTTCACTATTCGGTTTAGCCGGGAGAGGACCTTTGTGTCGTATGACCCATTCCGAATATGTGATTCGTCGTATATGGATAGCATTTGAAGACCGGTGGTGAAGACCAGGTATTTGTGAAAACTATAGGATGACCTATCGATTGTCTCTGCACCGAGTCGCGCCGGTATAGAGAATTCCTAAGTTATGGGAAGTCCGATCGGGATTGTGAATACCCGGATTGCAAGGGCTTCTTTGGAAGTGCCTTCGGTTCTGTTCGAACCCGGAACAGACTTGTATGGATTGTATGTCTAACACTACACTTTGAGATATAAAGCGGATTTCTTTCAAATCATATCTGTTGGTGGCGGAGAATTTATTATCTTAGCTTAACACCCTTCTATGAGACGTACGAGCTCAGAGGTTATGTAGTTGAAGGTTATCAGCGATATACTCCCAATTTGGTAGTGTGGCATGCTGAGTGTTGCTGTGTGTTAATGATCATTGTTTGATCATTTGTGATATGATTATTTGTTTTATCATTTATCTTTGTGATCATTACTTTGATCATTTGTTGACCCAAAACCTGGCTTTGTACCAAAGCGTGGCTTTGTGGACGAGACTGCATCAAGACCTCACACCCCGAAAATGGTCAAAACAGGAAAGATGCGGCAAGGTTATGAGGGTCGCGCCCTTTAGGGTATGTCATTCCCTTCTGGTAAAGGGTGGAATCATGGTATGGAATACAGATATTTACCAATGTGGTAGCTCCAATCTCATTTACTGTGTGGTTATTTCTTAGAGGCGCCTCGGATAAAGGTCCCAAAGGACCGGGGAATGGCTTGCTCGAGTAGTAGTTACCTAGTTACAGAGGTAACCCGGCCTTGTGTTGGCAGAGATCCGGTTAGGTTCTCGCGACGTCCCGCCAGAGGCGATCCCATATGGCAGTAGGAAGTTCCTTAGCCTGACCATTTGTTGGAAAATCCAAAGAAACAATACGAGCCTTGTACGGTTTTAGTTGTATAACCTGCCATGGAATGTGGCGGTAACCTGCTATTGAACATGGTAGCTATAGTAGGCATACGATAATGGTCGTATGCTGGCTAAGATTAATATTCTACTTTCGAAATGTTTTCTGCACTTTGCATTTATAATAATAATATCCAAGAATTTCGCGTATTAAGCATGTTTGACTATCATAAGAAGAAATCTCCTCCAATTCTGCGTTTGCATTGTGTGTGTGGCGGGAGGTCTTATGGTAGTTTCATTTTCTAAAAATCATATCGGATTTTCTTTTATAAATCTTGTTTTATTTAAAAGATAAACTGTTTTTGTTGCTCACACCAGTCCCATGACTGATCCGGAGTTTATTGTTCCTTTCCTAAACTTTGGATGCTCACTATTTTCCACACGAGCAGTCTAGAGTTGGGTTTTTCAGATAGTTAGGTTTGGTAGATTATC
The DNA here is from genome assembly GCA_030765085.1 of Allium cepa. Taxonomy (NCBI): domain Eukaryota; kingdom Viridiplantae; phylum Streptophyta; class Magnoliopsida; order Asparagales; family Amaryllidaceae; genus Allium; species Allium cepa. The sequence continues at coordinate 763,404,234 of CM060937.1, read as the reverse complement.
TGGAGCTAGTTCAGTCTTTGGAGATGACTGATCTTGCTTAGCTTTGTGCATCGTTATTGGGAGTTCAAGCTATTTCTGGATTGGTTCTTGGAGATGGAGTTGCAGTTTTGGAGTCCTTTCTTGAAGGTGATCTTAGAGTTATTGTTCCGCTGTTGGTTTTATCTATTTTCCTTTCCGCTGCTATTTTATTGTATCATATCTCTAATGTATATCGATATCTATTGTATCATCTGTTGTATCAGGATGTTGTATCAGATGTTGTATATTGATATTCATTATTTCTTTCGCTGTATTGTTTACTTAATTGTGTTATAAGCTCCGGCGAATCGGATTTGAACGCTCGAATCTGCGGCATTCGAGTACGATGTAAAGAATGGATTTCGATTTTTGAACGCGAAAAATCCGCATTCGTTACATTTGGTATCAGAGCTAAGGTTAAACTTTAGCTCAGGAGTATAACACATTAAGTAACACATTAGAGATAGGGTGAAGTAAACCCTAGAATGAGTAATCCCTAAGATATCCGTTCGAATGCCTCAGTAAATTCTCTTACTATCCACTGATAGTGAGTATGAGTGCAAGAAGAGAACGAGATAGGGGACAGGGGAATACGGCTATAAATGGTCCATACCCTGCAATAGTGGAAGTAATTTTTCTCTATCGATCTTCTTTGATTCGTTTCCAAATTCTTTTGATTGCTTCGTGACAGCTCCAGAGGAAGTTTCGGTGTGATGGTGGCCCTACGAATCGTTGTACGAAATCCTTACTTCGTATCTTCATCAATTTCTTATCAGCTTTTCAATTTAAACCTTAATGAATATGAATTAGAAATTTGGAATTGAAAATTTAAATTGAAAATTTTAAGTTGAGTTAAATTGATTAATAGAATATGAAGCTAAATTTGAATTGTATCGATAAAACGATATCGGTTAAAACCAAATTCGAAATTCTATTGTAATTTCTTGGGTAGATCGAAGTCCGAAGAGGGACAAATTATATATACTTTGAGTTATTCCGACTTGAATTTGGAATCCATTCCTAGTATTTGAAAAATTATAGAAGATTAAATCTATCTCTTTTGTTCAGCATCTCTTGTCAATTCTTCGATTGTTCCTGGTAGACCTAGGAAGAAGATTTGATATATTAGTATGGGACACAAACTCCGGATAGACGAAAATTGTTTGTTTGGATGTATTGGTTGCTTTGTTTGCTTTGGTTGCTATGGTTGATAGATATACTTTGGTTTTTAAACTAAATTTTTTGAAATTATACCCAAAAGTAGACAGATATGTGAATACAACTTGAGTCCGGATATATTCTACAACGATTAGTTATCCCTTCTAACTAATCAATGTCTCTCCACATTTCGTAGATTTGGATAACCCGAATATCTTATAAAGTGTTAAATAAGTTATTCACATATTGTTGATATTTTGATTTGGTAAGCCAAATGCAGAATTTATACCTAGTTGATCTGGGAAGATATTTCTCTATCTTGGTGTATCTACCTTTGTTGTTTTCGTGCCAGCGAATTTCGAGGACGAAATTCTTTTTAAGGGGGAAAGTCTGTAACGATCCCGAATTTTAATTTATTTTAAATTGATAATTAATTTAATTTTTGATTTAAAATTTGTGAAATTAAATGGTTAATCGATTTGATTTTTCCAAATTCAAATAAAATATGTTATTTATTAACATAGAAATGGTTTCTTTTATAAATCATTTTAAATAAGGAGTTATTTTTAAACAGTGTTGTTAAGGTAATATCTTTAGAAATTTGATTTTTATATAAATAGTAGTTGTTACAAATGGTTTGAAATAATAATAAGCAAATGAAGTATAAAAATATAACTACAACAAAAGCATATATTTTCATTTGAGTTAAAGTTTTATAACGAAGGACTAAAACAACTTTATAGTTTATACATAAAGTAAAATAATAAAATGTCTATAAAAATATAAAGTAAGCAAATCAAATTAGATGTGAATGATAATGTGAAACATGACAGGAAAATATAAAACAAGATATCCTCATACTATATAAACAAGGTACAAAATATAGTCAAGTATTTATACTTGCAAACTGATGAAACAAACAAAATAGAATATATTTTCACATAAGTTAAGACTATAACCAATAACTAAAGAAAAACAAAAGTATGCAAGAGAAAAACATCTACAAACAAATCTAAGTACATACAAAGATAGGATTACATGTAGGCTAAGAAGGAAACATAGCATTAAATACAATCTATTCTCAAGCACAAATGGAAATCATTTCAGCCTTCAAAATAATAATAATAATAATAATAATAATAATAATAATAAATAAATAAATAAAAAAATCTTTTTGGTCAAAGAAAGTAGGCTAGAGGAAAAAGAAAGAAAAAACAAGTATAAACAAGCCAAGCTAATAAATGCAAACAAGACAATCTGCATAATTAAGAACAAAGCAAACAAAAATATATACACATGATATGAAGCTTGCAACACAAGACAAAGGTAATTAATGTAATCACTTCAGCCACCAAAACGTGAGATTTACAGCTGCCAAAAATATTTTTAGCCAACAATTTAAGATAAAAATCTTTGGTTAACAAAATAAACAAAACATTTCAAGTACAGATAAAAAATCTCTTGCATCAATATCATATAACCCTGTACACTTCAACCTGTGTTCTTTTTATATCACCTTCATAATTCTAGTTCGATTCACTCAAGTCTGGAAAAAAAAGAAGAAAAAACAAAAACTTGAACAAACGTCAAAACAAAACAACAACAAACCAGAAAATAAAGATAGGGTTCCAGCTTGTAATCAAAAGCTTGTTTCAACATCAAAGCTTCTCTGTTCATTCTGGAAAAAAAAAAACAAAGTGAGTAACTCCTACCTAAACATACTCTTTTTTTTTTATCGATGCTGTGAGTAACTAACCTTGAACTGGTCATAATATTTTGATGCTATTGTTTGTATGGATGCTGAGGTGCTTGCATGTTTGTGTGTATGAATATATATATTGTATACAGATTGTTTACAGACATCTGTACCTTTGTTAAATATTCATAAGTAGAGCACAACAGAAGAAAAAAAATCTATACCTTCCTAAATAAACATTATTAGATTATGATTCTTGAAAAAAAAATGTAATGGTGAAATGTTATTTAAAAAAATAAAAACAAGTAGTAATACTGAGTAATTCATCTAGAAATTCAAGTCTATTTCAAAATGGAAACAGCTCTGTTCATTTCCTCTAGAAAATCGCCGTGAGTGAACAAAATTATCTTAAATACTTAAGTATCATTTATCTATGCATGGGTATATAGTGGTTAGTACATATTTATAAGTGTTGCTCTGTGGGTATATTTATGTTGCTCTGTGAAGTGGAAGTCTATGTTCTTCCTTCTTCTAGGTTACAGGGAAGGAAACAAAGCAAGAAATCAAATATCTTTCCATCAAAACATTTCCAGACTTAAAGTGGTAAATAAAACAGGTGCGTTTAACTACAGAGTGTGGTAAAAATAAAAAAATAAAATTGTTTAAGCTCGATAATGATGGAATGCCTCTGTAAACTTGGTTTTACAGAGAAAAGGTAACCATATGAAAATTTTCGAATGCTTTGAATCTTGAATTCAATTATATAACTTGAAGTGCTATTAGAAAATAGGATTTTTAAGCTAGAAATGATAATAGTCAGTTGAGTATACCCAGCGCAGTTCGAAAATGAACAAAATCTGAATGCTCACCAATTGCCGGCGATGGGTGCGGTGTTAGACGTCGAGTTTTCGATTGGAGGACGAGGAAGGTACGGCGAGTCGGGGAAAAATAGTGCGGTGGTGGTCAGAGGGTTGTGGCGGCGGCGGCGAGCTCGTAAGGTCTGTAGACCTAATTTTGTCAAAGTTTAGTGATTTGTCTCGTTCGTCGCCTAGGAGTGATCGAGTTTCACGTGATCTTGGGAGGTGGTAGGGTAAGTGTTGGTGAAGCTGCGGCCTGAGTTTGATGGCCTACGGTTGTCGGAGCGTCGTGAAATTGGTGATGACAGGTTGGGGAGTTAAGGGTGGCGAGTGTTCCAGGTTTCGAACGAAACACTTATTTTCGATTTAGAGTGAATGTTGTCGAATCGTGACTTGATCTGAAGTATAGGGTGAATTCGTGACTTGTTGACGTTGGTGGAGTTCGCCGGAGCTCTGGCGAGTGCTCGTGCACGTATACGTGCATTCACGTCTAGGTTTGAAGACTTTGAAGAAGAGGGGTTGGCAAGGGTTATTGTTTAGTTACAGGTTTTCAGGAACCTGTTACAATAGTTTTTCTTTTTAATAAAAATTTAAAAGGCAGTTTAAATGGGAAGCAAAAGTTTTAAAGCAGGTTTAAATTTAAGACCAATCTGAAAGTAAGACTTGTTTGTATTCCAGTTATAATAAAAGAAGTTTTTTTATCTTAAATAACTTAAATGGTTAAGTGTATTTTTAAATTGATTCATACTTTAAAATGAAATTTTAAAATAAATTGGTTAAGTACCTCGTTAAGGATAAGTTAATCACTAATAAGAAAAGGGAAGGCAAGAGTTTAATGTAAATGAACATTCTATCTTAATTTAAATCCAATTTTATTTACAAAAGAAATTAAAGCATAATTAATTAATTAAGATATTTGGTCAAATTAAGAATTAATTAATTGAGTAATTAAGAAGAAAAATTTTTAAGTCAATTTAAATGGATAAATTATTTAATTTATTAATTAATGACTTGGATTAATTAAATAAGTAATTAAAGGTTTAAATCATTAACTAAGTAATTAAATTAAGTGACTAGTGATAAATAAATGATTAATTAAGTTTTATTTATTAAGAATTATGTTTATAAATTGATAATAAATTAAGATAAATGAATTGATCTTAAAGATAATTAAGAAGTGAATAATTTGATTTTTTTGAAATTAATAAAAGAATTAATTAATGTGTTCTTAATGGTTATTCAATTTATAATCGATAATGATCAATGTGAGTGAATTTCTTTAGCAAAGCAATTAAAGAAATTTTAATCGTTAATAAAGGTTATTAATTAAGATTAATTTAGAAGTTAAAGTTCAATTGATGCATAAATTAAAGGTGGTTAGCTAATAAATAAAAAGGGAAATTTATCTCAGACGATTTGAAATTAACTTATGTTAAGAAACCAGGATTAATGACAAGGAATACATCTGATCTAGATTAATCAGTGATTAATAAATTTGCTTGTGAATGCTTGAACTTGACCGAATGATTGAATTGTTTGATATCCCTGATCTATGATACTTTATGATATATACTGATTTATATGTGACCTGTAATGTAGTTTATTTATCTGGGATAAATGTAATTTATTATTTGTAATTTATATATCTGTGATCTGTGAATAAAGGATAATCATTATAGTTTATATCACTTATCAACTATATTTCTATGTTTTAATCTGTGATGATTGAATGATGTGGCACTATTGTGTTAAACCCCTGGACCACATTTATACACACACAAATATGGATTTCACGAGCAAATCGATTAAGTCACAGATTATGAAATAGTTTTAAATTTGAATATTTAAATTCAAATAATTTGGAAATGGATTGGATTTAAAGTGAAAAGCTTTTGAAATAGAATTTCAAAGATGAAATTTATTTTGAACAACTTAATTGAGTTTTGGAATTTAAATATTTTAATTCGAATTCAATATTTGAAATTGAATTCTATAATTTGGAAACTAGGGACTAAAGATGTTATACCAGTTTATATGGGTTAAACTATTTTAAAGGTATTGGTTTGGGAATTTGAATTTAAATCCAAAGGCTTTAACTCGTGTGAATAATATTGGATCTTTCTGGAACGAAAACTAATTTTTTTCAAATAATAAAAGCTTTCAGATAAGAAGTGAACGTCCAATTTGTGTTAAAAGGAATTTTAAGTTAAAAATGAAAATGATTTTCCAAGTTATGGAAACGGTTTGAAAGATATAAGTTAAATCTTTAATTTAAAGATTTTAAACGAGTTAATCCAATTGAAATGGAAATTGATTTGAAATCCATAAATGGATCTTTGTGAAACTGGGTGAATTTTGTGAAATAAAACTTTTGTTTAAAAGATTTGGAAATCGTAATTGGTTTAAGCCATTTGAAGGAATGTTTTGAATTATTAAGTTGTGACTTAATTGAAATCTAATATCCATATGTTTTTAAATGTTGCGTTCACTATTCGGTTTAGCCGGGAGAGGACCTTTGTGTCGTATGACCCATTCCGAATATGTGATTCGTCGTATATGGATAGCATTTGAAGACCGGTGGTGAAGACCGGGTATTTGTGAAAACTATAGGATGACCTATCGATTGTCTCTGCACCGAGTCGCGCCGGTATAGAGAATTCCTAAGTTATGGGAAGTCCGATCGGGATTGTGAATACCCGGATTGCAAGGGCTTCTTTGGAAGTGCCTTCGGTTCTGTTCGAACCCGGAACAGACTTGTATGGATTGTATGTCCGACACTACACTTTGAGATATAAAGCGGATTTCTTTCAAATACATATCTGTTGGTGGCGGAGAATTTATTATCTTAGCTTAACACCCTTCTCTGAGACGTACGAGCTCAGAGGTTATGTAGTTGAAGGTTATCAGCGATATACTCCCAATTTGGTAGTGTGGCATGGTGAGTGCTGCTGTGTGTTAATGATCATTGTTTGATCATTTGTGATATGATTATTTGTTTGATCATTTATCTTTGTGATCATTACTTTGATCATTTGTTGACCCAAAGCCTGGCTTTGTACCAAAGCGTAGCTTTGTGGACGAGACTGCATCAGGACCTCACACCCCGGAAATGGTCAAAACAGGAAAGATGCGGCAAGGTTATGAGGGTCGCGCCCTTTAGGGTGTGTCATTCCCTTCTGGTAAAGGGTGGTATCATGGTATGGAACCCAGGTATTTACCTATGTGGTAGCTCCAATCTCATTTACCGTGTGGTTGTTTCTTAGAGGCGCCTCGGATAAAGGTCCCAAAGGACCGGGGAATGGCTTGCTCGAGTAGTAGTTACCTAGTTACAGAGGTAACCCGGCCTTGTGTTGGCAGAGATCCGGTTAGGTTCTCGGGACGTCCCGCCAGAGGCGATCCCATGTGGCAGTAGGAAGTTCCTTAGCCTGACCATTTGTTGGAAAATCCAAAGAAACAATACGAGCCTTGTACGGTTTTAGTTGTATAACCTGCCATGGAATGTGGCGGTAACCTGCTATTGAACATGGTAGCTATAGTAGGCATACGATAATGGTCATATGCTGGCTAAGATTAATATTCTACTTTCGAAATGTTTTCTGCACTTTGCACTTATAATAATAATATCCAATAATTTCGCGTATTAAGCATGTTTGACTATCATAAGAAGAAATCTCCTCCAATTCTGTGTTTGCATTGTGTGTGTGGCGGGAGGTCTTATGGTAGTTTCATTTTCTAAAAAGCATATCGGATTTTCTTTTATAAATCTTGTTTTATTTAAAAGATAAACTGTTTTTGTTGCTCACACCAGTCCCACGACTGATCCGGAGTTTATTGTTCCTTTCCTAAACTTTGGATGCTCACTATTTTCCACACGAGCAGTCTAGAGTTGGGTTTTTGAGATAGTTAGGTTTGGTAGATTATCTGGAGCTAGTTCAGTCTTTGGAGATGACTGATCTTGCTTAGCTTTGTGCATCGTTATTGGGAGTTCAAGCTATTTCTGGATTGGTTCTTGGAGATGGAGTTGTAGTTTTGGAGTCCTTTCTTGAAGGTGATCTTAGAGTTATTGTTCCGCTGTTGGTTTTATCTATTTTCCTTTCCGCTGCTATTTTATTGTATCATATCTCTGATGTATATCGATATCTATTGTATCATCTGTTGTATCAGGATGTTGTATCAGATGTTGTATATTGATATTCATTATTTCTTCCGCTGTATTGTTTACTTAATTGTGTTATAAGCTCCGGCGAATCGGATTTGAACGCTCGAATCTGCGGCATTCGAGTACGATGTAAAGTATGGATGTCGATTTTCGAACGCGAATAATCCGCATTCGTTACAAGTTATAGATTGATTTGATAGATATTGATTTATTAGATGTTGGTTGGATGATAGTTGTTTGATGGTTGGATTTGTTGCTTTTGTTTCATTTGCTATATGTGTGACGACCCGCCCTTCTATTACCAGAAAGACGTATCATCATTAAGAAAGAAAGGGATAGAAATAGAAAAGAATAGAAAAGAAAGATGCAACAACATCAGAATCTCACAGCGGAACGGAACAAAATATAATATATCGTATAACTATTGAATAGTTTTACGTATATCAGAGTTATACAATATCAATACTCATGACAATCATATATACACTTGTCACTACATACATCCCAAAATATAGCATACTCTAACTAACACAGCGGAACTATATAGATATCTACATACGGCTGGGCTCCTGCTCCAAGCTCCTCCAGAACTCAACAATCCAAGAACCTATCACTTGGCAACTCAAAAAAATTTGAGTACCCAAGAATTTATGAAAAACAAAATATTAACTCCGGGTCAGACATGAGTCTGGTATGAGTAAACGGTTTAAAGTTGTTTAACTTGAAAAACATTTGAAATAAAGGTATTACGTAAGACTCCCCACAAATAAATACGGGTAAGTTTTTACCTTACCTAACCAAAACATTTCATAGGAAATCCAGTGATATTATAATATGTCTAGGGTTTTCAAGTAAATAGAAAATAGCCGAAATTGTTACATGATTAAATTCCAGCTACTAGCCACCGAAGTGGGTAATACAAATCAAAACCGTAGGGTCTTGTAGGGAAAATGGATTTCCAACAATGGCAGGGCTACTGGGTACCGCCCGTCACGGTACGGAGCCTAGATCACCGTACCGAGGATCACACCCGACCCCCTACAACACAAGGTCGGAACCATTCCTTACTGAAGAGTCCCGAACAAGATAACCCCGCGGTTGTAGCTAGCAACTGCCCACACAGCCGAAATAAAAAGGGACATCTCGACAGGGGAATATCTTGTCCTGCTTGGGCATGACCCATCTAACCTTGCTGCACCTCCCCTGTTTTAGCCATTCCCGGTGATTAGGCTTCAGGCTGCGATTACCTTTATAGGACACATTTCTTAGAATGTTCATCGTCCTCCTGATGATATGTTGAAAGCATTCAATCCATACAAGTTCGTTCCGGATTCGTACGAAACCGAAGACATTATCTCGTCACACTCATTTTGGAATCACCCTCAGAGTCAACCACGATGACCCTTACATTCTGAAAACACCATCTCGATCTTCATTTAAAATTCACGACCTATCGTTTAAATTGGATCGATGTGGTTTTCGGAATATCAAATTGATATCCGATCCCTGTCTCATCAAATCAAAACGCCATTTTAAAGGCCAAGTTGTCTAATTAACTTAAACAGTTTTAATTCAACATATTGAATTAACATAGCATTTATTCCAGATAAACATATACAAGCATCATAGATATAACACAGCATATCACAGAGCATCACAGAATATCATCAAATAAATATCACAATCAGATATTCTACTTACACAACAATCCAATAGCAATCAACTTAAATTCTCATTTGTAATTAATTTAATTTAAATTAATTGTGTGGGAGTTAAATACTTAATCCTGTTTGATTAATCATTAATTAACAGTTAATTACTTATTTCCTTTCAAATTGTTTAATTAATCATTTCTTCATTAATTTTTAAGTCTTAATTACTTAATTATTTTATTTCACACTATTAATTAATTGCTTCCTTAATCAAGTGATTTAAATTTAATTACTTAATTAATTATTCATTATTCATTAATTAATAACCTTAATTATTAATGAATGAAACTTAATTATTTATCTATTAACTACTAATTACTTAATTAATCAATAATTAATTCTTGATAAATTACTTAATTAAATTAATTAATTAATTAGCTATTAATTCATAATTGAATTACTTGATTAATTAACTATTTATCATTCATTAATTAACTTAAATAGTTAATTACAATTTGCTTTATCACTTAATCACCAATTTATCCATCCTTAATTACAATTATAAAGTAGTTATTCTTAATTACTTTCTAGAAATAATTCATTTAATTTTAATCACTCAATGTAGTTAGCCCTTAAAAGTCCTCTTTAAATTTTAAATCATTTTATTATTAACTACAAACTTAAAAGTTAATTTACTTTTATACTTAACCTGAATAATTTTCTTAATTAAAATAATTTAAGTGTTTAAGAACATCGTTAAGCTTTTGACTAAAATAATTAAAACTTGAACAAAAATTTAGCTTAACTGTTCAACATTTTTAAGCTTACAATGTTTAAACAAATATGTAAAAACCCAAATTTTTACTCAACTACAACATCACTGCAAAACTGCAGTTTAACCAAAAACCCAAGACTTCCCAATTAAAACCTGAGAATTACCCTGTGCTTACTTGAGTGATGCTTCGGTCCTTCATCAATCTTCCCTGCGACACCTCCTGTACCCCCTTTTTCTTCTTTATTTTATTTCTGTCAGTTAAAACTTTAAACAAAGTATAAAAAACAGCAGTAACTCACACGAACACAGCATAAAACAAATCCGAAGCTAACATCTAGCAAACTCGAGTATTGACTCATGATAAACTCTGATCAACGTCACTGATACTGCCTTCGTGCCGTACACGTGCACGACGGCACATCCCACCTTCGGCGATCTCCAACCTCATCGGCAAGTCACAATCCACCCCCAAACCCAGAATCCAAACTCAGATTGTCCCTAAAATTCTCGAATTGAAATTAGGCCTCCAGCTCGAACAAAAAGAAAATTCGTCCATCCCTAAATCATTTCGCCACCGACGCATAAGCCACTGTAGTTGTCGAAACCTCGCCTACACGACAACCTCACGTTGAGCAACCCTTTCCCAGAATTTTCTGCAACTCGGTCGCGTAATGACGTCGAGCTCACCATGCTTACAGACAAGTTCAAAAGTTCAACAAAAAAACCTAAGAATGGTTCGACCCAACAATTTATACAATTGAAAATTTTTCTGATAATTTTCCTAAGACCAATGAGGTTCAAATTAGCTTCAATTCAAATCTCAACAATCTGAATTGGATCAATAACCAGATATTCGCAAAAATGTAATTTTTATTTATAAACAAACTGCACTTTAAATACAAATCTAAAAATTCTCATTTTCATTTTAAAAATCATAAATTTCACTAAGCATTCAGGTTATAAACTTGAATTAGATTATTAAAATAATTGAATTTATCGATTTATTGTTGGATTTCCTATAGAACAGTACTACAGATGTTATTCTTTTCAAGATGGTTTAAACATCTTCTAAAAATCTTAATCTAAGTCTATATCTCCATTTTGATTTAAAAATGAAATCTTTACGACAATTCAGTTGGATAAAAATTCAAATTTGAATGATCATTTAACCTTGTAATTCATAACAGAGAAGAACCATATGCAGAGTGATAGATATACACACAGATTCATATCCAAATATGAAGCACATACAAACCATACTGTTAAAGAAACATGAACTTATGTAATTAACTTAAGCTTTTAAAAGAAAAATCTTTGTTTGCTCAACGAAAATCCCTTTTAATAGAAAGAAGCACTAATTATTTTTTCCTTTGAAACCTAGAGCTAAAACTGTCGTGAGATTGACTCTTTTTAGTTTGAATTCAAGTTGAATTTTCTTCTTTTCTTCTTGTTTTTATTCTCTCTGGTTTACCACGGTTTACTGAATGAACTAAACAAAAGAGATGGACATGATATATATATAAGAGAAGAACAGGAAGCTCAAGGCAGGTATTAACTAGTTAGGTTCTTTCTTTATTTTGTTTTATATAATCAGATCTTATTACTGTAAAGCAAAGGATTTGTAATATTAGCATAGACTAAAAAGTAGGCTGAGTTGGTAGTAAGTACATGCTTTGTTACTTAATAGGCTTACATAATATAATTATGTTTTGCTATTGATGAATATTTGTATGCAGATTTGTTTACATTTGAATTGACAATGTAATGTGCTGAATCTTATTACTGCAAAGCAAAGGATTTGTAATATTAGCATAGACCAAAAAGTAGGCTGAGTTGGTAGTAAGTACATGCTTCGTTACTTAATAGGCTTACATAGTATAATTATGTTTTGCTGTAGATGAATATTTGTATGCGGATTTGTATACATTTGAATTGACAAAATAATGTGCTGAAATGATAGTAATTAATACTTGGTTTCTCTATTAGTTTACATAAGTATAATTATGTTCAGCTGTTAAAAGATATTTGTATGTAAGTGTACAACCTGCAGGTCAAAGTTTGGCTTGTATGTGAAGCTACTTAATTATAAATATTTGCTTTATTGCTCCTAGTTTGAACTATAATGTACATCTTTTGTCAGGTGTTACTTTGACTAATTTCATTTGACTTTGAATGAAGATATTTTATTTTGTATCTTGCAGGTAGATGTTCTTGTGAAAGAAGGTTATTTTATTTTATATTTTGTTCTTGTTTTAGCTTGTTTACAAATTTTTAAAGTTATGTTGAATGTATATTTTAAGTAATAAATTCGTGCTTTACATTTATTTCTATTTTATATTTTAGCCATTAATATTTAAGTTATATTCCATAAACTTACTTACTTATATTTATTTGTATTTGTACTTAAGCTAACAATATTTAAATTACGTACGATATGATTTACTTACATTTATAGTCATTTCCATTTGTATTTTAACTATCAATTATTAAGTTATATTCATGTGTTTGACTTATATTTAATACTTATATTTTAAATTTATATTTTACATTAACAAGCTTTGATTTTATTTTGAACATTAGTTTCTATATATTGCATTTATATATTTATAACAAGAAAAAGTATTTTCCATTAATTATACGAGATAGATTTTACTTTAAATATTCTTAGGAGATTTTATTTTAAATTTCCAAATCAATCTCCTTTTTAAAATACAATTTATATAAACAATTGGTAAATATTTTCAAAATCATATTCATTTTATTACGATCAGATTACATTTTATTTAATTAGATTAAACATTTATTGAAATAAACGGGGCCAAAATCCAGGGTCGTTACATTCCTCCCTCCTTAAAAGAATTTCGTCCCCGAAATTTAAACAAAGATAATTTAAAAAAAAAACTTCTACACCAACCATTCAAACATGCATATCATTCATGTATTAACAAACAACCAAACAGTATATCCTAACAAACATCACTAGCTATCCGAACACAAATCCGGATAAGCTTCCCTAAAACTATCCAAAGTGGTCTCTCGATAATCAACAATCCAAACTAGATTCCTGACCACGGTCATATTTGATTCAACTTTCAAATCTTCCTGAACTACCGGTTAACAACTAATGATGAATCATGAACAAATCCTTAGATGAGATACAAGGAATACATTATGAATTCCAGACATCCGTCCCGACAATTCAATTCTAAAAGCTACAGCACCAATTCTTCCCCAACCATATTGACTTCTTTACATAATTTCAATATCTATTTATTCAAGCCGGTATAATGTACATATGTCATTTGTAGTCAATATCAAATTCGATCGCTCGCTCGATCACACAATTTCACTTTCGAACTAGCATCGTCCAGTGCTGACTCAGATCTGGTTTCTTGATCAGAAACTGTTATTCTCCTTGCATAGCCACAACTATGATAGAGAACTTCCAGAATCAATCAAAATCCATATCCATGGTTCTTCATCAAAAATCGAGTGAAAAATCCTAACTCGGAAAGATATAACTATCTCGAAATTCTGTGCTCGAATCTGGATCAAATTGCTATGCAAATAAAATAATATACGTACATCCTACGTATTTATATCCATTGATTATCAGATATATAAATTTTCTTTTATTCACAATATTTTGATTTTTATCCTCTTGGAATAATTCTCTCAATATCAAATTTACTTAAGAATTCCACCATTCATTTCTTAAGTTTAATATAAGCATTATATATACTCATATATTATTACTCTACCACTTTAGCCTTTACATCCTCTTATTTTAAATCTGAATTTCTAATTCCATGTGAATTCAATTTATTTTCAATTCCGAATATTGAATTCTATTGACTATCTTCCATTTATAACTGATTTCTATCATTATTTTAAATTAACTTCATCTACTAATTTATTTCAGTTTCCAATTTAAAATCGTTTTGATGCTAAATTTTTTTTCATAAGCACATATGTAAGGTTTCGTCACATATTAAAATTACATCCAACCAATTCTCGAACCATTCTCTTCAGTTTTAAGTGATTTGCAACTTACTCGCTTATATATAATCCATTTAAGCAAAACGAACTGATGTGCACAAAAATGTGCATATTTTTACCAACATATTTAATCTATTTGAATTAAATAAATGATCATATCGGGTATTTTAACTTGTTTAAACCAAAAATTCAAATTATTCCAAATTGTCACTGTTAACTCTGCTTTTTCAGCAAGGCCGTGACATCAAAAATCGACCGAGAAGCCAATGATAGTTCATCTCGAAGGATGGTCGATTTAACCTCCCAATAAAGCAAGTTCTGTTTAATGAATTTTCAGATAAGATCCCCTACGGAGGGGGGGTCCAGGGGGGGTGCCAACTCCCCAAGGTGGGGGTGCGGGGGCAACGCCACCGCCTACGGTGTTCGACCTGACCGGTCAGGTCGCAGGGGTCCAGGGGGCAGCGCCCCGACCAAAACGGTATACGACTTACCGACTTAACAAGGTTGCCGACTTAACAAGGTTGCCGACTTAATATGGTTAACGACTCAATAAGCTTAACGACTCAAGGATTGGACGACCTAAGAAGTGCCACGACTTAACGAGTTAAGGTTCAAGGCGACTTAGAGGAATGGAACGACTCAAGAGGGTTAACGGTTCATGAGACAGACCGACTCAGTGGATCAACGACTCAAGAACTGTGCGACTCAAGGTCTTCACGACCTAACCATTCAAGGGCTGAACGACCTACGAGTTAAGGATCTACGAGTTAAAGAATCTACGAGTTAAAAGATCTACGAGTTAAGGCCACTACGAGTTAAAGACTCTACGAGTTAAAAGGTCTACGAGATAAGG
This sequence comes from Allium cepa, assembly GCA_030765085.1. Taxonomy (NCBI): domain Eukaryota; kingdom Viridiplantae; phylum Streptophyta; class Magnoliopsida; order Asparagales; family Amaryllidaceae; genus Allium; species Allium cepa. The sequence continues at coordinate 763,389,067 of CM060937.1, read as the reverse complement.
ATCTACGGCTTAAGGCCTCCACGAGTTAAAGAGTCTACGAGATAACAATCTTACGAGTTAGAAGATGGCGCGACAGGAAGTCTACGGCTCAAAAGATAAGTTGTTCACGACCTAAGACTTGGAGACAAGTTCAACACCACGCTGTAGTAAGAAGAATCGCTGACGACTTACGACCTATGATGAGTCGTGTACGACTCATGCTAGCATAAAGGAAACTGCATTTGGTTAACTCGTGAACGACTTAGAACTTGTATCATTCATTCAGATGGGTGCATAACTCTGGGCCAACCCATGAACCCAGTAAATCAGCCGCGACCTACCATGAGTCGTATACGAGTTACGACTCATCATGAGTCGTACACGAGTTAAGACTCATCATGAGTCGTACGCGAGTTACGACTCATCGTGAGTCGTATACGAGTTACGACCTAACTCCGAAGATGCCTATAAATACGCCCATAACTCCAACAGAAAGGGGACTTTTGGCTCATTCTCTTCAAGCGCCAATACTCTGCTGCATTCCAAACCAATCCAACACTCGAAGCTCTCAAGACACGAAGAACGCTACAAACAACTTCAAGAAGAGATCACATACATCCAACATGGATTTGAAGACTCTCATATCCATTGAAGTTTGAGCTACTCGTTCAAAGTGTCTTGTAATTCAAAGTGTATTGTACTTGGGAAGAATTATATCAGCTTGTAACGAAATCGTCAATAAAGATATTCAAAGTGGACGTAGGCTCTCTCTTAAGCCGAACCACTATAAAATTGCTGTTTTTTACTGCTTTTCCGCTATTATCTACTTATAATCTGTTCCCGAGCTATCGGGTGGTGCTTTCACAATTACACTTCATACACCGGGGTGTTAGCGTCCAAATTTAAGCGTTAACAGTCACATATTCATCTTCATATATGGGCAAAACGGTCATTTGTGTGCATATATTTGTTTGAGAAAAATTAATTGAAAATTTGTATATATTTTTATAGGAAATTGATCTCAAATAGAAGTTGTTTCATGAAGATATGCATGCACAAAATTAATACAAAGGAATGAAGATGGAAATAATTCAAAGTGAAGAACATGGAGGACCCCACCTACCCACCTACCTTAATGTACAAATTAAAGGCTAATGCACATGCTTTTTGAGTTAATGGCTTCATGTACACTTAATGGGGGATTAAGACATGTTAATGATAACTTGGCCTCCACACTTCCTAAGGGGCATTTTGGGCATTCCCCAAAAAGTGAATTAGGGTTTCTAACTTGTATAAATACCCTTTATGTTTCATGTAGCCATCTCCTCTCTTAGTCTCTCTTTAGTTAGTTTAGGCTCAAAATGAAAACCAAGTTCTCTTCTTTCTTTTCATGGCTACTTAGCCATTTCTCTTTTATGTATTTTTTTTATGCAAATTCAATATATGTTCTTTTTCTTTTCATGCTTATTTACTTTCATGTTGTAGCGTAGATTTATTTTTTATGCAAGTAGATTAGTTTTGTTTCTTTGCTTTGCTCTCTTTTTCTTTTACATTAATGTTGCAAGCTATATTTGTTCATATGATAACAAACATGAGAGGCTAATCCCTTCAATTTAGGGGTAATGAAGCCTCTAATCATGTAGCTTCAACATTTTGATATTTTGTACTCTCTTTTTGTGCTTTAATGTGAATGTATGAAGTGGTTAACTTGTTGTTTAGCTTTGAATTTGATAGTCTATGTTGTTCATAACAAATAGGCTATGCTTAATCAAACATAACACAAATTGCCTCTTCATCTAAATATGATTATGACAAAGAAGTGAATGTTGAAATTGAAATTTGATAGCCTATATTTCTAAACAATAGTTAATAGGCTATGCTTAAAATAGATTTTTATTTCAACTTGTTGTCATATTTCATGAGAGTTAAATGTGTATTAGTGGTTGTGTTATAGTTTGATGGTTTATATTGGGCTAATTAATAGCACAAATATACCATACTTATGATAAGCACATCAACTAATTACACTAATGAAAAGAAAAGAGAGATCATAACTTCATTTTGTTGATTTATGTGATCTAGAGAGTGGATTTATCTCTAAATTGTTCTTAAACTCTCATGTTTTTTATCAATTTTCTTTCGTTTGTTTTTCTCTTTTTCTAGCTTAAATATTCTCAAGCTTTTGGTTAATTTGATTGAATAGAAAATTTAAATCATCAATTCCCTGTGGATCGACCCATATTCGCCACGTACTACAAGTGTACGCCGTGCGCTTGCGGTTATTTTTAATTCAAAATTCGTTCGACGGTTTTCTAAACCGATAGAACTTCCGTCGACGAACACGAACCCATATTCATTCCAATTGATTTCAAAATCATCCTATTTCGCTTCTAAAAATTCATAGAATTTTATCTAATCTCGTTTGCTTCGAAGACCCATTTTCTTATGCAATTCAACAATATTATTGTGAATAAATAATTACTTAAGCTTTACAACAATTTTTAAACTAATTCCAACTCAATTTACACTTGATTCCATCCCGTCTTAATTTATTCACAATCTTTTCATTGCATTTTCTTTATTTCAAAAAGTTTAGTTTTAAACCATTTTATTAAACTCGACAACAATAGTTAAATAACCATCTCACAATTTACTTAAGTTATTTATTTTCTTCAAACTACTCCACCCAATAACTTTAGTTTATTCTATTCCACCAACTTCCATTTAAAACTTTGATTTGATTTTCCTTTAATCAAATTCCAACTATTTACTAATTCAATCTATTAGTTTATTCTTTTATCCATTCTTAGTTTTAATTTACATTAACAATTCATTATCAAACTTATTTATAATAAGATCATTCAATTTATGCTTGAATTAGATTTGTTTTCAACTCATGCCAATTCTATTTTAATCCCATTCAATTTCATACTTACTTGGTTTACATTTATTTATTTACGTAAGAATTTTATTCCATTTAATATTATTTATTAACTCAATTGAGTTCAAAACTTATTTATTTACTTAAAAGCTTATATTGCTCTTTTGAGTCATTTCATCTTATATCCACAATTTCAGATTATATATAAACACTTACTATCTTAAGGTATAAATTTTCATTTCACAATACAATCATTTTACCTTCCAATTTTATATCCACTTTAATTCAAGTTCAATTTCAATTTTATTTTACTCATCTCAGATTAAATTCAAATATATATTTCTTCACTTTCATTTACTTAAGTTAAATTTTAGTTCCCGGATTAAAAATTCCCAATTTATTCTTATTAATATCATCTTTACTCTATAAGTCCAATAGTTGATTCATTTAAACTCTTCATATTATTTTAATTAGAATTTCTTAGAATTCAATTGCCCGGTTTTCATTTCCAAAACCATTTTGAAATGATACTACACATACCCACTTGGAATATCAAATCAAATCTCCAAATTCCAAACAATTGTTTTCACCAAAACAAATTTTCCTTTTTGAAATTTCTAAAACAACTTGTATACCCATCAAGTCCAAACAATATCATGACCAACCATCCTGGTAGCAATCCATCACTTTAGAAACTCGAAAATGAATACTGACGATGTGGCCATCATCATCAAAATTATTTTCCAGCGAGTGAAGTGAGTTCAGTGCTTCCTTACTTCCATAAATTCCTCCCAAAACAATTTCCATTCAATAATATTTTCCAAAACAATATTCCATTATTGCCTTCAAACCTTTGGAAAAACATTTTAAACATTCGCAAGAATTTAAATTCCCAAATCCTTTTGTTTAAATTCATTTAAACAACTTTCAAATTTCCGGGACTTAAATTTTGGTTTAATCAAATTTTAGTTATATTCCTTTTTATTTAAACCATACTTAGACAATTTTATTTAGTTATAAACCACTCAAATTTTATATTTTTATTCAATTATAATATTAACAAACAAACATCCAAATATATATAATAATTTCAGAAAAATATTTCTTTTATATCAAAATATAATTTTAGGTAAAATTATTTCATTTACCCACTTTGAAAACAATACTATGTCGGTTTACCTTGTTTAAGAGTTTAGAAATCCCTATCGATGAAATGGCGTCCCACACATCGACCATAATTCATAAACACTCAAAAGATAAGTCAACACAATATAAAAAAACAATTTATATTCACTAACAAATACGCGCTCATATCTATTAATACACTCAAACACATTTTAGAGTACTACAGATTCTATTTTATGAGTAATTCCTACCATAGCTAAGGTTATCACCAACCTAATGCTCTGATACCAACTGTGACGACCCACCCTTCTATTACCAGAAAGACGTATCATCATTAAGAAAGAAAGGGATAGAAATAGAAAAGAATAGAAAAGAAAGAAGCAACAACATCAGAATCTCACAGCTGAATGGAACAAAATATAATATATCATATAACTATTACATAGTTTTACATATATCAGAGTTATACAATATCAATACTCATGACAATCATATATACACCTGTCACTACATACATCCCAAAATACAGCATACTCTAACTAACACAGCGGAACTAGATAGATATCTACATACGTCTGGGCTCCTGCCCCAAGCTCCTCCAGAACTCAACAATCCAAGAACCTATTACTGGGCTACTCATAAAAATTTGAGTACCCAAGAGTTTAGAAAAACAAAATATAAACTCCGGGTCAGACATGGGTCTGGTATGAGTAAACAGTTTAAAGTTGTTTAACTTGAAAAACATTTGAAATAAAGGTATCACGTAAGACTCCCTACAAATAAATACGGGTAAGTTTTTACCTTACACTAACCAAAACATTTCATAGGAAATCCAGTGATATTATAATAGTGTCTAGGGTTTTCAAGTAAATAGAAAATAGCTGAAATTGTTACATGATTAAATTCCAGCTACTAGCCACCGAAGTGGGTAATACAATTCAAAACCGTAGGGTCTCGTGGGAAAAATGGATTTCCAACAACGGCAGGGCTACTGGGGTACCGCCCATCACAGTACGGCGCCTAGATCACCGTACCGAGGATCACTCCTGACCCCCTATAACACAAGGCCGGAACCTTTCCTTACTGAACAGTCTCGAACAAGATATGCCCGCGGTTGTAGCTAGCAACCGCCCACACAACCGAAATAAAAAGGGACATCTAGACCGGGGAATATCTTGTCCTGCTTGGGCATGACCCACCTAGCCTTGCTGCACCTCCCCTGTTTTAGCCATTCCCGGTTGATGAGGCTTGAGGCTGCGATTACCTTTACAGGACATATCACTTAGAATGCTCATCGTCCTCCTGACGATGTGTTGAAAGCTTTCAATCCATACAAGTTCGTTCCGGGTTCGAACGAAACCGAAGGCATTATCCCGTCACACTCATTTTTGAATCACCCTTAGAGTCAACGACGATAACCCATACATTCTGAAAACACCATCTCGATCTTCATTTCAGAATTCACGACCTATCGTTTAAATTGGATCGATGTGGTTTTCGGAATATCAAATTGATATCCGATCCCGATCTCATCAAATCCAAACGCCATTTTAAAGGCCAAGTTGTCTAATTAACTTAAACAGTTTTAATTCAAAATATTGAATTAACATAGCATTTATCCCAGGATAAAACATATACAAGCATCATAGGTATAACACAGCATATCACAGAGCATCACAGAATATCATCAAATAAATATCACAATCAGATATTCTACTTACACAACAATCCAATAGCAATCAACTTAAATTCTCATTTGTAATTAATTTAATTTAAATTAATTGTCTGAGAGTTAAATACTTAATCCTGTTTGATTAATCATTAATTAACAGTTAATTACTTATTTCCTTTCAAATTGTTTAATTAATAATTTCTTTATTAATTATTAAGTTTTAGTTACTTAATTATTTTATTTAACACTATTAATTAATTACTTTCTTAATCAAGTGATTTAAATTTAATTACTTAATTAATTATTCATTATTCACTAATTAATAACCTTAATTATTAATGAAGAAACTTAATTACTTATTTATTAACTGCTAATTACTTAATTAATCAATATTTAATACTTGATTAAATTACTTAATTAAATTAATTAATTAATTAGCTATTAATTCATAATTGAATTACTTGATTAATTAACTATTTATCATTCATTAATTACCTTAAATAGTTAATTACAATTTGCTTTATCACTTAATCACCCGTTTATCCATTCTTAATTACAATTATATAGTAGTTATTCTTAATTACTTTCTAGAAATAATTCATTTAATTTTAGTCACTCAATGCAGTTAACCATTAAAAGTCCTCTTTAAATTTAAATCATTTTATTATTAACTACAAACTTAAAAGTTAATTTACTTTTACACTTAACCTAAATAATTTTCTTAATTAAAATAATTTAAGTGTTTAAGAACATCTTTAAGCTTTTGACTAAAATAATTAAAACTTGAACAAAAATTTAGCTTAACTGTTCAACATTTTTAAGCTTACAATGTTTAAACAAATTTGTAAAAACCCAAATTTTTACTCAACTACAACAGCACTGCAAAACTGCAGTTTAACCAAAAACCCAAGACTTCCCAATTAAAACCCGAGAATTACCCTGTGCTCACTCCAGTGATGCTTCAGTCCTTCATCAATCTTCCCCGCGACACTCCCTGTACACCCTTCTTTTTTTTAATTTCTCTAACTTAAAACTTTAAACTAAGTATAAAAAACATCAGTAACTCACACGAACACAGCATAAAACAAACCGGAAGCTAACATCTAGCAAACCCGAGTATTGACTCGCGATAAACTCTGATCAACGTCACTGATACTTCCTTCGTGCCGTACACGTGCACGACGGCACATCCCACCTCCGTCGATCTCCAACCTCATCGGCAAGTCACAATCCACCCCCAAACCTAGAATCCAAACTTAGATTGTCCCTAAAATTCTCGAATTGAAATTAGGCCTCCAGCTCGAACAAAAAGAAAATTCGTCCATCCCTAGATCATTTCGCCGCCACGCATAAGCCACCGCAGTTGTCGAAACCTCGCCTACACGGCAACCTCACGTTGAGCAACCACTTCCCAGAGTTTTGTGCAACTCGGTCGCTTAATGACGTCGAGCCAGACAAGTTCAAAAGTTCAACAAAAAAAACCTAAAAATGGTTCGACCCAACAATTTATACAATTGAAATTTTTTATTATAATTTTCCTAAGACCAATGAGGTTCAAATTAGCTTCAATTCAAATCTCAACAATTTGAATTGGATCAATAACTAGATATTCGCAAAAATGTAATTTTTGTTTATAAACAAACTGCACTTTAAATACAAATCTAAAAATTCTAATTTTCGTTTTAAAAATCATAAATTTCACTAAGCATTCAGGTTATAAACTTCAATTAGATTTTTAAAATAATTGAATTTATCAATTTATTGTTGGATTTCTTGTAGAACAGTATTACAGATGTTATTCTTTTCAAGATGGTTTAAACATCTTATAAAAATCTTAATCTAAGTCTATATCTCCAGTTTGATTTAAAAATGAAATCTCTACGACAATTCAGTTGGATAAAACTTCAAATCTGAATGATCATTTAACCCTGTAATTCATAACAGAGAAGAACCATATGTGGAGCGACAGATATACACATAGATTCATATCCAAATATGAAGCACATACAAACTATACTGTTAAAGAAACATGAACTTATTTAATTAACTTAAGCTTTTAAAAGAAAAATCTTTGTTTACTCACCGAAAATCCCTTTGAACAGAAAGAAGCACTGATGTTTTTTTTCTTCTTTGAAACCTAGAGCTAAAACTGTCTTGAGATTGATTGTTTTTAGTTTGAATTCAAGTTGAATTTTCTTCTTTTCTTCTTGTTTTTATTCTCTCTGGTTTACCATGGTTTACTGAACGAATTGAACAAAAGAGATGGACATGATATATATATATATATATATATATATATATATATATATATATATATATATAAGAGAAGAATAGGAAGCTCAAGGCAGGTATTAACTAGTTAGGCTGTTTCTTTATTTTGTTTTACATTAATCAGATCTTATTACTGCAAAGCAAAGGATTTATAATATTAGCATAGACCAAAAAGTAGGCTGAGTTGGTAGTAAGTACATGCTTTGTTACTTAATAGGCTTACATAGTATAATTATGTTTTGCTGTAGATGAATATTTGTATGCAGATTTGTATACATTTGAATTGACAAAATAATGTGCTGAAACTTATTAATACAAAGCAAAGGATTTGTAATATTAGCGTAGACCAAAAAGTAGGCTGAGTTGGTAGTAAGTACATGCTTTGTTACTTAATAGGCTTGCATAGTATAATTATGTTTTGATGTAAATGAATATTTGTATGCAGATTTGTATACATTTGAATTGACAAAATAATGTGCTGAAATGATAGTAACTAATACTTGGTTTCTCTATTAGTTTACATAATTATAATTATGTTTGGCTGCTAGAAGATATTTGTATGTAAGTGTACAACCTGCAGGTCAAAGTTTGGCTTGTATATAAAGCTACTTATTTATAAATATTTGCTTTATTGCTCCTAGTTTGAACTATAATATACATCTTTTGCCAGGTGTTACTTTGACTAATTTCATTTGACTTTGAACGAAGATATTTTATTTTATATCTTGCACGTAGATGTTCTTGTGAAATAAGGTTATTTTATTTTATACTTTGTTCTTGTTTTAGCTTGTTTACAAATTTTTAAACTTATGTTGAATGTATATTTTAACTAATAAATTCGTGCTTTACATTTATTTCTATTTTATATTTTAGCCATTAGTATTTAAGTTATATTCCATAAATTTACTTATATTTATTTGTATTTGTACTTTAGCTAACAATATTTAAATTACGTACAATATGATTTACTTACATTTATACTTATTTATATATTCATTTCCATTTGTATTTTAACTATCAATTATTAAGTTATATTCATGTGTTTGACTTACATTTAATATTTATATTTTAAATTTATATTTTACATTAACAAGCTTTGATTTTATTTTGAACGTTAGTTTCTATATATTGCATTTATATATTTAAAATAAGAAAAAGTATTTTCCTTTAATTATACGAGATAGATTTTACTTTAAATATTCTTAGGTGATTTTATTTTAAATTTCCAAATCAATCTCCTTTTTAAAATACAATTTATATAAAAAATTGGTAAATTTTTTCAAAATCATATTCATTTTATTATGATCAGATTACATTTTATTTAATTAGATTAAACATTTATTGAAATAAACGGGGCCAAAATCCAGGGTCGTTACAATATGGGCGTATGTAGTTGTTGTATTGGTATATGTTGTATGTTGATATTACTTTCATATATATATTCATGTTTCTCATTTGTTTGTTGAGTGTATAGTAGGTGCATATGGCGCTTGCTTCGCATTTGGAGCTCGCTTTCGTGCTATATTAGCCGTATATGCTTGCTAATAATATATAAGGTACATATCTCGGATTACATATCGTATTTTTATACTTTTTTCACTACTGGATGCCTCATCATAGATGAGATGTATATTTATGATATATATATATGTTGTGATCCTACTACGATCAAATCGCGCAAAGGAGATGCTGGCGAATTTTTTTGAAATTTAAAGCGTTGGAATTTTTTTAGAATTTTTGGAAAATTGGAAAATTTGACAGCCAAAATTTTGATTTCTTGTTAAAAATGTTAAACAGCATTAGTTGGTTTTGAAAAGATAATTATGAATGGATTTGAAAACTCAGAAAAGTTTTTATAAAAAGTTTATGAATGAATTTTATATCTAGTTGAACAAATTATTTAGGAAAAGTTAATGGATTTTGTGACTTTTTCTTACTTGGTACGAAATTCTTTTAAGCAGGGTAGAATGTAACGATCCAGAATTTGATTCATTTGAAATTCGTATATTTAATTGATTATAAATATTCACAAGTTAATTTTATAAGCTGGATAAAATATATTTCAAATATAGTGATTTAATTGGATAATTAAATTGTTAATTTAATATTTGAAATTGTAGAAAAAATTGGATATTGTATTTAATGTGAATGAAAATAATTTATAAGCCTGAAATAAATTCTGTTTGAATTAGAACGATGTTAGAGAACTTTTAAAATTGAATTAAAAGTAAATTTAAATAAATTGAATATTTTAATGTTTAATTAACACGTAAAATGGTCATTTTTCACATAGTCTCAGATTTTGAAGAAAATTTTCATTGAATCCATAATGTTTTATTATTGTAAGATTTCAAATTCTGTGTCAATCGGATATACAATTTGTCCCGGGCAAGCTAAAACGCGTACAAATCTGTTTAAGTAAATTTTAAATTTAAATTAGTCGATTCGAAAACCTATCTTCCAAATACGATCCAATTAGCTTCTGATATATATTCCATTATGTTCGGAATAGGGGTAAAATATTATAAACGCCAGGCAGCATGCTTCGTTCGGAGTTCGAAAAAAATTTGGATGAATAGTGTCGCGAAATTTTCTATAAAAGGACGTTATTATTTTCATTTTGAACAAACCCTAGAGAGGTTAGGACAAGCCGCCACCATATCAACCAATGGCTGAAAAATTCCTAGCTTCTGTCCTCGATCACTTCAAATCCGTAAGCAATTACAAAAAACTTCCAAATAGAAAAATGTTAAGCATTGCGTGATCTTCGAGATCAACGATCATGATCGCGATCAGGGCAGTAGATTGGCGGCAATCGTTGCTCAAAGTCACCACGTTTGAACGTGATTTCCCAAGGTATGCCGCGACAGACTTCGTCGGTGTTCGTGGTGATGGGGGAGCTCATTATGGCCTTTCGGCTGGTGGTTGTTGATCAACGTAAACTTGATCGGTGGTGGCTCGATAATTATGGGAAGAAGGCGGCAAGATAGGTTCGTGTATGTGAGTTTTTTGACGATGGGAAGGAGAAAACAAATCACGGCTGAGATCTAGGTTTTGCAAATCCAACGGCCTGGATTGAAGCAAGGTTAAAAATAAAAAAAGAAAATGTAAATTAATTTATATAATAATTCGTGTGATATTTAAAATGTTGTAACTTCTTCATACAAGCTCCGTTTTCGACGAAACGGATTGCGTTGGGTCTGTATTGACGAGCACTGCATTATGGAGCTGGATTGGAATTTATTTTAAGCTAGTGAAAATTTTGGATAAAATTAAACGCCTGTTTAATTTTATTCGGAATAAAACACTACAACTGCTATTGGAATCAATGTGAGTACAACTCACTCTTTCTGACTCATTGATATTTTATATAAGTGGGAAGAAATATTATTTATGATGATTTATGATTGTTTTGATGATATGTGATATATTGAATGGTATTTGGATATATTCCTGCCTATTGTTGCACATTTAACTTAAGTGGTAAGTGATTATATAATATGAATTTAAGTTTATATAAATAAGTTGTATAACTTATAAAATTGAGAAAATGTAAGTAAAATAAATTGTTAAAATGTTTAAATAATTTTGTTAAGCAAAATAAAATTTGTAGTTAAATAAATTAGAATTTGAATTAAATTAAAAGTGAACTTAAGTTGTAAAAATGAAAGTAAATGTAAATGATGTTGAAACGAAACATAACTTAAGTGATGTTGAATGATAGTGGTTTTGGTATCTAAGTAAATTAATATAGTGAAATAAAATAAATATGAACTTGAGTTATATAAATGAAATTCAACTTTAATATATAAAATGAATTAGCATTAGAAATGTTTTTGTTAAGAATGGATTCAAAATAAAATTAAGAAGTTGTGAATTAATAATAATATTGGAAGTGTTGTATAAAAATATGAATATAGTAAATACTAGAATTCAATCTAAATATGAATACCACCCAATTGAAATTAAAAAGTGTTAAACCAAATTGAAGGCAATGAAGTAAAAATGAATGTTGAGATTAAATGAAATAAATTTGGTTATGTTGGTTATACATTGGTTGTTAGTTGATTGTAGAAATTCTTATGGAATTGAATTAATGAAATTGAAAGATAAATAATTGAATCCAAAGTGGAAGTAAGTAAATTTAAATAGAATTGAATTTGATTCGATTTGGAGGCGAACCAACTTGAATGTAAATTAGTGAATGTAAACTAATTGAATTTGAATAAATGAATGTTAGTAAAATCCAATGTCAATGAATCAAATGTGATTAAATTGAAAGCCATTTCAATGAATATTAATGAGAAATGAATTCATATTGATTTGGTTGTAGATTGATTGGATAGATATTGATTTGTTGGATGCTGGTTGGATGATAGTTGTTTGATGGTTGGTGTTAACCCCGTTTGATCAATGAGTTAAGACCTGAGACGACTCACGACTTAAAGAAGAAGGGCGACTTAAGGAGTGGTCCGACTCAGTAAGTAACCGACTTAACAAGTTAGCGACTCAAGGGAGTTACACGACTTAACGAGTCAGGGATTGGTCGACCTAAAGGAGTCAACAGCTTACGGAAGTGAACGACTTACAACATATAGGAGTCTACGACTTAACGGTTTAGGAAAGAAGGGATGGATCACGATTTAAGGCCTTCGCGACTTAAGGTTCTTATCGACTCAATGGGTCTACGACTCATTGTAATTCACGACTTAAGGGTAGAAGCAACTCAACATGCTGGCGAGTTAGAATTCAAGGCTGCTTAAGAGAAGCGGAACGACTCAACGAGTTACCGACTCAACAAGTTGAGGAGTTGCGCGAGTCACAGAATCGTGCAACCTATGACCTACCTTGAGTCGTCAATAACTCAAGGAAGCGACTCACGACTCAGCATGACTCACCTACGACCTAAAACCATTGAATTGTAGCCCGCAGCCACAATGCTTATGTCAAAGAGAGTTGACTCGTGAGCGACTCATGACTTGTAATTCTGAAGAAGTAAACCATTGAGGAACCAAGGGCTTAGTCAGATAAGTCGGCCATGACCTCTTAACTCGTGGACGAGTTAGGACTTGCGCTATATCCAGAAGACCGAAGGCGCTCTGACACCAAGCATGAACTCTACCAGCTGAGTCGCCCACGACCCAACTTAACTCGGCCACGGGTTATCATGAGTCGAGCACGACTTACGATCCAAAGGGAAGATTTTTCTATAAATACCGACCTACCTCAAACATGAAGGGGACTTTTGGGCTCATTCTATTCAAACACCGATACTCTGCTACATTCCAAACTAACTCAACACCCAAAGCTTTCAAGACACGTGGAACACTATCAACAACTTCAAGAAGAAATCTCATGCATCCGACATGGATTCGAGGACCTTCACTTACATTGAAGTTTAAGCTACTCATTCAAAGTGTTTAGTAGTTCAAAGTGTATTGTACTTGGGGAAGAATTGTATCAACTTGCAACGAAATCATCAATAAAGATATTCAGAGTGGACGTAGGTAAAATATTGAGCCGAACCACTATAAAATCATTGTTATTCACTGCATTTTCTGTGATTTTCTGCTTATACTCTGTTCCCGAATCATCGGGTGTTGCTTTCACAACTACACTTTATACACCGGGGTATTAGCGTTCAAATTTTAGCGTTAACATTTTTGGTGCTTTCACTGAGAATTGAACTCAGGCGAATTATCATCATTGCTCCACGAAAGTTTGTTGAAGTAATCTCTCTGAAGACTAGAAGTTTATCTGAAATCATGGCTCCGGGGAGAAGGAGTAGATCTGTTAGATCTGGAAATGTTCAAGAGGGAACCTCCGCTTCCCCAGTACCTAATCAAGCCACTCCACCCGTTGGGGTTACAAAAGCGGAGTTGGATGCTGTAATCTTAGGGCTGAACCAGCAGATAAATGCCCAAAGTGCACAATTGGAGGCTCAGAATGCCCAAAATGCCCTAATTTTGAAAAACTTGAATGACTTGCTTGGGGTAAACCGTCAACCAACGGGTAATGAAAGGAACTTTGCTGGCAACATTCATGAGGATGAAGAAAGAAACATTCCTGAGAGGGCTGCCAGCCCCTTTGAGCGAACATTTCCTGAAGTTGGTGGATCTAAAGCTCGAAATGATGAGGGGTATCTTTCTGAAATGGTTCGACAAATCATGAAAGAAAGCATGCAAAGGAATGAAGACGAGAAGGAATGGGGTTTCGCTCCAAGTAAAACCCCGTTTACCGAAAGGATCTTAAAGGCTGAATTCCCAAGGAAGTTCGTCCCTCCAACTATCCCAGCTTACAAGGGAACAAGTGATCCGAACGAATTCTTGTATAAGTATGATTGGCACATGACAGGTGCCAGAGCTTCTGATGAAATAAAGTGTCGATATTTTCCTGTATATTTGGAAGGTGTAGCTCTGCTTTGGTTCACCAAGCTACCAATTCGGTCTATAGATCAGTTTTCTGACCTAACCCGGAAATTCAAGGAGCAGTTCAGACTATATGCTTCAAAAGCCAAAGATTTCATGTCGTTGTCAAGTTTAGAACAGAATCCAGGGGAAACTATCAGATCTTTCTTGAATCGCTTTAATATAGCGCTGGCCGAGGTAGACAATGCAGAACCACGGATGATTTTGACCTATCTGATGAGGGCCATCAACAAGACGAGCGAATTTGGAAAATGGCTTAACATGAAGGAACCAAATTCCCTTGAAAAATTATACAAGAAAGCAGATGAGTTCATACGCCTGGAAAGCCGTCCTGTACCGGTAAAGGCAGTATTGGAAAAAGATGAAGATAACATTGCTGCTCCACGCAAGAATGAATCTGTAGGACAGAAAAGGGAAAATAACGATGGGAAGAAACAGAAAAATCTGAAGAAGCCTCGTTCCTTCAAGTCATCAGAATATACTCCTTTATCAGATACGCCAGAGCGCATTTACCTTGCCACTAAAGATTCTGTCGATTATCCTGAACCTCCCGTTTTGAGAACCGGGAAAAAAGCTGTACAAAGCGGGAAGTTTTGCCGCTTCCATAATCAACCCGGTCATGATACCGATGAATGCCGCCAATTGAAAATTTTGATTGAAGAATTGATAAGGGAAAACAAGCTGCAGCAATTTGTGGAAAAGAATAGCAGCAATCTCGCTTCGTCTAGTCAGGGGCAACGAGCTCCTGTTCATCAACCCAGGACAAGTGAGAAGACTGCAGGGCATGAATCCGGAAGGCCTGTTATCAATGTCATTACGGGAAGACCTCACCCAACAGGCAGGAGCTGGGGTGAGATGAAAAGGTATACCCGAGCTTTGAAGTATGTACCGACCGAGGAAGATGTATTTGTTTTGGAAGGTGCTACGCCCCTGAAGCAACAAAGAACTTTCAATGATGATATTGTGTTCAGAGCCAGGGATTCCACAGGTATTGAAGCTCCTACCTTGGATCCCTTAGTCATCTCGGCTGGTATCAGGCCAGCTATTGTCAGAAGAGTTCTCATTGATTGTGGCGCATCCTGCAATATGCTCTTCAAGAAAACATTCGACCAAATGAAGATCCCTATGGCTGATGTGCAAGCCTCATCGCAGAAAATGGCTGGCTTCATTGGGGAGCCAAAACAGCCGATAGGAACCGTTGATTTGCTTGTAGAACTTGGAGAGGGAGAAAGAAAAGTGGTCCGCAAGCAAACTTTTGTGATTGTCGACGAATTTTCTGCTTATAATGCTTTCCTTGGCCGTCCAACTCTCGCAGCATTCAAAGCTGTTCTGGCCCCATGGTACCTCACCATTAAATTTCCCACAGATAATGGAGTGGGAGTTATTAAAGGGGATCAAAATGCTGGGCGGGAGTGTTATCTGACAGAGCTACGAGAAACAAGAAAAAGAGAAATGGGAAAGGATGCGGCAACCCCAGTCCGCATCAAAGAACCAGCCTTGTAGCAATTACAGGGCGGACCCTGCACTGGCGAGCACAGCGGAGCACTGAAAGAAATGGATCCTAGAAAAGCCAGTGCAGGGGAGAATAGAGTGGTACCAGTGGAAACGACAATACCAGTACCTGTTGACCCAAAGGACCCATACAAGGTGTTGAATGTGGGTTCACAACTTAATGTGTCAATTCAGAATATCCTAATATCTTTTTTAAAGGCAAATTTGGATGTTTTTGCTTGGACTCATGCCGATATGTGCAGAATATCCCCAGAAGTTGCAGTACACGCTCTGAATATTGATCTAAAATTTACACCTGTGAAACAAAAAAGGAGGACTCAAGGTCCAGAAAGGTCAGCAGCATTAAAAGAAGAAGTTGATCGGCTCATGGAGAATAACTTTATCAAAGAATCTACCTATCCGAATTGGGTTTCAAATCCAGTGCTGGTCAAGAAAGCCAACGGAAAATGGAGAGTGTGCATCGATTTTTCAGATCTAAACAAGGCCTGCCCCAAAGACTGCTTCCCGTTACCCAGGATCGATCAATTGGTAGACGGAACAGCGGGACATGAATTGTTATCTTTTATGGATGCCTACTCCGGATATAACCAGATCATGATGCATGAGCCAGATCAGGAGGACACGAGCTTTATCACCGATGTTGGTCTTTACTGCTATAGGGTTATGCCCTTCGGGCTGAAGAATGCAGGGGCAACATACCAAAGACTTGTTAATGCTATGTTCAAACCGCAATTGGGCAAGACTATGGAAGTCTACGTCGATGACATGTTAGTAAAGTCTAAGAAAGCAGTGGATCACATAGAACACTTAGCAGGCATGTTCGCAGTCCTTCGAAAATACGGAATGAAGCTTAACCCTTTAAAATGTTCATTTGGAGTGGAATCCGGAAAGTTTTTAGGTTTCATCGTGAGCGCGAGGGGCATTGAGGCTTGTCCAGCTCAAATTACCGCCTTAAAGGAAGTCAAAGCTCCTAGAACGAAGAAGGAATTGCAAAGTCTCAATGGAAAAGTTGCCGCCTTGAGTCGGTTCATTTCCAAAGCCATAGATAAATGCATCCCATTCTTTGACGCCCTAAAGAAAGGAAAGAAAAACTTCGATTGGACTCCCGAAAGCCAAAAAGCCTTTGATGAATTGATTCGCCATATGAAAACGCCTCCAATACTTTCTAGGCCTAGCGATGGCGAGGATCTTCTTATATACTTGGCAGTATCATCTCATGCTTTAAGTGCAGCGCTGATACGAGAAGACAAAAGGATTCAACATCCAGTTTACTATATCGGCAAAAGACTCACTGGGGCAGAGATGAATTACTCTAAGTTGGAAAAACTCGCCTATTGCCTACTGATTGCATCCAGGAAGTTGAGGCAATATTTCCAAGCTCATCCTATCAGAGTCCTCACTGATCAACCTTTAAAGAAAGTCCTGTTTCGCCCTGAGACTTCGGGTCGTCTTCTAAAGTTGAATATTGAACTCAGTCAATATGACATCACTTATCATCCCCGAAAAGCAATCAACGGACAAGCTTTAGCGGATTTGATCGCAGAATTCACAGATAAGGGTAACAGTGAGGAGGAAACGATCGATGATTCCCCAATTCAATGGAAGTTATATGTTGATGGCGCAAGAAATGACTAATGTTCTGGAGCCGGGGTTGTACTTGAGACCCCTGAAGGTCGGTCATTATGCTATGCACTGAGATTGGAATTTCCTTCAACAAACAATGAAGCAGAATACGAAGCTCTTATCGCTGGCTTAAGAATTGCTAAAGAACTAAACATCCGAGCATTACAGATCTTCAGTGATTCTCAGCTTATTGTATGCCAAGTCAAGAAGGAATTCCAAGCGAAAGGGGGAAATCTGCCCGCCTACTTGTTAAAGGCTTGGGAACTCCTAGGTGATTTCGATCATTACATGATAAGTCATATTCCTCGGGAAGAAAACACGAAAGTAGATTCTCTCGCAAAGTACTCTAGCACAGGCGAAGCTCAATTTCTGGGGTTGACTCCAGTGGAGGTCCTGTCGGTTCCAAGCATTGATGAGATGGATATCGATTGGATCATGAGCGTGTCTCAAGAGCAAGAACCATGGATGACTCCAATAACAGAATATCTGCTCAATGGCTCTTTACCGGAAAATTCAAAAGAACGAAAGAAGCTACTGAGGAAAGCCTCTCGTTATGTGGTCCAGGATGGCCAATTATACAGACGGGGATTCTCAATGCCGTTACTTCGATGGGTATCCAGGGAAGAGTCCAAAGCAATCCTAGCTGAGGTACATGGGGGAGAATGTGGTGATCATTTAGGTGGTCAAACTTTAGCAAAGAAGATACTCCGATACGGATATTTTTGGCCAGAAATTAATCGAGATGCAGCGGACTATTCCCGAAAATGTGACAGATACCAAAGATTCGTCAAAATTCCTAGAGCTCCTTCTACTGAACTCACACAGATGGTCAGTCCATGGCCGTTTGCAACATGGGGGATAGACCTTGTAGGACCGTTACCAACTGCCAAATCTGGAATTAAATATGCCATTGTTGCAGTAGATTATTTTACTAAGTGGGCAGAAGCTGAACCACTGGCTACTATCACCTCAAAAAAGATGATAAGTTTTGTGACTAAAAGTATCATTTGCAGATATGGTGTGCCTCAAAAAATAATTACAGAGAATGGTACTCAGTTCGAAAGTGAAGAATTCCAAGATTTTTGCAAACGATTCAAAATCCGAAAAAACTTCTCAGCAGTAGCTCATCCGCAGGCAATCGGGCAGGTGGAAGCAGTAAATAAAATTATCAAGTCAACCATCAAGAAGCAACTTGAAAGAGAAAAAGGTGGTTGGGTCGATAAGCTACCGCTAGCACTATGGGCATACAGAACTACCCACAAAACTGCGACTGGGCATACTCCGTTTTCATTGGCATACGGATCAGAGGCAATGATTCCGGTAGAAACGGAGGTCCCTTCACATAGAAGAATCCATTTCGATCAAGCGGAGAATGCAAAACTACAGCTTGAGGCACTAGATCTCCTTGATGAAAAAAGAGAAGCGGCTGAGCTCAGAATCGCATCTCATCAGCAAAGGATAGCCAGACATTTCAATTCCAAAGTTCGCCAACGCAGCTTTGAGACTGGAGATCTAGTCCTAAAGAGAATTATGACAGCGACAGGTGTGTTTGGGCCAAATTGGGAAGGACCACATGTTATAGGTCAGAAGCTTCTTGACGGCACATTCAAACTCACTACTGTCGAAGGAGATCAAATTCCAAGAGCTTGGAACAGCAATCACTTGCGCCCATACTTTACTTGATAGTTTTGTTGAAATATTGTAAAAAGAATTATAAATATATGATTCCTGTAATTGAAAGCGATTGTAAAACCGATGCAAGTGAATAATGAAAGACTATAAAGTGGATGTAGGCCCAAATTCTTGGCCGAACCACTATAAATCTTGTGTTTCTTATTATTACTACATGTTTGCTTTATTTTCGATATGAAAAGTACATTAAATGTATTACTGAAATGTCGATTTAAATTTTTGAAGGCAACGAAAATAAAACTTGCACATTACAAGACCAAGTGATTCTTGTTATCATTCAACAAACAAATTCCAAGTCACAAAATTCCCGAATTTAAATCCTAGATAAGAAGTGCTTCAATTGAACGGTCAATGATTTCGTCGAAAACGGGCTCTAGCTAATAAATTGTGAAGTTTGAACAAACAAACATCCAATTAAGAAGCTTATGTCCGTTCTCGCGAACTGGCCTAGCAATGAAGTACACTTCTTTGGATTAAACAAACTACTTGTAAGAGAAGGGAGTGCGAGCTTGAAAAGAAAAAATAGAGGATCGCTAAAAAGGCATAAGCAAGTGGACAAGGAACAACTAAAGCCCTCTTCGGAGGCACAAGTCCTCTTCGAAGGCACAACTCTTCGGAGGATAAAGACCTCTAACGAGGTATATGCCGCAAAAAAGAAAGTTCTCTACTCAACCAAAAAGATTGGAGGAGTCATGACCCTCCAACCATGAGAGAGTAACTTCCAGGCAATCCTCGGAGGCACATTTCACCAGGAATTGAAGTGTGATAGCCGCTCTTCGGATTTTCACTTCACCAGAGTTGAAATGTAAAACAAAATAAAAGCCCTCTTCGGAGGCACATTTCACCAGGAGTTGAAGTGTGACAGCCGCTCTTCGGATTTTCACTTCACCGGAGTCGAAATGTAAAACAAAATAAAAGCCCTCTTCGGAGGCCCATTTCACCAGGAGTTGAAGTACGACAGCCACTCTTCGGAGTTTCACTTCACCAGAGTTGAAATGTAAAACAAAATAAAAGCCCTCTTCGGAGGCCCATTTCGCCAGGAGTTGAAGTGCAACAGCCGCTCTTCGGAGTTTCACTTCACCAGAGATGAAATGCAAAATAAAAATAAAAAGAGAGAGCCTCTCCCAAGGGGAAGAAACAGAAAGACCTCTTCCCAGAGGCACAATAAGACAGAAAGACCTCTTCCCAGAGGCAGAAATGAAAAGACCTCCTCCCGGAGGCACAATCAAGCCGAATGACCTCTTTGGAGGCACACGTTTCACCAAGATTGAAATAAAACTTCTAGGTGTTGAAACGTGAAAAAGTCTTCCTCAGAGGTGCAACTTTTCAAAGAAACAAAAATCAAGAAGCCCTTTACTGTAGCAAGTTAAAAAAAAAAAATCCTCATTAAAAGCACACTTTAACTTTCAAAGGAAGAGTGAATTACTTGTTCTAGAAAATTCTCTTCCTAAAAAAGAAGTTGAAGTACCGTACAAATCCCCGCTTTACCACATAGAAGATTTCATTCAATAAAATGTGTATATGCACAAAATAAAAAGTGATATCTTCGAAGGTTGAAGCGTAGAAACTTATTTGTGCTCTATTTTTTAATGAAATCATATTCCTCCAAATGTGGAATAATTATTCTCTAAAAAATAAAAGCACAAGTTCCTCATAAAATAAAATATTACAATGGGCTTATGGTATAGGGGCAGCATCGCATAACTACATCGGTAAAATTGCGCTCGAACAATATATACCACAAGCTCACTGCAATATCGTACAAAGAAACTTGTACAAAAATGAATAGTAAATGCATTCTCAGATACAGACAGAAGTTTGTACAAAGAAAAAGAATCATTTTATTCAACACTATTTTATATACAGGTACATGTTCCAAAGTAAAAAAAACAATAGAAAAGCGGGGGGGCCGGTCCCCGCACAATTTCCGGTCATTACATGCAAAAAAGGCAAAAAAGCGATATGGAAGCCACAGAACCAGAGCCATCATTTCTTCTTCCGCCCACCTTTTGAGCCCGCACCTGGCCGAATGACCAACTTTTTAGGACGGCTTGTAAGGGTAGGGGATGAAGGAGAAAGGGGCTCGATCGGACTTTCTTCCGTCTCTTCTTCGCCAGTTAAAGATCCCTTCTTATTCTTCTTCTTGGAAACTCCCTGTTTTCCTCTCTTCTTGGAGGAAGGCCCACTCCCTGGAGAAAGAAGTTTGGATAACGGTTCAGCGTCGGAGCCAGTTGGTTCTGGAGTCCTCTCGCTTCCTTCAGTTTCTTCTGCTTTCGGATCTTGAGAAGCAACGGGATCATCTAAGCCGTGAAGGGCTTCTATTTGCTCCTCTTGTGACCCAGGTTGCGAGGCAGAAGGAGGAGTGACCTTAGGAGGCGGGGAAGGAAAAATTGGAGGAGGAGAAGCCTGAACAATGCCCGACGTTTTCTCTGCAGAAGGAAAAAAGTTCAAGTCAGCAAAAAGCAGAGATAAAGGTTCGCTGAGATTCAAGAAGTAGTCAAAAAGCTCATCAAGTTCATAAGAAATAGATGAGTAGTCTACTTGGGCAAGATTGTCACTAGGGTTACCTGCAGAAGTCGGTTCCTTGACGTCAACTTCGTAAGCCTGTGCCTCGGCACTCTCGCCGCCCTCATCTCCACCTTGTATGCTTGTAATATCAGTGGTAACTTTAGTAGGAGATGGGGAATGAGAACTAGAACCGATAATGTCAATTTCGGATGAAGGAGAAGGTTGAATTGGAGCAGTTGAGATTGTTTTTCCTGAATATTCTCCTGCCGCTGTTTCGGCCCTTAATTTTGCAAGCTGTTCTCTCCCCCTAGCGAGTGCGGCACGAGCATCATCATCAAGATAGTGCTCCTCAAGAGCTGACTTAGCATAGCCAGGGCCCTTACCGCCAAGCATATCGAGTGTGGCCTCCCAAACTTCAGCCAGAGTAATTTCATACTTGGGGCCTAGAAAGGCGAGGCTACCGCGCCCCAAAATGCTATGCAGGTAGAAATCAAATAATGTTTTGCTGATGTCGGCCCTCATTGCCTCGTGAGATTCTTCAGCTGTAATTTTGCCAGCAACGGCCTCATCACGCTCCATATCAGCTTTAGAAAGTTGAAGCTTAAGCATTTGAATCTCCGCCTCTTGGGAGCAGTTTTTCTTCCGAAGCTCTTCAATGTCAGCGACATAGCCCTCACTAATTCTTTTCTGCACTTCAAGCCTGTCTTTGGCATCCCTTTGGCTGGCATGAGCATCTCTCACTTGTTTTAGGAGCACTTCTTCTTTTTGAGAATAGGAAGTAGAGGAAGCAGCAAGCTCTTGTTTCAATTCTTCAACTTTTGCTTCAAGCCCTTCATTATAAGAAGCAATGCTCCTCATCTCAGTGTCATGTTGCTCAAGAACTTTTTGCCACTCGGCTTTATCGTTTTCCATAGTGAGCATGGCCTCTATGTTTGCACGATTAACCCTCTGAAGCTCGCCAACAAGTTTCTGCCAGTTCGACATCCTCCCAATATCAAGCTTGACGGCGTTAAGGTTTCGCAACATGGCAGACTTGTCAATGGGGACCAAGTCCAGGTCAAACCTTACTCCCTTCAGACACCACTGTGGAAACCGACTTTGCAAAGTGGCAGGACCCGGTCCAACTTGGAATTTGGGTCTGCTAACTATTGTTTGGATGTCCGTCTTCCCGAGAGCGGGAGAGCCGGAAGGAATGTCAAGCGAGGCAGGGGCAGTAACCTTTTCAGGAGTTGTAGAGGTGTGCTTCTCACCATGTCGGGCTCGCTTGCTCGAATCTTCAACCATATGACTTTTTCCTCTGTCATCATGGGTTTTTCTTTTATGGGAATCGTCACCTCTCTGTGAAGAATCTTGGCGCTCTTCCCTCTCTCTTCTTTCATAGCGCTCCTCTTGAGCCCTCTTTTCTTGAGCCTTTCGAGCGGCTCTCTCTTCATCAGATTCTCTGTAAGAAGGGAGGCAACGCCTGTAATCATACTGGCTACGCCTCCCGTAGCGCTGGAAATCATCATAATAGGATCCGCTGCGCCCATCGGAGGATCTGAAGTAAAAAAGAGCTAAATCTTAGAATTCTTCAAAGTACAAAAAGTCAGAAGCGTAAAAGTGCCAAAAAATTCTAAGTGTGTGTGACGTGCAAACTACACGCATCAAACTACGAACCACTCTTTAATTGAGGAGTGGTTGTGGGTGTAATAGTTAGCGTCAACTCTTGAGTCGACGGAGTCTGTTGCAGGACCGAAGTCGCTTCAACTAATGAAGAAGAAACCCCAGTAGTGGTAGGATCATCTTTAAAGATCTCTTGCGAGGTGGCAAAGAGATCGCTCAGCCATTCGAAAGTATCGTCCCTGCTCTTCTTGGCAAGACTAGTTTTTCCGGCCTCTTCGCCAGATTTCTGTGACAGTCGGGGAGATCCCTGGGGCTCTTCTTCCTCAATAACCGGGGCAAGTTCGACAGATGGCCCCGCAACATCAGCAGAAGCGGAGCACTTCACTAGCGAAGCCTTAGGAGCAGGTCATTTTGGTATGGATGTGTCTGTGGAAACCAGGGCATCTGATGCTTTAGGTGGAGAATCTGGAACCTCGCAGGGGTGTGTGGAGTGAGAAGGATGAAGAAGTCCGAACTGGTGAAGGAATTCGTCGTTCAGCAAAAATTTCACGTCCCGTTCTTCAACCGGTACTGCTACAAGCCTCTCCAGGGTTGGCTTGTGACTGGGATCTCTACAAGGAGGGGGAAGTACTGAAATAAAAGAAAAGAAATGATGACGAAGTTAACACTTGGCAATTCGAACTTCAAAAGACTCAGAATATAAAAGAGGTAAAGGTAGATGATCTTATTTCCTTCTCTCCACACAGCATAAAACCCCGGGGGGCAACGGACATAGAAAAATTGAGTCAAAAACCCATGAGCACTGTCAGGAAGACCGATGATCAATTTACGATTTCGAGCACTTCTCACGACAGTAATAGAGGGGTGATCTTTTGTCCTGGTGAAAGAGCATAGGAAGCAAATCTCGTCAAAGCTTGGGAATCGATCAAGCGTCCTCCTAAACAGTACACACAACCCCATTAAAATGGCATAACCATTGGGGTGTAATTGGGACGGGGCGATGGCCAATTGACGAAGAAGTTGTTGGAAAAAGTCATTGAAAGGAGGAACGCCCCCACTCAGGCACATTTGTCGATTGACCGTTACAAAGCCGGGGGGGGGTGCTATGTCAGCAGTGTTACTTCTCTCGGGAAGAATGGCATCTGACTCAGCAATGCCAAACTGAGCGCACAATTGGCGGAAAACTCTGTACGACAAAGTAGAAGAGACTCTTTCGGGAGGATTGACCAAAGGAGCCGGAATTACAGTTGCCTCTCCAGTCTGAACCGTTGTATCTTCATCCTGAGAAGTCATTCTACACAAGCAACTGGATATTCAAATGTGAAGGTGCACGTTTCCTAAAAAGTGTGAAGTGTCGTGCAAAACTAATAAAAATAGCAAGTAAATATAACTGGAATTAAACTAGTCGATGATTGGTCGATTACAAAATTTCAGAACTTGTTAATATAAAGTTCAAGCATAATATTAGTGCAGGCTGGTCAATTTCAATTGACTATTTCAGTGCTGCTGTAATATTTTACTTGAAATTGATGAAAGCACTTCATTCACACAATTTGTTTGAGTTAATTATCTGTTATTAACTAATCTGTCATTTGACGTGGGCAGTCGATGGCAGTATATTTGTCCCATCTTTCTGCAAGTATTATGTTTAACAGGTTGATAGCGTCAAAGTCAGAATAATCTGTGAAGAAACACAACAAAGTTCAAGCAGTTTATTTCAGTAAATCAAGTTAAAGTTCAAGGTTCAAGCAAAATCGTCAACTGTGACAACTTAAGTGTTGTCTCGGTGACGACTTAAGTGTTGTCTCGGCGACGACTTAAGTGTTGACTCGGCGACGACTTAAGTGTTGGCAACGACTTAAGAAATTCTTCCTACGGGTTAAATCAAATCATTGGTTATCTGGCTAACTCGTCCACAACCTAAGGATTACGAGGCGAGTTAAGTTAGGTCGTTTCAATCTTGAATTGTTAGTGTCTTAAGTTGGCAGTGCTCTAAGTCGTAAACCATGGAAAATAGAAAAGGCTTCAGTCCGAGGCAACGTGAAATTCTCCAAGTCCTATCCCGGCTATGACTTAAGACTTGTGTCGTGAAGGTTGGTAAGTCGGTCAAAGGATAAATCGCGATGGTTATTGAATCGCTCAAAATTACTGCGCTCAAGATTACTGGATCGCGTCCAAGTTAACGTCATGCTTCCTCCAACCGACAAACCCCTTCTCAGAACTCCTAAACCTTAACCCATTATCCTCCTAAACCTTAACCCATTAACCTCCTAAACCTTAACCCGTTATCCTCCTATCTCCTAACCCGATAAGCCATACAAGACAATCTCATCTCCTCTAAATCCATGAATCAACTGACCCGAAGTATAAAAACCCGTCGTCTCCTCCTTGCAAATTGTCTACAAACTCAAATCAAACCGCTCAAAGCTTGTCAGAAATCAATCATAGCGTGACTCGAAATGAAGCATGGTGCGAGGATTTGGATTAGGGTTAGAGAACGAGAAGTCCAACTCCATGATCGAGGGATAACGGCAGTTGGGAAATTGAGCGGGCAATAAGTTTACCTACGTAGTGTGACGACGAGGATCAAAGAAATTTGATTGATGATGAGATGAACTGGTTGAGTTCGTCTTTGAAAGCTTCGAAGATTGTTAATGGCGGAAATAAACGCTGAAGTAAGAAAGTGAAGAAGAAGGGGCGACTTAAGCCATTTATACACTGGAGCGATGGAATGCGAATCGGCATCAGCCGACCTAGTCTCTTCCTTAAGTCCTTCGCGACCTAACAACCCATCAGGACACGAGCTAAGAAAGTCGAAGCACGCGACCTACAACTTAGGCACGCACTTCGAGGGGCAAATGTTAACCCCGTTTGATCAATGAGTTAAGACCTGAGACGACTCACGACTTAAAGAAGCAGAGCGACTTAAGGAGTGGTCCGACTCGGTAAGTAACCGACTTAACAAGTTAGCGACTCAAGGGAGTTACATGACTTAACGAGTCAGGGATTGGTCGACCTAAAGGAGTCAACATCTTACGGAAGTGAACGACTTACAACATATAGGAGTCTACGACTTAACGGTTTAGGAAAGAAGGGATAGATCACGACTTAAGGCCTTCACGACTTAAGGTTCTTACCGACTCAATGGGTCTACGACTCATTGTAATTCACGACTTAAGGGTAGAAGCAACTCAACAAGCTGGCGAGTTAGAATTCAAGGCGGCTTAAGAGAAGCGGAACGACTCAACGAGTTACCGACTCAACAAATTGAGGAGTTGCGCGAGTCACAGAATCGTGCAACCTATGACCTACCTTGAGTCATCAATAACTCAAGGAAGCGACTCACGACTCAGCATGACTCACCTACGACCTAAAACCACTGAATCTTAGCCCGCAGCCACAATGCTTATGTCAAAGAGAGTTGACTCGTGAGCGACACATGACTTGTAATTCTGAAGAAGTAAACCATTGAGGAACCAAGGGCTTAGTCAGATAAGTCGGCCATGACCTCTTAACTGTGGACGAGTTAGGACTTGCGCTATATCCAGAAGACCGAAGGCGCTCTGACACCAAGCATGAACTCTACCAGCTGAGTCGCCCACGACCCAACTTAACTCGGCCATAGGTTATCATGAGTCGAGCACGACTTACGATCCAAAGGGAAGATTTTTCTATAAATACCGACCTACCTCAAACATGAAGGGGACTTTTGGGCTCATTCTATTCAAACACCGATACTCTGCTACATTCCAAACTAGCTCAACACCCAAAGCTTTCAAGACACGTGGAACACTATCAACAACTTCAAGAAGAAATCTCATGCATCCGACATGGATTCGAGGACTTTCACTTACATTGAAGTTTAAGCTAATCATTCAAAGTGTTTAGTAGTTCAAAGTGTATTGTACATGGGGAAGAATTGTATCAACTTGCAACGAAATCATCAATAAAGATATTCAGAGTGGACGTAGGCAAAATATTGAGCCGAACCACTATAAAATCGTTGTTATTCACTGCTTTTTCTGTGATTTTCTGCTTATACTCTGTTCCCGAATCATCGGGTGGTACTTTCACAACTACACTTTATACACCGGGGTGTTAGCGTTCAAATTTTAGCGTTACAGTTGGATTTGTTGCTTTTGTTGCATTTGCTATATGGGCGTATATAGTTGTTGTATTGATATATGTTGTATGTTGATATTACTTTCATATATATTCATGTTTCTCATTTGTTTGTTGAGTGTATAGTAGGTGCGTATGGCACTTGCTTCGCATTTGGAGCTCGCTTTCGTGCTATATTAGCCGTATATGCTCGCTAATATATATAAGGTACATATCTCGGATTGCATATCGTACTTTTATACTTTTTTCCCTACGGGATGCCTCATCATCGATGAGATGTATATTTATGATATATATATATATATATATATATATATATATATATATGTTGTGATCCTACTACGATCAAACCGCGCCAAGGAGACGCTGGCGAATTTTTTTGAAATTTAAAGCATTGGAATTTTTTTAGCATTTTGGGAAAATTGGAAAATTTTTGGCAACCAAAATTTTGATTTCGAGTTAAAAATGTTAAACAACATTAGTTGGTTTTGAAAAGATAATTATGAACGGATTTGAAAACTCAGAAAACATTTTATAAAAAGTTTATGAATGAATTTTATATCTAGTTGAACAAATGATTTAAGAAAAGTTAATGGATTTTGTGACTTTTTCTTACTTGGTTCGAAATTCTTTTAAGTAGGGGAGAATGTAACGATCCAGAATTTTATCATTTGAAATTCGTATATCAAATTGATTTTAAATATTCACAAGTTAATTTCATAAGATGAATAACTTATATTTCAAATATAGCGATTTGATTGGATAATTAAATTGTTAATTTAATATTTGAAATTGTAAAAATAATTGGATATTGTATTTAATGTGAATAAAAATAATTTATAAGCCTGAAATAAATTCTGTTCGAATTAGAATGATGTCAGAGAACTTTTAAAATTGAATTAAAAGTAAATTTACTGAAATTGAATATTTTAATGTTTAATTAACGCGTAAAAATGGTCATTTTTCATACAGTCTCGGATTTCGAAGAAACCAGTTTCATTGAATCCATAATGTTTTATTATTGTAAGATTTCAAATTTTGTGTCAATCGGATATACAGTTTGTCCGAGGCAAGCTAAAACTCATAGGAATCTGTTTAAGTAAATTTTAAATTTAAATTAGTCGATTCGAAAACTTATCTTCCAAATACGATCCAATTGGCTTCTGATATATATATCATTATGTTCATAATGGGGGTAAATTATTATAAAGGCCAGGCAGCATGCTTCGTTCGGAGTTCAGAAAAAATTTGGATGGATAGGGTCGCGAAATTTTCTATAAAAGGACGTTATTATTTTCATTTTGCACGAACCCTAGAGAGGTTAGGACAAGCCGCCACCATATCAACCAATGGTCGAAAAATTCCTAGCTTCTTCCGTCGATCTCTTCAAATCCGTAAGCAATTACAAAAAACTTCCAACTAGAAAAATGTTAAGCATTGCGAGATCTTCCAAATCAACGATCATGATCGCGATCAGGGCAGTAGATTGGCGATAATCGTTGCTCAAAGTCACCACGTTTGAACGTGATTTCCCCAGGTATGCCACGACCGACTTCGTCGGCGTTCGTGGTGATGGGGGAGCTCGTCGTGGCCTTTCGGCTAGTGGTTGTTGATCAACGTAAACTTGATCGGTGGTGGCTCGATAATTATGGGAAGAAGGCGGCAAGATGGGTTCGTGTATGTGAGTTTTTCATGATGGGAAGGAGAAAACAAATCGTGACCGAGATCTAGGTTTTGCAAATCGAACGGCCTGGTTTGAAGCAAGGTTAAAAATAAAAAAATAAAATGTAAATTAATTTATATAATAATTCGTGTGGTATTTAAAATGTTGTAACTTCTTCATACGAGCTCCGTTTTCGACGAAACGGATTGCGTTGGGTCTGTATTGACGGGCACTACATTATGGAGCCTGATTGGAATTTATTTTAAGCTGGTGAAAATTTTGGATAAAATTAAACGCCTGTTTAATTTTATTCGGAATAAAACACTACAACTGCTATTGGAATCAATGTGAGTACAACTCACTCTTTCTGACTCATTGATATTTTTATAATTGAGAATAAATATTATTTATGATGATTTATGATTGTTTTAATGATATATGATATATTTATTGGTATTTCGATATATTCCTGCCTATTGTTGCAAATGACCCTATACGTTCTCGTGTATAAACGAATGACTCTTTGTACCCACGTCTGACTCGAAGCGGACATTGTACATATTTTCTAATATGTATATTTATTGTAGGTGACAGGTTGGAGGGATTCAACTGGATTCCTCACCAGTATTGGTTTTATTTACAGATATTTTGATATATTCTGTTATCATATGATATATGATGTTTTGGATGCCATGATTGATGTATTTAGTGCTGTTACAGCATTGGGCCTATTTTGGAATTTTTAAAAATGTTAGAGTGATGATTTCCAAATATAAAAGGATTTTTAAGTGATTTTGGAGATATAAGTTTTATTGAATTTTGAAGTGTTAAACAAAGGAATTTATTTTAAATAAATAAACGTTATAATATTTACGTTATAAAAATTATGATTTTTGTGAAAATATAATCAATATGTGACTTTTGAAATGTGAAGTTAACTATTTTGTAAAATGTTTTGAATCGAGATTTTTGAATTATTATGAATGATTTATATATAAGATTTATAAAATTGATATTTTATAAATCAAAACGACGGAATTATAAAGGAGTTCTGTTAATGTAAAAATGGAGTTATAAATGGATTTTATAAATGAATAAGTTTATAATTATGAAGTTATAAAATGAAGGAATTTGCAAAAAAAAAATTATAAGTAAATTAACTTATATTTGGAATTTGGAATATAAATAAGATATAAATGGAATTTTTTAATAAAGGAATTTATAAATTAAAGTTTTTATAATAAAATAAACGTGAATTTGTAAAAATTGTTTTATAAATCCGAAATCAATTGAATTTGACTAGTTAAATGTAGAAGTTTATAAAAGGAATTTCATTCACGATTTTGGACGGTGGATAATCCTTAAATAAATGTTTAGAAATATTGGATTTGGCAAATGAAATATATTCACGATTTTGGACAGTGAATAATATTTTAAATTAAATGAATGTTTTGGAAAGTAATCTTTTAAATAAAGACAGGTTTTAGAAATTGTTCTTTGTAATGGAGTTAAATGTTTTAAAGATGTTTCAAAATGTGTTAATTATCGAATACATGGATTTCAACATTCATTGTTGAAATAAACGTTTCGAGAAATAGGGAAATGATGGACTATAACAAAGTTGTTATAGTAAATGATTTTCGAAGGGAACTGTTTTGTATAGTATATGGGATTTATTTATCTGTCTAATTATCGAATCCCCTTACTAGTGATTTAGGTTGTTGTAACCATGTTTTATGCAATATTTGTTTTGTCCCAAATTAATATGTTTAAGAGAATTTTTCCTTAAAGAGTAAGTATATACTTAATCCTGATTTGAGTATATGGAATATTTTCTAGGTGTTGAAAATAAATTGAATTGTGAATTACTTATTATTAAATAGATATATGGAAATGTTTTCCAATATTGAAATGGTTTTGAGAACATATTTTTTTTAAAAATAGTTTGAAGTGAATATTTGGCAAATAATTTAATTAATAAAAGATTAATTGAAAGGACCTAGCGATTATATATGGTGCTAAATATTTGTTTGTTTGCTTTGATAGTTAATGTCACGATCCAAATTCCAGCGTTCGAAAATCGACATCCGTACTCAACTGTACTTGAATGCCGCAGATTCAAACGTTGAAATTCGAGTCGCGCCGGAGCTTATAACACATTAAGTAAAACAACACAGCGGAAGAAAAAGAATATATCAATATACAACATTTGATACAATATCTGATATAATATGATACAACATATGATATAATGAATATACATCAGAGATATGATACAAGATAATAGCGCGGAAAGGAAAAGATAACACAACAGCGGAACAACAACTCCAATATGGTCTTCAAAGAAAGAACTCCATCTTCAAAACACCAATCCAGAAATAGCTCGAACTCCCAATAACATTCACTAAGAGAGCAAGACTGGTGTGCAAAGGATTGCCACATCCTAGGCTGAAAGCTATCGAATCTACATCTACTATTGATTATCTGAAAACCCAACTCTAGACTGCCCGTGTGGGAAAATAGTGGGCACCCAGAGTTTAGGAAAGGAACAATAAACTCCAGGTCAGTCATGGGACTGGTATGAGCAAACAAAAGCAATTGGTCTTTTAAAACAAACAAAAGAATTTAAATTTGAAATCCGCAATGCTTTTTAGAAAATGAAACTAACATAAGGCCTCTCGGCACACACACAATGCAATCGCACACTTGGGGGAGATTTCCCCTTATGATAGTCAAAGATGCTTAATACGATAAAATTTCTTTGATATTATTACTAGTGCATAGTGGAAAATCTTTCGAAAGTATAATATTAATCCAAGCCAGCATAGGTACCATGATATTATGCCTACTATAGCTGCCATGTTAAATGGCAGGTTCTACAACTAAAACCGTACAAGGCACGTATTGTTTTGATTGGATTTCAAACAAATGGTCAGGCTAAGGAACTTCCTACTGCCACATGGGATCGCCTCTGGTGGGACGTCCCGAGAACCTAACCGGATCTCTGCCAACACAAGGCCGGGTTACCTCTATAACTAGGTAACTACTACTCGAGCATGCCACTCCCCGGTCCTTTGGGACCTTTATCCGAGGCGCCTCTAAGCAACAACCACACAGTAAATGAGATTGGAGCTACCACATAGGTAAATATCTGGGCTCCATACCATGATACCACCCTTTACCAGAAGGGAAATGCACACCCTAAAGGGCGCGACCCTTATAACCTTGCCGCATCTTTCCTGTTTCGACCATTTCCGGGGTGTGAGGTCCTGATGCAGTCTCGTCCACAAAGCTACGCTTTATACAAAAGCCATGCTCTGATCACAAAAGATCAACAAATGATCATCAACACACAGCAGCACTCAGCATGCCACACTACCAAATTGGGAGTATATCGCTGATAACCTTCAACAACATAGCCTCTGATCTCGTACGTCTCAGAGAAGGGTGTCAAGCTAAGAGAATAAATTCTCCGCCACCAACAGATATGTATTTGAAAGAAATTGGCTTTATATCTCAAAGTGTAGTGTCAGACACACGACCATACAAGTCTGTTCCGGGTTCGAACAGAACCGAAGGCACTTCCGAAGAAGCCCTTGCAAATCCGGGTATTCAGAATCCCGACCGGACTTCCCATCACTTAGGGAATCTCTATACAGGCGCGACTCAGTGCAAAGACAATCGATAGGTCATCCTATCGTTCTCGCAAATACCCGGTCTTCACCACCGGTCTTCAAATGCTATCCATAATGTCGTATCACATATTCGGAATGGGCTATATGACACAAAGGTCCTCTCCCGGCTAAACCGAATAGTGAGCGCGAGATTTAAAAACATATGGATATGGGATTTCAATTAAGTCACAACTTAATAACTCAAAACTTTCCTTTATATGGTTTAAACCAATCACCATTTTCAAATCTTTTAAACAAAAGATTTATTTCACTAAGTTCACCCATTTTCACATAGATCCATTTACGTATTTCAAAACAATTTCCATTTCAATTGGATTAATTCATTTAAATCTTTAAATTAAAGATTTAACTTATAGCTTTCAAACCGTTTCCATAACTTGAAAAATCATTTTCATTTTTAACTTGAAATCCATTTTAACACAGTTTGGAAGTTCGCTTCTTATATAAAGCTTTTATTATTTGAAAACAAATAGTTTTCATTTTAGAAAGATCCAATTTTAGTTACACAAGTTAAAACCTCGGTATTTAAATTGAAATTCCCAAATCAATACCTTTAAAATAATTTAACCCATATAAACTGGTATAACATCTTTAGTCCCTAGTTTCCAGATCATAGAATTCAATTTTAAATATTGAATTTAAATTTAAATCACAATATTTAAATTTCAAAACTCAATTAAGTTTTCAAATAAATTTCATATTTGAACTTCTATTTCAAAAGCTTTCCACTTTAAATCCAATCCACTTCCAAAACTTTGAATTTAAAATATTCAGTTTTATAAATCATTTCAAAATCTGTGACTTAACTGATTTCCTCGTGAAATCCATATTTGTGTGTGTATAAGTGTGGTTTGGGGTTTTAACAGAATAGTGCAACATCATTCAATCAGCATAGATTCAAATACAACAATATATGTTTGGTAATCGGTATAAACTATAACGCTTATCTTTGATAAGCGTCACAAACCAATCGTAACGCTTATCTTTCATTCACCGATCACAGGTATATATCACAGATAATAAATTACATCACAAATCACAACACAAATCAGGGTATATCACAAAACGTTAGACATCGGGAATATCAACAATTCAACCATTCAATAAGATCTAAACATTTATAGGTAAAATTTACTAATCAACTGATAAATCTAGATCAGATGTATTCCTTGTCATTAATCCTGGTTACTTAACATAAGTTAATTTCAAATCGTCTGAGATAAATTTCCCTTTTTATTTATTAGCTAACCACCTATAACTTATGAATCAATTGATCTTTAACTTCTAAATTAATCTTAGTTAATAACCTTTATTAACGATTAAAATTTCTTTAATTGCTCTGCTAAAGAAATTCACTCATAATGATCATTATTGATTATTAATTAATTCTTTATTAATTTCAAAACATCAAATAAATCACTTCTTAATTATCTTTAAGATCAATTCATTTATCTTAATTTATTATCAATTAATAACCATAAATTTTTGATTAATAAAACTTAATTACCCATTATTAACTGTTAATTACTTAATTAGTCATTTATTAAAAATTTTATTAAATCACTCGATTAATTAACTATTAATCATTCATTAATTAACTTAAGTGGTTAATTTCAAATTTATTTATTACTTATAATCCATCACTAATTACAATTAAAAGTAATTATTCTTAATTTTTTTTTCTAAAAATAATCAATTAATATTAATTATTTAACTTAATTAACATTTTTAAAGGAATCTTCTTTAACTTTTGAAGCCAATTTATTTCTAATTACAAATTTATATGTTAATAAGTTTTATACAGATCTTATATTAATTACTAAATTAGAATAGTAATTAAGAGCTTAAAACATTTTAAAGTGTTAACTAAAATAATTAAAACTTGTATTAAATTTCTAACTTAAAACTATTAAACATTTTTAAGATTTACCGCGTTTAAAGTTGTTGAAAAACTGTTTACTCGGCTTTACTTTTTGAAAAAATATACAACTGCAGTTTTTTGAAAGTAGAAGCGCCGAGTACTTCCCTTATTAAACTCGAGTAATACTTCGAGCCTCTCACCAGTTTCACCAAGACACACTCCTTCACACGTCTTCCTCTTCTTCTTCTTTTCTCTTTTTTTTTCTTTCTTTATATTTTTTTTCTTTGTGTTAAGTTTTAACTAAGCTATAACTCACGCATCAGCTACACTCTGGAACTCAAATACAACCCGTAGCAAACCTACTTCTCTCTCGGGTAAGAACTCGAGACAACCCACTTTCCCCCCGAAGAAACACGCGAGCAACACAAGCTCCTGCACCTTCTTCTTCCCCAATCTTCCCAAACCCACATACGTAAACAAACACGTACACGTGCACGAACTTCGCGACCAACTCCGGCCAACGCCGCAGTCACCCACGAGTCATCGGCACTCACCCAAATCCATTTGAACAACTCGATATGCGTAAATTCGCCTAAATCAAAATTGAGCGCATTCGAGCCAATTTTCTTCGTTCCTGTAACCCAACTAAAATCAACAAATCCATCTCGCGACTCCACCTTACTTCGCCAGAATCCTCGTGACTTCGCCCGCAGCTCCGCCACGACCCCACGCATCTAGCCCCCCACGACCGATCGCCTGAAACGCTTCGATGGCGACGCGGCAATACGGTTTCTCAACTCGACCAAAACTAGCAGTTAAAACCCTAACTTTGATTCGTTCACCCAATTTAGTCATTAGAAAAATTATTCAACAATTTTTCTGAAATCAATAATGTTCAAACTTACTTCACACAAAATTTTTACATCTAAAAATTTCTCAGTTAACAGAAATTGATCGAAATATGATTTGAGTTCAACCGCGTGCTACACTCTACACACTTAACTAAAAATCGCTGTTTTTGTTTTAAAAATCTTGTTTTTGTATGTTGATTCAAGCTGTATAGTTGAATCAATATTTAGCCATATTCGAATTTACCCCAAAATTCACTTTTTACTGTAAAAATCAAATTTACAAAGTCAATGATTTTAAATATCAAGCATAACACAAATTCCCAGGCCTCAAATTAAGTTTAAACAAACCCATAATGTTTGAATTCCCAAACTTAATATTATTTGTATGAAAATATGTAAAATTTATTTTATCCTTTTTACCCTGTAGCTTGAAACAGGAAAGAACAGAACCCAAACAAGAATTAACAAACATATATGCAAAGGATTTCTTACTTAAAAATATACAGTAGAGCACAATCATTCACGAATCGATCACACAAGTTTAAGGTAAAAAAAAATGTATTTACTCACTTTTGCTTGAATTTAAATCTTCGAAACTATTTTTCTATAATCATCTACAGGCTTCAACAAACGAATTTTTTTTTTACATGTCAAAGGTTAGTACTGATTCGATTGAAAAGTCAATTCTCTTTAAATCTACTTGTGCCTGTAACTATAAGGACAGGCATACATGCCTGTATACAATATTTTGATTTCATATTCGACATCTAGGCAAGATTTCATTTCATATTTAAACACCAATCACATGTACCAGAACAAAACAAGAATAGAGGCAAGTAAGATTGCTCACAAACAAAAAAGAAAAATAAACAGATTCAAGGAAATGAAGATGTTCAAGTTTAAGGAAAAGAAGTTTGCTCACAAGCATTAAGAAAATAGTTTTCAAGAGGGAAAGTTGCTCACCTGAAGATGATGAAGAAACAAAGAACAGGGAACAGAATCAAGGCAGAGAAAAAATCTTGAGCCTGTAAACTTTTTTTTTTTATTTAGCCTGTCTGAATTTTTTCATGGAGTTTAGACCTGTAAGTTGTAAACACGGATTTTTGCTTAACTTCCTGTTGTATTTACTAACTTACTTCAATAATAATTTTTTTTTCTATTTTTACTTACAGTTTTAAGTGACAGAGAAGTTTTTTTTTCTCTCCCTCTACAACTTGAAAACATAATCAAATTTGCTTTGAACTTGATTTGGTTTCCTGCAATTAATTAGTTTTATGGATTAATCTTGCTCTAATGCTGTTTAGCAACTTCAAATCAAAATCTTCTAAAAAGAATTTTACTTAACTTCATTTTTCCCAGAGAACCTTGCATTTGATTTCCAGATTGAAGATTGATTGCCTTCTTCAATTCCCAGATTTTGGTTTGATCTGTTTCCTTTGATTTGTAGCAGTAAATCTTTGATCTTTACTTTGTTTTTTAAAACTGAGCTGGTTTTCTTGAATTCGCCTCAGGCTCTTGTTTTTTTTTCCTTTCTGGTTTCAGATTTGTCCATTTTTTTTCCTTTGGTGTTTGTATTTGAGATACTCAAATCTTTTTACTGTTTTCTTCTCAGATTTGGCTGAGAAGTAATATGATTGAGCATGGGGAGATGAAAAGTTTTTTTTTGTAATTTTTTTTTAATTCTATTATTTTATTTAAACAATTAAATTGAATGCCATTTGTAACAAAATAAATCATGAGATCTAACACTTGTACAAATTCAAACTTACATATGTATGTTTACTTCTTCACTCCCTTATGTAAATGTTTAATTTACAATTTTCAAAGACAATCTTTTTATATCATATTTATTTTATAAATGAACACACCTCTTAATTCATTTGAATGTGTGTATATACATATACAATGTTAAAAGATTTTTTTTCTTAGCCAATATTTACATTATATATGTTACACCTTAATGATTTTAAATGCCAATTATTTTAAAAAATTTCATTTTAAATTTAAATTCAATTCCAATATGTATTCAATCCTTATGCCAATATTATTTTAAACTTAGTTCATTATATTTCTTAATTATAATTCATTTGTATAATTAAATGAACATATATCTTTATTAAATTTGAAAAATTCAAGTATACTCAGAATTTCATTCACAATATATTATAATTTTTAGAATTCCCAAATTTCAATTCAATTCAATTTTTATTTATTTGTATATTTCAAACCCAAACAAATTTTAAATAAATTAATAACTAAATCAAAATTTTATATATTAATTTCCCATTATTTTCAAAATTTAATCCCAAAGATCAAATAAAGCATTAAATTAATCGTGCTTAAAAATCAGGAATGTTGCAGGTTCCCATCCTTAAATAAATTTCGTCCTCGAAATTTGCAAGGAAGACGAGAAAGAAGAGATGAAAGATGGGGAAATATCTTTCCAAATCAAATTGAATATTAATTCTGTATTTGGCTTATCAAATCAGAATATCGACAATATGAGAACAAACTCATACAATAT
This sequence comes from Allium cepa, assembly GCA_030765085.1. NCBI lineage: Eukaryota > Viridiplantae > Streptophyta > Magnoliopsida > Asparagales > Amaryllidaceae > Allium > Allium cepa. The sequence continues at coordinate 763,351,058 of CM060937.1, read as the reverse complement.
TACACAAGATATTTGGGTCCATCGGTCTACTGATATACGAGGGCATTGATTAGTTCGAAGGGATAACTAATCGTTCATGGAATATACCGGATCCCAGAAAATAGATAGATGGATAGATTCAATCTTCTACAATTTCTCAAACACTAGATATGAATTTCAAATTCGGGTCGGAATACTCCAACATATATTTCAATTTGTCCCTCTTCGGTCTTTGATATACACAAGAGATTACAATAGAATTTCAAATTTGGTTTTAACCGATATCGTTTTATCGATACAATTTAAATTTATTATTATATTTGTTAACCAATTTATTCAATTTAAAATTTCCCATTTATTTAAATTTAAATTTTCAAATTCATTAGAGTTTAGATCGAAAAGCTGATAAGAAATCGATGAAGATACGAAGTAAGAATTTCTACAAAGATTCGTAGGGTCACCATCACACCGAAACTTCTTTCCAGAGCTGACACGAAGCGATCAAAAGAATTTTGGAATCGAATCAAAGGAGTTTGAGAAGAAAGTTGTTTCCACTGTCGTAGGTTATTGACCATTTGTAGTGGTACTTCTCTGTCCCCTATCTCGTCCTCTTCTCGCACTCATAGTCACTATCGGTGAATAGTAAGAGAATTTACCGAGGCATTTGAACGGATATCTTAAGGATATACTCATTCTAGGGTATACTTCACCCTATCTCTAATAAGCTAATTAATGTGTTATACTCCTGAGCCAAAGTTTTAACCCTCAGCTCTGATACCAAAATGTCACGATCCAAATTCCAGCGTTCGGAAATCGACATCCGTACTCCACTGTACTTGAATGCCGCAGATTCAAACGTTGAAATTCGAGTCGCGCCGGAGCTTATAACACATTAAGTAAAACAACATAGCGGAAGAAAAAGAATATATCAATATACAACATTTGATACAATATCTGATATAATATGATACAATAGATGATATAATGAATATACATCAGAGATATGATACAAGATAATAGCAGCGGAAAGGAAAAGATAACTCAGCAGCGGAACAACAACTCCAATATGGTCTTCAAAGAAAGAACTCCATCTTTAAAACACCAATCCAAAAATAGCTCGAACTCCCAATAACATTTACTAAGAGAGCAAGACTGGTGTGCAAAGGATTGCCACATCCTAGGCTGAAAGCTATCGAATCTACATCTACTATTGATTATTTGAAAACCCAACTCTAGACTTCCCGTGTGGGAAAATAGTGGGCACCCAGAGTTTAGGAAAGGAACAATAAACTCCAGGTCAGTCATGGGACTGGTTCGAGCAAACAAAAGCAATTGGTCTTTTAAAACAAACAAAAGAATTTAAATTTGAAATCCGCAATGCTTTTTAGAAAATGAAACTACCATAAGGCCTCCCGGCACACACACAATGCAATCGCACACTTGGGGGAGATTTCCCCTTATGATAGTCAAAGATGCTTAATAAGATAAAATTTCTTTGATATTATTACTAGTGCATAGTGGAAAATCTTTCGAAAGTATAATATTAATCCTAGCCAGCATAGGTACCATGATATTATGCCTACTATAGCTGCCATGTTAAATGGCAGGTTCTACAACTAAAACCGTACAAGGCACGTATTGTTTTGATTGGATTTCCAACAAATTGTCAGGCTAAGGAACTTCCTACTGCCACATGGGATCGCCTCTGGTGGGACGTCCCGAGAACCTAACCGGATCTCTGCCAACACAAGGCCGGGTTACCTGTGTAACTAGGTAACTACTACTCGAGCATGCCACTCCCCGGTCCTTTGGGACCTTTATCCGAGGCGCCTTTAAGCAACAACCACACAGTAAATGAGATTGGAGCTACCACATAGGTACATATCTGGGCTCCATACCATGATACCACCCTTTACCAGAAGGGAATTACACACCCTAAAGGGCGCGACCCTCATAACCTTGCCGCATCTTTCCTGTTTCGACCATTTCCGGGGTGTGAGGTCCTGATGCAGTCTCGTCCACAAAGCTACGCTTTATACAAAAGCCATTCTCTGATCACAAAGATCAACAAATAATCATCAACACACAGCAGCACTCAGCATGCCACACTACCAAATTGGGAGTATATCACTGATAACCTTCAACTACATAGCCTCTGAGTTCGTACGTCTCAGAGAAGGGCGTTAAGCTAAGAGAATAAATTCTCCGCCACCAACAGATATGTATTTGAAAGAAATTGGATTTATATCTCAAAGTGTAGTGTTAGACACACGACCATACAAGTCTGTTCCGGGTTCGAACAGAACCGAAGGCACTTCCGAAGAAGCCCTTGCAAATCCGGGTATTCACAATCCCGATTGGACTTCCAATCACTTAGGGAATCTCTATACCGACGCGACTCAGTGCAGAGACAATCGATAGGTCATCCTATCATTCTCGCAAATACCCGGTCTTCACCACCGGTCTTCAAATGCTATCCATAACGTCGTATCACATGTTCGGAATGGGCTATATGACACAAAGGTCCTCTCCCGGCTAAACCGAATAGTGAGCGCGAGATTTAAAAACATATGGATATGGGATTTCAATTAAGTCACAACTTAATAACTCAAAACTTTCCTTTAAATGGTTTAAACCAATTACCATTTTAAATCTTTTAAACAAAAGATTTATTTCACTAAGTTCACCCATTTTCACAAAGATCCATTTACGTATTTAAAAACAATTTCCATTTCAATTGGATTAATTCATTTAAATCTTTAAATTAAAGATTTAACTTATAGCTTTGGAATCGTTTCTATAACTTGAAAAATCATTTTCATTTTTAACTTGAAATCCCTTTTAACACAGTTTGGAAGTTCGCTTCTTATATAAAGCTTTTATTATTTGAAAACAAATAGTTTTCGTTTTAGAAAGATCCAATTTTAGTTACACAAGTTAAAACCTTGGTATTTAAATTCAAATTCCCAAATCAATACCTTTAAAATAATTTAACCCACATAAACTGGTATAACATCTTTAGTCCCTAGTTTCCAGATCATAGAATTCAATTTTAAATATTGAATTTAAATTTAAATCACAATATTTAAATTTCAAAACTCAATTAAGTTTTCAAATAAATTTCATATTTGAACTTCTATTTCAAAAGCTTTCCACTTTATATCCAATCCATTTCCAAAACATTGAATTTAAAATATTCAATTTTATAAATCATTTCAAAATCTGTGGCTTAACTGATTTCCTCGTGAAATCCATATTTATGTGTGTATAAGTGTGGTCCGGGGTTTTAACACAACAGTGCAACATCATTCAATCAGCATAGATTCAAATACAACAATATATGTTTGGTAAGCGGTATAAACTATAACGCTTGTCTTTGATAAGCGGCACAAACCAATCGTAACGCTTATCTTTCATTCACGGATCACAGGTATATATCGCAGATAATAAATTACATCACAAATCACAACACAAATCAGGGTATATCACAAAACGTTAGACATCGAGAATATCAACAATTCAACCATTCAATAAGATCTAAACATTTATTGGTAAAATTTACTAATCAACTGATAAATCTAGATCAGATGTATTCCTTGTCATTAATCCTGGTTACTTAACATAAGTTAATTTCAAATCATCTGAGATAAATTTCCCTTTTTATTTATTAGCTAACCACCTTTAATCTATGAATCAATTGATCTTTAACTTCTAAATTAATCTTAGTTAATAACCTTTATTAACGATTAAAATTTCTTTAATTGCTCTGCTAAAGAAATTCACTCATAATGATCATTATTGATTATTAATTAATTCTTTATTAATTTCAAAACATCAAATAAATCACTTCTTAATTATCTTTAAGATCAATTCATTTATCTTAATTTATTATCAATTAATAACCATAAATTTTTGATTAATAAAACTTAATTACCCATTATTAACTATTAATTACTTAATTAGTCATTTATTAAATTTTTTATTAAATCACTCGATTAATTAACTATAAATCATTCATTAATTAACTTAAGTGGTTAATTACAAATTTATTTATTACTTATAATCCATCACTAATTACAATTAAAAGTAATTATTCTTAATTTTTTTTCTAAAAATAATCAATTAATGTTAATTATTTAACTTAATTAACATTTTTAAAGGAATCTTCTTTAACTTTTGAAGCCAATTTATTTCTAATTACAAATTTATATGTTAATAAGTTTTATACAGATCTTATATTAATTACTAAATTAGAATAATAATTAAGAGCTTAAAACATTTTAAAGTGTTAACTAAAATAATTAAAACTTGTATTAAATTTCTAACTTAAAACTGTTAAACATTTTTAAGATTTACAGTGTTTAAAGTTGTTGAAAAACTGTTTACTCGGCTTTACTTTTTAAAAAAATATAGAACTGCAGTTTTTTGAAAGTAGAAGCGCCGAGTACTTCCCTTATTAAACTCGAGTAATACTTCGAGCCTCTCACCAGTTTCACCAAGACACACTCCTTTACACGTCTTCCTCTTCCTCTTCTTTTCTCTTTTTTTTTCTTTCTTTATTTTTTTTTCTTTGTGTTAAGTTTTAACTAAGCTATAACTCACGCATCAGCTACTCTCTGGAACTCAAATACAACCCGTAGCAAACCTAGTTCTCTCTCGGGTAAGAACTCGAGACAACCCACTTTCCCCCCGCAGCAACACGCGAGCAACACGAGCTCCTGCACCTTCTTCTTCCCCAATCTTCCCAAACCCAGATACGTACACAAACACGTACACGTGCACGAACTTTGCGACCAACTCCGGCCAACGCCGCAGCCACCCACGAGTCATCGGCACTCACCCGAATCCATTTGAACAACTCGATATGCGTAAATTCGCCTAAATCAAAATTGAGCGAATTCGAGCCAATTTTCTTCGTTCCTGTAACCCAACTAGGTTCAACAAATCCATCTCGCGACTCCACCTTACTTCGCCAGAATCCTCATGACTTCGCCCGGAGCTCCGCCACGACCCCACGCACCTAGCCCCCCACGACCGATCGCCTGAAACGCTTCGATGGCGACGCGGCAATACGGTTTCTCAACTCGACCCAAACTGGCAGTTAAAACAGTAACTTTGATTCGTTCACCCAATTTAGTCATTAGAAAAATTATTCAACAATTTTTCTGAAATCAATAATGTTCAAACTTACTTCACACAAAATTTTTACATCTAAAAATTTCTCAGTTAACAGAAATTGATCGAAATATGATTTGAGTTCAACTGCGAGCTACACTCTACACACTTAACTAAAAATCGCTATTTTGTTTTAAAAATCTTGTTTTTGTATGTTGATTCAAGCTGTATAGTTGAATCAATATTTATCCATATTCGAATTTATCCCAAAATTCACTTTTTACTGTAAAAATCAAATTTACAGAGTCAATGATTTTAAATATCAAGCATAACACAAATTCCCAGGCCTCAAATTAAGTTTAAACAAACCCATAATGTTTGAATTCCCAAACTTAATATTGTTAGTATGAAAATATGTAAAATTTATTTTATCCTTTTTACCTTGTAGCCTGAAACAGGAAAGAACAGAACCCAAACAAGAATTAACAAACATATATGCAAAGGATTTCTTACTTAAAAATATACAGTAGAGCACAATCATTCACAAATCGATCACACAAGTTTAAGGTAAAAAAAAATTGTATTTACTCACTTTTGCTTGAATTTAAATCTTCGAAACTATTTTTTTTATAATCATCTACAGGCTTCAACAAATGATTTTTTTTTTTACATGTCAAAGGTTAGTACTGATTCGATTGAAAAGTTAATTCTCTTTAAATCTACTTGTGCCTGTAACTATAAGGACAGTCATACATGCCTGTATACAATATTTTGATTTCATATTCGACATCTAGGCAAGATTTCATTTCATATTTAAACACCAATCGCATGTACCAGAACAAAACAAGAATAGAGGCAAGTAAGATTGCTCACAAACAAAAAAGAAAAATAAACAGATTCAAGGAAATGAAGATGTTCAAGTTTAAGGAAAAGAAGTTTGCTCACAAGCATTAAGAAAATAGTTTTCAAGAGGGAAAGTTGCTTACCTGAAGATGATGAAGAAACAAAGAACAGGGAACAGAATGAAGGCAGAGAAAAAATCTTGAGCCTGTAAACTTTTTTATTTATTTATTTAGCCTGTCTGAATTTTTTCTTGGAGTTTAGACCTGTAAGTTGTAAACACGGATTTTTGCTTAACTTCCTGTTGCATTTACTAACTTACTTCAACAATAACAAAAATTTTGATTTTTACTTACAGTTTTAAGTGACAGAGAAGTTTTTTTTACTCTCTGCAACTTGAAAACATAATCAAATTTGCTTTGAACTTGATTTGGTTTCCTGCAATTAATTAGTTTTATGGATTAATCTTGCTCTAATGGTGTTTAGCAACTTCAAATCAAAATCTTTTAAAAAGAATTTTACTTAACTTCATTTTTCCCAGAGAACCTTGCATTTGATTTCCAGATTGAAGTTTTATTGCCTTCTTCAATTCCCAGATTTTGGTTTGATCTGTTTCCTTTGATTTGTAGCAGTGAATATTTGATCTTTACTTTGTTTTTTAAAACTGAGATGGTTTTCTTGAATTCATCTCAGGCTCTTGTTTTTTTTTCCTTTCTGGTTTCAGATTTTTCCATTTTTTTTCCTTTGGTTTTTGTATTTGAGATACTCAAATCATTTTACTGTTTTCTTCTCAGATTTGGCTGAGAAATAATATGATTGAGCATGGGGAGATGAATTTTTTTTTTTGTAATTTTTTTTAATTCTATTATTTTATTTAAACAATTAAATTGAATGCCATTTGTAACAAAATAAATCATGAGATCTAGCACTTGTACAAATTCAAACTTACATATGTATGTTTACTTCTTCACTCCCTTATGTAAATGTTTACATTTACAATTTTCAAAGACAATATTTTTATATCATATTTATTTTATAAATGAACACACCTCTTAATTCATTTGTATGTGTGTATATACATATACAATGTTAAAAGATTTTTTTTCTTAGCCAATATTTACATTATATAGGTTACACCTTAATGATTTTAAATGCCAATTATTTTAAAACATTTCATTTTAAATTTGAATTCAATTCCAATATGTATTCAATCATTATGCCAATATTATTTTAAACTTAGTTCATTATATTTCTTAATTATAATTCATTTGTATAATTAAACGAACATATATCTTTATTAAATTTGAAAAATTCAAGTATACTCATAATTTCATTCACAATATATTATAATTTTTAGAGTTCCCAAATTTCAATTCAATTCAATTTTTACTTATTTGTAAATTTCGAACCTAAACAAATTTTAAATAAATTCATAACTAAATCAAAATTTTATATATTAATTTCCAATTACTTTCAAAATTTAATCCCAAAGATCAAATAAAGTATTAAATTAATCGTGCTTAAAAATCAGGAATGTTACAGGTTCCCCTCCTTAAATAAATTTCGTCCTCGAAATTTGCAAGGAAGATGAGAAAGAAAAGATGAAAGATGGGGAAATATCTTTCCAAATCAAATTGAATATTAATTCTGTATTTGGCATATCAAATCAGAATATCGACAATATGAGAACAAACTCATACAATATTACACAAGATATTTGGGTCCATCGGTCTACTGATATACAAGGGCATTGATTAGTTCGAAGGGATAACTAATCGTTCGTAGAATATACTGGATCCTAGAAAATAGATAGATGGATAGATTCAATCTTGTTCAATTTCTCAAACACTAGATATGAATTTCAAATTCGGGTAGAAATACTCCAACGTATATTTCAATTTGTCCCTCTTCGGTCTTTGATATACACAAGAGATTACAATAGAATTTCAAATTTGGTTTTAACCGATATCGTTTTATCGATACAATTTAAATTTATTCTTATATTTGTTAACCAATTTATTCAATTTAAAATTTCCCATTTATTTAAATTTAAATTTTCAAATTCATTAGAGTTTAGATCGAAAAGCTGATAAGAAATCGATGAAGATACGAAGTAAGGATTTCTACAAAGATTCGTAGGGTCACCATCACACCGAAACTTCTTTCCAAAGCTGACACGAAGCGATCAAAAGAATTTTGGAATCGAATCAAAGGAGTTTGAGAAGAAAGTTGTTTCCACTGTCGCAGGGTATTGACCATTTGTAGTGGTACTTCTCTGTCCCCTATCTCGTCCTCTTCTCGCACTCATACTCACTATCGGTGAATAGTAAGAGAATTTACTGAGGCATTCGAACAGATATCTTAAGGATATACTCATTCTAGGGTATACTTCACCCTATCTCTAATGAGCTACTTAATGTGTTATACTCCTGAGCTAAAGTTTTAACCCTCAGCTCTGATACCAAAATATCACGATCCAAATTCCAGCGTTCGGAAATCGACATCCGTACTCCAATTTACTTGAATGCCGCAGATTCAAACGTTGAAATACGAGTCGCGCCGGAGCTTATAACACATTAAGTAAAACAACACAGCGGAAGAAAAAGAATATATCAATATACAACATTTGATACAATATCTGATATAATATGATGCAACAGATGATATAATGAATATACATCAGAGATATGATACAAGATAATAGCAGCGGAAAGGAAAAGATAACACAGCAGCGGAACAACAACTCCAATATGGTCTTCAAAGAAAGAACTCCATCTTCAAAACACCAATCCAGAAATTGTAACGACCCGAAATTTTCTAACCCGAAAATTCCAGATAGTTATGAAAAAGAAGAAAAAAGATAGAAGAAGAAGAAGAACAGAACACCAAACATCTCACATTCGCAGCGGGTAAAATATAATAATAAATAATAACAGTTTACAAAGAATACTATATCTGTCGATTACATTTAATATGCATCAGAGTTTCACATATATACACAGAACTGAATATTTACAATTATCATGACTGAGATTAACAATAATATGAATACAGCGGAATACTCTATACGATATCGCCATCCAGCTCGCCTCCTGAGCTCCAGAACGTACCTACCTGAAAAATCTGTAATACTCGGTCTGACCCGAGCATTACACCAAAGTAACACCCGGGTCAGGCTGGACTCCAGCATGAGTAAACTCAACTAACATGAAATACCCATGCAAACAACTTATATAAACCCGGGGTAACTTATATCAATTTAACCAATTCATAATTTGCTATGGACAACACTTATTTCACATATTAATTTCTATGTACTAAACATAGATAATTGTTCCAGTCTACTTAAATCATTTCAATCCAGCCTATTGATTTCACAAATCAATATATAAATATTTGAAGTGGTTTCGGGTATTTTCCAAATACCCGACCCCGGTCTCCTCGAGACTCATATTATCCTAATCCCAAATTATTCAAATGAAATTCACTACATTTCGTATTAGAGATATAAACTTATTCAAAACATCCATCACCATTTAATCACCCATAAGCAAGCTTAATTGCATACAAGCCAATTCACTTGATTCTAATTGAATTCCAAACCCCAAATACTTAAATTTCTTCATTGATTTATTTCCAAACCAATTAATAAATCGATTCTTCCATATTAATTCATCTTAATTAATCACCCAGGATTAATTATCTTTAAATTTTGTTCAAGTAATTATCTTTAACTCATTTCACGAAAATAATTAGTCTTAACCCAAAATCAACAAGTAATCTTAATTACCTCAGGAATTAATAAACTATTTTAATTATATTAGTCCAAAATTATTTATAGTAATTTAACTTCTTATAAGTCCCTCATGAGGGATTAATTAATCTTAAGTAATCAAATCTTTAATTACATCATTAATCATAAAAATTATTGATTTTCAATTATATTTTAATTTGTTCTAATCTAAATTAATTACTATGATTCAACCACAATATTTATCACTCTCGATTAATCTCAACCTGTAATTAACTACCCCCTCTATTTACTCCCTTAAATAAATTAATTACACCTTTATTTAACTATCTTAATTACTTCCTTGATTAATTCCACAAAGTAATTATATTTTGTTAATTACATTAAATAATTTCCTATCAATCATCAATTTATTTTTCTAAATTAATTAAGCTTAATAAATTAACTTAACCTTCAATTAATTGGTTCAAACACTAAATTTCTAGATTAATCACTTAAATCATCAATTAATTGAATTAATTTGTTATCTACTTAAATTACACTACTAATTTATTTAATCACAAATCATAAGCCCTTAATAAGTTATCTTATTTAATTCTTACTTTAATTAATTACAAGAAATAAATTCTCAAGTACTTCCATTAAGTACTTTATCATTTAAGTAATTGATTAATCTCTAATTACAAATGATTGATCTTTACTAAACTAAATTACCTTATTAATGTAATTAATCAATCTATTTTAATTATCTTGAAGGTGAACATTAACCTTTAAATTTTAAAATGACTCAATTACCGTTAGCAAAACCCTTTGAACCCTTAAATTAATTTAAAATAAAACTTAAATATAAATTACAAGTTTAACTTTAACTCGAAACTCAGTCTCAACTTTTTCTTTCAAATGAAAAGACAGAACAAACAGGATTCCATTACAACCTGAGTAACCATTTATCCAAGGCATCGCTACTGTTCTTCAAGTCAAAATCCTACTGCCCCGAGTAAAACTACCCATACTTCAAGTCAATTAGATGCACCCAGTAAATTTTCCAAGTTTAAAGCTTTTAAAGTAAAATAGAATAACATAAACTAAAAAGTTAATTGGATTACTCACCATTAATTTCGAGATATCAGAACATCATCAAAACTGTCGCGACCCTCTTGCTTTCCCAGAAGCTTGCTCAGCCACCAAAAATCCACTCGCGACCCAAAGTTTGTTGCGATGTCGCGTTCGATCTCGTCCTTTAAACCGCCGCGAAATCTGGGCCTCGGTCGCGAAGTCGCCTCCGCATCCTACTCGAGTTCGCCCCCGCTTGCGTCGCCGACCAAAGCTTGCCTCGGCCTTGCCTCCAAAATCGACGACGGCGAGCCCAAACCCCCTTGTATTAACCCAAGCTCCATAATCGCGACGCCACCATAATCCAAGCTCCATCGCGACTTCGGCCACTTCGAAAATTTGGTTTTAATTTTTGTTCGTGCGTTTGATTTTTGATGAAGCCGGCTTCGGCCATTATCTTCATTTTTTTCTTTTTTTTGATCGATTTTGGAAATGAAGAAAAATAAAATAAAATATTGGAAGGCTCGGTTCCAATCTGAAGAAAGGGGAGAGGACGGTAAAAATATCTACCGAGGAAGCTTCACGAGTACGAGAGTGGTTAGCTTCTTGAATACGAGAGTGGTTAATTAAATATTTAAATATCGAAAATATCTCTCTTTGCATAACGCGAAATCCTGAACCCGAAATCAGAACTGCCGACAGGCGTTTATAAGGTTTTACCCGCGTTCCGAACACAATGGAACATGTTTCGGAAGCTAATTCAATCATATGCGTGAGTTATGGAATTAAACGATCGATATTAAATTAAATCGATTAAAATAAATCTAAGCGTTTCGAGCTGCCAGGGTCAAACGACAACTCTGATTGCTCCGAAAATTGAAATCCGATAATAACTAACCATTACGGATCCAATGGAACTTGTTTCGTCGAATTCCGAGACTGTGCCTCGGAAGGCTATTTTTAAATTCTAATTTAAACGATAAATTATTAAAATTGAACGAATCACCTTTAATTTAAACTTTAACCATTCAATTATCCTCAGAATCATCCTTATAAATTTTATAAGCCTTCAAATTATTTTAAATATTTAAAACCAAATAACTATTCAAATTTACACTGCTAGAAATTCCGGGTCATCACATTCCTCCCCCTTTAAAAGAATTTCGTCCCCGAAATGACTAATTAGGAAGAATTGAACAATACCCGTTTATCCTTTCCAAAATTCACAATTTAACATCCTACCCATTATCTTTTATTAAAGGCCCACTATCACCTTATCCAACTTTCCCAAAACCTTCTAAAGCTTCAATCAATACTCTTCTGATCAAACAATTAAGTTTCAATTTAAAACCAAATTTTGTATTATCAAAATTTCTCAAATTTTTCTAACTCCCTAAATTCCCGAAAAATTTTGCCAGCGTTTCCTTTGCGCGGCTAGCTCGGTACTACTACAAAAGGCCTCTACGGGCTCCCAAATACCAAAAAGAAAACAAAAGCCAAGTGGCTACATCAAAAACCCAATCCAATTTCATACAGAATTTTAAATACATACCTTTTTGTCGGGCAATTCACATTTATCATTGGAAATCAAATCCAACTTTCTTTTTTAACTTTTTATACCTGCATATTTTACTTAGCAACAATATTCAATCATAACCTTTCAAATCATTTATACATTTTCTTACAGGAGTTTTCACAAATACTTCTATGCAAATTAGTTTTCCTTGTTTCATGCGAATTTAATACGTCTTCAATTATGAATATTAAATTTTATTTTCCACTATAACTGATTCATATTAGTTTCATTTACTCATTTACTTTGGTTTCAAATTTGAAATTATTTTGTCGTTGATAAAATTTTACAAAAATTTTCTAACTCCCAAATTTTTCAAAAATTTTTGGCAGAGTATCCTTTGTATGGAGGAGCTTTTGCAATTTGACAAGAGATATAAATATGTATACATCGACCCACACGGTCGGAAAAAGCAAAAGCAGTTCATATTTCCTATTTTTATTGCGTAGGCGTACCTTATTTAGCATTTTAAGCAAGCAGCTTATTTATTTTAGCAATTAACATACCCCAAATCTAGCCAAACGGCTTCCCTGTACCTGTACTTACTCAATTTAAATATGTAAGTGCCATATATAGAGAATTTATTAGCATTCCACTTACTTTCAATAGCTAAACATATGCAATACATAAACAACAAGCACCAAATTCTATCCATAAGCGATTTTATATAATGTTTAAAGCTAATACAAATGCTTTCAACCAATTCATAAACCATTTTATTCAATTTTGAGGGTTTGCAACTTAATTTCTTACATCCAATTGGTTTTGTATCCGAACAAGCTCATATTCAATTTAATTGATTCTAAATCAATTTATTAACTCTCAATCAACTCACATAAATTCAATTACTTTAGTTTACGCCAAACAACAATCATTTTTACGCAATTTGATGATATCCACTTAAGTAGATAATTACGTAAATTTTATAACCAATTGAAATTGATTCCAACTCAGTTTTATTTAATTCAGTTCCATTTTAATTTATTCACCAACCATACATACGCATTTCATTTCATCACCTTATTGACTTCATTCAAACTATTTATTAAGCTTAGCATATTTAATATTTCTAAATTTATAACCATTTCCAAATTAATTTTATCCATGCTTTAATTTAATAGGCTTTTATCCTTATTCAAAGCCAAGCTTCCATAAACTTTAAACTTAAGTTAATTACTTTAATTTATTCCAACATCAACTAAAGTTCACTTCCATTAAATTTGATTCTCATTAAATCAAATTCCATTTAATTCAGTTAGCCCATCTCCTTCATTGTAAATTTAATCCACCTTCTCAATTTATCAAAACAATATCCATGCACATATGCCACCGGACTTAAGTCCAGTCTGATAATCCAATTCCAATTTAAGTTTGATTCAAAAAAATTTTTATTCATCAGGCTTCATCCATTTATTATATAATTCCAGTGATCCCATTAAATTTTTTAATTTACTTGTTTATTTTGAATTTATTTTATTAATACAAGGCCATCTCAATTTATTTCCATTCACTTGGATTTTGCTTTGCAACTCAAACTATTTCTATTATAATCACTTCTCTTATATCCAATCCACTTGCAAATCTCGTTAAATATTATTCAAATCACCCTTGAATTTTATTCATAATTCAAACCATCACATTTCTTTTTCAATCCAGCTCTATTTTATTTTTACCACATCTCTTCTAATTTATTTCATTATTAAATCCAAGTCGAATTCTATTTACAATTTGAATTCATTTCCAAACTCCATTATTAATTTACAATCCATTTATTAACCAAAGTTAAATTTTATTAACATACTCCATCAAGTAATTATTTTGTTAATTAGCTTACTTCCAACTTTCAAATCAATATGCGATTTTATTTCAAAGAATCTCTTCATTGAAATTTCCCGAGTCCAATTTTATTTTATAATTCCAGTTTGAAATCCCCTTTTTACTTTAAAATTTAGGAATGGCTTCAAATTTAGATAATACAATTAAAATAGATTTTTATAAAAATATTTTTTATAACTCGATGTCTCAACCAGTCCATCCTTGTTCTTACAGAAATTCAGTCATACGTTGATCAGGCGTAGGACCGAAAATCTATAAGTACTTGGTAAACCCGTTTTCAACACCCAGTGAAAATACTTGGAAATTTTTTTTATTGAAATATAGTAAACAATTTTGAAAATAGAGGAAATATTTTTTTTTTAGTGAGGATGCTCTGGAAATCATCACCCCCATTCCATGGTAACAGTTACATACCAGGGTTACGTTACAGTCACAACAAAAGTCCATGTAATAGCAGGCTCTCCGCGGCACTCTCGATTACGCCATGGAACCCACACAACAGATCACAGTTACATCCAGGGTTACGTTGCAGTCACAACAAAAGTCCGTGTAACTGTTGGCTCTCCACGGCCTCTGATCTCGCTATCAAAATGAAACTTCTCCACTCTTACATAGGTCGCAGTCTACCGAGATAAACTCAAACGCAGACTGTTGGCTCTCAACGGCACACACGACTTTCGCAATGTTATACCATAGGTCGCAGTCTACCGATATAGAATCAAACGTAAACTGTTGGCTCTCCGCGGCACACACGACTTCCGCTATGGTATACACTACTCATAATCCCCAGGAACTAGTTTTGTCCGGACTCCTCACAGGATCAACTTTAGAACCCCCTCGGGCTCCAGGCAGCACCGTCCAGTGGCACTCCTGAGATGTTCATTTCAAAGGGACGCCTTTGTCCCCAGAGCCATCATCAAAATAATTTATACTATACACATATAGTATCTTTCAAATCATACACCTAGTATGAATTTTATCAAAGCTCCTTTACACAAAATCGATTGTCCCAAAATCGATAACTCTCAAAATAGGCTTTCTAAAACTCAATATTGATTTTTCCCAAAAATCAAAAGCCTTTCCAAATCCAAAGGTTCCCAAATCCTTTTCCAAAATCCTCATAAGATCCTTTATATATATATAGATATATATAATTTTTAAAACCTTGGATCACTTTAAACTCGTATAAAATTCCTTTTATACTTCAAACACTTCCAAAATCCCTTTTCTTCCCACAAAAGATTCAACAAGGGAAGAATATATATCAAAGATATAGCTTTGTTTGCCCAATATCAAATATTCACATTTGATTACTCTTTCCAATATCAATTCCTTTCTATTCACATTGACTTAAATTTCCATTCACTTATTCACATTTGCCTTAATCCCCATTTGGATTATCACCTAAATTCTTATCCCGGTTGGGTATTTAATCATAAACAGGTTAAACTCCGACCAGTTTAGAGAATAGCTTGAAAATTTTAAAAATAGATAAGTAGTTAAAAAAATAATCAATAGTTTGCAAAATAGTTGTAGAATAATTGACTAATTGTAAAAGAGTTGGAAAATAGTTAAATAGTTATAGAAATCTTAGATAATTGCGAAATAGTTGTAAAATAGAAATTAATTCGTCAGTTAGTTGAAAATTAATAATTAGTTTATAGAACAGTTGTAAAATAGTTAAAGAGTTCCAAAAGTAGTGGCAAAACCAGTTTAGGTTTTAAAAGGAAAGTTGTATAATAAATAGATAAGAAAATAGATTTAAAACTATTTATATTAAAACAATTTACATTGAAAATGGTCTAGAGTCAAAACTGTTCACTTCCCCAACAATTTAATTTAAATTTCCACTCCATTTAAATTAACCCAATCCCAATTTAATTAACTCCAATTTCCATTGGACTTGATTCCTTCCCAATTCAAATTGAATTGATTCTCAATTTCCTTCCAATTTCAGATCAAATTCCATTTGATCTTTAAACTTACAATCTTAAGTATTATTTCAATTTTGCACCTTCTATTTATAATCAATTACATTCACATTTATTTTTAACTTAGCATTATATATTTTATTATTCCATAAACATTTAATCAAGATTCCAGAGTTTAAACAAATTTCCAAAATTTCAATATCACCTTAGAATTCAACTATATCCAAAAATTCTTTGGCAAATTCAATTATCCCTTTTGAATTTCAAAACCAAACCCAACTCACAAACAATCCCAATTTAAAACAATTTGGTAGCAATTTCTCTTCTAGAAACTCGAAAATGAACATCGATGATGCTGCAGTCATCACCGACTTTATTTTCCAGTGACCAAAAGAGTTCATTGCTTTTATCTCTCTAAAAACACTTCCAACTATTTTTGATTTCAAATCTCCCAAATTGCAAACACAAAAATATTTTTGAAATAATACTATTCTTTCTTCAAAACCCTTGGAAACCACTTTCAACCCAAAGGAATTTTAGATTCTCCCAAAAATTCCTAATTCCCAATCCATCCAATTCATAATTAAACATTACTTTGGAATTTTCATCCTACTTTATTTTCAAATATTCTCTGGAATTCTATTGCAAATTATAATCTCATTTATTTATGACATTTATTTCATTTTATAAATTACATTTACAATCTATATTTCAAATTCTCTTTTTCTTTTTCTTTTTTGATTTTTAATCAATTCCACTTTAATTACAATTCCAAGATTATTCTAATTACTTTGGACTAGTATCCATTCAATCGAACCCACTTCAATTTCAATCATTTCAATTCAATCCAATTCAAATCTTCCATTAAATTTGTGAACTTATACATCTTCCATCCCAAATCCAATTAATTCAAATCGGATTCAATTTGAATGAGTTCAATTCCAACTTCAAATTTAAACCATCTCGAATTATATAATTCGAGCTAAATTCTCAAACATTGTTTTAACCTTTTTAAACTAAATTTAACTTTGTTCATTTAAAGTTTCAAACAATTCTAATTTCTGAGTTCTAATTCTAGAATTTCATTTTTAATTAATTTAAATTTAATTTGATTTATTATAGTCCTTCTTAACTTAATTCCAATAATTTAAAACCCAATCACCTTAATATTTATTAGAAGGAAATATCGCTTTATATATCAAAAATATATTTTTATATAAAATCATTTAAAACATTTATATATAAGAAAATAACAAGTACGCGCTCATATATATATACACACTCAACTCATTCTAGAGTTCTACGAACTCTATTAAATGAGTAATTCCCACCAGAGCCAAGGTTCTCGCTTAACCTTCCGCTCTGATACCAAATGTAACGACCCGAAATCTTCTAACCCGAAAATTCCAGATAGTTATGAAAAAGAAGAAAAAAGATAGAAGAAGAAGAAGAACAGAACACCAAACATCTCACATTCGCAGCGGGTAAAATATAATAATAAATAATAACAGTTTACAAAGAATACTATATCTGTCGATTACATTTAATATACATCAGAGTTTCACATATATACACAGAACTGAATATTTACAATTATCATGACTGAGATTAACAATTATATGAATACAGCGAAATACTCTATAAGATATCGCCATCCAGCTCGCCACCTGAGCTCCAGAACGTACCTACCTGAAAAATCTGTAATACTCGGTCTGACCCGAGCATTACACCAAAGTAACACCCGGGTCAGGCTGGACTCCAGCGTGAGTAAACTCAACTAACATGAAATACCCAAGCAAACAACTTATATAAACCCGGGGTAACTTATGTCAATTTAACCAATTCACAATTTGCTATGGACAACACTTATTTCACATATTAATTTCTATGTACTAAACTTAGATAATTGTTCCAGTCTACTTAAATCATTTCAATCCAGCCTATTGATTTCACAAATCAATATATAAATATTTGAAGTGGTTTCGGGTATTTTCCGAATACCCGACCTCGGTCTCCTCGAGACTCATATTATCCTAATCCCAAATTATTCAAATGAAATTCACAACATTTCATATTAGCGATATCAACTTATTCAAAACATCCATCACCATTTAATCACCCATAAGCAAGCTTAATCGCATACAAGCCAATTCACTTGATTCTAATTGAATTCCAAACCCCAAATACTTAAATTTCTTCATTGATTTATTTCCAAACCAATTAATAAATCAATTCTTCCATATTCATTCATCTTAATTAATCACCCAGGATTAATTATCTTTAAATTTTGTTCAAGTAATTATCTTTAACTCATTTCACGAAAATAATTAGTCTTAACCCAAAATCAACAAGTAATCCTAATTACCTCAGGAATTAATAAACTATTTTAATTATATTAGTCCACAATTATTTATATTAATTTAACTTCTTATAAGTCCCTCATGATGGATTAATTAATCTTAAGTAATCAAATCTTTAATTACATCATTAATCATAAAAATTATTGATTTTCAATTATATTTTAATTTGTTCTAATCTAAATTAATTACTATGATTCAACCACAATATTTATCACTCTCGATTAATCTCAACCTGTAATTAACTACCCCCTCTATTTACTCCGTTAAATAAATTAATTACACCTTTATTTAACTATCTTAATTACTTCCTTGATTAATTCCACAAAGTAATTATATTTTGTTAATTACATTAAATTATTTCCTATCAATCATCAATTTATTTTTCTAAATTAATTAAGCTTAATAAATTAACTTAACCTTCAATTAATTGGTTCAAACACTAAATTTCTAGATTAATCACTTAAATCATCAATTATTTGAATTAATTTGTTATCCACTTAAATTACACTACTAATTTATTTAATCACAAATCATAAGCCCTTAATAAGTTATCTTATTTAATTCTTACTTTAATTAATTACAAGAAATAAATTCTATGTACTTCCATTAAGTACTTTATCATTTAAGTAATTGATTAATCTCTAATTACAAATGATTGATCTTTACTGAACTAAATTACATTATTAATGTAATTAATCAATCTATTTTAATTATCTTAAAGGTGAACAT
Organism: Allium cepa; assembly: GCA_030765085.1. Classification (NCBI taxonomy): domain Eukaryota; kingdom Viridiplantae; phylum Streptophyta; class Magnoliopsida; order Asparagales; family Amaryllidaceae; genus Allium; species Allium cepa. The sequence continues at coordinate 763,331,891 of CM060937.1, read as the reverse complement.
TAACCTTTAAATTTTAAAATGACTCAATTACCGTTAGCAAAACCCTTTGAACCCTTAAATTTATTTAAAATAAAACTTAAATATAAATTACATGTTTAACTTTAACTCGAAACTCAGTCTCAACTTTTTCTTTCAAATGAAAAGACAGAACAAACAGGATTCCATTACAACCTGAGTAACCATTTATCCAAGGCATCGCTACTGTTCTTCGAGTCAAAATCCCACTGCCCCGAGTAAAACTACCCATACTTCAAGTCAATTAGATGCACCCAGTAAATTTTCCAAGTTTAAAGCTTTTAAAGTAAAATATAATAACATAAACCAAAAAGTTAATTGGATTACTCACCATTAATTTCGAGATATCAGAACATCATCAAAACTGTCGCGACCCTCTTGCTTTCCCAGAAGCTTGCTCAGCCACCAAAAATCCACTCGCGACCCAAAGTTCATTGCGATGTCGCGTTCGATCTCGTCCTTCAAACCGCCGCGAAATCTGGGCCTCGGTCGCGAAGTCGCCCCCGCATCCTACTCGAGTTCGCCCCCGCTTGCGTCGCCGACCAAAGCTTGCCTCGGCCTTGCCTCCAAAATCGACGACGGCGAGCCCAAACCCCCTTGTATTAACCCAAGCTCCATAATCGCGACGCCACCATAATCCAAGCTCCATCGCGACTTCGGCCACTTCGAAAAATTGGTTTTAATTTTTGTTCGTGCGTTTGATTTTTGATGAAGCCGGCTTCGGCCATTATCTTCATTTTTTTCTTTTTTTTCGATCGATTTTGGAAATGAAGAAAAATAAAATAAAATATTGGAAGGCTCGGTTCCAATCTGAAGAAAGGAGAGAGGACGGTAAAAATATCTACTGAGGAAGCTTCACGAGTACGAGAGTGGTTAGCTTCTTGAATACGAGAGTGGTTAATTAAATATTTAAATATCGAAAATATCTCTCTTTGCATAACGCGAAATCCCGAACCCGAAATCAGAACTGCCGACAGGCATTTATAAGGTTTTACCCGCGTTCCGAACACTCGATGTTTCGGAAGCTAATTCAATCATATGCGTGAGTTACGGAATTAAACGATCGATATTAAATTAAATCGATTAAAATAAATCTAAGCGTTTCGAGCTGCCAGGGTCAAACGACAACTCTGATTGCTCCGAAAATTGAAATCCGATAATAACTAACCATTACGGATCCAATGGAACTTGTTTCATCGAATTCCGAGACTGTGCCTCGGAAGGCTATTTTTAAATTCCAATTTAAACGATAAATTATTAAAATTGAACGAATCACATTTAAGTTAAACTTTAACCATTCAATTATCCTCACAATCATCCTTATAAATTTTATAAGCCCTCAAATTATTTTAAATATTTAAAACCAAATAACTATTCAAATTTACACTGCTAGAAATTCCGGGTCATCACAGAAATAGCTCGAACTCACTATAACATTCACTAAGAGAGCAAGACTGGTGTGCAATGGATTGCCACATCCTAGGCTGAAAGCTATCGAATCTACATCTACTATTTATTATCTGAAAACCCAACTCTAGACTGCCCGTGTGGGAAAATAGTGGGCACCCAGAGTTTAGGAAAGGAACAATAAACTCCATGTCAGTCATGGGACTGGTATGAGCAAACAAAAGCAATTGGTCTTTTAAAATAAACAAAAGAATTTAAATTTGAAATCCGCAATGCTTTTTAGAAAATGAAACTACCATAAGGCCTCCCGGCACACACACAATTCAATCGTACACTTGGGGGAGATTTCCCCTTATGATAGTCAAAGATGCTTAATACGATAAAATTTCTTTGATATTATTACTAGTGCATAGTGGAAAATCTTTCGAAAGTATAATATTAATCCTAGCCAGCATAGGTACCATGATATTATGCCTACAATAGCTGCCATGTTAAATGGCAGGTTCTACAACTAAAACCGTACAAGGCACGTATTGTTTTGATTGGAATTCCAACAAATGGTCAGGCTAAGGAACTTCCTACTGCCACATGGGATCTCCTCTGGTGGGACGTCCCGAGAACCTAACCGGATCTCTGCCAACACAAGGCCGGGTTACCTCTGTAACTAGGTAACTACTACTCGAGCATGCCACTCCCCGGTCCTATGGGACCTTTATCCGAGGCGCCTCTAAGCAACAACCACACAGTAAATGAGATTGGAGCTACCACATAGTTAAATATCTAGGCTCCATACCATGATACCACCTTTTACCAGAAGGGAATGACACACCCTAAAGGGCGCGACCCTCATAACCTTGCCGCAACTTTCCTGTTTCGACCATTTCCGGGGTGTGAGGTCTTGATGCAGTCTTGTCCACAAAGCTATGCTTTATACAAAAGCCATGCTCTGATCACAAAAGATCAACAAATGATCATCAACACACAGCAGCACTCAGCATGCCACACTACCAAATTGGGAGTATATCGCTGATAACCTTCAACTACATAGCGTCTAAGCTCGTACGTCTCAGAGAAGGGTGTTAAGCTAAGAGAATAAACTCTCCGCCACCAACAGATATGTATTTGAAAGAAATTGGCTTTATATCTCAAAGTGTAGTGTCAGACACTCGACCATACAAGTCTGTTCCGGGTTCGAACAGAACCGAAGGCACTTCTGAAGAAGCCCTTGCAAATCCGGGTATTCACAATCCCGATCGGACTTCCCATCACTTAGGGAATCTCTATACCGGCGCGACTCAGTGCAGAGACAATCGATAGGTCATCCTATCGTTCTCGCAAATACCCGGTCTTCACCACCGGTCTTCAAATGCTATCCATAACGTCGTATCACATATTCGGAATGGGCTATATGACACAAAGGTCCTCTCCCGGCTAAACCGAATAGTGAGCGCGAGATTTAAAAACATATGGATATGGGATTTCAATTAAGTCACAACTTAATAACTCAAAACTTTCCTTTAAATGGTTTAAACCAATTACCATTTTTAAATCTTTTAAACAAAAGATTTATTTCACTAAGTTCACCCATTTTCACAAAGATCCATTTACGTATTTCAAAACAATTTCCATTTCAATTGGATTAATTCATTTAAATCTTTAAATTTAAGATTTAACTTATAGCTTTCAAACCGTTTCCATAACTTGAAAAATCATTTTCATTTTTAACTTGAAATCCCTTTTAACACAGTTTGGAAGTTCGCTTCTTATATAAAGCTTTTATTATTTGAAAACAAATAGTTTTCGTTTTAGAAAGACCCAATTTTAGTTGCACAAGTTAAAACCTTGGTATTTAAATTCAAATTCCCAAATCAATACCTTTAAAATAATTTAACCCATATAAACTGGTATAACATCTTTAGTCCCTAGTTTCCAGATCATAGAATTCAATTTTAAATATTGAATTTAAATTTAAATCACAATATTTAAATTTCAAAACTCAATTAAGTTTTCAAATAAATTTCATCTTTGAACTTCTATTTCAAAAGCTTTCCACTTTAAATCCAATCCATTTCCAAAACTTTGAATTTAAAATATTCAATTTTATAAATCATTTCAAAATCTGTGACTTAACTGATTTCCTCGTGAAATCCATATTTGTGTGTGTATAAGTGTGGTCCGGGGTTTTAACACAATAGTGCAACATGATTCAATCAGCACAGATTCAAATACAACAATATATGTTTGGTAAGCGGTATAAACTATAACGCTTATCTTTGATAAGCGGCACAAACCAATCGTAACGCTTATCTTTCTTTCACGGATCACAGGTATATATCACAGATAATAAATTACATCACAAATCACAACACAAATAAGGGTATATCACAAAACGTTAGATATCGGAAATATCAACAATTCAACCATTCAATAAGATCTAAACATTTATAGGTAAAATTTACTAATCAACTGATAAATCTATATCACGTGTATTCCTTGTCATTAATCCTGGTTACTTAACATAAGTTAATTTCAAATCGTCTGAGATAAATTTCCCTTTTTATTTATTACCTAACCACCTTTAATCTATGAATCAATTGATCTTTAACTTCTAAATTAATCTTAGTTAATAACCTTTATTAACGATTAAAATTTCTCTAATTGCTCTGCTAAAGAAATTCACTCATAATGATCAGTATTGATTATTAATTAATTCTTTATTAATTTCAAAACATCAAATAAATCACTTCTTAATTATCTTTAAGATCAATTCATTTATCTTAATTTATTATCAATTAATAACCATAAATTTTTGATTAATAAAACTTAATTACCCATTATTAACTGTTAATTACTTAATTAGTCATTTATTAATTTTTTTATTAAATCACTCGATTAATTAACTATTAATCATTCATTAATTAACTTAAGTGGTTAATTACAAATTTATTTATTACTTATAATCCATCACTAATTACAATTAAAAGTAATTGTTCTTAATTTTTTTTCTAGAAATAATCAATTAATATTAATTATTTAACTTAATTAACATTTTTAAAGGAATCTTCTTTAACTCTTGAAGCCAATTTATTTCTAATTACAAATTTATATGTTAATAAGTTTTATACAGATCTTATATTAATTACTAAATTAGAATAATAATTAAGAGCTTAAAACATTTTAAAGTGTTAACTAAAATAATTAAAACTTGTATTAAATTTCTAACTTAAAACTGTTAAACATTTTTAAGATTTACAGTGTCTAAAGTTGTTGAAAAACTGTTTACTCGGCTTTACTTTTTAAAAACATATACAACTGCAGTTTTTTGAAAGTAGAAGCGCCGAGTACTTCCCTTATTAAACTCGAGTAATACTTCGAGCCTCTCACCAGTTTCACCAAGACACACTCCTTCACACGTCTTCCTCTTCTTCTTCTTTTCTCTTTTTTTTTTTCTTTCTTTATATTTTTTTTCCTTTGTGTTAAGTTTTAACTAAGCTATAACTTACGCATCAGCTACTCTCTGGAACTCAAATACAACCCGTAGCAAACCTACTTCTCTCTCGGGTAAGAACTCGAGACAACCCACTTTCCCCCCGAAGCAACACGCGAGCAACACGAGCTCCTGCACCTTCTTCTTCCCCAATCTTCCCAAACCCAAATACGTACCCAAACACGTACACGTGCACGAACTTCGCGACCAACTCCGGCCAATGCCGCAGCCACCCACGAGTCATCGGCACTCACCCAAATCCATTTGAACAACTCGATATGCGTAAATTCGCCTAAATCAAAATTGAGCGAATTCGAGCAAATTTTCTTCGTTCCTGTAACCCAACTACAATCAACAAATCCATCTCGCGACACCACCTTACTTCGCCAGAATCCTCGTGACTTCGCCCGGAGCTCCGCCACGACCCCACGCACCTAGCCCCCCACGACCGTTCGCCTGAAACGCTTCGATGGCGACGCGGCAATACGGTTTCTCAACTCGACCCAAACTAGTAGTTAAAACCCTAACTTTGATTCTTTCACCCAATTTAGTCATTATAAAAATTATTCAACAATTTTTATGAAATCAATAATGTTCAAACTTACTTCACACAAAATTTTTGCATCTAAAAATTTCTCAGTTAACAGAAATTGATCGAAATATGATTTGAGTTCAACTGCGAGCTACACTCTACACACTTAACTAAAAATCGCTATTTTTGTTTTAAAAATCTTGTTTTTGTATGTTGATTTAAGCTGTATAGTTGAATCAATACTTAGCCATATTCGAATTTATCCCAAAATTCACTTTTTACTGTAAAAATCAAATTTACAAAGTCAATGATTTTAAATATCAAGCATAACACAAATTCCCAGGCCTCAAATTAAGTTTAAACAAACCCATAATGTTTGAATTCCCAAACTTAATATTGTTTGTATGAAAATATGTAAAATTTATTTTATCCTTTTTACCCTGTAGCGTGAAACAGGAAAGAACAGAACCCAAACAAGAATTAACAAACATATATGCAAAGGATTTCTTACTTAAAAATATACAGTAGAGCACAATCATTCACGAATCGATCACACAAGTTTAAGGTAAAAAAAAAGTATTTACTCACTTTTGCTTGAATTTAAATCTTCGAAACTATTTTTTTATAATCATCTACAGGCTTCAACAAACAAACTTTTTTTTTTTTACATGTCAAAGGTTAGTACTGATTCGATTGAAAAGTTAATTCTCTTTAAATCTACTTGTGCCTGTAACTATAAGACAGGCATACATGCCTGTATACAATATTTTGATTTCATATTCGACATCTAGGCAAGATTTCATTTCATATTTAAACACCAATCACTTGTACCAGAACAAAACAAGAATAGAGGCAAGTAAGATTGCTCACAAACAAAAAAGAAAACTAAACAGATTCAAGGAAATGAAAATGTTCAAGTTTAAGGAAAAGAAGTTTGCTCAAAAGCATTAACAAAATAGTTTTCAAGAGGGAAAGTTGCTCACCTGAAGATGATGAAGAAACAAAGAACAGGGAACAGAATGAAGGCAGAGAAAAAATCTTGAGCCTGTAAACTTTTTTATTTATTTAGCCTGTCTGAATTTTTTCTTGGAGTTTAGACCTTTAAGTTGTAAACACGGATGTTTGCTTAATTTCCTGTTGCATTTACTAACTTACTTCAACAATAACAAAAATTTTGATTTTTACTTACAGTTTTAAGTGACAGAGAAGGTTTTTTTTCTTTCTCTGCAACTTGAAAACATAATCAAATTTGCTTTGAACTTGATTTGGTTTCCTGCAATTAATTAGTTTTATGGATTAATCTTGCTCTAATGCTGTTTAGCAACTTCAAATCCAAATCTTTTAAAAAGAATTTTACTTAACTTCATTTTTCCCAAAGAACCTTGCATTTGATTTCCAGATTGGAGTTTGATTGCCTTCTTCAATTCCCAGATTTTGGTTTGATCTATTTCCTTTGATTTGTAGCAGTGAATCTTTGATCTTTACTTTGTTTTTTAAAACTGAGATGGTTTTCTTGAATTCGCCTTAGGCTCTTGTTTTTTTTTCCTTTCTGGTTTCAGATTTTTCCATTTTTTTTTCCTTTGGTGTTTGTATTTGAGATACTCTAATCTTTTTACTGTTTTCTTCTCAGATTTGGCTGAGAAATAATATGATTGAGCATGGGGAGATGAATTTTTTTTTGTAATTTTTTTTTAATTCTATTATTTTATTTAAACAATTAAATTGAATGCCGTTTGTAACAAAATAAATCATGAGATCTAACACTTGTAGAAATTCAAACTTACATATGTATGTTTACTTCTTCACTCCCTTATGTAAATGTATACATTTACAATTTTCAAAGACAATCTTTTTATATCATATTTCTTTTATAAATGAACACACCTCCTAATTCATTTGTATGTGTGTATATACATATACAATGTTAAAAGATTTTTTTTCTTAGCCAATTATATAGGTTACACCTTAATGATTTTAAATGCCAATTATTTTAAAACATTTCATTTTAAATTTAAATTCAATTCCAATATGTATTCAATCCTTATGCCAATATTATTTTAAACTTAGTTCATTACATTTCTTAATTATAATTCATTTGTATAACTAAATGAACATATATCTTTATTAAATTTGAAAAATTCAAGTATACTCAGAATTTCATTCACAATATATTATAATTTTTAGAATTCCCAAATTTCAATTCAATTCAATTTTTATTTATTTGTATATTTCAAACCCAAACAAATTTTAAATAAATTCATAACTAAATCAAAATTTTATATATTAATTTCCAATTATTTTCAAAATTTAATCCCAAAGATCAAATAAAGTATTAAATTAATCGTGCTTAAAAATCAGGAATGTTACAGTTAAATAACCGACTATCAAATTTGGCCATTTTAGTTCCACGTCTTGATGTGGGAACTATTTAGTTGTACACTTAGCACATAGCCTTCTGTGTAGGCTTGATTATCGTTTGTGTTGAGGATGTTGATTCGTGTAGCGCGGAGTATTACTCCAATCTATCGACCTTCCTTCTTGGCCCGAAGGATAGTAAGTTGAAAGTTGAAGACGTGATAAGTCTATGAGACTTAGTTTCTGTGTGAGATTGAGAAAAGCTTTTGCGTTGTTGATGCGAAGAGGCCGGGATCGGATTTATCTGAAAACCACTTCGGACCAACATATAAGCGACGTTTGTGCAGGTTGGTCATGTTGATATTGATATTTAAGATTTTCAAAGTTGAAGACTTCTTGTTGATCGTTTGGGGTTAAAATCCCAATATACATATAGTAGCCGTGGTTTCTTTATTATGAAATATCCAATGCAAGGACTACTTACTACTTATCCTAGGGATTTCCCAAAAAGATGTGGTAGGAAAGTACCTTCGGTTTGTTCTGTTCCTGGATAACTTGTATGGGTGTTTGTCTGACATTGCATTTCTAAATATTACGTACATTGGTTTTTACAAACGTACTTCAGTGGTGGGGGAGAATGCAACTTCTCTTAGCTTAACACCCTCCTAGAGACGTATGAGCTTAAGGGTTGTATTTTTGTGGAAGGCAATTAGTAATCAACGTAATTGGTCGTGTGGCATTCAAAGTGATGTGATTGTGATTTGTGATCAATAATCGTTACCTTAGGCCTCATCATTCGAAAATGACCAAAACAGGGTTAGATGCGGCAAGGCTAAGAGGGTCGCCCCTATTAGTGTATGATCATCCTCTTCAAGATATATCTTTACACGCTATGACGTCGTTTATCTGATTATTGTGGTTTGTATGCTTCGAGGGCCCTCGGTAAAGGTCGGTAATGACCGAAGGATGACATATTCGGTACCATCTAGTTATAAAGGTGGGTCGGTCTTGTGTTGGTAGAGGGTCGATATTCTATGCCTCGGGACATCCATCTAGAGGTGTACCCATTCGTATGGTAGTCCCTTCTTCTGGTCATTTGTATGGAAATCCAAACTCCACTACGTACCTACCATTTTGATTGTATTACCTAATTGTGCTATATGTTGGAATTTAATCAATGTAACAATTTCAGCTATGATTAATATTATTTGTATACTAGACACTAGTATAATATCAGATGAATTTGATATGAAATGTTTTAGTTATCGTAAGGTAAAAAAATGTCTGTGTTTATGTGTGGATGTATCTTACGAGATACTTTTGTTTTGATAAAGGAAAAGTTTCGTAATTTAATAAATTCAGTTGAGTGTGTTTCTCACGCTGGTTTACCAGACTGATCCGGGCGTTATTACCTTTCAATGCTTGGGTCGGACCGAGTATATTTACAGGTTCAGTTTTGGTGCTTTTGGAGCTTCAGGAGGAGAGCTAGAGATCTTCATTTTCATATACACGTATTTGTTTTATTATCCGCTGCTTAGTTGTTTATATTATCGGCAATTGTGAGGACGGGTTATTATAACTATCCAAGCTAATAATTATTGTTTGATTGTTGTACTTTGATTGATGTATATATATACAATTTCTATTTTGTAAAGATCATTGATATAATATTATATGTTTTCCGCTGCGATGTAATATTCTGTAATGTTCTGTTTGGTTCTATCTTCCCTCATTCTTCTCTTCTTCTCTTCTTCTTTTCTTTCTCTTGACTCTGTGTCAGTCTGTGCGTTTTGGGTCGGACATGTGTGGTTTATTATCGATTCTGAGGGTACAGATTTGTGGATCGTCAAGAACTCACCTTTAAATCCAAATATAGAAACGAGAAGCTCTAAAACATGCTAAGATTGATTTCTCTTCAACAACGCCTCTAGAATCTTCAATTTATTATCGAATGAAATGAATTTCCAAAGTTAGGTTATAGGAATTTCCAAAAATTGAAGAGAGATTGAGATGGAGAAGATGAAGAGAATGCTTACCCAAGCTTCTTCTTGATTTATAACCTAGAATTAAATTTCCTAAGAGAATTAGGGCTTAGGAATTTCTAATCTCTTTTTTTCCCCCATTTTTCCCTTTAGCTTGAGTGTTAGGTAATAAGGAGTAGAATGAGTGAAGCGGGGTGGAGTTTTGTAGAAGAGTTTGGGTTATCTTGTTGGCTTAGTGGGCTAGAACACAACCCAAAGCCCAAATGAAAATACAAAAATTCTAATCAACTCCAAACATATTGATGTTTGTACTCAAACAAGTTGTGAACATCGTTTTAAACTCAATGAAAGTGGTCTGGAGTTTGGATTTGAGTGTTTACAAAAAGTCATTTTTTGGATATTAAATCCGAATAAAGATGTTATGTTTAAGTAAAACATTTAAATATATAATCGTAAAATATACGGGTTGTTATAGACTCTCCTCCTTAAAGAAATTGCGTCCTCGTAATACTTAAGAAGAAAATTAATAGTAACAACCACACTAAGGCATAACAACGCAAAAGAAAATTTGAAGTGAGAAGTTCACCTTATGGAGCACGAGAGAGTAAATCCTGATGTGTTCGCTCGATGAATTCTTCGGATCCCAAGAATAATCCTTAGGATTTGCGGACCATTGAACTTTCACATGCAGAACTTCTTTATTTCGAAGTCATTTAACCTCTGTAGCAATGAAGCGAATAGGATGTCGATCATAAGTCAAATTAGGTGAAACTTCAATTTCTTCAATAACACCAAGCTCAAGAATAGAATTGGAAAATCTAAGGCATTTCCGTAGTTGAGAGATGTGGAATACGTCATGAATAGCAAAAAACTGAGCCGGTTATAAAAGACGATAAGCCACAAAATCAATTCGTTCGGTCATAGAAAATGGGACAATATATCGAGGTGCTAATTTTCCCAAATGGCCGAAATGCACAACACCTTTTATAGGTGAAACACGAATGAACACCAAATCTCCCATAGAAAATTTTAATTTCCTTCATCTGTTATTGGCATAGAATTTTTGTCTACTTTGAGTTTCTCTCATCCTATGACGAATAAGGTTAATCTTTTCTAAGGAATCATGAATAAAATCTGGACCTAAAACAACCTCTCGCCAGCTTTAAGCCAACACCAAGGAGACCGGCATGGCCTTCTGTAGAGTGCCTAGAAAGGTGCCATATAAATACTAGATTGGAAACTATTATTGTAAGTAAACTCAACAAGGGAAATATGATCTTACCAACTACCACAAAAATCAATAATACATGCACGAAGGAGATTTTCAAGAGTTTGATCAATTAGCTCTATTTGTCCGTTGGATTGAGGATGATAAGCGATGCTAAAATTAAGCTTTGTTCTCAAAGCTTTTTGAAGACCTTTCCAAAATCCACTAATAAATAATGGATCACGATCACTAATAATAGAAGTAGGAACTCCATGCAATTTAATAATTTCTTTAATATAGAGTTTGGCCAAAAGATGTACATCCCGATTGGACCGGACGAAAATTAAATGGGCTGATTTTGCTAGGCTATCTACAATCACCCATAGACTGCCATGGCCCAAATGAGAACGCGAAAGACCATCAATAAAGTTCATGGAAACTTGATCCCACTCCCAAACGGGAATGTCTAAAGGTTGCAATAACCCACCGGGCCTTTGATGCTCAGCCTTAACAAGTTGGCAAGTCATGCAATGTTTAATAAAGTTTGCAATATCAGATTTCATTCCATCCCAATAATAAAGTTGCTTCATGCCGCATACATTTTACTACTACCGGGATGAATGGTAAATTTAGAACGGTGAGAATGTTCTAAAATGTCTTTCGAAGATCACTAATATTTGCAACGATATGTCAACCGTATTTTCGTATACCTCCACGAGCATTGATTTCAAAGTCTCTCAAACTATCAACCTTATTTTTATCCCTACAACTTTGGCTAAGAAGAGCCAATTTGGGATCATGGTTTTGAGCTTCAATAATGCGATTTAAAATAGAAGGAGAGCCTTAAAGCTACATAAAACAAGAGATGAACATGAATCAGATTCACAATCTTGAATCTCACAAGTGGACAAAGCATCGAGATCATTTCATTCGAATATCATCATAGAAACAACCGCTTGCTGCTTAAGACAAAGGGCATCAGCAACACAATTTCCCTTTTCGGGAGTATAAAGAATATCAAGATCATAGGATCCAAGGAATTCGAGCCAATGTTGTTGATGCAAATTAAGTTCTTTTTGAGAAAATAAATACTTTAAAGATTTATGATCGATGTAGAGAACAAATTTCTCTCCCAAAGGATAATGATGCCAAATTCTAAAGGCGAAAACAATGGCGGTGAGCTCTAATCATGAGTGGCATATCTAGTCTCGGCAAACTTTAAATTCCAAGAAGCATAAGCGATAACACGTTCCCTTTACATGAGAACAACACCAAAACCAACACGACTAGCATCGGTGTAACAATAAAGTCTTGGTTCCCTTCTGAAAAGAAGCTTCACATTTTTCTAACCAAATGTATTTAACTCCCTTATTTGTCAAACTAGTAAGAGGTATAGAAATTTTAGAGAAGTCTTTTATGAACCGACAGTAATATCCGGCCAATCTAAGAAAGCTATGAATTTCCGTCACACTCTCCGGTCTCTTCCAATTTTGAATTGCTTCGATCTTTGAACGATCCATGGAAATTCCGGATTCTGTAATAATATGCCATAAAATTTCACATGGGATTTCCAAAAATGGAACTTAGAAATTTTTGCTTTAAACTGATTTCTCCTAAGAGTTTCCAACACAATCCGAAAATGTTTTTCATGTTCTTCCTCAGTTTTATAATAAACAAGAATATCATCGACAAAGATGAGAAAAAATCGACTGAGAAAGTCTTTATAAACTCGATTCATAAGGTCAACGAAATAAGCTAAAGCATTCGTTAAACCAAATGGCATAACAAGCCATTCATAAGATCCATAACGATACGGAACAATGTCAAAGGAATGCTATCCTCTGCAACACAAAGACGATGAAAACAGGTTGCTAAGTCTAACTATGAAAAGACTATAGCACCGCTAAGTTGATTGAATAAATCATCAATCCGAGGCAAGGGATATTTATTCTTGATGGTAAAATCATTAAGCTTGCGGTAGTCGATGCAAAGCCTAAGTGTACCATCAGATTTCTTCACAAAGATGGCTAAAGCTCTCCAAGAAGAGGAACTAGAACGAATAAACTGCTTCGCTTCAAATTCAAATAATTGTTTAGGCATCTTTCATTTTCCTTATTGGACATACGATAAGGAGGACGAGTGATAGGTGAGCTCTAGGTATTAGATTAATTCTGCACTTGATTTCTTGCTTTATTGGTAATCCTAAAACGGCCTCAAATATGTCGATAAATTCACGAACAACGTGAATGAGGGAAATGACATCTTCCTCATCGTCATTATCGTCATCACGTGGATATAGAGAATATAAGGATGCTACTGAATTGGAATCTGAATCTTTAAGAACAATAGAAATATGCTTAACAGATAAATGCATGATATACTATCTGACATATCGGTACTCACACAAAGCAATTACACAGATGGTCGCCCCTCAACATCCTTATTCTTCGTACTAACTGACGGCATTACGCAGAAGTGTCCATGCTTAGTATGAGTATAGAGGTGGGGCGTCACAGCTTAGTATCAGAGCTGTTAGTCTGGAATTTTTATTCCGATGACTCAGACGTTTGAGTTCTTTTCCAGATGGCTGAGTTGAAGCTTAGGGCAAAAATCAGCATAGGCCATTAATAGCCAACTTGGTTCGAAAGCGATCGAACGAGCAACGTAGGCTAGGGATTCATTATAAGTGACAATCCAGCCCTATAGACTCTCCAATACACTCCAAACAATATGTCCAAACATCCATAGCAGGATTTTCATAGATTTTGACTTCAAAATAACCAAAATTGAAAATTTCAGCAAACCAATTCAATTCAAAAACAATTGGACATGAAATAGGTGTTAGGAATTCATACCTAATAATAATGGAAGCTATGGATATAGATATGAGTTCAAGAACTCACCTTTAAATCCATATATAGAAATGAGAAGCTCTAAAACAAGCTAAGATTGATTTCTCTTCAACAACACATCTAGAATCTTCAATCTATTATCAAATGAAATGAATTTTCTAAATTAGGTTATAGGAATTTTTGAAAATTAAGGAGAGATTGAGATGGAGAAGATAAAGAGAATGCTTACCCAAGCTTCTCCTTAATTTACAACCTAGATTTGAATTTCCGAAGAGAATTAGGGCTTAGGAATTTCTAATCTCTTTTCCCCCATTTTTCTCTTTAGATTGAGTGTTAGGAAATGAGGAGTAGAATGAATGAAGAGGAGTGGGAGGAGTTTTGTAGAAGAGTTTGGGTTATCTTGTTGGGTTAGTGGGCTAGAACACAACCCAAAGCCCAAATGAAAATACAAAAATACTAATCAATCTCAAATATATCGATGTTTATACTAAAACAAGTTATAAATGTCGTTTTAAACTCAATGAAAGTGGTCTTGAGTCCGGATTTGACTGTTTACAAAAAGCCACGTTTTGGACTTTAAATCCGACTAACAATGCTATATTTAAATAAAACATCTAAATATATAACCGTAAAATATGCGGGTTGGTACATCCAAGTCCGCGTTCATTTTATGGGTTTCGTACATGCACCCGGGTGGCGAGGTGGCAGCGACGGTAGGTGCGTAGCTGACGGCGGCGGCGTAGGGGGAGGCAATGACACTTAGTAGTTGTGCGATCGATCGATTGAAATATAAAAAAATGCGTCGCGTGGAAAACGAGCATGAGGGAAGAAGTGGGAGGAAGGTTTAATTTAATAGTTAATTAACATTGATTTTAAATTTAATTTTATCATACGATCGTTAATTCATATCTTGTTCATACGAGGTCGATTTGGAGGCGACAAGTTACATTGCATTCATATCAGCAATTACAACGCTATGGTGTTGGATTGGATGGATTCGAAGCTAGTAGGAATTTTAGGTTCAACTGAATGACCGTTCAATTTTAATTCAAACCGGAGCACTTTTGCAATTTCTGGAATTTGAGTGAGTAAACCACCTCTCTGGCCTACTTGTATTTATGTATAAGTGGGAATAATTTTATTTATGCCATTTGTTGCTTATTTGGATGATTTACTATAAATCGCCAATTGGGTTGGAGTTGATTTTTAAGACAGGAAATGATTTTAAATCCGAAATTGGGTTTCGAAAATATTTTGTTTCTAAAGGATTTAACTTCTATTTTACTCCAACCTTTTATCTTTCATTTCTAGACTATTATTTACATGTAACGTTGTTTTCAAAATTATTTATTTATATTCAATATCATTTTTAAGTTATCTATTTACATTTAATGTCGTTTAAAAATTATTTATCGATGTTAATGATAATTTATTATTGCTTATTTCATAATATTTTGAAATCATTAATTAATTGTTCATAATGTTTATTATTAACAGTAATTATTATATAATGGTGTTTTGAAGTAAATGATTTTTATTATTTATAAATTTCTCTAAGACGTATAAATAGAGTTTTGTAAAAGGACTTGGATTTTATAAGGGGAGTTTATAACGTGATTTGGAAAACTTAAAGGAAGATTAGTTAAAGAGTAAAAAAGCTTTAAAGATGTTTTATATATTTATAAAAGAATTTTAGAAATGGGTTTGTGGATTTTTAAAAGTATTTTATAAATGGTTTTACGAATTTACGAATGTTTTATAAACGATTTTAGAAATGTTAAAAAGGGAATTTATAAACGATTTCAGAAATAAATGAATGGGGTTATAAACAGGTCTTAGAGATTATAAAGGAAATACAAATCTGCTCTAGAATTTTGTAAAAAGGAAATCTTTGTCTATTTTGTAAATATACATATACCGTTGAGATAAGTTTATGGATATTTTTCAAGTATCAAAAAATAAGGGTTTATGGATGAATCTTGGTAAAAGTATTTTGGTACGAATATTTAAAAAGTGATTTTAGTCGATGAATAGATTTATTAAAATAGGCTAGTGGATGCGTGCTTAACCAATTTAATTGTTTTCCCTATGGAATAAATCCGTGATTTGGATGTTTGTTTGTGGATAGTTAAATAACCGACTATCAAATTTGGAACCAAACATAACTTTGGAAATATCTAGGAGAAACACGTGAGTTATATGCATATTATCTCTGATGACGCTGTACTGTGCGCATAAATCTCGTTTCATTCTTCTAGGATAAATGATAAGGAAACCCGTCCACTAACGGTTAGGGGTGATCTCTGCTCTTATCTTTGACTATTTATTTCTTAAAGAATCGGGGTTGAGTTTACCAAAAATTATAGAAATTTGTTTCAAAGAGGCCGGGATCAGATATGTTATCCAAAAACCACTTCGATCCAACCTAAACGTTTCGAAGTGAGGACATCTTGAAGATGATGGAATTGAAGATGGAGCTCTTAAGTGTTTCGTTCAGTCCTAGAACGAACTTGTATGTACGAATACTGGCATTGCAGTATTCATGGAGGGCAGTGTTAGCATTTCAAGTGGGAAGTGCTACATAAAGGTAAAACGTAGACTCGAGCCTCATCAACCGAGAAATGATAAAAATCGAGCATGTAATAGGGCTAAGTGGGTCGCTCCCATTAGGGTATGGTCATTCTAAATCTAGATCGATTAATATTTACTCATGTATGCTTCGGGTCCCATTAATGAATGGGGTGATCACATTCAGTACTACTAGTCAAGTGGTAAGCAAGTCTTGTACGGCACGTGTACAAGATGTTCTTGTCAGACCCCGATGCATTTTATCTAGAGATCTACCTTTAGAAGGTAGTTCCACACCTTGTCATAGTATGGAATCCATTCTCTAATTCAAGCCTTAACGATTTTAGTTATATACTTATTATGCTGGAATTTAATTAATGTGATAATTTCGGCTATGATTAATAGGTATTTGTATCTTAGACACTGTTATAATATCAGAGGATTTTCTATTAAAATGTTTTGGTTATCGTAAGGTAAAACGCGTCCATTTTTACGCGTGGCGTGATCATACGAGATACATCAGGATTTACTCTCTCGTGGTGAACTTCTCACTACAAATTTTCTTTTGCGTTGTTATGCCTTAGTATGGTTGTTACTATTTGTTTTCTTCTTAAGTATTACGAGGATGCAATTTCTTTAAGGAGGGGAGTCTGTAACAACCCGAATATTTTACGATTATATATTTAAATGTTTTATTTAAATATAACATCGTTAGTCAGATTTAATGTCCAAAACGTGACATTTTGTAAACAGTCAAATCCGGACTCCAGACCACTTTCATTGAGTTTAAAACATCATTTAATAACTTCAAGCACTAACATTTTTGTTGATGGTGAAGTTTTGTTTGGCACCTGCAACTTCAACATCACTTTCTTTATCGGCCTCTTCAAGTCGAAGAGCGATGTCAACAAGCTGATCGAAAGAAACTTCTAGTTTCAGAAGCAAAGGCTTTTTGAGGTTCTTATTCAACCCATAGACAAACCTCAGATTTTTCTTTAATGGAGTATTAATATACTTGACCCCATATTTAGAGAGGGATTCAAAAGATGTGACATAGTCCATCAGAGAAGATTCACCTTGAATAAGGTCAATAAAGCATCGAGGTAAAGTTACCATTTCAGCTTTTGGCACAAACTTTAATTTGACCTTTCCCCGAATTTCTCCCAAGTAAGATCCGCTTCAATAATTTCCGAAATCAAAAGCTCATACCGATCTAATGCTTTTTCTTGGAGCATGCTAGAAGCCACTTGGACTCTATGTAGATCAACAAGGTTCATGCGAAGAAAGATGTGATCGCATGTTCTAAGCCAAGCTTGGACTTCTATAATGTTTTCAGAATCCTTGAATGACCTTCCACCCAAATTGGTATAATCACTGCACAAGCGTGCAAACCCAGATTTAGGATGAATAGGCTCAGGAATAGATCCACTAGCTTGAGTATTCTTTACGAGGTCTAAAAGCTGTTGGGCAGACATAAATACATCATCCTAAGGGTGTAACACTAGATTGATTGGCACAGGGACGTGAATTAAAACTATAAAACTCGATATCAAATCCATCAAATGGAAATTCCCAAAAATCCATAAAAGAAGTCATCAAAGTCGATAATAAATGGCAACAACTATTCGGAATAACAAAAATTGACAAAAATTGGAAATCCACCCAAAAACAGCCAAAGTAGGCAAAATTGAATAGTTCCAAACATATGGTAGGTATAGCCAGCCGTTTGGCCCTAGGTTCTGGAAATATATATATGTTTTTTCTCCTTTCTCTTTTTAGTTCCAGAACCCTTCCAAACGTCTAGATTTTCCAACCAGACGTCTGGTTTTTCAACCAAGCGTCTGGATTTTGTCTCTGCCATTTTTTCTGTGTGTTATTTTTTTGTCTTCTCCAGGGACCCTTTCTAGACATTTGGATTTTTCAACCAAACGTTTGGATTTTTCTCCTAGGCAAAAATCAACCTAGCCCAAAGAGGGCAAAAATCCAAACCGGAAGCGATTGAATGAGAGATGGATGCTATAGATTTATGCCAATCGACAACCCACCCATATAGGCTATTCGATACACCACCAAAAACATGTCCAACCACCCAAGATAGGATCTTTAATGATTTTGACTTCAAAATACCAAAATTTAAAAATTCACCTAATCAATTCAAATCAAAAGCAATTGATCATGAAATAGATGTTAGGAATTCATACCTAGCAACAATGAAAGCTATAGACATAGATATGAGTTGAAGAACTCACGTCTAAACCCAAATATAGAAATGAGATGCTCTAAAACAAGCTAAGATTGATTTCTTTTCAACAACAGCTCAAGAATCTTCAATCTACTATCAAATGAAATGAATTTCCTATGTTAGGTTATAGGGAATTCTGAAAATTGAAGAGGGATTGAGATGGAGAAGATGAAGAGGATGCTTACCTAAGCTTCTCTTTGATTTTGGAGCTTGAATCTTGAATTTCCTAGTAATCTAAGGTTTAGGAATTTTAATTTCCCTTTCTTTCTCCCATTTTCCTTTAGCTTGATAGTGTTAGGAAAATGTTGTGAATGAATGAGGAGGAGTGGAGGGGGAGTTAGGTTATTAGATGAGTTGGATTCTCTTGTTAGGTTATTGGGCTGAAACCCAAACCCCAAATAAAAATACCAAATTTCTAATCAAGTCCCAACATATCAATGATTATACTCAAAAAGGTCGCAAACGTCATTTTAGACTCAATGGAAGTGGTCTTGAGTCCTAGTTCGTCTGTTTACAAAAACTAGCATTTCGGACTTTAATCCGACCAACGATGCTATATTTAAATTAAACATTTAAATATATAATCGTAAAATATGCAGGTTGTTACATTTAGTTTGTTAGAAAAATTTAATTTGTTATAAAAATTGAATAACTTATATTATGCCTGTTATGGTAATGGTTACTTTTACTATTTCGCAAATACCATTACAGTACCATTTTTACAAGTAAACTAAATTTATTTACCGTTACCACCACCGATCGCTTGGTATATTGATGACTGGTATACCGATAATCTGGTAATCGTTACATCGGTAATGGTAAATAACCGTTTGTCCAAAAAAATGCATAACTTGACATATTTTTATACTAATGCATCTTCATTGTGCTATTGTAGTGTAACTTAATAAAAGAAATAAATGAGAATCAAAAGAAATGCGTCAGTAATATTTCACCTGATTGCTAAACTAAAATTAATCATATGTTCAAATCTAAATGCCTATAATAAAGCATATCACATGAATATATATGCGTGTGTGTGTTTGTTTTAAATTGATTTGTAAAATAACCATTACCGCCGGTTTTAAAGAAACGTTACCAATAATTTACTGTAGAAAATGGTAAATTACCCGTTGCCATACCGATTAAATTGGTATACCGATTTCAATCAAAAATGATAGCCGAATAACTAGTAATAAAATGGTAATGGCAAATTTACCGTTACCATAATAGCCCTAGCAATAACAGCACTCAATGAATATGAAAACCAATATTAATGATTACAAGCTCTTACATGTGTTTTCAAATCAATTTAAAAATTCTTAATTACTTACACAAGGTTACAAAATATATGTAAATTCATAAAATCGTAAGCATGGATAGAAAGTTGCATATAATGATTGTTAATGCTCGATTTTCATTAAAGTTAGGTATCAAATTATACAACAAAACATCATCGATAACGCTAATTTAGTTAATCACAGACCGTCATAAAATAAAGTAATTGAGTAAAAGTATATGTTTTAATCTTTAGAAATTAAATTAGTATTTCTAAACAAATTTTAAACTTATATAACTAATGAATTATAATAATGTAATAAATTTATTTAATTAAAATTACTAATAGTCGATATCGTCCAAAATTAAATGATGGAGCCATTGACGGTCGTCGAAAGGCTCCACCGCGAATAGCCCCTATTCTATTTGTGATAGGATAAACCATAAGTTGTATTTCAATTTTGTAGGATTACACAAGTCAAATTTCATGACTGATATTTTAAGATCATTGCGTTGGAATATTAGAAATTCAATTATAACATATCTAATTCGCTGCATTATACTTACTCTATGAACCAAATTCATAACTTAGGAGTTTTTCAGATCCAGATTAGGATCCCAACATAAACGAGAACATCATGGATGAACATATAATATAAAACCCCAAATTTGAATCCTTCACATAAATAATGTATCAAATGATGGTATGCTTCTTCCCAAACTTCATTACATTTGAAATCATTATAAAGTGAGTTTCTTTTTATCACCAACACAGAACGCACTGCCATTATTATGTAATAGGAAATTATTGAAGCAGATCTTACTTGGGAGCAATTCCGAGAAAGGTTCGAATTAAAGTTTGTGCCGGAAGCTGAAAAGATAACTTTAGCTCGATGCTTTATTGACCTTATTCAAGGTGAATCTTCTCTGATTGACTATTTCTCATTTTTTGAATCCCTCTCTAAATATAGGGTTGAGTATATCAATACTCCATTGAAGAAAAATCTAACGTTTGTCTATGGGTTGAATAAGAACCTCAAAAAGCCTTTGCTTCTAAAACTAGAAGTTTCATTTGATTAGCTTGTTGATATCGCTCTTCGACTTGAAGAGTCCGATAAAGAAAGTGATGTTGAAGTTGCGGTTGCCAAACAAAACTTCACCATCAATAAGAAGAGGCCTATTAATTTCAAAGTCTCTAATCCCAACAAGAAAGGGAAGTGAGCAACTTCGGTAGCAAAGACTCCTACCTCTAGTCGTAGGCAATGGTACAATTGTGGTTCTAAGAACCATTATGCAAATAGGTGTCCAAAACCCATTTTTTGTGATAATTGCAAAAGTTCAGGTCATCTTTTATCTTCATGTCCCAAACTTCCAAGCAAGAAAGAGGGAAAACTAAATGTTGTGCAAGCGTCTAGCAACACTTTTTTTGGTCAAGGTATTTCTCATTCTATCCTTGATGGCATTATTATATTTCGTGATCATCCTATTCGAGTTCTTTTTGACATTAGTGCATCCCACTCTTTTATATCAAAAGAACTTTTTGATATTTTTTTTAAAATGTTATGGCTTTGATGACTTCACTGAAAATTGCGAATCTGGTTAGTGTATCTGCAACACTCAATTTATTTTGTAAAGATGTCGATATTGTGTTATGTGATTATGCTTTCCGAGTCCATTTTCATGTTGTGCATTACTTAGGCTTCGAGATGATTTTGGGAATGGATTGGCTTAACCGTTATAAAGCCCATATCCGATGTTTTAAGAGGACTATATATCTTTGACATCCTCAATATGTGAAGCAAATTTCTATTATTCTTAAAGATTCAGATTCTAATTCGGCGACATCCTTATATTCTCTAAATCCTCATGATGACGATAATGATGATGAGGAAGATGTTATTTTCCTCATTCACGTTGTTCGTGAATTTTTCGACATATTTAAGCCCGTTTTAGGATTACCCCTTAAGCGAGCAATTGAGTTCAGAGTTAATCGAATCCCTAGAGCTCTACCTATCGCTCGTCCTCCTTATCATATGTGCAATAAGGAAAATAAGGAGATGCGTAAAAAATTATCCGAATCGGAAGCGAAGCAATTTTTCGTTCTAGTTCCTCTCCTTGGGGACCTTCGGCTATTTTTGTGAAGAAATCCGATGGTACACTTAGGCTTTGCGTTGACTACCGCAAGCTTGATGATCTCACCAACAAAAATAAATATCCTTTACCTTGGATTAATGATCTATTCTATCAAATTTGCGGTGCTAGAGTCTTTTCACAGTTAGACTTAGCAACCAGTTTTCATCAGCCTCATATTGCAGAGGATAGCATTCCTTTGACATCGTTCCGTAGTCGTTATGGATCTTATGAATGGCTTGTTATGCCATTTTGTTTAACGAATGTTCCAGCTTATTTCGTTGACCTTATGAATCGTGTTTTCATGGACTTCCTCCATCGATTTGTTCTCATCTTTATAGATGATCTACTTGTTTATTCTAAAACCGAGGAATAGCATGAAAAACATCTTTGGATTGTGTTGAAAATTCTTAGAAGCAATCAATTGAATGAAAAATTTTCTAAGTGCCACTTCTGGCAATCTCGAATGAAATTTTTAAGACATATTATTTATGAACCCGGAGTTTCCGTGGATACTTCAAAGATTGAAGTGATTCAAAACTGGAAGAGACTAGAGAGTGACGGAAATTTGTAGCTTTCTTGGATTGGTGGGTTATTACCGTCGTTTCATAAAAGATTTTTCTAAAATTTTTGTCCCCCTTAATAGTTTGGCAGAGAAGGAATTAAGTACAGTTGGTCAGACAAATGTGAAGCTTCTTTTCAAAAATTAAAATAACTCCTTTCCGATGCTCCTTTTTTTGTGATTCCCGAAGGGAATCGAGACTTTATTGTTCATATCGATGCTAGTCATGTTGGTTTAGGTGATGTTCTCATGCAAAGGGAATGTGTTATCACTTATGATTCTAGGCAATTAAAGCCTTCCGATACTAGATATGCCACTCATGATTTAGAGCTCGAGGCCATTGTTTTCGCCTTTAGAATTTGGCGTCATTAACTTTTGGGAGAGAAATTTTTCTCTACACCGATCATAAATCTTTGAAGTATTTATTTTCTCAAAAGGAACTTAATTTGCATCAACAACGTTGGTTTGAGTTCCTTGCATTTTATGATCTTGATATTCTTTATACTCCTGAAAAGGGAAATCGTGTTGTTGATGCCCTTAGCAACAAGCGGCTGTTCTACAATGATACCCAAATCGAATGATCTCGAGACTTTATCTACTTGTGAAATTTGAGATCGTGAATCTGATTCATGTTTATTTCCTATCTTATGTAGCCTGGAGACTCATCCTTCTCTTTTTGACCGCATCCTTGATGCTCAAAAGCATGATCCTGAATTGGCTTATCTTTGGAAAAGTTGTAGGGATGGAAATATTGATGGTTCGAAAGACTTTGAAATCGATTCTTGTGGCGGCATTCGAAAAATTGGTAGACTTATCATGCCAAATATTAGCAATCTTCGTAAAGACATTTTAGAAGATTCTCATCGTTCTAAATTTACCATTCATCCTGGTAGTAGTAAAATGTACGTGGATATGAAGCGACTTTATTATTGGGATGGAATGAAATCTGATATTGCTAACTTTATTAAGCGCTGCTTGACTTGCCAACTCGTAAAGGCCGAGCATCAAAGGCCCGGTGGGTTATTGCAACCTTTGGACATTCCAGTTTGGAAGTGCGATCAAGCCTCCATGGACTTTATTGACGATCTTCTCCGTTCTCGTTCGGGTCATGATAGTTTGTGGGTGATAGTAGATAGACTTACAAAATCCGTCCATTTTATTCTTGTTCGGTCTAATCGGACCGTACCTCTCTTGGCCAACCTTTATGTTAAAGAGATCGTTAAATTGCATGGAGACCCTACTCCTATTGTTAGCGATCGTGATCCATTATTTACTAGTGGATTTTGGAAGAGTCTTCAAAAGGCTTTGGGAACGAAGCTTAATTTTAGCCGCTTATCGTCCTCAGTCCGATGGACAAACCGAGTGTGTGAATCAAACTCTTGAAGTCTTCTTCGTGCATGTGTCCTTGATTTTGGTAGAAGTTGGAAAGATCATATTTCTCTTGTTGAGTTTTTCTATAATAATTGCTTCCAATCTAGTATGGCACCTTTCGAGGCACTCTACAGAAAGCCATGCTATTCTCCTTCTTGTTGGCTTGCGATCGGTGAGAAGCTAGTTTTAGGTCCATATTTTATCCGTAATTTCACAAAAAAGATTGACCTTATTCTTCATTGGATGAGACAATCTCAAAGTAGCAAAAATCATATGATGATAACTGAAGAAGGAATGTGGAATTTTCTGTAGGAGATTTGGGTTTATTCGTATTTCACCTATGAAGGGTGTTGTGCATTTTAGTTGATCGGGAAAATTAGCGCCTCGATATATTGGCCCATTTCCCATCACCGAAGATTATGGTTCCATGGTTTATCGCCTTTAATTACCGGCTCAATTTTCTACTATTCGTGACGTTTTTCAGGTCTCTCAACTATGGAAATGCCTTCGAGATTTCGATTCTATTCTTGAGCTTGGTGTTATTGAAGAAATCGAAGTTTCACCTAATTTGACTTATGAGCAACATCCTATTCGTATCATTTCTACGGAGATTAAATGCCTTTGTAATAAAGATGTTCCACTTGTGAAGGTTTAATGGTCCTCAAATCCTAAGGATTACTCTTGAGAATCCAAAGAATTCATCGAGCAAACACATTCGGACTTACTCTCTCGTGCTCCATAAGGTGAACCTCTCATTTCAAAATTTCTTCTTTTGTGTTGTTATGCATTAGTATGGTTGTTACTGTATTTTTTCTTCTTAAGCATTGCGAGGACGCAATTTCTTTAAGGAGTGGAGTCTGTAACAACCCGCATATTTTTATGATTATACATTTAAATGTTTAATTTAAATAAAGCATCGTTAGTCGGATTAAACTCCAAAATGCTGCCTTTTGTAAACAATCGAATTAGGACTCGAGACCACTTCCATTGAGTCCAAAATGGCATTTGCGACCTTTTTGAGTATAATCATCGATATGTTTGGAGTTGACTAGAATTTTGGTATTTTTATTTAGGGCTTTGGGTTTGGGTTTCAGCCCAGTAACCTAACAAGAGAACCCTACTCATCTAACACCCTAACTCCTCCTCCACTCCTCCCCATTCATAACATTTTCCTAACACTCACAAGCTGAAGGAAAATGCGGGAAAGAAAGGGAAATTAAAATTTCTATACCCTAGATTACTAGGAAATTCAAGATTCTAGCTCCAAAATCAAAGAGAAGCTTAGCCAATCATCCTCTTCATCTTATCCATTCAATCCCTCTTCAATTTTCAAAATTTCCTATAACCTAACATAGGAAATTCATTTCATTTGATAATAGATGGAAGGGTTCTAGAATTAACTAGAGAAAGGAGAAAAAAAAATATTTCTAGAACCTAGGGCCAAACGTTTGGCTATACCTACCAAACATCTGGAACCGTTGAACTTTGCCTGTTTTGGCTGTTTTTGAGTAAATTTCTAATTTTTATTGATTTTTGTTGTTCCGGATAGTTGTTGTCATTTATTATCGACTTTTATGACTTCTTTTATGGATTTTTGGGAATATCCATTTGATGGATTTGATATCAATTTTTATGGTTTTAATTCACATTGTCGAATGTGTTTGGTGATTGATTGTTTTTACAATCATTTCTGTGATTTATCACTTTAAAATATAAAGGTTTCTATACTAGTAGTAAATATTCAAACTCCTTCGCAAAAATGATCTCAACGGTACTTTTAATACAAAGCTTGGTTTTGAACCCGTTTTTCAATCTATTAGTATATACAAACCTTTACCTCATTCGTATGAGAAATCTAATTAAATGACTTAGCAAAACAAGTGGTATGAAACATTTGTGTTTACTTTGTCTGTTAATTATTGGACTTGTTCGACTGAACTCTTGTTGTGACGACCCGCCTTTCTAACCCTAGAAAGACATTTCATCATTAAGAAAGAAAGTGATAGAAATAGAAAAGAATAGAAAGAAAGAATAACAACATCAAAATCTCACAGCGGAATGGAATAAAATATAATAAATCACATAACTATTATATGGTTATATATACATCAAAGTCATACAATATCATATAATAGGACTGTCATGTACATATGTGTCCATACATGCATCCAAAATACAACATACACTAACTACACAGCGGAACTACATATATAGATACATACGTTAGGTCTTCTTCCCAAAAGCTTCTCCAGAAAATCAACACTTCCAATACCTATCACTTGGCTACTCATAAAAATTTGAGTACCCAAGAGTTTATGAAAACACAAAATATAAACTCCGGGTCTGACATGGGTCTAGTATGAGTAAACAGTTTAAAGTTGTTTAACTTTGAAAATCATTTGAAATAAAGGCATCACGTAGACTTCCCACAAATAAATACGGGTAAGTTTTTACCTTACGCTATCCAAAACAATTTATAGGAACTTCAGTGGTATTATCATAGTGTCTAGGGTTTTCAAGTAAATAGAAAACAGCCGAAATTGTTACATGATTAAATTCCAGCTACTAGCCACGAAAGTGGGTAATACAAATCAAAATCGTAGGGTCTCGTAGGGAAAATGGGTTTCCAACAATGGCAGGGCTACTGGGATACCGCCCGTCACAGTACGGGGCCTAGATCATCGTACCGAGGATCACTCCAGACCCCCTACAAGACAAGGCCGGAACCATTCCTTACGAATAGTCCCGAACAAGATAACCCCGCAATTGTGGCCAATAACTGCCCACACAGCCGAAATAAAAAGGGACATCTAGACAGGGGAATATCTTGTCCTGCATGGGCATGACCCACCTAACCTTGCTGCATCTCCCCTGTTTTACCCATTCTCGGTTGATGAGGCTTGAGGCTGCGATTACCTTTATTTAACATATCTTAGAATGTTCATCGTCCGCCTGACGATGTGTTGAAAGCATTCAATCCATACAAGTTCGTTCCGGGTTCGAACAAAACCGAAGGCATTATCTCGTTACACTCATTTTGGAATCATCCTCAGAGTTAACGACGATAACCCTTGCATTATGAAACACCATCTCGATCTCCACTTGATAAGTCATGACCTATCGTTTAATTTGGATCGATGTGGTTTTCGGAGAATCAAAATTGATTCTTCCGATCCCGGTCTCATCGGAATCCAAACGCCATTTTAGGGGCCTAGTTGTCTATTTAACTTAACAGTTCAATTTAATATTAAGAATTCACATAACATTTATTATAGATAAATTATATACAGTTATCATAGATATATCCATAATATATTACAACATATCACAAAACATCATCAAACAGATATAAGAATTAATCAGATAAGAATCATCAATTCATGTCAACTGGTTTGATTTACTTAGCACTTATTTAATTACTTATTGATAAACTAGTTTATTCTTTATGAATTACTGATTGATTAACTTATAACCTTATTAATTATTACTTACATACTCAGTTAATTAATTGATTCATAATTTATTAATTAATAACTTACTTATTAATAATTACAATCTTATTACATATTTACTTATAACAAATTATTTAATTAATCATTTATTTACAATTAATGAATTATCAACAATTGAATCATTTATCTTTGCTTAATTACTTAAGTAACAACCATTGATTAATTAAACTTGAAGTAATTAACTAACGTTCTTAAGTTAAGTTGATTAAACATATGATTTATTTCTAATTTCTAATTTTATTTAAAGGTATTACTTTAATTTAATTACAAGTATAAGTTAAATTTTAATAACCTTATACTTTTACATTAATCATCATCTTCCTTTACAAACCTTACTTCACTAAAGTTTTAATCAAATATTAACTTAAACTAACCAAGATAATTCCCTTAATCATTCTTATTCTTTGTAAATCAAAATACTTAAGTATTTAAGCAAAAATAATCAGACTCGAGACAAATACTATTTTGACCCGAGAAATTTCCAAGAAAAACTCGAGTTGGACTCGAGTATTTCTATGTTTTCCTCGAGTTCTCCCCTGTGCTTACCTTCTTCATTTTTTTTATAACAGTTTAAATTTATACTATTTCTTTCCAACGCAAAATACAAATTACACGGGCCAACTCACCTACTATTCGAGTACTACTTCGAGCTCCCTTCTGCAAAATACTCAGGCAAGATTTCAACGCCGTGCACAACCATTTGTGCACGTACACCCCTCACCGACGCTCTTCCATCACCTGGCCTGATCGTTGACAAGTCGATTGCCATCCACTCTTTGGATTCCAACACTCCAAAACGTTGACGGAACTCAAGAACGAGAAACGACAGTTTTGAGGTTCAGATCAAAATAATGCTCCGACAACTTCTTCCTCGTTCAAGCGATACAAACCTCCGGAAGCATCGAGACTCCGGCTACACCACCATTAGCCTCCATACTACCATTCCTCTAATTTTCGTGAAACTCGGTCATATAGGTGAGTCGAAATCGAAAATTTACAGAGCTCAGTGAAACTCGTGACAAAAACCCTACTTTAATCACAATCTCAAAATCTATGCATTCGAAAATTATTTTAACATTTTTCTTGTGTCAAATGGATTACAATCTTGCTTCATATCAATTTACAGGAATTAAAATTGACTTAATCTTCCAAAATCGACAAAAACCCATTTTAGTTTCATTTCAAAACTACTCTTAATACCCTTGCATAAAAATCATAATTTTTATGCTAAAAATCACAATTATTTGTACAAAATCTAAATATGTTATTAAATTTACAAATTGAAACATTCGAATTTTGATCCTTTGATTTCCTTACCTGTAACTTGAAATAAATAGTGTTTATATCTTACTGTTATACTTTAATTACATTCCCAAGCTTCTGTTTTCAGTTAAACAATCGCTATTACTTACATTTCTAGGTTTAAAATTTATTTAAATGGATAAGTATTAATATCCTTTGCTCCTTTTTGCTCAAAAGCTTGAAACAAATTAGGGACAGAGAGCTTCCAGTGCATAAAATAAATACAGGTCCATTTATTTTCCATTTATTTTCAATATATATATAGCAACACAAAACATCAGAAGCTAATTATCATACTTAAAATTTAAGAAAGTATGTTTACTCACACGAATAAAACTTTGAACAGAAGCCAAGGTGTTGATGGAACTGCAGACGAAATTTCCTGAAGCCTTTTCACTGCTTTGATAACTAGTTTGAAAATATAAGGTGATGTTTATTCTTCTCTTTTTTTTTTATAAACTCAGTATAAACGAGAATGAAAGATAGGGTGGTATATATAGATGAAAGTTACAGGTTGATGGAATTTAGGCAAGATATTTTAGTGTACAAAATTTGTAGGCTGAAAAGATTGATTTGTGGCTTCATTAATTAATTTTGTCAGGTTGATATTATTACCCTATACTCAATTATTACCTTAAACTGAATAGATGTTCAGGTGGCTTCATTAATTAATTTACCTTGTCTTACTTAAGAAGCTTGCTTATGAATATAAGTGTGTTATATTATTTTGTTTTATTTTTTTATAGTGCAGCCTGATTTTGAATTCTTTGTTTGTTGAGTGTAAATATAACTTGTTAATTTCATATTACATTGCTAAGAGTTTATGCTTTTACTTGATTTCTTATTTCAATTATATATATATTCTCTTTGTATGTTAACTAACAATATTTAACGACATTTATAAGTTTATTTGCATTTAACATTTTGTTTAGTTTGATAGTCTTTGATGTATTTCAAAATTATAACCTATATATAATATTTATCAATTGTAAACAAAGTGAAATATTTTAATTCAATTACATACGATAAATACTATGTAAGAGATTTATTTTAAATTTTCAAATCTAACTGTTCTTTCCAAAATTCAATTTTACATAAACAAATGGCAATCATTTCAAAAGATTTATTTATTTTAGAATGATTAGTTTATATTTTATTTAATTGGATTAAATATTTATTAAGATAAATAGGGTCAAAATCCAGGGTCGTTACATTCCTTCCCCTTCAAAGAATTTCGTCCCCGAAATTTAAAACAACAGTTAATTTATAAGCTTTTATATTAACAATCCAAACATACATATCATTCATACAATAGCAAACAAACAAACAGTCTACTCTAACAAGCATCACTAGTTATCCGAACATAAATCCGGATAAGCATTCGTAAAACTATCGAGAGTTTCCTAGGTACAATCTCTAGGATCCTCACTCCATTGCACCTTTACGAGTTTCACCACTTTGTTCCTGAGTTGCTTCTCGTCTCGATCCACAATTCGAACTGGATTTCTGACTATAGTTAAATTGGGTTCAACTTTCAAATCTTCTTGAATTACCGGTTCTACAACCAGTGATGGATCATGAACAAATTTCCTAAAATGTGATACATGAAATACATTATGAATTCCAAACATCCGCTCTGGCAATTCAATCATGTAGGCTACAGCTCCAATTCTTTCCAATACTCGAAATGGTCCAATGTATCTTGAAGCAAGTTTTCCCGTCTTTCCGAATCTTATAGCACCTTTAATTGGGGAAACTTTAACAAAAACCAAGTCTCCGATCTCAAATTCCAATGGCCTTCATCTTCTATCAGCATATTTCTTCTGACGATCTTTAGCAGCTTCCATCCTTTTCTTGATAAGCTTAACCTTCACAGAAGCTTCTCGAATAAGATCGGGTCCGAGTACAAGACGATCCTTCGATTCAATCCCACAAGATGGGGAACTACACGGTCTTCCGCATAAAGCATTATAAGGAGCCATCTTAATACTCGCTTGATAACTGTTATTATAAGAAAATTGTACTAGATGAAGATGGTCTTCGCACGATCCTCCAACGTCTAAAACACAAGCCCGCAGCATATACTCAAGAATAGGATTAAGCCTCTCCGTCTGTCCGTCCGTTTGAGGATGATAGGCTGTACTCAATCTAAAATCTGTTCCCATTGCTGATTGCAGAGCTTCCTAAAATTTTCTAGTGAAAATAGGATCACGATCACTTACTATGCTGACTGGGACACCATGCAATCGAACTATCTCCTTCAAGAAAATTTCCGCCAAAGAAACTACAGTACGGGTTGCCTTAACTGGTATAAAATGGGCACTCTTAGTTAAATGATCCACAATAACCAATATACCGTCATTTCCTTTCCCGGTTCTAGGCAAAATATTGATAAAATCCATCGAAATCATTTCCCATTTCCAATTCGGAATTTCCAAAGGTTGCAATAACCCGGCAGATTTCTGTTGATCACTTTTAACTTGTTGCAGATGGCACAACTGTTCACAAATCTAGCAATATCTTTCTTCATGCCCGGCCACCAAAATACTCTCCTCATGTCCTTACACATCTTCGAGATTCCCGGATGAATATTCAATTTGGAACGATGACCCTCAGATAAGACTTCCTGCTTCAAATCCTTATCATTCGGAACACAGATTCTCCCGTTGATCCTTAATGTTCCTTGGCCATCAATTTTAAAACTTGGACACTGACCTTTTCTAACTCTTTTAATGATCCTCCTCAACTTCTTATCAGATTCTTGCTTGCTTGAGATCCTTCCAATAAGAGATGGAACCACTTCCAAAAGAGATAGAACTGCATTCCTACTAAGGGCATCGGCTACGACATTCTCTTTTCCCGGAGTATATAGAATATCCAAATCATAGGATGCAAGAAATTCAACCCACCGTTGCTGTCTCAGATTAAGATCTTTTTGAGAGAATAGATATTTCAACGGTTTGTGATCCGTGAACAATTCGAATTTCTCTCCCAAAAGATAATGTCTCTAAATTTCCAGAGCAAAAACAATGGTTAGCAGTTCAAGATCATGCATAGCGTAGTTTTTCTCGTGAGGCTTCAATTGCCGACTAGCATACGCAATAACCCTTCCGTTCTTCATCAGAACTGCTCCCAAACCCACTATACAAGCATCAGTGTAAACCTCGAATTTGCTCTTCCCATCCGGAATAGCAAGTACTAGTGCACTAGTAAGCCTTATCTTTAATTCTTGAAAAGCTTTTTTGCATTGGGGTGTCCATTTGAATTTTTCTCCTTTCCTGGTCAGCTTAGTCAGTTGTGAAGAAATCTTGAATAATCCTTGATAAATTTTCTGTAGTAGCCAGCCAATCCCAGAAAACTGCGAACTTCCGTCGATGTCTCTGGCTGTTTCCATTCTAGAATAGTTTCAACTTTTGCTGGGTCTACAGAAATGCCTTCACCAGAAACAATGTGCCCAAAAAATTTAACTTCCAATTTCCAGAAATGGCACTTCGAAAACTTCTCCTACAACACATGCTTTCTCAGAGTCTCCAATACAATCCTCAAATGTTCCCTGCACTCTTCTTCAGATTTGGAATAGACCAAAATATCATCAATGAATACCAGCACGAATTTATTCAACACATCCCTAAAGACTCGATTCATGAGATCAACGAAGTGGGCAGGAGCGTTGGTTAATCCGAAAGGCATAATCAACCACTCATATAAACAATTCGGTCCCCTAAATGTAGTCAAGGGA
The DNA here is from genome assembly GCA_030765085.1 of Allium cepa. NCBI lineage: Eukaryota > Viridiplantae > Streptophyta > Magnoliopsida > Asparagales > Amaryllidaceae > Allium > Allium cepa. The sequence continues at coordinate 763,299,353 of CM060937.1, read as the reverse complement.
ATACTGTCTTCAGCTATTGTAATGACCCGTAAATTTTCGATAATTAAAATAGCTAATTTAATAAGATTTCGTGATTTAATGTTAGAAAATTTTTTATAATTCATTTGAAATAATAATAACTGGAATGAATTGCGACAATAATTATCCATGTAATGAAAAAATGCTACTTAGTGAATGCCTTTACAATCAATAGTTGAATAGGATAATAAATGTTGAATTCATTGGGTATAATAGAGTAATTAATTGATAAGTGAAATCTATTTAAATCAAATATTGAATATTGAATATTGAACATGTAAATTGTTTAAATTAAATATTTAAAACTTATTGAATAATTGAATAACTGTAAAATGAAAATAGTGTTCTAAATTGTAAATTGGTTTTAAAAGTTGAATCTTATAAGTTTAATTTCAATATTTCAAAAGATAATGAATTATTGGATAATCGAAATTGTTTAAATTTAATATTTGGAATTTATTGAATAATTTAATAATGGGAATTGAATAACCGTATAATGGAAATGGTTGTTCTATAAATTTTAATTCGTTTCAAGAGTTAAATTTTTAAGTCGTTTTGAATATCTCAAAAGATAGCTATTCAAGAATAATAAAAATTGTTTAAATTTAATATTACAAATGTTTGAATAATTAAATTCCGAATTTGATATGATTAATATGATATTGAAATTTAATATATGAAAATAGAATGAATAATTGAAATTTGATTTAATATGATTCAAATTGGTTTCCAAAGTGAATGTAAGTTATATCGGGATTATAATAGAGTTAATAAGATTTTAAAATTGGAATTTATTGGATAATTGAATAACGGGTTTAATATGATTAAAAATGATTTGTAAAATTTTATTTTATCATATTAAAGTTAGAATGATGTTGTAGAACTTATAAAACCGAATTAAAAGAAAATTTGTGAAAATTGAATATTTTCACATTTTAATATTTAATTGACGAGTTAAAGTAGCCATTTTTCAAACAGTCTCGGGTTTCGACGAAACCAGTTTCATCGGATCCGTAACGTGATATTATTGTAAGATTTCGAATTTCGTGTCAATCGGATTTACCGTTTGTCCGGGGCGAGCCAAAACGCGTAGAAATTCGTTTAATCGGTTTAATTTAAATTTGATCGTTTATTTCCGTAACTCGCACATATAATAAAATTAGCCTTCGAAACCTGTTCCATAGTGTCGGGAATGTGGGATAAACTCTAGAAACGCCGGTCACCGCGCTTCGTTTGGAGTTCGGAAAACCCGGGATGAATAGTGTTCGTTATTTTTTCTACAAAAGCTCCTACCTAACTCTCATTTGCAAACCAGAAAGAAACCCTAGGGTTTCTATTCGTAGCCGCCACTAAGAGAACCCACAGCCAGAAACGCACCCAATTCATCCCCTCCGATCTCCCAATCCGACGACATTCACACGAAACCTTCAACATGGAAGTTGTAGAGCACGTTGAGATCTTCGATCTCAACGGTGGAGATCGTCATAGGCGAAGTAAATCAATGGGAAATCGCTCATGAAGGCCGGCTGTTCGCATGCAAATCGAGGGGCCTAGGGACAGCCGAGCTTCACTATCTCCTGGCCGATGGTGGCTCACGAGGAGGGCTTCGATTTGGCGGTAGTGTGATTGAGTATCGTGTAGCGAGGTGGTTGCGGCATTCAAGCCTAAATATCACGACAATGGGCTCTTCGTGCGTGTGCTACCTGGAATAAATCGCGAATGGGAAAGAAGGGTGCGTGCGGCTAGATGATGGAGGATGCACGGTTGAGATGAAAGGTTATAAAAATTTAAAGAAAAATTGTAATTAATTATATTATAAATTGTATTAACGCTAAAAGGTTATATCTCCTTCGTACGATGCCGGAATTCGACGAAACTTTTTGCGTTGGCTTCGTATTGACGAGCACTACGCTATGCAACTGGATTGGAATCGTTTGGAGCTAGAGAAAATTTTGGATTAAATCGAACGTCGTTCGATTTGATTTAAAATCGTAAAAATCAAGGTGAGTGTTTTATAACGCTCACAACGTACTAAATATCTTTATGCTAGTTAAATTTGATATTATGAAGTGATAGGAATTTTATTAGTCATTGTTTGATAGAATTTAATTGTCCTATAGGTTGTCATTTGAATTAACCGTTGAAAATTAAATTGATAGTTAAAATTGAAATTGAAATTTAATTGCGATTAAATTACCAGACATGGATAACTATGAAATTGCCATGAATTGTATTGCCTATTGGATGATGTATTTCGATGGATGCTATTGGTTGATATTTAAATGTTTGGATGTATATTTGCTTATATATATCCTGTTATGCATACATATGAAACTGTGATTTGATTTAAGCAATATATATTCATCCCTGACATTTAATTAAAATAAATAATTACTTGGCCATAGGATAGAAAATTATATTCAGACACCGAATTGGCTAAGTTAATAGTTTTTAAAATCGTCGATTTGAAATTTATTTAAATGTTTTGATTTAAAAGTTATAAATATAAATCAATTTATAAAAATCGAATTTATCGAAAAATTGAGTTTGGAATGTAGAAATAAAATTTGGTTAAAAGAAATTGTTAAATAATTAAAGTGGAGACTTTGGAATTTAAAAATCGGGATATGATTGAATTTCGTAAATTGATTTGTTTAAAGATTTAACCTTAATTCGAGCTTTGAATATTACTAAGTAAAGGCGATATAAAAAGATATTTTGAAATTGAGCTTGAAATTGAATCATATTTGTAATTGGGTTTTAAATTTGAATATTGGAAGATAATTTTGTTAAGTATTATAAATTGACATTTTGAAAAATCAAGCTCCAAATCGATATAAATTGAAATTGAATAAATTAAAGGTGAATGTAAAATTGAATTAATTTGAAGTCAAAGTTGACATTGATTTGAATTGAAATCGAAATTGAATCGGTGGAATGGAAATTGAAATTGATTTGAATTTGAAAGTTATAATTGAAATGGATTGGTTTTGAAGCTGTTTTATTTTGTTTCCAAATTACTCGGTTGTATAAACCATTTTTGAATACTTAAACTATTTTAATCTATTTTAAATGTACTTAACCCAATTTAAATTATTTTAAACTAATTTATTTATTTCAAATTCGTTTTAAGATTTTAAGTATTTTTAACTATTTTAATTATTTAAAACTACTTTTAAACTACTTAAAACTATTTTCTAAAATTCTAAGATGGTCAATAAGGTGAAATGTTTATATTTAAATCTTGAATTTAAATACGAATTGGGTTAAATGAAGTTGCAACCTAAATTGAAATTCGAAATGATTTTGAAATCGAAATGAGATATTGATGCGAAAAATGATTTTGAAATGGAATCTTACATTTGAAAAGATACGATGATATTTGAAATGGATTTGATTTTGAAGCGAATATGATATTTTGATATCAATTATGAATCGATATGAAATATAAAAGAGCCAACAGTGTAATAATACGTAGTTATGAAAGAGACCAGGATCAGATATGGACATACTCTCTGTCGATACTGAAAACCACTTTGATAACTATTATACGCGGAGTGTTGATCCAGAATGAAATGGATGGTTTGGTGAACGCGTTGACGAAGGAAGAGAACAATATTGGATGACCCCTGACATGACTAAAACAGGAGCCGCGTCAGGCCATTGAGGTTCGCCATCTCTAGCGGACACACTTCTTCGATACCATATCTATTACATTTGTGATGCGATTTGGGTGCACCCCTTGATTTGGGAGTGTTTTTTCGCGGTGTTGGGGTAGCTGCTGGCTATGCTCAACATCAGTCTGGATCACGCAACTACTAGTATCCTAGTTGGTATCACCTCATGTACCTTGTCATACTGATTATCCTATTCGCGACCACTACGTTTTGTTTTGTGTTATACCTATGGGGTACCATCTGATAACCACAGTTTACGGTGGGGCTTACGGTGCTGTATAGACTATGGCATTATAAAATGTGTTAAGGGGGATTATGGTAACGCCTTAACGCTATTTTGATACTTTATATTACTGATAGGCATTATCTACTTAGCGTACATTACTACATAGTAGATAGTTTCACGGATCCTTGAGAGATGGAAAATCCCGTAACATCTCTTAAGTTATTGCACGCACGATGACACTGGGTATGAGATGTCAAACCCCGTAAACATCTCTAACGTCGTTACACTCATATTTATTTACGATTGATTTAACTTTCATAAGGATATTTTATTCCTGACTTGAGTGTTTTGTCTTTTCATTACGCTCGGGTCAGTTTTGAGTTTTCAGATTTTTGAAGATTATTCTGGAGGACGAAGACGAAGATTTGGTACGCTTTCTGTTATTATCTGTGCATCATGCTGTCTGCTGCATTATTTTAATTGTTCTGTTGTATATGTATAACTCTGATAAATGTTGTATAAATAATGATCAAATTATAGTAAACAACTTCATGAACTGTTTATTTAATTATTATATTTTATCGTTCCGCTGCGAGATTCTGTGTTGTTTCATTTCCTTTATTTCTCTTTCTTTTCTTTTCTTATTTACCCCAATAACCATCTGCCCTTTTGAATGGTTTGGAATCGGCATGTGTATTTGATCGTCGGTTTAAACTGTCCAAAAAGGCGGGTCGTTATAGTTGGTATCAGAGCTTTGGTTTAGCGATAACCTTAGCTTTGTGGGGTCTAACTCTTTATAAATAGGGTAGTAATACCCTATGATGAGTCACTGAGCGTATATATATGAGAGAGCGTATTTGTTAGTGATATAAAATGTTTTATATTATGTCGGTTGATTTGTTGAGTGGATTATGGATTCTGGTCAATACAAGTAGTTAACGTCATTGATAGGGATCCCTAAACACTTAAACAGAACAATTCGACATAGTATTGTTTTGAAATTGGGTAAATGAAATAATTTTGCTCTAATTATATTATGTATATAAAGAAAATTTTCAGAAATTATTGTGACTTATCTAGCTTACCAGGTTGTTAGAAATGAAAATATTGGTTATTATCATTAATTGGATATTGTAATTTAATAAATAAGCTGAACTACAAAATAAACAATGATAAAACAACTTGTGGAATATTTTAAGAAAGAAAATCCTATAAGAATATTTTATAAAAGGTGACTTATAAATTAAAACAAATTTAAATTGGAAAATATTGAATTCAAAACCCGGGGACTTTTAAAATGGTTTTCAAAGCTTTGAAGAAAATATATTGTGATGTTAGTTGGAAAATATTTATGGAAATATTTTGAAAAGATTTTTAAAAGAAGGAATGAATTCAGTACTCCTCTCTTATGTCGCTGGAAAATAATTTCGGTGATGACTGCGCAGCATTATCGACGTTCATTTTCGAGTCTCAAAGTAGGGGAGACTTCTAAAAAGCATTGCTTTTCTTCGAAATTATTTTAGGTAAATGGGTTTTGGTTTAAACTCTAAAGGTATGATTTGTTATATAAAAAAAAGGGATATAAGTGTATATGTTTATTTCAAACGATTTGGAAAGAACCGGGAATTTAAATTTCTAAGTTATGTTAATTATAATTTTCAAATGAAATGTGAATACCCAGAATTTATAAAATAAGAGGATTAAGATATCTAAGCTATTGTTTGGGAAAACATTAAAGTTGAAAGGTAAAGAGGATTTAAATAAATTAAATTTGCGAACATTCTAATTAAGTAAAAATGAAATTCTATAAATTTGTATAATACCAAAATTACATTCTGATAACATATAACAAGACTTACCAAATGTTAAAAGTTAGAATGATGTTTTGGATATGTAATGTGATATTGTATAGATAAACAGAACCTGAAAGTAATTGAAATATACAAGTAAGGAAAACTCAAAAAGGAATTAAAATGTATATAAATGGAAATTTGGTTGTGATAAAAATTATAAAAACTTAAATATAACATGAAATGGTGAGTGGATAAATGGAACAAGTAAGTGAACTTAAGAAAGAAGATAAATGAATCATAGTATATCTTTGTAAATTGGTTATGGAAAATAAATATAAATTGCAAAGGGGTTGTAAAATTTTTTTTTTTGAATTTGTAACCTTTAAGATAACTGTAAACTAAGAAAGTCATTTATGAGAGGTTAGACTTTTATAGGATGATTAATAAACTAGAGTACCGGTTGATAAAATGTTTCACAAATGAATTCGTTATTAACTTAAATTATGAAAATGCAATAAATGTAAACAAAGGAATTTCTTATAGCTAAGAATCAATTGGAAAATGAAATTGGATTTAATTAAATTATATAGAATGTTTAAAATGAACTTGAGTAAGCAAATTCTATGATATGATGTTTAAGAAAAGATAATGTTAAAGAACATGATATGTAAAGAAATGAATATACTAACTGAATAATAGATTGTGAATAATTAATTGAAAAAAAAAGAAGTCAATAAAATAATTTAGTATAGATAAATTGGATAGTAATCCATTGGAAGGTAATACGTGAGATTGTACGTATATTATTTTATTTGCATAACGATTTGATCCGAATTCGAGCACAAAATTTCGAGATGATTTATATCGATCCAAGTTAGGATTTTTCACTCGATTTTCGACGGCGAACCCTAGATATAGATTTTTATTTTTATTCTGGAATTCTCTGTCATAGTATATGGTTATGCAAGGAGAGTAACAGTTTCCAATCGAGGAACCAAATCTGAGTCCGCACTAGAGAGTCGGGTGAACGATACTAGTTTGGAAGTGAAATTGTGTGATCGAATAAGCGATTAGATTGATATTGCTCATGGAGGATATACGTACGGCTTACGGACTTAACTAAAGTTAATATTGGGAATTTAAGATGCCAAATATAAAATGATTCTTTTAAAACTATATAACAGGATATATATATGAAAGAGATAAACCAAATTGAATGTAAAATTAATAATTTGGTTATGTTGGGTATGGTTTGGTTGTTATATGATTGTTAGTTGATTGTATGTAATTCATTAAGTGTTAATGAAATTGAAAGCTATAAATCATTGAAATCAAATCGAAAGTTAAATGAATTTAAAAGAATTTAATTTGATTCAAATTGGAAGTGAACTAATGTAAATATAAATTAGTGAATGTTAACTAATTGAATTGAGAATGAATGTTAGAAAAATCCAACGTTAATGAATCAACTGTGATTAAAATTGAAAACCAAGTTAATAAATATTAATGAGAAGTGAATTTATATTGATTGGTTATGGATTTGTTGGATGATAGTTGGATGATAGTTGATTGATGGTTGCATTTGTTGTTTTGTTGCATTTGCTATGTTGGCACCTGTAGTTGTTATGTTGTTACATTGTGTATATTGATATTATTTTCATATATGCATGTTTCTCATGGTTTGTTGAGTGTTTAGTAGGTGCGGATTTCGCTTGCTTCGCATTTGGAGCTCGCTTTCGCGCTATATTAGCTGTATATGCTCGCTAATAATATATAAGGTACATATCTCGGATTACATACCGTACTTTTACACTTTTTCCCTTTCGGATGCCTCATCACTTGATGAGATGTATATTTGTGATATATATACTGTCATTTTTTTTTGATCGAGCCGCGCAAAGGAGACTCTGCCGAAATTTTCCGAAATTCGGGCGTTAGAAAATTTTTCAAGTTTTAAATTTTTTTTATAACTTGTTTTGATAACTAACTTTTAAAGTTGGAAAGCCGTTCGGTGTAACTTAATGGAAGCGTAGTATGACTTTATAGATGGAATTTCATTATTTTATAAGTTGGTAACTTTGAATAAAATATACCTAATGTTGAATTCTATACTTAGTTCCTTTTCCCTTCTTTTTCCTTTTCGGGGATGAAAAGTTTTGAGTGGGGGAGAGTGTAACGACCCGTAAATTTTCGATAATTAAAATAGCTAATTTAATAAGATTTCGTGATTTAATGTTAGAAAAATTTTTATAATTCGTTTGGAATAATAATAACTGGAATGAATTGCGACAATAATTATCCAAGTAATGAAAAATGCTACTTAGTGAATGCCTTCACAATCAATAGTTGAATAGGATAATAAATGTTGAATTCATTGCGTATAATAGAGTAATTAATTGATAAGTGAAATCTATTTAAATCAAATATTGAATATTGAACGGGAAGTTGTTTAAATTAAATATTTAAAACTTATTGAATAATTGAATAACTGTAAAATGAAAATAGTGTTCTAAATTGTGAATTGGTTTTAAAAGTTGAATCTTATAAGTTCAATTTCAATATTTCAAAAGACAATGAATTATTGGATAATCGAAATTGTTTAAATTTAATATTTGGAATTTATTGAATAATTTAATAATGGGAATTGAATAACCGTATAATGGAAATGGTTGTTCTACAAATTTTAATTCGTTTCAAAAGTTAAATTTTTAAGCCGTTTTGAATATCTCAAAAGATAGCGATTCAAGAATAATAAAAAAAATTTAAATTTAATATTACAAATGTTTGAATAATTAAATTCCGAATTTGATATGATTAATATGATATTGAAATTTAATATATATGTAAATAGAATGAATAATTGAAATTTGATTTAATATGATTCAAATTGATTTCCAAAGTGAATGTAAGTTATATCGGGATTATAATAGAGCTAATAAGATTTTAAAATTGGAATTTATTGGACAATTGAATAACGGGTTTAATATGATTAAAAATGATTTGTAAATTTTTTTTTATCATATTAAAGTTAGAATGATGTTGTAGAACTTTTAAAATCGAATTAAAAGAAAATTTGTGAAAATTGAATATTTTAATATTTAATTGACGAGTTAAAATAGCCATTTTTCAAATAGTCTCGGATTTCGACGAAACTAGTTTCATCGGATCCGTAACGTGATATTATTGTAAGATTTCAAATTTTGTGTCAATCGGATTTACCATTTCTCCGGGGCGAGCCAAAACGCGTAGAAATTCATTTAATCGGTTTAATTTAAATTTGATCGTTTATTTCCGTAACTCGCACATATTATCGAATTAGCCTCCGAAACCTGTTCCATTGTGTCCAGAACGCGGCATAAACCCTAGAAACGCCGATCACCGCGCTTCGTTTGGAGTTCGGAAAACTCGGGATGAATAGTGTTCGTTATTTTTTTTAAAAAAGCTCCTTACTAACTCTCATTTGCAAACTAGGAAGAAACCCTAGGGTTTCTACTCGTAGCCACCACTAACAGAACACACAGCCAGAAACGCACCCAATTCATCCCCTCCAATCTCCCAATCTATCGACATTCACGCGAAACCTTCAACATGGAAGTTGTATAGCACGTTGAGATCTTCGATCTCAACGGTGGAGATCGTCATAGGCGAAGTAAATCAACGGGAAATCGCTCGTGAAGGCCGGCCATTCGCATGCAAATCGAGGGGCCTAGGGACAGCCGAGCTTCACTATCTCCTGGCCGATGGTGGCTCGCGAGGAGGGCTTCGATTTGGCAGTAGTGTGATGGAGTTTCGTGTAGCGAGGTGGTTGCGGCATTCAACCCTAAACATCACGACAATGGGTTCTTCGTGCGTGTGCTACCTGGAACAAATCGCAAATGGGAAAGAAGGGCGCGTGCGGCTAGATGATGGAGGATGCACGGTTGAGATGAAAGGCTGTAAAAATTTAAAGAAAAATTGTAATTAATTATATTATAAATTGTATTAACTTTAAAAGGCTATATCTCCTTCGTATGAGGTCGGAATTCGACGAAACTTTTTGCGTTGGCTTCGTATTGACGAGCACTACGCTACGCAACTGGATTGTAATTGGTTGGAGCAAGAGAAAATTTTGGATTAAATCGAACGTCGTTCGATTTGATTTAAAATCGTAAAAATCAGGGTGAGTATTTTATAACGCTCACAACGTACTAAATATCTTTATGCTAGTTAAATTTGATATCATGAAGTGATAGGAATTTTATTAGTCATTGTTTGATAAAATTTAATTGTCATATAGGTTGTCATTTGAACTAACCGTTGAAAATTAAATTGACAGTTAAAATTGAAATTGAAATTGAATTGCGATTAAATTACCTGACATGGATAACTATGAAATTGCCATGAATTGTATTGTCTATTGGATGATGTATTTCGATGGATGCTATTGGTTGATATTTAAATGTTTGGATGTTTATTTTCTTATATATATCCTGTTATGCATACATATGAAACTGTGATTTGATTTAAGTAATATATATTCATCCCCGACATTTAATCGAAATAAATAATTACTTGGCCATAGGATAGAAAATTATATTCGGACATCGAATTGGCTAAATTAATAATTTTTAAAATCGTCGATTTGAAATTTATTTAAATGTTTTGATTTAAAAGTTTCAAATAGAAATCAATTTATAAAAATCGAATTTATCGAAAAAATGAGTTTGGAATGTTGAAATAAAATTTGGTTAAAAGAAATTGTTAAATAATTAAAGTGGAAACTTTGGAATTTAAAAATCGGGATATGATTGAATTTCGTAAATTGATTTGTTTAAAGATTTAACCTTAATTCGAGCTTTGAATATTACTAAGTAAAAGTGATATAAAAGATATATTTAAATTGAGCTTGAAATTGAATCATATTTGTAATTGGATTTTAAATTTGAATATTGGAAGATAATTTTGTTAAGTATTATAAATTGACATTTTGAAAAATCAAGCTCCAAATCGATATAAATTGAAATTGAATAAATTAATGGTGAATGTAAAATTGAATTAATTTGAAGTCAAAGTTGACATTGATTTGAATTGAAATCGAAATTGAATCGGTGGAATGAAAATTGAAATTGATTTGAATTGGGAAGTTATAATTGAAATGGATTGGTTTTGAAGCAGTTTTATTTTGTTTCCAAATTACTCGGTTATATAAACCATTTTTGAACACTTAAACTATTTTAATCTATTTTAAATCTACTTAACCCAATTTAAATTATTTTAAACTAATTTATCTATTTCAAATCCGTTTTAAGATTTTAAGTATTTTTAACTATTTTAATTATTTAAAACTACTTTTAAACTACTTAAAACTATTTTCTAAAATTCTAAGCTGGTCAATAAGGTGAAATGTTTATATTTAAATCTTGAATGTAAATACGAATTGGGTTAAATGAAGTTGCAACCTAAATTGAAATTCGAAATGATTTTGAAAACGAAATGAGATATTGATCCGAAAAATGATTTTGAAACGGAATCTTACATTTGAAAAGATACGATGATATTTGAAATTGATTTGATTTTGAAGCTAATATAATATTTTGATATCAATTATGAATCGATTTGAAATGTAAAAGAGCCAACGGTGTAATAATACGTAGTTATTAAAGAGACCGAGATCGGATATGGACATACTCTCTGTCGATACCGAAAACCACTTTGATAACTTTTATACGCGGAGTGTTGATCCAGAATGAAGTGGATGGTTTGGCGAACGCGTTGACTGAAGAAAGAGAACGATATTGGATGACCCTTGACATGACTAAAACAGGAGCCGCGCCGGGCCATTGAGGTTCGCCATCTCTAGCGGACACACTTCTTCGATACCATATCTAATACATTTGTGATGCGATTTGGGTGCACCCCTTGATTTGGGAGTGTTGTTCGCGGTGTTGGGGTAGCTGTTGGCTATGCTCAACATCAGTCCGGATCACGCAACTACTAGTATCCTAGTTGGTATCGCCTCATGTACCTTGTCATACTGATTATCCTATTCGCGACCACTACGTTTTGTTTTGTGTTATACCTATGGGGTACCCTCTGATAACAACCAGTTTATGGTGGGGCTTACGGTGCTGCATAGACTATGGCATTATAAAATGTGTTAAGGGGGATTAAGGTAACGCCTTAACGCAATTTTGATACTTTATATTACTGATAGGCATTATCTACTTAGCGTACATTACTACATAGTAGATAGTTTAACGAATCCTTGAGAGATGGAAAATCCTATAACATCTCTTAAGTTATTGCGCACATGATGACACTGGGTATGAGATGTCAAACCCCGTAAACATCTCTGACGCCGTTACGCTCATATTTATTTACGATTGATTTAACTTTCATAAGGATATTTTAGTCCTGACTCGAGTGTTTTGTCTTTTCATTACGCTCGGGTCAGTACTGAGTTTTCAGATTTTTGAAGATTATTCTGGAGGACGAAGACGAAGATTTGGTACACTATTTCTATTATTATCTGTGAATCATGCTGTCTGCTGCATTATTTTAATTGTTCTGTTGTATATGTATAACTCTGATAAATGTTGTATAAATAATGATCAAAGTATAGTAAATAACTTCATGAACTGTTTATTTGATTATTATATTTTATCGTTCCGTTGCGAGATTCTGTGTTGTTTCATTTCCTTTATTTATCTTTCTTTTCTTCCCTTATTTACCCCCAATAACAATCTGCCCTTTTGAATGGTTTGGAATCGGCATGTGTATTTGATCGTCGGTTTAAACTGTCCAAAAAGGCGGGTCGTTATAGCTATCCTCAACTGGTGGAAACTTGAAGCTATATCCAATTGAGAAAAGATAGAAGCACCATGCAATTGGTCAAAAAGATCATCGATGCGAGGAAGAGGATATTTATTACGGATAGTCACCTTTTTCAATTCTCTATAATCCACACAGAACCTCCGTGATCCATCCGATTTAGTCACAAACACTACTGCTGAACCCCAACAAGAAAAACTGGGTCATATCAATCCCTTCTCTTAAAGATACTGAGTCCGCTTAATCAACTCTTCTCTTTCCCCAGGAGCCATTCTCCTACTGGGCTGAACCACTGGTACAGCTCCTGGAATCAAATCAATACGGAACTCTATTTCTCGATGTGGTGGCAGACACTTAACTTCTTCAAATACATCAGCAAAATCTTGAACCACATCGATATCTTCAACTCTCTCTTCAAAAGTCTCAATTCCATGAAAAAGACTGCTCAAGTGAATTCCAGAATTATCACACGACACTCTGGTAATCCTACCCAGATCAGTTTCCAACGAAACTGTTCTTTCATCACAATTCAAGACGGCTTTATACTTATCCAGCCAATCCATTCCCAAAATAAGATCAAATCCCTTAAAATTCAACACATACGGGTCACAAGAAAAACTATGGGATAGATAAGAGATCTTCAAGTCCTTACATATGGTGTCTAATTTGGTCACCCCTCTTATAGGATTAGATACCAAGATAGGACTGTCTACAGAACTAGGGGTAAGAGAGAACTTTTCAACAGAGTCCAAAGAAATAAAACTCAAGGAAACACCTGAATCAAACAAAACTTTAATATATATTCCATCTAAAAGTAAAGTATCTTCTAATACTCCCTTGCCCATCGAAGAAAAAGATGGTTCTGCTTCCAAAGCAAAAACTTTATTTTGAGGCGCCCTCTGCAGAAGTGGACAATTCTGGATCATATGTCGTGGCTGATGACAATTAAAGCACAATGATTTCTGAACCATAGCTGATCCTAGGCCACTCCGATGCAGTTGCTGTTGTTGCTGCTGGAATCCTCTTCTAGGACACTTATTTGCCAAATGTCCTTCCTGTTGACAAATGTAGCACTTGCGAGGTCCGTTGTTATTCGCAGGTTTCTTCTTATTCGGTTTCCTCCATTTGGGATCGGACTTTCACTTATTCGAATTAGTGAAATTCCCACCCGAAGCTGCAACTGGAGCCCCCGATTTCTTACTCATCAAACTTTCATATCTCAACGCCATATCAATCAAATCAACAAAAGATCCCTTCAAAAGCACCATCAATTTTCCATGGAATTTAGGCCTCAACCCTTACACAAATTTCTCATTCCTTTTTAGAGGAGTATCGATGAGTCCTGGAGCATAACAAGAGAGTTCGTTGAATCTGGTTTCATACTCCGAAATAGACATACTAACCTGCTTCAAATACAGAAAATCCTGATACAATTATGTTCTCCCTACTGTTGGCATAAACTTCTCTTCAAACAACTCCTTAAATTTGTCCAATGACATGTTATCCTCAGAAACATTTGCAATTGTTGAATCCCACCATGCTGCTGCACCACCTTGCAATTGCCACGATGCCATGTGCCTCTTATGCTCATCCGACAATTTCATGCTCTTGTAAATACGTTCGCAAGAGCGTAGCCAGTCTTGGACTTCAATTATTGACTCTGAACCTTTGAATGGTTGGCCTCCGAGATGTTTGAAATCCTTGCATAAAGCTGCAAAACTAACTTGAGGTGGTACGGGATTGACAGCCTCACTAGCATTTTGACTCCGTCCATCATCTGTTGAAGTACTGGCCCTAACTCTACCTCTTCTTCCGGAACTCATGTCGGTCACCTGAACAGGTAACTCAACAATTTAGAAAGATATATATAATTATATGAAAATACAAATACGCACTCTCAGGATAAATATAACACAAGAGCCTAGGTACTTGCTCAACCTAGTGCTCTGATACCAACTGTGAAGACCCGCCTTTCTAACCCCTGAAAGACATTTCATCATTAAGAAAGAAAGGGATAGAAATAGAAAAGAATAGAAAGAAAGAATAACAACATCAGAATCTCACAATGGAATGGAACAAAATATAATACATCACATAACTATTATATGGTTATATATACATCATAGTCATACAATATCATATAATAGGACTGTCATATACATATGTGTCCATACATACATCCAAAATACAACATACACTAACTACACAACGGAAATACATATATAGATACATACGTCAGGTCTTCTTCCCAAAAGCTTCTCCAGAAAATCAACACTTCCAATACCTATCACTTGGCTACTCATAAAAATTTAAGTACCCAAGAGTTTATGAAAACACAAAATATAAACTCCAGGTCAGACATGGGTCTGGTATGAGTAAACGATTTGAAGTTGTTTAACTTTGAAAATCATTTGAAATAAAGGCATCACGTAAGACTTCCCACAAATAAATTCGGGTAAGTTTTTACCTTACGATAACCAAAACAATTTATAGGAACTTCAGTGGTATTATCATAGTGCCTAGGGTTTTCAAGTAAATAGAAAATAGCCGAAATTGTTACATGATTAAATTCCAGCTACTAGCCACGAAAGTGGGTAATACAAATCAAAATCGTAGGGTCTCGTAGGGAAAATGGGTTTCCAACAATGGCAGGGCTATTGGGGTACCGCCCGTCACAGTACGGGGCCTAGATCACCGTACCGAGGATCACTCTCGACCCCCTACAACACAAGGCCGGAACCATTCCTTACTAAACAGTCCCAAACAAGATAACCCCGTAGTTGTGGCCAACAACTGCCCACACAGCCGAAATAAAAAGGGACATCTAGACAGGGGAATATCTTGTCCTGCTTGGGCATGACCCACCTAACCTTGCTGCATCTCCGCTGTTTTAGCCATTCCCAGTTGATGAGGCTTGAGGCTACGATTACCTTTATTGAACATATCTTAGAATGCTCATCGTCTGCCTGACGATGTGTTGAAAGCATTCAATCCATACAAGTTCGTTCAGGGTTCTAACGAACCGAAGGCATTATCTCGTTACACTCATTTTGGAATCACCCTCAGAGTTAAGGATGATAACCCATGCATTCTGAAACACCATCTCCATCTCCACTTGATAAGTCACGACCTATCGTTTAATTTGGATCGATGTGGTTTTCGGAGAATCAAAATTGATTCTTCTAATCCCGGTCTCATCCGAATCCAAACGCCATTTTAAGGGCCAAGTTGTCTATTTAACTTAACAATTCAATTTAATATTAAGAATTCACATAACAGATATTACAGATAAATTATATACAGTTATTATAGATATATCCATAATATATTACAACATATCACAAACCATCATCAAACAGATATAAGAATCAATCAGACAAGAATCATCAATTCATGTCAACTAGTTTGATTTACTTAACACTTATCTAATTACTTATCGATAAACTAGTTTATTCTTTATGAATTACTGATTAATTAACTTATAACTTTATTAATTATTACTTACTTACTCAGTTAATTAATTGATTCATAATTTATTAATTAATAACTTACTTATTAATAATTACAATCTTATTACATATTTACTTATCACAAATTATTTAGTTAATCATTTATTTACAATTAATGAATTATCAACAATTGAATCATTTATCTTTACTTAATTACTTAAGTAACTACCATTGATTAATTAAACTTGAAGTAATTAACTGACATTCTTAAGTTAAGTTGATTAAACATATGATTTATTTCTAATTTCAAATTTTATTTAAAGGTATTACTTTAATATAATTACGAGTATAAGTTAAATTTTAATAACCTTATACTTTTACATTAATCATCATCTTTTTTTACAAACCTTACTTCACTAAAGTTTTAATCAAATTTTAACTTAAACTAACCAAGATTATTCCCTTAATTATTCTTATTCTTTGTAAATCAAAATACTTAAGTATTTAAGCAAAAACAATCAGACTCGAGACAAATACTATTTTGACCCGAGAAATTTCCAGGAAAAACTCGAGTTGGACTCGAGCATTTCTATGTTTTCCCCGAGTTCTCCCATGTGCTTACCTTCTTCATTTTTTTTATAACAGTTTAAATTTAAATTGTTTCTTTCCGACGCAAAATACATATTACACGGGCCAACTCACCTACTACTCGAGTACTCCTTCGAGCTCCCCTCTGCAAAATACTTAGGCAAGATTTCAACGCCGTGCACAACCATCTGTGCATGTACACCCCCCTTCGACGCTCTTCCATCACCTGGCCTGATCGCTGACAAGTCGATTGCCATCCACTCTTTGGATTCCAACACCCCAAAACGTTGATGGAACTCAAGAACGAGAAACGACAGTTTTGAGGTTCAGATCAAAATAATGCTCCGACAACTTCCTCCTCGTTCAAGCGATACAAACCTCCGGATGCTTCGAGACTCCGGCTACACCACCATTAGCCTCCATAATACCATTCCTCTAATTTTCGTGAAGCTCTGTCATCTAGGTGTGTCGAAATCGAAAATTTATAGAGCTCAGTGAAACTCGTGACAAAAACCCTACTTTAATCATAATCTCAAAATCTATGCATTCGAAAATTATTTTAACATTTTTCTTGTGTCAAATGGATTACAATCTTGCTTCATATCAATTTACAGGAATTAAAATCAATTTAATCTTCCAAAATCGACAAAAACCCATTTTAGTTTCATTTCAAAACAGCTCTTAATACCCTTGCGTAAAAATCATAATTTTTATGCTAAAAATCACAATTATGTGTATGAAATCTAAATATGTTATTAAATTTACAAATTTAAACATTCGAATTTTGAACCTTTGATTTCTTTACCTGTAACTTGAAATAAACAGTGTTTATATCTTACTGTTATACTTCAATTACATTCCCAAGCTTCTGTTTTCAGTTAAACAATCTGTATTACTTACATTTCTAGGTTTAAAATTTATTTAAATGGATTAGTATTAATATTCTTTGCTCCTTTTTGCTCAAAAGCTTGAAACAAATTAGGGACAGAGAGCTTCCAGTGCATAAAAGAAATACAGGTCCATTTATTTTCCATTTATTTTCAATATATATATAGCAACACAAAACATCAGAAGCTAGTTATCACACTTAAAATTTAAGAAAGTATGTTTACTCACACGAATAAAACTTTGAACAGAAGGCAAGGTGTTGATGGAACTGCAGACGAAATTTCCTGAAGCCTTTTCACTGCTTTGATAACTAGTTTGAAAATATAAGGTGATGTTTATTCTTCTCTTTTTTTTTATAAACTCAGTGTAAACGAGAATGAAAGATAGGGTGGTATATATAGATGAAAGTTACAAGTTGATGAAATTTAGGCAAGATATTTTAGTGTACAAAATTTATAGGCTGAAAAGATAGATTTGTGGCTTCATTAATTAATTTTGTCAGGTTGATATTATTACCCTATACTCAATTATTACCCTAAACTCAATTGATGTCCAGGTGGCTTCATTAATTAATTTACCTTGTCTTACTTAAGAAGCTTGCTTACGAATATAAGTGTGTTATATTATTTTATTTTATTTTTTTATGGTGCAGCCTGATTTTGAATTCTTTGTTTGTTGAGTGTAAATATAACTTGTTAATTTCATACTACATTGCTAAGAGTTTACGCTTTTACTTGATTTCTTATTTCAATTTTATATATATTCTCTTCGTATGTTGACTAACAATATTTAAGGACATTTAGAAGTTTATTTGCATTTAACATTTATCATTTAGTTTGATAGTCTTTGATGTATTTCAAAATTATAACCTATATATAATATTTATCAATTGTAAACAAAGTGAAATATTTTAATTCAATTACATAAGATAAATACTATGTAAGAGATTTATTTTAAATTTTCAAATGTAACTTTTCTTTCTAAAATACAATTTTATATAAACAAATGGCAATCATTCCAAAAGATTTATTTATTTTAGAATGATTAGTTTATATTTTATTTAATTGGATTAAATATTTATTAAGATAAATAGGGTCAAAATCCAGGGTCGTTACACTTGTGACAATTCTCGAGTGGAAATCTACAATTTGTTCATAAATATTTAAGTTAAGCCAGTGGTTATAGGACATGAAACTAAACTCATTTATTTACTAGCTTAGTGTAATTCACACTTTTTTTTATTGATCAATGGTGATCATTTTATGGTTTAGAATAGCGATATGCGATGTCGCTTTGTCCACGTGGGGGACTGTACCTCGTTTTATTGAGTTTTGTCTCATTTCGTTTATAGGCTAGTGAACTATGGGTTCTTTGGAGTTTCGACACACTTTTATAGGCTAGCGACCCATGTTCTTTTATGGAGTTCGGCTTCATCGGGCGTACCGTTTTTGTACTACGTCGTTGTTTCGAATTATTTGAGTTTCAGGTTCATCGCGCATACCACTATTGTACTACGTCGTTGTTCTAAATTATTCGAGTTTCAAGTTCCTTGGGTGTACCGTTATTGTGCTACATCATTGCACCGGCTCTATGGTTAGCGACCATGGGATACGTCCCGTTTTTTATACACGTTTTGGTGAGTCTTCATGCTCCCTTTTTTGATAGGCCTCTCCCTTTGTGATTTTTGGATTTCTAATTGATGATTTCTAGAATTTATGTTTCACCAATTTTTGTGATTTATATTGATAAGCTTGATCAATATTTGTGGTTTGGTGAATAAGCTGAAGTATTTGACATTCTTTTTGGTGCTTGAGAAAATTTGAGA
Organism: Allium cepa; assembly: GCA_030765085.1. Classification (NCBI taxonomy): domain Eukaryota; kingdom Viridiplantae; phylum Streptophyta; class Magnoliopsida; order Asparagales; family Amaryllidaceae; genus Allium; species Allium cepa. The sequence continues at coordinate 763,280,079 of CM060937.1, read as the reverse complement.
TATTTTATGATTTTTTTGTTATCTAATATATACTTGTCACAGTATGGCATTATTGTTATCATACAATTTTTTCATATCTCTTATCCTATCTCATTTTATATGTTATTTATAGCTAGACTAATCCATTTTTTATTTTCTTTATAAATAATACTCGTGTCAGACCGAGGTATTTCAGGTGCATCTACTTGGCTTCTTATCAGGGTCCATCGCCTGACTTTTGGCTAACTACTTTAACTTAGTAGTTTTTTTTATACATTCAACATAGAGACTCCTTGATGTATACATATTCTTTTGTCTTGCAATTGTACCTATTCTTTTGTGATGTAGTGGATCATATATGACCACTACTTTGATGTACAATTTTATATATTGCATTCATGTCTATTTCCGCCTTAGTGATATGCATATCTGTGAGTGATTTTGTGTTAGCCACTATGTCGTAGCTTTGATTTTGTACTGATATGTCGCACTTCCTCTTGAAACGAAATGCATGTAATACTTTCTGGCATATCGGTGCTCGCACAAAGCAATTACACAGATGGTCGCTTCTCAACAGCCTTATTCTTCGTGGTAGTTGGCGGCATTACTCCGTAGTGTTCTTTGCTAGTGTGAGTATAAAGGTGGGGCGTCACACTAAATTACATTAAATTTATTTTAAAAATAGTTAAATTTTAATTGTATGTCTTAAGTAATTGTCGAAGTCATCGAAAATCATCGTTAATTATAGCTGTCGACAATCTTCAGAAACCGTCAGTATGTTGCGATTATACCTACAGCCGGCCCGGCCTGATTCACTATCTTCCTTCCCAAAACCTAAAATTCTTCCCCAAATTCAACCAAGCTCCGTCGCCCGTCTTCACTCCCCATCAACATCCATCAGAATCTTCATCAATTTGCAGTCTCCAACCATCTACGCCTTCAATTCATCAAAAATTAGGTAATTCTATACCTAAACTAATTAATCTTAATTATTGTAAAATTACAACTAATTTGTGGTTATATTTGTTGATAATAGCCCATTGGTTGTTTATAATTGAATATTAGATGATTAAGATATGTTTACTAGGGTTATTAGTGTTTAAATCTGATAATTAATGTATAAATAGTGCTAATTTGGGTTAATTAGTGTATATTCTTATTAGTGTAACATAACTTAGTGTAAATTAGTATATGTGTTTGCAAAACATTGATAAAAATAATTTACTTACATAATCGCTTAATATTTTATACCCTTAGTTGTATATAAATCTAGTATACATGTATGGGTATGTGGTAATATAAACAAATTAGTGTATAATGTTAATTTTTTATTGCTTTGTAATAAATTCAAGTTAGTGTTAGCTGAATGTTGTAAAAACCAATTTTTAGTTACTCTTTAATTGTTACGAATTCAAATAATCAATTAGTGTTAATGCTAATATAAATAAATTTGTGTATAATGATAACAAATTATATGTTTAATAAAAAATTAAAATATATAAATTGTAATGACTTCGATTTTCGACCCTCGAAAATCGACAATAATACATCCACTAGACTATGTGCCGAACAATCGAATGCTTGAAAACCTGAATATTGGTGGAAAGGTAGAAGGAAGGAAGAAAGAAGAGAGAAGAGAGAAGAGAGGAAAAAGAAACTAAAAGCAACGCAGATCTCACAATCACAGCGGAACAATATAAAATATAATATCAATGATCTTTACAAAAGTGAAACTATTATATACATACATCAATCATAGCACAACAACAAACCACAATCATCAGCCTGAACAGTTATAATAGTCTGTCCTCACAAATCCTGATGATTTCAACAACAAAGTTGTGGAAAATAAACATATACGTAAATACGACTTGAAGACCTTCAACCCGTCTCTTGAGCTCCAATGCATCCAAAGTAATTTTTATATATGCTCTGTCTGACCCAAGCATTATAATAAAATAACACCCGAGTCAGTCGGGAAACCATCGTGAGAAAACACATCGCATTGGATTTTAAAGTTACAGGAAACCCTTAAAAATCAAAAGTATCTCGTAAGACCACGCCGCACATAAAATGGACGATATTTTATGCGAAATCCTCTAATATTATAATAATGTCTAGAATACAAATAATTATGAATCATAGCCGAAATTGTTACCTTATTATATTCCACCATACTAAGTATACAACTAAAACCATAAAGGCTCATGTTGGAAAGTGGATTTCATACAATGATCGGGCTACTGGGATACCACCCGTCACGGTGCATCTTTAGATAAAATAGCACCGAGGACCTCGCCTAGATTCCCTACCAACACAAAACTGGCATGCCCCTTACTGGATAATACTGAATATGATCACCCCTCTGTTAGTGGGCCCCAAAGCATAAAATGAGAGATAATAGTGACTCTAGATAGGTATGTCCATACCCTACTTGAGAGCAACTCACTTAGCCATGCTGCATCTCCCATGTTTTAGTCATTCCCGGTTGATGAAACTTGAGGCTACATTTTACCTTTTATATAGTACTTCCCACTAGGAATAGTAACGCTGTCCTCCATGCAACAACGCAATACCAGCATTCATCAATACAAGTTCATTTTGGGACTGAACGAAACACTTGAGATCTCCATCTTCAATTTCCATCATCCCTAAGGTGTCTTCACTTTGCAATGCTTAAGTTGGATCGAAGTGGTTTTCGGATAACATATCCAATCCTGATCTCTTTGAAACAACATTCAATATTTTCCAGTAAACTCAACCATAGTTCTTAAGGAGATAAACAAGCAAAGATAAGAGCAAATATCACATCCCAACTATTAGTGGACGAATTTCCTTATCATTGTTCTAGGAGAACGAAACGAGATTTATACGCATAGTACATCATCATTGGATATGAGTGTGCCATACAACTCATGGGTCCAATTCCGATAGTGGATTATTTAATTATTGAATAAAAAACATTCAATTAAGAATTTAATTCCCATAGGGAAAACTAATATTGGCTAAGCATCCCGTAACACTAAGCCTTTATTAATTATTCTATCTTTAATTAAATCACTTTGTAAATATTTGTATAAAAAATCCTTTTACACACACACACACACACACATATCCAAAATCCTTATATTATCAATACTTGGAGAATATCCATATACTTATCTCAACACTATAAGTATATTCACAAAACTGAGAAAGATTTCCTTTCCATACAATTCAAAAATCATTTACAAATTCCTTACCAATCTCAAAAACAATTTATCAAACCATTTATAAATACCATTTCTCAAGTCATTTATAAACTTACTTTTTATAAATACATGCAACTACTTATAAAGCTCTTCTTATTAACATATAAACCCATTTATAAATTTCCTTTATAATTCTCCAAGACCATTTGGAAAACTCTCTTCATACATTACAAATAGTTCACTTTTAAGTCTCCAAAACATTTTATAACTTCTCTTATAAAGCCCGAATCTATTTATAAAACCTTATTTATAAATCTCGAAAACATTTACAAATAAATAATAATCATTTACTTTAAAACGCTATTATATAATAATAAACATTATAAATAAGTAATTATTAACTTTAAACATATTAAAATTAGTAATTAACAAATTTCAAAACATTCTTTATAAACAATAATAAAATTATCTTTAACAATTTTATAAATAAAGATAATTAATTTCAGTAACGACTCGGAATTTTCGATCCCGAAAATTCCAGATAGTCAGGAAAGAAGAAAGAGATAGAAGAAGAAAACAGAAAAAAGTCTCAGAATCTCGCATTCGCAGTGGATCAAAATATAATATCAAATAATAACAGCTATAACAAGGAAAACTGTACTTATCAAATTACATTTTAATACATCAGAGTTACACATAAACACAGGACATATACAATCATGTCATACATACTACAATATCACAGTGGCAACTCTCCATATGTTCCTGCCATCTAGCTCGCCTCTTGAGCTCCAGAACGTCCTTACCTGAAAATCTGTAATTACTCGGTCTGACTCGAGCATTACATCAAAGTAACACCCGGGTCAGGCTGGAACCAACGTGAGTAAACCCATCTAATATGGAATACAAAAGCAAAGCTTAAATAAAACCCAGGGTAACTCTTATCAATTTACAAATTCACTATTTGTTAAAGACATCACTTATTTCACACATCACTTTTTAAGTAGCAAAACTTAGATCAAATGGTCCAATTCACTAAAATCATTCCAATCCAGCCTATTCACATATCAATTTATAAAGAATCAAAAGTGGTTTTGGGTATTTACTAATACCCGACTCCGGTCTCTTCGAATCCATGTCATCTCAACCTAAGTTATTCCCTTAAATACAATTCAACTTCAAATATAGGATATCACTTATACACAACAAATTATCATTCATAAATACATTATCACAGCATACCTATCATATCACAAAATATTTCATCTCAGAGATATAAACCAACTTAAGGCATTTAATATCATTTAATCATTCACAAGCAAAATTTGATCACTTCCTAGTTAATTTAATTATCTCGAATTAAATTAATTGCTAACTCTAATCACATTGATTACCTTTACTTAACATTAATTAATCACAAATCAATTAATCGTCTTTTAATTATCCATCCAAATTAATCAACCTTGATTAATTTTCCTTTAATTACATCAAGTAATTAACCATTAATCAATTACACAATTTAATTAACCTCACATTCATATTAATTAAATTGATCCTTAATTAATCACCCATATTAATTAGTCTATAATCATTCATATTGATTAATTATCCTTTCATTAATCACACTCCTTAATTAACAACTCCTTAATTAATTACTTTTAATTAATCAATCCTTTAATTAATTACCCTAAGTAATGATTCCTTAATTACTTTCACTAAGTAATTATCCTTCTTTATTAATTAAACAAAGTAATCAAACCCAAAACTACTTCCATTCTCGAAATTAATTACATCCAGTAATTATCCATTAATTACTTTACTAAGTAATTACACTTATAAATCACATTAATAAATTACTTAACCAATTATCCAGTGATTAATTAAACTAATTAATTAACTTAAACTAATCACATTAATTTAATTAATTACATTAAGTAATTAATTCCTTCAATCGCTTCCTTAAGTAATAATAATAATCAATCCCAGAAATGATTATTCTAAATTAACCATCTTAAATTAATTAATCTAATTAATTATTCCCAATTTTGTTAATTAATGATTCCTAATCAGTATTATTCATTAAATTCGTATTTAAGAATTTTATTAAGTTAATTATTCGAACATAATTATTTTAGACAAACAAATTTAAAACATGTTTTATATTTAAAATTTAATCTTAAAAACTTGTTTTAAAATTTCACTTAGAACTTGGAATCTTTTCTATTAAAACTAAAACATTTTAAGAATATGAAATCTGGCAATACATTTTCCTTTTATAAAACTGTTCATGTTTTCAAATTTTGAAACCCTGGTAAAAACATTTACACACACCCGAGCAAACCAAACTCAAACCACTTCCCATCGAAACTCGAGTGAATTCCTGAGTAAATCATCGATATGCTTATGAGCCTTCAACTACCCGCCCTTGCTTCGAGTCGAACTCTGGAAAATTTCGAGACTTCTCGAGTAGCTCCTTCTTCCCAAACGATGAATGTAACGTCCGGACCTTTCGGCACGCTTTAAATCGACACACATGCCAATTCAAACCAAACGGAAGGGCGGATTGTTATGGGGTAAATAAGAAAAATAGAGAAGAAATAATATAAAACAGAATCTCACAGCGGAAGGATAAAATATAATAAACAATATACAGGTCATAAAACTGTTTACAAATAATTGATTCTTCTTTATACAATGAATATCAGAGTTCACATACCAATAAATATCACTGCAGTGGAATTAAATAGTGTAGTGGAATAATAGTAGATAATAGTAATACAAATCTTCATCTTCGTCCTCCAGAGCTAAAACTTCAAATCCTGAAACGCTCGGACTGACCCGAGTGAATTGAAAGGACAAAACACTCGAGTCAGAACTAAAAGATCTTATGTAAGTTAAATCAATAGAAATAAATATGAGTGCAGTAACTCAAGAGATGCTCGAGATTTACATCTCCTAATGATCCGTTAAACTATTTACTATGTAGTATATTGCGCTAATATAATAGTGTCTATTTGTAAAATAAACTTACTTTTAAATAGCGTTAAGGCTTTACATTTTCCACCTTAACACAGTTAGATATTCCCATAGTCTATACAGTATCGTAATCTCCCCCGTACAGGGCGTCATCAGTGGGCACTCCATAGGTATGGTACAAAACAAAAATCGTATAAGGCGCGCTAGCGTAGGTGACACGGCAAAACCAGGCAATGCCAGGGTAGATATACCAATTACGCTTCCGGGTCGGTGGTAACGCGTAGCTCCTACTACCGCCCACCTCGAACAACACCACCAAATCAAAGAAATCAAAAGTGGCCACCGAATCAATCCAAAAGTCAAAGTATAATATCGAAGGGATGTGTCCGATCAAAGGTGCTACCTTATTAACCCGTCGATCGCTCATGTTTTAGCCACCTTATGCCAACTCACGGGAGTCGGGTCCACGTATTTACCTTACAGGAAATGCGAACACCATCCTACTTCATTCTGGAATCTCCACTGCGTACACGGTTGTTAAAGTGGTTTTCGGAGTTGGCAGAGAGTATGACAACTTCCGATCCCGGTCTCTTCAACAATCAAACGTTACTATAACACCGCGGTCTTTAAAAATAATTATACTTTCAAAACTATAATATAATTATCCATTTCAAAACCCATAAATACGATATCATTTCCTTTTAAAACACAAATACATATGATATCATTTTATTTCAAATATATTTCTTTTCCAAAATCATGCCACCTTTAAAATTTATAATAACCCGAAACCAAATATTTGAATTTTAACTTTCAAAATAATGCTTCGAAATCCATAGTTTAAAACCATAACTTTCAAAACTTAAATGGTTTGGATATTCAACAGCATATAAAATAAAACAGTTGAATTTAAAATTTCTTTAAAAGTAAATAATTTCCACGTCTTCACAATTTTTATTCACTTTAAATTCAGTCTAAACCCATAACCTTTGTATTCTCTTTCAGTTTAAATAAAACACTTCGATTTTCAATATTTCAAACTTTGAGTATTTAATGAATTTCAAAACTAAGGTTAGGGTTTCTAATCAACAATTCATTTTCCTATTATTTAGTTTGAAAGGTTTACATGATAATTCCATAACCATTTAAAATAAAACTAAATTTATTAACACAAAATATTTCCTTCCATTTTTTTATACTAGAATTATTCATTAAATCCAGTCATAAATATCATACCTTTAAAATTTCCAATTTACATAAGTTAACATCAACTTATGGAGTTAATTTTTTTTTAAATAAGCTCAATTCAAATTAAATTTCCAATTTATCATTCAATCTTAATTGATTTGAATCATTTAAAATTCTATATATATATATATACACACAAGATCTTAAACCTGTACTTAATCATATAATATAAATTATCAAATGCCATTTTCAACTTATTCATTTTTATTTAACAGATTTATGCATAGCTTAAATTCAACAATTTGACTATGTATATATATATAAAAATATATTTATATCATATCCAAATTTAATATTTATTAAACCGTATCATATCCAAACCATAAAATCATTTCAAAAACAATTTTACATACATACCGCGGTGCCTGTATATAATTTTCTATCCTATGGTCAAATGATACAGATATTTATCATTTCAATCCGCAATTAAAAATAAAAATGCGGTTGTATATCATTTCAAACCGCAATCCCGAATGAATTGAAAATGCATGATAACTTGCAGATTTTAAAATATAGTACACATCATCCATTCACCAGACATCAATCATCAACCATTAATTATAATCATCATCTAATTCAAACAAACATCAATATAGAGCATATAAAATTTAATAAGGAATAAATAACATGTATTAACTAACAGTTTATATTCAAAAATAAATTTAATAACTGTTTAACTAGCAGTTTATGTACAAATAAATAAATTCTAACTGTCAATTTATATGCAATAATAAAAATTCAGTTAAATTAAATAAATGCGATTTACTGAGATGATGAATAAAACATGCCAAACAGTCATAAATGAATTTCTACTCATATCTTAAGTCAATTTAATAAACATAAGAAATTTTAGAAGTTGTGAGTGGGTTAAAACACTCACCTTTTGAATTTAAATCGAATTTAAATCCGATTTAAATCCAAAAATTTGACAGTCTCCAAATCTGTCCAAACAAGTGTCAAAAGGTTTGGAATTTTATTACGATCCTAACAAAAAAAATTGCACGTGAAACAGATAACGTATGCAAAAGTTATGAATATTTTACGAATTGAAAAAAATATAAATATAAAACAAAACTAACCCATATTCAAGCCACGTCACCCCTCTCTTCCCTCTCTTCTCACGCGTTAGCATCTACAGGGTTTCGAACCCTAGCCCAAACGAGCTGCCATGACTTCGTGAATTTTAGGCGTCGCCTCGGTCGATCAAAGCCAGATCCACGGCCAACGTCGAACTCGGTAGGACGAGCCGCCTCTAACCCCAACGTGTCTCCACCTCCAGCACCCCCTATGTCGACCGCCGCCGTGAGTCATACGGTCAAATTCTAGGCGAATTCTGGTGCTTATATCAGGAACTAACCGTATGGATCGAACCCCCCTTGCTCCCCTCTACTCGTTTGTGCCCTTCGATCGCCAGGAAATTGGCGATACACCGTCGATTTAAATCCGAGGTCAATGGATGGTCGAGGTTCACCTCGAATTTCAATGGAGATTCGAATCGAAAAACGAATTGTACCACCGAATTATGCTCGTCAAGAGCTTCATCATATATTTTTTTTGGAATTTTTTGAGGATTTTAATTTTAGGCTTTGGATTTGATTTTTCAAATTTGAATTTAGATCTAGGGTTTTGCAGCCATTGGGAAGAGAAAGAGTTGAAGAAATGAACGCACAAACAAATGAGAATAGAAGGAGGCTAGGGCTTATAATTGGATTTATATATGTAACAACCCGCACATTTGTCAATTTTATATTTAAATATTTTATTTAAATATTTTATCGTTAGTCCGATTTTAGCCCGAAAAGCTACATTTTGCATACGTTCAAATTAGGACTCGTGTAACGACCCAGAATTTTTAACAATTCAATTTGAGAATATTTAATTTATTTTAAATATTTGAAGGATGGTTTGGATTGAATTTTCAATATAACTTTGAATATAACGATTGAATTATAGAATTTAATCTGTTGTGAGTTGAATAAAAATTTGAATCTTCAAATTTAAGCCGATTAAAAATATTTCAAAGGCTTGTAAAATTCATATTGATAATATTGAAGGTTTTAGAAGCTTCAGAATTCAATTTGGGAGTGAATTGTTCGGTTTGAAATTATAATCGTTTGAATCGATATTTAAAATAGCCGTCCGATGCACAGTCTCGGAATTCGACGAAACCAGTTCCATTGGATCCGTAATATTGAATTATTGCTGGATTTCAAATTTCGTATTTTTCTGAGTTTATGTGTGAGCATATGACATGTAAACGCGTTGAACGTTTATATCGAAAAATTCAAATTTAAAATTTTATTTATATACCCTAATCTACTTCACCATACTTTCTTTCACCATCACAACTGTTCCCTATCTTTTCCACACTATTGCAAGTTGAGGCTGGCACGCTTCTAATCGTGTTCCCCCTTCCTCATTAAATACGTACCCTTTCCTAACAATTCAAAACCGAATTCAGTTCGTGAAAAAAAAAAAGAAAAAAAAAAGAAGAAGAAAAAAAGGGGGAAATGGCCGCGTGCGCGCGACTCGGCGGCGGCTCGCGTAGGGGTGGTGGCTAATGGGATGAAGGCCGATGGCGATAGGGGTCACGACGTCGTGACGTAATGCTCGCGTGTCGATTTGAAATCGATCAAATCTAGGGCTGTTGTCGTGGGGGGGGGGGGTGCGCGATTCGATGGTAGGGAGCTCACGATTGGTGATGGCAACGGCGACGCTCGCAAGCGCAAGGTGTGGAGTCGCGATCAATCGTGGTGCCGCGTACTTGCGCAGGCCGAGGCCGTGAGTTCTTCGCGCTCGCCTAGGGTTTCACGAGGGGCGGCGACGCAGTCAAGCAGGGCGCGCGAGTCAGTGGAGGGAGTCGCGATTTCCAGTGGCGATTCGTGGAGATGGCGGCATCGGCTCGCGTGAGGTCAGGGGCTTGATTTGTATAGTGAGGTATTTTTTTTTTCTTTTTATTATATATTCGATTTCTGAATTAATATATGTATATACAGGAAGAAAAAAAAAATATACAGTAAAGGAAAAAAAAAATTAGCAGTAAGTTATAAATGCTGTTATATATATATATATATATATATATATATATATGCAGGTTTTAATATTTGCAGAAAGACGAATGTTACAATATGTATGTCGTTTTAAAATAAAAATCGAATAATACAAGTCATTTGTTTAAAATTTAAAAGCATTAGTTTGAAATTAAAATGTTTGGTTAAATAAATTTATTTAACAGAAATTTATAAAAGGATTAATTAGCTTGACAAAATTTATTTGTTTGTTTTAGTGACTAAAAGATATTTTATTTAAAGGAAAATTATTTAAATAAATAATTAGTTAACAGAAAATAATGAAAGTAGTTAAAGAAAAATGTTGGTGGTTAGTTTATTTTATTATCTGTTGAGTCAGTTTAAATCACTAGTTAGAAATTAAATTTATTTATTTGAATTAAAATCATTTGTTAATTTAAATATCAAATAGAAATTTTTTTAAAATTTAAGGTGTTATTTTAAAATTAAAAACTATGGGTTTAAAATTTAATTATTAGTTTAAATTAAACTTTTGGTTAATTAAATATAGCGAATGTAAATTAATTATGCGATTTGTCCAAATGTTATGTAAAATAAAGATTGGAAATTATAAAGGATAGTTTTGAATTTAAATTTTAGTTAAATAAATTATAAAAAGGAAAACTTGTTTTATACAAGGTATTTGTTTAAGAATTTATAAAGTTATATTAAAAGTAAATTTTAATTTTTAAAACCAAGATTTTAGTTAAACGAATTTATTAATGGATTGTTGGATTCGTTTAATTACTAAAAGAAATTTAAAATAAAAGGATACATTGTTAGAAATGATTAAAGAGAAAATTTGATTTTAGAAACTTATAAATTAGTTTAAAATAACTTTTTTAGTTAATTAAATTAAATTTATGAAATAGAAATTAACTTGTTCAATTATTTCTTTTACTAAAAATAATTTATTAAGACAACTTATGGGGTTAATAAGTTTATTTTAATTATTAGTGGCCAAATTTATTTTTTTAAGGGAAAATTAGTTAAAAATATAATTTTGGTAAGTAAAAGGAAATTTAATTTATTAAGTGAAACGATTTATTAAAGGAAATTTTGTTCAATTGGAAATTTCTAGTTAAAATTATTTTAAAAGTAAAATAATTAGTTAAAATAAATTATTAAATAAGAAATTGGTTTAAACGAAACTATCAATTAATTTAACTATTTAAAATGAAATCACCAATGAATCGAAATTATCAAATGAAAATTTATTATTCGATTTATTCGAATATTAATAAATTGTGTATAATATTTATACAAGGTATAAATGAAGAAAACAAGTTGAATTGGAAGTGGATTGCAAACGGGAATAAAGGTGAGAACTTCTCACTCAAAAGGAATTTTGTTGTTTATTTAAATTTTAAATAGTTAGATTTAAAATTTGATTGACTGTGTTGATTGAATGCTTGAATGATGATTGTTATATATATATATATATTGGATGTGAATAGACCCTATACGCCGTTAGTAAGCGGAGGTTATTTATTACACACATATACTGCGATATTCCACCTCGAAATGGAATTGGTATTATATTATATATATAGCAATATATATATATTGGCATATGTATATATTGCAGTTGATTGATTTCCCGCATTTTCTTTTAGCGGATGAGACCCTATGCGCCGTTAGTAAGCGGATATATATTTATAAAATCCCATATACCGCGATATTCTGTCTTGAAACAGAATTGGTATTGTGCTAATGTCTGTGGATGCAGGGAAACAGGTTGGAGGGATCCAACTGGATTCCTCACAAATATTTATTTGATTTCATATATTGTGATATTTGATTGTTTATCATGGATGATATATGGTGTTTGAAAATCGTGATTGACTATTGATGCGTTGCATCATCGGATCCAATTTTTTGGAAGTTTAAAATAATGATTTTGATTTTTAAGGAATTTCTAAAGTGATTTTTGGAAATATACTTTATAAAATATTTTTGGAATTGATTCATTCTAAATAGATAAACGTTATAATTTTAATGTTATAAAAATTATATTTTTGAGAAATATAGTTAAAAGTTGATTTTGAAAAATATGAGATTGATGATTTTATAAAATAGCTGAATTGGGATTTTTGAATAAATTATAAAAAGGTTTAAATAGGATTTATGAAATTGGATTATTTCTAAATCAAAAGATGAAATTATAAAAGAGTAAAAGATGTTTTAAAAATAGTAATATAAATTGATTTATATTAAAAGATTTACAAACGGATATTTGTAAATTTAAAAATATGGGAATTATAAAACGAACTCTTATAAGTGTTAGAATAAATTGTAAATGAATTTCATAAATAGAAATGGAATTATAGAATTATAACGCTGAAGTTATAAATGGAATTTTATAAGAAGTAGGTTTATAAAATTAGTAAAGAAATAGATTTTTAAATGAATCTTATAAGTTATAAGATTTATAAATTTGGGAAGTTTAAAAGTATGTTTTTGCAAATAAATAAATTATAAGTATTTGACTTATAATATGAAATTGTAGTATATCATTGAGATATAAATTTAAATAGGTTAATAAAGGAATTTGTAAAAGGAGTTGATATAAAATGAATTCAATATGGAATTTATAAACATTGTTTTATAAATCCGCAAACTACTTATTTTTAATAAGTAAATTGTTATAATTTATTTATGGGGTTATATTCACGTTTTTGAACAGTGAAAAATCCTTAAAAATAAAAGGAATAGAAATGATGAAATTGGTTAATAAGTATATTCACGTTTTTGAATAGTGAATAATATATTTAAGAAATTATTTTGGATGTGATATTTGAAATAGAATTAAGACGATCTAAAGATGTTTTAAAAGGTGTTGAGATTCGAAACCATAGATTTCAACATTTATTGTTGAAATAGGTGTTTTCGAGAAACGAAAGGAAATAGTAGATTATAACACGGTTGTTATAATAGATGATTTCCGAAAGGAAATGTTTTGTATAGTATTGGGATTTATATATCTATTTTAATTTCGAATCCCTATACTAGTGATTTTGGGTTGTCGTAACGATGTTTTACGCAACATTCGTTTTGGCCCGAATAAATATGTTTAAGAGAATGATTTCGTTAAAGAATGAAATATATACTTAATTTCGATTAGAGTATATTAAATATTTTCTAAGCGTAGAAAATAAGAAGACTTGTGAATTACTTATTTAATAAGTATGGAAATGTTTTCCAATATAAAGTGAATATGTTGAGAATTTATCTTTCTGAAGATAAATTGAAAATGAATATTTGAAATCGTATATTAATAAATATTTTGGAAATATAAATTCAATATGGAATTTATAAATGGATTTGGAAAATGGGTTTAAAAATAAATATCGATTTATTTTTGAAGAATGGAAATTATGGATATATCTAGTAAAGATATTTTCGAGAAATAAATAATTTGGAAAATTATTTGGATTCTGGTGATGTTGGCATATCCATTGATAGTTCAATAACCGACTATCGATATTTACCTTTAAATGGTATATGTTGTGATTTGCTTGAAATTGAATGCACACTTTATTTTTTTAAAATAAGCGCTCACTATTCGGGTTAACCGGGAAAGGACCATGGGGTCGTATAACCCATTCCGAATATGTGATACGTCGTTATGAATTGCATTCGAAGACGGTGTTGAAGACCGGATATTTTCGAAAACGAAAGGGTTTCTTGTCGAATGTCTTTGCATCGACTGGTCCCCGGTATAGAGACTCCATATGTGATGGGAAGTCCGAACGTGATTAGTGAATATCCGGATTGCAAGGACTTCTTTGTAAGTGCCTTCGGTTCTGTTCGAGCCCGGAACAGACTTGTATGGATTGTATGTCTGACATTACAAGTTGAGATATAAAGCCGATTTCTTTCAAATATATTTCTGTTGGTGGCGGAGAATTTATTCTTTTAGCTTAACACCCTTCTCTGAGACGTACGAGCTCAGAGGTTATATAGTTGAAGTTATCAGCAATATGTTCCCAATTTGGTAATGTGACATACTGAGTGTTGCTGTAAATGATCATTGTGTTGATTATTTGTGATAGGATCATTTGTTTGATCGTCTATCTTGGTGATCATTTCTATGATCATTTGTTGACCCAAAGCATGGCTTTTGTATAAAGTATGTTTTTGTGGACGAGACTACGTCGAGCCTCACATCCCGGAATGGTCAAAACAGGAAAGAAGCAGCAAGGTTATGAGGGGTAGCACCCTTTAGGATGTGTCCATTTCCTTCTGGAAAAGGGTGGTATCATGGTATGGAGCCCAGATACTTACTCATGTTGAAAACACTTTATGATTGTGTGAATTGATTACGAGCGCTCGGTTGATAAAGGTCCCAAAGGACCGGGGGATGGCATATCCGGTCAGTTGTTACTCAGTTAGGAGTAACCCGGCCTTGTGTTGGTAGAGATCCGGTTTGGTTCTCGGAGATGTCCATCCAGAGGCATTCTCATGTGGCAATGGGAAGTTCCTTGGCCTGACCATTTGTTGGAAATCCAATTCCCAATACGAAACTTGTACGGTTTTAGTTGTAGAACCTGCCATCTAATATGGTAGCTATTAGTAGGCATAATATAATGGTACCTATGCTCGCTAAGATTTATATCTTTATTTTCGAAATAAATTTTCTACACTATGCACTAATAATAATATCAAAATTGATTTGATTTTTGCGTAGAAGCATCTTTGACTAACATAAGAAGAAATCTCCTCCAAGTCTGCGTTTGCATTGTGTATGTTGTGGGAGGTCTTATGGTAGTTACATTTTCAAAAGCATTGCGAATTGATTTTTTAAATATTCTTCTATTTTTATTTTAAAGATAAATAAACTGTTTTTTAGTTCTCGCACCAGTCTCATGACTGACTCGGAGTTTATTGTTTTCCTTCCTAAACTCTGGGTGCCCACCAATTTTTCACACGGGCAGTCAAGAGTTAGGGTTTATCAGGATATTCTGGATATTCTGGAGTTGCTGGAGGCAAGCTGGATGGCATGGCGTATACTAGTATATAGTATTTCTTTTTTCCGCTGTTTAAAATTATTTGTTGTTGTACACTCTGATGATTTGATGTAATGTAATAAAATGTGATGTAATAACTGATATAGTTCTTTGTTTAAAGATTTTTCATTTATTATTATATGTTGTTCCGCTGCGAATTGTGAGATTCTGATGTGTTCTATTGTTTATTTCCGTTCTGTTTTTCTTTCTCTCTTTTTCTACCTCTTTCTTCTTTCTTAAAAAACCCTAAGGGTTCGTATTTTCGTTCATCTTGAGTTAATCAATGAAGATTAGTGTTTACTCAAGGAGTACGGATTTACGGGTCTTTACAACTCGAGACCACTTCCATTGAGTTCAAAATGACGTTTTCAATTTTTTTTAAGTATAAACTTTGATATGTTTGGAGTTGATGGAATTTCACTACTTTTTCGCTTAGGACTTTGGTTTGGACTTATCCTATTAGACCTAACCTCCACTCCCTCTTCTCTTCTTAATTTCCTAACAACATAAGCTTCATTAAAAATGGTGAGTGGAATGGGAAATTGAAATTCCAAGCCCAAGTTCTCTTGCTAATCCATCATTCAACTCGAAATTCAAAGAGAAGACATTGGAATTCAAGCTTCTTGTGTTGAGATTGAAGTGGGATTGATTCTTTCGTTGCTCTAAGCTTCATTTTCATCGTTTTTTGGTGCAAAGGTGAGATTTTTATCACACATTCTTGTCCATAACTATCTTGGAATGTTGGGAATGAATTCCTATCATTTTAGCATGTACATTTGCATTTGGTTTGGATTGAATTGGTGAAAAACTCCAATTTTCGTGTGATTTGCATTTTTAAGGCCCTAGGTCGTTCTGCATGGAAAAGTCACACAGGGTTTAGGTCATTTCCAGCCTTAATTTGTTCTACAGCATTAGGTCGCTCGGCTCTAGGTTGCTAAGCCGTAGGTCGCTCGGCCTTTGAGTCTCTGGGTCGTTCGCATGAGATAGGACGTTAGACCTTAGGTCGTTTCCAATAGGTCGTTCGGCAGATCGCTCGCCCCTTTCCCCTTTAGGTCGCGTGTTCTACTAGGTCGCGCGCATCCTTAGGTCGTTCGTTCGGCCTTGTCATTGCTAGGTCGTGAGAACTTTTAGGTCGCTTGGCCTTAATTCGTCAGGTCGTTTGGCCTCATTTTTAGGTCGCTCGACCTTAACTTCACCTTAGGTCGCAACTTCTCGGCCTTGCCTTTGTTAGGTCGCTCGGCCTTAATTGGTTAGGTCGCGTGGCCTCGTTACTTCCTTAGGTTGCGTGGCCTGTTTGTACTTAGGTCGCACACCATCTTAAGATTGCTTATCCTCTAGTTCGCGCACCACCTTAAGGCATTAGGTCGCTTGACCCATCCACTTGGTCGCTCGGCCTTACTTATACATTAGGTCGTACCTCGTTAGGTCGCGACTTTGCGTAGCTCGGCCTGCTTCAACTCTTTAGGTCGTTTTCACCTTAGTTTGGCCTTGTTAGGTCGTAAGAGTAATTACACTTTGATGGTTTTTGGGAATTGATTTCCTTGGATTTTATTCACGTCTTCGAATGTGAATTTTTGTGACTTGTTGTTTCTACAACCAATTTTGTGATTTGTCACTTTAAATATATAAAAGGTTCCAATACCAGTAGTAAATATTAAAACTCTTTCATCAAAGCGATTTCAACTCTATTTTATTACAAAGTTTTTTTTCCTAAAACCATTTTCTAATCTATTAGTATATACAAACCTTTGCCTCACTCGAATGAGAAATTTAATTAAACGGCTTAGTAAAACAAGTGGTATGAAACGCTTGCGTTTGCTTCGTCAGTTAATTCTTGGACTTGTTCGATTGAACCTTTTGTGACAAATTCCTAGTGAAGATCAACAGTTTGTTCGTAAATATTTAAGTTGAGCAAGTGGTTATGGGACATGAGGCTAAACTCATATATTTACTAGCTTAATGTGATTGACACTTCTTTATGATCAATTTCGACCATTTTTGTGATTTAGACTAGCAGTTGTGCTATGTCTCTTTGTACACGAGGGAGACTAAACCCTGTTTGTGTGATGTTTCTACATCACATATGTGGGGTAGAGCCCCACGGTCTTCGGGCCATTCTTGTGGAGCTTCGGCTAAAAATTAATGGTTAGCTGCCATGAGATAGCGTCTCCTTTTGTGATACACGTGTTGGTGATTTTTCATGCTCCCATTTTGTGATAGGCCTCCCCCTTTTTGTGATTTCAGGATTACTTGTGATGATTTCTACAATTTTGTGCTTCACCAATTTCAGTGATTTCCGTTGATAAGTTTTATCAAATTTTTGTGCATTGGTGAATTCATGTGTCATTGACTTGTTATGAATACAAGTTTAGGGTATGATACCCCTTTTGGATCTTTGAGAAGATTCTTGTGACATTGATTGATCTCTTGTCGATTTTCATTTACATGCTTATTATAGTATGTCATTATGGTTATTATATGTTCATTCCATATCTTTTATTCTATATCATATCCTCTGATATTTAAAGCTAGACTGATCCGCTTATTATTTTATTATGAAATAATACTCGGGTCAGACCGAGATGTTACAGGTGCTTCTGCTTGATTTCTCATCCAGGATCATTACCTTGACTTTTGGTTCACTACTTATATTAGTAGATTTTGTTGTATACATATGAGATATAGACTCATGGATGTTTTCATGATCTTTTGTATAGCAATTTTGGCTATTCTTTTGTGATAGTGTGGATCATGTTTGACCCCTACTCTGATGTACACTTTCGTGTGTTATATATTCATATCTTTTTCTGCCTTTGTGATATGGATGTCTGTGACTGATTTGTGTTTTGTTTATTTCTATATTTTTTTCCAAAGACTATATATAGCCACCGTGTAGTAGCTTTGAGTTTGTGTCGGTATGTTGGATTTCCTCCTTAAATGAAATGCATGCTATACTATCTGACATATCGGTGCTCGCACAAAGAAATTACATGGATGGTCGCTCCTCAACAGCCTTATTCTCCGAGCTAGTCGACAGCATTACACCGTAGTGTTCTTGACTAGCGTGGGTATAGAGGTGGGGCTTCACAGCTTGGTATCAGAGCCAAACTTCGAAACAAAGTAGAATAATTTAACAAGGATCGTCGTCCTAGGTCCATCTTAGGAGTCGTGCTTTAGGATATTATTCAGCTCTTCGTACCGTTCTATCCTATTTTCCTTTATGATTCCTTGCTTCACCTATCAAGAATGTTTAATATTCGTTTGGTGAATAATCTTCTTCCTCTTCTTTCTTTCTTAAGGAAGAGAAATGGTTAGACCAGGCCATCCCAGTGCCAGTCAACCTAGAGCTACTCTCCAAGATGGAGTTTTTTATGACTGCACAATAGCTTCTTGACTTGGTAAAGAATGCTCAGGCAGCTGGTTCTAATTCGTAACTTACTCACTCTAAGTCTGGATTTGCACGTTTGTGCAATGATTATACCTACTTGGGTGGGAAACCATTCAAGGGTTCTGAAACTATTATTGATGTCCAGGCTTGGTTAAGATCATGCGATCGAATCTTTTCTCGCATGAATCTTATCGATCTTCACCGTGTTCAGGTGGCTTCTAGTATGCTCCAAGAAAGAGCATTAGACTGGTATGAACTTCTTATTTCGTAGATTAATGAAGCGGATCTTACATGGGAGAAATTCCATGAATGCTTCGAATTAAAATTTGTGCCAGAAGCTGAGAAGGTGACTTTGGCTCGCCGTTTTATTGACCTTGTTCAAGGTGAATCTTCTGTGACAGACTATGTCGCATCTTTCGAATCTCTTTCCAAGTACGGGGTTGAATACATTAATACCCCATTGAAGAAAAATCAGAGATTCGTCTATGGCTTGAACAAGAATCTCAAGAAGCCATTACTTCTTAAATTAGAAGTTTCTATTAATCAATAGATTGATATCGCTCTTCGTCTTGAAGAGGCAGATAAAGAAAGTGATGTCGAGGTTATGGGTGCCAAACCAAACTTCAACAACAAGAAAAGGCCAAATAAGTTCAAAGGCCCTTATCCCAATAAAAAGGGGAAACAAGCAAATCCTGCCACAAATACTTCTTCTTTTAGTAGTGGACAATGCTTCAACTGTGGTTCTAAGGACCATTATGCGAACAAGTGTTCGAAGCCACGTTCTTGTCGCTATTGTAAAAGCCCGGATCATTACATACATGTATGTCCCAGACTTCCGGGCAAGAAGGAGGGAAAGCCGAATGTGGCTCAAGCCCCTGGCAACACATCTCGTGGTCAAGGTATTTCTCATTCTATCCTTGATGGCATTATTCTATTTCGTGATCATCTTATTCGAGTTCTTTTTGATACGGGTTCGTCCCACTCTTTTATTTCAAAAGAACTTGTTGATACTTTTTCTTTGGATGTTTTGGGTTTAATGACCTCACTGAAAATTGCGAATCCGGTTGGTGGATCCGCAACACTTAGTTTGATTTGTAGAGATGTCGAGATTATTTTATGTGATTTTTCTTTCCTAGCCGATTTGCATGTTATGCGTTTGTAACATCCCATTTTTTTTAAGTAATTGAATTTGAACATTTAATTCGTTTTAAATGTTTAATGTGGATCCTTAATTGATTTTGAAATGAATGACTTCGGATTCAATCAATGAAAAAAAGTTATAATTTTTAATTGTAGTAATTCGGGTTGAATTTGAATAACGAGAGAATAATATTTAAATATTCAGAATTGAGAAAAAGGTAAATCTGGATGTAAATAGTTATACAAATGGTTTTCAAACTTATTTTTAAGTCTATTTGAATATAAATAAGGTGGTTGGATTTTTAGACAAACTTAAAAGTCAATAAGTAATTATTTGGAATTTTATATTAATTCAAAAATGAATTTAATATTATTAAAATGCAATTTAATCAGATTTTGGTCCGGAATGAGCCAGAATAATTTTTATGGTGTTTATAAATTTTATATGAATTATTATTAAGTTAGTAAAATTTTTAAGCGTTTTCGACAATTTTGAAAATCGCTTGATTTAATAGACGAGTTAAAATAGCCTTCCGGGGCACTGTCTCGGAATTCGACGAAACCAGTTGCACTGGATCCGTAATAGTTAGTTATTATCGGATTTCAATTTTCGTAGCAATTGGAGTTGTCGTTTGACCGTGGCAGCACGAAACGCTTAGAAATCGATTTAGCCGATTTAATTTTAAATTTATCGTTTAATTCCGTAACTCGCATATACGATCAAATTAGCTTACGAAACTTGTTCCATTGTGTCGGGGATGCGGCCTGTCGAAACGCGTGGATTGGAGTCCGTTTGCGTAAGCGGTAAATTGATTAGGAAGATTAATATAATAATTAATAATATTATATATATACATCAGAATTTCTTAAAACCCTAGCAAAAACAAACGCGAGCCGCCGCAGTTATTCAATGGCCGACGTTCCTCCATGTTTCGCCTCCGTTTCTGTTAAATCCAGCGATTATTTGAAAAAATCTTCAACATGGAAGTTGAAGCTCTCGAGAAGCTCTTCCATACCAACGCGTATGATCGTCTATTGCTGTGTGGTTTGTGGGAAATCGCGTTTTGAAGGTCGCGATATGCTTTCGTTCATGCTCGATTTCAAGGAGCCTGAGGCGACCGAGTTCGAGGTGGTTTCCGCTATGGGTAGAGCTTGTCTCGACGTTCGAGAGGGTGGCCTTGGTTCGACTTTGCAGCGAGCGTGGGTGGTCGCAAATTGAGGGCGTGATGGGTCGTTCCGTTCGAAATTGTCCTGATGCTTGCATGAGGAAGGTGTACTGTGCGGCCTTGAGTTAGATTATAGATCTAGCGGCCAGGATTTCTTATGGTAAATAAAATAAAAGAAATTTGTTTTAAAATTCGATTCAAAACTTTATAAAATCCTAACTAATTCATACGTAGTCAGATTTGTACGAATTTGATAGCACCAGAATCGCAGAAAAGAGTACTTCGCAGTGGAACAGTTCCGGATCCATTCCGGGCAGGTAGAAATTTGCGTTAGATCGAACGTCGTTCGGTTTAATTTAGATTTCGAACGCTCGTCGAAAATCAAGGTGAGTTAATCTCACTCACATCTGGAATGTTAGCTGATTTAAATAGTTAATATTTAAATAACTATGTGATTGGTTGAAATGTTTCTTTATATCAGCCTGGATTGATATATTTATAGTGTTGTGCTAATATTTGTGGATGCAGGGAAAACAGGTTGGAGGGATCCAACTGGATTCCTCACAATGTAGTAATTATTTTTATAATTGATGATGATGCCTGTTATATATTGTGATTGATAAATTTGGGATTAAATTGTATTGTGAAATTGTGGGATAAACTATAAGCCCAGGATGTTAAATTATAAAGAAATTTGGAGTTTTAATTTTAAAGAAATTAAATTGGATTTTCAAAAGAATTTAAGAAAATTTATAAATAAGGAATTTAAGGGAATATAAAAAATTAGAATCTGTTTGGGTGGAAAACTGGAATGAAATTTGTATTAGAATATTGCTGAGTAAATTATAAATCCATAATTAATTATTAATGGAGGAATTGAATTCAAGAGAAATAAAAGATATTGTTAAATAATGAATTTTAAAGAATTAAAATTTGAAATTTATTTAGAATGGAAATTTAAAATTTGTAAAATCTAGAATGATAAACAAAGAGAAATGTTATCAATTGATAAATGTGAAAGTAAATTTATGTTATTAAACCATAAAACTAAATTGAAATAATCGACAGAAATCGTGAGAAGGATTTCTGTGATGTTTAAGTGGAAATGAGATTCCTTGGGATAACCAAGTTCGAGTTTAAACTGATTTTATAAAAAGAAAGTTTTACAAATTCAAACTTGTTTAAAAGTGTGTTTGGAAATTATTATTTTAAAATAATTATTAATAATTAGCAATAGTAAATTTTATAAATACCTTAATAATTATTTTTACAAATGGATTTGTTTAAAAGACTAGTTTTGGACTTAAGTCATTTGAAATGAGTATCTATCTTATTAAAAACACTACTTTTAAATTTAGTTTATTAAAAACCTTATTTAAAATCAAAGTTTATATCTTAATAAATGGTTTTACTGTATATATTTTGAAATTATATTTTGAGTAAGTAACTAGAGGTGAATTTACGTATTTTAAAGTATATTTCAATATGAAATGTTTTTAACTGTTTTCAAACTAAGTTGTTTTGAACTTGGTTATTTCCAATGGAAATATATGGTAAAGGATTTACCTTGTAAAGGGAAGAACTTTGAGAATTGTTTTCAAATGAGCTTTGGAAATTTGAAAATATATCTTTTAAAGATATTTGAGGCAAATAAATAATGTGGGACTTATTTATTGTGTGATGGATGCTTATGGATGTTTGTGAATATAAATTGATAGTTAAATCACCGACTACCAATATTGGACAAATGCGTCGATCGTTTCGAAGAGACCGGGATCGAGATTTATTTCTCGAAAACCACTTAGATCCGATTTGTACGTTTTCGTGCGAAAAACGTGTTTAGAGTCGAAGATGGACCAGTGAAATGCAAGGGCTAGTCGCTGCTAATCCTGAGGATATTTCCAAAATGGATGTAGTAGGAATAGTGCCTTCGGTTCCGTCAGAACCCGTGACGGACTTGTATGGATGAATGCTTGCGAAACATCGTCAGGTGGGCTATGGGCATTCTAAGTGAAAACATTCTAAAGGTAATGCTTAGCCTCAAGCCTCATCAACCGGGAATGACTGAAAATCAGGGGATATGCAGCAAGGTTAGGTGGGTCATGCCCAAGCAGGACAAGATATTTCCCCTGTCTAGAAGTCCCTTATATATTTTCGGCTTAGTGGGTGGTTGGTCGCGCCAACCATGGGGTTTATCTTGTTCGGGATTGTTCAGTAAGGAATGGTTCCGGCCTTGTGTTGCAGGGGATGAAGGGAGTAGTCCTCGGTACGGTGATCTAGGCCCCGTACTGTGACAGGTGGTTCCCCAGTGCCTAGCCATTGTTGGAAATCCATTTTTCCCTACGAGCCTTGTACGAGTTTTGTTTGTATTACCCACTTCTGTGGCTAGTAGCTGGAATTTAATAGATGTAACAATTTCGGCTATTTTATAAGTATTTGTAAATAAACCCTATTATAATATCAGAGGATTTTCTATAAAAAGTGTTTTAGCTATCGTAAGGTAAAAACCCGACATGTTTATTTGTGGCGTGGTCTTACGAGATGCTTTTGTTTTCAAAGGATTTTGGAAACGTTAATAATCAATTTGGATGCATTATTATCAGTTGGTATTCCAGACTGACTCGGGTGTTATTTCATTATAATGCTCGAGTCAGACCAAGTATTATTTGTACAGGATAGGATGCTTTGGAGTAGGAGAGGAGCTAGAGTACGAGACGTATTATCCGTATTTATATATATATCCGCTGTTATGACGGTATGGTATGTCTGATTGGTATTGATTGATGTATGAGATTCTCTGATGATACGATGTATAAAACAGTTATAGATTTCATTTTGTGTAAAGTTCTATATCTACTATTATATTTTATTTCGCTGCGACTGTGAGATTCTGATATTGTTTAGTTTCTTCTTCTTTTATCTCTTCTTATTTAACCCTAATGGTTCGTAATTCTGTGCCACTTGAGTTAGTAGAGGTAGAATAGTATTGATTCAAAGGGGTACGGATTTGTGGGCTGTCACACTTGGTATCAAAGCTTAGGTTGGCGACAACCTAGGCTTTGGTGGGGGTAATTACTCATTAGAAAGAGTCAATAGTACCCTATAATGAGTTGAGAGTAATAATATCTATGAGAGCGTACTTGTTAGTGAATATAAAATTGTTTTTATACTGTGTTGACTTATCGGTTGAGTGTTTATGAACTCTGGTCGGTACGGGAAGTACAACCGTATCGATAGGGTTTTCTAAACTCTTAAACAAGATAAACCGACATAGTATTGTTTTTATAAGGGGGTAAATGAAATAATTTTACCCAAAATTATATTTTGATATAAAAGAAATAATTTTTTGAAATTATTATATATATATTTGGTTGATTAGGTGCTAATACAATAAGTAAATAAGAATCTAAAAGTTAATCTAAAATGTGAAATAGCTCTAACCAAATAAATTCCATGAGTATAAATTATATAAAAGAGAATAACTAATTTAAACCAAACCAGAATATAAAACCCGGAAGTTTTGGAAAGGATTTCAAATGTAATGAACATGAACGTTTGGAAATTTAAAATCCTAGGAAAGTTTGAAATGTTTGTTGAGATTTGAAGATATTTGAAGGTAATGATGGAATATTGATTTGGAAAGTATTTTGAACGACAACTGTTTTGAAATAAATTTGGGAAGTAAGAAAGCATTGAACTCACTTCAGTCGCTGGAAAATAATCCTGATGATGCTGGCCACATCATTAGAATTCATTTTCGAGTTTCTAAAGTGACGGATTGCTTCCCTAATATTTGGTTATGGTATTGTTTGACTAGTTGGGTATAACAGTTGTTCTGGATATTTCAAAAATGGGAATTTGTTTTGGAAATTGTTTTGGAAAAGCTGGTGATTTGATTGATATACCAAATCGGTATATATTTGATATATTTTAAAATGGTTTTGAAATAAAACCGGGTAATAGAATTTTAGAAAATTCTATTTAAATAATGTGTAGAATAAAATGAATCAACTATTGAGCTTATTAAGTGAAATTGATATTAATAAGAAGGAAGAAATGAAAATTTTAATCTTGGAATTAAAAATTAACTTGAGGAATTAGAAATGAATAAAATATATTAAAGTGAATTGGAAATTTGAATTTAACTTGGATAAGTTAAATAAATTAGACTTAGAATTAAATTGACTTGGGTTAGATTGAAATGTAAGATGACTTGAATTGTGAGTCATTGAGAAATGAGTTATACCCATGAGCTATTAAGTGCTATACTTATAATCTGGAAGTGTGGATTTAAAATTTGCAAAGGATTAAGATTGAAAAATTATAACTTTGAAATTGTGATTATATGCTGTAAATGGATTCAAATGAGCAATATGAGCTTTAAAATAAATAAGTTGGTGAACTTATAAAATGGACATGAAGTTATAAATCACAAATGGGAAATAGTTGGATGGTATGGGAAATTCAACTTAATCTGGAAAGGAATGAAAATTGAAATAAGGTAAAGTGAGATATAAAGGAAATGAATGAACTTAAATTAGTAAACAAGTTTTGAACTTGTATTTGGAGAATTAAAGTTGAGAATTTGAAATTGAATTAAGTCTAAATGAATTAAAATTAGGTTGAATTGGATTTAACTTTAATCGAATGGAATTGAGATGGAGTTGGATTTAATTAAAAACAAGATTCAATTGTGTTGTGAATAAATATGAATGGAATTAAATCCTTATTTAAGATGGTAAGGGAAAATGAAATGAATTCAAGTTGGCTAAATAAATTTAGTTAAAACTTGAATCTAATTTTAGAAAGACTTGAAAAGGAAGAAATTTAATTGTGCGGAAAGGATATTGTATGAATAAAAGTTTGACTCAACTAAATTCAAAGGGATTATTTGAGAATGAATTTAGTACAAGCTAAATTTAATAAAAATAGTACGGGAACGGGTATAGTTTTGGAAGCTTGTTAATAATTGAAGGGTAAATGGAACCTAGTTCTTGTTTAGAACATTGAAAATGGTCGTATTGTAAATAAGTTCAGAATGAATTGGGAAAGAGTATTAAAACCTAATATGGATTAGGTTAGAGACTAATTGAATCACAATTAAATGGAATTTGTTTATTGTAATGAATAGAATTTTGATAATCGATCAAAATTTGGGAAGTAATATGGAAACAAATTGAGATATTATGGAATTGAAAACATTTAAGAAAGATGATGAGATGGTTATTTTTAAGCTTATGAAAATAGCTTTAAATGAAATTTGTTTGGACAATAAAATTTTGAATGCAAGCAAATGACTTTTAAGATAGTTATTGTGATGAAGAAAGAATATATGAGTTGTAAATAAGAATGGAATGACTTATATAACTATGAAGAAAAATAAAAACAAAAAATATATATAATAATAGTAATAATAATAATAATATAATATAAAATAAACTTAAGATGAATAATAAATTTGAAAGGTGAGAATAAGGATTGATTTAATAATTGAAATGGAATAAGCATGCTTGGATTATTAACCATGCAGAAGTGAATAAAATTAATATAAATCTAGACTGGAATTAATTTTAAATGGGTGTAAGCTGAAGTGATGATTAATTGCTTGAATGGCATGAAAATTATATGTATTCTGAATTGAGATGTTTAACAAGCAATTGAAATTGATTTTTGAATAAATTGAACTGAATTGGAATCTAATTCAAAGAGTTTGTAAATGAATACAAGTGAGTTGGTTTCAAGAAGCATATGGTATTGATTTTGAATCAATTGGAATGAATTGACATTTTGATAACTGATGTTTGCATCTGAATGGAAATGAATCATAAAAGAATTGCAAATGTTTCAAGTTTAAAATAAAATTTGATTGTAAATCAAATTGGGAATGTAAGTTAAAATAAAGAAATGTAAGTAAAGCATATGTTAATTATATTGAAATAGAAATGAATGGGTTGTAATAAATATGCATGGTATATAGTAAACTTGAATTTAGATCATTCAAGTGATATAAAAGTGAAGTTTGGATTTGTCAAGAAACTAAAAGGTGATTGAAAATTTTAAATTGTTGATAAGACATGGTTAACATTATTAAATGATGGTGAAGTTTGCTTGGTTAGGCTATGAAAATGGTATGTTGGTTAAGATTTATGAAATGGTTGTGTATGGCTTACATTTATATTGGTAATGCTAATGAAATGTTCATATTATTGAAAGCTAATGAGTTTGTTTGAGTAAGTACAGGTGCGGGAGGCGTTCGAGAGAGGAATGTAACATCCCCTTTTTTTTAAGTAATTGAATTTGAACATTTAATTCGTTTTAAATGTTTAATGTGGATCCTTAATTGATTTTGAAATGAATGACTTCGGATTCAATCAATGAAAATAAGCTATAATTTTTAATTGTAGTAATTCTGGTTGAATTTGAATAACGAGAGAATAATATTTAAATATTCAGAATTGAGATAAAGGTAAATCTGGATGTAAATTGTTATACAAATGGTTTTCAAATTTATTTTTAAGTCTATTTGAATATAAATAGGTGGTTGGATTTTTAGACGAACTTAAAAGTCAATAAGTAATTATTTGGAATTTTATATTAATTTAAAAATGAATTTAATATTATTAAAATGCAATTTAATCAGATTTTGGTCCGGAATGAGCCAGAATGATTTTTATGGTGTTTATAAATTTTATATGAATTATTATTAAGTTAGTAAAATTTTAAAAGTAAATTTTTAAGTGTTTTCGACAATTTTCAAAATCGCTTGATTTAATAGACGAGGTAAAATAGCCTTCCGAGGCACAGTCTCGGAATTCGACGAAACCAGTTTCATTGGATCCGTAATAGTTAGTTATTATCGGATTTCAATTTTCGTAGCAATCGGAGTTGTCGTTTGACGGTGGCAGCACGAAACGCTTAGAAATCGATTTAACCGATTTAATTTTAAATTTATCGTTTAATTCCATAACTCGCATATACGATCAAATTAGCTTACGAAACTTGTTCCATTGTGTCTGGGATGCGGAAAAACCCTAAGATCGCCTGTCGAAACGTGTGGATTGGAGTCCGTTTGCGTAAGCGGTAAATTGATTAGAAAGATTAATATAATAATTAATAATATTATATATATACATCAGAATTTCTTAAAACCCTAGCAAAAACAAACGCGAGCCGCCGCAGTTATTCAATGGCCGACGTTCCTCCATGTTTCGCCTCTGTTTCTGTTAAATCCAACGATTATTTGCAAAAATCTTCAACATGGAAGTTGAAGCTCTCGAGAAGCTCTTCCATAGCAACGGGTATGATCGTCTATTGCTGTGTGGTTTGTGGTAAATCGCGTTTTGAAGGTCGTGATATGCTTTCGTTCGTGCTCGATTTCAAGGAGCCTGAGGCGACCGAGTTCGAGGTGGTTTCGGCTATGGGTAGAGTTTGTCTCGACGTTCGAGAGGGTGGCCTTGGATCGACTTTGCAGCGAGCGTGGGTGGTCGCGAATTGAGGGCGTGATGGGTTGTTCCGTTCGAAATTGTCCTCATGCTTGCGTGAGGAAGGTGTACTGTGCGGCCTTGAGTTAGATTATAGATCTAGCGGCCAGGATTTCTTATGCTAAATAAAATAAAAGAAATTTGTTTTAAAATTCGATTCAAAACTTTATAAAATCCTAACTAATTCATATGTTGTCAGATTTGTACGAATTTGAGAACGCTAGAATCACAGAAAAGAGTACTTCGCGGTGGAACAGTTCCAGATCCATTCCGGGCAGGTAGAAATTTGCGTTAATTCGAACGTCGTTCGGTTTAATTTAAATTTCGAACGCTCGTCGAAAATCAAGGTGAGTTAATCTCACTCACATATGGAATGTTAGCTGATTTAAATAGTTAATATTTAAATATCTGTGTGATTGGTTGAAATGTTTCTTTATATCAGCCTGGATTGATATATTTATAGTGTTGTGCTAATATTTGTGGATGCAGGGAAAACATGTTGGAGGGATCCAACTGGATTCCTCACAATGTAGTAAATATTTTTATAATTGATGATGATGCCTGTTATATATTGTGATTGATAAATTTGGGATTAAATTGTATTTTGAAATTGTGGGATAAACTATAAGCCCAAGATGTTAAATTATAAAGAAATTTGGAGTTTTAATTTTGAAGAAATTAAATTGGATTTTCAAAAGAATTTAAGAAAATTTATAAATAACGAATTTAAAGGAATATAAAAAATTAGAATCTGTTTGGGTGGAAAACTGGAATGAAATTTGTATTAGAATATTGCTGAGTAAATTATAAATCCATAATTAATTATAAATGGAGGAATTGAATTCTAGAGAAATAAAAGATATTGTTAAATAATGAATTTTAAAGAATTAAAATTTGAAATTTATTTAGAATGGAAATTTAAAATTTGTAAAATCTGGAATGATAAACAAAGAGAAATGTTATCAATTGATAAATGTGAAAGTAAATTTATGTTATTAAACCATAAAACTAAATTGAGATAAATCGACAGAAATCGTGAGAAGGATTTCTATGATGTTTAAGTGGAAATGAGATTCCTTGGGATAACCAAGTTCGAGTTTAAACTGATTTTATAAAAAGAAAGTTTTAAAAATTCAAACTTGTTTAAAAGTGTGTTTGGAAATTATTATTTTAAAATAATTATTAATAATTAGCAATAGTAAATTTTATAAATACCTTAATAATTATTTTTACAAATGGATTTGTTTAAAAGACTAGTTTTGGACTTAAGTCATTTGAAAAGAGTATCTATCTTATTAAAAACACTACTTTTAAATTTAGTTTATTAAAAACCTTATTTAAAATCAAAGTTTATATCTTAATAAATGGTTTTACTGTACATATTTTGAAATTATATTTTGAGTAAGTAACTAGAGGTGAATTTACGTATTTTAAAGTATATTTCAATATAAAATGTTTCTAACTGTTTTCAAACTAAGTTGTTTTGAACTTGGTTATTTCCAATGGAAATATATGGTAAAGGATTTACCTTGTAAAGGTAAGAACTTTGAGAATTGTTTTCAAATGAGCTTTGGAAATTTGAAAATATATCTTTTAAAGATATTTGAGGCAAATAAATAATGTGGGACTCATTTATTGTGTGATGGATGCTTATGGATGTTTGTGAATATAAATTGATAGTCAAATCACCGACTATCAATATTGGACATTTGCGTTGATCATTTCGAAGAGACCGGGATCGAGATTTATTTCTCGAAAACCACTTCGATCCGATTTGTACGTTTTCGTGCGAAAAACGTGTTTAGAGTCGAAGATGGAGCAGTGAAGTGCAAGGGCTAGTCGCTACTAATCCTGAGGATATTTCCAAAATGGATGTAGTAGGAATAGTGCCTTCGGTTCCGTTCGAACCCGGGACGGACTTGTATGGATGAATGCTTGCGAAACATCGTCAGGTGGGCGATGGGCATTCTAAGTGAAAACGTTCTAAAGGTAACACTTAGCCTCAAGCCTCATCAACCGGGAATGACTGAAAATCAGGGGATATGCAGCAAGGTTAGGTGGGTCTTGCCCAAGCAGGACAAGATATTTCCCCTGTCTAGATGTCCCTTATATATTGTAGGCTTAGTGGGTGGTTGGTCGCGCCAACCACGGGGTTTATCTTGTTCGGGACTATTCAGTAAGGAATGGTTCCGGCCTTGTGTTGCAGGGGATGAAGGGAGTAGTCCTCGGTACGGTGATCTAGGCCCCGTACGGTGACAGGTGGTGCCCCAGTGCCTAGTCATTGTTGGAAATCCATTTTTCCCTACGAGCCTTGTACGAGTTTTGTTTGTATTACCCACTTCGGTGGCTAGTAGCTGGAATTTAATAGATGTAACAATTTCGGCTATTTTATAAGTATTTGTAAATAGACCCTATTATAATATCAGAGGATTTTCTATAAAAAGTGTTTTAGCTATCATAAGGTAAAAACCCGACATGTTTATTTGTGGCGTGGTCTTACGAGATGCTTTTGTTTTCAAAGGATTTTTGAAACGTTAATAATCAATTTGGATGCATTATTATCAGTTGGTATTCCAGACTGACTTGGGTGTTATTTCATTATAATGCTCGGGTCAGACCGAGTATTATCTGTACAGGATAGGATGCTTTGGAGCAGGAGAGGAGCTGGAGTACGAGACGTATTATCCGTATTTATACATATATATCCGCTGTTATAATGGTATGGTATGTCTGATTAGTATTGATTGATGTATGAGATTCTCTGATGATATGATGTATAAAACAGTTATAGATTTCATTTTGTGTAAAGTTCTATATCTACTATTATATTTTATTCCGCTGCGACTGTGAGATTCTGATATTGTTTAGTTTCTTCTTCTATCTCTTCTTCTTTAACCCTAATGGTTCGTAATTTTGTGCCACTTGAGTTAATAGAGGTAGAATAGTATTGATTCAAAGGGGTACGGATTTGCGGGCTGTCACAGCGTTACTTAGGCTTTGGAATGATTTTGGGAATGGATTGGCTTAACCGTTATGAATCTTATATCCTATGTCCTAAGCGGACTATTCATCTTCGACATGCTTAATATGTTAAGCAGAATTCTATTATTTTTAAATATTCAAATTCCTGCTTGGTTGCATCATTATATTCATTAAATCCTCACGATGACGATAATGATGATGAGGAGGATATAATTTCTCTTATTCACGTTGTTCGTGAATTTTTCG
Organism: Allium cepa; assembly: GCA_030765085.1. Taxonomy (NCBI): domain Eukaryota; kingdom Viridiplantae; phylum Streptophyta; class Magnoliopsida; order Asparagales; family Amaryllidaceae; genus Allium; species Allium cepa. The sequence goes on along the minus strand of CM060937.1, from coordinate 763,248,205 downwards.
ACATATTTGAGCCTGTTCTAGGTCTACCACCTAAGCGAGCAATTGAGTTCAGAATTAATTTTACCCCTGGAGCTCAACCTATTACTCGTTCTCCTTATCGCATGTCCAACAAGGAAAACGAGGAGATGCGCAAACAGTTATCCGAATTGGAGAGAAGCAATTTATTCGCTCTAGTTCCTCGCCTTGGGGAGCTTTAGCAATTTTCGCGAAGAAATCCGATGGTACACTTAGGCTTTGCGTTGGCTACCGCAAGCATAACGACCTTACTATCAAGAATAAATATCCTCTACCTCGGATTGATTACCTTTTCAATCAACTTAGTGGTGCTAGAGTCTTTTCACAATTGGAGTTGGCTACCGGTTTTCATTAGCTTCGTATTGCTGAGGATAACATTCCTTTGACATCGTTCCGTACTCGTTATTGATCTTATGAATGGCTTGTTATGTCATTTGGTTTGACGAATGCTCCAGCTTATTTTGTTGACCTTATGAATCGAGTTTTCAAAGATTTCCTCGATCGTTTTGTTCTCATCTTTATTGAGGATATTCTTGTGTATTCAAAAACCGAAGAGGAACATGAAAAGCATCTTCGGATTGTGTTGGAAACTCTTAGGAGTAATCAATTAAAAGGAAAATTTTCTAAATGCCACTTTTGGCAATCTCGTGTGAAATTTCTCGGTCATATTATTTCCGAATCCAGAATTTCTGTGGATCCTTCAAAGATTGAAGCGATTCAAGATTGGAAGAGACCGGAGAGTGTGACAGAAATCCATAGCTTTCTCGGATTGGCGGGCCATTACCGCCGTTTCATAAAAGATTTTTCTAAAATCGCCGTGCCTCTTACTGGCTCAACAAAGAAAGGAGTTAAATACATTTAGTCGGACAAATGTGAAGCTTCTTTCCAGAAATTAAAAGAACTCCTTTCCGATGCACCTATTCTTGTTATTCCCGAAGGAAATCAAGATTTTGTTGTTTATACCGATGCTAGTCGCGTTGGTTTGGGTGCCATTCTGATGCAAAAAGAACGTGTTATTGCTTATGCTTCTAGGCAATTGAAGCCAGCTAAGACCAGATATGCCACTCATGATTTAGAACTCGTGGCTTTTGTTTTCGCTCTTCGTATTTGGCGTCATTATCTTTTGGGAGAAAAGTTTATTCTCTACACCGATCATAAGTCTTTGAAATATTTATTTTCTCAAAAGGAACTTAATTTGCGTCAACAGCGTTGGCTTGAATTCCTTGCATCTTATGATCTTGATATTCTTTATACTCCTAGAAAGGGAAATCGAGTTGTTGATGCACTTAGTCGCAAGCAACAAGCGGTTGTTTCCATGATGATATCCGAATGGAATGATATCGAGATTTTATCCACTTGTGAAATTCGAGATCGAGTTTCCGATTTATATTCATCTCTTGTTTTATATAGTCTTGAAGCTCGTCCTTCTCTTTTAGACCGCATTCTTGAAACTCAAGGACTAGATCCCCAATTGGCTCTTCTTAGCCAAAGGTTGCGGGATAAAACTGATATTGAAGATTTGAAAGACTTTGATATCGATTCTCGTGGCGGCATTCGAAAATTTGTTAGACTTATCGTGCCAAATATCAGTGATCTTCGTAAAGATATTTTAGAAGATTCTCATCGTTCTAAGTTTACCATTCATCCCGGTAGTAGTAAAATGTACGTAGATATGAAGCGACTTTATTATTGGGAGGGAATGAAATCTGATATTGCTAACTTTGTTAAGTGTTGCATGACTTGCCAACTTGTCAAGGCCGAACACCAAAGGCCTGGTGGGTTATTGCAACCATTTGAAATTCCAATTTGGAAGTGGGATCAAATTTCTATGGATTTTATTGACGGCCTTCCCCGTTCTCGCTCGGGTCATGATAGCTTATGGCTTATAGTTGATAGACTTACTAAATCCGCCCATTTTATTCCCGTTTGGTCTAACCGAACCGTTCCTCTTTTGGCCAAACTCTTTATCAAAGAAATTGTTAAATTGCATGGTGTTCCTACTTCTATTGTTAGCAATCGTGATCCATTGTTTACTAGTGGATTTTGGAAGAATCTTCAAAAAGCTTTAGGAACGAAGCTTAATTTTAGCACCGCTTATCACCCCCAGTCCGATGGACAAACTGAGCGTGTGAATCAAACACTTGAACATCTTCTTCGTGCTTGTGTGCTTGATTTCGGTGGAAGTTGGGAAGATCATATTTCACTTGTTGAATTTTCCTATAATAATAGCTTCCAATCTAGCTTTGGTATGACACCTCTCGAGGCACTCTATGGAAGGCCATGCCGATCTCCTTCTTGCTGGCTTGAGGCCGGTGAGAAGCTGGTTTTAGGTCCAGATTTTATTCTTGATTCCACATAAAAGATCTAACTTATTCGTCATAGGATGAAAGAAGCTCAGAGTAGACAAAAATCCTATGCCGATAACCGGAGAAGGAAGTTAGAATTTTCTGTGGGAGATCTAGTATTTATTCGTGTTTCACCTATGAAGGGTGTTGTACGTTTCAGTCGATCGGGAAAATTAGCGCCTAGATATATTAGTCCATTTCCTATCACCGAACATATTGGTTCCATGGCTTATCTCCTTTCATTACAGGCTTAGTTTTCTACCATGCATGACGTGTTTCACGTTTCTCAATTACGGAAATGCCTTCGAGATTCCGATTCTATTCTTGAGCCTGGTGTTGTGGAAGAAATTGAAGTTTCGCCTAATTTAACTATGAGCAGCATCCTATTCGAATTATTGCTTCAGAAGTCAAACGACTTCGAAATAAAGATGTTTCGCTTGTTAAAGTTCAATGGTCCTCAAATCCTAAAGATTGTTCTTGGGAATCTAGAGAATTCATTGAGCATACACATTCAGACTTACTTAATCATGCTCTTTGAGGTGAACTTCTTATTTCAAATTTCTTTTGTGTTAATATGCTCTTATGGTTGTTACTTTTTATTTCCATCTTATATATTGCGAGGACGCAATTTCTTTAAAGAGGGGAGAATGTAACAACCCACATATTTATCGATTTTATATTTAAATATTTCATTTAAATATTTTATCGTTAGTCGGATTTTAACCCGAAAAGCTAATTTTTGCATACGATCAAATTAGGACTCGAGACCACTTCCATTGAGTTCAAAATGATGTTTGCAATCTTTTTAAGTATAAACTTTGATATGTTTGGAGTTGATGGAATTTCACTACTTTTTCGCTTAGGACTTTGGTTTGGACTTAGCCTATTAGACCCAACCTCCACTCCCTCTTCTCTTCATAATTTCCTAACAACATAAGCTTCATTAAAAATGGTGAGTGGAATGGGAAATTAATATTCCAAGCCCAAGTTTTCTTGTTAATCCATCATTCAACTCCAAATTCAAAGAGAAGACATTGGATTCAAGCTTCTTGTGTTGAGATTGAAGTGGGATTGATTCTTGCTTTGCTCTAAGCTTCATTTTCGTTGATTTTGGTGTAAAAGTGAGATTTTTATCTCACTTTCTTGTCTATAACTAAATTGGATTGTTGGGAATGAATTTCTATCATTTTAGCATGTACATTTGCATTTGGTTTGGATTGAATTGGTGAAAAACTATAATTTTCGTGTGATTTGCGTTTTTATGGCCCTAGGTCATTCTGCGTGGAAAAGTCACGCAGGGTTTAGGTCGTTTCCGGCCTTAATTTGTTCTATAGCGTTAGGTCGCTCGGCTCTAGGTCGCTAAGCTGTAGGTCGCTTGGCCTTTGAGTCTTTGGGTCATTTGCATGAGATAGGACGTTAGACCTTAGGTCGTTTCCATTAGGTCGCTAGACAGATCGCTCGCCCCTTTCCCCTTTAGGTCGCGTGTTCTACTAGGTCGCGTGCATCCTTAGGTCGTTCGTTCGGCCTTGTCATTGCTAGGTCGTGAGAACTTTTAGGTCGCTTGGCCTTAATACGTCAGTTCGTTTGGCCTCATTTTTAGGTCGTTCGACCTTACCTTTACCTTAGGTCGCAACTTCTCGGCCTTGCCTTTGTTACGTCTCTCGGCCTTAATTGGTTAGGTCGCGTGGCTTCGCTACTTCCTTAGGTTGCATGGCCTGTTTGTACTTAGGTCGCGCACCATCTTAAGATTGCTCATCCTCTAGTTCGCGCACCACAATAAGGCATTAGGTCACATGACCCATCCCCTAGGTCGCTCGGCCTTACTTATACATTAGGTCGTACCTCGTTATGTCGCGACTTTGCGTAGCACGGCCTGCTTCAACTCTTTAGGTCGTTTGCACCTTAGTTCGGCCTTGTTAGGTCGTAAGAGTAATTACACTTTGATGGTTTTTGGGAATTGATTTCCTTGGATTTTATTCACGTCTTCGAATGTGAATTTTTGTGACTTGTTGTTTCTACAACCATTTTTGTGATTTGTCACTTTAAATATATAAAGGTTCCAATACTAGTAGTAAATATCAAAACTCTTTCATCAAAGCGATTTCAACTCTATTTTATTACAAAGCTCTTTTTCCTAAAACCGTTTTCCAATCTATTAGTATATACAAACCTTTGCCTCATTCGAATGAGAAATTGAATTAAATGACTTAGTAAAACAAGTGGCATGAAACGCTTGCGTTTGCTTCGTCGGTTAATTCTTGGACTTGTTCGATTGAACCTTTTGTGACAATTTCCTAGTGAAGATCTACAATTTGTTCGTAAATATTTAAGTTAAGTAAGTGGTTATGGGACATGAGGCTAAACTCATATATTTACTAGCTTAGTGTGATTGACACTTCTTTATGATCAATTTCGATCATTTTTGTGATTTAGACTAGCAGTTGTGCGATGTCTCTTTGTCTACAAGGGAGACTAAACCCCGTTTGTGTGATGTTTCTACATCACATATGTAGGGTAGTGCCCCACGGTCTTCGGGCCATTCTTGTGGAGCTTCGACACAAAATTAATGGTTAGCTACCATGAGATAGCGTCTCGTTTTGTGATGCACGTGTTGTTGAGTTTTCATGCTCCCATTTTGTGATAGGCCTCCCCCTTTTTGTGATTTCTGGGTTTCTTGTGATGATTTCTAGAATTTTGTGCTTCACCAATTTTAGTGATTTCCATTGATAAGTTTTATCAAATTTTTATGCGTTGGTGAATTCGTGTGTCATTGACTTGTTATGAATACAAGTTTAGGGTATGATACCCCTTTTGGATCTTTGAGAAGATTCTTGTGATATTGATTGGTCTCTTGTTGATTTTCGTTTACATGCTTATTATAGTATGTCATTATGGTTATTATATGTTCATGCCATATCTTTTATTCTATATCATATTCTCTGATATTTATAGCTAGACTGATCCATTTATTATTTTCTTATGAAATAATACTCGGGTCAGACTGAGATGTTACAGGTGCTTCTGCTTGATTTCTCATCCAGGATCATTACCTTGAATTTTGGTTCACTACTTATATTAGTAGACTTTTTGTATACATATGAGATATAGACTCATGGACGTATTCATGATATTTTGTAGAGCAATTGTGACTATTCTTTTGTGATAGCGTGGATCATGTTTGACCACTACTCTGATGTACACTTTCATGTGTTATATATTCATATCTTTTTCCGCCTTTGTGTGATATGGATGTCTATGACTGATTTTTGTTTTGTTTATTTCTACATTTGTTTACGAAGACTATATATAGCCACCGTGTAATAGCATTGAGTTTGTTTCGGTATGTCGGATTTCCTCCTTAAATGAAATGCATGCTGTACTATCTGACATATCGGTGCTCGCACAAAGAAATTACATGGATGATCGCTCCTCAAAAGCCTTATTCTCCGAGCTAGTTGACAGCATTACACCGTAGTGTTCTTGACTAGCATGGGTATAGAGGTGGGGCTTCACAAATACATAGGTCATAATTTGAATAGATGGATCGAGTTGGATATACGCGCTACCGCTAACGTGGCCCAAAAAGCCCGTTCTGACCCCGGAACGAAATTGGGTAAACCCATATATCAAAATAGGTGTTTTAAAATATTCTGAACGAAAAAGTTTCACGTCCAAATTCCATCGTATGAAGAAGTTATGCTGAAATTAATAATTTCAAATTGATTTCAATTAAATCGATTTCAAGGCTTTTCGCGTTCGTACGATCAAACGACAAGTCCGATCGCTACGAAACTTGAAACTCTACAATAATTCATTGATACGGATCCGATGAAACTGGTTTCATCGAAATCCGAGTCCGTGACCAAAATGGCTATTTCTATATTAATTAATAAATTAAGAAGTAGTAAATAAATCAAATTTTTATATTTCAGTTTCAGAATTGGAAATTTTTTATCACTTATGATTCCTCAATCATTTACAATGATTTTAAACAAATTTAAAAATGTAAATTTAGATGATTCATTTATAAATTTCAATATTTATTCTCAATTTCATTAAATTCAAAATTATAATTTTACTTTCTAATAATGCTATTAAATTAATGAATCAATGATTATTCCATTCATATTTCAAATAGGAGGGTTTGCCATTGGATTTAAGATTATTACATAATTATTTCCCAATTTTCAACTTAATTTTTAATTTAACGTAATAAATAAAATTTGATTTCATTTATTTCAATAAGTCCACTATTATAAATTAACAAATTAACTCACTATTAAAGATTCAAATTCAATAATTCATAAACTTCATCATCTTGATTTACTTATTAATTCATAATTATTTAAAACAATTCCCTTCTCAATTTTAAAGTAACTTAAATTACCAATCATAGTATTTATTTCAATTTCTTAAAATAACCCCTTTATTATAAATTGAAACCAATTTGTTGTAGTAAGTTTTCAATTTAGTGGATTAGATTCAATTTCAACTTTTAACTTACACTTAAGTCTAGGTCATAATCAATTTATAACGTATTTCTTTCTTAGTTACTACTTTACATGCTTCTCTTATAAATTTCACAATAAAACATAAATTTTAAAGTAACGCTTATAATAATTACGACCCTATAATTACTCAACATTTAAACGAACGTTATTTCAGTTCCAATTAGTGTAACATTCATTTATTGTATTATCACTTATTTCAAATTCTAAATTTATTAACAAATAAGCAGGTAATTTATAATATATGTTACAAATTTTGAATTAATCACTATTCATTATTATTTACTTTAATTTATCATTAATTACCTTGCATTAACATTGTTACTTAAAATCCCTACCCAATTGCAATACATATTCTAATGAGTACATTTACTATTTCCGTTATGTTATAAATTATCAACCAAGAAACTTTTATTACTTTCAACAACATTGTAATTACTAATTACCTACATTGATTGTATACGTTTTCCATTATTATCATTTATTAGAATTCTATTCGACTTTCCATCTTATGCATATAGTTAACCTTTCTATTGATTTTACCTTCAAAATTTTCAGTTATTTTCTTAACTTACAAAAAGGCAATGAATAATTACATTTAATCGCTATTAGTTAAATGCATTGGTAACGAACAATAGTTGTTACCATTATACAATTTATAACATTTGTAATTTATTCTCTACAACAATTATTACCTACCAATATCATTTCGCCCCTAAATACAAAACTTGCAATTGTTCTTATTATCATATTTCATTTACTGTTAAAAATGTTTATTACATTAAATCAATTTAATACTTTCCTTAAATTTCTCATATTCAATTTATATACAGGTAAAATTCTTTTCACTACTTAAAATCATTTGAATTAACTTCGAATTACTATAAGTAGGTTTTAATTTATTTTATTTTTTCTACTAAATCTAACTACAAACTTATGAATTTAACCAAATTAAATACATGAAATTTACGGGTCGTTACACTCTCCCCCATTCAAAACTTTTCGTCCCCGAAAAGGAAAAGAATGGAAACGAAGAACTAAGAAAACAATATACCTTCTTCAAACATTAAGTTTATAAACAGTTAAATTTATAAAATTAATTAATTTACATAAAATATATCAATTTATAACCATAAAAAAAATTATACTTAAATTACTAAAGTTTGGAAAACATTTTTCAAAATATTTCTAAGTTCAAAATTTACGGAAAATTTTGGCAGAGTCTCCATTGTACGGAGAGGCTCGGGAGAAAATATAATATTAAATATAACAAAATGTCACATATAGTACCCCAAATATTATTTCCCAACACGGGAAAATATATAAAATAGCGCTATAAACCGTAATCCGAAACGTACCTATTTGTCGGGCAATTTACGCTTAATTTATGGAACCAAAAGCAGTAGCAATTGCTTCCATGACCTGCATTTCACTTACAAAATCGAAAGGGATAACAATTTCTATAAAGTGAAATAATTAAGTGGTTTCAATCACTAACAACAAGTGAATACAACAACCAAAAATTTCAACATACAGCATACACAACAAATACAAAACACCCATACAATCAAACAACCCATACAAGAAGAGACAACAGCCCATACTGGAGAAGCCACTCTTATTCCGGCTCCCTTAGTTAATCCTCCAGAGAGAGCCTCTACCACTTTGTCATACAAAGTTTTTCGTCAGTTATGCACTCAGTTTGGCATTGCTGAAGCAGATGCCATTCTTCCTGAGAAAACTAACACTGCTGATGTGGCGCCTCCTGGCTTTGTAGCAGTCAACCGCCAAATGTGCTTGTGCGGTGCTATTCCTCCCTTCAATGACTTTCTTCAATAGTTTCTTCTTCGATTGACCATCTCTCCGTTCCAACTGCACCACAATGGTTATGCCATTCTGATGGGGTTGTGTGTTTTATTCATGAGAACTCTAGATCGACTGCCGAGTTTCGAGGAAATTTGTTATTTATGTTCTTTCACAAAGACTAAAGATCATCCCTCTATTGTTGTTATAAGAAGCGCTAGGAATCACAAACTCATCACTGATCTTTCCGAAAGCGTTCATGGCTTCTTAAATCAGTTTTTCTTTGTTCGCTTCCCCCCAGGGTTTTACGCCATCTAGAGAGTAGGAAGTAAGATTACCTGCTTCTATTTTCCATTCCTGAGCTTTTCGAGATCTAAGTTGCTAATTTTACTCTTTCCTATTTCAGCGCTACCTCCCCCTCTAGAGATCCAGGCCACAAGCAAATTTTTGAAAGATTGAATGCTGTGACCGCTAAAGAGAGAAGTATAAAGTTTTTGTTGAGGGACGAACTTTTGCATCAGTATGGACTTTTACACACTTCTCGTTCTACACACCCAAATGAGGTTCCAGACTCCCCATCTAAAGCATTAGATGCCCCAGTTTCCACTGACGAACCTATACCAAAAGAACCTGCCCCCGAGGCTTCTCTGGTGAAGTGCTCTTCTACTGCCGACGTTGCGGGGTCGTCTGGCAAATTCGCACTTGCCCCAGTTATTGAGGAGGAAAAAACTCTTCGTTGCTTTGAAGATGCGGCCGATTTGGAAGCCGAAAAAGAAACTCCCGTCGAGCATGGCGGTGATGATACTTTTGAGGGGCTAAGCGACCTGATCATAACTTCACAGGAACTTTTAAAAGATGATGTCCCTAAAGCTCCTTCTCCTGTTGTCGAGGCGACATCAACTTTTCAGCAAATTTTGACGCCTGCCACTCAAGTCACTACCACCCCTGTGCCGAAGAGTGGTTCGTAGCCTGACGCATGTAGTTTGCACACCACACACACATAGGATTTTCAACACTTATTCGTACTTAACTTCTTTTCTCTGAAGACTTTTAAGACTTGTCTTTTTTTCAATTTCAGATTCTCCGATGGGACGCAGCGGCTCTTACTACGATGACTTTCAGCGCTATGGGAGGCGTAGTCAATATGACTATGGGCGCTACCTTCCCGTTTACATAGAGACTGACGAAGAGAGAACCGCTCGAAAGGCTCAATAGAGGAGGGCTCAAGAAGAGCGTTATGAGAGGAGAGAAAGGGAGGAGCACCATGATTCTTCCCAGAGAGGTGACGACTCTCACAAAAGAAAGTCGCATGACGACCGGGGAAAAAGTCATATAGTTGAGGACCCAAGCAAGTGTGCCAAGCACGGTGAAAAGCATGCATCTACAACTCCTGAAAAGGCCGCTGCCCCCGTCTCACTTGACATCCCTTCCGGCTCTCCTGCTCTCGGGAAGACAGACATTCAGACAATAGTCAACAGGCCTAAATTCCAAATTGGACCAGGCCCGGCTACTCTGCAAAGCCGGTTCACGCACTGGTGCCTAAAGGGAGTGCGGTTCGATCTTGACTTGGTCCCTATTGACAAACAAGCAATGCTGCAAAATCTTGATGCTGTTAGACTTGATATCGAGCGGATGTCAGGGTGGCAAAAGCTTGTTGATGAGCTTCAGAGGGTCAACCGCGTGAATATAGAGGCCATGCTGACCATGGAAAATGATAAGGCCGAGTGGCAGAAAACTTTAAGCCAGCATGATACCGAGATGAGGAACATCGCTGATTACAACGAGAAGCTTGAAGCATAAGTTGAAAAACTTAAACAAGAGCTTGCTACTTCTTCTACCTCATATACTCAAAAAGAAGAAGTACTCCAAAAGCAAGTTCGCGATGCTCACGCTACTCAGCGACATGCCGAGGCACAACTTGAGGCTGAGCAGAAAACAACGAGAAGGTATCGTGCTGACGTTGCAGAGTTACGGGAGAAGGTCAACTCCCAGGATTTGGAGATTATGAGGCTGAAAGCCCAATTGTTAAAGAATGAGAAGGAACGTGACGAAGCTATCACTGGAAGGCAGGCTGCCGAACAGTCGCATGAGGCGACTAAAGCCAACATCAACTCCACTTTATTTGACTTCTACGTGCATAGCGTTATGGGGCGCGGGAGCCTTTCATTCTTAGGACCGAAGTATGAGATTACCCTGGCCGAGGTTTGGCAGTCAATTCTTGACATGCTTGGAGGTGCAGGCGTCGGCTATGCTGAAGCATCTCTTGCAGAAAACTTTCTAGATGATGACATCGTAGCTGCTCTGTTAACGTGAAAATCGGACGCTAACACCTCGGTGTCAATTGAAGTTGGATGAAAGCACCACCCGTGTATACGGGAACTACAAGTAAGTAGAGAAAATACAGAAAAAGCAGAAAAGACAACAATTTTTATAGTGGTTCGGCTTAGAGTAAGCCTACGTCCAATTTAACTCTCTTTATTACTAAATTTGATTACAACTCTATACAACTTCCTTCAATTACAATACACTTTGGATTAGTAGCTCAAACTTCAAAGAAGTATAATCTCTCGAATTCATGTCGAATGATGTTGATTCTCTTTTGAAGTTCGTTGTAGCGTCCTTGATGTTAGAAATGCTTGAAGTGTTGTTTGAGTTGAGAATGCAGCAGAGTAATGGCTTCCTCCCAGAATCAGAAGAAGATCCCCCTGAATGATGGAGCTAGTGGCGTATTTATAGGGGTTTCTGAACAGGTCTTAAGTCGTGACCGACTTAAGGTAAGTCGTAGGTCGGCCGTTGCGACTTATCATAGGTCGTGGGTCGTTGGCGAGTTAAGGCATCCCGAGTTATGACTTAGCTGGCTCGCTTATATCCTTTAGTACCAACTGATAGGTCGTTACCGACCTAAGCCAGGTTATAGGCCGGCAGCGACTTAGGGATAAGTCGTAAGTTGCGTTTTCGAGATAAGGCTTAACTGGGATGTTGTGTCTACTGAGTACAAGTCCTGAGTCGCGAACGAGTTAACAGGCACTGGTTTAAGTAACACAGCATCGGATTTGCTTTTGTGCTTGGTCGTGAGCGACCTAGCATAAGTCGTAAGTCGGCCATGGCTTGAGTTGGTAACTACCTCAAGATATTGAGTTGGTAACTCTTCCAGGCAGTTGACAGTTGAGTCGGTCTATTTTCTTAGGGCAGTTAAGTCGGCAAGCTGTTAGGTCGGCATCCTTTTAAGTCGCTGAGTCGTTAAGCTTATTGAGTCGGCAACCTTATTAAGTCGGCAACCTTGTTAAGTCGGCAACCTTATTAGGTCGATCACAGTAGCGGTGGCGTTGCCCCCACACCCCAACCTTGGGGGTTTGGCACCCCCCTGGACCCCCCTCCGTAAGGGATCTTATTTGAAAAGCCATTCAACAGAACTTGCTTTGTTGGGATGCTGAGTTGACTATTCTTCGAGATGAACTATCATTGGTTTCTCGATCGATTTTCGATATCACGGCCTTGCTGAAAAAGTGGAGTTAACATGCTCTAGCCCGGGGAAAAGAGCAGCTTGCCAAAGCACGAGCTGAGGCAGGGGAGCAACACTTTGTGAAAGAAGCACCATTAACTGCACCCGTCCCTCCTAATCGCTACTAATCCTGAGGATATTTCCAAAATGGATGTAGTAGGAATAGTGCCTTCGGTTCCGTTCGAACCCGGGACGGACTTGTATGGATGAATGCTTGCGAAACATCGTCAGGTGGACGATGGTAATTCTAAGGGATATATTCTAAAAGGTAACGCTTAGCCTCAAGCCTCATCAAATGGGAATGGCTGAAAATCAGGGGATATGCAGCAAGGCTTCGTGGGTAGTCCCCACTAGAGGGTGAGGTCATCCTTGTCTAGATGTCCCTTTATTTCGGCTTAGTGGGCGGTAGCTGATCCCAACCGCGGGGTGATCTTGCTCGGGACTATCCAGTAAGGGATGGTTCCGGTCTTGTGTTGCAGGGGAGTTAGGGTGGCACCTAGGTACGTTGATCTAGACCAGGTACTGTGACAGGTGGTACCCCAGTGCCTAGCCATTAGTTGGAATCCATTTTCCCTACGTGCCCGTACGGTTTTGATTGTGCCCAACTATTGCTGAAACGTGAGATGCAAGCATTTCAGCTAGATTCAATTTTACTTTCTATAGACACTATTATAATATCAGAGGACTTTAATAAAAATGTTTTAGCTATCGTAAAGTAAAAACCCGACATGTTTATTTGTGGTGTGGTCTTACGAGATGCTTTTGTTTTCAAAGGACTTTGAAACTTTAATAATCAATTGGGCATGGTTTTCTCACACTGGTATTCCAGACTGACTCGGGTGTTATTTAACTGTAATGCTCGGGTCAGACCGAGTATTGTAGGATATACAGGATACGATGCTGTGGAGCTGAGGGGACGAGCTGGATGACGATACGTACTCTCGTACTTGTATATATATATATATATATATATATATATATATATATTCCGCTGTGTTGAGTTGTTGTGTATCCATTTGTATGATATTGATGTTGAGCTGTGATTGATCTACTCTGATGATGAAATATATAAACAGATATATTTGATTTTGAGTAAAGATCATTTAATATTTATTATATTTTATTCCGCTGCGATGCTTAGATTCTGATGTTGTTTTCTATTTTCTTCTTCTGCCTCTTCTTCTTTAATCCAAATGGTTCATATTTCTGTACAACTTGAGTTGATTGTTGTAGAATAGTGTTGACTCAAGGGGTACAGATTTGATGGTTGTTACACTTGGTATCAGAGCGAGGTTTGGTGATAACCTTGGCTCTGGTGGGAATTACTCATTTAAATTAGAGTCCGTAGTACTCTACAATGAGTTTGAGTGTATTAATAGATATGAGCGCCTATTTGTTAGTGAATATAAATTATTTTAATATTGTGTTAATTGGTTTATTGAGAGGCATATGAACCTTCGTCGGGTCTGGACAACTGTATCGAAGGGGTTTCTAAACGCTTGAAGAGAACAATCGATATGGTATTGTTTTAAATATGGGTAAATGAAATAATTTTACCCAAAATATATTTTTGATATAAATAAAGTTTTTGCAAACTATTTTAGCTAATATATGGTTGCTTGGATGTTAGAAATAATAATATTAAAGTACTATCATTGTTAAGTGAAAATTTAACTAGGAATTGAAATATAACCAAAGTTTAAGGGAATAAATTCATCATTATAAAATAAAATGGATAAATATGAATTATGAATGTAATTTATAAATTGAAATATAATCAAACAAGAATTTATATGAGAATAAACTATACAAATGTATTATAGTTAAAATTGATTTAAGCAGGATTTGGAAATTTAAATCCCGGAAATTTGGAAGTGTTTATTGAACTATTTTAATGATAAATGATAGCATTGTTGTGTTGGAGATATTTCTGAATGGAAATCTATTTTAAATGGATTTTGAAAGTGATATAGCATTGAAATCACTTGGATTATTGGAAAATAATTCTGATAATGACGGCCGCATCATCAGTATTCATTTCTGAATTTCTAAGTGACGGATTGCTGCCAAAAATTGATTTGTTCAGAAAAGCTGGTTGTTATTGGAAATCTCAAATGAAATTTGTTGGAAATAAAACAGGTTTGGTTTGACTTTTGAGAAATGTGATTTGAAATGTTGGAGATTTCAAAATGTTTTGAAACAAAAGTTGGGTCTTTAAAAATCCTGATGAGATAATTGTAAGTTTATAAATTGAGATGATTTTTAAATCAGGAAGAAAATATAGGCTTTGAATGTCGGAAATTTAAATTTAAAAGGGAAAAGTTAAAAATAAAATTTAACTGGATTGAAATTGATTGAATAGGCTGAAAAATAATATCCATTTGTTTCCGAAGTAAGTAGAAATCAAAATGAGATTAAATAAATCTGAGTTTAAAATAAAATTTGAATTGGAATAAAAATTCAATTGAGTTATCAAATGGAATTAGATTCTTACCTGAATAAAAATGGAAATTAAATTGGATAAGGATTGGAATTGAAATAGACAGTAAGAATAACGAGTAAGAGAATTAAAAATCCATAGCAATAAAATATGCTTGGGCTATAAATAAATAGAAGGCTTGAGTTAAAAATAAAAGATGAACATATTTAAGCCTAAAATGAATGGAAATGTGTGAAAATAATAAGTTGTGACTTATAAAATTGAAAATGGAATACAAAGCCCAAAATTAATATTTTGATGAATTGGAAAATGAAAAGAAAATTCAAACTTGAATTATATAACTAAGATAATAAAATGAAGTGGTATTTGGAATAAAAAAAATCAAGTATTGAACTATAAATAGGGAAGAACTAATTTGTTTGTAAATTAGTTAATGGAATGAGTAAATGGAACCTATTGTAGTTAAATAAAGCTGAATTGTGAGTTAACAATGAAGTTTGAAAATAAAACTCAAGTTATAAATTAAATTCGACTTGAATCATTAGTGAAGAAATATAATTGAAAGTGGCCTTGCAATTAATGAAATGAACTGAGAATGTAATTGAATTGTGAGTCCATGAAATTTTGGTGAAAAATTGGAAATGGATAGTGGATTCGGAACTTGAGTTATAACTTAAAATTTAACTTGAAGTGTTAACAGATTTAATATAGTTAGGAATGTGTCGAATAAATAAAAAATGTAAATGGATTAAAATAGTAATGGTTTGAATGTGCAAATGAAATCCAATAAGTGGAAATAAATTGGATATGGCCTTGGAATCAATTGAGTTAAGTTGAGTATAAAAGAGTAAAATGTACTTGCAAAATGAAAATGTGCTTAAGTATAAAATTTGAAGAAATTGACTTAAGCTGAATAGATGGAAGAGAGTTGAATTTAATTCAACTTAAACTAAGTTTAATAATAATGGATTGGTTTTAAATCAAGTGAAAATAAATTTAAATCGAAGTAGAATTCGGTGAGTTATAAATAATATTTAATGGAAAGAAAATTCTTAAATAAATAATTGTAAATCATTTAAATTGTTACGGAATTGAAATAATTAGGGACAATAAGGAAATGGAATGTTTTTAAGTTAATAGAATGAATGAATGCAGATAAGGAATGAAACGCTATTGAATAGATCGTGAATAAAATTGAAATAGTTATTGGATGAAATAGCTTGGATTGTCTTTGAGCTAAATAAAATAGTTTGAAATAAACAAATATGGAGTGAAATGGGTTGTAAATGAAATTTAAATGGAATGTGTCGAGCTAAATAAATGATTGTGAATGGATTAAGATAAAAGGGAAATTTAATTGGTAATGAAGATGAACCTAAATTGTTAATGGTTTTGAATGAACTGGTTTGGTTAATAAAATGAAATGCAAGTTAATGGATTCAAACTTGAAATGCAATGAAAATGAGAATATATGAATTGTGAATAAATTTAAAAACGGAATAGAATTAAGTATCAATTGAGTTGAAATCCATTTAAATTGGTTATAAAACATAAATACTTATGTATTCACATGGACCTTGTCAATTTTGCATAAAATAAATTATCATTGGATGCAAATAGAAGTAATTAAAATCCAATGAATTGATAGAAGTAAAATGAATTGATTTTGAGAGCAACTGAATTAAGTATGAGTTCAGTTGCTTAAAATAAATTAAATGTAAGCTATTGTGTTTTAAACCATTCAAATTGATGAAGTGGTGTATGAGTGGATTAAAAACCATTCAAATTGAATGAAAATAGGTTGTAAATTAATTGGGACAGTGAAATTGGTATAGAAATTGTATAATTTGCTTACGGAGAAATGTTTGATGTGAATTTCTTTTAGAATTCATGTGTTTCACCATTGTAACTAAGTGAAGTATAGTTAAACTACATATATTTGGTACTTACATGTTTAAATTGAGTAAGTACATGTACCTGGGAGCCGTGTGGCTGGATTTGGTTGTGCTATTTGCTAAAAAGTAATAAGCCGCTTGTTTAAAATGCTAAATAAGATACGCCTACGCAATAAAAATAGGAAATATGAACTGTTTTTTGTTTTTCCGACCGTGTGGGTCGATGTATATATATTTATCTCTTTTGTCAAATTGCAAAAGCTCCTCCGTACAAAGGGGACTCTGGCAAAAAATTTCAGAAATTTTGGGAGTTAGAAAATTTTTGAAAATTTGTGGAAAATTTTGTTAACGACAAAAATATTTAGAATTGGAAACTAAAATAAGATAGTAAATGAAACTAATTAAAGTAATGACATAAATTAGTTATAAATGAAAAGATAAAATTAAAAGTTCAAAGTTGAAAGTAAATGAAATTCGTATGTAATGTGGAAATCATTTTGAATAGAAATAGATATTAACTAAAGTAGTAAAGTGAAAACAAACAAAGAAGCATATAGAATGCTTATACTAAACTTAAATAAGGAATGGTGAATTCTTGATTGGAGATTGATATTACAAATATATTCCAAGTTGATTTTGAATGAGTAAATAATTGACACTTGTAAGGAAGTCGATAAAATGTTTTTGCAATATTGTGAATGGATATTAGAGCTAAGCAGGATATGCAGGTATTATAAAGGGAAAAGAAAGTTGGATTTGATTTCAAAGAATAAAACTTGAAAATGCCCGACAAAAAGGTATGCATTTAAATTTGGTGTGAAATTTGATTGGGATTTTGGATTGAGCCACTTGGCCTTTTTGTTTTCTTTTTGGATTTGGGAGTCAATAGAGACATTTTGTAGTTGTACCGAGTCAGCCGCGCAAAGGAGACGCTGGCGAAATTTTTCGAAAATTTAGAGAGCTAGAAAATTTTTGAGAAATTTTTGAAAAATTAAATTGGGTTTAAAATTTAAATTCGAATGGATTGGGTCAATGATATTGGTAGAAACCTAATGGAAGAGTTTTGGAAAATTTGCAAGTTGGATAGTGTGTCTTTAATAAAGATTGTTGGGTTATTAAAAAACTGCTGGTTTTGGGAAAATAGTAAACGGGTATTGGACCATTTTTCCTAATTAGAAATTTCGGGGATGAAATTCTTTTAAGGAGGGAGGAATGTGACGACCCGAAATTTTTGAGCAATTGAAATTGGGATATCCAATTGATTTTGTATATTTAAATGTTAAATTTTAACTCGAATTCTAATATCATCAATTATTTGGTAATTAAACCATTGAATTAAATAATTTAAAGTTGGGTAAATTGTTGAATCTAGAGTTTTAAGCCTATTAAAAATAAGTTGAAGGCTTGTAAAATTTATATTGATAACACTGAAAATAATAGAAGTTGTAATAACAATGTTATAATTCAGTTTTGAAAATTTGATCGCTTAAATTGAATTTAAAAATAGCCTTCCGAGGCGCAGTCTCGAAATTCGACGAAACCAGTTCCTTTGGGTTCATAATATTGGATTATTATCGGATTTTAAATTTCGTAGTGATCAGAGTTGTTGTGTGAGCGTACGATATATAAACGCGCTGAAATTTATATCGAAATTTAATATTATACTAGGTCCAAAAAGCTATCTTCTCCATACGATCGAATTTGGACTCAAAACTTTTTCCAGTGCGTTCGAAATAGGGGTATAACATTGTGAACGCCCAGTGGCATTCCTCAATACGAGGTCAGAATTTTTGATTGCTTAACGAGACGAGTTTAATTTAGGGTTATTACAATATATGATATTTTGATAGAAAGGAAATATAATAATAAAATTTAATAGCAAGTCAACACTGTCCATCAGCCGACCTACACTGCTCTAGCCTACCTATATTCTATAACGAGCAGCCTTGTTCGATGTTATCGCGTACGTCTCCTTCTTTTCTGATGCAGTGTAAACAGAAGAAATGCAAGTATTAGGTCGCTCACGACCTAAAAAGGAAGAGATAGGTCGCTCAAGACCTAACAATGATACAGCGCGACCTAACGAATTGAGATTGAGTTGTCTCCGACTTAAGAAAGCATGGTCACGACCTAACAACGGAGTTTTGGGTCGTCTCCGACCTAAGAAAACACAGGAAGAAGCATCCCGACCTAACAAGCTCCGACCTAGTGATATTGAACGACCTAATGATATTGAACGACCTAGTGATATTGAACGAGATAAATATGCCGAGTTACGAGCTAGTGATGTTGAACGAGATAACTTCGCCGAGTTCCGATCTAAGCAAGCTGAACTGCCTTCTATTTTAGGTCGTAGGGGATTGGGTAGTGTTGTATTTTAGGTCGTTACCGACCTATGGGTTGTGTTGGGTGTTAAGTCGTGAATCGTTGAGTCGTTATATGTTAAGTCGGTAACGAGTTAAGTCGTGTACATATGTTGTGTGTTGTATTGCTTAACTCGGTCATGAATGGGAAGTGTTAGGTCGCGTACGACCTATGGTGAGTCGGTCGTGGTGAGTCGCGTGAGTTGTTTAGGTCGTTGAGTGTTGTGTTGTATACAGGAGAGTATGTTGTGCTGATAGGTCGCTGCCGACCTAAGTTAGGTCGTAAGTCGTGGCCGACCTAAGAGTCAGGTGATGATTTGTTGCGTTGCGTTGTAAAAGCTATAAATACGCGTGCGTTGTACATTTTTTGGTGGTTGATTTTTTGAATAAAATTTCTTGTTGATTGCTTTGTGCTTTCTTCTCCAATTGGTAGTTGAGTGTAATCTCCTATCTCCTCTTTCGGTTAATCGAGTGCGCTCGATTCAACGATCGTAGAAGCCGATTCACGGAATCTAGTGCGCTAGATCAACGTGCGAAGAATCGTAGATCTTTGAACACGGTATAGTGCGCTATCAACGTGTTTGAGATAGCTAGAGTTCGGTATCTTTGGATCAACGAACTTGGGCATTTTGGTATCTTCAACTCACCGATTGCTACATTTCATTGATTGAAGTTTTGTTTGATTAATCCGCTACGTCATTATTGGTATCAGAGCCATACTTAGCCAATCATAGCTAAGTTGATTCTTGGAGCCAAATTTTTGAAGTTTGAAGTTGTTCATCGTGTTCATATTGAAGTTGCATCAAATTTGGAGTGTTTGATCCATTTCATTTTGGATCGAGGAGTTGGAAATTGTTTGGATCTATCTTGGGTTTTTGCGCGCCAAGGTTTGAAGTGTTTGAATTTGTAGCCGAGCTAAAGAGGTTGAGCCGAGTCAAATTAAGCCGACCTTACTTGAGTCGTATACATACAAGCCGAGTTAAGTTCAAGGCCGAGCCTTGTGAAATTGTTGTTTGTGAAAGCTTTGGAGTTTTGTGTTCGAATTGTTGAAGTTTGTGAAGTTTTTTCAACCATGCCACCAAGGAGAGCTAATCGTCATCAAAACGTTGAAGCTTTGTATCGTAGAGAAGAAGCCGAGCTTATGGAACAACGTATTAATGAAAAGTTTGATGAAGGCATTGGAAAATTGGAGAAATTGATGAATGATTTGAATCAAAGGAGGAGATCACCAAACTCGAACCATGGAAGAAACCGAGTTTCGCCATCGGTTACGGAAGCGAGGAGGGTATCGCCACATTCTTGTAGAGATAGAAGAGAAACATCAATTTCATCACGAAGAGATCATCATGACTATGCACATGAAGAGAGAAGAAGTCAACGTGAATTTGACAATGAAGCATATAGAGATGAAGAGAGACATAGTCAAAGAAGTATGCATGAACGAAGGGATGATAATGGTCGAGATCGATGTAGACGTACTTTTGATTTTGTTGAAGAGGGTGATAGAGCTAGTATTCATTATCGAGATCGAGACCAAGTTCGAAATTCTTATCGGGATGTTGAAGATGATCGTCGATGGGAATCGGGTATGAAGATGGAAATTCCGGAGTTTAAAGGCGGGATGGTTGCTGAAGAGTTCTTAGATTGGGTTTCAAATGTTGAAGAGATCTTTGATTTCAAGGAGGTTCCTGAGCATAGAAGGGTGAAGTTGGTTGCTACTAGGTTGAGGGGGAGAGCATTGGCGTGGTGGCAGCAAACTAAACTTACCAGAGAACGGATGGGGAAGTCAAAGATAGAATCATGGGATAAGATGAAAAAGTTGATGAGATATACTTTCTTACCTTACAACTATCAATCACTTATGTATCAGAGGTTGCAGAATCTGAGGCAAGGGACGAAGTCTGTTAGTGATTATGCTGATGAATTTTACCAACTCATTGCCAGGAATGATATTATGGAGACAGAAGAACAGCTAACTGCTAGATTCATTGGGGGATTGAGAATGCAGATCCAGGATATGGTTAATATGTTTGATCCTAGATCAGTTGCAGAGGCGCATCAGAAAGCGTTGGCTTGGGAGAAACAAGGAAGGCGTGGAGGTGGTGTGTTTACTAATTCCAATAATCAAGCAAGGGGTGTTGGTGGAAGTTCTAATGTTCCTAAACCTGTTTCAAAGCCAGTGATGAAGGAGACTGAGAAGGCGAAGGTTAGCAGTGTTTTCAAATGTTATAATTGTCAGGAGTTGGGTCACAAAAGTAATGAATGTCCGAAGCCGAAGAAGAGAACCATGGTTGCAGAAGTTGAGGAGGATGATGGTGAGGAGGCAGAATGTTCAAATACACCTTATGTTGAGGAGGAAGAAGAATTGTTTGGAGATGAAGGTTGTAATCTTATGATGAGGAGAAGTTGTTTGACACCAAAGCAAGAAGAGGATTCTAGTTGGCTGAGAAGCAATATTTTTCAATCGACATGTACTATTCTGGGGAAAGTCTGCAAGTTCGTTATTGATGCGGGAAGTTGTGATAATATTATTTCTACAGAAGCAGTAAGAAAGTTGAACTTGAAGACCGAGAAGCATCCTAAACCGTACAAGCTAGCATGGTTAAGGAAGGGTGGTGAAGTGAAAGTGTGTCGAAGGGCTTGTGTTAATTTTTCTATTGGGAAGAAACACAAAGATGAAATTTGGTGTGATGTAGTGGACATGGATGTTTGTCATTTATTGTTGGGTAGACCATGGCAATTCGATAGAGCAGTTCAACATGATGGTCGTGCTAATAGTTACAGTTTCATGTTCGAGGGTACTAAAATCACTTCGGTTCCCAAGAAGCAACAACAGAAGGAGAGCAAGTTAGAAGAGATTGAAGAGTTGAAAACTTTATTATCTTTGAAGGAGTTTGTGAAAGAAGTAGAAGATGAACCCGAGATGTTTTTGTTGATTGGGAGAGAGAGTAGTGAAGAAGTTGAAATTCCTGAAGAAGCAAAGCCAATTTTGAAAGAATTTGAAGATGTATTTCCAGAGGAGTTGCCTAAAGAGTTACCGCCACTTAGAGACATTCAACATCAAATTGATCTTGTTCCGGGAGCAGTGTTACCACATCGACCACATTACCGAATGAGTCCGAAGGAACATGAAGAGTTACGAAGGCAGGTGGAAGAGTTGTTGGAACATGGACGTGTTCAGGAAAGCTTGAGTCCTTGTGCCGTGCCAGCATTATTAGTACCAAAGAAGGACGGAACATGGAGAATGTGTACAGATAGTCGAGCTTTGAATAAGATTACTGTTCGTTACAGATTTCCTATGCCAAGGTTGGATGACTTGCTAGATCAGTTGAGTGGGGCAACTATATTTTCGAAGATTGACTTGAAGAGTGGTTATCATCAAATTCGAATCAGACCAGGTGATGAATGGAAGACAGCTTTCAAAACGAGAGAGGGGTTGTACGAATGGTTGGTCATGCCGTTTGGTTTGTCAAATGCACCTAGTACATTCATGCGGGTGATGAATCAAATCTTTAGACCATTCATTGGGAAGTTCGTCGTGGTTTATTTCGATGATATTCTGATATACAACAGGAATATGGAGGAGCATGTTCTACATTTGAGGGAAGTATTGATTATTCTTCGTGAGGAACAATTTTATGCTGCTACGAAGAAATGTGTGTTTATGATGCATACTGTTTTATTTCTTGGGTATGTTGTTTCAGGAGAAGGTATTCAAGTTGATCAAAGTAAAGTTGAAGCAGTCAGGAATTGGCCACAGCCAAAGACAATTACGGAAGTAAGAAGTTTTCATGGGCTAGCGTCATTCTACCGAAGATTCATTCCACACTTCAGTAGCGTGATGGCTCCAGTGACTGATTTCATGAAGGGTAAACAATTTGTATGGTCAGAAGAAGCGGGGGTTGCTTTTGAAAAGATCAAGGAATTGTTGACGTCTGCACCAATTCTTGTTTTACCGAATTTTCAGTTATTGTTTGAATTGCATACTGATGCTTCGAAGGTTGGTATTGGAGGAGTTCTGAGTCAGAATGGGAAGCCAGTTGCTTATTTCAGTGAAAAGTTGTCAGGGGCAAAGATGAGATACAGTACATATGACGTTGAATTCTATGCTGTCGTACAAGCTGTTAAGCATTGGAGACACTATCTATTTCAGAAGGAATTTGTTCTGTACACTGATCACGAAGCTTTGAAGCATTTACAGGGGCAGGATAAAATCTCAGCGAGACATGCATCATGGATTGCTTATTTACAGCAGTTTACTTTTGTCGTTAAGCACAAATCAGGGGTGACAAATCGGGTAGCTGATGCTTTGAGTAGGAGGAGTCATTTATTAACGACAATGAAAGTTGAAGTGACGGGGTTTGAATTACTGCCAGAGATGATTGAAGAAGATCCTTACTTTATGAAATCTGTTGAGAAAGTGAAGGATGGGAGTACCGATGAATTTATGTTGGTTGATGGATTCTTGTTCAAAGGAAATCAATTATGCATTCCAGATTGTAGTTTGAGATTGAAAATTATTAAGGAGTTGCACGAGGAAGGGCATGTGGGTCGTGATCGTACTTTGAAATTGATTTCACAGTCTTACTTTTGGCCGTCGATGAGAAAAGAGGTTAAAAGATTCGTGGAGAGATGCCATATTTGCCAGGTGTCAAAGGGAACAGCGACGAATGCAGGGTTGTATATGCCGTTGCCTGTACCGTCTAAGCCGTGGGTTGATATTGGCATGGATTTCGTTTTGGGTTTGCCTAGAACTCAAAGGGGAAATGATTCGATATTTGTTGTGGTGGACAGATTTTCAAAGATGGCACATTTTGTTGCTTGCAAAAAGACGGCGGATGCTGTTCGTGTTGCTCAATTATTTTTCAAAGAGATTTATCGACTTCATGGTTTACCAGAATCTATTGTTTCTGATCGAGATACTCGTTTTCTGAGTCACTTTTGGTTGAGTTTGTGGAAGATGGTGGGAACGAAACTGAAATTTAGCAGTGCTTATCATCCGCAAACTGATGGACAGACGGAAGTTGTTAACAGGTCATTGGGAAATTTATTGCGTTGTCTTGTACAGGATAATTTGAGAAGTTGGGACATGAAGCTATGCCAGGCAGAATTTGCTCATAATCATGCAGTGAATCGTAGCACAGGATTCAGTCCATTTCAGATTGTTTATTCAATTTTACCCAGGGGACCGTTAGATTTAGCGGTGGTACCACAACCAAAGGGGACGGTTAAACGAGCTGTTGATTTTATTGAAGGATTGACGGAGTGTCATAAGATCGTTCGGGAACGATTGGAAAAGTCGAATGAGAAGTATAAGGAAGCTGCTGATTTGAAGAGACAAAGTGTTGAATTTAATGAAGGTGATTTGGTTTATGCAGTACTGACTAAAGACCGTTTTCCGGTTGGAACGTATAATAAGTTGAAAGCACGGAAAATTGGTCCGATTGAAATTTTAAAGAAAATCAATGAGAATGCTTATAAGTTGAAGCTGCCGGAGGATGTATACACTTCTGATGTTTTCAATATTAAACATTTAATTCCGTATCGTGGGAATGAAATTGTTGTGGAAGAAGATGTTGAGAATTCGAGGTCGAATTTCTGTCAACCCGGGGAGGATGCTGCAGTGCAAACAGAAGAAATGCAAGTATTAGGTCGCTCACGACCTAAAAAGGAAGAGATAGGTCGCTCAAGACCTAACAATGATACAGCGTGACCTAACGAATTGAGATTGAGTTGTCTCCGACTTAAGAAAGCATGGTCACGACCTAACAACGGAGTTTTGGGTCGTCTCCGACCTAAGAAAACACAGGAAGAAGCATCCTGACCTAACAAGCTCCGACCTAGTGATATTGATCGACCTAATGATATTGAACGACCTAGTGATATTGAACGAGATAAATATGCCGAGTTACGAGCTAGTGATGTTGAACGAGATAACTTCGCCGTGTTCCGATCTAAGCAAGCTGAACTGCCTTCTATTTTAGGTCGTAGGGGATTGGGTAGTGTTGTATTTTAGGTCGTTACCGACCTATGGGTTGTGTTGGGTGTTAAGTCGTGAATCGTTGAGTCGTTATATGTTAAGTCGGTAACGAGTTAAGTCGTGTACATATGTTGTGTGTTGTATTGCTTAACTCGGTCATGAATGGGAAGTGTTAGGTCGCGTACGACCTATGGTGAGTCGGTCGTGGTGAGTCGCGTGAGTTGTTTAGGTCGTTGAGTGTTGTGTTGTATACAGGAGAGTATGTTGTGCTGATAGGTCGCTGCCGACCTAAGTTAGGTCGTAAGTCGTGGCCGACCTAAGAGTCAGGTGATGATTTGTTGCGTTGCGTTGTAAAAGCTATAAATACGCGTGCGTTGTACATTTTTTGGTGGTTGATTTTTTGAATAAAATTTCTTGTTGATTGCTTTGTGCTTTCTTCTCCAATTGGTAGTTGAGTGTAATCTCCTATCTCCTCTTTCGGTTAATCGAGTGCGCTCGATTCAACGATCGTAGAAGCCGATTCACGGAATCTAGTGCGCTAGATCAACGTGCGAAGAATCGTAGATCTTTGAACACGGTATAGTGCGCTATCAACGTGTTTGAGATAGCTAGAGTTCGGTATCTTTGGATCAACGAACTTGGGCATTTTGGTATCTTCAACTCACCGATTGCTACATTTCATTGATTGAAGTTTTGTTTGAATAATCCGCTGCGTCATTTTCCAGTTCAAAGTACACAAATACCTCTCTCCTTTATTATTCTTTTTCGAATCGTGACCAAAAATTCTCCTTTACCTCATGTTAAAAAAAATCCCAATTGAAATAGAATCACATCTCCTTAAAATATAATAAATTCAAGAAAAAGGGCGGCTTCCTCCTTTACCTTCCCTACCGATTCGATTTGCATTGGGAATCGAGTGCGCGTGAATTGGAGGGCTCGAGTTTGAGGCCGCGTGATGATGGTAGCGGATCGCGAGGGAAGAAGAGAATTTACTTGTAACCTGAGTGTCGATCTGGAAGGCAATCGAAGAGTGCGGCATCAGGTTTTGAATTCGACAGTTCGAAGTCAAATCGAACTCGTCGTTCTTTTGGGTTCATGGCGAATCGAGTTCAAGTGGAAGCTTGCGAGATGGTTGTTGCAAGGCCAACATGCGAGCAGGGTCCTATGGGAGGTGGTCGCGATCCAGATCGGTTAGGGGTCGTCGTTGTTATGGAGAATTTTGGGCGTCACGATGGTTTGAAGGGGGGTTCGATGCGATTAGGGTTGGATTAGCGACGTAGTGGATCGGCAGGGCTGATGTTGAGTTTGGTAGGGAGGTTCGCAGAGGTAATCGTGAACATGGAAGCCAACCTGGTGGCAGTAGCAGCACGAGACGGGGGTCGCGATCATGGTGAGGTTATTTATCGATTGTTTTTTTTCAATTTAAAAGAAAAATAAAATATGTTGATAATAAAATTTTATATAAATACACATACAAATTTTATAACAATGTCAGTAGATTAGTTTCAAGTTATTTTAGATGCTAAAAATAATTTATTTAAAAGAAATTTTGTTCTAAAACAATATATACGTATTTTCGCCCTTTAAGTTAAACTTTGAATAAATGAAGATAAAATTTGTTTAAGTAGTTTAAAATTATTTAGACACCTAAAATATATTTTTTATTTAGGGAAGAAAATAATAAAGATCAAGGGCACGTTTTAAAAGTACTAGTTAAAACCAAATTATTTATTAAATAAAATTAGTTTGTTAGTTAACTGAGTGATAATTAATTGTGGGATCGATTCAAGTATTAATAAACTGTATAAAATGTTATACAAGGTTAAATTCTGAAAGAAATCAAGCCGGTGTGGATTGGATTACTAATCTTCGGTCAAAGGTGAGTTAATCTCACTCAGTTTAAATTTAAATTTAAATGATTGAATTTAAATAATTGATTAAATGGTTGAATTGAGTGATGTGATATAGTATAGTATCATTTGAAATTGGCATATTATGTGATGCTAACGTTTGTGGATGTAGGGAAAACAGGTTGGAGGGATCCAACTGGACCCCTCAACTTTTATTTAAATTATTTAGTATTCTCTGTTCTGATTATTTGATAATTCTATAATGAATTATGTGGAAGTATTGAATGCTATGGCTTTGTTGATATAATTGCGTATAATGAATTATTAAAATATAAATTTGATTTTGGAAATGAAAATAAAAGAAGTGAAATTGCAAGTAAAATAATTATTGAGTAAATTCAAGAATAACTTGGGAAAAAGAAATAAAGTGACTTTAAAAATTTATTAAATAATCTTGCGTATGGGAAGGAAAATTTAAATAAACAGAAAGTTAATGAAACTTAAACTTCAATGTTATTGTTTAAAAGAACAAAACATTTATTTTAAATTTAGGATTTAAGTTATTTAAGAAGAATAAAGAAGGAATTGGGAATAACCTGAAATTTGTATATTTCAGATAAAGGATTTAAAAATCAATCTGAAAATAATAATAAAGTCCATAATTAATGAATTTTGAAATGAACCGATAAGTAAAGAGATTGATTTCAAATGGAATAAATTGGGAATCGATTTGGAAGATTGATTTAAGTGATTGAGATTGGAAATTTCTCTTTGAATAACCAAGTACGTTTTCAAAGTAAATTTTTAAATATAAATTAAAAGATTAAAGTTGTTTTAAGAAGTATGTTTTGGAAAAATTTACTATTTCTAAATATTTAAATTCTATAGTAAGTATTTCCATTTAATCTATTATAGCAATAATTATTTTAATCTATTATAGAAACAATTATTTAAAGAGTGACTTAGTATTTTATTTTTAAAAGTGAAATCTAGTTTTATATTTATTTTAGTAACATTATTTTCAAATATTCATATAGTATGTATTTTTAACAAATCATTGAGGTTGTTTTAACTTATATGTTCTAAAGTATATTTCTAAGTAAAGTGTTTTAAATTATTTTAAAAATCAAGTTTGTGCTTGGTGATTTCAGAGGCGATAGAAAATATTTGGGAAAGTTTATTCTGAAAAGAAAGATGGTTTTGAAACTTTTTTCAAAGGATTGAAGATAGAAATATATCTTGTGAAGATATTTTTGGGATTAATAAATAATTTGGAAAAATTATTTATTGTTTGATGGATGTTTGTGAATAGAAATTGATAGTTAAATAACCAACTATCAATATTGGACAATGCGTTGATCGTTTCGAAGAGACCGGGATCGAGATTTATTTCTCGAAAACCACTTCGATCCGGTTTGTACGATTCGTGAAAACGATTTTGGATTCAAAGATGGAGCATTGAAGTGCAAGGGCTAGTCGCTACTAATCCTGAGGATATTTCCAAAATGGATGTAGTAGGAATAGTGCCTTCGGTTCCGTTCGAACCCGGGACGGACTTGTATGGATGAATGCTTGCGAAACATCGTTAGGTGGACGATGGGCATTCTAAGGGATATATTTTAAAAGGTAACGCTTAGCCTCAAGCCTCATCAAATGGGAATGGCTGAAAATCAGGGGATATGCAGCAAGGCTTCGTGGGTAGCCCCCACTGGAGGGTGAGGTCATCCCTGTCTAGATGTCCATTTATTTCGGCTTAGTGGGCGGTTGCTGATCCCAACCGCGGGGTGATCTTGCTCGGGACTGCCCAGTAAGGGATGGTTCCGGTCTTGTGTTGCAAGGGAGTTAGGGTGTCTTCTCGGTACGCTGATGTTGACCAGGTACTGTGACAGGTGGTACCTCAGTGCCTAGCCATTAGTTGGAATCCATTTTCCCTACGTGCCCATACGGTTTTGATTGTGCCCAACTATTGCTGAAACGTGAGATGCAAGCATTTCAGCTAGATTCTATTTTACTTTCTATAGACACTATTATAATATCAGAGGACTTTAATAAAAATGTTTTAGCTATCGTAAGGTAAAAACCCGACATGTTTATTTGTGGCGTAGTCTTATGAGATGCTTTTGTTTTCAAAGGACTTTGAAACTTTAATAATCAATTGGGCGTGGTTTTCTCACACTGGTATTCCAGACTGACTCGGGTGTTATTTAACTATAATGCTCGGGTCAAACCGAGTATTGTAGGATATACAGGATACGATGTCGTGGAGCTCAGGGGACGAGCTGGATGACGATACGTACTCTCGTACTTGTGTGTGTGTGTGTGTGTGTGTATTCTGCTGTGTTGAGTTGTTGTGTATCCATTTGTATGATATTGATGTTGAGCTGTGATTGATGTACTCTGATGATGAAATATATAAACAGATATATTTGACTTTGAGTAAAGATCATTTAATATTTATTATATTTTATTCCGCTGTGATGGTTAGATTCTGATGTTGTTTTCTATTTTCTTCTTCTACCTCTTCTTCTTTAATCCAAATGGTTCGTATTTCTATACAACTTGAGTTGATTGTTGTAGAATAGTGTTGACTCAAGGGGTACGGATTTGCAGGTTGTTACATATGTTCACCTCTTCAGATCCGACAGGTGAAATCTCCATCCCGCTTCTCCTAGATCTCTATGACTTATAGGTTAGAAAAGCTTTTCTAGCATTCATCTTTTCCAAAAGAGCCTTTTGACTGTCAACCATCCTCGGATTCAGCCCCTTCATCATCTCATCAAACTCTACCCTTGTGACCATCTCCTCAGGAGTAGATGGCCTCATCAATGTTGTTATTTGTTGATTTGACACCTCAGCATGGCGAGAAGCTCCTTCTTTTACAGTAGAACTTTCAGGTTTCCTAGTTGCCATTAATTCCGGTATGCAGATTGAAGAAGTCACTTTATGGTTTGAAGCAGTTGCATGGACAATGATATAAGAGGTCTGATTCTTTTATGCTTAGTATTAGTTTTGATAGAAGTATAAAAGATGCTTGTTTTTGTTACAAGCACTAGAATAGTGGAAATTGGGTGTACTTATTTTCACATGTGGCTGACATGCTTATTGCGTCTAAGGAAAAAGGAAATAAATAGCTTAAAGTTGCGTTCAAAAGAGGAATTCAGAATGAACGATCTTAGAGAAGGAATGATATTCTTAGGCATGGTAATCTGTATAAAAAAACATGGACTTATAAGATTGACTCCCAAAGCACATATCAGTAAAGTGCTTGCTCATTTTAGCATAGAGAAGGCTATAGCCATTGGTACACCAATGCCTTTGAAACTTTTAAAAAGACTCTCTGATATATGATGAAGGCAAGGCCTTTACGGAAGAAGTGTCCTTTGTTAGTGCAGTTTGAAGTTTATGTATGTTATTGTTTGTACTAGGCCTGATTTTGCATATATTGTTGGAATGGGTAGTTGCAACATGGCTAATCCCAGAAAATCTCGTTGGCTAGCTGTCAAAGTGAGTTTAAGATCTTTAGAAGGGTCATTAGATTTTGGACTTTTTTTTGTGATGAAAAGGATTGTAGTTTAATTGGCTAGTGTGATTCAAATTATGTTGGAGATAGAGATCGAAGATAGTCAACGTTTGTATACGTATTTACTTTTGGTGGTACATCCATTAGCTGGAGAGTGAGGTTGTAAACTTAGTAGCGTTATCAACTACAGAAGTTGAGTTGACATCTGATGTTGAAACAACTAAGGAAGCAATCTATTTGAAGCGGTTATTGGGTGACTCAGGCTTCGTACATGATAATGTAATGGTGAATTGTAATAGCCAAAGTGCAATTTACTCAACTAGATATTTACCTTTCAGCTCGAGGTTAAAGCTATAGTGGTGAAAGAATCTTTTCTTGTAGCTATGAACAAAGAAAAGTTAGTTTGCTGTGGAAAATTCATACAAATGATAATGCAACAAACATGTTTACTAAGTCATTGCATGTTTTAAGTTTGAGATTGCTCGAACCTGATTCTCTTATTGAGTTGGTATGATAGGTGCGACGTAGTGGCACAATATAAAAGAGAGAGGCCTAGTTGGAGCTTGTACGTAGAAGATATAGTATTCTTCTTGCATTTATGACATCGGTTATTTCTACCTTTAGATTGGATACTTTCCATACTTTTTTGACGTGCAGGGACTTCGTCGGAGCTTGCTAACAAAGTGCAATGGGCGGTGAAATTGGCAAAGATTATTTGGAAAGTATTCGTGTTTGTATCATCTTAGATTAGATGAATATTTGTTGAAAGGAAGTCTGACGTAGGATTTGTTTCGATATATATTTAATTCAAGGTGGAGTATTGACATTATGACGTCAAATGTATGTTGGGGAATAATAATTTATTAATTGCATGTTTCATGCATTAATGAAAGGAAGCAATTATTGACTGGAATAACAAAATTTGACAGATGATTAGGTAATCAATCAATTTTCTAATCAGTTGATTAATGGAGTCAAGTTAACACATGCACATTGAAGAAAAACTGAAGATTATAATAATAGATATATGTTTTCATATGAATCGGTGAATTCATGCGACATTGAATTGTCAACCTAAATCGATTACTTCAATCCCAATTATTGAACTTTATATAAACGTAGTCATCCATCAGAGATTATTTTCCTCTCAAATTTTAGCTCTTATGTATTCTTGTATTAAATCTCTGTTAAAATAGATATACCAATTTCTTTATTCCTCTCTAAAAGTATTAACAAAATTTCTTTTTAAAAAATTAAATTGGATGTACGCTATTATGTGCAATTTTTCCCTATCAATTGCTATATCTAAAATAATTTAGTGGCCATTAATGAATTAACTGTTATAAAACAAGAAACTAACACATAAAGACGCTATTAAATATGCCATTAGTGGAAAGCGGCAGCAAATCACCTTACCGAACTTCAAATTTAGATGCTTAAAAGTTCCATTTAATAGTTATTATAACTAAGAAATAATTCACGTTGTTTTTTCTTTAACAGCACAATTCCTCTGTTCGTGTATCCATTTTTAATTATGGTAAGAATCTAAAACCTCTTCTTTTCCAAACCATCTATTACTCGGCGTGTGTCGCTTTTTAATTATGGTAAGAATCCAAAACCTCTTCTTTTCCAAACTTTCCCGATACGAAACAGAAAGAAGATTTTATATTAGGAATAATTCTCATTAATGGCTCTATAAATACATCTGCACAGTTGCCTTTTTTCTTAAAAAAACTTAGAAATTTACTGTTCACACCTTCTGCTCCTTATAACTGTTCTCCGAAATAACCATGGATAAGTTTATCATTCATCGGTTAGATGGCGATGAAGAAGAAAATCCCTCATCAGTGCCTTTCAAGCGTCCATACAAGAAGCTTTCCTCATCCAAAAAAGGACCATGGCTTGAAACATGGATCAAAATGGGAGTAAGGCGACCAGTGCTTCATTTAAGAAGGAAGAGGATCATTCTTTCCGACACAAAACCCGATCAACATGAACTGCAGTTGACAGCTACTGATGTATTTATACATGCTTCTGATGAACTACGTGAACTAGCAAAGACGGCTTATCAACTCAAAAACACAGGTTTTGATGTGAAGATAATGGATAGACACGGTAACAAGTAACATAACACATCGTTTAAGTATATTTCCAGTTCTGACACGTATGGATTCAGTGGCCCGGGTTATGGGGAGTTTCTTATTCGGAGTGATTTGAAAGAGAATCGGTTTTTAGACATCTGGGGGTTGCCTAAAAATAGAGGCGACGATGGAGAGATATGGTTTGCTTTGGTCGATTATTCTTAAGATGAAACCATACGTAGTTGGCAACAACCATTTACTTTTAATAGTATAGCACTTATCATATGTTGGCTGAATAATGTTTTTATTGTACAATTGATTGTCATATCGTGAGGTTCTCTGTTGTACAACTTGTATGTTAGAAATGTTTAAAATTCATTTATTAGTACATCTAGTTGATAATGCACAAATATAATTTTATCTTGCATTTTCGTTTGTAAGCTGGTGGGATACAGTTAGTTAATATTTTCACTAATAATACACGCATTAGATTATAAAGGTGCTTTTATGTAATATATTTTCAAGCTGGCGGAGTGGAGAAAGTGAAATGTTTCGAACTGGTGAAGGACCGTAAGGAAGAAAAAAAAAGGAAACGTACCTTATTGTGCTTAAATGTGAGGATAGGTCATGTATATGATATGGTTGTTTCCATGTTGTTACATGATAAAAATTTATTGTCCATGTACGTAATAATTGTGGTTATAATATAACGCTAACATCAAAATTAGTAATGTGGATACACTTGAGGAACATGCGTGAGCAGTCGACTGTTTCTGTGAACTAAATAAGAAAGAACATCCAAATAAATGTATTGTTTGCTGCAGTGCTGGTTCTAACGGTTTGGCTGTCCTGGACAAAAATGGAGGAAAAAAATGTAGTTGAAAAAAGTTGAGGTTCTAAAAGTTGAACTTGGATTGTCAAGACCGCGTGTAAGAGCTATAAACCACTATGCTATAATTTTTACTACATTTATTGCACTGTGAAGTTTATATATCAGTATTACTAAAAGCATCTAAAACATGTTGTTGCCCATTTCGTCATCTCCGATGGTGATGCCCTAGACGAATATCTCATTTGTGTTGCCTTTGGGCCGGGCTCGGTTTGCTGTCTATGACGAAGTAGAGTTTATGAGAAACATTATTATTATTATTATTATTATCATTATTATTATCATCATCATCATACTTGAATCAATTTATATAATGAACGTCTTTAATGAATGTGATGTTATGCATTATGTTACAAAACGTGTGGTGCGTTTAAGGTGGATGTTTCTGAAAACAATAACAAAATATTGCAAATAGAATTAGTTATATATAAGTGGAGTTATATGTGTAAATTTAAATAGAAAATGAACGCCTTGGAAATCAAGAAACCAAGATCTGTCTATATTAGTGTTATCAACTCAACGGCGGACCGGACCTTAAAAAATCCTAAACAGGACCCACCATTATGGTCCGGACCTCAGTTACCCTTCAAGCATGTACGAATTAAAAGTCGAATCATCAAACGGTTAAACCATCAATTTTAACTGGTTGAACTACGATTTTCTTCTTTTCCTCTTATTTTTTTCGTCGTATGTCATTTTCATTCTCTTTACTTGTTGGAAGAAAAGAATTAAATTTACATTTAGAACATAATCATCGTTCTAAAATGTAGACAGCGACTCTACCACTTCGTTCTTTGATGCTTAAAGCACCGGCTCCGTTAAGTTTGCTCGATACTAAGTTTCGGCCGTTGTGTACTACTACTATGTAGATAACAACAGTTATGCTAGTATAGTTATGCAAATGCAGCTGAGCACAATTGAAGTAGTTGTGCATTACTACAGTATATAATTTCAATTTTACCACTTCTTGTAGACATTTAAGGCTCTCAAAAGCTCGTCTACGCAATATTTTTTCCTATATAGCTTGTAATGTGTAAATATTTGAAATATAAAAAATGTACGATTCTAACTGTTCAACTGGTTGAAATATCAAAACTTTAAATCTTCAGTCGTCAATTCGACTTACGATTCTATCACGATAACTATCGTTTCGAAATTCAGAAATTAAATATTTTTTGAAAATCTTTTACACTTCATTATATTTACCCCATAAGATATGAATGAAGTTAGAAAAACTATTGTACAAAATATTATTTGGCATACTACATTAGAATTTGAAGATAAAAGATGATTTTGAAAATCATTTGATACATAAATGTTAATTTCCACTTCCACCGATAGCAAATACATTAACTAGCAATTAAGAAAAGCTCATACAGACTTCTCCTCAACACAGCTGACCAAACCAAAATCTGCATAAAGTCTATATGGTACTATTACTAATGAGGTACAACGAATTGATTTCATATAATACCATTGTAGTGTATATGACATTACCATTGCTATGGCATGAAAATTAATTTTATGTAATACCATTTGCAGAGTACATGACATTAACTGATAAGGTATGCCAAATTTTCAAGTACATAACTTCTATTATTTCATAAGACATTAGATTTAATTGTTGAATTTTTCCTGCCCATGCATGCTTATGGTTACAAAATAATCATGTCACCATAACCCATATCATTTTTCAATATCATTTTTTCCCATGATTCAAAAGGAAAGCATATCAGAACCGCCACATGATCCACATGACCCACGCGAATCACGCAATGAAGGCGGCTGCTTAGGAACTGAAGACATAACGGGTCTAATCGATACTCGTCTCGTCTCGCTTTGAACAACAAACCAACAATAAACCCAGATCTACAAAAATAACTGCAAAGATTGCAGAGATCAAGAAAATTAAGCATTGCGTTCTTCATTGGATGGGTTCACTGTTGATGAGACTGAATGCGACTGTTTCTGCAAATCCTAATTCGCACAAACCCTAGTGAATTAGGGATTCGATTCCCGTTGCAAAAGCGAAGATGATAGCAGTATCGATGCAATCTCCTCTATCGGTGCCTCATGAAGATCCGGTTAAAACATACATTCACATTTTCCACAATTGCCTGCCTTACATTTCTAGTACTGTCTAGTGACATTCAACTGAGGCAATCTTGATTATTTTCAGAGGCAATTTCCTACCAAATCTGGGCATAACAAAGATACTTTTATGTAGATCTTAGAGCTATGATAATCATTGATCGCCGAAGAACAAAACTAGGATTGCAGTGCGATTGTTGAGAGGAAAACCGCGAAACCTGGTTTTGAATCTCGATTTCAACATAGATCTGCAAACTAGATGCAAATCGACAGAAGGTTTGTGGGAACGAAGGATATTCGCCGAACCATCAGCATCAAAGAGGCGTCAATTAGAACTCGTTGGTCTGAGAAGATGACTGGCACATGAGTGGAGCAATTATTTTAGGAAACGTGATCCTTGTAAGCACCCTCACGTAAGTAGAAGAGTTTCACGTTTTCAGATGATTTTTTCTTCTACGGGAAAAACGAATTGATATTTGGGCTACGTGAAAAACGAATTAATGTGTTGGGCGACAAATATGTTGGGATTAAATGCACCATTTTTTTCCAATTGAGTGGAACACATGAAAATGGCATGAAAAACGGTGCAAGTACCTTAGAGGGATTTGGAAATCCAGTTGAAGAGTGCTCCAGCCAAACGTCTCGAGCAGTTTAGAAATGCGATGTACAATTATTATTTTATTTCACCATGTAGGCCTATTATACAACGATATATTTTATTTTGTGCATGTCTATTATTGCTAGAACATTTTTATTTGATTGTACTTTGTAATGTATATAATAATATAATAATAATAGCAATAAAAGAAACTCATTTTATATAAAAACAAACAACATTAATATACATCGTAAAGCTATTATTATTATTTACATAATCAAATAGAGCTTGGCAATATAAAATTATAAATTAAGACAAATGTATATATTAACAAATTCATCTAACCATTACACATGATATTAAATACTTTCTCCGACAAAACAAATTATATTGTCTGGTGTTTTGTCTGCATTTAGTAAAACTTCGTGTGGCCCTGCTTCCATTATTACTCCTTTTTCTTATTTTGCAATTTCTCAACATATATTTGTTAGTGCCTCCTTATATTTTCTAGGTTGGCTACAATATTTCTTCAAGTCTACATCTATATGATGATTGCAGCAGTAAATATTGCAATATTAAAGGTAAATAGTGGATAATAATGTTTAACCAATAAACAAATTATGCTAATATGATACTACATGAATTGCATTTGAACGTTTTAATGATCTAGTAACCTTTTTCGCACTGTTTTGTTACTACAAATGTGTATAATTTTATTATGCAAACATTATTTGTTAAAGACTATGCATGCAAGTTAATATAGAAATCTTATAAGATATCATATAGTTTGTGCAAATTTGGGAATAAAACATAGAAAAAACAATCATGGAATTCAATTGAACAAATAAAAATAAGCCCACTACACCAGGAAGAATGCTAAAAAAAGTAAGAATAAAAAATATTAGTATACACAGGTATTATGTTAATTTTTGAAAATTATTCCTTTCATATATAAAAATAATCTGGGTAAAATTATTAAATTTACCTCATTCCAGAACAATACCATGTCGAGTTGCTCTGTTCAAGTGTTTAGAAATCCCTATCAATAACGTTAATTACTTATATTGACAAGAATCTATAAGTCACTCAATAAATCAATCAACACAATACAAAACAATTTTTATACTCACTAACAAATACACGCTCATATCTATCAATACACTCAAACTCATTCTAGGGTGCTACTGACCCTATCTCTAATGAGTTACCCCATCAAAGCCAAGATTCTCGCTTAACCTTCAGCTTTGATACCACGTGTAATAGACGTGGATTTTTGAACCTCAAAAATGGACGTCAATACGTCCATTATATAACATGTCGAGCAATCAAGTACCGAAAATACCAGATCATTAGAGAAAAAGAAGAAAGAGGTAGAAGAAAATAGAAATAACAACACAGAATCTCATAATCACAGCGGAACAATATATAATAAATAGTAACATGTCTTTATACAAAAAGAACTATAAATGTTACGTATACATTCATCATCAAAGTACATAATCAATAACTCAATATTGGATAGTTATAATAACTTGTCCTCACTAGTGCAATACATACAGCCTACAATACACAATGAAATAAAATCAAATACGTTTAATTCGTTTTCGTCATCCATCTCGTCTCCTGAGCTCCATAGCATCCTAACCTAAATCTATAATACTCGGTCTGACTCGAGCATTATAATAAAATAACACCCGAGTCAGTCTGGAAAATCAGCATGAGAAAACACGCTCAATTTGAATTATATAATTTATCAAAACCCTTTGAAAAATAAAAGTATTTCGTAAGACCACGCTACACACAAACACGCCGGGTTTTTGCCTTACCATAACCAAAACATTTTATATTAAAATCATCTGATATTATAATAGTGTCTAGGTACAAGTACTTATTCAAATAGTCGAAATTGTTACATTAATTAAATTCCAGCATACTAGGCTCTACAACCAAAACCGTAAAGGCATATATTGGAGAATGAATTCCATACAAATGACTAGGCACTGAGGTACCACCTATCACAGTATACATCTAGAAAAATATACCGAGGACCTCGCCGGGATCCCCTACAACACAAGATCGGACTACCCCTAACCTAGATAGTACCGAATATGCTATCACCCCGATTGTTATCACCCTTACCGCGTTCTTCCACACATCGTAGTAATGATATCCGAGGATATCTAGAAAGATGATAAACGTACCCTAATTTAGTGTGATCCACTTAGCCTTGCTGCATGTCTTTTGATTTTCAGTTATTCCCAGTTGATGAGGCTTGAGGCTACGATAACCTTTTAAGGAATTTATACTTGGAATGCTAATTGTCCTCCAATGTGTAACGATCCAGTTTTAATGACGAATTTAAATTTGTAATTTAATTAAATTCTTGGATTTAATTATGGATTTATTTGAAAATTTTCAATTTTGATAAGATATGTATACTTATTTATTTTATAAATAGGATTTGAAACTTATTATAAATGTAATTGAATTGGATTAGAAATAAAATGTTTAAAGAAACTACTTATTAATATAGAATATAAGTGTATAGAATAAAATATGTGTTATAAATGTAATACTTAAGTTAGAAATATAATTAGAAGATAAATTACAAAATAAAAACATGTACAAATGGAAAAGTATTCAGTTTAAACTTTGAATAGAAATCTACAAAATATATGCAAACTATCTATGTACAAAAGAATTTAAAGAAAAGACTTGAAGTGTGAAGCAAGATGTAAATAAGAAGCAAAGAAATTCAAAGCCTGCAAAAGTAGATTTGTGTACATGGCAAAAGTACATATGAATATGCTTACAAAACAAAGCAGAACTGTGCATATACATACACAACAAATAGTATAAGTTGTAAACAAATAGGACATTTCATTTAATGCAACATACCAAGGCAATTAATGCAAGCCTCTACAGTATGCTTTCTGTACAAATAATAAACTGCACATCTCTTTATATATATGAGTTGCCTCCAATTTGTTCAAAACCTTTTACTGAAGAAAGAAAGAAAAATAGCAAAGAAAAAAAAACAGAAATTAAAAAGAAAGCAAAAGCAAGTTCAAACCTGGGATTCAAAAAGGAAAAATCAATACTGTAGTTTTCAAAAGCAACAACTCTCTGTTTTTCAAAACTTTTCAGGTGAGCAAGCTTTCTTTCTTTTGTTTGACTTCTTTGTTTTTACCTGTGAGTAAACTTTCTACTTTGATTCTGTATGGTTGTTTGTGTGTGAACATACTACTCTAAGGATTTTAAATCTGTATATTGGTTTTATAAATGATCTTTGTGCTTGGTTGTGTGCTTTTAAATAACTTAGTTCTGCATCTATATATGTTGTTCTGTGAAATTTTGAAGAGTTGTTCTTCTAGTTTCTAGTCTCAGTATGATCATAAACAGAGATATCAAAAAAATCTAATAAGTTTTCATATAAATTTTTATATAAAACATTTTTACTTAGGATTTTAAACAAATCAGGCTGTTTAAACTTAAAAATCGAAATTTGGAAATTGCTTGAAGTTGACAGTATGATTTAGACTCTGTATATTCAAATTTCTGTAAAAAGGAAATCAATGGCTAAAAGTCGAATACTACAAATTCTTAATTTGACTTTATATCTAGAATTATTACCACAAGTTATGATTTTTAAAAGTTGAATGAAATTTTTTAGTTCAGTAATTCAAAAGCAATTCGTGTTGGAATAAAAATGGAACTTTTACCAATTTCTTGAAATTGAGTCAATTTAAATTGTTGAAACTTGAATCGTAGAAAATATAACCACCCTTGATCTCAAGAAAAATGTCAAATAATTTTTCTATTTAGTGGATTGAGAGGACGAAGCAATTTTAGGGTTTAAGGACTGTGAAATGGCGTATGAGTTTTTTTTCGCTCGTGCACACTCGTCGAGGCGTCGAGTGGGATGGGACTAGGGGAGAGGCTTCGTGGGTCATCGAAGTAGCTGCGGATGGAGTTTCGTGATAGCCAGTGACGTGACGTGGGGATGCGAGGCAATTTGCTGAGGAGGGTTTGGGTGATAGTTTCGAACGCGAGGCTTATTTTCGATTGGGAAATTTTGGTGCCGAGTCGAGTGTCGATTTCGTATGTGGGGGTGTTTTGCGACTTGTTAGAGGTCGCGATAGCCAATGGAGGTGGCGGCGGTTCGTGTGCACGTGCACGACATTGATCGGTGTCAGGAAAGTTTGGCCGAGGGGGAAACTCGAAAGAACGCTCGAGTACGTGATGCTTTGGCTCGTGTTTTTTTTGGGGTTTGCGTGAGCATCTTGTAGCTTCAGGTTAGAATAAAGAAAAAAAAATGAAAGCAAAAAGAAGAAACATGGGGGCAGGGAGAGGTCTCGGGGGAGATAGGGAAGAAATTCGAGTGTTACTCGAGAAAATTGGGGAGATGGCTCGGGTCTTTCTTCCCAAGGCTGTAAAACATAATAGTAGACCAAGTAAACTATTTTAAAACAAAATTAAGTGATCATTGATTTATAATTTAGATTTTTACTTAATGATTTAAAGTAATAAATTTAGTAATTAAGACCTAATAATTGATTTCAAAATAATTTATTAATTTAATAATTTGAAAAGGAATAGGAATTAATTTGTAAATTAAGTTAATTAAAATGGATAATTTATTATTTAAATTAATTAATTGTTTGGGTTAATTAAATAAATAATTAAAGATTTAATTACTTAATTAAGGTTTAAAGATTTATTAATTAAGGAGTACTTACTTAGTTATTGCAAATTTATTTAAAGAATAAATTAAGGATTAATTATTAATGAAGAGTTAATTAATGATTTCATTAAAAGATAATTTATTAAATGTTTTGAAATTAATTGATTATTAATTTACTGTGACTAGCGAATTTACTCATAGAAATTAATCTGATTTAAATTAATCAGATGATTAAATTGACCCTATTTATGGATGTTTGGATTATATTAGATGATGAACTGTTTGATATCCCTGACATGTAATGCTTTGTGTTATATCCTGATTCGTGTTGTGATATGTAATATAATTAATTATCTGTGATGTAATTCATTACCTGTGATATGTATATCTGTGATCTGCGAATGAAGACAAGCGTTATAGTTTATATCGCTTATCGGATATATTGTCGTATTTGATCTGTGATGATTGAATGATGTTGCACTATTGTGTTAAACCCTTGGACCACACTTATACACACACAAATATGGATTTCACGAGGAAATCGGTTAAGTCACAGATTTTTAAATAAGTTTGAATTTGAATTTTTAATTCAAATATTTTTGGAAATAAATTAAGTTTTAATGTGGAAAAGCTTTTGAAAAGCTATTTTAAGAATAAAAGTTATTTTTGAATAACTAATAAAGATTTGGAATTTAAATAATCGGATTTAGATTGAAATTCAAAAGAAATCTGAAATTGAATTCTATATTCAATATTTATGATTTAAAAAGGACTTTACAAGTTATACGGGTTTAAACCGTTTTTAA
The DNA here is from genome assembly GCA_030765085.1 of Allium cepa. NCBI lineage: Eukaryota > Viridiplantae > Streptophyta > Magnoliopsida > Asparagales > Amaryllidaceae > Allium > Allium cepa. The sequence continues at coordinate 763,206,835 of CM060937.1, read as the reverse complement.
GCGTTGATTTGAAAATTCGAATTAAAGATTGTAACTTGTATAAATGGAATTGGGGTTTTTCCAAAATAAAACTATTGTTTCTAAGTGATAAAAAGCTTTCATATGAGTAAGGAACTTCCAATTTATATTAAAGAGATTTCAAGTTTGAATCGGAAATGATTTTCCAAGTTATGAATGAATCTTTGGAAATAAGTTTTAAAAGCTATGAGATAAATTTTTGATTTAAAGATTTAAATGAGTTAATCCAATTGAAACGGAAATTGTTTTGAAATCCGTAAATGAATCTTTGTGAAACTGAGTGAACTTTGTGAAATAAATCTTTTTGTTTAAAAGATTTGAAATGGTAATTGGTTTAAACCATTTAAAAGAAACTTTGGAATTATTAAGTTGTGACTTAATCGAAATCCCATATCCATATGTTTTAAATTTTGCGCTCACTATTCGGGTTAGCCGGGAAAGGAACTTTGGGTCGTATAACCCATTCCGAGTATGTGATACGTCGTTATGGATAGCATTTGAAGATCGGTGTTGAAGACCGGGTATTTGCGAGAGTGATAGGATGACCTGTCGATTGACTCTGCACCGAGTTGCTCCGGTATAGAGTTCTCCATATGTGAAGGTGAATCCGATCAGGATTGTGGATATCCAGATTGCAAGGACTTCTTTGTAAGTTCCTTCGGTTCTGTTCGAGCCCGGAACAGACTTGTATGGATAGTATGTCTGACATTAATATTTGAGATATAAAGCCGATTTCTTTCAAATATATTTCTGTTGGTGGCGGAGAATTTATTCTTTTAGCTTAATACCCTTCTCTGAGACGTACGAGCTCAGAGGTTATGTAGTTGATGGTTATCAGCGATATATTCCCAATCTGGTAATGTGACATGCTGAGTGTTGCTGTGAAATGATCATTGTGTTGATCATTTGTGATATGATCATTTGTTTGATCTTTTATCTTTGTGATCATTTCAATGATCATTTGTTGACCCAAAGCACAGCTTTTGTATAAAGCGTGGCTTTGTGGACGAGACTTCGTCGAGCCTCACAAACTGGTAATGGTCGAAACAGGAATTGTGCGGCAAGGTTTTCAGGGATAGCTTCCCTAGGGTATGACCATTTCTTCTGGAAATGGGTAGTATCATGGAATGGAGCCCAGATACTTACTCATGTGGACACACTATATTATTTACTGTGTGATGTTGTTGGTTAGAGAGCTCTCGTTTAAAGGTCCCAAAGGACCGGGAGTGGCATATCTGAGGTTTGGTATATTCCCCGGGAAGGGGGGTAGCCGGCCTTGTTTGGCAGAGATCCAGTTGGGTTTTCGGGGCATCCTTCCAGAGGCGTTTCCATGTGGCAATGGGAAGTTCCTTGGCCTGACCATTTGTTGGAAAAATCCATTCATCCAATACGAGCCTTGTACGGGTTTAGTTGTATAACCTGCCATGGAATGTGGCGGTAACCCGTTATTGAACATGGTAGCTATAGTAGGCATAAGTGCGAAATGCCTATGCTGGCTAAGATTTATATCTTTACTTTCGAAATGATTTTTACTACACTGTGCACTAGTAATAATATCAAATGTTTCTTTTAATGCGTATCAAGCATCTTTGACTACCATAAGGAGAAATCTCCTCCGATTCTGCGTTTGCATTGTGTGTGTGTGCGGGAGGCCTTATGGTAGTCTCATTTCTAAAAAGTATTGCGAATCTATTTTAAAATATTTCGTTGTTTGTTTTTAAAGATAAACTGTTTTTGTTTGCTCACACCAGTCCCACGACTGACCCAGAGTTTATTGTTTATTTCCTAAACTCTGGGTGCTCAAAATTTTTCCACACGGGCAGTCTAGAGTTTGGTTTTTCAGATAATTAGGTTCAGTAGAAAAGCTGGAGCTAGTTCAGTTTTCTTTGGATATGGATGAGACTTGCTTAGCTTGGTGCAATCTTGATGGTGGATCGAGATAGGAGTTTTGGAGCTCTGTCTTTGGAGCTTTTTGGATCAGAGTTGCAGTATTATATTCTGAGAAGACTTATTTCATATTGTATCGTGTTCCGCTGTATTCTATGTTGTATATTCTCTGATGTTGATGATTATCATCGTATCAAATTGATGTATCAGATATTGTATTCATGCTATATCAGTGATATCATCTTTTATTTCCGCTGTGTTATTTATCATTTAATGGTGTTGCAAGCCCCCGCGAAACAAATTTGATGTTGTTTGTTAGGCATCGAGTTCGGGACGTGACAGGTTGGTATCAAAGCTGAAGGTTGAGTAAAAACTTTAGCTACGGAGTGTAACATCTTAGATGGCTCATTAGCGATAGGGTGAAGTATACCCTAGAATGAGTACAACCAGTGGAATTAAAAAGCCAAATTTCTTAGTCTATTCTTTTTATCTGGTTGTTATTCTCTAAGATATTTCGTCTGAATGTCTAAATCGGATTTCTTACTGTTTACAGATAGTAAGAATGAGTGGAAGAAGAGGACGAAATAGGAGACAGGGAAGTACTACTTTAGCTGGTCAAAACCCTGCAACGACAGATATTCCTATTCAATCTCAATTGAATTTGGATGATTTATATCAAAAGTTTTCTAGACTTGGTGGAAAGCCATTCACTGGCAAAGAAACCGTTATCGAAGCACAAGCATGGATTCGATTGTGTGAAAAGATTTTCAAAGGACTAAAATTAGAAGATGATCAGATGCGATTGATAGCTTCTTGGAAACTCCAGGAAGAGGCTTTAGTTTGGTGGGAAACTGTTACCGTGGATGAGTTGGCAGATGAATTTACTTGGAGTCATTTCAAGGAAGTGTTTGAGCAGCGATATATGTCGTCTGCTGGTATCTCTAGAGTGTATCAGGAGTTTATGGATTTAGAGGAGGGGAGTTTATCGTTTGAAGAATACTTGAACAAATTTATTGAATTATCTCGATTTGGTCCAGAATTGGTGAATACACCGTTAAAGAAGAATGAAAAGTTTATACGGGGAATGAACAAGGAGTTTCAGGAACGGATGACTACTCACGTCAAGGAATATTTTTCTAAATTGATTGATATGGGCTATAGATATGACACTCTGGAAAGCCAAAAAATCCGAAGGAGAATGGAGATGCAAGTAATCTGAATTGGAGAAAAAGGAAGTTTGGCGGAAGGAATCAAAGAAAAATAAAGGAAAGAAGAGTATACCGAAGAAAAAGAAGGATGTTACTTGTCTCAATTGTTTGGAGAAAGGTCACTACTCAGATAAGTGTAAGAATTCTTGGATGCCAGGAATGAGAGAGCCATTTATAAGGCCAGATCAGGAGTCTACGGGATGCTATAAATGCCGCAAGCCGGGACATAGGATCAAAAATTGTCCAGCCATTGAGCAAACTTTAGTAAAGAAAGTATATGCAATCAGAGACGATTCTTCAACCTCAACAAGCTGATTTAGGAAAAGAAATTTTATAAGGTAATCTTCACGTTTACGATTAAATTGTTCGAATTTTGTTCGACACTGGAACTATCATTAGTTGTATTTCTCAGCAAATCGTAAATGAATTAAGTCTTGAATCTGAAATCGTAATCGAATCTATTTATATCTATTTCGTTGGGTTTCGATATAATCTATGAACGGTTAGTTATCCCTTCGAACTAACCAATACCCATGTATACTTTGTAGATCAGGAAACCCAATTTTTTCGTAATTGATTAAGTTGTTCTCATATCTATTGTTGATATTCTGATTTGGTAAGCCAAATGCAGAATTGATATCTAGTTTGATCTGGAAAGATATTTCTCTATCTTTCATCTATCTTCATTATCTCTCTTTGGCGAATTTCGAGGACGAAATTCCTTTTGAGGGGGGAAGTCTGTAACGATCCAGTTTTAATGACGAATTTAAATTTGTAATTTAATTAAATTCTTGGATTTAATTATGGATTTATTTGAAAATTTTCAATTTTGATAAAATATGTATACTTATTTATTTTATAAATTTGATTTGAAACTTATTATAAATGTAATTGAATTGGATTAGAAATAAAATGTTTAAAGAAACTACTTATTAATATAGAATATAAGTGTATAGAATAAAATATGTGTTATAAATGTAATACTTAAGTTAGAAATATAATTAGAAGATAAATTACAAAATAAAAACATGTACAAATTGAAAAGTAGTCAGTTTAAACTTTGAATAGAAATCTACAAAATATATGCAAACTATCTATGTACAAAAGAATTTAAAGAAAAGACTTGAAGTATGAAGCAAGATGTAAATAAGAAGCAAAGAAATTCAAAGCGTGCAAAAGTAGATTTGTGTACATAGCAAAAGTACATATGAATATGCTTACAAAACAAAGCAGAACTATGCATATACATACATAACAAATAGTATAAGTCGTAAACAAATAGGACATTACATTTAATGCAACATACCAAGGCAATTAATGCAAGCCTCTACAGCATGCTTTCTGTACAAATAATAAACTGCACATCTCTTTATATACATGAGTTGCCTCCAATTTGTTCAAAACCTTTTACTGAAGAAAGAAAGAAAAATAGCAAAGAAAAATAAAACAGAAATTAAAAAGAAAGCAAAAGCAAGTTCAAACCTGGGATTCAAAAAGGAAAAATCAATACTGTAGTTTTCAAAAGCAACAACTCTCTGTTTTTCAAAACTTTTCAGGTGAGCAAGCTTTCTTTCTTTTATATGACTTCTTTGTTTTTACCTGTGAGTAAACTTTCTACTTTGAATCTGTATGGTTGTTTGTGTGTGAACATACTACTCTAAGGATTTTAAATCTGTATATTGGTTTTATAAACGAACTTTGCGCTTGGTTGTGTGCTTTTAAATAAATTAGTTCTGCATCTATATATGTTGTTCTGTGAAATTTTGAAGAGTTTTTCTTCTGGTTTCTAGTCTCCGTATGATCATAAACAGAGGTATCAAAAAAATCTAATAAGTTTTCATATAAATTTTTATATAAAACATTTTTACTTAGGATTTTAAACAAATCAGGTTGTTTAAACTTAAAAATCGAAATTTGGAAATTGCTTGAAGTTGACAGTATGATTTAGACTCTGTACATTCAAATTTCTGTAAAAAGAAAATCAATGGCTAAAAGTCGAATACTTCAAATTCTTAATTTGACTTTATATCTAGAATTATTACCTCAAGTTATGATTTTTAAAAGTTGAATGAAAATTTTTAGTTCAGTAATTCAGAAGCAATTCGTGTTGGAATAAAAATGGAACTTTTACCAATTTCTTGAAATTGAATCAATTTAAATAGTTGAAACTTGAATCGTAGCAAATATAGCCACCCCTGATCTCAAGAAAAATGTCAAATAATTTTTCTATTTAGTGGATTGAGAGGACGAAGCAATTTTAGGGTTTAAGGACTGTGAAATGGCGTATGAGTTTTTTTTCGCTCGTGCACACTCGTCGAGGCGTCGAGTGGGATGGAACCAGGGGGAGAGGCTTCGTGGGTCATCGAAGTAGCCGCAGATGGAGTTTCGTGATCGCCAGTGACGTGACGTGGGGATGCGAGGCAATTTGCTGAGGAGGGTTTGGGTGACAGTTTCGAACGCGAGGCTTATTTTCGATTGGGAAATTTTGGTGCCGAGTCGAGTGTCGATTTCGTATGTGGGGGTGTTTTGCGACTTGTTGGAGGTCGCGATGGCCAATGGAGGTGGCGGCGGTTCGTGTGCACGTGCACGACATTGATCGGTGTCAGGAAAGTTTGGCCGAGGGGGAAACTCGAAAAAACGCTCGAGTACGTGATGCTTTGGCTCGTGTTTTTTTGGTGTTTGCGTGAGCATCTTGTAGCTTCAGGTTAGAATAAAGAAAAAAAATGAAAGGAAGAAGAAGAAACATGGGGGCAGGGAGAGGTCTCGGGGGAGATAGGGAAGAAATTCGAGTGTTACTCGAGAAAACTGGGGAAATGGCTCGGGTCTTTCTTCCCAAGGCTGTAAAACATAATAGTAGACCAAGTAAACTATTTTAAAACAAAATTAAGTGATCATTGATTTATAATTTAGATTTTTACTTAATGATTTAAAGTAATAAATTTAGTAATTAAGACCTAATAATTGATTTCAAAATAATTTATTAATTTAATAATTTGAAAAGGAATAGGAATTAATTTGTAAATTAAGTTAATTAAAATGGATAATTTATTATTTAAATTAATTAATTGTTTGGGTTAATTAAATAAATAATTAAAGATTTAATTACTTAATTAAGGTTTAAAGATTTATTAATTAAGGAGTAATTACTTAGTTATTGCAAATTTATTTAAAGAATAAATTAAGGATTAATTATTAATGAAGAGTTAATTAATGATTTCATTAAAAGATAATTTATTAAATGTTTTGAAATTAATTGATTATTAATTTACCGTGACTAGCGAATTTACTCATAGAAATTAATCTGATGATTGAATTGACCCTATTTATGGATGTTTGGATTATATTAGATGATGAATTGTTTGATATTCCTGACATGTGATGCTTTGTGTTATATCTTGATTCGTATTGTGATCTGTAATATAATTAATTATCTGTGATGTAATTCATTACCTGTGATATGTATATCTGTGATCTGCGAATGAAGACAAGCGTTATAGTCTATATCGCTTATCGGATATATTGTCGTATTTGATCTGTGATGATTGAATGATGTTGCACTATTGTGTTAAACCCTTGGACCAGACCACACTTATACACACACAAATATGGATTTCACGAGGAAATCGGTTAAGTCACAGATTTTTATATGAGTTTGAATTTGAATTTTTAATTCAAATATTTTTGGAAATAAATTAAGTTTTAATGTGGAAAAGCTTTTGAAAAGCTGTTTTAAGAATAAAAGTTATTTTTGAATAACTAATAAAGATTTGGAATTTAAATAATGAGATTTAGATTGAAATTCAAAAGAAATCTGAAATTGAATTCTATATTCCGTATTTATGATTTAAAAAGGACTTTACAAGTTATACGGGCTTAAACCGTTTTTAAGCGTTGATTTGAAAATTCGAATTAATGATTGTAACTTGTATAAATGGTATTGGGGTTTTTCCAAAATAAAACTATTGTTTCTAAGTGATAAAAAGCTTTCATATGAGTAATGAACTTCCAATTTATATTAAAGAGATTTCAAGTTTGAATCGAAAATGATTTTCCAAGTTATGAATGAATCTTTGGAAATAAGTTTTAAAAGCTATGAGATAAATCTTTGATTTAAATATTTAAATGAGTTAATCCAATTGAAACGGAAATTGTTTTGAAATCCGTAAATGAATCTTTGTGAAACTGAGTGAACTTTGTGAAATAAATCTTTTTGTTTAAAAGATTTGAAATGGTAATTGGTTTAAACCATTTGAAAGAAACTTTGGAATTATTAAGTTGTGACTTAATCGAAATCCCATATCCATATGTTTTAAATTTTGCGCTCACTATTCGGGTTAGCCGGGAAAGGACCTTTGTGTCGTATAACCCATTCCGAGTATGTGATACGTCGTTATGGATAGCATTTGAAGACCTGTGTTGAAGACCGGGTATTTGCGAGAGCGATAGGATGACCTGTCGATTGACTCTGCACCGAGTTGCTCCAGTATAGAGTTCTCCATATGTGATGGGGAATCCGATCAGGATTGTGGATATCCGGATTGTAAGGACTTCTTTGTAAGTGCCTTCGGTTCTGTTCGAGCCCGGAACAGACTTGTATGGATAGTATGTCTGACATTACAAATTGAGATATAAAGCCGATTTCTTTCAATTATATTTCTGTTGGTGGCGGAGAATTTATTCTTTTAGCTTAACACCCTTCTCTGAAACGTACGAGCTCAGAGGTTATGTAGTTGATGGTTATCAGCGATATATTCCCAATCTGGTAATGTGACATGCTGAGTGTTGCTATGAAATGATCATTGTGTTGATCATTTGTGATATGATCATTTGTTTGATCTTTTATCTTTGTGATCATTTCTATGATCATTTGTTGATCCAAAGCACAACTTTTGTATAAAGCGTGGTTTTGTGGACGAGACTTCGTCGAGCCTCACAAACCGGTAATGGTCGAAACAGGAATTGTGCGGCAAGGTTTTCAGGGATAGCTTCCTTAGGGTATGACCATTTCTTCTGGAAAAGGGTAGTATCATGGAATGGAGCCCAGATACTTACTCATGTGGGCACACTATATTATTTACTGTGTGATGTTGTTGGTTAGAGAGCTCTCGTTTAAAGGTCCCAAAGGACCGGGAGTGGCATATCTGAGGTTTTGTATATTCCCCGGGAAGGGGGGTAGCCGGCCTTGTTTGGCAGAGATCCAGTTGGGTTCTCGGGGCGTCCTTCCAGAGGCGTTTCCATGTGGCAATGGGAAGTTCCTTGGCCTGACCATTTGTTGGAAAAATCCATTCATCCAATACGAGCCTTGTACGGGTTTAGTTGTATAACCTGCCATGGAATGTGGCGGTGACCTGTTATTGAACATGGTAGCTATAGTAGGCATAAGTGCGAAATGCCTATGCTGGCTAAGATTTATATCTTTACTTTCGAAATGATTTTTACTACACTATGCACGTAATAATATCAAATGTTTCTTTTAATGCATATCAAGCATCTTTGACTATCATAAGGAGAAATCTCCTCCGATTCTGCGTTTGCATTGTGTGTGTATGCGGGAGGCCTTATGGTAGTCTCATTTCTAAAAAGCATTGCGAATCTATTTTAAAATATTTCGTTGTTTGTTTTTAAAGATAAACTGTTTTTGTTTGCTCACACCAGTCCCACGACTGACCAAGTTTATTGTTTATTTCCTAAACTCTGGGTGCTCAAATTTTTTCCACACGGGCAGTCTAGAGTTTGGTTTTTCAGATAATTAGGTTCAGTAGAAAAGCTGGAGCTAGTTCATTTTTCTTTGGATATGGATGAGACTTGCTTAGCTTGGTGCAATCTTGATGGTGGATCGAGATAGGAGTTTTGGAGCTCTGTCTTTGGAGCTTTTTGGATCAGAGTAGCAGTATTATATTCTAAGAAGACTTATTTCATATTGTATCGTGTTCCGTTGTATTCTATGTTGTATATTCTCTGATGTTTATGATTATCATCATATCAAATTGATGTATTGGATATTGTATTCATGTTATATCAGTGATATCATCTTTTATTTCCGTTGTGTTATTTATCATTTAATGGTGTTGCAAGCTCCCGCGAATGTTGTTTGCTGGACATCGAGTTCGGGTCGTGACAAATGGCTATGTGCTGATAGCATTCATCCATACAAGTCCGTTCTGGGTCTGAACGAAACCGAAGATACTATTCCTACTACATCCATTTTGGAATTGTCCTTGGGATCCGTAGCGATTAGCCTTTGCAATCCATTGCTCCATCTTTGATTCCATGCTCTTGTTTTCACTTCGCAAATATACTCGTTAAATCGAAGTGATTGTCAGATAATATCCGATCCCGGTCTCTTCAAAACAACGTTAGATATTTCAGGTAAACCCAACCCCAGTTCTTTAGGAAATAAATAGACGAAGACAAGATCAGAGATCATCTCCTAACCGTTTGTTGACAGATTTCCTTATCTCCTAGAAGAACGAAATGAGTTTATACGTACAGTAGCACTTTCAATGGTAACCCTACCATATAATTCACATGTTTCTTCTAGATATATCCAAAGTTATGTTTGGGGTCCAGATTTGATAGTCGGTTATTAACTATCAAATAAACAATCATTCAACCAAAAAGTTCATTTTCCATTAAAAAACCTAAGTCCCATTTAATTTAATTTTAGTAAATTAAATCACTTTATCAAAAGGTTTGTACTTCTCTTATCGAAGTAAGTACATTTACTAACCATTCTTTTCAAAAATATTTGAAAAGCCTTTTTTAAAATAAATATGGAAAACAACACGCGGTGTCCACCATGGATTTACAACTCAATGATTACGTCTCTATCCCAAAGAAATCCAAACTTACTTGCAGGCAATCTTTGCCTCTGATTTCGCCATGAAAGTATACAATCACTTTGCGAAAACCTTATTTAATAATTTTCCCAAAATAATACTTATATAAATTTCTATATAAATTTACCAAGTTCAATTAGGAATATACCCTTCTATAAAAGTTATTATATAAAATAATATTAATATTGAATAATATATCTTTTAAAATAATAATACTAATTTTATTCTTAAATAATAATAAACTTAATATCAACTCATTATAAACTAACTTAATTAATAATTAAGTAGACTTTAAGCAATTTAAAATAATTATATGACTTTGAAACAATAATTAATTCTGACTTATTAATAAGATTCTAGTCAATTTGCAAGACTTGTTTATAAAACTTATAATTAATTTTGACAATATAAAAATATTTAAATAACTAACTTTCTGAAATATTTTTAGACAATTTTAAATTACCTTGTTTAATAATTTAAATCCTCTTTTTAAAACAAACTTAACTTCTCGATAAAATATAATTTTCAATTCCAATATAGCCAGTTTAATATTTATAATTCCCTCTCGATTTATCAACAATTTGATTTATGTCCCAATTCCATAAATCCCCTTTTTCACATTTCTAGAAGTAAATCTATCATTTATTTTTAAACCGATTTTCCCATCTCATTATAAATTCTCACCATGAATTTACATCTTCAATTTATCAACTAATAATCACTTCACTTTAATTATAAACAATGTTTATAAATCCCATAGTCTCATTTCCATTTTACAACGGTTTCACATCACTAAAATCCAATGTAATTTGATTTCTAAATTAAATTCCATTTATAAATCAATTTCTCAAATAATCCAAACTATATTCCAAACCCAACCCAATCTCGATTATATTTCCATTTGTAATTAAGAAATCTTATTTAAGATTCGGTATATTCAATTTCACATTTATTTCCAAATGCACTTCTTTTCCCAATCCATTTAAATTCTTGGTTTAAAAACTTTTATATTTAAAACAAGTATCATTAAGGAACTACTATTTCAAATCCTTATTTCAAATCTCTATTTACCATATTTCAAAATTGTTTAAGTACAAATTTAAAGTCAAACTACTTATTTTACCCAAATTCATTTCTTTTAATTAATCCAAAATTCACTATAAATATTTCACTTCCAAATTTCTTTCAAATTCAAAACATATGTTATTGGTATCTATAAAAACCAAAATCTAGGCCAAAACTACCATAACACCCAATAAGTTCAAATCACACTATAATCTACCATAGATTATTCAAACAGATCATATATCAATATATATGAAATTTAATTCAACATTTTTGAGGAATCCAGTTGGATCCCTCCAACCTGTTTCTCTGCATCCACGGATGTTAATACAATATAAAAATACAAATCCCGCTTTGAGGCAGGATATCGTCGTAATATAGGGTCATCCGCTATTATGCAGGTCGCATAGGATCTCATCCATTAAAAATATGCGGGGATATCAATCCAACTACTAATATATATTCTACTATATATATTATAACATCCAACTGATAATATTAATTATCAAATCATCTAATCAACCAACAATTTAAATTATTAATAACTTAAATTAAAAGAGTAATCCAAAAATGAGTGAGAATTAACCACATTGATTACAATCGTTGTTGATACATTCTGTTTATATCAAAATTAAACAGACGTTTAATTTTAACCAAAATCCTTGCTAACTCCATTTTACTCCAATCCAATTTCTATGCGTAGTATTCGTAGGTACGAGTGAAGCGCAACTTGTTTCATTAATTCTGATATTGTGTGAAAAAGATAAAATATTTCTACGAATAACGATTTATACAAGTAAATTAATTAACTAAAATTTAAATCATCGTTTTTAAATCATTACCCATTCATAAACATCATTCCACAAAGCCCACGAATGAGAAGAAAAAAACATCCAAACCAGAGCTTCCTCGTCTTTCCTTCTCTTCTTCTCCTTTCCCAAATAATTTTTTTTTCTTTCATTTTTTTCTAAACGACTTCGGCCATACCCCATCTACTACAAAACTCAAACTGAAGTTTGCCTCTTCTTCTACCTTTTTCTTTTTTTCCAAATAAAAAGAAAATTGCATGCCATTAATGTGCACGTGCACGCTTCCTCCTCTCACCACACTCCACGAAACCCCACTACAGCTCCGCCGATCAACTCACGATCAAAATCTCCACCACTCCATACCCATCCCGACAACCCCGCTTCACTCAATCAAAATGTGACTTTGCCCTCCTCCCCTTCTGCTATCGCTCGTTTGCGACTCCCAATAGTCGATCACACGTCACCACAATAGCAGCACTCACTCCATCGTCCTGCCTGAGTTCAACGCCGGCATCAAATTCACATATCCCCTCCTAAAACTCGCCAAAACGCAAACCCTAGCGCTGCCGAGTGTGAATCCCCAAACTTTCGATCACCATAAAATGATGCCGCAACCCACTCAAGCATACAAGATTGAAGTTTGAGCCAAAACATGATTTTTAAAGCAATTTTCGAATTTTTTATGAAGTATAAATGAAGATTTAATTTTTTGTTTGAAGCTGTTTATTTTTTTCGCCGCTTGCTTGTTACTGTCGAGCCCTGTTTTTAAAACGGGGGAAAGGTGTGACTTTTTACATGCTTGAATAGGTTAGGTCAAATCTTAGGTTGTAGAAGAAAAGACTGTTGTGAATATATATATATATATATATATATATATATACATACATATATATACACATTAATTTCTGAACATCTCGATTACGTAACTTGAAATCTTGAATCCCTAACGAGGAATGCCTCTAGGAATTTATAATGTTATAACCCTATTTCGAACACAATGAAAAAGGTTTCGAGTCCTTATTCGATCGTATGGATAAGATAGCTTTTTGGACCCAATTATTATGTTGAATTTTCGATATTAATTTCAATGCATTTATACCCTGTACGATCAAACGATAACCCCAAAAGTTACGAAATTTGAAATCCAATAATAACATACTATTACGGATCCAATGGAACTGGTTTCGTTGAAATCCGAGATTGTGCCCCGGAAGGCTATTTTTATACGTTAATTTAAACAAGATATTTTTAAAACGAGTGAATCGCTTTTAAATTCAATTTAAAAATCTTATTATCTTCATTCTTACTAATATAAACTTAGTAAGCCTTCAAATTATTTTTAAAATGCTTAAAACTCAAAATTTCACTATTTTAACGAAATTTCCATTTATTAAACTCAATTATTAAATCATCCAATAAATCGTTATATTTGAAATTTAAGTTAAAAATTAACTTCTAAATATTTAAAATCAATTAAATATTCTAATTTTAAATAACCAAAATTCTGGGTTTTTACATTCCTCCCCGGTCAAAAGAATTTCACCCCTCGAAATTTCCAATGTAAGAAGAATGGCCCAAAACCTAATAACTTTCCCAAACCCAATCAGTTTAAACAACTTTCCCAAAATCAGTTTATTGAAACCACACTATTACTTTTACTAATTTCCAAACTCATCCACAAATTCCAAATAGTACAATTTTCTCAACCATTTCAAATTATAATCAGAAATCAAACTCTAGTCATTAAAATTTTCTTTAAAATATTATAACTCCTTAAATTTTCGAAAAATTTCGCCAATGTCTCCTTTACGCTGCTAGATTCGAACAACTATAAATCGCCTCTACATGCCCAAATCATCAAAAGAAAAAAAGCCAAGTGGCTCAATCATAAAATCATCAATTTCAAACAACAATTTAACCATGTACCTTTCTGTCGGCCAATCCAATTTTCTTATGATGTTAAAGACATCAATTTAGTTCTTGCTTTTATATTCTTGATCTAATTTACTAATGATATCCAATCATATAATTCAAAATCATTTCATTCAGAAATTTTCAAATTCCAACATTTATCTCATAAAAATCCATACGATGTATGTATATCATCCGTCCGCAAAATAAAATCTAATCGCTCACCCGATCACACAACTTCACTTCCAAACTAGTATCGTTCACCCGACTCCCTAGTGCGGACTCAGATCTGGTTCCTTGATCAAAAATTATCATTCTCCTTAAATAGACATAATTATGATAGGGAACTCCAGAATCAATCAAAAATCCATATTTAGTGCTCGCCGTCGAAAATCAAGTGGAAAATCCTAACTCGGATCGATATAAATTATCCCGAAATTCTCTTCTCGAATTTGGATCAAACTGTGATGCGAATAATATACATACAACTTACGTCTTTATTTCATTTGATTCTTAGATATATCAAATTCTTTTTATTCAAATGCATTTTACTTATAATAGTCATCCATAATTATTATACTCATTGCTTTATTCACATTCGTTATTCACTTATTATATCCTTCCCAAACTAATTTCATTTAAGAATTATTCCACGTTCATTTCATTTTAACCAATTTTCAACTTCACTATTTTCTTAATACATTTCTTTAATACCAATTTCACTTAAGAACTTTCACCATCAATTTTCTTAAGTCTATTATAACATTTTATACAAATGTTCTTAGCTTTATTTCCACCCCAACTCTTAAGTTATATCCATTTATATTCAAATTCAATTCCAATTTTCCAGTTTCATATTTTATTATTATCAATCAATATTCCAAACCATATCCAAATAACTAATTGATTTAATTAGTTTATCCACTAATTTATTTCCAATCTTAATAAATTCTATTTTCAACAATTACTTCATTTAGACAACCGAGGCTACATTTTTTCAAGTTTCACTTTAATTAACTTAACTTAAGTCAAATTTTTATTTCCTAGTTCACATTTCAAATTTTACTTTCCTTGCATCCAAATTCAACACTTTAAAATATTGCTTTCTTGCAATTTACAAATTTTATAAGTTATTGTTAACTCCTCTTTTCCATGACTCAAGGACCTAACGCGTTAATTTTGGCAGCGACCTAACGACCTAAAGAATGAGCAAGCTAACATAGATGCGACTTAGCGACCTAAAGCATAGAGCAGTTCAATGCGGCACAACCTAACGACCTAACGAATTAAGAAGTTAAACGACCTAACGGGTTAACAAACAAGCGACCTAACGAGGATGAAGTTCTACAGCGAGCTAACATGTGACGACCTAAGCGACCGAGCGACCGAGCGACCGAGCGATCGAGCGACTAAATGTCCTATGCGACCTAGTGAGTTAACGACCTAGCGAGTTAACGACCTGGCGAGTTAACGACCTAGCGAGTTAACGACCTAGTGAGCCACAAGCTTCATATCGTTATGTCGCTTAGTTATAGGTCAAATCAACACTAGATCGCTGCTACTCCTGAACTCAACCTAGGTCGCTCCACTAGGTACCTCGACATGATTAAGTCACCAACTATTCTCCCCTAGGTCGCTCACGACCTAAAACCTACTAGCTTGTTCAGGTGATCAAGTGCAACCATGATGAGCCGTAACTTGTTCTCCCCTAGGTCGCTCACGACCTACGACCTACCTTCAGGTTTTCCCTATAAATACCCCGCCTGCTGCAACTAAAAGGGGACTTTTGAGATCATTTCTGGAACCCTATACTTTGTTGTTTTCTCGACTCATCTGACACTTCAAACACCGAAGATGCTTCAACGAACTTTAAGAAGAGATCTAGCACATTCAACATGAATTCGAAAGAGCTCTTCTACATCGAAGTTCTAGCTACTTGTCTTAGTGGTGTTGTAATTGAAGACCACTATAAAAGTTGTTATCGAATCAGCAATAAAGAAGATTAAAGTGGACGTAGGCTTGACTTTAAGCCGAACCACTATAAAACTTGTTGTCTCTTTATTGTTTTTTCTATGATTTTCTACTTATTTCTAATCCCCATGTGGTGCTTTCACTTTATATCTACTTACACCGGGGTGTTAGCGTCCAATTTTAGCTTTAACATTTTTGGTGCTTTCGTTGAGAAGAATCGAACTCAGGAGTGCTCCATCATTGCTTCGCAAAAGTTTGTTGAAAAAAATCTCTCTCAAAACCAGAAGTCTATCAGAGATCATGGCTCCTGGAAGAAAGAGCAGATCTACTAGACCTGGTGATGCTTATGAGAATACCGCCACTTCTCCTTCGTTAAGTCAAGAAGCTCCAAGTGTTGGAATTACACGGGCGGAATTAGATGCTGTAGTGTCTGGGTTATATCAGCAAATGGAAGCCCAGAACACTTTAATGCTGGATAGGTTGAATGCCTTGCTCGAAGCTAACCATCAACCAATGAATAATGAAGGAAACTTTGCTGATGATGTTCATAATTCTGAAGGGAGGAATATTCCTCAAAGGGCAGCTGGCCCTGCTGAAGGGGCACCTCCCCAAGCTGGAGGATCAAAGCAGCAGCCGACTCTCCGCGAACGTTTATCCGGGCAAACATCCAAGAAAATGGCTGACGTCTGTCCCGTAGAGCCTCTTAACAATGAGGATTACCTCTCGGGAATGATTCGACAAATCATGAAAGAGAGCATGCAGAGGGATGAAGATGAGAATGACTGGGGGTTTGCTCCAAGCAAGACTCCGTTCACTGAAAGATTTATGAAAGCAGAATTTCCAAGGAAGTTTGTTCCCCCCACCATTCCAGCTTATCGGGGGACAAGCGACCTAATCAATTCTTGTACAAGTATTACTGGCACATGACAGGTGCCGGGGCGACAGATGAGATCAAATGCCGGTACTTTTCGGTATATTTGGAAGGAGTGGCCCTACTCTGGTTTACAAAGCTTCCAGTCCGATCTGTATACCAGTTCTCCGATTTAACTCGGAAATATAAAGAACAATTCAGATTGTATGCTTCAAAGGCCAAGGACATAATGTCACTGTCCATCCTAGAACAGAATCCCCAAGAGTCTATTAGATCTTTCTTAAACCGCTTCAACATAGCCTTGGCTGAAGTCGACAATGCGGAGCCATGAATGATTTTGACTTACTTGATGAGGGCTATCGACAAATCGAGTGAATTTGGAAAATGGCTAAAGATGAAAGAGCCAATTTCGCTTGAGAAATTCTAAAAAAAAGCTGACGAGTTCATGCGCTTGGAAAGCCTTCATGCATCGGTAAAAGTGGTATTGATAGAGGTTGGGAATAATAATGCTGCTTCAAATAAAAAGGAATCTGGTACTCAGAAGAGGGAGAAGAAGCAAGGAAATGCGAAGAAAACTCATCTTTTTAGACCCTCAAACTTCACTCCCTTAACCGATACTCTAGAAAATATTTTCTTTGCAACCAAGGATACTTTTTAATACCCCAGACCAGCTAAGTTGAGGCTTGGGAAAAATGCTGTGCAAAATGGAAGATTCTGTCGATTCCACAATCAACTCGACCATGACACTAATGAGTGCCGCCATTTGAAGAGTTTGATTGAGGAGCTGTTGAGTGAAAATAAATTTCAGCAGTATGTGAAGAGAAACAGGAACGACCCAACTGCATCTACTCAGGGCCAACAAGTTCCCATTCATCAACCCAGTTCAGGTGAGAGGGCTGCAGCGCATGAATCTGAAAGGCCCGTCATTAATGTGATTACAGGGGGTCCTCACCCAGTAGGCAGAAGTTGGGGGTGAGATGGAAAGATATGCACGTGCTTTGAGATATACTCTGGCCGAAGAGAGTGTTTTTGTTTTGGAAGATGACACACCTCTAAAACAGCAGAGAACTTTCAATGATGACATCATATTCCGGGCACGAGACTCTGTTGGTGTAGAGGCCCCTACCATCGATCCTTTGGTGATATCTGCTGCCATCTGACCAGCCATTGTAAGGAGGATGCTTGTTGATTGCGGTGCCTCTTGCAATGTCCTCTTCAAAAAGACACTTTATCAAATGAAAATTGCCATGGCTGATGTCCAAGCTTCTTCTCAGAAAATTGTTGGGTTCACTGGAGAACCAAAACAGCCTGTTGGGACTATAGACCTATTTGTGGAACTTGGAGAAGGGGAAAAGAAGGTGGTCTGAAAGCAAACTTTTGTAATTGTTGACGAATTCTCTGCTTACAACGCGTTCTTGGGTAGACCAACTCTTGTTGCATTCAAGGCCATTCTCGCCCCATGGTGCTTGACTATGAAGTTCCCCACCGATAATGGCGTCGGTGCTGTGAAAGGGGACCAAAACGCCGGGCATGAATTATTGTCTTTTATGGTTATGATCAAATCACGATGCATGACCCAGATCAGGAGGACACGAGCTTCATCACTGATGTTGGTCTTTACTTCTATAAAGTCATGCCCTTCGGACTAAAGAACGCGGCGGCTACTTATCAAAGACTTGTTAATGCCATGTTCAAGCCCTAGATTGGCAAGACTATGGAAGTATATATAGATGATATGTTGGTAAAATCAAAGAAGGCAGTAGACCATATGGATCATCGGGAAGAAATGTTCGCGATCCTCCAAAAGTACGGAATAAAGCTAAACCCTCTGAAATGTTCATTCGGAGTGGAGTCCGGATAGTTCTTGGGTTTCATTGTGAATGCTAGGGGCATTGAAGCTAATCCTGCTCAGATTACAGCCTTAAGAGAAGTCAAAGCCCCTAGAACGAAGAAGGAATTGCAAAGCCTTAATGGAAAAGTCGCTTCTTTGAGTTGGTTTATTTACAAAGCTACTGATAAATGCATTCCCTTCTTTGATGCTCTGAAGAAAGGAAAGAAAAACTTTGAATGGACTCCTGAATGCCAGAAAGCTTTTGATGAGTTGGTTCGCCACATGAAAACACCTCCAATACTTTCTAAGCCCAACAATGGTGCAGATCTTTTCATATATCTAGCAGTTTCATCTCATGCTCTCAATGCGGCATTGGTACGGGAAGACGCAAAAGTTCAGCGCCCGGTTTATTACATCAGCAAAAGATTCACTAGGGCAGAGATGAATTATTCAAAACTGGAAAAGCTTGCATGTTGCCTATTGATTGAGTCCAGAAAGTTGAGGCCATATTTCTAAGCTCATCCTATTAAAGTCCTCACTGATCAACCTTAAAGCAAGTCCTATTTCACCCTGAAACTTCGGGTCGTCTTCTGAAGTGGAATATTGAACTCAGCCAATACGATATCACCTATCATCCCGAAGAGAAATCAATGGACAAGCTTTAGCAGATTTCATCACAGAATACACAGATAAAGGTGATAGTGAGGAAGAGGTGACTGATAACATCCCAATTCGATGGAAATTATATGTTGATGGTGCAAGAAATGATTACTGTTCCGGAGCTGGGGTTGTTATTGAAACCCCTGAAGGGCGGTCACTGTGCGATGCATTGAGATTAGAATTTCCTTCGACAAATAATGAAGCAGAATATGAAGCTCTTATTGCCGGCTTGAAGATTGCTAAAGAAATGAACATCAGAGCATTGCAGATCTATAGTGATTCTCAGCTTATTGTATGCCAAGTCAAGAAAGAGTTTCAAGCTAAAGGGGCAAATCTGCCTGCTTACTTGTCAAAGGCCTGGGAGCTTCTTGATGATTTTGACCATTATACAATAAGCCATATACCACGGGAAGAGAACATGAAGGCAGATTCTCTCGCAAAGTATTCAAGCTTTGGCGAAGCTCAATTGTTGGGATTGGTCCCTGTAGAAGTCTTGTCAGCTCCAAGCACCAATGAAATGGATATTGACCGGATCATGGCTGTATCTCAAGAGCAGGAGTCGTGGATGACTCCGATTAAGGAATATCTACTCAACGGCTCCCTGCCAGAAAACTCAAAAGAATGCTAAGCTGTTAAGAAAAGCCGCCAAATATGTAATTCAAGATGGCCGGTTGCACAAACGGGGATTCTCGATGCCATTACTTTGATGTGTAACCAAGGAAGAGGCTAAGACAATTTTAGCTGAGGTGCACGGAGGAGAGTGTGGGGATCATTCAGGTGGCCAAACTTTAGCAAAGAAAATTCTCCGCTATGGGTATTTTTTGGCCAGATATTAATCGAGACGCTGCTAGCTATTCCCGAAAGTGTGACAGATGCCAGAGATTTGCAAAAATCACAAGAGCACCTTCCATCGAACTAACACAGATGGTCAGTACATGGCCATTTTCCATTTGGGGGATAGATCTCATTGGTCCTTTACGGACTGCCAAGTCCAGAATCAAATATGCTATTGTTGCTGTTGATTATTTCACTAAATGGGATGAAGCTGAACCATTGGCTACTATTACCTCTAAAAAGATGATAAATTTTGTGACTAAAAATATCATTTGCAGGGATGGTGTGCCTCAGAAGATAATCACAGACAATGGTACCCAATTCGAAAGCGAAGAATTCCAGGACTTTTGCAAGCAATTCAAGATCCAAAAAAGCTTCTCAGTAGTGGCTCATCCGCAGGCGAACGGGCAAGTGGAAGCAGTAAACAAAATTATCAAGTCAACCATCAAAAAAACAGCTGGAAAAAGCAAAAGGTGTTTGGGTCGATAAGCTGCCACTAGCACTATGGGCACACAGAACTACTCACAAAACTGCGACTGGGCACACTCCATTCTCATTAGCATATGGATAAGAAGCAATGATTCCGGTGGAAATAGAGGACCCTTCACACAGAAGAATCCATTTCAACCAAGCTGAAAATGAAGAGCTGCAACTTGAAGCACTTGACTTCCTTGATGAAAGAAGGGAAGAGGCTAAGCTCAGAATTGCAACCCATCAACAAAGGATAGCCAGGCACTTCAATCCCAAAGTTCGCCAACGCAGCTTTGAAATTGGGGATCTAGTCTTGAAAAGGATCATGACAGCCACAGGAGTGTTTGGGCCGAACTGGGAAGGGCCGTATGTCATACGCAAAAAACTTCTTGATGGCACTTTCAAACTCACAACTGTCTAAGGAGATCCAATTCCAAGAGCTTGGAGCAGCAATCACTTGCATCCATATTTTACTTAGAAGCTTTGCTTAAATTTGTAAAATGATTGTGGATGTCTGATTCTTGTATTGAAAACCATTGTAAAACCATTGCAAATGAATAATAAGAACTATAAAGTGGATGTAGGCCCAGTTCTTGGCCGAACCACTATAAATCTTGTGTTCTTTATTACTATAAAATGCCTGTTTCATTTCGATATGCAAATATTTACGCTTATTGCTAAAATGTCGATTTAATATCGTTGGCTATCAAAGCAAAGCTTACCTATTAAACATATCCCAAGGCTCAGCGATTTCTACAAATACTCAACAAACAAATGTCAAGCCACAAAAATTCCAAATTCAATTCCTACATAAGAAGTGCTTCTCACAAATAGTTGGTGATTCCACCGAAGGGGCACCTTCCCACAGTGAAGGTTCCAAGCCCTTGCTAATTGATTGCGATCGTTTGTGAAAATGGACATCCGATTAAATAGCTTGCATCTGCCCTGTGGAATCACTTAACAATAAAATACACTTCTCAGGAAAAATGAAAATAACTTGCAAAGAAAGAAAACATGTGCTTGGAAACAACAACGAGGAATCACTGAGGGGAAGATGGTGAAAAGACATGGGCAAGCAGACATAAACAGCCAAAAAGAAGTCTTGTCTCTCGACAAAAAGGTTGGCGGAACCACCGGAGGGGCACCTTCCCACAGTGAAGGTTCCAGGCCCTTGCTAACTAATTGCGATCGTTTGTGCAAACGAACATCCGGTTAGGTAGCTTGCGTCTGCCCCGTGGATCCACTTAACCGTGAGATGCAACCTTTCTGGCGAGCCAACCACAAATAAATTCAAGCCCTCTTTGGAGGCACAACTCTTCGGAGGAAAAAGCCCTCTCCCGAGGCACACAAAGCCTTCTTCGGAGGCCCATTTCATCGGAGTTGAAGTACAAAAAGCTCTCTTCGGAGACCCACTTCACCAGTGTTGAAATGCCAAAAGCCCTCTTCGGAGGCCCATTTCACCAGAGTTGAAGTGCAAAAAGCTCTCTTCGGAGACCCACTTCACCAGAGTTGAAATGCCAAAAGCCCACTTCGGAGGCCCATTTCACTAGAGTTGAAGTGCAAAAAGCTCTCTTCGGAGACCCACTTCACCAGAGTTGAAATTCCACAAAGCCCTCTTTGGAGGCCCGCTACCCGTGTAAAGGCAAAAACAAAGCCCTCTTCGGAGGCCCGCTACCCCACGTAAAGGGAAAAAAGAAAGCCCTCCTCGGATGCACAAAAAAAAAGCCCTCTTCAGAGGCACACTTCTACTCTCAAGGGAAGATCAGTTACTCCATAATGAGAATATTCTTCTCCGAAAATTGAAGTGCCAAATCAAAGCCTTCTTTAGAAGCCCGCTTCACCGCGTAGGAGAATCCACTACTAAAAAAATGGTCATCTCCGAAAGTTGAAGTGTACAAATTTTTTCTAAAAAAAAGAGAGAAGACTTCTCCAATACAAGGCACAATCTACTAGAGCAGAATAATACTTCCTCAAAATGGAAGAATTATTCTTTAAAGTAAGAATGCAAGCCTTCTCAAAATGGAAGAGTTGTTCTCCAAAGTAAGAGTACAAGTCTTCTTAAAACAGAAGAGTTGTTCTCCCAAATCTTACCAAAGTGAAAGAGATTGCATTAAGCCATGGTATGGGGGTAATACAGTATAGCTACATTAATAAAAGAAATGCTCAAGCAACATAACACAAGTTTACTGCAATATCACACAAAGAAAATGAAGAAACTTTTGCGAAAATAAGGAGTAAATGCATTCACAAATACAGTCAAAAGATTGTACAAGTAAAAAGAATCATTTTATTCCATGCTATAAAATTTTATACATATGCAGGTTTCAAAAAAGCGGGGGCCGGTACCCGCACAATCTCCGGTCAATACAAGCCTTTATATACAAGCAAAATGCAAAAAGGCAAAACAAGAAGGATAAAGCGAGACTCGTCATTTCTTCTTCCCGCCACCTTTAGAGCCCTCGCCTGGCTTAATAGGTAGCTTTTGGAGCCGGCCTAAACGAGTCTCGGAAGAAGGGAAAGAGGTACAATTGGGTATAATTCCGCTTTCTCTTCACTAGCAGAAGTGCTTTTCTTTCTCTTCTTCGAAGTTGTGCGCTTCCCCTTCTTCCTTGAAGAAGACTCGCTGCCCGGAGTGATAAATTCAGACAACTTTGTGTCGTCGATAATAATTTTCTCCTGAGTCCTTTCACCTTCTTCAAGTTCCTCAGCCTTCTGCTCTTGTGAAGCGGCCGGGTCGTCCAAGCCTTAAAGGGCTTCTATTTGTTCTTCCTGCGACCCCGGTTGAGAAGCAGGAGTGATTTGAAAGGATGGAGGAAGAACAGCTGGAAGAAGAGAAGTCTGTGCAGCACTTGGTGTTCTCACTACAGAAGAAGAAAAGTTAAAATCAGTATTCCTCGTAAAAAGAGGAGATAGTGGCCCGTCAAGACTTAAGTAATAAGCAAGAAGTTCATCAAGCTCAGTCGAAGCAAACGAGTAATCCACTTGAGCTGGATCAACGTTGAAGTTACCTGGAGAAGTTGGCTTTATCACGTCAACTTCAAAGTCCTCTGCTTCAACGCTTTCTTGAGCCTCATCTCCAGTTTGAGCAGTTGCAATTTCAATGTCAGCTTTAGCAGGAGGCGAAGAATGGGAACTGGAGCTAATGATATCAATGTCGGCCAAAACCGAAGGATGAGTCGGGTCGGTCGAAGGTGCCTTCCCTAAATATTATCCTTCTGTTGTTCCGGCTCGCTCTTTAGCAAGTTTCTCCTTCCCCCCGGCAAGGGCGCACGTGCCTCATCATCCAGATAATGCGCCTCAAAATATGCCTCAGCATAGCCAGTGCCTCCAAGCATATCAATTGCGGCCTCCCACACTTCGGCCAAGGTAATCTCATACTTAGGGCCCAGAAATGAGAGACTACCACGCCTCAGGACGCTGTGCAAATAAAACTCGAATAAGGTAGAGATGGTGTTGTCTTTAGTTGCCTCATGAGATTCTTCGGCTGCTGCTTTGCCGGCAATGGCCTCATCACTCTCTTTTTCAACTTTAGAAAGCCGAGTTTTTAACATTTCAATCTCCATGTCCTGGGAGCTAGTTTTTTCCCGCAACTGAGCAACATCAGTGCGGTAGCTTTCTACAATTTTCTCCTGTGCCTCAAGTCTAGCCTCAGTATCTCTTTGACTAGCATGGGCATCTACCACTTGCTTTTGAAGCACCTCTTCCTTTTGAGTGTAGGAAGTGTAAGAGGCAGCAAGGTCGTCTTTAAGCCGCTTGACTTCAGCTTCGAGCTTCTCATTGTATTCGGTGATATTTTTCATCTCCGTGTCATGATGGTCAAGAACTTTTTGCCATTCGGTTTTATCGCTCTCCATGGTTAACATTGCCTCGAGATTTAAGCGATTTACCCTTTGAAGCTCGTCAACTAGCTTTTTCCATCCATACATTCTCTCAATGTCAAGTTTAAAAGCGTCAAGTTTCCTTAGCATGGCCTGCTTGTCAATGGGAACAAAGTCGAAGTCAAAGCGTACTCCTTTTAAACACCAGTTTGGAAACCGGCTTTGCAGTGCAGGCGGGGCATTCTCAATTTGATACGGAGGCCTACTGATGATCGTTTGAATATCAGCTCTTTCAAGGGCAGGAGAGCTGGAGGGGATTTCCAAAGACATGGGAGCAGCGGGCTTTTCAGAAATTGCAGACGCCGGCCTTTCGCTAAGCTTAGCCCGCTTGCTCGGATCTTCAGCGACATGACCTTTCCCTTTGACATCATAATATTTTCTTTAGTGGGAATCATCATCTCTCTGGGAAGAATCATGTCGTTCATCCCTTCTCCCATATCGCTCCTCATAAGCCAACCTCTCGCGAGCTTTTCTTGCGGCTCTTTCTTTGTCGGTCTCCCTAGGGGCAGGAAGATACCGTCTTGGATCATAAGAGTCGCATCTTCCATAGCGCTGAAAGTCATCATAGTATGAGCTACTACGTCCCATTGGAGAACCTGAAAGTGAGGAAGAGACAAAACTTAAGAATCTTCAAAGTAAAAAATCTAAGTACATATAAGTGCCAAAAATCCTAAGTGTGTGTGATGTGCAAACTACGCGCGTCAAACTACAAACCACTCTTCGGTTGGGGAGTGATGACGGATTTTACAGTGGGTGTCAACTCTTGGGCTGACGGAATTTGTTGCAAGACGGATGTCGCCTCAACTGCTGGGGAAATAACTTTAGTAGTGGTAGTGTCATCTTTAAAGAGCTCCTGTGAAGTAACCACCAGGTCGCTCAGTCCCTCAAAAATGTCGTCACCATCATGCCTAGTGGGACTTTCTCTCTCAGCTCCTTCATCAGCAGCTTCCCGGAGTGTTGAGGAGGTTCCTCTTCTTCGATAATCGGGGGAAGTGCAAATTTGCCGGAAGACCCCGCAACGTCAACGGAAGCAGAACATTTCACCAATGAAGCCTTGGTAGTAGGTTCCTTCGGTGCAAGTTCTTCGGCGGAAACCGGGGTATCTAGTGTCTCTACTTGAGAACCAGGGGCATCATGAAGCTGAGTGGATCGGGAAGAATGCAAAAGTGCGAATTGGTGCACAAATTCGTCCTACAGCAAAAATTTAACGCTTCTCTCCTCAACCGCCACAGCACTTAGTCTTTCAAAAGTAGGCTTATGGCTGGAATCTTTAGAAAGAGGAGGAAGTGCTGTAAAAGTAAAGAATGAAGTTAGCACTTTACAACTTGGATTTTGAAAAGCTCAAACATAAAGAACGGAGATAGGCAAGCTTACTTCCTACTCTCCAAATGTCGTAGAATCCAAGGGGCACCGGACGAAGAAAAATTGGTTCAAAAACCCGTGGGCGCTTTCAGGAAGATCAGTGATCAGTTATTGGTTCCTTGCGCTTCTCACAAGTATGATAGAAGGATGATCTTTGTTCTTCGCAAATGTGCACAAATTGAAAATCTCTTCAAAGCTCGGAAGACGGTCGAGTGTCCTCCTGAACAGTACACACAGTCCCATCAAGATGGCGTAGCCATTGGGGTACAACTGGAAGGGAGAGGTAGTTAATCGGAGAAGGTGCTATTGAAGAAAATCATTAAAGGGAGGGATAGATCCACTCAAGCACATCTGACGATTAACTGCGATAAAACCAAAATGTGGCATGTCAGCAGTATCATTTACCCCAGGAAGCAAAGCGTCCGCTTCAGCGATACGAACTGAATACATAATTGATTGAACACCCGTTGGTTCAGAGTAGTTGAAGTTCTTTCCGGGGGATTATCCAAGGGGTTAGCTATTGGGAAGACCTCTCCAGCTTGCCCTACTATCTCTTCTTGTTGAGAAGTCATTCTACACAAGTAACTGGATATTCAAATATGAAGGTGCGCGTTTGCTAAAAGCGTGTGAAGTGTTGTGCAAGACTACTAAAATAACAAGTAAATGAAATAAAACTTGAAATAGTACTGATTAATGCACGTCAATTCAGGAAGTTTTAAGGCTTGTTATTAAACCAAAGTTAAGTGTAGTATCAATGCAGACGATATTTAGCAACAAGCAGGTATAACTGTATGAATTTTGCGTTGATACTTCATTTAACCAGTTGATTCACATCACTTCATCTTTAGTCAGATTCATACTATTTTACTTAAGTAAAATATCGGTTCTTTGATCTAATCCATCACTCGTTGTGGGCAGTCGATGATGAGTATATTTGTCCCATTTTTCTGCAAACGTTGTGTTTAACAGGTTGTTAGCGTTAAAGTTAATATAATCTGTAAGAAAAGGTGCAACAAGTTCAGGCAGGTTATCTCAACAGTTCAAGTTGAAAATTCAATTAAGTACTGTCCAATTTTTACAAGCAGTCAAGCTCAAACGACTTAGCATAGGTCCAAGCTTCCTTAAGTCGCACTGTTCAAGTCAAAAAGTTCAGCAATATCATGTTCCCACGAGTTAAAAGGTTATGATGCAGATTAAGGCTTCAAGTCAAGGCAGTGCATATTTGTCTAAGTGTTAGGTCGTTCGAATATACTCACGACCTAAAGTTTATGTCGCAAACAATTAGGTCGCTGGTTCGTTAAGTCGTTTGGCTTTCCTTAGGTCACAAGGGCTATTAGATCGATCAAGTTCATTAGGTCGCTCCTAAAGTAGCTCGGCAGTATAACACTATCTCCAATCAACAAACCCCGAGGCCTGCCCTCCACTCATGTGCTGCCACGCGTCCGCCACCTCGCATCACTAGGAATGCAACGGTTCAACCTAGAACCCACTAACCCGTTAACCAAAGATCTCCATGTCTCCTCCAAACTCACAAACCAGTTAACCTGAGACCCAATAACCCATCATCATCTCCCCACATTGCCAAAATCACCTAAAACCAAATCAAATCACCTCAAGTCCATCATAAATCCGATTCATTACTATGTTCATTGCAATGGTAACGTAACCAATGATGATCAGAAATCGATCGTAACGTGATTTATAGTGAAATGCGACATGTGAAATTGGGTTAGAGACGAAAAATGGGGAATTCGTGATTCGATGGTGATCGTGGATTGGATAATAAACGGATCCACTTACGTGATGAGATAATGGAGATGATCGGCGACCAGTTAGTTCGAATTCGTCTTTGAAAGTTCAGAGTTCTTCGATGGCGGTTTTGAGAGTTGGAGCAAGTAAAGAGAAGAAGGAGTGTTATGCGACTTATATACAGGGACAGAGGAGTCTGAATCGGTGCACACGACCTAACTCCCTCATTAACTCGCTCACGACCTAACGCTCAGCAAGGCGCGAGTTAAGAAGTATCGAAGCATAGGACCTAGTCTCTAGGCGTATACTTCGAGGGGCAAGTGGTAACTCCTCTTTTCCATGACTCAAGGACCTAACGAGTTAATTGTGGCAGCGACCTAATGACCTAAAGAATGAGCGAGTGAACATAGATGCAACTTAGCGACCTAAAGCATATAGCAGTTCAATGCGGCACAACCTAACGACCTAACGAATTAAGAAGCCAAGCGACCTAACGGGTTAATACACAAGCGACCTAACGAGGATGAAGTTCCAGAGCGAGCTAACAGGTGACGACCTAAGCGACCTAGCACTCAGCGACCGAGCGACCTAGTAACTAAATGTCCTATGCGACCTAGCGAGTTAACGACCTAGCGAGTTAACGACCTAGCGAGCAACAAGCTTCATATCGTTATGTCTCTTAGTTATAGGTCGAACCAACACTAGATAGCTGCTACTCTTGAACTCAGCCTAGGTCGCTCCACTAGGTACCTCGACATGATTAAGTCACGAACTATTCTACCCTAGGTCGATCACGACCTGCGACCTACCAGCTTGTTCAGGTGATCAAGTGCAACCATGATGAGCCGTAACCTGTTCTCCCCTAGGTCGCTCACGACCTACGACCTACCCCTAGTTCGCTCATGACCTACGACCTACCTTCAGGTTTTCCCTATAAATACCCTGCCTGCTCCAACTGAAAGGGGACTTTTGGGCTCATTTCTGGAACGCCTATACTTTGCTGTTTTCTCGACTCATCCGACACTTCAAACACCAAAGACGCTTCAATGAACTTTAAGAAGAGATCTAGCACATTCAACATGAATTCGAAGAGCTCTTCTACATCGAAATTCTATCTACTTGTCTTAGTGGAGTTGTAATTGAAGATCATTATAAAAGTTGTAATCGAATAAGCAATAAAGAAGATTAAAGTGGACGTAGGCTTGACTTTAAGCCGAACCACTATAAAACTTGTTGTCTCTTTACTGTTTTTTCTGTGATTTTCTGCTTATTTCTAGTTCCCCTATCAACGGGTGGTGCTTTCACTTTATATCTACTTGCACCGGGGTGTTATCGTCCAATTTTAGCGTTAACAGTTATCAACTTACTTATATCTCATTCACTAATTTTCTTCCAATTCACTTCATTTACTTAGTTTACTTTACTAATTTAGTTCATACCACACTCACCTTCATTTAACTTCTCTTAAGTTAAATTTCATTTTCCATTTTCAACATTCAATTTTGCTTTCCAAATTATATAAGTTCAATCTTATTCTCTCATATTTCCAATAAACGTGGAAATAAAATCCCAAAGTTTTAAACATTTTTAGTTCTAAGTATTTCAAAATCAATTTTGAAATTATATGTTTATATATAGACAAATTCCTTGGTATGTCAAATCCTCCCTTTTGCATTTTAAACCAAAACCAGTTTTACCGAACAAAATTATAATATCAAATCACTAAGGTAGCAATTCATCACTTAGAAACTAGAAAATGAACACCGATGATGCCGCGATCATCATCAGAATTATTTTCCAACGACCTAAGTGAGTTCAGTTTATTTATTTCCTTTAAAAACCATTTTAAAAGTATTTCAATTCGCAAATATTCTCTCTAATAATATCATTATTGTTTTCCAAGACTTCGAAAAACATTTCGAAACCAACGGGAAATAAACTCCCAATTTTCCCACTGTTAAATCTTTAGTAAAATCGTTTTTATAAACCATATCAATTTTTTAAATCACATTTACAGAACCATATTTACACAATCCTATTTTGTTATACGAAATTGTTTCTTAACTTTTGACTATAATATCAACTTTTATTCAATCACCAAAACAACATATGATTATGGTTTCGTATTATCATTTCCTAACAACCAAGCACACCATATATAACTATAATAATTTCTAAAAATTACTCCTTTCGTATATAAAAATAATATGGATAAAATTATTTCATTTACCTCATTTCAAAACAATACCATGTCGAGTTGCTCTTTCAAGTGTTTATAGATCCTTGACAATAACGTTAATTACTCGTATTAACCAGAATCCATAACCCACTCAATAGATCAATCAACACAATGCAAAACAAATTTTATATTCACTAACAAATTTGCGCTTTTATCTATCCATACACTCAAACTCATTCTAGGATGCTATTGACCCTATCTCTAATGAGTTACCCCATCAAAGCCAACTCGCTTAACCATTATTTTCCTATCATACACTCAAACTCATTCTAGGATATAAACAGACGAAAATAAGGTCGGAGATCACCTTCTAACCATTGATGGATGGATTTTCCTATCATCGTCCTAGAAGAACAAAATGAGTTTATACATACAATATAACACCTTTGACGGTAATTATACCATATAATTCCTGTGTTTCTCCTAAATATTCCCAAAGTTAAGTTTTGGGTCCAGATTTAATAGTCGGTTATTTAACTATCGAATAAACAATCATTCAACCAAAGAGTTTGTTTTCCACTAAAAACACTAAGTCTCACTTAATTTAATTTTAATAAATTAAATCTCTTTATCAAAAGGTATGTACTTATCTTATCGAAGTAAGTACGATCACTAACCATTATTTTCAAAAATATTTGAAAAAACTCTTTTTAAATAAATATGGAAAACATCACGTGGTATCCACCATGGATTCACAGCTCAATGATTATGTCTCTATCTTGGAGAAATCCAAACTTAACTTTATGCAATCTCTGCCTCTGATTTCTCTATGAAAGTATACCATCCCTTTCCAAATAATTTAGTTAATAATTTTCTCAAAATAATAGTTATAAAAATTTCTATATAAATTTTCGAACTTTAATTAGGATAATATCCTTCTATAAAAGTAATTATATAATATGGTATTAATGCTGAATAACTTAATTTTTAAAATAATAATGCCAATTAATTCTTGAATAATAATTAACTTAATATCAACTCATTATAAACTAACTTAATTAATAATTAAACAGACTTTAAACAATTTAAAACAATTACATAACTTTGAAACAATAAATAATTCTGATTTATTAGTAAGATTCTAGATAATTTACAAAACTTGTTTACAAAACTGTTTTACAATACTTATAATTCATTTTAACAATTTAAAAATATTTAAATAATTAAGTTTCTAAAATATTTTTAAACATTTTAAATTACCTAGTTTAATAATTTAAAATCCTCTTTTTAAAACAAACTTAACTTCTCGATAAAATATATTTTTCAATTCCAATATAGTCGGTCTAATATTTATAAATCCCACTCGATTTATCAACAATTTGACTAACGTCCTAATTCCGTAAATCCCCTTTTTCACATTTCTTGAACTAAATCTATCATTTATTTTTAAATCGATTTACCCATCTTATTATCAATTATCATCGTGAATTTACTCTTCAATTTATCAACTGATAATCACTTCACCTTATTTACAAACATTGTTTATAAATCCCATAGTCTCATTTCCAGTTTACAACAGTTTCACATCACTTAAATCCATTGTAATTTGATTTCTAAATTAAATTCCATTTATAAATCAATTTCTCAAATAATTCAAACTATATTCCAAACCCAACACAATCTCGATTATATTTCAATTTGTAATTAAGAAATCTTATTTAAGATCCGGTATATTCAATTTCACATTTATTTCCAAATGCACTTCTTTTCCCAATCCATTTAAAATCTTGGTTTAAAAACCTTTTATATTTAAAACAAGTATCACTAAGGAATTACAATTTAAAATCGTTATTCCAAATCTCTATTTACCATATTTCGAAATTGTTAAGTACGAATTTAAAGTCAAACTATTTATTTTACCTAAATTTAATTCTTTTAATTAATCCATAATTCACTATAAATATTTCACTTCCAAATTTCTTTTTAATTTCTTTCAAATTCAAAACATATGTTATTGGTATTTAAAAATACCAAAATCTAGACTAAAACTACCACAACATCCAATAAATTCATATCATACTATAATCTCCCACAGATTAGTCAAACAGATCATATATCAATATATATGAAATTTAATTCAATATTTTTAAGGAATCCAGTTGGATCCCTCCAACTTGTTTCCCTGCATCCACAAATGCTAAAACAACATAAAATACCAATCCCGCTTCGAGGCGGGATATCGCAGTAATATAGGGGCATCCGCTATTATGCAGGCTGCATAGGGTCTCATCCGCTAAAATATGCGGGAATATCAATCCAACTACTAATATATATACTACTATATATATTATGATATCCAACTGACAATAATAATTATCAAATCATCCAATCAACCAATAACTTAAATTATTAATAATTTAAATTAAAATAGCAATCCAAAAATGAGTGAGATTTACTCACATTGATTACAACCGTCGTTGATATGTTCTGCTTAAATTAAAATTAAACAGACGTTTAATTTTAACCAAAATCCTTGCTAGCTTTAATCGACTCCAATCCAATTCCTATGCGTAGTATTCGCAGGTATTATTGCAACGCAACTCGTTTATTTAAATTCTAACATGTATGAAAAAGATACAATCTTTTACGAATAACAATTTATATAAGTAAATTAATTAACTAAAATTTAAATAACTATTTTTAAATCATTTCCCATTCATAAACATTGGTCCACAAAGCCCACGAATGAGAAAAAAAAACATCCAGACCAAGCTTCCTTCACTTCCCTTCTCTTCTTCTCCTTCCCTAAATATTCTTTTTTTTTATAAACGACTTCGGCCCACAACCATCTACCACAAAACCCAAACCGAAGCCCACCACTTCTTCCTCTATTTTAATTTTTTTCTAGAGCAAAGGAAAATGCACGCCATTAACGTGCACATGCATGCTTCCTCTTCGCTCCACATTCCACGAAACCCCACCACAACTTCGCCGATCAACTCACCATCGAAATCTCCACCACTCCATACCCATCTAGACAACCCCGTTGCACCCAATCGAAACGCGACTTCACCCTCCTTCCCTTTAGCCACCACTCGATTGTGACTCCCAATAATCGATTGCACTTTACCACAATAGTAACGCTCACCCTATCGTTGTCATGACCCGCCCTTCTCGACCCTTGAAAATCGACACAAGATACTCCACAGTATAATATGCCGACAATCAAGTGCCGGAAGAGATAGATTGTTAAGGGAAAGAAAGAAGATAGAAGAAAGAAGGAACTGAACAATATCAGAATCTCACAATCGCAGTGGAATAAAATATAATATATAATAATGATCTTTACACAAAATGAAAAATATATCTGTTTTATACAATATATCATCAATGTATCTCAAACAAACAACAATTACTAGTCAAATATCTTATACAATCACAGCAGCGGATATAAACAAGTATGGATAATACGTCTCGGACTCCAGCTCCTCTCTTGCTCCATAACATCCTATCCTGACATATAATACTCGGTCTGACCTGAGCATTATAATGAAATAACACTCGAGTCAGTCTGGAATACCAGCTAATAAAAATTCACCCAATTGATAATTATTTGATTCCCAAAGATTTATTTTCAAGTACTAAATAAATTTTCAAATGGATTTCCAAATTTATCATCTTTTAAAATAAACCCCTTTATTTTTTCAAACTATTTAAAATCCATATTTTAAATAAATCCTTCAACTATCAATGACATTACTCAAAACCCATTTATTAAAATCTTTTACCATATTTTGGAATTTATTCAACAGGATTTCACTATAGATTTTTCTACTTAAATTCAAAAATCCGATTTCATTTCTTTTTGGTATCTGACGACAACACAAATATATTCGGCTAAATTTTAGCCTACAATGATTCCAATTACAATATAATACATAGAGATTATAAATAATTTAACACACAACAAATGAAACAATTCAAATGTTTGAGGAATCCAGTTGGATCCCTCCAACCTGTTTCCCTGCATCCACAAACGTTAGCACAGCAATTAAATACCAATTCCACTTCGACGTGGAATATCGCGGTATATGGGATTTATAAAATATTATCCGCTATTATGCGGCGCAATAGGGTCTGTATCATGCAAACACACAATCAACAATTTTAAATTTAACTATTTAAAATTAAACATAACCCTTTGTTTGAGTGAGAAGATCTCACCTTTGTCTTTATTTTGCAATCCATTTCCAATCTCGTCATGACTTGTTTTCATGTCTTTTGACCTTGTATAAACATTATGTGATTTTATTAATATTCGAAATAATCGAAAATTCAATTTCATTTTATAATTTGACTTAACAAAAAAATTAGTTTTAAACTAATTTCTTTTAATAAAAAATTTCTAGTTACCAAAATACTTATATTAGTTAAAATGTATATATGTATATATATTTTATTTTCCATTTCCAAAATCTTATTCCCATAAAAATATTTGCATGTATCTATATATTTTTATAAATTTAAAAGTACAATAACACCTTCACTGCTCAACATTTAAAATCTTTATATTTTCCAAACCTTGTTTCAATGTATATTTTAATATTAAACTGAAATCAAAATAAAACTTGAAAATATACCTTACTGTAAATAAAATCTTTCCTCTATAAATAAACAAAATAGAATTTGCTTTACTATGTAACTATATACATATATATAAATTCATAAATTGAAAGAAATTGATATTTTTATAAAATCCTATTTGTTTTTATACTGTTTTATTTTCTGTTTCCTTTATAAATGCTATCGGTAAAAATTTGAAAAGAACCACATGTATACCTTAATAATCGATCGATTGAACATGCGCAACAAACAGGCTATCATCTCTTCAGACATCAACTCTACCCAAACCCACGTGTGCGACAACCCAGATGCGCCACCTTCATCGATCGACGAGCCATGACCCATCAGCGAACCACCCTAGCTCGTGAGCACTTCGACGCCGCGACTACTAGGTTGTTGACGCCGCATGCCCTAATTCCAGATGGCCATAGCTCGTGAAACCCTAATCTCTCGGCTCTTCCTAGACAATTCGATTGCGACCAACTGTTTGCCTCACGAATCACCATGCTCTCCCCCTTGCCTCAACGTCGCTCGCAATCCCCATCGAACGAAATCGAGTCGCGCCTCTGTTTCTATGATGCCCTCATTTATTTTTTTCGATTTGAAACCACGGCCCTTTTTTTCTTATCAATTCGATTTCGATTTCGTGTTTTTGAAGAGAAGTTCGACCGTTCATTTGATTTTGATTTTTGCCGAAGCTCAATTCGATTTCGAATAGTTTTATTTGGAGAAGGGAGAGAGCTCGGCCATTCCCTTTTTTTCTTGGGTTTACCTTCTGAAAAGAATGGAAGGAAGATACGTGATTTAACAGGGAGAGAATATAAACTAGGTCGGCGCAATTCAGACACTAGGTTGGCTCGAGTACAATTATGGTGGCTGGTTTGACTTAATTTAATTTTTAATATTATTGAATTTCCAAAATATCTCATTTAGCATAATTCAAAATCTCAAACTCCAAATCAGACATGCCGTCAGGCGTTTATTAGGTTTTATCCACATTCTGAACATAATGAAACGTGTTTCGGAGGCTAATTCGATCGTACGTGCAAGTTACGGAAGTAAACGATCAATTTTAAATTAAATCGATCTAAATAGTTTCTATGCGTTTTCAGCTGCCAGGGTCAAACGACAACTCTGATTGCTACGAAAATTGAAATCCGATAATAATACAATATTACGGATCCAATGGAACTGGTTTCATCGAATTCCGAGACTGTGCCTCGGAAGGCTATTTTTAAATATCGATTTAAATGATAAATTTTCAAAACTGAACAAATTATTTCCAAATTCAATTATGAGGCTTCCATTTATCTTCACTATTATCAATATAAATTTTCTAAGCCATTAAATTATTTTTAATCAGCTTAAAACTGAAGATTCAAATTTTTATCCAACTTCAATAAATTAAATTCAATAATTTAATTGCCAAATTCATATTTATATTCGAAATTCAAGTTAAACTAACCTCCAAATATTTAAAATCGATTAAATATCTCATTTCAAATGTTAAAAATTTCCGGGTCGTCACAGATTGTTAAGGGAAAGAAAGAAGATAGAAGAAAGAAGGAACTAAACAATATCAGAATCTCACAACCGCAGCGGAATAAAATATAATATATAACAATGATCTTTACAAAAAATGAAAACAATATCTGTTTGTACAATATATCATCAGAGTATCTCAAACAAACGACAATTACCAGCCAGACAATTTCATACAATCACAGCAGCAGATATAAACAAGTACGAATAATGCGTCTCGGACTCCAGCTCCTATCCTGCTCCATAGCATCCGATCCTGATATATAATACTCGGTCTAACCCGATCATTATAATGAAATAACACACGAGTCAGTCTGGAATACCAGCTGATAAAAATTCACCCAATTGATTATTAAAGTTTCAAAAATCCTTTTGAAAACAAAGGCATCTCGTAAGACCACGCCACACATAAACATGTCGGGTTTTTACCTTACGATAGCTAAAACACATTTTATAAAAATCCTCTGATATTATAGTGGGGTCTGTATACAAATACTTATAAAATAGCCGAAATTGTTACCTTCATTAAATTCCAGCTACTAGCCACAAAGTGGGTAATACAAATAAAACTCTTAAAAGGCTCGTAGGGAGAATGGATTTCCAACTAATGACTAGGCACTAAGGTACCACCTATCACAGTACCTCGTCTAGATTAGTGTACCGCGGACCACTCCCGATCCCCTGCCACACAAGGCCGGGACTACCCCTTACTGGTAATCCCGAGTAAGATCACCCCAAGGTTGGGATCAGCAACCTCACCACTAAGCCGAAGTAAAAAGGACATCTAGACAGGGATGACCTCACCCCGAAATGGGTGCTACCCACCTAGCCTTGCTGCATAACCCCTGATTTTAAGTCATTCCCGGTTAATGAGGCTTGAGGCTAAGGGTTACCTTTTAGAACGTTTCACTTAGAATGTCCATCGCCCACCTGACGATGTTGCGAAAGCAATCATCCATACAAGTCCGTCCCAGGTTCGAACGGAACCGAAGGCACTACTCCTACTACATCCATTTTGGAAATATCCTCAGGATTAGTAGCAAATAGCCCTTGCACTTCACTGCTCCATCTTCGACTCTGAACTTGTTTTTCCCATGAAAACGTACAAACTGGATCGAAGTGGTTTTCGAGAAATTAGTTCTGATCCCTGTCTCATCGAAACGATCAACGCATTGGCCAATATTGATAGTCGATGATTTAACTATCAATTAACATTCACAAACATCCATCACACAATAAATTATTTCCCACATTATTTATTTTCCTCAAAAAAAATCTTTACAAAGATATATTTCCATTTTCAAAATCCTTTTGAAACACCTTTCAAACCCAATTCTTCTCATGGAATAGATTCCCAAACCTTTACTTCCTTTGAAAACACCAAAGTACCAATATTTAAGGTTTAAAATAACTTAAATAATTTATTCTTGAAAATACATTAAAACATTTATATTAAATTTACTTACATCTTATTTAAAATATACATATACTTTTAAAAATATTTCGAATAAAACTGCTCTATAAAATATAAACTATTTTCTTTAAAATAAAATAAAGTCGTACTAAATTTTAAAATAAAGCTATGAAACCCTATACAAGTTTCAAATAAAACTTTAGTTGATTATCTTTAAAATGCAACCATTTTATAAAGTATAAATATTAATAATATTCTTGAAACATAATACTAACTACCTCTTTAGAATAATTACTTCTATGTCAAATTTGAAAAATGTTCACCTTTAAAATTCTTATAACTTAAATAATTTTCTTGAAACCATTCTTTAATACAACTTCAAATCTTCTAATTTTTTCAAAAATCAGCTTTAAAAACATACTTGGCTTTTCAGGGAAATACACTTCCATTTTGGGGTAACCTAAAGAATTCTTTTTATAAATCCTATACGATTTACCCCAATTCAATTTTATGTTCATCACTTAAATTCGTTTCCATGTTTTAAAAATAGCTCATTTTATTTTTAAAAACATTGCTATTTCCTGGGAATCACTTTCGAATATATGTTTAAAATATCTAAAATAAAGCTTCTAAAAATTATTTAATTGAAAATAATACTCAAGGAAATATATAGAGGTTTCCTAAGTACTTTAACTCAAATTTAACTTTTAAAATAAAGTTATTAAATCAAATATTTATATTATAATTTAATTTTTGAAAACTTAATACTACTTTACTTTAAAAATAATTAAATACCATAATTACTTAAATAAATATTTACTTACACTTTAAACAATTTAAAATAATATTTCCTTCTAAAATATTCTAAACATATTTAAATTGCAAATTTATATTTTGAAAGCTTTTCTTAAAAAAAAATTAAAGTTTACGGGAGAAAGCACACTTCCCATCCTTTAAAAATAAATATCACTATTATTTTAAACAATTCACATTTTCCCTTTAGAATCACAATTTCAAACACTTCAAATTACCAACCAATTTCTTGAATTTAATACCTTTTAAATTCTTTAATTAAAAATTTAATTCCTTTTAAATTCCTTTCTTAAGAATTCCTTTTATTTCCTTTAAACCCAATTTATTTATTTATATTTAAATTCCCAGGTTGTATTCATCCAATCATAGTACAACACAATTTATTCTTCAATTTAATCTATCACAGTATATAAATAGAACACAACATAACAAGATCTAAATCAATTTATCACAGAATATAAATGAGATATAACACAGAATATAAATAAGTTTCTACTTGTGAGGAATCCTGTTGGATCCCTCCAACCCGTTTCCCTGCATCCACAGATATTAGCATAACCAATAAATATCGATTCAATTTGATAATAATTATCATATTCACCTAAACAACTAATCAAACATTTAAATATTATCTATTTAAATTACTGGTAGCTAGATGTGAGTGAGATTAACTCACACTGGGTTTTCGACGAGCGTTCAAACTTAAATTAAATCGAACGGCGTTCGATTTAACCTAAATTTTTACTTGCTCAGAATGATTCCAGAATTTCTCTACTGCGTAGTACTCGTCCCTGTGATTCCGGCGTCGCCAGTTTTGTCAAAATCTGATAACGTACGCATAAGATATTAATTTTTAAAGTTCGAACTATAATTTATATAAACAGTTAACTTTTTTTTTTGTTACCAACGAATCACGACCGCACAATACTTCTTCCTCCTCACGCACGATCCAACCCAACAGCCGCCACCAACCCTAGATGCCGCACCTACCACGATCGCCTAAGGAAAGATCTAACACCACCACGTCGCGCGCCGACCTCAACTCCACCCATGGCCCAATTCTCTACGAGCTCGGTGCTATGCTCGATGTGAAAAACGAGCACGCTTCTCTGACGAACGCGGCCCCATTGCCCCCTCTCTGGTGAACGATAGACGATCACCACCGTTGATTATGCAGAGCTCCTCGAGCTCTTCGATCTTGCAGTAGAAAGTTTTTGGAATAAAAGCTTGGATTAAGAGAAAAATCGAGATGAAATTCAGGGGTTTTCGGCCATTGAATTGATATAAGGGGCGGCACAAGAATTATGCTAGGGTTAGGCTTATAAACGTGAATATATATACGTATATAAACAATATTTTAATATTAAATCCAGTTAAAGCAACTTTTACAAGCGATCTCCAACAACGTATGTCGACAGGCATTTCTAAGGTTTTACCTAAGTTCCGAAGTGTTTCGGAAGCTAATTCGATCATACACGTGAGTTACGGAAATAAACGATCAATTTTAAATTAAATCGATCAAAATAGTTTCTATGCATTTTGAGCTGCCAGGGTCAACCGACAACTCTGATTGCTACGAAAATTGAAATCCGATAATAATTAACTATTACGGATCCAATGGAACTTGTTTCGTCGAATGCCGAGACTGTGCCCTGGAAGGCTATTTTAACTCGTCGATTATTTCGAGCGATTTTCAAAATCGTCGAAATAACTTAAAATTTCACCTTTAAAATTTTATTAACTCTAATATAACTTGTATAAAATTTATATTCACATTAGAAATCATTCTGATTCAGTTTAAATCAAAATCTGATTATTTGCATTGTTATATTATTAAATTTCATTATTAAATTAATATAAAATTCCAAATTCAACCTATCGACTTTTAGTCCTATCCAACAGTCCAATATTGTAATTCAAATACAAATAAACTTAAAATAAATTTTAGAATCTATTTTTATATCTATTTATACCCATACTCACGAATTATCCCAATTCTAATATTAAATTATTATTATTCAAATTTCAATTAAATTCCTGTATTTGAAATTTAAGTAATTCTATTAACTTAACCAAACTCTTTTTATTCGAAATCGAATTAAAATTCATATTTAACATTTAAAATGAATTAAATGTTCAAAATTAACGACTTGAAATTCTGGGTCGTTACAATCGTCCTACCTGAGTTCAAATCTGACGTCAAATCCACCTATCTCCTCCTAAAACTCGCCAAAACACGAACCCTAGCATTGCCGAGTATAAATCCCCAAACCGTCGATCATCATAAAGTGATGCCACAACCCACTCGAGCATACCGGATTGAAGCTCGAGCGTAAACATGATTTTTAAAGCAATTTTCGAATATTTTTATGAAGTTTAAATGGAGATTTAATTTTTTTTTAAAGCTGTATATTTTTTTCTCCACTTATATTTCACTATCGTGCTCTGTTTTTAAAAAGGGGGAAAGATATGACTTTTTGCATGCTCGAATAGGTTAGGTCGAATCTTAGGTTGTAGAAGAAAATAATGGTTTTAATATGTATATATACATATACATAAATATATATGTATGTATGTATGTATTAAATTTTCAAACCATCTCGATTACGTAAATCAAAATCTAATCCCTAATGAGGCATGCTGCTAGGCGTTTATATTGTTATACCCCTATTTCGAATGCAATGGAAAATGTTTCGAGTCCTAATTCAATCATATGGAGAAGATAGCTTTTTAGACCCGATTAATATATTGAATTTTCAACATAAATTTCAACATGTTTATACCCCGTACGATCAAACGATTACTCCAAAAGCTACAAAATTTGAAATTCGATAATAACACACTATTACGGATCCTATTGGAATGGGTTTCGTCAAAATCCCAAAAAGTTCCTCGGAAGGCTATTTTTATACATTAATTTAAAAAAGATATTTTTAAAATCGAGTGAATCGCTTTTAAATCCAATTTAAAAAATTTATAATCTTTACTCTTACTAATATAAATTTAATAAGCCTTTAAATTATTTTTAACAAGCTCGAAACTCAAAATTTCACTATTTTAACCGAATTTCCATTTAGTGAACTTGATTATTAAATCATCCAATAAACCGTTATATTTGAAACTTAGTTAAAAATTAACTTCTAAATATTTAAAATCAGTTAAATATTCTAATTTCAAAAATAACCAAAATTCTGGGTCATTACATTTACTATAAACTACATATAATAATAATAAACTTCAAAAGATGGTTAAATAATTATTTAAAATATCAAATCACTTTTCAAATAAATATTAATAACTAACCCCAATTCATTTATATTATTTATAATCGATTTACAAAATGTGTTTATAAAACATAGAATTCATTTCAACAAATTTAAGTATTTAAATAACTAACTTTCTGAAATATTTAATCCAATCAATAGTATTTAAAACTACATAGTTTAATAATTAAAAATCCTTTTCTAAAACAAACCTTAACTTGTGAAAAACTATTCTTAAAATTCAACATACCCATATTTTACGTATAAATCTCTCTCGATTTATCCAAAATCGATTTACGTTTCCAACTCCGTAGCTATTCCTGAATTCCAAAATAGAACTTACTATTTCTTTCTAAACTGATTTCCATATTTCATTTTAAATTCACACCTTGAATTTATATTTTCAATTCATCGAATGATAATCACTCCACTTAAGTTGTAAACATTGTTTATAAATTTCATGAACTCATTTCCAATTTTATAACAGGTTCATATTACTAAAATTCATTTATTAATCGATTTCTAATTAAATTCCATTTATAAATCTATTTCTTAAATAACCCAAACTATATTCCAAAACTATCAAATCTCGATTTCGTCTTCCATTCCATATTTTTCAGAATCTTATTTAAAATCCATTGTTAAAAATTTCCAATTTAAAGTCCTCTATTTGGAACCATTTTACTAAATAGCTGAATAAATACTCAAAATCCTATCATTTATTTTATCCAATTCAATTCCCTGTTAAATAATCCAAAAATTCAATATAAATATCTTCATTTCCAAAATCGCCCTTAAATTCCCTTTTTAAATTCAAAAATATTATTTATGTATCTATAATACCAAAATTAAGGCTAATTCTACTATAGCATCCAATAAATTCAAATCACACAATCCATAAAAGTTTATTCAATCATACCATATATCGCTATGAAAACAATCAATATATTTGAGGAATCTAGTTGGATCCCTCCAATTTATTTCCCTGCAATAACAGATGTTATATAACATAAAATTCCAATCCCGCTTCGAGACGAGATATCGCGGTAATATATGGTCATTCGCTATTATGCGGGGTGCATAGTGTCTCATACGCTCCAATCCGCGGAAAATATATCAAATACTAATATA
The DNA here is from genome assembly GCA_030765085.1 of Allium cepa. NCBI lineage: Eukaryota > Viridiplantae > Streptophyta > Magnoliopsida > Asparagales > Amaryllidaceae > Allium > Allium cepa. The sequence goes on along the minus strand of CM060937.1, from coordinate 763,164,506 downwards.
TATATATATATATAATAACATCCAACTGATATTAATTTATCAATTCATCAATTCAACCAATAAATAATTTTTACCACTTTAAAATAAAATTAGTTATCTAAGATGAGTGAGATTTACTAACTTTGATTTTGTAGTCGCCAAACGTTTCGTTTTTTTCAAAATAAAATTGAACTGGCATTCAATTTTAAACCTAAATTCTAATAAGCTCCAAATTCATCCAAACTAGTTTCATTGTGAAGCTCTCTTCATCACAATCACCAAGAAAAAAATTTGTTTGAATCAAACCTCGCATGAGGAGGTATGAATTTTTGAAGTAATCGATTAAATTTATAATAATAAAATAAAAACTTGGGCAAGTTTGGCGCACATCCCTAATAAGTTTCAAAATAGAGAAAACATCCTTCCCAAACTAAACTTACATTTTCGGTCCCTATTTTCAAATTCACGCATGCAAAAAGACCCAAATACCCTTTATGTTTTTCACATTTCAAACGCGTATAACTTTATGTAGAAAAATCGGTTCAACGTACCGTTTTCACCAAAAAATCACAAATTTTATGATCTTTAAAATGAGATTGATTATTGATACCAAAAATTCATATTGTAGTAAATGTGCAATTATTTCATATATTTGTAGACAATTCAGCAAATTTTGAACACTTTCTATGTTTTTTCAAATTTACAATATTTGCAAATAATTGCTGACACTTCTGCAACTGTATGGTATAGTTGCAGAAATGTCTGCAACTATTGCATATAGTTGTAGACATTTTTTATGACCCCCATGTAACAGCCCGGGAATTCGTAGCAATTAATTCATGTCACTGGGTGATTAAATTTTTTGCAAATTGCTATTGGGATTTTGGGTTAAAAATTCTTTTAATAATTTGTTGAGTATTATGTGGGCTTTGAAATTTAATTTGTATCCCAAGTTTCATTCGTTGTTTGAGGCCGAGAGGTTTATCATTGTCGTTTCCTTCTTATTCCAATTCGACCCGATCCCCCTTCACTTGGAAAACCCTACGTAATAACATACGAGAGAAATAAATGGAGGCCCCAAAATTTTATTCGTTCGCTCGTCTTCAAAGTTAGGGTTTTGGTCTAGTCAAAGATGCCGACTTTTGTAGAGGATGATTTTCGTGGTTGCCAATTTGAGATGCTCATTCGTGTTCAACTTTCTTGCTCTATAGATCCATCGTCTCTTGGGATGTTCGCGGCCACCTGTTTGAGCTATCCGTGCTTCGATTCAGGTGAGTAATTTTAATTACTCACATCTATTCAATCTAGAGTTTGTAGAGTTGAATTTTTGTGGTTTTTGTTCGTATAAAATTGGTTTGAGATCGTTGCTTGATTTTTCGGCCGTTCCATGTTGTTTCGATGTTGGTGATTTTTCTGTCTTAGTTCGATTTCTGAATTTGCCAATGCTTCACCTTTGTTGTGACCATGATTTATTCTTTGGGTTTGATGATTTGTTGTTCTGCTGTCATCATCACGGTTCGTTGGGAAATTCTTTAATGACCCACGGCTTTGAATCTTAGTTGGTATCTGTAGATCTGGCATTTTTGATTCGACTTGCAGTGTTTTCGATTTCAAACTTGATTTTTGAATCTTTGGCATTTTTGTTCATCCTTGTAGCATGCATTGTTCATCTATTCTTGGCTCTGGTTAGTCGTGCAGATTATAGATGATGTTTACACATGCATATGCTTCAATTGTTTGCATTCATGAGCTTGCATTGTCCAGCACTTCGCATTCATGAGTTTATACTCACGCTTCTAATTTATAGTTAGTAGCTCTCTGACTTTGTTTTGAAAACACAGTTTCTTTTGTTTGGAATTTTGTTTTGTTGTGATTTTTGGTAACTCTGCAACCTGAGTTTTTAACTGCCTTTCTCTACTATGATTTTGAGGCAGTGCGTGAGAGGAAATTTCGACTGCAGTGAAATTATACCCAACATTTGTTTATATTTCAGGAAACAAGCCATTTTAAACCAGTGTGCAAGCATTTTGCATTATTGAAATGTTTATTTCTGGGTTGCATGCGTGCGCATCATATTAGTTGTGTAAAAAAAAATTAAATAACTAAATGGATTGCCAGTAGCTTCAGAGCATAAACATATACTCTTGCATATAAAAGATTTCATGTGCAATAATGCATGCTGTTATATTCAAATCTAAATGCATATGGGCCACTACTTTATTAGGCACTGCAGTAAAACGTGCATATGCACGTTTCTATCTTAATGTACATGCGAAATTTTTGGATCCTTGCATGGAAATATTTCATGCGCAACCTGGTGACATATGTATCGAAGTTTATATTACATATGCTTTGTTTAGATGCAGGTACTTAAATAAGTGGCTATCTTAATTTGTTTTATAGTTTTCCTAAGCACAAATATGTCCAGAACCTTGTTTTAATTCATGTGTGTGGCCTCAATACATGGGTTGTATAAATAGTTATAGTTTCTTAGCATTATCCCATGCGTACATAAATATCAATGCAAAATTTCCAAATGCAAGTGAAACGTGTTGATTATTTATGTTCAAAAAAGAAAAGTATGTTAGGTGTTATGTACAAATTAAATAAAACTCATGTGCATGGTGATAGTACAACATTGAGTTGAATTATGGTAGTGCAACCTACCGGTTAATTTACGTCGAACTCATTTGCGTCTGCAGTTTTCGCTGCAACCTTTGTCTGCGTAGCGTGTTGTTTCACTGATGCATTCATTTGCACATTTCTTGGTTGCCTCTTTTATTGCCTGTTCTTGGAGACATGTTGTCTTGTACACTTGTGATCTTGTGGTGGCTGCAGTTTTTGGGTGCAGTTGCCCTTGTTGTTTTGCGTTGCATTGATGCAAATGAATTGTTTTTCTGACTACACTTGAGTTGAATCCAGCTTAAATGCTTGGGTTTGACCTTGTGTTCATTTGTGAATTTTCATTGTGTACATCATCACTGTAGTGGCAAGGCAGTGCACGCAAGCGTGAACCGCAGCCACACGGTACCAATTTTATTGGTATTTCTTTTGCTTTTGATGCGTTGATCTTTTATGTAATGCATGTTGTAGTGGCGAGGCAGTACATGCGTGCGTGTACTCCAGCCCTACCCGTATTGACCTTTTTATTTGATGTTTCAATTTGTTTGAAATGATTCGTGTGTCTAATTGTATAATTTGAATTTGTCGATTTATTGTTTAACACTGTTACGTGTTATATTTATCGTTATCCGATTTCTTTATTTAAGGATCGGATAGACGAGACTTATTATGACTGTAGTCTATTTGTTACTTAATTATTATTGCTTATGTGCACTAATAACTGAGTTTGAATTAGACTGACCCGTGTATTATTTTCTATTGAATTTAATACTCGGGTCAGATCCGAGTTATTTCAGGTTGTAGATATCTTGCTTTGGGTTGCTGTTTGAGCTATGAAGACTTTGCATATCTTTTGGAGTTGTCATGTCATAGTATAGGTTGATATGTATTCATGTATATTAGTCGATAATGTACTTGTATATGTAACTTCCTGAGTCGACCACTGTAGTTGTATCATATGTATTGTATCACATGTATTGTAACTGACTTCAGTTATTATATATATGAGACATTTTTGTTTTATCTGTGTTCCGCATTTTTATGATCTGTGTTATTATTATATATATTGTCCAAACTATTAAGAACCATCGTAGTTCGTTTTATACTAGAATTGGGTATGTTGATGGGAGTAAATAAATATGAAATGAAAAACAAAAACATATACCACATCTATCGAGGTAACTAATACTAGTGTACGGCCTAATTATGGATGGCCGCTCCTATCCATCCTTATTCTTCGTGATAACAGACAGTGTTTCTTTTAATACTCTTTGTTATTGCGAGCATAGAGGTGGGGCATCACAGTTGGTATCAGAGCTTGGGGTTTATGGACATAATATAAAACATAACTTAGATGGAACATGTGTTACAACTATGTGTCGATGTTTTATATGTGTTTTGGGTCAAAACTAAAGTTTTGAAAATACGATGGAAATTTTTAAATATCCTTATTTAAAAATAAAAAGTGAATTTGTGTTTTGATGATAGATTGGTTTGTGCTTTGTTTATCAGAGTGCGCAGCGAAAACAGTGTGACTGCTTCGTTGAGTACGACTGATAATTACTTTGATTTAAAAATCAAAATATGAAAATGAAATTAATTTCATTATTTTGTTTAGTTGAAATTTCTTACCGGTTTTCTTTGATGCTAATCATATCTGATTAGATTTCTGCTGTTTTAAAATATCTTTATTGAAGATATAATAGAATGATTTTTTTTGTTTATATTGTAGTGTGCGTGCAAATATAAATTGCACGTTACTGCATTGATTTTACGTTGAACCGATACTTGGTTATGAAACGTATTCTGTTGCCGTTATTTTTATAACGGGATTTTTACATCGATGCTAGAATTTTGAAGCACGGTGTTTTGTTGACATTTTAATGAATGAAAATTCACTGATATGAAATTTTGATGCAAATTATTTTGATGAGATTTTGACGTTTAAAAAAAAAAAATTACTGTCACTTTGACTTCAGGAACCGTCAAATTTTTAAAGTGGATTTTTCAAGCGGTTATCCAGCAATGCTGATTTTGAGATCCGTTTCTACGGTGTTTTGAGAAGTACAAATTTTCTTATTGAAATTGTCACTAATGTTGCTGTTTTTATCACGTATTTGCAAATCGTTTTAAAAATAAAATTGTTTTTCAAAATTTTTATAGTTTATGCTTTCAAAAGAATGAGGAAGCGATTTAAAAGATTCAGCAAAATCAAGGACTATGACCCTTTCTTTTACTGATTCACTTAATTCCGAACTTGTTCGTTTGAGAATGTAGATTATTTACTTTTATAAAATAAATGAAATTATTTTCAGAATTTTTACAGTTTGCGTTTTCAGAAGAATGAGAAAGTGACTTAAATGTTTCAGAAAAATCGAGGATTGTAACCCCTTTATTTTACTGATTCGCTTAATTCCGGACTTGTCCGTTTGAGAATGTGAAATGTTATTTTTGGAATACACAATTTGCACTTTAAAGGAAACGATGAAGAGATTTAAACGATGTAGCAAAAGTGCGGAGTATGGAACCACACTTTTACTATTTCGGTTAATTTCGGACTCGTTAATTGAAACATTTGCTGTTTGATGATTTTGATGATTTTACACGTTCAAGGAAACGATGAAGAGAATCAAACGATTTAGTAAAACACGTGGTATGGGACATGTGCGTTTGCTATTTCGGTTAATTCCGGACTCGTTAATTGAATATATGATGATTTTCGTGTGCTTTCGAGCCACTATGTTGGACCATCGGGTCATATGTTGGACCTTCGGGTCAATACCAGTACCGGACCTTCGGGTCATATGTTGGACCTTCGGGTCATTTGTTGGGCGCCAAAATTATGTTGGGTACTTGGTAGGCTTCGTCCATATGTTGATGCACGTGCGGCGTAGCTAAAACTCGCCATTTGTTGGGATCGATCCACCTTTTATGTTGATTTTCTAGGTCATCTTAATTGATTTCTAGAAATTTGTTGTTTCCAATTATCTGTAGGTAATTGGATATTTGTTGATATGAGTTCTAATTATCGTTTTTTATAATTAGATATTTGTTGATTTGATTATCGTTTTTGATAATCGAATATTTGTTGATTTGATTATCGTTTTTGATAATCGAATATTTGTAGATTTGAGATTTGATTATCGTTTTTGAAAATCGAATATTTGTTGATTTGATTATCGTTTTTGATAATCGAATATTTGTTGATTTGATTATCGTTTTTGATAATCGAATATTTGTTGATTTGATTATCGTTTTTGATAATCGAATATTTGTTGATTTGATTATCGTTTTTTATAATCGAATAATTGTTGATTTGAGATTTGATTATCGTTTTTGAAAATCGAATATTTGTTGATTTGATTATCGTTTTTGATAATCGAATATTTGTTGATTTGATTATCGTTTTTGATAATCGATTTTGTTGATTTGAGATTTCTAATTGTCGTTTTGATAATTGGACCTTTGTTGTTTTCTGGTTGTCTACTTGATAGTTAGATTTTGTTAAAAATTTGCGAATTTCTTTTATGAAATTAAAAGATTTCTTTGACATTTGTGTTCTTGACCTTTATTTCTCTAGCTTAACCAGTTTGTGTTACAGAAATATTTGTTAGTGACGACCTTAATTATGAAAATTGCGGGGACGCAATTTTTATAAGGAGGGGGAGTCTGTAATAGCCCGGGAATTCGTAGCAATTAATTCCTGTCACTAGGTGATTAAATTGTTCGCAAATTTCTATTGGGATTTTGGGTTAAAAATCCTATTAATAATTTGTTGAGTATGGTGTGGGCTTTGAAATTTGATTTGTAGACCAAGTTTCATTCGTTGTTTGAGGCCGAGAGGTTTATCATTGCCGTTTCCTTCTTATTCCAATTCGACCCGATCCCCCTTCACTTGGAAAACCTTGCCTAATAACATACGAGAGAAATAAATGGCGGCCCCAAAATTTATTCGTTCGCTCGTCTTCAAAGTTAGGGTTTTGGTCTAATCAAAGATGCCGACTTTTGTAGAGGATGATTTTCGTGGTTGCCGATTTGAGATGCTCATTCGTGTTCAACTTTCTTGCTCTATAGATCCATCGTCTCTTGGGATGTTCGCGGCCACCTGTTTGAGCTATCCGTGCTTCGATTCAGGTGAGTAATTTTAATTACTCACATCTATTCAATCTCGAGTTTGTAGAGTTGAATTTTTGTGGTTTTTGTTCGTATAAAATTGGTTTGAGATCGTTGCTTGATTTTTCGGCCGTTCCATGTTGTTTCGATGTTGGTGATTTTTCTATCTTAGTTCGATTTCTGAATTTGCCAATGCTTCGCCTTTGTTGTGACGATGATTTCTTCTTTGGGTTTGATGATTTGTTGTTCTGCTGTCACCATCACGGTTCGTTGGGAAATTCTTTAATGACCCACGGCTTTGAATCTTAGTTGGTATCTGTAGCTCTGGCATTTTTGACTCGACTTGCAGTGTTTTCGATTCAAACTTGATTTTTGAATCTTTGGCATTTTTGTTCATCCCTGTAGCATGCATTGTTCATGTATTCTTGGCTCTACTTAGTCGTGCAGATTATAGATGATGTTTACACATGCACATGCTTCAATTGTTTGCATTCATGTGCTTGCACTGTCCAGCACTTCGCATTCATGAGTTTATACTCACGCTTGTAATTTATAGTTAGTTGCTCTCTGACTTTGTTTTGAAAACACAGTTTCTTTTGTTTGGAATTTTTTTTGTTGTGATTTTTGGTAACACTGCAACCTGAGTTTTTAACTGCCTTTCTCTACTATGATTTTGAGGCAGTGCGTGAGAGGAAATTTCGACTGCAGTGAAATTATACCCAACATTTGTTTATATTTCAGGAAACAAGCCATTTTAAACCAGTGTGCAAGCATTTTGCATTATTGAAATGTTTACTTCTGGGTTGCATGCGTGCGCATCATATTAGTTGTGTAAAAAAAAAATTAAATAACTAAATGGATTGCCAGTAGCTTCAGAGCATAAACATATACTCTTGCATATAAAAGATTTCATGTGTAATAATGCAAGCTGTTATATTCAAATCTAAATGCATATGAGCCACTACTTTATAAGGCACTACAATAAAACGTGCATATGCACGTTTCTATCTTAATGTACATGCGAAATTTTTGGATCCTTGCATGGAAATATTTCATGCGCAACCTGGTGACATATGTATCCAAGTTTATATTACATATGCTTTGTTTAGATGCAGGTACTTAAATAAGTGGCTATCTTAATTTGTTTTATAATTTTCCTAAGCACAAATATGTCCAGAACCTTGTTTTAATTCATGTGTGTGGCCTCAATACATGGGTTGTATAAATAGTTCCAGGTTCTTAGCTTTATCCCTTGCGTACGTAAATATCAATGCAAAATTTCCAAATGCAAATGAAACGTGTTGATTATTTATGTTCAAAAAAGAAAAGTATGTTAGGTGTTACGTACAAATTAAATAAAACTCATGTGCATGGGGATAGTACAGCATTGGGTTGAATTATGGTAGTGCAACCTACCGGTTAATTTACGTCGAACTCATTTTCATCTGCAGTTTTCACTACAACCTTTGTCTGCGTAGCGCGTTGTTTCACTGATGCATTCATTTGCACTTTTCTTGGTTGCCTCTTTTATTGCATGTTCTTGGAGACATGTTGTCTTGTACACTTGTGATCTTGTGGTGGCTGCAGTTTTTGGGTGCAGTTGCCCTTGTTGTTTTGCGTTGCATTGATGCAAATGGATTGTTTTTCTGACTACACTTGAGTTGAATCCAGCTTAAACGCTTGGGTTTGACCTTGTGTTCGTTTGTGAATTTTCATTGTGTACATCATCACTGTAGTGGCAAGGCTGTGCACGCAAGCGTGAACTGCAGCCACACGGTATCAAATTTATTGGTATTTCTTTTGCTTTTGATGCGTTGATCTTTTATGTAATGCATGTTGTAGTGGCGAGGCAGTACATGCGTGCGTGTACTGCATCCCTACCCATGTTGACCTTTTTATTTGATGTTTCAATTTGTTTGAAATGATTCGTGTGTCTAATTGTATAATTTGAATTTGTCGATTTATTGTTTAACACTGCTACGTGTTATATTTATCGTTATCCGATTTCTTTATTTAAGGATCGGATAGACGAGACTTATAATGACTGTAGTCTATTTGTTACTTAATTATTATTGCTTATGTGCACTAATAACTGAGTTTGAATTAGACTGACCCGTGTATTATTTCCTTTTGAATTTAATACTCGGGTCAGATCCGAGTTATTTCAGGTTGTAGATATCTTGCTTTGGGTTGCTGTTTGAGCTATGAAGACTTTGCATATCTTTTGGAGTTGTCATGTCATAGTATAGGTTGATATGTATTCATGTATATTAGTCGATAATGTACTTGTATACGTAACTTCCTGAGTCGACCACTGTAGTTGTATCATATGTATTGTATCACATGTATTGTAACTGACTTCAGTTATTATATATATGAGATATTTTTGTTTTATCTGTGTTCCGCATTTTTATGATCTGTGTTATTATTATATATATTGTCCAAACTATTATGAACCATCGTAGTTCGTTTTATAGTAGAATTGGGTATGTTGATGGGAGTAAATAAATATGAGATGAAAAACAAAAACATATACCACTTCTATCGAGGTAACTAATACTAGTGTAAGGCCTAACTACGGATGGCCGCTCCTATCCAGCCTTATTCTTCGTGATAACAAACAGTAGTTCTTTTAATACTCTTTGTTATTGCGAGCATAGAGGTGGGGCGTCACACCCCACCTCTATATCCACGCTAGTCAAGAACACCACGGTGTAGTGCTGTCAACTAGTACGGAGAATAAGGCTGTTGAGGAGAAACCATCCATGTAATTGCTTTGTAAACCCAAAGCTACTACATAGCGGCTATAATAATCTTCAGAAACAAACATAGAAATATACATAACATAAATCAGTCACAGATATCCATATCACTAAGGCAGAAAAAGATATGAATATAACACATGAAAGTGTACATCAGAGTAGTGATCAAACAAGATCCACACTATCAAAAAAGAATAGCTTCAAGTGCTAGACAAAAGAATATGAATACATCAATGAGTCTATATCTCAAATGTATAAAACAAAAACTACTAATCTAAGTAGTTAGCCAAAAGTCAAGGTAAAGATCCTGGATGAGAAGTCAAGCAGAAGCACCTGTAACAACTCGGTCTGACCCGAGTATTATTTAATAAGAAAATAATAAACGGATCAGTCTAGCTATAAATATCAGATGAAATGATATAGAATAAGAGATATGGTATAAAGGCATAATAACCATAATGACATACTATGAAAAGTATGTAAATGAACATCAACAAGAGATTAATCAATATCACAAGAATCTTCTCAAAGATCCAAAGGAATGTCAAACTCCATAAATTTGGATACACAAAAAGTCAATGACACACAAATTCACCAATGCACAAATATTGATAAAGCTTATCATTGAAATTCACGAAATTTGGTGAAACACAAAATTCTAGAAATATGCACAAGAAATCCAGAAATCACAAAAAGGGGGAGGCCTATCAAAAATGGGAGCATGAAAACTCACCAACACGTATATCACAAAATGGAACGCTATTCCATGGTTACTAACCATTAATTTTGAGCCGAAGCTCAACAAACGATCCGAAGACCATGGGTCGCTACCCCACCAAAATTGAGCCTAAGATCTACAGAAACGGGGTTTAGTCTCCCTCGTAGACAAAGAGACATCGCACATTTGCTAGTCTAAATCACAAAAATGATCATCATCGATCACCAAGAAGTGTCAATTACAGTGAGCTAGTAAATATAAAAGTTTAGCTTCATGTCCCATAACCACTAGCTTAACTTAGATATTTACGAACAAATTATAAGTTTCCACTAGAAAATTGTCACAAGCGATTCAATCGAACAAGTCCAAGAATTAACCGACGAAGCAAACGCAAGCGTTTCATACCACTTGTTTTACTAAAACGTTTAATTAGATTTCTCAACCGAGTGAGGTAAAGGTTTGTATATACTAATAGATTGGAAAACGGTTTAAGAAAAGAGCTTTGTAATAAAATAGTGTTGAAATCACTTTGATGAAAGAGTTTTGATATTTACTGCTAGTATTGAAACCTTTATATTTTTAAAGTGACAAATCACAAAAATGATTGTAGAAACAATCAATCATGAAAATTCACATTCGAAGACGTGAATAAAATCCAAGGAAATCAGTTCAAATGCATCAAAGTAGAAATTCCCTTGCGACCTAACATGACCGAGCTAAGGTGGCCGAGCAATATGCAATGGAACGACCTACAGGGCAAGCGACCTAAGGTAAAACAGGTCGAATGACCTAAGGATAAAAGGGTCGAGCGACCTAGTTGGTTGCGACTTAAGGTGGTGAGCATGCGGCCTCGGTGGTGCTACCTAAGGGATACGCGACCTAAGAAGTCCGCGGCCTAAGTAGTTACGAGCTAACGACCTAAAGGCCGAGCGACCTAAGGGGAAAACGACCCAAGCACGCGACCTAAGGGGGAAACGACCCAAGCACGCGACCTAAGCACTTAACCAGTGGATGGAGCGACCCAAACACAATAGCGACTTTACATGGCGCGACCTAAGGTTGAAGGCCGAGCGACCTAGCGACCTAGTCTTGCTGCATCTCCCCTGATTTTTAGTCATTCCCGATGTATAACGCTTGAGGCTACGATTACCTTTCAGGAAATTTACACTTAGAATGCTCATTGCCCTCCAATAAAAATGTCCTGATAGCATTCATCCATATAAGTTGTTCTGGGTCTGAATAAACTGAATCTCCAAAATCACCATCTTCATTATCTTCACGATATCACAATTTGTAATGCACAAATCGGATCGAAGTGGTTTTCGGATAATTAAATCAGATCCAGCTCTCTTCGAAAATGATCATCAAATTGGCCAGATTTGATAGTCGGTGATTTAACTATCAAATTTACACATATAAGCAGTCACTAGGCCAATATTATAAAACTTTCAGACATTTATTTTCGGATATCTTTACAACGATATATGTATTCAAATCTCTTTCAGTATTCCAATATTTAAAAACAATTCCAAATACTTATATCCATAACAGGGTGTTTTCAAACCATATCAACACTTATAATATTTCAAACTCCGACTTATAATTCATTACTTAGAAAAATATTTCTATATAAATCATCTCATAGTTAGAATACTTCCAAAACCATTTAACTCCAATACTTAGGAATATTCCGTCATATCGCACAAATCTCCAAATTTTTTTAAAAATTCCCTTTATAATTCCCAAAATTTATTGATTATACTTATTTAAAATCCAACTGCACTTTATAACTTCTTTAATGAATTCAGATTTATTTTACGAAGTTCCCATATCTAAATAATTTGGAAATTTCCTTTTCTCTAATTTTCTTAAGTTCTCGCATTCCATTATAAGATTTCCCTTATAAAATCACATCCAGTTTAAAACCCAATTTACCAATCTCGAGAGCATTTATAAATAAATTTTGATCACTTACTTTAAACTATATATGTAATAATAATAAATTTAAAACATGGTTAAATAATTATTTAAAATATCAAAACACTTTTAAAATAAACGTCAATAACTAATTCCAATTCATTTATAAAATTTCTAATCGATTTAAAAAATTTGATTATAAAACTTAGAATTCATTTCAACAAATTTAAATATTTAAATAACTAACTTTCTGAAATATTTAATCGAAGTAATAGTCTTTAAAACTACATACTTTAATAATTAAAAATCCTTTTCTAAATTTTTTTTTAACTTGTTGTGAAAAACTATTCTTAAAATTCAACATACCCATTTTTTATGTACAAATCTCTCTCAATTTATCCTAAATCGATTTACATTTCCAATTCCATAGCTATTCCCAAATTCTAAAATAGAATTTACTATTTCTTTCTAAACTAATTTCCATATCTCGTTTTAAATTCACATCGTGAATTTATATTTCCAATTTATCGAATGATAATCATTCCATTTAATTTATTAACATTGTTTATAAATTTCATAAACTCATTTCTAGTTTTATAACAGGTTCATATTACTAAAATTCATTTATCAAATGATTTCTAATTAAAATTCCGTTTATAAATCAAATTTCTTAAATAATCCGAACTATGTTACAAAACAAGTGTAACAACCCTATATTTGCGATTTATTTTTTTGCATATTTTAATTATTTTAATTAAATTTTTGATTTAAAAACTTATTTTATTTATTTTGAATGATAAACTTTAGTTTTGATATGAATTATCATTCCAAAGCATGACTAAAAAGAATATTTTCCAAAAACTGAGATTTTGGTCAAAACAGTCAAACTTTGACTTTTATTTTAAAATTTTAAAAGTTTGAAAATTTAAATTTTATCTTTTATTATGAAAGTACAGAAAATTTTAAGAACACTGCTTTTTGTTTCGTTGGAAAATGGATTTAAATTGTGAAAGTTATGTATATTTCGATATTGAGTGCAATTCGTTTATTCTGCAATTTTGTTATTTTAAATAGTATAAAATTTATTTTTCTTTGTCATATTTTTTTTTAATATGTATTGATATGTTATTTTATGTATGTTTTTGTCTTTAAATATTTTTGAAGTGAGGTAGGAATTTTTCTAGAGCTAGTTGTATTTTTCTTGTAATTTCCATGCCCTGTTTTCAATTTTTAAACATTTTCTTTAGTTCTTTTCTATTTTTCTCCAATTTAATTATTTATTTTATTTTAGAAATGACAAATAAATTATTTTATTTCAAAAGTTTTCTTTAGAATATTTTTAAAATGAAGTAGATATTTTTCTAAAGCCATTGATGTTTTAATCGTAATTTTTGAACCATGTTTTCAATTTTTAAGCAATTTCCTTAATTCTTTTTATATTTTCTTTAAATTTAATTATATATTTTTATTTTTTTCACTTTGTTTCAGTTTTAGATGTACTTGCTAAAGTTTATTTTGTTTTACATGATTTAAAAGAAAAGGAAGTATGGAAGGTTTTAAAAGCTAAGAAACGTAAAGTCGTTTCACCGTTTCTTTTACCGTTTCTTTTTCAATCAATACACCATTTATTTTGGCCGTACCTTTCTATACTCTTTTCAGCTGCATTCTCTCATCATTTTCACATATTTTCAAAGCTTCTCAACCCTAAAAAAAAAACATGGCCTCCATCTTGCAAAAATTTGGTAAAATCTTCTTCTCTTCTCTTGTTTTCTAGTTTTTCTATGTGATTTTGCAACTTGTTCTCAACTTCATGGTTCCACTCCTCCTCAACCATGTCTAGGCCAACCTCCACCACTTTATTCTCTAATCATCATCCACCCTAGATCACCACCATGGCAGGCCAAGCAAGCTCAAGGCAAACACCACCACCAAAATCCACAAATCCATCACCTATGCACTCAAGCTGACCTAGTTTTGGTACCATCACCTTCATCCACCTTTTGCCGCCACTTCACCACCACCACCTCTGACCTAACCTCCATCCTCTTCCACATCATCCACCACCACCTGGACCCACTGTCCATGCCCCTAGAGCCTATGGCCGAACCCATTTATAGCATAGAAGTGATGAATTTGCCTTGTAGTTGTTGTTTTGTTGCACAAATGTCCATCCATCTTTGCACCATTACTTCCAAGCTATGGCTGACCTTTATGAGCCCAAGACTTGATCCTAACCCACTCCACAGACATGTATTTCAGATCTATAGCTGAATTATAGGCGGTAGAAAGCAAGTGCAAAAACTTTGGCTTTGTTTTATGCATTTAATTCTAACATTGTTTTATTGAATTTGGGTTTGAAAACTTATGTTATTTGTTTGTTTTGTTTGAATGTTTGCAAGGCTATTAGCCTTGTCTCTCCCACACTCATATCATCATCATGGCTAAGAAAACGAACCCCTTAGTCGAGCTTTTGAATGGTTGTAGCAAGGTCAAGTTATCTTGTCTTTGTTGCCTTGAAATTGCCTTGTAGTGTTGACTTGTTGCACCTATAAATCTCCACACTTTTAAACCATGATAGGCTGACCACTATGGACCCAAACCAGACCTTTATACATGCCTTGGCTGTGCTATTTCAGTTCATAACTGAAGTATGTGAAGTTGAGAACAAGTGCAAAGCATTTGTCTTTGTTTTGGGGTTTGATTCCTAGTGTCGTTTAGTGTAATTTGGCTGTGAAAAACTTATGTATTTTGAATTGTTTTGTTTATATGTATACAAGGCAATTATATTTGTCTCTCCACTCTCAAATCATGGTAGTGTTGTCGTGCCTTCGTTGTGCCTGTATCGTGTGTTTTGGTGTCGTTCTCCAGCTTGTGACATGTGAGTATTTCTCACCAGACATTATGTACTTATATAAGTAGTAAATTGACACCCTGCGAATCTGTAGAACTATATTAACGTTATAACTGCTTATATTATTATCATATGATGTTCACACCTGTTATTACACCTGTTATATCATATGTTACTGTTATTTCATGCTATTCTGTATGTTTTATCAGTTTATCACACTGCAAGTTCCCTGTAAATTAGAATCACTATGGGTTGAAATGATACATACCCGAACGGACTTTAGAATAGGGAAAAATCGTTATGGGCTGAAATGATACGCTTGAACGGTTTTTATTTAATTTATTTTAACTTGGGATTGCGGGTTTGAAATGATAAAGCTCGGATTTTCTTTGTGAATTACGGGTTGAAATGATATATTACCCGTATCACTTTACCTTGCGTAGAAAATTATATGCAGGCCCGTAGTTAAAATATGTTTTCCAAAAATTTTAAAATATTTTAGAAATTTAATTATTATAATATTTGACTTGAAATTTAATAGTAATATAACTTTTGTAAAGTATTATTTATTTTCTGGAAATCTATAAGTTAAATAAATTATGGAAAAGTTAGAAATTATGAACGTAAGTTATTTTGGAAATTTTGATTTAATTTTTAGTGGAATTTAAATTAACTTTGAAAATATGATAAATTTATGATATTTTGAATTTAAATTAATTTAAAGTGATTTTATATCATATTAATGATTTTTGATAAAGTTGAATGTGAAACGAATGAATATTTAAGATGAAATTTTGAAATATAACTAAAATTGGAAATTGACTTAAAAGTGAACTTTTAGTTAAGCAAATAAAAATAAAACTAAGTTATATTTGAGAATTTGAACTTAAGTGTTAAGTTGAAATTTAATGCAATGAATTTAAAATTGAACATTGCAATTTAATAAGTGAATTATTATTAAATCTTGATTTTTGAATGGAAATTTAACTTTATAAAATCATGAACTTAAGGAAAATTAAATTATGTTTATAAATGTGAAAATGTATGATTTTATGAGTTAAAAATGTTATAAATAAAAATATAATTGGTTGAGAAATTATATTGAATATTTGAAGTTAATTGACTGCATTTTTGAAATGCTATTAATTACAATGTAAATGATATTACACTATTTGTAAATTCTGTAGTTGATGATAATGAACTAAAAAGCTAAATTGAATTAAAAACTACTATAGCAATTTTGTAAGTGCTATAATTTTTTTATTTAACTAAGTTTATTTTAAATTTAAGTAAACCCTATTACAACATTTTAAAATGTTGTCTTTTGTTAAATTGAACTGTTTTGAATGTATCTTTCCGTAGCGTTTTCTAAATGCCACGAAAAGTGAATTTTCATTTTTTTTGATAAACTTAAGTGAATGAATGAACTTTTGAAGTTGAAAATTTTGGAAATTTAATAATTTAATTATTGAACATAATAACTTCATTTTAATTATTAAAAATGATTTTTTTTTTGAATATAAACTGTTTTGAAATGTGATTGAAATGGTATTTTAAATTGAATAAAATGAATAATGATTTGAAATTAATGTGGTTTTGATATTTTGATATATTAAATGATTGAAATGTGGTTTGAAAAGATATGATATTTTGATATATTAAAATGATTTGAAAATGGAGTTTTGAAAGATATGACATTTTGATATTAAAATAATTTGAAAGGAAGTGCTGAAAGATAAGATATTTTGAACGAAGTTTTGAAAGGTTATGATATTTTGATATACTAAAATAATTTGAAAGAAAGTTTTGAAACGATATGATAATTTAATATATTGACATGGTTAGAAATGACTTGATATTTATTTTGATAAATATTTGAATCGAAAGATATGGTATGATGATATATTGAAATGGTTTGAAAATAATTTAATCTTTATTTTGATAAAGATTTGGGTTGAAATGATATTTTATTTTGAAGTATAAAATTTCTTTTTTAAAGTTATAACTATAAGTTATAATAACGATTGGTTGTTAAAGATACCGAGATCGGATATTTTCTTATTACCGGCCAATACCGAAAACCACTTTAACAACTGTGTACGCGGTGGAGATTCCAGAATGAAGTAGGATGGTGGCGACGTTCTCGAGGTATATTACATGGATCCAACTCCCGTGAGTTGGCATAAATGACTAAAACAGGAGCTATACTGGGCTACACAAAGTGTCGCACCCTTTCATCGAGCATGCTCCATCGGAAACCATTATATTACTTTTGTGATTCGGTATGTGGCGCCACTTTGATTCGGGGGTATTGTTCGAGGTGGGCGGAAGCTGCTGGCTTGCCGTCACCATCGGTCCGGGAGTGCAAACGGTGTATCCACCCTGGCATTGACTCGCGTGCCGTGTCATCTCCTTATAGCGAGCCCACTACGATTTTGGTTTTAAAGATTCGACCGCGTTAAGGTTCACCATCCCCTTAATGCTATTTTCTATATGATTATACTTTATTGATTGGACACTACTGTATATAGGGCAAATATACTATATAGTAAATAGTTTAACGGATCCTTAGAGGATGGGCGGTCACAAGCATCTTCTAAGTTACTTGTACCTTTACTACAGTTCACTTGAGTTGGTTTACATTGTATAAGTATGTATGTCTTGACTCGAGTGTTTGTATTTTTATTTACGCTCGGGTCAGCCAGAGTTATTCACTGATTTGGATTTCCACTTTCTAGAGATTTGAATCGCTGGAGATTATCTACTTGTCAAGTTTCATCTTTCCAGTTCGGTTGTTCTATTCAGCTTGTACTTGGTTATCATATTTAAACTTCTGTTGTACTTTATTTCTTCTGTTGTATCTTATGTAACTCTGATATATTTAAATAGTAGCTTCATGAACTACTATCTCTTTTGCTTCCGCTGCATTATTATTACTCTGTGTTTGTGATCTGTGATTATTATTTACTGTATATTCTGAGATTTGCCAAATTTTATTTACAACGCGGTATTTTGAGCAATTCAATTCCGGCATGAGTGTCTACCTATACACTTATAATGGATGCGAATGGTTGAAAATACCTGGTCGTTACAGTTGGTATCAGAGCTTTGGTAGCTCTAGGCAAAACTCAGCATATGGAGTAAATGTATTTACAGAATCACTTTCATTCGAGTTTGAATCTCTTCCTTTTTGACTCGATTCCTTTGAATTTTGGAACGTTCCCTGCGGTTCCAATATCCATTCGTGTTCTTCACTATTCATCTTCTTTTGATTCTGGAGTATTCCATAACTCCGCTTCAAATGATCTTTCTAGTGAGTCGGCGGTCACGCCAATTTCAAATTGAATTGAAAAAAGGGGAAACTCCCTTACAATTAACATCGATTCACCAGAGATTCTTATCTATCCTTGGTTTAGATGCTAAGTCTTTTGTTATTCCAAACTTTATCTATTGAGATCGAATGTAGATTTACCCTAGAAAAATCCACATTGATCTTATTCTTTAAGCCACGGTTGGCCCGGTAAATGTTGCCCGTGATTTCTTTAAGCTTATCCACCTCCCAATTTTGTTATTTAATCATCTTGTCTTTTGTTTCCAACCTATTTTCAAACATTTTGAATTGTACTTGTAAAACTATGTTTTGTTTATATATTGTGTTGTTTGAGTTGTTGATGTTGATTTGGGTTTCCGATCGATTCGTCTGATCAACGCTATCGATAGGATTTCTAAAACACTTTGACGGAACAAACTGACACAATATTATTTTAAAATTTGGTTAGTGAAATAAAATTTTGATATATAAGTAAATTTATGGAACTTAATCAATTGATTTAAAATTGATTATATGAAATGATAATACTTAATTTATAATTTATTGTTCTATAAATGAATTTATAGATAGTTGTTTATAAATTGATTTGGTAACTAAAATGAATTTTGAACAAGAAATTTGAGAATTTAATTTCCGATGGTTTCAAACCTTGTGTTTAAAGTTTTAAAAGGTTATATTATTTAAAGTATTTTTAAATAGAAATTTGTTTCCAAAGAATTCCAAGTTTAAAATTAGCACTCTTCTCATTGTCGCTGGGAAATAACTTCGGTGATGACTGCAGCATCATCGACGTGCATTTTCGAGTTTCGAAGTGAAGAGGCCACTCTGTAATCTTGCTACAGCTTTGTTTTGGAAATCAATTTGATTTGAATTTCTAAAATATGACTTGATTTATAATATATATAGATATATGATTTAAATTTGATTTGATAAACTATGTACATACATTTAGTTATCTCTAAAATGGTTTGTAGAAATCGAAAATTTTATTCTTAAATTTTATTTTTAAAGAATAATTTCAATTATAAAAAAAAAAGAAAATCAAATTTTTTTTGAATAAATGATTTAAGCTTGAAATGATTGAATTGGAAAGTTTTATTTGTATAATACAATTGCATTCAAATATAACTTACCCTAAATTCAGAAGTTAAAAATGTAATTGGATAATATACAATATAAAAAGATTATAAATAAAATTTGAGTGGTTATAATAAATGTTATACACTTAAATTTTAGTTATAAAACGATTAAGAGAGGTAAATATAATAAAGGTTAATTGAATAACTTACAATAAAATATTGTTAAAAGAACTAAGAATAAAAAAAAGCGGTTATAATAAGTGTAAGTATGTTTAACATAAGTGATAAATATATGGGAGGAACAAATTTAATTTTAATTAGGAATAAAGAAGAATAAAATGTATTAAGTACATTACGAGTATAATAAATGATTATTTTTCAAACCCATGGTTTTGAAAATTGTTAATTTTAGATGATTGGATAATAAGATAATGAAAATTGAGATAGTTAAGATTTATTTAACTTGTGTAAAAGATTTATTCTCTATTTAAGATGAAATTTCCATGCTTTCAAATTTATTTGCTTATTTTGTTTTTCAAACTATCTTTTGGTTGTCCTTATCATCCTCATCTTGCTATAGATTGGTATAGGCATCTTTCTATAATCTTTGACAGATCTTTGGTAATCATTTTGAATCCACCTTTTCGTGCTTGTGTTCTTGATTCCAAGGAATCTTGGAAAGATCATATCCACCTTGTTAAACTTACCTATCACAATAGTTATCATGTATAATTTCCTTCTCCTTGTCATCTTGTCCTAATCTTGTTTCACTCTATCTTTTTCTGTGCTTTCCCGCACCTCATTCTTTTTCGGGGAGAAAAAGTTTTGAGTGGGGGAGAATGTAACAGCCCTGTATTTTGTGATTTATTTTTTT
Source organism: Allium cepa (assembly GCA_030765085.1). NCBI lineage: Eukaryota > Viridiplantae > Streptophyta > Magnoliopsida > Asparagales > Amaryllidaceae > Allium > Allium cepa. The sequence goes on along the minus strand of CM060937.1, from coordinate 763,144,260 downwards.
GTATATTTTAATTATTTTAATTAAATTTTTTATTTAAAAACTTATTTTATTTATTTTGAATGATAAACTTTAGTTTTGATATGAATTATCATTCCAAAGCATGACTAAAAAGAATATTTTCCAAAAAGTGAGTTTTTGGTCAAAACAGTCAAACTTTGACTTTTATTTTAAAATTTTAAAAGTTTGAAAATTTAAATTTTATCTTTCAATATGAAGTACATAAAATTTTAAGAACACTGCTTTTTGTTTCTTTGGAAACGGATTTAAATTATGAAAGTTATGTATATTTCAATATTGAGTGCAATTCGTTTATTCTGCAATTTTGTTATTTTAAATAGTATAAATTTTATTTTTCTCTGTCATATTTTTTTTTAATATGTATTGATATGTTATTTTATATATGTTTTTGTCTTTTAATATTTTTGAAGTGAGGTAGGAATTTTTCTAGAGCTAGTTGTATTTTTCTTGTAATTTCATGCCCTGTTTTCAATTTTTAAACATTTTCTTTAGTTCTTGTCTATTTTTCCCCAATTTAATTATTTATTTTATTTTAGAAATGATAAATAAATTATTTTATTTCAAAATTTTGCTTTAGAATATTTTTAAAATGAAGTAGATATTTTTCCAAAGCCATTGATGTTTTAATTGTAATTTTTGAACCATGTTTTCAGTTTTTAAGCAATTTCCTTAATTCTTTTTATATTTTCTTTAAATTTAATTATATATTTTTATTTTTTTTCAATTTGTTTCGGTTTTAGATGTACTTGCTGAAATTTATTTTGTTTTACTTGATTTAAAAGAAAAGGAAGTATGGAAGGTTTTAAAAGCTAAGAAACGTAAAGTCGTTTCACCGTTTCTTTTAGTGTTTCTTTTTCAATCAATACACCATTTATTTTGGCCGTACCTTTCTCTATTCTTTTCAGCTGTATTCTCTCATCATTTTAACATATTTTCAAAGCTTCTCAACCCTAAAAAAAAAATCATAGCCTCCATCTTGCAAAAATTTGGTAAAATCTTCTTCTCTTCTCTTGTTTTCTAGTTTTTCTATGTGATTTTGCAACTTGTTCTCAACTTCATGGCTCCACTCCTCCTCAACCAGATCTAGGCCAACCTCCACCACTTTATTCTCTGATCATCATCCGCCCTAGATCACCACCAAGGCAGCCAAGCAACCCCAAGGCAAACACCACCACCAAAATCCACAAATCCATCACCTATGCACTCAAGCTGACCTAGTTTTGGTACGATCACCTTCATCCACCTTTTGCCGCCACTTCCACCACCACCTCTGACCTAACCTCCACCCTCTTCCACATCACCCACCACCACCTAGACCCATTGGCCATGCCCCTAGAGCCTATGGCCGAACCCATTTATAGCATAGAAGTGATGAATTTGCCTTGTAGTTGTTGTTTTGTTGCACCTATGTCCATCCACCTTTGCACCATTACTTCCAAGCTATGGCTGACCTTTATGAGCCCAAGACCTGATCCTAACCCACTTCTTAGACATGTATTTCAGATCTATAGCTGAAGTATAGGCGGTAGAAAGCAAGTGCAAAAACTTTGGCTTTGTTTTATGCATTTAATTCTAACATTGTTTTATTCAATTTGGGTTTGAAAACTTATGCTATTTGTTTGTTTTGTTTGAATGTTTGCAAAGCTATTAGCCCTGTCTCTCCCACACTCATATCATCATCATGGCTAAGAAAACAAACCCCTTAGTCGAGCTTTTGAATATTTGTAGCAAGGTCAAGCTATCTTGTCTTTGTTGCCTTGAAATTGCCTTGTAGTGTTGACTTGTTGCACCTATAAATCTCCACACTTTTAAACCATGATAGGTTGACCACTATGGACCCATACCAGACCTTTATACATGCCTTGGCTGTGCTATTTCAGTTCATAACTGAAGTATGTGAAGTTGAGAACAAGTGCAAAGCATTTGTCTTTGTTTTGGGCTTTGATTCCTAGTGTCGTTTAGTGTAATTTGGCTGTGAAAAACTTATGTATTTTGAATTGTTTTGTCTATATGTATACAAGGCAATTATATTTGTCTCTCCTCTCTCAAATCATGGTAGTGTTGTCATGCCTTCGTTGTGTCTGTATCTTGTGTTTTGGTGTCGTTCTCCAGCTTGTGACATGTGACTATTTCTCACCAGACATTATGTACTTATATAAGTAGTAAATTGACACCCTACGAATCTGTAGAACTATAATAACATGTTATAACTGCTTATATTATTATCATATGATGTTCACACCTGTTATTACACCTGTTATATCATATGTTACTGTTATTTCATGCTATCATGTATATTTTATAAGTTTATCACACTGCAAGTTCCCTGTAAATTAGAATCATTATAGGTTGAAATGATACATACTCGAACGGACTTTAGTATAGGGAAAAATCGTTATGGGCTGAAATGACAGGCTTGAACGGTTTTTATTTAATTTATTTTAACTTGGGATTGTGGGTTTGAAATGATAAAACCTGGATTTTCTTTGTAAATTACGGGTTGAAATGATATATTACCCGTATCACTTTACCTATCGTAGAAAATTATATACAGGCCCGTAGTTAAAATATGTTTTCTAAAAACTTCAAAATATTTTAGAAATTTAATTATTATAATATTTGATTTGAAATTTAATAATAATATAACTTTTGTAAAGTATTATTTTTTTTCTGGAAACCTACAAGTTAAATAAATTATGGAAAAGTTAGAAATTATGAATGTAAGTTATTTTGGAAATTTTGATTTAATTTTTAGTGGAATTTAAATTAACTTTGAAAATATGATAAATTTATGATATTTTGAATTTAAATTAATTTAAAGTGATTTTATATCATATTAATGATTTTTGATAAAGTTGAATGTGAAACGAATGAATATTTAAGATGAAATTTTGAAATATTACTAAAATTGGAAATTTAGGAAATTGACTTAAAAGTGAACTTTTAGTTAAGAAAATAAAAATAAAACTAAGTTATATTTGAGAATTTGAACTTAAGTGTTAAGTTGAAATTTAATGCAATGAATTTAAAATTGAACATTGCAATTTAATAAGTGAATTATTACTAAATCTTGATTTTTGAATGGAAATTTAACTTTATAAAATCATGAACTTAAGGAAAATTAAATGATGTTTATAAATGTGAAAATGTATGATTTTATGAGTTAAAAATGTTTTGAATAAAAATATAATTGGTTGAGAAATTATATTGAATATTTAAAGTTAATTGACTGCATTTTCGAAATGCTATTAATTACAATGTAAATGATATTACAGTATTTGTAAATGCTGTAGTTGATGATAATGAACTAAAAAGCTAAATTGAATTAAAAACTATTATAGCAATTTTGTAAGTGCTATAATTTTTTTTATTTAACTAAGTTTATTTGGAATTTAAGTAAACCCTATTACAACGTTTTAAAATGTTGTCTTTTGTTAAATTGAACTGTTTTGAATGTATCTTTCCGTAGCATTTTTTAAATGCCACGAAAAGTGAATTTTCACTGTTTTGATAAACTTAAGTGAATAAATGAACTTTGAAGTTGAAAATTTTGGAAATTTAATAATTTAATTATTGAACATAATAACTTTGTTTTAATGATTAAAAATGATTTTTTTTAATATAATCTGTTTTGAAATGTGAATTGAAATGGTATTTTAAATTGAATAAAATGAATAATGATTAGAAATGAATGTGGCTTTGATATTTTGATATATTAAATGATTGAAATGTGGTTTGAAAAGATAAGATATTTTCATATATTAAAATGATTTTAATAATTTGAAAGGAAGTGCTGAAAGATAAGATATTTTGAACGAAGTTTTGAAAGGTTATGATATTTTGATATATTAAAATAATTTGAAAGGAAGTTTTGAAAGGATATGATAATTTAATATATTGAAATGGTTAGAAATGACTTGATATTTATTTTGATAAATATTTGAATCGAAAGATATGGTATGATGATATATTGAAATGGTTTGGAAATAATTTAACCTTTATTTTGATAAAGATTTGGGTTGAAATGATATTTTATTTTGAAGTATAAAATATATTTTTTAAAGTTATAACTATGGGTAATAATAACGATTGGTTGTTAAAGAGACCGAGATCGGATATTGTCTTATAGCCGGCCAATACCGAAAACCACTTTAACAACTGTGTACGCTGTGGAGATTTCAGAATGAAGTAGGATGGTGGCGACGTTCTCGAGGTATATTACGTGGACCCAACTACCGTGAGTTGGCATAAATGACTAAAACAGGAGCTATACCGGGCTACACAAAGGGTCGCACCCTTTCATCGAGCATGCTCCATCGGAAACCATTCTATTACTTTTGTGATTCGATATGTGGCGCCACTTTGATTCAGGGGTATTGTTCGAGGTGGGCGGAAGCTGCTGGCTTGCCGTCACCACCGGTCCGGGAGTACAAACGGTGTATCCACCCTGGAATTGCCTCGCGTTGTAACAACCAGGTATTTTCAACCATTCGCATCCATTATAAGTGTATAGGTAGACACTCGTGCCGGAATTGAATTGCTCAAAATACAGCGTTGTAAATAAAAATTCGGCAAATCTCAGAATATACAGTAAATAAACATCACAGATCACAGACACAGAGTAATAATAATGCAGCGGAAGTAAAAGAGAAAGTAGTTCATGAAGCTACTATCTAAATTTATCAGATTTACATAAAATACAACAGAAGAACAAAGTACAAAGGAAGTCTCACTACATAGAAGTCTACTGATACAAGAACTGAAAAGAACAACAGACTGCAAAAGATAAAACTTGACAAGTAGATAATCTCGGTCGGATCTTTAAAAATAAAATCGTAGTGGGCTCAATATAAGGAGATGACATGGCACGCGAGGCAATGCTAGGGTGGATACACCGTTTGCACTCCCGGACTGGTGGTGATGGCAAGCCAGCAGCTTCCGCCCACCTCGAACAATACCCCCGAATCAAAGTGGCGCCACATATCGAATCACAAAAGTAATAGAATGGTTTCCGATGGAGCATGCTCGATGAAAGGGTGCGACCCTTTGTGTAGCCCGGTATAGCTCCTGTTTTAGTCATTTATGCCAACTCACGGGAGTTGAGTCCACGTAATATACCTCGATAACGTCGCCACCATCCTACTTCATTCTGGAATCTCCAACGCGTACACAGTTGTTAAAGTGGTTTTCGGTATTGGCCGGCTATAAGACAATATCTGATCCCGGTCTCTTTAACAACGATCGTTATTATAACCCGTAGTTATAACTTTAAAAAATATATTTTATACTTCAAAATAAAATATCATTTCAACCCAAATCTTTATCAAAGTAAAGATTAAATTATTTCCAAACCATTTCTGTATATCATCATACCATATCTTTCGATTCAAATATTTATCAAAATAAATATCAAGTCATTTCTAACCATTTCAATATATTAAATTGTCATATCCTTTCAAAACTTCCTTTCAAATCATTTTAATATATCAAAAGATCATAACCTTTCAAAGCTTCATTCCAAAATATCATATCTTTTAGAACTTCTTTTCAAATCATTTTAATATCAAAATGTCATATCTTTCAAAACTTCGTTTCAAATCATTTTAATATATCAAAATATCATATCTTTTCAAAACCACATTTCAAATCATTTTAATATATCAAAATAGTTATATTTTTTTCATAACCACCTTTCAAATCATTTTAATATATCAAAATAGTTATATTTTTCCAAAACCACCTTTCAAATCATTTCAATATACCAAAATATCATATCTTTCAGTACCACATTTCAAATCATTTTAATATATCAAATAGTTATATTTCAAACAAATTACTTCATTTTAAATCATAAAAATGAAGTTATTACATTTAGTAATTAAATTATTAAATTCCAAAAATTTAAACTTTTCAATGTTCATTTATGCACCTAAATTTAATAAAACAATGAAAATTCAAGTTTCGCAGCATTTGGAAAATGCTACAGAAAGTTACATTCAAAACAATTCAATTTAACAAAAGACAACATTTAAAAATGCTGTTAATTAACTTCAAATATTCAATTGAATTTCACAAACACTTATTTTTTTATTTAAATCATTTTTAATTTATAAAATCATACATTTTCACATTCATAAGCATCATTTAATTTTTCTTAAATTCAAGATTTTATAAAGTTAAGTTTCCTTTCAAAAATCAATATTTATTAATAATTTACTTATTAAATTCCAACATTCAAATTTAAATTCATTACATTAAATTTTAACTACACTTAAGTTCAAATTGTCAAATATAACATAGTTTTATTTGTATTTACTTAATAAAAATTCACTTTTACGTCAATTTCATAAATTTCCAATTTTAGTTATATTTCAAAATTTCAACTTAAATATTCATTCATTTCACATTTCAACTTTATTAAAAATCATTAATATGATATAAAATCACTTTAAATTCATTTAAATTCAAATTATCATAAATTTATCATAATTTCATATTCAATTTAATTTCCAATTATAATTAAATCAAATTTTCCAAAATAACTTACATTCAAAATTTTCTAACTTTTTCATTAATTCATTTCACTTACAATTATTCAAAAAATCAATAATATTTTACAAAAATCCTTTTTAATTAGATTTAAATCAAAATATTTTAATATTTACATTTCAAAACTAATTTTAAAATTTTTAGAAAACGCATATTAACAACGGGCCTGTATATAATTTTCTACGCTAGGTAAAGTGATACGGGTAATATATCGTTTCAACCCATAATTTACAAAGAAAATCCGGGTTTTATCATTTCAAACCCGCGGTCCCAAGTAAATGAAAATCATTCAGGCCTATCATTTCAACCCATAGTTATTTCTAATTTACAGGGAACTTGCATTGCGATAAACTGATAAAATATACAGAATAGCATGAAATAACAGTAACATATGATATAACAGGTGTAATAACAGGTGTGAACATCATATGATAATAATATAAGCAGTTATAACATGTTAATATAGTTCTACAGATTCGCAGGGTGTCAATTTACTACTTATATAAGTACATAATGTCAGGTGAGAAATACTCACATTTTTATGCTGGAGATATTAATTTGAATGACACAATGGATCCAGAAGGCACGACCTTTGATTTTGAGTGGAGAGAAATAGCAATGATATCATCTTTTAAACAACCCCAAAACAAGACAATATAACTTATGAATATTCAACCAAAACAATACAGAAATAATTGGAAATTGAAAGGCAACAAAGACAAGACAACTTGGCCTTGCTACCAACATTCAAAAGCTCGACTAAGGGGTTCGTTTTCTCGGCCATGATGATGATATGAGTGTGGAGAGACAAGGCTAATAGCCTTGCAAACATTCAAGCAAAACAAACAAATAACATAAGTTTTCAAACCCCAATTCAATAAAACAATGTTAGAATTAAATGCATAAAACAAAGCGAAAGTTTTTTGCACTTGCTTTCTATCACCCATGCTTCAGCTATAGATCTGAAATACATGTCTAAGGAGTGGGTTAGGATCAGTTCTTGGGCTCATAAGGGTCATCCATAGCTTGGAAGTAATGGTGCAAAGGTGGATGGACATAGGTGCAACAAAACAACAACTACAAGGTAAAATATATCACTTCTATGCTATAAATAGGGGGGCCATAGGCTCTAGGGGCATGGCCAATGGGTCCAGGTGGTGGTGGGTGATGTGGCAGAGGGTGGAGGTCAGGTTAGAGGTGGTGGTGGTGGTGGAAGTGGCAGCAAAAGGTGGATGAAGGTGAAGGTACCAAACTAGGTCAGCTTGAGTGCATAGGTGATGGATTTGTGGATTTTGGTGGTGGTGGTCGGTGGAGGAGATGGTGGAGGTGTTAGGCCAAACAAAGAAATGAGAGGTCATGACAAAAATCAAGCAAAACAAAGAAGAAGAAGTAGAAAAATGAGAGGAGGAAGAGAGGCCATTGCTTATTTTTCTTTGCTCAGATCTGAAATGGATGTGTATTATTGATGGAATAAGAAACTTTCACAAGAATAAGCAAAAGAAAAGGAACGGCTACAATAAATTGATGCATTGATTGAAAAAGAAACAGTAAAAGAAACGGTGAAACAACTTTACGTTTCTTAGCTTTTAAAACCTTCCATACTTCCTTTTCTTTTAAATCAAATAAAACAAAATAAAATTCAGCAAGTACATATAAAAACCGAAACAAAGTGAAATAAAATAAAAATATATAATTAAATTTAAAGAAAATATAAAAAGAATTAAGGAAATTGCTTAAAAATTGAAAACCGGGTTCAAAAATTACAATTAAAACATCAAAGGCTTTGGAAAAATATCTACTTCATTTTAAAAATATTATAAAGCGGAATTTTGAAATAAAGTAATTTATTTATCATTTCTAAAATAAAATAAATAATTAAATTAGAGAAAAATAGAAAAGAACTAAAGAAAATGTTTAAAAATTGAAAACAGGGCATAGAGATTACAAGAAAAATACTACTAGCTCTAGAAAAATTCCTTCCTCACTTCAAAAATATTAAAAGACAAAAACATACATAAAATAACATATCAATACATATTAAAATAAAATATGACAAAGAATAATAAAATTTATACTATTTAAAATAATAAAATTACAGAATAAACAAATTGCATTCAATATTGAAATATACATAACTTTCACAATTTAAATCCGTTTCCAACGAAACAAAAAGCAGTGTTCTTAAAATTTTATGTACTTTCATAATAAAAGATAAAATTTAAATTTTAAAACTTTTAAAATTTTAAATTGAAAGTTAAAGTTTGACTAATTTGACCAAAATTTCACTTTTTGGAAAATATTCTTTTTAGTCATGCTTTGGAATGATAATTCATATCAAAACTAAAGTTTATCGTTCAAAATAAATAAAATAAGTTTTTAAATCAAAAATTCAATTAAAATAATTAAAATATACAAAAAAAATCACAAAATACAGGGTTGTTACACTCTCCCCACTCAAAACTTTTCGTCCCCGAAAAGGAATGAGGTACGGGAAAGCACAGAAAAAGATAGAGTGAAACAAGATTAGGACAAGATGACAAGGAGAAGGAAATTATACATGATAACTATTGTGATAGGTAAGTTTAACATGGTGCAGATTTATCAAAGATTATAGAAGATTTCTAAACAGAAAGATGCTTGTACCAGTCTATAGGAAGATAAGAATAATAAGGACAACAAAAGATAATTTGAAAAACAAAATAAGGAAATAAATTTGAAAGCATGTAAATTTCAACTTAAAATTTTTTTTCCTTTTTTTTCGTAAGTTAAATAAATCGTTAACTATCTCAAATTTCATTATCTTATTATCCAATCATCTTAAATTAACAATTTTTTTAAACCATGGGTTTGAAAAATAATCATTTATTACACTCACAATGTACTTAATAAATTTTATTCTTCTTTATTCCTAATTAAAATTAAATTTATTCCGCTCAATATATTTATCACTTATGTCAAATATACTTACACTTATTATAACTGCTTTCTTTTATTCTTAGTTCTTTTAACATTATTTTATATTGTAAATTATTCAATGTAACAACCCGCATATTTGTCGATTGTATATTTAAATATTTTATTTAAATATTTCACCGTTCGTCGGATTTTGGTCCGAAAATCTACTTTTTGCAAAAAGTCAAATTGGGACTCGAGATTACCCCCATCGAGTTCAAAATGACGTTTGCGACCTTTTTGAGTATATAAACTTCGATATGTTTGGAGATAGTGAAAATTTTCCACTTTTTCACTTAGGGCTTTGGTTTGGGCTGAACCCATTAATCACTTACTAACTCAGTCCCAACCCACTCCAACTCTTCATTACTTCATTTCATATTCCAAACACTCAAGCTTAAGAAAAAATGGTGGAAGAGAATGGGAATTAGAAACTCCAAGCCCTAGTTCCTCTTGCTAGCTCAAGTTCTTGCTCCAAAATCAAAGAGAACCCATTAGTAAGCATCTCCTTCTTCTTCTCCAACTCATTCTCTCTTTGATTTCAGAAAATTCCTAAACCTAACTTTGGGAATGTTCTTCTTTTTGAGCATAGGTTCAAGCTCGTTTGGGTTGTGTTGAAGAGTGGTTGATTCTCCCTTTGCTTTCAAGCTTCTTCTTCATTTGTTTGGGTTCAAAGGTGAGATTTTTATCTCACATCTATGTCTATATCTATCTTTGATTGTTGGGTATGAATTCCTAACAGTTATTTATGTTCATTTTCTTTTGATTTGGATTGAATTGGTGAATATTCCAATTTTTGGTGTTTTGTAGTTAAATCTTTAAAAATCCAATCTTTGATGTTTGAACATGTTTTTGGTGATGCATCGAAGAGCCTATAGTGCTGGGTTGTCGATTGGCATAAATCCTTACCATCCATCGCTCATTCGATCGCATTTCGGTTTGGATTTGCCATTTTTGGTCTAGGCTATTTTTTTTGCCTAGCAGAAGATTTCAGACGTCTGAAATTAATTTCAGACGTCTGAAACCAAATCCAGACGTCTGGTTGAATAATACAGACGTCTGGAAAGGCGTCTGGAAAAGGCATAGACTAAATCCAGATGTCTGAAACAAAATCCAGACGTCTGAAATCAAATTCAGACGTCTGGTTGAAAATTTCAGACCTCTGAAATGGCCCAGGAATTAAAAATAGAAGGGAGAAAACACATATACTTCCAGAACCTAGGTGTAACCACTCGCATATTTATCGATTATATATTTAAATATATTATTTAAATATTTCACCGTTCATCGGATTTTGGTCCGAAAACCTACTTTTTGCAAACTGTCGAATTGGGACTCAAGACCACTTCCAACGAGTTCAAAATAACGTTTGCGACCTTTTTGAGTATAAGCTTCGATATGTTTGGAGAAAGTTGATTTTTGCCACTTTTTCCCGCTTAGGGCTTTGGTTGGGCTGAGCCAATTAACCACTTAACTCAGTTCCAACACTCTCCTCTTCATTCACTTCTCTTCTATTTTCCTAATACTCAAGCTTTTATGTTAATGGAGGGTGGAAGAGGAAATTAAAACTCCAAGCCCTAACTTCCCTTGCAAATCAAATTCCTAGCTCCAAACTCAAGAAGAACCCATTGGTAAGCTTCTCTTCTTCTTCTCCAACTTATTCTCTTACCAATTTCAGAAATTCCGAAACCTAATTTTGGGAATGTTCTTGTTTTTGAGCTTAGATTCAAGCTTCTAGAGTTGGTTTTGAAGAGTGGTTGATTCCCGTTTGCTTTCAAGCTTCATCTTCATAAATTTAGTTCAAAGGTGAGATTTTTATCTCACATCTATTACTATAATTATCTTTGGTTGTTAGGTTCGAATTCCTAACACTTCTTCATGAGAATTTGCTCTTGATTTGGATTGGTTTTGTGAATATTCCAATTTTTGGGTTTTTAAGTCAAATTTGTGTGAAAATCCTTTTATGGATGTTTGATCATGCTTTTAGTGATGCACCGAGGAGCATATAGGGCCGGGTTGCCGATTGGCATAAACCCTTAGAGCCAATGTTCGTCCGGTTGCATTTTGGAAGAATTTGCTCTTCATTTGAATAGGCTGAAAAACAGCCCAGGCATGATTCAGTCGACTGAAAAGTCTGTTCAGTCGACTGAACCTGGAACCCGAAAGTTCCCAGGCATGATTCAGTCGACTGAATCTTCTGTACAGTCGACTGAACCTGGAAACAGAAAGTTTCCTGAACATGGAAAATTCCCAGGTACAGGGTCAGTCGACTGAAAACTCTATTCAGTCGACTGAACCTGCTGTTTGAGTCCATTTTGCCTTTTTGGATTGAATTTCCAATTTAAATCGATTCGTGTTGTTTCCTATTTCTTGTTTTCATCTATTATGACTTGATGACCTTTTCTTTGGGAATTTTAGATATATCCACTTTGATGGATTTGATATCGATTTCTTTGGAGTTTACTCACGTCTTCGAATGTGAATTTTTATGATTGATTGTTTCTACAATCAATTCTATGATTTGTCACTTAAAAATATAAAGGTTTCAATACTAGTAGTAAATATCAAAACTCTTTCAACAAAATGATTTCAACTCCATTTTCAATAACAAAGCTCATTTTCTTAAACCATTTTCCAATCTATTAGTATATACAAGCCTTTACCTCACTCGTATGAGAAATCTAATTAAATGACTTAGTAATACGAGTGGTATGAAACACTTGCGTTTACTTCGTCGGTTAATTCTTGGACTTGTTCGATTGAATCTCTTGTGACATTCTTCTAGTGGAGATTTACAGTTTGTTCGTAAATGTTTAAGTTAAGCAAGTGGTTATGGGACATGAAGCTAAACTTTTATATTTACTAGCTTAGTGTAATTGACACTTCTCTTTGATCATGACGATCATTTTATGGTTTAGACTAGCAATGTGCGATGTCTCTTTGTCTATGTGGAGGACCGTACCTCATTAAATGGGGCTTCGTCTCATTTCTTCGTGGGCTAGCGACCCTTGTACTTTCTAATGTGTTTCGATTCATCGGATGTACCGTTTGTACTACATCGATGTTTTGGCTTTTGGATTCATTGGATGTACCGTTTGTACTACATCACTGTCTTGACCATCCTTTTTATTGAGATTTCTGGATTTCGTGTGTTGATTTCTGGAATTTGTGTTTCACCAACTTTTACGATTGGCATGGATATATATATATGTCATTTATTGTGGCTTGGTGAATGAAATCAGGAGTATGACATTCCTTTTTATCTTGAGTAGATTATTGTGATATTGATTAATCTCTTGTTGATTTTCAATTACTTATTTATCACAGCTTGGCATTGTGATTATTATATGTTTATGTCATATCTCTTATTATATATCACTTCATCTGATATTTATAGCTAGACTGATCCGTTTATTATTTTCTTATAAATAATACTCGGGTCAGACCGAGAAGTTACAGGTACCTGTCCTTGACTTCTCTTCTGGGGTTATCATCCCGACTTTTGGCAAACTACTTAGATTAGTAGTTTATTTTTTTGTATACACTTGAGATTTAGACTCATAGATGTATTCTTTTGTATAGCACGTGTTGCTATTCTTTTGTATTATTGTGGATCTTTTTGACCACTACTCTGATATACACTTTTATGTGTAGTATTCATATCTATTTCTGCCTTTGTGATATGAATTGTCTGTGACTGATTTATGTTATGTTTATTTCTATATTTGTTTCCGAAGATATTATAGCCACTGTGTAGTAGCTTTGAGTTCGTGTTGGTATGTCGGATTTCCTCTTTTATATTTTATCCGGTATATCGGTACTCGCACAAAGCAATTATACAGATGGTCGCTCCTCAACAGCCTTATTCTCCGTGCTAGTTGACAGCATTCACAGTAATGTTCTTGGCTAGCGTGGGTATAGAGGTGGGGCGTCATAGCTTGGTATCAGAGCCAAACTTCGAAACAATATGGAATATTATAACAAGGATCATCGTCCTAAGTCCATCTTAGGAGACGTGCTTTAGGATTTTATTCGGGTCTTCGTACCGTCCTATCCTACTTTCTTTTATGATTCCTTGTTTTATCTATTAAGATTGCTTGATATTTATTTTGAGAATAACTTTTTCCTCTTCTTTCTTTCTTTCTTAAAGAAGAGAAATGGTTAGACCAGGTCGCCCCAGCGCCGGTCAATCTAGTGCTACTCCCCAGGATGGAGTTTTTATGTCTGCCCAGCAGCTTTTAGATCTTGTCAAGAACGCTCAAACAGCGGGTCCCAATCAGGAGCCTACTCATCCTAGATCCGGTTTTGCACGCTTGTGCCGAGACTATACCGATTTGGGTGAAAGGCCTTCACGGGATCCGAGAGTGTTATAGAAATTCAAGCTTGGCTCAAATCATGCGATCGCATCTTTTCTCGCATGAACCTTATTGACCTTCATCGTGTCCAAGTAGCTTCTAGCATGCTCCAAGAAAGAGCATTGGATTGGTATGAACTTTTAATTTCTGAAATGGTTGAGGCAGATCTTACTTGGGAGCAATTCCGGGGAAGATTCGTATTGAAATTTGTGCCGAAGGCGAAAAAGTAACCTTAGCCCGGCGTTTCATAGACCTTGTTCAAGGTGAATCTTCTGTGACAGACTATGTCGCATCCTTCGAATCTCTGTCCAAATACGGAGTTGAGTACATTAATACCCCATTGACGAAAAATCAGAGATTTGTCTATGGCTTAAATAAGAATCTTAAGAAGCCATTACTCCTGAAACTTGAGGTTTCATTTGATCAGCTTATTGATATCGCTCTTCGTCTTGAAGAGGCCGATAATGAAGGTGATGTTGAAGTTGTGCGTGCCCAACGGAACTTCGACAATAGCTTGAAGAGGCCTATCAAATTCAAAGGCCTCGATTCTAATAAGAAAGGGAAGCAACAAACTCAGGTAGCAAAAGTTCCTACCTCTAGTCGTGGACGATGCTACAATTGTGGTTCCACAGACCACCAAGTAAAGGAGTGCCCGAAACCCCTCTTTTGCCGTTATTGCAAAGGTTTGGGTCATCTTTTATCTTCGTGTCCTAAGCTTCCAAGCAAGTGAGAAGGAAAGCTGCAACTTTTGGTCAAGGTATTTTCATTCAATCCTCGATGGCATTGTTTTAATTCGTGAACTTTCTATTTGAGTTCTTTTTGATATGGGTTTCATCTCATTATTTTTATATTAAAAGAACTTGTCGATTCTTTTCTTTGAATATTTTGAGCTTGTTGGCTTCATTGAGAATTGTGAATCCGGATGGTAGATCCGCAACACTCAATTTGCTTTTGTTTAGATGTCGAGATTGTTTTATGTGACTTTTCTTTCCGAGCCGATATTTTTGCTTTGGCTTCGGAATTGACCTTTCTGTAAGGATTGGCTTAATCATTGTGAAGCCCATATCCTATTTTTCCGAGTGGATTATTCATCTTCGACATTTTCAATCTGTTAAGCAGATTTCTATTTTTCTTTGTGATTTTGATTCCATCTTGATGGCATCATTTTATTCTTTAAAGTCCTTATGGTGAGGAAAGTGTTATTTCTCTCATCTAAATAGTTTGAGAATTTTCCGGTATATTTAACTTATCTTAGGATTATCACATAAGTAATCTTTTGTGTGGTGCTAAGGTCTTTTTAGTTCGACTTTACCACCGTTTTCATTTGCTACAAATTGCGGAAGTTAGCATTTCACTTATCGCATTCCGCACTTGTTATGATTCCTATGAATGAATTATTATGTCATTCAATTTGTCCAGCTTATTTCATCCATTTTATAAATCAAATATTCTATGAAAATTTCGATGAGACCATTCTTATTTATGGATTTTGGATAGAAATAGAAATTTAAAATTTTGCAAATCTTTTTCATAAGATTTATTTATAAGTGAAACTGGATTTTGTTCTTGAAACGAACAAAGAATATTCTTAAAACTTTTTAAGAGATTTATTTATCCTATAAAAGATGATTTTGTGATTGTATTGCCCATTGAGTGCTTTATGAAATTTGGTCGATGCGCTTGATCAACGTTATCGATAGGAATTTCCTAAACGCTTTGATGTGACAATCAGACACGATATATTGACTTGTAAAATGTAAATTCTTCTAGAAATATTTTTACATCGAAATAATTTTGATTTTTGGAAGTTCTAACTTTTCGGGGAAGAGAATTATTTAAAAGAACCCTTCCTTTCAATACTCTTATTCTTGTGATTCCCGAAGGGGAGCCAAGACTTTGCTATTTGTACCGATACTAGTCGTATTGGTTTGGAATGCCATTCTCTTGCAAAGGAGAACGTGCTATCACTTGTGCTTCTAAATCATTATAGCTTATCGAGTCTAGATATGCCACTCATGATCTAGTGTTCGCGGCTATTGTTTTTACTTTTGGAATTTGGCATCATCATTTTTGGATGAGAAATTTGTTCTCTACCTCGATCATAAATCTTTGGAATATTTATGCTCTCTTAAGGAACTTCATGTTGACTCGAGTTCCTAGCATCTTATGATCTTGATACTCTTTTATTCCCGAGAAGGGAAATCGTGTTGCCAATGCGCTTTGTCGTAAGCAACAAGTGGTTGATTCTTTGATGTTGTCTGAATGGAATTATTTTTCTATCAAGTTCATCGGACGTTTTGGTATACTTCGTTTTATTGAGCTTTATCTCATTCCTTTTAAGGACTTGCGTCCGATGTCCTTTTATTGTGTTCGGTTCATTGGACGTACCGTTTTTGTACTACGTCGGTGTTCCGAAAATCATTAGGGCTTCGGTTCATTGGACGTACCGTTTTTGTACTACGTCAGTGTTCCGAATTATTTGGGTTTTGATTCATCGGATGTACCGTTTGTACTACATCGATGTCTTTGCTTTTGATTCATCGGATGTACCGTTTGTACTACATCGATGTCTTCGCTTTTGATTCATCGGATGTACCGTTTGTACTACATCGATGTCTTTGCTTTTGATTCATCGGATGTACCGTTTGTACTACATCGATGTCTTCGCTTTTGATTCATCGGATGTACCGTTTGTACTACCGATGAACCGTTTGTACTACATCGATGTCTTCGCTTTTGATTCATCGGATGTACCGTACGTAATACATCGATGTCTTCGCTTTTAATTCATCGGATGTACCGTTTGTACTACATCGATGTCTTCTGTAACGCCCCGAAAATTTTCGACTTCCGAAAATTCAACATCGATACTCACTTTATCGACTGCCGAGAAATCGAAGGCCAAAAACCCGAAATGTTATGGTTTTTAAGAAAAGAAAAAGAGAGAAGAAGAGATAAGAGGATAGAAAAATAAGACAGAAAATAGAGAGGGAAAAGAAAAATAGAAAATAAATAGAACATAGAACGGACAGAAAGAAAATAGAACAGAACAGAACACAACTGAACAACAACAGAATCTCACAATACGTAGCGGAACAACATATAATAATAAATGAATAATCTTTAAACAAAGAACTATATCAGTTATTACATTTTATACATTACATTACATCATCAGAGTGTACAACAACATCAACAACAAACAGTGCAGCGGAAAAAGAAATACTATAAACTAGTAATACGCCATGCCATCCAGCTTGCCTCCAGCAACTCCAGAATATCCAGAATATCCTGATAAACCTAACTCTTGACTGCCCGTGTGGAAATTGGTGGGCACCCAGAGTTTAGGAAGGAAAACAATAAACTCCGAGTCAGTCATGTGACTGGTGTGAGAACTCAAAACAGTTTATTTATCTTTAAAATCAAAATAGAAGAATATTTTTAAAGTCAATTCGCAATGCTTTTAAAAATGAGACTACCATAAGGCCTCCCGCACACACACACAATGCAAACGTAGAATCGGAGGAGATTTCTCCTTATGATAGTCAAAGATGCTTGATACGCATTTAAAATAACATTTGATATTATTACTAGTGCATAGTGTAGGAAAAATTCATTTCGAAAGTAGAATATAAATATTAGCCAGCATAGACATTTCGAACTATGCCTACTATAGCTAACTATGTTCAATAGCAGGTTACCGCCACATTCCATAGCAGGTTATACAACTAAAACCGTACAAGTCACGTATTGTTTCTTTGGATTTCCAACGAATGATCAGGCCAAGGAACTTCCCATTGCCACATGAGAATGCCTCTGGATGGACATCCCCGAGAACCAAACCGGATCTCTACCAACACAAGGCCGGGTTACCCCTAACTGAGTAACAACTGACCGAATATGCCATCCCCCGGTCCTTTGGGACTTTTACCGAGCGCTCGTAATCAATTCACACAATCATAACAAAGTGTTTTCAACATGAGTAAGTATCTGGGCTCCATACCATGATACAACCCTTTTCCAGAAGGAAATGCACACATCCTAAAGGGCGCTACCCCTCATAACCTTGCCGCATCTTTCCTGTTTTGACCATTCACGGGGTGTGAGGCTCGACGAAGTCACGTCCACAAAAACATACTTTATACAAAAGCCATGCTTTGGGTCACAAATGATCATAGAGATGATCACAAAGATAGACGATCAAATAAACGATCCTATCACAAATAATCAACACAATGATCATTTATAGCAACACTCAGCATGTCACATTACCAAATTGGGAATATATCGTTGATAACATTCAACTACATAACCTCTGAGCACGTACGTCTCAGAGAAGGGTGTTAAGCTAAAAGAATAAATTCTCCGCCACCGACAGAAATATATTTGAATGAAATCGGCTTTATATCTCAATTTGTAATGTCAGACATACAATCCATACAAGTCTGTTCCGGGCTCGAACAAAACCGAAGGCACTTACAAAGAAGTCCTTGCAATCCGGATATACACAATCCTGATCGGATTTCCCATCACTTAGGGAGTCTCTATACCGTTGCAACTCAGTGCAGAGACAATCGACAGGTCATCCTATCGCTCTCGCAAATACCGGGTCTTCAACACCGATCTTCAATGTGATTCATAACGACGTATTACATACTCGAAATGGGTTATACGACCCCATGGTCCTTTCCCGGTTAACCCGAATAGTGAGAGCTTATTCAAAAATAAGTGTGGCATTCAAATTCAAACAAATCACATCAATTACCCATTCAAAGGGAAATATTGATAGTCGGTTATTGAACTATCAATAGATATGCACACATCACTAGATTCCAAATAATTTTTCAAATTATTTATTTTCCAAAATATCTTCACTAGATATATAATTTTCAACACTTCAAAAATAAATCAATATTTATTTTTAAACCAATTCTACTTTCTTTTATAAATTCAATAGTGAATTTACATTCCAAAGTATTAATGAATATACGACTTCAATTCGATTTATAATATTCATTTTCAATTTATCTTCAAAAAGATAAATTCTCTAATATTCACTTTATATTGGAAAAACATTTCCATACTTATTTATTCATAAGTAATTCACAAATTTTATTTATTTCCAACACTTCAAAAATATTCAATATACTTAAATCGTGATTAAGTATATATTTCATTCTTTAAGGAAATCATTCTCATAAACATATTTATTTGGGCCAAAATGAATGTTGCGTAAAACATCGTTACGACAACCCAAAATCACTAGTATAGGGATTCGAATTTTAAGATAGATATATAAATCCCAATACTATACAAAACATTTCCTTTCGGAAATCGTTTACTATAACAACAGTGTTATAGTCCACCATTTCCTTTTATTTCTCGAAAACGTCTATTTCAACAATCAATGTTGAAATCTATGGTTTCGAATCTTAGCACATTTTAAAACATCGTTAGATCGTTTTAATTCAGTTTAAAATATCACATTCTGAACATTTTCTTTAACATATTATTCACTATTCAAAAACGTGAATATACTACGTTAATAAATTTCATTCTTTTATTCATTTTATTTCAAAGGATTATTCACAGTCAAAAACGTGAATATAACTCCATTAATAAGTTTCAACAATTTACTTATCAAAATAAGTCGTTTGCGAATTTATAAAACAACGTTTATAAATTCCATTTCTAATTATTTTATAACAACTTCCTTTATAAATTCCTTTATTGACCTATTCGATTTATAACTCAATTATAAAACAAAAGTTCACATTATAAGTTAAACACTTATAAAACGATTATTTTACAAAATCGTTCCCTTGAACTTCATAATTATAAATCTTATAACTTATAAGATTCAATGATTTATTCAACTATTCTTTTAATAACTTTATAAAATTTATAAATCTTACTATTTATAAATTTCATTTATAACTTCACCATTTAAATCTATAAAATTCATTCTTATAACTTCACCATTTAAATTCTATAAATTTCATTCTTTAATGAAATTCATTTTCACTTCATTCAAACACTTATAAAAACTCGTTTTATAATGTCTATATTTCAATTTATAAATATCCATTTATAAATCTCTTAATATAAATCAATTTATATTATTCTTTTAAAATGACTTTAATCTCCTTTATTATTTCACCAATTTGATTCATAAAATAATTAAATTTTATAAATCCTATATTTAACTTTTTTACAATAAATTCTAAAATCTTGATTTTATTATTTTATAAAATCATTAGCATCATATTCTCAAAAATCAGTTTTTAACTATATTTCTCAAAATCATAATTTTTATAACTTTAAAAATTATAACGTTTATTTATTTAAAATGGATCAATTCCAAAATTATTTTATAAAACGTATACTTTCTAATATCACTTTAAAATCATTTTAAAATCCCAAAATCTGGGTCCAATGATGCTACACACCATATAGTCAATCACGACAACAACGATATCATATATCGATATGATAATCCATCAAATATCAAAATATCTAAAATCAAACAAAAACTGTTGAGGAATCCAGTTGGATCCCTCCAACCTGTTTCCTGCATTCACAAACATTAGCACAATACCAATTTTGCTCCAGTACGAAATTATCGCGGTATATGGGATTTAAAATATTATCCGCTTAATAACGGCGCAATAGGGTCTCATCCGCTAAACAAATAAATGCGGGAAATCAATAACTCCAATATATACATATGCCAATATATATATATTGCTACTATATATAATACCAATTTCACTGTTTATGAAATATTCGCGGTATATGTTTTTAATAAATAACATCCGCTTACTAACGGCGCATAATGTCTATTTTAACAATCAATAGATATCAATCAACATTCAAACATGCATTCAAATATTTTAAATCTAACTATTTAAAATAAAATCGAAACTGATTCGATTGAGTGAGAAGTTCTCACCTTGATTTTAATTTCGTTTTAGCGATTTATTTCGAATAAAATTAAACGCGCGTTTAATTTTACCCGAAATTCTCACTAACTCCAAACAACTCCAAACCAACTCCATCGCGTAGTGCTCGTCCATACGATTCCAACGCAACTGGTTTCGCGCGTTTTCGACCTCGTATGAAAAAGTTATTGATTTTACAAGTTTTACACAAATTTAAACTATATATAAATTTACAGCTTTAATTAAATTTTTAACCTAGCTTCTACAGGCCGTTAGATTCACAGCCACAGCATCAAGACCGTGCATTTTCTCTCCCTCATCTTCACGTTTCTTCCTACAGGAAGATGGCCGCACAAAAGAACCCATAAGCTCCATCTTAGGGTTTAAATTTTTGATCACCACACTCCACTTCGACACGATCAAGATGCGCCAACACGTAGCCCTCTCCACCACCTATGCACGGCCCAAACACCAGAGAGCTCGGCTGCCTCGAGATGCGCGCGCAACGTGGATGAACGGCCACGAACCCGGCCTCCTTTCTCACAAATTTCAACTCCATTTGCAATCATAACCGTTGTACTCGTAGATCTCATCGTCCTCTTCCATTTTCTAGTTGAAAGTTTAGCCTAATAGTCGACGGATTTGGAGTAATCGAGGGAGGAAGGTCGAACGTTTCTGGCCATTGAACCCTACACTGGCGGCTAGGGTTATAATTTAGGTTTTTATTTTTTTATTTTTTTTATTTTTTATTTGTGAATGGTGGGTTATTTATAAGGAACCGACGAAACACTATTCATCCCGGAAATTCCGAACTCCGATTTACGCGGCGTAACCAGCGTTTCTAGGGTTTACCCCGCGTTCCGGACACAATGGAACAGGTTTCGAAAGCTAATTCGGACATCTGTGCGAGTTATGGCTACAAACGCTCAATTTAAATTAAACCGATTTAAACGATTTTCTAGGCGTTTTAATTTATACCGGACAAACGGTAAATCCAATTGACTTGAAATTTGAAACCTTACAATAATATCACATTACGGATCCGATGAAATTGGTTTCGTCGAAATCCGAGACTTTTTGAAAAATGGCTATTTTAACTCGCCAAATTAATATTAAAAACAATTCGATGCGTTTCGAGCTGCCACGATCAAACGATAGCTCCGATTCACACGAAAATTGAAATCCGATAATAACTAACTATTACGGATCCAATGGAACTGGTTTCGTTCAATTATGAGACTGTTCAAAAATTGACTATTTTCACTAGTCGATTTTAATATTAAAATATTCAATTTTCACAAATTAACTTTTAATTCGATTTTAGAAGTTCTAAAATATCATTCTAACTTCAATATGATAAAATAAAATTTTAAAAATCATTTTCAATCATATTTAACCCAATTTTCAATTATTTCCATAATTTAACATATTAAATTATCGATTTAATTATTCAATTAAATCCAATAATTCAAATAAAAATTTATTCAACTTATAAATTCACTTATTAATATTTAAAATAAATTAAATATTCAAATTTTAAATAATTAAAATTCTGGGTCGTTACAATCTTCCCCACTTAAAAGAATTTCGTCCTCGAAATTATTAAGTAAGAAAAGTTACAGAATTTATTAACTTTCCCAAAGTTCATAATTAAACTTCTTACAATAACTTACTAAGTTTTCAAATCATACTTAGTTATCTTTTCAAAAACAACTACTATTGTTTAACTTCAATTCCAAAATCAAAGTTTATAGTTTTCAAAATTTTCCAATTTTCTCAAATTTTTCTAACGCCTTAAATTTTCGGAAAAATTCGCCATAGTCTCCTTTGCGCGGCTCGATCCGAAAAAAAATGACAGTATATATATCACAAATATAAATCTCATCAAGTAATGAGGCATCCCGAAGGGAAAAAAGTATAAAAGTACGGTATGTAATCCGAGATATGTACCTTATATTTTATTAGCAAGCATATACGGCTAATATAGCGCGAAAGCGAGCTCCAAATGCGAAGCAAATGCGATCCGCACCTACTAAACACTCAACAAACAACATGAGAACATGCATGTAGATAATAGTATCGATATACATCATATATCAACATAATAACTATATATGTCAACATAGCAAATGAAACAAACAACAAATGCAACATCAACCAACTAGCATTCAACTATTCAACTTCTACTAACATTAGATTTTAATGAATTAACACTTATATTCATTATTTCATATCAACTTAAATTCACATTTAATTGATTAATATTTAACCCATTAATTCAATTCAATTACTAAAGTTGAATTTCATTTACATAACTTAAGTTCATATTTATAAATCAATTCAAATTCCAATTCTAAGTAAATTTTCCATCTAACTTTAAATTCTTTTTTTTATTTACAACTCATATTCATAAATATATTCATATTGTTTCACTTCTCATATAAATAAGTTTATTTCACAATTGTAAATTACTTTAATTATAATTCAATTCTTATAATTCTTTTGCTTATACAATATTCTTTTATTTAGATTATTCAAACATCTAAACAATCAACTTATATACACTTTAATAATTCTGAAAAATTATTTCTTTATATACAAAATATACTCAAGGTAAAATTATTTCATTTACCCAATTTTTAAAACAATATTGTGTCGAATTGTTCTATTTAAATGTTTAGAAACCCCTTCGGCATAGTCTTGCGGACCACGCTGACGAAAGTTCATATGCCACTCAATAAACCAATCATCACAATATAAAACAATTTCATACTCACTAACAAATACGCTCTCATAGCTATTATTACACTCAAATTCATTCTAGAGTACTACTGACTCTATCTCTAATGAGTAATACCCAACAGAACCATGGTTGTCGCTTAACCATATGCTCTGATACCAAATGTAACGCCCCGATTTTTCGTTGCCGAAAAACCGAATAGTTAGGGTTTAAGAAAAAGAAAAGGTAGAAAAGAGGAAGAGATAAAAGAGGGTAGAGAGAAGAAGATAGATAGAAAAGAGAATAGAAAAAGATAGGGAAAAGAAAAATAGAGAATAGAACATAGAACGGACAGAAAGAAAATAGAACAGAACAGAACACAACTGAACAACAACAGAATCTCACAATTCGTAGCGGAACAACATATAATAATAAATGAATAATCTTTAAACAAAGAACTATATCAGTTATTACATTTTATACATTACATTACATCATCAGAGTGTACAACAACATCAACAACAAACAGTGTAGCGGAAAAAGAAATACTATATACTAGTAATACGCCATGCCATCCAGCTTGCCTCCAGCAACTCCAGAATATCCTGATAAACCTAACTCTTGACTGCCCGTGTGGAAATTGGTGGGCACCCAGAGTTTAGGAAGGAAAACAATAAACTCCGAGTCAGTCATGTGACTGGTGTGAGAACTCAAAACAGTTTATTTATCTTTAAAATCAAAATAGAAGAATATTTTTAAAGTCAATTTGCAATGCTTTTAAAAATGAGACTACCATAAGGCCCCCCGCACACACACACAATGCAAACGCAGAATCGGAGGAGATTTCTCCTTATGATAGTCAAAGATGCTTGATACGCATTTAAAATAACATTTGATATTATTACTAGTGCATAGTGTAGGAAAAATTCATTTCGAAAGTAGAATATAAATCTTAGCCAGCATAGGCATTTCGAACTATGCCTACTATAGCTAACTATGTTCAATAGCAGGTTACCGCCACATTCCATAGCAGGTTATACAACTAAAACCGTACAAGTCACGTATTGTTTCTTTGGATTTCCAACGAATGATCAGGCCAAGGAACTTCCCATTGCCACATGAGAATGCCTCTGGATGGACATCCCCGAGAACCAAACCGGATCTCTACCAACACAAGGCCGGGTTACCCCTAACTGAGTAACAACTGACCGAATATGCCATCCCCCGGTCCTTTGGGACCTTTTACCGAGCGCTCGTAATCAATTCACACAATCATAACAAAGTGTTTTCAACATGAGTAAGTATCTGGGCTCCATACCATGATACCACCCTTTTCCAGAAGGAAATGCACACATCCTAAAGGGCGCTACCCCTCATAACCTTGCCGCATCTTTCCTGTTTTGACCATTCACGGGGTGTGAGGCTCGACGAAGTCACGTCCACAAAAACATACTTTATACAAAAGCCATGCTTTGGGTCACAAATGATCATAGAGATGATCACAAAGATAGACGATCAAATAAACGATCCTATCACAAATAATCAACACAATGATCATTTACAGCAACACTTAGCATGTCACATTACCAAATTGGGAATATATCACTGATAACATTCAACTACATAACCTCTGAGCACGTACGTCTCAGAGAAGGGTGTTAAGCTAAAAGAATAAATTCTCCGCCACGGACAGAAATATATTTGAATGAAATCGGCTTTATATCTCAATTTGTAATGTCAGACATACAATCCATACAAGTCTGTTCCGGGCTCGAACAAAACCGAAGGCACTTACAAAGAAGTCCTTGCAATCCGGATATTCACAATCCTGATCGGATTTCCCATCACTTAGGGAGTCTCTATACCGTTGCAACTCAGTGCAGAGACAATCGACAGGTCATCCTATCGCTCTCGGAAATACCGGGTCTTCAACACCGATCTTCAATGCGATTCATAATGACGTATCACATATTCGGAATGGGTTATACGACCCCATGGTCCTTTCCCGGTTAACCCGAATAGTGAGCGCTTATTCAAAAATAAGTGTGGCATTCAAATTCAAACAAATCACATCAATTACCCATTCAAAGGGAAATATTGATAGTCGGTTATTGAACTATCAATAGATATGCACACATCACCAGATTCCAAATAATTTTTCAAATTATTTATTTTCCAAAATATCTTCACTAGATATATAATTTTCAACACTTCAAAAATAAATCAATATTTATTTTTAAACCAATTCTACTTTCTTTTATAAATTCAATAGTGAATTTACATTCCAAAGTATTAATGAATATACGACTTCAATTCGATTTATAATATTCATTTTCAATTTATCTTCAAAAAGATAAATTCTCTAATATTCACTTTATATTGGAATAACATTTCCATACTTATTTATTCATAAGTAATTCACAAATTTTATTTATTTCCAACACTTCAAAAATATTCAATATACTTAAATCGAGATTAAGTATATATTTCATTCTTTAAGGAAATCATTCTCATAAACATATTAATTTGGGCCAAAACGAATGTTGCGTAAAACATCGTTACGACAACCCAAAATCACTAGTATAGGGATTCGAATTTTAAGATAGATATATAAATCCCAATACTATACAAAACATTTCCTTTCGGAAATCATTTACTATAACAACAGTGTTATAGTCCACCATTTCCTTTTATTTCTCGAAAACGTCTATTTCAACAATCAATGTTGAAATCTATGGTTTCGAATCTTAACACATTTTAAAACATCGTTAGATCGTTTTAATTCAGTTTAAAATATCACATTCTGAACATTTTCTTTAACATATTATTCACTATTCAAAAACGTGAATATACTACGTTAATAAATTTCATTCTTTTATTCATTTTATTTCAAAGGATTATTCACAGTCAAAAACGTGAATATAACTCCATTAATAAGTTTCAACAATTTACTTATCAAAATAAGTCGTTTGCGAATTTATAAAACAACGTTTATAAATTCCATTTCTAATTATTTTATAACAACTTCCTTTATAAATTCCTTTATTAACCTATTCGATTTATAACTCAATTATAAAACAAATTTCACATTATAAGTTAAACACTTATAAAATGATTATTTTACAAAATCGTTCCCTTGAACTTCATAATTATAAATCTTATAACTTATAAGATTCAATGATTTATTCAACTATTCTTTTAATAACTTTATAAAATTTATAAATCTTACTATTTATAAATTTCATTTATAACTTCACCATTTAAATTCTATAAATTTCATTCTTATAACTTCACCATTTAAATTCTATAAATTTCATTCTTTAATAAAATTCATTTTCACTTCATTCAAACACTTATAAAAACTCGTTTTATAATGTCTATATTTCAATTTATAAATATCCATTTATAAATCTCTTAATATAAATCAATTTATATTATTCTTTTAAAATGACTTTAATCTCCTTTATTATTTCACCAATTTGATTCATAAAATAATTAAATTTTATAAATCCTATATTTAACTTTTTTACAATAAATTCTAAAATCCTGATTTTATTATTTTATAAAATCATTAGCATCATATTCTCAAAAATCAGTTTTTAACTATATTTCTCAAAATCATAATTTTTATAACTTTAAAAATTATAATGTTTATTTATTTAAAATGGATCAATTCCAAAATTATTTTATAAAACGTATACTTTCTAATATCACTTTAAAATCATTTTAAAATCCCAAAATCTGGGTCCAATGATGCTACACACCAAATAGTCAATCACGACAACAACGATATCATATATCGATATGATAATCCATCAAATATCAAAATATCTAAAATCAAACAAAAACTGTTGAGGAATCCAGTTGGATCCCTCCAACCTGTTTCCTGCATTCACAAACATTAGCACAATACCAATTTCGCTCCAGTACGAAATTATTGCGGTATATGGGATTTAAAATATTATCCGCTTAATAACGGCGCAATAGGGTCTCATCCGCTAAACAAATAAATGCGGGAAATCAATAACTCCAATATATACATATGCCAATATATATATATTGCTACTATATATAATACCAATTTCACTGTTTATGAAATATTCGCGGTATATGTTTTTAATAAATAACATCCGCTTACTAACGGCGCATAATGTCTATTTTAACAATCAATAGATATCAATCAACATTCAAACATGCATTCAAATATTTTAAATCTAACTATTTAAAATAAAATCGAAACTGATTCGATTGAGTGAGAAGTTCTCACCTTGATTTTAATTTCGTTTTAGCGATTTATTTCGAATAAAATTAAACGCGCGTTTAATTTTACCCGAAATTCTCACTAACTCCAAACAACTCCAAACCAACTCCATCGCGTAGTGCTCGTCCATACGATTCCAACGCAACTGGTTTCGCGCGTTTTCGACCTCGTATGAAAAAGTTATTGATTTTACAAGTTTTACACAAATTTAAACTATATATAAATTTACAACTTTAATTAAATTTTTAACCTAGCTTCTACAGGCCGTTAGATTCACAACCACAGCATCAAGACCATGCATTTTCTCTCCCTCATCTTCACGATTCTTCCTACAGGAAGATGGCCGCACAAAAGAACCCATAAGCTCCATCTTAGGGTTTAAATTTTTGATCACCACACTCCACTTCGACACGATCAAGATGCGCCAACACGTAGCCCTCTCCACCACCTATGCACGGCCCAAACACCAGAGAGCTCGGCTGCCTCGAGATGCGCGCGCAACGTGAATGAACGGCCACGAACCCGGCCTCCTTTCTCACAAATTTCAACTCCATTTGCAATCATAACCGTTGTACTCGTAGATCTCATCGTCCTCTTCCATTCTCTAGTTGAAAGTTTAGCCTAATAGTCGACGGATTTGGAGTAATCGAGGGAGGAAGGTCGAACGTTTCTGGCCATTGAACCCTACACTGGCGGCTAGGGTTATAATTTAGGTTTTTTTTTTTTTTATTTTATTTGTGAATGGTGGGCTATTTATAAGGAACCGACGAAACACTATTCATCCCGGAAATTCCGAACTCCGATTTACGTGCCGTAACCAGCGTTTCTAGGGTTTACCCCGCGTTCCGGACACAATGGAACAGGTTTCGAAAGCTAATTTGGACATCTGTGCGAGTTATGGCTACAAACGCTCAATTTAAATTAAACCGATTTAAACGATTTTCTAGGCGTTTTAATTTGTACCGGACAAACGGTAAATCCAATTGACTTGAAATTTGAAACCTTACGATAATATCACATTACGGATCCGACAAAACTGGTTTCGTCGAAATCCAAGACTTTTTGAAAAATGGCTATGTTAACTCGCCAAATTAATATTAAAAACAATTCGATGCGTTTCGAGCTGCCACGATCAAACGATAGCTCCGATTGACACGAAAATTGAAATCCGGTAATAACTAACTATTACGGATCCAATGGAACTGGTTTCGTTCAATTCTGAGACTGTTCAAAAATTGACTATTTTCACTAGTCGATTTTAATATTAAAATATTCAATTTTCACAAATTAACTTTTAATTCGATTTTAAAAGTTCTAAAATATCATTCTAACTTCAATATGATAAAATAAAATTTTACAAATCATTTTCAATCATATTTAACCCAATTTTCAATTATTTCCATAATTTAACATATTAAATTATCGATTTAATTATTCAATTAAATCCAATAATTCAAATAAAAATTTATTCGACTTATAAATTCACTTATTAATATTTAAAATAAATTAAATATTCAAATTTTAAATAGTTAAAATTCTGGGTCGTTACATCTTCGCTTTTGATTCATCGGATGTACCGTTTGTACTACATCGATGTCTTCGCTTTTGATTCATGGGATGTACCGTTTGTACTACATCGATGTCTTTGCTTTTGATTCATCGGATGTACCGTTTGTACTACATCGATGTCTTTGCTTTTGATTCATCGGATGTACCGTTTGTACTACATCGATGTCTTTGCTTTTGATTCATCGGATGTACCGTTTGTACTACATCGATGTCTTTGCTTTTGATTCATCGGATGTACCGTTTGTACTACATCGATGTCTTTGCTTTTGATTCATCGGATGTACCGTTTGTACTACATCGATGTCTTTGCTATTCATTCATTGGATGTACCGTTTGCACTACATCAATGACTTGGCTTTCTGGTTCACTGGACGTACCGTCTTTGTACTACGTCGGTGCTCCAAATTATTCGAGTTTCTAGTTTCTCAGGCGTACCGTGATTGTACTACGCCGTTGCACCGGCTCAACTTTCTGCTATTCTTGACATTTTCCACGTCTTTTACCTACGGAAATGCCTTAGGGATTCCGGTTTTCATTCTTGAGCCCGGTGTTATTGTGGAAATTGAAGTTTCACCAGATTTCTTGCTAACTCTTTTGTGCACTTTATGGTGAACTTCTTGATTCAAATTTTCTTTTGTGTTAATACGCTTCTATGGTTGTTACTTCTTATATTTCCTTCTTAATTATTGCGTGGACGCAATTTCTTTAAGGAGGGGAGTCTGTAACAACCCGCATATTTATCGATTATATATTTAAATATTTTATTTAAATATTTCACCGTTCATCGGATTTTGGTCCGAAAACCTACTTTTTGCAAACTGTCGAATTGGGACTCGAGACCACTTCCATCGAGTTCAAAATGACGTTTGCAACCTTTTTGAGTATAAGCTTCGATATGTTTGGAGAAAGTTGATTTTTGCCACTTTTTCCCGCTTAGGGCTTTGGTTGGGCTGAGCCAATTAACCACTTAACTCAGTTCCAACACTCTCCTCTTCATTCACTTCTCTTCTATTTTCCTAATACTCAAGCTTTTATGTTAATGGAGGGTGGAAGAGGAAATTAAAACTCCAAGCCCTAACTTCCCTTGCAAATCAAATTCCTAGCTCCAAACTCAAGAAGAACCCATTGGTAAGCTTCTGTTCTTCTTCTCCAACTTATTCTCTTACCAATTTCAGAAATTCCTAAACCTAATTTTGGGAATGTTCTTGTTTTTGAGTTTAGATTCAAGCTTCTAGAGTTGGTTTTGAAGAGTGGTTGATTCCCCTTTGCTTTCAATCTTCATCTTCATAAATTTAGTTCAAAGGTGAGATTTTTATCTCACATCTATGACTATAATTATCTTTGGTTGTTAGGTTTGAATTCCTAACACTTCTTCATGAGAATTTGCTCTTGATTTGGATTGGTTTTGTGAATATTCCAATTTTTGGGTTTTTAAGTCAAATTTGTGTGAAAATCCTTTTATGGATGTTTGATCATGCTTTTAGTGATGCACCGAGGAGCATATAGGGCCGGGCTGCCGATTGGCATAAACCCTTAGAGCCAATGTTCGTCCGGTTGCATTTTGGAAGAATTTGCTCTTCATTTGAATACGCTGAAAAACAGCCCAGGCATGATTCAGTCGACTGAAAAGTCTGTTCAGTCGATTGAACCTGGAACCCGAAAGTTCCCAGGCATGATTCAGTCTACTGAATCTTCTTTACAGTTGACTGAACCTGGAAACAGAATGTTTCCTGAACCTGGAAAATTCCCAGGTATAGGGTCAGTCGATTGAAAACTCAGTTCAGTCGACTGAACCTGCTGTTTGAGTCCATTTTGCCTTTTTTGATTGAATTTCCAATTTAAATCGATTCGTGTTGTTTCCTATTTATTGTTATCATCTATTATGACTTGATGACCTTTTCTTTGGGAATTTTAGATATATCCACTTTGATGGATTTGATATTGATTTCTTTGGATTTTACTCACGTCTTCGAATGTGAATTCTTATGATTGATTTTTTCTACAATCAATTCTATGATTTGTCACTTAAAAATATAAAGGTTTCAATACTAGTAGTAAATATCAAAACTCTTTCAACAAAATGATTTCAACTCCATTTTCAATAACAAAGCTCGTTTTCTTAAACCGTTTTCCAATCTATTAGTATATACAAGCCTTTACCTCACTCGTATGAGAAATCTAATTAAACGACTTAGTAAAACGAGTGGTATGAAACGCTTGCGTTTACTTCGTCGGTTAATTCTTGGACTTGCTCGATTGAATCTCTTGTGACATTCTTCTAGTGGAGATTTACAGTTTGTTCGTAAATGTTTAAGTTAAGCAAGTGGTTATGGGACATGAAGCTAAACTTTTATATTTACTAGCTTAGTGTAATTGACACTTCTCTTTGATCATGACGATCATATTATGGTTTAGACTGGCAATGTGCAATGTCTCTTTGTCTATGTGGAGGACCGTGCCTCATTAAATGGAGCTTCGTCTCAATTCTTCGTGGCCTAGCGACCCATGTACTTTCTAATGTGTTTCGATTCATCGGATGTACCGTTTGTACTACATCGATGTTTTGGCTTTTGGATTCGTTGGATGTACCGTTTGTACTACATCAATGTCTTGACCATCCTTTTTATTGTGATTTATGGATTTCGTGTGTTGATTTTTGGAATTTGTGTTTCACCAACTTTTACGATTGGCATGGATATATATATGTCATTTATTGTGGCAAGGTGAATGAAATCAGGAGTATGACATTCCTTTTTATCTTGAGTAGATTATTGTGATATTGATTAATCTCTTGTTGATTTTCAATTACTTATTTATCACAGCTTGGCATTGTGATTATTATATGTTTATGTCATATCTCTTATTATATATCACTTCATCTGATATTTATAGCTAGACTGATCCGTTTATTATTTTCTTATAAATAATACTCGGGTCATACCGAGATGTTACAGGTACCTCTCCTTGACTTCTCTTCTGGGGTTATCATCCCGACTTTTGGCAAACTACTTAGATTAGTAGTTTATTTTTTTGTATACACTTGAGATTTAGACTCATAGATGTATTCTTTTGTATAGCACGTGTTGCTATTGTTTTGTATTATTGTGGATCTTTTTGACCACTACTCTGATATACACTTTTATGTGTAGTATTCATATCTATTTCCGCCTTTGTGATATGAATTGTCTGTGATTGATTTACGTTATGTTTATTTCTATATTTGTTTCCGAAGATATTATAGCCACTGTGTAGTAGCTTTGAGTTCGTGTCGGTATGTCGGATTTCCTCTTTTATATTTTATCCGGTATATCGGTACTCGCACAAAGCAATTATACAGATGGTCGCTCCTCAACAACCTTATTCTCCGTGCTAGTTGACAGCATTCACAGTAATGTTCTTGGCTAGCGTGGGTATAGAGGTGGGGCGTCACACTAGGGCCAGAAGTCTGGGAACACCTACCAGACGTCTGGAACTGTT
Organism: Allium cepa; assembly: GCA_030765085.1. Classification (NCBI taxonomy): domain Eukaryota; kingdom Viridiplantae; phylum Streptophyta; class Magnoliopsida; order Asparagales; family Amaryllidaceae; genus Allium; species Allium cepa. Next base: position 763,111,419 of record CM060937.1, on the reverse strand, counting down.
TAATTTGCCTATTTTGGCTATTTTTGTGTATATTTCCAACTTTAATCGATTCGTGTTGATTCCCTTTTTGTTGTTATCATTTATAATGGACTTTGATGACATTTTCATCGTGATTTTTGGGAATATCCATTTTGATGGATTCCGTATCGATTTCTTTCGATTTTATTCACGTCTTCGAATGTGAATTTTCACGTCTTCGAATGTGAATTTTTATGATTGATTGTTTCTACAGTCAATTCTATGATTTGTCACTTTAAAATATAAAGGTTTTCTATACTAGTAGTAAATATCAAAACCCTTTCCTCAAAATGATTTCAACTCTATTTTCAATACCAAATTCGTTTATAAAACTGTTTTCCAATCTACTAGTATATACAAACTTTTACCTCACTCGTATGAGAAATCTAATTAAACGACTTAGTAAAACGAGTGGTATGAAATGCTTGCGTTTACTTCGTTGGTTAATTCTTGGACTTGTTCGATTGAATCTCTTGTGACAATTTTCTAGTGGAGATCTACAATTTGTTCGCAAATATTTAAGTTAAGCTAGTGGTTATGGGACATGATGATAAACTCATATATTTACTAGCTTATTGTAATCGACACTTCTTGATGATCAATGATGATCATTTTATGGTTTAGACTAGCAATGTGCGATGCCTCTTTGTCCATGAGGAGGACTATACCTCAATTTTATTGAGGTTCGGCTCATCAGGAGGAGCTTCGGCTCAATGTCCGCAATGGGGGACTATACCCTGTCAGGAGGAGTTTCGACTCACCAGGAGGAGCTTCGGCTCAATGTCCGCAGTAGGGGACTATACCCTGTCAGGAGGAGTTTCGACTCACCGGAGGGAGCTTCGGCTCAATGTCCGCAGTGGGGGACTATACCCTGTCACGAGGAGTTTCGACTCACCAGGAGGAGCTTCGGCTCAATGTCCGCAATGAGGGACTATACCCTGTCAGGAGGAGCTCCGGCTCATTTTTATGGGATTGGCCATCCTTTTATTGTGATTTCTGGATTTCTATTTGATGACTTCTGGAATTTATGTTTCACCACCTTTTACAATTGGCATTGATATGTATGTCATTTTATTGTGGCTTGGCGAATGAATTAAAGAATACGACATTCTTTTTGGATACTATGAGATTCTTTGAGATATTGTATGACTTTTGTGGATTTTCTAATGTATACTTGTCGTAGTATGACATTTTTTGGTTATCATACGTCTTTTTATTATATCTCTTCTTATATCTCATTTTAACTGATAATTATAGCTTGAGTGATCCGTTTATTATTTTCTTCTTGAATAATACTCGGGTCAGAATAAGATTTTGCAGGTGCTTCTGCTTGACTCCTTATCTGACCTCCATCTGATCCTTTGGCTAACTACTTAGTTTTAGTAGTTTTTGTTGTATACTATTGAGATATTGACTCTATGGTGTATACTTATTCTTTTGTCTAGCACTTGTATCTATTCTTTTTGATATTGTGGATCTTGTTTGACCACTACTCTGATGTACACTTTCATGTGTTATATTCATATCTATTTCCGCCTTTGTGATATGAATTATCCGTGACTTATTTTGTTGTGTTTATTTCTATATTTGTTTCCGAAGACCTTCATAGCCACTGCGTAGTAGCTTTGAGTTTGTGTCGGTATGTCGGATTTCCTCTTGAGATGAAAAGTTATATTTTTATTCGGCATATCGGTACTCGCACAAAGCAATTATACAGAGGGTCGCTCCTCAACAGCCTTATTCTCCATGCTAGTCGATAGCATTACCCCGTAGTGCTCTTGGCTAGCGTGGGTATAGAGGTGGGGCGTCACAGCTTGGTATCAGAGCCAAACTTTGGAACAATATGGAATATTATAACAAGGATCATCGTCCTAAGTCCATCTTAGGAGTCGTGCTTTAGGATTTAATTCGAGTCTTCGTACCGATTAATCCTATTTTCTTTATGATTCCTTGTTTTATCAATCAAGTTTGATTGAAATTGATTTTGAGAATAACTTTTTCCTCTTCTTTCTTTCTTTCTTAAAGAAGAGAAATGGTTAGACCTGGCCAGCCCAGCGCCGGTCAATCTAGTGCTACTCCACCGGATGGAGTATTTATGTCTGCCCAACAGCTTCTTGATCTAGTAAAGAATGCTCAAGCTGCTGGTCCCATTCCAGAGCCTACTCATCCTAGATTCGGTTTTGCACGCTTGTGCGGAGAGTACACTGATTTGGGTGGAAGGCCATTCAAGGGATCCGAAGGTGTTATAGAAATCCAAGCTTGGCTCAAATCATGCGATCGTATCTTTTCTCGCATGAACCTTATTGATCTACATCGAGTCCAGGTGGCTTCTAGCATGCTCCAAGAAAGAGCATTTGATTGGTATGAGCTTTTAATTTCTAAAATCGTTGAAGCGGATCTCATTGGGGAGCAATTCCGAGAAAGATTCGAAATGAAATTTGTGCCGGAGGCTGAAAAGGTAACTTTGGCCCGGCGTTTTATTGACCTTGTTCAAGGTGAATCTTCTGTGACAGACTATGTCGCATCTTTCAAATCTCTTTCTAAGTACGGGGTCGAGTATATAAATACCCCATTGAAGAAAAATCAGAGATTTGTCTATGGCTTGAATAAGAATCTTAAGAAGCCATTACTCATGAAACTTGAGGTTTCATTTGATCAGCTTATTGATATCGCTCTTCGTCTTGAAGAGGCCGATAGAGAAAGTGATGTCGAGGTTGGGAGTGCCAAACCGAGCGCCAACAACAACAAGAAAAGGCATCCCTTTATTAGGTTCGAAAGTCCTAATCCTAACAAGAGGGCGGAGCAAGAGACTTCTATAGAAAATACTCCCATCCCTAATCGTGGAGAATGCTACAATTGTGGCTCTAGGGACCACTATATAAATAGGTGTCCTAGGCCTATTTCTTGCCGCTATTGCAAAAGTGCGGATCATTATATATCTTCGTGTCCCAAGCGTCAAAGCAGGAGAGAAAGAAGGCTGCAAGCCCCTAGCAACTCTTCTCTCAGTCAAGGTATTTTACATTCAATCCTTGATGGCATTATTTATTTCGTGACCTTCTTATTCGAGTTCTTTTTGATATGGGTTTCATCTCATTATTTTTATATCAAAAGAACTTGCCGATTCTTTTTCTTTGAATATTTTGGGCTTGATGACTTCTTTGAGGATTGTGAATCTGGATGGTAGATCCGCAACACTCAATTTGTTTTTATTTGATGTCGAAAATTATTTTATGTGATTTTTCTTTCCGAGCCGATATTTTTACTTAGGCTCCTTGCGATAGGATTGGCTTAATCATTAATGAAGCCTATATCCTATTTTCTCAAGTGGACTATTCATCTTCGACCTTTTCAATTTGTTAAGCAGATTTCTATTTTTTTTCCTTTATGATTTTGATTTAAAAATTGATGGCATCATTTTATTCCTTAAGCCCACTTATAAGGAAAGTGTTATTTCTCTCATTCATGTAGTTTGAGAAATTTTTCGGTCTTTTTGAGCTTGTCTTAGGATTATCACCTAAGTAATCTTTTGTGTGGTGCTAAGGTCTTTTCAGTTTGACCTTACCACCGGTTTTCATTTGCTACGAGTTGCGGAAGTTAGCATTCCACTTACCGCATTCCGCACTTGTTATGATTCCTATGAATGAATTATTATGTCATTCAGTTTGTCTAGCTTATTTCATCCATTTTAGGTATCGAGCATTCTATCGAATATCTCGATGATTCCATTTTTTTGCTTTTATTGATTTTGGATGAAAATAGCAATTTAAAATTTTGCAAAATCTTTTTCATAAGATTTATTTATAAGTACAATTTGATTTTTGTTCTTAAAATGAACAAAGAATATTCTTAGAAGTTTTTGAGAAACTTACTTATCCTATAGAATATGATTTTGTGATTGTATTTCCCATTTAGTGTTTTAAAAATTCTGGTCGATGCGCTTGATCAACATTATCGATAAGAATCTCCTAAACGCTTTGATGAGACAGTCAGACACGATATATTGACTTGTAAAAATGTAAATTTTTGTAGAAAGATTATTACATAAAAATAAAAGTGTAATTTTGAAAGTTTTAACTTTTCGGGAAAGAGGATTATTTAAAAGAACTCTTCCTTTCGGTACTCTTATTCTTGTGATTCCTGAAGGGGAACCAAGACTTTGCTATTTGTACCGATACTAGTCGTATTGATTTGGATGCCGTTCTCTTGCAAAGGAGAACGTGCTATCACTTGTGCTTCTAAATCATTATAGCCTATCGAGACTAGATATACCACTCATGATCTACTGCTCGCGGCTATTGTTTTTACTTTTAGAGTTTTGCATCATCATTTTTAGGGGAGGAATTTGTTCTCCATCTCGATCATAAATCTTTGGAATATTTAATTTCTCATAAGGAACTTCATGTTGACTCGAGTTCCTAGCATCTTATGATCTTGATATTCTTTTATTCCCGAAAGGGAAATCGTGTTGCCAATGCGTTTAGTCGTATGCAACAAGTGGTTGATTCTTTGTTGATGTCTGAATGGAATTATCTTTTTATTAAGTTCACCAGACATTTTGATGTACTTCGTTTTATTGAGTTTCATCTCATTTCTTTTATGGACTAGCGTCTGATGTTCTTTTATGGTGTTTGGTTCATTGGACGTACCGTTTTTGTACACGTCGGTGTTCCGAAATTATTCGGGCTTTGGTTCATGGGGCGTACCGTTTTTGTACTACGCTGATGTCCAAAATTATTTGAGTTTCTAGTTTCTCGGGTGTACTGTTATTATACTACGTCGTTGCACCAGCTCAATTTTCTACTATTCTTGACGTTCTCCACGTCTTTTACCTATGGAAATGCCTTAGGGATTCCGGTTTTTATTCTTGTGCCTGGTGATATTGTGGGGATTGAAGTTTCACCAAATTTGACTTTGAGCAACATTCTATTCGCATCATTGCATCGGAGGTTGAGCGCCTTCGATATAAAGATATTCTTTTTGGTAAAAGTTTAAAGGTTCTCAAATCCTAAGGATTTCTCTTGAGAAATCTTGAGAATTCATCGAACGAAAACTTTCGGATTTACTCCTTCGTGCTCTTTATGGTGGACTTCTTGATTCAAATTTTCTTTTGTGTTGATATGCTTCCATGGTTGTTACTTCTTATTTTCCTCTTAAGTATTGCGAGGACGCAATTTCTTTAAGGAAGGGAGTCTGTAACAACCCGCATATTTATCGATTGTATATTTAAATATTTCACCGTTCGTCGGATTTTGGTCCGAAAAGCTACTTTTTGCAGACAGTCGAATTGGGACTTGAGACCACCCCCATTGAGTTCAAAATGACGTTTGCGACCTTTTTGAGTATAAACTTCGATATGTTTGGAGATAGTGAAATTTTTCACTTAGGGCTTTGGTTTGGGCTGAACCCATTAATCACTTACTAACTCAGTCCCAACCCACTACAACTCTTTGTTACTTCATTTCATATTCCTAACACTCAGGCTTAAGCAAAAATGGTGGAAGAGAATGGGAATTAGAAACTCCAAGCCCTAGTTCCTCTTGCTAGCTCAAGTTCTTGCTCCAAAATCAAAGAGAAGCCATTAGTAAGCATCTCCTTCTTCTTCTCCAACTCATTCTCTCTTTGATTTCAGAAAATTCCTAAACCTAACTTTGGGAATGTTCTTCTTGTTGAGCATAGATCAAGCTCGTTTGGGTTGTGTTGAAGAGTGGTTGATTCTCCCTTTTCTTTCAAGCTTCTTGTTCATTTGTTTGGGTTCAAAGGTAAGATTTTTATCTCACATCTATGTCTATATCTATCTTTGATTGTTGGGTATGAATTCCTAACACTTATTTATGTTCATTTGCTTTTGATTTTGATTGAATTGGTGAATATTCCAATTTTTGGTGTTTTGTAGTTAAATCTTTAAAAATCCAATCTTTGATGTTTGAACATGTTTTTGGTGATGCCTCGAAGAGCCTATAGTGCTGGGTTGTCGATTGGCATAAATCCTTAGCATCCATCGCTCGTTCGATCGCATTTCGGTTTGGATTTGCCATTTTTGGTCTAGGCTGTTTTTTTGCCTAGCAGAAGATTTCAGACATCTGAAATTAATTTCAGACGTCTGAAACCAAATCCAGACGTCTGGTTGAATAATCCAGACGTCTGAAAAGGGGTCTGGAAAAGGCAGAGACTAAATCCAGACGTCTGAAACAAAATCCAGACGTTTGAAATCAAATTCAGACGTCTGGTTGAAAATTTCAGACGTCTGAAATGGCCCAGGAATTAAAAATAGAAGGGAGAAAACACATATACTTCCAGAACCTAGGGCCAGACGTCTGGGAACACCTACCAGACGTCTGGAACTGTTTAATTTGCCTATTTTGGCTATTTTTGAGTATATTTCCAACTTTAATCGATTCGTGTTGTTTCCCTTTTTGTTGTTATCATTTATTATGGACTTTGATGACATTTTCATCTTGATTTTTGGGAATATCCATTTTGATGGATTCGGTATCGATTTTTTTGGATTTTATTCACGTCTTCGAATGTGAATTTTTATGATTGATTGTTTCTACAATCAGTTCTATGATTTGTCACTTTAAAATATAAAGGTTTTCTATACTAGTAGTAAATATCAAAACTCTTTCCTCAACCTGATTTCAACTATATTTTCAATACCAAACTCGTTTATAAAACCGTTTTCCAATCTACTATTATATACAAACTTTTACCTCACTCGTATGAGAAAGCTAATTAAACGACTTAGTAAAACGAGTGGTAGGAAACGCTTGCGTTTACTTCGTTGGTTAATTCTTGGACTTGTTCGATTGAATCTCTTGTGACAATTTTCTAGTGGAGATCTAAAATTTGTTCGCAAATATTTATGTTAAGCTAGTGGTTATGGTACATGATGCTAAACTCGTATATTTACTAGCTTATTGTAATTGAAACTTCTTGATGATTAATGATGATCATTTTATGGTTTAGACTAGCAATGTGCGATGTCCCTTTGTCCATGAGGAGGACTATACCTCAATTTTATTGAGCTCTAGCTCACCAGGAGGAGCTTCGGCTCAATGTCCGCAATGGGGGACTATACCCAGTCAGGAGGAGTTTCGACTCACCAGGAGGAGCTTCGGCTCAATGTCCGCAATGGGGGACTATACCCTATCAGGAGGAGTTTCGACTCACCAGAGGGAGCTTCGGCTCAATGTCCGCAATGGGAGACTATACCGTGTCAGGAGGAGTTTCGACTCACCAGGAGGAGCTTCGACTCAATGTCCGCAATGAGGGACTATACCCTGTCGGGAGGAGCTCCGGCTCATTTTTATGGGATTGGCCATCCTTTTATTGTGATTTCTGGATTTCTATTTGATGACTTCTGGCATTTATGTTTCACCACCTTTTACAATTGGCATTGATATGTATGTCATTTTATTATGGCTTGGCGAATGAAATAAAGAATATGACATTCTTTTTGGATGCTATGAGATTCTTTGAGATATTGTATGACTTTTGTGGATTTTCTAATGTATACTTATCGTAGTATGACATTTTTTGGTTATCATACGTCTTTTTATTATATCCCTTCTTTTATCTCATTTTAACTGATAATTATAGCTAGACTGATCCGTTTATTATTTTCTTCTTAAATAATACTCGGGTCAGACTGAGATTTTGCAGGTGCTTCTACTTGACTCCTTATCTGACCTCCATCTGATCCTTTGGCTAACTACTTTAGTTTTAGTTGTTTTTGTTGTATACTATTGAGATATTGACTCTATGATGTATACTTATTCTTTTGTCTAGCACTTGTATCTACTCTTTTTGATATTGTGGATCTTGTTTGACCACTACTCTGATGTACACTTTCATGTGTTATATTCATATCTATTTCCGCCTTTGTGATATGAATTATCTGTGACTGATTTGTGTTATGTTTATTTCTATATTTGTTTCCAAAGACCTTCACAGCCACTGTGTAGTAGCTTTGAGTTTGTGTCGGTATGTCGGATTTCCTCTTGAGATGAAAACTTATATTTTTATCCGGCATATCGGTACTCGCAAAAATCAATTATACAAAGGGTCGCTCCTCAACAGCCTTATTCTCCATGCTAGTCGACAGCATTACTCCGTAGTGTTCTTGGCTAGCGTGGGTATAGAGGTGGGGCGTCACATTCAATTACCCATTTATTCTATTTACCTCTGTTAATCATTTTATAATTAAAATTTAAGTGTATAACATTTATTATGACCACTCAAATTTCATTTATAAAATCTTTTTATATTGTATATCATCCAATTACATTGTTAACTTCTGAAATTAAGGTAAGTTACATCGGGATGCAATTGAGTATTATACAAATAAAACTTTCCAATTCAATTATCTCAAGTTTAAATCATTTCTTCAAAAAAATTTGATTTTCTTTTTATATTTGAAATTATTCTTTAAAAATAAAATTTAGGAATTAAATTTTCGATTTCTTCAACCCATTTAGAGATAAATAAATGTATGTACATAATTTATCGAATCAAATTTAAATCATATGTCTATATATATTATAAATCAAGTCATATTTTAGAAATTCAATTCAAATCATTTTGATTTATCAAAACAAAGATGTAGTAAGTTTACAGAGTAGTCCCTTCACTTCGAAACTCGAAAATGAATGTCGATGATGCTGCAGTCATCACCGAAATTATTTTCCAGTGACAAAGAGAAGAGCACTATTTTTTTTTTAACTTAAAATTCTTTGGAAAGAAATTTCTATTCAAAAATACTTTAAATAACATAACCTTTGATAACTTTAAACACAAGGTTTGAAACCATCGAAAATTAAATTCTCAAATTTCTTGTTCTAAATTCATTTTAGTTCCCAAATCAAGTATTATCACTTCAAATAATCAATTTAAACCACTTTATTAAGTTTCATAAATTTACTTATATATAAAAATTTATTTCATTAACCAAAATTTTAAAATATATTGTGGCAGTTTGTTCTCTCAAAGTGTTTTAGAAATCCTATCGATAACGCGGATCAAACGGATCGGTCGGAAACCCAAATCAACATCAACAACTCAAACAACACAATATATAAAACAAAACATAGATATACAAGTACAATTCAAAATGTTTGGAAGAATAGATTGGACACAAAAGAAAAGATGATTTAATAACAGAGTAGGGAGGTGGGTAAGCTTAAATAAATCGCGGGCAACCTTAACCGGGTCAACCGTGACTTAAATAATAAGATCAACGTGGATTTTTTTCTGGGTAAGTCTACGTTGATCTCAAGAGTTAGAGTTTGGGATAACAAAAGATATTAGCATCTAAACCAAGGATAGATATAAATCTATGGTGAATCGATGCTAATTGCAAAGGAGTTTCACCCTTTTACAATTCAATTTGAAATTGGCGTGACCGCCGACTCACTAGAAAGATCATTCGAAGCGGAGTTATGGAATACTCCAGAGTCAAAAGAAGATGAATAGTGAAGGACACGAATGGATTTTGGAACCGTAGGGAATGTTCCAAAATTCGAAGGAATTGAGTCAAAAAGGAAGAGATTCAAACTCGAATGAAAGTGATTCTGTAAATACATTTACTCCATATGCCGAGTTTTGCCTAGAGCTACCAAAGCTCTAATACCAACTGTAACAACCAGGTATTTTCAACCATTCGCATCCATTATAAGTGTATAGGTAGACACTCATGCCGGAATTAAATTGCTCAAAATACCGCGTTGTAAATAAAAATTCGGCAAATCTCAGAATATACAGTAAATAAAAATCACAGATCACAGACATAGAGTAATAATAATGCAGCGGAAGTAAAAGAGATAGTAGTTCATGAAGCTACTATCTAAATTCATCAGAGTTACATAAAATACAATAGAAGAACAAAGTACAAAGGAAGTCTCACTACATAGAAGTCTACTGATACAAGAACTGAAAAGAACAACAAACTGCAAAAGATAAAACTTGACAAGTAGATAATCTCGAGCGATTTTAATCTCCAGAAAGTGGAAATCCAAATCTATGAATAACTCAGGCTGACCCGAGCGTAAATAAAAATACAAACACTCGAGTCAGGACATACATACTTATACAATGTAAACCAACTTAAGTGAACTGTAGCAAAGATACAAGTAACTTAGAAGATGCTTGGGACCGCCCATCCTCTAAAGATCCGTTAAACTATTTACTATGTAGTATATTGCGCTATATACAGTAGTGTCTAATCAGTAAAGTATAATCATATAGAAAATAGCGTAAAGGCGATGGTGAACCTTAACGCGGTCGGATCTTTAAAACCAAAATCATAGTGGGCTCGATATAAGGAGATGACACGGCACGCGAGGCAATGCCAGGGTGGATACACCGTTTGCACTCTCGGACTGGAGGTGACGGCAAGCCAGCAGCTTCCGCCCACCTCGAACAATGCCCCCGAATCAAAGTGGCGCCACATATCGAATCACAAAAGTAATAGAATGGTTTCCGATGGAGCATGCTCGATGAAAAGGTGCGACCCTTTGTGTAGCCCGGTATAGCTCTTGTTTTAGTCATTTATGCCAACTCACGGGAGTTTAGTCCATGTAATATACCTCGAGAACGTCGCCACCATTCTACTTCATTCTGAAATCTTCACCGCGTACACAGTTATTAAAGTGGTTTTCGGTATTGGCCGGCTATAAGACAATATCTGATCCCGGTCTCTTTAACAACGATCGTTATTATAACCCGTAGTTATAACTTGAAAAAAAATATTTTATACTTCAAAATAAAATATCATTTCAACCCAAATCTTTATCAAAATAAAGATTAAATTATTTTCAAGCCATTTCAATATATCATCATACCATATCTTTCGATTCAAATATTTATCAAAATAAATGTCAAGTCATTTCTAACCATTTCAATATATTAAATTGTTATATCCTTTCAAAATTTCCTTTCAAATCATTTTAATATATCAAAAGATCATAACATTTCAAAGCTTCATTTCCAAAATATCATATCTTTCAGAACTTCTTTTCAAATCATTTTAATATCAAAATGTCATATCTTTCAAAACTTCGTTTCAAATCATTTTAATATATCAAATTATCATATCTTTTCAAAACCACATTTCAAATCATTTTAATATATCAAAATAGTTATATTTTTTTCAAAACCACCTTTCAAATCATTTTAATATATCAAAATAGTTATATTTTTCCAAAACCACCTTTCAAATCATTTCAATATACCAAAATATCATATCTTTCAGTACCACATTTCAAGTCATTTTAATATATCAAATAGTTATATTTCAAACGAATTACTTCATTTTAAATCATAAAAATGAAGTTATTACATTTAATAATTAAATTATTAAATTCCAAAAATTTTAACTTTTCAATGTTCATTTATGCACTTAAATTTATTAAAACAATGAAAATTCAACTTCGCAGCATTTGGAAAATGCTACAGAAAGTTACATTCAAAACAATTCAATTTAACAAAAGACAGCATTTAAAAATGTTGTTAATTAACTTCAAATATTCAATAGAATTTCACAAACACTTATTTTTTTTTATTTAAATCATTTTTAACTTATAAAATCATACATTTTCACATTCATAAGCATCATTTATTTTTTCTTAAATTCATGATTTTATAAAGTTAAGTTTCCTTTCAAACATCAATATTTATTAATAATTTACTTATTAAATTCCAACATTCAAATTTAAATTCATTACATTAAATTTTTTTTTTTTTTTTTTTTTTTTTTTTTTGGCAAAGCCAGCCGGTTTTATAGTGGACCGTCCACTTTTTATTACGAACGTAATAAAAAACTTGAAGTACAGGAGTAAGGTAGAGACACCCTAACTACTAAAAAGAGGGGAATAAATACAGCACAGGAGTGTGACAGACATGTCACAGCTACTAGAAAAAACAGACTAAACTAAGACTCCTCCAAAGAGGAAGTGCCACTAGCATCAACTTCAACCTAGGAAGATACCAAAGAGACATCCCTAAGAAGACCATAGTAGGGGCGAAATAGGAGAGCAAGCGAAGGATCGTAGATGTCAACATCAGATGAGTATAGAAATGATCGATCCCAAGAAGAATCAGCAAGCATGGTGGAATTTAAATCAGCATACCTACCATCCGAATCAAGAACCAAGGAGTCACCAGACGGTCTGTAATAGAGGCACCGAAGGTCCGAAAGATCGTCGGAAACATATCTAAAGAAGGAATCATCCAAAGGGTTGTAACGCAAGTCAGAACATCGATCAACCCAACATCTCTCAGACTCATCCCAAAAAATAGGCAACTGAGACGGAACAAGATCCGAAATAACAGTGGAATCCACAGGAACAACATCAGGAACAATGGATGCAACAGGGGAAGCTGGCCATGCAGAGCAAGACGACGATCCAGGGACAGGAACAACAGGAGGTGAATCCTTCGGCACCTTGGGAACCCATTTCCTGATCGGAGGCCGCGGCAGTGGTATCTTAGGCACAGAAGCGGAAGCAGCAGAATGGGAGCAGGCAGAAACTAAGTGGCCAAAGGAGTGACAAGAAGTACATATGTCGGGGATCCAACCATATCGAACACGAACATCAACTACATGGCCAACCGCTAACTGAACAGGAATAGAGGTAGGGAGAGGCTTAAGGGGGGTAATCTCAATCAAGGCCTTAGCATACACCAGCTTTTCACGCGCAACTGTATTCGCATCAAAACATTTCAGCTTACCAACGTTGCAAGCAAGCCAATTCAAACCCAGAAGAGGTTGAAGTGCCGAAGGAATTTGAGAAAAATAAACCCAAACAGGGATAGATAACACTTGTTCACGAGCACTAGCAACCGTAGGGGACCAAGGAGTAATAATAAACGGTTTCCCATCAAAAAAGGTTGGCTCCGCCTCAAGAACACGGCAACGTTCCTCGGCGGAGGAAAACTGTAGGAAATACATAGTGTCGACTAGCTTAACACGGAGATTACCTCGTAGCCTCCAAGCCTTACGACAAACAGTGGACGGTTCATGTAGTCGTTGCTTAGGATCCAAAAAGAAACCAACTAAATATTCGGACCAATAGTCCAAACCCGCTTGCATGACATTTGGAGGTGGAATCATCACTCCATTCTCCTCTACAATATCAAATTCCACAGGTTCGTAAACCCCCGCGTTACGGGGCATTGAAGTAAAAAGCGAAGACCAAGCTTTGGATCCTATATGAGAAGCAGCTGGTTGAACGGCATCCAGAAAAGAACCACCGCCAGAAGACGCAAGCACAACAGTGGGGGAGGCCGCAAGAAACGTACCACCAGTTCTTAAAACACTGCAATTGGAAACTTCCTTCTCATTGGACTTGTGACAAACACTTGGAGTGCGTTGTGGCAAATTCGATATTTTAGGATCAGCCGAAAAAATCTCACTTCCAATCACTCCACTGACCACACCATTATCATCAATATCACCAGCAACATCAACTACTTTCGCAAGTGAATGCATGGAACCATTGTTAGTCAGACAGTCCTGACCCACCAAAACACGCTCAAGACTCACAGATGGGCACGCAATGGCCACTGTGCTCGTCTGGGCAGATTGGAGCGGAGGGAACTCCGTCGTGGAAGGTAGCGGAGGGAACTCCATCGCAGATAGCAAGGCCGGCATAAATTTATTCATTACCAGGGGTACCTTAAAAACTTTTCCAGAACGAGTAGAAGAGGGGGAAGAAGAAGGGGGAGGGGCTACGGGGAGAATTGGAAAACAAGGTGGGGAGCTCGGCATGAACACGGACGGGAGGGAAGATGATTGTGAGTATGGCTACGGCGATCTGGAAAAGAGAAACACGGTTCTGGAAAACGCGCAGGAGAATGCCATGGAAACTCTCAAACGCGCAGGTAAACTTTTTAATTCCTTATGATAAAACCATATTTTTAAACTTTGGGGACAGGGAGACTATGTCGCCCTGACCTTTGGTTAAGCCGGTTTTAAAGTGGTCGTGCACTTATGTCTCATACTTGTGGCCGCTGGGAATCGAACTTGTGCCACCACAACAAGATGCAGCAACTCACCTCATGTCGTAACTACACTTAAGTTCAAATTCTCAAATATAACATAGTTTTATTTTTATTTACTTAACTAAAAATTCACTTTTAAGTCAATTTCATAAATTTCCAATTTTAGTTATATTTCAAAATTTCAACTTAAATATTCATTCATTTCGCATTTCAACTTTATTAAAAATCATTAATATGATATAAAATCACTTTAAATTCATTTAAATTCAAATTATCATAAATTTATCATAATTTCATATTCAATTTAATTTCCAATTATAATTAAATCAAATTTTCCAAAATAACTTACATTCAAAATTTTCTAACTTTTTCATTAATTCATTTCACTTACAATTATTCAAAAAATAAATAATATTTTACAAAAATCCTTTTTAATTAGATTTAAATCAAAATATTTTAATATTACATTTCTAAAATAATTTTAAATTTTTTAGAAAACATATATTTACTACGGGTCTGTATATAATTTTCTACGCTAGGTAATGTGATACGGGTAATATATCATTTCAACCCGTAATTTACAAAGAAAATACGGGTTTTATCATTTCAAACCCGTAGTCCCAAGTAAATGAGATAAATTGAAAATCATTCAGGCCTATCATTTCAGCCCATAACAATTTTCCCTTATTCTAAAGTCCGTTCGGGTATGTATCATTTCAACCCATAGTGATTTCTAATTTACAGGGAACTTGCAGTGTGATAAACTAATAAAATATACAGAATAGCATGAGATAACAGTAACATATGATATAACAGGTGTAATAACAGGAGTAAACATCATATGATAATAATATAAGCAGTTATAACATGTTAATATAGTTCTACAGATTCGCAGGGTGTCAATTTACTACTTATATTAGTACATAATGTCTGGTGAGAAATTCTCACAATTTTATGCTGGAGATATTAATTTGAATGACACAACGGATCCAGAAGGCACGACCTTTGATTTTGAGTGGAGAGAAATAGCAAAGATATCATCTTTTAAATAACCCCAAAACAAGACAATATAACTTATGAATATTCAACCAAAACAATACATAAATAATTGGAAATTGAAAGGCAACAAAGACAAGATAACTTGACCTTGCTACAAACATTCAAAAGCTCGACTAAGGGGTTCGTTTTCTCGGCCATGATGATGATATGAGTGTGGGAGAGACAAGGCTAATAGCCTTGCAAACATTCAAGCAAAACAAACAAATAACATAAGTTTTCAAACCCAAATTCAATAAAACAATGTTAGAATTAAATGCATAAAACAAAGCCAAAGTTTTTTGCACTTGCTTTCTATCTCCTATGCTTCAGGTATAGATCTGAAATACATGTCTAAGGAGTGGGTTAGGATCAGTTCTTGGGCTCATAAGGGTCATCCATAGCTTGGAAGTAATGGTGCAAAGGTGGATGGACATAGGTGCAACAAAACAACAACTACAAGGTAAAATTCATCACTTCTATGCTATAAATAGGGGGGCCATAGGCTCTAGGGGCATGGCCAGTGGGTCCAGGTGGTGGTGGGTGATGTGGCAGAGGGTGGAGGTCAGGTCAGAGGTGGTGGTGGTGGTGGAAGTGGCGGAAAAAGGTGGATGAAGGTGACGGTACCAAAACTAGGTCAGCTTGAGTGCATAGGGGATGGATTTATGGATTTTGGTGGTGGTGGTCGGTGGAGGAGATGGTGGAGGTGTTAGGCCAAACAAAGCAATGAGAGGTCATGGAAAAAATCAAGCAAAACAAAGAAGAAGAAGTAGAAAAATGAGAGGAGGAAGAGTGGCCATTGCTTATTTTCCTTTGCTCAGATCTGAAATGGATGTGTATTATTGATGGAATGAGAAACTTTCACGTGACTAAGCAAAAGAAAAGGAACGGCTACAATAAATTGATGCATTGATTGAAAAAGAAATGGTAAAAGAAACGGTGAAACGACTTTACGTTTCTTAGCTTTTAAAACCTTCCATACTTCCTTTTCTTTTAAATCAAATAAAACAAAATAAAATTCAGCAAGTACATATAAAAACCGAAACAAAGTGAAATAAAATAAAAATATATAATTAAATTTAAAGAAAATATAAAAAGAATTAAGGAAATTGCTTAAAAATTGAAAACCGGGTTCAAAAATTACAATTAAACATCAAAGGCTTTGGAAAAATATCTACTTCATTTTAAAAATATTCTAAAGAAGAATTTTGAAATAAAGTAATTTATTTATTATTTCTAAAATAAAATCAATAATAAATTAGAGAAAAATAGAAAAGAACTAAAGAAAATGTTTAAAAATTTAAAACAGGGCATGGAGATTACAAGAAAAATACTACTAGCTCTAGAAAAATTCCTTCCTCACTTCAAAAATATTAAAAGACAAAAACATACATAAAATAACATATCACTACATATTTAAATAAAATATGACAAAGAAAAATAAAATTTATGCTATTTAAAATAATAAAATTGCAGAATAAACAAATTACACTCAATATTGAAATATACATAACTTTCACAATTTAAATCCGTTTCCAACGAAACAAAAAGCAGTGTTCTTAAAATTTTATGTACTTTCATAATAAAAGATAAAATTTAAATTTTCAAACTGTTAAAATTTTAATTTAAAAGTCAAAGTTTGACTAATTTGACCAAAAATTCACTTTTTGGAAAATATTCTTTTTAGTCATGCTTCGGAATGATAATTCATATCAAAACTAAAGTTTATCATTCAAAATAAATAAAATAAGTTTTTAAATCAAAAATTCAATTAAAATAATTAAAATATACAAAAAAAATAAATCACAAAATACAGGGTTGTTACACGCGTGCCATGTCATCTCCTTATAGCGAGCCCACTACGATTTTGGTTTTAAAGATCCGACAGCGTTAAGGTTCACCATCCCCTTAACGCTATTTTCTATATGATTATACTTTACTGATTAGACACTACTGTATATAGGGAAAATACTATATAGTAAATAGTTTAACGGATCCTTAGAGGATGGGCGGTCCCAAGCATCTTCTAAGTTACTTGTACCTTTACTACAGTTCACTTGAGTTGGTTTACATTGTATAAGTATGTATGTCCTGACTCGAGTGTTTGTATTTTTATTTACGCTTGGGTCAGCTTAAGTTATTCACAGATTTGGATTTCCACTTTCTGGAGATTTGAATCGCTGGAGATTATCTACTTGTCAAGTTTCATCTTTTCAGTTCGGTTGTTCTATTCAGCTTGTACTTGGTTATCATATTTAAACTTCTGTTGTGCTTTATTTCTTCTATTGTATCTTATGTAACTCTGATATATTTATATAGTAGCTTCATGAACTACTATCTCTTTTACTTCCGCTGCATTATTATTACTCTGTGTCTGTGATCTGTGATTATTATTTACTGTATATTCTGAGATTTGCCAAATTTTTATTTACAACGCGGTATTTTGAGCAATTCAATTCCGGCATGAGTGTCTACCTATACACTTATAATGGATGCGAATGGTTGAAAATACCTGGTCGTTACAACTAATCAAATCTTGATTTTGTATTCCATTTCATATTTTAAAAAATCTTATTTAAAATCCATTGTTTAAAAATTTCCAATTTAAAATTCTCTATTAGGAATCATTTTACGAAATAGCTAAATAAATACCCAAAATCCAATCATTTATTTTATCCAATTCAATTCCCTTTTAAATAATCCCAAAATTCAGTATAAATATCTTCATTTCCAAAATCGCCATTTAAATTCCCTTTTATATTCAAAAATATTTATAATACCAAAATTGAGGCCAGTGCTGCTATAGCATCCAATAAATTCAAATCGCACAACAATCCATAACAGATTATTCAATCACACCATATATAGCTATGAAAACAATCAATGTATTTTAAGAATCCATTTAGATCCCTCCAACCCATTTTCCTACAACCACAGATGTTATATAACATAAAATAACAATCCTCCTTCGAGGCGGGGTATCGTGGTAATATATGGTCATCCGCTATTATGCGGAGTGCATAGTGTCTCATCCGCTACAATCTGTGGAGAATATATCCAACTACTAATATATATATATATACACATATATACATATATATATTTATATTAATATATATAATATAACATCCAACTGATATTAGTTTACCAATTCATCCAACCAATCAATAAATAATTTTTACCACTTTAAAATAAAACTAGTTGTCAAAGATGAGTGGATTTACTCACTTTGATTTTGTATTCGCCATACGTTTCGTTTTTTGAAATAAAATTGAACTAGCATTCAATTTTAACCAAAAATTCTGACCAGCTCCAAATTCACCAAAACCTGTTCCATTGCGATGCTCTCTTCATGACGATCGCAATGTAAAAAGTTTCGTTCCAATCGGACTAATAGCATCCATCACAATCAATCATCCAAATAGTCAATAGATTCACTACAATTTAATAATTATGAATATCTTGTATTTTACAAGCAATTAAAGTCTAATCCATTTTGATGGTCAATTCAAATTCTATCAATTAATTCAGATGTCAATTTAAATGTCAACTAAACTTATCAAACAACAACCAATAAATTTCAATCACCTCACGATATAAATTTAACTACATAAAAAATAATTTTAGTCATTTGTGAGCGTATAAACACTCATCTTTGATTTATCAACGATTTAAAATCCAATTTAGATCAAAAAATCTAGCTATCCTAGAATCCAACCAAACTTGTTCCATGTCGTAGGCGACTTCAATGCCATGCCAACGCAATTCGTTTCGCTCGAATTGAACTCGTATGAAGAAGTTATGCAATAATTAGCCTAACGTTAATTAAAATTTATATTAACTAGTAATATAATAATATTAAAAACAACATACCCTTTCTTCTCGATTACGAACACACAACTGAAAACCAATACGCGACCTAAATCTTTCAGCCGTACAAAACAACGACGACCGGAACCAGATCAATCCACCCCCTTCGAGGCGCCCCTCCATGCTCCACCATCGTTGATAACGGCGTCGTCTCTACTTTCCCTATTGACGCGCGAGAACCACTAAGACGTGCCACTGTTTCGCCCAGATTCTGGCGATATCAGGCGTCAATGACGAAACTCAACCGTATAGATGCAATGAGGATGGTGAGCTCTACAATTTCTCTGTTGGGGTCGATGAAAATTGATGAGTAGATTGAGAGAAATCAAGGGTTAAAAGTGAACGAATTCTGGCCTTTGAAAACAGCACAGGTGGCGGCCATGAATTAAAACTAGGGTTTAGAATATTTTAATATAAAACAGTCTCTATATGCGTGCCGTATTTATATTGTTATGTCTAAAATCGTCCGTACTCAGATCGAAGCATTCCGCCTGGCGTTTATAATGTTTTATCCACATTCCAAATGCAATGGAATTAGTTTCGAAGCCTAATTAGATCGTATGTGGAAGATAGCTTTTCAAAGTCAATTTATTTTATTGAATTCCTTAAATTGATTCCTACGCGTTTCAAGCTTGTACGGCCAAATGACAAGTCTGATCGCTACGAAACTTGAAGTCCTACAATAATTTGTTATCACGGATCCGATGAAATTGGTTTCGTCAAAATCCAAGAAAGTAGCCAAAATGGTTATTTTTACTCGTCGATTAATATATAAAATTTTCAAATTCTAATAACTCACATTAAAATCAAATTTTGAAAGTAAATGATCTTCATTCATACTTATATCAAATTTGAGTCAATTTTCGATTTCATTTTCATTCGCATAAATTAAAAATTACACTTTTTAATAAATTTAAAAAAATAATTTACCCGATTCATCAATACTAATAGTTCATTGAATTTTATTTTTAACCTTTTTATTCAATAATTATATCAAGTCCTGTAATTTAAAACAGTTAAAAATACGGGTCTTACATACTCCCCCACCCAAAACTTTTCATCCTCGTAAAGGCATTAAGTAAAGAATTTAACATACAATAATTTATTCAAAATTATCAAATTATAAAACATTAAAATCTTATTTGAAAACTATTTCCATGCTTCTATTACGCCACTCCGATATCGATTTTTTGGAAAATATAACTTATATAGAAAAACAAGCTATAAAATTTTTAGAACTTCAAAATTTTACTAACTCCCGGATTTATATAAAATTTCGGCAGTCTCCTTTGCGTGGCTCGATTGGAAATTTTTTTACAATACAATATATATCACAATATACCAAATAGATATCAAATATACATCTCATCTCAATGGTGAGGCATCCCGATGGGAAAAAATATAAAATCGTGAAAATAATTCCCTTTACTAAGTTATCTAGTTTCATTTAATATCCAATTCAATTTATTTAATATTAAATTAAACTTCATTTCGTTTAATTCAATACTCATTTTATTTAATCTTATTCAAATTAAATTTTCCTTATCTTTTCACATTCAACAATTTTAAATTTGTTTTCAGCTTATTGATTCTCAAATCCACAAGTTATTCAATTTATTCAATCAAAATTTCATTTTATCTAATTCATTTCAAATACATTTCATTTTATTTAAGCTTCTTGAGTTAGACTTCATTTTATTTACCTAATTTCACTACCTCCATTTAATTTAACAATGCTAAGCCAATTATCTTATTTCGTATCACAAATTCAATTTTTTTTTCCTTGTTTCCTTAACCAAAATTTACCCATTTTAAACTTGGTTTATTTTACTATTCAAATTTATAAGTTATAACATATTTATTTTCTATACTTGTTTTATTTTAAACTTGGTTTATTTTAAACTTGGTTTATTTTAAACTCATTCCTTATATACTACTTTCAATTATAAGTTAAAATTTGTTTTCAAACATTTATTAAATTATACTTAGAATATTTTTCATAATCAAAACTTGTTTAATTGAAAAATAAATTTCTTTTGGTAGCAATTTTCACTCAGAAACTCAAAAATTAACATTGGCGAACGACCAAGCGAGTTTAATGCTTTTCAAAATATTTTTCTAGCAATTTTTTTTCAAATAATACTATTATTAATTTTTAAGGGTTTGAAAAACTATTTTGAAAACAAAAGTAGGTTAAATTCTAAAATTCTCAGTTTTGAAAATCACTTCTATTTATACGCTACATTTAAATGTACTCATACAATTTCATTACTTCATTATGAATATACTTTGGTACTTTATATATTTGTTATTTCAAACGGTTTTTTTAATTAGATTTCAATTAAATTTTAATTATCAAAGGCTTCATCAAATAAAATTCATTAAGTATTCGCTCTATTTTAATTCAACCAATAATTGATGATAATTAAATATTATCATGTCCTAACAACAATTTTCGTAAAAATTATCATTATATATAATATAATACAGTTTTGGTAAAAAAAATCATTTACCCGATTTTAAAACAATATTATGTCGACTTGCCTTGTTTAAGTGTTTAGAAATCCCTATCGATGACACGTCGTCCTGCATATCGACCAGAATTCATAAACAACTCAATGGATAAATAAACACAATATAAAACATTTTACAACACTAACAAGTACGCCCTCTCATATAAGCACACACATATACTCAAAAAGACCACTCTAAGGTACTACTACCCTATCTCTAATGAGTCAAACCTCACAAAGTCAATATTATCGCTAAACCTTGCTTTGATACCAATTTTGATGACCCACATTTAAGAAGGTTTAAATCAACAATAATCCACACATGTCTAAATTAAACAATCTGAAACGTAGATAATCAATGGGGTTGAATAAGAAAAATAAGAAAAGAAGAAGAAAACAAACAGCGGAAATGATAAAATATAATAATCAAATAACAGTTCATGAAGCTGTTTACTATACATTTGATTATAATCTACACACATTTATCAGAGTTACATATACACACACATCAGGGATAAGTGATCAATATACAGGATAGCATGAATAAGGAAATAACAATAGTAATAATATACCAACTTCGTCCTCGTCTTCGTCCTCCAGCGCTTTTGATCTTCAATACATTGGAAAAACTCAGAACTGATCTGAGCGTAATGAAAAGATAAAACACTCGAGTCAGGACTAAAATACTCTTATTTTAGTCAAATCAATATCAGAAATATGGGCGCAATAACTTAAGAGATGTTACGGGATTTTCCATCTCCTAAGGATCCATTAAACTATTTATATATAATAGTATACGCTATAACAGATAATGCCTATCAGTAAAGTAAATATTAAAATAGCGTTTAGGCTTTACATTATTTACCTTAACACATTTTTATGGGTTCAAAACCAAAGTCGTAATGGGCTCATATCGGGATAAATATGACAAGGCACGTGAGGCAATGCCCAATGTAGGATTCTACCAGTTTACCATTTCTGGCTGGTCGTAACCCATCTGTGGCCGACCGCGACAATCAATCCAAACAGAAGGTGCACCCATCGAGTCAAAAATCACAATAGTAATACGAGTGATCAACGTCGTTAGAGATAGCTAACCTCATTGGCCAAGCATAGGATCATGTTTTAGTCATTTTAATTATGACACGGCTGTGAAGGCTATCCATCATCGTTCTCTTACTTCAGTAAACATTGCCAATTCAAGCACTACATTCTGGATATCATCCACCGCGTACACAGTTGTCAAAGTGGTTTCAATATTGATAGAAAGTATGCCAATAAGAGGCCCCGGTCTCTTTAACAACCAAACATCATTTTACACACCGGTTGATTCTTTTTTAATTCGAAAATAATTCGTACTTGATACCAAAATATCATATTGGCTTCAAAATCTAATCCATTTTGAAACCATCGTATTCGCTTCAAAAAAATAATCATATTTTACCTCACAATTGTCAATGCAGTTCGATAAATCAATGTCTCTTCAAACTTTGATTCGAATTAAATTTAGGTTATAACTTCACTTTAACTCAATTCACATTTAAATCCAAGATTTAAAACTAAACATTTCACCCTTTTGACCATTTTGATTTTTTAAAAATAGTTAAATAGTTTTAAAATAGTTAAATAATTAATAAAAATGGTTTGAGCAATAAAAATGGTTTATATAGTAAAATATTTTGGAAAATCAAAATAATTTGAATATTTAAAGAATATAGATTTGAAATCATTTATACTAAAAATATTCATTTAAAAATAGTTCAAAAGTCAAACCGGTTCACTTTTCAAATTTTCAATTCGAATCATTTCTAATTTCCATTTCGATTTAATCGATTCATTTTCGATTTCATGTCAAATTTTACTTCGATTCCAAATAATTTTAAAGCCCATTTCCAAATTAATTTCAACTCCAATTCCAAATTGTTTAAATTTCAATTCCGATTTACTTTAAATTTCAATTCTCAAATTTAAACCATTTCGGTTTATATCAATTTCGAGCTTGATTTTCAAAATATCGATTTTAAACACAAATCAATTTTCCTTCAATATCAAATTAAAAATCCAAATCTTTAAATATAAATAAATTTCGAACTCAATTTCGAAATCTAATTTTATATCACTTTTACTTAGCAATATTCAAAGAATAAAAGCAAATCTTTTAAAACAAATCAATTTCTAAAATTCACATTATATTTCGATTTTAACTTTAAAATCTTACTACGATTATTTAAATAATTTTGTTTACCAAATTTAAATTTCAACATTCCGAGCTCCAGTTTGAAACTAATTCGGTTTCCATAAATTCGATTTTTATTTCTTAAATCAAATCATTTTAAATAATTTCAAATTGAAAATTTCAAAATTATTTAACTTAACCAATCCGGTGTCCGTATATAATTTTCTATCCTATGGCCAAGTGAATCAATTATTTCGACTTAATTCAGGGATGGATATGTATATATTTCAATCCAAAATAAATATCATTTCAACCTATTTCTTATTTATTTGAAATAATTCAATTTACATTCTATATACTGTAAATAATATATGAGATGATAACATGATATATCTAAATAAATAAACATCCAAATATCAACCAATAGCATCCATCACAATCAATCATCCAAACAGCCAATAGTTCACAACAATTTCATAATTATGAGTATCGGGTATTTTACAGGCAATTAAATTCTAATTCAATTTAACAGTCAATTCAAATTCTATAATTTAATTCAGATGTCAATTTAAATGTCAATTTTACTTATCAAACAAAAACCAATAAATTTCAATCACTTCACGATGTAAATTTAACTACATAAAAAATTATTTTAGTCAAGTGTGAGCGTATAAACACCCACCTTTGATTTATCCACGATTTAAAATTCAATTTAAGCCCGAAAATCTAATTGTCTCAAAATCCAACCAAACCAGTTCCATGTCGTAAACGACTTTAATGCGAGTCCAACGCAATTCGTTTTGCTCGAATTTGACCTTGTACGAAGAAGTTATGCAATAACTAGTCTAACGTTAATTAAAATTTATATTAACTAATAACATAATAATAATAGTAACAACGTACCCTTTCTTCTCGATTAAGATCACACAGCCGTACGTGACCAAAATCTTACAACCGTGCAAAACAACGATGACCAGAACCAGATCATTGCACCCCCTTCGAGTCGCCCCTCAATGCTTCACCATCGTTGACTACGGCACCGCCTCTGCTGCCCCCAGTGATGCGCGAGAACCCCAAAAACGTGCCGCTGTTTCGCCCAGATTCTGGTGATACCAGGCGTCGACAACGAAACTCAACCATATAGATGCAAAAAAAACGGTGAGCTCTACAATTTCTCTGTTGGGGTCGATGAAAATCGATAAGTAGATTGAGAGGAATTAAGGGTTAAAAGCGAACGAATTCCAACCGTTGAAAATAGCACAGGCGGCGGCCATGAATTAAAACTAGGGTATAAAATATTTTGATTTAAAAAAGTCTCGATATGCATGCCGTATATATATAGTTATGTCTGAAATCGTCAGAACTCAAATCTTAGCGTGCCGTCTGACGTTTATAATATTTTATCCTCATTTCAAACGCAATGGAACTAGTTTCGATGCGATCGTATGTGGATGATAGCTTTTCAAAGTCAATTTATTTTATCGAATTCCTTAATTGATTTCTACACATTTCAAGCTCGTACGGCCAAACGAAAAGTTCGATCGCTACGAAACATGGAATCCTATAATAATTCAATATTACGGATCCAATGAAACAGGTTTTGTCGAAATCCGAAATAGTGGCCAAAATGGCTGTTTTTACTCGTCAATTAATATATAAAATTTCCAAATTCTGATAGTGTTAACCCTGTTTCGACCACGAGTTAAGGCGTCTACGAGTTAAAGAGCTTACGAGTTAAGGAGCTAACGACGTAACAGGTTAAGACCTAAACGACTTAGGGAATGTCACGACTCAACAGCCTTAGCTCATTGCCAACCTAAAATGAATGACGACTCAACTGATTGCCGACTTAACGACTCAATGTACTTCACGACTCAAGATACTTCATGACTCAGCAAGTTACCGATTCAACAATCGAGGAGTTGCACGAGTTAAAGAATTGTGCTTACGACCTACCTTGAATCGTCAGCGACTCAAGCAAGCAAACAAGAAGCTACGACCAGTTAACTCGTGCGCGACCACAGCTCACAACTTACGACTTAAGAAAGTCCTCGACCTAAAGGAGTGACGACTCAAAGCACTAAAAGGAAGAGTCAACAACACTTAAGTCGCTGCTGACTTATAACTGCAGATAAGTCGTTCACGACCTAAGACTTGGAGACAAGTTCAATACCATGCTGTAATAAAATGACTCATTGACGACTTACGACTTATTATGACTCGTGTACGACTGATTCTAGCATAAAGGAAGTTGCATTTGGTTAACTCAGGAACGACTTAGAACTTGTATCATTCATTCAAATGGGTGCATAACTTTGGACCAAGCCATGAGCTAAACCCAGTAGGTCGGCCGCGACCTACCATGAGTTATCTTCGAGTTACGACTTATCATGAGTCGTGTACGAGTTACGACCTAACTCCGAGAAATGTCTATAAATACGACCCTAGCTCCAACTAGAGAGGGGCTTTTTGGCTCATTCTTTTCAAGCATCGATACTCTTCTGAATTCCAAACCAACTCGACACTCAAAGCTTTCAAGACACGTAGAACTCTACCAACAACTTCAAGAAGGAATCTCATACATCCGACGTGGGTTTGAAGACTTTCACTTACATTGAAATTTAAGCTACTCGTCCAAAGTGTTTAGTAATTCAAAGTGTATTGTACTTGGGAAGAATTGTATCGACTTGTAACGAAATCATCAATAAAGACATTCAAAGTGGATGTAGGCAAACTATTAAGCCGAACCACTATAAAACTGCTGTTGTTTACTGTTTTTCCTGCGGTTTTATGCTTATACTATGTTCCTGAATCATCGGGTGGTGCTTTCACAACTACACTTTACACACTGGGGTGTTAGCGTTCAAATTTTAGCGTTAACATTTTTGGTGCTTTCACGGAGAATTGAACTCAGGCTACTTCCATCATTGCTTCGCAAAGGTCTACGGAAAGGATTTCTTTTAAAACTAAGAGTTTATTGGAAATAATGGCTCCTGGAAGAAGACCAAGTTCTGCAAGGTCCGATAATGTTCATGGAAATACAGCCACCTCTCTTCCTTCAAGTCAAGCAGCTCCGACTGCTGGAGTTACACGAGTAGAGCTGGACGCTGTGATTCTGGGAATGAATCAGCAGTTGAATGCTCAGAATGCACAATTAGAAGCACAGAATGCTCAGAACGCCTTGATTATGGATAGGTTAAACGCCCTGCTTGAGTCAAATCACCAACGTCAGGATAATGAAGCAGTCTATGCTGAGGATGCCCGTGACCCCCGAGAGAAGGATATTCCTCAAAGGCCAGATAACACCGCTGCAAGAGCACCTTCCCAAGCTGAAGGGTCAAGGCCACAACCAACCTTTCAAACTTCTGAAAGGGCAGCTAATTTCTTACAGGCAAAGCCTCAAAACGACGAGGAGTATCTATCAGGGATGGTCCGCTCAATCATGAAAGAAAGTATGCGGAGGCATGAGGATGAAAATGATTGGGGATTCGCTCCGAGCAAAACTCCGTTCACGGAAAGGATTTTAAAGGCGGAGTTTCCCAGGAAGTTTTCACCTCCTACCATCCCAGCCTATCGAGGGACAAGTGACCCTAACCAATTTCTATACAGATACGATTGGCATATGACTGGGGCACGAGCATCGGATGAGATTAAATGCCGATATTTTCCAGTATATTTAGAAGCGGTGGCTTTGCTTTGGTTGACCAAGCTACCAGTTCGATCTATAGATCAATTCTCCGATTTAACCCGAAAGTTTAAAGAACAATTCAGATTGTATGCGTCAAAGGCAAAAGATATAATGTCATTGTCCAGTCTAGAACAAGCACCCGGAGAACCTATCAAGTCTTTTTTGAACCGTTTTAATATAGCTTTAGCTGAGGTAGACAATGCGGAACCCCGAATGATCCTAACATACTTAGTGCGGGCCATCGACAAGTCGAGTAAATTCGGGGTGTGGCTCAAAATGAAGGAACCAAACTCACTCGAGAAGTTCTATAAAAAGGCCGACGAGTTCATACGCCTAGAAAACCTCTCGATACCAGTAGAAGCAGCGGTGGCTGAAATCAAGAATAACGATGTCATTTCTAACAAGAGAGGATCTGGAAACCAGGAAAGGGAATGTGATAAAGGAAAGAGGCAGGGAAATAAGAAGAAATCTCAACGTTTTAACCCTTCAGATTTCACCCCCTTAACTGATACACCGGAAAAAATCTTCTTGGCAACAAAGGATGTTATCAAGTACCCTAAACCACCTGAGATGGGAAGAGGGGCAGTGCAAAATGGGAAATTCTGTCAATTTCACAACCAACCCGGTCATGATACTGATCAATGTCGCCAGTTAAAGAGTGTGATTGAAGAATTGTTGAAACAAAATAAACTTCAACAATATGTGAAGAAAGACGGAACTGACCCAATCTCGTCTACTCAGGGGCAACCACGTCTTGCTTATCGATCCAGCTCGAGCAACAGAACTACAGAGCAGGAATCCGAGAAGCTGGTCATTGATTAACTTATGAATCACAAAACCATGGAATAGCATTCATTTGCACCCATATTTTACTTGATAGCGTTGCTTAACTTGGTAAAATGATCATGGATGTATAATTCTTGTGCTGTTAACCACTGTAAATTTGATGTGAATCGGTAATGAGCGATCATAAATCTTGTATTCTTTAATGCCGTTAAAATTCCTGTATCATTTCGATATGCAAATATTACTAAAAATATCGATTTAGTATTGCAGGCTATCAAAATAAGGCTTGCTCATCCAACACATCACAAAGCGAAGTGATCCCTACAAATCACGGAGCAAACAAATGACAAGTCACAAATGCTCCGAATTCAAGTATTTCGAAAGAAGTGCAATTTGCAAATGATTGAGAACTTCATCAAAAAGGGCATCTTCCTAATAGGAAGATTATGAGCCTTTGCTAACCGACCACAATCGTTTGCGTAAACGAACATCTGGCGGAGCAACTTGCATCTGCCCCATGGATCCACTCAGCAATAAGGAATATTTCTTTAGCAAAGAACAAATGGAAAATGTACTTGAAGTTATTGTGTGGGATTGCTAAGAAGCGCAGGGTATAAAGACACAAGCGCCAACGCTACTCTTTAGAGTCCAAAATACTCTTCAGAGTCCAAATGCTTCTCTTCGGAGACCCAACACTACTCTTGAGAGTCCAAAATACTCTTCAGAGTCCAAATGCTTCTCTTCGGAGACCCAACGCTACTCTTTAGAGTCCAAAATACTCTTCAGAGTCCAAATGCTTCTCTTCGGAGACCCAACGCTACTCTTTAGAGTCCAAAATACTCTTCAGAGTCCAAATGCTTCTCTTCGGAGACCCAACGCTACTCTTTAGAGTCCAAAATACTCTTCAGAGTCCAAATGCTTCTCTTCGGAGACCCAACGCTACTCTTTAGAGTCCAAAATACTCTTCAGAGTCCAAATGCTTCTCTTCGGAGATCCAACGCTACTCTTTAGAGTCCAAAATACTCTTCAGAGTCCAAATGCTTCTCTTCGGAGACCCAACGCTACTCTTTAGAGTCCAAAATACTCTTCAGAGTCCAAATGCTTCTCTTCGGAGACCCGACGCTACTGTTCAGAGTCCAATGCCACTCTTTGAAGTCCAACGCTACTCTACAGAGTCCAAAGCTACTCTTTAGAGTCCAAATCAAAGACCTCGAGCGGGCCTAGCCAGAAAAGAAAGATCTTTCTCGTCACAAAGTTGCGGAATGATCGGTCGATATAATCCCGTGAATCCGTCCAACCGAGAGAAAGAAACTCCAAACTTCCAGGCAAAAGCCCTACTCAGAGGCACACGTTTCACCGAGATTGAAATAAAACTTCCAGGTGTTGAAACGTGAAAAGCCCTCTCCGGAGGCCCATTTTAGCACAGTTGAAATGCTAAAAAACCATCTTCAAAGGCACACTTTGACTTTTAAAGGAAGAATGATCCACCTATTCTGCAAAACACTCTTCCTCAAAAAGAAGTTAAAGTACCCTTCAGATGCCCGCTTTATCACATAGAAGAATTCACTTGGCAAAATGTGTATATGCACAAAAGAAAAAGCGATATCTTCAAAGGTTGAAGCGTAAAAGCTTATACGGAGGGAGTTGTACTCTGTTTTTAACAAAATAATATCCTTCCAAGTATGGAATAATTATTCTCTAGAAAATGAAAGTATAAGTCCCCTCAAAATATAAAATATTGCGACAAGCTTATGGTATAGGGGCAACATGGTATAACTACATTGGTAGAATTGCGCTCGAACAATATACCACAAGCTCGCTGCAATATCGTGCAAAGAAACTTGTACAAAAATGAATAATAAATGCATTCTCAAACACAAACAAGAAGTTTGTACAAATAAAGGATCATTTTATTCAGTTCTATTACATTTTTTACAGATACAAATTTCGAAATAAAGAAAGCAGGGGCCGGTACCCGCACAATCCTCGACCAGTACATGCAAAAAACAAAAAGCTAAAAACTGGAATCTTCATTTCTTCTTGCCACCTTTGGACCCTTCACCCGGCCGGATGGTTAGCTTTTCGGGTCGATCTATAGGCATGAGGGAAGGAGGAGAGGGAGGTACAACTGGTTCAACTTCCGGTTCCTCTTCAGTAGCAATGATGCTCTTCCTCCTCCTCTTTGATATTCCGCGCTTCTTTTTCCTCTTTGAGGAAGATTCACTTCCTGGAGTAACAAGTTTAGACAAAGTTATGTCATCAGAAGGAGTCCGCTCCGGAGATATCTCACCCCCCCTCAAGTCCTTCGTCCTTTTGTTCTTGCGGAGCAGATGGGTCATCCAAGTCCCGAAGGGCACCTATTATTTCTTCCTGTGATCCCGGATGAGGAGTAGGAATGATTGGGGGAGGCACAGGAACAGTAACTAGAGGTGAAGAAGTTTGAATAACGCTCGGCGTTTTCTCTACAAAGGAAAAGTTAAAAGTGTCGGTAATTCCCGCGAAAAGAGGAGACAACGGCTCGTCGAGATTCAAGAGATAATCAAGAAGCTCGTTAAATCCGTAAGAAACTGGCAAGTTGTCCCCATGAGCATTATTAGGGTTACCTGGAGAAGTTGGTGGTATCACATCAACTTCGTAGTCTGGAGCTTCAGCACTCTTTTGTGGCTCATCTACGGCTTGTGTAATTATGGCTTCGGTATCAGCTTTAGTAGGAATCAGTGTGTGAGAGCTAGAACCTGCAATGTCAACATCAGCTGAAGTTGAAGGAGGGACAGGGGCAGTCAAAGTTATTTCTTTTTCTAGATACTCTTTCCCCATCGTTTCAGCTTGCAATCTAGCAAGTCGCTTCTTCCCCCTTGCAAGGGCTGCGCGAGCTTCGATGTCTAAATAGTGTGCCTCTAGCTCCTCTTCCGCATACCCGGCGCCTTTAAGCATTTCAAGCGCGGCCTCCCATACTTCAGATATGGTAACCTCATATTTGGGACCCAGGAATGCAAGACTGCCACACCCTAACACACTTTGAAAATAGAATTCAAATAATGTCGAGCCGATGTCAGCTTTGGTAGCTTCATGAGCTTCTTCAGCTGCAATTCTTCCAGCAACCGCTTTATCTCGCTCCCTTTCGACCGTAGATAGTTGAGCTTTCAATTTTTCAATTTCCGCAACCTGGAAGCTAGTTTGCTCTCGCAACTGAGTAATGTCAGTACGGTAGCCCGCTACAATTCTCTCCAGTCCATCAGCCTTGGCCTCGGCATCCCTTTGTGCAGCATGAGCATCCCGCACTTGTTGTTGAAGCACATTTTCTTTTTGAGAGTAGGAAGCGGAAGAAGTAACAAGTTCTTATTTAAGCTTTTCCACTTCCGCTTCAAGTTTTTCGTTGTAGGTGACAATGTTATTCATTTCCTCATCATGTTGCTCAAGGGTCTTTTGCCATTCGGTTTTGTCATTTTCCATGGTTAACATAGCTTCGAGATTGGCCCGATTCACCCTTTGAAGCTCATCAACAAGTTTTTGCCAATTTGACATCGTCTCAATGTCAGCTTTAACGGCATCAAGGTTCCGTAACATGGCATTTTTGTCTATGGGAACCAGATCAAGGTCAAAGCGAACTCCTTTTAAGCACTAATTTGGAAATCGACTTTGGAGAGTGGCTGGACCTGGTCCAACTTGGTAAGGAGGCCTGTTAATGATCGCCTGAATATCAGTACGGGAAGGGGTAGGAGACTGAGAGGAAGTAGGAGCAGCAATCTTTTCTGAAGTTGCAGGCATTGGTTCCTCACTGACTTTAGCCCGTTTACTCGGGTCATCGGTTATGTGACTCTTCCCTCTATCATCATGAGATTTGCGTTTGTGGGAGTCACCCTCTTTGTGGGAAGAATCGTATCGGTCATCCGGTCTCCCATAACGTTCTTCATGGGCACGTCTCTCCCGAGCCTTCCGGGCGGCCCTTTCTTCGTCAGTCTCTCTGTGAACAGGGAGATAGCGCTTATAGTCATACTGGCCGCGTCTCCCGTATCGCTGAAAGTCATCGTAATACGAGCCGCCTCGCTTCATTGAAGAACCTGAAATTGAAAAAAAGCACAACTTTAGAATTCTTTGGAAGTGTGAAAAGCTAAGTGTGTAAAATGTCAAAGAATCCTAGTCGTGTGTGATGTGTAAACAACACGCGCTGAACCACGAACCGCTCGTCAGTCGAGGGGTAACAACAGGTTTTATAGCTAACGGCAATTCTCCAGATGAGGGAGTTTGTTTAAGGGCAGAAGTTGCTTCAACTGTCGGAGATATAACTTTGGTAACAGCGGGATCATCTTTGAAGATCTCTTGAGAGGTGACTATTATGTCGCTCAAACCTTCGAAGATGTCATCACCGCCATACTTAGCAGAGCTCCCTCCATCAACTCCTTTCTCAATGTTCTCCCCGGTTTGAAGAAGAGGTTCCTCTTCTTCAATAATTGGGGCCAGTGCAGGCTTATCGGAGGGCCCCACAGCATCTTTTGGAGTCGAACATTTCACTAGCGAGGCCTCAATGGTAGTTCCTCCCTGCACAGGCTCTTTAACAGGAGATGAGGCATCCGGAGTTTCAGCTGGGGAGTCCGGGATTTCATGAGGATGTGTAGAGCGAAGAAGTATGAAAAAGTCCGTACTGATGCAAAAATTCGTCTTTCAACAGAAATTGAATGTCTCTCTCCTCAACTGGCACGGCCTTGAGCCTCTCGAAAGTTGGCTTATGACTGAGATCCTTAGAAGGAGGGGGGAGCGCTGAAAGTAAAAAAGAAGCGGAGTTAACACTTAACAATTCAGTCTCGCAAAAGTCGGATAACAAACGTAGTAACAAAGATGGATGATCTTACTTCCTTCCCTCCACACAGCATAAAACCCCAGGGGGCAACGAACAAAGAAGAACTGGGTTAGGAACCCATGAGCAGTGTCTGGAAGGCCAACGATCAATTTGCGGTTTCGGGAGCTTCTCACAACAGTAATAGAAGGATGATCTTTGGTCCGGGTAAGGGAACATAAGTAACAGATTTCATCAAAGCTCGGAAGTCGATCAAGCGTTCTCCTAAATAGCACACCCAACCCCATTAGAATGGCATAACCGTTGGGATGTAGCTGGGATGGAGCGATGGCCAGTTGACGAAGAAGATGCTGGAGAAAGTTGTTGAAAGGAGGGATGGCCCCGCTCAGGCACATTTGTCGGTTAACTGTCACAAAGCCAGGGGGTGCTATGTCAGCAGTGTTACTTCTCTCGGGAAGAATGACATCTGATTCAGCAATGCCAAACTGAGCGCACAACTGGCGAAAAACTTTGTATGATAGCGTGGTAGGGGCTCTTTCGGGAGGATTGACTAGTGGAGCCGGAATAACAGTTGCCTCTCCAGCCTGAACTGTTGTATCTTCTTCCTGAGAAGTCATTCTACACAAGCAACTGGATATTCAAATGTGAAGGTGCACGTTTCCTAAAAGTGTGAAGTGTCGTGCAAAACTAATAAAAATAGCAAGTAAATATAACTGGAATTAAACTAGTCGACGATTGATCGACTACAAAATTTCAGAACTTGTTAATCTAAAGTTCAAGCATAATATTAGTGCAGGCTGGTCAGTTTCAATTGACTATTTCAGTGTTGCTTTAATATTTTACTTGAAATTGATGAAAGCACTTCGTTCACACAATTTATTTGAGTTAATTATCTGTTATTAACTAATCTGTCATTTGATGTGGGCAGTCGATGACAGTATATTCGTCCCAATTTTCTGTAAATGTTGTATTGGACAGATTGTTAGCTCGCAAGTTAAGGTGACCTGTGAATGAATGCAATAAAGTTCAAAAGTTCAAAGTCCATGCAACGGTTCAAAGTTAGGTCAGGTCATTGGTTTTTTGGCTAGCTTGCCAACGACTTAAGGATTAAGGGGCGAGTCAGTTTAAGTTGCTTCAATTTTAAATCAATGATGTTCTAAGTCGGCAGTGCTTTGGGTCAAAGGCCGCGAAACAAAGGAAGGACTCCAGTGGAAAAGTAGTGGGAAATTTCCTAAGTACTAACACAGCCACGACTCAAGATTTCAAGCTTTAACTCGGCTACGACTCAGGGTTTGAGTCATAAAGGTTGCTAAGTCGCAGATAATACTTGGTCGCATAAGACTGCTGAATCATACTCAAAACAACGGTTCACTCTTAACCCGTTAACTTCTTCTCCTAACCCGTTAGTCTTTTCTCCTAACCTACAAGCTTTTTCCTCATGACCCATTAATCAAGTAACTTCACAATCCTTAACTTTAATCTTATCACACCACGAAATCGTTATAAATCGCGAGTTATCC
Source organism: Allium cepa (assembly GCA_030765085.1). Classification (NCBI taxonomy): domain Eukaryota; kingdom Viridiplantae; phylum Streptophyta; class Magnoliopsida; order Asparagales; family Amaryllidaceae; genus Allium; species Allium cepa. Next base: position 763,077,020 of record CM060937.1, on the reverse strand, counting down.
TGAATCAAATCAAATAGCCATAAGTCCATCGATGATCCATGCAGTAGTATTTGCAAGGCTCAAGGATGTAAATCGTGGGCGGAGATCGATGATGGTGATCGGCGATTGGGAAAAAGAGAAAGTTGCTTACGTGGTGTGAAGCTAGAGATGGTTGGAAGTAAAATTGGGTCAAGATCGCCTTTGGAATCTTGAAGACGTGATAATGGCAGGAATGGCTCAGGGGATAAGTAATGAGAAGAGTGAGATAGGAGGAACGACTCAAGCATTTTATATCTGAAGGCGTTGTAACTCGAATCGGCGCGCCAGGGTTATGATGAGTCGAAGCACACGACTTACGACTTAAGCGTGTGCTTCGAGGGGCAAATGTTAACCCCGTTTCGACCACGATTTAAGGCGTCTACGAGTTAAAGAGCTTACGAGTTAAGGAGCTGATGACCTAACAGGTTAAGACCTAAACGACTTAGGGAATGTCACGACTTAACAGCCTTAGCTCATTGCCAACCTAAAATGAATGACGACTCAACTGATTGCCGACTTAACGACCCAAGGTACTTCATGACTCAAGATACTTCACGACTCAGCAAGTTACCGACTCAACAATTGAGGAGTTGCACGAGTTAAAGAATTGTGCTTACGACCTACCTTGAATCGTCAACGACTCAAGCAAGCAAACAAGAAGCTACGACCAGTTAACTCGTGCGCGACCACAGCTCACAACTTACGACTTAAGAAAGTCCTCGACCTAAAGGAGTGACGACTCAAAGCACTAAAAGGAAGAGTCAACAACACTTAAGTCGCTGCTGACTTATAACTGCAGATAAGTCGTTCACGACCTAAGACTTGGAGACAAGTTCAATACCATGCTGTAATAAAATGACTCGTTGACGACTTACGACTTATTATGAGTCGTGTACGACTCATGCTAGCATAAAGGAAGTTGCATTTGGTTAACTCAGGAACGACTTAGAACTTGTATCATTCATTCAAATGGGTGCATAACTTTGGACCAAGCCATGAGCTAAACCCAGTAGGTCGGCCGCGACCTACCATGAGTCATCTACGAGTTATGACTTATCATGAGTCGTGTACGAGTTACGACCTAACTCTGAGAAATGTCTATAAATACGACCCTAGCTCCAACTAGAGAGGGGCTTTTTGGCTCATTCTTTTCGAGCATCGATACTCTGCTGAATTCCAAACCAACTCGACATTCAAAGCTTTCAAGACACGTAGAACGCTACCAACAACTTCAAGAAGAAATCTCATACATCCGACATGGGTTTGAAGACTTTCACTTACGTTGAAATTTAAGCTACTCGTCCAAAGTGTTTAGTAATTCAAAGTGTATTGTACTTGGGAAGAATTGTATCGACTTGTAACGAAATCATCAATAAAGACATTCAAAGTGGATGTTGGCAAACTATTAAGCCGAACCACTATAAAACTGCTGTTGTTTACTGTTTTTCCTGCGGTTTTCTACTTATACTCTGTTCCCGAATTATCGAGTGGTGCTTTCACAACTACACTTTACACACCGGGGTGTTAGCGTTTAAATTTTAGCGTTAACAGATAGTTCACATTAAAATCAAACTTTGAAAGCAATAAATCTTCACTCATATTTATATAAAATTTTAATTAATTTCTGATGTCATTTCATTCGCATAAATTAAAGATTCCACAGTTGAATAAATTTAAAAATTTTAATTATCCGATACGTCAATACTAATAATTCATTAAATTTTGTTTTTAACCATTTTTATTCAATAATTATATCAAGTCCTGTAATTTAAAATAGTTAAAAATAAGGGTCATTACATTAATTAACTGCTATAAAAGAAGAAACTAACACATAAATACGCTATTAAAGATGTCATTAGTGGAAAGCAGCAACAAATTACCTTACCTAACTTCAAATTTAAATACTTTAAAGTTCCATTTAATAGTTATTGTAACTAAGAAATTATTCATGCTGTTCTTTCTTTAACAGCACAATTCCTCCGTGCGTGTATCCGTTTTTAATTATGGTAAGAATCTAAAACCTCTTCTTTTCCAAACTTCTATCACCCGGCCTATATCGCTTTTTAATTATGGTAAGAATCTAAAACCACTTCTTTTCCAAACTTCCATCACTGGGCGTGTATCGCTTTTTAATTATGGTAAGAATCCAAAACCTATTATTTTCAAAACTTTCCTAATAGGAAACAGAAAGAAGATTTTATATTAGGAATAATTCTCATTAACGGCTCTATAAATACATCTGCACAGTTGCCTTTTTTCTTAAAAAAATTAGAAATTCACTGTTCACACCTTCTACCCTGCAAAACTGTTCTCTGAAATAAGTCAATAACCATGGATAAGTTTATCATTCATCGTTTGGATGGCGATGAAGAAGAAAAGCCCTCATCAGTGCCTTTCAAGCGCCCATACAAGAAGCTTTCCTCTTCCAAGAAAGGACGATGGCTTGAAACATGGATCAAAATGGGAGTGAGGCGACCAGTGCTGCATTTAAGAAGAAAGATGGTCACTCTTTCCGACACAAAACCCGATCAACATGAAATGCAGTTGACAGCTACTGATGTATTTATACATGCTTCTTATGAACTACGTGAACTAGCAAAGATGGCTTATCAACTCAAAGACACAGGTTTTGATGTGAAGATAATGGATAGACATGGTAACAAGTATCATAACATATCGTTTAAGTATATTTCCAGTTCTAACACGTATGGATTCAGTGGCCCGGGTTAGGGGAGTTTCTTGTCCGGAGTGATTTGAAAGAGAATCGGTTTTTAGATATCTGGGGGTTGCCTAAAAATAGAGGCGACGATGGAGAGATATGGTTTGCTTTGGTTGATTATTCTTAAGATGAAACCATACGTAGTTGGCAACAACCATTAACTTTTAATAGTATAGCACTTATCATATGTTGGTTGAATAATGTTTTTGTTGTACAATTGATTGTCATGTCGTGAGGTTCTCTGTTGTACAACTTGTAGGTTGGAAATGTTTAAAATTCATTTATTAGTACATCTAGTTGATGGTGTACAAATATAATTTTATCTTGCATTTTCATTTGTAAGCTGGAGGGATACGGTTAGTTAATATTTTCATTAATAATACATGCATTAGTTTATAAAGGTGCTTTTGTGTAATATATTTTCAAGCTGGCGGAGTGGAGGAAGTGAAATGTTTAGAACTGGTGAAGGACCGTAAAGAAGAAAAAAAGGAAGCGTAACTTATTGTGCTTAAATGTGAGGATAGGTCATGTATATGATATGGTTGTTTCCATATTGTTACATGATAAAAATTTGTTGTCCATGTACGTAATAATTGTGGTGATAATATAACACTAACATCAAAGTTAGTAATGTGGATATACTTGAGGAATATGCGTGAGCAGTCGACTGTTTCTGTTTCCATATTATTATTATTTTATCATACTTGAATTGAGTTCTATAATAAACGTCTTTAATGACTGGGATGTTATGCATTATGTAACAAAACGTTTGGTGCTTTTAAGGTGGATGTTTTTGAAAATAATAAGAAAATATTGCAAGCGAATAGAATTAGTTGAGTTATAAGTATAAATTTAAATAGAAAATGAACCTCTTGGAAATCAAGAATCCAAGATCTATATTAGTGTTATCAATTCAACGGCGGTCGGACCTTAAAAAATCCTAAACATGAACCACCATTACGGTTGGACCTCAGTTAGCCTTCAATTATGTACGAACTGAAAGTTGAATCTTCAAACTGACAGTTAAACCATCAATTTTAACTAGTTGAACTACGATTTTCTTATTTTTCTCTTATTTTTTTCCACCGTATATCATTTTCATTCTCTTTACTTGTTGGAAGAAAAGAATTAAATTTAGATTTAGAACATAATCATCGTTCTAAAATTTAGACAACGACTCTACTACTTCGTTCTTTGATGCTTAAAGCACCAGCTTCGTTAAGTTTCTGATATTAAGTTTCGACCGTTGTACTACTATTATGTAGATAACAACAGTTAAACTAGTTTAGTTGTGCAACCGCAGCTGTGCACAATTCAAGTAGTTGTGCATTATTGCAGTACATAATATCGATTTTGCCACTTCTAATGTAGACATTTAATGCCCTCAAAAGCTCGTCTACGCATTATTTTTTTTATATAACTTGTAATGTGTAAATATTTGAAAAATAAAAAAAAACTATTCTAACTGTTCAACCGGTTGAAACATCAAAACTTTAAATCATTAGTCGTCACGATTCGACTTGTGATTCTACCACGATAACTATCGTTTCGAAATTCAGAAATTAAATATGTTTTGAAAATCTTTTACACTTCATTATATTTACCACATAAGATATGAATGTAGTTAGAAAATGTACAGTACAAAATATTATTCGGCATGCTACATTAGAATTTGAAGATAATAGATGATTTTAAAAATCATTTGATACATAAATATGTAAATGTTAATTTTCACTTCCACTGGTAGCAAATACATTAACCAACAATTAAGAAAAGCCCATACAGACTTCTCCTCAACTCGGCTGACCAAACCAAAATCTGTATAAAGTCTATATGGTATTATTACTAATGTGGTACAACGAATTGATTTCATGTAATACCACTGTAGTGTATATGACATTGCTATTGCTATGGCATAAAAATTAATTTTATGTAATGCCATATGCTGACTACATTACATTAACTAATAAGGTATGCCAAATTTTCAAGTATATAACTTCTATTATTTCATAAAACATTAGATTTAATTGTTGAATTTTCCTGCTACTTAGAGCATCTCCAGTCCATTCAAGGGTATTGAATATTCAATACTGAATATTCATCCCTTTATTGGGCTGGACTCTATAATGGTTAGACGTCAATTTAATGGACGTCAGCCCCCTCATTTCCTCTACTTTTTTTTTGGCATGGCCGACGGTTTTATAGTGGACCGACCACTTTTATTACGAAAGTAATAAAGTTGAAGTACAGGAGTAAGGCAAAGACACCTTAACTACAAAATGTAAAGACAAATACAGAACAGGAGCATGACAGATACGTCACATCTACTATAAATAAATATCACCGCTAGTTCTCCTCAGCTGAGGAAGAAACAGTCGCACCCTCATCTTCCTTGGAAGAAATCATAGGTCCACCATCCAGACGTCCAAAAAAGGGGCGAAAAAGAACAGCAAGGGAAGGGTCATAACAGTCACTGCAAGAAGAGTAGACAAAAGATCGTTCCCAGTCAGGGTCAGCAAGAATCTCAGAATTCGACATAGCATATGCACCGTCCTCGTCTAGTACCAAGGAATCACCAGAAATGCAATAGAAAAGACATCGAAGATCCAGTAAATCATCAGATATATATCGAAAATATGTGTTATCCACTGGATTGTATCTCATATCAGTACGACAATCAACCCAAGAGAGCTCAGACTTGGCCCAAACAACGAGAGACGGATAGAGGATCGGAGCCAAAGGGGGAGCGGGAGGAACAGTACCAAGATCCGGGGAAACAGGAGGCACTAAGGAAGGGGGAGAATCAGAGACAGCAGCTTCAAGAGAGGCCTTGGGAACCCATTTCCTAAGGGGAGGACGGGGCAGTGGAATTTTAGGAGCAGCAGCAGGAACCTCAGAGCGCACGCATACAGCATCAGTATGACCGAAGGAATGACAAGAGGAACAAATATCAGGGACCCATCCATAACGTACACGAACATTGGCCACATGACCAACAGCTAGCTGAACAGGTATAGAGGTGGGAAGAGGCTTGTCGGGAGTAATCTCAATCAAGGCTTTGGCGAAAACAAGCTTGTCACGCGCAACCGTATTAGTATCAAAGCATTTCAATTTTCCAATATTGCACGCAAGCCAATTCAAGCCAAGCAACGGCTGTAAAGCAGAGGGAATTTGGGAAAAATAAACCCAAACAGGGACCGAAAAAACTTGCTCACGAACACTTGCTATCGTCGGCGACCAGGGGGTAAGTATAAAAGGTTGGCCGTCAAAAAAGGAGGGTTCAGACTCTAGAACACGTCTACGATCCTCAGGGGAGGAGAACAAAAGATAGTACAAGGAATCGACCAACTTAACTCTAAGACCTCCTTGCAATCTCCAGGCCCTACGACAAACAGCAGCTACATCACGGAATCGATGCTTTGGGTCCAAAAAGAATCCTACAACGTATTCAGACCAAAAATCCATACCCGCTTGCATAACACAGGGGGGCGGGATCATAACTCCATCAACCTCAACAATCTCGAAGTCAACCGGTTCATATACGCCCGCATTTCGGGGCATGGATGTAAAGAGGGAAGACCACGATCTAGGAACCGAAGTGCTAGGGGCAGTAGTACGACATTCCTCACTAGAAACAATGTGCGATGCAGTTTTCACACAAGTTCCAGGCATGACATCATTGAGCACAGGTTCAAAACTAGTATTTGCATTTTGTCGAGCAGGTGGTATGCCAGAATCATTTCCATTAGCATTGAGAGATGGCCTAATCAGAGGAGCCTCAGGTCTGACATCAACAATTACACCAGAACTAACCAACGCGGAGTGTATTAATGTAGGACTGTTACTCAAGGGGAAATCCAAACTAGCATTTTGTCGAGCATGAGGTGTGCCACAGCTAACCACAGAAATGTCGCAAGCCAACGAAGACAAAGATGGAACCGATAGTTCCACACTGCTCTTAGATCTAGTATCCTTAACACAAGAACCCAATACACAACCAATACTTCGGTTGACACACTCAGTAGTTCCAATCGGAGGGAGAAATAAGGGCTCACCTGGAGTTGACGAAGCAGATAACTTATCCGCTAAACCAAATGCCTCCGCAGATGCGTCACACGTTACAGCTAGGGTGGATTGCGATACCAGCGATCCCGAGGCAAGAATACCCTTAAAGCGACTGGGATGAGATTCGACATTCATAGCTGAATTAGGGAGTGACGCAGCAAATTCCAAGGGTGATGGAACGGATGCGCTCACGAAATCTTCACGTAAGCAGGATCGAGTAAAAGGTATCGATGGAGTCAGAGTGTTAACAGAGAGGGGCGGGAAAACATGGGGCGAAAGCAGGTCAGGGCTAGCACCAACAGCATCAGCCATTGCACTGTACACACGACCAGAGCGCGTGGATGAGGGGGACAGGAGACGAGATAGGGAAGAGGGCATGAAGGGGAACAGAGAATGGACGCGAAGGAGGAGGAAAATTAATCGCCTGGACCCAGAATGGACGCCATTTTTGATTCAGTTTCAAAAATAAAGGGTTGTGGTCTCCATGGAAACTTTGGGGACAGGGAGACTATGTCGCCCTGACCTTTGGTTAGACTGAGATTTATAGTGCCCAGACACTCATGTCTCATACTTGTGGCCGCTGGGAATCGAACCTGTGCCACCACAACAAGATGCAGCAACTCACCTCATGTCGTAAACCACTGGACCACAAGTACTTGACATCCTCTACTTTTTCATTGTGGGGAAGCGCTTAATGGACTCTCCAAGGGTCAAGCGCACATTAAATAGACGCCCAAGCTCAATTCAGCTTTTTGAATTGCAAATCGAATATTCAATTTAATATTCAGCTTCGAACGAACGACTGGAATTGATTTTCATAATATTGTACGCCGAATTGCAACAATTGTAGATGCTCTTATGGTTGTAAAATAATCATGTCATCATACCCTATATCATTTTTCAATATCATTTTTTTCTCATGAATCAAAAGGAAAGAAAATCAGAACTGCCACATGATCCACCCGAATCACGCAATGAAGGCGGCTGCTTAGGAAATGAAGACATAATGGGTCTAATCGATACCTTGCTTTGAACAGCAAACCAACAATAAATCCAGATCTGCAAAAATAACTGCGAAGATTGCAGAGATCGAGCAAATTAAGCATTGCGTTCTTCATTGGATGGGTTCACTGTTGATGAGATTGAATGCGACTGTTTCTACAAATCCCAATTCGCAAGAACCCTAGTGAATTAGGGATTCGATTCCCGTTGCAAAAGCAAAGATTATAGCAGTGTCGATGCAATCTCCTTTATTGGTGCCTCATGAAGATCCGGTTAAAACATCCATTCTCGCTTTCCACAATCGCCTGCCTTACATTTCCAATACTGTCTAGTGACATTCAACTGAGGCAATCTTGATTATTTTCAGAAGCAATTTCCTACCAAATCTGCGCATAACGAAGACACTTCTATGTAGATATGAGAGCTATGATAATCATTGACCGACGAAGAACAAAACTAGGATTGCAGTGCAATTGTTGAGAGGAAAACCGCGAAACCTGGCTTTGAATCTCGATTTCAACATAGATCTGCAAATAGATGCAGATCGACAGAAGTTTTGTGGGAATGAAGGATATTCGCCGAAGCATCAACATCAAAGAGGCGTCAATTAGAACTCGTTGGTCTGAGAAGATGACTGGCACATGAGTGGAGCAGCTATTTTAGGAAACGTGATCCTTGCAAGCACCCTCACGTAAGTAGAAGAGTTTCATGTTTTATGTTTCAGATGATTTTTACCTCTACGGGAAAAACGAATTGATGTTTTGGGCGACACATGTGTTGGGCTTAAATGCACCATGTTTTTCCAATTGAGTCTACATCAATGATGATTGCAGTAGTAAATATTGCAATATTTACTCTCTTTATACAAAAACAACTATAACTGTTACTTATACATTCATTGTGACGATCCTTACTCGACCTTCAAAAATCGGCACCGAATATGTCACCTATATTCCAATGCCGCAAATCCAAACGTCGAATCTGGTTCGCCGGAGCTTATAACACCATTAAGTAAACAACACAGCGGAAGAAATAGAATATCAATACACAACATTTGATACAACATACTGATACAACAGATATCGATATACATCAGAGATATGATACAATAAAATAGTAGCGGAAAAGAAAACAACTAACACCAGCAGCGGAACAAATAACTCTAAGATAGTCTTTAAGGAAAAACTCCAAAACTACAACTCCATTTCCAAGAACCAATCCAGAAATAGCTCGAACTCCCAATAATGACGCACCAAGCTAAGCAAGGTCAGTCATGTCCAAAGACTGAGCTAGCTCCAGATAATCCACCAACCCTAACTATCTGAAAAAAACCCAACTCTAGACCGCTCGTGTGGAAAATAGTGAGCACCCAGAGTTTAGGAAAGGAACAATAAACTTCGAGTCAGTCATGGGAATGGTGTGAGTAACAAAAACAGTTTATCTATTAAATAAAACAAGATTTATAAAATAAAATCCGATATGCTTTTTACAAAATGAAACAACCATAAGACCTCCCGCCACACACACAATGCAAACGTAGAATTGGAGGAGATTTCTTCTTATGATACTCAAACATGCTTGATATGCAGAAAATTTCTTGGATATTATTATTATAAGTGCACAGTGCAGAAAAACTTTTCGAAAGTAGAATATAAATCTTAGCCAGCATAGACATTCCGAACTATGCCTACTATAGCTACCTTGTTCAATAGCAGGTTACTGCCACATTCCATGGCAGGTTATACAACTAAAACCGCACAAGGCTCGTATTGTTTTGTTTGGATTTTTCAACAAATGGTCAGGCTAAGCAACTTCCTACTGCCATATGGGATCGCCTCTAGCGGGACGTCCCGAGAACCTATCCGGATCTCTGCCAACACAAGGCCAGGTTACCTCTGTAACTAGGTAACTACTACTCGAGCATGCCACTCCCCGGTCCTTTTGGACCTTTATCCGAGGCGCCTCTAAGCAACAACCACACAGTAAATGAGATTGGAGCAACCACATAGGTTAAATATCAGGGCTCCATACCTAATATCACCCTTTACCAGAAGGGAATGACACACCCTAAAGGGCGCGACCCTCATAACCTTGCCGCATCTTTCCTGTTTCGACCATTTTCGGGGTGTGAGGTCCTGATGCAGTCTCGTCCACAAAGCTACGATTTATACAAAATCCATGCTCTGATCATAAATGATCAACAAATGATCATCAACACACAGCAGCACTCAGCATGCCACACTACCAAATTGGGAGTATATCGCTGATAACCTTCAACTACATAACCTCTGAGCTCGTACGTCTCAGAGAAGGGTGTTAAGCTAAGAGAATAAATTCTCCGCCACCAACAGATATGTATTTGAAAGAAATCTGCTTTATATCTCAAAGTGTAATGTCAGACATACAACCATACAAGTCTGTTCCGGGTTCGAACAGAACCGAAGGCACTTCCAAAGAAGCCCTTGCAAATCCGGATATTCACAATCCTGATTGGACTTCCCATCACTTAGGAAATCTTTATACCGGCGCGACTCGGTGCAGAGACAATCGATAGGTCATCCTATCGCTTTCACAAATACCCGGTCTTCAACACCGGTCTTCAAATGCTATCTATAACGTCGAATCACCTATTCGGAATGGGTTATACGACACAAAGTTCCTCTCCTGGCTAAACCAAATAGTGAGCGCAACATTTAAAACATATGGATATAGGATTTCAATTAAGTCACAACTTAATGATTCAAAACTTTCCTTCAAATGGTTTAAACAAATTACCATTTCAAATCTTTTAAACAAAAAGATTTATTTCACTAAGTTCACCCAGCTTCACCAAGATTCATTTACGGATTTCAAAACAATTTCCATTTCAATTGGATTAACTCGTTAAATCTTTAAATCAAGATTTCGCTTATAGCTTCCAAAATCCGATTAACTCGTTGAATCTTTAAATCAAAGATTCAACTTAAAATTTCCAAAATCCGACTAATTCGTTTTCAAAGATTCATTTATAGCCTTTCAAAAAACATTTCAATTCCATTTCAAACTTGAAGCTTTTCAACACAATTTGGAAATCCTTTCTTTAAAATGAAAGCTATTATTATTTTGAAAACAAGTAGCTTTCGTTTCGGAGAAATCCGAACTCACTTATAAAAGTTAAAATCTTTGGGTTAATTCAAATCCTAATTTCTTCTTTATTCTTCTTAAATAATTTAAATCCTCAATTTAAAATAAATATTTTGTTCTTTTAAACAATAACATTTAAGTTTAAATTTCATTAACTTCCTGTTTGTTTAAATTTTCCTTTCCATACTCAAGATTTATTAATTAAAATTTTAAAGTCACTTTATTTCCTTTCCAGTTCATTCATAATTTATTCAACTTTTCTTTAATTATTTACTTACAATTTCACTGGTAATTTATTATTGCCCGATTATAACCATCAAGCCATAGCATTCAATATTACCACATAATTCATTACAGGATATCAAATATTCAGAACAGAGAATATTAAATAAATAAATAAAGTTGAGGGGTCCAGTTGGATCCCTCCAACCTGTTCTCCCTGCATCCACAGATGTTAGCACAATATAAAATGCCAATTCCAAATATATATACCACACTACAGCACATAAATCAATTCAACCATTTCAAGCAATTATTTAAATTTAATCATTTAAAGTTAAATTTAACCGAGTGAGATTAACTCACCTTTGCTTTAAACTTGCAGTCTAATTCCATTCACTTCCATTTCAGCTTATTCAATTTTTAGACCTTGAAAAAATATTTATTTAATTTATTAATATTTGAGTAATTGAACAATTAATTTTCATTTAATTAACAAATCATTTAATTATATAGTTTTCCCTTAAACCATTTGGTAACTGAAATATTTAAATATGTTAAATAAACAGGTTAATCACTAAATCTACTAAAAAAAATAAACTAGTAACTTTAAAATAGGTATGTGTATATTAATTTATTTTTTTGAAACTACATATACTTTTGAAACTTGAATTATATATAGATCAAAACTAGTTTCCTATAATTCCTTCAATCATTTAAAATTCATATCCAAAACTAGCTCTGCAATTAAAAATCTAGAGGGTAAAATTTCTTTACTGTAAAAACATAGTTTCTATGTATATACATAACCATATAGATTAAATAAAATAAATAAAAGATACCTCACTGCACGTTCTCCCCTCCCCCAAAATCGAACCCTACCCTAACAAAATGCTACTGCATGGAAAACTTGGACGACGAACGAGGTTCGGTCCTCACACCGTCGAATTCGCGACACTGTCGCCTCAGCGCCACCCAATCCCCGCGACTTCGAGCAAACCCTACATCCAATTGAAACCCTAGCCTCACGATGCTCTAACTCGAATCCATCACCCAGCGTCGCTACTGTCGATACCGAGAACATGAACACACTCCTTCACAGGCTCGAGAAACTCATCGGCATCCCATCTCCACGTGCGTGAGTAGCCGCACTTCCCCCAGCACTCGCGATTCTCGATTTAAGGAAGGGTATAAATTTCGACTTCATAGGGTACGTGATTTAAAACGAGATCGTATATCTAATTTCGAGAATAAAAGGAGATGAGGGATTAAGATTTTATGTTCGGCTATTACTTTGTTTTTCTGAAATTCGTTCCAATTACAAAGGATAGGGTGCGCGAATCTATTTACAAAGGCTTGATTTTGGCTTCCAGGAGAAGGAAGGAGGGAACAAGAATTGATACGGTCGTGCCGAAAACTGAGAAAGGGAGACAAGATTTGAAAGAAAGCAGCTCATAGGAATAGTACGTGAATATAAATAGAATTTTAAATAGAATTTCCAACGCGTTTTTATATCGTGCACTCACACGCTAACTCCGATCAATAGAAAATTTGAAATCCGATAATAATTCAATATTACGGACCCATTGGAACTGGTTTCGTCAAATTCCAAGACTGTGCCTCGAAAAGCTATTTTTAAATTCAATTTAAACAATATCTTTTTAAAACTGACCAAACCACTGTTAATTTCAATTTTACAACTTTTATTATTTTCAGTGCTGCCATTATAAAACTTTCAAGCCTTCAAATTATTTTTAACAGGCTTAAAACTTCAAATTTCATATTTCACCCAATTCCAAATTATTTAATTTAATAATTTAATCATCAAATAAATTGTGATATTTAAAATTTAAGTTAAAATTACTCTATTGAATATTCAAAATCAATTAAATATTCCGATTTAAAGGCTTAAAAATTCCGGGTCGTCACATTCCTCCCCCTTAAAAGAATTTCGTCCTCGAAATTACTAATTACGAAGAATGGTCTAATAGCCGTTTACTTTTCCCAAAACCGAACAGTTCAACACCTATCCAACTATTTTTTTATTTTAATAAAAGACCATTTCCTAGTTTGTAAACATTCCTATTTGCCCAACTGTTTGCGTAAAAAATGGCCGCAAACACCCAAAGTCGTGAAAGCACCAGTGTATGAATATAATTCAGCGATATTCAAACACAAATTACAGATCTCAGCAAATAACCCAAATATGTTTGCACAAAAGATGAACAAACAACTCCAAGTCGTATGAATTAGTTGATTTTATGTTGTTCGTATTGATTTAGGTGGTGTATGCAAATACGTAAAAAGTAGGGGCTAAACTGTAAAAGACACACAGATTTATAGTGGTTCGGCCAAAGTGTGCCTACGTCCACTTTATATGTTATTCTCCTTTTCCGATCCGATTACAAGTACAAAGCTTGTAGTACAAGTGTATGAAAGTTGTTTGAAAGTTCCTTCCAGGTTTGAGCTCTCAAACTTGTCCCCCATTGTTGTACCCCTGCCCCTCTATTTATAGAGTGAGGTAGGGGGCAGGGGGCTTGGAAGTATATAGCTGCTAGCGGGCCTGGGCTGAAGCAATCTGGTCCAGCATCATCTGGTTCGGCATGGCTTTCATTCGGCTATGCTTGGATAAGTTGGGGTTTGGTTCGGCCAAGGTGGTCCGATGGTGGTGTTGAAGTTGGTCCGGTAGTCTTCTGGATCGGTCGTAGTGGAAGGTTGGTTCGGTGATCACCTTGGTCCGGTGATTGGTTGGTGATAGTTTGGACCGGCTTCGGAGTCGTTTGGTTCGGTAGGACTATGGGGGAGGCCGGTCCGGTAGTGCTTGGGATGCCGAATGAGCTTGGTTTAGGGAGTGCCGAATGAACCAAGGGGAGGCCGGATATGATATGCCGAATGAAGCATGCCTTTGCTCTGCCGAATGAACTTGAGATTTTAGTGGAATTCCGGACTTATGCATGCTTGCTTGTTTATATCTCTGTACTTCCTGGTTTGTTCGTGGTGGAAACGCGTACAACATTGATATTCCAGCTTTGTCCAAAAAATGGGATAACACTTTGCCCCCCAAAATATGCCTTGCGGTAGGAAGGCGTGTTTTGTATAGTCCCGAATCCAATATCCAAAGTCAATAGCCATATTGCCAGAGTAGATCATCCTTGACTGCTCCGAGTTGATATCCAGTTCCAAATCCAATAACCAAAGCTTGAGCCAATTCCATGTCCATCCGAACTCGACAACAGAGTCCCAAACCATCCTTATCCAATAGCCAACAACCGAATCCAGGACCTCTTTGGGTCGCGGTCCAAATTTATAACCTCTCCGGGCTCTTGCCAAGCGCAATCCACACCTGACGGTCGTGATCCATGCACAATCCACACCTGACGGTCGTGATCCAGCGTCCCTGGACGCTGAGCCATGCGTAATCCATACTTGACGATCTTGGTCCAGTGTCCCTGGACGTTGAGCCAACCTCTCCGGGTTCTTGCCAAGCGTAATCCATGCTTGACGATCTTGGTCCAGTGTCCCTGGACTTTGAGCTAACCTCTCCGGGTTCTTGCCATGCCTAATCCACACATGACGACCTTGGTCCAGTGTCCCTGGATGTTGTACAATGCCATGGTTTAAGTCCTAAGCCGAATCCTGGTCTCTCCGGACCCTTGCCGAGCATAGTCCATACTCGACGACCTAAAAATAACGATTGATAATATAGGGCCTAAGTCCTAGGCCGAATCCTGGTCACTCCGGACCCTTGCCGAGCATAGTCCATACTCGACGACCTGAATGAGTCAATTTACCACGTTCGGGCAAAGCGACTCACCCCTTGCCAGGCATAATCCATACCCGACGACCGTTTATCAAAAGTCAGATAAAAATCCAATTAAAATCCAACTCAAAATCCAAGTCCAAAATCCAAATCGAGAATCCAAATCCAAAATCCAAATCCAGAATCCAAATCCAAAATCCAAATCCAGAATCCAAATCCAAAATCCAAATCCAAAACCATAAAAACAGAAATCCAAACTAACATCCAAAACCGAAAACAATTGTCCAAAGGAAAATCCAAATCAAAAAGCAAGAAAAACCAGGAGCTCAATCCAAGCTCCAAAACCGAAAACCAAAAAGAAAAGCAGTGTCCAATCCAAAAGCGAAAGATAAATTTCACAAACCATAGCATCGCAGTTTATTATCATTCAGAGCATGCCTAGGGGCTATCTCCGTCCCCGTACATGTGTAAATGACTTGGTTGCTTGCCAACAGTTTGCTACTTATTTCATATTAACCTGGTCAAGGGACGATCAACCGACCATCATTCCTGGGCCTCCCACCATCGTAGCTTGAGGTAGGCGGCAGTTGCTCCTGCCTCGCCGTTGCATCCCGAGGTCCAACATATTGTGGCAGTTGTCCATTCCTTACATGTTCCTCAATTATGTCCTTTAAGTGCCTGCAGCTGTTGGTGTCGTGTCCATCCAAATCATGGAAGAGGCAGTGCCTTCCTGATGTCCTTTCCCGTTCTGTTGGTTCTCTCCTAGCCGGCCTCCGGTAGTGAAGGCGATTTCGAGTATCCAGGTATATCCGTTCCAGTGTTTCGTTCAATCCTGTGTATGTGGAAAACTTTGGATCCTTCCATTGCTTCCTAGCATTTCCAGAATCATCGTCCAACTTCCTTTTTCCTTTGTTTTTATCCGAACCATTGCTGGATGGTCCTCCCCCTTCAACTGCATTAACCTTTTTCAATTTTAAATCCGTACTCGCATCTTCTTGTCGAAGGAACCTTTCTGCCTCATGAAAGAATTCGTCGAGATTCCGTGGGGGATCTCGTATCAGAGATACCTTGAAATCCGAGTTCTCCCTGACTCCTGATACTGCTGCCATTAAAACCATCGATGGATCGGGCCGATCCACCGAAGCAACTGCGGCACTGAATCGAGTTAGAAAAGCTCTAAGCGATTCATCCATCCTTTGCCTTACCGATGTCAATGTCATCACGTTCTTCGGTCTCTTGACATGAACCCGAAACTGTCCCAGAAACCTTTCCACCAATTCCCTCCAAGTCCCGATAGATCCTTCTTCCAGCTGCCTGAACCACATCGCAGCTAAGTCCGTCAAGTACAAAGGGAAGCATCGGGCCATCACCTCCTCTGATGCCCCCAGCACCTCCATGTGTCTAGTGTATCTCATCAAGTGATCCGTAGGGTCTTCCTTGCCATTGTATACCTCCACGCTAGGTAGCTTGAACTTAGGTGGGTTCTGAGCCATCCTTATTTCCCGAGTGAACGGACTCCTGTTTACTCCTTCCAAGTCTCCGTTGGTCAAACCACCTCGCACAGTCTTCCTGATTATATCTACCAATCCACCGTTGTCTGTCGGGGGTTGCCCCCGAGGGAACTCCGGTACATACTCTTCGTGTGGCTCGTTAGCAGCAACGTTGGTTCTAGCCTGTTGAACTCCTTCCAAAGGTTCTCCTGTGTTGAATCCCGTGGGCCTGCCCCCAAGCCCTTGTTGATTGCTACCTGGCTCCGTATCTTGTCCTTCGTTGGGTTCCATAACCCTAGCTTCTTGTCCTGCATCCATAGCCGTTGTAGCTGCTCCTAAATTCTGCATCCCTGCAGCTCTCATTTGCTCCAAGAAAGTTTGCATCATTTCCTGTTGACTTTTCAGCAACCTCTCTTGCAGTGAATTTGTTATGGCTTCCATTTCATCCCGGGTTATGTAGATCGAAGCCGGTCCTTCCTCACCTCCGGAGGATGCTTGTTGACTTCCTCCTTGTTGGCTCCTCTCAGCCCTTAGCCTTCTACTGTTTTGCCTAGTCATCGTCTTCCAAATCTAAACCTCTATCCGATGTAGCGGGAGCTGGTTCCTCTCAGTGAAAGCACCAAAATGTTTGCGTAAAAAATGGCCGCAAACACCCAAAGTCGTGAAAGCACCAGTGTATGAATATAATTCAGCGATATTCAAACACAAATTACAGATCTCAGCAAATAACCCAAATATGTTTGCACAAAAGATGAACAAACAACTCCAAGTCGTATGAATTAGTTGATTTTATGTTGTTCGTATTGATTTAGGTGGTGTATGCAAATACGTAAAAAGTAGGGGCTAAACTGTAAAAGACACACAGATTTATAGTGGTTCGGCCAAAGTGTGCCTACGTCCACTTTATATGTTATTCTCCTTTTCCGATCCGATTACAAGTACAAAGCTTGTAGTACAAGTGTATGAAAGTTGTTTGAAAGTTCCTTCCAGGTTTGAGCTCTCAAACTTGTCCCCCATTGTTGTACCCCTGCCCCTCTATTTATAGAGTGAGGTAGGGGGCAGGGGGCTTGGAAGTATATAGCTGCTAGCGGGCCTGGGCTGAAGCAATCTGGTCCAGCATCATCTGGTTCGGCATGGCTTTCATTCGGCTATGCTTGGATAAGTTGGGGTTTGGTTCGGCCAAGGTGGTCCGATGGTGGTGTTGAAGTTGGTCCGGTAGTCTTCTGGATCGGTCGTAGTGGAAGGTTGGTTCGGTGATCACCTTGGTCCGGTGATTGGTTGGTGATAGTTTGGACCGGCTTCGGAGTCGTTTGGTTCGGTAGGACTATGGGGGAGGCCGGTCCGGTAGTGCTTGGGATGCCGAATGAGCTTGGTTTAGGGAGTGCCGAATGAACCAAGGGGAGGCCGGATATGATATGCCGAATGAAGCATGCCTTTGCTCTGCCGAATGAACTTGAGATTTTAGTGGAATTCCGGACTTATGCATGCTTGCTTGTTTATATCTCTGTACTTCCTGGTTTGTTCGTGGTGGAAACGCGTACAACATTGATATTCCAGCTTTGTCCAAAAAATGGGATAACACCAACCATCCAATTTTTAATCTTAAAACCAATTTTGGATTATCAAAATTTTCTCAAAATTTTTCTAACTCCCTAAATTCCCGAAAAATTTCGCCAGCGTCTCCTTTGCGCGGCTGACTCGGTACAACTACAAAATGGCTCTACGGCCTCCCAAATACAAAAAGAAAATAAAAGGCCAAGTGGCTCAATCCAAATCCCAATCAAATTTCATACCAAATTTTAAATACATACCTTTTGTCGGGCAATTCAAATTTTATCTTTTGATATCAAACCCAATTTCCTTTTTCCTTTACAATACCTGCATACCTGCTTAGCACCAATATCCAAACACAATATTCCAAAACATTTTATCGACTTTCTCACAAAATGTCAACATCTATTCATTCCAATATTGACTTAAATTACATTGGTAGTATCAATTTCCATTTAAGACTTCACCATTCTTTCTTAAGTTTAGTATAAGCATTTTATATACTTCTTTATTTATTTTCATCTTACCATTTTAGTTTATATCCATTTCTATCCACAACGATTCTTTCATTTCTATACGAATTCAATGTATTTTCAACTCTAAACTTTAAATTTTATTTTTCATTTATTACTAATTCTCGTCATTTTTTTAATCAGCTCCATTTACTAACTTATTTCAATTCTTAGTTTGAAATTGTTTTGTCGTTAATAAATTTTCCAAAAATTTTCAAAAATTTTCTAACTCCCAAAATTTCTGAAATTTTTTGGCAGAGTCTCCTTTGTACGGAGGAGCTTTTGCAATTTGATAAAAGAGATAAATATATATACATCGACCCACACGGTCGAAAAAACCAAAAACAGTTCATATTTCCTATTTTTATTGCGTAGGCGTACCTTATTTATCATTTTAAGCAAGCAGCTTATTATTTTTAGCAAATAACCCAACCCGAATCTAGCCATACGGCTTCCAGGTACCTGTACTTACTTAATTTAAACATGTAAGTGCCAAATATATGCAGTTTAACTATATTTCACTTATTTATAATAGTTAAAACATATGAATTCTAAAAGAAACTCATACCAAACATTTTCCTGTAAGCAATTTATATGGTTTCCATGCTAATTCAACTGTTCTAATTTATTTATAACCATTTTCACTCAATTCGGATTGTTTTCGATTCATTCGTATAAAACTCCATCAATTTGAATGGTTTAGAACTCAATTGCTTACTTTTAATTTATTCTTAAGCAAATTTATCTCATATTTAATTCAATTGCCTTCAAAATCAATTTATTTTACTTCTATCAATTCATAGAATTTTAATTACTTCCATTTACATCCAATGATAATTTATTCTTTGCAATTTAACAAGATCTATGTGAATAAATAAGTATTTATGGTTTATAACCATTTTAAATGGATTTCAACTAAATTCTATTCCGTTTTTAAATTTATTCACGATCCATATATTCTTATTTTCATTGCATTTCAGATTTGAATTCATTCACTTTACATCTCACTTTATTAACCAACTAGTTCATTCAAAACCATTTACAACCTAGGTTCATCTTGATAGCCACTTAAATTTCCCCTTTTATTTTAATCCATCCTCAATCATTTATTTAGCTCATCACATTCCATTTAAATTTCATTTACCATCCATTTATTTACATTTCATTCCATTTTAGTTTATTCCAAACTATTTTATTTAGCTCGAAGACAATCCAAGCTATTTTATTCAATAACCATTTCAATTTTATTCATGATCTATTCATTTGCATTTCATTTAAAACCATTTCTATTTTTCTCATTGACTCCAAGTTAAATGGTTTACAATTTCTTATTTAAGAATTTCATTCCTTTAAAAATTATCGGCAACTCACCGAATTTTATTACAATTAAAATTCATTTTTACTTGATTTAAAACCAATCCAATATCATTAAACTTTGCTCAATTTGATTTCCATTCAACTCCTCATCTATTTAGCTTAAGTCAATTTACTTCAATTTATTCAAATTTTATACTTAAGCTCATTTTCATTTTCAAGTAAACCCTCTCTCAAGTAAATCTCATTTTTTTTAAATCTGCAACTTCATTTGATTGGTTATTATAAAATTTAACTTTCCAAATTCACTCATTCAATTTATTACAAGGTCGTTTCCAATGTACTTCCACTTATTGGATTTTATTTGTAATTCAGTCCATCACTATTTTAATCCATTTCATTTTTATTCTATACTTTTCAAATTATATTTATTTTGTTAACACTTCAAGTCTAATTTTAATTAATAACTCAAGTTCAGATTCTGTTATTCACTTTTAATTTACCATCCAATTTATTAACTCACAATTCAGCCTCATTCTCAATTACTTTCACTTCATCAACAATTTGAATCAATTTTAATTTATAACTTGAGTTTATTTCCAATTTCATCATAAACTCACAATTCAATTTCATTAACTAATTTATTACCTAATTAGATCTTCCCTTATTTATAATCCAACACTTGAAATTTTAACTTCAATATCACTCTATTTAATTTTTTTCTTAGTTCAATTTAGTTTATAATTCAAGTTTTGATTTTTATTTTATCCTCCAATTCATCAATAATATTTATTTTGGAGTTTTGTCTCTCACTTTTCAAATTTAATAAGTCACAACTTATTATTTACACAATTCCATTCCTCTTAGGCTTGAATATACTATTCTTTTATTTCAATTCCAATCCTTATTCCACTTATTTTCCATTTATTCAGGTAAGAATCTAATTCCATAGAATAATTTAATTGAATTCTTATCCTAATTCAATTCTATCTTAACTCAATTTAATTCTTATCCAACTTATTTCCCAGTTATCCAGGTAAAAATTTAATTCCATTTAATAACTTAGTTGAATTTTAATTCCAATTCAATTTCATTTTAACTCAATTTTATTTAATTCAATTCGTTTGCAACTAATTCGAATACAACTGGATATTATTTTCAGATTATTCAATTTATTTTAGTCCAGTTAAATTTTATTCTCCAACCCAAGTTAATTTCATTCTAACTTTTCACTTTAGATTTATATTCCATTATCCAAAGCTTAAATTTCAACATCCAAAGCTCATATTTCCATCCTGATTTAAAACTCATCTCAATTTATAAACTTACAACCCATCTCATCAGGATTTTAAAACATCTGATCTTTGGTTTCAAATTATTTTTAAAATCTCCAACACCTCAAATCATATTTCTCAAAAATTAAACCAAATCCTGGTTTTATTCCCAACAAAATCCCTTTGATATTTTCAAAAACAACTAACTTTTCTGAACAAATCAATTTGGCAGCAATCCATCACTTAGAAACTCGGAAATGACATCGATGATGCTGCAGTCATCACCGAAGTTATTTTCCAGTAAAAGAAGTGAATTCAATGCTATATCCCTTCTCAAAATTTATTGAAACAATTTCCTTTCAGAAATACCTTTTAAAACAATAATGCTATTATTTATTCTTCAAAACACTTCCAAAATCACTTCCAAAATCTCCGGGATTTTTAAATTTCCAATCTAATTTGAATTCAATTTTAATTATAACCCAATTATACAATTTATGCTCATATAATTTATTTCCGTTTGATCATACAAGTAATTTCAATTTTTATAATTTTATTTGTTTAAAATATGATCATCCAAACATCCAAGTTATATAATAATTTAAGAAAATATTTCTTTTATATCAAAATATATTTTGGGTAAAATTATTTCGTTCACCCACATTTAAAACAATACCGTGTCAATTGTTCTATTCAAGTGTTTAGAAACCCCTACGATACAATTGTCCAGACTGTGCCGACGAAGGTTCATATGCCACTCAATAAACCAATCAACACAATATTAAAACAATTTATATTCACTAACAAATACGCGCTCATATCTATTAATACGCCCAAACTCATTTAGAGTACTACGGACTCTAATTGATTAATTTCCCACCAGAGCCAAGGTTATCACCAACCTAAGCTCTGATACCAACTGTAACAGCCCGCAAATCCGTACCCCTTAAGTCAACACTATTCGACCTAAATCAACTCAAGTTTTACAGAAATACGAACCATTTGGGTTAAAGAAGAAGAGGTAGAAGAAGAGAAAACAAAATTTACATCATAATCTAACCATCGTAGCGGAATAAAATATAATAGATAATAAAAATCTTTACTCAAAACCAAATATCTTTGTTTATATATTACATCATCAGAGTACATCAATCACAGCTCAACATCAGTATCATACAAATGACTACATAGCAACTCAATACAGCGGAATATATATATATATATATATATATAAACAAGTACGAGAGTACGTGTCGTCATCCAGCTCGTCTCCTGAGCTCCATAACATCAAATCCTGTATCCTATAGTACTCGGTCTGACCCGAGCATTACAGTTAAATAATACCCGAGTCAGTCTGGAATACCAGCGTGAGAAAATCACACCCAATTGATTATTAAAGTTTCAAATATCCTTTGAAAACAAAAGCATCTCGTAAGACCACGCCACAAATAAACATGTCGGGTTTTTACCTTACGATAGCTAAAACAATTTTTATAGAAATCCTCTGATATTATAATAGGGTCTATATACAAATACTTATAAAATAGCCGAAATTGTTACATTATTAAATTCCAGCAACTAGCCACAAAAGTGGGTAATACAAACAAAACTCGTACAAGGCACGTAGGGAGAATGGATTTCCCATCAATGACTAGGCACTGGGGTACCACCTGTCACAGTATGGGGCCTAGATCACCGTATCGAGGATTACTCCCTTCATCCCCTGCAACACAAGGCCGGAACCATCCCTTACTGGACAGTCTCGAGTGAGATCACCCCACGGTTGGGATCAGCAACCGCACCACTAAGCCGAAAATAAAAGGGACATCTAGACTGGAATGACCTCATCCTGCTTGGGTGCTACCCACCTAGCCTTGCTGCATAACCCCTGATTTTCAGTCATTCCCATTTGATGAGGCTTGAGGCTAAGCGTTACCTTTGTACAACATATCCCTTAGAATGCCCATCGTCCACCTGACGATGTTTCGCAAGCATTCATCCATACAAGTCCGTCCTGGGTTCTAACGGAACCGAAGGCACTACTCCTACTACATCCATTTTGGAAATATCCTCAGGATTAGTAGCGATTAGCCCATGCACTTCACTGCTCCATCTTCGAATCCAAAATCATTTTCACGAAACGTACAAACCGGATCGAAGTGGTTTCGAGAAATAAATCTCGATCCCGGTCTCTTCGAAACGATCAGCGCATTTGTCCAATATTGATGGTCGGTGATTTAACTATCAATTAATATTCACAAACATCCATCAAACAATAAATAATTTTCCAAATTATTTATTTATCTCAAAATATCCTCAAAGATATATTTCTATTTTCAATCCTTTGAAAACAGTTTCAAAACCATCTTTCCTTTCAAGATAAACTTTCCCGAATATTTACTATCTCCTTTAAATCACCAAGCACAAAAATAGATTTCTAAAAATAATTTTAAATACTTTACTTTGAAATATATACTTTAAAACACTTAGGATAAAACTACTTAAATAATTTGTTAAAAATACACATTATATAAATTTGAGAAAATAAGGTTACTTTATAAAATATAAAATCAGGTTTTCACTTTTAAAACAAATACTAAATCACCTTTAAATAATTAATGCTATAATATATTAAAAGGAATTATTTTCTTTAGAAATTAAATATTTGAAATGATAAATTTTTCAAACATACCTTTTAAACATTTTTAAAACAATTAACTTATATTTAAAAACTTACTTTGTAAACGTACTTGGTTATTCAGAAAGAAATTCCCAATCTCGATCACTTAAATCAATTTTCCAAATTGATTCCCAGCTCATTTCATTTAAAATAAATTTCTTTACTTATCAGTTCATTTCAAACTTCATTAATTATGGACTTTATTATATATTTCAATTTGATTTTTAACTCCTTTAGCGGAAATATACAAATCTCATGTTATTCCCAATTTTTTCTTTATTCTTCTTAAATAATTTAAATCCTCAATTTAAAATAAATATTTTGTTCTTTTAAACAATAACATTGAAGTTTAAATTTCATTAACTTCCTGTTTGTTTAAATTTTCCTTTCCATACTCAAGATTTATTAATTAAAATTTTAAAGTCACTTTATTTCCTTTCCAGTTCATTCATAATTTATTCAACTTTTCTTTAATTATTACCTTACAATTTCACTGGTAATTCATTATTGCCCGATTATAACCATCAAGCCATAGCATTCAATATTACCACATAATTCATTACAGGATATCAAATATTCAGAACAGAGAATATTAAATAATTAAATAAAGTTGAGGGGTCCAGTTAGATCCCTCCAACCTATTCTCCCTGCACCCACAGATGTTAGCACAATGTAAAATGCCAATTCCAAATATATATACCACACTACAGCACATAAATCAATTCAACCATTTCAAGCAATTACTTAAATTTAATCATTTAAAGTTAAATTTAACTGAGTGAGATTAACTCACCTTTGCTTTAAACTTGCAGTCTAATTCCATTCACTTCCATTTCAGCTTATTAAATTTTTAGACCTTGAACAAATATTTATGTAATTTATTAATATTTGAGTAATTGAACAATTAATTTTCATTTAATTAACAAATCATTTAATTATACAATTTTCCCTTAAACCATTTGGTAACTGAAATATTTAAATATGTTAAATAAACAGGTTAATCACTAAATCTACTAAAAAATAAACTAGTAACTTTAAAATAGGTATGTGTATATTAATTTATTTTTCTGAAACTACATATACTTTTGAAACTTGAATTATATATAGATCAAAACTTATTTCCTATAATTCCTTCAATCATTTAAAATTCATATCCAAAACTAGCTCTGCAATTAAAAATCTAGAGGGTAAAATTTCTTTACTGTAAAAACATAGTTTCTATGTATATACATAACCATATAGATTAAATAAAATAAAATAAATATAAGATACCTCACTGCACGTTCTCCCCTCCCCCAAAATCGAAGCCTACCCTAACAAAATGCTACTGCATCGAAAACTTGGGCGACGAACGAGGCTCGGTCCTCACACCATCGAATTCGCGATGCTGTCGCCTCAGCGCCACCCAATCCCCACGACTTCGAGCAAACCCTACATCCAATTGAAACCCTAGCCTCGCGATGCCCTAACTCGAATCTATCACCCAGCGTCGCTACTATCGATACCGAGAACATGAACACACTCCCTCACAGGCTCGAGAAACTCATCGGCATCCCATCTCCACGTGCGTGAGTAGCCGCACTTCCCCCAGCACTCGCGATTCTAAATTTCGATTTCATAGGGTACGTGATTTAAAACGAGATCGTATATTTAATTTCGAGAATAAAAGGAGATGAGGGATTAAGAGTTTATGTTCAGCTATTACTTTGTTTTTCTGAAATTCGTTCCAATTACAAAGGATAGGGTGCACGAATCTATTTACAAAGGCTTGATTTTGGCTTCCAGGAGAAGGAACGAGGGAATAATAATAGATGCGGTCGTACCGAAAACTGAGAAAGGGAGACAAGATTTGAAAGAAGGCAGCTGATAGGAATAGTACGTGAATATAAATAGAATTTTAAATAGAATTTCCAACGCGTTTTTATATCGTGCACTCACACACTAACTCCGATCAATATGAAATTTGAAATCCGATAATAATTCAATATTACGGACCCAATGGAACTGGTTTCGTCAAATTCCGAGACTGTGCCTTGGAAGGCTATTTTTAAATTCAATTTAAACAATATATTTTTAAAACTGACCAAACCACTGTTAATTTTAATTTTACAACTTTTATTATTTTCAGTGCTATCAATATAAAATTTTCAAGCCTTCAAATTATTTTTAACAGGCTTAAAACTTCAAATTTCATATTTCACCCAATTCCAAATTATTTAATTTAATAATTTAATCATCATATAAATTGTGATATTTAAAATTTAAGTTAAAATTACTCTATTGAATATTCAAAATCAATTAAATATTCCGATTTAAAGGCTTAAAAATTCCGGGTCGTCACATTGACGGAATAGTACATATAGATTCGATATGGTGATTCAGAGTGCAAGGGTTATTGTCGTTAACTCTGAGGGTGATTCGAATACGAGTGTAACGAGATAATGTCTTCGGTTTCGTTCGAACCCGGAACGAACTTGTGTGGATTGAATGCTTTCAGAACATCGTCAGGTGGACGATGAGCATTCTAAGTGATATGTCCTATAAAGGTAATCGTAGCCTCAAGCCTCATCAACCAGGAATGGCTAAAACAGGGGAGGTGCAGCAAAGCTTCGTGGGTAGCCCCCACTTGAGAGCAAGATTTATCCCAGAGGTCCCTTTATTTTCGGCATAGTGGTGCGATTGCTGATCACAACTGCGGGCTTGTCTTGTTTGGAACTGTTCAGTAAGGAACGGGTCTGGATTTGTGTTGCAGGGAATTAGGAGTAATCCTCGGTACGGTGATCTAGGCCACGTACTGTGACGGGCGGTACCCCAGTAGCCCAGCCATTGTATGGAATCCAAAATCCAATAAGTGCCAACGGTTTTGATTGTATTACCCACTTTTGTGGCTAGTAGCTGGAATTTAATCATGTAACAATTTCGGCTATTTCTTATTTACTTGAAAACCATAGACACTATTATAATATCATCGGATTTCCTATCAAATGTTTTGGTTAGCGTAAGGTAAAAACTTTTCCATGTTTATGTGTGGGAAGTCTTACGTGATACCTTTTCTTTTCAAAGGTTTTTCAAAGTTAAGCAACTTTAACCTGTTATTCACACCAGACCCATGTCTGACCCGGAGTTATTTCTGTTTTTCTTTAACTCTTGGGTACTCAAATTTTTACGAGTAGCCAAGGGAATTCAGGTTAGGATTCAGGTTAGCTTTGACGAATTGTGGAGGAGCATATGGAGCAGGAGGCTTCTGCGTATAGTTATATAGTTTTCCGCTGTGTTGGTATCTCTGAGTGTTTGTCCGTTATGTTTTGAGTTGTAATAACTAGACAGGTGTTTATAACTGTCTAGTATGTGTTGTATATGTCTGTGTAACTCTGATATTTGATGTATACTATGTAATACTTATGTTATTAATATAGTTTATTCGTTCCGCTGTTGAGATTCTTGTGTTGATTCTTGTTTCTCTTCTTTCTTTCTCTTTTCTATCCCTTTCTTTCTTAAGGATGATGCGATTTTCCGGGAGTGGAAAGTCGGCCCGTCATAGTTGGTATCAGAGCATTAGGTTGAGTGAATACCTAGTCTCTGTAGTGGGGTCTATTTTGAGAGAGCGTATTTGTATTTTTTATTATATATATATATATATATATTTATGTTTCTACCTATTTGTTGGTTTACCTGTTCGGGTTTATCCAATATAAGTATAAAGGTAGATGAGGTAGAAGCGTGTGTAACACGACTACCATTGGTTGGAGTTTGATAGATGAGGTTGGAAGTGTATTTGTCGAGACTGTAGACTTAATACCGTCTCGAGTGAGTTTTGTTGTGATGAAGGACTTCATCGATCTCTGAAGGTATCCTGTAAAGGTTCGGAGTTCATCTTTGAAGTGCAGAATTGAGTTGGATCTGTCGGTAGGGCAGAAGCAAGCAAGTGATGATATCTTAATATCTCAGGAAGTAGTAGCTGTGTGATGAGATGCAGTGACTATGGATATTTCCGAAGATGTTTCTTTGGAACAAGAGTATGAAGTGAGTCTGCTCGGTGATGTGGCTGAGTTTAGCAGAATGTTCTGAGTTGGTAGGAGTCTTCTGGCTGAGTAGTTTTTCTGAAGTGGAGTTCAGAAGCAGCAGAGTGGATCTTTTTCTCTAGTAAGTTGGCTAAGGTAGCATAAGCTGTTCTGTTTGGTAGAGAGAGAGAGCAGTTTTCTTTGGATTTAGGCTGAGTTGATCGCAAAAGTGACTTGCGATAGTGTGTTCTTTTGGATAGTCAGAGTTTGTCTGCATTTGAAGATCGAGTTTTCTTTTCAGGAATGGAACTGGTAGTTCAGTTAGTAGATGGATGGTTCCTTGAGATAGAAGTTGGTGAAGCAACTCTGGTTTTGGGGAAACATATGAGTTTTCTTATGGATATATGGAACCATATTTCTGTGCTGGGTTGTCTAGTCTGTGCTTGTGTTCTTCAGCATTTTCTTCTGTTTCGGATCAAAGTTGTGCAGCGGAAGCAGTTTGGGAGTGTTTCTGTTTTTCTTTTCCCGATAAGGAGAAGTTTGTTTTGTCTTCTGTTATTGAGAAGCAGGTGTGTGTTCTTGGCTTCTGAGTGATCTTGAGGAGATCATTGGATTGTTTTGATTCAGTCTGTTTCTAGATGGAATCAGCAAGAGTGAAGCTGATAAGGATGGGTGTTGGTAGCCCAAGATCGTCTGAAGAGTTGTTATGGATAAGAGAGACAGAGAAATTTGGATTCTGGAGTCGGAGATTTGTTTGGGATAAGTTTTTCTCTGATTCAAAGAGCTATAAGTTTGGGAAGCCAGCTCCGAAGTGTTTTGGTTTCTTCTGTGTTTTGGGTTAGATAAGTGATTGGTTTTCTAGAGTTGAATTGTCAGTTTGGATAACTAGGATTCAGTGTGTTTCATGTATCTCTGAGGGAGTACGTGTTTGATATTTCTGGTTGTAGAACAAGCAGTTTAGGTTGGTTTGTTTGTTGAGTCAAACTCGTTTGTAGTCTGATATTCTGTATAGAATTGTTGTTAGAAGCTCTATAACTTAATAGTATTGATTGATTGTATTCTATAGAGCGAGTATCCCCATATATATATATATATATATATATATATATATATATATATATATATATATATATATATATATATACCGGGGAAACTCGTGAAAGTTTTACCCAAAATTCTTTTGGATAATTAGATTTGTTCTGATTGTGCGAATTGGTTGCTTAGGTTGTTGGCATATGATTAACATATGCTGTGTTTTAAAATAAAATCTGTAAATAGATTATTAAATTACATTTGTTTTAAATTTCGGGGACGAAATTCTTTTAAGGGGGGAAGGATTGTAATATCCCGGAATTTTGGACAATTTAAATTTAATAATCTGAGTTTAAATTTAAATTGAATTGATGAATTATGTTAATAAATTTGATTTGATTTAATAATCTTCTTTATTTAAATATCTAATTTGTGAAATTATTTTTAATAAGTTAATAAATTGTTTTATATTTATAAATATATATGTTTATTTTAAATAGATAAGTTGTTAAATTAGTATAGCATAATTTCTAATGTTTTAAAAATAGGAATTGAGATTTATTTTTGGATTTAAGATTTTCAAAAATATTAAATAAAATACTATATGATTTTAAATATGTAAGATAAATATTTTATTGGTTTAAAATTCATTTTAATTTAAATTTGTATATTAAAATAAGTTATAAAATATTTGTGTTATTCTTTGTAAAATATTAATTTATAAAAATGTGATTTGTTAATTTAATATGAAATTTAAAATATAATTTAATTTTTGAAACATGTATTCATATAGGTTACAAACTCTTTTATAAATTTATTTTAATTATTTAAAAGTTTCTTTTTCAAATGATTAATTTGTATATTGTTTATTTAGAATAATACTTTGCTTTATTCTTTAGAAAGTATATACAAAATAAGTATAAGAACTAATTAATTTAATTTAAACATTCATTAACACTTAATTAAATAACAAAAACATTTAAAATACATGTGTAAACTTATCAGCATTTTAAAGTGACAAATGTAATAGCTTGAGTCAAGTGTCATGTTTCAATTTTTATTTTTCTTTGATTTCTAAATTAAATCAAAATATTGTTTTAAAAACTTGCATTCTTTCTTCCTTTGCCCTTTTCTATTTTCATCTCTTAACTAAAGAAAAACATTCTCAGCTGAAAACTCTTCATACCAAAAATCTGAGAATCAAATGCATTTCAAAATTGCTGTAAACCAAAATTCTGTAATATTCTTCATCCTCATATCCAAACACATACAAACTCCTCATTTTTAAATTGCATATCAATCCCTGTAAACAAACAAGCAAACACCTGCATTTCTCAAACCTATAAACTAACTTGCATTCAAACTCCTTGTTAACCCTCAATTTCCTGTGACTCAAAAACTGCACGACTCAAACAAATTACGTGACTTAACAAGTCAAGGATTGGCCGACTTAAAGGAGTCAACGACTTAAGGAAGTGGACGGTCTACGACTCAAGTTATGGACGACCTAACGGTTTAGCGAGTTGAAGGACTTGGCGACTTACGACATAAAGAAATCTGTGACTTAACGGTTTAAAAGGGAGGGGATGCTTCACGACCTAAGGCATCCACGACTTAAGGTTTCTACGACTTAAGGAAGCCCATGACTCAAGGACAGGATGACTTAACGGTTCAAGAGAGAACACGACTTAAGAAGGAAATGAGTCAACGACTTAAAGCTATCTGCGACTTACGACCTAGCATGTGTCGTGAGCGACTTAAGAAAATGAGGCGCTGCTCCTTACTTAACACAGTGACCTCTTAACTCGCACACGATTCAGGACTTGGGTTATTATCTGAAGGGAACAAGCTTATCAGTTAACTCGTACAC
Organism: Allium cepa; assembly: GCA_030765085.1. Taxonomy (NCBI): domain Eukaryota; kingdom Viridiplantae; phylum Streptophyta; class Magnoliopsida; order Asparagales; family Amaryllidaceae; genus Allium; species Allium cepa. The sequence goes on along the minus strand of CM060937.1, from coordinate 763,046,390 downwards.
GACTCACGACCTAGCTTGAGTCGTCCACGACCTAAAGCTACTGGGTGAAGGTTCAATGCCGCATCAAGAGGACCAGTTGACTCATTTGCGACTTAGATGTTGACTTGTGGGCGACTTAGGACTTGAACAAATGAACTTTTGTGAGACCATGGGGCTGGGCCAGATAAGTCGGCCACGACCTACCATAAGTCAATGACAACTTACGACCCAAGAGGAAAATTTCCCTATAAATACCAACCCACCTCAAGCATGAAGGGGACTTTTTGGACGATCTCTTTAAGCGCCGATACTCTGCTGAATTCTCGACTCACTCGACCCTTCAAGTACGAAAGGCATCTCAACTAACTTCGAGAGGAAATCTAATGCAATCTACATGGATTCAAAGAATTCTTCTACATCAAAGTTCTAGTTGTTTGTCTCATCAGAATTTTAATTGAAGATTGTTGTAAAAGTTGTAATCAATTCAGTAATAAAGAGAGTTAAAGTGGACGTAGGCTTACCCTAAGCCGAACCACTATAAAAGCTGTTGTCTTTTCTGCTTTTTCTGTGACTTTTCTACTTGTTTTTAGTTCCCGTGTTCACGGGTGGTGCTTTCGCTCAACTTCAATCTACACCGGGGTGTTAGTGTCTGATTTTTACGTTAACATTTTTGGTGCTTTCACTAAGAAACCAACTCAGGAAACTTCCACTATTGCTCCGCAAAGGTCTGTTGAAAGGATTTCTTGTAAAACCAGAAGTTTATTGGAAATAATGGCTCCTGGGAGAAAACGAAGTTCTGTAAGATCCGACAATGTTAAAGAGAATACTGCTACCTCTCCTCCTTCAAGTCAAGCAGCTCCAACTGTTGGAGTTACACTAGCAGAATTGGACGCCGTATTTTTGGGGCTGAATCAACACTTGAATGCTTAGAATGCGCAGTTGGAAGCTCAGAATGCCCAGAATGCCCTGATCTTGAGTAAGTTGAATGATATGCTAGGGGCAAATCGTCAACCGGTTAATAATGATGGGAACCTTACTGTGGGAGTTCAGGGTGTTGAAAGGAACATTTCTCAAAGAGCCGCAGACCCTGTAGAAAGGACTCCTCCTCAAGCTGGAGGATCAGGGCCGCAGCCGACCCTCCGTGAACGATTGTCAAGGCAGAATTCAGAGAGAGTGGCTGATGTGTGCCCTCCAGAGCCTCTAAATGATGAAGAGTATTTTTCGGGTATGGTTCGTCAAATCATTAAGGAAAATATGCGAAGAGATGAAGATGAGAAAGAGTGGGGTTTTGCTCCAAGCAAAACTCCATTTACTGAAAAGATCTTGAAGGCGGAGTTCCCAAGGAAATTCGTTCCCCCTACTATTCCGGCTTACAAGGGGACGAGTGATCCTAACGAGTTTCTGTATAAGTACGACTGGCATATGACTGGTGCCAGGGCGTCGGATGAAATTAAATGTCGATATTTCCCGGTATATCTCGAAGGTGTGGCTCTATTGTGGTTTACAAAGCTGCCGGTCAGGTCCATCGATCAGTTCTCCGATTTGACCAGGAAATTCAAGGAGCAATTTCGATTGTATGCATCTAAAGAAAAGGATATAATGTCACTGTCAAGTCTAGAGCAAAATCCGGGAGAATCCATCAGGTCATTTTTGAATCGTTTTAACATAGCTTTGGCCGAGGTAGATAATGCTGAGCCACGCATGGTCCTAACATACTTGATGAGGGCGATTGACAAATCGAGTGAATTTGGGAAATGGTTGAAAATGAAGGAACCAAACTCACTTGACAAATTCTACAAGAAAGCGGATGAATTCATGTGTTTGGAGAGCCTCCAAACACCGGCTAAGGTGGTATCAGCGGAAGCCGGGAACAATGGTGCTGCTTCGAACAAGAAAGAACCTAACACTCAGAAAAGGGGAAATGATGGTGGAAAGAAACAGGGAGATGCTAAGAAAGGCCATCCTTTCAATTTCACACCCTTGACCGATACCCCTGAGAACATCTTTTTTGCGACCAAGGATGATGTCAATTATCCGACACCACCTAAAATGAGAGTTGGGATTAGGATGGAAAAAAGTGGAAGGTTCTGCCGGTTCCACAACCAGCCCGGCCATGACACCAACGAATGCTGTCAGTTGAAAGAGGTAATTGAACAACTTTTGAAAGAGAACAAGCTCCAGCATTATGTGAAAAGAAGTAGAAATGCCCCAACCTCGTCGACTAAAGGACAGCAAGTTCCCGCTCACCGTCCTGGCTCAAGTGAGCGTAGAACATGAATCAAAAAGGCCTGTCATCAATATAATAACTGGAGGACCTCACCCATCAGGCAAAAGCTGGGGCGAGATGGAAAGGTATGCCCGGGCCTTGAGGCATGTACCAGCTGAAGAGAATGTTTTTGTTTTAGAGAATGATGCGCCTTTAAAGCAAAAAAAGACTTCCACAGATGATATTGTATTCAGTGCCAGAGATTCTTTGGGTATCGAGGCTCCTACCATAGATCCACTGGTCATATCCGCTGGTATTGGGCCGGCTACTGTGAGAAGAGTTCTAGTTGATTGCGGAGCTTCATGCAACATTCTCTTCAAGAAAACCTTTGATCAAATGAAGATTCCAATGGCTGACGTTCAAGCTTCATCACTTAAGATTGCTGGGTTTACTGGAGAACCCAAACAGCCGATTGGGACCATATATTTGTTTGTAGAACTCGAAAAGGGACTGAGGAAGGTGGCTCGAAAGCGAACCTTTATAATTGTTGAAGAATTCTCTGCCTACAATGCCTTTTTAGGCCGACCGACTCTTGCTGCGTTTAAAGCTGTTCTTGCCCCATGGTGTCTGACCATAAAATTCCCCACGGGTAATGGAGTTGGCGTGATTAAAGGAGACCAAGATGCGGGACGAGAATGTTATCTTACAGAGCTGCATGAATCAAGGAAAAGAGAAATAGGAAAAGGTGCGGCGGCTCCAGTCCGCACCAAGGAACCAACCTTGTAGCAATTACAGGGTGGACCCTGCACTGGCGAATGTAGTGGCGCACGAAGAGAGATGGATCCAAGGAATGCCAGTGCAGGGGAGAATAGGGTAGTACCGGTAGAGGTAACAGTGCCGGTGCCCGTTGACCCAAAGGAACCAAACAAAGTGCATAATGTGGGTTCACAACTCAACACAACAGTTCAGAATGTTCTGATTTCATTTTTGAAGGCTAATTTGGATGTGTTCACTTGGACTCATGCTGACATGTGTGGAATATCCCCAGAGATTGCAGTACACACTCTGAACATTGATCCAAAGTTTGCACCTGTCAAACAGAAGAGAAGAACCCAGGGTCCTGAGAGAACGGTAGCGTTAAAGGAAGAAGTGGATCGGCTCATGGAGAACGGTTTCATCAGAGAATCTACTTATCCAAATTGGGTATCAAATCCAGTGCTGGTGAAAAAGGCTAACGGAATGTGGAGAGTATGCATTGACTTTTCAGATTTGAACAAAGCCTGCCACAAAGACTATTTCCCGCTGCCCAGGATCGATCAGTTGGTGGATGGGATGGCAGGGCATGAATTGTTATCTTTTATGGATGCATACTCCGGATATAACCAGATTATGATGCATGAGCCAGATCAAGAGGATACAAGCTTCATCACCGATGTTGGACTCTATTGCTACAAGGTCATGCCTTTCGGACTCAAGAATGCAGGGGCAACTTACCAGAGGCTTGTTAATGCCATGTTTAAACCACAGATTGGCAAGACAATGGAAGTTTATGTTGATGACATGCTAGTAAAGTCTAAGAAAGCAGTGGACCACATGGATCACTTAGCAGAGATGTTCGCAGTACTCCGAAAGTACAGAATGAAGCTTAATCCCCTGAAATGTTCATTTGGAGTGGAGTTCGGAAAGTTTCTGGGTTTCATTGTGAGCGCTAGGGGTATTGAAGCCAATCCAGCTCAGATCACTGCCTTGAGAGAGGTCAACGCTGCTAGAACGAAGAAGGAATTGCAAAGTCTCAATGGAAAGGTTGCTGCTTTGAGTCGGTTCATTTCCAAAGCTACTGACAAATGCATTCCATTCTTTGATGCTCTGAAGAATGGAAGAAAAAACTTTGAGTGGACTCCTGAATGTCAGAAAGCATTTGATGAGTTGGTTCGTCATATGGAAGTGCCTCCGATACTTTCAAAACCTGACAGTGGTGAAGATCTCTTCATATATTTGGCGATTTCGTCTCATGCTCTCAGTGCAGTGTTGGTACGGGAAGACGCAAGGATTCAACGCCCAGTCTATTATATCAGCAAAAGATTCTCTGGGGCAGAGATGAACTATTCAATATTAGAAAAGCTCGCCTATTGTTTGTTGATCGCATCAAGAAAATTGAGGCCGTATTTCCAAGCTCATCCCATCAAAGTCCTCACTGATAAACCTCTAAAGCAAGTCCTATTCCGTCCTGAGACTTCGAGGCGTCTTTTGAAATGGAATATTGAACTCAGCCAATATGACATCACTTACCATCCCTAAAAAGCAATCAATGGACAAGCTTTGGCATATTTCATCGCAGAATGTACAGATAAGGGTGATAGTGAGGAAGAAGTCACTGATAGCGTCCCAATCCAATGGAAATTGTATGTCGATGGCGCAAGGAATGATTACTGTTCCGGAGCAGGGGTTGTCCTTGAAACCCCAGAAGGGCGATCCCTATGTTATGCGCTGAGACTAGAATGCCCTTCGACAAACAATGAAGCTGAATATGAAGCTCTCATCGCTGGTTTAAGGATCGCTAAAGAACTAAACATCAAGGCATTACAGATCTTCAGTGATTCTCAACTTATTGTTTGCCAAGTCAGGAAGGAATTTCGAGCTAATGGAGGGAATCTACCCGTCTATTTATCAAAAGCCTGGGAGCTCCTTCAAGATTTTGACCGTTATTCAATAAACCATATACCCCGAGAAGAGAACATGAAGGCAGATTCTCTCGCAATGTATTCAAGTACTGGTGAAGCTCAACTATTGGGATTAATTCCCGTCGAAGTCTTGTCAGCTCCAAGCACAGATGAAATGGATATTGATTGGATTATGAATGTATCCCAAGGTCAAGAATCATGGATGACTCCGATACTTGAATATTTGCTCAATGATTCTTTGCCAGAAAGTTCAAAAGAACGACAAAAGCTGATGAGGAAAGCCTCCAGATATATAGTTCAAGATGGTCGTTTGTACAGACGAGGATTTTCAATGCCATTACTCCGATGCGTGACAAAGGAAGAAGCAAAGACAATTCTGACTGAAGTACATGGAGGAGAATGTGGGGATCATACAGGTGGTCAAACTTTAGCAAAGAAAATCCTCCGTTATGGATACTTTTGGCCAGAAATTAATCAGGATGCTGCTGACTATTCCCGAAAGTGTGATAAATGCCAGAGATTCGCTAAAATTCCTAGGGCACCTTCCACAGAGCTAACACAAATGGTCAGTCCATGGCCGTTTGCCATCTGGGGAATAGATCTCATTGGGCCTTTGCCGACTGCCAAATCGGGAATTAAATATGCTATCGTTGTTGTTGATTACTTCACTAAATGGGCTGAAGCCGAACCATTGGCTACTATTACCTCTAAGAAAATGATAAGTTTTGTGACTAAAAATATCATTTGCAGGTATAGTGTGTCTCAGAAGATAATCACAGACAATGGTACTCAGTTTGAAAGTGAGGAGTTCCAAGATTTCTGCAAACGATTCAAGATCCAAAAAAGCTTCTCAGCAGTGGCTCATCCGCAGGCAAACGGGCAAGTGGAAGCAGTAAACAAAATCAACAAATCAACCATCAAAAAGCAGCTGGAAAAAGCAAAAGGTGGTTGGGTCGATAAGTCACCGCTTGCACTATGGGCATACAGAACCACCCACAAAACTACGACTGGGCATACTCCATTTTCATTGGCATACAGATCATAAGCGATGATTCCAGTGAAAACTGAAGTCCCCTCACACAGAAGGATCCATTTTGATCAAAATGAGAATGAAAAATTGCAATTGGAAGCACTTGACCTCCTCGATGAAAGAAGAGAAGAGGCTAGACTTAGAATTGCAGCTCACCAGCAAAGAATAGCCAGGCACTTCAATTCCAAAGTTCGTCAGCGCAGCTTTGAAGTTGGGGACTTAATCCTGAAGAGAATTATGACAGCCATAGGTGTGTTTGGGGCAAACTGGGAAGGGCCATATGTTATAGGCGCGAAACTCCTTGATGGCACATTCAAACTCACAACTGTCGAAGGAGAACCAATCCCAAGAGCTTGGAACAGCAATCATTTGCGTCCCTATTTTACTTGAAAGCTTTGCTGAAATGTTGTAAAATAATTATGAATATATGATTCTTGTATTGAAAGAAATTGTAAAGCAAGTGAATAATGAAAAGCTATAAAGTGGATGTAGGCCCAGTTTTGGCCGAACCACTATAAATCTTGTGTTCTCTACTATTATAAACTGCTTTGTTTTATTTCGACATATAAAATACGTTAACTGTGTTACTAAAATGTCGATTTAATAATGCATGCCATAAAAACAAAGGCTGCCCATCGCAAGACCAAGCGATCTCCGACATCACCCAGTAAGCAAATGCTAAACCATTCAAAATTTCCATACTCAAATCCTACAAAAGAAGTGCTTCGAACAAAAGTTAGCGATGTGGATGAAAGTGGACCATTTCTAACTAACTGCAAATGTTTGTACAAACAAACAACCAGTTAAATAGCTTGTGTCTACCACCACCAACTCACTTAACTATGAAGTATGTTTCTTTGGATAAGGGAAATTATTAGCAACTAAAAAGGGATGACACTTGCAAAAGACAACGGGGATCGCCAACATGAATAGATGGCAAAGAGACATGGGCGAGCAAGCATCAAACAGCAAAAGACCTCTTCGGAGGCACAAGCCCTCTTCAGAGGCATAACTCTTCGGAGGATAAAGACCTCAAGCGGGCTTAACCAGAAAAAGAGAGATCTTTCTCAATACAAAGTTGCGGACAGATCGGTCGATACACTCCCGTGAATCCGTCCAACCGAGAGAAAGAAAATCCAAACTTCCAGGCAAAAGCCCTACTCAGAGACACACGTTTCACCGAGATTGAAATAAAACTTCCAAGTGTTGAAACGTGAAAAGCCCTCTTCGGAGGCCCATTTCACCACAGTTGAAATGCTAAAAGACATCGAGCGGGCTAAACCAGAAAAAGAGAGATCTTTCTCGATACAAAGTTGCGGACTGATCGGTCGATACACTCCCGTGAATCCGTCCAACCGAGAGAAAGAAACTCCAAACTTCCAGGCAAAAGCCCTACTAAGAGGCACACGTTTCACCGAGATTGAAATAAAACTTCCAAGTGTTGAAAGTGAAAAGCCCTCATCGGAGGCCCATTTCACCACAGTTGAAATGCTAAAAGACCTCGAGATTCGCCATAGTAAGCATGGCCTCGAGATTCGCACGGTTTACCCTTTGAAGCTCGTCAACAAGCTTTTGCCAGTTCGACATCCTTTAAATATCAAGCCTGACGGCATCGAGATTTCGCAGCATGGCAGGATTGTCAATAGGGACCAAGTCAAGATCGAACCGCACTCCCTTTAGGCACCAGTGCGGGAACTGGCTTTGCAGAGTAGCCGGGCCTGATCCAACTTGGAATTTAGGCCTGCTGATTATTGTCTGAATGTCTGTCTTCCCGAGAGCAGGAGAGCCAGAAGGAATGTCAAGTGAGACGGGGGCAGTGACCTTTTCAGGAGTTGTAGAAGCATGCTTTTCACCGTGCCGGGCACGCTTGCTTGGGTCCTTAACTATATGGCTTTTTCCCCGATCATCATGCGACTTTCTCTTGTGAGAATCGTCACCTCTCTAGGAAGAATCATGGTGCTCCTCCCTTTCTTTTCTCTCATAACGCTCTTCTTGAGCCCTTCTCTCCTGAGCCTTTCGAGCGGCTCTCTCTTCATCGGTTTCTCTGTGAATGGGAATGTAGCGCCTATAATCATATTGACTACGCCTCCCGTAGCGCTGAAAGTCGTCGTAGTAAGAGCCGCTGCGTCCCATCGGAGAATCTGAAATAAAAAAACAAGTCTTAAAGGTCTTCAGAGAAAAGAAGCATAACTTTAGAATCTTCAAAGTACAAAGAGTTAGGAGTATAAAAGGGCCGAAAGATTCTAAGTGTGTGTGATGTGCAAACTATGCGCATCAAACTACGAACCACTCTTTGATTGCGGAGTAATCGTGGGGGTAGTAGTTAACGTTAACTCTTGGGTCGACGGAGCTTGTTGCAAAGAAGAAGTCTCTTCCACTACTGAAGAAGAAACCCTAGTAGTTACAGGGTCGTCTATAAAGATCTCCCGTGAGGTGGCAAAGAGGTCGCTCAACCCTTCGAAAGTGTCGTCCCCGCTCTGCCTGACAGGACTTGTTTTCCCGACTTCTTCGCCAGACTTCTGTGAATGTCGGGGAGATCCCTGAGGCTCTTCTTCCTCAATGACTGGGGCAAGTGCGGATTTTCCAGATGACCCCGTAACATCGACAGTAGTAGAGCACTTCACCAGAGAAGCCTCGGAGGCAGGTTCTTTTGGTATGGGTTCGTCAGAAGAAACTGGGGCATCTAATGCTTTAGGTGGGGAGTCTGGAACCTCATGGGGGTGTGTGGAGCGAGAAGGGTGAAGAAGTCCGAACTGGTAAAGGAATTCGTCGTTCAACAAAAATTTCATATCCCGCTCTTCAACCGGTACAGCTACGAGCCTCTCCAGAGTTGGCTTGTGGCTGGGATATCTAGAAGGAGGGGGAAGCGCTGAAATGAAAAAATGAAGTTAACACTTGGCAATTCGGACTTCACAAAACTCAAAGTATAGAAGAGGTAGATGTAGATGATCTTACTTCCTTCCCTCCACACAGCATAAAACCTCGGGGGGCAGCGGACAAAGAAGAATTGAGTTAAGAACCCATGGGGAGTGTCAGGGAGGCCAACGATCAATTTACGATTTCGGGCGCTTCTCACGACGATGATAGAAGGATGATCCTTAGTCCTAGTAAAGGAGCATAGGAAGCAAATCTCGTCAAAGCTTGGAAGTCGGTCAAAGGTTCTCCTAAATAGCACGCACAACCCCATCAGAATGGCATAGCCATTGGGGTGTAGCTGGAATGGGGAGATAGCTAGTCGACGAAGAAGATTCTTGAGAAAGTTGTTGAATGGGGGAATGGCCCCTCTTAGGCACATTTGCCGGTTAACCGCTACAAAGCTAGTAGGCGCCACATCAGCAGTGTCACTTTTCTCAGGAAGAATGGCATCTACTTCAGCAATGCCAAACTGACCATACAACTGACGAAAAGCTTTGTACGATAAGGTGGTAGGGGTTCTTTCTGGAGGATTGACTAATGGAGCTGGAATAAGAGTGGCCTCTCCGGCCTAGGCTGTTATATCTTCTTGCTGAGAAGTCATTCTAAACAAGCAACTGAATATTCAAATATGAAGGTGCACGTTTCCTAAAATGTGTGAAGTGTTGTGTAAAATCAACAAAGCAATAAGCGAATAAAACTGGAATGAAAACTAGCAAGCATTTGTTAGTTATGAAGTCCAGGGTTTGTTGTTTTAAAATATGAAAGGGAAATGTAGATGCAAACAAATCAGTTCAAGATAGCAATGCTTTGCATTAATATTTCACTTTGGTTGATTGGTTCACAGCATTTCATACAGTATGTTTAAGTTGATTACTCTATGTTGACTAATCTGTCATTTGATATGGGCAGTCAGTGACAGTATATTCGCCCCAATTTTCTGTAAATAATGTATTGAACAGATTGTTAGTTAACACAAGTCAAAAGTGATCCGCGAAAGAATGCAACAAAGTTCAAACAAAGCTTAAAAGTACAAGTGCTAACTCGCCAACGACTTAAGAAATTTTTTCTACAGGGTTAGGTTGAGTCGCTGGTTCTCTGGCTAACTCGTCCGCGACCTAAGTCAATAAGTTAAGTTAGGTCGTGTTAATCTTGAGTTGTTGGAACTTTAAGTCGGCTGCGCTCTAAGTAGTAAGTCGTGGAAGATAAAGGAAACTTCAATGCAAAGCAACGAGAAACTCTCAAGTCCTAACTCGGCCACGACTCTTGGCTTAAGTCGTAAGGTATGTTCAGACGGTTCATAATTAAGTCGCTAAAGTTGCTGGATCACGCAGAGGTGCCAAATTATACCTAAGGCGATATTCCACTCTCTTTAGCAAACATACCCTCTTACTCCTAACCCATTAATCTTCTTACTCCTAACCTGTTAACCATCTAACTCCTAACCCGTTAACCATTTAACTCCTAATCCGTTAACCCAATAACCTCACAATGGATAACCCTAGTTCTACCACACTACTAGGCCGCCTCAAATCATGAATCATTGCAAGATAGATCGAACCTCCTGCCTTAAGTCCATCAGTATAACAGTATTCGTGAAGGTCAAGGGGGAAAATCAGAGACAATGATCGACGATGATCGACAATTGGAAAAGAGGCACAATCTCTTACGCAGTGTGGCGATGAGGATTATAGGAACTTGATTGGTGGCGAGGTAAACTGATTGGATCTGTTTCTGGAAGCTTCAAAGGTCAATAATGGCGAAAGTAAACACGGAAGCAAGTAGGTGAAGAAGAAGCGACCAAAGACTTTTATATCTCGAGGCAGAGGAATTTGAACCAGCACACGAGTTAAGATAAGTCGAAGCACACGACCTACGACCTAGGCATGTACTTCGAGGGGCAAATGTTAACCCTCAATTTCCTACGACTCAAAAACTGCATGACTCAAACAAATTACGTGACTTAACAAGTCAAGGATTGGCCGGCTTAAAGGAGTCAACGACTTAAGGAAGTGGACGGTCTACGACTCAAGTTATGGACGACCTAACGGTTTAGCGAGTTGAAGGACTTGGTGACTTATGACATAAAGAAATCTGTGACTTAACAGTTTAAAAGGGAAGGGATGCTTCACGACCTAAGGCATCCACGACTTAAGGTTTCTACGACTTAAGGAAGCCCATGACTCAAGGACAGGATGACTTAACGGTTCAAGAGAGAACACGACTTAAGAAGGAAATGAGTTAACGACTTAAAGCGATCTACGACTTATGACCTAGCATGTGTCGTGAGCGACTTAAGCAAATGAGGCGCTGCTCCTTACTTAACACAGTGACCTCTTAACTCGTACATGATTCAGGACTTGGGTTATTATCTAAAGGGAACAAGCTTATCAGTTAACTCGTACACGACTCACGACCTAGCTTGAGTCGTCCACAATCTAAAGCTACTGGGTGAAGGTTCAATGCCGCATCAAGAGGACCAGTTGACTCATTTGCAACTTAGATGTTGACTCATGGGCGACTTAGGACTTGAACAAATGAACTTTTGTGAGACCATGGGGCTGGGCCAGATAAGTCGGCCACGACCTACCATAAGTCAATGACGACTTACGACCCAAGAGGAAAATTACCTATAAATACCAACCCACCTCAAGCATGAAGGGGACTTTTTGGCCGATCTCTTTATGCGTCGATACTCTGCTGAATTCTCGACTCACTCCACTTCAAGTACGAAAGGCATCTCAACTAACTTCGAGAGGAAATCTAACGCAATCTACATGGATTCAAAGAATTCTTCTACATCAAAGTTCTAGTTGTTTGTCTCATCAGAATTGTAATTGAAGATTGTTGTAAAAGTTGTAATCAATTCAGTAATAAAGAGAGTTAAAGTGGACGTAGGCTTACCCTAAGCCGAACCACTATAAAAGTTGTCTTTTCTGCTTTCTCTGTGACTTTTCTACTTGTTTTTAGTTCCCGTGTTCACGGGTGGTGCTTTCGCTCAACTTCAATCTACACCGGGGTGTTAGCGTCTGATTTTTACGTTAACACTCCTCAAATACAAATCTGCACCCTCCAAAACTAAATCTGCATGCAACAATTTCAAGTTGCATTTTCATTTCAATTTTAATCAAAATATAGCCTGCATCTTTTTCAAAATAATCTGGAGATAAATGCAAATGAATCTGGAAGCAAGGGCCTGTAGTTCATAAATTTTCAAAATCTGGAAAAAGGCAAGATGTCTGCATGCAAGAATTTTTCAAAAATCTGGGCTCTGCAATTTTAAAACGGTGAGTAACTCATTTTTTTTAAATTTTATTAGGTAAAGTTGTACAAGCTTTTTAAATTAGGAATATACATAATTGTGAATGTGCTGTGGACATTTTTGCATATGAATATAATTGTGTGTATAGTGTTAACTGTAAATTTCTGTTTCAAAACTTCTATCTCCTGTTGATTTTAGGTTCTTTCCTTTGATTTGTTTTGCTATCAGGATTTAATTTTGAAATGGAATTTGTATTTTAAGATGAAGTAAGTTTTAAAATTATATATGTGATTAATCAAAGCCTATGTTACCTGGAAGTAAAATCCAACAGATCAACAATTTATATCTGTGGAAATTCAAAATATAGAAATGCATGTATTCAGGTTTATAAATAAAAACATCAAACAAATTCATAAATTTTAAATCAAGTATTACAATTTATAGTGTTTAAAACAAGGTACAGCTTAAAATTTAATGTATCATACATATTTATTTAGTATAAGTGATACTTGCTTTTGATTTAGTTAAATTTGTTTCTGGAGGCAGTGTAGCTATCAATGATTATAGGAAAAATACCAAATTGGATTACAATTAAATATTGATGTTGAATTTGGAATTTCTAGTTAAGAACCCTAGTTTTTACTGGGTTCAAGAAATTGGGTGTTGCGGCCTTCAAAGTGAATCGAGTTCTGAGATATTTAGGGGATTGGTAGATGAAGGGTTGATGGAGTCATCGCCGGAGTTTGGAGTGGAATAGTGGCCGGAGTTGGGTGAGCTTGCCGTTGACAGGTTAGGCACTGATAAGGGGAAAGTTGTTTCCAAGTTTTTGTTTAAAAACTTGAATTCAAATTCAAGTTGAATCATGGAAATTTGAAGGTGGAAGGTTGTTGAGAGGTCACTGGTGGATGGGGGATGGTCGTTGATAATGGTCGGAGATGGCCGGAGATGGGGAGTGGGCGCACAGTGTGGTTGTTGTGCAGGTGGTTATTTGTTTTTGGTTGCAGGGTTATTTTCTCGGGATGATCTCGGGGGAACTGGGAAGTGACTCGAAGTTAGGAAGTGATTTACTCGAAGTAAGTTATGTGATGCTCGGGTATAATCTAAATTTCAGGTTTTAACAAAAACCTGAACTGTTTTTTTTAAATTTTAAAGCAAGGTTTTGAAATGCAAACTTAAAATTAAACCTAAGACTTAAAACTGAATTTAAATTTGAATTCAATCAGTTAAAACCTTAGGTTTGAAATAATTTAAATTTTGAAAGTTTTAATTGGTTTTAAGCAAAACCAGAAAACCTGTTTTCTAGGTTTCTAAAATTTGAAATGAAAGTAAATTGCGAACTAAAATTTGAAACCAAGTTGAAAACCTGAATTTAGATATAAATTCAAATAATTTGAATCTTGTTTGTGTAATTATTGGGTTTTTAAAATTTAGTTTGGGTTTTAAACAAAACAGAAACTGTCTTCTGTTTTCAGATTTAAAAGTAAATTTAAAATTTGTAAGTTGAATTTCAATCTGAATTTTTTTTAAACCTGGAATTAATTATGAATTCAGTAATTTAAATCTGGGTTTTTGAAACATGTTTGAATTCAAAATTTAAGATGTTATACCAAAACAGGAAACTGTTTTCTATTTGAATTTTAGAAGTAAATTTTTAAAATTTCAACTGAAATTTAAAAGTTTAAATCTGGAAACTGATATTTGAAATAGATGAACATGAGTTTGAATTTAAATCTGGAATTTAAATTTAGATTTTAAACTTTTTAAGGTGTAAAGAACATTGATTTGAATTTAAAACTATAAGTTTTAAATTTATGAAATAATGATTAAAATAAGGTTAAATTCAGTTTTAAATCTGGAATTTGATTTTTATGTCAGCTTTAAAAATAAAATAAATTTTTAAATTTAATTTTTTAATATAAAATTGTTTTATAAACTTTTAAACTTTAGTTTATAAAAAGTACGTTTTTGAACATGTGAGATAAAAAGGATTTTTTTAAAATTGGTTTAAAAACCTTGTTTAAATGGATTGTTTAATTTTAAAATCTTAAAATTTAAAATGAAATTTAAAGTGAAGTTTGAAATAAATATGGAAACTAATTGTTTTAAATACTTTATATAAAAAGAAATGTTTCATAAATTAAGATTTGAACTTAAGAAAATTGGTTTCATTTAAATTATTAAATTAATTTGAATGGAATATTAATTAGTATTTAATTATTAATGTGGATGGTTAACTAGGTAATTAATAGTTTTAAAATTGATTAATTAGATTTGAGATTAATTAAGGTTAATTAATCTATAATTAAGGATGGTTAATTAAATTTTAATTAATGATTAAGATTTATTTAATCAAGTGATTAAAGATAATTTAGATTTTAATTAACACCTAATTGATTAATAATTAGAGATTAATTAAATTTTCATTAAAGATTAATTAATTGATAATTAATAATGATTTATATGAGCTAATTTCTTAATTAAGTAATTAAGAAATGTTAATGAAGGTCATTAACTTAAGATTATTTAACAATTAATTAATGTGATTAATTTTGTTAATTAATTAGATTAATTAATTAATAATAATCAATTTTTTAATTACTTAAGGAAAGTAATTAATGAATTAATTACTTGGTGTAATTAATTTGATTAAGGCGATTAGTTTAGATTAATTAAGTTAAATTAATTTAAACATTTGTGTTTTGTTGATAATTACTTTATGTAATTTATGAATTTGTAATTACTTAAAGAAGTAATTAAATTAATAATTACTGAATGTAATTAAAGATATTTATTATAGAAGTAATTTGATTTAAATTACTTTGAAAATTAATCAAGTGATTAATGAAGATAATTAATTAAGAATAATTAATTATGGAAGGAGTAATTAAAGTAGTTAATTACTAGTATTATTAATTATGGGTGATTAATATTTATATGTGGATTAATTTTTGATTAATTACTTATGTAATTAATTTATATTGGGAGATTGATTAATTGTAATCATTAATTAATTAATCAATGATGTAATTTGGAATTGATTGATTAAGGTATAATTAATAATGAATAAATGATTAATGTAATTAATTAAAGCAATTACAAGTTAATCATTTGCAAAGGGTTTAATATAATTAACTTGTGAAATTAATTAGAGATGGTTAATCAATAATGATTAAGTGAAAAGAATATTGAGATGATGATTTATAAATTGATTTGTAATCGGTTGATGATTAAGTTAAGCAGGATTTTGATGATGAAGTAATTAATTTAATTCATTTTAAATTAATTAGAGATTAAGTAATTAATTTAATTCATTTTAAATTAATTATAAATTGTGTGATCATTAGATCATTGCTTATGTTTGATGATTGGTATTGGTTGCCTGGTATGGTTTGTAATCTCATTTATGAGATTAGTAATGTATGTAATATGGATGCATTGGTTGTTTTGGATGATAATATTGATTATCTGATTATGATATGAATTATCTGTTGATAATGATAAGGTTGATTATCTATTGTGTTGTGAATTATCTATCTGTGTGTATTTAGATAATTGAATTGTTTTAAACTTAAAACAACTTGGACCTTAAAAGACACGCTTTGGATTTCGATGAGACCGGGATCGGGTTTCCATATTTGGATATCCGAAAACCACATCGATTCCAAATAACGTTAGGTCGTTAACCCAAGTGGAGCGAGTGAAGACTCGAGGTGCAAGGGCTATACGTCAGTATAACTCTATGGGTGATTCTGTAATGAGTTTGACGGAATAGTACTTATAGATTCGAGATGGTGATTCAGAGTGCAAGGGTTATTGTCGTTAACTCTGAAGGTGATTCCACTATGAGTGTAACGAGATAACGCCTTCGGTTTCGTTCGAACCCTTTACGAACTTGTATGGATTGAATGCTTTCAGAACATCGTCAGGTGGACGATGAGCATTCTAAGTGATATGTCCTATAAAGGTAATTGTAGCCTCAAGCCTCATCAACCGGGAATGGCTAAAACAGGGGAGGTGCAACAAAGCTTCGTGGGTAGCCCCCACTTGAGAGCAAGATTTATCCCAGTCTAGAGGTCCCTTTATTTTCGGCTTAGTGGTGCGGTTGCTGATCACAACTGCGGGGTTATCTTGTTTGGAACTGTTCAGTAAGGAACGGGTCCGGCTTTATGTTGTAGGGGATTGGGAGTAATCCTCGGTACGGTGATCTACGCCACGTACTGTGACGGGCGGTACCCCAGTAGCCCAGCCATTGTATGGAATCCAAAATCCAATAGGTGCCAACGGTTTTGATTGTATTACCCACTTTTGTGGCTAGTAGCTGGAATTTAATCAAGTAACAATTTTGGCTATTTCTTATTTACTTGAAAACCCTAGACACTATTATAATATCATTGGATTTCCTATCAAATGTTTTGGTTAGCGTAAGGTAAAAACTTTTCCATGTTTATGTGTGGGAAGTCTTACGTGATACCTTTTCTTTTCAAAGGTTTTTCAAAGTTAAGCAACTTTAACCTGTTACTCACACCAGACCCATGTCTGACCCGGAGTTATTTCTGTTTTTCTTTAACTCTTGGGTACTCAAATTTTTACGAGTAGCCAAGGGAATTCAGGTTAGGATTCAGGTTAGCTTTGACGAATTGTGGAGGAGCATATGGAGCAGGAGGCTTCTGCGTATAGTTATATAGTTTTCCGCTGTGTTGGTATCTCTGAGTGTTTGTCCGTTATGTTTTGAGTTGTAATAACTAGACAGGTGTTTATAACTGTCTAGTATGTGTTGTATATGTCTGTGTAACTCTGACATTTGATGTATACTATGTAATACTTATGTTATTAATATAGTTTATTCGTTCCGCTGTTGAGATTCTTGTGTTGTTTCTTCTTTCTCTTCTTTCTTTCTCTTTTCTATCCCTTTCTTTCTTAAGGATGATGCGATTTTCCGGGAGTGGAAAGTCGGGTCGTCACAGCCAAGGTTCTCGCTTAACCTTCGACTCTGATACCACGTGTAACAGATGTAGATTTTCGACCATCGAAAATCGATATCCATACGTCCACTGCATAACATGCCGAGCAATCGAGTGCCGGAAATACCAGATCGTTAGAGAAAAAGAAGAAAGAGCTAGAAGAAAATAGAAATAGAAACACTAAATCTCACAAATCACAGCGAAACAATGTATAATAGATAATAACATGTTTTTACACAAAAAGAACTATAACTGTTACTTATACATTACGTCATCATAGTACAACAATCAATAACTCAATACTGGATAGTTATAATAACTTGTCCTTATTAGTGCAATACGTACAACCTATAATACATAGCGGAATAAAATCAAATATGTGTAATACGTCTTCGTCATCCAACTCGTCTCATAAGCTCGATAACATCCTAACCTAAATCTATAATACCCGGTCTAACACAAGCATTATAATAAAATAACTCCTGAGTCAGTCTTGAAAACCAGCGTGAGAAAACACACTCAATATGAATTTTTTAATTTATCAAAATCCTTTGAAAAACAAAGGTATCTTGTAAGACCACGCCACACATAAACACGATGGGTTTTTACCTTAAGATAACCAAAACATCTTATATCAAAATCATCTGACATTATAATAGTGTCCAGGTACAAATACTTATTCAAATAGCCGAAGTTGTTACATTAATTAAATTCCAACATAATAGGGATCTACAACCAAAATCGTAAAGGCGCTATTGGAGAATGTATTCTATACAAATGAATAGGCACCATGGTACCACCTATCGCAGTACACATTTAGAAAATTGCACCGAGGACTTCACCGAGATCCCCTACGACACAAGACTGGACTACCCTTAACCTGGATAGTACCGAATATGCTATCACCCCCGGTGTTCCCACACATACCGAGTTCTTCCGCGCACCGTAGTAATAATATCCAAGGGTATCTAGAAAGGTGATAAACATACCCTAATTGGGTGTGACCCACTTAGCATGGCTGCATCTTCCTTGATTTTCAGTCATTCCTTATTGATGAGGCTTGAGGCTACAATCACCCTTTTAAGGAATTTAAATTTGGAATGCTCATTGTCCTCCAATGACAATGTGCAAATAGCATTCATCCATACAAGCTCCTTCTGGGTCTGAACGAAACCGAAGGCACTATTCCTACCACTTCCATTTTGGAATTGTCCTCGGGACTAGTAGCGATTAGCCATTGCACTTCACTGCTCCATCTTTGATTCCATGCTCTTGTCTTTACTTTGCAAACGTATTCGTTGGATCGACGTGGTTTTCGGTTAATTTATCTGATCCCGGTCTCTTCGAAACAACGGTCGATATTTTCGGTAAACTCAACCCCGGTTCATTAGGATATAAACAGATGAAAATAAGATCGAAGATTACCTTCTAACCGTTAGTGGACGGATATCCTTATCATCATCCTAGGAGAACAAAACGGGTTTATATGTACATCATAGCACTTTTAACGGTAATTGTATCATATAATTCCTGTGTTTCTCCTAGATATTCCCAATGTTATGTTTTGGTTCCAGATTTAATAGTCAGTTATTTAACTATCAAATAAACAATCATTCAACCAAAGAGTTCGTTTTCCACTAAAAACACTAAGTCTCGTTTAATTTAATTTTAATAAATTAAATCTCTTTATCAAAAGTTATGTACTTATCTTATCGAAGTATGTACGTTCACTAACCATTATTTTCAAAAATATTTGAAAAACCTTTTCTTAAAATAAATATGTAAAACATCACGCGGTATCCACCATGGATTCACAGCTCAATGATTACGTCTCTATCTCAGAGAAATCCAAACTTAACTGTATGCAATCTCTGCCTCCCATTTCTCCATGAAAGTATACCATCACTTTCCAAAAAATTATTTAATAATTTTCTCAAAATAATACTTATAAAAATTTCTATATAAATTTTCCAAGTTTAATTAGGAAAATACCCTTCTATAAAAGTAATTATATAATATAATATTAATATTGAATAACTTATCTCTTAAAATAATAATACCGATTAATTCTTAAATAATAATTAACTTAATATCAACTCATTATAAACTAACTTAATTAATAATTAAATAGACTTTAAACAATTTAAAATAATTACATAACTTGGAAACAATAATTAATTTTGATTTATTAGTAAGATTCTAGTTAATTTACAAAACTTGTTTATAAAACTTATAATTCACTTTGACAATTTAAAAATATTTAAATAATTAAGTTTCTGGAATATTTTTAGACATTTTTAAATTACCTCGTTTAATAATTTAAAATCCTCTTTTTAAATCAAACTTAACTTCTCGATAAAATATATTTTTCAATTCCAATATAGCCAGTCTAATATTCATAAATCCCTCTTGATTTATCACCAATTGGATTTGCATCCCAATTCCGTAAATCCCCTTTTTCACATTTCTAGAAGCACATCTATCATTTATTTTTAAATCGATTTACCTATCTTATTATCAATTCTCAACGTGAATTTACATCTTCAATTTATCAACTGATAACCACTTCACCTTATTTATAAACATTGTTTATAAATTCCATAGTCTCATTTCCAATTTACAACAGTTTCACATCACTTAAATCCATTGTAATTTAATTTCTAAATTAAATTCCATTTGTAAATCAATTTCTCAAATAATCCAAACTATATTCCAAACCCAACCCAATCCTGATTATATTTCAATTTGTAATTAAGAAATCTTATTTAAGATCCGGTATGTTCAATTTCACATTTATTTCCAAATGCACTTCTTTTCCCACATTTAAAATCTTAGTTTAAAAACATTTTATATTTAAAACAAGTATCACTAAGGAATTACTATTTAAAATCCTTATTCCAAATCTCTATTTACCATATTTCGAAATTGTTAAGTACAAATTTAAAGTCAAAATATTTATTTTACCCAAATTCATTTCTTTTAATTAATCCATAATTCGCTGTAAATATTTCACTTCCAAATTTCTTTTTAATTTCTTTCAAATTCAAAACATATGTTATTGGTATTTAAAAATACCAAAATCTAGACTAAAACTACCATAACATCCAACAAGTTCCTCTCATACTATAATCTACCACCGATTATTCGAACAGATCATATATCAATATATATGAAATTTAATTCAACATTTTTGAGGAATCTAGTTGGATCCCTCTAACTTGTTTCCCTACATCCACAGATGCTAATGCAACATAAAAATACCAATGCCGCTTCGAGGTGGGATATCGTAGTAATATAGGGCCATCCACTATTATGCGTGCCGCATAGGGTCTCATACGCTAAAATATGCAGGAATATCAATCCAACTACTAATATATATATACTACTATATATATTATGACATCCAATTGATAATAATAATTATCAAATCATCCAACCAACCAATAATTTAAATTAAAACAGCAATCCAAAAATGAGTGAGATTTAGTCACATTGATTACAGTCGTCGTTGATATGTTCTGCTTAGATTAAAATTAAACTGATATTTAATTTTAACCAAAATCCATGCTAACTCTAATTGACTCCAATCCAATTCCTATGCGTAGTATTCGCAGGTATGATTGCAATGCAACTCATTTCGTTAAATTCTAACATTGTATGAAAAAGATATAGTCTTTTGTGAATAACAATTTACATAAGTAAATTAATAAACTAAAATTTAAATCACTATTTTTATAACATTTCCCATTCATAAAAATTGGTCCAAAAATCCCACGAACGAGAAGAAAAAAAAACATCCAGACCAGAGCTTCCTCCTCTTCCTTTCTCTTCTTCTGCTTCCCTAAATATTCCTTTTTTTTTATAAACGACTTCGGCCCACAACCCATCTACCACAAAATCCAAACCGAAGCCCGCCTCTTCTTCCTTCATTTTATTTTTTTTCTAGAGCAAAGGAAAATGCACGGCATTAACGTCCATGTGCATGCTTCCCCCTCGCTCCACACTCCACGAAACCCCACCACAACTGCGCCGATCAACTAACCATCGAAAGCACCACCACTTCATACCCATCTAGACAACCCCGCTTCACCCAATCAAAACGCTACTTCGCCCTCCTACCCTTCAGCCACCGCTCGATCGCGACTCCTAATAGTCGATTGCACTTCACCACAATAGTAGCGCTCACCCCATTGTCCTACCTGAGTTCAAAGCCGACGTCAAATCCACCTATCTCCTCGTAAAACTCGCCAAAACACAAACCCTAGCATTGCCCAGTATAAATCCCCAAACTGTTGATCACCATAAAATGATGCCACAACCCACTCGAGCATACCAGATTGAAGCTCGAGCCTAAACATGATTTGTAAAGCAATTTTTGAATATTTTTATGAAGTTCAAATGGAGATTTAATTTTTTTTTTATAGCTGTATATTTTTCTCCACTTACATTTCACTATCGTGCTCTGCTTTGAAAAAGGGGGAAATATATGACTTTTTGCGTGCTCGAATATGTTAGATCAAATCTTAGGTTGCATAAGAAAAGAATGGTTTTAATATATATATATATATGTATGTATGTATGTATGTATGTATATGTATGTATGTATTAAATTTTCAAACCATCTCGATTACGTAAATCAAAATCCACTCCCTAACGAGGCATACTGCTAGGCGTTTATGTTGTTATATATCTATTTCGAACGCAATGGAAAGGTTTCGAGTCCTAATTCGATCATATATGGAAGTTATCTTTTTGGGCCTAATTATTATATTGAATTTTCGATATTAATTTCAACGCGTTTATAGCCCGTACGATCAAACGATAACTCCAAAAGCTACAAAATTTGAAATTCGATAATAACACACTATTACGGATCCTATTGGAGCTAGTTTCGTTCAAATCCCAAAAAGTTCCTCGGAAGGCTATTTTTATACATTAATTTTAAAAAATATTTTTAAAATCGAGTGAATCGCTTTTAAATCCTATTTAAAAATTTTATTATCTTTATTCTTACTAATATAAATTTAATAAGCCTTTAAATTATATTTAACAAGCTCAAAACTCAAAATTTTACTATTTTAACCAAATTTCCATTTAGTAAACTTGATTATTAAATCATCTAATAAATCGTTATATTTGAAATTTAGTTAAAAATTAACTTCTAAATATTTAAAGTATGTTAATATTCTAATTTCATATAACTAAAATTCAGGGTCATTACACTTACTTCAAACTATATAATAATAATAATAATAATAATAATAATAATAAATTTCAAAACATGGTTAAATAATTATTAAAAATATCAAAGCACTTTTAAAATAAATATTAATAACTAACTCCAATTCATTTATAAAAATTCTAATAGATTTACAAAATTTGTTTACAAAACTTAGAGTTCATTTCAACAAATTTAAATATTTAAATAACAAACTTTCTAAAATATTTAGTCCAATCAATAGTATTTAAACCTACATAGTTTAATAATTAAAAATCCATTTCTAAAACACACCTTAACTTGTGAAAAACTATCCTTAAAATTTAACATACCCATTTTTTACGTATAAATCTCTCTCGATTTATCCTAAATCGATTTACATTTCCAATTTCATAGCTATTCCCAAATTCCAAAATAGAATTTACTATTTTTTCTAAACTGATTTCCATATTTCATTTTAAATTCACACCGTGAATTTATATTTCCAATTTATCGAATGGTAATCATTCCACTTAATTTATAAACATTGTTTATAAATTTCATAAACTCATTTCCAATTTTATAATAGGTTCGTATTACTAAAATTCATTTATCAAATGATTTCTAATCAAAATTCCATTTATAAATCTATTTCTTAAATAATCCAAACTATATTCCAGAACAATCAAATCTCGATTTTGTCTTCCATTCCATATTTTTAAGAATCTTATTTAAAATCCATTGTTAAAAATTTCCAATTTAAATTTCTCTATTTGGAACCATTTTATGAAATAGCCGAATAAATACTCAAAATCCAATCATTTATTTTATCCAATTCAATTCCCTTATAAATAATCCGAAAATTCAATATAAATATCTTCATTTCCAAAATCTCCTTTTAAATTCCCTTTTTAAATTCAAAAATATTATTTTTGTATTTATAATACCAAAATTAAGGCTAGTGCTACTATAGCGTCCAATATATACAAATCACACAACAATCCATAACTGATTATTCGATCATACCATATACCGCTACGAAAGCAATCAGTATATTTGAGGAATCCAGTTGGATCCCTCCAATTTATTTCCTTGCAATAACAGATGTTCTATAACATAAAATTCTAATCCCGCGTCGAGGTGGGATATCACGGTTATATAACATAATTTCGATTTTGGCACTTCTATTGTAGACATTTAAGGCCCTAAAAAGCTCGTCTACGTCATATTTTTTCCTATATAACTTATAATGTGGAAATATTTGAAAAATAAAAAAAATATACAATTCTAACAGTTCAACCAGTTGAAACATCAAAACTTTAAATCTTCAGTCACCACGATTCGACTTATGATTCTATCACGATAACTATCGTTTCGAAATTCAGAAATTAAATATTTTTTGAAAATCTTTTACACTTCATTATATTTACCACATAAGATATGAATGAAGTTAGAAAATCTAAAGTACAAAATATTATTTGGCATACTACATTAGAATTTGAAGATAAATGATGATTTTGAAAATTATTTGATACATAAATGTTAATTTTCACTTCCACCGATAGCAAATACGTTAACCAACAATTAAGAAAAGCCTATACAGACTTCTCCTCAACTCAGCTGACCAAACCAAAATCTGTATAAAGTCTATATGGTATTTTTACTAATGTGGTACAAAGAATTGATTTCATGTAATACCATTGTAGTGTATATAACATTACTATTGCTATGGCATAAAAATTAATTTTATGCAATACCATTTGTAGAGTACATGAGATTAATTAATAAGGTATGCCAAATTTTCAAGTACATAACTTGTATTATTTCATAAAACATTAGATTTAATTGTTGAATATTTCCTGCCTATGCATACTTTTGGTTACAAAAAAATTATGTCACCATAACCCGTATCATTTTTCAATATCATTTTTTCCCATGATTCAAAAGGAAAGCAAATCAGAACAACCACATGATCCACACGAATCACGCAATAAAGGCGGCTGCTTTGGAGCTGAAGACATAACGGGTCTAATCGATACTCGACTCATCTCGCTTTGAACAGCAAACCAACAATAAATCCAGATTTACAAAAATAACTGTGAAGATTGCATAGATCTAGCAAATTAAGCATTGCGTTCTTCATTGGTTGGGTTCACTGTCGATGAGACTGAATGCGACTGTTTTTGCAAATCCCAACTCACACGAACCCTAGTGAATTAGGGATTCGATTCTCGTTGCAAAAGCGAAGATGATAGCAGGATTGATGCAATCTCCTTTATCGGTGCCTTATGAAGATCAGGTTAAAACATCCATTCTCGCTTTCCACAATCGCCTGCCTTACATTTCCAGTACTGTCTAGTGACATTCAACTGAGGCAATCTTGGTTATTTTCAGAGGCAATTTCCTACCAAATCTGGGCATAACAAAGACACTTTTATGTAGATCTGAGAGCTATGATAATCATTGATTTCCAAAGAACAAAACTAGGATTGCAGTGCAATTGTTGAGACAAAAACCGCGAAACCTGGCTTTGAATCTCGATTTCAACATAGATCTGCAAACTAGAGGCAGATCGACAGAAGTTTTGTGGGAATGAAGGATATTAGCCGAAGCATTAGCATCAAAGAGGCATCAATTAGAACTCGTTGGTCTGAGAAGATGACTAGCACATGAGTGGAGCAGTTTTTTTAGGAAACGTGATCCTTGCAAGCACCCTCACGTAAGTAGAAGAGTTTCATGTTTTACGTTTCAGATTATTTTTACTTCTACGGGAAAAACGAATTGATGTTTTAGGCGACAAATGTGTTGGGCTTAAATGCACCATGTTTTTCCAATTGAGCGGAACACATGAAAATGGCATGAAGAACGGTGCAAGTACCTTAGAGGGATGTGGAAAACCTGTTGAATAGTGCTCCAGCCAAACGTCTCGCGTAGTTTAGAAATGTGATGTACAATTATTATTTTATTTCACCATGTAGGTCTATTATAGAATGATGTATTTTATCTTATGCATGTATATTATTACTGGAACATTTTTATTTGATTGTACTTTGTAATGTATATAATAGCAATAAAAGAAACTCATTTTATATAAAAACAAATAACATTAATATACATCGTAAAGCTATGATTGTTTACACAGTCATATAGAGCTTGGCAATATAAAATTATAAATCAAGACAAACGTATATATTAACAAATTCATCTAACCATTACACATGATATTAAATACTTTCTCCGACAAAAGAAATTATACTGCCTGGTGTTTTGTCTGCATTTAGTAAAGCTTCGTGTGGCCTCGCTTCCATTGTTGCTCCTTTTTCTTATTTTGCAATTTCTCAACATACATATTTTTTTAGTGTCTCCGCGTACTTCTCTAGGTTGGCTACAATATTTCTTCAAGTCTACATTTATATGATGATTGCAACAGTAAATATTGCAATATTAAAGGTAAATAGTGGATAATGATGTTTAACCAGTAAACAAATTATTTTAATTTGATACTACATGACTTGCATTTGAACGTTTTAATGAATCTAGTATCCTTTTTCGCACTCTTTTGTTACTACAAATGTGTACTATTATATTATGCAAACATAATTTGTTAAAGACAATACATGCAAGTTAATCTAGAATTCTTATAAGACATCATATAGTTTGTGCAAATTTGGGAATAAAACATAGAAAAAACAATCATGGCATTCATTTGAACAAATAAAAATAAGCCAACAACACCATGAAGAATGCTAAAAAAAGTAAGGATAAAAAATATTAGTATACATATGTATTATGTTAATTTCTAAAAATTATTCCTTTCATATATAAAAATAATCTGGGTAAAATTATTTCATTTAGCCTCATTTCAGAACAATACCATGTCGAGTTGCTCTATCCAAGTGTTTAGAAATCCATATCAATAACATTAATTACTTATATTGACCAGAATCTATAAGCCACTCAATAGATCAATCAACACAATACAAAACAAAATTTATTTTCACTAACAAATACACGCTCATATCTATCAATACACTCAAACTCATTCGAGAGTGTTACTGGCCCTATCTCTAACGAGTTACCCCATCAAAGCCAAGATTCTCGCATGACCTTCAGCTTTGATACCACGTGTAATAGACGTGGATTTTTGACCCTGAAAAATCGATGTCAATACGTCCATTGTATAATATCCCGAGCATTCAAGTACTGGAAATACCAAATCATTAGAGAAAAAGGAAGAAAGAGGTAGAAGAAAATAGTAATAACAACACAGATTCTCACAATCACAATGGAACAATATATAATAAATAATAACATGTCTTTATACAAAAAGAACCATAATTGTTACTTATACATTACATCATCAGAGCACAACAATCAATAACTCAATACTGGACAGTTATATTAACTTGTCATTACTAGTGCAATACATACAGCCTACAATACACAGCGAAATAAAATCAAATACGTGTAATTCGTTTTCATCATCCAGCCCGTCTCCTGAGCTCCATAGCATCCTAACATGAATCTGTAGTACTCTGTCTGACTCGAGCACTATAACAAAATAACACTCGAGTCAGTCTGGAAAACCAGCGTGAGAAAACACGCTCAATTTGAATTATTTAGATTAGATCAAAATCTTTTGAAAAATAAAATTATTTCGTAAGACGACGCTACAAATAAACACGCCGGGTTTTTACCTTACGATAACCAAAACATTTTGTATCAAAATCATCTGATATTATAATAGTGTCTAGGTACAAATACTTATTCAAATAGTCGAAATTGTTACATTAATTAAATTCCAGCATACTAGGATCTACAACCAAAACCGTAAAGGCACATATTGGAGAATGAATCCCATACAAATGACTAGGCAATGAGGTACCACCTATCACAATATACATCTAGAAAAATGTACCGAGGACCTCAAAGGGATCCCCTACAACACAAGACAGGACTACCCCTAACCTGGATAGTACCGAATATTCTATCACCCTGGTTGTCCCTACCCTTATGGAGTTCTTCCACACATCGTAGTAATGATATCGGAGGATATCTAGAAAGATGATAAACATAC
Organism: Allium cepa; assembly: GCA_030765085.1. NCBI lineage: Eukaryota > Viridiplantae > Streptophyta > Magnoliopsida > Asparagales > Amaryllidaceae > Allium > Allium cepa. Next base: position 763,019,084 of record CM060937.1, on the reverse strand, counting down.
CCCAATTTAGTGTGATCCACTTAGCCTTGCTGCATATCTTCTGATTTTTAGTTATTCCCGGTTGATGAGGCTTGAGGCTACGATAACCTTTTAAGGAATTTATACTCGGAATGCTCATTGTCCTCCAATGGCAATGTGCTGATAGCACTCATCCATACAAGTCCGTTCTGGGTCTGAACGAAACCGAAGGCACTATTCCTACTACATCCATTTTGGAATTGTCCTTGGGATTAGTAGCGATTACCCCTTCAATTCATTGCTCTATCTTCGATTCCATGTTCTTGTCTTCACTTCGTAATTATACTTGCTAAATCGAAGTGATTTTCAGATAACTTATCTGATCCTGATCTCTTCGAAACAATGTTAGATATTTTCAGTAAACCCAACCCTAGTTTTTTAGGAAATAAGCAGACGAAGACAAGATCGGAGATCATCTCCTAACCGTTAATTGATGGATTTCCTTATCATCATCCAAGAAGAACAAACGAGTTTATACGTACAGTAGCACCTTCAATGGCAACTATACCATATATTTCTCATGTTTCTTCTAGATATCCCCAAAGTTATGTTTTGGGTCCTGATTTGATAGTCGGTTATTAACTATCAAATAAACAATCATTCAACCAAAAAGTTCGTTTTCCACTTAAAACACTAAGTCTCATTTAATTTAATTTTAGTAAATTAAACCTGTTTATCAAAAGGTATGTACTTATCTTATCGAAGTAAGTACATTCACTAACCATTCTTTTCAAAAATATTTGAAAAACCTTTTCTAAAATAAATATGGAAAACACCACCCAGTATCCACCATGGATTCGTAGCTCAATGATTACGTCTCTATCCCAGAGAAATTCAAACTTAACTGTTGGCAATCTCTTTCTTCGATTTCGCCATGAGAGTATACCATCACTTTCCAAAAACTTTATTTAATAATTTTCTCAAAATAATACTTTTATAAACTTCTATATAAATTTTCCAAGTTCAATTAGTAAAATACCCTTCTATAAAAGTTATTATATAAAATAATATTAATATCGAATAATATATCTTTTAAAATAATAATACCAATTTTATTCTTAAACAATGATAAACTTAATATCAGCTCATTATAAACTAACTTAATTAATAATTAAATATACTTTAAACAATTTAAACTAATTACATGACTTTGAAACAATATTTAATTCTGACTTATTAATAAGATTCTAGTCGATTTACGAGACTTGTTTATAAAACTTATAATTCATTTTGACAATTTAAAAATATTTAAATAACTAACTTTCTGAAATATTTTTAGACACTTTTAAATTACCTTGTTTAGTAATTTAAAATCCTCTTTTTAAAACAAACTTAACTTCTCGATTTAATTTAATTTTCAATTACAATATAGCCAGTCTAATATTTACAAATCCCTCTCGAGTTACCAACAATTTGATTTACATCCCGATTCCATAAATCCCCTTTTTTACATTTCTAGAAGTAAATCTATCATTTATTTTTAAACCGGTTTACCCATCTCATTATAAATTCTCACCATGAATTTACATATTCAATTTATCTACCAATAATCCTTCACTTTATTTATAAACATTGTTTATAAATCCTATAGTCTCATTTCCAGTTTACTACGGTTTCACATCACTTAAATCCATTGTAATTTGATTTCTAAATTAAATTCCATTTGTAAATCAATTTCTCAAATAATCCAAACTATATTTCAAACCCAACCCAATCTCGATTATATTTCCATTTGTAATTAAGAAATCTTATTTAAGATCCGGTATATTCAATTTCACATTTATTTCCAAATGCACTTCTTTTCCCAATCCATTTAAAATATTGGTTTAAAAACGTTTTATATTTAAAACAAGTATCACTAAGGAACTACTATTTAAAATCCGTATTTCTAATCTCTATTTACCATATTTCAAAATTGTTAAGTACAAATTTAAAGTCAAACTATTTATTTTACCCAAATTCATTTCTTTTAATTAATCCCAATTCACTATGAATATTTCACTTCCAAATTTCTTTCAAATTCAAAACATATGTTATTGGTATTTAAAAATACCAAAATCTAGGCCAAAACTACCATAACACCCAATAAGTTCAAATCGCATAATAATCTGCCACAGATTATTCAAATAGATCATATATCAATATATACGAAATAATTCAATATTTTTTAGGTATCCAACTGGATCTCTCCAACCTGTTTCCCTGCATCCACGGATGTTAATACAAGAAAAAGTACCAATCCCACTTCGAGGCAGGATATCGCGGTAATATGGGGTCATCCGCTATTATGCGGGCCGCATAGGGTCTCATCCGCTAAAAATACACAAGAATATCAATCTAACTACTAATATATATGCTACTATACATATTATAACATCCAACTGATAATAATGATTATCAAATCATCTAATCAACAAATAATTAAAATTATCAATAATTTAAATTAAAATAGAAATTCAAAAATGAGTGAAATTTACCCACATTGATTACAATCGTCGTTGATACATTTTGTTTGTATCAAAATTAAACAGTCGCTTAATTTTAACCAAAATCCTTGCTAGCTCCACGAAACCCCACCACAACTCCACCAATCAACTCAACATCAAAATGTCCACCACTCCTACCCATCCCGACAACCTGGTTTCACCCAATCAAAAAGCGAATTCGCCCTCCTCCCCTTCAGCCATCGTTCGATTGCGACTCCAAATCGTCGATCGCACATCACCACAATAGTAGCACTCACTCCATCGTCCTCCCTGAGTTCAAAGCCGACATCAAATTCACCTATCCCCTCCTAAAACTCGCCAAAACACAAACCCTATCCCTGCCGAGTGTGAATCATCAAACTGTTGATCACCATAAAATGATGCCGCAACCCACTCGAGCATACCAGATTGAAGTGTGAGCCAAACCATGTTTTTTAAAGCAATTTTCGAATTTTTTATGAAGTATAAATGGAGATTTAAATTTTTGTTTGAAGTTGTATATTTTTTTTTCTCTGCTTTCTTTTCACTGTTGTGCCCTGTTTTTAAAAAGGGGGAAAGATGTGACTTTTTGCGTGCTAGAATAGGTTAGGTCAAATATTAGGTTGTAGAAGAAAAGACTGGTCTGAATATATATATATATATATATATATATATATATATATATGTATGTATGTATGTATGTATGTATATGTATATATATGTATATGTATATATATGTATATATATATATATATTAAAATTTGAACCGTCTCGATTACGTAGCTCGAAATCTTAAATCCCTAACGAGGCATGCCGCTAGGCATTTATAATGTTATAACCCTATTTCGAACGCAACGAAAAAGGTTTCACGTCCTAATTCGATTGCATGTATAAGATAGCTTTTTGGACCCAATTATTATATTAAATTTTGGATATTAATTTCAACGCATTTATACCCCATAAGATCAAACGATAACTCCAAAAGCTACGAAATTTGAAATCCAATAATAACACACTGTTACGGATCCAATGGGACTGGTTCCGTTGAAATCTTAGACTGTGCCACGAAAGACTATTTTTATACGTTAATTTAAAGAAGATTTTTTTAAAATCGAGTGAATCGCTCTTAAATCCAATTTAAATTTTTTATTATCTTCATTCTTACTAATATAAATTTAGTAAGCCTTCAAATTATTTTTAACAAGCTTAAAACTCAAAATTTCATGATTTTAACCAAATTTCCATTTATTAAACTCAATTATTAAATCATCCAATAAATCGTTATATTTGAAATTTAAGTTAAATATTAACTTCTTAATATTTAAAATCATAAATATTCCAATTTCAAATAAACGAAATTCTTGGTTGTTACATTCCTCCCCGGTTAAAAGAATTTCACTCCCGAAATTTCCAAGGTAAGAAGAATGGCCCAAAAAATATAAACTTTCCCAAACCCAATCCGTTTAAACAACTTTCCCAAAACCAATTTGTTAAAACCACACTATCACTTTTACTAATTTCCAAACTCATCCACAGATTCCAAATAACACAATTTTCTCAACCATTTCAAATTATAATCCGAAATAAATTCTAGTTATTAAAATTTTCTTCAAAATATTCTAACTCCTTAAATTTTCGAAAATTTTCGCTAGTTTCTCCTTTACGCTGCTAGATTCGAACAACTATAAATCGACTCTATGGGCCCAAATCATCAAAAGAAAAAAAGCCAAGTGGCTCAATCATAAAATCATCAATTTCAAACAACAATTTAAACATGTACCTTTTGCCGAGTAATACAATTTTCTTATGATGTCAAAGACATCAATTTAGTTCTTTCTTTTATATTCCTGCATCTAATTTACTAATGACATCCAATCATATAATTCAAAATCATTTCATTCAGAAATTTTCAATTTCCAACAGTTATGTCATGAAAACCCGTACGATGTACATATATCGTCCGCACACAAAATCAAATCTAATCGCTCACTTGATCACATAACTTCACTTCCGAACTAGTATCGTTCACCCGACTCCCTAGTGCGGACTCAGATATGGTTCCTTGATCAGAAACTGTCATTCTCCATGCATAGCCAATACTATGATAGGGACTTCTACAATCAATCAAAAATCCATATCTAGTGTTTGCCGTTGAAAATCAAGTGGAAAATTCTAACCCGGATCGATATAAATTATCTCGAAATTCTATTCTCGAATTTGGATCAAACAGTCATGCGAATAAGATATGTACAACTTATGCCTTTATTTCAATTGATTCTTAGCTATGTCAAATTCTTTTTATTCACTTGCACTTTACTTATAATAATCATCCATAATTATTATACTCATTGCTTTATTCACATTCGTTATTCACTTAGTATATCCTTCCCAAACTGATATCATTTATGAATTATTTCACATTCATTTCATTTTAACCAATTTTCAACTTCGCTATTTTCTTAATACATTTCTTTAATACCAGTTTCACTTAAGAAGTTTCACCATCAATTTTCTTAAGTCTATTATAACATTTTATACTAATGTTCTTAGCTTTATTTCCACCCCAACTCTTAAGTTTATATCCATTTATATTCAAATTCAATTCCAATTTTCCAGTTTCATATTTGAATTATTTTTCAATATACCAAACCATATCCAAGTAACCAATTGATTTAATTAGTTTATCCACTAATTTATTTCCAATCTTAATAAATTCTATTTTAAACAATTACTTCATTTAGCCAACCGAGGCTACATTTTTTTCAAGTTTCCCTTTAATTAACTTAAGTTAAATTTTTATTTCCTAGTTCACATTTCAAATTTTAATTTCCTTTCATTTAAATTCAACACTTTATAATATTGCTTTCTTGCAATTTACAAATTTTATAAGTTATCAGCTTACTTATATCTCATTCACTAATTTTCTTCTGATTCACTTCATTTAATTAGTTTACTCTACTAATTTATTTCATTACCATACTCACTTTCATTTAACTTCTTTTAAGTTAAATTTCATTTTCCCTTTTCAACATTCAATTTTGCTTTCCAGATTATATAAGTTCAATCTTATTCTTTCATATTTCCAGTAAACGCGGAAATCAAATTCTTAGAGTTTTAAACATTTTTGGTTTGAGTATTTCAAAATCAATTTTGAAATCATATGGTATGTCAAACCATCCCTTTTGCATTTTAAACCAAAACCAGTTTTACCAAACAAAATTCCAATATCAAATCATTAAGGTGGCAATTCTTCACTTAGAAACTCGAAAATGAACACCGATGATGTCGCGATCATCATCGGAATTATTTTCCAGCGAACTAAGTGAGTTCAGTGCTTTTATTTCCTTTAAAACAATTTTAAAAATATTTCAATTCGCAAATATTCTCTCCAATAATATTCTTACTGTTTTCCAAGACTTCGAAAAACATTTCAAAACCAACGGGAAATAAACTCCCAAATTTTCAACTGTTAAATCTTTAATAAAATCGTTTTTATAAACTATATCAATTTTTTAAATCACATTTACAAAATCATATTTACACAATCCCATTTTGTTATACAAAATTATTTCTTAACTGTTGACTATAATATCAACTTTTATTCAATCACCACAACACATATGATGGTTTAGTATTATCATTTCCTAACAATCAAGCACACCATATATAACTATAATAATTTTTGAAAATTATTCCTTTCACATATAAAAATAATTGGGTAAATAATTTCATTTACCATATTTCAAAATAGTACCATGTTGAGTTGCTTTGTTCAAGTGTTTATAGATCCCTATCAATAACGTTAATTACTCTGTTGTCCAGAATCCATAACCCGCTCAATAGAGCAATCAACACAATGCAAAACAATTTTTATATTCACTAACAGATATGCGCTTTTATCTATTTGTACAATCAAACTCATTTGAGGGTGCTAATGACCCTATCTCTAATGAGTTACCCCATCAAAGCCAAGGTTCTCGCTTAACCTTTAGCTCTGATACCATGTGTAATAGATATAGATTTTCGGCCCTCGAAAATCGATATCACTATGTCCACTTTATAACATGTCGAGCAATCGAGTGCCGGAAATACCAGATCGTTAGAGAAAAAGAAGAAAGGGCTAGAAGAAAATAGAAATAAAAACACAGGATCTCACAATCGTAGCGAAACAATATATAATAGTTAATAACATGTCTTTATACAAAAAGAACTATAACTGTTACTTAAACATTACATCATCATAGTACAACAATCAATAACTTAATACTGGACAGTTGTAATAACTTATCCTTACTAGTGCAATAGATACAGCCTATAATGCACAACAGAATAAAGTCAAATATGTGTAATACGTCTTCGTCATCCAGCTAGTCTCCTAAGCTCCATAATTTCCTAAACTGAATCTATAATACTCGTTCTAACCCAAGCAATATAATAAAATAACACCTGAGTCAGTCTTGAAAACCAGCGTGTGAAAACACACTAAATTTGAATTATTTAAGTTATCAAAATCCTTTGAAAAACAAAGGCATCTCGTAAGACCACGCCACACATAAACATGATGGGTTTTTACCTTAAGATAACCAAAACATTTTATATCAAAATCATCTAATACTATAATAGTGTCTAGGTACAAATACTTATTCAAATAGCCGAAGTTGTTACATTAATTAAATTCCAACATACTAGGCTCTACAACCAAAACCATAAAGGCACTATTGGAGAATGGATTCTATACAAATGACTAGGCACCGAGGCACCACTTATCGTAGTACACATTTAGAAAAATTTACCGAGGACTTCGTCGAGATCCCCTAAAACACAAGACCGGACTACCCCTAACCTGGATAGTATCGAATATGCTATCACCTTCGGTCTTCCTACCCTTACCGAGTTCTTCCGTGCAACGTAGTAATAATATCCAAGGGTATCTAGAACGGTGATAAACATACCCTAATACGGTGTGACCCACTTAGCCTTGCTGCATCTTTCTTGATTTTCAATCATTCCCTGTTGATGAGGCTTGAGGCTACAATTACCATTTTAAGGAATTAAAATTTGAAATGCTCATTGTCCTCCAATGACAACGTGCTAATAGTATTCATCCATACAAGCTCGTTCTGGGTCTGAACGAAACAGAAGGGACTATTCCTACCACTTCCATTTTGGAATTGTCCTCAGGATTAGTAGCGATTAGCCCTTGCACTTCACTGCTCCATCTTTGATTCCCTTCTCTTTTCTTCACTTCGCAAACCTACTCGTTGGATCGACGTGGTTTTCGGATAACTTATCCGATCCCGATCTCTTAGAAACAACGTTTGATATTTTCGGTAAACTCAACCCCGGTTCTTTAGGATATAAACATATGAAAATAAGATCGGAGGTCATCTTCTAAGCATTAGTGGACGAATTTCCTTATCTTTGTCCTAGAAGAACAAAACGAGTTTATACGTACAACATAGCACATTTGACGGTAACTGTACCATATAATTCCTGTGTTTCTCCTGGATATTCCCAAAGTTATGCTTTGGGTCCAGATTTAATAGTCGGTTATTTAACTATCAAATAAACAATCACTCAACCAAAGAGTTCGTTTTCCACTAAAAACACTAAGTCTCAATTAATTTAGTTTTAATAAATTAAATCTTCTTATCAAAAGGAATGTACTTATCTTATCGAAGTAAGTACGTTCACTAACCATTATTTTCAAAAATATTTGAAAAACCTTTTTTTAAAATAAATATGGAAAACATCACGCGGTATCCACCATCGATTCACAGCTCAATGACTACGTCACTATCTCAGAGAAATCCAAACTTAACTGTATGCAATCTCTGCCTCCGATTTCGCCATGAAAGTATACCATCACTTTCCAAAATAATTATTTAATAATTTTCTCAAAATAATACTTATAAAAATTTCTATGTAAATTTTCCAAGTTTAATTAGGAAAATACCCTTCTATAAAAGTAATTATATAAAATAATATTAATATTGAATAACTTATCTTTTAAAATAATAATATCGATTAATTCCTAAATAATAATTAACTTAATACCAACCATTATAAACAAACTTAATTAATAATTAAATAGACTTTAGACAATTTCAAATAATTACATAACTTTGAAACAATAATTAATTCTGATTTATTAGTAAGATTCAAGTTAATTTACAAAACTTTATTATATGACTTATAATTGATTTTGACAATCTAAAAATATTTAGATAATTAACTTTCTGAAATATTTTTAGACATTTTAAAACTAATTAGTTTAATGATTTAAAATCCTCTTTTTAAAACAAACTTAACTTCTCGATAAAATATATTTTTCATTTCTATTACAGCCAGTCAAATATTTATAAATCCCTCTCGATTTATCACCAATTTGATTTACGTCCCAATTCCGTAAATCCCCCTTTTCACATTTCTAGAAGTAAATATATCATTTATTTTTAAATCAATTTACTCATCTTATTATAAACTCTCGCTGCGAATTTACTCTTCAATTTATCAACTGATATTCACTTCACCTTATTTATTAACATTGTTTATAAATCACATAGTCTCATTTCCAGTTTACAACGGTTTCACATCACTTAATTCCATTGTAATTTGATTTCTAAATTAAATTCCATTTGTAAATCAATTTCTCAAATAATCCAAACTATATTCCAAACCCAACCCAACCTCGATTATGATTCAATTTGTAATTAAGAAATCTTATTTAAGATCCGGTATATTCAATTTCACATTTATTCCCAAATGCACTTCTTTTCCCAATCCATTTAAAATCATGGTTTAAAAACCTTTTATATTTAAAACAAGTATCACTAAGGAATTACTATTTAAAATCCTTATTCAAATCTCTATTTACCATATTTCGAAATTGTTAAGCACAAATTTAAAGTCAAACTCTTTATTTTTCCCAAATTCATTTCTTTAACTAATCCATAATTCACTGTAAATATTTCACTTTCGAATTTCTTTTTAAATTCTTTCAAATTCATAACATATGTTATTGTTATCTAAAAATAGCAAAATCTAGACTTAAACTACCATAGCATCCAATAAATTCATATCATACTATAATCTACCACATATTATTCAAACAGATCATATATCAATATATATGAAATTTAATTCAACATTTTGAGGAATCCAGTTGGATCCCTCCAACTTGTTTCCCTGCATCCATAGATGCTAATACAACATCAAAATACCAATCCCGCTTCGAGGCAGGATATCGTAGTAATATAGGGTCATCTACTATTATGCGGGCCGCATTGTGTCTCATCCGCTAAAATATGCGAGAATATCAATCTAACTACTAATATATATACTACCATATATATTATGACATCCAACTGATAATAATTATTATCAAATCATCCAATCAACCAATAATTTAAATTATTAAAAACTTAAATTGAAATAGCAATCCAAAAATGAGTGAGACTTACTCACATTGATTACAGTCGTCGTTGATATGTTCTGTTTAAATTAAAATTAAACAGTCGTTCAATTTTAACCAAAATCCTTACTAGCTCCAATTGACTCCAATCCAATTCCAATGCATAGTATTCGCAAGTATGATTGCAACGCAACTCGTTTCGTTAAATTCTAACATTGTATGAAAAGATATAGTCTTTTACGAATAACAATTTATATAAGTAAATTAATTAACTAAAATTTAAATCACTATTTTTAAATCATTTCCCATTCATAAACATTGGTCCACAAAGGCCACGAACGAGAAGCAAAAAAAACATCCAGACCAGAGCTTCCTCCTCTTCCCTTCTCTTCTTCTCCGTCCCTAAATATTCTTTTTTATAAACGACTTCGGCCCACAACCCATCTACCACAAAACCCAAACTGAAAACCGCCTCTTCTTCCTCCATTTTATTTTTTTCTAGAGCAAAGGAAAATGCACGCCATTAACGTGCACGTGCATGCTTCCCCCTCGCTCCACACTCCACGAAACCCCACCACAACTCTGCCGATCAAATCACCGTCGAAATCTCCACCACTCCATACCTATCTAGACAACCCCGCTTCACCCAATCAAAACGCGACTTCGCCCTCCTGCCCTTCAGCCACCGCTCGATCGCGACTCCCAATAGTCGATTGCACTTCACCTCAATAGTAGCGCTTACCCGATCGTCCTACCCGAGTTCAAAGACGACGTCAAATTCACCTATCTCCTCCTAAAACTCGCCAAAACACAAACCCTAGCATTGCCGAGTATAAATTCCCGAACGTCAATCACCATAAAGTGATGCCACAACCCACTCGAGCATACCAGATTGAAGCTCGAGCCTAAACATGATTTTTAAAGCAATTTTCGAGTATTTTTATGAAGTTTAAATGGAGATTTAGTTTTTTTTAAAGCTGTATATTTTTTCTCTACTCACATTTCACTATCGTGCTCTGTTTTCAAAAAGGGGGAAAGATATGACTTTTTGCGTGCTCGAATAGGTTAGGTCAAATCTTAGGTTGTAGAAGAAAAGAACGGTTTTAATATACACACACACACACACACACACACACACACACGTATGTATGTATGTATGCATGTATGTATATGTATGTATGTATGTATGTTTGTATGTACGTATATATGCATGCATTAAATTTTAATACCATCTCGATTACGTAAATCAAAATCTCTAATCCCTAACGAGGCATACTACTAGGCGTTTATATTATTATACCCCTATTAAGAACACATTAGAAAAGTTTTATGTAACGACCTAGAATTTTTGAACATTTGAAAATAAAATATTTAATTAATTTTAAATATTTGAATGATGGTTCGATTTAAATTTCAAATTGTCAGAATGAATTTGGGGATTAAATTATAAAATTTAATCTATTGAAAGTTCAATAAAAATTTGAATCTTCAATTTTAAGCTGATTAAAAATATTTCAAAGGCTTGTAAAATTCATATGGATAATACTGAAGATAGTAGAAGCTTCAGAATTGGATTTGAAAGTGCTTTGATCAATTTTGAATTTTTATTGTTCGAGTTGATATTTAAAAGTAGTCTTCCGAGGCGCAGACTCGGAATTCGACGAAACCAGTTCCATTGGGTCCGAAATGTTCGGATTTCAAATTTCGTATTATTCGGAATTGTTGTGTGAACATACGACATATAAACGCTTTGAACTTAAATCGTATTCAATTTAAATTTAAAATTGAATTTAGTCAAACATCATACTTTGCCTTCCCATCAAAATGCTGTGGCAAGATAAAGCAAACACGATCTATTTCCCTACCCAGCACGCAATCTTTTTCTTTAATAATAGAACCGAACCCCTTCTTGCAAAACAAAGGAAAAAAATTATACAGCGATTTCAAAATTTTAATGGCCGCATTCATCTCTTTCTTTCCCAAATCGAATGGCGGAGCTTCGCAAGTGGGTGACGACTTGGGGCTCGATTCGTGCAGCTCGATTTGGTCGAGGCTTCGACACGGCGGCGACCTTGGGTAGGCAAACAGAGAATGGGCCGGAGCTCGAGTTGAAGGCGGAAGACGCGATTGGTTGTAGGAGGTGAAGTTAGGAACTCTGGGTCGAAGCCGAAGTCGGAGACGTCAATGTCATGGTGTGGCTGCGGTAGGTATTAGGGTTTCGATTGCGAGAGGAAGGTGATGGGGGCTCGAACGATTGCAGTGAGTTATTTTAGCAATCTATTTATTAAATTTACATATTTATATGTATACATTTTACAAGAAAAAAATAAACTATGCAGATATGTTCAGAAACAAGTAAATATTGATTTACTTGTAATATACTGCAGATTTTTATAAATTTACTGAAAAATAGAAGATTGTATATACAAATAAAGTTTTTTTTAAAAAAAATAGAAGTTTTGGTTAAGTTTATATTAGCAAAGTTATAAAGAAAAAAATGTACTGTGATAATTTTTGTTATTAGGTAGAAGTATTTAAAGTAAATAAATATATATATAGTTTAAAGGAAGTATATATGATAGACAAATATGGAAAATAAAAATGCGAGTTTTTAAGTATTTAATAAACTTATATAATTAATTTTAATTACTAAATATAATCTATAAAAGAAAAATATTTTGTTAAAAGAAGGAATTAGTTAAAAATAAAAAAATAGAAATGGAAATTCATTTTCGACTAGCGGAATTAATTTGTATAAATGGTTCATTTAATTTTTGGCATTAAAAAAATAAATTATAAAAGGAAATTTAGTTTTAAAATTAAATTGTAATTAAATAAAATTAAAAAAGGAGAAATTGGTTAAGTAAAACTATCAAAACGAAAAATTGTTTATTTGATTGGTTCGAATGTTAATTTATTTGCATAATATTTATACAAGGTATAAATCAAGAAAAATCGAGTCAAGATGGAAATGGATTGCAAAAATAAAATCAAGGTGAGACCTTCTCACTCAAATTGAAAATTTGGATTGCAATTATTGATTGCTGTTTGGTTGTGATATTAGATATAGTAGAATATATCTATATATAGCAGTATATATATATATATATATTGGCATATGTATATATTGGAGTTGTTGATTTCCCGCATTATATAGCGGATGAGACCCTACTGCACCGCCTATTTAGGCGGATAATATTTTATAAATCCATATACCGCGATATCCCGTCTTGAAACGTGATTGGTATTGTGCTAATGTCTGTGGATGCAGGGAAACAGGTTGGAGGGATCCAACTGGATTCCTCAACCGTATTTATTTATTTACATATAGTGTGATATTTGTTGATTATCATATGACGATATATGATGTTTAGATGCCGTGATTGATTATTTGGTGTGTTGCATCATCCGATCCATTTTTGAAGTTTAAAAATAACGATTTTGATTTTTAAGGGATTTTTTAAAGTGATTTTCGAAATTATACGTTTATTAAATTTTCGAATTGCTTCATCTTAAATAATTAAAACGTTATAAATTTTTATTATATAAAAATTAGGATTTTTTTTGTGAAATATAACCAAAGCATGGTTTTTGAAATAAATAGTTGATAAATTTATAAAATGGTTTAAATTGGGATTTTTTTGAATTATTATAAACGATTTATATAAAAGATTTATAAAATTGATATTTTATAAGTTAAAGATATTGAAATTATAAAACGAGCTTTTATAAGTGTTAAAATAAAGTTGTACCTAGTTTTATAAGTAAATAAGAATTTTAGATTTATAAATAAATGATGATATAAAAGAATGAATTTGTGAATAAATGGATTATAAGTAATTTACTTATAAGTTGGATTCGACATGTAAACGAAATATAAATAGAATTGGTTATTAAAGGAGATTTATAAATCGAAGTAGTTATGAAATAGAAATGGAATTTATAAACATTGTTTTATAAATCCGTAATCAAATAAATTTGATAAGTAAACATAGAAATTATTAAAGAAATTATATCCACAATTTTGGAATGTGGAAAATCCTTTAATTAAATATGTGGAAGTGCTGAATTGGGTCAATAAGGTATATTCACGATTTTGGAGAATGAATATACTATTGAATAAAACGGGTATGATTTGGAGAAGTGAAATTTTAAAATGAAGTTAATTGTTTTAAAAGATGTTTTAAAATGTATTAACTATTGCCATAGATTTCAACATTCATTGTTGAAATAGACGTTTTCGAGAAATAGAAGGAAATGGTAGACTATCACTGTTGTTATAGTAAATGATTTCCGAAAGGAAATGTTTTTTTACAGTATAAGGATTTCTATATCTATGTAAATTTCGAATCCCTATACTGGAGATTTTAGGTCGTCGTAACAATGTTTTACGCAGCATTTGTTTGGACTCAAATAAAAGTGTTAAAGAAAATGTTTTTCTTAAAGAATAAAATGTATACTTAATATTGATTTAAGTATATCGAATATTTCCCAAGTGTTGAAAAATAAATAGATTTGTGAAATACTTATTACTTAATTAGTAGGGAAATGTTTTCCAATATTAAATGAACGTTTTGAGAATTATCTTTTTAAAGATAAATTGAAAGTGGATATTTGAAATCGATTTGAAAATCATACATTCACAGATATTTTGGAAATGTAAATTCAATATGAAATTTATAAATGAAATTGGGAAAATTGGTTTAAAAATAAATATCGATTTATTTTTGAAGTATGGGAATTATATATATATATATATATATATCTTGTAAAAATATTTTTGGAAGATAAATAATTTGGAAAATTATTTGGAATCTGGTGATGTTGTGCATACCTGTTGATAGCTAAATGACCGGTTATCAATATTTACCTTTAAATAGGTATTTGTTGTGATTGCTTGAATTTGAATGCTACACTTATTTTTAAAAATAAACGCTCACTATTCGGGTTAGCCGGGAAAGGACCTTGGGTCGTATAACCCATTCCGAATATGTGATACGTCGTAATAGATAGCATTGAAGACCGGTGTAGAAGACCGGATATTTGTGAAAATGGAAGGATTACCGTTGAATGTTTCTGCATCGGCTGATCCCCGATATAGAAATTTATTACCCTTTGTGATGGGAAATCCAGTCGTGATTAGTGAATATCCGGATTGCAAGGACTTCTTTGTAAGTGCCTTCGGTTCCGTTCAATCCCGGAACGGACATGTATGGAGATGTGTCTGACGTTACAATTTGAGATGTAAAGCTGGTTTCTATCAAATATATTTCCGTTGGTGGCGGAGAATTTATTCTCTTAGCTTAACACCCTTAGAGGTTATATAGTTGATGGTTACTAGTGATGCATTCCCAAATTGGTAATGTGGCATACGAAGTGCTGTTGAGCATTAGATGATCAAAGCACAGCTTTTATATAAAGCGTGGCTTTGTGGATGAGACTTCGTCGGACCTCACACCCCAAAAATGGTTAAAACAGGAATGATGCAGCAAGGTTATTAGGGGGTAGCGCCCCTTTAGTGTATGTCATTCCTTCTAGATAGAGGTGGTATCATGGTATGGAGCCCAGATACTTAACCTATGTTGTTGCTGCAAATTTATTGCTTTGTGGTTGTTGGAAATCGAGGATCCTCGGATATAGATCGGTTACGATCGGGGGATGACATATTCGTGTCAGTAGTTACCCAGTTAGGGGTAACCCGACCTTGTGTTGGCAGAGATCCGGTTTGGTCCTCGGGACGTCATTCCAGAGGCGTTTCCATGTGGCAATGGGAAGTTTCTTCGCCTGACCATTTGTTGGAAATCCAAAGAAACAATACGATCTAGTACGGTTTTAGTTGTAGAACCTATCATTCACTTATGGTGGTCACCACTGTTTGGATGGTAGCTATAGTAGGCATAAGTGCGAAATGCCTATGCTGGCTAAGATTTATATCTTTATTTCCGAAATGATTTTTCCTATACTATGCACTAGTAATAATATCAAATGTTTCTTTTTAGTGCGTATCAAGCATCTTTGACTATCATAAGGAGAAATCTCCTTCGATTCTGCGTTTGCATTGTGTGTGTGTGTGGGAGGCTTTATGGTTGTCTCATTTTCTAAAAAGCATTGCGAATCTATTTTAAAATTACCCTGCTCTTTGTTTTAAAGATAAATAACTGTTTTAAGTTCTCACACCAGTCACATGACTGACCTGTAGTTTATTGTTTCCCTTCCTAAACTCTGGGTGCCCACCAAGATACTTTGGAATTCTGGAGTTGGTGGAAGCAAGATGGATGGCATGACGTATTCACTAGTATATAGTATTTCTTTTCCACTGTTTTTTGTTGTAAACTCTGATAATGAATGTAATGTGATGTAATGTAATAACTGATATAGTTCTTGTTTTAAATGATTATTCATTTATCTATTATATGTTGTTCCGCTGCGATTGTGAGATTCTGATATTGTTCCTGTTCTATGTTTTTCTTCTTCTACCTCTTTTTTTTCTTAAAACCCTAAGTGCTCGGTTTTCCGGCATTCGATTGCTCGGCAGTTGATACAGTGAACGTATTGATGTCGGTTTTTCGGAAGTCGAAGAATCGGGTTCTTACAAAGTGGTATCAGAGCATATGGTTAAGCAACAACCATGGCTCTGTTGGGTATTACTCATTAGAGATAGAGCGAGCAGTACTCTAGAATGAGTTTGAGAGTAATAATAGATATGAGCGCGTATTTGTTAGTGAATATGAATTTGTTTTGTATTGTGTTGACTTATCGGTCGATTGTTTATAGATCTGGTCGGTGCAGTCTAGCTAACTGTGTTGATAGGAGTTTCTAAACTCTTAAACAAGATAAACAGACATAGTATTGTTTTTGAATCGGGTAAATGAGAAAATTTTGCCCAAAACTATTTTTGTATAGAAAAGAAGTGATTTTCAATGAATTATTATAGTATATGGATGTTTGGATGTTTGGAAGTGATAATATTGAATTATTATCATTGTTATATGGAATTAAATAAGAAATAAAATGGTACAACCAAAGATTTGAAAATAAATTCACTTAACAAATGAAATTTATAAATATGAATTGAACGTATAAGGAAATGAACTCGTATATGAATAAAATTGTGAATATAAATGGTAAATGTAATTTATAATTGGAAATAGAATTTCAGGAAAATATTTGAAATAAAATTCATTAATGGAATAGATTTGATAAATGAAAACCAATCAAAGAAAATAAATTGGAAAGTGTTTATAAGGAAGAAAAAAATAAAAGATAAACTTGAGTTTGAAGTGAAATAGCTTAAGTAAATATTGTGTTAACGCTAAAATGTGAACGCTAACACCCCGGTGTGTGAAGTGTAGTTGTGAAAGCACCACCCGATAGATCGGGAAAGAATTACAAGCAAGTAATAGCAGAAAAGCAGTAAACAACAACGATTTTATAGTGGTTCGGCTAAAAGTATAGCCTACGTCCACTCAAGTACTTTTATTAATAATCCCGTTACAAGCTGATACAATTCTTCTCAAATACAATATACTTCAAGTTACAAGTGATTTGGAACCAGTCTTAAGCTTCAATGTCGATTAAAGTCCTTAGATTCATGTTGAAGATGTGTGGTTTCTTCGTGAATTTCTTTGATGTATTCCTCTAATCTTGAAAGTTCTAAGTGTTGATGAAGTTCTCAATGCAGCAAGGTAACGGTGTATGAAGAGAATGTGCCAAAAGTCCTTTGAATGTTGGAGATGGGTGCCTATTTATAGAGAGTTCTGATTCTGAAATTTGCCAAGTCCTAAACCGCGGCCGACTCAAGTTAAGACGCAGCCGACTTAAGGTGAGTCATGACCGGTCTAAGGTCGCCTCCGAGTCAACACCACCTCTTCTCAGTAACATGGCATCGGGCTTATATTAGGTCGTGGACGAGTTAACTTGGTAAGTCGCAAGTCACGGTCTGAACGAGATAACTGGGGAGCTGGATCGGTTGTGACTTGGGTCGTTGCTGAGTTAGCATGCGCGTGTCAAGTAGCTGTATAGGATTTGCCTTCATTTGCCTGGGTCGTGAACGGCTTGGCATAAGTCTTAAGTCGGTTGCGACTTAAGTATAGGTCGTGCACCTTTCCATGTCCTGATCAGTTAGGTCGGCAACTCCTTTAGGTAATTAGATCGGTACTTAAGTTAGGTCAGTAGACTTCCTAAGTCGGCATCCTTCAAAGCGTTAGGTCGGCACACTCTTAGCAATTGGGTCGGCAGACGATGTGAATGGCTAGGTCGGCAACAAGCTTAGGCTATTGAGTCGGAACTTCCTTTGAGCCTTAAGTCGGTCTCCTTCTCAAGCCTTTTAGGTCGGTATCTATCTTAAACCTTATGCAATTAGGTCGGTCTTCCGTGCTAAGATATTAGGTCGGCACCCCCTCGCTAAGTCGGCAGAATGTTAGGTCGTCTATCATTTTGGATCGGTGACCCACGGCCGAGGCGGGGTTAACATTTGCCCCTCGAAACATACGCCTAATAGTTAGGTCGTATGCTTCGATATCCTTTAACCCGTTCCTTTTTAGATCGGTAGATCGTACGCGACCTAAAAGTTGGTCGGCCTATGTCCCTTCAGTCCCTACCATAGTGAGATATAAATCGTCCATTTTCTTCTTCCTTCTCATTACCTATTTCTTCGATTCCGCCATTAAAAATCTTCCGGGCTAAAAAAAAAACGATTTAATTCCAATCAACTACTGAAAACATCTGCTATTCATTGCGTAAGCGATTTCATTCTTTTTTCGACCATAGATTACCATTGATTCGTGAATTCTGTTGCCTAAACTCGAATCGCCTCCCTATATGACGCTCCATCACGAATCTCATCACGTTTATAGCTGATGGAGCCTAGGTTACTCAATCCGGCTTCAGATAATCGCTGATACAACGAAGGTGATTTATCACCTTAGGCTCGATGATCTCTGATGGCAGGGTATTGGATTTGTGACAACTTCGAACTGTTGTATTGGGTGATTCGATAGCATGAATGAAGGCTGTTGTTGATGGAATGGTTATCGGGTTAATGGGTAGATGGAGTGTGATGTTGGTTCGGGAGCGAGTCAGTGATTTTGGGTGGCTTATCCTTTAGCCGACCTGGCTCTTAGCAACCTTAAGTCGTGGCTGAGATAGTGCTTGAAGAACACTTGCCGATTTAAACTTTAAGGCCTGAATCGTGACCGAGTTAACACTGAGGACTGAGTTGCCAAATTAAAATGCTTAGACTCTGACCCGCTACCGACCTAGCCTTATCTCGCGAAAAACTTTTGAACCGTAGCCGACTTAATACTTGAGCTTTAGACGTGTTATCATTTAGGAGCATAGACCCACTTTGAGCATTTGTCTTGAGCTACCGAACTATATTGTTTGAATTTTGAACTGCCCCAACTTTAAACTTGCTTGAATCTCATTGTATTATTTCACAGGCCGCATTAACTTATAAGCTGCTAACCTGCTGAAAATAACAAACAAAGAAAACCAAGGCGAAAATACTGCCATTGATTGCCCACGTCAGATGACAGATTAGTCGAAACAAGACAAGCAACTTAAATATATTGCATGAAATGTTTGTGAATCGATCAATTAAAGTTAAACATTAATGCAAAGTATCAACAATCTGGACTGATTTGTCTGCATCAACATCATACTTGTATATTTAGGCTTAAAACAATAGTCCCTGGATTTCATAACTAACAAATGCTTGCTAGTTTTTATTCCAGTTATATTTGTTCACTGCTTGATTGATTTTACACAACACTTCACACACTTTAGGAAACGTGCACCTTCATGTTTGAATACCCAGTTGTTTATGTAGAATGACTTCCCACCGAGAAGAAGAAGTGGTAACTCAAGAGGAAGAAACTTTTCCGATAGCTGTTCCCATAGAGAATCCTCCGGAGGGAACCTCAACTATTCTAACTTCGAGAGCGTTTGTCCAGCTGCGCACTCAATTTGGCTTTGCTGAAAGTGATGTTCTTCTCCCTGGGCCAAGTGATACTGCTGACAATCCTCCCTATGGCTTTGTTGCAGTCAATCGCCAAATGTGCTTAAGTGGGGCGATTCCTCCTTTTAACGACTTCCTTCGAACTCTTCTCCTTCGGTTGACAATCTCTCTGTTTCAACTTCATCCCAATGGCTATGCCATCTTGACGGGGTTATGTGTTTTGTTTAGAAGAACCCTTGATCGCCTACCGAGTTTTGAAGAAATTCGTTATCTGTGCTCGTTTGCAAAGAGTAAAGATCATCCTTCCCTCATTATTGTGAGAAGTGCCAGAAACTGCAAGCTCATTTCCGATCTTACTGAAAGCGTTCATGGATTTTTGAACCAGTTTTTCTTTGCCCGCTGTCCCTCAGGGTTTTATGCCATCTGGAGAGTAGGAAGTAAGATTAGTGTTTCTATTTTTTCCGTTTTGAAACTTTTTCGAGATCGAACTTTCAGTTGCTAATTTCATTCTTTGTTCCTTTCAGCACTTCCTCTCCCCTCTAGAGATCCAATTCACAAGCAAGTTTTTGAGAGGTTGAGTGTCGTGGCCACAGAAGAGAGGAGCATAAAATTTCTGTTGAGGGATGAATTTTTACATCAACATGGGCTTCTACACACTTCTCGCTCTATGCATGCTCATGAAGTTCCAACAGAAGTCCCCGATTCTCCGATAAAGACTCCTGAATCTTCGCTGGTGAAGTGCTCCACTTCTGCTGATGTTGCGGGGCCATCTGGTAAACTTGCCCCGGTTATCGAGGAAGAAGAGCCTCAGGGATCCTCTCACCATTCACAAGAATCTGGTGAAAAGGCTAAGAAATCCAGTCCTGTTAAGCAAAGCAGGGACGATACCTTCGAAGGATTGAGCGACCTCTTCACTACTTCACAAGAGATCTTCAAAGATGACCCTACTACCGCCGGGATTTCTTCTTCAGTAGTTGAAGCTACTTCTATTTTGCAACAGTCGTCGTCGACTCAAGAGTTGACGTTAACTATTACACCCACAACCACTCCCCAAATAAAGAGTGGTTCGTAGATGAATGCGCGTAGTTTGCACAACACACACACTTAGAATTTCTCATCACTTCTATGCACTTATCTTCTTGCACTTTAAAGATTTCTAAAGCTTATTATTTTAATTCTAGATTCTCCTATGGGGCGCAGCGGCTCGTACTATGACGATTTCCAGCGCTACGGGAGGCGTAGCCAGTATGATTACAGGCGTTACCTTCCTTCCTACAGAGAGTCGGATGAAGAGAGGGCTGCCCGAAAGGCTCATGAAAGGAGGACTGAAGAAGAACATCGTGAAAGAAGGGAGAGAGAAGAGCGCCATGATTCTTGGCAAAAAGGCGATGACTCTCACAAGAGAAAATCTCATGACGATCGAGGAAAAGGTCACATGAGTGAAGACTTAAGCAAACGAGCCCGTCACAGTGAAAAGCAGGCCTCTACTACTCCTGAGAAAGTTACTATTCCTGCCTCACTCGACATTCCTTCTGGCTCTCCCGCTCTTGGGAAATCAGATATTCAAACGATAATTAGCAGGCCCAAATTTCAAGTTGGACCGGGTCTTGCCACTCTGCAGAGCCGATTTCCTCAATGGTGCCTTAAGGGGGTGAGGTTCGACCTAGACTTGGTCCCCATCGACAAGTCTGCTATGTTGCGCAATCTTGATGCCGTCAAGCTCGATATCGAGAGGATGTCAAACTGGCAGAAGCTTGTCGATGAGCTTCAAAGAGTTAACCGTGCCAACATAGAGGCCATGCTTACTATGGAAAACGATAAGGCCGAATGGCAAAAGGTCGTTGAGCAACACGACACCGAGATGAGGAACATTGCTTCTTACAATGAAGAGCTTGAAGCAAAAGTCGAGGAATTGAAACATGAGCTTGCTGCTTCCTCTACTTCCTATTCTCAAAAAGAAGAAGTGCTCCTGAAACAAGTGAGAGACGCTCACGATAGCCAAAGGGATGCCGAAGACAGGCTAGAAGTACAAAAAAGAATCAGTGAAGGCTATGCTACTGATATTGCTGAGCTCCGAAAGAAAAACAACTCCCAGGAGGCGGAGATACAAATGCTTAAGCTTCAGCTTGCCAAAACTGAAAGTGAGCGTGATGAGGCTGTCGTAGGCAGAATCGCAGCCGAAGAATCTCATGAGGCGACTAAAAACAGCATCAGCTCAACATTATTCGACTTCTACTTGCACAGCGTCTTAGGGCGTGGAAGCCTTGCCTTTCTAGGCCCCAAGTATGAAATCACACTGGCTGAAGTTTGGGAGACAGCACTTGATATGCTCGGTGGTAAAGGTGCTGGATATGCTGAGTCAGCCCTTGAAGAGCATTATCTTGATGACGAAGCCCGTGCCGCCCTTGCCAAGGGTAAGGAGCAGCTTGCCAGAGCGCGGGCCGGGATGGCGGAAGAAGAGCGTTCTGAAAAAGAAGTACCGCCTACCATCTTCGAACGTCCTCTAGTTTCTCCCGAGGTGGACATTACAGGCCCTAGTACTCATTTGCCGCCTCC
Source organism: Allium cepa (assembly GCA_030765085.1). Lineage (NCBI taxonomy): Eukaryota > Viridiplantae > Streptophyta > Magnoliopsida > Asparagales > Amaryllidaceae > Allium > Allium cepa. The sequence continues at coordinate 762,996,673 of CM060937.1, read as the reverse complement.
TACAAGAACTGGGGTAATCACCCCTACTGATGAAGAGGCTTTGGAGGACATTGGGGCTTAGAATTATGAGATTGAACTGACAAAGCCAATATCTTCAGGTAATTTCGACGTTGGTCCGATTCAGGTGGATTGCCTGCTTATTCCTCAAAAATTTGATGAGCTTCTCGATTACCTCCTGAATCTCGATGAACCCATATCTCCCTTCTTTCGGGAAGATACTAACATTTTCAATTTTTCTTCTTCTGCAGTTGAAACAACAAGTGCCGTGCAGACTTCGCCTTCTCTGGTTATTCCTCCTCCATCTCTTCAGGTGACTCCTCCTTCTGCTTCACAACCTGGGTCACAAGAGGAGAAAATTGAGGCTCTTCATGGCTTGGATGACCCTGTTGCCTCGCAGGAGCAAAAAGATGAGGGACTCGAAGGAGGCGAGATCTCTCCGGAGCGGACTCCTTCTGACGACGTAGTTTTGTCCGCTCTCGTTACTCCGGGGAGTGAGTCTTCTTCGCAGAGAAGAAAGAAGCTTGGGACATCGAAGAGGAGGGGGAAGAAAATTATCACCACTGAAGAGGAACCGGAAATTGCGCCAGTTGTACCTCCCTCCCCTTCTTCCCTCATGCCTTCAGACCAACCTGGAAGACCCGAAAAGCTAACCACTCGGCCGGGTAAAGGGTCTAAAGGCGGCAAGAAGAAATGAAGAGTTGAGCTTTTTGATTCCTTTTTTGTGTAATGGTCGGATGTTGTGCAGGCACCGGCCCCTGCTTCTTATTTTGAAACCTGTATCTGCAATATCTGCAACTGAATAAAATGATTCTTTATTTGTACATACTTCTGTTTGAATTTGAGTATGCATTTATTATTCATTTTTGCACAAGTTTATTTATATGATATTGCAGCGGGCTTATGGTATGTTGTTTGAGTATTACTTTACTGATGCAGCTATACTATTATACCATGTTGCCCCCATACCTTAAGCTTGCTGCAATATTTTATACTTCGAGGGGACTTGCACTCTTATTTGCTAAAGAATAATTATTTTATTCTTTAAAGAAATTTTTTGTAGAGTACAACTCCCTTCGTATAAGTTTCTACGCTTTGTCGTTCGAAGAAATCACTTTTTTCTTTTGCTTATGTGCATATTTTACCAAGTGAATTCCTCTATGTGGTAAAGCGGACCTCTGAAGGGTACTTTAACTTCTTTTCTTTTTCTTTTTTTTTTCCTTTTTTTTTTTTTTTTTGACGATCATTTTCCATAGTAGGTAAATTACTCTTCCTTTGAAAGTTAAAGTACGCTTTTGATGAGGATTTTTTTTTATACAAAGTTGTACCTCTGAGGAGGGATTTTTCACGTTTCAACACTTGGAAGTTTTATTTCAATCTCGGTGAAACGTGTACCTCCAAAGAGTTGTGCCTTTGAAGAAAGCCTTTTCACGTTTCAACACTTGGAAGTTTTATTTCAATCTTGGTGAAACGTGGGCTTCCGAAGAGGTCTTTCTTCTTGATTGTGCCTTCGAAGAGGTCTTTCCTTTGAATTGTGTCCTCGGGAGGGGGTTGTACCTCTAAGGAGGGATTTTTCACGTTTCAACACTTGGAAGTTTTATTTCAATCTTGGTGAAACGTGTACCTCCAAAGAGTTGTGCCTTCGAAGAAGGCCTTTTCACGTTTCAACACTTGGAAGTTCTATTTCAATCTCGGTGAAACGTGGGCTTTCAGGAAGGTCTTTATTTTGTTTTTGCATTTCAACTTTGGTGAAGTGAAATTCCGAAGAGCGGTTGTTACACTTCAACTCCTGGCGAAATGTGCCTCCGAAGAGGGCTTTTATTTTGTTTACATTTCAACTCTGGTGAAGTGAAATCCCGAAGAGCGGTCATAACACTTCAACTCCTGGTGAAATGGGCCTCCGAAGAGGGCTTTTACTTTTTTTTGGCATTTCAACTCTGGTGAAGTGAAATCCCGAAGAGCGGTCATAACACTTCAACTCCTGGTGAAATGTGCCTCAGAGAGGGTTTTCATCGCCTGGAAGTTACTCTCTCATGGTTGGAGGGTCATGACTCCTCCAATCTTTTTTTGTTGAGTAGAGAACTTTCTTTTTTTGTGGCGTATGACCCATTAGAGGTCTTTTATCCTCCGAAGAGTTGCGCCTCCGAAGAGGACTTGTGCTGCTGATGGTAGCTTTAGTTGTTCCTCTGTTCACTTGCTTATGCCTTTTCAGCGATCCTCTTTTTTTTTCTTTTCAAGTTTTCATTCCCCTTTTCTCGCAAGTGGCTTGTTTAATCCAAGGAAGCGTACTTCATTGTCAGGCAAGTTCGTGAGAACGGGCACTAGCTTCCTAATTGGATGTTTGTTCGTTCAAACAATCTCAATTTATTAGCAAGGGCTCGTTTCTATCGAAATTATAAGCCGTTCAATTGAAGTATTTCCTATCTAGGATTTGAATTCGGGGCCTTTATGACTTGAAATTTGTTTGTTGAATGATGGTGAGAATCACTCGGTCTTATTATGCGCAAGTTTTATTTCCATTGTCTGCAAAAATTTAAATCGACATTTCAGCAATACATTTTATGTATTTTTGTATCGAAAACAAAGCAAACATATAATAATAATAAGGAACACAAGATTTATAGTGGTTCGGCCATGAAATTGGGCCTACATCCACTTTATATTCTTTCATTATTTACTTGCATCAGTTTCACAATTGCTTTCAATTACAAGAATCATACATTCATAATTCTTTTTACAATGTTTCAACAAAATTTTCAAGTAAAGTATGGACGCAAATGGTTGCTGTTCCATGCCCTTGGAATTTGATCTCCATCAACAGTGGTGAGCTTGAATGTGCCGTCAAGAAGCTTCTGACCTATTACATACGGTCCTTCCCAATTTGGCCCAAACACACCTGTCGCGGTCATAATTCTTTTCAGGACTAGATCTCCAATTTCAAAGCTGCGTTGACGAACTTTGGAATTGAAATGTCTGGCTATCCTTTGCTGATGAGCTGCAACTCTGAGGTTAGCTTCATCTCTTTTTTCATCAAGGAGATCCAGCGCTTCAAGTTGCAGCTTTTCATTTTCCGCTTGATTGAAATGGATTTTTCTATGTGAAGGGACCTCTGTTTCAACCGGGATCATTGCTTCCGATCCGTATGCTAACGAAAAAGGAGTATGCCCAGTTGCAGTTTTGTGAGTAGTTCTGTATGCCCATAGTGCAAGTGGTAGTTTATCGACCCAACCACCTTCTGCTCTTTCGAGTTGCTTTTTGATGGTTGATTTGATGATTTTGTTCACTGCTTCCACTTGCCCGTTTGCCTGCGGATGAGCTACTGCCGAAAAGCTTTTCTGGATTTTGAATCGTTTGCAAAAATCCTGGAATTCCTCGCTTTCAAACTGAGTACCGTTGTCTGTGATTATTTTCTGAGGCACACCGTATCTGCAAATGATATTCTTGGTCACAAAGCTTATCATTTTCTTAGAAGTGATAGTAGCCAATGGTTCAGCTTCAGCCCATTTAGTAAAGTAATCAACTGCAACAATAGCATATTTAATCCCTGATTTAGCAGTTGGTAGCGGCCCAATGAGATCCATTCCCCAAATTGCAAATGGCCATGAACTGACCATCCGTGTGAGTTCGGTAGAAGGTGCTCTAGGAATTTTGGCAAATCTTTGGCATTTGTCACATTTTCGGGAGTAATCTGCAGCATCTCGACTAATTTCTGGCCAAAAATATCCGTATCGGAGAATTTTCTTTGCTAATGTTTGACCACCTGAATGATCACCACATTCTCCTCCATGCACCTCAGCTAGGATTGTTTTGGACTCTTCCCGGGATACACATCGAAGCAATGGCATTGAGAATCCCCGTCTGTACAATCGGCCGTCCTGAATTACATAGCGAGAGGCTTTCCTTAGTAGCTTTCGTCTTTCTATCGAATTTTCTGGCAGAGAACCTCTGAGTAGGTAGTCCAGTATTGGAGTCATCCATGACTCTTGTTCTTGAGATACATTCATAATCCAGTCTATATCCATCTCGTCTATACTCGGTGCTGAAAGGACTTCTACAGGGACCAATCCCATTAGTTGAGCTTCACCAGAACTTGAATACTTTGCGAGGGAATCTGCCTTCATATTCTCTTCCCGAGGAATGTGGCTTATTGAATAGTGATCAAGTTCACATAGGAGTTCCCAAGCCTTTGACAAGTAGGAAGGCAGGTTTCCACCTTTTGCTTGAAATTCCTTCTTGACTTGGCATACAATAAGCTGAGAATCACTGAAGATCTGTAATGCTCGAATGTTTAGCTCTTTAGCGATTTTCAGACCTGCAATAAGAGCTTCATATTCTGCTTCATTGTTTGTTGAAGGAAATTCCAATCTTAATGCATAACATAATGATCGACCTTCAGGAGTTTCAAGTACCACTCCGGCTCCAGAACAGTAGTCATTTCTTGCGCCATCAACATACATCTTCCACTGGATTGGGGAATCATTGATCGTTTCTTCCTCACCATTATCTTTCTCTGTGAATTCTGCAATGAAATCAGCTAAAGCTTGTCCGTTGATTGCTTTTCGGGGGTGATAGGTGATGTCATATTGACTGAGTTCAATGTTCCATTTTAGAAGGCGACCCGAAGTTTCAGGGCGAAATAGGACTTGCTTTAGAGGTTGATCAGTGAGTACTTTGATAGGATGAGCTTGGAAATATTGCCTCAGTTTCCTTGATGCAACTAGTAGGCAATAGGCGAGTTTTTCCAACTTGGAGTAATTCAGCTCTGCCCCAGTGAGTCTTTTGCTGATATAGTAAACCGGATGTTGAATCCTTTTGTCTTCCCGTATCAGCGCTGCACTTAGAGCATGAGATGATACTGCCAAGTATATAAGAAGATCCTCACCATTGCCTGGCCTAGAAAGTATTGGAGGCGTTTCCATATGACGGATCAACTCATCGAAGGCTTTTTGGCATTCGGAAGTCCATTCAAAATTCTTTTTTCCTTTCTTCAGGGCGTCAAAGAATGGGATGCATTTATCAGTGGCTTTGGAAATGAACCGACTCAGGGCGGCGACCTTTCCGTTGAGACTCTGCAATTCCTTCTTTGTTCTAGGAGCTTTAACTTCTTTCAAGGCAGTAATTTGAGCTGGACTAGCCTCAATGCCCCTAGCACTGACGATGAAACCTAAGAACTTTCCGGACTCGACCCCAAATGTACATTTCAGAGGGTTAAGTTTCATTCTGTATTTCCGGAGGACTGCGAACATTTCTGCTAAGTGTTCAATGTGATCCGCTGCTTTCCTGGACTTCACTAACATGTCGTCGACGTAGACTTCCATAGTTTTGCCCAATTGCGGTTTGAACATAGCATTAACAAGTCTTTGGTAGGTTGCCCCTGCATTTTTCAATCCGAAGGGCATAACTCTGTAGCAATAAAGTCCAACATCTGTGATAAAGCTTGTATCCTCCTGATCCGGCTCGTGCATCATGATTTGGTTACAACCGGAGTAGGCATCCATGAAAGATAACAATTCATGTCCCGCAGTTCCGTCTACCAGTTGATCGATCCTGGGTAATGGGAAGCAATCTTTGGGGCAAGCCTTGTTTAGATCAGAAAAATCAATGCACACTCTCCATTTTCCATTAGCTTTCTTGACCAACACAGGATTTGAAACCCAATTCGGATATGTAGATTCTTTGATGAAGTTATTTTCCATGAGTCGATCAACTTCTTCTTTTAATGCTGCTGACCTTTCTGGACCTTGGGTTCTTCTTTTCTGTTTAACTGGCGTAAACTTTGGGTCAATATTCAGAGCGTGTACTGCAACTTCTGGGGATATTCCACACATATCGGCATGAGTCCAAGCAAAGACATCCAGATTTGCTTTCAGGAAAGATATCAAGATATTCTGAATTGACACATTAAGCTGTGAACCCACATTTAACACCTTATTTGGGTCCTTCGGGTCAACAGGTACCGGAACTGTCGTTTCCACCGGTACCACTCTATTCTCCCCTGCACTGGCTTTTCTGGGATCCATTTCTTTCCGTGCCCCGCTGTGCTCGCCAGTGCAGGGTCCGCCCCGTAATTGCTACAAGGCTGGTTCTTTGATGCGGACTGGGGTTGCCGCATCCTTCCCCATTTCTCTTTTTCTTGACTCTCGCAGCTCTGTCAAATAGCACTCTCGCGCAGCATTTTGATCCCCTTTTATAACTCCTACTCCATTGTCAGTAGGGAATTTAATAGTGAGGCACCACGGGGCTAGGATAGCTTTGAATGCTGCGAGTGTTGGACGGCCAAGAAAAGCATTATAAGCAGAAAACTCATCGACAATCACAAATGTTTGCTTGCGGACAACTTTCCATTCTGCTTCTCCAAGTTCTACAAGCAGATCGATGGTCCCAATTGGTTGTTTTGGCTCCCCAGTGAAGCCAGCGATCTTCTGTGATGAGGCTTGTACATCAATCATAGGGATTTTCATCTGGTCAAATGTCTTCTTGAAGAGGATATTGCATGATGCTCCGCAGTCAATGAGGACTCTTCTGACAATGGCCGGTCCAATACCAGCCGAGATGACCAAGGGATCTAGGGTAGGAGCTTCTATACCTGTGGAATCTCTGGCTCTGAAAACAATATCATCGCTGAAAGTTTTCTGTTGTTTCAGGGGCGTAGTGTCTTCTAAAACAAAGACGTCTTCTTCGGCTGGAGCATATTTCAAAGCCCTGGAATATCTCTCCATCTCACCCCAGCTCTTGCCAGCTGGGTGAGGCCCTCCTGTAATGACATTGATAACGGGCCTTCCAGATTCATGTCCCGTAGCTTTCTCACCTGTCCTAGGCTGATGAACAGGAACCTGTTGCCCCTGACTTGACGATGCGGGATTGTTGCTATTTTTCTTCACGAATTGCTGCAGTTTGTTTTCTCTTAGCAACTCTTCAATCAGATTTTTCAACTGGCGGCATTCATCAGTCTCATGACCGGGTTGATTGTGGAAGCGGCAGAATTTCCCACTCTGTATGGCTTTTTTCCCGGTTCTCAAAGGGATAGGTTTAGGGAAATCGACGGAATCTTTAGCGGCCAGGTAGATGTGCTCCGGTGTATGTGATAATGGAGTATATTCTGATGGCTTGAAGGATCGGGGCTTCTTCAGATTACCCTGTTTCTTCCCATTATTATTCTCCTTTTTTGCCCCACCGATTCATTCTCGCGTGGAGCGACAGTGTTGTCTTCTGCTTTCTCCAACACCGTCTTTACTGGTAAAGGACGGCTTTCCAAGCGAATGAATTCATCTGCTTTTTTGTAGAACTTTTCGAGAGAGGTTGGCTCCTTCATATTTAACCATTTCCCAAATTCGCTTGACTTATCAATAGCCCTCATCAGATAAGTCAATATCATTCGTGGTTCAGCATTGTCCACCTCAGCCAGTGCTATATTAAAGCGGTTCAAGAAGGATCTGATAGACTCACCAGGATTCTGCTCTAAACTCGATAGTGACATAATGTCCTTGGCCTTCGAAGCATATAGTCTAAACTGCTCCTTGAATTTTCTGGTCAAGTCTGAAAACTGATCGATAGATCGGACTGGCAACTTGGTGAACCATAGTAGAGCCACACCTTCCAGGTATACGGGGAAATATCGACATTTTATTTCGTCAGAGGCCCTGGCACCTGTCATGTGCCAATCATATTTATACAAGAACTCATTCGGATCACTTGTCCCTTTGTAAGCTGGAATAGTCGGAAGGACAAACTTCCTTGGAAATTCCGCCTTCAAGATTTTTTCAGTGAACGGAGTTTTACTTGGAGCGAAACCCCATTCCTTCTCATCTTCAACCCTTTGCATACTTTCTTTCATGATCTGCCGGACCATTCCAGAAAGATATTCCTCATCATGCCGAGTTTTAGATCCACCAGCCTCAGCAACTGCCTGCTCAAAGGGACTAGTAGCCCTTTCAGGAGCATTCCTTTCACTAACATCATGAATGTTGCCAGCACAGTTCCTTTCATTACAAGCTGGTTGATTGTTTGCCCCAAGTAAATCGTTCAATTTATTCAGAATCAGAGCATTCTGGGCACTTTGAGCCTCTAATTGTGCATTTTGGGCGTTTATCTGCTGGTTTAGCCCTAGAATCACAGCATCCAACTCCGCTTTCGTAACTCCAACAGACGGAGTGGGTTGATTAGGTACAGGGGAAGCGGAGGTTCCCTCTTGAATGTTTCCAGATCTGATAGATCTACTTTTCCTTCCAGGAGCCATAATCTCAGATAGACTTCTGGTTTTTAAGGAAATTCTTTCTTCAAATCTCTGCGAAGCAATGATGACAGTTTTCCTGAGTTCAATTCTCAGTGAAAGCACCAAAAATGTTAACACTAAAATGTGAACGCTAACACCCCGGTGTGTGAAGTGTAGTTGTGAAAGCACCACCCGATAGATCGGGAAAGAATTACAAGCAAGTAATAGCAGAAAAGCAGTAAACAACAACGATTTTATAGTGGTTCGGCTAAAAGTATAGCCTACGTCCACTCAAGTACTTTTATTAATAATCCCGTTACAAGCTGATACAATTCTTCTCAAATACAATATACTTCAAGTTACAAGTGATTTGGAACCAGTCTTAAGCTTCAATGTCGATTAAAGTCCTTAGATTCATGTTGAAGATGTGTGGTTTCTTCATGAATTTCTTTGATGTATTCCTCTAATCTTGAAAGCTCTAAGTGTTGATGAAGTTCTCAATGCAGTAAGGTAACGGTGTATGAAGAGAATGTGCCAAAAGTCCTTTGAATGTTGGAGATGGGTGCCTATTTATAGAGAGTTCTGATTCTGAAATTTGCCAAGTCCTAAACCGCGGCCGACTCAAGTTAAGACGCAGCCGACTTAAGGTGAGTCGTGACCGGTCTAAGGTCGCCTCCGAGTCAACACCACCTCTTCTCAGTAACATGGCATCGGGCTTATATTAGGTCGTGGACGAGTTAATTTGGTAAGTCGCAAGTCACGGTCTGAACGAGATAACTGGGGAGCTGGATCGGTTGTGACTTGGGTCGTTGCTGAGTTAGCATGCGCGTGTCAAGTAGCTGTATAGGATTTGCCTTCATTTGCCTGGGTCGTGAACGGCTTGGCATAAGTCTTAAGTCGGTTGCGACTTAAGTATAGGTCGTGCACCTTTCCATGTCCTGATCAGTTAGGTCGGCAACTCCTTTAGGTAATTAGATCGGTACTTAAGTTAGGTCAGTAGACTTCCTAAGTCGGCATCCTTCAAAGCGTTAGGTCGGCACACTCTTAGCAGTTGGGTCGGCAGACGATGTGAATGGCTAGGTCGGCAACAAGCTTAGGCTATTGAGTCGGAACTTCCTTTGAGCCTTAAGTCGGTCTCCTTCTCAAGCCTTTTAGGTCGGTATCTATCTTAAACCTTATGCAATTAGGTCGGTCTTCCGTGCTAAGATATTAGGTCGGCACCCCCTCGCTAAGTCGGCAGAATGTTAGGTCGTCTATCATTTTGGATCGGTGACCCACGGCCGAGGCGGGGTTAACATATTGAATAAATACTCGACTTAAGAAAAATCTTGTGAATTAATTGCAAATGAAGTGGAATTAAAATAAATTGAGTTGGCATCAATTTAAACTAGTTATAAACTAGAATGGATATTCTATTAAGTGAATATCATTAAATTTGCATAGAAATAATTGTCGTTTGACACAAACGAGATTGTATAAAATTATATGAGTTAATGAAAGCAAATAAAATTTATTTTTGAATCAATTAAAATGGTATGAATTCGTTTTGCTTAGAAATGAATAGAATGAAGAAAATGAGTTGTAAACCACTTGATTAAACGGAAATGGCATGTGAATTGGTCGTAAGCGACTAAAGATGAATTGAAACCATATGAATTGCTAATGGAATTTATCTTCAATGTATTGCTAATGAAATCTATATATTTGTTATTGAAAATGAATGAAATGTTAATAGATTTCTTATATTTGTCACTGACGTGTTTAAACTGAGTAAGTGCAGGTTTTGGAAGGCGTTTGGCTGTATTTTGGGTTGCGCAAATGTTAAAAATAAACTGCTTTGCTTAAAAATGCTAAAAAGGTACGCCTATGCAATAGAAAATGGGAAATATGAACTGTTTTTCTGTTTTTCCGACTGAGTGGGTCGATGTATATATATTTATATCTATTGTCAAATTGCAAAAGCTCCTCCGTACAAAGGAGACTCTGCCAAAAATTTTCGAAAATTTTATGAGTTAGAAACTTTTTGAAAATTGTTGAAAAATTTTAGTTAACGACAAACGATTTCAAATTGCAAACTGAAGTAAATTAGTAAATGAAACTAATTTAAAATAGTGATATGGATCAATTGTAATTAAAGTTAATCGATAAAATTCAATATTTAGAATAGAAGATAAATTGAATTCAAATAGAATTGTTAAGATGATATAAGAAGCATATGTTGAAAATTTTGTCATGAAATTGGCAAAATGGTTTGAATGTTGTAATTGGATATTATGGCTAGCAGGATATACAGGTGTATTAAAAGAAATGGAATTGGGATTTTGATTTCAAAGATAAAATTGAATTGCTCGACAAAAAGGTACGTATTTCAATTTCAATATGAAATTTGGTGATTTTCTTGTCCAGCCGCATGGCTTTTCGTTTTCTTTTTGAATCTGAGGGGCCGTGGTGCCATTTTGTAGTCATACCGAGCTAGCCACGCAAAAGAGACGCTGGCGAAATTTTTCGAAAATTTAGAGTGTTAGAAGAATTTTGAGAAAATTTTGAAAGTTAGAAATTTGAATTTGAATCTAAATTCGAATTGTTAAGTAAAACAATGTTGTTTGAAACTTATAATTGAAGTGGGAAAGCTAGTTGAAATGATAATGGATCTTTAATAAAAAAATTGTGTTGGTAAGTTGATAAAACTGATTAGTTTTAGAAAGAGAGCGAACGAGTTAAGTATCATTTTTCCTAACTTGTAATTTCGGGATGAAATTCTTTTAACGGGGGAAGATTGTAACGACCTAGAATTTTTGAACATTTGAAAATAAAATATTTAATTAATTTTAAATATTTGAATGATGGTTTGATTTAAATTTCAAATTATCAGAATGAATTTGGCGATTAAATTATAAATTTAATCTATTAAAAGTTGAATAAAAATTTGAATCTTCAATTTTAAGCTGATTAAAAATATTTCAAAGGCTTGTAAAATTCATATGGATAATACTGAAGATAGTAGAAGCATCAGAATTGGATTTTAAAGTGTTTTGATCAATTTTGAATTTTTTTGTTCGAGTTGATATTTAAAAGTAGCCTTCCAACGCGCAGTCTCGGAATTCGACGAAACCAGTTCCATTGGGTTCGAAATGTTGAATTATTATCGGATTTCAAATTTCGTATTATTCGGAATTGTCGTGTGAACATACGACGTATAAATGCGTTGAACTTAAATCGTATTCAATTTAAATTTAAAATTGAATTTAGTCAAACATCAGTACTTTGCCTTCCCATCAAAATACTGTGGCAAGGTAAAGCAAACACGATCTATTTCCCTACGCAGCACACAATGATTTTCTTTAATAATAGAACCGAACCCCTTCTTGCAAAACAGAAGAAAAAAAATTATACAGTGATTTCAAAATTTTAATGGCCGCATTCATCTCTTTCTTTCCCAAATCGAATGGCGGAGCTTCGCAAGTGGGAGACGACTTGGGGCTCGATTCGAGCAGCTCGATTTGGTCGAGGCTTCGACATGGAGGCGACCTTGGGTAGGCAAACAGAGAATGGGCCGGAGCTCGAGTTGAAGGTGGCAGGCGCGATTGGTTGTAGGAGGTGAAGTTAGGCACTCTGGGTCGAAGCCGAAGTCGGAGACGTCAATGTCGTGGTATGGCTGCGGTAGGCATTACGGTTTCGATTGCGAGAGAAAGGCGATGGGGGCTCGAACAATTGCAGTGAGGTATTTTAGCAATCTATTTATTAAATTTACATATTTGTATGTATACATTTTACAGGAAAAAAATAAACTATGCAGATATGTTCAGAAACAAGTAAATATTGATTTAAATTTAATATACTGTAGATTTTTATAAATTTACAGAAAAATAGAAGATTGTATATACAAACAAAGTTTTTTTTTTTTTTAAAAGAAGAAGTTTTGGTTAAGTTTATATTAGCAAAGTTATAAGAAAAAAAATGTGCTGTGATAATTTTTGTTATTAGGTAGAAGTATTTAAAGTAAATAAATATATATACATTTTAAAGGAAGTATATATGATAGACGAATATGGAAAATAAAAATGCGAGTTTTTAAGTATATTTATATAATTATTTTTAATTACTAAATATAATCTATAAAAGAAAAATATTTTGTTAAAAGAAGGAATTAGTTAAAAATACAAAATTAGAAATGGAAATTTATTTTCGACTAGCGGAATTAATTTGTATAAATGGTTCATTTAATTTTTGGCATTAAAAAAATAAATTATAAAAGGAAATTTAGTTTTAAAATTAAATTGTAATTAAATAAAATTATAAAAGGAGAAATTGGTTAATTAAAACTATCAAAATGAAAAATTGATTATTTGATTGGTTCGAATGTTAATTTATTTGCATAATATTTATACAAAGTATAAATCAAGAAAAATCGAGTCAAGATGGAAATGGATTGCAAAAATAAAATCAAGGTGAGACCTTCTCACTCAAATTGAAAATTTGGATTGTAGTTATTGATTGTTGTTTGGTTGTGATATTAGATATAGTAGGATATATCTATATAATATATATATATATATATATATATATATATATATATTGGCATATGTATATATTGGAGTTGTTGATTTCCCGCATTATATAGCGGATGAGACCCTATTGCACCGCCTATTTAGGCGGATAATATTTTATAAATCCCATATACCGCGATATCCCGTCTTGAAACGGGATTGGTATTGTGCTAATGTCTGTGGATGCAAGAAAACAGGTTGGAGGGATCCAACTGGATTCCTCAACCGTATTTATTTATTTACATATAGTGTGATATTTGTTGATTATCATATGACGATATATGATGTTTGGATGCCGTGATTGATTATTTGGTGTGTTGCATCATCAGATCCATTTTTGAAGTTTAAAAATAACGATTTTGATTTTTAATGGATTTTTTAAAGTGATTTTCGAAATTATACGTTTACTAAATTTTCGAATTGATTCATCTTAAATAATTAAAACGTTATAAACTTTTATGTTATAAAAATTAGCATTTTTTTGTGAAATATAGCCAAAGCATGATTTTTGAAATAAATAGTTGATAAATTTATAAAGTGGTTTAAATTGGGATTTTTTTAATTATTATAAACGATTTATATAAAAGATTTATAAAATTGATATTTTATATGTTAAAGATATTGAAGTTATAAAACGAGCTTTTATATGTGTTAAAATAAAGTTGTACCTAGTTTTATAAGTAAATAAGAATTTTAGATTTATAAATAAATGATGATATAAAAGAATGAATTTGTGAATAAATGGATTATAAGTAATTTACTTATAAGTTGGATTCGACATGTAAACGAAATATAAATAGAGTTGGTTATGTTAACCCTAACTCGTTCACGAGTTAACAGGTCCACGAGTTAAGGCATGTACGACTCAAGGCATGTACGACTCAAGGCATGTACGAGTTAAAGGATACATGAGTCAGTAACTTCCTACGACTTAAAGACCTCTACGAGTTGGCAAGCTTACGAGATAAGCGGCCTACGAGTTAAGGAGTACCCGAGTTAAGCTACTTGCGAGGTAAGCCTTTACGAGATTAGCAGATCTGCAAATTAGCAAGTGTACGAGTTAAGATCATCCACGAGTTAAGCCTCTACGAGATAAACAGGAACCCGAGATAATAGGCTTACGAGATAAGCGGCTCACGACTTAACGAAATGGATGGCCTACGACTTAATGATAACTGCAGTTTGTACGACTTAAGACCCTTACGACTTAAAGAGGATACGACCTAAAGACACATCTCTTAACTCGTCTACGAGTTAAGACTTGCTTTAAACCAGTTGCAATTAGTTAAGTCGACTACGACTTACGGCATAGAAAGAGTCGTATACGACTAAAGAAAGGAAATTAGCAATTGCAGCCAGATAACTCATACACGACTTAGAACTTAGGGATGGGTTCAAAAAAGGCGAACTGCCATAGACTCAGCTCAGTGACTCGGGGACGACTTACCTTAAGTCGAACACGACTTATCTTAAGTCGGCCACGAGTTAGGACTTAGCACTTTTTTTCGCCCAGAACTCTCTATAAATATGCAACCATCTCCAACATGCGAAGGACTTTTGGGCTCATTCTCTTCAAGCGCCATTACTCTGCCGAATTCCAGACTACTTCAAAGCTTTTTAGATCCAACAAACTTCTAAAGGAACTCCATGAAGGAATCATCCACATTCGCCATGGATTTGAAGATGATTGTCAACATCAAAGCTTGAGCTACTTGTTTTACATATCCTATCACTTGATGTGTGTTGTAATTGAAAGATCTTGTAAAGGATTGTAATCAAACTAGTGATAAAAAGATTAAAGTGGACGTAGGCTGGATTATAAGCCGAACCACTATAAATACTGTGTCTCTTACTGTTTTTCTGCATACTTTCTGCTTATTTCTGTTTCCCGTACGAACGGGTGGTGCTTTCACAATCACATCTTATACACCAGGGTGTTAGCGTTTAAATTTGAGCGTTAACTTTTTGGTGCTTTCACTGAGAACTGAACTCAGGACATCTATCATCATTGCTTCAGAAAGATTTGTAGATAAAGTTTCTTTAAGAACCAGAAGTCTATCGGAAATCATGGCTCCTGGAAGGAAAAGTAAATCTGTGAGATCTGCAAACGTTCAAGAAGGAACCTCCGCTTCCCCAACACCAAATCAAGCTACTCCAACTGTTGGGGTTACGAAAGCAGAGTTGGATGCCGCAATTTTGGGGTTGAACAGACAGATACATGCTCAAAATGTGCAAATGGAAGCCCAGCATGCCCAAAACGCCTTAATCCTGAATAAGTTGAACGATTTGCTCGGGGCAAACCGTCAATCAACAGCTAATGAAAGGAATTTTGCTGGTAATATTCATGAAACTGAAGAAAGGAATGTTTCCGAAAGGAACACTAACCCCGCTGAGCAAATACTTCCTGAGGTTGGCGGATCTAGGGCTCGCAATGATGAAGAATATCTCTCTGGAATGGTTCGCCAAATTATGAAGGAGAGCATGCAAAGAGTCGAAGATGAGAAAGAATGGGGCTTTGCTCCAAGCAAGACTCCATTTACTGAAAAAATTCTAAAGGCTGAATTCCCACGAAAATTTGCTCCTCCAACTATCCCAGCTTATAGGGGGACAAGTGATCCAAACGAATTTCTGTATAAGTATGATTGGCATATGACGGGTGCCCGAGCCTCAGATGAAGTAAAATGCAGATATTTCCCCGTATATTTGGAAGGCGTAGCTCTGCTCTGGTTCACAAAACTACCTGTCCGGTCCATCGATCAGTTTTCAGACCTAACCAGGAAATTTAAAGAGCAATTTAGGCTATATGCTTCAAAGGCAAAAGACATCATGTCGTTATCCGGTTTGGAACAAAATCCGGGGGAAACTATCAAGTCTTTTTTAAATCGCTTTAATATAGCGTTAGCTGAGGTGGATAATGCAGAACCCCGCATGGTCTTGACCTATTTGATGAGGGCCATAGATAAATCTAGTGAGTTTGGAAGATGGTTGAATATGAAGGAACCAAGCTCTCTCGAAAAGTTCTACAAGAAAGCAGACGAGTTCATGCGTCTGGAGAGCCGCCCTGTATCGACAAAAGCAGCATTGGAAAAGGTTGAAGCTAACACCAATGCTCCACGCAAAAATGAGTCTGTGGGACAGAAGAGGGAGAACAACAATGGAAAACAACAGAATAATCAGAAGAAGCATAGATCCTTCAAGCCATCAGAATACACACCTTTGTCAGATACTCCAGAACGAATCTACCTGGCTACCAAAGATTCTGTCAATTATCCTAAACCCCCAGTCTTGAGAACCGGGAAAAAAGCTGTGCAAAGTGGAAGGTTCTGTCGCTTCCATAATCAGCCCGGTCATGATACTGATGACTGCCGTCAATTGAAGAATCTAATTGAAGAATTGTTAAGGGAAAATAAACTACAACAATTTGTGAAGAAGAATGATAATAATAATCCCGCTTCGTCGAACCAGGGACAGCAAACTCCTGCTCATCAATCTGGGACTAATGGCAAAGATGCAGGTTTTGAGTCTGGAAGGCCTGTTATCAATATCATTACAGGCGGACCTCACCCAGCGGGCAGAAGCTGGGGTGAGATGGAAAGGTATTCCCGGGCCCTGAAATATGCACCGGAAGAAGAAAATTTTTTTGTTCTAGAAGACACTACGCCTTTGAAGCAACGAAAGACATTCAATGATGACATTGTATTCAAAACCAGGGATTCCATCGGTATTGAAGCCCCAACCTTGGATCCTTTGGTCATCTCGGCTGGCATTGGGCCAGCCATCGTCAGAAGGATTCTTATCGACAGCGGCGCATCCTGTAATATCCTCTTTAAGAAAACCTTCGACCAGATGAAGATTCCTATGGTTGAAGTGCAGGCATCATTGCAAAAAATTGCTGGCTTCGCAGGGGAGCCAAAGCAACCAGTAGGAACCATTGACTTGCTTGTGGAACTCGGAGAAGGAGAAAGAAAAGTAGTTCGCAAGCAGACTTTTGTGATAGTAGATGAATTTTCTGCTTATAATGCTTTCTTTGGTCGACCTATTCTTGCTGCATTCAAAGCTGTCCTTGCCCCATGGTGTCTTACTATTAAATTCCCTACAGACAATGGGGTAGGAGTTATTAAAGGAGACCAGAACGCTGGGCGAGAATGTTATATGACAGAGCTGCGAGAAACAAGGAAGAGAGAAATGGGAAAAGATGCGGCAACCCCAATCCGCATCAAAACACCAACCCTATAGCAACTACAGGGCGGACCCTGGACTGGCGAGCATAGCGGGGCACGAAAAGTGATGGATCCTAGAAAGGCCAGTGCGGGGGAGAGTAGGGTGGTACCAGCAGAAACAACGATACCGATGCCCGTTGATCTGAAGGACCCAAACAAGGTGCTGAATGTGGGTTCACAACTTAATGTGTCAGTTCAGAATGCCTTGATATCTTTTTTGAAAGCAAACCTGGATGTTTTCGCTTGGACCCATGCCGATATGTGCGGAATATCCCCAGAAGTTGCGGTACATGCTCTGAATATTGACCCAAAGTTCACGCCAGTAAAGCAGAAAAGAAGAATCCAAGGTCCAGAAAGGTCGACAGCATTGAAAGAGGAAGTTGACCGGCTCATGGAGAATAATTTCATCAGAGAATCTACCTATCCAAATTGGGTTTCAAATCCAGTGCTGGTTAAGAAAGCCAATGGTAAATGGAGAGTGTGCATCGACTTTTCAGATCTAAACAAGGCCTGTCCCAAAGACTGCTTCCCATTAACCAGGATCGATCAACTGGTAGATGGAACAGCGGGTCATGAATTGTTGTCTTTTATGGATGCCTACTCCGGATATAATCAGATCATGATGCATGAGCCAGATCAGGAGGACACAAGCTTTATCACCGATGTCGGTCTTTACTGTTACAGAGTTATGCCCTTTGGGTTGAAGAATGCGGGGGCAACATACCAAAGACTGGTCAATGCTATGTTTAAACCGCAGTTGGGAAAGACTATGGAAGTTTACGTTGATGACATGCTAGTAAAATCTAAGAAAGCAGTGGATCACATCGAACACTTAGCAGAAATGTTCGCAATCCTCCGAAGATACGGAATGAAGCTTAACCCTTTAAAATGTTCTTTCGGGGTAGAATCTGGAAAGTTCTTGGGTTTCATCGTGAGCGCTAGGGGCATTGAAGCTAGTCCAGCTCAAATCACTGCTTTAAAAGAAGTCAAAGCTCCTAAAACAAAGAGGGAATTGCAAAGTCTCAATGGAAAAATTGCCGCCTTAAGTCGGTTCATATCCAAAGCTACTGATAAATGCATTCCATTCTTCGACGCTCTAAAGAAAGGAAAGAAAAACTTTGACTGGACTCCCGAATGCCAGAAAGCCTTTGAAGAATTGATTCAACATATGGAAACGCCTCCAATACTTTCTAGGCCCGGCGATGGCGAGGATCTTCTTATATACTTGGCAGTTTCATCTCATGCTTTAAGTGCAGCGCTGGTACGGGAAGACAAAAGGATTCAACATCCAGTTTACTATATCAGCAAAAGACTCACTGGGGCAGAAATGAATTACTCCAAGTTGGAAAAACTCGCCTATTGTCTATTGATTGCCTCAAGAAAGTTGAGGCAATATTTCCAGGCTCATCCTATCAAAGTCCTCACTGATCAACCTTTAAAGCAAGTCTTGTTTCGCCCCGAGACTTCGGGCCGCCTTTTAAAGTGGAATATTGAATTGAGCCAATATGACATCACTTATCATCCTAGAAAAGCGATCAACGGACAAGCTTTGGCAGATTTTATTGCAGAATTTACAGACAAGGGTAACAGCAAGGAAGAAACAATCGAGAACTCCCCAATCCAATGGAAGTTATTTGTAGATGGCGCAAGAAATGATTACTGTTCAGGTGCTGGAATTGTTCTTGAAACTCCTGAAGGCCGGTCATTATGCTATGCGCTAAGATTAGAATTTCCTTCAACAAACAATGAAGCAGAATATGAAGCTCTGATTGCTGGTTTGAAAATTGCTAAAGAACTAAACATTCGAGCGTTACAGATCTTCAGTGATTCTCAGCTTATAGTATGCCAAGTCAAGAAGGAGTTTCAAACGAAAGGAGGAAATCTGCCCGCTTATGTGTCAAAGGCTTGGGAACTTTTATGTGAATTCGACCATTACACGATAAGTCATATTCCTCGAGAAGAAAACATGAAAGCAGATTCTCTCGCAAAATACTCAAGTTCTGGCGAAGCCCAATCCTTAGGGTTAGTTCCAGTGGAAGTCTTGTCAAATCCAAGCATTGATGAAATGGATATCGATTGGGTTATGAGTATGTCGCAAAAGCAAGAATCATGGATGACTCCAATAACAAAGTATCTACTCAATGGCTCTTTACCAGAAAACTCTAAAGAACGACAAAAGCTACTGAGAAAAGCTTCTCGATATATAATCCAGGATGGTCAATTATACAGACGAGGATTCTCAATGCCACTACTTCGATGTGTATCCAAAGAAGAAGCCAAAATAATCCTATCAGAGGTACATGGAGGAGAATGTGGGGATCATTCAGGTGGTCAAACTTTAGCAAAGAAAATTCTCCGATATGGATATTTTTGGCCAGAAATTAATCGAGATGCTGCAGATTACTCTCGAAAATGTGACAGATGTCAAAGATTTGCCAAAATTCCTAGAGCACCTTCTACTGAACTCACACAAATGACCAGTCCGTGGCCGTTTGCAATTTGGGGAATAGATTTGATCGGACCATTACCAACCGCCAAATCTGGAATCAAATATGCCATTGTTGCTGTAGATTATTTCACTAAATGGGCTGAAGCTGAACCATTGGCAACCATCACCTCCAAAAAGATGATAAATTTTGTGACTAAGAATATCATTTGCAGATACGGTGTGCCTCAAAAGATAATTACAGATAATGGTACTCAGTTTGAAAGTGAAGAATTCCAAGATTTTTGTAAACAATTCAAAATCCTGAAAAGCTTCTCAGCAGTAGCTCATCCGCAGGCAAACGGGCAAGTGGAAGCAGTAAATAAAATTATCAAGTCAACCATCAAAAAGCAACTTGAAAGAGCTAAGGGTGGTTGGGTCGATAAGCTACCACTTGCACTATGGGCATACAGAACTACTCACAAAACTGCAACTGGGCATACTCCTTTTTCGTTAGCATACAGATCGGAGGCAATGATCCCGGTTGAAACAGAGGTCCCTTCACACAGAAGAATCCATTTCAATCAAGCAGAAAATGAAAAGCTTCAACTTGAAGCGCTGGATCTCCTTGATGAAAAAAGAGATGAGGCTAATCTCAGAGTTGCAGCTCATCAGCAAAGGATAGCCAGACATTTCAATTCCAAAGTTCGTCAACGCAGCTTTGAAATTGGAGATCTAGTCCTGAAAAGAATTATGACCGCGACAGGTGTGTTTGGGCCAAATTGGGAAGGACCATATGTAATAGGTCAGAAGCTTCTTGACGGCACATTCAAGCTCACCACTGTTGATGGAGATCAAATTCCAAGGGCATGGAACAGCAACCATTTGCGTCCATACTTTACTTGAAAATTTCGTTGAAACATTGTAAAAAGAATTATGAATGTATGATTCTTGTAATTGAAAGCAATTGTGAAACTGATGCAAGTAAATAATGAAAGAATATAAAGTGGATGTAGGCCCAATTTCATGGCCGAACCACTATAAATCTTGTGTTCCTTATTATCATTATAGGTTTGCTTTGTTTTCGATATAAAAATACATAAAATGTATTGCTGAAATATCGATTTAAATTTTTGCAGACAATGGAGATAAAACTTGCGCATAATAAGACCGAGCGATTCTCACCATCATTCAACAAGCAAATTTCAAGTCACAAAGACCCCGAATTCAAATCCTAGATAGGAAATACTTCAATTGAACGGCTAATGATTTCGATAGAAACGAGCCCTTGCTGATAAATTGAGATTGTTTGAACAAACAAACATCCAATTAGGAAGCTAGTGCCCGTTCTCACGAGCTTCCCTGGCAATGAAGTACACTTCCTTGGATTAAACAAGCCACTTGTGAGAGAAAGGGGAATGAAAACTTGAAAAGAAAAAAAGAGGATCGCTGAAAAGGCATAAGCAAGTGAACAGAGGAACAACCAAAGCTACCATCAGCGGCACAAGTCCTCTTCGGAGGCGCAACTCTTCGGAGGATAAAAGACCTCTAATGGGTCATACGCCACAAAAAAGAAAGTTCTCTACTCAACAAAAAAGATTGGAGGAGTCATGACCCTCCAACCATGAGAGAGTAACTTCCAGGCGATGAAAACCCTCTCTGAGGCACATTTCACCAGGAGTTGAAGTGTTATAACCGCTCTTCGGGATTTCACTTCACCAGAGTTGGAATGTAAACAAAATAAAAGCCCTCTTCGGAGGCCCATTTCACCAGGAGTTGAAGTGTTATAACCGCTCTTCGGAATTTCACTTCACCAGAGTTGGAATGTAAACAAAATAAAAGCCCTCTTCGGAGGCCCATTTCACCAGGAGTTGAAGTGTTATAACCGCTCTTCGGGATTTCACTTCACCAGAGTTGAAATGTAAACAAAATAAAAGCCCTCTTCGGAGGCACATTTCGCCAGGAGTTGAAGTGTAGCAACCGCTCTTCGGAATTTCACTTCACCAAAGTTGAAATGCAAAAACAAAGACCTTCTTGAAAGCCCACGTTTCACCAAGATTGAAATAAAACTTCCAAGTGTTGAAACGTGAAAAGGCTTTCTTCGAAGGCACAACTCTTTGGGGGTACACGTTTCACCGAGATTGAAATAAAACTTCCAAGTGTTGAAACGTAAAAAATCCCTCCTTAGAGGTACGACCCCCTCCCGGGGACACAATCAAGAAAAAAGACCTCTTTGGAAGCACACGTTTCACCGAGATTGAAATAAAACTTCCAAGTGTTGAAACGTGAAAAGGCTTTCTTCGAAGGCACAACTCTTTGGGGGTACACGTTTCACCGAGATTGAAATAAAACTTCCAAGTGTTGAAACGTGAAAAATCCCTCCTCAGAGGTACAATTTTGTATAAAAAAAATCCTCATCAAAAGCGTACTTTAACTTTCAAATGGAAAATGATCGTAAAAAGAAAAGAAGTTAAAGTACCCTTCAGAGGTCCGCTTTACCACATAGAGGAATTCACTTGGTAAAATATGCACATAAGCAAAAGAGAAAAGTGATTTCTTCGAACGACAAAGCGTAAAAACTTATACGAAGGGAGTTGTACTCTATAAAAATTTTCTTTAAAGAATAAAATAATTATTCTTTAACAAATAAGAGTGCAAGTCCCCTCGAAGTATAAAATATTGCAACAAGCTTAAGGTATGGGGGCAACATGGTATAGTAGTATAGCTGCATCAGTAAAGTAATACTCAAACAACATACCATAAGCCCGCTGCAATATTATATAAACAAACTTGTGCAAAAATAAATAGTAAATGCATTCTCAAATTCAAACAGAAGTTTGTACAAACGAAGAATCATTTTATTCAACTATAATGCAGATACAGGTTTCAAAATAAAAGCGGGGGCCGGTACCCGCACAACTCTCGGCCAGTTCATACAAAAGGCAAAAAGCTAAAATCTTCACTTCTTCTTCCCTCCTTTGGACCCTTTACTCGGTCGAATAACCAGCTTTTCAGGTCGGCCAGTGGGTATAAGGGAAGTAGGAGAGGCAGGTGTAACCGGTTCAACTTCCGGCTCCTCTTCAGTGGCGGTGATTTTCTTCCCCCTCCTCTTTGATGTCCCACGCTTCTCTCTCCTTTGTGAGGAAGACTCACTCCCCGGAGTGACAAGTTTTGATAGAACAATGTCGTCAGAAGGAGTCCGTTCCGGGGAAATGTCACCTCCCTCAGGTCTCTCATCTTTCTGCTCTTGCGAAGTGATGGGATCATCCAAGCCGTGAAGAGCCTCTATTTGTTCCTCCTGTGATCCAGGTTGCGAGGCAGAAGGAGGCACCGCCTGAAGAGATGAAGGAAGGATGACCGGAGGAGTAGAAGTTTGAGCAGTGCTTGGTACTTTCTCTACAGAAGAAAAAAGGTTAAAGTCAGTAAAAAGAGGAGATGAGGGTTCACCAATGAAGTCAGTAAAGAGAGGAGATGAAGGCTCGTCAAGGTTAAGAAAATAGCCAAGGAGCTCGTGAAACTCATGAGAAATAAACGAGTAACCAGCTTGAGCAGAATTGACAGTAGCGAGATTGACAGTGAAGTTACCTGGAGAAGCTGGTTTCCTGATATCGACTTCATAAGCTTGCGCATCAGCGCTCTCTTCACCCTCGTCTCCACCTTGTGTGCTTGTAATATCAGCGGTAACTTTGGTGGGAGATGCGAGATGGGAACTGGAACCAATAATGTCGACTTCAGACGAAGAAGGTGGCTGGACTAGAGTAGTTGAAGTGGTTTTCCCCAGCTGGTCCCCTTCCGTCACTTCGGTTCTTAGTTTGGCAAGTTGTTCCTTTCCCCTGGCGAGAGCAGCGCGAGCATCTTCATCAAAATAATGCCTTTCCAGGGCTGGCTCGTCATAACCAGCACCTTCAGCACCAAGCATATCGAGGGCGGCCTCCCACACTTCAGCTAAAGTGATCTCATACTTGGGACCAAGAAAGGCGAGGCTTCCACGCCCCAAGACGCTATGCAAGTAGAAGTCGAATAATGTTGAGCCGAAGCTGTTTTTGGTCGCCTCATGAGACTCTTCGGCTGCGATTTTGCCAGCGACAGCTTCATCGCGCTCCCTTTCAGTTCTGGCAAGCTGAAGCTTAAGCATTTGTATCTCCGCCTCCTGGGAGTTGTTTTTCTTTCGAAGCTCAGCAATATCAGAGACATAGCCGTCACTGATTCTTTTTTGTACTTCAAGCCTGTCCTCAGCGTCTCTCTGACTGGCATGAGCATCTCTAACTTGTCTGAGAAGCACTTCTTATTTTTGAGAGTATGAAGTAGAGGAAGCAGCAAGCTCATCTTTCAACTTCTCAACCTTTGCTTCGAGCTCCTCGTTGTAGGAAGTAATACTTCTCATCTCGGTATCATGCTGCTCAAGGACCTTTTGCCACTCAGCCTTATCGTTTTCCATGGTGAGCATAGCCTCTAAGTTGGCACGGTTAACTCGTTGAAGCTCATCAACAAGCTTCTGCCAGTTTGACATCCTCTCGATATCAAGTTTAACGGCGTCAAGATTTCGTAGCATAGCAGGCTTGTCAATAGGGACTAGGTCGAGATCGAACCTCACACCCTTTAAACACCACTGCGGAAAACGACTTTGTAAAGTGGCTGGGCCCGGTCCCACTTGAAATTTAGGCCTACTTATTATTGTCTGGATGTCCTCCTTCCCAAGAGCAGGAGAGTCAGAAGTAATGTCAAGAGGGGCAGGGGCAGTAGGCTTTTCGGGAATAGTGGAAGTATGTCTCTCACCATGTCGGGCTCGTTTGCCTGAATCTTCAGTTACATGACCTTTTCCCCGGTCATCGTAAGATTTCCTTTTGTGAGAGTCGTCACTCCTTTGCAGAGAATCATGGTAATCATCCCTATCCCTTCTGTCATAACGCTCTTCTGCATCCCTCCTTTCACGAGCCTTTCGAGCAGCCCTCTCTTCGTCAGACTCTCTATAAGAGGGAAAGTAACGCCGATAATCATATTGACCACGCCCCCCGTAGCGTTGGAAATCCTGATAATACGATCCGCCGCGTGTCATTGAAGAATCTGAAATAAGAAAAGATAAGCTTTAGAAATCTCTAAAGTATAAGAAGATAAGTGCATAAATGTGCTGGAAAATCCTTAGTTGTGTGTGAAGTGCAAGCTACTCGCGTTGGACTAACGAACCACTCCTCTGTTGGGGGGAAGTGATAGATTTCACTGTTGATGACAATTCTTGAGATGAAGGAGTAAGAGTCTGTTGGAGGGCAGATGTTGCTTCAATCGTCGGAGGTATAGCTTTACCATGAGCAGGGTCTTCTTTAAAGAGCTCTTGGGAAGTAATAATTATGTCACTTAAATCCCCAAAGACGTCATCACCGGCATGCCCAACCTGATTCCCTCCATCATCTCCTTTGTCAGCACTCTCCCTGGTTTGGGAAAGGGGCTCCTCTTCTTCTTCAATAATGGGAGCAAGTGCGGGCTTGTCGGAGGGTCCCGTATCGTCTCTGGGAGTAGAGCACTTTACTAATAAGGTTTCTGCAGAAATTTCTCCTCGTATGTGCTCTTTAGTGGAGATCGGAAGATCAGGAGTTTTCACCGGAGAGTAAGGAACCTCCGTTGGAGCTTCACGAGGCCGAGTAAAGCGAGAGAGATGGAGGAGTCCGCATTGATGTAAAAGTTCATCGTTTAGCAGAAACTTTATGCTCCTCTCTTCTACCGGCACGGCATTTAATCTTTCAAAAATTTGCTTGAGACTTGGGTCCCTAGAAGGGGGTGGTAGTGCTAAAAACAGAAAAAGAATGAAATTAGCAGCTGAGAGTTCAGATCTCGAGAAAGTTTCAAAACGGAAAAAGTAGAGACAGGAAATCTTACTTCCCACTCTCCAGATGGCATAAAACCCTGGAGGGCAGCGAACGAAGAAAAACTGATTCAAAAATCCGTGAGCGCTTTCGGAGAGATCAGTAATAAGTTTGCGATTTCGAGCGCTTCTTACAACCACGATGGAGGGATGGTCTTTAGTTTTCGTGAATGAGCAAAGATAGCAGATCTCCTCGAAGCTTGGTAACCGATCCAAAACTCTCCTGAATAGAACACATAACCCCATCAAAATGGCGTAGCCATTGGGGTGTAATTGGAATGGAGAGATAGACAACCGAAGCAGAAGCTGTTGGAGAAAATCGTTAAAAGGAGGAATCGCCCCACTTAAGCACATTTGGCGATTGACTGCAACAAAGCCGTAGGGAGGATTGTCAGCAGTGTCATTTGGCCCCGGAAATAAGGTGTCAGCATCATCAATGCCAAACTGGATGCGCAGTTGGTTAAACACCCGCTGATTCAAAGTTGTGGGTGTTCTCTCCGGAGGGTTGTCTATAGGGATGGCTACTGGAAAGACATCTTCAGCCTGACCCATCGGCTCTTCTTGATGAGAGGTCATTCTACACAAGCAACTGGATGTTCAAATGCGAAGGTGCACGTTTCCTAAAAAGTGTGAAGTGTCGTGCAAAACTAATAAACAAGTAAATATAACTGAAATAAGACTAGTCGACGATTGATCGATTACAAAAATTTCAGAACTTGTTAGTCTTTAGTTCAAGTATAATATTAATGCGAGCTGGTCAATTTTAATTGACTATTTCAGTATTGCTTTAGTATTTTACTTGAAGTTAATAAGTTGAGCACTTCATTCACACAATCTGTTTAAGTTTAATGACTGTTATTAGCTAATCTGTCATTCGAAGAGGGCGATCAATGGCAGTATATTCGCCCCGGTTTTTCTGTAAATGTTGTATTGGACAGGTTGTTAGCTTGCGAGTCAAAGTAATTTGTAAAAGAAGGCATCAAAGTTCAACAGTTCAACATCACTGCAACAATTCAAGGTTTAAGCAGATCCTAAAAAACACAAGCGCTAAGTCGTAACCGACTCAAGTACTAAGTCGTAACCGACTCAAGGGATGAGTCGTTCCTATCCTAAGTCGACAACACATCAAGCTGGTAATCCCCTAAGTCCTAAGTCGTAACTCGAGGAACAAGAAAAAGGCTATGATGCAAATCAACTGGAAATCCTTTAAGTCTTATCTCGGCTACGATTCATGGAATTCGCTAGGTCGCATGGAGAATCTCTGGGTTGTATATGAGACAATTCTTCACTCTATTCAGTCAAATTTCTCAACCAACCTGCCTTCCTCTCCAATTCCCAACCCGAAAACCTAATAACCTCACAATAAACAACGACCTAAATCTATCACATTACAGGTCGCCTCAAATCACAAATCGCCATAAGTCAAGCCAAACAAGTTTGAATTCATCAGTGATCGATTTGGCAGAACTCGTAGGGTTTGAAGGGGCAGGCCAGAAACGAAGAACTGAATACATAAAGTAACAATGGTTAACGGTCGAAGTTTGAAGCAAGATCGCTTACGATTGTTTGATGCTAGAAAGAATCGGAGATGAATCGGGTCGAAATCGCCTCGGAGAGCTTGAAGATGCGTTAATGGCAGAAAGCGGTTTAAAAGGTTAAGTGATGAGAAGAAGGACGACTCAGGCTTTTATATCTAGAAAGGTTGGGATTTGAAACGACATGACCGAGTTATGATAAGTCGAAGCACACGACTTACGATTTAAGCGTGTGCTTCGAGGGGCAAATGTTAACCCTAACTCGTTCACGAGTTAACAGGTCCACGAGTTAAGGCATGTACGACTCAAGGCATGTACGACTCAAGGCATGTACGAGTTAAAGGATACATGAGTCAGTAACTTCCTACGACTTAAAGACCTCTACGAGTTGGCAAGCTTACGAGATAAGCGGCCTACGAGTTAAGGAGTACCCGAGTTAAGCTACTTGCGAGGTAAGCCTTTACGAGATTAGCAGATCTGCAAATTAGCAAGTGTACGAGTTAAGATCATCCACGAGTTAAGCCTCTACGAGATAAACAGGAACCCGAGATAATAGGCTTACGAGATAAGCGGCTCACGACTTAACGAAATGGATGGCCTACGACTTAATGATAACTGCAGTTTGTACGACTTAAGACCCTTACGACTTAAAGAGGATACGACCTAAAGACACATCTCTTAACTCGTCTACGAGTTAAGACTTGCTTTAAACCAGTTGCAATTAGTTAAGTCGACTACGACTTACGGCATAGAAAGAGTCGTATACGACTAAAGAAAGGAAATTAGCAATTGCAGCCAGATAACTCATACACGACTTAGAACTTAGGGATGGGTTCAAAAAAGGCGAACTGCCATAGACTCAGCTCAGTGACTCGGGGACGACTTACCTTAAGTCGAACACGACTTATCTTAAGTCGGCCACGAGTTAGGACTTAGCACTTTTTTTCGCCCAGAACTCTCTATAAATATGCAACCATCTCCAACATGCGAAGGACTTTTGGGCTCATTCTCTTCAAGCGCCATTACTCTGCCGAATTCCAGACTACTTCAAAGCTTTTTAGATCCAACAAACTTCTAAAGGAACTCCATGAAGGAATCATCCACATTCGCCATGGATTTGAAGATGATTGTCAACATCAAAGCTTGAGCTACTTGTTTTACATATCCTATCACTTGAAGTGTGTTGTAATTGAAAGATCTTGTAAAGGATTGTAATCAAACTAGTGATAAAAAGATTAAAGTGGACGTAGGCTGGATTATAAGCCGAACCACTATAAATACTGTGTCTCTTACTGTTTTTCTGCATACTTTCTGCTTATTTCTGTTTCCCGTACGAACGGGTGGTGCTTTCACAATCACATCTTATACACCAGGGTGTTAGCGTTTAAATTTGAGCGTTAACAGGTTATTAAAGGAGATTTATAAATCGAAGTAGTTATGAAATAGAAATGGAATTTATAAACGTTGTTTTATAAATCCGTAATCAAATAAATTTGATAAGTAAACATAGAAATTATTAAAGGAATTATATCCACGATTTTGGACTGTGGAAAATCCTTTAATTAAATATGTGGAAGTGTTGAATTGGGTAAATAAGGTATATTCACGATTTTGGACATTGAATATATTATTGAATAAAATGGGTATGATTTGGAGAAGTGAAATTTTAAAATGAAGTTAATTGTTTTAAAATATGTTTTAAAACGTATTAACTATCGAAACCATAGATTTCAACATTCATTGTTGAAATAGACGTTTTCAGAAATAGAAGGAAATGGTAGTATAACACTGTTGTTATAGTAAATGATTTCCGAAAGGAAATGTTTTTGTACAGTATAAGGATTTCTATATCTATATAAATTTCGAATCCCTATACTGGAGATTTTAGGTCGTCGTAACAATGTTTTACGCAGCATTTGTTTGGACTCAAATAAAAGTGTTAAAGAAAATGATTTTCTTAAAGAATAAAATGTATACTTAATATTGATTTAAGTATATCGAATATTTCCCAAATGTTGAAAAATAAATAGATTTGTGAAATACTTATTATTTAATAAGTAGGGAGATGTTCTCCAATATGAAATGAACGTTTTGAGAATTATCTTTTTAAAGATAAATTGAAAGTGGATATTTGAAATCGATTTGAAAATCGTATATTCGCAGATATTTTGGAAATGTAAATTCAATATGGAATTTATAAATGAAATTGGGAAAATCGGTTTAAAAATAAATATCGATTTACTTTTGAAGTATGGGAATTATATATATATATATATATATATCTTGTAAAGATATTTTTGGAAGATAAATAATTTGGAAAATTATTTGGAATCTGATGATGTTGTGCATACCTATTGATAGCTAAATGATCGACAATCAATATTTACCTTTAAATAGGTATTTGTTTTGATTGCTTGAATTTGAATGCTACACTTATTTTTAAAAATAAGCGCTCACTATTCGGGTTAGCCGGGAAAGGACCTTGGGGTCGTATAACCCATTCCGAATATGTGATACGTCGTAATAGATAGCATTGATGACCGGTGTAGAAGACCGGATATTTGTGAAAACGGAAGGATTACCGTCGAATGTTTCTGCATCAGATGATCCCCGATATAGAAATTTATTACCCTTTGTGATGGGAAGTCCGGTCATGATTAGTGAATATCCGGATTGCAAGGACTTCTTTGTAAGTGCCTTCGGTTCCTGTAACAACCCGCATATTTATCGATTTTATATTTAAATATTTTATTTAAATATTTTGTCGTTAATCGGATATTGGTCCGAAAAGCTACTTTTTGCAAACGGTCAAACTAGTACTCGAGACCACTTCCATTGAGTTCGAAATGTTGTTTACAACTTTCTTAAGTATAAACATTGATAGGTTTGGAGTTAGTGAAATTTCACTAACTTTTCCCGCCTTGGACTTTGGGTTAGTTTAGCCTATTAAGCCCAAGTTCCAACCCCCTTCTCCTCACTCTTCATAAATTTCCTAACTAACTCAAGCTTTGGCATTAATGGTGAAGAGAATGGGAAATTAAAACTCCAAGCACAAATTCAATTGCAAATCCAACATTCAACTCCAAATTCAAGTAGAAGATATTGGATTCAAGCTTTGGATTGCTTCTCCTTGCTTTCAAGCTTCATCTTCATAAATTTTAGTGCAAAGGTGAGATTTTTATCTCACAATTCTAGCCTATAACTATATTGGACCGTTGGGAATGATTCCCTATCACTTTTGCATGCACATTTGCATTTGGTTTGGATTGGATTGGCGAAAAACTCCAATTTTTAGCGTTTTGGTAAATTTTCTGCATTTAGGTCGTTCTGGCCATTTTCGTGTGCTTGGAGTTAGGTCGGTCGCGACATAACCCTTAGGTCGCTCGCGTGTTAGCACGCTAGGTCGCACTGCACGTATTGTCATCTCAGAATTAGGTCGTTGGGCTTTAAGTCGTAGGTCGTTTGGCCCATAGGTCGTTAGGTCGCTAACACTTAGGTCGTTTCTGGCCTTAAACCCCTCTGCAGTGTTAGGTCGCTCGCGAGTTGAGTCTTAAGCCGTAGGTCGTTCGCGAGTTAAGCTTTAGGTCGTTTGGCCTTTATAACGTTAGGTCGCTCGCGTGTTAAAACGTTAGGTCGCGTGATCTATATCCCGTAGGTCGTTGACCCCTTGAGTCGTAGAACTGATAGGTCTCTCGCGAGTTAAAATCGATAGGTCGCTCGACCACTAGATCATATGACCTGTTAGGTCGTTAGGTCGCGTGGGTTTTAAGCCGTGTATCAGTTAGGTCGTTGCACCTTATAACCCTTAAGTCGCTCACCTCTGTTAGGTCGCGAGTCCCTTAAGTCGCTGGCCTCCGTTAGGTCGTGCATCCTCCTAACTCGTTCGGCCTTGCCTTCGTTAAGTCGCGTGACACATTAGGTCGCGCATCACCTTAACTCGCTCGACCTTGTTTAGGTCGTTAGGTCGCGAAGACCCTTAGGTCGCAACCATTAGGTCGAACCCCGTAAGCGGTGGCGTTGCCCCCGCACCCCCACCTTGGGGGGTTGCCACCCCCCCTGGACCCCCCCTCCGTAGGGGCTCTTTGATGAAAGATGCATTTTGAGTTGATTTCCTTGGATTTCATTCACGTCTTTGAACGCGAAGTTTTTGTGATTTGTCACTTTAATAAAATAAAGGTTTCAATACTAGTAGTAAATATCAAAACTCTTTCAGCAAAACGATTTCAACTCTATTTTTAATAACAAAGCTTTTTCCTTAAACCATTTTCCAATCTATTAGTATATACAAACCTTTACCTCACTCGTATGAGAAATCTAATTAAATGACTTAGTAAAAAAAGTGGTATGAAACGCTTGCGTTTACTTCGTCGGTTAATTCTTGGACTTGTTCGATTGAATCTCTTGTGATAATTTTCTAGTGGAGATCTACAGTTTGTTAGTAAATATTTGAGTTAAGCAAGTGGTTATGGGACATGAAGTTAAACTTTTATATTTACTAACTTAGTGTAATTGACACTTCTTGATGATCATGACGATCATTTTTGTGTTTTAGACTAGCAACTGTGCGATGTCTCTTTGTCTGCGAGGGAGACTAGACCCCGCTCTTGTGATGTTTCGCCATCTCATTTGTGTGATGTTTCGCCATCACATATGTGGGGTAGCGCCCCACGGTCTTCGGGCCATACGTGTGTCAAAATTAATGGCTTGCAACCATGAGATAGCTTCTCGCTTTGTGTTACACGTGTAGGTGAGTTTTCATGCTCCCATTTTATGAGTTTTCATGCTCCTATATTGTAATTTCTGGATTTCTTGTGTAGTCTTTTGGAATTTGTGCTTCACCTGTTTTCATGACTTTCATTGTTATGATTTTCCAACTTTTATGTTTAGGTGAATTTGGATCTTTTAGAAGATTCTTTTGATATTGTTTGATCTCTTGATGATCTTCATTTACATGCTTATCATAGTATGTCTTTATGGTTACTATATGTTCTTGCCATATCTATTGTTTATATCATGTTATCTGATATTTATAGCTAGACTGATCCGTTTATTATTTTCTTATAAATAATACTCGGGTCAGACCGAGATGTTACAGGTGCTTCTGCTTAACTTCTCCCCCAGGGATTTACTACTTTGACTTTTGGCTGACCTTTTAGAATAGCAGTTTTTGTCGTTTACACTTGAGATATAGACTCATAGATGTATTCTTTTGCATAGCACGTGTTGCTATTCTTTTGTATTATTGTGGATCTTTTTGACCACTACTCTGATGTACACTTTCATGTGTTAGTTATATATTCATATCTTCTTCCGCCTTTGTGATATGGATGTCTGTGACTGATTTGTGTTATGCATATTTCTATGTTTGTTTCCGAAAATTATTATAGCCACTGCGTGATAAGAAATCACGAGGATGGTCGCTCCTCAACAGCCTTATTCTCCGTGCTAGTTGACAACTCTACACCGTAGTGTTCTTGGCTAGTGTGGGTATGGAGGTGGGGCGTCACAGTTCCGTTCAATCCCGGAACGGACTTGTATGTAGGTGTGTCTGACGTTACAATTTGAGATGTAAAGCTGGTTTCTATCAAATATATTTCCGTTGGTGGCGGAGAATTTATTCTCTTAGCTTAACACCCTTAGAGGTTATATAGTTGATGGTTACTAGTGATGCATTCCCAAATTGGTAATGTGGCATACGAAGTGCTGTTGAGCATTAGATGATCAAAGCACAGCTTTTATATAAAGCGTGGCTTTGTGGATGAGACTTCGTCGGACCTCACACCCCAAAAATGGTTAAAACAGGAATGATGCAGCAAGGTTATTAGGGGGTAGCGCCCCTTTAGTGTATGTCATTCCTTCTAGATAGAGGTGGTATCATGGTATGGAGCCCAGATACTTAACCTATGTTGTTGCTGCAAATTTATTGCTTTGTGGTTGTTGGAAATCGAGGATCCTCGGATATAGATCGGTTACGATCGGGGGATGACATATTCGTGTCAGTAGTTACCCAGTTAGGGGTAACCCGACCTTGTGTTGGCAGAGATCCGGTTTGGTCCTCGGGACGTCATTCCAGAGGCGTTTCCATGTGGCAATGGGAAGTTTCTTCGCCTGACCATTTGTTGGAAATCCAAAGAAACAATACGATCTTGTACGGTTTTAGTTGTAGAACCTATCATTCACTTATGGTGTTCACCACTGTTTGGATGGTAGCTATAGTAGGCATAAGTGCGAAATGCCTATGCTGGCTAAGATTTATATCTTTATTTTTGAAATGATTTTTCCTACACTATGCACTAGTAATAATATCAAATGTTTCTTTTTAATGCGTATCAAGCATCTTTGACTATCATAAGGAGAAATCTCCTCCGATTCTGCGTTTGCATTGTGTGTGTGTGCGGGAGGCCTTATGGTAGTCTCATTTTCTAAAAAGCATTGCGAATCTATTTTAAAATTATCCTGTTCTTTGTTTTAAAGATAAATAACTGTTTTAAGTTCTCACACCAGTCACATGACTGACCTGGAGTTTATTGTTTCCCTTTCTAAACTCTGGGTGCCCACCAATTTCTACACGGGCAGTCTAGAGTTAGGTTACCGGGATGCTTTGGAATTCAGGAGTTGCTGGAAGCAAGATGGATGGCATGACGTATTCACTAGTATATAGTATTTCTTTTCCGCTGTTTGTTGTTGTAAACTCTGATAATGAATGTAATGTGATGTAATGTAATAACTGATATAGTTCTTTGTTTTAAATGATTATTCATTTATATATTATATGTTGTTCTGCTGCGATTGTGAGATTATGATATTGTTCCTCTTCTATCTTTTTCTTCTTCTTCTACCTCTTTCTTTTTCTTAATACCCTAAGTGTTCGGTTTTCCGGCATTCGATTGCTCGGCAGTTGATATAGTGAACGTATTGATGTCGGTTTTTCGGAAGTCGAAGAATCGGGTTCTCACATTTTGAGTCCTAATTCGATCATATGGAGAAGATAGCTATTTGGACCAAATTATTATATTGAATTTTCGATATTAATTTCAACGCGTTTATACCCCGTACGATCAAATGTAACTCCAAAAGCTACAAAATTTGAAATTTGATAATAACACACTATGATGGATCCTATTGGAACTGGCCTCGTTGAAGTCCTAAAAAGTTCCTCAGAAGGCTATTTTTATACATTAATTTAAAAAAGATATTTCTAAAATCGAGTGAATCGCTTTGAAATCCTATTTAAAAATTTTATTATCTTTATTCTTACTAATATAAATATAATAAGCCTTTAGATTATTTTTAACAACCTCAAAACTCAAAATTTCATTATTTTAACCGAATTTCCACTTAGTAAACTTGATTATTAAATCATCCAATAAATCGTTATATTTGAAATTTAGTTAAAGATTAACTTCTAAATATTTAAAATCAGTTAACATTCCAATTTCAAATGACCAAAATTCTAGGTCGTTACACTTACTTTAAATTATATATAATAATAATGATAATAATAATAATAAATTTCAAAACATGGTTAAATAATTGTTTAAAATATCAAAACACTTTTAAAATAAATATTAATAACTAACTCCAATTCATTTTTTAAAATTTCTAATCGATTTACAAAATTTGTTTATAAAACTAAGAATTCATTTCAACAGATTTAAATATTTAAATGACTATCTTTCTGAAATATTTAATCTAATCAATAGTATTTAAAACTACAAAGTTTAATAATTAAAAATCCATTCCTAAAACAAACCTCAACTTGTGAAAAACTATTCTTAACATACCCATTTTTTACGTATAAATCTCTCTCGATTTATCCTAAATAGATTTACATTTCCAATTCCATAGCTTTTCCCAAATTCAAAAATAGAATTTACTATTTCTTTCTAAACTGATTTCCATATTTCATTTTAAATTCACACCGTGAATTTATATTTCCAATTTTTGGAATGATAATCATTCCACTTAATTTATAGACATTGTTTATAAATTTCATAAACTCATTTCCAATTTTATAACAGGGTCATATTACTAAAATTCATTTATCAGTCGATTTCTAATTAAAATTCCATTTATAAATCTACTTCTTAAATAATTCAAACTATATTCCAAAACAATCAAATCTCGATTTCGTCTTCCATTCCATATTTTTAAGAACCTTATTTAAAATCCATTGTTGAAAATTTCCAATTTAAAATTCTCTATTTGGAACCATTTAACAAAATAGCTAAATAAATACTCAAAATCCTATCATTTATTTTATCTAATTCTATTCCATTTTAAACAATCCCAAAATTCAATATAAATATCTACATTTCCAAAATCGCCTTTTAAATTCCCTTTTTAAATTCAAAAATATTATTTTCGTATTTATAATACCAAAATTAAGGCCAGTGCTACTATAACATCCAATAAATTCAAATCACACAACAATCCATAATAGATTATTCAATCATACCATATATCGCTTTGAAAACAATCAATATATTTGAGGAATCCAGTAGGAACCCTCCAATATATTTCCCTGCAATAACAGATGCTATATAACATAAAATTCCAATCCCGCTTCGAGGCGGGATATCGTGGTAATATAGGGTCATCCGCTATTATGCGAGTCACATAGCATCTCATCTGCTCCAATCGGTGGAAAATATATCCAATCTTAATATATGTATATATATATATATATTTATATATATTAATATATATAATATAACATCCAACTGATATTAATTTATCAATTCATCAATTCAACCAATAAATAATTTTTACCACTTTAAAATAAAATTAGCTATCTAAGATGAGTGAGATTTACTA
Organism: Allium cepa; assembly: GCA_030765085.1. Classification (NCBI taxonomy): domain Eukaryota; kingdom Viridiplantae; phylum Streptophyta; class Magnoliopsida; order Asparagales; family Amaryllidaceae; genus Allium; species Allium cepa. Next base: position 762,961,063 of record CM060937.1, on the reverse strand, counting down.
ACTTTGATTTTGTAGTCGCCAAACATTTTGTTTTTTTTTGAAATAAAATTGAACTGACCCGAGTATGAAAAGACTTCATAGCTCTAGCAGCAACTCCAAAGTAAGATATCTACAACCTGTAAATACTCGGTCTGACCCGAGTATTAAATTCAAGAGAAAATAATACACGGGTCAGTCTAATTAAAACTCAGTTATTAGTGCACAGAAGCAATAATAATTAAATATGAATAGACGACAGTCACAATAAATCTCGTCTATCCGATCCTTAAATAAAGAAATCGGATAACGATAATATAACACGTAACAGTGTTAAGAAACAAATCAGCAAATTAAACCGAATCAGAATACAATTCAGAATATTGAATTGAATAAACAAAATATCAATTAAAATATTAATTTGGGTAGGGCTGCAGTACACGCACGCGGGCACTGCCTCGCCACTGCAACATATGGAATGCAAAATAGTTCCATAAATCAAAAGCAAAAGAAATAACAATAAAACCAATACCGTGTGGCTACAGTTCACGCTTGCGTGCACTGCCTTGCCACTACAGTGATAATGTACTCAAAAGACCAACGAACCAAAATCAGTGAATTAAAAGCGAATGGCACCAACTCAAATCACAATGGACCAGATGGAACTGCAACGTCTAGCACAACATCCATCCAGTGACCATCAAATGAACAAAGTGTACATGAAGGCACAATGAAAATTCGCCATCAAACACAAGGTCAAACCCAGAATACCGGATTCAACTCAAGTGCAATAAGAAACAAATCCAAATACATATCAGACAATGCTGCGAGATTCAAAACGCGTTCATGTATACTCAAGACTAGAAGCAAAGGAAACACAACTCAAATACAAAGCACAAAGGCTCGAATGACCAAGTGCACAAGGCAGTGGTATAACATGAAGACACAACAGGATGTAGGTGAGAGTACCATAGATATGGCACCACAGCACACAACAGAAGGTAACACAGAGCAGTTCAAATGAGAGTAATGTCACCTGTGAATACAGAGACCAAATGCAAATGCAATGTGAACCACACAGTACGCGAGTGAACGAAGTGCGTATGAAGGCATGGTGCAAACTACTGCACCCACAAAATGGCAACATGTACCACAGTGAAAGGTAGTGAATGGCTGTCTCAAGCAACAGCAAGTATACGTGTTCGATCAAAGCGAAGAAATGCCAAAGTTTAGCATCATGTCAGAGCCAAAGTGGTCAAGGCTAAAAATTGAACAACAAAGTAAGTCCTGCAGCAGTTTCAATTCAACACAACAAGATAGGTCAGTGAACCCAAATACTACAGGAAACAAGTATACATACTGTCTCAATGGTCAAAACAGCTACAAGAAATGATTAACTCAAGAAATACCTCCACTACACGTGAACAGTGAACAACAACGGACCTAAATGCAGCAGTTCGAACCAAGACAGTGTCATGGTTGAATCAACAGCAAAACACATGTCAACAACGAAACATCATCATCCGAATAATGCAACAGTCAAGTAAAATGACTCAACTCAAGTGAATGCAACTCACAAGCTACGGGAATACTAACCACACATAAAGACGAGGCCAGTGGAAGGAGTATTCAAATGAAATCCAGACAGTATAGAGTATAGACACTACAAGCCCAACCACCATGATCAAAAATAAAGAATGAAGACAACAGGCAGGTCAAACAGACAAGGGGTGCACAAGTGAACCATGAACAACATTAAATACAAGTGTACTTGCATGTCTATATATGTGTACACATGGTATCAGTATACAACTGCATATCTTCATCAATGAAACAGGACTAGCAAAGCCTAGAGTACAAGTACTGTGCCCACAGATATGAGAAATGGAAAGTTCAAACCGAAGTCATACCTTAAACTAGTTGTTCAAATCCGAGTGAACTGTAAGCATCAGAGAAATCAAGACAAGCACTGATACAAGGATGGCCAGAGCCAAAGTACACAAGAGCCAGAAGTTTAAGAGGTCAGAATACAAAATTTGGAAAAAAGTCAGCAACCAACATAGGTCAAAGTCATACATTATCCCGTATCAAGCCGAAGTCAACTATGCCACAGAGTAACCATGCTAAAGCCATGGAATACAAAACAACTTAAAGCCGATGCCAACCCAAAAATGCAATTCAAATTAAACTATGTCTAAATCAACATCATAATAACCCCAAAATCAAACAAAACGATACACAAAATACATCTGATCAAAGTCAAATGAAGCCGCGGTGGCCACGAGATACAACGATACCGCGATAACCAGAAAACAAGCAATCATCACATCAAAACAAAATAGAACTGCTAAGATACACAAAAATGAGAAAGAACCAGATGTGAGTGATAATTCACTCACCTTAATTTGAAGCGAAGACGAACTTAGAGACAAAGCCAGAAACACGATGTTGATTGAAGAAACCCTAGCCGAATCAATTATTCAACCGAGCATTTCGAAGTCGCCACCTTCGCATTCATGAAAACCCTCAGTTGCATAGACGAAGAACAAAGCCCTAATTCACTTGAAAGAGGAACGGTTGCCATTTTTTTCGATCGTTTAGGTTTAGGGTTTGTGAATAATGACTGAAGGGGGAAATGAACGGGTCTTTAATTTTTGCTAAGGCCAAATAAAATAAAATAATAAATAAATAAATAAAAAGAACTTGGGCCAAGAATAAAGCCCGCATACTCTTAACAACATTTTAAAAGAATTTCAGCCGGGTAAAACTCCCGATAGCAATAAACCAACCGATTTAAAAACTCTAAATGACAACACCTAGCAAAATCAGTCGTCTAATGACGATAATAAAATAAATGCAAAACCCCGGGTTGTTACAGACTCCCCTCCTTATAAAAATTGCGTCCCCGCAATTTTCATAATTAAAGGCGTCAATAACAATTATTTCTCTGACATAAACTGGTTAAGCTAGAAAAATAATGTCGGGAATACAAACGCCAAAGAAATCTTTTAATTTCATAAAAGGAATTCACAAATTCTCAACAAAGTCTAATTATCAATAGATAATTCAGAAAACAGCAAAACTGAATAAGCAATATTCAATTATCAATTAGATAATCAGAATATAGAAATCACAAAACAGCAATATCTAATTATCGATACGATAATTATAAAGCAGAAAAATCTAAATATATCAACAAAGATAATTATAAAACCCAAATCGCAAATCGCAAAACCATAAAGATCTGGTTATCAAAACGGTAATCAGAAAACAGCAAATGTCTAATTATTAAAAACAATAATCAAATTTCAAATCAACAAATATTTAATTATCAAAAGCGATAATTAAATCTCAAATCAGCAAATATTTAATTATCAAAAGCGATAATCAAAATCAACAGATATCTAATTATCACAAGCGATAATTAGAAACAACAAATATTCGATTATCAAAAACGATAATCAAAATCAATAGATATCTAATTATCACAAGCGATAATTAGAAACAACAAATATTCGATTATCAAAAACGATAATCAAAATAAACAGATATCTAATTATCACAAGCGATAATTAGAAACAACAAATATTCGATTATCAAAAACGATAATCAAAATCAACAGATATCTAATTATCACAAGCGATAATTAGAAACAACAAATATTCGATTATCAAAAACGATAATCAAAATCAACAGATATCTAATTATCACAAGCGATAATTAGAAACAACAATTATTCGATTATCAAAAACGATAATCAAAATCAACAGATATATAATTATCACAAGCGATAATTAGAAACAACAAATATTCGATTATCAAAAACGATAATCAAAATCAACAGATATCTAATTATCACAAGCGATAATTAGAAACAACAAATATTCGATTATCAAAAACGATATCAAAATCAACAGATGTCTAATTATCACAAGCGATAATTAGAAACAACAAATATTCGATTATCAAAAACGATAATCAAAATCAACAGATATCTAATTATCACAAGCGATAATTAGAAACAACAAATATTCGATTATCAAAAACGATAATCAAAATCAACAGATATCTAATTATCACAAGCGATAATTAGAAACAACAAATATTCGATTATCAAAACGATAATCAAAATCAACTGATATCTAATTATCACAAGCGATAATTAGAAACAACAAATATTCGATTATCAAAAACGATAATCAAAATCAACAGATATCTAATTATCACAAGCGATAATTAGAAACAACAAATATTCGATTATAAAAAACGATAATCAAAATCAACAGATATCTAATTATCGCAAGCGATAATTAGAAACAACAAATATTCGATTATCAAAAGCGAAAATCAAAATCAACAGATATCTAATTATCACAAGCGATAATTAGAAACAACAATTATTCTATTATCAAAAACAATAATCAAAACAACAGATATCTAATTATCACAAGCGATAATTAGAAACAACAAATATTCGATTATTAAAAACGGTAATCAAAATCAACAGATATCTAATTATCACAAGCGATAATTAGAACTCAGATCAACAAATATCCAATTACCTGCAGATAATTGGAAACAACAAATATCTAGAAATCAATAAAGATACTCTAGAAAATCAACATAAAAGGTTGGATCGATCCCAGCAGATGGCAAGTTTTAGCTAAGCCGCACGTGCATCTCACAGTGGCCGAAGCCTACCAAGTACTCAACATAATTTTGGCGCCCATCAGATTGACCCGAAGGTCCGCAGAGTGACCCGAAGGTCTAGTACTGGTATTTGACCCGAAGGTCCAGCAGAGTGGCCCGAAAGCCCAACAAATGACCCGAAAGTCTAGCAGAGTGGCTCGAAAGCCAAATAAAATCATCAGATATTCAATTAACGAGTCCGGAATTAACCGAAAAAGCAAACGCACATATCCCATACCACGTGTTTTACTAAATTGTTTGATTCTCTTCATCGTTTCCTTGAACGTTTAAAATCATCAAACAGCAAATGTTTCAATTAACGAGTCCAGAATTAACCGAAATAGCAAACGCTCATGTCCCATACAACGAGTTTTACTAAATCGTTTGATTCTCTTCGTCGTTTCCTTGAAAGTGCAAAATGGTGTATTCAAAAATAACATTTCACATTCTCAAACGGACAAGTCAGGAATTAAGCGAATCAGTAAAAGAAAGGGGTCATAGTCCTCGATTTTTCTGAAACGTTTAAATCGCTTTCTCATTCTTTTGAAAGCACAAAAATGTAAAACTTCTGAAAACAATTTCATTTATTTCACAAAAGTAATAATTTACATTCTCAAACGAACAAGTCCAGAATTAAGCGAATCAGTAAAAGAAAGTGTTCATAGTCCTCGATTTTTCTAAATCGTTTAAATCTCTTTCTCATTCTTTTGAAAACGTAAACTGAAAATTTTTGAAAACAATTTTTTTTAAACGCCTTTTTATAATCACGTGATTAAATCAGCAAAATAAGTAGCAACTTCAACAAGAAAATGGTACTTCTCAAAACACCGTAAAAACGGATCTCAAAATCAGTATTGCGGGATAACCGCTTGAAATCCACTTTAAAATTTGACGGTTACTGAAGTCAAAGTGACAGTAATTTTTTTTAAAACGTCAAAATCTCATCAAAATAATTCGCATCAAAATGTAATACCAGTGAATTTTCATTCATTTAAAAATGTCAACAAACACCGTGCTTCAAAATATAGCATTGGTGTAAAAATCCCGTTATAATAATAACGGCAACAAAATACGTCTCATGACCAAGCTTCGGTTCAACGTAAAATTAATGCAGTAACGTGCAACTTGAATTTGCAAGTATACTACGAAATGAACAAAGAAATCATTCAATTATATATTCAATGAAGATATTTTAAAACAGCAAAAATCTAATCAGATATGATTAGTATCAAAGGAAACCAGCAAAAATTTTAACAAAACCACATAGCTGCAATCGCTTCGAATCCTCAAATCGAATTCGAAATTTTAAAGAAAACAAAATAAACACAGCTATGTAAACAACAAATGAAATTTAATTCAATTTCTTATTTTGATTTTAAATCAAAATAATTATCATCTGTACTCAGCGAAGCAGTCACACTGTTTTCCCAGCGCACTCTGATAAACAAAGCACAAATCAATCAATCATCAAAACTCAAATCAACTTTTATTATTTAAATAAAGCTATTTAAAAATTTCATCAAAATTTCAAAACTTTAGTTTTGACTCAAAGCACATATAAAACATCGACTAATAGTTGTAACACATGTTCCATCTACGTTATGTTTTATATTATGTCCATAAACCCCAAGCTCTGATACCAAACTGTGACGCCCCATCTCTATGCTCACAATAACAAAGAGTATTAAAGGAAATACTGTCTGTTATCACGAAGAATAAGGCTGGATAGGAGCGGCCATCCATAATTAGGCCTTACACTAGTATTGGTTATCTCGATAGGAGTGGTATATATTTTTATTTTTCATCTCTTATTTATTTACTCCCATCAAAATATCCAATTCCAGTATAAAAAGAACTATGATGGTTCATAATAGTTTAGGACAATAGATATAATAATAACACAGATAATATATATGCGGAACACAAATAAAACAAAAATGTCTCATATATATAATAACTAATGTCAGTTACAATACATGTGATACAATACATATGATACAACTACACCTGTCGACTCAGGAACTTATATACACAAGTACATTATCGTAAATAATATACAGGAATATACAACATCATATACTATGACAACATCTACTCCAAAGAGTATGAAAAGACTTCATAGCTCCAGCAGCAACTCCAAAGTAAGATATCTACAACCTGTAAATACTCGGTCTGACCCGAGTATTAAATTCAAGAGAAAATAATACACGGGTCAGTCTAATTCAAACTGAGTTATTAGTGCACAGAAGCAATAATAATTAAATATGAATAGACGACAGTCACAATAAATCTCGTCTATCCGATCCTTAAATAAAGAAATCGGATAACGATAAATATAACACGAAACAGTGTTAAGCAACAAATCAGCAAATTAAACCAAATTAGAATACAATTCAGAATGTTGAATTGAATAAACAAAACAGTTCAAACCATTGAAATATAAATTAAAATATTAATTTGGGTAGGGCTGCAGTACACGCACGCGTGCACTGCCTCGCCACTACAACATATGGAATACAAAATAGTTCCATAAATCAAAAGCAAAAGAAATAACAATAAAACCAATACCGTGTGGCTGCAGTTCACGCTTGCATGCACTGCCTTGCCACTACAATGATAATGTACTCAAAAGACCAACGAACCAAAATCAATGAATTAAAAGCGAATGGCACCAACTCAAATCACAATGAACCAGATGGAACTGCAACGTCTAGCACAGCATCCATCCAGTGACCATCAAATGAACAAAGTGTACATGAAGGCACAATGAAAATTTGCCATCAAACACAAGGTCAAACCCAGAATACCGGATTCAACTCAAGTGTAATAAGAACATATCCAAATACATATCTGACAATGCTGCGAGATTCAAAACGCATTCATGTATACTCAAGACTGGAAGCAAAGGCAACACAACTCAAATACAAAGCACAAAGGCTCGAATGACCAAGTGCACAAGGCAGTGGTATAACATGAAGACACAACAGGATGAAGGTGAGAGTACCATAGATATGGCACCACAGCACACAACAGAAGATAACACAGAGCAGTTCAAATGAGAATAATGTCACCTGTGAATACAGAGACCAAATGCATATGCAATGTGAACCAGACAGTACGCGAGTGAACGAAGTGCGTATGATGGCGTGGTGCAAACTAATGCACCCACTAGATGGCAACATGTACCACGGTGAAAGGTAGTGAATGGCCGTGTCAAGCAACAACAAGTATACGTGTTCGATCAATGCAAAGAAATGCCAAAGTTTTCATGTCTGAGCCAAAGTAGTCAAGGCTAAAAATTGAACAACAAAGTAAGTCCTGCAGCAGTTTCAATTCAACACAACAAGTTAGGTCAGTGAACCCAAATACTACAGGAAACAAGTATACATTCTGTCTCAATGGTCAAAACAGCTACAAGAAATGATCAACTCAAGAAATACCTCCACTACACGTGAACAGTGAACAACAACGGACCTAAATGCAGCAGTTCGAACCAAGACAGTGTCATGGTTGAATCAACAACAAAACACATGTCAACAACGAAACATCATCATCCGAATAATGCATAAGTCAAGTAAAATGACTCAACTCAAGTGAATGCAACTCACAAGTTACAGGAATACTAACCACACATAAAGACGAGTCCAGTGGAAGGAGTATTCAAATGAAATCCAGACAGTATAGATTATAGACACTACAAGCCCAACCACCCAGATCAAAAATAAAGAATGAAGACAACAGGCAGGTCAAACAGACAAGGGGTGCACAAGTGAACCATGAACAACATTAAATACAAGTGTACTTGCATGTCTATATATGTGTACACATGGTATCAGTATACAACTGCATATCTTCATCAATGAAACAGGACTAGCAAAGCCCAGAGTACAAGTATTGTGCCCACATATATGAGAAATGGCAAGTTCAAACCGAAGTCATACCTTCAACTAGTTGTTCAAATCCGAGTGAAGTGTAAGCATCAGAGAAATCAAGACAAGCACTGATACAAGGATGGCCAGAGCCAAAGTACACAAGAGCCAGAAGTTCAGAGGTCAGAATACAAAATTTGGAAACAAGTCAGCAAACAACATAGGTCAAAGTCATACATTATCCAGTATCAAGCCGAAGTCAACTATGCCACAGAGTAACCATGCTAAAGCCATGGAATAACAAAACAACTTAAAGCCGATGCCAACCCAAAAATGCAATTCAAATTAAACTATGTCTAAATCAACATCATAATAACCCCAAAATCAAACAAAACGATACACAAAATACATCTGATCAAAGTTCAAATGAAGCCGTGGTGGCCGCGAGATACAACGATACCGCGACAAGCAGAAAACAAGCAATCATCACATCAAAACAAAATAGAACTGCTAAGATACACAATAATGAGAAAGAACCAGATGTGAGTGATAATTCACTCACCTTAATTTGAAGCGAAGACGAACTCAGAGACAAAGCCAGAAAAACGATGTCGATTGAAGAAACCCTAGCCGAATCAATTATTCAACCGAGCATTTCAAAGTCGCCACCTTCGCATTCATGAAAACCCTCAGTTGCATAGACGAAGAACAAAGCCCTAATTCACTTGAAAGAGGAATGACAGCCATTTTTTTCGATCGTTTAGGTTTAGGGTTTGTGAATAATGACTGAAGGGGGAAACGAACGGGTCTTTAATTTTTGCTAAGGCCAAATAAAATAAAATAATAAATAAATAAATAAAAATAACTTGGGCCAAGAATAAAGCCCACATACTCTTAACAACATTTGAAAAGAATTTCATCCGAGTAAAACTCCCGATAGCAATAAACCAACCGATTTAAAAACACTAAATGACCACACCTAGCAAAATCAGTCGTCTAATGACGATAATAAAATAATTGCAAAACCCCGGGTTGTTACACTTTTTCCCCAAATGCTCTTTCCTATGCACATGAAAACTCAGGCCACCATTATCGTGCTCGTCATTTGAGTGACACGGAGCACCAATCGACGGTTTCCAAAACCATCTTCGTCGATAGCCCCCACTCAACATTCTCCATTCGCTTATACCAAAATCCACATGCTCAAACCTACCTCGTAAATCGCGACCGTACCCTTCCTCCGCAAAATACTGTAGCGATGCGAATTACAAGAAGACATCGAGCTTCACCGACTCTCACCCATAGGTGCTACTCCATTAGCTGAACTCGAATATACACTCACTTCGAGCTATAGCTTCTTCTAATCGACAAGAAAGCTAACCCTAGTAGAATTCCTAAAGCCATTACCGTCGAATACCCTTCTACTGATGCCGCACCTTCCCAAACTTCATATACACGAAGATTTTAGCTAAACTAACTCAAAGAATCGAGTTTTACAAATTTTAGAAATTTATTTTGATCGTTGTTGAATTTTTGAAGCTCTCATTTTATTTCATTTTTCTTTCTCACTATCCATAGGAAGGAAGAACTATTTAAAAGGTTAAGGTGTATGGGTTTGTGGGCTTATTTCAGGATAGGGTAGCTGGAATTTAAGGATAGGGTGGCTGAAGTCAAATCAAGTAAAAATATATTACTTAAATTCAAAATAACTCGCTTATAGTAACTTCAAATCCCGAACCCCTATCGAGGTATGCCGCCTGGCATTTCTATTGTTATACCCCTATTCCGAACGTAATGGAACAAGTTTCGAGACCTAATTCGATCGTATGCAGAAGGTAGATTTTTGAACCTAATTATAATACTAAATTTTCGATATTAATTTCAATGTGTTTCTATCCCATACGACCAAACGGTAAATCCAACCGTTACGAAATTTGAAATTTGATAATAATACACTATTACAGATCTAATGGAACATGTTTCGTCGAATTCCGAGAGTATGCCCTGGAAGGCTATTTTTATGTGTTAGTTTAAACGAGTTATTTCTAAAATCGAGTAAATCACTTGTAAATCGAATTTTAAAATTTTATTATCTTCCTTCTTATTAATAGAAATTAAATAAGCCTTTAAATCATTTTTGTCCAAATAAAATCCAATATTTAATTTATTTAAACAATTTCCAATTATTAAATTCAACAATTAAATTGCCCAATAAATTATTATATTTGAAATTCAAGTTGTCAAATCTATAAAATTAACATTCAAATATTTAAAATCAATTAAATATTCCAATTTCAAATAACCAAAATTATGGGTCGTTACGTTCTTCCCCCCTTAAAAGAATTTCATCCTCGAAATTGCCAAGATAAGAAGAATGGCACAAAACCCATTAACTTTCCCAAAAACAATTTGTTGAAACCACATTATCACTTTTACTAATTTCCAAATTCATCCGTCTGTCCTAATTAATATTATCCATTCAATCATTTTAGGTTATAATCCAAAAATCAATTTTTTAGTTATCAAAATTTCCTTAAGAATTTCTAACTCTTTAAATTTTCGAAAACTTGCATCAGTGTCTCCTTTGCACGGCTAGATCTGAACAACTACAAATCGCCACTACGGGCCGAACCAATTAAAGGAAACAAAAGCAAGCGGCTCAATCATAAACCATCAAATTCGAAATATAACCATGTACCTTTTTGTCGGGAAACCTAATTTTTTTATGATATCGAAGGCATCAATTTAGTTCTTGCTTTATATACTTGCATCTTATTTACAGATAATATCCAATCACAAAATTCAAAATCATATGGTTTTGCTTTTTAAATTTCGAATATTTGCTTTACTTAAGCCCGTACGATGTACATATATCATCCGTACGCAGTACCAAATCTGACCGCTCACTCGATCATATAATTCCACTTTCGAACTAGTATCGTTCACGTCACCACTCTAGTGTGGACTAAGATCTAGTTTCTTAATCAGAAACTGCCATTCTCCTTACATAGTTATATACCGTGATAGAGAATCCTAAAATCAATCAAACATCCATATCTAGTGTTCGCCGTCAAGAATCGAGTGAAAAATCCCAACTCGGATCGATATAAATTATCTCAAAATTCTGTGCTCGAATCGGGATCAAACCTTTATGCGAATAAAATAATATATGGACAACATACTTATTTATGTTGACTAATTTCTTAGTTATACCAAATTTTCTTGTTCACATTTATTTCACTTACAATCAATTATTCACAATCATTATTCACATTCTCTTATTTACTTAGTATATTCCATTCAATACTAATCACCCTTAAAAATTATTCCATCCAATTTCATGTTTAACAACACTTCACTCTATATCAATTCCATTTATGAGTTACTTCATAAATTTTTTAATAAAATTCATATACATTTATTCAGCACTTCCCGTTACTATTTAACAACTTAAGTTCATATCCATTTCTAACCAAACTCAATTTCATTTTCCAATTAAATCAATCCATTTGTTTAAATTTCAACCATAATCAAGTTTGTTTCCAAAATCATTGCACTTAGCGTAACCCAAACAAAATTTCCAAAATTCCCTTTATTTAACTTAATTAAATTTAAATTTCATTCCATAGTTCAATTCCAAATCTTTACTTTTCTTGCATTCAAATTCCAAATTTTAAAATAGCGCTTTAACTTGCAAATTTTCAAATTTTATAAGTTATCAAAATTTATTTTCTCATATTTTCAATAAAACAATTTTATGAAAATCCTAGAGTTTAAATACCTTACTCTAAAGTATTTCAAACCAGTTTTGAAATCATACACACACACACACAAAATCCTTTGGTATATCAAATTACCCCTTTGAATTTTAAAACCAAAATCAGTTTTACTAACCAACTCCAATGGTAGCAATTCCTCTCTTGGTAACTCGAAAATGAACGTCGATGATGCTGTAGTCATCACCGAAATTATTTCCAGCAACCAAAGTTAGTTTATTGCTTTTATTTCCTTTAAAACTTAAAAATATATCAAAAAAATTTCCCATTAATATGCCTATTATTTCCCAAAACCCTTTGAAAACAGTTTTCAAAACCAAGAGGATTTAAATTTCCAGCCTTTAAACCCTTTTAATTTATAAACAGCTTTTATAAACCATATTTATATTTTACATTTGAAATTTCTTTTCCTTTCCATTTATAAATCACATTTATAAACCATATATTTATATGATCTCACTCTAGTTATACAAACCATTTCTTAACTGTTTATCTTGTTTGCATTATAGTATTAACCTTTATTCGATCATAAATAACAATCAATAAATGGTAATAATGCAACATTATCATGTCCTAATAACCAAGCACACCATATGTACCATGATTTCTAGAAAATTATTTCTTTATATACAAAATTAATATAGGTAAAATTATTACATTTACCCAATTTAAAAACAATACCATGTTGAATTTCTCTGTTCAAGTGTTTAGAGATTCCTATCAATAACGTTAACCACTCATATTGACCAGAATCCATAAGCTGCTCAATAGACAAACCAACACAATACAAAACAATTTATCACTAACAAATGCGCGCTCATATATATACACACTCAAACTCATCCTAGGGTGCTACTGACCCTATCTCTAAAAAGTTACCCTACCAAAGCTAAGGTTCTTGCTTAACCTTCAGCTCTGTTACCAAATGTACGACAAGAGATTTTCAAACCTCGAAAATCGACACAGATACATCCACTCTATCACATGCCGAGCAATCGAATGTTGGAAAACCCGATTGTTACGGGAAAAGAAAGAAGGAAGAAGATTAGAAGAAAACTAAACAACACAGAATCTCACAGCGAAGTGAATAATCTATAATATACCATAAATCTTTACACAAAAACAAAACTGTAATATACATATATAAAAACATCAATCAGAGTGTACTAACATATTTCAGTCTGGATGGTTATAACGGTCTGTCCTCACAATTGCTGGTAATACACCAATGAAAATAGTAGAAAATACAACCATCTACGTGAATACATCTCTGGGCCTCCAACTCGTCACCAAAGCTCCAAGTATCCAAACTAATCTGTAATATGCCCGGTCGGACCCGAGCATTATAATAAATAACACCTGCGTTAGTCTGGAAATATAGCGTGAGAAAACACACTCAATTTGAATTCAATTATTTTCCAAAATCCTTTTGAAAAACAAAGGTATATTGTAAGATCACGGCACACATATATATGACGTGTTTTTACCTTACGATAGCCAAACCACTTTCTATATATAAATCCTATGATATTATTATAGTGTTGACGCAATGGATAATTAACAAAACGATATAGATCGATGAAAGTAGCAAATGGTTGATTGACGATACTAAAATGCCCAAATTCATTGATAACAAAGATACCGAATTCTAGCTATCTTCGACACGTTGATCGCGCACGATACCGTGAAAGAAGATCTACAATTCTTCAAACGTTGATCAAGCTCACTTGATACCATGAATTGGCTTCAACAATCGTTGAATCGAGCGCACTCGATTATCCGAAAGTGGAGATAGGAGATCACACTCAGCTACCAATTTAAATGAAAGCACACAGCAATCAAGCAAGAATTTTATTCAAAAATCAACCACCTCCAAAGTTACAACACACTCCCTATTTATAGCATTTTTGACCCAAACCCTTAAGTCATTGCCGACCTAGTTCCCCACGACTCACGACTCATCCTTAGGTTGTACGCGACCTATCACATCACATACATACACGACTCAAAGCATTTACATCACAATAGCCTTCGGCCGACTCAACACTTGAACGACTTAAGGAAACACACAAATATACAACACCTAGGTCGTATTCGACCTTACTACTCACGCGACTTAAGAAGCTAACGACATACGACTTAAAGACAGTACCAACATATTACAACACCTCACACCTTCGGCCGACTCATCGACATACCGACCCATGACTTAACTTCTTGCCGACTTACGACTTAACTTCTTCAGCCATATTCCATTAGGTCGCAACCTATTAGAGTTAGGTCGTTAACTCGGCACAACCTCCCCTCTGGTCTCCAGTTAGGTCGGAAATGACTTAACTCTTCTTCATTAACTCGCATATCTTCCCCACGTGATTCCTTAGGTCAGGAACGACCTATATCTTCCTTATTATGTCGTGGACGATTTAACTCCTCCTTAAGTCGTATACGACTTATCTCTTCTCTTCTAACTTGAGCTGCATCATCCTCCCCTGGTTGAGAGAAATTCGTCCTCGAATTTATAAATTCTTCCACATCAGATTGTTCATCTCCATAATATGGCAAAAGGTGCTTAACATTGAACACGTCAGACGTGTACACATCCTCCGGCAGCTTCAACTTATAAGCATTTTCATTGGTTTTCTTTAGAATTTTAACTGGGCCAATTTTCCTAGCTTCCAACTTGTTATAAGCGCCTACTAGAAAACGATCATTTGTTAACACAACATATACCAAATCTCCCTCATTAAACTCGACACTTCTTCGCTTCATATCTACGGATCTTTTATACTTCTTATTTGCTTTCTCCAATCGCCCCTGAACGATTTTATGACATTCAGTCAACCCATCAACAAAGTCTACAGCTCGTTTAACTGTCCCTTTCGTTTGTGGTACTACCGTTAAGTCCAACGGTCCCCTTGGTAAATTTGAATATACAATTTGAAATGGACTATAACCTGTGCTTCTATTAACCGCATGATTATGTGCAAACTCTGCTTGGCATAACTTCATGTCCCAACTTCTTAGATTATCTTTCACAAGACATCGTAACAAATTTCCCAATGATCTATTAACCACTTCTGTCTGTCCATCTGTTTGCGGATGATAAGCGCTGCTAAAGTTCAACTTCGTTCCCACCATCTTCCACAGACTTAACCAAAAGTGACTCAGGAAACGAGTATCCCTATCCGACACAATAGATTTTGGCAATCCATGAAGTCCATAGATCTCCTTGAAAAATAACTGAGTGACATGAACAGCATCCGCCGTCTTCTTACACGCAATAAAATGCACCATCTTCGAGAAACGATCCACCATAACATATATAGAGTCATTCCCCCTTTGAGTTCTCGGCAATCCCAACAAGAAATCCATGCTAATATCTACCCATGGTTTTGTAGGAACAGGTATGGCATATACAATCCCGCATTTGTAGCTGTCCCTTTCGAAACCTGACAAACATGACATCTATGCACAAACCTTTCAACTTCCCTTCTCATTGACGGCCAATAATAAGACTGAGAAATTAACTGCAAAGTATGATCTCTACCCACATGGCCTTCTTCGTACAACTCTTTCACAATTTTCATTCTCAAACTGAAATCTGGTACACATAATTGATTCCCTTTGAATAAGAATCCATCTATCAACACAAATTCATCAGTACTCCCATCCTTGACTTTCTCAACAAATTTCATAAAGTAAGGATCTTCTTCAACCAATTTTGGTAATAGCTCAAATCCTGTCACTTCAACCTTTATCGTTGTCAACAAATGATTCCTCCTGCTCAATGCATCAGCCACGCGATTCATTATCCTTGATTTTTGCTTCACGACAAAAGTAAACTGTTGCGAATAGGCAATCCATGATGCATGCCTTGCTGAAATCTTGTCATGCCCCTGCAAATGCTTCAAAGCTTCATGGTCTGTGTAAAGAACAAACTTCTTATGGAACAGATAGTGTCTCTAGTGCTTTACTGCTTGAACAATTGTGTAAAACTCAACATCATAAGTGCTATATCTCAACTTAGCTCCTGATAACTTTTCACTGAAATAAGCAATTGGTCTTCCTTTCTGACTCAACACTCCACCAACTCCAACCTTCGAGGCATCGGTATGTAATTCAAATAACAACTGAAAGTCTGGTAATATAAGAATTGGTGCTGTCGTCAAAAGTTCTTTGATTCGTTCAAAAGCAACCCCTGCTTCCTCCAACCAAGAAAATTGCTTCCCTTTCATACAATCAGTAACTGGAACCATCACGCTACTAAAATGTGGAATGAATCTTCGATAGAAAGATACAAATCCATGAAAACTCCTCACTTCAGTAATCGTCTTGGGCTGTGGCCAACTCTTGACAGCTTCTACTTTACTTTCATCCATTTGGATTCCTTCTTTCGATAGGACATATCCCAGAAATCAAACACTGTCCGTCATAAACACGCACTTCTTTACTGCTGCATAGAACTGCTCTTGACGTAGAATCAACAGTACTTCACGCAGATGTTGGACATGCTTTTCCATACTCCCACTGTAGATCAAAATATCATCAAAGTAAACAACCACGAACTTCCCAATGAATAGTCTGAAAATCTGGTTCATCACTCTCATAAAAGTACTCGGTGCATTCGATAAACCAAACGGCATAACCAACCATTCGTATAAACCTTCCCTGGTTTTGAAAGCAGTCTTCCATTCATCGCCTGGTCTAATACGAATTTGATGGTATCCACTCTTCAAGTCAATCTTTGAGAACACAATAGCTCCACTCAACTGATCTATCAAATCATCAAACCTCGGCATAGGAAACCTGTATCTCACAGTGATATTGTTCAAAGCCCGACTATCCGTACACATTCTCCACGAACAATCCTTCTTTGGCACCAATAAGGCTAGCACTGCACAAGGACTCAAGCTCTCCTGAACACGCCCTTGTTCTAACAACTCCTCCACCTGCCTTCTCAGTTCCTCATGCTCCTTAGGACTCATCCTATAATGTGGCCTGTTTGGTAATACTGCCCCTGGCACAAGATCTATCTGATGTTGAATATCCCGCAACAGTGGTAACTCCGTTGGCAACTCTTCAGGAAACACATCACTGAATTCTTCCAATACCGGTTTTACTTCCTCTGGAACTTCTACAGATTCAGTGGTTTCATGTCCAATCAACAAAAATACCTCTGGACTCTCTTCTACTTCTTCAATAAATTCCTTCAAAGTCAATAAAGTTTTAAGCTCCTCAATCTCTTCAGATTTACTCTCTTCCTGTTGTCTCTTCTTTGGAACTAAAATAATCTTAACACCTTCAAACATAAAACTTTAGCTATTGGTCCGACCGTCATGTTGCACTGCTTGATCATACTGCCATGGTCTTCCCAACAGTAAGTGACAAACATCCGTCTCCACAACATCATACCAAATCTCGTCTTTATACTTCTTCCCAATAGAAAATGGAACTCGAACTCGCCTATCCACCTTCACTTCTCCTCCTTTTCTTAACCACGCTAACTTATAAGGATTTGGATGCTTCTCCGTTTTCAGCTTCTACTTTCTCACGGCTTCAGTAGAAAGAATATTTCACAACTTCCAGCATCAATTACAAACTTAAAAACCTTTCCCAGAATTGTGCATGTGGACTGAAAGATATTACTCCTCAACCAACTAGCTTCTTCTTCTTGCTTCGGTATTAAACAAGACCTCCTCATCATTAGATTACATCCTTCATCTCCTGACGCTACATCATGTTCATGCTCCTCAACTGGACTAGGATAACCTTCACCAACATCCTCACCTTCAACTTCACCAATCATAGTTCGTTTCTTTGGCTTCGGACATTCATTACCCTTGTGACCCACTTCCTGGCAATTGTAACACTTGAAACTGTTGTTGACCTTCGTCTTCGCAACTTCATTCACAACTGGTTTACTGATAGATTTAGGAACATTAGAGCTTCCACTAACACCCTTCACTTGATTGTTCGAATTAGTAAACACACCACCTCCACGCCTTGCCTGCTTCGCCCAAGCCAACGCTTTCTGATGTGCTTCTGCTACAGATCTAGGATCAAACATATTCACCATATCTTGAATCTTTATCCTCAACCCTCCAACAAATCTAGCAGTCAGCTGTTCCTCTGTCTCCATAATGTCATTTCGAGCAATCAGTTGATAAAATTCATCAGCATAATCATTAACAGTCTTCGTCCCCTGCCTCAGATTCTGCAACCTCTCATACATAAGTGATTGATAATTATATGGCAAGAATGTGGCCTTCATCAACTTCTTCATCTTCTCCCATGATTCAATCTTCGACTTTCCCATTCTCTCCCGTGTAAGTTTAGTTTGTTTCCACCATGCCATAGCTCTACCTCTCAAACAAGTAGCAACCAACTTCACTTTTCGATTCTCGGGAACCTCCTTGAAATCAAAGATCTCTTCAACATTAGACAACCAATCAAGAAATTCTTCAGCCAATGTCTCCTTTACGCTGCTAGATTCGAACAACTATAAATCGCCTCTACGGGCCCAAATCATCAAAAGAAAAAAAGCCAAGTGGCTCAATCATAAAATCATCAATTTCAAACAACAATTTAAACATGTACCTTTCTGTCGGCCAATCCAATTTTCTTATGATGTTAAAGACATCAATTTAGTTCTTGCTTTTATATTCTTGATCTAATTTACTAATGATATCCAATCATATAATTCAAAATCATTTCATTCAGAAATTTTCAAATTCCAACATTTATCTCATAAAAATCCATACGATGTATGTATATCATCCGTCCGCAAAATAAAATCTAATCGCTCACCCGATCACACAACTTCACTTCCAAACTAGTATCGTTCACCCGACTCCCTAGTGCGGACTCAGATCTGGTTCCTTGATCAAAAATTATCATTCTCCTTAAATAGACATAATTATGATAGGGAACTCCAGAATCAATCAAAAATCCATATCTAGTGCTCGCCGTCGAAAATCAAGTGGAAAATCCTAACTCGGATCGATATAAATTATCCCGAAATTCTCTTCTCGAATTTGGATCAAACTGTGATGCGAATAATATACATACAACTTACGTCTTTATTTCATTTGATTCTTAGATATATCAAATTCTTTTTACTCAAATGCATTTTACTTATAATAGTCATCCATAATTATTATACTCATTGCTTTATTCACATTCGTTATTCACTTAGTATATCCTTCCCAAACTAATTTCATTTAAGAACTATTCCACGTTCATTTCATTTTAACCAATTTTCAACTTCACTATTTTCTTAATACATTTCTTTAATACCAATTTCACTTAAGAACTTTCACCATCAATTTTCTTAAGTCTATTATAACATTTTATACAAATGTTCTTAGCTTTATTTCCACCACAACTCTTAAGTTATATCCATTTATATTCAAATTCAATTCCAATTTTCCAGTTTCATATTTTATTATTATCAATCAATATTCCAAACCATATCCAAATAACTAATTGATTTAATTAGTTTATCCACTAATTTATTTCCAATCTCAATAAATTCTATTTTCAACAATTACTTCATTTAGACAACCGAGGCTACATTTTTTCAAGTTTCACTTTAATTAACTTAACTTAAGTCAAATTTTTATTTCCTAGTTCACATTTCAAATTTTACTTTCCTTGCATCCAAATTCAACACTTTAAAATATTGCTTTCTTGCAATTTACAAATTTTATAAGTTATTGTTAACTCCTCTTTTCCACGACTCAAGGACCTAACGAGTTAATTTTGGCAGCGACCTAACGACCTAAAGAATGAGCAAGCTAACATATATGCGACTTAGCGACCTAAAGCATAGAGCAGTTCAATGCGGCACAACATAACGACCTAACGAATTAAGAGGTTAAACGACCTAACGGGTTAACACACAAGCGACCCAACGAGGATGAAGTTCTACAGCGAGCTAACATGTGACGACCTAAGCGACCGAGCGACCGAGCGACCGAGCGACCTAGTAAATAGATGTCCTATGCGACCTAGTGAGTTAACGACCTAGCGAGTTAACGACCTAGCGAGCCACAAGCTTCATATCGTTATGTCGCTTAGTTATAGGTCGAACCAACACTAGATCGCTGCTACTCATGAACTCAGCCTAGGTCGCTCCACTAGGTACCTCGACATGATTAATTCACCAACTATTCTCCCCTAGGTCGCTCACGACCTAAAACCTACCAGCTTGCTCAGGTGATCAAGTGCAACCATGATGAGCCGTAACTTGTTCTCCCCTAGGTCGCTCACGACCTACGACCTACCCCTAGGTCGCTCACGACCTACGACCTACCTTCAGGTTTTCCCTATAAATACCCCGCCTGCTGCAACTAAAAGGGGACTTTTGAGATCATTTCTGGAACCCTATACTTTGTTGTTTTCTCGACTCATCTGACACTTCAAACACCGAAGATGCTTCAACGAACTTTAAGAAGAGATCTAGCACATTCAACATGAATTCGAAAGAGCTCTTCTACATCGAAGTTCTAGCTACTTGTCTTAGTGGTGTTGTAATTGAAGATCATTATAAAAGTTGTTATCGAATCAGCAATAAAGAAGATTAAAGTGGACGTAGGCTTGACTTTAAGCCGAACCACTATAAAACTTGTCGTCTCTTTATTGTTTTTTCTGTGATTTTCTACTTATTTCTAATCCCCATGTGGTGCTTTCACTTTATATCTACTTACACCAGGGTGTTAGCGTCCAATTTTAGCTTTAACATTTTTGGTGCATTCGCTGAGAAGAATCGAACTCAGGAGTGCTCCAATCATTGCTTCGCAAAAGTTTGTTGAAAAAAATCTCTCTCAAAACCAAAAGTCTATCAGAGATCATGGCTCCTGGAAGAAAGAGCAGATCTACTAGACCTGGTGATGCTCATGAGAATACCGCCACTTCTCCTTCGTTAAGTCAAGAAGCTCCAAGTGTTGGAATTACACGGGCGGAGTTAGATGCTGTAGTGTCTGGGTTATATCAGCAAATGGAAGCCCAGAACACTTTAATGCTGGATAGGTTGAATGCCTTGCTCGAAGCTAACCATCAACCAATGAATAATGAAGGAAACTTTTCTGATGATGTTCATAATTCTGAAGGGAGGAATATTCCTCAAAGGGCAGCTGGCCCTGCTGAAGGGGCACCTCCCCAAGCTGGAGGATCAAAGCAGCAGCCAACTCTCCGCGAACGTTTATCCGGGCAAACATCCAAGAAAATGGCCGACGTCTGTCCCGTAAAGCCTCTAAATAATGAGGATTACCTCTCGGGAATGATTCGACAAATCATGAAAGAGAGCATGCAGAGGGATGAAGATGAGAATGACTGGGGGTTTGCTCCAAGCAAGACTCCGTTCACCGAAAGATTTATGAAAGCAGAATTTCCAAGGAAGTTTGTTCCCCCCACCATTCCAGCTTATCGGGGGACAAGCGACCTAATCAATTCTTGTACAAGTATTACTGGCACATGACAGGTGCCGGGCCGACAGATGAGATCAAATGCCGGTACTTTTCGGTATATTTGGAAGGAGTGGCCCTACTCTGGTTTACAAAGCTTCCAGTCCGATCTGTATACCAGTTCTCCGATTTAACTTGGAAATATAAAGAACAATTCAGATTGTATGCTTCAAAGGCCAAGGACATAATGTCACTGTCCATCCTAGAACAGAATCCCCAAGAGTCTATTAGATCTTTCTTAAACCGCTTCAACATAGCCTTGGCTGAAGTCGACAATGCGGAGCCATGAATGATTTTGACTTACTTGATGAGGGCTATTGACAAATCGAGTGAATTTGGAAAATGGCTAAAGATGAAAGAGCCAATTTCGCTTGAGAAATTCTAAAAAAAAGCTGATGAGTTCATGCACTTGGAAAGCCTTCATGCATCGGTAAAAGTGGTATTGATAGAGGTTGGTAATAATAATGCTGCTTCAAATAAAAAGGAATCTGGTACTCAGAAGAGGGAGAACGATGGTGGGAAGAAGCGAGGAAATGCGAAGAAAACTCATCTTTTTAGACCCTCAAACTTCACTCCCTTAACCGATACTCTAGAAAATATTTTCTTTGCAACCAAGGATACTTTTTAATACCCCAGACCAGCTAAGTTGAGGCTTGGGAAAAATGCTGTTTAAAATGGAAGATTCTGTCGATTCCACAATCAACTCGGCCATGACACTAATGAGTGCCGCCATTTGAAGAGTTTGATTGAGGAGCTGTTGAGTGAAAATAAATTTCAGCAGTATGTGAAGAGAAACAGGAACGACCCAACTGCATCTACTCAGGGGCAACAAGTTCCTATTCATCAACCCAGTTCAGGTGAGAGGGCTGCAGCGCATGAATCTGTAAGGCCCGTCATTAATGTGATTACAGGGGGTCCTCACCCATTAGGCAGAAGTTGAGGGTGAGATGGAAAGATATGCACGTGCTTTGAGATATACTCTGGCCGAAGAGAGTGTTTTTGTTTTGTAAGATGCCACACCTCTAAAACAGCAGAGAACTTTCAATGATGACATCATATTCCGGGCACGAGACTCCGTTGGTGTAGAGGCCCCTACCATCGATCCTTTGGTGATATCTGCTGCCATCGGACCAGCCATTGTAAGGAGGATGCTTGTTGATTGCGGTGCCTCTTGCAATGTCCTCTTCAAAAAGACACTTGATCAAATGAAAATTCCCATGGCTGATGTCCGAGCTTCTTCTCAGAAAATTGTTGGGTTCACTGGAGAACCAAAACAGCCTGTTGGGACTATAGACCTATTTGTGGAACTTGGAGAAGGGGAAAAGAAGGTGGTCTGAAAGCAAACTTTTGTAATTGTTGACGAATTCTCTGCTTACAACGCGTTCTTGGGTAGACCAACTCTTGTTGCATTCAAGGCCATTCTCGCCCCATGGTGCTTGACTATGAAGTTCCCCACCGATAATGGCGTCGGTGCTGTGAAAGAGGACCAAAACGCCGGGCATGAATTATTGTCTTTTATGGTTATGATCAAATCACGATGCATGACCCAGATCAGGAGGACACGAGCTTCATCACTGATGTTGGTCTTTACTTCTATAAAGTCATGCCCTTCGGACTAAAGAACGCGGGGGCTACTTATCAAAGACTTGTTAATGCCATGTTCAAGCCCCAGATTGGCAAGACTATGGAAGTATATATAGATGATATGTTGGTAAAATCAAAGAAGGCAGTAGACCATATGGATCATTGGGAAGAAATGTTCGCGATCCTCCAAAAGTACGGAATAAAGCTAAACCCTCTGAAATGTTCATTCGGAGTGGAGTCCGGATAGTTCTTGGGTTTCATTGTGAATGCTAGGGGCATTGAAGCTAATCCTGCTCAGATTACGGCCTTAAGAGAAGTCAAAGCCCCTAGAACGAAGAAGGAATTGCAAAGCCTTAATGGAAAAGTCGCTTCTTTTAGTCGGTTTATTTACAAAGCTACTGATAAATGCATTCCCTTCTTTGATGCTCTGAAGAAAGGAAAGAAAAACTTTGAATGGACTCCTGAATGCCAGAAAGCTTTTGATGAGTTGGTTCGCCACATGAAAACACCTCCAATACTTTCTAAGCCCAAAAATGGTGAAGATCTTTTCATATATCTAGCAGATTCATCTCATGCTCTCAATGCGGCATTGGTACGGGAAGACGAAAAAGTTCAGCGCCCGGTTTATTACATCAGCAAAAGATTCACTAGGGCAGAGATGAATTATTCAAAACTGGAAAAGCTTGCCTGTTGCCTATTGATTGCGTCCAGAAAGTTGAGGCCATATTTCTAAGCTCATCCTATTAAAGTCCTCACTGATCAACCTCTAAAACAAGTCCTATTTCGCCCTGAAACTTCGGATCGTCTTCTGAAGTGGAATATTGAACTCAGCCAATACGATATCACCTATTATCCCCGAAGAGAAATCAATGGACAAGCTTTAGCAGATTTCATCACAGAATACACAGATAAAGGTGATAGTGAGGAAGAGGTGACTGATAACATCCCAATTCGATGGAAATTATATGTTGATGGTGCAAGAAATGATTACTGTTCCGGAGCTGGGGTTGTGATTGAAACCCCTGAAGGGTGGTCACTGTGCGATGCATTGAGATTAGAAACTCCTTCGACAAATAATGAAGCAGAATATGAAGCTCTTATTGCCGGCTTGAAGATTGCTAAAGAAATGAACATCAGAGCATTGCAGATCTATAGTGATTCTCAGCTTATTGTATGCCAAGTCAAGAAAGAGTTTCAAGCTAAAGGGGCAAATCTGCCTGCGTACTTGTCAAAGGCCTGGGAGCTTCTTGATGATTTTGACCATTACACAATAAGCCATATACCCCGGGAGGAGAACATGAAGGCAGATTCTCTCGCAAAGTATTCAAGCTTTGGCGAAGCTCAATTGTTGGGATTGGTCCCTGTAGAAGTCTTGTCAGCTCCAAGCACCAATGAAATGGATATTGACCGGATCAGGGCTGTATCTCAAGAACAGGAGTCGTGGATGACTCCGATTAAGGAATATCTACTCAACGGCTCCCTGCCAGAAAACTCAAAAGAATGCTAGAAGCTGTTAAGAAAAGCCGCCAAATATGTAATTCAAAATGGCCGGTTGCACAAACGGGGATTCTCGATGCCATTACTTTGATGTGTAACCAAGGAAGAGGCTAAGACAATTTTAGCTGAGGTGCACGGAGGAGAGTGTGGGGATCATTCAGGTGGCCAAACTTTAGCAAAGAAAATTCTCCGCTATGGCTATTTTTTGGCCAGATATTAATCGAGACGCTGCTAGCTATTCCCGAAAGTGTGACAGATGCCAGAGATTTGCAAAAATCACAAGAGCACCTTCCATCGAACAAACACAGATGGTCAGTACATGGCCATTTTCCATTTGGGGGATAGATCTCATTGGTCCTTTACGGACTGCCAAGTCCAGAATCAAATATGCTATTGTTGCTTTTGATTATTTCACTAAATGGGATGAAGCTGAACCATTGGCTACTATTACCTCTAAAAAGATGATAAATTTTGTGACTAAAAATATCATTTGCAGGGATGGTGTGCCTCAGAAGATAATCACAGACAATGGTACCCAATTCGAAAGCGAAGAATTCCAGGACTTTTGCAAGCAATTCAAGATCCAAAAAAGCTTCTCAGTAGTGGCTCATCCGCAGGCGAACGGGCAAGTGGAAGCAGTAAACAAAATTATCAAGTCAACCATCAAAAAAACAGCTGGAAAAAGCAAAAGGTGTTTGGGTCGATAAGCTGCCACTAGCACTATGGGCATACAGAACTACTCACAAAACTGCGACTGGGCACACTCCATTCTCATTAGCATATGGATAAGAAGCAATGATTCCGGTGGAAATAGAGGACCCCTCACACAGAAGAATCCATTTCAACCAAGCTGAAAATGAAGAGCTGCAACTTGAAGCACTTGACTTCCTTGATGAAAGAAGGGAAGAGGCTAAGCTCAGAATTGCAACCCATCAACAAAGGATAGCCAGGCACTTCAATCCCAAAGTTCGCCAACGCAGCTTTGAAATTGGGGATCTAGTCTTGAAAAGGATCATGATAGCAACAGGAGTGTTTGGGCCAAACGGGGAAGGGCCGTATGTCATACGCAAAAAACTTCTTGATGGCACTTTCAAACTCACAACTGTCTAAGGAGATCCAATTCCAAGAGCTTGGAACAGCAATCACTTGCATCCATATTTTACTTAGAAGCTTTGCTTAAATTTGTAAAATGATTGTGGATGTCTTATTCTTGTATTGAAAACCATTGTAAAACCATTGCAAATGAATAATAAGAACTATAAAGTGGATGTAGGCCCAGTTCTTGGCCGAACCACTATAAATCTTGTGTTCTTTATTACTATAAAATGCCTGTTTCATTTCGATATGCAAATATTTACGCTTATTGCTAAAATGTCGATTTAATATCGCTGGCTATCAAAGCAAAGCTTACCTATTAAACATATCCTAAGGCTCAGCGATTTCTACAAATACTCAACAAACAAATGTCAAGCCACAAAAATTCCAAATTCAATTCCTACATAAGAAGTGCTTCTCACAAATAGTTGGTGATTCCACCGAAGGGGCACCTTCCCACAGTGAAGGTTCCAAGCCCTTGCTAATTGATTGCAATCGTTTGTGAAAACGGACATCCGATTAAATAGCTTGCGTCTGCCCTGTGGAGTCACTTAACAATAAAATACACTTCTCAGGAAAAAAGAAAATAACTTGCAAAGAAAGAAAACATGTTCTTGGAAACAACAACGAGGAATTGCTGAGGGGAAGATGGTGAAAAGACATGGGCAAGTAGACATAAACAGCCAAAAAGAAGTCTTGTCTCTCGACAAAAAGGTTGGCGGAACCACCGGAGGGGCACCTTCCCACAGTGAAGGTTCCAGGCCCTTGCTAACTAATTGCGATCGTTTGTGCAAACGAACATCCGGTTAGGTAGCTTGCGTCTGCCCCGTGGATCCACTTAACCGTGAGATGCAACCTTTCTGGCGAGCCAACCACAAATAAATTCAAGCCCTCTTCGGAGGCACAACTCTTCGGAGGAAAAATCCCTCTCCCGAGGCACACAAAGCCTTCTTCGGAGGCCCATTTCATCGGAGTTGAAGTACAAAAAGCTCTCTTCGGAGACCCACTTCACCAGTGTTGAAATGCCAAAAGCCCTCTTCGGAGGCCCATTTCACCAGAGTTGAAGTGCAAAAAGATCTCTTCGGAGACCCACTTCACCAGAGTTGAAATGCCAAAAGCCCACTTCGGAGGCCCATTTCACCAGAGTTGAAGTGCAAAAAGCTCTCTTCGGAGACCCACTTCACTAGAGTTGAAATTCCACAAATCCCTCTTTGGAGGCCCGCTACCCGTGTAAAGGCAAAAACAAAGCCCTCTTCGGAGGCCCGCTACCCCACGTAAAGGGAAAAAAGAAAGCCCTCCTCGGATGCACAAAAAAAAAGCCCTCTTCAGAGGCACACTTCTACTCTCAAGGGAAGATCAATTACTCCATAATGAGAATATTCTTCTCCGAAAATTGAAGTGCCAAATCAAAGCCTTCTTTAGAAGCCCGCTTCACCGCGTAGGAGAATCCACTACTAAAAAAATGGTCATCTCCGAAAGTTGAAGTGTACAAATTTTTTCTAAAAAAAAGAGAGAAGACTTCTCCAATACAAGGCACAATCTACTAGAGCAGAATAATACTTCCTCAAAATGGAAGAATTATTCTTTAAAGTAAGAATGCAAGCCTTCTCAAAATGGAAGAGTTGTTCTCCAAAGTAAGAGTACAATTCTTCTTAAAACAGAAGAGTTGTTCTCCCAAATCTTACCAAAGTGAAAGAGATTGCATTAAGCCGTGGTATGGGGGTAATACAGTATAGCTACATTAATAGAAGCAATGCTCAAGCAACATAACACAAGTTTACTGCAATATCACACAAAGAAAATGAAGAAACTTTTGTGAAAATAAGGAGTAAATGCATTCACAAATACAGTCAAAAGATTGTACAAGTAAAAAGAATCATTTTATTCCATGCTATAAAATTTTATACATGTGCAGGTTTCAAAAAAGCGGGGGCCGGTACCCGCACAATCTCCGGTCAATACAAGCATTTATATACAAGCAAAATGCAAAAAGGCAAAACAAGAAGGATAAAGCGAGACTCGTCATTTCTTCTTCCCGCAACCTTTAGAGCCCTCGCCTGGCTTAATAGGTAGCTTTTGGAGCCGGCCTAAACGAGTCTCGGAAGAAGGGAAAGAGGTACAATTGGGTATAATTCCGCTTTCTCTTCACTAGCAGAAGTGCTTTTCTTTCTCTTCTTCAAAGTTGTGCGCTTCCCCTTCTTCCTTGAAGAAGACTTGCTGCCCGGAGTGATAAATTCAGACAACTTTGTGTCGTCGATAATAATTTTCTCCTCAGTCCTTTCACCTTCTTCAAGTTCCTCAGCCTTCTGCTCTTGTGAAGCGGCCGGGTCGTCCAAGCCTTAAAGGGCTTCTATTTGTTCTTCCTGCGACCCCGGTTGAGAAGCAGGAGTGATTTGAAAGGATGGAGGAAGAACAGCTGGAAGAAGAGAAGTCTGTGCAGCACTTGGTGTTCTCACTACAGAAGAAGAAAAGTTAAAATCAGTATTCCTCGTAAAAAGAGGAGATAGTGGCCCGTCAAGACTTAAGTAATAAGCAAGAAGTTCATCAAGCTCAGTCGAAGCAAACGAGTAATCCACTTGAGCTGGATCAACGTTGAAGTTACCTGGAGAAGTTGGCTTTATCACGTCAACTTCAAAGTCCTCTGCTTCAACGCTTTCTTGAGCCTCATCTCCAGTTTGAGCAGTTGCAATTTCAATGTCAGCTTTAGCAGGAGGCGAAGAATGGGAACTGGAGCTAATAATATCAATGTCGGCCAAAACCGAAGGATGAGTCAGGTCGGTCGAAGGTGCCTTCCCTAAATGTTATCCTTCTGTTGTTCCGGCTCGCTCTTTAGCAAGTTGCTCCTTCCCCCTGGCAAGGGCGGCACGTGCCTCATCATCCAGATAATGCGCCTCAAAATCTGCCTCAGCATAGCCAGTGCCTCCAAGCATATCAGTTGCGGCTTCCCACACTTCGGCCAAGGTAATCTCATACTTAGGGCCCAGAAATGAGAGACTATCACGCCTCAGGACGCTGTGCAAATAAAACTCGAATAAGGTAGAGATGGTGTTGTCTTTAGTTGCCTCATGAGATTCTTCGGCTGCTGCTTTGCCTGCAATGGCCTCATCACGCTCTTTTTCAACTTTAGAAAGCCGAGTTTTTAACATTTCAATCTCCATGTCCTGGGAGCTAGTTTTTTCCCGCAACTGAGCAACATCAGTGCGGTAGCTTTCTACAATTTTCTCCTGTGCCTCAAGTCTAGCCTCAGTATCTCTTTGACTAGCATGGGCATCTCCCACTTGCTTTTGAAGCACCTCTTCCTTTTGAGTGTAGGAAGTGTAAGAGGCAGCAAGGTCGTCTTTAAGCCGCTTGACTTCAGCTTCGAGCTTGTCATTGTATTCGGTGATATTTTTCATCTCCGTGTCATGATGGTCAAGAACTTTTTGCCATTCGGTTTTATCGCTCTCCATGGTTAACATAGCCTCGAGATTTAAGCGATTTACCCTTTGAAGCTCGTCAACTAGCTTTTTCCATCCATACATTCTCTCAATGTCAAGTTTAAAAGCGTCAAGATTCCTTAGCATGGCCTGCTTGTCAATGGGAACAAAGTCCAAGTCAAAGCGTACTCCTTTTAAACACCAGTTTGGAAACCGGCTTTGCAGTGCAGGCGGGGCATTCTCAATTTGATACAGAGGCCTACTGATGATCGTTTGAATATCAGCTCTTTCAAGGGCAGGAGAGCTGGAGGGGATTTCCAAAGACATGGGAGCAGCGGGCTTTTCAGAAATTGTAGACGCCGGCCTTTCACTAAGCTTGGCCCGCTTGCTCGGATCTTCAGCGACATGACCTTTCCCTTTGACATCATAATATTTTCTTTAGTGGGAATCATCATCTCTCTGGGAAGAATCATGTCGTTCATCCCTTCTCCCATATCGCTCCTCATAAGCCAACCTCTCGCGAGCTTTTCTTGCGGCTCTTTCTTCGTCGGTCTCCCTAGGGGCAGGAAGATACCGTCTTGGATCATAAGAGTCGCATCTTCCATAGCGCTGAAAGTCATCATAGTATGAGCTACTACGTCCCATTGGAGAACCTGAAAGTGAGGAAGAGACAAAACTTAAGAATCTTCAAAGTAAAAAATCTAAGTACATATAAGTGCCAAAAATCCTAAGTGTGTGTGATGTGCAAACTACGCGCGTCAAACTACAAACCACTCTTCGGTTGGGGAGTGATGACGGATTTTACAGTGGGTGTCAACTCTTGGGCTGACGGAATTTGTTGCAAGACGGATGTCGCCTCAACTGCTGGGGAAATAACTTTAGTAGTGGTAGTGTCATCTTTAAAGAGCCCCTGTGAAGTAACCACCAGGTCGCTCAGTCCCTCAAAAATGTCGTCACCATCATGCCTAGTGGGACTTTCTCTCTCAGCTCCTTCATCAGCAGCTTCCCGGAGTGTTGAGGAGGTTCCTCTTCTTCGATAACCGGGGGAAGTGCAAATTTGCCGGAAGACCCCACAACGTCAACGGAAGCAGAACATTTCACCAATGAAGCCTTGGTAGTAGGTTCCTTCGGTGCAAGTTCTTCGGTGGAAACCGGGGTATCTAGTGTCTCTACTTGAGAACCAGAGGCATCATGAAGCTGAGTGGATCGGGAAGAATGCAAAAGTGCGAATTGGTGCACAAATTCGTCCTACAGCAAAAATTTAACGCTTCTCTCCTCAACCGCCACAGCACTTAGTCTTTCAAAAGTAGGCTTATGGCTGGAATCTTTAGAAAGAGGAGGAAGTGCTGTAAAAGTAAATAATGAAGTTAGCACTTTACAACTTGGATTTTGAAAAGCTCAAACAGAAAGAACGGAGATAGGCAAGCTTACTTCCTACTCTCCAAATGTCGTAGAATCCCGGGGGGCAACGGACGAAGAAAAATTGGTTCAAAAACCCGTGGGCGCTTTCAGGAAGATCAGTGATCAGTTAATGGTTCCTTGCGCTTCTCACAAGTATGATAGAAGGATGATCTTTGTTCTTCGCAAATGTGCACAAATTGAAAATCTCTTCAAAGCTCGGAAGACGGTCGAGTGTCCTCCTGAACAGTACACACAGTCCCATCAAGATGGCGTAGCCATTGGGGTACAACTGGAAGGGAGAGATAGTTAATCGGAGAAGGTGCTATTGAAGAAAATCATTAAAGGGAGGGATAGATCCACTCAAGCACATCTGACGATTAACTGCGATAAAACCAAAATGTGGCATGTCAGCAGTATCATTTACCCCAGGAAGCAAAGCGTCCGCTTCAGCGATACGAACTGAATACATAATTGATTGAACACCCGTTGGTTCAGAGTAGTTGAAGTTCTTTCCGGGGGATTATCCAAGGGGTTAGCTATTGGGAAGACCTCTCCAGCTTGCCCTACTATCTCTTCTTATTGAGAAGTCATTCTACACAAGTAACTGGATATTCAAATATGAAGGTGCGCGTTTGCTAAAAGCGTGTGAAGTGTTGTGCAAGACTACTAAAATAACAAGTAAATGAAATAAAACTTGAAATAATACTGATTAATGCACGTCAATTCAGGAAGTTTTAAGGCTTGTTATTAAACCAAAGTTAAGTGTAGTATCAATGCAGACGATATTTAGCAACAAGCAGGTATAACTGTATGAATTTTGCGTTGATACTTCATTTAATCAGTTGATTCACATCACTTCATCTTTAGTCAGATTCATACTATTTTACTTAAGTAAAATATCGTTTCTTTGATCTAATCCATCACTCGTTGTGGGCAGTCGATGATGAGTATATTTGTCCCATTTTTCTGCAAACGTTGTGTTTAACAGGTTGTTAGCGTTAAAGTTAATATAATCTGTAAGAAAAGGTGCAACAAGTTCAGGCAGGTTATCTCAACAGTTCAAGTTGAAAATTCAATTAAGTACTGTCCAATTTTTACAAGTAGTCAAGCTCAAACGACATAGCATAGGTCCAAGCTTCCTTAAGTCGCACTGTTCAAGTCAAAAAGTTCAGCAATATCATGTTCCCACGAGTTAAAAGGTTATGATGCAGATTATGGCTTCAAGTCAAGGCAGTGCATATTTGTCTAAGTGTTAGGTCGTTCGAATATACTCACAACCTAAAGTTTATGTCGCAAACAATTAGGTCGCTGGTTCGTTAAGTCGTTTGGCTTTCCTTAGGTCACAAGGGCTATTAGATCGATCAAGTTCATTAGGTCGCTCCTAAAGTAGCTCGGCAGTATAACACTATCTCCAATCAACAAACACTGAGGCCTGCCCTCCACTCATGCGCTGCCACGCGTCCGCCACCTCGCATCACTAGGAATGCAACGGTTCAACCTAGAACCCACTAACCCGTTAACCAAAGATCTCCATGTCTCCTCCAAACTCACAAACCAGTTAACCTGAGACCCAATAACCCATCATCATCTCCCCACATTGCCAAAATCACCTAAAACCAAATCAAATCACCTCAAGTCCATCATAAATCCGATTCATTACTATGTTCATTGCAATGGTAACGTAACCAATGATGATCAGAAATCGATCGTAACGTGATTTATAGTGAAACGCGGCATGTGAAATTGGGTTAGAGACGAAAAATGGGGAATTCGTGATTCGATGGTGATCGTGGATTGGATAATAAACGGATCCACTTACGTGATGAGATAATGGAGATGATCGGCAACCAGTTAGTTCGAATTCGTCTTTGAAAGTTCAGAGTTCTTCGATGGCGGTTTTGAGAGTTGGAGCAAGTAAAGAGAAGAAGGAGTGTTATGCGACTTATATACAGGGACAGAGGAGTCTAAATCGGTGCACACGACCTAACTCCCTCATTAAGTCGCTCACGACCTAACGCTCAGCAAGGCGCGAGTTAAGAAGTATCGAAGCACAGGACCTAGTCTCTAGGCGTATACTTCGAGGGGCAAGTGGTAACTCCTCTTTTCCATGACTCAAGGACCTAACGAGTTAATTGTGGCAGTGACCTAATGACCTAAAGAATGAGCGAGTGAACATAGATGCAACTTAGCGACCTAAAGCATATAGCAGTTCAATGCGGCACAACCTAACGACCTAACGAATTAAGAAGCCAAGCGACCTAACGGGTTAATACATAAGCGACCTAACAAGGATGAAGTTCCAGAGCGAGCTAACAGGTGACGACCTAAGCGACCTAGCACTCAGCGACCGAGCGACCTAGTAACTAAATGTCCTATGCGACCTAGCGAGTTAAGGACCTAGCGAGTTAATGACCTAGCGAGCAACAAGCTTCATATCATTATGTCTCTTAGTTATAGGTCGAACCAACACTAGATCGCTGCTACTCTTGAACTCAGCCTAGGTCGCTCCACTAGGTACCTCGACATGATTATGTCACGAACTATTCTCCCCTAGGTCGATCACGACCTGCGACCTACCAGCTTGTTCAGGTGATCAAGTGCAACCATGATGAGCCGTAACCTGTTCTCCCCTAGGTCGCTCACGACCTACGACCTACCCCTAGTTCGCTCATGACCTACGACCTACCTTCAGGTTTTCCCTATAAATACCCTGCCTGCTCCAACTGAAAGGGGACTTTTGGGCTCATTTCTGGAACGCCTATACTTTGCTGTTTTCTCGACTCATCCGACACTTCAAACACCAAAGACGCTTCAACGAACTTTAAGAAGAGATCTAGCACATTCAACATGAATTCGAAGAGCTCTTCTACATCGAAATTCTATCTACTTGTCTTAGTGGTGTTGTAATTGAAGATCATTATAAAAGTTGTAATCGAATAAGCAATAAAGAAGATTAAAGTGGACGTAGGCTTGACTTGAAGCCGAACCACTATAAAACTTGTTGTCTCTTTACTGTTTTTTCTGTGATTTTCTGCTTATTTCTAGTTCCCCTATCAACGGGTGGTGCTTTCACTTTATATCTACTTACACCGGGGTGTTAGCGTCCAACTTTAGCGTTAACAGTTATCAACTTACTTATATCTCATTCACTAATTTTCTTCCAATTCACTTCATTTACTTAGTTTACTTTACTAATTTATTTCATACCACACTCACCTTCATTTAACTTCTCTTAAGTTAAATTTCATTTTCCATTTTCAACATTCAGTTTTGCTTTCCAAATTATATAAGTTCAATCTTATTCTCTCATATTTCCAATAAACGTGGAAATAAAATCCCAAAGTTTTAAACATTTTTAGTTCTAAGTATTTCAAAATCAATTTTGAAATTATATGTTTATATATAGACAAATTCCTATGTATGTCAAATCCTCCCTTTTGCATTTTAAACCAAAACCAGTTTTACCGCACAAAATTATAATATCAAATCATTAAGGTAGCAATTCATCACTTAGAAACTCGAAAATGAACATTGATGATGCCGCGATCATCATCAGAATTATTTTCCAACGACCTAAGTGAGTTCAGTTCTTTTATTTCCTTTAAAAACCATTTTAAAAATATTTCAATTCGCAAATATTCTCTCTAATAATATCATTATTGTTTTCCAAGACTTCGAAAAACATTTCGAAACCAACGGGAAATAAACTCCCAATTTTCCCACTGTTAAATCTTTAGTAAAATCGTTTTTATAAACCATATCAATTTTTTAAATCACATTTACAGAACCATATTTACACAATCCTATTTTGTTATACGAAATTATTTCTTAACTTTTGACTATAATATCTACTTCTATTCAATCACCAAAACACCATATGATTATGGTTTCGTATTATCATTTCCTAACAACCAAGCACACCATATATAACTATAATAATTTCTAAAAATTATTCCTTTCGTATATAAAAATAATATGGATAAAATTATTTCATTTACCTCATTTCAAAACAATACCATGTCGAGTTGCTCTTTCAAGTGTTTATAGATCCCTGACAATAACGTTAATTACTCGTATTAACCAGAATCCATAACCCACTCAATAGATCAATCAACACAATGCAAAATAAATTTTATGTTCACTAACAAATTTGCGCTTTTATCTATCCATACACTCAAACTCAATCTAGGATGCTATTGACCCTATCTCTAATGAGTTACCCCATCAAAGCCAACTCGCTTAACCATTATTTTCCTATCATACACTCAAACTCATTCTAGGATATAAACAGACGAAAATAAGGTCGAAGATCACCTTCTAACCATTGATGGATGGATTTTCCTATCATCGTCCTAGAAGAACAAAATGAGTTTATACATACAATATAACACCTTTGACGGTAATTATACCATATAATTCCTGTGTTTCTCCTAGATATTCCCAAAGTTATGTTTTGGGTCCAGATTTAATAATCGGTTATTTAACTATCGAATAAACAATCATTCAACCAAAGAGTTTGTTTTCCACTAAAAACACTAAGTCTCACTTAATTTAATTTTAATAATTAAATCTCTTTATCAAAAGGTATGTACTTATCTTATCGAAGTAAGTACGATCACTAACCATTATTTTCGAAAATATTTGAAAAAACTCTTTTTAAATAAATATGGAAAACATCACGTGGTATCCACCATGGATTCATAGCTCAATGATTATGTCTCTATCTTGGAGAAATCCAAACTTAACTTTATGCAATCTCTGCCTCTGATTTCTCTATGAAAGTATACCATCCCTTTCCAAATAATTTAGTTAATAATTTTCTCAAAATAATAGTTATAAAAATTTCTATATAAATTTTCCAACTTTAATTAGGATAATATCCTTCTATAAAAGTAATTATATAATATGGTATTAATGCTGAATAACTTAATTTTCAAAAATAATAATGCCAATTAATTCTTGAATAATAATTAACTTAATATCAACTCATTATAAACTAACTTAATTAATAATTAAATAGACTTTAAACAATTTAAAACAATTACATAACTTTGAAACAATAATTAATTCTGATTTATTAGTAAGATTCTAGATAATTTACAAAACTTGTTTACAAAACTGTTTTACAATACTTATAATTCATTTTAACAATTTAAAAATATTTAAATAATTAAGTTTCTAAAATATTTTTAAACATTTTTAAATTACCTAGTTTAATAATTTAAAATCCTCTTTTTAAAACAAACTTAACTTCTCGATAAAATATATTTTTCAATTCCAATATAGTCGGTCTAATATTTATAAATCCCACTCGATTTATCAACAATTTGACTAACGTCCTAATTCCGTAAATCCCCTTTTTCACATTTCTTGAACTAAATCTATCATTTATTTTTAAATCGATTTACCCATCTTATTATCAATTCTCATCGTGAATTTACTCTTCAATTTATCAACTGATAATCACTTCACCTAATTTATAAACATTGTTTATAAATCCCATAGTCTCATTTCCAGTTTACAACAGTTTCACATCACTTAAATCCATTGTAATTTGATTTCTAAATTAAATTCCATTTATAAATCAATTTCTCAAATAATTCAAACTATATTCCAAACCCAACACAATCTCGATTATATTTCAATTTGTAATTAGGAAATCTTATTTAAGATCCGGTATATTCAATTTCACATTTATTTCCAAATGCACTTCTTTTCCCAATCCATTTAAAATCTTGGTTTAGAAACCTTTTATATTTAAAACAAGTATCACTAAGGAATTACAATTTAAAATCGTTATTCCAAATCTCTATTTACCATATTTCGAAATTGTTAAGTACGAATTTAAAGTCAAACTATTTATTTTACCTAAATTTAATTCTTTTAATTAATCCATAATTCACTATAAATATTTCACTTCCAAATTTCTTTTTAATTTCTTTCAAATTCAAAACATACATTATTGGTATTTAAAAATACCAAAATCTAGACTAAAACTACCACAACATCCAATAAGTTCATATCATACTATAATCTCCCACAGATTAGTCAAACAGATCATATATCAATATATATGAAATTTAATTCAATATTTTTAAGGAATCCAGTTGGATCCCTCCAACTTGTTTCCCTGCATCCACAAATGCTAATACAACATAAAATACCAATCCCGCTTCGAGGCGGGATATCGCAGTAATATAGGGTCATCCGCTATTATGTAGGCTGCATAGGGTCTCATCCGCTAAAATATGCGGGAATATCAATCCAACTACTAATATATATACTACTATATATATTATGATATCCAACTGACAATAATAATTATCAAATCATCCGATCAACCAATAACTTAAATTATTAATAATTTAAATTAAAATAGCAATCCAAAAATGAGTGAGATTACTCACATTGATTACAACCGTCGTTGATATGTTCTGCTTAAATTAAAATTAAACAGACGTTTAATTTTAACCAAAATCCTTGCTAGCTTTAATCGACTCCAATCCAATTCCTATGCGTAGTATTCGCAGGTATTATTGCAACGCAACTCGTTTATTTAAATTCTAACATGTATGAAAAAGATACAATCTTTTACGAATAACAATTTATATAAGTAAATTAATTAACTAAAATTTAAATCACTATTTTTAAATCATTTCCCATTCATAAACATTGGTCCACAAAGCCCACGAATGAGAAGAAAAAAAAACATCCAGACCAAGCTTCCTTCACTTCCCTTCTCTTCTTCTGCTTCCCTAAATATTCTTTTTTTTATAAACGACTTCGGCCCACAACCATCTACCACAAAACCCAAACCGAAGCCCACCACTTCTTCCTCTATTTTAATTTTTTTTTCTAGAGCAAAGGAAAATGCACGCCATTAACGTGCACATGCATGCTTCCCCTTCGCTCCACACACCACGAAACCCCACCACAACTTCGCCGATCAACTCACCATCGAAATCTCCACCACTCCATACCCATCTAGACAACCCCGCTTCACCCAATCGAAATGCGACTTCACCCTCCTTCCCTTCAGCCACCACTCGATTGTGACTCCCAATAATCGATTGCACTTCACCACAATAGTAACGCTCACCCTATCGTTGTCATAACCCGCCCTTCTCGACCCTTGAAAATCGACACAAAATACTCCACAGTATAATATGCCGACAATCAAGTGCCGGAAGAGATAGATTGTTAAGGGAAAGAAAGAAGATAGAAGAAAGAAGGAACTGAACAATATCAGAATCTCACAATCGCAGTGGAATAAAATATATTATATAATAATGATCTTTACACAAAATGAAAAATATATCTGTTTTATACAATATATCATCAATGTATCTCAAACAAACAACAATTACTAGTCAGACATCTTATACAATCACAGCAGCGAATATAAACAAGTATGGATAATACGTCTCGGACTCCAGCTCCTCTCCTGCTCCATAGCATCCTATCCTGACATATAATACTCGGTCTGACCTGAGCATTATAATGAAATAACACTCGAGTCAGTCTGGAATACCAGCTGATAAAAATTCACCCAATTGATAATTATTTGATTCCCAAAGATTTATTTTCAAGTACTAAATAAATTTTCAAATGGATTTCCAAATTTATCATCTTTTAAAATAAACCCATTTATTTTTTCAAACTATTTAAAATCCATATTTTAAATAAATCCTTCAACTATCAATGACATTACTCAAAACCCATTTATTAAAATCTTTTACCATATTTTGGAATTTATTCAACAGGATTTCACTATAGATTTTTCTACTTAAATTCAAAAATCCGATTTCATTTCTTTCTGGTATCTGACGACACCACAAATATATTCGGCTAAATTTTAGCCTACAATGATTCCAATTACAATATAATACATAGAGATTATAAATAATTTAACACACAACAAATGAAACAAATTCAAATGTTTGAGGAATCCAGTTGGATCCCTCCAACCTGTTTCCTTGCATCCACAAACGTTAGCACAACAATTAAATACCAATTCCACTTCGAGGTGGAATATCGCGGTATATGGGATTTATAAAATATTATCCGCTATTATGCGGCGCAATAGGGTCTGTATCATGCAAACACACAATCAACAATTTTAAATTTAACTATTTAAAATTAAACATAACCCTTTGTTTGAGTGAGAAGATCTCACCTTTGTCTTTATTTTGCAATCCATTTCCAATCTCGTCATGACTTGTTTTCATGTCTTTTGACCTTGTATAAACATTATGTGATTTTATTAATATTCGAAATAGTCGAAAATTCAATTTCATTTTATAATTTGACTTAACAAAAAAATTAGTTTTAAACTAATTTCTTTTAATAAAAAATTTCTAGTTACCAAAATACTTATATTAGTTAAAATGTATATATATATATATATTTTATTTTCCATTTCCAAAATCTTATTCCCATAAAAATACTTGCATGTATCTATATATTTTTATAAATTTAAAAGTACAATAACACCTTCACTGCTCAACATTTAAAATCTTTATATTTTCCAAACCTTGTTTCAATATATATTTTAATATTAAACTGAAATCAAAATAAAACTTGAAAATATACCTTACTGTAAATAAAATCTTTCCTCTATAAATAAACAAAATAGAATTTGCTTTACTATGTAACTATATACATATATATAAATTCATGAATTGAAAGAAATTGATATTTTTATAAAATCCTATTTTTTTTATACTGTTTTATTTTATGTTTCCTTTATAAATGCTATCGGTAAAAATTTGAAAAGAACCACATGTATACCTTAATAATTGATCGATTGAACATGCGCAACAAACAGGCTATCATCTCTTCAGACATCAACTCTACCCAAACCCACGTGTGCGACAACCCAGATGTGCCGCCTTCATCGATCGACGAGCCACGACCCATCAGCGAACCACCCTAGCTCGTGAGCACTTTGACGCCGCGACTACTAGGTTGTTGACGCCGCATGCCCTAATTCCAGATGGCCATAGCTCGTGAAACCCTAATCTCTCGGCTCTTCCTAGACAATTCGATTGCGACCAACTGTTTGCCTCACGAATCACCATGCTCTCCCCCTTGCCTCAACGTCGCTCGCAATCCCCATCGAACGAAATCGAGTCGCGCCTCTATTGTTATGATGCCCTCATTTATTTTTTTCGATTTGAAACCACGGCCCTTTTTTTTCTTATCAATTCGATTTCGATTTCGTGTTTTTGAAGAGAAGTTCGACCGTTCATTTGATTTTGATTTTTGCCGAAGCTCAATTCGATTTCGAATAGTTTTATTTGGAGAAGGGAGAGAGCTCGGCCATTCCCTTTTTTTCTTGGGTTTACCTTCTGAAAAGAATGGAAGGAAGATACGTGATTTAACAGGGAGAGAAGATAAACTAGGTCGGCGCAATTCAGACACTAGGTTGGCTCGAGTACAATTATGGCGGCTGGTTTGACTTAATTTAATTTTTAATATTATTGAATTTCCAAAATATCTCATTTAGCATAATTCAAAATCTCAAACTCCAAATCAGACATGCCGCCAGGCGTTTATAAGGTTTTATCCACATTCTGAACATAATGAAACGTGTTTCGGAGGCTAATTCGATTGTATGTGCAAGTTACGGAAGTAAACGATCAATTTTAAATTAAATCAATCAAAATAGTTTCTATGCGTTTTCAGCTGCCAGGGTCAAACGACAACTCTGATTGCTACGAAAATTGAAATCCGATAATAATACAATATTACGGATCCAATGGAACTGGTTTCATCGAATTCCGAGACTGTGCCTCGGAAGGCTATTTTTAAATATCGATTTAAATGATAAATTTTCAAAACTGAACAAATTATTTCCAAATTCAATTATGAGGCTTCCATTATCTTCACTATTATCAATATAAATTTTCTAAGCCCTTAAATTATTTTTATTCAGCTTAAAACCGAAGATTCAAATTTTTATCCAACTTCAATAAATTAAATTCAATAATTTAATTGCCAAATTCATATTTATATTCGAAATTCAAGTTAAACTAACCTCCAAATATTTAAAATCGATTAAATATCTCATTTCAAATGTTAAAAATTTCCGAGTCGTCACAGATTGTTAAGGGAAAGAAAGAAGATAGAAGAAAGAAGGAACTAAACAATATCAGAATCTCACAACCGCAGCGGAATAAAATATAATATATAACAATGATCTTTACACAAAATGAAAACAATATCTGTTTGTACAATATATCATCAGAGTATCTCAAACAAACGACAATTACCAGCCAGACAATTTCATACAATCACAGCAGCAGATATAAACAAGTACGAATAATGCGTCTCGGACTCCAGCTCCTCTCCTGCTCCATAGCATCCGATCCTGATATATAATACTCGGTCTAACCCGATCATTATAATGAAATAACACACGAGTCAGTCTGGAATACCAGCTGATAAAAATTCACCCAATTGATTATTAAAGTTTCAAAAATCCTTTTGAAAACAAAGGCATCTCGTAAGACCACGCCACACATAAACATGTCGGGTTTTTACCTTACGATAGCTAAAACACATTTTATAAAAATCCTCTGATATTATAGTGGGGTCTATATACAAATACTTATAAAATAGCCGAAATTGTTACATTCATTAAATTCCAGCTACTAGCCACAAAGTGGGTAATACAAACAAAACTCTTAAAAGGCTCGTAGGGAGAATGGATTTCCAACTAATGACTAGGCACTAAGGTACCACCTATCACAGTACCTCGTCTAGATTAGTGTACCGAGGACCACTCCCGATCCCCTGCAACACAAGGCCGGGACTACCCCTTACTGGTAATCCCGAGTAAGATCACCCCAAGGTTGGGATCAGCAACCTCACCACTAAGCCGAAGTAAAAAGGACATCTAGACAGGGATGACCTCACCCCGAAATGGGTGCTACCCACCTAGCCTTGCTGCATAACCCCTGATTTTAAGTCATTCCCGGTTAATGAGGCTTGAGGCTAAGCGTTACCATTTAGAACGTTTCACTTAGAATGTCCATCGCCCACCTGACGATGTTGCGAAAGCATTCATCCATACAAGTCCGTCCCAGGTTCGAACGGAACCGAAGGCACTACTCCTACTACATCCATTTTGGAAATATCCTCAGGATTAGTAGCAAATAGCCCTTGCACTTCACTGCTCCATCTTCGACTCTGAACTCGTTTTTCCCATGAAAACGTACAAACTAGATCGAAGTGGTTTTCGAGAAATTAGTCCCGATCCTTGTCTCATCGAAACGATCAACGCATTGGCCAATATTGATAGTCGATGATTTAACTATCAATTAACATTCACAAACATCCATCACACAATAAATTATTTCCCACATTATTTATTTTCCTCAAAAAAAATCTTTACAAAGATATATTTCCATTTTCAAAATCCTTTTAAAACACCTTTCAAACCCAATTCTTCTCATGGAATAGATTCCCAAATCTTTACTTCCTTTGAAAACACCAAAGTACCAATATTTAAGGTTTAAAATAACTTAAATAATTTATTCTTGAAAATACATTAAAACATTTATATTAAATTTACTTACATCTTATTTAAAATATACATATACTTTTAAAAATATTTCGAATAAAACTGCTCTATAAAATATAAACTATTTTCTTTAAAATAAAATAAAGTCGTACTAAATTTTAAAATAAAGCTATGAAACCCTATACAAGTTTCAAATAAAACTTTAGTTGATTATCTTTAAAATGCAACCATTTTATAAAGTATAAATATTAATAATATTCTTGAAACATAATACTAACTACCTCTTTAAAATAATTACTTTTATGTCAAATTTGAAAAATGTTCACCATTAAAATTCTTATAACTTAAATAATTTTCTTGAAACCATTCTTTAATACAACTTCAAATCTTCTAATTTTTTCAAAAAACATCTTTAAAAACATACTTGGCTTTTCAGGAAAATACACTTCCATTTTGGGGTAACCTAAAGAATTCTTTTTATAAATCCTATACGATTTACCCCAATTCAATTTTATGTTCATCACTTAAATTCGTTTCCATATTTTAAAAATAGCTCATTTTATTTTTAAACACATTGCTATTTCCTGGGAATCACTTTCGAATATATGTTTAAAATATCTAAAATAAAGCTTCTAAAAATTATTTAATTGAAAATAATACTTAAGGAAATATATAGAGGTTTCCTAAGTACTTTAACTCAAATTTAACTTTTAAAATAAAGTTATTAAATCAAATAATTATATTATAATTTACTTTTTGAAAACTTAATACTACTTTACTTTAAAAATAATTAAACACCATAATTACTTAAATAAATATTTACTTACACTTTAAACAATTTAAAATAATATTTCCTTCTAAAATATTCTAAACATATTTAAATTGCAAATTTATATTTTGAAAGCTTTTCTTAAAAACAAATTAAAGTTTACGGGAGAAAGCACACTTCCCATCCTTTAAAAATAAATATCACTATTATTTTAAATAATTCACATTTTCCCTTTAGAATCACAATTTCAAACACTTCAAATTACCAACCAATTTCTTGAATTTAATCCCTTTCAAATTCTTTAATTAAAAATTTAATTCCTTTTAAATTCCTTTCCTAAGAATTCCTTTTATTTCCTTTAAACCCAATTTATTTATTTATATTTAAATTCCCAGGTTGTATTCATCCAATCATAGTACAGCACAATTTATTCTTTAATTTAATCTATCACAGTATATAAATAGAACACAACATAACAAGATCTAAATCAATTTATCACAGAATATAAATAAGATATAACACAGAATATAAATAAGTTTCTATTTGTGAGGAATCCTGTTGGATCCCTCCAACCTGTTTCCCTGCATCCACAGATATTTAAATATTGATTCAATTTGATAACAATTATCATATTCACCTAAACAACCAATCAAACATTTAAATATTATCTATTTAAATTACTGGTAGCTAGATGTGAGTGAGATTAACTCACATTGGATTTTCGACGAGCGTTCAAACTTAAATTAAATCGAACGGCGTTCGATTTAACCTAAATTTTTACTTGCTCAGAATGATTCCAGAATTTCTCTACTGCGTAGTACTCGTCCCTGCGATTCCGGCGTCGCCAGTTTTGTCAAAATCTGATAACGTACGCATAAGATATTAATTTTTAAAGTTCGAACTATAATTTACATAAACAGTTAACTTTTTTTTGTTACCAACGAATCACGGCCGCATAATACTTCTTCTTCCTCACGCACGATCCAATTTCGAACGAGCCCAACAGCCGCCTCCAACCCTAGATGCCGCACCTACCACGATCGCCTAAGGGAAGATCTAACACCACCACGTCACGCGCCGACCTCAACTCCACCCATGGCCCAATTCTCGACGAGCTCGGTGCTATGCTCGATGTGAAAAACGAGCACGCTTCTCTGACGAACGCGGCCCCATTGCCCCCTCTCTAGTGAACGATAGACGATCACCACCGTTGATTATGCAGAGCTCCTCGAGCTCTTCGATCTTGCAGTAGAAAGTTTTTGGAAAAAAAGCTTGGATTAAGAGAAAAATCGAGATGAAATTCAAGGGTTTTCGGCCATTGAATTGATATAAGGGGCGGCTCAAGAATTATGCTAGGGTTAGGCTTATAAACGTGAATATATATACGTATATAAACAATATTTTAATATTAAATCCAGTTAAAGCAACTTTTACAAGCGATCTCCAACAACGCGTGTCGACAGGCATTTCTAAGGTTTCACCTACGTTCCGAAGTGTTTCGGAAGCTAATTCGATCATACACGTGAGTTACGGAAATAAACGATCAATTTTAAATTAAATCGATCAAAATAGTTTCTATACGTTTTGAGCTGCCAGGGTTAACCGACAACTCTGATTGCTACGAAAATTGAAATCCGATAATAATTAACTATTACGGATCCAATGGAACTTGTTTCGTCGAATTCCGAGACTGTGCCCTGGAAGGCTATTTTAACTCGTCGATTATTTCGAGTGATTTTCAAAATCGTCGAAATAACTTAAAATTTCACCTTTAAAATTTTATTAACTCTAATATAACTTGTATAAAATTTATATTCACATTAGAAATCATTCTGATTCAGTTTAAATCAAAA
Organism: Allium cepa; assembly: GCA_030765085.1. NCBI lineage: Eukaryota > Viridiplantae > Streptophyta > Magnoliopsida > Asparagales > Amaryllidaceae > Allium > Allium cepa. Next base: position 762,916,147 of record CM060937.1, on the reverse strand, counting down.
TCTGATTATTTGCATTGTTATATTATTAAATTTCATTATTAAATTAATATAAAATTCAAAATTCAACCTATCGACTTTTAGTCCTATCCAACAGTCCAATATTGTAATTCAAATACAAATAAACTTAAAATAAATTTTAGAATCTATTTTTATATCTATTTACACCCATACTCACGAATTATCCTAATTCTAATATTAAATTATTATTATTCAAATTTCAATTAAATTCCTGTATTTGAAATTTAAGTAATTCTATTAACTTAACCAAACTCTTTTTATTCGAAATCGAATTAAAATTCATATTTAACATTTAAAATGAATTAAATGTTCAAAATTAACGACTAGAAATTCTGGGTCGTTACAATCGTCCTACCTGAGTTCAAATCTGACGTCAAATCCACCTATCTCCTCCTAAAACTCGCCAAAACACGAACCTTAGCATTGCCGAGTATAAATCCCCAAACCATCGATCATCATAAAGTGATGCCACAACCCACTCGAGCATACCGGATTGAAGCTCGAGCGTAAACATGATTTTTAAAGCAATTTTCGAATATTTTTATGAAGTTTAAATGGAGATTTAATTTTTTTTAAAGCTGTATATTTTTTTCTCCACTTATATTTCACTATCGTGCTCTGTTTTTAAAAAGGGGGAAAGATATGACTTTTTGCGTGCTCGAATAGGTTAGGTCGAATCTTAGGTTGTAGAAGAAAATAATGGTTTTAATATGTATATATACATATACACAAATATATATGTATGAATGTATGTATGTATGTATGTATGTATGTATGTATGTATTAAATTTTCAAACCATCTCGATTACGTAAATCAAAATCTAATCCCTAATGAGGCATACTGCTAGGCGTTTATATTGTTATACCCCTATTTCGAATGCAATGGAAAATGTTTCGAGTCCTAATTCGATCATATGGAGAAGATAGCTTTTTAGACCCGATTAATATATTGAATTTTCGACATAAATTTCAACATGTTTATACCCCGTACGATCAAACGATTACTCCAAAAGCTACAAAATTTGAAATTCGATAAGAACACACTATTACGGATCCTATTGGAATGGGTTTCGTCAAAATCCCAAAAAGTTCCTCGGAAGGCTATTTTTATACATTAATTTAAAAAAGATATTTTTAAAATCGAGTGAATCGCTTTTAAATCCAATTTAAAAAATTTATAATCTTTACTCTTACTAATATAAATTTAATAAGCCTTTAAATTATTTTTAACAAGCTCGAAACTCAAAATTTCACTATTTTAACCGAATTTCCATTTAGTAAACTTGATTATTAAATCATCCAATAAACCATTATATTTGAAACTTAGTTAAAAATTAACTTCTAAATATTTAAAATCAGTTAAATATTCTAATTTCAAAAATAACCAAAATTCTGGGTCATTACACTTACTATAAACTACATATAATAATATTAAACTTCAAAAGATGGTTAAATAATTATTTAAAATATCAAATCACTTTTCAAATAAATATTAATAACTAACCCCAATTCATTTATATTATTTATAATCGATTTACAAAATTTGTTTATAAAACATAGAATTCATTTCAACAAATTTAAGTATTTAAATAACTAACTTTCTGAAATATTTAATCCAATCAATAGTATTTAAAACTACATAGTTTAATAATTAAAAATCCTTTTCTAAAACAAACCTTAACTTGTGAAAAACTATTCTTAAAATTCAACATACCTATATTTTACGTATAAATCTCTCTCGATTTATCCAAAATCGATTTACGTTTCCAATTCCATAGCTATTCCTGAATTCCAAAATAGAACTTACTATTTCTTTCTAAACTGATTTCCATATTTCATTTTAAATTCACACCTTGAATTTATATTTTCAATTTATCGAATGATAATCACTCCACTTAATTTGTAAACATTGTTTATAAATTTCATGAACTCATTTCCAATTTTATAACAGGTTCATATTACTAAAATTCATTTATTAATCGATTTCTAATTAAATTCCATTTATAAATCTATTTCTTAAATAACCCAAACTATATTCCAAAACTATCAAATCTCGATTTCGTCTTCCATTCCATATTTTTCAGAATCTTATTTAAAATCCATTGTTAAAAATTTCCAATTTAAAGTCCTCTATTTGGAACCATTTTACTAAATAGCTGAATAAATACTCAAAATCCTATCATTTATTTTATCCAATTCAATTCCCTTTTAAATAATCCAAAAATTCAATATAAATATCTTCATTTCCAAAATCGCCCTTAAATTCCCTTTTTAAATTCAAAAAAATTATTTATGTATTTATAATACCAAAATTAAGGCTAATTCTACTATAGCATCCAATAAATTCAAATCACACAATCCATAAAAGTTTATTCAATCATACCATATATCGCTATGAAAACAATCAATATATTTGAGGAATCTAGTTGGATCCCTCCAATTTATTTCCTTGCAATAACAGAGGTTATATAACATAAAATTCCAATCTCGCTTCGAGATGAGATATCGCGGTAATATATGGTCATTCGCTATCATGCGGGGTGCATAGTGTCTCATCCGCTCCAATCCGCGGAAAATATATCAAATACTAATATATATATAATAACATCCAACTGATATTAATTTATCAATTCATCAATTCAACCAATAAATAATTTTTACCACTTTAAAATAAAATTAGTTATCTAAGATGAGTGAGATTTACTAACTTTGATTTTGTAGTCGCCAAACGTTTCGTTTTTTTCAAAATAAAATTGAACTGGCATTCAATTTTAAACCTAAATTCTAATAAGCTCCAAATTCATCCAAACTAGTTTCATTGTGAAGCTCTCTTCATCACAATCACCAAGAAAAAAATTTGTTCGAATCAAACCTCGCATGAGGAGGTACAAATTTTTGAAGTAATCGATTAAATTTATAATAATAAAATAAAAACTTGGGCAAGTTTGGCGCACATCCCTAATAAGTTTCAAAATAGAGAAAACATCCTTCCCAAACTAAACTTACATTTTCGGTCCCTATTTTCAAATTCACGCATGCAAAAAGACCCAAATACCCTTTATGTTTTTCACATTTCAAACGCGTATAACTTTATGTAGAAAAATCGGTTCAACGTACCGTTTTCACCAAAACATCACAAATTTTATGATCTTTAAAATGAGATCGATTATTGATACCAAAAATTCATATTGTAGTAAATGTGCAATTATTTCATATATTTGTAGACAATTCAGCAAATTTTGAACACTTTCTATGTTTTTTCAAATTTACAATATTTGCAAATAATTGCTGACACTTCTGCAACTGCATGGTATAGTTGCAGAAATGTCTGCAACTATTGCATATAGTTGTAGACATTTTTTATGACGCCCCATGTAACAGCCCGGGAATTCGTAGAATTAATTCCTGTCACTAGGTGATTAAATTTTTTGCAAATTACTATTGGGATTTTGGGTTAAAAATTCTTTTAATAATTTGTTGACTATTGTGTAGGCTTTGAAATTTAATTTGTAGCCCAAGTTTCATTCGTTGTTTGAGGCCGAGAGGTTTATCATTGTCGTTTCCTTCTTATTCCAATTCGACCTGATCCCCCTTCACTTCGAAAACCCTACCTAATAACATACGAGAGAAATAAATGGAGGCCCCAAAATTTTATTCGTTCGCTCATCTTCAAAGTTAGGGTTTTGGTCTAGTCAAAGATGCCGACTTTTGTAGAGGATGATTTTCGTGGTTGCCGATTTGAGATGCTCATTCGTGTTCAACTTTCTTGCTCTATAGATCCATCGTCTCTTGGGATGTTCGCGGCCACCTGTTTGAGCTATCCGTGCTTCGATTCAGGTGAGTAATTTTAATTACTCACATCTATTCAATCTCGAGTTTGTAGAGTTGAATTTTTATGGTTTTTGTTCGTATAAAATTGGTTTGACATTGTTGCTTGATTTTTCGGCCGTTCCATGTTGTTTCGATGTTGGTGATTTTTCTGTCTTAGTTCGATTTCTGAATTTGCCAATTCTTCGCCTTTGTTGTGACCATGATTTCTTCTTTGGGATTGATGATTTGTTGTTCTACTGTCATCATCACGGTTCGTTGGGAAATTCTTTAATGACCCACGGCTTTGAATCTTAGTTGGTATCTGTAGATCTGGCATTTTTGATTTGACTTGCAGTGTTTTCGATTTCAAACTTGATTTTTGAATCTTTGGCATTTTTGTTCATCCTTGTAGCATGCATTGTTCATGTATTCTTGGCTCTGGTTAGTCGTGCAGATTATAGATGATGTTTACACATGCATATGCTTCAATTGTATGCATTCATGAGCTTGCACTGTCCAACACTTCGCATTCATGAGTTTATACTCATGCTTCTAATTTATAGTTAGTAGCTCTCTGACTTTGTTTTGAAAACACAGTTTCTTTTGTTTGGAATTTTGTTTGTTGTGATTTTTGGTAACTCTGCAACCTGAGTTTTTAACTGCCTTTCTCTACTATGATTTTGAGACAGTGCGTGAGAGGAAATTTTGACTGTAGTGAAATTGTATCCAACATTTGTTTATATTTCAGGAAACAAGCCATTTTAAACTAGTGTGCAAGCATTTTGCATTATTGAAATGTTTACTTCTGGATTGCATGCGTGCGCATCATATTAGTTGTGTAAAAAAAAAATTAAATAACTAAATGGATTGCCAGTAGCTTCAGAGCATAAACATATACTCTTGCATATAAAAGATTTCATGTGCAATAATACATGATGTTATATTCAAATCTAAATGCATATGGGCCACTACTTTATAAGGCACTGCAGTAAAACGTGCATATGCACGTTTCTATCTTAATGTACATGCGAAATTTTTGGATCCTTGCATGGAAATATTTCATGCGCAACCTGGTGACATATGTATCCAAGTTTATATTACATATGCTTTGTTTAGATGCAGGTACTTAAATAAGTGGCTATCTTAATTTGTTTTATAGTTTTCCTAAGCACCAATATGTCCAGAACCTTGTTTTAATTCATGTGTGTGGCCTCAATACATGGGTTGTATAAATAGATATAGTTTCTTAGCTTTATCCCTTGCGTACGTAAATATCAATGCAAAATTTCCAAATGCAAGTGAAACGTGTTGATTATTTATGTTCAAAAAAGAAAAGTATGTTAGGTGTTACGTACAAATTAAATAAAACTCGTGTGCATGGTGATAGTACAACGTTGGGTTGAATTATGGTAGTGCAACCTACCGGTTAATTTACGTCGAACTCATTTGCGTCTGCAGTTTTCACTGCAACCTTTGTCTGCGTAGCGTGTTGTTTCACTGATGCATTCATTTGCACATTTCTTGGTTGCCTCTTTTATTGCCTGTTCTTGGAGACATGTTGTCTTGTACACTTGTGATCTTGTGGTGGCTGCAGTTTTTGGGTGTAGTTGCCCTTGTTGTTTTGCGTTGCATTGATGCAAATGAATTGTTTTTCTGACTACACTTGAGTTGAATCCAGCTTAAACGCTTGGGTTTGACCTTGTGTTCATTTGTGAATTTTCATTGTGTACATCATCACTGTAGTGGCAAGGCAGTGCACGCAAGCGTGAACCGCAGCCACACGGTATCAATTTTATTGGTATTTCTTTTGCTTTTGATGCGTTGATCTTTTATGTAATGCATGTTGTAGTGGCGAGGCAGTACATGCGTGCGTGCACTCCAGCCCTACCCGTATTGACCTTTTTATTTGATGTTTCAATTTGTTTGAAATGATTCGTGTGTCTAATTGTATAATTTGAATTTGTCGATTTATTGTTTAACACTGCTACGTGTTATATTTATCGTTATCCGATTTCTTTATTTAAGGATTGGATAGACGAGACTTATTATGACTATAGTCTATTTGTTACTTAATTATTATTGCTTATGTGCACTAATAACTGAGTTTGAATTAGACTGACCCGTGTATTATTTTCTATTGAATTTAATACTCTGGTCAGATCCGAGTTATTTCAGGTTGTAGATATCTTGCTTTAGGTTGCTGTTTGAGCTATGAAGACTTTGCATATCTTTTGGAGTTGTCATGTCATAGTATAGGTTGATATGCATTCATGTATATTAGTCGATAATGTACTTGTATATGTAACTTCCTGAGTCGACCATTGTAGTTGTATCATATGTATTGTATCACATGGATTGTAACTGGCTTCAGTTATTATATATATGAGACATTTTTGTTTTATTTGCGTTCCGCATTTTTATGATCTGTGTTATTATTATATATATTGTCCAAACTATTAAGAACCATCGTAGTTCGTTTTATACTAGAATTGGGTATGTTGATGGGAGTAAATAAATATGAGATGAAAAACAAAAACATATACCACATCTATCGAGGTAACTAATACTAGTGTAAGGCCTAATTACGGATGGCCGCTCCTATCCATCCTTATTCTTCGTGATAACAGACAGTATTTCTTTTAATACTCTTTGTTATTGCGAGCATAGAGGTGGGGCATCACAGTTGGTATCAGAGCTTGGGGTTTATTGACATAATATAAAACACAACTTAGATGGAACATGTGTTACAACTATGTGTCGATGTTTTATATGTGTTTTGAGTCAAAACTAAAGTTTTGAAAATACGATGGAAATTTTTAAATATCCTTATTTAAAAATAAAAAGTGAATTTGTGTTTTGATGATAGATTGGTTTGTGCTTTGTTTATCAGAGTGCGCAGCGAAAACAGTGTGACTGCTTCGTTGAGTACGACTGATAATTATTTTGATTTAAAAATCAAAATATGAAAATGAAATTAATTTCATTATTTTGTTTAACCAGTGGATTTGATTTGTTGAAATTTCTTACTGGTTTTCTTTGATGCTAATCATATCTGATTAGATTTCTGCTGTTTTAAAATATCTATATTGAAGATATAATAGAATGATTTTTTTTGTTTATATTGTAGTGTGCGTGCAAATATAAATTGCACGTTACTGCATTGATTTTACGTTGAACCGATGCTTGGTTATGAAACGTATTCTGTTGCCGTTATTTTTATAACGGGATTTTTACATCGATGCTAGAATTTTGGAGCATGGTGTTTTGTTGACATTTTAATGAATGAAAATTCACTGATATGAAATTTTGATGCAAATTATTTTGATGAGATTTTGACGTTTAAAAAAAAAATTACTGTCACTTTGACTTCAGGAACCGTCAAATTTTTAAAGTGGATTTTTCAAGCGATTATCCAGCAATGCTGATTTTGAGATCCGTTTCTACGGTGTTTTGAGAAGTACAAATTTTCTTATTGAAATTGTCACTAATGTTGCTGTTTTTATCACGTATTTGCAAATCGTTTTAAAAATAAAATTGTTTTTCAAAATTTTTATAGTTTATGCTTTCAAAAGAATGAGGAAGCGATTTAAAAGATTCAGCAAAATCGAGGACTATGACCCTTTCTTTTACTGATTCGCTTAATTCCGAACTTGTTCGTTTGAGAATGTAGATTATTTACTTTTATAAAATAAATGAAATTGTTTTCAGAATTTTTACAGTTTGCGTTTTCAGAAGAATGAGAAAGTGACTTAAACGTTTTAGAAAAATCGAGGATTGTAACCCCTTTCTTTTACTGATTCGCTTAATTCCGGACTTGTCCGTTTGAGAATGTGAAATGTTATTTCCGGAATACACAATTTGCACTTTCAAGGAAACGATGAAGAGATTTAAACGATGTAGCAAAAGTGCGGAGTATGGAACCACACTTTTACTATTTCGGTTAATTCCGGACTCGTTAATTGAAACATTTGCTGTTTGATGATTTTGATGATTTTACACGTTCAAGGAAACGATGAAGAGAATCAAGCGATTTAGTAAAACACGTGGTATGGGACATGTGCGTTTTCTATTTCGGTTAATTCCGGACTCGTTAATTGAATATATGATGATTTTCGTGTGCTTTCGAGCCACTATGTTGGACCTTCTGGTCATATGTTGGACCTTCGGGTCAATACCAGTACCGGACCTTCGGGTCATATGTTGGACCTTCGGGTCATTTGTTGGGCGCCAAAATTATGTTGGGTACTTGGTAGGCTTCGTCCATATGTTGATGCACGTGCGGCATAGCTAAAACTCGCCATTTGTTGGGATCGATCCACCTTTTATGTTGATTTTCTAGGTCATCTTAATTGATTTCTAGAAATTTGTTGTTTCCAATTATCTGCAGGTAATTGGATATTTGTTGATATGAGTTCTAATTATCGTTTTTTATAATTAGATATTTGTTGATTTGATTATCGTTTTTGATAATCGAATACTTGTTGATTTGATTATCGTTTTTGATAATTGAATATTTGTTGATTTGATTATCGTTTTTGATAATCGAATATTTGTTGATTTGAGATTTGATTATCGTTTTTGAAAATCGAATATTTGTTGATTTGATTATCGTTTTTTATAATCGAATATTGTTGATTTGATTATCCTTTTTGATAATCGAATATTTGTTGATTTGATTATCGTTATTGATAATCGAATATTTGTTGATTTGATTATCGTTTTTTATAATCGAATAATTGTTGGTTTGAGTTTTGATTATCGTTTTTGAAAATCGAATATTTGTTGATTTGATTATCGTTTTTGATAATCGAATATTTGTTGATTTGATTATCGTTTCTGATAATCGATTTTGTTGATTTGAGATTTCTAATTGTCGTTTTGATAATTGGACCTTTGTTGTTTTCTGGTTGTCTACTTGATAGTTAGATTTTGTTAAAAATTTGCGAATTTCTTTTATGAAATTAAAAGATTTCTTTGACATTTGTGTTCTTGACCTTTATTTTTCTAGCTTAACCAGTTTGTGTTACAGAAATATTTGTTAGTGACGACTTTAATTATGAAAATTGCGGGGACGCAATTTTAATAAGGAGGGGGAGTCTGTAATAGCCCGGGAATTCGTAGCAATTAATTCCTGTCAGTAGGTGATTAAATTGTTCGCAAATTTCTATTGGGATTTTGGGTTAAAAATCCTTTTAATAATTTGTTGAGTATTGTGTGGGCTTTGAAATTTGATTTGTAGACCAAGTTTCATTCGTTGTTTGAGGCCGAGAGGTTTATCATTGCCGTTTCCTTCTTATTCCAATTCGACCCGATCCCCCTTCACTTGGAAAACCTTGCCTAATAACATACGAGAGAAATAAATGGCGGCCCCAAAATTTATTCGTTCGCTCCTCTTCAAAGTTAGGGTTTTGGTCTAATCAAAGATGCCGACTTTTGTAGAGGATGATTTTCATGGTTGCCGATTTGAGATGCTCATTCGTGTTCAACTTTCTTGCTCTATAGATCCATCGTCTCTTGGGATGTTCGCAGCCACCTGTTTGAGCTATCCGTGCTTCGATTCAGGTGAGTAATTTTAATTACTCACATCTATTCAATCTCGAGTTAGTAGAGTTGAATTTTTGTGGTTTTTGTTCGTATAAAATTGGTTTGAGATCGTTGCTTGATTTTTCGGTCGTTCCATGTTGTTTCGATGTTGGTGATTTTTCTGTCTTAGTTCGATTTCTGAATTTGCCAATGCTTCGCCTTTGTTGTGATGATGATTTCTTCTTTGGGTTTGATGATTTGTTGTTCTGCTGTCACCATCATGGTTCGTTGGGAAGTTCTTTAATGACCCACGGCTTTGAATCTTAGTTGGTATCCGTAGCTCTGGCATTTTTGACTCGACTTGCAGTGTTTTCAATTCAAACTTGATTTTTGAATCTTTGGCATTTTTGTTCATCCCTGTAGCATGAATTGTTCATGTATTCTTGGCTCTGGTTAGTCGTGCAGATTATAGATGATGTTTACACATGCACATGCTTCAATTGTTTGCATTCATGTGCTTGCACTGTCCAGCACTTCGCATTCATGAGTTTATGCTCACGCTTGTAATTTATAGTTAGTAGCTCTCTGACTTTGTTTTGAAAACACAGTTTCTTTTGTTTGGAATTTTGTTTTGTTGTGATTTTTGGTAACACTGCAACCTGAGTTTTTAACTGCCTTTCTCTACTATGATTTTGAGACAGTGCGTGAGAGGAAATTTCGACTGTAGTGAAATTATATCCAACATTTGTTTATATTTCAGGAAACAAGCCATTTTAAACTAGTGTGCAAGCATTTTGCATTATTGAAATGTTTACTTCTGGGTTGCATGCGTGCGCATCATATTAGTTGTGTAAAAAAAAAATTAAATAACTAAATGGATTGCCAGTAGCTTCAGAGCATAAACATATACTCTTGCATATAAAAGATTTCATGTGTAATAATGCATGCTGTTATATTCAAATCTAAATGCATATGAGCCACTACTTTATAAGGCACTACAATAAAACGTGCATATGCACGTTTCTATCTTAATGTACACGCGAAATTTTTGGATCCTTGCATGGAAATATTTCATGCGCAACCGGGTGACATATGTATCCAAGTTTATATTACATATGCTTTGTTTAGATGCAGGTACTTAAATAAGTGGCTATCTTAATTTGTTTTATAATTTTCCTAAGCACAAGTATGTCCAGAACCTTGTTTTAATTCATGTGTGTGGCCTCAATACATGGGTTGTATAAATAGTTCCAGGTTCTTAGCTTTATCCCTTGCGTACGCAAATATCAATGCAAAATTTCCAAATGCAAATGAAACGTGTTGATTATTTATGTTCAAAAAAGAAAAGTATGTTAGGTGTTACGTACAAATTAAATAAAACTCATGTGCATGGGGATAGTACAACATTGGGTTGAATTATGGTAGTGCAACCTACCGGTTAATTTACGTTGAACTCATTTGCATCTACAGTTTTCACTACAACCTTTGTCTGCGTAGCGTGTTGTTTCACTGATGCATTCATTTGCACTTTTCTTGGTTGCCTCTTTTATTGCATGTTCTTTGAGACATGTTGTCTTGTACACTTGTGATCTTGTGGTGGCTGCAGTTTTTGGGTGCAGTTGCCCTTGTTGTTTTGCGTTGCATTGATGCAAATGGATTGTTTTTCTGACTACACTTGAGTTGAATCCAGCTTAAACGCTTGGGTTTGACCTTGTGTTCGTTTGTGAATTTTCATTGTGTACATCATCACTGTAGTGGCAAGGCTGTGCACGCAAGCGTGAACTGCAGCCACACGGTATCAAATTTATTGGTATTTCTTTTGCTTTTGATGCGTTGATCTTTTATGTAATACATGTTGTAGTGGAGAGGCAGTACATGCGTGCGTGTACTGCATCCCTACCCATGTTGACCTTTTTATTTGATGTTTCAATTTGTTTGAAATGATTCGTGTGTCTAATTGTATAATTTGAATTTGTCGATTTATTGTTTAACACTGCTACGTGTTATATTTATCGTTATCCGATTTCTTTATTTAAGGATCGGATAGACGAGACTTATAATGACTGTAGTCTATTTGTTACTTAATTATTATTGCTTATGTGCACTAATAACTGAGTTTGAATCAGACTGACCCGTGTATTATTTCCTTTTGAATTTAATACTCGGGTCAGATCCGAGTTATTTCAGGTTGTAGATATCTTGCTTTGGGTTGCTGTTTGAGTTATGAAGACTTTGCATATCTTTTGGAGTTGTCATGTCATAGTATAGGTTGATATGTATTCATGTATATTAGTCGATAATGTACTTGTATACGTAACTTCCTGAGTTGACCACTGTAGTTGTATCATATGTATTGTATCACATGTATTGTAACTGACTTCAGTTATTATATATATGAGATATTTTTGTTTTATCTGTGTTCCGCATTTTTATGATCTGTGTTATTATTATATATATTGTCCAAACTATTATGAACCACCGTAGTTCGTTTTATACTAGAATTGGGTATGTTGATGGGAGTAAATAAATATGAGATGAAAAACAAAAACATATACCACTTCTATCGAGGTAACTAATACTAGTGTAAGGCCTAACTGCGGATGGTCGCTCCTATCCAGCCTTATTCTTCGTGATAACAAACAGTATTTATTTTAATACTCTTTGTTATTGCGAGCATAGAGGTGGGGCGTCACACCCCAACTCTATATCCACGCTAGTAAAGAACACCACGGTGTAGTGCTGTCAACTAGTACGGAGAATAAGGCTGTTGAGGAGCAACCATCCATGTAATTGCTTTGTAAACCCAAAGCTACTACATAGCGGCTATAATAATCTTCAGAAACAAACATAGAAATATACATAACATAAATCAGTCACAGATATCCATATCACTAAGGCAGAAAAAGATATGAATATAACACATGAAAGTGTACATCAGAGTAGTGATCAAACAAGATCCACACTATCAAAAAAGAATAGCTTCAAGTGCTAGACAAAAGAATATGAATACATCAATGAGTCTATATCTCAAATGTATAAAACAAAAACTACTAATCTAAGTAGTTAGCCAAAAGTCAAGGTAAAGATCCTGGATGAGAAGTCAAGCAGAAGCACCTGTAACAACTCGGTCTGACCCGAGTATTATTTAATAAGAAAATAATAAACGGATCAGTCTAGCTATAAATATCAGATGAAATGATATAGAATAAGAGATATGGTATAAAGGCATAATAACCATAATGACATACTATGAAAAGTATGTAAATGAACATCAACAAGAGATTAATCAATATCACAAGAATCTTCTCAAAGATCCAAAGGAATGTCAAACTCCATAAATTTGGATACACAAAAAGTCAATGACACACAAATTCACCAATGCACAAATATTGATAAAGCTTATCATTGAAATTCGTGAAAATTGGTGAAACACAAAATTCTAGAAATCTGCACAAGAAATCCAGAAATCACAAAAAGGGGGAGGCCTATCAAAAATGGGAGCATGAAAACTCACCAACACGTATATCACAAAATGGAACGCTATTCCATGGTTGCTAACCATTAATTTTGAGCCGAAGCTCAACAAACGATCCGTAGACCATGGGTCGCTACCCCACCAAAATTGAGCCTAAGCTCTACAGAAACGGGGTTTAGTCTCCCTCGTAGACAAAGAGACATCGCACATTTGCTAGTCTAAATCACAAAAATGATCATCATCGATCACCAAGAAGTGTCAATTACAGTGAGCTAGTAAATATAAAAGTTTAGCTTCATGTCCCATAACCACTAGCTTAACTTAGATATTTACGAACAAATTATAAGTTTCCGCTAGAAAATTGTCACAAGCGATTCAATCGAACAAGTCCAAGAATTAACCGACGAAGCAAACGCAAGCGTTTCATACCACTTGTTTTACTAAATCGTTTAATTAGATTTCTCAACCGAGTGAGGTAAAGGTTTGTATATACTAATAGATTGGAAAACGGTTTAAGAAAAGAGCTTTGTAATAAAATAGTGTTGAAATCGCTTTGATGAAAGAGTTTTGATATTTACTGCTAGTATTGAAACCTTTATATTTTTAAAGTGACAAATCACAAAAATGATTGTAGAAACAATCAATCATGAAAATTCACATTCGAAGACGTGAATAAAATCCAAGGAAATCAGTTCAAATGCATCAAAGTAGAAATTCCCTTGCGACCTAACATGGCCGAGCTAAGGTGGCCGAGCAATATGCAATGGAACGACCTACAGGGCAAGCGACCTAAGGTAAAACAGGTCGAATGACCTAAGGATAAAAGGGTCGAGCGACCTAGTTGGTTGCGACTTAAGGTGGTGAGCATGCGGCCTCGGTGGTGCTACCCAAAGGATACGCGACCTAAGAAGTCCGCGGCCTAAGTAGTTACGAGCTAACGACCTAAAGGCCGAGTGACCTAAGGGGAAAACGACCCAAGCACGCGACCTAAGGGGGAAACGACCCAAGCACGCGACCTAAGCACTTAACCAGTGGATGGAGCGACCCAAACACAAGAGCGACTTTACATGGCGCGACCTAAGGTTGAAGGCCGAGCGGCCTAGCGACCTAGTCTTGCTGCATCTCCCCTGATTTTTAGTCATTCCCGATGTATAAGGCTTGAGGCTACGATTACCTTTCGGGAAATTTACACTTAGAATGCTCATTGCCCTCCAATAAAAATGTCCTGATAGCATTCATCCATATAAGTTGTTCTGGGTCTGAATAAACTGAATCTCCAAAATCACCATCTTCATTATCTTTACGATATCACAATTTGTAATGCACAAATCGGATCGAAGTGGTTTTCGGATAATTAAATCAGATCCAGCTCTCTTCGAAAATGATCATGAAATTGGCCAGATTTGATAGTCGGTGATTTAACTATCAAATTTACACATATAAGCAGTCACTAGGCCAATATTATAAAACTTTCAGACATTTATTTTCGGATATCTTTACAACGATATATGTATTCAAATCTCTTTCAGTATTCCAATATTTAAAAACAATTCCAAATACTTATATCCATAACAGGGTGTTTTCAAACCATATCAACACTTATAATATTTCAAACTCCAACTTATAATTCATTACTTAGAAAAATATTTCTATATAAATCATCTCATAGTTAGAATACTTCCAAAACGATTTAACTCCAATACTTAGGAATATTCCGTCATATCGCACAAATCTCCATATTTTTTTAAAAATTCCCTTTATAATTCCCAAAATTTATTGATTATACTTATTTAAAATCCAACTGCACTTTATAACTTCTTTAATGAATTCAGATTTATTTTACGAAGTTCCCGTATCTAAATAATTTGGAAATTTCCTTTTCTCTAATTTTCTTAAGTTCTCGCATTCCATTATAAGATTTCCCTTATAAAATCACATCCAGTTTAAAACCCGATTTACCAATCTCGAGAGCATTTATAAATAAATTTTGATCACTTACTTTAAACTATATATGTAATAATAATAAATTTAAAACATAGTTAAATAATTATTTAAAATATCAAAACACTTTTAAAATAAACGTCAATAACTAATTCCAATTCATTTATAAAATTTCTAATCGATTTAAAAAATTTGATTATAAAACTTAGAATTCATTTCAACAAATTTAAATATTTAAATAACTAACTTTCTGAAATATTTAATCGAAGTAATAGTCTTTAAAACTACATACTTTAATAATTAAAAATTCTTTTCTAAATTTTTTTTAACTTGTTGTGAAAAACTATTCTTAAAATTCAACATACCCATTTTTTATGTACAAATCTCTCTCAATTTATCCTAAATCGATTTACATTTCCAATTCCATAGCTATTCCCAAATTCTAAAAGAGAATTTACTATTTCTTTCTAAACTAATTTCCATATCTCGTTTTAAATTCACATCGTGAATTTATATTTTCAATTTATCGAATGATAATCATTCCATTAAATTTATTAACATTGTTTATAAATTTGATAAACTCATTTCTAGTTTTATAACAGGTTCATATTACTAAAATTCATTTATCAAATGATTTCTAATTAAAATTCCGTTTATAAATCAAATTTCTTAAATAATCCAAACTATGTTACAAAACTAGTGTAACAACCCTATATTTTGCGATTTATTTTTTTGTATATTTTAATTATTTTAATTAAATTTTTGATTTAAAAACTTATTTTATTTATTTTTAATGCTAAACTTTAGTTTTGATATGAATTATCATTCCAATGCATGACTAAAAAGAATATTTTCCAAAAAGTGAGTTTTTGGTCAAAATAGTCAAACTTTGACTTTTATTTTAAAATTTTAAAAGTTTGAAAATTTAAATTTTATCTTTTATTATGAAAGTACAGAAAATTTTAAGAACACTGCTTTTTGTTTCGTTGGAAAATGGATTTAAATTGTGAAAGTTATGTATATTTCGATATTGAGTGCAATTCGTTTATTCTGCAATTTTGTTATTTTAAATAGTATAAATTTTATTTTTCTTTGTCATATTTTTTTGTAATATGTATTAATATGTTATTTTATGTATGTTTTTGTCTTCAAATATTTTTGAAGTGAGGTAGGAATTTTTCTTGAGCTAGTTGTATTTTTCTTATAATTACCATGCCCTGTTTTCAATTTTTAAACATTTTCTTTAGTTCTTTTCTATTTTTCTCCAATTTAATTATTTATTTTATTTTAGAAATGACAAATAAATTATTTTATTTCAAAAGTTTTGTTTAGAATATTTTTAAAATGAAGTAGATATTTTTCTAAAGCCATTGATGTTTTAATTGTAATTTTTGAACCATGTTTTCAATTTTTAAGCAATTTCCTTAATTCTTTTTATATTTTCTTTAAATTTAATTATATATTTTTATTTTTTTTCACTTTGTTTCAGTTTTAGATGTACTTGCTAAAGTTTATTTTGTTTTACTTGATTTAAAAGAAAAGGAAGTATGGAAGGTTTTAAAAGCTAAGAAACGTAAAGTCGTTTCACCGTTTCTTCTACCGTTTCTTTTTCAATCAATACACCATTTATTTTGGCCGTACCTTTCTATACTCTTTTCAGCTGCATTCTCTCATCATTTTCACGTATTTTCAAAGCTTCTCAACCCTAAAAAAAAAAACATGGCCTCCATCTTGCAAAAATTTGGTAAAATCTTCTTCTCTTCTCTTGTTTTCTAGTTTTTCTATGTGATTTTGCAACTTGTTCTCAACTTCATGGTTCCACTCCTCCTCAACCATGTCTAGGCCAACCTCCACCACTTTATTCCCTAATCATCATCCACCCTAGATCACCACCATGGCAGGCCAAGCAACCTCAAGGCAAACACCACCACCAAAATCCACAAATCCATCACCTATGCACTCAAGCTGACCTAGTTTTGGTACCATCACCTTCATCCACCTTTTGCCGCCACTTCACCACCACCACCTCTGACCTAACCTCCATCCTCTTCCACATCACCCACCACCACCTGGACCCACTGTCCATGCCCTTAGAGCCTATGGCCGAACCCATTTATAGCATAGAAGTGATGAATTTGCCTTGTAGTTGTTGTTTTGTTGCACAAATGTCCATCCATCTTTGCACCATTACTTCCAAGCTATGGCTGACCTTTATGAGCCCAAGACCTGATCCTAACCCACTCCACAGACATGTATTTCAGATCTATAGCTGAATTATAGGCGGTAGAAAGCAAGTGCAAAATCTTTGGCTTTGTTTTATGCATTTAATTCTAACATTGTTTTATTGAATTTGGGTTTGAAAACTTATGCTATTTGTTTGTTTTGTTTGAATGTTTGCAAGGCTATTAGCCTTGTCTCTCCCACACTCATATCATCATCATGGCTAAGAAAACGAACCCCTTAGTCGAGCTTTTGAATGGTTGTAGCAAGGTCAAGTTATCTTGTCTTTGTTGCCTTGAAATTGCCTTGTAGTGTTGACTTGTTGCACCTATAAATATCCACACTTTTAAACCATGATAGGCTGACCACTATGGACCCAAACCAGACCTTTATACATGCCTTGGCTGTGCTATTTCAGTTCATAACTGAAGTATGTGAAGTTGAGAACAAGTGCAAAGCATTTGTCTTTGTTTTGGGCTTTGATTCCTAGTGTCGTTTAGTGTAATTTGGCTGTGAAAAACTTATGTATTTTGAATTGTTTTGTTTATATGTATACAAGGCAATTATATTTGTCTCTCCACTCTCAAATCATGGTAGTATTGTCATGCCTTCGTTGTGCCTGTATCGTGTGTTTTGGTATCGTTCTCCAGCTTGTGACATGTGAGTATTTCTCACCAGACATTATGTACTTATATAAGTAGTAAATTGACACCCTGCGAATCTGTAGAACTATATTAACGTTAAAACTGCTTATATTATTATCATATGATGTTCACACCTGTTATTACACCTGTTATATCATATGTTACTGTTATTTCATGCTATTCTGTATGTTTTATCAGTTTATCACACTGCAAGTTCCCTGTAAATTAGAATCACTATGGGTTGAAATGATACATACCCGAACGGACTTTAGAATAGGGAAAAATCGTTATGGGCTGAAATGATACGCTTGAATGGTTTTTATTTAATTTATTTTAACTTGGGATTGCGGGTTTGAAATGATAAAGCTCGGATTTTCTTTGTAAATTACGGGTTGAAATGATATATTACCCGTATCACTTTACCTAGCGTAGAAAATTATATGCAGGCCCGTAGTTAAAATATGTTTTCCAAAAATTTTAAAATATTTTAGAAATTGAATTATTATAATATTTGATTTGAAATTTAATAGTAATATAACTTTTGTAAAGTATTATTTTTTTTTCTTGAAACCTACAAGTTAAATAAATTATGGAAAAGTTAGAAATTATGAACGTAAGTTATTTTGGAAATTTTGATTTAATTTTTAGTGGAATTTAAATTAACTTTGAAAATATGATAAATTTATGATATTTTGAATTTAAATTAATTTAAAGTGATTTTATATCATATTAATGATTTTTGATAAAGTTGAATGTGAAACGAATGAATATTTAAGATGAAATTTTGAAATATAACTAAAATTGGAAATTTAGGAAATTGACTTAAAAGTGAACTTTTAGTTAAGCAAATAAAAATAAAACTAAGTTATATTTGAGAATTTGAACTTAAGTGTTAAGTTGAAATTTAATGCAATGAATTTAAAATTGAACATTGCAATTTAATAAGTGAATTATTATTAAATCTTGATTTTTGAATGGAAATTTAACTTTATAAAATCATGAACTTAAGGAAAATTAAATTATGTTTGTAAATCTTGATTTTTGAAATGCTATTAATTACAATGTAAATGATATTACACTATTTGTAAATGCTGTAGTTGATGATAATGAACTAAAAAGCTAAATTGAATTAAAAACTACTATAGCAATTTTGTAAGTGCTATATTTTTTTTATTTAACTAAGTTTATTTTAAATTTAAGTAAACCCTATTACAACATTTTAAAATGTTGTCTTTTGTTAAATTGAACTATTTTGAATGTATCTTTCCGTAGCGTTTTCTAAATGCCACGAAAAGTGAATTTTCATTTTTTTTGATAAACTTAAGTGAATAAATGAACCTTTGAAGTTGAAAATTTTAGAAATTTAATAATTTAATTATTGAACATAATAACTTCATTTTAATTATTAAAAATGATTTTTTTTTTGAATATAAACTGTTTTGAAATGTGATTGAAATGGTATTTTAAATTGAATAAAATGAATAATGATTTGAAATGAATGTGGTTTTGATATTTTGATATATTAAATGATTGAAATGTGGTTTGAAAAGACATGATATTTTGATATATTAAAATGATTTGAAAATGGAGTTTTGAAAGATATGACATTTTGATATTAAAATAATTTGAAAGGAAGTGCTGAAAGATAAGATATTTTGAACGAAGTTTTGAAAGGTTATGATATTTTGATATACTAAAATAATTTGAAAGAAAGTTTTGAAAGGATATAATAATTTAATATATTGACATGGTTAGAAATGACTTGATATTTATTTTGATAAATATTTGAATCGAAAGATATGGTATGATGATAAATTGAAATGGTTTGAAAATAATTTAATCTTTATTTTGATAAAGATTTGGGTTGAAATGATATTTTATTTTGAAGTATAAAATTTCTTTTTTAAAGTTATAACTATAGGTTATAATAACGATTGGTTGTTAAAGATACCGAGATCGGATATTGTCTTATTACCGGCCAATACCGAAAACCACTTTAACAACTGTGTACGCGGTGGAGATTCCAGAATGAAGCAGGATGGTGGCGACGTTCTCAAGGTATATTACATGGACCCAACTCCCATGAGTTGGCATAAATGACTATAACAGGAGCTATACTGGGCTACACAAAGTGTCGCACCCTTTCATCGAGCATGCTCCATCGGAAACCATTACATTACTTTTGTGATTCGGTATGTGGCGCCACTTTGATTCGAGGGTATTGTTCGAGGTGGGCGGAAGCTGCTGGCTTGCCTTCACCATCGGTCCGGGAGTGCAAGCGGTGTATCCACCCTGGCATTGACTCGCGTGCCGTGTCATCTCCTTATAGCGAGCCCACTACGATTTTGGTTTTAAAGATCCGACCGCGTTAAGGTTCACCATCCCCTTAACGCTATTTTCTATATGATTATACTTTATTGATTAGACACTACTGTATATAGGGCAAATATACTATATAGTAAATAGTTTAACGGATCCTTAGAGGATGGGCGGTCCCAAGCATCTTCTAAGTTACTTGTACCTTTACTACAGTTCACTTGAGTTGGTTTACATTGTATAAGTATGTATGTCCTGACTCGAGTGTTTGTATTTTTATTTACGCTCGGGTCAGCCTGAGTTATTCACTGATTTGGATTTCCACTTTCTAGAGATTTGAATCGCTGGAGATTATCTACTTGTCAAGTTTCATCTTTCCAGTTCGGTTGTTCTATTCAGCTTGTACTTGGTTATCATATTTAAACTTCTGTTGTACTTTATTTCTTCTGTTGTATCTTATGTAACTCTGATATATTTAAATAGTAGCTTCATGAACTACTATCTCTTTTGCTTCCGCTGCATTATTATTATTCTGTGATCTGTGATTATTATTTACTGTATATTCTGAGATTTGCCAAATTTTATTTACAACGCGTTATTTTGAGCAATTCAATTCCGGCATGAGTGTCTACCTATACACTTATAATGGATGCGAATGGTTGAAAATACCTGGTCGTTACAGTTGGTATCAGAACTTTGGTAGCTCTAGTCAAAACTCAGCATATGGAGTAAATGTATTTACAGAATCACTTTCATTCGAGTTTGAATCTCTTCCTTTTTGACTCAATTCCTTTGAATTTTGGAACGTTCCCTGCGGTTCCAACATCCATTCGTGTTCTTCACTATTCATCTTCTTTTGATTCTGGAGTATTCCATAACTCCGCTTCGAATGATCTTTCTAGTGAGTCGGCGGTCACGCCAATTTCAAATTGAATTGAAAAAAAGGGGAAACTCCCTTACAATTAACATCGATTCACCAAAGATTCTTATCTATCCTTGGTTTAGATGCTAAGATCTTTTGTTATTCCAAACTTTATCTATTGAGATCGAATGTAGATTTACCCTAGAAAAATCCACATTGATCTTATTCTTTAAGCCACGGTTGGCTCGGTAAATGTTGCCCGTGATTTCTTTAAGCTTATCCACCTCCCTATTTTGTTATTTAATCATCTTGTCTTTTGTTTCCAACCTATTTTCAAACATTTTGAATTGTACTTGTAAAACTATGTTTTGTTTATATATTGTGTTGTTTGAGTTGTTGATGTTGATTTGGGTTTCCGATCGATTCGTCTGATCAACGCTATCGATAGGATTTCTAAAACACTTTGACGGAACAAACTGACACAATATTATTTTAAAATTTGGTTAGTGAAATAAAATTTTGATATATAAGTAAATTTATGGAACTTAATCAATTGATTTAAAATTGATTATATGAACTGATAATACTTAATTTATAATTTATTGTTCTATAAATGAATTTATAGATAGTTGTTTATAAATTGATTTGGTAACTAAAATGAATTTTGAACAAGAAATTTGAGAATTTAATTTCCGATGGTTTCAAACCTTGTGTTTAAAGTTTTAAAAGGTTATATTATTTAAAGTATTTTCAAATAGAAATTTGTTTCCAAAGAATTCCAAGTTTAAAATTAGCGCTCTTCTCATTGTCGCTGGGAAATAACTTCGGTGATGATTGCAGCATCATCGACGTTCATTTTCGAGTTTCGAAGTGAAGAGGCCGCTCTGTAATCTTGCTACAGCTTTGTTTTGGAAATCAATTTGATTTGAATTTCTAAAATATGACTTGATTTATAATATATATAGATATATGATTTAAATTTGATTTGATAAACTATGTACATACATTTAGTTATCTCTAAAATGGTTTGTAGAAATCGAAAATTTTATTCTGAAATTTTATTTTTAAAGAATAATTTCAATTATAAAAGAAAAAGAAAATCAAAATTTTTTTGAATAAATGATTTAAGCTTGAAATGATTGAATTGGAAAGTTTTATTTGTATAATACAATTGCATTCAAATATAACTTACCCTAAATTCAGAAGTTAAAAATGTAATTGGATAATATACAATATAAAAAGATTATAAATAAAATTTGAGTGGTTATAGTAAATGTTATACACTTAAATTTTAGTTATAAAATGATTAAGAGAGGTAAATATAATAAAGGGTAATTGAATAACTTACAATAAAATAATTTTAAAAGAACTAAGAATAAAAAAAAGCGGTTATAATAAGTGTAAGTATGTTTAACATAAGTGATAAATATATTGGGAGGAACAAATTTAATTTTAATTAGGAATAAAGAAGAATAAAATGTATTAAGTACATTACGAGTATAATAAATGATTATTTTTTCAAACCCATGGTTTTGAAAATTGTTAATTTTAGATGATTGGATAATAAGATAATGAAATTTGAGATACTTAAGATTTATTTAACTTGTGTAAAAGATTTATTCTCTATTTAAGATGAAATTTCCATGCTTTCAAATTTATTTGCTTATTTTGTTTTTCAAACTATCTTTTGGTTGTCCTTATCATCCTCATCTTGCTATTGATTGGTATAGGCATCTTTCTATAATCTTTGACAGATCTTTGGTAATCATTTTGAATCCACCTTTTCGTGCTTGTGTTCTTGATTCCAAGGAATCTTGGAAAGATCATATCCACCTTGTTAAACTTACCTATCACAATAGTTATCATGTATAATTTCCTTCTCCTTGTCATCTTGTCCTAATCTTGTTTCACTCTATCTTTTTCTGTGCTTTCCCGCACCTCATTCTTTTTCGGGGAGAAAAAGTTTTGAGTGGGGGAGAATGTAACAACCCTGTATTTTGTGATTTATTTTTTTGTATATTTTAATTATTTTAATTAAATTTTTTATTTAAAAACTTGTTTTATTTATTTTGAATGATAAACTTTAGTTTTGATATGAGTTATCATTCCAAAGCATGACTAAAAAGAATATTTTCCAAATAGTGAGTTTTTGGTCAAAACAGTCAAACTTTGACTTTTATTTTAAAATTTTAAAAGTTTGAAAATTTAAATTTTATCTTTCAATATGAAGTACATAAAATTTTAAGAACACTGCTTTTTGTTTCTTTGGAAACGGATTTAAATTATGAAAGTTATGTATATTTCAATATTGAGTGCAATTCGTTTATTCTGCAATTTTGTTATTTTAAATAGTATAAATTTTATTTTTCTCTGTCATATTTGTTTTTAATATGTATTGATATGTTATTTTATGTATGTTTTTGTCTTTTAATATTT
The DNA here is from genome assembly GCA_030765085.1 of Allium cepa. Lineage (NCBI taxonomy): Eukaryota > Viridiplantae > Streptophyta > Magnoliopsida > Asparagales > Amaryllidaceae > Allium > Allium cepa. The sequence continues at coordinate 762,892,902 of CM060937.1, read as the reverse complement.
TTGAAGTGAGGTAGGAATTTTTTTAGAGCTAGTTGTATTTTTCTTGTAATTTCATGCCCTGTTTTCAATTTTTAAACATTTTCTTTAGTTCTTTTCTATTTTTCCCCAGTTTAATTGTTTATTTTATTTTAGAAATGATAAATAAATAATTTTATTTCAAAATTTTGCTTTAGAATATTTTTAAAAGGAAGTAGATATTTTTCCAAAGCCATTGATGTTTTAATTGTAATTTTTGAACCATGTTTTCAGTTTTTAAGCAATTTCCTTAATTCTTTTTATATTTTCTTTAAATTTAATTATATATTTTTATTTTTTTTCAATTTGTTTCGGTTTTAGATGTACTTGCTGAATTTTTTTTTTTTACTTGATTTAAAAGAAAAGGAAGTATGGAAGGTTTTAAAAGCTAAGAAACGTAAAGTCGTTTCATCGTTTCTTTTACTGTTTCTTTTTCAATCAATACACCATTTATTTTGGCCGTACCTTTCTCTATTCTTTTCAGCTGTATTCTCTCATCATTTTAACATATTTTCAAAGCTTCTCAACCCTAAAAAAAAACATAGCCTCCATCTTGCAAAAATTTGGTAAAATCTTCTTCTCTTCTCTTGTTTTCTAGTTTTTTATGTGATTTTGCAACTTGTTCTCAACTTCATGGCTCCACTCCTCCTCAACCAGATCTAGGCCAACCTCCACCACTTTATTCTCTGATCATCATCCGCGCTAGATCACCACCAAGGCAGCCAAGCAACCCCAAGGCAAATACCACCACCAAAATCCACAAATCCATCACCTATGCACTGAAGCTGACCTAGTTTTGGTACGATCACCTTCATCCACCTTTTGCCGCCACTTCCACCGCCACCACCACCTCTGACCTAACCTCCACCCTCTTCCACATCACCCACCACCACCTGGACCCACTGGCCATGCCCCTAGAGCCTATGGTCGAACCCATTTATAGCATTGAAGTGATGAATTTGCCTTGTAGTTGTTGTTTTGTTGCACCTATGTCCATCCACCTTTGCACCATTACTTCCAAGCTATGGCTGACCTTTATGAGCCCAAGACCTGATCCTAACCCACTTCTTAGACATGTATTTCAGATCTATAGCTGAAGTATAGGTGGTAGAAAGCAAGTGCAAAAACTTTGGCTTTGTTTTATGCATTTAATTCTAACATTGTTTTATTCAATTTGGGTTTGAAAACTTATGCTATTTGTTTGTTTTGTTTGAATGTTTGCAAAGCTATTAGCCCTGTCTCTCCCACACTTATATCATCATCATGGCTAAGAAAACAAACCCCTTAGTCGAGCTTTTGAATAGTTGTAGCAAGGTCAAGTTATCTTATCTTTGTTGCCTTGAAATTGCCTTGTAGTGTTGACTTGTTGCACCTATAAATCTCCACACTTTTAAACCATGATAGGTTGACCACTATGGACCCATACCAGACCTTTATACATGCCTTGGCTATGCTATTTCAGTTCGTAACTGAAGTATGTGAAGTTGAGAACAAGTGCAAAGCATTTGTCTTTGTTTTGGGCTTTGATTCCAAGTGTCGTTTAGTGTAATTTGGCTGTGAAAAACTTATGTATTTTGAATTGTTTTGTTTATATGTATACAAGGCAATTATATTTGTCTCTCCTCTCTCAAATCATGGTAGTGTGGTCATGCCTTCGTTGTGTCTGTATCTTGTGTTTTGGTGTCGTTCTCCAGCTTGTGACATGTGACTATTTCTCACCAGACATTATGTACTTATATAAGTAGTAAATTGACACCCTACGAATCTGTAGAACTATATTAACATGTTATAACTGCTTATATTATTATCATATGATGTTCACACCTGTTATTACACCTATTATATCATATGTTACTGTTATTTCATGCTATTATGTATATTTTATCAGTTTATCACACTGCAAGTTCCCCTTAAATTAGAATCACTATAGGTTGAAATGATACATACTCGAACGGACTTTAGTATAGGGAAAAATCGTTTTGGGCTGAAATGATAGGCTTGAACGGTTTTTATTTAATTTATTTTAACTTGGGATTGTGGGTTTGAAATGATAAAACCTGGATTTTCTTTGTAAATTACGGGTTGAAATGATATATTACCCATATCACTTTACCTATCGTAGAAAATTATATACAGGCCCGTAGTTAAAATATGTTTTCTAAATACTTCAAAATATTTTAGAAATTGAATTATTATAATATTTGATTTGAAATTTAATAATAATATAACTTTTGTAAAGTATTATTTTTTTTTCTTGAAACCTACAAGTTAAATAAATTATGGAAAAGTTAGAAATTATAAATGTAAGTTGTTTTGGAAATTTTGATTTAATTTTTAGTGGAATTTAAATTAACTTTGAAAATATGATAAATTTATGATATTTTGAATTTAAACTAATTTAAAGTGATTTTATATCATATTAATGATTTTTGATAAAGTTGAATGTGAAACGAATGAATATTTAAGATGAAATTTTGAAATATTACTAAAATTGGAAATTTAGGAAATTGACTTAAAAGTGAACTTTTAGTTAAGAAAATAAAAATAAAACTAAGTTATATTTGATAATTTGAACTTAAGTGTTAAGTTGAAATTTAATGCAATGAATTTAAAATTGAACATTGCAATTTAATAAGTGAATTATTATTAAATCTTGATTTTTGAATGGAAATTTAACTTTATAAAATCATGAACTTAAGGAAAATTAAATGATGTTTATAAATGTGAAAATGTATGATTTTATGAGTTAAAAATGTTTTGAATAAAAATATAATTGGTTGAGAAATTATATTGAATATTTGAAGTTAATTGACTGCATTTTTGAAATGCTATTAATTACAATGTAAATGATATTACAGTATTTGTAAATGCTGTAGTTGATGATAATGAACTAAAAAGCTAAATTGAATTAAAAACTATTATAGCAATTTTGTTAGTGCTATAATTTTTTTTATTTAACTAAGTTTATTTGGAATTTAAGTAAACCCTATTACAACGTTTTAAAATGTTGCCTTTTGTTAAATTGAACTGTTTTGAATGTATCTTTCCGTAGCATTTTCTAAATGCCACGAAAAGTGAATTTTCACTGTTTTGATAAACTTAAGTTAATAAATGAACTTTGAAGTTGAAAATTTTGGAAATTTAATAATTTAATTATTGAACATAATAACTTCGTTTTAATGATTAAAAATGATTTTTTTAATATAATCTGTTTTGAAATGTGAATTGAAATGGTATTTTAAATTGAATAAAATGAATAATGATATGAAATGAATGTGGCTTTGATATTTTGATATATTAAATGATTGAAATGTGGTTTGAAAAGATAAGATATTTTGATATATTAAAATGATTTTAAAATGGAGTTTTGAAAGATATGACATTTTGATATTAAAATAATTTGAAAGGAAGTGCTGAAAGATAAGATATTTTGAACGAAGTTTTGAAAGGTTATGATATTTTGATATATTAAAATAAATTGAAAGGAAGTTTGAAAGGATATGATAATTTAATATATTGAAATGGTTAGAAATGACTTGATATTTATTTTGATAAATATTTGAATCGAAAGATATGGTATGATGATATATTGAAATGGTTTGGAAATAATTTAACCTTTATTTTGATAAAGATTTGGGTTGAAATGATATTTTATTTTGAAGTGTAAAATATATTTTTTAAAGTTATAACTACGGGTAATAATAACGACTGGTTGTTAAAGAGACTGAGATCGGATATTGTCTTATAGCCGGCCAATACCGAAAACCACTTTAACAACTGTGTACGCGGTGGAGATTTCAGAATGAAGTAGGATGGTGACGACGTTCTCGAGGTATATTACGTGGACCCAACTACCGTGAGTTGGCATAAATGACTAAAACAGGAGCTATATCGGGCTACACAAAGGGTCGCACCCTTTCATCGAGCATGCTCCATCGGAAACCATTCTATTACTTTTGTGATTCGATATGTGGCGCCACTTTGATTCGGGGGTATTGTTCGAGGTGGGCGGAAGCTGCTGGCTTGCCGTCACCACCGGTCCGAGAGTACAAACGGTGTATCCACCCTGGCATTGCCTCGCATTGTAACAACCAGGTATTTTCAACCATTCGCATCCATTATAAGTGTATAGGTAGACACTCGTGCCGGAATTGAATTGCTCAAAATACAGCGTTGTAAATAAAAACTCGGCAAATCTCAGAATATACAGTAAATAAACAACACAGATCACAGACACAGAGTAATAATAATGCAGCGGAAGTAAAAGAGATAGTAGTTCATGAAGCTACTATCTAAATTTATCAGATTTACATAAAATACAACAGAAGAACAAAGTACAAAGGAAGTCTCACTACATAGAAGTCTACTGATACAAGAACTGAAAAGAACAACAGACTGCAAAAGATAAAACTTGACAAGTAGATAATCTCGGTCGGATCTTTAAAAATAAAATCGTAGTGGGCTCGATATAAGGAGATGACATGGCACGCGAGGCAATGCTAGGGTGGATACACCGTTTGCACTCCCGGACTGGTGGTGATGGCAAGCCAGCAGCTTCCGCCCACCTCGAACAATACCCCCGAATCAAAGTGGCGCCACATATCGAATCACAAAAGTAATAGAATGGATGGAGCATGCTCGATGAAAGGGTGCGACCCTTTGTGTATCCCGGTATAGCTCCTGTTTTAGTCATTTATGCCAACTCACGGGAGTTGAGTCCACGTAATATACCTCGATAACGTCGCCACCATCCTACTTCATTCTGGAATCTCCAACGCGTACACAGTTGTTAAAGTGGTTTTCGGTATTGGCCGGCTATAAGACAATATCTGATCCCGGTCTCTTTAACAACGATTGTTATTATAACCCGTACTTATAACTTTTAAAAATATATTTTATACTTCAAAATAAAATATCATTTCAACCCAAATCTTTATCAAAGTAAAGATTAAATTATTTCCAAACCATTTCAATATATCATCATACCATATCTTTCGATTCAAATATTTATCAAAATAAATATCAAGTCATTTCTAACCATTTCAATATATTAAATTATCATATCTATTCAAAACTTCCTTTCAAATCATTTTAATATATCAAAAGATCATAACCTTTCAAAGCTTCATTCCAAAATATCATATCTTTTAGAACTTCTTTTCAAATCATTTTAATATCAAAATGTCATATCTTTCAAAACATCGTTTCAAATCATTTTAATATATCAAAATATCATATCTTTTCAAAACCACATTTCAAATCATTTTAATTTATCAAAATAGTTATATTTTTTTCATAACCACCTTTCAAATCATTTTAATATATCAAAATAGTTATATTTTTCCAAAACCACCTTTCAAATCATTTCAATATACCAAAATATCATATCTTTCAGTACCACATTTCAAATCATTTTAATATATCAAATAGTTATATTTCAAACAAATTACTTCATTTTAAATCATAAAAATGAAGTTATTACATTTATTAATTAAATTATTAAATTCCAAAAATTTAAACTTTTCAATGTTCATTTATGCACCTAAATTTAATAAAACAATGAAAATTCAAGTTTCGCAGCATTTGGAAAATGCTACAGAAAGTTACATTCAAAACAATTCAATTTAACAAAAGACAACATTTAAAAATGCTGTTAATTAACTTCAAATATTCAATTGAATTTCACAAACACTTATTTTTTTATTTAAATCATTTTAAATTTATAAAATCATACATTTTCACATTCATAAGCATCATTTAATTTTTCTTAAATTCATGATTTTATAAAGTTAAGTTTCCTTTCAAAAATCAATATTTATTAATAATTTACTTATTAAATTCCAACATTCAAATTTAAATTCATTACATTAAATTTTAACTACACTTAAGTTCAAATTGTCAAATATAACATAGTTTTATTTGTATTTACTTAATAAAAATTCACTTTTACGTCAATTTCATAAATTTCCAATTTTAGTTATATTTCAAAATTTCAACTTAAATATTCATTCATTTCACATTTCAACTTTATTAAAAATCATTAATATGATATAAAATCACTTTAAATTCATTTAAATTCAAATTATCATAAATTTATCATAATTTCATATTCAATTTAATTTCCAATTATAATTAAATCAAATTTTCCAAAATAACTTACATTCAAAATTTTCTAACTTTTTCATTAAATCATTTCACTTACAATTATTCAAAAAATCAATAATATTTTACAAAAATCCTTTTTAATTAGATTTAAATCAAAATATTTTAATATTTACATTTCAAAAATAATTTTAAATTTTTTAGAAAACACATATTAACAACGGGTCTGTATATAATTTTCTACGCTAGGTTAAGTGATACGGGTAATATATCATTTCAACCCGTAATTTACAAAGAAAATCCGGGTTTTATCATTTCAAACCTGCGGTCCCAAGTAAATGAAATAAATTAAAAATCATTCAGGCCTATCATTTCAACCCATAACAATTTTCCCTTATTCTAAAGTCCGTTTGGGTATGTATCATTTCAACCCATAGTTATTTCTAATTTACAGGGAACTTGCAGTGCGATAAACTGATAAAATATACAGAATAGCATGAAATAACAGTAACATATGATATAACAGGTGTAATAACAGGTGTGAACATCATATGATAATAATATAAGCAGTTATAACATGTTAATATAGTTCTACAGATTCGCAGGGTGTCAATTTACTACTTATATAAGTACATAATGTCTGGTGAGAAATACTCACATTTTTATGCTGGAGATATTAATTTGAATGACAAAATGGATCCAGAAGGCACGACCTTTGATTTTGAGTGGAGAGAAATAGCAAAGATATCATCTTTTAAACAACCCCAAAACAAGACAATATAACTTATGAATATTCAACCAAAACAATACAGAAATAATTGGAAATTGAAAGGCAACAAAGACAAGACAACTTGACCTTGCTACCAACATTCAAAAGCTCGACTAAGGGGTTCGTTTTCTCGGCCATGATGATGATATGAGTGTGGAGAGACAAGGCTAATAGCCTTGCAAACATTCAAGCAAAACAAACAAATAACATAAGTTTTCAAACCCAAAATCAATAAAACAATGTTAGAATTAAATGCATAAAACAAAGCGAAAGTTTTTTGTACTTGCTTTCTATCACCCATGCTTCAGCTATAGATCTGAAATACATGTCTAAGTAGTGGGTTAGGATCAGTTCTTGGGCTCATAAGGGTCATCCATAGCTTGGAAGTAATGGTGCAAAGATGGATGGACATAGGTGCAACAAAACAACAACTACAAGGTAAAATATATCACTTCTATGCTATAAATAGGGGGGCCATAGGCTCTAGGGGCATGGCCAATGGGTCCAGGTGGTGGTGGGTGATGTGGCAGAGGGTGGAGGTCAGGTTAGAGGTGGTGGTGGTGGTGGAAGTGGCAGCAAAAGGTGGATGAAGGTGAAGGTACCAAACTAGGTCAGCTTGAGTGCATAGGTGATGGATTTGTGGATTTTGGTGGTGGTGGTCGATGGAGGAGATGGTGGAGGTGTTAGGCCAAACAAAGCAATGAGAGGTCATGACAAAAATCAAGCAAAACAAAGAAGAAGAAATAGAAAAATGAGAGGAGGAAGAGAGGCCATTGCTTATTTTTCTTTGCTCAGATCTGAAATGGATGTGTATTATTGATGGAATAAGAAACTTTCACAAGAATAAGCAAAAGAAAAGGAACGGCTACAATAAATTGATGCATTGATTGAAAAAGAAACAGTAAAAGAAACGGTGAAACGACTTTACGTTTCTTAGCTTTTAAAACCTTCCATACTTCCTTTTCTTTTAAATCAAATAAAACAAAATAAAATTCAGCAAGTACATATAAAAACCGAAAAAAAGTGAAATAAAATAAAAATATATAATTAAATTTAAAGAGAATATAAAAAGAATTAAGGAAATTGCTTAAAAATTGAAAACCGGGTTCAAAAATTACAATTAAAACATCAAAGGCTTTGGAAAAATATCTACTTCATTTTAAAAATATTACAAAGCGGAATTTTGAAATAAAGTAATTTATTTATCATTTCTAAAATAAAATAAATAATTAAATTAGAGAAAAATAGAAAAGAACTAAAGAAAATGTTTAAAAATTGAAAACAGGGCATGGAGATTACAAGAAAAATACTACTAGCTCTAGAAAAATTCCTTCCTCACTTCTAAAATATTAAAAGACAAAAACATACATAAAATAACATATCAATACATATTAAAATAAAATATGACAAAGAATAATAAAATTTATACTATTTAAAATAATAAAATTGCAGAATAAACAAATTGCATTCAATATTGAAATATACATAACTTTCACAATTTAAATCCGTTTCCAACGAAACAAAAAGCAGTGTTCTTAAAATTTTATGTACTTTCATAATAAAAGATAAAATTTAAATTTTCAAACTTTTAAAATTTTAAATTGAAAGTTAAAGTTTGACTAATTTGACCAAAAATTCACTTTTTGGAAAATATTCTTTTTAGTCATGCTTTGGAATGATAATTCATATCAAAACTAAAGTTTATCGTTCAAAATAAATAAAATAAGTTTTTAAATCAAAAATTCAATTAAAATAATTAAAATATACAAAAAAAATCACAAAATACAGGGTTGTTACACTCTCCCCACTCAAAACTTTTCGTCCCCGAAAAGGAATGAGGTACGGGAAAGCACAGAAAAAGATAGAGTGAAACAAGATTAGGACAAGATGACAAGGAGAAGGAAATTATACATGATAACTATTGTGATAGGTAAGTTTAACATGGTGCAGATTTATCAAAGATTATAGAAGATTTCTAAACAGAAAGATGCTTGTACCAGTCTATAGGAAGATAAGAATAATAAGGACAACAAAAGATAATTTGAAAAACAAAATAAGGAAATAAATTTGAAAGCATGTAAATTTCAACTTAAAAATTTTTTTCCTTTTTTTTCGTAAGTTAAATAAATCGTTAACTATCTTAAATTTCATTATCTTATTATCCAATCATCTTAAATTAACAATTTTTTTAAACCATGGGTTTGAAAAATAATCATTTATTACACTCACAATGTACTTAATAAATTTTATTCTTCTTTATTCCTAATTAAAATTAAATTTATTCCGCTCAATATATTTATCACTTATGTCAAATATACTTACACTTATTATAACTGCTTTCTTTTATTCTTAGTTCTTTTAACATTATTTTATATTGTAAATTATTCAATGTAACAACCCGCATATTTGTCGATTGTATATTTAAATATTTTATTTAAATATTTCACCGTTCGTCGGATTTTGGTCCGAAAAGCTACTTTTTGCAAAAAGTCAAATTGGGACTCGAGACTACCCCCATCGAGTTCAAAATGACGTTTGCGACCTTTTTGAGTATATAAACTTCGATATGTTTGGAGATAGTGAAATTTTTCCACTTTTTCACTTAGGGCTTTGGTTTGGGCTAAACCCATTAATCACTTACTAACTCAGTCCCAACCCACTCCAACTCTTCATTACTTCATTTCATATTCCAAACACTCAAGCTTAAGAAAAAATGGTGGAAGAGAATGGGAATTAGAAACTCCAAGCCCTAGTTCCTCTTGCTAGCTCAAGTTCTTGCTCCAAAATCAAAGAGAACCCATTAGTAAGCATCTCCTTCTTCTTCTCCAACTCATTCTCTCTTTGATTTCAGAAAATTCCTAAACCTAACTTTGGGATTGTTCTTCTTTTTGAGCATAGGTTCAAGCTCGTTTGGGTTGTGTTGAAGAGTGGTTGATTCTCCCTTTGCTTTCAAGCTTCTTCTTCATTTGTTTGGGTTCAAAGGTGAGATTTTTATCTCACATCTATGTCTATATCTATCTTTGATTGTTGGGTATGAATTCCTAACAGTTATTTATGTTCATTTTCTTTTGATTTGGATTGAATTGGTGAATATTCCAATTTTTGGTGTTTTGTAGTTAAATCTTTAAAAATCCAATCTTTGATGTTTGAACATGTTTTTGGTGATGCATCGAAGAGCCTATAGTGCTGGGTTGTCGATTGGCATAAATCCTTACCATCCATCGCTCGTTCGATCGCATTTCGGTTTGGATTTGCCATTTTTGGTCAAGGCTATTTTTTTGCCTAGCAGAAGATTTCAGACATCTGAAATTAATTTCAGACGTCTGAAACAAAATCCAGACGTCTGGTTGAATAATACTGACGTCTGGAAAGGGGTCTGGAAAAGGCAGAGACTAAATCCAAATGTCTGAAACAAAATCCAGACGTCTGAAATCAAATTCAGACGTCTGGTTGAAAATTTCAGACCTCTGAAATGGCCCAAGAATTAAAAATAGAAGGGAGAAAACACATATACTTCCAGAACCTAGGTGTAACAACTTGCATATTTATCGATTATATATTTAAATATTTTATTTAAATATTTCACCATTCATCGGATTTTGGTCCGAAAACCTACTTTTTGCAAACTGTCGAATTGGGACTCGAGACCAATTCCATCGAGTTCAAAATAACGTTTGCGACCTTTTTGAGTATAAGCTTCGATATGTTTGGAGAAAGTTGATTTTTGCCACTTTTTCCCGCTTAGGGCTTTGGTTGGGCTGAGCCAATTAACCACTTAACTCAGTTCCAACACTCTCCTCTTCATTCACTTCTCTTCTATTTTCCTAATACTCAAGCTTTTATGTTAATGGAGGGTGGAAGAGGAAATTAAAACTCCAAGCCCTAACTTCCCTTGCAAATCAAATTCCTAGCTCCAAACTCAAGAAGAACCCATTGGTAAGCTTCTCTTCTTCTTCTCCAACTTATTCTCTTACCAATTTCAGAAATTCCGAAACCTAATTTTGGGAATGTTCTTGTTTTTGAGCTTAGATTCAAGCTTCTAGAGTTGGTTTTGAAGAGTGGTTGATTCCCCTTTGCTTTCAAGCTTCATCTTCATAAATTTAGTTCAAAGGTGAGATTTTTATCTCACATCTATGACTATAATTATCTTTGGTTGTTAGGTTCGAATTCCTAACACTTCTTCATGAGAATTTGCTCTTGATTTGGATTGGTTTTGTGAATATTCCAATTTTTGGGTTTTCAAGTCAAATTTGTGTGAAAATCCTTTTATGGATGTTTGATCATGCTTTTAGTGATGCACCGAGGAGCATATAGGGTCGGGTTGCCAATTGGCATAAACCCATAGAGCCAATGTTCGTCCGGTTGCATTTTGGAAGAATTTGCTCTTCATTTGAATAGGCTGAAAAACAGCCCAGGCATGATTCAGTCGACTGAAAAGTCTGTTCAGTCGACTGAACCTGGAACCCGAAAGTTCCCAAGCACGATTCAGTCGACTGAATCTTCTGTACAGTCGACTGAACCTGGAAACAGAAAGTTTCCTGAGCCTGGAAAATTCCCAGGTACAGGGTCAGTCGACTGAAAACTCTGTTCAGTCGACTGAACCTGCTGTTTGAGTCCATTTTGCCTTTTTGGATTGAATTTCCAATTTAAATCGATTCGTGTTGTTTCCTATTTGTTGTTATCATCTATTATGACTTGATGACCTTTTCTTTGGGAATTTTAGATATATCCACTTTGATGGATTTGATATCGATTTCTTTGGATTTTACTCACGTCTTCGAATGTGAATTTTTATGATTGATTGTTTCTACAATCAATTCTATGATTTGTCACTTAAAAATATAAAGGTTTCAATACTAGTAGTAAATATCAAAACTCTTTCAACAAAATGATTTCAACTCCATTTTCAATAACAAAGCTCGTTTTCTTAAACCGTTTTCCAATCTATTAGTATATACAAGCCTTTACCTCACTCGTATGAGAAATCTAATTAAACGACTTAGTAAAACGAGTGGTATGAAACGCTTGCGTTTACTTCGTCGGTTAATTCTTGGACTTGTTCGATTGAATCTCTTGTGACATTCTTCTAGTGGAGATTTACAGTTTGTTCGTAAATGTTTAAGTTAAGCAAGTGGTTATGGGACATGAAGCTAAACTTTTATATTTACTAGCTTAGTGTAATTGACACTTCTCTTTGATCATGACGATCATTTTATGGTTTAGACTAGCAATGTGCGATGTCTCTTTGTCTATGTAGAGGACCGTACCTCATTAAATGGGGCTTCGTCTCATTTCTTCGTGGGCTAGCGACCCTTGTACTTTCTAATGTGTTTCGATTCATCGGATGTACCGTTTGTACTACATCGATGTTTTGGCTTTTGGATTCATTGGATGTACCGTTTGTACTACATCACTGTCTTGACCATCCTTTTTATTGAGATTTCTGGATTTCGTGTGTTGATTTCTGGAATTTGTGTTTCACCAACTTTTACGATTGGCAATGATATATATATATGTCATTTATTGTGGCTTGGTGAATGAAATCAGGAGTATGACATTCCTTTTTATCTTGAGTAGATTATTGTGATATTGATTAATCTCTTGTTGATTTTCAATTACTTATTCACAGCTTGGCATTGTGATTATTATATATTTATGTCATATCTCTTATTATATATCACTTCATCTAATATTTATAGCTAGACTGATCCGTTTATTATTTTCTTATAAATAATACTCGGGTCAGACCGAGATGTTACAGGTACCTCTCCTTGACTTCTCTTCTGGGGTTATCATCCCGACTTTTGGCAAACTACTTAGATTAGTAGTTTATTCTTTTGTATACACTTGAGATTTAGACTCATAGATGTATTCTTTTGTATAGCACGTGTTGCTATTCTTTTGTATTATTGTGGATCTTTTTGACCACTACTCTGATATACACTTTTATGTGTAGTATTCATATCTATTTCCGCCTTTGTGATATGAATTGTCTGTGACTGATTTATGTTATGTTTATTTCTATATTTGTTTCCGAAGATATTATTGCCACTGTGTAGTAGCTTTGAGTTCGTGTCGGTATGTCGGATTTCCTCTTTTATATTTTATCCGGTATATCGGTACTCGCACAAAGCAATTATACAGATGGTCGCTCCTCAACGGCCTTATCCTCCGTGCTAGTTGACAGCATTCACAGTAATGTTCTTGGCTAGCGTGGGTATAGAGGTGGGGCGTCACAGCTTGGTATCAGAGCCAAACTTCGAAACAATATGGAATATTATAACAAGGATCATCGTCCTAAGTCCATCTTAGGAGACGTGCTTTAGGATTTTATTCGAGTCTTCGTACCGTCCTATCCTACTTTCTTTTATGATTCCTTGTTTTATCTATTAAGATTGCTTGATATTTATTTCGAGAATAACTTTTTCCTCTTCTTTCTTTCTTTCTTAAAGAAGAGAAATGGTTAGACCAGGCCGCCCCAGCGCCGGTCAATCTAGTGCTACTCCCCAGGATGGAGTTTTTATGTCTGCCCAGCAGCTTTTAGATCTTGGCAAGAACGCTCAAACAGCAGGTCCCAATCAGGAGCCTACTCATCCTAGATCCGGTTTTGCACGCTTGTGCAGAGACTATACCGATTTGGGTGGAAGGCCTTCACGGGATCCGAGAGTGTTATAGAAATTCAAGCTTGGCTCAAATCATGCGATCGCATCTTTTCTCGCATGAACCTTATTGACCTTCATCGAGTCCAAGTAGCTTCTAGCATGCTCCAAGAAAGAGCATTGGATTGGTATGAACTTTTAATTTCTGAAATGGTTGAGGCGGATCTTACTTGGGAGCAATTCCGGGGAAGATTCGAATTGAAATTTGTGCCGGAGGCTGAAAAAGTAACCTTAGCCCGGCGTTTCATAGACCTTGTTCAAGGTGGATCTTCTGTGACAGACTATGTCGCATCCTTCGAATCTCTGTCCAAATACGGGGTTGAGTACATTAATACCCCATTGACGAAAAATCAGAGATTTGTCTATGGCTTGAATAAGAATCTTAAGAAGTCATTACTCCTGAAACTTGAGGTTTCATTTGATCAGCTTATTGATATCGCTCTTCCTCTTGAAGAGGCCGATAATGAAGGTGATGTTGAAGTTGTGCGTGCCCAACGGAACTTCGACAATAGCTTGAAGAGGCCTATCAAATTCAAAGGCCCCGATTCTAATAAGAAAGGGAAGCAACAAACTCAGGTAGCAAAAGTTCCTACCTCTAGTCGTGGACGATGCTACAATTGTGGTTCCACAGACCACCAAGTAAAGGAGTGCCCGAAACCCCTCTTTTGCCGTTATTGCAAAGGTTTGGGTCATCTTTTATCTTCGTGTCCTAAGCTTCCAAGCAAGTGAGAAGGAAAGCTGCAACTTTAGGTCAAGGTATTTTCATTCAATCCTCGATGGCATTGTTTTAATTCGTGAACTTTCTATTTGAGTTCTTTTTGATATGGGTTTCATCTCATTATTTTTATATTAAAAGAACTTGTCGATTCTTTTCTTTGAATATTTTGGGCTTGTTGGCTTCATTGAGAATTACGAATCCGGATGGTAGACCCGCAACACTCAATTTGCTTTTGTTTAGATGTCGAGATTGTTTTATGTGACTTTTCTTTCCGAGCCGATATTTTTGCTTTGGCTTCGGAATTGACCTTTCTGTAAGGATTGGCTTAATCATTGTGAAGCCCATATCCTATTTTTCCGAGTGGATTATTCATCTTCGACATTTTCAATCTGTTAAGCAGATTTCTATTTTTCTTTGTGATTTTGATTCCATCTTGATGGCATCATTTTATTCATTAAAGTCCTTATGGTGAGGAAAGTGTTATTTCTCTCATCTAAATAGTTTGAGAATTTTCCGGTATATTTAACTTGTCTTAGGATTATCACCTAAGTAATCTTTTGTGTGGTGCTAAGGTCTTTTTAGTTCGACTTTACCACCGTTTTCATTTGCTACAAGTTGCGGAAGTTAGCATTTCACTTATCGCATTCCGCACTTGTTATGATTCCTATGAATGAATTATTATGTCATTCAATTTGTCCAGCTTATTTCATCCATTTTATAAATCAAATATTCTATGAAAATTTCGATGAGACCATTCTTATTTATGGATTTTGGACAGAAATAGAAATTTAAAATTTTGCAAATCTTTTTCATAAGATTTATTTATAAGTAAAACTGGATTTTGTTCTTGAAACGAACAAAGAATATTCTTAAAACTTTTTAAGAGATTTATTTATCCTATAAAGGATGATTTTGTGATTGTATTGCCCGTTAAGTGCTTTATGAAATTTGGTCGATGCGCTTGATCAACGTTATCGATATAAATTTCCTAAACGCTTTGATGTGACAATCAGACACGATATATTGACTTGTAAAATGTAAATTCTTCTAGAAATATTTTTACATCGAAATAATTTTGATTTTTGGAAGTTCTAACTTTTCGGGGAAGAGAATTATTTAAAAGAACCCTTCCTTTCAATACTCTTATTCTTGTGATTCCCGAAGGGGAACCAAGACTTTGCTATTTGTACCGATACTAGTCGTATTGGTTTGGAATGCCATTCTCTTGCAAAGGAGAACGTGCTATCACTTGTGCTTCTAAATCATTATAGCTTATCGAGACTAGATATGCCACTCATGATCTAGTGTTCGCGGCTATTGTTTTTACTTTTGGAATTTGGCATCATCATTTTTGGATGAGAAATTTGTTCTCTACCTCGATCATAAATCTTTGGAATATTTATGTTCTCTTAAGGAACTTCATGTTGACTCGAGTTCCTAGCATCTTATGATCTTGATATTCTTTTATTCCCGAGAAGGGAAATCGTGTTGCCAATGCGCTTTGTCGTAAGCAACAAGTGGTTGATTCTTTGATGTTGTTTGAATGGAATTATTTTTCTATCAAGTTCATTGGACGTTTTGGTATACTTCGTTTTATTGAGCTTTATCTCATTCCTTTTAAGGACTTGCGTCCGATGTCCTTTTATTGTGTTCGGTTCATTGGACGTACCGTTTTTGTACTACGTCGGTGTTCCGAAAATCATTAGGGCTTCGGTTCATTGGACGTACCGTTTTTGTACTGCGTCAGTGTTCCGAATTATTTGGGTTTTGATTCATCGGATGTACCGTTTGCACTACATCGATGTCTTTGCTTTTGATTCATCAGATGTACCATTTGTACTACATCGATGTCTTTGCTTTTGATTCATCGGATGTACCGTTTGTACTACATCGGTGTCTTTGCTTTTGATTCATCGGATGTACCGTTTGTACTACATCGATGTCTTCGCTTTTGATTCATCGGATGTACCGTTTGTACTACCGATGAACCGTTTGTACTACATCGATGTCTTCACTTTTGATTCATCGGATGTATCGTTTGTACTACATCGATGTCTTCGCTTTTGATTCATCGGATGTACCGTTTGTACTACATCGATGTCTTCGCTTTTGATTCATCGGATGTACCGTTTGTACTACATCGATGTCTTTGCTTTTGATTCATCGGATGTACCGTTTGTACTACATCGATGTCTTTGCTTTTGATTCATCGGATGTACCGTTTGTACTACATCGATGTCTTTGCTTTTGATTCATCGGATGTACCGTTTGTACTACATCGATGTCTTTGCTTTTGATTCATCGGATGTACCGTTTGTACTACATCGATGTCTTTGCTTTTGATTCATCGGATGTACCGTGTTAACTCCACTTTTTCAGCAAGGCCGTGATATCAAAAATTGACCGAGAAGCTAATGATAGTTCGTCTCGAAGGATGGTCAACTCAACCTCCCAACAAAGCAAGTTCTGTTGAATGGCTTTTCAGATAAGATCCCCTACGGAGGGGGGTCCAGAGGGCAGCGCCGCCGGCAGGGTGCGGGGCAGCGCCCCGTCCAAAACAGTATATGACCTAAAGCTTCAACAAGTTAACGGGTTAGAGGAAAAAGCGACCTAAGAAGTGCAACGACCTACCGATTTAAGGAAGGAACGACTTAGCGGCTTAAGAGAATAGACCGACTCAACAGCCTCGAGGAGTTACCGACTCAACAACCTTAACTTGTTACCGACTTATCATGAGTCCTCTACGAGTTACGACTTATCATGAGTCATCTACGAGTTATGACTTATCATGAGTCCTCCACGAGTTATGACTTATCATGAGTCATCTACGAGTCAAGACTTATCATGTGTCATCTACGAGTTATGACTTATCATGAGTCCTCTACGAGTTAAGACTTATCATGAGTCCTCTACGAGTTATGACTTATCATGAGTCCTCTACGAGTTAAGACTTATCATGAGTCCTCTACGAGTTAAGACTTATCGTGAGTCATCGACGAGTTATGACTTATCATGAGTCCTCTACGAGTTAAGACTTATCATGAGTCATCTACGAGTTATGACTTATCATGAGTCCTCCACGAGTTATGACTTATCATGAGTCATCTACGAGTCAAGACTTATCATGAGTCATCTACGAGTTATGACTTATCATGAGTCCTCTACGAGTTAAGACTTATCATGAGTCCTCTACGAGTTATGACTTATCATGAGTCCTCTACGAGTTAAGACTTATCATGAGTCCTCTACGAGTTAAGACTTATCATGAGTCATCTACGAGTTATGACTTATCATGAGTCCTCTACGAGTTATGACTTATCATGAGTCCTCTACGAGTTAAGACTTATCATGAGTCCTCTACGAGTTAAGACTTATCATGAGTCCTCTAAGAGTTAAGACTTATCATGAGTCATCTACGAGTTATGACTCATCATGAGTCCTCTACGAGTTATGACTTATCGTGAGTCCTCTACGAGTTATGACTTATCGTGAGTCCTCTACGAGTTATGACTTATCATGAGTCCTCTACGAGTTATGACTTATCATGAGTCCTCTACGAGTTATGACTTATCATGAGTCCTCTACGAGTTATGACTTATCATGAGTCCTCTATGAGTTATGACTTATCATGAGTCATCTACGAGTTATGACTTAACTCCGAAAAATGTCTATAAATACAACCATAGCTCCAACTAGAAGCGGACCTTTGGGCTCATTCTTCTCAAGCGCCGATACTCTGCTGCATTCCAAACCGACTTTACACTCAAAGCTTTCAAGACACGTAGAACGCTACCAACAACTTCAAGAAGAAATCTCATACATCCGACATGGATTTGAAGACTTTCATTTACATTGAAGCTTAAGCTACTCGTTCAAAGTGTTTGATAGTTCAAAGTGTATTGTACTTGGAAGAATTGTATCGACTTGTAACGAAATCATCAATAAAGATATTCAAAGTGGATGTAGGCAAACTCTTAAGCCAAACAACTATAAAATTGCTGTTGTTTACTACTTATCTGCAATTTTCTGCTTATACTCTGTTCCCGAACCATCGGGTGGTGCTTTCACGTTAATTCTATACTCACCGAGGTGTTAGCGTTCAAATTTTAGCGCTAACATTTTTGGTGCTTTCATTGAGAGTTGAACTCAGGAATACTTTCACCATCGCTTCGCGAAAGTTTGTTGAAAGAATCTCTCTAAAGACCAAAAGTTTATTGGAAATAATGGCTCCTGGGAGAAAGCGAAGTTCCGCAAGATCCGATAATGTTCAAGAGAATACCGCTACCTCTCCTCCTTCAAGTCAAGCAGCTCCAACTGCTGGAGTTACACGAGCAGAATTGGACGCCGTAGTTTTGGGATTGAATCAGCAATTGAATGCTCAAAATGCGCAGTTGGAAGCCCAGAATGCCCAGAATACCTTGATTATGGATAGGTTAAACACTCTACTTGAGGCAAATCACCAACGACAGGATAATGAAACAATCTATGCTGAAGATGCCCGTGACCCCCAAGAGAAAGGTATTCCTCAAAAAGCAGACAACACCACTGCAAGGGGACCTTCCCAAGCTGAAGGTTCAGGCCCGCAACCAACTTTTCGCGAATATTTGCCCAGGCAAACTTCCGAAAGAACAGCGGACGCAGACGTCTGCCCGGCAAGACCTTTGAACGATGAGGAGTACCTATCAGGGATGGTTCGCTCGATTATGAAAGAAAGCATGCAAAGGCAAGAGGATGAAAATGATTGGGGATTTGCCCCGAGTAAGACACCTTTCACCGAAAAAATCTTAAATGCAGAGATTCCCAAGAAATTTGTACCTCCTACCATCCCAGCTTATCGAGGGACAAGTGAACCTAATCAATTCCTGTACAAGTACGATTGGCATATGACCGGGGCAAGAGCAACAGATGAGATCAAGTGCCGTTACTTTCCGGTATACTTAGAGGGAGTGGCCTTACTTTGGTTCACAAAGCTGCCAGTTAGATCCGTGGATCAATTCTCTGACTTAACACGGAAGTTCAAGGATCAGTTCAGGCTATATGCTACAAAAGCCAAGGATATAATGTCTCTCTCTAGTCTAGAACAAAACCCCGGAGAATCTACCAGATCATTTTTAAATCGTTTCAATATAGCCCTAGCTGAAGTCGAGAACGCAGAGCCAAGGATGGTTTTGACTTATCTAATGCGGGCTATCGATAAATCGAGTGAATTCGGTAAATGGCTAAAAATGAAGGAGCCAAACTCACTTGAGAAATTCTATAAGAAGGCTGATGAATTTATGCGTTTGGAAAGCTTTCCTGCGACATCAAGAGCAATCGAGGCCGAAATTTTGAATGTGGGTGTTACTTCTGATAAAAGGGAACCTAGAGGACAGAAGAGGAAGAACGATGGTGGAAAAAAGCAGAGAGACTTGAATAAAGCTCGCCGCTTTAAACCTTCAGATTTTACTCTCTTAACTGATACCCTGGAGAACATCTTTCTCGCAACCAAGGATGCTTTTGATTATCCTAAGCCACCTGAGTTGAAGGTTGGGAAAAATGCTATGCATAATGGGAGGTTCTGTCAGTTCCACAACCAACCTGGTCATGACACCAATGAATGTCGTCATTTAAGGAATTTGATTGAAGAACTATTGAGACAGAATAAACTTCAGCAATATGTCAAAAGAGACAGGAATGACCCATCCTCATCCACTCAGGGGAGGCCCTCACCCGGCGGGCAGGAATCATGATGGGATGGAAGGATACGCTCATGCTCTAAGAAAAGCCCCGAAGGGAGAGAATGTTCCTATTCTCACACCGGAGATTCGATCCCGAGAAGCTTGGGACAGCAATGATTTGCATCCATGTTTTACTTTAAGGCTTTGTTACAAATTGTAAAAGAATGATGGATTTATCATTCTCATATTAAAAGTCATTGTAAAAACATTGCAAATGAAATATAGGAACTATAAATCTTGTGTTTTCTATTACTATAAAAGACCTGTTTTATTTCGAAATGCCAAATATCTTGAATATATTGCTAAAATGTCGATTTAATATTGCAGGCAATCAAAGCAAAGCTTACCTAGTCAGCACATCGCAAAGCAAAGCGATTCCTATAAGTCATTGAGCAAATAAATGTCAAGCCAGAAAAGGTTCCAAATTGAATTCCTGCATAAGAAATGTTCCTCACGAACAGTTGATACAACCAAAAGGGCACCTTCCCAACGCGATGGTTTCAGGCCCTCGCTAACCGACAAAGATCATTTGTGCAAACAGACATCTTGTCGGGTAGTTTGGGTCTGCCCTATGGATTCACTTAACAATGAGGAGCATTTCTCTGGAAAAGAGACAAATAACTTGCAAAGAAAAGAACATGGCTATGGAAATGATAACGAGGAATCGCTAAGGAGCGGATGGTGAAGAGGCATGGGCAAGCAGACAGAAAACACACAAGCCCTCTTCGGAGGCAAAAGTCCTCCAATGAGGCACGCTTCCCATGTTTGAAGCGCAAGCAAAGTCCTCCAATGAGGCACACTTCCCAAGTTTGAAGTGCAAACTAAAGTCCTCCAATGAGGCACACTTCCCAAGTTTGAAGTGCAAACTAAAGTCCTCCAATGAGGCACACTTCCCAAGTTTGAAGTGCAAACTAAAGTCCTCCAATGAGGCACACTTCCCAAGTTTGAAGTGCAAACTCAAGTCCTCCAATGAGGCACACTTCCCAAGTTTGAAGTGCAAACTCAAGTCCTCCAATGAGGCACGCTTCCCAAGTTTGAAGTGCAAACTAAAGTCATCCAATGAGGCACACTTCCCAAGTTTGAAGTGCAAACTCAAGTCCCCCAATGAGGCACGCTTCCCATGTTTGAAGCGCAAACTAAAGTCCTCCAATGAGGCACGCTTCCCATGTTTGAAGCGCTAACTAAAGCCCTCCAATGAGGCACACTTCCCAAGTTTGAAGTGTAAACTAAAGCCCTCCAATGAGGCACGCTTCCCATGTTTGAAGCGCTAACTAAAGCCCTCCAATGAGGCACACTTCCCAAGTTTGAAGTGTAAACTAAAGCCCTCCAATGAGGCACGCTTCCCATGTTTGAATCTTAAACTAAAGCCCTACTCAAAGGCACAACCCTTCAGAGGATAAAGACCCCTTCGGGGGCACATTTCACTAGAGCTGAAGTGCATTCTCTGTGGAGGCCCACTCCTCAAGAGTTGAAATGTCAAATCAAAGCCCTCCAACGAGGCGCAACAAAAAAAAAAAAAAAAAGGGCTTCTCCAATACAAGGCGCACTCTACCAGAGCAAGAATAATATTTCCTCAAAAATGAAAAATTATTCTCCAAAGAAAGAGTGCATGCCTTCCCAAAATGGAAGAGTCATTCTCTAAAGTAAGAGTACAAGTCTTCTAAAAAAAGAAGAATTGTTCTCCAAAAATCTCCTCAAAATGGAGAATATTACAATGAGCTGTGGTATGGGGCAATATAATATTGCTACGTTAATAAAAGCAGAACCCAAGCAACATACCACAAGCTCACTGCAATATCATGAAAAGAGAATAAAGAAACTTGTATGAAAATGAGGAACAAATACATTCTCAAATACAGACAAAAGTTTCTATAAAATTTGTTATGCACGTGCAGGTTTCAAAAGGCAAAACAAGAAGGATGACCCCACACCGTCAAATGGAGAAAAACATTACACCAATAAGGCTTCCGCAATAGGTTCCATTGATGCAAGTTCCTTTGCGAAAGCTGGGGCATCTAAAGTTTCTGCTTGAAAACCAGGGGCATCGTGAAGCTAAGTCGACCAAAAGGAGTGCAAAAGTCCGAATTAGTGCAAGAATTCATCTTTCAGCAAAAATTCAACACTCCTCTCCTTAACCGTCACAGCACTTAGTCTTTTAAAAATTGACTTGTGACTGGAATATTCGGAAAAAGGAAGGAAGTGCTGCAAAAGTAAAGAATGAAATTGGTACCGGACAACTTGGATTTTGAAAATCCCAGAAATGGAAAGATCCAGTTTGCCCCACTACTCTTCTTATCAAAAGGATATTCTATATGAAGAACTGAATATTCAAAAGTAAAGGTGCACGTTTTCTAAAAGCGTATGAAGTGTTGTGCAAAGCTACTAAAATAACAAGTAATTAAAGCAATACTTGAAATAATACTGGTTGGCATATGTCAATTCAGAAAATTCGAGGCTTGTTATTTGAAAGTAAGTGCGGTGTCAATGCAGATAGCAGTTATAACTGTGTAAACTTTGTGTTGATACTTCATTCAAGACAGTTGATTCGCAACACTTCATCAAGACCATACTAATTTGCTTATAGTAAAATACCAGTTCTTCGATCTAATCCATCACTCGATATGGGCAATCGGTGATGAGTATATTCGCCCTATTTTTCTACAAATGTTGCGTTTAACAGGTTGTTAAAATAATCTGTAAAGAGATGCAGCAAGTTCAGGTCAAAGTTCCATTGAATCGCATTGGTCAAGTTTAAAAGGCTTCAGGTCAAAAGCAATGCAAAGTTGCCTAAGTACAAGCTCAGCAGCTCAGTAGAGCACGAGTTAAGAAGAATCGAAGCACACGACCTAGTCCCTAGGCGTATACTTCGAGGGGCAAGTGTTAACTCCACTTTTTCAGCAAGGCCGTGATATCAAAAATTGACCGAGAAGCTAATGATAGTTCGTCTCGAAGGATGGTCAACTCAACCTCCCAACAAAGCAAGTTCTGTTGAATGGCTTTTCAGATAAGATCCCCTACGGAGGGGGTTCCAGAGGGCAGCGCCGCCGGCAGGGTGCGGGGCAGCGCCCCGTCCAAAACAGTATATGACCTAAAGCTTCAACAAGTTAACGGGTTAGAGGAAAAAGCGACCTAAGAAGTGCAACGACCTACTGATTTAAGGAAGGAACGACTTAGCGGCTTAAGAGAATAGACCGACTCAACAGCCTCGAGGAGTTACCGACTCAACAACCTTAACTTGTTACCGACTTATCATGAGTCCTCTACGAGTTACGACTTATCATGAGTCATCTACGAGTTATGACTTATCATGAGTCCTCCACGAGTTATGACTTATCATGAGTCATCTACGAGTCAAGACTTATCATGTGTCATCTACGAGTTATGACTTATCATGAGTCCTCTACGAGTTAAGACTTATCATGAGTCCTCTACGAGTTATGACTTATCATGAGTCCTCTCCGAGTTAAGACTTATCATGAGTCCTCTACGAGTTAAGACTTATCATGAGTCATCGACGAGTTATGACTTATCATGAGTCCTCTACGAGTTAAGACTTATCATGAGTCATCTACGAGTTATGACTTATCATGAGTCCTCCACGAGTTATGACTTATCATGAGTCATCTACGAGTCAAGACTTATCATGAGTCATCTACGAGTTATGACTTATCATGAGTCCTCTACGAGTTAAGACTTATCATGAGTCCTCTACGAGTTATGACTTATCATGAGTCCTCTACGAGTTAAGACTTATCACGAGTCCTCTACGAGTTAAGACTTATCACGAGTCATCTACGAGTTATGACTTATCATGAGTCCTCTACGAGTTATGACTTATCATGAGTCCTCTACGAGTTAAGACTTATCATGAGTCCTCTACGAGTTAAGACTTATCATGAGTCCTCTAAGAGTTAAGACTTATCATGAGTCATCTACGAGTTATGACTCATCATGAGTCCTCTACGAGTTATGACTTATCGTGAGTCCTCTACGAGTTATGACTTATCGTGAGTCCTCTACGAGTTATGACTTATCATGAGTCCTCTACGAGTTATGACTTATCATGAGTCCTCTACGAGTTAAGACTTATCATGAGTCCTCTACGAGTTATGACTTATCATGAGTCCTCTATGAGTTATGACTTATCATGAGTCATCTACGAGTTATGACTTAACTCCGAAAAATGTCTATAAATACAACCATAGCTCCAACTAGAAGCGGACCTTTGGGCTCATTCTTCTCAAGCGCCGATACTCTGCTGCATTCCAAACCGACTTTACACTCAAAGCTTTCAAGACACGTAGAACGCTACCAACAACTTCAAGAAGAAATCTCATACATCCGACATGGATTTGAAGACTTTCATTTACATTGAAGCTTAAGCTACTCGTTCAAAGTGTTTGATAGTACAAAGTGTATTGTACTTGGAAGAATTGTATCGACTTGTAACGAAATCATCAATAAAGATATTCAAAGTGGATGTAGGCAAACTCTTAAGCCAAACCACTATAAAATTGCTGTTGTTTACTACTTATCTGCAATTTTCTGCTTATACTCTGTTCCCGAACCATCGGGTGGTGCTTTCACGTTAATTCTATACTCACCGGGGTGTTAGCGTTCAAATTTTAGCGTTAACATACCGTTTGTACTACATCGATGTCTTTGCTTTTGATTCATCGGATGTACCGTTTGTACTACATCGATGTCTTTGCTTTTTATTCATCGGATGTACCGTTTGTACTACATCGATGTCTTTGCTTTTGATTCATCGGATGTACCGTTTGTACAACATCGATGTCTTTGCTTTTGATTCATTGGATGTACCGTTTGCACTACATCAATGACTTGGCTTTTTGGTTCACTGGACGTACCGTCTTTGTACTACGTCGGTGCTCCAAATTATTCGAGTTTCTAGTTTCTCGGGCGTACCGTGATTGTACTACGCCGTTGCACCGGCTCAACTTTCTGCTATTCTTGACGTTTTCAACGTCTTTTACCTACGGAAATGCCTTAGGGATTCCAGTTTTCATTCTTGAGCCCGGCGTTATTGTGGAAATTGAAGTTTCACCAGATTTCTTGCTAACTCTTTTGTGCACTTTATGGTGAACTTCTTGATTCAAATTTTCTTTTGTGTTAATATGCTTCTATGGTTGTTACTTCTTATATTTCCTTCTTAATTATTGCGTGGACGCAATTTCTTTAAGGAGGGGAGTCAGTAACAACCCGCATATTTAGCGATTATATATTTAAATATTTTATTTAAATATTTCACCGTTCATCGGATTTTGGTCTGAAAACCTACTTTTTGCAAACTGTCGAATTGGGACTCGAGACCACTTCCATCGAGTTCAAAATGACGTTTGCGACCTTTTTGAGTATAAGCTTCGATATGTTTGGAGAAAGTTGATTTTTGCCACTTTTTCCCGCTTAGGGCTTTGGTTGGGCTGAGCCAATTAACCACTTAACTCAGTTCCAACACTCTCCTCTTCATTCACTTCTCTTCTATTTTCCTAATACTCAAGCTTTTATGTTAATGGAGGGTGGAAGAGGAAATTAAAACTCCAAGCCCTAACTTCCCTTGCAAATCAAATTCCTAGCTCCAAACTCAAGAAGAACCCATTGGTAAGCTTCTCTTCTTCTTCTCCAACTTATTCTCTTACCAATTTCAGAAATTCCTAAAACTAATTTTGGGAATGTTCTTGTTTTTGAGCTTAGATTCAAGCTTCTAGAGTTGGTTTTGAAGAGTGGTTGATTCCCCTTTGCTTTCAAGCTTCATCTTCATAAATTTAGTTCAAAGGTGAGATTTTTATCTCACATCTATGACTATAATTATCTTTGGTTGTTAGGTTTGAATTCCTAACACTTCTTCATGAGAATTTGCTCTTGATTTGGATTGGTTTTGTGAATATTCCAATTTTTGGGTTTTTAAGTCAAATTTGTGTGAAAATCCTTTTATGGATGTTTGATCATGCTTTTAGTGATGCACCGAGGAGCATATAGGGCCGGGTTGCCGATTGGCATAAACCCTTAGAGCCAATGTTCGTCCGGTTGCATTTTGGAAGAATTTGCTCTTCATTTGAATAGGCTGAAAAACAGCCCAGGCATGATTCAGTCGACTGAAAAGTCTGTTCAGTCGACTAAACCTGGAACCCGAAAGTTCCCAGGCATGATTCAGTCGACTGAATCTTCTTTACAGTTGACTGAACCTGGAAACAGAAAGTTTCCTGAACCTAGAAAATTCCCAGGTATAGGGTCAGTCGACTGAAAACACAGTTCAGTCGACTGAACCTGCTGTTTGAGTCCATTTTGCCTTTTTGGATTGAATTTCCAATTTAAATCGATTCGTGTTGTTTCCTATTTGTTGTTATCATCTATTATGACTTGATGACCTTTTCTTTGGGAATTTTAGATATATCCACTTTGATGGATTTGATATTGATTTCTTTGGATTTTACTCACGTCTTCGAATGTGAATTTTTATGATTGATTGTTTCTACAATCAATTCTATGATTTGTCACTTAAAAATATAAAGGTTTCAATACTAGTAGTAAATATCAAAACTCTTTCAACAAAATGATTTCAACTCCATTTTCAATAACAAAGCTCGTTTTCTTAAACCGTTTTCCAATCTATTAGTATATACAAGCCTTTACCTCACTCGTATGAGAAATCTAATTAAACGACTTAGTAAAACGAGTGGTATCAAACGCTTGCGTTTACTTCGTCGGTTAATCCTTGGACTTGTTCGATTGAATCACTTGTGACATTCTTCTAGTGGAGATTTACAGTTTGTTCGTAAATGTTTAAGTTAAGCAAGTGGTTATGGGACACGAAGCTAAACTTTTATATTTACTAGCTTAGTGTAATTGACACTTCTCTTTGATCATGACGATCATTTTATGGTTTAGACTAGCAATGTGTGATGTCTCTTTGTCTATGTGGAGGACCGTACCTCATTAAATGGAGCTTCGTCACAATTCTTCGTGGGCTAGCGACCCATGTACTTTCTAATGTGTTTCGATTCATCGGATGTACCGTTTGTACTACATCGATGTTTTGGCTTTTGGATTCATTGGATGTACCGTTTGTACTACATCAATGTCTTGACCATCCTTTTTATTGTGATTTCTGGATTTCGTGTGTTGATTTTTGGAATTTGTGTTTCACCAACTTTTACGATTGGCATGGATATATATATATATGTCATTTACTGTGGCAAGGTGAATGAAATCAGGAGTATGACATTCCTTTTTATCTTGAGTAGATTATTGTGATATTGATTAATCTCTTGTTGATTTTCAATTACTTATTTATCACAGCTTGGCATTGTGATTATTATATGTTTATGTCATATCTCTTATTATATATCACTTCATCTGATATTTATAGCTAGACTGATCCGTTTATTATTTTCTTATAAATAATACTCGGGTCAGACCGAGATGTTACAGGTACCTCTCCTTGACTTCTCTTCTGGGGTTATCATCCCGACTTTTGGCAAACTACTTAGATTAGTAGTTTATTTTTTTGTATACACTTGAGATTTAGACTTATAGATGTATTCTTTTGTATAGCACGTGTTGCTATTCTTTTGTATTATTG
Source organism: Allium cepa (assembly GCA_030765085.1). Classification (NCBI taxonomy): domain Eukaryota; kingdom Viridiplantae; phylum Streptophyta; class Magnoliopsida; order Asparagales; family Amaryllidaceae; genus Allium; species Allium cepa. The sequence goes on along the minus strand of CM060937.1, from coordinate 762,865,319 downwards.
TGGATCTTTTTGACCACTACTCTGATATACACTTTTATGTGTAGTATTCATATCTATTTCCGCCTTTGTGATATGAATTGTCTGTGACTGATTTACGTTATGTTTATTTCTATATTTGTTTCCGAAGATATTATAGCCACTGTGTAGTAGCTTTGAGTTCGTGTCGGTATGTCGGATTTCCTCTTTTATATTTTATCCGGTATATCGGTACTCGCACAAAGCAATTATACAAATGGTCGCTCCTCAACAGCCTTATTCTCCGTGCTAGTTGACAGCATTCACAGTAATGTTCTTGGCTAGCGTGGGTATAGTGGTGGGGCGTCACACTAGGGCCAGAAGTCTGGGAACACCTACCAGACGTCTGGAACTGTTTAATTAGCCTATTTTGGCTATTTTTGTGTATATTTCCAACTTTAATCGATTCGTGTTGATTCTCTTTTTGTTGTTATCATTTATAATGGACTTTGATGACATTTTCATCGTGATTTTTGGGAATATCCATTTTGATGGATTCCGTATCGATTTCTTTCGATTTTATTCACGTCTTCGAATGTGAATTTTCACGTCTTCGAATGTGAATTTTTATGATTGATTGTTTCTACAGTCAATTCTATGATTTGTCACTTTAAAATATAAAGGTTTTCTATACTAGTAGTAAATATCAAAACCCTTTCCTCAAAACGATTTCAACTCTATTTTCAATACCAAACTCGTTTATAAAACCGTTTTCCAATCTACTAGTATATACAAACTTTTACCTCACTCGTATGAGAAATCTAATTAAACGACTTAGTAAAACGAGTGGTATGAAATGCTTGCGTTTACTTCGTTGGTTAATTCTTGGACTTGTTCGATTGAATCTCTTGTGACAATTTTCTAGTGGAGATCTACAATTTGTTCGCAAATATTTAAGTTAAGCTAGTGGTTATGGGACATGATGCTAAACTCATATATTTACTAGCTTATTGTAATCGACACTTCTTGATGATCAATGATGATCATTTTATGGTTTAGACTAGCAATGTGCGATGCCTCTTTGTCCATGAGGAGGACTATACCTCAATTTTATTGAGGTTCGGCTCACCAGGAGGAGCTTCGGCTCAATGTCCGCAATGAGGGACTATACCCTGTCAGGAGGAGTTTCGACTCACCAGGAGGAGCTTCGGCTCAATGTCCGCAATAGGGGACTATACCCTGTCAGGAGGAGTTTCGACTCACCAGAGGGAGTTTCGGCTCAATGTCCGCAGTGGGGGACTATACCCCGTCACGAGGAGTTTCGACTCACCAGGAGGAGCTTCGGCTCAATGTCCGCAATGGGGGACTATACCCTGTCAGGAGGAGCTCCGGCTCATTTTTATGGGATTGGCCATCCTTTTATTGTGATTTCTGGATTTCTATTTGATGACTTCTGGAATTTATGTTTCACCACCTTTTACAATTGGCATTGATATATATGTCATTTTATTGTGGCTTGGCGAATGAATTAAAGAATATGACATTCTTTTTGGATGCTATGAGATTCTTTGAGATATTGTATGACTTTTGTGGATTTTCTAATGTATACTTGTCTTAGTATGACATTTTTTGGTTATCATATGTCTTTTTATTATATCTCTTCTTATATCTCATTTTAACTGATAATTATAGCTTGAGTGATCCGTTTATTATTTTCTTCTTGAATAATACTCGGGTCAGAATAAGATTTTGCAGGTGCTTCTGCTTGACTCCTTATCTGACCACCATCTGATCCTTTGGCTAACTACTTTAGTTTTAGTAGTTTTTGTTGTATACTATTGAGATATTGACTCTATGGTGTATACTTATTCTTTTGTCTAGCACTTGTATCTATTCTTTTTGATATTGTGGATCTTGTTTGACCACTACTCTGATGTACACTTTCATGTGTTATATTCATATCTATTTCCGCCTTTGTGATATGAATTATCTGTGACTGATTTTGTTGTGTTTATTTCTATATTTGTTTCCGAAGACCTTCATAGCCACTGTGTAGTAGCTTTGAGTTTGTGTCGGTATGTCGGATTTCCTCTTGAGATGAAAAGTTATATTTTTATTCGGCATATCGGTGCTCGCACAAAGCAATTATACCGAGGGTTGCTCCTCAACAGCCTTATTCTCCATGCTAGTCGACAGCATTACCCCGTAGTGCTCTTGGCTAGCGTGGGTATAGAGGTGGGGCGTCACAGCTTGGTATCAGAGCCAAACTTTGGAACAATATGGAATATTATAACAAGGATCATCGTCCTAAGTCCATCCTAGGAGTCGTGCTTGAGGATTTAATTCGAGTCTTCGTACCGATTAATCCTATTTTCTTTATGATTCCTTGTTTTATCAATCAAGTTTGATTGAAATTGATTTTGAGAATAACTTTTTCCTCTTCTTTCTTTCTTTCCTAAAGAAGAGAAATGGTTAGACCTGGCCGGCCCAGCGCCGGTCAATCTAGTGCTACTCCACCGGATGGAGTATTTATGTCTGCCCAACAGCTTCTTGATCTAGTAAAGAATGCTCAAGCTGCTGGTCCCATTCCAGAGCCTACTCATCCTAGATCCGGTTTTGCACGCTTGTGCGGAGAGTACACTGATTTGGGTGGAAGGCCATTCAAGGGATCCGAAGGTGTTATAGAAATCCAAGCTTGGCTCAAATCATGCGATCGTATCTTTTCTCGCATGAACCTTATTGATCTACATCGAGTCCAGGTGGCTTCTAGCATGCTCCAAGAAAGAGCATTACATTGGTATGAGCTTTTAATTTCTAAAATCGTTGAAGCGGATCTCACTGGGGAGCAATTCCGAGAAAGATTCGAAATGAAATTTGTGCCGGAGGCTGAAAAGGTAACTTTGGCCCGGCGTTTTATTGACCTTGTTCAAGGTGAATCTTCTGTGACAGACTATGTCGCATCTTTCGAATCTCTTTCTAAGTACGGGGTCGAGTATATAAATACCCCATTGAAGAAAAATCAGAGATTTGTCTATGGCTTGAATAAGAATCTTAAGAAGCCATTACTCCTGAAACTTGAGGTTTCATTTGATCAGCTTATTGATATCGCTCTTCGTCTTGAAGAGGCCGATAGAGAAAGTGATGTCGAGGTTGGGAGTGCCAAACCGAGCGCCAACAACAACAAGAAAAGGCATCCCTTTATTAGGTTCGAAAGTCCTAATCCTAACAAGAGGGGGGAGCAAGAGACTTGCATAGAAAATACTCCCATCCCTAATCGTGGAGAATGCTACAATTGTGGCTCTAGGGACCACTATATAAATAGGTGTCCTAGGCCTATTTCTTGCCGCTATTGCAAAAGTGCGGATCATTATATATCTTTGTGTCCCAAGCGTCAAAGCGGGAGAGAAGGAAGGCTGCAAGCCCATAGCAACTCTTCTCTCAGTCAAGGTATTTTACATTCAATCCTTGATGGCATTATTTATTTCGTGACCTTCTTATTCGAGTTCTTTTTGATATGGGTTTCATCTCATTATTTTTATATCAAAAGAACTTGCCGATTCTTTTTCTTTGAATATTTTGGGCTTGCTGACTTCTTTGAGGATTGTGAATCTGGATGGTAGATCCGCAACACTCAATTTGTTTTTATTTGATGTCGAAAATTATTTTATGTGATTTTTCTTTCCGAGCCGATATTTTTACTTAGGCTCCTTGCGATAGGATTGGCTTAATCATTAATGAAGCCTATATCCTATTTTCTCAAGTGGACTATTCATCTTCGACCTTTTCAATTTGTTAAGCAGATTTCTATTTTTTTTCCTTTATGATTTTGATTTAAAAATTGATGGCATCATTTTATTCCTTAAGCCCACTTATAAGGAAAGTGTTATTTCTCTCATTCATGTAGTTTGAGAAATTTTTCGGTATTTTTGAGCTTGTCTTAGGATTATCACCTAAGTAATCTTTTGTGTGGTGCTAAGGTCTTTTCAGTTTGACCTTACCACCGGTTTTCATTTGCTACGAGTTGTGGAAGTTAGCGTTCCACTTACCGCATTCCGTACTTGTTATGATTCCTATGAATGAATTATTATGTCATTCAGTTTGTCTAGCTTATTTCATCCATTTTAGGTATCGAGCATTCTATCGAATATCTCGATGATTCCATTTTTTTGCTTTTATTGATTTTGGATGAAAATAGTAATTTAAAATTTTGCAAAATCTTTTCCATAAGATTTATTTATAAGTACAATTTGATTTTTGTTCTTAAAATGAACAAAGAATATTCTTAGAAGTTTTTGAGAAACTTACTTATCCTATAGAATATGATTTTGTGATTGTATTTCCCATTTAGTGTTTTAAAAATTCTGGTCGATGCGCTTGATCAACATTATCGATAAGAATCTCCTAAACGCTTTGATGAGACAGTCAGACACGATATATTGACTTGTAAAAATGTAAATTTTTGTAGAAAGATTATTACATAAAAATAAAAATGTAATTTTGAAAGTTTTAACTTTTCGGGAAAGAGGATTGTTTAAAAGAACTCTTCCTTTCGGTACTCTTATTCTTGTGATTCCTGAAGGGGAACCAAGACTTTGCTATTTGTACCGATACTAGTCGTATTGGTTTGGATGCCGTTCTCTTGCAAAGGAGAACGTGCTATCACTTGTGCTTCTAAATCATTATAGCCTATCGTGACTAGATATACCACTCATGATCTAGTGCTCGCGGCTATTATTTTTACTTTTAGAGTTTTGCATCATCATTTTTAGGGGAGGAATTTGTTCTCCATCTCGATCATAAATCTTTGGAATATTTAATTTCTCATAAGGAACTTCATGTTGACTCGAGTTCCTAGCATCTTATGATCTTGATATTCTTTTATTCCCGAAAGGGAAATCGTGTTGCCAATGCGTTTAGTCGTATGCAACAAGTGGTTGATTCTTTGTTGATGTCTGAATGGAATTATCTTTTTATTAAGTTCACCAGACATTTTGATGTACTTCGTTTTATTGAGTTTCATCTCATTTCTTTTATGGACTAGCATCTGATGTTCTTTTATGGTGTTTGGTTCATTGGACGTACCGTTTTTGTACACGTCGGTGTTCCGAAATTATTCGGGCTTTGGTTCATGCGGCGTACCGTTTTTGTACTACGCTGATGTCCAAAATTATTTGAGTTTCTAGTTTCTCGGGCGTACTGTTATTATACTACGTCGTTGCACCAGCTCAATTTTCTACTATTCTTGACGTTCTCCACGTCTTTTACCTACGGAAATGCCTTAGGGATTCCGGTTTTTATTCTTGTGCCTGGTGATATTGTGGGGATTGAAGTTTCACCAAATTTGACTTTGAGCAACATTCTATTCGCATCATTGCGTCGGAGGTTGAGCGCCTTCAATATAAAGATATTCTTTTTGGTAAAAGTTTAATGGTTCTCAAATCCTAAGGATTTCTCTTGAGAAATCTTGAGAATTCATCGAACGAAAACTTTAGGATTTACTCCTTCGTGCTCTTTATGGTGGACTTCTTGATTCAAATTTTCTTTTGTGTTGATATGCTTCCATGGTTGTTACTTCTTATTTTCCTCTTAAGTTTTGCGAGGACGCAATTTCTTTAAGGAAGGGAGTCTGTAACAACCCGCATATTTATCGATTGTATAATTAAATATTTCACCGTTCGTCGGATTTTGGTCCGAAAAGCTACTTTTTGCAGACAGTCGAATTGGGACTCGAGACCACCCCCATTGAGTTCAAAATGACGTTTGCGACCTTTTTGAGTATAAACTTCGATATGTTTGGAGATAGTGAAATTTTGCCACTTTTTTACTTAGGGCTTTGGTTTGGGCTGAACCCATTAATCACTTACTAACTCAGTCCCAACCCACTACAACTCTTTGTTACTTCATTTCATATTCCTAACACTCAGGCTTAAGCAAAAATGGTGGAAGAGAATGGGAATTAGAAACTCCAAGCCCTAGTTCCTCTTGCTAGCTCAAGTTCTTGCTCCAAAATCAAAGAGAACCCATTAGTAAGCATCTCCTTCTTCTTCTCCAACTCGTTCTCTCTTTGATTTCAGAAAATTCCTAAACCTAACTTTGGGAATGTTCTTCTTGTTGAGCATAGATCAAGCTCGTTTGGGTTGTGTTGAAGAGTGGTTGATTCTCCCTTTGCTTTCAAGCTTCTTGTTCATTTGTTTGGGTTCAAAGGTGAGATTTTTATCTCACATCTATGTCTATATCTATTTTTGATTGTTGGGTATGAATTCCTAACACTTATTTATGTTCATTTGCTTTTGATTTTGATTGAATTGGTGAATATTCCAATTTTTGGTGTTTTGTAGTTAAATCTTTAAAAATCCAATCTTTGATGTTTGAACATGTTTTTGGTGATGCCTCGAAGAGCCTATAGTGCTGGGTTGTCGATTGGCATAAATCCTTAGCATCCATCGCTCGTTCGATCGCATTTCGGTTTGGATTTGCCATTTTTGGTCTAGGCTGTTTTTTTTGCCTAGCAGAAGATTTCAGACATCTGAAATTAATTTCAGACGTCTGAAACCAAATCCAGACGTCTGGTTGAATAATCCAGACGTCTGGAAAGGGGTCTGGAAAAGGCAGAGACTAAATCCAGACGTCTGAAACAAAATCCAGACGTTTGAAATCAAATTCAGACGTTTGGTTGAAAATTTCAGACGTCTGAAATGGCCCAGGAATTAAAAATAGAAGGAAGAAAACACATATACTTCCAGAACCTAGGGCCAGACGTCTGGGAACACCTATCAGACGTCTGGAACTGTTTAATTTGCCTATTTTGGCTATTTTTGAGTATATTTCCAACTTTAATCGATTCGTGTTGTTTCCCTTTTTGTTGTTATCATTTATTATGGACTTTGATGGCATTTTCATCGTGATTTTTGGGAATATCCATTTTGATGGATTCGGTATCGATTTTTTTGGATTTTATTCATGTCTTCGAATGTGAATTTTTATGATTGATTGTTTCTACAATCAGTTCTATGATTTGTCACTTTAAAATATAAAGGTTTTCTACACTAGTAGTAAATATCAAAACTCTTTCCTCAACATGATTTCAACTATATTTTCAATACCAAACTCGTTTATAAAACCGTTTTCCAATCTACTAGTATATACAAACTTTTACCTCACTCGTATGAGAAAGCTAATTAAACGACTTAGTAAAACGAGTGGTATGAAACGCTTGCGTTTACTTCGTTGGTTAATTCTTGGACTTGTTCGATTGAATCTCTTGTGACAATTTTCTAGTGGAGATCTAAAATTTGTTCGCAAATATTTAAGTTAAGCTAGTGGTTATGGTACATGATGCTAAACTCGTATATTTACTAGCTTATTGTAATTGAAACTTCTTGATGATTAATGATGATCATTTTATGGTTTAGACTAGCAATGTGCGATGTCCCTTTGTCCATGAGGAGGACTATACCTCAATTTTATTGAGCTCTAGCTCACCAGGAGGAGCTTCGGCTCAATGTCCGCAATGGGGGACTATACCCAGTCAGGAGGAGTTTCGACTCACCAGGAGGAGCTTCGGCTCAATGTCCGCAATGGGGGACTATACCCTGTCAGGAGGAGTTTCGACTCACCAGAGGGAGCTTCGGCTCAATGTCCGCAATGGGGGACTATACCGTGTCAGGAGGAGTTTCGACTCACCAAGAGAAGCTTCGGCTCAATGTCCGCAATGAGGGACTATACCCTGTCGGGAGGAGCTCCGACTCATTTTTATGGGATTGGCCATCCTTTTATTGTGATTTCTAGATTTCTATTTGATGACTTCTGGCACTTATGTTTCACCACCTTTTACAATTGGCATTGATATGTATGTCATTTTATTGTGGCTTGGCGAATGAAATAAAGAATATGACATTCTTTTTGGATGCTATGAGATTCTTTGAGATATTGTATGACTTTTGTGGATTTTCTAATGTATACTTGTCGTACTATGACATTTTTTGGTTATCATACGTCTTTTTATTATATCTCTTCTTATATCTCATTTTAACTGATAACTATAGCTAGACGATCCGTTTATTATTTTCTTCTTAAATAATACTCGGGTCAGACTGAGATTTTGCAGGTGCTTCTGCTTGACTCCTTATCTGACCTCCATCTGATCCTTTGGCTAACTACTTTAGTTTTAGTTGTTTTTGTTGTATACTATTGAGATATTGACTCTATGATGTATACTTATTCCTTTGTCTAGCACTTGTATCTATTCTTTTTGATATTGTGGATCTTGTTTGACCACTACTCTGATGTACACTTTCATGTGTTATATTCATATCTATTTCCGCCTTTGTGATATGAATTATCTGTGACTGATTTGTGTTATGTTTATTTCTATATTTGTTTCCAAAGACCTTCACAGCCACTGTGTAGTAGCTTTGAGTTTGTGTCGGTATGTCGGATTTCCTCTTGAGATGAAAAGTTATATTTTTATCCGGCATATCGGTACTCGCACAAATCAATTATACAGAGGGTCGCTCCTCAACAGCCTTATTCTCCGTGCTAGTCGACAGCATTACTCCGTAGTGTTCTTGGCTAGCGTGGGTATAGAGGTGGGGCGTCACATTCAATTACCCATTTATTCTATTTACCTCGGTTAATCATTTTATAATTAAAATTTAAGTGTATAACATTTATTATGACCACTCAAATTTCATTTATAAAATCTTTTTATATTGTATATCATCCAATTACATTGTTAACTTCTGAAATTAAGGTAAGTTATATCGGGATGCAATTGAGTATTATACAAATAAAACTTTCCAATTCAATTATCTCAAGTTTAAATCATTTATTCAAAAAAATTTGATTTTCTTTTTATAATTGAAATTATTCTTTAAAAATAAAATTTACGAATTAAATTTTCGATTTCTTCAACCCATTTAGAGATAAATAAATGTATGTACATAATTTATCGAATCAAATTTAAATCATATGTCTATATATATTATAAATCAAGTCATATTTTATAAATTCAATTCAAATCATTTTGATTTATCAAAACAAAGATGTAGTAAGTTTACAGAGTAGTCTCTTCACTTCGAAACTCGAAAATGAATGTCGATGATGCTGCAGTCATCACCGAAATTATTTCCCAGTGACAAAGAGAAGAGCACTATTTTTTTTTAACTTAAAATTCTTTGGAAAGAAATTTCTATTCAAAAATACTTTAAATAATATAACCTTTTATAACTTTAAACACAAGGTTTGAAACCATCGAAAATTAAATTCTCAAATTTCTTGTTCTAAATTCATTTTAGTTCCCAAATCAAGTATTATCACTTCAAATAATCAATTTAAACCGCTTTATTAAGTTTCATAAATTTACTTATATATAAAAATTTATTTCATTAACCAAAATTTTAAAATATATTATGTCAGTTTGTTCTCTCAAAGTGTTTTAGAAATCCTATCGATAACGCGGATCAAACGGATCGGTCGGAAACCCAAATCAACATCAACAACTCAAACAACACAATATATAAAACAAAACATAGATATACAAGTACAATTCAAAATGTTTGGAAGAATAGATTGGACACAAGAGACAAGATGATTTAATAACAGAGTAGGGAGGTGGGTAAGCTTAAATAAATCGCGGGCAACCTTAACCGGGTCAACCGTGACTTAAATAATAAGATCAACGTGGATTTTTTTCTGGGGTAAATCTACGTTGATCTCAAGAGTTAGAGTTTGGGATAACAAAAGATATTAGCATCTAAACCAAGGATAGATATAAATCTCTGGTGAATCGATGTTAATTGCAAAGGAGTTTCACCCTTTTACAATTCAATTTGAAATTGGTGTGACCGCCGACTCACTAGAAAGATCATTCGAAGCGGAGTTATGGAATACTCCAGAGTCAAAAGAAGATGAATAGTGAAGGACACGAATGGATTTTGGAACCGTAGGGAATGTTCCAAAATTCAAAGGAATTGAGTCAAAAAGGAAGAGATTCAAACTCGAATGAAAGTGATTCTGTAAATACATTTACTCCATATGCCGAGTTTTGCCTAGAGCTACCAAAGCTCTAATACCAACTGTAACAACCAGGTATTTTCAACCATTCACATCCATTATAAGTGTATAGGTAGACACTCATGCCGGAATTGAATTGCTCAAAATACCGCGTTGTAAATAAAAATTCGGCAAATCTCAGAATATACAGTAAATAAAAATCACAGATCACAGACATAGAGTAATAATAATGCAGCGGAAGTAAAAGAGATAGTAGTTCATGAAGCTACTATCTAAATTCATCAGAGTTACATAAAATACAATAGAAGAACAAAGTACAAAGGAAGTCTCACTACATAGAAGTCTACTGATACAAGAACTGAAAAGAACAACAGACTGCAAAAGATAAAACTTGACAAGTAGATAATCTCGAGCGATTTTAATCTCCAGAAAGTGGAAATCCAAATCTATGAATAACTCAGGCTGACCCGAGCGTAAATAAAAATACAAACACTCGAGTCAGGACATACATACTTATACAATGTAAACCAACTTAAGTGAACTGTAGCAAAGATACAAGTAACTTAGAAGATGCTTGGGACCTCCCATCCTCTAAAGATCCGTTAAACTATTTACTATGTAGTATATTGCGCTATATACAGTAGTGTCTAATCAGTAAAGGATAATCATATAGAAAATAGCGTAAAGGCGATGGTGAACCTTAACGCGGTCGGATCTTTAAAACCAAAATCATAGTGGGCTCGATATAAGGAGATGACACGGCACGCGAGGCAATGCCAGGGTGGATACACCGCTTGCACTCCCGGACTGGAGGTGACGGCAAGCCAGCAGCTTCCGCCCACCTCGAACAATGCCCCCGAATCAAAGTGGCGCCACATATCGAATCACAAAAGTAATAGAATGGTTTCCGATGGAGCATGCTCGATGAAAAGGTGCGACCCTTTGTGTAGCCCGGTATAGCTCTTGTTTTAGTCATTTATGCCAACTCACGGGAGTTGAGTCCACGTAATATACCTCGAGAACGTCGCCACCATTCTACTTCATTCTGAAATCTTCACCGCGTACACAGTTATTAAAGTGGTTTTCGGTATTGGCCGGCTATAAGACAATATCCGATCCCGGTCTCTTTAACAACGATCGTTATTATAACCCGTAGTTATAACTTGAAAAAATATATTTTATACTTCAAAATAAAATATCATTTCAACCCAAATCTTTATCAAAATAAAGATTAAATTATTTTCAAGCCATTTCAATATATCATCATACCATATCTTTCGATTCAAATATTTATCAAAATAAATGTCAAGTCATTTCTAACCATTTCAATATATTAAATTGTTATATCCTTTCAAAATTTCCTTTCAAATCATTTTAATATATCAAAAGATCATAACATTTCAAAGCTTCATTTCCAAAATATCATATCTTTCAGAACTTCTTTTCAAATCATTTTAGTATCAAAATGTCATATCTTTCAAAACTTCGTTTCAAATCATTTTAATATATCAAAATATCATATCTTTTCAAAACCACATTTCAAATCATTTTAATATATCAAAATAGTTATATTTTTTTCAAAACCACCTTTCAAATCATTTTAATATATCAAAATAGTTATATTTTTCCAAAACCACCTTTCAAATCATTTCAATATACCAAAATATCATATCTTTCAGTACCACATATCAAGCCATTTTAATATATCAAATAGTTATATTTCAAACGAATTACTTCATTTTAAATCATAAAAATGAAGTTATTACATTTAATAATTAAATTATTAAATTCCAAAAATTTTAACTTTTCAATGTTCATTTATGCACTTAAATTTATTAAAACAATGAAAATTCAAGTTCGCAGCATTTGGAAAATGCTACAGAAAGTTACATTCAAAACAATTCAATTTAACAAAAGACAGCATTTAAAAATGCTGTTAATTAACTTCAAATATTCAACAGAATTTCACAAACACTTATTTTTTTTATTTAAATCATTTTTAACTTATAAAATCATACATTTTCACATTCATAAGCATCATTTATTTTTTCTTAAATTCATGATTTTATAAAGTTAAGTTTCCTTTCAAAAATCAATATTTATTAATAATTTACTTATTAAATTCCAACATTCAAATTTAAATTCATTACATTAAATTTTAACTACACTTAAGTTCAAATTCTCAAATATAACATAGTTTTATTTTTATTTACTTAACTAAAAATTCACTTTTAAGTCAATTTCATAAATTTCCAATTTTAGTTATATTTCAAAATTTCAACTTAAATATTCATTCATTTCGCATTTCAACTTTATTAAAAATCATTAATATGATATAAAATCACTTTAAATTCATTTAAATTCAAATTATCATAAATTTATCATAATTTCATATTCAATTTAATTTCCAATTATAATTAAATCAAATTTTCCAAAATAACTTACATTCAAAATTTTCTAACTTTTTCATTAATTCATTTCACTTACAATTATTCAAAAAATAAATAATATTTTACAAAAATCCTTTTTAATTAGATTTAAATCAAAATATTTTAATATTTACATTTCTAAAATAATTTTAAAATTTTTAGAAAACATATATTTACTACGGGTCTGTATATAATTTTCTACGCTAGGTAAAGTGATACGGGTAATATATCATTTCAACCCGTAATTTACAAAGAAAATACGGGTTTTATCATTTCAAACCCGTAGTCCCAAGTAAATGAGATAAATTGAAAATCATTCAGGCCTATCATTTCAGCCCATAACAATTTTCCCTTATTCTAAAGTCCGTTCGGGTATGTATCATTTCAACCCATAGTGATTTCTAATTTACAAAGAACTTGCAGTGTGATAAACTAATAAAATATACAGAATAGCATGAGATAACAGTAACATATGATATAACAGGTGTAATAACAGGTGTAAACATCATATGATAATAATATAAGCAGTTATAACATGTTAATATAGTTCTACAGATTCGTAGGGTGTCAATTTACTACTTATATTAGTACATAATGTCTGGTGAGAAATACTCACATTTTTATGCTGGAGATATTAATTTGAATGACACAACGGATCCAGAAGGAACGACCTTTGATTTTGAGTGGAGAGAAATAACAAAGATATCATCTTTTAAATAACCCCAAAACAAGACAATATAACTTATGAATATTCAACCAAAACAATACAGAAATAATTCGAAATTGAAAGGCAACAAAGACAAGATAACTTGACCTTGCTACAAACATTCAAAAGCTCGACTAAGGGGTTCATTTTCTCGGCCATGATGATGATATGAGTGTGGGAGAGACAAGGCTAATAGCCTTGCAAACATTCAAGCAAAACAAACAAATAACATAAGTTTTCAAACCCAAATTCAATAAAACAATGTTAGAATTAAATGCATAAAACAAAGCCAAAGTTTTTTGCACTTGCTTTCTATCGCCTATGCTTCAGGTATAGATCTGAAATACATGTCTAAGGAGTGGGTTAGGATCAGTTCTTGGGCTCATAAGGGTCATCCATAGCTTGGAAGTAATGGTGCAAAGGTGGATGGACATAGGTGCAACAAAACAACAACTACAAGGTAAAATTCATCACTTCTATGCTATAAATAGGGGGACATAGGCTCTAGGGGCATGGCCAGTGGGTCCAGGTGGTGGTGGGTGATGTGGCAGAGGGTGGAGGTCAGGTCAGAGGTGGTGGTGGTGGTGGAAGTGGCGGAAAAAGGTGGATGAAGGTGACGGTACCAAAACTAGGTCAGCTTGAGTGCATAGGGGATGGATTTATGGATTTTGGTGGTGGTGGTCGGTGGAGGAGATGGTGGAGGTGTTAGGCCAAACAAAGCAATGAGAGGTCATGGAAAAAATCAAGCAAAACAAAGAAGAAGAAGTCGAAAAATGAGAGGAGGAAGAGAGGCCATTGCTTATTTTTCTTTGCTCAGATCTGAAATGGATGTGTATTATTGATGGAATGAGAAACTTTTACGTGACTAAGCAAAAGAAAAGGAACGTTTACAATAAATTGATGCATTGATTGAAAAAGAAATGGTAAAAGAAACGGTGAAACGACTTTACGTTTCTTAGCTTTTAAAACCTTCCATACTTCCTTTTCTTTTAAATCAAATAAAACAAAATAAAATTCAGCAAGTACATATAAAAACCGAAACAAAGTGAAATAAAATAAAAATATATAATTAAATTTAAAGAAAATATAAAAAGAATTAAGGAAATTGCTTAAAAATTGAAAACCGGGTTCAAAAATTACAATTAAACATCAAAGGCTTTGGAAAAATATCTACTTCATTTTAAAAATATTCTAAAGCGGAATTTTGAAATAAAGTAATTTATTTATCATTTCTAAAATAAAATCAATAATTAAATTAGAGAAAAATAGAAAAGAACTAAAGAAAATGTTTAAAAATTTAAAACAGGGCATGGAGATTACAAGAAAAATACTACTAGCTCTAGAAAAATTCCTTCCTCACTTCAAAAATATTAAAAGACAAAAACATGCATAAAATAACATATCACTACATATTTAAATAAAATATGACAAAGAAAAATAAAATTTATACTATTTAAAATAATAAAATTGCAGAATAAACAAATTACACTCAATATTGAAATATACATAACTTTCACAATTTAAATCTGTTTCCAACGAAACAAAAAGCAGTGTTCTTAAAATTTTATGTACTTTCACAGTAAAAGATAAAATTTAAATTTTCAAACTGTTAAAATTTTAAATTAAAAGTCAAAGTTTGACTAATTTGACCAAAAATTCACTTTTTGGAAAATATTCTTTTTAGTCATGCTTCGGAATGATAATTCATATCAAAACTAAAGTTTATCATTCAAAATAAATAAAATAAGTTTTTAAATCAAAAATTCAATTAAAATAATTAAAATATACAAAAAATAATCACAAAATACAGGGTTGTTACACGCGTGCCATGTCATCTCCTTATAGCGAGCCCACTACGATTTTGGTTTTAAAGATCCGACAGCGTTAAGGTTCACCATCCCCTTAACGCTATTTTCTATATGATTATACTTTACTGATTAGACACTACTGTATATAGGGCAAATACTATATAGTAAATAGTTTAACGGATCCTTAGAGGATGGGCGGTCCCAAGCATCTTCTAAGTTACTTGTACCTTTACTACAGTTCACTTGAGTTGGTTTACATTGTATAAGTATGTATGGCCTGACTCGAGTGTTTGTATTTTTATTTACGCTTGGGTCAGCTTAAGTTATTCACAGATTTGGATTTCCACTTTCTGGAGATTTGAATCGCTGGAGATTATCTACTTGTCAAGTTTCATCTTTTCAGTTCGTTTGTTCTATTCAGCTTGTACTTGGTTATCATATTTAAACTTCTGTTGTGCTTTATTTCTTCTATTGTATCTTATGTAACTCTGATATATTTATATAGTAGCTTCATGAACTACTATCTCTTTTACTTCCGCTGCATTATTATTACTCTGTGTCCGTGATCTGTGATTATTATTTACTGTATATTCTGAGATTTGCCAAATTTTTATTTACAACGCGGTATTTTGAGCAATTCAATTCCGGCATGAGTGTCTACCTCTACACTTATAATGGATGCGAATGGTTGAAAATACCTGGTCGTTACAACTAATCAAATCTTGATTTTGTATTCCATTTCATATTTTAAAAAATCTTATTTAAAATCCATTGTTTAAAAATTTCCAATTTAAAATTCTCTATTAGGAATCATTTTACGAAATAGCTAAATAAATACCCAAAATCCAATCATTTATTTTATCCAATTCAATTCCCTTTTAAATAATCCCAAAATTCAATATAAATATCTTCATTTCCAAAATCGCCATTTAAATTCCCTTTTATATTCAAAAATATTTATAATACCAAAATTGAGGCCAGTGCTGCTATAGCATCCAATAAATTCAAATCGCACAACAATCCATAACAGATTATTCAATCACACCATATATAGCTATGAAAACAATCAATGTCTTTTAAGAATCCATTTAGATCCCTCCAACCCATTTTCCTACAACCACCGATGTTATATAACATAAAATAACAATCCTCCTTCGAGGCGGGGTATCGTGGTAATATATGGTCATCCGCTATTATGCGGAGTGCATAGTGTCTCATCCGCTACAATCGGTGGAAAATATATCCAACTACTAATATATATATATATATACATATATATATTTATATTAATATATATAATATAACATCCAACTGATATTAGTTTACCAATTAATCCAACCAATCAATAAATAATTTTTACCACTTTAAAATAAAACTAGTTGTCAAAGATGAGTGGATTTACTCACTTTGATTTTGTATTCGCCATACGTTTCGTTTTTTGAAATAAAATTGAACTAGCATTCAATTTTAACCAAAAATTCTGACCAGCTCCAAATTCATCAAAACCTGTTCCATTGCGATGCTCTCTTCATGACGATCACAATGTAAAAAGTTTCGTTCCAATCAGACTAATAGCATCCATCACAATCAATCATCCAAATAGTCAATAGATTCACTACAATTTAATAATTATGAATATCTGGTATTTTACAAGCAATTAAAGTCTAATCCATTTTGATGGTCAATTCAAATTCTATCAATTAATTCAGATGTCAATTTAAATGTCAACTAAACTTATCAAACAACAACCAATAAATTTCAATCACCTCACGATATAAATTTAACTACATAAAAAATTATTTTAGTCATTTGTGAGCGTATAAACACTCATCTTTGATTTATCGACGATTTAAAATCCAATTTAGATCAAAAAATCTAGCTATCCTAGAATCCAACCAAACTTGTTCCATGTCGTAGGCGACTTCAATGCCATGCCAACGCAATTTGTTTCGCTCGAATTGAACTCGTATGAAGAAGTTATGCAATAATTAGCCTAACGTTAATTAAAATTTATATTAACTAGTAATATAATAATAATAAAAACAACATACCCTTTCTTCTCGATTACGAACACACAACTGAAAACCAATACGCGACCTAAATCTTTCAACCGTACAAAACAACGACGACCGGAACCAGATCTATCCACCCCCTTCGAGGCGCCCCTCCATGCTCCACCATCGTTGATAACGGCGTCGTCTCTACTTTCCCCATTGACGCGCGAGAACCACTAAGACATGCCACTGTTTCGCCCAGATTCTGGCGATATCAGGCGTCAATGACGAAACTCAACCGTATAGATGCAATGAGGATGGTGAGCTCTACAATTTCTCTGTTGGGGTCGATGAAAATTGATGAGTAGATTGAGAGAAATCAAGGGTTAAAAGTGAACGAATTCTGGCCTTTGAAAACAGCACAGGTGGCGGCCATGAATTAAAACAAGGGTTTAGAATATTTTAATATAAAACAGTCTCTATATGCGTGCCGTATTTATATTGTTACGTCTAAAATCGTCCGTACTCAGATCGAAGCATTCCGCCTGGCGTTTATAATGTTTTATCCACATTCCAAATGCAATGGAATTAGTTTCGAAGCCTAATTAGATCGTATGTGGAAGATAGCTTTTCAAAGTCAATTTATTTTATTGAATTCCTTAAATTGATTCCTACGCGTTTCAAGCTTGTATGGCCAAATGACAAGTCTGATCGCTACGAAACTTGAAGTCCTACAATAATTTGTTATCACGGATCCGATGAAATTGGTTTCGTCAAAATCCAAGAAAGTAGCCAAAATGGTTATTTTTACTCGTCGATTAATATATAAAATTTTCAAATTCTAATAACTCACATTAAATTCAAATTTTGAAAGTAAATGATCTTCATTCATACTTATATCAAATTTGAGTCAATTTTCGATTTCATTTTCATTCGCATAAATTAAAAATTACACTTTTTAATAAATTTAAAAAATAATTTACCCGATTCATCAATACTAATAGTTCATTGAATTTTATTTTTAACCTTTTTATTCAATAATTATATCAAGTCCTGTAATTTAAAACAGTTAAAAATACGGGTCTTACATACTCCCCCACCCAAAACTTTTCATCCTCGTAAAGGCACTAAGTAAAGAATTTAACATACAATAATTTATTCAAAATTATCAAATTATAAAACATTAAAATCTTATTTGAAAACAATTTCCATGCTTCTACTACGCCACTCCGATATCGATTTTTTGGAAAATATAACTTATATAGAAAAACAAGCTATAAAATTTTTAGAACTTCAAAATTTTTCTAACTCCCGGATTTATATAAAATTTCGGCAGTCTCCTTTGCGTGGCTCGATTGGAAATTTTTTTACAATACAATATATATCACAATATACCAAATAGATATCAAATATACATCTCATCTCAATGGTGAGGCATCCCGATGGGAAAAAATATAAAATCGTGAAAATAATTCCCTTTACTAAGTTATCTAGTTTCATTTAATATCCAATTCAATTTATTTAATATTAAATTAAACTTCATTTCATTTAATTCAATACTCATTTTATTTAATCTTATTCAAATTAAATTTTCCTTATCTTTTCACATTCAACAATTTTAAATTTGTTTTCAGCTTATTGATTCTCAAATCCACAAGTTATTCAATTTATTCAATCAAAATTTCATTTTATCTAATTCATTTCAAATACATTTCATTTTATTTAAGCTTCTTGAGTTAGACTTCATTTTATTTACCTAATTTCACTACCTCCATTTAATTTAACAATGCTAAGCCAATTATCTTATTTCGTATCACAAATTCAATTTTTTTTTCCTTGTTTCCTTAACCAAAATTTACCCATTTTAAACTTGGTTTATTTTACTATTCAAATTTATAAATTATAACATATTTATTTTCTATACTTGATTTATTTTAAACTTGGTTTATTTTAAACTTGGTTTATTTTAAACTCATTCCTTATATACTACTTTCAATTATAAGTTCAAATTTGTTTTCAAACATTTATTAAATTATACTTAGAATATTTTTCATAATCAAAACTTGTTTAATTGAAAAATGAATTTCTTTTGGTAGCAATTTTCACTCAGAAACTCAAAAATTAACATTGGCGAACGACCAAGCGAGTTTAATGCTTTTCAAAATATTTTTCTAGCAATTTTTTTTCAAATAATGCTATTATTAATTATTAAGGGTTTGAAAAACTATTTTGAAAACAAAAGTAGGTTAAATTCTAAAATTCTCGGTTTTGAAAATCACTTCTATTTATACGCTACATTTAAATGTACTCATACAATTTCATTACTTCATTATGAATATACTTTGGTACTTTATATATTTGTTATTTCAAACGGTTTTTTTTAATTAGATTTCAATTCAATTTTAATTATCAAAGGCTTCATCAAATAAAATTCATTAAGTATTCGCTCTATTTTAATTCAACCAATAATTGATGATAATTAAATATTATCATGTCCTAACAACAATTTCCGTAAATATTATCATTATATATAATATAATACAGTTTTGGTAAAAAAAAATCATTTACCCGATTTTAAAACAATATTATGTCGACTTGCCTTGTTTAAGTGTTTAGAAATCCCTATCGATGACACGCCGTCCTGCATATCGACCAGAATTCATAAACAACTCAATGGATAAATGAACACAATATAAAACATTTTACAACACTAACAAGTACGCCCTCTCATATAAGCACACACATATACTCAAACAGACCACTCTAAGGTACTACTACCCTATCTCTAATGAGTCAAACCTCACAAAGTCAATATTATCGCTAAACCTTGCTTTGATACCAATTTTGATGACCCACATTTAAGAAGGTTTAAATCAACAATAATCCACACATGTCTAAATTAAACAATCTGAAACGTAGATAATCAATGGGGTTGAATAAGAAAAATAAGAAAAGAAGAAGAAAACAAACAGCGGAAATGATAAAATATAATAATCAAATAACAGTTCATGAAGTTGTTTACTATACATTTGATTATAATCTACACACATTTATCAGAGTTATATATACACACACATCAGGGATAAGTGATCAATATACAGGATAGCATGAATAAGGAAATAACAATAGTAATAATATACCAACTTCGTCCTCGTCTTCGTCCTCCAGCGCTTTTGATCTTCAATACATTGGAAAAACTCAGAACTGATATGAGCGTAATGAAAAGATAAAACACTCGAGTCAGGACTAAAATACTCTTATTTAAGTCAAATCAATATCAGAAATATGGGCGCAATAACTTAAGAGATGTTACGGGATTTTCCATCTCCTAAGGATCCATTAAACTATTTATATATAATAGTATACGCTATAACAGATAATGCCTATCAGTAAAGTAAATATTAAAATAGCGTTAAGGCTTTACATTATTTACCTTAACACATTTTTATGGGTTCAAAACCAAAGTCGTAATGGGCTCATATCGATATGACAAGGCACGTGAGGCAATGCCCAATGTAGGATTCTACCAGTTTACCATTTCTGGCTGGTCGTAACCCATCTGTGGCCGACCGCGACAATCAATCCAAACAGAAGGTGCACCCATCGAGTCAAAAATCACAATAGTAATACGAGTGATCAACGTCGCAAGAGATAGCTAACCTCATTGGCCAAGCATAGGATCGCGTTTTAGTCATTTTAATTATGACACGGCTGTAAAGGCTATCCATCATCGTTCTCTTACTTCAGTAAACATTGCCAATTCAAGCACTACATTCTGGATATCATCCACCGCGTACACAGTTGTCAAAGTGGTTTCAATATTGATAGAGAGTATGCCAATAAGAGGCCCCGGTCTCTTTAACAACCAAACATCATTTTACACACCGGTTGATTCTTTTTTAATTCGAAAATAATTCGTACTTGATATCAAAATATCATATTCGCTTCAAAATCTAATCCATTTTGAAACCATCGTATTCACTTCAAAAAAAAATCATATTTTACCTCACAATTGTCAATGCAGTTCGATAAATCAATGTCTCTTCAAACTTTGATTCGAATTAAATTTAGGTTATAACTTCACTTTAACTCAATTCACATTTAAATCCAAGATTTAAAACTAAACATTTCACCCTTTTGACCATTTTATTTTTTAAAAATAGTTAAATAGTTTTAAAATAGTTAAATAATTAATAAAAATGGTTTGAGCAATAAAAATGGTTTATATAGTAAAATATTTTGGAAAATCAAAATAATTTGAATATTTAAAGAATATAGATTTGAAATCATTTATACTAAAAATATTCATTTAAAAATAGTTCAAAAGTCAAACCGGTTCACTTTTCAAATTTTTAATTCGAATCATTTCTAATTTCCATTTCGATTTAATCGATTCATTTTCGATTTCATGTCAAATTTTACTTCGATTCCAAATAATTTTAAAGCCCATTTCCAAATTAATTTCAACTCCAATTCCAAATTATTTAAATTTCAATTCCGATTTAATTTAAATTTCAATTCTCAAATTTAAACCATTTCGGTTTATATCAATTTCGAGCTTGATTTTCAAAATATCGATTTTAAACACAAATCAATTTTCCTTCAATATCAAATTAAAAATCCAAATCTTTAAATATAAATAAATTTCGAACTCAATTTTGAAATCTAATTTTATATCACTTTTACATAGCAATATTCAAAGAATAAAAGCAAATCTTTTAAAACAAATCAATTTCTAAAATTCACATTATATTTCGATTTTAACTTTAAAATCTTACTACGATTATTTAAATAATTTTGTTTACCAAATTTAAATTTCAACATTCCGAGCTCCAGCTTGAAACTAATTCGGTTTCCATAAATTCGATTTTTATTTCTTAAATCAAATCATTTTAAATAATTTCAAATTGAAAATTTCAAAATTATTTAACTTAACCAATCCGGTGTCCGTATATAATTTTCTATCCTATGGCCAAGTGAATCAATTATTTCGACTTAATTCAGGGATGGATATGTATATATTTCAATCCAAAATAAATATCATTTCAACCTATTTCTTATTTATATGAAATAATTCAATTTACAGTTCTGTATACTGTAAATAATATATGAGATGATAACATGATATATCTAAATAAATAAACATCCAAATATTAACCAATAGCATCCATCACAATCAATCAGCCAAACAGCCAATAGTTCACAACAATTTCATAATTATGAGTATCGGGTATTTTACGGGCAATTAAATTCTAATTCAATTTAACAGTCAATTCAAATTCTATAATTTAATTCAGATGTCAATTTAAATGTCAATTTTACTTATCAAACAAAAACCAATAAATTTCAATCACTTCACGATGTAAATTTAACTACATAAAAAATTATTTTAGTCAAGTGTGAGCGTATAAACACCCACCTTTGATTTATCCACGATTTAAAATTCAATTTAAGCCCGAAAATCTAATTGTCTCAAAATCCAACCAAACTAGTACCATGTCGTAAACGACTTTAATACGAGTCCGACGCAATTCGTTTTGCTCGAATTGGACCTTGTACGAAGAAGTTATGCAATAACTAGTCTAACGTTAATTAAAATTTATATTAACTAATAACATAATAATAATAGTAACATCGTACCCTTTCTTCTCGATTAAGATCACACAGCCGTACGTGACCAAAATCTTACAACCGTGCAAAACAACGATGACCAGAACCAGATCAGTGCACCCCCTTCGAGTCGCCCCTCAATGCTTCACCATCGTTGACTACGGCACCGCCTCTGCTGCCCCCAGTGATGCGCGAGAACCCCAAAAACATGCCGCTGTTTCGCCCAGATTCTGGTGATACCAGGCGTCGACAACGAAACTCAACCATATAGATGCAAAGAAAACGGTGAGCTCTACAATTTCTCTGTTGGGGTCGATGAAAATCGATAAGTAGATTGAGAGGAATTAAGGGTTAAAAGCGAACGAATTCCAACCGTTGAAAATAGCACATGCGGCGGCCATGAATTAAAACTAGGGTATAAAATATTTTGATTTAAAAAAGTCTCGATATGCATGCCGTATATATATAGTTATGTCTGAAATCGTCCGAACTCAAATCTTAGCGTGCCGTCTGACGTTTATAATATTTTATCCTCATTTCAAACGCAATGGAACTAGTTTCGATGCGATCGTATGTGGATGATAGCTTTTCAAAGTCAATTTATTTTATCGAATTCCTTAATTGATTTCTACACATTTCAAGCTCGTACGGCCAAACGACAAGTTCGATCGCTACGAAACATCGAATCCTATAATAATTCAATATTACGGATCCAATGAAACAGGTTTTGTCGAAATCCGAAATAGTGGCCAAAATGGCTGTTTTTACTCGTCAATTAATATATAAAATTTCCAAATTCTGATAGTGTTAATCCCGTTTTGACCACGAGTTAAGGCGTCTACGAGTTAAAGAGCTTACGAGTTAAGGAGCTAACGACGTAACAGGTTAAGACCTAAACGACTTAGGGAATGTCACGACTCAACAGCCTTAGCTCACTGCCAACCTAAAATGAATGACGACTCAAATGATTGCCGACTTAACGACTCAAGGTACTTCACGACTCAAGATACTTCATGACTCAGCAAGTTACCGATTCAACAATTGAGGAGTTGCACGAGTTAAAGAATTGTGCTTACGACCTACCTTGAATCGTCAGCGACTCAAGCAAGCAAACAAGAAGCTACGACCAGTTAACGTGCGCGACCACAGCTCACAACTTACGACTTAAGAAAGTCCTCGACCTAAAGGAGTGACGACTCAAAGCACTAAAAGGAAGAGTCAACAACACTTAAGTCGCTGCTGACTTATAACTGCAGATAAGTCGTTCACGACCTAAGACTTGGAGACAAGTTCAATACCATGCTGTAATAAAATGACTCTTTGACGACTTACGACTTATTATGACTCGTGTACGACTGATTCTAGCATAAAGGAAGCTGCATTTGGTTAACTCAGGAACGACTTAGAACTTGTATCATTCATTCAAATGGGTACATAACTTTGGACCAAGTCATGAGCTAAACCCAGTAGGTCGGCCGCGACCTACCATGAGTTATCTTCGAGTTACGACTTATCATGAGTCGTGTACGAGTTACGACCTAACTCCGAGAAATGTCTATAAATACGACCTAGCTCCAACTAGAGAGGGGCTTTTTGGCTCATTCTTTTCAAGCATCGATACTCTTCTGAATTCCAAACCAACTCGACACTCAAAGCTTTCAAGACACGTAGAACGCTACCAACAACTTCAAGAAGGAATCTCATACATCCGACATGGGTTTGAAGACTTTCACTTACATTGAAATTTAAGCTACTCGTCCAAAGTGTTTAGTAATTCAAAGTGTATTGTACTTGGGAAGAATTGTATCGACTTGTAACGAAATCATCAATAAAGACATTCAAAGTGGATGTAGGCAAACTATTAAGCCGAACCACTATAAAACTGCTGTTGTTTACTGTTTTTCCTGCGGTTTTCTGCTTATACTCTGTTCCTGAATCATCGGGTGGTGCTTTCACAACTACACTTTACACACCGGGGTGTTAGCGTTCAAATTTTAGCGTTAACATTTTTGGTGCTTTCACGGGGAATTGAACTCAGGCTACTTCCATCATTGCTTCGCAAAGGTCTACGGAAAGGATTTCTTTTAAAACTAGGAGTTTATTGGAAATAATGGCTCCTGGAAGAAGATGAAGTTCTGCAAGGTCCGATAATGTTCATGGAAATACAGCCACCTCTCTTCCTTCAAGTCAAGCAGCTCCGACTGCTGGAGTTACACGAGTAGAGCTGGACGCTGTGATTCTGGGACTGAATCAGCAGTTGAATGCTCAGAATGCACAATTAGAAGCACAGAATGCTCAGAACGCCTTGATTATGGATAGGTTAAACGCCCTGCTTGAGTCAAATCACCAACGCCAGGATAATGAAGCAGTCTATGCTGAGGATGCCCGTGACCCCCAAGAGAAGGATATTCCTCAAAGGCCAGATAACACCGCTGCAAGAGCACCTTCCCAAGCTGAAGGGTCAAAGCCACAGCCAACCTTTCAAACTTCTGAAAGGGCAGCTAATTTCTTACAGGCAAAGTCTCAAAACGACGAGGAGTATCTATCAGGGATGGTCCGCTCAATCATGAAAGAAAGTATGCGGAGGCATGAGGATGAAAATGATTGGGGATTCCCTCCGAGCAAAACTCCGTTCGTGGAAAGGATTTTAAAGGCGGAGTTTCCCAGGAAGTTTTCACCTCCTACCATCCCAGCCTATCGAGGGACAAGTGACCCTAACCAATTTCTATACAGATACGATTGGCATATGACTGGGGCACGAGCATCGGATGAGATTAAATGCCGATATTTTCCAGTATATTTAGAAGCGGTGGCTTTGCTTTGGTTCACAAAGCTACCAGTTCGATCTATAGATCAATTCTCCGATTTAACCCGAAAGTTTAAAGAACAATTCAGATTGTATGCGTCAAAGGCAAAAGATATAATGTCATTGTCTAGTCTAGAACAAGCACCCGGAGAACCTATCAAGTCTTTTTTGAACCGTTTTAATATAGCTTTAGCTGAGGTAGACAACGCGGAACCCCGAATGATCCTAACATACTTAGTGCGGGCCATCGACAAGTCGAGGAAATTCGGGGTGTGGCTCAAAATGAAGGAACCAAACTCACTCGAGAAGTTTTATAGAAAGGCCGACGAGTTCATACGCCTAGAAAACCTCTCGATACCAGTAGAAGCAGCGGTGGCTGAAATCAAGAATAACGATGTCATTTCTAACAAGAGAGGATCTGGAAACCAGGAAAGGGAATGTGATAAAGGAAAGAGGCAGGGAAATAAGAAGAAACCTCGACGTTTTAACCCTTCAGATTTCACCCCCTTAACTGATACACCGGAAAAAATCTTCTTGGCAACAAAGGATGTTATCAAGTACCCTAAAACACCTGAGATGGGAAGAGGGGCAGTGCAAAATGGGAAATTCTGTCAATTTCACAACCAACCCGGTCATGATACTGATCAATGTCGCCAGTTAAAGAGTGTGATTGAAGAATTGTTGAAACAGAATAAACTTCAACAATATGTGAAGAAAGACGGAACTGACCCAATCTCGTCTACTCAGGGGCAACCACGTCTTGCTTATCGATCCAGCTCGGGCAACAGAACTACAGAGCAGGAATCCGAGAAGCTGGTCATTGATTAACATATGAATCACAAAACCATGGAATAGCATTCATTTGCACCCATATTTTACTTGATGGCGTTGCTTAACTTGGTAAAATGATCATGGATGTATAATTCTTGTGCTATTAACCACTGTAAATTTGATGTGAATCGGTAATGAGCGATTATAAATCTTGTATTCTTTAATGCCGTTAAAATGCCTGTATCATTTCGATATGCAAATATTACTAAAAATATCGATTTAGTATTGCAGGCTATCAAAATAAGGCTTGCTCATCCAACACATCACAAAGCGAAGTGATCCCTACAAATCACGGAGCAAACAAATGACAAGTCACAAATGCTCCGAATTCAAGTATTTCGAAAGAATTGCAATTTGCAAATGATTGAGAACTTCATCAAAAAGGGCATCTTCCTAATAGGAAGATTATGAGCCTTTGCTAACCGACCACAATCGTTTGCGTAAAAGAACATCTGGCAGAGCAACTTGCATCTGCCCCATGGATCCACTCAGCAATAAGGCATATTTCTTTAGCAAAGAACAAATGGAAAATGTACTTGAAGTTATTGTGTGGGATTGCTAAGAAGCGCAGGGTATAAAGACACAAGCGCCAACGCTACTCTTTAGAGTCCAAAATACGCTTCAGAGTCCAAATGCTTCTCTTCGGAGACCCAACGCTACTCTTGAGAGTCCAAAATACTCTTAGAAGTCCAAATGCTTCTCTTCGGAGACCCAACGCTACTCTTTAGAGTCCAAAATACTCTTCAGAGTCCAAATGTTTCTCTTCGGAGACCCAACGCTACTCTTTAGAGTCCAAAATACTCTTCAGAGTCCAAATGCTTCTCTTCGGAGACCCAACGCTACTCTTTAGAGTCCAAAATACTCTTCAGAGTCCAAATGCTTCTCTTCGGAGACCCAACGCTACTCTTTAGAGTCCAAAATACTCTTCAGAGTCCAAATGCTTCTCTTCGGAGACCCAACGCTACTCTTTAGAGTCCAAAATACTCTTCAGAGTCCAAATGCTTCTCTTCGGAGACCCAACGCTACTCTTTAGAGTCCAAAATACTCTTCAGAGTCCAAATGCTTCTCTTCGGAGACCCAACGCTACTCTTTAGAGTCCAAAATACTCTTCAGAGTCCAAATGCTTCTCTTCGGAGACCCGACGCTACTGTTCAGAGTCCAATGCCACTCTTTAAAGTCCAACGCTACTCTGCAGAGTCCAAAGCTACTCTTTAGAGTCCAAATCAAAGACCTCGAGCGGGCCTAGCCAGAAAAGAAAGAACTTTCTCGTCATAAAGTTGCGGAATGATCGGTCGATATAATCCCGTGAATCCGTCCAACCGAGAGAAAGAAACTCCAAACTTCCAGGCAAAAGCCCTACTCAGAGGCACACGTTTCACCGAGATTGAAATAAAACTTCCAGGTGTTGAAACGTGAAAAGCCCTCTCCGGAGGCCCATTTCAGCACAGTTGAAATGCTAAAAAACTATCTTCAAAGGCACACTTTGACTTTTAAAGGAAGAATGATCCACCTATTCTGGAAAACACTCTTCCTCAAAAAGAAGTCAAAGTACCCTTCAGATGCCCGCTTTATCACATAGAAGAATTCACTTGGCAAAATGTGTATATGCACAAAAGAAAAAGCGATATCTTCAAAGGATGAAGCGTAAAAGCTTATATGGAGGGAGTTGTACTCTGTTTTTAACAAAATAATATCCTTCCAAGTATGGAATAATTATTCTCTAGAAAATGAAAGTACAAGTCCCCTCAAAATATAAAATATTGCGACAAGCTTATGGTATAGGGGCAACATGGTATAACTACATTGGTAGAATTGCGCTCGAACAATATACCACAAGCTCACTGCAATATCGTGCAAAGAAACTTGTACAAAAATGAATAATAAACGCATTCTCAAACACAAACAAGAAGTTTGTACAAATAAAGGATCATTTTATTCAGTTCTATTACATTTTTTAC
Organism: Allium cepa; assembly: GCA_030765085.1. Classification (NCBI taxonomy): domain Eukaryota; kingdom Viridiplantae; phylum Streptophyta; class Magnoliopsida; order Asparagales; family Amaryllidaceae; genus Allium; species Allium cepa. The sequence continues at coordinate 762,837,208 of CM060937.1, read as the reverse complement.
AGATACAAATTTCGAAATAAAGAAAGCAGGGGCCGGTACCCGCACAATCCTCGACCAGTACATGCAAAAAACAAAAAGCTAAAAACTGGAATCTTCATTTCTTCTTGCCACCTTTGGACCCTTCACCCGGCCGGATGGTTAGCTTTTCGGGTCGATCCATAGGCATGAGGGAAGGAGTAGAGGGAGGTACAACTGGTTCAACTTCCGGTTCCTCTTCAGTAGCAATGATGCTCTTCCTCCTCCTCTTTGATATTCCGCGCTTCTTTTTCCTCTTTGAGGAAGATTCACTTCCTGGAGTAACAAGTTTAGACAAAGTTATGTCATCAGAAGGAGTCCGCTCCGGAGATATCTCACCCCCCCTCAAGTCCTTCGTCCTTTTGTTCTTGCGAAGCAGATGGGTCATCCAAGACCCGAAGGGCACCTATTATTTCTTCCTGTGATCCCGGATGAGGAGCAGGAATGATTGGGGGAGGCACAGGAACAGTAACTAGAGGTGAAGAAGTTTGAATAACGCTCGGCGTTTTCTCTACAAAGGAAAAGTTAAAAGTGTCAGTAATTCCTGCGAAAAGTGGAGACAATGGCTCGTCGAGATTCAAGAGATAATCAAGAAGCTCGTTAAATCCGTAAGAAGCTGGCAAGTTGTCCCCATGAGCATTATTAGGGTTACCTGGAGAAGTTGGTGGTATCACATCAACTTCGTAGTCTGGAGCTTCAGCACTCTTTTGTGGCTCATCTACGGCTTGTGTAATTATGGCTCTGGTATCAGCTTTAGTAGGAATCAGTGTGTGAGAGCTAGAACCAGCAATGTCAACATCAGCTGAAGTTGAAGGAGGGACAGGGGCAGTCAAAGTTGTTTCTTTTTCTAGATACTCTTTCCCCATCGTTTCAGCTCGCAATCTAGCAAGTCGCTCCTTCCCCCTAGCAAGGGCTGCGCGAGCTTCGATGTCTAAATAGTGTGCCTCTAGCTCCTCTTCCGCATACCCGGCGCCTTTAAGCATTTCAAGCGCGGCCTCCCATACTTCAGATAGGGTAACCTCATATTTGGGACCCAGGAATGCAAGACTGCCACACCCTAACACACTTTGAAAATAGAATTCAAATAATGTCGAGCCGATGTCAGCTTTGGTAGCTTCATGAGCTTCTTCAGCTGCAATTCTTCCAGCAACCGCTTCATCTCGCTCCCTTTCGACCGTAGATAGTTGAGCTTTCAATTTTTCAATTTCCGCAACCTGGAAGCTAGTTTGCTCTCGCAACTGAGTAATGTCAGTACGGTAGCCCGCTACAATTCTCTCCAGTCCATCAGCCTTGGCCTCGGCATCCCTTTGTGCAGCATGAGCATCCCGCACTTGTTGTTGAAGCACATTTTCTTTTTGAGAGTAGGAAGCGGAAGAAGTAACAAGTTCTTCTTTAAGCTTTTCCACTTCCGCTTCAAGTTTTTCGTTGTAGGTGACAATGTTATTCATTTCCTCATCATGTTGCTCAAGGGTCTTTTGCCATTCGGTTTTGTCATTTTCCATGGTTAACATAGCTTCGAGATTGGCCCGATTCACCCTTTGAAGCTCATCAACAAGTTTTTGCCAATTTGACATCGTCTCAATGTCAGCTTTAACGGCATCAAGGTTCCGTAACATGGCATTTTTGTCTATGGGAACCAGATCAAGGTCAAAGCGAACTCCTTTTAAGCACCAATTTGGAAATCGACTTTGGAGAGTGGCTGGACCTGGTCCAACTTGGTAAGGAGGCCTGTTAATGATCGCCTGAATATCAGTACGGGAAGGGGCAGGAGACTGAGAGGAAGTAGGAGCAGTAATCTTTTCTGAAGTTGCAGGCATTGGTTCCTCACTGACTTTAGCCCGTTTACTCGGGTCATCGGTTATGTGACTCTTCCCTTTATCATCATGAGATTTGCGTTTGTGGGAGTCACCCTCTTTGTGGGAAGAATCGTATCGGTCATCCGGTCTCCCATAACGTTCTTCATGGGAACGTCTCTCCCGAGCCTTCCGGACGGCCCTTTCTTCGTCAGTCTCTCTGTGAACAGGGAGATAGCGCTTATAGTCATACTGGCCGCGTCTCCCGTATCGCTGAAAGTCATCGTAATACGAGCCGCCTCGCTTCATTGAAGAAACTGAAATTGGAAAAAAGCACAACTTTAGAATTCTTTGGAAGTGTGAAAAGCTAAGTGTGTAAAATGTCAAAGAATCCTAGTCGTGTGTGATGTGTAAACTACACGCGCTGAACCACGAACCGCTCGTTAGTCGAGGGGTAACAACAGGTTTTATAGCTAACGGCAATTCTCCAGACGAGGGGGTTTGTTTAAGGGCAGAAGTTGCTTCAACTGTCGGAGATATAACTTTGGTAACAGCGGGATCATCTTTGAAGAGCTCTTGAGAGGTGACCATTATGTCGCTCAAACCTTCGAAGATGTCATCACCGCCATACTTAGCAGAGCTCCCTCCATAAACTCCTTTCTCAATGTTCTCCCCGGTTTGAAGAAGAGGTTCCTCTTCTTCAATAATTGGGGCCAGTGCAGGCTTATCGGAGGGCCCCGCAGCATCTTTTGGAGTCGAACATTTCACTAGCAAGGCCTCAATGGTAGTTCCTCCCTGCACAGGCTCTTTAACAGGAGATGAGGCATCCGGAGTTTCAGCTGGGGAGTCTGGGATTTCATGAGGATGTGTAGAGCGAAGAAGTATGCAAAAGTCCGTACTGACGCAAAAATTCGTCTTTCAACAGAAATTGAATGTCTCTCTCCTCAACTGGCACGGCCTTGAGCCTCTCAAAAGTTGGCTTATGACTGAGATCCTTATAAGGAGGGGGGAGCGCTGAAAGTAAAAAAGAAGTGGAGTTAACACTTAACAATTCAGTCTCGCAAAAGTCGGATAACAAACGTAGTAACAAAGATGGATGATCTTACTTCCTTCCCTCCACACAGCATAAAACCCCGGGGGGCAACGAACAAAGAAGAACTGGGTTAGGAACCCATGAGCAGTGTCTGGAAGGCCAACGATCAATTTGCGGTTTCGGACGATTCTCACAACAGTAATAGAAGGATGATCTTTGGTCCGGGTAAAGGAACATAAGTAACAGATTTCATCAAAGCTCGGAAGTCGATCAAGCGTTCTCCTAAATAGCACACCCAACCCCATTAGAATGGCATAACCGTTGGGGTGTAGCTGGGATGGAGCGATGGCTAGTTGACGAAGAAGATGCTGGAGAAAGTTGTTGAAAGGAGGGATGGCCCCGCTCAGGCACATTTGTCGGTTAACTGTCACAAAGCCAGGGGGTGCTATGTCAGCAGTGTTACTTCTCTCGGGAAGAATGACATCTGATTCAGCAATGCCAAACTGAGCGCACAACTGGCGAAAAACTTTGTATGATAGCGTGGTAGGGGCTCTTTCGGGAGGATTGACTAGTGGAGCTGGAATAACAGTTGCCTCTCCAGCCTGAACTGTTGTATCTTCTTCCTGAGAAGTCATTCTACACAAGCAACTGGATATTCAAATGTGAAGGTGCACGTTTCCTAAAAGTGTGAAGTGTCGTGCAAAACTAATAAAAATAGCAAGTAAATATAACTGGAATTAAACTAGTCGACGATTGATCGACTACAAAATTTCAGAACTTGTTAATCTAAAGTTCAAGCATAATATTAGTGTAGGCTGGTCAGTTTCAATTGACTATTTCAGTGTTGCTTTAATATTTTACTTGAAATTTATGAAAGCACTTCGTTCACACAATTTATTTGAGTTAATTATCTGTTATTAACTAATCTATCATTTGATGTGTGCAGTCGATGGCAGTATATTCGTCCCAATTTTCTGTAAATGTTGTATTGGACAGATTGTTAGCTCGCAAGTTAAGGTGACCTGTGAATGAACGCAATAAAGTTCAACAGTTCAAAGTCCATGCAACGGTTCAAAGTTAGGTCAGGTCATTGGTTTTTTGGCTAGCTTGCCCACGACTTAAGGATTAAGGGGCGAGTCAGTTTAAGTTGCTTCAATTTTAAATCAATGATGTTCTAAGTCGGCAGTGCTTTGGGTCAAAGGCCGCGAAACAAAGGAAGGACTCCAGTGGAAAAGCAGTGGGAAATTTCCTAAGTACTAACACAGCCACGACTCAAGATTTCAAGCTTTAACTCGGCTACGACTCAGGGTTTGAGTCGTAAAGGTTGCTAAGTCGCAAATAAAACTTGGTCGCATAAGACTGCTGAATCATACTCAAAACAACGGTTCACTCTTAACCCGTTAACTTCTTCTCCTAACCCGTTAGTCTTTTCTCCTAACCCACAAGCTTTTTCCTCATGACCCATTAATCAAGTAACTTCACAATCCTTAACTTTAATCTTATCACACCACGAAATCGTTATAAATCGCGAGTTATCCTGAATCCAATCAAATAGCCTTAAGTCCATCGATGATCCATGCAGTAGTATTTGCAAGGCTCAAGGATGTAAATCGTGGGCGGAGATCGATGATGGTGATCGGCGATTGGGAAAAAGAGAAAGTTGCTTACGTGGTGTGAAGCTAGAGATGGTTGGAAGTAAAATTGGGTCAAGATCGCCTTTGGAAGCTTGAAGACGTGATAATGGCAGGAATGGCTCAGGGGATAAGTAATGAGAAGAGTGAGATAGGAGGAACGACTCAAGCATTTTATATCTGGAGGCGTTGTAACTCGAATCGGCACGCCAGGGTTATGATGAGTCGAAGCACACGACTTACGACTTAAGCGTGTGCTTCGAGGGGCAAATGTTAACCCCATTTCGACCACGATTTAAGGCGTCTACGAGTTAAAGAGCTTACGAGTTAAGGAGCTAACGACCTAACAGGTTAAGACCTAAACAACTTAGGGAATGTCACGACTCAACAGCCTTAGCTCATTGTCAACCTAAAATGAATGACGACTCAACTGATTGCCGACTTAACGACTCAAGGTACTTCACGACTCAAGATACTTCACGACTCAGCAAGTTACCGACTCAACAATTGAGGAGTTGCACGAGTTAAAGAATTGTGCTTACGACCTACCTTGAATCGTCAGCGACTCAAGCAAGCAAACAAGAAGCTACGACCAGTTAACTCGTGCGCGACCACAGCTCACAACTTACGACTTAAGAAAGTCCTCGACCTAAAGGAGTGACGACTCAAAGCACTAAAAGGAAGAGTCAACAACACTTAAGTCGCTGCTGACTTATAACTGCAGATAAGTCGTTCACGACCTAAGACTTGGAGACAAGTTCAATACCATGCTGTAATAAAATGACTCGTTGACGACTTACGACTTATTATGAGTCGTGTACGACTCATGCTAGCATAAAGGAAGTTGCATTTGGTTAACTCAGGAACGACTTAGAACTTGTATCATTCATTCAAATGGGTGCATAACTTTGGACCAAGCCATGAGCTAAACCCAGTAGGTCGGCCGCGACCTACCATGAGTCATCTACGAGTTACGACTTATCATGAGTCGTGTACGAGTTACGACCTAACTCTGAGAAATGTCTATAAATACGACCCTAGCTCCAACTAGAGAGGGGCTTTTTGGCTCATTCTTTTCAAGCATCGATACTCTGCTGAATTCCAAACCAACTCGACACTCAAAGCTTTCAAGACACGTAGAACGCTACCAACAACTTCAAGAAGGAATCTCATACATCCGACATGGGTTTGAAGACTTTCACTTACATTGAAATTTAAGCTACTCGTCCAAAGTGTTTAGTAATTCAAAGTGTATTGTACTTGGGAAGAATTGTATCGACTTGTAACGAAATCATCAATAAAGACATTCAAAGTGGATGTTGGCAAACTATTAAGCCGAACCACTATAAAACTGCTGTTGTTTACTGTTTTTTCTGCGGTTTTCTACTTATACTCTGTTCCCGAATTATCGGGTGGTGCTTTCACAACTACACTTTACACACCGGGGTGTTAGCGTTCAAATTTTAGCGTTAACAGATAGTTCACATTAAAATCAAACTTTGAAAGCAATAAATCTTCATTCATATTTGTATAAAATTTTAATTAATTTCCGATGTCATTTCATTCGCATAAATTAAAGATTCCACAGTTGAATAAATTTAAAAAATTTAATTATCCGATACATCAATACTAATAATTCATTAAATTTTGTTTTTAACCATTTTTATTCAATAATTATATCAAGTCCTGTAATTTAAAATAGTTAAAAATAAGGGTCATTACATTAATTAACTGCTATAAAACAAGAAACTAACACATAAATACGCTATTAAAGATGTCATTAGTGGAAAGCGGCAACAAATCACCTTACCTAACTTCAAATTTAAATACTTTAAAGTTCCATTTAACAGTTGTTGTAACTAAGAAATTATTCATGCTGTTCTTTCTTTAACAGCACAATTCCTCCGTGCGTGTATCCGTTTTTAATTGTGGTAAGAATCTAAAACCTCTTCTTTTCCAAACTTCTATCACTCGGCCTATATCGCTTTTTAATTATGGTAAGAATCTAAAACCACTTCTTTTCCAAACTTCCATCACTGGGCGTGTATCGCTTTTTAATTATGGTAAGAATCCAAAACCTATTATTTTCAAAACTTTCCTAATAGGAAACAGAAAGAAGATTTTATATTAGGAATAATTCTCATTAACGGCTCTATAAATACATCTGCACAGTTGCCTTTTTTCTTAAAAAAATTAGAAATTCACTGTTCACACCTTCTACCCTGCAAAACTGTTCTCTGAAATAAGTCAATAACCATGGATAAGTTTATCATTCATCGTTTGGATGGCGATGAAGAAGAAAAGCCCTCATCAGTGCCTTTCAAGCGCCCATACAAGAAGCTTTCCTCTTCCAAGAAAGGACGATGGCTTGAAACATGGATCAAAATGGGAGTGAGGCGACCAGTGCTGCATTTAAGAAGAAAGATGGTCACTCTTTCCGACACAAAACCCGATCAACATGAACTGCAGTTGACAGCTACTGATGTATTTATACATGCTTCTGATGAACTACGTGAACTAGCAAAGATGGCTTATCAACTCAAAGACACAGGTTTTGATGTGAAGATAATGGATAGACACGGTAACAAGTATCATAACATATCGTTTAAGTATATTTCCAGTTCTAACACGTATGGATTCAGTGGCCCGGGTTATGGGGAGTTTCTTGTCCGGAGTGATTTGAAAGGGAATCGGTTTTTAGATATCTGGGGGTTGCCTAAAAATAGAGGCGACGATGGAGAGATATGGTTTGCTTTGGTTGATTATTCTTAAGATGAAACCATACGTAGTTGGCAACAACCATTAACTTTTAATAGTATAGCACTTATCATATGTTGGCTGAATAATGTTTTTGTTGTACAATTGATTGTCATGTCGTGAGGTTCTCTGTTGTACAACTTGTAGGTTGGAAATGTTTAAAATTCATTTATTAGTACATCTAGTTGATGATGTACAAATATAATTTTATCTTGCATTTTCATTTGTAAGCTGGAGGGATACGGTTAGTTAATATTTTCATTAATAATACATGCATTAGTTTATAAAGGTGCTTTTGTGTAACATATTTTCAAGCTGGCGGAGTGGAGGAAGTGAAATGTTTAGAACTGGTGAAGGACCGTAAAGAAGAAAAAAAGGAAGCGTAACTTATTGTGCTTAAATGTGAGGATAGGTCATGTATATGATATGGTTGTTTCCATATTGTTACATGATAAAAATTTGTTGTCCATGTACGTAATAATTGTGGTGATAATATAACACTAACATCAAAGTTAGTAATGTGGATATACTTGAGGAATATGCGTGAGCAGTCGACTGTTTCTGTGAACTCAATAAGAAAGAACATGCAAATAAATGTACTGTTTTCTGCAATGTCGGTTTTAAGCTTTGGTTGCCTTAGACAAAAATATAGTTGGAAAAAATTAAGGTTCTAGAAGTTGAACTTGGATCGTCAAGGTCCATTGTTTTGAAAACCGAACCGCAAGTCGAACCGTTATATTTCAAGGTTCAAGATTTTGAAGGTCGGACCGGTCAAACCGTTGAAACCGTGCATTTTTTTTTTAATGATTTGTACATTCCAAATTGAAAACTATATACTCATGTTGTTTAATACATGATGATATTGACTCATGTCATAAAAAATACCAAACAAATATCATTACTCAAACACAAGCACAACATATCTCATATAACACGAATCTTACAGTGTTATTAGAGGAGTTTGCAACAGCAAAGAGCCAAATGATGGAATTTGTAGTTTAGATTTTAGTACGATTATGATTTTTGAAATATAGATTTACTTATTTTTTTTCAGAGCAATACAAAAGATGAAAATGAAAGAGAATTATAGTATGAGAAAGTAGAGAAAATTAAAAGAATCGCGATTCAACCAGGTAAAATTGATGGTTGGACCGCCGGTTTGAAGGTTCGACCGAAGGTTCATGCATGACTGAGGTCTGATTGAGTTCCGAACCGTGATGATCCAAGGTTCATGGTTATTCAAGGTCGAACCGAGGCTGGGTCGGGTTTTCAAAACACTGTCAAGGTCACATGTAAGACCTATAAAGCACTATACTACAGTTTTTACTTCACTTTGTTGCACTGTGAAGTTTATACATCAATATTTCTAAAAGCATCTAAAACATTTTTTTGCCCCTTTTGCCATCTTCTACGGTGATGCCCTAGAAAAATATCTCGTTTGCCTTGTCTTTGGCCGGACCTGATTTGCTGTCTATGATGAAGTGGAGTTTATAAGAAACGTTGTTGTTGTTGTTGTTATTATTATTATTATTATTATTTTATCATACTTGAATTAAGTTCTATAATAAACGTCTTTAATGACTGGGATGTTATGCATTATGTAACAAAACGTTTGGTGCTTTTAAGGTGGATGTTTTTGAAAACAATAAGAAAATATTGCAAGCGAATAGAATTAGTTGTACATAAGTTGAGTTATAAGTATAAATTTAAATAGAAAATGAACCTCTTGGAAATCAAGAATCCAAGATCTATATTAGTGTTATCAATTCAACGGCGGTCGGACCTTAAAAAATCCTAAACATGAACCACCATTACGGTTGGACCTCAGTTAGCCTTCAATTATGTACGAACTGAAAGTTGAATCTTCAAACTGACGGTTAAACCATCAATTTTAACTAGTTGAACTACGATTTTCTTATTTTTCTCTTATTTTTTTCCACCGTATATCATTTTCATTCTCTTTACCTGTTGGAAGAAAAGAATTAAATTTACATTTAGAACATAATCATCGTTCTAAAATTTAGATAGCGACTCTACTACTTCGTTCTTTGATGCTTAAAGCACCAGCTTCGTTAAGTTTCTGATACTAAGTTTCGACCGTTGTACTACTATTATGTAGATAACAACAGTTAAATCTTCAGTCACCACGATTCGACTTATGATTCTATCACGATAACTATCGTTTCGAAATTCAGAAATTAAATATGTTTTGAAAATCTTTTACACTTCATTATATTTACCACATAAGATATGAATGTAGTTAGAAAATGTACAGTACAAAATATTATTCGGCATGCTACATTAGAATTTGAAGATAATAGATGATTTTAAAAATCATTTGATACATAAATATGTAAATGTTAATTTTCACTTCCATTGGTAGCAAATACATTAACCAACAATTAAGAAAAGCCCATACAGACTTCTCCTCAACTCGGCTGACCAAACCAAAATCTGTATAAAGTCTATATGGTATTATTACTAATGTGGTACAACGAATTGATTTCATGTAATACCACTGTAGTGTATATGACATTGCTATTGCTATGGCATAAAAATTAATTTTATGTAATGCCATATGCTGACTACATTACATTAACTAATAAGGTATGCCAAATTTTCAAGTATATAACTTCTATTATTTCATAAAACATTAGATTTAATTGTTGAATTTTCCTGCTACTTAGAGCATCTCCAGTCCATTCAAGGGTATTGAATATTCAATACTGAATATTCAACCCTTTATTGGGCTGGACTCTATAATGGTTAGACGTCAATTTAATGGACGCCAGCCCCCTCATTTCCTCTACTTTTTCTTTGTGGGGAAGCGCTTAATGGACTCTCCAAGGGTCAAGCGCACATTAAATAGACGCCCAAGCTCAATTCAGCTTTTTGAATTGCAAATCGAATATTCAATTTAATATTCAGCTTCGAATGAACGACTGGAATTGATTTTCATAATATTGTACGCCGAATTGCAACAATTGTAGATGCTCTTATGGTTGTAAAATAATCATGTCATCATACCCTATATCATTTTTCAATATCATTTTTTTCTCATGAATCAAAAGGAAAGAAAATCAAAACTGCCACATGATCCACCCGAATCACGCAATGAAGGCGGCTGCTTAGGAAATGAAGACATAATGGGTCTAGTCGATACCTTGCTTTGAACAGCAAAACCAACAATAAATCCAGATCTGCAAAAATAACTGCGAAGATTGCAGAGATCGAGCAAATTAAGCATTGCGTTCTTCATTGGATGGGTTCACTGTTGATGAGATTGAATGCGACTGTTTCTACAAATCCCAATTCGCACGAACCCTAGTGAATTAGGGATTCGATTCCCGTTGCAAAAGCAAAGATTATAGTAGTGTCGGTGCAATCTCCTTTATTGGTGCCTCATGAAGATCCGGTTAAAACATCCATTCTCGCTTTCCACAATCGCCTGCCTTACATTTCCAATACCCGTCTAGTGACATTCAACTGAGGCAATCTTGATTATTTTCAGAAGCAATTTCCTACCAAATCTGCGCATAACGAAGACACTTCTATATAGATATGAGAGCTATGATAATCATTGACCGACGAAGAACAAAACTAGGATTGCAGTGCAATTGTTGAGAGGAAAACCGCGAAACCTGGCTTTGAATCTCGATTTCAACATAGATCTGCAAATAGATGCAGATCGACAGAAGTTTTGTGGGAATGAAGGATATTCGCCGAAGCATCAACATCAAAGAGGCGTCAATTAGAACTCGTTGGTCTGAGAAGATGACTGGCACATGAGTGGAGCAGCTATTTTAGGAAACGTGATCCTTGCAAGCACCCTCACGTAAGTGGCAGAGTTTCATGTTTTATGTTTCAGATGAGTTTTACTTCTACGGGAAAAACGAATTGATGTTTTGGGCGACACATGTGTTGGGCTTAAATGCACCATGTTTTTCCAATTGAATCTACATCAATGATGATTGCAGTAGTAAATATTGCAATATTTACTCTCTTTATACAAAAAAAAATATAACTGTTACTTATACATTCATTGTGACGATCCTTACTCGACCTTCGAAAATCGGCACCGAATATGTCACCTATATTCCAATGCCGCAAATCCAAACGTCGAATCTGGTTCGCCGAAGCTTATAACACCATTAAGTAAACAACACAGCGGAAGAAATAGAATATCAATACACAACATTTGATACAACATACTGATACAACAGATATCGATATACATCAGAGATATGATACAATAAAATAGTAGCGGAAAAGAAAACAACTAACACCAGCAGCGGAACAAATAACTCTAAGATAGTCTTTAAGGAAAAACTCCAAAACTACAACTCTATTTCCAAGAACCAATCCAGAAATAGCTCGAACTCCCAATAATGACGCACCAAGATAAGCAAGGTCAGTCATGTCCAAAGACTGAACTAGCTCCAGATAATCCACCAACCCTAACTATCTGAAAAAAACCCAACTCTAGACTGCTCGTGTGGAAAATAGTGAGCACCCAGAGTTTAGGAAAGGAACAATAAACTTCGAGTCAGTCATGGGACTGGTGTGAGTAACAAAAATAGTTTATCTATTAAATAAAACAAGATTTATAAAAGAAAATCCGATATGCTTTTTACAAAATGAAACAACCATAAGACCTCCCGCCACACACACAATGCAAACGTAGAATTGGAGGAGATTTCTTCTTATGATAGTCAAACATGCTTGATATGCAGAAAATTTCTTGGATATTATTATTATAAAGTGCACAGTGCAGAAAAACTTTTCGAAAGTAGAATATAAATCTTAGCCAGCATAGACATTCCGAACTATGCCTACTATAGCTACCTTGTTCAATAGCAGGTTACCGCCACATTCCATGGCAGGTTATACAACTAAAACCGTACAAGGCTCGTATTGTTTTGTTTGGATTTTCCAACAAATGGTCAGGCTAAGCAACTTCCTACTGCCATATGGGATCGCCTCTAGCGGGACGTCCCGAGAACCTATCCGGATCTCTGCCAACACAAGGCCGGGTTACCTCTGTAACTAGGTAACTACTACTCGAGCATGCCACTCCCCGGTCCTTTTGGACCTTTATCCGAGGCGCCTCTAAGCAACAACCACACAGTAAATGAGATTGGAGCAACCACATAGGTTAAATATCAGGGCTCCATACCTAATATCACCCTTTACCAGAAGGGAATGACACACCCTAAAGGGCGCGACCCTCATAACCTTGCCGCATCTTTCCTGTTTCGACCATTTCCGGGGTGTGAGGTCCTGATGCAGTCTCGTCCACAAAGCTACGATTTATACAAAATCCATGCTCTGATCATAAATGATCAACAAATGATCATCAACACACAGCAGCACTCAGCATGCCACACTACCAAATTGGGAGTATATCGCTGATAACCTTCAACTACATAACCTCTGAGCTCGTACGTCTCAGAGAAGGGTGTTAAGCTAAGAGAATAAATTCTCCGCCACCAACAGATATGTATTTGAAAGAAATCTGCTTTATATCTCAAAGTGTAATGTCAGACATACAACCATACAAGTCTGTTCCGGGTTCGAACAGAACCGAAGGCACTTCCAAAGAAGCCCTTGCAAATCCGGATATTCACAATCCTGATTGGACTTCCCATCACTTAGGAAATCTCTTTACCGGCGCGACTCGATGCAGAGACAATCGATAAGTCATCCTATCGCTTTCACAAATACCCGGTCTTCACCACCGGTCTTCAAATGCTATCTATAACATCGAATCACCTATTCGGAATGGGTTATACGACACAAAGGTCCTCTCCCGGCTAAACCAAATAGTTAGCGCAACATTTAAAACATATGGATATAGGATTTCAATTAAGTCACAACTTAATGATTCAAAACTTTCCTTCAAATGGTTTAAACAAATTACCATTTCAAATCTTTTAAACAAAAAGATTTATTTCACTAAGTTCACCCAGCTTCACCAAGATTCATTTACGGATTTCAAAACAATTTCCATTTCAATTGGATTAACTCGTTAAATCTTTAAATCAAGATTTCGCTTATAGCTTCCAAAATCCGATTAACTCGTTGAATCTTTAAATCAAAGATTCAACTTAAAATTTCCAAAATCCGACTAATTCGTTTTCAAAGATTCATTCATAGCCTTTCAAAAAAACATTTCAATTCCATTTCAAACTTGAAGCTTTTCAACACAATTTGGAAATCCTTTCTTTAAAATGAAAGCTATTATTATTTTGAAAACAAGTAGCTTTCGTTTCGGAGAAATCCGATCTCACTTATACAAGTTAAAATCTTTGGGTTAATTCAAATCCTAATTTATTCTTTATTCTTCTTAAATAATTTAAATCCTCAATTTAAAATAAATATTTTGTTCTTTTAAACAATAACATTGAAGTTTAAATTTCATTAACATCCTGTTTGTTTAAATTTTCCCTTCCATACTCAAGATTTATTAATTAAAATTTTAAAGTCACTTTATTTCCTTTCCAGTTCATTCATAATTTATTCAACTTTTCTTTAATTATTTACTTACAATTTCACTGGTAATTCATTATTGCCCGATTATAACCATCAAGCCATAGCATTCAATATTACCACATAATTCATTACAGGATATCAAATATTCAGAACAGAGAATATTAAATAAATAAATAAAGTTGAGGGGTCCAGTTGGATCCCTCCAACCTGTTCTCCCTGCATCCACAGATGTTAGCACAATATAAAATGCCAATTCCAAATATATATGCCACACTACAGCACATAAATCAATTCAACCATTTCAAGCAATTATTTAAATTTAATCATTTAAAGTTAAATTTAACTGAGTGAGATTAACTCACCTTTGCTTTAAAATAGCAGTCTAATTCCATTCACTTCCATTTCAGCTTATTCAATTTTTAGACCTTGAAAAAATATTTATTTAATTTATTAATATTTGAGTAATTGAACAATTAATTTTCATTTAATTAACAAATCATTTAATTATATAGTTTTCCCTTAAACCATTTGGTAACTGAAATATTTAAATATGTTAAATAAACAGGTTAATCACTAAATCTACTAAAAAAAATAAACTAGTAACTTTAAAGTAGGTATGTGTATATTAATTTATTTTTCTGAAACTACGTATACTTTTGAAACTTGAATTATATATAGATCAAAACTGATTTCCTATAATTCCTTCAATTATTTAAAATTCATATCCAAAACTAGCTCTGCAATTAAAAATCTAGAGGGTAAAATTTCTTTACTGTAAAAACATAGTTTCTATGTATATACATAACCATATAGATTAAATAAAATAAATAAAAAATACCTCACTGCACGTTCTCCCCTCCCCCAAAATCGAACCCTACCCTAACAAAATGCTACTGCATCGAAAACTTGGACGACGAACGAGGTTCGGTCCTCACACCGTCGAATTCGCGACGTTGTCGCCTCAGCGCCACCCAATCTCCGCGACTTCGAGCAAACCCTGCATCCAATTGAAACCCTAGCCTCACGATGCCCTAACTCGAATCCATCACCCAGCGTCGCTACTGTCGATACCGAGAACATGAACACACTCCTTCACAGGCTCGAGAAACTCATCGGCATCCCATCTCCACGTGCGTGAGTAGCCGAACTTCCCCCAGCACTCGCGATTCTCGATTTAAGGAAGGGTATAAATTTCGACTTCATAGGGTACGTGATTTAAAACGAGATCGTATATCTAATTTCGAGAATAAAAGGAGATGAGGGATTAAGAGTTTATGTTCGGCTATTACTTTGTTTTTCTGAAATTCGTTCCAATTACAAAGGATAGGGTGCGCGAATCTATTTACAAAGGCTTGATTTTGGCTTCCAGGAGAAGGAAGGAGGGAACCAGAATAGATACGGTCGTGCCGAAAACTGAGAAAGGGAGACAAGATTTGAAAGAAGGCAGCTGATAGGAATAGTACGTGAATATAAATAGAATTTTAAATAGAATTTCCAACGCGTTTTTATATCGTGCACTCACACGCTAACTCCGATCAATAGAAAATTTGAAATCCGATAATAATTCAATATTACGGACCCAATGGAACTGGTTTCGTCAAATTCCAAGACCGTGCCTCGAAAGACTATTTTTAAATTCAATTTAAGCAATATCTTTTTAAAACTGACCAAACCACTGTTAATTTCAATTTTACAACTTTTATTATTTTCAGTGCTACCATTATAAAACTTTCAAGCCTTCAAATTATTTTTAACAGGCTTAAAACTTCAAATTTCATATTTCACCCAATTCCAAATTATTTAATTTAATAATTTAATCATGAAATAAATTGTGATATTTAAAATTTAAGTTAAAATTACTCTATTGAATATTCAAAATCAATTAAATATTCCGATTTAAAGGCTTAAAAATTCCGGGTCGTCACATTCCTCCCCCTTAAAAGAATTTCGTCCCCGAAATTACTAATTTGGAAGAATGGTCCAATACCCGTTTACTTTTCCCAAAACCAAACAGTTCAACACCTATCCAACTATTTTTTTATTTTAATAAAAGACCATTTCCTAGTTTGTAAACATTCCTATTTGCCCAACCATCCAAGTTTTAATCTTAAAACCAATTTTGGATTATCAAAATTTTCTCAAAATTTTTCTAACTCCCTAAATTCCCGAAAAATTTCGCCAGCGTCTCCTTTGCATGGCTGACTCGGTACAACTACAAAATGGCTCTACGGCCTCCCAAATACAAAAAGAAAATAAAAAGCCAAGTGGCTCAATCCAAATCCCAATCAAATTTCATACCAAATTTAAAATACATACCTTTTGTCGGGCAATTCAAATTTTATCTTTTGATATCGAACCCAATTTCCTTTTTCCTTTATAATACCTGCATACCTGCTTAGCACCAATATCCAAACACAATATTCCAAAACATTTTATCGACTTTCTCACAAAATGTCAACATCTATTCATTCCAATATTGACTTAAATTACATTGGTAGTACCAATTTCCATTTAAGACTTCACCATTCTTTCTTAAGTTTAGTATAAGCATTTTATATACCTCTTTATTTATTTTCATCTTACCATTATAGTTTATATCCATTTCTATCCACAACGATTCTTTCATTTCTATACGAATTCAATGTATTTTCAACTCTAAACTTTAAATTTTATTTTTCATTTATTACTAATTCACGTCATTATTTTAATCAGCTCCATTTACTAACTTATTTCAATTCTTAGTTTGAAATTGTTTTGTCGTCATTAAATTTTCCAAAAATTTTCAAAAATTTTCTAACTCCCAAAATTTCTGAAATTTTTTGGCAGAGTCTCCTTTGTACGGAGGAGCTTTTGCAATTTGATAAAAGAGATAAATATATATACATCGACCCACACGGTCGAAAAAACCGAAAACAGTTCATATTTCCTATTTTTATTGCGTAGGCGTACCTTATTTAGCATTTTAAGCAAGCAGCTTATTATTTTTAGCAAATAGCCCAACCCGAATCTAGCCATACGGCTTCCAGGTACCTGTACTTACTCAATTTAAACATGTAAGTGCCAAATATATGCAGTTTAACTATATTTCACCTATTTATAATAGTTAAAACATATGAATTCTAAAAGAAACTCATACCAAACATTTTCCTGTAAGCAATTTATATGGTTTCCATGCTAATTCAACTGTTCTAATTTATTTATAACCATTTTCACTCAATTCGGATTGTTTTCGATTCATTCGTATAAAACTCCATCAATTTGAATGGTTTAGAACTCAATTGCTTACTTTTAATTTACTCTTAAGCAAATTTATCTCATATTTAATTCAATTGCCTTCAAAATCAATTTATTTTACTTCTATCAATTCATAGAATTTTAATTACTTCCATTTACATCCAATGATAATTTATTCTTTGCAATTTGACAAGATCTATGTGAATAAATAAGTATTTATGGTTTATAACCATTTTAAATGGATTTCAACTAAATTCTATTCCGTTTTTAAATTTATTCACGATCCATATATTCTTATTTTCATTGCATTTCAGATTTGAATTCATTCACTTTACATCTCACTTTATTAACCAACTAGTTCATTCAAAACCATTTACAACCTAGGTTCATCTTGATAGCCACTTAAATTTCCCCTTTTATTTTAATCCATCCTCAATCATTTATTTAGCTCAACACATTCCATTTAAATTTCATTTACCATCCATTTATTTACATTTCATTCCATTTTAGTTTATTCCAAACTATTTTATTTAGCTCGAAGACAATCCAAGCTATTTTATTCAATAACCATTTCAATTTTATTCATGATCTATTCATTTGCATTTCATTTAAAACCATTTCTATTTTTCTCATTGACTCCAAGTTAAATGGTTTACAATTTCTTATTTAAGAATTTCATTCCTTTAAAAATTATCGGCAACTCACCGAATTTTATTACAATTAAAATTCATTTTTACTTGATTTAAAACCAATCCAATATCATTAAACTTTGCTCAATTTGATTTCCATTCAACTCCTCATCTATTTAGCTTAAGTCAATTTACTTCAATTTATTCAAATTTTATACTTAAGCTCATTTTCATTTTCAAGTAAACCCTCTCTCAAGTAAATCTCATTTTTTTTAAATCTGCAACTTCATTTGATTGGTTATTATAAAATTTAACTTTCCAAATTCACTCATTCAATTTATTACAAGGTCGTTTCCAATGTACTTCCACTTATTGGATTTTATTTGTAATTCAGTCCATCACTATTTTAATCCATTTCATTTTTATTCTATACTTTTCAAATTATATTTATTTTGTTAACACTTCAAGTCTAATTTTAATAATAACTCAAGTTCAGATTCTGTTATTCACTTTTAATTTACCATCCAATTTATTAACTCACAATTCAGCCTCATTCTCAATTACTTTCACTTCATCAACAATTTGAATCAATTTTAATTTATAACTTGAGTTTATTTCCAATTTCATCATAAACTCACAATTCAATTTCATTAACTAATTTATTACCCAATTAGTTCTTCCCTTATTTATAATCCAACACTTGAAATTTTAACTTCAATATCACTCTATTTAATTTTTTTCTTAGTTCAATTTAGTTTATAATTCAAGTTTTGATTTTTATTTTATCCTCCAATTCATCAATAATATTTATTTTGGAGTTTTGTCTCTCACTTTTCAAATTTAATAAGTCACAACTTATTATTTACACAATTCCATTCCTCATAGGCTTGAATATACTATACTTTTATTTCAATTCCAATCCTTATTCCACTTATTTTCCATTTATTCAGGTAAGAATCTAATTCCATAAAATAATTTAGTTGAATTCTTATCCCAATTCAATTCTATCTTAACTCAATTTAATTCTTATCCAACTTATTTCCCAGTTATCCAGGTAAAAATTTAATTCCATTTAATAACTTAGTTGAATTTTAATTCCAATTCAATTTCATTTTAACTCAGTTTTATTTAATTCAATTCGTTTGCAACTAAATTCGAATACAACTGGATATTATTTTCAGATTATTCAATTTATTTTAATCCAGTTAAATTTTATTCTCTAACCCAAGTTAATTTCATTCTAACTTTTCACTTTAGATTTATATTCCATTATCCAAAGCTTAAATTTCAACATCCAAAGCTCATATTTCCATCCTGATTTAAAACTCATCTCAATTTATAAACTTACAACCCATCTCATCAGGATTTTAAAACATCTGATCTTTGGTTTCAAATTATTTTTAAAATCTCCAACACCTCAAATCATATTTCTCAAAAATTAAACCAAATCCTGGTTTTATTCCCAACAAATTCCCTTTGATAATTTCAAAAACAACTAACTTTTCTGAACAAATCAATTTGGCAGCAATCCATCACTTAGAAACTCGGAAATGACATCGATGATGCTGCAGTCATCACCGAAGTTATTTTCCAGTAAAAGAAGTCAATTCAATGCTATATCCCTTCTCAAAATTTATTGAAACAATTTCCTTTCAGAAATACCTTTTAAAACAATAATGCTATTATTTATTCTTCAAAACACTTCCAAAATCACTTCCAAAATCTCCGGGATTTTTAAATTTCCAATCTAATTTGAATTCAATTTTAATTATAACCCAATTATACAATTTATGCTCATATAATTTATTTCCGTTTGATCATACAGGTAATTTCAATTTTTATAATTTTATTTGTTTAAAATATGATCATCCAAACATCCAAGTTATATAATAATTTAAGAAAATATTTCTTTTATATCAAAATATATTTTGGGTAAAATTATTTCGTTCACCCACATTTAAAACAATACCGTGTCAATTGTTCTATTCAAGTGTTTAGAAACCCCTTCGATACAATTGTCCAGACTGTGCCGACGAAGGTTCATATGCCACTCAATAAACCAATCAACACAATATTAAAACAATTTATATTCACTAACAAATACGCGCTCATATCTATTAATACGCCCAAACTCATTTAGAGTACTACGGACTCTAATTGAGTAATTTCCCACCAGAGCCAAGGTTATCACCAACCTAAGCTCTGATACCAACTGTAACAGCCCGCAAATCCGTACCCCTTGAGTCAACACTATTCGACCTAAATCAACTCAAGTTGTACAGAAATACGAACCATTTGGGTTAAAGAAGAAGAGGTAGAAGAAGAGAAAACAAAATTTACATCATAATCTAACCATCGCAGCGGAATAAAATATAATAGATAATAAAAATCTTTACTCAAAACCAAATATCTTTGTTTATATATTACATCATCAGAGTACATCAATCACAGCTCAACATCAGTATCATACAAATGACTACATAGCAACTCAATACAGCGGAATATATATATATAAACAAGTACGAGAGTACGTGTCGTCATCCAGCTCGTCTCCTGAGCTCCATAACATCAAATCCTGTATCCTATAGTACTCGGTCTGACCCAAGCATTACAGTTAAATAATACCCGAGTCGGTCTGGAATACCAGCTTGAGAAAATCACACCCAATTTATTATTAAAGTTTCAAATATCCTTTGAAAACAAAAGCATCTCGTAAGACCACGCCACAAATAAACATGTCGGGTTTTTACCTTACGATAGCTAAAACAATTTTTATAGAAATCCTCTGATATTATAATAGGGTCTATATACAAATACTTATAAAATAGCCGAAATTGTTACATTATTAAATTCCAGCAACTAGCCACAAAAGTGGGTAATACAAACAAAACTCGTACAAGGCACGTAGGGAGAATGGATTTCCCATCAATGACTAGGCACTGGGGTACCACCTGTCACAGTATGGGGCCTAGATCACCGTATCGAGGATTACTCCCTTCATCCCCTGCAACACAAGGCCGGAACCATCCCTTACCGGATAGTCTCGAGTGAGATCACCCCGTGGTTGGGATCAGCAACCGCACCACTAAGCCGAAAATAAAAGGGACATCTAGACTGGAATGACCTCACCCTGCTTGGGTGCTACCCACCTAGCCTTGCTGCATAACCCCTGATTTTGCAGTCATTCCCATTTGATGATGCTTGAGGCTAAGCGTTACCTTTATACAACATATCCCTTAGAATTCCCATCGTCCACCTGACGATGTTTCGCAAGCATTCATCCGTACAAGTCTGTCCTGGGTTCTAACGGAACCGAAGGCACTACTCCTACTACATCCATTTTGGAAATATCCTCAGGATTAGTAGCGATTAGCCCATGCACTTCACTGCTCCATCTTCGAATCCAAAATCATTTTCACGAAACGTACAAACCGGATCGAAGTGGTTTCGAGAAATAAATCTCGATCCCGGTCTCTTCGAAACGATCAGCGCATTTGTCCAATATTGATGGTCGGTGATTTAACTATCAATTAATATTCACAAACATCCATCAAACAATAAATAATTTTCCAAAATATTTAATTATCTCAAAATATCCTCAAAGATATATTTCTATTTTCATTCCTTTGAAAACAGTTTCAAAACCATCTTTCCTTTCAGGATAAACTTTCCCGAATATTTACTATCTCCATTGAAATCACCAAGCATAAAAATAGATTTTTAAAAATAATTTTAAATACTTTACTTTGAAATATATACTTTAAAACACTTAGGATAAAACTACTTAAATAATTTGTTAAAAATACACATTATATAAATTTGAGAAAATAAGGTTACTTTATAAAATATAAAATCAGGTTTTCAATTTTAAAACAAATACTAAATCACCTTTAAATAATTAAGGCCATAATATATTAAAAGGAAATATTTTCTTTAGAAATTAAATATTTGAAATGATAAAATTTTCAAACATACCTTTTAAACATTTTTAAAACTATTAACTTATATTTAAAAACATACTTTGAAAACGTACTTGGTTATTCAGAAAGAAATTCCCAATCTCGATCACTTAAATCAAATTTCCAAATTGATTCCCAGCTCATTTCATTTAAAATAAATTTCTTTACTTATCAGTTCATTTCAAACTTCATTAATTATGGACTTTATTATATATTTCAATTTGATTTTTAACTCCTTTAGCGGAAATATACAAATCTCATGTTATTCCCAATTTTTTCTTTATTCTTCTTAAATAATTTAAATCCTCAATTTAAAATAAATATATTGTTCTTTTAAACAATAACATTGAAGTTTAAATTTCATTAACTTCCTGTTTGTTTAAATTTTCCTTTCCATACTCAAGATTTATTAATTAAAATTTTAAAGTCACTTTATTTCCTTTCCAGTTCATTCATAATTTATTCAACTTTTCTTTAATTATTTACTTACAATTTCACTGGTAATTCATTATTGCCCGATTATAACCATCAAGCCATAACATTCAATATTACCACATAATTCATTACAGGATATCAAATATTCAGAACAGAGAATATTAAATAATTAAATAAAGTTGAAGGGTCCAGTTAGATCCCTCCAACCTATTCTCCCTGCATCCACAAATGTTAGCACAATGTAAAATGCCAATTCTAAATATATATACCACACTACAGCACATAAATCAATTCAACCATTTCAAGCAATTACTTAAATTTAACCATTTAAAGTTAAATTTAACTGAGTGAGATTAACTCACCTTTGCTTTAAACTTGCAGTCTAATTCCATTCACTTCCATTTCAGCTTATTAAATTTTTAGACCTTGAACAAATATTTATGTAATTTATTAATATTTGAGTAATTGAACAATTAATTTTCATTTAATTAACAAATCATTTAATTATACAATTTTCCCTTAAACCATTTGGTAACTGAAATATTTAAATATGTTAAATAAACAGGTTAATCACTAAATCTGCTAAAAAAAATAAACTAGTAACTTTAAAATAGGTATGTGTATATTAATTTATTTTTCTGAAACTACATATACTTTTGAAACTTGAATTATATATAGATCAAAACTTATTTCCTATAATTCCTTCAATCATTTAAAATTCATATCCTAAACTAGCTCTGCAATTAAAAATCAAGAGGGTAAAATTTCTTTAGTGTAAAAACATAGTTTCTATGTATATAAATAACCATATAGATTAAATAAAATAAAATAAATATAAGATACCTCACTGCACGTTCTCCCCTCCTCCAAAATCGAAGCCTACCCTAACAAAATGCTACTGCATCGAAAACTTGGGCGACGAACGAGGCTCGGTCCTCACACCGTCGAATTCGCGACGCTGTCGCCTCAGCGCCACCCAATCCCCACGACTTCGAGCAAATCCTACATCCAATTGAAACCCTAGCCTCGCGATGCCCTAACTCGAATCCATCACCCAGCGTCGCTACTATCGATACCGAGAACATGAACACACTCCCTCACAGGCTCGAGAAACTCATCGGCATCCCATCTCCACGTGCGTGAGTAGCCGCACTTCCCCCAGCACTCGCGATTCTAAATTTCGATTTCATAGGGTACGTGATTTAAAACGAGATCGTATATTTAATTTCGAGAATAAAAGGAGATGAGGGATTAAGAGTTTATGTTCGGCTATTACTTTATTTTTCTGAAATTCGTTCCAATTACAAAGGATAGGGTGCGCAAATCTATTTACAAAGGCTTGATTTTGGCTTCCAGGAGAAGGAACGAGGGAATAATAATAGATGCGGTCGTACCGAAAACTGAGAAAGGGAGACAAGATTTGAAAGAAGGCAGCTGATAGGAATATTACGTGAATATAAATAGAATTTTAAATAGAATTTCCAACGCGTTTTTATATCGTGCACTCACACACTAACTCCGATCAATACGAAATTTGAAATCCGATAATAATTCAATATTACGGACCCAATGGAACTGGTTTCGTCAAATTCCGAGACTGTGCCTCGGAAGGCTATTTTTAAATTCAATTTAAACAATATATTTTAAAAACTGACCAAACCACTGTTAATTTTAATTTTACAACTTTTATTATTTTCAGTGCTATCAATATAAAATT
Source organism: Allium cepa (assembly GCA_030765085.1). Taxonomy (NCBI): domain Eukaryota; kingdom Viridiplantae; phylum Streptophyta; class Magnoliopsida; order Asparagales; family Amaryllidaceae; genus Allium; species Allium cepa. Next base: position 762,813,513 of record CM060937.1, on the reverse strand, counting down.
TTCAAGCCTTCAAATTATTTTTAACAGGCTTAAAACTTCAAATTTCATATTTCACCCAATTCCAAATTATTTAATTTAATAATTTAATCATCAAATAAATTGTGATATTTAAAATTTAAGTTAAAATTACTCTATTGAATATTCAAAATCAATTAAATATTCCGATTTAAAGGCTTAAAAATTCCGGGTCGTTACATTGATGGAATAGTACATATAGATTCGATATGGTGATTCAGAGTGCAAGGGTTATTGTCGTTAACTCTGAGGGTGATTCGAATACGAGTGTAACGAGATAATGTCTTCGGTTTCGTTCGAACCCGAAACGAACTTGTGTGGATTGAATGCTTTCAGAACATCGTCAGGTGGACGATGAGCATTCTAAGTGATATGTCCTATAAAGGTAATCGTAGCCTCAAGCCTCATCAACCAGGAATGGCTAAAACAGGGGAGGTGGAGCAAAGCTTCGTGGGTAGCCCCCACTTGAGAGCAAGATTTATCCCTGTCTAGAGGTCCCTTTATTTTCGGCTTAGTGGTGCGATTGCTGATCACAACTGCGGCTTGTCTTGTTTGGAACTGTTCAGTAAGGAACGGGTCTGGATTTGTGTTGCAGGGAATTAGGAGTAATTCTCGGTACGGTGATCTAGGCCACGTACTCTGACGGACGGTACCCCAGTAGCCCAGCCATTGTATGGAATCCAAAATCCAGTAAGTGCCAACGGTTTTGATTGTATTACCCACTTTTGTGGCTAGTAGCTGGAATTTAATCATGTAACAATTTCGGCTATTTCTTATTTACTTGAAAACCATAGACACTATTATAATATCATCGGATTTCCTATCAAATGTTTTGGTTAGCGTAAGGTAAAAACTTTTCCATGTTTATGTGTGGGAAGACTTACGTGATACCTTTTCTTTTCAAAGGTTTTTCAAAGTTAAGCAACTTTCACCTGTTACTCACACCAAACCCATGTCTGACCCGGAGTTATTTCTGTTTTTCTTTAACTCTTGGGTACTCAAATTTTTACGAGTAGCCAAGGGAATTCAGGTTAGGATTCAGGTTAGCTTTGACGAATTGTGGAGGAGCATATGGAGCAGGAGGCTTCTGCGTATAGTTATATAGTTTTCCGCTGTGTTGGTATCTCTGAGTGTTTGTCCGTTATGTTTTGAGTTGTAATAACTAGACAGGTGTTTATAACTGTCTAGTATGTGTTGTATATGTCTGTGTAACTCTGATATTTGATGTATACTATGTAATACTTATGTTATTAATATAGTTTATTCGTTCCGCTGTTGAGATTCTTTTGTTGTTTCTTGTTTCTCTTCTTTCTTTCTCTTTTCTATCCCTTTCTTTCTTAAGGATGATGCGATTTTCCGAGAGTGGAAAGTCGGCCCGTCACAGTTGGTATCAGAGCATTAGGTTGAGTGAATACCTAGTCTCTGTAGTGGGGTCTATTTTGAGAGAGCGTATTTGTATTGTTTAATTATATATATATATATATATTTATGTTTCTACCTATTTGTTGGTTTACCTGTTCGGGTTTATCCAATATAAGTATAAAGGTAGATGAGGTAGAAGCGTGTGTAACACGACTACCATTGGTTAGAGTTTGATAGATGAGATTGGAAGTGTATTTGTCGAGACTGTAGACTTAATACCGTCTCGAGTGAGTTTTGTTGTGATGAAGGACTTCATCGATCTCTGAAGGTAACCTGTAAAGGTTCGGAGTTCATCTTTGAAGTGCAGAATTGAGTTGGATCTATCGGTAAGGCAGAAGCAAGCAAGTGATGATATCTTAATATCTCAGGAAGTAGTAGCTGTGTGATGAGATGCAGTGACTATGGATATTTCCGAAGATGTTTCTTTGGAACAAGAGTATGAAGTGAGTCTGCTCGGTGATGTGGCTGAGTTTAGCAGAATGTTCTGAGTTGGTAGGAGTCTTCTGGCTGAGTAGTTTTTCTGAAGTGGAGTTCAGAAGCAGCAAAGTGGATCTTTTTCTCTAGTAAGTTGGCTAAGCTAGCATAAGCTGTTTTGTTTGGTAGAGAGAGAGCAGTTTTCTTTGGATTTAGGCTGAGTTGATCGCAAAAGAGACTTGCGATAGTGTGTTCTTTTGGATAGTCAGAGTTTGTCTGCATTTGAAGATCGAGTTTTCTTTTCAGGAATGAAATTGGTAGTTCAGTTAGTAGATGGATGGTTCCTTGAGATAGAAGTTGGTGAAGCAACTCTGGTTTTGGGGAAACATATGAGTTTTCTTATGGATATATGGAACCATATTTCTGTGCTGGGTTGTCTAGTCTGTGCTTGTGTTCTTCAGCATTTTCTTCTGTTTCGGATCAAAGTTGTGCAGCGGAAGCAGTTTGGGAGTGTTTCTGTTTTTCTTTTCCGGATAAGGAGAAGTTTGTTCTGTCTTCTGTTATTGAGAAGCAGGTGTCTGTTCTTGGCTTCTGAGTGATCTTGAGGAGATCATTGGATTGTTTTGATTCAGTCTGTTTCTAGATGGAATCAGCAAGAGTGAAGCTGATAAGGATGGGTGTTGGTAGCCCAAGATCGTCTGAAGAGTTGTTATGGATAAGGGAGACAGAGAAATTTGGATTCTGGAGTCGGAGATTTGTTTGGGATAAGTTTTTCTCTGATTCAAAGATCTATAAGTTTGGGAATCCAGCTCCGAAGTGTTTTGGTTTCTTCTGTGTTTTGGGTTAGATAAGTGATTGGTTTTCTAGAGTTGAATTGTCAGTTTGGATAACTAGGATTCAGTGTGTTTCATGTATCTCTGAGGGAGTACGTGTTTGATATTTCTGGTTGTAGAACAAGCAGTTTAGGTTGGTTTGTTTGTTGAGTCAAACTCGTTTGTAGTCTGATATTCTGTATAGAATTGTTGTTAGAAGCTCTACAACTTAATAGTATTGATTGATTGTATTCTATAGAGCGAGTATCCCCATATATATATACCGGGGAAACTCGTGAAAGTTTTACCCAAAATTCTTTTGGATAATTAGATTTGTTCTGATTGTGTGAATTGGTTGCTTAGGTTGTTGGCATATGATTAACATATGCTGTGTTTTAAAATAAAATCTGTAAATAGATTATTAAATTACATTTGTTTTAAATTTCAGGGACGAAATTCTTTTAAGGGGGAAGGATTGTAATATCCCGGAATTTTGGACAATTTAAATTTAATAATCTGAGTTTAAATTTAAATTGAATTGATGAATTTTGTTAATAAATTTGATTTGATTTAATAATCTTCTTTATTTAAATATCTCATTTGTGAAATTATTTTTAATAAGTTAATAAATTGTTTTATATTTATAAATATATATGTATATTTTAAATAGATAAGTTGTTAAATTAGTATAGCATAATTTCTAATGTTTTAAAAATAGGAATTGAGATTTATTTTTGGATTTAAGATTTTCAAAAATATTAAATAAAATACTATATGATTTTAAATATGTAAGATAAATATTTTATTGGTTTAAAATTCATTTTAATTTAAGTTTGTATATTAAAATAAGTTATAAAATATTTTTGTTATTCTTTGTAAAATATTAATTTATAAAAATGTGATTTGTTAATTTAATATGAAATTTAAAATATAATTTAATTTATGAAACATGTATTCATATAGGTTACAAACTCTTTTATAAATTTATTTTAATTATTTAAAAGTTTCTTTTTCAAATGATTAATTTGTATATTGTTTATTTAGAATAATACTTTGCTTTATTCTTTAGAAAGTATATACAAAATAAGTATAAGAACTAATTAATTTAATTTAAACATTCATTAACACTTAATTAAATAACAAAAACATTTAAAATACATGTGTAAACTTATCAGCATTTTAAAGTGACAAATGTAATAGCTTGAGTCAAGTGTCATGTTTCAATTTTTATTTTTCTTTGATTTCTAAATTAAATCAAAATATTGTTTTAAAAACTTGCATTCTTTCTTCCTTTGCCCTTTTCTATTTTCATCTCTTAACTAAAGAAAAACATTCTCAGCTGAAAACTCTTTATACCAAAAATCTGAGAATCAAATGCATTTCAAAATTCCTGTAAACCAAAATTCTGTAATATTCTTCATCCTCATATCCAAACACATACAAACTCCTCATTTTTAAATTGCATATCAATCCCTGTAAACAAACAAGCAAACACCTGCATTTCTCAAACCTATAAACTAACTTGCATTCAAACTCCTTGTTAACCCTCAATTTCCTGTGACTCAAAAACTGCACGACTCAAACAAATTACGTGACTTAACAAGTCAAGGATTGGCCGACTTAAAGGAGTCAACGACTTAAGGAAGTGGACGGTCTACGACTCAAGTTATGGACGACCTAACGGTTTAGCGAGTTGAAGGACTTGGTGACTTACGACATAAAGAAATCTGTGACTTAACGGTTTAAAAGGGAAGGGATGCTTCACAACCTAAGGTATCCACGACTTAAGGTTTCTACGACTTAAGGAAGCCCACGACTCAAGGACAGGATGACTTAACGGTTCAAGAGAGAACACGACTTAAGAAGGAAATGAGTCAACGACTTAAAGCTATCTGCGACTTACGACCTAGCATGTATCGTGAGCGACTTAAGAAAATGAGGCGCTGCTCCTTACTTAACACAGTGACCTCTTAACTCGTACACGATTCAGGACTTGGGTTATTATCTGAAGGGAACAAGCTTATCAGTTAACTCGTACACGACTCACGACCTAGCTTGAGTCGTCCACGACCTAAACTATTGGGTGAAGGTTTAATGCCGCATCAAGAGGACCAGTTGACTCATTTGCGACTTAGATGTTGACTCGTGGGTGACTTAGGACTTGAACAAATGAACTTTTGTGAGACCATGGGGCTGGGCCAGATAAGTCGGCCACGACCTACCATAAGTCAATGACAACTTACGACCCAAGAGGAAAATTTCCCTATAAATACCAACCCACCTCAAGCATGAAGGGGACTTTTTGGACGATCTCTTTAAGCGCCGATACTCTGCTGAATTCTCGACTCACTCGACCCTTCAAGTACGAAAGGCATCTGAACTAACTTCGAGAGGAAATCAAATGCAATCTACATGGATTCAAAGAATTCTTCTACATCAAAGTTCTAGTTGTTTGTCTCATCAGAATTGTAATTGAAGATTGTTGTAAAAGTTGTAATCAATTCAGTAATAAAGAGAGTTAAAGTGGACGTAGGCTTACCCTAAGCCGAACCACTATAAAAGTTGTTGTCTTTTCTGCTTTTTCTGTGACTTTTCTACTTGTTTTTTGTTCCCGTGTTCACGGGTGGTGCTTTCGCTCAACTTCAATCTATACCGGGGTGTTAGCGTCTGATTTTTACGTTAACATTTTTGGTGCTTTCACTAAGAAACCAACTCAGGAAACTTCCACTATTGCTCCGCAAAGGTCTGTTGAAAGGATTTCTTGTAAAACCAGAAGTTTATTGGAAATAATGGCTCCTGGGAGAAAACGAAGTTCTGTAAGATCCGACAATGTTAAAGAGAATACTGCTGCCTCTCCTCCTTCAAGTCAAGCAGCTCCAACTGTTGGAGTTACACTAGCAGAAATGGACGCCGTATTTTTGGGGCTGAATCAACACTTGAATGCTCAGAATGCGCAGTTGGAAGCTCAGAATGCCCAGAATGCCCTGATCTTGAGTAAGTTGAATGATATGCTAGGGGCAAATCGTCAACCGGTTAATAATGATGGGAACCCTACTATGGGAGTTCAGGATGTTGAAGGGAACATTTCTCAAAGAGCCGCAGACCCTGTAGAAAGGACTCCTCCTCAAGCTGGAGGATCAGGGCCGCAGCCGACCCTCCGTGAACGATTGTCAAGGCAGAATTCAAAGAGAGTGGCTGATGTGTGCCCTCAAGAGCCTCTAAATGATGAAGAGTATTTTTCAGGTATGGTTCGTCAAATCATTAAGGAAAATATGCGAAGAGATGAAGATGAGAAAGAGTGGGGTTTTGCTCCAAGCAAAACTCCATTTACTGAAAAGATCTTGAAGGCGGAGTTCCCAAGGAAATTCGTTCCCCCTACTATTCCGGCTTACAAGGGGACGAGTGATCCTAACGAGTTTCTGTATAAGTACGACTGGCATATGACTGGTGCCAGGGCGTCGGATGAAATTAAATGTCGATATTTCCCGGTATATCTCGAAGGTGTGGCTCTATTGTGGTTTACAAAGCTGCCGGTCAGGTCCATCGATCAGTTCTCCGATTTGACCAGGAAATTCAAGGAGCAATTTCGATTGTATGCTTCTAAAGCAAAGGATATAATGTCACTGTCAAGTCTAGAGCAAAATCCGGGAGAATCCATCAGGTCATTTTTGAATCGTTTTAACATAGCTTTGGCCGAGGTACATAATGCTGAGCCACGCATGGTCCTAACATACTTGATGAGGGCGATTGACAAATTGAGTGAATTTGGGAAATGGTTGAAAATGAAGGAACCAAACTCACTTGACAAATTCTACAAGAAAGCGGATGAATTCATGTGTTTGGAGAGCCTCCAAACACCGGCTAAGGTGGTATCAGCGGAAGCCGGGAACATTGGTGCTGCTTCGAACAAGAAAGAACCTAACACTCAGAAAAGGGGAAATGATGGTGGAAAGAAACAGGGAGATGCTAAGAATGACCATCCTTTCAATTTCACACCCTTGACCGATACCCCTGAGAACATCTTTTTTGCAACCAAGGATGATGTCAATTATCCGACACCACCTAAAATGAGAGTTGGGATTAGGATGGAAAAAAGTGGAAGGTTCTGCCGGTTCCACAACCAGCCCGGCCATGACACCAACGAATGCTGTCAGTTGAAAGAGGTAATTGAACAACTTTTGAAAGAGAACAAGCTCCAGCAGTATGTGAAAAGAAGTAGAAATGCCCCAACCTCGTCGACTCAAGGACAGCAAGTTCCCGCTCACCGTCCTGGCTCAAGTGAGCGTAGAACATGAATCAAAAAGTCCTGTCATCAATATAATAACTGGAGGACCTCACCCATCAGGCAAAAGCTGGGCCGAGATGGAAAGGTATGCCCGGGCCTTGAGGCATGTACCAGCTGAAGAGAATGTTTTTGTTTTAGAGAATGATGCGCCTTTAAAGCAACAAAAGACTTCCACAGATGATATTGTATTCAGTGCCAGAGATTCTTTGGGTATCAAGGCTCTTACCATAGATCCGCTGGTCATATCCGCTGGTATTGGGCCGGCTACTGTGAGAAGAGTTCTAGTTGATTGCGGAGCTTCATGCAACATTCTCTTCAAGAAAACCTTTGATCAAATGAAGATTCCAATGGCTGACTTTCAAGCTTCATCACTTAAGATTGCTGGGTTTACTGGAGAACCCAAACAGCCGATTGGGACCATATATTTGTTTGTAGAACTCAAAAAGGGACTGAGGAAGGTGGCTCGAAAGCGAACCTTTATAATTGTTGAAGAATTCTCTGCCTACAATGCCTTTTTAGGCCGACCGACTCTTGCTGCGTTTAAAGCTGTTCTTGCCCCATGGTGTCTGACCATAAAATTCCCCACGGGTAATGGAGTTGGCGTGATTAAAGGAGACCAAGATGCGGGACGAGAATGTTATCTTACAGAGCTGCATGAATCGAGGAAAAGAGAAATGGGAAAAGGTGCGGCGGCTCCAGTCCGCACCAAGGAACCAACCTTGTAGCAATTACTGGGTGGACCCTGCACTGGCGAATGTAGTGGCGCACGAAGAGAGATGGATCCAAGGAAAGCCAGTGCAGGGGAGAATAGGGTAGTACCGGTAGAGGTAATAGTGCCGGTGCCCGTTGACCCAAAGGAACCAAACAAAGTGCTTAATGTGGGTTCACAACTCAACACAACAGTTCAGAATGTTCTGATTTCATTTTTGAAGGCTAATTTGGATGTGTTCGCTTGGACTCATGCTGACATGTGTAGAATATCCCCAGAGATTGAAGTACACACTCTGAACATTGATCCAAAGTTTGCACCTGTCAAACAGAAGAGAAGAACCCAGGGTCCTGAGAGAACGGTAGCGTTAAAGGAAGAAGTGGATCGGCTCATGGAGAACGGTTTCATCAGAGAATCTACTTATCCAAATTGGGCATCAAATCCAGTGTTGGTGAAAAAGGCTAACGGAATGTGGAGAGTATGCATTGACTTTTCAGATTTGAACAAAGCCTGCCACAAAGACTATTTCCCGCTGCCCAGGATCGATCAGTTGGTGGATGGGACGGCAGGGCATGAATTGTTATCTTTTATGGATGCATACTCCGGATATAACCAGATTATGATGCATGAGCCAGATCAAGAGGATACAAGCTTCATCACCGATGTTGGACTCTACTGCTACAAGGTCATGCCTTTCGGACTCAAGAATGCAGGGGCAACTTACCAGAGGCTTGTTAATGCCATGTTTAAACCACAGATTGGCAAGACAATGGAAGTTTATGTTGATGACATGCTAGTAAAGTCTAAGAAAGCAGTGGACCACATGGATCACTTAGCAGAGATGTTCGCAGTACTCCGAAAGTACAGAATGAAGCTTAATCCCCTGAAATGTTCATTTGGAGTGGAGTCCGGAAAGTTTCTGGGTTTCATTGTGAGCCTAGGGGTATTGAAGCCAATCCAGCTCAGATCACTGCCCTGAGAGAGGTCAACGCTCCTAGAACGAAGAAGGAATTGCAAAGTCTCAATGGAAAGGTTGCTGCTTTGAGTCGGTTCATTTCCAAAGCTACTGACAAATGCATTCCATTCTTTGATGCTCTGAAGAATGGAAGAAAAAACTTTGAGTGGACTCCTGAATGTCAGGAAGCATTTGATGAGTTGGTTCGTCATATGGAAGTGCCTCCGATACTTTCAAAACCTGACAGTGTTGAAGATCTCTTCATATATTTGGCGATTTCGTCTCATGCTCTCAGTGTAGTGTTGGTACGGGAAGACGCAAGGATTCAACGCCCAGTCTATTATATCAGAAAAAGATTCTCTGGGGCAGAGATGAACTATTCAAGATTAGAAAAGCTCGCCTATTGTTTGTTGATCGCATCAAGAAAATTGAGGCCGTATTTCCAAGCTCATCCCATCAAAGTCCTCACTGATCAACCTCTAAAGCAAGTCCTATTCCGTCCTGAGACTTCGAGGCGTCTTTTGAAATGGAATATTGAACTCAGCCAATATGACATCACTTACCATCCCCAAAAAGCAATCAATGGACAAGCTTTGGCAGATTTCATTGCAGAATGTACGGATAAGGGTGATAGTGAGGAAGAAGTCACTGATAGCGTCCCAATCCAATGGAAATTGTATGTCGATGGCGCAAGGAATGATTACTGTTCCGGAGCAGGGGTTGTCCTTGAAACCCCAGAAGGGCGATCCCTATGTTATGCGCTGAGACTAGAATTCCCTTCGACAAACAATGAAGCTGAATATGAAGCTCTCATCGCTGGTTTAAGGATCGCTAAAGAACTAAACATCAAGGCATTACAGATCTTCAGTGATTCTCAACTTATTGTTTGCCAAGTCAGGAAGGAATTTCGAGCTAATGGAGGGAATCTACCCGTCTATTTATCAAAAGCCTGGGAGCTCCTTCAAGATTTTGACCGTTATTCAATAAACCATATACCCCGAGAAGAGAACATGAAGGCAGATTCTCTCGCAAAGTATTCAAGTACTGGTGAAGCTCAACTATTGGGATTAATTCCCGTCGAAGTCTTGTCAGCTCCAAGCACAGATGAAATGGATGTTGATTGGATTATGAATGTATCCCAAGGTCAAGAATCATGGATGACTCCGATACTTGAATATTTGCTCAATGGTTCTTTGCCAGAAAGTTCAAAAGAACGACAAAAGCTGATGAGGAAAGCCTCCAGATATATAGTTCAAGATGGTCGTTTGTACAGACGAGGATTTTCAGTGCCATTACTCCGATGCGTGACAAAGGAAGAAGCAAAGACAATTCTAACTGAAGTACACGGAGGAGAATGTGGGGATCATACAGGTGGCCAAACTTTAGCAAAGAAAATCCTCCGTTATGGATACTTTTGGCCAGAAATTAATCCGGATGCTGCTGACTATTCCCGAAAGTGTGATAAATGCCAGAGATTCGCTAAAATTCCTAGGGCACCTTCCACAGAGCTAACACAAATGGTCAGTCCATGGCCGTTTGCCATCTGGGGAATAGATCTCATTGGGCCTTTGCCGACTGCCAAATCGGGAATTAAATATGTTATCGTTGCTGTTGATTACTTCACTAAATGGGCTGAAGCCGAACCATTGGCTACTATTACCTCTAAGAAAATGATAAGTTTTGTGACTAAAAATATCATTTGCAGGTATAGTGTGCCTCAGAAGATAATCATAGACAATGGTACTCAGTTTGAAAGTGAGGAGTTCCAAGATTTCTGCAAACGATTCAAGATCCAAAAAAGCTTCTCAGCAGTGGCTCATCTGCAGGAAAACGGGCAAGTGGAAGCAGTAAACAAAATCAACAAATCAACCATCAAAAAGCAGCTGGAAAAAGCAAAAGGTGGTTGGGTCGATAAGTCACCGCTTGCACTATGGGCATACAGAACCACCCACAAAACTGTGACTGGGCATACCCCATTTTCATTGGCATACGGATCATGAGCGATGATTCCAGTGGAAACTGAAGTCCCCTCACACAGAAGGATCCATTTTGATCAAAATGAGAATGAAAAATTGCAATTGGAAGCACTTGACCTCCTCGATGAAAGAAGAGAAGAGGCTAGACTTAGAATTGCAGCTCACCAGCAAAGAATAGCCAGGCACTTCAATTCCAAAGTTCGTCAGCGCAGCTTTGAAGTTGGGGACTTAATCCTGAAGAGAATTATGACAGCCATAGGTGTGTTTGGGGCAAACTGGGAAGGGCCATATGTTATAGGCGTGAAACTCCTTGATGGCACATTCAAACTCACAACTGTCGAAGGAGAACCAATCCCAAGAGCTTGGAACAGCAATCATTTGCGTCCCTATTTTACTTGAAAGCTTTGCTGAAATGTTGTAAAATAATTATGAATATATGATTCTTGTATTGAAAGAAATTGTAAAGCAAGTGAATAATGAAAAGCTATAAAGTGGATGTAGGCCCAGTTTTGGCCAAACCACTATAAATCTTGTGTTCTCTACTATTATAAACTGCTTTGTTTTATTTCGACATATAAAATACGTTAACTGTGTTACTAAAATGTCGATTTAATAATGCATGCCATAAAAACAAAGCCTGCCCATCGCAAGACCAAGCGATCTCCGACATCACCCAGTAAGCAAATGCTAAACCATTCAAAATTTCCATACTCAAATCCAACAAAAGAAGTGCTTCGAACAAAAGTTAGCGATGTGGATGAAAGTGGACCATTTCTAACTAACTGCAAATGTTTGTACAAACAAACAACCAGTTAAATAGCTTGTGTCTACCACCACCAACTCACTTAACTATGAAGTATGTTTCTTTGAATAAGGGAAATTATTAGCAACTAAAAAGGGATGACACTTGCAAAAGACAACGAGGATCGCCATCATGAATAGATGGCAAAGAGACATGGGCGAGCAAGCATCAAACAGCAAAAGACCTCTTCGGAGGCACAAGCCCTCTTCAGAGGCACAACTCTTCGGAGGATAAAGACCTCGAGCAGGCTTAACCAGAAAAAGAGAGATCTTTCTCGATACAAAGTTGCGGACTGATCGGTCGATACACTCCCGTGAATCCGTCCAACCGAGAGAAAGAAACTCCAAACTTCCAGGCAAAAGCCCTACTCAGAGACACACGTTTCACCGAGATTGAAATAAAACTTCCAAGTGTTGAAACGTGAAAAGCCCTCTTCGGAGGCCCATTTCACCACAGTTGAAATGCTAAAAGACCTCGAGCGGGCTAAACCAGAAAAAGAGAGATCTTTCTCGATACAAAGTTGCGGACTGATTGGTCGATACACTCCCGTGAATCCGTCCAACCGAGAGAAAGAAACTCCAAACTTCCAGGCAAAAGCCCTAATCAGAGGCACACGTTTCACCGAGATTGAAATAAAACTTCCAAGTGTTGAACGTGAAAAGCCCTCTTCGGAGGCCCATTTCACCACAGTTGAAATGCTAGAAGACCTCGAGCGGGCTAAACCAGAAAAAGAGAGATCTTTCTCGATACAAAGTTGCGGACTGATCGGTCGATACACTCTTGTGAATCCGTCCAACCGAGAGAAAGAAACTCCAAACTTCCAGGCAAAAACCCTACTCAGAGGCACACATTTCACCGTGATCGGTGATACACTCTCGTGAGACGAAATGTGAAAAGCCCTCTTCGGAGGCCCGCTTCCCAGCGAACAGGGAAAAATAAAAGCCTCTCCCAAGGGGCAGAAACAAAAGACCTCTTCCCAGAGGCGCAATCAAACAAAAAGACCCCTTCCCAGGGGCACAATCAAACAAAAAACCTCTTCCCAGAGGTGTAATCAAAGAGTAAGACCTCTTCGGAGGCACACGTTTCACCGAGATTGAAATAAAACTTCCAAGTGTTGAAACGTGGAAAGCCCTCCTCGGAGGCACAACTCTTCGAAGGCACACGTTTCACCGAGATTGAAATAAAACTTTCAAGTGTTGAAACGTGAAAAAAAGCCCTCCTCAGAGGTACAACTCTTCAAAGAAGCATTTCTTCAGAAATGCAAAGCAAAGATCAAAAGCCCTCTACCGAGGAGCAATATAAAAAAAAAAGAGAAGAAGCCCTCTTCAAAGGCACACTTTAGCTTTCAAAGGAAGACTGGTTCTTCTATTCTTGAAAATACTCTTCCTCAAAAAGAAGTTAAAGTGCCCTTCAGAGGCCCGCTTACCACATTGGAGAATTCACTTGGTAAAAATGTGTGAAAGCACAAAAGGAAAAGTGATATCTTCGAAGGATGAAGCGTAGAAACTCATATGGAGTGAGCTGCACTCTATTTTAAGCAGAATAGTATTCCTCCAAGTATGGAATAGTTATTCTCCAGAAAAGAAGAGTACAAGTCCCCTCAAAGTATAAAATATTGCAACGAGCTTATGGTATAGGGGCAACATGGTATAGCTACATTGGTAAAAATTACGCTCGAACAACATACCACAAGCTCACTGCAATATCATATAAGGAAACTTGTACAAAAATGAATAGTAAATGCATTCTCAAATACAAACAGAAGTTTGTACAAACAAAAAGAATCATTTTATTCAATACTTTCAAAATTTTGTACAGGTACAGGTTTCAAAATAAAAAGAAAAAGAAAAGCGGAGGCCGGTACCCGCACAATCTCCGGCCAGTACATGCAAAAAGCAAAAAGTAAAAATAAATCAAAGCAGGACCCCTTACTTCTTCCTGCCACCACCCTTAGAGCCTTCACCTGACCTAATAGGCAGCTTTTCAGGACGGCTTGGGAGAGTCGGGGATCAAGGAGAGAGGGTTACTGCCGGATCAACTTTCGTTTCCTCTTCAGAAACAAGAATGTCCTACCTTCTCTTCTTGGAAGTGACACGCTTCCTCCTTCTCCTTGAAGAAGACTCGCTTCCCGGAGTAACGAGAGCAGATAATTTTATGTTATCAGAAGTGGTTCGCTTCGGAGACTCATTGCCTTCTCCAAGCCCTTCTCCCCCGTGTTCGTGAGAAGCAATAGGATCATCTAAGCCATGAAGAGCCTCTATTTGCTCCTCTTGCGACCCGGGTTGAGAGGCGGATGGAGGAGTGACCTGGAGAGGCGGAGGAGGAATAATTGAAGGAGGAGGAGTCTGAACGATGCTCGACACTTTCTCTACAGAAGAAAAGAAGTTAAAGTCAGTAAAGAGAGGAGATAAAGGCTCATTGATGTTCAGCAAATAGTCGAGAAGCTCATCGAACTCATAAGAAGCAAATGAGTAGTCTACTTGGGCAAGATTAACAGTAGAGTTACCTGGAGAAGTCGGCTTCTTGATATCAACCTCATAAGCCTGTGCTTCGGTGCTCTCTTCGCCTTCATCTCCACCCTGTGTACTTGTAATCTCAGTTGTAACTTTGACCAGGGATGGAGAATGAGAACTGGAGCCGACAATGTCGATTTCGGCCGAAGGTGAAGGCTGGACTGGAATAGTTGAAGTAGTTTTTCCTAAACGTTCCCCTTCGGCCATCTTGGCTCTTAATTTTGCAAGTTGTTCTTTTCCCTTGGCGAGAGCGGCGCGAGCATCGTCATCCAAGTACTGCTCCTCAAGAGCTGATTCGGCATAGCCAGCACCTTTACCGCCAAGCATGTCAAGTGCGGCCTCCCACACTTCAGCCAGAGTAACTTCATATTTGGGACCTAGGAAGGCGAGGCTACCGCGCCCCAAGACGATATGCAGGTAGAAGTCAAATAATGTCGAGTTGATGCTGGTCTTCGTTGCCTCATGAGATTTTTCAGCTGCAATTTTACCTGCAACGGCCTCATCACGCTCTCTTTCAACTTTGGAGAGTTGAAGCTTAAGCATTTCGATCTCCGCCTCTTGAGAGTCGGTTTTCTTCCGAAGCACTGCAATATCAGCAATATAGCCCTCGTTGATTCTTTTTTGCACTTCGAGCCTGTCTTCGGCGTCTTTTTGGCCGGCATGAGCATCTCTCACTTGTTTCTGAAGCACCTCTTCTTTTTGAGTGTAAGAAGTAGAAGAAGTGGCGAGTTCTTCTTTAAGTTTCTCGACCTTCGCCTCGAGCTCTTCATTATAAGTAGTGATGCTCCTCATCTCGGTATCATGCTGCTCAAGAACCTTCTGCCGTTCAGCTTTGTCATTCTCCATAGTAAGCATGGCCTCGAGATTCGCACGGTTTACCCTTTGAAGCTCGTCAACAAGCTTTTTCCAGTTCGACATCCTTTCAATATCAAGCCTGACGGCATCGAGATTTCGCAGCATGGCAGGCTTGTCAATAGGGACCAAGTCAAGATCGAACCGCACTCCGTTTAGGCACAAGTGCGGGAACTGGCTTTGCAGAGTAGCCGGGCCTGATCCAACTTGGAATTTAGGCCTGCTGATTATTGTCTGAATGTCTGTCTTCCCGAGAGCAGGAGAGCCAGAAGGAATGTCAAGTGAGACGGGGGCAGTGACCTTTTCAGGAGTTGTAGAAGCATGCTTTTCACCGTGCCGGGCACGCTTGCTTGGGTCCTCAACTATATGGCTTTTTCCCCGATCATCATGCGACTTTCTCTTGTGAGAATCGTCACCTCTCTGGGAAGAATCATGGTGCTCCTCCCTTTCTTTTCTCTCATAACGCTCTTCTTGAGCCCTTCTCTCCTGAGCCTTTCGAGCGGCTCTCTCTTCATCGGTTTCTCTGTGAACGGGAAGGTAGCACCTAAAATCATATTGACTACGCCTCCCGTAGCGCTGAAAGTCGTCATAATAAGAGCCGCTGCGTCCCATCGGAGAATCTGAAATAAAAAAACAAGTCTTAAAGGTCTTCAGAGAAAAGAAGCATAACTTTAGAATCTTCAAAGTACAAAGAGTTAGGAGTATAAAAGTGCCGAAAGATTCTAAGTGTGTGTGATGTGCAAACTATGCGCATCAAACTACGAACCACTCTTTGATTGCGGAGTAATCGTGGGGGTAGTAGTTAACGTTAACTCTTGGGTCGACGGAGCTTGTTGCAAAGAAGAAGTCGCTTCCACTACTGAAGAAGAAACCCTAGTAGTTACAGGGTCGTCTATAAAGATCTCCCGTGAGGTGGCAAAGAGGTCACTCAACCCTTCGAAAGTGTCATCCCCGCTCTGCCTGACAGGACTTGTTTTCCCGACTTCTTCGCCAGACTTCTGTGAATGTCGGGGAGATCCTTGAGGCTCTTCTTCCTCAATGACTGGGGCAAGTGCGGATTTTCCAGATGACCCCGTAACATCGACAGTAGTAGAGCACTTCACGAGAGAAGCCTCGGAGGCAGGTTCTTTTGGTATGGGTTCGTCAGAAGAAACTGGGGCATCTAATGCTTTAGGTGGGGAGTTTGGAACCTCATGGGGGTGTGTGGAGCGAGAAGGGTGAAGAAGTCCGAACTGGTAAAGGAATTCGTCGTTCAACAAAAATTTCATATCCCGCTCTTCAACCGGTACAGCTACGAGCCTCTCCAGAGTTGGCTTGTGGCTGGGATCTCTAGAAGGAGGGGGAAGCGCTGAAATGAAAAAATGAAGTTAACACTTGGCAATTCGGACTTCACAAAACTCAAAGTATAGAAGAGGTAGATGTAGATGATCTTACTTCCTTCCCTCCACACAGCATAAAACCTCGGGGGGCAGCGGACAAAGAAGAATTGAGTTAAGAACCCATGGGGAGTGTCAGGGAGGCCAACGATCAATTTACGATTTCGGGCGCTTCTCACGACGATGATAGAAGGATGACCCTTAGTCCTAGTAAAGGAGCATAGGAAGAAAATCTCGTCAAAGCTTGGAAGTCGGTCAAAGGTTCTCCTAAATAGCACGCACAACCCCATCAGAATGGCATAGCCATTGGGGTGTAGCTGGAATGGGGAGATAGCTAGTCGACGAAGAAGATTCTTGAGAAAGTTGTTGAATGGGGGAATGGCCCCTCTTAGGCACATTTGCCGGTTAACCGCTACAAAGCTAGTAGGCGCCACATCAGCAGTGTCACTTTTCTCAGGAAGAATGGCATCTACTTCAGCAATGCCAAACTGACCATACAACTGACGAAAAGCTTTGTACGATAAGGTGGTAGGGGTTCTTTCTGGAGGATTGACTAATGGAGCTGGAATAAGAGTGGCCTCTCCGGCCTGGGCTGTTATATCTTCTTGCTGAGAAGTCATTCTACACAAGCAACTGAATATTCAAATATGAAGGTGCACGTTTCCTAAAATGTGTGAAGTGTTGTGTAATCAACAAAGCAATAAGCGAATAAAACTGGAATGAAAACTAGCAAGCATTTGTTAGTTATGAAGTCCAGGGTTTGTTGTTTTAAAATATGAAAGGGAAATGTAGATGCAAACAAATCAGTTCAAGATAGCAATGCTTTGCATTAATATTTCACTTTGGTTGATTGGTTCACAGCATTTCATACAGTATGTTTAAGTTGATTACTCTATGTTGACTAATCTGTCATTTGATATGGGCAGTCAGTGACAGTATACTCGTCCCAATTTTCTGTAAATAATGTATTGAACAGATTGTTAGTTAACACAAGTCAAAAGTGATCTGCGAAAGAATGCAACAAAGTTCAAACAAAGCTTAAAAGTTCAAGTGCTAACTCGCCAACGACTTAAGAAATTTTTTCTACAGGGTTAGGTTGAGTCGCTGGTTCTCTGGCTAACTCGTCCGTGACCTAAGTCAATAAGTTAAGTTAGGTCGTGTTAATCTTGAGTTGTTGGAACTTTAAGTCGGCTGCGCTCTAAGTAGTAAGTCGTGGAAGATAAAGGAAACTTCAATGCAAAGCAACGAGAAACTCTCAAGTCTTAACTCGGCCACGACTCTTGGCTTAAGTCGTAAGGTATGTTCAGACGGTTCATAATTAAGTCGCTAAAGTTGCTGGATCACGCAAAGGTGCCAAATTATACCTAAGGCGATATTCCACTCTCTTTAGCAAACATACCCTCTTACTCCTAACCCATTAATCTTCTTACTCCTAACCCGTTAACCATCTAACTCCTAACCCGTTAACCATTTAACTCCTAATCCGTTAACCCAATAACCTCACAATGGATAACCCTAGTTCTACCACACTACTAGGTCGCCTCAAATCATGAATCATTGCAAGATAGATCGAACCTCCTGCCTTAAGTCCATCAGTATAACAGTATTCGCGAAGGTCAAGGGGGAAAATCAGAGACAGTGATCGACGATGATCGGCAATTGGAAAAGAGGCACAATCTCTTACGCAGTGTGGCGATGAGGATTGTAGGAACATGATTGGTGGCGAGGTAAACTGATTGGTTCTGTTTCTGGAAGCTTAAAAGGTCAATAATGGCGAAAGTAAACACGGAAGCAAGTAGGTGAAGAAGAAGCGACCTAAGACTTTTATATCTCGAGGCAGAGGAATTTGAACCAGCACACGAGTTAAGATAAGTCGAAGCATACGACCTACGACCTAGGCATGTACTTCGAGGGGCAAATCTTAACCCTCAATTTCCTACGACTCAAAAACTGCACGAATCAAACAAATTACGTGACTTAACAAGTCAAGGATTGGCCGGCTTAAAGGAGTCAACGACTTAAGGAAGTGGACGGTCTACGACTCAAGTTATGGACGACCTAACGGTTTAGCGAGTTGAAGGACTTGGTGACTTACGACATAAAGAAATCTGTGACTTAACAGTTTAAAAGGGAAGGGATGCTTCACGACCTAAGGCATCCACGAATTAAGGTTTCTACGAATTAAGGAAGCCCATGACTCAAGGACAGGATGACTTAACGGTTCAAGAGAGAACACGAATTAAGAAGGAAATGAGTTAATGACTTAAAGCTATCTACGACTTATGACCTAGCATGTGTCGTGAGCGACTTAAGCAAATGAGACGCTGCTCCTTACTTAACACAGTGACCTCTTAACTCGTACACGATTCAGAACTTGGGTTATTATCTAAAGGGAACAAGCTTATCAGTTAACTCATACACGACTCACGACCTAGCTTGAGTCGTCCACAATCTAAAGCTACTGGGTGAAGGTTCAATGCCGCATCAAGAGGACCAGTTGACTCATTTGCGACTTAGATGTTGACTCATGGGCGACATAGGACTTGAACAAATGAACTTTTGTGAGACCATGGGGCTGGGCCAGATAAGTCGGCCATGACCTACCATAAGTCAATGATGACTTACGACCCAAGAGGAAAATTTCCTATAAATACCAACCCACCTCAAGCATGAAGGGGACTTTTTGGCCGATCTCTTTAAGCGTCGATACTCTGCTGAATTCTCGACTCACTCCACTTCACGTACGAAAGGCATCTCAACTAACTTCGAGAGGAAATCTAACGCAATCTACATGGATTGAAAGAATTCTTCTACATCAAAGTTCTAGTTGTTTGTCTCATCAGAATTGTAATTGAAGATTGTTGTAAAAGTTGTAATCAATTCAGTAATAAAGAGAGTTAAAGTGGACATAGGCTTACCCTAAGCCGAACCACTATAAAAGTTGTTGTCTTTTCTGCTTTCTCTGTGACTTTTCTACTTGTTTTTAGTTCCCGTGTTCACGGGTGGTGCTTTCGCTCAACTTCAATCTACACCGGGGTGTTAGCGTCTGATTTTTACGTTAACACTCCTCAAATACAAATCTGCACCCTCCAAAACTAAATCTGCATGCAACAATTTCAAGTTGCATCTACATTTCAATTTTAATCAAAATATAGCCTGCATCTTTTTCAAAATAATCTGGAGAAAAATGCAAATGAATCTGGAAGCAAGGGCCTGCAGTTCATAAATTTTCAAAATCTGGAAAAAGGCAAGATGTCTGCATGCAAGAATTTTTCAAAAATCTGGGCTCTGCAATTTTAAAACGGTGAGTAACTCATTTTTTTTTAAATTTTATTAGGTAAAGTTGTACAAGCTTTTTAAATTAGGAATATACATAATTGTGAATGTGCTGTGGACATTTTTGCATATGAATATAATTGTGTGTATAGTGTTAACTGTAAATTTCTGTTTCAAAACTTCTATCTCCTGTTGATTTTAGGTTCTTTCCTTTGATTTGTTTTGCTATCAGGATTTAATTTTGAAATTGAATTTGTATTTTAAGATGAAGTAAGTTTTAAAATTATATATGTGATTAATCAAAGCCTATGTTACCTGGAAGTAAAATCCAACAGATCAACAATTTATATCTGTGGAAATTCAAAATATAGAAATGCATGTAGTCAGGTTTATAAATAAAATCATCAAACAAATTCATAAATTTTAAATCAAGTATTACAATTTATAGTGTTTAAAACAAGGTACAGCTTAAAATTTACTGTATCATACATATTTGTTTAGTATAAGTGATACTTGCTTTTGATTTAGTTAAATTTGTTTCTGGAGGCAGTGTAGCTATCAATGATTATAGGAAAAATACCAAATTGGATTACAATTAAATATTGATGTTGAATTTGGAATTTCTAGTTAAGAACCCTAGTTTTTACTGGGTTCAAGAAATTGGGTGCTGCGGCCTTCAAAGTGAATCGAGTTCTGAGATATTTAGGGGATTGGTAGATGAAGGGTTGATGGAGTCATCGTCGGAGTTTGGAGTGGAATAGTGGCCGGAGTTGGGTGAGCTTGCCGTTGACAGGCTAGGCACTGATAAGGGGAAAGTTGTTTCCATGTTTTTGTTTAAAAACTTGAATTCAAATTCAAGTTGAATCATGGAATTTTGGAGGTGGAAGGTTGTTGAGAGGTCACTGGTGGATGGGGGATGGTCGTTGATAATGGTCGGAGATGGCCGGAGATGGGGAGTGGGCGCACAGTGTGGTTGTTGTGCAGGTGGGTATTTGTTTTTGGTTGCAGGGTTATTTTCTCGGGATGATCTCGGGGGAACTGGGAAGTGACTCGAAGTTAGGAAGTGATTTACTCGAAGTAAGTTATGTGATGCTCGGGTATAATCTAAGTTTCAGGTTTTAACAAAAACCTGAACTGTTTTTTTTTTTAATTTTAAAGCAAGGTTTTGAAATGCAAACTTAAAATTAAACCTAAGACTTAAAACTGAATTTAAATTTGAATTCAATCAGTTAAAACCTTAGGTTTGAAATAATTTAAATTTTGAAAGTTTTAATTGGTTTTAAGCAAAACCAGAAAACCTGTTTTCCAGGTTTCTAAAATTTGAAATGAAAGTAAATTGCGAACTAAAATTTGAAACCAAGTTGAAAACCTGAATTTAGATATAAATTCAAATAATTTGAATCTTGTTTGTGTAATTATTGGGTTTTTAAATTTTAGTTTGGGTTTTAAACAAAACAGAAACTGTTTTCTGTTTTCAGATTTAAAAGTAAATTTAAAATTTGTAAGTTGAATTTCAATCTAGATTTTTTTAAACCTGGAATTTAATTATGAATTCAGTAATTTAAATCTGGGTTTTTGAAACATGTTTGAATTCAAAATTTAAGATGTTATACCAAAACAGGAAACTGTTTTCTATTTGAATTTTAGAAGTAAATTTTTAAAATTTCAACTGAAATTTAAAAGTTTAGATCTGGAAACTGATATTTGAAATAGATGAACATGAGTTTGAATTTAAATCTGGAATTTAAATTTAGATTTTAAACTTTTTAAGGTGTAAAGAACATTGATTTGAATTTAAAACTATAAGTTTTAAATTTATGAAATAAAGTTTAAAATAAGGTTAAATTCAGTTTTAAATCTGGAATTTGATTTTTATGTCAGCTTTAAAAATAAAATAAATTTTTAAATTTAATTTTTTAATATAAAATTGTTTTATAAACTTTTAAACTTTAGTTTATAAAAAGTACGTTTTTGAACATGTGAGATAAAAAGGATTTTTTTAAAATTGGTTTAAAAACCTTGTTTAAATGGATTGTTTAATTTTAAAATCTTAAAGTTTAAAATGAAATTTAAAGTGAAGTTTGAAATAAATATGGAAACTAATTGTTTTAAATACTTTATATAAAAAGAAATGTTTCTTAAATTAAGACTCGAACTTAAGAAAATTGGTTTCATTTAAATTATTAAATTAATTTGAATGGAATATTAATTAGTATTTAATTATTAATGTGGATGGTTAACTAGGTAATTAATAGTTTTAAAATTGATTAATTAGATTTGAGATTAATTAAGGTTAATTAATCTATAATTAAGGATGGTTAATTAAATTTTAATTAATGATTAAAATTTATTTAATCAAGTGATTAAAGATAATTTAGATTTTAATTAACACCTAATTAATTAATAATTAGAGATTAATTAAATTTTAATTAAAGATTAATTAATTGATAATTAATAATGATTTATATGAGTTAATTTCTTAATTAAGTAATTAAGAAATGTTAATGAAGGTCATTAACTTAAGATTATTTAACAATTAATTAATGTGATTAATTTTGATAATTAATTAGATTAATTAATTAATAATAATCAATTTTTTAATTACTTAAGGAAAGTAATTAATGAATTAATTACTTGGTGTAATTAATTTGATTAAGGCGATTAGTTTAGATTAATTAAGTTAAATTAATTTAAACATTTGTGTTTTGTTGATAATTACTTTATGTAATTTATGAATTTGTAATTACTTAAAGAAGTAATTAAATTAATAATTACTGAATGTACTTAAAGATATTTATTATAGAAGTAATTTGATTTAAATTACTTTGAAAATTAATCAAGTGATTAATGAAGATAATTAATTAAGAATAATTAATTATGGAAGGAGTAATTAAAGTCGTTAATTACTAGTATTATTAATCATGGGTGATTAATATTTATATGTGGATTAATTTTAGATTAATTACTTATGTAATTAATTTATATTGGGAGATTGATTAATTGTAATCATTAATTAATTAATCAATGATGTAATTTGGAATTGATTGATTAAGGTATAATTAATAATGAATAAATGATTAATGTAATTAATTAAAGCAATTACAAGTTAATCATTTGCAAAGGGTTTAATATAATTAACTTGTGAAATTAATTAGAGATGGTTAATCAATAATGATTAAGTGAAAAGAATATTGAGATGATGATTTATAAATTGATTTGTAATCGGTTGATGATTAAGTTAAGCAGGATTTTGATGATGAAGTAATTAATTTAATTCATTTTAAATTAATTAGAGATTAAGTAATTAATTTAATTCATTTTAAATTAATTATAAATGGTGTGATCATTAGATCATTGCTTATGTTTGATGATTGGTATTGGTTGCCTGGTATGGTTTGTAATCTCATTTATGAGATTAGTAATGTATGTAATATGGATGCATTGGTTGTTTTGGATGATAATATTGATTATCTGATTATGATATGAATTATCTGTTGATAATGATAAGGTTGATTATCTATTGTGTTGTGAATTATCTATCTGTGTGTATTTAGATAATTGAATTGTTTTAAACTTAAAACAACTTGGACCTTAAAAGACACGCTTTGGATTTCGATGAGACCGGGATCGGGTTTCCATATTTGGATATCCAAAAACCACATCGATTCCAAATAGCGTTAGGTCGTTAACCCAAGTGGAGCGAGTGAAGACTCGAGGTGTAAGGGCTATACGTCAGTATAACTCTGTGGGTGATTCTGTAATGAGTTTGACGGAATAGTACTTATAGATTCGAGATGGTGATTCAGAGTGCAAGGGTTATTGTCGTTAACTCTGAAGGTGATTCCAATATGAGTGTAACGAGATAATGCCTTCGGTTTCGTTCGAACCCTTAACGAACTTGTATGGATTGAATGCTTTCAGAACATCGTCAGGTGGACGATGAGCATTCTAAGTGATATGTCCTATAAAGGTAATCGTAGCCTCAAGCCTCATCAACCGGGAATGGCTAAAACAGGGGGGGTGCAGCAAAGCTTCGTGGGTAGCCCCCACTTGAGAGCAAGATTTATCCCAGTCTAGAGGTCCCTTTATTTTCGGCTTAGTGGTGCGGTTGCTGATCACAACTGCGGGGTTGTCTTGTTTGGAACTGTTCAGTAAGGAATGGGTCCGGCTTTGTGTTGCAGGGGATTGGGAGTAATCCTCGGTACGGTGATCTACGCCACGTACTGTGACGGGCGGTACCCCAGTAGCCCAGCCATTGTATGGAATCTAAAATCCAATAAGTGCCAACGGTTTTGATTGTATTACCCACTTTTGTGGCTAGTAGCTGGAATTTAATCAAGTAACAATTTTGGCTATTTCTTATTTACTTGAAAACCCTAGACACTATTATAATATCATTGGATTTCCTATCAAATGTTTTGGTTAGCGTAAGGTAAAAACTTTTCCATGTTTATGTGTGGGAAGTCTTACGTGATACCTTTTCTTTTCAAAGGTTTTTCAAAGTTAAGCAACTTTAACCTGTTACTCACACCAGACCCATGTCTGACCCGGAGTTATTTCTGTTTTTCTTTAACTCTTGGGTACTCAAATTTTTACGAGTAGCCAAGGGAATTCAGGTTAGGATTCAGGTTAGCTTTGACGAATTGTGGAGGAGCATATGGAGCAGGAGGCTTCTGCGTATAGTTATATAGTTTTCCGCTATGTTGGTATCTCTGAGTGTTTGTCCGTTATGTTTTGAGTTGTAATAACTAGACAGGTGTTTATAACTGTCTAGTATGTGTTGTATATGTCTGTGTAACTCTGACATTTGATGTATACTATGTAATACTTATGTTATTAATATAGTTTATTCGTTCCGCTGTTGAGATTCTTGTGTTGCTTCGTCTTTCTCTTCTTTCTTTCTCTTTTCTATCCCTTTCTTTCTTAAGGATGATGCGATTTTCCGGGAGTGGAAAAACGGGTCGTCACAGCCAAGGCTCTCGCTTAACCTTCGACTCTGATACCACGTGTAACAGATGTAGATTTTCGACCATCGAAAATCGATATCCATACGTCCACTGCATAACATGCCGAGCAATCGAGTGCCGGAAATACCAGATCGTTAGAGAAAAAGAAGAAAGAGCTAGAAGAAAATAGAAATAGAAACACTAAATCTCACAAATCACTGCGAAACAATGTATAATAGATAATAACATGTTTTTACACAAAAAGAACTATAACTGTTACTTATACATTACGTCATCATAGTACAACAATCAATAACTCAATACTGGATAGTTATAATAACTTGTCCTTATTAGTGCAATACGTACAACCTATAATACATAGCGGAATAAAATCAAATATGTGTAATACGTCTTCGTCATCCAACTCGTCTCATAAGCTCGATAACATCCTAACCTAAATCTATAATACCCGGTCTAACACAAGCATTTTAATAAAATAACTCCTGAGTCAGTCTTGAAAACCAGCGTGAGAAAACACACTCAATATGAATTTTTTAATTTATCAAAATCATTTGAAAAACAAAGGTATCTTGTAAGACCACACCACACATAAACACGATGGGTTTTTACCTTAAGATAACCAAAACATCTTATATCAAAATCATCTGACATTATAATAATAATGTCCAGGTACAAATACTTATTCAAATAGCCGAAGTTGTTACATTAATTAAATTCCAACATAATAGGGATCTACAACCAAAATCGTAAAGGCGCTATTGGAGAATGTATTCTATACAAATGAATAGGCACCATGGTACCACCTATCGCAGTACACATTTAGAAAATTGTACCGAGGACTTCACCGAGATCCCCTACGACACAAGACTGGACTACCCTTAACCTGGATAGTACCGAATATGCTATCACCCCCGGTGTTCCCACACATACCGAGTTCTTCCGCGCACCGTAGTAATAATATCCAAGGGTATCTAGAAAGGTGATAAACATACCCTAATTGGGTGTGACCCACTTAGCATGGCTGCATCTTCCTTGATTTTCAGTCATTCCTTATTGATGAGGCTTGAGGCTACAATCACCCTTTTAAGGAATTTAAATTTGGAATGCTCATTGTCCTCCAATGACAATGTGCAAATAGCATTCATCCATACAAGCTCCTTCTGTGTCTGAACGAAACCGAAGGCACTATTCCTACCACTTCCATTTTGGAATTGTCCTCGGGACTAGTAGCGATTAGCCATTGCACTTCACTGCTCCATCTTTGATTCCATGCTCTTGTCTTTACTTTGCAAACGTATTCGTTGGATCGACGTGGTTTTCGGTTAATTTATCTGATCCCGGTCTCTTCGAAACAATGTTCAATATTTTCGGTAAACTCAACCCCGGTTCATTAGGATATAAACAGATGAAAATAAGATCGAAGATTACCTTCTAACCGTTAGTGGACGGATATCCTTAACAAAACGGGTTTATATGTACATCATAGCACTTTTAGCGGTAATTGTATCATATAATTCCTGTGTTTCTCCTAGATATTCCCAATGTTATGTTTTGGTTCCAGATTTAATAGTCAATTATTTAACTATCAAATAAACAATCATTCAACCAAAGAGTACGTTTTCCACTAAAAACACTAAGTCTCGTTTAATTTAATTTTAATAAATTAAATCTCTTTATCAAAAGTTATGTACTTATCTTATCGAAGTATGTACGTTCACTAACCATTATTTTCAAAAATATTTGAAAAACCTTTTCTTAAAATAAATATGTAAAACATCACGCGGTATCCACCATGGATTCACAGCTCAATGATTACGTCTCTATCTCAGAGAAATCCAAACTTAACTGTATGCAATCTCTGCCTCCCATTTCTCCATGAAAGTATACCATCACTTTCCAAAAAATTATTTAATAATTTTCTCAAAATAATACTTATAAAAATTTCTATATAAATTTTCCAAGTTTAATTAGGAAAATACCCTTCTATAAAAGTAATTATATAATATAATATTAATATTGAATAACTTATCTCTTAAAATAATAATACCGATTAATTCTTAAATAATAATTAACTTAATATCAACTCATTATAAACTAACTTAATTAATAATTAAATCGACTTTAAACAATTTAAAATAATTACATAACTTGGAAACAATAATTAATTTTGATTTATTAGTAAGATTCTAGTTAATTTACAAAACTTGTTTATAAAACTTATAATTCACTTTGACAATTTAAAAATATTTAAATAATTAAGTTTCTGGAATATTTTTAGACATTTTTAAATTACCTCGTTTAATAATTTAAAATCCTCTTTTTAAAACAAACTTAACTTCTCGATAAAATATATTTTTCAATTCCAATATAGCCAGTCTAATATTCATAAATCCCTCTTGATTTATCACCAATTGGATTTGCATCCCAATTCCGTAAATCCCCTTTTTCACATTTCTAGAAGCACATCTATCATTTATTTTTAAATCGATTTACCTTTCTTATTATCAATTCTCAACGTGAATTTACATCTTCAATTTATCAACTGATAACCACTTCACCTTATTTATAAACATTGTTTATAAATTCCATAGTCTCATTTCCAATTTACAACGGTTTCACATCACTTAAATCCATTGTAATTTAATTTCTAAATTAAATTCCATTTGTAAATCAATTTCTCAAATAATCCAAACTATATTCCAAACCCAACCCAATCCCGATTATATTCAATTTGTAATTAAGAAATCTTATTTAAGATCCGGTATGTTCAATTTCACATTTATTTCCAAATGCACTTCTTTTCCCACATTTAAAATCTTGGTTTAAAAACATTTTATATTTAAAACAAGTATCACTAAGGAATTACTATTTAAAATCCTTATTCCAAATCTCTATTTACCATATTTCGAAATTGTTAAGTACAAATTTAAAGTCAAAATATTTATTTTACCCAAATTCATTTCTTTTAATTAATCCATAATTCACTATAAATATTTCACTTCCAAATTTCTTTTTAATTTCTTTCAAATTCAAAACATATGTTATTGGTATTTAAAAATACCAAAATCTAGACTAAAACTACCATAACATCCAACAAGTTCCTCTCATACTATAATCTACCACCGATTATTCGAACAGATCATATATCAATATATATGAAATTTAATTCAACATTTTTGAGGAATCTAGTTGGATCCCTCTAACTTGTTTCCCTACATCCACAGATGCTAATGAAACATAAAAATACCAATGCCGCTTCGAGGCGGGATATCGTAGTAATTGTAACGACCTTGAATTTTGAATAATTTTAAATTGAGAATATTTAATTTATTTTAAATATTTGAATGATGGTTTAGATTGAATTTTCAATATAACTTTGATTTGGCGATTAAATTTTAGAATTTAATCTATTGAAAGTTGAATAAAAATTTGAATCTTCAATTTTTAGCCAATTAAAAATATTTCAAAGGCTTGTAAAATTGATATTGATAATATTGAAGATAATCGAAGCTTCAGAATTTAATTAGAAAGTGAATTGTTCAGTTTTGAAATTTAATCGTTCGAATCGATATTTAAAAATAGTCGTCCGAGGCACAGTCTCGGAATTCGACGAAACCAGTTCCATTGGGTCCGGAATATTGAATTTTTGCCGGATCTCAAATTTCGTAATTTTCGGAGTTGATATGTGAGCACACGGCGAGTAAACGCGTTGAAATTAAATTCGATTTAAACTTGAATTTAAAATTTAAACTTGGTCAAACTTCACCACGTTCGTCCTGGATTCTTGCCTAAAATCACGATACAACATCGTGTAGAGTATACTTCTTCTCTGATAAAAATCACGCTCCCCTCGTTTTCAATTCAAAATCGATTCAGAGAAATTTTTAATGGCCGAAGTTTTTTTCCCTCGCGTCTCTCTCCCTCTTCTATTTTTCTTCCCCCCTCTACGATCAGTTCGCATAAAAAAAAAACGAACACCCCCAAATCAATTCGTTCGAACACAGAAAAAGAAAAAAAAAAAGAGGCCGATGTCGCGCGTAGACCTGGGGGCGAGCGCCTTCGTGTGCGCGCAAGGTGGAGGCTCGAGGCTTGGCGACGAGATGGAGTGGCGTCGAATGGGGGGGGAGGCGCGGCGATTTTGGATGCGAAGGCGGCGGCGCGAGGAGCAGTGAGGAGTTTCGATTGTTGAGGGGGAGTCGCGATTCGTGGGAAGTCGAGCACGGCACTCGCGTGAGGCGTCGTGGGGCTGCGGCAGCGACGACAAGGTCGCGCGAGTAGATTTTTGGCAATGGCGCGCGTAGGGATTTGGGAATGTGGGTTGTCGTGGATGCCGCGATGATGAAGTCGCGTTCGAATCAGTAGGAACGTCGATTGCAGTGAGGTACGAACTTGTATTAATTTATTTTTCTTTCTTTTTCCTTTTCCAGAGATTATTATGCAGTATTTAAAATAAATATATATATGTATATATATATATGTGTGTGTGCGTGTGTGATATATATATATGATATGCAGTGAAGATGAAATTTTAGTTCAGATAAAATGTTAGCTGTATAATAATTTTGAAGTATTTAAAAATAAAATAAAATAATGACAGCAGGAAAAAAAAAAACAGAAAATATAATTTTAGTTAAATAAATTATTAAAAGGAAAACTTGTTTTATAAAAGGGGTTTGTTAAAAATTTATAAAGTTATTTAAAAGAAAACTTGATAGAAATTTAAGTTATTTAGTGAAGTGATTTTCAAGGGAAAATTTGTTATAAATAAATTTTTGGTTAAATAAAGTTTATTTGACTAAAAGAAATTAGCTTAAATAAAATTTTTAGTATAAAACCAAAATGATTAGCCAAATTAAATAAACCTATAAATGGCAATTCAATTTATTAAGTGAAAGATTTATTTAATGGAAATATAGTTTAAATTAAACTTTTGGTAAATTAAATACAGCGAATGGAAATTAATTATGTGATTTGTCCAAAGATTATATATAATAAAGATTTGGAATTTATAAAGAATAGTTTTGAATTTAATTTTTGTTAAATCAAAATATTAAAGAGAAATCGTTTGAAAGCCAAAAACAATTTATTAAAAAAAGGAATTTAGTTTTTAAATTTAAATTTGGGGTTAAACAAATTTATTCAAAGCAATAAATTTAAAGATATTAATTTAAAGTAAAAAAAAATAAATTTTTAGTTTAAAAATAAAAATCATTGACTTAAGATTGAAATAATTAGTTCGAATATTCTATTTAAAAGGGAAAAAAATTTATTTATAACAAATTTAATAGTTAAAACCAAAAGGTGTTAGTTGATTTAAATTTATTAAAGGAAATTCCTAGTTAAAATTATTTTTAAAGTAAAATAATTAGTTGAAATAAATTTATTAAGGAAGAAGATTAGTTAAATAAATGTATTAAACGAGAAACTGGTTTAAATAAAACTATCAGTCAATTTAAACTATTAAAATGAAATCGCCGATGAATCGAAACTATCTAATGAAAATTTAATTTATTCGATTGATTCGAATATTAATAAATTGTGTAAATATTTATACAAGGTATAAATAAAGAAAACAAGTTGAATTGGAAGTGGATGGCAAACAGGAATAAAAGGTGAGAACTTCTCACTCAAAAGGAATTTTTATTGTTTATTTAAATTTTAAATAATTAGATTTAAAATTGATTGACTGTGTTGATTGATGGATTGAATGATGATTGTTATATATATATATATATATTGGATGTGAATAGACCCTATACGCCGTTAGTAAGCGGAGGTTATTTAGTACACACATATACCGCGATATTCCACCTCGAAGTGGAATTGGTATTATATTATATATATAGCAATATATATATATTGGCATATGTATATATTGTAGTTGATTGATTTCCCGCATTTTCTTTTAGCGGATGAGACCCTATACGCCGTTAGTAAGCGGATATATATTTATAAAATCCCATATACCGCGATATTCCGTCTTGAAACGGAATGGTATTGTGCTAATGTCTGTAGATGCAGGGAAACAGGTTGGAGGGATCCAACTGGATTCCTCACAAATATTTGTTTGATTTCATATATAGTGATATTTGATTGTTTATCATGGATGATATATGATATTGAAAATCGTGATTGACTATTGATGTGTTACATCATCGGATCCAATTTTTGAAGTTTAAAAATAACGATTTTTATTTTAAGAGATTTCTAAAGTAATTTTGAAGATATACGCTTTATAAATATTTTTAGAATTGATTCATTCTAAATAAATAAACGTTAAAATTTTAATGTTATAAAAATTATATTTTTGAGAAATATAGTTAAAAGTTGATTTTTGAAAATATGAGATTAACGATTATAAAAAAAAAATTGGGATTTTTGAATAAATTATAAAAAGGTTTAAAAATAGGATTTATGAAATTGGATTATTTCTAAATCAAAAGATGGATTTATAAAGGAATAAAAGACATTTTTAAAATAGTAAAATTAATTGATTTATATTAAAGGATTTACAAATGAATATTTGTAAATTAAAATTATTGGAATTGTAAAACGAAGTTTTATAAGAGTTAGAATGAATTGTGAATGAATTTCATAGATGAATGGAATTTATAGAATTATGAACGGTGAAGTTATAATTGGAATTTTATAAACAGTAGGTTTATAAAATTTGGGAAGTTATTTAAAAGAATAAGATTTTGGATAAATAAATGAATCTTATAAGTTATAAGATTTACAAAATTTATGAAGTTTAAAGGAATGATTTTTATAAATAAATGAATTATAAATATTGGACTTATAATATGAAAATTTTAATATATCATTGTGATATGAATTAAGATAAGTTAATAAAGGAAATTTATAAAAGGAAGTTGTTATAAAAGAAATAGAAATAGAATTTATAAACATTGTTTTATAAATTCGCAAACTACTTATTCTGATAAGTAAATTGTTGCAATTTATTTATGAAGTTATATTCATGTTTTAGACAGTGAATAATTCCTTAAACTAAAATGAATAGAAGTAATGAAATTGGTTAACAATATATTCACGTTTTTGAATAGTGAATAATATGTTAAAGAAATTATTTAGAATGTGATGTTTTAAATAAAATTAAAATGATCTAATGATGTTTTAAAATATGTTGAGATTTGAAATCATAGATTTCAACATTTATTGTTGAAATAGATGTTTTCGAGAAATAAAAGGAAATGGTAGATTATAACACTGTTGTTATAATAGATGATTTCCGAAAGGAAATGTTTTGTATAGTATTGGGATTTATATATCTATTTTAATTTCGAATCCCTATACTAGTGATTTTGGGTTGTCGTAACGATGTTTTATGCAACATTCGTTTTGGCCCAAATAAATATGGTTAAGTGAATGATTTCCTTAAAGGATGAAGTATATACTTAATTTCGATTAGGGTATATTAAATATTTTCTAAGTATAGAAAATAAAAAGATCTGTGAATTACTTATTTTTAATAAGTATAGAAATTCTTTTCCAATATTAAGTGAATATTTGGAATTTATCTTTTTGAAGATAAATTGAAAATGAATATTAGAAATTGAATGGAAATCATATATCCATAAATATTTTGGATTGTAAATTCAATATAGAATTTATAAATGGAATTGGGAAATTGGGTTTAAGAATAAATATTGATTTATTTTTAAAAGAATAGAAATTAAGTTTATATTCCCTAAAGATATTTTTGGGAAAAAAATAATTTGGAAAATTATTTGGATTCTGGTGATGTTGTGCATATCTATTGATAGTTCAATAACCGACTATCAATATTTACCTTTGAAAGGTATTTGTTGTAAATTTGTTTGAAATTGAATGCCACACTTATATTTTTTTAAAAATAAGCGCTCACTATTCGGGTTAACCGGGAAAGGACCATGGGGTCGTATAACCCATTCCGAATATGTGATACATCGTATGAATTGCATCCGAAGACCGGTGTTGAAGACCGGATATTTTCGAAAACGTAAGGGTTTCTTGTCGAATGTCTTTGCATCGACTGGTCCCCGGTATAGAGACTCCATATGTGATGGGAAGTCCAAACGTGATTAGTGAATATCCGGATTGCAAGGACTTCTTTGTAAGTGCCTTCGGTTCTGTTCGAGCCCGGAACAGACTTGTATGGATTGTGTGTCTGACATTACAAGTTGAAATATAAAGCCGATTTCTTTCAAATATATTTCTGTGGTGGCGGAGAATTTATTCTTTTAGCTTAACACCCTTCTCTGAGACGTACGAGCTCAGAGGTTATATAGTTGAAGTTATCAGCGATATATTCCCAGTCTGGTAATGTGACATGCTGAGTGATGCTGAAATGATCATTGTGTTGATTATTGTGATAGGATCATTTATTTGATCGTCTATCTTAGTGATCATTGTGTTGATCATTTGTTGACCCAAAGCATGGCTTTTGTATAAAGTATGTTTTTGTGGACGTGAATTCGTCGAGCCTCACATCCCGGAAATGGTCAAAACAGGAAAGATGCAGCAAGGTTATGAGGGGTAGCGCCCTTTAGGGTATGTGCATTTCCTTCTGGAAAAGGGTGGTATCATGGTATGGAGCCCAGATACTTACTCATGTTGAAACACTTTGTTTTTATGATTGTGTGAATTGATTAGAGAGCTCTCGGATAAAGGTCCCAAAGGACCGGGGGATGGCATATTCGGTCAGTTGTTACCCAGTTAGGGGTAACCCGGCCTTGTGTTGGTAGAGATCCGGTTTGGTTCTCGGGGATGTCCATCCAGAGGCATTCTCATGTGGCAATGGGAAGTTCCTTGGCCTGACCATTTGTTGGAAATCCAATTCCCAATACGAAACTTGTACGGTATTAGTTGTAGAACCTGCTATTCACTTATGGTGGTCACCACTGTTTGGATAGTAGCTATAGTAGGCATAGTTCGAAATGTCTATGTTGGCTAAGATTTATATTCTACTTTCGAAATGAATTTGTTATACACTATGCACTAATAATAATATCAAATGTTATTTTAAATGCGTATCAAGCATCTTTGACTATCATAAGGAGAAATCTCCTCCGATTCTGCGTTTGCATGTGTGTGTGTGCGGGAGGCCTTATGGTAGTCTCATTTTTAAAAGCATTGCGAATTGAATTTAAAAATATTCCTCTATTTTGATTTTTAAAGATAAATAAACTGGTTTGAGTTCTCACACCAGTCACATGACTGACTCGGAGTTTATTGTTTTCCTTCCTAAACTCTGGGTGCCCACCAATTTCCACACGGGCAGTCAAGAGTTAAGGTTTAGCAGGATATTCTGGATATTCTGGAGTTACTGGAGGCAAGCTGGATGGCATGGCGTATTACTAGTATATAGTACTTTTCCTTTCCGCTGTTTATTGTTGTTGTTGTACACTCTGATGATTTAATGTAATGTAATATAATAGGATGTAATAACTAATATAATTCTTTGTTTAAAGATTATTCATTTATCTATTATATGTTGTTCCGCTGCGAATTGTGAGATTCTGTTGTAGTTCTTTCTGTTCTTTTTGTGTCTTCTGTCCCATTCTGTTCTATTTTCAAATTCTCTTTTTCTGTTTTTCTAAAAATTGTCTATCTTCTTTTCCCTCTATTTTCTATCTCTTCTCTATCTTCTCTCTTCTTCTTTTTCTTAAATTCTTTTTAAAAACCCCATAACTATTCGGTTTTTCGGCAACGAAAATCCGAAACGTTACAGTAATATAGGGCCATCCACTATTATGCGTGCCGCATAGGGTCTCATCCGCTAAAATATGCAGGAATATCAATCCAACTACTAATATATATATATACTACTATATATATTATAACATCCAATTGATAATAATAATTATCAAATCATCCAATCAACCAATAATTTAAATTAAAACAGCAATCCAAAAATGAGTGAGATTTAGTCACATTGATTATAGTCGTCGTTGATATGTTCTGCTTAGATTAAAATTAAACTGATATTTAATTTTAACCAAAATCCATGCTAACTCCAATTGACTCCAATCCAATTCCTATGCGTAGTATTCGCAGGTATGATTGCAATGCAACTCATTTCGTTAAATTCTAACATTGTATGAAAAAGATATAGTCTTTTGCAAATAACAATTTACATAAGTAAATTAATAAACTAAAATTTAAATCACTATTTTTATATCATTTCCCATTCATAAAAATTGGTCCACAAATACCACGAACGAGAAGGAAAAAAAACATCCAGACCAGAGCTTCCTCCTCTTCCTTTCTCTTCTTCTGCTTCCTTAAATATTCCTTTTTTTTTATAAAAGACTTCGGCCCACAACCCATCTACCACAAAATCCAAACCGAAGCCCGCCTCTTCTTCCTTCATTTTATTTTTTTTCTAGAGCAAAGGAAAATGCACGGCATTAACGTCCATGTGCATGCTTCCCCCTCGCTCCACACTCCACGAAACCCCACCACAACTGCGCCGATCAACTAACCATCGAAAGCACCACCACTTCATACCCATCTAGACAACCCCGCTTCACCCAATCAAAACGCTACTTCGCCCTCCTACCCTTCAGCCACCGCTCGATCGCGACTCCTAATAGTCGATTGCACTTCACCACAATAGTAGCGCTCACCCCATTGTCCTACCTGAGTTCAAAGCCGACGTCAAATCCACCTATCTCCTCGTAAAACTCGCCAAAACACAAACCCGAGCATTGCCCAGTATAAATCCCCAAACTGTTGATCACCATAAAATGATGCCACAACCCACTCGAGCATACCAGATTGAAGCTCGGGCCTAAACATGATTTGTAAAGCAATTTTTGAATATTTTTATGAAGTTCAAATGGAGATTTAATTTTTTTTTATAGCTGTATATTTTTCTCCACTTACATTTCACTATCGTGCTCTGCTTTGAAAAAGGGGGAATTATATGACTTTTTGCGTGCTCGAATATGTTAGATCAAATCTTAGGTTGCATAAGAAAAGAATGGTTTTAATATATGTATGTATGTATGTATGTATGTATATGTATGTATGTATGTATTAAATTTTCAAACCATCTCAATTACGTAAATCAAAATCCACTCCCTAACGAGGCATACTGCTAGGCGTTTATGTTGTTATATATCTATTTCGAATGCAATGGAAAGGTTTCGAGTCCTAATTCGATCATATGTGGAAGTTATCTTTTTGGGCCCAATTATTATATTGAATTTTCGATATTAATTTCAACGCGTTTATAGCCCGTACGATCAAACGACAACTCCAAAAGCTACAAAATTTGAAATTCGATAATAACACACTATTACGGATCCTGTTGGAGCTAGTTTCGTTCAAATCCCAAAAAGTTCCTCGGAAGGCTATTTTTATACATTAATTTGAAAAAATATTTTTAAAATCGAGTGAATCGCTTTTAAATCCTATTTAAAAAAATTTATTATCTTTATTCTTACTAATATAAAATTAACAAGCCTTTAGATTATATTTAACAAGCTCAAAACTCAAAATTTTACTATTTTAACCGAATTTCCATTTAGTAAACTTGATTATTAAATCATCTAATAAATCGTTATATTTGAAATTTAGTTAAAAATTAACTTCTAAATATTTAAAGTATGTTAAATATTCTAATTTCATATAACTAAAATTCAGGGTCATTACACTTACTTCAAACTATATAATAATAGTAATAATAATAATAATAATAATAATAATAATAATAATAATAATAATAAATTTCAAAACATGGTTAAATAATTATTAAAAATATCAAAGCACTTTTAAAATAAATATTAATAACTAACTCCAATTCATTTATAAAAATTCTAATAGATTTACAAAATTTGTTTACAAAACTTAGAGTTCATTTCAACAAATTTAAATATTTAAATAACAAACTTTCTAAAATATTTTGTCCAATCAATAGTATTTAAACCTACATAGTTTAATAATTGAAAATCCATTTCTAAAACACACCTTAACTTGTGAAAAACTATCCTTAAAATTCAACATACCCATTTTTTACGTATAAATCTCTCTCGATTTATCCTAAATCGATTTACATTTCCAATTTCATAGCTATTCCCAAATTCCAAAATAGAATTTACTATTTCTTTCTAAACTGATTTCCATATTTCATTTTAAACTCACACCGTGAATTTATATTTCCAATTTATCGAATGGTAATCATTCCACCTAATTTATAAACATTGTTTATAAATTTCATAAACTCATTTCCAATTTTATAACAGGTTCGTATTACTAAAGTTCATTTATCAAATGATTTCTAATCAAAATTCCATTTATAAATCTATTTCTTAAATAATCCAAACTATATTCCAAAACAATCAAATCTCGATTTTGTCTTCCATTCCATATTTTTAAGAATCTTATTTAAAATCCATTGTTAAAAATTTCCAATTTAAATTTCTCTATTTGGAACCATTTGATGAAATAGCCGAATAAATACTCAAAATCCTATCATTTATTTTATCCAATTCAATTCCCTTATAAATAATCCGAAAATTCAATATAAATATCTTCATTTCCAAAATCTCCTTTTAAATTCCCTTTTTAAATTCAAAAATATTATTTTTGTATTTATAATACCAAAATTAAGGCTAGTGCTACTACAGCGTCCAATATATACAAATCACACAACAATCCATAACTGATTATTCGATCATACCATATACCGCTATGAAAGCAATCAGTATATTTGAGGAATCCAGTTGGATCCCTCCAATTTATTTCCTTGCAATAAAAGATGTTCTATAACATAAAATTCTAATCCCGCGTCGAGGTGGGATATCACGGTTATATAGCATAATTTCGATTTTGGCACTTCTATTGTAGACATTTAAGGCCCTAAAAAGCTCGTCTACGTAATATTTTTTCCTATATAACTTATAATGTGGAAATATTTGAAAAATAAAAAAAATATACAATTCTAACTGTTCAACCAGTTGAAACATCAAAACTTTAAATCTTCAGTCACCACGATTCGACTTATGATTCTATCACGATAACTATCGTTTCGAAATTCAGAAATTAAATATTTTTTTAAAATCTTTTACACTTAATTATATTTACCACATAAGATATGAATGAAGTTAGAAAATCTAAAGTACAAAATATTATTTGGCATACTACATTAGAATTTGAAGATAAATGATGATTTTGAAAATTATTTAATACATAAATGTTAATTTTCACTTCCACCGATAGCAAATACGTTAACCAACAATTAAGAAAAGCCTATACAGACTTCTCCTCAACTCAGCTGACCAAACCAAAATCTGTATAAGTTCTATATGGTATTATTACTAATGTGGTACAAAGAATTGATTTCATGTAATACCATTGTAGTGTATATAACATTACTATTGCTACGGCATAAAAATTAATTTTATGCAATACCATTTGTAGAGTACATGAGATTAATTAATAAGGTATGCCAAATTTTCAAGTACATAACTTCTATTATTTCATAAAACATTAGATTTAATTGTTGAATATTTCCTGCCTATGCATACTTTTGGTTACAAAAAAATTATGTCACCATAACCCGTATCATTTTTCAATATCATTTTTTCCCATGATTCAAAAGGAAAGCAAATCAGAACAACCACATGATCCACACGAATCACGCAATAAAGGCGGCTGCTTTGGAGCTGAAGACATAACGGGTCTAATCGATACTCGTCTCATCTCGCTTTGAACAGCAAACCAACAATAAATCCAGATTTACAAAAATAACTGTGAAGATTGCATAGATCTAGCAAATTAAGCATTGCGTTCTTCATTGGTTGGGTTCACTGTCGATGAGACTGAATGCGACTGTTTTTGCAAATCCCAACTCACACGAACCCTAGTGAATTAGGGATTCGATTCCCGTTGCAAAAGCGAAGATGATAGCAGGATTGATGCAATCTCCTTTATCGGTGCCTTATGAAGATCAGGTTAAAACATCCATTCTCGCTTTCCACAATCGCCTGCCTTACATTTCCAGTACTGTCTAGTGACATTCAACTGAGGCAATCTTGGTTATTTTCAGAGGCAATTTCCTACCAAATCTGGGCATAACAAAGACACTTTTATGTAGATCTGAGAGCTATGATAATCATTGATTTACAAAGAACAAAACTAGGATTGCAGTGTAATTGTTGAGACAAAAACCGCGAAACCTGGCTTTGAATCTCGATTTCAACATAGATCTGCAAACTAGAGGCAGATCGACAGAAGTTTTGTGGGAATGAAGGATATTAGCCGAAGCATTAGCATTAAAGAGGCATCAATTAGAACTCGTTGGTCTGAGAAGATGACTAACACATGAGTGGAGCAGTTTTTTTAGGAAACGTGATCCTTGCAAGCACCCTCACGTAAGTAGAAGAGTTTCATGTTTTACGTTTCAGATTATTTTTACTTCTACGGGAAAAACGAATTGATGTTTTGGGCGACAAATGTGTTGGGCTTAAATGCACCATGTTTTTCCAATTGAGCGGAACACATGAAAATGGCATGAAGAACGGTGCAAGTACCTTAGAGGGATGTGGAAAACCTGTTGAAGAGTGCTCCAGCCAAACGTCTCGCGTAGTTTAGAAATGTGATGTACAATTATTATTTTATTTCACCATGTAGGTCTATTATAGAATGATGTATTTTATCTTATGCATGTATATTATTACTGGAACATTTTTATTTGATTGTACTTTGTAATGTATATAATAGCAATAAAAGAAACTCATTTTATACAAAAACAAATAACATTAATATACATCGTAAAGCTATTATTGTTTACAGAGTCATATAGAGCTTGGCAATATAAAATTATAAATCAAGACAAACGTATATATTAACAAATTCATCTAACCATTACACATGATATTAAATACTTTCTCCAACAAAAGAAATTATACTGCCTGGTGTTTTGTCTGCATTTAGTAAAGCTTCGTGTGGCCTCGCTTCCATTGTTGCTCCTTTTTCTTATTTTGCAATTTCTCAACATACATATTTTTTTAGTGTCTCCGCGTACTTCTCTAGGTTGGCTACAATATTTCTTCAAGTCTACATTTATATGATGATTGCAACAGTAAATATTGCAATATTAAAGGTAAATAGTGGATAATGATGTTTAACCAGTAAACAAATTATTTTAATTTGATACTACATGACTTGCATTTGAACGTTTTAATGAATCTAGTATCCTTTTTCGCACTCTTTTGTTACTACAAATGTGTACTATTATATTATGCAAACATAATTTGTTAAAGACAATACATGCAAGTTAATCTAGAATTCTTATAAGACATCATATAGTTTGTGAAAATTTGGGAATAAAACATAGAAAAAACAATCATGGCATTCATTTGAACAAATAAAAATAAGCCAACAACACCGTGAAGAATGCTAAAAAAAGTAAGGATAAAAAATATTAGTATACATATGTATTATGTTAATTTCTAAAAATTATTCCTTTCATATATAAAAATAATCTGGGTAAAATTATGTCATTTAGCCTCATTTCAGAACAATACCATGTCGAGTTGCTCTATCCAAGTGTTTAGAAATCCATATCAATAATATTAATTACTTATATTGACCAGAATCTATAAGCCACTCAATAGATCAATCAACACAATACAAAACAAAATTTATTTTCACTAACAAATACACGCTCATATCTATCAATACACTCAAACTCATTCGAGGGTGTTACTGGCCCTATCTCTAACTAGTTACCCCATCAAAGCCAAGATTCTCGCATGACCTTCAGCTTTGATACCACGTGTAATAGACGTGGATTTTTTACCCTGAAAAATCGATGTCAGTATGTCCATTGTATAACATCCCGAGCATTCAAGTACTGGAAATACCAAATCATTAGAGAAAAAAGAAGAAAGAGGTAGAAGAAAATAGTAATAACAACACAGATTCTCACAATCACAGTGGAACAATATATAATAAATAATAACATGTCTTTATACAAAAAGAACCATAATTGTTACTTATACATTACATCATCAGAGCATAACAATCAATAACTCAATACTGGACAGTTATATTAACTTGTCATTACTAGTGCAATACATATAGCCAACAATACACAGCGAAATAAAATCAAATACGTGTAATTCGTTTTCATCATCCAGCCCGTCTCCTGAGCTCCATAGCATCCTAACATGAATCTATAGTACTCTGTCTGACTCGAGCACTATAACAAAATAACACTCGAGTCAGTCTGGAAAACCAGCGTGCGAAAACACGCTCAATTTGAATTATTTAAATTAGATCAAAATCTTTTGAAAAATAAAATTATTTCGTAAGAAGACGCTACAAATAAACACGCCGGGTTTTTACCTTACGATAACCAAAACATTTTGTATCAAAATCATCTGATATTATAATAGTGTCTAGGTACAAATACTCAAATAGTCGAAATTGTTACATTAATTAAATTCCAGCATACTAGGATCTACAACCAAAACCGTAAAGGCACATATTGGAGAATGAATCCCATACAAATGACTAGGCAATGAGGTACCACCTATCACAATATACATCTAGAAAAATGTACCGAGGACCTCAAAGGGATCACCTACAACACAAGACAGGACTATCCCTAACCTGGATAGTACCGAATATTCTATCACCCTGGTTGTCCCCACCCTTATCGAGTTCTTCCACGCACCGTAGTAATGATATCGGAGGATATCTAGAAAGATGATAAACATACCCCAATTTAGTGTGATCCACTTAGCCTTGCTGCATATCTTCTGATTTTCAGTTATTCCAGGTTGATGAGGCTTGAGGCTACGATAACCTTTTAAGGAATTTATACTTGGAATGCTCATTGTCCTCCAATGGCAATGTGCTGATAGCACTCATCCATACAAGTCCGTTCTGGGTCTGAACGAAACCGAAGGCACTATTCCTACTACATCCATTTTGGAATTGTCCTTGGGATTAGTAGCGATTACCCCTTCAATTCATTGCTCTATCTTCGATTCCATGTTCTTGTCTTCACTTCGTAATTATACTTGCTAAATCGAAGTGATTTTCAGATAACTTATCTGTTCCTGGTCTCTTTGAAACAATGTTCGATATTTTCGGTAAACCCAACCCTAGTTTTTTAGGAAATAAGCAGACGAAGACAAGATCGGAGATCATCTCCTAACCGTTAATTGATGGATTTCCTTATCATCATCCAAGAAGAACAAACGAGATTATACGTACAGTAGCACCTTCAATGGCAACTATACCATATATTTCTCATGTTTCTTCTAGATATCCCCAAAGTTATGTTTTGGGTCCTGATTTGATAGTCGGTTATTAACTATCAAATAAACAATCATTCAACCAAAAAGTTCGTTTTCCACTTAAAACACTAAGTCTCATTTAATTTAATTTTAGTAAATTAAACCTCTTTATCAAAAGGTATGTACTTATCTTATCGAAGTAAGTACATTCACTAACCATTCTTTTCAAAAATATTTGAAAAACCTTTTCTAAAATAAATATGGAAAACACCACCCAGTATCCACCATGGATTCGTAGCTCAATGATTACATCTCTATCCCAGAGAAATCCAAACTTAACTGTTGGCAATCTCTTTCTCCGATTTCGCCATGAGAGTATACCATCACTTTCCAAAAACTTTATTTAATAATTT
Organism: Allium cepa; assembly: GCA_030765085.1. NCBI lineage: Eukaryota > Viridiplantae > Streptophyta > Magnoliopsida > Asparagales > Amaryllidaceae > Allium > Allium cepa. The sequence goes on along the minus strand of CM060937.1, from coordinate 762,771,471 downwards.
TCTCAAAATAATACTTTTATAAATTTCTATATAAATTTTCCAAGTTCAATTAGGAAAATACCCTTCTATAAAAGTTATTATATAAAATAATATTAATATCGAATAATATATCTTTTAAAATAATAATACCAATTTTATTCTTAAACAATGATAAACTTAATATCAGCTCATTATAAACTAACTTAATTAATAATTAAATATACTTTAAACAATTTAAACTAATTACATGACTTTGAAACAATATTTAATTTTGACTTATTAATAAGATTCTAGTCGATTTACGAGACTTGTTTATAAAACTTATAATTCATTTTGACAATTTAAAAATATTTAAATAACTAACTTTCTGAAATATTTTTAGACACTTTTAAATTACCTTGTTTAATAATTTAAAATCCTCTTTTTAAAACAAACTTAACTTCTCGATTTAATTTAATTTTCAATTACAATATAGCCAGTCTAATATTTATAAATCCCTCTCGATTTACCAACAATTTGATTTACATCCCGATTCCATAAATCCCCTTTTTTACATTTCTAGAAGTAAATCTATCATTTATTTTTAAACCGGTTTACCCATCTCATTATAAATTCTCACCATGAATTTACATATTCAATTTATCTACCAATAATCACTTCACTTTATTTATAAACATTGTTTATAAATCCTATAGTCTCATTTCCAGTTTACTACGGTTTCACATCACTTAAATCCATTGTAATTTGATTTCTAAATTAAATCCCATTCGTAAATCAATTTCTCAAATAATCCAAACTATATTTCAAACCCAACCCAATCTCGATTATATTTCCATTTGTAATTAAGAAATCTTATTTAAGATCCGGTATATTCAATTTCACATTTATTTCCAAATGCACTTCTTTTCCCAATCCATTTAAAATATTGGTTTAAAAACGTTTTATATTTAAAACAAGTATCACTAAGGAACTACTATTTAAAATCCGTATTTCTAATCTCTATTTACCATATTTCAAAATTGTTAAGTACAAATTTAAAGTCAAACTATTCATTTTACCCAAATTCATTTCTTTTAATTAATCCCAATTCACTATGAATATTTCACTTCCAAATTTCTTTCAAATTCAAAACATATGTTATTAGTATCTAAAAATACCAAAATCTAGGCCAAAACTACCATAACACCCAGTATGTTCAAATCGCATAATAATCTACCACAGATTATTCAAATGGATCATATATCAATATATACGAAATAATTCAACATTTTTTAGGAATCCAACTGGATCTCTCCAACCTGTTTCCCTGCATCCACGGATGTTAATACAAGAAAAAGTACCAATCCCACTTCGAGGCAGGATATCGCGGTAATATGGGGTCATCCGCTATTATGAGGGCCGCATAGGGTCTCATCCGCTAAAAATACACAGGAATACCAATCCAACTACTAATATATATGCTACTATACATATTATAACATCCAACTGATAATAATGATTATCAAATCATCTAATCAACAAATAATTAAAATTATCAATAATTTAAATTAAAATAGAAATTCAAAAATGAGTGAAATTTACCCACATTGATTACAGTCGTCGTTGATACATTTTGTTTGTATCAAAATTAAACAGTCGTTTAATTTTAACCAAAATCCTTGCTAGCTCCACGAAACCCCACCACAACTCCACCAATCAACTCAACATCAAAATATCCACCACTCCTACCCATCCCGACACCTTGGTTTCTCCCAATCAAAAAGCGAATTCGCCCTCCTCCCCTTCAGCCATCGTTCGATTGCGACTCCAAATCGTCGATCGCACATCACCACAATAGTAGCACTCACTCCATCGTCCTGCCTGAGTTCAAAGCCGACATCAAATTCACCTATCCCCTCCTAAAACTCGCCAAAACACAAACCCTATCCCTGCCGAGTGTGAATCATCAAACTGTTAATCACCATAAAATGATGCCGCAACCCACTCGAGCATACCAGATTGAAGTGTGAGCCAAACCATGTTTTTTAAAGCAATTTTCGAATTTTTTATGAAGTATAAATGGAGATTTAATTTTTTGTTTGAAGTTGTATATTTTTTTTCTCTGCTTTCTTTTCACTGTTGTGCCCTGTTTTTAAAAAGGGGGAAAGATGTGACTTTTTGCGTGCTAGAATAGGTTAGGTCAAATATTAGGTTGTAGAAGAAAAGACTGGTATGAATATATATATATATATATATATATATATATATATGTATGTATGTATATATATATATATATTAAAATTTGAACCGTCTCGATTACGTAGCTCGAAATCTTAAATCCCTAACGAGGCATGCCGCTAGGCATTTATAATGTTATAACCCTATTTCAAACGCAACGAAAAAGGTTTCACGTCCTAATTCGATCGCATGTATAAGATAGCTTTTTGGACCCAATTATTATATTGAATTTTGGATATTAATTTCAACGCATTTATACCTCATAAGATCAAACGATAACTCCAAAAGCTACGAAATTTGAAATCCAATAATAACACACTGTTACGGATCCAATGGGACTGGTTCCGTTGAAATCTTAGACTGTGCCGCGAAACACTATTTTTATACATAAATTTAAAGAAGATTTTTTTAAAATCGAGTGAATCGCTCTTAAATCCAATTTAAATTTTTTATTATCTTCATTCTTACTAATATAAATTTAGTAAGCCTTCAAATTATTTTTAACAAGCTTAAAACTCAAAATTTCATGATTTTAACCAAATTTCCATTTATTAAACTCAATTATTAAATCATCCAATAAATCGTTATATTTGAGATTTAAGTTAAAAATTAACTTCTTAATATTTAAAATCATAAATATTCCAATTTCAAATAAACAAAATTCTTGGTTGTTACATTCCTCCCCGGTTAAAAGAATTTCACCCCCGAAATTTCCAAGGTAAGAAGAATGGCCCAAAAAATATAAACTTTCCCAAACCCAATCCGTTTAAACAACTTTCCCAAAACCAATTTGTTAAAACCACACTATCACTTTTACTAATTTCCAAACTCATCCACAGATTCCAAATAACACTATTTTCTCAACCATTTCAAATTATAATCCGAAATAAATTCTAGTTATTAAAATTTTCTTCAAAATATTCTAAATCCTTAAATTTTCGAAATTTTTCGCTAGTTTCTCCTTTACGCTGCTAGATTCGAACAACTATAAATCGACTCTACGGGCCCAAATCATCAAAAGAAAAAAAGCCAAGTGGCTCAATCATAAAATCATCAATTTCAAACAATAATTTAAACATGTACCTTTTGCCGAGTAATACAATTTTCTTATGATGTCAAAGACATCAATTTAGTTCTTTCTCTTATATTCCTGCATCTAATTTACTAATGACATCCAATCATATAATTCAAAATCATTTCATTCAGAAATTTTCAATTTCCAACAGTTATGTCATGAAAACCCGTACGATGTACATATATCGTCCGCACGCAAAATCAAATCTAATCGCTCACTTGATCACATAACTTCACTTCCGAACTAGTATCGTTCACCCGACTCCCTAGTGCGGACTCAGATCTGGTTCCTTGATCAGAAACTGTCATTCTCCGTGCATAGCCAATACTATGATAGGGACTTCTACAATCAATCAAAAATCCATATCTAGTGTTCGCCGTTGAAAATCAAGTGGAAAATTCTAACCCGGATCGATATAAATTATCTCGAAATTCTATTCTCGAATTTGGATCAAACAGTCATGCGAATAATATATGTACAACTTATGCCTTTATTTCAATTGATTCTTAGCTATGTCAAATCTTTTTATTCACTTGCACTTTACTTATAATAACCATCCATAATTATTATACTCATTGCTTTATTCACATTCGTTATTCACTTAGTATATCCTTCCCAAACTGATATCATTTATGAATTATTTCACATTCATTTCATTTTAACCAATTTTCAACTTCGCTATTTTCTTAATACATTTCTTTAATACCAGTTTCACTTAAGAAGTTTCACCATCAATTTTCTTAAGTCTATTATAACATTTTATACTAATGTTCTTAGCTTTATTTCCACCCCAACTCTTAAGTTTATATCCATTTATATTCAAATTCAATTCCAATTTTCCAGTTTCATATTTGAATTATTTTTCAATATACCAAACCATATCCAAGTAACCAATTGATTTAATTAGTTTATCCACTAATTTATTTCCAATCTTAATAAATTCTATTTTAAACAATTACTTCATTTAGCCAACCGAGGCTACATTTTTTCAAGTTTCACTTTAATTAACTTAAGTTAAATTTTTATTTCCTAGTTCACATTTCAAATTTTAATTTCCTTTCATTTAAATTCAACACTTTATAATATTGCTTTCTTGCAATTTACAAATTTTATAAGTTATCATCTTACTTATATCTCATTCACTAATTTTCTTCTGATTCACTTCATTTAATTAGTTTACTCTACTAATTTATTTCATTACCATACTCACTTTCATTTAACTTCTTTTAAGTTAAATTTCATTTTCCCTTTTCAACATTCAATTTTGCTTTCCAGATTATATAAGTTCAATCTTATTCTCTCATATTTCCAGTAAACGCGGAAATCAAATTCTTAGAGTTTTAAACATTTTTGGTTTGAGTATTTCAAAATCAATTTTGAAATCATATGTATATATATAAACACACAAATTCTTTGGTATGTCAAACCATCCCTTTTGCATTTTAAACCAAAACCAGGTTTACCAAACAAAATTCCAATATCAAATCATTAAGGTGGCAATTCATCACTTAGAAACTCGAAAATGAACACCGATGATGTCGCGATCATCATCGGAATTATTTTCCAGCGACCTAAGTGAGTTCAGTGCTTTTATTTCCTTTAAAACAATTTTAAAAATATTTCAATTCGCAAATATTCTCTCCAATAATATTCTTACTGTTTTCCAAGACTTCGAAAAACATTTCAAAACCAACGGGAAATAAACTCCCAAATTTTCAACTTTTAAATCTTTAATAAAATCGTTTTTATAAACTATATCAATTTTTTAAATCACATTTACAAAATCATATTTACACAATCCCATTTTGTTATACAAAATTATTTCTTAACTGTTGACTATAATATCAACTTTTATTCAATCACCACAACACATATGATGGTTTAGTATTATCATTTCCTAACAATCAAGCACACCATATATAACTATAATAATTTTTGAAAATTATTCCTTTCACATATAAAAATAATTGGGTAAATAATTTCAATTACCTTATTTCAAAATAGTACCATGTTGAGTTGCTTTGTTCAAGTGTTTATAGATCCCTATCAATAACGTTAATTACTCTATTGACCAGAATCCATAACCCGCTCAATAGAGCAATCAACACAATGCAAAACAATTTTTATATTCACTAACAGATATGCGCTTTTATCTATTTGTACACTCAAACTCATTTGAGGGTGCTAATGACCCTATCTCTAATGAGTTACCCCATCAAAGCCAAGGTTCTCGCTTAACCTTTAGCTCTGATACCATGTGTAATAGATATAGATTTTCGGCCCTCGAAAATCGATATCACTATGTCCACTTTATAACATGTCGAGCAATCGAGTGCTGGAAATACAAGATCGTTAGAGAAAAAGAAGAAAGGGCTAGAAGAAAATAGAAATAAAAACACAGGATCTCACAATCGTAGCGAAACAATATATAATAGTTAATAACATGTCTTTATACAAAAAGAACTATAACTGTTACTTAAACATTACATCATCATAGTACAACAATCAATAACTTAATACTGGACAGTTGTAATAACTTATCCTTACTAGTGCAATAGATACAGCCTATAATGCACAACAGAATAAAGTCAAATATGTGTAATACGTCTTCGCCATCAGCTAGTCTCCTAAGCTCCATAATTTCCTAAACTGAATCTATAATACTCGTTCCCAAGCAATATAATAAAATAACACCTGAGTCAGTCTTGAAAACCAGCGTGTGAAAACACACTAAATTTGAATTATTTAAGTTATCAAAATCCTTTGAAAAACAAGGGCATCTCGTAAGACCACGCCACACATAAACATGACGGGTTTTTACCTTAAGATAACCAAAACATTTTATATCAAAATCATCTAATACTATAATAGTGTCTAGGTATAAATACTTATTCAAATAGCCGAAGTTGTTACATTAATTAAATTCCAACATACTAGTCTCTACAACCAAAACCATAAAGGCACTATTGGAGAATGGATTCTATACAAATGACTAGGCACCGAGGCACCACTTATCGTAGTACACATTTAGAAAAATTTACCGAGGACTTCGCCGAGATCCCCTGAAACACAAGACCGGACTACCCCTAACGTGGATAGTACCGAATATGCTATCACATTCGGTCTTCCTACCCTTACCGAGTTCTTCCGTGCAACGTAGTAATAATATCCAAGGGTATCTAGAAAGGTGATAAACATACCCTAATACGGTGTGACCCACTTAGCCTTGCTGCATCTTTCTTGATTTTCAATCATTCCCTGTTGATGAGGCTTGAGGCTACAATTACCATTTTAAGGAATTAAAATTTGGAATGCTCATTGTCCTCCAATGACAACGTGCTAATAGTATTCATCCATACAAGCTCGTTCTGGGTCTGAACGAAACAGAAGGGACTATTCCTACCACTTCCATTTTGGAATTGTCCTCAGGATTAGTAGCGATTAGCCCTTGCACTTCACTGCTCCATCTTTGATTCCCTTCTCTTTTCTTCGCTTCGCAAACCTACTCGTTGGATCGACGTGGTTTTCGGATAACTTATCCGATCCCGATCTCTTAGAAACAACGTTTGATATTTTCGGTAAACTCAACCCCGGTTCTTTAGGATATAAACATATGAAAATAAGATCGGAGGTCATCTTCTAAGCATTAGTGGACGAATTTCCTTATCTTTGTCCTAGAAGAACAAAACGAGTTTATACGTACAACATAGCACATTTGACGGTAACTGTACCATATAATTCCTGTGTTTCTCCTGGATATTCCCAAAGTTATGCTTTGGGTCCAGATTTAATAGTCGGTTATTTAACTATCAAATAAACAATCACTCAACCAAAGAGTTCGTTTTCCACTAAAAACACTAAGTCTCAATTAATTTAATTTTAATAAATTAAATCTTCTTATCAAAAGGAATGTACTTATCTTGTCGAAGTAAGTACGTTCACTAACCATTATTTTCAAAAATATTTGAAAAACCTTTTTTTAAAATAAATATGGAAAACATCACGCGGTATCCACCATCGATTCACAGCTCAATGACTACGTCTCTATCTCAGAGAAATCCAAACTTAACTGTATGCAATCTCTGCCTCCGATTTCGCCATGAAAGTATACCATCACTTTCCAAAATAATTATTTAATAATTTTCTCAAAATAATACTTATAAAAATTTCTATGTAAATTTTCCAAGTTTAATTAGGCAAATACCCTTCTATAAAAGTAATTATATAAAATAATATTAATATTGAATAACTTATCTTTTAAAATAATAATATCGATTAATTCCTAAATAATAATTAACTTAATACCAACCATTATAAACAAACTTAATTAATAATTAAATAGACTTTAGACAATTTCAAATAATTACATAACTTTGAAACAATAATTAATTCTGATTTATTAGTAAGATTCAAGTTAATTTACAAAACTTGATTATAGGACTTATAATTGATTTTGACAATTTAAAAATATTTAGATAATTAACTTTCTAAAATATTTTTAGACATTTTAAAACTACTTAGTTTAATGATTTAAAATCCTCTTTTTAAAACAAACTTAACTTCTCGATAAAATATATTTTTCATTTCTATTACAGCCAGTCAAATATTTATAAATCCCTCTCGATTTATCACCAATTTGTTTTACGTCCCAATTCCGTAAATCCCCCTTTTCACATTTCTAGAAGTAAATATATCATTTATTTTTAAATCAATTTACTCATCTTATTATAAACTCTCACTGCGAATTTACTCTTCAATTTATCAACTGATATTCACTTCACCTTATTTATTAACATTGTTTATAAATCACATAGTCTCATTTCCAGTTTACAACGGTTTCACATCACTTAAATCCATTGTAATTTGATTTCTAAATTAAATTCCATTTGTAAATCAATTTCTCAAATAATCCAAACTATATTCCAAACCCAACCCAACCTCGATTATGATTCAATTTGTAATTAAGAAATCTTATTTAAGATCCGGTATATTCAATTTCACATTTATTCCCAAATGCACTTCTTTTCCCAATCCATTTAAAATCATGGTTTAAAAACCTTTTATATTTAAAACAAGTATCACTAAGGAATTACTATTTAAAATCCTTATTCAAATCTCTATTTACCATATTTCGAAATTGTTAAGCACAAATTTAAAGTCAAACTATTTATTTTTCCCAAATTCATTTCTTTAACTAATCCATAATTCACTGTAAATATTTCACTTCCGAATTTCTTTTTAATTTCTTTCAAATTCATAACATATGTTATTGTTATCTAAAAATAGCAAAATCTAGACTTAAACTACCATAGCATCCAATAAATTCATATCATACTACAATCTACCACATATTATTCAAACAGATCATATATCAATATATATGAAATTTAATTCAACATTTTGAGGAATCCAGTTGGATCCCTCCAACTTGTTTCCCTGCATCCATAGATGCTAATACAACATCAAAATACCAATCCCGCTTCGAGGCAGGATATCGTAGTAATATAGGGTCATCTACTATTATGCGGGCCGCATTGTGTCTCATCCGCTAAAATATGCGAGAATATCAATCTAACTACTAATATATATACTACTATATATATTATGACATCCAACTGATAATAATTATTATCAAATCATCCAATCAACCAATAATTTAAATTATTAAAAACTTAAATTTAAATAGCAATCCAAAAATGAGTGAGACTTACTCACATTGATTACAGTCGTCGTTGATATGTTCTGTTTAAATTAAAATTAAACAGTCGTTCAATTTTAACCAAAATCCTTGCTAGCTCCAATTGACTCCAGTCCAATTCCAATGCATAGTATTCGCAGGTATGATTGCAACGCAACTCGTTTCGTTAAATTCTAACATTGTATGAAAAGATATAGTCTTTTACGAATAACAATTTATATAAGTAAATTAATTAACTAAAATTTAAATCACTATTTTTAAATCATTTCCCATTCATAAACATTGGTCCACAAAGGCCACGAACGAGAAGCAAAAAAAACATCCAGACCAGAGCTTCCTCCTCTTCCCTTCTATTCTTCTCCGTCCCTAAATATTCTTTTTTATAAACGACTTCGGCCCACAACCCATCTACCACAAAACCCAAACTGAAAACCGCCTCTTCTTCCTCCATTTTATTTTTTTCTAGAGCAAAGGAAAATGCACGCCATTAACGGGCACGTGCATGCTTCCCCCTCGCTCCACACTCCACGAAACCCCACCACAACTCTGCCGATCAAATCACCGTCGAAATCTCCACCACTCCATACCTATCTAGACAACCCCGCTTCACCCAATCAAAACGCGACTTCGCCCTCCTGCCCTTCAGCCACCGCTCGATCGCGACTCCCAATAGTCGATTGCACTTCACCTCAATAGTAGCGCTCACCCGATCGTCCTACCCGAGTTCAAAGACGACGTCAAATCCACCTATCTCCTCCTAAAACTCGCCAAAACACAAACCCTAGCATTGCCGAGTATAAATTCCCGAACCGTCAATCACCATAAAGTGATGCCACAACCCACTCGAGCATACCAGATTGAAGCTCGAGCCTAAACATGATTTTTAAAGCAATTTTCGAGTATTTTTATGAAGTTTAAATGGAGATTTAGTTTTTTTTAAAGCTGTATATTTTTTCTCTACTCACATTTCACTATCGTGCTCTGTTTTCAAAAAGGGGGAAAGATATGACTTTTTGCGTGCTCGAATAGGTTAGGTCAAATCTTAGGTTGCAGAAGAAAAGAACGGTTTTAATATATATATATATATATATAGACACACACACACACACACACACACACACACACACACACGTATGTATGTGTGTATGTATATGTATGTATGTATGTTTGTATGTACGTATATATGCATGCATTAAATTTTAATACCATCTCGATTACGTAAATCAAAATCTCTAATCCCTAACGAGGCATACTGCTAGGCGTTTATATTATTATACCCCTATTAAGAACGCATTAGAAAAGTTTTATGTAACGACCCAGAATTTTTGAACATTTGAAAATAAAATATTTAATTAATTTTAAATATTTGAATGATGGTTCGATTTAAATTTCAAATTATCAGAATGAATTTGGGGATTAAATTATAAAATTTAATCTATTGAAAGTTCAATAAAAATTTGAATCTTCAATTTTAAGCTGATTAAAAATATTTCAAAGGCTTGTAAAATTCATATGGATAATACTGAAGATAGTAGAAGCTTCAGAATTGGATTTGAAAGTGCTTTGATCAATTTTGAATTTTTATTGTTCGAGTTGATATTTAAAAGTAGTCTTCCGAGGTGCAGACTCGGAATTCGACGAAATCAGTTCCATTGGGTCCGAAATGTTCGGATTTCAAATTTCGTATTATTCGGAATTGTTGTGTGAACATACGACATATAAACGCTTTGAACTTAAATTGTATTCAATTTAAATTTAAAATTGAATTTAGTCAAACATCATACTTTGCCTTCCCATCAAAATGCTGTGGCAAGATAAAGCAAACACGATCTATTTCCCTACCCAGCATGCAATCTTTTTCTTTAATAATAGATCCGAACCCCTTCTTGCAAAACAAAAGAAAAAAATTATACAGCGATTTCAAAATTTTAATGGCCGCATTCATCTCTTTCTATCCCAAATCGAATGGCGGAGCTTCGCAAGTGGGTGACGACTTGGGGCTCGATTCGTGCAGCTCGATTTGGTCGAGGCTTCGACACGGCGGCGACCTTGGGTAGGCAAACAGAGAATGGGCCGGAGCTCGAGTTGAAGGCGGAAGACGCGATTGGTTGTAGGAGGTGAAGTTAGGCACTCTGGGTCGAAGCCGAAGTCGGAGGCGTCAATGTCATGGTGTGGCTGCAGTAGGTATTAGGGTTTCGACTGCGAGAGGAAGGCGATGGGGGCTCGAACGATTGCAGTGAGGTATTTTAGCAATCTATTTATTAAATTTACATATTTATATGTATACATTTTACAAGAAAAAAATAAACTATGCAAATATGTTCAGAAACAAGTAAATATTGATTTAAATTTAATATATTGCAGATTTTTATAAATTTACTGAAAAATAGAAGATTGTATATACAAATAAAGTTTTTTTTAAAAAAAATAGAAGTTTTGGTTAAGTTTATATTAGCAAAGTTATAAAGAAAAAAATGTACTGTGATAATTTTTGTTACCAGGTAGAAGTATTTAAAGTAAATAAATATATATATAGTTTAAAGGAAGTATATATGATAGACAAATATGGAAAATAAAAATGCGAGTTTTTAAGTATTTAATAAACTTATATAATTATTTTTAATTACTAAATATAATCTATAAAAGAAAAATATTTTGTTAAAAGAAGGAATTAGTTAAAAATAAAAAAATAGAAATGGAAATTCATTTTCGACTAGCGGAATTAATTTGTATAAATGGTTCATTTAATTTTTGGCATTAAAAAAATAAATTATAAAAGGAAATTTATTTTTAAAATTAAATTGTAATTAAATAAAATTAAAAAAGGAGAAATTGGTTAAGTAAAACTATCAAAACGAAAAATTGTTTATTTGATTGGTTCGAATGTTGATTTATTTGCATAATATTTATACAAGGTATAAATCAAGAAAAATCGAGTCAAGATGGAAATGGATTGCAAAAATAAAATCAAGGTGAGACCTTCTCACTCAAATTGAAAATTTGGATTGCAGTTATTGATTGCTGTTTGGTTGTGATATTAGATATAGTAGAATATATATATATAGCAGTATATATATATATATATATATATATATATATATATATATATTGGCATATGTATATATTGGAGTTGTTGATTTCCTGCATTATATAGCGGATGAGACCCTATTGCACCGCCTATTTAGGCGGATAATATTTTATAAATCCCATATACCGTGATATCCCGTCTTGAAACGGAATTGGTATTGTGCTAATGTCTGTGGATGCAGGGAAACAGGTTGGAGGGATCCAACTGGATTCCTCAACCGTATTTATTTATTTACATATAGTGTGATATTTGTTGATTATCATATGACGATATATGATGTTTGGATGCCGTGATTGATTATTTGGTGTGTTGCATCATCGGATCCATTTTTGAAGTTTAAAAATAACGATTTTGATTTTTAAGGGATTTTTTAAAGTGATTTTCGAAATTATACGTTTATTAAATTTTCGAATTGCTTCATCTTAAATAATTAAAACGTTATAAATTTTTATTATATAAAAATTAGGATTTTTTTTGTGAAATATAACCAAAGCATGGTTTTTGAAATAAATAGTTGATAAATTTATAAAATGGTTTAAATTGGGATTTTTTTGAATTATTATAAACGATTTATATAAAAGATTTATAAAATTGATATTTTATAAGTTAAAGATATTGAAATTATAAAACGAGCTTTTATAAGTGTTAAAATAAAGTTGTACCTAGTTTTATAAGTAAATAAGAATTTTAGATTTAAAAATAAATGATGATATAAAAGAATGAATTTGTGAATAAATGGATTATAAGTAATTTACTTATAAGTTGGATTCGACATGTAAACGAAATATAAATAGAATTGGTTATTAAAGGAGATTTATAAATCGAAGTAGTTATGAAATAGAAATGGAATTTATAAACATTGTTTTATAAATCCGTAATCAAATAAATTTGATAAGTAAACATAGAAATTATTAAAGAAATTATATCCACAATTTTGGAATGTGGAAAATCCTTTAATTAAATATGTGGAAGTGCTGAATTGGGTCAATAAGGTATATTCACGATTTTGGACAATGAATATATTATTGAATAAAACGGGTATGATTTGGAGAAGTGAAATTTTAAAATGAAGTTAATTGTTTTAAAAGATGTTTTAAAATGTATTAACTATTGAAACCATAGATTTCAACATTCATTGTTGAAATAGACGTTTTCGAGAAATAGAAGGAAATGGTAGACTATCACTGTTGTTATAGTAAACGATTTCCGAAAGGAAATGTTTTTGTACAGTATAAGGATTTCTATATCTATATAAATTTCGAATCCCTATACTGGAGATTTTAGGTCGTCGTAACAATGTTTTACGCAACATTTGTTTGGACTCAAATAAAAGTGTTAAAGAAAATGTTTTTCTTAAAGAATAAAATGTATACTTAATATTATTTAAGTATATCGAATATTTCCCAAATGTTGAAAAATAAATAGATTTGTGAAATACTTATTACTTAATTAGTAGGGAAATGTTTTCCAATATTAAATGAACGTTTTGAGAATTATCTTTTTAAAGATAAATTGAAAGTGGATATTTGAAATCGATTTGAAAATCGTACATTCACAGATATTTTGGAAATGTAAATTCAATATGAAATTTATAAATGAAATTGGGAAAATTGGTTTAAAAATAAATATCGATTTATTTTTGAAGTATGGGAATTATATATATATATATATATATATATATATATATATATATATATATATATATATATATATATATATATATATCTTGTAAAAATATTTTTGGAAGATAAATAATTTGGAAAATTATTTGGAATCTGGTGATGTTGTGCAACCTGTTGATAGCTAAATGACCGGTTATCAATATTTACCTTTAAATAGGTATTTGTTGTGATTGCTTGAATTTGAATGTTGCACTTATTTTTAAAAATAAACGCTCACTATTCGGGTTAGCCGGGAAAGGACCTTGGGTCGTATAACCCATTCCGAATATGTGATACGTCGTAATAGATAGCATTGAAGACCGGTGTAGAAGACCGGATATTTGTGAAAATGGAAGGATTACCGTTGAATGTTTCTGCATCGGCTGATCCCAGATATAGAAATTTATTACCCTTTGTGATGGGAAATCCGGTCATGATTAGTGAATATCCGGATTGCAAGGACTTCTTTGTAAGTGCCTTCGGTTCCGTTCAATCCCGGAACGGACATGTATGGAGATGTGTCTGACGTTACAATTAGAGATGTAAAGCTGGTTTCTATCAAATATATGTCCATTAGTGGCGGAGAATTTATTCTCTTAGCTTAACACCCTTAGAGGTTATATAGTTGATGATTACTAGTGATACATTCCCAAATTGGTAATGTGGCATACGAAGTGCTGTTGAGCATTAAATGATCAAAGCACAGCTTTTATATAAAGCGTGGCTTTGTGGAAGAGACTTCGTAGGACCTCACACCCCGGAAATGGTCAAAACAAGAAGGATGCAGCAAGTTTATTTGGGGGTAGCGCCCCTTTAGCGTATGCCATTCCTTCTGGATAGAGGTGGTATCATGGTATGGAGCCCAGATACTTAACCTATGTTGTTGTTGCAAATTTATTACATTGTGGTTGTTGGAAATCAAGGATCCTCGGATATAGATCGGTTACGATCGGGGGAAGACATATTCGTGTCAGTAGTTACCCAGTTAGGGGTAACCCGGCCTTGTGTTGGCAGAGATACGGTTAGGTTCTCGGGACGTCATTCCAGAGGCGTTTCCATGTGGCACTGGGAAGTTCCTTGGCCTGACCATTTGTTGGAAATCCAAAGAAACAATACGATCTAGTACGGTTTTAGTTGTAGAACCTATCATTCACTTATGGTGGTCACCACTGTTTGGATGGTAGCTATAGTAGGCATAAGTGCGAAATGCCTATGCTGGCTAAGATTTATATCTTTATTTTCGAAATGATTTTTCCTATACTATGCACTAGTAATAATATCAAATGTTTCTTTTTAATGCGTATCAAGCATCTTTGACTATCATAAGGAGAAATCTCCTCCGATTCTGCGTTTGCAGTGTGTGTGTGTGCGGAAGGCTTTATGGTTGTCTCATTTTCTAAAAAGCATTGCGAATCTATTTTAAAATTACCCTGTTCTTTGTTTTAAAGATAAATAACTGTTTTAAGTTCTCACACCAGTCACATGACTGACCTGTAGTTTATTGTTTCCCTTCCTAAACTCTGGGTGCCCACCAAGATACTTTGGAATTCAGGAGTAGCTGGAAGCAAGATGGATGGCATGACGTATTCACTAGTATATAGTATTTCTTTTCCACTATTTTTTGTTGTAAACTCTGATAATGAATGTAATGTGATGTAATGTAATAACTGATATAGTTCTTTGTTTTAAATGATTATTCATTTATCTATTATATGTTGTTCCGCTGCGATTGTGAGATTCTGATATTGTTCCTGTTCAATGTTTTTCTTCTTCTTTTACCTCTTTTTTTTCTTAAAACCCTAAGTGCTCGGTTTTCCGGCATTCGATTGCTCGGCAGTTGATACAGTGAACGTATTGATGTCGGTTTTTCAGAAGTCGAAGAATCGGGTTCTTACAAAGTGTTATCAGAGCATATGGTTGAGCAACAACCATGGCTCTGTTGGGTATTACTCATTAGAGATAGAGCGAGCAGTACTCTAGAATGAGTTTGAGAGTAATAATAGATATGAGCGCGTATTTGTTAGTGAATATGAATTTGTTTTGTATTGTGTTGACTTATCGGTCGATTGTTTATAGATCTGGTCGGTGCAGTCTAGCTAACTGTGTTGATAGGAGTTTCTAAACTCTTAAACAAGATAAACAGACATAGTATTGTTTTTGAATCGGGTGAATGAGAAAATTTTGCCCAAAACTATTTTTGTATAGAAAAGAAGTGATTTTCAATGAATTATTATAGTATATGGATGTTTGGATGTTTGGAAGTGATAATATTGAATTATTATCATTGTTATATGGAATTAAATAAGAAATAAAATGGTATAACCAAAGATTTGAAAATAAATTCACTTAACAAATGAAATTTATAAATATGAATTGAACGTATAAGGAAATGAACTCGTATATGAATAAAATTGTGAATATAAATGGTAAATGTAATTTATAATTGGAAATAGAATTCCAGGAAAATATTTGAAATAAAATTCATTAATGGAATAGATTTGATAAATGAAAACCAATCAAAGAAAATAAATTGGAAAGTGTTTATAAGGAAGAAAAAAATAAAAGATAAACTTCAGTTTGAAGTGAAATAGCTTAAGTAAATATTGAATAAATACTCGACTTAAGAAAAATCTTGTGAATTAATTGCAAATGAAGTGGAATTAAAATAAATTGAGTTGGCATCAATTTAAACTAGTTATAAACTAGAATGGATATTCTATTAAGTGAATATCATTAAATTTGCATAGAAATAATTGTCATTTGACACAAACGAGATTGTATAAAATTATATGAGTTAATGAAAGCAAATAAAATTGATTTTTGAATCAATTAAAATGGTATGAATTTGTTTTGCTTAGAAATGAATAGAATGAAGAAAATGAGTTGTAAACCACTTGATTAAACGGAAATGGCATGTGAATTGGTCGTAAGCGACTAAAGATGAATTGAAACCATATGAATTGCTAATGGAATTTATCTTCAATGTATTGCTAATGAAATCTATATATTTGTTATTGAAAATGAATGAAATGTTAATAGATTTCTTATATTTGTCACTGACGTGTTTAAACTGAGTAAGTGCAGGTTTTGGAAGGTGTTTGGCTGTATTTTGGGTTGCGCAAATGTTAAAAATAAACTGCTTTGCTTAAAAATGCTAAAAAGGTATGCCTATGCAATAGAAAATGGGAAATATGAACTGTTTTTCTGTTTTTCCGACTGAGTGGGTCGATGTATATATATTTATATCTATTGTCAAATTGCAAAAGCTCCTCCGTACAAAGGAGACTCTGCCAAAAATTTTCGAAAATTTTAGGAGTTAGAAACTTTTTGAAAATTGTTGAAAATTTTTAGTTAACGACAAACGATTTCAAATTGCAAACCGAAGTAAATTAGTAAATGAAACTAATTTAAAATAGTGATATGGATCAATTGTAATTAAAGTTAATCGATAAAATTCAATATTTAGAATAGAAGATAAATTGAATTCAAATAGAATTGTTAAGATGATATAAGAAGCATATGTTGAAAATTTTGTAATGAAATTGGCAAAATGGTTTGAATGTTGTAATTGGATATTATGGCTAGCAGGATATACAGGTGTATTAAAAGAAATGGAATTGGGATTTTGATTTCAAAGATAAAATTGAATTGCTCGACAAAAAGGTACGTATTTCAATTTCAATATGAAATTTGGTGATTTTCTTGTCCAGCCGCATGGCTTTTCGTTTTCTTTTTGAATCTGAGGGGCCGTGGTGCCATTTTGTAGCCATACCGAGCTAGCCGCGCAAAAGAGACGCTGGCGAAATTTTTTGAAAATTTAGAGTGTTAGAAGAATTTTGAGAAAATTTTGAAAGTTAGAAATTTGAATTTGAATCTAAATTCAAATTGTTAAGTAAAACAATGTTGTTTGAAACTTATAATTGAAGTGGGAAAGCTAGTTGAAATGATAATGGATCTTTAATAAAAGATTTGTGTTGGTAAGTTGATAAAACTGATTAGTTTTAGAAAGAGAGCGAACGAGTTAAGGATCATTTTTCCTAACTTGTAATTTCGGGATGAAATTCTTTTAACGGGGGAAGATTGTAACGACCTAGAATTTTTGAACATTTGAAAATAAAATATTTAATTAATTTTAAATATTTGAATGATGGTTTGATTTAAATTTCAAATTATCAGAATGAATTTGGCGATTAAATTATAAAATTTAATCTATTAAAAGTTGAATAAAAATTTGAATCTTCAATTTTAAGCTGATTAAAAATATTTCAAAGGCTTGTAAAATTCATATGGATAATACTGAAGATAGTAGAAGCATCAGAATTGGATTTTAAAGTGTTTTGATCAATTTTGAATTTTTTTTGTTCGAGTTGATATTTA
Organism: Allium cepa; assembly: GCA_030765085.1. Classification (NCBI taxonomy): domain Eukaryota; kingdom Viridiplantae; phylum Streptophyta; class Magnoliopsida; order Asparagales; family Amaryllidaceae; genus Allium; species Allium cepa. Next base: position 762,753,376 of record CM060937.1, on the reverse strand, counting down.
AAAGTAGCCTTCCAACGTGCAGTCTTGGAATTCGACGAAACCAGTTACATTGGGTCCGAAATGTTGAATTATTATCGGATTTCAAATTTCGTATTATTAGGAATTGTTGTGTGAGCATACGACGTATAAATGCGTTGAACTTAAATCGTATTCAATTTAAATTTAAAATTGAATTTAGTCAAACATCAATACCTTGCCTTCCCATCAAAATACTGTGGCAAGGTAAAGCAAACACGATCTATTTCCCTACCCAGCACGCAATGATTTTCTTTAATAATATAACCGAACCCCTTCTTGCAAAACAAAAGAAAAAAAATTATACAGCGATTTCAAAATTTTAATGGCCGCATTCATCTCTTTCTTTCCCAAATCGAATGGCGGAGCTTCGCAAGTGGGAGACGACTTGGGGCTCGATTCGAGCAGCTCGATTTGGTCGAGGCTTCGACATGGAGGCGACCTTGGGTAGGCAAACAGAGAATGGGCCGGAGCTCGAGTTGAAGGTGGCAGGCGCGATTGGTTGTAGGAGGTGAAGTTAGGCACTCTGGGTCGAAGCCGAAGTCGGAGACGTCAATGTCGTGGTATGGCTGCGGTAGGCATTACGGTTTCGATTGCGAGAGGAAGGCGATGGGGGCTCGAACAATTGCAGTGAGGTATTTTAGCAATCTATTTATTAAATTTACATATTTGTATGTATACATTTTACAGGAAAAAAATAAACTATGCAGATATGTTCAGAAACAAGTAAATATTGATTTAAATTTAATATACTGTAGATTTTTATAAATTTACAGAAAAATAGAAGATTGTATATACAAACAAAGTTTTTTTTTTTAAAAAAAAAGAAGTTTTGGTTGAGTTTATATTAGCAAAGTTATAAAGAAAAAAAATGTACTGTGATAATTTTTGTTATTAGGTAGAAGTATTTAAAGTAAATAAATATATATACATTTTAAAGGAAGTATATATGAAAGACGAATATGTAAAATAAAAATGCGAGTTTTTAAGTATATTTATATAATTATTTTTAATTACTAAATATAATCTATAAAAGAAAAATATTTTGCTAAAAGAAGGAATTAGTTAAAAATACAAAATTAGAAATGGAAATTTATTTTCGACTAGCGGAATTAATTTGTATAAATGGTTCATTTAATTTTTGGCATTAAAAAAATAAATTATAAAAGGAAATTTAGTTTTAAAATTAAATTGTAATCAAATAAAATTATAAAAGGAGAAATTGGTTAATTAAAACTATCAAAATGAAAAATTGATTATTTGATTGGTTCGAATGTTAATTTATTTGCATAATATTTATACAAAGTATAAATCAAGAAAAATCGAGTCAAGATGGAAATGGATTGCAAAAATAAAATCAAGGTGAGACCTTCTCACTCAAACTGAAAATTTGGATTGTAGTTATTGATTGCTGTTTGGTTGTGATATTAGATATAGTAGGATATATCTATGTATAATATATATATATATATATATTGGCACATGTATATATTGGAGTTGTTGATTTCCCGCATTATATAGCGGATGAGACCCTATTGCACCGCCTATTTAGGCGGATAATAATTTATAAATCCCATATACCGCGATATCCCGTCTTGAAACGGGATTGGTATTGTGCTAATGTTTGTGGATCCAGGGAAACAGGTTGGAGGGATCCAACTGGATTCCTCAACCGTATTTATTTATTTACATATAGTGTGATATTTGTTGATTATCATATGCCGATATATGATGTTTGGATGCCGTGATTGATTATTTGGTGTGTTGCATCATCAGATCCATTTTTGAAGTTTAAAAATAACGATTTTGATTTTTAATGGATCTTTTAAAGTGATTTTCTAAATTATACGTTTACTAAATTTTCGAATTGATTCATCTTAAATAATTAAAACGTTATAACCTTTTATGTTATAAAAATTAGCATTTTTTTGTGAAATATAGCTAAAGCATGATTTTTGAAATAAATAGTTTATAAATTTATAAAGTGGTTTAAATTGGGATTTTTTGAATTATTATAAATGATTTATATAAAAGATTTATAAAATTGATATTTTATATGTTAAAGACATTGAAGTTATAAAACGAGCTTTTATAAGTGTTAAAATAAAGTTGTACCTAGTTTTATACGTAAATAAGAATTTTAGATTTATAAATAAATAATGATATAAAAGAATGAATTTGTGAATAAATGGATTATAAGTAATTTACTTATAAGTTGGATTCGACATGTTAACGAAATATAAATAGAATTGGTTATTAAAGGAGATTTATAAATCGAAGTAGTTATGAAATAGAAATGGAATTTATAAACGTTGTTTTATAAATCCGTAATCAAATAAATTTGATAAGTAAACATAGAAATTATTAAAGGAATTATATCCACGATTTTGGACTGTGGAAAATCCTTTAATTAAATATGTGGAAGTGTTGAATTGGGTCAATAAGGTATATTCACGATTTTTGACATTGAATATATTATTGAATAAAATGGGTATGATTTGGAGAAGTGAAATTTTAAAATGAAGTTAATTGTTTTAAAATATGTTTTGAAACGTATTAACTATCGAAACCATAGATTTCAACATTCATTGTTGAAATAGACGTTTTCAGAAATAGAAGGAAATGGTAGTATAACACTGTTGTTATAGTAAATGATTTCCGAAAGGAAATGTTTTTGTACAGTATAAGGATTTCTATATCTATATAAATTTCGAATCCCTATACAGGAGATTTTAGGTCGTCGTAACAATGTTTTACGCAGCATTTGTTTGGACTCAAATAAAAGTGTTAAAGAAAATGATTTTCTTAAAGAATAAAATGTATACTTAATATTGATTTAACTATATCGAATATTTCCCAAATGTTGAAAAATAAATAGATTTGTGAAATACTAATTATTTAATAAGTAGGGAGATGTTCTCCAATATGAAATGAACGCTTTGAGAATTATCTTTTTAAAGATAAATTGAAAGTGGATATTTGAAATCGATTTGAAAATCGTATATTCGCAGATATTTTGGAAATGTAAATTCAATATGGAATTTATAAATGAAATTGGGAAAATTGGTTTAAAAATAAATATCGATTTACTTTTGAAGTATGGGAATTTTATATATATATATATATATATATATATCTTGTAAAGATATTTTTGGAAGATAAATAATTTGGAAAATTATTTGGAATCTGATGATGTTGTGCATACCTATTGATAGCTAAATGATCGACAATAAATATTTACCTTTAAATAGGTATTTGTTTTGATTGCTTGAATTTGAATGCTACACTTATTTTTAAAAATAACCGCTCACTATTCGGGTTAGCCGGGAAAGGACCTTGGGGTCGTATAACCCATTCCGAATATGTGATACGTCGTAATAGATAGCATTGATGACCGGTGTAGAAGACCGGATATTTGTGAAAACGGAAGGATTACCGTCGAATGTTTCTGCATCGGATGATCCCCGTTATAGAAATTTATTACCCTTTGTGATGGGAAGTCCGGTCATGATTAGTGAATATCCGGATTGCAAGGACTTCTTTGTAAGTGCCTTCGGTTCCTGTAACAACCCGCATATTTATCGATTTTATATTTAAATATTTTGTCGTTAATCGGATATTGGTCCGAAAAGCTACCTTTTGCAAACGGTCAAATTAGGACTCGAGACCACTTCCATTGAGTTCAAAATGTCGTTTACAACTTTTTTAAGTATAAACATTGATAGGTTTAGAGTTAGTGAAATTTCACTAACTTTTCCCGCCTTGGACTTTGGGTTAGTTTAGCCTATTAAGCCCAAGTTCCAACCCCCTTCTCCTCACTCTTCATAAATTTCCTAACTAACTCAAGCTTTGGCATTAATGGTGAAGAGAATGGGAAATTAAAACTCCAAGCACAAATTCAACTGCAAATCCAACATTCAACTCCAAATTCAAGTAGAAGATATTGAATTCAAGCTTTGGATTGCTTCTCCTTGCTTTCAAGCTTCATCTTCATAAAATTTAGTGCAAAGGTGAGATTTTTATCTCACAATTCTAGCCTATAGCTATACTGGACCGTTGGGAATGATTCCCTATCACTTTTGCATGCACATTTGCATTTGGTTTGGATTGGATTGGCGAAAAACTCCAATTTTTAGCGTTTTGGTGAATTTTCTGCATTTAGGTCGTTCTGGCCATTTTCGTATGCTTGGAGTTAGGTCGGTCGCGACATAACCCTTAGGTCGCTCGCGTGTTAGCGCGCTAGGTCGCACTGCACGTATTGTCATCTCGGAATTAGGTCGTTGGGCTTTAAGTCGTAGGTCGTTTGGCCCATAGGTCGTTAGGTCGCTAACACTTAGGTCGTTTCTGGCCTTAAACCCCCTCTGCAGTGTTAGGTCGCTCGCGAGTTGAGTCTTAAGCCGTAGGTCATTCGCGAGTTAAGCTTTAGGTCGTTTGGCCTTTATAACGTTAGGTCGCTCGCGTGCTAAAACGTTAGGTCGCGTGATCTATATCCCGTAGGTCGTTGACCCCTTGAGTCGTAGAACTGATAGGTCGCTCGCGAGTTAAAATCGATAGGTCGCTCGACCACTAGATCGTATGACCTGTTAGGTCGTTAGGTCGCATGGGTTTTAAGCCGCGTATCAGTTAGGTCGTTGCACCTTATAACCCTTAAGTTGCTCACCTCTGTTAGGTCGCGAGTCCCTTAAGTCGCTCGCCTCCGTTAGGTCGTGCATCCTCCTAACTCGTTCGGCCTTGCCTTCGTTAAGTCGCGTGACACATTAGGTCGCGCATCACCTTAACTCGCTCGACCTTGTTTAGGTCGTTAGGTCGCGAAGACCCTTAGGTCGCAACCATTAGGTCGAACCCTGTAAGCGGTGGCGTTGCCCCCGCACCCCCACCTTGGGGGGTTGCCACCCCCCCTGGACCCCCCCTCCGTAGGGGCTCTTTGATGAAAGAAGCATTTTGAGTTGATTTCCTTGGATTTCATTCACGTCTTTGAACGCGAAGTTTTTGTGATTTGTCACTTTAATAAAATAAAGGTTTCAACACTAGTAGTAAATATCAAAACTCTTTCAGCAAAACGATTTCAACTCTATTTTTAATAACAAAGCTTTTTCCTTAAACCATTTTCCAATCTATTAGTATATACAAACCTTTACCTCACTCGTATGAGAAATCTAATTAAATGACTTAGTAAAACAAGTGGTATGAAACGCTTGCGTTTACTTCGTCGGTTAATTCTTGGACTTGTTCGATTGAATCTCTTGTGACAATTTTCTAGTGGAGATCTACAGTTTGTTAGTAAATATTTGAGTTAAGCAAGTGGTTATGGGACATGAAGTTAAACTTTTATATTTACTAACTTAGTGTAATTGACACTTCTTGATGATCATGACGATCATTTTTGTGTTTTAGACTAGCAACTGTGCGATGTCTCTTTGTCTGCGGGGGAGACTAGACCCCGCTCTTGTGATGTTTCGCTATCTCATTTGTGTGATGTTTCGCCATCACATATGTGGGGTAGCGCCCCACGGTCTTCGGGCCATACGTGTGTCAAAATTATGGCTTGCAACCATGAGATAGCTTCTCGCTTTGTGTTACACGTGAAGGTGAGTTTTCATGCTCCCATTTTGTGAGTTTTCATGCTCCTATATTGTAATTTCTGGATTTCTTGTGTAGTCTTCTGGAATTTGTGCTTCACTTGTTTTCATGACTTTCATTGTTATGATTTTCCAACTTTTATGTTTAGGTGAATTTGGATCTTTTAGAAGATTCTTTTGATATTGTTTGATCTCTTGATGATCTTCATTTACATGCTTATCATAGTATGTCTTTATGGTTACTATATGTTCTTGCCATATCTATTGTTTATATCATATTATCTGATATTTATAGCTAGACTGATCCATTTATTATTTTCTTATAAATAATACTCGGGTCAGACCGAGATGTTACAGGTGCTTCTGCTTAACTTCTCCCCCAGGGATTTACTACTTTGACTTTTGGCTGACCTTTTAGAATAGCAGTTTTTGTCGTTTACACTTGAGATATAGACTCATAGATGTATTCTTTTGCATAGCACGTGTTGCTATTCTTTTTTATTATTGTGGATCTTTTTGACCACTACTCTGATGTACACTTTCATGTGTTAGTTATATATTCATATCTTCTTCCGCCTTTGTGATATGGATGTCTGTGACTGATTTGTGTTATTCATATTTCTATGTTTGTTTCCGAAAATTATTATAGCCACTGCGTGATAAGAAATCACGAGGATGGTCGCTCCTCAACAGCCTTATTCTCCGTGCTAGTTGACAACTCTACACCGTAGTGTTCTTGGCTAGTGTGGGTATGGCGGTGGGGCGTCACAGTTCCGTTCAATCCTGGAACGGACTTGTATGTAGGTGTGTCTGACGTTACAATTTGAGATGTAAAGCTGGTTTCTATCAAATATATTTCCGTTGGTGGCGGAGAATTTATTCTCTTAGCTTAACACCCTTAGAGGTTATATAGTTGATGGTTACTAGTGATACATTCCCAAATTGGTAATGTGGCATACGAAGTGCTGTTGAGCATTAGATGATCAAAGCACAGCTTTTATATAAAGCGTGGCTTTGTGGACGAGACTTCGTCGGACCTCACACCCCAAAAATGGTTAAAACAGGAATGATGCAGCAAGGTTATTAGGGGGTAGCGCCCCTTTAGTGTATGTCATTCCTTCTAGATAGAGGTGGTATCATGGTATGGAGCCCAAATACTTAACCTATGTTGTTGCTGCAAATTTATTGCTTTGTGGTTGTTGGAAATCGAGGATCCTCGGATATAGATCGGTTACGATCGGGGGATGACATATTCATGTCAGTAGTTACCCAGTTAGGGGTAACCCGACCTTATGTTGGCAGAGATCCGGTTTGGTCCTCGGGACGTCATTCCAGAGGCGTTTCCATGTGGCAATGGGAAGTTTCTTCGCCTGACCATTTGTTGGAAATCCAAAGAAACAATACGATCTTGTACGGTTTTAGTTGTAGAACCTATCATTCACTTATGGTGGTCACCACTGTTTGGATGGTAGCTATAGTAGGCATAAGTGCGAAATGCCTATGCTGGCTAAGATTTATATCTTTATTTTTGAAATGATTTTTCCAACACTATGCACTAGTAATTATATCAAATGTTTCTTTTTAATGCGTATCAAGCATCTTTGACTATCATAAGGAGAAATCTCCTCCGATTCTGCGTTTGCATTGTGTGTGTGTGCGGGGGCCTTATGGTAGTCTCATTTTCTAAAAAGCATTGCGAATCTATTTTAAAATTATCCTGTTCTTTGATTTAAAGATAAATAACTGTTTTAAGTTCTCACACCAGTCACATGACTGACCTGGAGTTTATTGTTTCCCTTCCTAAACTCTGGGTGCCCACCAATTTCTACACGGGCAGTCTAGAGTTAGGTTACCGGGATACTTTGGAATTCAGGAGTTGCTGGAAGCAAGATGGATGGCATGACGTATTCACTAGTATATAGTATTTCTTTTCCGCTGTTTGTTGTTGTAAACTCTGATAATGAATGTAATGTGATGTAATGTAATAACTGATATAGTTCTTTGTTTAAATGATTATTCGTTTATATATTATATGTTGTTCTGCTGCGATTGTGAGATTATGATATTGTTCCTGTTCTATCTTTTTCTTCTTCTTCTACCTCTTTCTTTTTCTTAAAACCCTAAGTGTTCGGTTTTCCGGCATTCGATTGCTCGGCAGTTGATAAAGTGAACGTATTGATGTCGGTTTTTCGAAAGTCGAATAATCGGGTTCTCACATTTTGAGTCCTAATTCGATCATATGGAGAAGATAGCTATTTGGACCAAATTATTATATTGAATTTTCGATATTAATTTCAACGCGTTTATACCCTGTACGATCAAATGTAACTCCAAAAGCTACAAAATTTGAAATTTGATAATAACACACTATTACGGATCCTACTGGAACTGGTCTCGTTGAAGTCCTAAAAAGTTCCTCAGAAGGCTATTTTTATACATTAATTTAAAAAAGATATTTCTAAAATCGAGTGAATCGCTTTGAAATCCTATTTAAAAATTTTATTATCTTTATTCTTACTAATATAAATATAATAAGCCTTTAGATTATTTTTAACAACCTCAAAACTCAAAATTTCATTATTTTAACCGAATTTCCACTTAGTAAACTTGATTATTAAATCATCCAATAAATCGTTATATTTGAAATTTAGTTAAAGATTAACTTCTAAATATTTAAAATCAGTTAACATTCCAATTTCAATGATCAAAATTCTAGGTCGTTACGCTTACTTTAAATTATATATAATAATAATGATAATAATAATAATAAATTTCAAAACATGGTTAAATAATTGTTTAAAATATCAAAGCACTTTTAAAATAAATATTAATAACTAACTCCAATTCATTTTTTAAAATTTCTAATCGATTTACAAAATTTGATTATAAAACTAAGAATTCATTTCAACAGATTTAAATATTTAAATGACTATCTTTCTGAAATATTTAATCTAATCAATAGTATTTAAAACTACATAGTTTAATAGTTAAAAATCAATTTCTAAAACAAACCTCAACTTGTGAAAAACTATTCTTAACATACCCATTTTTTACGTATAAATCTCTCTCGATTTATCCTAAATAGATTTACATTTCCAATTCCATAGCTTTTCCCAAATTCAAAAATAGAATTTACTATTTCTTTCTAAACTGATTTCCATATTTCATTTTAAATTCACACCGTGAATTTATATTTCCAATTTATGGAATGATAATCATTCCACTTAATTTATAGACATTGTTTATAAATTTCATAAACTCATTTCCAATTTTATAACAGGTTCATATTACTAAAAATTCATTTATCAGTCGATTTCTATTTAAAATTGCATTTATAAATCTACTTCTTAAATAATTCAAACTATATTCCAAAACAATCAAATCTCGATTTCGTCTTCCACTCCATATTTTTAAGAACCTTATTTAAAATCCATTGTTGAAAATTTCCAATTTAAAATTCTCTATTTGGAACCATTTAACAAAATAGCTAAATAAATACTCAAAATCCTATCATTTATTTTATCTAATTCTATTCCATTTTAAACAATCCCAAAATTCAATATAAATATCTACATTTCCAAAATCGCCTTTTAAATTCCCTTTTTAAATTCAAAAATATTATTTTCGTATTTATAATACCAAAATTAAGGCCAGTGCTACTATAACATCCAATAAATTCAAATCACACAACAATCCATAATAGATTATTCAATCATACCATATATCGCGTTGAAAACAATCAATATATTTGAGGAATCCAGTAGGAACCCTCCAATATATTTCCCTGCAATAACAGATGCTATATAACATAAAATTCCAATCCCGCTTCGAGGCGGGATATCGTGGTAATATAGGGTCATCCGCTATTATGGGAGTCACATAGCATCTCATCTGCTCCAATCGGTGGAAAATATATCCAATCTTAATATATATATATATATTTATATATACTAATATATATAATATAACATCCAACTGATATTAATTTATCAATTCATCAATTCAACCAATAAATAATTTTTACCACTTTAAAATAAAATTAGTTATCTAAGATGAGTGAGATTTACTAACTTTGATTTTGTAGTCGCCAAACATTTTGTTTTTTTTTGAAATAAAATTGAACTGACATTCAATTTTGAACCAAAATTCTAATAAGCTCCAAATTCATCCAAACCAGTTGCATTGTGAAGCTATCCACGCCACGATCACAAAGAAATTTTTTTGTTCCAATCGAACCTCGTATGAGGGAGATATGAATTTTTGAAGTAATCAATTAAATTTATAATAATAAAATAAAAAGTTAGGTAAGTTCGGCTCACATCCATAATAAGTTTCAAAATAGAGAAAACATCCTTCCCAAACTAAACTTACATTTCCGGTCCCTATTTTCAAATTCGCGCATGCAAAAAGACCTAAATCCTTATTTTTTTGACATTTCAAACGCGCATAACTTTATGTAGAAAAAACGGATCAACATACCATTTTCACCGAAAAATCACAAATTTTACAATCTTTAAAATGAGATCCATTGTTAATCCAAAAAATTTATATACGTAGTAAATGTGCAATTATTTCATATATTTGCAAACAATTCAGCAAATTTTGAACACTTTCTTTTTTTCAGATTTACAACATTTGCAAATAATTGCAGACATTTCTGCAACTATATGGTATAGTTGTAGAAATGTCTGCAACTATTGCATATAGTTGCAGACATTTCTAAAACTATTGCATATTTGTAGAAATGCAACTATTGCATATACTTGTAGAAATGTCTACAACTATTGCATATAGTTGCAGAAATTTCTGCAACTATATGGTATAGTTGCATACATTTCTACAACTATTGCATATAGTTGCGAAATGCAACGATTGCAAATAGTTGTAGAAATGTCTGCAACTATTGCATATAGTTGCAGAAATTTCTACAACTATTTTACATAGTTGTAGGCATGTTTGCAACAATTGCATATAATTGCTGAATTGTCTGCAACCATTGCATGTAATTGTAGACATTTCTGCAACTATTGTATATAATTGCAGTTTTCCATTGAAATCGAGAAAGATGAGCGCGCCATTGAAGAAGAAGATGAAATCAAGAAAAATAAGTTCGCCAATGATGAGGAAGATGAAATCAAGAAAGATAAATTCGTTATTAAAATCAATCGTGCAAAAAGCGGAGGGGTATATTAGGAAAAAAACAACAGAAATGAAAAAAGGGACCTGCAAATTATGTTTTCGTACGGGAGGAGTTTAGTGAATTAAGTTTGCTTTTAGGGATGCATGCCTAATATTCACTAAAAGCTTTATATATATTACAAGATTACCCACAAATAATTTTTGTGACGCCCCACCTCTATGCTCACAATAACAAAGAGTATTAAAGGAAATACTGTCTGTTATCACGAAGAATAAGGCTGGATAGGAGCGGCCATCCATAGTTAGGCCTTACACTAGTATTGGTTATCTCGATAGGAGTGGTATATATTTTTATTTTTCATCTCTTATTTATTTACTCCCATCAACATATCCAATTCCAGTATAAAACGAACTATGACGGTTCATAATAGTTTACGACAATAGATATAATAATAACACAGATAATATATATGCGGAACATAGATTAAACAAAAATGTCTCATATATATAATAACTGATGTCAGTTACAATACATGTGATACAATACATATGATACAACTACAACAGTCGACTCAGGAACTTATATACACAAGTACATTATCGTAAATAATATACAAGAATATACAACATCCTATACTATGACAACATCTACTCCAAAGAGTATGAAAAGACTTCATAGCTCTAGCAGCAGCTCCAAAGTAAGATATCTACAACCTGTAAATACTTGGTCTGACCCGAGTATTAAATTCAAGAGAAAATAATACACGGGTCAGTCTAATTCAAACTCAGTTATTAGTGCACAGAAGCAATAATAATTAAATATGAATAGACGACATTCACAATAAATCTCGTCTATCCGATCCTTAAATAAAGAAATCAGATAACGATAAATATAACACGTAACAGTGTTAAGCAACAAATCAGCAAATTAAACCGAATCAGAATACAATTCAGAATATTGAATTGAATAAACAAAACAGTTCAAACCATTGAAATATCAATTAAAATATTAATTTGGGTAGGGCTGCAGTACACGCACGCGTGCACTGCCTCGCCACTACAACATATGGAATACAAAATAGTTCCATAAATCAAAAGCAAAAGAAATAACAATAAAACCAATACCGTGTGGCTGCAGTTCACGCTTGCGTGCACTGCCTTGCCACTACAGTGATAATGTACTCAAAAGACCAACGAACCAAAATCAGTGAATTAAAAGCGAATGGCACCAACTCAAATCACAATGGACCAGATGGAACTGCAACGTCTAGCACAGCATCCATCCAGTGACCATCAAATGAACAAAGTGTACATGAAGGCACAATGAAAATTCGCCATCAAACACAAGGTCAAACCCAGAATACCGGATTCAACTCAAGTGCAATAAGAAACAAATCCAAATACATATCAGACAATGCTGCGAGATTCAAAACGCGTTCATGTATACTCAAGACTAAAAGCAAAGGAAACACAACTCAAGTACAAAGCACAAAGGCTCGAATGACCAAGTGCACAAGGCAGTGGTATAACATGGAGACACAACAGGATGAAGGTGAGAGTACCATAGATATGGCACCACAGCACACAACAGAAGGTAACACAGAGCAGTTCAAATGAGAGTAATGTCACCTGTGAATACAGAGACCAAATGCAAATGCAATGTGAACCAGACAGTACGCGAGTGAACGAAGTGCGTATGAAGGCATGGTGCAAACTACTGCACCCACTAAATGGCAACATGTACCACAGTGAAAGGTAGCGAATGGCTGTCTCAAGCAACAGCAAGTATACGTGTTCGATCAAAGCGAAGAAATGCCAAAGTTTAGCATCATGTCAGAGCCAAAGTGGTCAAGGCTAAAAATTGAACAACAAAGTAAGTCCTGCAGCAGTTTCAATTAAACACAACAAGATAGGTCAGTGAACCCAAATACTACAAGAAACAAGTATACATACTGTCTCAATGGTCAAAACAGCTACAAGAAATGATCAACTCAAGAAATACCTCCACTACACGTGAACAGTGAACAACAACGGACCTAAATGCAGCAGTTCGAACCAAGACAGTGTCATGGTTGAATCAACAACAAAACACATGTCAACAACGAAACATCATCATCCGAATAATGCAACAGTCAAGTAAAATGACTCAACTCAAGTGAATGCAACTCACAAGCTACGGGAATACTAACCACACATAAAGACGAGGCCAGTGGAAGGAGTATTCAAATGAAATCCAGACAGTATAGAGTATAGACACTACAAGCCCAACCACCAAGATCAAAAATAAAGAATGAAGACAACAGGCAGGTCAAACAGACAAGGGGTGCACAAGTGAACCATGAACAACATTAAATACAAGTGTACTTGCATGTCTATATATGTGTACACATGGTATCAGTATACAACTGCATATCTTCATCAATGAAACAGGACTAGCAAAGCCTAGAGTACAAGTACTGTGCCCACAGATATGAGAAATGGCAAGTTTAAACCGAAGTCATACCTTAAACTAGTTGTTCAAATCCGAGTGAACTGTAAGCATCAGAGAAATCAAGACAAGCACTGATACAAGGATGGCCAGAGCCAAAGTACACAAGAGCCAGAAGTTTAAGAGGTCAGAATACAAAATTTGGAAAAAAGTCAGCAACCAACATAGGTCAAAGTCATACATTATCCCGTATCAAGCCGAAGTCAACTATGCCACAGAGTAACCATGCTAAAGCCATGGAATACAAAACAACTTAAAGCCGATGCCAACCCAAAAATGCAATTCAAATTAAACTATGTCTAAATCAACATCATAATAACCCCAAAATCAAACAAAACGATACACAAAATACATCTGATCAAAGTCAAATGAAGCCGTGGTGGCCGCGAGATACAACGATACCGCGATAACCAGAACACAAGCAATCATCACATCAAAACAAAATAGAACTGCTAAGATACACAATAATGAGAAAGAACCAGATGTGAGTGATAATTCACTCACCTTAATTTGAAGCGAATACGAACTCAGAGACAAAGCCAGAAACACGATGTTGATTGAAGAAACCCTAGCCAAATCAATTATTCAACCGAGCATTTCAAAGTCGCCACCTTCGCATTCATGAAAACCCTCAGTTGCATAGACGAAGAACAAAGCCCTAATTCACTTGAAAGAGGAACGGCTGCCATTTTTTTCGATTGTTTAGGTTTAGGGTTTGTGAATAATGACTGAAGGGGAAACGAACGGGTCTTTAATTTTTGCTAAGGCCAAATAAAATAAAATAATAAATAAATAAATAAAAAGAGCTTGGGCCAAGAATAAAGCCCACATACTCTTAACAACATTTTAAAAGAATTTCAGCCGAGTAAAACACCCGATAGCAATAAACCAACCGATTTAAAAACTCTAAATGACAACACCTAGCAAAATCAGTCGTCTAATGACGATAATAAAATAAATGCAAAACCCCGGGTTGTTACAGACTCCCCTCCTTATAAAAATTGCGTCCCCGCAATTTTCATAATTAAAGGCGTCAATAACAATTATTTCTCTGACATAAACTGGTTAAGCTAGAAAAATAATGTCGGGAATACAAACGCCAAAGAAATCTTTTAATTTCATAAAAGGAATTCACAAATTCTCAACAAAGTCTAATTATCAATAGATAATTCAGAAAACAGCAAAACTGAATAAGCAATATTCAATTATCAATTAGATAATCAGAATACAGAAATCACAAAACAGCAATATCTAATTATCGATACGATAATTATAAAGCAGAAAAATCTAATTATATCAACAAAGATAATTATAAAACCCAAATCGCAAATCGCAAAACCATAAATATCTGGTTATCAAAACGGTAATCAGAAAACAGCAAAGGTCTAATTATTAAAAACAATAATCAAATTTCAAATCAACAAATATTTAATTATCAAAAGCGATAATTAAATCTCAAATCAGCAAATATTTAATTATCAAAAGCGATAATCAAAATCAACAGATATCTAATTATCACAAGCGATAATTAGAAACAACAAATATTCGATTATCAAAAACGATAATCAAAATCAACAGATATCTAATTATCACAAGCGATAATTAGAAACAACAAATATTCGATTATCAAAAACGATAATCAAAATAAACAGATATCTAATTATCACAAGCGATAATTAGAAACAACAAATATTCGATTATCAAAAACGATAATCAAAATAAACAGATATCTAATTATCACAAGCGATAATTAGAAACACAAATATTCGATTATCAAAAACGATAATCAAAATCAACAAATATCTAATTATCACAAGCGATAATTAGAAACAACAAATATTCGATTATCAAAAACGATAATCAAAATCAACAGATATTTAATTATCACAAGCGATAATTAGAAACAACAAATATTCGATTATCAAAAACGATAATCAAAATCAACAGATATCTAATTATCACAAGCGATAATTAGAAACAACAATTATTCGATTATCAAAAACGATAATCAAAATCAACAGATATATAATTATCACAAGCGATAATTAGAAACAACAAATATTCGATTATCAAAAACGATAATCAAAATCAACAGATATCTAATTATCACAAGCGATAATTAGAAACAACAAATATTCGATTATCAAAAACGATAATCAAAATCAACAGATGTCTAATTATCACAAGCGATAATTAGAAACAACAAATATTCGATTATCAAAAACGATAATCAAAATCAACAGATATCTGATTATCACAAGCGATAATTAGAAACAACAAATATTCGATTATCAAAAACGATAATCAAAATCAACAGATATCTAATTATCACAAGCGATAATTAGAAACAACAAATATTCGATTATCAAAACAATATTCAAAATCAACAGATATCTAATTATCACAAGCGATAATTAGAAACAACAAATATTAGATTATCAATAGCGATAATCAAAATCAATAGAAAACTAATTATCACAAGCGATAATTAGAAACAACAAATATTCGATTATCAAAAACGATAATCAAAATCAACAGATATCTAATTATCACAAGCGATAATTGGAAACAACAAATATTCAACTATCAAAAACGATAATCAAAATCAACAGATATCTAATTATCACAAGCGATAATTAGAAACAACAAATATTCGATTATCAAAAACGAAAATCAAAATCAACAGATATCTAATTATCACAAGCGATAATTAGAAACAACAATTATTCGATTATCAAAAACGATAATCAAAACAACAGATATCTAATTATCACAAGCGATAATTAGAAACAACAAATATTCGATTATTAAAAACGGTAATCAAAATCAACAGATATCTAATTATCACAAGCGATAATTAGAACTCAGATCAACAAATATCCAATTACCTGCAGATAATTGGAAACAACAAATATCTAGAAATCAATAAAGATACTCTAGAAAATCAACATAAAAGGTTGGATCGATCCCAGCAGATGGCAAGTTTTAGCTAAGCCGCACGTGCATCTCACAGTGGCCGAAGCCTACCAAGTACTCAACATAATTTTGGCGCCCATCAGATTGACCCGAAGGTCCGCAGAGTGACCCGAAGGTCTAGTACTGGTATTTGACCCGAAGGTCCAGCAGAGTGGCCCGAAAGCCCAACAAATGACCCGGAAGTCTAGCAGAGTGGCTCGAAAGCCAAATAAAATCATCAGATATTCAATTAACGAGTCCGGAATTAACCGAAAAAGCAAACGCACATGTCCCATACCACGTGTTTTACTAAATCGTTTGATTCTCTTCATCGTTTCCTTGAACGTTTAAAATCATCAAACAGCAAATGTTTCAATTAACGAGTCCGGAATTAACCGAAATAGCAAACGCTCATGTCCCATACCACGAGTTTTACTAAATCGTTTGATTCT
The DNA here is from genome assembly GCA_030765085.1 of Allium cepa. Taxonomy (NCBI): domain Eukaryota; kingdom Viridiplantae; phylum Streptophyta; class Magnoliopsida; order Asparagales; family Amaryllidaceae; genus Allium; species Allium cepa. Next base: position 762,736,748 of record CM060937.1, on the reverse strand, counting down.
CTTCGTCGTTTCCTTGAAAGTGCAAAATGGTGTATTCAAAAATAACATTTCACATTCTCAAACGGACAAGTCAAAAATTAAGCGAATCAGTAAAAGAAAGGGGTCATAGTCCTCGATTTTTCTGAAATGTTTAAATCGCTTTCTCATTCTTTTGAAAGCACAAAAATGTAAAACTTCTGAAAACAATTTCATTTATTTCACAAAAGTAATAATTTACATTCTCAAACGAACAAGTCCAGAATTAACCGAATCAGTAAAAGAAAGTGTTCATAGTCCTCGATTTTTCTGAATCGTTTAAATCTCTTTCTCATTCTTTTGAAAACATAAACTGAAAATTTTTGAAAACAATTTTTTTTTAAACGCCTTTTTATAATCACGTGATTAAATCAGCAACATAAGTAGCAACTTCAACAAGAAAATGGTACTTCTCAAAACACCGTAAAAACGGATCTCAAAATCAGCATTGCGGGATAACCGCTTCAAATCCACTTTAAAATTTGACGGTTACTGAAGTCAAAGTGACAGTAATTTTTTTAAACGTCAAAATCTCATCAAAATAATTCGCATCAAAATGTAATACCAGTGAATTTTCATTCATTTAAAAATGTCAACAAACGCCGTGCTTCAAAATATAGCATTGGTGTAAAAATCCCGTTATAATAATAACGGCAACAAAATACGTCTCATAACCAAGCATCGGTTCAACGTAAAATTAATGCAGTAACGTGCAACTTGAATTTGCAAGTATACTACGAAATGAACAAAGAAATCATTCAATTATATCTTCAATGAAGATATTTTAAAACAGCAAAAATCTAATCAGATATGATTAGTATCAAAGGAAACAAGCAAAAATTTTAACAAAACCACATAGCTGCAATCGCTTCGAATCCTCAAATCGAATTCGAAATTTTAAAGAAAACAAAATAAACACAACTATGTAAACAACAAATGAAATTTAATTCAATTTCTTATTTTGATTTTAAATCAAAATAATTATCATCTGTACTCAGCGAAGCAGTCATACTGTTTTCGCTGCGCACTCTGATAAACAAAGCACGAATCAATCAATCATCAAAACTCAAATCAACTTTTATTTTTTAAATAAAGCTATTTAAAAATTTCATCAAAATTTCAAAACTTTAGTTTTGACTCAAAGCACATATAAAACATCGACTAATAGTTGTAACACATGTTCCATCTACGTTATGTTTTATATTATGTCCATAAACCCCAAGCTCTGATACCAAACTGTGACGCCCCATCTCTATGCTCACAATAATAAAGAGTATTAAAGGAAATACTGTCTGTTATAACGAAGAATAAGGCTGGATAGGAGCGGCCATCCATAATTAGGCCTTACACTAGTATTGGTTATCTCGATAGGAGTGGTATATATTTTTAATTTTCATCTCTTATTTATTTACTCCCATCAAAATATCCAATTCCAGTATAAAACGAACTATGATGGTTCATAATAGTTTAGGACAATAGATATAATAATAACACAGATAATATATATGCGGAACACAAATAAAACAAAAATGTCTCATATATATAATAACTGATGTCAGTTACAATACATGTGATACAATACATATGATACAACTACAACTGTCGACTCAGGAACTTATATACACAAGTACATTATCGTAAATAATATACAAGAATATACAACATCATATACTATGACAACATCTACTCCAAAGAGTATGAAAAGACTTCATAGCTCCAGCAGCAACTCCAAAGTAAGATATCTACAACCTGTAAATACTCGGTCTGACCCGAGTATTAAATTCAAGAGAAAATAATACACGGGTCAGTCTAATTCAAACTCAGTTATTAGTGCACAGAAGCAATAATAATTAAATATGAATAGACGACAGTCACAATAAATCTCGTCTATCCGATCCTTAAATAAAGAAATCAGATAACGATAAATATAACACGAAACAGTGTTAAGCAACAAATCAGCAAATTAAACCAAATTAGAATACAATTCAGAATATTGAATTGAATAAACAAAACAGTTCAAACCATTGAAATATAAATTAAAATATTAATTTGGGTAGGGCTGCAGTACACGCACGCGTGCACTGCCTCGCCACTACAACATATGGAATACAAAATAGTTCCATAAATCAAAAGCAAAAGAAATAACAATAAAACCAATACCGTGTGGCTGCAGTTCACGCTTGCGTGCACTGCCTTGCCACTACAATGATAATGTACTCAAAAGACCAACGAACCAAAATCAATGAATTAAAAGCGAATGGCACCAACTCAAATCACAATGAACCAGATGGAACTGCAACGTCTAGCACAGCATCCATCCAGTGACCATCAAATGAACAAAGTGTACATGAAGGCACAATGAAAATTCGCCATCAAACACAAGGTCAAACCCAGAATACCGGATTCAACTCAAGTGCAATAAGAAACATATCCAAATACATATCTGACAATGCTGCGAGATTCAAAACGCGTTCATGTATACTCAAGACTGGAAGCAAAGGCAACACAACTCAAATACAAAGCACCAAGGCTCGAATGACCAAGTGCACAAGGCAGTGGTATAACATGAAGACACAACAGGATGAAGGTGAGAGTACCATAGATATGGCACCACAGCACACAACAGAAGATAACACAGAGCAGTTCAAATGAGAATAATGTCACCTGTGAATACAGAGACCAAATGCAAATGCAATGTGAACCAGACAGTACGCGAGTGAACGAAGTGCGTATGATGGCGTGGTGCAAACTACTGCACCCACTAAATGGCAACATGTACCACAGTGAAAGGTAGTGAATGGCCGTGTCAAGCAACAACAAGTATACGTGTTCGATCAATGCAAAGAAATGCCAAAGTTTTCATGTCAGAGCCAAAGTGGTCAAGGCTAAAAATTGAACAACAAAGTAAGTCCTGCAGCAGTTTCAATTCAACACAACAAGTTAGGTCAGTGAACCCAAATACTACAGGAAACAAGTATACATACTGTCTCAATGGTCAAAACGGCTACAATAAATGATCAACTCAAGCAATACCTCCACTACACGTGAACAGTGAACAACAATGGACCTAAATGCAGCAATTCGAACCAAGACAGTGTCATGGTTGAATCAACAACAAAACACATGTCAACAACGAAACATCATCATCCGAATAATGCATAAGTCAAGTAAAATGACTCAACTCAAGTGAATGCGACTCACAAGTTACGGGAATACTAACCACACATAAAGACGAGGCCAGTGGAAGGAGTATTCAAATGAAATCCAAACAGTATAGAGTATAGACACTACAAGCCCAACCGCCCAGATCAAAAATAAAGAATGAAGACAACATGCAGGTCAAACAGACAAGGGGTGCACAAGTGAACCATGAACAACATTAAATACAAGTGTACTTGCATGTCTATATATGTGTACACATGGTATCAGTATACAACTGCATATCTTCATCAATGAAACAGGACTAGCAAAGCCCAGAGTACAAGTATTGTGCCCACAGATATGAGAAATGGCAAGTTCAAACCGAAGTCATACCTTCAACTAGTTGTTCAAATCCGAGTGAAGTGTAAGCATCAGAGAAATCAAGACAAGCACTGATACAAGGATGGCCAGAGCCAAAGTACACAAGAGCCAGAAGTTCAAGAGGTCAGAATACAAAATTTGGAAACAAGTCAGCAAACAACATAGGTCAAAGTCATACATTATCCTGTATCAAGCCGAAGTCAACTATGCCACAGAGTAACCACGCTAAAGCCATGGAATAACAAAACAACTTAAAGCCGATGCCAACCCAAAAATGCAATTCAAATTAAACTATGTCTAAATCAACATCATAATAACCCCAAAATCAAACAAAACGACACACAAAATACATCTGATCAAAGTTCAAATGAAGCCGTGGTGGCCGCGAGATACAACGATACCGCGACAACCAGAAAACAAGCAATCATCACATCAAAACAAAATAGAACTGCTAAGATACACAATAATGAGAAAGAACCAGATGTGAGTGATAATTCACTCACCTTAATTTGAAGCGAAGACGAACTCAGAGACAAAGCCAGAAACACGATGTCGATTGAAGAAACCCTGGCCGAATCAATTATTCAACCGAGCATTTCAAAGTCGGCACCTTCGCATTCATGAAAACCCTCAGTTGCATAGACGAAGAACAGAGCCCTAATTCACTTGAAAGAGGAACGACAGCCATTTTTTTTCGATCGTTTAGGTTTAGGGTTTGTGAATAATGACTGAAGGGGGAAACGAACGGGTCTTTAATTTTTGCTAAGGCCAAATAAAATAAAATAATAAATAAATAAATAAAAATAACTTGGGCCAAGAATAAAGCCCACATACTCTTAACAACATTTGAAAAGAATTTCATCCGAGTAAAACTCCCGATAGCAATAAACGAACCGATTTAAAAACACTAAATGACAACACCTAGCAAAATCAGTCGTCTAATGATGATAATAAAATAAATGCAAAACCCCGGGTTGTTACACTTTTTCCCCAAATGCTCTTTCCTATGCACATGAAAACTCAGGCCACCATTATCGTGCTCGTCATTTGAGTGACACGGAGCACCAATCGACAGTTTCCAAAACCATCTTCGTCGATAGCCCCCACTCAACATTCTCCATTCGCTTATACCAAAATCCACATGCTCAAACCTACCTCGTAAATCGCGACCGTACCCTTCCTCCGCAAAATACTGTAGCGATGCGAAATACAAGAAGACATCGAGCTTCACCGACTCTCACCCATAGGTGCTACTCCATTAGCTGAACTTGAATATACACTCACTTCGAGCTATAGCTTCTTCTAATCGACAAGAAAGCTAACCCTAGTAGAATTCCTAAAGCCATTACCGTCGAATACCCTTCTACTGATGCCGCACCTTCCCAAACTTCATATACACGAAGATTTTAGCTAAACTAACTCAAAGAATCGAGTTTTACAAATTTTAGAAATTTATTTTGATCGTTGTTGAATTTTTGAAGCTCTCATTTTATTTCATTTTTCTTTCTCACTATCCATAGGAAGGAAGAACTATTTAAAAGGTTAAGGTGTATGGGTTTGTGGGCTTATTTCAGGATAGGGTAGCTGGAATTTAAGGATAGGGTGGCTGAAGTCAAATCAAGTAAAAATATATTACTTAAATTCAAAATAACTCGCTTATAGTAACTTCAAATCCCGAACCCCTATCGAGGTATGCCGCCTGGCATTTCTATTGTTATACCCCTATTCCGAACGTAGTGGAACAAGTTTCGAGACCTAATTCGATCGTATGCAGAAGGTAGATTTTTGAACCCAATTATAATACTAAATTTTCAATATTAATTTCAATGTGTTTCTATCCCATACGACCAAACGGTAAATCCAACCGTTACGAAATTTGAAATTTGATAATAATACACTATTACAGATCTAATGGAACATGTTTCGTCGAATTCCGAGAGTATGCCCTGGAAGGCTATTTTTATGTGTTAGTTTAAACGAGTTATTTCTAAAATCGAGTAAATCACTTGTAAATCGAATTTTAAATTTTTATTATCTTCCTTCTTATTAATAGAAATTAATTAAGCCTTTAAATCATTTTTGTCCAAATAAAATCCAATATTTAAATTATTTAAACAATTTCCAATTATTAAATTCAACAATTAAATTTCCCAATAAATTATTATATTTGAAATTCAAGTTGTCAAATCTATAAAATTAACATTCAAATATTTAAAATCAATTAAATATTCCAATTTCAAATAACCAAAATTATGGGTCGTTACGTTCTTCCCCCCTTAAAAGAATTTCATCCCCGAAATTGCCAAGATAAGAAGAATGGCACAAAACCCATTAACTTTCCCAAAAACAATTTGTTGAAACCACGTTATCACTTTTACTAATTTCCAAATTCATCCGTCTGTCCTAATTAATATTATCCATTCAATCATTTTAGGTTATAATCCAAAAATCAATTTTTTAGTTATCAAAATTTCCTTAAGAATTTCTAACTCTTTAAATTTTCGAATACTTGCATCAGTGTCTCCTTTGCACGGCTAGATCTGAACAACTACAAATCGCCACTACGGGCCGAACCAATTAAAGGAAACAAAAGCCAGCGGCTCAATCATAAAACCATCAAATTCGAAATATAACCATGTACCTTTTTGTCGGGCAACCTAATTTTTTATGATATCGAAGGCATCAATTTAGTTCTTGCTTTATATACTTGCATCTTATTTACAGATAATATCCAATCACAAAATTCAAAATCATATGGTTTTGCTTTTTAAATTTCGAATATTTGCTTTACTTAAGCCCGTACGATGTACATATATCATCCGTACGCAGTACCAAATCTGACCGCTCACTCGATCACATAATTCCACTTTCGAACTAGTATCGTTCACGTCACCATTCTAGTGTGGACTAAGATCTAGTTTCTTAATCAGAAACTACCATTCTCCTTACATAGTTATATACCGTGATAGAGAATCCCAAAATCAATCAAACATCCATATCTAGTCTTCGCCGTCAAGAATCGAGTGAAAAATCCCAACTCGGATCGATATAAATTATCTCAAAATTCTATGCTCGAATCGGGATCAAACCTTTATGCGAATAAAATAATATATGGACAACATACTTATTTATGTTGACTAATTTCTTAGTTATACCAAATTTTCTTGTTCACATTTATTTCACTTACAATCAATTATTCACAATCATTATTCACATTCTCTTATTTACTTAGTATATTCCATTCAATACTAATCACCCTTAAAAATTATTCCATCCAATTTCATGTTTAACAACACTTCACTCTATATCAATTCCATTTATGAGTTACTTCATAAATTTTTTAATAAAATTCATATACATTTATTCAGCACTTCCCGTTACTATTTAACAACTTAAGTTCATATTCATTTCTAACCAAACTCAATTTCATTTTCCAATTAAATCAATCCATTTGTTTAAATTTCAACCATAATCAAGTTTGTTTCCAAAATCATTGCACTTAGCGTAACCCAAACAAAATTTCCAAAATTCCCTTTATTTAACTTAATTAAATTTAAATTTCATTCCATAGTTCAATTCCAAATCTTTACTTTTCTTGCATTCAAATTCCAAATTTTAAAATAGCGCTTTAACTTGCAAATTTTCAAATTTTATAAGTTATCAAAATTTATTTTCTCATATTTTCAATAAAACAATTTTATGAAAATCCTAGAGTTTAATACCTTACTCTAAAGTATTTCAAACCAGTTTTGAAATCATACACATACACACAAAATCCTTTGGTATATCAAATTACCCCTTTGAATTTTAAAACCAAAATCAGTTTTACTAACCAAACTCTAATGGTAGCAATTCCTCTCTTGGTAACTCGAAAATGAACGTCGATGATGCTGCAGTCATCATCGAAATTATTTCCAGCAACCAAAGTTAGTTTAGTGCTTTTATTTCCTTTAAAACTTAAAAATATATCAAAAAATTTTCCCATTAATATGCCTATTATTTCCCAAAAGCCTTTGAAAACAGTTTTCAAAACCAAGAGGATTTAAATTTCCAGCCTTTAAACCCTTTTAATTTATAAACAGCTTTTATAAACCATATTTATATTATACATTTGAAATTTCATTTCCTTTCCATTTATAAATCACATTTATAAACCATATATTTATATGATTTCACTCTAGTTATACAAACCATTTCTTAACTGTTTATCTTGTTTGCATTATAGTATTAACCTTTATTCGATCATAAATAACAATCAATAAATGGTAATAATGTAACATTACCATGTCCTAATAACCAAGCACACCATATGTACCATGATTTCTAGAAAATTATTTCTTTATATACAAAATTAATATAGGTAAAATTATTTCATTTACCCAATTTCAAAACAATACCATGTTGAATTTCTTTGTTCAAGTGTTTAGAGATTCCTATCAATAACGTTAACCACTCATATTGACCAGAATCCATAAGCTGCTCAATAGACAAACCAACACAATACAAAACAATTTATCACTAACCAATGCGCGCTCATATATATACACACTCAAACTCATCCTAGGGTGCTACTGACCCTATCTCTAACAAGTTACCCTACCAAAGCTAAGGTTCTTGCTTAACCTTCAGCTCTGTTACCAAATGTACGACAAGAGATTTTCAAACCTCGAAAATCGACACAGATACATCCACTCTATCACATGCCGAGCAATCGAATGTTGGAAAACCCGATTGTTACGGGAAAAGAAAGAAGGAAGAAGATTAGAAGAAAACTAAACAACACAGAATCTCACAGCGAAATGAATAATCTATAATATACCATAAATCTTTACACAAAAACAAAACTGTAATATACATATATACAAACATCAATCAGAGTGTACTAACATATTTCAGTCTGGATGGTTATAACAGTCTGTCCTTACAATTGCTGGTAATACACCAATGAAAATAGTAGAAAATACAACCATCTACGTGAGTACATCTCTGGGCCTCCAACTCGTCACCAAAGCTCCAAGTATCCAAACTAATCTGTAATATGCCCGGTCGGACCCGAGCATTATAATAAATAACACCTGCGTTAGTCTGGAAATATAGCGTAAGAAAACACACTCAATTTGAATTCAATTATTTTCCAAAATCCTTTTGAAAAACAAAGGTATATTGTAAGATCATGGCACACATATATACGACGTGTTTTTACCTTACGATAGCCAAACCACTTTCTATATATAAATCCTATGATATTATTATAGTGTTGACGCAATGGATAATTAACAAAACGATATAGATCGATGAAAGTAGCAAACGGTGGATTGACGATACTAAAATGCCCAAATTCGTTGATAACAAAGATACCGAATTCTAGCTATTTTCGACACGTTGATCGCGCAAGATACCGTGAAAGAAGATCTACAATTCTTCAAACGTTGGTCAAGCGCACTTGATACCGTGAATTGGCTTCAACAATCGTTGAATCGAGCGCACTCGATTATCCGAAAGTGGAGATAGGAGATCACACTCAACAACCAATTTAAATGAAAGCACACAGCAATCAAGCAAGAATTTTATTCAAAAATCAACCACCTCCAAAGTTACAACACACTCCCTATTTATAGCATTTTTGAACCAAACCCTTAAGTCTTTGCTGACCTAGTTCCCCACGACTCACGACTCATCCTTAGGTCGTACGCGACCTATCACATCACATACATACACGACTCAAAGCATTTACATCACAACAGCCTTCGGCCTACTCAACACTTGAACGGCTTAAGGAAACACACAAATATGCAACACCTAGGTCGTATTCGACCTTACTACTCACGCGACTTAAGAAGCTAACGACATACGACTTAAAGACAGTACCAACATATTACAACACCTCACACCTTCGGCCGACTCATCGACATACCGACCCATGACTTAACTTCTTGCCGACTTACGACTTAACTTCTTCAGCCATATTCCGTTAGGTCGCAACCTGTTAGAGGTAGGTCGTTAACTCGGCACAACCTCCCCTCTGGTCTCCAGTTAGGTCGGAAATGACTTAACTCTTCTTCATTAACTCGCATCTCTTCCCCACGTGATTCCTTAGGTCAGGAACGACCTATGTCTTCCTTCTTATGTCGTGGACGATTTAACTCCTCCTTAAGTCGTATACGACTTATCTCTTCTCTTCTAACTTGAGCTGCATCATCCTCCCCTGGTTGAGAGAAATTCGTCCTCGAATTTATAAATTCTTCCTCATCAGATTGTTCATCTCCATAATATGGCAAAAGGTGCTTAACATTGAACACGTCAGACGTGTACACATCCTCCGGCAGCTTCAACTTATAAGCATTTTCATTGATTTTCTTTAGAATTTTAACTGGGCCAATTTTCCTAGCTTCCAACTTGTTATAAGCGCCTACTGGAAAACGATCCTTTGTTAACACAACATATACCAAATCTCCCTCATTAAACTTGACACTTCTTCGCTTCATATCTGCGGATCTTTTATACTTCTTATTTGCTTTCTCCAATCGCCCCTGAACGATTTTATGACATTCAGTCAACCCATCAACAAAGTCTACAGCTCGTTTAACCGTCCCTTTCGTTTGTGGTACTACCGTTAAGTCCAACGGTCCCCTTGGTAAATTTGAATATACAATTTGAAATGGACTATAACCTATGCTTCTATTAACCGCACGATTATGTGCAAACTCTGCTTGGCATAACTTCATGTCCCAACTTCTTAGATTATCTTTCACAAGACATCGTAACAAATTTCCCAATGATCTATTAACCACTTCTGTCTATCCATCTGTTTGCGGATGATAAGCGCTGCTAAAGTTCAACTTCGTTCCCACCATCTTCCACAGACTTAACCAAAAGTGACTCAGGAAACGAGTATCCCTATCCGACACAATAGATTCTGGCAATCCATGAAGTCGATAGATCTCCTTGAAAAATAACTGAGTGACATGAACAGCATCCGCCGTCTTCTTACACGCAATAAAATGCACCATCTTCGAGAAACGATCCACCATAACATATATAGAGTCATTCCCCCTTTGAGTTCTCGGCAATCCCAACACGAAATCCATGCTAATGTCTACCCATGGTTTTGTAGGAACAGGTATGGCATATACAATCCCGCATTTGTAGTTGTCCCTTTCGAAACCTGACAAACATGACATCTATGCACAAACCTTTCAACTTCCCTTCTCATTGACGGCCAATAATAAGACTGAGAAATTAACTGCAAAGTACGATCTCTACCCACATGGCCTTCTTCGTGCAACTCTTTCACAATTTTCATTCTCAAACTGAAATCTGGTACACATAATTGATTCCTTTTGAATAAGAATCCATCTATCAACACAAATTCATCAGTACTCCCATCCTTGACTTTCTCAACAAATTTCATAAAGTAAGGATCTTCTTCAACCAATTCTGGTAATAGCTCAAATCTTGTCACTTCAACCTTCATCGTTGTCAACAAATGATTCCTCCTGCTCAATGCATCAGCCACGCGATTCATTATCCTTGATTTTTGCTTCATGACAAAAGTAAACTGTTGCAAATAGGCAATCCATGATGCATGCTTTGCTGAAATCTTGTCATGCCCCTGCAAATGCTTCAAAGCTTCATGGTCTGTGTAAAGAACAAACTTCTTATGGAACAGATAGTGTCTCCAGTGCTTTACTGCTTGAACAATTGCGTAAAACTCAACATCATAAGTGCTATATCTCAACTTAGCTCCTGATAACTTTTCACTGAAATAAGCAATTGGTCTTCCTTTGTGACTCAACACTCCACCAACTCCAACCTTCGAGGCATCAGTATGTAATTCAAATAACAACTGAAAGTCTGGTAATATAAGAATTGGTGTTGTCGTCAAAAGTTCTTTGATTCGTTCAAAAGCAACCCCTGCTTCCTCCAACCAAGAAAATTGCTTCCCTTTCATACAATCAGTAACTGGAGCCATCACGCTACTAAAATGTGGAATGAATCTTCGATAGAAAGATACAAATCCATGAAAACTCCTCACTTCGGTAATCGTCTTGGGCTGTGGCCAACTCTTGACAGCTTCTACTTTACTTTCATCCACTTGGATTCCTTCTTTCGATAGGACATATCCCAGAAATAAAACACTGTCCGTCATAAACACGCACTTCTTTACTGCTGCATAGAACTGCTCTTGACATAGAATCAACAGTACTTCACGCAGATGTTGGACATGCTTTTCCATACTCCCACTGTAGATCAAAATATCATCAAAGTAAACAACCACGAACTTCCCAATGAATGGTCTGAAAATCTGGTTCATCACTCTCATAAAAGTACTCGGTGCATTCGATAAACCAAACGGCATAACCAACCATTCGTATAAACCTTCCCTGGTTTTGAAAGCAGTCTTCCATTCATCGCCTGGTCTAATACGAATTTGATGGTATCCACTCTTCAAGTCAATCTTTGAGAACACAATAGCTCCACTCAGCTGATCTATCAAATCATCAAACCTCGGCATAGGAAACCTGTATCTCACAGTGATATTGTTCAAAGCCCGAATATCCGTACACATTCTCCACGAACAATCCATCTTTGGCACCAATAAGGCTAGCACTGCACAAGGACTCAAGCTCTCCTGGACACGCCCTTGTTCTAACAACTCCTCCACCTGCCTTCTCAGTTCCTCATGTTCCTTAGGACTCATCCTATAATGTGGCCTGTGTGGTAATACTGCCCCTGGCACAAGATCTATCTGATGTTGAATATCCCGCAACGGTGGTAACTCTGTTGGCAACTCTTCAGGAAACACATCACTGAATTCTTCCAATACCGGTTTTACTTCCTCTGGAACTTCTACAGATTCAGTGGTTTCATGTCCAATCAACAAAAATACCTCTGGACTCTCTTCTACTTCTTCAATAAATTCCTTCAAAGTCAATAAAGTTTTAAGCTCCTCAATCTCTTCAGATTTACTCTCTTCCTGTTGTCTCTTCTTTGGAACTAAAATAATCTTAACACCTTCAAACATAAAACTGTAGCTATTGGTTCGACCGTCATGTTGCACTGCTTGATCATACTGCCATGGTCTTCCCAACAGTAAGTGACAAACATCCGTCTCCACAACATCACACCAAATCTCGTCTTTATACTTCTTCCCAATAGAAAATGGAACTCGAACTCGCCTATCCACCTTCACTTCTCCTCCTTTTCTAAACCACGCTAACTTATAAGGATTTGGATGCTTCTCCGTTTTCAGCTTCAACTTTCTCACGGCTTCAGTAGAAAGAATATTTCACAACTTCCTGCATCAATTACAAACTTACAAACCTTTCCCAGAATTGTGCATGTGGACTGAAAGATATTACTCCTCAACCAACTAGCTTCTTCTTCTTGCTTCAGTATTAAACAAGACCTCCTCATCATTAGATTACATCCTTCATCTCCTGACGCAACATCATGTTCATGCTCCTCAACTGGACTAGGATAACCTTCACCAACATCCTCATCTTCAACTTCAGCAATCATAGTTCGTTTCTTTGGCTTCGGACATTCTTTACCCTTGTGACCCACTTCCTGGCAATTGTAACACTTGAAACTGTTGTTGACCTTCGTCTTCGCAACTTCATTCACAGCTGGTTTATTGATAGATTTAGGAACATTAGAGCTTCCACTAACACCCTTCACTTGATTGTTCGAATTAGTAAACACACCACCTCCACGCCTTCCCTGCTTCGCTCAAGCCAACGCTTTCCGATGTGCTTCTGCTACAGATCTAGGATCAAACATATTCACCATATCTTGAATCTGTATCCTCAACCCTCCAACAAATCTAGCAGTCAGCTGTTCCTCTGTCTCCATAATGTCATTTCGAGCAATCAGTTGATAAAATTCATCGGCATAATCATTAACAGTCTTCGTCCCCTGCCTCAGATTCTGCAACCTCTGATACATAAGTGATTGATAATTATATGGCAAGAATGTAGCCTTCATCAACTTCTTCATCTTCTCCCATGATTCAATCTTCGACTTTCCCATTCTCTCCCGTGTAAGTTTAGTTTGTTTCCACCATGCCATAGCTCTACCTCTCAAACAAGTAGCAACCAACTTCACTTTTCGATTCTCGGGAACCTCCTTGAAATCAAAGATCTCTTCAACATTAGACAACCAATCAAGAAATTCTTCAGCTACCATTCCACCCTTGAACTCTGGAATTTCCATCCTCATACCCGATTCCCATCGACCATCATCTTCTACATCCCTATATAAATTTCGCACTTGGTCTCGATCTCGATAATGAATGCTAGCTCTATCACCCTCTTCATCATAATCAAATGTACGTCTATATCGATCTCGACCATCAACATCCCTTTGATCACGCATGTCTCTTCTACTAGGTCTCTCTTCATCTCTATATGGCTCATTTTCATACTCTCGTGGAGTTCTCCTTTCTTCATGTCCGTAGTCATGGTGATCTCTCCTTGATGAAATTGATGTTTCTCTTCTCTCTCTAAAAGATTGCGGTGATACCCTTCTCGCTTCCGTAACCGATGGCGAAACTCTGTTTCCTCCATGGTTCGAGATTGGTGATCTCCTCCTTCGATTTTGATTCAAATCATTCATCAACTTCTCTAACTTTCCAATGCCTTCATCAAATTTCTCATTAATGCGTTGTTCCATTAGCTCGGCTTCTTCTCTTCTATACAACGCTTCAACATTTTGATGACGATTAGCTCTCCTTGGCGGCATGCTTGAACTTCACAACACTTCAACAACTACTTCAAAAATCTTCAACACAAGTCAAACAAACACGGCTCCAACTCAACTTGGATCGGCCTCAACATTTCAACACAAACTTTGGCGCGCAAACTCTCACTGCCAAAAATTCAAACAACTCTCTCACTTTGATCCAAAATGGAATGGATCGAAAGTTCTCCTCTTGTTACAACTTTAAGATGAACTCAATGAACACCAAACTTCAACTCCTTGGCTCCAAGACTCGTCTTAGCTATGATTGGCTAAGTCAAGCTCTGATACCAAAACCGACGCAGCGGATAATTAACAAAACGATATAGATCGATGAAAGTAGCAAACGCTGGATTGAAGATACTGAAATGCCCAAATTCGTTGATCACAAAGATACCGAATTCAAGCTATCTTCGACACGTTGATCGCGCACGATACCGTGAAAGAAGATCTACAATTCTTCAAACGTTGATCAAGCGCACTTGATATCGTGAATTGGCTTCAACAATCGTTGAATCGAGCGCACTCGATTATCCGAAAGTGGAGATAGGAGATCACACTCAACTACCAATTTAAATGAAAGCACACAGCAATCAAACAAGAATTTTATTCAAAAATCAACCACCTCCAAAGTTACAACACACTCCCTATTTATAGCATTTTTGACCCAGACCCTTAAGTCGTTGCCGACCTAGTTCCCCACGACTCACGACTCATCCTTAGGTCGTACGCGACCTAACACATCACATACATACACGACTCAAAGCAATTACATCACAACAGCCTTCGGCCGACTCAACACTTGAACGACTTAAGGAAACACACAAATATACAACACCTAGGTCGTATTCGACCTTACTACTCATGCGACTTAACAAGCTAACGACATACGACTTAAAGACAGTACCAACATATTACAACACCTCACACCTTCGGCCGAATCATTGACATACCGACCCATGACTTAACTTCTTGCCGACTTAGGACTTAACTTCTTCAGCCATATTCCGTTATGTCGCAACCTGTTAGAGTTAGGTCATTAACTTGGCACAACCTCCCTTCTGGTCTCCAGTTAGGTCGGAAACGACTTAACTCTTCTTCATTAACTCGCATCTCTTCCCCACGTGATTCCTTAGGTCGGGAACGACCTATATCTTCCTTCTTAAGTCGTGGACGATTTAACTCCTCCTTAAGTCGTATACGACTTATCTCCTCTCTTCTAACTTGAGCTGCATCAAGTGTCTAGGTACAAATACTTATTAATATAGCTGGAATGCATGCATCTCACATTTCAACATAGTTGGGCATAATCAAAACTATACGATGCTTATTGGATAATAGATTCCAACTAATGATTAGGCATGGTGGTACCACTTATCATAGTGCACGTCTAAAAAATGACCGAGATCGAACCTATCGATCCCTGCCAACACAAGACCGATATACCCCTTATTGGATAGTACTGAATATGTCATCACCCGGGTTGCTTTGCAACCCTTTTGATTTCATGCCCAACCAATCCATAAATATGTAGATGTAGGGTAACCTAGAAAGGTGACACAACATAACCTAATATGTGCGACCCTTTTAACCTTGCTGCATCTCCCTTGATTTTCAGTCATTCCCGATTGATAAGGCTTGAGGCTATGATTACCTTTCAGGAAATCTACACTTAGAATGCTCATTGCCCTCCAAATAAAATGTCCTGATAGCATTCATCCATACAAGTTGTTCTGGGTCCGAACAAACCAAATCACCAAAATCACCATCTTCATTATCTTCACGATATCGCAATTCGTAATGCACAAATTT
This sequence comes from Allium cepa, assembly GCA_030765085.1. Taxonomy (NCBI): domain Eukaryota; kingdom Viridiplantae; phylum Streptophyta; class Magnoliopsida; order Asparagales; family Amaryllidaceae; genus Allium; species Allium cepa. Next base: position 762,720,659 of record CM060937.1, on the reverse strand, counting down.
GATCGAAGTGGTTTTCGGATAATTAAATCCGATCTAGCTCTCTTCGAAAATGATCCACAAAATTGGCCAGATTTGATAGTCGACGATTTAACTATCAAATTTACACACATAAGCAGTCACTAGGCCATTATTATAAAACTTTCAAACATTTATTTTCAGATATCTTTGCAAAGATATATATTCAAATCTCTTTCAATATTCCAATATTTAAAAACAATTTCAAATACTTATACCCATAATAGGGTGTTTTCAAACCATATCAACGCTTAGAATATTTCCAACTCTAACTTACAATTCATTACTTAGAAAAATATTTCTATATAAATCATCTCGTAGTTGTAATACTTCCAAAATCATTTAATTCCAATACCTAGGAATATTTCGTCTTATCGCACAAATCTCCGGATTTTTTAAAATTCCCTTTGTAATTCCCAAAAATTATCGATTATACTTATTTAAAATCCAACTATCACTTTATAGCTTCTTGAATGAATTCAGATTTATTTTACGAAATTCCCGTATCTAAACAATTTGTAAATTTCCCTTTCTCAAATTTTATTAAGTTACTGAATTCCATTATATGATTTCTCTTACAAAATCACATCTAGTTTAAAACCCGGTTCACCAATCTCGAGAGCATTTATAAATAAATTTCAGTCACTTACCTTAAACTATATACGTAATAAAAATAAATTTCAAACATGATTGAATAATTACTTAAAATATGAAAACACTTTTAAAATAAACGTCAATAACTAATTTCAATTCATTTATAAAATTTCTAATCGATTTAAAAAATTTGTTTATAAAACTTAGAATTCATTTCAGCAAATTTAAATATTTAAATAACTAACTTTCTAAAATATTTAATCCAATTAATAGTCTTTAAAACTACATACTTTAATAATTAAAAATCCTTTTCTAAAAAATTTAACTTGTTGTGAAAAACTATTCTTAAAATTCGACATACCCATTTTTTACGTATAATTCTCTCTCGATCTATCCTAAATCGATTTACATTTCCAATTCCATAGCTATTCCCTAATTCCATAATAGAATTTACTATTTCTTTCTAAACTAATTTCCATATCCCATTTTAAATTCACATCGTGAATTTATATTTCCAATTTATTGAATGATAATCATTCCACTTAATTTATTAACATTGTTTTTAAATTTCATAAACTCATTTCTAGTTTTATAACAGGTTCATATTACTAAATTCATTTATCAAATGATTTCTAATTAAAATTCCATTTATAAATCAGATTTCTTAAATAATCCAAACTATATTACAAAACTAATCAAATCTTGATTTTGTCTTCTATTCCTTATTTTTAAAAATCTTATTTAAATTCCATTTTTTAAAAATTTCTAATTTAAAATTCTCTATTTGGAACCATTTTACGAAATAGCTAAATAAGTACCCAAAATCCAATCATTTATTTATCAAACTCAATTCCCTTTTAAATAATCCCAAAATTCAATATAAATATCTTCACTTCCAAAACCGCCTTTTAAGTTCCCTTTTTAAATTCAAAAATATTATTTATGCTATTTATAATACAAAAATTAAGGCCATTGCCGCTATATCATCCAATAAATTCAAATCACACAATAATCCATAACAGATTATTCAATCACACCATATATCGCTATGAAAACAATCAATGTATTTTAGGAATCCAATTGGCTCCCTCCAACCCGTTTCCCTGCAACCACAAATGTTATATAGCATAAAATATCAATCCCCCTTCGAGGTGGGATATCGCAGTAATATATGGTCATTCGCTATTATGCGGGGTGCATAGTGTCTCATCCGCTACAATCGATGGAAAATATATGCAACTACTAATATATATATATATATATATATATATATATATATATATTGATACATATAATATAACATCCAACTGATATTAATTTACCAATTCATCTAATCAACCAATAAATAATTTTTACCACTTTAAAATAAAAATAGTCATCAAAGATGAGTGGATTTACTCATATTGATTTTGTATTCGCCAAACGTTTCGTATTTTTGAAATAAAATTGAACTAGCATTCAATTTTAACCAAAAATTCTGACCAGTTCCAAATTCATTGAACATGTTCCATTACAATGCTCTCGACATGACGATCGCAATGCAAAAAAATTCGTTCCAATCCGACCTTGTATGAGAGAGATATGATTTTTTTGTAGTTATCGATCAAATTTATAATAATAAAATAAAAACTTTATATATATTACAAGATTACCCCAAACACTTCTTCCCTAAACGTTTTTTCTTGTGCACGCAAATAATCAGGCCACCATTATCGTGCACGTCATTTGAGTGACACGGAGCATCACTTGATGGTTTTCGAACCCCTCTTCGCCAATAGCCTCCACTCGAGTTTCTCCTTCCTCCTATACCAAAATCCACACGCTCGAGCCTACCACGTAAATTGCGACTGTACACTTCCTCCGCAAAATATTGTAGTGACATGAAATGCAAGAAGCCGTCGAGCTTCACCAACTCTCGACCTTAGGTGCTGCTCCCTTTGTTGAATCGAATATACACTCACTTCGAGCTATAGCTTCTTCAAATCGATAAGAATGCTAACCCTAATCAAATGCCCAAAGCATTAGGGTCAAATACCCTTCTAATGCCACCGTACCTTCCCAAGCTCCATGTACATGGAGATATTCGCTAAACTAACTCAAAGAACCGAGTTTTACAAATTTTAGAAATTTATTTTGATTGTTGTTGAATTTTTGAAGCTCTTATTTTATTTTATTTTTCTTTCTTACTGTTCAGAGGAGGGAAGAAGTATTTAAAAGGTTAAAGTGTACGGGTTTGGGGGCATATTTTAGGATAAGGTGGACTGGAATTGTAATGACCCCTATTTGTCGGTAAATAAAATATTAAATTTAATAAGATTTTAAAATATTAAAATGGTAAGAAATTAAAATTTATGATTTGTAATGATAAAACAATTAGAATGCAATATAGTAATGTTGATTTAATGCGATTGATAACCATTTTAATCCAATTTCAATAAATGGATATAATGTAAGGTTATTTGGTTATAATCGTAAATAATGAAACAAATTAAATGATGCATTTAATGATGAGATTGTATGTAATTGATTGGAATCGGTTAATATAGAATATAAAATTGTTCTGTTATAACCCTTGGTTGTAAATGATAAGATAATGGATATGAACTATTATTATAAACAATGGTTGTAATTATCTTCTAATTAATTTTTCATTTGAATATTAAATGGGTAATTAATGGAATTAAGGCAATTGAATGTTGGAATTATATGTTTCTAAGTGAAATTGAATATAATTAGTGATGTGTAAGTAGTCAGAACATTTGTTGTAGATAATAAGCTTATAAATATGATTATATGACTTAAAGGTAACAATTGTTCATTTATCATCTTATTATTTAATATGTTTGGAATTAATTTGAAAATCAATGAAAATTTATGTAATTAATTATTGCAGTTAATAAGGTAAAAGATGTTAACGGTAAAATAATGAATGTAATAAAATGTAAAATTATTTTAGTATAATCCATAAGGTATTGTTGATTGAATAATAAACTTATTCTAATATAATCCATAACGTATTGTTGATTGAATAGTAAGAATGATAACATAGGTTTGAATGTAATTGGACGAGAATTGGATGCGTAGTTAATGGCATTTAACCCTTTTAATATGATAAGGGGAAACAAATTAATACTGCATTAATTAATATTACATCTTTAATTAAGATAAAGTGTAACAATACGTAACTTTTAACAACTTTAAAACGGCAGTATTTAGAATTTAAATATAAATTAAATAATTTTTTTCTGAATATGTGATGTTGAGTGTTTTATTTGATAAAATTTAATAGAATAAATATTTTGTGAAATTTCAAATTTTAGTCAAACTTAATCAAAGTTTGACTTTTGGTTGAAAAAATTAAATTTGAATTTTAAAATTTTATTCTTTTTATATGATGCTAGACTGAATTCTGATCTTCCCTCCACGTTTCATTTCATTGAAATCAAATTCCTATTGCTCTAAAAATTTGAATTACTGTGAAAAAATAACATTTATTTATAGTGTTTAGTTGTGTTTTGCCTGGCTAAGGCATATTGGGTTTGTTTGGTCTATTGGGCCTTGGTTAACCAAGGGACTCAAATTAGTCATGTGACCATTCCTTTGTCCAAAACCTTATTCTCCTTATCTGATAACATCTACGAACATATTTTTTCTCCTGAGAAACTTTCTCTTCACACTTCTTCCTCCTCCTCAAAATCTACAGAGAACTCTAAATCTAAAACTCCAAAAAACTAACAAATCAAAATTCCTTTCCTTCTCTCCTTCTACCCTTCCTTCCCCCTATAGCCTCCGCCTTCTCAACCATCTCCAAGGCCTTCTCCTTCCACCTTCCCTCTCCTTTTCTTTCTCCTTTTTTCCCTCTTTTCCCTTCCCTATTTTCCCTCTTTCTTCCCCGTATTTCCATGGCTTCTATATTCCACTAAACTACTCAAAATCAAGTAATTTTTTCTGAAACCGTATATAATTTCAATAGCAAAAACTTCATTGTTGAACCCTTCTTCCCATTATGAATATTTTAATAGCAAAAACTCCATTTTTCAAGTTCTTTCTCGGGTCCAGTTTTGGCCGAAAATGGCCATACTGTATCAATCATATCTCCTTCAGGTATGAACCAAATTATATCATTCATTTTTCCAAACAATTTATTTTTCCAATGGCTTCAACTTTCTTTTAGATCAGTTCTTCGAATTCCTTAATTTGCTATGCAAAAAACTCAAATCTTTTCGAAGTATTCTTGAACTTAGATTTTCAACTAGGAGAACACCTCTGTTTGTTTTGACCGTAACTTCCTCAAGACAGAAATTTTTCAAGTGATTCTTTTTTGAAAGTGGAGAGAAAAGAATTTGCAACAACTTTCTTGTTAGTCACTTCTACTTATTCAGTTTTTGGTCTAAATATTTTCTTAAAGATGACATAGTTTCAGGTTTGTCTGTAGTTTAGATCTTGGGTAGTTTGGAAGTTGGAAGTATTTGAAACTTGTTTATTAATTCGTGTTCGTGACTAAGCTTTGTTGGATTTTCTTTGCAATTGAATCTTTGCTAGGAATCTGCATATTGCTCCATTTTTATCATCACACTCCCAACTACTAGATTTTCTTATGTTAGTTAATTTGAATTTATGATGTGATTAGAAATTGATCGGTTGCTGTTTAATATATTTCAATTTGTCATTCCAGTTAAATCTTACTTTTATTGAATTTAATTGCCATTTAATTTAATATTGAAATTTAAATTGTCGGATAATTACCTATTAATGATAACCAGTAAACTGTTGATAGTTATTTGTTTATTTCAATGATGATTATGTTGTATGTTCAATTGTTGATATTTGGGTGATTTAATGAATGTCTTATGGTTGACATTTTGGATGATTGGATTTTATTTATGTTTATATCTCTATTATCCCAATGGGTTGAAATAATACATACCCGAACAATCTTATAGATTAGAGGAAAATCTTATGGATTGAATTCATAAACCCGAGTGGTTTTCATTGATATGGAATTTTGACTTTTGATACTGACTGAAAAGATATGTCCTATCTTTCAAAATAGGATTATCTATTGGAATTGAATTATTTTTAAGGTATAAGTTAATTTAAACCATGGATTTATTTTAATTAAAATGATTACGATTAGCATTTCAAATCATTTGAAATCATTAAATATTTATATTCATGTTGTACATTAGATAGGAGATGGAAATCCCGTAACATCTCTAAAACCATTGCATTAATATTTGTAAATTTTTATTTTTATTTGACTTACATAAGATCTTTTTGTTCTGACTCGAATGTTTTGTCTTTTCATTACGCCTGGGTTAGTATGAGCTTTTCAGTGTATTGAAGACTATTTTCTGGAGGACGAAGACGAATATTTAGTATATTATTGCTATTTATTATTCCACTGCATTTTGTGCTCCGCTGCATTATTTGTTTATTTTTGATGTATGTATAACTCCGATTTGAACTGTAAAGTGTAATCAAATGTTGTTTTGTAAAACAGCTTCACGAACTGTTTAGTTGATTATTATATTTTGTCACTCAACTGATTCTGTGTTTTGTTTACTTTTTTTCTTTTATTTTCATATTCACCCCATTGACCATCCTCCCTTTTGAATGGTTTGAATTAGACATATGTGGTTTATTGTCGATTTAAACCATCCAAAAAGGCGAGTCGTTTCAGGAATTGTAGGGTATGGTAGCGGAAGTCAAAACAAATAAAAATATATACTGTTTAAATCCAAAATATCTCGCATATAGTAACTTAAAATCCCGAACGCCTATCGAGGCGTCCCATCTGGTATTTCAAATGTTATATTGCTATCTCGAACGTAATGGAACAAGTTTCAAGACCTAATTCGATCATATGTGGAAGATAGATTTTTGAACCCAATTATAATATTAAATTTTCGATATTAATTTCAACGCGTTTCTATCCCGTACGACCAAACTGTAAATCCAACCGCTATGAAATTTAGTATCCGATAATAGTACACTATTATGGATCTAATAGAACTGGTTTCGTCGAATTCCAAGACTGTACCCCGGAATGCTATTTTTATGTGTCAATTTAGATGTGTTATTTTTAAAATCGAGAAAATCACTTATAGATCCAATTTTAAAATTTTTATTATCTTCCTTCATATCATCAGAAATTAAATATGCCTTTAAAGCATTTTTATCCAATTAAAATCCAAGATTTAAATTATTTAAATGATTTTCAATTATTAAATTCAACAATTAAATTAACCTATAAATCATTATATTTGAATTTCAAGTTATTAAATATATAAAATAAACCTTTAAATATTTAAAACCAATTAAATATTCCAATTTCAAATAACCAAAATTCTAGGTCGTTAAATATTCCATTGGCGACGGCGTCCATGTGGCTTGGCAATTTTCCTTTAAGCCGTTGTTAGCCATCATACGCCGTCGAAAATTTCGCTAGGAAAGCCGTCGAAAGCCATCGAAATATATGGCTAATAAGCCGTCGGTAGCCATAGATGATCTGGGTAATTTATTTTTTGCAGCACAATGTTACCTCCATCCAAAAATATAACACAACTCATCAAAATCAATATATAAACCACATATATAAGCTGAAATCAATATCAATATTAATATAAAACTCAAAAACCATAATATCAAACCCAAACATACCCAATCAATACAGAACAAACCTTATATCTTAACTTTCACCCATCCAACACCAATATTTACATCCAACATCAAAATCCACATATCAGCTTCCCAAATCAACACTCAAATCAACCACATAAATCAATGTCACACACCACATGTCCATAACTTAACCTTAATGTCACTCAATGTTTATATACACGAATTACATCCAACACCACATGTCCATACAATAAAATTGCAAATCGTACCTCAAGGCTCATCATTGGCTCTCGATCCACCAAACGAAGGGAATGTTTCATGATGCTCCACACACTCGACCAAACACTGGTTGAGCTGCTCCATTTTCACTACTCGGAGGAGGTCCTGATTCTGCAGCTGTGCAATCTACTATCTAAGCTCATTAATCTCTGCGTTGTCCTCAGCTCTTCGGTAAGCCCTTTTATGATGTCCAAGCCTATGAAACAAGTTGATATGTTTAAGTTATTACATAACTTTTATAAAAATTAGACAAATTTTACAACGTAGTTAATTTTTATAATTATCGATTGGTTGCCGTAGCCGTAGCGCCTGTTTCGTTGAGTAGGGTCCATAACAGAGTCAAAGATCGCATCCTCCTCGTCAGTGGTCAACTGCTCCCGTCCAGAATGCTCAAGCATCTTCACACGTGCTTGCATTAATTTTTCCTACAACACAAAATTATATACAAATAAATATTACATGACATTATTATAATAATTTATAACCAATGAATTAAAATGATCATCATTAATAGCTTATAACTTAAAATATATTTAAATGTGTGGCATACGCTATATCATCCTTATGCCTGACATATGACACTGATCCCTCGTCCTCTATCTGCCTAACGACATGAGTATACTCAAACACGCCTATATATGAAACGAGATCCCCACGCGCTCTTTCTTGCAATAATTTGTGTATATTATTGTTGTTTATACAAATTTATACGAAAATGTAATAAATGTTCGTAGCTTCAATTAATTAATTTACCCGATCCTCACGATGGTGCTGGAATGATTTTGAGCAACCACGGTATTGTGACAGGATTTTTCTGCCTGTTCGTAGAGTTCCTGTCCGACTCCGCCTGCAAATTAAAAGTTAAGATTTTATTTTACAGGTAAAAATTATGTATTCTGTAATGAATAAATTAAGGTGATATCAGATAAACTTAACTTGAATTTGTCACTACCCCACCATGAGACCTAAGCATCCCACACCCTGGCGCCCATCCATTATGGCTTCTTCCTGATATTTCTTATGGTAGACATTGTTTCCTTATAATTCTTTGCCACTTTTGAGTTCCACTAGCGCTGGCAAAGAGACACATCCTCCTCTTGTAAGTCTACTGCCCCTTGTATATATGTTGAAAAAATATAAATTATACACTTATACTTAGTTAGTAAATTATAAGGTGATTACATATAATGGTATATAATTTTACACGTACCAGGAAGTTCTGCCATATGCTCTCTCGTACATGGTTCGGGATCCTGCTCCACTTCGGCCAGTATGCAGTCATACGGCTCATGTATGCCTGCTTCGATATGCTTAGCACAATGTTAGAAAGCTCAAACTCAAAACACTGCGTTAAATATGATACATACAAATCATGATTAATATATCATACAAATTATTTACAATGATGAAGTAAATTTAATACTTACGAGCCATCAGCTTCCGGTACCAATCTAACTACCATATGTGCCGCCTCCAACAGAGGTCCCCTTCCATCACCACCGCCGCAACCTGTCGTATGTTTCAACACTTTCATAACATTGTGTTTTCAACTCTTTAATAAACGATTCCTAATGTATGTTGATTCCCCGTGTCGAATCATCAGGGCTAGGGTCATCAGGGCAAGGGATAATAATAGTGAGAAACATATACAAAGTTTTCATACACATCCACGAAGGTAAATTGTAAGGTGTAACGATTATAGGCCAAGATGAAATTTTAAACCAAATTGAGGGAACAATGAAAATCCATCCATACATAAACCAAGTCTAACTTTACAATTCTCCACAGCAAAAGCTGGGTATGTCTTATCAAAATGATTCCATGCTTCTCCATCTGCTGGGTTTGTTAACGTACCTTCTTCCTGTGTCTCACACAGTGCCATCTTATATGATGCACGGTTACACAAGATGCATAAAACATTTAAAGCCTAAGAGTGATGGGTAATTTATGCATACGCTTGTACCGAACTTCCTTTCCCATCTTTTTTCTTAGTTTGTATCTTTTCTGATTGCATATTTTACAATTCCTAAGGATGATGTCTTATTTCCAAAACAACATGCAACCATTTAAATATGTATCTATTTTTTCATATGGAAAACACAAAGCAGACATAAGTTTTTTCACTTCATAATGATTTTCGCATGTTAAATTATCTGGTGGCATATGCCATTTTGCAGCTTGAACTATACCTGTAAACCTGGCTTTTGTGAATTTGTATTTTTATTTCATCGCAATGAATGTTGCTGTTACTGATAGTTGAGTACCGCTTGTACAACCATCCCCAAGGAGTTTCTTAGCAGCCTCCAATAAATCATAATTTTTTTGCTCCAATACTTGGTTCTTCTTCGACATTAACATCGTTACCATCAACTTCAACGGTAGGGAACATTGAACGTGATGTATCTTTAACCATGTCTTTTACGAGATTCGTTGGAACAAGTTCATTATCTACCTCCTCCTGCGAATGTACGGGATTTGGTGCTGTAAGTTTTCCATGATGATCCCACACCAAATAATTCCGCACGAAACAATATTGGCGCAAATAAATTATTACCATATTTGGTATCAAATGCTTCAATAGTTTGGACCTACTACATGGAAAATCAATTTCTTTTGTCGTTTCCATTATTAAGTAAAGAGAATTCAATAAAGATGTGTACACCATTTTGAAATTTTTCACTCATTGAGCCTCCAATTTCTCTTCTTTATTGGTGCATTCAGCTCCGATCGATAAAATAATTGACCATTTTTTCTACTTTAAAGCATAAAAACACATTAATCATTTACGTCTTAACATTTTATTTTTTAAATAAGTCACACATTTAAATTTTAGCAAATATATAATATTATTCTATTTAACTTTATTTTAAAATGGATTTACACAAATTATTATATGAATATAATCTACAATTTTTTGGTTATTCTTTTACACTTTGATGGTTGGTCATCCTACTCCCATTACAAACACAGTAGTAATTATATTTTGCAAATCATTTTATTTTAAACGATTCAACAAAATTTTGGTAGCACTTCCCTTTTGTTCCCTGTATCATAAACATATGTGTGCACATGGAACAAAAAGAAAGTGGTGCCAAATTTTATGAACCGTTTAAAATAATATGATTTGCAAAATATAATTACTACTGCGTTTGTAACTTGTCTAATACACGACAAATCTGAAAAATATTGTATTGGATGAATATAAATGTTTATTCTGTGATAAAAACGAATATCCATGCAACGATCATATACAATATTTGTTTGATGGGGCCAAAAGCAATCTAAGGGATTTACAAAAAGTAAAGTGTATTATACAATAATTTTTACAATAATTTATTTACATTCGGAAAAACGCATGCACTAAATCGTCGTTTTTGTCATCCTGAAAACACATACACAAAATTTTGGGCATCGACTCTAATTAATCCAAAGTGGCCTAATGTGCATATGCACTAATTAATCAATGTGTATTAACCACTTAACACACATATACATTAAAAAAAAAATTCTCAACATTTCAATGATAAACGATTATAATAACGATCTAATTAGCATTCAATAGGGTATACCAAACGATCAATGGGCTATTATACAACTATAATAAAAAATTAACCCTAATCTAACAAATCAAAATTAAATAGGGTTTAGGAATTAAACCTTCTTAGAGAGAAATAAGTAATTGAGCTCGTTGAAAATCGAAGATGGAAACATGCTAGCGGCGTGGAAGCTTGTTGACGGCGTGGAGGAGGGTTTAGAGGAGGGGTTGGAGGGGCGGAGGTCTGATTTAGGGAAGAAAAGGAATGAATGAAACTATCGGCCTGGGCTAAGCTATTCGCGACTTTTCGAGGACTTCCGACAGCTGCCAATGACTACATTTGAGATGGCATTCAATGGCTTCATGCGGCTAGTTTACTTTATTTTCATTTATGACACAAAAATTGCTTTCCATCGATAGCCATCGCAAAGAGATCGATGCACCTTCGGCGGGCGTCGGAAAAGGGCATCACAATTTACTATGTTTCTAGTAGTGTGGGTTGGCGGTAAAAGAAACTCATTTTATGATTATTTCAAATGTAATGAACTTTGGGAAGAAGTATATCATCATTTGATACATTATTTTATGTGAGTACTTTATCGTCAAATTTGATTTTTGAGGTTATATGTTCATCCATGACATTCCCTTTCATGTTTGGATCCTAATCTAGCTCTAAAAAACTCTTAAGTTATGCAATTAGTTTATGGATTAAATATAATGCAGTGAATTAGCAAAGTTATAGTTGAATTTCTAACATTCCAACACAATGATCTCAAAATGTTGGTCATGGAGTTTGACTTATGCAATCTTACCAAATTGAAATATAATTTACGGTCTATCCTACCACTATTAGATTAGGGGCTATTTGCGGTGGAGCGTTCTAACGGCCATCAACGGCTTCTCATTTAATTTTTGAGATATATCGATGGTTAGTAACTTTAACTAAATAAATTTATTACATTATTATAACTTATTAGTTATATATAAATTTGAATTTTTTTTGAAAATACTAATTTAACTTCTAGAGATTGATAAATATTATTTTATTCAATTATTCAGTGTTATGACAGTTTTTGATTAATAAAATTAGTTTTGTCGATAATATTTTATTTAATAATTGATATCTAACTTTATTGGAAATTGAACGCAAACAATCGTTCTATGCAACATTCAGTCTGTCAATTATACAATTTGGTAAAACTTACGATGCTTATAGTTTTATGAATTTAAATATATTTTTTAACCATTGTGTGACTAATAAAAATTTGTAAATTGATCTAAAAAGACATGTAAGAGTTTGTAATCATTAATATTGATTTTCATATTTATTGAGAACTAACATAATCTAGGGCTGTTATTGTAATGGTAAATTTTCTGTTACCTTATCATTACCAGTCATTCAGTTATTAATTTTAATTGAAATCGATATACTAGTTTAATCAGTATGGTAATGGTTAATTTACCATTTTCTACGGTAAATTATCAGTAACATTTCTTCAAAACCAACGGTAATTGTAATTTTACCAATCAATTTAAAATACATCTATATTCATGTGATATGCTTTAATATAGGTATTTAGAACCGAACAAATGATTAAATGTAGTTCAGCAATCAGGTGAAATAATGTCGAATACACTTCTTTTCTTCCTTATTTACATCTTTTATTAAGTAACACCATAATAGTATAATAAAGATGCGTTAGTGTAAAAACATGTCAAGTTATGGACTTTTTTGGACAAATGGTAATTTACCATTACCAATGTAACGATTACTAGGCTATTGGTACACTAATCTTAGGTATACCAACCGATTGGTAGTGGGAACTGTAAGTAATTTTAGCTTACCAGTAAAAACGATACCACGATGGTATTTGCGCAATAGTACAGATAACCATTACCGTAACAACCCTAATATAAGCTATTCAATTTTTGCAACAAATTAAATTTTTCTTACAAACTAAATTGCATTAAATTTATTTTAAAATAGTGAACATTTAATTGTATATCTAAAGTTGCATTCGTAAATTGTCAAAAATCATCGCCAATCAACACTGTTAACCCTACTTTTTCACGACATAGCGACCTAATGGATTAGAGGACTCAACGACCTTGACAGTTAAGAGGTCTTACGACCTAATGAGCTAATGACCTAAGCTACTCAATGAGTTAACGACTTAGTAACTCAATGAAGCAACGACCTAATTACCTAAAGGGTGGAGCGACTTAACGACCTAAATCATAAAGCGGCACAACATGTCGCGACTCAACGGCTTAAGGGGCCCTAATGACCTAACGAGGTAAGTGGGGAGCGACCTAGCAACCTAGCAACCTTGCGACCAAGCGTGTTAAAAGCAGAGAAAGACCGCATGCCTTCTGTCTCCTTCATTAGGTCGCTGGCGACCTAAACAAGACCAAGACAACTTCTTATGCCGCTTCTCCCCTAGGTCGTTCACGACATATGGCCTACCAGTGTGTTCAAGTGATCAAGTGCACCCCTGTTAAGCCGTAAACCATGCTCACTAGGTCGCCCATGACCTACGACCTACCCCTAGGTCGCTCACGACCTACGACCAAACTCTAGATTCTCCCTATAAATACCCCACCTACTCCAACTGAAAGGGGACTTTTAGGCTCACTTCTGGAACGCCTACACTCTGCTGTTTTCTCGACTCATCCGACACTTCAAACACCGAAGACACTTCTACGAACTTCAGGAAGAGATCTAACACATTCGACCTGAATTCGAAGAATCCTTCTACATCGGAGTTCTAGTTACTTGTCTTAGTAGTGTTGTAATCGAAGATTGTTGTAAAGTTGTAATTGAATCAGCAATAAAGAAGATTAAAGTGGACGTAGGCTTGACTTGAATCCGAACCACTATAAAACTGTTGTCTCTTTACTATTTTTTTTGTAATTCCTGCTTGTTTCTAATTCCCGTATCGACGGGTGGTGCTTTCACTTTATCTCTACTTATACCGGGGTGTTAGCGTCTAATTTTAGCGTTAACATTTTTGGTGCTTTCACTGAGAACCCAACTCAGGCTGTTTTCATCAATGCTTCGCAAAAGTTTGTTGAAAGAATCTCTCTCAAAACCAGAAGTCTATCAGAGATAATGGCTCCTGGAAGAAAGCGCAGATCTGCTAGATCCGGTGATGTCCATGAGAATACCGCCAATTCTCCTCCGTTAAGTCAAGCAGCTCCAAGTGTTGAAATTACACGGGTGGAGCTAGATGCTGCAGTGTCTGGGTTATATCAGCAAATGGAAGCCCAGAACACTCTAATGCTAAAAAGGTTGAATGCTTTTCTCGGAGCTAACCATCAACCGGTGAATAATGAAGAAAACTTTGCTGATGATGTTCATAATGTTGAAGGGAGAAATATTCCTCAAAGGGCAGCTGGCCCCATCGACGGGATACCTCCCCAAGCTGGAGGATCAGAGCCGCAGCCCACTCTCCGTGAATGCTTGTCAAGGCAAACTTCTGAGAAAATGGCTGACGTCTGTCCCGCAGAGCCACTAAACGATGAGGAATATCTCTCGAGAATGGTTCGACAAATTATGAGAGAAAGTATGCAGAGGGAAGAAGATGAAAAAGAATGGCGATTCGCTCCGAGAAAAACTCCTTTCACAGAGAGAATTCTGAAAGCGGAATTTCCAAGGAAGTTTGTCCCCCCCCCACCATTCCGGCTTATCGGGGGACAAGTGACCCTAATCAATTCTTGTACAAGTATGACTGGCACATGACAGTTGCTAGGGCATCGGATGAGATCAAATGCCGGTACTTTCTGGTATACTTGGAAGGAGTGGCTCTACTATGGTTTACAAAGCTACCGGTCTGATCTATAGACCAGTTCTCCGATTTAACTCGGAAGTTTAAAGAAAAATTCAGATTGTATGCTTCAAAGGCGAAGGACATAATGTCACTGTCCAGCCTGGAACAAAATCCCGGAGAATATATTAGATCTTTCTTAAACCGCTTCAACATAGCCTTGGCTGAAGTTGACAGTGCAGAGCCACGAATGATCTTGACTTACTTGATGAAGGCTATCGACAAATCAATTGAATTTGGGAAGTGGCTGAAGATGAAAGAGCCAAATTCGCTTGAGAAATTCTATAAGAAAGCTGATGAGTTCATGCGCTTGGAAAGCCTTCTAGCACCGACAAAAGTGGTATTGACAGAGGTTGGGAACAATAATGCTGCTTCGAATAAAAAAGAATCTGGTACTCAGAAGAGGGAGAACGATGGTGGAAAGAAGCAAGGAAATGCGAAGAAAAATCGTCTTTTTAGACCCTTAGACTTCACTCCCTTAACCGATACCCCAGAAAACATTTTCTTTGCAACCAAGGACACTATCGAATACCCCACACCAGCTAAATTGAGGCTTGCGAAAAATGTTGAGAAAAATGGAAGATTTTGCCGATTACACAATCAACCCGGCCATGATACTAATGAGTGCCTCCATTTGAAGAATTTGATTGAGGAACTATTGAAAGAAAATAAACTTCAGGAGTATGTGAAGAGGAACAGGAACGAACCAACTTCATCAACTCAGGGGCAACAAGTTCCTGTTCATCAACCCAGCTCGAGTGAGAGGGAGGCAGCGCATGAATCAGAGAGCCTATTATTAATGTGATTACGGGAGGTCCACACCCAGCAAGCAGAAGCTGGGTTGAGATGGAAAGATATGCCCGTGCCTTGAAGTATGCACCAACAGAAGAAAATGATTTTGTGTTGGAAGTTGCCGCACCTTTGAAGCAGCAGAAAACTTTTAATGATGACATCGTGTTTAGAGCCAGGGACTCTATGGGCATTGAAGCTCCTACCATGGATCCCCTGGTCATCTCTGCAGGCATTAGGCCGGCTATTGCAAGAAGGGTGCTTGTTGATTGCGGCGCCTCTTGTAATATCCTCTTCAAAAAGACATTCGATCAAATGAAAATTCCGATGGCCGATGTTTAAGCTTCATCGTAGAAGATTGTTTGGTTTACTGGGGAACCGAAGCAGCTGATTGGAACCATTGAATTGTTCGCGGAGCTTGGGGAGGGGCAGAAAAAGGTGGTTCGAAAGCAGAATTTTGTGATTGTTGACGAATTTTCTGCTTACAACGCCTTCGTAGGCCAACTAAATCTTGCGGCATTTAAGGCAATTCTTGCCTCGTGGTGCCTTACTATGAAGTTTCCGACAAATAATGGCGTTGGTGTTATTAAAGGGGATCAGAATGATGGGCGAGAATGTTACCTTATAGAGTTGCGTGAAGCAAGGAAGAGAGAGATGGGAAAAGATGCGGTAGCCCCAGTCCGCATCAAAGAATCAACCTTATAGCAATTATATGGTGGACCCTGCACCGGTGAGCATAGCGGTGCACGAAAAAAAATAGATCCCAGAAAAGCCAGTGCGGGGGAGGATAGAGTGGTGCCGGTGGAAGTAACGGTGCCGGTACCTGTTGACCCGAAAGATCCTAACAAGGTGGTGAATGTGGGTTCGCAACTTAGTGTGACGGTTTAAAATTTCTTTGATATCATTCTTTAAAGAAAATCTGGACGTATTCGCTTGGACTCATGCCGATATGTGTGGAATATCCCTAGAGTTGCAGTACATACTCTGAATATTGATCCGAAGTTTACACCCGTAATGTAGAAAAGAAGAACCCAGGGTCCTTAAAGGCCAGCAGCATTAAAGGAAGAAGTAGATCGGCTCATGGAGAATGGCTTCATTAGGGAGTCTAATTATCCGATTTGGGTTTCAAATCCAGAACTGGTTAAGAAAGCTAATGGAAATTGGATAGTATGCATCGACTTTTCAGATTTGAACAAAGCCTGCCCCAAAGACTGCTTCCCGTTACCCAGGATTGATCAGTTGGTGGATGGAATAGCAAGGCATGAATTGTTATCTCTTATGGATGCTTACTCCAGATACAATCAGATTATGATGCATGAGCTAGATCAGAAGGACACGAACTTCATCACCGATGTTGGTCTTTACTGCTACAGAGTCATGCCCTTCGGACTGAAGAATGCGGGGGCAAATTACCAAAGACTTGTCAATGCTATGTTCAAACCGCAGATTGGAAAGACTATGGAAGTTTATGTTGACGATATGTTGGTGAAATCAAAGAAGGCAGTTGATCATATGGATCACTTGGCAGAAATGTTTGCAGTCCTTCGAAAGTATGGGATGAAGCTTAATCCTTTGAAATGTTCATTTGGGTGGAGTCCGGAAAGTTCTTGGGTTTCATTGTGAGTGCTAGGTGCATTAAAGCTAACCCTGCTCAGATTACTGCCTTAAGAGAAGCCAAAGCTCCTAGAACGAAGAAGGAATTGCAAAGTCTCAATGGAAAAGTTGCTGCCCTAAGTCGGTTTATTTCCAAAGCTACTGATAAATGCATTCCATTCTTTCATGCTCTGAAGAAAGGAAAGAAAAACTTTGACTGGACTCCTGAATGCCAAAAAGCTTCTGATGAGTTGATTCGTCATTTGGAAACGCCTCCAATAATTTCTAAGCCCAACAATGGTGAAGAACTTTTTGTATATTTGGCAGTCTCATCTCATGCTCTCAGTGCAGCGTTGGTGCGGGAAGACGTAAAAGTTCAGCACCCGGTTTATTACATCAGTAAAAGTCTCACTGGGGTAGAGACGAATTATTCAAGATTGGAAAAGATCGCCTATTGTCTACTGATTGCATCAAGAAAGTTGATGCCATATTTCCAAGCTATCCTATTAAAGTCCTCACTTATCAACCTCTAAAGCAAGTCCTATTTTGCCCTGAAACTTCGGGTCGTCATTTGAAGTGGAATATTGAACTTAGCCAATACGACATCACTTATCATCCCCGAAGAGAAATCAATGGACAAGCTTTAGCAGATTTCATCGCAGAATGTACAGATAAAGGTGATAGTGAGGGAGAGGTGATTGATAACACCCCAATTCGATGGAAATTATATGTGGATGGTGCAAGAAATGATTATTGTTCTGGAGCTGGGGTTGTGCTTGAAACCCCTGAAGGGCGGTCACTGTGTTATGGGTTGAGATTAGAATTTCCTTCGACAAACAATGAAGTAGAATATGAAGCTCTTATTGCCGGCTTGAAGATTGCTAAAGAACTGAACATCAGAGTATTGCAGAGCTTCAGTGATTCTCAGCTTATTGTATGCCAAGTCAAGAAAGAGTTTCAAGCTAAAGGGGGAAATCTGCCTACTTACTTGTCAAAGGCTTGGGAGGTTCTTGATGATTTTGACCATTACACGATAAGCCATATACCCTGGGAAGAGAACATGAAGGCAGATTCTCTCGCGAAGTATTCTAGCACCGGTGAAGATCAATTATTGGGATTAGTTCCTGTGGAAGTCTTGTCAGCTCCAAGCACTGATGAGATGGATATTGACTGGATCATAACTATATCTCAAGAGCAAGAATCATGGATGACTCCGATAAAGGAATACCTGCTCAACGGCTCTCTGCCAGAAAATTCAAAAGAACGCCAGAAACTGTTAAGAAAAGCCGCCAGATATGTAATCCAAAACGGCGGTTTGTACAGATGGGGATTCTCGATGCCATTACTCCGATGTGTAACCAAGGAAGAAGCTAAGACAATTCAAGCTGAGGTGCACGGAGGAGAGTGCGGAGATCATTCAGGTGGCCAAACTTTAGCAAAGAAAATTCTCCGCTATGGGTATTTTTGGCCAGGTATTAATCGAGACGCTGCTGACTATTCCCGAAAGTGTGAAAATGCCAGAGATTTGCAAAAATCCCAAGAGCACCTTCCACCGAGCTAACACAGATGGTCAGTCCATGACCATTTTCCATTTGGGGAATAGATCTCATTGGAACTTTACCGACTGCCAAGTCCGGAATCAAATATGCTATTGTTGTTGTTGATTATTTTACTAAATGGGCTGAAGCAGAACCATTGGCTACTATTACCTATAAAAAGATGATAAATTTTATGACTAAATATATCATTTGTAGGTATGGTGTGCCTCAGAAGATAATCACAAACAATGGTACCCAGTTCGAAAACGAAGAATTCCAGGACTTTTGCAAGCGATACAAGATCCCAAAAAGCTTCTCAACAGTGGCTCATCTGTAGGCAAACGGGCAAGTGGAAGCAGTAAACAAAATTATCAAGTCAACCATCAAAAAACAGCTAGAAAAAGCAAAAGGTGGTTGGGTCGATAAGCTGCCACTAGCACTATGGGCATACAGAACAACACTCCATTCTCATTAGCATATGGATCAGAAGTAATGATTCCCGTGGAAACAGAAGTCCCTTCACATAGAAGAATCCATTTCAACCAGACTGAAAATGGAAAGCTGCAACTTTAAGCACTTGACTTCCTTGATGAAAGAAGGGAAGAGGCTAAGCTCAGAATTGCAGCACATCAACAAAGAATAGCCAGGCACTTCAATTCCATAGTTCGCCAACGCAGCTTTGAAATTGGAGATCTAGTCTTGAAAAGGAGCATGACAGCAACATGAGTGTTTTGGCCAAACTGGGAAGGGTCGTATGTCATAGGAAAAAAACTTCTCGATGGCACTTTCAAACTCACAACTGTCGAAGGAGATCCAATTCCAAGGGCTTGGAACAGCAATCACTTGCGTCCATATTTTACTTAAAAGCTTTGCTGAAATATTGTAAAATAATAATGGATGTATGATTCTTGTATTGAAAGCCTTTGTAAAACCAGTGCAAGTGAATAATGAGAACTACAAAGTGGATGTAGGTCCAGTTCTTGGCCGAACCACTATAAATCTTGTGTTCTCTACTATTATATGCTCGTTTTATTTCGATGTGTAAAGTACTTTAAATGTATTGCTAAAATGTCGATTTAATATTGCAGGCCATTAAAACAAAGCCTACCCATCACAAGACCAAGCGATCCCTGACATCACTCAAATTCCAGATTCAAATCCTATATAAGAAGTGCTTCGAGCAAACAGTTAGTGATTCCGCCGGAGGTAGGCCCTTGCTAACTAATTATGATTGTTTGTGCAAATAGACATCCGATTAAGTAGCCTGTGTCTGCCCCTACGAACTCACTTAACAATGAAGTACACTTCTTTGGATAAAACAAACTACTTGCAAAAGAAAGGGACATGTGTTTGGAAATGATAACAGGGAATCGCTGATGAGCAAATGACGAAGAGACATGGGTGAGCAGACAGGAAACAACCAAAGACTCTTCGAAGGCACAAGCCCTCTTCGGAGGCACAACTCTTCGGAGTATAAAGACCTCTAACGAGGCCTGCTGGAAAAATAAAGTTCACTTTCTCAACCAAAAAGATTGGTGGAATCACCGGATGGCACAGGGCCCTTGTTAACAGGTTGCGATTGTTTATGTAAACGAACATCCAATTAAGTAACTTGTGTCCGCCCCGTGAGTCCATTCAACCATGAGAAAGTAACTTCCAAGCAATAAAAGCCCTCCTCGGAGGCACACATTTCACCAGGATTTGAAGTGCAAACTGCTCTCTTCGGAGACACACTTCACAAGAGTTGAAATGCTGGAAGCCCACTTCGGAGGCCCATTTCACCAGAGTTGAAATGCCAAAAGCCCTCCTCGGAGGCACACATTTCACCAGGATTTGAAGTGCAAACAACTCTCTTCGGAGACACACGTCACAAGGGTTGAAATGATGAAAGCCTTCTTCGGAGACCCATTTCACCAGAGTTGAAATGCCATAAGCCCTCTTCAGAGGCCCACTAGCCTGCATAAAAAGAAAGAAAGAAAAAAGCCCTCTTCGGAGGCGTACTTCTACTCTCAAGTGAAGATCAATCTCTCCACAATGAGAATATTCTTCTCCAAAGTTGAAGTGCCAAATCAAAGCCTTCTTTTGAAGCCCACTTCACTGCACAGGAGAATTCACTATTTTTCTTTAAAAAAAAAGAGTGATCAGCTCCAAAAGTTGAAGTTTAGAAATTTTTTCCTAGAAAAAAGAGAAGACTTCTCCAATACAAGGCACATTCTACTAAATCAGAGAAATATTTCCTTAAAATGGAAAAATTATTCTCTAAAGTACGGATGTGAGCCTTCTCAAAATGGAAAAATTGTTCTCCGAAGAAAGAGTACAAGTCTTCTCGAAACAAAAGAGTTGTTCTCCAAAAAATTTCCATTGTGAAAGAGATTGCAATAAACCGTGGTATGGGGCAATATAATATAGTTACATTTATAAAAGCAATGCTCAAGCAACATACCACAGGCTTACTGCAACATCACACTAAGAAAATAAAGAAACTTATATGAAAATGAAGAATAAATAAATTCTTAAATACATACTGAAGTTTGTACAAGTAAAAGAATCATTTTATTCCATACAATGAAAATTTTATACATGTGCAGGTTTCAAAATAAAAAGAAGGCGGGGACCGGTACTCTCATAATCTCCGGTCAACACAAGCCTTTATATATACAAGCAAAAAAGCAAAAAGCAAGACGAAAAGCATAGGACGAAACCCATTACTTCTTCTTCCTGCAACTTTTTTAGCCCTCAGTTGGCCGGATGGTTAACTTTTTGGGTCGACTTGTAAGAGTAGGGGAAGAAGGAGAAAGGGGTGCAATTGGATTTTCTTCTTCTTTTTCTTCGTTGGCAGAAGCTTCCCTCTTTTTCTTTGAGATTCCACGCTTCCCCTTCTTCCATGAAGAAGACTCGCTTCCCGGAGTGATAAGTGCAGACAATTTTGTGTCATCAGAAATAATTTGCTCCGGAGTTCTTTCGCCTTCTTCAAGTTCTTCAACCTTCTGTTCTTGTGAAGCGACAGGATCATCCAAGCCTTGAAGAGCTTCTATCTTCTCCTCTTGCAACCCCGGTTGAGAAATAGAAGAAGGAATAATCTGAAGAGGCGGAGGGGGAACAGCTGGAAGAGGGAAAGTCTGAACAACACTTGGCGTTTTCACTACAGGAGAAGAGAAGTTAAAATCAGTATCTCTCGTAAAGAGAGGAGATAATGGCGCGTCAAGACTTAAGTAATAGTCAAAAAGTTCATCAAGCTCATGTGAAGTAAAAAAGCGATCCACTTGAGCTAGATTAGCATTGAAGTTACCTGGGGAAGTTAGCTTTATCACGTCAACTTCAAAGTCTTGTGCTTCAGTACTTTCTTGAGTCTCATCTCCAGTGTGAGCTGTTGCAATTTCGATGTTAACTTTAGCAGGAGGTGGAGAATGGGAACTGGAGCCAACAATATCAATGTCGGCCGAAACCAAAGGTTGAATTGGGTCGGTTGAGGTTGCCTTCCCTAAATGTTCTCCTTCCGCCATTTCGGCTCGATCTTTAGCGAGTTGGTCCTATCCCCTGGCAAGAGAAGCACGTGCATCGTCATCTAGATAGTGCGCCTCGAGATCTTCTTCAGTATAGTCAGCGCCTCCAAGCATATCAAGTGCGGCCTTCGACACTTCGGCTAAGGTAATCTCATACTTAGGGCCCAAGAATGAGAGACTACCACACCCCCAGAACACTATGCAGATAAAAATCAAATAAAGTAGAGCTGACATTGGCCTTGGTCACTTCATGCGATTGTTCGGCTGCTGCTTTTCCAGCAATGGCCTCGTCACGCTCTTTTTCGACCTTTAATAGTTGGGTCTGCAACCTCATGATCTCAACATCCTAAAAGCTGATCTTTTCTCGCAACTGAGCAATATCATTGCGGTAGCTTTCCACAATTTTCCCTTGTCCCTCGAGCTTAGCTTCAGCATCTCGTTGAGCGGCATGAGCATCCCTTACTTATTTTTGAAGCACTTCTTTCTTTTGAGTATAGGAAGTGGAAGAAGTGGCAAGCTCTTCTTTGAGTTTTTCAATTTCCGCTTTAAGCTTCTCATTGTAAGCAGCGATGCTCTTCATCTCTGCATCATGCTGGTCGAGAGTTTTCTGCCACTCGGATTTGTCATTTTCCGTAGTCAGCATGGATTCAAGGTTTGCATGGTTTACTCTTTGAAGTTCGTCAACAAGTTTTTTCCAACCAGGCATTCTCTCAATATCGATTTTGACGGCATCAAGATTTCACAACATAGCTTGCTTGTCGATTGGGACCAAATCAAGATCAAAACGCACTCCTTTTAAGCACTAGTGCGGAAACCGGCTTTGAAGAGCAGTCGGACCCTATCCAACTTGATACGAGGGCCTACTGATGATTGTTTGAATAGTTCTTCCAAGGGCAAGGGAGCTGGAAGGAATTTCCAAAGAGATGGGAGCAGCGGGCTTTTCAGAAATTGCAGACCCTGGCTTTTCAATAAGCCTGGCCCGATTACTTAGATTTTCAGCGGCATGACTTTTCACATTGTCATCATTAGATTTTCGTTTGTGGGAATCATCATCTCTCTGGGAAGAATCATGTCGTTCGTCCCTTCCCCCATAATGCTCCTCATAAGCCCGCCTCTCACGAGCTTTTCTCGTAGCCCTTTCTTGGTCGGTCTCTCTAAAGGCAGGAAGATACCTCTTGGGATCGTAGGAGCCACGTCTTCCGTCGCGCTGGAAGTCATCATAATATGAGCTGCTATGCCCCATTGGGGAACCTGAAAGTGAGAAAGAGGCAAAGCTTAAGAATCTTCGAAGTAAAGGAGCTAAGTACATGTAAGTGCAGAAAAATCGTAAGTGTGTGTAACGTGCAAACTACGCGCCTCAAACTACGAACCACTCTTCGGTTGAGGGGTGATGGCTGATTTTTAGAAGGTACCAACTCTTAAGCCGACGAAGATTGTTGCAAGACTGATGTCAGTTCAACTGCTGGAGAAACAACTTTAGTAGTAGTGGTATCATCTTTAAAGAGCTCCTGTGAAGTAACCATCAGGTCGCTCAATCGCTAAAAAATATCGTCACCACCGTGCTTAGCGGGACTCTTTCTCTCGGCTCCTTCATCAGCAGCCTTCTCGGAGTATTGCGGAGGTTCCTCTTCTTCAATAACCGAAGAAAGCGTAAGCTTGCCAGATGACTCCACGATATCAGTAGGAGTGGAACACTTAACTAATGAGGCTTCTACGGCAGGTTCTTTCAATGTGATTTCTTCTACAGAAACTGGAGCATCTGATGCTCTGCTTGAGAATCAGAGACTTCATGAGGCTGAATAGAACGGGAAGAGTGCAGAAGTCCGAATTGGTGCAGAAACTCGTCTTTTACCAAAAATTTAATAAATCTCTCCTCAACCGCCACGACACTTAGCCTTTCAGAAGTTGGCTTGTGGCTAGAGTCTTTAGAAAGTGGATGAAGTGCTGAAAAAGTAAAGAATGAAGTTAGCACTTGACAACTCGGACCTCGAAGAGCTCAAAAATGGGAAGAACGGAGATAAGCATCTTACTTCCTACTCTCCATATGCCATAAAATCCCAGGGGGCAACGAACAAAGAAAAATTGGTTCAAAAACCCATGAGCACTTTCAGAAAGATCAGTGACCAGTTTACGGTTCCTGGCACTTCTCACAAGTATTATAGAATGATGATCTTTATTCTTTGCAAATGTGCATAAGTAGCAAATTTCTTCAAAGCTCGGAAGAGGATCAAGTGTTCTCCTAAACAGCACACACAGTCCCATTAGGATGGCGTAGCCATTGGGATGCAACTAGAAGGGGGAGATAGTTAATCGAAGAAGGAGCTGTTGAAGAAAATCATTAAAAGGAGGAATAGAACCACACAGGCACATCTGACGATTAACCGCGATAAAACCGGAAGGTGGCCTGTCAGCAATATCCTTTGCGCCAGGAAGTAAAGCATCTGCTTCAGCAATACCAAACTGAATGCATAGTAGGTTGAACACCCGTTGATTTAGGGTAGTTGAAGTTCTTTCCGGGGGATTATCCAGTGGATTGGCTATCGGGAAGACCTCTCCAGCTTGCCCTACTATTTCTTCTTGTTGAGAAGTCATTCTACACAAGGAACTGGATATTCAAATATGAAGGTGCACGTTTCCTAAATGTGTGAAGTGTTGTGCAAAACTAATAAAATGACAAACAGATATAACTGAAATTAAACTAATAGGCATCTGTCGATTATAAAGTTTCAAAGCTTGTTGTTTTAGGTTCAAGTACAAGTGCAGTGTTGATGCGAACAGATCAGCTTTAGTTGATTAACTTTTCTTTGCTTTAATACTTCACTTGAATTTGTTGATTCATAGCATTTCATTCGTATAATTTCTTTAAGTTGATTATTCTTTATCGACTAATCTGTCATCCGATGTGGGCGATCAGTGGCAGTATATTCGCCCTAGTTTTCTGCAAATGTTGTATTTAACAGGTTGTTAGCTTCAAAAGTTAATATAATCTATGACAAAATGCAACAAGTTCAAGCAGTTCATTCTGGCTGTTCAAGTTGGAAATTTAATCAAGTGCTGTCATATTTTTGCAAGTAATCAAGCTCAAGCGACTAAGCATGGGTCGAAGATCCATTAAGTCGTTCTGATCAAGTCAAATAGTTCATTATTCATGCTCCTAAAGTAAAAGTTATAATGCATATTAAGGAATAAGGCTTCAGGACAAGACAATGCAAATTTTTCTAAGTACTAGCTCGTCCGCGACCTATAAGATTGTGTCATGAAAATTTAGCTCTCCTAAGTCCTAATGCGACCTAAAGGCAGGTCGTTAAAAGGGATGACTCGTCCGAAGCGACATGCCATACATCGTAAGTCACAAAGTTCATAAGATTAGCATAGATCGAGCTTCCTTAGGTCGCTCTGCGTTAAGCCTTATGATATTCCAGCAAGTTAAGACGCAGGCATAATAGGACGCGAGCAAGTTAGGTCGCAAGTAGGTTAAGTCGTCCTAAGCTCCTAAGCTGATCATTTCTTAACTCTCTTTAACCCGTTCGCTCCTCTCCACTCAGCAAATCGCATAACCCGCTATCCATTAACCCGTTAACCAAGTATCTCTTCGCCTCCTCCAAACTCCTAAAACCTCATCGTCTTCTCCAAATTTCCAGAAACTCCATGAAACCCTAGGCCGATTCGTTCTTACAACAACTACTAACAACTCGACAAGAATCGAAGGGCAAATCTGAATGCAATTTTGCAACATAACAACAAAAAGCGTATGGAGATGATTATGGGGGAATCGATGACAAATGCGGCAAATAAATGCTCGAAATAACCTAAATTCACTGATGGAATTAACGATTGGAGAAGAAAAAGGAAAGATTTCGTGCCAAGTCGCTGAGCTCTAGTGTATCAATGGCGACAGAGGTAAACAATTCAGTGAAGAAGACGAAGCGAGCTAACGGCTTATATAGGGGAAAGAGCAAAGGATGCTTCAGCACGCGACCTAACTCCTTCATTAGGTCGCTCACGACCCAACGACTTAGCAAGGCACGAATTAAGAAGTATCGAAGCATAGACCTATGACATAGGCGTATACTTCGAAGGGAAAGTGTTAACCCTACTTTTTCACGACTTAGCGACCTAATGGATTAAAGGACTCATCGACCTAGAAAGTTAAGAGGTCTTGCGACCTAATGAGCTAATGGCCTAAGCTACTCAATGAGTTAACAACTTAGTAACTCAATGAAGCAACGACCTAATTACCTAAAGGGTCTAGCGACTTAACAACCTAAATCATAATACGGCACAACATGTCGCGACTCAACGGCTTAAGGGGCCCTAATGACCTAACGAGGTAAGAGGGGAGCGACCTAGTGTCCTAGCAACCTAGCGACCTAGCATGTTAAAAGCAGAGAAAGACCGCATGCCTTCTGTCTCCTTCATTAGGTCGTTGGCGACCTAAACAAGACCAAGACAACTTCTTATGCTACTTCTCCCCTAGGTCGTTCATGACCTATGGCCTACCAGTGTGTTCAAGTGATCAAGTACACCCCTGTTAAGCCGTAAACCATGCTCACTAGGTCGCCCACGACCTGCCCCTAGGTCGCTCACGACCTATGACCTAACTCTAGATTCTCCCTATAAATACCCCACCTACTCCAACTCAAAAGGGACTTTTATGCTCACTTCTGGAATGCCTACACTCTGGTGTTTTCTCGATTCATCCGACACATCAAACACCGAAGACACTTCTACGAACTTCAAGAAGAGATCTAACACATTCGACATGAAATCGAAGAATCCTTCTATATCGGAGTTCTAGTTACTTGTCTCAGTAGTGTTGTAATCGAAGATTGTTGTAAAGTTGTAATCGAATAAGCAATAAAGAAGATTAAAGTGGACGTAGGCTTGACTTGAAGCCGAACCACTATAAAACTGTTGTCTCTTTACTGTTTTTTCTGTAATTCCTGCTTGTTTCTAATTCTCGTATCGACGGGTGGTGCTTTCACTTTATCTTTACTTATACCGAGGTGCTAGAGTCTAATTTTAGCGTTAACAAACACCATTGACAATGTCGAAAACCGTTGGTGTGTCATGATTATATCTACAGCCTAGCCAGCCCGATTCATTATCTTCCTCCCCAAAACCAAAAATTCTCCCCCAAATTCAACCAAGCTCCGTTGTCGGTCGCCGATCACTGTCCTCGGTCGCTGGTCGCTATCCTCGGTCAACATCTGTTGGAATCTTCATCAATTTTCAATCTTTAACCATCTACGCATTCAATTCATTAAAAATCAGGTATATTTTTACCTTAAACTAATTAATTCGAATTATGTTAAAATTAGTGTTAATTTGTGATTATAGTTGTTGATAATAGCCCATTGATTGTTTATAATTGAACATGGTTGATTGAGATATATTTATTAGGGTTATTAATGTTTAAATCCGATAATTAATGCAGAATTCGGGCTAATTTGGTTTAAGTGGTGTATTTGCTTATTAATGTAACATAAATCAGTGCTATTTAGTACATGTGTTAGCTAAAACATCGATGGAAATAATTTATTTACATAATCCTTTATTAGTTTATACCCATAATTATATATAGATCTAGTTTATGTGTACATGGTATGTGTTCATATAAACAAATTAGCGTACAATGTTAATCTTTTATTACTGTGTAATAAATTCAAATTAGTGTTAGCTAAATGTTGGAAAACCAATTTTTCATTACTTATTATTGTTACGAATTCTAATAATGAATTTGTATTAACGATAATACAAACAAATTAGTATATAGTGATAACATATTATATAATTAATAAGACACTAAAATATATAAATAAAATAAAATGTCAACCCCAAAAATGGTCAATAATTTTTTGAATTTCTGTCATATTTTTTGAACTAAGAAAAAATGGTCAAATATTTTGTCGATCGGAGGAGCTGGATGTATCAACAAAAGGGAATGAGAGGCTCAATAAAATAACATTTTCATAATGGTGTACACATACTTATTAAAATCGTTTTAAGTAATAATAGAAACGATGAAGAAATTCGTTGTCTATGTAATAATTGCAAACATTTGAAGCATTTGAAACCGGGTATGATTATAGTACATTTGTGTCAAAATGGGTTTTTGGCAGAATATTTTGTGCGGGATCGTCATGGAGAACTTGTTGCACCTAATCTTGTAGTGTTAGAGGAGGAGGTGTGTCACGTTCCAAATTCCCATCTTCTTCTTCTTTTCTTTACTAAATTAGTTTTGTTTTAAATGAAAAAGAAAAAGAAAATTGTTACAACTAGTTTAACATCCGTGGTCCACAAACTTTGAGCCAACGTTCGAAAAATTCGAGTACGAAGCCGAGCACACAAACCAAAATCACAGAGTCAATCACATTTTCCCTCTACTTTGAGACATTCGCGAATCAACTCGAGTTCGTACCCGAGCACAGCAACATCTTCCCTAAAATTTTGCAATAACCCACATCACAGCACACCATGTGCACGTGCACGATTGCCGTAATCACCTTCGGTCGACTACGTTGCTTTCAACATGTCACTGATGACTCCCACGAGTTTCTTCACCACCCAGATCATCCAATTTGGTGAGGAATAGAAATTTTGCATCTCGAATCGAGATAGAACCCAAACTTCATCAACGAAAATCGACTCGCGCCAATGATTCCCGTCACTGGAATTCACACGAACTCGACTAAAGCTTCGACACTCACCCTTGACCCTCCTTCCCATGGTCCGATCTCCTGAAGCATCTCGACGACGTCCCGGCAATCGCTTCTTTGCCATCATTCAAAACGAACCCTTAAACCCTACAAATTAATCGTGCCACCACAACGTCCCATTATAAATGCTTCGAATATTTTTCTGATGATCATCGACATGCAAGCTACCTTCACCATTGATCACGGTGTTCAATTCAATTTTAATTGCCGGAATTTGATCAATTTGTGTTTTCCGTTCAAACCCATAATCCCACTTAAATTTGAAACTAAAATTCAAAATTTTATTATTAAAATTCAACATTTCCGAGCACTAATCAGATTGTATGATCAAATCCAGGAGTTAAATCATTAGATTTTTATCATTGAAAGGTCATTACTGTGAATTTTTAATTTCTAATAAACTATCTGTTAATTTTGCTTATGTACATTTTTATAAATAATGTTATACCCATATAAACATTACTCATTCAGTAATCAAAACCTAATATGTTTTGTGTTGGGATAATTTTAAATTTTCAAATAGGGTTTAAAACATAGAACAGAGGCATGTTTTTCGCCTGTACACTAATATGCACATAGTCATTCATATTTATCAAGGCATGCAAACACATTCACACCATCATTCCAACATAATTCACATCATTCATCTAATACAAATCCAAACACTTAGAAATAGAGCAGAGTTAAGGGGATTTCTTACAGGGAGTTTGGAAAGAACAGAGAAAGGCAGAGACAAAGAACAGAAAGCAGGGTCTTCAGTTGCAAAGCAGAAATTGATTTTTTTAATCTTTGAACATGATTTTCTCCTGAACTGATTAACATAATTTGCTTAAATTCTTGCTTTACTACTGATTAACAACTTCAAATTCAAATCTTTTAAAGAAATTTACTTGCCTTAATCTATTTCAGAAATCTTGCCCTGTCTCCTTAGCCAAAAACTAAAGCTGCGTTTCAAACTAAATCTGCAGTTGAATTTGTTTTTGTGTTAAAAACTTGATTTTAAAATTACAAATTCACCAAGCTATGAAATTTAAAGGTTACCTGAGAGATGGAGTACAAATCTACTGCTAGATGTTCAAGAAGATTTTCAGATTTTTCTTTACTTTAAATCCAAGAAAAAATGTTTTCAGCCTTTTCTGTTTTTTCCTTTCTTTGGGTGTTGGAATTTGAAATGCCCAAATCTTTCTACTATTCATTCAGAGATTGGGAGACTAAATAAATTTAAAAATGGGGAGCTGAAAAGTTTTTGTGAATTTTTTAATTTTATTATTTTATTCAAGTAATCATAATGAATGCCATTTGTAAAAAAATAATCATGAGGTCTCAATTATGTTAATTCCTTTACTCCATCTCCTATATGTATGTTTAACATTTGAAACTTTACAAAGAAAAGAGAATTTTTAAATAAATTTTTTTATATCACATTTGCTTTATAAATAAACATACCCCTTTATTCATTTGCATATATGTGTATATACAATGTTAAAAGAAGAATTGTTTTTAACCAATCTTTACATTATATAAAATATGGATTACACCTTAATGTTTTTCAAACGCCAAATATTCTTTCTAAAACATTTATTTTAAATTTAAATTAAAGTTCCAATTCACTTGAATTAAAATTCATTTACGTCTATATATATATACTCATACCCATACTTTAAATTCAAATTAAATGTTTACATTCAAAACTACTCATATGTGCATTATACATATATATAAAATTTTAAACTCAAATGACTTTTTTTTTTAAAACATTCATTATTTCAAAAAAAAATTAAACTCAAAAGAAATTAGAATTGTATTCATATAAATTTATCACTCATTTTATTTGTTTGAAACTTTTCAATTTATTTTCAAATTAATTTCCAAAAGTTTAAATATATTACAAATTTTAATTGATAATTTTTTTTGGGATGTTACTTTTTTTTATTTATAAGATTTTAAATATAGAATTTCAAAGCCCTAGTTAAATTTTAAAAATAATGTCCAAATAA
Source organism: Allium cepa (assembly GCA_030765085.1). Taxonomy (NCBI): domain Eukaryota; kingdom Viridiplantae; phylum Streptophyta; class Magnoliopsida; order Asparagales; family Amaryllidaceae; genus Allium; species Allium cepa. The sequence goes on along the minus strand of CM060937.1, from coordinate 762,689,646 downwards.
ACAAATATCCTTTTAAATCTTGGAAAAATTAATTTAATTTACAATTTAAATTCACAAATCTATATCAATTACTAAATTTAATTTTTTCTCAAAAATCGGGATCGTTACATATTCTCCCCTAAAAAGAATTTCGACCCCGAAATTTGCAAGAGAGATAACAAAGAAAAGAGAAAGATAGAGAAATATCTTTTCATAACAAAGTGGATATCTATTTTGTATTTGGCTTACCAAATCACAATATCAACAATATATACAAGAACGAATCTATTTAACACTTCACAAGACACTCGGATCATCCAGATCTACGAATATGTAAGAGCACTGGTTAGTTTGAAGGGATAACTAACCACTCGTAGAGTATATCGAGATCCAAAAGAATAAATAAATGGATTTAATCCTTCGAAATTCTCCAATACTAGATATGGATTCCAAACATAAGTCAGAACACCCAAATTATATATAACTTGTCCCTCTTCGGACTTTGATATTCATAAGAAATTACAATAGAATTTGGAATTTGGTTATAATTGAAATCGTTTTATCGATACAATTTATTTAACTTTATATTTTAGTTAACCAATTTATTTCAATTTAAATTTTCAAAATTATCAAAGTTAAAAACGAAAAGCTAATAGAACTTTGACGAAGAGAATACGAAATAGAGACTTATCTACACGATTCGTAGGGCCACCATCACAACGAAGCTTCTTTCCGGAGCTGCCACGAAGACATAAAAGAAATTGGAATCGAATCAAAGGAGGTTGATAGAGAAAGTTATTTCCACTGTCGTAGGGTATTGACCATTTGTACTGGTATCCCCTGTCCCCTATCTCGTTCTCTTCTTGCACTCATACTTACTATCAGTGGATAGTAAGAGAATTTACTGAGGCATTCAAACGGATATCTTAAGGATTACTCATTCTAGGGTATACTTTACCCTATCTCTAATGAGTCACTTAATGTGTTATACTCCTGAGATAAAGTTCCAACTCTGATACTAAGATGTCACGTTCCAAATTCCCATCTTCTTCTTCTTTTCTTTACTAAATTAGGTTTTTTTTAAAATTAAAAAGAAAAAGAAAACTGCTACAACTAGTTTAACATCCGCGTTCCACACAACTTCGAGCCAACGTTCGAAAAATTCGAGTCTAAAGCCGAGCACACAAACCAAAATCACCGAGTCACTCACATTTCCCCTCTACTTTGAAACATTCGCGAACCAACTCGAGTTCGTACCCAAGCACATCATCTTCCCTAAAATTTTGCAATAACCCACACCACCGTACACCACGTGCACGTGCACGATCGCCGCAATTACCTCCGATCGACTGCGTTGCTTTCGACATGTCACTGATGACTCCCACGAGTTTTTTCACCACCCAGATCATCCAATTTGACGAGCAATCCAAATTTAGCATCTCGAATCGAACTGGAACCCAAACTTCATCAACGAAAATCATCTCGTGCCAATGATTCCCGTCGCCGAAATTCACGCGAACTCGATCAAAGCTTCGACACTCACCCACGACCCTCCTCCCCTTGGTCCGATCTCCTGAAGCATCTCGACGACGTCGCGGCAATCGCGTCTTTGACATCATTCAAAACGAACCCATAAACCCTACAAATTCATCGTGCCACCACTACGCCCTAAATGCTTCGAATATTTTTATGATGATCATCGACATGCAAGCAACCTTGACCATTGATCACGGTGTTAAATTCAATTCTAATCGTTGGAATTTGATCAATTTGTGTTTTCTGTTCAAACCCATCATCCCACTTCAATTTGAAACTAAAAATCAAAATATTATTATTAAAATTCAACATTTCCGAGCACTAATCATATTGTGTGATCAAAACCAGGAATTAAATCATTTGATTTTATCATCAAAAGATCATTACTGTGAATTTTTAATTTCCAATAAACCATATGTTAATTTTGCTTATTTACATTTTAATAAATAATGTTATACCCATATAAACATTATTCATTCAGCAATCAAAAACTAATATGTTTTGTGTTGGGATAATTTTAAATTTTCAAATAGGGTTTAAAACCTAGAACAGAGGCATGTTTTTGGCCTCTACACTAATATGCACATAGTCATTCATATTTATCAAGGCATGCAAACACATTCACACCATCATTCCAACACAGTTCATATCATTCATCTAATACAAATCAAACACAAAGAGATAGAGCAGAGTTAAGGGGTTTGCTCATAGGAAGTTTGGAAAGAGAAGAGAAAGGCAGAGACAAAGAACAGAAAGTAGGGTCTTTAGTTGTAAAGCGGAAATTGATTTTTTATCTTTGAACTTTATTTTCTCCTTAACCGATTAACGTAATTTTCTTAAATTCTTGCTTTACTACTGATTAACAACTTCAAATTCAATTCGTTTAAAGAAATTTACTTGCCTAAATCTCTTTTAGAAATCTTGCCATGTCTCCTTAGCCAAAAAATGAAGCTATATTTCACACTAAATCTGCAGTTGAATTTGTTTTTGCGTTAAAAACTTAATTTTAAAATTACAAATTCACCAAGCTATGAAATTTAAAGGTTACCTGAGAGATGGAGTGCAAATCTACTACTTGATGTTCAAGAAGATTTTTCAGATTTTTCTTTACTTTGAATCAAAGAAAAAAATGCTTTTAGCCTTTTTTGTTTTCTTTATTTTCTTTCTCTGGGTGTTGGAGTTTGAAATGCCCAAATCTTTCTACTGTTCTTTCAGAGATGGGGAGGCTAAGTAAATTTAAAAACGGGGAGCTGAAAAGATTTTTATGAATTTTTTAATTTTATTATTTTATTCAAGCAATCTTAATGAATGCCGTTTGTAAAAAAAAATCATGAGGTCTCAATTATGTTAATTCCTTTACTCCATCTCCTATATGTATGTTTAACATTTGAAATTTTACAAAGACAAGAGAACTTTTAAATAAATTTTTTATATCACATTTACTTTATAAATTAACATACCCCTTTATTGATTTTTGTGTGTGTGTGTGTATGTGTGTATATATACAATGATAAAAGAAGAATTGTTTTTAACCAATCTTTACATTATATAAAATATGGATTACACCTTAATGATTTTCAAAAGCCAAATATTCTTTCTAAAAAATTTATTTTAAATTTAAATTCAAATTCCAATTCACTTGAATTAAAATTCATTTATGCCTATATATATACTCATACCTATACTTTAATTCAAATTCAATGTTTACATTCAAAACTACTCATATGAGTATTATACATATATATAAAATTTTAAACTCAAATGACTTTTTTTAAAACATTCATTATTTCAAAAAAAAATAAACTCAAAAGAAATTGGAATTTTATTCATATAAAATTTATCACTCATTTTATTTGTTTGAAACTTTTCAAATTAATTTCAAATTAATTTCCAAAAGTTTAAATATATTTCTAATTTAAATTGATAAATTTTTTTGGGATGTTACTTTTTTATTTATAAGATTTTAAATATAGAATTTCTAAGCCCCAATTGAATTTTAAAATCAATGTCCAAATAAACAAATATCCTATTAAATCATGGAAAAATTAATTTAATTTACAATTCAAATTCACAAATCTATATCAATTACTAAATTTAATTTTTTCTCAAAAATGGCTATCGTTACAAGGTGGGTAATGACATTGTTATAATGAATCTCATAGAAGATACGCTTGAAGATGCAACACGATTATTGTTCCCTATGGTTGAAGTTAATGACGACGATGTAAATGTCGAAGAAGAACCAAGTACTGAGCAAAGAAAATCTATAATTTATAGGATGCTGCTAAGAAATCCCTTTGGGATGGCTGTAAAAGCGACACCCAATTATCAATAACCACCAATTACATTGTTATGAAATCTATAGTCAACTTCACATAAGCTAAATTTAAAGTTGTCATACAAGTTGCAAAACGACATATGTCATCCGATAATTTAATATGCGAAAACCATTATGAAGTGAAAAACTTATGTCTTATTTCAGTTTGCTATACCAAAAGATAGATACATGTTTAAATGTTTGCATGTTATTTTGGAAAGAGGACATCGATCTTAGGAAGTGTAGAATATGTCACGAGGGAAGATACAAATCAAGAAAAAAAGGAAAACAGAGTTCCATACAGAAGAATGCATTACTTATTTGTCACTTCTAGACTTTAAAGATTTTATGCATCTTTTGTTAATGCACCGCATATGAGAGGCACAGTGTGAAAACTCATAAATAAGGTAATTTAACACACACACCTAATGTAGAAGCATGGACACATTTTAATAAGACTTACTTCGTAGTTCGAGAATTCGCAATTCCATGGCAGAGTTGTGGCAGTGTTTTGAGCTTAGGGTAAAAACAAAGAGGTAAGCAATAGTCACAATTTTATAGGGTCTGTAAGCAGCCGTTTGTTTAATTCCTCGTAGAAACCTTAGGGGCAACAGTAGGTGGGTTTTGCCAAAGCTGGATAAACTTGTGTGTCATTTTTTATTTCCACATTTACTCTATTATTATCCGTGGTGCAATTTTTATTTATCTGTGAATTTTTGATAAACCTTACTCACCCCTCTCTAGGGTTAATTTGATCCTACTAATGTATCAGAACCTGGTTTTTTAGCACAAATGTCGAACTCTAGTTGTAGATCTAGCGAAAGTTAGTCCAGTGTTAGTCCATATATTTTTGATGGAACAGACTATTTTAAAATAGAAATCAAAAATGGAATTTTATTTAAAAATTTAAGTTTGAATGTTGGGATATTAATGAATATGGGTGTGATATGGAAGATAAGAAAAATATTTTGATTAATGCTCTTTTAATGCATATACTCTATTCTCATATTAATCAAGATGAATTTAACTATTTTTCTTAATGTTTAACTGCATAGGAAATCTAGAATACTCTCGGTGCAATATATGGAAGAAAAGTCAACAAAGATGATAAAATATTCACAATCGACTCAATTAAAGAAATTTTCTCGAAAGGATTTACCAAAGACAATAGTGATAGAGATGCAACAGCTAAGTTATTTTTGATTCAACGATATAGTTCTCTTGTGTCAAAAGATAATTAAAAATAATGATGATCTTGAAATGAAAAATAACAAATTAAAAAAGGAATAATTTGAATTGTGTCAAAAAAATAATGATTTGGAAATTGAGTTAAAAATACTAAAAAGAATAAAAATTCTAGTTGCAAAGGGCATTTAGACTATGAAAAAGAATTTGCTCGTTTTCATGAGAATTTTTGAAAGCTAGAAAAGAAATTTTGATTTTAGTAAAAAAAAATTAAACTGAGTTGATTTGCAAAAATAATATTTTACAAAGGTGTTAAACAAGGTGAAGAAAAATTTCAAAACCCTTGAAAAAGAAAACACGATTTTGAAAAATTGTGAAACTGAAATTATTCGGATAAATCACGAATTTGAAAAAAAGATTGAAAAAATCAAGGATTTTGAAAAACTTGAATTTGAAAAAGGAATTTTTTTTGAAATCGAGATGCCTAAAATTGTGTGACGCCCCACCTCTGTACTCACAATAGCCAAGGATACTACTGGGTAGCCTTCGACTAGCACAAAGAACAAGGCTGTTGAGGAGCGACCATCTATGTAATTGCTTTGTGCGACTACCGATATGTCAGATAGTATAACATGCTTTTCATTTCTAGATGAAATCCAACATATCAAATACAAACTCAAAGCTACTACATAGTGGCTATATGGCCTTCGAAAACAAATATAAAATAAGCCCAACACAACAGTCACAGATATTCATATCACTAAGGCGGAAACATATATGAATATAACACATAGAAGTGTACATCAAAGTAGTGGTCAAACAAGATCCACAACATCACAAAAGAATAAGTATACATCAAGGAGTCTCTATCTCAAATGTATAAAAGCAAAAACAACTAAGCTAAGTAGTTATCCAAAAGTTAGAAGCTAGTCTCTGCTAAGATGTCAAGTGGAAGCATCGGCAACACCTCGGTCTGACCCAAGTATTATTTAAGACGAAAAATAAAAAATGGATCAGTCTAGCTATAAATATCATATAAGATGAGATAGAATAAGAGATGCAACAAAAATATATGATAACAATAATGTCATACTTCGACAGGCATACATTTGATAATGACAAAAATCATATAATATCTCAAATCTTCTCAAATATCCATAAAGAATATCATATTCTTTAGCTTATTCACCAAACCTCAAATATTGACAAAAATAACAATATCAATCGCAAAAAAAATTGGTGAAACACAAATTCTAGAAATCAATAATTAGAAATCCAAAAAACACAAAGGAGGAGGCCTTTCACAAATGGGAGCATGAAAACTCAACAACACGTGTATTACAAACGGGTCGTTATCCCATGGTCGCTAACCATAGAGCAAGTGCAACGATGTAGTACAACGGTAAGCCCGAGGAACCTGAATCTCAAATAATCTGAAACAACAACGTAGTGCAACGGTAGGCCTGATGAACCAAACTCCACAAAACCCATAGGTCTCTAGCCTATAAAAAACGAAATGAAGCTCAACAGAACGGGATACGGTCCCCCATGCGGACAATGTGACATTGCATATCGCTAGTCTAAATCATAAAATGATCATCATTGATCAATAAGAAGTGTGAATTACACTAAGCTAGTAAATAAATGAGTTTAGCTTCATGTCCCATAACCACTAGCTTAACTTAAATATTTACGAATAAATTGTAGATTTCCACTTGAAGATTGTCACAAGAGTTAATTCGAACAAGTCCAAGAATTAAACGAAGAAGTAAATGCAAGCGTTTCATACCACTTGTTTTGCTAAACCATTTAATTAGATTTCTCATACGAATGAGGTAAAGGTTGTATATATAAATAGGTTGGAAAACAGTTTTGAAAACAAACTTTGTATTAAAATTAGTGTTGGAATCTTTTTTGTGAAAGAGTTTGAATATTTACTACTAGCATAAGAACCTTTGTATTTTAAAGAGACAAATCACAGAAATGGTTATAAAAACAATCTATCATGAAAAATCCACATTCGACAACGTGAATTAAAACCATAAAAATCGATATCAAATTCATCAAATGGATATTCCCAAAAATCCAGAAAAGAAGCCATCAATGTCGATAATAAATGACAACAACTAATCACATCAATATGAATCGATAAAAATAGAAATTCCATACAAAAATAAGCGAAATGGAAAAATTGCACAGAACCAGACACCTGGTTGGATTGGCCAAACGTCTGACCTGGGGTTTGGGCAATTTATTTTCCTTTTCCCCATTTTCTTTTTGATGCCATAGGCCATCCAGACATCTCGTATAGTCTAACCAGACGTCTGGTCGAGTGGTCTGAAATTTTCTTTTTCCTGCCATCTTATTATTTTTTTCTCCAGGTACCATAACCAGACGTCTGGACTTAACCAACCAGACATCCGCTCCACTGGACTGGGCAACAGTTTGCCTAGGCAATTGATGGCCAAAACGATTCGGAAGCGATCAGATAAGCAATGAAGACTAGGGATTTGTGCCAAGCGACAACCTAGCCTTATAGGCTCTTTGGTACACCCTCAATAACATGTCCAAACATCCAAAATAGGATTTTTTAAGATTTTGACTTCAAAACACCAAAATTGAAAAATTCACCAAATCAATTCAAATCAAAGAAAATGAACATGAAATGGATGTTAGGAATCCATAGGTAATAACAATGAAAGCTGTAGACGTAGATGTTATTTCAAGAACTCACCTTTAAACCCAAAAACATCGAACGAGAAACTCAAAAACAAAGGAAAGATCAACTACTCTCCAACTTCAACTCTAAAAGCTCCAATCTAAGATCATAAGCAAATATTTCCTAAGTTAGGTTATAGAAAATTTCTGAAAATACAAAAGGAATTGAGATGGAGAAGATGAAGAGGATGCATACCTAAGCTTCTCTTTGATTTTGGACTTGAATTTGAATTTCCTAATAAAATTAGGGTTTAGGAATTTTAATTTCCCATCTTTCCTGCATTTCCTTTTAGCTTGAGAGTGTTAGGAAATTAGAAATGAAATGAATAAAGATGAGTGGAGTTAGGGTATTTGTTGGATGAGTTCGGTTCCTTGTTAGGTTAGTGAGCTGAAACCCAAACGCAAAGCCCCAAATGAAAATATCAAAATTCTAATCAACTCCAAACATATCGATGTTTATACTCAAAATGGTCGCAAACGCCATTTTGGACACAGTGGAAGTGGTCTCGAATCCGGATTCGGCCTTTTACAAAATGTCACATTTTGGAATTTAAATTCAACTAACGATGCTACATTTAAATAAACATTTAAATATATAATCGTAAAATATGCAGGTGGCTACAAATTGAGACCAAAATAATAGAACTCAAATATGAAAATTTGGGCTTAAACTGAAATAATTTTGAAAAATGAGAAATTGCTATTAGTCGTTGTTTAAAGCTAATGAAAGAAAACAAACTTTTAAATTCAAAGCTAATGAATTCCAGTTGATTATTCGATAATTTTCTAATTGTGAAAAATCTTTTAATATGCTTAAGAAATCCAACTTTTAATGAAAACAGAAAAGGACATGGTTTTGATAAAATTGAACCTTTTAAGAAAAGGATTTGAGATAATGTTAAATTTCTAAAATATTTCTCAAAATGTTTAATTTGTGGAAAAAGAGGGCATAATCAAAACAAATGCTGGAATAGAAACAAAAACAAGACCGTTAAACAAATCTGATTCCAAAAGGTATAAAAGTGAATTCTCTTAAATTTAAACAAGTTTGGGTTCCTAAGAATATGATTGTTAAAATTAATGGTTTTTCATATAAACAAATTTGGGTCCTAAAGATTTCAATCGAAAATGAAAGTGGTCCTTCATCCTTTGTTAGGCCACTCACTTCTTCTACAGTTTAGATGCAAAAGCGGGCTAAGGAACAACTTCGATAGAGAAATATTTCAAGTTGTTTCATACGGTTGAATAGCTATAATTCTAATGTTTCTTAGCCTAGAAAATGAGATGGAGATCTACACATTTCAGATATCACGACATCAAATGGAAGCAAGGTATCTCTAAACTATATTTTGTTCACTTATTATTAATTCTTTTTTTGTCATCACCACTGTAGTGAAATTGTTATATCTTGAGCTTCTTGCTCTAATTTGAAAAATTAAAGATTTTCTAGAAAATAGATTGAAAAATCTATAATTTTTAGTTTTTGTGTTTCTTTAGAATTTGAACATAAATAGGTGAAAAACTGCAAATCATTTAGAGCATTGTTTGAAAAAAGTTTCTTGATACAGCTGTAGTATTTCAATCATAAATTGAATAATTTTACTCCGATTTTTGAGTTTCTTGGAGTTCTGGAAAGCTAACTAATAATTATACAATTTTACTATTCAACTTTTTGCTGATTCATTTTGGAAAGTCTTCAAAAACTGCAATCATTTTGGCACGCTACTTGAAAGATATTTCTAATTTTCACAAACAAGTTGTAGTATTTCGTTCATAAATTTTGATCGATTTATCGTTTTGATTTGAAGCCAATTTTGATAAGTGGCATTTTTGAGTATATAAAACATTCATGTTTTGTCCTAAATTCAAATTACTAACTAAAAGCTTTCAAATAGTGGTTTCAAACGGATTGAATTTTCAATTGCTTTGGTAAAATTGTTATCTTTCATTGTCTTGTTCACAACTATTAATGTAATGTTTGAAGAAATATTTGTATTTTCGCTTCAGTGGTAGAACTGCACAGAATAAGACTTCTGGTTGGATTGGCCAGAAGTCTGGTCTAGGGTCTGGGGAATTTATTTTCCTTTTCCCTTTTTTCTTTTTGATGTCAGAGGCCACCCAGACGTTTGGTATAGTGTAACGACCCGTTATTTTGGACCATTCAAATCGACAATAAAACCATACATATCCGACATGAATAATTCAAAATACCAAATTGTTAATTAAAATTTGGCAAAACTTAAAATATACAGTAAATTAAATCAATCACAGATCACAGAGTAATATAATGCAGCGGAATAGATAAAGAATAGTAGTTCATGAAGGTATTATATACATCAGAGTTAGAAAAATACAACCGAATAGTTCAAATGCAGTGAAGTCTCCAATGCAACAGATGTCTTCTCTGAACCAATCAACTGGAAAGGTTGGAATCTGAACCGATAGTTGGATTTCCAAATGAAGCTCCGAACTCCAAAGGTGAGTCTCAAATGCTGTATCACTCAGTCTGACCTGAGCGTAAAGCAAAACACAAAACACTCGAGTCAGGATTAACATTCTTATATCAATAAATCCAACTTGAGTGAAATATCAACTGAAATACAAATAATCTTAAAGGATGTTTGGGATAACCATCCTCTAAGGGTCCATGGATCTTTCTACAAGGTAGAAATATACACTATAACACCGTGGTCATTTCAGCTTAATTTATACTTCAAAACCAAATCTCATTTTCACTTCAAATATCTCTATATTTCCCAAAATAGTATTTATATATATTAAATAATTTATACAGTAAAGTATTTTCAATTTCCTCAACTTAACAAATCGTTCCAACATCAAACCGACCTTCCCATCCAAATTAAATTCAATCTCAATTTATCAATTTAAATTCAACTCAATTTATAAAATAACCACTTAAATTATATCGATCTCAAATTTGGATATATAATCACAAATACCCCTTTATATTTCCATATATTTCAAAACTTTATGTATTCAACGTTTCATCTAAATTTTCATTCAATTTATTTTTCTAAATAATAAATTCAAATTTAGTTCACCTTAAATTTTCATTTTAATTCAATTTAGTTGCTAAATAACAATTCAACTACGTTGATTTTTAATACAGATCCGAATCTCAACATAAACCATTTAAATTCCAATATAGTTTAAGGCTTTAATATTTAAATGTTCTATATAACAGTTTCATATAGATCTCGATTTAAGCTCATTATTATTTCGTCTTGAAATACTCTCTTAATAGATTCAATATCATTTAAGTAACCTTAAATTACATTTTACTCAATATTTTCTTTAATTTATTTAAACGTGAAATATTCATTAAATCACTTAAATCAAAAATCCAGTTATAAAATCATACCTTTTAAATTTCCCATTCAAAAATTTCAAATCGATTTAATTAAATAAATCCTTATTTAAATACCATTTTTATAAACCCAAATTTATCTCCCAATCTTAATTATTCAATTTATTACAAGTGAATCTATTTGAAATATAGATTTACATAAATACTTAACCATATTATATGTATTAAATCAATCTAATTTAAATCAAATATTACTACTAAATCTATATATACAATTTTCATTTATATAATATCTTAAGAATCAAATTTATTAAACCATATATTTCTTTCCAAAATTATAGAAATTATTTTCAAAATATTTATATGGACCAACGGTGTCTGTATATATTTCCTATCATATAGTCAAGTGCTACGGATATTTATCATTTCAATCCGTATACGAAACATATACGGGTGGATATCATTTCAACCCGTAATCCCAAATTCAATTAAATGAAAATCGCTTGGGTTTATCATTTTAACCCATAATGATTTTCTCCTATTCTAAAGTCTGTTCGGGTATGTATCATTTCAACCCATAGTGATTTCTAAACTACAGGGAACTTGCAGAGTGATAACAGAAAATATAATAAAATAACAGGCATATATCATCAATAACAATATAATATAAACAACAGGATATGGTGTCATATCCCGCAGGTGAACAGTTACAGATAATAGCATATATAACAAATTTAAATAACTACAGCAGCATATTTCAATTGTCGTTTCAATTGAAATCAAATTTAATGAATAAAAATATGTTAATTGTGAGTGATTACTCACCTTTCAAGGCTAGAGAGATTTGAAATGGGTTATGGATCCAAGAACGAATTTCCAAAATGAACATGATTAGCACGAATAGGACGAACAGAGCTGATAAATAGAGATCGACGAAAATAGATTTGAAACTGCTCGATGTAGACCGAAACAAAATATATAAAATCCCAAAATATTTATTTGCTTACAAATATTAACTTTGAGACTCATTTAAATTGTATACGTACGTTTTCCAAAAATATAAATAGTTTAGAAACAACTATTGACCATACGTTCTGTATAATCAACATATATCCATTATACATTTAAACTAGACTATATTTAGATTATACTATGTATAGTAACGTAATATTGTATACAGTACACTTATTACAATACACGTTAAGACTACAAATATAATATTTAACAATACACTTATAATAAAATACTTGCCTGTAAAATTTCAGTTTTAATATAAACACAGAGAACAACCTTATATATTTATTAATATTCATTTATATAAAAACTCTTGCTATATGTTTATATTCAAAAGCTAATAACATAACTATAATGCAAACGTATATGTAGTCGAGAATATATAATACATTTTTATACTTTCTTATTCACTTAATATACTCAACAACGAGTTATATATATATAACCGGTCATGCATTTTTATATGAAACAACAAGTATAAAATAACTTTTAAAACTTTATCATTATATATATATATATACTTTTTATACACTGAACAGTTAAAATAACTTCTAAAACTTTTTAAAAAAAAACTTTATCATTATAAAATAACTTTTAAAATATACATCATACGATTGTTTTTAACCCACACAAAAAATATATGCTTCCTTATACATATTATATATATCTAATTTATTTATTCTTATTATTATTAATTTTTTATATATATTAAAGAAAAGTGGTGCCTGAATAATATTTTCTCATTCTCCTAGAGCATAGATGACTAACAAAACACGCATGGTCTAACATGTGATAACATTTATTTTCTATTTTTATAAAAGTGGTGCAAACATATTTACTCTATCTTAGAGTACAAGTGGAGCAAATGAATTTTTTCAAGGCCTCAGCCAAATGCATATTTTTCTCAAACCAAAATACTTATTAACGTTAAGAACTTGAACGAACAAAGCTGAGGAGAATATTTTTACTGATTTAAAACCTGAATTAAAACAGCGATGCCACCTACATCCTTTTGCAACGTGTTTATAAATGATATAAGCAAGAATCTGTCTATAATGTGGGGGGTGCTCATGATTATGGAGGAGGGTAGGTGTCATGTGGTGAAATAGTAGAGCCAAAAATTTGAGCAGAACAATGAAGAAAAGGAAAAAAAAAGAAGGAGGAAAAATAATTCGGTCATTACCTGATGCTTTGCTCACACGCAAGGAAGAAGGAGAGGAATCCAAAATGAGATGCAGATGAAGTTTGATACGTGGTTTGTATTTATTTGTGACAACACAATTGTTAAAGTGGGAAAGTCAAAAATTAAGGCATGCAAATTTTAAAGGAAGGAAGAAAACATGTTTAACATTTAAAGAAAACTTGCATGCATCAAGGGAAAAATGAAAAGAAATTTAAAGGTTTTGGAACGGTTAGTAATTTGTGGATCACGTTCCTATTAAATAAGAAGGCAAAAGGAAAGTGAATATAGTTTGCATGTAAATGGTGAGGCACATTTTATATTTAAAGGAAGTAATTTGCGTTGATTGAGTGGAGGAAACGGTATGAAATAAATTGCTTTAGGAATGGTAGAGAAGTATGAAATTAATCGTGTTTTATAATCAAACACGGGTTGATAATGGTGAAAGAAAAAGGCAGGAGGAAAGTTGATTTTTAACCGGATTGGAATTTAAAGATTTTATACCAATTTTAAACGAGAGGCAATTGGAAAGAGTAGAAAATTTTCCGCTTGAATCCATGGCAAACATTTTAAACTAATTGAATGGTTAGGGAATTTATTTCTTTCCCACTTAAAAAAAATACGCCTACGGATAAATTTAATTATTATCCAAGGTAAGAAAATGAGACATGCGTAAAACTGACGTAAAAATATACGCCGAATTTATAACAAAGAAACGCTTTTAAATTTGTACGTTTTTCTTATGTAGTAAATATAGGTTATAATATTACATCAAATTCATACCATTTGTATGCCAACTAAATTGTACAAATTAAAACGTGTATCTTAAATAGCTTATTTACACTATTAACTCAAATTTTATTACTTAATTAAAATATGATTTGTTTATATCTTTGTGATTTACTTAACAGTTAAGAAATAAACTGTTGTATATACGTATAAAAGAAAACGTAGAATGCGTACAACAGATGCAGTGATTTTTGTCCAAAAAAATGAAAATAATGGATTTAAATTTTATACGTTTTCTTGTATGTATATATACATTATTTATTCCATCAAATAACGCGCTTTTTAAACGCGAAATTAAACAGTTTATTTATACACAAAGTTTTGGAAATTTATTACTTGTATAAAAATATGATTTGTTTACACATTTACTAAGAAATTTATATTCAAAAATGTATATAAGTAAAATATAAAATATTAAATTTTTTGAAAGTATAAAATCAAATTTTTTTTAAAGAATAAAAGGTGAAATAAACGTTGTTACGAACTTATTAAATTAAACCAAAAGATTAAAAATTAAAAATTTAAAGATTTATAACTTCAAAAAAAAATGTTAAGTTTTAACCAAAATAAGAATTTTAGAATTTTCACACTAATAAAAATCTTGGGTGATTATTTATAATTAAATTTAGACAATCAAATTTTCGAAAAATAAAACCCCAGAGTTATAAATAAAGAATAAATTATTGCTAAAATTTGGGTTGTTACACTCTCCCCCACTCAAAACTTTTCGTCCCCGAAAAGGAAGGAGGTAGGAGAATTAAAATAACCAGAAAGAAAATTGATTGAATGACAAGATAAACAATAAATTTTAAAATTTTATAAATTTTACATGAAATATTCATTTGAAAACTTCACTTGGAAATCATTTTTTTTACTACTTTATCTTAAGATACTTTCAACATTATAGATACATCAATAATCATTTTATTTAAACATGTTTTATTAAATTAATAACTTCAAAATATTTATAACACTAAAATTTTCTATTAAACAATGTGGTATACAAATAAGCAATATTTAAAAAGGATATATCCAATAAGGAAGGAAGGTGGATTTGGAAAACAGAATCAAGGTGAATAACTAACTGAGCAGATAAGGTAGATGCAAGGAATAGTATCGGGCACGAATAATTAATCTAGAACCATAAGAATATAAATTTCAAATATTAATTCAAAATTTCTTTGTTGGGAAAAATACTTTTATAATAAATACCTTTATAATAATATAATAAAATACTATTACATTGAAATAAATTTGCCTTTCGAAAATACTTTTATAACTCGATGTTTCAACAAGTTTATCCTCGTTCTTGCAGACTCTGGCCATGCGTTGATCCGGCGCAAAGCTAGAATTCTTCAAGTACTTAGTAGACCTGTTTCAACACCAACTGAAAATACTTGAAAAACTGTAACGTTTGCGATTTTTCGACGCTCGAAAATCGACATCAATACGTCCACTGTATCAACTGCCGAGCAATCGAATGCCGGAAAACCGTAACGTTAGGGTTAAAGAAGAAGAAAGAAGAAGAGAGAAAAGATAGAACAGAATAGAAAGAAAACAACAGAACATTATCAGAATCTCACAATCGCAGCGGAACAACATACAATATATGAATGAATAATCTTTAAACAAAGAACTATATCAGTTATTACATTACATCATATTACATTACATCATCACAGTGTACAACAACAAGTAACAACAAACAGCGGAAAAGAAATACTATACACTACTAATACGCCATGCCATCCAGCTTGCCTCCTGCAACTTCTGAATTCCAGAATATCCTGATAACCTAACTTTAGACTACCCGTGTGGAAATTGGTGGGCACCCAGAGTTTAGGAAGGAAAACAATAAACTCCGAGCCTGTCATGTGACTGGTGTGAGAACTTAAAACAGTTTATCTTTAAAACAAAATAGAGGAATATTTTTAAAGTCAATTCGCAATGCTTTTTAAAAATAAGACTACCATAAGGCCTCCCGCACACACACACAATGCAAACGCAGAATCGGAGGAGATTTCTCCTTATGATAGTCAAAGATGCTTGGTACGCATTAAAAAGCAACATTTAATATTATTACTAGTGCATAATGTAGGAAAAATTCATTTCGAAAATAAAGATATAAATCTTAGCCAACATATGACCATTATCGTATGCCTACTATAGCTACCATCCAAACAATGGGGAGCCACCATAAGTGAATGATAGGTTCTACAACTAAAACCATACAAGATCGTATTATTTCTTTGGATTTCCAACAAATGGTCAGGCCAAGGAACTTCCCATTGACACATGGGTACGCCTCTGGAAAGACGACCCGAGAACCAAATCGGATCTCTGCCAACACAAGGCCGGGTTACCCCTAACTGGGTAACTACTGACACGAATATGTCATCCCCCGATCGTAACCGATCTATCCGAGGATCCTCGATTTCCAACAACCACAAAGCAATAAATTTGCAGCAACAACATATGTTAAGTATCTGGGCTCCATACCATGATACCACCTCTATCTAGAAGGAAAGACATACACTAAAGGGGCGCTACCCCCTAATAACCTTGCTGCATCCTTCCTGTTTTGACCATTTCCGGGGTGTGAGGTCCGACGAAGTCTCGTCCACAAAGCCACGCTTTATACAAAAGCTGTGCTTTGGGTCAACAAATGATCAAAGTAATGATCACCAAGATAAATGATCAAACAAATAATCATATCACAAATGATCAAACAATGATCATCCCACAGCAACA
Organism: Allium cepa; assembly: GCA_030765085.1. Classification (NCBI taxonomy): domain Eukaryota; kingdom Viridiplantae; phylum Streptophyta; class Magnoliopsida; order Asparagales; family Amaryllidaceae; genus Allium; species Allium cepa. The sequence continues at coordinate 762,672,849 of CM060937.1, read as the reverse complement.
CTCAGAATGCCACACTACCAAATTGGGAGTATACCGCTAATAACCTTCAACTACATAACCTCTGAGCTCGTACGTCTCAGAGAAGGGCGTTAAGGTAAGAGAATAAATTCTCCACCACCAACAGAAATATATTTGAAAGAAATCAGCTTTATATCTCAACTTGTAATGTCAGACATACAATCCATACAAGTCTGTTCCGGGCTCAAATAGAACCGAAGGCACTTACAAAGAAGTCCTTGCATTCCGGATAATTTCTAATCACGTCCAGACTTCCCGTCACTAAGGGTGATAAAACCTCTATATCGGAGATCAGCCGATGCAGAGTAACTCAACGGTAATCCTTCCGTTTTCAAAAATATCCGGTCTTCAACACCGGTCATCAAATGCAATCCATTACGACGTATCGCATATTCGGAATGGGTTATACGACCCCGAAGTCCTTTCCCGGCTAAACCGAATAGTGAGTGCTTATTCAAAAATAAGTGTGACATTCAAATTCAAACAATCACAACAAATACCTATTTAAAGGTAAATATTGATAGTCGGATTATTTAACTATCAATAGGCATGTTCAACATCACCAAATTCCAAATAATTTATTTTCCAAAATATCTTTACAAGATATATATATTTTCCACACTTCAACATTTGAAAACTAATTTTCAAATCACTTTTCACCTTTACCACTTTTGAAAATAAATTTCAATCATTTTCCTTAAGCGAAATACTTTCATTTCAACATGGTTCATTTAAACCAATTAAATAAATTCTTACCGATTTACTTTATATTTACGTTCCAAACCCATAAATTTATTCCCATACTTCAAAAATAAATCAACGTTTATTTTTTTTAACAAATTCCCGTTTTCATTTATAAATTCCATAGTGAATTTACATTCCAAAATATATATGAATATACGAATTTAAATCGATTTCTAATATTCATTTTCAATTTATCTTCAAAAAGATAAATTCTCAAAACGTTTCATTTCACATTGGAAAAACATTTACATACTTATTTATTAATAAGTAATTCACAAATTCATTTATTTTCAATACTTAGAAAATATTCAATATACTTAAACCGAATTTAAGTATATATTTCATTCTTTAAGGAAATCATTCTCTTAAACATATTTATTTGGGCCAAAACAAATGTTGCGCAAAACATCGTTACGACAACCCAAAATCACTAGTATAGGGATTCGAAATTTAGATAGATATATAAATCCCAATACTATAAAAAACATTTCCTTTCGGAAATCATTTACTATAACAACAGTGTTATAGTCCATCATTTCCTTCTATTTCTCAAAAACATCTATTTCAACAATAAATGTTGAAATCTATGTATTCGAATCATAATACATTTTAAAACATCGTTAAAATGATTAACTTCATTTTATAATATTCATTTTCCCGAGCATATCCATTTTATTTGATAATATATTCACTGTCCAAAATCGTGAATATAATTCCTTAACCAATTTCAACTTTCAATTTATCAAATTCCATTGATTTCGAATTTATAAACAATGTCTATAAATTCCATTTCTATTTATAAGCCTCGATTTATAAATCTCCTTTATAAATCCAATTTATATTTCGTTTATATGCCGAATCTAACTTATAAGTAAATTACTTATAATCCATTTATTCACAAATCCATTCTTTTATGTCATCGTTTGTTTATAAATCTAAAATTCTTATTTACTTATAAAACTACGTACAACTTTATTTTAACACTTATAAAAGCTCGTTTTATAATTCCAATATCTTTAACTTATAAAATATAAATTTTATAAATCTTTTGTATAAACCGTTTATAATAATTCAAAAATCTCAATTTAAATAAACCAATCTCTTTATTAATTTACAAAACGTTATTTAAAACTTATATAACTCCAAAATTACACTTAAGTATTATTTTCCCAAAAATAAAACTTTTATAACCATAAAATTAAAATGTTTATTTATTTTAACAATTCAAAATTAAATAAAACGTATACTTTCAAAAATAACTTTAAAAATTCTTTTAAAAACCAAAATCAGTATTTTAAAACTTCAAAAATGAATCCGATGATGCAACAGCACCAAATAGTCAATCACGACATCCAAATATCATATATTGATATGATAATCAACAAATATCACAATATCTGTAAATAAATCAATACAGGTGAGGAATCCAGTTGGACCCCTCCAACCTGTTTCCTTGCATCCACAAACATTAGCACAATACCAATTTCGTTCCAGTACAGAATTATCGCGGTATATGGGATTTATAAAATATTATCCGCTATTATGCGGCGCAATAGGGTCTCATCCGCTATATAATGCGAGAAATCAACTCCAAGTACATAAATAATACCAATTTCACCGTACTGTGAAATATTCGCGGTATATGTTTTTAATAAATAACATCCGCTTACTAATGGCGCATAATGTCTATTTTAACAATCATCATTCAAACATGCATTCAAGAATTTTAAATATAACTATTTAAAATTAAAATTGAAACCGATTCGATTGAGTGAGAAGTTCTCACCTTGATTTTCAATTTCGTTTTCAGCTTTTATTTCGAATAAAATTAAACGTGCGTTTAATTTTACCCAAAATTCTCACTAACTCCAAACGACTCCAATCCAGTTCCATAGCGTAGTGCTCGTCCATACGAACCCAATGCAACTGGTTTCGTGCGTTTTCGACCTCGTATGAAAATGATACGAATTTTTAAAGTTACACGATTTATATAATTATAGATTTACAACTTTTATTTCTATTTTTAACCCTCAACCTAATCATCACCCTTGGATCTGGGCCTACAAATCTCGGTCGTGACTTTGTTTTCTTCCACACGCGTGCCCTCTCCATTACTTAGCACGCAAGAAACCCATCTCCATTCAAATTAGGGTTGAATTATGCGACCACCACAAGCCTCTCCAACTCGATCAGCAAGCGCCAAACGAACGAGCATCCCCTACTCCATGCTCAGCCAGAACCAAGTGCAGCTCTGCCTCCAGTTGAGCACGCAGTTCGATGGTACACGGCCACGAACGCAGCCCTCCAGCTCCCTCCACGTCGCGCCGTTTTCGATCAACTCCGTATAGATTCGAAGATCCCATCGTCCTCTTCAATTTTGCTGTTGAACACTTTCTCTAATTGCTTATGGATTTGGAGAGATTGAGGAGGAAAGAAGATGAATTTCTGGCCATCGGTTTCAAAAATGGCGGCCACTGAATAGAAACCCTAGGGTTTTTTTCTTTGCAAATGTGAATATTAAGGGGCTTATATAGAAAATTTTGCAAACACTATTCACCCCGGATTTTCCGAACACCAAACGAAGCGTGCCGGTTGGCATTTCTAAGGTTTACCCCGCGTTCCGAACACAATGGAACATGTTTTGGGAGCTAATTCAATCATCTGTGCGAGTTATGGCAATAAACGTTCGATTTAAAATAAATCGATTTAAACTAATTTCTAGGCGTTTTAGCCAGCACCGGACAAACGGTAAATCCGATTGACACGAAATTTGAAACCATACAATAATATCACATTATGGATACGATAAAACTGGTTTCGTCTAAATCCGAGACTGTTTGAAAAATGGCTATTTTAACTCGATAAATTAATATTAAAACAATTTCGATGCGTTTCGAGCTGCCACAGTCAAAGTAAAACTCCGATTGCTACGAAAATTGAAATCCGATAATAACAAACTATTACTGATCCAATGGAACTAGTTTCGTCCAATTCTGAGACTGTTCGAAAATTGACTAATTTCACTAGTCGATTTAAATATTAAAATATTCAATTTTCACAAATTAACTTCTAATTCGATTTTAAAAGTTCTAAAACATCGTTATAACTTCAACATGATAAAATAAAATTTTACAAATCATTTTCAATCATATTTAACCCAATTTTCAATTATTTCTATAAGTTAACATATGAAATTATCGATTTAATTATCCAATTAAATCAAATTATTCGAAATGAAATTTATTCGACTTATAAATTTCACTTATTAATATTTAAAATTAATTAAATATACAAATTTTAATTAATAGAAATTCTGGGTCGTTACATACTTCCCCCTTAAAAGAATTTCGTCCTCGAAATTATCAAGTAAGAAAAGTTACAGAATCTATTAACTTTCCTAAAATTCATGGTTAAACTTCTTATAATAACTTTACTAAGTTTTCAAATCATACTTAGATATCTTTTCAAAAATAACTACTATTGTTTAACTTTCAATTCCAAATCAAAGTTATAGTTTTCAAAAAAATTCAATTTTTCTCAAAAATATTCTAATGCCTTAAATTTTCGGAAAAATTCGCCATAATCTCCTTTGCGCGGCTCAATCCCAAAAAAATGACAGTATATATATCCCAAATATACATCTCATCAAGTGATGAGGCATCCCGTAGGGAAAAGTGTAAAATTACGATATTTAATCCGAGATATGTACCTTATTAATTATTAGCAAGCATATACGGCTAATATAGCGCAAAAGCGAGCTCCAAATGCAAAGCTAACGCCATCCGCACCCACTAAACACTCAACAACAACATGAGAATCATGCACATATGAAAATAGTATCAATATACAACATATAGCAACATAATAACTATATATGCCAACATAGCAAATGCAGTAAAAGCAATATATTCAACCATCAACCAACTATCATCCAACTTGCATTCAACTAACATCCATAACCAATAAATATTCATTCATATTCTCATTAATGTTCAATGAAATATGTTTTCAATTTAATCACATTTGATTTATTAACAGTGGATGTTTTTACTAACATTCATTTTCAATTAGTTTATATTCACTAATTCATATTCAAGTTGGTTCACTTCCAAATCAAATTCAATTCTATTTGAGATTCACTTAACTTCCAATTGGATTCAATTTCATTAGTTTAATTCAATTGCTAATTCCTTTAACAATATAAAGTTGAATTTCATTTATATAACTCAAGCTCGTATTTTTAATGACTTCATTTCACTAATTCACTTACTAATTCATTTTGACACCAAAATCAACTTTATTCAACTTCACTTAAGTTATATTCCATTTCAACCATTATTTGTTTATTCTATTAATATCAGCATCACTTAATAGGTTCAATAGTTAGTTCATTTTAACTTGTCACATTATCTAGATAAAGTTTTCGGAATTCAATTACCCGTTTTTTTTAACTCCAAAACCATTTTTTTGAAATTATAATCAACTCAAACCCTATTTCCTATGGAAGCAATCCATCACTTTAGAAACTCGTAAATGAATTCTAATGATGTGGCCATCATCATCAGGATTATATTCCAGCGACCGAAGTAAGTTCAGTGCTTCCTCGCTTCCATAAATTCACTCTAAAACAATTTTCCTCCAAAAATATTTCCTAAAATAATATTCAGTCGTTTCCCTCAATACTTTGGAAAACATTTCAACATTCCCAAGAGTTTTAGATCTCAAAACCTTTGTTTTCATTACATTTAAAACACTTTTCAAAATTCCCGGGATTAAATTCTGGTTTAAATCAAATTTAGTTATTCTTCCTTTAAATAAGTCATACTTATAGAATTTTATTTGGTTATAAACCCTTTCAAACTCTAAGTTCTTATATTTGACTATTTCATTAACAACCAAACATCCAAAGATATATAATTTATTCAGAAAATTATTTCTTCTATATCAAAATATAATTTTCAGGCAAAATTATTCATTTACCCACTTTAAAACAATATCGTGTCAAATTGTTCTGTACAAATGTTTAGAGATCCCTATCAACAACGTTAATTACTCGTATTGACCAAAATCCATATACCACTCGACAAACCAATTATCACAATATAAAAAGATTTATATACACTAACAAATACGCGCTCGTATCTATTATTACACTCAAACTCATTCTAAAGTACTACTGACTCCATCTCTAATGAGAAATACCCAACAGAGCCATGGTTGTCACATAACCATATGCTCTGATACCAAATGTAACGTTTGCGATTTTTCGACGCTCGACAATCGACATCAATACGTCCACTGTATCAACTTTCGAGCAATCGAATGCCGGAAAACCGTAATGTTAGGGTTAAAGAAGAAGAAAGAAGAAGAGAGAAAAGATAGAACAGAACAGAAAGAAAACAACAGAACAATATCAGAATCTCACAATCGCAGCGGAACAACATATAATATATAAATGAATAATCTTTAAATAAAGAACTATATCAGTTATTACATTACATCATATTACATTACATTGTCAGAGTGTACAACAACAAACAATAACAAATAGCGGAAAATAAATACTATATACTACTAATACGCCATGCCATCCAGCTTGCCTCCTGCAACTTCTGAATTCCAGAATATCCTGATAACCTAACTCTAGACTGCCCGTGTGGAAATTGGTGGGCACCCAGAGTTTAGGAAGGAAAACAATAAACTCCGAGTCAGTCATGTGACTGGTGTGAGAACTCAAAACAGTTTATTTTATCTTCAAAAAGAAATAGAGGAATATTTTTAAAGTCAATACACAATGCTTTTTAAAAATGAGACTAACATAAGGCCTCCCGCACACACACATAATGCAAACGTAGAATCGGAGGAGATTTCTCCTTATGATAGTCAAAGATGCTTGGTACGCATTAAAAAGAAACATTTGATATTATAACTAGTGCATAGTGTAGGCAAAATTCATTTCGAAAATAAAGATATAAATCTTAGCCAGCATATGACCATTATCGTATGCCTACTATAACTACCATCCATACATTGGGGCGCCACCATAAGTGAATGATAGGTTCTGCAACTAAAACCGTACAAGGTCGTATTGTTTCTTTGGATTTCCAACAAATGGTCAAGCCAAGGAACTTCCCATTGCCACATGGGTATGCCTCTGGAAAGACGACCCGAGAACCAAACCGGATCTCTGCCAACACAAGGCCGGGTTACCCCTAACTGGGTAACTACTGACACGAATATGTCATCCCCCGATCGTAACCGATCTATCCGAGGATCCTCGATTTCCAACAACCCAAAGCAATAAATTTGCAGCAACAACATAGGTTAAGTATCTGGGCTCCATACCATGATACCACCTCTATCCAGAAGGAATGATATACACTAAAGGGGCGCTACCCCCTAATAACCATGCTGCATCCTTCCTGTTTTGACCATTTCTGGGATGTGAGGTCCGACGAAGACTCGTCCACAAAGCCACGCTTTATACAAAAGCTGTGCTTTGGGTCAACAAATGATCAAAGTAATGATCACCAAGATAAATGATCAAACAAATGATCATATCACAGATGATCAAACAATGATCATCCCACAGCAACACTCACCATGCCATACTACCAAATTGGGAGTATACCACTAATAACCTTCAACTACATAACCTCTGAGCTCGTACGTCTCAGAGAAGGGCGTTAAGCTAAGAGAAAAATTCTCCGCCACCAACAGAAATATATTTGAAAGAAATCAGCTTTATATCTCAACTTGTAATGTTAGACATACAATCCATACAAGTCTGTTCCGGGCTCGAACAGAACCGAAGGCGCTTACAAAGAAGTCCTTGCATTCCGGATAATTTCTAATCACGTCCGGACTTCCTGTCACTAAGGGTGATAAAACCTCTATATTGGAGATCAGCCGATGCAGAGTAACTCAACGGTAATCCTTCCGTTTTCAAAAATATCCGGTCTTCAACACCGGTCATCAAATGCAATCCATTATGACGTATCAAATATTCGGAATGGGTTATACGACCCCAAAGTCCTTTCCCGACTAAACCGAATAGTGAGCGCTTATTCAAAAATAAGTTTGACATTCAAATTCAAACAATCACAACAAATACCTATTTAAAGGTAAATATTGATAGTTGGATTATTTAACTATCAATAGGCATGTTCAACATCACCAAATTCCAAATAATTTATTTTCCAAAATATCTTTACAAGATATATATATATATTTTCCACACTTCAACATTTGAAAACTAATTTTCAAATCACTTTTCACCTTTACCACTTTTGAAAATAAATTTCAATCATTTTCCTTACGCGAAATACTTTCATTTCAACATGGTTTATTTAAACCAATTAAATAAATTCTTACCGATTTACTTTATATTTACGTTCCAAACCCCTAAATTTATTCCCATACTTCAAAAATAAATCAACGTTTAATTTTTTAACAAATTCCCCTTTTCATTTATAAATTCCATAGTGAATTTACATTCCAAAATATCTATGAATATACGATTTTAAATCGATTTCTAATATTCATTTTCAATTTATCTTCAAAAAGATAAATTCTCAAAACGTTTCATTTCACATTGGAAAAACATTTCCATACTTATTTATTAATAAGTAATTCACAAATCCATTTATTTTTAATACTTAGAAAATATTCAATATACTTAAACCGAAATTAAGTATATATTTCATTCTTTAAGGAAATCATTCTCTTAAACATATTTATTTGGGCCAAAACAAATGTTGCGCAAAACATCGTTACGACAACCCAAAATCACTAGTATAGGGATTCAAAATTTAGATAGATATATAAATCCCAATACTATACAAAAACATTTCCTTTCGGAAATCATTTACTATAACATCAGTGTTATAGTCCATCATTTCCTTCTATTTCTCGAAAATGTCTTTTTCAACAATAAATGTTGAAATCTATGTATTCGAATCATAATACATTTTAAAACATCGTTAAAACGATTAACTTCATTTTATAATAGTCATTTTCCCAAGCATATCCATTTTATTTGATAATATATTCACTGTCCAAAATCGTGAATATACTTCCTTAACCAATTTCAACTTTCAATTTATCAAATTCCATTGATTTCGAATTTATAAACAATGTCTATAAATTCCATTTCTATTTATAAGCTTTGATTTATAAATCTCCTTTATTAATCCAATCTATATTTCGTTTATATGCCGAATCTAACTTATAAGTAAATTACTTATAATCCATTTATTCACAAATCATTCTTTTATATCATCGTTTGTTTATAAATCTAAAATTCTTATTTACTTATAAAACTAAGTACAACTTTATTTTAACACTTATAAAAGCTCGTTTTATAATTCCAATATCTTTAACTTATAAAATATAAATTTTATAAATCTTTTATATAAACCGTTTATAATAATTCAAAAATCTCAATTTAAATAAACCAATCTCTTTATTAATTTACAAAACGTTATTTAAAACTTATATAACTCCAAAATTACACTTAAGTATTATTTTCCCAAAAATAAAATTTTTATAACCATAAAATTAAAATGCTTATTTATTTTAACAATTCAAAATTAAATAAAACGTATACTTTCAAAAATCACTTTAAAAATTCTTTTAAAAACCAAAATCATTATTTTAAAACTTCAAAAATGGATCCGATGATGCAACAGCGCCAAATAGTCAATCACGACATCCGGATATCATATATTGATATGATAATCAACAAATATCACAATATCTGTAAATAAATCAATACAGTTGAGGAATCCAGTTGGACCCCTCCAACCTGTTTCCCTGCATCCATAAACATTAGCACAATACCAATTCCGTTCCAGTACGGAATTATCACGGTATATGGGATTTATAAAATATTATCCGCTATTATGCGGCGCAATAGGGTCTCATCCGCTATATAATGCGGAAAGTCAACTCCAAGTACATAAATAATACCAATTTTACCGTACTGTGAAATATTCGCGGTATATGTTTTTAATAAATAACATCCGCTTACTAACGGCGCATAATGTCTATTTTAACAATCAATAGATAACAATCATCATTCAAACATGCATTCAAGAATTTTAAATATAACTATTTAAAATTAAAATCGAAACCGATTCGATTGAGTGAGAAGTTCTCACCTTCATTTTCAATTTCGTTTTTAGCTTTCATTTCGAATAAAATTAAACGTGCGTTTAATTTTACCCGAAATTCTCACTAACTCCAAACGACTCTAATCCAATTCCATAGCGTAGTGCTCGTCCATATGAACCCAACGCAACTGGTTTCTCGCGTTTTCGACCTCGTATGAAATGATACGAATTTTAAAAGTTACACGATTTATATAATTACAAATTTACAACTTTTATTTCTATTTTTAACCCTCAACCTTATGATCACCGTTGGACTGGGCCTGCAAATCTCGGTCGTGACTTTGTTTTCATCCCCACGCGTTCCCTCTCCAGTACTTAGCACGCAAGAAACCCATCTCCATTCAAATTAGGGTTGAATTATGCGACCACCACAAGCCTCTCCAACTCGATCAGCAAGCGCCAAACGAACGAGCATCCCCTACTCCATGCTCGGCCAGAACCAAGTGCAGCTCCACCTCCAGTTGAGCACGCAATTCGATGGTACACGGCCACAAACGCAACCCTCCAGCTCCATCCACGTCGCGCCGTTTTCGATCAACTCCGTATAGATTCGAAGCTCTCATCGTCCTCTTCAATTTTGCTGTTGAACACTTTCTCTAATTGCTTATGGATTTGGAGAGATTGAGGAGGAAAGAAGATGAATTTCTGGCCATCGGTTTCAAAAATGGCGGCCACTGAATAGAAACCCTAGGGTTTTTTTTCTTCGCAAATGTGAATATTAAGGGGCTTATATAGAAAATTTTGCAAACACTATTCATCCCGGATTTTCCGAACTCCAAACGAAGCGTGCCGGTTGGCGTTTCTAAGGTTTACCCCATGTTCCTCACACAATGGAACGTGTTTCGGGAGCTAATTCGATCATCTGTGCGAGTTATGGCAATAAACGTTCGATTTAAAATAATTCGATTTAAACTAATTTCTAGGCGTTTTAGCCCGCACCGGACAAACGGTAAATCCGATTGACATGAAATTTTGAAACCATACAACAATATCACATTACGGATCCGATAAAACTGGTTTCGTCTAAATCCGAGACTGTTTGAAAAATAGCTATTTTAACTCGCCAAATTAATATTAAAACAATTTCGATCTGTTTCGAGCTGCCACGGTCAAACGAAAGCTCCAATTGCTACGAAAATTGAAATCCGATAATAACGGACTATTACGGATCCAATGGAACTAGTTTCGTCAAATTTTGATACTGTTCGAAAATTGACTAATTTCACTAGTCGATTTAAAATTAAAATATTCAATTTTCACAAATTAACTTCTAATTCGATTTTAAAAGTTCTAAAACATCGTTATAACATCAACATGATAAAATAAAATTTTACAAATCATTTTCAATCATATTTAACCCAATTTTCAATTATTTCTGTAATTTAACATATTAAATTATCGATTTAATTATCCAATTAAATCAAATTATTCGAAATAAAATTTATTCGACTTATAAATTTCACTTATTAATATTTAAAATTAATTAAATATACAAATTTTAATTAATAGAAATTCTGGGTCGTTACAAAAACCTTTAAAAACAGATATGGAAAGTACAATCCAAACAAACAACCAAACCAAAACCTTTGTCCAACCATGGTTCGCAGATACACAATGGTTACGCCTGGGTCCCCCAGGAAACAATCCATATCCGTAAGGTTTCTCAGCCCTGCGAGTTACGCCATGATGACTAGTAGAGTGCAGGATACACAATGGTTACGCCCGGATCCCCCAGGAAACAATCCGTACCCATAGGCAAGTCTTAGCCAGGCAGTTTCGCTACTATTCGCGACCTACACAGATTGCAGGATACACAATGGTTATGCCAGGATCCCCCAAGAAACAATCCGTACCCTAGACAAGACTCAGTCAGGCAGTTGAGCTATGCAGTCGCAAGAGAAAAAAGAAACCATAGGTTACGCCACGGTGGGAACACTCGAATATTACATCTGGAAAACCAAAAATCAGAGAGAATAATATCGATAGAATGAATCCACGATGTGGCCACAAAGCGGATATCAAGCAGAAGGCACTTTCCATATCTTTAATTCGAAAATATATATCATATAGTACCTTTTCAAATCACTTTCAAATATCGTAGTTATATAAAGTCCATATATATATGATTCCATTTTTCCCAAATCGAATACTTTCCAAAATCAATAGTAGATCAAATCATACTTATATAGACTTCGATTATATAAAATCTCTTTCCAAATTGAGTACCTTTCAAATCAACAGATTTCAAATCAACTTCATACTTATACAATCCATTTTATATAAGTTCGACCACTCCCAAATCAAGTGCTTAATAATTTAAGGTTCTCAAATTTCAAATCATTTCAATATCAATTCAGTTTCAAAATCATATACGATTTCACCAAATTTTCTTCCAAATTAAATATCTAAATTTCAAAGTTCCCAAAATAATAGGCTTAGAAAATAATCCCAGTTTCCAAATTAAAATAATTCAAGTCAAACAAATTCATTTCCAAAATCACCATATAAGTACTGGTTTTTAATTTCAATTTATTTTTCAAAACCAAATATTTTCTCAAAATCAATTATACTTAAAATGGTTTCCAAATTTATAATTATCCCTTTAAAACTTTTAAACTATCTATTTCTATTTGAAATGTCCAATTTACCTTTCTAAAAACCATTATTCAAAACTATTTTTTTTCAAAACATTTCAAAACTAAATTTATTTTCTTTATCAAACATTTTACACTCTTCGAAATTTCTTAGCTTTGAAAATTTAATCTCGATTTGGAAGTGTTCGAACATTCAAAATAGTTAGGGAAATCAAATTTTCAATTCAAGAGTTGAAAATCAACAATAAATCAATAAATCAATTATTAAATCTGAAACTCGAGGACTGAACACCGGTCTCATTTTATATTGTTTCAAATATATACTTATATCTTACTAAAATATCAAATTATACTTCGGAATTTGAAATCAAAAACGGTTTTACAAAAACACTTGCATAGCGAAGCTATTAAAGTGGCCTCTCCCCCTTTGAAACTCGAAAATCAATGTCGATGATGCGTGTACTCATCACTGAAATTATTTTCCAGCGATATAAGTGAGTTCTGGACTTCTATTTTCTTGAAAACTTCTTCGAAATTTCTTTAAAATTATTGAAATTCTTTGAACTCATTTGAAACATTTCTTATTCGAAGAAATACTTTTAAATCATATTATTTTTATATATTTTCCAAAATCTTAAAACCAATTTCAAATACCGGAATTCAATTCACGAATTTCAAATTTAACTTTACAGTTATAAATCATTTTTATATAAATCAATTTCTTATAATTTTTCAAAATTTCAAATCCTTTCAAAACTTTTTATATAAAATAACATTTCTTATTTGCTTATAGGTAAATAATCCTTATCGAAAACATTTTCACTTTTATATATATAAAAAATCATAGTTATCAAAATAAAATTTCGGTATAAACAATTTCAAAAATACAAACAAAACCCGATTTTCAAAGGATGATTCAAGAATGGATTTCAAAACAAAGATAAAGATTTAATTTAGAGGAACTCCAATCAATAGAATCCTGATTTGAAGATAGACTCGATCGAAGATGAGATAATTAAATTGCAAAATAGAAGATGGATATACTTCTATAAATCGCGGGTGACCTTAACCGGATCAACCGTGAATTAGCAATATAATGGATGCAGAATTCTAAGGCCAATCGACATTCGATCGCTATAGATAGAATTCAGAATAATAGGAGATAGTAGCATCTAAACCGAGGATACAGAAATCTTCGGTGAGTCAATGCCAATTGAAATGGAGTTTTCACCCCCTTTACAAATCATTCAGTGGAGTTATGGGATACTCCGGAATCAAACGAATATAAATAGCGAGAGACAAATTGAATTTCGAAACCAAGGGACATTCCAAAATTCAAAGGAAATCGAGTCGAAAGGAAGAGATTTAACTCGAGGGAAAGTGATTTCGTAAATAAATTTACCGTATATGCTAAGTTTTGCCTAGAGCCAAAGCTCTGATATCAAATGTAACGACCCGCTATTTTGGACCATTCAAATCGATAATAAAACCATATATATCCGACTTGAATAATTCAAAATACGGAATTGTTAATTAAAATTAGGTAAAACATAAAATATACAATAAATTAAATCAATCACAGATCACACGGTAATATAATGCAGCGGAATAGATAAAGAATAGTAGTTCATGAAGCTACTATGTACATCAGAGTTAGAAAAATACAACCGAATAGTTCAAATGCAGTGAAGTCTCCAATGCAACAGATGACTTCTCTGAACCAATCAACTGGAAAGGCTGGAATCTGAACCGATAGTTGGATTTCCAAATGAAGCTCCGAACTCCAAAGGTGAGTCTCAAATGCTGTATCACTCAGTCTGACCTGAGCGTAAAGCAAAACACAAAAACTCGAGTCAGGATTAACATTCTTATATCAATGAATCCAACTCAAGTGAAATATCAAATGAAATACAAATAATCTTAAAGGATGTTTGGGATAACCATCCTATAAGGGTCCATGTAACTTTCTACAAAGTAGAAATATACACTATAACACCGTGGTTATTTCAACTTAATTTATACTTCAAAACCAAATCTCAATTTCACTTCAAATATCTCTATATTTCCCAAAATAGTATTTATATATATTAAATAATTTATACAGTAAAGTATTTCAATTTCCTCAACTTAACAAATCGTTCCAACATCAACCCGACCTTCCCATCCAAATTAAATTCAATCTCAATTTATCAATTTAAATTCAACTCAATTTCTAAAATAACCACTTAAATTTTATCGATCTCAAATTTGGATTTATAATCACAAATACCCCTTTATATTTCCATATATTTCAAAACTTTAAGTATTCAACGTTTCATCTAAATTTTCATTCAATTTAGTTTTCTAAATAATAAATTCAAATTTAGTTCAACCTAAATTTTCATTTTAATTCAATTTAGTTGCTAAATAACAAATTCAACTACGTTGATTTTAAATACAGATCCGAATCTCAACATAAACCATTTAAATTCCAATATAGTTCAAGGCTTTAATATTTAAATGTTCTATATAACAGTTTCATATAGATCTCGATTTAACCTCATTATTATTTAGTCTTAAAATAATCCCTTATTAGATTCAATATCATTTAGGTAACCTTATATTACATTTTACTCAATATTTTCTTTAATTTATTTAAACGTGAAATATTCATTAAATCACTTAATCAAAAATCCAGTTATAAAATCATACCTTTTAAGTTTACCATTCAAAAAATTCAAATCGATTTAATTAAATAAATCCTTATTTAAATACCATTTTTATAAACCCAGATTTATCTCCCAATCTTAATTATTCAATTTATTACAAGAGATTCTATATGAAATATAGATTTACATAAATACTTAACCATATTATATGTATTAAATCAATCTAATTTAAATCAAATATTACTACTAAATCTATATATACAATTTTCATTTATATAATATCTTAAGAATCAAATTTATTAAACCATATATTTCTTTCCAAAATTATAGAAATTATTTTCAAAATATTTATACGGACCAACGGTGTCTGTATATATTTCCTATCATATAGTCAAGTGCTACGGATATTTATCATTTCAATCAGTATATTAAATATATACGGGTGGATATCATTTCAACCCGTAATCCCAAATACAATTAAATGAAAATCGCTTGGGTTTATCATTTCAACCCATAATGATTTTCTCCTATTCTAAAGTCTGTTCGGGTATGTATCATTTCAACCCATAGTGATTTCTAAATTACAGGGAACTTGCAGAGTGATAACAGAAATACAATAAAATAACAGGCATATATCATTAATAACAATATAATATAAACAACATGATATGGTGTCATATCCCGTAGGTGAACAGTTACAGATAATAACGTATATAACAAATTTAAATAACTACAGCAGCATATTTCAATTGTCGTTTCAATTGAAATCAAATTTAATGAATAAAAATATGTTAATCATGAGTGACTACTCACCTTTCGAGGCTAGAGAGATTTTAAATGGGTTATGGATCCAAGAACGAATTTCCAAAATGAACAAGATTAACACGAATAGGGCGAACAGAGCTGATAAATAGAGATCGATGAAAATAGATTAGAAACTGCTCGATGTAGACCGAAACAAAATATATAAAATCCTAAAATATTTATTTGCTTACTAATATTAACTTTGAGACTCATTAAAATTATATACATACGTTTTCCAAAAATATAAATAGTCTAGAAACAACTATTGACCATACGTTTTGTATAATCAACATATATCCATTATACATTTAAACTAGACTATATTTAAATTATACTATGTATAGTAACGTAATATAGTATACAGTACACTTATTACAATACACGTTAAGACTATAAATATAATATTTAACAATGCACTTATAACAAAATACGTGCCTATAAAATTTCATTTTTAATATAAACACAGAGAACAACCTTATATATTTATTAATATTCAGTTATATAAAAACTCTTGCTATATATTTATATTCAAAAGCTAATAACATAACTATACTGCAAACGTATATGTAGTCGAGAATATAGAATACCTTTTTATACTTTCTTATGCACTTAATATACTCAACAACGAGTTATATATATATATATATTTGTGTGTGTGTGTGTGTATGTATGTATAAGCGGTCATGCATTTTTATATGAAACAACAAGTATAAAATAACTTTTAAAACTTTGTCATTATATATATATAAATATATATATATATTTTATACACTGAACAGTTAAAATAACTTCTAATTTTTTTTTTAAAACTTTATCATTATAAAATAACTTTTAAAATATACATCATACGAATGTTTTTAACCGACACAAAAAATACATGCTTCCTTATACATATTATATATATCTAATTTATTTATTCTTATTATTATTACTTTTTTATATATATAAAAGAAAAGTGGTGCCTGAATAATATTTTCTCATTCTCCTAGAGCATAGGTGACTAACAAAACACACATGGTCTAACATGTGATAACATTTATTTTCTATTTTTATAAAAGTGGTGCAAACATATTTACTCTATCTTAGAGTACAAGTGGAGCAAATGAATTTTTTCAAGGCCTTAGCCAAATGCATATTTTTCTCAAACCAAAATACTTATTAACGTTAAGACCTTGAACGAACAAAGCTGAGGAGAATATTTTTACTGATTTAAAACCTAAAGTAAAACAGCGATGCCACCTACATCCTTTTCCAACGTGTTTATAAACGATATAAGCAAGAATCTGTCTATACTGTGGGGGGTGCCCTTGATTGTGGAGGAGGGTAGGTTTCATGTGGTGAAATAGTAGAGCCAAAAATTTGAACAGAACTATGAAGAAAAGAAAGAAAAAAAGAAGGAGGAAAAATAATTCGGTCATTACTTAATGCTTTGCTCACACGCAAGGAAGAAGGAGAGGAACCCAAAATGAGATGCAGATGAAGCTTGATATGTGGTTTGTATTTATTTGTGACAACACAATTGTTAAAGTGGGAAAGCAAAAATCAAGGCATGCAAATTTTAAAGCAAGGAAGAAAACATGTTTAGCATTTAAAGAAAAGCTTGCATGCATCGAGGGAAAAATGAAAAGAAATTTAAAGATTTTGGAACGGTTAGTAATTTGTGGATCACGTTCCTATTAAATCAGAAGGCAAAAGGAAAGTGAATATAATTTGCATGTAAATGGTGAGGCACATTTTATATTTAAAGGGAGTAATTTGTGTTGATTGAGTGGAGGAAACAGTATGAAATAAATTGATATAGGAATGGTAGAGAAGTATGAAATGAATCGTGTTTTATAATCAAACACGCGTTGATAATGGTGAAAGAAAAAGGCAAGAGGAAAGTTGATTTTTAACCGGATCGGAATTTAAAGATTTTATACCAATTTTAAACGAGAGGCAATTGGAAAGAGTAGAAAATTTTCCGCATGAATTCAAGGCAAACATTTTAAAATAATTGAATGGTTAGGGAATTTATTTCTTTCCCACTTAAAAAAAATACGCCTACGGATAAATTTAATTATTATCTAAGGTAAGAAAATGAGACATGCGTAAAGCTGACGTAAAAATATACGCCCAATTTATAACAAAGAAACGCTTTTAAATTTGTACTTTTTTCTTATGTAGTAAATATAGGTTATAACACTACATCAAATTCATACCATTTGTATGCCAACTGTAAGGACCCATAATTTTAATTAATTAAAATTTGAATATTTTATTAATTTTAAGTATTAATAAGCGAAATTTATTAGTCGAATAATTTTTTTTCGAATATTTGGATTTAATTGAATAACTAAATCGATAATTTAATATTCGAAAATACAGAAATAATTGAAAATTGAGTTAATATGATTGAAATGATTTGTAAAATTTTATTTTGTCATATTGAAGTTAGAATGATGTTATAGAACTTTTAAAATCCCATTAGAAGTTAATTTGTGAAAATTGAATATTTTAATATTAAATCGACAAGTGAAATTAGCCATTTTTCGAACAGTCTCAGAATTGGATGATACTAGTTCAATTGGATCCGTAATAGTTTTTTATTATCGGATTTCAATTTTCGTGTCAATCGGAGTTACCGTTTGTCCGGTGCAAGCTAAAACGCCTAGAAATTTGATTTACCGATTTAATTTTAAATCGAACGTTTATTTCCATAACTCACACAGATGATCGAATTAGCTCCCGAAACACATTCCATTGTGTTCGGAACGCGGGGTAAACCTTAGAAATGCCAACCGGCACGTTTCGTTTGGAGTTCGGAAAATCCGGGATGAATAGTGTTTGCAAAATTTTCTATATAAGCCCATGTTATTCACAAATTTGCAAAATTCCTAAAACCTAACCCTAAAACGTTCAAAGCCGCCACCAACTATTTCAATGGCTAAAACGCTGTGACGCCCCACTCCGAGAGCCTCGTTAACAAAGAGTATTACATAGATAATACTGTCGGCTAACGCGGACAATAGATTATAATGGAAGCGACCATGTGTAATCTTACCTTAACTATTCACTAAATACGTCGAAAAGTAGAAACATTAAAAATTCAACCTATTCAATAAATATTTAAAGCAAAACTACAATGGCTATAGGATCTATCAGAAGAAAATATAACAACTCAAATGTAATATACATCACAGAACAGTAAATCATCATATACCCATATACTGATACATTTCAGAGTATACAAAATAATACAAGTCAAGTGGTATAGCAAACCACAATATACAGACGAGTTGCAGATGAATGCATATCAGAGTTACTACAAAAGGGGACTACACAAAAAGCTATGACAAAAAGAAGCTAGCGTAGTAGTCCATGCGGAAGCAAAATAGGCTAAGTCCAAAAGCACCTAACCTGAAACATCTCGGTCTGACCCGAGTATAAAATACACGGATCAGTCTAGCTAAACAAATCAGTTAGATAAACTGAACAACAATAAATCTGCAAGGTTACAAAGCATAATAGATATCTCTAAAAGAGATAACACAATCATCTCACGAATGATGAATCATATAGATGAAGCCTCATATCATCGGCAACATATAGAAACAAAGGATGAGAATATCCCAAGGCAAGCCATAAAGGCAAACAACAAATACCAATAAATACGAGTTCCACAAGGTAAACGCTATATTTCGTGTGGCTCTAAAGAACCAATACAGAAAAGCAATACCTAGGGAATATACATATAAATGAAACATCATGAGCGGTGGTGAGTAAACCACTCCGTTATCCCTTGAGCGGTGGTGAAGAAACCACTCCATTATCTCTTGAGCAGTGGTGAAGAAACCACTCCAATATCTCTTGAGCGGTGGTGAAGAAACCACTCCGAAAGCAATACTAAAGGTAACCGACAACCCCAAATATCTTTCGAGTCGGGGCAAAGGACCAACTCCAAAAGCGATATTTAAAGGAAACAAGCCAGAGGAGACAGTCCGAAGACACTATCCCGAAGGCAGCATGTGTCACAAACTCCCATAGAGGAATCCGAAAAGTGGTAACGTGAGTCCCATAACCACCCGTTCGCACTAAACGGTTTACTATCCGTTAGTTTATTTCACACTCAAAGTAGTACAAATTTACCTCATCTCATCGGTAAACCCGACACAAGGGTCAAAATGATCGATCGAATAGGTCGGGGATTAATCGGAAAGATAAACGCATGGATTCATGGTCCGTATTTTACCCAACCGTTTAATCTTCCTTCCACTTCGCTCGAAGTGCGAAATCGTGTGTGTGGGTTTAAATGGAATTTATGAATTGGAGAAACGAGCTTTTAAATGCGATTTGAGAAATCATTTTATAAAAACCTGTGGATGAAGTCAAGAGTAAGTTATCAAAGTCGAAGATGCGATAACAAACACTAAAAAGCAACTTGAATCGATAGAATCCGGAAAAATCAATCAAATATGCAAAATAAGGAAAACAGGCAAAACAAAGCAGGTCGGTCGACCGGACTGCAGGGCTCGGTCGGCCGGCCAGATGCAGAAACCCAATTCTGGCTCGGGGCAGCAGGTCGGTCGACCGGCCCAGGGAGCTCGGTTGGCCGAACCTGATGAATTTACAATTCCAGCCTTTTTCAATGAAATGCAAATCCTTTCCAAATCCAAAACAATGGCACATGCATAATTGTTAGGAATTCATACCCAACACCCATGAAATCAAGAGAAGTAGATGTGAGTTCAAAACTCACCTTTTTACACAAAACAAAGAAGTTGAAGAAGCACAAATGCAAGGAATCAACCAACTACACTCCACTTCAACACTACAAGCTTCAATCTAGAATCAAAGCAAGTATTTCCTAAGTTAGGGTTAGGAATTTACTGAAATTGAAGAGGAGAAGAGATGGAGAAGATGGAGATGAACTTACCAATGGATTCTCTTTGATTTTGGAGCAAGAAATCAAGTTGGAAGTTGAAACTAGGGCTTGCAAATTTCTATTTCTCCTTCCCTTCCACCATTTTCAGTTCTAAGCTTAAGTTTTTAAGAAATGAATAAGTGAATGAGAGGAGAGGACTGAGTTAGGGTTAATTTGATAGTTAGTGGGCTGAACCCAAACCCAAACCCAATAGAAAAAGTAGCCGAAATTTCACAAACTCCAAACATATCAAAGATTATACTCAAAAAGATCGCAAATGCCATTTTGGAATCAATGGAGGTAGTTTCGAGCTCCAATTCGGCCATTTGCAAAAAGTAACATTTCAGACCAAAATCCGACTGACGACGCTATATTTAAATTAAACATCTAAATATAAAATCGTTAAATATGCGGGTTGTTACAGATCTCCCCTCCTTACGAAATTGCGTCCCCGCAATTTCTAGAGACAATATTTGTAACAACTACATACATACAACATCAAAAGAAAAAGGAATAAGCTGGAGATGAAAAGACATACTCACCGGTTTCAAGCTAAGAAAGAAACCCCGGATAAGATCGCTCGATATACTCCTGGTTTCCCAAGTACAGTCATTGGGATTAGCGGACCATTGAACTTTAACGAGCAGCACGTCCTTGTTCCGAAGGTGTCGCACCTTCGTGTCAAGCACGCGAATAGGTTGCTGTACAATAGATAAGTCCGGTGAGACCTCAAACTCTTGCAAATCAGGAGAAGTAATAACAGAATCCGACTCCCGAAGACACTTTCGAAGTTGCGAGACGTGAAACACGTCATGAATGCCCGATAGATGAGCTGGAAGTGAAACTCTATAAGCCACAGGGCCAATACGTTCAGTAATAGAAAATGGTCCTATAAAGCGAGGAGCCAATTTCCCAGTCGTACTGAAACGCATAACCCCCTTCAAAGGAGAAACACGAATAAAAACAAGATCGCCGATCGAGAACTCGAGAGGCTTCCTACGGTTGTCCGCATAGGATTTCTTGCGACTCTATGCCTCTTTCATTCTTAACCGAATAAGATCAATCCTCTTGGAAGAATCACGAACAAAATCTGGACCAAGAATAAGCTTCTCTCCAGATTCCAACCAACATGACGGTGATCGACATGGCCTTCCGTATAAGGCTTCGAAAGGAGCCATACCGATACTAGACTGAAAACTATTGTTGTAGGAGAATTCTACAAGAGATAGGTGATCCTCCCAACTACCACCGAAATCAAAGACACAAATACGGAGAAGATCTTCCAAGATACGATTCACCCGTTCAGTCTGTCCGTCAGACTGCGGATGATAAGCTGTAGAAAAATTAAGCTTTGTTCCCAAAGCTTGCTGAAGACTCTTCCAAAAATGACTCGTGAATAAAGGATCACGATCACTCACAATAGAACTAGGAACACCGTGAAGTCTCATGATTTCCTTGACATACAACTTAGCCAAATGCGAAGCAGTTCTATTAGACTTAATAGGGACAAAATGAGCAGACTTGGTGAGGCGATCAACAATAACCCAAATACTAGAATGACCCGATCTCGAACGAGGTAGGCCGTCAATGAAATCCATAGAAATTTGATCCCACTTCCACAATGGAATCTCAAGAGGCTGAAGAAGACCCGAAGGACGCTGATGCTCGGCTTTAATACGCTGACAAGTTATGCAATTGCTCACATAACTCGCCACATCGCGCTTCATGCCTTCCCAATAATAAAGACGACGCATATCGGCATACATCTTGCTACTACCGAGATGAATAGTATACTTAGAACGGTGACAATCATCAAGAATGTCATGCCTAAGTGCAAAGTCAAAAGGCACAAAGAGACGGTTCTTCTTACGAAGACACCAATGAGAATCAATGCTGAAATCTCGCAACGCCTCATCGCAAGATCCAGATTCACAAAGCTGAATAAAATGCAACAATTCAGGATCACGCCGCTGAGCATCGGCAATACGATCCAACAAAATAGGTCGAGCTCCCAAACTAAATAATAAAATAGGAGAATCAGAAGATGAACCTCGATCACGAATTTCACAAAAAGATAGAGTCTCAAGAACATTCCATTCGGCAAGCATCATAGAAATAACAGCCGAATGTTTGCGACTAAGCGCATCTGCAACACGATTGCCCTTACGAGGGGTATACTGGATATCAAAGTCATAAGAAGCAAGAAACTCGAGCCAACGCTGTTGCCTCATATTGAGTTCCTTCTGAGTAAACAAATACTTCAAGGATTTATGATCGGTATAGAGAATGAAGCGCTCGCCCAATAAATAATGTCGCCAAATCTTCAAGGCAAAGACAATGGCGGCAAGCTCAAGATCATGAGTGGCATAACGAACTTCATTCGGACGCAGTTGTCTAGAAGCATAAGCAACCACCCGATCTCTCTGCATAAGCACAGCACCGAGACCACTACCACAAGCATAGGTGTAGACAACAAGATCATGATTCCCTTCGGGAACCACAAGAATAGGAGCATTAGTGAGAAGTTCTTTCAATGCCTGAAAGGAAGCTTCACACTTGTCGGACCAAATAAAACGAATGCCTTTCCGGGTAAGGCAGGTGAGAGGAAGCACAATACGGGAAAAATCCTTAATGAACCGACGGTAATACCCCGCTAATCCAAGGAAACTACGAATCTCATGAACATTCTCAGGCCTCTTCCAATTCTGAATGGCTTCGACCTTTGAGGGATCGACAGAAATGCCATCGGAAGATACAACATGGCCTAAGAACTTAACTATATTCTCCCAAAAGTGGCATTTGGAGAATTTGGCTTTAAGCTGATGATGACGGAGAGTACTCAAGACTATTCTCAAGTGATTAGCATGCTCAGCTTCAGACTTAGAATAAATAAGGATATCATCAATGAAGACAAGCACGAACTTATCGAGATATTCCCGGAATACCCGATTCATGAGATCAACAAAGAAAGCAGGAGCGTTCGTCAAACCGAACGGCATAACGAGCCACTCAAAAGAACCATATCGAGTGCGGACAGCGGTAAGAGGTATGCTATCCTCCGCGACTCGTAACTGATTAAAACCTGTGGCAAGGTCAAGCTGAGTAAAGACCTTAGCACCACTCAATAGATCGAACATATCATCGATCCTAGGTAATGGATACCTATTCCTAATGGTCAACTCGTTAAGCTTGCGATAATCAACGCAAATCCTAAGAGTTCCATCAGACTTCTTCACGAAAACGACCGCGGATCCCCACGGAGAAAAACTGGACTGAATCAACTGCTTGGACTCGAGCTCTAAAAGTTGCTTCTTGAGTTCCTCATTTTCCTTTGTAGACATCCTCGTGGGAGGACGACTAACTGGCTGCGCGCCTGGAATGAGATCAATGCGGAACTCAATTGCCCGTTTAGGTGGCAAACCCGATACAGGCTCAAAAACATCTGAAAAGTCACAAGCAATAGGAATACGAGATATATCATCATCATCTCGCGAATCAAGAGAATATAAAGCCATCTCGGAATTATCCACATCCCAAGAACAAGAGATAACTGAGAAGGCGAATCAGGATGACAAAAATATAAAATTCTCTTGGAACAAATAATCCTGGCATCGTACCTCACTAGCCAGTCCATACCAAAAATCATATCAAAACCCAAATGGGAAATAACGTGCAGATTCGCACGGAAAGAAAAGCCACATAAATCAATCTCAACATTATCACAAAGCAAACTAAGGGTCGCGGATCCCCCAATAGGATTCACAATCCTTAAAGAAGTAACCATACAAGAAACATCCAAAGATAAATCATCAACGAGCTTTTTCGATACAAAAGAATGTGAAGCACCCGTATCGAAAAGAACTCGTATACTATGGTCATAAAATAAAATAGACCTTCCAAAATAGATGGAGATATACCTTTAGATTGAAAAGGACCTCCAGAAGCATTCGCTACATTTAACTTTCCAGATGAAGAATTATTCGGAGAAATGGGACAAGTGGAACTACGATGACCTTCCCTCTTGCAGTAACGGCAGAAGAGAGGCTTAGGACAAGCTCGAATAATATGATCCGGAGAACCACAATTAAAACATTTTCGAACGAAAGGAGTTCCGGAAGACTGAGGCTGAGAACTAGGACCACCGGTCTTCTTTTTCTTAGAAGGAAAATGCTTCTTCTGAATTGGAAACGACCTCTTGTTGGGGTTCTTAAAAGCCTCAACATCTACATCACTATCACACTCCTTCTCGACGGTCTCGAGATGAAGCGCCGAATCAACCAGTTCCTCGAAAGAAAGTTTAAGCTGGAGCAACAAGGACTTCCTAAGATATTTCTTAAGGCCAGAAACAAACTTCAAATTCTTCTTGTAAGAAGTGCTGATGAATTCAAGACCGTACTGAGATAAACCCTCGAACGATGCGACATACTCAGAAACAGAAGATTTCCCTTGCTTCAACTCAAGGAAGCGACGGGTCAATAAAACTTTTTCAGATTCAGGAACGAACTTGAGTTCAAATCGTCCCCGAAACTGAGTCCAAGAAAGAGTAGACTCATCAATCTCAGCTACAAGAAGCTCATACCAATCAAGAGCACGCTCTTGTAATAAACTAGATGTCACAAGAACTCTATCATGGTCAGAAAGATCCATGCGAGAAAAGATACATTCGCACGTGCGAAGCCAAGCTTGAACTTCAAGAACGGATTCAGAGCCTTTAAACGGCTTTCCTCCAAGATGAGCAAAATCACTACACTGACGTGCAAAAGCAGATTTGCGAGGTGGAGACACTCGAGGAGGAACGGGAGGCTGAGTGCTCCTAAACAACTCCAAAAACTGATCGGCAGACATATATACGCCATCCGGATGTGAGCCACTAGATTGCCCAGCATCCGAACGTCGACCTCTGCTTCTTCCAAACATAAGCTGAAAGTCAAGATAAGAAAAAGATTATTCACAAGGTAGATATTTCAATATGGGATACTACGGAATAATGCTAGACGTATTCCCAACTCTATCTAACCTTGATGGAATAAAGAGACACGATGATTCAAAGATTTGTATCACTTGTACACTTTGATGTACCATAATATGTGCATCTATTCTGTGTTTATCATATTTTGTTCTGAACCTGGCTCTGATACCACGCTGTGACGCCCCACTCCGAGAGCCTAGTTAACAAAGAGTATTACATAGATAATACTGTCGGCTAACGCGGACAATAGAGTATAATGGAAGCGACCATGTGTAATCTTACCTTAACTATTCACTAAATACGTCGAAAAGTAGAAACGTTAAAAATTTGACCTATTCAATAAATATTTAAAGCAAAACTACAATGGCTATAGGATCTATCAGAAGAAAATATAACAACTCAAATGTAATATACATCACAGAACAGTAAATCATCATATACCCATATACTGATACATTTCAGAGTATACAAAATAATACAAGTCAAGTGGTATAGCAAACCACAATATACAGACGAGTTCCAGATGAATACATATTAGAGTTACTACAAAAGGGGACTACACAAAAAGCTATGACAAAAAGAAGCTAGCATAGTAGTCCATGCGGAAGCAAAATAGGCTAAGTCCAAAAGCACCTAACCTGAAACATCTCGGTCTGACCCGAGTATAAAATACACGGATCAGTCTAGCTAAACAAATCAGTCAGATAAACTGAACAACAATAAACCTGCGAGGTTACAAAGCATAATAGATATCTCTAAAAGAGATAACACAATCATCTCACGAAAGATGAATCATATAGATCAAGCCTCATATCATCGGCAACATATAGAAACAACGGATAAGAATATCCCAAGGCAAGCCATAAAGGCAAACAACAAATACCAATAAATACGAGTTCCACAAGGTAAACGCTATATTTCGTGTGGCTCTAAAGAACCAATACAGAAAAGAAATACCTAGGTAATATACATATAAATGAAACATCATGAGCGGTGGTGAGTAAACCACTCCGTTATCCCTTGAGCGGTGGTGAAGAAACCACTCCAATATCTCTTGAGCGGTGGTGAAGAAACCACTCCGAAAGCAATACTAAAGGTAACCGACAACCCCAAATATCTTTCGAGTCGGGGCAAAGGACCAACTCCAAAAGCGATATTTAAAGGAAACAAGCCAGAGGAGACAGTCCGAAGACACTATCCCAAAGGCAGCATGCGTCACAAACTCCCAGAGAGGAATCCGAAAAGTGGTAACGTGAGTCCCATAACCACCCGTTCGCACTAAACGGTTTACTATCCGTTAGTTTATTTCACACTCAAAGCAGTACAAATTTACCTCATCACATCGGTAAACCAGACACAAGGGTCAAAACGATCAATCGAATAGGTCGGGGATTAATGGGAAAGATAAACGCATGGATTCATGGTCCGTGTTTTACCCAACCGTTTAATCTTCCTTCCACTTCACTCGAAGTGCGAAATCGTGTGTGTGGTTTTAAATGGAATTTAGGAATTGGAAAAACGAGCTTTTAAATGCGATTTGAGAAATCATTTTATAATAACCCATGGATGAAGTCAAGAGTAAGTTATCAAAGTCAAAGATGCGATAACAAACACTAAAAAGAAACTTGAATCGATAGAATCCGGAAAATCAATCAAATATGTAAAATAAGGAAAACAGGCAAAACAAAGCAGTTCGGTCAACCGGACTGCAGGGCTCGGTCCGCCGGCCAGATGCAGAAACCCAATTCTGGCTCGGGGCAGCAGGTCGGTCAACCGGCCCAGGGAGCTCGGTCGGCCGAACCTGATGAATTTGCAATTCCAGCCTTTTTCAATGAAATGCAAATCCTTTCCAAATCCAAAACAATGGCACATGCATAATTGTTAGGAATTCATCCCCAACACCCATGAAATCAAGAGAAGTGGATGTGAGTTCAAAACTCACCTTTTCACACAAAACAAAGAAGATGAAGAAGCACAAATGCAAGGAATCAACCAACTACACTCCACTTCAACACTACAAGCTTCAATCTAGAATCAAAGCAAGTATTTCCTAACTTAGGGTTAGGAATTTACTGATATTGAAGAGGAGAAGAGATGGAGAAGATGGAGATGAACTTACCAATGGATTCTCTTTGATTTTGGAGCAAGAAATCAAGTTGGAAGTTGAAACTAGGGCTTGCAAATTTCTATTTCTCCTTCCCTTCCACCATTTTCAGTTCTAAGCTTAAGTTTTTAAGAAATGAATAAGTGAATGAGAGGAGAGGGCTGAGTTAGGGTTAATTAGATAGTTAGTGGGCTGAACCCAAACCCAAACCCAAACCCTATAGAAAAAGTAGCCGGAATTTCACAAACTCCAAACATATCAAAGATTATACTCAAAAAGATCGCAAACGCCATTTTGGAACCAATGGAGGTAGTTTCGAGCTCCAATTCGACCATTTGCAAAAAGTAACATTTTGGACCGAGTAACGACGCTATATTTAAATTAAACATCTAAATATAAATTCGTTAAATATGCGGGTTGTTACAAACACACTCTTCTTCTTCCTCGTTTATCTCTTCATTCATCGACTTTTACCAAAAACTTCCAACATGAAACTTGTAGAACACGTTGCGAACTATCTATTCAACGATCATGATCTAAACTGACTTCATGAATCAACGGAAAATCGAGCTAGAAGTGCTGAAGTTGCGCACAGTTTTTCGTGTAGAGGGGGGAGCTAAGTTCAAGGGGGTTCTGGCCGAAGGAAGAGCACGACGCGAGCTACGATGTGGTGCATATGTGATGGGGTTTCGTCGTCGTTTGGGTGGTGCGGCTATTAACCCTAGTATACAATATGGGTTCGGCTATTACCTGTAGGAACGCGTGAGGGAGAGGGAAGGGGGGTCACGGCCCTAATGCATTCAAACTTGATCAACGGCCCAGAGGAGCTGTGGGTTAAAAATATAAAATATGTTGTAAATAATTTATAGTTTTAAATTCGTGTAACTTTAAAAATGCATATCTTTTTCATACGAGGTCGAAAACGCGTGAAACAAGTTACGTTGTGTTCGTATTGACGAATACTACGCTATGGAATAGGATTGGAAGCGATTGGAGTTAGCAAAAATTTCGGGTAAAATCAAACGTCCATTTAATTTTATTCGAAATAAAAGCTGAAAACGAAATTGAAATCAAGGTGAGAACTTCTCACTCAATCGAATCGGTTTCGATTTTAATTTTAAACAGTTAGATTTAAAATTCTTGAATGTATGTTTGAATGATGATTATTATCTATTGATTGTTAAAATAGACATTATACGCCGTTAGTAAGCGAATGTTATTTATTAAAAACATATACCGCGAATATTTCATAAACAGTGAAATTGGTATTATTTATGTACTTGGAATTGACTTCCCGCATTATATAGCGGATGAGACCCTATTGCGTCGTCTATTAAGCGGATAATATTTTAAATCCTATATACCGCGATAATTTCGTACTGGAACGGAATTGGTGTTGTGCTAACATCTTTGGATGCAGGAAAACAGGTTGGAGAGATCCAACTGGATTCCTCAACAGTATTTATTTGATTATGGATATTTTGATATTTGTTGATTATCATATCGATATATGATGTCGTTATTGTCGTGATTGACTATTTGGTGTGTAGCATCATTGGGCCAAATTTTGGAATTTTAATAGGATTTTAAAGTGATTTTTTGAAAGTATACGTTTATAATACTTTTGGAATCGATTCATTTTAAATAAATAAACGTATAAATTTTAATGTTATAAAAATTACGATTTTTGAGAAATATAATTAAAAGTTGATTTTTAAAAATATGAGGCTAATGATTTTATGAAAAAGTTTAAGTGGGGATTTTTGAATTTATTGTAAAAAGTTTGAAATATAGGATTTATAGAATTTGATTATTTTATAAATCAAAATGGTGAAATTATAAAGGAGTTTAAAGATGTTTTAAACAAATAGTATAAATTGATTTATATAAGAGATTTATAAATTGATATTTATAAATTAAAATATTTGAATTATAAAATGAGTTTTTATAAGTGTTAGAATGAATTGTAAATGAATTTCATAAATGAATGAAATTTATAGGATTATAAATGGTGAAGTTATAAATGGAATTTTATAAGCACTGGTTTATAAAATTTAAAGTTATTTGAAGAATAGATATGGGTAAATAAATGAATCTTATAAGTTTTAAGATTTATAATTTGGGAAGTTAAAGAAACGATTTTGCAAACAAATAAATTATAAGTATTTAACTTAAATTATGGGCTTTTGGTTTATAATTGAGTTATAAATTGAATAGGTTAATAAAGGAGGTTTATAAAAGGAAGTTGTTATAAAATAAATAGAAACGGAAATTATAAACATTGTTTTATAAATCCGCAAACGACTTATTTAGATAAGTAAATTATTATAACTTATTAATGGAGTTATATTCACGTTTTAGACAGTGAATAATCCTTTAAAATAAAATATATAGAAGTGATGAAATTGGTTAACGAAGTATATTCACGTTTTTGAATAGTGAATAATATGTTAAAGAAAATGTTTTGGATGTGATGTTTTAAATAAAATTAAAACGATCTAACGATGTTTTCAAAATGTGTTAAGATTCGAAACCATAGATTTCAACATTCATTGTTGAAATAGACGTTTTCGAGAAATAGAAGGAAATGGTGGACTATAACACTGTTGTTATAGTAAATGATTTCCAAAAGGAAATGTTTTATTTAATATTAGGATTTATATATCTATCTTAAATTCGAATTCCTATACTAGTGATTTTGGGACGTCGTAACGATGTTTTACGCAACATTCGTTTTGGCCCAAATAAATATGTTTAAGAAAATGATTTCCTTAAATAATGAAATATATACTTAATTTCGATTTAAGCATATTGAATATTTTCCAAATGTTGAAAATAAATAGATTTGTGAATTACTTATTAATAAGTAAGTATGGAAATGTTTTTCCAATGTGAAATAAAACGTTTTGACAATTTATCTTTTTGAAGATTAAGTGAAAATGAATGATTGAAATCATATATTCATAGATATTTTGGAATATAAATTCATTATGGAATTTACAAATGAAAAGGGGAATTTGTTTAAAAATAAATGTTTATTAGTTTTTGAAGTATGGGAATTAATTTACGGATTTGGAACGTAAATATAAAGTAAATCGTTAAGGATTTATTTAATTGGTTTAAATGAACCATGTTGAAATGAAAGTATTTCCGCGTAGGGAAATGTTTGAAATTTGTTTTCAAAAGTGGTAAATGTGAAAAGTGATTTGAAAATTTGTTTTCAAATGATTGAAGTGTGAAAATTATATATCTTGCAAAGATATTTTTGGAAAATAAATAATTTGGAAAATTATTTGGAATCTGGTGATGTTGTGCATATCCATTGATAGTTCAATAATCGACTATCAATATTTACCTTTGAATAGGTATTTGTTGTGATTGCTTGAAATTGAATGCCACACTTATTTTTAAATAAGCGCTCACTATTCGGGTTAGCCGGGAAAGGACCTTGGGGTCGTATAACCCATTCCGAATATGTGATACGTCGTTATGAATTGCATTTGAAGACCGGTGTTGAAGACCGGATATTTTTGAAAGCGAAAGGACAACTCGTCGAATGTCTTTGCATCGACTGGTCCCCGGTATAGAGACTCCATATGTGATGGGAAGTCCGAACGTGATTAGTGAATATCCGGATTTGCAAGGATTTCTTTGTAAGTGCCTTCGCTCGATCCTGGAACAGACTTGTATGGGTAGTATGTCTGACATTACAAATTGAGATATAAAGCTAATTTCTTTCTAATATATTTCTATTGGTGGCGGAGAATTTATTCTATTAGCTTAACACCCTTCTCTGAGACGTACGAGCTCAGAGGTTATGTAGTTGATGGTTATCAGCGATATATTCCCAATTTGGTAATGTGACATGCTGAGTGTTGCTGTGAAATGAACATTGTTTGATCATTTGTGATATGATCAATTGTTTGATCACTTATCTTTGTGATCATTTCTTTGATCATTTGTTGACCCAAAGAATGGCTTTGTACCAAAGCATAGCTTTGTGGACGAGACTTCGTCGAACCTCACACCCCGGAATGGTCAAAACAAGAAAGATGCGGCAAGGTTATTGGGGGTAGCGCCCCTTAGGGTATGTGCATTTCCTTCTGGAAAGGGGTGGTATCTTGGTATGGAGCCCAAATACTTACTCATGTTGAAACACTTTATTTATCATTGTGTGATGTTGGTTATCGAGCGCTCGGATAAAGGTCTTAAAGGACCGGGGGATGGCATACTCGTCTCAGTAGTTACCCAGTTAGGGGTAACCCGGCCTTGTGTTGACAGAGATCCGGTTAGGTTCTCGGGGCGTCTTTCCAGAGGGGTTTCCATGTGGCAATGGAAAGTTCCTTGGCCTGACAATTTGTTGAAAATCCAAAGAAACAATACGATCTAGTACGGTTTTAGTTGTATAACCTGCCATGGAATGTGGCGGTAACCTGCTATTGAACATGGTAGCTATAGTAGGCATACGATAATGGTCGTATGTTGGCTAAGATTTATATCTTTATTTTCGAAATGATTTCCTCTACACTATGCACTAGTAATAATATCAAATGTTATTTTTAATATGTATCAAGCATCTTTGACTATCATAAGGAGAAATCTCCTCCGATCATGCGTTTGCATTGTGTGCGTGTGCGGGAGGCCTTATGATAGTCTCATTTTTAAAAGCATTGCGAATTGACTTTAAAAATATTCCTCTATTTTGTTTTCGAAGATAAAATAAACTGTTTTGAGTTCTCACACCAGTCACATGACTGACTCGGAGTTTATTGTTTTCCTTCCTAAACTCTGGGTGCCCACCAATTTCCACACGGGTAGTCAAGAGTTAAGGTTTATCAGGGTATTCTGGAGTTCAGGAGTTGCTGGAGGCAAGCTGGATGGCATGGCGTAATCACTAGTATATAGTATTTCTTTTCCACTGTTTGTTGTTGTTTGTTGTTGTTCACTCTGATAATGTAATGTAATGTATAAAATGTAATAACTGATATAGTTCTTTGTTTAAAGGTTACTCATTTATCTATTATATGTTATTCCGCTGCGATTGTGAGATTCTGATATTGTTCTGTTGTTTTCTTTCTGTTCTGTTCTATCTTTTCTTTCCTCTTCTATCTTTTTCTTTTCTTAAAACCCTGAGTGTTCGGTTTTCCGGCATTCGATTGCTCGGCAGTTGATACAGTGGATGTATTTATGTCAGTTTTCGAAAGTCGAAGAATCGGGTCCTCACAATGTGGTATCAGAGCATATGGTTAAGCGACAACCATGGCTCTGTTGGGTATTACTCATTAGAGATAGAGTCAATAGTACTCTAGATTGAGTTGAGTGTAAATATGAGTGCGTATTTGTTAGTGAATATAAAATTGTTTTGTATTGTGTTGACTTATCGGTTGATTGTTTATAGATTCCGGTCGATGTAGTCTTGCTAACTATCGTAGATAGGGATCTCTAAACACTTGTATAGAACAATTCGACACGATATTGTTTTAAATTGGGTAAATGAAATAATTTTACCTCGATTATTTTAAATATAAAGGAATAATTTTTCAGAATTATTAAAGTATTTATAAGTAGATTGTTTGGTTGTTGAATAAGTTAAATAAAAACATCTAAATAAAAGAATAATTGTATAAGTAAAAAGAATTATAAAAATTGAATTATAATTAATGTGATTTACAATTGTGAAATAAACTTATATATATAAGAAGTGAAACTATATGAATGTATTTATGAATATGAGTTATAAATAAAAAATGAAGTATAACTTAAAGATGTTGAATGAAGTTGATTTTGGTATCAAAGTAAATTAGTAAAGTTAAGTGATAGATATGAACTTGAGTTATATAAATGAAATTCAACCTTATATTGTTAAATGAATTAGCAATTGAATTGAATGAATGGATTGGATGTAAATCAATTAAATGCAAATAATTGATATGAAATAATGAATGTAAGTATTAATTCATTAAAATCTTATGTTATTGGAAGTTGAATAATTGAATGAAAATCAATTTAATTAAACCAAATTGAATGAATTTAAGTAAAGGAATTTGGTCGAAATTAATATACATTGGTTGTTATATGATTGTTAGTTGATTGTATATAATTCATTAAGCATTAATGAAATTGAGTTAATGAAATTGAAAGCTAAAGTAATTGAAATCCAATTGGAACTTAAGTGAATCCTAAATAGAAGTGAATTTGATTTGGAAGTGAACCAACTTGAATATGAATTGGTTAATATAAACTAAATGAAAATGAATGTTAGTAAAAACATCCACTGTTAATGAACCAAATGTGATTAAATTGAAAACCCATTTCATTGAATATTAATGAGAATATGAATGAATATTAATTTGATATGGATTAGTTGGATGATAGTTGGTTGATGGCTGAATATTTTGTTTTTGTTGCATTTGCTATGTTGGCATATATAGTTATTGTGTTGCTATATGTTGTATATCGATACTATTGTCTATATACATGTTTCTCATCTGTTTGTTGAGTGTTTAGTAGGTGCGGATCGCGTTTGCTTCGCATTTGGAGCTCGCTTTTGCGCTATATTAGCCGTATATGCTCGCTAATAAAATATAAGGTACATATCTTTAATTACATACCGTACT
Source organism: Allium cepa (assembly GCA_030765085.1). NCBI lineage: Eukaryota > Viridiplantae > Streptophyta > Magnoliopsida > Asparagales > Amaryllidaceae > Allium > Allium cepa. Next base: position 762,638,275 of record CM060937.1, on the reverse strand, counting down.
TTTACACTTTTTTCCCTGCGGGATGCCTCATCACTTGATAAGATGTATGTTTGTGATATATATACTGTCATTTTTTTTCCGATCAAGCTGCGCAAAGGAGACTATGGCAAAATTTTCTGAAAATTTGAGGCGTTAGAATATTTTTGAGAAAATTGAAATTTTTTGTGAAAACTATAATTTCGATTTGGAGTTGAAAATTAAACAATAGTAGTTGTTTTTGAAAAGATAACTAAGTATGACTTGAAAACTTAGTAAAGTTATTATAAGAAGTTTAACCATGAATTTTGGGAAAGTTATTAGATTCTGTAACTTTTCTTACTTGGTAATTTCGAGGACGAAATTCTTTTAAGGGGGAAGTATGTAACGACCCAGAATTTAAATTAATTAAAATTTGAATATTTAATTAATTATAAGTATTAATAAGCGAAATTTATTAGTCGAATAATTTTTTTCGAATAATTGGATTTAATTGAATAATTAAATGCATAATTTAATATTGGAAAATACACAAATAATTGAAAATTGAGTTAAATATGATTGAAATGATTTGTAAAATTTTATGTTATCATATTGAAGTTAGAATGATGTTATAGAACTTTTAAAATCGAATTAGAAGTTAATTTTTGTGAAAATTGAATATTTTAATATTAAATCGACTAGTGAAATTAGCCATTTTTCGAACAGTCTCAGAATTGGACAAAACTAGTTCCATTTGATCCGTAATAGTTTGTTATTATCGGGTTTCAATTTTCGTGTCAATCGGAGTTATCGTTTGATCGTGGCAGCTCGAAACGCATTGAAATTGTTTTAATATTTAATTGGCGAGTAAAAATAGCCATTTTTCAAAATGTCTCAGAATTCGACGAAACCAGTTTCATCGGATCCGTAATGTGATATTATTGTATGGTTTCAAATTTCGTGTCAATCGGATTTACCGTTTGTCCGGTGCAAGCTAAAACGCCTAGAAATTTGATCTACCGATTTAATTTTAAATCGAACGTTTATTTCCATAACTCGCACAGATGATCGAATTAGCTCCCAAAACATGTTCCATTGTGTTCAGAACGCGGGGTAAACCTTAGAAAAGCCAACCAGCACGCTTTGTTTGGAGTTCGGAAAATCCGGGATGAATAGTGTTTGCAAAATTTTCTATATAAGCCCATGTTATTCATAAATTTGCAAAATTCCTAAAACCTAACCCTAAAACGTTCAGAGCCGCCACCAACTATTTCAATGGCTGAAACACACTCTTCTTCTTCCTCGTTTATCTCTTCATCCATCGACTTTTACCAAAAACTTCCAACATGAAACTTGTAGAACACGTTGCGAACTAGCTATTCAACGGTCATGATCTAAAATGACTTCACGAATCAACGGCAAATCGAGCTAGAAATGCTGAAGTTGCGCATGGTTTTTCGTGCAGAGGGTAGAGCCGAGTTCAAGGGGGTTCTGGCCGAAGGAAGAGCATGACGCGAGCTTCGATGTGGTGCATATGTGATGGGGTTTCGTCGTCGTTTGGGTGGTGCGGCTATTAACCCTAGTATACATTATGGGTTCGGCTATTACCTGTAGGAACGCATGAGGAAGAGGGAAGGGGCGTCACGACCCTGATGCATTCAAACTTGATCAATGGCCCAGAGGAGGTGTGGGTTAAAAATATAAAATATGTTGTAAATAATTTATAGTTTTAAATACGTGTAACTTTAAAAATGCATATCTTTTTCATACGAGGTCGAAAACGCGCAAAACAAGTTGTGTTGGGTTCGTATTGACGAATACTACGCTATGGAATTAGATTGGAAGCGATTGGAGTCAGCGAAAATTTTGGGTAAAATTAAACGTCTGTTTAATTTTATTCGAAATAAAAGCTGAAAACGAAATTGAAATCAAGGTGAGAACTTCTCACTCAATCGAATCGGTTTCGATTTTAATTTTAAATAGTTAGATTTAAAATTCTTGAATGTATGTTTGAATGATGATTGTTATCTATTGATTGTTAAAATAGACATTATACGCTGCTAGAAAGTGGATGTTATTTATTAAAAACATATACCGCGAATATTTCATAAACAGTGAAATTGGTATTATTTATGTACTTGGAATTGACTTCCCGCATTATATAGCGGATGAGACCCTATTGCGCCGTCTATTAAGCGGATAATATTTTAAATCCCATATACCGCGATAATTTCGTACTGGAACGGCATTGGTACTGTGCTAACATCTTTGGATGCAGGAAAACAGGTTGGAGGGTTCCAACTGGATTCCTCAACAGTATTTATTTGATTATGGATATTTTGATATTCGTTGATTATCATATCGACATATGATGTCGTTGTTATCGTGATTGACTATTTGGTGTGTAGCATCATTGGGCCAGATTTTGGAATTTTAAAAGGATTTTAAAGTGATTTTTTGAAAGTATACGTTTATAATACTTTTGGAAACGATTCATTTTAAATAAATAAACGTATAAATTTTAATGTTATAAAAATTATGATTTTTGAGAAATATAGTTAAAAGTTGATTTTTAAAAATATGAGGCTAATGATTTTATGAAAAAGTTTAAATGGGGATTTTTGAATTTATTGTAAAAAGTTTGAAATATAGGATTTATAGAATTTGATTATTTTATAAATCAAAATGGTGAAATTACAAAGGAGTTTAAAGATGTTTTAAAATAATAGTATAAATTGATTTATATAAGAGATTTATAAATTGATATTTATAAATTAAAATATTTGAATTTTAAAATGAGTTTTTATAAGTGTTAGAATGAATTGTAAATGAATTTCATAAATGAATGAAATTTATAGGATTATAAACGGTGAAGTTATAAATGGAATTTTATAAGCAGTAGGTTTATAAAATTTAAAGTTATTTGAAGAATAGATATGGCTAAAAAAATGAATCTTATAAGTTATAAGATTTATAATTTGGGAAGTTAAAGAAACGATTTTGCAAACAAATAAATTATAAGTATTTAACTTAAATTATGGACTTTTGGTTTATAATTGAGTTATAAATTGAATAGGTTAATAAAGGAGGTTTATAAAAGGAAGTTGTTATAAAATAAATAGAAACGGAAATTATAAACATTGTTTTATAAATCCGCAAATGACTTATTTTGATAAGTAAATTGTTATAACTTATTAATGGAGTTATATTCACGTTTTAGACAGTGAATAATCCTTTAAAATAAAATGTATAGAAGTGATGAAATTGGTTAACGAAGTATATTCACGTTTTTGAATAGTGAATAATATGTTAAAGAAAATGTTTTGGATGTGATGTTTTAAATAAAATTAAAACGATCTAACGATGTTTTCAAAATGTGTTAAGATTTGAAACCATAGATTTCAACATTCATTGTTGAAATAGACGTTTTCGAGAAATAGAAGGAAATGGTGGACTATAACACTGTTGTTATAGTAAACGATTTCCGAAAGGAAATGTTTTATTTAGTATTAGGATTTATATATCTATCTTAAATTCAAATCCCTATAGTAGTGATTTTGGGACGTCGTAACGATGTTTTACGCAACATTCATTTTGGCCCAAATAAATATGTTTAAGAGAATGATTTCCTTAAAGAATGAAATATATACTTAATTTCGATTTAAGTATATTGAATATTTTCCAAATGTTGAAAATAAATAGATTTGTGAATTACTTATTAATAAGTAAGTATGGAAATGTTTTTCCAATGTGAAATAAAACATTTTGACAATTTAACTTTTTCAAGATTAAGTGAAAATGAATGATTGAAATCGTATATTCATAGATATTATGGAATATAAATTCATTATGGAATTTATAAATGAAAAGGGGAATTTGTTTAAAAATAAACGTTGATTAGTTTTTGAAGTATGGGAATTAATTTAAGGATTTGGAACGTAAATATAAAGTAAATCGTTAAGGATTTATTTAATTGGTTTAAATGAACCATGTTGAAATGAAAGTATTTCCGCGTAGGGAAATGTTTGAAATTTGTTTTCAAAAGTGGTAAATGTGAAAAGTGATTTGAAAATTTGTTTTAAAATGATTGAAGTGTGAAAATTATATATCTTGTAAAGATATATTTGGAAAATAAATAATTTGGAAAATTATTTGGAATCTAGTGTTGTTGTGCATATCCATTGATAGTTCAATAACCGACTATCAATATTTACTTTGAATAGGTATTTGTTGTGATTGCTTGAAATTGATTGCCACACTTATTTTTATATAAGCGCTCACTATTTGGGTTAGCCGGTTAAGGACCTTGGGGTCGTATAACCCATTCCGAATATGTGATACGTCGTTATGAATTGCATTTGAAGACCGGCGTTGAAGACCGGATATTTTTGAAAGCGAAAGGGCAACTCGTCGAATGTCTTTGCATCGACTGGTCCCCGGTATAGAGACTCCACATGTGATGGGAAGTCCGAACGTGATTAGTGAATACCCGAATTTGCAAGGACTTCTTTGTAAGTGCCTTCGGTTCTGTTCGATCCCGGAACAGACTTGTATGGATAGTATGTCTGACATCACAAATTGAGATATAAAGCTGATTTCTTTCAAATATATTTCTGTTGGTGGCGGAGAATTTATTCTCTTAGCTTAACACCCTTCTCTGAGACGTACGAGCTCAGAGGTTATGTAGTTGATGGTTATTAGCGATACCCCAATTTGGTAATGTGACATGTTGAGTGTTGCTGTGAAATGATCATTGTTTGATCATTTGTGATATGATCAATTGTTTGTTCACTTATCTTTGTGATCATTTCTTTGATCATTTGTTCACCCAAAGCATGGCTTTGTACCAAAGCGTGGCTTTATGGATGAGACTTCGTCGAACCTCACACCCCGGAATGGTCACAACAGGAATGATGCGGCAAGGATATTGGGGGTAGCGCCCCTTAGGGTATGTGCATTTCCTTCTGGAAATGGGTGGTATCATGGTATGGAGCCCAGATACTTACTCATGTTGAAACACTTTATTTATCATTATGTGATGTTGGTTATCGAGCGCTCGGATAAAGGCCCTAAAGGACGGGGGGATGGCATACTCGTGTCAGTAGTTACTCAATTAGGGGTAACCCGGCCTTGTGTTGGCAGAGATCCGATTAGGTTCTCGGGGTGTCTTTCCAGAGGCGTTTCCATGTGGCAATGGGAAGTTCCTTGGCCTGACCATTTGTTGGAAATCCAAAGAAATAATATGATCTTGTACGGTTTTAGTTGTATAACCTGCCATGGAATGTGGCGGTAACCTGCTGTTGAACATGGTAGCTATAGTAGGCATACGATAATGGTCGTATGTTGGCTAAGATTTATATCTTTATTTTCGAAATGATTTCCTCTACACTATGAACTAGTAATATTATCAAATTTTCTTTTTAATACGTATCAAGCATCTTTGACTATCATAAGGAGAAATCTCCTCCGATTCTGCGTTTGCATTGTGTGTGTGTGGGAGGCCTTATGGTAGTCTCATTTTTAAAAGCATTGCGAATTGACTTTAAAAATATTCCTCTATTTTTTTTGAAGATAAAATAAACTGTTTTGAGTTCTCACACCAGTCATATGACTGACTCCGAGTTTATTGTTTTCCTTCCTAAACTCTGGGTGCCCACCAATTTCCACACGGGTAGTCAAGAGTTAAGGTTTATCAGGATATTCTGGAATTCAGGAGTTGCTGGAGGAAAGTTGGATGGCATGGCGTAATCACTAGTATATAGTATTTCTTTTCCGCTGTTTGTTGTTGTTTGTTGTTGTTCACTCTGATAATGTAATGTAATGCATGAAATGTAATAACTGATATAGTTCTTTGTTTAAAGATTATTCATTGATCTATTATATGTTGTTCCGCTGCGATTGTGAGATTCTGATATTGTTCTGTTGTTTTCTTTCTGTTTTGTTCTATCTTTTCTCTCTTCTTCTATCTTTTTCTTTTCTTAAAACCCTGAGTGTTCGGTTTTCCGGCATTCGATTGCTCGGCAGTTGATACAGTGGATGTATTGATGTCAGTTTTCGGAAGTCGAAGAATCGGGTCCTCACACCAACTAAGTTTTTCAAATTAAAACGTGTATCTTAAATAGCTTATTTACACTATTAACTCAAATTTTATTACTTAATTAAAATATGATTTGTTTAAATCTTTTTGATTTACTTAACATTTAAGAAATAAACTGTTGTATATACGTATAAAAGAAAACGTAGAATGCGAACAACAGACGCAGTGATTTTTGTCCAAAAAATGAAAATAATGGATTTAAATTTTATATGTTTTCTTGTATGTATATATACATTATTTATTCCATCAAATAACGCGCCTTTTAAACACGAAATTATACAGTTTATTTATACAAAAAGTTTTGGAAATTTATTACTTATATAAAAATATGATTTGTTTACACATTTACTAAGAAATTTATATTCAAAAATGAATATAAGTAAAATATTAAATATTAAATTTTTTAAAAGTACAAAATCAATTTTTTTTAAAGAACAAAAGGTGAAATAAACGTTGTTACGAACTTATTAAATTAAACCAAAAGATTAAAAATTAAAAATTTAAAGATTTATAATTTCAAAAAATAAATGTTAAGTTTTAACCAAAATATGAATTTTAGAATTTTCACACTAATAAAAATCTTGGGCGATTACTTATAATTAAATTTAGATAATCAAATTTTCGAAAAATAAAACCCAGGGTTATAAATAAAGAATGAAATATTGTTAAAATTTGGGCTGTTACATATAGCCTAACCAGGCGTCTGGTCGAGAACTCTGAAATTTTCTTCTTCCTACCGTCTTATATATTTTCTCTAGGGATCACAACCAGATGTCTGGACTTGACCAACCAGACGTCCGGTCACCTGGACTAGGCAACAGTTTGCCTAGGCCATTGTTGGCCAAAACAATTCGGAAGCGATCGGACAAGCAACGAAGTCTAGGGACTTATGCCAAGCGACAACCCAGCCTTTTAAGCTCTTCGATACACCCTAAATATTATGTTCAAACATCCAAAATAGGATTTTTAAAGATTTTGACTTCAAAACACAAAAATTGGAAAATTTACCAAATCAATTATGATCGTGAAATTGATGTTAGGAATCCATACCTAACAACAATGAAAGCTATAGACATAGATGTGAGTTCAAGGACTGACCTTTAAACCCAAAAACAACGAATGGGAAGCTCAAAAACAAAGGAAAGATCAACCACTCTTCAACTTCAACTCTAGAAGCTCCAATCTAAGATCATAAGCAAATATTTCCTAAGTTAGGTTATTGGAAATTTTGAAATTTGAAGAGGAATGGAGATGGAGAGGATGATGAGGATTCTTACGTAAGCTTCTCTTTGATTTTGGACTTGAATTTGAATTTCCGAATAAAAATAGGGTTTAGGAATTTTAATTTCCCATCTTTTCACCCATTTCCTTTTAGCTTGAGAGTGTTAGGAAATTAGAAACGAAATGAACAAAGATGAGTGGAGTTAGGGTACATGATAGAGGAGTTGGGTTCCTTGTTAGGTTAGTGGGCTGAAACCAAAACCCAAAGCCCCAAACGAAAATGTCAAAATTCTAATTAACTACAAACATATCGTTGTTTATACTCAAAAAGTTCATAAACACCGTTTTGGACTCAATGGAAGTGGTCCCGAGTCTGGATTCGACCGTTTATAAAAAGTCTAATTTTGGAATTTAAATTTTACTAACGATGCTTTATTTTAATAAAACATTTAAATATACAATCGTAAAATATGCGGGTTGTTATAGACTCCCTTCCCTAAAGAAATTGCATCCTTGCAATACTTAAGAAGAAAATAAAGGGTAACAACCACACTAAGGCATAACAACAAAAAAGAAATTTTTGAAATGAAAAGTTCACCTTGAAGAGCACGAGAGAGTACGTCTGGATGTGTTCGCTCGATGAATTCTCTGGATTCCCAAGAGCAATCCATGGGTTTTGAGGACCACTGAACTTTCATAAGTGAAAAATCTTTATTTCAAAGTCCTTTAACCTCCGTAGCAATGATACGAATAGGATGGTGCTCATAAGTCAAATTAGGTGAAACTTCAATTTCTTCAATAACACCGTGCTCAAGAATAGAATCGAAATCTCTAAGGCATTTCCATAGTTAAGAGACATGGAATACGTCATGAATAGCAGAAAATTGAGCTGGTAATAAAAGGCGATAAGCCATGGAACCAATGAGTTCGGTGATGGAAAATGGACCAATATATCGAGGTGCTAATTTTCCCGACCGACTGAAACCAACAACACCCTTTATAGATGAAACACGAATGAATAACAAATCTCTCATAGAAAATTCCAAATTCCTTCCTCGATTATCGTCGTAGGATTTTTGTCTACTTTGAGCTTCTTTCATCCTATGACGAGTAAGGTCGATCCTTTTTGTGGCATCACGAATAAAATCTGGACCTAAAATCAGCTTCTCACCGGCTTCAAGCCAACACAAAGGAGATCGGGATGGCCTTCCGTAGAGTGCCTCGAAAGGTGCCATACCATTACTTGATTGGAAGCTATTATTATAAGAAAACTCAACAAGAGAAGTATAATCTTCCAAACATCCACCAAAATCAAGAACACATGCAAAAAGAAGATCTTCAAGAGTTTGATTCACACGCTGTGTTTGTCCATCGGATTGGGGATGATAAGCAATGCTAAAATTAAGCTTCGTTCCTAAATCTTTTTGAAGACCCTTCCAAAATCCACTAGTAAATAATGGGTCACGATCACTAACAACAGATGTTGGAACTCCATGTAATTTAACAATTTCTTTAATATAGAGTTTAGCCAAAAGTGATACGGTCCGGTTGGACCGAACGGGAAGAAAATAGGCGGATTTTGTAAGTCTATCAACTATCACACATAAACCATCATGTCCCGAATGAGAACGGGGAAGACCGTCAATAAAATTCCATGGAAATTTGATCCAGCTTCCAAACTGGAATGTCTAAAGGTTGAAATAACCCACCGGGCTGTTGATGCTCGGCCTTTTTGAGTTGGCAAGTCATGCAATGGATTATAAAGTTAGCAATATCTGACTTCATTCAATCCCAATAATAAAGTCGTTTCATATCCGCGTACATTTTACTACTACTAGGAGGAATGGTAAATATAGAACGGTAAGAATCTTCTAAAATGTCTTTACGAAGATCACTAATATTTGGCACAATAAGTCTACCAAATTTTCAAATACCTCCACGAGCATCAATATCAAAGTCTTTCAAACTATCAATATTCCTATCCCTGCAACTTTGGCTAAGATGAGCCAATTCAGGATCATGCTTTTGAGCTTCAAGAATGCGGTCTAAAAGAGATGGATGAGCCTCAAGGCTATATAGAACAAGAGATGAACATGAATCAGATTCACGATCTCGAATCTCACAAGTGGATAAAGTCTCGAGATCATTCCATTCAGATATCATAATGGAAACAACCACTTGTTGCTCATGACTAAGAGCATCGACAACATGATTTCCCTTTTTAGGAGTATCGAGAATATCAAGATTATAAGATGTAAGGAATTCGAGCCAACGTTGTTGATGCAAATTAAGTTCCTTTTGAGAAAATAAATACTTCGAAGATTTATGATCGGTGTAGAAAACAAATTTCTCTCCCAAAAATTAATGACGCCAAATTCTAAGGGTGAAAACAATGGCCGCGAGCTCTAAATCATGAGTGGCATATTTAGTTTTGGTAGGCTTTAATTGCCTAGAAGCATAAGCGATAACACGTTCCCTTTGCATGAGAACGACTCCCAGACCAACACAGCTAGCATCGGTATAAACAATAAAGTCTCGGTTCCCTTCGGAAATCACAAGAATAGGAGCATCGAAAATGAGTTCTTTTAATTTCTTAAAAGCAGCTTCACATTTATATGACCAAATGTACTTAACTCCCTTCTTTGTCAAACAAGTAAGAGGCATAGAAATTTTTGAAAAGTCTTTTATGAACCGACGGTAATAGCCCGCCAATTGAAGGAAGCTACGAATTTCCGTCACACTCTCCAGTCTCTTCCAATTTTGAATCGCTTCAATCTTTGAAGGACCCATGAAAATTCCGGATTCAAAAGTAATATGTCTTAAAAATTTAACACGAGATTGCCAAAAGTGGCACTTATAAAATTTTCTTTCAATTGATTGCTTCTAAGAGTTTCCAATACAATCCGAAGATGTTTTTCATGCTCTTCCTCGATTTTATAATAAACAAGAATATCATCTATATAGATGAGAACAAATCGATCGAAGAAGTCATTGAAAACTCGATTCATAAGGTCAACAAAATAAGTTGGAGCATTTGTTAAACCAAATGGCATAATAAGCCATTCATAAGATCCATAACGAGTATGGAAGGATGTCGTTGGAATGCTATCCTCTACAATAGGAAGTTGATGAAAACCGGTTGCTAAGTCTAATTATTAAAAGACTCTAGTACGCTAGGTTGATCGAATAAATTATCAACCCGTGGTAAAAGATGTTTATTCTTGATGGTGAGATCATTAAGCTTGCGGTAGTCAACGCAAAGCCTAAGTGTACATCTAATTTCTTCACAAAGATAGTTGAAGCACCCTAAGGAGAGGAACTAGAACGAATAAATTGTTTAGCTTCCAATTCGGATAATTGTCTACGCATCTCCTCATTTTCCTTATTGCACATACGATAAGGAGGATGAGCGATAGGTAAAGCTCCAGGTATTAGATTAATTCTGAACTCGATTGCTTGCTTAGGTGGTAATCCTAGAACGGGCTCAAATATATCGAGAAATTCACGAACAACGTGAATGAGGGAAATGACATCTTACTCATTATCATTATCGTCATCATGTTGATTTAGAGAATATAAGGATGCCGCCAAATTAGAATCTGAATATTTTAGAACAATCGAAATCTGATTTACAAATTGGGGATGTCGAAGATGGATAGTCCTCTCGGGACATAGGATGTGGGCTTCATAATGATTAAGCCGATCCATTCCCAAAATCATTTCGAAACCTAAGTAACGCATAAATGAAAATTGGCTCGGAAAGCATAATTACGTAAAATAATCTCGATATCTTTACAAAGGAAACTAAGTGTTGTGGATCCACTAACCAAATTCGCAATACTCAATGAAGTCATCAAGCCCATAATATTTAGATGCAAAGTATCAACAAGTTCTTTTGATATAAAGAGTGAGATGCACCCCTGTCAAAAAGAACTCGAATAGGGAGATCATGAAATATAATAATGCCATCAAGGGCAGAATGAGAAATACCTTGACCAAGAAAAGTATTACTAGGATCTTGCACAACGTTAAGATCTCCCTCTCTCCTACTTTGAAGTATGGGATATATAGATATAAGATGACCCGAACTTTTGCAATAACGACAAAAAGGGGTTTCAGGCACCTATTCACATAGTCGTCCGTAGAACCACAATTGTACCATTGTCCACGACTAAAGGAAAGTCTTTGCTACCAAAGTTGCTTGCTTCCCTTTCTTGTTGGGATTAGGGCCTTTGAACTTAATATTCCTCTTCTTGTTTTTGTTGAAGTTCTTATTAACACCTACAATTTCAACATCACTTTCCTTATCGGCCTCTTCAAGTCGAAGAGTGATATCTACAAGCTGTCGAAAGGCAATTTTAATTTCAGAGGTAAAACCTTTTTATGGTTCTTAGTCTGAGCACAGATAAACCTTTTATTCTTTACAAGATCCAAAAGTTGTTGGGCAGTCATGAATACACCATCCAAAGGAGGATCACTGGATTGACCAGTGCTAGGACTGCCAGGTCTAACCAATTCTTCTTCTTTAAGAAAGAAAGAAAGAACGAAGAGGAAAAGGTTATTCTCAAAATGAATTCAAATAAGCTTGATTGATAAAATAAGGCATCATAAAAGGAAATAGGATAGAATGGGTCCTAAGACTCGAATTAAATCCTAAGGCACGATTCCTAATAGAGACTTAGGACAATGATCCTTGCTAGATTATTCTACCTTGTTTCGAAGTTTGGCTCTGATACCAAGCTGTGACGCCCTACCTCTATACTCACACTAGACAAAGATACTATTGGGTAATGGTGTCGACTAGCACGAAGAATAAGGCTATTTAAGAGGGACCATCTATGTAATTGCTTTGTACGAGTACCGATATGTCAGATAGTATAACATCCTTTATATTTCAAGAGGAAATCTGACATATCAAATACAAACTCAAATCTACAATACAGAGGCTATATGGCCTTCGGAAACAAATATAAAATAAGCACAACACAAAATCAGTCATAGATGTTCATATCACTAAGGCGGAAATAGATATGAATATAACATATAGAAGTGTACATCAAAGAAGTGGTCAAACAAGATCCACAACATCACAAAAGAACAAGTATACATCAAGGAGTTTCTATCTCGAATGTATAAAAGCAAAAACTATTAAGCTAAAGTAGTTAGCCAAAAGTCAGAAGCTAGTCCCTGCTAAGAAGTCAAGTTGAAGCATTTGTAACACCTCGGTCTGAACCGAGTATTATTTAAGAAGAAAAATAATAAACGGATCAGTCTAGTTATAAATATCATATAAGATGAGACATGATAAAATATACAACAAAAATATATGATAACAATAACGTCATACTTCGACAAGCATACATTTGATAACAACAAAAATCATACAATATCTCAAATCTCCTAAAATATCAAAAAAGAATATCACATTCTTTAGCTTATTCACCAAACCTCAAATACTGACAAAACATATCAACGTCAATTGCAAAAAGAATTGGTGAAACACAAATTCTAGAAATCAATAATTGGAAATCCAGAAAACACAAAGGGGGAGGCCTTTCACAAACGGGAGCATGAAAACTCACCAATATGTGTATTACAAACGGGTCATTATCCCATGGTCACTAACCATAGAGCTGGTGTAACGACGTAGTACAACGGTACGCTCGAGGAACCTAAAACTCAAATAATCTGAAATAGCAACGTAGTACAACAGTAGGCCCGATGAACCAAACTCCATAAAACCCGTAGGTCGCTAGCCTATAAAAAATGAGATGAAGCTCAACAGAACGCGGTACGGTACCCTACGCGGATGAAGTGACAACGCATCTATGCAGATTAGCGAGAGGTATAGGGTATGATGGAAACCATCACGACGTGGACGTACCCAGGGTGAGATGGCAATATTCTGGTGAGAGCCTGCCTTGAATTTTAATCACTTTTTCCATTATATTGCTAATCTAAATCATAAAATGATCATCATTGATCGATAAGAAGTGTGAATTAACTAAGCTGGTAAATAAATGAGTTTAGCTTCATGTCCCATAACCACCGGCTTAGCTTAAATATTTATGAACACATTTTCGATTTCCACTCGAAGATTGTCACAAGAGTTCAATCGAACAAGTCCAAGAATTAACCGACGAAGTAAACGCAAGCGTTTCATACCACATGTTTTGCTAAGTCATTTAATTAGATTTTTCATACGAATGAGGTAAAGATTTGTGTATATTAATAGATTGGAAAACAGTTTTAAAAACAAGCTTTGTATTAGAATTAGTGTCGAAATCATTTTTGTGAAAGAGTTTGAATATTTACTACTAGTATAAAAACCTTTGTATTTTAAAGTGACAAATCACAGAAATGATTTTAAAAACAATCTATCACAAAAGATCCACATTCGACGACGTGAATTTAAACCATAAAAACAATGTCAAATACATTGTTAACGCTAAAATGTGAACGCTAACACCCCGGTGTGTAAAGTGTAGTTGTGAAAGCACCACCCGATAGATCGAGAAAGAATTACAAGCAAGTAATAGCAGAAAAGCAGTAAACAACAACGATTTTATAGTGGTTCGGCTTAAGGGTATAGCCTACGTCCACTCTAAGTACTTTTACTAATAATCCCGTTACAAACAGATACAATTCTTCTCAAGTACAATACACTTCAAGTTACAAGTGATTTGGAACAAGTCTTAAGCTTCAATGTCGATTAAAGTTCTTAGATTCATGTTGAAGATGTGTGGTTTCTTCGTGAATTTCTTTGATGTATTCCTCTAATCTTGGAAGCTCTAAGTGTTGATGAAGTTCTCAATGCAGCGAGGTTACGGTGTGTGAAGAGAATGCGCCCAAAAGTCCTTTGAATGTTGGAGATGGGTGCCTATTTATAGAGAGTTCTGATTCTGGAATTTTTGCCAAGTCCTAAGTCGTGGCCGATCTAAGTTAAGTCATAGCCGACTTAATATGAGTCGTGGCCGGTCCATCTGGCCCCCTTCTGGCTTCACAGGAGTTCACTTACACAAGTCCTAGGTCGCCTCCGAGTCAACACTATTCCTTCTTAGTAATATGGCATCGGGCTTACACTTAGTGGCTTTAGGTCGTGGACGAGTTAACTTGGTAAGTCGCAAATCACGGTATGAACGAGATAACTGGGGAGCTGGATCGGTTGTGACTTGGGTCGTTGCTGAGTTAACATGCGCGTGTCAAGTAGCTGTATAGGATTTGCCTTCATTTGCCTGGGTCGTGAACGGCTTGGCATAAGTCTTAAGTCGGTTGCGACTTAAGTATAGGTCGTGCACCTTTCCATGTCCTGATCAGTTAGGTCGGCAACTCCTTTAGGTAATTAGATCGGTACTTAAGTTAGGACAGTAGACTTCCTAAGTCGGCATCCTTTAAGGCATTAGGTCGTTATCCATTTAGGGCCTTAGGTCGGCATTCCTGTTAAGGCAGTTAGGTCGGCAACCTGTTAAGTCGGCAATCTCCCTAGACTGTTAGGTCGGTATCTATGTTGAGTCAGTAGAGTCAGTAGCCTCATTGAAGTGTTAAGTCGGTAGCCTCGTTGAAGTGTTAAGTCGGTAGCCTCGTTGAAGTGTTAAGTCGGCATACCCTTAGGCCTTAGGTCGGCACCCCCTGTTGAGCTTTAGGTCGGCACGCTTCTAACTGTTAGGTCGGAACCTCCTGATGCACTAGATCGGTGTGTCATGGTTAAGGCGGTGTTAACATACATCAAATGGATATTCCCAAAAATCCAGAAAAGAATCATTCAAAGTCGATAATAAATGACAAAAACTAATCGGATCAATACAAATCGATAAAAATAGAAAATTCACACAAAAATAGGCAAAATGGCAGAATTGCATAGAATCAGACGTCTGGTTGGATTTGCCAGACGTCTGACCTGGGGTTTGGGGAATTTATTTTCTGTTTCCCCATTTTCTTTTTGATGCCAGAGGCTATCCAGACGTTTGGTATAGCCTAACCAGACGTCTGGTTTAGTGCTCTGAAATATATTTTTCCTACCGTCTTATATTTGTTTCTCCAGGTACCATAACCAGACATTTGGACTTAACCAACCAGATGTCTGGTCCACTGGACTGGGCAATAGTTTGCCTAGGCCATTGATGGCCAAAACGATTCAGAAGCGATCAGAAGAGCAACAAAGACTAGAGATTTATGCCAAGCGACAACCCAGCCTTATTGTACCAACCCGAAATTTTCGATCCTGAAAATTCCAGATAGTTAGGAAAAAGAAGAAAGAGATAGAAGAATAAGAAGATCAGAAACACCAACCTCTCTCATTGGCAGCAGATAAAATAATAATAACAAATAATAACGATTATACAAAGGAAAACTATACTTGTAAACTTTCACTTTAATACATCAGAGTTACCACATATATACATATACAATCAACATGAATCAGATATATACAACAATATAATACATAAGGAACACTCCTTACGTTACTGTCATCCAGCCCGTCTCCTGAGCTCCAGAACGTCCTTACCTGAAAACCTGTAATACTCGATCTGACCCGAGCATTACATCAAGGTAACACCCGGGTCAGGCTGGAAACCAGCGTGAGTAAACCCATCTAACATGGAATACAAAGCACAGAACTCATATAATACCCAGGGTAACACGTATCAATTTACAATTCACAATTTGTTATAGACATCACTTATTTCACATATCAATTTTCTAAGTACCAAAATTTAGATTAAATAGTCTAATTCACATAAATCATTTCGTTCCAGCCTATTGATTTCACATATCAATCTACAAAAATCCGAAGTGGTTTTGCGTATTTTCTAACACCCGACCCCGTTCTCTTCGAGTCTCACGTCATCCTAACCCGAGTTATTCAAATGAAATACCCTTCAAACTTTAAATACATGATCCTTTACAAAACAATTCATCATTGTTAGATAAACCACAATATCCTGTCCGCCCAAATAGATGATACCACAAAACATTTCATACCAGAGATATCAACTCATTCAAGGCACCCAATACCATTCAATCATCCATAAGCTATGCTTGATCACATCCAAATTAATTTAGTTAATTCTAATTGACTTACTAACCTCAATCACTTAGATTCATTCACTTAACATTTATTAAATTCAGATTAATTAATTAATCATCCCTTAATTATCCGTCTTAATAAATCACCCTGGATTAATTATCCGTCAACTACATTCAAGTAATTATCTTTAATTAGTTACTTAAATTAATTATTCTTGACCAAAAACAGTAATTAATCTTTAATTACTTTACAAAACTATTACTTATATAGGAAAACAAAAACCAGATCGCTTATATGAAGACATGTGTCCTCTTTCACTTAGGGTATTTTTGGAAGCATAACATTATCACTCGGTAACCGATGTGTTTTCTCCTAAATCCACTGCTTTGAATTCCAGTCCGCACGATCTGTTTTTTCCTACAACCATTACTTACAATTCCAAAATCATATTCGTCTTCCTCCTCCTCCCTTCTGTATCCACGCTCTACAAACCCTACTCCTTCTTTCTTTCTTTTCCTGCCAACTAATCTTACCCCAAAAATAATCAACATTGCAGATGTTATACTGATGGTGAAATCGCGAAGTCGAATTGGGGATCAACATTACACATGTTATAATGCCAGTGAAATCGTGAAGTCAAATTGGGGATTTACAACAATTAGGTCAGTTATTTGTTGATTTTTATTGCTAGACTTACATAGTTCTATTTTTCTGAACACATAGTTGGTCGGATTTACAATTACAGTTTATCCTATTATTTGTTACTTTAAAATTGTGCTGCATCCCTTTTATATATATCAAATAAAGGCTTTCATGTAATTAATTTGTTAACCTAATAATCTTGATTTAAACAAACAGCTATTACAATTTAGATTCAATTTTGAGCAACACAATGAAAACTAAATATGGATGTCAACATCAGATTGCAGTTTTGGTTCAGTTTTTCTACACAGTGGCAGTTGCTATCAATTCCACGTTCTACCTCAACTCAATTGCAGTTATCACATTCAATTTCGATTATTTATTCTTTGTGATCCGCAACTTCCACCTTCATCTTCATAAGCATTCATCTTCTTATTGAATAGGTAATCAGATTTTAATCCTTCAGTTAAATGTATACGTTAGTTTGGGCTTTGTTTTACAAATTTACTGTTTATTACGGAAGAGCAATCTTCAGTTGCTTAGTTCAAATTATTTGTGGAGAATAATAACTTCCTTAATCCTTCAATCTATTGAAAATTAACTTGTTTTCTGATTTCTGTATATAAAATTTTGTCTGCTTTTCATCTTAATTCAGTTGTCTTAATTCAGTTTTGGCAGTGTACTTGCTGTTATATTCGATGCTTTTTTTGGTCGCAATTACTAACCTTTTGTTACCAAAATACATTAACAAAAATTAATAATGACAAAATTTGTCCTTTTTTAGGCTGTAAAATTCTTTACTTTTATTACCAGTTAGAACATGGGATTTCCGTCACCTACAAATGATAGTCTTTTCCTTATTTTTGGGTTACAAACTTACAGTCTTACTGTTTATGCCTTTTCTTCAAAGAATATTACAAACAAAATGATACATAATTTGCATATACCCTATAAGACAATTATGTCTACCTATGAATTTAAAATTTGTAAGTTTCAGCCATGAATAACAATGACGATGTAAGTATTATGTTTAGATACTTTGTGATCATTTACAACTTCATTCTCATTCAAGAGTAAAGATGCAATTTTTCATTCAGTTAACATACCTGTATCAATATGGAGTTGCATTCATAAAAAATAACGCAAGGAATACACATACAATACATGTGCTACAAACAAAAGCTAGAATTGTGCGTTAAGTTACATACAAATGTAATTTATTTGTTAGAATTAACGATGCATAACTGAAATTTAATTGTGAATGGGTCTTACTAATTCTTTTATGTGAAATAAAATAAATGAATGTCGTATGATACTAAAAGTATGATTTTAATTATGAATTTTACTACGTATCAAATAATAAATGAATATTATTCACCAATAAAGAGTTACCAATGTCATGGCACAAAAGGTCTAAAAAAGGATTTTGTATTTCAATTCTTTATAGTTAGGGACATGTGCATATAGTCCAAAGCTACGCCATGACAAAAATATGTGAAAAAGAAGACTGCAACGGTGGAACAAGAACGACCGCCTGCACCAACTAGGGACGCCTCAGGATCAAACCGTCGACCTATCATCGAATAATTGAGGTTTGACGAATGAGTGGAAAAATCTACATCAACACAATTAAGTTGTTCACACATGTATGGGACCATGATCGATCCCCAGGCATGCTCTGATACAACTATAAATCATACTGATGTAGATGTTTGCACCCGGACGTCAATCCTTGGCTTTTGAATTTTACTGCTAATGGTTGACTACTTTACTTTTGTATTTTACTTCTAATGATTGATTACTTTGACTTCTGTTTTTGGACTAGGCTTGACGTTGCTTTCATGATTTGTTTCTGATGATTGAGTTTTACTCTACATGGCCTTCATGTTTTGCTTCTGATGTTTGAGTTTGACTCTACTTTGCTTTCATGTTTTGCCTCTGATGTTTGGATTTAATTCCACTGTGCTTTCATGATTTGCTTCCGATATTTGGATTTGATTCCACATTGCTTTCACGATTTTCTTTGAATGTTTGGATTTGACTTTTCCAGGCATTTCTACTTGACAACTTTTCAGTTGAATATTTGATTTTTCATGATTTCGAAATGTGTAAGCCCTACAAACAGGCATCATCAATCCCTACGAATAGGCACCCGACTTCGAACAGTCTTAATGATTAAGTCCTATGAACAGGCACCAGACTTTGAACAGTCAAAAACTCATGGATTAAAATGCTTGACCGCCAAAAGTCGCTTGACTGTGGTCGGCCGCGCTTCAATTCATAACTCAATCCTAAGCGATCGTCGCATAGATTTAAGTGCTTGACCGCGTAGGGCCGCACTTGACCTCAAATGACTTGATCACGAATGGTCGTCATTTGAAGTTAAGCGCTTGACCATGAACGGCCGCACTTCCTACCGCCAACAGTCGCGCTTTCACCTCAAATGGCTCGACCCCAAATGGTCGTCATTTGAAGTAAAGCGCTTGACTGTGAACGGTTGCATTTCAGCTCACTTGGCTCGATCCCGACCATCATGTAAAGTTGAGTGCTTGACCACGGACGGCCGTGCTTCACCTCAAATGGCTCGATCCCGGACGATCGTCATTTGAAGTTAAGAGCTTGACCGCGAGCGGCCGCGCTTTACCACTTGATCGCTCAGGGCCGCACTTTACTACAAGTGGCTCGACCCCGAATGGTCATCCTTTGAAGTAAGGCGCTTGACCATGAACGGTTGAGCTCTACCACAAGGCCGCGCAGGGCCGCACTTTACCACAAATGACTCGACCCCAGATGGTCGTCATTTGAAGTAGAGCGCTTGACCATGAATGGTCATCATTTTGATCGCACAGGGCCGCACTTTACCACAAATGGTTTGACCCCAAATGGTCATCATTCGAAGTAAAGCGCTTGACCATGAATGATCACACTTCATCGCAAGTGACCCGATCCTGGACGATCGTCACATGGATTTTAGACGCTTGACCGCGCAGGGCCGCACTTCACCTCAAATGATTCGATCATAAATGGTCATCATTCGAAGTAAAGCGCTTGACCATGAATGGCCGCGCTTCGTTCCAAATAAATCGATCCCAAACGGTCGTCATTTAGGGCCATATAAAACTTTCAGTTCTTTTACTGGTTACCCACAGGATATGAACGTCTGGATTGTGACATTACAAAACACACCTTCCTACCGCAAGG
Source organism: Allium cepa (assembly GCA_030765085.1). Classification (NCBI taxonomy): domain Eukaryota; kingdom Viridiplantae; phylum Streptophyta; class Magnoliopsida; order Asparagales; family Amaryllidaceae; genus Allium; species Allium cepa. Next base: position 762,618,128 of record CM060937.1, on the reverse strand, counting down.
CATGTTTTGGGGGGCAAGTGTTATCCCGCCTTTTTCAGCAAGGCCGTGATATCAAAAGATCGACCAAGAAAAGCAAGATAGCTCGTCTCAAAGATCGGTCAACTCAACATCTCAACAAAGCAAGTTCCGTTGAATGATTTTTCATCTAAGATCCCCTACGGAGGGGGGGCCCAGGTGGGGTGCCAACCCCCTAAGGTGGTGGTGCGGGGGCAACGCCACCGCTACGGTGTTCGACCTGACCGGTCAAGTCGCAGGGGTCCAGGGGGGCAGCGCCCCCGGGGGGGTGCGGGGCAGCGCCCCGTCCAAAACGGTATGCGACTTAGATCATGGAGTCTCCAACGAGCTAAAGCTTCCAGCGAGTTAACGGGTTAAAGCTTCCAGCGACCTAACTGCTTGAAGGAGTTCACGACCTAAGCCACCACGAAGATTTCGCGACCTAAAGCATGACCGACTCAAGTAGCTCCACGACTTAAGGCATAAAGTGGTCCAGCGACCTAAAACTAAACGACTTAACAACTCATAGGAAGCCGACACCTAAGGGTGCAGCGACTTAAAAGATATAGCGACCTAAAAGTGGGACGACCTAAAAGTGGGACGACTTAAAGAGTCCACGACTTAAGGCAGCTCATAACGACCTAGCGACTATTCAGTTAGGTCGCCACTCCTTTAGCTCGTGCCCCTCTTAATGATTAGGTCGCTAACGACCTACTGCCAACTCCATAAATCATTACCTTCCTTCCTTAACCCATAGGTCGCTCACGACCTAAACCGTAAGTCGCTCCTGGTACCTCAGCATGATAAGCCACTTGCCAACCCATCCTCTTAGGTCGTAACTCGGCAACACACGACCTACGACCTACCTTAGGTCGCTCACGACCTAAACCCAGCCGACCTAACTCCAAATCTCCTACACGACCTACGACCTACCTTAGGTCGCTCACGACCTAAACCCAGCCGACCTAACTCCGAGCTCTCCTATAAATACTCCGCTTACTCCAACTAGGAGCGGACTTTTCTGGATTTCAAGGCGCCTACACTCTGCTGATTTCTGGACTCTCCGAGCACCTCAACCGTCGAAGATTCTTCATCAAGAGATCTACTTCATCTAAGAGAGATTCCAAGAGCAATTCACCATCAACGTTCTAACTTCTTTCTCCGTTCATGTTGTAATTGTAAGATCGTGTTGTAATCGAGAGATCATGCTGTAAAAGTGTTGTAATCTTGTAAAAGTATGTACAAAGTAGATAATGAAGAATGTAAAGTGGATGTAGGCTTACTAGAAGCCGAACCACTATAAAAATCTCTGTCTCTTTTACTTTTCGGCGACTTTTCTTTTTACTTTGTTTCTCGTATAAACGGGTGGTGCTTTCACTTCATCACGAAATACACCGGGTGTTAGCGTTAAGACCATTCTGATCGTTAACATTAGTGTTAAATTCAATTTTAAAACTTTTATTATCCTCAACACTATCAATATAAATTTTACAAGCCTTCAAATTATTTTTAACAGGCTGAAAACTCCAGATTCAACATTTTACCCAACTTTCAATTATTTAATTTAATAATTACATTACCCAATAAATGGTGATTTTTGAATTCAAGTTAAAAATTAACATTTAAATATTTAAAATCAATTAAATATTCCAATTTTCAAACATCCAAAAATTCCGGGTCGTCACATTCCTCCCCCCTTAAAAGAATTTCGTCCCCGAAATTACTAGTTAAGAGGAATGGTCCATAACCCGTTACTTTTCCCAAAACCAACAATTCAACATCCTACCAGGTAGCCATTTTATAGAAGACCCATTATCATTCTTACTAATTTGCCAAACTCTCCCATAGTTTTCAAACAATACTATATGCTCAACCATTCAAAATTTTAATTTAAAACCAAATTTTGAATTCCCAAAATTTTTTCAAATTTTTTCTAAAATTTTCTAACTCCCTAAATTTCTGAAAAATTTCACCAACGTCCCCTTTGCGCGGCTAGCTCAGTACAACTACAAAATGCTCTACGGGCTCCCAAATTTCAAAAGAAAACAAAAGGCCAAGTGACTAGATCAAAAACCTAATCAAATTTCATATAGAAATTTAAACACATACCTTTTTGTCCAGCAATTCAAATTTATCTGCTGAAATCAAAACCAATTTTCCATTCCCTTTATAATACCCGCATATCCTACTTAGCAATAATATCGAATCATAGCTTTTAAAATCATTTTATACATTTTCTTATAAAAGTTTTGATATCTACTTCTATTCAAATTAGTTTTCCCATTTCCATATGAATTCAATTTATCTTTAACTCCGAATATTGAATTTTATCTTCCATTTATAAATGATTCATATCATTATTTTAAATTAGTTTCATCCACTAATATATTTCAATTTCAAATTTGAAATCATTTTGTCGCTAACAAAAATTTTCCAAAAATTTTCAAAAATTTTCAAACTCCCAAAATTTTCGAATTTTTTTGGAGGAGTCTCATTTGTATAGAGGAGCTTTTTCAATTTGACAAGAGATATAAATATATATACATCGACCCACATGGTCGGAAAAACAAAAACAGTTCATATTTCCTATTTTTATTGCGTATGCGTATCTTTATTTAGCATTTTTAAGCAAGCGGCTTATTATTTAGCAATTAGCGTGACCAAAATCCTACCAGACGGCCTCCAAGTACCTGTACTTACTTAATTCAAACATGTAAGTATAAAATATAGGCAGTTTATTTCCATTTCACTCATTTTCAATAGCTAACACATGGAATAAGCAATACACACTAAACAATTCTTATAATCAATTTTAAGGTTTCGACGCTAATTCGAATAGCTTCCAACCAAATTTTTATTTAGTTAGAATGGTTTATTATTCAATCGCATATATTCAATTTCTTTTTAATCCAAACGAACCCAGTTCACTTCAATTGATTCCAAAATCAATTTTTATTAAAGTCTTTTTACATATTAACTTATTTACAATCCATACACCTGCATTTCATAAGCAACATGCACCAAACACTTTCCATGAGCAATTTATATCATTTTAAAGCTAATTCAATTGCTTCCAACCAATTCATATGCCATGTCATTCAATTTTAATGGTTTACAACTCAATTTCTTACATTCAATTTATTTTTAATCCAAACAAGCTCATATTCCATTCAATAGATCTTAAAATCAATTTACTTAATCTCTATCAACTCATAGAATTTTACTTACCTTCGTTTACGTCAAGGACAATTCATTCTGTGTAATTTGATGATATCCATGTGAATAAATAATTACTTAAGTTTTATAATCAATTTAAATCTTATTAACATACTCACTTAACTAATTTATTTAGCTAACTAGCTTACTCCTTTATTTTAAAATTTTAGAAATACTTTTAAATTCATATTATACTATTAAAATAGCTTTTTATAAAAATACTTCTTATAACTCGATGTCTCAACCAGTCCATCCTTGTTCTCACAGAAATTCGGTCATACTTTGATCAGGCGTTGGACTGAAAATCTATAAGTACTTAGAAGACCCATTTTCAACATCCAGTGAAAATACTTGGAAAATATTTTTATTGAAAATATCGAAAACATTTTTTTTTGAAAACAGAGGAAATTTCTTTGGTGAGAATGCTCTGGAAATCATCTCCCCCATCCACGTTCGTAGTTACATCCTGGGTTACGTTGCCATCGCAGCAAAAGTCCATGTAACTATAGGCACTCCACGCCCCTCGATTACGTCATGGAACCCACAACAGATCGCAGTTACATTTCAGGGTTACGTTGCCATCATAGCAAAAGTCCATGTAACTATAGGCATCAGGCCCTCAATTTTCGCTGTCAAAAATGAAACTTCTCCACTCCCACATAGGTCGCAGTCTACCAATGTAAAATCAAACGCCGACAGTTGGCTCTCAGCGGCACACACGACTTTCGCTATGTTACCATAGGTCGCAGTCTACCGATATAAAATCAAACGCAGACTGTTGGCTCTCAGCAGCACACGCGACTTTCGCTATGGTCTATAGTAGATCGCAGTAACATCGAGTTACACTGTCGTCACAACATAACCCAAATGCCTTTGTAGGCATCAATGCCTCATACTCCACTACACACTACACATAATCCTCAGGAACTAGTTTTGTCCGGACTCCTCACAGGATCAACTTTAGAACCCCCCTTAGGGTTCAAGGCAGTACCATCCTGTGGCACACTTGAGAAGTTCATTTCAAGGGAGCGCCTTTTTCCCTAGAGCCATTTTCAAAACACTTTATACTAGACACATATAGTATCTTCCAAATCATACACCTAGTATGAATCTCATATAAATCTCCTTTTCTCAAAATCGATAATTCTCAAACTACGCTATCCAAATTCCAGTATCGATTTTATCCAAAAATCAAAAGCCTTTCCAAATCCAAAGGTTCACAAAACCTTTTTCCAAAATCCTCATAAGATCCTTTATATATATAGATATATATAAATTTTTTTTAAAAAACTTTGGATCATTTTAAACTTGTATAAAATTCTTTTTATACTTCAAACACTTTCAAAATCCTTTTCTTCCGGCAATAGATTATACAAGGGAAGATTTTTCTTATATAACAAAGATATATAACTTTGTTTATTCAAAATCAAATATTCAAATTTGATTACTCTATAAAGTCACTAATCATTTTACTTACTTCCATGAAGTAAATTTTTACCATAGAAATAACCAATTTCCACTTGATTTCATCATATATTACACAAAATATACCTTTCATTTCAAAAACCATTTCACATTTCTTATCCACAAATTTCCAATATCAATTTCATTCAAATCCTTACGATGTACACATCTCATCCGTACGCTATACCCATCTGATCGCTCACTCGATCATACAGTTTCACTTTCGAACTAGTATCGTCCAACCGACTTCATAGCGCGGTCATAGATCTGGTTTCTTGATCAAAAACCATCATTCTCCTTGCATAGCCATAACTATGGTAGAGAATAAATATCCAGAACCAATCAACAATCCATATCCAGGTTCGCTATCGAAATTCGAGTGAAAAATCCCAACTCGGTTCGATAGACTATCTCGAAATTCTGTGCTCGAATCCGGATCAAACCACTATGCGAATAGAATAATATACGTATATCCACGTATCTATCCTCATTGATTTATTAGCCAAAACAATTCCCTTTCTATTCACATTCACTTAAATTTTCATTCACTCATTTACAATTGCTTCGATCCCATTTGGATTATCACTTTAATCCTTATCTCAATTGGGTAATTTAATCATAAACAGTTTGCACTCTGACCGACTTCAATTTAGAAAATAGCTTGATTTTTTTTAAAAAATGGATAAGTAGTTGAAAAATAATTATTAGTTTGTAAAATAGCTGTAAAATAGTTAAATAACGATAAAATAGTTGGAAAATAGTTAAATAGTTATAAAATTGTTAGATAATTACAAAATAGTTTAAAATAGTAATTAGTTGTAAAACAATTGAAAAACAGTAATTAGTTTATAAAACAGTTACAAAATAGTTAAATAATTCCAAAAGTAATTATAAAATAAGTATAAGATAGTTTTGGGTTTAATAAGAAAGGTTGTATATATAACAAATAACTTGGAAAAATAGATTTGTACTAAAACAAATTATTTTAAAAATAGTCTAGAGTCAACTGTTCAATTCCCAACCTCCATATCCAATCAACTAAATTTAAATTTTCACTTCCAATTAAATAGAATCAATTCCAATTAATTCAAATCAAATCCAATTTGAACAAATTCAATTCAAATTTCAAATTTGAACCATCCCGAATTGTATAAATTCGAGTTAAATTTTAAATGTTGATTTAATCCTTTAAATCAAATCAACTTATATCTTTAAACCATTTAATTTTGAATCCAAATTCCATTTTTAACCTATTTCGAGGTTCAAATAATAATTCAAATCAACACAATATTAAAACAATTTATGTTTGCTAACAAATACGCACTCATACCTATTAATACGCTCAAACTCATTCTAGAGTACTATGGACTCTATTTAATGAGTAATCCCCCAAGAGTCAAGGTTCTCGCTTAACCTCGCTCTGATACCGAATGCAACAACCCGAAATTTTCGATCCCGAAAATTCCAGATAGTTAGGAAAAAATAGAAAGAGATAGAACAATAAGAAGAACAAAAACACTAACCTCTCACATTCGAAGCGGATAAAATATAATAACAAATAATAACAGTTATACAAAGGAAAACTGTACTTGTCAAATTTCATTTTAATACATCAGAGTTACAACATATATACATATACAATCAACATGACTCAGATATATACAACAATACAATACAGAGGGAACTCTCCATACGTTCCTGTCATCCAGCCCGTCTTCTGAGCTCCAGAATGTCCTTACCAGAAAACCTGTAATACTCGATCTGACCCGAGCATTACATCAAGGTAACACCTAGGTCAGGCTGGAAACCAGCGTGAGTAAACCCATCTAACATTGAATACAAAGCACACAACTCATATAATACCCGGGGTAACTCGTATCAATTTACAATTCACAATTTGTTATAGACATCACTTATTTCACATATCAATTTTCTAAGTACCAAAATTTAGATTAAATAGTCTAATTCACTTAAATCATTTCATTCTAGCCTATTGATTTCACATATCAATCTATAAAAATTCAAAGTGGTTTCGGGTATTTTCTAACACCCGACCCCGGTCTCTTCGAGTCTCACGTCATCCTAACCCGAGTTATCCAAATGAAATACGCTTCGAACTTTAAATACAAGATGTCCCTTTACACAACAATTCATCATTGATAGATAAACCACAATATCCTGTCCGCCCAAATAGATGATACTACAAAACATTTCGTATCAGAGATATCAACTCATTCAAGGCATCCAATACCATTCAATCATCCATAAGCAAAGCTTGATCACTTCCAAATTAATTTAATTAATTTTAATTGAATTACTAACCTCAATCACTTAGATTCCTTCACTTAACGTTTATTAAATTCAAATCAATTAATTAATCATCCCTTAATTATCCATCTTAATTAATCACCCTGGATTAATTATCCTTCAACAACATTCAAGTAATTATCTTTAATTAATTACTCAAATTAATTATTCTTGACCAAAAACAGTAATTAATCTTTAATTACTTCACAAATTAATTAACTATAATTAATTACATTAATCCTTAATTACTTATATTAATTAATTTCTCATAATTCACTTATTATTGATTAATTTATCTTAATTAATCAACCTTTAATTACATCATTAATTATATAAATTAATTATTTATAATTACATTTAGTTTATCGTAATCTAAATTAATTACATTAAGTAATTAATCATTAATTAAACCACAAATATCAATCACTCTTGATTTATCACAACTAGTAATTACCTTTTTATTTACATCATTAAATAAATTAATTACTCATTTTATAAAAGAAGTTTAAAGGAATTTAAAACCAAATTCATTTTTAAATTCAAATCAATTTAATAATGCACTTTAACATTCAAGTTGTTAAAACAATTTAAATTTAAAAACTTTATTTGTTTAAAAACTGAGATTCACTAACTTGAATTGCAGATTTAAGTTTGATTTAAAACTAGTTTTTAAGTCTCTACTTTACAGTTTAACTTCTACTTTTTAAAATCACTTTTATTTCTTTCCAATTCATTCTTATTTTTATTCTATGATTATTCCACTTCCAAATTTCACCTTATATTTCTCAAAAATCCAATTTTATATATTTTGATAACTTAGTGCACTGGAATATATTCAAGCAAACCATGATATCCAATATTCCAGTTATCGATATAATTCATCATAGAATATCAAATATTCATAACACAGAATATTAAACAAACTAAATAATTTTGAGCAATCCAGTTGGATCTCTCCAACCTGTTTTCCTGCATCCATAGATGTTAGCACAATACTAATTCCACTTCGAGGTGGAATATCGCGGTATATGGGTTTTAAATATAAAACCATCCACTATTATGCGGCGCGTTGGGTCTCATCCGCTATATAATTCGGAAAATCAATCACTCCAATATATATTATATATTACTATATATAATATAGAACATCAATCAATTCAACCAATTATTTAAATTTAATCGTTTAAATTTAAATCAAACCCAGATGAGTGAGATTAACTCACCTTTGTTTTTTAATTTGCAATCCATTCCAAACCAGCTTGTTCTTCATTATTTTTTGACCTTGTATAACATTATACGGTTTGTTAACAATTGAACTAAATCGAACCATCAATTACCATTTAATAATTTTAATTAGCTAAAAATTTGGTTTAAACTAGTTTCCCTTTAACAAATTATTTTTAGTAACAAAAATAATTATATAAGTTTATTAAAAAAATTATCTCCATACTACAAAGTTTTAAATTTAACTAGTAAGAGAAAATATTTATACATGTATATTTATTTTTCTTTAAAACCACATGTATAATAAAAAAAATCAATAGATTTCAAAAACTATTTTGTACAGACTTTCAGCGTTTTCGAATTCCTATATATTTTTTTGTAAAATATCAATAAAAATAAAACTCTGATAAAAATTCCATCTCACTGCTAATTTATTTCATTATCTACATACATATAGATTTATAAACAGAATTGTTTCCTTCAGCAAATTCTTTTCAGTTAAACTCAATTGAATACAACATTTAAAAAGTACTATATATATAATAAATTTTATTTTAAACTGTATGTATCTATATATTTTCAGTAAATAGCCAAAATAAATATCTTCTCTGTTGTAAACTTTTCCTTACATATATACATTTTATTGAATAAAAGTCTGGTTCCAAAATCTCTTCTCTTCTTTCATATATAAAAATTTAAGTCTATATATATTTAAATTAAATTAAATTGAAAAAAAAAACAAACTGATATACCTTACCCAAATTGAACGCAAGCTTATCCTTGCACTGCCTCGATTCGCGCTGTGCCTAGTTTCGCCCCCTCTCCCGCGCGCCATCCAGGCGTTGCCGCACCTTCCTAAACCCACGACCCATGCCGAGCTGCTACATCACGAAACCCTTACCATCCCTGCCTCAATGCCAATCACGCGCTCGAGCCCGCGACCACCCCCATGCTTAGCCTGCACCATCACACAAGACATCGCTATCCCCAAACTAGCGAAGTCGATGCACTGAATCGCCCAAATCTCGCTCGAGACTGTCGCGACGAGCTCAAGAAAATTGGAGCGGCAGCAACACGAATTGATTTCGAAGAAGATTGTTTTGGGGGGTTTTCAACTGAAGATGGATTCAAAAAAATTGAGGTACAGGAGAAGAAGAAGGAAGTTCGACCATATATTTTTTCTTTGAAATCGAATTGATTTGTTCGATTAATATATATATATATATATGTATATATATGTATATATATATATATCTTCAAAATATCGGATTGCTTTCAAAGGAAGACAGGGTAGTGGTATGATAAGGACACTGGATAGTGTGTTTGAAAAGGAGCATAAAAGTTCTGAAAAGAAGGGAAAAGACATTGATGTGAACGCTATAAATCAATGTAAATATATTGTATTATTCAAAATTTTAAAACTTCTCGTTTCACGGAACTAAATATCTCGAACTCTTATTGAGGCATGCCACCAGGCATTTATAATGTTGTACCACTATTCCGAATGCAATGGAAAAGGGTTCGTGTCCTAATTTGATCGTATGGAGAAGATAGTTTTTTGGACCCAGTTATTATATTAAATTTCGATAAAATTTCAGTGCGTTTATATATCGTATGCTCACACAACAACTCCAATCACTGCAAAATTTGAAATTCGATAATAATACAGTATTATGGATCCAATGGCACTGGTTTCGTTGAATTTCGAGATTGTGCCTCGGAAGGTTATTTTTAAATTCAATTTAAACGATAAAATTTCAAAATTGAACAAATCAGTGTTAAATTCAATTTTAAAACTTTTATTATCCTCAAGACTTTCAATATAAATTTACAAGCCTTCAAATTATTTTTAACAGGCTTAAAACTCCAGATTCAACATTTTACCCAACTTCAAATTATTTAATTTAATAATTAAATTACCCAATAAATGGTGATTTTTGAATTCAAGTTAAAAATTAACTTTTAAATATTTAAAATCAGTTAATTATTCCGATTTTCAAACATCCAAAAATTCCGGGTCGTCACACTTATAGGCTCTTTGATACACCCCAAATATCATGTCCAAACATCCGAAATATTTTTAAAGATTTTGACATCAAAACACCAAAATTGACAGATTCACCAAATCAATTCACATCAAAGCAAATGAACACTAAATAGATGTTAGGAATCCATACCTAACAACAATGAAAGCTATAGACGTAGATGTGATTTCAAGAACTCACCTTTAAACCCAAAAACAACGAACGAGAAGCTCAAAAACAAAGGAAAGATCAACCACTCTTCAACTTTAACTCTAGAAGCTCCAATCTAAGATCATAAGCAGATAATTTCTAAGTTAGGTTATATGAAATTTCTGAAAATTCAAAAGGAATTGAGATGGAGAAGATGAAGAGGATGCTTACCTAAGCTTCTCTTTGATTTTGGACTTGAATTTGAGTTTCCTAATAAAATTAGGGTTTAGGAATTTTAATTTCCCATCTTTTCTCTCATTTCCTTTTAGCTTGAGAGTGTTAGGAAATTAGAAATGAAATGAATAAAGATGAGTGGAGTTAGGGTATTTGATAGGGGAGTTGGGTTCCTTGTTAGGTTAGTGGGCTGAAACCCAAACCCATAGCCCCAAATGAAAATGTCAAAATTCTAATCAACTCCAAACATATCGATGTTTATACCCAAAAAGGTCGCAAATGGCATTTTGGACTTAATGGAAGTGGTCTCGAGTCCGGATTCGACCATTTACAAAAAGTCACATTTTGGGTTTAAAATTCAACTATCGATGCTACATTTAAATATAACATTTAAATATATAATCAAAAAATATGTGGGTTGTTACAAATTGAGACCAAAATAATAGAATTCCAATATGAAAATTTAGGCTCAAAAAGAAATAATTTTGAAAAAACAGAAATTGCTATTAGTCATTGTTCAAAGCTAATGAACGAAAATAAACATTTAAATTCAAAGCTAATGAATTCGAGTTGATTATTCGAATAATTTTCTAATAGTGGAAAATGTTTTAATATGCTATTATGAAATCCAACTTTTAATGAAAATAGAAAAGGACATGGTTTTTATAAAGTTGAACCATTTAAGAAAAGGGATTGAGATAATGTTAAATTTCTAAAATATTTTTCAAAATTTTTAATTTGTGGAAAAAGAGGGCATAATCAAAACAAATGCTGGAATAGAAACAAAAACATGACCGTTAAACAAATCTAATTCCACAAGGTACAAAAGTGAATTCTCTTAAATTTAAACAAGTTTGGGTTCCTTAGAATATGATTGTTAAAATTAACGTTTTGCCATATAAACAAAATTGGGTCCTAAAGATTTCAATCGAAAATGAAAGTGGTCCTTCATCCTTTGTTAGGTCACTCGCTTCTTCCTTAATTTTGATACAGAAGCAGGCTAAGTAATAAATTCGATAGAGAAATATTTCATGCTATTCTATATGGTTGAATAGCTATATTCCAATGTTTCTTAGACTAGAAAATGAGATGGAGATCTACACATTTCAGATATCACGTCATTGAATGGAAGCAAGGTATCTCAACTCTATTTTATTCACTTATTATTAATTCTATTTTTGTCAACACTGTTGTAGTAAAATTGTCATATCTTAAGCTTCTTGCTCTAATTTGCAAAATTAAAGATGTTCTAGAAAATAGATTTAAAAATTTATAAGTTTTAGTTTTTGTGTTTCTCTAGAATCTGAACACAAATAGGTGAAAAACTGCAAATAATTTAGAACATTGTTTGAAACCAGTTTCAAAACTTGTTGATACAACTGTAGTATTTCAATCATAACTTGAATAATTTTACTCTGATTTTTGAGTTTCTTGAAGATCTGGAAAGCTAACTAATAATTCTACAATTTTAATATTTCGAGTTTTTGCTGATTCATTTTGGAATGTCTTGAAAAACTGCAATCATTTTGGCACACTGCTTGAGAGATATTTCTAATTTTCACAAACAAGTTGTAGTATTTCGTTCATAAATTTTGATCAATTTATCGTTTTGACTTGAAGCCAATTTTGATAAGTGGCATTTTTGAGTATCTAAAACATTCATGTTTTTTGCTAAATTCAAATTACTAACTTAAAGCTTTCAAATAGTGGTTTCAAATGGATTGAAATTTCAATTGCTTTGGTAAAATTGATATCTTTCATTGTCTTGTTCACAACTAATAATGTAATGGTTGAAGATATATTTGTGTTTTTGGTTCCGTATATATGATTTTGCCTTTGACTGATATAAATGGCCATGTTGCACTTTTTCAAAATCAATTCGAGTGATCTTGGGAAGTAAAAGTTTTGCTAGTGTTCCAATATACCACTGTATGTCACCTTGGTAAATCCAAATACAAGTGGTAACAAACATCATGTTGAAATCATATTTGCATTTAATTGAATATTTTCAACTGGTTTTCAACTAGCATACATTTTTAGAAAATCCCATATAGAAAATTGATCTTCACATATATTTTTACAAATAATTTGGATTTTTTACTTTAATGTAAATACACTTGTTTATTTTGATAAGGAATTTATTCTAGAAAAGATAATCTTTGACTAATTGAACCTTCTTGAATTTTAGCAAAATTATTAATAGTGTTTGAGAAAGTGATGGATAGTGATTAAATTATACTTCATAACAAGAGGAAGTATAATTTAAAATTTCATGAAAATTAAACAAATTTTATATTATTTTCTAAATTAGTACTTATTCCATGATAATTTCTATCACTATCGCCTTTCTTTCAATCCATACACCATGATTTACTGTAGTGTGCAGTAGTTGATATTTCAAAACAACGAAACATTTCTTTTTGTAAAAAAATCTATCTCAATGTATTCACACTCATTTAAAAGTCATCGCCGTTATGCATGCGTGAATCGCTTTAATTTCTATATATGTGCTTCCATTCTCATTTAAACGTTCTCACGGTTATGCATGGATGAGACTCATATAAGAAAGGGATAAATATTCAAGTAAATTATAATCTAATTTAAAAGTCCTTATGGTTATACATGGTTAGAAAATACTTGACATACATTTTTAAGTAACCATTATCTACTTTAAAAGTCCTAACGATTATGCATGATTAGAAAGTGCTTAACTTTTTTTGTATAATATTTAAAAGGAAAATTATCAAATTTCTTCTTTTTGAAAATACTAAACTCCTATCATTGTATAAAATTAACCATAATCCTATTAATTCTCTAAATTGCAAAAAAAAATTGAGTATTAATTTTAATATTGCCTTAGTTTATGCGTTTGTTTTTCTCTTCATATTAAGATAGGGACAAATATACATGTGCACAGATAACTCACGATATGCATAGTGTATCACTGTGAACATAACAAGGCCGAACCTCGATCCAATCTCACAGACAATTGCAAAGGTCAAGCTCAAAGGCTCGACTCAGAGCAAGTGTGCACATGGTCAAGCCCAAGCCGCTCGGGGTCAACTAAGGTGCACTTTCATAAAACAAATTTACAAGTGCACATGTGCAGGCAAAAGGAAAAACCAGTTCACAAGACATGTTTCAAGAGCAACTGAGCAGTTCAACATGAAACAAATGCATGAATACATATAAGAAATTCAAACAACATCAGGCCAGAGTAATTGATAGTCAGGGACAAATGCAAGTGCAATAGCAAGATCAACAAGAGAAATGCACAATATGGTAGGGCATGGTATCAGTATAAAGCAAGATATGCACAGGCCAGAAATAGCAAAAAATGCAGCATGTAGAATGATACATGCATGAACAAGTGCATAAATAAACAATAAGGTCGGGTTAAGGTGTGCATCAAGTCAAATGAACAGGCTTAGGCTATTAAAGGATCAGAGCTCAACATGAACCAAGACAGCAAATGTTAGTGCACAAGCAAAACAAGGAAGTACAAGTACATAACAAAAGCCATGAATAAGCAACACAAAAAAGTTCAAGGACATGCACACACGATGGACTTACATGATCACTTAAGAAAATGTAAGCAACACACATAAAAACAAGTCCAGAGTATTAGAAACTGAAAGCATGAAATAAATAGTACAAGCAGTGTTAATGCTGCACAACAATGAACACATGCACATAGGGTACGATACTCCAACTAATGCAACACACATAAGCGCCAGGCTTTTAAACAAGGCAAGGAAGTATCAGTGCACATGTAAGGACAGTGACCACTTAGGCAAATGAGTAGCAAGTCAAAGGGGAAATATGGATTTGCAATGATCAATGAAACATATATTTCCAACATCTCAACATTGAAAGATTCAAAGCCCCAAACATGAGAAGGGCAACCAAATCGATATCAGCCAATCAAAGATATTTCAAAGTATAATCAAAATATATGCAAATATATATATATCACTATATTCGAATATATATCAGGAGTGAACTAGTTAGAAATGCGTACAGATGAAATAGAAAATTCAAAACAGTGTATAGAAATATAAACGAATATGTAGCACTGTTGATTTAGTCGGAAATCAAAACACCATTCATCAGAAAATCAAATGGCCAAGGAAAGCAGTTGGAGAATTCAAATAAATTTTCCAAGCAAAAGCGTAAACGAAAATATAGGAAATCAATCCCTATATAAACCTAACATCATCATCGACATAATTGATTCGAGCTCAAGCAAAATCAGAGAGCAAGTCTTAAAATAAATAAAGAGCCAATTCTTAACTCAAATCAAAGTCAAGAATATTAATAAATCGGAAAGGAGCAAAAATCATACTATTTATCAATCAAATATCACAGACAATTGAAGCAGCCGCACAATCAATTTTGGCTAATTTTGAGAACGCGAGCATTAAAGAAGAAGGGCAACGTGTTGGAAATCACCTTCAAGCAACAGCTTTCACAAACCCTAATTTAAAAATTCAAGAGAACGGCGGCCATATGCAAAGTCTTGGGCTAAAGTTATTTTGGGAGAAGGCATATCAGTTGAGCCAGCTGAAGTTGTTGCGGTTTAAGATTGAAAGAGACTGAAAGTGCGATGGAAGTTAGAAATTTCATAGGATTGGCTGGTTTTTACCATAGGTTCATCAAAGACTTCTCGAAGATTGCTTCTCATCTGACGAAGTAACAAAAAAAGATGTTAAGTTTTTGTGGATGTCTAAGTGTGATCAAGCATTCAATGATTGAAGGAGAAGTTGACTAGTGCTCTTGTTTTATCTATTCTAGATGGGAGCGAAGGTCTAGCTATATTTACGAATGCTTGTGGAACCGGATTGGGAGTTGTTTCAATGCAACATGAGAAAGTTACTGACTATATGAGTCAAGAGTTAAAGTCGAATGAGAAAAATTATGCCTCGCATGATTTGGAGCTTTTAGCTTTTGCCTTCGCACTTAAGACGTGGAGGCACTATCTTTTGGATGAAAAGTTTGAGCTATACATAGATCAAAAATCCTTAAAATTCATCTTACCTATAAAGATTCGAATTTGAGGCAGTAGAGATGGCTGGAGTTTCTCACTTCTTATGATTTAATGATTCTTTATACCCTTGAGAAAGAAAATGTTATTACGGATGCATTAACTAGAGATGTAGCAATGGTTTCTAAGTTATAAAGCCAGTGTTCATAAAGAGGACTGCATCTAGTCAGGAGGCAGATAATATTTTGGCTCGATTAAATAAGGGTGTTAAAAAAGCTATTGTTTCTAGTTTTGAGATTGATCCTAGGGGCGTATTAAAAACAAATGGGCATGTACGCGTTCCAAATGATATTGGGCTTAGGCAAGAAGTGTTAGCTGAATGCCACTATTCGGAGTTATCTTTCTATCCATGACTGACCAAGATTTTTAAAGATATGAAGAGGGTATTCTGGTGAAAGGGAATGAAGGGAGATACTTTGATCTTTGTGAGTCAGTGTGTAAACTACTAGTAGATTAAAAGTGACTAGCAAAAGGTAGCTGGACTAGTTCAGCAACTTATGATCCCAAAGTGGAAGTGGGAGCATATATTTATGGACTTTAATGATGGGCTTCCTAGGTCAAGAAGAGGGAATAAAGCATTTGGGTTATAGTCGATCGGCTGACCAATAGTGCCAATTTCATTCCTATTAAGTCGACTAGGACTGCTACAAGACTGGTGAGTTTGTACATATATGAAATTGTGAGACTCTATAGGATTCCTTTTAGTATTGTTAAGTGAATGAGACCTAATATCCACTAGCAGGTTCTAGGAGGGACTGCAAATCGCTTTAGGGATAGAGCAAAGTCTGATTATAGCTTACAATCCCTAGACAAATGGGCAAACAAATAAGGTCAATTGGATCTTGGAAGATTTATTGCGAGCATGCATTCTAGAATTTTTGGGTTCTTAGGAAGATCATTTACCCTTATTTGAATTCACTTACAACAACAACTTTTAGGAAAGCATTGGCATAGCCCCTTTCGAAGCTCTTTATGGCCGTCTATATCGTTCTCCATCGTGTTGGGTTGAATATGGAGATAGACTTGTTCTTGAACCCGACATGATCCTAGAAGCCAGTGAGAAGGTAGCTAATATTAAAAGGAAGATGAAGGAGGCGTAGGATCGACAGAAGTGTTATGCTAATCGAAGGCGCATGGATCTAGAGTTCTTAATAGGAGATTCTGTGTTTATTAAAGTTCCATCATTGAGAAGTGTTGTGAGGTTTAAGAAATCAAGGAAGCTAGCCCCTCGATATATTGGCCCTTTTCCCATCCTGTACTGGAATTGTAGACCTGCATACAAAGTGACATTACCAGATAGACTATTAGATACGCATAATTTATTTCATGTGTCTCATTTATCTAAGTTTACACACGACCCTTCGACAATAGTGGAACCCTCACAACAAGTTGATTTGGAAGTTCAGCCTAACCTAACCATTCTTAGACAGCCAATTTGTATCGTTGCTCGAGATATAAAGTGATTTAGAAAGATGGTTGTGAATCTTATAAAGGTTCAGTGAAGTAGAGATGATAAAGATTGTACTTAGGAAATTGAGGACTATATTAGGGATTCTTATCCTGAGTTGTTATAGTTGTTTGTATTTTGTTGTACTCACCAGCCATGGTGGGGTCACTTTCTTTGTAGTTTGTTGAATGATGTCACTTGGGTTTCTTTTGAGATCTTTTATTATGTGTGATTAATTTCGAGGGTGAATTTTCCTATAAGTTGGAGAGGACGCAAAGATACATAATTTAATCACTTTGAATTTGAATATTTAATATATTTTTAAATATTTAAAATTGGATTTCATAACTTAAATTGACCTTTTTTAAAGATAACCAATGATGATAAAGTTGATTTAAAATTTGGTTTACAAAAATAATTAGTTCAGAGAAAAATCGAAAATGTGACCAAAAATTATTTTTTGGATTTTCGATTTTTCATTGTCTAAAAGTTGTTGGAACACATTGTGTTCACTAGAGTATACACACACATATAAATAATATAATCTTTGGTTAAAGATTTGGTTAGAGTCAAATAAGTTTAAATTATTTACTTAAGTAATAAAGTGAACGTTGACATTTCTTTCAAAATTTTAAAATAAAAGAGAATGTAAAAGGTAACATCAAATCATGAAAAAGTGATGAAGTGATGGAGACAAGGAGGGTAATGGGTTGCATATAGAGTAAGGTAGGAAGAAGGGGAAGTGGCTGAAACGACCCGCAGTTCCGTACTCCTTCAGTCAATACTATTCTACATCAATCAACTCAAGTTGAACAGAAATACAAACCATTTGGGTTAAAGAAGAAGAGGAAACTGAAAACAACAACAGAATCTTACCATCGCAGCGGAATAAAATATAATATATATTCAGTGATCTTTACACAAAAGAAAACTATATCTGTTTATACATACATCATCAGAGTACATCATCAGAGTTCAACAACATCAATAACATACAACTGGATACACAGCGGAACAATAATCAAGTACGGAAGTTCGTATCGCCATCCAACTCGTCTCTTGAGTTCCACAGCATCCTTCCCTGTATCCTATAATACTCGGTCTGACCCGAGCATTATAGTTAAATAACACCCGAGTCAGTCTGGAATACCAGCGTGAGAAATCACACTCAAATTGATTATTAAAGTTCAAAATCCTTTGGAAACAAAAGCATCTCGTAAGACCACGCCATAAATAAACATGTCGGGTTTTTACCTTACGATAGCTAAAACACTTTTTATTAAAAATTCTCTGATATTATAATAGTGTCTATAAAAAGTAAAATAAAATCTAGCTGAAATGCTTGCATCTCACGTTTCAACAATAGTTGGGCATAATCAAAACCATACAGGCGCATATGGAAAATGGATTTTCGACTAATGACTAGGCACTGGGGTACCACCTGTCACCGTACGTGGCCTAGATCACAGTATAGAGGATCACTCCCAACCCCCTGCAACATAAGACCGGGACTACCCCTTACTGGATAATCTCGAGTAAGATCACCCCACGGTTGGGATGAGCAACCGCACCACTAAGCCGAAATAAAAAGGGACATCTAGAGAGGGATGACCTCACCCTGAAATGGGTGCTACCCATCTAGCCTTGCTGCATAACCGCTGATTTTAAGTCAATCTCGGTTGATGAGGCTTGAGGCTAAGCGTTACCTTTTAGAACATTCACTTAGAATGCCCATCGTCCACCTGACGATGTTCCGAAAGCAATCGTCCATACAAGTCTGTCCCGGGTTCGAACGGAACCGAAGGCACTATTCCTACTACATCCCCTTTGGAATTATCCTCAGGATTAGTAGCGACTAGTTCTTGCACTTCGCTGCTCCATCTTCGAATCCAAACTCGTCTTTTCCACGAAAACGTTCAAACCGGATCGAAGTGGTTTTCGAGGAATAAATCCCAATCTCTGTCTCTTCGAAACGATTAGCGCATTGGCCAATATTGATAGTCGGTTATTTAACTATCAATTAACATTTACATACAACCATCAAACAATAAATTATTTCCTAAATTATTTATTTATCTCAAAATATCTTCGCAAGATATATTTCCACTTTTCAATCCCTTTGAATACAGTTTCAAAACATACTTTTCTCATAAAATAAATTTCCAAATATTTATTTCCACTGAAAACTCCAAGTTCATACATCTTAGATTTTAAAATAATTTAAAACCCTTTATTATAAAACATACTTCAACATTTAAATTTAGAAGAACTACTTTAATACTCTATTAAAAATATATACTTTAGGAATATTTAAAATGAGGCTACTTTATAAAATATAAAACTAGATTTTCTTCTTTAAAATAAAATACCAAGTCACCTTTAAATAATTACTACGATAATAGATTTGAAAAATATTTACTTAGAATTTAAATATTTAGAAATAATAAATTTCCTAAAACATGCTTTTAAAAACAACATCAAAGTGTTTAATTTATATTTAAAAATTTGCTTTGAAAACGTACCTGGCTATCTAGCGAAATACGCTTCCCTTCACATCCTTTTAAAAATAAATCACTATTTATTTTTAAACAAAATTTCCCATTTCTTTAATAAATTCCCATCCTGAATTTATTTTTCCAGATATCCATTGATATATTACTTTACTTTTATAAACCCAGTTTGTAAATTTCTTAGTTTCAACTTCCTTTTAAAATCTCGATTTTACATACTAAAATCAATCTCCAATTTGATTTCCAATTTACTTCACTTTTTAAATAATTTCCTTACTTACTACATTTATTCAAAAATCCATCTACTTTAGATTTAATTTCTTCATTACGATTTAAAATCTTGTTAATTGAAAATACCAACTTCATATTTTCCAAATTTCTTCTTTATCCTTCCAAATAAATTTAAACCTTGAATTTAAAGTAAATATCTTTATTCCTTTAAATAATTTCACTTAAGCTTGCAATTCATTATTTCCTGTTTGTTCAAAATCACCTTTTTCCCATACTCAGAATTATTTATTAAAATTTAAAATCACTTTCGTTCTTTTCCAATTCATTCTTAAATTTATTCAAATTTTCTAAAATTATTTTACTTAAAAGTCCACTCTTTTTTTTTCAAAAATCCAATTCTATATATTTTGATAACTCGGTGTATGAAAATGTTCAAACAAACTATAGCATTCAATATTTCAATATAATTCATCACAGAATATCAAATAATCATAACAGAGAATATTAAATAATCTAAATAAATGTTGAGGGATGCAGTTGGATCACTCCAACCTGTTTCCCTGCATCCATAGACGTTAGCACAATATAAAATACCAATTCCACTTCGAGGTGGAATATCGCGGTATATCGGATTTTATATAATGTCATCTTCTATTATGCGATGCATAGGGTCTCATCCGCTATATAATGCAGGAAATCAATCATTCCAAGTTATATTATATACAACTATATATATAGTATTGCACATCAAAACAATTCAATCATTCAACCAATTATTTAAATTTAACTATTCAAATCTAAACGACCCAGATGAGTGAGATTAACTCCTTTGCCCTCTTAAATTTGCAAATCCACTTCATTCTTGATTTGATTCACGATTATTGACCTTGTACAAATGTTTATACAATTTATTAATATTTGATTTGTTCGAACAGTTAATTACTACTTACTTATTTAATTTAAACAAATAATTTGGTTTTAATTAAATAATTAATCTAACAAATTAATCACCTAAATAAATTATTTGAAATAAACTTGTCAATGAAAATGTGTATTTTTATTTTCTTCGAAATTACACCTACAAAAATAATCTGTATGTGTTAAAAATCTGATTTTTATATAACTTTCAACATTTAAAAATCCCTATTTTTTTCTAATCTTATATAGGCTTTTCGACTTTACTTCATGCCCATATATCTATCTATATATATTATTATTAAATTTCAAAATATGTAAACTGGGTATATATATACACTTTGCTGTAGTAAAAACTTTTTTTTATGTTTATAAATTGGAAAAAGAAGAATTATACCCACTGTCTCACTAACCAAACCCTAGCCGAAGACTGCCGAACGACGAATGAACACGACCCGCAATCGCTTGAACTCCTTCATACATTGACAATCTCGAAAAGTCGTGATCGCCACCCTTGGAGATCGCGCCCCTCCACGCCTTGACAGAACACAAACGAGCATTTCTCCTCATGCGAAACGAACCGAGCCTCCTTACCACCGTGAGGACAGACCACGCGATTGCCACTGCCACCAATATCGCGACCACCATATCCTAGCCAGCATGCAAGGACGACTCACCAACCCTAGGTCGCAGCAACTCTCAATCGCCTAAACACTCGCGGCCTCCTTCAAAACCGAAGCTCGAACTCGATTCGATTTGAGAGAGCATTGATTTCAATTTTTGAATGGAGGAAGAATGATTTTGAAGGGCACGAGACTTCTTTTTTTTTAATTTAAGTAATCGAACAATCCCACTTCGCTTCAAACTAAGACGAAACAGTGAACTAAAATGAGGGGAACGAAGAAATAGATTTGCTCGGCTGTTAATATAAAAGAAGAAGGTGACACGTTGTGATAATGGCGTATAGAGGAAGGTTGCAACGATTTGAAGGGAAAAAGTATCGATGTGAAAGGAATACGGGGTTGACTAGAATACACATATTTATTTAAATTAAATTCAAATTATGATATCCCGGAATTCCAAACCCAATTTAAATATGATAATCTTTATAATAAACTAGTTTAAATTGATAAATTTATTGCTTTATTCAACAGCAAATAAATGAATTGTAAATATACATTTATTCTAATTAAAACTAATACATATATAAGGGTAATGAATGTGTCCAAAATTGTACTCTTATCAGATTTGATTTTGAATTGAATTTAAAAACTTAAATTGAATTTGAATTGATAAATTAAATTTTTTTAAATATGTTAATTTTTATTCTAATTTTACTTTGAGTATTAAGGAATATTCTCATGATTTTATTTTAGATACAACATTTGTTTTATATTCATTCTTTAAGGGAAATTGATTTTATAGGAATTTAAAAATGAATTTATATAAGAAAAATCAATTAAGAAAAACATTTTAATTCTTTTTGCATGAAATTAACACTTGTTAAACATTTAAATCCTATTAATAATAACATGTGCTAGAGAATTAAGCTATATAGTGACAAGTGTCATAATTTAAGTTTATTTTCTTTAAATTTTATAAAACAAATTTTTTATAAAAGATATTTCTTATTGTGACGCCCCACCTCTATACCCACATTAGCAAAGAGTATTATTAGATAATACCGTCTGCTAATACGGAGAATAAGGCTGGATAAGAGCGACCATCTATGGCCTTGCTTTAACTATCTATTAAATACATCGACAATTGCCCTTACCTAGCAGATCGACACGTCCAATGAATACTTAAAACAAAACCATAGTTGGCTAGAGGATCTATTAGAACAGAATATAACAACTCAAATGTAATATACATCATAGAACAATAAATCATCACATGCATATATACTGATACATAACAGAGTATACAAAACGATACATGACAAGTGGTATAGCAAACCACAATATACAGACGAGTCAATAATACATATCAGAGTTACAACAGATGAGAACTACACAAAAGCTATGACAAACAAGAAACTAGCGGAATAGTCCATGCGGAAGCAAAAGAGGCTAAGTCCAAAAGCACCTAACCTGAAACATCTTGGCCTGACCCGAGTATAAAATACACGGGTCAGTCTAGCTAAACAAATCAGTTAGATAAACTGAACGATAATGAACCTGCAAGATCATATAGTATAACAAATATCTCTTAGGGAGATGACACAATCATGTAACAAAAGATGAACATAATAAAACAAGCCTCATATCATCGGCAACATAGATAATAAAAGGATATAAATATCCCAAAGCAAGCCAAAAAGGCAAATAACAAATACCCATAAGGTATACAAGTTCCACAAGGTAACCGCTACACATCATGCGGCTCAAGAAGACCAACACCGATGGGCGATACCAAGGGAATATAATCATATCAGTGAAACAACAGAAAATTCCAATTGCAACAAACCTAAATATCTCATGAGCGGTGGTGAAGAAACCACTCCAATATCTTTCCAGCGGCGGTGAAGAAACCACTCCAATATCTCTCGAGCGGTGGTGAAGAAACCACTACGAAAGGGCTACTAAAAGCAACAAGCCAGAAGGCAACAGTCTGAAGACACTATCCCAAAGGCAACAGAAAATCCCAAATATCTCTCGAGCTGGGGCAAAGGACCAGCTCCAAAAGTGATAGTAAAGGCAACAAGACAGAAGGAGGCAGTCCGAAGACACTATCTCAAAGGCGGCATGTGTCACAAACTCCCAGAAAGGAACCCGAAAAGCGTTAACGTGAGTCCCATAACCACCCGTTCGCACTAAACAGTTTACTATGCATTAGTCAATTTCACACTCAAAGCAGTACAAAGTTTACCTCATCTCATCGGTAAACCAAACCCAAACGTCAAAACGGTCAATCGAATAGGTCGGGGACTAATCGGGAAAGCAAACGCACAAACTCATGGTCCGTGTTTTATCTAACCATTTAATCTTCCTTCCACTTCGCTCGAAGTGCGAAATTGTGTGTGTATGTTTTAAATAGAATTTATAATTTGGAGAAGCGAGCTTTTAATACGATTTGAAGAGATCATTTATAAAAAACCCACGAGTGAAGTCGAAAACAAGTCATCAAAGTCAAATATGCAATAAAAACTAATTGGAATCAACACGAATCGATAAAAGTTGGAAATATACTAAAAACAGCCAAAATAGGCAAAACTGCACATTTCAGACGTCTGAAATTACCTTCTAGACGTCTAAACCACTAACCAGACGTCGGAATGGATTTCCAGACGTCTGGATTTTGTCTCTGCATTTTTGCGTCTTCCAGGGACCAATTCCAAACGTCTGAATTTCCAAACCAGACGTCTGAATTTGAAACCAGACGTCTGAAATTAGAGTTCAGACGTCTGAAATCTCCCTGTAGGCAAAAATCAGCCAAGCCCATAAAGGCAAAATCCAAATGAATTGCAAACGAATGAGCGATGGATGCTATGGGTTTATGCCATACGACAACCCAGCACTATTGGCTCTTTTATACACCTCCAAAAACATGATCAAATATCATGGTTAGGATATTTAAAGAATTGAACCAAAACACTAAAAATTTGGATATTCACCAATTCAATCCAAACCAAAAGCAAGTGCATATGAACAAGGTGTTAGGAATTCATACCCAACATCAATGAAATCAAGAGAAGTAGATGTGTGTTCAAAACTCACCTTTTTAACTCAAGAACAAGAAGAAGAAGCTCAAATGCAAAGGAACAAGGCCAATCACTCTCTACTTCAACTCTACTAGCTTCAATCTAAGATCAAACAAATATTTCCTAAGTTTAGGTTTAGGAATTTCTGAGATTGAAGAGAGAAAGAGATAGAGAAGATGAAGAAGAGGCTTACCAATTGCTTCTCTTTGATTTTGGAGCAAGAATATGAGCTAGCAAGAAGAACTAGGGTTTGCAATTTCTATTTCCCTTTCCTTTCCACCATTTTCAGTTGGAGCTTGAGTTTAGAAGAGTGGAATGAGAGAATGGAGAGGAGAGGGCTGAGTTAGGGTATTAGTTAAGCTAGTGGGCTGAACCCCAAACCCTAAACCCAATAGAAAAAGTAGCGAAATTCAACTTACTCCAAACATATCAAAGATTATACTCAAAAAGAACGCAAACGACATTTTGAACTCAATGGAAGTAGTCTTGAGTCCCAATTCGACCGTTTGCAGAAAGTAACTTTTCGGACCATAATCCGACAAACGACGTCATATTTAAATATACAACCGATAAGTATGCGGGTTGTTACAGACTCCCCTCCCTAAAGAAATTGCGTCCTCGCAATTCTTAAGAAGAAAAATAAAGAGTAACAACCAAAACATATCAACACATAAGAATAACAGAATAAGAAGTTCACCATGAAGAGCACGAAAAGATAAGCCTGAACTTGCTTGCTCAGAGAATTCTATGGATACCTAAGCTCAAAATAGTTCGAAACACTGACGTGGTACAAACAATACGTCAAATGATCCAAAGCTCAACAAAAGAAGTGCAACAAAACGTCCGACGAACTTGGTAAAAAGATCATTCCATTCGGACATCAACAAAGAAACAATTGTTGCTTACAACTAAATGCATTGGCAACACGATCCCCCTTTTCGGTAATAAAAAGAATATCAAGATCATAAGATGCAAGGAACTCGAGCCAACACTAAGTTCCTTATGAGAAATTAAACATTCAAAAATTATGATTAGTGAGGAGAACAAAATTCCTTACCCAAAAATAATGATGCCAAATATAAAGAGCGAGAACAATAGCCGTGAGCACTAGACCATGAGTGGCATACCTAGTCTCTATCGGCTTCAATGATTTAGAAGCACAAGTGATAGCACGTTTTCTTTTGCAAGATAACGACATTCAAACCAACACGACTAGTATTGGTAAAAAGATAAATCTTGGTTCCCTTCGGGAATCCCAAGATAAGAGTACCGGAAAAGAGTCCTTTCAAATAATCTACTTTCTTAAAAGCTAAAACTTTCAAATAAAATTCGTTACCAAAAAGATAAAGCTTCAAAATTTCAATCACCTTCACGAAATCATATTTCAAGAAAAATTTTCTTATTTCAAATCAATTTATTGTGTCAAATTGTCTCATTAAAGCGTTTAGGAGATTGCTATCGATAACGTTGATCAAGCGCATCGACCAGAATTCTTAAAGCACTCAATGGGCAATACAATCACAAAACCATCTTTTATAAGATAAACATGTTTGTAAAAACTTTTTAAAAATTCACTTTGTTCGTTTTAAGAACAAAAATCCCATTTATACTTACAAATAAATCTTATGAAAAAGATTTGCAAAAATTTTAAATTACTAATTTTCATCCAAAACCAATAAAATACTAAAAATGGAATCATCGAGATATTCGCAGAATACTCGATTCATAAAATGGATGAAATGAGCTAGACAACTGAATGACATAACAAATCATTCATAAGAATCACAACGAGTGCGGAATGTGGTAAGTGGAATCCTAACTTCCGCAACTCGTAGCCAAATGAAAACCGGTGGTAAGGTCGAGCTAAAAAGACCTTAACACTACTCAAAAGATTGCTTAGGTAATAATCCTAAGACAAGACCAAAAATACCCGAAAATTCTTAAACTACAAGAATTAGAGAAACAACACTCTCCTCATCATGAGGGCTTAAAGAATAAATGATGCCATCAAATTGGAAATCGAGATCACAAAGAAAAATAGAGACTTTCCAAAATAGATGGAGACATACCTTATCCCTGAGAAGAACCTCCAGAAGCATCTGTTACATTTAACTTGCTAGATGGAGAATTATTCGGAGCAATGGGACAAGTGGAACTACGATGACCTTCCTTCTTGCAATAACGGCAGTAGAGAGGCTTAGGACAAGCTCGAACCTTATGATCAGGAGAACCACAATTGAAACACTTCCGAATGGAAGGTGTTCCAGCAGACTGAGACTGAGAATCAGATTCATCGGGCTTTTTCTTCTTGGAAGGGAAAAATTCCAGCTCATCCAATGGAGACTGCTTTTTGTCGGGGTTCTTACGAACCTCAACATCATCATCACTATCACACTCCCTCTCAATGGTTTCGAGATGCAGTGCAAAATCAACTAACTCCTCAAAAGAAAGCTTAAGCTCAAGCATCAAAGATTTCTTAAGATATTTCTTAAGACCAGAAACAAACTTCAAATTCTTCTTATAAGAAGTGCTAATGAATTCAAGACCATACTTAGATAAGGCCTCGAAAGATGAAACATATTTAGAAACGGAAGACTCCCCTTGCTTTAATTCAAGGAAGCGCCGGGACAACAAAGATTTCTCAGACTCAGGAACGAACTTGAGTTCTAATCGCTCCCGAAACTGAGTCCAAGAAAGAGCGGACTCATCAATTTCGGCTACAAGAAGCTCGTACCAATCAAGGGCATGCTCTTGCAATAAGCTAGAAGTTACCAGTACTCTATCATGATCAGAAATATCCATTCTAGAGAAGATACGTTTGCACGTGCGAATCCAAGCTTGGACTTCAAGAACAAACTCGGAGCCCTTAAACGGCTTTCCTCCAAGATGAGAAAAATCACCGCACAGGCGTGCAAAGGTATACTTGCGAGGTGGAGATAAACGAGTAGGAGCTGGAAGCTGAATGCTCCTAAACAACTCCATAAACTTATCGGCTGACATATAAACGCCATCCGTATGTGAGCCACTGGATTGCTCAGCATCCGAACGTCGTCCTCTGCCTCTTCCACACATAAGTTGAAAGTTAAAGAAGATAAGGATTAACCACAAGGTAGATATTTCAATACGGAATACTACGGAATAAAAATACATTCCTGGATGTATTCCTAAATTCTATCTACCCAAAAACACGGAAGGAATAGAGACGCGAAGATTCAAGAATTTGTAACACTTGTTACACTCTAGTGTATCCTAATATGTGCTTGTATTCCGTGTTTATCATATTTTGTTCTGAACCTAGCTTTGATACCAAGCTGTGACGCCCCACCTCTATATCCACGTTAGTAAAGAGTATTTTAGATAATACCATCTGCTATTACGGAGAATAAGGCTAGATAGGAGCGACCATCTATAGCCTTGCTTTAACTATCTATTAAATACATCTACAATTGCCCTTACCTAGCAGATCGACACGTCCAATGAATACTTAAAACAAAACCATAGTTGGGTAGAGGATCTATCAGAACAGAATATAACAACTCAAATGTAATATACATCACATAACAATAAATCATCACATGCACATATACTGATACATAACAGAGTGTACAAAACGATACATGATAAGTGGTATAGCAAACCACAATATACAGACGAGTCAATAATACATATCAGAGTTACACCAAATGAGGACTACACAAAAGCTATGACAAACAAGAAACTAGCGGAATAGTCCATGCGGAAGCAAAAGAGGCTAAGTCCAAAAGCACCTAACCTGAAACATCTCGGTCTGACCCGAGTATAAAATACACGGATCAGTCTAGCGAAACTAATCAGTTAGATAAACTGAACGATAATGAACCTGCAAGATCATATAGTATAACAAATATCTCTAAGGGACATAACACAATCATCTAACAAAAGATGAACATAATAAAACAAGCCTCATATCATCGGCAACATAGATAATAAAAGGATATAAATATCCCAAAGCTAGCCAAAAAGGCAAATAACAAATACCCATAAGGTATACAAGTTCCACAAGGTAACCGCTACACATCATGCGGCTCAAAAAGACCAACACCGATGGGCGATACCAAGGGAATATAATCATATCAGTGAAACAACAGAAAATTCCAATTGCAACAAGCCTAAATATCTCATGAGCGGTGGTGAAGAAACCACTCCAATATCTCGAGCGGTGGTGAAGAAACCACTCCAATATCTCTCGAGCGGTGGTGAAGAAACCACTACGAAAGCGCTACTAAAAGCAACAACCCAGAAGGAGACAGTCCGAAGACACTATACCAAAGGCAACAGACAATCCCAAATTTCTCTCGAGCTGGGGCATAGGACCAACTCCAAAAGCGATACTAAAGGCAACAAGCCAGAAGGAGGCAGTCCGAAGACACTATCCCAAAGGCGGCATGTGTCACAAACTCCCAGAAAGGAACCCGAAAAGAGTTAACGTGAGTCCCATAACCACCTGTTCGCACTAAACGGTATACTATCCGTTAGTCAATTTCACACTCAAAGCGGTACACAGTTTACCTCATCTCATCGGTAAACCAAACCCAAACGTCAAAACGATCAATCGAATAGGTCGGGGACTAATCGGGAAGACAAACGCACAAATTCATGGTCCGTGTTTTACCTAACCATTTAATCTTCCTTCCACTTCGCTCGAAGTGCGAAATTGTGTGTGTATGTTTTAAATAGAATTTATAATTTGGAGAAGCGAGCTTTTAATACGATTTGAAGAGATCATTTATAAAAAACCCATGAGTGAAGTCAAAAACAAGTCATCAAAGTCAAATATGCAATAACAACTAATTGGAATCAACACGAATCGATAAAAGTTGGAAATATACTAAAAACAGCCAAAATAGGCAAAACTGCACATTTCAGACGTCTGAAATTACCTTCTAGACGTCTAAACCACTAACCAGACGTCTGAATCGATTTCCAGACGTCTGGATTTTGTCTCTGCATTTTTGCGTCTTCCAGGGACCAATTCCAGAAGTCTGAATTTCCAAACCAGACGTCTGAATTTGAAACCAGACGTCTGAAATTAGAGTTCAGACGTCTGAAATCCCCCTGTAGGCAAAAATCAGCCAAGCCCATAAAGGCAAAATCCAAATGAATTGCAAACGAATGAGCGATGGATGCTATGGGTTTATGCCATGCGACAACCCATCACTATTGGCTCTTTTATACACCTCCAAAAACATGATCAAATATCATGGTTAGGATCTTTAAAGAATTGAACCCAAACACTAAAAATTTGGATATTCACCAATTCAATCCAAACCAAAAACAAGTGCATATGAACAAGGTGTTAGGAATTCATACCCAACATCAATGAAATCAAGAGAAGTAGATGTGAGTTCAAAGCTCACCTTTTTAACTCAAGAACAAGAAGAAGAAGCTCAAATGCAAAGGAACAAGGCCAACCACTCTCTGCTTCAACTCTACTAGCTTAAATCTAAGATCAAACAAATACTTCCTAAGTTTAGGTTTAGGAATTTCTGAGATTGAAGAGAGAAAGAGATAGAGAAGATGAAGAAGAGGCTTACCAATTGCTTCTCTTTGATTTTAGAGGAAGAATATGAGCTAGCAAGAAGAACTAGGGTTTGCAATTTCTATTTCCCTTCCACCATTTTCAGTTGGAACTTGAGTTTAGAAGAGTGGAATGAGAGAATGGAGAGGAGAGGGCTGAGTTAGGATATTAGGTAAGCTAGTGGGCTGAACCCAAACCCTATAGAAAAAGTAGCGAAATTCAACTTACTCCAAACATATCAAAGATTATACTCAAAAAGATCGCAAACGACATTTTGAACTCAATGGAAGTGGTCTTGATTCCCAATTCGACCGTTTGCAGAAAGTAACTTTTCGGACCATAATCCGACAAACGACGTCATATTTAAATAAAATATTTAAATATACAACCGATAAATATGCGGGTTGTTACAGACTCCCCTCCTTAAAGAAATTGCGTCCTCGCAATTCTTAAGAAGAAAAATAAAGAGTAACAACCAAAGACATATCAACACATAAGAATAACAGAATAAGAAGTTCACCATAAAGTGCACGAAAAGATAAGCCTGAACTTGCTTGCTCAGAGAATTCTATGGATTCTTAAGCTCAAAATAATTTGGAACACTGATGTGGTACAAACAATACGTCAAATGATCCAAAGCTCAACAAAAGAAGTGCAACAAAACGTCCGATGAACTTGGTAAAAAGATCATTCCATTCGGCATCAACAAAGAAACAATCACTTGTTGCTTACAACTAAATGCATTGGCAACACGATCCCCCTTTTCGGTAATAAAAAGAATATCAAGATCATAAGATGCAAGGAACTCGAGCCAACACTAAGTTCCTTATGAGAAATTAAACATTCAAAAATTATGATTAGTGAGGAGAACAAAATTCCTTACCCAAAAATAATGATGCCAAATATAAAGAGCGAGAACAATAGCCGTGAGCACTAGACCATGAGTGGCATACCTAGTCTCTATCGGCTTCAATGATTTAGAAGCACAAGTGATAGCACGTTTTCTTTTGCAAGAGAACGACATTCAAACCAACACGACTAGTATTGGTAAAAAGATAAATCTTGGTTCCCTTCGGGAATCCCAAGATAAGAGTACCGGAAAAGAGTCCTTTCAAATAATCTACTTTCTTAAAAGCTAAAACTTTCAAATAAAATTCGTTACCAAAAAGATAAAGCTTCAAAATTTCAATTACCTTCACGAAATCATATTTCAAGAAAAATTTTCTTAATTCAAATCAATTTATTGTGTCAAATTGTCTCATCAAAGCGTTTAGGAGATTGCTATCGATAACGTTGATCAAGCGCATCGACCAGAATTCTTAAAGCACTCAATGGGCAATACAATCACAAAACCATCTTTTATAAGATAAACATGTTTGTAAAAACTTTTTAAAAATTCACTTTGTTCGTTTTAAGAACAAAAATCCCATTTATACTTACAAATAAATCTTATGAAAAAGATTTGCAAAAATTTTAAATTGCTAATTTCCATCCAAAAGCAATAAAATACTAAAAATGGAATCATCGAGATATTCACAGAATACTCGATTCATAAAATGGATGAATGAGCTAGACAACTGAATGACATAACAAATCGTTCATAAGAATCACAACAAGTGCGGAATGTGGTAAGTGGAATCCTAACTTCCGCAACTCGTAGCCAAACGAAAACCTGTGGTAAGGTCGAGCTAAAAAGACCTTAACACTACTCAAAAGATTGCTTAGGTAATAATCCTAAGACAAGACCAAAAATACCGAAAAATTCTTAAACTACAAGAATTAGAGAAACAACACTCTCCTCATCATGAGGGCTTAAAGAATAAAATGATGCCATCAAATTGGAAATCGAGATCACAAAGAAAAATAGAGACTTTCCAAAATAGATGGAGACATACCTTATCCCTGACAAGTTTCTCCAGAAGCATCTGTTACATTTAACTTGCCAGATGGAGAATTATTCGGAGCAATGGGACAAGTGGAACTACGATGACCTTCCTTCTTGCAATAACGGCAGAAGAGAGGCTTAGGACAAGCTCGAATCATATGATCAGGAGAACCACAATTGAAACACTTCCGAATGGAAGGTGTTCCAGCAGACTGAGATTGAGAATCAGATTCATCGGGCTTTTTCTTCTTGGAAGGGAAAAATTCCGGCTCATCCAATGGAGACTGCTTTTTGTCG
Organism: Allium cepa; assembly: GCA_030765085.1. NCBI lineage: Eukaryota > Viridiplantae > Streptophyta > Magnoliopsida > Asparagales > Amaryllidaceae > Allium > Allium cepa. Next base: position 762,585,926 of record CM060937.1, on the reverse strand, counting down.
GGGTTCTTGCGAACATCAACATCATCACCACAATCACACTCCCTCTCGATGGTTTCGAGATGCAGTGCAAAATCAACTAACTCCTCAAAAGAAAGCTTAAGCTCAAGCATCAAAGATTTCTTTAGATATTTCTTAAGACCAGAAACAAACTTCAAATTCTTCTTATAAGAAGTGCTAATGAATTCAAGACCATACTTAGATAAGGCCTCGAAAGATGCAACATATTCAGAAACGGAAGACTCCTCTTGCTTTAATTCAAGGAAGCGCCGGGACAACAAAGCTTTCTTAGATTCAGCAACGAACTTGAGTTCTAATCGCTCCCGAAACCGAGTCCAAGAAAGAGCGGACTCATCAGTTTCTGCTACAAGAAGCTCGTACCAATCAAGGGCACGCTCTTGCAATAAGCTAGAAGTTACCAGAACTCTATCATGATCAGAAATATCCATTCTAGAGAAGATACATTCGCACGGGCGAATCCAAGCTTGGACTTCAAGAACAGACTCGGAGCCCTTAAACGGCTTTCCTCCAAGATGAGAAAAATCACCGCACAGGCGTGCAAAGGTAGACTTGCGAGGTGGAGATACACGAGTAGGAGCTGGAGGCTGAATGCTCCTAAATAACTCCATAAACTGATCGGCTGACATATAAATGCTATCCGGATGTGAGCCACTGGATTCTCAGCATCCGAACGTCGTCCTCTGCCTCTTCCAGCCATAAGCTAAAAGTTAAAGAAGATAAGGATTAACCACAAGGTAGAAATTTCAATACGGAATACTACGGAATAAAAATACATTCCTGGATGTATTCCCAAATTGTATCTACCCAAAAACACGGAAGGGATAGAGACGCCAAGATTCAAGGATTTGTAACACTTATTACACTCTAATGTATCGTAATATGTGCTTCTATTTTGTGTTTATCATATTTTGTTCTGAACCTAGCTTTGATACAAAGCTGTGACGCCCCACCTCTACACCCATATTAGCAAAGAGTATTATTAGATAATACCGTCTGCTAATAAGGAGAATAAGGCTGGATAGGATCGACCATCTATAGCCTTGCTTTAACTATCTATTGAATACATCGACAATTGCCCTTACCTAGCAGATCGACACGTCCAATGAATACTTAAAACAAAACCATAGTTGGCTAGAGGATCTATCAGAATAGAATATAACAACTCAAATGCAATATACATCATAGGACAATAAATCATCACATGCACATATACTGATACATAACAGAGTATACAAAACGATACATGACAAGTGGTATAGCAAACCACAATATACAGACGAGTCAATAATACATATCAGAGATACAACAGATGAGGACTACACAAAAGCTATGACAAACAAGAAACTAGCGGAATAGTCCATGCGGAAGCAAAAGAGGCTAAGTCCAAAAGCACCTAACCTGAAACATCTCGGTCTGACCCGAGTATAAAATACACGGGTCAGTCTAGCTAAACAAATCAGTTAGATAAACTGAACGATAATGAACCTGCAAGATCATATAGTATAACAAATATCTCTAAAGAGATAACACAATCATCTAACAAAAGATGAACATAATAAAACAAGCCTCATATCATCGACAACATAGATAATCAAAGGATATAAATATCCCAAAACAAGCCAAAAAGGCAAATAACAAATACCCATAAGGTATACAAGTTCCACAAGGTAACCGTTACACATCATGCGGCTCAAAAAGACCAACACCGATGGGCGATACCAAGGGAATATAATCATATCAGTGAAACAACAGAAAATTCCAATTGCAACAAACCTAAATATCTCATGAGCGGTGGTGAAGAAACCACTCAAATATCTCTCGAGCGGTGGTGAAGAAACCACTCCAATATCTCTCGAGCGGTGGTGAAGAAACCACTACGAAAGCGCTATTAAAAGCAACAAGCCAGAAGGAGACAGTCCGAAGACACTATCCCAAAGGCAACAGACAATCCCAAATATCTCTCGGGCTGGGGCAAACGACCAACTCCAAAAGCGATACTAAAGGCAACAAGCCAGAAGGAGACAGTCCGAAGACACTATCCCAAAGGCGGCATGTGTCACAAACTCCCAGAAAGGAACCCGAAAAGCGTTAACGTGAGTCCCATAACCACCCGTTCGCACTAAACGGTTTACTATCCATTAGTCAATTTCACACTCAATGCAGTACAATGTTTACCTCATCTCATTGATGAACCAAACCCAAAGGTCAAAACGATCAATCGAATAGGTCGGGGACTAATCGGGAAGACAAACGCACAGATCATGGTCCGTGTTTTACCTAACCATTTAATCTTCCTTCCACTTCGTACGTAGTGTGAAATTGTGTGTGTATGTTTTAAATAGAATTTATAATTTGGAGAAGCGAGCTTTTAATACGATTTGAAGAGATCATTTAAAAAAAAACCGTGAGTGAAGTCAAAAACAAGTCATCAAAGTCAAATATGCAATAACAACTAATTAGAATCAACACGAATCGATAAAAGTTGAAAATATACTAAAAACAGCCAAAATAGGCAAAACTGCACATTTCAGACGTCTGAAATTACCTTTCAGACGTCTAAACCACTAACCAGACGTCTGAATGGATTTCCAGACGTCTGGATTTTGTCTCTGCATTTTTGCGTCTTCCAGGGACCAATTCCAGACGTCTGAATTTCCAAACCAGACATCTGAATTTGAAACCAGACGTCTGAAATTAGAGTTCAGACGTTTGAAATCCCAATGTAGGCAAAAATCAGCCAAGCCCATAAAGGCAAAATCCAAATGAATTGCAAACGAATGTGCGATGGATGCTATGGGTTTATACCGTACAACAACCCACCACTATTGGCTCTTTTATACACCTCCAAAAACATGATCAAATATCATGGTTAGGATCTTTAAATAATTGAACCCAAACACTTAAAATTTGGATATTCACCAATTCAATCCAAACCAAAAGCAAGTGCATATGAACAAGGTGTTAGGAATTCATACCCAACATCAATGAAATCAAGAGAAGTAGATGTGAGTTCAAAACTCACCTTTTTAACTCAAGAACGAGACGAAGAAGCTCAAATGCAAAGGAACAAGGCCAACCACTCTCTACTTCAACTCTACTAGCTTCAATCTAAGATCAAACAAATATTTCCTAAGTTTAGGTTTAGGAATTTCTGAGATTGAAGAGAGAAAGAGAAAGGGAAGATGAAGAAGAGGCTTACCAATTGCTTCTCTTTGATTTTGGAGAAAGAATATGAGCTTGCAAGAAGAACTAGGGTTTGAAATTTCTATTTTCCTTTCCCTTCCACCATTTTCAGTTGGAGCTTGAGTTTAGAAGAGTGGAATGAGAGAATGGTGAGGAGAGGGCTAAGTTAGGGTATTAGTTAAGCTAGTGGGCTGAACCCAAACCCTAAACCCAATAGAAAAAGTAGCGAAACTCAACTTACTCCAAACATATCAAATATTATACTCAAAAAGATCGCAAACGACATTTTGAACTCAATGGAAGTGGTCTTGAGTCCCAATTCGACCGTTTGCAGAAAGTAACTTTTCGGACCATAATCCAACAAACGACGTCATATTTAAATAAAATATTTAAATATACAACCGATAAATATGCGGGTTGTTACACTTATGCTTCAAAATATACTTTCTCATTTTATTAAGCAAGAAATTTTTACACTCTTCATTTCCAAATCTGAAAATCTTCACTTCAATTCTTAATCAAACTCAAACCATATTTCAGAATCTAAACCTACAAAGAAATTTCTGTGATAAAATCTGCATTTCAAATTACTTTTGAAACTGCAATATAGACTCTTGCAATCAGCCAAATTCTGAAACAAATTTCAAGTTTTATCACTTATTGATTCAAGATTTGAAGCATCATCAAAGTTAAGCAAGCAATTTCAAGAAGTGGAAAGTGAAATTTGCAGTTCATATTTTTTTCCAGCAGCTTGAGTCTTAACAATAAAATCAGGTGAGTAGATTTTAAATCAAGATTTAAGTATAAAAAAAATATGTTGCATGAGAATGTTAGCTCTGAAATGCTTGCATGTTTTCTATTTTGAAGAATATCTATTTACAGGTTTAAAATTTGTTGTACATGTTTAAAAGGAAATTGAAACTCCTTTGTATATTCAAGTTCAGAGTAAATTTTTGAACAAAACTTCAAATTTAAATACAGTAAGGTAATACTGAGTTGATATCTTCAAATGTGCAGATCTGATTCAATATGAATTAAGTGTTAAAAATACATATGCAAATGAAAACAGTTAAAATTTGCAGAAATTAAGATATGTAGTAAAAACAAATATTTATATCATGAAAATCATGTTCGAACATTTATATCCTAAATCTACTATGCATAATATGAATTTTAAGATAGAAATCAGAATTTTTAACTTAAAGATGAAGATGAATTTTGGGAATAACTAAAATTGGGGTTTTTGTCAAATTCTTGTGACTGGGTTGTTTATAAGCTTTGAAATTTGAATCGAAGTTGTGTTAAATGTTGCTTAACACTAGAAAAATAATAGATGAATTTATCATGCAACACAGAATTTAGAATTTTGATTTTTAGGGTTTGTGCTCTGTGTGTTTTTTGAGTTGAGGAGTTCGATTTTGTGAGGCATAGAGATGACCGAGTTACGACCGGCTTGGAGTGGAGGTGTGTTAGGGTTATGCGAGTGCATGGCCGGAGTTTGGAGGCGAATGGTGGTCGGCTTGCCGTGGACGGTGGGTTTTTCCTGGCGACTGCAGTTTGAGTTTTGGGTTCGAGCAACCCATTTTGCGTTCGAGCTTGAATAGATGAGTTTTGGGGTTTGGAATTGGGTCATGGGATGATTTGTGGTTTGTGCTAGATGTCGGCGGTGGCGGTGGAGGCGCCGGAGCATCGTGCATGTGCACGGGGTGCGTTGCTGTGGTAGTAGTGGTTGTTCGATGCGAGTGTGTTTTGGACTCGAAGCCGTGCTCGTGTTTTTGGTAGTGAGACTCATGTGTGCTCTCGGATGAGTGGCTGTAGCTCGAGTTTGTTGTTGGGTTCAGGTAAGATGAAGAAGGGTAGGGGAGAGATGGAGTAGAGGTTTATGGTTAGCCTGTGTTTAGAAGGGTAGGTACGAAACCCTAGATCCTATTATAATATCACTGAATTTCCTATCAAATGTTTTGGTTAGCATAAGGTAAAAACTTACCCGTGTTTATTTGTGGGAAGTCTTACGTGATACCTTTTGTTTCAAAATGATTTTAAAGTTAAACAACTTTAACTGATTTACTCACACCCGACCCATGTCTGACCCAGGGTTTATTTTGTTTTTCGTAAACTCTTGGGTACTCATATTTTTATGAGTAGCCAAGTGACTAGGTTTGGATTAGCAAATGTTTTGGAAGCTGGAGCTGGAGTCCAGACGTATTATCTATCTATATTCGCTGTAGTGGTATTTTGATGTTGTGTTTTAAGTTGTATGGTTGGGAAAACTCTTACGAATGTCAGATGTAATGGTGTAGTATTATTTTGTGTACTCTGGTATGTAAACTTATGTAAGTGATATGTGTAATATTATATTTTGTTCGTTTCCGCTGCGAGATTCTGATGATTGTTGTTCTTTTCTTTCTATCTTTCTGTTTCTATCTCTTTCTTTTCTTATTGATGATACGTCTTTTTGGATATTGAAAGACGGGTCGTCACACAAATCATCTCGATAAATGAAACTTACAATTCCGAATTCCTATCGAGGCATGCCGCTAGGAATTTATAATGTTATACCCCTAATCCGAACGCAATGGAAAAAGTTTCGAGTCCTAATTCGATCGTATGGAGAAGATATCTTTTGGGATCAGTTATTATATTGAAATTTCGATATAAAATTTCAGCGCCTTTATATATCGTACGTTCACACAACAATTCCAAACATTACGAAATTTGAAATCCGATAATAATACAATATTACGGATCCAATGGAACTGGTTTCGTCGAAATCCGAGACTACGACTCGGAAAGCTATTTTTAAATAACGATTTAAACGATAAAATTTCAAAACTTAACAAAACACTTCCGAATCAAATTTTAACCCTTTTACTATCTTCAAAACTCTCAATATAAATTTTACGAGCCTTAAAATTATTTTTAACAGTCTTAAAACTCCAGATTTTAATATTTTACCCAACTTCAAATTATTTAATTCAATAAATTTAATCTCCAAATTCAAACTGATATTTGAAATCCAAGTTAAAATAACTTGCAAATATTTAAAATTAATTAAATATTTCGATTTCAAACATCCAGAAATTCCGGGTCGTCATAGTGGCATCATGATATGGAAGGTATGCTACTTTGAAATTATCAAAGGCATTTTAGGCATTTCACTTATTCAATTTATATAAAAGTAATTCATTTTTTTAATTTCTCATATTATTTTCATTTTCAAACCCTTATCTTCATCTTTTAAGCTCCCTTCTCCATGTCCATGGCTTCTTAAAGGGTTCAACTTTCAAAAATTACTTCTTTTCTCTTCAGAACACTAAACAAGTCCTTAAATCACTTCTACTCTTCTCTATCATCACTAATCCTGTAACGACCCGCTATTTTGGACCATTCAAATCGAAAATAAAACCATACATATCCGACTTGAATAATTCAAAATACCGAATTGTTAATTAAAATTTGGCGAAACTTAAAATATACAGTAAATAAATCAATCACCGATCACAGAGTAATATAATGCAGCGGAATAGATAAAGAATTGTAGTTCATGAAGCTACTATATACATCAGAGTTAGAAATAAAGTACATCAGAATATCCCAGATGCAGTGAAGTCTCCAGTACGAGCAGATGACTTCCCTGAACCAATCAACTGGATGACTGAATGGATAGATAGCTGGATCTTCAAGCAAAGCTCCAACTTCGAAGGTGAGTCTCAAATGCCGTATCACTCAGTTTGACCCGAGCGTAAAGCAAAACACAAACACTTGAGTAAGGATTTAACATTCTTATATCAATAAATCCAACTCAAGTGAAATATCAACTGAAATACAAATAACTTAAAGGATGTTTGGGATAACCATCCTCTAAGGGTCTATGGAACTATCTACAAGGTAGAAATATACACTATAACACCGTGGTCATTTCAGCTTAATTTATACTTCAAAACCAAATCTCATTTTCACTTCAAATATCTCTATAATTCCCAAAATAGTATTTATATATATTAAATAATTTATACAGTAAAGTATTTTCAATTTTCTCAACTTAACAAATCGTTCCAACATCAACCCGACCTTCCCATTCAAATTTAGTTCAATCTCAATTTATCAATTTAAATTCAACTCAATTTCTAAAATAACCACTTAAATTTTATCGACCTCAAATTCGGATTTATAATCACAAATACCCCTTTATATTTCCATATATTTCAAAACTTTAGGTATTCAACGTTCATCTAAATTTTCATTCAATTTAGTTTTCTAAATAATAAATTCAAATTTAGTTCAACCTAAATTTTCATTTTAATTCAATTATTTTGCTAAATAACAAATTCAACTACGTTGATTTCAAATGCACATCCGAATCTCAACATAAGCCATTTAAATTCCAATATAGTTCAAGGCTTTAATATTTAAATGTTCTATATAATAGTTTCATACAGATCTCGATTTAACCTCATTATTTTTTTAGTCTTGAAATACTCCTTTATTAGATTCAATATCATTTAAGTAACCTTAAATTACATTTTACTCAATAATTTCTTTAATTTATTTAATTGTGAAATATTCATTAAATCGCTTATATAAAAAAAATCCAGTTATAAAATCATACCTTTTAAATTTCCCATTCAAAATTTTCAAATTGATTTAATTAGACAAATCCTTATTTAAATACCATTTTAATAAACCCAAATTTATCTCCCAAACTTAATTATTCAAATTTTTTTACAACGGTAAAATTTAAAAAATAAATCTTAAATGATAATCAAACATATTATATGGATTAAATCAATCTAAAAAATATTATTTATAAATCTATATATAAAATTTTCATTTATAATAATTTAAGAACCAATATTTATTAAATCTCATATATTTCTTTCAACTGTAGAAATTTATTTTCAAAATATTTATATGGACCAGCGGTGTCTATATATATTTCCTATCATATAGTCAAGTGCTACGGATTTTATCATTTCAATCCGTACACTAAACATATACGGGTGGATATCATTTCAACCCATAATCCCAAATTCGATTAAATGAAAATCGCTTGGGTTTATCATTTCAACCTATAACGAATACTATACTAACAGGGAACTTGCATAGTGATAGCAGATAATAAATTAATAACAGGCAGATATCATCAATAATTTAAATAGAATATAAACAATAGGATATGGTGTCATATCCCACAGGTGAGCAGTTACAGATAAAGGCATAAATATAACAAATTAAATAACTACAGCAGCATATTTTAATCGTAATTTCAATTGAAATCAAATTGAATAAATATAAGAACGTTAATCGTGAGTGATTGCTCACCTTTTGAGCCTAGAGGAGAGGGCAAGAATTTAACGATCAAAGCTGATAAAGAGGAATTTGCCGAAAATCAAATCAGAGTTTGGTCGATTGAAGATAAATAGAATAAGTGAGCTATATATAACTATATATAAATAAAACTGTATTCTAAATTTAAAAATATATTAAATTAAATATATATTTTCAAATACCATTGGTGTAAACAAAACATATCTATATGTAGTATAGTCTAAAATAACGTATATGTTTAAACCCATATACAAACCAATATCAAACACCATCTAAAAATTCAAATCTTTATAAAGTAACCTTTGTAAATAAAATATTAAAATCAATATTAAAGCATATTCTAAATTTAGTATACATATATTCCCAAATCATTTTTTTAAACTTAACACATATATACTAAAATCAGACATGTATGCAATATATATGTTAAAATAATACTTATTAAAATATAAATACATATATATAAATTGCATGTTTATTTGCAACACATCAACTACCACATATATAACTTTTAACCATTATATATCTTATAAAATATAAACTGTACCAACTTTTTATAACTTAAGATATTTTATATTATATATACTGTAACTTTTATAACCCAATTTATATAAACAGACCGAATCAACAATTTATACTTACGTAAACATACACATAACACATAAAAGAAAAATCAAGGCATGACCTGACATATTATAGTTTAATTCAAAACTAACGGAACTAATTTTATAACTTGTAAAATATATATAAACATAACATATTGTAAAATTCAATACTACAATATGGTTTGAATATATATATATATATATATATATATATATATATATATATATATATATATATATATATATAATATACGACAACACTTGAACAACTCCATATTATTTCGTACGTATATTTACACGCTAGCATCAAGACAACCTTTAAAATGAAAAAAATATAGATACACACTCTTATATAAGTTAGTATGTTATTAAAGTTTTCAAAAATCTGTACTAGTTTAAAAGAACGGGGAAAGGACGTCTCGGGAAAATTATAAAGGCAACAAAAAAAAGAAGGAGAATAGAAAGAAAGAAAAAGAAAAAACCTGGGTATAAACAAGCAGAGGCTGACAAGAGGTCGTGCACATAGCATACAAACGCGTACATATATGTATACATCTAGAAGAGGAGAAGAAGGTGGATCCAGGATGGGCAGTGGATCAAGGACCGGAGCAAGGCCACCGGTGGGAGGGGCAACGGCTGATCAGGTGGTGTTGCTGCTATGCACGGTCAAATGGTGGTTGCTGGTAGTAGCTTCGGCTACTCGAAAGGAGTTGAAATGATGGGGTCGGTTCGGTGTTTGTAGGAAGGTTAGGCGAGTCGTGTTGCGGAGATTGGCGGAGAGCTGGAGTTGGAGGTGGAGGAGCATCGGTGGCAGGCTTGGAAGAGGCGGAGGCTTCAGTTGGAGGGAGAGGAAGAAAAGAAAATAAAGGAGAGGAGGAAGACGTGTATAGGGCTCAATATAAATGCTAGATTAAAGGATGAGCTGTCACTTTAAGTTTTTATTTCCAAGCAAAAGAAAAAAAAATGCGGAGAGGTTACGCAATTTCAATCAGAGAGAAAAATATATAGCTTTGTTTATTTTGTAACCGAACACATGGAAAAAGGAAACGCTAGGACAAATAAAGCCAAATGGATTTTTTTTGAATCGACAATTAAAAGAAATTGTAACGGTCAGATGCAGATTTAAAGCAATTAATTTTTGTTTGGACCACACGTTTAAAATTTGAAACCGAAGGAAAGAAATAAAGTCACAATTAAAGGTACCGTGATGTCAACAATAATTGAAACAAAAACGTACACAAATAATTGAAATTTATAACAGTCTCCCATTGAATTCAGTTGACAAAAATAAAGCAATTTATTGATGCGCGTTTAGATTTTGAAACGCAAAAGAAATCAATTGGTAACGGATTCGGTACCGATACGGTTACCGGTTTCAAGGGTTCCGCTGTGTATCGGACTTCAAAACATAGAAATAAATATACTATTGAGATCAGCTCGATGAGAAAATCACAACGGTATACAGATATTAGTATTATGTACCTCCGATCAAAAGTCGATTATCGTCACCAAAATGCTGTTAATTTGTCAGAAATAAGGTAAACGGAGCAGTAGACGTCCGAATTTGGAAAAACGAAAGATAACGTCTCACTCAGAAGAGGATTTAGAAATTTTCTGTAGAAAAATATCCAAGCTTGAAAATAAATTTATTATCACCAATTATTAGCTAGCTTGAATTTAATAGAATTTCGTAATGAAATAAACTTTGATAAAATAAATTGAAAATTTAAAATCTGCTATGTTTAATTGGACGTAATCCAAATATTAAATTTTTATTTCAAAATATTATTAATAAAAATTTCATAAATATTCAGTTAAATATATAATAAAAATCAATTAAAATTATTAAAATTTTACGGGTCGTTACACTCTCCCCCACTGAAAACTTTTCGTCCCTGAAAAGGAAGGAGGTAGGAGAATAGAACAACCAGAAAGAAAGTAGATTGAATGTCAAGATTAAAAAATTAATTTGAAACTAAATAAATTTTCATTGAAATTTGAAAACCTTATTTGCAATTCAGTTATCTTTAATACTTTAAAACCTTTCAAAACTCATTTGTAAAATTTCCTGCTTCCTTTATAAATTACATTTATATGTTTAACCGACACCTCTACCAATATATGAAACTCTTTGAAAACAATTATTTGCATTATTAGTATATTTGCAAAAAGCTATTGAAACATAAAATCCAAAATTCTCAATTTATAAATTTTATTTAAAATACTTTTCAGATTTTATAAAAAAATCAATAATTATTTACTTTATATATGTTTTATTAAATTAATACTTCTGAAATATTTATAACACCAAAAATTTATGATTAAATCATGCAGTATATGAATAAACCATATTTTAAAAGGATATATTCAAAAAAAAAAAGAAGGTAGAGTCAGAAAACGGAATCTAAGTGAATAACTAAAGCCGAACAGATAAAGGATTCAAAAGAATAGTATCGGGCACGAATAGTTAATACAAACCATAAGATTTTCTTTGTTGGAAATATTTTTATAATAAAATACCTTTTATAATAAAATCTTTTATATCAAAATGATTTTTTTTAACTCGATGTTTCAACAAATTTATCCTCCTTCTTGCAGACTCTAGCCATGCGTTGATCAGGCGCAAAGCTAGCATTCTTTAAGTACTTAGTAGACTTGTTCAACACCTAGTGAAAATACTTGAAAAACTCTTTAAAACAGATATGGAAAGTACAATCCAAACAAAACAACCAAACCAAAACATTTGTCCGATAATGGTTCATAGATACACAATGGTTACGCCTCGGTCCCCCAGGAAACAATCCATATCCGTAAGCTTTCTCAGCCCTGCGAGTTACACCATGATGACTAGTAGAGTGCAGGATACACAATGGTTACGCCTAGATCCCCCAGGAAACAATCTGTACCCCTAGGCAAGACTCAGCCAAGCAGTTGCGCTACTATTCGCGACCTACACAGATTGCAGGATGCACAATGGTTACGCCTGGATCCCCCACGAAACAATCCATATCCCTAGGCAAGACTCAGCCAGGCAGTTGCGCTATGCATTCGCGAGAGAAAAAAAGAAACCATGGGTTACGCCACGGTGGAAGACTCGAGTATCACATCTGGAAAACCAAAATCAAAGAGAATAATATCGATAGAATGAATCCACAATGTGGCCACAAATCGGATATCAAGCAGAAGGCACTTTCCATATCTTTACTTCGAAAATATATATCATATAGTACCTTTTTAAATCCGTTTCAAATATCATACTTATATAAAGTCCATAATATACAGGATTCCATTTTCAAATCGAATACTTTCCAAATCAATAGTATATCAAATCATACTTATATAGACTTCGGTTATATAAAATCTCTTTCCAAATTGAGTACCTTTCAAATAAATAGATTTCAAATCAACTTCATACTTATACAATCCATTTTACATAAGTTCGACCACTCCCAAATCAAGTTCTTAGTAATCTAAGGTTCTCGATTTCAAATCATTTTAATATCAATTCAGTTTCAAAATCATATATGATTTCACCAAATTTTCTTCCAAATTAAATATCTAAATTTCAAAGTTCCCAAAATAATAGGTTTAGAAAATTATCCCAGTTTCCAAATTAAAATAATTCAAGTCAAACAAATTTCATTTCCAAAATCACCGTTTAAGTACTGATTTTTAATTTCAATTTAATTTTCAAAACCAAATATTTTCTCAAAATCAATTATACTCAAAATGGTTTCCAATTTATAATTATCCCTTTAAAACTTTTAAACTATCTATTTCTATTTGAAATATCTGATTTACCTTTCTGAAAACCATTATTCAAAACTATTTTGTTTCAAAACATTTCAAAACTAAATATATATTCTTTATCAAACATTTTATACTCTTCGAAATTTCTTAGCTTTGAAAATTTAATCTTGATTCGGAAGTGTTCGAACATTCAAAATAGTTAGGAAAATCAAATTTTCAATTCAAGAGTTGAAAATCAATAATAAATCAATAAATCAATTATTAAATCCAAAACTCGAGGACTGAACACCAGTCTCATTTTAAATTGTTTCAAATATATACTTATATCTTTATAAAATATCAAATTATACTTCGAAATTTGTAGTCAAAAACGGTTTGACAAAATCACTTGCATAGCGAAGCTAAAGTGGCTCTCCCCTACTCTGAAACTCAAAAATCAATGTCGATGATGCGTGCACTCATCACCGAAATTATTTCCCAGCGACATAAGTGAGTTCTGGACTTCTATTTTCTTGAAAACTTCTTTGAAATTTATTCAAAATTATTGGAATTCATTTGAACTCATTTGAAACATTTCTTATTCGGAGAAATACTTTTAAATCGTATTATTTTTATATATTTTCCAAAATCTTAAAACCAATTTCAAATACCAGAATTCAATTCTCGAATTTCAATTTAATTTTACAGTTATAAATCATTTCTATATCGATCAATTTCTTATAATTTTTCAAATTTCAAATCCTTTCAAAACCTTTTTATATAGAATAACATTTCTTATTTGCTTTATATATATAGGTATATAATCCTTATCGAAAACATTTTCACTTATATATATATATATATATATATATATATATGTATATAAGTCATAGTTATCAAAATAAAATTTCGGTATAAACAATTTCAAAATACAAACAAAACCTGATTTTCGAAGGATGATTCAAGAATGGGTTTCAAAACAAAGATAGAGATTTAATTTAGAGGAACTCCAACCAATAGAATCCTGATTCGAAGATTGACTCGATCGAAGATTAGATAATTAAATTACAAAATAGAAGATGGATATACTTCTATAAATCGCGGGCGACCTTAACCGGATCAACTGTGAATTTAGCAATATAATGGATGCAAATTCTAATGCAAATCGACATTCGATCGCTATAGATAGAATTCAGAATAACAGGAGATAGTAGCATCTAAGCCGAGGGATACATAAATCTCCGGTGAATCAATGCCAATTGTAAAGGAGTTTCATCCCCTTTACAAATCATTCAGTGGAGTCATGGGATACTCCAGAATCGAACGAATATAAATGGGGAGAGACAAGAATGAATTTTAGAACCGAGGGACATTCCAAAATTCAAAGGAAATCGAGTCAAAAAGGAAGAGATTCAACTCGAAACGAAAGTGATTCTGTAAATAAATTTACCATATATGCTAAGTTCTACCTAGAGCCAAAGCTCTGATACCAACTATAACGACACGGTATTTTGGACCATTCAAATCGACAATAAAACCATACATATCCGACTTGAATAATTCAAAATACCGAATTGTTAATTAAAATTTGGCAAAATTTAAAATATATAGTAAATCAATCAATCACAGATCACAGAGTAATATAATGCAGCGGAATAGATAAAGAATAGTAGTTCATGAAGCTACTATATACATCACAGTTAGAAATAAAATACATCAGAATATCCCAGATGCAGTGAAGTCTCCAGTACGAGCAGATGACTTCCCTGAACCAATCAACTGGATGACTGAAAGGATAGATAGCTGGATCTTCAAGCAAAGCTCCAACTTCGAAGGTGAGTCTCAAATACTGTATCACTCAGTCTGGCCCGAGCGTAAAGCAAAACACAAACACTCGAGTCAGGATTAACATTCTTATATCAATAAATCCAACTCAAGTGAAATATCAACTGAAGTACAAATAACTTAAAGGATTTTTGGGATAACTATCCTCTAAGGGTCCATGGAACTATCTATAAGGTAGAAATATACACTATAACACCGTGGTCATTTCAGCTTAATTTATACTTCAAAACCAAATCTCATTTTCACTTCAAATATCTCTATATTTCCCAAAGTAGTATTTATATATATTAAATAATTTGTACAGTAAAGTATTTTCAATTTTGTCAACTTAACAAATCGTTCCATCATCAACCCGACCTTCCCATTCAAATTTAATTCAATCTCAATTTATCAATTTAAATTCAACTTAATTTCTAAAATAACCACTTAAATTTTATCGACCTCAAATGCGGATTTATAATCACAAATACCCCTTTATATTTCCATATATTTCAAAACTTTAGGTATTCAACGTTCATCTAAATTTTCATTCAATTTAGTTTTCTAAATAATAAATTCAAATTTAGTTCAACCTAAATTTTCATTTTAATTCAATTTAGTTGCTAAATAACAATTTCAACTACGTTGATTTCAAATACAGATCCGAATCACAACATAAGCCATTTAAATTCCAATATAGTTCAAGGCTTTAATATTTAAATGTTCTATATAATAGTTTCATACAGATCTCGATTTAACCTCATTATTTTTTTAGTCTTGAAATACTCCCTTATTAGATTCAATACCATTTAAGTAACCTTAAATTACATTGTACTCAATAATTTCTTTAATTTGTTTAAACGTGAAATATTCATCAAATCGCTTATATCAAAAAAAATACAGTTATAAAATCATACCTTTTAAATTTCCCATTCAAAATTTTCAAATTGATTTAGTTAAATAAATCCTTATTTAAATACCATTTTAATAAACCCGAATTTATCTCCCAATCTTAATTATTCAATTTTTTTTACAATGGTAAAATTTGAAATATAAATCTTAAATGATACTCAAACATATTATATGGATTAAATCAATCTAAAAAATATTATTTATAAATCTATATATAAAATTTTCAATTATAATAATTTAAGAACCAATATTTATTAAATTTCATATATTTCTTTCAACTGTAGAAATTTATTTTCAAAATATTTATATGGACCAACGGTGTCTATATATATTTCCTATCATGTAGTCAAGTGCTATGGATATTTATCATTTCAATCCCTACACTAAACATATACGGGTGGATATCATTTCAACCCGTAATCCCAAATTCGATTAAATGACAATCGCTTGGGTTTATCATTTCAACCCATAACGAATACTATACTAACAGGGAACTTGCAGAGTGATAGCAGATAATAAATTAATAACAGGCAGATATCATCAATAATTTAAATAATATATAAACAATAGGATATGGTGTCATATCCCACAGGTGAACAGTTACAGATAAAGGCATAAATATAACAAATTAAATAACTACAGCAGCGTATTTCAATCGTTGTTTCAATTGAAATCAAATTTAATAAATAAAAGACGTTAATCGTGAGTGATTGCTCACCTTTTGAGCCTAGAGGAGAGGGCAGAATGAGAAGAGATACGAATCCAAGCATAGATTTTGAAGCAATGCAATATTGGCAAGAATTTAACGATGAAAGCTGATAAAGAGGAATTTGCCGAAAATCAAATCAGAGTTGGGTCGATTGAAGATAAATAGGATAAGTGAGCTATATATAACTATATATAAATAAAACTGTATTGTAAATTTAAACATATATTAAAATAAATATATATTTTCAAATACCATTGGTGTAAACAAAACATATCTATATGTAGTATAGTCTAAAATAACGTATATGTTTAAACCCATATACAAACCAATATCCAACTCCATCTAAAAATTCAAATCTTTATAAAGTAACCTTTGTAAATAAAATATTAAAAACAATATTAAAGCATATTCTAAATTTAATATACATATATTCCCAAATCATTGTTTTTAAACATAACACATATATACTAAAATCAGACATGTATGCAATATATATGTTGAAATAATACTTATTAAAATATAAATACATATATATAAATGCATGTTTATTTGCAACATATCAACTACCACATATATAACTTTTAAACATTATATATCTCATAAAATATAAACTGTACCAACTTTTTATAACTTAAGATATTTTATATTATATAAACTGTAACTTTTATAACCCAATTTATATAAACCGACCGAATCAACAATTTATACTTATGTAAACATACACATAACGTATAAAAGAAAAATCAAGGCATGACCTGACATATTATAGTTTAAGTCAAAACTAACGGAACCAATATTATAACTTGTAAAATATATATAAAAATAACATATTGTAAAAATCAATACTACAATATGGTTTGAAATATATATATATATATATATATATATATATATATAAATGTATATATAATAATATAAGACAACACTTGCACAACTCCATATTATTTCATATGTATATTTACACGCTAGCATCAAGACAACCTTTAAAATGAAAAAAATATAGATACACACTCTTATATAAGTTAGTATGTTATTAAAGTTTTCAAAAATCTGTACTAGTTTAAAAGAACGGGTAAAGGACGTCTCAGGAAAAATTACAAAGGCAACAAAAATAAGAAGGAGAATAGAAAGAAAGAAAAAGAAAAAACCTAGGTATAAACAAGCAGAGGCTGACAAGAGGTCGTGCACATAGCATACAAACGCGTACATATACGTATACATCTAGAAGAAGAGAAGAAGGTGGCTCCAGGATGGGCAGTGGATCAAGGACTAGAGCAAGGCCGACCGGTGGGAGGGGCAACGGCTGATCAGGTGGTGTTGCTGCTATGCACGGTCAGACGGCGGTTGCTGGTAGTGGCTTCGGCTACTGGGAAGGAGGTGAGATGATGGGGTCGGTTCGGTGTTTGTAGGAAGGTTAGGCGACTCAGGTTGCGGAGATGGGCGGAGAGCAGGCGTTGGAGGTAGAGGAGCATCGGTGGCAGGCTTGGAAGAGCGGAGGCTTCAGTTGGGGAGAGAGGAAGAAAAGAAAAAAAAGGAGAGGAGGAAGACGTGTATAGGTGACGCAGCGGATTAATTCGAAACAAACTTCAATCGGTGAAAATAGAGATCGATGGAATGAAGATACCGAAATGCCCAAATTCGTTGATCCGAAGATACCGAATTCTAGCTATCTCAAACACGTTGATAGCGCACTATACCGTGTTCAAAGATCTACGATTCTTCGCACGTTGATCTAGCGCACTAGATTCCGTGAATCGGCTTCAACAAACGTGGATTCGAGCGCACTCGAATGACGTGAGTGGAGATAGGAGATTACACTCAACTACCAATTAGAGAAGAAAGCACAAAGCAATCAACAAGAAATTTTATTTCAAAATCAACAACCCCCAAAAGTTACAACACACTCCCTATTTATAGTGTTTTCGACCCTGACCTTAAGTCGTTGAGCGACCTATACAAGGTCGGCAACGACCTACCATTACAACACAACACCACATGTTTACATTACACGCGACTCACGACCTAAAAAAAATTCACACGATCAAACAGACACTCAAACACACGACCTACGACTTACAAAAGGTCGTTAGCGACCTAACACACATATATACAACACATAGCGACTTAAACAAGGTCGTTCGCGACCTAAAGGAGCGGCTTCAGCAATCTTCTTACAACTTATATGAGTTAGGTCGTTCGCGACCTAGAAATGCGGCAACAGGAATTCACGCGACCTATCTTCTCGCGACCTAACTTCAGCTCACTTTCATCATACCCACTAGGTCGGAGGCGACCTAAACTGCTTCCCTTATGTCTTGTCCGACCTAAACCTCCTTCAATAAGTCGTGGCCGACCTAAATCCGATGCTTTCCCCATATGGTCTAAAAACCCTGAACGACCTAGGCTCCTATTAGGTCGTGGCCGACCTAGGGCTTGCGAATTTCCAAAGTTTTCCAACTATGCTGCATCATCCTCCCCCAGTTGACAGAAATTCGACCTCGAATTTTCACCATCTTCTTCTACCACAAGTTCACTTCCTTGATACGGAATTAAATGTTTGACATTGAAAACATCAGAAGTATGAACATCATCTGGCAAATTCAATTGATAAGCATTCTCATTGATTTTCTTCAAAATTTCAATTGGACCAATTTTCCGCACCTTTAATTTATTATATGTTCCAACCGGAAAGCGATCTTTCGTCAACACTGCATAAACCAAATCGCCTTCGTTAAATTCAACATTTCATCGCTTCAAATTTGCTGACTTCTTATACTTCTCATTCGACTTTTCCAATCGTTCCTGAACGATCCTGTGGCACTCCGTCAAACCTTCAACAAAATCAGCAGCTCGTTTAACTGTCTCTCTCGATTGTGGTACCACCGCTAAGTCCAACGGTCCCTTGGGTAAATTTGAATATACAATCTAAAATGGACTGAATCCCGTGCTACGATTCACTGCATGATTATGTGCAAACTCTGCTTGGCATAACTTCAGGTCCCAACTTTTCAAATTATCCTGTACAAGACATCGCAACAAATTTCCCAATGACCTGTTTACAACTTCTGTTTGTCCATCAGTTTGCGGATGATATGCACTACTAAATTTCAGCTTCGTTCCCACCATCTTCCACAAACTTAACCAAAAGTGACTCAGGAAACGAGTATCTCTATCCGACACAATAGACTCTGGCAATCCATGAAGTCGATAGATCTCCTTGAAAAATAACTGAGCAACACGAACATCATCCGTCGTCTTCTTGCAAGCAATAAAATGTGCCATCTTCGAAAACTGTCCACTACTACAAATATCGAATCATTTCCCCTTTGAGTTCTAGGCAAACCCAAAACGAAATCCATGCTAATATCAACCCATGGCTTAGACGGTACAGGTAAAGGCATATACAACCCTGCATTCGTCGCTGTTCCCTTTGAAACCTGGCAAATATGACATCGCTCCATAAACCTTCCCACTTCTTTCCTCATCGACGGCCAAAAGTAAGACTGTGAAATCAATTGCAAAGTACGATCACGGCCCACATGCCTTTCCTCGTGCAACTCCTTGATAATTTTCAATCTTAAACTACAATCTGGAATACATAATTGATTTCCCTTGAACAAGAATCCATCAACCATCATAAATTCACCCGAACTTCCATCCTTAACTTTCTCAACAAACTTTGCAAAGTAAAGATCCTCCCCAAACAATTCTGGCAACATTTCAAACCCTGTCACTTCAACCTTCATTGTCGTTAATAAATGACTCCTCCTACTGAAGGCATCAGCTACCCGATTCGTCACCCCTGATTTGTGCTTAACGACAAAAGTAAACTGTTGTAAATAAGCAATCCACAATGCATGTCTCGTGGAAATTTTATATTGTCCCTGTAAATGCTTCAATGCCTCATGATCAGTGTACAGAACAAATTCTTTCTGAAATAGATAGTGTCTCCAATGCTTAACAGATTGTACCACAGCATAGAATTCAACGTCATATGTATTGTATCTCATCTTTGCTCCTGATAACTTTTCACTGAAATAAGCAACTGGCTTCCCATTCTGACTCAGAACTCCTCCAATACCGATCTTCGATGCATCAGTATGCAATTCAAACAATAACTGAAAATTCAGTAAAACAAGAATTGGTGCAGACGTCAACAATTCCTTGATCTTCTCAAAAGCAACCCCCGCTTTCTCTGACCATACAAACTGTTTTCCTTTCATGCAATCAGTAACTGGAGCCATCACACTACTGAAGTGTGGAATGAATCTTCGGTAGAATGACGCTAGCCCATGAAAACTTCTCACTTCCGTAATTGTCTTTGGTTGTGGCCAATTCCTGACTGCTTCAACTTTACTCTGATCAACTTGAATACCTTCTCCTGAAACAACATAACCCAGAAATAAAACACTGTGCGTCATAAACACACATTTCTTCGTAGCAGCATAAAATTGTTCCTCACGAAGAATAATCAATACTTCCCTCAAATGTCGAATATGCTCCTCCGTACTCCTGCTGTAAATCAGAATGTCATCGAAATAAACCACGACGAACTTCCCAATGAATGGTCTAAAGATTTGATTCATCACCCGCATGAATGTACTAGGGGCATTTGATAAACCAAATGGCATAACCAACCATTCGTATAACCCCTCTCTCGTCTTGAACGCTGTCTTCCATTCGTCATCAGGTCTGATTCGAATTTGATGATAACCACTCTTCAAATCAATCTTCGAAAATATAGTTGCCCCACTCAACTGATCCAGCAAGTCATCCAACCTTGGCATAGGAAATCTGTAGCGAACAGTGATCTTATTCAAAGCTCTACTATCTGTGCACATTCTCCATGTTCCATCCTTCTTTGGCACCAACAATGCTGGCACTGCACAAGGACTCAAGCTTTCCTGAACACGTCCCTGTTCCAAAAACTCTTCCACCTGCCTTCGTAACTCCTCATGTTCCTTCGGACTCATTCGATAATGTGGTCGATGTGGTAACACTGCTAACGGAACAAGATCAATTTGATGTTGAATGTCTCTCAATGGTGGTAACTCCTTAGGCAACTCTTCTGGAAAGACATCTTCAAATTCTTTCAAAATTGGCTTTGCTTCTTCTGGAATCTGAACTTCTTCACTACACTCTCTCCCAATCAACAAAAACACCTCAGGTTCTTCCTCCACTTCCTTAACAAACTCCTTCAAAGATAATAAAGTTTTCAACTCTTCAATCTCTTCTAGCTTGCTCTCCATCTGCTGTTGCTTCTTGGGAACCAAAGTGATTTTAGTACCCTCGAACATGAAACTGTAACTATTGGCACGACCATCATGTTGAACTGCTCTATCGAACTGCCATGGTCTGCCCAACAACAGATGACACACGTCCATGTCCACAACGTCACACCAAATTTCATCTTTGTACTTCTTCCCAATAGAAAAA
Organism: Allium cepa; assembly: GCA_030765085.1. Lineage (NCBI taxonomy): Eukaryota > Viridiplantae > Streptophyta > Magnoliopsida > Asparagales > Amaryllidaceae > Allium > Allium cepa. Next base: position 762,564,182 of record CM060937.1, on the reverse strand, counting down.
TTAACACAAGCCCTTCGACACACCTTCACTTCACCACCCTTCCTTAACCATGCTAGCTTGTACGGTTTAGGATGCTTCTCAGTTTTCAAGTTCAATTTCCTCACAGCCTCTGTAGAAATAATATTATCGCAACTTCCAGCATCAATAACGAACTTGCAAACTTTCCCTAGAATAGTACATGTTGACTGAAAAATATTGCTTCTCAACCAACTACAATCCTCCTCTTGCTTTGGTGTAAGACATGACCTCCTCATCATAAGATTACAACCTTCATCTCCAAACAATTCTTCCTCCTCCTCAACATAAGGTGCATTTGAATACTCTGCCTCCTCACCATCATCCTTCTCAACTTCTGCAACCATGGCTCTCTTCTTCGGCTTCGGACATTCATTGCTCTTATGACCCAACTCCTGATAATTATAACATTTGAACCCACTGCTAACCTTCGCCTTCTCAGCCTCCTTTACCACTGGTTTTGTAACAGGTTTAGGAACATTAGAACTTCCACCAACATCCCTCACTTGATTATTGGAATTAGTAAACACACCACCTCCACGCCTTCCTTGCTTCTCCCAAGCTAACACTTTCTGATGTGCCTCTGCAACTGATCTAGGATCGAACATATTAACCATATCCTGGATCTGCATTCTCAATCCCCCAATGAATCTAGCAGTTAGCTGTTCTTCCGTTTCCATAATATCATTTCTGGCAATGAGTTGGTAAAATTCATCAGCATAATCACTAACAGACTTCGTCCTTGCCTCAGATTCTGCAACCTTTGGTACATAAGTGACTGATAATTGTAAGGTAATAAAGTAGATCTCATCAACTTCTTCATCTTATCCCACGATTCTATCTTTGACTTCCCCATTCTCTCCCTTGTAAGTTTAGTTTGCTGCCACCACGCCAAAGCTCTCCCCCTCAACCTAGTAGCAACCAACTTCACTCTCCTATGTTCAGGAACCTCTTTGAAATCAAAGATCTCTTCAACATTAGAAATCCAATCGAGAAATTCTTCTGCTACCATCCCTCCTTTAAATTCTGGAATTTCCATCTTCATACCCGATTCCCATCGACGATCATCTTCAACATCCCGATACGAATTTCGAACTTGGTCTCGATCTCGATAATGAATACTAGCACTATCACCCTCTTCGTAAAAATCAAAAGTACGCCTACATCGATCTCGACCATTATCATCCCTCCGTTCATGCATGCTTCTTTGACTATGTCTTTCTTCATCCCTATATACTTCATTGTCAAATTCACGTTGACTTCTTCTCTCTTCATGTGCATAGTCATGATGATCTCTTCGTGATGAAATTGATGTTTCTCTTCTATCTCTACAAGAATGTGGTGATACCCTCCTCGCTTCCGTAACCGATGGCGAAACTCGGTTTCCTCCATGGTTCGAGTTTGGTGATCTCCTCCTTTGATTCAAATCATTCATCAATTTCTCCAATTTACCAATGCCTTCATCAAACTTCTCATTAATACGTTGTTCCATAAGCTCGGCTTCTTCTCTTCGATACAAAGCTTCAACGTTTTGATGACGATTAGCTCTCCTTGGTGGCATGATTGAAAACTTCACAAACACTTCAACAAACAACAATAAGTCACGGCTTCAAACTTCAAAACCCTTCACTAGGCTCGGCTACTTCCCAAGTATACACGGCCTATTTCAAATTCAAACACTTTTCAACCCTTTGATTCAAAATGGAATGGATCGAAAGTTCTCCCTCTTGTTGCAACTTCAATATGAACACGATGAACACAACTTCAATTTTCAACTTCAAATACTTGGCTCCAAGAATCAACTTAGCTATGATTGGCTCAGTATGGCTCCGATACCAAAACTGACGCAGCGGATTAATTCGAAACAAACTTCAATCGGTGAAAATAGCGATCGATGGAATGAAGATACCGAAATGCCCAAATTCGTTGATCCGAAGATACCGAATTCTAGCTATCTCAAACACGTTGATAGCGCACTATACCGTGTTCAAAGATCTACGATTCTTCGCACGTTGATCTAGCGCACTAGATTCCGTGAATCGGCTTCAACAAACGTGGATTCGAGCGCACTCGAATGACGTGAGTGGAGATAGGAGATTACACTCAACTACCAATTAGAGAAGAAAGCACATAGCAATCAACAAGAAATTTTATTTCAAAATCAACAACCCCCAAAAGTTACAACACACTCCCTATTTATAGTGTTTTCGACCCTGACCTTAAGTCGTTGAGCGACCTACGACCTATACAAGGTCGGCAACGACCTACCATTACAACACAACACCACATGTTTACATTACACGCGACTCACGACCTAAAAACAATTCACACGATCAAACAGACAATCAAACACACGACCTACGACTTACAAAAGGTCGTTAGCGACCTAACACACATATATACAACACATAGTGACTTAAACAAGGTCGTTCGCGACCTAAAGGAGCGGCTTCAGTAATCTTCTTGCGACTTATATGAGTTAGGTCGTTCGCGACCTAGAAATGCGGCAACAGGAATTCACGCGACCTACCTTCCTTCACGCGACCTATCTTCTCGCGACCTAACTTCAGCTCACTTTCATCATACCCACTAGGTCGGAGGCGACCTAAACTGCTTCCCTTATGTCTTGTCCGACCTAAACCTCCTTCAATAAGTCGTGGCCGACCTAAATCCGATGCTTTCCCCATATGGTCTAAAAACCCTGAACGACCTAGGCTCCTGTTAGGTCGTGGCCGACCTAGGGCTTGCGAATTTCCAAAGTTTTCCAACTGCGCTGCATCAATAGGGATCAATATAAATGCTAGATTAAAGGATGAGCTGTCACTTTAAGTTTTTATTTCCAAGCAAAAGAAAAAAAAGAATGCGGAGAGGTTACGCAATTTCAATCAGAGAGAAAAATATATAGCTTTGTTTATTTTGTAACCGAACCCATGGAAAAAGGAAACGTTAGGACTAATAAAGCCAAATGGAATTTTTTTTGAACTGACAATTAAAAGAAATTGTAACGGTCAGATGCAGATTTAAAGCAATTAATTTTTGTTTGGACCACAAGTTTCAAATTTGAAACCGAAGGTAAGAAATAAAGTCACAATTAAAGGTACCATGATGTCAGCAATAATTGAAACGAAAACGTACAAAAATAATTGAAATTTGTAACAGTCTCCCATTGAATTCAGCTGACAAGAATAAAGCAATTGATTGACGCGCGTTTAGATTTTTGAAACGCAAAAGAAATCAATTGGTAACAGATCCGGTACCTATACGGTTACTGGTTTCGTGGGTTCCGCTGTGTATCAGACTTCAAAACACAAAAATCAATATACTATTGAGATCAGCTCGATGAGACAATCACAACGGTATACAGATATTAGTGGTATGAACCTCCGATCAAAAGTCGATTATCGTCACCAAAATGCTGTTAATTTGTCAGAAATAAGGTAAACGGAGCAGTAGACGTCCGAATTTGGAAAAAACAAAAGATAACGTCTCACTCAGAAGAGGATTTAGAAATTTTCTATAGAAAAATATCCGAGCTTGAAAATAAATTTATTATCAGCAATTATTAGCTTGCTTGAATTTAATAGAATTTCACAATGAAATAAACTTTGATAAAATAAATTGAAAATTTAAAATCTGCTATGTTTAATTGGACGTAATCCAAATATTAAATTTTTATTTCAAAATATTATTAATAAAAATTTCACAAATATTCAGGTAAATATATAATAAAAATCAATTAAAATTATTAAAATTTTACGGGTCGTTACAAATCCAATCAATAAAAGACCCAAGACCTTATTTTCCTCCCTAGCCGAGCCTAATACCCCCTAGGCCAAAAATAAAAGTCCCCCTTAGGTCTTAAAGTTGAATTTTTTAAGGAGAAATTAATGCTTATATGTCGAGTGAATAGTTGTGCTGGTTTGGTTACAACTGAAAAAAAATTAAAATTCGTAAACTACTATGACTACAAACATAATAAGTGCGCACTTCATCTGCAAAATGGTACATTTGCTCAAAAAGTGGTAAAAAAAATCATAAACTACTACTACAATTCATAAACCGCTACTACAATTTGTAAATACTATTAAATGTGTATAAACTACTGCTACAACTCAAAGAAAAGAAACTACAATTAAGAAACTGCTACTACAAGCGTAATAAGAATTTAAAAATAAAATAGAATGATAATACAACTGCAATTTTTATAGTAAAATACAAAAAACAACGTGGAACAAAACTGATACTTTATAGTATTATTTTATTCTTATATAATTCAATTAAAAATATTATTACAACTCGTAAAATACTACTACAAATTAGCATTGTAGTTTAAGATTGCACACTCCACCTACAAATGATATTACAAATATAAAAATACTACTACAAATAAAAAAACGTTAAAATACTTCAAAACAGCTAATGCCGTTCATAAAACCGATACTGCATAGTGCACTATCCTTCTGCAATATTGTATCAAAAATTTTGTCGTTCTAACTAAAAAATTGAGAACAAGACCTTGAAGTTAAAAAATTGATGAATTTTGTCCTTCATACTGTTTTCCTATTGAGAAAAGTTGTAAATGATTTTCAAATATGGTTTTTAGAGGTTATATAGGTATTTTAAAAGAGACCTATGATATAAACGATTTATTTCGAGATATTTGAACAACTGGTTTATTTAAATGAATTGGGTTTATTTTTCGAAGTCATATTCTTTTTAAAAGGTGATGGTTTTAGTCATGATTTGAATGCAAGTTAAAACTTCTTTTAAAAGGTATTTGAAATTATATAAGAGGATTAAAAATATTATTTGATATAATAAAGTAAGTGTTTACTTGTATATGAAGGAAAAATGTCTATTCTTTCAAATCAAATGTGGATTAAAACAACGATATCTAAAGGAGATTTGATAAGGAAATTTAGTAGTCCTATATTTGACATCAAAAGTCGATGAGTATATCGATCCTCTTCCTATGAGATCTAGAATCGAGGTTCCTATGCAAGGATATAACATACCTTGCTTTGTTTCTAGGTGCGGGATAGGGTAAGTTGAAATCGCGAAAATGTGACAGGCATAGGAGATTCAATTTCCATAAAAGATTTTTTTAATTTACAATGGTATGGAAAATATTCTTTTCATACTTAACACCAAATTCTGAGGTATGGACATTCGTCTTTACCTTGAGAATTAAGAATGTATGTTGAGGCAATGATAGTTTGCTAACTTGTCCGACTACATTGTTAATCGAGGCATAGTACTACTCGAAATCGGAAAGTAGTGGTAAGTATATTTGGTCTAAATGCCATAAGGTCTATTAACTTTCACCAAAAGAAAAAGTTGTTTGGGTTTATAGCGAACAATGTTCTCAAATGATAGTTGATTTTAGTCACCATCAAGTATGGTTTTGGAAGTGAAATTTCCTTTAGATTTTGTGAATATACTTATACCATTAAGATAAGTATATGGTTATATTTTCAAAGTATTGATAGTGTTGTGTTTTGTGGATATACTTATACCATTGAGATAACTATACGGTTACATTTTCTAAGTATCGAAAGTGTAGTATTTTGTGAAAATATTTATACAGTTGAGATAATATATGTATATGCTTCCAAGCATTGAAAGGATATAAATGAATAGTGAATGAGTAGTATACATATATATAATTTTTTGGAAGTATTTAGATACAGGTATTCCCAAAGTCATTTTAATCAATGAAAGGATTAATTAAAGAGGCTTAGTGATTGCTTATGTGCTTAACCATGGTTGGTTTCCATATCAAATAAAATCTCTGAATTGATTGTTTGTCTATTTGATAGTTAAATAGCCAACTATCAAATCTTGATCAAATATAACTTTTCAAATAACAAGAAGAAACATGAGAATTATATGGTACAGTTACCTTCAGTGATGCTATACTATACTTATAAACTCGCTGTGCTCTTCTAGGACAAATGATAAGGAAATTCATCCACTTAAACAGTTAGGAGGCAATCTCCGCTCCTACATATTGTCTGTTTATTTCCGAAAGAATCGGAGTTGAGTACCGAAAACTATTGATTGGTTTTGGAGCGACCAGTAAGCGGGGGAGCATACATTTGAATGTAATTATTGGTATCAATTCCAGATAAATTTTATATTTATTTTAAATCCAAGACATTATTATAATATCATTGGATGTTCTATCAAATGGTTTGGTTATCGAAAGGTAATAACCCGTCTATGTATATTTCTGGCATGTTTACGAGATACCATTATTTTTGAAATGTTTTATAAGATATAAAAAACTATATGATTTGAGTTTCGCACGCTGGTTGTAACGGATGAGATTTTTGACCCTCGAAAATCGACATCAATACGTCCACTGTATAAAATGCCGAGTAGTCGAGTGCTAGAAATACCAGTTCATTAGGGGTGAAGAAGAAAAGTTAGGAGAAAAGAAACAGTACAATATAGGATCTCACAATCGCAGCGGAATAAAATATAATATATAATAATAGATTTTTAAATATAAAAGAACATGTGACTGTTTAACACTTACAATCATCATAGTACAATGGTCGGTACATCAAAGTGGACAGTTGTATAACTTCTCCTTACACGACGGCCAAGTACGGAGATACGTCTCTGTCATCCAGCTCGTCTCCTGAGCTCCATAGCATTACATCCTAAATCTATAATACTCGGTCTGACCCGAGTATTATAATGAAATAACAACCGAGTCAATTTGGAAAACCAGCTAGAGAAAAACACACTCAATTTGAATTACTTGAGTTATCAAAATCGTTTGACAAACAACGGTATCTCGTAAAACCGCGTTATACACAAACACGACAGATTTTTCCCTTATGATAACCAAAACATTTTATAGATAATCCAGTGATACTATAATAGTGTCTAAATACAAATACTTATTCAAATGGATGAAATTGTTACATTAATTAAATTCCATCATTCTAGGCTCTACAAACAAAACTGTAAGCTCATAATGGAATGGATTTCAACGAATGACTGGGCCATTGGGGTATCTCCTATCACAGTACACCTCTAGAAACATGTACCGAGGACCATGCCTGGATCCTCTGCTACACAAGACCGACCTACCCCTAACTTGGATAGACCGAATATGTTATCACCCCGAGTCTTCCCACCCTTACCATCGAGCGCTTCTTCTTTCATGTGAACACACTTAGCCTTGCAGCATTTCCCTTTTTTTAATCATTCCCGGTTGATGAGGCTAGAGGCTAAGCGTTATCTTTCAAGGAAAGATTACTCTTAGAATGCTCATCGTCCTCCAATGACGATGTTTATGATAGCATTCGTCCATACAAGTTGCCCTTGGTCTGGACAGACCGAATCACCGTCTTCATCATCTTCAGGTATTCATTTGTAACATTTCAACCGGATCGAAGTGGTTTTCGGATAATAATATCTGATCCCAGTCTCTTCGAAACGATTAACGAAATTGGCCAAAATTGAAATTCGGTTATTTAATTATCAACACACATCCAGAAATAATCATCAGGCCTTTTTATAAATTTTCCAAAATTTATTTCAAAATATCCTTATAAGATATTACTTCCAATTCTTCAACATTTGAAAACAGTTTTCAATTCCTCATATCTTCAAAGTAATATTCCCACCCATTTTCAACATTTAGAATATTTTTTCCACTTCATTTTATATTCAACACTTAGGAAGTATTCTATTTGTTTCCCATTTCTTTTCTCAAAAACATTTACAAATTTTATTTGTAACTCCTTGACTAGTTTATAACAAATTCTATAAATTTCAAAATTCTTTAATTAATCCGTTAAATATTCAAAAGCCAATTTTACTTGCTTATAAACTCAATTTTCCCTTTGTACTTCTTTATGAATTCTATTCCATTCTTCGAAGTTCAACTTTATCAACTACTACGAAAATTTTCTTACTTCTCTTCCAAATCCTATTTTAAGATTTTTTTTTCTAAAATCCAATCTACTAAATAACCCCATTTTTAGACTTTCGAGAAGTTTTATAAATAAATTTAAAACATTTCAAAACTTTATATATATACACACATATTTAAATAAAAATTAGTATTTTTAAGAAAATAATAATAATTTGTTTTAAAGACATATTCAAATAATTATTTAAAATATTGAAAACACTTTCTTAGAACATCGTTTTTCAAAGCAGTTTTAAACCTTAGGATTTATTAAAATAGATATTAAGTATTTAAAAATTCACTTCTGAATTATTTCAATACTAACTTTAAAATTACATAATTTAATACATAAGAATTTTCCTTCTTAAATAAAACTTAACTTATCAATAAAAAGAATTTTTAAAATCTCAATAACCAAATTTCAGTTTATAAGTCCTTCTTGATTTCCATCACATAACTTCCCTTTCGGTCTCCTTAAAAAATTTCATGTCAAAATAGTTTTCACTATTTTTCTCTCACCCTATTTCCATATTTTTAAATATAAATTCTTCCTATGAATTTTATATTTCGAATTTATCACCAGATATATATTTTCTTTATTTATAAACATCGTTTATAAATTTTATAACTTCTTTGAGTTTCGCTAAAATAATCTCATTTATAGTATTCCATTTTTTATACATTAAATTTCTTATAAATTCCATTTGTCGATCTATTTTTAAAATCGATTTCAAATTCTTTCTATATTTCCCAAATATCATTTTTAAGTTCCAATCTCAAAAATCCCTTCGTATAATTTTATTTTTAAACCTCTGTTTAAAATATTTTCCCGCATTATTTTGTATCACCAAAAATCTATTTTTGCTTATTCAAATTAGTCTCTTTTAAATATCCAAATTTCAATGTATATATTTTTAACTTAAAAATCTCTTTTTAATTCCTTAAAATTTTAAAAAAATATTTATGATATTCATTATACCCAAAATTAGTTTCCATGCCATTATAGCATTTCAACATTTACAACACACAATAACCCAGCATTTTACATATATATGAAAAATACCATTTATTTGAGGAATCTAGTTGGATCCCTCCAACCTGTTTCGCTGCATCCACAGATGTTAGACGGCAATAAAAGTACCAATCCTATTTTGAGGGGGACATCGCGGTATATATGATTATCCACTATGATGCGGGGCGCATAGGGTCCCTTCCGTTATAATGTGCGGAAATTTCACTCCAATAATAATATATATACTACTACATATATATAGTCATCCATCAGATAAATTATAAATTTATCAATCAATCAAGCATTCAATAATTTAAATTTAAACATTTAAATTTAAGTATGGTAATCCAAATAAGTGGGAAATTCTCACCTTGATTTTTAATTTTCCCGAACCTCTAGATTTTATTTCTTCTAAAATCTCGTCGAACTCTGAAAAATCCTAAACTAATTTCTGATTATCCATTTTGCAGCTACGGATCCATCGTGACTGATTTCGTAATATTTGGATCTTGTGTACAAATTTAATTTAGTTCCATTAGCGGTTTTAGATTTTAAATTCTAACTTAAATAGAGTAATTATAAAATTTAATTAAATCATAGTGATATACCTCTTCCCGTATCCATCATGTTCGCGCGAGCAAAAAATAACAGGTTGTTTTTCCCAAGTCGATTTTCCTCGTCTCTGCTACTTCGATCGCACATCACAGAAGTATGCCCATCCATCGCCGCCGTGCATGGCGCCGCCTCCACCCTGCCGTGCGAACGTGTCTTCACTCAGTTCGAGCTGGCACCCACAAAGCCTTCTTGATAGTTACGACCCAACATCTAAAACCCTAGACGCGCATCGAAAAACATCTTCTCCTGCCTCTGCCCAACGCGCTCATGCATGCCACCTCTAACCGTGCCGCTTCCATCATCGTCCTCCCTTCAGTCGCGAGCGCCACGCGATCCGCCCTATTCCCTTTTTTTCAAACAAACTCGATTTCGTAAGTTCGAATTCCAGAGGAAGCAACAAAAGTAATGCGATTTATTTAATTTTTTACTGATTTTTCTCGAATCAAATAATATGGAGAGGGGAAACGGATTTGAGTCTCGGCCATTTTTTCCTTTGTGTGTATATATATATATATATATATATATATATATATATATATATATATATATATATATATATATATATATATATTTCGTTTTTTGAATCTACCTATTTTCGTGCATTTTAAAAAGAAGAGGGAGGGGGCCAAGACACGACGGTGGCCTGTAGGAGAGGAAAAGGGTACAATGAAAAGATAAGGTCACGTCTGAAAGAAGCTTGACTAACTTATAAAATAATGTTAAATCCAAAATGTCTCAATCTATGCAACTTAAAATCTCGAATTCCTATCGAGGTGTATCGTTAGGCATTTATATTGTTACACCCCTATTCCAAACGCAATGGAAAAGGTTTCGAGTTCTAATTCGATCGTATGTAGAAGATAGCCTTTTGGACATAATTATTATATTAAATTTTCGATATAAATTTCAGCGCGTTTATATACCTACGGCCAAACGATAACTCTAAATGCTCTGAAATTTGAAATCCGATAATATTACACTATTACGGATCCAATGGAACTTGTTTCATCAATTCTGATTCCAAGACTATGGCTCGGAAGGCTATTTTTAAATGTCAATTTAAACCATATATTTTTAAAACTAAACAAATCACTTTTAAATTAAATTTAAAAATTTTTATTACCTTCATTATTATCAATATAAATTTTACAAGCCCTTTAAATTACTTTTATCGAGCTTAAAACTCACGATACAAAAATTCAACCAATACTCAATTATTAAATTCAAAAATTAAGTTATCCAATAAATCGCTGTATTTAAATTCTAAATTTATTTATATAAATAAAAATCTAAATTTTCCATATTCAAAATCAATCTAAATTCAAATTTAATGTTTAAAACCATTTAAATATTCAAAATCGAACAATGAAAAATCCATGTCATTACACTGGTTCACCGGACTGATTTGGGTGTTACTTTCTTATAATACTTGTGATGACCTGGAATTTTATCGATTGATTTTTGGATATTTAATTTATTTAAATATACGATAAATTATTTTAATAATTAAAGAACCATATTTTAATTTATAACTAATATTAGAAAATTTATTTTTGTATTTTGTTTACTAAAACATGTAGTTCGATGAAAAACAGAAATGTGACCGAAACTCGTTTTTTAGACTTTCGGCCTTTTATCAAGCGACAAGTTGTTATACTTTTATTTACATTTTTAAAACAACAATTTTATGTTCAAGAAACAAATTACTTATTTTAAAATGTAATAATAAATAAAATAATAATAATAATAATAATAAGGATTTATAAAATATAAAATATATTAATATTTTAAATGAAAGGATGGATTTGAAATCTTAAGTGTAAAAATCAACTAACATACTTGAACCATGCTAATATCCACTATATTTTCATAGGGGTGACATTTTATGGCCTATGAAATGATGGCAAGGTTGAAAATTTGATTTTAGGGTATTTTGTTCCTTATTTTCTATGAATTTATAAAAGTAAGTTTTATTTCACTTATCATTTGTTTTTCATCTTCATTTTATACTTTCTAACTTCTTTTTCCCTTCTCCTCTACCCTTCATTAATAATAGAAATCTTCTTATCTAGGTTAAATGTTTGAAAATTAAGTGGTATAGTTGTATTTGGGTTGATTTCTAAGAGAAAGCTAGGATTTTGCATATGTCGGGAAGGTAATAACTCTATATTATTGTTACAAACTTTTGAAAATAGTAAATGTTGTGAAATCTCAAACTCCGCCTCTTGCTTTTGAAGATGGTGAATGCTGTAGAAATTATAAATAGTTTGATTTTGATTTTGGATAAATTACTCAAATTTATATGAAACTGTTTTAAATCATAATATGTTGAATATGTGTGGTAAATGAATGTTGATGAAAATAATGATGCTTGTTGCAAATTGAAATGCATACATGCACCTGGACATATGCATACAGACATTCATATGGGCTATGTTTCCATCCATGCTTCCTTTTCTATTTTCTGAAATAAAGAACGAACATCCCCCATCTCCCTTTCAAAATACAACATTTCTTAATCCACGCAAAATTATCCATTTAGATCAATGTAGTTTTTGTGTCTGGTTTTTTCTAGAAAAATAGTTGCTAGATGTTTCATCGACTAAGGTGGTCGATATTGTCTGATTTCAAGAGTGTTAGGAAATGGTGAAAATTTGCCGATCACGGAATGGAAAATAGAGGATGAGGTTAAGTTCGTATCATTGATATGAGATTTTTAGGCTAATCGCAGGATTTTAGGGTGTTGGATTGTGTCTTGGTGGCTAGATGACTGAATTTGGGTCATCTTAGTTTTCCGATGGACTGGGGGTTGAAGGGGGGAAGAGATCGCTGTTGGAGGAAGCCTTGGGTTTAGGGGGAGTCATGTTAGAATCGATGGTGGTACGGTCCACGAGGGCTGCGGTAGGGTTATCCAAGGTTTCGGTGGGTTGTTTTTTGGTACTTAGGTTTTTGCTTGCTGGACGCAGAGATAGCAACGAGTTAGCCATGTCTAGGTTAGAAGTAAGGTGCAAAGTTAGCCGAGCTTCTGGTGGCGGCATCAACATTTGTCAGTGGGTGAGGCGGGATGCTTCGTGAGCTGTTGAGGGTCGCGAGTGTGACGCCCCTCCTCTATACTCATATTAGCCAAGGACATTACAGAGTAATGCCGTCAACTAGCAAGAAGAATAAGGCTGTTGAGGAGCGACCATCTATGTAATTGCATTTTGCGAGCACCGATATGATAGATAATATTACATGCATTTCGTTTCAAGAGGAAAGCCGACATATCAATACAAATCTAAAGCGACGACACAGTGGCTATGAGGTCTTCGAAAACAAATATAAAATAAGCATACATAAAATCAGTCACAGATATCCATATCACTAAGGCGGAAACAGATATGAATACAACACATAAAAGTGTACATCAAAGTATTGGTCATATAAGATCCACTACATCACAAAAGCATAGGTACAAGTGCTAGACAAAAGAATATGTATACATCAAGGAGTCTCTATCTCGGATGAATAAAACAAAAACTACTAAGATAAGTAGTTAGCCAAAAGTCAAATGACGGATCCTGATAATAAGTCAAGTAGAAGCACCTGAAATACCTCGGTCTGACCCGAGTATTATTTAAGGAGAAATTAATAAACGGATCAATCTAGCTATAAATATCATATTAAATGATATAGCATAGGAGATATGACAAAAACATATGACAATAATAATGCCATACTGTGACAAGTATACATTAAATAACAACAAAAATCATACAATATCTCAAATTTTCTCAAACACGAAAAAGAATGACATATTTTTTATTTTATTCACCAAGCAACAAATATTGATCAAGCTTATTGATATAATCACAAAAATTGGTGAAACACAAATTTTAGAAATCATCATTAGAAATCCATAAAACACAAATGGGGGAGGCCTATTACAAACGGGGGCATGAAAACTCACTAACACGTGCATCACAAACGGAATGCTATTCCATGATCGCTAACCATCAAATTTGAGCCAAGGCTCCACAAACGGCCCGAAGACCATGGGTCGCGACCCCACCAATTTTGAGCCGAAACTCCACAAACGGCGTTTAGTCCCCCACACGAACAAAGAGACATCGCACATCGCTAGTCTAAATCACAAAATGATCATCATTGATCGATAAGTGCAAATTACACCAAGTTAGTAAATAAATGAGTTTAGCTTCAGGTCCAAAACCACTGGCATAACTTAAATATTTACGAACAGATTGTAGATTTCCACTTGAAAATTGTCACAAGATTTCAACCGAACAAGTCCAAGAATTAAACGACAAAGTAAACACAAGCGTTTCATGCCACTTGTTTTGCTAAGTCGTTTAATTGGATTTCTCGAACGAATGGGGTACAGGTTTGCATATACTAATAGATTGGAAAACAGTTTTAAAAGCGAGCTTGGTATTAGAATTAAAGTTGAAATCATTTTTGTGAAAGAGTTTGGATATTTACTACTAGTATAGAAACCTTTGTATTTTAAAGTGACAAATCACAGAAAATGATTGTAAAGACGATCTATCACCAAAAATTCACATTCGACGACGTGAATTAAAACCCCAAAAATCGATATCTAATCCAATAAATTAGATATACCCAAAAATCCAGAAAAGAAGTCATCAAAGTCGATAATATATGACAATAACCATTAGCATCGACAAAATTCGATAAAAATTGGAAATCCACTAAAAAACAGCCAAAATAGGCAAAATTGATAGTTTCGAACGTCTGGTAGGTATTTCCAGACATCTGGCCCTAGGTTCTGGAAATATATATGAGTTTTCTCCTTTCTCTTTTTAATTCCACAACCATTTCAGACGTCTGTATTTTTCAACCAGACGTCTGGATTTTGTTCTAGATGTTTGGATTCTTGTTCCAAACGTCTGGATTTTAGCTCTGCCCTTTTTTGTTTTCCAAGGACCCTTTCCAGACGTCTAGATTTTTCAACCAAACGTCTGGATTTTGTTTCAGATGCCTGAATTTTATTCCAGACTTTTGGATTTTTCTGCTAGGCAAAAAAATCAGCATAGCCCAAAAAGGGCAAATCCAAACCGAAATGCGATCGAACGAGCGATGGATGCTAGGGATTTATTCCAATCGACAACCCAACACTATAGGCTTTTAGATACACCACCAAAAAACATGGACAAACATCCAAGATAGAATCTTTAAAGATTTTGACTTCAAAACACCAAAATTGAAAAATTCACCAAATCAATTCAAATCAAAAGCAACTGAACATGAAATAGATGCTAGGAAATCATACCTAACAAAAATGAAAGCTATAGACATAGATTTGAGTTAAAGAACAAGGAATGAGGAGCCTTAAAACAAAGCAAGACCAATTCCTCTTCAATACACCTCTAGAATCTTCAATCGATTATCATAGGTGAAGTTTTTCCTAAGTTAGGTTATAGGAATTTCTGAAAATTGAAGAGAGATTGAGATAGAGAAGATGAAGAGGATGCTTACCTACTCTTCTCTTTGATTTTAGAGAAAGAACTTGAATTTTCTAAGAGAACTATGGCTTAGGAATTTCTAATTTCCTTTCTTTTCCCCCATTTTTTTCTTTAGCTTGAGTGTTAGGAAATGTTACGAATGAATGAAGAGGAGTGTAGGCGGAGTTAAGGTATTAGATGAGTTGGGTTCTCTTGTTAGGTTATTGGGCTGAAACCCAAACCCAATGCCCCAAATAAAAATACCAAAATTCAACTCAACTCCAAACATATCGATGTTTATACTTAAAAGGTCCCAAACACCGCTTTGGACTCAATAGAAGTAGTCTCGAGTCCTAATTCGACTATTTACAAAAACTAGCATTTCAGACTCTAATCCGACTAACTATGTTATATTTAAATTAAACATTTAAATATATAATCGTAAAAATATGCGGGTTGCTACAGACTCCCCTCCTTAAAGAAATTGCGTCCTTGCAATACTTAAGAAGAAAACAAAGAGTAAAAAACATACTAAAGCATAACAACACAAAAGAAGAAATTTTGAAATGAGAAGTTCACCTTAAGGAGCATGAGAGAGTAAGTCCGCATGTGTTCGCTCGATGAATTTTATGGATTCCTAAGAACAAACATTAGGATTTGAGGACCATTGAACTTTTACAAGCGGAACATCTTTATTTCGAAGGCGTTTAACTTCCCTAGTAATGATACGAACAGGATGTTGCTCATAAGTCAAATTAGGTGAAACATCAATCTCTTCAATAACACCGGGCTCAAAAATAAAATCGGAATCCATAAGGAATTTCTATAGTTAAGAAATAAGGAAAACTTTGTGAATAGTAGAAAATTGAGCCGTTAATAAAAGGAGATAAGCCATGGAACCAATGCGTTCGATGATGAGAAATGGGCCAATATATCGAGGCATTAGTTTTCCCGATCGATTGAAACGCACAATGCCCTGCATAGGTGAAACACGAATAAACACAAAATCTTCCACAGAAAATTCCATATTCCTTCTACGGTTAATGGCATATGATTTTTGTCTACTTTGAGCTTCTTTCATCGTATGGCGAATAAGGTCAATCTTTTATGTGGAATGACGAATAAAATCTGGACCTAAAACTAGCTTCTCGTCGGCCTCAAGCCAACATGATGGAGATCGACATGGCCTTGCGTAGAGTGCCTCGAAAGGTGCCATACCAATACTAGATTGGAAGCTATTATTATAGGGAAAACCAACGAGAGAAATATGATCTTCCTAACTTCCACCAAAACCAAGGACACATTCACGAAGAAGATCTTCAAAAGTTTGATTCACACGCTCGGTTTGTCCATCGAACCGAGGATGATAAGCAATGCTAAAATTAAGCTTCATTCCCAAAGCTTTTTGAAGACTCTTCCAAAATCAACTGGTAAATAGTGGATCACGATTGCTAAAATTAGAAGTAGGAACTCCATGCAATTTAATAATCTCTTTAACATAATGTTTGACCAAAAGAGTTACGGTCCGAGTAGATCGAACGGGAATAAAATAGGTCGATTTTGTATGTCTATCTACTATCACTCACAAACTGTCATGACCCGAACGAGAATGGGGAAGACCGTCAATAAAGTCCATGGTGACTTGATCCCACTTCCAAACGAGAATGTATAAAGGTTGCAATAACCCACCGAACCTTTGATGCTCGGCCTTTATGAGTTGGCAAGTTATGCAACGCTTAACGAAGTTGGCAATATCGGATTTCATTCCATCCCAATAATAAAGTCGCTTCATAACCGCGTATACTTTACTACTAACGGGATGAATGGTAAGTTTAGAACGATGAGAATCTTCTAAAATGTCCTTACGAAGATTATTAATAATTGGCACGATAAGTCTACCAAATTTCGAATGCAACCATGAGCATCGATTTCAAAGTCTTTCAAACCATCAATATTTCTATCCCTACAACTTTGGCTAAGATGAGCCGATTAGGGATCAAGAATACGATCTAAAAGAGAAGGATGAGCCTCAAGGCTACATAAAACAAGAGGTGAACAAGAATCGGATTCACGATCTCGAATCTCATAAGTGGATAAAGTCACGTGATCATTCCATTCAGATATCATCATGGAAACAACCGCTTGTTGCTTACGACTAAGGGCATCAGCAAAACAATTTTCCTTTCTGGCAATACAAAGAATATCAAGATCATAAGATGCAAGGAACTCGAGCTAGCATTGTTGACGCAAATTAAGTTCCTTTTGAGAAAATAAATACTTCAAAGATTTATGATCGGTGTAGAGAATAAATTTCTCTCCTAAAAGATACTGACTTCAAATTCTAAGGGCGAAAACAATAGCCGCGAGCTCTAAATCATGAGTTGCATATTTGGTCTTTGAAGGCTTTAATTGCCTAGAAGCATAAGCAATAACACGTTCCCTTTGCATTAGAATGGCTCCCAAACAAACACGACTAGCGTCGGTATAAACAATAAAGTCTTGGTTCCCTTCGGGAATCATAAGAATAGGATCATCGGAAAGGAGTTCTTTTAATTTATGAAAAGCAGCTTCACATTTGTCTGACCAAATTTACTACTCCCTTCTTTGTCAAACTGGTAAGAGGCACGGAAATTTTAGAAAAGTCTTTTATGAACCAACGGTAATAGATCGCCAATCCCAGGAAGCTACGAATTTCTGTCACACTCTTTGTTCTCTTCCAATTTTGAATCGCTTCAAACTTTGAAGGATCCACGGAAATTCCAGATTCAAAAATGATATATCCTAAAAATTCACATGGGATTGCCAAAAGTGGCACATAGAAAATTTTTCTTTCAACCGATTACACCTAAGAGTTTCCAACACAATCCGAAGATGTTATTCATGCTCTTTCTCGGTTTTAGAATAAACAAGAATATCATCTATAAAAATGAGAACGAATCGATCGAGGTAGTCTTTGAAAACTTGATTCATAAGGTCAACGAAATAAACTGGAGCATTTGTTAAACCAAATGGCATGACAAGCCATTCATAAGATCCATAACGAGTACGGAACGATGTCAAAGAAATGCTATCCTCTATAATACGAAGCTGATGAAAACCGGTTGCCAAGTCTAACTGTGAAATGACTCTAGCACTGCTAAGTTGATCAAATAAATCATCAGTTCGATGTAAGGGATATTTATTCTTGATGGAGATCATTAAGCTTGCTATAGTCAACGTAAAGCCTAAGTGTACCATCGGATTTCTTCGCAAAAATAGCTGAAGGTCCCCAAGGAGAGGAACTAGAATGAATGAATTGTTTTGTTTTCAATTCGAATAATTGTTTACGCATCTTCTCATTTTCTTATTGGACATACGTTAAGGAGGACGAGTGATAGGTAGAGCTCCAGGGATTAAACTAATCCTGAACTCAATTGCTTGCTTAGGGGGTAATCCTAAAACTGGCTCAAATATGTTGAAAAATGCACGAACAATGTGAATTAGAGAAATAACATCTTCCTCATCATCATTATAGTCATCATGTGGATTTAGAGGATATAAGGATGCCACCGAATATGAATCTGAATCTCTAAGAACAATAGAAATGTGCTTAACAGATTGAGGATGTTGAAGATATAAGTCCTCCAAGACATTGGATATGGGCTTCATAACGGTTAAGCCAATTCATTACCATAATCATTCCGAAGCCTAAGTAGCGCATAACAAGCAAATCGACTCGAAAAGAATAATCACACAAAATAATCTCGACATCTTTACAAAGAAAACTGAGTGTTGCGGATCCACCAACCGGATTTGCAATTCTCAGTGAATTCATCAAAGCCATAACATTTAAAGAAATTTATCAAGAAGTTCTTTTGATATAAAAGAGTGGGATGCACCCGTATTAAAAAGAACTCGAATAGGATGATCATGAAACATAATAATGTCATTAAGGATAGAATGAGAAATACTTTGACCAAGAGAAGTGTTACTACGCGCTTGCACAACATTTATTTTTCCCTCTTTCTTGCTTGAATGTTTGGGACATGAAAATATATCACGACCCGAACTTTTGCAATAGCGACAAGTAAAGGGCTTGGGACACTTATTTGCATAATGGTCCTTAGAACAATAATTGTAGCACTCTCCAAGACTAGAAGTAGGAGTCTTTTCTATCGAAGTTGCTTGCTTCCCTTTCTTGTTGGGATTAGGGCCTTTCGAACTTAATAGGCCTCTTCTTGTTGTTGTTGAAATTCTGTTTGGCACCCACAGCTTCAACATCACTTTCTTTATCAGCCTCTTCAAGTCGAAGAGCGATATCAACAAGCTGATCGAAAGAAACTTCTAATTTGAAAAGTAATGGCCTTTTGAGGTTCTTATTCAACCCATAAATAACCCTCTGATTTTTCTTAAATGGGGTATTAACGTACAGACCCCATATTTAGAGAGAGATACAAATGACACGACGTAATCCATCACAAAAGATTCACCTTGAACAAGGTCAACGAACTTTAACTCGAATCTTTCCCGAAATTGCTCCCAAGTAAGATCCTCTTCGATAATCTCAGAAAACAAAAGCTCATACCAATCTAATGCTCTCTCTTGGAGCATAGTAGAAGCCACTTGGACTCGATGTAGATCTATAAGATTCATGCGAGAAAAGATGCGATTGCATGTTCTAAGCCAAGCTTGAACTTCTATAATGCTTTCGGAAGCCTTGAATGGCCTTCCACCCAAATTGGTATAGTCACTGCACAGGCGTACAAACCCAGATTTAGGATGAGTAGGCTCTGGAATGGGTCCGACAGCTTGAGCATTCTTTACAAGATCTAAAAGCTGCTAAGTAGACGTAAATACTTTATCCTGAGGGGTAGCACTCGATTGACCGGCACTGAGACGGCCAGGTCTAACCATTTCTCTTCTTTGTGAAAGAAAGAAAGAAGAGGAAAAAGGTTTTTCCTAGAATCAATATAGTAAAACTTGATTGATAAAACCAGGCATCATAAAAGAAAATAGGATAAAACGGGTCCAATGACTCGAATTAAATCCTAAGGAACGATTCCTAAGAGATACTTAGGACAATGATCCTTGCTATTATATTCTTTATTGCTCCAAAGTTTGGTTCTAATACCAAGCTGTGATGCTCCACCTCTATACTCACACTAGCCAAGGACACTACGGAGTAATGCCGTCTACTAGCACGAAGAATAAGTCTATTGAGGAGTGACCATTTGTGTATTTTCTTTGTGCGGGCACCGATATGCCAGATAGTATTACATGCATTTCATTTCTAGTGGAAATCGGACATATCAATACAAACCCAAAGCTACTAAACAGTGGCTATGAGGTCTTCGAAAACAAATAAAATATAAGCATAACACAAAATCAGTCATAGATATCCATATCACTAAGGCAGAAACAAATATGGATACAACACATAAAAGTGTACATCAAAGTAGTGATCATATAAGATCCACTACATCACAAAATAATAGGTACAAGTGCTAGACAAAAGAATATGTATACATTAAGGAGTCGCTATCTCGAATGTATAAGACAAAAACTACTAAGCTAAGTAGTTAGCCAAAAGTCAAATGACGGACCCTGATAAGAAGTCAAGTAGAAGTGCCTGAAATACCTCGGTCTGACTTGAGTATTACTTAAGAAGAAAATAATAAACATATCAGTCTATCTATAAATATCAAATAAAAGGAGATAGGATAAGAGATATGACAAAAACGTATGATAACAATAGTGCCATACTATGACTAGTATACATTAAATAACAACAAAAGTATACAATGTCTCAAATTTTCTCAAACACCAAAAAGAACGTCATATTCTTTATTTTATTCACCAAGCCACAAATATTGATAAAGCTTATCGATATAAATCACAAAAATTGGTGAAACACAAATTCTAGAAATCATCAATCAGAAATCCCGAAAACACAAATTGGGTAGGCCTACCACAATCGGGAGCATGAAAACTCACCAACACGTGCATCACAAACGGAACGCTATTCCATGGTTGCTAACTATCAATTTTGAGCCGAGGCTACACAAACGGCCCGAAAACCATAGGTCGCTACCCCACCAATTTTGAGACGAAACTCCACAAACGGGTTTAGTCCCCCACACGAACAAAGAGACATCGCACATCACTAGTCTAAATCACAAAATGATCATCATTGATCGATAAGTGTAAATTACACTAAGCAAGAAAATAAATGAGTTTATCTTCATTTCCTATAACCATTTGCTTAACTTAAATATTTACGAACAGATTGTAGATTTCCACTTGAAAATTATCATAAGATTTCAACCAAACAAGTCCAAGAATTAAGCGACAAAGTAAACGCATGCATTTCATACCACTTGTTTTGCTAAGTCGTTTAATTGGATTTCTCGAACGAATGAGGAAAAAGTTTGCATATACTGATAGATTGGAAAGCGGTTTCAAAAGCGAGCTTTGTATTAAGAGTAACATTGAAATCATTTTTGTGAAAGAGTTTGGATATTTACTACTAGTATGGAAACCTTTGTATTTTAAAGTGACAAATCACAGAAAATGATTGTAAAAACAATCGGTCACCAAAAATTCACACTCGACGACGTGAATTAAAATCCCAAAAATCGATATCAAGTCCAATCAATTGGATATTCCCGAAATTCCAGAAAAGAAGTCATCAAAGTCAATAATAAATGACAACAATCATTCGGATCAACAAAAATCGATAAAAATTGGAAATCCACTCAAAAACAGCCAAAATAGGCAAAATTGATAGTGCCAGATGTCTGGTAGGTATTTTCAGACGTTTAGCCCTAGCTTTTGGAAAAATATATGCTTTTTCTCCTTTCTTTTTTCAATTCCAGAACCATTTCAGACGTCTGGATTTTTCAACCAAATGTTTGGATTTTTTTCAGACATCTGGATTTTGTTCCGTAAGTTTGGATTTTTCAACTAGCCGTCTAAATTTCGTTCCAGACGTTTGGATTTTTCTTCTAGGCAAAAAAATCAGCCTAGCCCAAAAAGGGAAAATCCAAACCAAAATGCGATCGAACGAGCGATGGATGCTAGGGATTTATGCCAATCGACAACCCAACACAATAGGCTCTACGATACACCACCAATAACATGTCCAAACATCCAAGAAAGGACCTTTAAAGGATTTTGACTTCAAAACATCAAAATTAAAAAAATTCACCAAATCAATTCAAATGAAAAGCAATTGAAAATGAAACAGATGTTAGGAATTCATACCTAACAACAATGAAAGCTATAGACATATATATGAGTTCAAGAACTCACCTTTAAACTCAAAAACAAGGAATGAGGAGCTTTAAAACAAAGCAAGACCAATTCCTCTTCAATACACCTCTAGAATCTTCAATCTATTATCAAAGGTGAAGTTATTCCTAAGTTAGGTTATAGGAATTTTTGAAAATTAAAGAGAGATTGAGATGGAGAAGATGAAGAGGATGCCTACCTAAGCTTCTCTTTGATTTTAGAAAAAGAACTTGAACTTCCTAAGAGAACTAGGACTTAGAAATTTTTAATTTCCTTTCTATTCCCCATTTTTCTCTTTAGCTTGAGTGTTAGGAAATTTTATGAATGAATGAATAGGAGTGGGGGGAGGGGAGTTAGGGTATTAGATGAGTTGGGTTCTCTTGTTAGGTTATTGGGCTGAAACCGAAACCCAAAGCCCCAAATAAAAATACCAAAATTATAGTCAACTCCAAACATATCGTTGTTTATACTCAAAAAGGTCGTGAACACCGTTTTGGACTCAATGGAAGTGATCTCGAGTCCAAATTCGACCGTTTACACAAAGTAGCATTTAGAACTCTAATCCAACTAAGATGCTATATTTAAATTAAACATTTAAATATACAATCGTTAGAATACGCGAGTTGTTACAGCAGGCGTGTTTTGATAAGCTTGGATGCGCGTTAGTTGTAGAAGAGGGTTGTGGCTTTTGGGCGTGGGTATCGGATTGGATGGGAGGAGTAAGCGGGCCTTAGTCCTGGAGTTTTGGGCTAGGGTGAAATTGTATTGTTTTGTCCTAGCTTATAAAACTAAGTCATTGATTTTTAAAAATGTGATAACAACTCCATTTTACATCTATTTGACCCGTGGGTTTTTACTCTAGGTTCGAGTTTTTGAGTAGCATACTTTGGCATAAATAGTTGGTAATTTTGTTGAAGTATAATTTATAGATAAAATAATATAGACTGAATATAATTATGTTGATAATTACATATTTATTTAATTTTACTTCATTGACGGTATCTGTTAGGAGAATAAATCCACATTCTACTATAATTAAATTGAGTGGATTAGTTGGATATCTATTAGGCAAAATAAATCCCTGTTCCATTATCATGCTAATTTGGACATTTAATTGACCAGTTAATTAATATTGGAAAAGTGATGTGTTAACTATAGATGGTTAATTATGGAATTGATTTACATATATGTTGCTTGCGTAAAACCGATTGTTTGACATGAAACGTCAAATTGAATTAAATGGTAACTTGACTAAGTACCGTTGGGGTCACTAAGCCTCTTTTTGAATATGTAAAGTTATGGTCTAAATTAACTTCAATTTTATAACAACTTGACGATAAGTGTTTATTCAATTATAAACGATTTTAATTTTTTTTTAATGATGATTAAGGCATTTAATCATATTATTAATGAGGTTAATGTTAATTAATTATTTTAATTAATGGTGTTTAAGTTAACTAATCATTTAATTAATGGTATTTAAAGTTAATTAATCGATGTAATTAAGGATGTTTAAAGTTAATTAATTGATTTAATTAATTGTGTTTAAGTTAATAAAGTGATTTTCTAAAAGTGTTTATATTTTTAGAAATAGAGTTATAAAAGGAATTTCACTTAGTAAATGATATTTCGTAAAGGAGATTTACGAAATATCATTTGGTAAAGGAAATTATAAAATGAGATTTTTTTGTTGGAGTTTTATAGGAGATATTTTTTCAACGGAGATTTACAGATGGTATAATATAAAAAAAAGAGATTTATTGATGGTAATTTATAGAATAGAAGACTGGATCTATAAGTGATATTTTAAAGATAATGAAGATTTTGGTTAAATATATATAAGATTTATAAAAATGCGTTGGATTTATATAAAGGATTTTACAAAAGATTTGTGTAAAGAAGTTTATAAAGGGAGATTTATAAAAGAGTTTTATAAATAGAAAAGAGTTTTATAAATCATTTTAAAGATTTAAGAAAGAAGTTTTATAAATTATTTGGATATTTATAAAACGATTTGAAATATGAAATGGGCTATTGAAAAGAGAATTTAATAAAGTAATGATATTGATTTGATAAATTATCCTCCAACCATTAAAACCTACCAATAATTTAAGTTTCATGTCATTCCCTATCTCCGAGGAGCAGTGGTTTGGACATCTATCTCTCGATGTCCCCAATCTTGCTGATAACCTTGCTTGATGTGCATTACCCATAAGTTGACACTGTCAAACCACGGAAAACCATATCTTGCTTAGCCGCGAGTGAAACCATGACTCTTCCGTAGCTTTATCACTTAGCTATTCCTGTTTTTGGGAATCGTTTCTCCAAGTGCCGATGTTCGAGCAATGTTCTTCAATGTCACCTATTTCTAGGCATTAGTCGACATTGGCCATGCGAGGAAAATTATCTGATTGCCCCTACTCAAGCTCTACTTCTTTTTTCCTAATCCTAGACCAGAAATATTATTTGTTTCCATCCTTTAATGACTACCCTCGCTTATCCTCGGCCATAGTGCCATAAGTGAGTCTTGAATATCTCATCCATAGACCGTTCACATATCCGAGAACCTGTGTAACGACCTGTAATTTTTGATAATTTAAATTTGTTAATTTAATAAGATTTTGTGATTTAATATTAAGAGAAATAAAAATTTGTGATGCATTAATGAAATAATAAATAAAATGAAATGTAATAGGGTAAATTTAAGTAATCATTAACAATTTGAATGATATTCCAATCACTTGAAATGATTTAAAGGTTATACCAAGTTATAAAGTGAATATAGGAAAGCAAATGTAAATATCAAATTAATTAATGTAATAATACATAATTAATGGTAATTGAATAAAATCAGTGTTATGTAAGTAATTACAATTTTTATTTGAAAATAATAAACTCATAAGTGTGATTAATAGTTAATGGTAACAATCATTATACGTTACCTATTTATTTAGTCTATTAAATTAAATTGGAAATCGATTGCAATTAAATGAAATTAAATATTAGTTAATAGAAATTAAGGTGAAATTGTAAATTACTAATGTAATAAGAGATAAACTAATGTTATTAAATCCTTACAAGATAATTGATTGAATAACAAGATTTAAAATCAAATAAATGGATTTATTAAGATTTTAATTTATAATTACTAAACTTATTAAAAAATTGAAATTAGATGCTGAAAATTTTGAAATATTCAATAATAAATTGATGTAGAAAATTGTTTTAAAAGGATTATAAATTACTAAGTAATCCAAAATGATAGAAATTGAAAATTATTAAATTTGAAATTAAAAGTGAGTTAATTAATTTAATATTAATTTTTTGAAATAGCCATTTTGGCCACTAAGTCGGATTTCGGCGAAACCTGTTTCATTAGATCCGAAACGATGAATTATTGTACGATTTTAAGTTTCATAGCGATCAGACTTGTCGTTTGATCTACGGGCTCGGAACGCCTAGAAATACATTTAATTGAAATCAATTTGAAATAAGCTTGTTTTATGCTAACTTCTTTATACGATGGAATTTCGACCTGAAACCAGTTCCATTGAGTTGAATATTATCGAAAACATCTATTTTGATATATGGGATTACCTACTTACGTTCCGAAAGCCAAACGAGATTTTCGGATCATTTATCGCTCAAACCAAAAACCAATTTGATCCATTCATTTCTATTTCTGATCTGCCTATAAATAGCCTATTATAAACACTAGTTATTACTTATTCCATTTGTTTGTATGTGCATTTCCTTCTCAACTGCTCATTCCAATGGCAGACAAACCAAAACCAAAATCCCCCAATTCAATTTCAAATTCAATTCCAAAATTTAAACTCCCCAAACTATGTCATATCATATATCAATTCGAAGCTCTTGACAATCATAATCCACTCCAACGATTCGATTTTCATTTTAGTACGTCGTCTAATCAGTAAACATTGAAGAATTCTCGGCCGTTCTTTTCGTCGCGATCTACCGCAACTGATCGGTGAATCAATAGTGCTAGGTTGTAGAGAGAGGCAATCGTAGTTCATCGTAGTGTGTTACTTGACGAGTTGATGGTTGGATCGTCGGGATTAATTAAATTAGGGTTGGTATACGTGGCGGCGGTTGCTTGCTTTAGGTGCCCCGTTTTTCGTTCGCGAGGCTCAGGGAGGGTTGAGATGCGGCGCGGCAGTTCTGGCATGGGTGTGGCGTCAACGACATGAGCGGCGATGGGTGGTAGCCGGTCTCTTGCACGCGAAGCATTGGGGTCGCGTGCGATATGGTTTCCAGGGATGGGGGGAGGACGTGCTGTCATGTGCTAGTTGAGTTGAAATTTCTTTAATCTAGTTTATTTAAATTCAATTATAAGTCATATAACTTCTAATCATCATAATTTTTGTGTACGAGGTCGGATTTACGTATGGTTTGCTCCATTAGGGTTGTATCGAAATTTTGGACATTTTGATACTGGTTTGCACGAATTCTGAAACTGTTTGAATTTGGGCCCTAAATTGGACCCTAAATTGGATTTTAAATCGTTTTAAAATCAAAGGTGAGTGTTTTAACCCACTCGCAACTTTTCAAATTTCTTTGGTTAGTCAAATTAAATTTGTGAGGTGATTAGGAATTTATTTATTGCTATTCGGCATGTTTAAATCATCATTCCAATTAATTTGAATTTATTGTTATTTAATTTATTATTGAATTTAATTTACTAGTTAATTTCCTGTTGTTGATACCCAGTTATTTGTTGAAATTTATTAATTGACTTGGATGATGATTATGGTGGATCTTTGGTGGTTGATATTGGATGATTGGATGTTAAGTTTGATTTACATACTGTTATCACTCTGCAAGTTCCCGTAGTTATTGTTTAGGAAAATCATTATGGGTTGAAGTGATATATACCCAAACGATCTATAGATTAGGAAAAATCGTTATAGGTTGAAACGATAGACTCGAGTGATTTTATGAATTTTTAATAATTAATTCCGAATGCTCTTTGAAATGATATATAACCATAAAATTTTAAGTTGCCGATTGAAATCATAAATATTCATATCACTTAACCCTAGGTTAGAGAATTATATATGGATACCGGATTGGTTAAATTAAATGATTTTCAATCATTAATTTGTTTGAATTTAGTTAAATGACATTTTGAAATAAAATTTGATTTATATAAATTGAATTAGTGTTGAAAATCGAGTTTATGTTGAAATTTGAATTGGTTTAAAGAAATTGTATAAAGAAATTTAAGTGAAGCTTTTAAGTTGAATTTTGAAGTATAAGTGAAGTTTAGCGAAATTGGGTTATTAAAATTGTTAGAAATATAACTTTGAAATATAGTGGAATTGGAGTAATTTAAATTGATGTTTCAAACATGGTTTGGAAGCGATAGAGAATTAAATATTTTATTGAGAATTTGTATTCAATGATCTAAAATTAGGTTTTTGGAAATTGGAAATGGTCCAAATATATTGAAATGAAATAAATAGTTTAAATTGGTATAAATTTCAAATTCATGTTTAATATAAACTTCTTAAAAATATATTATTTTAAAGATTCTAAATTTTAAGAATTATCAAATTATTAAACTATTTTAATTTATATTAACTATATTAAATCATTTAGCATATTTTAAACCATTAAATTTATTTTAAAACTAATCAACCCATTATAACTTATTTTAAATCTAATTAATCTATTTTAAAGCTATTTAATCTATTTTAGTTATATTTAATTTATTTTAAATCTATTTAACTTTCTTAAATCTATTTAACAAGTACCTTTA
Source organism: Allium cepa (assembly GCA_030765085.1). Taxonomy (NCBI): domain Eukaryota; kingdom Viridiplantae; phylum Streptophyta; class Magnoliopsida; order Asparagales; family Amaryllidaceae; genus Allium; species Allium cepa. Next base: position 762,536,097 of record CM060937.1, on the reverse strand, counting down.
TTCTATAATAAAAGTGTTTTAGAGTATTTTAACTATTTATAACTATCTTAACTATCTATAACCATTTAAACTATTTTCTAAATTTTCAGACTAAGCAAAGGGAAAGTGTTTATATCCAAATTTGTTGGTTAAAAAGCAAATATGGTTAAATGGTGTTGTAACCTAAGTCGGGTTTTAAATGTTATAAATAATTGAATATGATGATTTCGAAGTAAGAATTTAACCTAATTGGAAACCTGATTTTAAAAGAAATTATGATTTCAGAAAAGATATGATGTCAAAAGTGAATATGATTTTGGAAGTGATATGGTTTTGAGAATATGATATCTTGATATAAATTATGAATTGACTTTTGAAATGTAAAAGAACCCTCCTCTGTGAAATAAGCGTTTGGTTGTTAAAGAGATGGGGATCAGACATTGTCATACTCTCCGCCATTATCAAAAACCACTTTAACAACTGTGTACGTAGTGGAGATTGCAGAAATGAAGTAGCATGGTTTGGCGAACGATTCTATATAAGGTATTTACGTGACCTTGGCAACTTGATGTGGCTAAAATCAGGAGCCATACCGGCCAAATGAGGTCATTGCTCTGATCGGGCACACTTCTTCGATGCTATATTCTGACTTTGTGATTGATTTGGTGGCCACCCTTGGTTTTGATTGTTGAGTGTGTTCCGAGGTAGGCGGTAGTAGCTTCTATGCGTCATGTAACGATCGACATTTTTCGACGCTCGAAAACCGACATCAATACGTCCACTATATCAACTGCCAAGTAATCGAACGCCGGAAAACCATACCGTTAGGGTTAAAGACGAAGAAAAAGATAGAAGAAGAGAAAAAAAGATAGAACAAAACAGAAACAACAGAACAATATCAGAATCTCATAATCATAGCGGAACAACATATAATAGATAAATGAATAATCTTTAAACAAAGAACTATATCAGTTATTACATTACATCATATTACATTACATTTCATCATCAGAGTGTACAACAACAAACAATAACAAACGGCGGAAAGGAAATACTCTATACTAGTGAATACGCCATGCATCCATCTTGCCTCCAGCAACTCCTGAATTCCACAATATCCTGATAAACCTTACTCTTGACTGTCCGTGTGGAAATTGGTGGGCACCCAGAGTTTAGGAAGGAAAACAATAAACTCCGAGTCAGTCATGTGGCTGGTGTGAGAACTCAAAACAGTTTATCTTTAAAACAAAATAGAGGAATATTTTTAAAGTCAATTCGCAATGCTTTTTTTTAAAAACGGGACTACCATAAGGCCTCCCGCACACACACACAATGCAAACGCAGAATCGGAGGAGATTTCTCCTTATGATAGTCAAAGATGCTTGATACACATTAAAAGGAAACATTTGATATTATTACTAGTGCATAGTGTAGGAAAAATCATTTCGAAAGTAAAGATATAAATCTTAGCCAGCATAGGCATTCCGCACTTATGCCTACTATAGCTACCATCCAAACAGTGGGGCACCACCACAAGTGAATGATCGGTTCTACAACTAAAACCGTACAAGATCGTATTGTTTCTTTGGATTTCCAACAAATGGTCAGGCCAAGGAACTTCCCATTGCCACATGGGTACGCCTCTGGATAGACGACCCGAGAACCAAATCGGATCTCTGCCAACACAAGGCCGGGTTACCCCTAACTGGGTAACCATTGACACGAATATGTCATCCCCCGATCATAACTGTTCTATCCGAGGATCCTCGATGTCCAACAACCACAAAATTTGAAGCAACAACATAGGTTAAATATCTGGGCTCCATACCATGATACCACCTCTATCTAGAAGGAATGACATACACTAAAGGGGCGCTACCCCCTAATAACCTTGCCGCATCCTTCCTGTTTTGACCATTTCCGGGGTGTGAGGTCCGACGAAGTCTCATCCACAAAGTCACGCTTTATACAAAAGCTGTGCTTTGGGTCAACAAATGATCAAAGTAATGATCACCAAGATAAAGGATCAAACAAATGATCATATCACAAATGATCAAACAATGACCATTTCACAACAACACTTAGCATGTCACATTACCAAATTGGGAGTATATCGCTAATAACCTTCAACTACATAACCTCTGAGCTCGTACGTATCACATATTCGAAATGGGTTATATGACCCCAAGGTCCTTTCCCGGCTAACCCGAATAGTGAGCGCTTATTCAAAAATAAGTGTGGCATTCAAACTCAAACAATCACAACAAATACCCATTTAAAGGTAAATATTGATAGTCGGATTATTTAACTATCAATTAGGCATGCTCAACATCACCAGATTCCAAATAATTTTCCAAATTATTTACTTTCCAAAATATCTTTACTAGATATAAAATTTCCACACTTCAATCATTTGAAAACAAATTTTCAAATAACTTTTCAATCCTTTATCACTTTTGAAAACAAATTTCAATCATTTTCCTTACTCGAAAATACTTTCATTTCAAAATGATTTCATTTAAACCAATTAAATAAATCCTTACCGATTTACTTTATATTTACGTTCCAAAACCGTAAATTTATTCCCACACTTTAAAAATAAATCAACGTTTATTTTTAAACAAATTCCCCTTTCTTTTATAAATTCCACAGTGAATTTTTAATACCAAAATATCTATGATATACGATTTTCAATCGATTTCAAATATTCACTTTCAATTTATCTTTACAAGGGTAAAATCTCAAAACATTCACTTCATATTGGAAAACATTTCCCTACTTATTTAATAATAAGTAATTCACAAATTCATTTATTTTCAACACTTGGAAAATATTCAATATACTTAAATCGAAATTAAGTATATATTTCATTCTTTAAGGAAATCATTCTCTTAAACACATTTATTTGGGCCAAAACAAATGTTACGTAAAACATCGTTACGACAACCCAAAATCACTAGTATAGGGATTCAAAATTAAAATAGATATATAAATCCCAATACTATACAAAAACCTTTTCTTTCGAAAACCATTTACTATAACAATAGTGTTATATTCCATCATTTCCTTCTATTTCTCGAAAACGTCTATTTCGACAATAAATGTTGAAATCTATGTATTCGATTCATAATACATTTTAAAACGTCGTTAAAACAATTAACTTCATTTTATAATATTCATTTTCCCAAGCATATCCATTTTATTTGATAATATATTCACTGTCCAAAATCGTGAATATACTTCCTTAACCAATTTCAACTTTCAATTTATCAAATTCCATTGATTTCGAATTTATAAACCATGTCTATAAATTCCATTCCTATATATAATCTTCGATTTATAAATCTCTTTTATTAATCCAATTCAATTTATATAACTCAATTTTATACTAGAAGTCCATATTATAAGTTAAGAACTTATAATCCATTTATTTACAAATCGTTCTTTTAAAACTTTACAAATTACAAATCTTATTCACTTATGAATTCATTTATTATTCATTTTAACGCTTATAAATACTCGTTTTGTAATTCCTATATTTTTAATTTATAAATATCAAATCATAAATCTTTTATATAAATTGTTTTTTTTAAAACAATTCAAAAATCCCAATTTAACTAAATTTATTCTTTTAATAATTTACAAATCGTTATTTAAAGCTCGTATACTTCAAAATCATACTTAAGTATTATTTTCCCAAAAATCATAACTTTTATGAAAATAAAATAATAACGTTTATTTATTTTAACAATTGAAAATTAAATAAAACGTATACTTTCGAAAATCGCTTTAAAACTCCTTTTAAAAAAACCAAAATCATTATTTTAAAACTTCAGAAATGGATCCGATGATGCAGCGGCACCAAATAGTCAATCACGACATCCAAATATCATATATCGATATGATATTCAACAAATATCACAATATCTGTAAATAAACCAATACAGTTGAGAAATCCAGTTGGATCCCTCCAACCTGTTTCCCTACATCCGAAGAGGTTAGCACAATACCAATTCCGTTCCAGTACGGAATTATCGTGGTATATGGGATTTATAAAAATATCATCCGCTTAATAGACGGTGCAATAGGGTCTCATCTGCTATATAATGCGGGAAAATCAACTCCAAGTACATATATAATACCAATTTCACTGTACTGTGAAATATTCACGGTATATGTTTTTAATAAATAACCTCCGCTTACTAACGGCGCATAATGTCTATTTTAACAATCAATTGATAACAATCATCATTTAAACATGCATTCAAGTATTTTAAATATAAATATTTAAAATAAAAATCGAAACCGATTCGATTGAGTGAGAAGTTCTCACCTTGATTTTCCGATAGCAATTCGTAGCGTTTTATTTCGACTAAAATTAAACGGATGTTTAATTTTACTCGAAATTTTCGCTAGCTCCAAACGACTTCAATCCAATTCCATAGCGTAGTGCTCGTCCATACGAACCTAACGCAAAAAGCTACGTCGAATTCCGACCTCGTACAAACAAGTTATAAATTTTTAAAGATTGTACGATTTAAAACATAAAACAATTTAAATTTTTATATTTCATTTTACAACCTTATTCATATCTAGTCGTCCATTCTCTGGAAACAAATCAAGTTCGTACCTCACTTCATCTCTCCCAGGCGAAAGCTTCCAGGCAACGAATGAAGGCCGAACCAAATTCAACACGCTAGGGTTAATAACCGCTCCCTCCACGTTGACCAAAACTCCATCATTTCGCCACCATTTGAAGCGCCATCTCTAGAACCACCCACGCCGGCCGACCGCACCTCCCTAGTGCCCCCATCTCCTCGAAAAACGTGACCAAAGCCGGCCACTTCAAACCCAAATTCGCGACAATCCAAAGCTCCATTTCCCATCACAGCCGTTCACTTTGTAGAGCTCGACATGCTCTTTGATTTTCTAGTTGAGAGTTTTACACGAAAGTTAATGGATGTGGAGAAATGGAGGGAAGAAAGGCGCGGGTTTCTGGCCATCGAACAGATAATGGCGGCTAGGGTTAGGGTTCTAGGCTTGAGTGTAAAACTGTGAAATATGGGGCCTTTTATAGAAAAAACGACGTACACTATTCATTGAAAATTTTCCGAACTCTAAACGAAGCATGTCGATTGGCGTTTCTAAGGTTTACCCCTTGTTCCGAACACAATGGAACATTTTTCGGGAGCTAATTCGATCATCTGTGCGAGTTATGGCAATAAACGTTCGATTTAAAATTAAATCGGTAAATCAAATTTCTAGGCGTTTTAGCTTGCACCGGACAAATGGTAAATCCGATTGACACGAAATTTGAAACCATACAATAATATCACATTACGGATCCGATGAAACTTGTTTCGTCGAAATCCGAGACTGTTTGAAAAATGGCTATTTTAACTCGCCAAATAAATATTAAAACAATTTCGATGCGTTTCAAGCCGCCACGGTCAAAAGACAACTCCGATCGCTACGAAAATTGAAATCCGATAACAACAAACTATTACGGGTACAATGGAACTAGTTTCGTCGAATTCTGAGACTGTTCGAAAATTGACTAATTTCACTAGTCGATTAAATATTAAAATATTCAATTTTCACAAATTAACTCTTAATTCAATTTTAAAAGTTCTAAAATATCGTTCTAACTCCAATATGATTAAATAAAATTTTATAAATCATTTTCAATCATATTTAACTCGATATTCAATTATTTCAGAAATTTCAACTATTAAATAATCGATTTAATTATCCAATTAAATTCAATTATTCGAAATAAAATTTATTCGACTCATAAATTCCACTTATTAAAAATTAAAAATGATTAAATATTAAAATTTTAATTAATAGAAATTCTGGGTTGTTATAGAATTCCCCCTTAAAAGAATTTCGTCCTCGAAATTACCAAGTAAGAAAAAGTTGCAGAATTCATTAACTTTCCAAAACAAATTTATACTTCTTTCCATACTTTACTAAGTTTTCAAGTCTATACTTAGTTATCTTTTCAAAACCAAACTATATCGTTTAATTTTCAATTCCAAAACCAAAATTATAGGTTTCACAAATTTCCCAAATTTTCTCAAAATTTTTCTAACGCCTTAAATTTTCGAAAAAATTCGCCATAGTCTCCTTTGCGCGGCTTGATCCAAAAAAAATGACAGTATATATATCACAAATATACATCTCATCAAGTAATGAGGCATCCCGCAGGGAAAAAAGTGTAAAAGTACGGTATGTAATCCGAGATATGTATCTTATTTATTATTAGCGAGCGTATACGGCTAATATAGCGCAAAAGCGAGCTCCAAATGCGAAGCAAGCGCAATCCGCAAGTACTAAACACTCAACAACAACATGAGAATCATGCATATATGAAAATAGTATCAATATACAACATATAGAAACATAACAACTACATATGCCAACATAGCAAATGCAACAAAACAACAAATGCAAACATCAACCAACTATCATCCATAACCAAATCAATATTCATTCATATTCTCATTAATATTCAATGAATTGGTTATCAATTTAAATCACATTTGATTTATTTACATTGGATTTACTAACATTCATTCATATTCAATTTTTATTAGTTTTCATTCACTAATTTAAATCTAATTCACATTCAATTCTATTCAAATTTATTTACTTTCAATTTGAATTCAATTTCATAGCTTTTAATTTTGTCAATTCCATTTCATTAATCACCTAATGAATTACATACAATCAATTAGTAATCATATAACAACCAATGTATATTCAACATAACCAAATTATTTAATTTACATTCAATTTGGTCCAACACTTTTAATTCCAATTGGTTTGATATTCTCTTGACTTTCATTCAATTTATTCAATTTCCAAAAACATTAGCTTTTAATGAATTAACACTTATATTCATTGTTTCATACTAATTATTTACATTCAATTGATTAATATTTCATCCCTTCATCAATTCAATTGTTAATTCCTTTAACAATATAAAGTTGAATTTCATTCATATAACTCAAGTTCAAATTCTTAATGACTTCACTTCATTAATTCACTTATTAATTTACTTCGACACCAAAATCAACTTTATTCAACATTATTTAAGTTATGTTCCATTTCAAACATCTTATCAAATCCAAATTAATTTATTTAACTTTCCTTTTGTTAAATTTAAAATCACATGTCTTTGAGGTCAAATTTATTTCAACTTGGATTTTATTGATTTACTTATACTTCCTTTAATTTAACTCCATCCTTTAAGTTAAATTTACTCCATCAAAATTTAAATTGTATAAGTTATCAACTCATTTATCATTCCCATAAATATTTTAAATAGGATTCCAGAGTCTTTTCAACCTATCAAAATCATTTTTGAAACCAATTCAATTATCCTTTGAATTTCAAAACCCAAACTCAAATTTTCCAAACAACTTCCATTAAGACAATTTGGCAGCAATCCCTCTTTTGGAAACCCGAAAATGAACACCAATGATGTTGCAATCATCATCGGAATTATTTTCCAACGACCGAAAAGAGTTTAGAGCTTTAATTTCTCCAAAACAACTTTCCAAAATATCAAATCCTTTCAAAACACTTCTCTGGAATTTTATTTTCAGATTATAAATCAAATTTATACATCTTTTACTTATATAATTTCACTTCTTATATATATAAGATTATTTCACAATTTTAAATCATTTTAATTATAATTCCACACTTATAATTTATTTGTTTATAAAATTCATTCTTTTTCAACTGTTGTTTTTATTTAACTTATTCAAACAACTTTTGTTTACTTGCGTGTATTCTTACATTTTCAACAATCAACAATCAATTTATATACACTTAATAATCCTAAAAAATTTATTCCTTTATATATAAAATAAAATCAAGGTAAAATTATTTCATTTACCCAATTTAAACAATACTGTGTCGAATTGTTCTATTCAAGTGTTTAGAAACCCCTTCGATACAGTTGCGCAGACTGTGCCGACGAAGGTTCATATGCCACTCAACAAACCAATCATCACAATATGAAACAATTTAATATTCACTAACAAATACGTGCTCATATCTATTATTACACTCAACTCATTCTAGAGTACTACTGACTCTATCTCTAATGAGCAACGCCCAACAGAGCCATGGTTGTCGCTTAACCATAAGCTCTGATACCAAATGTAACGATCGACATTTTTCAACGCTCGAAAACCAACATCAATACGTCCACTGTATCAACTGCCAAGCAATCGAAGGCCGGAAAACCGTACCGTTAGGGTTAAAGAAGAAGAAAAAGATAGAAGAAGAGAGAAAAAGATAGAACAGAACAGAAACAATAGAACAATATCAGAATCTCACAATCGCAGCGGAACAACATATAATAGATAAATGAATAATCTTTAAACAAAGAACTATATCAGTTATTACATTACATCATATTACATTACATTTCATCATCAGAGTGTACAACAACAAACAATAACAAACAGCGGAAAGGAAATACTATATACTAGTGAATACGCCATGCATCCATCTTGCCTCCAGCAACTCCTGAATTCTAGAATATCCTGATAAACCTTACTCTTGACTGCCCGTGTGGAAATTGGTGGGCAACCAGAGTTTAGGAAGGAAAACAATAAACTCCGAGTCAGTCATGTGACTGGTGTGAGAACTTGAAACAGTTTATCTTTAAAACAAAATAGAGGAATATTTTTAAAGTCAATTCGCAATGCTTTTTTTAAAAATGGGACTACTATAAGGCCTCCAGCACACACGCACAACGCAAACGCAGAATCGGAGGAGATTTCTCCTTATGATAGTCAAAGATGCTTGATACGCATTAAAAAGAAACATTTGATATTATTACTAGTGCATAGTGTAGAAAAAAAAATTTCGAAAGTAAAGATATAAATCTTAGCCAGCATAGGCATTCCGCACTTATGCCTACTATAGCTACCAGCCAAACGGTGGGGCGCCACCATAAGTGAATGATAGGTTCTACAACCAAAACCGTACAAGATCGTATTGTTTCTTTGGATTTCCAACAAATGGTCAGGCTAAGGAACTTCCCATTGCCACATGGGTATGCCTTTGGAAAGACGACCCGAGAACCAAACCGGGTCTCTGCCAACACAAGGCCAGGTTACCCCTAACTGGGTAACTACTGACACGAATACGTCATCCCACGATCGTAACCGATCTATCTGAGTCTCGATTTCCAACAACCACAAAATTTGCAGCAACAACATATGTTAAATATCTGGGCTCCATACCATGATACCACCTCTATCCAGAAGGAATGACATACACTAAAGGGGCGCTACCCCCTAATAACCTTGCTGCATCCTTCCTGTTTTGACCATTTTCGGGATGTGAGGTCCGACGAAGTCTCGTCCACAAAGTCACGCTTTATAAGAAAGCTGTGCTTTGGGTCAACAAATGATCAAAGTAATGATCACCAAAATAAATGATCAAACAAATGATCATATCACAAATGATCAAACAATGACCATTTCACAGCAACACTCAGCATGTCACATTACCAAAGTGGGAGTATATCACTAATAACCTTCAACTACATAACCTCTGAGCTCGTACGTCTCAGAGAAGGGTGTTAAGCTAAGAGAATAAATTCTCCGCCACCAACAGAAATATATTTGAAAGAAATCAGCTTTATATCTCAACTTGTAATGTCATACATACCATCCATACAAGTCTGTTCCGGGCTCGAACAGAACCGAAGGCACTTACAAAGAAGTCCTTGCATTCCGGATAATTTCTAATCACGTCTGGACTTCCCGTCACTAAGGGTGATAAAACCTCTATATCGGAGATCAGCCGATGCAGAGTAACTCAACGGTAATCCCTCCGTTTTCAAAAATATCCGGTCTTCAACACCGGTCATCAAATGCAATCCATTACGACGTATCATATATTCGAAATTGGTTATACGACCCCAAGGTTCTTTCCCGGCTAACTCGAATAGTGAGCGCTTATTCAAAAATAAGTGTGGCATTCAAACTCAAACAATCACAACAAATACCCATTTAAAGGTAAATATTGATAGTCGGATTATTTAACTATCAATTAGGCATGCTCAACATCACCAGATTCCAAATAATTTTCCAAACTATTTACTTTCCAAAATATCTTTACTAGATATAAAATTTCCACACTTCAATCATTTGAAAACAAATTTTCAAATAACTTTTCAATCCTTTATCACTTTTGAAAACAAATTTCAATCATTTTCCTTACTCGGAAATACTTTCATTTCAAAATGGTTCATTTAAACCAATTAAATAAATCCTTACCGATTTACTTTATATTTACGTTCCAAAACCGTAAATTTATTCCCACACTTTAAAAATAAATCAACGTTTATTTTTAAACAAATTCCCCTTTCTTTTATAAATTCCATAGTGAATTTATAATACCAAAATATCTATGATATACGATTTTCAATCGATTTCAAATATTCACTTTCAATTTATCTTTACAAGGATAAAATCTCAAAACATTCCCTTCATATTGGAAAACATTTCCCTACTTATTTAATAATAAGTAATTCACAAATTCATTTATTTTCAACACTTGGAAAATATTCAATATACTTAAATCGAAATTAAGTATATATTTCATTCTTTAAGGAAATCATTCTCTTAAACACATTTATTTGGGCCAAAACAAATGTTACGTAAAACATCGTTACGACAACCAAAAATCACTAGTATAGGGATTCGAGATTAAAATAGATATATAAATCCCAATACTATACAAAAGCATTTCCTTTCGGAAATCATTTACTATAACGACAGTGTTATAGTCCATCATTTCCTTCTATTTCTCGAAAACCTCTATTTCAACAATAAATGTTGAAATCTATGTATTCGATTCATAATACATTTTAAAACTTCGTTAAAACAATTAACTTCATTTTATAATATTCATTTTCCTAAGCATATCCATTTTATTTAATAATATATTCACTGTCCAAAATCGTGAATATACTTCCTTAACCATTTTCAACCTTCAATTTATCAAATTCCATTGATTTCGAATTTATAAACCATGTCTATAAATTCCATTCCTATATATATAAGCTTCGATTTATAAATCTCTTTTATTAATCCAATTCAATTTATATAACTCAATTTTATACTAGAAGTCCATATTATAAGTTAAGAACTTATAATCCATTTATTTACAAATCGTTCTTTTAAAACTTTACAAATTACAAATCTTATTCACTTATGAATTCATTTATAATTCTATTTTAACGCTTATAAATACTCGTTTCATAATTCCTATATTTTTAATTTATAAATATCAAACCTTAAATCTTTTATATAAATTGTTTTTTTTAAAACAATTCAAAAATCCCAATTTAACTAAATTTATTCTTTTAATAATTTACAAATCGTTATTTAAAGATTGTATACTTCAAAATCATACTTAAGTATTATTTTCCCAAAAAGCATAACTTTTATGAAAATAAAATTATAACGTTTATTTATTTTAACAATTGAAAATTAAATAAAACGTATACTTTCCAAAATCACTTTAAAATTCCTTTTTAAAAAACCAAAATCATTATTTTAAAACTTCAGAAATGGATCCGATAATGCAGCAGCACCAAATAGTCAATCACGACATCCAAATATCATATATCGATATGATATTCAACAAATATCACAATATCTGTAAATAAATCAATATAGTTGAGGAATCCAGTTGGATCCCTCCAACCTGTTTCCCTGCATCCAAAGAGGTTAGCACAATACCAATCCGTTCCAGTACGGAATTATCACGGTATATGGGATTTATAAAAATATTATCCACTTAATAGACGGCGCAATAGGGTCTCATCCGCTATATAATGCAAGAAAATCAACTCCAAGTACATATATAATACCAATTTCACTGTACTATGAAATATTCGCGGTATATGTTTTTAATAAATAACCACCGCTTACTAACGGTGCATAATGTCTATTTTAACAATCAATAGATAACAATCATCATTCAAACATGCATTCAAGTATTTTAAATATAACTATTTAAAATTAAAATCGAAACCGATTCGATTGAGTGAGAAGTTCTCACCTTGATTTTCCGATAGCAATTCGTAGCGTTTTATTTCAAATAAAATTAAACGAACGTTTAATTTTACCTAAAATTTTCGCTAGTTCCAAACGACTCCAAACCTATTCCATAGCATAGTGCTCGTCCAAACGAACCCAACGCAAAATGTTTCGCCGAATTCCGACCTCGTACGAACAAGTTATCAATTTTTAAAGATTGTACGATTTAAAACATAAAACAATTTAAATTTTTATATTTCATTTTACAACCTTATTCATATCTAGCCGTCCATTCTCTGGAAACAAATCAAGGCCGCACCTCACTTCATCTCTCCCATGCAAAAGCTTCCAGGCAACGAACGAAGGCCGAACCCAATTCAACATGCTAGGGTTAATAACCGCTCCCTCCACGTTGACCAAAACTCCATCAATTCGCCACCATTTGAAGCGACATCTCCAGAACCACCCATGCCGGCTGACCGCACCTCCCAAGTGCCCCCATCTCCTCGAAAAAAGTGACCAAAGCCGGCCACTTCAAACCCAAATTCGCGACAATCCAAACTCTATTTCCCATCATAGCCGTTCACTTTGTAGAGCTCGACATGCTCTTTGATTTTCTAGTTGGGAGTTTTACACGAAAGTTAATGGATGTGGAGAAATCGAGGGAAGAAAGGTGCACGTTTCTGTCCATCGAACAGATAATGGCGGCTAGGGTTAGGGTTCTGGGCTTGAGTGTAAAATTGTGAAATATGGGGCCTTTTATAGAAAAACGACGTACACTATTCGTCGAAAATTTTCCAAACTCCAAACGAAGTGTGCCGGTTGGCGTTTCTGAGGTTTACCCCATGTTCCAAACACAATGGAACGTGTTTCGGGAGCTAATTCGATCATCCGTGCGAGTTATCGCAATAAACGTTCGATTTAAAATTAAATCGGTAAATCAAATTTCTAGGCGTTTTAGCTTGCACCGGACAAACGGTAAATCCGATTGACACGAAATTTGAAACCATATAATAATATCACATTACGGATCCGACGAAACTAGTTTCGTCGAAATTCGAGACTGTTTGAAAAATGGCTATTTTAACTCGCCAAATAAATATTAAAACAATTTCGATGCGTTTCAAGCTGCCGCGGTCAAACGACAACTCTGATTGCTACAAAAATTGAAATCCGATAATAACAAACTATTACGGATCCAATGGAACTGGGTTCGTCGAATTCTGAGACTGTTCAAAAATTGACTAATTTCACTAGTCGATTAAATATTAAAATATTCAATTTTCGCAAATTAACTCTTAATTCAATTTTAAAAGTTCTAAAATATCGTTCTAACTCCAATATGATTAAATAAAATTTTACAAATCATTTTCAATCATATTTAACTCGATATTCAATTATTTCAGAAATTTCAACTATTAAATAATCGATTTAGTTATCCAACTAAATTCAATTATTCGAAATAAAATTTATTCAACTCATAAATTCCACTTATTAAAAATTAAAATTAATTAAATATTCAAATTTTAATTAATAGAAATTCTGGGTCGTTACACGTTAACACCAGTCTGGATACGCAAATGGTAAATTTACCTTGGCATTCCCTCGAGTGCCGTGTCGCATTCCCTATCGTGCCTTCTATGAGTTTGTTTTGTGCCATGCCTATAGAGTGCCCTTTGATAGCCCTCTAGTTTATGGAGGAATTATGGTACTGTATAGACTATGGGAAGATATAAAAATGTGTTAAAGGGGATATGGGTAACGCCTTAATGCTATTTTAATACTTTTACTTTACCGTAGACATATTATAATAGGTATTGTACTACATAGTATATAGTTTAATGGATCCTTAGGAGATGTGAATTCCGAACATCTTTCAAGTTACTACACCCTCGTTAGACACTGGATAGGAGATGTCTAACCCCGTAAATATCTCTGACGCACTTACACCCATATTTACCATTGTTTTAACTTACATAAGATCTTTTAGTTTGTCTCGAGTGTTTTGTTCTTTCAATTCGCTCGGGTCAGCCTGGGCATTTCAGGACTGAAGATCTTATTTCTGGAGGATGAAGATGAAGACTTTATTATTATTATTTTATTATATTACACTATGTCATGTTGTTCCGCTGCATTTACATATTCATTCTTGTCATCTGCAAATCTAATTCTGTATTGTATTAGTATAATCAAATTTATTTGTAAATAGTTTCATGAACTGTTATTTGATTATTATATTTTGTCATTCCGCTGCGAGATTCTGTATTTGTTTTATTTCCTTCTCTTTTACTTATTTACCACATAACAATCTTCTATTTTGAGTGATTCGAGTCCGACATGTGTTTCTGCTTAAAGCATCCAAAAAGGTAGGTCATTACAGTTGGTATAGGAGCTTTGGTCTAATGATAACCATGACTTTGTGGGGTTTGACTCATATAAAATAGGATAGTAATACCCTAGAATGAGTCGCTGAGTGTATATTTATGAGAGAGCATATTTCTTAGTGTTATAAAAGGTTTTAATATTGTGTTAATTTGTTCCATTTTGTATTTATAAATTCTGGATTGGTGCATGAGACGCTATGACGTCGATAGGGATTTCTAAACACTAAATAGGGCAGACCGACACAATATTGTTTTGGAATATAGGCAAATGAAATAATTTTGCCTATTATATAATATTATATATAAAACAACAATTTTATAAATGATATGTTTGGTTATAATATATTTTTTGTTAGCAGCGAAATTTATGAATATTGATTGAAAATTTAGATTTACAAAAAAAATGAATATAAATTAAAAGTTTAGAACTGAAGTTCTCGGTGTTTGAAAATTACTTTCGAATGATTTTGGAATATAATACTAGTAGTGTTTATAAGTATTTTCTGATATAAATACAATATGATTTGAAAGAAATGTTTGAAAGGAATTTTGGAATGAAATAAGTTTGTACTTCCCTCTTAGTCGCTATAAAATAATTTTGGTGATGAGTGCACACATTATCAACATTCATTTTCGAGTTACAAAGTGGGAAGACCGTTGTAGTAATTTTACAGCATAATCTTTCTGATAAACTAATCTTATGTTCGAATTCCAAATAGGATTTGATATATATAAAATATATGATAATATATATATATATATATATATATATATATATATTATGTGTAACGACGCAGAATTTTTGTTAATTTCAAATTGTATATTTAATTGAATGTAAATATTAATAAGTGAAATTTATAAGTCGAATAAATTTTATTTCGAATAATTGGATTAAATTGAATAATTAAATCGATAATTTAATATGTTAAAATACAAAAATAATTGAAAATTTGGTTAAATATGATTGAAAATGTTTTGTAAAATTTTATTATATCATATTGGAGTTAGAATGATATTTTAGAACTTTTAAAATCGAATTTAAAGTTAATTGGTGAAAATTGAATATTTTAATATTTAAATCGACTAGTGAAATTAGTCAATTTTCGAACAGTCTCAGAATTGAACGAAACTAGTTCCATTGGATCCGTAATAGTTTGTTATTATCGGATTTCAATTTTCATAGCAATCGGAGTTATCGTTTGACCGTGGCAGCTCGAAATGCATCGAAATTGTTTTATTATTAATTTGGCGAGTTAAAATAGCCATTTTTCAAACAGTGTCAGATTTCGACGAAACTAGTTTCATCGGATCCATAATGTGTTATTATTGTATGGTTTCAAATTTCGTGCCAGTCGGATTTATCGTTTGTCCGGGACGAGCCAAAACGCCTAGAAATTAGTTTAAATCGGTTAATTTTAATTGAACGTTTATTGCCGTAACTCGCACATATGATCGAATTATCTTCCGAAACATGTTCCATTGTGTCCGGAACGCAGGTTAAACCCTAGAAACGCCGGTTATCACGCGTAAATTGGAGTTCGAAAATCCCGGGATGAATAATGTTCGTTTTATTTTCTATAAAAGCACCCACACTTCTCTCATTTGCAAAAGAAAATGTCAAACCCTAATTATCAATAGCAGCCGCCACCTTCAAAATGGAAGGCCAGAAAACACCAATCTTCTTCTCTTAATCTCTCTCAATCTATATACAATTAGAAGAAATGCTCAACTACAAAGTCGAAGAGCTCGATGAGAGCTTTGATTCTATACGGTGATGATCGTGTTTGGAGCGTCAGAGGGGGAGCTAGGGGGCCGACCGTTGCGTGTTGCGCACGTAAATCGAGAGTGAGGCTGGGGCCGAGTTCACCATGGTTGCAGCCAAGCATGGAGTACGTGATGGCCTTTAACATGGTGCTTGCTGATCGTTGTCAAAGTCGTTGTGGTGGTCGAAAAATTCAACCCTAATTTGGAGCTAAATGTGTTTGGCCGCGTGCGTGATCTTCCTGGCCGCGTGAACGTGAGGAAGATGAAGGAAAGGTGCGGATGTGATCTGCATGGCTTGGATCTAGTGGCTGAGATTGGTTTAGGCTTATAATTTGTAAAAATAAAGTTGTAAAATTGATATATAAAAATTCATGTAACTTTAAAAATTCATATCTTTTTCATACGAGGTCGAAAACGCGCGAAACTAGTTACGTTGGAATCGTATGGACGACCACTACGCTATGGAGCTGGATTGGAGTCGATTGGAGCCAGTGAAAATTTTGGGTAAAATTAAACGCCCGTTTAATTTTATTCGAAATAAAAGCTGAAACGGAAATTGAAATCAAGGTGAGAACTTCTCACACAATCAAATCGGTTTAGATTTTAATTTTAAATAGTTAGATTTAAAATTGTTGATTGCATGTTTGAATGATGATTGTTATCTATTGATTGTTAAAATAGACATTATGCGCCGTTAGTAAGCAGATGTTATTTATTAAAAACATATACCGCGAATATTTCATAAACAGTGAAATTGGTATTATTTATGTACTTGGAGTTGATTTCCCGCATTATATAGCGGATGAGACCCCATTGCGCCGTCTATTAAGCAGATAATATTTTATAAATCTCATATACCGCGATAATTCCGTATTGGAATGGAATTGGTATTTTGCTAATGTTTGTGGATGCAGGGAAACAGGTTGGAGGGATCCAACTGGACTCCTCACCAGTATTTATTTGATTACAAATATTGTGATATTTGTTGATGTTGTAGTCGTGATAGACTATTTGATGCTGTTGCATCATCGGATCTATTTCTGAAGTTTTAAAAATAATGATTTTGGTTTTAAAAGGAATTTTAAAGTGATTTTTCAAAGTATATGTTTTTATTAAATTTTGAATTGATTCATTTTAAATAATTAAAACGTTATAAATTTTTATGTTATAAAAATTAAGATTTTTGAGAAATATAACCAAAATGAGATTTTTGGAAATAAATAGTAAATTGGTTTAAATTGGGATTTTTGAATTTTTAAAAAACGATGTGTATAAAAGACTTATAAAATTGATATTTTATAAATTAAAAATATTGGAATATTAAAACGAGTTTTTATAAGTGTTAAAAATGAAATAAAAATGGATTTCAAAAGTGAACAGAATTTATAGATTTATAAATTATGAAGTTATAAAATGAACAGATTTTGTAAAATAGAAGATTTATAAGTAATTATCTTATAAATCGGATTTTGGCATTTAAATGAGATATAAATGGAATTTGTTAATAATGAGATTTATAAATCGAAGCTTATAAATAGAAATGTAATTTATAAACATTGTTTATAAATTCGAAATCAATTTAATTTGACAAATTGAATATTGAAGTTTATTAAAGGAAATATATTCACGGTTTTGGACAATGAATACATTATTGAATAAAATGGTCATGTTTGGCAAAAAGGAATATTATAGAATGAAGTTAATTATTTTAAAGATGTTTTAGAATTCATTATCAATCGAAACCATAGATTTCAACATTTATTGTTGAAATAGACGTTTTCGAGGAATAAGGAAATGGTGGACTATAACACTGTTGTTATAGTAAATGGTTTCCGAAAGGAAAGGTTTTATATAGTATTGGGATTTATATATCTGTCTAAATTTCGAATCCCTATACTAGTGATTTTGGGTGTTGTAATGATGTTTTGCGCAACATTTGTTTTGGCCCAACTAAATATGTTTAAGATAATGATTTCCTTAAAGAATGAAATATATACTTAATTTCGGTTTAAGTATATCTAATATTTTCAAATGTTGAAAATAAGTAGATTTGTGAATTACTTATTAATAAATAAGTATGGAAATGTTTTTCCAATGTGAAATGAAACGTTTTGAGAATTTATCTTTTGAAAGACAAATAGAAAATGAATATTAGAAATCAATTTGGGAATCATATATTCATAAATATTTTGGAATTGTAAATTCAGTATGAAATTTATAAATGAAAAGGGGAATTTGTTTAAAAATAAATGTTGATTTATTTTTGAAGTATGGGAATTAATTTACGGATTTGGAACGTAAATATAAAGTAAATCGGTAAGGATTTATTTAATTGGTTTAAATGAACCATGTTGAAATGAAAGTATTTCGCATAAGGAAATTGATTGAAATTTGTTTTCAAAAGTGGTAAAGGTGAAAAGTGATTTGAAAATTTGTTTTCAAATGATTGAAGTGTGCAAAATATATATCTAGTGAAGATATTTTGGAAAATAAATAATTTGAAAAATTATTTGGAATCTAGTGATGTTGAGCATGCCTTTTGATAGTTAAATAATCCGACAATCAATATTTACCTTTAAATAGGTATTTGTTGTGATTGTTCGAATTTGAATGCCACACTTATTTTTGAATAAGCGCTCACTATTCGGGTTAGCTGGGAAAGGACCTTGGGGTCCTATAACCCATTCCAAATATGCGATACGTCGTAATGGATTGCATTCGATGACCGGTGTTGAAGACCGGATATTTTTGAAAACGGAAGGATTACCGTTGAGTTACTCTGCATCGGCTGATCTCCGATATAGAGGTTTTATCACCCTTAGTGACGGGAAGTCCGGACGTGATTAGAAATTATCCGGAATGCAAGGACTTCTTTGTAAGTGCCTTCGGTTCTGTTCGAGCTCGGAACACACTTGTATGGATTGTATGTATGACATTACAAATTGAGATATAAAGCTGATTTCTTTCAAATATATTTCTGTTGGTGGCAGAGAATTTATTCTCTTAGCTTAACACCCTTCTCTGAGACGTACGAGCTCAGAGGTTATGTGGTTGAAGGTTATTAGTGATATACTCCCAAATTGGTAGTGTGGCATGCTGAGTGTTGCTGTGAAATGATCATTGTTTGATCATTTGTGATATGATCATTTTTTTGATCATTTATCTTGGTGATCATTTCTATGATCATTTGTTGACCCAAAGCACAGGTTTTGTATAAAGCGTGGCTTTGTGGACGAGACTTCGTCGGACCTCACACCTCGGAAATGGTCAAAACAGGAAGGATGCAGCAAGGTTATTAGGGGGTAGCGCCCCTTTAGTGTATGTCATTCCTTCTGGATAGAGGCGGTATCATGGTATGGAGCCCAGATACTTAACCTATGTTGCTGCTGCAAAAATTTGTGGTTGTTGGAAATCGAGGATCCTCGGATAGATCGGTTACGATCGGGGGATGACATATTCGTGTCAGTAGTTACCTAGTTTGAAAGGTAACACGGCCTTGTGTTGGCAGATATCCGGTTTGGTTCTCGGGACGTCATTCCAGAGGCGTTTCCATGTGGCAATGGGAAGTTCCTTGGCCTGACCATTTGTTGGATTCCAAAGAAACAATACGATCTTGTACGGTTTTAGTTGTAGAACCTATCATTCACTTATGGTGGCGCCCCACCGTTTGGATGGTAGCTATAGTAGGCATAAGTGCGAAATGCCTATGCTGGCTAAGATTTATATTCTACTTTCGAAATTGTTTTCTACACTATGCACTAGTAATAATATCAAATGTATCTTTTTAATGCGTATCTAGCATCTTTGACTATCATAAGGAGAAATCTGCTCCGATTCTGCGTTTGCATTGTGTGTGTGTACGGGAGGCCTTATGGTAGTCTCATTTTTAAAAAGCATTGCGTATTGACTTTAAAAATATTCCTCTATTTTGTTTTAAAGATAAACTGTTTTGAGTTCTCACACCAGTCACAGGACTGACTCGGAGTTTATTGTTTTCCTTCCTAAACTCTGGGTGCCCACCAATTTCCATACGGGCAGTCAAGAGTTTGGTTATCAGGTTATTCTGGATTTAAGAGTGCTATGAAGCTCAGGAGGCGAGCTGCTTATCGAGACGTACCACTTGTATATGATAGTATCTATGTATTATTCCGCTGTGTATTTCGTATGAGGACAAGTTTATATATCTGTCCATTGATGTAATTACTCTGTTGTCTATTGTTGTTGTAAACTCTGATAATGATGTAATGTATAAATGTACAGTTCTTTGTTTTAAAGATTATTCATTTATTTATTATATGTTATTCCGCTGCGAATTGTGAGATTCTGATGTTGTTCTGTTATTTCTTTCTGTTCTGTTCTATCTTTTTCTATCTTCTTCTACCTCTTTCTTCTTCTATAACCCTAACCTTTCGGTTTTTCGACGACGAAAAATCACAAATCGTTACATTTGGTATCAGAGCTTATGGTTAAGCGACAACCATGGCTCTGTTGGGTATTACTCATTAGAGATAGAGTCAGTAGTACTCTAGAATGAGTTTGAGTGTAATAATAGATACGAGCGTGTATTTGTTAGTGAATATAAATTGTTTTATATTGTGATGATTGGTTTGTTGAGTGGTATATGGATTTTGGTCAACACGAGTAATTAGCGTTGTTGATAGGGATCTCTAAACACTTGAACAGAACAATTTGACACGATATTGTTTTAAATTGAGTAACTGAAATAATTTTACCTTGATTATATTTTATATATAAAGGAAATAATTTTTCAGAATTATTAAAGTGTATATGAATTGATTGTTTGGTTGTTGAGTAAGTTAAATAAAAACAACAGCTGTAAAAGAATGAATTGTATAAGCAATTGAATTATAAGTATGAAGTTATAATTAAAATAATTTACACTTGTGAAATAATCTTATATATAAGAAGTGAAATTATATAAGTAAAAGATTTATAAATGTGATTTATAATCTGAAAATAAAATTCCAGAGAAGTGTTTTGAAAGGATTTGATATTTTGGAAAATTGTTTTGGAGAAATTAAAGCTCTAAACTCTTTTCGGTCGCTGGAAAATAATTCCGGTGATGATCGCGACATCATTGGTGTTCATTTTTGGGTTTCCAAAAGAGGGATTGTTGCCAAATTGTTTAAAAGAAAGTTGTTTGGAAAATTTTGAGTATGGATTTTGAAATCCAAAAGATAAAAGAATTGATTTCAAAAATGGTTTTGAAAGATTTGAAAGGACTCTGGAATCCTATTTAAGATATACATGGGAATGATAAATGAGTTGATAACTTATACAATTTAAACTTTCATAGAATAAATTTAACTTAAAGGATGAAGTTAAATTAAAGGAAGTGTAAGTAAATCAATAAAATCCAAGTTGAAATAAATTTGAGTTGTCATCAAAGGCGTGTGATTTGAAATTTAACAAAAGGAAAGTTAAATAAATTGATTTGGATTTGATAAGATGTTTGAAATGGAACATAAGTTAAATAATGTTGAATAAAGTTGATTTTGGTGTCAAAGTAAATTAATAAGTGAATTAATGAAATGAAGTCATTAAGAATTTGAACTTGAGTTATATGAATGAAATTTAACTTTATATTGTTAAAGGAATTAACAATTGAATTGATGAAGGGATGAAATATTAATCAATTGAATGTAAATAATTAGTATGAAATAATGGATGTAAGTGTAAATTCATTAAAAGCTAATGTTATTGGAAGTTGAATAAATTGAATGGAAGTCAATTTAATATGAACCAAATTGAATGAAAAGTGAATAAATTTGGTTGTATTGAATAAACATTGGTTGTTATTTGATTGTTGATTGATGTATATAAATTCATTAAGTGTTAATGAAATTGAATTAGCGAAATTAGAAGCTAAAGTAATTGAATTCAAATTGGAAGTAAATAAATTTGAGTAGAATTGAATGTGAATTGGATTTAATTAGTGAATGTAAACTAATTGGAAAAGAATGAATTTTGATAAAATCCAATGTAAATGAATGAATTAAATTGAAAACCAATTCATCGAATATTAATGAGAATATGAATGAATATTGATTTGGCTATGGATGATAGTTTGTTGATGGTTGCATTTGTTACTTTTGTTGCATTTTCTATGTTGGCACATGTAGTTCTTATGTTGCTATATGATGTATATTGATATTATTTTCATATATCCATGTTTCTCATGGTTTGTTGAGTGTTTAGTAGGTGCGGACGGCGTTGCTTCGCATTTGGAGCTCGTTTTCGCGCTATATTAGCCGTATACGCTCGCTAATAATAAATAATGTATATATCTCGGATTACATACCGTACTTTTACACTTTTTTCCCTACGGGATACCTCATCACTTGATGAGATGTATATTTGTGATATATATACTGTCATTTTTTTTCGGATCGAGCCGCGCAAAGGAGACTCTGGCGAATTTTTCCGAAAACTTAAGGCGTTAGAATATTTTTGAGAAAATGGGAAAACTTTTGAAAACTATATATGGATTTGGAAACTTAGTAAATATTTTGTATGAAGTATAACTATGAATTTTGAGAAATTTAAACACTTAAGAGATTTGAAAAATCTAATTTGAATGGTTTGTTTTGGAAAGTTAATGGATTCTGTAACTTTTCTTACTTGGTAATTTCGAGGACGAAATTCTTTTAAGGGGGAAAGTCTGTAACGACCGAGAATTTTTGTTAATTTAAATTTTTATATTTAATTGAATGTAAATATTAATAAGTGAAATTTATAAGTCGAATAAATTTTATTTCGAATAATTGGATTTAATTGAATAATTAAATCGATAATTTAATATGTTAAAATACAGAAATAATTGAAAATTTGGTTAAATATGGTTGAAAATGATTTGTAAAATTTTACTATATCATATTGGAGTTAGAATGATATTTTAGAACTTTTAAAATCGAATTTAAAGTTAATTGGTGAAAATTGAATATTTTAATATTTAAATCGACTAGTGAAATTAGTCAATTTTCGAACGGTCTCAGAATTGAACGAAACTAGTTCCACTGGATCCATAATAGTTTGTTATTATCGGATTTCAGTTTTCATAGCAATCGGATTTATCGTTTGACCGTGGCAGCTCGAAACGCATCGAAATTGTTTTAATATTAATTTGGCGAGTTAAAATAGCCATATTTCAAATAGAGTCGGATTTTGACGAAACCGGTTTCATCAGATCCGTAATGTGTTATTATTGTATGGTTTCAAATTTCGTGTCAATCGGATTTACCGTTTGTCCGGGGCGAGCCAAAACGCCTAGAAATTAGTTTAAATCGGTTTAATTTAAATGGAGCGTTTATTCTCGTAACTCGCACAGATGATCGAATTAGCTTCCGAAACCTGTTCCATTGTGTCCGAAATGCGGGTTAAACCCTAGAAATGCCGGTTACCGTGCATAAATCGGAGTTCGAAAATCCCGGGATGAATTGTGTTCGTTTTATTTTCTATAAAAGCACCCAATCTTCTCTCATTTGCAAAAGAAAATGTCAAACCCTAATTATCAATAGCAGCCGCCACCATCAAAATGGAAGGCCAGAAAACACCAATCTTCTTCTCTTAATCTCTCTCAATCTATATACAATTAGAAGAAATGCTCAACTACAAAGTCGAAGAGCTCGATGAGAGCTTTGATTCTATACGGTGATGATCGTGTTCGGAGCGTCGGAGGGGGAGCTAGGGGGTCGACGGCTGCGTGTTGCGCACATAAATCGAGGGTGAGGGTGGGGCCGAGTTCACCATGGTTTCAGCCGAGCATGGAGTTCGTGATGGCCTTTAAAATGGTGCTTGCTGATCGTTGTTAAAGTCGTTGTGGAGGTCGAAAAATTCAACCCTAATTTGGAGCTAACTAGGTTTGGACGCGTGCGTGATCTTCCTAGGCGCGTGAACGTGAGGAAGATGAAGGAAAGGTGCGGCTGTGATCTGCATGGCTTGGATCTAGTGGCTGAGATTGATTTAGGTTTAGAATTTATAAAAATAAAGTTGTAAAATTGATATATAAAAATTCGTGTAACTTTAAAAATTCATATCCTTTTCATACGAGGTCGAAAACGCGCGAAACCAGTTGCTTTGGAATCGTATGGACGAGCACTACGCTATGGAGCTAGATTGGAGTCGATTGGAGTCAGTGAAAATTTCGGGTAAAATTAAACGTCCGTTTAATTTTATTCGAAATAAAAGCTGAAACGGAAATTTAAATCAAGGTGAGAACTTCTCACTCAATCGAATCATTTTCGATTTTAATTTTAAATAGTTAGATTTAAAATTGTTGATTGCATGTTTGAATGATGATTGTTATCTATTGATTGTTAAAATAGACATTATGCGCCATTAGTAAGCGGATGTTATTTGTTAAAAACATATACCGCGAATATTTCATAAACAGTGAAATTGGTATTATTTATGTACTTGGAGTTGATTTCCCGCATTGTATAGCGGATGAGACCCTATTGTGCCGTCTATTAAGCAGATAATATTTTATAAATCTCATATACCGCGATAATTCCGTAATGGAACGGAATTGGTATTGTGCTAATGTTTTTGGATGCAGGGAAACAGGTTGGAGGGATCCAACTGGACTCCTCACCAGTATTTATTTGATTACAGATATTGTGATATTTGTTGATGTTGCAGTCGTGATTGACTATTTGATGCTGTTGCATTATCAGATCCATTTATGAAGTTTTAAAAATAATGGTTTTGGTTTTAAAAGGAATTTTAAAGTGATTTTTCAAAGTATATGTTTTTATTAAATTTTGAATTGA
Organism: Allium cepa; assembly: GCA_030765085.1. Taxonomy (NCBI): domain Eukaryota; kingdom Viridiplantae; phylum Streptophyta; class Magnoliopsida; order Asparagales; family Amaryllidaceae; genus Allium; species Allium cepa. The sequence goes on along the minus strand of CM060937.1, from coordinate 762,511,098 downwards.
TTCATTTTAAATAATTAAAACGTTATAAATTTTTATGTTATAAAAATTAAGATTTTTGAGAAATATAACCGAAATGAGATTTTTGGAAATAAGTAGTAAATTAATTTATAAATTTGTTTAAATTGGGATTTTTGAATTATTAAAAAACGATGTATATAAAAGACTTATAAAATTGATATTTTATAAATTAAAAATATTGGAATATTAAAACGAGTTTTTATAAGTGTAAAAAATGAAATAAAAATGGATTTCATAAGTGAACAGAATTTATAGATTTATAAATTGTGAAGTTATAAAATGAATAGATTTTGTAAAATAGAAGATTTATAAGTAATTATCTTATAAATCGGATTTTGGCATTTAAATGAGATATAAATGGAATTTGTTAATGAGATTTATAAATCGAAGCTTATAAATAGAAATGTAATTTATAAACATTGTTTATAAATTCGAAATCAATTTAACTTGACAAATTGAATATTGAAGTTTATTAAAGGAAATATATTCACGATTTTGGACAGTGAATACATTATTGAATAAAATGGTCATGTTTGGCAAAAAGGAATATTATAGAATGAAGTTAATTATTTTAAAGATGTTTTAAAATGTATTTTGAATCGAAACCATAGATTTCAACATTTATTGTTGAAATAGACGCATTCGAGGAATAAGGAAATGGTGGACTATAACACTGTTGTTATAGTAAATGGTTTCCGAAAGGAAAGGTTTTATATAGTATTGGGATTTATATATCTATCTAAATTTCGAATCCCTATACTAGTGATTTTGGGTTGTCGTAACGATGTTTTGCGCAACATTCGTTTTGGCCCAAATAAATATGTCTAAGATAATGATTTCCTTAAAGAATGAAATATATACTTAATTTCGGTTTAAGTATATCGAATATTTTCAAATGTTGAAAATAAATATATTTGTGAATTACTTATTAATAAATAAGTACGGAAATGTTTTTCCAATGTGAAATGAAACGTTTTGAGAATTTATCTTTTTAAAGACAAATTGAAAATGAATATTAGAAATCGATTTGGGAATCATATATTCATAAATATTTTGGAATTGTAAATTCACTATGGAATTTATAAATGAAAAGGGGAATTTGTTTAAAAATAAACATTGATTTATTTTTGAAGTGTGGGAATTAATTTACGGATTTGGAATGTAAATATAAAGTAAATCGGTAAGTATTTATTTAATTGGTTTAAATGAACCATGTTGAAATGAAAGTATTTCGCATAAGGAAATTGATTGAAATTTGTTTTCAAAAGTGGTAAAGGTGAAAAGTGATTTGAAAATTTGTTTTCAAATGATTGAAGTGTGAAAAATATATATCTAGTAAAGATATTTTGGAAAATAAATAATTTGAAAAATTATTTGGAATCTGGTGATGTTGGGCATGCCTTTTGATAGTTAAATAATCCGACTATCAATATTTACCTTTAAATAAGTATTTGTTGTGATTGTTTGAATTTGAATGCCACACTTATTTTTGAATAAGCGCTCACTATTCGGGTTAGCCGGGAAAGGACCGTGGGGTTGTATAACCCATTCCAAAATATGTGATACGTCGTAATGGATTGCATTCGATGACCGGTGTTGAAGACCGGATATTTTTGAAAATGGAAGGATTACCGTTGAGTTGCTCTGCATCCGCTGATCTCCGATATAGAGGTTTTATCACCCTTAGTGATGGGAAGTCCGGACGTGATTAGAAATTATTCGGAATGCAAGGACTTCTTTGTAAGTGCCTTCGGTTCTGTTCGAGCCCGGAACAGACTTGTATGGATTGTATGTCTGACATTACAAATAGAGATACAAAGATGATCTCTTTCAAATATATTTCTGTTGGTGGCGGAGAATTTATTCTCTTAGCTTAACACCCTTCTCTGAGACGTACGAGCTTAGAGGTTATGTGGTTGAACGTTATTAGTGATATACTCCCGAATTGGTAGTGTGGCATGCTGAGTGTTGCTGTGAAATGATCATTGTTAGATCATTTGTGATATGATCATTTGTTTGATAATATATCTTGGTGATCATTTCTATGATCATTTATTGACCCAAAGCACAGCTTTTGTATAAAGCGTGGCTTTGTGGACGAGACTTCGTCGGACCTCACACCCCGGAAATGGTCAAAACAGGAAGGATGCAGCAAGGTTATTAGGGGTTAGACCCCCTTTAGTGTATGTCATTCCTTCTATATAGAGGTGGTATCATGGTATGGAGCCCAGATACTTAACCTATGTTGTTGCTGCAAAATTTTGTGGTTGTTGGAAATCGAGGATCCTCGGATAGATCGATTACGATCGGGGGATGACATATTCGTGTCAGTAGTTACCTAGTTTGAAAGGTAACCCGGCCTTGTGTTGGCAGAGATCCGGTTTGACTCTCGGTACGTCATTCCAGAGGCGTTTCCATGTGGCAATAGGAAGTTCCTCGGCCTGACCATTTGTTGGAAATCCAAAGAAACAATACGATCTTGTACGGCTTTAGTTATAGAACCTATCATTCACTTATGGTGGCGCCCCACTGTTTGGATGGTAGCTATAGTAGGCATAAGTGCGAAATGCCTATGCTGGCTAAGATTTATATTCTACTTTCGAAATTGTTTTCTACACTATGCACTAGTAATAATATCAAATGTCTCTTTTTAATGAGTATCTAGCATCTTTGACTATCATAAGGAGAAATCTCCTCCGATTCTGCGTTTGCATTGTGTGTATGTGCGGGAGGCCTTATGGTAGTCTCATTTTTAAAAAGCATTGCAAATTGACTTTAAAAATATTCCTCTATTTTGTTTTAAAGATAAACTGTTTGAGTTCTCACACCAGTCACATGACTGACTCGGAGTTTGTTGTTTTCCTTCCTAAACTCTGGGTGCCAACCAATTTCCACACAGGCAGTCAAGAGTTTGGTTATCAGGTTATTCTGGATTTAAGAGTGCTATGGAGCTCAGGAGGCGAGCTGCATATCGAGACGTACCAGTTGTATATGATATTATCTATGTATTATTCCGCTGTGTATTCCGTATGAGGACAAGTTTATATAACTGTCCATTGATGTAATGACTCCGTTGTCTATTGTTGTTGTAAACTCTGATAATGATGTAATGTATAAATGTACAGTTCTTTGTTTTAAAGATTATTCATTTATTTATTATATGTTGTTCCGCTGCGAATTGTGAGATTCTGATGTTGTTCTGTTATTTCTTTCTGTTATGTTCTATCTTTTTCTATCTTCTTCTACCTCTTTCTTCTTCTTTAACCCTAACATTTCGGTTTTTCGGCGACGAAAAATCGCAAATCGTTACATTATGTTAAAATAATTGAAACGAAACCCGGTTGTTTGGTTCTTAAGTTTCTATAAATTAAAAATTTAAATTATTATAATGGAACAAATCATGACTGTATTAATATGTGGAAATTTCCAAAAGGAAAATAAGAAATTTGATAGTAAAATGATTGATGAAATGGATAAGAAACCAAAATTTTGAAAACTGCAAGTAGAAAGGAAATGAAAGTAAGAAATGTTAACTATTGAGCATTTTTTAACTTAATAAGTAGGAAAAATTTGTGTAACTTTCTATTGGATTCTAAAAGACATATATATATAACTTAACAAAATATTAAAAGTTCTAATGTTAAATAGGAATATATAATGGAATAGGATACAAGAAAAACTTAGTAATGAAGATGTTCAATGGATTCTATATAAATAAGAATTTGATATTGTAATTGTTAAAAACTTAAGTTATAAATTGAAATTTTACTAAATAGAAGGTAATAATAAAATGAGTATTGTAAGTAAAGGATTATGAACTTTAGCTAATGTTCGAAGCTATTGATAATTTAAGTAAATCATAAAATGAATACTGTACTAAATTAAATGGCTATAACTTCAGAAAGTGTTGAAATGATTCAAAAACTAGAATTAATATTCAATGGGACTATATAAGGAAATGAATATAAATTAAAAAGTAATAAACTTGAGTATGAATTTATGCACTAGTGAATATTAATATCTAATGAAAATCGAGTATATAAACTAATAAATGTGAACTAAACTGTAGTAATACTTGAATAATGAATTCATTGGTTATTATAAACAATGGAATGGAAATGACTTTTGTAAGAAATGAATGTAAAGTAAAGGAAAGAAATTTTCATTATGTAAATATAATGAAAAAAATATGAATGTAAATGAAAAAAATGAATTTTTTAGCAATGAATGAAAATAAGTAAAAATTAAGTACTGAATGAATGAGAGATTGAATCTTTTTGTGAGAAATAATTGTAAATTAAAAAAAATCATGGTGTGAAGGGAAATTATGAACAATGAATGTTGTGAAAGAAAATTTATAAGAATAACTTAAATAATACTTGGATATCATTGTTTGTTTTGACTTATGGATGTTTGTGGGGTGATACTTTAAATTGTTCAGGATGTATGAATAATCAATTGAGTTTATCTAAGACTATTGAGTAGATGGTATACTTAGTAATTTATTATTCTATGTGATTAAAAGTTTCTAAACTCGAAAAAACCATTTGTTTGCTTGATATGGATTGATGGTTGATTAATTTGATTTCATGTGATGATTGTATACTTTTGTTTGCAAATGAATATTGTTTTGTTATATTGATTTGTTTTGTTATTAATTGAGACAATATAAATATCTCCCTTATATAATTATTATCTCTTTTAGATTATATAAGTTGGAATACAGGTTTATGGAAGCAATTTCTACTGGTTTTGATTTTATAAAATAAGAGTTATTTGCCTGACAAATAATTACGTTCTCAGATTACAGTTTTCCAGCAATATTATATTGTTTTCCCATGGTTTGGGATATATTGTTTTTTAAAATATTGTATATATTGTTATTATTGATATTATTATTTCTCCAAGACCTCTCCGTACAAAGGAACTCTATCGAAATTTTCCATACATTTTGAACTTAGAAAATTTTGTGAAAGGTTTTCCAAACTTTTATTAACTTAAGTATAAAAGGATTTAACCGTTATAAATTGATATATTTATTTAAATTTTTAAAATTTTAAATTTATTTGTTTATAAATTTAATGTTTTGAATAAGTTATATTGATTTATTAATTCTTTCTTTTCCCTTCTTTCTCCTTTTCGAGGACGAAAAGTTTTGAGTGTGGGAGAGTGTAACGACCCGTAAATTTCGATAATTTAAATTTGTTAATTTAATAAGTTTTTGTGATTTAATGTTGGAAGAAATAAAAATTTGTGATACAATAATGAAATAAAAACAAAAATGAAATCTAATAGTGTAAATTTAAGTTAATCATTAACGATTTGAACGAAATTCCAATCAATTAAAATGATTTAAAGGTTATACTTGGTTATAAAGTGAATATAGGAAAGCAAATGTAAATATTGAATTAATTAATGAAATAATACATAATTAGTGGTAATTGAATAAAATCAGTGTTATGTAAGTAATTATAATATTTTTTGAAAATAATAAACTTATAAGTGTGATTAAAAGTTAATGGTAACAATCATTATATGTTGCCGATTTATTTAGTCTATTAAATTAAATTGGAAATCAATTGCAATTAAATGAAATTAAATATTATGTTAATAGAAATTAAAGTGAAATTGTAAATTATTAGAGATAAACTAATGTTATTATATCTATAGATGATAATTGATTGAATAACAAGATCTAAAATCAAATAAATCGATTTATTGAGATTTTAATTTATATTTACTAAACTTATTAAAAATTTGAAATTAAATACTGAAAATTTTGAAATATTCAATAACAAATTGATATAGAAGTTTGTTTCAAAAGGATTATAAATTACTAAGTAATCCAAAATGATAGAAATTGGAAATTATTAAATTTGAAATTAATAAGTGATTTAATTAATTTAATATTAATTAATTTAATTAATATGAAAAGAGCCATTTTGGCACAGACGCGGATTTCAACGAAACTAGTTTCATTGGATCCTTAACGGTGATTATTGTAGGATTTCAAGTATCGTAGCGATCGGATTTGTCGTTGGATAGTACGTGCTCGAAACCCCTATAAATCAATTTAATTGAAATAAATTTGAAATAAAGTTGCTTTAAGCTAACTTCTTTATACGATGGAATTCGGACCTGAAACTGGTTCCATTGAGTTGAAAATTATAGAAAACATCAATTTTGATATATGGGATTACTCATTTTCGTTTCGAAGGCAAAACGGTCTTCTCGGGTCGTTTACCGTTCAAACCCAAACCAATCTGAACCATTTTTTTCTATTTCTGATCGGCCTATAAATAGCCTGTTAAAAACCCTAGTTATTTTTTATTCCATTTGTCTGTATGTACATTTCTTTCTCAACTGCTCATTCCAATGGCAAACAAACCAAAACCAAAAACCCTCAATTCAATTTCAAATTCAATTCCAAAATTCAAACTCCTCAAACCATGTCATATCATATATCAATTCGAAGCTATCGACAAGCGTAATCCATTGCAATGATTCATTTTTCTTTTTGGTTCATCATCTGATCAGTAAACGTTGAAGAATTCTCGGTTGTTCTTTTCGTCGCGATCGACTGCGACCGATCGATGAGTCAATAATGTTGGGTTGTGGAGAGAGGCAAGCGTAGTTCATCGGAGGGGGTTACTTTTCGAGTTGATGGTTGGATCGCCGGGATTAGTTCAATTAGGGTGGTATGTGTGGCGGTGGCTGCTTGCTTTAGGTGCCTCGTTTTTGTTCGCGAGGCTCAGGGAGGGTCGAGATGTGGTGTAGCGGTTCTGGCATGGGTGTGGCACCGACGGTATGGGCGGCGATAGGTAGCGACCTGTCTCGTGCACGCAAACTTTAGGGTCGCATTTGATAGGGTTTCCAAGGGGGAGGACGTGCTGACATATGCGTTGAGTTGAAATTTATTTAATATAGTTTATTTAATTTTAATTATAAATCGTATAACTTCTAATCATCATAACTTTTGTGTACGTGGTCGTGTTGGGATCGTATCGAAATTTCGGAAACTTTGACACTGGTTTTGACGAATTCTGAGACTGTTTTAATTTGGGCCCTAAATTGGATTTTAAATCGATTTAAAATCAAAGGTAGGTGTTTTAACCAACTCAGAACTTTTAAATTCTCTTAGGTTAGTTAAATTAAATTTGTGACGCGATTAGGAATATATTTATAACTGTTTGACATGTTTAAATCATCATTACGGTTAATTTGAATTTATTATTATTTAATTTATTATTTAACTTAAATTGACAGATAATTTCCTGTTGTTGATAGTCATTTATTTGTTGAAATTTATTAATTGAATTGGATGATGATTGTGATGGATGTTTGATGGTTGATATTGGATGATTGGATGTTATGTTTGATTTATATACTGTTATCACTCTGAAAGTTCCCATAGTTATTGTTTAGGAAAATCACTATGGGTTGAAATGATATATACCTAAACGATCTATAGATTAGAGAAGAGCGTTATGGGTTGAAATGATAGAGAATCGAGCGATTTTATGGATTTTTAAATATTAATTCGGGATTGCGGTTTGAAATGATATATAAATGTAAAAATTTAAATTGCGGATTGAAATGATAAATATCGGTATCACTTGACCCTGGGGTAGAGAATTATATACGAATACCGGATTGGTTAGATTAAATGATTTTTAATTCTTAATTTGTTTGAATTTAGTTAAATGATATTTTGAAATAAAATTTGTTTTATATGAATTGAATTATTATTGAAAATCGAGTTTATGTTGAAATTTGAATTGGTTTAAAGGAATTGTTTAAGAAATTAAATAAAAATTATAAGTTGAATTTTGAAGTATAAGTGAATTTAAGAGAAATTGAGTTATTAAAATTGTTTGAAATATAACTTTGAAATATGTTGGAATTGGAGTAATTTAAATTGATGTTTCAAACATGGATTGGAAGTGAGAATTTGAATTGAAAGATCTGAAATTGGGTTTTTGGAAATTGGATATCGTCCAAATATATTAAAATGAAATAAATAGTTTAAATTGGTATAGATTTCAAATTCATGTTTAATACAAACTGTTTAAAACTATATTATTTTAAAGATTCTAAATTTTAAGAATTTTCAAATTATTAAACTATTTTAATTTATATTAACTATATTAAATCGGTTTAACCCATTTTAAACAAGTAGATTTAGTTTAAAATTAATTAACCCATTCTAACTTATTTTAAATCTAAATAATATATTTTAAAGTTATTTAATCTATTTTAATTACATTTATTCTATTTTAAATCTATTTAACTATCTTAAATCAATTTAACATGTACCTTTAATCTGTAATTAAACTATTTTAGAGTATTTTATCTATTTATAACTATCTTAACTATTTATAACCATTTAAACTATTTTCTAAATTTTCAAACTAAGCAAAGGGGAAGTGTTTATATCCAAATTCATTGGTCTAAAAACAAATATGGTTAAATGTTGTTGTAACCTAAGTCGGGTTTTAAACGTTATAATTAATTGAATATGATGATTTTGAAGTGAGGATTTAACCTAATTCGAAATATGATTTTTCAAAGAAATTATGATTTCAGAAACAATATGTTGTCAAAAGTCAATATGATTCGGAAGTGATATGGTTTTGAGAATATGATATTTTGATACAAATTATGAAATAAATTTTGAAATGTAAAGGAACCATCCGGTGTGAAATAAGCATTTAGTTATTAAAGAGACAAGGATCGGACATTGTCATACTCTCTGCCAATATCGAAAACCACTTTAACAACTGTGTACGTTGTGGAGATAAGTAGGATGGTTTGACGAACGATTCTATATAAGGTATTTACATAACCCTGACTCTCGTGAGTCAATTAATGTGGTTAAAATCAGGAGCTACGCCGGGCCAAGTGAGGTCATTCTTTCGATCGGTCACACTTCTTCGATACTATATTCTGACTTTGTGATTGATTTGGCGGCCACCCTTGATTTTTATTTAGCAGCGTGTTTCGAGGTGGCCGGTAGTAGCTGCTATGCGTTACCACTTGTCTGGATATGCAAATGGTATATCTACCCTGGCATTGCCTCGAGTGCTGTGTGGCATGCCTTATTGCGCCTTCTACGAGTTTGTTTTGTACCATGCCTATGGAGTGTCCTCTGATAGCCCTCTAGTTTATAGAGAAAATATGGTACTATATAGACTATGAGAATATATAAAAATGTTTTAAGGGGGATATGGGTAAAGCCTTAACGCTATTTTAATACTTTTACTTTACTGTAGATATATTATAATAGCATATTGTACAACATAGTAGATAGTTTAACGGAACCATCGGAGTTGTGAATCCCAAACATCTTTTATGTTACTACACCCATGTTAAACACTGGATAGAAGATGTCAGACCCCGTAAACATCTCTGACGCTGTTACACTCATATTTACCGTTGATTTAACATACATAAGATATTTTAGTTCTGACTCGAATGCTTTTTCCTTTCAATTCGCTTGGGTCAGCATGAGCATTTCAGGGTTGAAGGCCTTATTACAGGAGGAGAAGACGAAGACTTGTACTACTATTATTACTTATTATATTCCACCGCATCATGTTGTTCTTCTGCATTTATTTATTATTGTCGTCTATAACTCTGATTTTGTATTGTATTAGTATAATCAAATTTATTTATTAACAGCTTCATGAACTGTTATCTGATTATTATATTTTGTCGTTCCGCTGTGAGATTCTGTATTTATTTTGTTTCCTTCTCTTTTTCTTATTTACCTCATAACAATCTGCCCTTTTGAGTGGTTCGAGTCCGACATGTTTGTCTACGTAAAGCGTCCAAAAAGGTAGGTCATTACAGTTGGTATTGTAGCTTTGGTGTAGCAATAACCTTAGCTTTGTGGGGTCTGACTCATAAAATAGGGTAGTAGTACCCTAGAATGAGTCGCTGAGTGTATATATATGAGAAAGCGTATTTGTAAGTGTTATAAATGGTTTTTATGTTGTGTTAATTTGTTCTGTTTTGTATTTATAAATTCTGGATTGGTGCATGCAACGATATGCCATCGATAGGGATTTCTAAACATTAAATAGGGCAGACCGACACAATATTGTTTCAGATTATAGGCAAATGAAATAATATTGCATATTATATATTTTTGTATATAAAAAATAAATTTATAAATGATATATTTGGGTGTAATATATTTGTTATTAGGTAGTGAAATTTATAAATATTGATTGAAAATTTAGATTTACATATAAAATGAATATAAATGGAACTTTAGAACTGAAATTTCAAGAGTTTGAAAATTACTTTCGAATGATTTTGGACTATAATACTAGTATTCTGATATAAATATTTCAATATGATTTGAAAGAAATGTTTTAAAGGAATTTTGAAATGAAATATTTTTGTACATCCCCTTAGTCGCTGGAAAATAATTTCGGTGATGAGTGTACGCATTATCGATGTTCAATTTTGAGTTTCAAAGTGAGAAGACCGTTGTAGTAATTTTACTGCATAATCGTTTTGATAAATTAATCTTGAGTTTGAATTCCAAATAGGGGTTGATATATATAAGGGATATGATTATATATATATATATATATATATATATATTATTTTAACAGGTAAATAGACACAAGGAAGAAGTTGCAAAAAAATTAGTTTAAGGGACAACAAGTTTATTTTTTAGTCTGAAGGACACTTTTTAGTGTAAACTGAAAATAATAGTTACAACTGTCATTCTGTGATTTACACTAAAAAGTGTCCTTCAGCCTAAAAAACAAACTTCTTGTCCCTGAAACTAAATTTTTCTCGAACTTTTTCCTTAAGCCTATAAACCTCTTATTTTAAATATTATTTTAAAATAATAATATGAAACACAGTTGTTTGGTTCTTAAGTTTCTATATATTAAAAACTGAAATTATTGTAATGGATGAAATCTTTACTATATTAATAATTGGAAATTTCAAAAAGAAAAATAAGAAATTTGATAGTAAAATGATTGATGAAATGGATAAGAAACCAAAATTTTGAAAACTGCAAGTAGAAAGGAAATGAAAGTAAGAAATGTTAACTATTGAGCATTTTTTAACTTAATGAATAGGAGAAACTTGTGTAACTTTCTATTGCATTATAAAAGACACACACACACACACACACACACATATATATAACTTAAAAAAATATTAAAAGTTGTAATGTTAAATAGGAATATGTAATGGTATATGATACAACAAAAACTTTGTAATGAAGATGTTCAATGTATTCTTTATAAATATGAATTTGATATTATAATTGTTAAAAACTTAAGTTATAAACTGAAATTCTACTAAATAGAAGGTACTAATAAAATGAGTATTGTAAGTAAAGGATTATGAACTTAACTAATGTTTGAAGTTATTGATAATTAAAGTAAATAATAAAATGAATACTATACTAAATTAAATGGCTATAACTTCAGAAAGTGTTGAAATGATTCAGAAACTAGAATTAATATTCAGTGACACTATATAAGGAAATGAATGTAAATTAAAAAGTAAGAAACTTAAGTATGAACTTAAGCACTAATGAATATTAATATCTAATGGAAATCAAGTATATAAATTAGTAAATGTGAACTGAACCGTATTTAATACTTGAATAACGAATTCATTGGTTATTATAAATAATGGAATGGAAATGACTTATGTAAGAAATGAATGTAATGTAATGGGAAGAAGTTTTCATTATGTAAAAAAATGAAAAAAATGAATTTTTGTAAGCATTGAATGAAAATAAGTAAAAATTAAGTACCGAATGAATGTGAGATCGAATTTTTTTTGTAGGAAATAAATGTAAATTAAAAAATCATGGTATGAATGGAAATTATGAACAATGAATGTTGTGAAAGAAAATTTAGAAAAATAACTTAAATAATACTTGGATATCAATGTTTGTTTTGACTTATGGATGTTTGTGAGGTGATAATTTAAATTGTTTAGGATGTATGAATAATCTATTGAGTTCATCTAAGACTGTCGAATAGATGGTATACTTAGTAGTTTATTTGTCATTCTATGCGATTAAAAGTGTCTAAACCTAAACAAACCATTTGTTTGCTTGATATGGATGGATGGTTGATTAATTTGACTTCATGTGATGATTGTATACTTTTGTTTGCAAATGAATATTGTTTTGTTATATTGATTTATTTTGTTATTAATTGAGACAATATAAATATCTCCCTTATATAATTATTTACTCTTTTGGGTTATATAAGTTGGAATACAGGTTATGGAAGCAATCGTTACTTCTTTTGATTTCATTAAATAAGTGTTATTTGCCCGACAAATAGGCACATTCTCGGATTACGGTTTTCTAGCGATATTATATTGTTTTCCCATGGTTTGGGACATATTATTTTGAAAAATACGATATATATTGTTATTATTGATATTATTATTTCTCCAAGACCTCTCCGTACAAAGGAGACTCTACCGAAATTTTTCGTAAATTTTGAACTTAGAAATTTTGTGAAAGGTTTTCCAAACTTTTTTTAACTTGAGTATGAAAGAATGTAATAGTTATAAATTAATATATTTTGGTTAAATTATTTAATTTTGTAAGTTTATTTGTTTATAAATTTAATATTATGAATAAGTTATATTGATTTCTTAATTCTTTCTTTCCCTTCTTTCTCCATTTCGAGGACGAAAAGTTTAGAGTGGGAGAGAGTGGAACGACCTGTAATTTTCGATAATTTAAATTTGTTAATTTAATAAAATTTTGTGATTTAATATTGAGTGAAATAAAAATATGTGATACATTAATGAAATAATAACTAAAATGAAATGTAATAGTGTAAATTTAAGTTAATCATTAACAATTTGAATGAATTCCAATTAGTTTAAATGATTTAAAGGTTATGCTTGGTTATAAAGTGAATATAGGAAAGCAAATGTAAATATCGAATTAATTAATGAAATAATATATAGCTTATGGTAATTGAACAAAATCAGTGTTATGTAAGTATTTAAAATATTTGTTTGAAAATAATAAACTTATAAGTATGATTAAAAGTTAATGGTAACAATCACTATATGTTACATATTTATTTAGTCTATTAAATTAAATTTGAAATCTACTGCAATTAAGTGAAATTAAATATTACGTAAATAGAAATTAAGGTGAAATTGTAAATTATTATTGTAATTAGAGATAAACTAAAGTTATTACATCCTCAGGTGATAATTGATTGAATAACAAGATTTAAAATCAAATAAATGGATTTATTGAGATTTTAATTACTATTTAGTAGACTTATTAAAAAAATTGAAATTAAATACTGAAAATTTAGAAATATTCAATAATAAATTAATATAGAAATTTGTTTTAAAAGGATTATAAATTACTAAGTAATCCAAAATGATAGAAACTGGAAATTATTAAATTTGAAATTAAAAACTGATTTAATTAATTTAATATTAATTTATTGTGAAAAGAGCCATTTTGGCCACTGACTCAGATTTCGACGAAACCGATTTCATCGGATCCACAACGGTGAATTATTGTAGGATTTCAAGTTTCGTGGCGATCAGATTGTCGTTAGATCGTACGTGTTCGAAACGCCTAGAAATCAATTTAATTAAAATCAATTTGAAATAAGCTAGTTTTAAGCTAACTTCTTTATACGATGGAATTTGGACCTGAAACCTGTTCCATTGAGTCGAAAATTATTGAAAATATCTATTTTGATATATGGGATTACCTATTTTCGTTCCAAAGCCGAAACGGGCTTTTTTCGGGTCGTTTATCGTTCAAACCCAAACCAATCTGATTTATTCATTTCTATTTCTAATCTGTCTATAAATAGCCTGTTATAAACACTAGTTATTTATTATTCCATTTTTCTGTATGTGCATTTCCTTCTTGAATGCTCATTCCATTGGTAGACAAACCAAAACCAAAAACCCTCAATTGAATTTCAAATTCAAACTCCTCAAAACATATCATATCGTATATCATTTCGAAGCTCTCCACGAGCCAAATCCACTGCAACGATTTGATTTTTGTTTTCGTTCATTGTCTGATCATTAAACGTCGAAGAATTCTCAGCCGTTCTTTTCGTCAAGATCGACTGCAACTAATCAGTGAATCAATAATGTTGGGTTATGGAGAGAGGCAAGCGTAGTTCATGGAGTAGGTTAGTTGACGAGTTGATGGTTGGATCGCCGTGATTAATTCAATTAGGGTTTGTATACGTGGCGATGGCTGGTTGCTTTAGGTGCCTCGTTTTTCGTTCGCGAGGCTCAGGGAGGGTCGAGAAGTGGCGCGGAGGTTCTGGCATGGGTGCGGCATCGACGACATGGGCGACGATGGGTGGCGGCCAGTCTCATGCGCGTAAAGCTTGGGTGTCACGTACGATAGTGTTTCCAGAGGGGAGGATGTGCTGACGTGTGCTAGTTGAGCTGAAATTTATTTAATCTTGTTTATTTAAATTTAATTATAAATCGTATAACTTCTAATCATCATAACTTTTTTGTGCGAGGTAGGATTTATGCGCTGTTTTCTCCTTTGGGATCGTATCAAAATTTTGGACAATTTGACAGTGGTTTGGACGAATTTTGAGACTGTTTGAATTTGGGCCCTAAGTTGGATTTTAAATCGATTAAAAATAGAACGTGAGTGTTTTAACTCACTCACAACTTTTAAAATTTCTTATATTAGTTAAATTAAATTTGTGATGTGATTATTAATTTATTAATAGTTGTTTGGCATATTTAAATCGTCATTCCAATTAATTTGAATTTATTTTGAACTTATTGTTATTTAATTTATTGTTGAATTTAAATTTCCAGTTAATGTCTTGTTGTTGATAGTCAGTTATTTGTTGAAATTTATTAATTGAATTGGATGATGATTGTGATGGATGTTTGATGGTTGATATTGGATGATTGGATGTTATGTTTGATTTATATACTGCTATGACTCTGCAAGTTCCCATAGTTATCGTTTGGGAAATCACTATGGGTTGAAATGTTATATACCCGAACGATCTATAGATTAGGGAAAAATTGTTATGGGTTGAAATGATAGACTCGAGCAATTTTACGGATTTTTAAATATTAATTCGGGATTGCGGTTTGAAATGAAATATAACCGTAAAATTTAAATTGTTGATTGAAATGATAAATATCCGTATTATTTGACCCTAGGGCAGAGAATTATACACGGACACCGGATTGGTTAAATTAAATGATTTTCAATCCTTAATTTGTTTGAATTTAGTTAAATGATATTTTGAAATAAAATTTGATTTATATGAATTGAATTATTATTGGAAATCGAGTTTATGTTGATATTTGAATTGGTTTAAAGGAATTATTTAAAAAAAATTAATTGAAAATTTTAAGTTGAACTTTGAAGTATAAGTAAAGTTTAGCGAAATTGAGCTATTAAAATTGTTTGAAATGTATCTTTGAAATATATTGGAATTGGAGTAATTTAAATTGACGTTTCAAATATGGATTGGAAGCGATATAGAATTAAATATTTTATCGAGAATTGGAATTGAAAGATCTAAAATTGGGTTTTTGGAAATTGGACATGGTCCAAATATATTGTAATAAAATAAATAGTTTAAACTGGTATAAATTTCAAATTCATATTTAATATAAATTGTTTAAAATTATATTATTTTAAAGATTCTAAATTTTAAGAATTTTCAAATTATTAAACTATTTTAATTTATATTAACTATATTAAATCATTTTAACCTATTTTAAACCACTAAATTTATTTTAAAACTAATTAACCCATTTTAACTTATTTTAAATCTTATTAATCTAATTTAAAGCTATTTAATCTATTTTAATTATATTTAACCTATTTTAAATCTATTTAACTATCTTAAATCAATTTAACAAGTACCTTTAATCTATAATTAAACTATTTTAGATTATTTAAACTATTTATGACTATCTTAACTATTTATAACCATTTAAACTATTTTCTAAATTTTCAGACTAAGTAAAAGGGAAGTGTTTATATCCAAATTCATTGGTTTAAAAGCAAATACGACTAAATGGTGTTGTAACCTAAGTCGGTTTTTGAATGTTATAATTAATTGAATATGATGATTTTGAAGTAAGGATTTAACCTAATTGGAAATATGATTTTTAAAAGAAATTATTATTTCAGGAATGGTATATGTCTAAAGTGAATATGATTTCGGAAGTGATATGGTTTTGAGAATATGATATTTTGACATAAATTATGAATTGACTTTTGAAATGTAAAAGAGCCATCCGGTGTGAAAGAAGCGTTTGGTTGTTAAAGAGACCGGGATCGAACATTGTCATACTCTCTACCAATAGCCAAAACCACTTTAACAACTGTGTACATGGTGGAGATTTCAGAAATGAAGTAGGATGGTTTGGCTAACGAATCTATATAAGGAATTTACGTGTCCCTGACTCACATTGGTCTATTTCATGTGGCTAAAATCAAGAGCCACAATGGGCTAAGTGAGGTCATTCCTCCGATTGGGCACACTTCTTCGATGCTATATTCTGACTTTGTGATTGATTTGGTGGCCATCCTTGATTTTGATTTCGGAGTGTGTTCCGAGGTGGGCGGTAGTAGCTGCTATTCATTACCATCAGTCTAGATACGCAAATGGTATACTACCATAGCATTGCCTCGAGTGTCATGTCGCATGCCCTATCGCACCTTATACGAGTTTATTTTGTACCATACCTATGGAGTGCCCTCTGATAGCTCTCTAGTTTACGAAGGAATTACGGTACTGTTTAGACATTGGGAAGCCGATCTCTAGGCATCCGCTCTCAAGCTCACCTATCAACGGATGTTAACTGAGTGTACATGCTGACCGTTCTTACTTATTCTCGGCTTAGCGTGTCCTATCAGGCCGCTAACGTGGTCAGAAATCTAACCGTATTCCAATTTCTATCTTTGAAAACAGGCGCTTTTTGCGACCTACCCCCCGACATTTCTTATTAACCTAGCCTATTTCCTGGAAATAGTAAATATGGGAGGAATAAGTTTGAATTATCCAATAAACCCTATTAGTTGTGCTCCTTTTTTTTGATCATGGACTAAAGGAGCCTATATTCGATTTTACATTACTCATGTAGTATATGATTTTCCTTTCAAGAACATGGTTCTTTTGGTTCAAGAAGCTAACTTTTATTCATACACAGGAAATGGGGATGTCCTGCCTTATAACATTGCCCCCAAAATCCTTGGGTGGCTTTTTACAAAAAAAGTAAAACAAAACCAAGAAAATAGCACCGTAGCAAGTTGCTATTCCATGCCCCTGGAATTGAGATTCCGTCAATAGTAGCCAATTGAACGTTCCATCTCCAAGCTTTTGTTTTCATTGCGTAAGAACTTTCCCAGTTCGTGCCAAGTGCCCTCATATACAGGATAACTCATTTCAAAACAACGTTCCTTACCTCAAAGGGATGGCTTCGGGCATTGGTGTTAAAGTGGCATGCTGCACTTTTAATTAGAGCAACAACGCTCAATTATGCTTCTTCCCTTTTCTCATTGACCAAATCGAGGAACAAGCAAGCGTTCCTCGTTTACCTTTAGATCTAATACTTTTTACAGTGAGAAGGGCCTCCAATTCTATCAAGATCATAAACTCAAATCTATAGGCTAAAGCAAATGGTGTATATCCGATCTTGAACTTACAAGTCATCATATAAGCCTACAATGCCAGTGAAAGCTTACTGAACTAGTTGCCTTTGGCCTTAGTTAACCATCTCTTCAGGATAGACTTTATGATTTTGTGCACCGTCTCCACATGTCCGTTCACGTGTGGGTGTACTACCATTGAAAATGTTTTCTCAATCTTGTACCAATTGCAAAAATCCTTGAACTTGGTACTTTTGAACTAGGTTCCAATATCCATTGTAATCTCCTAAGGTACTATGAACCTACAAATGATGTTTTTCATCAAAATGTTTACTACTTATTTCATCATAATCGTGGCTAATTGTTCTAATTTGGCCCACTTTGTGAAGTAACCCACCGCAACTTGAGCATACTTAGTCCTCTTTTCACAATTGCTAGCTCACCAATTATTTCAATTCTCCAAACGATAAAAGGCTATGGGCAAACCATTTGCTTAAATTTTGTTGACGAGGCTCTTGAAACCTTCGTAAATCTTTGGTAACGATGGCATTGTTTTGTGTGATCTTCCCTATCTCAATTTATTGTTGGCCATAAACATTCGTGGCAAAGTGCCTTTTATGCTAGCGTCTGCCCACCTAGTTTGATCACCACAGCTACCCTCATGGATTTCCATGAAAATTTACTTAGACTCAATCTTAGTAACACACCTAATCAAGGGGCTAGAGAATCCTCTTCTGTAAAGCACTCTTCCTAGCACTATGAATCATAGTGCTTTTCGATAGAATTTTTTTCGTTCATTCCCGTCTCTTAGGATAATTCCCTTAAGCAAATAATCCTTGATTAGAGTGTTCCACAACTCCCTTCCCTCTTCGATCACCATGATCAAATTTATAATCAAAGTTGATAATACCTCCATTAGAACCGATCCTAATAGTTGTGGTTCTCTAGAACTTAATTTGGCCAGTGAACCAGCCTTTGCATTTTCCTCTCTAGGGATGTGTGTAATCATTTAGTGTCTACATAATCCAACAGCTCCAACACCTATGTCAGGTAAGAAGCAAGTCTAACACCCTTAGCCTGATATTCCTTGTTTACTTAACAAACCAGAAATCGAGAATCACTAAATATATGTAGCATCCTTATACCTAGTTCCTTTTTTATCCTTAGTCCCGCTATTAATGCCTCGTACTAAACCTCATTGTTAGATGTGGGAAACACCAACTTCAATGCATAAAAAATTGGTCGCCCTTCCGGAGTTACAAGTACCACTCCTACGCTCAAACTACACTCATTCGAAGCTACGTACACAAACAATTTCCAATGAGGAAATGAGACCATATCGTCTTCCTCTTCACTATCTCATGAGGTAAACTCTACGATGAAGTCTGTCAATACCTTCCGGTTTATAGTCCTCCTCGAGTGGTAAGTTATATCATACCGACTTAGCTGAATATTCCATCTAAGTAACCTTCTCAGAGTCTCAGGTCGGTACAACACCTGCTTCCAAGGTTGATCCTTCAGCACTTTAATTAGATGAGCCTGAAAATACAGTCATAGCTTTCTCGCAATCAGCAAACAATATGCATGTTTCTCCAATTTTGGGTAATTCTCATTGGCCCGAGTAAATCGTTTACTGATGTAATAAACTGACTTCTAAATCTTCACCTCTTCGCGCATCAATACTATGCTCAGTGTGTGAGCAAACATTACAAAATAGACAAACAAATCTTCTCCGTCCAACAGTTTGGATAGAACCGATGGTGTGTCCATGTGCCCTAGTAACTCATCGAAGGCAATCTGACATTCCGCATTCCATTCTAAGTTCTTTTTTTCCATTTTTGAGAGCGTTAAAGAATGGAATACATTTATCCCTAGCCTTTGAGATGAACCGACTCAAAGCAGCAAACTTCTTGTTTAAGCTCTGCAACTCCCTCATGATCGGGGCATCACATTCCTTAAGGCATCAATCAGCTCTGGATTAGCTTAAATGCACCTCGAATTCCAAATAAATCCTAAAAAATTCCCCAATGCAACTCCAAATGAGCAGTTCAACATATTTAACTTCATTTCATATTACCACAATACCTCAAATTTTTTTGGAAAGTCATCCATATGGTTACTTGAAAGCTACGGCTTCATGAGCATATCATTCACGTATGCTTCCATCGTTCATTCGATTTGCTTCCTGAATATATAATTCACCAATCTTTGGTATGTAGCTTTTCTTTAGACCGAATGGCATCATCTAGTAACAATATAATCCCAAATCCATTATAAAGCTTGTGTGCTCCTGATCGGGTACATGCATCAGAATCTAGATATAACCAGAATATGCGTCCATAAGCGAGAGCAACTCGTGTCATGTGATCCCGTCTATTGGTCGATCAATCCTACACAATGGAAAGCTGTCCTTTAGGTATTCTTTATTCAAGTAAAAATATTTAATATATGCCCACCACTTTCTATTTGATTTCTATACAAAGACAGAGTTCGATACCTACTGTGGGTATAAAGCATCAAAATAAAACCATTCGCTTTCAATTTGTCTACTTCTTTTGTTAATATAGCGGGTTGTTCTGGACCCAAATTATGTCTTTTTTGTTTCGTAGATGGAAACTTCAGGTCCACATTTAGGGTGTAGCACGTTTTCTCTGGTGATGTCCTACACATTTTTGAATAGGTCCAAGCAAACACATCCAAGTTTGCTCATAGAAAATTAACAAACCCCTTCTTAATCATGTGCTAAGTTCATATTCGATCTTAAGAGCCCAAGTACAATCATCCATGTTGAGCGGAACATTTAACGTCAACTCAACCGGTGCTACCCACACTTCCTCTAACTTCTTTCATGGATCTACAGAACTTGTTATTTTTTCCGAGCCATGGCTTGGGTTTAGTTAAAATGCTTCTGAGTTCTTAATATAGAGAACTTTTCCTATTTGCTTGCATTTCGCTTGTCGCTTTTCCTCTCATAGCTCAATGACAAAATATTCCCTTCTTGATCTTTGATCTCCTCTAATCGATCCAAACCCATTCTCTTTGAGGAATTTCATCATTAAGCACCAAGAAGCTTGTGCTATCCTAAAACCAGCCCGAGCTAGTTTGCCCAAAAAGGCACTGTACGCCAAATATTCATACGCTATAACAAACTTATGAATCTACACTACCTTTCCGTCCCCATCACCTAACTTGATCGAAAAACCAATTGTCCCGATCGGTTGTTTCACCTTGCCTTTAAATCCTCGAATCATTGATTTACAGAGCTTGACATCCTTCATACTTATCATCATTTAATCGAATGTCTACTTAAAATTTATTCGTCGAGCTTCTGCTATTCACCGAAGCTTGGCGTATTATTGCAGGACTAACAACAATGGTTATCACCATGGGGTCAAATGTTGGTGCTTCAACATGATCAGAATCCCTATTCCAGAACACAATATCACCCGTTACCATTCTCTACTGCTTAGCCGTAGCTACGACCTCGATGGAAAAGCAACTTTCCTATGGTATATGCTTCAGCGAGCTCATATACTACTCAATTTCCCTTCAGCTTTTCTCTACTAGATTAGGTCCTTCTGTAATAGTGTTTATGACTATCCTTCAATCAGCCTGCCTAGGCCCCTCTTCGTTGGGTCCAGGCTGATTCTCTCGTGATTTTGGCCCTATAGATCTAATATTCTAACTGCCATCTTGCGTCTATTTTACATATAGTTGTATCCTTTTTTTTCTTTATATATACTATGATGAAATCCCTAAAATGCTGATACTCGTTCGTGATGTGTCCACGAGTCTCATGGAAATGACAATACTTGCTTGAGCACTACTCTTCCTCCATCTCCTCCCTCCTAGATAGCCACATTACCGTTTAGCCCCTTGCATAGTAATGTACATTTTCTCTAATGCATCATTCATAGGCATATACTTATCCGACCTAATATTTCTTAGGCACTTTTTGGCATTATTCCGCCTACCTCTAGAGCCTTAGTTTCTTCTTTTCTAATTATAGAAATTCTTACTGCTATATTACCATAACTATCACTATTTTCTTAATTGCCACATTACTTTGAACTACCTCCACTGAATGTCTACCATCATTCTTTCCAATAGCTTGACTTGCTTCTACCAAATGCAAGAAGTGATTTACTTTTCAATGGAATTCCTCCATAGTCATCAGCTGTTTCATCTTCAGCCATTTCTCAAAGCCTATGTTAAGATTTATCCCCAAACAAATGCCATAAACACCAGATCTTCTTTTGATTATTAACCTTCATCACTACAACATTGAACCAACTCAAGAACCTCTTCAATTACTCCTTAGGTCCTTGAACTAGGCTTAAGAAGGACATCACATCCTTAGGGCACCAGTGTGGGGCCTGAACTGCACCATAAACTTCTTCGCTAACTCATCAAAAGTTGATATAGATTTCGACGCGAGCCGAATAAACCATATTGATGCAACATCTTCCAAAAAAATAGGAAAATAATTATATGGTACCTCATCCGTCTCTTTGGCACCATCCATATGTCATTCATATTTAAACAAGTGTTGCTTAGGATTGGTAGTCCTATTATACGATGGCATTGTTGGCATCGTAAACCACTTGGCATACTCCTCCCTTAGAATATTCTTCACGAATGATGTTCTACTTGGCGCGATACACCATTGCTCATTCTTCCTCTATTTATTTTCATCCACCAAATGCTTAACCATATCTGCTATGTACTCCTCACTTGCTTTGAACTCTAAAGGTCGACCATCAAGAGCTACGCCGAGTGTTTGAATTTGAAACCAATTTTGGTTTGCTTGTTGACGTCAAGGTTGTCAATTCTCTAAGAGAACCAGTCCTTTTTTAACGTCCGATTGCCTCTATAGCGTTTATTTACACACCAACACCTTAAATTCCAACACCAAGTTCGCAATCATCACCATCGTGCTGGAGTTCATCCTCTAACAGCCCAACTTTTTCATTTAATATTTTAATTCTTCTATTTAGAAACTTTATGGTTTTATTATTTAAAAGTTGAATTATTAAAATGATTATAAATCATTTCCCAAATGGAATAAATATAAGTAATTTCTGTAATTCTGATTTTGGTTAAAGTTAACTCTAATTGAAATTTTAAATTCAAAATTTTAACTTCAAATCTTTTGTATGAAAATATATATTTTTTCAACTTTTATTCCACTGTTTTTTACTTATATTGGTTATATACCTTTAAACTAAGGAAATAACGTTGCAAAAAGGGGCAATAAAATTTTATGTTTCTTTTATACGCATATACAACAGTTCTTAGTTAAATGATAAATAAATCAAACGAATGTAAACAAATCAAAATTAAATTAATGTAATAAATAGTTTATAAGTAAGCTATTTAGTTACACGTTTTATTTTGGTACGTTTATATTCATTTGTTTCATTTCGTTGGCTTGTAAATGGTACGTTATTTTATGAAATATCCGTTAGTTTATATTTTGCTAAATATATTTACTAAATAAATAAGAAACGTATAAATTTAAATGCGTTACTTTTGTTATAAATTTGGGCCTACATTTTGTTTAAATTTTTGCGTCGGTTATACACACTCTAAAATTTCTTACCTCAGCTAATAAAAAATCATCATCAACCGTTCCTTTTCTAAAGGAAAGAAATTTAAAATCTTGCCCCTAAATTTGTGTGTCTTGATTCATCTCCTATCCACTTTCTGTTGCCTCCTTATACTTTATAGGAATGAATGCATTTATTTCTCTCTAACCGTTCAATATCCAACTAAAGTTTGCTTGAAATTTCACGTGTAAACTTCTACACGTTCCTTTAGCTGCAATTGTTTAATTTGGTATATAATATTTGATTTCTCTTAGCCGTTACAAAAGCAATTACGTCTTGCCATTTCTTTCACCTAGATTCACGCAACTCATCTTATAAAATCGAAACCCACGTACCAAATTTTCTTTTACATCTCATTTTGTGTTTAGTCTTCTTCCTTCTAGCGTGAGTTTCAGCTATAGGTAATGGCCACTTCTTCTCTTATTTTATTTTCTTTTTTCTCCATGCTTTGTTTCATTTATTTCCTATCGACTGTCCACCTACTCGGCTGCTCCACCACTTCCCGTCGACCGGCCTACACCCCCTTTGCCGCCTCATCCAGTACAAGCTCCTCCCATCCCTTTTTTCTCAATTTTGCGCTATTTTCTTATTTTAACCTTATATAATTAATAAATATTTATATATATTTTATATTTTGTTATATTTTAGAATTTGTGACTGGATTTATTATTATTTTCAGTAATATAAACTTATATAAGTAAATTAAAGGTAATTTGAAAAGGTTTTGACTTTTGGTTTCTAATGGCTCTTTCTTTTCCAACCTTTCACATTTGTAACTTAATTTGTCATCAATTAACCATTACTTCTCAATCCTTTTAGCTGCATACTTTCTTTATCATTCACGTACATGCATTTTCTCTTCTACTGAAAAAAAATCTCGGCCATCATCTCCTAGGAAAGCTTGGTAAACTTTCATTCTTTTTCCATGTTTTTTTTTTGTGATTTTAGCACTTGCCTTCATCTCTATTTGGATGTTCGTATCCTTTCAACAACCTGTAAAGAGCTTGATAGTTTTATATGGCCCCAAATGACGACCGTTCGGGATCGAGCTATTTGGGATGAAGCGCGGCCGTTCATGGTCAAGCGCCTAACTTCAAATGACGATCGTTCGTGATCAAGTCATTTGAGGTGAAGTGCGACCGTGCGCGGTCAAGCGCATAAATCCGTGCGTCGATCGTTCGGGATCGAGTCATCTGCAGTGAAATGTGACCGTTCAAGGTCAAGCGCTCTACTTCAAATGACGACCGTTCGGGATCGAGTCATTCGAGGTAAAGTGCGACAGTGCGCGGTCGAGTGGGGACCGTTCAAGGTCAAGCGCTTAACTTCAAATGACGATCGTTCGTGATCGAGTCATTCGAGGTAAAGTGCGACAGTACGCGGTCAAGTGGTGGTCCTCAAATGACGACCGTACGCGATCAAGCCATTTGAGGTAAGGCGTAACAGTCAGTGATCAGGTGACGGACCTCAAATGACGACCGTTCGCGATCGAGCCATTTGAGGTAAGGTGAGTTGTGCCGTTCGAGGCGAGTTGTGCCGTTCGAGGCGAGTTTGTGACCGTTCGCGGTCGGGTGCCGTTCGAGGCGAGTTGTGACTGTTCGAAGTCGGGTGCCGTTCGAGGCGAATTGTGACTGTTCGAAGTCGAGTGCCGTTCGAGGCGAATTGTGACTGTTCGAAGTCGGGTGCCGTTCGAGGCGAATGAGTGTGCCCGGGGGGGACAATATATTATCAGTGTTGGAGTCATTGTTTGGGGGAATTTTTCGAATCAAAGATTTCGGCAGTTCGTTGCCATGCAATAGGTGCTCGTGGACCGTTCGCGATCCAACGGGCATACAAGTAAATAATTTTTTCATAGAATTGTAAATGTTAAAGCAATAGTACCTTACAGCAGAAATGTCCAAACAGGAAGAATTCAAATGTTCAAATCGAAACAAAAGCAAAGCAAGGATGTCAAAGTGTAAGTTCCCACTCCGAAGCAGTCAATGATCATTCAGAGCATGCCTGGAGATCGTTCGCGATCTCGTACATGTGTAAACGATTTAATTGCGTTAGTGGAAGCTTACGACCTGTTCATCGTTATTTTAATCAAGCAATCAATGGGTAATCAAATGGTGCCTTGATCCAGGGTCACCTCTAGCTGACGTAGAGGGCGGTCGCTCTGGCTCCACCGCTGGAGTTCGCCTCCTCACATACTGAAGGAGCATACGTTCCTGATATGCCCTTCTACCTCGTCCTTCAAATGCCTACAATCATTAGTGTTATGACCATTCAATTCATGAAATACACAAAACTTATCTGATTTTCTTTCGTCAGAGGTTGGATCCCTTCGCATTGGTCTACGGTACGGAACCTGCCCCTTGGTATCCTGATAAATCCGTTCCAAACTCTCATTCAGCTCTGAATGGGTGGTGAATCGTGGCTCTCTTCGTAGCCACTTTGTCCTGTCATCATTATCCTCAGCCTTTCTTTTTCCTTTGCTAGTCTCCGCACCCTTTCCAGGTGGGTTTCCGCTCTTGATTACGTAAACGTCAACTTCTTCCTCTCTTTCTACACTAGCATCTTCCAAACGTAGAAACTTTTCAGCCTCATGATAGAACTCTCCCAGATTCATAGGCGGGTCCTTGGTTAATGATTTCTTGAATTCTGTATTACCAGCTATTCCAGATACAGCCGCCATCATGACCATAGATGGATCTGGTCGATCCACTGATGCTGCCGCCGCATTAAATCGCGTTAGAAAGCTCCTCAAAGTCTCTCCAGTTTTCTGTTTCAAGGTTGCCAAAGTCATCACATTCTTGGGTCTCGCAATATGAACCCTGAATTGCCTCATGAATCTCTCAGTTAAATCTGCCCATGTTCCTATGGAGCCGCTCTCTAGTTGCCTAAACCATAACGCTGCAATGTCCGTCAAATACAGTGGAAAGCACCGGGCCATAACCTCCTCTGATGCCCCCAGCACTTCCATATGTCTCATATACTTCGTTAGATGGACTGTGGGGTCCGTTTTCCCGTTGTACATGTCCAATGATGGTAGCATGAATTCTGGTGGGTTCCTAGCCATCCTAATCGCAGAAGAAAAAGGACTCCTGTTTACATCTTCCAAGTCTCTGTTTACTAAACCACCTCTCATAGCTCTTCTAACCATCTCTGCTAATCTGTCATTGTCTCCAAGCTGTAGTTCTCGTTCACTGTCTTCAACCTGCCCCCCAAGTCCGCGGGAGTTTTCATGTGTATGCCTCCCTGGCTGAACGTTCATTCCTCTATTGCTACCAGGTGGTTCGGATGCCCCCATCTCACTTCCCGGGGTCGGATCAACATGCTCTGCGTGAGTGCCCCCTAGCTCTGGTGCTGCGCCAGATGGTCCTGCCCCGTTCTGAACCCCAGTTGCTCCTTGGATTTGTGCTCCAATTTGCCCAATTTGTTGAAGTAAGTTCTGGATCATCTCTTCTTGTGTTCTCATCATGGCCTCCATCTCATCCCTAGTGATGAAAATCGACGCTTGATTCCCTCCTGAGGAAGCCTCTTGACTTCCTTGGTGTTCACTTCTCTCTGGCCTTTGCCTTCTACTTGTTTGTCTCGTCATAACTCTTAGATTTGAACTCTTAGATTTTCAAATTCAACTTCTATCCGATGTAGCGGGAGCTGGTTCTTCTCAGTGAAAGCACCAAAATGTTTGCGTAGAAAATGGTCGCAGACACCCAAAGTCGTATGAGTTGGTTGATTTTATGTTGTATTTAGTGATTTGGGTGATTTATGCAAATATATAAAAAGCAGGGACTAAACTGTAAAAGACACACAGATTTATAGTGGTTCGGCCAGAACGTGCCTACGTCCACTTTATATGTTATTCTCCGTTTTTCTTTAGATTACAAGTACAAAGCTTTGATTACAAGTATCTAAAGTTGTTTGAGAGTTCCTTCCAGGTTTGAGCTCTCAAACTTGTTCCCCATTGTTGTACCCCTGCCCCTCTATTTATAGAGTGAGGCTGGGGGCAGGGGTCTTGGTTGTTTATAGCTGCTGGTGGGCTTGGGCTGAAGCAATCTGGACTGGCAATTATCTGGTTCGGCGAAGCTTGGTCCGGTCTTGAGTGTGTGGTGCTGGACCGGTAGGAATTGGTCCGGTACCAACCTGGTCCGGTGTTAGGAGTGTTGACCAGTTGTAGGAGATGGTCAGGTCCGGTGGAGTGTGGGGAGAAGGTTGGATCGGCATGTGTTTGGTCCGGTATGCACATGCAGGTGGGTTTGGTTTGGTACGTAGGAAGTGGGTTTGGTTCGGCATTGATGGAAAGGGGTTTGGTTCGGTATTGATGTGGAGTGGCTCTGGTCTGGTGATGGTGGTTGCTAGTAGGTGTTGGTCCGGTGAGGCTTATGCCGAATGAACTTGTGTTGAGAATGCCGGATGGGCACCTATGCTTGAATTGCCGAATAAGGCTTTGCCGAATGAAACCTTAAACTTCTTAATACCGATTGAGCTTTTGCACTTGGTTTATGAATGAAATCTTCGACTTGTATACGCTTGCTGGCTGCTTCTTCGTGGTGGAAACGCACACAACATTGATATTCCAGTTTTGACCAAAAATGGGATAACACTAAGTATATTTTGATTTTTGTGTGAATTATAATTGCAAACCTGAATAAATAGGGTATTTCAACAAAAGTCGGTTTTTGGTCAATCTGGTCAAACTTTGACTTTTAAATCTTAAATTTGAATTTTTGAATTTTTGAATTTTATATTTTATTATGAAATATATTAAATTTAAAGAATACTTCTTTTTGCTTCATTGAAATCCGATTTATATTGTTAAAGTTATGCTTTTTACAATATTGTACGTAAATTGATTTATTTAATAAAATTATCTATTTTAATTTATATAATAATATTTTTATTTTTCAATTCATGTTCTAATATGTGTTTTATGATATGTTAGGTATATATTTTATTTTAAAACATTTTAAAGTGATGTTATAATTTTTCCAAAATTTACTGTATTTATTTCCTATTTTTAAAGGCTGTTTTCTATTTTTCAGCTATTTTCTTCATTTAAATTATATTTAATTAAATTTTATATATTTATTTTGTGAATGAATTTTTATTTTATGTTTTATCTTTGTTATAAATATTTTTACAAGTCCATATAAATTTTCCAGAGTTCATTCTGTTTATTTTCCATTTTTCTAGACTAGCTTGCAATTTTGCGCTATTTTCTTATTTTAACCTTATATAATTAATAAATATTTATATATATTTTATATTTTGTTATATTTTCGAATTTGTGACTGGATTTATTATTATTTTCAGTAATATAAACATATATAAGTAAATTAAAGGTAATTTGAAAAGGTTTTGACTTTTGGTTTCTAATGGCTCTTTCTTTTCCAACCTTTCACATTTGTAACTTAATTTGTCATCAATTAACCATTACTTCTCAATCCTTTTAGCTGCATACTTTCTTTATCATTCACGTACATGCATTTTCACTTCTACTGAAAAAAAATCTCGGCCATCATCTCCTAGGAAAGCTTGGTAAACTTTCATTCTTTTTCCATGTTTTTTTTTTGTGATTTTAGCACTTGCCTTCATCTCTATTTGGCTCGGCCCCTCCTTCCTCCTTCACCTTGGCTGCGTCCACCACCACCACATCAGGCCAACACCTCCTCCAGCTCTCTGTCCGTCCATGGCCATGCACCACTTGTAGCCAAATCCACCAAAATATGAGCAAAACTCCACCTAAACCCTATAACCGAGCTCTCCACTTGGTACCACCACCTTCAACCACCTTTTTCCGCCACTTCCTCCACCACCACCACCTCAGATCTGACCATCACCCTCTTCCACATAATCCACCACCACTTGGACATCTGGACCTGACCATATAGCCTCTGGCCGAACCACGTTATAGCATAAAAATGTTGATATTTGCCTTGTTATGTAAATTGTTGCACACATATACTTCATCGCCATTCAAACCAAGTAGGGCGACCCTGTTTGAACCAAACCCAACCCTTAGTGCATGCCGTGGCCATGCTAAATCCATCCCTTGTTGATCCATGTGAAGTTGAGAAAAAGTGCAATGCATTTGATTTGGTTTTGGGCATTGATTTCTAGCATTGTTTAGTGTTTATTTGGTTTTGATACTTATATATATTGTATTGTTTTGTTTAAATGTTATCAAGGCAATTAGATTTGGCTCTCCATCACTTGAATTGTAGTCGTGCTTTCGTGCCTTTTGGATCTCTGTTGTGTGTCTGAATTGGTTATCTCCAACTTGAACAGGAGAGTCATTCTCACCAGACAGTTTTGTACTTATATGACTAGTAAACCGATCACATTTGAATCTGTAAAATGCATCACCATATTATATCTGCTATGTTATAATCATGTAATGACCCGCTATTTTGGACCATTCAAATCAACAATAAAACCATACATGTCCGACTTGAATAATTCAAAATACCGAATTGTTAATTAAAATTTGGCAAACTTAACATATACAGTAAATAAATCAAATACAGAATCATAGATACAGAGTAGTACATTAATACGCAGCGAAATAAATGAATAGTAGTTCATGAAGCTACTATATAAACATCAAAGTTAGAGATAAAGTACAACAGAATATCTCAGATGCAGTGAAGTCTCCAGTACGAGCATATGACTTCTCTGGACCTATCAACTGGATGACTGAAAGGATAGATAGCTGGTTCGTCAAGCAAAGCTCCAACTTCGAAGGTGAGTCTCAAACGTTGTATCACTCAGTCTGACCCGAGAGTAAAGCAAAACACAAAACACTCGAGTCAGGATTAACATTCTAATATCTATAAATCTAATTCAAGTGAAATATCAACTGAAATATAATTAACTTAAAGGACGTTCGGGATAACCATCCTCTAAGGATCCATGGAACTATCTACACTGTAGAAATATACATTATAGTACCATGGTCATTCGAATCATTTATAATTCAAACCAAAATAAAATCTTTATTTCCAATATATCTACTTCATGAAATAAAGTATTCTATTTCCTCAAATTTCACATCGTTTCAAAATCAACTCAACCTTCCTACTCGAATTTAATTAAATCTCAATTTATCAATTTCCATTTAATTCAGTTTCTAAATAACCAATTTAAATTATATTTATTTCAATTGCAGATCTGAATCACAAATTAACCATTTACAACCCAGTATATTTCAAAGTTTTGATATTTGACCTTTCAAGGTTAAATTTAACAGTTTCCTATAGATCTCGATTAACCTCGTCATTATTTAGTCTTCGGATATTCATTTAGTAAATTCAGTATTATTTGGGTAACCTTAGTTTACCTTAAATTTATTTAAACTTGAAATATTCATTAAATCCCTTAAGTCAACATCCAGTTATAAAATCATATCTTTAAATTTCACATTAAATAGCTCAAATCGATTTAACTAAATAAAATTCTTAATTTAATACCACTTCAGCTAAATCCAAATTTATCTCCCCACCTAAATTTTATCCCTATTTTTGCAAAAATCTATTTGAAATATAATTTACATAAATATTCAACATAGTTTATGTATTAAATCAATCTTAATTAAATTAATTATCATTAAATTTATATATATCATTACCCTTTATATATAATCATTTAAGAATCAACATTTATTTAAAACCATATATTTCTTTTCAAAACCATAGAAATTATTTTCAAAACAATTATATATGGACCAGCGGTGTCTATATATATTTCATATCCTATGGTCAAGTGATACGGATATTTGTCATTTCAATCCGTACACTAAAATATACGGGTGGATATCATTTCAACCCGTAGTCCCAAATTTAATTAAATGAAAATCGCTTGGGTCTATCATTTCAACCCATAACGAAATTCTCCTATTCTAAAGTCCTTTCGGGTATGTATCATTTTAACCCATAATGAATTCTAAACTACAGGGAACTTGCAGAGTGATAACAGATAATACAATAAAATAACAGGCATATATCATCAATAATTTAAATAAAATATAAACAACAGGATATGGTGTCATATCCCACAGGTGAGCAATTTCAGATAACACATATATAGCAATGTAAAATCTAACAGCAGCATATTTCAATTGTTTAAAAGAACGTTAATCGTGAGTGATTGCTCACCTTCCGAGGCTAGATGGATTTGACAAGGAATTGAGTTACGAATTCAGGCACGAATCTCAAACTAGGGCAAGATCGAACTCGAATCGACAAATGAAGGTGAAAGCTTGACACTGTCGAAATCGAATCAAACTGGATTTGATGAAGAAAAATTGATATGAGTAAACTTATATATACCTATGTATAACTATATTTAAAAATCATATACGACTTATAATTTAAAATAATAAATAAGTTTCAAAATCCATGTATATACACTTATAAATAAATAGCAATTGCAAATTCAAAACATACCCATATACACACACTATATAGAGTCAATGATTTAATTTAAAACTTATAATAAAATAAAGATCCAAACTACTATAATCATGTACTACAATGTAAATATGTATAAAAATAAATTAAAAATGGCAGTGCACCGAGTTTCAAATCAATACAGGCTGTCAACTCATATGAGTATATATTAAAATAATCTTACCTTTATATAAAATCTGTAACATGCATTATACTATTAAAATTAAAACTATAACCAATAAGATCACTACTGTCGCCATATACACTGTAACACATACTAACCACAAACTATGCAGACACTGAATGAAAATGAAATACGTATACTTGCAGAAAAAATCAAGTGGTTTGAATAGACATACGTTATATTATATATATATATATATATATATATATATATATATATGGTGTAATAAAATTATAAACAAAGAAACAAAAGCTTTACACTACATGCAGACAACATACCCTATAAATGAATTAAGTACTATAGTACAAACTTACAACCTATATAAATTTCACATAACTATATACATATATAACGTTATAAATATCTTAACCTATGCAATATATACAACAAATTATATAATATGATATTACTTAATTTGCTTCCAGAACTTAGAAAAAAATGAATTTATATATAAATAAATTTAGCTTTAAATAACTACAAAATAAATATACTGTGTTAACGTTTATATCATGCAAATACATGCTATCCATCCCATGTGCAGACTCAAATGCATGCAGACTATAAACTATTATATGGAAGGCTATATGAATATACTTATATTTTAATATGGTAACTATTATTTACTATATACCTTAAAATGAAAATGGCAGTAGAGGTAGAGTAGGCGGCAAAGAAGGAGGAGCGGGAGGCATTTGGATCGCGGGTGGTGATCTGTTGCAAGGACAAAGGGAAACAAGGCCGAGGGGGTGGTTGGCGATCGGTGAGTGGATGGCTTGGGTTCATGCATGGAGATGCGCTCGAGTGGTGGAGTGTGGGGTTGACGTGGTGGAGGTTGGATCGGTGGGTAGGGCGAACAGGTTGTGGTTGGGTGCTTAGGAAAAGGGGCTATCGATCCTGTAACAACCCACATATTTAACGATTTTATATTTAAATATTTTATTTAAATATAGCGTGTTAGTTGGATTTTAGGTCCGAAATGTTACTTTTTGCAAATGGCCGAATTAGGGCTCGATACCACTTCCATTGAGTTCAAAATGGCGTTTGCGACCTTTTTGAGTATAAGCTTTGATATGTTTGGAGTAAGTTGAATTTTGCAACTTTTTCTAGTTGGGTTTGGGTTGGGTTCAGCCCACTAACTATCTAATTAACCCTAACTCAGTCCCTCTCCTCTCCACACTTAATTCATTTCATAAAACTTAAGCTTAAAACTGAAAATGGGGGAAGAGAATGGGAATTAGAAATTCCGACCCCTAGTTTATTCTTGCAACTTGAATTCTTGCTCCAAAATCAAATTGAAGCTATTGGTAAGCCTCCTCTTCATCTTCTCCAACTCTTCTCCTCTTCAATTTCAGAAAGTTTCCTAAACCTAACTTTGGGAAATATGTGTTTTATTCTTAGATTGAAGCTTGTAGAGTTAGAGTGAAGAGAAGTTAGTCTCCTTCTTGTGTTTGAGCTTCTTCTTCTTTGTTTTGGGACAAAAGCTGAGATTTTTATCTTACATCTATGCTTATATATATATATATATCTTTGTTTGGGTGTAAGAAGGTGAGTTTCAAACTCACATCTACTTCTCTTGATCTCATTGATGTTGGGTATGAATTCCTAGCACTTGTTCATATGCACTTGCTTTTGGTTTGGATTGAATTGGTTAATATCCAAATTTTTAGTGTTTTGGTTCAATTCTTTAATGATCCTAACTTTGATGTTTGAGCATGTTTTTGGTGGCGAATTAGAGAGCTAATGGAACCGGGGTATCTATTGGCTAAGGCTCCTTAGGCCCATTGCTCGACCGATTGCGTTTTGGAAGTGTTGGCATTTCGATGAGAAAGGGCAGGAACTGCAGAAATTTGCAGTTCGGCCGACCGAGCCCTGTAGCCGGTCGACCGACCTAGTACTCCGACCATTTTTTCTGCTTCTGGCCAGCCGACCGAGCCCTGTAGTCCGGTCGACCGATCTGCTCCTATTTTGCTGTTTTGCCTGTTTTTGCTCATTTTGATTGGTTTTCCAAATTTTATCGATTCAAGTTGGTTCTTAGTGGTTGTCATTGCATCTTTGGCTTTGAAAACTTATTTTTGACTTCATTCATGGGTTTTCATAAACAATCCATCTAAATCGTATTAAAAGTTTCTTTCTCCAATTCTTAAATTCGCACTTCGAGCGGAGTGGAAGGGAGATTAAATGGTTAGGTAAAACACAGACCATGAATCCATGAGTTTGTCTATCCGATTAATGCCCAACCTATTCGATTGATTGTTTTGACCTTTTGGTGTGGTTTACCAATGAGATGAGGTGAACTTTGTACTGCTTTGAGTGTGAAATTAACTAACGGATAGTAAACCGGTTAGTGCGAACGAGTGGTTATAGGACTCACGCTACCACTTTTCGGATGCATTTTTGAGAGTTATGACACATTCCGCCAGTCAGTGGTGTTCAGTACTGGGTTTCCGACCTTCACCACTACGGTTTGTGGCCTTCGGGTATGACGCCTTCCGGTATGTTGCCTTCAGGTTTGTGCCTTCGGGTTTGTTGTCCTTTAGAATCGCTTCCGATGTTGGTCGTTATGAGCCGCATGGGTGATATTGCGTTGCCCTTTAGTATCGCTTCCGATGTTGGTCGTTATGAGCCGCACGGTATTTGTTATTTTCCTTTATGGCTTGATTTGGGATATTTGTATCCTTTGTTTCTCTATGTTGCCTATGATATGAGGCTTGTTTTGTTATCATATTATTCATCTTTTGTTAGATGATTGTGTTATCTCCTTTTGAGATATTTTTTATACCTGTAACCTTGCAGGTTTATTGTTGTTCAGTTTATCTAACTGATTTGTTTAGCTAGACTAACCCGTGTATTTTTTACTCGGGTCAGACGGAGAATTTTCAGGTTAGGTGCTTTTTGACTTAGCCTATTTTGCTTCCGCATGGACTATTCAGCTTGTTCCTTTTTGTTAAAGCTTTTTGTGCAGTCCTTTTTGTTGTAACTCTGATGTGTATTCTTTTTATTCATCTGTATATTGTGGTTTGCTATACCACTTGACGTGTATTAGTTTGTATACTCTGGTATGTATCTGTATATGTGTATATGATGATATTCTGTTCTGTGATGTATATTACATTTGAGTTGTTATATTCTGTTCTGATAGATCCTTCAACCACCTATGGTTTTGTTTTAAGTATTCATTGGATATGTCGATCTGTTTGGTGTGATTACTGTCGATGTATTCAATTGACAGTTAGAGCAAGGCTATAGATGGTCGCTCATAACCAGGTTTATTCTCCGTGTTAGTTGACGGCATTACCCTGTAGTGTCCTTGACTAGCGTGGGTACAGAGGTGGGGCGTCATAGCGTGGTATCAGAGCTGAGTTCAGAAAAAAATATGATAAACACAGAATAGATGCATATATTTTGGTACATCAAAGTATATAAGTGATACCAATCTTTGAATCATCGTGTCTTTCTATTCCTTCTTTTATCAAAAGTTAGATAGAATTTGGGGAATACGTCTAGGAATGTATATTATTCCGTAGTATTCCGTAATGAAGTATCTACCTTGTGAATAATCTTGTTCCTATCTTACTTTCAGCGTATGGCTGGAAGAGGCAGGGGACGACGTTTGAATGCTGGGCAATCCAGTGGCTCACATCCGGATGGCGTTTATATGTCTGCCGATCAGTTTTTGGAGTTGTTTAGGAGCACTCAGTGTCTAGTTCTTCCTCGAGTTTCTCCACCTCGCAAGTTTGCCTTTGCACGTCTATGCAGTGATTTTTCTCATCTTGGAGGAAAGCCGTTTAAGGGCTCCGAGTCTGTTCTTGAAGTCCAAGCTTGGTTTCGCACGTGCGAGTGTATCTTCTCTCGTATGGATCTTTCTGACCATGATAGAGTTTTTGTAACTTCTAGCTTATTACAAGAGCGTGCTCTTGATTGGTATGAGCTTCTTATAGCCGAAATTGATGAGTCTACTCTTTCTTGGACTAAGTTTCGGGAGCGATTTGAACTCAAGTTCATTCCTGAATCTGAAAAAGTTTTATTGACCCATCGCTTCCTTGAGTTGAAGCAAAGGAAATCTTCTATTTCTGAGTATGTTGCATCATTCGAGGCTTTATCTAAGTATGGTCTTGAATTCATTAGCACTTCTTATAAGAAGAATTTGAAGTTTGTCTCTGGTCTTTAGAATATCTTAAGAAGTCTTTGTTGCTCCAACTTAAGCTTTCTTTTGAGGAGTTGGTTGATTCTACGCTTCATCTCGAGATCGTGGAGAAGGAGTGTGATGTGATGTTGATGTTGAGGTTTCCAAGAACAGCAACAAGAAGCCGTTTCAATTTCAGAAGTCCAGGTTTTTCCTTCTATGTAGAAGAAGACTGGTAGTTCTAGTTCTCAGCCTCTGTCTGTTGGAACACCTTTCATTCGGAAGTGTTTCAATTGTGGTTCTCCTGATCATATTATTCGAGCTTGTCCTAGGCCTCTCTTCTGTCGCCATTGCAAGAAGGAAGGTCATCATGTTTCAGCTTGCCCTACTGTTCCGGCT
This sequence comes from Allium cepa, assembly GCA_030765085.1. Classification (NCBI taxonomy): domain Eukaryota; kingdom Viridiplantae; phylum Streptophyta; class Magnoliopsida; order Asparagales; family Amaryllidaceae; genus Allium; species Allium cepa. Next base: position 762,474,695 of record CM060937.1, on the reverse strand, counting down.
GGTTCCAAGTCTAGTAGGCTTTATGCTGCCAAGGCTTCTGAAGGTCCTTCTCAGCCCAAGTTTACATCTACATCTATTTTGGAAGGTCCTATTTTATTTCATGATCATAGTATACGAGTTCTTTTCAATACGGGTGCTTCACATTCTTTCGTATCGAAGAAGCTCGTTGACGATTTATCTTTGGATGTTTTTTGTTCGATTACTTCTTGTAGGATTGTGAATCCTATTGGGGGATCCGCGACCCTTAACTTGCTTTGCGATGATGTTGAGATTGTTTTATGTGGCTTTTCTTTTCGTGCGAGTCTGCACGTTATTTCTTGTCTGGGATTTGATATGATTTTGGGAATGGACTGGCTAGTGAGATATGATGCCAGGATTATTTGTTCGGAGAGAATTTTGTATCTTCGACATTCGGATTCGCCTACTCAGCTATCTCTTGTTCTTCGGGATGTGAATAATTCTGAAATGGCTTTATGTTTTCTTAATTCACGAGATGATGATGATATATCTCGTATTCCTATTGCTTGTGACTTTTCTGATGTTTTTGAGCCTGTCTCAGGTTTGCCATCTAAGCGGGCAATTGGGTTCCGCATTGATCTCATTCCAGGGGCATAGCCAGTTAGTCGTCCTCCCACGAGGATGTCTACAAGGGAAAATGAGGAACTCAAGAAGCAGCTTTTAGAGCTTGAGTCCAAGCAGTTGATTTAGTCCTGTTTTTCTCCGTGGGGATCCGCGGTCGTCTTCATGAAGAAGTATGATGGAACTCTTAGGCTTTGCATTGACTATCGCAATCTTAACGAGTTGACCATTAGGAATAGGTATCCATTGCCTAGATCGATGATATGTTCGATCTATTGAGTGGTGCTAAGGTCTTTTCTCAGCTTGACCTTGCCACAGGTTTTCTTCAGTTACGAGTCGCGGAGGATAGCATACATCTTACCACTTTCCGCACTCGTTATGGTTCTTTTGAGTGGCTCGTTATGCCTTTTTTTTACGAACGCTCCTGCTTTCTTTGTTGATCTCATGAATCGGGTATTCCGGGATTATCTCGATAAGTTCGTCCTTGTCTTCATTGATGATATCCTTGTTTATTCTAAGTCTGATGCTGAGCATGCTAATCACTTGAGAATTGTCTTGAGTACTCTCCGTTATCATCAACTTAGAGCCAAATTCTCTAAATGCCATTTTTGGGATAATAGGGTTAAGTTCTTAGGCCATGTTGTATCTTCGGATGGCATTTCTGTCGATCCCTCAAAGATCGAAGCCATCCAGAATTGGAAGAGGCCTGAGAATGTGCATGAGATTCGTAGTTTCCTTGGATTGGCGGGTTATTACCGTCGGTTCATTAAGGATTTTTCCCGTGTTGTGCTTCCTCTCACCAGCCATACTCGAAAAGGCGTTCGTTTTATTTGGTCTGACAAGTGTGAAGCTTTCTTTCAGACATTGAAGGAACTTCTCACTAATGCTCCTATTTTGGTGGTTCCCGAGGGGAATCATGATCTTATTGTCTACACCGATGCTTGTGGTAGTGGTCCCGATGTTGTTCTTATGCATAAGGATCGGGTAGTTGCTTATGCTTCTAGGCAACTGCGTCCGAAGTTCGCTATGCCACTCATGATCTTGAGTTAGCTGCCATTGTCTTCGCCTTGAAGATTTGGCGACACTATTTATTTGGCGAGCGCTTCATTCTCTATGCCGATCATAAATCCTTGAAGTATTTGTTCGCTCAGAAGGAACTCAATATGGGACAACAGCGTTCGCTTGAGTTTCTTGCTTCATATGACTTTGATATCCAGTATACCCCTGGAAAGGGTAATCGTGTTGCTGATGCGCTTAGTCGCAAACATTCGGCTGTTGTTTCTATGATGCTTGCCGAATGGGATATTCTGGAGACTCTATCTTTTTGTGAAATTCGTGATCGAGGTTCATCTTTTGATTCTCCTATTCTATTACTTAGTTTGGGAGCTCGACCCATTTTGTTGGATCGTATTGCCGATGTTCAGTGGCGTGATCCTGATTTGTTGCATCTTATTCAGCTTTGTGAGTCTGGATCCTGTGATGAGGCGTTGCGGGATTTCAGCATTGATTCTCATGGGTGTCTTCACAAGAAGAACCATCTTTTTGTGCCTTCTAATTTTGCACTTAGGCATGACATTCTTGATGATTGTCACCGTTCTAAGTATACCATTCATCCTGGTAATAGTAAGATGTATGCCGATATGCATCGTCTTTATTATTGGGAAGGCATGAAGCGCGATGTGGTGGGTTATGTGAGTAATTGCATAACTTGTCAACGTGTTAAGGCCGAACATCAGCGTCCTTCGGGTCTTCTTCAGCCTCTAGAGATTCCATTGTGGAAATGGGATCAGATTTCTATGGATTTCATTGACGGCCTACCTCGTTCGAGATCGGGCCATTCTAGTATTTGGGTTATTGTTGATCGCCTCACTAAGTCTGCTCATTTTGTGCCTATTAAGTCTAATAGGACTGCTTCGCATTTAGCTAAGTTGTATGTTAAGGAAATCGTGAGACTTCACGGTGTTCCTAGTTCTATTGTGAGTGACCGTGATCCTTTATTCACGAGTCATTTTTGGAAGAGTCTTCAGCAAGCTTTGGGAACAAAGCTTAATTTTAGTACAGCTTATCATCCGCAGTCTGATGGACAGACTGAACGGGTGAATCGTATCTTGGAAGATCTTCTCCGTATTTGTATTTTTGATTTCGGTGGTAGTTGGGAGGATCACGTACCTCTTGTAGAGTTCTCCTACAATAATAGTTTTCAGTCTAGTATTGGTATAGCTCCTTTCGAAGCCTTATACGGAAGGCTATGTCGATCACCTTCTTGTTGGTTGAAATCTGGGGAGAAGCTTATTCTTGGTCCAGATTTTGTTCGTGATTCTTCCGAGAAGATTGATCTTATTCGGTTGAGAATGAAAGAGGCACAGAGCCGCCAGAAATCCTACGCGGATAGCCGTAGGAAGCCTCTCGAGTTCTCAGTTGGTGATCTTGTCTTTGTTCGTGTTTCTCCTTTGAAAGGGGTCATGCGTTTCAGTACGACTGGGAAATTGGCTCCTTGCTTTATAGGACCATTTTCTATTACTGAACGTATTGGTCCTGTGGCTTATATAGTTCCACTTCCTGCTTATTTATCTGGCATTCATGACGTGTTTCACGTCTCTCAACTTCGGAAGTGTCTTCGGGAGTCGGATTCTGTTATCGCTTCTCCTGATTTACAAGAGCTTGAGGTCTCACGGGACTTATCTATTGCACTACAACTTATTCGCGTACTTGACATGGAGGTGCGTCACCTTCGAAACAAGGTCATGTCGCTCGTTAAAGTTCAATGGTCCGCTAAGCCCAATGACTGTACTTGGGAAACCAGAGAGTATATCGAGCGATCTTATCCGGGTTTTCTATCTTCGCTTGGCAATGGTCAGAATATCTTTTCGTCTCAAGCTTATTTCCTTTTCTTTTGAATGTGTATGTATGTAGTTGTTACAAATATCGTCTCTAGGAATTGCGGGGACGCAATTTTGTAAGGAGGGGAGATATGTAACAACCCGCATATTTAACGATTTTATATTTAAATGTTTTATTTAAATATAGCGTCATTAGTCGGATTTTAGGTCCGAAATGTTACTTTTTGCAAATGGCCGAATTAGGGCTTGATACCACTTCCATTGAGTTCCAAATGGCGTTTGCGACCTTTTTGAGTATAAGCTTTGATATGTTTGGAGTAAGTTGAATTTTGCAACTTTTTCTAGTTGGGTTTGGGTTGGGTTCAACCCATTAACTATCTAATTAACCCTAACTCAGTCCCTCTCCTCTCCACACTTAATTCATTCCACAAAACTTAAGCTTAAAACTGAAAATGGGGGAAGAGAATGGGAATTAGAAATTCCAAGCCCTAGTTTCTTCTTGCAACTTGAATTCTTGCTCCAAAATCAAAGTGAAGCTATTGGTAAGCCTCCTCTTCATCTTCTCCAACTCTTCTCCTCTTCAATTTCAGAAAGTTTCCTAAACCTAAATTTGGGAAATATGTGTTTTATTCTTAGATTGAAGCTTGTAGAGTTAGAGTGAAGAGAAGTTAGTCTCCTTCTTGTGTTTGAGCTTCTTCTTCTTTGCTTTGGGATAAAAGGTGAGATTTTTATCTCACATCTATGCTTATATATATCTTTGTTTGGGTGTAAGAAGGTGAGTTTTGAACTCACATCTACTTCTCTTGATCTCATTGATGTTGGGTATGAATTCTTAGCACTTGTTCATATGCACTTTCTTTTGGTTTGGAACGAATTGGTTAATATCCAAATTTTTAGTGTTTGGGTTCAATTCTTTAACGATCCTAACTTTGATGTTTGAGCATGTTTTTGGTGGCGAATCGGAGAGCTAATGAACTAGGGTATCTATAGGCTAAGGCTACTTAGGCCCATTGCTCGACCGATTGAGTTTTTGAAGTGTTGGCATTTCGATGAGAAAGGGCAGGAACTGCAGAAATTTGCATTTCGGCCGACCGAGCCCTGTATCCGGTCGAACGACCTACTACTCCGAGCAATTTTTCTGCTTCTGGCCAGCCGATCGAGCCCTGTAGTCCGATCGACCGACCTGGTCCTATTTTGCTATTTTTCCTATTTTTGCTTATTTTGATTGGTTTTCCAAATTTTATCGATTCAAGTTGGTTCTTAGTGGTTTTCATTGCACCTTTGGCTTTGATAACTTATTTTTGACTTCATTCACGGGTTTTCATAAACAAAAATCGTATTAATTGTTTCTTTCTCCAATTCTTAAATTCTATTTAAAACGCACATACACAATTTCGCACTTCGAGCGGAGTGGAAGGGAGATTAGATGGTTAGGTAAAACACGGACCATGAATCCATGCATTTGTCTATCCGATTAATCCCCGACCTATTCGATTGATTGTTTTGACCTTTTGGTCTGGTTTACCAATGAGATGAGGTGAACTTTGTACTGCTTTGAATGTGAAATTAACTAACGGATAGTAAACCGGTTAGTGCGAATGAGTGGTTATGGGACTCACGTTACCACTTTTCAGATTCCATTTTGAGAGGTATGACACATTCCGCCAGTTAGTGGTGTTCAGTACTGGGTCTCCGACCTTCACCACTACGGTTTGTTAGCTTCGGGTATGACGCCTTCGGGTATAGTGCCTTCGGGTTTGTGCCTTCGGGTTTGTTGCCCTTTAGTATCGCTTCCGATGTTGGTCGTTACGAGCCGCATGGGTGATATTAGGTTTGGAGTCCTCGGGCTCATGGATCCTTGTTTGTACAGTACCGAACTCGAGCAATTTTTATGGTGCTTCATTGATATGTATATTCCCTTGGTATCGCCCTTCGGTGTTGGTCATTTTGAGCCGCAAGATATGTAGCGATTACCTTGTGGAACTTGTGTTACCTTCATTGGTATTTGTTATTTGCCTTTATGGCTTGATTTGGGATATTTGTATCCTTTGTTTCTCTATGTTGCCTATGATATGAGGCTTGTTTTGTTATCATATGATTCATGTTTTGTTAGATGATTATGTTATCTCCTTTCGAGATATTTGTTATACCTTGTAACCTTTCAGGTTTATTGTTGTTCAGTTTATCTAACTGATTTGTTTCGCTAGATTGAGCCGTGTATTTTATACTAGACCGAGATGTTTCAGGTTAGGTGCTTTTGGACTTAGCCTATTTTGCTTCCGCATGGACTATTCAACTTGTTCCTTTTTGTTAAGCTTTTTGTGTAGTCCCTTTTGTTGTAACTCTGATGTGTATTCTTTTTATTCGTCTGTATATTGCGGTTTTCTATACCACTTGACGTGTATTAGTTTGTATACTCTGGTATGTATCTGTATATGTGTATATGATGATATTCTGTTCTGTGATGTATATTACATTTGAGTTGTTATATTCTGTTCTGATAGATCCTTCAACCACCTATGGTTTTGTTTTAAGTATTCATTGGATATGTCGATCTGTTTGGTGTGATTATTGTCGATGTATTCAATAGATAGTTAGAGCAAGGCTATAGATGGTCGCTCCTAACCAGCCTTATTCTCCGTGTTAGTTGACGGCATTACTCTGTAGTGCCCTGGGCTAGCGTGGGTATAGAGGTGGGGCGTCACAGGTCGGTTGCCCAGGTTAGTTGCGATGGCCATTGCTCAGGTGGAGGAGCAATCTGGCAGATAAGGGTGGTAATGGCGCATCAGTGATCGGCGCTCATCTCTGAGGTAGCTTTGAACTACGGTGGTTGTAAGATGAAGGGGACAGGTCGGAGGTGGGCGGCGGTTCGGCGGAGGTTGCGTGAAAAAATAGGAAAGGGGAGAAAGAAAGAAAACAAGAGAAAGGTATAAAAGTGAGAAAGAAAACGAAGAAGAAAGGAAAGGCAGCCCAGAAATGATAGTAAATTTTTCACTTATAAAAGGAAGTGAAGTAAACGAAGTTAAACGGGCAAATTATTTCTGGCTGCACGTTTCAAATTTATAATGAATTTACTGTTCCAATCAATATAACTGGAAAATGGACCGAAAATTTATCAAAAGTTATACAGGGTTAAAAGCATTGAAACGTGATTTCCAAGGCAGGCAAATATAGGTAGGCTTTATTTAAACATAAGCTGAAATTTATTTTATTCCCAACGTAGACGAGAGAGAAAGGGAAAGATTTCAAACAAATGAATATATTCCAAATAAATGTAATACAAACGGTCATGGTGTGGTTCAGCAGAAAATTTAATGCAATTTATAATTGTGTGAGCTGTACGTTGATTCAAGGAAAAATCAAAGCAATAAATGGCTTGTTTTAACAGCACGTTGAAGTTTAGAGTTACGGACCATAGAATAATTTGAAACGATGGATTGATAACAGCTACACGATTCATAGCAATTGATTGATGCGCATTTAAATTTTGAAACGCAAAAGAAATCAAATGGCAGCGGATCCGGTACCGATAAGGTAACCGGTTTCATGGGTTCCGTTGTGTATCGGACTTTAAAACATAGAAATAATTATACCGTAGAGATCAGCACGACGAGACGATCAAAACGGTATACAAATATCAGTGGTACGATCATCCGATCGGAAGTCGATAATCCGTACCTAAAATGCGACTATTTTGTCAGAATTAAGATAAATGGAGCAATAGAAGTCCGAATTTGAAAAACGAAAGATGACGTCTCCCTCAGAAGAGAGTTTAGAAATTTTCTATAGAAAAAAAATATTCAAGTTTGAAAACTTATTTATTACCATCAATTACTAACTGATTGGAATTGAAATAAATTACCAAATAAAATAAACTGCCACATAATTAATTGAATGTTTACCATTTGCTATTTTTAATTATACGTAATCCAAATATTAAAACTTAATTTCAAAATATTATTATTGAAAATTTATCAAAAATCCAATTAAATACATTATAAAACCAATTAAAAATTATTAAAATTTTATGGGTCGTTACACTCTCCCCCACTCAAAACTTTTCCTCCCCGAAAGGAACGAGGTAGGAGAATTGAACAACCAGAAATAAATAGATTGAAAGACTAGAATAGACAATTAATTTAAGGCTATATAAATTTTACTTGAAATATTCATTTGAAAACTTCATTTGAAATTAAATTGTCTTTAATACTTTAATTTTTTTTTCAAAACCCATTGGAATTAAATATGTTTAAATAACACATTTATAAATATGTGAAAACTATTTGAAAACAATTTATTTACATAATTAGTTATATTTACACAAAAGCTATTGAAAACATTAAATCTATCATTCATAAATTTATTAATTTGTCTCAATATATTTTCCAAATATTATCACTTAACATTTACTTTAAATATGTTTTATTTAATTAATAATTTATAACACTAAAATTTTCGATTAAACCATGTAGTATATAAATAAACAATATTTAAAAAGGGTATATCCAACAAGGAAAGAAGGTAGATTCGGAAAACAGAATCAAGGTGAATAACTAAAGCTGAACAGATAAGGTAGATTCAAAAGAATAATATCGGGCATGAATAATAAAATTCAAACCATAAGAATTTTAATTTCAAAACTAATACGGAATTTTCTTGTGGGAGATACCTTTATAATAAAATACCTTTATAATAAAATACTTTTATATCAAATCAAATTTTCCTTTCAAAAATACATTTATAACTCGATGTTTCAACAAGATTATCCTCGTTCTTGCAGACTCTGGCCATGCATTGATCACGCACAAATCTAGAATTCTTCAAGTACTTAGTAGACCTGTTTCAACACCCAGTGAAAAAACTTGAAAAACCTTTTGAAAACAGATATGGAAAGTAGAATCCAAACAATACAACCAAACCAAAACCTTTGTCCAACCATGATTCGCAGATACACAATGGTTACGCCTGGATCCCCTAGGAAACAATCAGTATCTGTAAGCTTTCTCAACCCTGCGAGTTATGCCAGGATGACTAGTAGGGTGCAGGATACACAATGGTTACGCCTAGATCCCCCAGGAAACAATCCATACACCTAGGCTGTCTCAGCCAAACAGTTTTGCTACCAATGCGACCTACACAAATTGCAGGATACATAATGGTTACGCCTGGATCCCACAGGAAACAATCCATACCCCTAGGCCAAACTCAGCCAGGCAGTTGCACTATGCAGTCGCAAGAGAAAAAAACCATGGGTTACGCCACGGTGGGAACACTCGAGTATCACATCTGGAAAACCAAAATTCAGAGAGAATAATATCGATAGAGTGAATCCACAACGTGTCCACAAAGCGAGTATCAAGCAGAAGGCACTTTCCAAATCTTTACTTCGAAAATATGTATCATATAGTACCTTTTCAAATCACTTTCAAATATCACACTTATATAAAGTCCATTACATATAGGATTCCATTTTCAAATCGAATACTTTCCAAATCAATAGCATATCAATCACATTTATATAGACTTTGATTATAAAAAATTCTCTTTCCAAATTAAGTACCTTTCAAATCAATAGGTTTCAAATCAATTTCGTACTATACAAATCAGTTTTATATAAGTTCGATAACTACCAAATCAAATATTCAGTAAATCAAGGTTCTCAAAATTTTTTCTCGTTTCAATAACATTTCAGTTTCAAGATCATATCTGATTTCACCAAATTTTCTTCCAAATTAAATATATTCAGTTTCAAAGTTTCTTAAATAGTTCACTTCCAATTCATAACTCAGTATTTGATTTTTATTCAAAAATCTCTTCATTTAATTTTTCTTGAGCTCAAACTCATTTTTATAATTCAAGTTGGATTTATTTCACTTATCAAAACATCGACAATTTGGGTTTTCTATTTCACTTTTAAATTTTATAAGTCACACGACTTAGTTTTCACATTTCCATCAATTCTATACTCGGATATATTCACATTTTATTTTTAACTCGAGATTATACATTTATTCATTGCCTAAGTATATTTTCATTTCATAAATTTCAAATTTTTTATAAGCTATTTATTATTTACAATTCAAATTTACACTTAAATTTTATTTCATTCAAGATTTATACCTTACGGTTATATAATATTTCACAACTCAAAATTTATATTTACTTCAATTCGATATTATTTCTAATCCAATCAACTTTATAACTTATAGTTATATAATCACTTTATAATTCATATTTACATATTTAACCCAATTCCATATGATTCAAATCCAATTCACCATTTTATTTAAATTTCAGTTCCTTTTAACCAACATTCCAAAATCATATTTGAGTTATTCATACTTAAATTAAATATCACTCCAAACAAATTTATTTTTAATTCGTTCAATTTAAATCAAGTAAGAATTTAATTCCAATTTCAAATTTTTTTCCCACTTTCTTACTTATATTCGTATAGCAAATTCACCATTCGAATTTATTATTGTCTCAATTCCAAAAAAATTATTTAACTTTCCTTAAGTTAAATTCAATTCGCACAATCTATTTTAACTTACTTAAATTAAAATTTATTTCCAACATTTAATTTTCATATTTTCTTTTCTTTAAATCATCCTCACTTTATAATTTCATAACTTATTCCCTAGGTTTTTTCCAAAATTTATATTGAAATTCCAGAACTCAAACACCCTGTACATATTTCAAGTCACTTTGTATTCAAATATATACATATATACTCTTTTTGGTTTAACAAACCACTTCCTTAGAATTTCAAAATTAACCCCATTTTATCCAAATGAAATTTCTTCCAAAATTTTTTTAAACAAAACTTGTTTGCTTAACAAGTCTGAATAAAACAATTTCGGTAGCATTTCGTCACTTAGAAACCCGAAAATGAATACTACTGATGCTGTAGTCATCACCAAGATTATTTTCCAACGATTAAAGTGAGTTTAGTGCTGTAACACTTCCAAAATCCATTTAAAACCATTTTTCTATTCAAAAATATCTCCAAAATAATAATACTGTTATTTATTTTCAAATACTTTGGAAATTATTTCTGAAAATCTCTAGGATTTAATTTTCCAAATTCTGGTTTGAATCCATTTTTAGTTTTTATCCCATTTGTATAATTCATACTTATACAATCCAATTTGGTTTTAATAAACCATTTCCAATTTTGTAATCTTGTTTTGATTATATAATAACAACCAAACATACCACTATAATAATTTTTAGAAAATTATTCTCTTTTATATAAAATCATAATTTTGGTAAAATTATTTCATTGCCCGCTTCGAAAATATTACCGTGTCGGTTACTATGTTTAAGTGTTTGGAAACTTCTATCAATTTAGTTGTGATATCCCAGAAATTTCAAGCAATTTAAAATCTGATAATCTCCTTTATAAATTGTTTAAAATTGGTAAAATTGTTGTTTCAAGAGATAATAATAATGATTGTGTGTGTGTATATATATATATATATATATATATATATATATATAGGTTTGAATAGATTTTAAATAGGATTATTATTTACAAATTGAATTTGTGATCTTTTAAAATATATATCTGAGTTGATTTCAACTTGGATTTTTAATTAAATTTGAATTTTAATTTGAAGTTCAAAATACAAATATCTTAAAGTAAATTGAAAATATATATATATATATATATATATATATATGATTTTATTAGTATATAGTTTGTTATTTTCATTTAAAGATCATATTAATATTAATGAAGGAAAGTTGTTACTAAATAGAAATTTAATATAAGAGTTTTATGGAAAACATTTAAAAATATAAATAAAGGATATAAAGTTTAATGAGTATATTTGTATAACTATTATAAGTGTGTAGTTTGATTTTATATCATCTAATTTTAAAATTAAATAGACAAATATAAGAGGAAGAATAAATATAATTAAGTTAGAGTAATTTAAGATAAAATTTAAACATTTAAAAAAAAAGACATTTATAAATATAAATGATAAATTTAGAATATTATATAAGCACACATAAAAACATATAAAACATGGATCTACAAATGTAAGCGAGAAATATGTTTGATGACAAGTATCCTTAATTTCTTAAAATGATTATATAAGTTATATAACATCTCCATTCCTCTCTTTCATTTCTTTTATCATCTCATTCTTAAAAAAAAAGAAATTTGAAGCTTAAACCAAAAAGAAACCAACTTGAACAATCAGATCTAAGAAAAAAACAGTTGAAGAAAAAAATCATCAAAACAGAGTCAAGCATCTACAACTCAAAACTTGACACAAGATCAGTTCTCAAATTGTAAACAACTCTATACAAGTCATCAGGCAAGATTCCAACTCCAAATCTAAATCAAAGAAAGAATCAACTCCGAAAATCCAATCCAAATTAACATCAAAAGCAAATTAAGTTTCAGACTCAGTTTTAAAGCAAACTCAGTTCAAAAATTCATGTTGCAAAAGAAGATTTGATTACCTCAATAATCAAGCATGAATCAAAGCAAGATCAAAGCAGATCTGGTTCAATTCGAAGGATATTCAAAACTGCAATCTCAAGCTTTCAATTTCAGTTTTGAACTCCTCTATTCATTCATTAACATGTGAGTAAACTTGGTAAATCTAATGAATTTTGAACTAGTATGTGATGGTCTTATAAGTATGATCTGAATTATGCTGTGCATGTTGTTTAAAAATGATTTAAGCATATAAATATAAATATATATATAGGATTGTGTTAATAATTATACCTGACTGGAACATAAAAGGTAAATCTCTGTTCAGATTGAAACAGTGAGTAAACGAACTATAATTTATTCTAAAAACTAGATGCTTGTGATGATTTTAAGGGTATGATATGAATTATGCTTGCATGTTTGTATCAAATGTGAATTTCTGTATATATATGTATAAGTATGCATGTTTGAGTTGCACTATTCTTATTTCTCAGGGTTTTAAAACAAAATTGAAAATTTAAATTTCATCTTTAAAAATCTTATAGGTTGTGAAATTCAAACAAGATATGTTTGTTTAAAACATAAGCTAAGTTTTTAGAATATAATTTAGCATAATAAGTATGGAAATTATCTGGAAATTATGAAAGACAGTGAAATTTTTAAACATATCAAAATTCCTACTCAAACAATTCATGCTTTCAGGTATATAACCAATTTTGTTATCTAAAATCATGAACTTTAAGCGTCTAATCCAGATTTTTATTACTAGATCGAGTGAGGAATTTGAGGTTGAACGGATTTAGGCAAGTCGACGAATTGGGGCAGCTGGATTGATTCGAAGATGTGGCACTTGGGGCGGAGGAGGAATAGGACATGGGGAACACAGGAAAAATGTCTCTGAATTTTCAAGTGCTTGTGGAAGCGGGTCGATCGAATAGTAGAGTTTAGGGTACCTTCGACTGGACTTAGGTTTCAGGTCGAAAAGCGAAGCAAAGGGAAGAATAAAAGGCTTTGCACATGGGGAAAATGATGTAGGAGATGGTGGCGGGTCTTCCGATTAGGTTTGAGGGTATAAGATGATAGGAATGGTTGGAGTGGGTGATCGATGGATTCTGTTCATTTCCAGTAGGTGAGTTGAAGGTTGATTTTGTCGAACAGGGTAGTTCGTCGATGTCTGAGTGGTTGGACGGGATGGGATGATCGTACGAGACTTGCGGAGTTGATTGGAGGCATGGTCGCCGTCTAGGGGATGGTGTGCATGTACACCGTGATACGGTGTGCAGGTTGATGGAAGGACCGGAAGAAGAAGAGGAAGAGAAGGAGAGTGAGCTGGGGTAGTTATGCTCGAATGTTATCTCTGGGAAATGGAGGGTTTTACCTGAGTTTTGACCCGAGTGTTTTGATATGTGGCTCTGGTATTTTTCTTTAGGCGATTAGGTGGGCTTTAATTTTAAGGTTTAAAAACAATAAAATTGAATCCAGTTTTCAAAACAAGTTCTCACAGCAAATATCAAACAAGTTTCAAATATAGTATATTAAAAACTTTAATAAAAAGTGTTTTGACGAAATTAATTTCAAAGCTTTTGGATTTCAAATAAGTTTATTGATGAACTAAGTAATTAATTTAAGTATGTGGATTATCCTAATTATTTAAGATTTAAAAATTGAAATATAATCTATTAATATAAATTAATGGGTAGTTATTTACTTAGTACAAGTAATTAAAGAATAATTATTGAATGAATTCATTAAAGAATAGTTAATTATTTGATGTGATAATTTAAAGGAAGTAAATGAATGTAATTAGTTAAAGATAATTAACTAATGAAAATAACTAAGGGTTAGTTTATTTAACTTGAGTGATTTGGATAATTACTGGGTGGAAATGGTTAAGAGATGATTAATTACTTAACATAAGTAATTAAAGGATTAATCTGTTGAGGGTTAATTAAATAAATTAGTAATTAAAGGCTAAATTATATAATGATTAAGGTTAATTAATTGAGGAATTGTCCAATGGGATAATCAGTTGATGAAAGTAATTAAAGGTAAATTACTTAAGGAAAGTAATTAAGGATTAATTACTTAGTGTAATTATTTAAAGGATTGATTAAGGAAATTAATTAAGGGATAGTTAATTAATGAGTATGATCAATTAAGGGATAATTAATCAATGAAAGTGGTTATAGGATAATTAATTTGAGTAATTAATTAAGGTTAAATGTAATAAGTCATTGCTAATTACTTTATAAGAGTAATTAAGGGATTTTTTTTAAAGTGATGAGGGAAGGCTAATTAATTTGTGTTATTAATTGAGAACTATTTACTTATTGTAATTAAAGAATGATTAATCAAGGATGATTAATTAAGATGGATAATTAAAGATGATTAATTAATTGATATGTAATTAAATAATATTAAGTAAAGGTAATCCAAGTAATTAAAGTTAGTGATTAATTTGAGTAGAGATAAATTTAAATAATTTTGGAAGTGATCAAACTTGCTTATGAATGATTGAATGACATAAATGCCTTGAATTGGTTAATATCTGTGACGACCCGGAATTTTCTAGCAATATCAATTTAATAATCTGCATTAAATATTAAATTGATTTGATATATTTTGTTAATTAAATCTGAATTGATACTTTTCTTTTAATAAATATCTAATTGGTAAATTTTATCTGTTAAAAATTAATTGTTGTTTTCTATTTATAATTATATATATTTGTATACATTGTAAATAGATGAATTTGTTTTAAAACTTAACTAATAAATTATGTTTTAAATACTAATATATATTTTAGTGAATTAGAAATTGTGTTTTATTTAATATAAACTTTTCAAAGCTTAATAAATAAATAAATAAATAAATACAGGGTTTTAAATACATAAGTAAATGCTTAAATAGATTAAAACTTATTTTAACTTAAGTTTACATTTTAAATTATTAACAAAATGATTTGTTTACATTTCTTTTTAGTATAGCTTGATTAAAATATAGATTTCAAAGTATATATGAGTTTTAACATACATTAATAAAATATGTAGTTATTATAAAAAGAGGATTTATTCTATCTATCTTTTTAAATTGATCATGTGTTTTATAATATAAATAAGTAAGAATGTATATATATATAGGGATACAAGGTTTTAAGTAATAAGTTAAAATAAGTAATAACCATATTGGATAAATTTATATAACATTCACATACTTTTCAAATATAGTAATAAGTCAACAATTAAAACTGGAAACAAAAGATATTTCAGATTTGTAAGCTAACATAAAAACTGGACTGTAGTATATATATGTATATGTTTAAGCATCTAGATAAATATCTGTCATACAAACAAAATGAAAGATATAAAAATATCTATGTGTGCAGACCAAATAAATACACAACTGTGTATATGTGTGAAGCTTGCTAGAGAAGATAGTATTAAATATCTTTAAGCAAACAAACAAAAAGTAATTAATGTAAAAATCTTTTAGTACATTAAGTATTACATATCAGCCACCATTAATAAAATATCTTTGGAAACGATCTGTACAAACAAGATTTTAGTGTTATATTGTACAAATATTTGTCTCAGATTGTTGAAACATAATAATAAGCTTGTCTGCATATTTTCACTGTCTCTTTTCTTTCTATAAATCAGTTTCATCTTTATTCAATTCGAACTGATTAAAAAGTAAAGTAAACTTCATTTCAAACTCAAACAAACAAAGCTTCAGTTTAAACAACAACTAAAATTCAATTCAACAGAGAATCAAAGAGGAGTTCAACCTGTAAATTGCAAGTCTGTTGCAAAGCAAAAGTGCCTCTATTCTTCCACATATCTGTGAGTAACACTTTTATAACTTTCTTAGGATTTAATCTGTTGCAAGCTAAATTTTTGGATGCTTAACATAATTGTGTGCATCCATACATATTCCTTTATCTGGAAAACTGTAAAATAAAATACTGCAGACTGAATTCTCTGTGAGTAACATTTTTCTTATTTGTTTTTATTCAATATAACTTAAGTTAGAATGGTGGTATGGGTTTTCTGTGATGATATGTAAGGTAAGCATACAAGTATATGTTGCAGTGAATCATTTGAATGTAGATATATACATATACTGTTCATTACTGTAAAATTTAGAAACTCTGTTCAATTTTTCATGGCCAAACTTTGTTCAAAAATATATTTGATCTTGTTTCAATCCATGTTAAACCTTAAGCCTTGAATGAAATATATTTGTTACACTATAAATTTGTGCTTAAAATTTTGTTTTAAGTAATTAAACCTGTGTTGTCACTGGGAAGAGCTAAAACACAGAACCATCTTCAAACATGTAAAAATTCAAGTTTAATGAAATACAAATTCATGAATATAAACTAAATTCATATACAAAAATATGATTTTTAAGGTAGGTTTTGGAATTTTTAATGGTGTTTTGTGAGAGCAGTTTGTGTTTTAGTGTTTGGAGCGTTTCGAGTCGCCGCGGATGATCAAGTCGATCTGGTGGTGTGAGTTTCGGTCTGGGGGTGGAGGAGGTTGCCGTGGAGCTAGGAAAAATGATAGGTGGCGGCGCAATGAGTTGTGGAAGCGTTGGCATGGACTTAAGGTTCCTAAACCTAAATTGTAATGCGCTTTGAAGTTTTGATCGATGCGGCCATTGCAGGCGACCGAGTGCTACAAGGTTTTGAGGGAAGATGAAGGGAAGGTGGACGAGGCTACAGCAGGAGTTTCGCTTGCTCCGGTGGTCGTAGTTTTGAGCGCGTGGCGTTGACAGGCATGGAGGGAAGGTGGTGAAGTATTTTCCAGGTTTTGTGTTGCGTTCCTCTTTTTGTTTTGCGCGCAAGGGAAATCTCGAAGCAGCTTGATTGTTTTCTCGGGGAAACTCGCGTATTACTCGAAGAGAACGCAGGGGGGTGCTCGGGTTATTGGTGTACAGGTTTGTAAAACCTGAAACAGTTTTTAACAGTTTCAGCATTATTTGAAACTTGTGTTTTAAAATTTAAAATCAAAGCTAAAAGCTAGTGCTAAAATTAAGTTTAAATAATGGATTTAAGTTAGTTATGAAATATAGTTGGAAGTAATTAAGTTTCATAATTTAAATTATTTTATTAATTTAAAAGTGCTTAATATTTAAGTGAATTCAAAAGAGTTGAAATCAAAAATGAAATATACATTGTTAAGGAAGATTTAAACAAAGATAACACCCAAATGGAAATCAAAACTTAAATTCTAGATAAGAAATAAAAGTAAAGTTTTATGATTTAAATTGATAAGTTTTAAGTATTGAATATGCTTTTAAACATGTGAGTTTAAGAAGGGTTTTGAAATTTAGTTTTAAAACTTTATTAAGGATAAAATTAGAATTTTTTAAGAAGTAATTTGAAACCAATGTTTCATACATATTGGAAGTGAAATTAATCAATAATAAGATAATTTACTTTAAGTAATGAAGACTTAGAGTTTATATGCATTAACTCTTAAGTTGATTAAGTGAGAATAATTAATGATTAATATTAATTACACTAGTAATTATAGTGTAAAAGTAGTAATTAAAGTTAATTAATAAATTAATTAACTAATATGTGATTTGGAATTATAGATTAGATTTTTAAATTAATTATGGTTAATTAACTTATAATTAATAATAATTAATATAAGTTGATTATGTTAGAAGGAAATAATTAAATAACTAATGTAGTTCATTAACCAGATTATGTTATAATTAATTAATATGATTGATTTTGTAATAAATTAATTAGATTAATTAATTAATTAATTAGTTTAAATGAAATTATTTATTGAGAAGTAATTAAGAAATTAATTACTTATTAATTGTGTAAATTAATTTGAGTTAATTAATTTAGTTTAATTAACTGATATTTAGGAAGTAAATTACTTAGAAAAGTAATTGAAGGATAATTACGGGATGTAATTAATTGGGTGATGTTGTTAACAGGAGTAATTGGAATATAATTACTTAAAATTAATCAAGGGATTAATTAAGCTTATTGTTGAGAAGTAATTAACTATGAATGATTAATTATTGGTTGTTATTAATCAAGAGGATTAATATTTGTAATCTAAAGATTTGTTTTCTTAATATAATTAACAAATGAAATGTAATTAAAAATCGTTAAAAAAATTAATGATGGGATTAGATATTGGTTTATTTGAGAATAATAAATCAACAAGAAAATTAAATCGAAATAAATCGATATAAATGTAATTAATTAATGGATTTATTCAAGATTAATTTCTGAAAATTAATTAAGGAAACTACTGGAATGTAGTCAATTATATTTAAATCAAAGATGATCAATTTGTAATGGATAATAAGATTTAAATTAATATTAATTTAAGAAATCATTTGATGATTTGGTATGCATAAATTACTTGGTGTAATTAATGGAGTATAATTGCTCAGGAAAGTAAGTAGATGATAATTACTTGATGAAATTCATACAACATGATTTGTAAGTGAAGTAAATTTGGGTAATTTCTTTTGTAATTAATCAAAGGATTGATTTATGGAAATAATTAATCGTGGAATGATTAATCTGCTAATAAGTAATTAAGAGTAGATAATTACTGGTTTGTTCTTAATCAAGGGATGATTAATAATTGTGTTTTAGTAAAGATTAATCACTTAATTATTTTAAATAAGTAATTGAATATAAATTGAAGATCATTAATTAATATAATTAATGATGTAATTAAGAATTGTTAATTAAGAGGAAAGTAACTAAATGTTAATCTACTATGAATGATTTAGAATAATTCATTTTAGAAATTAATTAAAGATTAAATTATTCTTGTAATTAAAAATGGTTAATTAATTTGATTTATAATTAATTAATGATTGTGAGAGCAGGATTTATGGAATGAGTAATTAATTTAATTTATTTTAAATTAATTAAAGATGGAAGTAATTAATTTAATTCATTTTAAATTAATTATAGCTTGTGATTCATAAATCATTGCTGATGGATGATATTGATATTTCATTGATTGATTGTGATCTCAAAAATGAGATGGATAAATGTCTATGTGATATGGATGTATGGTATAAGTATGATAATATTAATTATCTGTTTGGATGATGATATTAATTCTGTTTATAATGATAATGTGATTATCTATTATGAGATGTGAATTATCTATCTGTGCATATTGATGATATTGAATTCATTGTTAGGACTAAATAGACAACTAGGCCTTAAAAGACACGTTTTGTATTTCGATGAGACCGGGATCGGCTTTCCTTATTTGGAATATCCGAAAACCACATCGTTTCCAAATTAACGATAGGTCGTGAATCTGAAGTGAAGATGAAGGTTCTGAATGCAAGGGTTATCGTCGTTAACTGTGAGGGTGATTCCAAAACGAGTGTAACGAGATAATGCCTTCGGTTTCGTTCGAACCCGGAACGAACTTGTATGGATTGAATGCTTTCAGCACATCGTTAGGCAGACGATGAGCATTCTAAGAAATATGTTCTATAAAGGTAATCGTAACATCAAGCCTCATCAACCGAGAATGGCTGAAACAGGGGAGGTGCAGCAAGGTTAGGTGGGTCATGCCCAAGCAGGACAAGGATATTCCCCTGTCTAGATGTCCCTTTTTATTCGACTTAGTGGGCAGTTGGTCTGCAGCCAACTGCGGGGTTTATCTTGTTCGGGACTGTTCAGTAAGGAATGGTTCCGGCCTTGTGTTGCAGGGGATGAAGAGAGTAATCCTCAGTACGTTGATCTAGGCCACGTACTATGACGGGCGGTACCCCAGTAGCCCTGCCATTGTATGGAATCCACAATCCAATATGTGTCTACGGTTTTGATTGTATTACCCACTTTTGTGGCTAGTAGCTGGAATTTAATCATGTAACAATTTCGGCTATTTTCTATTTACTTGAAAACCCTAGACCTATTATAATATCACTGGATTTCCTATCAAATGTTTTGGTTAGCGTAAGGTAAAAACTTTTCCATGTTTATGTGTGGGAAGTCTTACGTGATACCTTTTATTTTCAAAGGATTTTTCAAAATTAAGCAACTTTAACCTGTTACTCATACCAGACCCATGTTTGACCCGAAGTTTATTTTTTTTTTCATAAACTCTCGGTACCCAAATTTTTACGGGCAACCAAGGGATTCAGGTTTAGCTTTGACTAATTCTGGAGGAGCAATGGAGCAGGAGGCTTCAACGTTTAGATATATATTTAGTTCCGTTGTGTGATATCTCTGTGATGTATGGTGTATTGTGTTGCATAACTAGACTGGTATTTTTGACTGTCTAGTATGTGATGTACTATATGTCCCACTCTGATTGATGTTATATATTATGTAAATACTTATGTGATTAATATATTTTATTCGTTCCGCTGTGAGATTCTGATGTTGTTGTTCTTTCTTCTCTATCTTTTCTATTTTCTCACCTCTTTCTTTCTTATTAACGATGCTACTTCCTGGGCGTAGGAAGTGGGTTCGTTACAGGTGGTATCAGAGCGCTGGGTTGAGTGAATACCTAGGCTGTTAAGTGATTTCATTCCTGAGAGAGCGTATTTTTAATTTTGATATATATATATATATATATATATATATATATATATATATTCTATCTATTTGTTGGATTACCTGTTCGGGTTTTCTAACATGAGTATAAGGGTAGGTTGAGTAGCGGTGTGTGCAACACGACTACCTATGGTTAGAAGTATATTTGACGAGACTGTAGATCTAATACCGTCTCGAGTAAATATGGGGTGTAAGGATTTCACCTAATCTCTTGAGGAAACCTGTTAAGATTTGGAGTCCATTTTTTTTGTTGTACAAGTTTGGATGAGTAGAATTTGGATTTTTGAGAATTGAGCAGAAGCTAGAAATATTATCTTGGTAACTCAAGAAGTAATAGTTGTGTGTTGAGATGCAGTAGCGGTGGATTGTTTCCGAAGAAGTTCTCAAAGATCTTTGGATAAGGAAGTGTGTCTGCATCAGTTTTGAGGTTGAGTTCAGCTGAATGTTGGGTTTGGCTTTGAGGCCTGAGTTTTCCGAGGAATTCTGGATTAAGAAATTTTTGGCATCAGCAGCAGTGTTGCAGCTCAGATTGTTCTACTGGCACGCAAGGAGCTCATCTGCCAACAGTTCTCTAGAGGAGAACTCCAGAAGCAATTTGTGAAACCATTTCTTCAATGGATTGGCTAGATAAGTTTAAGCTGTTCAGATTGGTAAGGAGAGTACAGTTTTCTTGGGATATTAGCCTGGATTGATCGCAAAAGTGACTTGCAATAGTTAAGTATTCTCTGGAATGGCAGAAATTTTCCTGAATATCTTTGAAGAGGTCGGTGGTTTGCCTTAGCATCTGAGGAGTTGAGTTTGGTATCGAATGGATTTCAGAAGTAATTCCGATGGTTCAGCTTAGTAATAGAATGGTTTCTAAAGAGAGAAATTGGTAAAGCGACTCAAGTTTTGGAGGAATTTCTGAGTTTTATTTTGGATCTGCAGAATCATATTTTTGTCATGTGTTGTCCAGTTCATGCTTATGTGTATCATCAGCATTTTCATCTACCCTAGATCATAGTTGTGCAGCGGAAGCAGTTGGGAGTGCACCTGTTTTTCTTTTCTGGAAAAGAGAAGTTGTTTTCTACTGAGGATAATAAAGGTTGTGTTCTTGGTTTCGGTTAGTTTTGAGGAAATTATTCTACTGGATTGTTTTAAGATTCAGATTTGTTTTAGGAGTTATCAGCGTAGGGTTGAGCTAATCAGTAGGTTGAAGGCAGCTCTGAATTGTCAGAAGTATTTGGTGGATAAGAGACGAAGGAATTTGGATTTCGGAGTCGGAGATTTGATTTTGGATGAATTTTCTCTGATCCGAAGGAGTTCTATAGATTAGTAGTATAGACTGTTTGGATTCTATAGATCGAGTATTCCGGTATTATACTGGGAAACTCTAGGGAACTCTACTTTGTATGGATAGTTTGCTTTGTTGATTGAGTAGATTGGTGTGATGATTGTTAGCATGTGATTGATATATTCTTATGATTTAAAATTAAGTAAAATCTTAAATATATTATTAAATTACCTTTGCTTTTAAATTTCAGGGACGAAATTCTTTTAAGGGGGGAGGAATGTGACGACCCGGAATTTTCTAGCAATATCAATTTAATAATCTGCATTAAATATTAAATTGATTTGATATATTTTGTTAATTAAATCTGAATTGATACTTTTCTTTTAATGTTAACGCTCAAATTTAAACGCTAACACCCTGGTGTATAGGATGTGATTGTGAAAGCACCACCCGTTCGTACGGGAAACAGAAATAAGCAGAAAGTATGCAGAAAAACAGTAAGAGACACAGTATTTATAGTGGTTCGGCTTATAATCCAGCCTACGTCCACTTTAATCTTTTTATCACTAGTTTGATTACAATCCTTTACAAGATCTTTCAATTACAACACACTTCAAGTGATAGGATATGTAAAACAAGTAGCTCAAGCTTTGA
Organism: Allium cepa; assembly: GCA_030765085.1. Classification (NCBI taxonomy): domain Eukaryota; kingdom Viridiplantae; phylum Streptophyta; class Magnoliopsida; order Asparagales; family Amaryllidaceae; genus Allium; species Allium cepa. Next base: position 762,452,322 of record CM060937.1, on the reverse strand, counting down.
TGTTGACAATCATCTTCAAATCCATGGCGAATGTGGATGATTCCTTCATGGAGTTCCTTTAGAAGTTTGTTGGATCTAAAAAGCTTTGAAGTAGTCTGGAATTCGGCAGAGTAATGGCGCTTGAAGAGAATGAGCCAAAAGTCCTTCGCATGTTGGAGATGGTTGCATATTTATAGAAAGTTCTGGGCGAAAAAAAGTGCTAAGTCCTAACTCGTGGCCGACTTAAGATAAGTCGTGTTCGACTTAAGGTAAGTCGTCCCCGAGTCACTGAGCTGAGTCTATGGCAGTTCGCCTTTTTTGAACCCATCACTAAGTTCTAAGTCGTGTATGAGTTATCTGGCTGCAATTGCTAATTTCCTTTCTTTAGTCGTATACGACTCTTTCTATGCCGTAAGTCGTAGTCGACTTAACTAATTGCAAATGGTTTAAAGCAAGTCTTAACTCGTAGACGAGTCAAGAGATGTGTCTTTAGGTCGTATCCTCTTTAAGTCGTAAGGGTCTTAAGTCGTACAAACTGCAGTTATCATTAAGTCGTAGGCCATCCATTTCGTTAAGTCGTGAGCCGCTTATCTCGTAAGCCTATTATCTCGGGTTCCTGTTTATCTCGTAGAGGCTTAACTCGTGGATGATCTTAGCTCGTACACTTGCTAATTTGCAGATCTGCTAATCTCGTAAAGGCTTACCTCGCAAGTAGCTTAACTCGGGTACTCCTTAACTCGTAGGCCGCTTATCTCGTAAGCTTGCCAACTCGTAGAGGTCTTTAAGTCGTAGGAAGTTACTGACTCATGTATCCTTTAACTCGTACATGCCTTGAGTCGTACATGCCTTAACTCGTGGACCTGTTAACTCGTGAACGAGTTAGGGTTAACATTTGCCCCTCGAAGCACACGCTTAAATCGTAAGTCGTGTGCTTCGACTTATCATAACTCGGTCATGTCGTTTCAAATCCCAACCTTTCTAGATATAAAAGCCTGAGTCGTCCTTCTTCTCATCACTTAACCTTTTAAACCGCTTTCTGCCATTAACGCATCTTCAAGCTCTCCGAGGCGATTTCGTCCCGATTCATCTCCGATTCTTTCTAGCATCAAACAATCGTAAGCGATCTTGCTTCAAACTTCGACCGTTAACCATTGTTACTTTATGTATTCAGTTCTTCGTTTCTGGCCTGCCCCTTCAAACCCTACGAGTTCTGCCAAATCGATCACTGATGAATTCAAACTTGTTTGGCTTGACTTATGGCGATTTGTGATTTGAGGCGACCTGTAATGTGATAGGTTTAGGTCGTTGTTTATTGTGAGGTTATTAGGTTTTCGGGTTGGGAATTGGAGAGGAAGGCAGGTTGGTTGAGAAATTTGACTGAATAGAGTGAAGAATTGTCTCATATACAACCCAGAGATTCTCCATGCGACCTAGCGAATTCCATGAATCGTAGCCGAGATAAGACTTAAAGGATTTCCAGTTGATTCGCATCATAGCCTTTTTCTTGTTCCTCGAGTTACGACTTAGGACTTAGGGGATTACCAGCTTGATGTGTTGACGACTTAGGATAGGAACGACTCATCCCTTGAGTCGGTTACGACTTAGTACTTGAGTCGGTTTTGACTTAGTACTTGAGTCCGATACGACTTAGCACTTGTGTTTTTTAGGATCTGCTTAAACCTTGAATTGTTGCAGTGATGTTGAACTGTTGAACTTTGATGCCTTCTTTTACAAATTACTTTGACTCGCAAGCTAACAACCTGTCCAATACAACATTTACAGAAAAACCGGGGTGAATATACTGCCATTGATCGCCCTCTTCGAATGACAGATTAGCTAATAACAGTCATTAAACTTAAACAGATTGTGTGAATGAAGTGCTCAACTTATTAACTTCAAGTAAAATACTAAAGCAATACTGAAACAGTCAATTAAAATTGACCAGTTCGCATTAATATTATACTTGAACTAAAGACTAACAAGTTCTGAAATTTTTGTAATCGATCAATCGTCGACTAGTCTTATTTCAGTTATATTTACTTGTTATTTTTGATTAGTTTTTTGCACAACACTTCACACTTTTTTAGGAAACGTGCACCTTCATATTTGAATATCCAGTTGTTTGTGTAGAATGACTTCTCAGGAAGGTGATGCAACAGTTCGGACTGGAGAGGTAACTGTTCTTCCGGCTCCACTGGTTAATCCTCCCGAAAGAGCTCCTACTTCACTATCATACAAAGTTTTTCGCCAGTTGTGTGCTCAGTTTGGTATCGTTGAATCAGATGCCATTCTTCCCGAAAGAAATAACACTGCCGATATAGCTCCTTCTGGCTTTGTGACAATTAACCGGCAAATGTGCCTAAGTGGAGGCATTCCTCCTTTCAATGACTTTTTCCAACAACTTCTCCATCAACTGGCCATTGCTCCATCCCAGCTACACCCCAATGGCTATGCCATTCTAATGGGGTTGTGTGTGCTTTTTAGGAGAACACTTGATCGACTTCCAAGCTTTGGTGAAGTTTGTTATCTATGCTCTTTTACTCGGACTAAGGATCATCCTTCCATTACTGTTGTGAGGAGCGCCCGAAACCGCAAACTGATTGTTGGCCTCCCTGATACTGCTCACGGGTTTTTAACCCAATTCTTCTATGTTCGTTGCCCTCCGGGGTTTTATGGTGTGTGGAGAGTTGGAAGTAAGGGCGTTCAGCTTTATTCCTGACACATGTTTTCCTTATAAAATCTTTTCATAGCCTGAGTAGTTAGATGTTAATTTCCCTTTTTACTTTTCAGCGCTTCCACCTCCTTCTAGAGACCCAGGCTATAAGCAAATTTTTGAAAGATTGAATGCTGTGCCAGTAGAAGAGAGGAGTATAAAGTTTTTGCTGAGAGATGACTTTTTACATCAATACGGGCTTCTTCACTCTTCTCGCTATACTCAGCCTCGTGAAGCCCCGACTGAAGTTCCCGATTCCCCGACTGAAGCATCGGATGCCCCCGTTACTATCGAACAACCCTCATCAAAAGAGTCTAACATCGAAGCTTCATTGGTGAAATGTTCCACCCCTACCGACATTATGGGGTCATCTAGTAAGACGGCACTTGCCCCGATTGAGGAAGAAGAAGAACCTTCACAGCCTCTCGGGGGATTAGCTGATGTAGGAACTGAGAAAACAAGTCTCACCGAGCATGATGGTGACGATGTTTATGATGGGTTGAGCGACATAATAGTGACCTCACAGGAGCTTTTTAGAGATGACGTGTCTAAAACTATCTCTCCTATAATTGAGGCGACGTCCCTTCTTCGACTAACACCAACACAAACACCAACTCCTCATACCCAAGCTATCATCACCTCTACACCAATGAGTGGTTTGTAGCTTAATGCGCGTAGCTTGCACATCACACAACACTTAGGATTTTTTGGCATTTGTTCACATTTAACTTCTTTTCTCCGGAAGTTTTTAAGACTTGCTATTTTTGCCTTTTCAGATCCCTCTATGGGGCGCAGCGGCAGCGGTTCTTATTACAAAGACTTTCGACGCTATGGAGGGCGTGGCAGCTATGATTACAAGCAATACTATACCGATCCCAGAGAGACCAATGAGCAGAGAGCTGCGCGAAAAGCTGAAGAGAGGAGAAGGTATGAAGAACGTCATGAGGGAGCGGGCACGCGACATGAATCCTTCCCAAGGGATGATGATTCCCATAAACGTAAAACGCACGATGATAGGGGGAAGAGCCATATTGAGGATTCGAGAAAGCGGACCAAACTTGGCGAGGAGCACGTGCCCGTGACATCTGAGAGACCTGGCGCCTCAGTTTCTATTGACATCCCTTCCAAATCTCCTGCTCTTGAAGGAAGTGCCATCCAAACACTTCTCAACAGGCCTTCATACCATGTTGAAAGGGGCCCCCCGACTTTGCAGAGCCGATTCCCGAACTGGTGTTTGAGGGGGGTACGCTTCGACCTTGATTTGGTCCCCATTGACAAAGAAGCTATGTACAGAAATCTCGATGCTGTCAAGCTTGATATCGATAGAATGTCTGGATGGCAAAAGCTGGTTGATGAACTTCAAAGAGTTAATCGGGCTAACATCGAAGCAATGCTGACCATGGAAAATGACAAATCAGAATGGCAGAAGATTCTTGATCAACACAACGCTGAGATGAAGGAGATAGCCGAATACAATGAAAAACTCGAAGCTGAAGTAAAGCAGCTCAAAGATGATCTTGCCTCTTCTACTAATACTTACACCCAAAGAGAAGAGGTATTGCAAAAACAAGTGCGAGATGCGCACGCCAGCCATAGGGACGCTGAAGCTAAAGCTGAGAGGTTAGAACAAGCTGTAGAGAACCACCGCACTGATGTCACCCAGTTGCAGAATAAACTGAGCGCCCGGGACATGGAGATTGAAGCGCTAAAGGCCCAACTTGCTCAGACCGAAAAAGATCGAGATGAGGCCATGGCTGGCAAAATTGCAGCCGAAGAAACTGCTCAGACCATGGAAACCGACATCAATTCGACTTTATTCGATTTTTATGTACACTGTGTCTTGGGACGCGGCAGCCTCTCTTTTCTTGGTCCTAAGTATGAAATCACCCTGGCCGAGGTGTGGGAAGCTGCTCTTAACATGTTTAAAGACGCCGGGTATGGCGATGAAGATTTTGAGGCGCGTTACCTGGATGAGGAAGCTCGCGCTGCTCTTGCGAAGGGGCGAGAACAACTTGCCAGGATGAGAACTGGAATGGCGGAAGAGGAACGTTCTGGAAAGGAATTAACGCTTACTTCCTCTGTCCAACCTCCAGTTTCTCCTGTGGTTGACATCACGGGTTCTAGCTCCTATACTCCGCCTGCAACTAAGACAGTAACTGAAACTACAAGTGCACAAGGCGGGGATGAAGGTGGTGAAAGCAACGAAGCACAGCGATATGAAATCAGCCTCAGAGATCCAACTGCCCCAGGTAAACTTGACACCGGACCAGCCCAAGTGGTGAACTGCTCGTTCGCTCCTTGTGAACTTGACGATCTTCTTGATTATTTTTCAAATGTCAATGAATTCCCGACTTTTGATTATTCCTCAAATGTCAATGAATTCCCGACTTTTGACGAGCCGTCATCCCCTCTCTTTTCGAAAGATACTGATATTTTAAGTTTTTTCTCCTTTGTAGAGAAAGCACCGAGTCAAACTCAAGCTTCTTCTCCCCCGGTGATCCTTCCTCCATCTCTTCGACTGGCGCCTCCTTCTGCCTCGCAACCTGGGTCACAAGAAGAACAAATAGAGGCTCTTCACGGCTTGGATGATCCCATTGCTTCACAAGAGCAGAAAGATGAAAGGCCTGAGGGAGGTGACACATCTTCAGAGCGAACTCCCTCTGACGAGATTGTTCTATCTAAACTTGTCACTCCCGGGAGTGAGTCTTCCTCCAAAAGAAGAAAAAAGAAGCGTGGGACACCAAAGAGGAGGGGGAAGATAGTCACCACCACTGAAGAGGAGCTGAAAGCTGGACCGGTTGCGCCTTCCTCTCCCACTTCCCTTATGCCCACCGACCGCCCTGATAAGCTGATCATTCGGCCGGGTAAAGGGTCTAAAGGCAGCAAAAAGAAGTGAAGATCTTCAGTTTCTAGTTTTTTGTGTTTTGCATGTACTGGCCGAGAATTGTGCGGGTACCGGCCCCCGCTTTTCTTTATTTTGAAACCTGTACCTGCATTGTAATTGAATAAAATGATTCCTCGTTTGTACAAACTTTTGTTTGAATTAAAGAATACATTTGTTATTCGTTTTGGCATGAGTTTATTTGATATTGCAGCGAGCTTATGGTATGTTACTTGAGCGTTACCTTTTGCTGGTTTAGTTATACCATATCGTGTGTAATTATACTATATTGCCCCCATTCCATAAGTATGCTGCAATATTCTATACCTCGAGGGGACTTGCACTCTTATTTGCTAAAGAATAATTATTTTATTTTTATTTTAAAAAGAATTCTTGTAGAGTGCAACCCCCTTCATATGAGTTTCTACGCGCTTTGTCCTTTGAAGAAATCACTTCTTTCTTTTTTGCTTAAGTACATTTTCTTTTTTACCGAGTGATTTCTTTTATGTAGCAAAGCGGACCTCTGAAGGGTACTTTAACTCCTTTTCTCTTCTTCTTCTTCCTTTTTTTTTTTTTTTTTTTTTAAAAGAAGATCATTTTCCAGAATAGGTAAATTACTCTTCCTTTGTGAGTTAAAGCATGCCCCTGATGAGGATTTTTCTTTTTTATATATGGAAAGTTGTACCTCTACGGAGGGATTTTTTCACGTTTCAACACTTGGAAGTTTTATTTCAATCTCGGCGAAACGTGTACCTCCAAAGAGTTTTGCCTTAGAAAGCTTTTCCACGTTTCAACACTTGGAAGTTTTATTTCAATCTCGGCGAAACGTGGGCTTCCGAAGAGGTCTTTCTTCTTGATTGTGCCTCCGAAGAGGTCCTTATTTTGCTTGTCTTTCAACTCCGATGAAGTGAAATTCCGAAGAGCGGCTGTTACACTTCAACTCCTGGTGAAATATGCCTCCGAAGAGGTCTTTATTTTATTTGCATTTCAACTTTGGTGAAGTGAAACTCTGAAGAGTAACTACCCCAACTCTTGGTGAAATGTGCCCCTGAAGAGGTCTTTATTTTGTTTGCATTTCAACTTTGGTGAAGTGAAACTCCGAAGAGCAACTACTTCGACTCCTGGTGAAATGTGCCTCCGAAGAGGTCTTTATTTTATTTGCATTTCAACTTTGGTGAAGTGAAACTCCGAAGAGCAACTACTTCGACTCCTGGTGAAATGTGCCTCAGAGAGGGTTTTCATCGCCTGGAAGTTGCTCTCTCATGGTTGGAGGGTCATGACTCCTCCAATCTTTTTTGTTGAGTAGAGAACTTTCTTTTTTGTGGCATATGACCCATTAGAGGTCTTTTATCCTCCGAAGAGTTGTGCCTCTGAAGAGGACTTGTGTTGCTGATGATGGATTTTGGTTGTTTCCTCGTCTTCTTGCTTATGCCTTTCAATTCCTCTATTTTTCCTTTCCAAGTCGTCATTTCCCCTTTTTTGCAAGTAGCTGGTTTAATCCAAGGAAGTATACTTCATTGACAGGCAAGTTCGTGAGAACGGGCACTAGCTTCCTAATTGGATGTTTGTTTGTTCAAACAATCTCAATTTATTAGCAAGGGCTCGTTTTTACGAAATCATTAGCCGTTCAATTGAAATATTTCCTATCTAGGATTTGAATTCGGGTTTTTTATGACTTGAAATTTGTTTGTTGAATGATGGAGTGAATTGCTCGGTCTTATTATGTGCAAGTTTTACTTCCATTGTCTGCAAAAATTTAAATCGACATTTTAGCAATACATTCTATGTACTTTTTATATCGAAAATAAAGCAAACATGTAATAAAAGTAAGGAACACAAGATTTATAGTGGTTCGGCCAAAAATCTGGGCCTACATCCACTTTATATTCATTCATCATTCACTTTCATCAGTTTTACGATTGCTTTCAATTACAAGAATCATACATTCACAATATTTCAACAAGAATTTCAAGTAAAATATGGACGCAAATGATTGCTGTTCCATGCCCTTGGAATTTGATCTCCTTCAACAGTAGTGAGTTTGAATGTGCCGTCAAGAAGCTTCTGACCTATCACATACGGTCCTTCCCAATTGGGCCCAAACACACCTGTCGCGGTCATAATTCTTTTCAGGACTAGATCTCCGATTTCAAAGCTGCGTTGGCGAACTTTAGAATTGAAATGTCTGGCTATTCTTTGTTGATGAGCTGCAACTCTGAGTTCTGCTTCTTCTCTTTTCTCATCAAGAAGATCTAGTGCTTCAGATTGCAACTTTTCATTTTCCATTTGACTGAAGTGGATTCTTCTATGTGAAGGGATCTCTGTTTCTACCGGAATCATTGCTTCCGACCCGTATGCTAATGAAAACGGAGTATGCCCAGTTGCAGTTTTGTGGGTAGTTCTATATGCCCATAGTGCTAGTGGTAGCTTATCGACCCAACCACCCTTAGCTCTTTCAAGTTGCTTTTTGATGGTTGACTTGATAATTTTATTTACTGCTTCCACTTGCCCGTTTGCCTGCGGATGAGCTACTGCTGAGAAGCTTTTCAGGATTTTGAATCGTTTACAAAAATCTTGGAATTCTTCACTTTCAAATTGAGTACCATTATCTGTAATTATCTTTTGAGGCACACCGTATCTGCAAATGATATTCTTAGTCACAAAATTTATCATCTTTTTGGAGGTGATGGTTGCCAATGGTTCAGCTTCAGCCCATTTAGTGAAATAATCTACAGCAACAATGGCATATTTGATTCCAGATTTGGCGGTTGGTAAAGGTCCGATCAAATCTAGTCCCCAAATTGCAAACGGCCACGGACTGGTCATTTGTGTGAGTTCAGTAGAAGGTGCTCTAGGAATTTTGGCAAATCTTTGACATCTGTCACATTTTCGAGAGTAATCTGCAGCATCTCGATTAATTTCTGGCCAAAAATATCCATATCGGAGAATTTTCTTTGCTAAAGTTTGACCACCTGAATGATCCCCACATTCTCCTCCATGTACCTCTGATAGGATTATTTTGGCTTCTTCTTTGGATACACATCGAAGTAGTGGCATTGAGAATCCTCGTCTGTATAATTGACCATCCTGGATTATATATCGAGAAGCTTTTCTCAGTAGCTTTTGTCGTTCTTTAGAGTTTTCTGGTAAAGAGCCATTGAGTAGATACTTTGTTATTGGAGTCATCCATGATTCTTGCTCTTGCGACATACTCATAACCCAATCGATATCCATTTCATCAATGCTTGGATTTGACAAAACTTCCACTGGAACTAACCCTAAGGATTGGGCTTCGCCAGAACTTGAGTATTTTGCGAGAGAATCTGCTTTCATGTTTTCTTCTCGAGGAATATGACTTATCGTGTAATGGTCGAATTCACATAAAAGTTCCCAAGCCTTTGACACATAAGCGGGCAGATTTCCTCCTTTCGTTTGAAACTCCTTCTTGACTTGGCATACTATAAGCTGAGAATCACTGAAGATCTGTAACGCCCGAATGTTTAGTTCTTTAGCAATTTTCAAACCAGCAATCAGAGCTTCATATTCTGCTTCATTGTTTGTTGAAGGAAATTCTAATCTTAGCGCATAGCATAATGACCGGCCTTCAGGAGTTTCAAGAACAATTCCAGCACCTGAACAGTAATCATTTCTTGCGCCATCTACAAATAACTTCCATTGGATTGGGGAGTTCTCGATTGTTTCTTCCTCGCTGTTACCCTTGTCTGTAAATTCTGCAATAAAATCTGCCAAAGCTTGTCCGTTGATCGCTTTTCTAGGATGATAAGTGATGTCATATTGGCTCAATTCAATATTCCACTTTAAAAGGCGGCCCGAAGTCTCGGGGCGAAACAAGACTTGCTTTAAAGGTTGATCAGTGAGGACTTTGATAGGATGAGCCTGGAAATATTGCCTCAACTTTCTTGAGGCAATCAATAGACAATAGGCGAGTTTTTCCAACTTGGAGTAATTCATTTCAGCCCCAGTGAGTCTTTTGCTGATATAGTAAACTGGATGTTGAATCCTTTTGTCTTCCCGTACCAGCGCTGCACTTAAAGCATGAGATGAAACTGCCAAGTATATAAGAAGATCCTCGCCATCGCCGGGCCTAGAAAGTATTGGAGGCGTTTCCATATGTTGAATCAATTCTTCAAAGGCTTCCTGGCATTCGGGAGTCCAGTCAAAGTTTTTCTTTCCTTTCTTTAGAGCGTCGAAGAATGGAATGCATTTATCAGTAGCTTTGGATATGAACCGACTTAAGGCGGCAATTTTTCCATTGAGACTTTGCAATTCCCTCTTTGTTTTAGGAGCTTTGACTTCTTTTAAAGCAGTGATTTGAGCTGGACTAGCTTCAATGCCCCTAGCGCTCACGATGAAACCCAAGAACTTCCCAGATTCTACCCCGAAAGAACATTTTAAAGGGTTAAGCTTCATTCCGTATCTTCGGAGAATTGCGAACATTTCTGCTAAGTGTTCGATGTGATCCACTGCTTTCTTAGATTTTACTAGCATGTCATCAACGTAAACTTCCATAGTCTTTCCCAACTGCGGTTTGAACATAGCATTGACCAGTCTTTGGTATGTTGCCCCCGCATTCTTCAACCCAAAGGGCATAACTCTGTAACAGTAAAGACCGACATCGGTGATAAAGCTTGTGTCCTCCTGATCTGGCTCATGCATCATGATCTGATTATATCCGGAGTAGGCATCCATAAAAGACAACAATTCATGACCCGCTGTTCCATCTACCAGTTGATCGATCCTGGGTAATGGGAAGCAGTCTTTGGGACAGGCCTTGTTTAGATCTGAAAAGTCGATGCACACTCTCCATTTACCATTGGCTTTCTTAACCAGCACTGGATTTGAAACCCAATTTGGATAGGTAGATTCTCTGATGAAATTATTCTCCATGAGCCGGTCAACTTCCTCTTTCAATGCTGTCGACCTTTCTGGACCTTGGATTCTTCTTTTCTGCTTTACTGGCGTGAACTTTGGGTCAATATTCAGAGCATGTGCCGCAACTTCTGGGGATATTCCGCACATATCGGCATGGGTCCAAGCGAAAACATCCAGGTTTGCTTTCAAAAAAGATATCAAGGCATTCTGAACTGACACATTAAGTTGTGAACCCACATTCAGCACCTTGTTTGGGTCCTTCAGATCAACGGGCACCGGTATCGTTGTTTCTGCTGGTACCACCCTACTCTCCCCAGCACTGGCCTTTCTAGGATCCATCACTTTTCGTGCCGCGCTATGCTCGCCAGTGCAGGGTCCGCCCTGTAGTTGCTATAGGGTTGGTGTTTTGATGCGGATTGGGGTTGCCGCATCTTTTCCCATTTCTCTCTTCCTTGTTTCTCGCAGCTCTGTCATATAACATTCTCGCCCAGCGTTCTGGTCTCCTTTAATAACTCCTACCCCATTGTCTGTAGGGAATTTAATAGTAAGACACCATGGGGCAAGGACAGCTTTGAATGCAGCAAGAATAGGTCGACCAAAGAAAGCATTATAAGCAGAAAATTCATCTACTATCACAAAAGTCTGCTTGCGAACTACTTTTCTTTCTCCTTCTCCGAGTTCCACAAGCAAGTCAATGGTTCCTACTGGTTGCTTTGGCTCCCCTGCGAAGCCAGCAATTTTTTGCAATGATGCCTGCACTTCAACCATAGGAATCTTCATCTGGTCGAAGGTTTTCTTAAAGAGGATATTACAGGATGCGCCGCTGTCGATAAGAATCCTTCTGACGATGGCTGGCCCAATGCCAGCCGAGATGACCAAAGGATCCAAGGTTGGGGCTTCAATACCGATGGAATCCCTGGTTTTGAATACAATGTCATCATTGAATGTCTTTCGTTGCTTCAAAGGCGTAGTGTCTTCTAGAACAAAAACATTTTCTTCCTCCGGTGCATATTTCAGGGCCCGGGAATACCTTTCCATCTCACCCCAGCTTCTGCCCGCTGGGTGAGGTCCGCCTGTAATGATATTGATAACAGGCCTTCCAGACTCAAAACCTGCATCTTTGCCATTAGTCCCAGATTGATGAGCAGGAGTTTGCTGTCCTTGGTTCGACGAAGCAGGATTATTATTATCATTCTTCTTCACAAATTGTTGTAGTTTATTTTCCCTTAACAATTCTTCAATTAGATTCTTCAATTGACGGCAGTCATCAGTATCATGACCGGGCTGATTATGGAAGCGACAGAACCTCCCACTTTGCACAGCTTTTTTCCCGGTTCTCAAGACTGGGGGTTTAGGATAATTGACAGAATCTTTGGTAGCCAGGTAGATTCGTTCTGGAGTATCTGACAAAGGTGTGTATTCTGATGGCTTGAAGGATCTATGCTTCTTCTGATTATTCTGTTGTTTTCCATTGTTGTTCTCCCTCTTCTGTCCCACAGACTCATTTTTGCGTGGAGCATTGGTGTTAGCTTCAACCTTTTCCAATGCTGCTTTTGTCGATACAGGGCGGCTCTCCAGACGCATGAACTCGTCTGCTTTCTTGTAGAACTTTTCGAGAGAGCTTGGTTCCTTCATATTCAACCATCTTCCAAACTCACTAAATTTATCTATGGCCCTCATCAAATAGGTCAAGACCATGCGGGGTTCTGCATTATCCACCTCAGCTAACGCTATATTAAAGCGATTTAAAAAAGACTTGATAGTTTCCCCCGGATTCTGTTCCAAACCGGATAACGACATGATGTCTTTTGCCTTTGAAGCATATAGCCTAAATTGCTCTTTAAATTTCCTGGTTAGGTCTGAAAACTGATCGATGGACCGGACAGGTAGTTTTGTGAACCAAAGCAGAGCTACGCCTTCCAAATATACGGGGAAATATCTGCATTTTACTTCATCTGAGGCTCGGGCACCCGTCATATGCCAATCATACTTATACAGAAATTCGTTTGGATCACTTGTCCCCCTATAAGCTGGGATAGTTGGAGGAGCAAATTTTCGTGGGAATTCAGCCTTTAGAATTTTTTCAGTAAATGGAGTCTTGCTTGGAGCAAAGCCCCATTCTTTCTCATCTTCGACTCTTTGCATGCTCTCCTTCATAATTTGGCGAACCATTCCAGAGAGATATTCTTCATCATTGCGAGCCCTAGATCCGCCAACCTCAGGAAGTATTTGCTCAGCGGGGTTAGTGTCCCTTTCGGAAACATTCCTTTCTTCAGTTTCATGAATATTACCAGCAAAATTCCTTTCATTAGCTGTTGATTGACGGTTTGCCCCGAGCAAATCGTTCAACTTATTCAGGATTAAGGCGTTTTGGGCATTCTGGGCTTCCATTTGCACATTTTGAGCATGTATCTGTCTGTTCAACCCCAAAATTGCGGCATCCAACTCTGCTTTCGTAACCCCAACAGTTGGAGTAGCTTGATTTGGTGTTGGGGAAGCGGAGGTTCCCTCTTGAACGTTTGCAGATCTCACAGATTTACTTTTCCTTCCAGGAGCCATGATTTCGGATAGACTTCTGGTTCTTAAAGAAACTTTATCTACAAATCTTTCTGAAGCAATGATGATAGATGTCCTGAGTTCAATTCTCAGTGAAAGCACCAAAATGTTAACGCTCAAATTTAAACGCTAACACCCTGGTGTATAGGATGTGATTGTGAAAGCACCACCCGTTCGTACGGGAAACAGAAATAAGCAGAAAGTATGCAGAAAAACAGTAAGAGACACAGTATTTATAGTGGTTCGGCTTATAATCCAGCCTACGTCCACTTTAATCTTTTTATCACTAGTTTGATTACAATCCTTTACAAGATCTTTCAATTACAACACACTTCAAGTGATAGGATATGTAAAACAAGTAGCTCAAGCTTTGATGTTGACAATCATCTTCAAATCCATGGCGAATGTGGATGATTCCTTCATGGAGTTCCTTTAGAAGTTTGTTGGATCTAAAAAGCTTTGAAGTAGTCTGGAATTCGGCAGAGTAATGGCGCTTGAAGAGAATGAGCCAAAAGTCCTTCGCATGTTGGAGATGGTTGCATATTTATAGAAAGTTCTGGGCGAAAAAAAGTGCTAAGTCCTAACTCGTGGCCGACTTAAGATAAGTCGTGTTCGACTTAAGGTAAGTCGTCCCCGAGTCACTGAGCTGAGTCTATGGCAGTTCGCCTTTTTTGAACCCATCACTAAGTTCTAAGTCGTGTATGAGTTATCTGGCTGCAATTGCTAATTTCCTTTCTTTAGTCGTATACGACTCTTTCTATGCCGTAAGTCGTAGTCGACTTAACTAATTGCAAATGGTTTAAAGCAAGTCTTAACTCGTAGACGAGTCAAGAGATGTGTCTTTAGGTCGTATCCTCTTTAAGTCGTAAGGGTCTTAAGTCGTACAAACTGCAGTTATCATTAAGTCGTAGGCCATCCATTTCGTTAAGTCGTGAGCCGCTTATCTCGTAAGCCTATTATCTCGGGTTCCTGTTTATCTCGTAGAGGCTTAACTCGTGGATGATCTTAGCTCGTACACTTGCTAATTTGCAGATCTGCTAATCTCGTAAAGGCTTACCTCGCAAGTAGCTTAACTCGGGTACTCCTTAACTCGTAGGCCGCTTATCTCGTAAGCTTGCCAACTCGTAGAGGTCTTTAAGTCGTAGGAAGTTACTGACTCATGTATCCTTTAACTCGTACATGCCTTGAGTCGTACATGCCTTAACTCGTGGACCTGTTAACTCGTGAACGAGTTAGGGTTAACATTTAATAAATATCTAATTGGTAAATTTTATCTGTTAAAAATTAATTGTTGTTTTCTATTTATAATTATATATATTTGTATACATTGTAAATAGATGAATTTGTTTTAAAACTTAACTAATAAATTATGTTTTAAATACTAATATATATTTTAGTGAATTAGAAATTGTGTTTTATTTAATATAAACTTTTCAAAGCTTAATAAATAAATAAATAAATAAATACAGGGTTTTAAATACATAAGTAAATGCTTAAATAGATTAAAACTTATTTTAACTTAAGTTTACATTTTAAATTATTAACAAAATGATTTGTTTACATTTCTTTTTAGTATAGCTTGATTAAAATATAGATTTCAAAGTATATATGAGTTTTAACATACATTAATAAAATATGTAGTTATTATAAAAAGAGGATTTATTCTATCTATCTTTTTAAATTGATCATGTGTTTTATAATATAAATAAGTAAGAATGTATATATATATATAGGGATACAAGGTTTTAAGTAATAAGTTAAAATAAGTAATAACCATATTGGATAAATTTATATAACATTCACATACTTTTCAAATATAGTAATAAGTCAACAATTAAAACTGGAAACAAAAGATATTTCAGATTTGTAAGCTAACATAAAAACTGGACTGTAGTATATATATGTATATGTTTAAGCATCTAGATAAATATCTGTCATACAAACAAAATGAAAGATATAAAAATATCTATGTGTGCAGGCCAAATAAATACACAACTGTGTATATGTGTGAAGCTTGCTAGAGAAGATAGTATTAAATATCTTTAAGCAAACAAACAAAAAGTAATTAATGTAAAAATCTTTTAGTACATTAAGTATTACATATCAGCCACCATTAATAAAATATCTCTGAAAACAATCTGTACAAACAAGATTTTAGTGTTATATTGTACAAATATTTGTCTCAGATTGTTGAAACATAATAATAAGCTTGTCTGCATATTTTCCCTGTCTCTTTTCTTTCTATAAATCAGTTTCATCTTTATTCAATTCGAACTGATTAAAAAGTTGTAACGACCCAGAATTTTTATTAATTAAAAATTTGAATATTTAATTAATTTTAAATATTAATAAGTGAATTTATAAGTCAAATAAATTTTTATTTGAATTTTTGAATTTAATTGGATAATTAAATCGATAATTTAATATGTTAAATTATGGAAATAATTGAAAATAGGGTTAAATATGATTAAAAATGATTTGTAAAATTTTATTTTATCATATGGGAGTTAGAACGATATTTTAGAACTTTTAAAATCGAATTAAAAGTTAATTTGTGAAAATTGAATATTTTAATATTAAAATCGACTAGTGAAAATAGTCAATTTTTGAACAGTCTCAGAATTGAACGAAACCAGTTCCATTGGATCCGTAATAATTAGTTATTAACGGATTTCAAATTTCGTGTCAATCGGAGCTACCGTTTGATCGTGGCAGCTCGAAATGCATCGATTTATTTTTAATTTAAATTTGACGAGTAAAAATAGCCATTTTTCAAAAAGTCTCGGATTTCGACGAAACCAGTTTCATCGGATTCGTAATGTGATATTATTGTAAGGTTTCAAATTTCGTGTCAATTGGATTTACCGTTTGTCCTGTACAAATTAAAACGCCTAGAAAATCGCTTAAATCGGTTTAATTTAAATTGAGCGTTTACAGCCATAACTCGCACAGATATCTGAATTAGCTTTCGAAACCTGTTCCATTGTGTCCGAAACGTGGGGTAAACCCTAGAAACGCTGGTTACGGCGCGTAAATCGGAGTTCGCAATTTCCGGATGAATAGTGTCGTTCAAAACTCTATAAATAGACCAAAATTCTCACAAAATTAGAAAAAAAGAAACCCTAACCCTAATCAAAACTGCATAGCCGCCACCCCTAATGAATGGCCAGAAAACACCCAACTTCCTCCCTCCAAATCTCCAAATCCGTCGACAATTAGCCTTAGGTTTCAACTAACAAATTGAAGAGGACGTCAAGCTCTATAAGTTCAACGGTGGAGATCGTGTTTGGTGCAACGGAGGGGGAGCTAGGGGAGGCCGATTGCTACAGCTCACGCACGAAATTCCATGCTCATGTGGGGGCCGAACTTCAGGTGGTGCATGGTGGAGGTAGCTCTTGCAATGGGCGTTCGAATGGAGGTGGTTTGATGAAGTATCGTTGAGCGTAGAGATCACAAAATCAAACCCTAGTTGTGCTCCTATGGGTTCATATGCGTGTTTGGTATCCGGAGAGGGAACGTGAAGAAGGGGGATGCAATGCATGGGCCTGATGTGTTGGGTTTAGATCCAAGGGCCATGATTAGAGATAGGTTTAAAATTAATTAAAATTTATGTTGAATTGTTTATATAAATGTGTGTAATGTTCAAATATTCATAACTTTTTCATACGAGGTCGAAAACGCGCGAAACCAGTTGCGTTGGAATCGTATGGACGAGCACTACGCGATGGAGTTGGTTTGGAGTCGTTTGGAGTTAGTGAGAATTTTGGGTAAAATTAAACGCGCGTTTAATTTTATTCGAAATAAATCGCTAAAACGGAAATTAAAACCAAGGTGAGAATTTCTCACTCAATCGAATCAGTTTCGATTTTATTTTAAATAGTTAGATTTAAAATATTTGAATGCATGTTTGAATGTTGATTGATATCTATTGATTGTAAAAGTAGACATTATACGCCGTTAGTAATCGGATGTTATTTAATAAAAACATATACCGCGAATATTTCATAAACAGTGAAATTGGTATTATATATAATATCAATATATATATATTGGCAAATGTATATATTGCAGTTGATTGATTTCCCGCATTTATTTGTTTAGCGGATGAGACCCTATTGCGCCGTTATTAAGCGGATAATATTTAATAAGAACATATACCGCGATAATTTCGTACTGGAGCGAAATTGGTATTGTGCTAATGTTTGTGGATGCAGGAAAACAGGTTGGAGGGATCCAACTGGATTCCTCAACAGTATTTATTTGATTTCAGATATTTTGATATTTGATGGATTTTCATATCGATATATGATATCGTTGTTGTCGTGATTGACTATTTGGTGTGTAGCATCATTGGACCCAGATTTTGGGATTTTAAAATGATTTTAAAGTGATTTTAGAAAGTATACGTTTTATAAAATAATTTTGGAATTGATCCATTTTAAATAAATAAACGTTATAATTTTTAATGTTTTAAAAATTATGATTTTTGAGAAATATAGTTAAAAACTGATTTTTGAGAATACGATGCTATTGATTTTATAAAATAGTTTAATCGGGATTTTAGAATTTATTGTGAAAAGTTTAAATATAGGATTTATAAAATTTAATTATTTTATGAATCAAAATGGTGAAATAATAAAGGAGATTAAAGTCGTTTTAAAGAATAATATAAATTGATTTATATTAAGAGATTTATAAATGGATATTTATAAATTGAAATATTGACATTATAAAACGAGTTTTTATAAGTGTTTGAATGAAGTGAAAATAAATTTTGTAAATGAATGGAATTTATAAAATTATAAATGGTGAAGTTATAAATGAAATTTATAAATAGTAAGATTTATAAATTTTGTGAAATTGTTAAAGAATATATTTGGATGAATAATTGAATCTTATAAGTTATAAGATTTATAACTATGAAGTTTAAAAGAATGATTTTGTAAAATAATCGTTTTATAAGTATTTAACTTATAATATGAACTTTTAGTTTATAATTGAGTTATAAACTGGAATAGGTTAATAAAAGAATTTATAAAAAGGAAGTTTTTATAAATAAAGAGAAATGGAATTTATAAACGTTGTTTTATAAATTCGCAAATGACTTATTTTGACAAGAAAATTTGTTGAAACCTATAAATGGAGTTATTTTCACATTTTTGAATAGTGAATAATCCTTTGAATTAAAATGAATAAAAGGATGAAATTGTTAATGAAGTATATTCACGTTTTTGAATAGTGAATAACACGTTAAAGAAATTGTTTTGGATTTGGATGTTTTAAATAGAATTAAAACGATCTAACGATGTTTTAAAAATGTGTTGAGATTCGAAACCATAGATTTCAACATTCATTGTTGAAATAGACGTTTTCGAGAAATAGAAGGAAATAGTGGACTATAACACTGTTGTTATAGTAAATGATTTCCGAAAGGAAATGTTTTGTATAGTATTGGGATTTATATAAATATCTTAATTTCGAATCCCTATACTAGTGATTTTGGGTTGTCGTAACAATGTTTTACGCAACATTCGTTTTGGCCCTAATAAATATGTTTAAGAGAATGATTTCCTTAAAAGAATGAAACATATACTTATTTTTGATTTAAGTATATTGAATATTTTCCAAGTGTTGAAAATAAATAAAATTTGTGAATTACTTATTAAATAAGTATGGAATTGTTTTCCAATATGAAGTGATATTTAGAATTTATCTTTTTGAAGATAAATTGAAAATGGATAATTGAAATTGAATATCCATGGATATTGTGAAATATAAATTCACTATTGAATTTATAAAAGCAAGTGGAATTTGTTTAAAAATAAGTATTGATTTATTTTTGAAGTATTGAAATTATATATCTAGTGAAGATAATTTGGAAAATTATTTGGAAACTGGTGATGTGTGCATATCCAGTGATAGTTCAATAACCGACTATCAATATTTCCCTTTGAATGGGTAATTAATGTGATTGGTTTGAATGTGAATGCTACACTTATTTTTGAATAAGCGCTCACTATTCGGGTTAACCGGGAAAGGACCATGGGGTCGTATAACCCATTCCGAATATGTGATACGTCGTTGTGAATTGCATTGAAGATCGGTGTTGAAGATCCGGTATTTGCGAGAGCGATAGGATGACCTGTCGATTGTCTCTGCACTGAGTTGCAGCGGTATAGAGACTCCCTAAGTGATGGGAAATCCGATCAGGATTGTGAATATCCGGATTGCAAGGACTTCTTTGTAAGTGCCTTCGGTTTTGTTCGATCCCGGAACAGACTTGTATGGATTGTATGTCTGACATTACAATTGGAGATATAAAGCCGATTTCTTTCAAATATATTTCTGTTGGTGGCGGAGAATTTTTTCTTTTAGCTTAACACCCTTCTCTGAGACGTACGAGCTCAGAGGTTATATAGTTGAAGTTACCAGCGATATATTCCTAATTTGGTAATGTGATATGCTGAGTGATGCTGTAAATGATCATTGTGTTGATTATTGTGATAGGATCGTTTATTTGATCGTCTATCTTGGTGATCATTGTGTTGATCATTTGTTGACCCAAAGCATGGCTTTTGTATAAAGTATGTTTTTGTGGACGTGACTTCGTCGAACCTCACACCCCGGAAATGGTCAAAACAGGAAAGATGCGGCAAGGTTATGAGGGGTAGCACCCTTTAGGGTATGTACATTTCCTTCTGGATAGAGGTGGTATCATGGTATGGAGCCCAGATATTTAACCTATGTGGTTACTACGAATTTATTACTTTGTGGTTGTTGGTTTTCGGGATCCCGTGAGAAAGGTCGTTTACGATCGGGGAATGGCGTGCTCGTGTCAGTAGTTACCCAGTTAGGGGTAACCCGGCCTTGTGTTGGCAGAGTTCCGGTTTGGTTCTCGGGGATGTCTTTCCAGAGGCATTCTCATGTGGCAATGGGAAGTTCCTTGGCCTGACCATTTGTTGGAAATCCAAAGAAACAATACGAAACTTGTACGGTATTAGTTGTAGAACCTATCATTCATTTATGGTGTCGCAACACTGTTTGGATGGTAGCTATAGTAGGCATACGATAATGGTCGTATGTTGGCTAAGATTCACATTCTACTCTCGAAATGAATTTCTTCTACACTATGCACTAGTCATAATATCAAATGTTATTTTTTAAATGCGTATCAAGCATCTTTGACTATTCTAAGGAGAAATCTCCTCTGATTCTGCGTTTGCATTGTGTGTGTGTGCGGGAGGCCTTATGGTAGTCTCATTTTTAAAAGCATTGCGAATTGAAATAAAAATATTCCTCTATTTTGATTTTAAAGATAAATAAACTGTTTTGAGTTCTCACACCAGTCACATGACTGACTTGGAGTTTATTGTTTTCCTTCCTAAACTCTGGGTGCCCACCAATTTCCACACGGGCAGTCAAGAGTTAAGGTTTATCAGGATATTCTGGATATTCTGGAGTTGCTGGAGGCAAGATGGATGGCATGGCATATTATTTATATAGTATTTCTTTTTCCGCTGCACTATTTGATGTTGTTGTTGTACACTCTGATGATATGATGTAATGTAATATATAAAATGTAATAACTGATAGTTCTTTGTTTAAAGATTATTCATTTATTATTATATGTTGTTCCGCTGCGAATTGTGAGATTCTGATGTTGTTGTGTTCTGTTTTCTGTCCCGTTCTATTTTCTATCTATGTTCTCTATTCTCTTTTCTTTTTCCTCTATTCTCTTTTTCTATTCTATTTTCAAATTTTCTGTTTTTCTTTTCCCTCCATCTTCTACCTTATCTATTATCTTCTTTTCTTCTCTTCTTTTCTACGTTTTCTTTTCTTAAATTCTTTTCTTAAAACCCTCAGTGTTCGGTTTTTCATCGTTCGATTTCTCGGCAGTCGATAAAGTGAGTATCGATGTCGAATTTTCGGAAGTCGAAGAATCGTTTCCTGACAATGTGGTATCAGAGCTTATGGTTAAGCGACAACCATGGTTCTGTTGGGTATTACTCATTAGAGATAGAGTCAGTAGTACTCTAGATTGAGTTTGAGTGTAATAATAGCTATGAGAGCGTATTTGTTAGTGAATATAAAATTGTTTTATATTGTGATGATTGGTTTATTGAGTGGCATATGAACTTTTGTCAGCGCGGTCTGTCAAACTATGCCGAAGGGGTTTCTAAACATTTGAATAGAACAATTCGGCACAATATTGATTTTTAATTGGGTAAATGAAATAATTTTACCTTAATTATATTTTATATATAAAAGGAATAATTTTTCAGAATTATTAAAGTGTATATAAGTTGATTGTTTAGTTGTTTGAATAATCTAAATAAAAGAATAATTGTATAAGCAAAAAGAATTATAAGAATTGAATTATAATTAAAGTGATTTACAATTGTGAAATAAACTTATATATAAGAAGTGAAACTATATGAATAAGAATATATATATGAATATGAGTTGTAAGTAAAAATGAATTTAAAGTTAAATGGAATATAACTTAAGTGATATTGAATGAAATTGATATTAGTATCAAAGTAAATTAATAAAGTTAAGTGGTGGATATGAACTTGAGTTATATAAATGAAATTCAACTTTTATAATTGAATTGAATGAATGGCTTGAATGTTAATCAATTAAATGTGAATTAAGTTGATATGAAATAATGAATATAAGTGTTAATTCATTAAAATCTAATGTTATTGAAAGTTGAATAATTGAATGAAGATCAATTTAATTTAACCAATTGAAAGTGAAAGTGTTAAACCAATCGAAAGCAAAGTAATTTGGTTGTACTTAATATACATTGATTGTTATATGATTGTTAGTTGATTGTATATAATTCATTAAGTATTAATGAAAGTGAATTAGTGAAATTTAAAGCTATGTAATTGAATTCAAATTAAAAGTAAATAAATTTGAATAGAATTGAATTTGAATTGGAAGTGAACCAACTTGAATGTGAATTAGTGAATATAAACTAATTGAAAATGAATGTTAGTAAATCCACTGTATATGAATCGAATGTGATTAAATTGAAAACCAATTCATTAATATTAATGAGAAAATGAATGAATATATATTGGTTATGAATTTGTTGAATGCTAGTTGGTTGATGTTTGAATATGTTGCATTTGCTATGTGACATATATAGTTGTTATGTTGATATATGTTGTATATTGAGGTTATTTTCATATATGCATGATTCTCATGTTGTTTGTTGAGTAATTAGTAGGTGCGGATCGCGTTTGCTTCGCATTTGGAGCTCGCTTTTGCGCTATATTAGCCGTATATGCTCGCTAATAAAATATAAGGTACATATCTGGGATTAAATATCGTACTTTTACATTTTTTCCCTGCGGGATGCCTCATTACTTGATGAGATGTATATTTGTGATATATATACTGTCATTTTTTTTCGGATCGAGCCGCGCAAAGGAGACTATGGCGAATTTTTCCGAAAATTTAAGGCGTTAGAAAAATTTTGAGAAAATTGGAAATTTTGAAAACTTTAACTTTGATTTTGGAATTGAAAGTTAAACAATAGTAGTTGTTTTTGAAAAGATAACTAAGTATGATTTCAAAACTTAGTAAGGTTATTGTAAGAAGTTTAACTATGAATTTTGGGAAAGTTAATAAATTCTGTACTTTTCTTACTTGTAATTTCGAGGACGAAATTCTTTTAAGTGGGGAAGATTGTAACGACCCAGAATTTTTATTAATTAAAATTTTGAATATTTAATTAATTTTAAATATTAATAAGTGAATTTATAAGTCAAATAAATTTTTATTTGAATTTTTGAATTTAATTGGATAATTAAATCGATAATTTAATATGTTAAATTATGGAAATAATTGAAAATAGGGTTAAATATGATTAAAAATGATTTGTAAAATTTTATTTTATCATATGGGAGTTAGAACGATATTTTAGAACTTTTAAAATCGAATTAAAAGTTAATTTGTGAAAATTGAATATTTTAATATTAAAATCGACTAGTGAAAATAGTCAATTTTTGAACATTCTCAGAATTGAACGAAACTAGTTCCATTGGATCCGTAATAGTTAGTTATTACCGAATTTCAAATTTCGTGTCAATCGGAGCTACCGTTTGATCGTGGCAGCTCGAAACGCATCGATTTATTTTTAATTTAAATTAGACGAGTAAAAATAGCCATTTTTCAAAAAGTCTCGGATTTCGACGAAACTAGTTTCATCGGATCCGTAATGTGATATTATTGTAAGGTTTCAAATTTCGTGTCAATTGGATTTACCGTTTGTCCTGCACAAATTAAAACGCCTAGAAAATCGCTTAAATCGGTTTAATTTAAATTGAGCGTTTACAGCCATAACTCGCACAGATGTCCAAATTAGCTTTCGAAACCTGTTCCATTGTGTCCGAAACGCGGGGTAAACCCTAGAAACGCTGGTTACGGCGCGTAAATCGGAGTTCGCAATTTCCGGATGAATAGTGTCGTTCAAAACTCTATAAATAGACCAAAATTCTCACAAAATTAGAAAAAAAGAAACCCTAACCCTAATCAAAACTGCACAGCCGCCACCCCCAATGGATGGCCAGAAAACACCCAACTTCCTCCCTCCAAATCTCCAAATCCGTCGACAATTAGCCTTAGGTTTCAACTAACAAATTGAAGAGGACATCAAGCTCTATAAGTTCAACGGTGGAGATCGTGTTTGGTGCAACGGAGGGGGAGCTAGGGGAGGCCGATTGCTACAGCTCACGCACGAAATTCCATGCTCATGTGGGGGCCGAACTTCAGGTGGTGCATGGTGGAGGTAGCTCTTGCAATGGGCGTTCGAATGGAGGTGGTTTGATGAAGTATCGTTGAGCGTAGAGATCACAAAATCAAACCCTAGTTGTGCTCCTATGGGTTCATATGCGTGTTTGGTATCTGGAGAGGGAACGTGAAGAAGGGGGATGCAATGCACGGGCCTGATGTGTTGGGTTTAGATCCAAGGGCCATGATTAGAGATAGGTTTAAAATTAATTAAAATTTATGTTGAATTGTTTATATAAATGTGTGTAATGTTCAAATATTCATAACTTTTTCATACGAGGTCGAAAACGCGCGAAACCAGTTGCGTTGGAATCATATGGACGAGCACTACGCGATGGAGTTGGTTTGGAGTCGTTTGGAGTTAGTGAGAATTTTGGGTAAAATTAAACGCGCGTTTAATTTTATTCGAAATAAATCGCTAAAACGGAAATTAAAACCAAGGTGAGAATTTCTCACTCAATCGAATCAGTTTCGATTTTATTTTAAATAGTTAGATTTAAAATATTTGAATGCATGTTTGAATGTTGATTGATATCTATTGATTGTTAAAATAGACATTATGCGCCGTTAGTAAGCGGATGTTATTTAATAAAAACATATACCGCGAATATTTCATAAACAGTGAAATTGGTATTATATATAATATCAATATATGTATATTGGCATATGTATATATTGCAGTTGATTGATTTCCCGCATTTATTTGTTTAGCGGATGAGACCCTATTGCGCCGTTATTAAGCGGATAATATTTAATAAGAACATATACCACGATAATTTCGTACTGGAGCGAAATTGGTATTGTGCTATTGTTTGTGGATGCAGGAAAACAGGTTGGAGGGATCCAACTGGATTCCTCAACAGTATTTATTTGATTTCAGATATTTTGATATTTGATGGATTTTCATATCGATATATGATATCGTTGTTGTCGTGATTGACTATTTGGTGTGTAGCATCATTGGACCCAGATTTTGGGATTTTAAAATGATTTTAAAGTGATTTTAGAAAGTATACGTTTTATAAAATAATTTTGGAATTGATCCATTTTAAATAAATAAACGTTATAATTTTTAATGTTATAAAAATTATGATTTTTGAGAAATATAATTAAAAACTGATTTTTGAGAATACGATGCTATTGATTTTATAAAATAGTTTAATCGGGATTTTAGAATTTATTGTGAAAAGTTTAAATATAGGATTTATAAAATTTAATTATTTTATGAATCAAATTGGTGAAATAATAAAGGAGATTAAAGTCGTTTTAAAGAATAATATAAATTGATCTATATTAAGAGATTTATAAATGGATATTTATAAATTGAAATATTGACATTATAAAACGAGTTTTTATAAGTGTTTGAATGAAGTGAAAATAAATTTTGTAAATGAATGAAATTTATAAAATTATAAATGGTGAAGTTATAAATGAAATTTATAAATAGTAAGATTTATAAATTTTGTGAAATTGTTAAAGAATATATTTGGATGAATAATTGAATCTTATAAGTTATAAGATTTATAACTATGAAGTTTAAAAGAACGATTTTGTAAAATAATCGTTTTATAAGTATTTAACTTATAATATGAACTTTTAGTTTATAATTGAGTTATAAACTGGAATAGGTTAATAAAAGAATTTATAAAAAGGAAGTTTTTATAAATAAATAGAAATGGAATTTATAAACGTTGTTTTATAAATTCGCAAATGACTTATTTTGACAAGAAAATTTGTTGAAACCTATAAATGGAGTTATATTCACATTTTTGAATAGTGAATAACCCTTTGAATTAAAATGAATAAAAGGATGAAATTGTTAATGAAGTATATTCACGTTTTTGAATAGTGAATAACACGTTAAAGAAATTGTTTTGGATTTGGATGTTTTAAATAGAATTAAAACGATCTAACGATGTTTTAAAAATGTGTTGAGATTCGAAACCATAGATTTCAACATTCATTGTTGAAATAGACGTTTTCGAGAAATAGAAGGAAATAGTGGACTATAACACTGTTGTTATAGTAAATGATTTCCGAAAGGAAATGTTTTGTATAGTATTGGGATTTATATATATATCTTAATTTCGAATCCCTATACTAGTGATTTTGGGTTGTATTAACAATGTTTTACGCAACATTCGTTTTGGCCCAAATAAATATGTTTAAGAGAATGATTTCCTTAAAAGAATGAAACATATACTTATTTTTGATTTAAGTATATTGAATATTTTCCAAGTGTTGAAAATAAATAAAATTTGTGAATTACTTATTAAATAAGTATGGAATTGTTTTCCAATATGAAGTGATATTTAGAATTTATCTTTTTGAAGATAAATTGAAAATGGATAATTGAAATCGAATATCCATGGATATTGTGAAATATAAATTCACTATTGAATTTATAAAAGCAAGTGGAATTTGTTTAAAAATAAGTATTGATTTATTTTTGAAGTATTGAAATTATATATCTAGTGAAGATAATTTGGAAAATTATTTGGAAACTGGTGATGTGTACATATCCAGTGATAGTTCAATAACCGACTATCAATATTTCCCTTTGAATGGGTAATTAATGTGATTTGTTTGAATGTGAATGCTACACTTATTTTTGAATAAGCGCTCACTATTCGGGTTAACCGGGAAAGGACCATGGGGTCGTATAACCCATTCCGAATATGTGATACGTCATTGTGAATTGCATTGAAGATCGGTGTTGAAGATCCGGTATTTGCGAGAGCGATAGGATGACCTGTCGATTGTCTCTGCACTGAGTTGCAGCGGTATAGAGACTCCCTAAGTGATGGGAAATCCGATCAGGATTGTGAATATCCGGATTGCAAGGACTTCTTTGTAAGTGCCTTCGGTTTTGTTCGATCCCGGAACAGACTTGTATGGATTGTATGTCTGACATTACAAGTTGAGATATAAAGCCGATTTCTTTCAAATATATTTCTGTTGGTGGCGGAGAATTTATTCTTTTAGCTTAACACCCTTCTCTGAGACGTACGAGCTCAGAGGTTATATAGTTGAAGTTATCAGCGATATATTCCCAATTTGGTAATGTGATATGCTGAGTGATGCTGTAAATGATCATTGTGTTGATTATTGTGATAGGAACGTTTATTTGATCGTCTATCTTGGTGATCATTGTGTTGATCATTTGTTGACCCAAAGCATGGCTTTTGTATAAAGTATGTTTTTGTGGACGTGACTTCGTCGAACCTCACACCCCGGAAATGGTCAAAACAGGAAAGATGAGGCAAGGTTATGAGGGGTAGCACCCTTTAGGGCATTTACATTTCCTTCTGGATAGAGGTGGTATCAAGGTATGGAGCCCAGATATTTAACCTATGTGGTTACTACGAATTTATTACTTTGTGGTTGTTGGTTTTCGGGATCACATGAGAAAGGTCGTTTACGATCGGGGAATGGCGTGCTCGTGTCAGTATTTACCCAGTTAGGGGTAACCCGGCCTTGTGTTGGCAGAGTTCCGGTTTGGTTCTCGGGGATGTCTTTCCAGAGGCATTCTCATGTGGCAATGGGAAGTTCCTTGGCCTGACCATTTGTTGGAAATCCAAAGAAACAATACGAAACTTGCACGGTATTAGTTGTAGAACCTATCATTCACTTATGGTGTCGCAACACTGTTTGGATGGTAGCTATAGTAGGCATACGATAATGGTCGTATGTTGGTTAAGATTCATATTCTACTTTCGAAATGAATTTCTTCTACACTATGCACTAGTCATAATATCAAATGTTATTTTTTAAATGCGTATCAAGCATCTTTGACTATCATAAGGAGAAATCTCCTCCGATTCTGCGTTTGCATTGTGTGTGTGTGTGCGGGAGGCCTTATGGTAGTCTCATTTTTAAAAGCATTGCGAATTGAAATAAAAATATTCCTCTATTTTGATTTTAAAGATAAATAAACTGTTTTGAGTTCTCACACCAGTCACATGACTGACTTGGAGTTTATTGTTTTCCTTCCTAAACTCTGGGTGCCCACAAATTTCCACACGGGCAGTCAAGAGTTAAGGTTTATCAGGATATTCTGGATATTCTGGAGTTGCTGGAGGCAAGCTGGATGGCATGGCATATTATTTATATAGTATTTCTTTTTCCGCTGCACTATTTGATGTTGTTATTGTACACTCTGATGATATGATGTAATGTAATATATAAAATGTAATAACTTATAGTTCTTTGTTTAAAGATTATTCATTTATTATTATATGTTGTTCCGCTGCGAATTGTGAGATTCTGATGTTGTTGTGTTCTGTTTTCTGTCCCGTTCTATTTTCTATCTATGTTCTCTATTCTCTTTTCTTTTTCCTCTATTCTCTTTTTCTATTCTATTTTCAAATTTTCTGTTTTTCTTTTCCCTCCATCTTCTACCTTATCTATTATCTTCTTTTCTTCTCTTCTTTTCTACTTTTTCTTTTCTTAAATTCTTTTCTTAAAACCCTCAGTGTTCGGTTTTCCGTCGTTCGATTTCTCGGCAGTCGATAAAGTGAGTATCGATGTCGAATTTTCGGAAGTCGAAGAATCGTGTCCTGACAAAAGTAAAGTAAACTTCATTTCAAACTCAAACAAACAAAGCTTCAGTTTAAACAACAACTAAAATTCAATTCAACAGAGAATCAAAGAGGAGTTCAACTGTAAATTGCAAGTCTGTTGCAAAGCAAAAGTGCCTCTGTTCTTCCACATATCTGTGAGTAACACTTTTATAACTTTCTTAGGATTTAATATGTTGCAAGCTAAATTTTTGGATGCTTAACATAATTGTGTGCATCTATACATATTCCTTTCTCTGGCAAACTGTAAAATAAATTACTGCAAACTGAATTCTCTGTGAGTAACATTTTTCTTATTTGTTTTTATTCAATATAACTTAAGTTAGAATGGTGGTATGGGTTTTCTGTGATGATATGTAAGGTAAGCATACAAGTATATGTTGCAGTGAATCATTTGAATGTAGATATGTACGTATACTGTGCATTACTGTAAAATTTAGAAACTCTGTTCAATTTTTCATGGCCAAACTTTGTTCAAAAATTTATTTGATCTTGTTTCAATCCATGTTAAACCTTAAGCCTTGAATGAAATATATTTGTCACACTATAAATTTGTGTTTAAAATTTTGTTTTAAGTAATTAAACCTGTGTTGTCACTGGGAGGAGCTAAAACACAGAACCATCTTCAAACATGTAAAAATTCAAGTTTAATGAAATACAAATTCATGATTATAAACTAAATTCATATACAAAAATATGATTTTTAAGGTAGGTTTTGGAATTTTTAATGGTGTTTTGTGAGAGCAGTTTGTGTTTTAGTGTTTGGAGCGTTTCGAGTCGCCGCGGATGATCAAGCCGATCTGGTGGTGTGAGTTTCGGTCTGGGGGTGGAGGAGGTTGCCGTGGAGCTAGGAAAAATGATAGGTGGCGGCGCAATGAGTTGTGGAAGCGTTGGCATGGACTTAAGGTTCCTAAACCTAAATTGTAATGCGCTTTGAAGTTTTGATCGATGCGGCCACTCCAGGCGACCGAGTGCTACAAGGTTTTGACGGAAGATGAAGGGAAGGTGGACGAGGCTACAGCAGGAGTTTCGCTTGCTCTGGTGGTTGTAGTTTTGAGCACGTGGCGTTGATAGGCATGGAGGGAAGGTGGTGAAGTATTTTCCAGGTTTTGTGTTGTGTTCCTCGTTTTGTTTTGCGCGCAAGGGAAATCTCGAAGCAGCTTGATTGTTTTCTCGGGGAAAGTCGCGTACTACTCGAAGAGAACGCAGGGGGGTGCTCGGGTTATTGGTGTACAGGTTTGTAAAACCTGAAACAGTTTTTAACAGTTTCAACTGTATTTGAAACTTTTGTTTTAAAATTTAAAATCAAAGCTAAAAGCTAGTGCTAAAATAAAGTTTAAATAATGGATTTAAGCTAGTTTTGAAATATAGTTGGAAGTAATTAAGCTTCATAATTTAAATTATTTTATTAATTTAAAAGTGCTTAATATTTAAGTGAATTCAAAAGAGTTGAAATCAAAAATGAAATATACATTGCTAAGGAAGATTTAAACAAAGATAACACCCAAATGGAAATCAGAACTTAAATTCTAGATAAGAAATAAAAGTAAAGTTTTATGACTTAAATTGATAAGTTTTAAATATTAAATATGCTTTTAAACAGTGAGTTTAAGAAGGGTTTTGAAATTTAGTTTTAAAAATTTATTAAGGATAAAATTAGAATTTGTTTAAGAAGTAATTTGAAACCAATGTTTCATACATATTGGAAGTGAAATTAATCGATAATAAGATAATTTACTGCAAGTAATGAAAACTTAAAGTTTATATGCATTAACTCTTAAGTTGATTAAGTAAGAATAATTAATGATTAACATTAATTACACTAGTAATTATAGTGTAAAAGTAGTAATTAAAATTAATTAATAAATTAATTAACTAATATGTGATTTAGAATTATAGATTAGATTTTAAAATTAATAATGGTTAATTAACTTATAATTAATAATAATTAATATAAGTTGATTATGTTAGAAGGAAATAATTAAATAATTACTAATGTAGTTCATTAACCAGACTATGTCATAATTAATTAATATGATTGATTTTGTAATAAATTAATTAGATTAATTAATTAATTCAATCGTTTAAATGAAATTATTTATTGAGAAGTAATTAAGAAATTAATTACTTATTAATTGTGTAAATTAATTTGAGTTAATTAATTTAGTTTAATTAACTGATATTTAGGAAGTAAATTACTTAGAAAAGTAATTGAAGGATAATTACGGGATGTAATTAATTGGGTGATGTTGTTAATAGGAGTAATTGGAATATAATTACTTAAAATTAATCAAGGGATTAATTAAGCTTATTGTTGAGAAGCAATTAATTATGAATGATTAATTATTGGTTGTTAATAATCAAGAGGATTAATATTTGTAATCTGAAGATTTGTTTTCTTAATATAATTAACAAATGAAATGTAATTAGAAATCATTATAAAAAATAATGATGGGATTAGATATTGGTTTATTTGAGAATAATAAATCAACAAGAAAATTAAATGGAAATAAATCGATATAAATGTAATTAATTAATGGATTTATTTAAGATTAATTTCTGAAAATTAATTAAGGAAACTACTGGAATGAAGTCAATTATATTTAAATCAAAGATGATCAATTTGTAATGGATAATAAGATGTAAATTAATATTAATTTAAGAAATCATTTGATGATTTGGTATGCATAAATTACTTAGTGTAAGTAATGGAGTATAATTACTCAGGAAAGTAAGTAGATGATAATTACTTGATGAAATTCATACAACATGATTTGTAAGTGAAGTAAATTTGGGTAATTTCTTTTGTAATTAATTGAAGGATTGATTTATGGAAATAATTAATCATGGAATGATTAATCTGTTAATAAGTAATTAAGAGTAGATGATTACTGGTTTGTTGTTAACCAAGGGATGATTAATAATTGTGTTTAAGTAAAGATTAATCACTTAATTATTTTAAATAAGTAATTGAATATAAATTGAAGATCATTAATTAATATAATTAATGATGTAATTAAGAATTGTTAATAAAGAGGAAAGTAACTAAATGTTAATCTATTATGAATGATTTAGAATAATTCATTTTAGAAATTAATTAAAGATTAAATTATTCTTGTAATTAGAAAATGGTTAATTAATTTGATTTATAATTAATTAATGATTGTGAGAGCAGGATTTATGGAATGAGTAATTAATTTAATTTATTTTAAATTAATTAAAGATGGAAGTAATTAATTTAATTCATTTTAAATTAATTATAGCTTGTGATTCATAAATCATTGTTGATGGATGATATTGATATTTCATTGATTGATTGTGATCTCAGAAATGAGATGGATAAATGTCTATGTGATATGGATGTATGGTTTAAGTATGATAATATTAATTATCTGTTTGGATGATGATATTAATTCTGCTTATAATGATAATGTGATTATCTATTATGAGATGTGAATTATCTATCTGTGCATATTGATGATATTGAATTCATTGTTAAGACTAAATAGACAACTTGTGTAACAACCCGTGTATTTGGACCATTTAAATTGATAGTAATCCTCACATGTCAACTTAAATAATACAAAACACGAATCATTATGGGATTATAAATACATAAATGTAAATGAGAATCAATACAACATCACAGTCACAGAACAGTCACAGAATAATGCAGCGGAAAATACATCGTCATAATAGCAGTCCATGAAGCTACTACATAAAGTACAACAATGTCTAAACAAAAGGTGACTAAAAGGAAATACATAAATGTCCAACAGACACGGGCATCAAAATAGACTGATAAAGATAAATGCTAAGTCTTTAGCATCTTCAACCAACCTTGATCAGCAAACTGGATAACTTCAGACTGACCCGAGCATATACAAAAAGAAACACTCGGGTCAGGACTCAAAATCTTATACAGGATGATCAAGTGCAGGGAATAAAGTTCATAACTCAAAGATGAATAAAACATCTCTAAGGATCCGTTAAACTATCTATATATACAATAGAATACGGTATGTAGATAATGTCTAATCAGTAAAGTACAATATTAAAATAGCGTTAAGGCGTTACCATAATTCCCCTTAACATATTTTATAGTGCCATAGTCTATACAGCACCGTAAACCCCACCGTAAACTAGTGGTTATCAGAGGGTACCCCATAGGTATAACATAAAACAAAACGTAGTGGTCACGCATAGGATAATCAGTATGACAAGGTACATGAGGCGATACCAACTAGGATACTAGTAGTTGCGTGATCCGGACTGATGTTGAGCATAGTAGCTACTATCTCAACACCGCGAAACAACACTCCCAAATCAAGGGTGCACCCAAATCGAATCACAAAAGTAATAGATATGGTATCGAAGAAGCGTGTCCGCTAGAGGTGGCGATCTTCAATGGCCCGGCGCGGCTCCTGTTTTAGTCATGTCAGGGGTCATCCAATATCGTTCTCTTTCTTCAGTCAACGCGTTCATCAAACCATCCACTTCATTCTGGATCAACACTTCGCGTATAATAGTTATTAAAGTGGTTTTCGGTATCGACAGAGAGTATGTCCATTTCCGATCCCGATCTCTTTAATAACTACGTATTTATTACCCGATGGTCAGTTAAATTATCCTTTAAACAAATCAAAGTCTAAAAGTCAAGGTGCAAATTTGACTTCCAAAATTTGACATTTTACGATTCAATTTATTTTAGATTTTTTAAAACATATTTCCAAAGGCAATTTTTCGTTTAAACATTTGAGTTGACAATTTAAAATTAAGTATTCAAGTTCGATTTAATAAGGTCTAAATGTCGCTTATTAAATTTAGTTCATAATCAACGAATTTACTTTAATGCTAAACTTAGTTTAAATTATTAAATCAAATTCTATTCATTTCACTTCATGTTCACATCCACTGTTATCATAAATTCGATTAAATCAACTTTATTAACCAAATTCCCCTTTCAAAACTTCATTTGTTTTATTTACCGATTTAATTAAATTTTTAAATCAAAGAAGTCCATTTCCATTTACTATGTCCTGATTTGATTAATTCGTTAAATTTAAAATCATTTTAAATTTAAATATCACTAAGTTATAACCATAAAACTTTAGTAAATTTTGTATTCCTCTTAAGTCAAATTTTCTAAATTTTCAAAAAAATTTATACATGTTCCAAATCTATTTGATTAAAATCGAGTTTTAATCTAAACCTAACAATCTAATAAATTTTTTTAAATTATTAAATTCTAAACTTACTTGTTTCTAAGTCTCATTTCGATTAAATTCATTTATTTATTTCAACTTAAATCCCTTAAGTTCGTTATTAAATTTCCAAACAAATTGTTAAGTTCATTCTTAAGTTTAAAATATATTTCAATTTTGAAAATGGTTTTGTTGACCAATCGGGTTTCTTATTTTTATTTTCTATCCTAGGCCAAGTTGTTTAATTCGGGTATTTATCATTTCAACCCAATATCATTCAATATAAAACAAAGCATAGCAAAGGGAACTTGTAGTGTGATAACTGGGATGGTGTCAAAGTAAATAAACAAGCAATAGCAACCATACATAACAATTTAACAATTTATTAAATAATCCCGAAATAATCGTATTAGCTTACATTTTTTATTTATGCAAATTAATATAATTATTCCTAGAATCCACACTATCGTTTCATGCAGATTAATGATTATCATGGTTTCCACTTGGTGTCTATTATCAAATTACTATATCAATCATACATTCAATGGTTCAAAGTGTAGTTAACACTATTTCTACGCGACGATTTATTCAACATTTAAAGGGGTCAAGTTCAACATATATAATCCATTTTAAATTGTTGACTATCCTATATCAATTTCAATTTCATATTAAATTTCACTTATATTAACAACCAAATTCAACATCACATAATAATTTTAGTGTCACAACTATTTGTCGTAAACTAGCAATATTCAAATTTAACTTGCATAGCGATTTACAATTTTTATTTCAACAATTCCAACAATCAACAATTTAACATCCAAATTAATATAAACAACAATTATCACTTGATTATCATAGCATAATAGATTGAGTCGTGAATGAAATATTCACCTTGCGTGGTTGAAGAAGATGACGGCAAAGCACGAAGGAGAATAGATAAAATAGACCCTAACAAGCACGACGCAAAATGAACACAACTGTAATCAACAAATAATTTGATTAACAATTTGTTCGATACAATATATATAGATTGTATATATAATCATACCAAAGCAAAGAGCTGAATAGATTGACAAGCCGGATGGATGCCTAGGACTCCGAAGCGGTAGCTGGAACTGAACACAGCAATAGAATATGAGCAACCAGAATTTCAACTCACTCTACTATGCATGTACAGACTGTTTGTGAATATATATACATATAGTAACTTTGTAACTATGATTTATACAACTGTACATTATAAAACTTAAATTTTTATATAAAATCTTTATATAACTTTATACTGCATATAACAAATAAAACAAACAAAGACATATACTTTATATTAAACTTTATAAACAACATAGGAAGCTAAAGTAACATCAGCCAAAGCTTGTATATATCAAAACAAAACATGTACACTTACACTTTTTTTTTCAACTGAAATATGTACAACCAAACTGCTATATAAAACTTTACTTTATAACTTTACTGAACAACTAAAGTTTCATATAATAACAACTCATACATATGATATATTACTTTATACTATAAACCCACTACTAACCCAATTCAACTTATAGTTTGAATCAAAATATACTTGCAAACCCAAACATCTAAAGTTTATAAAATCAACAACTTATAAACCCACTATTAAAAACTTGTTGTGTCCAAAAACGCATTCTATATGCAAACTATAAATTGTAATATACATGTAAGCAAAAAATATAACTTATACACATACTATAGACAAGGTGCATGGGGGTTTTGCGGGCTGCCTGTGGTCGGTACAGGGGTGTGGCCGCATGGGGGAAAGGCGGGGCGAGGTGTGGGCGGGTGAAGCTGTAGGGCCGCGTGGTGTGGGTGAAGGGCAGTGCCTGGGTGGCAGTGGGACTCGCATGGGGTTGTGGCGCGAGCAGGGGTCGTGGCGCGAGCAGGGCAGTGGGTAGGGACGTGCATGCATGGAGGAGAGAGGGTGAGCTGGTAGTGGAGGGGTAGGCGATGCAGGGGTAGGCGGTGCAGGGGTTTGCAGTGGGGGGAAAAGCGTGTACGTGGTGGTAGCTGCATGGGCGGAGGCCGGTAGGGGTTGGTGGAGCGGAGCTAGTAGGGGCGAAGAGGTTGCATGGGGCGTGGGCGGTGCTGTAGGCGCGCCGGTGGGCTGTGGACGCGGGGAGGCGGAGTGGAGCATGGGATTCATTTTGAAGTAAAAAATAAATAAAATAAATGTGGAGAGAGAGGAGGAAAGGAGGAGCTGCATTGGGGAGACCGTGTTTCATATTTGCAGTAAAATAAAAATATAAAGAAAGAAGAAAGGGAGGAGGGAGAGAAAGAAATATGCAGAGGAGAGAAGAATGTTACGTAGCAAGTTTCTTCGAAGTGAAAACTGAGGCAAAGCAATAAATGAGGTGAGTTGGTGTGCAGGGAAGTAAATGAAGGGAGATATATAACAGGGTTTAGAGTGTGCATATGACAATGCAATGATGATTTCTAAAATGGAGGCTATTTGGGTTCCCAAGGCAGCTGAATGGCTCCAAAAATTTTAAATATTGAAATGTTGGGTACTGGTTTGTGCTGCGTAACGGACCGGTTCTCGCTCCGTTAAAATTTATAATTCGCAAGTCCGAACTCCGATTGACACAAATTAATATACCGTTGTGATCAGCGCGTCGAGACGGACACAACGACATAAAGATATCGATGGTTCGACACCGTTTGCAAAGTGGTAAATCTTATTGAACCCATTTGCACGAGCAAACATTTTAGCTAGCAATTAAAAGCGAAATTTGACGAAACGAAATGCGTCGTCTAGTTCAGAATATTTTTCTTATGCAACATCAAGAAAATATTTGAGTTCGGATGATAGGAAATTTTCACATAAGATTTAAACTAAAATGTAAATGCGACGAGCGTAATTTACTTCAATATTTTTCAACGAAATTTGGCGCACTCCTATGTCTATCTAGAGGCATTCCAAACGTGAAGTTTGGATGGCAACGGAAGTTGTTTGTGAAAATTCGAATTTTTACATAAAATAAGCGGTTTTAAAATTTTAAACTGGGTCTGAATTTCAGGGTCGTTACAACTTGGCCTTAAAAGACACGTTTTGGATTTCGATGAGACCGGGATCGGTTTTCCTTATTTGGAATATCCGAAAACCACATCGTTTCCAAATTAATGATAGGTCGTGAATCTGAAGTGAAGATGAAGGTTTTGAATGCAAGGGTTATCGTCGTTAACTCTGAGGGTGATTCCAAAACGAGTGTAACGAGATAATGCCTTCGGTTTCGTTCGAACCCGGAACGAACTTGTATGGATTGAATGCTTTCAGCACATCGTCAGGCAGACGATTAGCATTCGAAGAAATATGTTCTATAAAGGTAATCGTAACCTTAAGCCTCATCAACCGGGAATGGCTAAAACGGGGGAGGTGCAGCAAGGTTAGGTGGGTCATGCCCAAGCAGGACAAGGATATTCCCCTGTCTAGATGTCCCTTTTTATTCGGCTAAGTGGGCAGTTGTTCTGCAGCCAATTGCGGGGTTTATCTTGTTCGGGACTATTCAGTAAGGAATGGTTCCGGCCTTGTGTTGCAGGGGATGAAGGGAGTAATCCTCGGTACGTTGATCTAGGCCACGTACTGTGACGGGTGGTACCCCAGTAGCCCTGCCATTGTATGGAATCCACAATCCAATAAGTGCCTACGGTTTTGATTGTATTACCCACTTTTGTGGCTAGTAGCTGGAATTTAATCATGTAACAATTTCGGCTATTTTCTATTTACTTGAAAACCCTACACCTATTATAATATCACTGGATTTCCTGTCAAATGTTTTGGTTAGCGTAAGGTAAAAACTTTTCCATGTTTATGTGTGGGAAGTCTTACGTGATACCTTTTATTTTCAAAGGATTTTTCAAAATTAAGCAACTTTAACCTGTTACTCATACCAGACCCATGTCTGACCCGAAGTTTATTTTTGTTTTTCATAAACTCTCGGGTACCCAAATTTTTACGGGTAGCCAAGGGATTCAGGTTTAGCTTTGACGAATTCTGGAGGAGCAATGGAGCAGGAGGCTTCAGCGTTTAGATATATATTTAGTTCCGCTGTGTGATATCTCTGTGATGTATGGTGTATTTTGTTGTATAACTAGACAGGTATTTATAACTGTCTAGTATGTGATGTACTATATGTCCCACTATGATTGATGTTATATATTATGTAAATACTTATGTGATTAATATATTTTATTCGTTCCGCTGTGAGATTCTGATGTTGTTGTTCTTTCTTCTCTATCTTTTCTATTTTCTCACCTCTTTCTTTCTTATTAATGATGCTACTTCTTGGGCGTAGGAAGTGGGGTCGTTACAATCGTTGATATGAAATGATTTTTGATATAATATGTTTGGGTGGACAGTGATAGTATGGTTATCTATCATTGATAAATTGCTGTGTATAAAAGTGACATCCTGTATATAAAGTTGAATTGTATTTCTCTTGAATAACTTGGGTTAAAGATGGTACTAAATTCGAAGAGACCGGAGTCGGGAATCAGTAATTACCCGAACCCACTTCGATTTGTAACTTACAATGATTCGTTATTGATTGATATATGAAATCAAGAGGTTGGAATGGAATAATATGGACCATGAAACTAAGGGATTGATTTGTGAAATGAGCATTAACTAACAAATTGTGAAGTTATAAAGCAGTATGAGTTACCTGGGTTTTAAATAGTCTACATGCATTGGCATTTCTTGTTAGATGAGTTTACTCACGCTAGTTTCCAGCATGACCCGGGTGTTACTTTGATGTAATGCTCGGGTCAGACCGAGTATTAAAGATTTTTAGGTGAGGACGTTCTAGAGCTCAGGAGGCGAGCTGGATGGCAGGAAAGTATGGGGTACATCCGCTGTGTTTTGTTGTTGTTGTATATCTGGGACAAGTTATTTTAACTATCCAGTGATTGTGAAATGTGTAACTCTAATGTATTAAAATGTAATTTGTTAAGTACACTTTTCCTATGTATAATTGTTATTACTTGATATTATATTTTATCCGCTGCGAATGTGAGATTCTGAGTTTGGTTTTCTGTTTCTTCTTCTTCTTCTTTCTCTTTCTTCTTTTCCTAACTATCTGGAATTTTCGGCATCGAAATTTCTGGGTCGTTACTTTAGTGTCATCTCACTATTTGACTAGAATTTATATACCAATCAACCGATAAATTAACACAATATAAAACCATTTATATTCACCAACAAATACGTGCTCATATCTATTAATACCCTCAAACCGATTCTGGAGTACTACTGGCTCTATCTCTAATGTGTAATCCTTACCAGAGCCAAGGATCTCGTTTAACCTTTAGCTCAGATACTAAATGTAAAGGTCCATAAATCCGTACCCCTTGAGTTGACCATAATTCACATCAGTTCAACTCAAATTGGACAGAGAACACGAATCTTTTGGGTGAAGAAAAATGTAGGAGAAAATTAGACAACAACACAGAATCTCACAATTGCAGCGGAACAAAATATAATATCTAATAAAAGATTTTTATGCAAAAGAATCTGTAATAGTTTATATAATTACAATCTTTAGAGTACATCAAGATGGATAGTGTTAGCGCTAAAATTTGCGCTAACACCCCGTTGTAAGTTGTAAGATAGCGAAAGCACCACCCGTTGGTACGGGAACTAAAAATAAGCAGAGAATAGCAGAAAAAAGAAAAGAGACAACAACTTTTATAGTGGTTTGGCTCAAAGTCAAGCCTACGTCCACTTTTATCATTTATTATGATCTTTGAGTACACTTTGTTACAAACAGACTTCAAGTACAACAACATCAAAGACTTGAGCTTCCAAAGTAGAATCGAATTGGTGAAGAAGTTTGATCCATTCTGGAATTAATCTCTGAAGTTGTTATGATGTTGTAGGACTTGGAGAATGTGTTGCTTGAATTTCAAAGTGGCAGAGTCTCGGCTTTTCAGGAAAAATCTCCTCCTCAAGTGTGGAGCAGGTGAGGTATTTATAGGAAAAGTTCTAGAGTTAAGTCGTGGGTCGTAGGTCGTAGGCCTTGTCATGGGCCATGAGCGACCTAGGGAATTGCGACATAAGGAGTTGCGAGATAAGGAGTTGCGACATAAGAGCTATCCTGAGGCAGCATGAGCCGTTGTCGACTTAGTGGAGTCATCCTCAACGAGATATACGCTTTGAACGACTTAGTATGTGTAATGCTGGAGCTATCTCGGCTTGTTTAGGTCGCGAGCGACCTAATGGAAAAGACAGTACATGCGGTTTTACCCTGGAGCTCGCTAGGTCACTTTCCCTTTAACTCGTTTGGTCATTAGGTCGCTTTCCCTTTAACTCGTTAGGTCGTTAGGTCGCTAGGTCGCTTCCTTTATTAAGGCATTGCGTTGTAGGAGCCTTTAGGTCGTTAGAGCCCCTTAAGCTTTTGAGTCGCGCCATGTTGCGTCGCTTTATGATTTAGGTCGCTCGGTCATGTCACATTAAGTCGCCTTGTGCTTTTAGCTCGTTAATTCGCTAGGTCGTTAACCCGGTTGAGCTGCACTTTGCTTTAAGTCGTTAGGCCGCTTAGGTAGTTAAGTCGCTTATTCTTTAGGTCGTTAGGTCGCGCCTTTCTGTAAGTCGCTAGGTCGCTAAAAAGAGGTGTTAACACTTGCCCCTCGAAGTATACGCCT
Organism: Allium cepa; assembly: GCA_030765085.1. NCBI lineage: Eukaryota > Viridiplantae > Streptophyta > Magnoliopsida > Asparagales > Amaryllidaceae > Allium > Allium cepa. The sequence continues at coordinate 762,412,038 of CM060937.1, read as the reverse complement.
AAAAGCTAGGTCGTGTGCTTCGATACCACTTGACTCGCGCCATTCTGAGTTGCTAGGTCGTGAGCGACTTATGAGAAAGTTAGGTCATTCGTGGCGATTCGAGTTCCACTGCGCTGGTACATAAATAGCTTATGTTTTTCCTTCTTCACTTCAACTGCTCTAACATTCCAACCTGCCATTGACAAATTTCCGAGCTCTCGAAGACGATTTCAAATTACTCAGCCATCGATCATCTCCACCATCACATTACGTAAGTGAATTCGATCAATATCCAACCACGACCATCGCCGAATCGTGAATCCCCCTTTTTTGACCCTACTCCGATTTGATGTGCCGCATTTTTCCATGAACCATGTTACAATCGGTCCCCGGTTGTCTTTGGACGCGATGTCATTGTAATTCTCGAAAACACAGCAGCATATTGGATCCGTGATGGATCTGAGGTGATTTGAATCGGTTTTAGTTGATTTGGCGGTGTGGAGAGATGATGTATTCCACGGTAGAGATGATAATGGGTTATCGGGTTAACGGGTTTTTGAGTTAGGCGATTTGTTGAGTGGAGAGGAGCTAACGGGTTAAGGAGAGTTAGGAAATACTCGGCTGAGGATCTTCGAACGATTTAGGGCTTAGTAGTTTGGACGCGAATTGCATGACCTAACGGCTCAACGACTTAACATCCAAGTTCTGAGCGACATAAGAGACTGCGACCCAGATGACTTGCGACTTAACTGTTTCATGACTTAACTTGCCAGAATATCACATGAATTTCAAATAGAGCGACTTAGGGAAGCTCGACCTAAGTTAGGTCGTTTGGGCATGATTTGGATGACCTAAAGAGTCCCGAGCTAACTTAATTTGTTCCCGTGACTTAAGGAATGAACAAAACTTGAACACTTGTACAATTTGGCAGAACTTGATTGAACTTCCAACTTGAACTACCGGAATGAACTGCTTGAACTTGTTGCACTTTTCATAGATTATATTAACTTTAAGCTAACGACCTGTTAAATAAAACATTTGCAGAAAACTTGGACGAATATACTGCCATTGACTGCCCATATCGAATGACAGATTAGTCGATAAAGAATAATCAACTTAAGGAAATTGTGTGAACAAAGTGCTGTGAATCAACAAGTTCAAGTGAAGTATTAAAGCAAAGATAAATTAATCAACTAAAGCTAATCTATTTGCATCAACACTGTACTTGGACTTAAAATAACAAAGCCTGAAACTTTATAATTGACTAATGCGAACTAGTTTAATTCCAGCTTTATTTGCTTGTCATTTCATTAGTTTTGCACAACACTTCACAAATTTAGGAAACGTGCACCTTCATATTTGAATATCCAATTCCTTATGTAGAATGACTTCTCAACAAATGCAAGAAGTTATACCAGAGCGAGCTGATGAGGTCTTCCCAATAGCTGACCCTTTAGAGAGTCCTCCGGAAAGAGTTACAACTTCATTAAGTCAACGGGCTTTCAGCCAGTTATGCACTCAATTCGGCATCGCTGAAGCGGATGCTCTGCTTCCAGTGGTAAATGACAATGCCGATAGGCCATCTCCTGGCTTTGTTGCAGTCAATCAAAAAATGTGCCTGAATGGAACTATCCCTCCTTGCAACGATTTTCTTACAATACTCCTAATTCGATTGACTATCTCTCCATTCTAGTTGCACCCTAATAGCTACGCCATTTTGATGGGGTTGTGCGTACTGTTTAGGAGGACGCTTAACCGCCTCCCAAGCTTCGAGGAGATCTGTTACTTGTGTTCGTTCGGGAGGAACAAAGATCATCCTTCCATCACTCTTGTAAGAAGTGCGAGAAACCGTAAACTGATTACAGATCTTCCCGAGAGTGCTCACGCGTTTTAAATCAATTCTTCTCTGTTCGCTGCCCCTCGGGATTCTACGGCATCTGGAGAGTAGGAAGTAAAAACACTTATCTCCGTTTACTTGATTTGTGAACCTTTCAAAATTCAAGTTACCTAGTGCTAACTTCATTCTTTACTTTTGCAGCACTTCCTCCTTCTTCTAAAGATTCTAGCCATAAACAAACTTTTAAAAGATTGAATGCCGTAAATGTTGATGAGAGAAGTATTAAATTCCTACTGAAGGATGAGTTTTTGCACTAATTCATATTTTTGCACTCTTCTCGATCCATTCAGCCTCATGATGCCCCCAGTTCTCAGGCAGAAGTTTCAGATGCCCCAGCCTCCATAAAGGAATCTGCACCGAAGGAACATATCGTACAGGCTTCATTAGTTAAATGCTCCAGTTCCATTGACGGTGCTGGTTTATCTGGCAAATCTAAACTTCCCCCAGTTATTGAAGAAGAGGAATTTTCTCAACATTTTGGGAAGGCTACTGGAGAAGCTAATGAGGGAACTGAGAAAGAAAGTCTCGTTATAAAGAGTGCAAAGTGCGTTGAAGAGGGCATGACCCATTCCGTTGGGCACGATGGTGATGATGTCTTTGGGGGACTGAGCGAGCTTATGGTGCCTTCCCAAGAGCTTTTTAAAGATGACACCATCACTTCCAAGCTTGTTTCTCCATCAATTGAAGCGACATCTGTTTTGCGGTCAACTCTATCAATCTAAGAATTGACTCCTAAGCCGAAGAGTGGTTTGTAGCATGACTCGCGTAGTTCACAAGCCACACACACTTAGGATTTGTGGCAATTATGTGCACTTAGCTTCTTTATTTCGAAGATTTCTAAACTTTGTCTCTTCTTCACTTTTAGGTTCTCCCATAGGATGCAGCGACTCGTATTACGATGACTTTCAACGCTATGGGAGGCATGATTCTTACGACCCCAAGCGTTATCTTCTTGCCGCTAGGGAGACCGATGAAGAAAGAGAAGCTAGGAAAGCTCACGAGAGGCAGGCTTATAAGGAACGGTATGGAAGAAGGGATGACCGCTATGACTCTCACTAAAGAGATGATGACTCCCATAAAAGAAAGTCTCACGACGATAAGGGGAAGAGTTATGAAGCTGAAGAGTCCAGCAAGCTGGCCAAGCTTAGCGAAAAATCTTCAGCTGAAATCTCTAAAGTGCCCGCTACTTCTATTTCTTTACACATCCCTTCTATGTCCCCTCCCCTCAAAAGAGCTGAGATTCAAACAATCATTAATAGGCCTCCGTATCAAGTTGAGAAGCCTCCTCCTGCACTCCAAAGCCGATTTCCAAATTGGTCCTTGAAAGGAGTACGCTTTGATTTGGACTTGGTTCCTATTGACAAACATGCCATGCTGAGGAATCTTGATGTTGTTAAGCTTGACATTGAAAGAATGTTCGGGTAGCAAAAGCTAGTCGATGAGCTTCAAAGAGTGAACCGTTTAAATCTCGAAGCTATGCTAACCATGGAAAGCGATAAATCTGAATGGCAAAAAATTCTTGATCAGCATGACACGGAGATGAAGAACATCACCGCATATAATGAGAAACTCGAGGCTGAAGTCAAGCAACTTAAAGATGACCTTGCTACCTCTTCCAATTCTTATACTCAAAAGGAAGAGGTACTTCAAAAGCAAGTAAGAGATGCCCACGCTAGTCAACGAGATGGTGAGGCTAGACTTGAGGCACAGCAGAGAATTGTGGAAAGTTACCGCAATGATGTTGCTGAACTGTGGGAGAAGACTATCTCCCACGATATGGAGATTGAAATGTTAAAAGCTCAACTTTCTAAAGTTGAAAAGGAGCGCGACGAGGCCATTGCTAGAAAAGTAGCGGCTAAACAATCTCATGAGGAGACGAAGTCCAAAGCCAGTTCCACTTTATTCGAGTTTTACATTCACAGCGTCTTGGGGCATGGAAGTCACTCATTTTTGGGCCCAAAGTATGAAATTACCCTGGCTGAAGTGTGGGAGCCAGCGGTTGAAATGTTTAGATGTGCTAGCTATGCTGAGGAGGGTCTTGAGGCTCATTTTTTGGACGATGAAGGTCAAGACGCCCTTGCCAGAGGGAAAGAACAACTCGCCAAAGAACGAGCCGAAGCGGCGGAAGGAGAGAATTTAGGGAAGGCACCTTTGACCGACCCGACTCGTCCTTCAGCTTCGATTGACGTCGATATTACTAGCTCTAGTTCTCACTCTCCGCCTCCAGCCAAAGCCGAAACCGGAATTACAGCTGCTCACATCAAGTCTCAGGAAGACATTGAAGCCCATGATTTTGAAATCGACGTGATAAAGCCAACTTCTCCAGGTAACTTCAACACTGATCTTGCTCAAGTGGACTACTTGTTTGCTTCACATGATCTTGGTGAACTTCTTGATTATTACTTAAAACTCGACGTGCCACTATCTCCTCATTTTGCGAGAAATATTGATGTTTAATTCTTCTTCTTCTATAGTGAAAACAACAAGTGTTGTACAATCTTCGCCTCTTCCAGCTTTTGCTCCTCCATCTCTTCAAGTTACTCCTTCTACTTCTCAACCGGGGTCACAATAAGAACAAATAGAAGGTCTTCAATGCTTAGATGACCCGGCCGCTTCACAAGAGCAGAAAGCTGAAGAACTTGAGGAGGGTGAAAGGACCCCAGAGGAATTTACTGCCGATGATACAAAGCTGATTGATCTTATGGCTCTGGACAGTGAATCTTCATCAAAGAAGAGGGGAAAACATGGAGTTTCGAAGAAAGGAAAGGAGACTTCTGCTAGTGATGAGAAAGCAGAAGAGGACCCAATTGCGCCTCTTTCTCCTCTTTCCCCGACTCGTTCAAGCCGAAAGAAGTTAACCATTAGGCCGGGCGAGGGCTCCAAAGGCGGGGGGAAGAAGAAGTAATGGGTCCGGCTTTATCCTTCTTGTTTTGCTTTTTTGCTTGTATTTAAAGACTTGTATCGATCGGAGATTGTGCGGATACCGGCCCCCGATTTTTGAAACCTGCACGTATATACAAATCTTTTATAGTATGGAATAAAATGATTCATATTTACTTGTTCAATCTTTTGACTGCATTTGTGAATGAATTTATTACTTATTTTCACACAAGTTTCTTTATTTTCTTTGTGTGATATTGCAGTGAGATCGTGGTATGTTGTTTGAGCGTTGCTTTTATTAATGTAGCTATATTATACTGCCCTTTTACTACGGCTTATTGCAATCTTCTCCATTTTAAGAAGACTTGTACTCTTAGTTTGGAGAACAATTGTTCTAGTTGAAAGACTTGTACTCTTACTTTGGAGAATAGTTCTTCCATTTTGAGGAAATATTATTCTGCTCTTGTAGAGTGTGCTTTGTATTGGAGAAGTCTTCTCTCTTCCTTTTTTAAAAAAAAGAAGAGTTTTTACACTTCAACTTTCAGAGATGGTCACTTTTCGAGAAGTGGATTCTCTTACGCGATGAAGTGGGCTTCCCAAGAAGGCTTTGATTTGGCACTTCAATTTTTTTTAGGGAAGAATGTTCTCATTATATAGAAATTGATCTTCCCTCGAGAGTAGAAGTGTGCCTCCGAAGAGGGCTTTCATGTTTTTTTGTCCCTTTACGCAAGGAAGCGGGCCTCCGAAGAGGGCTTCGGCACTTCAACTTGATAAAGTGGGCCTCCGAAGAGGGCTTTGGCACTTCAACTTGGTGAAGTGGGCCTCCGAAGAGGGCTTTGTGTTTACCCTTTACGTGGGGTAGCGGGCCTTCGAAGAGGGCTTTGGCACTTCAACTTGGTGAAGTGGGTCTCCAAAGTGGGCTTTAGCACTTCAACTTGGGGAAGTGGGCCTCCGAAGTGGGCTTTGGCACTCCATCTTGGTGAAATGGGCCTCCGAAGAGGGCTTTGGCACTTCAACTTGGTGAAGTGGGCCTCCGAAGAGGGCTTTGGCACTTCAACTTGGTGAAGTGGGCCTCCGAAGACGGCATTGTTTTTTCCCTGCCCTCCGAAGAGGGCTTTGGCACTTCAACTTGGTGAAGTGGGCCTTCGAAGAGGGCTTTGGCACTCCAACTTTGTGAAGTGGGCCTCCGAAGAAGGCTTTGGCACTTCAACTTGGTGAAGTGGGCCTCCGAAGAGGGCTTTGGCGCTTCAACTTGGTGAAGTGGTCCTCCGAAGAGGGCTTTGGCACTTCAACTTGGTGAAGTGGTCCTCCGAAGAGGGCCTTTTGCTTCGCTTGCCGGGAAGGTTGAATCTCACGGTTAAGTGGGTCCACGGAGTAGACGCAATCTACCTAACTGGATGTTCGTTTGCACAAACGATCACAATTAACTAGCAAGGGCCTGGAACCTTCACTTTGGGAAGGTGCCCCTTCGGTGGTTCCACAACCTTTTTGGTTGAGAGACAAGGTTCCATTTTGCTGTTCTCTGTTTGCTTGCCTATGTCTTTTCACCATTTGCCTCCCAATGATTCCTCCTTATCGTCTCCAAGCACATGTTCCCTTCTTTAGCAAGTTGTTTGTTTTTTTTCCAGAGAGGTGTATTTCATTGTTAAGTGATTCCACGGGGCAGACGCAAGCTACTTAATCGGATGTTCGTTTGCACAAACGATCGCTATCAGTTAGCAAGGGCCTGGAACCTTCACTTTGGGAAGGTGCCCCTCTAGTGGAATCACCAACTATTTGTGAGTAGCACTTCTCATGTGGGAATTGAATTTGGAATTTTTGTGGCTTGACTTTTGATTGTTGAGTGATTTTTAGGAATCGCCGAGCCTTGTGATGTGTTGAATAGGTAAGGTCTGCTTTGATAGCCTGCAATATTAAATCGACATTTTAGCAATACATTTGAAATATTTGCACATCGAAATGTGACAGGCATTTTACAGTAGTAGAGAACAAAAGATTTATAGTGATTCGGCCAAGAACTGGGCCTACATCCACTTTGTAGCTCTTATTATTGATTTGCACTGATTTTACTATGGCTTACAATGCAAGAACAATACATCCATAATCATTTTACAAATTTGAGCAAAGCTTCTAAGTAAAATATGGATGCAAATGATTGTTGTTCCAAGATCTTGGAATTGAATCTCCTTTGACAGTTGTGAGTTTGAAAGTGCCATCAAGAATTTTTTTGCCTATGAGGTATGGCCCTTCCAAATTTGGCACAAACACTCCTGTTGCTGTCTTGATCCTTTTCAAGACTAGATCCCCAATTTCAAAGCCGCGTTGGCAAACATTGGAATTGAAGTGCCTGGCTATCCTTTGCTGATGGGCTGCAATTCTGAGCTTAGCCTCTTCTCTTCTTTCATCAAGGAAGTCAAGTGCCTCAAGTTGCAGCTTTTCATTTTCAGCTTGGTTGAAATGAATTCTCCTGTGTGAGGGGACCTCTATTTCCACTAGAATCATTACTTCTGATCCATATGCTAATGAGAATGGAGTTTGCTCAGTCCCAGTCTTGTGGGTAGTTCTGTATGCCCATAGTGCTAGTAGAAGCTTATCGACCCAACCTCCTTTTGCTTTTTCTAGCTTTTTTTTGTTGGTTGATTTGATAATTTTGTTCACTGCTTCCACTTGCTTATTTGCCTGCGGATGAGCCACTGCTGAGAAGCTTTTTTAGATCTTGAATCGCTTGCAAAAATCCTAGAATTCTTCGCTTTCGAATTGGGTACCATTGTCTGTGATTTTCTTCTGAGACATACCATACCTGCAAATGATATTTTTAGTCACAAAATTTATCATCTTTTTAGAGGTAATAGTAGCCAATGGTTCAACTTCAGCCCATTTAGTGAAATAATCAACAGCAACTATAGCATATATGATTCCAGATTGGCGGTTGGCAAAGGCCCAATGAGATCTATCCCCCAAATGGCAAATGGCCATGGACTAACTATCTGTGTTAGCTCGGTGGAAGGTGCTCTTAGGATTTTTGAAAATCTCTGACATCTGTCACACTTTCGGGAATAGCTAGCAGCGTCTCGATTAACATCTGGCCAAAAATACCCACAGCGGAGAATTTTCTTTGCTAAAGTTTGGTCACCTGAATGATCCCCACACCCTCCTCCGTGCACCTCAGCTAAAATTGTCTTAGCCTCTTCCTTGGTTACACATCGGAGTAATGGCATCGAGAATCCCCGTCTGTACAACCGGCCGTCTTGAATTACATATCTCGGGGCTTTTCTTAACAGCTTCTAGCGCACTTTTGAGTTTTCTGGCAGGGAGACGTTGAGTAGATATTCCTTGATCAGAGTCATCCACGGCTCCTTCTCTTGAGATACAGCCATGATCCAGTCGATATCCACCTCTTCAGTACTTGGAGCAGACAAGACTTCCACAGGGACCAATCCCAATAATTGAGCTTCGCTGGAGCTTGAATACTTTGTGAGAGAATATGCCTTCATGTTCTCCTCCCGGGGTATATGGCTTATTATATAATGATCAAAATCATTGAGAAGCTCCCAGGCCTTTGACAAGTAAGCAGGCAGATTTCCTCCTTTAGTTTGAAACTCTTTCTTGACTTGGCATACAATAAGCTGAGAATCACTGAAGATCTGCAACACTCTGACGTTCAGTTCTTTAGCAATTTTCAAACCCGCAATAAGAGCTTCATATTCTGCTTCATTATTTGTCGACGGAAATTCTAATCTCAATGCGTAGCACAATGACCACCCTTCCGGGGTTTCAAGCACAACCCCAGCTCCGGAACAGTAGTCATTTCTTGCACCATCAACATATAATTTCCATCGGATAGGGATGTCATCAGTCACCTCTTCCTCACTGTCATCCTTGTCTTTGTATTCGGCAATGAAATCTGCTAAAGCTTGTCCGTTGATTGCTCTTCGGGGATGATAGGTGATATCATATTGGCTGAGTTCAATGTTCCATTTCATAAGACGACCCGAAGTCTCAGGGCGAAATAGGACTTGCTCTAGAGGTTGATCAGTGAGGACTTTGATAGGATGGGCCTGGAAATATGGCCTCAACTTTCTGGACGCAATCAATAGACAATAGGAAAGCTTTTCCAGTTTTGAATAATTCATTTCTGCCCCAGTGAATCTTTTGTTGATGTAATAAACCGGGCGCTGAACTTTTGCGTCTTCCCGTACCAATGCTGAACTGACAGCATGATATGAAACTGCGAAATATATGAAAAGATCTTCACCAATGCTGGGCTAAGAAAGTACTGGAGGCATTTCCATGTGACGAATCAAGTCATCAAAAGCTTTCTGACATTCGGGAGTCCATTCAAAGTTTTTCTTTCCTTTCTTCAGAGCATCAAAGAAGGGAATGCATTTATCAGTAGCCTTGGAAATAAATCGACTCAAAGCAGCGACTTTCCCGTTGAGGCTTTGCAATTCCTTCTTCATTCTAGGGGATTTGATTTCTCTTAAGGCAGTAATCTGAGTAGGATTAGCTTTGATGCCCCTAGCACTCACAATGAAACCCAAGAATTTTCCGGACTCTACCCCGAATGAACATTTTAGAGGATTTGGCTTCATTCCATACTTGCGGAGGATTGCGAATATTTCTGTCAAATGATCCGTATAGTCTACTGCCTTCTTCGATTTCACCAACATATCATCAACATATACTTCAATAGTCTTTCCAATCTGGGCTTGAACATGGCATTAACAAGTCTTTGATAAGTTGCCTCCACGTTCTTTAGTCCGAAGGGAACGACTTTATAGCAGTAATGACCAACATCGGTTATGACGCACGTGTCCTCTTGATCTGGCTCATGCAACATGATTTGATTATACCTGAGTAAGCATCCATAAAAGACAATAATTCAAGCCCAGCTGCTCCATCCACCAACTGATCGATTCTGGGCAATGGGAAATAGTCCTTGGGGCATGCTTTGTTCAAGTCGAAAAGTCGACGCATTCTCTCCGCTTTCCATTTGCTTTTTTAACCAACACCGGATTAGAAACCCAATTTGGATAAGTGGATTCACTGATGAAGCCATTTTCCATATGCCGATCTACTTCTTCTTTTAATGCTGCCGACTTTTCAGGACCCTGGGTTCTTCTTTTCTGCTTTACAGTTGTGATTTTCGGATCAATATTCAAAGCGTGCACTGCGATTTCTGGAGATATTCCACACATGTAGGCATGAATCCAAGCGAATACATCCAGGTTTCCTTTTAAGAAGGATATCAACATATTTTGAACCGTCACGCCGAGTTGTGAACCCACATTTAGCACCTTGTTTGGATCTTTCAGGTCAACAGGTATTGGCCTGTCACTTCCACTGGCACCATTCTACTCTCCCCTGCACTGGTTTTTCTAGGATCAATTTCTTTTCGTGCACCACTTTGCTCACCAGTACAGGGTCCACACTGTAATTGCTACAAGGGGAGTTCTTTGATGTGGAGCGGAGCTGCCGCACCCTTACCCATTTCTCTCTTTTTCGCCTCTCGTAATTCTGTGAGCATTCTCGCCCTGCATTTTGGTCCCCCTTCACAACACCGACGCCATTATCAGTGGGGAACTTCATAGTCAGGCACCATGGGGCGAGAATAGCCTTGAATGCAGCAAGAGTCGGTTGACCCATGAAGGCATTGTAAGCAGAGAATTCGTCAACAATCACAAAAGTTTGCTTCCGGACCACCTTCTTTTCCCCTTTTCCAAGTTCTACAAATAGGTCAATAGTCCCAAAAGGCTGTTTTGGTTCTCCAGTGAACCCAATAATTTTCTGAGAGGAAGCTTGTACACCTGCCATGGGAATCTTCATCTGATCAAATGTCTTTTTGAAGAGGACATTGTAAGAGGCACCGCAGTCCACAAGCACCCTTCTTACAATTGCTGGTCAGATGCCTGCAGATATCACCAAGGGATCTATGGTGGGAGCCTCAATGCCAACAGAGTTTCTATCCCGGAATATGATGCCATCGTTGAAAGTTCTTTGCTGTTGTAGAGGCGCAACATCTTCCAAGACAAAAAACACTTTCTTCAGCCGGGACATATCTCAAAGCACGAGCATATCTTTCCATCTCACCCCAACTTCTGCCTGCTGGGTGAGGACCCCCTGTAATCATATTAATGACAGGCCTTTCAGATTCATGCGCTGCGGTCCTCTCACCTGAGTCGGGTTGGTGAGTAGGAACTTGTTGCCCTGAGTAGATGAAGCTGGGTCATTTCTGTTTCTCTTCATATATTGCTGAAGTTTATTCTCTCTCAACACCTCCTTAATCAAACTCTTCAAATGGCGACATTCATTAGTGTCATGGCTAGGTTGATTGTGGAACCGGCAGAATCTTCCATTATGCGCAACATTTTTCCCAAGCCTCAACTTAGGTGGTTTAGGATATTTAACAGTATCCTTGGTTGCAAAAAAGATATTTTCTGGAGTATTAGTTAAGGGAGTGAAATCTGAAGGTCTAAAGTGACGAGTTTTCTTCGCATTTCCCTGCTTCTTCCCACCGTCATTCTCCCTCTTCTGTGCACCAGATTTCTTTTTGTTTGAAGCAGCATTATTATTCTCAACCTCAGTCACGACTGCTTTTGCCGGCATAGGAAGGCTTTCTCGGCGCATAAATTCATCGGCCTTCTTGTAGAATTTCTCAAGTGAATTTGGCTCTTTCATCTTTAGCCATTATCCAAATTCACTAGTTTTGTCAATAGCTTGCATCAAGTAGGTCAGAATCATTCGAGGATCCGCATTATCAACTTCGGCCAAGGCTATATTGAAGCGATTTAAGAAAGATCTGAGAGGCTATTCGGGGCTTTGTTCGAGGCTGGACAGTGACATTATATCCTTGGCCTTTGAAGCATATAACCTGAACTGATCTTTGAATCTCCGAGTTTGGTCGGAGAACTGATCCACAGATCGGACTGGCAGCTTCGTGAACAATAGCAGGGCCACTCCTTCCAAATACACCAAAAAGTATCTGCACTTGATCACATCCGATGCTTTGGCACCGGTCATATGCCAGTCATATTTGTACAAGAACTGGTTAGGATCGCTTGTCCCCCGATAAGCTGGAATGGTGGGAGGAACAAACTTCTTTGGAAATTCAGCTTTTATAATTCTTTCAGTAAAGGGAGTCTTGGTTGGAGCAAACCCCTAGTCACTCTCATCTTCTTCCCTTTGAATGCTTTCTTTCATAATTTGTCGAATCATTCCCGAGAGGTATTCCTCATCGTCTAGAGGCCCAACGGGACCGATGTCAGCTACTTTTTTGGAAGTTTGCCTGGACAAACGTTCGCGAAGAGTTGGTTGCGGCCTTGAACCTCCGGCTTGGGGATGTGCCCCTTTGGCGGTGCCAGCTTCCTTTTGAGGAATACTTTTTCCTTGAGAATCATGAACATCTTCGACAAAGGTTTCTTCATTTTTTCTGGTTGACGGTTAACTCCAAGCAAAGCATTTAACCTGTCCAACATCAAAGTGTTCTGGGCTTCCATTTGTTGATACAGCCTAGACACTACAGCATCCAACTCCCCCCTTGTGACTCCAACACTAGGAGCCGCTTCATTTGACGTGGGAGAAGTGGCGGTGTTATCACAAGTATCTCCAGATCGAGCAGAGCTACGTTTTCTTCCAGGAGCCATAATTTCAGATAGACTTCTGGTTCGTAGAGAGAGTCTTTCAACAAATCTTTGCAAAGCAATGGTGACAGCACCCCTTTAATAAGCGGGAGGTCTTGAGTTCAATTCTCAGTGAAAGCACCAAAAATGTTAACGCTAAAATGTATGCTAACACCCCGGTGTAAGTTGTGAGATAGCGAAAGCACCACCCGTTGGTATGGGAACTAAAAATAAGCAGAGAATAGCAGAAAATAGAAAAGAGACGACAATTTTTATAGTGGTTCGGCTCAAAGTCGAGCCTACGTCCACTTTATATCTTTTATTATGATCTTTGAGTACACTTTGTTACAACTAAACTTCAAGTACAACAAACTTCAAAGACTTGAGCTTCCAAAGTAGAATCAAATCGGTGAAGAAGCTTGATCCATTTTGGAATTAATCTCTGAAGTTGTTATGATGTTGTAGGACTTAGAGAATGTGTTGATTGAATTTCAAAGTGGCAGAGTCTCGGCATTTAAGGAAAAATATCCCCCTCAAGTGTGGAGCGGGTGAGTTATTTATAGGAAAAGTTCTGGAGTTAAGTCGTGGGTCGTAGGTCGTAGCCTTGTCATGGGCCATATGCGACCTAGCGAATTGCGACATAAGGTGTTGCGAGATAAGGAGTTGCGAGATACGGAGTTGCGACATAAGAGCTATCCTGAGGCAGCATGAGTCGTTGACGACTTAGCGGAGTCATCCTCAACGAGATATATGCTTTGAACGACTTAGTATGTGTAACGCTGGAGCTATCTCGGCTTGTTTAGGTCGCGAGCGACCTAATGGAAGAGTTAGTACACGCGGTTTTACCCTGGAGCTCGCTAGGTCGCTTTCCCTTTAACTCGTTATGTCGTTAGTGTAACATCCCGCTTTTTCGCACGCTTTAAATCGACACACGCGTCAATTCAAACAATACGGAAGGGAGGATTGTTATGGGGTAAATAAGAAAAACAAGAAAGAAATAAAAGTAAACAAAATCTTACAGCGGAAGGATAAAATATAATAATCAAATATATAGTTTATAAATCTGTTTACAAAAAAAACATTTGATTATATTTATATAATACATATCAGAGTTACACATACCAATATCAATGCAGCGAAACAATATGAGTGTAGTGCAATAATATAAATAATAATAACAATACAAATCTTCGTCTTCGTCCTCCAGATCTAAATCTTCAAATCCTGAAACGCTCGGATTGACCCGAGCGTATTGAAAAGACAAAACACTCGAGTCAGAACTAAATGATCTTATGTAAATTAAATTAACAGAAATAAATATGAGTGTAGTAACTTAAGAGATGCTCGAGATTTACATCTCCTAAGGATCCGTTAAACTATATACTATATAGTATATTTCGCTATTATAATAGTGTCTTATTGTAAAATAAACTTAATTTAAAATAGCGTTAAGGCTTTACATTTTCCACCTTAACACGTAATATTGCCAATAGTCTATGCAGTGCCTGCATATCTCCTGATCGGGAGACTACGAGAAGACACTCCATAGGTACGACACAAATAGAAACTCGTAGTAAAGGCTCGGTATGGTAGGTGACACGGCACAACTAGGCAATGCCAGGATAGATATACCAGTTACGCTTCCGGGTCGGTGGTAACGCATAGCACGCAGCTACCGCCCACCTCGGACAAACTCCCCCAAATGAAGAAATCAAAAGTGAAGGTGGCCACCGAATCAGTCCAAAGTCAGAGTATAGTATCGAAGGAAAGTGTCCGATCAAATGTGCTACCTTATTAACACGTCGATCGCTCCTGTTTTAGCCACCTTATGCCAACTCACGGGAGTTGGGTCCACGTATTTACCTTATAGGAAACGCCGCCACCAACCTACTTCATTCTAGAATCTCCACCGCGTACACAGTTGTTATAGTGGTTTTCGGAGTTGGTAGAGAGTGTGATAACTTTCGATCCCGGTCTCTTCAACAACCAAACATTATTATAACACCGCGGTCATTTAAAAATAATTATACTTTCAAAACCAGAATATATATCCATTTCAAAACCATATAAATACGATATCATTTTTCGTTTTGAAAAACCAAATAAATTTTGATATCATTTATAAACCCAAATCAGTATAATATCATCTTTATTTCACATATATCTTTTCCCAAATCAAAATGCTTTAAAATTTATAATATTTGAAAACCAAACATTTGAATTATAACTTTCAAAACATAATACTTCGAAATTCATAGCTTTAAAACCATAACTTTCAAAACTTAAATGGTTTGGATATTCAATAGTATATAAAATAAAAAAGTTGAATTTAAAATTTCTTTATAAAGTAAATAATTTCCACGCCTATACAATTTTATTCACTTTAAATTCAGTCCAAACCCATAACTTTTAGATTCACTTTCAGTTTGAATAAAAACATTTCGATTTCAATATTTTCAAACTTTGAGTATTTAATAAATTTCAAAACTAAGGTTGGGAATTTCTAATCAACAATTCATTGTCCTATTATTTAGTTTTGAAATGTTTACATAATAGAACCATAAGGATTTAAAGTAAAACCCAATTTATTAACAATAAATATTTCCTTTCATTTATTTATACTAGAATTATTCATTTAAAAATTCAGATATAAATACCATGCCTTTAAAATTTCAAGTTTAATAAGTTTTACATCAACTTATGGAGTTAAATTTTAAATAAGCTCAATTCCAAATAAATTTCCAATTTACCTTCCAATCATAAATGGTTTAAATCATTAAAATTCTATATATATACCATATCTTAAACCTGTACTTGACCATATATAATAAATTTTCAAACTCCATTATTCAACTTATATATTTTATTTAACAGATTTATACATAGCTTAAATTCAAAAACTTAACTATATATGTATATATATAAAATAATATTTATACGATATAAAAATTTAATATTTATTAAACCGTATCCTATCCAAACCATAGAATTCATTTCAAAAATAATTTTATATATATACCGCAGCGCCTGTAAAAAAATTTCTATCCTATGGTCAAGTGATACGGATAGTTATCATTTCAATCCGCAATTTAAAAATAAAAAATGCGGTTGTATATCATTTCAAACCGCAATCCTGAATGAAATGAGAATGCATAATAACTTGCAGTTTATATAATATAGAACACATCACCCATTCACCCATTATCAATCATCAACCAATTTTATTTCAATCACCATCAATTTAAACAAACATCAATAGAGCATATAAAATATAACAGGTATCGACGAACAATTTATATTCAATAAATAAATAACTGTTTAACTAGCAGTTTATATGCAAAATAAATAAATTTTAACTGTCAATTTATATGCAATAATAAAATTAATTAACAGTTAAATTAAATAAATGCGATTTAACTAAGATGATTAAAAAATTATGCAAATCAGTCATAAATAAATTTCTACTCATATCTTAAATCAATTTAACAAACATGAGAAAACTTAGAAGTTGTGAGTGGGTTAAAACACTCACCTTTTGAATTTAAATCGAATTTAAATCCGATTTAAACTAAAAAAATTGACAGTCACCAAACCATCGTCAGAATGTCCAGAATTTCAATACGATCTTAACAAAAAAATCACGCGTGAAACAGAGTTCGTATGTGAAAGTTATTCGATTTAAATCGTTTGAAAACGAAAATAAAATTAAAATAAAACTAACCCATTTTAAGTAGCCACGTCATCAAAAGCTTTAGCACGCTATAGGACCTCGTTCTTCTCTAGTACGAAAAATGCAAAAAATCACTTTTTTAAAAGAATGCTTTTGGAGTTGCAAGAATATGAGCTTTTGAATATGAGGTGTTATGAGAAACAAAATGTAGAATAAGAAATAAGATGTAGGTAATTTATAATTAGGAAATGAATGTGGAGGGACAAAATGAATGTCACGTTTTATTATTAAAGCTTTAGGCATTAATAATAGATAAGGGAATGTACGTAAGAATGGAAAACTTTGCAAACGAAAGTAGAATTTTGTATGCATTTAGGTTTTTATCTATGCATAATAAAATATTTATACTTACATTTAAAATGAGAACGTTCAATTTTGTTTTCTCAAAATGATCTTTTATTTCCATTAAAACACCCTTTTTGTTTAACACAAAACATGCGTTTCTTTTATTAAATCTATTAATTGCAATCAACCTTTCCTTTCTTTTTAATTGAAACATTTGAATTAAATTAATTGTTGTTACTTACAAAGTTAAATTTTAAAACAGACAACTAAAATGGATAAAGAAATAGAACAATTGTTTATTTAAACATGTTTATAAATTTATTGTTTATACACAAGAGTAATAAATAGGTTATTTTCCTATTCTTGTAACCAGTTTGTAAGCTAAAACACATTTCAAATAAACATATATTTCTTTCTTTAAAATCAATCTTTCTGTTCTTATTTTAATGAAATTAAACGTACATTCACAGATGAAACATTCATTTTATTTGATGTAAAATTTCTTTTTATTAAATCAAACTTTCCCTATATTTTCACAAAACATACGCTGCTTTTATTTACACCTATTAATTTATAAATAGTATACTCTCTCCTGTTAATTGGAAATTTTCAATTACATTAATTTCAGTTGATTAAGTTTCAAAATGGACTAAATGAAATGTAATAAGAAGTATAACAATTATTTCCTATCTAATACTAATTTAAACATATTAATACACTATTCACTACAAACAGTAATTATATATATTTCTTACTAAATAATAGTTTCTCATCTCTACAAATCTTTAAGTTGCCAAACATTTTTACTAAATGAATGTTTACTCTTTTACTAAACTTATTCATTCTTATTCTTTATTAACATTTATTATTATAATCACCATTATTAATTACATTCAAACAATGTCATTAAATACACCTGATGTATGTTACCTTTTTTTATCTTACTGTAATACATGTTATTAGTAGAAGTTCGAATTAAGATCATAAACATATCTCTTAACATATGTTAACAAAAATAAAATCATAAATTTTTATTATTCTACCACTTATATCGCTTACTACAATTAGCCTTTGGCATTCCTATCCATTAATTACACAAATAACATAGTTAATATTTGTTTTTCTTTCACTACATTAATACTTCTATATACATCTTAGATTTGTATCAACGGTTATTTTTTAAAAATGTAAATCTTGTCAATTACGCGTATTAATTAAGCTTTTAAACTCAATTAACAAAGTTTCCTAAGTCCAATCTCTTTTTACCAAATTTGACAATCCCTAACCCTTTGTACTACATTCCTATTAATGTCATATTTATTAGATTTTATTTCAAATTAACGTACAACTTAATTTCCTTAAATTGAAATCTGATTCCCAAATTTTATTTAACATACTAAATGAATAAATAACATAAATAAACGGTCACCTACTCACTTTCTTTCGTTTATAGTTTACTAATTACCCACCCAGGTCCAAATCCCATATATGACACTGCATTATCCAATTATCATAAATTTGTTCGATATATACTCTTGTTTACTTATAAATAAATTTAAGTTCTCTATAAACTTTAATTCACTCTTTTGTTACTAAATTAAAAATCATTAAGTAACGTTTCCTCCATAACGGTATTAAAATTATTTAACATTTAAGAGGACTTTATTTCAAATAAATTGATTGACCAATAAATTAGGTATTATATTATAATTGTTATTATACCCTTAAGATTTACGTTTGTTCTCTTCTATTTGATTTATAGCCTAAGATAATATAAAAATCTAACTCCATAAAAAAACTTATTTTATTACCCAAATTATACATAAATTTATTACCTTTTACATCACACTATAAATCAGTGTAACTATTAATACCACCGATATTATCATTCCTTACACAATACTGATCTTATTTAATTACCATTAACTATCTATTTTGTACAATAACTAAATGTTTACATTTGTTACTTATATTTAGTTTTTTAACCAAGCGTATCATGCTTAAATAAAATGAATTGGAGTTTCATTTAGATTGTTGACAATTGACTTGTATTAATCTAAATTTAGTTATCATTCCATTATAAAATTGCAATATTTTCTTTCTTTCAATATTAACTCATAAATATTATTAAAATAACAAAATTTAACATCGAAAATTTATGGGTCGTTACACTCTCCCCCACTCAAAACTTTTCGTCCCCGAAAAGGAAAAGAAGGGAAAAAGATGAAATAAAACAATTACATCTTATCAAAACATTAACTTTATAAACAATTAAATTTACAAAATTAATTACTTTAAATAAGACATCCTGATTTATAACTATTTAATCTTTTATATTTAAATTATTAAAGTTTGGAAAAACATTTTCAAATTTTTTTTTTCTAAGTCCGAAGTTTTCTTAAAATTTCGGCAGAGTCTCCTTTGTACGGAGAGGCTCGGAAGAAAAATAAAATATTAATTATAACAATATATATCATATATTTTCAAATTAATATATATCCCAACACGGGAAAAACAAAATAATAACGCTAAAACCTGTAATCCGAAAACGTACCTATTTGTCGGACAATAACGCTTATTTTATGGAACCAAAAGCAGTAGCAATTACTTCCATAACCTGCATTTTACTTATATTCCAAAGGGTTAACAATTTATAAAAAATGAAATATTTAGGTGGCTTCAATCACTAACAATAAATCAATACAACAACCATCAATTTCAACAAACAACATACACAATACAAAACAACCATTCAATCAAACAAACAAATAGTTGTTCGGGTTCAAAATTTTTAAATTGCACAGAATGAAGAACAAACTACTAGAGCATCATTTACTCAACAGCCTTAGATAAAACTAAATAGATTATTCATCCATCCAAATCCAAATTTAAAGTATCTTACCCCAAACAACCATAAACCAAACAAGCAACAATTCCAAATAATAAATCATGCTCATTCTTATAAATTTCATTTATTACTTTACATTTATTTCTTACAACTTTTATCTCATTCACTAAATTAGTGTTTATTACACTTGTTTGCACTTATACTCATATATATATAATTCATTTTTCTCTTCTCATTTCGTATTTTATAACTTCATTCGTTTATATATTCATGTGCAAATCAATTTCTTAGCACATTAATACAATAATTTAAGTCTACACTTATATATTTACGGCATTCATCTTTTCTTCTTATTTTATTAATAAATAGCTTCAATCCTTTACTAAAGTTTATTATCTTCCATATATACTATTTAATTTTATTTATTTTTGTGACGACCCGGAATTTTCAAGCATTTGAAATCGGAATATTTAATTGATTTAAAATATACAATAGAGTAATTTTAATTTGAATTATGAATATCTCAATTTATTTGATAATTGAATTATTAAATTAAATAATTTGGAGTTGGGTAAATTATTGAATCTGGAGTTTTAAGCTTGTTGAAAAATAATTTAATGGCTTATAAAAATTTATATCGATAATATGGAAATTAGTAAAAGTGTTAAAATTGATTTTGGAGGTGTTTTGTTCGGTTTCGAAATTTAAATCGTTTAAATTGAATTTAACAATAGCCTTCCGAGGCACAGTCATGGAATTTGACGAAACCAGTGCCATTGGATCCGTAATATTGTATTCTTATCGGATTTCAAATTTCGTGGTAATTAGAGTTGCAGTGTGAGCGTACGATTAGTTAACGCTTTGAAAATTTATTAAAACTTTAGTTGATCAAATTAATATCATCGGTGCGTTCTTAAACACGCTTTTCTTTTTATATTCAGCCGAGATTTTTTCTCAACCAACTGCCCTCCCTTCATATCGTTGTCTCCTCTCGTGCATAACAACATCATCGCGTCCCCTTTCAACAGACAACATTCTAGAGCACGCCATTCTCTTGTTTTCCACTATTTCTATAAACCCTTCCTTTCCTTCGGTTAAATAAACAACAAAATTGACATCGAAATCAATGGCCGATGGAAACATCCCCTTCTCCTTAATCAGATCGCAAGCTCCCTCTTTCATCTTCCTTCGTCAGACTATTTCTTTCCTTCGACTTTTGCCTCGACTATCCCTTCCTTCCTTTCGCCTTGGATTTTCCCAATGCCCAAGAAGAAGCGCTCGAAGCTGAGATCCGAAGTGCTCCCTTCCACGCTCTGGCGTGGACATCAATGCCGCTGCTTCGAACGTCAACACATCTGAGCCTTCGAGTATTGAATCTAATATTTCTATGGCCATTCGATCTATGGGTGACCTTGCCGTGCCTGAGTTGAATATAAGCTTGACGATAAAAGATGTGGGGGTTTTTGGTTGTTAAGGAGGTAGCTTTGGACGTTGATGCCGGAGTTGATTTTAGCGAGTGTAATTGTTCAAGTTGGGCTCGTATCTTCTAACAATGGTCAGTCTCGAAGTTGCTCTCCATGTGCTCGTGTAAAAGGCTGAGCAAGTTTTCCCTTCCTCGTTTATCTCCTTATGGTGCAGCTCCAGTTGCTGGTTGCATCTCCACCTCGGGATGTTCCTCAGTGATCGTATGGGTCTGTTCTCCGTTGGGTACAGATTCTCTCTTCTCTGTTAATTTTTAATATGTATGTATGAATTCGTATTTAGGTCAAAGAAAAATATCTAGGGATTTTAAATTGCTGTGGAGTTTATACGAAAAAAATTAAAGGAAAAGTAGTTGAAACAAAATCCTTATTTAAGAAATTTATAAAAAGAGATAAAAGATCTAGTTTATTTTAATTTTAGTATCACAGTACTTAACTTGTTAAACAATTTATCTAATTTGTATTAGTTCTGAAAAATAATTAATTATAAATAATTAGTTGAAAATTGAATTACTCACTCAAAACCAAATTTGTTAATTTAAAATAATTTATTAAATGGTAATTGGTTATTTGATTTGTTCGAATATTAATAAATGTAAAATGTTTATTCAAGGTCCAGAATAATAAAGAAACAAGCCGAGTTGGATTGGATTGCAAAATAAAATCAAAGGTGAGTTAATCTCACTCAGTTTAAAATTAAATTTAAAATGATTAAATTTAAATAATTGTTTGAATGGTTGAATGAATTAATGTGATATAGTATGATATTTTGGAATTGGTATATTATATTGTGCTGACGTTTTTGGATGCAGGGAGAAACAGGTTGGAGGGATCCAACTAGATCCCTCGATATTTATTTAAATTATTTAAAACCCTCTGTTGTGATTTATTTGAAATCCTATAATGATCTTTATTGGAATATTGCATGCCATGGTTAGATTGGATATCATTGGGTATGATGAATTACGAAAAATAGGATTTTGGTAAGATAATATAATAAGTGAAATTGTAAGTGAAATAATTATAGAAATTTGCATAAATTTTTTCAATGAATTGGAAAGAAGTAAAGTGACCTTAAAATTCTACTAAATAGATCCTGGCATAGAATGGAAATTTGAATAATCTGGAAGTTGATGAATTTTAATCTTCAATGATATTAATTAAAAGAATAAAACATTTATTTAAAATTTAAGATTTAAATTTTTGAGAAAAAAAAGAGAAGAAGTTGGGAAAAGCTGAAATCTTGTATATTTCAGTTAAAAGATTTAAAATCAAATGGAAAATAATAACAATAATAATTAAGTGCATAATTAATGAAATTTGAAATGAATTGAGTAATTAAAGAAACTTATTTCAAATGGAATAAATTGGGAATCGGTTTGGAAAATTGATTCAAGTGATTTAAGCCGAAATTCTCCCTGGATAACTAAGTACGTTTTCAAGTAAATTTTTAAATATAAGTTAATAGTTTTAAAATGGTTTTAAAAGGTATGTTTTGAAAAATTTATTATTTCTAATATTTATAATTCTAAGAAAGTATTTTCTCAAATCTATTATAGTAGTAATTATTTAAAAAGTGACTTAGTATTTTGTTTCAAAAGTGGAAATCTTGTTTTATATTTTATTAAGTAACTTTATTTTCAAATATTCATATAAGATGTATTTTTAACAAATTATTAAAGTGGTTTTCATTTTAATGTTTTAAAAGTATATTTTTCAAAGTAAAGTGTTTTAAATTATTTAAAATCTAGTTTTGTGCTTGGTAATTTCAGAGGAGATAGAAAATATAAGAAAGCTTATTCTGGAAAGAGAAAGATGGTTTGAAACTATTTTCAAAGGATTGAAAATAGAAAATATATCTTGGGAAGATATTTTTGAGATAAATAAATAATTTGGGAAATTATTTATTGTTTGATGGATGTTTGTGGATATTAATTGATAGTTAAATAACCGACTATCAATATTGGCCAACTGCGCTGAACGTTTCGAAGAGACCGGGATCGAGATTTATTTCTCGAAAACCACCTCGATCTGGTTTGTACGTTTCGTGTAAACGATTTTGGATTCGAAGATGGAGCAGTGAAGTGCAAGGGCTAGTCGCTACTAATCCTGAGGATATTTCCAAAATGGATGTAGTAGGAATAGTGCCTTCGGTTCCGTTCGAACCCGGGATGGACATGTATGGATGAATGCTTGCGAAACATCGTCAAGTGGACAATGGGCATTCTACTGGTTATGTTCTATAAAAGGTAAGGCTTAGCCTCAAGCCTCATCAAATGGGAATGACTGAAAATCAGGGGATATGCAGCAAGGCTAGGTGGGTAGCACCCAAGCAGGGTGAGGTCATTCCTGTCTAGATGTCCCTTTTTATTTCGGCTTAGTGGGCGGTTGCTGATCCCAACCGCGGAGTGATCTCACTCGGGATTATGAAGTAAGGGATAGTCCCGGCCTTGTGTTGTAGGGGAGCGGGCATACTCCTCGGTACGGTGATCTAGGCCCCGTACTGTGACAGGTGGTACCCAGTGCCCAGTCATTGGTTGGAATCCATTCTCCCTACGAGCCTTGTACGAGTTTTGTTTGTATTGCCCACTATGTGGATAGTAGCTGGAATTTAATAATGTAACAATTTCGGCTATTTTATAAGTACTTGTATATAGACCCTATTATAATATCAAAGGATTTCTATAAAAATTGTTTTAGCTATCGTAAGGTAAAAACCCAACATGTTTATTTGCGGCGTGGTCTTACGAGAAGCTTTTGTTTTCAAAGGATTTTTGAAACTTTAATAATCAATTGGGTGTGATTTTCTCACGCAGGTATTCCACACTGACTCGGGTGTTATTTAACTGTAATGCTCGGGTCAGACCGAGTAATATAGAATACAGGATGATGCTGTGGATCTCAGGAGACGAGCTGGATGACGATACGTATAGTCGTACTTGTTATATATATATTCCGCTATTTGAGTTGTTGTGTATTCATTGTATGTTGTTGATCTGAGCTGTGACTGATGTACTTTGATGATGTAATATATGTAAACAGATATATTTGATTTTGAGTAAAGATTATTTACTACCTATTATATTTTATTCCGCTGCGATGGTTAGATTGTGTTGTTGATTTCTATTTTCTTCTTCTACCTCTTCTTCGTTAACCCAAATGGTTCGTATTTCTGTACAACTTGAGTTGATTGTTGTAGAATAGTGTTGACTCAAGGGGTACGGATTTGCGGGTCGTTACACTTGGTATCAGAGCTTAGGTTGGTAATAACCTTGGCTCTGGTGGGAATTACTCATTTAAATTAGAGTCTGTATTACTCTATAATGAGTTTGAGAGTATTAATAGATATGAGTGCGTATTTGTTAGTGAATATAAATTATTTTAATATTGGGTTGATTGGTTTATTGAGTGGCATATGAACCTTCGTCGGCACAATCTGGACAACTGTATTGAAAGGGTTTCTAAACACTAGAATAGAACAATCGACACGGTGTTGTTTTAAATGTGGGTGAATGAAATAATTTTACCCAAAAATATATTTTGATATAAAGAAAAGTTCTTGTAAACTATTTAGCTAATATATGGTTGCTTGGTTGTTAGAAATGATAATATTAAATTATTATCATTGTTAAGTGAAATTTAACTAGAAATTGAAATGTAACTAAAATTTAAGGAAATAAATTCATTATAAAATGAAATTTATAAATATGAATTATAAATGTAAATCATAAATTGAAATATAATCAAATGGAGATTTGTATAAGCATAAACTATACAAATGCATTATAGTTAAAATTGGAATTAAAATAGAATTTGAAACTTTAAAACCTCGGAGATTTTGGAAGTATTTTGAAGATAAATAGTAGCATTGTTGTTCTTGGGGGTGTTTCTGAAAGGAAATTGTTTCAAATAAATTTTTGAAAAGAGATATAGCATTGAATTCACTTCAGTAGCTGGAAAATAAGTTCGGTGATGACTGCAGCAACATCGATGTTCATTTTCGAGTTTCTAAGTGATGAATTGCTATCAAATTGATTTGCTCAGGAAAACCTGTTTTGAAATTTCAAAGGAAATTTGTTAGAAATAAAAACCAGGATTGGTTTAAATTTTGAGAAGTATGATTTGAGATGTTGGAGATTTCAAAATGATTTGAAAACCAAATGTCGGGAGTTTAAAAATCCTGATGAAATAGGTTGTAAGCTTATAAATTGAGATGATTTTTAAATCAGGAAGAATATAGGTTTTGAATGTTGGAGTTTAAATTTAAAAGAGAAAAGTTAAAAATGAAATAAATTTGGATTGGGAAATAAAAAAATTTAAATGGATTAGAATAAATTAAATGGGCTGGAAATAATATCCAGTAGTATTCGAATTAGGTTGAAATCGAATTGAGATCAAATAAATCCGAGTTAAAATAAAATTGAAGTGGAATAAGAATTCGATTTAATTATTGAATGGAATTAGATTCTTACCTGAATAAATGGTAAATAAGGTGCATGAGGATTGGATTGAAATAGATAAAGGAGAACAACTTATAAAAGAATTAAAAATGCACAGAATAAAATATGCTTGGAATATAAATAAGCATAAGGCTTGAGTTAAAAATAAAAGATGAATATTTTCAAGTCTAGAATGAATGGGATTGTGTAAATAACAAGTTGTGACTTATAAAAATTGGAAAGTGGGATAGAAACCCAAAATAGATATTTTTGATGAATTGAAAAAAAAAGCGTTGGATTATAATTAGGGGAGACTAATTGATTAACAAATTAATTAATGAAATGTGTAAATGAAGTTCAATGTAGTTAAATAGAAGCTGAATTGTAAGCTAATAATGAAGATTGGAAATGGAACTCAAGTTATAAATCAAATTTGAATTGAACCATTAGTGAAGAAAATATAATTGATGTGGCCTTGCAATTACTTAAACGATTCGTGAATGAAATTGCAATGTAAGTTAATAAATTTGGATGGTAAATTAAAAAGTGAATGGTGGAATCAGAACTTGAGTTATTAATTAAAATCTAACTTGAAATGTTAACAAATTAGATATAATTGAAATGTATCGAATAAAACAAAATGGAAATGGATTTAAATAGTAATGGTTTGGATTTAAGATAAAATCCAACTAAGTGGAAATAAATTGGAAATGGCCATGTAATAAATTGGATGAACTAAATCTGAAAGGTTAAATTTGATAATAACAAATCAAATGAAGTTGTAAATTTTAAAATGAGATTTAACTGAAATAGAATTAAATTGAATGGAAGAGAAAGATTTACTTGAAACGATGTGAGCTTAAGTATAGAATTGGAATAAATAAACATAAGCTAAATGATGCAAAAGAGTTGAATTGAATTCAACTAAAAAAAAAATTAAGTTTAATAATAGTGGATTGGATTTAAATCAAGTAAAAAAATAAATTTTAATTAAAATAAAATTCGGTGAGTTGCCGATAATATTTAATGGAATGAAATTCTTAAATAAGTAATTGTAAACCATTTAACTTGGAGTCAATAAGAAAAATAGAATGGTTTTAAATGAAATGCAAATGAATAAATCATGAATGAAATTGAAATGGTTATTGAATGAAATAGCTTGGATTGTCTTCGAGCTAAATAAAATAGTTTGGAATAAACAAATTTGGAATGAAATGTGAATAAATGGATTGTAAATAAAATTTAAATGGAATGTGTCGAGCTAAATAAATGATTGTGAATGGATTAAAATAAAAAGAAAATTTAATTGGTAATGGAGATGGAACCTAAGTTGTTAATGGTTTTGAATGGAATAGTTTGGTTAATAAAATTGAAATGCAATGAAAATGAGAATATACGGATTGTGAATAAATTTGAAAATGAAATAGAATGAAGTATAAATCGAGTTGAAATCCATTTAAATTGGTTATAAAACATAAATATTTGTTTGTTCACATAGATTTTGTCAAAATTGCATAGAATAAATATCATTGGATGTAAATGGAGGTGATTAAAATTCTATGAATTAATAGGAGTGAAATAAATTGCTTTTGAAAGCAATGGAATTAAATATGAATTGAGTTTGCTTAAGAATAAATTAAATGTAAGCGATTGAGTTTCAAACCATTCAAATTTGAATGAAAATGGTTTGTGAATTAATTAAAATAGTTGAATTACTATGAAAGTTGTAAAAATTTCTTACGGAAAATGTTGGTTGTGCATTTATTTAGAATTCTTATGTTTTAACCATTGCAACTAAGTGAAATATAGTTAAACTGCATATGTTTGGCACTTACATGTTTAAATTGAGTAAGTACAGGTACCTTGAAGTCGTATGGCTGGATTTGGATTGCATTAATTGCTAAATAAATAAGCTGCTTGCTTAAAATGCTAAATAAGGTACGCCTACGCAATTAAAATAGGAAATATGAACTGCTTTTGGTTTTTCCGACCGTGTGGGTCGATGTATATATATTTATCTCTTTTGTCGAATTGTAAAAGCTCCTCCGTACAAAGGAGACTCTGCAAAAAATTTCAGAAATTTTGGGAGTTAGGAAATTTTTGAAAATTTTGGAAAATTTTGTAAGCGACAAAACGAATTTAAATTGGAAACTAAAATATTTTAGTAAATGAAACCAATTTAAAGTAATGACCTAAATTAGTAATAAATGACAAATTAAATTTATATTTGCAGATTTAAAGATAAATTGAATACGTAAGGAAAAGAATGAATCAATTTGAATAGAAATAGATATAAACTGAAGTGGTAAGATGGAAATGAATATAAGAAGCATATAGAATGCTTATACTAAATTTAAGTATAAGGAACGGTGAAGTCTTAATTGGAAATTGGATATTGCAAATGTAATCTAAGTCAACATTTGAATGAATAGATATTAGCATCTTGTGAGAAAGTCGATAAAATGATTTGGGATATTGTGATTGGGTATTAGTACTAAGCAGGTTATGCAGGTATTATAAAAGGGAAAAGAGAATAGGTTTATGATTCAGAAGATAAATTTGAATTACCCGACAAAAGGTATGTATTTAAATTTGGTATGAAATTTGATTGGGATTTGGATTTGGATTGAGCCACTTGGCTTTTTGTTTTCTTTTTGGATTTGGGAGGCTGTAGAGCCATTTTTGTAGTAGTACCGAGCTAGCCGTGCAAAGGAGTCGCTGGCGAAATTTTTCGGAAATTTAGAGAGTTAGAAAATAAATTTGAGAAATTTTGATAATTCAAAATTGGTTTTAAGTTTACAACTTGAATGGTTTGGCAAATAGGATTGTTTGCAAACTATGGAAAGGTTTGGAAAGTTAATAAGAATAATAATAATGGGTCTCTTATAAAAAGATATTTAGTAAGATGTTGAATTGTTTGGTTTTGGGAAAAGTAAACGGGTTTTGGACCATTCATCCTAATTAGTAATTTCGGGGACGAAATTCTTTTAAGGGGGGAGGAATGTGACGACCCGGAATTTTCAAGCATTTGAAATCGGAATATTTAAATGATTTAAAATATTCAATAGAGTAATTTTAATTTGAATTATGAATATCTCAATTTATTTGATAATTGAATTATTAAATTAAATAATTTGGAGTTGGGTAAATTATTGAATCTGGAGTTTTAAGCCTGTTGAAAAATAATTTAATGGCTTATAAAAATTTATATCGATAATATGGAAATTAGTAAAAGTGTTAAAATTGATTTTGGAGGTGTTTTGTTCGGTTTCGAAATTTAAATCGTTTAAATTGAATTTAACAATAGCCTTCCGAGGCACAGTCTCGGAATTTGACGAAACCAGTGCCATTGGATCCGTAATATTGTATTCTTATCGGATTTCAAATTTCGTAGTAATTGGAGTTGCTGTGTGAGCGTACGATTAGTTAACGCGTTGAAAATTTAATAAAACTTTAGTTGATCAAATTAATATCATCGGTGCGTTCTTAAACACGCTTTTCTTTTTATATTCAGCCGAGATTCTTTCTCAACCAGTTGCCCTCCCTTCATATCGTTGTCTCCTCTCGTACATAACAACATCATCGCATCCCCTTTCAACAGACAACATTCCAGAGCACGCCATTCTCTTGTTTTCCACTATTTCGATAAACCCTTCCTTTCCTTCAGTTAAATAAACAACAAAATCGACATCGAAATCAATGGCCGATAGAAACATCCCCTTCTCCTTAATCAGATCGCAAGCTCCCTCTTTCTTCTTCCTTCGTCTGACTATATATTTCCTTCGACTTTTGCCTCGACTATCCCTTCCTTCCTTTCGCCTTGGATTTTCCCAATGCCCAAGAACAAGCGCTCGAAGCTGAGATCCGAAGTGCTCCCTTCCACGCTCTGGCGTGCACATCAATGCCGCTGCTTCGAACGTCAACACATCTGAGCCTTCGAGTATTGAATCTGGTATTTCTATGGCCATTCGATCTATGGGTGACCTTGCCGTGCCTGAGTTGAATATAAGCTTGTCGATAACAGATGTGGGGTTTTTTGGTTGTTAAGGAGGTGGCTTTGGACGTTGATGCCGGAGTTGATTTTAGCGAGTGTAATTGTTCAAGTTGGGCTCGTATCTTCTAACAGTGGTCAGTCTCGAAGTTGCTCTCCATGTGCTCGTGTAAAAGGCTAACAGGTTTTCCCTTCCTCGCTTATCTCCTTGTGGTGCAGCTCCAGTTGTTGGTTGCATCTCCACCTCGGGCTGTTCCTCAATGATCGTCTGGGTCTGTTCTCCGTTGGGTACAGATTCTCTCTTCTCTGTTAATTTTTAATATATATGTATGAATTCGTATTTAGGTCAAAGAAAAATATGTAGGGATTTTAAATTGCTGTGGAGTTTATACGAAAAAAATTAAAGCAAAAGTAGTTGAAACAAAATCCTTATTTAAGAAATTTATAAAAAGAGATAAAAGATCTAGTTTATTTTAATTTTAGTATCACAGTACTTAACTTGTTAAACAAATTATCTAATTTGTATTAGTTCTGAAAAATAATTAATTATAAATAATTAGTTGAAAATTGAATTACTCGCTCAAAACCAAATTTGTTAATTTAAAATAATTTATTAAATGGTAATTGGTTATTTGATTTGTTCAAATATTAATAAATGTAAAATGTTTATTCAAGGTCCAGAATAATAGAGAAACAAGCCGAGCTGGATTGGATTGCAAAATAAAATCAAAGGTGAGTTAATCTCACTCGGTTTAAAATTAAATTTAAAATGATTAAATTTAAATAATTGTTTGAATGGTTGAATGAATTGATGTGATATAGTATGATATTTTGGAATTGGTATATTATATTGTGATGACGTTTTTGGATGCAGGGAGAAACATGTTGGAGGGATCTAACTGGATCCCTCGATATTTATTTAAATTATTTAAAACCCTTTGTTGTGATTTATTTGACATCCTATGATGATATTTATTGGAATATTGAATGCCATGGTTAGATTGGATATCATTGGGTATGATGAATTACCAAAAATAGGATTTTGGTAAGATAATATAATAAGTGAAATTGTAAGTGAAATAATTATAGAAATTTGCATAAATTTTTTCAATGAACTGGAAAGAAGTAAAGTGACTTTAAAATTCTACTAAATAGCTCCTGGCATAGAATGGAAATTTGAATAATCAGGAAGTTAATGAATTTTAATCTTCAATGATATTAATTAAAAGAATAAAGCATTTATTTAAAATTTAAGATTTAAATTTTTGAGGAAAAAAAGAGAAGAAGTTGGGAAGAGCTGAAATCTTGTATATTCCAGTTAAAAGATTTAAAATCAAACGGAAAATAATAACAATGATAATTAAGTGCATAATTAATGAAATTTGAAATGAATTGAGTAATTAAAGAAGCTTATTTCAAATCGAATAAATTGGGAATCAGTTTGGAAAATTGATTCAAGTGATTTAAGCTGGAATTCTCCCTGGATAACTAAGTACGTTTTCAAGTAAATTTTTAAATATAAGTTAATAGTTTTAAAATTGTTTTAAAAGGTATGTTTTGAAAAATTTATTATTTCTAATATTTAAAATTCTAAGTAAGTATTTTCTCAAATCTATTATAGTAGTAATTATTTAAAAAGTGACTTAGAATTTTGTTTCAAAAGTGGAAATCTAGTTTTATATTTTATTAAGTAACTTTATTTTCCAATATTCATATAAGATGTATTTTTAACAAATTATTAAAGTGGTTTTCATTTTAATGCTTTAAAAGTATATTTTTCAAAGTAAAGTGTTTTAAATTATTTTAAAATCTAGTTTTGTGCTTGGTAATTTCAGAGGAGATAGAAAATATTAGAAAGCTTATTCTGGAAAGAGAAAGATGGTTTGAAATTGTTTTCAAAGGATTGAAAATAGAAAATATATCTTGGGAAGATATTTTTGAGATAAATAAATAATTTGGGAAATTATTTATTGTTTGATGGATGTTTGTGGATATTAATTGATAGTTAAATAACCGACTAGCAATATTGGCCAACTGCGCTGTTTCGGAGGGACCGGGATCGAGATTTATTTCTCGAAAACCACTTCGATCCGGTTTGTACGTTTCGTGTAAACGATTTTGGATTCAAAGATGGAGCAGTGAAGTGCAAGGGCCAGTCGCTACTAATCCTGAGGATATTTCCAAAATGGATGTAGTAGGAATAGTGCCTTCGGTCCGTTCGAACCCGGGACGGACTTGTATGGATGAATGCTTGCGAAACATCGTCAGGTGGACGATGGGCATTCTAAGGGTTATGTTCTATAAAAGGTAACGCTTAGCCTCAAGCCTCATCAAATGGGAATGACTGAAAATCAGGGGATATGCAGCAAGGCTAGGTGGGTAGCACCCAAGCAGGGTGAGGTCATTCCTGTCTAGATGTCCGTTTTTATTTCGGCTTAGTGGGCGGTTGCTGATCCCAACCGCGGAGTGATCTCACTCGGGATTATCCATTAAGGGATAGTCCAGGCCTTGTGTTGCAGGGGAGCGGGCGTACTCCTCGGTACGATGATCTAGGCCCCGTACTGTGACAGGTGGTACCCCAGTGCCTAGTCATTGGTTGGAATCCATTCTCCCTACGAGCCTTGTACGAGTTTTGTTTGTATTACCCACTCTGTGACTAGTAGCTGGAATTTAATAAGGTAACAATTTCAGCTATTTTATAAGTACTTGTATATAGACCCTAATATAATATCAAAGGATTTCTATAAAAATTGTTTTAGCTATCGTAAGGTAAAAAACCCGACATGTTTATTTGTGGCGTGGTCTTACGAGATGCTTTTGTTTTCAAAGGATTTTTGAAACTTTAATAATCAATTGGGTGTGATTTTCTCATGCTGGTATTCCAGACTGACTCGGGTGTTATTTAACTTTAATGCTCGGGTCTGACCGAGTATTATAGAATACAGGATGATGCTGTGGAGCTCAGGAGACGAGCTGGATGACGATACGTATAGTCATACTTGCTATATATATATTCCGTTGTTTGAGTTGTTGTGTATTCATTGTATGTTGTTGATGTGAGCTGTGACTGATGTACTCTGATGATGTAATATATGTAAACATATATATTTGATTTTGAGTAAAGATTATTTACTACCTATTGTATTTTATTCTGCTGCGATGGTTAGATTGTGTTGTTGATTTCTATTTTCTTCTTCTACCTCTTCTTCTTTAACGCAAATGGTTCGTATTTCTGTACAACTTGAGTTGATTGTTGTAGAATAGTGTTGACTCAAGGGGTGCGGATTTGCGGGTCGTTACAATTTTCTTCCATTTATAATACCTACCTTTCTATTCAATTAGTAGTCTTTTCAAATACACTTAAGATTGTAATATTACAACATCAAATTCCTATTTATTAAGGAATTTCATTAATTAATTTCATTACCTCAAATTTATTACTTGTACAATATCTATTACATTTTCTTATTAACATTTCAACTTTTAATAATTGGAAAGTTATATATGTTAAAGAAAATGCAAATGAACTATAACAGTTTTATCTCATCCTTTAATTAAATTTAATGTTCAATAATATTACTCTTTGTTTCATATGTTACAAATTTAAAATTTCCTTTAATTTTCATTATAACTTAGCATTAATTACTTATATCTTTTTTTAAAGGTTCTAATTATAAATTAGTTCCATTCAATTTCTCTATAATAATTGAAATTATTAATTAACGGAAACTTAAGAACTAAATCCCGGGTTTTTTATTTTTATTAAAAATCATTTAAAATAATAGATAAAGGTATATTCTTATAACTTATATATTTAACTATATTTAAACAATTTAAAGTTTATATTTTTTTCCAAATAAACCTACAATAAAACTACTACAGTGGCCTTCCCACTTTGAAACTCGAGAATGAATGTCGATGATGCGTGTACTCATCATCGAAATTATTTTCCAATGACAGAGAAGGGAGTACAACTTTATCTTTCCGAAACTTCTTTTAAAAACATTTCTTTCATAATTACATTGAAATATTTATATGAGAAAATACTTATAACAATATTATTATATTCCAAAATTACTCGAAAGAAATTTTCAATAGCCCGGAACTTAAATTCTAAATTTCCAATTTCATTTATTTTATTTTCATTCTTATTTCTATTATTATTTACACACTTTATAACCTAACAACCAATCCATTGTAGCCAAATATAGATATCATCTGAAAATTTTATTTTATATATAGAAAATATAATAGGCAAAATTATTTCATTCACCAATATAAACAAATATTATGTCTGTCTGTCCTATTATGTGTTTAGAAATCCCCACTGATGTCACAGCGTCCCATGCACCAACCAGAATTTATAAATATAAAACGAAACAGATTAACACAATATAAAAACCTTTTTATAACACTAACAAATACGCTCTCTCATATATATACTCTCAACGACTCCCATGCGATATTACTACCCTAATAGTAAAGAGTCAGACCCCACAAAGCTAAGGTTTTTCGTTAACCAAAGCTCTGATACCAGATGTAACATCCTGCCTTTTCGCACGCTTTAAATCGACACACGTGCCAATTCAAACCATGCGGAAGGGCGGATTGTTATGGGGTAAATAAGAAAAACAAGAAAGAAATAAAAGTAAACAAATTCTCACAATGGAAGGATAAAATATAATTATCAAATATACAGTTTATAAATCTGTTTACAAAAAAAACATTTGATTATATTTATATAATACATATCAGAGTTACACATACCAATATCAATGCAGCGGAACAATATGTGTGTAGTGCAATAGTATAAATAATAATAATACAAATCTTCGTCTTCGTCCTCCAGAGCTAAGTCTTCAAATCCTGAAACGCTCGGACTGACCCGACCGTATTGAAAAGACAAAACACTTGAGTCAGAACTAAAAGATCTTATGTAAGTTAAATTAATAGAAATAAATATGAGTCTAGTAACTCAAGAGATGCTCGGGATTTACATCTCCTAAGGATCCGTTAAACTATTTACTATATAGTATATTTTGCTATTATAATAGTATCTAATTGTAAAATAAACTCAGTTTAAAATAGCGTGAAGGCTTTACATTTTCCACCTTAACACGTAATAGTGCCAATAGTCTATACAGCGCCTGCATATCTCCTGATCGGGGGACTACGAGAAGACACTCCATAGGTACGACTCAAATAGAAACTCGTAGTAAAGGCTCGGTATGGTAGGTGACACGGCACAACTAGGCAATGCCAGGGTAGATATACCAATTACGCTTCCGGGTCGGTGGTAACGCGTAGCGCGCAGCTACCGTCCACCTCAGACAAACTCCCCCTAATCAAGAAATAAAAAGTGAAGGTGGCCACCGAATCAATCCAAAATCAGAGTATAGTACCGAAGGGAAGTGTCTGATCAAAGGTGCTACCTTATTAACCCGTCGATCGCTCCTGTTTTAGGCACCTTATGCCAACTCACGGGAGTTGGGTCCACGTATTTAACTTACAGGAAACACCGCCACCAACCTACTTCATTCTGGAATCTCCACCGCGTACACGGTTATTAAAGTGATTTTCGGAGTTGGTAGAGAGTATGACAACTTTCGATCCCGTTCTCTTCAACAACTAAACCACTGCAGTCATTTAAAAATAATTATACTTTCAAAACCAGAATATATATCCATTTCAAAACCACATAAATACGATATCATTTTTCGTTCTAAAAAACCAAATAAATTTTGATATCATTTATAAACCCAAATCAGTATAATATCATCTTTATTTCACATATATCTTTTCCAAAATCATACTGCTTTAAAATTTACAATATCTGAAAACCAAACATTTGAATTATAACTTTCAAAACATAATACTTCGAAATTCATAGCTTTAAAACCATAACTTTCAAAACATAAATGGTTTGGATATTCAACAGTATATAAAATAAAACAGTTGAATTTAAAATTTCTTTATAAAGTAAATAGTTTCCACGCCTTTATAATTTTATTCACTTTAAATTCGTTCCAAACCCATAACTTTTAGATTCACTTTCAGTTTGAATAAAAACACTTTGATTTCAATATTTTCAAACTTTGAGTATTTAATAAATTTCAAAACTAAGGTTGGGAATTTCTATTCAACAATTCATTGTCCTATTATTTAGTTTTGAAATGTTTACATAATAAATCCATAACCATTTAAAATAAAACCCAATTTATTAACAATAAATATTTCCTTCCATTTATTTATACTAGAATTATTCATTTAAAAATTAAGATATAAATATCATGCCTTTAGAATTTCAAGTTTAATAAGTTTTACATCAACTTATGGAGTTTAAATTTTAAATAAGCTCAATTCTAAATAAATTTCCAATTTACCTTCCAATCTTAATTGGTTTAAATCATTAAAATTCTATATTTATACCATATCTTAAACCTGTACTTGAACATATATTATAAATTAATAGATCCATAACCATTTAAAATAAAACCCAATTTATTAACAATAAATATTTCCTTCCATTTATTTATACTAGAATTATTCATTAAAAAATTCAGATATAAATATCATGCCTTTAAAATTTCAAGTTTAATAAGTTTTACATCAACTTATGGAGTTTAAATTTTGAATAGGCTCAATTCCAAATAAATTTCCAATTTACCTTACAATCTTAATTGGTTTAAATCATTAAAATTCCTTATATATACCATATCTTAAACCTAAACTTGGCCATATATTATAAATTATCAAACTCCATTATTCAAATTATATATTTTATTTAACACATCTATACATACCTTAAATTCAAAAACATAACTATATATGTATATATATATAAAATAATATTTATATAATATCAAAATTTAATATTTATTAAACCGTATTCTATCCAAACCATAGAAATCATTTCAAAAATAATTATATATATATATATATATATACCGTGGTGCATGTATAAAATTTTCTATCCTATGGTCAAGTGATACGGATATTTATCATTTCAATCCGCAATTTAAAAATAAAAAATGCGGTTGTACATCATTTCAAACCGCAATCCCGAATGAAATGAGAATGCATAATAACTTGCAGTTTATATAATATAGAACACATCATCCATTCACCCAATATCAATCGTCAATCAATTTTATTTCAATCATCATCAATTTAAACAAACATCAATAGAGCATATAAAATATAACAGGTGATGCAGTCCAGGAGGTGGGTTCGATTGCCCTAAGTCATGAAGTGCATAACGACTTACAACCTAATGTGCTTAATGCCGCAGTACAATATGAAAGGACGTGTTTTTTAGGTCGCTCACGACCTAACGGGGTGAAGAGTGAAGAGATAAGAGGAAAGAAAGACGCAGTACTGAAGGATGAAGCGAGTTATGCAGAGGAATGCAGTGAAGCGAGTTATAAAGGGAAAGGTGTTCCAGTGACCTATGGTAAGTCGCGTGTCCTTGAGTTGCTTTAACGACCTAATGATGATGAACTAGTGAGCTATGATTATTTGAAGGAAGCCTTAGGTCGCTCTATGATCCTGCCGAGTTACGACCTAGTTAGGTCGCGTGAAGAAGATCCAGATGCTGATGTTCTTAAGCCGCCTTGAAGCTTAGGTCGCATGAAGCTAAACGACCTAGTTATGCCGTTATTTTCTTAGGTCGTTATTCCTTATGCCGCTGTTCAAGTTTAACCCGCTTCTGAAGTTAGGTCGCTCGACCTTATACCACGTGTACTTAAGTCGCTGGATGCGTGTGCTGTTATACCGAAGATCATTAAGTCGCTCATGGAGGTATTATTAGGTCGTAACTCGTATTGTACATATTGAGTCGCTTGATGTAAGGTCATTCTGATGTATTGTTGTATATTAGGTCGGTGAAACTGTGTTGTGTTGTGTTGTATCTGTTAGGTCGCGTAAGGCCTATGTTGAACCGTGTTGTACTTAAGTCGTTAACGACCTATGTTAGGTCGGTCTGATGTGTTGTGTTGAGTTGTAATCTCTATAAATAGCGGGTGAGTTGCATCATTTGAGGGTTGTTGATTTTTGAATAAACTTGTTTGAGTGCTTTGTGCCTCTTTTGAAATTGGTAGTTGAGTGCGATCTCCTATCTCCACTTTCAGTATTCGAGTGCGCTCGAATCAACGATTGTTGAAGCAAATTCACGGTATCAAGTGCGCTTGATCAACGTTCGAAGAATTGTAGATCTTCTTTCACGGTATCATGCGCAATCAACATGTCGAAGATAGCTAGAATTCGGT
Source organism: Allium cepa (assembly GCA_030765085.1). Classification (NCBI taxonomy): domain Eukaryota; kingdom Viridiplantae; phylum Streptophyta; class Magnoliopsida; order Asparagales; family Amaryllidaceae; genus Allium; species Allium cepa. Next base: position 762,374,622 of record CM060937.1, on the reverse strand, counting down.
ATCTTTCGAAGATCAACGAATTTGGGTATTCGGTATCTTTCAATCCATCGATTCATATTACTTCATCTAAACGTTCTTCGATTAGTTTGACATGAAATCTTCATTTCGTCGTCAATCCGTATTGTCCGCTGCGTCAGTTTTGGTATCAGAGCTAGACTTAGCCAATCATAGCTAAGCCGAGTCTTGGAGCCAAGGAGAAGTATTTGAAGTTTGGAGATTGGATTTGCATTGTTGTGAAGATTTGGTGGTCATTGTGTTCATTATGAAGTTACAACAAGTTGGGAGTTTTGATCCATATCATTTTGGATCAATGTTCGAAAAGTGTTTGAATTTTTCTCATGGGATTTTTGCACGTCGAAGTAAGGTTTGAATTTGAAGCGGTGTTTGAGGTGTTGAACCGAGCTAAGAACGAGCTAGAGTTAGGTCGTGATCAAGTCGATCCGAGCTAAGTGAAGTAGCCGTGCTAGTTAGTGCAGGCCGAGAGGAAAAGATTTGAGCTGAGTGGAAGTTTTTTGATAGTTGTGTTTGATTTGATAATCATGCCACTGAGAAGAGCTAACCGTCATCAAAATTTTGAAGTGTTGTATAGAAGAGAAGAAGCTGAGCAAATGGAACAATGCATCAATGAAAAGTTTGATGAAGGAATTGGGAAGTTAGAGAAACTGATGATTGACATGAATCAAAGTCAAAGGAGAAGGTCGCCAGTCTCGAACAATGGAAGAAACAGAGTTTCTCCATTGGTTACGAAAGCGAGGAGGGTGTCGCCTCAATCATATCGAGAGAGAAGAGAATCACCAGTTTCGATGAGGAGAGATTACCATGAGTATCGAGATGAAGAAAGAAGGACTCAACGTGAGTTTGAGTATGAGCCATATCATGATGATGAAAGATATAGTAGAAGAGACATGCGTGATCGTAGAGAAGTTGACGGTTGAGATCGATATAGATGTACATTTGATTTTGATAAAGATGGCGATAGACCTATGAGATCGAGACCAAGTTCGAAATTCATATCGGGATGTAGAAGATGATCGACGTTGGGAGTCGAGGATGAAAACTGAAATTCCAGAATTCAAGGGAAGTATGAAAGCTGAAGAATTTTTGGATTAGTTGTCTAATGTTGAAGTGATTTTTGACTTTAAGGAAGTTCCAGAGTATCAGAGAGTAAAGTTGGTTGCTACTCGTTTGAGAGGGTGAGCCATGGCATGGTGGCAGCAAACCAAACTTACACGGGAAAGAATGGGGAATTCAAAGATTGAGTCATGGGAAAAGATGAAGAAGCTGATGAAGGCTACATTCTTGCCTTACAATTATCAATCACTCATGTGTTAGAGGTTGCAGAATCTGAGGCAAGGGACGAAGACTGTTAATGATTATGCTAATGAGTTTTATCAACTGATTGCTCGAAATGACATTATGGAGACAAAAGAACAATTGACTGCTAGATTTGTTGGAGGGTTGAGAATGCAGATTCAAGATATGGTGAATATGTTTGATCCGAGATCTATTGCAGAAGAACATCAGAAAACACTTGCTTGGGAGAAACAAGGAAGACGAGGAGGTGGTGTGTTTCCAAGTTACAATACTCAGAGCAAGGGTTCTAGTGGGAGTTCCAATGTTTCTAAAGCTGTCAGTAAACAAGTTGTGAATGAGTTTGCGAAGGCAAAGGTCAACTACAGTTTCAAATGTTATAATTGCCAGGAGTTTGGTCACAAGAGCAATGAATGTCCGAAACCGAAGAAGCGAGCCATGATTGCGGAAGCAGAAGGTAAGGATGTTGGTGAAGATTATTCTAGTCCAGTTGAGGAGGATGAAGAGGATATCGCGTCGGGAGATGAAGGATGTAATATAATGTCGAGGAGAACATGTTTGACACTGAAGCAGGAAGAAGAAGCTAGTTGGCTGAGGAGTAATATCTTTCAGTCGACATGCACTATACTGGGGAAGGTTTGTGAATTTGTGATTGACGCAGGAAGTTGTGACAATATCATTTCTACCGAAGCTGTGAGAAAGCCGAAGTTGAAGACGGAGAAGCATCCAAATCCTTACAAGTTAGCGTGGTTAAGGAAAGGAGGAGAGGTGAAGCTGGACAGGCAAGTTCATGTTCCATTTTCTACTGGGAAGAAGTATAAAGACGAGATCTGGTTTGATGTGGTGGAGATTGATGTTTGTCATTTGCTTTTGGGAAGATCATGGCAATATGACCGAGCAGTGCAGGATGACGGTCGAACCAATAGCTACAACTTTATGTTTGAGAATACTAAGATCGTTTTAGTTCCGAAGAAGAGACAGCAAAGAGAGAGCAAGTCAGAAGAGATTGAGGAGCTGAAGACTTTGTTGACTTTGAAGGAATTTGTTGAAGAGGCAAAGGAGGGTCCAGAGGTTTTCTTGTTGATTGGACATGAAACTACTGAATCTGTTGAAGTTCCAGAGGAAGTAAAGCAAGTATTGGAAGAATTCAGAGATGTGTTTCCTGAAGAGTTGCCAAAGGAGCTACCACCATTGAGGGACATTCAACATCAGATAGATCTTGTTCCAGGAGCTGTGTTGCCTCACAGGCCACATTACAGGATAAGTCCTAAGGGGCATGAGGAACTGAGAAGGCAGGTGGACGAGTTGTTAGAACAAGGGCGTGTCCAGGAGAGCTTGAGTCCTTGTGCAGTGCCAGCCTTATTGGTACCGAAGAAGGATGGGACTTGGCGAATGTGTACGGATAGTCGGGCACTAAACAAGATCACTGTGATATACAGGTTTCCGATGCAGAGGTTCGATTATTTGATTGATCAGTTTAGTGGGGCTGTTGTGTTCTCAAAGATTGATTTGAAGACTGGATACCATCAGATTCGTATTAGACTGGGGGATGAGTGGAAGACTGCTTTTAAAACTAGGGAAGGTCTATTCGAATGGCTGGTTATGCCGTTTGGCTTGTCAAATGCTCCTAGTACTTTTATGAGAGTGATGAACCAGATTTTCAGACCATTTATTGGGAAATTCGTAGTAGTTTACTTTGATGATATTTTGATCTATAATGGGAGTATGGAAAAGCATGTCTAGCATTTGCGAGAAGTACTGTTGATTCTACGACAGGAGCAATTTTATGCTGCAACGAAGAAGTGTGTGTTAATGACGCACAGTGTTTTGTTTCTGGGATACGTTCTGTCAAAGGAGGGTATTCAAGTGGATGAAAGCAAAGTGGAAGCTGTCATGAGTTGGCCACAACCCAAGACAATTACTGAAGTGAGGAGCTTTCATGGGTTGGTATCTTTTTATCAAAGATTCATTCCACATTTTAGCAGTGTAATGGCAACTGTAACCGATTGCATGAAATGAAAGAAATTCGTGTGGAGAGAGGAAGCAGAGTTAGCTTTTGAGAAGATCAAGACACTTTTGATGTCAGCACCAATTCTGGTACTGCCGGATTTTCAGATATTGTTCGAGTTACACATTGATGCTTTGAAGGTTGGAATTGGTGGAGTATTGAGTCAGAAGGGAAGACCAGTTGCTTATTTCAGTGAGAAATTGTCTGGAGTCAAGTTGAGATATAGCACTGATGACGTGGAATTTTACGCGATTGTTCAAGATGTGAAGCACTGGAGACATTATCTGTTTCAGAAGGAGTTTGTTCTTTATATGGATCATGAAGCTTTGAAGCATTTGCAAGGGCAGGACAAAATTTCAGCTAGGCATGCTTCATGGGTCGCGTATCTACAGCAGTTTACTTTTGTTGTAAAGCACAAATCAGGGGTGACGAATCGTGTAGCTGATGCCTTGAGCAGAAGGAATCATTTGTTGAATACAATGAAGGTTGAAGTGGCAGGGTTTGAAGTACTTCCAGAATTGTTTGCTGAAGATCCTTACTTTGCGAAGTTTGTAGATGAAGTCAAGAAGGGGGAGACGGATGAGTTTATATTGGTGGATGGTTTTCTATTTAAAGGAAATCGATTATGTATACCCAAGGGAAGTTTGCGAACGAAGATTGTAAAGGAGTTACATGAGGAAGGCCATGTGGGTAGAGATCGTACATTGTAGTTGATTTCTCAATCTTATTTTTGGCCGTCAATGAGAAAAGAAGTTGAGAGATTTGTGGAGAGATGTCATATCTGTCAAGTTTCAAAGGGAACCGCTACAAATGCAGGATTATATATGCCGTTACTTGTACCTACTAGACCATGGGTTGATATTAGCAGGGATTTTGTTTTGGGTTTGCCGAGAACTCAGAGGGGAAATGATTCTATATATGATGTGGTGGACAGGTTTTCGAAGATGGCACATTTCATAGCCTGTAAGAAGACAGCTGATGCCTTCCGAATTGCCCAATTATTCATTAAAGAGGTGTATCGATTACATGGGCTACCTGAATCTTATTTTTACGATCGGGATACTAGATTTTTAAGCCATTTTTGGATGAGTTTTTGGAAGATGTTCGGAACGAAGCTGAATTTCAGTAGTGCTTATCATCCGCAGTCGGATGGACAAACCGTGGTTGTGAACTGATCGTTGGGAAATTTATTCCGGTGTCTCGTGAAGGATAATCTAAGAGCTAGGATGTGAAGTTATGTCAAGCATAGTTTGCTCATAATCATGCTATCAACCGTAGTATGGGTTTCAGTCCATTTTAGATTATATATTCAAGCTTGCCAAAGGGGCCGTTGGATTTAACGATAGTGCCACAACCGAAGGGGACAGTTAAGCGGGCTGCTGATTTTGTAGATGGGTTGACAAAATGCCATAGTATCGTTCAGGAATGATTGGATAAGACGAATGAGAAGTATAAATGATCTGTGGATCTAAAACGAAGAAGTGTTGAATTTTATGAAGGAGATTTAGTATAAACTGTACTAACGAAGGATCGTTTTCCAATGGGAGCATATAATAAACTTAAAGCTCGAAAGATTAGTCTTGTAAAGATTGTGAAACGGATCAATGAAAACGCTTATAAGTTGAAGCTGCCGGAGGATGTGCACACTTCTGACGTCTTTAATGTTAAACATCTTATACCTTATTATGGAGATGAACAATCTAATGGAGAAGAACTATTAAATTCGAGGACGAATTTTTCCCAACCAGGGGAGGATGATGCAGTCCAGGAGGTGGGTTCGATTACCTTAAGTCGTGAAGTGCATAACGACTTACAATCTAACGTGCTTAATGCCGCAGTACAATGTGAACGGACGTGTTTTTTAGGGCGCTCACGACTTAACGGGGTGAAGAGTGATGAGATAAGAGGAAAGAAAGATGCAGTACTGAAGGATGAAGCGAGTTATGCAGAGGAATGCAGTGAAGCGAGTTATATAGGGAAAGGTGTTCCAACGACCTATGGTAAGTCGCGTGTCCTTGAGTAGCTTCAACGACCTAATGATGATGAATTAGCGAGCTATGATTATTTGAAGGAAGCCTTAGGTCGCTCTATGATCCTGCCGAGTTACGACCTGATTAGGTCGCGTGAAGAAGATCCAGATGCTGATGTTCTTAAGCTGCCTTAAAGCTTAGGTCGCATGAAGCTAAACGACCTAGTTATGCCGTTATTTTCTTAGGTCATTATTCCTTATGCCGTTTTTCAAGTTTAACCCGCTTCTGAAATTAGGTCGCTCGACCTTATACCGCGTGTCCTTAAGTCACTGGATGCGTGTGTTGTTATACCGAAGATCCTTAAGTTGCTCATGGAGGTATTGTTAGGTCGTAACTCGTATTGTACATATTGATTTGCTTGATGTAAGGTCGTTCGGATGTATTGTTGTATATTAGGTCGGTGAAACTGTGTTGTGTTGTATTTGTTAGGTCACGTAAGGCCTGTGTTGAACCGTGTTGTACTTAGGTCGTTAACGACCTATGTTAGGTCGGTCTGATGTGTTGTGTTGAGTTGTAATCTCTATAAATAGCGGGTGAGTTGTATCATTTGATGGTTGTTGATTTTCGAATAAACTTGTTTGAGTGCTTTGTTCCTCTTTTGAAATTGGTAGTTGAGTGTGATCTCCACCGGTATTCGAGTGCGCTCGAATCAACGATTGTTGAAGCCAATTCACGGTAACAAGTGCGCTTGATCAACGTTCGAAGAATTGTAGATCTTCTTTCACGGTATCGTGCGCGATCAACGTGTCGAAGATAGCTAGAATTCGGTATCTTTCGAAGATCAACGAATTTGGGCATTCGGTATCTTTCAATCCATCGATTCATATGACTTCATCTAATCGTTCTTGGATTAGTTTGACACGAAATCTTCATTTCATCATCAATCTGTATTATCCGCTGCGTCAACAGCTATCAACGAACAATTTATATTCAAATAAATAAATAAATAAATAACTGTTTAACTAGCAGTTTATATGCAAAATAAATAAATTTTAACTGTCAACTTATATGCAATAATAAAATTAATTAACTATTAAATTAAATAAATGCGATTTAACTGAGATGATGAAAAAATATGCAAACCAGTCATAAATAAATTTCTACTCATATCTTAAATCAATTTAACGAACATGAGAAAACTTAGAAGTTGTGAGTGGGTTAAAAAACTCACCTTTTGAATTTAAATCGAATTTAAATCCGATTTAAACACAAAAATTTGACAGTCTCCAAATTCGTCCAAACCAGCGTTAGAATGTTCGGAATTTCAATACGATCCTAACAAAAAAATCGCGCGTGAAACGGAGTTCGAATGTGAAAGTTATTCGATTTAAATCGTTTGAAAACGAAAATAAAATTAAAATAAATCTAACCCGTATTAAATAGCCACGTCCTCAAAAGCTTTAGCATGCTACAGGACCTCGTTCCTCTCTAGTACGAAAAATGAAAAAATCATTTTTATAAAAGAATGCTTTTGGAGTTGCAAGAATAAGAGCTGTTGAATATGAGGTGTTAGGAGAAACAAAATGTAGAAGAAGAAATAAGATGTAGGTTATTTATAATTAGGAAATGAATGTGGAGGGGCATAATAAATGTCACGTTTTATTATTAAAGCTTCAGGCATTAATAATAGATAAAGGAATGTACGTAGGAGTGGAAAAGTTTGCAAACGAAAGTAGAATTTTGTATGCATTTAGATTTTTATCTATGCATAATAAAATATTTATACTTACCTTAAAAATGAGAACGTTCAATTTTGTTTTCTCAAAATGATGTTTTATTTCCATTAAAACACCCTTTTTGTTTAACACAAAACGTGTGTTTCTTTTATTAAATCTATTAATTGCAATCAACCTTTCCTTTCTTTTTAATTGAAACATTTGAATTACATTAATTGTAGTTACTTACAAAGTTAAATTTTAAAACAGACAACTAAAATGGATAAAGAAATAGAACAATTGTTTATTTAAACACGTTTATAAATTTATTGTTTATACACAAGAGTAATAAATAGATTATTTTCCTATTCTTGTAATCAGTCTGCAAGCTAAAACACATTTCAAATAAACATACATTTCTTTCTTTAAAATCAATCTTTCTGTTCTTATTTTAATGATATTAAATGTACATTCACAGATGAAACATTCATTTTATTTGATGTAAATTTTTCTTTTTATTAAATCAAACTTTCCCTATATTTTCACAAAACATGTGCTGCTTTTATTTACACCTATTAATTTACAAGTCGTATTCCCTCTCCTATTAATTAGAAATTTTCAATTAAATTAATTTCAGTTGATTAAGTTTCAAAATGGACTAAATGAATGTAATGAGAAGTATAACAATTATTTCCTATCTAATAGTGATTTAAACGTATTAATACACTATTCGCTATAAATAGTAATTATATATATTTCTTACTAAATAATAGTTTCTCATCTCTACAATCAATCTTTCAGTTGCCAAACATTTTTACTAAATGAATGTTTACTTTTTTGCTAAACTTATTCATTCTTATTCTTTATTAACAATTATTATTATAATCACCGTTATTAATTACATTCAAACAATGTCATTAAATACACCTGACGTATGTTATCTTTTTTTATCTTACTGTAATACATGTTATTAGTAGAAGTTCAAATTAAGATCATAAACATATCTCTTAACATATGTTAACAAAAATAAAATCATAAATTTTTATTATTCTACCACTTATATTCCTTACTACAATTAGCCTTTGATATTCCTATCCATTAATTACACAAATAACATAGTTAATATTTGTTTGTCTTTCACAACATTAATACTTCTATATACATCTTAGATTTGTATCAACGGTTATTTTTTAAAATGTGAATCTTGTCAATTACGCGTACTAATTAAGGTTTTAAACTCAATTAACAAAGTTTCCTAAGTCCAATCTCTTTTTACCAAATTTGACAATCCCTAACCCTTTGTACTACATTCCCTATTAATGTAGTATTTATTAGATTTTATTTCAAATTAACGTACAACTTAATTTTCCTTAATTGAAATCCGATTCCTAAATTTTATTTAACATACTAAATGAATAAATAACCTAAATAAATGGTCACCTACTCACTTTCTTTCATTTATAAGTTTACTACTTACCCACCCAGGTCCAAATCCCATATATAACACTGCCTTATCCAATTATCATAAATTTGTTCAATATATACTCTTGTTTACTTATAAATAAATTTATGTTCTCTATAAATTCTCATTCACTCTTTCGTCACTAAATTAAAAATCATTAAATAACGTTTCCTCCATAATAGTATTAAAATTACTTAACATTTAAGAGGACTTTATTTCAAATAAATTGATCGACCAATAAATTAGGTATTATATTATAATTGTTATTATACCCTTAAGATTTACGTTTGTTCTCTTCTATTTGATTTATAGCCTAAGATAATATAAAAATCTAACTCCATAAATAAACTTATTTTATTAACCAAATTATACATAAATTTATTACCTTTTACATCCCACTATAAATCAGTGTAACTATTAATATCACCCATATTATCATTCCTTGCACAATACTGATCTTATTTAATTACCATTAACTATCTATTTTGTACAATAACTAAATTTTTACATTTGTTACTTATATTTAGTTTTATAACCAAGCGTATCATGCTTAAATAAAATGAATTGGAGTTTCATTTAGATTGTTGACAATTGACTTGCATTAACATTGTTTCAGTCTAAATTTAGTTATCATTCCATTATAAAATTGCCATATTTTATTTCTTTCAATATTAACTCATAAATATTATTAAAATAACAAAATTTAACATCGAAAATTTATGGGTCGTTACAGTTAGGTCGCTAGGTGGCTTCCTTTATTAAGCCATTGTGTTGTAGGAGCCTTTTGGTCGTTAGAGCCCCTTAAGCCGTTGAGTCGCGCCATGTTGTGCCGCTTTATGATTTAGGTCAGTCGGTCGTGTCACATTAGGACGTTTTGTGCTTTTAGCTCGTTAAGTCGCTAGTTCGTTAACCCGGTTGAGCTGCACTTTGCTTTAAGTCGTTAGGCCGCTTAGGTAGTTAAGTCGCTTATTCTTTAGGTTGTTAGGTCGCGCCTTTCTGTAAGTCGCTAGGTCGCTAAAAAGAGGTGTTAACAGATAGTTATAGTAACTTGTCCTCATACATCGGAAATATAAACCAAGTACGGAATAAGTCCAAACTCCTTCAGCTCGTCTCTTGAGCTCCACAACATTGTATCCTGAAACTGTAATACTCAATCTGACCCGAGCATTATAATAAAATAACATCCGAGTCAGTCTAGAAAACCAGCATGAGAAAACATACTCAATTTGAATTATTAAAGTTATCAAATCCCTTTAAAATCAAAGGTATCTCTTAAGATGATAACTTACCCTAATTGGGTGTGACCCACTTAGCTTTGCTTCATCTCCCCTGTTTTAGTCATTCTCGGTTGATGAGGCTTGAGGCTAAGCATTACCTTTCAGGAAACAATTCTACTTTATTCCTCATCATCCTCTAATAACGATGTTCTCATAGCATTCGTCCATACAAGTTGTCCTAGGTTTGGACAAAGCGAATCATTGTAACATCCCGCCTTTTCACATGATTTAAATCGACACACGTGCCAATTCAAACCATACGGAATGGCGGATTGTTATGGGGTAAAAAAGAAAAACAGAGAAGGGAAAAAACTAAAAAGAATCTCAAAGCGGAAGGATAAAATATAATAATAAATATACAGTTTACAAAAACTGTTTACAAGACATTGGATTCTTCTTTACACAATAAATATCAGAGTTCACATACCAATAAATATCAATGCAGCGGAACACAGTGTGTAGTGGAACCATATAATAATAATAATAATAATAATAATAATGAAATCTTTGTCTTCCTCCTCCAGAAATAAAGTCTTCAAATCCTGAAATGCTCGGACTGACCCGAGCGAATTTGAAAAGACAAAAACACTCGAGTCAGAACTAAAAAATCTTATGTAAGTTAAATTAGTGGAAATAAATATGAGTGCAGTAACTCAAGAGATGCTCGGGATTTACATCTCCTAAGGATCCGTTAAACTATTTACTATGTAGTATATTGCGCTATTATAATAGTGTCTAATTGTAAAATAAACTTACTTTTAAATAGCATTAAGGCTTTACATTTTCCACCTTAACACGTAATAGTCCCAGTAGTCCATCCAATATCATAGTCCCTCCTGATCGGGAAGCCACCAGAGGATACCACACGGGCTACGGGAGAAATCCAAACTCGTACAAGGCTCGATAGGGTAGGTGACACGGCACAACTAGGCAATGCCAGGGTAGATATACCAATTGCTATCCGGGCTGGTGGAAATGCGCAGCGCGCAGCTGCCGCCCACCTCGAACAAACTCCCCCAAAATCAAAAATAAAGGTGGCCACCGAATCAATCCAAAGTCAAAGTATAATATCGAAGAGGAGTGTTCGATCGGAGGAATGACCTCATTGGCCCGAGAATCGCTCATGTTTTAGCCACCTTATGCAAACTCACGGGAGTTGGGTCCACGTATTTACCTCAAAGAAAACGCCGCCACCAACCTACTTCATTCTGGAATCTCCACCGCGTACACGGTTGTTAAAGTGGTTTTCGAAGTTGGCAGAGAGTATGACAACTTTCAATCCCGGTCTCTTCAACAACCAAACGTTATTATAACACCGCGGTCATTTAAAATAATTTGTGCTTTTAAAACCCGAATAAAATATCCATTTCAAAACAATATAAATATGATATCATTTCCTTATAAAACCCAAAACAATATGGTATCATCTTTATTTTCCAATATATTCTTCTCCAAAATCATAGGGTTTTCAAAGAAAAATATTTAGAAATCAAAACTCTTGAATATAATATTTTCAAATTATACTACCTTGAAAATCATAACTTTGAAACAAGTTTCCATTTCTTAAATGGTTAAATATTAAATTACTTTTATAAAACAAAATAGCTTCTTTAGATTTCACAAATCAATTTCAAATATCGATTTAAACTACCAAATACCATTTCAATTTTTATGTTCAAAGCTTTAAATATTTTCACCATTTAAAAAACAACTTATTTGACAAATCCATATATATTAAATTCAATTACTTATTATTTTTTTAAACTTGAAATCTTTACTTAATGAATTCAATATAATTTAAGAAACCTTTAACTTCACATGATTGGAAAATCTTTTAATTTATTATATATTCATTTAAATCAACCTGATATTCATTTAAATCACTCTACACAAAAATCAAGTTATAAAAATCATATTCTTCTAAAATTCTAACTTTTCATTAAATTTCAATTTAACTTAATATTTATCTTCCAATCTTGTTCTCTTTTAAGTCATTAAAACTCCAGAAATTAAATTTTAAATAAATTCTTAATTGTATTTGATTTTGAAAATCAAACTTTATTTTATACTTCAAATCAAATTTATACAAAGCTTAAAACCTGAAAATTACTATATATATATATATATATATATATATATATATAAATAACCAAACCAATATCCATAAACCATATATATATAGCTTTACAAAACCAAAAACATTTCAAAATATATTTTATATATATATATACCGTGGTGCCTGTATAAAATTTTCTACCCTATGGTCAAGTGATACGGATGTTTATCATTTCAATCCGCAATTTTTTTAAAAAGTGCGGTTGTATATCATTTCAAACCGCAATCCCGAATGAATGAAAAGCATAGCAACTTGCAATTAATAAAATCAATCATCCATTCATCCATCAAATCATACATCCATTTATCACAGTCATCATCCAATTTCAAACAATCATCAATACATAACAGGTGATAAATAATGGTATCAATTATCAGTTTATACTCAAAATAAATTTAATAGCTGTTAATTGGCAGTTTATATGCAAAAATAAACATAAATTTAACTGGCAGTTAATATGAATTAAAAATGTAACATAACTATGACTGACAGTTAATATGCAAATAAATAAATTCTAACTGTCAAATTTATGCAATTTAACAGAGATAATGAATAAAACAAGCCAAACAGTCATAAATAGATTTCTACTCATATCTAAAAATAATTTAACAGACATAAGAAGTTTTAGAAGTTGTGAGTGGGTTAAAACACTCACCTTTTGAATTTAAATCGATTTTAAATCCGATTTAAACCCAAAAATTCGGCGGTCTCCAAATCTGTCCAAACCAGCGTCAACAGATCCGGAATTTTATTTCGATCCTAATAAAAAAAATTCTTGTGAAACGGAGCTTGTATGTAAAAGTTATTCGAGTTTAAACGATTTGAAACAAAATTAAATAAAAATAAACGAACTGCACGTGGAGCCACGTCACCGAAACGCTACAGCTCCTTCATTCTTCTTCAGTACGAATTTCTCAGGGCCGAACCCTATCTCCACGCACTCGATACCAACGACGCCGCCACCTCCTGTAGCATGTTGGGTGCGTGCCACTCCCCCAGAACCAATGCCTCCATAGCCGCTGCCAACCCCATGCTCTAGCTCCCTCACGCGAGCCCGCCTCGTTCCCCCAAAACGATCAGCCACCGTGACGAAAAACGACCCCAAGATCGAATTATCGTAGCCGATCCGGCCGTTACCTCATCGCCCAACATATGTTGATGCGACCCCCTCGAGGCTCTCCACACTACGACACCATTAAATTGACGATCTGACTAAGTCCATCTCGACACAACGGATGGCCGAGACTTCATCCCCGATTTCTGGCCATATTGAAACTCGAATCAAAAAACAGATTTCACCATTGAATTACGCTCGTCGAGAGCATTAACATATATTATTTCCAGAATTTTCTGAGGTGTTTGAATTTTCATTTGAATTTTGAATAGAATTAGATCTGAAATTTGCATCCATTGAGGAAGAGAAAGAGTTGAAGAAAAAGAATGTACAACAACTGAGAATAGAATGGAGGCTAGGGTTTACAATAGCCTATTTATAGACAAACTGCAATAGAATAGGTGGGCACGAATTTATAAACGTGTTAAACGGTAGTTGGCCCAAAAAGCCTGTTCTGACCCCGGAACGAAATTTGTCAAACCCATATATCCAAATAGGTATTTTAAAATATTCTGAACGCGATGGAAAAAGTTTTACATCCAAATTCGATCGTAGGAAGAAGTTATGCTGAAAACAATATTTCCAAATTGATTTCAAATTGATTTTAAATTAAACGATTTCAAGGTGTTTCGTGTTCGTACGATCAAATGACAAGTCCGATCGCTACGAAACTTGAAACCCTACAATAATTCACTGTTACAGATCCGATGAAACTGGTTTCGTCGAAATCTGAGTACGTGACCAAAATGGCTATTTTTATATTAATTAAATAAATTAAAAATTAGTAAATAAATCCAATTTTTTATATAATTCAGTTTTAGAATTGGAAATCTTTATCACTTAAAAATTCTCAACGTTTAAAATGATTTAACAATTTTTAAATGTCAATTTATTAAAGATTAAATCAATATAAATATTCAATTCCATAAAATCCAAAATTGTTGATAAATTTCCAAAACTTCCTTTTTTTATTGAATCAATCTATATTTATTCCTTTCATTAATCTTAAATATAAGGGTTTACCCTTTGGATTATAAATTATCACATAAATATCCTATTTCAACGTAATTCTTAATTTAACGTAATAAATAAAAATTTGATTTCATTTATCTCAATAAGTCCTACTATTATAAAATAACCAATTGACTCACTATTCAAATTCACATTCTATAATTCAAAATTTTCTATCACCTTGATTTACTTAACTTTATAATTCCTTAGACAAATCTCTATCTCAAATCTTAAATGTAAATCATTCTACTAATTATAGTACTTAATATTTTCTTAAAATAATCTTTCTATTACGCTTGAATCCAATTTATTAAATAAGTTTCCACTTAGATCCAATTTCAACCTTGCACATAAATTTAGATTATAATTAAATTATAACATATACTTCCCTAGTTATTTCTTTATATACTCCCCATATTAATTCCACAATTAACCATTATTATTAGAATAACGCTTATAATAAATACAATCCTATAATTTACTCAACACTTAATTATTTCCTTTTCCATTAGGGTAACATTCCTTTATCTGATTATTACTTATTACACATTCTAATTCCATTAACAAGGAAGCAGGTAAATTATGATGTATGCTACAAATTTTTAATTTATTACTATTCATTATTATTAACCTAATTCAGCATTACTTACCTCGCATTAACCTTATTACTTAAAATCCTTATCCAATTGAAATTAATTCTCTAAATAAATACATTTACTCCTTTCGTTATTTTATTAATTACAATTAAGGCACACCTAATTATTTTTATAGGTAAATAAGTGAATTTACTAGTAGCCTACTATTACAACCTTTAATATACTTGTATATGGTTATTTTACCCTTTTATAATCCATTTATAAATATATGCACATCTACAAATTAAGATTCTAAATCCAATTTCTTATTCCATCTAGGTTCCATTTCTTCACTTTATGAATAACTAGCATTTCCTATTCATTTGTTACATCTACTTATATTCACTTTATGAATAGTTTGATATTCCATTTATTACTAACTTTAATTATTGCAATTTATTATCTACATACAATTTGAATCTATTTTCAAATTTTCACCTTCCAATAATAAATAAAAAGGATTGTACTAAATAAAATTTTATTTTCATTAATAAATTCAATCCTTGCCTTTATTTACTTATTTCTAACCTTATATCCCATTGCAAAAATTTCCACTATTACAATTAATTGCAATAAATAATTTAATTTGTACATTTTAATTACCCTTGATACATCAAATTTTAACATTCTCTTTTATATAAATAAATAAGATTTTCATTCCTTTCTAAATTTAAATTAAAAATCCTATTAATTTAATTCATTTTAAATATCGAATTCACACGGGTTGTTACAATCATCATCTTCATCATGTTCACAGTATTCTTTAGTAACGTTCAAATTGGATCGAAGTGGTTTTCGGATAATTAAATCCGATCACGGTATCTTCGAAATGATTAACGAAATTGGCCAATATCGATAGTCGGTTATTTACCTATTAATAAAACATCCATGAACAGTCACTAGGCCTTATTATAATTTTTTCTCCAAAATATTTATTTTCAAAATATCTTTATAAGATATATCAATCCCTTCCAACATTTGAAAATAATTTCAAATACTTAAATCCATAACAAGATACTTCCAAAACATCTCAACACTCAGAAGTATTTCCAAATAGACATTTTATAACACTTAGAATAAATATTCTATCCCAATCATTTTCCATTAAAAATAACTCCAAAACATTCCTTTTAATACTTAAGAGATTTATTTATATGTTTATTTTCCAAAAATCATTTTAATATTAGACTTTGAAATAATTTGTAACTCATCTCATAAATCTCTGGAATTATTTATAGATTTCTTCTTACAATTTCCAAACCGATTATACTTATTTATAATCTCATCTAACCATTTATACTTCTTTAATGAATTCAAATTCTTTTCGGAGTTAACGCATTTAAACCTTTGGAAATTTTCTTAAGTCTTTAGAATTCCATTTATAAGATTTCTCTTATAAAGTCTCATCCTTTAAATAAACCCAGTCTACACGTCTCGAGAGAATTTATAAATAAATTTTCAATCATTTCAAAATTGTATATATACAACGAGTATTTTTAAAGAATACTAATTTATTTTTAAAATATGTTTAAGTTGTTATTTAAAATATTGAAAACACTTTTATAAACATCAATAACTCAGTTTTTGATAAACAAATAAATTTTCAAAGCTGATTTTAAAAGTTAGAATTTATTAAATAAATACTTAATATTTTAAAATCTACTTACCGAAGTATTTCAACTAGTTTAAAATTTCATAGTTTTAAAGATAAATTTTTCCTTTCAGAAACTAACTTACTTCTTAAAATTAAAATATATTTTCAAAATCTCAATAACCAATTCAACTTATAAATTCCTCTCGATTTCCATCATATCACTTCCATTCCGATTTTCTTAACCATTTGCACTTTTCAAAAATAGTATTTACTATTTTTCACACCCTGTTTCCATATTCTAATATAAATTCCTCCTAAAGATTTATATTCCCAGTTTATCATCCTGATATCAATTTCCCTTTGCCATAAACATCGTTTATAAGTTTTATAACTCCTTTGAGTTTCACTTTTTATAAAACTAATCTCGTCTATAAAATTCCAGTTTTATAAGTCCATTCTTTATAAATCCCATTTATAACATCCAAATTATTTTTAGTGTCGACTTCAACTCCCTTTTATATTTCCAGAATATCATTTTTAAATTCTTTTATATAATTCATCTTTTTAAAATCTTCATTTAATAATTCGCAATAGTTATGTATATCCAAAAATCAAATATATTTTTCTAACTCAATTTCTTTAAAATAACTCCAATTCCAAAATAAATATTTTTATATCAAAAATTCGCTTTAATTCCTTCAATTTAAAAAATATATCAATGGTGTTTAAAATATCAAAATTTTGGCCGGTGCCACTATAACATTCAATTATTCAAATCTCAACAATAATCCATAACAGATTGTCCTAACACATCATATATTATTATATAAGAAAAAATAAGCAATAAAAATTTGAAGAATCCATTTGGATCCCTCCAACCTGTTTCCCTACATCCACAGATGTTAATACAACATAAAATTACCAATACCACTTCGAGAGGATATCGTGGTATATAGGGTCACCCGCTATTATGCGGGGTGTATAGGGTCTCAGCCGCTATAATGTGCAGAAAAATCACTCCAACTAATAATATACGTACTACTATATATATATGTATATAATATATCATTCAATAGATAATAATTAATAACTTCTACCAAGCATCCAATAATTAATTTTAACTAATTAAAATTAATTTTGAAAAATCCAAATGATTTAGAATTTTCTCACCTTGATTTTGATTGCAATTCGTTCCAATTTTGATTCCATTGCATATATTCCGCAACTGCGAACCAAATACGGCTTGTTTTCGTCGATTTTGAACCTTGCATGCCATAGTTATGGAATTTATAAATAATGTTTCAAATGAAAAATTAAACTAACCCAATTACCTTCTTAAAAATAAATCACCTATATTAAAGTTAACCCTCTCTCGAAAGAGAAAATCGCAACTTCGAACCCCATCACCTCATTTTTGATAGCAAGCAGTTATCATAACGTCGCCTATCAACTTCATCGTAACCCCACATTCACGCGATAAGCTTCCAGACAAACGACTCGTGCCCTAACCCTTACTCAAATGCGTTATGCCTTTAACCAGAAACAGGAACCACTACCGTGAGCTCGACCATGCGCCCAAACTCTCCGCCTACGCCTGCAACCCACGTGCCTCAGTCTCCACACGCACGTCTTCGATCAACTGCCTCACACAATCGACAACCTTAAACTACTGCCACCTCCTCGTGCTTGAACCCCTCGTGCGCGATAGAGCCAACTTTGCCTCTACCAGAACGTGACTCGACTTCATTCTTTTCCCTTTTTTCGAGTAGATTTCAATCAAAGAAGGGGGAAGGGCTACCCGTGATTCCAACGTTTATATTATTTGGACTGAAGTGATAAGGGTATGCGGTTATAAATTTGGAAGGAATTGTGTGTTACAGGAGATAGGCTTGCAATTAATTTGAATTTATTTTTGACTTGAGATGATTTGAAGAATGAAGAGAAAGGATATGTGATTTAAAAGGAAAGGAGGCGGCTACAATTTTTGACTTTGATTTGATTTATAAATTTTAAAATTGAAAATATCTCGTTTTATATACCGAGAAATTCTGAATCCCTACTGAGGCGTGCGACCTGGCATCCCTAAGATTATACCGCTATTTCGAACTCAATGGAACAAGTCCCGAGTCCCAATCCGATCGTATGGAAAAGATAGCTTTGTGAATCAAATTTTTAAATTAAATTCATTTAAATTATTTCTAGGCATTTTCAGTTCACACGACCAAATGGTGAATCAAGACGCTACAAAATTTAAAATCAAATAATAATACACTATTATGGATCTAATGG
The DNA here is from genome assembly GCA_030765085.1 of Allium cepa. Lineage (NCBI taxonomy): Eukaryota > Viridiplantae > Streptophyta > Magnoliopsida > Asparagales > Amaryllidaceae > Allium > Allium cepa. The sequence continues at coordinate 762,356,120 of CM060937.1, read as the reverse complement.
AACTGGTTGCATCGAATTCCAAGACTATGCCCCAGATCGCTATTTTAACGCGTCGATTTAATTGACGATTCAAAAATTAATGAAATTAGTTAAAATTTCAGTTTTAAAAACTTATTAACTCAATTCTAATTCAAAATTAATTTATATAAATATAAAAAATCGTTTCGATTTCATATTTAACTCTAATTCAATTATTTAAGCGATTTTTAATTATTAACTCTAAAAATTAAATTTATTAATTAAATCACTATAATTGGATCTTAAGTTTTTATTATACTATTTTTGATCGACAAACATCATATTGAAATTCTATTCACATTCCAAAAACCAACATTCAAAATGAATTAATTGCTTAAATTAACGACCAAAAATCCAGGTTTTTACATGGGTAGGTGAGGTCCTCCATGATCATGAGTTTGAATTATTTCCATCTTCATTCCTTTGCATCCCCATGTGCATGCATATTTCTTCATGAAGCCACTTGTATTTGAATTCAAATTCCTAACAAATAACATAGAAAATTTCAATTAAATTTTCTAAAATTAATATTTGCACAAAATGACCATTTTGCCCCTCTATGAAGATGAATATGCGACAATTTGAAAATAATTTAAATTTTGGTTTAAACATGTTAAAACACCTAATATGATCATTTATTTAATTTAATTAGATTAAATATGGAAGTAAAAAATATGCACTTTACGTGCACATCAGGCTGGTAGCGCCAGTCTGTACTCTGGACCGGTAGGGTCTAGGTCTGGTGTTACAAAGGTATCATAAGAGACAACCGTCCAGAGTTTCTAACCAGTGAGTATGTCGAACACAATCGATAACCAGGATTTCCACTAGTCCTTGACAATCTCAGAGGGTCATATGAGCCATCATATATCCGACACATTGGGTGACAGTTAATATTGTTTGATGGATACTATGTTTGTTATAGTTACTACTAGTCACCTGTCGCCTTAGGGATGTCACGCTAGGTAGGTATTGTGGTAGGGATACCTAGATAACCTTACTTGACTTAGTGTGAAGTAGCTATGGACGGAGATACCTAGATACCTGAAGTTTACTTAGTATGGAGTAGGGACTATAGGCGGAGATCCTGGGGTACCCTGATAGATATTGAGTATGGTATACCCTTTTTACGATGTTATAAGTAGCATATTGCTTATCTTTATGTGTTAACTCTGTAGTTGTAGGGACAAGTTGGGTATGGTTTGTATACCCTCTGTTCCATATATTATCGAGTTTTATAGTATTTTGAGATTTGATATCGCTCAGACCAGACTATTTTCTGACTCGAGGTTTTATGCTTTGCTTCTTATTATCTTGGGTACTCTTAAATGAGTAGATTAAGAGTAAGTGGATGACAGGAGGTGACGGTTATCTATAATTATATGTGCATTTCTTATTATATTTTCGCTATGTGACACTATGGAGCCTTGATAGTGTTAATTTACTATTATGAGATAGTGTACCAGCTGAGTTTACTTTCCCATTGTATAATCTCTATTATGGTGTTATACAACTTTATAGATCTTTATTCAGATGATTATTTCACATTGTCATTACTGCCATTATTGTGTTATACCTATATTGATTATTATATTTACTCTGATGCTATGTGAGATATGTGACAGGTAGTTTGGTTATTTGATGTTTCCTTTTTCTTCTTTTCCTTTCTTTTTTCTTCTATTTCCTCATCTTATTTCTATTTCTTTCCTTTGACTGCCATTCTACACCGTAGGTATAGGTCGGTCGTTACATTGGATATCAAAGCAAAGGTTACCCGATTAACCTTAGTTGATACCACGATCCAGTAGAGAAAGGGTAGGAGTTATTACCTTAGACTGGATCTAGAGATATACATATATGAGAGATGCGACGACCCACATTTCGGATGGTTTAAATTGACGATAATCCACACATATCCAATCCAAACAATCCAGAACATAGATAATCATTGGGGTTAATAAAGAAAATAAGAAAAGAAGAAGAAAACAAACATAAAATCTCACAACAGAACGACAAAATATAATAATCAAATAACAGTTCATGAAGATGTTTGTACGACACATTTGATTATAATCTATACAACATTTATCATAATTATAAATACATCTTGAATAAATAAAGTAATGTAGCAGATAAAATGATGCAGGGATAATAATAATAATAATACACCAAATCTTCATCATCATCCTTCAGATAAATTTTCAATAAGCTGAAAAACTCAGAACTGACCCGAGGATAATGAAAAGACAAAACACTCGAGTCAGGACTAAAATATTCTTTTGTGAGTAAAATTGATATCGGATATAACATTAGTATCATGGCGTCAGAGATGCTTATCGGTTTTCACATCTCCTATCCAGTGTATAATGTGAGTGCAATAACTCAAGAGATGTTAAGGGATTTTCCATCTCTTAAGGATCCGTCAAAATATTTATATGTAGTAGAATACGCTATATATATAATGTTTAATCAATAAAATTAATATTTTTCTTAGCGTTAAGGCTTTACATTGATCCACCTTAACATGTTTTAAGCATTGTCATACAGTTTGCATATAAAACACTAGTTAAATGGTCGGTGGATAGGGATGTGCCATGATACGACAACACTAAACCCAAATCGTATAGGTCTCGTTTAGGGATAAAAGCGACAAGGCATGTTAGTCGATGCATAAGGTAGGATACTACTAGTTTACCCTTCCCAATTGGTGGTAACGCATCATAGCTATGATCGCCCACCGTGTCCAACACTCTCATAATTTGGAGGGTGCGTGTAACGACCCGATATTTTCAACCATTCGCATCCACACATGTCGGACTTGAATTGTTCAAAATACTGAATTGTAATTTAAATTTGACAAAACTCAAAATATACAGTAAATAAATAAATCACATATCATAGACACAGAGTAATATAATAATGCAGCGGAAGCAAGAGATAGTAGTTCATGAAGCTACTATATAAATAAATCAAAGTTCAACAAGATACAACAGAAGTTCAATACAATAATCAAGCACAAAGCTGAATACATCACTGGAATCAATTGGATAACTAAGAGCGAAATAAATAGCTGGATCTTCAAGCAAAGCTCCAACTTCGAAGGTGAGTCTCTAATGCTGAATCACTCGGTCTGACCTTAGCGTAATGCAAGACACAAAACACTTTAATCAGGACATACATACATATACAATGTAAACCAACTCAAGTGAACTGTAACACAAGGTGCAAGTAAATTAAAGGATGCTTGGGACTGCCCATCCTCTAAGGATCCGTTAAAATATTTACTATGTAGTAATATTTGCTATTATAATAAAGTCTATAGTAAAATAAACTTACTTTAAAATAGCGTTAAGGAGCTACCCATATCCCCCTTAACACATAAATAGTGCCAATAGTCGATACAGCAATTGTATACCTCTTGATCGGGAGGCTACGAGAAGATACTCCATAGGTACGACACAAATCATACTCGTACAAGGCTCGCTAGGTTAGGTGACATGTGTAACAACCCACATATTTTACGATTGGGTACTTAAATATTTTATCCTTAGTCGGATTATAGTCCGAAAAGTCACTTTTTGCATATGGTCGAATTAGGACTAGAGACCACTTCCATTAAGTTCAAAACGCCATTTGCGTTCTTTTTGAGTATAAGCTTCGATATGTTTGGAGTAAGTTGATTTTTGCTACTTTTTTCTATAGGGCTTTGGGTTTGGGTTCAGCCCACTTGCCCAATTCTGGTTATATCAGCCCAACCCCTCCCCTCTTCTCTTTATTACTTCACTTTCATTTCCTAACACTAAAGCTTCATCGAAAATGGAGAGAGGAGTGGGAAATTAAAACTCCAAGCCCTAGTTCACTTGCAAATCCAACATCTAACTCCAAATACAAAGAGAAGCCATTGATTCAAGCTTCTTGTGTTGAGATTGAAGTGTGGTTGATTCTCTCTTCTCTTTCAAGCTTCATCTTCATTGATTTTTGTGAAAAGGTGAAATTTTTATCTCACATCTTTGTCTATAACTATCTTAGATTGTTGGGTATGAATTCCAAACGCTTATTCATGTGCATTAGCTTTTGGTTTGGATTGAATTGGTGAAAATCCCAATTTTTAGTGTTGTGGGTTCAAATCTTTAGAAATCCAATCTTTGAAGTTTGAACACGTTTTTTGTGATGCATCGAGGAGCCAATATTACCGGGTAGCCTATAGGCGTAATCCCCTATTGTTCGTGCTCAACCGGTTGCAAATTTTAGTGAGTTTTTGCATTTCTTGGCTTAGGTCGTTCGGCCTGCACTTAGGTCGCACCACGCATTGGTCTCGGCCTGCACATATTTGCCTCTCGGCCAACATAGCTTGCACCATTTAGGTCGCATCATCCTTAGGTCGCGTCATGCGTCGCGCCAAGGGATAGGTCGTTCCATTCTTAAGTCGCTCGGCCAAGTTAAGCCGCACCTGTTATACGCATCTCCTTAGGTCGCGCCATGCTATGGTCGGCTATCTTAGGTCGCTCGGTTAGCTCGCAACCTTCTTAGGTCTCTCAGCCTCAGCGCCTTAGGTCGCTAGGCCTGCTTGCATCCCTTAGGTCGCTTACACCTTAGGTCGCACTACTTAGACCGTATGCTACCCCTCAAGTCGCTCGCACCTTAGGTCGCTTGCACCTTAGGTCGCGCCATGTCAGGTCACGTGCTACTCCTTAAGCCGCTAGCTCCTTAGGTCGCTCAGCTTGCATAGGTTAGGCCGCATGCTAGGTCGCCTGCACCTTAGGTTGCACCATGTTGAGGACGCGCCATCCCCTTAAGCCGCGCCATCCTTAGGTCGGCCATGTTAGGTCGCGGATCTGTTTGGCCGTATGCCATGGCTGTTGAGTCGCAAGGGTATTTCCACTTTGATGGATTTGGAATCGAATTCTTTGGAATTTATTCATGTCTTCGAATGTAAATTTTTGTGACTTATTGTTTCTACAATCATTTCTGTGATTTGTCACATTAAAAATATAAAGGTTTCAATACTAATAGTAAATACCAAAACTCTTTCATCAAAATGATTTCAACACTATTTTATTATAAAGCTTGTTTCTTAAACTGTTTTCCAATCTACTAGTATATACAAACCTTTACCTCACTTGTACGAGAAATCTAATTAACCGGCTTAGTAAAAAAAGTGGTATGAAACGCTTACGTTTACTTCGTCTATTAATTCCTGGAGTTGCTCGATTGAAACTCTTGTGACAATTTCTAGGGGAGATCTACAATTTGTTCATAAATATTTAAGTTAAGCTAGTGGTTATGGGACATGAAGCTAAGCTTATATATTTACTAGCTCACTGTAATTGACACTTCTTGATGATCGTTTTTGTGATTTAGACTAGCAAATGTGCGATGTCTCTTTGTCCACGAGGGAGACCAAACCCCGTTTTTGTGTAGTTTTGGCTCACATTTGTAGGTTAGCGACCCAAGGCCTTCGGGTCGTTCTTTCGTAGCCTTGGCTCAAAAATTAATGGTTAGCTACCATGGAACAGCGTTCCATTTTTTGATACACGTGTTGGTGAGTTTTCATACTCCCGTTTTGTGATAGGCCTCCCTCTTTTTGTGATTTTTGGATTTCTTGTGATGATTTCTAGAATTTGTGCTTCACCAATTTTCGTGATTTTCATTTATAAGTTTTATCAATTTTTGTGCATTGGTGAATTTGTGTGTCATTAACTTTTTGTGAATAAAAATATAGGGTATGGCATCCCTTTTGATCTTTGAGAAGATTCTTGTGATATTGATTAATCTCTTATTGATTTTCATTTACATACTTATCACTGTATGTCATTATGGTTATTATACGTTTATACCATATCTCTTATTGTATATCATTTCATCTGAAATTTATAGCTAGACTGATCCGTTTATTATTTTCTTATTAAATAATACTCGGGTCAGACCGAGATGTTACAGGTTCTTCTGCTTGACTTCACATCTGGGATTATCACCCTGACTTTTGGCTAACTACTTAGATTAGTAGTTTTTGTTGTATACATTTGAGATATAGACTCATTGATGTATTTATATTCTTTGGTCTAGCACTTGTAGCTATTCTTTTGTGATAGTGTGGATCTTGTTTGACCACTACTCTGATGTACACTTTCATGTGTTATATTCATATCATTCTCCCCCTTTGTGATATGGATGACTGTGACTGATTTATGTTATGTTTTTTTCTATATTTGTTTCCGAAGATTATATATAGCCACTGTGTAGTAGCTTTGAGTGTGTATCGATGTGTCGTATTTTCACTTGAAATAAAATGCATGTTATACTATCCGACATAGCGGTGCTCGCACAAAGCAATTACACGGATGGTCGCTTCTCAACAGCCTTATTCTCCATGCTAGTTGACAGCATTACGCCGTAATGTTCTTGGCTAGCGTGGGTATAGAGGTGGGGCGTCACAGCTTGGTATCAGATCCAAAATTCGAAACAATGTAGAATAATCTGGCAAGGATCATTGTCCTAAGTCCTTCTTAGGAGTCGTGCCTTAGGATTTAATTCAAGTCTTCATACCGAATCATCCTATTTTCTTTATGATTCCTTGTTTTATCTATCAAGTTTGATTGATATTCATTAGTGAATAACCTTTTCCTTCTTCTTTCTTTCTTTAAAGAGGAAGAGAAATGGTTAGACCTGGTCGTCCCTGCGCCAGTCAATCTAGAGCTACTCCCCAAGATGGAGTATTTATGTCTACACAGCAGCTTCTTGATCTAGTAAAGAATGCTCAGGAAGCTTGTTCTAATCCGAAACCTACTCACCCTAAGTCTGAATTTGCACGCTTGTGCAACGATTATACCAATTTGGGTGGAAAACCATTCAAAGGTTCTGAAATCATTATTGAAATCCAGGCTTGGCTGAGAACGTGCGATCGGATCTTTTCTCGTATGGATATTATTGATCTTCACCGTGTTCAGGAGGCCTCTAGTATGCTCCTAGAGAGAGCATTAGATTGGTATGAGCTTCTTGTTTTCGAAATTAATGAAGAGGATCTTACTTGGGAGAAATTCCGGGAACGCTTTCAATTAAAATTTGTGCCAGAAGCTGAGAAGGTGACATTGGCTCGCCGTTTTATTGACCTTGTTCAAGGTGAATCTTCTGTGACAGACTATGTCGAATCTTTCAAATCTCTTTTCAAATACGGGGTTGAATACATTAATACTCCATTGAAGAAAAACAGAGATTTGTCTATGGCTTGAACAAAAATCTCAAGAAGCCATTAATTCTAAAATTAGAAGTTTCTTTTGATCAACTCATTGATATCGCTCTTCGTCTTGAAGAGGCGGATAGGGAAAGTGATGTTGAAGTTGTGGGTGCCAAACCAAACTTCAACAACAACAAGAAAAGGTCTAATAAGTCCAAAGGACCTTATCCCAATAAAAAGGGGAAACAAGCAACTCCTGCAACAAAGACTTCTTCCTCTAGTAGTGGGCAATGCTACAACTGTGGTTCTAAGGACCATTATGCGAACAAGTGTTCAAAGCCTCGTGCTTGTCGCTATTGTAAAAGCCCGGACCATTATATGCATGCATGCCCCAAACTTCAAGGCTGGAAGGAGGGAAAGCTTAATGTGGCTCAAGCCCCTGGCAACACATCTCGTGGTCAAGGTATTTCTCATTCTATCCTTGATGGCATTATTTTATTTCATGATCACCCTACTCGAGTTCTTTTTGATACGGGTGTGTCCCACTCTTTTATTTCAAAAGAACTTGTTAATACTTTTTCTTTGGATGTTTGGTGTTTAATGACTTCTTTGAAAGTTGCGAATCCAGTTGGTGGATTCGCAACAATTAGTTTGCTTTGTAAAGATGTCGAGATTATTTTGTGTGATTTTTCTTTCCGAGCCGATTTGCATGTTATGCGCTACTTAGGCTTTGGAATGATTTTGGGAATGGATTGGCTTAACCCTTATGAAGCTCATATCCTATGTCCTGAGCGGACTATTCATCTTCGACATACTCAATCTGTTAAGAAGATTTCTATTATTCTTAAAGATTCAGAGTCCTGCTTGGTTGCATCTTTATATTCTTTAAATCCTCATGATGACAATAATGATGATGAGGAGGATATTATTTCTCTTATTCACATTGTTCGTGAACTTTCCGACATATTTGAGCCCGTTTTAGGATTACCACCTAAGCGAGCAATTGAGTTCAGAATTAATCTCGTCCCTGGAGCTCAACCTATCACTCATCCTCCTTATCGCATGAATAATGAAAATAAGGAGATGCGCAAACAGTTATCCGAATTGGAGACGAAGCAATTTATTCGCTCTAGTTCCTCGCCTTAGGGAGCTTCGGCAATTTTTGTGAAGCAATCCGATGTACACTTAGGCTTTGCGTTGACTACCGCAAGCTTAATGATCTTACTATCAAAAATAAATATCCTTTACCTCGGATCGATGATCTATTCGATAAACTTAGTGATGCTAGGGTCTTTTCACAATTAGACCTAGCAACTGGTTTTCATCAGCTTCGTATTGCAGAGGATAGCGTTCCTGACATCGTTCCATACTCGTTATGGATCTTATGAATGGCTTGTTATGCCATTTGGTTTAACAAATGCCCTGGCTTATTTCTTTGACCTTATGAATCGAGTTTTCAAAGGTTTTCTCGATCGATTCATTCTCATCTTCATTGATGATATTCTTGTGTATTCAAAAACCGAGGAGGAGCATGAGAGGCATCTTTGGATTATGTTGGAAACTCTTAGGAGTAATCAATTAAAAGCAAAATTTTCTAAATGCCACTTTTGGCAATCTCGAGTAAAGTTTCTCGGTCATATTATTTCCGAATCCGGAATTTCCATGGATCCTTCAAAGATTGAAGCGATTCAAAATTGGAAGAGACCAGAGAGTGTAGCAGAAATCCGTAGCTTTATTGGATTGGCGGGTTATTACCGTCGTTTTATCAAAGACTTTTCTAAAATTTTCATACCTCTTACTAGCTTAATAAAGAAAGGTTTTTAATACATTTTGTCGGACAAATGTGAAGCTTCTTTCCAGAAATTAAAAGAACTCCTTTCCGCTGCTCCAATTCTTGTGATTCCCGAGGGGAATCAAGATTTTATTGTTTGTACCGATGCTAGTCGCGTTGGTTTGGGTGCCGTTCTTATGCAAAGAGAACGTGTTATTTCTTATGCTTCTAGGCAATTGAAGCCAGCAGGGACTAGATATGCCACTCATGATTTAGAACTCGCGGCTATCGTTTTCGCCCTTCGTATTTGGCGTCATTATCTTTTGGGAGAAAAATTTATTCTCTACACCGATCATAAGTCTTTAAAGTATTTATTTTCTCAAAAGGAACTTAATTTGCGACAACAACGTTGGCTCGAGTTCCTTGCACCTTATGATCTTGATATCCTTTATACTCCCGGAAAGGGAAATCGAGTTACCGATGCACTTAGTCGCAAGCAACAAGTGGTTGTTTCTATGATGATATCCGAATGGAATGATCTCAGAATTTTATCCACTTGTGAGATTCCAGATCATATATCAGATTTATGTTCATCCTTTGTTTTATGTAGTCTTGAGGCTCATCCTTCTCTTTTAGACCGCATTCTTGAAGCTCAAAGGCTAGATCCCGAATTGGCCCTTCTTAGCCAAAGATTGAGGGATAAAATTGATATTGAAGGTTTGAAAGACTTTGATATGGATTCTCTTGGCAGCATTCGAAAATTTGGTAGACTTATCGTGCCAAATATTAGTGATCTTCGTAAAGATATTTTAGAAGATTCTCATCGTTCTAAATTTACCACTCATCCCGGTAGTAGTAAAATGTACACGGTATGGAACGACTTTATTATTAGGAGGGAATGAAATCTGATATTGCTAACTTTGTTAAGTGTTGCATGACTTACCAACTTGTCAAGGCCGAACATCCAAGGCCCGATGGGTTATTGCAACCTTTAGAAATTCCAATTTGGAAATGGGACCAAATTTCCATGGATTTTATAGACGGTCTTCCCCGTTCTCGTTCGGGTCATGATAGCTTATGGGTGATAGTCGAGAGACTAACAAAATCTGCCCATTTTATTCCCGTTCGGTCCAATCGAACCGTGACTCTTTTGGCCAAACTCTTTATCAATGAGATTGTTAAATTGCATGGAGTTCCTACTTCTATTTTTAGTGATCGTGATCCATTTTCACTAGTGGATTTTGGAAGAGCCTTCAAAAAGCTTTTGGAACGAAGCTTAATTTTAGCACCACTTATCACCCCCAGTCTGATGGACAAACCGAGCGTGTGAATCAAACTCTTGAAGATCTTCTTCGTGCATGTGTTCTTGATTTTGGTGGAATTTGGGAGGATCATATTTCTCTCGTTGAATTTTCCTATAATAATAGCTTCCAATCTAGTATTGGTAGGCACCTCTCGAGGCACTTTATGGAAGGCCATGCCAATCTCCTTCTCGTTGGCTTGAGGCCGGTGAAAAGCTGGTTTTAGGTCCATATTTTATTCGTAATTCCACAGAGAAGATTGACCTTATTCATCATAGGATGAAAGAAGCCCAGAGTAGACAAAAGTCCTATGCCGACAACCGAAGAAGGAAGTTAGAATATTCGGAGGGAGATTCTGTGTTTATTCGTGTTTCACCTATGAATGGTGTTGTGCGTTTTAATCGATCTAGAAAGTTAGCACCTCGATATATTGGACCATTTCCCATCACCAAACGCATTGGTTCCGTGGCTTATCGCCTTTTATTACCGGCTCAATTTTCTGCTATTCATGACGTGTTCCACGTTTCTCAATTACGGAAATGCCTTCGAGATTCCGATTCTATTCTTGAGCCCGGTATAGTGGAAGAAATTGAGGTTTCGCCTAATTTAACTTATGAGCAACATCCTATTCGTATTATTGCTTCGGAGGTCAAACGAATTCGAAATAAATATGTTCCACTTGTGAAAGTTCAATGTCCTCAAATCCTAAGGATTGCTCTTGGGAATCTAGAGAGTTCATCGAGCGAACAAATCCAGACTTACTTTCCCGTGCACTTTAAGGTGAACTTCTTATTTCAAATTTCTTTTGTGCTGAATATGCTTTCATGGTTGTTACTATATATTTTCTTCTTAAATATTGCGAAGGCGCAATTTCTTTAAGGAGGGGAGTCTGAAACAACCCGCATATTTTACGATTGGGTATTTAAATATTTTATCGTTAGGCGGATTATAGTCCGAAAAGTCACTTTTTGCATACGGTCGAATTAGGACTCGAGACAACTTTCATTGAGTTCAAAACGCTGTTTGCGATCTTTTTGAGTATAAGCTTCAATATGTTTGGAGTAAGTTGATTTTTGCTACTTTTTTCTATAGGGCTTTGGGTTTGGGTTCAGCCCACTTGCCCAATTCTGGTTATATCAGCCCAACCCTTCCCCTCTTCTCTTTGTTACTTTACTTTCATTTCCTAACACTAAAGCTTCATCAAAAATGGGAAGAGGAATAGGAAAATAAAACTCCAAGCCCTAGTTCACTTGCAAATCCAACATCTAACTCCAAATTCGTAGAGAAGCCATTGATTCAAGCTTCTTGTGTTGAGATTGAAGTGTGGTTGATTCTCTCTTTTCTTCCAAGCTTCATCTTCATTGATTTTTGTGAAAAGGTGAGATTTTTATCTCATAACTTTATTTATAACTATCTTAGGTTGTTGGGTATGAATTCCTAACACTTATTCATGTGCATTTGCTTTTGGTTTGGATTGAATTGGTGAAAATCCCAATTTTTAATGTTTTGGGTTCAAATCTTTAAAAATCCAAACTTTGAAGTTTGAACACGTTTTTGGTGATGCATCGAGGTGCCAATACGACCGGCTAGCCTATGGGCGTAATCCCCTAGTGTCCGTGCTCGATCGGTTGGAAAATTTAGTGAGTTTTTGCATTTTTGGGCTTTGGTCGTTCGGCCTGCACTTAGGTCGCACCACGCATGGTCTCGGCCTGCACATATTTGCCTCTCGGCCAACAAGCTTGCACCATTTAGGTCGCATCATCCATAGGTCGCGCCATGCTTAGGTCGCGCCAAGGGATAGGTCGTTCCATTCTTATGTCGCTCGGCCAAGTTAAGTCGCACTTGTTATACGCATCTCCTTAGGTCGCGCCATGCTAAGGTCGGCCATCTTAGGTCGCTCGGTTAGCTCGCAACCTTCTTAGGTTGCTCAGCCTCACCGCCTTAGGTCGCTCGGCCTGCTTGCATCCCTTAGGTCGCTTACACCTTAGGTCGCACCACTTAGACCGTATGCTACCCCTTAAGTCGCTCGCACCTTAGGTCACTTCCACCTTAGGTCGCGCCATGTCAGGTCACGTGCTACTCCTTAAGCCGCTAGCTCCTTAAGTTGCTTGGCTTGCACAGGTTAGGCCGCATGCTAGGTCGCCTGCACCTTAGGTCGCACCATGTTAAGGACGCGAGATCCCCTTAAGCCGCGCCATCGTTAGGTCGCTTGCGCCTTAGGTCGGCCATGTTAGGTCGTGGATATGTTAGGCCGTATGCCGTGGCTGTTGAGTCGCAAGGGTGTTTCCACTTTGATGGATTTGGAATCGAATTCTTTGGACATTATTCACGTCTTCGAATGTGAATTTTTGTGATTTATTCTTTCTAATATCATTTTTGTGATTTGTCACTTTAAAAATATAAAGGTTTCAATACTAAAAGTAAATATCAAAATGATTTCAACACTATCTTATTACAAAGCTTGTTTCTTAAACCTTTTTCCAATCTACTAGTATATACAAACCTTTACCTCACTCGTACGAGAAATATAATTAAACGGCTTAGTAAAACAAGTGGTATGCAATACTTACGTTTACTTCATCGGTTAATTCTTGGACTTGTTCGATTGAAACTCCTGTGACAATTTTCTAGTGGAGATCTACAATTTGTTGGTAAATATTTCAGTTAAGCTAGTGGTTATGGGACATGAAGCTAAGCTTGTATATTTACTAGCTCACTGTAATTGACACTTCTTGATGATCGTTAATGATCGTTTTTGTGATTTAGACTAGCAAATGTGCGATGTCTCTTTGTTTACGAGGGAGACTAAACCCCGTTTTTGTGTAGTTTCGGCTCACATTTGTGGGTTAGCGACCCATGGCCTTCGGGCCGTTCTTGTGTAGCCTCGGCTCAAAAATTAATGGTTAGCTACCATGGAATAGCGTTCCGTTTTGTGATACACGGGTTGGTAAGTTTTCATACTTCCTTTTTGTGATAGGCCTCCCCCTTTTGTGATTTCTGGATTTCTTGTGATGATTTCTAGAATTTGTGTTTCACCAATTTTCGTGATTTTCATTGATAAGTTTTAACAATTTTTGTGCATTGGTGAATTTGTGTGTCGTTAACTTTTTGTGAATAAAAATGTAGGGTATAACATCCCTTTTGATCTTTGAGAAGATTCTTGTGATATTGATTAATCTCTTGTTGATTTTCATTTACATACTTATCACCGTATGTCATTATGGTTATTATACGTTTATACCATATCTCTTATTCTATATCAATTTATCTGATATTTATAGCTAGACTGATCCGTTTATTATTTTCTTGTTAAATAATACTCGGGTTAGACCGAGATGTTACAGGTGCTTTTGCTTGACATCACATCTGGGATAATCACCCTGACTTTTGGCTAACTACTTAGATTAGCAATTTTTGTTGTACATGTTTTAGATATAGACTCATTGATGTATTCATATTCTTTTGTCTAGCACTTTTACCTATTCTTTTGTGATAGTGTGGATCTTGTTTGACCACTACTCTGATGTACACTTTCATGTGTTATATTCATATCTTTCTCCCCATTTGTGATATGGATGTCCGTGACAGATTTATGTTATGTCTTTTTCTATATTTGTTTCCAAAGATTATATATAGCCACTATGTAGTAGCTTTGAGTTTGTATCGATATGTCGGATTTCCACTTGAAATAAAATGCATGTTATACTATCCGACATAGAGGTGCTCGCACAAAGCAATTACACGGATGGTCGCTCCTCAACAGCCTTATTATCTGTGCTAGTTGACAGCATTACACCGTATTGTTCTTGGCTAGCGTGGGTATGGAGGTGGGGCGTCACAACATGGCACAACTATGCAATGCGAGGATAGATAAACCAATTATGCTTCCGGACCGGTGGTAACACGTAGCAGCCACTACCGCCCACCTCAAGCCACACCCACAAAATCAAAGGGCCTCGGTCAATCACAAGGTAATAGAATGGTATCTAAGGAGTGTGTCCAATCAAAAGAGCTGCATCATTAGCCCATCAATCGCTCCTGTTTTAGCCACCTTATGCCAACTCACGGGAGTCGAGTCCATGTATATAACTCAAAGGAACGCCGCCGCCATCCTACTTCATTCTAGAATCTCCACCGCGTACACGGTTGTTAAAGTGGTTTTAGGAGTTGGCAGAGTGTATGACGACTTCCGATCCCAATCTCTTTAACAACCAAACGTTATTATTACCCACGGATATTTATTTCAAAATCATTTCTATTTCAAAACCATTTAAAATCAAATACTATTACTTTCCAAAATAATATCCAATTCAAAAATGGTAATATTTTCAAATCCATATTCTTTCCAAAATAATATCCATTTCAAAAATAAATACTATATTATTTCATTTCAAAACCAAATCAATATATCATTTCCATTTCAAAACCAAAGTAATAATATATTATTTATATAAAACCCAACTTCAAATCACTGAATATTTCTTTTAATTTATTTAAACTTGAAATGTTCCCTTTAAAATCACCTCAAATCAACCAGGTTATAAAGTCGTATTCTTAAATCATCATTTTCAATTTGTTTCAAATTAATATATTTAAAGTCAATTTAAAATTTAATACAATTCCAAATAACTTGGTTTCCACACCATACTACCTTTAAAGTTATAACAACTCCCAAACCAAATACTTTAAAATCATAATACTTTGAGATCATATCACTTTAAAAGTTATCATTTGGAAATCATAATACTTAGAAAATCATAACTCTTTTAAAATAATCTTCATTTAAACCATTGAAATTAATTGTCAAATAGTATTCATTTCAAAGTTGCAGCATTTCTAAGTTCATATATTTAATTATAAAATTTCAAATACATTGTAAATTTCAGTTACAACAGCATTTACGAAGTGTTACAGTAGATATATTAGTATTTCAAAAGCTTTGTCAAATTCAAAAACAGCAGCACTTATAAAGTGCTACGGTAGGTATTTAGTTATTTCAAAATAGCTTAATTTCAGAAACAACAGCAGTTATAAAGTGCTGTAATAGGTGTTTAGTTATTCAAAATAGTTCAGTTCAGATACAACAACATTTATAAAGTGCTGTAGTAGTTATTTAGTATTTTTCAGAACCTAGTTAAGTTTAGAATTGATAGCACTTAGCAAATGCTATCTTATAACCACAGTATTTCTGAAGTGCTACCAATAAAATTCCATATTTTATAATAACATTTTAGAAACAATAAAACTTTTATTTTAGCCATTTTTAACTTATAAAAAATCATATTTCCCGCTTCAGAAAATGTTCATTTGGATATCATTTAACTTATGATTTAATAAAATAAAATTTTAAGAATAAATATCCAATTAAACAATAATTCACTTATTAACTCAAAAGTACACTATTTTCTTTACTTTTTATTTACAATTAACTTAATGCTTTATTTTAAAATACCCATTCCATAAATAAAACTAAATTTCCATTTATTTACTTAACTTAAAATTTCCATTTCAAAACAAATTTCAACTTTTAAGTTAAGTCATATTTCAAAAAAATACATTTCCATTTCAAAAATAATTATTCATTTTCCAAACATATGCACTACATAAATAACATATTTTATCATAGTTAATATGCAGTCAAATTTTCTTTATAAATCTATTCATTTAGACATCAAATAACTATGATTTCAAATTAAATAAATTTTATTACAAAATATCCCATTAAAACGTATTTCATTTTATTTATTCAAAAATACATTATTTATCATACAAAACATATTCATTTCAGGAAATAACCTTTATTAAAATTTCTAGGTTAGATTTTAGGTTCCATATTAAATCAAGTTTCCTGATTAAGTTATTTAAATAAAACTCTTTAAATTCCCTTTTAAAACCAAAAATTGACTTATACAATTTTAACTTATAGAAAACCAATATCTCTTACATAAAACCAATATACCTTTATATGTAAATCATTAAATCAAACTTTAAGTTAAAATTCCATATATTCTAAAATTTCAAAATACTTAATAAAATTTTAGGAAATATTATTTTAACCATGGGCTTGTATAATATTTTATAACCTAGGTTAAATTGTACAGATATGTATCATTTCAATCCGTAATTTAAAAAGAAAAATCTGGGTTCTATCATTTCAAACCCGCAATCCCATGTAAATAAAATACAATAAAAATCATTTGATCCTATCATTTCAGCTCATAATGATTTTTCCTTATTCTAATGTCCGTTCGGGTATATATCATTTCAACCCATAGTGATAGGGAACTTGCAGTGTGAGATACAGAAAATAAACAGCATGTAATATCATAACAGATGATGTGACATACATATAAACAACATTTAACATTATATAAACATATAATAGGATATATGAACATAGCATATCAATTTCTACAATTCACTTGTCATCATTTCACAATTTTATAAGTACGGATGTCTAGAGTGATAAACTCACCTGTTAAAGCTGAAGATAACAATTCAAGATACACAACTGAAACTCTGGAAAGCACGACAAGGCACGACTATATTTTTGAGTGGACGAAGAGCCAAGATCCAATCTTGTATATAAACAAATACAACAATCATAAGTATATTATTCAATACAAAAGAATATAAATCAAATTAATGGAAAATATGAATCAAAGTGTAATATCCCGGAATTTCCAGGAGTTTAAAATGCTGATAATCGCTTAATTTAATTATTTGAAATTGATAAAACTGTTATTTTCAAAAATAATTAACCAAGTAATATTTTAATTATTGTTATAAATTGGTTTCATATTAAGAATAATTATTTTGTATTGTGTAAACCAATTCTAAATTGATATATTGTTTTCAAAATTTATAAGTATGTTTAAATACATTTATATCTGTGTATTTAAATCTGTGTATTTTAAATTGATTTTAAAATAGGATATATTATTTGTAAATAATAATGAGCTTATTTTAAAATAGTTGTTTATATTCATTTAAATTTATTTAAGATTTGACTTTTTAATTTGACTTTGAAATGAATATAAATTTGAATTCAAGGATATACATAAAAATTTAATAGAATAATATATAGTTTGGTTTTAAATTACATAGATAATATTTTAATTAGAAATAAGATTTTGTTTTATTTTTCTTTTATAGAAGTTTATCTAAACAGATTTGATTTGTGATTATTTAATAAAATAAATGTAAGGCTTTTGAAATAGCATTTTTAAAAATAAGATTGCAATGTTTTGTAATTTTATTTAAATTATCATTGATTTTATTTTATGTTCTTTTCAAAGATTATATTTTATAATTTATATAAATTAACATGCATTTATAAATGTAAAAGTGTATTTTTAAATTTAAGAAGCACATTAGTAATTAGGAGAATAATTTTAAAATGCTTTTAAATTTCTTTAAAATTTAAATAAAAAAATTAATATTGACAAATGTTCATTTCTTAAACATTATAATAACAAGTGTAAAACATTTGTGTAAGTAAAGAGACAAGTGTCCATTTTTATTTCTGATTTTCTTTTTAATTTATAAAATCTGAAATTGTTTATATAATCACCATCTTCCTCCACTTTCTTTTTCTTTAAACATTTTATTTATTCCTGAGAGAAACTTGAATATGCATGCAACTTTGAAACTCTTCAAGTTCAAACCTGAAATACAAATCTGAAATCCTTCAAACTCAAACACATTCAGAAAATCAAAAGCCTGCAGTGTCCTCAAATCAAAACACTCTTCAATTTAATGTCTACCTCAAATTTTTCAAAGTTTGTAGCTTTTTCAAACTGCAAATCTGAAACCCTTCTGTTTACAATTCAATGCATGTAAAACTGAAGCAATTCAGTAAAACAAAAAGCCTGCAGATTCAAAAACAAAATCTGCATTTATCTCCTCAAACCCAAGTATCTGCCTCAAAGTTCAAATGCAATTCAACTCTGTAAATTGCTTATGCTTAAACCCTGTAACCTCCTCAAACAAGAAGCCTGAAACCAGAAACATTATATCAAAAGCCTGCATTATTGTGTGCAAATAAAACTGCAAGCTTGCAGTTATTCTCAAAACAAAATCACAGCAAATGCTCAAGTCATTAAACCTGAAACGCTCTTCAAATATCAATCCATATCTGCGTCATGTTTCAAGTATTTTTGCAAAGCTATCAACCCAGTTTTTCATATTTTAATGTCTGCATCAATTTCCATTGCATGCAAGTGAATTATCTGGGTCAAAGCAACCTGAAGCTTTTCTGTTGAAAGCAAATTCAGTTTAGAGGCTTCTGCTTCAAGTTCAAAATGTTTTGCAAATTTCCAGTCACCTTCAAAATTTTGCATTGTCATCTTTTAAATGAGGTGAGTAAACATTTTTACTAAAATTTAATTAGTTAAGTAGCTGTTGAGTTTATGATGTTATTTATATCCATGTAAGTTTGCCCTGTATAGATATAATGTTTAATATGTTGGTTATGCTTTGAAACTGTGCATGTTTGTTTGCCTTGATCATCTCTGTTTTTGACTTACTGCAGAATTAAGTTTAAATCTAAACATCAAGCTATTTTTGTTGAACAACTATTAGAACATAGATTTAAAACAAAATAAGTAGTTTAAGTTTAAAATTAAAAACTAAAAAAAAAAACTAAGATTCTGAAATTTAAAGTCATCTGGAAAAAAATGCATGCAGTAAACAAATTTATCTTGAATGTTTGGAAATAAGTATGTAATTTGGTTAAAACAATTACATAAATCAAAGTATCATTGGAAGTTATGAATTGTGAAAGGAAATTCAAACTTTTTAAATCTGTATCGAGTTTGCATTTGGGTTTCTACTGCAAATTTGGTTTTGATCTATAACTGATGATCTATTCATTTGGATTGCTTGAAAATCTTCATGGAGTTAGTGTTTGCATCTGTGAGTATAGCAAAAATAATAGAAGAATTTTTAAATCATTGTGATGCTTGATTTTGTCTGAAATTGGTTGTAAACCTAGTTTTAGAAGCTGTCTGTAAATTGATTTCTACATCCCCAATATTGCATCGAGCTGTATGATTTTTGGGGAGTAGCATGCATGGTGGATCAGTGGTCCATGGCCGGAGTTGTAGCAATTGTAGTTGATCGGAGGTGTTGATTTTGGGAATTGTTGATGATGGGTTTTGGGCACAATTTCACCTGATGTCTCGATTATGATTCGAGACATAAAGTGGTGTTTGGTTGGTCGTAGGGGCTTGTGAAGTGTTTGGGTGACTTGTCGGAGGTGTTGCCGTTGACTGGAGGAGGCCTGGCAATGGTGCAGGTTGCACGGTGGAGTTGGGTGATGTCTGTTTGATTTGGGTTTTGTTTGGGTTTGGGCACTGGGGTTTAGCTCGGGGGGAAACTCGAGCATTTTTGGTTGTGGCTCGGGTTTATACTCGTGTTGATCTGGGTAATGATGTGCTGTGTTAAACTGTTAGTTTAACAGTTTTAAGTTTTTAAATTAAAACAGTTTTTTTTTTAAGTTTGATTTAAACAGTTTTTAAAGATTTAAAATCCATGTGTTTTGTTTCCTTAGTTTCCAAAAAAAATAAGGGGTGAACCCAAACTAAAGTGTTAACAAAAATTTCAAATTTAAAAATAAAATAAGTTTTAAACTTTAAATAGTTTAAATTAAAGTAAAATTTTTGTTTTTGAAATTGAATTGTTTTATAAATGAAATTTATATGATTTGTTTAAATGTTTTTAGCTAATGTTGTTTTCAAACTTATTTTGGAAATAATAAAGTAAATTTATAATTGTTTTTTTATTAATTAACAAATAAAGTTTAAGATAACTTATTAACTTGGAATTAGATTTGTTAATTAATAATTAGAGAAAGTAATTAATGATTTCTTTATAATTTAATTTAATTAAAGAAGTAAGTTAAGTAAAGATTTCAAGATTATTTAAGATAATGTTTTATCTTAAAATAATTAATTATGTATTAATAATTTGTAATTAGTTAGTTAATTAAAGAATTTTAAGTTAATTAATTTATTTAAATAATTATTTAAAAGGGTTTAATTAAGTAATTAATTAAGTATAATTATTTATTTAATTAACTATTAATTAAGATGATAATTTAATTAATGTCCAATGATTAATTAAATTGTAATTACTTATTAATTAAGTAATTAAAGGTTAATTAAAATAGTAAAGGTTTTATTAAGTCTTAATTGAGTTTTCTTAGTTAATAATTAAAGGATTATTAAAAATAAATGCTAATTAATTAAGAATTAATTAACTATTTTATTTAAGGTTAATTAATTTTAATTAAGGATTAATTAATTATATTTATGGATTAATTAATTTGTAATTAAGATTGTTAATTAATAATTAAGTTTATTAATTAATGATGAGAGTTGATTAATTAGTTAATTTAGGTTAATTAATTAATTATAAAAGTAATTAGTGATTAATTACTTTTTATTAAAGGATTGATTAATAATTAAGGTTTATTAATTAATATTTGAAGATAATTAATCTGTTAATGGAAGATTAATTTGGATTAATGAGTAATTAGGGATGAATTACTCAATTTTGTTTTATGAGATGAATGAAATTAAGTAATTAATTAATTTGTTAATTAATCAAGTATGGTCACTTGATAAATGGTTAAGTATGATTACTTAATAAAGTTTTGATAAGGTTAATTACTTAAGATAAGTAATTGATAAATTACAGAGGTAATTGAATTAGGTAAATTACTGATTGGAAAGTAATTTTAAATGGGTAATTACTTGTTAAAGTAATTAAAGGTTTATTACTTGGGTAATAAATCAAAGGATTTATAAAGTAATTAAGAAGTAATTAAGAATAATTAATTATTGTATTTAAGTTGATTAATTAAAAGCAATTAATCTAAGCATGATTAATTAATTAAGGTTCATTAATTGGTATGATTAATGAGAATAATTAAGGATTAATTATTTGATTAAGAGTTAATTAATCATGGTTGATTATTTAGGATGGTGATTAAGCAATTGGTTTAACTAATGGTTATTTAAGCAAGATTTATTTTGATGAAGGTAATTAATTTAATTAATTTTAAATTAATTAAGAAGTAATTAATTTAATTCACTTTAAATTAATTAGAGATAGTTAATTTAATTCAGTTTAAATTAATTATAATGTGGTTTGAGTTAATCATTGCTTATGAATGATTGGATGACATTGGTTGTCTTGAATGCTGTGTGATCTCAGAAATGAGATAAGTATGTTTGTGTGATATGAATACTTGATTGCATTGTGATGATTACATAGATTATCAATTTGGATGTTGATATATGGAATATCTATTATGATATTGATAATGTGGATTACCTGTTATTTGATAATGTTGATTATCAATTGTGATTTGCGAGTTATCTATCTGTATGTATATAGATACTGTATTGAATTGTTTTTAAAACCTTTAAAACAACTTGGACTTAAAAGAACGCTTTGGATTTCGATGAGACTGGGATCGGATTTCCATATTTGGATATCCGAATACCACATCGATTCCAATTAAACGTGGATGACATTGGTTGTCTTGAATGCTGTGTGATCTCAGAAATGAGATAAGTATGTTTGTGTGATATGAATACTTGATTGCATTGTGATGATTACATAGATTATCAATTTGGATGTTGATATATGGAATATCTATTATGATATTGATAATGTGGATTACCTGTTATTTGATAATGTTGATTATCAATTGTGATTTGCGAGTTATCTATCTGTATGTATATAGATACTGTATTGAATTGTTTTTAAAACCTTTAAAACAACTTGGACTTAAAAGACACGCTTTGGATTTCGATGAGACCGGGATCGGATTTCCATATTTGGATATCCGAATACCACATCGATTCCAATTAAACGTTAGGTCGTTAATCCAAGTAGAGCAAGTGAAGATTCGAGGTGTAAGGGCTATACGTCAGTATAACTCTGTGGGTGATTCCGTAATGAGTTTGACGGAATAGATCTTATAGATTCGAGATGGTGGTTCAGAGTGCAAGGGTTATTGTCGTTAACTCTAAGGGTGATTCCAAAATGAGTGTAACGAGATAATGCCTTCGGTTTCGTTCGAACCCGGAACGAACTTGTATGGATTGAATGCTTTCAGAACATCGTCAGGTGGACGATGAGCATTCTAAGTGATGTGTCTATAAAGGTAATCGTAGCCTCAAGCCTCATCAACCGGGAAAGGCTAAAACAGGGGAGGTGCAGCAAAGCTGTCGTGGGTCGCAACCACTGGAGAGTAAGATTTATCCCTGTCTAGAGGTCCCTTTTATTTCGGCTGTGTGGACGGTTGAATAGCTACAACCGTCGGGGTTGTCTTGTTCGGAACTATTCGGTAAGGAATGGGTCCGGCTTTGTGTTGCAGGGGGTCGGGGAGTGATCCTTGGTATAGTGATCTAGGCCACGTACTGTGACGGGCGGTACCCCAGTAGCCCTGCCATTGTATGGAATCCAAAATCCAATAAGTGCCAACGGTTTTGATTGTATTACCCACTTTTGTGGCTAGTAGCTGGAATTTAATGAATGTAACAATTTCGGCTATTTCTTATTTATATGAAAACCCTGGACACTATTATAATATCATCGGATTTCCTATCAAATGTTTTGGTTAGCGTAAGGTAAAAACTTTTCCATGTTTATGTGTGGGAAATCTTATGTGATACCTTTTTCTTTCAAAAGGTTTTTTTAAAGTTAAGCAACTTTAGCCCGTTTACTCACACCAGACCCATGTCTGACCTGGAGTTTATTCTATTTTTCTTAAACTCTTGGGTACTCAAATTTTTACAAGTAGCCAAGGGATTTAGGTTAGGATTTTAAGTTGGCTTGACGAATTCTGAAGGAGCAATGGACCAGGAGGCTTCTGCGTATAGCTATAGAGTATTCCGTTGTGTGTTCTCTGAGTTGTTGTATCGAGTTGTATAACTAGACAGGTGTTTATAACTGTCTAGTATGAGTTGATTATGCTGTGTATCTTTGATGTATATGATACTATGTAAAGTATTTTGTGATTAATATAATTTATTCGTTCCGCTGTTTAGATTCTGATGTTGTTTTCCTTCTTCTTCTCTATCTTTTCTCTTTTCTATCCCTTTCTTTCTTAAAGATGATGCGATTTCTGGTGGTAGAAAGTTGGGTCGTTGCACTTGGTATCAGAGCTTTAGGTTGAGTGAATACCTAGGCTCTGTGGTGGTGTCTTTCTTGAGAGAGCGTACTTGTAGTTTTTATATATAACTATATATATATATATATATATATATATATATATATGCTTCTACCTATCTTTTGGGTTACCTGTTCGGGTATTCCAATATAAGTTATAAAGGTAGATGGAGTAGTGGTGTGAAAAACACAACTACCAATGGTTGGAGTTTTAATGTTTGAGGTTGGAAGTGTATATGTCGAGACTGTAGACCTAATACCGTCTCGAGTAATCTTTGCAGTTTGGTGTAAGATTTCATTTGATCTCTGAAGGAAACCTGATAAGGTTCGGAGTTCATCTTTGAAGTGTAAATTTGATTGCGCTCGTGTGAGCGGATTTTTGAGAATTTGGATCTGTCAGTTGGACAGAAGTAAGTGATGGTATTTTGATACCTCAGGAAGTAGTAGCTGCGTGATGAGGTGCAGTGACTATGGACGTCTCCGGAGATGTTTTCTTACGAAGCAAGTTTAAGGAAGTGTTTCTGTTTCAGGTGTTGTAGCTAAGTTCAGCAGGATGCATGTGTTTAGTTGGAAGTCCAATATTCTCAAAGTGCTTTGGATAAGAAGTCTTTGGCATCTGTGTTAGCAGTGCAGCTCGGAAATGTTCCGTGTTTCAGCAGGAAGATCTTTTTGGCTTAGCATTTCCTGGAGGTGGAATTCAGAAACAGCAGTGAGGATCTGTTTCTTAGATGGATTAGTTGGTCGAGGATAAACTGTTCAGATTAGTGGAGAGAGAACAGTATCTTGGATATTGGATTAGTTAATCGCAAAAGTGACTTGCGATAGTTTGATGATTAACTCAAATAGTCTTTTGCTTTGATTTGTGGCATCTCTATAGGATGTAGAAGTCATGGGATTGCTAAGATTTTTCTGGATATATCTTCAGGAGAGTTAAAGATTTCCCGCGTTGGAGATGTAGTTCTGAATCGACTTGATGTCAGGAGTGATAATGGTGATTCAGCTGGATAGAAGGTTGTTTCCTTGGTTGATTGTTTGGTGTAGCAGCTCTGTATTTCTTGGAATTTCTGTTGAACCTTATTTCCGAGATGTGATGTTTGGTTGGTGCTTGTGTTCATTTGTCGACATTTTCATCTGCTCCAGATCAGAGTTGTGCAGCGGAAGCAAGGTGGGTGTTGTTCTTGGGTAGAAGTAACTGGATATTGCAGTATTTTGGATTAGAGAGTTTCTACTGAATTTATTTTTCAGAATTTGAGGCAAGTTGTTTTCTTCTGTTGATAGTAAAGTTTGGTTTTAATGGTGGATTGATCTTGTGAGGATCAGTTTGTTGAGTTAATCCTGTTTGTTTGTAGAAGCATCAACGAAGGTTGAGCTGATTAGGAAGGATCTATAGGCAGCCCGGATCATCCGGGAAGTTTTAAGTTTAAGTAACGGAAGAATTTGGAATTCGAAGTTGAAGGCTTCGATGTTGTTAAGGTATTCTCTGGTAATGGAAGCAATAAGTTTTGGTAAGCTTCGAGGTATTGGATTCTTTTGAGTTTTTGTAGAGATCAGTGCTTTGGTTTGAAGAGTTGAATTGCCAGTTTGGAAGACTGGAATTCAAATTATTTCACGTACCTCTGAGGGAGTACGTGTTTGGTCATCACTGGTTTTGAGACCAGTAGTTTTGCGAGGTTTTAGATGTTGATCAGACTTGTCTATGGTCTGGTATCTTGGGTAGATTATAGATCTAGCTGAGTAGGAACTCAGTA
Source organism: Allium cepa (assembly GCA_030765085.1). Classification (NCBI taxonomy): domain Eukaryota; kingdom Viridiplantae; phylum Streptophyta; class Magnoliopsida; order Asparagales; family Amaryllidaceae; genus Allium; species Allium cepa. The sequence goes on along the minus strand of CM060937.1, from coordinate 762,330,923 downwards.
GCTTATATGTATAGCTAGTTTGGGTATAGTAGAGCGAGTATCCATGTGTCTGTACTGGGGAAACTCGAGATAATTTTAGGAGGTTTATCCGGATCTGTGTCCGGATAGCTAGTATTGCTTATTTGATTGAATTGATTGTTTGGATGAAATTGTTTGTTTGATTGATAGTGTATGGCTGTTATGTATGTTTGAATTGGTTGAAATAAAGTAAAACTGTGGATTATCTTTGTTTTAAATTTCGAGGAGGAAATTCTGTTAAAGGAGGAGGATTGTAATATCCCGGAATTTCCAGGAGTTTAAAATGCTGATAATCGCTTAATTTAATTATTTGAAATTGATAAAACTGTTATTTTCAAAAATAATTAACCAAGTAATATTTTAATTATTGTTATAAATTGGTTTTATATTAAGATAATTATTTTGTATTGTGTAAAACAATTCTAAATTGATATATTGTTTTCAAAATTTATTAGTATGTTTAAATACATTTATATCTGTGTATTTAAATCTGTGTATTTTAAATTGATTTTAAAATAGGATATATTATTTGCAAATAATAATGAGCTTATTTTAAAATATTTGTTCATATTGATTTAAATTTATTTTAGATTTGACTTTTTAATTTGACTTTGAAATGAATATAAATATGAATTTAAGAATATACATACAAATTTAATAGAATAATATATAATTTGGTTTTAAATTACATAGATAATATTTTAATTAGAAATAAGATTTTGTTTTATTTTTCTTTTATAGAAGTTTATCTAAACAAATTTGATTTGTGTTTATTTAATAAAATAAATGTAAGGCTTTTGAAATAGCATTTTTAAAAATAAGATTGCAATGTTTTGTAATTTCATTTAAATTATCATTGATTTTATTTTATGTTCTTTTTAGAGATTATATTTTATAATTTATATAAATTAACATGCATTTATAAATGTATAAGTGTATTTTTAAATTTAAGAAGCACATTAGTAATTAGGAGAATAATTTTAAAATGCTTTTAAATTTCTTTGAAATTTAAATAAAAAAATTAATATTGACAAATGTTCATTTCTTAAACATTATGATAACAAGTGTTAAACATTTGTGTAAGTAAAGAGACAAGTGTCCATTTTTATTTCTGATTTTCTTTTCAATTTATAAAATCTGAAATTGTTTATATAATCGCCATCTTCCTCCACTTTATTTTTCTTTAAACATTTTATTCATTCCTGAGAGAAACTTGAATATGCATGCAACTTTGAAACTCTTCAAATTCAAACCTGAAATGCAAATCTGAATCCTTCAAACTCAAACACATTCAGAAAATCAAAAGCCTGCAGCGTCCTCAAATCAAAACCCTCTTCAATTTAATGTCTACCTCAAATTTATCAAAGTTTGTAGCTTTTTCAAACTGCAAATCTGAAACCCTTCTGTTTACAATTCAATGCATGTAAAACTGAAGCAATTCAGTAAAACAAAAGCCTGCAGATTCAAAAACAAAATCTGCATTTAACTCCTAAAACCCAAGTATCTGCCTCAAAGTTCGAATGCAATTCAACTCTACAAATTGCTTATGCTTAAACCCTGTAACCTCCTCAAACAAGAAGCCTGAAAACTGAAACTTTATATCAAAAGCCTGCATTAATGTGTGCAAATAAAACTGCAAGCTTGCAGTTATTCTCAAAACAAAATCACCGCAAATGCTCAAGTCATTAAACCTAAAACGCTCTTCAAATATCAATCCATATCTACATCATGTTTCAAGTATTTTTGCAAAGCTATCAACCCAGTTTTTCATATTTCAATGTCTGCATCAATTTCCATTGCATGCAAGTGAATTATCTGGGTGAAAGCAACCTGAAGCTTTTCTGTTGAAAGTAAATTCAGTTTATAGGCTTCTGCTTCAAGTTTAAAATGTTTTGCAAATTTCCAGTCACCTTCAAAATTCTGCACTGTCATCTTTTAAATGAGGTGAGTAAACATTTTTACTAAAATTTAATTAGTTAAGTAGCTGTTGAGTTTATGATGATATTTATATACATATAAGTTTGCCCTGTATAGATATAATGTTTAATATGTTGGTTATGCTTTGAAACTATACATGTTTGTTTGCCTTGATCATCTCTGTTTTTGACTTACTGCAGAATTAAGTTTAAATCTAAACTTCAAGCTATTTTTGTTAAACAACTATTAGAACAAGATTTAAAACAAAATAAGTAGTTTAAGTTTAAAATTAAAAACTAAAAAAATAAAAATAAGATTCTAAAATTTAAAGTCATCTGGAAAAAAATGCATGTAGTAAACAAATTTATCTTCAACGTTTGGGAACAAGTATTTAATTTGGTTAAAACAATTACATAAATCAAAGTATCATTGGAAGTTATGAATTGTGAAAAGAAATTCAAAATTTTTAAATCTGTATTGAGTTTGCATTTGGGTTTTTACTGCAAATTTGGTTTGTTCTATAACTAATGATTTATTCATTTGGATTGCTTGAAAATCTTCATGGGGTTAGTGTTTGCATCTGTGAGTATAGCAAAAATAATAGAAGAATTTTTAAATCATTGTGATGCTTGATTTCGTCTGAAATTGGTTGTAAACCTAGTTTTGGAAGCTGACTGTAAATTGATTTCTGCATCCCCAATATTGCATCGAGCTGTATGATTTTTTGGGAGGAGCATGCATGGTGGATCAGTGGACCATGGCCGGAGTTGTAGCAATTGTAGTTGATCGGAGATGTTGATTTTGGGAATTGTCGATGATGGGTTTTGGGCACAGTTTCACCTGATGCCTCTATTTTGATTCGAGACATAAAGTGGTGTTTGGTTGGTCGTAGGGGCTTGCGAAGTGTTTGGGTGACTTGTCGGAGGTGTTGTCGTTGACTGGAGGAGGCCTAGCAATGGTGCAGGTTGCACGGTGGAGTCGGGTGATGTCTGTTTGATTTGGGTTTTGTTTGGGTTTGGGTACCGGGGTTTAGCTCGGGGGGGAAGTCGAGCATTTTTGGTTGTGGCTCGGGTTTATACTCGTGTTGATCTGGGTAATGATGTGCTGTGTTAAACCGTTAGTTTAACAGTTTTAAGTTTTTAAATTAAAACAGTTTTTTTTTTAAGTTTGATTATAAACAGTTTTTAAAGATTTAAAATCCATGTGTTTTGTTTCCTTAGTTTCCAAAAACAAAATAAGGGGTGAACCCAAACTAAAGAGTTAACAAAAATTTCAAATTTAAAATAAAATAAGTTTTAAACTTTAAATAGTTTAAATTAAAGTAAAATTCTTGTTTCTGAAATTGAATTGTTTTATAAATGAAATTTATATGATTTGTTTAAATGTTTTTAGCTAATGTTGTTTTCAAACTTATTTTGGAAATAATAAAGTAAATTTATAATTGTTTTTTTATTGATTAACAAATAAAGGTTAAGATGACTTATTAACTTGGAATTAGATTTGTTAATTAATAATTAGAGAAAGTAATTAATGATTTCTTTATAATTTAATTTAATTAAAGAATTAAGTTAAGTAAAGATTTCAAGATTATTTAAGATAATTTTTTATCTTAAAATAATTAATTATGTATTAATAATTTGTAATTAGTTAGTTAATTAAAGAATTTTAAGTTAATTAATTTATTTAAATAATTATTTAAAAGGGTTCAATTAAGTAATTAATTAAGTATAATTATTTATTTAATTAACTATTAACTAAGACGATAATTTAATTAATGTCTAATGATTAATTAAATTGTAATTACTTATTAATTAAGTAATTAAAGGTTAATTAAAATAGTAAAGGTTTTATTAAGTCTTAATTGAGTTTTCTTAGTTAATAATTAAAGGATTATTAAAAATAATTGCTAATTAATTAAGAATTAATTAACTATTTTATTTAAGGTTAATTAATTTTAATTAAGGATTAATTAATTATATTTATGGATTAATTAATTTGTAATTAAGATTGTTAATTAATAATTAAGTTTATTAATTAATGATCAAGAGTTGATTAATTAGTTAATTTAGGTTAATTAATTAATTATAAATGTAATTAGTGATTAATTACTTTTTTTAAAGGATTGATTAATAATTAAGGTTCATTAATTAATATTTGAAGATAATTAATCTGTTAATCAAAGATTACTTTGGATTAATGAGTAATTAGGGATGAATTACTCAATTTTGTTTTATGAGATGATTGAAATTAAGTAATTAATTAACTTGTTAATTAATCAAGTATGGTCACTTGATAAATGGTTAAGTATGATTACTTAATAAAGTTTTGATAAGGTTAATTACTTAAGATAAGTAATTGATAAATTACAGAGGTAATTGAATTAGGTAAATTACTGATTGGAAAGTAATTTTAAATGGGTAATTACTTGTTAAAGTAATTAAAGGTTTATTACTTGGGTAATAAATCAAAGGATTTATAAAGTAATTAAGAAGTAATTAAGAATAATCAATTACTGTATTTAACTTGATTAATTAAAAGCAATTAATCTAAGCAAGATTAATTAATTAAGGTTCATTAATTGGTATGATTAATGAGAATAATTAAGGATTAATTATTTGATTAAGAGTTAATTAATCAAGGTTGATTATTTAGGATGGTGATTTAGTAATTGGTTTAACTAATGGTTATTTAAGCAAGATTTATTTTGATGAAGGTAATTAATTTAATTAATTTTAAATTAATTAAGAAGTAATTAATTTAATTCACTTTAAATTAATTAGAGATAGTTAATTTAATTCAGTTTAAATTAATTATAATGTGGTTTGAGTTAATTATTGCTTATGAATGATTGGATGGCATTGGTTGTCTTGAATGCTGTGTGATCTAAGAAATGAGATTAGTATGTTTGTGTGATATGAATACTTGATTGCATTGTGATGATTACATAGATTATCTATTTGGATGTTGATATATGGAATATCTATTATGATATTGATAATGTGGATTACCTGTTATTTGATAATGTTGATTATCAATTGTGATTTGTGAGTTATCTATTTGTATGTATATAGATACTGTATTGAATTGTTTTTAAAACCTTTAAAACAACTTGGACTTAAAAGACACGCTTTGGATTTCGATGAGACCGGGATCGGATTTCCATATTTAGATATCCGAATACCACGTCGATTCCAATTAAACGTTAGGTCGTTAATCCAAGTAGAGCAAGTGAAGACTCGAGGTGTAAGAGCTATACGTCAGTATAACTCTGTGGGTGATTCCGTAATGAGTTTGACGGAATAGATCTTATAGATTCGAGATGGTGGTTCAGAGTGCAAGGGTTATTGTCGTTAACTCTAAGGGTGATTCCAAAATGAGTGTAACGAGATAATGCCTTCGGTTTCGTTCGAACCCGAAACGAACTTGTATGGATTGAATGCTTCCAGAACATCGTCAGGTGGACGGTGAGCATTCTAAGTGATGTGTCCTATAAAGGTAATCGTAGCCTCAAGACCCATCAACCGGGAATGGCTAAAACAGGGGAGGTGCAGCAAAGCTTCGTGGAGTCGCACCCATTGGAGAGTAAGATTTACCCCTATCTAGAGGTCCATTTTGTTTCGGCTATGTGGACGGTTGAATAGCTACAACCGTCGGGGTTGTCTTGTTCAGAACTATTCAGTAAGGAAAGGGTCCGGCTTGTGTTGCATGGGGTCGGGAGTGATCCTCGGTACGGTGATCTAGGTCACGTACTGTGACGGGCGGTACCCCAGTAGCCATGCCATTGTATGGAATCCAAAATCCAATAAGTGCCAACGGTTTTGATTGTATTACCCACTTTTGTGGCTAGTAGCTGGAATTTAATGAATGTAACAATTTCGGCTATTTCTTATTTATTTGAAAACGCTAGACACTATTATAATATTATCGGATTTCCTATCAAATGTTTTGGTTAGCGTAAGGTAAAAACTTTTCCATGTTTATGTGTGCGAAGTCTTATGTGATACCTTTTTCTTTCAAAAGGTTTTTTTAAAGTTAAGCAACTTTAACCCGTTACTTACACCAGACCCATGTCTGACCCGGAGTTTATTCTATTTTTCTTAAACTCTTGGGTACTTAAATTTTTATGAGTAGCCAAGGGATTCAGGTTAGGATTTTAAGTTGGCTTGACAAATTCTGAAGGGGCAATGGAGCTGGAGGCTTCTGCGTATAGCTATAGAGTATTCCGTTGTGTGTTCTCTGAGTTGTTGTATCGAGTTGTATAACTAGACAGGTGTTTATAACTTTCTAGTATGAGTTGATTATGCTGTGTATCTCTGATGTATATGATACTATGTAAAGTATTTTGTGATTAATATAATTTATTCGTTCCGCTGTTTAGATTCTGATGTTGTTTTCCTTCTTCTTCTCTATCTTTTCTCTTTTCTTTCCCTTTCTTTCTTAAAGACGATGCGATTTTCTGGTGGTAGAAAGTCGGGTCGTCGCACAAAGTGAGATAAAATGGCTTCACCTATACAAGTAGGCTCGGCCACATCACAATTAGGCTCGACCATCACCACATAAGGCTCGACTACGATTGGATTCAAGGCATCTAGGCTCAGCCAAGACAAGCAAGGGCATGGCTATGGTGTAGGACATGAAGAGATGCAAGTTACATATGTTGGAAGGCAAAAAGGCAAGAGTTTGAGATGTATTAGGTTCGGCCCTTTGTTTGTTTGGCTCGGCTATTGGGTTTGGGTAGGGTCTAGGCATCACAAAGTCACGGCTAGGGGATGGTAAGGCCATGGCAAAGCAATTTGGTGAAGTTTCAATTTGTGGCCGAGGCTAAGAAGTGAAGGTGGAGGATAAATTGCTCGGCTAAGCTATGAAACAAGGAGATGGTGATGGGGTTTTGCATTTTTAGTCACGACAAGGGGTTAGGTGGTGGTGATGAGGTTGTGGAGGTGGTCATGGTGGTGGTGTGATGGTCGGCTAGAGGTGAACAAGGTGGTGGCCGAGCATGTCTAGAAGAAAAACAAAGAAAAGAGAAAAAGTAAGTGGAAAAAGAAGAGAGAAGGAAGCCATGGAAACTCGAAATAATTTCTCTTGAAAGCAAATGAAAAAAATGAGGAGATGAGAATCTTTTTGTACGTGATCTAGATATGAAGTGGTGGCTAGGGTTTAGTGGTAAACGGGTAAAGATGTGAAGATGAGTGGCTAGTGAAATGAAAGGCTAGAAAATGAAGAGGCCTATCTCCTATCCAAGAAAAGTAACCTAAGACTCTTGAATTTTCCTAAGCCCAATTATCAGAATAAACAAATAAGAATCCAATACATAAAATAAAAGTCTAAACGAAATAAAATAGAAAATAAAATAAAGAAATGAACATAGGAAAAATAGAAAATAAAATACAAAAAATAATTACGTGTATAACGCTGAAAGTTATCAAATTTAAAAAGTATAAAACGGGATTTTACGAAACGAAAAGCAGAACAAATATTAAAATAAAATACAGTTTCAAAGAAAAAGATTAGAATTTAAAAATGTAGAGATCCTGACTCGACCTTCGAAAATCGGCACCGAATACGACACCCATATTCAAATGCCGCAGATCCAAACGTCCAACCTGGTGCACCGGAGCTTATAACACAATTAAGTAAACAACACGGCGGAAGAAAAAGAATAATACATTGATACAATATCGATACAACATATAATACAATAGATATCAATATATATCAGAGATATGATACAAGAAAATAGCAACGGAAAAGAAAATAAATAATGCCAGCAGCGGAACAAAATCTCCAAGATAGTCTTCAAGAGAGAACTCCAGTAGCAGCCCGAACTAACGTCACAATACACAAAGACAAGCAAGTGCAGTCCATATCCAAAGATTGAACTAGCTCCAGATAATCTACTAAACCTGACTATCTGAAAAACGCAACTCTAGACTGCCCGTGTGGACAAATTTGAGCACCTAGAGTTTAGGAAAGAAACAATAAACTCTGGATCAGTCATGAGACTGGTATGAGTAACAAAAATAGTCTATCTTTAAAAACAAACAAAGAAATATTTTAAAATAGATCTGCAATGCTTTTAGAAAATGTAACTACCATAAGACCTCCCACCACACACACAATGCAAACGCAGAATTGGAGGAGATTTCACGACAATCTAGAGCTGAACGTGGGCGGTGGCAGTACGTCTAGGCCGGTGGAGATGGCCGCGACTTCATGGCTGGGTGGCTCGAGGCATGGAAGCTCATGGCGTTTGGTCAATCTCTACTGGCGGCTGTGTGTCGAGTTGCTGTAGCGTGAGCGATGATGTTAGGGTTTGGAGGTGCGTATTTACAATTATACCCCTGTTTTATTTTTAATTTTAATATAAAATTTTCAACGTTCTAACTAGCATAACTTATTCATACGAGCTTAGATTTGAACGCAGTTTCTTGCATTAGGATCGCATCGAAATTCCAAACAATGCAAAACTAGTTTGGTTGGATTCTGAGACAGTTTGCATTTTAGGATTTATTTGAATTTCAAATCGATGATAAATCAAAGATGATTGATTTAACCCACTCACAAATACTAAACCTTCTCAATTCAAGTGTCTCCATGACATCCTAAGAGTATATACAAAACATCAAATTCATATAGTTAAACATGCTTGATACGTAGATTCTTTGATATTTTTATTATAAGTGCAAGGTGGAGGAAAACATTTTGAAAGTATAATATAAATCTTAGCCATCATAGGTACCATTATAGTATGCCTACTATAGCTACCATATTAGATGGCAGGTTCTACAGCTAAAACCGTACAGGGTTTCGTATTGGGAATTGGATTTCCAACAAATGGTCAGGCCAAGTAACTTCCCATTGCCACATGGGTATGCCTCTGGAAGGACACCCCAGGAACCTAACCGGATCTCTGCCAACACAAGGCCGGGTTACCCCTAACTGGGTAACTACTGACACGAGTATGCCATCCCCCGGTCGTAACCAACCTTTAACCCGGGATCCCGATAACCAACAACCAAAAAGTAATAAATTCGCAGTAACCACATAGGTTAAATATCTGGTCTCCATACCATGATACCACCTCTATCCAGAAAGAAATGAACATACCCTCAAGGGGGCGCGATCCCCAAGTAACCTTGCTGCATCTTTCCTGTTTCGACCATTCCAGGGTGTGAGGTTCGACGAAGTCTCGCCCACAAAGCTACGCTTTTCGCAAAAGCCACGCTTTTCGCAAAAGCCACGCTTTGATCAACAAATGGTCAGCAGCACTCAGCATGCCACATTACCAAGTTGGGAATATGTCACTAATAACCTTCAACTACATAACCTCTGAGCTCGTACGTCTCAGAGAAGGGTGTTAAGCTAAGAGAATAAATTCTCCGCCACCAACAGAAATGTATTCTAAAGAAATCTGCTTTATATCTCAAAATGTAATGTCAGACATACAATCCATACAAGTCTGTTCCGGGTTCGAACAGAACAGAAGGCACCTCCAAAGAAGTCCTTGCAATCCGGGTATTCACAATCCCGATCGGGCTTCCCATCACTTAGGGGATCTCTATACCGACGCGACTCGGTGCAGAGACAATCAACAAGTTATCCTTTCGTTCTCGAAAATACCCGGTCTTCACCATCGGTCTTCAAATGCTATCCATATGCGTTGTAGCACTATTCGGAATGGGTTACGACACAAAGGTCTTCTCACAGCTAAACTGAATAGTGAGTGTAATATTTAAAAATCATATGGATACTGGGTCTCAATTAAGTCACAACTTAATAATTCAAAACTTTCTTTCAAGTGGTTTAAACCAATTACCATTTCAAATCTTTTAAACAAAAGATTTATTTCATAAAGTTCACCTAGTTTTACAAAGATTCATTCTCGGATTTCAAAACAATTCCATGTTAATTGGATTAATTCATTAAATCTTTAAATCAAAGATTTGTCTTATAGCTTTCAAATCGTTCCCAAATATTCATTTTCAAAACTCGTTTCCAAATAATCATCTATAAATTGGAAAACTATTTCAGTTTAAACTTGAAATCCCTTTAATACAATTTGAAACGAAAGCTTTTTATCATTTAGAAACAACAGTTTTATTTTGGAAAACCCCGATTTCATTTATACAAGTTACAATCTTTGGGTTAATTCAAATTCCCAAAAACAACACTTTAAATATGGTTTAAAACCCGTATAAACTTGTATAATTCTTTTTAAATCATAAATACCAATATAGGATTCAATTTCAAATATTGAATTCCAGTTTAAATCAAGAATTTCAAATTTCAAATCTTTATTAAGTTATTCAAAATAACTTACATTTTTAAAACAGCTTTTCAACAGCTTTTCACTTTAAACCCAATCCATTTCCAACCTATTTGAAATAAAATATTCAACTTTTAAACTATTTCAAAATCTGTGACTTAACCAATTTCCTCATGAAATCCATATTCGTGTGTGTGTAAGTGTAGTCCAGGGGTTTAACACAATAGTGCAACATCGTTCAATCATGACAGATCAAATGCAACAATATATCTGATAAGCGATATAAACTATAACACTTATCTTCATTCACAGATCACAGATATATTTATCATAGGTAATGAATTACATCACAGATAATTAATCACATTATAGATCACCACACAAATCAGGATATATCACAAAACATCAGACATCGGGAATATCAACAATTCAACCATTCAATAAGATCTAAACATTCATAGGTAAAATTTATTAATCAACTGATTAATCTAGATCAGATGTATTATTTGTCATTAATTTTGGTTACTTAACATAAGTTAATTTCAAATCATCTGAGATAAATTTCGATTTTATTATTAACTAACCATCCTTAACTTATGATTCAATTGATCTTTAACTTCTAAATAAATCTTAGTTAATCACCTTTATTAACGATTAAAATTTCTTTAATTACTTTTCTAAAGAAATTCACTCATATTGATCATTATTGATTATAAATTGAATAACCATTAAAAACACATTAATTAATTCTAATTATTTAGTTAATTAGGTTCCTAGCAATAACTAAATTAATTCTTAATTACTTGATTGATTTATTTCTAATCAAAAATTAATTCTCTTCGAATGGTTAAAACAAATTTCAAAACCCTCTTATTTCACAAGTTCAAGAATTATTTATCTTATAATAGAAGTTTAAAAGAATTAGAACCCAATTTCAAATTAATTTCAAATCAATTTTAAAATACACTTTAATAATCAAAATTGTTTAAATCATTTTTATATTTAAAAACATCCATTTATTTCAAATCTAAAATACATATTTAATTTTAGATTTCAGATTAAACTTAGTGTAACAACATGAAATTTTTGAAGATTTAAAACTGGAATTTAATATGATTTTATATTAATGTTTAGGTAGAGAAGAAAATCATATAATTTATAATAAAGGGAATGTTAGAAATTAAATGAGAAATTGAAATAAATGGAATAATATTGAAACGAATAAAATTTGGATAGATTTAATGAAACCGAAATAAATGAAATAGGTAAGTATTATACCTGAATATAATTGAATATGGAGAAACATAAAAGTAAGTATTGAATTCAAACTATGTATAATTTGGGTAATAAAATATGTTTATTTATGGAGTTAGATTGTTTATATTATTTTAGGCTATACATCAAATAGAAGAGAACAAGCGTAAATCTTAAGGGTGTGATAACAATTATTATATATTACCTAATTTATCGGTCAATCAATTTATTTGAAACAAAGTCCTCTTAAATGTTAAGTAATTTTAATAACTATTATTGAGGAAACGTTACTTAATGATTTTTAATTTAGTAACGGAAGAGTGAATGAGAATTGATAGAAAACATAAATTTATCTATAAGTAAACAAGAGTATATATTGAACTAATTTATGATAATCGGATAATGCGGTGTTAATGGAAATTGATCATGTTATATATTGGATATATACCTGGGTGGGTAAGTAGTAAACTTTTAAATGAAAGAAAGTAAGTAAGTGACCATTTATTTAGGTTATTTATTCATTTAGTATGTTAAATAAAAATTTGGGAATCAGATCTCAATTAAGGAAAATTAAGTTGTACGTTAATTTGAAATAAAATCTAATAAATATTACATTAATAAGGAATGTAGTACAAATGGTTAAGGATTGTCAAATTTGGTAGAAAGGGATTGGACTTAGGAAATTTTGTTAATTGAGTTTAAAACCTTAATTAATACGCGTAATTGACAAGATTCACATTTTTAAATATAACCGTTGATACAAATCTAAGATGTATATAGAAGTATCAGTGTAACGAAATGTAAACAAATGTTAAATATGCTTATAGGATAACGATTGTTTAAATAAAAAAGAATGGGAATCAACATTTAATTATTTATTTGAATTTAAATCACGATAATATGATTTATTGCAATTAAATGGATTTAATATTTTTTTAAAATTACGTAAATATTTAGGTAGATGAAATTGAAGTTATTTATGTAATGAGTATGAATCTAATGTTAATTTTACTTATAAAATGACAGTTGATATTAAATGGAAAGAATGCAAGTTTAAGTTGTGTCAATATATTGGAAATTAGTGTATAATAATAGGTTTTATTGAAATTAAATGAAATCAAACATCTAATTATTATGTTAATAGAAAGTAAAATGGAATGTAAGAATATGGTGGTAATAGTTGTAAATCAATTATTTTATCCGTTTAATGATAGTGAATTTAATAATAGAATGAAATTGAATTCAATAGAATTTTTGGAGATTAAATTTATAAATTTGGAATTTAATGAAACTGAGGTTAATATTGGGATTGATAAATTTATCCTCTCTAATTTGACATTTAAATTTTGTTTAAATCATTGTAAATTTTTGAGAAATATAAAGGTGTTAAAAATTTACAAATTTTAGAATTTGAGTTTTAAATTTGAATTAATCAATTAATTGTAAATTATTTAATTAATATAAAAATAGCCAATTTGGCCACTGGCTCAGATTCCTAAGAAACTTATTTCATCGGATCCGTAACGGTGAATTATAATAATGTTTCAAGTTTCACAGCGATCGGACTTATCGTTTGATCGTACGGACTCGAAACGCCTTGAAATTTATGCCATTGAAATCAATTTGAAAAATATTGATTTTAGCATAACTTCTTCATACGATGCAATTTGAACCTAAAACATTTTCCATTGCTTTCAAAATATTTTATAACACCTATTTTGATATATGGGTTGACCCAATTTCCTTTCGGAGTCAGAACGGGCTTTTTGGGCAATTTTGGTGTTAGCGCATATATATGTTTTATCAATCTATTCTAATTTCTGACCTACCTATATAAACCCGGTTATAAACCCTAACATCAATCTATTCTCATTTGTTTGTGCGTACAACTCCTCAGCTGCTCCTCTTCCCAATGTCTGCAACCCCTAGATCCAATTTCAAATTTAAAAATCAAATGAAAATTCAAACTCCTCAGAAAAATCTGAAAAAAATATATGTTGAAGCTCTCGACTAGCGTAATTCACTGGTGTTGTTCGTTTTTCATTTTGGATTGTCATCTGATCAGTAAAAATGGAGGAAGTTTCGGCCGTTCATCATCGCCGCGATCAAACTTGTCGGATCGACAAACCCTTTTTTGGTTTTGAAGAGAGGACCGTGGGAACTTCATCCATGCAGTTTATTTCGTGAATCGATGGTTAGATCGTCGTGAAATATCGATTAGGGTTGTAAATTTATAGGCGGCAGCGGCCTCTAGGGCGGTGCGCAGGGGGACAGGCAGGTGTGGCTCGAGGTGAGCAAGACGATGTAGTAGCGGCGTGGTTGATGGAGGCACGGGGTGGCGTACGTCGGTGGTCAAAGTTGGCAAATTTGGGTTCGGTCTCGTGTAATTCAATCTCGTAAATCATCATATCTATCACATACGATATACGATTTACGCGCGGTTTTTTTATTAGGATCGTATTGAAATTCCAGACTTGATGACACAAGTTTGGACAAATTCTGAGACGGTCAAATTTTTGGTTTTAAATTGAATTTAAATTCAAATTAAATTCAAAAGGTGAGTGTTTTAACTCACTCACAACTTGTAAAATTTCTTATGTTTGTTAAATTGATAGATGATGTGATTTGAAATTTATTTATGTTTGTTTCGCATATTTTAGTCATCATCTCAGTTAATTGCATTTATTTAATTAAATTGTTATTTACTTATTTATTGCGTATTAACTGCCAGTTGAATTCATATTTATTTTTATTGCATATAAAATGTCAGTTAAACAGTTATAATTTATTTTGAATATAAACTGATAATTGATACCAGTTATTTATCACCTGTTATATATTGATGTATTGTTTGAATTTGGATGATGATTGTGATAAATGAATGTATGAGTCTGATGGACGAATGGATGTTTATTCATATTAATTGCAAGTTGTCACGCATTTCATTTCATTCGGGATTGCGGTTTGAAATGATATATAACCGTAATTTTTATTCTAAATTATGGATTGAAATGATAGATATCCTATCACTTGACCATAGGGTAGAAAATTATATACACCGCCCGTCGGTCTATATATATATAAATATTTTGAAAATGATTTCTATGGTTTGGATAGGATACGGTTTAATAAATATAAAATTTTGATCTTATATAAAATCTTATTTTTATATACATACATAGTCAAACTATTGAATTTAAGCTATGCATAAATTTGTTAAATAAAATAAATAAGTCGAATAATGGAGTTTAACGATTTAAATCAATTAAGATTGGATGGTAAATTGGAAATTTATTTGAATGGAACTTATTTAAAGTTTTCACTCCATAAGTTGATGTAAAACTTATTAAAGCTTGGAAATTTTAAAGGTATGATATTTATAACTGGATTTTTATTCAAGATAAATTAAATGAATATTTATAGCATAAATAAATTAAAGGAAATATTTAAGTTTTTAGTAATTGGAGTTTTATTTTAAATGATTTTTTATCTATTATGTAAACATTTCAAAACTAAATAATAGGACAATGAGTTGGTAAATATAAATTTCCAACCTTAATTTTTGAAATTGTTAAATACTCAAGTTTGAAATATTTGGAAATTGAAGGGGTTTATTTAACTAAAAGTGAATTTAAAATTTATGGATTTAGACTAAAATTTTAAATGAATAAAATTGTGAAGTCGTCGAAATTATTTTATAAAGTAATTTTAAATTAAAACTATTTTATTCTATATACTGTTTGAATATCCAAACCATTCAAGTTTTAGAAGTTATGGTTTTAAAGCTATGAATTACGAAGTATTATGTTTTGAAAGCTATAATTCAAATGTTTGGTTTTCAGATACTATAAATTTTAAAGCAGTATGATTTTGGAAAAGAAATATATTTGAAATAAAATGATATTATTGATTTGGGTTTTATAAAAATAATATCAAAATGAGTTGTTTTGGAAATGGAAATGATATCGTATTTATGGGTTTTGTAACAACCCTGTATTTTGTAATTATTTTATTGTATATTTTAATTATTTTTAATGTAAGATTTTGATTTAAAAACTTATTTTACTTATTTGAAATGATTAAATTTATTATTTAAATATAATCTTGATTTTTATGAGTTATAATTCCAAACTTGTGTAAGTTGAATATTTGCCTGAAATGCTTATTTTGGTCAAAATAGTCAAACTATGACTTTCAACTTAAAATTTTAAAAGTTTAAAAATTTAATTTTTTTCATTTATTTAAAGACTTTGGCTTTTGTTTTCTTAAAAATCTAATTTTGGAAATTTTCTTGAAATGATTTCTGATCATTTGTCCAAATAAAAATAAACAATGTCTAAAAATTTGATTTGGATAAAAAGTGTAACTTTAATAGAAACTATAAATTTTATAATTCTAAAGGCAAAATTTTCATGTTGAACTGTATACAATTGTGTAACATTTGTTTCACTTTTGTTTTGGTCAGATTTGTTGTATACTTTTTTTTAAAAAAAGTTAGTAATAATTAGTGTGAAATGGGAAATAAACTTTACATTTCTTTTACATATGTTTACATCTGTTTCTTAACTTTATATTTAACAATCAATTGGATGAAGCTAAATCAAATGTTATTCATTATGGTATAATAGCTATTAAATTTTGGTTTAAAGTGATGGTTTATTTTTCCTAATAGAAACGTTAGTATTTTAAATTTATTTAATAAGAGAAACAAAATAATTTGTACGTTACTTTGGGCATATATTTAATTGTTGCTCTTGCCTTTTCGTTATCTATTTGATTTTTTTCTTGCGTTAACAATGTAAAGTTTTCAGCCGTATATTCTCTTTTGAGAATCCAAAATCTTGCTCAAATCTTGCCTTAAATCATTTCCGTGTGTGAATTATTTCTTTCCCTCTTGCCTTCCATACGTTTCCACCTATTGGATAGAATTAAATTGCCTCTACCGTTCAAGCATTTTACTCTTGTGTAACAAACGGAAATTTTCGACTTTCGAAAATTCAACATCGATACTCACTTTATCGACTGCCGAGAAATCGAAGGCCAAAAACCCGAAATGTTATGGTTTAAGAAAAAGAAAAAGTATTTAAGAAAAGAGAAGAGAAAAAGATAGAAGATGGAGAGGAAAGAAAATAGGAGAATAGAGTAGAAAATAGAACAGAAAGAAAATAGATCATTTTAAAACAGAAAGAAAAGAATAGAAAAGAAAAAAATATAGAACGGACAGAAACAACAGAACAACATCAGAATCTCACAATTCGCAGCGGAACAACATATAATAATAAATGAATAATCTTTAAACAAAGAACTATATCAGTTATTACATTACATCACATTTCATTACATCATATCATCAGAGTGTACAACAACAACAAACAATACACAGTGCAGCGGAAAAAGAAATACTATAAAAACTAGTAATACGCCACGCCATCCATCTTGCCTCCAGCAACTCCAGAATATCCAGAATATCCTGATAAATCTAACTCTTAACTGCCCGTGTGAAAATTGGTGGGCAACCAGAGTTTAGGAAGGAAAACAATAAACTCCAAGTCAGTCATGTGACTGGTGTGAGAACTCAAAACAGTTTATTTATCTTAAAAATCAAAATAGAAGAATATTTTTAAAGTCAATTCGCAATGCTTTTAAAAATGAGACAACCATAAGGCCTCCCGCACACACACACAATGCAAACGCAGAATCGTAGGAGATTTCTCCTTATGATAGTCAAAGATGCTTGATACGCATTTAAAAGAACATTTTATATTATTACTAGTGTATAGTGTAGGAAAAATTATTTCGAAAGTAGAATATAAATCTTAGCCAGCATAGACATTTCGCACTATGCCTACTATAGCTAACTATGTTCAATAGCAGGTTACTGCCACATTCCATAGCAGGTTATACAACTAAAACCGTACAAGTCACGTATTGTTTCTTTGGATTTCCAACGAATGATCAGGCCAAGGAACTTCCCATTGCCACATGAGAATGCCTCTGGATGGACATCCCCGAGAACCAAACCGGATCTCTACCAACACCACGCCGGGTTAGCCCTAACTGAGTAACAACTGACCGAATATGCCATCCCCCGGTCCTTTGGGACCTTTTCACCGAGCGCTCGCAATCAATTCACACAATCATAACAAAGTGTTTTCAACATGAGTAAGTATCTGGGCTCTATACCATGATACCACCCTTTTCCAGAAGGAAATGGACACATCCTAAAGGGCGCTACCCCTCATAACCTTGCTGCTTCTTTCCTGTTTTGACCATTCACGGGGTGTGAGGCTCGACGAAGTCACGTCCACAAAAACACACTTTATACAAAAGCCGTGCTTTGGGTCAACAAATGATCATAGAAATGATCACCAGGATAGACGATCAAATAAACGATCCTATCACAAATAATCAACACAATGATCATTTACAGCAACACTCAGCATGTCACATTACCAAATTGGGAATATATCGCTGATAACATTCAACTACATAACCTCTGAGCACGTACGTCTCAGAGAAGGGTGTTAAGCTAAAGGAATAAATTCTCCGCCACCAACAGAAATATATTTGAAAGAAATCGGCTTTATATCTCAAATTGTAATGTCAGGCATACAATCCTTACAAGTCTGTTACGAGCTCGAACAAAACCGAAGGCACTTCTTACGAAGCCCTTGCAATCCGGGTATTCACAATCCCGATCGAATTTCCCATCACTTAAGGAAATCTCAATACCAGGAGCTACCCAGTGCAGAGACAATCGATAGGTCATCCTATCGCTTTCACAAATACTCGGTCTTCAACACCGGTCATCAAATGCAATTCATAACGACGTATCACATATTCGGAATGGGTTATACGACCCCATGGTCCTTTCCCGGTTAACCCGAATAGTGAGCGCTTATTCAAAAATAAGTGTGGCATTCAAATTCAAACAAATCACATCAAATACCCATTCAAAGGGAAATATTGATAGTCGGTTATTGAACTATCAATGGATATGGACACATCACCAGTTTCCAAATAATTTTCCAAATTATTTATTTTCCAAAATATCTTTACTAGATATATAATTTCAACACTTCAAAAATAAATCAACATTTATTTTTAAACAAATTCCACTTTCTTTTATAAATTCCTTAGTGAATTTATATTCCAAAATGTTCATGCATATACGATTTCAATTATCCATTTTCAATTTATCTTCAAAAAGATAAATTCTAAATATTCACTTCATATTGGAAAACATTTCCATACTTATTTATTCATAAGTAATTCACAAATCTTTTTATTTTCAACCTTGGAAAATATTCAATATACTTAAGTCGAATTAAGTATATAATTCATTCTTTAAGGAAATCATTCTCTTAAACATATTTATTTGGGCCAAAACGAATGTTGCGTAAAACATCGTTACGACAAACCAAAATCACGAGTATAGGGATTCGAAATTAAAATAGATATATAAATCCCAATACTATACAAAATATTTCCTTTCGAAAATCATTTACTATAACAACAGTGTTATAGTCCATTATTTCCTTTTATTTCTCGAAAACGTCTATTCAAACAATCAATGTTGAAATCTATGGTTTCGAATCTCAACGCATTTTAAAACATCGTTAGATCGTTTTAATTCTGTTTAAAACATCACATTCAAACAATTTCTTCAACATATTATTCACTATTCAAAAACGTGAATATACTATGTTAACAAATTTTCATCCTTTTATACATTTTATTTTAAAGGATTATTCACAGTCAAAACGTGAATATAGCTTCATAAATAAGTTTCAACAATTTACTTATCAAAATAAGTTGTTTGCGAATTTATAAAACAACGTCTATAAATTCTATTTCTATTTATTTATAACAACTTCCTTTTATAAATTCCTTTATTAACCTATTCGATTTATAACTCAATTATACAACAAAGGTTCATATTATAAGTTAAATACTTATAATTTATTCGTTCACAAAAATCGTTCCTTTGAACTTCATAATTATAAATCTTATAACTTATAAGATTCAATTATTTATCCAAAACCATTCTTTTAATGACTTTATAAATTTTATAAACCTATTGTTTATAAAATTCCATTTATAATCTCACCGTTTATAATTCTATAAATTTCATTCAATTATGAAATTCATTTTCACTTCATTCAAACACTTATAAAAACTCTTTTTATAATTTCAATATTTCAATTTATAAATATCCATTTATAAATCTCTTAATATAATTCAATTTATATTATTCTTTTAAAACGTCTTTAATCTCCTTTATTATTTCACCATTTTGATTCATAAAATAATTAAATTTTATAAATCCTATATTTAAACTTTTCACAATAAATTCAAAAATCCCGATTAAACTATTTTATAAATTCATTAGCACCATATTCTCAAAAATCAGTTTTTAACTATATTTCTCAAAAATCATAATTTTTATAACTTTAAAAATTATAACGTTTATTTATTTAAAATGGATCAATTCCAAAAAAATATTTTATATTTTCAAAAATCACTTTATAAATCATTTTAAAATTCCAAAATTCGGTCTAGTGATGCTACACACCAAATAGTCAATCACGACAACAACGATATCATATATCGATATGATAATCCATCAAATATCAAAATATCTGAAATCAAATAAATACTGTTGAGGAATCCAGTTGGATCCCTCCAACCTGTTTTCCTGCATCCACAAACATTAGCACAATACCAATTTCGCTCCAGTACGAAATTATCGCGGTATATGGGATTTAAAATATTATCCGCTTAATAGACGGCGCAATAGGGTCTCATCCGCTAAACAAAAAATGCGAGAAATCAATAACTGCAATATATACATATGCCAATATATATATATTGATATTATATATAATACCAATTTCACTGTTTATGAAATATTCGCGGTATATGTTTTTATTAAATAACATCCGCTTACTAACGGCGTATAATGTCTATTTTAACAATCAATAGATATCAATCAACATTCAAACAAGCATTCAAATATTTTAAATATAACTATTTAAAATAAAATCGAAACTGATTCGATTGAGTGAGAAGTTCTCACCTTGATTTTAAATTCCGTTTTAGCGATTTATTTCGAATAACATTAAACGCGCGTTTAATTTTACCCAAAATTCTCACTAACTCCAAACGACTCCAATCCAACTCCATCGCGTAGTGCTCGTCCATACGATTCCAACGCAACTGGTTTCGCGCGTTTTCGACCTCGTATGAAAAAGATATTGATTTTTGAAGTTTACACGATTTAAAACTAATATTTACAACATAATTAATTATCTTTAAACCCTCACAAGATCGTAGCCGTAGGATCCCAAACCCCATGATCAAGACCGCACGCATATGCTCCTCCCTCTTCATGCGTACGCACCCAGTATACACGAACCCATTATCTCATTTAGGGTTTTGATTTTTGCACCCAAATCAATAGCCTTTGCATCGATCAAGCTACTCCATTTCGACCCCCTACGCAAGAGCCATATTCGGCCCCAAGCATGAGAAGCTCGGCCTTCCCCTTTTCATCGAATTGCGTGCGCAAGCGTGGCCGAACGCGGCCTCCTTGCTGTCAATCCATCGCACCAAATCCAATCACAACCGTTGAAACCCAAGGTCTCACCATCCTCTACGAGTTTCTAGTTGGAAGTTTGTGAAATTATTGAGTAGATTGGAAGATAAATGAGGAAGAAAGATTGAAGTTTTTGGCCGTTGTTTCTAAGGCCGGCTGCAGTTTTTAGATTTAGGTTATTTTTTTTTCTAAAATTTGTGAGTTTATGGTGTATTTATAGAAGAAAATCGAACACTATTCATCCGGAAATTCCGAACTCCGATTTACGCGCCGAAACAGACGTTTCTAGGGTTTACCCCGCGTTCCGGACACAATGGAACAGGTTTCGAAAGCTAATTCGGACATCTGTGCGAGTTATGGCAACAAACGCTCAATTTAAATTAAACCGATTTAAATCGATTTCTAGGCGTTTTAATTTGTACCGGACAAACGGTAAATCCAATCGACTTGAAATTTGAAACCTTACAATAATATCACATTACGGATCCGATGAAACTAGTTTCGTCGAAATCCGAGACTTTTTGAAAAATGGCTATTTTCACTCGTCAAATTTAAATTAAAAATAATTAGATGCGTTTCGAGTTGCCACGATCAAACGATAACTCCGATTGACACGAAAATTGAAATCCGGTAATAACTAACTATTACGGATCCAATGGAACTAGTTTCGTTCAATTCTGAGACTGTTCAAAAATTGACTATTTTCACTAGTCGATTTAATTATTAAAGTATTCAATTTTCACAAATAAACTTTTAATTCGATTTTAAAAGTTCTAAAATATCATTCTAACTCCAACATGATAAAATAAAATTTTACAAATCATTTTCAATCATATTTAACCCAATTTTCAATTATTTTCATAATTTAACATATTAAGTTATCGATTTAATTATCCAATTAAATCCAATAATTCAAATAAAAATTTATTTGACTTATAAATTCACTTATTAATATTTAAAATTAATTAAATATTCATATTTTAATTATCAAAAATTCTGGGTCGTTACAATCTTCCCCCCTTAAAAGAATTTCGTCCTCGAAATTACAAGTAAGAAAAATTACAGAAGCTATTAATTTTCCCAAAATTCATAGTTAAACTTCTTACAAATCTTTACTAAGTTTTCAAAATCATACTTAGTTATGTTTTTCAAAACCAACTATATCATTTAACTTTCAATTCCAAAATCAAAGTTATAGTTTTCAAAATTTTCCAAATTTTCTCAAATTTTTTCTAACGCCTTAAATTTCCGGAAAAATTCGCCATAGTCTCCTTTGCGCGGCTCGATCCGGAAAAAAAATGACAGTATATATATCACAAATATACATCTCATCAAGTAATGAGGCATCCCGCAGGGAAAAAAGTATAAAAGTACGATATGTAATCCGAGATATGTACCTTATATTTTATTAGCGAGCATATACGTCTAATATAGCGCGAAAGCGAGCTCCAAATGCGAAGCAAACGCGATCCGCACCTACTAAACACTCAACAAACAACATGAGAACATGCATATATGAAAATGGTATCGATATACAATCATATAGCAACATAATAACTATATATGCCAACATAGCAAATGTAAACAAACAACAATTGCAATATATTCAACCATCAACTAACTAGCATTCAACTAATTAATATTCATTTATATTCTCATTAATATTCAATGAATTAGGTTTTCAATTTAATCACATTTGATTCTTTACAGTGGATGTTGTTACTAACATTCATTCTTAATTAGTTTATATTCACTAATTCATATTCAAGTTGGTTCACTTCCAAATCAAATTCAATTTTATTTAAGATTCACTTAACTTCCAATTGAATTCCAATTACTTTAGCTTCCAATTTCCTTAATTCAATTTCATTAACACTTAATGAATTATATACAATCAATCAACTAACAATCATATAACAACCAAAGTATATTAATTTCAACCAAATTACTTTACTAATCAATTGGTTTAATTAATTGATTTTCATTCAACTATTCAACTTCCAATAACATTAAATTTTAATGAATTAACGTTTATATTCATTATTCCATTCCAATTTATTCACATTTAATTGATTAACATTCAATCCATTCATTTACAAGAGTTGAATTTCATTTACATAACTTACGTTCACATTTATCAATCAATTCAGCTTCCAAATTCTAAAGTAAATTTTCATTTAACTTTAAATTCATTTTTATTTACAACTCATATTCATAAATATATTCATATAGTTTCACTTCTTATATATATAAGTTTATTTCACAATTGTAAATCACTTTAATTATAATTTCAATTCTTATAATTCTTTTGCTTATACAATTATTCTTTTATTTAGATTATTCAAACAACTAAACAATCAACTTATATACACTTTAATAATTCTGAAAAATTATTCCTTATATATATATAATATACTCAAGTAAAATTATTTCATTTACCCAATTTAAAACAATATTGTGTCGAATTGTTCTATTCAAGTGTTTAGAGATCCCTATCAACAACGTTAATTACTCGTATTAACCAGAATCTATATACCACTCAACAAACCAATCATCACAATATAAAACAATTTTATATCCACTAACAAATACGCTCTCATAGCTATTATTACACTCAACTCATTCTAGAGTACTGCTGACTCTATCTCTAATGAGTAATACCCAACAGAACCATGGTTGTCGCTTAACCATATGCTCTGATACCAAATGTAACAAACGAAAATTTTCGACTTTCGAAAATTCAACATCGATACTCACTTTATCGACTGCCGAGAAATCGAAGGCCAAAAACCCGAAATGTTATGGTTTAAGAAAAAGAAAAAGTATTTAAGAAAAGAGAAGAGAAAAAGATAGAAGATGGAGAGGAAAGAAAATAGGAGAATAGAGTAGAAAATAGAACAGAAAGAAAATAGATCATTTTAAAACAGAAAGAAAAGAATAGAAAAGAAAAAAATATAGAACGGACAGAAACAACAGAACAACATCAGAATCTCACAATTCGCAGCGGAACAACATATAATAATAAATGAATAATCTTTAAACAAAGAACTATATCAGTTATTACATTACATCACATTTCATTACATCATATCATCAGAGTGTACAACAACAACAAACAATACACAGTGCAGCGGAAAAAGAAATACTATAAAAACTAGTAATACGCCATGCCATCCATCTTGCCTCCAGCAACTCGAGAATATCCAGAATATCCTGATAAACCTAACTCTTAACTGCCCGTGTGAAAATTGGTGGGCACCAAGAGTTTAGGAAGGAAAACAATAAACTCCAAGTCAGTCATGTGACTGGTGTGAGAAATCAAAACAGTTTATTTATCTTAAAAATCAAAATAGAAGAATATTTTTAAAGTCAATTCGCAATGCTTTTAAAAATGAGACTACCATAAGGCCTCCCGCACACACACACAATGCAAACGCAGAATCGGAGGAGATTTCTCCTTATGATAGTAAAAGATGCTTGATACGCATTTAAAAGAACATTTTATATTATTACTAGTGTATAGTGTAGGAAAAATTATTTCGAAAGTAGAATATAAATCTTAGCTAGCATAGACATTTCGCACTATGCCTACTATAGCTACCTATGTTCAATAGCAGGTTACCGCCACATTCCATAGCAGGTTATACAACTAAAACCGTACAAGTCACGTATTGTTTCTTTGGATTTCCAACGAATGATCAGGCCAAGGAACTTCCCATTGCCACATGAGAATGCCTCTGGATGGACATCCCCGAGAACCAAACCGGATCTCTACCAACACAAGGCCGGGTTACCCCTAACTGAGTAACAACTGACCGAATATGCCATCCCCCGGTCCTTTGGGACCTTTTCACCGAGCGCTCGCAATCAATTCACACAATCATAACAAAGTGTTGTCAACATGAGTAAGTATCTGGGCTCCATACCATGATACCACCCTTTTCCAGAAGGAAATGCACACATCCTAAAGGGCGCTACCCCTCATAACCTTGCTGCTTCTTTCCTGTTTTGACCATTCACGGGGTGTGAGGCTCGACGAAGTCACGTCCACAAAAACACACTTTATACAAAAGTCGTGCTTTGGGTCAACAAATGATCATAGAAATGATCACCAGGATAGACGATCAAATAAACGATCCTATCACAAATAATCAACACAATGATCATTTACAGCAACACTCAGCATGCCACATTACCAAATTGGGAATATATCGCTGATAACATTCAACTACATAACCTCTGAGCACGTACGTCTCAGAGAAGGGTGTTAAGCTAAAAGAATAAATTCTCCGCCACCAACAGAAATATATTTGAAAGAAATCGGCTTTATATCTCAAATTGTAATGTCAGGCATACAATCCATACAAGTCTGTTCCGGGCTCGAACAAAACCGAAGGCACTTCTTACGAAGCCCTTGCAATCCGGGTATTCGCAATCCCGATCGAATTTCCCATCACTTAAGGAAATCTCAATACCAGGAGCTACCCAGTGCAGAGACAATCGATAGGTCATCCTATCGCTTTCACAAATACTCGGTCTTCAACATCGGTCATCAAATGCAATTCATAACGACGTATCACATATTCGGAATGGGTTATACGACCCCATGGTCCTTTCCCGGTTAACCCGAATAGTGAGCGCTTATTCAAAAATAAGTGTGGCATTCAAATTCAAAAAAATCACATCAAATACCCATTCAAAGGGAAACATTGATAGTCGGTTATTGAACTATCAATGGATATGCACACATCACCAGTTTCCAAATAATTTTCCAAATTATTTATTTTCCAAAATATCTTTACTAGATATATAATTTCAACACTTCAAAAATAAATCAACATTTATTTTTAAACAAATTCCACTTTCTTTTATAAATTCCTTAGTGAATTTATATTCCAAAATGTTCATGCATATACGATTTCAATTATCCATTTTCAATTTATCTTCAAAAAGATAAATTCTAAATATTCACTTCATATTGGAAAACATTTCCATACTTATTTATTCATAAGTAATTCACAAATCTTTTTATTTTCAACCTTGGAAAATATTCAATATACTTAAGTCGAATTAAGTATATAATTCATTCTTTAAGGAAATCATTCTCTTAAACATATTTATTTGGGCCAAAACGAATGTTGCGTAAAACATCGTTACGACAACCCAAAATCACGAGTATAGGGATTCGAAATTAAAATAGATATATAAATCCCAATACTATACAAAACATTTCCTTTCGGAAATCATTTACTATAACAACAGTGTTATAGTCCATTATTTCCTTTTATTTCTCGAAAACGTCTATTCCAACAATCAATGTTGAAATCTATGGTTTCGAATCTCAACGCATTTTAAAACATCGTTAGATCGTTTTAATTCTGTTTAAAACATCACATTCAAACAATTTCTTCAACATATTATTCACTATTCAAAAACGTGAATATACTATGTTAACAAATTTTCATCCTTTTATACATTTTATTTTAAAGGATTATTCACAGTCAAAACGTGAATATAGCTTCATAAATAAGTTTCAACAATTTACTTATCAAAATAAGTTGTTTGCGAATTTATAAAACAACGTCTATAAATTCTATTTCTATTTATTTATAACAACTTCCTTTTATAAATTCCTTTATTAACCTATTCGATTTATAACTCAATTATACAACAAAGGTTCATATTATAAGTTAAATACTTATAATTTATTCATTCACAAAAATCGTTCCTTCGAACTTCATAATTATAAATCTTATAACTTATAAGATTCAATTATTTATCCAAAACCATTCTTTTAATGACTTTATAAATTTTATAAACCTACTGTTTATAAAATTCCATTTATAATCTCACCGTTTATAATTCTATAAATTTCATTCAATTATGAAATTCATTTTCACTTCATTCAAACACTTATAAAAACTCGTTTTATAATTTCAATATTTCAATTTATAAATATCCATTTATAAATCTCTTAATATAATTCAATTTATATTATTCTTTTAAAACGTCTTTAATCTCCTTTATTATTTCACCATTTTGATTCATAAAATAATTAAATTTTATAAATCCTATATTTAAACTTTTCACAATAAATTAAAAAATCCCGATTAAACTATTTTATAAATTCATTAGCATCATATTCTCAAAAATCAGTTTTTAACTATATTTCTCAAAAATCATAATTTTTATAACTTTAAAAATTATAACGTTTATTTATTTAAAATGGATCAATTCCAAAAAAATATTTTATATTTTCAAAAATCACTTTATAAATCATTTTAAAATTCCAAAATTTGGTCTAGTGATGCTACACACCAAATAGTCAATCACGACAACAACGATATCATATATCGATATGATAATCCATCAAATATCAAAATATCGGAAATCAAATAAATACTGTTGGGGAATCTAGTTGGATCCCTCCAACCTGTTTTCCTGCATCCACAAACATTAGCACAATACCAATTTCGCTCCAGTACGAAATTATCGCGGTATATGGGATTTAAAATATTATCCGCTTAATAGACGGCGCAATAGGGTCTCATCCGCTAAACAAAAAATGCGAGAAATCAATAACTGCAATATATACATATGCCAATATATATATATTGATATTATATATAATACC
Organism: Allium cepa; assembly: GCA_030765085.1. Lineage (NCBI taxonomy): Eukaryota > Viridiplantae > Streptophyta > Magnoliopsida > Asparagales > Amaryllidaceae > Allium > Allium cepa. Next base: position 762,303,236 of record CM060937.1, on the reverse strand, counting down.
AATTTCACTGTTTATGAAATATTCACGGTATATGTTTTTATTAAATAACATCCGCTTACTAACGGCGTATAATGTCTATTTTAACAATCAATAGATATCAATCAACATTCAAACATGCATTCAAATATTTTAAATATAACTATTTAAAATAAAATCGAAACTGATTCGATTGAGTGAGAAGTTCTCACCTTGATTTTAAATTCCGTTTTAGCGATTTATTTCGAATAAAATTAAACGCGCGTTTAATTTTACCCAAAATTCTCACTAACTCCAAACGACTCCAATCCAACTCCATCGCGTAGTGCTCGTCCATACGATTCCAACGCAACTGGTTTCGCGCGTTTTCGACCTCGTATGAAAAAGATATTGATTTTTGAAGTTTACACGATTTAAAACTAATATTTACAACATAATTAATTATCTTTAAACCCTCACAAGATCGTAGCCGTAGGATCCCAAACCCCATGATCAAGACCGCACGGATATGCTCCTCCCTCTTCATGCGTACGCACCTAGTATACACGAACCCATTATCTCATTTAGGGTTTTGATTTTTGCACCCAAATCAATAGCCTTTGCATCGATCAAGCTACTCCATTTCGACCCCCTACGCAAGAGCCATATTCGGCCCCAAGCATGAGAAGCTCGGCCTCCCCCTTTTCATCGAATTGCGTGCGCAAGCGTGGCCGAACGCGGCCTCCTTGCTGTCAATCCATCGCACCAAATCCAATCACAACCGTTGAAACCCAAGATCTCACCATCCTCTACGAGTTTCTAGTTGGAAGTTTGTGAAATTATTGAGTAGATTGGAAGATAAATGAGGAAGAAAGATTGAAGTTTCTGGCCGTTGTTTCTAGGGCCGGCTGCAGTTTTTAGATTTAGGTTATTTTTTTTTTCTAAAATTTGTGAGTTTATGGTGTATTTATAGAAGAAAATCGAACACTATTCATCCGGAAATTCCGAACTCCGATTTACGCGCCGAAACTGACGTTTCTAGGGTTTACCCCGCGTTCCGAACACAATGGAACAGGTTTCGAAAGCTAATTCGGACATCTGTGCAAGTTATGGCAACAAACGCTCAATTTAAATTAAACCGATTTAAATCGATTTCTAGGCGTTTTAATTTGTACCGGACAAACGGTAAATCCAATCGACTTGAAATTTGAAACCTTACAATAATATCACATTACGGATCCAATGAAACTGGTTTCGTCGAAATCCGAGACTTTTTGAAAAATGGCTATTTTCACTCGTCAAATTTAAATTAAAAATAATTAGATGCGTTTCGAGCTGTCACGGTCAAACGATAACTCCGATTGACACGAAAATTGAAATCCGGTAATAACTAACTATTACGGATCCAATGGAACTGGTTTCGTTCAATTCTGAGACTGTTCAAAAATTGACTATTTTTACTAGTCGGTTTAATTATTAAAATATTCAATTTTCACAAATAAACTTTTAATTCGATTTTAAAAGTTCTAAAATATCATTCTAACTCCAACATGATAAAATAAAATTTTACAAATCATTTTCAATCATATTTAACCCAATTTTCAATTATTTTCATAATTTAACATATTAAGTTATCGAATTAATTATCCAATTAAATCCAATAATTCAAATAAAAATTTATTTGACTTATAAATTCACTTATTAATATTTAAAATTAATTAAATATTCATATTTTAATTATCAAAAATTCTGGGTCGTTACATCTTGTCTGCCCTTTACATAAATTAGTGAGAAAATGTTAATATATATTTCACGTTCAAAAGTTCCATACCATAAATTATTCATTTTGCTTCCATCAAAATTTGCGTGAGCATCTCCTGAAGGTAGGAACCGGCGCATGCTTTTCCTTTCATTTTTTTTCTCTTTTTTCTTTCTTTCTTCTTTTCACTCTTGTTTTATTTCATTTTTTCTCCTTTCATTGTTTTCCTTTATCCTATTGCCTGCCACCGTGCTTGGCCATTCACCATATTTTTCCGACCCTACCCATGCCAGACCACCGAGTCTTGTTTGAGAAAAAAAAGGAATGAAAAAAAATTCCATTTTTGTCGCCTTTGTATTTTGTTTTTGAAGTAATATTGCCACCGAGCCTTGTTTTGAAAAAAAAAGGGGAAATGAAAAAAAAAGTTGCTTTTGTCACTTTATATTTTTGAAGTTATAATCTATTTTTCCACTGGCCCTTGTTTTGGAAAAAAGAAGTGAGAAAAAAAAAATGTTTTGTCACCTCTGTAATTTGGCATTCTAGTCTATATTCCCTCTGCCCTTTTGTTTGAAAAAAAAAAGAAATGAACAAAATTTGTTTTGTCACCTTTGTTTTGAAGTTATAGTCTATTCTAAAAGTGGTCTTGTATTTTTGAAGTCATAGTTTATTTTGTTTTTATAAAATTAAATAGAAAAGGAAATTTGAAAGGCCTTAAACTTTCTATCTTTCTATGGGCCTTTATAGTCCACCCTTTTACTTTTAACCTAACCTTTCACCAATTAACCCTAACACCTCCTCATATCATCTCATACCACTTCACATTTTTGTGCTTTCCATGCCTTTGTGATGCCAAACCAGATCCTTTTCCACCTGAAAACATGTGTGGCCTAGCCCTAAGCATGTATGGCCGAGCATACATGGAGTTGTGGTCAAGCAAAAGTGGTTGAAAAGCTTGGTAATGTCATTTGTTGCTTCTACTATTCTATTGTTCAACAAATCTTTATATTGTATGCATATGTTTATATGCTCTTGTTTATTTGTTGTATACAAGATCATTATCAAGGCTTTCCATTCATTCAATTCAAATGGTGTTTGTCGTGCTTTTGGAATTGCTCTTGTGTTTGTTGTTTTGGTCTCTAGCTTCGAAAAGGTGAGTCTTTCTCACTCTGACATATATACTTATGAAAAGTGGATTGATGACAAGTGTTTAGTAATGTAAAATGTTTATGCAAGTTAATGATGATCATATAATATGCTATGCCGTGTTATTACAATGTTATTACCATGTTAAAACTGTTAATTTTCACCTGACATCTGATACATGACTGTATATTGTGATATTGACATTGTTTATATTATTTCTGTATATGATCACACTGCAAGTTCCCTGTTAGGATAAAAAATCATTATGGGCTGAAATGATAGGCCTGAGTTATTTTATTTATTTATTTAAACTTGGGATTGCGGGTTTGAAATGATAGAACCCTGATTTTTACCTTTTAAACTGCGGATTGAAATGATACATATCCGTATCACTTGACCTAGGTTAGAAAACTATATACAGACCCGTGGTTATTCTATAAAGTTCTTTGAATATTTTAAGTATTTTAAAAATATAAAATTATGAAATTTGATTTAAATAGATTTTGAAACGTTTTAAAATAAATAAATTATGATTTTTCTATGTGTTAAAAATGTAATTTATGAATGGATTAACTGGATATTGAAATATAACTTATGTTTGAAATTTGGAATTTTGACTAAAAATGATATTTAAGTTACATGAATAAAATGGACTTTAATTTTATTTGGAAATGGTAAATATGATAAATTGATTTATATTTGAATTTAAGTGATTTTTAAAGAATTATTGATTTTCTATAAATTTAAGTGTTTGAATAAATGACTGTTGAAAATGAAATTTTAAAATATAACTTGACTTGAAAATGTGAAATTTGAGTTTCAACTAAAGATGTTAAATTAATCAAATAAACTGGAAGTTTAGTTAAATTTGTAAAATGGTAATATAAATCTGAAACGTATAGGTTTTAATTTATGAAAGAAACGTATAGTTTTTAATTTATGAAAGAAACGTATAGGTTTTAATTTATGAAAGAAACGTATAGGGTTTAATTTATGAAAGAAACGTATAGGGTTTAATTTATGAAAGGAACGTATAGGTTTTAATTTATGAAAGAAACGTATAGGGTTTAATTTATGAAAGGAACGTATAGGTTTTAATTTATGAAAGAAACGTATAGGTTTTAATTTATGAAAGAAACGTATAGGTTTTAATTAATGAAAGAACGTATGGTGTTCTAATTAATGATAGGAACATATAAATTCCTAATTAATGAAAGAAGGTATAAGTTTTAATTAATGAAAGAAACGTATAAGTTTTTAATTAATGAAAGAAAAGTGTAAAGTCCTAACTAATGAGAGAACATGAAAGTTTTAATTAATGCAAGAACATGTAAAGTTTTAATTAAGAAAGAAACATGTAAAGTTTTTTAAGTAGTGTTTTATTGATTTAATTAATAAATGTTCATTATTGTAATAGAAATATAAAATTTAAAACGTACATTTGACACGTAGATTTTAATCAATGTAATGGTGTATTTTAAATTGATTAAAATGATAAATGTTACTTATTGTAATAATAATGTAAGTTAATAAGGTGCTTTTAACTTAACATAAGAATTTCGGTTTAAATTGTATATTACAGTAAGAAAGTTTATTTAACTATAAGGCTATGATAAATTGACATGTTAAAGTTTTAAGCTTATCAATACTTTGATTATATACAATGTAAAGTGGAAAGTAGTACATTCCAAAAATGCTATGATTCCTAAAGGTAACATTTCCAAAATGCTATGATAATTTAAAGGAATATTTCAAGTTTAATAAATTTAAAGAAATATTCAATGATTTGAAAATTTGGGTTTTATTTGAATGATATAATATTGAATTATTTTTGAAATGGAAATGATACAATTGTGATATTGTTTTGAAATGAGTATGATATTTTGGTCTTGGAAGTATAAATTATTTGAAATAAATATCCATGGGTTATAATAACGATTGGTTGTTAAAGAGACCGGGATCGGATATTGTCTTATAGCCGGCCAATACCGAAAACCACTTTAACAACTGTGTACGCGGTGGAGATTCCAGAATGAAGTAGGATGGTGGTGACGTTCTCGAGGTATATTACGTGGACCCAACTCCCGTGAGTTGGCATATATGACTAAAACAGGAGCTATACCGGGCTACACAAAGGGTCGCACCCTTTCATCGAGCATGCTCGGTCGGAAACTATTCTATTACTGTTGTGATTCGATTCGGTGGCGCCACTTTGATTCGGGGGTATTGTTCGAGGTGGGCGGAAGCTGCTGGCTTGCCGTCACCACCGGCCCGGGTGTGCAAGCGGTTTATCCACCCTGGCATTGCCTCGCGTGCCGTGTCATATCCTTATATCGAGACCACTACGATTTTGGTTTTAAAGATCCGACCGCGTTAAGGTTCACCATCCCTTTAACGCTATTTTCTATATAATTATACTTTACTGATTAGACACTACCGTATATAGCGTATATTACTACATAGTAAATAGTTTAACGGATCCTTAGAGGATAGGCGGTCCCAAGCATCCTTTAAGTTACTGATGCATTTTGTTACTGTTCAATTGAGTTGATTTACAGTTTATAAGTATTTATGTCCTGACTCGAGGGTTTTGTGTTTTGCTTTACGCTCGGGTCAGATTGAGTGAGTTAGCATTCCAGATTCACCTTCGGCGTTGGAGCTTTCTTTGAAGATCCAGCCTTCTATTTTGTTTATGTATCCAGTGTTTCAGTGATGTATCTTGTTACTCTTCTATTGTATCTTATTTAACTCTGATGTATCTCATATTTATATAGTAGCTTCATGAACTACTATCTCTTTTTCTTCCGCTGCATTTTTATATACTCTGTGTATGTGATCTGTGATTTTATTTACTGTATATTCTGAGATTTGCCAAATTTTTATTTACAACGCGGTATTTTGAGCTATCCAATTCCGGCATGAGTGTCTACCTATACACTTATAATGGATGCGAATGGTTGAAAATATCGGGTCGTTACAGTTGGTATCAGAGCTTTGGTTAGCTCTAGGCAAAACTCAGCATATGGAGTAGATGTATCTACAGAATCACTTTCATTCGAGTTGAATCTCTCTCTTTTGACTCGATTCCTTTGAATTTTGGAACGTTCCCTGCGGTTCCAAAAATCCATTCTTATTCCCCGCTACTCATCTTCACTTGATTCTGGAGTATCCCATAACTCCACTTCGAATGATCTTTATAGTGAATTGGCAGTCCCGCCAATCTCAAAAATTTTCTTGTAAAAGGAGTGAAACTCCTTTACAACAGCATCGATTCCCAAAAATTTTATATCCTCGGTTTAGATGCTTGTATCTCCTATTATCCCAAACTCTATCTCTTGAGGTCGAATGTAGATTTACCCCAGAAAATCCACTTCGATCTTATACTTTAAGTCACGGTTGACCCGATTAAGGTTGCCCGTGATTTATTTTAGCTTATCCGCCTCCCTACTCTGTATTTAATCATCTTGTCTTTTGTTTCCAACATATTTTCAAACATTTTGAATTGTATCTGTCAATCTATATTTTGTTTATATATTGTGTTGTTTGAGTTGTTGATGTTGAGTTGGGTTTTCGATCGATTCGTCTGATCAACGCTATCGATAGGATTTCTAAAACACTTTGACAGAACAAACTGACACGATATTATTTTAAAATTTGGTTAATGAAATAAAATTTTGATATATATATTTATGGAACTTAATAAAATGATTCAAATTGATAATTTAAATGATAATACTTGATTTATCATTTATTGTTCTATAAATGAATTTATAAATAATTGTTTATAAATTTATATGGGAACTTAAATGAATTTAGAAAAAGAAATTTGAGAATTTAATTTCCGATGGTTCCAAACCTTTTGTTTAAAAGTTTAAAGGGATATAATATTTAAAATATTTTCAAATAGAAATTTGTTTCCAAAGAATTTTAAGTTTAAAATTAGTACCCTTCTCTTTGTCGCTGGAAAATAACTTCGGTGATGACTGCAGCATCATCGACGTTCATTTTCGAGTTTCGAAGTGAAGAGACTATTCTGTAGTCTTGCTACAGCTTTGTTTTGGGAAATTAAATTGATTTGAATTTCTAAAATATGACTTAATTTATAATATATATAGATATATGATTGAAATTTGATTTGACATATTATATATATATTATTACTTATCTCTAAATGGTTTGAAGAAATCGGAAATTTAATTCTTAAATTTTATTTTTAACAATAATTTCAATTATAGAAAGAAAATCAAATTTTTTTTGGATGAATGATTAAACTTGAGATAATTGAATTGGGAAGTTTTATTTGTATGACACAATTCCATTCCAATATAACTTACCTTAATTTCAGAAGTTAACAATGTAATTGGGTAATATACAATATAAAAAGATTTTATAAATAAAATTTTGGTTGTTATAATAAATGTTATACACTTAAATTTTAATTATAAAATGATTAACAGAAGTAAATATAATAAAGGGTAATTGAATAACTTACAATAAAATGATGTTAAAAGAACTAAGAATATAAGAAAGCAGTTATAATAAGTGTAAGTATATTGAACATGAGTGATAAATATATTGAGAGGAATAAATTTAATTTTTATTAGGAATAAATAAGAATAAAATTTATTAAATACGTTGTGAGTGTAATAAATGATTATTTTTCTAAACCATGGTTTTAAAAAAAAAATTGTTAATTTAAGATGATTGGATAATAAGATAATGAAATTTGAGATAGTTAAGATTTATGTAACTTGTGTAAAAGTTTATTTTCTATTTAAGTTGAAATCTCCATGCTTTCAAATTAATTTTCTTATTTTGTTTTTCAAACTATCTTTTGGTTGTTCTTATCGTCCTCATCTTGCTATAGACTGGTATATGCATCTTTCTATGATCTTTCTGTTTAGAAATCTTTCTATAATCTTTGATAATCTCCACCTTGTAAAACTTACCTATAACAACAGTTATCAGGTATAACTTCAATCTTCTTGTCATCTTATCTTAATCCTATTTCACTCTATCTTTTTTGTGCCCTTCCATAACTCATTCCTTTTCGGGGACGAAAAGTTTTGAGTGGGGGAGAGTGTAACAACCCTGTATTTTGTAATTATTTTATTGTATATTTTAATTATTTTTAATGTAAGATTTTGATTTAAAAACTTATTTTACTTATTTGAAATGATTAAATTTATTAGTTAAATATAATCTTGATTTTTATGAGTTATAATTCCAAACTTGTGTAAGTTGAATATTTGCCTGAAATGCTGATTTTGGTCAAAATAGTCAAACTGTGACTTTCAACTCAAAATTTTAAAAGTTTAAAAATTCTATTTTTTCATTTATTTAAAGACTTTGGCTTTTATTTTCTTAAAAATCAAATTTTGGAAATTTTCTTGAAATGATTTTTGATCATTTGTCCAAATAAAAATAAACAATGTCTGAAAATTTGATTTGGATAAAAAGTGTAACTTTAATAGAAATTCTAAATTTTATAATTATATAGGCAAAATTTTCATCTTGAACTGTATACAATTATGTAACATTTGTTTCACTTTTGTTTTGGTCAGATTTGTTGTATACTTTTTTTTTTAAAAGAAAAAAGTTAGTAATAATTAGTGTGAAACGGGAAATAAACTTTACATTTCTTTTACATATGTTTACATCTGTTTCTTAACTTTATATTTAACAATCAATTGTATGAAGCTAAATCAAATGTTATTAATTATGGTATAATAGCTGTTAAATTTTGGTTTAAAGTGATGGTTTATTTTTCCTAATAGAAACGTTAGTATTTTAAATTTATTTAATAAGAGAAACAAAATAATTTGTACGTTACTTTGGGCATATATTTAATTGTTGCTCTTGCCTTTTCGTTATCTATTTTATTTTTTTCTTGCGTTAACAATGCAAAGTTTTCAGCCGTACATTCTCTTTTGAGAATCCAAAATCTTGCTCAAATCTTGCCTTAAATCATTTCCGTGTGTGAATTATTTCTTTCCCTCTTGCCTCCCATACTTTTCCACCTATTGGATAGAATTAAATTGCCTCTACCGTTCAAGCATTTTACTCTTGCCTGCCCTCTACATAAATTAGTGAGCAAATGTTAATATATATTTCACGTTCAAAAGTTCCATACCACAAATTATTCATTTTGCTTCCATCAAAATTTATGTGAGCATCTCCTGAAGGTATGAACCGGCGCATGCTTTTCCTTTCATTTTTTTTCTCTTTTTTCTTTCTTTCTTCTTTTCACTCTTGTCTTATTTCATTTGTTCTCCTTTCATTGTTTTTCTTTATCCTATTGCCTGCCACCGTGCTTGGCCATTCACCATATTTTTCCGACCCTACCCATGCCAGACCACCGAGCCTTGTTTGAGAAAAAAAGGAATGAAAAAAAAATTCCATTTTTGTCGCATTTGTATTTTGTTTTTGAAGTAATATTGCCACCGAGCCTTGTTTTTAAAAAAAAGGGGAAATGAAAAAAAGTTGCTTTTGTCACTTTGTATTTTTGAAGTTATAATCTATTTTTCCACTGGCCCTTGTTCTGGAAAAAAGAAATGAGAAAAAAAAAATTGTTGTCACCTCTGTAATTTGGCATTCTAGTCTATATTCCCTCTGCCCTTTTGTTTGAAAAAAAAAGAAATGATCAAAATTTGTTTTGTCACCTTTGTTTTGAAGTTATAGTCTATTTTAAAAGTGGTCTTGTATTTTTGAAGTCATAGTTTATTTTGTTTTTATAAAATTAAATAGAAAAGGAAATTTGAAAGGACTTAAACTTTCTATCTTTCTATGGGCCTTTATAGTCCACCCTTTTACTTTTAACCTAACCTTTCACCAATTAACCCTAACACCTCCTCATATCATCTCCTACCACTTCACATTTTTGTGCTTGCCATGCCTTTGTGATGCCAAACCAGATCCTTTTCCACCTGAAAACATGTGTGTCCTAGCCCTAAGCATGTATGGCCGAGCATACATGGAGTTGTGGTCAAGCAAAAGTGGTTGAAAAGCTTGGTAATGTCATTTGTTGCTTCTACTTTTCTATTGTTCAACAAATCTTTATATTGTATGCATATGTTTATATGGTCTTTTTTATTTGTTGTATACAAGATCATTATCAAGGCTTTCCATTCATTCAATTCAAATCGTGTTTGTCGTGCTTTTGGAATCGCTCTTGTGTTTGTTGTTTTGGTCTCTAGCTTCGAAAAGGTGAGTCTTTCTCACTCTGACATATATACTTATGAAAAGTGGATTGATGACAAGTGTTTAGTAATGTAAAATGTTTATGCAAGTCAATTATGATCATATGATATGCTATGCCTTGTTATTACCATGTTATTACCATGTTAAAACTGTTAATTTTCACCTGACATCTGATACATGACTGTATATTGTGATATTGACATTGTTTATATTATTTCTGTGTATGATCACACTATAAGTTCCCTGTTAGGATAAAAAATCATTATGGGCTGAAATATAGGCCTGAGTTATTTTATTTATTTATTTAAACTTGGGATTGCGGGTTTGAAATGATAGAACCCAGATTTTTACCTTTTAAACTGCGGATTGAAATGATACATATCCGTATCACTTGACCTAGGTTAGAAAACTAGATACAGACCCGTGGTTATTCTATAAAGTGCATTGAATATTTTAAGTAGTTTAAAAATATAAAATTATGAAATTCGATTTAAATAGATTTTGAAAGGTTTCAAAATAAATAAATTATGATTTTTCTATGTGTTAAAAATGTAATTTATGAATGGATTAACTGGATTTTGAAATATAACTTATGTTTGAAATTTGGAATTTTGACTAAAAATGATATTTAAGTTACATGAATAAAATGGGCTTTAATTTTATTTGCAAATGGTAAATATGATAAATTAATTTATATTTGAATTTAAGTGATTTATTAAAGAATTATTGATTTTCTATAAATTTAAGTGGTTGAATAAATGACTGTTGAAAATGAAATTTTAAAATATAACTTGACTTGAAAATGTGAAATTTGAGTTTTAACTAAAGATGTTAAATTAATCAAATAAACTGGAAGTTTAGTTAAATTTGTAAAATGGTAATATAAATCTGAAACGTATAGGTTTTAATTTATGAAAGAAACGTATAGGTTTTAATTTATGAAAGAAACGTATAAGGTTTAATTTATGAAAGAAACGTATAGGTTTTAATTTATGAAAGAAACATATAGGGTTTAATTTATGAAAGAAACGTATAGGGTTTAATTTATGAAAGGAACGTATAGGTTTTAATTTATGAAAGAAACGTATAGGGTTTAATTTATGAAAGCAACGTATAAGTTTTAATTTATGAAAGAAACGTATAGGTTTTAATTTATGAAAGAAACGTATAGGTTTTAATTAATGAAAGAACGTATGGTGTTCTAATTCATGATAGGAACATGTAAATTCCTAATTAATGAAAGAAGGTATAAGTTTTAATTAATGAAAGAAACGTATAAGTTTTTAATTAATGAAAGAAACGTGTAAAGTCCTAATTAATGAGAGAACATGAAAGTTTTAATTAATGCAAGAACATGTAAAGTTTTAATTAAGAAAGAAACATGTAAAGTTTTAAGTAGTGTGGTATTGATTTAAGTAATAAATGTTCATTATTGTAATAGGAATATAAAATTTAAAACGTACATTTGACACGTAGATTTTAATCAATGTAATGGTGTATTTTAAATTGATTAAAATGATAAATGTTACTTATTGTAATAATAATGTGAGTTAATAAGGTGCTTTTAACTTAACATAATAATTTCGGTTTAAATTGTATATTACAGTAAGAAAGTTTACTTAACTATAAGGCTATGATAAATTGACATGTTAAAATTTTAAGCTTATCAATACTTTGATTATATACAATATAAAGTGGAAAGTAGTACATTCCAAAAATGCTATGATTCCTTAAGGTAACATTTCCAAAATGCTATGATAATTTAAAGGAATATTTCAAGTTTAATAAATTTAAAGAAATATTCAATGATTTGAAAATTTGGGTTTTATTTGAATGATATAATATTGAATTATTTTTGAAATGGAAATGATACAATTGTGATATTGTTTTGAAATGAGTATGATATTTTGGTCTTGGAAGTATAAATTATTTGAAATAAATATCCATGGGTTATAATAACGATTGGTTGTTAAAGAGACCGGGATCAGATATTGTCTTATAACCGGCCAATACCGAAAACCACTTTAACAACTGTGTACGCGGTGGAGATTCTAGAATGAAGTAGGATGGTGGCGACATTCTCGAGGTATATTACGTGGACCCAACTCCCGTGAGTTGGCATATATGACTAAAACAGGAGCTATACCGGGCTACACAAAGGGTCACACCCTTTCATCGAGCATGCTCCATCGGAAACTATTCTATTACTGTTGTGATTCGATTCGGTGGCGCCACTTTGATTCGGGGGTATTGTTCGAGGTGGGCGGAAGTGCTGGCTTGCCGTCACCACCGGTCCGGGAGTGCAAACGGTGTATCCACCCTGGCATTGCCTCTCGTGCCGTGTCATATCCTTATATCGAGCCCACTACGATTTTGGTTTTAAAGATCCGACCGCGTTAAGGTTCACCATCCCCTTAACGCTATTTTCTATATGATTATACTTTACTGATTAGACACTACCGTATATTGCGTATATTACTACATAGTAAATAGTTTAACGGATCCTTAGAGGATGGGCGGTCCCAAGTATCCTTTAAGTTACTAATGCATTTTGTTACTGTTCACTTGAGTTGATTTACAGTTTATAAGTATTTATGTCCTGATTCGAGGGTTTTGTGTTTTGCTTTACGCTCGGGTCAGATTGAGTGAGTTAGCATTCCAGATTCACCTACGGCGTTGGAGCTTTCCTTGAAGAACCAGCCTTCTATTTTGTTTCAGTATCCAGTGTTTCAGTGATGTATCTTGTTACTCTTCTGTTGTATCCTATTTAACTCTGATGTATCTTATATTTATATAGTAGCTTCATGAACTACTATCTTTTTTTCTTCCGCTGCATTTTTATATACTCTGTGTCTGTGATCTGTGATTTTATTTACTGTATATTCTGAGATTTGCCAAATTTTTATTTACAACGCGGTATTTTGAGCTATCCAATTCCGGCATGAGTTTCTACCTATACACTTATAATGGATGCGAATGGTTGAAAATATCGGGTCGTTACAGGTTTTGAAATGGATAATTATATTCTGGTTTTGAAGTATAAACTATTTTTAAATACCGCAGTGTGATAATTACGTTTGGTTGTTGAAGAGACCGGGATCGGAAGTTGTCATACTCTCTGCTAACTCCGAAAACCACTTTAACAATCGTGTATGCGGTGGAGATTCCAGAATGAAGCAGGTTGATGGCGACGTTTCCTGTAAGGTAAAATACGTGGACCCAACTCCCATGAGTTGGCATAAGGTGGCTAAAACATGAGCGATCGACAGGTTAATGAGGTAGCACCTCTGATCGGACAGTTCCCTTCGATACTATACTCTTACTTTGGATTGATTCGGTGGCCACCTTCACTTTTGATTTCTTTGATTTGGGGGAGTTTGTTCGAGGTGGGTGGTAGCTGCGCGCTACGCGTTACCACCGACCCAGAAGCGTAATTGGTATATCTACCCTAGCATTGCCTAGTTGTGCTGTGTCACCTACCATACCAAGCCTTGTACGAGTTTGGATTTCTCCCGTAGCCCGTGTGGTATCCTCTGGTGGCTTCCCGATCAGGAGGGACTATGATATTGGATGGACTATTGGGACTATTATTGTGTTAAGGGGGAGATTGGGTAACTCCTTAACGCTATTTAAAGTATGTTTATTTTACAATTAGACACTATTATAATAGTGAAATATACTACATAGTAAATAGTTTAACGGATCCTTAGGAGATGTAAATCTCAAGAATCTCTTGAGTTACTGCACTCATATTTATTTCTGTTGATTTAACTCACATAAGATCTTTTAGTTCTGACTCTAGTGTTTTGTCTTTTCAATCCGCTCGGGTCAGTCCGAGCATTTCAGGATTTGAAGATTTTATTCTGGAGGATGAAGACGAAGATTTGTAGTATTTCTATCTACTATATTATTCCATTTCACCATTTAATTCCCCTGCATTAATTATTGTTCTCTGGTATGTGTACTCTGATATGTATTGTATAAATATAATCAAAAGTTCTGTATAACAGCTTCACGAACTGTATATTTGATTATTATATTTTATCCTTCCGCTGTGACATTCTATTTTGTTTTATTTCTTCCTTGTTTTTCTTATTTACCAAATAACAATCCACCCTTCCAGGTGTTTTTGAATTGGCACGTGTGTCGATTTAAAGCGTACGAAAAGGCGGACATTACAGTTGGTATCAGAGCTTTGGTTTAGCGATAATCCTTGGCTTTGTGGGGTTTGACTCTTGGTTAATAGGGTAGTGATACCCTATGGGAGTCGTTGAATCTATATATATGAGAGAGCGTATTTGTTAGTGCTATAAAAATGTTTTGATATTGTGTTAATTTGTTTCGTTTTGTATTTATAAATTCTGGTTGATGCGTGGGACGCTATGACATCAATGGGGGTTTCTAAACACTTAATAGGACATACCGACGTAATATTTGGCTTTAATATAGGTGAATGAAATAATTTTACCTATTATATTTTTTATACATAAAGTAAATTTTTATAAAGTCTATATTTGGTTGTATTATATTGATTGTTAGGTAATAAAATTTATAATTAATAGTCGAAATAAGTTTTAAAATAAATAAATAAAAATTGGAAATATAGGACTTAAGTTCCGGGGTTTTGGAAATTCTTTCAATTGATTTTGGAAAATAATAATAATATTAGAAGTATTTTCTGATATGAATATTTTGATATAATTTGAAAGAAATGTTTTTTAAAAAATTTTTGGAAAGATAAAGTTGTACTCCTCTCTCTGTCGTTGGAAAATAATTTCGGTGATGAGTGCACGTATCATCGACATTAATTTTCGAGTTTCGATGTGGGAAGGCCACTGTAGTAGTTTACTACATATTTGTTTGAGAAAATTTTTATCGTTTTAAATTATAATTGGATATATATATATATATATATATATTTTAATAGTATACATGTATCTATTATTTTAAATGATTTAAGATTAAACCCGGCATTTGGTTTTTAATTTCCAGTTAATTAATAGTTCAATTAAGTGTAGTAAATTGGAATATGACTAACTAATAAATTGGAACCTCTAATTAAAGTAAAAATTTAATATAATAGGAAGATAAGTAATGTAAATAAATGATTGTAAACCTTTGTAAATGAAATTCTTTATTTATAAGAATTAATGTATGAGTTATAAATTTAAGTGTAATTAAAATGTTACTATAATTGAAAATAATAGAATGTAAGCATTAAATAAATGAATGAAATTAAAGGTAATTGTAACGACCCGTAAACTTCGACCATTTTATTTGTTAATTTAAATTGATTTTTGTAATTTAGTGTAGAAAGAAATGAAAATCTTATGATTGAAAATTGGAGTGAACGTTAGAAATTAAATGATGCATTGGTAAATAAAATAAATTTTGACAATTGGAATGAAATCCACTTGAAGAAATAGGGGAAACCCTTATAGTTTGTTAATTTAATTTGATTGTGTAATTAATACTAGAAGGAATAAATTGGAAAAAAATATTAATGAAATAATAACTGAATTTAATTTCAACTATATAAATGGAAGTAAATTTTATTAACTGGATATCAATATTGAAAAATATAATGGAAATTGAACGTAAATTGAGGTAATAAAGTGAATGTTAGAATTTAAATGAGCAATTGGAATGAATGGAATAATATTAAAACGAATACAATTTGGATAGATTTAATGAAATTGAAATAAATGAAATAGGGTAAGTATTATACCTGAATATAATTAAATATGGAGAAACATAAAAGTAAGTATTGAATTCAAACAATGTATTATTTGGGTAATAAAATAAGTTTATTTATGGAGTTAGAATTTGTTTATATTATTTTAGGCTATAAATCAAATAGAAAAGAACAAGCGAATCATAAGGGTATGATAACAATTATTTTATATTACCTAATTTATTTGTCAATTAATTTATTTGAAATAAATTCCTCTTAAATGTTAAATAATTTTAATACTGTTATTGATGAAACGTTACTTAATGATTTTTAATTTAGTAACGGAAGAGTGAATGAGAATTTATCGAAAACATAAATTTATTTTTGAGTAAACAAGTGTATTTATTGAACAAATTTATGATAATTGGATAATGCAGTGTTAATGGAATTAATTAGTGTTATGTCTAGGATTTATACAAGGGTAGGTAAGTAGTAAACTTATAAATGAAAGAAAGTAAGTAGGTGACCATTTATTTCGGTTATTTATTCAATTTAATATGTTAAATAAAAATTTGGGAATCAGATCTCAATAAAGGGAAATTAAGTTGTATGTTAGTTTGAAATAAAATCTAATAAATATTACATTAATATGGAATGTAGTACAAATGGTTAGGGATTTTTAAATTTGGTAAAAAAGGGATTGAACTTAGGAAACTTTGTTAATTGAGTTTACAACCTTAATTAATACGCGTAATTGACAAGATTCACATTTTTAAATATAACCGTTGATACAAATCTAAGATGTATATAGAAGTATCAGTGTAATGAAATGTAAAAAAATGTTAAATATGCTTATAGGAAAACGATTGTTTGAATAAAAAGAATGGGAAATCAATTACAATTAAATGAACTTTAATGTTACACTAATAAGATCAAGGCAATAACTAGAACTTTTGAATGTAACAAAATGAATAGGAATGTTAATTTTATACATAAGTTAACCATTGAAGTAATAAAAAGAATGAAACCAAGATAAAATAATTAATTGGGATTTTAATTCTTATTAATATGTAAAACTGACAATATTCAATATAAATTGAAATATAGAAATTAATGTAAATAAAAGACTAAATTTGGATAGTATTAATGTAGTGAAAGACAAACAAATATTAACTATGTTATTTGTGTAATTAATGGATAGGAATATCAAAGGCTAATTGTAGTAAGGAATATAAGTGGTAGAATAACAAAAATTTATGATTTTGTTTTTGTTAACGTATGTTAAGAGATATGTTTATGATCTTAATTTGAACTTCTACTAATAACATGCATTGTAGTAAGATAAAAAAAATGATAACACACGTCAGGTGTATTTAATGACATTGTTGAATGTAATTAATAACGTTGATTATAATAATAAATGTTAATAAAGAATAAGAATGAATTAGTTTAGTAAAAGAGCTGAAAGATTGATTGTAGAGACGAGAAACTATTATTTAGTAAGAAATATATATAATTACTGTTTGTAGCCAATAGTGTATTAGTATGTTTAAATTACTATTAGATAGGAAATAATTGTTATACTTCTCATTACATTCATTTAGTCCATTTTGAAACTTAATCAACTGAAATTAATGTAATTGAAAATTTCCACTTAATAGGAGAGAGAATAATAATTGTAAATTTATAGGTGTAAATAAAAGCAGCATAGGTTTTGTGAAAATATAGGGAAAGTTTGATTTAATGAAAAGAAAAATTTACATCAAATAAAATGAATGTTTCATCTGTGAATGTACGTTTTATTTAATTAAAATAAGAACAGAAAGATTGATTTTAAAGAAACAACTATATGTTTATTTGAACAGTGTTTAGCTTACAGACTGATTACAAGAATAGGAAAATATTCTATTTATTACTCTTGTGTATAAACAATAAATTTATAAACGTGTTTAAATAAACAATTGTTCTATTTCTTTATTCATTTAGTTGTTTGTTTTAAAATTTAAGTAACTGCAATTAATGTAATTCAAATGTTTCAATTAAAAAGAAAGGAAACATTGATTGCAATTAATAGATTTAATAAAAGAAACGCACGTTTTGTGTTAAACAAAAAGGGTGTTTTAATGGAAGTAAAAGATAATTTTGAGAAAACAAAATTGTACGTTCACATTTTTAAGGTAAGTATAAATATTTTATTATGCGTCGATAAAAACCTAAATGCGTACAAAATTCTACTTTCATTTGCAAACTTTTCCATTCCTATGTACATTCCCTTATCTATTATTAATGCCTGAAGCGTTATTAATAAAACGTGACATTTATTTTTGTCACTCCACATTCATTTCCTAATTATAAATAACCTACATCTTATTTCTTCTTCTACATTTTGTTTCTCCTAACACCTCATATTCAAAAGCTCTTATTCTTGCAACTCCAAAAGCATTCTTTTATAAAAATGATCTTTTTTCATTTTTCATACACTTCCTATCCTCTTCTTAGTTGTTCTTCAATCTTTTCCTGAAGCCTCATCTTGAGAAAAAGTAAGTTTGAAAATTTGTTTATTTATATATATTTGTATCACACTAATTTTTATTTTAATAATGTTTCTTGTAACATGAATATCTTTTACATATAAACTTTTATTCACGCGCGATTTTTTTTGTTGAATTCAAATTTATATTCCGGACAACATGAAATTGAATTAGTTGAATTTGGAGATTGTTGACTTTTGCGCTTCTGTTTGGATTTTTATGGGCTAAAATCAAAGTTGAGTGTTTTAACCCACTCATAACTTCTAAAATTTCTTATGTTTGTTAAATTGATTTATGATATGAGTAGAAATTCATTTATGACTGTTTGGCATATTTTATCCATCATCTCAGTTAGATTACATTTATTTAAAGTAAATCTGTTAATTAATTTTATTATTGCATATAAATTGACAGCTAAAATTTATTTATTTGCATATAAACTGCTAGGTAAACAGTTATTAAATTTATTATTGAATATAAACTGTTAGTTAATACCTGTTATTTATTACCTGTTATATTCTATATGCTCTATATTGATGTTTGTTTAAATTGGATGATGATTGTAATAAATGGTTAATGATTGATATTTGGATGAATGGATGCTATATTTTATATTGTATAAACTGCAGGTTATTATGCATTTTCATTTCATTCGGGATTGCGGTTTGAAATGATATACAACCGCATATTTTTTATTTTAAATTACGGATTGAAATGATAAATATTCGTATCACTTGACCATAGGATAGAAAATTATATACAGGCACCGCGGGATATATATATATATATATAAAATTATTTTTGAAATGATTTTTATGGTTTGGATAGGATACAGTTTAATAAATATTAAATTTTGATATTATATAAATGTTATTTTATATATATACATATATAGTTAAATTTTTGAATTTAAGCTATGTATAAATCTGTTAAATAAACATATAAGTTGAATAATGGAGTTTGATAATTTATAATATATGGTCAAGTACAGGTTTAAGATATGGTATATATATAGAGTTTTAACGATTTAAACCAATTAAGATTGGAAGGTAAATTGGAAATTTATTTGGAATTGAGCCTATTTAAAAATTAAACTCCATAAGTTGATGTAAAACTTGTTAAACTTGAAATTTTAAAGGTATGATATTTATATCTGAATTTCTAAATGAATAATTCTATTATAAATAAATGGAAGGAAATATTTAGTGTTAATAAATTTTGGTTTTATTTTGAATGGTTATGGATCTATTATGTAAACATTTCAAAATTAAATAATAGAATTGTTGAATAGAAATTCCCAACCTTAGTTTTGAAATTTATTAAATACTCAAAGTTTGAAAATATTGAAATCGAAGTGTTTTAATTCGAACTGAAAGTGAATCTAAAAGTTATGGGTTTAGATGGAATTTAAAGTGAATAAAATTGTAAAGGCATGGAAATTATTTACTTTATAAAGAAATTTTAAATTCAACTGTTTTATTTTATATACTGTTGAATATCCAAACCATTTAAGTTGGAAGTTATATTTTTAAAGCTACGCATTTCGAAGTATTATGTTTTGAAGAGTTAAAATTTAAATGTATGGTTTCGAGATATTATAAATTTAAAGTGGTATGGTTTTAGAAAAAAGATATATTTGAAATGATATCAATATTGATTTGGTTTTAAAAATATAAATGATACTGTATTTATTGTAACAACCCGATATTTTCAACCATTCGCATCCACACACGTCGGAATTGAAGTGCTCAAAATACCACGTTGTAAATAAAAATTTGGCAAATCTCAGAATATACAGTAAATAAAAATCATAGATCACAGACACAGAGTAATCATAATGCAGCGGAAGTAAAAGAAATAGTAGTTCATGAAGCTACTATATAAAAATATCAGAGTTAAATAAAATACAACAGAAGAAATAAAGTACAAAGGAAGTCTCACGACATAGAAGTCTACAAATACAAGAGCTGAAAGGAACAACAGACTGCAAAAGATAAAACTTGACAAGTAGATAATCTCTAGCTATTTCAATCTCCAGAAAGTGTAAAATCCAAATCTGTGAATAACTCAGGCTGACCATAGCGTAAATAAAAATACAACACTCGAGTCAGGACATACATACTTATAAAATGTAAACCAACTCAAGTGAACTATAGCAAAGGTACAAGTAACTTAGAAGATGCTTGGGACCGCCCATCCTCTAAGGATTCGTTAAACTATTTACTATGTAGTAATATACGCTATATACAGTAGTGTCTAATCAGTAAAGTATAATCATATAGAAAATAGAGTTAAGGGGATGGTGAACCTTAACGCGGTCGGATCTTTAAAACCAAAATCGTAGTGGGCTCGATACAAGGAGATGACACGGCACGCGAGGCAGTGCCAGGGTGGATACACCGTTTGCACTACCAGACTAGTGGTGACGGCAAACCAGCAGCTTTCGCCCACTTCGAACAATACCCCCGAATCAAAGTGGCGCCACATATCGAATCACAAAAGTAATAGAATGGTTTCTGATGGAGCATGCTCGATGAAAGGGTGCGACCCATTGTGTAGCCTGGTATAGGTCCTGTTTTAGTCATTTATGCCAACTCACGGGAGTTGGGTCCACGTAATATACATCGTCGCCACCATCCTACTTCATTCTGGAATCTCCACCGCTTACACAGTTGTTAAAGTGGTTTTCGATATTGGCCGGCTATAAGACAATATCCGATCCCGGTCTCTTTAACAACCAATCGTTATTATAACCCATAGTTATAACTTTGAAACAATATTTTATACTTCAAAAATAAAATATCATTTCAACCCAAATCTTTATCAAAATGAAGATTAAATCATTTTCAAACCATTTCAATATATCATCATACCATACCTTTCAATTCAAATATTATCAAAATAAATATCAAGTCATTTCTAACCATTTCAATATATTAAATTATCATATCCTTTAAAAACTTCCTTTCAAATCAATTTAATATATTTAAAATATCATATCCTTCAAAACATCCTTTTGAAATCATTTTATTATCAAAATATCATATCTTTCAAAACTTCATTTCAAAACTTTTTAATATCAAAATATTATATCTTTCAAAACTTCATTTCAAAACATTTTAGTATATCAAAATATCATACCTTTTCAAAACCCCATTTCAAATCATTTTAATATGTCAAAATAGCTATATTTTTCAAAACCACATTTCAAATCATTTTAATATATCAAAATATCATATCTTTTCGAAACCACATTTCAATCATTTTAATATATCAAATAGTTGTATTTCAAAACAAACTACTTCATTTTAAATCATAAAAAATGAAGTTATTAAATTTAATAATTAAATTATCAAATTCCAAAAATTTGAAAATTTCAATGTTTATTTATGTAAAATTTATTAAAACAATGAAAATTCAAGTTTCGCAGCATTTGGAAAATGCTACAGAAAGTTACATTCAAAACAATTCAATTTAACAAAAGACAACATTTAAAAATGCTGTTAATTAACTTCAAATATTCAATAGAATTTCACAAACACTTATTTTTTTATTTAAATCATTTTTAACTTATAAAACATTCATTTTCACATTCATAAGCATCATTTAATTTTCCTTAAATTCATGATTTTATAAAGTTAAGTTTCCTTTCAAAAATCAATATTTATTAATAATTCACTTATTAAATTTCAACATTCAAATTTAACTTCATTACATTAAATTTCAACTTAACACCTAAGTTCAAATTCTCAAATATAACTTAATTTTATTTTTATTTACTTAACTAAAAATTCACTTTTAAGTCAATTTCATAAATTTCCAATTTTAGTTATATTTCAAAATTTCAACTTAAGTATTCATTCATTTCACATTTCAACTTTATTAAAAATCATTAATATGATATAAAATCGTTCAAATTCATTTAAATTCAAATTATCATAAATTTATCATAAATTCATATTTAATTTAATTTCCATTTATAATTAAATCAAATTTTCCAAAATAACTTACATTCAAAATTTTCTAACTTTTTCATTAATTCATTTCACTTACAATTATTCAGAAAATCAGTAATATTTTACAAAAATCCCTTTTAATTAAATTTAATCAAAATATTTTAATATTTACATTTCTAAAACAATTTAAGAAAATTTTAGAAAAACATATATTAACTACGGGTGTGTATATAATTTTCTACACTAAGAAAAGTGATAGGGGTAATATATCATTTCAACCCGTAATTTACAAAGAAAATCTGGGTTTTATCATTTCAAACTCGTAGTCCCAAGTAAATGAAATAAATTGAAAATCATTCAGGCCTATCATTTCAGCCCATAACAATTTTTCCTTATTCTAAAGTCCTTTCGGATATGTATCATTTCAACCCATAGTGATTCTAATCCAAAGGGTACTTGCAGTGTGATGAACAGATAAAATAAACAGAATAGCACGAAATGACAGTAACACATAATATAATAGGTGTAATAACAGGAGTGAACATCATATGATAATAATATAGGTAGTTATAACATGATCATATAGTTCTACAGATGCACAGGGTGTCAATTTACTACTTATATAAGTACACAATGTCTGGCGAGAAATACTCACATGTTCAAAGCTGGACATCTACACCAAAGCACTGAAACTGACACAACAAAGGCACAAAACTATGGACAAGACTAGAGAGTGGAGAGCCAAAGCTATATCCCTTGAAAACAATTACACAAACAATACAATGCATACAAAAGTTACAACACACATTTATCATCAAACAACATGTTATTCAACACCCAAAACCATAAACATTTGAATTGCACTTGCTCTCTACCTCAGGTACATCAGTTATGCAGTGACTAAGCTCAGCTAACACAGGGAATTGGGTCTGGTTTGGGTGTGCAAAGGGTCGGCCTACACATGGTTTTGAAGGTGGTTGTGCTCTAGGTGCATAACTAGGTGTATAAGGCTAACAATCATCGCATCTAGGCTACATTATGGTTCGACCAGAGGTCACTTGGGCTCGGCCTGATGCTTAGGAGGTGGTGAGAGGTGTGGAAGTGGGTGGAGGTCAGGCTAGAGGTGGTGGTGGTGAAGGTTGTGGCGGCAAAAGGTGGAGGAAGAAGGAGATGGCAATCCTAGACAAGGTTTGGTGCAGGTGATGGCTAATGCTAGTTTAGATGGATTTTTGGGATGATCTTCACCATGGCTTGTCTTGGCCTGAGGAGGAGAGGTGTTAGGATGTGTGATGGTCAGAAAAAAGTGGTGGTGGTCATCGGCCACGGCTTGGAGGAGGGGGAATACAGCTACGAAGGTGGAGAGCATGTGCAAATTCAAATAGAAAATCAATAAAAGACAAGAAGAAGATAGAATTTTTTACCAAAGCTTCACAAGGAGAATAGCCGTGATTTTTTTTTTTTGAGAGAAATAGAAATGATTTTCATGAAAGTGAAAAAAAAAACGCAGCTAAAATGAGTAGATTACACGCCAAAATAATTAAGAGAAGAGTTGGGAAAATGAAAGGTCGGGAGATGAAAAGACTTAGGAATTCCAAAAGTTTTAAACCATTCAAATTCCTTAAATTTGTTTATATAACTTGATATTTCTGGAAATAATAATAATCCCAGATAACATTTCGAAAAGTTAACAAAATATAAAAATATATATAATATTTATTAATTATATAAAGTTAAATCAAGGAAAATAGCTAAAAATAGTAAACTAGTCTAGAAAATTTGAAATTAAAGGAAATAAATTTTAGAAAATTCATATGAGCTTGTAATATATTTTTAAACATAAATAATAATATAAAATAAAGGTACATTCAAAAAATAAATATAAAAAAAATTAAATTTAAATATAATTTTAATGAAGAAAATAGGAGAAAATAAGAAAACGACCTTTAAAAAAATAGAAATCAACACAGTAAACTTTGGAAAAATTATAACATCACTTTAAAAAATATTAAAAGACAAAATATACTTAAAATAAAATATTAACACATAAAAAAATCAAATTTAAAGAAAATAGAAAAAGATTTAAAGAAATTGCTTAAAAAATCCAAAACGGTGTCCAGAAATTTCAAATAAATCACCATTGACTTTAGAAAATTGTTTACTTTATTTTAAAATTATTATAATACAAAATTATACATACAATAACATATTGACCCAGATTAAAATGAAATATGACAATAAAATATGATTTATACAATTTAAAAATAACAAAATTGCACAATATTGAAATATACATAACTTTCACAATTTAACTCCGTTTTCAATGAAACGAAAAGCAGTGTTCAAGTTATTACATCTATTTTCATAATAAAAGATAAAATTTAAGATTTAAAATGATTTTAGTTTTAGTTTTAAAAGTCAAAGTTTAAACAGTTTGAGTAGAAATTCACTTTTTTAGTAAAATGTCCAATTTATACTATTTTGAACTATAGATCACTTAATAGTCAGCATTTGTATTTAAATTGAAGTATTTGAAATAAAAATAAATTTAAAAAAAATGAAAACAGAAATAAAGTCAAATTTAAAATATACAGGAAAAAGTCTAGGGTTGTTACACTCTCCCCCACTCAAAACTTTTCGTCCTCGAAAAGGAATGAGGTAGGGAAAAGCACAGACAAAGATAGAGTGAAATAGGATTAAGATAAGATGACAAGAAGATTGAAATTTGTACCTGATAACTGTTGTTATAGGTAAGTTTCGCAAGGTGGAGATGATCTTTCATAGATTCTCTAAAATCAAGAACACAAGAACGAAAAAGGTGGATTCAAAATGATTGCCATAGATTATAAAAGATTATAGAAAGATTTCTAAACGGAAAGAATATAGAAAGATGCCTACACCAGTCTATAGCAAGATAAGGATGATGAGGACAACAAAAAAATAGTTTGAAAAACAAAATAAGAACATAAATTTGAAAGCATGGAAATTTCATCTTAAATAGAGAATAAATCTTTACACAAGTTAAATAAATCTTAACTCTCCCAAATTTCATTATCTTATTATCCAATCATCTTAAATTGACAATTTTTAAAACCATGGGTTTGAAAAAAATCATTTATTACACTCACAATGTACTTAATAAATTTTATTCTTCTTTATTCCTAATAAAAATTAAATTTATTCTGCTCAATATATTTATCACTTATGTTAAATATACTTACACTTCTTATAAATGCTTTCTTTTATTCTGCTCAATGTACTTATTTTTTAACATTATTTTATATTGTAAATTATTCAATTACCCTTTATTATATTTACCTCTGTTAATCATTTTGTAATTACAAATTAAGTGTATAACATTTATTATAACCACTCAAATTTTATTTATAAATTCTTTTATATTGTGTATTATCCAATTACATTGTTAACTTTTGAAAAATTAAGGTAAGTTATATTGAATGCAATTGTATTATACAATTAAATCATTACATGCTTGAATATTCATCCAAAATTTTGATTTTCTCTTTATAATTGAAATTATCCTTTGAAATAATTAAATTATCGATTTCTTCAACCCATTTAGAGATAAATAAATGTATGTACATAATCTATCAAATCAAATTTAAATCATATATCTATATATATTATAAATCAAGTCATATTTTAGAAATTCAAATCAAATTGATTTCCAAAACAAAGCTATAGCAAGACTACAGAGCGGTCTCTTCATTTCGAAACTCGAAAATGAATGTCGATGATGTTGCAGTCATCACCATAGTTATTTTCCAGCGACAAAGAGAAGAGCACTAATTTTTGAACTTTAAAATCCTTTGGAAACATATTCTTATTCGAAAATACTTTAAATAATATACTTTAAAACTTAAACACAAGGTTTGAAACCATCGGCAATTAAATTTCCCAAATTTCTGGTTTTAACTTCGTTTCAGTTCCCAAATCAATTTATAAACAACTATTTATAAATTCATTTATAAAACAGTAAATGATAAATCAAGTATTATTATTTCAAATGATTAATTTAAATCAGTTTATTAAGTTCCATAAATTTACTTATATATCAAAATTTTATTTCATTAACCAAATTTTAAAATAATATTGTGTCAATTTGTTCTGTCAAAGTGTTTTGGAAATCTTATCGATAGCGTTGATCAGACGAATCGATCGGAAACCCAAATCAACATCAACAACTCAATCAACATAATACATAAAACAAAGCATAGATATACAAGTACAATTCAAAATGTTTGGAAGAATAGATTGGAAACAAAAGACAAGATGGTTAAATAACAAAATAGGGGGGTGGATAAGCTTAAATAAATCACGGCAACATTTACCGGGTCAACCGTGGCTTAAAGAATAAGATCAATGTGGATTTTTCTAGGGTAAATCTACATTCGATCCCAAGAGTTAGAGTTTGGAATAACAAAAGATATCAGCATCTAAACCAAGGATAGATATAAATCCCTGGTGAATCGATGCTAATTGTAAAGGAGTTTTCCCCCACTTTCAATTCAATTTGAAATTGGCGTGACCGCCAACTCACTAGAAAGATCATTCGAAGCGGAATTATGGAATACTCCAGAGTCAAAAGAAGAGGAATAGCGAGTGATACGAATGAATTTTGGAACCGTAGGGAACGTTCCAAAATTGAAAGGAATTGGGTTAAAAAGGAAGAGATTCAAATTCGAATGAAAGTGGTACTGTAAATACATCACTCCATATGTTGAGTTTTGCCTAGAGCTACCAAAGCTTTGATACCAACTGTAACAGGCCGCGCCAGTGGGGTAACGCCGACCGTAGCATACATTGGTACCTGTGTTTTGCCTTTACAGCCAGCCTCTCGACTGCACCAACCCCACGGGACATGTAGGAGTAAGAGTCATCCGCTCGCTACCCAAACCAAATGCGAGAACCCCTATCATGCTGCACCCGCCAAGTGCATAAGCAGACACACACGTCAGAATTGAAGTGCTCAAAATATCGCGTTGTAAATAAAAATTTGGCAAATCTTAGAATATACAGTAAATAAAAATCACAGATCATAGACACAGAGTAATAATGCAGCGGAAGTAAAAGAAATAGTAATTGATGAAGCTACTATATAAAAATATTAGAGTTACATAAAATACAACAGAAGAAATGAAGCACGAAGGAAGTCTCACTACATAGAAGCCTACAAATGCAAGAGATGAAAGGAACAACAGACTGCAAAAGATAAAACTTGACAAGTAGATAATCTCCAGCGATTTCAATCTCGAGAAAGTGGAAATCCAAATCAGTGAATAACTCAGGTTGACCCGAGCGTAAATAAAAATACAACACTCGAGTCAGGACATACATACTTATACAATGTAAACCAACTCAAGTGAACTGTAGCAAAGGTACAAGTAACTTAGAAGATGCTTGGGACCGCCCATCCTCTAAGGATCCGTTAAACTATTTACTATGTAGTAATATACGCTATATACAGTAGTGTCTAATCAGTAAAGTATAATCATATAGAAAATAGCGTTAAGGGGATGGTGAAACTTAACGCGGTCGGATCTTTAAAACCAAAATCGTAGTGGGCTCGATATAAGGAGGTGACACGGCACGCGAGACAATGCCACGGTGGATACACCGTTTGCACTCCCGGACCGGTGGTGACGGCAAGCCAGCAGCTTCCGCCCACTTGAACAATACCCCCGAATCAAAGTGGTGCCACGTATCAAATCACAAAGTAATAGAATGGTTTCCGATGGAGCATGCTCGATGAAAGGGTGCGACCCTTTATGTAGCCCGGTATAGCTCCTGTTTTAGTCATTTATGCCAACTCACGGGAGTTGGGTCCACGTAATATACCTCGAGAACGTCGCCACCATCTTACTTAATTCTGTAATCTCTACCGCGTACACAGTTGTTAAAGTGGTTTTCGGTATTGGCCGGCTATAAGACAATATCTGATCCCGGTCTCTTTAACAACCAATCGTTATTCTAACCCATAGTTATAACTTTGATACAATATTTTATACTTCAAAAATAAAATATCATTTCAAACCAAATCTTTATCAAAGTAAAGATTAAATCATTTCCAAACCATTTCAATATATCATCATACCATACCTTTCAATTCAAATATTATCAAAATAAATATCAAGTCATTTCTAACCATTTCAATATATTAAATTATCATATCCTTTAAAAACTTCCTTTCAAATCAATTTAATATATTTAAAATATCATATGCTTCAAAACATCCTTTTTAAATCATTTTATTATCAAAATATCATATCTTTCAAAACTTCATTTCAAAACATTTTTAATATTAAAATATCACATCTTTCAAAACTTCATTTCAAAACATTTTAATATATCAAAATATCATATCGTTTCAAAACCACATTTCAAATCATTTTAATATATCAAAATAGCTATATTTTTCAAAACCACATTTCATATATTTTAACATATCAAAATATCATATCTTTTCGAAACCACATTTCAATCATTTTAATATATCAAATAGTTATATTTCAAAACAAATTACTTCATTTTAAATCATAAAAAATGAAGTTGTTACATTTAATAATTAAATTATTAAATTCCAAAAATTTAAACTTTTCAATGTTCATTTATGCACTTAAATTTATTAAAACAATGAAAATTCAAGTTTCGCAGCATTTGGAAAATGCTACAGAAAGTTACATTAAAAAAAATTCAATTTAACAAAAGACATCATTTAAAAATGCTATTAATTAACTTCAAATATTCAATAGAATTTCACAAACATTTATTTTTTTATTTAAATCATTTTTAACTTATAAAATCATACATTTTCACATTTATAAGCATAATTTAATATTCCTTAAATTCATGATTTTATAAAGTTAAGCTTGCTTTCGAAAATCAATATTTATTTATAATTCACTTATTAAATTTCAACATTCAAATTTAAATTCATTACATTAAATTTCAACTTAACACTTAAGTTCAAATTCTAAAATATAACTTAATTTTATTTTTATTTACTTAACTAAAAATTCACTTTTAAGTCAATTTCATAAATTATCAATTTTAGTCATATTTCAAAATTTCAACTTAAATATTCATTCATTTCACGTTTCTACTTTATTAAAAATCATTAATATGATATAAAATC
The DNA here is from genome assembly GCA_030765085.1 of Allium cepa. Lineage (NCBI taxonomy): Eukaryota > Viridiplantae > Streptophyta > Magnoliopsida > Asparagales > Amaryllidaceae > Allium > Allium cepa. The sequence continues at coordinate 762,273,865 of CM060937.1, read as the reverse complement.
GCTTTAAATTCATTTAAATTCAAATTATCATAAATTTATCATAATTTCATATTCAATTTTATTTCCAATTATAATTAAATCAAAATTTCCAAAATAACTTACATTCAAAATTTTCTAACTATTTCATTAATTCATTTCACTTACAATTATTCAGATAATAAATAATATTTTACAAAATTCCTTTTTAATTAGATTTAAATCAAAATATTTTAATATTTACATTTCTAAAATAATTTAAATTTTTTTTAGAAAAACATATATTAACTACGGGTCTGTATATAATTTTCTACAGTAGGAAAAGTGATATGGGTAATATATCATTTCAACCCGTAATTTACAAAGAAAATCCGAGTTTTATCATTTCAAACCTGCAGTCCTAAGTAAATGAAGTAAATTGAAAATCATTCAGGCCTATCATTTTAGCCCATAACAATTTTCTCTTATTCTAAAATCCGTTCGGGTATTTATCATTTCAACCCATAGTGATTCTAATCCAAAGGGAACTTGCAGTGTGATGAACAGATAAAATAAACAGAATAGCATGAAATGATAGTAACACATAATATAATAGGTGTAATAACAGGTGTGAACATCATATGATAATAATATAAGAAGTTATAAAATGATCATATAGTTCTACAGATTCACAGGGTGTCAATTTACTACTTATATAAGTACATAATGTCTGGTGAGATATACTCACATGTTCAAAGCTGGAGATCAACGCCAAAGCACAGATACTGACACAACAAAGGCAAGAAACTATGGACAAGACTAGAGAGTGGAGAGCCAAAGCTGTATCCCTTGAAAACAATTACACAAACAATACAATGCATACATAAGTTACAACACACATTTATCATCAAACAACATATAATTCAACACCAAAAACCATAAACATTTGAATTTCACTTGCTCTCTACCTCAGGTACTTCAGTTATGCAGTGACTAAGCTAAGCTAACATAGGGAATTGGGTCTGGTTTGGGTGTGCGAAGTGTCGGCCTACACATGGGTTTGAAGGTGGTTGTGATATAGGTGCATAACTAGGTGTATAAGGCTAATAATCATCACATCTAGGCTATATTATGGTTCGGCCAGAGGTCATTTGGGCTCGGCCTGATGCTCAGGTGGTGGAGGGTGGTGTTGAAGAGGGTGGAGGTCAGGTCAGAGGTGGTGGTGGTGGAGGTTGTGGTGGCAAAAGGTGGAGGAAGAAGGAGATGGCAATCCTAGACAAGGTTTGGTACAGGTGATGGCTAGTGCTAGTTTAGATGGATTTTATTGATGATCTTCACCATGGATTGTCTTAGCCGGAGGAGGAGAGGTGTTAGGATGTGTGATGGTCAGAAAAAAGTGGTGGTGGTAGTCGGCCACAGCTTGGAGGAGGGGGAATACAGCTATGAAGTTGGGGAGCATGTGCAAATTCAAGTAGAAAATCGATAAAAGACAAGAAGAAGATAGAATTTTTTACCAAAGCTTCACAAGGAGAATAGTCGTGATTTTTATTTTGAGAGAAAGAGAAATGATTTTCATGAAAGTGAAAAAAAATACAGCTGAAATGAGTAGATTACACGGCCAAAATAATTAAGAGAAGAGTTGGGAAAATGAAAGGTCGGGAGGTGAAAAGACTTAGGAATTCCAAAAGTTTTAAACCTTTCAAATTCCTTTAATTTGTTTATATAACTTGATATTTCTGGAAATAATAATAATCCCAGATAACATTTCGAAAAGTTATCAAAATATAAAAATATATATAATATTTATTAATTATATAAAGTTAAATCAAGGAAAATAGCTAAAAATAGTAAACTAGTCTAGAAAATTTAAAATTAATTGAAATAAATTTTAGAAAATTCATATGAGCTTGTAATATATTTTTAAACATAAATAATAATATAAAATAAAAGTACATTCACAAAATAAATATATAAAAAATAAATTTAAATATAATTTTAAGGAAGAAAATAGCAGAAAATAAGAAAACAGCCTTTAAAAAAAGAGAAATCAACACAGTAAACTTTGGAAAAATTATAACATCACTTTAAAAAATATTTAAAGACAAAATATACTTAAAATAAAATATTAACACATAATTTTTTTTAAAGAAAATAGAAAAAGATTTAAAGAAATTGCTTAAAAAATCCAAAACGGTGTCCAGAAATTTCAAATAAATCCCCATTGACTTTTGAAATTTGTTTGCTTTATTTTAAAATTACTATAATTCAAAATTATACATACAATAACATATTGACCCAGATTAAAATGAAATATGACAATAAAATATGATTTATACAATTTAAAAATAACAAAATTGCACAATATTGAAATAGACATAACTTTCACAGTTTAACTCCGTTTTCAACGAAACGAAAAGCAGTGTTCAAGTTATTACATCTATTTTCATAATAAAAGATAAAATTTAAGATTTAAAATGATTTTAATTTTAATTTTAAAAGTCAAAATTTGAACAGTTTGAGTAGAAATTCACCTTTTTAGTAAAATGTCCAATTTATACTATTTTGAACTATAGATCACTTAATAGTCAGCAGTTATATTTAAAATGAAATATTTGAAATAAAAATAAAATTAAAAAAATTAAAATAGAAATAAAGTCAAATTTAAAATATATAGGCAAAAATCTAGGGTTATTACATTTATATTGTTTGAAAGAGATATTATATTCTAGTTTTAAAGTATAAATTATTTTAAAATAATCGCGGTGTTATAATAACGTTTGGTTGTTAGAGAGACCAGGATCGGAAGTTGTCATACTCTCTGCCAACCCCGAAAACCACTTTAACAACCAAGTACGTGGTTGAGACTACAGAATGAAGTAGGATGGTGGCGGCGTTTCCTTTGAGGTAAATACGTGGACCCGACTCCCATGAGTTGGCATAAGGTGGATAAAACAGGAGTGATCGACGGGCCAAGGGGGTTAGCGCCTTTTATCGGATATTCCTCTTCGATACTATACTCTGACTTTGGATTGTTTCGGTGGCCACTTTTACTTTTGATTTTAGGGGGGAGTTTGTTCGAGGTGGGCGGTAGCTGCGGCTACGCGTTACCACCAACCCGGAAGCGTAATTGGAATATCTACCCTGGCATTGCCTAGTTTTGCCATGTCACCTACCCTAGCGCGCCTTATATGATTTTGTTTTGTACCATACCTATGGAGTGCCCTCTGAAGACGCGTAGTACGGGGGAGATTACGGTACTGTATAGACTATGGGAATATATTTTGTGTTGAGGGGAATATTGGGTCACTCCTTAACGCTATTTAAAAGTAAGTTTATTTTACAAATAGACACTATTATTATAGCGAAATATACTACATAGTAAATAGTTTAACGGATCCTTAAGAGATGTAAATCCCGAGCATCTTTTAAGTTACTGCACTCATATTTATTCCTGCTGATTTAACTTGCATAAGATCTTTTAGTTCTGACTCGAGTGTTTTGTCTTTTCAATTCACTCGGGTCAGTCCGAGCGTTTCAGGATTTGAAGATTTTATTCTGGAGGACGAAGACGAAGATTTTTAGTATTACTATCTACTATATTATTCCACTATACTATTTAATTCCGCTGCATTGATATTTATTGGCATGTGAACTCTGATATTTATTGTATAAAGAAGAATCAAATGTTTTGTAAACAGTTTTATGAACTGTATATTTATTATTATATTTTGTCCTTCCGCTGTGAGATTATGTTTAGTGTTTTTTCTCTTCTTTGTTTTTTCTTATTTACCCCAAAACAATCCGCCCTTCCGTATGGTTTGAATTGGCATGTGTGTCGATTTAAAGTGTGCGAAAAGGCAAGATGTTACAGTTGGTATCAGAGCTTTAGTTTAGCGATAAACCTTAGCTTTGTAGGGTCTGACTCTTCAATAATAGGGTAGTAATACCCTATGGGAATCGCTGAGTGTATATAGATGAGAGAGCGTATTTGTTAGTGTTATAAAAAGGTTTTAAGATTGTGTTAATCTATTCCGTTTTGTATTTATAAATTCTAGTTGATGCATGGGACGCTATGACATCAATAGGGATTTTTAAACACTTAATAGGACAGACCGACATAATATTTGTTTTTAATATAGGTGAATGAAATAATTTTTCCTATTATATTTTCTATATATATAAAATAAATTTTTATAAAAGATTATATTTGGTTGTATAATATTAGTTGTTAGGAAATGAAGATTATAAATAATAGTTGAAATAAGATTGAAAATAAAATAATAGAGAATTGGGAAATTTTAGAACTTAGGTTCCGGTGTTTTGAAACTTTCTTTTGAATGACTTTGAAATATAAATAATAATACTATTAAAAGAAGTATTTTTTGATATAAGTATTTCAATATAATTTGAAAGAAATGTTTTAAAAGAAATTTGAAAAAGAAATAAGTTCTATACTCCCCTCTCTGTTGCTGGAAAATAATTTCGGTGATGAGTGCACGCATCATCAACATTCATTTTCGAGTTTCGAAGTGGGAAGGCCACTATAGTAGTTTTACTACAAATTATTTTTGATAAACAGAAGTAAACTTTTGGATATAGATAAGTTGTAAGTATATATATATATATATATATTATTTTAAAATAATTTGAAATTAAACCCGGTATTTAATTCTTAAGTTTCCATTTATTAATAGTTTAATTAATGTAGTGAAACAGAATTTAACTTATAATTAAAACCATAAATGAAATAAGAGATTTAATGCTAGGTTATTTGTGACAACCCACATATTTAACGATTATATATTTAAATGTTTTATTTAAATATAGCGTCGTTAGTCAGATTTAGGTCCGAAAAGTTACTTTTTGCAAATGGCCGAATTGGAACTCGAAACCATATCCATTGATTCCAAAATGGCGTTTGCGATCTTTTTGAGTATAAACTTTGATAAGTTTGGAGTAAGTCGAATTTTGCTATTTGCTAAGTAGGCTTTTGGGTTTGGGTCTCACCCAAACTATTCTGTAAACCAACTCAGCCCTTTCTCTCCTTCCATTCACACATTTTCATTTCTTAAGCTTAAGAAAAACTGAAAATGGGGGAAGAGAATGGGAAATAGAAATTCCAAGCACTAGTTTACCTTGCAAACTTGAATTCTTGCTCCAAAATCAAAGAGAAGCTATTGGTAAGCCTCCTCTTCATCTTCTCCAACTCTTTCTCCTTCAATTTCAGAAAATTTCCTAAACCTAACTTAGGAAAATACTTGTTTTGATCTTAGATTGAAGCTAGTAGAGTTGAAGTGGAGAGTGGTTGGTTGTTTTCTTTGCTATTGAGCTTCTCTATTCTTGCTTTGAATTAAAAGGTGAGTTTTAAACTCACATCTACTTCTCTTGATATTATTGATGTTAGGTGAGATTTTTATCCCACATTTATGTTTATTGCTATCTTGGATTATTAGGAATGAATTCCTAATACATCTATATGTTCATTTGCTTTCGATTTGGATTGCGTTGGTGAAATTGCCAAATATTGATTTTTGAAGCCAAATCTATGAAAAACCATATATGGTTGATGTTTATGTTGTTCGGAGTGTTTGGGTGTGTCGTTAAGGTTGGGTAGTCGTTTGACGTAAGCCCATAATCAACACGCATCCGATTGCTTTCGATTTGTTTGGCCATATATGGCCTAGGTTCAGGAAATGCCAGACCATCAGGTTTCAGACGTCTGAAACCCTATTTCAGACATCTGAATATTGTTCCGGGGAAGAAATTATTTTCTAGATTCATACGTCTGAAATTATATTCCAGACGTTTGAATTGGCTAAATTTCAACCAGAACGGAAATAGGCAAAATAATGCCTATTTCAGACGTCTTAAAGTTTGGGTTCTGACATCTGAATTCTGTTCTGGAAAACATATTAATTTCCAGATTCAGACGTCTGAACCACTTCTTTCATACGTCTGGATCTATTGTCTTTTTCCAATTTGCCTTGTTCTCTTAGTTTTCCAAATTTGATCGATGCATATTGATTCCAATTAGTTGTTTATGCATATTTGACCTTGATGATTCAATTTTGAATTCGTTCACGGGTTTTTATAAATGATTTCTTCAAATCATATTAAAAGTTCGCTTCTCCGATTTATAAATTCTATTTAAAACACACGCACAATTTCGCACTTCGAGCGAAGTGGAAGGGTGATTAAATGGTTGGGCAAAACACAGACCATGAATCTGTGCGTTTATACTTCCGATTAATCCCCAACCTATTCAATTGATCGTTTTGACCTTTGGTCCGGTTTACCAATGAAATGAGGTGAACTTTGTACTGCTTTGAGTGTGAAATTGACTGACGGATAGTAAACGGTTTAGTGCGAACGAGTGGTTATGGGACTCACGTTAACACTTTTTGGATTCCTTTTTGAGAGTTATGACACATTCTGCCAGTTAGTGGTGTCCAGTACTGGGCCTCCGGACCTTCACCACTACGGTTTGTTGCCTTTGGGATAGTGTTTTCAGACTGTCTCCTTCAGGTTTGTTGCCTTCGGGTATGTTGCCTTCGGGTATGTTGCCTTCGGGTTTGTGCCTTCGGGTTTGTTGCCCTATTGTATCGCTTTCAGAGTTGGGTCTTTATGAGCCGCTCGAGTGATATTTGGGTTCGGAGTCTTCGTGCTCATGGATCCTTGTTTATATAGTACTGAGCTCGAGCAATTTTCTGATATTTCATTTGATATGTATATTCCCATGGTATCGCCCTTCGGTGTTGGTCTTTTTGAGCCCCATGATATGTAGCGATTACCCTGTGGAACTTGTGTTACCTTCATTGATATTTGTTATTTGCCTTTATGGCTTGTTTTGGGATATTCCTATCCTTTGTTTGTATGAGTTGCCGATGATACGAGGCTTGTTAAGATATGATTCATCTTTTGTTAGATGATTGTGTTATCTCTTTTAGAGATATTTGTTATACATTGTGACCTTGCAGGTTATTGTTGTTCAGTTCATCTAACTGTTTTGTTTAGCTAGACTGACACGTGTATTTCATACTCGGGTCAGACCGAGTTGTTTCAGGTTAGGTGCTTTTGGACTTAGCCTATTTTGCTTCCGCATGGACTATTCAGCTTGCTCCTTTTTGTCATACCTTTTAGTGTAGTCCTGTTTTGTTGTAACTCTGATATATATTCTTTTGGATTTGTCTGTATATTATGGTTAGTTATACCACTTGACATGTATTATTTTGTATACTCTATTGGGTATCAATATATGTATATCTATGATGATCTACTGTTCTGTGATGTTTATTACATTTGAGTTGTTATATTCTGTTCTGATAGATCCTTCAACCACCTATGGTTTTGTTTTAAGTATTCATTGGGTATGTCGACCTGCTCGGTATATCTGTTGTCGATGTATTCAATTGATAGTTAGAGCAAGGCTATAGATGGTCGCTCCTAACCAGCCTTATTCTTCGTGTTAGTTGACGGCATTACTCTGTAGTGTCCTTGGCTAGCGTGGGTATAGAGGTGGGGCGCCACATTATTAATGGTATTAAAGGAAATTTGAAATTTTTAACATAGGAAACAAAGAGTAATATTATTGAACATTAAATTTAATTAAAGCATGAGATAAACATGTATAAGTTCTTTTGCAATTTCCTTAACATATATAACTTACCAAAAGATATAAAAGCTGAAAATGTTAATAAGAAAATGTAATAGATATTTGTACAAGTAATTAACTTGAGGTAATGAAAATAATTAATGGAATTCTTTAATAAATAAGAATTGATGTGTAGTTGTATAAAGTTAAGTATAATTGAATACTACTAATTAAATATAATGTCAAGTAGGTATTTTAAGTAAGCAATTCTGAACTTAAGTGAATAGGTTGAAGTTAATTTTGAATAAAATAAGAATAAAAGATGAATGCTGGAAAAGAAAAAAAATTTGACTATAAACTAAGGTTAATAAATTTACGTACTAAGAATTCGATTGAATATGAATAAAATAAAAGACAAACACTAAATGAATAAATGAAATTTAAAGTTATTAGAAATAAATGTAAATTAAAAAGATAAATCATTATATAAATAAAAGGAAAATCAATCAACAAAGGTATGAAATGAAATTAATAATAAGTAAAGTTGATTGTTGTTTGGATTTTTTGTTTTGGGTTATGGTTGTTTGGGTAAGATACCTTAAAATTTGGTGGGATGGATGAATAATCCATTTTGTTTCATCTAAGACTGTTGAGTAAATGATATACTTAATAGGTTATTTTTCATTCCGTACAATTTAAAGTTTTGAACCCAAACAGCTATTTGTTTGTTTGATATGAATGAATGACTAAATTGTGTTGATTTTGTATGATGGTTGCATGCCTTGTTGGAATTGATTGTTGTTGTATTGATTGCTCTGTGATTGAAACAACCTTAAATATTTCATTTTATATAATTGTTAACCCTTTGGATTATATAAGTGAAAATGTTTTCAAAACTTTATTAATTTGAGTATAAAAGGTTTAATGGTTAAAATTTTGTATATTTTATTTAAAGTAACTAATTTTGTAAATTTAATTGTTTTTAAAATTAATGTTTTAAATAAGAGATATTGATTTCTTAATTCTTCTTTTCCCTTCTTTTTCCTTTTCGGGGACGAAAAGTTTTGAGTGGGGGAGAGTGTAAAGAATCGTAAATTTCGACCATTTTATTTCTTAATTTAAATTGATTTTTGTATTTTAATGCAGAATGAAATAAAAATCTTATAATTGAAAACTGGAGCGAACGTTAGAAATAAATGTTGCATTGGTAAATAAAATAAATTTTGACAATTGGAATGAAATCCACTTGAAGAAATAGTGGAAACCCTTATAATTTGTTAATTTAATTTGATTGTGTAATTAATACTGGAAGGAATAAAATGAAAAAAAAAATATTAATGAAATAATAACTGAATTTAATTGCAACTATATAAATGGAAGTAAATTTTATTAAGTGGATGTCAATATTGAATAAGTTAATGGAAATTGAATGTAAATTGAGATAATAAAGTGAATATTAGAATTTAAATGAGCAAATGGAATGAATGGAATAATATTGAAACGAATACAATTTGGAAAGATTTAATGAAATTGAAATAAATGAAATAGGGTAAGTATTAGACCTGAATATAATTAAATATGGAGAAACAAAAAAGTAAGTATTGAATTCAAACTATGTTTGATTGGGTAATAAAATAAGTTTATTTACGTAGTTAGAATTTGTTTATATTATTTTAGGCTATAAATCAAATAGAAGAGAACAAGCGTAAATCATAAGGGTATGATAACAATTTTTTTATATTACCTAATTTATTTGTCAATCAATTTATTTGAAATAAAGTCCTCTTAAATGTTAAGTAATTTTAATACAGTTATTGATGAAACATTACTTAATGATTTTTAATTTAGTAACTGAATAGTGAATAAGAATTTATAGAAAATATAAACTTATTTATGAGTAAACAAGAGTATTTATTGAACAAATTTATGATAATTGGATAATGCAGTGTTAATGGAAATTAGTGTTATGTCTGGGATTTATACCTGGGTAGGTAAGTAGTAAACTTATTAATGAAAGAAAGTAAGTAGGTGACCATTTATTTAGGTTATTTATTCAATTTAGTATGTTAAATAAAAGTTTGGGAATCAGATCTCAATTAAGGGAAATTAAGTTGTATGTTAATTTGAAATAAAATCTAATAAATATTACATTAATAAGGAATGTAGTACAAATGGTTAGGGATTGTCAAATTTGGTAAAAAAGGGATTGGACTTAGGAAACTCTGTTAATTGAGTTTATAACCTTATTTAATTCGCGTAATTGACAAGATTCACATTTTTAAATATAACCGTTGATACAAATCTAAGATGTATATAAAAGTATCAGTGTAATGAAATGTAAACAAATGTTACACTTACAATTACAATTAAATGAACTTTAATGTTACACTTGCTATCCCGCTTTTTGGCAAAGCCGTGATACCGAAAGATTGGTCGAAAACAAGAGACAGTTCGTCTCAGAGATTGGTTGCACTCCACTTCGCTATGGATATCGACGAATTTTGTCCGAGTCCGAATCGGGCCACAATTGACAAGACATGACAAGCAAAGCCGCGAGAGCCAATGTTTCAAGTTTCAAGTCAATCCGAGTTCGTACACGCAAGATATGATCGATTCAAGATAGAGGAGATAGCCCTTGTTCGAATCCATAAGATGTACCCTTGTTCGAATCCATGGCCAGAAATCATGTTCGCATCCATCGTTTTGTACCCATCTACTTCGAATCCATCAAGTTTGGAAGTCCTTCGAATCCATAAGCCCAACCTTCCTTCGAATCCATCAGGTGGCCAGGCTTCGTATCCATCCCATTACCTTCCTTCGAATCCATCGCTGTAACACATGATGGAATCCATCATGTTCCCCCTGCTTCGAATCCATAGATGTTGCTGACCTTCGAATCCATGAAGACACCTCTCTTCGAATCCAACCAGTGTTGTCGTTTCGTATCGATCAGCTGAAGTGAGATATGATCGATACGAACGAGTCTCAGTTCGAACCCACGCGTAAGTAAAGCTTTCGAATCGATTAAGTCAAAGCGGCGAAATTCAAGCGACGACTCTATCAACTCGGCGAAAAATGTGGATTGACTCGAAGAATGTGCACCACGTCAACCTACTAGCGCGTGCTTGGATCGATTCGAATCAATCGATTCGAATTGATCGATTCGAACGGAGCGAAAAGTCCAGGAAACGCTAATTCGAATCGATGATATCTCGCGATCTACAAGTCCAAATGCTATGAAATTTTCACAGGAGCTTGCATACATGTTGAAGAATGTCCACGCCAAGTTTCACCTCGATTGAATGAATTCTTGATCGATTCAAACGTACTTCGAATAGATCCCAAAGTGGGCCCAAATTTCCTAAGGTTGGGCTCGTGGGCCCCCTCCCGTGCCAAGAGGTGGTCTCCCTGAATTTAGGCAAAATATTAGCCTCCTACATCTATAAATAGAGCCCCAGGTCATTCAGAAAAGGGGATCGGAATTCTGAAGCGCCAAGACTCTACCAGATTCAATTCTACACCCTATCATCGTTGTTGCATTCGAGTTTCAGAGCTATTTCCATTGTAACTTGCTGTAACTACTGTAATCACCAAGTGAATAATCTATAAAGATAGAAAACTTCAAAGTGGACGTAGGCAAGATTGCCGAACCACTATAAATCCTGAGTCGTTTACTTGTTTTCTGCTGTTTCTGTTGAATTGTCATCATTTTTGTTATCTACAAATTTGTCATTTGTGACTGCGAACGGGTGCTTTCACGACTATTGGGTGTTTGTGGTCAATTTTGACACAAACATTTTGGTGCTTTCACTGAGAACTGCTGATTTAATTTGAATTTCAAGGCTTAAAGATATAGATCTAAGAATCATGACGAGACAATCGAGCAGAAGGCCAAGCCAGAGAGAAGTGAACACCAAGGAAGTCAAGAGGCTTTTTCAGGAGCGAATCAAGCATCGATCTTCATCACTAGGGACGAGATGGAGACAATGATGAAGAAAAAGGAGGAGCTGACCAAAAGTTTGTTCCAATAGATAGGACAGTTTGGAGCACAGAATAGAGAAGCGAATGGAGTTCAAAACGGAGCAGGACCATCCGGCGTAGCACCTGAACTATGGGACGTGCACATGGAGATGTTGATCCAACCCCTAAGAGAGAGAGAGATGCATCTACCCAAGCTAGGAGTAGTAGAGGAGTGAACGCTTAGTCAAGGGGGCAAATCCCACAATTCCCTCGTGGACTCGGGGGCAGGTTGAAAGTAATGAACGAAGGTTACATCTCAGTGACAACGACAGATTGGCGGAGATGGTTAGAAGAGCTATGAGTGGCGGTTTGGTAAACAAAGATTTGGAGGATGTTAATAGGAGTCCTTTTACTCCAGCAATCAGAGGAGCTAGGAACCCACCGGATTTCAAGTTACCATCATTGGACATGTATGACGGAAAAACAGACCCCACGGTTCATCTAACGAAGTATGCGAGGCATATGGAAGTGCTGGGGGCATCAGAGGAGGTTATGGCCCGGTGCTTTCCATTGTACTTGGCGGATATTGCAGCATTGTGGTTTAGACAATTGGAGAATGGATCCATCGGAGCATGGAATGGTTTAATCGAGAGATTTATGAGGCAATTCAGGATTCACGTTACAAGACCCAAGAATGTGATGACTTTGGCAACCCTAAAGCAGAAAGCCAGAGAGACCTTGAGGAGTTATCTAACGCGATTTAATGCATTAGCAGCTTCGGTGGATCGAGCAGATCCATCTATGGTGGTGATGGCAGCTGTGTCCGGAGTAGCTGACGGCACAGAGTTCAAAAATTCATTGACCAAAGATCCACCCGTGGATCTAGAGGAATTCTACAACGAGGCAGAAAAGTTTTTACGATTAGAGGATGTGAATGCAGAAAGAGAAGAAGGAGAGGGAATAGAAGTTTATGTCCTTAAAGACAAAAAGCCTTTCGAAAAGGACTCAGACAAGGATAAAGGAAAACGAAAGGCTGAGGATTATAATGACAAGTCAAAGCGGCAACGGAGGGATCCGCGATTCACCACTTACACCGAGCTGAATGAGAGATTGGAGCGAATCTACAGAGATACGCAAGGGCAAGTTCCATACCGTAGGCCAATACGAAGGGACCCCATTGCCGACGACAGAAAATCAGACAGATATTGCTTATTCCACGAGTTGAACGGTCATAACACAAACGACTGTAGGCATCTAGAGGATGAGGTAGAAGGACACATCAGGAATGGTACGCTGCTTCAGTATGTGAGGAGACGAGCCCCAGCGGTAGAGTCAGAGCGGCCACCGTCTACATCAGCTAGGGGCGACACTGAACCGGGGCATCGTTTGGTTATCATTTAATTAAAGTAACGATGAACAAATCGCAAGCTTCCACTAACACAATTAAATCATTTACACATGTACGAGATCGTGAACGTTCTCCGAGCATGCTCTGAATGATCATTGATTGTTTCATAGTGGGAAATTACACTTTGACATCTTTGCTTTGCTTTTGTTTCATGTTGATTTGGACATTTCTGTTTTAAAATTCATCCGTTGAATAGATATTTGATCCTGATAATTCTGAAATGGGTAAGCTACTTGCACATGTACGGGGTCGCAAACGATCCTTAGGCATGCTCTGAGATGGTGATAAACCACCCTGACAAACGATCCAGGGACCCACGCGAACGTGAGCCTGGTATCGGTAAAACCAAGCCCTCCCGGGCATACTTTCTCCCCTCGAACGGCACATGATCGCGAACGATCACAACTCGCCACGAACAGCACCCGACTTCAAGCAGTCACAACTCGCCTCGAACGGCACACGATCGCGAACAGTCGCAATTCGCCTCAAACGGCACGACTCGCCCCGAACGGCACAACTCATCTCACTTCAAATGGCTCGATCGCGAACGGTCGTCATTTGAGGTCCGCCACTTGACCACGCATGGTCGCACTTCACCTCAAATGGCTCGATCCCGAACGATCATCATTTGTAGTCATGCGCTTGACCATGAACGGTCGCACTTCACCTCAAATGGCTCGATCCCGAACGATCGTCATTTGAAGTCAGGCGCTGGACCATGAACGGTCGCACTTCATCTCAAGTATCCCGATCCTGAACGGTCGTTATTTGAGGTCACATAGAATTGTAAATTCCTTTGCAGGACATCAACAGGATATGAACATCCAGATCATGGCATTACAAAACACACCTTCCAACCGCAAGACATATTTTGGGGGGCAAATGTTATCCCGCTTTTTGGCAAAGCCGTGATACCGAAAGATTGGTCGAAAACAAGAGACAGTTCGTCTCAGAGATTGGTTGCATTCCACATCGCTATGGATATCGATGAATTTTATCCGAGTCCGGATCGGGCCACAATTGACAAGACATGACAAGCGAAGCCGCGAGAGCCAACATTTCAAGTTTCAAGTCAATCCGAGTTCATACACGCAAGATATGATCGATTCAAGATGGAGGAGATAGCCCTTGTTTGAATCCATAAGATGTACCCTAGCTCGAATCCACGGCCAGAAATCATGTTCGTATCCATCGGTTCGTACCCATCTACTTCGAATCCGTCAAGTTTGGAAGTCCTTCGAATCCATAAGCCCAACCTTCCTTCGAATCCATCAGGTGGCCAGGCTTCGTATCCATCCCATTATCTTCCTTCGAATCCATCGCTGTAACACATGATGGAATCCATCATGTTCCCCCTACTTCGAATCCATAGATGTTGCTGACCTTCGAATCCATGAAGACACCTCTCTTCGAATCCAACCAGTGTTGTCGTTTCGTATCGATCAGCTGAAGTGAGATATGATCGATACGAACGAGTCTCAGTTCGAATCCACGCATCAGTAAAGCCTTCGAATCGATTAAGTCAAAGCGGCGAAATTCAAGTGACGACTCTATCAACTCGGCGGAAAATGTGGATCGACTCGAAGAATGCGTGCCACGTCAACTTACTAGCACGTGCTTGGATCGATTCGAATCAATCGATTCGAACGGAGCGAAAAGTCCAGGAAACGCGAATTCGAATCTATGATATCTCGCGATCTACAAGTCCAAATGCTATGAAATTTTCACAGGAGCTTGTATACATGTTGAAGAATGTCCACGCGAAGTTTCGCCTCGATTGAATGAATTCTTGATCGATTCGAACGTACTTCGAATCGATCCCAAAGTGGGCCCAAATTCCCTGAGGTTGGGCTCGTGGGCCCCCTCACGTGCCAGAAGTGGTCTCCCTAAATTTAGGCAAAATATCAGCCTCCTACATCGATAAATAGAGCCCCAGGTCATTCAGAAAAGGGGATCGGAATTCTGAAGCGCCAAGACTCTACCAGATTCAATTCTACACCCTATCATCGTTGTTGCATTCGAGTTTCAGAGCTATAATCCATTGTAACTTGCTATAACCACTGTAATCACCAAGAGAATAATCTATAAAGATAGAAAACTTCAAAGTGGACGTAGGAAAGATCGCCGAACCACTATAAATCCTGAGTCATTTACTTGTTTTCTGTTGTTTCTGTTGAATGTTCATCATTTTTGTTATCTACAAATTTGTCATTTGTGACTGCGAACGGGTGCTTTTATGACTATTGGGTGTCTGTGGTCAATTTTAACGCAAACAACACTAATGAGATCTAGATAATAACTGAAAATTTTGAATGTAACAAAATGAATAGGAATGTTAATTTTATTCATAAGTTGATAATTGAAGTAAAAAAAAGGTTGAAACAAAGACAAAATAATTAATTGGGATTTTAATTCTTATTAATATGTAAAACTGACAAAATTAAATATAAATTGAAATATAGCAAATAATATAAATAAAAGACTAAATTGGATAGTATTAATGTAGTGAAAGACAAACAAATATTAACTATGTTATTTGTGTAATTAATGGATAGGAATACCAAAGGCTAATTGTAGTAAGGAATATAAGTGGTAGAATAATAAAAATTTATGATTTTATTTTTGTTAACATATGTTAAGAGATATGTTTATGATCTTAATTTAAACTTCTACTAATAACATGTATTACAATAAGATAAAAAAATGATAACATACGTCACGTGTATTTAATGACATTGTTGAATGTAATTAATAACGGTGATTATAATAATAAATGTTAATAAAAAATAAGAGTGAATAAGTTTAGTAATAGAGCTGAAAGATTGATTGTAGAGATGAGAAACTATTATTTAGTAAGAAATAAATATAATTAGTGTTTGTAGCCAATAGTGTATTAATATGTTTAAATTTGTAACAACCCGCATGTTTGTCGATTTTATATTTAAATATTTTATCGATACTCGGAATTTAGTCCGAAAAGCTACTTTTTGCATACGGTCGAATTAGGACTCGGGTCCACTTCCATTGAGTTCAAAACGCCGTTTGCGATCTTTTTGAGTATAAACCTTGATATGTTTGGAGTTAGAGGAATTTTGCCACTTTTTACTTAGGGCTTTGGTTTGGGCTGAGCCCAATAACTCCACTTATGTATTCAGTCCCAACCCACTCCTCTTCATTTACTTCCTTTCTATTTTCCTAATACTCAAGCTTTTATAACAATGGAGAGTGGAATGGGAAATTGAAACTCAAGCCCTAGTATTCTTTTGCAAATCAAGCTCTAGCTCCAAACTAATAGAAGAACCCATTGGTAAGCCTTCACTTCATCTTCTCCAATTCCTTCTTTCATGAATTTCAGAAATTCCTAAACCTAACTTTGGGAATGTTCTTCTTTTTGAGCATAGATTCAAGCTCGTTTGAGTTGTGTTGAAGAGTGGTTTATTCTCCCTTTGCTTTCAAGCTTCTTCTTAATTTATTTGGGTTCAAAGGTGAGATTTTTATCTCACATCTTTGTCTATAATTATCTTCGATTGTTAGGTATGAATTCCTAACACTTATTCTTGTGCGATTGATTTTGGTTCGGATTGATTTGGTGTATATTCCAATTTTTGGTGTTTTGAAATCAAAATCTTTGAAAATCCTATTATGGATACTTGGACATTGATATTTGAGGCGTATCGAAGAGCCTGTAAGGCTGGGTTGTCGTTTGGCGTAAGCCCTTAGTCGTCTTTGCTCATCCGATCGCTTGCGGTATTTATTTCGGCCATTTTTGGTCTAGGTTCAAGGAATGCCCTGAACCCCAGTTTCAGACGTCTGAAACGTTAGATTCAGACGTCTGAATATTAATCTGGGAAGATTTTTATTCCCAGATTCAGACGTCTGAATCTATATTTCAGACGTCTGAATGGTTCGTTTGGAACCAGAAAGGAAATAGGCTAAAAAGTGCCTATTTCAGACGTTTGAAATCAAGGATTCAGACGTCTGAATTCTGTTTTTGAAAATATTTTATTTCCAGATTAGACGTCTGAACCCTTGTTTTCAGACGTCTGAATCTGTAGTCTTTTGCCTATATTGCCTATTTTGTTTGAATTTCCAACTTTAATTGATTCGTGTTGATTCCCTTTTGTTGTTATCATTTATTATTGATTTTGATGACATTTTCTTCGTGATTTTTGGGAATATCCATTTTGATGGATTCGGTATCGATTTCTTTGGATTTTATTCACATCTTTGAATGTGAATTTTGATGATTAATTGTTTGTACAATCATTTCTATGATTTGTCACTTTAAAAATATAAAGGTTTCAATACTAGTAGTAAATACCAAAACTCTTTCGTCAAAGCAATCTTCAACACTATTTTATTACCAAACTTGTTTATAAAACCGTTTTCCGATCTATTAGTATATACAAACCTTTACCTCACTCGGATGAGAAATCTAATTAAACGACTTAGTAAAATAAGTGGTATGAAATGCTTGCGTTCACTTCGTCGATTAATTCTTGGACTTGTTCGATTGAACCTCTTGTGACAATTTTCTAGTGAAGATTTACAGTTTGTTCGTAAATATTTAAGTTAAGCAAGTGGTTATGGGACACCAGGCTAAGCTTTTATATTTACTAGCTTAGTGTAATTGACACTTCTCGTTGATCATGACGATCATCTTATGATTTAGACTAGCAATTGTGCGATGTCTCTTTGTTTGCAAGGTTAGACTAGACCTCATTGGTGTGATTTCGACTCACACATATCTCTTTGTGCGTAAGGTTAGTCTAGACACCATTTGCATGATTCCACTCACACATACCTTTTTGTTGCGAGGTTAGGCTAGACGCCATTTGTGTGATTCCACTCACACATACCTTTTTGCTTTTTGGTTATCTTAGACCTCATCTGGGTGATTTCGACTCACCCATATGGGGTAGCTCCCCATGGTTTTCGGACCGTCATGTGATAGGCCTCTTTCCCTTTTTCTATGATTTCTGGATTTCTTGTGTTGATTTCTGGAATTTATGTCACTGACTTGTTATGAGTACAAGTTAAGGTATGATTCCCTCTTTGGATCTTTGAGAAGATTCTTGTCATATTGATTTATCTCTTATTGATTGATCTTCTGTTGATCATGATTTGCATACTTATAGTAGTATGTCAGTATGGATATTTTATGTTTATGCCATATCTTTTATTTTATACCATGTCATCTGATATTTATAGCTAGACTGATCCGTATATTATTTTCTTAAATAATACTCGGGTCAGACTGAGATGTTACAGGTTCTTCTGCTTGACTTCTTCCCGGGATTTGCTACTCTGACTTTCGGCTAACTATTTAGATTAGCAGTTTTTGTTGTATACACTTGAGATATAGACTCATAGTTGTATTCTTTTGTATAGCACGTGTTTCTATTCTTTTGTATTATTGTGGATCTTTTTGACCACTACTCTGATGTACACTTTCATGTGTTAGTTTTATATTCATATCTTCTTCCGCCTTTGTGATATGGATGTCTGTGTCTGATTTGTGTTATGCTTATTTCTATGTTTGTTTCCGAAGATTATTATAGCCACTGTGTAGTAGCTTTGAGTTTGTATCGGTGTGTCGGACTTCCTCCCGAAATCAAATGCGTTATACTATCCGACATAGCGGTGCTCGCACAAAGCAATTGCACGGATGGTCGCTCCTCAACAGCCTTCTTCTCCGTGCTAGCTGACAGCATTGCTCCGTAGTGTTCTTTGCTAGCGTGGGTATAGAGGTGGGGCGTCACAGCTTGGTATCGGAACCAAACTTGGGTACAATGTAGAATAATTTAACAAGGATCACCGTCCTAAGTCCACCTTAGGAGTTATGTCTTAGGATTAATTCGAGTCGTCGTACCGATTCATCCTATATCCTTTATGATTCCTTGTTTTATCTAGCAAGATTGCTTGATATTCATTAGTGAATAATCTTCTTCTTTCTCTTCTTTCTTTCTTAAGGAAGAGAAATGGTTAGACCTGGTCGTCCCAGAGCTTGACCATCTAGTGCTCCACCCCAAGATGGAGTTTTTATGACTACCCAGCAACTTCTTGACCTTGTCACGAATGCTCAAGCAGCTGGTTCTAATCCGGAACCTACTCACCCTAAATCTGGGTTTGCACGTTTGTGCAATGATTACACCAACCTGGGTGGGAAGCCATTTAAAGGTTCTGAAACTATCATCGAGGTCCAGGCTTGGTTGAGGACCTGCGATCGAATGTTCATTCGCATGAATCTCGTCGATCTTCACCGTGTTCAGGTGGCTTCCAGTATGCTCCAAGGAGAGCATTGGACTGGTACGAACTTCTTATTTCTGAGGTTAATGAAGCTGATCTCACCTGGGAGCAATTTCGGACACGCTTCGAGTTAAAATTTGTACCAGAAGTAGAGAAGGTAACTCTGGCTCGACGCTTTATAGACCTTTCTCAAGGTGAGTCCTCTGGGACTGATTTCGTCGCAGCCTTTGAGTCGCTTTCCAAATATGGGGTTGAATACATCAACACCCCATTGAAGAAGAACCAGAGGTTCGTTTATGGCTTAAACAAAAGCATCAAGAAGCCATTACTTCTAAAGTTAGAAGTTCCTTTCAACCAACTTGTAGATATCGTTCTTCGTTTGGAAGAGGCTAATAAAGAAAGTGATGTTGAAGTAGTAGCTTCCAAACCCAACTTCAACAACAAAAAGAGGCCCAGTAAATTCAAAGGCCCTTATCCCAACGAAAAGGTAAGCAAGCAACCCCTGCGGCAACGTCTCCTTTTCCTAGTGGTGCGAGATGCTTCAACTGTGGATCTGGGGATCATTTTGCGAATATGTGCTCTAAGCCCAAATCTTGTCGCTATTGTAAGAGCCCGGATCATTACATACATCAATGCCTCAAACGTGAAGGCAAGAAGGAGGGAAAGTTAAATGTTGCTCAAGCCCCTAGAAAAACATCTCGTGGTCAAGTTATATCTCATTCTATCCTTGATGGTATTATTATATTTCGTGATCAACCTATTCAAGTTCTCTTTGATACGGGTGCATCCCACCCTTTTATATCAAAAGAACTTGTCGATACATTTTCTTTAAGTGTTGTTGCTTTAATGACTTCTTCAATAACTGTGAATCCGGTTGGTGGATCCGCAACTCTTAGTTTGCTTTGTAAAGATGTGGAGATTATTTGATGCGATTTTTCCTTCCTAGCCAATTTGCATGTCATGCGTTATTTAGGCTTTGGAACGATTTTCGGAATGGGTTGGCTTAACCATTATGAAGCTCACATCCTATGTCTCGAGCGGACTATTTATCTCCGACACCCGCAATCTGTAAAGCAGTTTTCTATTATTCTTAAAGATTCGGATTCTTCTTTGACTGCATCTTTATATTCTTTAAATCCTCGTGATGACGATAATGATGATGAGGAAGATGTCATTGCTCTTATTCACGTTGTTCGTGAATTTTCCGACATATTTGTGCCCGTTTTAGGATTGCTACCTAAGCGAGCAATTGAGTTCAAACTTAATCCTATCCCTGGAGCTCAACCTATTACTCGTCCTCCTTATCGCATGTCTTATAAGGAGAATAGGAGATGCACAAACAATTATCCAAATTGGTGACGAAGCAATTTATTCACTTTAGTTCATCGCCTTGGGGAGCTTCGGCTATTTTCGTGAAGAAATCCGATGGTACACTTAGACTTTGCGTTGACTACCGCAAGCTTAATGATCTTACTATCAAAAAAAATATCCTTTACCTCGGATTGATGATCTATTTGACCGACTTAGCGGTGCTAGAGTCTTTTCACAATTGGACTTGGCTACCGGTTTTCATCAGCTTTGTATTGCTGAGGATATCATTCCTTTGACATCGTTCCATACCCGTTATGGATCTTATGAATGGCTTGTTTTGCCATTTCGTTTAACGAATGCTCCGGCTTATTTCGTTGACCTTATGAATCGAGTTTTCAAAGATTTTCTCGATCGATTTTTTCTCATCTTCATTGATGATATTCTTGTGTATTCAAAAACGGAGGAGGAACATGAAAATCATCTTCGGATTGTGTTGGAAACTCTTAGGAGTAATCATTTAAAAGCAAAATTTTCTAAATGCCATTTTTAGCAATCTCGTGCGAAGTTTCTTGGTCGTATTATTTCCGAATCCGGAATTTCCATGGATCCTTCAAAGATTGAAGCGATTCAAGATTGGAAAAGACCTGAGAGTGTGACTGAAATCCATAGCTTTCTCGGATTGGCGGGCTATTAACATCATTTTACTAAAGACTTTTCTAAAATTGTCGTGCCTCTCACTAGCTTAACAAAAAAAGGTGTTAAATACGTTTGGTCGGACAAATGTGAAGCTTCTTTTCAGAAATTAAAGGAACTCCTTTCCGATTCTCCTATTCTTGTGATTCCCGATGGAAACCAAGATTTTATTGTTTATACCGATGCTAGTCACATTGGTTTGGGTGTCGTTCTTATGCAAAAAGAACGTGTTATTGCATATGCTTCTAGGCAATTGAAGCCGGCCGACACTAGATATGCCACACATGATTTAGAACTTGCGACTATTGTTTTCGCTCTTCGGATTTGGCGTCATTATCTTTTAGGAGAGAAATTTGTTCTTTATACCGATCATAAGTCTTTGAGGTATTTATTTTCTCAAAAGGAACTTAATTTGCGTCAACAACGTTGGCTCGAGTTCCTTGCTCCTTATGATCTTGATATTCTTTATACCCCGGGTAAGGGTAATCGTGTCGCCGATGCTCTTAGCCGTAAGCAACAAGCAGTTGTTTCTACAATGATATCTGAATGGAACGATCTCGAGATCTTATCCACTTGTGAGATTCGAGACTGCGTATCCGATTTATGCTCATCATTTTTTTATGTAGCCTTGAGCCTCATCCTTCTCTTTTAGACCGCATTCTTGAAGCTCAAAGGCTAGATCCCGACTTGGCTCTTCTTGGCTAAAATTTTGAGGATAGAATTGATATTGAAGGTTTGAAAGACTTTGATATTGATTCTCGTGGCGGCATTCAGAAATTTGGTAGACTTATCGTGCCAAATATTGGTGATCTTCGAAAAGACATTTTAGAAGATTCCCATCGTTCTAAATTTACCATTCATCCCGGTAGTAGTAAAATGTACGCGGATATGAAGCGACTTTATTATTGGGAGGGAATGAAAATAACTTCGTTAAGTGTTGCAGGACTTGCCAAATCGTTAAGGCCGAACATCAAAGGCCCGGTGGGTTATTGCAACCTTTAGAAATTCCAATTTGGAAGTGGGACCAAATTTCCATGGATTTTATTGATGACCTTCCCTGTTCTCGTTCGGGTCATGATAGCATATGGGTGTTTGTTGATAGACTTACTAAATCTGCCCATTTTATTCCCGTTCGGTCTAACCGAACCGTTCCTCTTTTGGCCAAACTTTTTGTCAATGAAATTGTTAAATTGCATGGAGTTCCTACTTCTATTGTCAGCGATCGTGATCCATTGTTTACCAGTGGATTCTGGAAGAGTCTTCAAAAAGCTTTAGGAACGAAGCTTAATTTTAGCACCACTTATCACCCCCAGTCCGATGGACAAACCGAGCGTGTGAATCATACTGTTGAAGATCTTCTTCGTGCTTGTGTGCTTGATTTCAGTGGAAGATGGGAAGATCATATTCCTCTTGTTTAATTTTCCTATAATAATAGCTTCCAATCTAGTATTGGTATGGCACCATTCGAGGCACCCTAGAAAGGCCATGCCGGTCTCCTTCTTGTTGGCTTGAGGCCGGTGAGAGGCTAGTTTTAGGTCCAGACTTTATTCGTGATTCCATAAAAAAGATTGAACATATTCGACATAGGATGAAAGAAGCCCAGAGTAGACAAAAATCCTATGCCGATAATCGAAGAAGGAGATTAGAATTTTCTGTTGGAGATCTTGTTTTTATTCGTGTTTCACCTATGAAAGGTGTTGTACGTTTCAGTCAGTCGGGAAAGTTAGCACCTCGATATATTGGGTCATTTCCTACCACTGAACGTATTGGTTCCATGGCTTATCGCCTATCATTACTGGCTCAGTTTTCTACCATGCATGACGTGTTTTATGTTTCTCAATTACGGAAATGTCTTCAAGATTCCGATTCTAATCTTGAGCCCGGTGTTGTGGAAGAGACTGAAGTTTCGCCTAATTTAACTTATGAGCAGCATCCTATTCGAATTATTGCTTCGGACGTCAAACGCCTTCGAAATAAAGATATCCCGCTTGTGAAAGTTCAATGGTCTTCAAATCCTAAGGATTGTTCTTGGGAATCTAGAGAGTTCATTGAGCGAACACATCCGGACTTACTTTCTCGCGCTCTTTAAGGTGAACCTTTTATTTTAGATTTCTTTTGTGTTGAATACGCTCTCGTGGTTGTTACTATATATCTTCTTATTAAATATTGCGAGGACGCAATTTCTTTAAGGAGGGGAGTCTGTAACAACCCGCATATTTGTCGATTTTATATAAATATTTTATCGATACTCGGAATTTAGTTCGAAAAGCTACTTTTTGCATACGGTCGAATTAGGACTCGGGTCGACTTCCATTGAGTTCAAAACGCCGTTTGCGATCTTTTTGAGTATAAACTTTGATATGTTTGGAGTTAGAGGAATTTTGCCACTTTTTACTTAGGGCTTTGGTTTGGGCTGAGCCCAATAACTCCACTTATGTAGTCAGTCCCAACCCTCTCCTCTTCATTTACTTCCTTTCTATTTTCCTAATACTCAAGCTTTTATAACAATGGATAGTGGAATGGGAAATTGAAACTCAAGCCCTAGTATTCTTTTGCAAATCAAGCTCTAGCTCCAAACTAATAGAAGAATCCATTGGTAAGCCTGCTCTTCATCTTCTTCAACTCCTTCTCTCTTGAATTTCAGAAATTCCTAATCCTAAATTTGGGAATGTTCTTCTTTTGGAGCATAGATTCAAGCTCGTTTGAGTTGTGTTGAAGAGTGGTTGATTCTCCCTTTGCTTTCAAGCTTTTCTTCATTTGTTTGGGTTCAAAGGTGAGATTTTTATCTCACATCTTTGTCTATAATTATCTTCGATTTTTAGGTATGAATTCCTAACACTTATTCTTGTGCGATTGATTTTGGTTTGGATTGATTTGGTGTATATTCCAATTTTTGGTGTTTTGAAATCAAAATCTATGAAAATCCTATTATGGATATTTGGAAATTGATATTTGAGGTGTATCGAAGAGCCTTCAAGGCTGGGTTGTCACTTGGCATAAATCCTTAGTCGTCTTTGCTCGTCCGATCGCTTCCGGTATTTATTTCGGCCATTTTTGGTCTAGGTTCAGGGAATGCCCTGAACCCCAGTTTCAGACGTCTGAAACGTTAGATTCAGACGTCTGAATATTATATTGGGAAGATTTTTATTCCCAGATTCAGATGTCTGAATTGGTTCGTTTGGAACCAGAAAGGAAATAGGCTAAAAAGTGCCAATTTTTGACGTCTGAAATCAAGGATTCAGAAGTCTGAAATCTGTTTAGGAAAATATTTTATTTTCCAGATTCAGACGTCTGAACCCATGATTTCAGACGTCTGAATCTGCAGTCTTTTGCCTATATTGCTATATTGTTTGAATTTCCAACTTTAATCGATTCGTGTTGATTCCCTTTTGTTGTTATCATTTATTATTGCTTTTGATGATATTTTCTTCGTGATTTTTGGGAATATCCATCTTGATGGATTCAGTATCGATTTCTTTGGATTTTATTCACGTCATTGAATGTGAATTTTGATGTTTGATTGTTTCTACAATCATTTCTATGATTTGTCACTTTAAAAATATAAAGGTTTCAATACTAGTAGTAAATATCAAAACTCTTTCGTCAAAGCAATCTTTAACACTATTTTATTACCAAACTTGTTTATAAAACCATTTTTCGATCTATTTGTATATACAAACCTTTACCTCACTCGGATGAGAAATCTAATTAAACGACTTAGTAAAACAAGTGGTATGAAACGCTTGCGTTCACTTCGTCGTTAATTCTTGGACTTGTTCGATTGAATCTCTTGTGACAATTTTTTAGTGAAGATTTACAGTTTGTTCGTAAATATTTAAGTTAAGCAAGTGGTTATGGGACACCAGGCTAAGCTTTTATATTTACTAGCTTAGTGTAATTGACACTTCTCGTTGATCATGACCATCATCTTATGATTTAGACTAGCAATTGTGCGATGTCTCTTTGTTTGCAAGGTTAGACTAGACCTCATTGGTGTGATTCCGACTCACACATATCTCTTTGTCCGTAAGGTTAGTCTAAACACCATTTGCGTGATTCCACTCACACATACCTTTTTGTTGCGAGGTTAGGCTAGACGCCATTTGTGTGATTCCACTCACACATACCTTTTTGCTTTTTGGTTATCTTAGACCTCATCTGGGTGATTCCGACTCACCCATATGGGGTAGCTCCCCATGGTTTTCAGACCGTCATGTGATAGGCCTCTTTCCCTTTTTCTGTGATTTCTGGATTTCTTGTGTTGATTTCTGGAATTTATGTCACTGACTTATTATGAGTAAAAGTTTAAGGTATGATGCCCTCTTTGGATCTTTGAGAAGATTCTTGTCATATTGATTTATCTCTTATTGATTGATCTTCTGTTGATCATGATTTGCATAATTATAGTAGTATGTCAGTATGGATATTTTATGTTTATGCCATATCTTTTATTTCATACCATGTCATCTGATATTTATAGCTAGACTGATCCGTATATTATTGTTAACGCTTAAAATCGAACGCTAACACCCTGGTGTATATAGAGATTGAGCGAAAGCACCACCCGTGATCACGGGAACTAAAAAAAAGTAGAAAGGTCACAGAGAAAGCAGAAAAGACAACAGTTTTTATAGTGGTTCGGCTTCAGGTAAGCCTACGTCCACTTTAATCCTCTTTATTACTGAATCAATTACAACTTTACAACAATCTCCAATTACAATACTGATGAGATAAACAACTAGAACTTCGATGTAGAAGAATTCTTTGAATCCATGTTGATTGCGTTAGGTTTCTTCTTGAAGTTTGTTGAGATGCCTTTCGTATTTGAAGTGTTGGGTCAGTCGAGAATTCAGCAGAGTATCGGTGCTTGAAGAGATCAGCCAAAAGTCCCCTGAAGTTGGAGATGGCCATCTATTTATAGGGAATTCTGAGCAGAAAATATTGCCAAGTCCTAAATCGCCACCGACCTAAGTTGGGTCGTGGACGACTTAGATTAGGTCGTGGAACGGTCGCGATTCAAATGCTCGGTCGACACTTAAGAACAGCATCCTTGTTGAACTCTACAAGCCCTGAACCGTGTACGAGTTAAGAGGCCGCGTGCTATGTAGCTGCATCGGACTTTCCTTCCTTTGCTTGGGTCGTGTACGACTTAACATAAGCCGTAGGTCGGTTGCGACTCAAGTATGATCTTGTTCCTGTCCTGAGCAGTTAGGGCGGCAAACTCCCTGGATAATTAGATCGGCTTCTATCTTAGGCTAGCACCTGTGTTAGTTCGGTAGCTACCTTGGGTCGGTAGCAATCTTAGGTCGGTAACCATATTAAAGCATTAGGTCGGTAACCTTGTTAAAGCATTAGGTCGGTAACCTTGTTAAAGCATTAGGTCGGCAACCTTGTCAAGCAACTTAGGTCGGAATCCCTCTTAAGGCTTAGGCAGTTAGATCAGCATCCATGTTAGGTCGTCAACCTTTTTGGGTCGGTAACTTTTAAGTCGCTGAGACATGGCCGGGGCGGAGTTAACATTTGCCCCTCGAAGTAGACGCCTAATGGTTAGGTCGTGTGCTTCAATATCCTCTAACCCGTCCACTCTCTACGTCGGTAGGTCGTGTACGACTTAAAAGTTAGGTCACATGCGCTGCTTCAGTTCTCACCGCTGTAAGGTATAAGTCATTCATCTCATTCTTCCTCTCCATTACTTGCTCCTTCGCTTGATTCTGCCATTAAAAATTTTCCCGAGCTCCAAAAGGCGATTTCATTCCAATCAGTCACCGATAATCTTTGATACTCATTGCGTAAGTGATCTTGAATCTTAACCCAACTGCGACTATTGCTAAGGCACGAATTTTCACTACTTGCTCCCAAATCACCTCCGCATGTCTTACCTAGCTTCTGTGATCGGTTCCAATCACCGTTGGCTACGTTGCCGTTGCGATTCTCAAGATTGTAGCATCGCACTTGATTTACGGCGGCTTCATGATGGTTCGGATTGGTGTTTGATAAGCTGATGTGGTGAATGGACAATAGGCTTAGTCGAGGGGATGATGGATCGATGTCATTTAGGCGATAACGGGTGTTGGGTTGGAGTGGAGTCAACTGGTTGAGGGGATGACTTGAAATTCTCACGGCTTAGTTTGTTTATGAATCTACCGACTTAGGAATTCCTTGCAACCTCGGCTGCACACGACTTAGCTTTTAGGTCGTATTGATTTCCTGATGACTTAGGACTTAGGCTGTACGAGCGACTCAACCCTTTGGATTCTTAACTCGACCTATCCTTTGGCCGACCTAATTTGATATGATCTAATCCTTAGATCGTGGACGAACTAGTACTCGGAGAAATTAGCCGACCTATCCCTCAAACCGTGGCCGAACTAGCACTTGGGGAATCTTGCCGACCTAACCCTTAAATCATGGCCGAACTAGCACTTGGGGAATCTTGCGCCACTTTTGAACCGGAGCCTTTCTCCTTACTACTCCTTACGACTTAAAGAACTGATGATTTAAAGAATCAGAAACTTAATCTTAACTCGTGAAAGATTCCTTGGGTCACAGCGGAGTTAACACTTGGATGCCCAACTTGAATTCTCACTTAAAAGCATAATTCCAATTTGAACACTTAACTTGATCTGCTGGACTGAATTGCTTACATCCTTGATTGTTTTAACTTTGCTGCCTTATTTCACAGATCACATTAACTTATAAGCTAACAACCTGCTGAAAACAACAATCACAGAAAACCAAGGCGAATATACTGCCATTGACTGCCCACATCAAATGACAGATTAGTCGACATAGAGTAATCAACTTAAATTCACTATATGAAATGCTGTGAACCAATCAACTAAAGTGAAGTATTAATGCAAAGCATTGCTAGTTTGAACTGATTTGTTTGCATCAACATTACACTTGCATATTAAAACAACGAACCCTGGACTTTATAACTCACAAATACTTGCTAGTTTTTATTCCAGTTATATTCGCTTATTTCTTTGTTGATTTTACACAACACTTCACACATTTTAGGAAACGTGCACCTTCATGTTTGAATATCCAGTTGTTTGTGTAGAATGACTTCCCACCAAGAAGAAGAAGTGGTAGCTCAAGCGGGAGAGATCTTTCAGACAGCTGTTCCCATAGAGAATCCTCCAGAGAGAACTTCGACTATCCTAACGCCGAGAGTGTTCATTCAGCTACGTACTCAATTTGGTTTTGCTGAAAACGATGCCCTACTTCCCGGGCCAAATGATACTGCCAATCGTCAAATGTGCCTAAGCGGGGCGATTCCCCCCTTTAACGACTTCCTTTGAACCCTTCTCCTCCGGTTGACAATCTCCCCGTTCCAACTTCATCCTAATGGCTACGCCATCTTGATGGGGTTGTGTGTTTTGTTTAGGAGAACTTTTGATCGCTTGCCAAGTTTTGAAGAAATTCGCTACATATGCTCGTTTGCAAAGAGTAAAGACCATCCTTCCCTTATTATTGTGAGAAGCGCTAGAAACCGCAAGCTTATTTCTGATCTTACTGAAAGTGTTCATGGAATTTTGAACCAGTTTTTCTTTGCTCGCTACCCCCAGGGTTTTATGCCATCTGGAGAGTAGGAAGTAAGATTATCTGTTTCCATTTTCTCCATTTCCAAACTTTTTCGAGATCCGAATTACCAATTGCTAATTTCATTCTTCGCTCTTTTCAGCACTTCCTCTCCCCTCTAGAGATCCAAGCCATAAGCAAATTTTTGAAAGATTAAGCGCCGTGGCCGCAGAAGAGAGAAGTATAAAATTTTTGCTGAGGGATGAAATTTTGCATCAGTATGGTATTTTACACTCTTCTCGCTCTACACACCCCCATGAGGTCCCAGACTCCCGGTTAAAGCATTAGATGCCCCAGTTTCTTCTAACGCACCCATACCAAGAGAACCTGTTTCTTAGGCTTCTCTGGTGAAATGCTCTACTACCGTCGATGTGCGGGGTCGTCTGAAAAATTCGTATTTTCCCCAGTCATTGAGGAAGAAGAGCCTCAGGGATCTCCCCAACATTCACAGAAGTCTGGTGAAGAAGTCGGGAGAACAAGCCCTGTCAAGTAGAGCGGGGACGACACTTTCGAAGGGTTGAGCGACCTCTTTGTTACCTCACAGGAGCTCTTTAAAGACGACCCTGTCACCACTAGGGTGTCTTCTTCAGTAGTGTAAGCGAATTCTTCTTTGCAACAAGCTCCGTCGACCCAAGAGTTGACGTTAACTACTACCCCCACGATTACTCTGCAATCAAAAGTGGTTCGCAGTTTGAAGCGCGTAGTTTGCACATCACACACACTTAGAATCTTTCGGCACTTTTATGCTCCTAACTCTTTGTACTTTAAAGATTCTAAAGTTATGCTTCTTTTCTCTGAAGACTTTTAAGACTTGTCTTTTTTTTTTTAAATTTCAGATTCTCCGATGGGACGCAGCGGCTCTTACTATGACGACTTTCAGCGCTACGGGAGGCGTAGTCAATATGATTATAGGCGCTACCTTCCCGTTCACAGAGAAACCGACGAAGAGAGAGCCGCTCGAAAGGCTTAGGAGAGGAGGGCTCAAGAAGAGCGTTATGAGAGAAAAGAAATGAGGAGCACCATGATTCTTCCCAGAGTGGTGACGACTCCCACAAAAGAAAGTCGCATGATGATCGGGGAAAAAGCCATATAGTTGAGGACCCAAGCAAGCGTGCCCGGCACGGTGAGAAGCATGCATCTACAACTCCTGAAAAGGCCACTGCCCCTGTTTCACTCGACATCCTTTCTGGCTCTCCTGCTCTCGGGAAGGCAGACATTCAGGCAATAGTTAACATGCCTAAATTTCAAATTGGACTAGGCCCAGCCACCATGCAAAGCCAGTTTCCACAATGGTGCTTAAAGGGGGTTCGCTTCGATCTCGACTTAGTTCCAATTGACAAGCCTGCCATGCTGCGAAATCTCGATGCCGTCAGGCTTGATATTGAAAGAATGTCGAGCTGGAAAAAGCTTGTCGACGAGCTTCAAAGGGTAAACCATGCGAATCTCGAGGCCATGCTTACTATGGAAAATGAAAAAGCTGAATGGCAGAAGGTTCTTGAGCAGCATGATACCGAGATGAGGAGCATCACTACTTATAATGAAGAGCTTGAGGCGAAGGTCGAGAAATTTAAAGAAGAACTCGCCGCTTCTTCTACTTCCTACACTCAAAAAGAAGAAGTGCTTCAGAAACAAGTGAGAGATGCTAATGCCGGCCAAAGAGACGCCGAAGACAGGCTCGAAGTGCAAAAAAGAGTCAATGAGGGCTATATTGCTGATATTGCAGAGCTTCGGAAGAAAACCGACTCTCAAGAGGCGGAGATCGAAATGCTTAAGCTTCAACTCTCCAAAGCTGAAAGAGAGCGTGATGAGGCCATTGCCGGTAAAATTGCAGCTGAAGAATCTCATGAGGCAACGAAGACCCGCATCAGCTCAACATTATTTGACTTCTATCTACACAGCGTCTTGGGGCGCGGTAGTCTCGCCTTTCTAGGCCCCAAATATGAAGTTACTCTGGCTGAAGTGTGGGAGGCCGCACTTGACATGCTTGGCGGTAAAGGTGCTAGCTATGCCGAATCAGCTCTTGGGGCGCATTACTTAGATGACGACGCTCGCGCCGCTCTCGCCAAGGGAAAAGAACACTTGCGAAATTAAGAGCCGAAATGGCCGAAGGGGAACGTTAAGGAAAAAGTACTTCAACTATTCCAGTTCAGCCTTCGGCCGAAATCGACATTGTCGGCTCCAGTTCTCATTCTCCATCCCTGGTTAAAGTTACAACTGAGATCACAAGTACACAGGGTGGAGATGAAGGCGAAGTGTAACAACCCTATATTTTGTAATTATTTTATTGTATATTTTAATTATTTTAATGTCAAATTTTGGTTTAAAAAAAAACCTTTTATTTTTACTTATTTGAAATGATTAAATTTATTATTTAAATATAATCTTGATTTTTATGAGTTATAATCCCAAACTTGTGTAAGTTGAAATATTTGCCAGAAATGCTGATTTTGGTCAAAATAGTCAAACTGTGACTTTCAACTTAAAATTTTAAAAGTTTAAAATTTTAAATTTTTATTTTATTATGTAAGTACATAAAATTATAAGAACACCACTTTTCGTTTCGTTGAAATTGGATGTAAATTGTGAAAGTTATACCCTTTACAATATTGTGCATATATAGGGTTATTTAACAATGACTATTTTAAATTGTATAAATTACTTCTTCTTTGTTTTATTTTATTTTAATATGTGATAATATGTTATATAATGTGTATTTTGACTTTTAAGTATTTTTAAAATGATAATATAATTTTTCTAAAGTTCATTTGAATTTATTTCTAATTTTAAAACCCTAGTCTACAATTTTAAGCCATTTTCTTAATTTAATTATATATAATTAAAATTTATTTATTTATTTTATGCACTCACTTTTATTTGCTGTGTTTTACTTTATTTTATTCATTTTTCATATATTTAAATTAAAGTAAATTTTTCCAAAGTGTATTGAAGTTATTTCTAATTCTTAAGTCAAGTTTTAATTTTCTGTGCTATTTTTCTTATTTTAATCATAACTAATTAATATTTAATTATTAATATTTTTTTATCTGTTATATTTTCGAATTTTAACTGAGATTTTAATTATTTTCAGTTATTTAGATGTATATGAATATATATATATAGGAAGTTTAAAAGGTTTGAAAGCAAAGAAACGTAAAACCGTTTTAACGTTTCTTCTTCCGTTTCTTTTCCAATTAATATATTTAATTTCCTTTGACCATTCCTTTCTTTATTGTAGCTGTGCATTTCTTACCTCATTTTCACATGAAAACATTTCTTTCCACTTCATAATAATTTTATAATGAAATGTATAATTTTCCAAGACTAACAGTGATTTATGCACAATTTTTGAACACTGTTTGGTATTTTTAAGGCATTTTCTTCATTATTTTATATTTTTTCAAATTATACTATTTGTTACCTCATATTTCTAATTGATTTCGGTTTGTAAAGTATTTTCTCCTGAAATTTTGTTTATGTAAAGTTTTAAAAGGAAAAGAATATGGAAGATTGTAAATCATTTTGAAACGTAAGCCCTTTTATTTGCCCAAACCCTTCATTTCCTTAAACTCCTCAATTAATTGCCTTAGCCGTGTAAAACCCTAATGTAGCCGTCATCTCATTAGGTTTTCACGTGAGAAAAAAAGATCATTTTCAATTGTTTCTCACGGCTTCAAAGATCTGGTAATGGCTTCCCTTTCTTTTTCTTACTTTTCTACTTGTTTTCCCTAAATTTTAAATTTTTTCATTTATTTAAAGACTTTGGCTTTTGTTTTCTTACAAATCTAATTTTGGAAATTTTCTTGAAATGATTTCTGGTCATTTGTCCAAATAAAAATAAACAATGTCTGAAAATTTGATTTGGATAAAAAGTGTAACTTTAATAGAAATTCTAAATTTTTTAATTCTAAAGGGAAATTTTTCATCTTGAACTGTATACAATTGTGTAACATTTGTTTCACTTTTGTTTTGGTCAGATTTGTTGTATACTTTATTTAAAAAAAAGTTAGTAATAATTAGTGTGAGATGGGAAATAAACTTTACATTTCTTTTACATATGTTTACATCTGTTTCTTAACTTTATATTTAACAATCAATTGGATGAAGCTAAATCAAATGTTATTAATTATGGTACAATAGCTATTAAATTTTGGTTTAAAGTGATGGTTTATTTTCCTAATAGAAACGTTAGTATTTTAAATTTATTTAGTAAGAGAAACAAAATAATTTGTACGTTATCTAATAAGAGAAACAAAATAATTTGTACGTTACTTTGGGCATATATTTAATTGTTGCTCTTGCCTTTTCGTTATCTATTTGATTTTTTTTTCTTGCGTTAACAATGCAAAGTTTTCAGCCGTATATTCTCTTTTGAGAATCCAAAATCTTGCTCAAATCTTGCCTTAAATCATTTCCGTGTGTGAATTATTTCTTTCCCTCTTGCCTCCCATACGTTTCCACCTATTGGATAGAATTGAATGCCTTAATTGCCTCTACCGTTTAAGCATTTTTCTCTTGCCTGCCCTCTACATAAATTAGTGAGAAAATGTTAATATATATTTCACGTTCAAAAGTTCCATACCATAAATTATTCATTTTGCTTCCATCAAAATTTTCGTAAGCATCTCCTGAAGGTATGAACCGGCGCATGCTTTTACTTTCATTTTTTTTTCTCTTTTTTTTCCTTTCTTTCTTCTTTTCACTCTTGTTTTATTTCATTTGTTCTCCTTTCATTGTTTTGCTTTGGGTTGTTGATACAAAATCATATCTTGGCTATCTTTCAACTCAAATCAAAAGTCGTGAAATTGTGCTTGTCGTGCCTTTGGAGTCGTGCTTGTATGTTGTTTTGGTCTCTAGCTTTGAAAAGGTGAGTCTTTCTCACTCTGACATATATACTTATGAAAAGTGGATTGATGACAAGTGTTTAGTAATGTAAAATGTTTATGCAAGTTAATGATGATCATATGATATGCTATGCCATGTTATTACCATGTTATTACCATGTTAAAACTGTTAATTTTCACCTGACATCTGATATATGACTGTATATTGTGATATTGACCTTGTTTATATTATTTCTGTATATGATCACACTGCAAGTTCCCTGTTAGAAAAAAATGTTATGGGCTGAAATGATAGGCCTGAGTTATTTTATTTATTTATTTAAACTTGGGATTGCGGGTTTGAAATGATAGAACCCGGATTTTTACCTTTTAAACTGCGGATTGAAATGATACATATCCGTATCACTTGACCTAGGTTAGAAAACTATATACAGACCCGTGGTTATTCTATAAAGTGCTTTGAATATTTTAAGTATTTTAAAAATATATAATTATGAAATTTGATTTAAATAGATTTTGAAAGGTTTTAAAATAAATAAATTATGATTTTTCTATGTGTTAAAAATGTAATTTATGAATGGATTAACTGGATTTTGAAATATAACTTATGTTTGAAATTTGGAATTTTGACTAAAAATGTTATTTAAGTTACATGAATAAAATGGACTTTAATTTTATTTGAAAAATGGTAAATATGATAAATTGATTTATATTTGAATTTAAGTGATTTATTAAAGAATTATTGATTTTCTATAAATTTAAGTGGTTGAATAAATGACTGTTGAAAATGAAATTTAAAATATAACTTGATTTGAAAATGTGAAATTTGACTTTTAACTAAAGATGTTAAATTAATTAAATAAACTGGAAGTTTAGTTAAATTTGTGAAATGGTAATATAAATCTGAAATGTTAAGTTTTAATTTATGAAAGAAACATATAAGTTTTAATTTATGCAAGAAACGTATAGGTTTTAATTTATGAAAGAAACGTGTAGGTTTTAATTTATGAAAGAAACGTGTAGGTTTTAATTTATGAAAGAAACGTGTAGGTTTTAATTTATGAAAGAAACGTGTAGGTTTTAATTTATGAAAGAAACGTGTAGGTTTTAATTTATGCAAGAAACGTATAGGTTTTAATTTATGCAAGAAAAGTATAGGTTTTAATTTATGCAATAAACGTATAGGTTTCAATTTATGGAAGAAACGTATAGGTTTTAATTTATGGAAGAAACGTATAGGTTTTAATTTATGGAAGAAACGTATAGGTTTTAATTAATGAAAGAACATATGGTGTTCTAATTAATGATAGGAACATGTAAATTCCTAATTAATGAAAGAAAGGTATAAGTTTTAATTTATGAAAGAAACGTATAGGTTTTATTTTATGAAAGAAACGTATAGGTTTTAATTAATGAAAGAACGTATGGTGTTCTAATTAATGATAGGAACATGTTCCTAATTAATGAAAGAAAGGTATAAGTTTTAATTAATGAAAGAAACGTATAAGTTTTTAATTAATGAAATAAACGTGTAAAGTCCTAATTAATGAGAGAACATGAAAGTTTTAATTAATGCAAGAACATGTAAAGTTTTAATTAAGAAAGAAACATGTAAAGTTTTAAGTAGTGTGGTATTGATTTAAATTAATAAATGTTCACTATTGTAATAGGAATATAAAATTTAAACTGAACATTTGACACGTAGATTTTAATCAATGTAATGGTGTATTTTAAATTGATTAAAATGATAAATGTTACTTACTGTAATAATAAAATGTAAGTTGATAACGTACATTTGATAAGCAAGTTTTAATTTATGTGAATGGCATACTTTAAATGATTAAAATAATAAAGTTTCTTTATTGTAATAATAATGTAAGTTAATAAGGTGCTTTTAACTTAACATAAGAATTTCGGTTTAAATTGTATATTACAGTAAGATAGTTTATTTAACTATAAGGCTATGATAAATTGACATGTTAAAATTTTAAGTTTATCAATACTTTGATTATATACAATGTAAAGTGGAAAGTAGTACATTCCAAAAATGCTATGATTCCTTAAGGTAACATTTCCAAAATGCTATGATAATTTAAAGGAACATTTCAAGTTTAATAAATTTAAAGAAATATTCAATGTTTTGAAAATTTGGGTTTTATTTGAATGATATAATATTGAATTTTTTTTCGAATGGAAATGATACAATTGTGATATTGTTTTGAAATGAGTATGATATTTTGGTCTTGAAAGTATAAATTATTTGAAATAAATATCCATGGGTTATAATAACGATTGGTTGTTAAAGAGACCGGGATCGGATATTGTCTTATAGCCGGACAATACCGAAAACCACTTTAACCACTGTGTACGCGGTGGAGATTCCAGAATGAAGTAGGATGGTGGCGACGTTCTCGAGGTATGTTACGTGGACCCAACTCCCGTGAGTTGGCATATATGACTAAAACAGGAGCTATACCGGGCTACACAAAGGGTCGCACCCTTTCATCGAGCATGCTCCATCGGAAAATATTCTATTACTTTTGTGATTCGATTCGGTGGCGCCACTTTGATTCGGGGGTATTGTTCGAGGTGGGCGGAAGCTGCTGGCTTGCCGTTACCACCGGTCCGGGAGTGCAAACGGTGTATCCACCCTGGCATTGCCTCGCGTGCCGTGTCATATCCTTATATCGAGCCCACTACGATTTTGGTTTTAAAGATCCGACCGCGTTAAGGTTCACCATCCCTTTAACGCTATTTTCTATATGATTATACTTTACTGATTAGACACTACCGTATATAGCATATGTTACTATATAGTAAATAGTTTAACGGATCCTTAGAGGATGGGTGGTCCCAAGCATCCTTTAAGTTACTGATGCATTTTGTTACTGTTCACTTGAGTTGATTTACAGTTTATAAGTATTTATGTCCTGACTCGAGGGTTTTGTGTTTTGCTTTACGCTCGGGTCAGATTGAGTGAGTTAGCATTCCTGATTCACCTTCGGCGTTGGAGCTTTCCTTGAAGATCCAGCCATCTATTTTGTTTCAGTATCCAGTGGTTTAGTGATGTATCTGATTTGTACCTAATGTATCCTTTTACTCTTCTGTTGTATCTTATTTAACTCTGATGTATCTCATATTTATATAGTAGCTTCATGAACAACTATCTCTTTTACTTCCGCTGCATTATTATTACTCTGTGTCTGTGATCTGTGATTTTTATTTACTGCATATTCTAAGATTTGCCAAAAATTTATTAACAACGCGGTATTTTGAGCAATTCAATTCCGGCATGAGTGTCTACCTATACACTTATAATGGATGCGAATGGTTGAAAATATCGGGTCGTTACAGTTGGTATCAGAGCTTTGGTAGCTCTAGGCAAAACTCAGCATATAGAGTGAATGTATTTACGGAATCACTTTCATTCGAGTTTGAATCTCTTTCCTTTTGACTCGATTCCTTTGAATTTTGGAACATTCCCTGCGGTTCCAAAGTCCATTCTTATTCCCCGCTATTCATCTTCATTTGATTCTGAAGTATCCCACAACTTCACTTCGAATGATCTTTATAGTGAATTGGCGATCCCGCCAATCTCAAAAAAAATTCTTGTAAGAGGGGTGAAACTCCATTACAATAGCATCGATTCACCAAAGATTTTATATCCTCGGTTTAGATGCTAGTATCTCCTATTATCCCAAACTCTAACTCTTGAGATCAAACGTAGATTTACCCCAGAAAATCGACTTCGATCTTATACTTTAAGTCACGGTGTAACAACCCGGTATTTGCATCAATTAATAATTGACATTTGGACGATTAATATTGTTGCAAATTTCTATTTGAAGTTTTTAAATTTGAATTAAAATTCTTTTATAATTTGTCTAAGAATTTTTAACGGGCTTTAAAAATTTGTTTTGGCCCGTTCCTTTTTGGATCGCGACAATTAAATAAGCCCGTCCCCCTCTCTTCGTTCTTGAACCCGTTCCCTTTTTATTTTTATTTTTTTTTCTTATTTGTTCGTTTGCAAACCTAAAACAAAAGCAAACGAAGACGATCGAATATGGCAGCCGTTGCTTTCTTTCGATCCAAATTAGGGTTCGATCTTCGTTCGTCTTCCCTCGGTGGTTCTTGGCTTTGCTCGTCTCTGTGATGCTTCAATTCGTCGACAAGGTGAGTGAACCCCTTCACTCACATCTAATTCATCTCGTGTTTCGACAGTTAGTTTTGTTTGAATGTCGATAATTTTTGATGGTTTCAATTCATCCATGGCTTCGAGTTTTTGTGACTTCAGTCACTTGATTTTAGGCACTGACTTGTTTAAACGTCGGCCTTGGCATTTTTGTGATATTTGATTTCTGTTTTGTTCTAATTCGTGCTTTTCTAAGGTTAACTAATTGATGCTCACAGTTTTGACTTTTTTTGGTTAAACTGTAATTTGATTTTTGGGAATTTCTAGCATCACCGATCCTTAGGGCTTTGATTTTTATGGCCCCTGTGAGCTTCGTCTCTGGCCGTCTTTGTAATCATTCCTGAAGCAATGATTTGAATTTTTGATAACCACGGCTTTTAAAAACCTTGGACAGTGCTTCGTCCCTTACCTGTTGCACGTATAACTTGCTACCTGTTGGACATGCAGCGCATTGATTTTCTGCACTTTGTCCAGTATCATTTGTGTGCAACTCAGTTTGCATTGTGTTCCCTTTTGTTGCACTGCTTTATGTCATACTCGTTGATGTCTTTGTAGTTTGCTTCCAGTCAGCAATTCCTGCCTTCATGTCTATCATGTTGCATATTTTCTGTAACTCACTTATGCTTGTTTGTGCAATTTGCCATTGTGTCATATATGACATAGTTTGCATTCGAGTTATTACTGTTGCCGTGAACTGTTGCCACAACGTTCATGCGCATTTTCTATTTAAGTAAAAATTGATTTCGAGTTGTAATATTAAACACTTGAGTTTCACTGTGGCTTCGGCTCTTGATGTAGTTCGAATTGTTTGGTTGAATTATCTGTATATATATATATGCATACATACATTCGTATGTGTGTATGCATGTATGGTTGACCACTATTCGAGTTATGTGTTGTCTCATTGTATTTGCATTGTGCTTACTGATGCGCACTGCAGTGACTATGTACATTCTGTTTCACTTCGACTTGAAGCTGGTTCTCTCAGTTGCTTGTTTCATTTGTGGTCCCTTGCTGTGACTCTTGTGGTCATGTTTGTGTTCTTATTTTTGTACTCCACTGTATTGCATATCGATCACCATCTTGCTTCATTGTGTCTGGTTTGGTGATGGTATGACTATAGTTGTCTTCATTCTGTACATATTGGTAGTTTGTCCATCACTTGTATGTGCCTCTGCATTCTTGTTTCTGTTGCGTAGTTGACTGTTGTTTCAGTTTGACCTTACCGTCGCCTGAAACAATGTATTCTGGGCTGATCTTGTTGTAGTGCACACTTGTTCATCTGAAACTCTGAGTTGCTTTTCTATGCACTGTGTACGTGCATTAGGTCCTTATCGAACTGATTTGTTTAAACTGAATGATTCAATTGCATTGAGTTCTTATTCCCTGTAGTTCATACTAGGTATATTTATATGTGCTAGTGGCTATGCATATTATATATGCATGTGCTTGGTTGTACCTGTCTGTTTCACTGCCTTTTGTACATGAACATTGCTGCTATTATCTTGTACCTCCATTGTGTACATTTGGGTTCGCATTTATGTCGTCCAAACTTGACGTCTGCAGTTTTTGATTGCTGTCGGTATTCAATGGGTACATCATCACTGTAGTGGCACGGCAGTGCATGCAAGCGTGAACTGCAGCCACACGGTATTCAATGGGTACATCATCACTATAGTGGCAAGGCAGTGCACGCAAGCGTGAACTGCAGCCACACGGTATGGTTTTGTGATATTATATTTTGTTTGATTTATTAATCTTTTGCGTAGCTCATGTGCTGTAGTGGCGAGGCAGTACACGCGTGCGTGTACTGCAGCCCTACTCATCTTAATATTTTAATTGATATTTCAATGGTTTGAACTGTTCTGTTTATTTCAATTCAATATTCTGAATTGCATTCTTATTTGGTTTAATTACTGTCGTCTATTCATTATTTGATTATTATTGCTTCTGTGCACTAATAACTGAGTTTGAATTAGACTGACCCGAGTATTATTTTCTTTTGAATTTAATACTCGGGTCAGACCGAGTATTTCAGGTTGTAGATATTCTGCTTTGGGTTGCTGCTAGAGCTATGAAGTTCTTTCATATCTTTTGGAGTAGTCGTTGTTATTTGTAGTAGTATGTATGATTGTATAGGAAGATATGAATTCATGTATATTATATACGTTAATGTACTTGTATATGTAACTTCCTGAGTCGACTGTTGTAGTTGTATCATATGTACCGTGTCAAATGTATTGTAACTGACATCAGTTATTGTATATATGAGAGCATCTGTTTTATCTGTGTTCCGCATTTAAATTTATCTGTGTTATTATTTTATATTTACTGTTCTAAACTATTATGAACCATCGTAGTTCGTTTTATACTGGAATTGGGGTATTTCGATGGGAGAAAATAAATCAGAGATGAAAAATGAAAGAATATATATATATATATATATCACTCCTATCGAGATAACCAATACTAGTGTAAGGCCAACTATTGATGGCCGCTCCTCAACAGCCTTATTCTCCGTGCTAGTTGACAGCACTATACCGTAGTGTTCTTGGCTAGCGTGGGTATAGAGGTGGGGCGTCACAGCTTGGTATCAAAGCCTGGGGTTTAGAACAAATATAAAACATAACTTAGATAGTACATGTGTTACAACTATTTGTCGATATTTTATCTCCCATATTTTCATATGATTGTCTTTGATTGTTAGGTATGAATTCCTAACGCTTATTCATAAGCATTTGATTTTGATTCTTGTGTTTTCGGCTTTGATTAGATTTAGCCGATGATTGATTTTGTTCGAATCTCAGCGATTCTGAACTTGATATTTTATGTTTTCCTCGGCTTGAACTCCATTCGACTTCGGTCACTTTGTTTTTGAGAAATTTCTAAATTCTTGATTTCCAAGACTCTTACTTGGTTTGCCGTTGAGTCCTTTGATGACGATGTTGAATCGTTTTGTTCTCTATTATGGCCATTAATTGTTGACTTTGACTTCGAATTGATTTTTATTTTTGTTGAAGTCCTTTATGCATTTATGCTCGTTTTGTTTCGTTATTCCAATTGTCAATCGATTCTTCTTTTCCAATTAGTTGTTGTCATCTTTGTCGACTTTGAAAACTTCTATTTCTAGAATTTTTGGATATTCCTACTTTGATGGATTTAAGAATCGAATTCTTTGGATTTTATTCACGTCTTCGAATGTGAATTTTAGTGAATTTATTTGGTTTCCAAATTTAATCGATTCTTGTTAATTTCCCGATTTGTTGCTATCATTTATTAGCAACTTTGATGACCATTTCTTCGGGATTTTTGTGAACATACCCCTCGATGAATTCGGTATCGATTTCTTTGCATTCTATTCACGTCTTCGTATGTGAATTCTTGTGATTGATTGTTTCTACAATCATTTTTGTGATTTGTCATTTTAAAAATATAAACGTTTTAATACTAGTAGTAAATATCAAAACTCTTTTATCAAAATGTTTTCAACTCTATTTTCAAATATCAAAATCTTTTCCTAAACCGTTTTCCGATCTATTAGTATATACAAACCTTTATTTCACTCGTATGAGAAATCTAATTAAACGGCTTAGCAAAACAAGTGGTATGAAACGCTTGCGTTTACTTCGTCGGTTAATTTTTGGACTTGTTCGATTGAACCACTTGTGACATTTTTCTAGTGAAGATCTACAATTTGTTCGTAAATATTTAAGTTAAGCTAGTGGTTATGGGACATGAAGCTAAACTTTTATATTCACTAGCTTAGTGTGATTGACACTTCTCGTTGATCTTGATGATCGCTTTATGAATTAGACTAGCAATTGCGCGATGTCTATTTCATTGCAAGGTTAGACTAGACACCACTTGTGTGATTCCACTCATGCATACCTTTTTGCTTTTTGGTTAGTCTTGACCTCAATCTGTGTGATTCCATTCACACATGCTTAGTGTAATTGACACTCCTCGTTGATCATGATGATCGTTCTGATGGTCAGACTAGACACCACTTGTGTGATTCCATTCACACATACCTTTCTGCTTTTTGGTTAGTCTTGACCTCAATCTGTGTGATTCTATTCACACATGTGGGGTAGCTCCCCTTGGTCTTCGGACCGTCATGTGATAGGCCTCTTTCCCTTTTTCTGTGATTTCTAGATTCCTTATGTTGATTTCTGGAAATTTTATGCTTCACCTATTTTTGTGCATTGGTGAATTCATATGTTATTGATTTGTCATGAGTACAAATTTGGGGTACGATACCTCTTTGGATCTTTGAGAAGATTCTTGTGATATTGATTATCTCTTATCGGTTGATCTCCTGTTGATCATTATTTACATACTTATAGTAGTATGCCAGTATGGATATTTCATATTTATTCCATACCTCATGTCGGTTGATCTCCTGTTGATCATTATTTACATACTTATAGTAGTATGTCATTATGGATATTTTATGTTATGCCATATCTTTTATTCTATGTCATACTCCGTTTGAGTTTTTATACTCTGTTCGAGTTTTCATACTCCGTTTGAGTTTTATACTCCGTTCGAGTTTTCATACTCCGTTTGAGTTTTTATACTCCGTTCGAGTTTTCATACTCCGTTTGAGTTTTCATACTCCCGTTCGAGTTCTCATACTCTTATCTTGTGATTTCTGGATTTCTTGTGTAGATTTCTAGAATTTGTGCTTCACCAATTTTCGTGATTTCTATTGATAAGTTTTATCAATTCTTGTGCATTGGTGAATTCGTGTGTTATTGACTTGTTATGAATACAAGTTTAGGTATGATATCCCTTTCTATCTTTGAGAAGGTTCTTGTGACATTTTTGATGAACGAAAATTCATCGGTATCATATTTTGATGCCAATTATTTCGATGAAATTTTGACGTATGTCGAAGTTGCTACTGACATTGCTATTTTAATCACGTGTTTTAGAAATTTGTTATTCTTCAAAATATTTCAAAATATAAATCAAAATTGTTTTCAAAATTTTTACGATTTGCGCTTTCAAAAGAATGAGGAAGCGAATTAAACGTTTCAGAAAAATCGAGGACTATGACCCCTTTCTTTTACTAATTCGCTTAATTCCGGACTTGTCTGTTTGAGAACGTAAAATGTCATTTATTTAAAATACACAATTTTGCACTTTCAAGGAAACGATGAAGTGAATTAAACGATTTAGTAAAACTCGTGGTTACGGGTCATGTGCGTTTGCTATTTCGGTTAATTTCGGACTCGTTAATTGAACATTTGTGATTTTTGATTATCGTTTTTGATAATCAGATATTTGAGATTTAATTATCGTTTGTGATAATTAAATATTTGTGATTTGAAATTTGATTACCGTTGTGGTAATTTCTGATTATCATTTTGATAATTGGATGTTTATGATTTCTGATTTATCGTTTTTGATAATCAGATATTTATTGTTTCTAATTATCGTTTGTGATAATTAGATATTTGTAGTTTGATTATCATTTGTGATAATTAAACATTTGCGATTTGAGATTTGATTATCAATTGTGATAATTAAATATTTGTGATTTGAAATTTGATTACCGTTGTGGTAATTTCTGATTATCGTTTTGATAATTGGAAGTTTATGATTTCTGATTTATCGTTTTTGATAATCAGATATTTATTGTTTCTAATTATCGTTTGTGATAATTAGATATTTGTGGTTTGATTATCGTTTTTGATAATTAAACATTTGCGATTTGAGATTTAATTATCGTTTGTGATAATTAAATATTTGTGATTTAAGATTGATTTTCGATTTTGATAATCGAATACTTGTTGATTTGATTATCGTTTTTGAATAATCGAATATTTGTGATTGAGGTTTCTGAATTATCTATTGATAATTAGATTTTGTTGATAATTTGTGAATTTCTTTTATGAAATTAAAAGATTTCTTTGGCGTTTATATTGTATTACGCCGGTGTACCGACTCAATTTTCTGCTATTTATGACGTTTCCCACGTCTTCCAATTACGGAAATGCCTTTGGAATTTCCGATCCTTATTCTTATTCTCGAGCTACCTTCTATTCACATCATTGCTTCGGAGGTCCAGCATCCTCGAAATAAAGATGTTTATCTCGTGAAAGCTTAGTGGTTCTCAAATCCTATGGATTTCATTTTTGAATCCAGAGAATTCATCGAGCAAACTCGTTCAAGCTTACTCTTTCATGCTCTTATGGTTGTTACCTTTTGTCCATTTATTTCTTATGATTGCAAGGACGCAATTTCTTTAAGGAGGGGAGTCTGTAACAACCCGGTATTTGCATCAATTAATAATTGACATTTGGACGATTAATATTGTTGCAAATTTCTATTTGAAGTTTTTAAATTTGAATTAAAATTCTTTTATAA
Organism: Allium cepa; assembly: GCA_030765085.1. Lineage (NCBI taxonomy): Eukaryota > Viridiplantae > Streptophyta > Magnoliopsida > Asparagales > Amaryllidaceae > Allium > Allium cepa. Next base: position 762,229,706 of record CM060937.1, on the reverse strand, counting down.
TTTGTTTAAGAATTTTTAACGGGCTTTAAAAATTTGTTTTGGCCCGTTCCTTTTTGGATCGCGACAATTAAATAAGCCCGTCCCCCTCTCTTCGTTCTTGAACCCGTTCCCCTTTTATTTTTATTTTTTTTTCTTATTTGTTCGTTTGCAAACCTAAAACAAAAGCAAACGAAGACGATCGAATATGGCCGCCGTTGCTTTCTTTCGATCCAAATTAGGGTTCGATCTTCGTTCGTCTTCCCTCGGTGGTTCTTGGCTTTGCTCGTCTCTGTGATGCTTCAATTCGTCGACAAGGTGAGTGAACCCCTTCACTCACATCTAATTCATCTCGTGTTTCGACAGTTAGTTTTGTTTGAATGTCGATAATTTTTGATGGTTTCAATTCATCCATGGCTTCGAGTTTTTGTGACTTCAGTCACTTGATTTTAGGCACTGACTTGTTTAAACGTCGGCCTTGGCATTTTTGTGATATTTGATTTCTGTTTTGTTCTAATTCGTGCTTTTCTAAGGTTAACTAATTGATGCTCATAGTTTTGACTTTTTTTGGTTAAACTGTAATTTGATTTTTGGGAATTTCTAGCATCACCGATCCTTAGGGCTTTGATTTTTATGGCCCCTGTGAGCTTCGTCTCTGGCCGTCTTTGTAATCATTCCTGAAGCAATGATTTGAATTTTTGATAACCACGGCTTTTAAAAACCTTGGACAGTGCTTCGTCCCTTACCTGTTGCACATATAACTTGCTACCTGTTGGACATGCAGCGCATTGATTTTCTGCACTTTGTCCAGTATCATTTGTGTGCAACTCAGTTTGCATTGTGTTCCCTTTTGTTGCACTGCCTTATGTCATACTCATTGATGTCTTTGTAGTTTGCTTCCAGTCAGCAATTACTGCCTTCATGTCTATCATGTTGCATATTTTCTGTAACTCACTTATGCTTGTTTGTGCAATTTGCCATTGTGTCATATATGACATAGTTTGCATTCGAGTTATTACTGTTGCCGTGAACTGTTGCCACAACGTTCATGCGCATTTTCTATTTAAGTAAAAATTGATTTCGAGTTGTAATATTAAACACTTGAGTTTCACTGTGGCTTCGGCTCTTGATGTAGTTCGAATTGTTTGGTTGAATTATCTTTATATATATATATATATGTGCATACATACATTCGTATGTGTGTATGCATGTATGGTTGACCACTATTCGAGTTATGTGTTGTCTCATTGTATTTGCATTGTGCTTACTGATGCGCACTGCAGTGACTTTGTACATTCTGTTTCACTTCGACTTGAAGCTGGTTCTCTCAGTTGCTTGTTTCATTTGTGGTCCCTTGCTGTGACTCTTGTGGTCATGTTTGTGTTCTTATTTTTGTACTCCACTGTATTGCATATCGATCACCATCTTGCTTCATTGTGTCTGGTTTGGTGATGGTATGACTATAGTTGTCTTCATTCTGTACATATTGGTAGTTTGTCCATCACTTGTATGTGCCTCTGCATTCTTGTTTCTGTTGCGTAGTTGACTGTTGTTTCAGTTTGACCTTACCGTCGCCTGAAACAATGTATTCTGGGCTGATCTTGTTGTAGTGCACACTTGTTCATCTGAAACTCTGAGTTGCTTTTCTATGCACTGTGTACGTGCATTAGGTCCTTATCGAACTGATTTGTTTAAACTGAATGATTCAATTGCATTGAGTTCTTATTCCCTGTAGTTCATACTGGGTATATTTATATGTGCTAGTGGCTATGCATATTATATATGCATGTGCTTGGTTGTACCTGTCTGTTTCACTGCCTTTTGTACATGAACATTGCTGCTATTATCTTGTACCTCCATTGTGTACATTTGGGTTCGCATTTAGGTCGTCCAAACTTGACGTCTGCAGTTTTTGATTGCTGTCGGTATTCAATGGGTACATCATCACTGTAGTGGCACAGCAGTGCACGCAAGCGTGAACTGCAGCCACACGGTATTCAATGGGTACATCATCACTATAGTGGCAAGGCAGTGCACGCAAGCGTGAACTGCAGCCACACGGTATGGTTTTGTGATATTCTATTTTGTTTGATTTATTAATCTTTTGCGTAGTTCGTGTGCTGTAGTGGCGAGGCAGTACACGCGTGCGTGTACTGCAGCCCTACTCATCTTAATATTTTAATTGATATTTCAATGGTTTGAACTGTTCTGTTTATTTCAATTCAATATTCTGAATTGCATTCTTATTTGGTTTAATTACTGTCGTCTATTCATTATTTGATTATTATTGCTTCTGTGCACTAATAAATGAGTTTGAATTAGACTGACCCGAGTATTATTTTCTTTTGAATTTAATACTCGGGTCAGACCGAGTATTTCAGGTTGTAGATATTCTGCTTTGGGTTGCTGCTAGAGCTATGAAGTTCTTTCATATCTTTTGGAGTAGTCGTCGTTATTTGTAGTAGTATGTATGATTGTATAGGAAGATATGTATTCATGTATATTATATACGTTAATGTACTTGTATATGTAACTTCCTGAGTCGACTGTTGTAGTTGTATCATATGTACCGTGTCAAATGTATTGTAACTGACATCAGTTATTGTATATATGAGAGCATCTGTTTTATCTGTGTTCCGCATTTAAATTTATCTGTGTTATTATTTTATATTTACTGTTCTGAACTATTATGAACCATCGTAGTTCGTTTTATACTGGAATTAGGGTATTTCGATGGGAGAAAATAAATCAGAGATGAAAAATGAAAGAATATATATATATATATATATCACTCCTATCGAGATAACCAATACTAGTGTAAGGCCAACTATTGATGGCCGCTCCTCAACAGCCTTATTCTCCGTGCTAGTTGACAGCACTATACCGTAGTGTTCTTGGCTAGCGTGGGTATAGAGGTGGGGCGTCACACACGGTTGACCCGATTAAGGTTACCCGTGATTTATTTTAGCTTATCCACCTCCCCACTCTGTATTTAATCATCTTGTCTTTTGTTTCCAACATATTTTCAAACATTTTGAATTGTATTTGTCAATCTATATTTTTTTTATTTGTGTTGTTGGAGTTGTTGATGTTGATTTGGGTTTCCGATCGATTCGTCTGATCAACGCTATCGATAGGATTTCTAAAACACTTTGACAGAACAAACTGACGCGATATTATTTTAAATTTTGTTTTGGTTACTGAAATAAAATTTTGATATATATATTTATGGAACTTAATAAAATGATTCAAATTGATAATTTGAAATGATAATACTTGATTTATCATTTATTGTTCTATAAATGAATTTATAAATAATTATTTATAAATTTATTTGGGAACTTAAATGAATTTAGAAAAAGAAATTTGTGAATTTAATTGCCGATGGTTTCGAACCTTTTGTTTAAAAAGTTTTAAAAGGGATATATTATTTAAAATATTTTCAAATAGAAATTTTTTTCCAAAGAATTTTTAAGTTTAAAATTAGTACTCTTCTCTTTGTCGCTGGAAAATAACTTCGGTGATGACTGCAGCATCATCGTCGTCCATTGTCGAATTTCGAAGTGAAGAGACTGTTCTGTAGTCTTGCTACAGCTTTGTTTTGGGAATTAAATTGATTTGAAATTCTAAAATATGACTCGTTTTATAATAAATATAGACATATGACTTAAATTTTATTTGATAAACTATGTACATACATTTATTTATCTCTAAATGGTTTGAATGGAATTGGAAATTTAATTCTTAAACTCTATCTTAAAGAATAATTTCAATTATAAAAAGAAAATCAAAATTTTGGATAAATGATTAAAATTTGAGATAATTGAATTGGAAAGTTTTATTTGTATAACACAATTGCATTCAAATATAACTTACCTTAATTTCAGAAGTTGAATATGTAATTGGATAATATACACTATAAAAAAATTTCATAAATGAAATTTGAGCGGTTATAATAAATGTTATACACTTAAATTTTAATTATAAAATGATTAACAGAGGTAAATATAATAAAGGGTAATTGAATAACCTATAACAAAATAATATTAAAAGAACTTAGAATAAAAGAAAGCAGTTATAATAAGTGTAAGTATGTTTAACATAAGTGATAAATATATTGAGAGGAATAAATTTAATTTTTAGGAATAAAGAAGAATAAAATTTATTAAATACATTGTGAGTGTAATAAATGATTATTTTTCTAACCTATGTTTTTAAAAAAAAAGTTGTTAATTTAAGATGATTGGATAATAAGATAATGAAATTTGAGATAGTTAAGATTTATGTAACTTGTGTAAAAGTTTATTTTCTATTTAAGTTGAAATCTCCATGCTTTCAAATTCATTTTCTTATTTTGTTTTTCAAACTATCTTTTGGTTGTTCTTATCGTCCTCATCTTGCTATAGACTGGTATATGCATCTTTCTATGATCTTTCTGTTTAGAAATCTTTCTATAATCTTTGATAATCTCCACCTTGTAAAACTTACCTATAATAACAGTTATTAGGTATAACTTCAATCTTCTTGTCATCTTATCTTAATCCTATTTCACTCTATCTTTTCTGTGCCGTTCCATACCTCATTCCTTTTCGGGGACGAAAAGTTTTGAGTGGGGGAGAGTGTAACAACCCTATATTTTGTAATTATTTTATTGTATATTTTAATTATTTTAATGTAAAATTTGGTTTAAAAAAAGCTTTTATTTTTACTTATTTGAAATGATTAAATTTATTATTTAAATATAATCTTGATTTTTATGAGTTATAATCTCAAACTTGTGTAAGTTGAAATATTTGCCTGAAATGCTGATTTTGGTCAAAATAGTCAAACTGTGACTTTCAACTTAAAATTTTAAAAGTTTAAAATTTTAAATTTTTCTTTTATTATGAAAGTACATAAAATTATAAGAACACCACTTTTCGTTTCGTTGAAATTGTATGTAAATTGTGAAAGTTATACCCTTTACAATATTGTGCGTATATAGGGTTATTTAACAATGACTATTTTAAATTGTATAAATTACTTCTTCTTTGTTTTATTTTATTTTAATATGTGATAATATGTTATATAATGTAAATTTTGACTTTTAAGTATTTTTAAAATGATAATATAATTTTTCTAAAGTTCATTTGAATTTATTTCTAATTTTAAAAGCCTAGTCTACAATTTTAAGCCATTTTCTTAATTTAATTATATATAATTAAAATTTATTTATTTATTTTATGAACTCACTTTTATTTTCTGTGTTTTACTTTATTTAATTCATTTTACATATATTTAAATTAAAGTAATTTTTTCCAAAGTGTATTGAAGTTATTTCTAATTCTTACGTCAAGTTTTCATTTTCTGTGCTATTTTTCTTATTTTAATCATATCTAATTAATATTTAATTATTAATATTTTGTTTATCTGTTATATTTTCGAATTTTAACTTAGATTTTAGTTATATTCATTTATTTAGATGTATATGAATATATATATAGGAAGTTTAAAAGGTTTGAAAGCAAAAAAACGTAAAACCGTTTTAACGTTTCTTCTTCCGTTTCTTTTCCAATTAATAGATTTAATTTCCTTTGACCGTTCCTTTCTTTATTGTAGCTGTGCATTTCTTACCTCATTTTCACATGAAAACATTTCTTTCCACTTCATAATAATTTTATAATGAAATGTATAATTTTCCAAGACTAACAGTGATTTATGCACAATTTTAGAACACTGTTTGGTATTTTTAAGGCATTTTCTTCATTATTTTATATTTTTTCAAATTATACTATTTGGTACCTCATATTTCTAATTGATTTCGGTTTGTAAAGTATTTTCTCCTGAAATTTTGTTTATGTAAAGTTTTAAAAGGAAAAGAATATGGAAGATTGTAAATCACTTTGAAACGTAAGCCCTTTTATTTGCCCAAACCCTTCATTTCCTTAAACTCCTCAATTAATTGCCTTAGCCGTGTAAAACCCTAATGTAGCTGTCATCTCATTAGGTTTTCACGTGAAAAAAAAGAGAGATCATTTTCAATTGTTTCTCACGGCTTCAAAGATCTGGTAATGGCTTCCCTTTCTTTTTCTTACTTTTCTACTTGTTTTCCCTAAATTTTAAAATTTTTCATTTATTTAAAGACTTTGGCTTTTGTTTTCTTAAAAATCTAATTTTGGAAATTTTCTTGAAATGATTTCTGATCATTTGTCCAAATAAAAATAAACAGTGTCTGAAAATTTGATTTGGATAAAAAGTGTAACTTTAATAGAAATTCTAAATTTATTAATTCTAAAGGGAAATTTTTCATCTTGAACTGTATACAATTGTGTAACATTTGTTTCACTTTTGTTTTGGTCAGATTTGTTGTATACTTTAAAAAAAAAGTTAGTAATAATTAGTGTGAGACGGGAAATAAACTTTAAATTTATTTTACATATGTTTACATCTGTTTCTTAACTTTATATTTAACAATCAATTGGATAAAGCTAAATCAAATGTTATTAATTATGGTACAATAGCTATTAAATTTTGGTTTAAAGTGATGGTTTATTTTCCTAATAGAAACGTTAGTATTTTAAATTTATTTAATAAGAGAAACAAAATAATTTGTACGTTATCTAATAAGAGAAACAAAATAATTTGTACGTTACTTTGGGCATATATTTAATTGTTGCTCTTGCCTTTTCGTTATCTATTTGATTTTTTTTTCTTGCGTTAACAATGCAAAGTTTTCAGCCGTATATTCTCTTTTGAGAATCCAAAATCTTGCTCAAATCTTGCCTTAAATCATTTCCGTGTGTGAATTATTTCTTTCCCTCTTGCCTAGGATAGAATTGAATGCCTTAATTGCCTCTACCGTTTAAGCATTTTTCTCTTGCCAGCCCTCTACATAAATTAGTGAGCAAATGTTAATATATATTTCACGTTCAAAAGTTCCATACCATAAATTATTCATTTTGCTTCCATCAAAATTTGCGTAAGCATCTCCTGAAGGTATGAACCGGCGCATGCTTTTACTTTCAATTTTTTTTTCTCTTTTTTTTTCCTTTCTTTCTTCTTTTCACTCTTGTTTTATTTCATTTGTTCTCCTTTCATTGTTTTGCTTTGGGTTGTTGATACAAAATCATATCTTGGCTATCTTTCAACTCAAATCAAAAGTCGTGAAATTGTGCTTGTCGTGCCTTTGGAGTCGTGCTTGTATGTTGTTTTGGTCTCCAGCTTTGAAACGGTGAGTCTTTCTCACTCTGACATATATACTTATGAAAAGTGGATTGATGACAAGTGTTTAGTAATGTAAAATGTTTATGCAAGTTAATGATGATCATATGATATGCTATGCCATGTTATTACCATGTTATTACCATGTTAAAACTATTAACTTTCACCTGACATCTGATATATGACTGTATATTGTGATATTGACCTTGTTTATATTATTTCTGTATATGATCACACTACAAGTTCCCTGTTAGAAAAAAATGTTATGGGCTGAAATGATAGGCCTGAGTTATTTTATTTATTTATTTAAACTTGGGATTGCGGGTTTGAAATGATAGAACCCGGATTTTTACCTTTTAAACTGCGGATTGAAATGATACATATCCGTATCACTTGACCTAGGTTAGAAAACTATATACAGACCCGTGGTTATTCTATAAAGTGCTTTGAATCTTTTAAGTATTTTAAAAATATAAAATTATGAAATTTGATTTAAATAGATTTTGAAAGGTTTTAAAATAAATAAATTATGATTTTTCTATGTGTTAAAAATGTAATTTATGAATGGATTAACTGGATTTTGAAATATAACTTATGTTTGAAATTTAGAATTTTGACTAAAAATGATATTTAAGTTACATGAATAAAATGGACTTTAATTTTATTTGAAAAATGGTAAATATGATAAATTGATTTATATTTGAATTTAAGTGATTTATTAAAGAATTATTGATTTTCTATAAATTTAAGTGGTTGAATAAATGACTGTTGAAAATGAAATTTTAAAATATAACTTGATTTGAAAATGTGAAATTTGAGTTTTAACTAAAGATGTTAAATTAATTAAATAAACTGGAAGTTTAGTTAAATTTGTGCAATGGTAATATAAATCTGAAATGTTAAGTTTTAATTTATGAAAGAAACATATAGGTTTTAATTTATGCAAGAAACGTATAGGTTTTAATTTATGAAAGAAATGTGTAGGTTTTAATTTATGAAAGAAACGTGTAGGTTTTAATTTATGAAAGAAACGTGTAGGTTTTAATTTATGAAAGAAACGTGTAGGTTTTAATTTATGAAAGAAACGTCTAGGTTTTAATTTATGAAAGAAACGTGTAGGTTTTAATTTATGAAAGAAACGTGTAGGTTTTAATTTATGAAAGAAACGTATAGGTTTTAATTTATGCAAAAAACGTATAGGTTTTAATTTATGCAAGAAACGTATAGGTTTTAATTTATGCAAGAAACGTATAGGTTTTAATTTATGGAAGAAACGTATAGGTTTTAATTTATGGAAGAAACGTATAGGTTTTAATTTATGGAAGAAACGTATAGGTTTTAATTTATGAAAGAAACGTATAGGTTTTAATTAACGAAAGAACGTATGGTGTTCTAATTAATGATAGGAACATGTAAATTCCTAATTAATGAAAGAAAGGTATAAGTTTTAATTTATGAAAGAAACGTATAGGTTTTATTTTATGAAAGAAACGTATAGGTTTTAATTAATGAAAGAACGTATGGTGTTCTAATTAATGATAGGAACATGTTCCTAATTAATGAAAGAAAGGTATGAGTTTTAATTAATGAAAGAAACGTATAAGTTTTTAATTAATGAAAGAAACGTGTAAAGTCCTAATTAATGAGAGAAGATGAAAGTTTTAATTAATGCAAGAACATGTAAAGTTTTAATTAAGAAAGAAACATGTAAAGTTTTAAGTAGTGTGATATTGATTTAAATTAATAAATGTTCATTATTGTAATAGGAATATAAAATTTAAAACGTACATTTGACACGTAGATTTTAATCAATGTAATGGTGTATTTTAAATTGATTAAAATGATAAATGTTACTTACTGTAATAATAAAATGTAAGTTGATAACGTACATTTGATAAGCAAGTTTTAATTTATGTGAATGACATACTTTAAGTGATTAAAATAATAAAGATTCTTTATTGTAATAATAATGTAATTTAATAAGGTGCTTTTAACTTAACATAAGAATTTCGGTTTAAATTGTATATTACAGTAAGAAAGTTTATTTAACTATAAGGCTATGATAAATTGACATGTTAAAATTTTAAGCTTGTCAATACTTTGATTATATACAATGTAAAGTGGAAAGTAGTACATTCCAAAAATGCTATGATTCCTTAAGGTAACATTTCCAAAATGCTATGATAATTTAAAGGAACATTTCAAGTTTAATAAATTTAAAGAAATATTCAATGATTTGAAAATTTGGGTTTTATTTGAATGATATAATATTGAATTTTTTTTGGAATGGAAATGATACAATTGTTATATTGTTTTGAAATGAGTATGATATTTTGGTCTCGAAAGTATAAATTATTTGAAATAAATATCCATGGGTTATAATAACGATTGGTTGTTAAAGAGACCGGGATCGGATATTTGTCTTATAGCCGGACAATACCAAAAACCACTTTAACAACTGTGTACGCGGTGGAGATTCCAGAATGAAGTAGGATGGTGGCGACGTTCTCGAGGTATGTTACGTGGACCCAACTCCCGTGAGTTGGCATATATGACTAAAACAGGAGCTATACCGGGCTAAACAAAGGGTCGCACCCTTTCATCGAGCATGCTCCATCGGAAAATATTCTATTACTTTTGTGATTCGATTCGGTGGCACCACTTTGATTCGGGGGTATTGTTCGAGGTGGGCGGAAGCTGCTGGCTTGCCGTCACCACTGGTCCGGGAGTGCAAACGGTGTATCCACCCTGGCATTGCCTCGCGTGCCGTGTCATATCCTTATATCGAGCCCACTACGATTTTGGTTTTAAAGATCCAACCGCGTTAAGGTTCACCATACCCTTAACGCTATTTTCTATATGATTATACTTTACTGATTAGACACTACCGTATATAGCGTATGTTACTATATAGTAAATAGTTTAACGGATCCTTAGAGGATGGGCGGTCCCAAGCATCCTTTAAGTTACTGATGCATTTTGTTACTGTTCACTTGAGTTGATTTACAGTTTATAAGTATTTATGTCCTGACTCGAGGGTTTTATGTTTTGCTTTACGCTCGGGTCAGATTGAGTGAGTTAGCATTCCAGATTCACCTTCGGCGTTGGAGCTTTCCATGAAGATCCAGCCATCTATTTTGTTTCAGTATCTAGTGGTTCAGTGATGTATCTGATTTGTACCTGATGTATCCTGTTACTCTTCTATTGTATCTTATTTAACTCTGATGTATCTCATATTTATATAGTAGCTTCATGAACTACTATCTCTTTTACTTCCGCTGCATTATTATTACTCTATGTCTGTGATCTGTGATTTTTATTTACTGCATATTCTGAGATTTGCCAAAATTTTATTAACAATGCGGTATTTTGAGCAATTCAATTCCAGCATGAGTGTCTACCTATACACTTATAATGGATGCGAATGGTTGAAAATATTGGGTCGTTACACGAAGAGAGCACCGAAGCACAGGCTTATGAGGTTGATATCAGGAAGCCGACTTCTCCAGGTAACTCTAGTGTTAATCTTGCCCAAGTAGACTGCTCATTTGCTTCTTATGAATTCGATGAGCTTCTTGACTATTTCCTGAATCTCAATGAGCCTTTATCTCCTCTCTTTACTGACTTTAACTTCTTTTCTTCTGTAGAGAAAGTGCCGAGCATCGTTCAGACTCCCCCTCCTCCAATTATTCCTCCTCCGCTTCTCCAGGTCACTCCTCCATCCGCCTCTCAACCCGGGTCGCAAGAGGAGCAAATAGAAGCTCTTCATGGCCTAGATGATCCTATTGCTTCTCAAGACCCGAACGGAGAAGAAACAGAGGGGAGTGAGAAGACTCCAGAACCAACTGGTTCCGATGATGAACCGTTAATTACACTTTTCTCTCCAGGAAGTGGGTCTTCTTCCAAGAAGAGAGGGAAGCAGGGAGTCTCTAAGAAGAAGAAGGAGGCTTCTGCTAGCGGGACACAAGCGGGAGAAGAACCTATTGTATCCCTTTCCCCTTCCTCTCCTACAACTCGACCTAAAAAGTTAGTCATTCGGTCGAGCGAGACCTCGAAGGGTGGTAGGAAGAAGAAGTGATGGGACTGAAGTGATGGGACTGGTCTTTATGTTCTTCATTTTTCTTTTTGGCTTTTTGTTTGCACTGACCGGAGATTGTGCGAGTTCCGGCCTCTGCTTTTCTTTTTCTTTTTATTTTGAAACCTGTACCTGTACAAAATTTTGACAGTATTGAATAAAATGATTCTTTTCGTTTGTACAAACTTCTGTCTGTATTTGAGAATGCATTTACTATTCATTTTTGCACAAGTTTCTTTATATGATATTTCAGTGAGCTTGTGGTATGTTGTTCGAGCATAATTTTACCAATGTAGTTATACCATGTTGCCCCTATACCATAAGCTCGTTGCAATATTTTATATTTTGAGGGGAATTGTACTCTTATTTTCTGGAGAATAACTATTCCATACTTGGAGGAATACTATTCTGCTCAAAATAGAGTACAACTCACTCCATATGAGTTTCTACGCTTCATCCTTCGAAGATATCACCTTTTCTTTTGTGCTTTCACACATTTTTACCAAGTGAATTCTCCTATGTGGTAAAGCGGGCCTCTGAAGGGCACTTTATCTTCTTTTTAAGGAAGAGTATTTTCAAGAATAGAAGAACCAGTCTTCCTTTGAAAGCTAAAGTGTGCCTTTGAAGAGGGCTTCTTCTTTTTTCTTTTTCTTTCTTATTGCGCATCGGTGGAGGGCTTTCTGATCTTTGCTTTGCATTTCTGACGAAATGCTTCTTTGAAAAGTTGTACCTCTGAGGAGGGCTTTTTCACGTTTCAACACTTGGAAGTTTTATTTCAATCTCGGTGAAACGTGTGCCTCCGAAGAGTTGTGCCTCCGAGGAGGGCTCTCCATGTTTCAACACTTGGAAGTTTTATTTCAATCTCGGTGAACGTATGCCTTCGAAGAGGTCTTTCTGTCTGATTGCACCTCTGGGAAGAGGTTTTTCTGTTTGATTGTGCCCCTGGGAAGGGGTCTTTTGGTTTGAATGCGCCTCAGGGAAGAGGTCTTCTGTTTCTTCCCCTTGGGAGAGGCTTTTATCTTTCCCTGTTCGCTGGGAAGCGGGCCTCCGAAGAGGGCTTTTCACATTTCGTCTCACGGGAGTGTATCACCGATCACGGTGAAATGTGTGCCTCTGAGTAGGGTTTTTGCCTGGAAGTTTGGAGTTTCTTTCTCTCAGTTGGACGGATTCACGGGAGTGTATCAACCGATCAGTCCGCAACTTTATGTCGAGAAAGAACTCTCTTTTTCTGGTTAGGCCCGGTCAAGGTCTTTTAGCATTTCAACTGTGGTGAAATGGGCCTCCGAGGAGGGCTTTTCACGTTTCAACACTTGGAAGTTTTATTTCAATCTCGGTGAAACGTGTGCCTCTGAGTCGGGCTTTTGCCTGGAAGTTTGGAGTTTCTTTCTCTCAGGTGGACGGATTCACGGGAGTGTATCAAGCGATCAGTCCGCAACTTTATGTCGAGAAAGATCTCTGTTTTTCTGGTTAAGCCTGCTCGAGGTCTTTATCCTCCGAAGAGTTGTGCCTCTGAAGAGGGCTTGTGCCTTCGAAGAGGTCTTTTGTTGTTTGATGCTTGCTCGCCCATGTCTCTTTGCCATCTATTCATATCGGCGATCCACGTTATCTTTTGCAAGTGTCCTTCCTTTTTAGTTGCCAGTAATTTTCCTTATCCAGAGAAATATACTTCATAGTTAAGCGAGTTGGTGGTGGTAGACACAGGCTATTTAACTGGTTGTTTGTTTGTACAAACATTTGCAGTTAGTTAGAAATGGTCCACTTCCATCCACATCGCTAACTTTTGTTCGAAGCACTTCTTTTGTAGGATTTGAGTATGGAAATTTTGAATGGTTTACCGTTTGCTTGCTGGATGATGTCGGAGATCGCTTGGTCTCGCGATGGGTAAGCTTTGTTTTTATGGCCTGCATTATTAAATTGACATTTTAGTAACACAATTAACGTATTTTATATGTCGAAATAAAACAAAGCAGTTTATAATAGTAGGGAACACAAGATTTATAGTGGTTTGGCCAAAAGCTGGGCCTACATCCACTTTATAGCTTTTCATTATTCACTTGCTTTGCAATTGCTCTCAATACAAGAATCATATATTCGTAATTCTTTTACAACATTTCAGCAAAGCTCTTAAGTCAAATATGGACGCAAATGGTTGCTGTTCCAAGCTCTTGGGATTGGTTCTCCTTCGACAGTTGTGAGTTTGAATGTGCCATCAAGAAGTTTTGTGCCTATAACATATGGCCCTTCCCAGTTTGGCCCAAACACACCTATGGCTGTCATAATTCTCTTCAGGACTAAGTCCCCAACTTCAAAGCTGCGTTGACGAACTTTGGAATTGAAGTGCCTGGCTATTCTTTGCTGGTGAGCTGCAATTCTAAGCCTAGCCTCTTCTCTTCTTTCATCGAGGAGGTCAAGTGCTTCCAATTGCAATTTTTCATTCTCATCTTGATAAAAATGGATCCTTCTGTGTGAGGGGACTTCAGTTTCCACTGGAATCATCGCTTCTGATCCGTATGCCAATGAAATTGGAGTATGCACAGTCGCAGTTTTGTGGGTAGTTCTGTATGCCCATAGTGCAAGTGGTAACTTATCGACCCAACCACCTTTTGCTTTTTCTAGCTGCATTTTGATGGTTGATTTGATGATCTTGTTTACTGCTTCCACTTGCCCGTTTGCCTGCGGATGAGCCACTCCTGAGAAGCTTTTTCGGATCTTGAATCGTTTGCAGAAATTTTGGAATTCCTCACTTTCGAACTATGTGCCATTTGTCTGTGATTATCTTCTGAGGCACACCATACCTGCAAATGATATTTTTAGTCACAAAACTTATCATTTTCCTAGAGGTAATAGTAGCCAATGGTTCGGCTTCAGCCCATTTAGTGAAGTAATCAACAGCAACGATAGCATATTTAATTCCCGATTTGGCAGTCGGCAAAGGCCCAATGAGATCTATTCCCCAGATGGCAAACGGCCATGGACTGACCATTTGTGTTAGCTCAGTGGAAGGTGCTCTAGGAATTTTAGCGAATCTCTGGCATTTATCACACTTTCGGGAATAGTCAGCAGCATCCTGATTGATTTCTGGCCAAAAGTATACATAACGGAGGATTTTCTTTGCTAAAGTTTGACCACCTGTATGATCCCCACATGCCCCTCCGTGTACTTCAGTCAGAATTGTCTTAGCTTCTTCCTTCGTCACGCATCGGAGTAATGGCATTGAAAATCCTCATCTATACAAACGACCATCTTGAACTATATTCTGGAGGATTTCCTCATTAGCTTCTGTCGTTCTTTTGAACTTTTTGGCAAAGAACCATTGAGTAAATATTCAAGTATCGGAGTCATCCATGATTCTTTCTCTTGGGATACATTCATAATCCAATCAACATCCATTTCATCTGTGCTTGGAGCTGACAAGACTTCGACGGGAACTAATCCCAATAGTTGAGCTTCACCAGTACTCGAATACTTTGTGAGAGAATCCGCCTTCATGTTCTCCTCTCGGGGTATATGGTTTATTGAATAACGGTCAAAATTTTGAAGAAGCTCCCAGGCTTTTGATAAATAGGTGGGTAGATTCCCTCCTTTAGCTTGAAATTCCTTCTTGACTTGGCAGACAATAAGTTGAAAATCACTGAAGATCTACAATGCTTTAATGTTCAGCTCTTTAGCGATCCTCAAACCAGCAATGAGGGCTTCGTATTCTGCTTCATTGCTTGTCGAAGGGAATTCTAGTCTCAGCGCATAACATAGAGATCGCCCTTCTGGGGTTTCAAGGACAACCGCTGCTCCAGAACTGTAATCATTCCTTGCGCCATCGACATACAATTTCCATTGGATTGGGATGTAATCAGTGGCTTCTTCCTCACTATCACCTTTATCCGTACATTCTGCAATGAAATCTGCTAAAGCTTGTCCATTGATTGATTTCCGAGGATGATAAGTGATGTCATATTGGCTGAGTTCAATATTCCATTTCAAAAGACGGCCCGAAGTCTCAGGACGGAATAAGACTTGCTTTAGAGGTTGATCAGTGAGGACTTTGATGAGATGAGCTTGGAAATACGGCCTCAATTTTCTTGATGCGATCAACAAACAATAGGCGACTTTTCCAACTTTGAATAGTTCATCTCTGCCCCAGTGAATCTTTTGCTGATATAATAGATTGGGCGTTGAATCCTTGTGTCTTCTCGTATCAATACTGCACTGAGAGCATGAGATGAAATTGCCAAATATACGAAGAGATCTTCACCATTGTCAGGTTTTGAAAGTATCGGTGGCACTTCCATATGACGAACCAACTCATCGAATGCCTTCTGACATTCAGGAGTCCACTCAAAGTTTTCTCTTCCTTTCCTCAGAGCATCAAAGGATGGAATGCATTTGTCAGTGGCTTTCGAAATGAACCGACTCAAGGCAGCAACCTTTCCATTGAGACTTTGCAATTCCTTCTTCGTTCTAGGAGCCTTGACCTCTCTCAAGGCAGTGATCTGAGTTGGATTAGCTTCAATGCCCCTAGCACTCACAATGAAACCCAAAAACTTTCCGGACTCCACTCCAAATGAACATTTCAAGGGATTAAGCTTCATTCTGTACTTTCGGAGTACTGCGAACATCTCTGCCAAGTGATCCATGTGGTCCTCTGCTTTCTTAGACTTCGCTAGCATATCATCAACATAAACTTCCATTGTCTTGCCAATCTGTGGTTTAAACATGGCATTAACAAGCCTTTGGTAAGTTGCCCCTGCATTCTTGAGTCCGAAAGGCATGACCTTGTAGCAGTAGAGTCCAACATCTGTGATGAAGCTTGTATCCTCTTGATCTGGCTCATGCATCATAATCTGGTTATATCTGGAGTATGCATCCATAAAAGATAACAATTCATGCTTTGCCGTCCCATCCACCAACTGATCGATCCTGGGCAGCGGGAAACAGTCTTTGGGGCAGGCTTTGTTCAAATCTAAAAAGTCAATGCATACTCTCCACTTTCCGTTTGCTTTTTTAACCAGCATTTGATTTGATACCCAATTTGGATAAGTAGATTCTCTGATGAAACCGTTCTCCATGAGCCGATCCACTTCTTCTTTTAACGTTGCCGTCCTCTCAGGACCCTGAGTTCTTCTTTTCTGTTTCACGGGTGTAAACTTTGGATCAATGTTCAGAGTGTGTACTACAATCTCTGGGGATATTCCACACATGTCAGCATGAGTTCAAGCGAATACATCCAAATTTGCCTTCAAAAACGAAATCAGAACATTATGAACCGTTGTGTTGAGTTGTGAACCCACATTCAGCACTTTGTTCGAGTCCTTTGGGTCAACGAATACTGGCACTGTTACCTCTATCGGTACTACCCTATTCTCCTCTGCACCGGCTTTCCTTGGATCCATCTCTCTTCGTGCGGCACTGCATTCACCAGTGCAGGGTCCACCCTATAATTGCTACAAGGTTGGTTCTTTGGTGTGGCCTGGAGCCGCCGCACCTTTTCCCATCTCTCTTTTCCTTGATTCACGTAGCTCTGTAAGATAACATTCTCGTCCCGCATCTTGGTCTCCTTTAATCACGCCAACTCCATTATCCGTGGGGAATTTTATGGTCAGGCACCACGGGGCAAGAACTGCTTTAAATGCAGCAAGAGTTGGTCGGCCTAAAAAGGCATTGTAGGCAGAGAATTCTTCAACAATTATAAAGGTTTTCTTTCGAGCCACTTTCCTCAGTCCTTTTCCAAGTTCTACAAACAAATCTATGGTCCCAATCGGCTATTTGGGTTCCCAGCAAACCCAGCAATCTTAAGTGATGAAGCTTGAACGTCAGCCATTGGAATCTTCATTTGATCAAAGGTTTTCTTGAAGAGAATGTTGCATGAAGCCCCACAATTAACTAGAACTCTTCTCACAGTAGCTGGTCCAATACCAGCGGATATGACCAAAGGATCTATGGTTGGAGCTTCGATACCCAAAGAATCTCTGGCACTGAATACAATATCTTCTATGGAAGTCTTTTGTTGCTTTAAAGGCGCATCATTCTCTAAAACAAAAACATTCTCTTCAGCTGGTACATGCCTCAAGGCCCGGGCATACCTTTCCATCTCGCCCCAGCTTTTGCCTGCTGGGTGAGGTCCTCCAGTAATTATATTGATGACAGGTCTTTCCGATTCATGTTCTATGGCCTTCTCACTTGAGCCTGGACGGTGAGCGGGAACTTGTTGTTCTTGAGTCGACGAGGCTGGGGCATTTCTATTTCTTTTCACATACTGCTGTAGTTTGTTTTCCTTCAAGAGTTGTTCAATTACTTCTTTCAACTGACGACATTCGTTGGTGTCATGGCCGGGCTGGTTGTGGAACCGGCAGAACCTTCCACTTTTTTCCATCTTAATCCCAACTCTCATTTTAGGTGGTGTCGGATAACTGACATCATCCTTGGTCGCAAAAAAGATGTTCTCAGGGGTATCGGTCAAGGGTGTGAAATTGAAAGAACGGCCTTTCTTAGCATCTCCCTGTTTCTTTCCACCATCATTTCCCCTTTTCTGAGTGTTAGGTTCTTTTTTGTTCGAAGCAGCACCATTGTTCCCGGCTTCCAATGATACCGCCTTAGCCGGTGTTTGGAGGCTCTCCAAGCGCATGAATTCATCCGCTTTCTTGTAGAATTTGTCGAGCGAGTTTGGTTCTTTCATTTTCAACCATTTTCCAAATTCACTCGATTTGTCAATCGCCCTCATCAAGTATGTAAGGACCATGCGTGGCTCAGCATTATCTACCTCGGCCAAAGCTATGTTAAAACGATTCAAAAATGATCTGATGGATTCTCCCGGATTTTTCTCCAGACTTGACAGTGACATTATATCCTTTGCTTTAGAAGCATACAGTCGAAATTGCTCCTTGAATTTCCTGGTCAAATCGGAGAATTGATTAATAGACCTGACTGGCAGCTTTGTAAACCACAATAGAGCCACACCTTCAAGATATACCGGGAAATATCGACATTTGATTTCATTAGACGCTCTAGCACCCGTCATATGCCAGTCGTATTTATACAGAAACTCGTTAGGATCACTCGTCCCCTTGTAAGCCGGAATAGTAGAGGGAACGAATATCCTTGGGAACTCTGCCTTCAAGATCTTTTCAGTAAATGGAGTTTTGCTTGGAGCAAAGCCCCACTCTTTCTCATCTTCATCTCTTCGCATATTTTCCTTCATGATTTGACGAACCATACCCGAAAAATACTCTTCATCATTTAGAGGCTCAAGAGGGCACACATCAGCCACTCTCTCTGAATTCTGCCTTGACAATCGTTCACGGAGGGCGGCTGCGGCCCAGATCCTCCAGCTTGAGGAGGAGTCCTTTCTACAGGGTCTGTGGCTTTTTAAGAAATGTTCCCTTCAACATCCTGAACTCCCACAGTAGGGTTCTCATCATTATTAACCGGTTGTCGATTTGCTCCTAGCAGATCATTCAACTTACTTAATATAAGGGCATTCTGGGCATTCTGAGCTTCCAACTGTGCATTCTGAGCATTCAATTGTTGATTCAACCCCAAAACTATGGCGTCCAATTCTGATCGCGTAACTCCAACAGTTGGAGCTGCTTGACTTGAAGGAGGAGAGGTAGCAGTATTCTCTTGAACATTGTCGGATCTTACAGAACTTCGTTTTCTCCCAGGAGCCATTATTTCCAATAAACTTCTGGTTTTAAAAGAAATCCTTTCAACAGACCTTTGCGGAGCAATGGTGGAAATACCCTGAGTTCAATTCTCAGTGAAAGCACCAAAAATGTCAACGCTTAAAATCGAACGCTAACACCACGGTGTATATAGAGATTGAGCGAAAGCACCACCTGTGATCACGGGAACTAAAAAAAAGTTGAAAGGTCACAGAGAAAGCAGAAAAGACAACAGTTTTTATAGTGGTTCGGCTTCAGGTAAGCCTACGTCCACTTTAATCTTCTTTATTATTGAATCAATTACAACTTTAGAACAATCTCCAATTATAATACTGATGAGACAAACAACTAGAACTTCGATGTAGAAGAATTCTTTGAATCCATGTTGATTGCGTTAGGTTTCTTCTTGAAGTTTGTTGAGATGCCTTTCGTATTTGAAGTGTCGGGTCAGTCGAGAATTCAGCAGAGTATCAGTGCTTGAAGAGATCAGCCAAAAGTCCCATGAAAGTTGGAGATGGCCATCTATTTATAGGGAATTCTGAGCAGAAAATATTGCCAAGTCCTAAATCGCCACCAGCCTAAGTTGGGTCGTGGATGACTTAGATTAGGTCGTGGAACAGTCGCAATTCAAATGCTGGGTCGACACTTAAGAACGGCATCCTTGTTGAACTCTACAATTCCTGAACGGTGTACGAGTTAAGAGGCCGCGTGCTATATAGCTGCATCGGACTTTCCTTCCTTTGCTTGGGTCGTGTACGACTTAACATAGGCCATAGGTCGGTTGCGACTCAAGTATGATCTTGTTCCTGTCCTGAGCAGTTGGCGCGGCAAACTCCCTGGATAATTAGATCGGCTTCTATCTCAGGCCAGCACCTGTGTTAGGTCGGTAGCTACCTTAGGTCGGTAGCTATCTTAGGTCGGTAACCTTGTTAAAGCATTAGGCCGGTAACCTTGTTAAAGCATTAGGTCGGTAACCTTGTTAAAGCATTAGGTCGGCAACCTTGTCAAGCAACTTAGGTCGGAATCCCTCTTAAGGCTTAGGCAGTTAGATCGACATCCATGTTAGTTCGGCAACCTTTTAGGGTCGGTGACTTTTAAGTAGATGAGCCATGGCCGGGGAGGAGTTAACAATTATTTTATTAAATAATACTCGGGTCAGACGGAGATGTTACAGGTGCTTCTGCTTGACTTCTTCCTGGGATTTGCTACTCTGACTTTTGGCTAACTATTTAGATTAGAAGTTTTCGTTGTATACACTTGAGATATAGACTCAAAGTTGTATTCTTTTGTACAGCACGTGTTGCTATTCTTTTGTATTATTGTGGATCTTTTTGACCACTACTCTGATGTACACTTTCATGTGTTAGTTATATATTCATATCTTCTTCCGTCTTTGTGATATGGATGTCTATGTCTAATTTGTGTTATGCTTATTTCTATTTTTGTTTTCGAAGATTATTATAGCCACTGTGTAGTAGCTTTGAGTTTGTATCGGTATGTCGAACTTCCTCCCGAAATCAAATGCGTTATACTATCCGACATAGCGGTGCTCGCACAAAGCAATTGCACGGATGGTCTCTCCTCAACAGCCTTATTCTCCGTGCTAGTTGACAGCATTGCTCCGTAGTGTTCTTGGCTAGCGTGGGTATAGAGGTGGGGCGTCACAAAATTACTATTAGATAGGAAATAATTGTTATACTTCTCATTACATGCATTTAGTCCATTTTGAAACTTAATCAACTGAAATTAATGTAATTGAAAATTTCCAATTAATAGGAGAGAGAATACTAATTGTAAATTTATAGGTGTAAAAAAAAGTAGCATAGGTTTTGTGAAAATATAGGGAAAGTTTGATTTAATAAAAAGAAAAATTTACATCAAATAAAAGGAATGTTTCATCTGTGAATGTACGTTTAATTTCATTAAAATAAGAACAGAAAGATTGATTTTAAAGAAACAAATATATGTTTATTTGAACAGTGTTTAACTTACAGACTGATTACAAGAATAGGAAAATAATCTATTTATTACTCTTGTGTATAAACAATAAATTTATAAACGTGTTTAAATAAACAACTGTTCTATTTTTTTATCCATTTTAGTTGTCTGATTTAAAATTTAAGTAACTGCAATTAATGTAATTCAAATGTTTCAATTAAAAAGAAAGGAAACGTTGATTGCAATTAATAGACTTAACAAAAGAAACACACGTTGTGTGTTAAACAAAAAGGGTGTTTTAATGGAAATAAAAGATAATTTTGAGAAAACAAAATTGTACGTTCTCATTTTTAAGGTAAGTATAAGTATTTTATTATGCGTAGATAAAAACCTAAATGCGTATAAAATTCTACTTTCATTTGCAAACTTTTCCACTCCTACGTACATTCCCTTATCTATTATTAATGCCTGAAGCTTTATTAATAAAACGTGACATTTATATTTGTCACTCCACATTTATTTCCTAATTATAAATAACGTACATCTTATTTCTCCTTCTACATTTTGTTTCTCCTAACACCTCATATTCAAAAGCTCTTATTCTTGCAACTCCAAAAGCATTCTTTTATAAAAATGATCTTTTTTCATTTTTCGTACACTTCCTATCCTCATCTTAGTTGTTCTTCAATCTTTTCCTGAAGCCTTATCTTGAGAAAATGTAAGTATTAAAATTTGTTTATTTATATATATTTTTTAACGCATACTAATTTTTATTTTAATAATATTTCTTGTAACATGAATATCTTTTGCATATAAACTTTGATTCACGCGCGATTTCTTCTGTTGGATTCAAATTTATATTCCGGACAACAAGAAATTGAATTAGTTGAATTTGGAGATTGTTGAGTTTTGCGCTTCTGTTTGGATTTCATGGGCTAAAATCAAAAGTGAGTGTTTTAACCCACTCATAACTTCTAAAATTTCTTATGTTTGTTAAATTGATTTATGATATGAGTAGAAATTCATTTATGACTGTTTGGCATATTTTATCCATCATCTCAGTTAGATTACATTTATTTAAAGTAAATCTGTTTATTAATTTTATTATTGCATATAAATTGACAGTTAAAATTTATTTATTTGCATATAAACTACTAGGTAAACAGTTACTAAATTTATTATTGAATATAAACTGTTAGTTAATACCTGTTATTTATTAACTGTTATATTTTATATGCTCCATATTGATGTTTGTTTAAATTGGATGATGATTGTAAGAAATGGTTGATGATTGATATTTGGATGAATGGATGTTATATTTTATATTGTATAAACTGCAGGTTATTATGCATTTTCATTTCATTCGGGATTGCGGTTTGAATTGATATACAACCGCATATATTTTTATTTTTAAATTGCGGATTGAAATTATAAATATCCGTATCACTTGACCATAGGATAGAAAATTATATACAGGCACCGCGGTGTGTGTATATATATATATAATTATTTTTGAAATGTTTTTATGGTTTCGATAGGATACAGTTTAATAAATATTAAATTTTGATATTATATAAATATTTTTTTATATATATACATATATAGTTAAGTTATTGAATTTAAGCTGCGTATAAATCTGTTAAATAAATATATAAGTTGAATAATGGAGTTTGATAATTTATAATATATGGTCAAGTACAAGTTTAAGATATGGTATATATATATAGAGAGTTTTAGCGATTTAAACCAATTAAGATTGGAAGTAAAATTGAAAATTTATTTGGAATTGAGCTTATTTAAAAATTAAACTCCATAAGTTGATATAAAACTTATTAAACTTGAAATTTTAAAGGTATGATATTTATATCTGAATTTTTAAATGAATAATTCTAGTATAAATAAATGGAAGGAAATATTTAGTGTTAATAAATGTAACGACCCAGAATTTTTAATAATTTAAATTTGAATATTTAATTAATTTTAAATATTAATAAGTGAATTTATAAGTCAAATAAATTTTTATTTGAATTTTTGGATTTAATTAGATAATTAAATCAATAATTTAATACGTTAAATTATGGAAATAATTGAAAATAGAGTTAAATATGATTGAAAATGATTTGTAAAATTTTATTTTATCATATTGAAGTTAGAGAGATATTTTGGAACTTTTAAAATCGAATTAAAAGTTAATTTGTGAAAATTGAATATTTTAATATTTAATAATCGACTGTAAAATAGCCAATTTTTGAACAGTCTCAGAATTGAACGAAACCAGTTTCATTGGATCCGTAATAGTTAGTTATTACCGGATTTCAATTTTCGTGTCAATCGGAGTTATCGTTTGATCGTGGCAGCTCGAAACGCATCGATTTATTTTTAATTTAAATTTGGCGAGTCAAAATAGCCATTTTTCAAAAAGTCTCGGATTTCGACGAAATCAGTTTCATCGGATCCGTAATGTGATATTATTGTAAGGTTTCAAATTTCAAGTCAATTGGATTTACCGTTTGTCCGGTACAAATTAAAACGCCTAGAAATCGATTTAAATCGGTTTAATTTAAATTGAGCGTTTTTAGCCATAACTCGCACATACTTCCGAATTAGCTTCCGAAACCTGTTCCATTGTGTCCGGAACGCGGGGTAAACCTTAGAAACGCTAGTTACGGCGTCTAAATCGGAGTTCGGAAAATCCGGGATGAATAGTGTCGCTCGTTCTCTTATAAATAGACCCACCTCTTCATAATTTGCTAAAAAAAGAAACCCTAACCCTAATTCAAGTTGCTAGCCGCCACTTTTAGATTCTAAGGCCAGAAATCATCCAATTTCAACCCTTAATTATTTTCAATCCGTGAAGAATTAGAAGAAACTCTCAACACGAAAGTTATAGAGCACGAAGAGATCTTGAATTCCATACGGTGATGATCGAGTTTAGAGTTGCGTAGGGGGAGCAAGAATGGGCCGTTCACATCAGGAAACGCACGCGTTTTTGGGCTGAACATGGGGCCGAGCTTGAGGCCAAGGAAGGTGGAGGTAGCTTGCGTCGTGTGCTTCGACGTGGCGGAGTTGTGATCGAGTTTAGGCGAGTGAATGGAGTGTAAATTGAAACCCTAGAAAGAATGTATGGGTTCGGCTCAAATTTGCACGACCTGGAGCTTGCGTGAATGTAGAAGATGATGGGGGGTGTGCGGCCAAGATTTGGTGAGGATGGATCTAAAGGCTGTAGTGATTTTGGGTATAAAATTATAAAGTTATGTTGAAATTTAGTTATAAAAACATGTACAATCTTGTAAAATTCATATCTTTTTCATACGAGGTCGAAAAAATGCAAACTCAGTTGCGTTGGAATCGTATGGACGAGCACTACGCGATGGAGTTTGTTTGGAGTCGTTTGGAGTTAGTGAGAATTTCGGGTAAAATTAAACGCGCGTTTAATTTTATTCGAAATAAAAGCTAAAACGGAAATTAAAACCAAGGTGAGAACTTCTCACTCAATCGAATAGATTTCGATTTTATTTTAAATAGTTAGATTTAAAATATTTGAATGCATGTTTGAATGATGACTGTAAATTATTGATTGTTAAAATAGACATTATGCGCCGTTAGTAAGCGGATGTTATTTATAAAAGCATATACCGCGAATATTTCATAAACAGTGAAATTGGTATTATATATAATATCAATATATATATATTGGCATATGTATATATTGCAGTTGATTGATTTCCCGCATTTTTTGTTTAGCGGATGAGACCCTATTACGCCGTTATTAAGCGGATAATATTTATTAAGAACATGTACCGCGATAATTTCGTACTGGAGCGAAATTGGTATTGTGCTAATGTTTTTGGATGCAGGAAACAGGTTGGAGGGATCCAACTGGATTCCTCAACAGTTTTTATTGATTTCAGATATTTTGATATTAGATGGATTATCATATCGATATATGATATCGTTGTAGTCGTGATTGACTATTTGGTGTGTAGCATCATTGGACCCAGATTTTGGGATTTTAAAATGAATTTAAAGACGTTTTAGAATAATAATATAAACTGATTTATATTAAGAGATTTATAAATGGATATTTATAAATTGAAATATAGACATTATAAAACGAGTTTTTATAAGTGTTTGAATGTAGTGAAAATGAATTTCCTAAATGAATGAAATTTATGAAATTATAAACTGTGAAGTTATAAATGAAATTTTATAAGCAATAGGATTATAAAATTTATAAAGTTATCGAAAGAATGAATTTTGGATAAATAAAAAATCTTATAAGTTAAGATTAATAATTTGGGAAGTTAAATGAACGATTTTGTAAAATAATCGTTTTATAAGTAATTAACTTATAATATGAACTTGTAGTTTATAATTGAGTTATAAACTGGAATAGGTTAATAAAGGAATTTATAGAAAAGGAAGTTTTTATAAATAAATAGAAATGGAGTTTATAAACGTTGTTTTATAAATTCGCAAACGACTTATTTTGATAAGTTAATTGTTGAAACCTATTAATGGAGTTATATTCACATTTTCGAATAGTGAATAATCCTTTGAATTAAAATGAATAAAAGGATGATATTTATTAACGTAGTATATTCACGTTTTTGAATAGTGAATAATACGTTAAAGAAATTGTTTGGATTTGGTGTTTTAAATAGAATTAAAACAATCTAACGATGTTTTAAAAGGTGTTGAGATTCGAAACCATAGATTTCAACATTCATTGTTGAAATAGATGTTTCGTGAAATAAAAGGAAATGGTGGACTATAACACTGTTGTTATAGTAAATTATTTCCGAAAGGAAATGTTTTTGATTAGTATTGGGATTTATATATATCTATTTAATTTCGAATCCTATACTAGTGATTTTGGGTTGTCGTAACGATGTTTTACGCAACATTCGTTTTGGCCCAAATAAATATGTTAAGAGAATGATTTCCTTAAAGAATGAAATATATACTTAATTCGATTTAAGTATATTGAATATTTTCTAAGTGTTGAAAATAAAAGAGATTTGTGAATTTCTTATTAATAAATAAGTATGGAAATGATTTCCAATATGAAGTGAATATTTAGGAATTATCTTTTTGAAGATAAATTGAAATGGATAATTGAAATCGTATATGCATGAATATTTTGAAATATAAATTCATTATGGAATTTATATGTGAAAGTGGAATTTGTTAAAAATAAATATTGATTTATTTTTGAAGTGTTGAAATTATATATCTTGTAAAGATATTTTGGAAAGTAAATAATTTGGAAAATTATTTGGAATCTGGTGATGTATGCATATCCATTGATAGTTCAATAATCGACTATCAATATTTCCCTTTGAATGGGTATTTGATGTGAATTGATTGAATTTGAATGCACACTTATTTTTGAATAAGCGCTCACTATTCGGGTTAACCGGGAAAGGACCATGGGGTCGTATAACCCATTCCGAATATGTGATACGTCGTTGTGAATTGCATTGAAGATCGGTGTTGAAGACCCGGTATTTGCGAAAGCGATAGGATGACCTATCGATTGTCTCTGCACTGAGTTGCAACGGTATAGAGACTCCCTAAGTGATGGGAAATCCGATCAGGATTGTGAATATCCGGATTGCAAGGACTTCTTTGTAAGTGCCTTCGGTTCTGTTCGATCCCGGAACAGACTTGTATGGATTGTATGTCTGACATTACAATTTGAGATATAAAGCCGATTTCTTTCAAATATATTTCTGTTGGTGGCGGAGAATTTATTCTTTGCTTAACACCCTTCTTTGAGACGTACGAGCTCAAAGGTTATATAGTTGAAGTTATCAGCGATATATTCCCAGTTTGGTAATGTGACATGCTGAGTGATGCTGAAATGATCATTGTGTTGATTATTTGTGATAGGATCATTTATTTGATCGTCTATCTTAGTGATCATTGTGTTGATCATTTGTTGACCCAAAGCATGGCTTTTGTATAAAGTATGTTTTTGTGGACGTGAATTCGTCGAGCCTCACATCCCGTGAATGGTCAAAACAGGAAAGAAGCAGCAAGGTTATGAGGGGTAGCACCCTTTAGGATGTGTCCATTTCCTTCTGGAAAAGGGTGGTATCATGGTATTGAGCCCAGATACTTACTCATGTTGAAAACACTTTGTTATGATTGTGTGAATTGATTAGAGAGCGCTCTCGGATAAAGGTCCCAAAGGACCGGGGGATGGCATATTCGGTCAGTTGTTACTCAGTTAGGAGTAACCCGGCCTTGTGTTGGTAGAGATCCGGTTTGGTTCTCGGGGATGTCCATCCAGAGGCATTCTCATGTGGCAATGGGAAGTTCCTTGGCCTGACCATTTGTTGGAAATCCAATTCCCAATACGAAACTTTTACGGTATTAGTTGTAGAACCTGCTATTCACTTATGGTGGTCACCACTGTTTGGATAGTAGCTATAGTAGGCATACGATAATGGTCGTATGTTGGCTAAGATTTATATTCTACTTTCGAAATGAATTTGTTATACACTATGCACTAATAATAATATCAAATGTTATTTTAAATGCGTATCAAGCATCTTTGGCTATCATAAGGAGAAATCTCCTCCGATTCTGCGTTTGCATGTGTGTGTGTGCGGGAGGCCTTATGGTAGTCTCATTTTTAAAAGCATTGCGAATTGATTAAAAATATTCCTCTATTTTGATTTTAAAGATAAATAAACTGTTTTGAGTTCTCACACCAGTCTTGTTAAGCTTCGGGCTATGTGATGGGGGGTTCTCGCTTCGCGGTTTGGTGGCGAACGGGAGACTCTTACTCCCACACATCCTCTTTTAGGGGGTTGGTTAGGCGTAAGCTGTGACAGTCGAAAGGCTGGCCGTAAAAGCAAGTTTGGGATATCAGTGTAAGCCACGGTGGGGCTGGGATGGTTGAAAAGCCTACCGGTTGTGACCGCTTCCTCCGTTTGTTACATTTGGTATCAGAGCTGATGGTTAAGCGACAACCATGGTTCTGTTGGGTATTACTCGTTAGAGATAGAGTCAGCCGTACTCTAGAATGAGTTTGAGTGTAATAATAGATATGAGAGCGTATTTGTTAGTGAATATAAAATTGTTTTATATTGTGATGATTGATTTATTGAGTGGCATATGAACTTTTGTCAGCACAGCCTCGAAACTGAGCCGAAGGGGTTTCTAAACACTTGAATAGAACAATTCGACACGATATTGTTTTTAAATTGGGTAAATGAAATAATTTTGCCTTGATTATATTTTATATATAAAGGAATAATTTTTCAGAATTATTAAAGTGTATGTAAGTTGATTGTTAGGTTGTTTGAATAATCTAAATAAAAGAATAATTGTACAAGCAAATGAATTATAAGAATTGAGTTATAATTAAAGTGATGTACAATTGTGAAATAAACTTATATGTATAAGAAGTGAAACTATATGAATATATTTATGAATATGAGTTGTAAATAAAAATAAAAATGAATATAAGGTTAAATGAAATATAACTTAAGTGTTGTTGAATGAAGTTGGTTTTGGTATCAAACTAAATTAATAAGGTTAGTGATAGATGTGAACTTAAGATTATATAAATGAAATTCAACTTTGTAATCAAATTGAATGAATATAAGCAAAGGAATTTGGTTGAAATTAATATACTTTGGTTGTTATATGATTGTTAGATGATTGTATATAATTCATTAAGTGTTAATGAAAGTGAATTAATGAAATTGGAAGCTATGTAATTGAATTCAAATTAGAAGTAAATAAATTTGAATAGAATTGAATGTGAATTGGATTTAATTAGTGAATGCAAACTAATTAAAATTGAGAATGAATGTTAATTGGTTGAATATATATTGCTATTGTTGCATTTGCTATGTGATATATATAGTTGATATGTTACTATATGTTGTATATTGAGATTATTTGCATATGTGCATGTTCTCATGTTGTTTGTTGAGTGATTAGTAGGTGCGGATCGCGTTGCTTCGCATTTGGAGTTCGCTTTAGCGCTATATTAGCCGTATATGCTTGCTAATAAAATATAAGGTACATATCTCGGATTAAATATCGCACTTTTATACTTTTTTCCCTCCGGGATGCCTCATTACTTGATGAGATGTATATTTGTGATATATATACTGTCATTTTTTTTCGGATCGAGCCGCGCAAAGGAGACTATGGCGAATTTTTCCGAAAATTTAAGGCGTTAGAAAAATTATGAGAAAATTGAGAAAATTTTGGAAACTATAACTTTGATTTTGGAATTGAAAGTTAAATGATATAATTGTTTTTGAAATGATAACTAAGTATGATTTGGAAAACTTAGTAAAGAATTGTAAGAAGTTTAATTATGAATTTTGGAAAATTAATAGATTCTGTAACTTTTCTTACTTGTAATTTCGAGGACGAAATTCTTTTAAGGGGGAAAGATTGTAACGACCCAGAATTTTTAATAATTTAAATTTGAATATTTAATTAATTTTAAATATTAATAAGTGAATTTATAAGTCAAATAAATTTTTATTTGAATTTTTGGATTTAATTAGATAATTAAATCAATAATTTAATACGTTAAATTATGGAAATAATTGAAAATAGAGTTAAATATGATTGAAAATGATTTGTAAAATTTTATTTTATCATATTGAAGTTAGAGAGATATTTTGGAACTTTTAAAATCGAATTAAAAGTTAATTTGTGAAAATTGAATATTTTAATATTTAATAATCGACTGTAAAATAGCCAATTTTTGAACAGTCTCAGAATTGAACGAAACCAGTTTCATTGGATCCGTAATAGTTAGTTATTACCGGATTTCAATTTTCGTGTCAATCGGAGTTATCGTTTGATCGTGGCAGCTCGAAACGCATCGATTTATTTTTAATTTAAATTTGGCGAGTCAAAATAGCCATTTTTCAAAAAGTCTCGGATTTCGACGAAACCAGTTTCATCGGATCCGTAATGTGATATTATTGTAAGGTTTCAAATTTCAAGTCAATTGGATTTACCGTTTGTCCGGTACAAATTAAAACGCCTAGAAATCGATTTAAATCGGTTTAATTTAAATTGAGCGTTTTTAGCCATAACTCGCACATACTTCCGAATTAGCTTCCGAAACCTGTTCCATTGTGTCCGGAACGCGGGGTAAACCTTAGAAACGCTGGTTACGGCGTCTAAATCGGAGTTCGGAAAATCCGGGATGAATAGTGTCGCTCGTTCTCTTATAAATAGACCCACCTCTTCATAATTTGCTAAAAAAAGAAACCCTAACCCTAATTCAAGTTGCTAGCCGCCACTTTTAGATTCTAAGGCCAGAAATCATCCAATTTCAACCCTTAATTATTTTCAATCCGTGAAGAATTAGAAGAAACTCTCAACACGAAAGTTATAGAGCACGAAGAGATCTTGAATTCCATACGGTGATGATCGAGTTTAGAGTTGCATAGGGGGAGCAAGAATGGGCCGTTCACATCAGGAAACGCACGCGTTTTTGGGCTGAACATGGGGCCGAGCTTCAGGCCAAGGAAGGTGGAGGTAGCTTGCGTCGTGTGCTTCGACGTGGCGGAGTTGTGATCGAGTTTAGGCGAGTGAATGGAGTGTAAATTGAAACCCTAGAAAGAATGTATGGGTTCGGCTCAAATTTGCACGACCTGGAGCTTGCGTGAATGTAGAAGATGATGGGGGGTGTGCGGCCAAGATTTGGTGAGGATGGATCTAAAGGCTGTAGTGATTTTGGGTATAAAATTATAAAGTTATGTTGAAATTTAGTTATAAAAACATGTACAATCTTGTAAAATTCATATCTTTTTCATACGAGGTCGAAAAAATGCAAACTCAGTTGCGTTGGAATCGTATGGACGAGCACTACGCGATGGAGTTTGTTTGGAGTCGTTTGGAGTTAGTGAGAATTTCGGGTAAAATTAAACGCGCGTTTAATTTTATTCGAAATAAAAGCTAAAACGGAAATTAAAACCAAGGTGAGAACTTCTCACTCAATCGAATAGATTTCGATTTTATTTTAAATAGTTAGATTTAAAATATTTGAATGCATGTTTGAATGATGACTGTAAATTATTGATTGTTAAAATAGACATTATGCGCCGTTAGTAAGCGGATGTTATTTATAAAAACATATACCGCGAATATTTCATAAACAGTGAAATTGGTATTATATATAATATCAATATATATATATTGGCATATGTATATATTGCAGTTGATTGATTTCCCGCATTTTTTGTTTAGCGGATGAGACCCTATTACGCCGTTATTAAGCGGGTAATATTTATTAAGAACATGTACCGCGATAATTTCGTACTGGAGCGAAATTGGTATTGTGCTAATGTTTTTGGATGCAGGAAACAGGTTGGAGGGATCCAACTGGATTCCTCAACAGTTTTTATTGATTTCAGATATTTTGATATTTGATGGATTATCATATCGATATATGATATCGTTGTAGTCGTGATTGACTATTTGGTGTGTAGCATCATTGGACCCAGATTTTGGGATTTTAAAATGAATTTAAAGACGTTTTAGAATAATAATATAAACTGATTTATATTAAGAGATTTATAAATGGATATTTATAAATTGAAATATAGACATTATAAAACGAGTTTTTATAAGTGTTTGAATGTAGTGAAAATGAATTTCCTAAATGAATGAAATTTATGAAATTATAAACTGTGAAGTTATAAATGAAATTTTATAAGCAATAGGTTTATAAAATTTATAAAGTTATCGAAAGAATGAATTTTGGATAAATAAAAAATCTTATAAGTTAAGATTAATAATTTGGGAAGTTAAATGAACGATTTTGTAAAATAATCGTTTTATAAGTAATTAACTTATAATATGAACTTGTAGTTTATAATTGAGTTATAAACTGGAATAGGTTAATAAAGGAATTTATAGAAAAGGAAGTTTTTATAAATAAATAGAAATGGAGTTTATAAACGTTGTTTTATAAATTCGCAAACGACTTATTTTGATAAGTTAATTGTTGAAACCTATTAATGGAGTTATATTCACATTTTCGAATAGTGAATAATCCTTTGAATTAAAATGAATAAAAGGATGATATTTATTAACGTAGTATATTCACGTTTTTGAATAGTGAATAATACGTTAAAGAAATTGTTTGGATTTGGTGTTTTAAATAGAATTAAAACAATCTAACGATGTTTTAAAAGGTGTTGAGATTCGAAACCATAGATTTCAACATTCATTGTTGAAATAGATGTTTCGTGAAATAAAAGGAAATGGTGGACTATAACACTGTTGTTATAGTAAATTATTTCCGAAAGGAAATGTTTTTGATTAGTATTGGGATTTATATATATCTATTTAATTTCGAATCCCTATACTAGTGATTTTGGGTTGTCGTAACGATGTTTTACGCAACATTCGTTTTGGCCCAAATAAATATGTTAAGAGAATGATTTCCTTAAAGAATGAAATATATACTTAATTCGATTTAAGTATATTGAATATTTTCTAAGTGTTGAAAATAAAAGAGATTTGTGAATTTCTTATTAATAAATAAGTATGGAAATGTTTTCCAATATGAAGTGAATATTTAGGAATTATCTTTTTGAAGATAAATTGAAATGGATAATTGAAATCGTATATGCATGAATATTTTGAAATATAAATTCATTATGGAATTTATATGTGAAAGTGGAATTTGTTAAAAATAAATATTGATTTATTTTTGAAGTGTTGAAATTATATATCTTGTAAAGATATTTTGGAAAGTAAATAATTTGGAAAATTATTTGGAATCTGGTGATGTATGCATATCCATTGATAGTTCAATAATCGACTATCAATATTTCCCTTTGAATGGGTATTTGATGTGAATTGATTGAATTTGAATGCACACTTATTTTTGAATAAGCGCTCACTATTCGGGTTAACCGGGAAAGGACCATGGGGTCGTATAACCCATTCCGAATATGTGATACGTCGTTGTGAATTGCATTGAAGATCGGTGTTGAAGACCCGGTATTTGCGAAAGCGATAGGATGACCTATCGATTGTCTCTGCACTGAGTTGCAACGGTATAGAGACTCCCTAAGTGATGGGAAATCCGATCAGGATTGTGAATATCCGGATTGCAAGGACTTCTTTGTAAGTGCCTTCGGTTCTGTTCGATCCCGGAACAGACTTGTATGGATTGTATGTCTGACATTACAATTTGAGATATAAAGCCGATTTCTTTCAAATATATTTCTGTTGGTGGCGGAGAATTTATTCTTTGCTTAACACCCTTCTTTGAGACGTACGAGCTCAAAGGTTATATAGTTGAAGTTATCAGCGATATATTCCGAGTTTGGTAATGTGACATGCTGAGTGATGCTGAAATGATCATTGTGTTGATTATTTGTGATAGGATCATTTATTTGATCGTCTATTTTAGTGATCATTGTGTTGATCATTTGTTGACCCAAAGCATGGCTTTTGTATAAAGTATGTTTTTGTGGACGTGAATTCGTCGAGCCTCACATCCCGTGAATGGTCAAAACAGGAAAGAAGCAGCAAGGTTATGAGGGGTAGCACCCTTTAGGATGTGTCCATTTCCTTCTGGAAAAGGGTGGTATCATGGTATGGAGCCCAGATACTTACTCATGTTGAAAACACTTTGTTATGATTGTGTGAATTGATTAGAGAGCGCTCTCGGATAAAGGTCCCAAAGGACCGGGGGATGGCATATTCGGTCAGTTGTTACTCAGTTAGGAGTAACCCGGCCTTGTGTTGGTAGAGATCCGGTTTGGTTCTCGGGGATGTCCATCCAGAGGCATTCTCATGTGGCAATGGGAAGTTCCTTGGCCTGACCATTTGTTGGAAATCCAATTCCCAGTACGAAACTTTACGGTATTAGTTGTAGAACCTGCTATTCACTTATGGTGGTCACCACTGTTTGGATAGTAGCTATAGTAGGCATACGATAATGGTCGTATGTTGGCTAAGATTTATATTCTACTTTCGAAATGAATTTGTTATACACTATGCACTAATAATAATATCAAATGTTATTTTAAATGCGTATCAAGCATCTTTGGCTATCATAAGGAGAAATCTCCTCCGATTCTGCGTTTGCATGTGTGTGTGTGCGGGAGGCCTTATGGTAGTCTCATTTTTAAAAGCATTGCGAATTGATTAAAAATATTCCTCTATTTTGATTTTAAAGATAAATAAACTGTTTTGAGTTCTCACACCAGTCACATGACTGACTCGGAGTTTATTGTTTTCCTTCCTAAACTCTGGGTGCCCACCAATTTCCACACGGGCAGTTAAGAGTTAGGTTTATCAGGATATTCTGGATATTCTGGAGTTGCTGGAGGCAAGCTGGATGGCATGGCGTATTACTAGTTTATATAGTCTTTCTTTTTCCGCTGCATTGTTTGATGTTGTTTGATGTTGTACACTCTGATGATATGATGTAATAAAATGTGTTGTAATGTAATAACTGATATAGCTCTTTGTTTAAAGATTATTCATTTATTATTATATGTTGTTCCGCTGCGAATTGTGAGATTCTGTTGTTGTTCTTGTTTTTCTGTTGTTTCCTTTCTGTCCGTTCTATTTTTAAAATTTTCTATCTTCTGTTTTTCTAATTCTCTGTTTTCTAAAAAATTGTCTATCTTCTTTTCCCTCTATTTTTCTTTTTCTTTCTTCTTTTTCTCTCTTCTTTCTTTTCTTTCATTTTAAAACCCATAACATCTCGGTTTTCGGCCTTTGATTTCTCGACAGTCGATAAAGTGAGTGTCGATGTCGGATTTTCGGAAGTCGAAAATTCCCGTTTGTTACAATAAATTTGGGTTTTATTTTAAATGGTTATGGATCTATTATGTAAACATTTCAAACCTAAATAATAGAATTGTGGAATAGAAATTCCCAACCTTAGTTTTGAAATTTATTAAATACTCAAAGTTTGAAAATATTGAAATCGAAGTGATTTTATTCGAACTGAAAGTGAATCTAAAAGTTATGGGTTTAGATGGAATTTAAAGTGAATAAAATTGTAAAGGCGTGGAAATTATTTACTTTATAAAGAAATTTTAAATTCAACTATTTTATTTTATACACTGTTGAATATCCAAACCATTTAAGTTGGAATTTATGGTTTTAAAGCTATGGATTTCGAAGTATTATGTTTTGAAGAGTTAAAATTTAAATGTATGGTTTCAAGATATTATAAATTTAAAGCGGTATGGTTTTAGAAAAAATATATATTTGAAATGATATCAATATTGATTTGGTTTTAAAAATATAAGTGATATCGTATTTATATAGTTTGAAAGAGATATTATATTCTTGTTTTAAAGTATAAATTATTTTAAAATAACCGCGGTGTTATAATAACGTTTGGTTGTTAAAGAGACCGGGATCAAAAGTTGTCATTCTCTCTGCCAACCCTGAAAACCACTTTAACAACCGTGTACGCGGTGGAGACTCCAGAATGAAGTAGGATAGTGGCGGTGTTTCCTTTGAGGTAAATAAGTGGACCCGACTCCCATGAGTTGGCATAAGGTGGCTAAAACAGGAGCGATCGACGGGCCAAGGGGGTTAGCGCCATTTATCGGATACTCCTTTTCGATACTATACTCTGACTTTGGATTGATTCGGTGGCCACTTTTACTTTTGATTTTAGGGGGGATTTTTCCCGAGGTGGGCGGTAGCTGCGGCTACGCGTTACCACTAGCCCGGAAGCGTAATTGGTATATCTACCCTGGCATTGCCTAGTTGTGCCGTATCACCTACCCTAGCGCGCCTCATACGATTTTGTTTTGTACCATACCTATGGTGTGCCCTCTGAAGATGCCCAGTACGAGGGATATTACGGTACTGTGTAGACTATGGGAATATATTTTGTGTTAAGGGGAATATTGGGTCACTCCTTAACGCTATTTAAAAGTAAGTTTATTTTGCAAATAGACACTATTATGATAGCAAAATATACTACATAGTAAATAGTTTAACGGATCCTTAAGAGATGTAAATCCCGAGCATCTTTTAAGTTACTGCACTCATATTTATTCATGTTGATTTAACTTACATAAGATCTTTTAGTTCTGACTCGAGTGTTTTGTCTTTTCAATTCACTCGGGTCAGTCCGAGCATTTCAGGATTTGAAGATTTTATTCTAGAGGACGAAGACGAAGATTTGTAGTATTACTATCTACTATATTACTCCACTATACTATTTAATTCCGTTGCATTGATATTTATTGGTATGCGAACTCTGATATTTATTGTATAAAGAAGAATCAAATGTTTTGTAAACAGTTTTATGAACTATATATTTATTATTATATTTTATCCTTCCGCTGTGAGATTTTATTAAGTTTTCTTTCTCTTCTCTATTTTTTCTTACTTACCCCAAAGCAATCCGCCCTTCCGTATGGTTTGAATTGGCATATGGGTCGA
This sequence comes from Allium cepa, assembly GCA_030765085.1. NCBI lineage: Eukaryota > Viridiplantae > Streptophyta > Magnoliopsida > Asparagales > Amaryllidaceae > Allium > Allium cepa. The sequence goes on along the minus strand of CM060937.1, from coordinate 762,193,430 downwards.
TTTAAAGTGTGCGAAAAGGCGGGATGTTGCAGTAATTTGAAATTGTAACTTATAGAACATAGATGAAATTATTGAGCCATTAATTAATTAAAAGAATTATGAAAACTTGTGTGGCTTTCAATTACATTCTTAAAAAGCATGTATATAACTTACCAATTATTAAAGGTTGATATGTTAATAAGAAATTTAATCGATATTATACAAAAAATAAATTTGAGGTAATAAAAAATAATTAATGGAATTCTTTAATAAATAAGAATTGATGTGTAGTTGTACAAACTTAAGAAATTGGATGCTACTAATTAAATATAATGGAAAGTAGGTTTTGTAAGTAAGCAACTAGAAACTAAGTAAAATACACGAAATTATGTAGTAAGGAATTAGTGAATATGATGCAATAAAGAAGAGACTTACATGACATTAAAATGAAAAATGAATATTGTAAGTAATAAATGAAGTAATCACTCAATGAATGAAAGAAAGGAAATTAAACAACTAATGTATGAAATAAAATTAATAATAAGTTAATTTGATTTGTTAGTTGGAATTGTTGTTGTTTGATTAAATGGTTGTTTTGTATTTGTTGTGTATGCTGTTTGTTGGAATTGATGGTTGTTGTACTGATTTCTTGTTAGTGGTTGAAACCACTTAAATATTTCATTTTATATAATTGATACCCTTTTAGATTATATAAGTGAAATGCAGGTTATGGAAGCAATTGCTACTGCTTTTGGTTCCATAAAATAAGCGTAAATTTCCCGACAAACAGGTATGTTTTTGGATTATGATTTATAGCGCTAGTATATTATTATTTTCCCTTGTTGGGATATACTATTTTGGTAAATATATGTTGTATATCGTTATTATTGATAATATATTTCTCCCGAGCTTCTCCGTACAAAGAAGACTCTGCCAAAATTTTCCGTAAAATTTTGACTTAGAAATTTTTTTGAAAAATGTTTTCCAAACTTTAATTGTTTAAGTATAAAAAGATTTAATGGTTATAAATTGAGATATTTTATCTAAATTAATTAATTTTGAAAAATTTAATAGTTTATAAAGTTAATGTTTTGAATAAGATATATTGATTTCTTAATTCTTCTTTATTCCCTTCTTTTCCTTTTCGGGGACGAAAAGTTTTGAGTGGGGGAGAGTGTAATGACCTAAAATTTTTGAAGATTTAAAACTGGAATTTAATATGATTTTGTACTAATGTTTAGGTAGAGAAGAAAATCTTATAATTTATAATAAGGGGAATGTTAGAATTTAAATGAGCAATTGAAATAAATGGAATAATATTAAAACGAATAAAATTTGGATAGAGTTAATGAAACCGAAATAAATGAAATAGGGTAAGTATTATACCTGAATATAAATGAATATGGAGAAACATAAAAGTAAGTATTGAATTCAAACTATGTATAATTTGGGTAATAAAATATGTTTGTTTATGGAGTTAGATTGTTTATATTATTTTAGGAAAAAATCAAATAGAAGAGAACAAGCATAAATCTTAAGGGTATGATAACAATTATTATATATTACCTAATTTATTGGTCAATCAATTTATTTGAAATAAAGTCCTCTTAAATGTTAAGTAATTTTAATAACTTTTATTGAGGAAACGTTACTTAATGATTTTTAATTTAGTAACGGAAGAGTGAATGAGAATTGATAGAAAACATAAATTTATCTATAAGTAAACAAGAGTATATATTGAACAAATTTATGATAATTGGATAATGCATTGTTAATGAAAATTGATTAGTGTTATATATGGGATCTATACCTAGGTGGGTAAGTAGTAACTTATAAATGTAAGAAAGTAAGTAGGTGACCATTTATTTAGGTTATTCATTCATTTAGTATGTTAAATAAAAATTTGGGAATCAGATCTCAATTAAGGGAAATTATGTTGTAAGTTAATTTGAAATAAAATCTAATAAATATTACACTAATAAGGAATATAGTACAAATGGTTAGGGATTGCCAAATTTGATAGAAAGGGATTGGACTTAGGAAACTTTGTTAATTTTAAAACCTTAATTAATACGCGTAATTGACAAGATTCACATTTTTAAATATAATCTTGATACAAATCTAAGATGTATATAGAAGTATCAGTGTAATAAAATGTAAACACATGTTAAATATGCTTATAGAATAACGATTGTTTGAATAAAAAGAATGGGAATCAACATTTAATTATTTATTTGAATTTAAATCACTATAATATGATTTATTTCAAGTAAATGGATTTAATTGTAACAACCCGCATATTTATCGATTTAATATTTAAATATTTTATTTAAATATTAGGTCGTTAATCGGATATTGGTCCGAAAAGCTACTTTTTGCAAACGGTCAAATTAGGACTCGAGACCACTTCCATTGAGTTCGAAATTCCGTTTACAAATTTTTAAGTATAAACATCGATAGGTTTGGAGTTAGCGAAATTTCACTAACTTTTCCCGCTTTGGACTTTGAGTTAGTTTAGCCTATTAAGCCCAAGTTCCAACCCACTTCTCCTCACTCTTCATAAATTTCCTAACTAACTCAAGCTTGGGCATTAATGGTGAAAAGAATGGGAAATTAAAACTCCAAGCACAAATTCAATTGCAAATCCAACATTCAACTCCAAATTCAAGTAGAAGATATTGGATTCAAGCTTTGGATTGCTTCTCCTTTCTTTCAAGCTTCATCTTCATAAACTTTAGTGCAAAGGTGAGATTTTTATCTCACAATTCTAGTCTATAACTATATTGGACTGTTGGGAATGATTCCCTATCACTTTTGCATGCACATTTGCATTTGGTTTGAATCGAATTGGCGAAAAACTCCAATTTTTAGTGTTTTTGGTGAAATTCTGCACTTAGGTCGTTCTGCCTATGCTTGGTCGTTCGCGTGGAAAAGTCTCGGCCTCAAAATAGCTCGTTTCCGACCTTAAAATGGCCTACAACGTTAGGTCGCTCGGCACTCGGAATTAGGTCGTAGGTCGTATGGCTCTTAGGTCGTAGGTCGCGGGCTTTTAGGTCGTTAGGTCGCAAACACTTAGGTCGTTTCTGGCCTTAAGTCCCCTATACAGCCTTAGGTCGCTCGCTCTGGCTCCTTAGGTCGTAAGTCGTGGGCCTTTAGGTCGTAGGTCGTTAGGCCGTTAGGCTTTAACTCGTGTGGCCTTGGTTCTTTAAGTCGCTCGGCCTTGCCTTCCATTTTTAGGTCGCATGACCTTCTAACCCGCTAGGTCGTTGGACCTATAACCCGTCAGGCCGTTGGGCCTATAACCCTTAGGTCGTTAGGCCGTTAACCCACTAGGTCGCATGACCTATAACCTGTTAGGTCGCTCGACCGTTTACTCCGTTAGGTCGTATGATCTTGTTCCACTAAGTCGCTCGACCCTTAGGTCGTAACACTTTAGGTCGCACGCCTATCACACCATTAAGTCGCGAGTTTAATTAGGTCGCTCGGCCTTAAAACGTTAGGTCGCTTGACCTGTGCTATTGTTAGGTCGCGAGTTCCTTAGGTCGCTCGTCTCCCTTAGGTCGCTTACCTGGTTGAGTCACACCTCACCTTAGCTCGGCCATGATTAGGTCGCGAGTTTCATTAGGGTCTCCCTTAGTCAATGACATTAGGTCGCGCATCACCTTAACTCGCTTGACCTTGTTTAGGTCGTTAGGTCGCGAAGACCCTTAGGTCGCAACCATTAGGTCGAACCCCGTAAGCGGTGGCGTTGCCCCCGCACCCCCACCTAGGGGGGTTGCTACCCCCCCGGACCCCCCCTCCGTAAGGGATCTTATCTGAAAAACATTGAGCCGATTTCCTTGGATTTTATTCACATCTCCGTATGCGATCTTTGTGACTGATTGTTTCTACAATTGCTTCTGTGTTTTGTCATTTTATAATATAAAGGTTTCAATACTAGTAGTAAATATCAAAACTCTTTTAACAAACAATTTCAACTCTATTTTTTATAACTAAGCTCTTTTCTTAAACCGTTTTCCAATCTATTAGTATATACAAACCTTTACCTCACTCGGATGAGAAATCTAATTAAACGACTTAGTAAAACAAGTGGTATGAAATGCTTGCGTTCACTTCGTCGGTTAATTCTTGGACTTGTTCGATTGAACCTCTTGTGACAATTTTATTAGTGAAGATTTACAGTTTGTTCGTAAATATTTAAGTTAAGCAAGTGGTTATGGGACATGAAGCTAAACTTCTATATTTACTAGCTTAGTGTAATTGACACTTCTTGTTGATCATGACGATCATTCTGATGATTTAGACTAGCAACTGTGCGATGTCTCTTGTTGCGAGGTTAGACTAGACACCACTTGTGTGATTCCAATCACACATAACTTTTTGCTTTTTGGTTAGTCTGGACCTTAGTCTGTGTGATTACATTCACAGATGTGGGGTAGCTCCCCTTGGTCTTCGGACCGTCATGTGATAGGCCTCTTTCTCTTTTCTATGATTTCTGGACTTCTTGCATTGATTTCTAGAATTTATGTCATTGACTTGTTATGAGTACAAGTTTGGGGTATGATGCCCTTTCCGAATCTTTGAGAAGATTCTTGTGATATTGATTATCTCTTATTGATTGATCTTCTGTAGATCATTATTTACATACTTGTAGTGGTATGTCATTATGGATGTTTATGTTTATGCCATATCTTTTATGATTATATCATGTCATCTGATATTTATAGCTAGACTGACCCGTTTATTATTTTCTTAAATAATACTCGGGTCAGACCGAGATGTTACAGGTGCTTCTTCTTGACTTCTTCCCAGGGATTCATCACTCTGACTTTTGGCTAACTGTTTAGATAAGCAGTTTTTGTTGTATACACTTGAGATATAGACTCATAGTTGTATTCTTTTGTATAGCACGTGTTGCTATTCTTTTGTATTATCGTGGATCTTACTGACCACTACTCTGATGCACACTTTCATGTGTTAGTTATATATTCATATCTTCTTCCGCCTTTGTGATATGGATATCTGTGACTGATTTGTGATATGATTATTTCTATGTTTGTTTCCGAAGATTATTTATAGCCACCGTGTGATAAGCAATTACATGGATGGTCGCTCCTCAAAAGCCTTATTCTCCGTGCTAGTTGACAGCACTACTCCGGAGTGTTCTTGGCTAGCGTGGGTATAGAGGTGGGGCGTCACATTAATATTTAAGAAAAATTAAGTAAATATTTATGTAGATGAAATTGAAGTTATTTACGTAATGATTATGAATCTAATGTTAATTTTTCTTATAAAATGATAGTTGATATTGAATGGAAAAAATGCAAATTTAAGTTGAGTCAATATATTGGAATTTAGTGTATAATAATAGGTTTTATTGAAATTAAATGAAATCAAACATCTAATTATCACGTTAATAAAAAGTTTAATGGAATGTAAGAATATGGTGGTAATAGTTGTAAATCAATTATTTTATCCGTTTAATGATAGTGAATTTGATAATAGAATGAAAGTGAATTTAATAGAATTTTTGGAGATTAAATTTATAAATTTGGAATTTAATGAAACTGAGGTTAATTGTAACAACCCTGGTTTTGGAGATTACCTGTTAATATTAAATTATAACGGTGGTTATAATTTAATATTATAAATTAAATAAAATTGAAAGTTTTATATTGTTTATTTGGAATAAACAATGAATTTTGGAAACAAAATGTGGAAATAAAGTTTTGGTAACTTTACTGTGTTTAATTGTGAAAATAATAAATGAAGTTTCATTTTATTTTGAGTAAATGCAATAATTATTGCAATTATTGCCAATTACTTCTTTTAATAATTTTTAACAGAATTATTTGTTTTTTAAAAGGTGTTTATTAAAATAAAAAGATGGAATTTGATATAAAAATGTATTTTGATTATACATTTGAGTTTGAAATGGTTGATTAGATTTTTCTATCCAAGAAATAATTATTGTAGAATTTTTAAAGTTAAAAATGAGGATTTATGCATTTAATTGTGTAAATTGTAAATTTATATAAAATAAGGGTTTTTAATAATAAAAATGTTTTAAAAACTAAAATTAACTTTATATATGATGTGAAATATTTTATTTCATATGTAAGTATGTTTGCATAAATTGGTTGTATTAAAACTTGAAGAAAAATACATTGTTCTCATTAAACATTGTGTTTATGTGCATATTTGTTTAAGTGGTGAATTAAAAAATTTCTTAGTCCAATTTATTTTCTCTATTGGGTCCAAAGCCCATTAGCAAATTATAACCAGGAAGGAGAAAAAGAGGATTGAATTACCTGTACGTACACAATTTTTAGTTCCTCTTCTTCTTCGTTAACCTGGAAATAGAAAATGAGAACAAAATTCCTCCATTTGTTCAATCTAAAGCCTTAGATCTCCAAATCTTCAAATAAAAATGGTTGCTTTTATCAATTAGAGAGGATTGCAACAGGTAATCAACTCCAACATGAGATTAATTCATCAAAAATCCAATTTTTATGTTTAGGTTGTTTGTTAATTTCCTTTTGCATGTGCTGTTCTAATTTTTCTACAGGTTGTTGGAAGCTTTATTCTCCTCAAAACTTGCTTATTTCAGCAAAAACCAGAGATTTCACCATCTCTAATTCAAGGTGAGTTGAAAACTCACATTTTCTAGCATAAATTGAGATTTCTAGGTTAGAAATCTCAATTTTATTTTTATTGGATGTTCATTTGTGAATCACTGTCAGTAAATTAGGAATATCTTTTACATTTTAAATCGGAATTGTATTTTGTTTGATGTTCTGGAAAGCTTGAAGAAAGTGTGATAACTTTCATGTTAAACCCTTTCACAAATTTTGAGCATAGTGTATCGAAAATCCTAATACTAACTTACTGCCCTGTCATTGGAAAACTGTGCTTAATAATGTTGGTAATTTTAGCATATCTTTCTTATGTGATATCCAAATTTAACGATTCTTTATGTTATGGAAAGCTTAGCTTGTCTTCTATAACTTTCTTATTTTGTATTTTGTTATATTGTGATCTTTAAATGGTCAAAAGTTGCTTCTAATGACGCTGTCCCGAGGCTAAAATGACAGCAGATGTGAACTTTAAATCTGAAAATTGTTTTAGTCGTAATTTTTTCATTATTTATCGAAATTTGATAATTATGGATGTTCTCGAAAGCTTAATTATGTGCAACAACTTTTATGTTTTATGTTTTCTGTAATTTTGTTGTTAGCTATGTCAAAATTCAGTTTTTCTACTGCTAACCTGAGAGCAAATCCAATATTTGCTCTGTCATTGAAGTTGAAACATACTTGATCATAACTTTTTCGTTTCCAAACCGATTTTGGTAAATTTTAATGTTCCAGAAAGCATATTTCATGTGCTACAATTTTCATGTTTTGTATTTTCTGTAATTTTGATGTTAGCCATGTCAAAATCCAATTTTTCTACTGCTAACCCGAGAGCAAATCCAATATTTGCTATGTCATTGAAGCTGAAACGAATTTGATCATAACTTCTTCGTTTCCTAACCGATTTTGATAAACTTGATCATTCCGGAAAGCTTAGAAATTTAGCTACAACTTTTGTTTTATTAATTTTGCCAGAATTTGTAGTTTTCTATGTCAAAATTGTGGTTTACTTCTCTAGCCTGTTAGTGCATAGCTACCGGCCTTAGACTCTTTTCTCCCGTTGTTTTCAACGCAGAACCCCGAATTTGCGACACCGTCCTGGGCACATCCGATGTCGAAATCTGCCATTCTTGGTCTTGTTGGAAAGACGAAGTGATGATCTACACTTTTGCATAGTTTCATAAAAATCTGGGCTGGTTAGCTAGGACGATCTCGTTGTCGAAGTCGGACCTTTGTGCTGTTTTGAATAAACAGAAAATCCTAGTTCGGTCCAACTTTGAGACGACGCCACTTCTTCGTTTCAAGTCCGAATCAAATGGTTCTTCTTGAAAATTGTAGTAGAAGTATTAGTCTATGCTCCTACCAAATTTCACGAAGATCTGGGTTCAGTTGCCCCTTCGAACTCATCGTCGAAGTTGAACATTTGCGCTGTTTTTACACAGTAGTTTATAGTGGTTTTATTATGACTTTGAAGCGACGCAGAATCTTCATTTCAAGTCGGAATTGGATGAATATTTTTGCAAATTAGAGTAAGGCTATTATTCTACATTACTGAGAAATTTCATGTCATTTGGACTCTGTTTTCAAGTCCAAACCTGCTGTCGAACTAGTGATCATAGCATGATTTCAGTGGTGTTTATATTTAGAATAATTTCCACCATTTTTGGTATTTTCCCGAATTCTTGAGTTTTCGCTCTAGATTTTGTGCACGGGTTTTATAAATCATTTTAAAGTGTTTTTCAAATAAATTGGCTTGTGAAATTATTATATAGTATTATTTTAATCTGAAAAATCTATTTATTCTCCATAATAAGGGAATTTTCAAATATCGTCTTCAAAATTGATTTCGGAAAATGGTTTTAAAAGCTTGTTTTCTCAAATAAATTATTTTAAATTTAAAATACACATTTATATACTATTCGAACGTATGAGAAAGAGAATTAAACGATTTAGTAAAACACGTCGTATGGGACACGTGCATTGACTATTTCGGTTAATTCCGGACTTGTACGATCGAAACTATCCGGGTTATGATTTTTGAGTTACTTAGCCATGGTGGGTGTTTGAGATTATAATTCCTATATTTAGGAATTATTTGGGAAGGCCAATATTTGGCGAGTTTTATGGTTTGAGATTTCTACTTTGAGATTTATGGTTTATGAGTAACCATCACGATGTTTTCACTTGTCGATGAGATGAGACAAGTTACGATGCCATTTAATACTTGTCGATGAGACGAGATGAGTATAGTGTCTCTTTATCACTCGCCAATGAGACTAGGCGAGATATAATTTTTTGAGTTTTATGATGTTTCTAGTGTGGCATCGACTAACGGGTGGTAAGCCGCTAAGTGCGAATGTGTGGTATGGGACACACGTTAACACTTTTCGGGTTCATATCCATGAGTTTGTGACACATCCACGATGTTTACCTAACAGAAGTGCTTTGAGAGGTGTTAGCGACCTAGTCATGAGGAAAAACTCCTTTGGGAGGTGTTAGCGACCTTGTTAGGGCTGGCAAAACAGTTTGGAGAGGTGTCAGCGACCTAATCACACTAGTACAAAATACGCATGTTGCTTCGCCTCATTTGCATCGGTTGTTACCACAACCGATGCAAATAGAAGTATTTGCATCAATTGCGTTTTAACAACCGATGCATTTGATATTTGAAAAGCAGTAGTTAGTACAAAAATACAATTTGCATCGGTTATCGTCAACAACCGAAGAAAATACACCGATGCAAATAGTGTTAGTTGCATCAGTTTTATTTACAACCGGTGCAACTACCTTTATTTGCATCTACTTTTTTGTAGCCGATGCTAATGGTTGTTTACCGCCCTATTATTTTCGTTTCCCGCTTCCCATCTTTTCTTAAGCCAAATTTCCAAATCCCTAATCCACATACGCAACCCCTCATACTTCTACTCCAGATTCACATGCTTCCAATTTTAGTTTACTGTAATCAACGAACGCTGCAACAAGGCACAGCCACGACAACCGACTTAGGGACAGTCACCTAACGCTGCAACATCGACGAACTCCATCAGACTTAGGCGGCGACGAGGCTAGCATATGGACGCGATTGGCGGCGGCGACTCTGGACAGACGATACTTGCTTCTGAATCCAATTGAGAGCATGAGCAAGTACTTGGATTCTATTTTGGCATAGTATCTCCAAAAAAGTCCATCGGGTTCAGATTAAGCAAGCATGTGAAATTATGTCCAATTGACAGCTTATGTAATGCACACGGTGGTGGGGACCACGGAAGGGAGGAAGATGGCTGTCGAAGAGGGAGGGATTCCGGTGTTGGTGGAGATGGTGGAGGTGGGGACGTAGAGGCAGAAGGAGATTGCAGCTGCAACTCTTTTGATGATTTGCGAGGAAAACGTTGCTTATAGGATGCTTGTTGCGAGAGAAGGGGCTGTTCCGCCACTTGTAGCCTTGCCCCAAAACGGAACCACTAGGGCAAAACAAAAGGTGATTTGGTTTGCTGGGGTGAATCAAAGTCGTGGATAATGAACATTGTGAAATGCATGTATTGATATTGATTATAAAATCTTAGCACCACATTAAAGTGTGAAGAACTGATGATAAAGCATCAAAACAAACTTGCATATATGGGAAATTTTAGTTAGTATGGATAACTAATATGTTATTGTTTTGCTACACTTATATTACAGGCAGAGGCATTAGTAGCTTTGCTACGACAACCAAGACATCAATCGGGAAAGAATAGGGGATGGGCTAGACTGATCCAATGATGGCGGCGATGGTGATAGGTTCCAAGTTGGTGGTTGACCTTTTAAATATTGACTGTATGTTTGGTTGAGCACGTGTGAACAGGTAAGTAGTGTGTAAATACCTGAATGTGAAGAGGACCGGATTCAATGATGAGCTGATGAGTGCAAGAATCTGGTGCGGTCCTGTTCTTTTTTTGCTTACTTATCGTATGTGCATTCCTTGTATGTGTGGTAATTTGGTTGTAGTTTAGTTGAATTTATTTATAAATCCCAGTTTCATATTGCTTTGATGCTTGTTTTTGTGGAAGGCATCTATTATTTTTTAGTGTGGATTGTAGCTTTCGTTTGCTTGTCAAAGTCACAATACTGTATGGACTTGAGTTTAAGTATGATTGTGATGGCTTACTAGTTGGTGTACCCTTATATTAGTTTATCAAAGACGGCTGGAATTTGATGATAGCAAGTGCAAGTTGCGGCAGTAAAATAGAAAAGAATATTTGTCGGGAAAACTAGTCTATATCTTTGTATTTGAAAATTCTATTTCTTTCAAAGACTATACTTTTATTCTAAATAATCAAGTTTGCCGGTCTAAATCAGAAATTTTTTCCTTTGTGTTTATTTGATATTTTGTAAAAACAAATAGAAATATCTCATAATTAATTATTATTATTTTCCAACTGAAGTTAACTGGATCAATAGATTTCAAAGGTTTTGGTTTTGCTGGATTTATGTTTTTGAACCTTCCATTTACGACCCAGCCTACGCTTCTTTAAAAGTAAAAACAGACCAAACTTTGTTTGAGGTTCGGTTTAGACGATCAGGTCATGTAATGTTCAAGCTAAGAATCCTGATATTTCCATTTACGATTTTGAAGGACAACTTGAGCAATAATTTTACAGAAACAAATAAGAAAAATGTTAGCAATCTTTATCAGTAATAGTTGCAATAAATACTTGCAGTTTCTCTGTGAAATGGGACATTGGAAATATGCAATAGGTTGCTATAAGAAATGAACAGACGTCCCCTTTTATTGTTTTGTAGTAGATGCCAAAAGCTACAATATTCTAAAGATGCATACTTGTTTTATTTGCTAAGTTAACTCCTTCCCATTACAGGTTTTCAATAATAGTCCTGATGAGACTGCATATTATAGAATGATGCTAAATAGAGAAAATGTGTCTAACTCTGTTGTGATGATTCAACCTTCGCTTGTATCATACTCGTTCAATTCAGTACCTGAACCAGCCCTTCTAGATGTGACTGCAATTGCGTCTGATCGAATTTTGCTCTTGGATTCTTACTTTACTATAGTTATTTTTCATGGAGCCACTATAGCACAATGGAGAAAGGCTGGCTATCAAGATCAACCCGAACATGAGGTATTATCTTCATCTATATGTAGCATATATCTATTAGTTTCCTTCCATCATTGTAGCAACCTTTTTTTCCCATTTGTTTGAGCCAGATTTGGGTGTCAGTGTACATGATATTTGTTCATTGAACCGCATAATAGTTGTTAACGCTAAAATTTAAACGCTAACACCCCAGTGAGTAGATAACAGTTATGAAAGGACCACCCGTTGGTACGGGAACAAGATACAAGTAGAGAAATTGCAGAAAAGCAGTAAAAGACGACAATTTTATAGTGGTTCGGCCTAAAATCGAGCCTACGTCCACTTTGATCTCTTTATTGCTGAACAAGTACAACTTATACAACTTTCTTCAATTACAATCCACTCTAGACTGTTAGTACAAACTTTGACGGAGAATTATCTTTCAAACTCATGATAAATGATGTGGATTCTCTCTCTTGAATTTGATGTAATGTCTTCGATGTTTGGAGTGCTTGAAGTGTTGCTTGAGTCGAGAAAATGGCAGAGTTTTGGCGCTTCGAGAATGAACCCCCCAAAAGTCCCCCTGAAAGTTGGAGGTGGCTGCCTATTTATAGTAGTTCTCAGAGTTTAGTCGCCCCCCATGAGTCGTACGCGACTCATATTGCTCAATAGGTCGTTCGCGAGTCACGAGTCATCGAGTCATGAGATAAGTATCACCCCTTTACTCCTTTTTGCCTACGAGTACCAGCTCACACCGTATGAGAAGCGGCATCACTTTTTCTCCAAGTGTTAGGTCGCACGCGACTCATCGTGGTGAGGCATGAGTCGGCAACGACTCATAATAAGTCGTAGATCATGTCTTTGGGTTGTAGTTGAAGCATTTATCAGTACTTCATTAATGTCTCGCCAAGCGCTTCATACGATGAGTCGCTAAGCCGGTGTGCCATGAGTCGGTGGGCCACTGAGTCGTTGAACCACTTCACTCATGAGTCGCTAGAAGTATTGAGTCGCTAAGTTGCTTTACTGGTAAGTCGCTAGCTTATGATAACTCAATGAGTCCCATATCCCACGAGTCGTTCGCATCTTAACTCACTAGGTCGCAAAGCACTTTAAGTCGCTAAAGCCACTGAGTCGCTCCTTTTCATAAGTCGGTAACTATCATGAGTCGTAAGCTCCATGAGTCGCTCGGCGTTAACAATTGCCCCTCGAAGTATACGCTTAGATCATGAGTCGTGTGCTTCGACTTTCTTCTTGAGTCGTGACCGACTCAGGGCGGCTTATGACTCGTGAGTCTTTTCTTATTCTCCCCTGTCTTGTATATAAGCTAATGCGTTGCTCTTCTTCCTCATTTAATCATTGCCTTAACACCTGGTGCCGCCATTAACGAATCTTCGAATCTCATTTCCGAAGGCGAATTCAACCCTGTTACTCTCCGATTCATCCCAACCATCATACTTCGTAAGCAAATCCGATCTTAATCCATAATAATCAATGTTGAATCACAAATTCTCATCTTTCGGCTTTAGTTTGTTTTCATGCGTTGCGCTTTACTTCGAATTGTTATAATTGATTCTGGATCACTATCCGATACGCGAGCTCAGCAATGCATTGAATATAAGATCGATACGAAACATTTCAGATTGTTTTTCAGGTGATTTGTTGGTATGGACAGATGATGGGTTCCATTGGGAATGTGACAGATCTTTGTTGCCTTAGTACTAACGGGTTAGCGGGTTGAGGCAGAGAAAGGGGGGCTGTGAGATGAGGCGTGATGAGGAATTCCACGAGTTAGCAAATCAGGTTTTAAGTCGCTGGTCGAGTCAGCTAGGAGCCATGAGTCGTGGCCGAGACATCCTGAGTCGCTGCCGAGTTAGGACTTGGAGAATTCCGCATGCCCTTGAACCGAGACCCCTTGACTCATACAATGCGACTTACTGATGCATTGATCTTCCTGTTAGGTTATGAGCGACCTTAGGTTTGGATGCATGGTGTCGTGCCTTGTGTCTCTTTACTTGATTCAGATTGCCCTGAGTTTTTAAGCGACTTTGGGAACTTGAAATTTTGACAGAACTAGCTTATGTTTCTATCCTGAAATTTGAATTGCTGTGACAACTCCAATAACTATGTTATGCTTTGCCGCTGGATTATGCTACCTTTAATATTGATAACCTGTTAAATATAACATTCACAGAAAACTGGGACGAATATACTGTCATTGATTGCCCACATCGAACGACAGATTAGTTAATGATAGATGATTAACTTGAATAAACTGTATGTATGAAGTGCTTTTAACATATCAATTTCAAACAAAATACCAAAGCAATACTGAAATAGTCAATTGAAATCGACTTGCTTGCACTAATATTATGTTTGAACTTTTAGATTAACAAGTTCTGAAATGTTTACAATCGATCAAGCATCGATTAGTATAATTCCAGTTATATATACTTGTCACTTTTTATTAGTCTTGCACAACACTTCACACTTTTTAGGAAACGCGCACCTTCGCATTTGAACATCCAGTTGCTTGTGTAGAATGACCTCCCACCGAGAAGAAGAAGTGGCAACTCAAGAGGAAGAAACTTTTCCGATAGCTGTTCCCATAGAGAATCCTCCGGAGAGAACCCCGACTATTCTAACTTCGAGAGCGTTTGTCCAGCTGCGCACTCAATTTGGCTTTGCTGAAAGTGATGTTCTTTTCCCTGGGCCAAGTGATACTGCTGACAATCCTCCCTACGGCTTTGTTGCAGTCAATCGCCAAATGTGCTTAAGTGGGGCGATTCCTCCTTTTAACGACTTTCTTCAACAGTTCATGCTTCGGTTGTCTATCTCTCCATTCCAATTACACCCCAATGGCTACGCCATTCTGATGGGGTTATGTGTTCTATTTAGGAGAGTTTTGGATCGATTACCAAGCTTCGGGGAGATCTGCTATTTTTGCTCATTCACGAAAATTAAAGACCATCCCTCCATCGTGGTTATAAGAAGCGCTCGAAACCGCAAACTTATTACTGATCTCTCCGAAAGCGCTCATGGATTTTTGAATCAGTTTTTCTTTGTTCGCTGCCCTCCAGGGTTTTATGCCATCTGGAGAGTGGGAAGTAAGATTTCCTGTCTTTACTTTTTCCGTTTTGAAACTTTCTCGAGATCTGAACTCTCAGTCGCTAATTTCATTCTTTTCCTGTTTTTAGCACTTCCACCCCCTGCTAGGGACCCAAGTCTTAAGCAAATTTTTGAAAGATTAAATGCCGTTCCAGTAGAAGAGAGGAGCATAAAGTTTCTGCTAACTGATGAATTTTTACATCAATACGGACTCCTCCATCCCTCTCGCTTTACTCAGCCTCATGAACCTCCAACAGAAGTTCCTGATTCTCCGGCGAAAACTCTTGATCCCCCAGTTTCCACTAAAGAGCACATGCGAGGAGAAACTTCTGCAAAAACTTCACTAATAAAGTGTTCTGTTCCAAGAGATGACATGGGGCAATCCGAAAAACCCGCGCTTGCCCCCATTACTGAAGAGGAAGAGGAGCCCCCTTCCCAAACCAGGAATAGTGCCGATAAAGGAACTGATGGAGGGAAACAGGTTGGGCATGACGATGATGACGTCTTTGGGGACTTAAGTGACTTGATTATCACTTCCCAAGAGCTCTTTAAAGAAGACCCTGCTCATGGTAAAGCTATACCTCCGACGATTGAAGCAACATCTGCCCTCCAACGGACTCTAACTCCTTTATCTCAAGAATTGTCATCAACAGTGAAATCTATCACTTCCCCCCAACAGAGGAGTGGTTCGTTAGTCCAACGCGAGTAGCTTGCACTTCACACACAACTAAGGATTTTCCAGCACATTTATGCACTTATCTTCTTATACTTTAAAGATTTCTAAAGCTTATCTTTTCTTATTTCAGATTCTTCAATGACACGCGGCGGATCATATTATCAGGATTTCCAACGCTACGGGGGGCGTGGTCAATATGATTATCGGCGTTACTTTCCCTCCTATAGAGAGTCTGACGAAGAGAGGGCTGCTCGAAAGGCTCGTGAAAGGAGGGATGCAGAAGAGCGTTATGACAGAAGGGATAGGGATGAGCACCATGATTCTCTGCAGAGAAGTGACGACTCTCACAAAAGGAAATCTCACGACGACCGAGGAAAGGGTCATGTAGCTGAAGATTCAGGCAAACGAGCCCGATATGGTGAGAGACATGCTTCCACTATTCCCGAAAAGCCTACTGCCCCTGCCCCTCTTGACATTCCTTCCGACTCTCCTGCTCTCGGGAAGGAGGACATCCAGACAATAATAAGCAGGCCTAAATTTCAAGTGGGACCTGGCCCAGCCACTTTACAAAGTCGTTTTCCACAATGGTGCTTAAAGGGTGTGAGATTCGACCTTGACCTGGTTCCTATTGACAAGCCTGCTATGCTACGAAATCTTGACGCCGTCAAACTTGATATCGAGAGGATGTCAAACTGGCAGAAGCTTGTTGATGAGCTTCAAAGAGTTAACCGTGCCAACTTAGAGGCCATGCTCACCATGGAAAATGATAAGGCTGAGTGGCAAAAGGTCCTTGAGCAGCATGACACCGAAATGAGGAGCATTACTTCCTACAACGAGGAGCTCGAAGCAAAGGTTGAGAAGTTGAAAGATGAGCTTGCTGCTTCCTCTACTTCATACTCTCAAAAAGAAGAAGTGCTTCTCAGACAAGTTAGAGATGCTCATGCCAGTCAGAGGGACGCTGAGGACAGGCTTGAAGTGCAGAAAAGAATGAACGAGGGCTATGCTTCTGATATTGCTGAGCTTCAAAAGAAAAACAACTCCCAGGAAGCGGAGATACAACTGCTTAAGCTTCAGCTTTCCAAAACCGAGAGGGAGCGTGATGAGGCTGTCGCCGGCAGAATCGCAGCTGAAGATTCTCATGAGGCGACCAAGAACAGCTTCGGCTCAACATTATTCGACTTCTATTTGCATAGCGTCTTGGGGCGTGGAAGCCTCGCTTTTCTTGGTCCCAAGTATGAGATCACTTTAGCTGAAGTGTGGGAGGCCGCCCTCGATATGCTTGGTGCTGAAGGTGCTGGTTATGACGAGTCAGCCCTGGAAAGGCATTATTTTGATGAAGACGCTCGCGCTGCTCTCGCCAGGGGAAAGGAACAACTTGCCAAACTAAGAACCGAAGTGACGGAAGGGGACCGGCTGGAAAAAACCACTTCAACTATTCTAGTCCAGCCACCTTCTTCGTCTGAAGTCAACATCATTGGTTCCAGTTCCCATTTTGCTTCTCCCACCAAAGTTACCACTGAGATCACAAGCATACAAGGTGGAGACGAGGGTGAAGAGAGCGCTGATGCGCAAGCTTATGAAGTCGATATCAGGAAACCAGCTTCTCCAGGTAATTTCACTGTTAATCTCGCTACTGTCAATTCTGCTCAAGCGGGTTACTCATTTATTTCGCATGAGTTTCATGAGCTCCTTGGCTATTTTCTCAACCTTGATGAGCCTTCATCTCCTCTCTCTACTAACTTTATTGGTGAGCCTTCATCTCCTCTCTTTACTGACTTTAACCTCTTTTCTTCTGTAGAGAAAGTACCAAGCACTGCTCAAACTTCTACTCCTCCGGTTATCCTTCCTTCATCTCTTCAGGCGGCGCCTCCTTCTGCCTCGCAACCTGGATCACAGGAGGAACAAATAGAGGCTCTTCACGGCTTGGATGATCCCATCGCTTCGCAAGAGCATAAAGATGAGAGACCTGAGGGAGGTGACATATCCCCGGAACGGACTCCTTCTGACGACATTGCTCTATCAAAACTTGTCACTCCGGGGAGTGAGTCTTCCTCACAAAGGAGAAAGAAGCGTGGGGCATCAAAGAGGAGGGGGAAGAAAATCACCGCCACTGAAGAGGAGCCGGAAGTTGAACCGGTTACACCTACCTCTCCTACTTCCCTTATACCCACTGGCCGACCTGAAAAGCTGGTCATTCGACCGGGTAAAGGGTCCAAAGGAGGGAAGAAGAAGTGAAGATTTTAGCTTTTTGCCTTTTGTATGAACTGGCCGAGAGTTGTGCGGGTACCGGCCCCCGCTTTTATTTTGAAACCTGTATCTGCATTATAGTTGAATAAAATGATTCTTCGTTTGTACAAACTTCTGTTTGAATTTGAGTATGCATTTATTATTCATTTTTGCACAAGTTTATTTGTACGATATTGCAGCGGGCTTATGGTATGTTGTTTGAGTATTACTTTACTGATGTAGCTATACTACTATACCATGTTGCCCCCATACCTTAAGCTTGCTGCAATATTTTATACTTCGAGGGGACTTGCACTCTTATTTGTTAAAGAATAATTATTTTATTCTTTAAAGAAAATTTTTGTAGAGTACAACTCCCTTCGTATAAGTTTCTACGCTTTGTCGTTCGAAGAAATCACCCTTTTTTTTTTTTTTTTTTTTTTTTTTGCTTATGTGCATATTTTACCAAGTGAATTCTTCTATGTGGTAAAGCGGACCTCTGAAGGGTACTTTAACTTCTTTTCTTTTTCTTTTTTTTTATAGTAGGTAAATTACTCTCCCTTTGAAAGTTAAAGTACGCTTTTGATGAGGATTTTTTTTTTTTTTTTATACAAAGTTGCACCTCTGAGGAGGGATTTTTCACGTTTCAACACTTGGAAGTTTTATTTCAATCTTGGTGAAACGTGTACCCCCAAAGAGTTGCGCCTTTGAAGAAAGCCTTTTCACGTTTCAACACTTGGAAGTTTTATTTCAATCTTGGTGAAACGTGGGCTTCCGAAGAGGTCTTTCTTCTTGATTGTGTCCCCGGGAGGGGGTTGTACCTCTAAGGAGGGATTTTTCACGTTTCAACACTTGGAAGTTTTATTTCAATCTTGGTGAAACGTGTACCTCCAAAGAGTTGTGCCTTCGAAGAAAGCCTTTTCGCATTTCAACACTTGGAAGTTTTATTTCAATCATGGTGAAACGTGGGCTTTCAGGAAGGTCTTTATTTTGTTTTTGCATTTCAACTTTGGTGAAGTGAAATTCCGAAGAGCGGTTATTACACTTCAAATCCTGGCAAAATGTGCCTCCGAAGAGGGCTTTTATTTTGTTTACATTTCAACTCTGGTGAAGTGATATCCCGAAGAGCGGTCATAACACTTCAACTCCTGGTGAAATGGGCCTCCGAAGAGGGCTTTTATTTTGTTTACATTTCAACTCTGGTGAAGTGATATCCCGAAGAGCGGTCATAACACTTCAACTCCTGGTGAAATGGGCCTCCGAAGAGGGCTTTTATTTTTTGGCATTTCAACTCTGGTGAAGTGAAATCCTGAAGAGCGGTCATAACACTTCAACTCCTGGTGAAATGGGCCTCCGAAGAGGGCTTTTATTTTTTGGCATTTCAACTCTGGTGAAGTGAAATCCCGAAGAGCGGTCATAACACTTCAACTCCTGGTGAAATGTGCCTCAGAGAGGGTTTTCATCGCCTGGAAGTTACTCTCTCATGGTTGGAGGGTCATGACTCCTCCAATCTTTTTTGTTGAGTAGAGAACTTTCTTTTTTGTGGCGTATGACCCATTAGAGGTCTTTTATCCTCCGAAGAGGACTTGCGCTGCTGATGGTAGCTTTGGTTGTTCCTCTGTTCACTTGCTTATGCCTTTTCAACGATCCTCTCTCTTCTTTTTTTTAAGTTTTCATTCCCCTTTTCTTGCAAGTAGCTTGTTTAATCCAAGGAAGTGTACTTCATTGCCAGGCAAGTTCGTGAGAACGGGCACTAGCTTCCTAATTGGATGTTTGTTTGTTCAAACAATCTCAATTTATCAGCAAGGGCTCGTTTCTATCGAACTCATTAGCCGTTCAATTAAAGTATTTCCTATCTAGGATTTGAATTCGGGGTCTTTGTGACTTGAAATTTGTTTGTTGAATGATGGTGAGAATCGCTCGGTCTTATTATGCGCAAGTTTTATTTCCATTGTCTGCAAAAATTTAAATCGACATTTCAGCAATACATTTTATGTATTTTTATATCGAAAACAAAGCAAACATATAATGATAATAAGGAACACAAGATTTATAGTGGTTCGGCCATGAAATTGGGCCTACATCCACTTTATATTCTTTCATTATTTACTTGCATCAGTTTCACAATTGCTTTCAATTACAAGAATCATACATTCATAATTCTTTTTACAATGTTTCAACAAAATTTTCAAGTAAAGTATGGACGCAAATGGTTGCTGTTCCATGCCCTTGGAATTTGATCTCCATCAACAGTGGTGAGCTTGAATGTGCCGTCAAGAAGCTTCTGACCTATTACATATGGTCCTTCCCAATTTGGCCCAAACACACCTGTCGCAGTCATAATTCTTTTCAGGACTAGATCTCCAATTTCAAAGTTGCGTTGACGAACTTTGGAATTGAAATGTCTGGCTATCCTTTGCTGATGAGCTGCAACTCTGAGGTTAGCTTCATCTCTTTTTTCATCAAGGAGATCCAGCGCTTCAAGTTGTAGCTTCTCATTTTCTGCTTGATTGAAATGGATTCTTCTGTGTGAAGGGACCTCTGTTTCAACCGGGATCATTGCTTCCGATCCGTATGCTAACGAAAAAGGAGTATGCCCAGTTGTAGTTTTGTGAGTAGTTCTGTATGCCCATAGTGCAAGTGGTAGTTTATCGACCCAACCACCTTTTGCTCTTTCGAGTTGCTTTTTGATGGTTGATTTGATGATCTTGTTCACTGCTTCCACTTGCCCGTTTGCCTGCGGATGAGCTACTGCCGAAAAGCTTTTCTGGATTTTGAATCGTTTGCAAAAATCCTGGAATTCCTCGCTTTCAAACTGTGTACCATTGTCTGTGATTATTTTCTAAGGCACACTGTATCTGCAAATGATATTCTTGGTCACAAAGCTTATCATTTTCTTAGAAGTGATAGTAGCCAATGGTTCAGCTTCAGCCCACTTAGTAAAATAATCAACTGCAACAATAGCATATTTAATCCCTGATTTAGCAGTTGGTAGCGGCCCAATGAGATCCATTCCCCAAATTGCAAATGGCCATGGACTGACCATTTGTGTGAGTTTGGTAGAAGGTGCTCTAGGAATTTTGGCATATCTTTGGCATTTGTCACATTTTCGGGAGTAATCTGCAGCATCCCGATTAATTTCTGGCCAAAAATATCCGTATCGGAGAATTTTCTTTGCTAATGTTTGACCACTTGAATGATCACCACATTCTCCTCCATGCACTTCAGCTAGGATTGTTTTGGACTCTTCCCGGGATACACATCGAAGCAATGGCATTGAGAATCCCCGTCTGTACAATCGGCCATCCTGAATTACATAGCGAGAGGCCTTCCTTAGTAGCTTTCGTCTTTCTATCGAGTTTTCTGGCAGAGAACCTCTGAGTAGGTAATCCAGTATTGGAGTCATCCATGACTCTTGTTCTTGAGATACATTCATAATCCAGTCTATATCCATCTCGTCTATACTTGGCGCTGAAAGGACTTCTACAGGGACCAATCCCAATAGTTGAGCTTCACCAGAACTTGAATACTTTGCGAGGGAATCTGCCTTCATATTCTCTTCCCGAGGAATGTGGCTAATTGAATAGTGATCGAGTTCACATAGGAGTTCCCAAGCCTTTGACAAGTAGGAAGGCAGGTTTCCACCTTTTGCTTGAAATTCCTTCTTGACTTGGCATACAATAAGCTGAGAATCACTGAAAATTTGTAATGCTCGAATGTTTAGCTCTTTAGCGATTTTCAGACCTGCAATAAGAGCTTCATATTCTACTTCATTGTTTGTTGAAGGAAATTCCAGTCTTAGTGCATAACATAATGATCGACCTTCAGGAGTTTCAAGTACCACTCCGGCTCCAGAACAGTAGTCATTTCTTGCGCCATCAACATACATCTTCCACTGGATTGGAGAATCATTGATCGCTTTTTCCTCACCATTATCTTTCTCTGTGAATTCTGCAATGAAATCAGCTAAAGCTTGTCCGTTGATTGCTTTTCGGGGATGATAAGTGATGTCATATTGACTGAGTTCAATGTTCCATTTTAGAAGGCGACCCGAAGTTTCTGGGCGAAATAGGACTTGCTTTAGAGGTTGATCAGTGAGCACTTTGATAGGATGAGCTTGGAAATATTGCCTCAGTTTCCTCGATGAAACTAGTAGGCAATAGGCGAGTTTTTCCAACTTGGAGTAATTCAGCTCTGCCCCAGTGAGTCTTTTGCTGATATAGTAAACTGGATGTTGAATCCTTTTGTCTTCCCGTATCAGCGCTGCACTTAGAGCATGAGATGATACTGCCAAGTATATAAGAAGATCCTCACCATTGCCTAGTCTAGAAAGTATCGGAGGCGTTTCCATATGACGGATCAACTCTTCAAAAGCTTTTGGGCATTCGGGAGTCCATTCAAAGTTCTTCTTTCCTTTTTTCAGGGCATCGAAGAATGGGATGCATTTATCAGTAGCTTTAGAAATGAACCGACTCAAAGCGGCGACCTTTCCGTTGAGACTTTGCAATTCCTTCTTCGTTCTAGGAGCTTTAACTTCCTTTAAGGCGGTAATTTGAGCTGGACTAGCCTCAATGCCCCTAGCACTGACGATAAAACCTAAGAACTTTCCGGATTCGACCCCAAATGTACATTTCAGGGGGTTAAGCTTCATTCTGTATTTTCGGAGGACTGCGAACATTTCTGCTAAGTGTTCAATGTGATCCGCTGCTTTCCTGGACTTCACTAACATGTCGTCGACATAGACTTCCATAGTTTTGCCCAATTGCGGTTTGAACATAGCATTAACAAGTCTTTGGTAGGTTGCCCCTGCGTTTTTCAATCCGAAGGGCATAACTCTGTAGCAATAAAGTCCAACATCTATAATAAAGCTTGTATCCTCCTGATCCGGCTCATGCATCATGATTTGGTTATAACCGGAGTAGGCATCCATGAAGGATAACAATTCATGTCCCGCAGTTCCGTCTACCAGTTGATCGATCCTGGGTAATGGGAAGCAATCTTTGGGGCAAGCCTTGTTTAGATCAGAAAAAATCGATGCACACTCTCCATTTTCCATTAGCTTTCTTGACCAACACAGGATTTGAAACCCAATTCGGATATGTAGATTCTTTGATGAAGTTATTTTCCATGAGTCGATCAACTTCTTCTTTTAATGCTGCTGACCTTTCTGGACCTTGGGTTCTTCTTTTCTGTTTAACTGGCGTAAACTTTGGGTCAATATTCAGAGCGTGTACTGCAACTTCTGGGGATATTCCACACATATCGGCATGAGTCCAAGCAAAGACATCCAGATTTGCCTTCAGGAAAGATACCAAGATATTCTGAATTGACACATTAAGCTGTGAACCCACATTCAACACCTTATTTGGGTCCTTCGGGTCAACAGGTACCGGAACTGTCGTTTCCACCGGTACTACTCTATTCTCCCCTGTACTGGCTTTTCTGGGATCCATTTCTTTCCATGCCCCGCTGTGCTCGCCAGTGCAGGGTCCGCTCTGTAATTGCTACAAGGCTGGTTCCTTGATGCGGACTGGGGTTGCCGCATCCTTTCCCATTTCTCTTTTTCTTGACTCTCGCAGCTCTGTCAAGTAACATTCTCGCGCAGCATTTTGATCCCCTTTTATAACTCCTACTCCATTGTCAGTAGGGAATTTAATAGTGAGGCACCACGGGGCTAGGATAGCTTTGAATGCTGCGAGTGTTGGACGGCCAAGAAAAGCATTATAAGCAGAATATTCATCGACGATCACAAAGGTTTTCTTTCGGACCACTTTCCTTTCTCCTTCCCCAAGTTCTACAAACAGATCGATGGTTCCTACTGGTTGCTTTGGCTCCCCAGTGAAGCCAACGATTTTCTGTGATGAGCCTTGCACATCGATCATAGGGATTTTCATCTGGTCAAATGTCTTTTTGAAGAGGATATTACATGATGCTCCGCAGTCAATGAGGACTCTTCTGACAATGGCTGGTCCAATACCAGCCGAGATGACCAAGGGATCTAAAGTAGGAGCTTTAATACCTGTAGAATCTCTGGCTCTGAAAATAATATCATCGCTGAAAGTTTTCTGTTGTTTAAGGGGCGTAGTGTCTTCTAGAACAAAGACGTCTTCTTCGGCTGGAGCATATTTCAAAGCCCTGGAATATCTCTCCATCTCACCCCAACTCTTGCCAGCTGGGTGAGGTCCTCCTGAAATGACATTGATAACGGGCCTTCCAGATTCATGCCCCGTAGCTTTCTCACCTGCCCCAGGCTGATGAACAGGAGCCCGCTGCCCCTGACTCGACGATGCAGGATTGTTGCTATTCTTTTTCACGAATTGCTGCAACTTGTTTTCTCTTAGCAACTCTTCAATCAGATTTTTCAGCTGGCGGCATTCATCAGTTTCATGACCTGGTTGATTGTGGAAGCGGCAGAATTTCCCACTCTGTATGGCTTTTTTCCCGGTTCTCAAAGGGATAGGTTTAGGGAAATCGACGGAATCTTTAGTGGCCAGGTAGATGTGCTCCGGTGTATGTGATAATGGAGTATATTCTGATGGCTTGAAGGATCGGGGCTTCTTCAGATTACCCTGTTTCTTCCCATTACTATTCTCCCTTTTTTGCCCCACCGATTCATTCTTGCGTGGAGCGACAGTGTTGTCTTCTGCTTTTTCCAACACTGTCTTTACTGGTAAAGGACGGCTTTCCAAGCGAATGAATTCATCTGCTTTTTTGTAGAACTTTTCGAGAGAGGTTGGCTCCTTCATATTTAACCATTTCCCAAATTCGCTTGACTTATCAATAGCCCTCATCAGATAAGTCAATATCATTCGTGGTTCAGCATTGTCCACCTCAGCCAGTGCTATATTGAAGCGGTTCAAGAAGGATCTGATAGACTCACCAGGATTCTGCTCTAAACTCGATAGTGACATAATGTCCTTGGCCTTCGAAGCATATAGTCTAAACTGCTCCTTGAATTTTCTGGTCAAGTCTGAAAACTGATCGATAGATCGGACTGGCAACTTGGTGAACCACAGTAAAGCCACGCCTTCCAGGTATACGGGGAAATATCGGCACTTTATTTCGTCGGAGGCCCTGGCACCTGTCATGTGCCAATCATATTTATACAAGAACTCATTCGGATCACTTGTCCCTTTGTAAGCTGGAATAGTCGGAGGGACAAACTTCCTTGGAAATTCCGCCTTCAAGATTTTTTCAGTAAACGGAGTTTTACTTGGGGCGAAACCCCATTCCTTCTCATCTTCAACCCTTTGCATACTTTCTTTCATGATCTGCCGGACCATTTCAGAAAGATATTCCTCATCATGCCGAGTTCTAGATCCACCAGCCTCAGGGACTGCCTGCTCAAAGGGACTAGTAGCCCTTTCCGAAGCATTCCTCTCACTAACATCATGAATGTTGCCAGCATAGTTCCTTTCATTTCCAGCTGGTTGATTGTTTGCCCCAAGTAAATCGTTCAATTTATTCAGAATCAGAGCATTCTGGGCACTTTGAGCCTCTAATTGTGCATTTTGGGCGTTTATCTGCTGGTTTAACCCTAGAATTACAGCATCCAGCTCCGCTTTCGTAATTCCAACATACGGAGTGGGTGGATTAGGTACAGGGGAAGCGGAGGTTCCCTCTTGAATGTTCCCAGACCTGATAGATCTACTTTTCCTTCCAGGAGCCATAATTTCAGATAGACTTCTGGTTTTTAAGGAAATTCTTTCTTCAAATCTCTGTGAAGCAATGATGACAGTTTTCCTGAGTTCAATTCTCAGTGAAAGCACCAAAAATGTTAACGCTAAAATTTAAACGCTAACACCCCAGTGAGTAGATAACAGTTATGAAAGCACCACCCGTTGGTACGGGAACAAGATACAAGTAGAGAAATTGCAGAAAAGCAGTAAAAGACGACAGTTTTATAGTGGTTCGGCCTAAAATCGATCCTACGTCCACTTTGATCTCTTTATTGCTGAACAAGTACAACTTATACAACTTTCTTCAATTACAATCCACTCTAGACTGTTAGTACAAACTTTGATGGAGAATTATCTTTCAAACTCATGATAAATGATGTGGATTCTCTCTCTTGAATTTGATGTAATGTCTTCGATGTTTGGAGTGCTTGAAGTGTTGCTTGAGTCGAGAAAATGGCAGAGTTTTGGCGCTTCGAGAATGAACCCCCCAAAAGTCCCCCTGAAAGTTGGAGGTGGCTGCCTATTTATAGTAGTTCTCAGAGTTTAGTCGCCCCCCCATGAGTCGTACGCGACTCATATTGCTCAATAGGTCGTTCGCGAGTCACGAGTCATCGAGTCATGAGATAAGTATCACCCCTTTACTCCTTTTTGCTTACGAGTACCGGCTCACACCGTATGAGAAGCGGCATCACTTTTTCTCCAAGTGTTAGGTCGCACGCGACTCATCGTGGTGAGGCATGAGTCAGCAACGACTCATAATAAGTCGTAGATCATGTCTTTGGGTTGTAGTTGAAGCATTTATCAGTACTTCATTAATGTCTCGCCAAGCGCTTCATACGATGAGTCGCTAAGCCGGTGTGCCATGAGTCGGTGGGCCACTGAGTCGTTGAACCACTTCACTCATGAGTCGCTAGAAGTATTGAGTCGCTAAGTTGCTTTACTGGTAAGTCGCTAGCTTATGATAACTCAATGAGTCCCATATCCCACGAGTCGTTCGCATCTTAACTCACTAGGTCGCAAAGCACTTTAAGTCGCTAAAGCCACTGAGTCGCTCCTTTTCATAAGTCGGTAACTATCATGAGTCGTAAGCTCCATGAGTCGCTCGGCGTTAACAATAGTGCTTTAATAAATACATGCATAGTTGAAAGTGCATGTGGATCAGTAAATGATTAATGATATTTACTGAATGCCTGCAAAAGAATTTTCAGGGGCATGTTAACGTTTGGCTTCTCTTTGCAGAATTATGAAAAAATTTAAACTTGAAAAATCAACTGATAATTATAAAAGTAGAAGAAAATGTATCCTTTTAAAAGCGATGGGTAAGGTTGGGTATTAAGAAATTCAAGATTCTATGCAGCCTACTCACGTTATTAATATTCAGAATAAATAATCAATGTCCTCTACCAATTTTTTTTAATCAAGATTACTGATGAACATTACTTATATAAGCAGATCCATTTTTTTAAATTATCATCATTGGCTGTCTATTAGAAGAATTTGCTGAATGACCTGAGATGCTCACTGTTGTATAGGTATGCTTTTTTGTTATTGTTCTTAATATGATGATTTAGTTTGTCTTATATTGTCGATTTTTATTTTGTCCTTTTTGTTTTATATTGTTTCTATTACTGTATTTGGTGATATTATCCATATGTTCTAGATGAAGTCGAGGTTAAATTTGCTTTTTATTTTATTTTATTTTAAGAAAATGGATTATTGCAAGTATCTCAGTTTACTAACTTTTATGATTCTAACATTTGTTGTTGATCTGCATCATGACAATACAGTTTTACTTATGTGCATTCATTTTCAGTTGATTTGTTATCGTTATTCCTTAACTGGATGAAAGTATAATCGAAACCTCATAGTTTTTTTTTTTGAAGTTCAGGAATGGGTTCGTCGGCATTACACAGCTAAGCATAAGCAGTGGGAAAAATCAGAAATGGGAAAACTTCTCATATTACAGGATGCAAAATATCAGGTTTAGTTTCATAACCATCTTACCAAAGTCATATTGTCATATTTATAACCATATTACAGGAAAGCAAGTTTTTTCTATAGTCGATCTTACCAAAGTCACATGGTGATATTTAAATTATAATCGATCCTACCACTTAATCATGACATATTTAAAAAGGACATGGTAATATTTAGTGTCATTTGTCACCTATTTTATCTGAGTAGTCAATATTTGTATCAATAAAACATCAGCAAGGATTAAAATACAATAATTCTGAAATCACCAAGGATGATGTCAAAGTAATTGGAATTTATTTTATCAAGTAATCATAGTTACTGATATTATCTATGTGGTTGCTAAGTGAATATTTCATGTTTCAAGTTACCAACAATAAACCATGTCATGTAACTTACAGGAAACTTTGCACTTGAGGGTTACGAACTACTAAAATCTTTTGTGTCCCAAGGTAAGACCAAACACCATAAGGAACATAATGGACGTAAAATGTTATTTTTTGAAAATACTAGTCATATGCATAAATAAAACCTCCTTGCTTGTGTATATTTGAAATTGTACTTCGGTAGCTTAGATCATTACATATTTCTTCATTAAAGAAATTTAAAGGAAAATTTGCAGTAACCCTGTTTTTGCAACTAATAACAGGAATGATCATGTTTTGAAAATAATTACAAACATGGATCTGTTTTTGTTTTGACCACGTAGACATTGGTGAATTTTGAAAATGCATCTTTGGGCGAATTAAAGTATAATTCAAGATTCTATGCAGTTGCTTCTAAAAGAATATTTCATGAATTAAGTGCACTCATGTCTTTATTGCATGTTGTATAATTGGATAAGTTATCATGTTGAATTGATTTTTAGGTCTGATCAAGATTGGATCAGTACTCTGCCCATTTCTGGACCTGTTTACTGTATTGACAGAGGTGGCATCATCATCTTGATTCGCCATGATGGGTCAAGAACCCTGCTATCTGAAATCTTGATCAGCGAAGTAGCACCTTGGCGAGGCAGAATCTTGATCTGAAATCTAAGAGTACTGTATTTATTAAATCTGATTATGTATTAACCCGTGCACTTATGCTATTTGTTAAATCCGATTATGTATTTACCATCAAATTTAATTTTGAATGATTGTAATATTCCATGCAATAATTGTTTGTTATAATCAATAATATATATATATATATAGTCTATTTGAGTACTGTAATAATGGTTTCTGAGAATGACTTTTTTGCATCAGGTATAAATAGCTGATGCAATAGGGGATTAGTTTGCATCGGTTGTTATAAAAAACCGAAGCAATAGAGGGATTAGTTTGCATCGGTTTTCAACAACAACCGATGCAACAAGTTCCTTTGTTGCATCGGTTTTCATTACAACCGATGCAACAGGGGGCTGTGTCCAAGCAATCAACCATGATATTTTGTATCAGTTGTTAGTAACAACCGATGCAAAAAGGATCTTTTGCATCGGTTTCACAACTGATGCAAAAGTGTTAACCCTGTTGCATCGGTTGATATGCATCGGTTGTTGAACTGATGCAAAAGGGGGGTAAACAACCGATGCAAATGACCTGTTTTGTAGTAGTATCATGAGGACAAATTGCTTTGGGAGGTGTTAGCGACCGTGTTAGGGTTGACAAAACGGCTTAGAGAGGTGTCAACAACCTTGTCATGAGGATGAACTGCTTTGAGAGGTGTTAGCGACCTTGTCTAAGGCTTCGGCCGTCTGAGTTTAGCACGTGCAACATTGCTTCGGCATTGCAATCGGGGATTTGGTGAATCAGGTTTTTTTGAGTTTTCTGTTTATTTATGATTTCACCTTTTTAAGATGTTTTATTACATCGATAGCCTAGTGCTATATGAGATGTTATATATATGGTGATCTCAATTATGATGTTTTAAACTCTTATCGAGTTCCTTGAGTTATGAGTTTTGATAATTTCATGATTTTATAGGATATTCTGGGTTTTGCCATTTTGGCGACTTGAGATTGAGATTTATATACATTTACACCGATGAGATGAGGTATAATTGAATTTGGAGATTCATCTATAATTGAGTTTTGGATCACCCTATTTGAGAATGTTTTATGTTTGCCATTTTAGCGAGAGTTTTTATTGATGTTTCTCCTTTTGAGGAAATATGGTTCATGGAAACCATGTAGACATTTTAGGATGTCGCCGATGATATGAGGCACTTGTGTTTGATTTGAGTTACCTCCTTCGAGGCATTTGTTCACTTAAGTAGCGTTTATTACTTAAGTGTTGAGCTTATGAGTTTATCAATTCATTCTTCTCTTTCGAGAAGAAGTATCTTCATGTCTATTCTGCTTCATATTACCGATATTAACTGATTTGTGTAGCTAGACCGACCCGTGTATTTATACTCGGGTCAGACCGAGTTATTTCAGGTATCATCTATTGGACTTAGCTTGAAGTTGATGCTGGATATCAGCTCTCCTTTCTCTTTAGCAATTTCTATACTTCCGCATACTCTGATATAATTATATTTGTTTCAATGTATAAGGTGTGGTTGAGTACCACCTTTATTGTATTCATATTGTATTGTACTAAACATATATCAGTGTATATGTATATATATGATGTTGGTTACTGTTCTGTGATGCGATTTACATTCAGTTATTGTATTTTGTTCTGATAGATCCGTTAGCCACCTATAGTTTTGAATTAAGCATAAACTGAGTATGTCGATCCACTTGAGTTGCAAAAAAAATATATATTGCATTTATCGACGTATTCAATAGATGTTTAAGACAAAATTATAGATGGTCGCCCTTAACCAGCCCTATTCTCCCCTTTAGTAGACCGAATTATTTGTTAATTCTCTTTGCTAAGGTGAGTCTCGGGGTGGGGCGTTACAGCTTGGTATCGGAGCTGTGGTCAGAACAAAGTAGAATAAACGCAGAATAGTACGTATATCACGGTACATCGAAGTACAATACGAGTGAATCATTGTCCTTTCTTCGAGCTTGTTTTCGAATCGTGCTTTGATTCTTTTTTGAGTTTTGGGATTGTTGAGGTGGAATATGTCTAGGATTATATATTATTTCGTAGTATTCCATAATAGAGTTTGAAGTCATCTTATCTTATAAGTAATCTTATTTGGGATTATTATGTTTTTATTTTTGTCGATACGAGTGAGTTCGTATCGATGGAGCTGATTGATTTCTTTGAGCATTCATGTTGCATTCCTTTGAGAGTTGTGAATCCTATTGAGGGGATCCATAACGAGTGGCTTGTTGTGAGCATTCTGAGTTTTCTATTTGCTGCTGCTTTAGTGAGTATTTGTTAATTACTCACTATCTTGAGATGTATCTGATTTGAGATGGATTGACTTATTTGATGTTAAGTCCGATCGTTTCGTTGTTATAGGATCCTATATTTATTTAGGCATCCTAACTTGATTGTTTTATTATTTCTATCACTTTGGAATGTTGATGATGATTCCAAGGTTTCTGAATTCACTCTTGAGTATCGAGATGTGATGACATATCTCGAATTCCAGTCAAGGTGACTTTGTTGAGTTTTGTGAGTCCTTTTGGATTTGACATCCAATCGGGCAATAGAGTGTTGAGATAACCTTATTCCTGGCTCTTAGCTCTTCGGTTATCCTTCCACGAGGACATCCACTAAGGAATGAGGTGATTTTCTAGATTGTTCGAGTTTGATTGAGTTTATCATTCAGCTTCACTTGAGTGTTCTTTTCATATACTCAATCAATGTTAACGTTTAGCATTACTCCGACTGAAGTAGTGATTCGTGGATTGTTTCTTCTTTTCCTTCGAGAAGAATATCTTGCTTATCCTGTATCTTGATGAATTTTGGGAGTGGCTCGTGACATCGTAAGATTGATGAACACTCTATCTCCTTCTATTAATTTTGAGAATCGAATATTCTAGGAATATCTCGATGCATTCTCTTAATGTTCTTTGGTTTGAGTTTCGAAGCTATATAAATATGAGTTTTAAAAAAAGAAATTGGAGTTTTGGGATATTAAAAAAAAATCAAAGAATGTTTTGAGAATATATTTGTATGAGTAGTATTCTTTCAAAGAAATAATTTTAGAGTGTTGGATTATCCATCGAGTAGTTAAGAGTTTTGGTCGATACGCCTGATCAACGTTATCGATAGGAATCTCCTAAATGCTATGATGAGACAATCCAACATGATGGTTTTTGTATTAAAAATTGAAGTTTTGAAAATAATATTTTGAGATTATATATGAAATTTATTTTTGAATGGTAATTGCAGCCATTGATTTCAGGGACGAGTAACAGGGTGGCGAGGCAGTTTTGATCGCTTGATCGACTCTGCAGCCAACGGATGTATCTATTTATTAGAGATTCAAGGGCGAGGCAATGCCATTTATTTATTTTGAAATTATAAAGATGAAAATAAATGAGAATATTCTTGATTTATACTTTGTTGAAAGTATATTTTGAGATTTTAGAATCTATATTATTTACATCAGATGTTTTAAGAGAAGAGTATAATAAGAGAATTTGAAGATTGGTTTAAAAAACTATTTAAGTGGTTTAATAGAAGAGTGTAAAGAATTTAAACCCATAATTTATTTTGAGGAATATTATTATGGATTTACAAATTTCTTTGGAAATTAATTTTGAAGTAAGAGAAGAAATTTGGACTTTTAATTTGAGTTTTAAATAACTTACTAAGTAATATAGTAAAAAGTTTGAAAATTTTCAAATGTTGAAAATTGTGGTTATAACTATAAATATATTGAATTTTTGGAACTCTAAGAATTTTTGATTGAAAGTATATACACATATTTTAGTTCCTTGTGAATATCTTACTCTTGTGCTACTTTCTAACGACGTGCATTTATGCGATCGTTCGAGTTGGAAACCACCTTTTGGTTGGATTATCTTGCCTCTATTGTGTCTATCTTGTATTGGTATGGTTTTCCCCCGCGATGTCATAGGGAAAGATCATATCGATAATCATCTTTTTGATTATAGTTCGAGTTGGAGTTGTGCTAAATCCTGACTCTACTTAAGGAGCTTATGAGAAATCAATCTTATTTGATTAATCCTTTGTGTAGCATCTTGTTGTGCTCTTATTCAAAGGTGAGACGCCTTCGAAATCTTATGTGTTGAACATAAAATTCGATGGTTTGCTAATTCCATATTTGCACTTTAAAAACAATAGAATTAATCGAGCAATTTTATATTGGTCTTCTTTCATCTTGAGTTTAAAGTGAGGAATTTTGATCCCGTGCTTGTCTATCCTTCTTTGGTTGGTGAAATAATTATGTTGAATACAAACTCTTCTCTAGAAATTGCGAGGACGCAATTTTGATAAAGGGGGAGTCTGTAATAACCCTGGTTTTGGAGATTACCTGTTAATATTAAATTATAACGGTGGTTATAATTTAATATTATAAATTAAATAGAAATGAAAGTTCTATAATGTTTATTTGAAATAAACAATGAATTTTGGAAACAAAATGTGGAAATAAAGTTTTGGTAACTTTACTGTGTTTAATTGTGAAAATAATAAATGAAGTATGATTTTATTTTGAGTAAATGCAATAATTATTGCAATTATTGCCAATTACTTCTTTTAATAATTTTTAACAGAAGTATTTGTTTTTTTAAAAGGTGTTTATTAAAATAAAAAGATGGAATTTGGTATAAAAATGTATTTTGGTTATAAATTTGAGTTTGAAATGGTTGATTAGATTTTACTATCCAAGAAATAATTATTGTAGAATTTTTAAAGTTAAAAATGAGGATTTATGCATTTAATTGTGTAAATTGTAAATTTATATAAAATAAGGGTTTTTAATAATAAAAATGTTTTAAAAACTAAAATTAACTTTATATATGATGTGAAATATTTTATTTCATATGTAAGTATGTTTGCATAAATTGGTTGTACTAAAACTTGAAGAAAAATACATTGTTCTCAATATAACATTGTGTTTATGTGCATATTTGTTTAAGCGGTGAATTAAAAATTTTCTTAGTCTAATTTATTTTCTCTATGGGTCCAAAGCCCATTAGCAAATTATAACCAGGAAGGAGAAAAAGCGGAATGAATTACCTGTACGTACACAATTTTTAGTTCCTCTTCTTCTTCATTAACCTGGAAATAGAAAATGAGAGCAAAATTCCTCCATTTGTTCAATCTAAAGCCTTAGATCTCCAAATCCTCAAATAAAAATGGTTGCTTTTATCAATTAGTGAGGATTGCAACAGGTAATCAACTCCAACATGAGATTAATTCATCAAAAATCCAATTTTTACGATTAGGTTGTTTGTTAATTTTCTTTTGCATGTGCTGTTCTAATTTTTCTACAGGTTGTTGGAAGCTTTATTCTCCTCAAAACTTGCTTATTTCAACAAAAATCTGAGATTTGATCATCTCTAATTCAAGGTGAGTTGAAAACTCACATTTTCTGGCATAAATTGTGATTTCAAGGTTAGAAATCTCAATTTTATTTTTATTGGATGTTCATTTGTGAATCACTGTCCGTAAATTAGGAATATCTTTTTCGATTTAAATCAGAATTATATTTTGTTTGATGTTCTGGAAAGCTTAAAGAAAGTGTGATAACATTCATGTTAAACACTTTCGCAAATTTTGAGCATAGAGTATCGAAAACCCTAATACTAACTTACTGCCCTGTCATTGGAAAACTGTGCTTAATAATGTTGGTAATTTTAGCATATCTTTCTTATGTGATATCCAAATTTAACGATTCTTTATGTTCTGGAAATCTTAACTTGTCTTCTATAACTTTCTTGTTTTTTATTTTGTTATATTGTGAGCTTTAAATGGTCGAAAGTTGCTTCTAATGACGCTGTCCCGGGGCTAAAATGACAGCAGATGTGAACTTTAAATCTGAAAATTGTTTTAGTCATAACTTTTTCATTATTTATCGAAATTTGATAAGTATGGATGTTCCCAAAAGCTTAGTTTATGTGCAACAACTTTTATGTTTTGTTTTTTCTGTAGTTTTGATGTTAGCTATGTCAAAATTCAGTTTTTCTACTGCTAACCTGAGAGCAAATCCAATATTTGCTCTGTCATTGAAGCTGAAACATAATTGATCATAACTTTTTCGTTTCCAAACCGATTTGGTAATTTTGGATGTTCCAGAAAGCATATTTCATGTGCTACAATTTTAATGTTTTGTATTTTCTGTAATTTGGATGTTAGCCATGTCAAAATCCAATTTTTCTATTGCTAACCCGAGAGCAAATCCAATATTTGCTATGTCATTGAAGCTGAAACGAATTTGATCATAACTTCTTCGTTTCCTAAGCAATTTTGATAATATTGGTCATTCCGGAAAGCTTAGAAATTTATCTACAACTTTTATTTTATTAATTTTGCCAGAATTTGAAGTTTGCTATGTCAAAATTGTGGTTTTCTTCTCTGGCCTGTTAGTGCATAGCTACCGGCCTTAGACTCTTTTCTCCCGTTGTTTTCAACGCAGAACCCCGACTTTGCGACACCGTCCTGGGCACGTCCGATGTCAGAATCTGCCATTCTTTGTCTTGTTGGAAACATGAAGTGATGATCTACACTTTTGTATAGTTTCATAAAAATCTGGACTGGTTAGCTATGACGATCTCGTTGCCGAAGTCGGACCTTTGTGCTGTTTTGAATAAACAGAAAATCCTAGTTTCGGTCCAACTTTGAGACGACGCTACTTCTTCGTTTCAAGTCCGAATCGAACGGTTCCTTTTGAAAATTGTAGTAGATATATTATTCTATGCTCCTACCAAATTTCATGAAGATCTGGGTTTAGTTGCCCCTTCGAACTCATCGTCGAAGTTGAACATTTGCGCTGCTTTTACACAGTAGTTTATTGTGGTTTTAGTCCGACTTTGAAGCGTCGCAGAATCTTCATTTCAAGTCGGAATTGGATCAATCTTTTTGCAAATTATATTAGGGTTATTATTCTACATTAATTCAAAATTTCATGTCATTTGGACTCTGTTTTCAGGTCCAAACCTACTGTCGAACTAGTGATCATAGCTTGATTTCAACGGTGTTTATATTTAGAATAATTTCCACCATTTTTGGTATTTTCCCGAATTCTTGAGTTTTCTCTCTAGATTTTGTGCATGGGTTTTATAAAGCATTTTAAAGTGTTTTTCAAACAAATTGGCTTGTGAAATTATTATATAGTATTATTTTAATCTAAAAAATCTATTTATTCTCCATAATAAGGGAATTTTCAAATACCGTCTTCAAAATTGATTTCGGAAAATAGTTTTAAAAGCTTGTTTTCTCAAATAAATTATTTTAAATTTAAAATACACATTTATATACAATTCGAACGTATGAGAAAGAGAATTAAACGATTTAGTACAACACGTGGTATGGGACACGTGCATTTACTATTTCGGTTAATTCCGGACTTGTACGATCGAAACTATCCGGGTTATGATTTTTGAGTTACTTAGCCAATTTATGGCGGGTGTTTGAGATTATAATTCCTCTATTTAGGAATTATTTGGGAAGGCCAATATTTGGCGAGTTTTATGGTTTGAGATTTCTACTTTGAGATTTGTGGTTTATGAGTAACCATCACGATGTTTTCACTTGTCGATGAGATGAGACAAGTTACGATGCCATTTAATACTTGTCGATGAGACGAGATGAGTATAGTGTCTCTTTATCACTCGCCAATGAGACTAGGCGATATATAATTTTCTGAGTTTTATGATGTTCCAGTGTGGCATCGACTAACGGGTGGTAAACCGCTAGTGCAAATGTGTGGTATGGGACACACGTTAACACTTTTCGGGTTCCTATCCATGAGTTTGTGACATATTCACGATGTTTACCTAACAGAAATGCTTTGAGGGATGTTAGCGACCTAGTCATCAGGACAAACTGCTTTGGGAGGTGTTAGCGACCTTGTTAGGGCTGGCAAAACGGTTTGGAGAGGTGTCAGCGACCTAGTCATAAGGACAAATTGCTTTGGGAGGTGTTAGCGACCTTGTTAGGGTTGACAAAACGGCTTAGAGAGGTGTCAGCAACCTTGTCATGAGGACGAACTACTTTGAGAGGTGTTAGCGACCTTGTCTAAGGCTTCGGCCGTTTGAGTTTAGCACGTGCATCATTGCTTCGGCATTGCAATCGGG
Source organism: Allium cepa (assembly GCA_030765085.1). Classification (NCBI taxonomy): domain Eukaryota; kingdom Viridiplantae; phylum Streptophyta; class Magnoliopsida; order Asparagales; family Amaryllidaceae; genus Allium; species Allium cepa. Next base: position 762,156,927 of record CM060937.1, on the reverse strand, counting down.
GATTTGGCGAATCGGGTTTTTTTGAGTTTTCTGTTTTATTATGATTTCACCTTTTTAAGATATTTTATTACATCGATAGCCTAGTGCTATATGAGATGTTATATATATGGTGATTTCAATTATGATGTTTTAAACTCTTATCGAGTTCCTTGAGTTATGAGTTTTGATAATTTCATGATTTTATAGGATATTCTGGGTTTTGCCATTTTGGGGACTTGAGATTGAGATTTATATACATTTACACCGATGAGATGAAGTATAATTGAATTTGGAGATTCATCTATAATTGAGTTTTGGATCACCCTATTTGAGAATGTTTTATGTTTGCCATTTTAGCGAGAGTTTTTATTGATGTTTCTCCTTTTGAGGAAATATGGTTCATGGAAACCATGTAGACATTTTAGGATGTCGCCGATGATATAAGGCACTTGTGTTTGATTTGAGTTACCTCCTTCGAGGTATTTGTTCACTTAAGTAGCATTTATTACTTAAGTGTTGAGCTTATGAGTTTATCAATTCATTCTTCTCTTTCGAGAAGAAGTATCTTCATGTCTATTCTGCTACATATTACCGATATTAACTGATTTGTGTAGCTAGACTGACCCGTGTATTTATACTCGGGTCAGACCGAGTTTTTTCAGGTATCATCTATTGGACTTAGCTTGAAGTTGATGCTGGATATCAGCTCTCCTTTTTCTTTAGCAATTTCTGTTCTTCCGCATATTCTGATGTAATTATATTTGATTCAATGTATACGGTGTGGTTGAGTACCACCTTTATTGTATTCATATTGTATTGTACTAAACATATATCAGTTTATATGTATATATATGATGTTGGTTACTGTTCTGTGATGCGATTTACGTTCAGTATTTGTATTTTGTTCTGATAGATCCGTTAGCCACCTATAGTTTTGAATTAAGCATTTACTGAGTATGTCGATCCACTTGAGTTGTAAAAAAAATTATATTGCATTTATCGCCGTATTCAATAGATCTTTAAGACAAAATTATAGATGGTCACCCTTAACCTGCCCTATTCTCCGCTTTAGTAGACAAAATTACATGTTAATTCTCTTTGCTAAGGTGAGTCTCGGGGTGGGGCGTTACATTAATATTGGGATTGATAAATTTATCCTCTCTAATTTGACATTTAAATTTTGTTTAAATCATTGTAAATGTTTGAGAAATATAAAGGTGTTAAAATTTACAAATTTTAGAATTTGAATTTAAAATTTTATTTAATCCATTAATTCTAAATTTATTTAATTAATATAAAATAGCCATTTTGTCCACTGACTCAGATTTCGACGAAACTAGTTTCATCGGATCTGTAACGGTGAATTATAATAATGTTTCAAGTTTCGCAGCGATCGGACTTATCGTTTGATTGTACGGACTCAAAATGCCTTGAAATTTATGCAATTGATATCAATTTGAAAAATATTTATTCTAGCATAACTTCTTCATATGATGCAATTTGAACCCGAAACCTTTTCCATTGCGTTTAAAATATTTAAAACACCTATTTAGATATATAGGTTGACCCGATTTCGTTCCGAAGTCAGAACGGGCTTTTTGGGCCATTTTGGTGTTAGCGCGTATATCTGTTTTATCAATCTATTCAAATTTATAACCAACCTATATAAATCCGGTTATAAACCCTAGCCTCCATCTATTCTCATTTGTTTTTGCATGCAATTCCTCAGCTGCTCCTCTTCCCAATGTCTGCAACCCTAGATCCAATTTCAAATTCAAAAATCAAAAGAAAATTCAAACTTCTCGGAAAAATCTGAAAAAAATATATGTTGAAGCTCTCGACTAGCGTAATTCACTGGTGGTGTTCTTTTTTCATTTTGCATTGTCGTTTGATCAGTAAAAATGGAGGAAGTTTTGGTTGTTCATCATCGCCGCGATTAAACTTGTCGGATGGACAAACACTTTCTGGGTTTTGAAGTGAGAACCGAGGGAACTTCATCCATGCAGTTTATTTCGCGAATCGATGGTTAGATCATCGTGAAATCTCGATTAGGGTTGCAAATTTATAGGCGACAGCGGCCTCTAGGGCGGTGCGCAGGGGGACAGGCAGGTGCGGCTCGAGGCGAGCAAGACGATGGTGGTAGTGGTGTGGTTGATGGAGGCACGGGGTGGCGCATGTCGGTGGTCAAAATTGGCAAATTTTGGTTTGGTCTCGTGTACAGGGTTGCGTGAGTTCTTGTTCTGGAAGATGATGTTCATGACGTGGGAATTATGTTTGAGGTGAAGAAAAGTGTTCTTTTTTTTCTTAATTTTAATATTGTTATTTAATCGCATAAATCATCATATCTATCACATACGATATCCGATTTACGTGCGGTTTTTTTGTTAGGATCGTATTGAAATTCCGGACATGATGACGCTAGTTTAGACAAATTCTGAGATGATCAAATTTTTGGGTTTAAATTGAATTTAAATTCAATTTAAATTCAAAACGTGAGTGTTTTAACCCACTCACAACTTCTAAAATTTCTTATGTTTGTTAAATTGATATACGATGTGATTTGAAATTTATTTATGTTTGTTTGGCATATTTTAATCATCATCTCAGTTAATTGCATTTATTTAATTAAATTGTTATTTACTTATTTATTGCGTATTAACTGCCAATTAAATTTATATTTATTATTATTGCATATAAACTGCCAGTTAAAGAGTTATAATTTATTTTGAATATAAACTGATAATTGATACTAGTTATTTATCACATGTTATATATTGATGTATTGTTTGAATTTTGATGATGATTGTGATAAATGGATATATGAGTTTGATGGATGAAAGGATGTTTATTCATATTAACTGCAAGTTGTTATGCATTTCATTTCATTCGGGATTGAGGTTTGAAATGATATATAACCTTAATTTTTATTTTAAATTACGGATTGAAATGATAGATATTCGTATCACTTGACCATAAGGTAGAAAATTATATACAGACACCGTCGGTCTATATATATAAATATTTTGAAAATGATTTCTATGGTTTGGTTAGGATACAGTTTAATAAATATAAAATTTTGACCTTATATAAAATCTTATTTTTATATACATACATAGTTAAACTATTGAATTTAAGCTATGTACAAATTTCTTAAATAAAATAAATAAGTTGAATAATGGAGTTTAATGATTTAAATCAATTAAGATTGGATGGTAAATTGGAAATTTATTTGAATGGAACTTATTTAAAGATTTCACTCCATAAGTTGATGCAAAACTTATTAAAGCTTGGAAATTTTAAAGGTATGATATTTATGACTGGATTTTTATTCAAGATAAATTAAACGAATATTTATAGCATAAATAAATTAAAGGAAATATTAAGTTGTTAGTAATTGGAGTTTTATTTTAAATGATTTTTGATCTATTATGTAAACTTTAAAAACTAATTGTTAGTAATTGGAGTTTTATTTTAAATGATTTTTGATATATTATGTAAACTTTAAAAACTAAATAATAGGATAATGAATTGGTGAATATAAATTTCCAACCTTAAGTTTTGAAATTGTTAAATACTCAAGTTTGAAATATTTGGAAATTGAAGGGGTTTATTTAACTGGAAGTGAATTTAAAATTTATGGATTTAGACTAAAATTTTAAACGAATAAAATTGTGAAGTCGCTGAAATTATTTTATAAAGTAATTTTAAACTCAAACTATTTTATTCTATATACTGTTTGAATATCCAAACCATTCAAGTTTTAGCAGTTATGGTTTTAAAGCTATGAATTTCGAAGTATTATGTTTTGAAAGCTATAATTCAAATGTTTGGTTTCCACATACTATAAATTTTAAAGCTGTAGGATTTTGGAAAAGAAGTATATTTGAAATAAAATAATATTATTGATTTGGATTTTATAAAAATAATATCAAAATGCGTTGTTTTGGAAATGTAAATGATATTGTATTTATGGGTTTTGAAATGGATAATTATATTCTGGTTTTAAAGTATAAACTATTTTTAAAGACCGCGGTGTTATAATAACGTTTGGTTGTGGAAGAGACCGGGATCAGAAGTTGTCATACTCTCTGTCAACTTCGAAAACCACTTTAACAACCGTGTACGCGGTGGAGGTTCCAGAATGAAGCAGGTTGGTGGCGGCGTTTCCTGTAAGGTAAATACGTGGACCCAACTCCCGTGAGTTGGCATAAGGTGGCTAAAACAAGAGCGATCGACGGGTTAATGAAGTCGCACCTCTAATCGGACACTTCCCTTCGTTACTATACTCTGACTTTGGATTGATTCGGTGGCCACCTTCACTTTTGACTTCTTTGATTTGGGGGAGTTTGTTCGAGGTGGGCGGTAGTTGCGCGCTATGCGTTCCCACCGACCCGGAAGCATAATTGGTATATCTACCCTGGCATTGCCTAGTTGTGCCGTGTCACCTACCATACCGAGCCTTATACGAGTTTGGATTTCTCTCGTAGCCCGTGTGGTATCCTCTGGTGGATTCCCGATCAAGAGGGACTATGATATTGGATGGACTGCTGGGACTGTTATTGTGTTAAGGGGGAGATTGGGTAACTCCTTAAAGCTATTTAAAAGTATGTTTATTTTACACTTAGACATTATTATAATAGTGAAATATACTACATAGTAAATAGTTTAACGGATCCTTAGGAGATGTAAATCCCGAGCATCGCTTGAGTTACTGCACTCATATTTATTTCTGTTGATTTAACTCACATAAGATCTTTTAGTTATGACTCGAATGTTTTGTCTTTTCAATTCGCTCGGGTTAGTCCGAGCGTTTCAGGATTTGAATATTTTACTCTAGAGGATGAAGACGAAGATTTGTAGTATTTCTATCTACTATATTATTCCACTACACCATTTAATTCCACTGCATTAATTATTATTCTCTGGTATGTGTACTCTGATATGTGTTGTATAAATATAATCAAAAGTTTTGTATAATAGCTTCACGAATTGTATATTTGATTATTATATTTATCCTTCCACTATGAGTTTTATTTTGTTTTATTTCTTCCTTATTTTTCTTATTTACCCCATAACAATCCGCCCTTCCAGATGTTTTTGAATTGGCACGTGTGTCGATTTAAAGCGTACGAAAAGGCGGACGTTACACTTAGGTTTTAAAAACTTTACCTATTTTTAAAACTTCATTCTTAAAATTCAAACTATTTAAACAATTTTTTTAAGTAGTTAAACAAATTGAAGTTTAAAACTTAATTTATTTTGAACTGAGATTTAAACATAACTTGAACTAGTTTAAAACTTGGAATTACTTGTTTTAAAACATTCTTTCCATTTAAACTAGCTTTTAAATTTTATTAAAGATTTAAACCTGAGAAATAGGTTTCAGAAAAACCTGTAACCAAACAAGATCGACCCACCCGAGGCAACCTTCTTTCCCTTCGAGTCAAATACCTTACTGCCTCGAACAAAACAACCAGCGCTTCGAGTATCGCTTCGAGTATCGCTTCGAGTAAAACAACGAACAACCCAACTTCACTCAAAAAAAATGCTCAGATCACCAATAGTGCCTCCGTGCACGTGCACAAAGGTTGTGGCGATTCCAACCACCAACGACGATCATCCCCCATCCACTAATATCACCAAACTTCAACTTAATCATCAGATCGCTTCTAAGTGGACTCGAAATTGAATTCGAGTCAAAATCCAAACCTGGAAATGTCACCAGGCTACGCCATCAAACCTGAAAAAATGCGTCGAACTCGAGACCTCGATCACCAGAGAACCTGAAACTCTGGTCAATGCTTTGTCGACACCTTCTCCATCGTCCCCCAAAGCCTCGTAATGCTCGATCGATCATAGGTGTCGAACGAATCAATTTCTTAGCCGTGACAAAATTAGGTTTACAAAAGAAAACTCCATGCCGCCGACGCCACCATGGATGTTGCCACCCCCGGTCATTTTTCCTACCATCACCACGAACAACCCCAACTTCCACGAATCAATTGCCCACCAGTAATGTGACGACCCGCCCTTCAACTACCAGAAAAGACGTATCATTAATAAGAAAGAAAGGGATGAGGAAATAGAAAGATAGAGAAGAAAGAACAACAACATCAAAATCTCACAGCGGAATGGAAAAAATATAATATCACATAAATATTACATAGTTTTTACATATATCAGAGCTATGCAGATCATACAACACATACTAGACAGTTATAAACACCTGTCTAATTAACCCAAGTCAATATACAATACAGATAAACAGCTCAGAGGTATCAACACAGCGGAACACCATGTGTGTGTGTGTGTGTGTGTGTGTGTGTGTGTATATATCTACAACGTAGAAGCCTCCTGCTCCATTGCTCCTCCAGAATTCGTCAAATCTAACCTGAATCCCTTGGCTACCCGTAAAAATTTGGGTACCCGAGAGTTTATGAAAACAAAAGTAAACTCCGGGTCAGACATGGGTCAGGTATGAGTAAATGGTTTAAGGTTGTTTAACTTTGAAAAACATTTGAAAATAAAGGTATCACGTAAGACTCCCCACAAACAAATACGGGTAAGTTTTTACCTTACGCTAACCAAAACATTTCATAGGAAATCCAGTGATATTATAATAGTGTCTAGGGTTTTCAAGTAAATAGAAAATAGCCGAAATTGTTACATTCATTAAATTCCAACTACTAGCCACAAAAGTGGGTAATACAAATCAAAACCGTAGGGTCTCGTAGGGAAAATGGATTTCCAACAATCGCAGGGCTACTGGGGTACCGCCCGTCACAGTACGGGGCCTAGATCACCGTACCGAGGATTACTCCCTTCATCCCCTGCAACACAAGGCCGGAACCATTCCTTAGTGAATAGTCCCAAACAAGATAAACCGCGTGGTAGGCACGACCAACCACCCACTAAGCCGAAATATAAATAAGGGACATCTAGACAGGGGAAATATCTTGTCCTGCTTGGGCATGACCCACCTAACCTTGCTGCATCTCCCCTGTTTTAGCCATTCCCGGTTGATGAGGCTTGAGTCTGCGATTAACTTTAAAGAACATATTACTTAGAATGCTCATCGTCCGCCTGACGATGAGCTGAAAGCATTCAATCCGTACAAGTTCGTTCCGGGTTCGAACGAAACCGAAGGCATTATCTCGTTACACTCATTTTGGAATCACCCTCAGAGTTAACGACGATAACCCTTGCATTCTGAAACACCATCTCGATCTTCATTTCAGGATTCACGACCTAACGTTTAAATTGGATCGATGTGGTTTTCGGAGAATCAAATTTGATTCTTCCGATCCCGGTCTCATCGAATCCAACCGCCATTTTAAGGGCCAAGTTGTCTAATTAGCTTATACAGTTTTAAATAATTCAAATTCAACAATTGAGTTAACATAGCATTGATTACAGATAAAATCAATACAAGCAGCATAGGTATAGCACAACATATCACAGCGTATCATAGAATATCATCACATAAATATCACAATCAAATATTCTACACACAATCCATAAACAATCATCTGAAATTCAATGTAAATTAAGTATATCAGAGTTAATCGCTCAACACTGTGTTATTGATTAACAGTTATATTACTCATTTCATTACAAACTATTTGAATCCATAGATCATTCATAATTAATTATTAATCTTAATTACTCAATAACTTATTTTATTTTACACTACTTAATTAATCAATTCCTGATTAAATAGTTTAACTTTAATTACGATTCTTTAACCATTAATTACTACCTTAATGGTTATTTAATAACTTGAATACTTATTTGTAAACTTTAACTTATTTAATTAACCCTTTGTTTATCCTTAATTCTTAAGTAAATTACTTAATTAATTATTAATTCACATCTAGTTTATTTGATTAACCAACTATTAACTTAAGTAGTAATTACAATCTTATAATTACTTAAAATCTACCATTAATTATAGTTTAAAAGTGATTATTCTTAATTACTTCCAGAAGATATTGATTATTTAATTGAATTAACATTTTAAGGGTTTCTCTAAGTTCGAAGTTCCATTATATTACTAACTATAACTCGGACATTCATTAACTTTATGCTTAATTAAATTGATCACTGAATTACGTTAATGAATAGGAGCTTAACGTTTCAAAGTATGGACCAAAATAATTATCTTGTATAAAAGTTTTGAAATCTCGAACCTGTTAAACATTTTTTTTAAAAACAGTGTTTTGTAGTTAAATAAAAACTGTTTACTAAGCTTACTAAAAGAAAATGAAACTGCAGTTATCAAACACTAAACACTACCCTGGGAAACTCACGCAATGCCTCGAGTCATTCAAACAATTCACCCGAGCACCTCCCTGAACCCCATCTTCTTCTCTTATAATTTTTTTTATAAACTGTTAAATTATAAACTGCTAAACGTTTACAAATGAATGAACATCAGGTCCCCAACAACTATCACGCGATCGTCTCGAGGCATCTCCCCAGAAAATTAAACACGACTCGAAGCACACCAATGACAGAAAAAAACAAAAAAAACACAACTCCACCTCCATCACCACCGTGCACGTGCACGGTGGGTAGCCGCACTACCAGCGGCAGTCACCAGCGTCGACCAACCGAATTTTCTCCTCTCAACCATAATCGACTCCCAGAGATTCAAAAATAAGGTCGAAACAAAAATTTACAGTTTTACGAAAGCACTACAAACAAGTCCCTCGGCAAACTTCACTCGCGAACTTCGAACAAGCCACCGGAATTGCCGCCGCTTCGCCCACACGACCTCGATACACTAAACCATCTACCCTCCAAATATCGTGCAGCTCGGTCACGAAATGAGGGTGAACTCGATGATTAACAGAGAAGAAACAATTACCCGGTAAAAGCCCTAATATGGTCTCGTGTTCCAAATTCAATAAATAGAAAAATTAATTTACATTTTTCCTGAGATCACAATCACTGATATTAGCTTCACTTCAATTCTTAACTTAAATTATTGATTACATAACCAGAAATTCGCAAAAGTGCCATTTTGGTTCGTATAAAACTGCCTTGGAAATACTGTGTTAAAAATCTTCATTTTAGTTTTAAAAATCATGTTTAGTGGTAAGGATTCAAGCTATGGACTCAAGTTAATACTTTACATCATTCCATTTTATCCAATTCAGACTTTCTTACCTGTAAAATAAGTTACAGTGTATACTTACAAACCAGGGTTTAAATTAGCATTTTAAAAATCTTAATTATAAGTTTACATATTTTGTTGGTTGAAAGATTAAAACTTAACAAAGATTTAGTGTGAATTATATATGATTTTGAACAATACACAACCTGTATCACTTTCAGAGTAGTACAGAGCAAATCCTTGCAATATTCAAAATCAAAGCATAAACCATCTCTCCATAAACAATTCTCTAAACTGTTATTTTATCAAACTAAAGCTTTTAAACTTCTTGTTTGCTCATCTGTCATAATTCTAGTAACAATAGTATTGAGGTAGATTGTTTGTAACTTGAAACTATCCTGAGATTTGCTGTCTTTAGCTCTTTCCTGTTCCTCTTTCTTCTCTTTTTTGTTTTGTTTACAGGTTTACTAATATATTTTTACTAAACGAACCAAATAAGAATATTTACACTCATATAAATAGAAGAAAATAGGTGTACATAGGTAGGTTGTATCTAGACAGCTATATATTCTTGACCAGGTTGATTTTGTAATTATCTTCCTGTAGTATAGCATGATTTTGCAAATTTCAGCTGGACATGTTTGTAGGTCTGAGATGTTCAGGTTTGTAAACAAATGAGTTGACAAAATAATGTACTGAGAAGATGGAATTTAAATGTTTAGGTTGCTAATTATGTTTACACAATTATAAGTATAGTGTACTATGTATAAAGATATTTATTTGTAGGCAAGTATTGCAGGTCAATGGCTTGAGTGAGAAGCTTTATATAAAGATCTTTGTTTTGTTATTAAGTTACTTGTTTTTATTAACTTCAAGTTTGGACTGTAATACACATATTTGTTTGCATATATATTTGTCTTATTATCATTTTATTTATATTTTTTTTTCACTTTGACGTGGGTCTTACATGAAGAATACTTGTATACATCTATTTATATCCTTATTTTAGCTACTTATTGGATCACATACATGTGTTTGACTACATTACTTGTATTCTATTTGTATGACAGACTTTACAAGCCTTTGATCATAGTATTTTGTTTGTATTTTTATATTTCAAGTTATAACTTATATTTGTATATTTATATTTTTAGTTACATTTATATTTTATAATTATGGTTTATATTTACATTCCCATACTTATGTTATGGATGTTTATGCTTCTACCCATTTACATTGTTTTATATTTAAGTTCATATTTATGATTTATGCTTGTCTTGTATGTATATATTTATAACCATTTATATTGTTTTACACTTAAGTTTTTGTTTTAAATTTCCATATTTAATACTCATATGATTATTATTTAAAGTTCTACAATTAGATATACATACATATATTATCAGATATGAAAATATTGAAAGTATTTTAATTCAATTATGTAAAAATAAGTTCTATTATAATATTATCGAAAGATTTTATTTTGAACTCTCCAAAGTCCAATTCCCCTTTTTTTTTAAATATGCAACTTAAATAAATAAATTGACAGTATCTCCAAACCATAATCATTTTAATATGGCCAATTTTCATTTCATTTAATTTAGATTAAATATTTATTAAAATAAACGGGGTCAAAAATCCAGGGTCGTTACATTCCTCCCCTCTTAAAAGAATTTCGTCCCCGAAATTTAAACAACAGTTAATTCAAAAACTTAACATTAACAATCTAAACATACATATCATCCATAGAAAGACAAACAATCAAACAATCAATTCTAACAGCATTACTAGTTATCCGGACATAAATCTGGATAAGCTTTTCTAAAATTGTCGAGAGTTTGTTTCTCAATGATCAACAATCCAAACTGGATTCCTGACCACGGTTAAATTGGATATAAATTTCCAAATTCCCGAATTTCTGGTTGAACAACCAATGATGAATCATAAACACATTTCCTTAGATGGGATATATGGAATACACAATACATTCCAGATATTCACTCTGGCAGTTCAATTCTGAAATCTACAGTATTAACTCTTTCCCAAATTTTATTAACTTCTTTACAGAATTTCAATATCTATTTTAATCAGGCCCGTACGATGAGCATATATCATTCGTACGCAATATCAAATCCGATCGCTCGCTCGATCACACAATTTCACTTCCGAACTAGTATTGTCCACCCGACTTCCTAGTACGGACTCCGAACTGGTTTCTTGATCAGAAACTGTCATTCTCCTTGCATAGTCACAACTATGATAGAGAATCCCTAGAATCAATCAAGACCCAAATCCATGGTTCGTCGTCGAAAATCGAATGAAAAATCCTGACTCGGATCGATATAACTATCTCGAAATTTTGTGCTCGAATCTGGATCAAACTGTTATGCGAATAAAATAATATACGTACATCCTACGTATTAATATCCTTTGATTATCACCATATCAATTTCTTTTATTCACATTATTTTAGATTTCTATCTACTAGGAATAATTTTCTCCATATCAAATTTTACTTAAGAATGTCTCCATTCATTTCTCAAGTTTTTAATATAAGCATTATATATTCCCACTTAAGCCTTTACATCCTCTTATCATTATTATTTTTCCATTTTGAATCTGAATTACCAATTCCATATGAATTCAATTTTCTTAACTCTGAATATTGAACTTTTATTGACTATTTCCATTTATAACTGATTCCTATTATTATTTTTAAATTAGTTTCATTCATTAGTTTACTTATAGTTTTCAAATTTGAAATTGTTTTGTTGGTAATTTTTTTTTATAGTTTTCAAATTCTGAAAAGCTTTGACATATTCTCCATTTGTTCAGCATTATATATTTCCATAAGCACAAATATAAGGTTCCAATCCTTAACACAATAAATTTCAATCAATTCTCAAACCATTCCTTTCAATTAAAAGGAATTTACAACTTGCTTGCTTATATAATCCATTTAAGCAATACAAACTCATATCCAAAATCATCTTATTTTGCTTCCAACAATTCATAGAATTTTATCTAACTCTCATTTACTTCAAAACAACTCATTTCGATATGCAATTTGACAATATTATTGTGAATAGATAATCATTTAGGCTTTATAACAAATTTTAAATTGATTCCATCTCAATTTTACACTTGACTCCACCACATTTGATTTATTCACAATCCTTTCATTGCATTTCCTTTCATTTCAACAGGTTTGATTTCAAACCATTTTATTAAACTCGGCAACCAATATTTTAAACAATCATCTCAAAATTTTACTTAAGTCATTTTTTTTCAAACTATTCCACCCAACATCTTAAGTTATTCTATTTCACCTATTTCCATTCAAATCATTAATTTGATATTCCTTTAATCAAATCTCAACTGTTTCCTGATTAGTTTATCTTTTATCCATTCTTAAATTTATATTAACATTATCAATTCATTATTGAATTTATTCATAATAAGGTTATTCAATTTATACTTGAATTAGTTTTGTTTACAACTCACGCCATTTCTATATAAATCCAATTCACTACTTACTTTGGTTTTATATTTACTTATTTATTTAAGAATTTTATTTCATTCAAATTTTATCTATAACTCGACTGAGTTCATTTAATTTCATTTTAGCTCATCTTCAGTTAAATTTAGCTACTTACCATTCCTTAAATTTATTTCTCAATATATGAGCTCAAAACCTTTTATCTACTTAACAACTTATATTGCTCATTTGAGTCATTTCATCTTATAATCACACTTCAGATTATATATATATATATATATATATATATATATATATATATATATATATATAGCACTTACTGTCTTAAGGTATAAATTTCCACCTCATAATTACAATCATTTTACCTTCAAATATTATATCCAATTAAGTTCATTTTGAACTTCAATTCCATTTAACTTATCTCAGGTTAAACTCCAGTATATTTTCTTATCTTCATTTTCTTAAGTTAAATTTTAATTCCTGGATTAAAATTCCCAATTTTCATCTATTTGAGTTAAGTTTTAATTCCATGGTTAAAATTCCCGATCTCTTTTATCAATATCAACTTTATCAACTTTACTTTATAAGTTCGATAGTTGATTCATTCAAACCTTCCACATTATCTAAATAGAATTTCCTAGAAGTCAATTTGCCTGGTTTCCATTTCCAAAACCATTTGAAAGGATAACTACACTTATCCACTTGGTATGTCAAATCAAATTTCGAAATCCCAAACACTTGTTTTTACCAAAAAAAAGTTTCTCTATTTTGAAAATCTCTAAAACAACTTGTATACCCAACAAGCCCAAACAATATCCTGATAGCAATCCATCACTTTAGAAACTCAAAAATGAATACTAATGATGTGGCCATCATCATCAGGATTATTTTCCAGCGACTTAAAGTGAGTTCAGTGCTTTCTTGCTTTCACAAATTCTTCGCAAAACAATTTTCATTCAATCATATTTTTTCCAAAACAATGCTCCATTATTGCCTTCAAATCTTTGGAAAAACATTTCAAACCTTTCCAAGATTTTTAAATTTCCAAATCCTTTTGTTTAAATTCATTTAAATACTTTCAAATTTCCGGGACTTAAATTCTGGTTTAATCAAATTTTAGTTATATTCCTTTTTTATTTAAAATCATTCCTAAATAATTTTACTTGGTTATAAACCACTCACATTTAAATTTTTATTTGATTGTACTATTAACAATCACACATTCAAGTTTATATAGTTAGTTCAGAAAAATATTTCTTTTATATCAAAATATAATGTTGGGTAAAATTATATCATTTACCCTATTTTTAAAAACAATACTGTGTCGGTCTATCTTGTTTAAGAGTTTAGAAATCCCTATCGATGAAATGGCGTCCCACACATCGACCAAAATCCATAAACACTCAACAGATAAATCAACACAATATAAAAACAATTTTATATTCACTAACAAGTACGCGCTCATATCTATTAATACACTCAAACTCATTTAGAGTACTACTGACTCTATTCTATGAGTAATTTCTACCAGAGCCAAAGTTATCACCAACCTATGCTCTGATACCAACTGTGACGACCCGCTCTTCAACTACCAGAAAAGACGTAACTAAGAAAGAAAGGGATGAGGAAATAGAAAGATAGAGAAGAAAGAACAACAACATCAAAATCTCATAGCGGAATGAAACAAATATAATATATCACATAAATATTACATAGTTTTTACATATATCAGAGCTATACAGATCATACAACACATACTAGACAGTTATAAACACCTGTCTAATTAACCCAAGTCAATATACAATACAGATAAACAGCTCAGAGGTATCAACACAGCGGAACACCATGTATATATATATATATATCTACAACGTAGAAGCCTCCTGCTCCATTGCTCCTCCAGAATTCGTCAAATCTAACCTGAATCCCTTGGCTACCCGTAAAAATTTGGGTACCCGAGAGTTTATGAAAACAAAAGTAAACTCCGGGTCAGACATGGGTCTGGTATGAGTAAATGGTTTAAGGTTGTTTAACTTTGAAAAACATTTGAAAATAAAGATATCACGTAAGACTCCCCACAAATAAATACTGGTAAGTTTTTACCCTACGCTAACCAAAACATTTCATAGGAAATCCAGTGATATTATAATAGTGTCTAGGGTTTTCAAGTAAATAGAAAATAGCCGAAATTGTTACATTCATTAAATTCCAGCTACTAGCCACAAAAGTGGGTAATACAAATCAAAACCGCAGGGTCTCGTAGGGAAAATCGATTTCCAACAATGGCAGGGCTACTGGGGTACCGCCCGTCACAGTACGGGGCCTAGATCACCGTACCGAGGATTACTCCCTTCATCCCCTGTAAACAAGGCCAGAACCATTCCTTAATGAACAGTCCCGAACAAGATAAACCCCGTGGTTGGCGCGACCAACCACCCACTAAGCCGAAATATAAATAAGGGACATCTAGACAGGGGAAATATTTTGTCCTGCTTGGGCATGACCCACCTAACCTTGCTGCATCTCCCTTGTTTTAGCCATTCCTGGTTGATGAGGCTTGAGTCTGCAATTACCTTTAAAGAACATATTACTTAGAATGCTCATCGTCCGCCTGACGATGTGCTGAAAGCATTCAATCCGTACAAGTTCGTTCCGGGTTCGAACGAAACCGAAGGCATTATCTCGTTACACTCATTTTGGAATCACCCTCGGAGTTAACGACGATAACCCTTGCATTCTGAAACAACATCTCGATCTTCATTTCAGGATTCACGACCTAACGTTTAAATTGAATCGATGTGGTTTTCGGAGAATCAAATTTGATTCTTCCGATCTCGGCCTCATCGAATGCAACCGCCATTTTAAGGGCCAAGTTGTCTAATTAGCTTATACAGTTTTAAATAATTCAAATTCAGCAATTGAATTAACATAATATTGATTACAAATAAAATCAATACTAGCAGCATAGGTATAGCACAACATATCACAGCGTATCATAGAATATCATCACATAAATATCACAATCAGATATTCAACACACAATCCATAAACAGTCATCTGAAATTCAATGTAAATTAAGTATATCAGAGTTAATCGCTCAACCCTGTGTTATTGATTAACAGTTATATTACTCATTTCTTTACAAACTATTTGAATCCATAGATCATTCATAATTAATTATTAATCTTAATTACTCAATAACTTATTTTATTTTACACTACTTAATTAATCAATTCTTGATTAAATAGTTTAACTTTAATTACGATTCTTTAACCATTAATTACTACATTAATGGTTATTTAATAACTTGAATACTTATTTGTTAACTTTAACTTACTTAATTAACCCTTTATTTATCCTTAATTCTTAAGTAAATTACTTAATTAATTATTAATTCACATCTAGTTTATTTGATTAACCAACTATTAACTTAAGTAGTAATTACAATCTTATAATTACTTAAAATCTACCATTAATTATAGTTTAAAAGTGATTATTCTTAATTACTTCCTGAAGATATTGATTATTTAATTTAATTAACATTTTAAGGGTTTCTTTAAGTTCGAAGTTCCATTATATTACTAACTATAACTCGGACATTCATTAACTTTATGCTTAATTAAATTCATCACTGAATTACGTTAATAAATAGGAGCTTAACCTTTCAAAGTATAGACCAAAATAATTATCTTCTATAAAAGTTTTGAAATCTTGAACCTGTTAAACATTTTTTTTTTAAAAACAGTGTTTTACAGTTAAATAAAAACTGTTTACATAGCTTACCAAAAGAAAATGAAACTGCAGTTATCAAACACTAAACACTACCCTGGGAAACTCACGCAATGCGTCGAGTCATTCAAACAATTCACCCGAGCACCTCCCTGAACCCCATCTTCTTCTCTTATAATTTTTTTTTATAAACTGTTAAATTATAAACTGCTAAACATTTACAAAAGAATGAACATCAGGTCCCCAAGAACTATCACGCGATCGTCTCAAGGCATCTCCCCAGAAAATTAAACACGACCCGAAGCTCACCAATGACAGAAAAAAAATAAAAAAAACACAACTCCACCTCCATCACCAACATGCACGTGCACGGTGGGTAGCCGCACTTCCAGCGGCAGTCACCAGCGTCCACCAACCGAATTTTCTCCTCTCAACCATAATCGACTCCCAGAGATTCAAAAATAAGGTCGAAACCAAAATTTACAGTTTTACGAAAGCACTGCAAACAAGTCCCTCGGCAAATTTCACTCGCGAACTTCGAACAAGCCACTGGAATTGCCGCTGCTTCGCCCACACGACCTCGATACACTAAACCATCTACCCTCCAAATCTCGTGCAGCTCGGTCACGAAATGAGGGTGAACTCGATGATTAACAAAGAAGAAACAATTACCCAGTAAAAGCCCTAATATGGTCTCGTGTTCCAAATTCAATAAATAGAAAAATTAATTTACATTTTTTCGAAGCTCACAATCGCTGATATTAGCTTCACTTCAATTCTTAACTTAAATTATTGATTATATAACCAGAAATTCGCAAAAGTGCCGTTTTGGTTCGTATACAAACTACCTTGGAAATACTGTGTCAAAAATCTTCATTGTTTTAAAAATCATGTTTAGTGGTAAGGATTCAAGCTATGGACTTAAGTTAATACTTTACATCATTCCATTTTATCCAATTCAGACTTTCTTACCTATAAAATAAGTTACAATGTATACTTACAAACCAGGGTTTAAATTAGCATTTTAAAAATCTTAATTATAAGTTTACGTATTTTGTTGGTTGAAAGATTAAAACTTAACAAAGATCTAGTGTGAATTATATAAGATTTTGAACAATACACAAGCTGTATCACTTTCAGAGTAGTACAGAGCAAATCCTTGCAATATTCAAAATCAAAGCATAAACCATCATGCCATAAACAGTTCTCTAAACTGTTATTTTATCAAACTAAAAGCTTTTAAACTTCTTGTTTACTCACCTGTCATAATTCTAGTAACAATAGCATTGAGGTAGATTGTTTGTAACTTGAAACTATCCTGAGATTTACTGTCTTTAGCTCTTTCCTGTTCCTCTTTCTTCTCTTTTTTTTTGTTTACAGTTTTACTAATATATTTTTACTGAACGAACCAAATAAGAATATTTACACTCATATAAATAGAAGAAAATAGGTGTACATGGGTAAGTTGTATCTAGACAGCTATATATTCTTGACCAGGTTGATTTTGTAATTATCTTCCGGTAGTATAGCATGATTTTGCAAATTTCAGCTGGACATGTTTGTAGGTCTGAGATGTTCAGGTTTGTAAACAAATGAGTTGACAAAATAATGTACTGAGAAGATGGAATTTAAATGTTTAGGTTGCTAATTATGTTTACACAATTATAAGTATAGTGTACTATGTATAAAGATATTTATTTGTAGGCAAGTATTGCAAGTCAATGGCTTGAGTGAGAAGCTTTATATAAAGATCTTTGTTTTGTTATTAAGTTACTTGTTTTTATTAACTTCAAGTTTGGACTGTAATACACATATTTGTTTGCATATATATTTGTCTTATTATCATTTTATTTATATTATTTTTTTCAGTTTGACTTGGGTCTTACATGAAGAATACTTGTATACATCTATTTATATCCTTGTTTTAGCTACTTATTGGATCACATACATGTGTTTGACTACATTACTTGTATTCTATTTGTATGTTTTAATTACATTCTTAAAAAGCATATATAACTTACCAAATATTAGAAGTTGAAATGTTTAATAAGAGAATGTGAGGGAAATTTTACAAGTAAGAGTATGTAATGCAGTGTTCAATAAATTGCTTTTATTAATAAGAATTGGATGCTGTGGTTATTGTAAATTTAAGTATATTTGAGATGATACTAATAAAAAAAATGAAGAAAAGTAGGCTTTGTAACAACCCAAGAATTTTCACCAATTTATAATCATCGTTAAATGTTTAATGGTGATGGCTAATTGCTTTGGGTAGTGTTTAATCGAGATGAAATTCTTTTAAATTTGTTAAAGATTTGTGGGCTTTAAAATAATCGTTTGATTTTGTCAATTTATCTTGCTTAGTCAGTCGATGTTGCTTGGATGCTAGAGATTGATTCGGGCTTTCAATCGAACCTTGGTCCAATAGCCCTCTTTCCTCTATCTTTATTACTTCGGCCCATTCCCTTTACAAATGGATTCAACCCGTCCCCCTCTCTTTATTGATCATTCGAAACCCTAAAAAAAATAACGAAAAGAAAAGAAAATGGTGGCTCGTTTTCGTTCGTTCATCTTTACAAATTAGGGCTTCTGCCGATTTCATTCGCTCGTCTTCGAGATGCCACAGCGTCAACTCCGCCAAGTGTCGTTGCTCACTGCTACCACGTCGAAGAAGGTAAGTGTTTCACTCACATCTAATTCCTATCTCGAGTTTATTAGTGTTCGAATTCTATGATTTTCGTTCGTATTTGATTGTTGAATTCGTCCCTTGATTTGTCGGCCATTCGACTATGTAGGAGATTGATGTTTTCTGAATTGGTTATGTTCAGTGTCTTGATGATTTGCCGTGATGACATTAAGTTTTCACGAGCATTTGTGTTTTGTTGATTTGAGTTGCATTTTATAATGGGCATCGGCTTTAACTTTGATTTTGGTTTGAATATGTTGTTTTGATTTCGTGAATTTCTGGCATCACCGATCCTTAGGGCTTTGACTTTTATGGCCCCTGCGAGCTTCGTCTCTGGCCATCTTTGTATTCATTCCTGAAGCATTGATTTGAATTTTTGATAACCACGGCTTTTAAAACTGTTTGATAGTGCTTCGTCCCTTACTTGTTGCACATGCAACCTGATGTTTGAACTTGACTTGGTTTGTGATAGTTTTTGACTTGGTCACTGTTGTTTTGTTCTCTGCTATGAATTGCTTTGCTTGATTTTATTCACTGCTTCATTGTAAGTTATTGATTAATCACTGTGTATATGTGGTACATCAATGTACATATATATTACTTGATTTTGTACACTCTACTATGATTTTAAAACTGCTGTGAGTTGCATCTACATAACTGCTGCTCACTTGATTGCATTCATTTGCATTGGGTTTGTGTAATCTGGTCTTGTGGCACTGTGTGCAACTCAGTTTGCATTGTGTTCCCTTTGGTGCACTTTGTACCTGGTCATTTTGAGCTGGTTCATTTTTGTGTTCATCACTTGTTTACCCGTTCATGGTGATGTCCACACTCCTTCATTGTGTGTATATATATATATATATGTTTGTGCACTGACTTGAGTTCGACTTTAGTTGAGTCTTGTTGTTGTTGCAGTTGCTAGTTTGAGTTATGTTTCCTCTTGCACATGCTCTTTTATACATATGTCCGTGGAGCTTGTGGTCATCCTGCTTTTCCTGGATTGTGTACATCTATGCACATTGATGTATATACATTCATATTGTACTTGCGCTTGTAATTATTTCCACGCTTGTGCAAACTGTTTCAGTCTGGACTTGATTTCTTTATGCGGTCCTGTTGACTTGAAGTCTAATCTTCAGGTGGCTTGACTTTGAGTTGTAAGGTCTGGACTTAATTCATTTGTGATTCTACCATTGTTACATTTTGGTTTGTGGCATGTCCGGTTTGATGTGTCATGTACTTATGCACTCGAACCTGATTTGAGATTATCGGTATTCATCCCTTGCCTGTTGCATTTGCAGTGTCTTCATTTGTGCACTGCTATGTATTGGTTTCTCGACATATTGATTTTAGCTTGCTTCCGATTTTACTGAACTTTGATAGTCTCGACTAATTTGTTTCGAGACAGCTTTTGTTGCATTGTGATCTTGTGGCGGTTGTAGTCTTTAGTTGCAGTTTTCCCCTGTATTCATTTATGCAGTTGCTCTTCTTGGCTTGCATCGCATTGGTGCAATTGGATTTGTTTTTCTTATAAACTTGAGTTGAATCCGTATTTCGGGTTTGACCTTGTGCTAGCATTGCGAATTTATTTGAATTGCAATTGAGTTGAACCCGATTTTTCTTGGGCTTGACCTTGTGCTCATTTGTGAATTTTCATTGTGTACATCATCACTGTAGTGGCAAGGTTGTGCACGCAAGCATGAAATGCAACATACGGTATCAATTTTATTGGTATTTCTTTTACACTTGATGCGTTGATCTTTTGTTTAATGCATGTGTAGTGGCGAGGCAGTACACGCGTGTGTGTGCTGCAGCCCTACCTGAATTGATGTTTTTAAGTAATGTTCCAATTACTTGAATTGTTTTGTTTAATTCGATATTTTGGAATTTGCTGATTTGTTGTTAACCCTGTTATGCATTATATTTACCGTTATCCTTTTCTTTATTAAAGGATTGAATAGGTGAAATTATTGTGACTGTCGTCTAATTGTTATTTAATTATTACTGCTTCTGCGCACTAATAACCGAGTTTGAATTAGACTGACCCGTGTATTATTTTCTTTTGAATTTAATACTCGGGTCAGGCCGAGTTATTACAGGTTGTAGATATCTTACTTTCGGTTGCTGCTAGAGCCATGAAGTTTGTTCTTACTTTTTGGAGTAGTCGTTGTCTTAGAATAGGATGTTGTGTATTCATGTATATTATTTTCGATAATGTACTTGTATATGTAACTTCCAGAGTCGACAGTTGTATTTGTATCATATATATTGCATCACATGTATTGTAACTGACTCAGTTATTATATATATGAGACCTTTTGTTTTATCTTTGTTCCGCATTTATATTATCTGTGTTATTATTATATCTACTTTCCTAAACTATTATGAACCATCGTAGTTCGTTTTATACTGGAATTGGGGTATGTCGATGGGAGTAAATAAATCAGAGATGTAAAATGAAAGGATATATATATATACACCACTCCTATCGAGATAACCAAAACTAGTGTAAGGCCTAACTATGGATGGCCGCTCCTCAACAGCCTTATTCTCCGCGCTAGTTGACAGCATTACATCGTAGTGTTCTTGGCTAGCGTGGGTATAGAGGTGGGGCGTCACAGCTTGGTATCTAAGCCTGGGGTTTAGGACAAATATAAAAATAACTTAGATGAAACATGTGTTACAACTATTTGTCGACGTTTTATCTCTCATCTTTGCCTATGATTATCTTTGCTTGTTAGGTATGAATTCCTAACGCTTATTTATGCGCATTTGATTTTGATTTCGTGAAAGTATATTGGCTTCGGCCTCCGTTTGCTTTTCGAACTCAAGTTGAGTTTTTGATGATGTTGATTCGTTTTGTACTCGACTGTGGCCATTACTTGTTAACGTCGACATTGACTTGATTTTTTACTTTTGTTGAAGTCATTTATGCATTTATGCTCGTTTTTCTTTGTTTTTCCAACTGTTAATCGATTCTTCTTTACCGATTAGTTGTTATCACCTTTATCGACTTTGATAACTTCTATTTATGGAATTTTTGGGTATTCCTACTTTGATGGATTTGGAATCGAATTCTTTGGATTTTATTCACGTCTTCGAATGTGAATTTTAGTGAATTGATTTGGTTTTCAAATATAATCGATTCTTGGTTATTTCCCCGATTTGTTGCTATCATTTATTAGCAACTTTGATGACATTTTCTTCGGTTTTTTGTGAACATACTTTTTGAAGGATTCAGTATCGATTTCTTTGGATTCTATTCACATCTTTGTATGTGAATTCTTGTGATTGATTGTTTCTACAATCATTTTTGTGATTTGTCACTTTAAAAATATAAAGGTTTCAATGCTAGTAGTAAATATCAAAACTCTTTTATCAAAATGATTTCAACTCTATTTTCAATACCAAACTCTTTTCCTAAACCGTTTTCCAATCTATTAGTATATACAAACCTTTATTTCACTCGTATGAGAAATCTAATTAAACGGCTTTGCAAAACAAGTGGTACGAAACGCTTGCGTTTACTTCGTCGGTTAATTTTTGGACTTGTTCGATTGAACCACTTGTGACATTTTTCTAGTGAAGATCTACAGTTTGTTCGTAAATATTTAAGTTAAGCTAGTGGTTATGGGACATGAAGCTAAACTTTTATATTCACTAACTTAGTGTAATTGACACTTCTCGTTGATCATGACGATCATTTTTATGATTTAGACTAGCAATTGTGCGATGTCTCTTTGTTTGCAAGGTTAGACTAGACACCATTTGTGTGATAACACCCATACATACCTTTTTGATTGTTGGTTAGTCTAGAGCTCATCTGTGTGATTCCACTCACACATACTTTCTTTTTGTTTGCGAGGTTAGACTAGACACCATTTGTGTGATTCCACTCACACATCCCTTTTTGATTTTTGGTTAGTCTAGACCTCATCTATGTGATTCCACTCACACATACTTTTTTTTTTTTGCAAGGTTAGACTAGGCACCATTTGTGTGATTCCACTCACATATAACTTTTTGATTTTTGGTTAGTCTAGACCTCATCTGTCTGATTCCACTCACACATACTTTCTTTTTGTTTGCGAGATTAGACTAGACACCATTTGTGCGATTCCACTCACGCATACCTTTTTGATTTTTGGTTAGTCTAGACCTCATCTGTGTGATTCCACTCACACATACTTTCTTTTTGTTTGCGAGGTTAGACTAGAAACCACTTGTGTGATTCCACTTACACATACCTTTTTGATTTTTGGTTAGTCTATACCTCATCTGGGTGATTCCGACTCACCCATATGGGGTAGCTTCGTATGGTCTTCCGACAGTCATGTGATAGGCCTCTATCCCTTTTTCTATGTTTTCTAGATTTCTTATGCAGATTTCTAGAATTTGTGTTTTCTGGATTTCTTATGATGATTTCTAGAATTCGTGCTTCACCAATTTTTGTGATTTTTATTGATAAGATTTATCAATTTTTGTGCATTGGCGAATTCGTGTGTCATTGACTTGTTATGAATACTAGTTTAAGGTATGATACCCCTTTATATCTTTGAGAAGATCCTTGTGACATTTTTGATGAATGAAAATTCATTGGTATTATATTCTGAAGCCAAATATTTTGATGATATTTTTACGTATTAACTTTAGTAACCGTCAATTTTAAAATGAATTTTCAAGCGGTTATCCGCAATGCTGATTTTGTTGTCCGTTTTTACGGTATTTTGAGAAGTGAAATTTCGTTGTCGAAGTTGCTACTTATGTTGCTGTTTTAATCACATGTTTTAAAAAAAAATTATTTTTAAAAATTGTTTCAAAATATAAATCAAAATTGTTTTCAAAATTTTTACAGTTTACGCTTTCAAAAGAATGAGGAAGCGATTTAAACGTTTCAGAAAAATCGAGGACTATGACCCCTTTCTTTTACTGATTCGCTTAATTTCGGATTGTCCATTTGAGAATGTGAAATGTTATTTTTAAAATACACAATTATGCACTTTCAAGAAAACGATGAAGTGAATTAAACGAATTAGTAAAACTCGTGGTTATGGGACATGTGCGTTTTCTATTTCGGTTAATTCCGGACTCGTTAATTGAATATTTGTGATTTCTGATTATCATTTTTGATAACCGAATATTTGTGATTTCTGATTGTCATTTTTGATAATCGGATGTTTGTGGTTTCTGATTATCGTTTTTGGTAATCAGATGTTTGTGATTTCTGGTTATCATTTTTGATATTCGGATGTTTGTGATTTCGGATTATCGTTTTTGATAATCGGATGTTTGTGCTTTCTGATTATCGTTTTTGATAATCGGATGTTTGTGATTTATGATTATCGTTTTTGATAATCGCATTTTTGTGATTTCTGATTATCGTTTTTGATAATCGGATATTTGTGATTTCTGATTATCGTTTTTGATAATCGTATATGTGTGGTTTCTGATTATCGTTTTTGATAATCGGATGTTTGTGATCTTGTTTCGGATAATTGGATGTTTATAGTTTCTGATTATCGTTTTTGATAATCGGATGTTTGTGATTTCTGATTATCGTTTCTGATAATCGGATGTTTGTGATTTCTGATTATCGTTTTTGATAATCAGATATTTGTGATTTCTGATTATCGTTTTTGATAATTGGATATTTGTAATTTAATTATCGTTTGAGATAACTAAAAATTTATGATTTAAGATCTGATTATCATTTGTGATAATTAAATATTTGTGATTTAAGATTTGATTATCAATTGTGATAATTAAATATTCGTTGATTTGTGATTTCTGATTATCGTTTTTGATAATCAAATATTTGTTGTTTCTGATTGCCGCTTGTGATAATTAGATATTTGAGATTTAATTATCGTTTGTGATAATTAAATATTTGTGATTTAAGATTTGATTATCGTTTTGATAATTGAATATTTGTTGATTTGAAATTTGATTACCGTTGTGGTAATTCCTGATTATCGTTTTTGATAGTTAGATATTTGTGATTTGTGTTTTCTAATTTCTTTGTTGATAATTAGATTTGCTGATTTTGCTGTTTTCTAATTATCGTATCGATAATTAGATATTGTTGTTTTGTGATTTCTATATTCTAGTTATCTAATTAATAATTGAATATTGCTGACAATTGCATTTATTCAGTTTTGTTGTTTTCTGAATTATCTATTTGATGGTTAGATTTTGTTGGAAATTTGTGAATTTCTTTTATTGGATTCAAAAGATTTCTTTGGCATCAGTATTCTTGATCTTTATTTTTCTAGCTTAACCAGTTTATGTTAGGAAAGTAAGTAATAGTGACGACCTTAATTATGTAAATTGCGGGGGCGCATTTTCTTTAAGGTGGGGAGTCTGTAACAACCCAAGATTTTTCACCAATTTATAATCATCGTTAAATGTTTAATGGCAATGGCTAATTGCTTTGGGTAGTGTTTAATCGAGATGAAATTCTTTTAAATTTGTTAAAGATTTGTGGGCTTTAAAATAATCATTTGATATTGTCAATTTATGTTGCTCAGTCAGTCGATGTTGCTTGGATGCTAGAGATTGATTCGGGCTTTCAATCGAACCTTGGTCCAATAACCCTCTTTCCTCTATCTTTATTACTTCGGCCCATTCCCTTTACAAATGGATTCAACCCGTCCCCCTCTCTTTATTGATCATTCGAAACCGTAAAACAAAATGATGAAAAGAAAATGGTGGCTCGTTTTCGTTCGTTCGTCTTCACAAATTGGGGCTTCTGTCGATTTCATTCGCTCGTCTTCGAGATGCCACAACGTCGACTCCGCCAAGTGTCGTTGCTCACGGCTGCCACGTCGAAGAAGGTGAGTGTTTCACTCACATGGAATTCCTATCTCGAGTTTATTAGTGTTCAAATTCTATGGTTTTCGTTCGTATTTGATTGTTGAATTCGTCCCTTGACTTGTCGGCCATTCGACTATGTGGGAGATTGATGTTTTCTGAATTGGTTATGTTCCGTGTCTTGATGATTTGCCGTGATGACTTTGAGTTGTCATGAGCATTTGCGTTTTGTTGATTTGAGTTGCATTTTATAATGGGCATCGGCTTTAACTTTGATTTTGGTTTGAATATGTTGTTATGCTTTCGTGAATTTCTGGCATCACCGATCCTTAGGGTTTTGATTTTTATGGCCCCTGTGAGCTTCGTCTCTGGCCATCTTTGTATTCATTCCTGAAGCATTGATTTGAATTTTTGTTAACCACGGCTTTTAAAACTGTTTGATAGTGCTTCGCCCCTTACCTGTTGCACATACAACCTGATGTTTGAACTTGACTTGGTTTGTGATAGTGTTTGACTTGGTCACCGTTGTTTTGTTCTCTGCTATGAATTGCTTTGCTTGATTTTATTCACTTCTTCATTGTAAGTTGTTGATTAATCACTGTGTATATGTGGTACATCAATGTACATATATATAACTTGATTTAGTACACTCTACTATGATTTTAAAACTGTTGTGAGTTGCATCTACATAACTGCTGCTCACTTGATTGCATTCCTTTGCATTGGGTTTGTGTAATCTGGTCTTGTGGCACTGTGTGCAACTCAGTTTGCATTGTGTTCCCTTTGGTGCACTTTTTACCTGGTCATTTTGAGCTGGTTCATTTTTGTGTTCATCACTTGTTTTCCTGTTCATGGTGATGTTTACACTCCTGCATTGTGTATATATATATGTTTGTGCACTGACTTGAGTTCGACTTTAGTTGAGTCTTGTTTGTTGTTGCAATTGCTAGTTTGAGTTATGTTTCCTCTTGCACATGCTCTTTTATACATATGTAAGTGGAGCTCGTGGTCATCCTGCTTTTCCTGGATTGTGTACATCTGTGCACATTGATGTATAGGCATTCATATTGTACTTGCACTTGTAATTATTTCCACACTTGTGCAAGCTGTTTCAGTCTGGACTTGATTTCTTTATGCGGTCCTGTTGACTTGAAGTCTAATCTTCAGGTGGCTTGACTTTGAGTTGTATGGTCTGGACTTAATTCATTTGTGATTCTACCATTGTTACATTTTGGTTTGTGGCTTGTCCGGTTTGATGTGTCATGTACTTATGCACTCGAACCTGATTTGAGATTATCGGTATTCATCCCTTGCCTGTTGCATTTGCAGTGTCTTCATTTGTGCACTGCTATGTATTGGTATCTCGACATATTGATTTTAGCTTGCTTCTGATTTTACTGAACTTTGATAGTCTTGACTAATTTGTTTCGAGACAGCTTTTGTTGCATTGTGATCTTGTGGTGGCTGTAGTCTTTAGTTGCATTTTGCCCTTGTATTCATTTATGCAGTTGCTCTTCTTGGCTTGCATCGCATTGATGTAAATGGATTTGTTTTTCTAATAAACTTGAGTTGAATCCGTATTTCGGGTTTGACCTTGTGCTAGCATTGCGAATTTATTTGAATTGCAATTGAGTTGAACCTGATTTTTCTTGGGTTTGACCTTGTGCTCATTCGTGAATTTTCATTATGTACATCATCACTGTAGTGGCAAGGCATTGCACGCAAGCGTGAACTGCAGCGACACGGTATCGATTTTATTGGTATTTCTTTTACTCTTGATGCATTGATCATGTGTAGTGGCGAGGCAGTACACGTGTGCGTGTGCTGCAACCCTACCTGAATTGATGTTTTTAAGTAATGTTCTAAATACTTGAATTGTTTTGTTTAATTCAATATTTTGGAATTTGCTGATTTGTTGTTAATGCTGTTATGCATTATATTTACCGTTAACCTTTTCTTTATTAAAGGATTGAATAGGTGAAATTATTGTGACTGTCGTCTAATTGTTATTTAATTATTACTGCTTCTGCGCACTAATAACTAATTTTGAATTAGACTGACCCGTGTATTATTTTCTTTTGAATTTAATACTCGGGTCAGACCGAGTTATTACAGGTTGTAGATATCTTACTTTGGGTTGTTGCTAGAGCTATGAAGTCTGTTCTTACTTTTTGGAGTAGCCGTTGTCTTAGTATAGGATGTTGTGTATTCATGTATATTATTTACGATAATGTACTTGTATATGTAACTTCTAGAGTCGACAGTTGTAGTTGTATCATATATATTGTATCACATGTATTGTAACTGACATCGGTTATTATATATATGAGACTTTTTGTTTTATCCGTGTTCCACATTTATATTATCTGTGTTATTATTATATCTACTGTCCTAAACTATTACGAACCATCGTAGTTCGTTTTATACTGGAATTGGGGTATGTCGATGGGAGTAAATAAATCAGAAATGAAAAATGAAAGGATATATATATATATATATATATATATACCACTCCTATCGAGATAACCAAAACTAGTGTAAGGCCAAACTATGGATGGCCGCTCCTCAACAGCCTTATTCTCCGTGCTAGTTGACCGCATTACACCGTTGTGTTCTTGGCTAGCGTGGGTATAGAGGTGGGGCTTCACGGCTTGGTATCAAAGCCAGGGGTTTAGGACAAATATAAAACATAACTTAGATGAAACATGTGTTACAACTATTTGTCGACGTTTTATCTCTCATCTTTGCCTATGATTATCTTTGCTTGCTAGGTTTGAATTCCTAACGCTTATTTATGCGCATTTGATTTTGATTTCGTGAAAGTATTTTGGCTTCAGCCTCTGTTTGCTTTTCGAACTCAAGTTGAGTTTTTGATGATGTTGATTCGTTTTGTACTCGACTATGGCCATTACTTGTTAACTTCAACATTGACTTGATTTTTACTTTTGTTGAAGTCATTTATGCATTTATGCTCGTTTTGCTTTGTTTTTCCAATTGTTAGTCGATTCTTGTTTTTCGATTAGTTGTTATCACCTTTGTCGACTTTGATAACTTCTATTTCTGGAATTTTTGGGTATTCCTACTTTGATGGATTTGGAATCGAATTCTTTGGATTTTATTCACGTCTTCGAATGTGAATTTTAGTGAATTGATTTGGTTTTCAAATTTAATCGATTTTTGATTATTTCCCCGATTTGTTGCTATCATTTATTAGCAACTTTGATGACATTTTCTTCATGATTTTTGTGAACATACTTTTTGAAGGATTCGGTATCGATTTCTTTGGATTCTATTCACATTTTGTATGTGAATTCTTGTGATTGATTATTTCTACAATCATTTTTGTGATTTGTCACTTTAAAAATATAATGGTTTCAATACTAGTAGTAAATATCAGAACTCTTTTATCAAAATGATTTAAACTCTATTTTCAATATCGAACTCTTTTCCTAAACCGTTTTCCAATCTATTAGTATATACAAACCTTTATTTCACTCGTATGAGAAATATAATTAGACGGTTTAGCAAAACAAGTGGTATCAAACGCTTTAGTTTACTTCGTCGGTTAATTTTTGTACTTGTTCGATTGAACCACTCGTGACATTTTTCTAGTGAAGATCTATAGTTTGTTCGTAAATATTTAAGTTAAGCTAGTGGTTATGGGACATGAAGCTAAACTTTTATATTCACTAACTTAGTGTAATTGACACTTCTCGTTGATCATGACGATCATTTTTATGATTTAGACTAGCAATTGTGCGATGTCTCTTTGTTTGCAAGGTTAGACTAGACGCCATTTGTGTGATTCCACTCACACGTACCTTTTTGATTTTTGGTTAGTCTAGACCTCATCTGTGTGATTCCACTCACACATACTTTCTTTTTGTTTGCGAGGTTAGACTAGACACCATTTGTGTGATTCCACTTACACATCCCTTTTTGATTTTTGGTTAGTCTAGACCTCATCTGTGTGATTCCACTCACACATACTTTCTTTTTGTTTGCAAGGTAAGACTAGGCACCATTTGTGTGATTCCACTCACACATACCTTTTTTATTTTTGGTTAGTCTAGACCTCATCTGTGTGATTCCATTCACACAGACTTTCTTTTTGTTTGCGAGGTTAGACTAGACACCATTTGTGTGATTCCACTGACACATACCTTTATAATTTTTGGTTAGTCTAGACCACATCTATGTGATTCCACTCACACATACTTTCTTTTTGTTTGCGAGGTTAGATTAGACACCACTTGTGTGATTCCACTCACACATACCTTTTTGATTTTTGGTTAGTCTAGAACTCATCTGGGTGATTCCGACTCACCCATATGGGGTAGCTCCCCATGGTCTTCGGACCGTCATGTGATAGGCCTCTTCCCTTTTTCTTGTTTTCTGGATTTCTTGTGTAGATTTCTAGAATTTGCGTTTTCTGGATTTCTTGTGCAGATTTCTCGAATTTGTGTTTTCTGGATTTCTTGTGATGATTTCTAGAATTTGTGCTTCACCAATTTTCGTGATTTCTATTGATAAGATTTATCAAATTTTGTGCATTGGTGAATTCGTGTGTGATTGACTTGTTATGAATACTAGTTTAGGGTATGATACCCCTTTCTATCTTTGAGAAGATTCTTGTGACATTTTTGATGACTGAAAATTCATTGTTATTATATTTTGGTGCCAATTATTTTGATGAGATTTTGACGTATTAACTTCAGTAACCGTCAATTTTAAAATGAATTTTCAAGCGGTTATCCCGCAATTCTGATTTTGTTGTCCGTTATTACGATATTTTGAGAAGTGAAATTTCCTTGTCGAAGTTGCTACTGATGTTGCTATTTTAATCACGTGTTTTAAAAATTTGTTATTTTTAAAAATTGTTTCAAAATATAAATCAAAATTGTTTTCAAATTTTTTACAGTTTTCGCTTTCAAAAGAACGAGGAAGCGATTTAAACGTTTCAGAAAAATCGAGGACTATGACCCCTTTCTTTTACTGATTCGCTTAATTCCGAATTGTTCATTTGAGAATGTGAAATGCTATTTTTAAAATACACAATTATGCACTTACAAGAAAACGATGAAGTGAATTAAACGATTTAGTAAAACTCGTGGTTATGGGACATGTGCGTTTGCAATTTCGGTTAATTCCAGACTCGTTAATTGAATATTTGTGATTTCTGATTATCGTTTTTGATAATCGAATATTTATGATTTTTGATTATCATTTTGATAATCTGATATTTGTGTTTTATGATTATCGTTTTTGCTAATCGGATGTTTGTGATTTCTGATTATCCTTTTTTATAATCGGATGTTTGTGATTTCTGATTATCGTTTTGATAATCGGATGTTTGTGATTTTTGATTATCGTTTTTGATAATTGAATATTTGTGATTTCTGATTATCGGTTTTGATAATCAGATATTTGTGATTTCTGATTATCGTTTTTGATAATCGGATATTTGTGGTTTCTGATTATCGTTTCTGATAATCGGATGTTTGTGATTTCTGATTATCGTTTCTGATAATCGGATGTTTATGATTTCTGATTATCGTTTTTGATAATCGGATGTTTGTGATTTCTGATTATCGTTTTTGATAATCAGATGTTTGTGATTTCTGATTATCATTTTTGATTATTGGATATTTGTGATTTAATTATCGTTTGAGATAATTAAAAAAATTTGATTTATGATTTGATTATCATTCGTGATAATTAAATATTTGTGATTTAAGATTTGATTATCAATTGTGATAATTAAATATTCGTTGATTTCTGATTTCTGATTATCGTTTTTGATAATCAGATATTTGTTGTTTATGATTGTCACTTGTGATAATTAGATATTTGAGATTTAATTATCGTTTGCGATAATTAAATATTTGTGATTTAAGATTTGATTATCGTTTTGATAATTGAATATTTGTTGATTTGAAATTTGATTACCGTTGTGGTAATTCCTGATTATCGTTTTTGATAGTTAGATATTTGTGATTTGTGTTTTCTAATTATCTTTGTTGATAATTAGATTTGCTTTTTTCTAATTATCATATCGATAATTAGATATTGTTGTTTTGTGATTTCTAAATTCTAATTATCTAATTGATAATTGAATATTTCTGATAATTGCATTTATTCAGTTTTTTGTTTTCTGAATTATCTATTTGATGGTTAGATTTTGTTGGTAATTTGTGAATTTCTTTTATTGGAATCAAAAGATTTCTTTGGCATCTGTCTTCTTCATCTTTATTTTTCTAGCTCAACCAGTTTATGTTAGGAAAACAATTATTATTGACGTCCTTAATTATGTAAATTGTGGGGGCGCAATTTCTTTAAGGAGGGGAGTCTGTAACAACCCAAGATTTTTCACCAATTTATAACCATCGTTAAATGTTTAATGGTGATGACTAATTACATTGGGTAGTGTTTAATCGAGATGAAATTATTTTAAATTTGTTAAAGATTTGTGGGCTTTAAAATAATCGTTTGATTTTGTCAACTTATCTTGCTCAGTCAGTCGATGTTGCTTGGATGCTAGAGATTGATTCGGGCTTTCAATCGAACCTTGGTCCAATAACCCTCTTTCGATGTTGCTTGGATGCTAGAGATTGATTCGGGCTTTCAATCGAACCTTGGTCCAATAACCCTCTTTCCTCTATCTTTATTACTTCGGCCCATTCCCTCTACAAATGGATTCAACCTGTCCCCCTCTCTTTATTGATCATTCGAAACCCTAAAACAAAATAACGAAAAGAAAAGAAAATGGTGGCTCGTTTTCGTTCGTTCGTCTTCACAAATTAGGGCTTCTGCCGATTTCATTCGCTCGTCTTCGAGATGCCACAGTGTCGACTCCGCCAAGCGTCGTTGCTCACGGCTGCCACGTCAAAGAAAGTGAGTGTTTCACTCACAGCTAATTCCTATCTCGAGTTTATTAGTGTTCGAATTCTACGATTTTCGTTTGTATTTGAACGTTGAATTCGTCCCTTGATTTGTTGACCATTCGACTATGTGGGAAATTGATGTTTTCTGAATTGGTTATGTTCTGTGTCTTGATGATTTGCCGTGATGACTTTGAGTTGTCACGAGCATTTGTGTTTTGTTGATTTGAGTTGCATTTTATAATGGGCATCGGCTTTAACTTTAATTTTGGTTTGAATATGTTGTTTTGATTTCGTGAATTTCTGGCATCACCGATCCTTAGGGCTTTGATTTTTATGGCCCCTGTGAGCTTCGTCTCTGGCCATCTTTGTATTCATTCCTGAAGCATTGATTTGAATTTTTGATAACCACGGCTTTTAAAACTGTTTGACAGTGCTTCGTCCCTTACCTGTTGCACATACAACCTGATGTTTGAACTTGACTTGGTTTGTGATAGTGTTTGACTTGGTCACTGTTGTTTTGTTCTCTGCTATGAATTGCTTTGCTTGATTTTATTCACTGCTTCATTGTAAGTTGTTGATTAATCACTGTGTATATGTGGTAAATCAATGTACATATATATTACTTGATTTTGTACACTCTACTATGATTTTAAAACTGCTGTGAGTTGCATCTTCATAACTGCTGCTCACTTGATTGCATTCCTTTGCATTGGGTTTGTGTAATCTTGTCTTGTGGCACTGTGTGCAACTCAGTTTGCATTGTGTTCCCTTTGGTGCACTTTGTACCTGGTCATTTTGAGCTGTTTCATTTTTGTGTTCATCACTTGATTTCCTGTTCATGGTGATGTTTACACTCCTGCATTGTGTGTATATATATATATGTTTGTCCACTGACTTGAGTTCGACTTTAGTTGAGTCTTGTTTGTTGTTGCAGTTGCTAGTTCGAGTTATGTTTCCTCGTGCACATGCTCATTTATACATATGTCAGTGGAGCTTGTGGTCATCCTGCTTTGCCTGGATTGTGTACATCTGTGCACATTGATGTATATGCATTCATATTGTACTTGCACTTGTAATTATTTCCACGCTTGTGCAAGCTGTTTCAGTCTGGACTTGATTTCTTTATGAGGTCCTGTTGACTTGAAGTTTAATCTTCAGGTGGCTTGACTTTGAGTTGTAAGTTCTGGACTTAATTCATTTGTGATTCTACCACTGTTACATTTTGGTTTGTGGCTTGTCCGGTTTGATGCGTCATGTACTTATGCACTCGAACCTGATTTGTGATTATCGGTATTCATCCCTTGCCTGTTGCATTTGCAGTGTCTTCATTTGTGCACTGCTATGTATTGGTTTCTCAACGTATTGATTTTAGCTTGCTTTCGATTTTACTGAACTTTGATAGTCTCGACTAATTTGTTTCGAGATAGCTTTTGTTGCATTGTGATCTTGTGGTGGCTGTAGTCTTTAGTTGCAGTTTGCCCTTATATTCATTTATGAAGTTGCTCTTCTTGGCTTGCATCGCATTGATGGAATTGGAATTGTTTTTCTAATAAACTTGAGTTGAATACGTATTTCGGGTTTGACCTTGTGCTAGCATTGCGAATTTATTTGAATTGCAATTGAGTTGAACTTGATTTTTCTTGGGTTTGACCTTGTGCTCGTTTGTGAATTTTGTAACGACTCGAGAATTTTCGACTTTCGAAAATTCAACATCGATACTCACTTTATCGACTGCCGAGAAATCGAAGGCCAAAAACCCGAAATGTTAGGGTTTTTTAAAAGAATTTAAGAAAAGAAAAAGAGAGAAGAAGGGAGGAAAGAAAATAGAAAATTTTTAAAATAGAAAGAAAAGAGAATAGAAAGAAAATAGAGAATAGAACGAAATTTTAAAATAGAAGAAAAAGAGAATAGAGGAAAAAGAAAAACAGAACGGAAACAGAAAGACAACAACAGAACAACATCAGAATCTCACAATTCGCAGCGGAACAACATATAATAATAAATGAATAATCTTTAAACAAAGAACTATATCAGTTATTACATTACATTACATTTCATTTCATCAGAGTATATAATCAATATACAACAACAAACAGTGCAGCGGAAAAAGAAATACTATATAATAGTAATACGCCATGCCATCCAGCTTGCCTCCAGCAACTCCAGAATATCCAGAATATCCTGATAAACCTTAACTCTTGACTGCCTGTGTGGAAATTGGTGGGCACCCAGAGTTTAGGAAGGAAAACAATAAACTCCGAGTCAGTCATGTGACTGGTGTGAGAACTCAAACAGTTTATTTAACTTTAAAATCAAAATAGAGAGATATTTTTATATTCAATTCGCAATGCTTTTAAAAATGAGACTACCATAAGGCCTCCCGCACACACACACAATGCAAACGCAGAATCGGAGGAGATTTCTCCTTATGATAGTCAAAGATGCTTGATACGCATTTAAAATAAAATTTGATATTATTACTAGTGCATAGTGTAGAAGAAATTCATTTCGAAAGTAGAATATAAATCTTAGCCAACATACGACCATTATCGTATGCCTACTATAGCTACCATCCAAACAGTGTTTCAACACCATAAGTGAATGATAGGTTCTACAACTAATACCGTACAAGTTTCGTATTGTTTCTTTGGATTTCCAACAAATGGTCAGGCCAAGGAACTTCCCATTGCCACATGAGAATGCATCTGGAAAGACATCCCCGAGAACAAAACCGGAACTCTGCCAACACAAGGCCGGGTTACCCCTAACTGAGTAACAGCTGACCGAATATGCCATCCCCCGGTCCTTTGGGACCTTTCAACCGAGCGCTCGTAATCAATTCACACAATCATAACAAAGTGTTTTCAACATGAGTAAGTATCTGGGCTCCATACCATGATACCACCCTTTTCCAGAAGGAAATGCACATATCCTAAAGGGCGCTACCCCTCATAACCTTGCCGCATCTTTCCTGTTTTGACCATTCCCGAGGTGTGAGGCTCGACGAAGTCACGTCCACAAAAACATACTTTATACAAAATCCATGCTTTGGGTCAACAAATGATCATAGAAATGATCACCAAGATAGACGATCAAATAAATGATCCTATCACAAATAATCAACACAATGATCATTTCACAGCAACACTCAGCATGTCACATTACCAAAATTGGGAATATATCGCTGATAACCTTCAACTATATAACCTCTGAGTTCGTACGCCTCAGAGAAGGGTGTTAAGCTAAGAGAATAAATTCTCCGCCACCAACAGAAATATATTTGAAAGAAATCGGCTTTATATCTCAACTTGTAATGTCAGGCATACAATCCATACAAGTCTGTTCTGGGATCGAACAGAACCGAAGGCACTTACAAAGAAGTCCTTGCAATCCGGATATTCACAATCCCGATCGGATTTCCCATCACTTAGGGAGTTTCTATACCGGCGCGACTCGGTGCAGAAACAATCGATAGGTCATCCTATCGCTTTCGCAAATACCCGGTCTTCATCACCGGTCTTCAAATGCTATCCATAGCGTCAAATCACATATTCAGAATGGGTTATATGACACAAAGGTCCTTTCCCGGCTAAACCGAATAGTGAGCGAAACATTTTAAAAATATATGGATATTGGGATTTCAATTAAGTCACAACTTATTACCCAAAACTTTTCTTCAAATGGCTTAACAAATTACCATTTTCAATCTTTAAACAAAAAGATTCATTTTCACAACCTTTAACGGTTTTAAACAATTTTCACATTTTAATCTTTTAAACAAAAGATTCATTCACAGATTTTCCAAATCAATTTTCATTTCAATTTAACTCGTTAAATCTTCAAATCAAAGATTTAACTTATAACTTTCAAAACAATTTCATTTCAATTTGATTTACTCGTTAAATCTTTAAATCAAAGATTTAACTTATAACTTTCAAAACAATTTCATTTCAATTTGATTTAAACAAATCATCAATTTTAATTTGTTAAAAAATAAGCAGATTTAATTCATAGCTTTCAAAAAGAATTCATTCATAACTTAGAAAAATCATTTCTCTATTCAATCTTGAAATTCCCCTAATTAACTGGAATCTCAGTTCTTATCTAAAAGTGTTTATCATTTGAAAACAACAGTTTTCATTTTGGAAATCTGATTCATTTGTACGAGTTGAAATCCTTGGGTTAAATTCAAATTCCCAAAAATAATACTTTTTTTAAAAAAAAATGATTTAACTCATAATGACTAGTATAATATTATTAATCCCTAGTTTCAAATTACAGAATTCAATTTGAATATTGAATTCAAATTTAATTTAAAGTATTTAAATTCCAACACTTAATCCAGTTATTCAAAATAAATTTCCATCTTTGAAATTCCCTTTTCAATTGCTTTTCACATTTAGTCCGATTCCATTTCCAAAACATTTGAATTTAAAAATTCAAATTTAAAACTATTTCAAACATCTGTGACTTAACCGATTTCCTCGTGAAATCCATATTTGTGTGTGTATGGTGGGGTCCAGGTATTTTACACACAATAGTGCAACAATAGTAATCATCACAGATTTCAATCACAACAATATCGATAAGCGGTATATTCCAATATCGCTTATCTATATTCACATATGCACAGATAGGAAATATGAACGCATCGTAAATAATTAAACTACATTCATCATAGATCACACTGAATTAATTCATAGCACAAAACATAGCATATCAGAGATATCGAACAGTTCAACAATCAGTAGAATTCAAATCTCTATAAGTGAACTCAATTATGAAATTGTCTGATAAATTTAAATCAGATGGGTAATCAGATGGGTCATCAATCTGGTTAATTAACATCAATCAATTCCAAATCATTTGATTGATTGTTGTTTAATCGTTAATTGAATAAATTAATCAACTTTTAATTAATTTAAATAATTAACCTTTTATTATTCAATTATCATTTAATTAATTCACTTAACTTATCATAAAAATCTTTAATTAACTTTTTTTTAATTATTAATTAATAACCTTAATTATTAATTAATAGACTTAAGTATCCATTTATTAGGCACAAATTACTCAATTAAGTCATTTATTAATTCTTAATTTAATTACTTAATTAGTTGACTACAAATCTTACACTAATTAACTTTAAGTAATTTATTACAAATTATTAATCACATAATCATTAATTAGCCAATCTCTAATTACAACTATAATTTAAGTATTCTTAGTTACTTTATAAGATAATTAATTAATTATTATTCATTTTAATTAACATTTTAAAACTCTTCTTTAAACTTTGAAAATCAAATTACTACCGACTACAAACTTAAATGTCAATAAATTTTACACTTAACTTAAAGTAATTACTTAATTAAAATATAAATTAAGGTTTAAAAAAATTTGTTATGTACTCACTTGATTGATTAACTGGAAACAAATCCTTAACTTAAAAAAACAGTCAACGTCATTTACTTTATATTATAAACTGTAAATAAATTGGGCTTAACCCATTTCGAGATTAACCCAAGCATACCCAGGTTTTTCACTCGAACTCACGTATGAACACACGCAACCACCAGATAGAATTGCGTGCACCTCTTCTTCTCTTTTTCTTCTTTTTGTTTTTCTTCCAGTAAATTGAATTTAAGCTTAAGTTAAAAATATAACTTCAGTTACACGACCCTGCTCTCGCACCTGGGTTTAACTCAAGGCACTTAAAATTTGCTTCGAGCAAATCAACTGAAATCCCGAGCATGGCTTCGAGCTTCCCCGTACCTTGCTTCTTCTTCTTCCCTGTATACACTTCTTCTTCTTTTCAATTTTATAAAATTTAAAAACTGCAGTGATAAAAACACTCATGCGCATCGGGTTCGACACGATTTGCTTCCCAAAAATACTCGAGCAACATCACGCGACTGCCACGATAACATCCCATGCCATCCAAACTGTAACGTTTCGATTTTTCGTTGCCGAAAAACCGAATACGTTATGGGTTTAAGAAAGAAGAAAGGAAGAAGAAGAGAAGAAGGTAGAAGATGGAGAGAAGAAAGAATAGAAAAATAGAGGGAAGAGAAAAACAGAAAATAGAAATTTTATATTTTTAAACAAAGAACATAGAACAGAACAGAAAACAACAGAACAACATCAGAATCTCATAATTCGCAGCGGAACAACATATAATAAATAAATGAATAATCTTTAAACAAAGAACCATATCAGTTATTACATTACATCACATTTCATTACATCATATCATCAGAGTGTACAACAACAACAACAAACAGTGCAGCGGAAAAAGAAATACTATATAAACTAGTAATACGCCATACCATCCAGCTTGCCTCCAGCAATTCCAGAATATCCTGATAAACCTTACTCTTGACTGCCCGTGTGAAAATTGGTGGGCACCCAGAGTTTAGGAAGGAAAACAATAAACTCCAAGTCAGTCATGTGACTGGTGTGAGAACTCAAAACAATTTATTTATCTTTAAAATCAAAATAGAGGAATATTTTTATTCTATTCGCAATGCTTTTAAAAATGAGACTACCATAAGACCTCCTGCCACACACACAATGCAAACGCAGACTTGGAGAAGATTTCTTCTTATGATAGTCAAAGATGCTTGATACGCATTAAAATCAAATCAATTTTGATATTATTATTAGTGCATAGTGTAGAAGATATTTCGAAAGTAGAATATAAATCTTAGCCAGCATAGGTACCATTATATTATGCCTACTATATCTACCTCCTGAGGAAGCAGGTTCTACAACTAAAACCGTACAAGATCGTATTGTTTCTTTGGATTTCCAACAAATGGTCAGGCCAAGGAACTTCCCATTGCCACATGAGAATGCCTCTGGAAAGACATCCCCGAGAACCAAACCGGAACTCTGCCAACACAAGGCCGGGTTACCCATAACTGGGTAACTACTGATACGAGCACGCCATTCCCCGATCGTAAACGACCTTTCTCACGGGATCCCGAAAACCAACAACCACAAAGTAATAAATTCGCAGTAACCACATAGGTTAAATATCTGGGCTCCATACCATGATACCACCTCTATCCAGAAGGAAATGTACATACCCTAAAGGGTGCTACCCCTCATAACCTTGCCGCATCTTTCCTGTTTTGACCATTTTCGGGGTGTGAGGCTCGATGAAGTCACGTCCACAAAAACATACTTTATACAAAAGTCATGCTTTGGGTCAACAAATGATCAACACAATGATCACCAAGATAGACGATCAAATAAATGATCCTATCATAAATAATCAACACAATGATCATTTCACAGCAACACTCAGTATGTCACATTACCAAATTGGGAATATATCGCTGATAACTTCAACTATATAACCTCTGAGCTCGTACGTCTCAGAGAAGGGTGTTAAGCTAAAAGAATAAATTCTCCGCCACCACAGAAATATATTTGAAAGAAATCGGCTTTACATCTCAACTTGTAATGTCAGACACACAATCCATACAAGTCTGTTCCGGGCTCGAACAGAACCGAAGGCACTTACAAAGAAGTCCTTGCAATCCGAATAATCTCTAATCACGTTCGGGTTTCCCATCACATATGGAGATCTCAATACCAGGGATCAGCCAGTGCAGAGACAATCAACAAGAAATCCTTTCGCTTTCGAAAATATCCGGTCTTCAACACCGATCTTCGAATGCAATTCATAACGACGTATCACATATTCGGAATGGGTTATACGACCCCAAGGTCCTTTCCCGGTTAACCCGAATAGTGAGCGCTTATTTTTTTTTTAAAAAAAATAAGTGTGGCATTCAATTTCAATTTCAAACAATTCACAACAAATACCTATTTAAAGGTAAATATTGATAGTCAGTTATTGAACTATCAATAGATATGCCAACATCACCAGATTCCAAATAATTTTCCAAATTATTTATTTCACAAAAATATCTTTATAAGATATAAACATAATTTCCATACTTTAAAAGTAAATCAATATTTATTTTTAAATCTAATTTCCCAATTTCATTTATAAATTCTATATTGAATTTACATTCCAAAATATTTATGAATATACGATTTCCATTCAATTTCTAATATTCATTTTCAATTTATCTTCAAAAGGATAAATTCCAAATATTCACTTAATATTGGAAAAGCATTTCTATACTTATTAAAAATAAGTAATTCACAGATCTTTTTATTTTCTATACTTAGAAAATATTTAATATACTCTAATCGAAATTAAGTATATATTTCATTCTTTTAAGGAAATCATTCACTTAATCATATTTATTTGGGTCAAAACGAATGTCGCGTAAAACATCGTTACGACAACCCAAAATCACTAGTATAGGGATTCGAAATTAAAATAGATATATAAATCCCAATACTATACAAAAACATTTCCTTTCGGAAATCATTTAATATAACAACAGTGTTATAGTCCACCATTTCCTTTTATTTCTCGAAAGCATCTATTTCAACAATAAATGTTGAAATCTATGGTTTCGAATCTCAATACAGTTTAAAACATCTTTAGATCGTTTTAATTCTATTTAAAACATCACATCTAAAACAATTTCTTTAACATAATATTCACTATTCAAAAACGTGAATACACTTGTTAATAAATTTCATCACTTCTATTCATTTTATTTTAAAGAATTATTCACTGTCTAAAACCTGAATATAATTCCATAAATAAATTACAACAATTCCTTATTAAAATAAGTAGTTTGCGAATTTATAAAACAATGTTTATAAATTCCATTTCTATTTATTTTATAACTACTTTCTTTATAAATCTCCTTTATAAATCTATTCAATTTCATATCTCAATGATATACTAAAAATTCATATAAGTCAAATACTTATAATCTATTTATTTACAAAATCATTCCTTCAAACTTCCCAAATCTATAAATCTTATAACTTCTAAGATTCATTTATTTATCCACATCTATTTCCTAAATAACTTTATAAATTTTATTTATAAAATTCTATTTAGAACTTCACCGTTATAATTCTATAAGTTTCATTCATTTGTGAAATTCATTCACAATTCTTTTTTATACTTATAAAAACTAGTTTTATAATTCCAATATTTTTAATTTATAAATATCAATTTATAAATCTTTTAATATAAATCAATTTATATTATTACTTTAAACATCTTTAAACTCTTTTATAATTTCATCATTCTGATTTATAAAATAAAAAATTTTATAAATCCTATTTTTAAACTTCTTATAATAAATTCAGAAATCCAGTTCAAACTATTTTATAAAATCACTAATCCCATATTTTCAAAAAAATGAACTTTTAACTGTATTCCTCAAAAATCATAATTTTCATAATATTAAAATTATAACGTTTATTTATTTAAGATGAATCAATTCCAAAAATATTTTATAAACGTATATTTCCAAGAATCACTTTAGAAATCAAAAATCGTTATTTTTAAACTTCTAATTTGGATCCGATGATGCAACACATCAATATTCAATCACAACTTTCAAACATCATATATCATCCATGATAACAATCAAATATCACAATATATGAAATCAAATAAATATTTGTGAGGAATCCAGTTGGATCCCTCCAACCTGTTTCCCTGCATCCACAGACATTAGCACAATACCAATTCCGTTTCGAGACGAAATATCGCGGTACATGGGATTTTATAAATATATATCCGCTTACTAACGGCGCAATAGGATCTCATCCGCTAAAAGAAAATGCAGGAAATCAATCAACTGCAATATATACATATACCAATATATATATATTGCTATATATAATATAATACCAATTCCACTTCGAGGTGGAATATCGCGGTATATGTGTGTAATAAATAACCTCCGCTTACTAACGGCGTATAGGGTCTATTCGCATCCAACATATATATATCAATCACCATTCAAGCATTCAATCAACAAATTTTAAATCTAACTATTTAAAATTTAAATAAACAACAAAATTCCTTTTGAGTGAGAAGTTCTCACCTTTATTCCTGTTTGCAATCCACTTCCAATTCAACTTGTTTTCTTCATTTATACCTTGTATAAATAATTATACAGTTTGTTAATATTTGAATTAATCGAACTGTTAATTTTCATTTGATAATTTCGATTCATTGGTGATTTCATTTTAATAGTTAAATTAACTGATGGTTTTATTTAAACCAATTTCTTCTTTAAAATTTTATTTAACTAAAATTTAAATTTCCTTTTATAAATTAAATCAACTAACACATTTTTTTTTTTGGGTTTTAACTATTAAATTTGTTATAAATAAATTTTCCTTTTAAATAATTCTATTCAACTACAATTTAATTTTAAAACTAAATTTTCTTCTTAAATAGATTTAATTAACTTACCCTTAAATTAAATTTATCAACTAATTATTTCAATCTCAAGTCAATGATTTCTATTTTAAACTAAAAATTAAAGATTCAAACTGATTTTCTTTTTAAAATAATTCTAACATCTTGCTTATATAAATTTTCTTAAATCTTTTAAAATTCCTTTGTTTAATAAATTATTTTAACTAAAATTTTAATTTAACATCTATAAATTAACAATTTACTTTACTGTAAAAATGTTTTTTTTTTCATAAATACGTATACGTAAAATATATATATATATATATATATATATATATATATATATATATATATATATATATATATATATATATATATATATATAAATAGCTTCCTGCAAATCCATCAGCTCGCGTTGCCGTCGCTATGCCCCATCGATCGAGCGCCAATCCCACGGCCACCATTGACGATCGCACGCCTCACGCGAGACCCCCCTAGCTACTGCAGATGTCGCCGCCCCCCACTTCTTCGAAGTCGCGTCCACGAATCCATCGCGTCGCGACATCACGCCTTGAATTGCACGGCCCCCCAAAATCGCCGCTACCCCTTGCTGTCGATTTCGCGCCGCCGTCCCTGCGCATGCGCGCTCACCGCCGCACCGCCATCTCGTGCGCCGTCGCCTCCACTGCATTGAATCGCGACATCCCCTCTGCTCGACCCCCAATCGATCGCCGCGGCTTCCCATTTTTGATTTCGTCGTTGTTTTTTTTTTAATTTTGTAACTGCGTTTTGATTTGAGAGAAGAAGAAGGAAAGGGGGAGATACGAACGAGATTTTAGGAGGCTTCGGCCATTGTTTTTATCTCTCTGTGGTTTGATTTTGAAGGTGAGGGACGTGATATTTAAAATCGTGAAGAACATGGGCTGCACGATCTTTTCTTCGTGAATTTAGGCATAAATTTAGGCGTGGTTAAAGGAAGAACGTGCTGTGTTTGACTAAAATTTAAATTTAAATTTAAATTGAATTTGATTTAAATTTTCGACGCGTTTACTCAACGTACGCTCACATATAAACTCAAAAAAATACGAAATTTGAAATCCTAGAATAATTCAATATTACGGACTCAATGGAACTGGTTTCGTCGAATTCCGAGACTGTGCCTCGGACGGCTATTTTTAAATATCGATTCAAACGATAAAATTTCCAAATTGAAAAATCACTTTAAAATTCAATTCCGAAGCTTCTGTTACCTTCAGTATTATCAATATGAAATTTACAAGCCTTTGAAATATTTTTATTCAGCTTAAAATTGAAGATTCAAATTTTTATTCAACTTTCAATAGATTAAATTCTAAAATTTAGTCGCTAAATTTATTCCGATAATTTGCAATTCAAATCAAACCATCCTTTAAATATTTAAAATTAATTAAATATTCTCAAATTAAATTATTCTAAATTCTGGGTCGTTACAATCTTTCCCCCTTAAAAGAATTTCGTCCCGAAATTACAAGTTAAGAAGAATGCCCTTATCCCGTCTACTATTTTTCACAATCCAAATAGTCTTATCAACTCATTAACACAAATCTTTTTACTAGAGATTCACTATCATTCCAACTATCTTTCCAACTCCAATTATAAGTTTCAAACAATATTGTTTCCCTAACAATTCAAGTTTAAATTCAAATTCAAATT
Organism: Allium cepa; assembly: GCA_030765085.1. Classification (NCBI taxonomy): domain Eukaryota; kingdom Viridiplantae; phylum Streptophyta; class Magnoliopsida; order Asparagales; family Amaryllidaceae; genus Allium; species Allium cepa. Next base: position 762,112,209 of record CM060937.1, on the reverse strand, counting down.
TCAAACTTTCAAAATTTTGCTCAAAATTTTTCTAACACCCTAAATTTTCGAAAAATTTCGCCAGCGTTTCATTTGCGCGGCTCGATCGGTACGACTACAAAATGGCACCACGGCCCCTCAGAATCAAAAAGAAAAGAGAAAAGCCAAGTGGCTAGAGAAGAAAGTCATCAAATCTCATACTGAAATTGAAATGCGTACCTTTTTGTCGAGCAATTCAATTTTATCTTTGAAATCAAAATCTCAATTCCTTTATACACCTGTATATCCTGCTAGTAGTAGTAGCATACAAATCCAAATACAATATTCAAACCAATTTGCCAATTCTATTGCAAAATTTCGATATATGTTTCTTATATATTTTAACTTCACTATTGAAGTTACATATTCATTTCATTCAATTTTACTCTTCAATTCAATTCACAATTTCAATTCTATTTGAATTCAATTCCATTTGAAATTATTTCACAAATGAATAAATTATCGAGTTAATTTACTTGAATCCAATCTATCTTATTTAATTCCATATACTAATGATAATAATTCAATATTATCACTTCTTAACAATCATGCAACCATATACTATAATAATTCATAGAAAATCATTTCTTTTCTATACAAAAATAGTTTTGGGCAAAATTATCTTATTTACCCGATCCCAAAATCAATTTTATATTCACTAACAAATACGCTCTCATATCTTTTATTACACTCAAACTCATTCTAGAGTACTGCTGACTCTATCTCTAACGAGTAATACCCAACAGAACCATGGTTGTCGCTTAACCATAAGCTCTGATACCAAATGTAACGTTTCGATTTTTCGTTGCTGAAAAACCGAATACGTTATTGGTTTAAGAAAGAAGAAAGGAAGAAGAAGAGAAGAAGGTAGAAGATGGAGAGAAGAAAGAATAGAATAATAGAGGGAAGAGAACAATAGAAAATAGAAATTTTATATTTTTAAACAAAGAACATAGAACAGAACAGAAAACAACAGACCAACATCAGAATCTCACAATTCGCAGCGGAACAACATATAATAAATAAATGAATAATCTTTAAACAAAGAACCATATCAGTTATTACATTACATCACATTTCATTACATCATATCATCAGAGTGTACAACAACAACAACAAACAGTGCAGCGGAAAAAGAAATACTATATAAACTAGTAATACGCCATGCCATCCAGCTTGCCTCCAGCAATTCCAGAATATCCTGATAAACCTTACTCTTGACTGCCCGTGTGAAAATTGGTGGGCACCCAGAGTTTAGGAAGGAAAACAATAAACTCCAAGTCAGTCATGTGACTGGTGTGAGAACTCAAAACAGTTTATTTATCTTTAAAATCAAAATAGAGGAATATTTTTATTCTATTCGCAATGCTTTTAAAAATGAGACTACCATAAGACCTCCTGCCACACACACAATGCAAACGCAGACTTGGAGAAGATTTCTTCTTATGATAGTCAAAGATGCTTGATACGCATTAAAATCAAATCAATTTTGATATTATTATTAGTGCATAGTGTAGAAGATATTTCGAAAGTAGAATATAAATCTTAGCCAGCATAGGTACCATTATATTATGCCTACTATAGCTACCTCCTGAGGAAGCAGGTTCTACAACTAAAACCGTACAAGATCGTATTGTTTCTTTGGATTTCCAACAAATGGTCAGGCAAGGAACTTCCCATTGCCACATGAGAATGCCTCTGGAAAGACATCCCCGAGAACCAAACCGGAACTCTGCCAACACAAGGCCGGGTTACCCCTAACTGGGTAACTACTGACACGAGCACGCCATTCCCCGATCGTAAACGACCTTTCTCACGGGATCCCGAAAACCAACAACCACAAAGTAATAAATTCGCAGTAACCACATAGGTTAAATATCTGGGCTCCATACCATGATACCACCTCTATCCAGAAGGAAATGTACATACCCTAAAGGGTGCTACCCCTCATAACCTTGCCGCATCTTTCCTGTTTTGACCATTTCCGGGGTGTGAGGCTCGACGAAGTCACGTCCACAAAAACATACTTTATACAAAAGCCATGCTTTGGGTCAACACAATGATCAACACAATGATCACCAAGATAGACGATCAAATAAATGATCCTATCATAAATAATCAACACAATGATCATTTCACAGCAACACTCAGTATGTCACATTACCAAATTGGGAATATATCGCTGATAACTTCAACTATATAACCTCTGAGCTCGTACGTCTCAGAGAAGGGTGTTAAGCTAAAAGAATAAATTCTCCGCCACCACAGAAATATATTTGAAAGAAATCGGCTTTACATCTCAACTTGTAATGTCAGACACACAATCCATACAAGTCTGTTCCGGGCTCGAACAGAACCGAAGGCACTTACAAAGAAGTCCTTGCAATCCGAATAATCTCTAATCACGTTCGGATTTCCCATCACATATGGAGATCTCAATACCAGGGATCAGCCAGTGCAGAGACAATCAACAAGAAATCCTTTCGCTTTCGAAAATATCCGGTCTTCAACACCGATCTTCGAATGCAATTCATAACGACGTATCACATATTCGGAATGGGTTATACGACCCCAAGGTCCTTTCCCGGTTAACCCGAATAGTGAGCGCTTATTTTTTTTTTTTAAAATAAGTGTGGCATTCAATTTCAATTTCAAACAATTCACAACAAATACCTATTTAAAGGTAAATATTGATAGTCGGTTATTGAACTATCAATAGATATGCCAACATCACCAGATTCCAAATAATTTTCCAAATTATTTATTTCACAAAAATATCTTTATAAGATATAAACATAATTTCCATACTTTAAAAATAAATCAATATTTATTTTTAAATCTAATTTCCCAATTTCATTTATAAATTCTATATTGAATTTACATTCCGAAATATTTATGAATATACGATTTCCATTCAATTTCTAATATTCATTTTCAATTTATCTTCAAAAAGATAAATTCCAAATATTCACTTAATATTGGAAAAGCATTTCTATACTTATTAAAAATAAGTAATTCACAGATCTTTTTATTTTCTATACTTAGAAAATATTTAATATGCTCTAATCGAAATTAAGTATATATTTCATTGTTTTAAGGAAACCATTCACTTAATCATATTTATTTGGGTCAAAACGAATGTCGCGTAAAACATCGTTACGACAACCCAAAATCACTAGTATAGGGATTCGAAATTAAAATAGATATATAAATCCCAATACTATACAAAAACATTTCCTTTCGGAAATCATTTAATATAACAACAGTGTTATAGTCCACCATTTCCTTTTATTTCTCGAAAGCATCTATTTCAACAATAAATGTTGAAATCTATGGTTTCGAATCTCAATACAGTTTAAAACATCTTTAGATCGTTTTAATTCTATTTAAAACATCACATCTAAAATAATTTCTTTAACATAATATTCACTATTCAAAAACGTGAATACACTTGTTAATAAATTTCATCACTTCTATTCATTTCATTTTAAAGAATTATTCACTGTCTAAAACCTGAATATAATTCCATAAATAAATTACAACAATTCCTTATTAAAATAAGTAGTTTGCGAATTTATAAAACAATGTTTATAAATTCCATTTCTATTTATTTTATAACTACTTTCTTTATAAATCTCCTTTATAAATCTATTCAATTTCATATCTCAATGATATACTAAAAATTCATATAAGTCAAATACTTATAATCTATTTATTTACAAAATCATTCCTTCAAACTTCCCAAATCTATAAATCTTATAACTTCTAAGATTCATTTATTTATCCACATCTATTTCCTAAATAACTTTATAAATTTTATTTATAAAATTCTATTTAGAACTTCACCGTTATAATTCTATAAGTTTCATTCATTTGTGAAATTCATTCACAATTCTTTTTTATACTTATAAAAACTAGTTTTATAATTCCAATATTTTTAATTTATAAATATCAATTTATAAATCTTTTAATATAAATCAATTTATATTATTACTTTAAACATCTTTAAACTCTTTTATAATTTCATCATTCTGATTTATAAAATAAAAAATTTTATAAATCCTATTTTTAAACTTCTTATAAAAAATTCAGAAATCCAGTTCAAACTATTTTATAAAATCACTAATCCCATATTTTCAAAAAAATGAACTTTTAACTGTATTCCTCAAAAATCATAATTTTCATAATATTAAAATTATAACATTTATTTATTTAAGATGAATCAATTCCAAAAATATTTTATAAACGTATATTTCCAAGAATCACTTTAGAAATCAAAAATCGTTATTTTTAAACTTCTAATTTGGATCCGATGATGCAACACATCAATATTCAATCACAACTTTCAAACATCATATATCATCCATGATAACAATCAAATATCACAATATATGAAATCAAATAAATATTTGTGAGGAATCCAGTTGGATCCCTCCAACCTGTTTCCCTGCATCCACAGACATTAGCACAATACCAATTCCGTTTCGAGACGAAATATCGCGGTACATGGGATTTTATAAATATATATCCGCTTACTAACGGCGCAATAGGGTCTCATCCGCTAAAAGAAAATGCGGGAAATCAATCAACTGCAATATATACATATACCAATATATATATATTGCTATATATAATATAATACCAATTCCACTTCAAGGTGGAATATCGCGGTATATGTGTGTAATAAATAACCTCCGCTTACTAACGGCGTATAGGGTCTATTCGCATCCAACATATATATATATATCAATCACCATTCAAGCATTCAATCAACAAATTTTAAATCTAACTATTTAAAATTTAAATAAACAACAAAATTCCTTTTGAGTGAGAAGTTCTCACCTTTATTCCTGTTTGCAATCCACTTCCAATTCAACTTGTTTTCTTCATTTATACCTTGTATAAATAATTATACAGTTTGTTAATATTTGAATTAATCGAACTGTTAATTTTCATTTGATAATTTCGATTCATTGGTGATTTCATTTTAATAGTTAAATTAACTGATGGTTTTATTTAAACCAATTTCTTCTTTAAAATTTTATTTAACTAAAATTTAAATTTCCTTTTATAAATTAAATCAACTAACACATTTTTTTTTGGGTTTTAACTATTAAATTTGTTATAAATAAATTTTCCTTTTAAATAATTCTATTCAACTACAATTTAATTTTAAAACTAAATTTTCTTCTTAAATAGATTTAATTAACTTACCCTTAAATTAAATTTATCAACTAATTATTTCAATCTCAAGTAAATGATTTCTATTTTAAACTAAAAATTAAAGATTCAAACTGATTTTCTTTTTAAAATAATTCTAACATCTTGCTTATATAAATTTTCTTAAATCTTTTAAAATTCCTTTGTTTAATAAATTATTTTAACAAAAATTTTAATTTAACATCTATAAATTAACAATTTACTTTACTGTAAAAATGTTTTTTTTTTCATAAATACGTATACGTAAAAATATATATATATATATATATATATATATATATATATATATATATATAAAATAGCTTACTGCAAATCCATCAGCTCGCGTTGCCGTCGCTATGCCCCATCGATCGAGCGCCAATCCCACGGCCACCATTGACGATCGCACGCCTCACGCGAGACCCCCCTAGCTACTGCAGATGTCGCCGCCCCCCACTTCTTCGAAGTCGCGTCCACGAATCCATCGCGTCGCGACATCATGCCTTGAATTGCACGGCCCCCCAAAATCGCCGCTACCCCTTGCTGTCGATTTCGCGCCGCCGTCCCTGCGCATGCGCGTTCACCGCCGCACCGCCATCTCGTGCGCCGTCGCCTCCACTGCATTGAATCGCGACATCCCCTCTGCTCGACCCCCAATCAATCGCCGTGGCTTCCCATTTTTGATTTCATCGTTGTTTTTTTTTTAATTTTGTAACTGCGTTTTGATTTGAGAGAAGAAGAAGGAAAGGGGGAGATACGAACGAGATTTTAGGAGGCTTCGGCCATTGTTTTTATCTCTCTGTGGTTTGATTTTGAAGGTGAGGGACGTGATATTTAAAATCGTGAAGAACATGGGCTGCACGATCTTTTCTTCGTGAATTTAGGCATAAATTTAGGCGTGGTTAAAGGAAGAACGTGCTGTGTTTGACTAAAATTTAAATTTAAATTTAAATTGAATTTGATTTAAATTTTCGACGCGTTTACTCAACGTACGCTCACATATAAACTCAAAAAAATACGAAATTTGAAATCCTAGAATAATTCAATATTACGGACTCAATGGAACTGGTTTCGTCGAATTCCGAGACTGTGCCTCGGACGGCTATTTTTAAATATCGATTCAAACGATAAAATTTCCAAATTGAAAAATCACTTTAAAATTCAATTCCGAAGCTTCTGTTACCTTCAGTACTATCAATATGAAATTTACAAGCCTTTGAAATATTTTTATTCAGCTTAAAATTGAAGATTCAAATTTTTATTCAACTTTCAATAGATTAAATTCTAAAATTTAATCGCTAAATTTATTCTGATAATTTGCAATTCAAATCAAACCATCCTTTAAATATTTAAAATTAATTAAATATTCTCAAATTAAATTATTCTAAATTCTGGGTCGTTACAATCTTTCCCCCTTAAAAGAATTTCGTCCCGAAATTACAAGTTAAGAAGAATGCCCTTATCCCGTCTACTATTTTTCACAATCCAAATAGTCTTATCAACTCATTAACACAAATCTTTTTACTAGAGATTCACTATCATTCCAACTATCTTTCCAACTCCAATTATAAGTTTCAAACAATATTGTTTCCCTAACAATTCAAGTTTAAATTCAAATTCAAATTTCGAACTTTCAAAATTTTGCTCAAAATTTTTCTAAACCCTAAATTTTCGAAAAATTTCGCCAGCGTTTCCTTTGCGCGGCTCGATCGGTACGACTACAAAATGGCACCACGGCCCCTCAGAATCAAAAAGAAAAGAGAAAAGCCAAGTGGCTAGAGAAGAAAGTCATCAAATCTCATACTGAAATTGAAATGCGTACCTTTTTGTCGAGCAATTCAATTTTATCTTTGAAATCAAAATCTCAATTCCTTTATACACCTGTATATCCTGCTAGTAGTAGTAGCATACAAATCCAAATACAATATTCAAACCAATTTGCCAATTCTATTGCAAAATTTCGATATATGTTTCTTATATATTTTAACTTCACTATTGAAGTTACATATTCATTTCATTCAATTTTACTCTTCAATTCAATTCACAATTTCAATTCTATTTGAATTCAATTCCATTTGAAATTATTTCACAAATGAATAAATTATTGAGTTAATTTACTTGAATCCAATCTATCTTATTTAATTCCATATACTAATGATAATAATTCAATATTATCACTTCTTAACAATCATGCAACCATATACTATAATAATTCATAGAAAATCATTTCTTTTCTATACAAAAATAGTTTTGGGCAAAATTATCTTATTTACCTGATCGCAAAATCAATTTTATATTCACTAACAAATACGCTCTCATATCTATTATTACACTCAAACTCATTCTAGAGTACTGCTGACTCTATCTCTAACGAGTAATACCCAACAGAACCATGGTTGTCGCTTAACCATAAGCTCTGATACCAAATGTAACGTTTCGATTTTTCGTTGCCGAAAAACCGAATACGTTATTGGTTTAAGAAAGAAGAAAGGAAGAAGAAGAGAAGAAGGTAGAAGATGGAGAGAAGAAAGAATAGAATAATAGAGGGAAGAGAACAATAGAAAATAGAAATTTTATATTTTTAAACAAAGAACATAGAACAGAACAGAAAACAACAGAACAACATCAGAATCTCACAATTCGCAGCGGAACAACATATAATAAATAAATGAATAATCTTTAAACAAAGAACCATATCAGTTATTACATTACATCACATTTCATTACATCATATCATCAGAGTGTACAACAACAACAACAAACAGTGCAGCGGAAAAAGAAATACTATATAAACTAGTAATACGCCATGCCATCCAGCTTGCCTCCAGCAATTCCAGAATATCCTGATAAACCTTACTCTTGACTGCCCGTGTGAAAATTGGTGGGCACCCAGAGTTTAGGAAGGAAAACAATAAACTCCAAGTCAGTCATGTGACTGGTGTGAGAACTCAAAACAGTTTATTTATCTTTAAAATCAAAATAGAGGAATATTTTTATTCTATTCGCAATGCTTTTAAAAATGAGACTACCATAAGACCTCCTGCCACACACACAATGCAAACGCAGACTTGGAGAAAATTTCTTCTTATGATAGTCAAAGATGCTTGATACGCATTAAAATCAAATCAATTTTGATATTATTATTAGTGCATAGTGTAGAAGATATTTCGAAAGTAGAATATAAATCTTAGCCAGCATAGGTACCATTATATTATGCCTACTATAGCTACCTCCTGAGGAAGCAGGTTCTACAACTAAAACCGTACAAGATCGTATTGTTTCTTTGGATTTCCAACAAATGGTCAGGCCAAGGAACTTCCCATTGCCACATGAGAATGCCTCTGGAAAGACATCCCCGAGAACCAAACCGGAACTCTGCCAACACAAGGCCGGGTTACCCCTAACTGGGTAACTACTGACACGGGCACGCCATTCCCCGATCGTAAACGACCTTTCTCACGGGATCCCGAAAACCAACAACCACAAAGTAATAAATTCGCAGTAACCACATAGGTTAAATATCTGGGCTCCATACCATGATACCACCTCTATCCAGAAGGAAATGTACATACCCTAAAGGGTGCTACCCCTCATAACCTTGCCGCATCTTTCCTGTTTTGACCATTTCCGGGGTGTGAGGCTCGACGAAGTCACGTCCACAAAAACATACTTTATACAAAAGTCATGCTTTGGGTCAACAAATGATCAACACAATGATCACCAAGATAGACGATCAAATAAATGATCCTATCATAAATAATCAACACAATGATCATTTCACAGCAACACTCAGTATGTCACATTACCAAATTGGGAATATATCGCTGATAACTTCAACTATATAACCTCTGAGCTCGTACGTCTCAGAGAAGGGTGTTAAGCTAAAAGAATAAATTCTCCGCCACCACAGAAATATATTTGAAAGAAATCGACTTTACATCTCAACTTGTAATGTCAGACACACAATCCATACAAGTCTGTTCCGGGCTCGAACAGAACCGAAGGCACTTACAAAGAAGTCCTTGCAATCCGAATAATCTCTAATCACGTTCGGATTTCCCATCACATATGGAGATCTCAATACCAGGGATCAGCCAGTGCAGAGACAATCAACAAGAAATCCTTTCGCTTTCGAAAATATCCGGTCTTCAACACCGATCTTCGAATGCAATTCATAACGACGTATCACATATTCGGAATGGGTTATACGACCCCAAGGTCCTTTCCCGGTTAACCCGAATAGTGAGCGCTTAATTTTTTTTTTTAAAATAAGTGTGGCATTCAATTTCAATTTCAAACAATTCACAACAAATACCTATTTAAAGGTAAATATTGATAGTCGGTTATTGAACTATCAATAGATATGCCAACATCACCAGATTCCAAATAATTTTCCAAATTATTTATTTCACAAAAATATCTTTATAAGATATAAACATAATTTCCATACTTTAAAAATAAATCAATATTTATTTTTAAATCTAATTTCCCAATTTCATTTATAAATTCTATATTGAATTTACATTCCGAAATATTTATGAATATACGATTTCCATTCAATTTCTAATATTCATTTTCAATTTATCTTCAAAAAGATAAATTCCAAATATTCACTTAATATTGGAAAAGCATTTCTATACTTATTAAAAATAAGTAATTCACAGATCTTTTTATTTTCTATACTTAGAAAATATTTAATATGCTATAATCGAAATTAAGTATATATTTCATTCTTTTAAGGAAATCATTCACTTAATCATATTTATTTGGGTCAAAACGAATGTCGCGTAAAACATCGTTACGACAACCCAAAATCACTAGTATAGGGATTCGAAATTAAAATAGATATATAAATCCCAATACTATACAAAAACATTTCCTTTCGGAAATCATTTAATATAACAACAGTGTTATAGTCCACCATTTCCTTTTATTTCTCGAAAGCATCTATTTCAACAATAAATGTTGAAATCTATGGCTTCGAATCTCAATACAGTTTAAAACATCTTTAGATCGTTTTAATTCTATTTAAAACATCACATCTAAAATAATTTCTTTAACATAATATTCACTATTCAAAAACGTGAATACACTTGTTAATAAATTTCATCACTTCTATTCATTTTATTTTAAAGAATTATTCATTGTCTAAAACCTGAATATAATTCCATAAATAAATTACAACAATTCCTTATTAAAATAAGTAGTTTGCGAATTTATAAAACAATGTTTATAAATTCCATTTCTATTTATTTTATAACTACTTTCTTTATAAATCTCCTTTATAAATCTATTCAATTTCATATCTCAATGATATACTAAAAATTCATATAAGTCAAATACTTATAATCTATTTATTTACAAAATCATTCCTTCAAACTTCCCAAATCTATAAATCTTATAACTTCTAAGATTCATTTATTTATCCACATCTATTTCCTAAATAACTTTATAAATTTTATTTATAAAATTCTATTTAGAACTTCACCGTTATAATTCTATAAGTTTCATTCATTTGTGAAATTCATTCACAATTCTTTTTTATACTTATAAAAACTAGTTTTATAATTCCAATATTTTTAATTTATAAATATCAATTTATAAATCTTTTAATATAAATCAATTTATATTATTACTTTAAACATCTTTAAACTCTTTTATAATTTCATCATTCTGATTTATAAAATAAAAATTTTTATAAATCCTATTTTTGAACTTCTTATAATAAATTCAGAAATCCAGTTCAAACTATTTTATAGAATCACTAATCCCATATTTTCAAAAAAATGAACTTTTAACTGTATTCCTCAAAAATCATAATTTTCATAATATTAAAATTATAACGTTTATTTATTTAAGATGAATCAATTCCAAAAATATTTTATAAACGTATATTTCCAAGAATCGCTTTAGAAATCAAAAATCGTTATTTTTAAACTTCTAATTTGGATCCGATGATGCAACACATCAATATTCAATCACAACTTTCAAACATCATATATCATCCATGATAACAATCAAATATCACAATATATGAAATCAAATAAATATTTGTGAGGAATCCAGTTGGATCCCTCCAACCTGTTTCCCTGCATCCACAGACATTAGCACAATACCAATTCCGTTTCGAGACGGAATATCGCGGTACATGGGATTTTATAAATATATATCCGCTTACTAACGGCGCAATAGGGTCTCATCCGCTAAAAGAAAAATGCGGGAAATCAATCAACTGCAATATATACATATGCCAATATATATATATATATACTGCTATATATAATATAATACCAATTCCACTTCGAGGTGGAATATCGCGGTATATGTGTGTAATAAATAACCTCCGCTTACTAACGGCGTATAGGGTCTATTCACATCCAACATATATATATATATCAATCACCATTCAAGCATTCAATCAACAAATTTTAAATCTAACTATTTAAAATTTAAATAAACAACAAAATTCCTTTTGAGTGAGAAGTTCTCACCTTTATTCCTGTTTGCAATCCACTTCCAATTCAACTTGTTTTCTTCATTTATACCTTGTATAAATAATTATACAGTTTGTTAATATTTGAATTAATCTAACTGTTAATTTTCATTTGATAATTTCGATTCATTGGTGATTTCATTTTAATAGTTAAATTAACTGATGGTTTTATTTAAACCAATTTCTTCTTTAAAATTTTATTTAACTAAAATTTAAATTTCCTTTTATAAATTAAATCAACTAACACATTTTATTTTTTTTGGGTTTTAACTATTAAATTTGTTATAAATAAATTTTCCTTTTAAATAATTCTATTCAACTACAATTTAATTTTAAAACTAAATTTTCTTCTTAAATAGATTTAATTAACTTACCCTTAAATTAAATTTATCAACTAATTATTTCAATCTCAAGTCAATGATTTCTATTTTAAACTAAAAATTAAAGATTCAAACTGATTTTCTTTTTAAAATAATTCTAACATCTTGCTTATATAAATTTTCTTAAATCTTTTAAAATTCCTTTGTTTAATAAATTATTTTAACTAAAATTTTAATTTAACATCTATAAATTAACAATTTACTTTACTGTAAAAATGTTTTTTTTTTCTTTTTTTTCTTTTTTTTTCATAAATACGTATACGTAAAAAAAAATATATATATATATAAAAAAAAATACCTTACTGCAAATCCATCAGCTCGCGTTGCCGTCGCTATGCCCCATCGATCGAGCGCCAATCCCACGGCCACCATTGACGATCACACGCCTCACGCGAGACCCCCCTAGCCACTGCAGATCTCGCCGCCCCCCACTTCTTCGAAGTCGCGTCCACGAATCCATCGCGTCGCGACATCACGTCTTGAATTGCATGGCCCCCCAAAATCGCCGCTACCCCTTGCTGTCGATTTCGCGCCGCCGTCCCTGCGCATGCGCGCTCACCGCCGCACCGCCATCTCGTGCGCCGTCGCCTCCACTGCATTGAATCGCGACATCCCCTCTGCTCGACCCCCAATCGATCGCCGCGGCTTCCCATTTTTGATTTCGTCGTTGTTTTTTTTTATATTTTGTAACTGCGTTTTGATTTGAGAGAAGAAGAAGGAAAGGGGGAGATACGAACGAGATTTTAGGAGGCTTTGGCCATTGTTTTTATCTCTCTGTGGTTTGATTTTGAAGGTGAGGGACGTGATATTTAAAATTGTGAAGAACATGGGCTGCACGATCTTTTCTTCGTGAATTTAGGCATAAATTTAGGCGTGGTTAAAGGAAGAACGTGCTATGTTTGACTAAAATTTAAATTTAAATTTAAATTGAATTTGATTTAAATTTTCGACGCGTTTACTCAACGTACGCTCACATATAAACTCAAAAAAATACGAAATTTGAAATCCTAGAATAATTCAATATTACGGACTCAATGGAACTGGTTTCGTCGAATTCCGAGACTGTGCCTCGGACGGCTATTTTTAAATATCGATTCAAACGATAAAATTTCCAAATTGAACAAATCACTTTAAAATTCAATTCCGAAGCTTCTATTACCTTCAGTATTATCAATATGAAATTTACAAGCCTTTGAAATATTTTTATTCAGCTTAAAATTGAAGATTCGAATTTTTATTCAACTTTCAATAGATTAAATTCTAAAATTAAATCGCTAAATTTATTCTGATAATTTGCAATTCAAATCAAACCATCCTTTAAATATTTAAAATTAATTAAATATTCTCAAATTAAATTATTCTAAATTCTGGGTCGTTACACAAACACCACTGTGCTGTGCACATGCACGGCCAAACGCGAGGGCTCCGATCATCGCCATGATCTTCGTCAAGTCGACAACCTCGACACCGACCCCCTCGTCTACTCCGATCAACCAATTCATCAGTAAATAAAAATTGAGGCATTCGATCGAAAATCTGGAACCCACCATCCTCGGCAAAACCAACCTTCACCATCGATCCCGATCATCTTACGCCTTGCAACCGCGAGTACAACTTCGTCACCGCCCCACGCGACTCTTCCCCGAGGTGCGATCGCCTGAAACAGAGCGACGACTAAGAAATTTCCACACGACTTCAACCAAATATACATAGAGCTTAAACCCTACATCTAATCGAATCTCCATCCATGATGCATAAAAAAAATACTTTGCATTTTTCCCATGATCATCGATCATGTTAGCTCCTCCCCACCAATTTTCGCCTTCTCCGATCAAGTGTGTTGCCCGAGGCAACCCCATCTTCCCAAAATGTTCAACACAGCCATGCCACTTCTACTCATTACAAAAAAATATGAATTGAGCTTTAAAAATCCTATTTTTGACTTAGCAAACAGTTTGTAAACCCGAAACAATAATTCGTGATGATCGAAATTATCACTTATGCTAACTTTGTACTGTCCTGATGTTTTCCCCCAGAGCAATTCAATTTTTATTAGCATGAATTAAGTTTTACAATCTACTTTATACTTGCCTAAACATGTTTTGTTTATATACTTGGCTCTAACAATCAATGGTTTGAGAAATAAACAGAGTGGTTTAGGAAGAAGCATATTGTTTTGATGCTCTGAAACTATCAAACATACTTATATATGTACTCTGAATCATATCAGATTCTTTACTACCTGATCAAATCAAAGATTCAACAAAAACTACAATTATTTATGTAAGTGTAATAACCACTAAACACAGTAAGGGTGTATTACTCACTTTGGTTTTCAGAAAAATGAACAGGGCACAGAGCACATCAATTATTTCATACAACACATATCAGCAAACTTCTCATCAGATTTCAAGGCTACTTACAAGCATCAGAATATTGAAGCATGTTAAAAGTTGAAAAGAAATAGTTGCTCACATTTTAATCAGGAAGGCAGAGAAGATGGACAGAGAACTGGAATGTTTGAAACTTGATTTTTTTTTCTTTCTTTTAGCCTTGCTAAATATTAATTTGTTTTCATTTTGTACAACAAGTCATGGCTGATATAACCTATATTTCGTGGCTAAAGATAGTGGCATTAACTGCCTTGTACAATCCACACTTTATACCATACTTGTATAAAATAAGGCCTGACACTTTTTTTTTTAAGTTTAAATATTTGTTAAAATTTTTAACTAATCTGTTTTCTTTATATTTTAATTTGTTTACAACTTCAAACAGGCTACATGTTTGCAATGTTTTCTTTTGTTAATTCACTTGAATGTATTTGATTTTGCTTTGCATTTTTACAGGCAACATTCTTTTGCCTTACTTTACATGCTTCTTACAGGCTATAAATTTATCATTATCTTCTCTTGTACTTCTTTGTTTCTTTTTAAAATCTGGCCATCAAGATTTTGTGGAGGCTATGCCGATTTGTTTTGATACTTGAACATGCAGATTTGCTACTACATACCTATATTTTTATCATTTATTTGCTTGTACTTGTTTATACATATAAATGTATTTGTTTACTTGGTTTATGTTTTATTTTGTACTCGTATTTATTTGTTTTGAAAACTTTATTTGCATTGCCTACATATCTATGTTTTTATTTGTTTGTTATTTTTACTTTGTTTTGTTTACTTTGCTTATTTATTTGTTTGAATACTTTTATTTGCTCTTATTCTTGCATTTTTAATTTTACTTCTATTTTTAGTTTAAATAATTATCATAAATTTTACTTTAAAAATTATTGTTTTATATTTCTCTATATATACACATATATTTTATATAACTCAAATTATCATCATTTATAAATTTTTAAATCAATTTATTTATTTATTTTTATACTTGTGTCTAAAGTATATTATTTATTTTTTTCAAAATCACTAATATAAAATTTAAATTCAAGTAATTTAACACATTTTTATTTGAGATCGGGGAAACTCGCTTCCATTTATAATTAATTTTATAAATTTTTATTCAAAATTTCATTTAATTATTAATTTAAATTAAATAAAAATTCAGGATCGTTACAAATTTTCATTGTGTACATCATCACTGCAGTGGGAAGGCAGTGCATGCAAGCGTGAACTGCAGCCACACGGTATCGATTTTATTGGTATTTTTTTTACTCTTGATGCGTTGATCTTTTGTGTAATGCATGTGTAGTGGCGAGGCAGTACACGCGTGCGTGTGCTACAGCCCTACCTGAATTGATGTTTTTAAGTAATGTTCCAATTACTTGAATTGTTTTGTTTAATTCAATATTTTGGAATTTGTTGAGTTGTTGTTAACGATGTTATGCATTATATTTACCGTTATCCTTTTCTTTATTAAAGGACTGAATAGGTGAAATTATTGTGACTGTCGTCTAATTGTTATTTAATTATTACTGCTTCTGCGCACTAATAACTGAGTTTGAATTAGACTGACCCGTGTATTATTTTCTGTTGAATTTAATACTCGGGTCAGACCGAGTTATTACAGGTTGTAGATATCTTACTTTGGGTTGCTGCTAGAGCTATGAAGTCTGTTCTTACTTTTTCGAGTAGCCGTTGTCTTAGTATAGGTTGTTGTATATGTATATTATTTACGATAATGTACTTGCATATGTAACTTTCAGAGTCGACAGTTGTAGTTGTACCATATATATTGTATCACATGTATTGTAACTGACATCAGTTATTATATATATGAGACTTTTTGTTTTATCTGTGTTCCGCATTTATATTATCTTTGTTATTATTATATCTATTGTCCTAAACTATTATGAACCATCGTAGCTCGTTTTATACTGGAATTGGAGTATGTCGATGGGAGTAAATAAATCAGAGATGAAAAATGAAAGGATATATGTATATACCACTCCTATCGAGATAACCAAAACTAGTGTAAGGCCTAACTATGGATGGCCGCTCCTCAACAGCCTTATTCTTCGCGCTAGTTGACAGCATTACACCGTAGTGTTCTTGGCTAGCGTGGGTATAGAGGTGGGGCGTCACAGGTATTATGAGCAAGTAATCATAAACTTAAGTAAATACATTGAAGTTGCTTCTGAATAAAATAAAAATAAAGGATGAATAAGAGAAAAAAAAGAAAGGAAAAAAGGAAAAAAGAAGAAAAAAAGAATGATGAAAAACTTAAGTTAATAAATTTACCTGCTAAGAAATTTGATTTGTATATGATAATATAAATAAATGATTGTAAACCTTAGTAAATGAATGAATGAAATTCTTTATTTATAAGAATTGATGTTATAAAGTTATAAATTTAAGTGTAATTAAAATGTTACTATAATTAAGTATAATAGAAATGTAAGCATTAAATAAATGAATGAAATTGAGAAATGTATAAATGTAATGCAATAAAAAGAAAATTTCATGACCTGAATAAATGAAATTGAATAATTGAAGGCAATAAATGAAAATGAATAGAATTAATAAGGATAAAGTAAATCCGTTGTTCGAAATTTGTTGTTGTTTGTTTCGATTTACAGTTGTTTAGGTAAGGATACTTTGAATTGGTTGGATGAATAAATAATCTATTTTGTTTCATCTAAGACTGTTGAGTAAATGATGCACTTGATAGTTTTTTTTTTCATTCTGTGCAATTTATAATTTTGAACCCCAACAACTACCTGTTTTGTTTGATATGAATGAATGATTGATTTTGTTGATGCTGTGTGATGGTTGTATGTTATGATTGCAAGTGGTTGTTGGGTTTGATATTGCTTTGTTTGTTTGTGGTTGAACAACTTAAATATTTCATTTTATATAATGGTTAACCCTTTTAGATTATATAAGTGAAATGCAGGTTATGGAAGCAATTGCTACTGCATTTGGTTTCATAATATAAGCGTTATTTGACCGACGAATAGGTATGTTTTCGGATTACAGTGTACAGCGTTATTATTTCGTTTTCCCGAGTAGGGATATATATTATTTTGGAAAATATATGTTGTATATTATTATAATTGATATTATATTTTCTCCCGAGCCTCCCCGTACAAAGGAGACTCTGCCGAAATTTTTCGTAAATTTTGGACATAGAATTTTTTTGAAAATATTTTCCAAACTTTAATAATTTAAGATAAAAGATTTAATGGGTATAAATTGGTATACTTTATCTAAATTGATTAATTTTGTAAATGTAATTATTTATAAAGTTAATGTTCTGAATAAGATATATTGATTTCTTAATTCTTCTTTTCCCTTCTTTTTCCTTTTCGGGGACGAAAAGTGTTGATTGGGGGAGAGTGTAACGACCCGTGGATTTCGTAAATTTAATTTGTCATATTAATAAGATTTTGAAATTAAATTTATAAAGAAACATAATTGTTATAATTTGTAATGCAGTAAATGTTAAGGATTAACTTATGGAATATTATATTGATTAAAATAGACTTAATTAAAAAAGGTTAAATTGAATAAATCCTACTTATTGGAACCTTATTTATTGGTATGCAAATTTATAATAAATAAGTAGATTAAGGTGAGTGTTGTATAAAGTATAGAATATAAAATTTGAAACGAATTTATAACGGGAATAAAATATAAAATGTTTTATGTAAGATAATAAATATATTAATCAAATGCCATCCCAATAAATTGAAACAGAGTTATAAAGCTTTATTTCATTGTAATTTGTAAGTAGGAAAACAGATTCAAAGTTATATAAATCGTTGGAATGATAAGTAATAAAGTGCAAATTAGATATGATCAATGCTAGTATAAATTTAAGGAATACTTATTATTAAATTTAATATAGGAAAACGAATCAATTAATATATGTTTTAATTTCTTTAGTATGTTACATAAAGTTTGGAAATAAAATTGCAATTAAAGGAAATTAGGTAGTACGGTAATTGGAAATAAATTTAATAAATACATTAATGAAATGTATTATAATTCAATGTTATTTATACCCATAAATGTCTATTTATTGAATAGCTAGATTTTAAATCATTAAACGAATTTACTGAGGTTTCAATTATAATTAATAACACTTAATGTGGAATCAATTACAATTAATTGACTTAAATTATGCAGTTAAGGTAGATTTGATTTGTTATTGAAGATGGTTAATTTTATATGATGTAATTTATGATAAGCCTGTTTATTTTTATGAAAATTGGTTGATTTAAAGATTTGGGGGCAAGATTTATTAATTTGATTGAAGTGTAAAATTCAATAATTGAATTTATTACAAATAAATGAAATTCAACATTTAATATTATGTTAATTGAAACTAGATGGGATGTGAAGATATTAGTATAAAAGGTTTTGAATTCAATGAAAATTTTATCCGTTTGATAATAATAAAATGGAAATAGAGTAGTCAAATAAAGGGAAAGATGAAAATTTGAGTGTACTATTGGAATAAAAGGGTAAACAAATGTTATCTTTGTTTACTGGATACTAAATGATTTGGTAAAAAGGATTGGACTACGGAAATTTTATTAATTGGTTTTAAAACCTTAATTAATATGTGTAATAGACAAGATTTCGCATTTTTGAAATATAACCATTTATACAAATCTATGATGTATATAGAAATATTAGTGTAATGAAACTTAAACAAATGTTAAATATGTTTATAGGATAACGATTGTTTGAGTAATAAGAATGGGAATCAACATTTATTTATTTATTTGAATTTAAATTACGATAATATGATTTATGGCAATTAAAATGGAAATTTAATATTTAAAAACATTGCATGAATGGAAATGTAGATTAAATCTAAGAAAATAAAGGTAAACAATCATGAACCAATGTAAATTACATCCTTTGGATAACAATGAATTAAACAATAGAATGAAAAGTGAATTTAACAGAATTATTGGAATTTTATTTATAATTTTGAATTTAATGAAATTGAGGATTTATATTGAAATTTACTAATTAATTCTCTAAATTGACAGTTAAAATTGTTTAAATAATAGTAAAGGTTTGAGAAATATAAAGGTGAAAATTTTTGTAACGCCCCGATAATTTCAACCTTTCACATCCATTATAAGTGTATTTAATAATGCAGCGGAAGTAAAAGAGATAGTAGTTCATGAAGCTACTATATAAATATATCAGAGTTAAACAAGATACAACAGAAGAAATAAAGTACAACAGAAGTTTTAATATGATGACCAAGTACAAGCTGAGTAGAAAAACCGAACTGAAATAGATAAGACACATAAGTAGATAATCTCTAGCGATTCCAATCCCCAGAAAGTGGAATCCAAATCTGTGAATACTCAGGCTGACCCGAGCGTAAATAAAAATACAAACACTCGAGTCAGGACATATATACTTATATAATGTAAACCAACTCAAGTGAACTGTAGTAAAAGTACAAGTAACTTAGAAGATGCTTGGGACCGCCCATCATCTAAGGATCCGTTAAACTATTTGCTATGTAGTAATATACGCTATATACAGTAGTGTCTAATCAGTAAAGTATAATCATATAGAAAATAGCGTTAAGGGGATGGTGAACCTTAACGCGGTCGGATCTTTAAAACCAAAATCGTAGTGGGCTCGATATAAGGATATGACACGGCACGCGAGGCAAGGCCAGGGTGGATACACCATTTGCACTCCCGGACCGATGGTGACGGCAAGCAAGCAGCTCCCACCCACCTCGAGACATACCCCCGAATCAAAGTGACGCCACGTATCGAATCACAAGAGTAATAGAATGGTTTCCGATGGAGCGTGCTAGATGAAAGGATGCGACCCTTTGTGTAGCCCGGTATAGCTCCTGTTTTAGTCATATATGCCAACTCACAGGAGTTGGCTCCACGTAATATACCTCGAGAACGTCGCAACCATCCTACTTCATTCTGTAATCTCCACCGCGTACACAGTTGTTAAAGTGGTTTTCGGTATTGGCCGGCTATAAGACAATATTCGATCCCGGTCACTTTAACAACCAATCGTTATTATAATCCGTGGTTATAAATTTAAAACAATATTTTCATACATGAAAATTAAATATCCTTTTCAATCCAAATCTTTATCAAATAAAAATTATATCATTTCCAAATCATTTCAATATAAAAAATATCAATCTTTCAAACCTTCTTTTCAAATCATTATTTGAAATTCAAATCCAAATGTCAAATTTAAGTATCTTTTAAAACCAAAGATAACATTCATTTACAAAAATTCGAACCCCCTTTTAAAATGATTCATTTTAATTTATCCATTTAAATCATTTTAAAAGTGGATTTATTATTCTTTCAATTCAATTATTCAAATTTCAAAGTTTCAAGTCATTCTAAGCTCATTTACTAAGTTAAAAATCGTATTTATTAAAATTTCAGCCTTTCATAGCATTTAGAAAAAAACTGTTATAAGTTATACTTGAAAACATTTTAATTCAGCAAAGATAGCACTTAAAACTGCTGTTAAAACTCAGTTTTAGTCAAATTTTAGTTTAAAACAGCAAAGACAGCATTTTCAGAAATGCTGCGGTAGCTCAGATTTCAAAACAAGGTTTAAATTTGATTTCATCAAAGACTGCAGACCACTATAGCATTTCCAGAACGCTACAATAGACCTGAGTCCAATATTAGCCTATAAGTTCAATTACTGCAACTACAGCATTTCAGAAATGCTGTAATAGCTCTTTTTACACAATTTTAGTTCAATTCAGAAACTATAGCATTTCGGAATGCTATTAAAAGTTAATTCCAGGTTTTAGTGTATTTCCAGCCAATAATAAACTTCAATTTAAAACCAATAAACATTTTTAGAATCATATCTTAACATTTAAAATGCTCATTAACATATCATTTAACATATTATTTTTATACAATAAATTTCTTATACTTACAACCAATTTTCAACAATTTACTAAATAAATTCAAGTGTAAAAGTTTCCAATTCTTCATATTTTTTTAAATAAGCAACTTAACACTTATATTTCCTCCATTTTCTCTAATAAACTAAAATTTAAATTTTATTTAATTAACTTAAACCTTTAAATAAAAACAAATTTAACATTTCCAAGTCAAGTTATACTTTTAAAAGATCACTTTTAAACATTCATTTATTTAACCACTTAAATTCATAGAAAAATCAATAATACTTTAATAAATCACTTAAATTCAAATTTAATCAAATTATCATATTTACCAATTTCCAATAAAATTAAATTTCCATTTTATTCATATAACTTAAATATCGTTTTTAACTAAAATTCCAAATTTCCAAACTTAAGTTATATTCAATAATCCAATTTAACTATTCATTAATTACATTTTTAACTCATAGAAAAATCATAATTTCTTTATTTTAAACATTTAAAAACCTATTTAAATCAAATTTCATAAATTTATAATTTAAAATACTTAAAAATATCCAAAATACTTTATAAAATAACTACGGGTCTGTATATAGTTTTCTAACCTAGGTCAAGTTATACGGATATGTATCATTTCAATCCGCAGTTTAAAAAGAAAAATCCGGGTTCTATCATTTCAAACCCGCAATCCCAAGTTAAATAAAATAAATAAAAACCTTTCAAGCCTATCATTTTAGCCCATAACGATTCTTCCCTATTCTAAAGTCTGTTCGGGTATGTATTATTTCAACCCATAGTGATTTCTAATCTACAGGGAACTTGCAGTGTGATAAACAGATATAAATGAACAATAACAACATATATTGTGACGGCCCGACTTTCCACTCCCAGAAAATCGCATCATCAATTAAGAAAGAAAGGGATAGAAGAAGAAAAGAAAGAAGAGAAAGAAGAAACAACACTAGAATCTCAACAGCGGAACGAATAAATTATATTAATAACATAAGTATTTACATAATATACAATACCAATCAGAGATACACAGCATACACATCACATATACTAGACAGTTATAAACACCTGTCAAGTATTTACAACTCAATACAATCACAACACAGAGAACACACAGCGGAATTATATATATCCAAAACGCAGAAGCCTCCTGCTCCATTGCTTCTCCATTATTCGTCAAAGCAGACCTGAATCTCTTGACTACTCGTAAAAAATTTGAGTACCCAAGAGTTTAAGAAAACAAAGATAAACTTCGGGTCAGACATGGGTCTGGTGTGAGTAACAGGTTAAGGTTGCTTAACTTTTAAAAAACCTTGGAAAAGAAAGGTATCACGTAAGACTTCCCACACATAAACATGGAAAAAATTTACCTTACGCTAACCAAAACATTTGACAGGAAATCCGATGATATTATAATAGTGTCTAGGGTTTTCAAGTAAATAAGAAATAGCCGAAACTGTTACATTTATTAAATTCCAGCTACTAGCAACAAAAGTGGGTAATATAATCAAAACCGTTGGCACTTATTGGATTGTGGATTCCATACAATGGCAGGTGTGACAACCCGCCTTTCTACTACCAGAAAGACGCATCATCATTAAGAAAGAAAGGGATAGAATAGAAAAGAATAGAAAAGAAAGAAACAAAACATCAGAATCTCACAGCGGAACGGAACAAAATATAATATATCACATATCGATTACATAGATTTCATGTTCAGAGTTACATAATATCAATATACATGACAATCATACATACATCTGTCACTATATACATCAGAGATACAGTATACATCAACTAACACAGCGCAACTAGATAGATATCTACATACGTCTGGAAACTCCTGCTCCAAGCTCCTCCAGAATCAAAAATCAAACCTATCACTTGGCTACTCGTAAAAATTTGAGTACCCAAGAGTTTATGAAAACAAAATATAAACTCCGGGTCAGACATGGGTTTGGTATGAGTAAACGGTTTAAATTGTTTAATTTTTGAAAACCTTTTAAAACAAAGGTATCACGTAAGACTCCCCACAAATAAATACGGGGAAGTTTTTTTCCTTACGCTAACCAAAACATTTTATAGGAAATCCAGTGATATTATAATAGTGTCTAGGGTTTTCAAGTAAAATACAGAAATAGCTGAAATGCTTAAATCTCACATTCCAACGTAGTTGGGCACAATCAAAACGTACGGCACTTATTGGAAATTGGATCCCATACAATGGCAGGGCTACTGGGGTACCGCCCGTCACAGTACGTGGTCTAGATCACTGTACCGAGGAGCCACCCTAACTCCCCTACAACACAAGGCCGGAACCATTCCTTACTGAACAGTCCCGAACAAGATAACCCCGCAGTTGGTGCGCATATCCAACCGCCCACACAGCCGAAATAAAGGGACATCTAGACAGGGGTATATCTCATCCTGCTTGGGCATGACCCACCTAACCTTGCTGCACCTCCCCTGTTCTAGCCATTCCCAGTTGATGAGGCTTGAGGCTGCGATTACCTTTACAGGACATATTTCTTAGAATGCTCATCGTCCGCCTGACGATGTGTTGAAATTATTCAATCCATACAAGTTCGTTCCGGGTTCGAACGAAACCGAAGGCATTATCTAATCACACTCATTTTGGAATCACCCTCAGAGTCAGCGGCGATAACCCTTGCATTCTGAAAACACCATCTCGATCTTCACTTGTGAATTCACGACCTAACGTTTAATATGGATCGATGTGGTTTTCGGAATATCAATTTGATACCCGATCCCGGTCTCATCGAAATCCAAAGGCCATTTTAAAGGCCAAGTTGTCTAATTAAATTAAACAGTTTAATTCAATGATTGAATTCATATAACATTTTCCATAGATAAATCATACATAATTTCCATGACATATTAAAGCATAGCAGAGAGGATCACAGAATATCATCAATAAACATCACAAACAAATATACAACACATACAACATCCATAAGCAATCATCTTAAGTTCTTATTGTGATTAATTTAATTACTTGAGAGTTAATCTCTTAACCCTGTTTAATCACTTATTTCCCTTCAAATTATTTAATCAACAAATCATTTCTTAATTAATGTTTATATCTAAATTGCTTAATTACTCAATTACTTTATTCACATTATTTAACTAATTACTTACTTAATCAAGTTATCTAACTTTAATTACTCAAGCAATTGTTTCCCAATCACTATTCTTCGACCTAAATAGAACCTAATTACCTGTTTATTTATTGCTAATTGTTTCATTAATCATTTCTTAATTCTTAGTTAAATCACTTGATTAATTAACTATTACTCATTCATTATTAATTAAGTGGTTAATTTAAATTTCACTTATTTCTTATAATACATTACTAATTAACATTACAAAGTAATTACTCTTAATTACTTCTGAACCCAATCAATCACTATTGATTATTCACTTAATTAACATTCCATTCTTCTTGAAATTTGATATCAATTATATTACTAACTGAAACATTATTTGTTAATTTACTTAATTTATTACTTAATATTAACAAGATTTTAAAAGCATGGTTAATCTTAAACAAAAGTGAATAGTTAATTTTAAATAATTAATCTCGAGTTAAACTATTGTTAAACCTTACTAGGATAATTAATGCTTGAATTAAGTTTAACTTAAAAATTTTAAACCTGTATTCCGATCACTATGATGATTTGCTGGACCCTTTATTCATTAACAACTTTTATATTTTGTGATGACCGCCCATGACTCCTGCACCAACAAGGAAATAGTGCGATGTAAAGTGTGCCAGGTAGCCATGGATGATCGTCAGGGTAGAGTAAACACATAATAGTCTATCGTATTACTCACAGCGCATGGATAAAATACAATAGAAAGTATACATAGTGAAGCTCTATAGAATAGAATTCTCATCATATAAGCTCATAACAATTTGATACAAACATCTGAATAGTCAAAATATCAAGCCTCACTACATAACACTCAGAGAATCATACAAACAGCGGAACACCCAGTACATATAGTAAGAAAACAATATGCAAAAGCCTCCAGCTCGTCTTCATCATCAACAACGTTAGTCACTAAGAACAACACCTGTCACCTACTTTCTAATCTGCCCATCCCAACATGGATGAAAAGCCCAAGGTAATAAGAGTTAAACATAAACCTTGAGTCAGACAAAAGTCTTAGTGAGCAGTAAATCAACTATCAAACATACCAAAAAAACATAAAGGGTAAAAAGGAATAGGAACTCAACCATCCCACTCCACCTCTTTCTACAGTGATAGCCCCAGATATACTAGCGAACAAGCATAGCAAAGTAGATAATTAAAGTAAAGCAATTATCACTCGAGTCAAGGTCGATGTTTTTCCAAGCACAAACCCCCAAAGCCTAAACCAAGATCAGGTAAGCACCCCGAAAACATCGCTCTTGGCCCAAGCGACGATACAACCAAAACATCCAAACATCCATGACTCTGGCTATCACTGTTATCATTGCCTTGATATCACCGTTAATTAAATGACCGGCTCATTATTTCATCCGTCCGTCAAGGGCTAATGGTAACCCCGATTCTAGACATAACTCCGTACGACGTCGCAGCCCGTGCCTAGGATTATCGAATCTGCCCAGAGTACTAACACGTCATCGTGACCCATGCCTGGGACGTCGTCGTGACCCGTCCCAACGTACTCTTGCTTTGAGCATGGTAGAACCTTAAATAACGATGAGATCTCAGCCTTCTAGTCATCCTCCCCGGCGACTATTCACATACTAGCTCAAGCGCCTCTCGAGCCAACCATTATCAACAAACTCGAACCATATCACCGAGTCATCAAAATGCTTGGAATGATCCCGTCTGGATTAAACCAAGGCTTTCTCATATCATTCTTTGCTTTATCGCATCATAGCAAAGTCTCATCTCAACATCATAATCAAATCTATCCATATGAGCTTTATCATCCGCTTCATATGCCACGAGCAGCTTTCCTTATTCAAGAGCCTTTCCACTTAGCTTTTGAATCATCTTCGACCAACTTGTCCAAATTCAATCACAAATCAACTAATCAATCAAATCAATCATTCATCCAAGTAATCAATCATTCAAATAAGATCTAAGTAAACAGTTATAACAATAATGGAAATTTCAAAATTAAAGGGTCCAAATCTAACAAGCATGAATTCTAAGTAATATCTTGATGAATGAACTAGCATGGGTTAACATATAGTAAAATGGATATCAAAGCTTTATGAACAATGGATCTAAATGCAGACTTAAGGAAAATGCATGAAACCACTATCTTTAACACACAAACAAACCACCGATCCAATATACTCCTTTGGGTCCGTGTGAGTGATAACCACCACTCACTGAATCGCCTAAACACCTCAAAAACAACAAACTCCAGATCTGGATAGCAAAGGATCTAGCTTGATCCGACAAGGTTTCCCTTCAAATGATGAAATCTTTTTTCGATGGATGGAGATCTTCAACTTTGGCTCTTGGATCTTCGATTTGATCTTCAATCTTGGATGGAAGTAAGCACTAGATTAGAGTGGAGAAAAGAAGTGAAGAAGTGTTGTACTCGAGCTTTCAAAATGGCAGCACTTCGTCGCTTCAAAATCCGAATTCCAAAAAGTGAACCAAAACCGTGTATTTATAGGCAGAAATTTAGGTCGTTCGAATTTAGGTCGGTCGCTCTTAGGTCGGTCACGACCTAACGACCTAACTATATAGCCGACCTAACGACCCAACAGCTTCGGCACTCATGCGACCTAACACTCAACGCAACTGCACGACCTAATGGCTTAACGACCTAACACAAGTGTCGACCTAACGAAACAGACCACCTGCGACCTAACAAACCCAACGACCTACCTTAGGTCGTTAAACGACCTAACTACATTGCCGACCTAACACATAGCCGACCTAACACATAGCCGACCTAACGAAACACACGGCCAAGCGATCACGACCTAACTTCCTTAGATCAAAAACTCGCTTCGACTGACCTATCACTAAGCCGCTAGCCATTAACTCGCTTTACCCTCTTAGGTCGCTTACCCCACTAAGTCGCTAACATCTATAGGTCGGTCAAACTCTATAGGTCGGTCAAGTCTATAGGTCGGTCATTCCTATAGGTCGGTCAATACCCTAGGTCGCTCCAAATCCTATAGGTTGCTCCACCGACCTAAGCACTACACGATCTAACCCCTTAGTTGCTCTATCTCCTTAACTCTCTCCAACTCCTTCGATCGCTAGCTTCCCCTAACTCACTCACACGACCTAACTATGGATGACTTAAACAATACTAACGACCTAATAACAATTATTCTACGATTTATCGATACGTAAAATACGGGTCGTTACATTCTCTCCCCCTTAGGAATTTCGCCCCCGAAATTCCAAACAAACAAGAATAATCAAAACTATTCTGCATGCCTACCATTCATAGCAATCAATAAACCATACATCCAATTACTAGCCTAGCATGCAGAATTCTAAGACTAGAACAAGTTACAAATTCATGAGATGCCACGACACCTTAGGGTCATACCTCGAAGAGTTCAGGATGAGCTGCCTTCATCCTCTCTTCCTCCTCCCATGTACAGTCGTTGACATCATCACTCCATTGTACCTTGAGCAACTTAATCGTCTTCCTCCTAAGCTGTTTCGTGTCGGTTTCAACAACACGAAGCGGCTTGCGAGGTCTCGTAATAACTGGATCAACTTCCAAACCTTCATAACTATCAACTGAAACCACTGTACTTGGGTCGTGCAGATACTTCCGTAGATACGATATATGAAAAACATTGTGCACACCCGACATCTTTTCTAGTAATTCCAACTTATAAGCGAGCTTTCCAATTCGCTCGACGATCGGGAATGGTCCAACAAATCTCGGAGTCAACTTTCCTTTCTTCCTGAATCGAATAACATTCTTCAGTGGAGAAATCTTCACAAAAACCATATCTCCTACGTCGAATTCCAAGTCCTTATGACGCTTATCGGCATAACTTTTCTGACGATCTTGGGCTGCCTTCATTCATTGCCGAATGATCTCTATGCAATCCGAAGTCTGTCGAATCATTTCTGGCCCAAGTATCAACTTTTCTTCAGTTTCCAACCAACATGTCGGAGAGTTACACGGTCTTCCATACAATGCCTCATATGGTGCCATACCAATACTTGACTGGTAACTGTTATTATATGAAAATTCCACCAAATGAAGATGATCTTCCCATGATCCTCCGAAGTCCAAAACACATGCTCTGAGAAGATCTTTCAAAACTCGGTTGACTCTCTCTATCTGACCATCTGTTTG
This sequence comes from Allium cepa, assembly GCA_030765085.1. Classification (NCBI taxonomy): domain Eukaryota; kingdom Viridiplantae; phylum Streptophyta; class Magnoliopsida; order Asparagales; family Amaryllidaceae; genus Allium; species Allium cepa. Next base: position 762,083,433 of record CM060937.1, on the reverse strand, counting down.
GAGGTGATAAGCTGTACTCAAACACAGCTCGGTTCCCAAAACTCCCTGGAAGCTCTTCCAAAATTCACTAGTGAACAATGGGTCTCGATCGCTCACTTTACTCTTCGGAATACCATGGAATCGAACTATCCACTTAACATACAACTCAGCCAATTTCGATGCAGTCCTGGTTGATCTAACAGGAATGAATCTTGCACTTTTAGTCAAATGATCTACGATGACCCAAATCTCTTCATTTCCTGCCCTGGTTCTAGGTAGACCATCGATAAAATCCATCGATATTTGTTCCCACTTCCATGTAGGAACTTCTAATGGCTGAAGCAATCCACTTGGCTTCTTCTGTTCGGCTTTAACCAACTGGCAGTTCATACATTTGTAAATAAAATTTCCAACATCCTTCTTCATACCTTCCCAATAATAGGTTCTCTTCATATCCCGATACATCTTATTTCCACCTGGATGAATTGTCAACTTCGAGTGATGACTTTCCTTAAGAACTTCATCTCTCAATTCATCTATATCGGGAACAACTAGTCGTCCTTGCTTCCGTAGCCAACCCTCTCGATCGACTTCAAATCCTTTATCCTTTTCTAGGTCCACTCCAGATTCCACATCACGGATAATCTTGACAAGCTTATCGTCTCGCTTTTGGCTCTCGCCAATTCTTTCCACTAGAGTAGGTCTTATTGATAAATTTGCCAACATCTCAGGTTCCAATTCACATCTAAGCCTGAAGTCAAATCCAGCTAAATACTCGAGATTCTTCCATTTTGAAAACATGGCTCCCAAACCTGCATGTCTTCGACTTAACGCATCTGCCACTGCGTTTCCTTTTCCCGGAGTATAGGCTATACCAAAATCATATGATGCTAAAAATTCTAGCCATCGTTGCTGTCAAAGATTCAAATCCTTTTGGGAGAACAGATACTTCAACGACTTATGATCTGTAAACAACTCGAATCGAACTCCCAATAGATAATGTCTCCACATCTTCAGAGCATCATGAGTCAGATAATTCCTTTCATGCCGCTTCAGTTGTCGACTTGCATATGCAACAACTTTATCCTTTTGCATCAGCACTGCTCCAAGTCCAGTACCACATGCATTGGTGTAAACCACCATCTCACCATTCCCACTTGGAATAGTCAAGACAGGGCACTTGTTAGCCGCTCTTTCAGGATTCCGAAAGCTTGCTCACACTTAGCACCCCATCTGAACTCTTGGTTCTTTTTCGTCAATCTTGTTAATGGTGCAGCTATCTTGGAAAAGTCTTTGATAAACCGACGATCGCATCCTGCTAATCCAAGAAAACTTCTCACATCAGATGCATTCTTAGGTCAAACCCAATCCTGGATTGCTGCCACCTTGGTGGGATCAACCGCTATTCCATTTCCAGAGATAACATGGCCTAAGAACCTCACTTCACTCTTCCAGAAGTGACACTTCGAAAACTTAGCCTTCAGCTGATGTTTCCGCAAGATTTCCAAAACAACACTAAGTGCGTCTTGTGCTCTTCTTTAGTTCTGGAATAAATCAGAATATCATCGACGAACACAAGTATGAACTTGTTCAACTGGTCCCTGAATACTCTATTCATAAGATCCACAAAATACGCTGGTGCATTAGTCAATCCAAACGGCATTAGCAGCCACTCATAGAAACCGGATGGTGTCCTGAAAGCAGTCTTCGGCACACTATCCTTTGCTACTCTCAACTGGTGAAATCCCGTTGCCAGATCCATCTGAGAAAACACCTTAACTTCGTGAAGCTGGTCAAACAATTCATCTATTCTCGGCAATGGATACTTGTTCTTCTTAGTCACTTTATTCAGCTCACGATAATCCACACACAACCTCAACGATCCATCCGCTTTGGTTGCAAACACAACTGGTGCACCCTATTCGGACACACTAGGCCGAATGAATCCTTTATGTAAAAGGTCATCAACTTGCACCTTCAACTCTTGCTGTTCCCTAGGCGCCATTCGCCTAAGAGGCATCACAATAGGTCTGGCTCCTTCAACTAGATCGATACGAAACTCAATCTCTCTATGCGGCGGTAACCCTTTGACCTTGTCAAAGACATCCTTAAATCCATACACGATAGGCACCGATGACAGTCCATCCCATGGAACAACCAGCGAATACATAAAGCTCATGAAGACGCCTTCTTCATGCTTACATCGTATCACAACCTTTCGCCCCTCCACATTCTCGACTGTCACCTCCAGCCTCTTGCAATCAACCCTTGCCGCATACTTCCTAAGCCAGTCAATACCCAAAATAATTCCGAACCCCGCAAAGTGCAGAACAAAACAATCACAAACAATAGAGCAATCATGACTCAATACAACTAGACCACGGCATACCATACACAAACAAGACGAACCCCCAACCGGATTAGTCACAACCAATGGTCTATCAACAATATCTGGTTCCAAACCCAACCGGCCTACAAGTTCACTACAAACAAAGGAATGCGACGCCCCAGTATCAAACAACACTCTAACTGGAACACCACAAATTGAAAGAGTACCTAGAACCACCACACTCTTTCCTTTCTCTTCAGCAGTAGGAGTCTTCAAAGATGATGGCACTGCCCCCAAAGCATAAGCTTGTAAAATCTGCTTGTCCTTCCTCGGTTCTGGACAATTCCTCTTGATATGACCCGGTTTGTCACAGTTGTGGCACTTCACCGACACTCTCGGATTCTTGCAATCTCTAGACAGATGTCCCTTCTGCTGACAGTTGTAGCAGGCCACTTCACCCTTCGGCCTCTTGTGGCCATCCTTACCCCTCTGTTGCTGCTGCTTCCTTTTTTTGTTTCCACTTTGCTCCTTTGTCACTGCAACAACAGATTCTTCCCTAGGAAACAAATTCTCATGCCTGAGAGCCTTCTCCACAAGCTTCTCAAATGAATCGTCCAGATGATCCACCAACTGCCTCCCAAGATAACTGTCCAAGCCTGTCACAAACTTCTCATTCTTCTGATAAGGAGAGTCAATATATGACGGAGCATACTTGGACAAGGCTTCAAAATCTGAAACATACTCAAGAACTGGTCTCCCACCTTGCTTGAGTTCCACAAACTTCTTAAACAGAACAGATTTCTGAGCTGTATAAATGAACTTAGCTTCAAATTTGACTTGGAATTGCTCCCAAGTAATCTCTTCTTCCGTAGTATCAATGGTGATGGAGTTCCACCCAATCAGAAGCTCTTCCCTGAAGCTGTCTTAATGCAAGCTTCCTCTTAGTTGCATCATAAATTCCCAAATCACAAAAGATCCTTCTACAAGCATCTATCCATCTCTGAACTTCTATTGTTGATTCTGTTCCCAAGAAAACCTTTCCTCCAAGAGCAGTATAGTCTTTACACAACTTAGCAAAATCCACTGGTTTCGGAGTTTGAACCTAAACTCCAACATCTACTGATGACCCCGGAGCTAGAATCCTTCTCATGATCGAAGTCATCATAGCTTCGAACATAGCAGCATAATCAATAGCCCCTTCAGCAGTACGGCTGTAAAGACCCGTATTTTACGTGTCGATAAATCATAAAATAGATGCCATCAAGTCGTTAGTATTGTTGTTAAAGTCGTTTAAATTTTGAGTCGACCATAGCTTAAGTCGTATGGAAGTTAACTTATGTGGTGCTTAAGTCGTAGATAGCTTAGGTCGGGTATTTCTTAAGGAGGCAGCGACTTAAGAGGTTTAGGTCGTTGGGTAGTTTAGGTCGGTGGAACGACCTAAGGAGTTGGCGACCTAGGAGAGTTAACGATCTAAGGGGTGAGCGACCTAAGATAGAGGAGCGACTCAAGATACTACGACCTAGTAGTCAACGAGTTAGAGAAGCCAGCGACTTAGGGGATTTACCGACCTAAGGAATAGATGACTTAAGAATTGGGATGACCTAAATATAGTTAGCGAGTTAACGGGTTAGTTTAGGTCGTAGAGGCGACTTATAGAATTAAGCGACCTAAGGAATTAAGGTGTTTAGCGACTTAAAAATAGGAGCGACCTATAGTATTGAGCGACTTATAGGTTTGGACGACCTAAGGGTTAACGGCTTAGGGAAGTTAGGTCGCTCGAGCGACTTGAGGAGATAAGATAGGTCGCCGTATGTATTTAGGTCGTAAACGACCTATGTTGAGGTAGGATGTTTAGTTAGGTCGCGTGAGTATTGCTGCGTTAGGTCGCTGAGTCGCGTGAGCGACTTAGCGTTAGGTCGCGCGGGGGTTGAGTCTCGTATAGGCTGGGGTTGTTAGGTCCGTAGTGTTTTAGGTTGTTGGGTTTTATAAGTCGTGGACGACCTAAGGGGGGGTGGACGACTTATGGGTTTTCAGCCTATAAATACACGTCCATATCTCACCATTTTGGCACCGGATTTTGTAGCGACGAAGTGCTGCCATTTTGAAAGCTCAACTACAACACTTCTTCACTTCTTTTCTCCACTCTAATCTTGTGATTCCTTCCATCCAGATTGAAGATCAAATCAAAGATCCAAGAGCCAAAGTTGAAGATCTCCATCCATCGAAGAGATATTTCATCGTTTGAAGTGGAGCTTTGGAGGATCAAGCTTGATTCTTTGCTGTCCAGATCTAGAGTTGGTTGTTTTTGAGGTGTTTAGGTGATTCGGTGAGTGGTGGTTATCTCTCACACGAACCCAAAGGAGTATATTGGGTCGGTGGTTTGTTTATGTGTTAAAGAGAGTGATTTCGTGCATTTTTCTCAAGTCTGCATGTAGATCTATTGTTCATGATGATTTGACATCTATTTTACTACATGTTCACTTATGCAAGTTCATTCATCAAGTTGTAGAGATATTGTTCATAATTCATGCTTGTTAGATTGCATGTTAGATTTGGACTCTTTATTTACGAAATTGCCATTATTGTTATAACTGCTTATTTAGATCTTGTTTGAATGCTTGATTATTTGGATTAATGATTGATTTGATTGATTAGTTGATTGATGATTTGATTTGGACAAGTATGGTCGAAGATGATTCAAAAGCTAAGTGGAAAAGCTCTTGAATAAGGAAAGCTGCTTGTGGCATATGAAGCGGGTGTTGAAGCTCATATGGATAGATTTGATGATGATGTTGAGATGGGACTTTGCTATGATGCGATGAGGCAAAGTATGATGCGAGAAAGCCTTGGTTTAATCCAGACGGGATCATCCCAAGCATGTTGGTAACTCGGTGATGTGGTCCGAGTTTGTGGATAATGGTTGGCTTGAGAGGCGCTTGAGCTAGTATGGAAATAGTTGTCGAGGAGGATGACTAGAAGGCTGAGATTTCATCGTTGTTGAAGGTTCTAGCATGCTCAAAGCAAGAGTACGTTGGGACGGGTCACGATGACGTTCTAGGCATGGGTCACGATGACGTGCTAGTACTCTAGGCAGATGCGATAGTCCTAGGCACGGGTCACGACGACGTGCGGAGCTATGTATAGAACCGGGGTTACCATTAGCCCTTGGCAGGCGGTCACTCAACTAACGGGGAAATCAAGGCAATGATAACAGTGATAGCAAGAGTCATGGATGTTTGGATGTTTGGTTGTATCGCCACTTAGGTCAAGAGCGATGTTTTCAGGGTGCCTATTTGATCTTGGTTTAGGCCTTGGGGGTTTGTACTTGGAAAACGCCGACCTTGACTCGGTTGATAATTACTTTGCTTTGAATGTCTGAATTGCTATGTTTGCTTCTGCTTAGTGTGTCTGGGGGCTATCACTATGGAAAGAGGTGGAGTGGGATGGTTGGGTTCCTATTCCTTTGTACCCTTTATGCTCTTTTGGTATGTTTGATAGTTGATTTACGGCTCACTAAGACTTTTGTCTGACTCAAGGTTTTATGTTTAACTCTTATTACCTTGGGCTGTTCATCCATGTTGGGATGGGCAGACTAGGTAGCAGGTGACAGGTGCTGTTCTAAGTGACTAACGCTGTTGATGACGAAGACGAGATGGAGGCTTTTGCATATTGTTTTCTTACTATATGTACTGGGTATTCTGCTGTTTGCATGATTCTCTGAGTGTTATGTAGTGAGGCTTGATGTATTGGCTATTCAGATGTTTGTACCAAATTGTTATGAGCTTATATGATGAGACTTCTGTTCTATAGAGCATCACTATGTATACTTTCTATTGTATTTTATCCATGTGCTGTGAGTAATACGATAGGCTATTCTGTGTTTACCTTACCCTGACTATCGTCCATGGCTGCCTGGCACATTTTCAGCGCACCTTTTCCTTGTTTCCATGCGGGTGTCATGGGCGGTCGTCACATTTTGTATCAGAGCTTTGGTTAATCGATTTTAGCCAACGCTCGCTGACGTAACTACGTATAAGAGACGTAATTGTAATTTTGATGGATGATTACTATATATATATATATAATAAAGTAACTTAGAAGGATTTGAACTTCTTATGCAGTTGTTTCTCAGGGTATATTAATCATTTCTTTTAGGTATTTGGAATGAGTCGAAGAGGGAGACCAGCTGCTAGGGGAGGCCATGCTGTTGAGGGGGCTGCTGATTATGCTTCTATGTTCGAGGCTATGATGACTTCGATCATGAGAAGGATGCCAGCTCCGGGGCCATCAGTAGATGTTGGAGTTCAAGTTCAAGCTTCAAGACCAGTGGATTTTGCTAAGTTGTGCAAAGACTATACTTCTCTTGGAGGAAAGGTTTTCTTGGGAACAGAATCAACCATTGAAGTGCAAAGATGGATTGATGCTTGTAGAAGGATATTTGGTGATTTGGGAATTAAGGATACAACTAAGAGGAAGCTTGCATCAAGACAGCTTCAAGGGAGAGCTTCTGATTGGTGGAACTCTATCACCGTTGATACTCCAGAAGAAGAGATTACTTGGGAGCAATTCCAAGCTAGATTTGAAGCTAAGTTCATTTCTACAGCTCAGAAATCTGTTCTGTTTAAGAAGTTTGTGGAACTCAAGCAAGGTGGGAGACCAGTTCTTGAGTATGTTTCTGAGTTTGAAGCTTTGTCCAAGTATGCTCGGTCGTATATTGACTCTCCCTACCAGAAGAACGAGAAGTTTGTAACAGGCTTGGACACTTATCTTGGGAGGCAGTTAGTGGATCATTTGGACGATACATTTGAGAAGCTTGTGGAGAAAGCTCTCAGGCATGAGAATCTGTTTCCTAAGGAAGGATCTGTTGTTGCTGTGACCAAGGAGGAGTCTAAACCACAACAGGGTGGCAACAAGAAGAGGAAGCAACAGCAACAGAAGGGTAAGGATGGCCAGAAGAAGTCGAAGGGCGAAGTGACCTGCTACAACTGTCGGCAGAAGGGTCATCTTTCCAGAGATTGCAAGAATCCGAGAGTGCCGGTGAAGTGCCACAACTGTGACAAGCTGGGGCATATTAAGAGGAACTGTCAGGAACCGCGGAAGGACAAGCAGGTTGTGCAAGCTTATGCTTTGGGGGCTGTGCCATCATCTTTGGAAGCTCCTACTATTGAAGAGAAAGGAAAGAGTGTGGTGGTTCAAGGTACTCTATCTATTTGTGTGTTCCAGTTAGAGTGTTGTTTGATACCGGAGCGTCGCATTCCTTTGTTTGTAATGAACTTGTAGGCCGGTTGGGTTTGGAACTGGATATTGTTGATAGACCATTGGTTGTGACTAATCCAGTTGAGGGTTCTTCTTGTTTGTGTATGTTATGCCGTGGTCTAGTTGTGTCGAGTCATGATTGCTCTTTTGTTTGTGATTGCTTTGTCCTGAACTTTGCGGGGTTCAAGATTATTCTGGGTATGGACTGGCTTAGGAAGTATGCGGCAAAGGTTGATTGTGAGAGGCTTGAGGTGACAGTCGAGAATGTGGAGAGGCGAAAGGTTGTGATACGATGTAAGAATGAGGAAGGCGTCTTCATGAGCTTCATGTATTCGCTGGTTGTTCCACGGGATGGACTGTCGTCGGTGCCTATTGTGAATGGATTTGAGGATGTCTTGGACGAGGTCAAAGGGTTACCGCCGCATAGAGAGATCGAGTTTCGTATCGATCTAGTTGAGGGAGCCAGACCCGTTGTGATGCCTCTTAGGAGAATGGCGCCTAGGGAACAGCAAGAGTTGAAGGTGCAAGTTGATGACCTTTTACGGAAAGGATTCATTCGGCGTAGCGTGTCCGAATGGGGTGCACCAGTTGTGTTCGCAACCAAAGCGGATGGATCGTTGAGGTTGTGTGTAGATTATTGTGAGCTGAATAAAGTGACTAGGAAGAACAAGTATCCATTGCCGAGAATAGATGACTTGTTTGATCAGCTTCACGAGACTAAGGTGTTTTCTCAGATGGATTTGGCAACGGGAATTCACCAATTAAGAGTGGCTAAGGATAGTGTGCCGAAGACTGCTTTCAGGACACCATCCGGTTTTTATGAGTGGCTGGTAATGCCGTTTGGATTGACCAATGCACCAGCGTATTTTGTGGATCTTATGAACAGAGTATTCAGGGATCAGTTGAACAAGTTCGTACTTATGTTCGTGGATGATATTTTGATTTATTCCAGAACTAAGGAAGAGCACAAGACGAACTTGTGTATTGTCTTGGAAATCTTGCGGAAACATCAGCTGAAGGCTAAGTTTTCGAAGTGTCACTTTTGGAAGAGCGAAGTGAGGTTCTTAGGCCATGTTATCTCTGGAAATGGAATAGCGGTTGATCCCGCCAAGGTGGCAGCAATCCAGGATTGGGTTAGACCCAAAAATGCATCTGATGTGAGAAGTTTTCTTGGATTAGCAGGATATTATCGTCGGTTTATCAAAGACTTTTCCAAGATAGCTGCACCGTTAACAGGATTGGCGAAAAAGAACCAAGTGTTCAGATGGGATGATAAGAGTGAGCAAGCTTTCGGAATCCTAAAAGAGTGATTGACAAGTGCTCCTGTTTTAACTATTGGTGAGATGGTAGTTTATACCGATGCATGTGGTACTGGACTTGGAGCAGTGCTGATGTAGAAGAATAAAGTTTTTGCATATGCAAGTCGACAACTTAAGCCGCATGAAAGGAATTATCTGACTCATGATTTGGAGTTGTCGGCGATTGTTTTTGCTCTGAAGATGTGGAGACATTATCTATTGGGAGTTCGATTCGAGTTGTTTGCAGATCATACGTCATTGAAGTATCTTTTCTCCCAAAAAGATTTGAATCTTCGACAGCAACGATGGCTAGAGTTTTTAGTATCATATGATTTTGGTGTAGCCTATACTCCGGGAAAAGGTAACGCAGTGGCAGATGCGTTAAGTCGAAGACATGCAGAGTTGGGAGCCATGTTTTCGGAATGGAAGAGTCTCGAGTATTTAGCTGAATTTGACTTCAGGCCTAGATGTGAATTGGAACCTGAGTTGTTGGCAAACTTATCGATAAGACCTCTTGTGGAAAGAATTGGCGAGAGCCAAAAGCGAGACGATAAGATTGTCAAGATTATCCGTGATGTGGAATCTGGAATGGACCCAGAAAAGGGTAAAGGATTTGAAGTCGATCGAGAGGGTTGGCTTCGGAAGCAAGGACGACTAGTTGTTCCCGATATAGATGGATTGATAGATGAAGTTCTTAAGGAAAGTCATCACTCAAAGTTGACGATTCATCCAGGTGGAAATAAGACGTATCGGGATATGAAGAGAACCTATTAGTGGGAAGGTATGAAGAAGGATGTCGGAAGTTTTATTTCCAAATGTATGAACTGCCGGGTAGTAAGAGCCGAGCAGAAGAACCAAGTGGGTTGCTTCAGCCATTGGAAGTTCCTACGTGGAAGTGGGAACAAATATCGATGGATTTTATCGATGGTTTACCTAGAACCAGAGCAGGAAATGAAGGGATTTGGGTCATCGTAGATCGTTTGACAAAGAGTGCAAGGTTCATTCCTGTTCGATCATCTAGGACTGCATCGAAATTGGCTGAGTTGTATGTTAAGTGGATAGTTTGATTCCATGGTATTCCGAAGAGTATAGTGAGTGATCAAGACCCGTTGTTCACTAGTGGATTTTGGAAGAGCTTCCAAGAAGTTTTGGGAACCGAGCTGTGTTTGAGTACAGCTTATCATCCCCAAACGGATGGTCAGACCGAGAGAGTCAACCGAGTTTTAGAAGATCTACTCAGAGCATGTGTTTTGGATTTCGGAGGATCATGAGAAGATCATCTTCATTTGGTGGAATTTGCATATAATAACAGTTATCAGACAAGTATTGGTATGGCACCATATGAGGCATTGTATGGAAGACCTTGTAACTCTCCGACATGTTGGTTGGAAACTGGAGAAAAGTTGATACTTGGGCCAGAAATGATTCGACAGACTTCAGACTGTATAGAGATCATTCGGCGACGAATGAAGGCAGCCCAAGGCCGATAGAAAAGTTATGCCGATAAGCGTCGTAAGGATTTGGAATTCGACGTAGGTGATATGGTTTTTGTGAAGCTTTCTCCACTGAAGAATGTTATTCGATTCGGGAAGAAAGGAAAATTGGCTCCGAGATTTGTTGGACCATTCCCGATCATCGAGCGAATTGGAAAGCTCGCTTATAAGTTGGAATTACCAGATGTTGGGTGTGCACAATGTTTTTCATGTATCGTATCTACGGAAGTATGTGCACGACTCGAATACAGTGGTTTCTGCTGATAACTGTGAAGATTTAGAAGTTGATCCAGTTGTTACGAGACCTCGTAAGCCGCTTCGTGTTGTTGAAACCGACAAGAAACAACTTAGGAGGAAGACGATTACGTTGCTCAAGGTACAATGGAGTGATGATGTTAACGACTGTACATAGGAGGAGGAAGAGAGGATGAAGGCAGCTCATCCTGAACTCTTCGAGGTATGGCCTTAAGGTGTCGTGACATCTCACGAATTTGTAACTTGTTCTAGTCTTAGAATTCTGCATGCTAGGCTAGTAATTGGATGCATGGTTTGTTGATTGCTATGAATGGTAGGCATGCGGAATAACTTTGGTTGCTCTTGTTTGTTTGGAATTTCGGGGGCGAAATTCCTAAGGGGGAGAGAATGTAACGACCCGTATTTTACGTGTCGATAAATCGTAAAATAGATCCCATCAAGTCGTTAGTATTGTTGTTAAAGTCGTTTAAAGTTTGAGTCGACCATAGCTTAAGTCATATGGAAGTTAACTCATGTGGTGCTTAAGTCGTAGATAGCTTAGGTCGGGTATTTCTTAAGGAGGCAGCGACTTAAGAGGTTTAGGTCGTTGGGTAGTTTAGGTTGGTGGAACGACCTAAGGAGTTGGCGACCTAGGTGAGTTAACGATCTAAGGGGTGAGCGACCCAAGATAGAGGAGCGACTCAAGATAGTACGACCTAGTAGTCAAAGAGTTAGAGAAGCCAGCGACTTAGGGGATTTACCGACCTAAGGAATAGATGACTTAAGAAATGGGACGACCTAAATATAGTTAGCGAGTTAACGGGTTAGTTTAGGTCGTAGAGGCGACTTATAGAATTAAGCGACCTAAGGAGTTAAGGTGTTTAGCGACTTAAAAATAGGAGCGACCTATAATATTGAGCGACTTATAGGTTTGGACGACCTAAGGGTTAACGGCTTAGGGAAGTTAGGTCGCTCGAGCGACTTGAGGAGATAAGATAGGTCGCCGTATGTATTTAGGTCGTAAACGACCTATGTTGAGGTAGGATGTTTAGTCAGGTCGCGTGAGTATTGCTGTGTTAGGTCGCTGAGTCGCGTGAGCGAATTAGCGTTAGGTCGCGCGGGGGTTGAGTCGCGTATAGGCTGGGGTTGTTAGGTCGGCGGTGTTTTAGGTCGTTGGATTTTATAAGTCGTGGACGACCTAAGGGGGGGGGGGCGGACGACTTATGGGTTTTCAGCCTATAAATACACGTCCATATCTCACCATTTTGGCACCGGATTTTGAAGCGACGAAGTGCTTCCATTTTGAGAGCTCGACTACAACACTTCTTCACTTCTTTTCTCCACTCTAATCTTGTGATTCCTTCCATCTAGATTGAAGATCAAATCAAAGATCCAAGAGCCAAAGTTGAAGATCTCCATCCATCGAAGAGAGATTTCATCGTTTGAAGCGGAGCTTTGGAGGATCAAGCTTGATTCTTTGCTGTCTAGATCTGGATTTGGTTGTTTTTGAGGTGTTTAGGTGATTCGGTGAGTGGTGGTTATCTCTCACACGGACCCAAAGGAGTATATTGGATCGATGGTTTGTTTATGTGTTAAAGAGAGTGATTTCGTGCATTTTTCTCAAGTCTGCATGTAGAACTATTGTTCATGATGATTTGACATCTATTTTACTACATGTTCACTTTTGCAAGTTCATTCATCAAGTTGTAGAGATATTGTTCATAATTCATGCTTGTTAGATTGCATGTTAGATTTGGACTCTTTATTTACGAAATTGCCATTATTGTTATAACTGCTTATTTAGATCTTGTTTGAATGCTTGATTATTTGGATTAATGATTGATTTGATTGATTATTTGATTGATGATTTGATTTGGACAAGTATGGTCGAAGATGATTCAAAAGCTAAGTGGAAAAGCTCTTGAATAAGGAAAGCTGCTTGTGGCATATGAAGCGGGTGTTGAAGCTCATATGGATAGATTTGATGATGATGTTGAGATGGGACTTTGCTATGATGCAATGAGGCAAAGTATGATGTGAGAAAGCCTTGGTTTAATCCAGACGGGATCATCCCAAGCATGTTGGTAACTCGGTGATGTGGTCCGAGTTTGTGGATAATGGTTGGCTTGAGAGGCGCTTGAGCTAGTATGGAAATAGTTGTCGAGGAGGATGACTAGAAGGCTGAGATTTCATCGTTGTTGAAGGTTCTAGCATGCTCAAAGCAAAAGTACGTTGGGACGGGTCACGATGACGTTCCAGGCACGGGTCACGATGACGTGCTAGTACTCTGGGCAGATGCGATTGTCCTAGGCACGGGTCATGACGACGTGCGGAGCTATGTCTTGAACCGGGGTTACCATTAGCCCTTGGCAGGCGGTCATTCAACTAACGGGGAAATAAAGGCAATGATAACAGTGATAGCCAGAGTCATGGATGTTTGGATGTTTGGTTGTATCGTCATTTGGGTCAAGAGCGATGTTTTCAGGGTGCTTATCTGATCTTGGTTTAGGCCTTGGGGGTTTGTACTTGGAAAATGCCGACCTTGACTCGGGTGATAATTACTTTGCTTTGAATGTCTGAATTGCTATGTTTTCTTCTGCTTAGTGTGTCTGGGGGCTATCACTGTAGAAAGAGGTGGAGTGGGATGGTTGGGTTCCTATTCCTTTGTACCCTTTATGCTCTTTTGGTATGTTTGATAGTTGATTTACTGCTCACTAAGACTTTTGTCCGACTCAAGGTTTTATGGTTAACTCTTATTACCTTGGGCTGTTCATCCATGTTGGGATGGGCAGACTAGGTAGCAGGTGACAGGTGCTGTTCTTAGTGACTAACGTTGTTGATGACGAAGACGAGCTGGAGGCTTTTGCATATTGTTTTCTTACTATATGTACTGGGTATTCCGCTGTTTGTATGATTCTATGAGTGTTATGTAGTGAGGCTTGATGTATTGGCTATTCAGATGTTTGTATCAAATTGTTATGAGCTTATATGATGAGACTTCTGTTCTATAGAGCTTCACTATGTATACTTTCTATTGTATTTTATCCATACGCTGTGAGTAATACGATAGGCTATTCTGTGTTTACCTTACCCTGACTATCGTCCATGGCTGCTAGGCACACTTTCAGCGCACCATTTCCTTGTTTCCGTGCGGGAGTCATGGGCGGTCGTCGCAACGGCCTTCCCTAACAGTTGGTCTCCCTCTTCGACTCATCCTTAATATCTATAAAAAGGAATGATTAGAACACCTTTAGAAACAACTGCATAAGGAGTTCAAATCCTTCTAAGCTACTATATTATATAAAGTAATCATCCATCAAAATACATTTACGTCTCTTATACGTGGTTACGTCGGCGAGTGTTGGCTAAAATCGATTAACCAAGGCTCTGATACCAAATGTGACGACCGTCCATGACTCCTGCAGCAACAAGGAAATAGTGCGCTGTAAAGTGTGCCAGGAAGCCATGGATGATCGTCAGGTTAGAGTAAACACAGAATAGTCTATCGTATTACTCACAGCGCATGGATAAAATACAATAGAAAGTATACATAGTGAAGCTCTATAGAATAGAATTCTCATCATATAAGCTCATAACAATTTGATGCAAACATCTGAATAGTCAAAACATCAAGCCTCACTACATAACACAGAGAATCATACAAACAGCGGAACACCCAGTACATATAGCAAGAAAACAATATGCAAAAGCCTCCAGCTCGTCTTCGTGATCAACAGCATTAGTCACTAAGAATAGCACCTGTCACCTGCTTCCTAGTCTGCCCATCCCAACATGGATGAACAGCCCAAGGTGATAAGAGTTAAACATAAAACCTTTAGTCAGATAAAAGTCTTAGTGAGCAGTAAATCAACTAGAACATACCAAAAAAAACATAAAGGGTAAAAAGGAATAGGAACTCAACCATCCCACTCCACCTCATTCTACAGTGATAGCCCCAGATATACTAGCAGAACAAGCATAGCAAAGCAGATAATTAAAGTAAAGCAATTATCACTCGAGTCAAGGTCGATGTTTTTCCAAGTACAAACCCCCAAGGCCTAAACCAAGATCAGGTAAGCACCCCGAAAACATCGCTCTTGGCCCAAGCGATGATACAACAAAAACATGCAAACATCCATGACTCTGGCTATCACTGTTATCATTGCCTTGATATCACCGTTAATTGAATGACCGGCTCATTATTTCATCCGTCCGTCAAGGGCTAATGGTAACCCCGGTTCTAGACATAACCCCGCAGGTCGTCGCAGCCCGTGCCTAGGACTATCGAATCAGCCCAGAGTACTAACACGTCATCGTGACCCGTGCCTGGGACGTCGTCGTGACCCTTCCCAACGTACTCTTGCTTTGAGCATGCTAGAACCTTCAATAACGATGAGATCTCAGCCTTCTAGTCATCCTCCCCGACGACTATTCACATACTAGCTCAAGCGCCTCTCGAGCCAACCATTATCAACAAACTCGAACCATATCACCGAGTCATCAAAATGCTTGGAATGATCACGTATGGATTAAACCGAGGCTTTCTCATATCATGCTTTTCTTCATCGCATCATAGCAAAGTCTCATTTCAACATCATGATCAAATCTATCCATATGAGCTTTATCATCCGCTTCATATGCCATGAGCAGCTTTCCTTATTCAAGAGCCTTTCCACTTAGCTTTTGAATCATCTTCGACCAACTTGTCCAAATTCAATCACAAATCAACTAATCAATCAAATCAATCATTCACCCAAGTAATCAATCATTCAAATAAGATCTAAGTAAACAGTTATAACAATGATGGAAATTTCGTAATTAAAGGGTCCAAATCTAACAAGCATGAATTCTAAGTAATATCTTGATGAATGAACTAGCATGGGTTAACATATAGTAAAATGGATATCAAAGCTTTATGAACAATCGATCTACATGCAGACTTAAGGAAAATGCATGAAACCACTATCTTTAACACACAAACAAACCACCGATCCAAAATACTCCTTTGGGTCCGTGTGAGAGATAATCACCACTCACCGAATCACCTAAACACCTCAAAAACAACAAACTCTAGATCTGGACAGTAAAGGATCTAGCTTGATCCGACAAGGTTTCCCTTCAAATGATGAAATCTTTCTTCGATGGATGGAGATCTTCAACTTTGGCTCTTGGATCTTCGATTTGATCTTTAATCTTGGATGGAAGTAAGCACTAGATTAGAGTGGAGAAAAGAAGTGAAGAAGTGTTGTAGTCGAGCTCTCAAAATGGCAGCACTTCGTCGCTTCAAAATCCGGATTTCAAAAAGTGAACCAAAACCGTGTATTTATAGGCAGAAATTTAGGTCGCACGAATTTAGGTCGATCGCTCTTAGGTCGGTCACGACCTAACGACCTAACTATATAGCCGACCTAATGACCCAACAGCTTAGGCACTCACGCGACCTAACACTCAATGCAACTGCGCGACCTAATGGCTTAACGACCTAACGCAAGTGCCGACCTAACAAAACAGACCACCTGCGACCTGACAAACCCAACGACCTACCTTAGGTCATTCAACGACCTAACTACATTGCCGACCTAACACATAGCCGACCTAACGAAACACACGGCTAAGCGATCATGACCTAGCTTCCTTAGGTCATTAACTCGCTTCGACTGACCTATCACTAAGCCGCTACCCACTAACTCGCTTCACCCTCTTAGGTTGCTTACCCCACTAAGTCGCTAACATCTATAGGTCGGTCAAACTCTATAGATCGGTCAAGTCTATAGGTCGGTCATTCCTATAGGTCGGTCAATACCCTAGGTCGCTCCAAATCCTATAGGTCGCTCCACCGACCTAAGCACTACACGATCTAACCCCTTAGTTGCTCTATCTCCTTAACTCGCTCCAACTCCATAGGTCACTAGCTTCCCCTAACTCACTCACACGACCTAACTCTGGATGACTTAAACAATACTAACGATCTAATAACAATTATTCTACGATTTATCGACACGTAAAATATGGGTCGTTACATATTTCAATAAGCAAAGAACCCGAGATCTCCCCAGTTACACTCAATCGCTGCTTCGAGTCGATCGCCCTCTTCACCCGATTCACCAACCCAGATACGCGAGCTCACCTTCTTCCCTCCTTTTTAATTTACAGCAAGCTTTCTTTAAAATTAATTAAAGGATAAACATCAGAGGATTTACGCACTCGAACTCAAAAGAAACCCGAAGCATCCAAACAAAATTCTCGAGAATGACTCGAGACAGTGCCCTCCCCCTTCAATCACTGATACGCCACCGTGCTGTACACGTGTACAGCGTCGCTTGTGGCTTCGGTGATCTTGTGCCTCGGCACTCCCGCCGCCTTCATCTCCACCTTGTATGCTTGTGATATCGGTGATAACTTTAGCAAGAGATGGGGAATGAGAACTAGAACCGATAATGTCAATTTCGGCTGAAGGAGAAGGTTGAATTGGAGCAGTTGAGATGATTTTTCCTGAATATTCTCCTGCCGCTGTTTCGGCCCTTAACTTTGCAAGCTGTTCTCTCCCCCTAGCGAGTGCGGCACGAGCATCATCATCAAGATAGTGCTCCTCAAGAGCTGACTCAGCATAGCCAGCGCCCTTACCGCCAAGCATATCGAGTGCGGCCTCCCAAACTTCAGCCAGAGTAATTTCATACTTGGGGCCTAGAAAGGCGAGGCTACCGCGCCCCAAAATGCTATGCAGGTAGAAATCAAATAATGTTGAGCTGATGTCGGCCCTCGTTGCCTCTTGAGATTCTTCAGCTGCAATTTTGCCAGCAACGGCCTCATCACGCTCCATTTCAGCTTTAGAAAGTTGAAGCTTAAGCATTTGAATCTCCGCCTCTTGGGAGCTGTACTTCTTTTGAAGCTCTCCAATATCAGCAACATAGCCCTCGCTAATTCTTTTCTGGACTTCGAGCCTGTCTTCGGCATCTCTTTGGCTGGCATGAGCATCTCTCACTTGTTTTAGGAGCACTTCTTCTTTTTGAGAGTAAGAAGTAGAGGAAGCAGCAAGCTCTTGTTTCAGTTCTTCAACTTTTGCTTCAAGCTCCTCATTGTAAGAAGCAATGCTTCTCATCTCAGTGTCATGTTGCTCAAGAACCTTTTGCCACTAGGCTTTATCATTTTCCATAGTGAGCATGGCCTCTATGTTTGCACGATTAACCCTCTGAAGCTCGTCAACAAGTTTCTGCCGGTTCGACATCCTCTCAATATCAAGCTTGACGGCGTCAAGGTTTCGTAACATGGCAGACTTGTCAATGGGGACCAAGTCAAGGTCAAACCTTACTCCCTTCAGACACCACTATGGAAACTGACTCTGCAAAGTGGCAGGACCCGGTCCAACTTGGAATTTGGGTCTGCTAATTATTGTTTGGATGTCCGTCTTCCCGAGAGCGGGAGAGCTGGAAGGAATGTCAAGCGAGGTAGGGGCAGTAACCTTTTCAGGAGTTGTAGAGGTGTGCTTCTCACCATGTCGAGCTCGCTTGCTCGAATTTTCAACCATATGACTTTTTCCTCTGTCATCATGGGTTTTTCTTTTATGGGAATTGTCGCCTCTCTGTGAAGAGTCGTGGCGCTCTTCCCTCTCTCTTCTTTCATAGCGCTCCTATTGAGCCCTCTTTTCTTGAGCCTTTCGAGCGGCTCTCTCTTCATCAGATTCTCTGTAAGAGGGGAGGTAACGCCTGTAATCATATTGGCTACGCCTCCCGTAGCGCTGGAAATCATCATAATAGGATCCGCTGCGCCCCATCGGAGGATCTGAAATAAAAAAGAGCTAAATCTTAGAATTCTTCAAAGTACAAAAAGTCCGAAGCGTAAAAGTGCCAAAAAATTCTAAGTGTGTGTGACGTGCAAACTACACGCATCAAACTACGAACCACTCTTTAATTGAGGAGTGGTTGTGGGTGTATTAGCTAGCGTCAACTCTTGAGTCGACGGAGTTTGTTGCAGGACCGAAGTCGCTTCAACTAATGAAGAAGAAACCCTAGTAGTGGTAGGATCATGTTTAAAGATCTCTTGCGAGGTGGCAAAGAGATCGCTCAGCCCTTCGAAAGTATCGTCCCTGCTCTGCTTGGCAAGACTAGTTTTTCCGACCTCTTCACCAGATTTCTGTGACAGCCGAGGAGATCCCTGGGGCTCTTCTTCCTCAATAACCGGGGCAAGTTCGACAGATGGCCCCGCAACATCAGCAGAAGCGGAGCACTTCACTGGCGAAGCCTCAGGAGCAGGTCCTTTTGGTATGGATGTGTCTATGGAAACCAGGGCATCTGATGCTTTAGGTGGAGAATCTGGAACCTCGCAGGGGTGTGTGGAGCGAGAAGGATGAAGAAGTCCGAACTGGTGAAGGAATTCGTCGTTCAGCAAAAATTTCACGTCCCGTTCTTTAACCGGTACTGCCACAAGCCTCTCCAGGGTTGGCTTGTGACTGGGATCTCTACAAGGAGGGGGAAGTACTGAAATAAAAGGAAAGAAATGATGACGAAGTTAACACTTGGCAATTCGAACTTCAAAAGACTCAGAATATAAAAGAGGTAAAGGTAGATGATCTTACTTCCTTCTCTCCACACAGCGTAAAACCCCGGGGGGCAACGGACATAGAAAAATTGAGTCAAAAACCCATGAGCGCTGTCAGGAAGACCGATGATCAATTTACGATTTCGAGCACTTCTCACGACAGTAATAGAGGGGTGATCTTTTGTCCTGGTGAAAGAGCATAGGAAGCAAATCTCGTCAAAGCTTGGGAATCGATTAAGCGTCCTCCTAAACAGTACACACAACCCCATTAAAATGGCATAACCATTGGGGTGTAATTGGGATGGGCGATGGCCAATTCACGAAGAAGTTGTTGGAAAAAGTCATTGAAAGGAGGAACGCCCCCACTCAGGCACATTTGTCGATTGACCGTTACAAAGCCGGGGGGTGCTATGTCAGCAGTGTTACTTCTCTCGGGAAGAATGACATCTGACTCAGCAATGCCAAACTGAACGCACAATTGGCGGAAAACTCTGTACGATAAAGTAGAAGAGACTCTTTCGGGAGGATTGACCAAAGGAGTCGGAATTACAGTTGCCTCTCCAGTCTGAACCGTTGTATCTTCTTCCTGATAAGTCATTCTACACAAGCAACTGGATATTCAAATGTGAAGGTGCACGTTTCCTAAAAAGTGTGAAGTGTCGTGCAAAACTAATAAAATTAGCAAGTAAATATAACTGGAATTAAACTAGTCGATGACTGGTCGATTACAAAATTTCAGAACTTGTGAATATAAAGTTCAAGCATAATATTAGTGCAGGCTGGTCAGTTTCAATTGACTATTTCAGTGCTGCTGTAATATTTTACTTGAAATTGATGAAAGCACTTCATTCACACAATTTATCTGAGTTAATTATCTGTTATTAACTAATCTGTCATTTGACGTGGGCAGTCGATGGCAGTATATTTGTCCCATCTTTCTGCAAGTATTGTGTTTAACAGGTTGATAGCGTCAAAGTTAGAATAATCTGTGAAGAAACACAACAAAGTTCAAGCAGTTTATTTCAGCAAATCAAGTTAAAGTTCAAGGTTCAAGCAAAATTGTCAACTACGACAACTTAAGTGTTGTCTCGGGGACGACTTAAGTGTTGACTCGGCGACGACTTAAGTGTTGACTCGGCGACGACTTAAGTGTTGGCAACGACTTAAGAAATTCTTCCTACGGGTTAAATCAAATCATTGGTTATCTGGCTAACTCGTCCATGACCTAAGGATTACGAGGCGAGTTAAGTTAGGTCGTTTCAATCTTGAATTGTTAGTGTCTTAAGTCGGCAGTGCTCTAAGTCGTAAACCATGGAAAATAGAAAAGGCTTCAGTCCGAGGCAACGTGAAATTCTCCAAGTCCTATCCCGGCTATGACTTAAGACTTGTGTTGTGAAGGTTGGTAAGTCGGTCAAAGGATAAGTCGCGATGGTTATTGAATCGCTCAAAATTACTGCGCTCAAGATTACTGGATCGCGTCCAAGTTAACGTCTTGCTTCCTCCAACCGACCAACCCCTTCTCAGAACTCCTAAACCTTAACCCATTATCCTCCTAAACCTTAACCCGTTATCCTCCTATCTCCTAACCCGATAAGCCATACAAGACAATCTCATCTCCTCTAAATCCATGAATCAACTGACTTGAAATATAAAAACCCATCGTCTCCTCCTTGCGAATCATCTACAAACTCAAATCAAACCGCTCAAGGCTTGTCAAAAATCAATCATAGCGTGACTCGAAATGAAGCATGGTGCGAGGATTTGGATTAGGGTTAGAGAGCGAGAAGTCCAACTCCATGATCGAGGGATAACGGCAGTTGTGAAATTGAGCGGGCAATAAGTTTACTTACGTAGTGTGATGACGAGGATCAAAGAAATTTGATTGATGATTTGATGAACTGGTTGATTTCGTCTTTGAAAGCTTCGAAGATTGTTAATGGCGGAAATAAACGCTGAAGTAAGAAAGTGAAGAAGAAGGGGCGACTTAAGCCATTTATACACTGGAGCGATGGAATGAGAATCGGCATCAGCCGACCTAGTCTCTTCCTTAAGTCCTTCGCGACCTAACAACCCATCAGGACACGAGCTAAGAAAGTCGAAGCACGCGACCTACAACTTAGGCACGCACTTCGAGGGGCAAGTGTTAACCCCGTTTGATCAATGAGTTAAGACCTGAGACGACTCACGACTTAAAGAAGCAGAGCGACTTAAGGAGTGGTCCGACTCAGTAAGTAACCGACTTAACAAGTTAGCGACTCAAGGGAGTTACACGACTTAACGAGTCAGGGATTGGTCGACCTAAAGGAGTCAACAGCTTACGGAAGTGAACGACTTACAACATATAGGAGTCTATGACTTAACGGTTTAGGAAAGAAGGGATGGATCACGACTTAAGGCCTTCACGACTTAAGGTTCTTAGCGACTCAATGGGTCTACGACTCATTGTAATTCACGACTTAAGGGTAGAAGCAACTCAACAAGCTGGCGAGTTAGAATTCAAGGCGGCTTAAGAGAAGCGGAACGACTCAACGAGTTACCGACTCAACAAATTGAGGAGTTGCGCGAGTCATAGAATCGTGCAACCTATGACCTACCTTGAGTCGTCAATAACTCAAGGAAGCGACACACGACTCAGCATGACTCACCTACGACCTAAAACCACTGAATCGTAGCCCGCAGCCACAATGCTTATGTCAAAAGGAGTTGACTCGCGAGCGACTCATGACTTGTAATTCTGAAGAAGTAAACCATTGAGGAACCAAGGGCTTAGTCAGATAAGTCGGCCATGACCTCTTAACTCGTGGACGAGTTAGGACTTGCGCTATATCCAGAAGACCGTAGGCGCTCTGACACCAAGCATGAACTCTACCAGCTGAGTCGCCCATGACCCGACTTAACTCGGCTGCGGGTTATCATGAGTCGAGCACGACTTACGATCCAAAGGGAAGATTTTTCTATAAATACCGACCTACCTCAAACATGAAGGGGACTTTTGGCTCATTCTTTTCAAACACCGATACTCTGCCACATTCCAAACTAACTCAACACCCAAAGCTTTCAAGATACGTGGAACACTATCAACAACTTGAAGAAGAAATCTCATGCATCCGACATGGATTCGAGGACCTTCACTTACATTGAAGTTTAAGCTACTCATTAAAATTGTTTAGTAGTTCAAAGTGTATTGTACTTGGGGAAGAATTGTATCAACTTGTAACGAAATCATCAATAAAGATATTCAGAGTGGACGTAGGCAAAATATTGAGCCGAACCACTATAAAATCGTTGTTATTCACTGCTTTTTCTGTGGTTTTCTACTTATACTCTGTTCCCGAATCATCGGGTGGTGCTTTCACAACTACACTTTATACACCGGGGTGTTAGCGTTCAAATTTTAGCGTTAACACTCTTAGAAACTTGAAAAGAAGAGAAAGAAGAAGTGGAATGATATTAGGAAGTTTTGAGAAGAGGGGTGGTATTTATAGAAGAAATCTTGGAATAAAATATTAAATGCATAATTACCTCAATGCCTCTAGCCCGCATCCCTAGCCCCTACACGCACGGCTTCCCCACCAAAGGCATGTGATGCTGATGTGAGGTGATGATGTGGTATGATGAAATGATGTTTGCTTTATGGTTACTTAAAGTTTAAGCTTTAGGAATTATTAAATCATTTTTGTAATATATATGTATATGTGTGTGTGTATGTTATATATATATGTATTTGTATATATGTTATATATATGTATATGTGAGTATGTGATACGTATACATGCATATAAATATGTGTTAGTGTCATTTATAAGCAAAAACTTCGAATAACTTTCATTCATTAAACCGTTGAAATTCGGGGAACCGATGATTGGTAACATTTTCACTTATTAATTAACGTACGTATATTTGTAAACAAAATTTAAAAATAAATTTCTTATCATTTCAAATTAATTAATATGATCATATTTGAACTAAAAAACCATAAAAATTAGTATTAACAATTATTTACAATAATTGTTATTTTACCGATAAAGTGTTATCGATTTTTCCTTGTATTTTCAAATCAAATATATTTTTTATTAAAATAACTATAAATGATTTATCGCCACTTTATAACTATTAAAAATGAATTATCATCATTTAAAACAATTATTTTAATGATTAAAATAATTATTTGGTCATTAAATCTTAATTTAAATTCTTAGATCAATTATTATATATAAGGCATTACTAATGATGTCTTAAATGCATTTTATTTGCATAAATTTAAAAATAAATATAATTTATCAAAGTGGTAAATTAGCGGATCTTTTATTCGGATTCGCAACTTTACTTTTGAACTAGCATTAATCCCTCGATCCTTTAGTGCGGACTCTGACAAAGCTTTATGATCAGAACTTTAGTTCTCCTTTCATAGCTTTCAACTATGATAGAAAACTCAAGCATCTAACCATAAACCCTCATCAATGTTTGTCGTCAAGAATCGAGTGAAAAATCCTTTTTTGGATGAGTGTCAAACACGTCAAAGTTTTGCACTCGAATCTTATATTTAATCGTGTGACGAAACAATCTATATACTTCATTTGTATTTATTAACTGTTCGAAATATTTTATGAAAACATTTCATAAAACTTCCATTCTATATTCAAACTTCTTATAAAGATATTTCTTTATACATAACCATTTTACATTTTTATTTCCAAATCTTTCTACTTAAATGAAACATTTCTCTTCAAAAGATAAATATCTTTTTATCATAATACATTTCTAAACATATCTTAATGGTTTCTGGAAAACTCATTTCCAAAATTATTTATTAAATTAATAAATCACCATAAACTTCCTTTAGCTAATATCAAATGTGAAAACATTTTGTATTTAGGTAAACTATCTTTATTAATAAATACTCTTTTATTAATTAAAACTCCCTTTATACATATTTATTCCTTTACTTTTATAGTTTCAATGTATAAAAGTATTAGTGTATAATTTAATTGTTTTAAGTATATTCATAATTTACTTAACAAGTTTTTCTTTTTTTTCCTCATAAAATAAAATCAAAGAGAATAAAACTATTATTACCAAAAGATTGTTATAACATACTTCTCTTTTATAACTCGTTAGTTATAATATTTTTATCTTTTTATAGAAGACTCAAATACTTGTTATTATCTTTAAAATCCTATTATTAAAGATCTAAATATACCCATAAAATTTCTTCCAAAGTGTCATTTAAGGGTTTAAAAACAAATGTTGCTAAAAAATCTTTTACTCCAAACCCCAAAACCATTCGTTAATAACTTTAAATATTTACTTTAAAGATCCGTACTAATGAGAAGTTAGGGCAACATCATGTTATATATTTTCACATTCTTACGTCATTTATTTTTTTTGAAACTTGGGTACAGAAAGAAAAATTCCCCTCCCTACCTTACACTAATATAATAAAAAACACTAAATAATAAACATCCCATCTACCCTATATATACTAGAACTATCCCCAACTCCCCAACTCTTGTTCTTCCTAGTACGAAGATGATGGTGGACTCCAATCACCAAGGTCTATCATCACTTCACCTTCTCCTTCTTCATCACTATCCAGCTTATCGTCGGCCTCATTGTCGTCTCCCTCCAACCCTTGTGGTAGCTAGGTTTGGTCCCATGGGACATGTCCCATGCCGACTAGTATTCCAGGAATGACTCTTCTCTCTTCTAACTTCTCCAAGCCTTGCACGTTTTCCTCCCAATGGTTTTCAAAATCTTCGACCCCCTCATTCCTTCTTCTTCTTCTATTACTTCTTCATTATTGATTTCTATCTCGTTCCAATTTATGTATGAACTAGATGATCCCTTCTGCCATACGACATGCTTCCCATCCATATCCCATACTACATTGTTATATTCGCTTGATAAGGTAGCATTAGGGTCTTTCAACGGCTCTAGTTCTCCGTCCATGGGTTCTATTTCCTCTTCCATGGCTTCTGATTCTTCTTCCATCATATCAATCTCTTCTATTGGTTCCAAAATGGAGCTAATAGGATCTGCTATCCATTTTCCCTACGAAGCTTGCCGAGTTCATCGTCGCTAGAGATCATAATTACTTCTTGAGCAGGGCACGGTATATGCATACCGACCATAGGGTATCTATCTTCACCCCTTCGAGTGTATGGGGCATATTTAGAGGATATTCTGGTTGTTCCTCTTCATCGTTAGAGAGGACAATGAGGCTACCATTCTCACCCGAATTCGCTCTAGAGCACTCTCCTTTCGCGTGATTAACCTTATACGGTTTCAATATGGTAAATAATTATTCTTTTAAATATAAGTAATAGGTAATTTCCAGTGTATTTTTAAATAGAGAAGTTTAGTCAATACTCAAAAAACGTTTTGAGATTCATTTTTAAAGATAGCTTTTCAAAATTCTTTGTATAAAATTATTTTATTATTTCAAAAATTTATTGAAAATTTAACCAAAATATTCTTTTCTTTTCAAATACATATACTGTTGCGACTTTTCTATTGATTAGAAAAGCACAAATTTTAATAAATTCTACAAGCGTACAGGCGTGTAGTATGCAGGTCGAACACAGGGAATTGTATTTTAAAACAATTAAAATCCATAGTTAAATCTTAGGAGTGTTAAACGAATTCGACGGTGAATTTTGAATAGAAAATAAAAACAATAATATACTCCGAATCGTTTTCGAAACTAATCGAAATTGCAACCAAAATATAGGATTGTAAAAAAAATCAGAACAGAAATTAAAATTGCGGAAAAGAAGATAACGGAGCCAACAACAGAAATAATTATCAACTAACTGAAAAGAGTGCAGAAAATAACTAAGAACAAGAATAAATAAATTGCTAAATCTAATCAACAATCCTACGTATTCTGTTCGAAAATAAAAACAGTGTTGAATTTAAATCTAAACTTGAAGAAAAGTGATGAGGTAAGAGATGATTTCAAGGTGTTGTATAATGCTGTATATATAGGCTTTCAACCCCTAAAATCAGTCCATCTTTTTAGCAATAGGACCGGTTCTATTCTTAGTATTTGCCAAGATAATTGTACTGACTGGGTCCATTCCTTGAATTGGTGAAGAGTCAAGTTGCCACGTCATTGCTTGAAATACTTTTATATGTGAATTGGTCCAAATTCATACGTAAGCTACTTTTGAATGTGTCCCATTTTGCTTCATATCATGGCTATGTATTATGCTACTTTTTAGGAGGAACTGGTCCTTTGCTTGAATTGGTGAAAGAGAACATATATACGTCCACATCATTGCTTGAATTGGTCCATATTGCTTTGATTTATTTCAATGCTCAAAATGTTGCACTCGTTGTGCGTGATTTTTGAACCAATGGACGGCATAACCGATTAATTTCAACGTTGCACTTTGGAATCAATAATCTGCAAAACCACAACAAAATCCAAATGCAGTATGTGATGATTCTAATGTACTACATGAATGCAAAATTCTACACAAATGGAGACTCGATTTACTTCAAAATAGTTGCAACAAAATAATGTATATCAGTTTTAGTCAACTTCTACAAATTTTTGGTTCCTCACTATAACGACCCAGAATTTTTTATTATTTAAAATTGGAATATTTAATTTTAAGTATTAATAAGTGAATTTATTAGTCAAATAAATTTTTATTTGAATAATTGGATTTAATTGGATAATTAAATCGATAATTTAATACGTTAAATTATGGAAATAATTGAAAATTGGGTTAAATATGATTGAAAATGATTTGTAAAATTTTATTTTATCATATTGAAGTTAGAATGGTATTTTAGAACTTTTAAAATCGAATTAAAAGTTAATTTGTGAAAATTGAATATTTTAATATTTAATTATCGACTGTAAAATAGTCAATTTTTGAACAGTCTCAGAATTGAACGAAACTAGTTCCATTGGATCTGTAATAGTTAGTTATTACTGGATTTCAATTTTCGTGTCAATCGGAGCTATCGTTTGATCGTGGCAGCTCGAAACGCATCGATTTATTTTTAATATTAATTTGGCGAGTTAAAATAGCCATTTTTCAAAAAGTCTCGGATTTTGACGAAACCAGTTTCATCAGATCCGTAATGTGATATTATTGTAAGGTTTCAAATTTCGTGTCAATTGGATTTACCGTTTGTCCGGTACAAATTAAAACGCCTAGAAAATCGTTTAAATCGGTTTAATTTAAATTGAACGTTTATAGCCATAACTCGCACAGATGTCCGAATTAGCTTCCGAAACCTGTTCCATTGTGTCCGAAACGCGGGGTAAACCCTAGAAACGCAGGTTACGGCGCATAAATCGGAGTCCGAAAATTCCAGAATGAATAGTGTCGTTCGTTCTTCTATAATAGCCCCTCTCTCTCTCTAAAATAAAAAAAAAAATAACCCTAAACCCTAGCCGCCACTTCCCAGAACCGAAGGCCAGAAAATTCGCATGCTTCTCCCCTTGATCTCTTCAAATCCACAAACATTTAGAGGAAACTTTCAACTACAAAGATCGAGAGCTCGTCGAGAGCTTTACATCCAACGGTGGATTCGAGCAATCGTCGCCATTTGAATGAGGGTATGGCCCGTGTTTCCCTGATGTTGCGCACGCAACCCTAGGCACCAGGTGGGGCCAAGCTTGGCCTAGCTCTGGGCGTTGGTGGCTCTCGTCGAGGCCGTTCGTTTGGCACTCCCTGATCGTGTTTTCATGCAGCGAGGAGGTGGTGAGATGGAACCCTAGTTCTATGTAAATGGGTTTGTTGTAGTGGCTGTTGTCTGTAGAATGATACGTGAGAAGGAAGAAGGGGTGGACGGCCCAGATGCAAAGCAGTGGGATCTTGTGACTAGGAATAGATGTAGGTTGAAAATTATAATTAATTGTTGTAAATAGTTTATATAAAATTCGTGAAAACTTGTAAAATCAATATCTTTTTCATACGAGGTCGAAAACGCGCGAAACAAGAAGCGTTGGAATCGTATGGACGAGCACTACACGATGAAATTGGATTGGAGTCGTTTGGAGTTAGTGAGAATTTTGGGTAAAATTAAACGTCCGTTTAATTTTATTCGAAATAAATCGCTAAAACGAAATTGAAATCAAGGTGAGAACTTCTCACTCAATCGAATCAGTTTCGATTTTATTTTAAATAGTTAGATTAAAAAATATTTGAATGCATGTTTGAATGATGATTGTTATCTATTGATTGTTAAAATAGACATTATGCGCCGTTGGTAAGCGGATGTTATTTATTAAAAACATATACAGGGAATGTTTCATAAACAGTGAAATTGGTATTATATATAATAGCAATATATATATATATATATTGGCATATGTATATATTGGAGTTGTTGATTTCCCGCAATTTGTTTAGCGGATGAGACCCTATTGCGCCGTCTATTAAGCGGATAATATTTAATAAAAACATATACCGCGATAATTTCGTACTGGAGCGAAATTGGTATTGTGCTAATGTTTGTGGATGCAGGAAAACAGGTTGGAGGGATCCAACAGGATTCCTCAACAGTATTTATTTGATTTTGAATATTTTGATATTCGTTGATTATCATATCGATATATGATATCGTTGTAGTCGTGATTGACTATTTGGTATGTAGCATCATTGGACCAAACTTTGGAATTTTAAAATGATTTTTAAAGTGATTTTTGAAAATATACTATATGTTTGGAATTGATTCATTTTAAATAAATAAAACGTTATAATTTTTATGTTATAAAAATTATGGTTTTTGAGAAATATAGTTAAAAACTGATTTTTGAGAATATGATGCTAATGATTTTATAAAATAGTTAATCGGGATTTTTGAATTTATTATGAAAAGTTTAAATATAGGATTTATAAAATTTAATTATTTTATGAATCAAAATGGTGAAATAATAAAGGAGATTAAAGATGTTTTAAAGAATAATATAAATTGATTTATATTAAGAGATTTATAAATGGATATTTATAAATTGAAATATTGACATTATAAAATGAGTTTTTATAAGTGTTTGAATGAAGTGAAAATGAATTTTGTAAATGAATGGAATTTATAAAATTATAAATGGTGAAGTTATAAATGAAATTTATAAATAGTAAGATTTATAAATTTTGTAAAGTTATTAAAGAATAGATTTGGATAAATAATTGAATCTTATAAGTTATAAGATTTATAATTATGAAGTTCAAAGGAACGATTTTTGTAAACAAATAAATTATAAATGTTTAACTTATAATGTGAACTTTTGGTTTATAATTGAGTTATAAATCGAATAGATTAATAAAGGAGATTTATAAAAAAAGTTGTTATAAAATAAATAGAAATGGAATTTATAAACGTTGTTTTATAAATTCGTAAACGACTTATTTTGATAAGTAAATTGTTGAAACCTATTAATGGAGTTATATTCACATTTTTGATTGTGAATAATCCTTTAAAACGAAATGTATAAAAGGATGAAATGTGTTAACGTAGTATATTCACGTTTTTGAATAGTGAATATTATGTTAAAGAAAATGTTTAGATTTGATGTTTTAAATAGAATTAAAATGATCTAACGATGTTTTAAAATGTGTTAAGATTCGAAACCATAGATTTCAACATTCATTGTTGAAATAGACGTTTTCGAGAAATAGAAGGAAATGGTGGACTATAACACTGTTGTTATAGTAAATGATTTCCGAAAGGAAATGTTTTGTATAGTATTGGGATTTATATATCTATCTTAAATTCGAACCCCTATACTAGTGATTTTGGGACGTTGTAACGATGTTTTACTCAACATTCGCTTTGGCCCAAATAAATATGTTTAAGAGAATGATTTCCTTAAAGAATGAAATATATACTTAATCTCGATTGAAGTATATTGAATATTTTCCAAGTGTTGAAAATGAATAGGTTCGTGAATTACTTATTAAATAAGTATGGAAATGTTTTCCAATATAAAGTGAATATTTTGAGAATTCATCTTTTTGAAGATAAATTGAAATGAATAATTGAAATCGTATATCCGTAGATATTGTGAAATATAAATTCACTATGAAATTTATAAAGGAAAGGGGAACTTGTTTAAAAATAAATATTGATTTATTTTTTGAAGTATTGAAATTATATATCTTGTAAAGATATGATTTTTTGGAAAATAAATAATTTGGAAAATTATTTGGAATCTGGTGATGTGTGCATATTCATTGATAGTTCAATAACCGACTATCAATATTTCCCTTTGAATGGGTATTTGATGTGATTTGTTTGAATTTGAATGGCACACTTATTTTTTCATAAGCGCTCACTATTCGGGTTAACCGGGAAAGGACCATGGGGTCGTATAACCCATTCCGAATATGTGATACGTCGTTATGATAGCATTGATGACCGGTGTTGAAGACCGGGTATTTGCGAAAGCGATAGGATGACCTATCGATTGTCTCTGCACTGGGTCGCTCCTGGTATAGAGATTTCCTAAGTGATGGGAAATTCGATCGGGATTGTGAATACCCGGATTGCAAGGGCTTCGTGAGAAGTGCCTTCGGTTTTGTTCGAGCCCGGAACAGACTTGTATGGATTGTATGTCTGACATCACAAATTGAGATATAAAGCAGATTTCTTTCAAATATATTTCTGTTGGTGGCGAAGAATTTATTCTTTTAGCTTAACACCCTTCTCTGAGACATACGAGCTCAGAGGTTATGTAGTTGAAGGTTATCAGCGATATATTCCCAATTTGGTAATGTGACATGCTGAGTGTTGCTGTAAATGATCATTGTGTTGATTATTTGTGATAGGATCATTTGTTTGATCGTCTATCTTAGTGATCATTTCTATGATCATTTGTTGACCCAAAGCATGGGTTTTGTATAAAGTATGTTTTTGTGGACGTGACTTCGTTGAGCCTCACACCCCGTGAATGGTCAAAACAGGAAAGATGCGGCAAGGTTATGAGGGGTAGCGCCCTTTAGGATATGTGCATTTCCTTCTGGAAAAGGGTGGTATCATGGTATGAAGCCCAGATACTTACTCATGTTGAAAACACTTTATGATTGTGTGAATTGATTGCGAGCGCTCGGTTGAAAGGTCCCAAAGGACCGGGGGATGGCATATTCGGTCAGTTGTTACTCAGTTAGGGGTAACCCGGCCTTGTGTTGGTAGAGATCCGGTTTGGTTCTCGGGGATGTCCATCCAGAGGCATTCTCACGTGGCAATGGGAAGTTCCTTGGCCTGATCATTCGTTGGAAATCCAAAGAAACAATACGAGACTTGTACGGTATTAGTTGTAGAACCTATCATTCACTTATGGTGGCGCCCCACTGTTTGGATGGTAGCTATAGTAGGCATAGTTCGAAATGTCTATGCTGGCTAAGATTTATATTCTACTTTCGAAATGAATTTTTTTCTACACTATGCACTAGTAATAATATCAAATGTTATTTTAAATGCATAACAAGCATCTTTGACTATCATAAGGAGAAATCTCCTCCGATTCTGCGTTTGCAGTGTGTGTGTGTGCGGGAGGCCTTATGGTAGTCTCATTTTTAAAAGCATTGCGAATTGACTTTAAAAATATTCCTCTATTTTGATTTTAAAGATAAATAAACTGTTTTGAGTTCTCACACCAGTCACATGACTGACTCGGAGTTTATTGTTTTCCTTCCTAAACTCTGGGTGCCCACCAATTTTCCACACGGGCAGTCAAGAGTTAAGGTTTATCAGGATATTCTGGAATTCAGGAATTGCTGGAGGCAAGCTGGATGGCATGGCGTATTTCTAGTATATAGTATTTCTTTTCCGCTGTTTGTTGTTGTTGTTGTACACTCTGATGATATGATGTAATGTAATATGATGAAATGTAATAACTGATATAGTTCTTTGTTTAAAGATTATTCATTTATTATTATATGTTGTTCCGCTGCGATTGTGAGATTCTGTTGTTGTTCAGTTGTTTCCTTTCTGTCCCGTTCTATTTTCCATTTTCTTTTCTCTCTATTTTTCTATCTTTCTTATCTTCTCTTTCTATCTTTCTTCTTTTCTTCTTTCTTAAAACCCTCAGTGTTCGGTTTTCCGTCGTTCGATTACTCGGCAGTCGATAAAGTGAGTATCGATGCTGAATTTTCGGAAGACGAAGAATCGGGTCCTGACAATGTGGTATCAGAGCATATGGTTAAGCGACAACCATGGTTCTGTTGGGTATTACTCATTAGAGATAGAGTCAGTAGTACTCTAGATTGAGTTTGAGTGTAATAATAGCTATTAGAGCGTATTTGTTAGTGAATATAAAATTGTTTTATATTGTGATGATTAGTTTATTGAGTGGCATATGAACTTTCGTCAGCGTGGTCCGCAAGACTATGCCGAAGGGGTTTCTAAACACTTGAATAGAACAATTCGACACAATATTGTTTTAAAATTGGGTAAATGAAATAATTTTACCTTGATTATATTTTATATATGAAGAAATAATTTTTCAGAATTATTAAAGTGTATATAAGTTGATTGTTTAGTTGTTTGAATAATCTAAATAAAAGAATAATTGTATAGGCAAAAGAATTATAAGAATTGAATTATAATTAAAGTGATTTACAATTGTAAAATAAAATTATATATATAAGAAGTGAAACTATATGGATATATTTATGAATATGAGTTGTAAATAAAAATGAATTTAAAGTTAAATGGAAGTATAACTTAAGAGATGTTGAATGAAGTTGATTTTGGTATCAATTTAAATTAATAAAACCAAGTGATAAATGTGAACTTGAGTTATTTAAATAAAATTCAACTGTTGTAATTGAATTGAATGAATGGATTGAATGTTAATCAAATTAAATGTAAATTTAGTTGATATGGAATAATGAATGTAAGTGTTAATTCATTAAAATCTAATGTTATTGGAAGTTGAATAATTGAATGCAAATCAATTTAATTAAACCAATTGAAAGCAAAGTGTTTTGGTTGTAATTAATATACATTGATTGTTATATGGTTGTTAGTTGATTGAGTGTATATAATTCATTAAGAATTAATGAAATTGAAAGCTAAAGTAATTGAAATTCAATTGAAAGTTAAGTGAATCTTAAATAGAATTGAATTTGATTTGGAAATGAACCAACTTGAATATGAATTAGTGAATATAAACTAATTGAGAATGAATGTTAGTAAAAATATCCAATGTTAATGAATCAAATGTGATTAAATTGAAAAACCATTTCATTGAATATTAATGAGAATATAAATGAATATTGATTTGGTTATGGATGATAGTTGGTTGATGTTTGAACTTATTGTTTTGTTACATTTGCTATGTTGACATGTATAGTTATTATGTTGCTATATGTTGTATATTGATATTATTGTCTATATACATGTTCTCATGTTGTTTGTTGAGTGTTTAGTAGGTGCGGATCGCGTTTGCTTCGCATTTGGAGCTCGCTTTCGTGCTATATTAGCCGTATATGCTTGCTAATAAAATGTAAGGTACATATCTCGGATTACATACCGTACTTTTATACTTTTTTCCCTTCGGGATGCCTCATTACTTGATGAGATGTATATTTGTGATATATATACTGTCATTTTTTTTTTGGATCGAGCCGCGCAAAGGAGACTATGGCGAATTTTTCCGGAAATTTAAGGTGTTAGAAAAACTTTGAGAAAATTGGAAATTTTTTGAAAACTTTAACTTTGATTTGGAGTTGAAAGTTAAACAATGGTAGTTGTTTTTGAAAAGATAACTAAGTATGATTTGAAAACTTAGTAAAGTTATTGTAAGAAGTTTAACTATGGATTTATGGAAAGTTAATAAATTCTATAACTTTTCTTACTTAATAATTTCGAGGACGAAATTCTTTTAAGGGCAGAAGATTGTAACGACCCAGAATTTTTTTTATTTAAAATTGGAATATTTAATTTTAAGTATTAATAAGTGAATTTATTAGTCAAATAAATTTTTATTTGAATAATTGGATTTAATTGGGTAATTAAATCGATAATTTAATACGTTAAATTATGGAAATAATTGAAAATTGGGTTAAATATGATTGAAAATGATTTGTAAAATTTTATTTTATCATATTGAAGTTAGAATGGTATTTTAGAACTTTTAAAATCGAATTAAAAGTTAATTTGTGAAAATTGAATATTTTAATATTTAATTATCGACTGTAAAATAGTCAATTTTTGAACAGTCTCTGAATTGAACGAAACCAGTTCCATTGTATCCGTAATAGTTAGTTATTACTGGATTTCAATTTTCGTGTCAATCGGAGCTATCGTTTGATCGTGGCAGCTCGAAACGCATCGATTTATTTTTAATATTAATTTGGCGAGTTAAAATAGCCATTTTTCAAAAAGTCTCGGATTTCGACGAAACCAGTTTCATCGGATCCGTAATGTGATATTATTGTAA
Source organism: Allium cepa (assembly GCA_030765085.1). Taxonomy (NCBI): domain Eukaryota; kingdom Viridiplantae; phylum Streptophyta; class Magnoliopsida; order Asparagales; family Amaryllidaceae; genus Allium; species Allium cepa. The sequence goes on along the minus strand of CM060937.1, from coordinate 762,048,903 downwards.
GGTTTCAAATTTCGTGTCAATTGGATTTACCGTTTGTCCGGTACAAATTAAAACGCCTAGAAAATCGTTTAAATCGGTTTAATTTAAATTGAACGTTTATAGCCATAACTCGCACAGATGTCCGAATTAGCTTCTGAAACCTGTTCCATTGTGTCCGAAACGCGGGGTAAATGCTAGAAACGCTGGTTACGGCGCGTAAATCGTAGTCCGAAAATTCTGGAATGAATAGTGTCGTTCGTTCTTCTATAAATAGCCCCTCTCTCTCTAAAAAAAAAAATAACAACCCTAAACCCTAGCCGCCACTTCCCAGAAACGAAGGCCAGAAAATTCGCATGCTTCTCCCCTTGATCTCTTCAAATCCACAAACATTTAGAGGAAACTTTCAACTACAAAGATCGAGAGCTCGTCGAGAGCTTTACATCCAACGATGGATTCGGGCAATCGTCGCCATTTGAATGAGGGTATGGCCCGCGTTTCCCTGATGTTGCGCACGCAACCCTAGGCACCAGGTGGGGCCGAGCTTGGCCTAGCTCTGGGCATTGGTGGCTCTCGTCGAGGCCGTTCGTTTGGCGCTCCCTGATCGTGTTTTCATGCAGCGAGGAGGTGGTGAGATGGAACCCTAGTTCTATGTAAATGGGTTTGTTGTAGTGGCTGTTGTCTATAGAATGATACGTGAGAAGGAAGAAGGGGTGGACGGCCCTGATGCAAAGAAGTGGGATCTTGTGGCTAGGAATAGATGTTGGTTGAAAATTATAATTAATTGTTGTAAATAGTTTATATAAAATTCGTGAAAACTTGTAAAATCAATATCTTTTTCATACGAGGTCGAAAACGCGCGAAACAAGAAGCGTTGGAATCGTATGGACGAGCACTACGCGATGAAGTTAGATTGGAGTCGTTTGGAGTTAGTGAGAATTTTGGGTAAAATTAAACGTCCGTTTAATTTTATTCGAAATAAATCGCTAAAACGAAATTGAAATCAAGGTGAGAACTTCTCACTCAATCGAATCAGTTTCGATTTTATTTTAAATAGTTAGATTTAAAAATATTTGAATGCATGTTTGAATGATGATTGTTATCTATTGATTGTTAAAATAGACATTATGCGCCGTTAGTAAGCGGATGTTATTTATTAAAAACATATACCGCGAATATTTCATAAACAGTGAAATTGGTATTATATATAATAGCAATATATATATATTGGCATATGTATATATTGGAGTTGTTGATTTCCCGCAATTTGTTTAGCGGATGAGACCCTATTGCGCCGTCTATTAAGCGGATAATATTTAATAGAAACATATACCGCGATAATTTCGTACTGGAGCGAAATTGGTATTGTGCTAATGTTTGTGGATGCAGGAAAACAGGTTGGAGGGATCCAACAGGATTCCTCAACAGTATTTATTTGATTTTGAATATTTTGATATTCGTTGATTATCATATCGATATATGATATCGTTGTAGTCGTGATTGACTATTTGGTATGTAGCATCATTGGACCAAACTTTGGAATTTTAAAATGATTTTTAAAGTGATTTTTGAAAATATACTATATGTTTGGAATTGATTCATTTTAAATAAATAAAACGTTATAATTTTTATGTTATAAAAATTATGGTTTTTGAGAAATATAGTTAAAAACTGATTTTTGAGAATATGATGCTAATGATTTTATAAAATAGTTAATCGGGATTTTTGAATTTATTATGAAAAGTTTAAATATAGGATTTATAAAATTTAATTATTTTATGAATCAAAATGGTGAAATAATAAAGGAGATTAAAGATGTTTTAAAGAATAATATAAATTGATTTACATTAAGAGATTTATAAATGGATATTTATAAATTGAAATATTGACATTATAAAACGAGTTTTTATAAGTGTTTGAATGAAGTGAAAATGAATTTTGTAAATGAATGGAATTTATAAAATTATAAATGGTGAAGTTATAAATGAAATTTATAAATAGTAAGATTTATAAATTTTGTAAAGTTATTAAAGAATAGATTTGGATAAATAGTTGAATCTTATAAGTTATAAGATTTATAATTATGAAGTTCAAAGGAACGATTTTTGTAAACAAAAAAATTATAAATGTTTAATTTATAATGTGAACTTTTGGTTTATAATTGAGTTATAAATCGAATAGATTAATAAAGGAGATTTATAAAAAAAGTTGTTATAAAATAAATAGAAATGGAATTTATAAACGTTGTTTTATAAATTCGTAAACGACTTATTTTGATAAGTAAATTGTTGAAACCTATTAATGGAGTTATATTCACATTTTTGATTGTGAATAATCCTTTAAAACGAAATGTATAAAAGGATGAAATGTGTTAACGTAGTATATTCACGTTTTTGAATAGTGAATATTATGTTAAAGAAAATGTTTAGATTTGATGTTTTAAATAGAATTAAAACGATCTAACGATGTTTTAAAATGTGTTAAGATTCGAAACCATAGATTTCAACATTCATTGTTGAAATAGACGTTTTCGAGAAATAGAAGGAAATGGTGGACTATAACACTGTTGTTATAGTAAATGATTTCCGAAAGGAAATGTTTTGTATAGTATTGGGATTTATATATCTATCTTAAATTCGAATCCCTATACTAGTGATTTTGGGACGTTGTAACGATGTTTTACGCAACATTCGCTTTGGCCCAAATAAATATGTTTAAGAGAATGATTTCCTTAAAGAATGAAATATATACTTAATCTCGATTGAAGTATATTGAATATTTTCCAAGTGTTGAAAATGAATAGGTTCGTGAATTACTTATTAAATAAGTATGGAAATGTTTTCCAATATAAAGTGAATATTTTGAGAATTCATCTTTTTGAAGATAAATTGAAATGAATAATTGAAATCGTATATCCGTAGATATTGTGAAATATAAATTCACTATGAAATTTATAAAGGAAAGGGGAACTTGTTTAAAAATAAATATTGATTTATTTTTTGAAGTATTGAAATTATATATCTTGTAAAGATATGATTTTTTGGAAAATAAATAATTTGGAAAATTATTTGGAATCTGGTGATGTGTGCATATTCATTGATAGTTCAATAACCGACTATCAATATTTCCCTTTGAATGGGTATTTGATGTGATTTGTTTGAATTTGAATGGCACACTTATTTTTTAATAAGCGCTCACTATTCGGGTTAACCGGGAAAGGACCATGGGGTCGTATAACCCATTCCGAATATGTGATACGTCGTTATGATAGCATTGATGACCGGTGTTGAAGACCGGGTATTTGCGAAAGCGATAGGATGACCTATCGATTGTCTCTGCACTGGGTCGCTCCTGGTATAGAGATTTCCTAAGTGATGGGAAATTCGATCGGGATTGTGAATACCCGGATTGCAAGGGCTTCGTGAGAAGTGCCTTCGGTTTTGTTCGAGCCCAGAACAGACTTGTATGGATTGTATGTCTGACATCACAAATTGAGATATAAAGCGGATTTCTTTCAAATATATTTCTGTTGGTGGCGAAGAATTTATTCTTTTAGCTTAACACCCTTCTCTGAGACGTACGAGCTCAGAGGTTATGTAGTTGAAGGTTATCATCGATATATTCCCAATTTGGTGATGTGACATGCTGAGTGTTGCTGTAAATGATCATTGTGTTGATTATTTGTGATAGGATCATTTGTTTGATCGTCTATCTTGGTGATCATTTCTATGATCATTTGTTGACCCAAAGCATGGCTTTTGTATAAAGTATGTTTTTGTGGACGTGACTTCGTCGAGCCTCACACCCCGTGAATGGTCAAAACAGGAAAGATGCGGCAAGGTTATGAGGGGTAGCGCCCTTTAGGATATGTGCATTTCCTTCTGGAAAAGGGTGGTAAAGTGTGCAACAACAAGGAAATAGTGCGCTGTAAAGTGTGCCAGGCAGCCATGGATGATCGTCAGGTTAGAGTAAACACAGAATAGTCTATCGTATTACTCACAGCGCATGGATAAAATACAATAGAAAGTATACATAGTGAAGCTCTATAGAATAGAATTCTCATCATATAAGCTCATAACAATTTGATACAAACATCTGAATAGTCAAAACATCAAGCCTCACTACATAACACAGAGAATCATACAAACAGCGGAACACCCAGTACATATAGCAAGAAAACAATATGCAAAAGCCTCCAGCCCGTCTTCGTGATCAACAGCATTAGTCACTAAGAATAGCACCTGTCACCTGCTTCCTAGTCTGCCCATCCCAACATGGATGAACAGCCCAAGGTGATAAGAGTTAAACATAAAACCTTTAGTCAGACAAAAGTCTTAGTGAGCAGTAAATCAACTAGAACATACCAAAAAAAACATAAAGGGTAAAAAGGAATAGGAACTCAACCATCCCACTCCACCTCTTTCTACAGTGATAGCCCCAGATATACTAGCAGAACAAGCATAGCAAAGCAGATAATTAAAGTAAAGCAATTATCACTCGAGTCAAGGTCGATGTTTTCCAAGTACAAACCCCCAAGGCCTAAACCAAGATCAGGTAAGCACCCCGAAAACATCGCTCTTGGCCCAAGCGACGATACAACCAAAACATGCAAACATCCATGACTCTGGCTATCACTGTTATCATTGCCTTGATATCACCGTTAATTGAATGACCGGCTCATTATTTCATCCGTCCGTCAAGGGCTAATGGTAACCCCGGTTCTAGACATAACCCCGCACGTCGTCGCAGCCCGTGCCTAGGACTATCGAATCTGCCCAGAGTACTAACACGTCATCGTGACCCGTGCCTGGGACGTCGTCGTGACCCGTCCCAACGTACTCTTGCTTTGAGCATGCTAGAACCTTCAATAACGATGAGATCTCAGCCTTCTAGTCATCCTCCCCGACGACTATTCACATACTAGCTCAAGCGCCTCTCGAGCCAACCATTATCAACAAACTCGAACCATATCACCGAGTCATCAAAATGCTTGGAATGATCACGTATGGATTAAACCAAGGCTTTCTCATATCATGCTTTTCTTCATCGCATCATAGCAAAGTCTCATTTCAACATCATGATCAAATCTATCCATATGAGCTTTATCATCCGCTTCATATGCCGCGAGCAGCTTTCCTTATTCAAGAGCCTTTCCACTTAGCTTTTGAATCATCTTCGACCAACTTGTCCAAATTCAATCACAAATCAACTAATCAATCAAATCAATCATTCACCCAAGTAATCAATCATTCAAATAAGATCTAAGTAAACAGTTATAACAATGATGGAAATTTCGTAATTAAAGGGTCCAAATCTAACAAGCATGAATTCTAAGTAATATCTTGATGAATGAACTAACATGGGTTAACATATAGTAAAATGGATATCAAAGCTTTATGAACAATCGATCTACATGCAGACTTAAGGAAAATGCATGAAACCACTATCTTTAACACACAAACAAACCACTGATCCAAAATACTACTTTGGGTCCGTGTGAGAGATAACCACCACTCACCGAATCACCTAAACACCTCAAAAACAACAAACTCCAGATCTGGACAGCAAAGGATCTAGCTTGATCCGACAAGGTTTCCCTTCAAATGATGAAATCTTTCTTCGATGGATGGAGATCTTCAACTTTGGCTCTTGGATCTTCGATTTGATCTTTAATCTTGGATGGAAGTAAGCACTAGATTAGAGTGGAGAAAAGAAGAAAAGAAGTGTTGTAGTCGAGCTCTCAAAATGGTAGCACTTCGTCGCTTCAAAATCCGGATTTCAAAAAGTGAACCAAAACCGTGTATTTATAGGCAGAAATTTAGGTCGCTCGAATTTAGGTCCATCGCTCTTAGGTCGGTCACGACCTAACGACCTAACTATATAGCCGACCTAACGACCCAACAGCTTAGGCACTCACACGACCTAACACTCAATGCAACTGCGCGACCTAATGGCTTAACGACCTAACACAAGTGCCGACCTAACGAAACAGACCACCTGCGACCTAACAAACCCAACGACCTACCTTAGGTCATTCAACGACCTAACTACATTGCCGACCTAACACATAGCCGACCTAACGAAACACATGGCCAAGCGATCACGACCTAGCTTCCTTAGGTCATTAACTCGCTTCGACTGACCTATCACTAAGCCGCTACCCACTAACTCGCTTCACCCTCTTAGGTCGCTTACCCCACTAAGTCGCTAACATCTATAGGTCGGTCAAACTCTATAGGTCGGTCAAGTCTATAGGTCGGTCATTCCTATAGGTCGGTCAATACCCTAGGTCGCTCCAAATCCTATAGGTCGCTCCACCGACCTAAGCACAACACGATCTAACCCCTTAGTTGCTCTATCTCCTTAACTCACTCCAACTCCATAGGTCACTAGCTTCCCCTAACTCACTCACACGACCGAACTCTGGATGACTTAAACAATACTAACGACGTAACAAAAATTATTCTACGATTTATCGACACGTAAAATATGGGTCGTTACATATTTCAATAAGCAAAGAACCCGAGATCTCCCCAGTTACACTCAATCGCTGCTTTGAGTCGATCTCCCTCTTCACCCGATTCACCAACCCAGATATGCGAGCTCACCTTCTTCCCTCCTTTTTAATTTACAGCAAGCTTTCTTTAAAATTAATTAAAGGATAAACATCAGAGGATTTACGCACTCGAACTCAAAAGAAACCCGAAGCATCCAACCAAAATTCTCGAGAACGACTCGAGACAGTGCCCTCCCCCTTCAATCACTGATACGCCACCGTGCTGTACACGTGTACAGCGTCGCTTGTGGCTCCGGTGATCTTCTAAGACTTCGCGCAAATCCCAACTAGCACGAATACGAGAAATCCAAAGTCGCAATACCACCAAAAATTCAAATCAAAAATTTTGCAGTTCGAATGAAAGGAACGGTCGACCTCACTGCAAACAAAACGTCGCGCCACCAAACACGGTCCACCGGAGGAGATGGAAACTCGACCTCACCTCGACAACGTCACCAGAAATCTTCCACCCGAGCCTCTAATCACTCGATCACGTTTACAAGTCAAATCTCATATTTTTACTAGCATGAACAAAACACGCAGTAAAAACCTAAGTCGATCTCGTATCAAAATTCTACGCAATGGAAAAATTAGTGAATATTTTTCCTAAGATCACTAACCTTTGCACTTACTTCAATATGAATTTCAGCATTTTATATTGAATCAAATTCGAGAATTTGATCAAACTCCCATTTTTGATCAAAACCGAGTTGCTTTTGAAATACTTAGCTAAAAATCCCCATTCAAATTTTAAAAATCTTATCTTTTAGTAATAATTCAAGATATAAACTTTAATTAGCTTTTCATATGATCGAATTTAACAATGTTTCCTTGATTGACTGTAAACAGAAAAGTATGAGTTACTAATATGTTGAAAGAGGTTTTAAAAATTATGATTGAAGTTCAAGCGACAAGTTTTGATGAAAAACAAATTTAAAAATTACCATAATCAAATGAAAACAATTCAAAGTTTAATTGTTTTCATCCTCTAACATAAAGCAGAGAACATCATCTTCAATATTCCTATTACAGCTTGTATAAAATCTCAGATACATATCAAAATAAAGCATATGCACACATATATAAATCTCATGATATTATCTTACTAGTTCAATGAACTTAAGCTTGAAAAAAATTAAGTTTACTCACCTTCTATAATTATTGAACAACAAGCCCTTAGATGCCTTGAACTGCATTTGAAAAACTGTCTATGTTTATTCATGAATCTGCCCCTTTGAATATGTTTCATTTTCTTGTTTTAGTTACCTCTGGTTTCTCTTTTTCTTTTTGTTTCACGAACTTGAAGTAGCATGAGATATACATATAAATATAGAACAGAATGGGGAGGCTTTAACTGGTCAGTAGCTTCTTTAATTGAGCAGATTTTATTAATATCTTGAATTGACAAAAGTGGGCTGAGAAGATTGATAATTTAATGTCTTGTTTACCAAATAGGTTTACATACTTATTATGTTTGGCTGCTCATAAATATTCATCTATAATTGTTGTACTATGCATAAAGATATTGGTTTGCTCCTCTTCATTTTGCAGGCCAGCATAGCTTGCACAAGAAGCTATTCATTTTTACATATTTACTTTATATCTTAATTGGCTTGTATATTTATTAAAATGTTTACATAATTATCATGTTTTGCTATGTAAAAGAATTTTGTATGTCAGCATATACTTGCAGGTAGGTCTGTGGCTTGTGAAAGAAGATGTGTTTATATGTATTTGTCTTATTATCTCCAGTTTACATGGTTATCAGATTTACTTATATCTCGTGTCTTGTAAGTGGATAAGTTGTTCTGTTATTTTTGTTTTTGCATAACATTTGCAGGTATATATTCATGTGTATATGAAGTTAATTTGTTTTATTATTTTATACGTTATGCTTATTTTATCTTACGCTCTCAAATTAACAGTTTAGGTTGTATGCTTGTTTATCTATTTTATTTTATTTTATACATTGTTTTTATTCTACTATATACTTTGTTTTTAATTTAGTTATATTCATGTGTTATACTTAATATTCTTATATTTATATTTTAACTGTCAATTTTTAAATTAGATTCGTGAATTTACTCATTCTTTATATTTATTTTATATGTATTTAACTATAAATATTTAAATTATGTACAATATGATTTATTTACATTTATACTTATTTTATATTTATCTCCATTTGTATTTTATTTAAATTATATGCATAAGTTTGACTTATATTTCACATTTATATTTTAATTCTATTTCAAACATTATCATTCATATGTATACTTACCAAATATAAACAAAGTAAGATATTTTAATTTAATCATAAAAGACAAATTGTATTATGAATATTATTGAGAAAATTTATTAAACTTCCAAATCAATTTCCTTTTAAAAATACCATTTATATAAACAATGGCAATTATTTCAAAATCACATCCGTTTCAAATGAATAAGTATACATTTTATTTAAATTGATTTGAATAAATAGGGCCAAAATCCAGGGTTGTTACATTCCTCCCCCCTTAAAAGAATTTCGTCCCCGAAATTTAAAACAAAGATAATTTAAAAGTTGTCATATCAACCATTCGAACATACATATCATTCATATATTAACAAATAACCAATAACCAATTCTAACAAACATCGCTAGCTACCCGGACACAAATCCAGATAAGTTTTCCTAAAACTATACAGAGTTTCTCGGGTGAAAACTCCGGAATCCTCTCCCCACTATACTATGACAAGCTACACTACTATACTCCTAGGTTGCCTCTCACCTTAACTAACAATCCGAACTGAATTTCTATCCACAGTCACATTCGGATCATCTTTCAAGTCTTCCTGTACTATTTATTCTACAACTAATACTGAATCAAGAACAAATTTCTTTAGATGGGTCACAAAGATTACACTATGAATTCCAGACATCTGTTCTGACAATTCGACTTTGCAAGCTACAGTTCCAATCTTTTCAATATCCGACATAGTCCAATATATCTCGGTTAAATTTTTTCGCCTTCCGAATCTAACAGTTCCTTTTTAATCGAGAAACTTTGGCCAAAAACAAATTACCAATCTCAAATTCCAATTGTCTCCTGCTTATTTGCGTACTTCTTCTAATGGTCTTGAGAAGCTCTCATCTTTTCCCTGATAAACTCAACCTTAGCAGAAACTTCACAAATTAAACTGATCCAAACACGAGATAGTCTTTCCTCAATTCACCAAAATCCAAAACTCAAGCTTGCCGCATATCCTCTAACATACGGTTCAGTCTCTCTTTCTGCCCGAGGATAATAGGCTATACTAAATTTCAAACTCGCTTACAAAGTCAATTGCGGTGCCTTCTAGAATTTTACCGGTGAAAAAATAGGGTCACGATCACTTATTATGCTAACAGAAACACCAAGCAATTCTTACTATTACCCTCAAGAAAATTTTGGCCAGAAACTGTAGTCCGAGTTACCTTGACTCGTATAGAATGAGCATTCTTAGTTAATCGATCCACAATAATCCATATTCCATCGTTTCTTTTCTTAGTTCTTGGCAAACCGTCGATGAAATCCATCGAAATCATCGCCCACTTCCATCTGAGATTGACTAAAGATTGCAATAATCTTGGATAACTAATTATAATTACCTTAACTTGGTGATAGAAAGTACAACTATAAACGAAAGCAAATACGACCTTCTTCATGCTCGATCTCCAGAAAATTCTTCTCATATCTTTATACATCTTAAAGATTTTGGGTGAATATTCAGTCTGGAGTGATGTCATTTAGCTAAAACTTATTGCCTCAATTCATCCACATCAAGCACACAAACGGCCACTAATCCTTTAAGCACCTTGATCATCTACCTTAAAATCTAAACACCGTCAATCCTTAGTTCAAGAATCAATTCCTCAAAAGATCTATCCTCCCTTTGCTTACTTATGATTCTGCCCTGGGGAGAAGGAATAACTTCTAAAAGAACAAAACTTCATTTCTACTAAGAGCATCAACCACAACATTCCCTTAGAGAGAAAAATATTCCAATGGTTTTTGATCCGCGAATACCTCAAATTCTCTCTCCACAGATAGTGCCTCCAAATCTTCAAAACAAACACAATGGCTAACGACTCGATTCATGCGTAGCGTAGTTCCCTTCATGATGCTTTAATTGCTGACACGCATACGCAGTTACTCTCCACTTTACATCAACACTACTCCCAAACCAATTATACGAGCATCCGTAAAAAAAATTCCAAAGCTGCCCTTCCCTTCCGGAATAACAATCACTGGAGCACTGGTTAGCCTCGTCTTCCATTCTTAGAAAGCTTCTTCACACCGGGTGTCCATTTGAACTGTGCTCTTTTCCTTGTCAACTTAGTCATATGTGAAGAAATCTTGGAATAGTCTCCGATAAATTTCCTGTAATAGCCAGTTAAACCAGAAAATTATGAATTTCCATCGGTTGCTTCGGTTGCTTCCATTCTAGAATAGATTCCCCCTTCGCTGGGTCTACAGAGATATCTTCACCCAAAATAATGTGTCCCAAAAATAACTTCCGATTTCCAAAAATGGCACTTAAAGAACTCGCCTTCAAAACATGCCTCCTCAGTGTCTCCAACACCATTCTCGAACTAGCCTGAATCACCAGCAATGCCCTGGAATCAAATCAACACGAAACTCTATCTCTAGATGGGAAGACAAACAATTAACTTTTCGAATACATCAGGAAAAACTTGGTTCACATCAATACTTAAAAAAATTCAACTCCATGAAAAGGATTACACAAATGAATTCCAGAATTGTCGCACAACACTCTGGTAATTCTACCCAAATAAATTTGTCTCCCTTCACAATCCAGAACAGCCATATACTGTTCGGGTCAATCCATCGAAGAAATGAATCCATTCTGCTACATCTGAAATCACCTCAAGTAAACTGTTAATCAACAAACCTTCTCGACAGCACACAGAACACTCCAAGCTATAGGGCTAACCTCAATGTCTAAAGACTTCCATTTAAAGCTCTTTGAGAAACTCGGGCCTCAATCAAACAAAAATACCCTGCTGAACTTGGTCACAATTCCAAAACGGACATACTTCCTTAACTTGTTCCAAAGAAACATCTTCGGAGACATCTAAAATCACTGAGTCTCATCACACAGCTACAACACCTTGAGATATCAAGATATCATGACTTGGTACTGTCCATCCGATAGATCCAAACTCAAGCTCATCCAAAATTACATTCCAACAATGAAATTCTCACATCACCCAAAGCTCGCTCGAGACGGTAATAAGTCTGCAGTCGATACACTCCAACTACAAATATTCAAAACTCCAACCATCGGTAGTCGTGTTTCACACACCACTATTCTATCTACCATTATACTTTATATTGGAATACCCGAACAGGTAACCCAATAAATAGGTAGAAATATATATATATATATATATATATATATATATATATATATATATATATATATCAAAATTACAAATACGCTCTCTTAAGAAAGAAATCACTCAAGAGCCTAGGTATTCACTCAACCTAGCGCTCTGATACCAAGTGTGATTACCCACCCTTCTACTACCAGAAAGACGCATCATCATTAAGAAAGAAAGGGATAGAATAGAAAAGAATAGAAAAGAAAGAAAAAAAACATCAGAATCTCACAGCGGAACGGAACAAAATATAGTATATCACATATCTATTACATAGATTTCATATATCAGAGTTATATAATATCAATATACATGACAATCATACATACATCTGCCACTATATACATCAGAGATACAGTATACATCAACTAACACAGCGGAACTAGATATATATATCTACATACGTCTGGAAACTCCTGCTCCAAGCTCCTCTAGAATCAAAATCCAAACCTATCACTTGGCTACTCGTAAAAATTTAAGTACCCAAGAGTTTATGAAAACAAAATATAAAATCCGGGTCAGACATGGGTTTGGTATGAGTAAACGGTTTAAATTGTTTAATTTTTGAAAACCTTTTAAAACAAAGGTATCACGTAGGACTCCCTACAAATAAATACGGGTAAGTTTTTTTCCTTATGCTAACCAAAACATTTTATAGGAAATCCAGTGATATTATAATAGTGTCTAGGGTTTTCAAGTAAAATACAGAAATAGCTGAAATGCTTACATCTCACATTCCAACGTAGTTGGGCACAATCAAAACGTACGGCGCTTATTGGAAATTGGATCCCATACAATGGCAGGGCTACTGGGGTACCGCCCGTCACAGTACGTGGTTTAGATCACTGTACCGAGGAGCCACCCAAATTCCCCTGCAACACAAGGCCGGAACCATTCCTTGCTGAACAGTCCCGAACAAGATAACCCCGCAGTTGGTGCGCATATCCAACCGCCCACACAGCCAAAATAAAGGGACATCTAGACAAGGGTATATCTCATCCTGCTTGGGCATGACCCACCTAACCTTGCTGCACCTCCCCTATTTTAGCCATTCCCGGTTGATGAGGCTTGAGGCTGCAATTACCTTTACAGGGCATATTTCTTAGAATTCTCATCGTCCGTCTGACGATGTGTTGAAAGCATTCAATCCATACAAGTTCGTTCCGGGTTCGAATGAAACCGAAGGCATTATCTCATCACACTCATTTTGGAATCACCCTCAGAGTCAACGACGATAACCCTTGCATTCTGAAAACACCATCTCGATCTTCACTTGAGAATTCACGACCTAACGTTTAATTTGGATCGATGTGGTTTTCGGAATATCAATTGGATACCCGATCCAAGTCTCATCGAAATCCAAACGCCATTTTAAAGGCCAAGTTGTCTAATTAACTTAAACAGTTTAATTCAATGATTGAATTCATATAACATTTTCCACAGATAAATCATACACAATTGCCATGACATATTAAAGCATTGCAGAGAGCATCACAGAATATCATCAATAAACATCACAAACAAATATACAACACATACAACATCCATAAGGAATCATCTTAAGTTCTTATTGTGATTAATTTAATTACTTGAGACTTAATCTCTTAATCCTGTTTAATCACTTATTTCCATTCAAATTATTTAATCAACAAATCATTTCTTAATTAATATTTATATCTAAATTGCTTAATTACTCAATTACTTTATTAGCATTATTTAACTAATTACTTTCTTAATCAAGTTATCTAACTTTAATTACTCAAGCAATTATTTCCCAATCACTATTCTTCGACCTAAATAGAACTTAATTACCTGTTTATTTATTGCTAATTGTTTCATTAACCATTTCTTAATTCTTAGTTAAATCACTTGATTAATTAACTATTTCTCGTTCATTTATTAATTAAGTTGTTAATTACAATTTCACTTATTTATTATAATACATTACTAATTAACATTACAAAGTAATTACTCTTAATTACTTCTGAACCCAATCAATCACTATTGATTATTCACTTAATTAACATTCCATTCTTCTTGAAGTTTGATATCAATTATATTACTAACTGAAACATTATTTGTTAATTTACTTAATTTATTACTTAATATTAACAAGATTTTAAAAGCATGGTTAAGCTTAAACAAAAGTAATTAGTTAATTTTAAATAATTAATCACGAGTTAAACTATTGTTAAACCTTACAAGGATAATTAATGCTTGAATTAAGTTTAACTTAAAAAATTTAAAACTGTATTCCGATCACTATGATGATTTGCTGGACCCTTTATTCATTAACAACTTTTATATTTCAATAAGCAAAGAACCCGAGATCTCCCCAGTTACACTCAATCGCTGCTTCGAGTCGATCGTCCACTTCACCCGAGTCACCAACCCAGATACGCGAGCTCACCTTCTTCCCTCCTTTTTAATTTACAACAAGCTTTCGTTAAACTTAATTAAAGGATAAACATCAGAGGATTTACGCACTCAAACTCAAAAGAAACTGAAGCATCCAACCAAAATTCTCGAGAATGACTCGAGACAGTGCCCTCCCCTTTCAATCACTGATACGCCACCGTGCTGTACACGTGTACAGCGTCGCTTATGGTTCCAGCGCTCTTCTGAGACTTCACGCAAATCCCAACTAGCATGAATACGAGAAATCCAAAGTCGCAGTACCACCAAAAATTCAAATCAAAAATTTTGCACTTCGAATGAAAGGAAAGGTCGACCTCACTGCAAACAAAACGTCGCGCCACCAAACACGGTCCACCGGAGGCGATGGAAACTCGACCTCACCTCGACAACGTCACCAGAAATCTTCCACCCGAGCCTCTAATCACTCGATCACGTTTACAGGTCAAATCTCATATTTTTACTAGCATGAACAAAACACGTAGTAAAAACCTAAATCGATCTCGTATCAAAATTCTACGCAATGGAAAAATTAGTGAATATTTTTCCTAAGATCACTATCCTTTGCACTTACTTCAATATGAATTTTAGCATTTTATATTGAATCAAATTCGAGAATTTGATAAAATTCCCATTTTTGTTCAAAACCGAGTTGCTCTTGAAATACTTAGCTAAAAATTCCCATTCAAATTTTAAAAATCATATCTTTTAGTAATAATTCAAGATATATATTTTAATTAGCTTTTCATATGATCGAATTTAACAATGTTTCCTTGATTGACTGTAAACAAAAAAGTATGAGTAACTAGTATATTGAAACAGGTTTTAAAAATTATGATTGAAGTTCAAGCGACAAGTTTTGATGAAAAACAAATTTAAAACTTACCATAATCAAATGAATACAATTCAAAGTTTAATTGTTTTCATCCTGTAACATAAAGCAAAGAACAACATCTTCAATATTCCTATTACAACTTGTATGAAATCTCAGATACATATCAAAATAAAGCATATACACACAAATATAAATCTCATGAAATTATCTTACTGGTTCAATTAACTTAAGCTTGAAAAAAATTAAGTTTACTCACCTTCAATAATTATTGAACAACAAGCCCTTAGATGCCTTGAACTGCAGTTGAAAAACTGTATGTGTTTATTCATGAATCTGCCCCTTTGAATGTTCCTATTCCCGATCTGGAGGTATCACGGTACTATATAGACTAATGGAATTTTACGTGTTAAGGTGGAAAATGTAAAGCCTTAACGCTATTTAAAATTAAATTTATTTTACAATTAGACACTATTATAATAGCGAAATATACTACATATAAATAGTCTAACGGATTCTTAGGAGATGTAAATCCCGAGCATCTCTTAAGTTACTGCGCTCATATTTATTTCTGTTAATTTAACTTACATAAGATCTTTTATTTCTGACTCGAGTGTTTTGTCTTTTCAATTCGCTCGGGTCGGTCGGAGCATTTCTGGATTTGAAGTTTTAGCTCTGGAGGACGAAGACAAAGATTTGTATTATTAATATTTATATTATTTCACTACACACATAGTGTTCCGCTGCATTGAAATTTATTGGTATGTGAACTCTGATATTTATTGTATAAAGAAGAATCAAATGTTTTGTAAACATTTTTATGACCTGTATATTGATTATTATATTTTATCCTTCCGCTGTGAGATTCTATTTAGTTTTTTTCTTCTCTGTTTTTTTCTCTTATTTATCCCATAACAATCCGCCCTTTTGTATGGTTTGAATTGGCACATGTGTCGATTTAAAACGTGCGAAAAGGCGGGACATTACAGATACTTGGTTTATGTTGTTTCGGAGTAGGACGTCGCTGTAGATCCTTTAGTTACAATAATTTGGAATCTGGATAGATCTAAGATAACAGTATCATTGAATTATTGTATAGGAGAGGATCAGACTTTTGTTTGAGACGTAAGGTGTAGACACGTGTTGGTGAGTCTAGCCGAAAGGTCGACGAGTGCGTTGATTGTATTCATTCTGAGTGGGAGTGAAGAGACGATAGTACGCACTTGCCTTTGGTAATTAACTAGATATGGTATTGATGTCGAGTGGTATTATCCAACTCTTGGTTTGGAGTTAGAGGCTATAGAGTTCACTTTGGGATATGGATGCACTATCTGCTAGAGAGGAGTTTGAGTTGTTCAGTTATCCCTTGTCATTGTAGTATCTCTTCTCCGAGAAGGATCTTTACCTTCGTGAGTAGCGATGATTGGAGTTCTTGGCCTCCTATGGATTTAACGTTTCCTAGATATGTTTGAAGGGAAATGTAGAGGTTGATATTCGAGTGGGAGACGTACCAGATTGGGAGTGATATTCCTAAAATGGGTATTACCGAGCTTATCACTAGTTACGATTCCAGGACTCGATGAGTTATGGCCGAGTGTGGTGGCTAGTTTGACCGTCAGCCCTACTTTGATTTAGCTGATTGGAAATAGTTGGAGACGTTGACCTAGATTAGTGGAAATCATGGCTAAATCAGAAGAGTGAGTAGCATCTGATGAGGGGATGCAGTGCGGACCTGACAAAGACTGTCGGTTCCTAGATATTATTTATTCTCAAGTAGCAGGAACAATGTTTTTAGGGCTGCATCGATGGATTGCAGATGACTAAGGATAGGCAGATGCATTTGAGCTATAGTCAATTGGTTGACAGATGATGCTAGATTTGTATTCCTTAAATCTAGCAGTACGATATTCGTATTTGTTGTGTTGTTTGTCAGATGGTTGTTGTGATTTCATTGTGTGCCTAGAGCATTTTAAGTGGTTGAGACCCATTGTTCGATAATGGGTGTTGGGAAACTTATAGGAGGCGTTTGGATTTGGCACTAAATGGATTATATGATATTTAGGCTGATCGGTAGACTTCGAGACATCGTAGGCCTATTTGTACTAATTGATGTGATATGAGTCAGTTTAGAAGAGGACATAGGAGTAGTAGGGCTTCAGTTGAATGAAACCGAAGGCGATAAGGTATGGTAGGCCATAGGGAGCATGAGGATAGGTTGGCCAGAACTCTTTAGAAGAGGGAGTTTGTTTGTATCGTCAACTTTCATTATGGATATCATATTGGGAGTTTATGCTTGATAGTTTAGTATTCTGTATGCTAAGGTAGGCATGGATGTTATTTTTGGTTATGAGATCTTATGTATGCATGTTTGATTTGATAGTTTATGTTTGTATGGTTGTTAGACATGCGATGTAGTTATTATTTAGTACAGCATTCTTGTTTGATGATTGCTATAGATGCTTTAGTATAGTTAAAGATATGAGTTGTGTACACATCTTTATTGCAGTGGGGATTTTGCAGACTTAATCGTCCAAATAAGGTTTGGTCGATTTTTTTTCAGAATTTTATAGATATTTGAGATCCGATGGGTTAGGAGGGGTTCTCTTTGCTTTGTGATTTCAAGGACGAAATTCTTTGAGGGAAGAATGTAATGACCCGTATTTTTAATGATCGATATTTAAATATTTAATTGATAATTAAATATAGGCTCAAAAATATGTTTTTTTGCATATGGCCGAATCAGGACTAGAGACCACATTTGTTAAGTTTGATTTGGCATTGCGAATTAGAATAAGTATAACGATCGCTATATTTTAAGATATGAAAATCCGATGGCAGAAACGGTCTTGAAATACATAAAATTAGCCTTCCGAGGTGCAGTTTTAGATGGAGATGCTTTTCGTGAGGACCTGTTTCTTCGACTCTCAAAAATCGACAATATCTAATACATTCTCGGTATTCACGTGCCGTAAATTCAAGTGCCGGAGAAGCAGATTCTCAAGGGTAAGAAAGAAAAATTAAGACAGAACAGAATCTCACATATGTTATTTCAATAAAAACTTACAGTGGAAAATAAAATACATTTATCAGAGTTAAACACTTGTTCAGTTATAAATTCCTGTCCTTACAAATGTGGAATACTATAGTAAAAGATTGTGGTGAATAGACAAAAATCTTCAGAAATATCTTCTAACACCATGCTCCGAGCTCCATCCAGATTTCTTCTACACTCAATTGACTACTAGGCATCCTAGGAAAGTTAGGGCACCCAAAGTTTAAGGGATAAGAAAAATAAATTACGGGTCACTCATTGGACTAGTGTGATAACTCAAAATACGCATTTTGAAAATAAAAATGTATCTTATAAGACCATGCCGCACATATACAAGGAATGGTTTTTTATCTTATGATAACCAAATCATTATCATATAAAATCACTGGATATTATTTTTAATAAAAAATTTTTAAAAAATTTGCAAGTAACTTATTAATTTTAGGGAAAATTGTTACCATTATTAAATTCCAACATACTAGGTTCTATAAACAAAATGGCAGACTCTTATTGGAGAATATATTTCCATATAGATGACCAGGTGAAGGGACTACCTTCTGGCAGTATATCTCTAGAGGAATGTACTTAGGCCCAACTGATAGTCCTCTACCAACACAAGGCCAGTCTACCTCTTCCTAAATAATACAAAATATGTCATCACCTCGGTCGTTACTGACCTATCCAAGGGCCCTTATTGCAAACATCCACAATAATTTAAGTTCTAAACACCATAGCGGGAATAAATATATCTAGAAGGGGACGATCATATCCTCATGGTTGCGAACCACATTGCCTTGCTGCATTTACCCTGTTTCAATCATTTCCAGGTGTGAGGCAAAAGGTCACGATTACCTTTCATATAACACATCATCTTCCTTTGAATGCCACACTGCTATTCCATGGTCACAACTGATTTCTACAAACGTATAACTTCTAAACTCGTACGTATCAGGAAAGAGTGTTAAACTAAGAGAAGTTGCCTTTTTCCACCAAACAAATAATACATTCATAAAGATTACTTATGTAACTAGAAATGCAACGTCAGACATTAGTCCATACAAGTTCGTTCTAAGATTAAACGAACCCGAAGGCACTCTTCTACCATATTCTGTCGCGAGTTACCCCTAGGATTAGTAGTGGGAAGTACTTGCAACCTAAATAGTCTCAGAAATGAAGGAACCACTACTACTTTAGTATTTGGGAGCTAGCCAGAATTATCGACAAGCAGTCCTTTCATCCCAAAAATCTTTGGTCTTCATCCTTCATTTCCTTATTAGGTATTCATTTTCGAACGCATACATTGGTTTGAAGTGGTTTTCCGATAGGCATTACCCAGATCCGACCACGGTTCCTTCGATCAAATCATCGCTAAAAAGATGTTTTGTGAATAAGGTATCATTCTTTAATTGATTAAGCTCATTTTATCAAAATCTCTCCTGGAGATATATATTTCAAAGACATTATTTTCGGTATATACAGGATCATCAAACCTCTCTTATCACATTCTTTGATTACTTATAACCCTTTTTAAACTTCGAAAAATTCGAAATCATTTCATTTTTTACGTAGGAAAATATTTCCAATTTGTTTCATTTAAATCTTAATAATGATTTCTTAATTCGAAACTCATAATTTTGAGTGAGTTAAAACCATGTTATTTAGGATGTTAATCCAAAACCGGTGAATATTAAGTGAGCAGAATCTATAGAAATCATCTAATTCTACTCAATATCAATTCTCGTATTAAAAAAATATTATGGACGGAATAATGGTGAAATCAACTTTTAAATTCCATGAACAATATGAGTTCCCTCTTCGTGCTTTAACACCGAGTATAAGAAGATCATCACTATAAAATCAAAGTTATATTTGATTTAAATTTGGAAAATTTAACCTTTTTATACTTAACTCCTTTCCAACATTTCGAACTTATCTATCCCACACCCAGGAAAGAGGCCAGGTGAGCCATGGTACTGGTTTCTCTTGAACATCTCCTTAGTTTAAGCACCTCATATGCGGATCTCATGAATAGAAAAATCCAGTCTACTCGTCGACTTTTAGAGCCAAGATTAAACCTCTTTATTTGTAATAGCTTTCTTTAAATCATTTATTTAAGCTCTTTTAAATGAACTATAAAAACACCAAATCATTATTAAAACACTTAATTATCCATTTGAAAACATTTATAAAGGATTTGGAAAAGAATTGTTAAGTTAAAGCTATATTTCAAAGGTTATAGAAAAATGTGCGGAAAGTGTTGCGAAAGGTGCTTTTTAACCTACATTGATCAAAACGAATTTAAACCGTTTTAAAGAGGTTTTAATATTCCATATACACCAATTCATTAATATAGAGGAAAGTGATTTCCTTTATGCTTATCGCCGTTTATTTTCATGGCTTGCATATATTTTCAACATTCGTATGAAACAACCAAACTTGATGATCAAAGCATATTAAACATCCAATGCAAACATCATATCACCATCCAAAATAAAATAAAGTAGTTTAGGAGTTCTCACCTTCATTTTCCCTTCAAGCTAATGTAGAATTGGCTATAGCTCTGCTACGATCGAACCAAAGCAAATGAAACCAAAGCCACGACCTATGGAGAGCTCAGTCTAGCCTTGATGATGGAGGAGACACTGCCTAAGGTGATGTGGGTTGGGCCATGGGTTTTGGAAGAGTAGAGGAGCTGTTTAAGACTAGTTTTCAAATGGATTGATATTACAAGCTAGTATATAAATTTTCATCTTTTGTTTGATATAATTTATTTTCTAACTTTTCTAAAATATTTTTTTATGAATAAGAAGTCATTAAAGTGGCGCTTTGTTAACCCCGTTTGATCAATGAGTTAAGACCTGAGACAACTCACGACTTAAAGAAGCAGAGCGACTTAAGGAGTGGTCCGACTCAGTAAGTAACCGACTTAACAAGTTAGCGACTCAAGGGAGTTACACGACTTAACGAGTCAGGGATTGGTCGACCTAAAGGAGTCAACAGCTTACGGAAGTGAACGACTTACAACATATAGGAGTCTATGACTTAACGGTTTAGGAAAGAAGGGATGGATCACGACTTAAGGCCTTCACGACTTAAGGTTCTTAGCGACTCAATGGGTCTACGACTCATTGTAATTCACGACTTAAGGGTAGAAGCAACTCAACAAGCTGGCGAGTTAGAATTCAAGGCGGCTTAAGAGAAGCGGAACGACTCAACGAGTTACCGACTCAACAAATTGAGGAGTTGCGCGAGTCACAGAATCGTGCAACCTATGACCTACCTTGAGTCGTCAATAACTCAAGGAAGCGACACATGACTCAGCATGACTCACCTACGACCTAAAACCAATGAATCGTAGCCTGCAGCCACAATGCTTATGTCAAAAGGAGTTGACTCGCGAGCGACTCATGACTTGTAATTCTGAAGAAGTAAACCATTGAGGAACCAAGGGCTTAGTCAGATAAGTCGGCCATGACCTCTTAACTCGTGGACGAGTTAGGACTTGCGCTATATCCAGAAGACCGAAGGCGCTCTGACACCAAGCATGAACTCTATCAGCTGAGTCGCCCACGACCCAACTTAACTCGGCCTCGGGTTATCATGAGTCGAGCACGACTTACGATCCAAAGGGATGATTTTTCTATAAATACCGACCTACCTCAAACATGAAGGGGACTTTTGGCTCATTCTTTTCAAACACCGATACTCTGCCACATTCCAAACTAACTCAACACCCAAAGCTTTCAAGACACGTGGAACACTATCAACAACTTGAAGAAGAAATCTCATGCATTCGACATGGATTCGAGGACCTTCACTTACATTGAAGTTTAAGCTACTCATTTAAAGTGTTTAGTAGTTCAAAGTGTATTGTACTTGGGGAAGAATTGTATCAACTTGTAACGAAATCATCAATAAAGATATTCAGAGTGGACGTAGGCAAAATATTGAGCCGAACCACTATAAAATCGTTGTTATTCACTGCTTTTTCTGTGGTTTTCTGCTTATACTCTGTTCCCGAATCATCGAGTGGTGCTTTCACAACTACACTTTATACACCGGGGTGTTAGCACTCAAATTTTAGCGTTAACATTTTTGGTGCTTTCACTGAGAACTGAACTCAGGCGAATTATCATCATTGCTCCACGAAAGTTTGTTGAAGTAACCTCTCTGAAGACTAGAAGTTTATCTGAAATCATGGCTCCGGGGAGAAAGAGTAGATCTGTTAGATCTGGAAATGTTCAAGAGGGAACCTCCGCTTCCCCAGTACCTAATCAAGCCACTCCACCTGTTGGGGTTACAAAAGCGGAGTTGGATGCCGTAATCTTAGGGCTGAACCAGCAGATAAATGCCCAAAGTGCACAATTGGAAGCTCAGAATGCCCAAAATGCCCTAATTTTGAATAAGTTGAATGACTTGCTCGGGGTAAACCGTCAACCAACGGGTAATGAAAGGAACTTTGCTGGCAACATTCATGAGGATGAAGAAAGAAACATTCCTGAGAGGGCTGCCAGCCCCTTTGAGCGGACATTTCCTGAAGTTGGTGGATCTAAAGCTCGAAATGATGAGGGGTATCTTTCTGAAATGGTTCGACAAATCATGAAAGAAAGCATGCAAAGGAATGAAGACGAGAAGGAATGGGGTTTCGCTCCAAGTAAAACCCCGTTTACCGAAAGGATCTTAAAGGCTGAGTTCCCAAGGAAGTTCGTCCCTCCAACTATCCCAGCTTACAAAGGAACAAGTGATCCGAACGAATTCTTGTATAAGTATGATTGGCACATGACAGGTGCCAGAGCATCTGATGAAATAAAGTGTCGATATTTTCCTGTATATTTGGAAGCTGTAGCTCTGCTTTGGTTCACCAAGCTACCAACTCGGTCTATAGATCAGTTTTCTGACCTAACCCACAAATTCAAGGAGCAGTTCAGACTATACGCTTCAAAAGCCAAAGATATCATGTCGTTGTCAAGTTTAGAACAGAATCCAGGGGAAACTATCAGATCTTTCTTGAATCGCTTTAATATAGCGCTGGCCGAGGTAGACAATGCAGAACCACGGATGATCTTGACCTATCTGTTGAGGGCCATCGACAAGTCGAGCGAATTTGGAAAATGGCTTAACATGAAGGAACCAAATTCCCTTGAAAAATTCTACAAGAAAGCAGATGAGTTCATACGCCTGGAAAGTCGTCCTGTACCGGTAAAGGCAGCATTGGAAAAAGCTGAAGATAACATTGTTGCTCCACGCTAGAATGAATCTGTAGGACAGAAAAGGGAAAATAACGATGGGAAGAAACAGAAAAATCTGAAGAAGTCTCGTTCCTTCAAGCATCGGAATATACCCCTTTATCAGATACGCCGGAGCGTATTTACCTTGCCACTAAAGATTCTATTGATTATCCTAAACCTCCCGTTCTGAGAACCGGGAAAAAAGCTGTACAAAGCGGAAAGTTTTGCCGCTTCCATAATCAACCCGCTCATGATACCGATGAATGCCGTCAATTGAAAAATTTGATTGAAGAATTGATAAGGGAAAACAAGCTGCAGCAATTTGTGGAAAAGAATAGAAGCAATCCCGCTTCGTCTAGTCAGGGGCAACGAGCTCCTGCTCATCAACCCAGGACAAGTGAGAAGACTGCAGGGCATGAATCCGGAAGGCCTGTTATCAATGTCATTACGGGAGGACCTCACCCAGCAGGCAGGAGCTGGGGTGAGATGGAAAGATATACCCGAGCTTTGAAGTATGTACCGGCCGAAGAAGATGTCTTTGTTTTGGAAGGTGCTACGCCCCTGAAGCAACAAAAAACTTTCAATGATGATATTGTGTTCAGAACCAGAGATTCCACAGGTGTTGAAGCTCCTACCTTAGATCCCTTAGTCATCTCGGTTGGTATCGGGCCAGCTATTGTCAGAAGAGTTCTCATTGATTGTGGCGCATCCTGTAATATCCTTTTCAAGAAAACATTCGACCAAATGAAGATCCCTGTGGTTGATGTGCAAGCCTCATCACAAAAAATCGCTGGCTTCACTGGGGAGCCAAAGCAGCCAATAGGAACCATTGATTTGCTTGTAGAACTCGGAGAGGGAGAAAGAAAAGTAGTCCGCAAGCAGACTTTTGTGATTGTTGACGAATTTTCCGCTTATAATGCTTTCCTTGGCCGTCCAACTCTTGCAGCGTTCAAAGCGGTTCTGGCCCCATGGTGCCTCACTATTAAATTCCCCACAGACAATGGAGTAGGAGTTATAAAAGGGGACCAAAATGCTGGTCGGGAGTGTTATCTGATAGAGCTGCGAGAAGCAAGGAAAAGAGAAATGGGAAAGGATGCGGCTACCCCAGTCCGCATCAAAGAACCAGCAATTACAGGGCGGACCCTGCACTGGCGAGCACAGCGGAGCACGGAAAGAGATGGATCCTAGAAAAGCCGGTGCAGGAGAGAATAGAGTGGTACCGGTGGAAACGACAATACCAATACCTGTTGACCCGAAGGACCCAAACAAGGTGTTGAATGTGGGTTCACAACTTAATGCGTCAATTCAGAATATCTTAATATCTTTTTTAAAAGCAAATTTGGATGTCTTTGCTTGGACTCAAGCCGATATGTGCGGAATATCCCCAAAAGTAGCAGTACACGCTCTGAATATTGTTCCAAAATTTACACCTGTGAAACAGAAAAGGAGAACTCAAGGTCCAGAAAGGTCAACAGCGTTAAAAGAAGAAGTTGATCGGCTCATGGAGAATAACTTTATCAAAGAATCTACCTATCCGAATTGGGTTTCAAATCCAGTGCTGGTTAAGAAAGCCAACGGAAAATGGAGAGTGTGCATCGATTTTTCAGATCTAAACAAGGCCTGCCCCAAAGACTGCTTCCCATTACCTAGGATCGATCAACTGGTAGACGGAACAGCGGGACACAAATTGTTATCTTTTATGGATGCCTACTCTGGATATAACCAGATCATGATGCATGAGCCAGATCAGGAGGACACGAGCTTTATCACCGACGTTGGTCTTTACTGCTACAGAGTTATGCCCTTCGGCCTGAAGAATGCAGGGGCAACATACCAAAGACTTGTTAATGCTATTTTCAAACCGCAGTTGGGCAAGACTATGGAAGTCTACGTCGATGACATGTTAGTAAAGTCTAAGAAAGCAGTGGATCACATAGAACACTTAACAGACATGTTCGCAGTCCTCCGAAAATACGGAATGAAGCTTAACCCTTTAAAATGTTCATTTGGAGTGGAATCCGGAAAGTTTTTAGGTTTCATCGTGAGCGCTAGGGGCATTGAGGCTAGTCCAGCTCAAATTACCGCCTTAAAGGAAGTCAAAGCTCCTAGAACAAAGAAGGAATTGCAAAGTCTCAATGGAAAAGTCGCCGCCTTGAGTCGGTTCATTTCCACAGCCGCAGATAAATGCATCCCATTCTTTGACGCCCTAAAGAAAGGAAAGAAAAACTTCGATTGGACTCCCGAATGCCAAAAAGCCTTTGATGAATTGATTCGCCATATGGAAACGCCTCCAATACTTTCTAGGCCTGGCGATGGCGAGGATCTTCTTATATACTTGGCAGTATCATCTCATGCTTTAAGTGCAGCACTGATACGAGAAGACAAGAGGATTCAACATCCAGTTTACTATATCAGCAAAAGACTCACTGGGGCAGAGATGAATTACTCTAAGTTGGAAAAACTCGCCTATTGCCTACTGATTGCATCCAGGAAATTGAGGCAATATTTCCAAGCTCATCCTATCAGAGTCCTTACTGATCAACCTTTAAAGCAAGTCCTGTTTCGCCCTGAGACTTCGGGTCGTCTTCTAAAGTGGAATATTGAACTCAGTCAATATGACATCACTTATCATCCCCGAAAAGCAATCAACGGACAAGCTTTAGCGGATTTCATCGCAGAATTCACAGATCAGGGTAACAGTGATGAGGAAGCGATCGATGATTCCCCAATTCAATGGAAGTTATATGTTGATGGCGCAAGAAATGACTACTGTTCTGGAGCCGGAGTTGTACTTGAGACCCCTGAAGGTCGGTCATTATGCTATGCACTGAGATTGGAATTTCCTTCAACAAACAATGAAGCAGAATACGAAGCTCTTATCGTTGGCTTAAGAATTGCTAAAGAACTAAACATCCGAGCATTACAGATCTTCAGTGATTCTCAGCTTATTGTATGCCAAGTCAAGAAGGAATTCCAAGCGAAACGGGGAAATCTGCCCGCCTACTTGTTAAATGCTTGGGAACTCCTAGGTGATTTCGATCATTACATGATAAGTCATATTCCTCGAGAAGAAAACACGAAAGCAGATTCTCTCGCAAAGTACTCTAGCACAGGCGAAGCTCAATTTCTGGGGTTGACTCCAGTGGAGGTCCTGTCGGCTCCAAGCATTGATGAGATGGATATCGATAGGATTATGAGCGTGTCTCAAGAGCAAGAATCATGGATGACTCCAATAACATAATATCTGCTCAATGGCTCATTACCCGAAAATTCAAAAGAACGAAAGAAGCTACTGAGGAAAGCCTCTCGCTATGTGGTCCAGGATGGCCAATTATACAGACGGAGATTCTCAATGCCGTTACTTCGATGTGTATCCAGGGAAGAGTCCAAAACAATCCTAGCTGAGGTACATGGGGGATGATGTGGTGATCATTTAGGTGGTCAAACTTTAGCAAAGAAGATACTCCGATACGGGAATTTTTGGCCAGAAATTAATCGAGATGCAGCAGACTATTCCCGAAAATGTGACAGATGCCAAAGATTTACCAAAACTCCTAGAGCTCCTTCTACTGAACTCACACAGATGGTCAGTCCATGGCCGTTTGCAATATGGGGGATAGACCTTGTAGGACCGTTACCAACTGCCAAATCTGGAATTAAATATGCCATTGTTGCTGTAGATTATTTTACTAAGTGGGCAGAAGCTGAACCACTGGCTACTATCACCTCAAAAAAAGATGATAAGTTTTGTGACTAAAAGTATCATTTGCAGATATGGTGTGCCTCAAAAAATAATTACAGACAATGGTACTCAGTTCGAAAGTGAAGAATTCCAAGATTTTTGCAAATGATTCAAAATCCGAAAAAGCTTCTCAGCAGTAGCTCATCCGCAGGCAAACGGGCAGGTGGAAGCAGTAAATAAAATTATCAAGTCAACCATCAAGAAGCAACTTGAAAGAGCAAAAGGTGGTCGGGTCGATAAGCTACCGCTAGCACTATTGGCATACAGAACTACCCACAAAACTGCGACTGGGCATACTCCGTTTTCATTGGCATACGGATCAGAGGCAATGATTCCGGTAGAAACAGAGGTCCCTTCACATAGAAGAATCCATTTCAATCAAGCGGAGAATGAAAAACTACAGCTTGAGGCACTAGATCTCCTTGATGAAAAAAGAGAAGTGGCTGAGCTCAGAATCGCATCTCATCAGCAAAGGATAGCCAGAAATTTCAATTCCAAAGTTCGCCAACGCAGCTTTGAGATTGGAGATCTAGTCCTAAAGAGAATTATGACAGCAACAGGTGTGTTTGGGCCAAATTGGGAAGGACCATATGTCATAGGTCAGAAGCTTCTTGACGGCACATTCAAACTCACTACTGTCGAAGGAGATCAAATTCCAAGAGCTTGGAACAGCAATCACTTGCGCCCATACTTTACTTGATAGCTTTGTTGAAATATTGTAAAAAGAATTATGAATGTATGATTCCTGTAATTGAAAGCGATTGTAAAACTGATGCAAGTGAATAATGAAAGACTATAAAGTGGATGTAGGCCCAAATTCTTGGCCGAACCACTATAAATCTTGTGTTCCTTATTATTATTACATGTTTGCTTTATTTTCGACATGAAAAGTACATTAAATGTATTGCTGAAATGTCGATTTAAATTTTTGCAGGCAACGAGAATAAAGCTTGCATATTACAAGACCAAGTGATTCTTATCATTCAACAAACAAATTTCAAGTCACAAAAGCCCCGAATTTAAATCCTAGATAGGAAGTGCTTCAATTGAACGGCCAATGATTGCGCTGAAAACGGGCTCTAGCTAATAAATTGAGAAGTTTGAATCAACAAACATCCAATTAAGAAGCTTATGCCCGTTCACGCGAACTTGCCTGGCAATGAAGTACACTTCTTTGGAATAAACAAACTACTTGTAAGAGAAGGGAGTGCGAACTTGAAAAGAAAAATAGAGGATCGCTGAATAGGCATAAGCAAGTGGACAAGGAACAACTAAAGCCCTCTTCGGAGGCACAAGTCCTCTTCGGAGGCACAACTCTTCGGAGGATAAAGACCTCTAACTAGGCATATGCCGCAAAAAAGAAAGTTCTCTACTCAACAAAAAAGATTGGAAGAGTCATGACCCTCCAACCATGAGAGAGTAACTTCCAGGCAATCTTCGGAGGCCCATTTCACCAGGAGTTGAAGTGCGACAGCCTCTCTTCGGAGTTTCACTTCACCAGAGTTGAAATGCAAAACAAAATAAAAGCCCTCTTCGGAGGCCCATTTCACCAGGAGTTGAAGTGCGACAGCCGCTCTTCGGAGTTTCACTTCACCAGAGTTGAAATGCAAAACAAAATGAAAGCCCTCTTCGGAGGCCCATTTCACCAGGAGTTGAAGTGCAACAACCGCTCTTCGGAGTTTCACTTCACCAGAGTTGAAATGCAAAACAAAATAAAAGCCCTCTTCGGAGGCCCGTTTCAAAAGAGACCTCTTCCCAGAGGCACAATAAGACAGAAAGACCTCTTCCCAGAGGCAGAAATGAAAAGACCTCCTCCCGGAGGCACAATCAAGCAGAAAGACCTCTTCAGAGGCACACGTTTCACCAAGATTGAAATAAAACTTGCAGGTGTTGAAACGTGAAAAAATCCTCATCAAAGGCACACTTTAACTTCCAAAGGAAGAATGAATTACTTATTCTAGAAAATTCTCTTCTTCAAAAAGAAGTTGAAGTACCTTTCAAATACTCGCTTTACCACATAGAAGATTTCATTCAGTAAAACGTGTATATGCACGAAATAAAAAGTGATATCTTTGAAGGATGAAGCGTAGAAACTTGTTTGTACTCTGTTTTTTAATGAAATAATATTCCTCCAAATGTGGAATAATTATTCTCTGAAAAATAAATGTACAAGTTTCTCATAAAATAAAATATTACAATGAGCTTATGGTATAGGGACAACATGGTATAATTACATCGGTAAAATTGCGCTCAAACAATATATACCACAAGCTCACTGCAATATCGTACAAAGGAACTTGTACAAAAGTGAATAATAAATGCATTCTCAGATACAGACAGAAGTTTGTACAAAGAAAAAGAATCATTTTATTCAACACTATTTTATGTACAGGTACAGGTTCCAAAGTAAAAAGCAAAAGAAAAGCGGGGGGCCGGTACCCGCACAGTATCCGGTCAGTACATGCAAAAAAGGAAAAAAAAGCGATATGAAAACTACAAACTCAGGGCCATCATTTCTTCTTCCGCCCACCTTTTGAGCCCGCACCTGGCCGAATGACCAACTTTTCAGGCCGGCTTGTAAAGGTAGGGGATGAAGGAGAAGGGGGCTCGGTCCGACCTTCTTCCGTCTCTTCTTCGCCAGTTAAAGGTCCCTTCTTCTTCTTCTTGGAAACTTCCTGCTTTCCTCTCTTCTTGGAGGAAGACCCACTCCCTGGAGAAAGAAGTTTGGACAACGGTTCAGCATCGGAGCCAGTTGGTTCTGGAGTCCTCTCGCTTCCTTCAATTTCTTCTCCTTTCGGATCTTGAGAAGCAACGGGATCATCTAAGCCGTGAAGAGCTTCTATTTGCTCCTCTTGTGACCCGGGTTGCGAGGCAGAAGGAGGAGTGACCTTAAGAGGCGGGGAAAGAACAATTGGAGGAGGAGAAGCCTGGACAATGCCCGACGTTTTCTCTGCAGAAGGAAAAATGTTCAAGTCAGCAAAAAGTGGAGATAAAGGTTCGCTGAGATTCAAGAAGTAGTCAAAAAGCTCATCAAGTTCGTAAGAAATAGATGAGCAGTCTACTTGGGCAAGATTGTCAGTAGGGTTACCTGCAGAAATCGGTTCCCTGACGTCAACTTCGTAAGCCTATGCCTCGGCACTCTCGCCGCCTTCATCTCCACCTTGTATGCTTGTGATATCGGTGATAACTTTAGCAGGAGATGGGGAATGAGAACTAGAACCGATAATGTCAATTTCGGCTGAAGGAGAAGGTTGAATTGGAGGAGTTGAGATGATTTTTCCTGAATATTCTCCTGCCGCTGTTTCGGCCCTTAACTTTGCAAGCTGTTCTCTCCCCCTAGCGAGTGCGGCACGAGCATCATCATCAAGATAGTGCTCCTCAAGAGCTGACTCAGCATAGCCAGCGCCCTTACCGCCAAGCATATCGAGTGCGGCCTCCCAAACTTCAGCCAGAGTAATTTCATACTTGGGGCCTAGAAAGGCGAGGCTACCGCGCCCCAAAATGCTATGCAGGTAGAAATCAAATAATGTTGAGCTGATGTCGGCCCTCGTTGCCTCTTGAGATTCTTCAGCTGCAATTTTGCCAGCAACGGCCTCATCACGCTCCATTTCAGCTTTAGAAAGTTGAAGCTTAAACATTTGAATCTCCGCCTCTTGGGAGCTGTTCTTCTTTTGAAGCTCTCCAATATCAGCAACATAGCCCTCGCTAATTCTTTTCTGGACTTCGAGCCTGTCTTAGGCATCTCTTTGGCTGGCATGAGCGTCTCTCACTTGTTTTAGGAGCGCTTCTCCTTTTTGAGAGTAAGAAGTAGAGGAAGCAGCAAGCTCTTGTTTCAGTTCTTCAACTTTTGCTTCAAGCTCCTCATTGTAAGAAGCAATGCTTCTCATCTCAGTGTCTTGTTGCTCAAGAACCTTTTGCCGCTCGGCTTTATCATTTTCCATAGTGAGCATGGCCTCTATGTTTGCACGATTAACCCTCTGAAGCTCGTCAACAAGTTTCTGCCAGTTCGACATCCTCTCAATATCAAGCTTGACGGCGTCAAGGTTTCGTAACATGGCAGACTTGTCAATGGGGACCAAGTCAAGGTCAAACCTTACTCTCTTCAGACACCACTATGGAAACCGACTCTGCAAAGTGGCAGGACCCGGTCCAACTTGGAATTTGGGTCTGCTAATTATTGTTTGGATGTCCGTCTTCCCGAGAGCGGGAGAGTCGGAAGGAATGTCAAGCGAGGCAGGGGCAGTAACCTTTTCAGGAGTTGTAGAGGTGTGCTTCTCACCATGTCGAGCTCGCTTCCTCGAATCTTCAACCATATGACTTTTTCCTCTGTCATCATGGGTTTTTCTTTTATGGGAATCGTCACCTCTCTGTGAAGAGTCGTGGCGCTCTTCCCTCTCTCTTCTTTCATAGCGCTCCTCTTGAGCCCTCTTTTCTTGAGCCTTTCGAGCGGCTCTCTCTTCATCAGATTCTCTGTAAGAGGGGAGGTAACGCCTGTAATCATATTGGCTACGCCTCCCGTAGCGCTGGAAATCATCATAATAGGATCCGCTGCGCCCTATCGGAGGATCTGAAATAAAAAAGAGCTAAATCATAGAATTCTTCAAAGTACAAAAAGTCAGAAGCGTGAAAGTGCCAAAAAATTCTAAGTGTGTGTGACGTGCAAACTACATGCATCAAACTACGAACCACTCTTTAAT
Source organism: Allium cepa (assembly GCA_030765085.1). NCBI lineage: Eukaryota > Viridiplantae > Streptophyta > Magnoliopsida > Asparagales > Amaryllidaceae > Allium > Allium cepa. The sequence goes on along the minus strand of CM060937.1, from coordinate 762,016,980 downwards.
TGAGGAGTGGTTGTGGGTGTAATAGTTAGCGTCAACTCTTGAGTCGACGGAGTCTATTGCAGGACCGAAGTCGCTTCAACTAATGAAGAAGAAACCCCAGTAGTGGTAGGATCATGTTTAATGATCTCTTGCGAGGTGGCAAAGAGATCGCTCAGCCCTTCGAAAGTATCGTCCCTGCTCTGCTTGGCAAGACTAGTTTTTCCGTCCTCTTCACCAGATTTCTGTGACAGCCGGGGAGATCCCTGGGGCTCTTCTTCATCAATAACCGGGGCAAGTTCGACAGATGGCCCCGCAACATCAGCAGAAGCGGAGAACTTCACTGGCGAAGCCTCAGGAGCAGGTCCTTTTGGTATGGATGTGTCTGTGGAAACCAGGGCATCTGATGCTTTAGGTGGAGAATCTGGAACCTCGCAGGGGTGTGTGGAGCGAGAAGGATGAAGAAGTCCGAACTGGTGAAGGAATTCGTCGTTCAGCAAAAATTTCACGTCCCGTTCTTCAACCGGTACTGCCACAGGCCTCTCCAGGGTTGGCTTGTGACTGGGATCTCTACAAGGAGGGGGAAGTACTGAAATAAAAGGAAAGAAATGATGACGAAGTTAACACTTGGCAATTCGAACTTCAAAAGACTCAGAATATAAAAAGGTAAAGGTAGATGATCTTACTTCCTTCTCTCCACACAGCGTAAAACCCCGGGGGCAACGGACATAGAAAAATTGAGTCAAAAACCCATGAGCGCTGTCAGGAAGACCGATGATCAATTTACGATTTCGAGCACTTCTCACGACAGTAATAGAGGGGTGATCTTTTGTCCTGGTGAAAGAGCATAGGAAGCAAATCTCGTCAAAGCTTGGGAATCGATTAAGCGTCCTCCTAAACAGTACACACAGCCCCATTAAAATGGCATAACCATTGGGGTGTAATTGGGACGGGGCGATGGCCAATTGACGAAGAAGTTGTTGGAAAAAGACATTGAAAGGAGGAATGCCCCCACTCAGGCACATTTGTCGATTGACCGTTACAAAGCCGGGGGGTGCTATGTCAGCAGTGTTACTTCTCCCGGGAAGAATGACATCTGACTCAGCAATGCCAAACTGAGCGCACAATTGGCGGAAAACTCTGTACGATAAAGTAGAAGAGACTCTTTCGGGAGGATTGACCAAAGGAGCCGGAATTACAGTTGCCTCTCCAGTCTGAACCGTTGTATCTTCTTCCTGAGAAGTCATTCTACACAAGCAACTGGGACATTCAAATGTGAAGGTGCACATTTCCTAAAAAGTGTGAAGTGTCGTGCAAAACTAATAAAATTAGCAAGTAAATATAACTGGAATTAAACTAGTCGATGACTGGTCGATTACAAAATTTCAGAACATGTTAATATAAAGTTCAAGCATAATATTAGTGCAGGCTGGTCAGTTTTAATTGACTATTTCAGTGCTGCTGTAATATTTTACTTGAAATTGATGAAAGCACTTCATTCACACAATTTATTTGAGTTAATTATCTGTTATTAACTAATCTGTCATTTGACGTGGGCAGTCGATGGCAGTATATTTGTCCCATCTTTCTGCAAGTATTGTGTTTAACAGGTTGATAGCGTCAAAGTTAGAATAATCTGTGAAGAAACACAACAAAGTTCAAGCAGTTTATTTCAGCAAATCAAGTTAAAGTTCAAGGTTCAAGAAAAATTGTCAACTACGACAACTTAAGTGTTGTCTCGGCGACGACTTAAGTGTTAACTCGGCGACGACTTAAGTGTTGACTCGGCGACGACTTAAGTGTTGGCAACGACTTAAGAAATTCTTCCTACGGGTTAAATCAAATCATTGGTTATCTGGCTAACTCGTCCACGACCTAAGGATTACGAGGCGAGTTAAGTTAGGTCGTTTCAATCTTGAATTGTTAGTGTCTTAAGTCGGCAGTGCTCTAAGTCGTAAACCATGGAAAATAGAAAAGGCTTCAGTCCGAGGCAACGTGAAATTCTCTAAGTCCTATCCCGGCTATGACTTAAGACTTGTGTCGTGAAGGTTGGTAAGTCGGTCAAAGGATAAGTCGCGATGGTTATTGAATCGCTCAAAATTATTGCGCTCAAGATTACTGGATCGCGTCCAAGTTAACGTCATGCTTCCTCCAACCGACCAACCCCTTCTCAGAACTCCTAAACCTTAACCCATTATTCTCCTAAACCTTAACCCATTATTCTCCTCCTTGCGAATCATCTACAAACTCAAATCAAACCGCTCAAGGCTTGTAAAAAATCAATCATAGCGTGACTCGAAATGAAGCATGGTGCGAGGATTTGGATTAGGGTTAGAGAGCGAGAAGTCCAACTCCATGATCGAGGGATAACGGCAGTTGTGAAATTGAGCGGCCAATAAGTTTACTTACGTAGTGTGACGACGAGGATCAAAGAAATTTGATTGATGATTTGATGAACTGGTTGAGTTCGTCTTTGAAAGCTTCGAAGATTGTTAATGGCGGAAATAAACGCTGAAGTAAGAAAGTGAAGAAGAAGGGGCGACTTAAGCAATTTATACACTGGAGCGATGGAATGCGAATCCGCATCAGCCGACCTAGCCTCTTCCTTAAGTCCTTCGCGACCTAACAACCCATCAGGACACGAGCTAAGAAAGTCGAAGCACGCGACCTACAACTTAGGCACGCACTTCGAGGGGCAAGTGTCAACCCCGTTTGATCAATGAGTTAAGACCTGAGACGACTCACGACTTAAAGAAGCAAAGCGACTTAAGGAGTGGTCCGACTCAGTAAGTAACCGACTTAACAAGTTAGCGACTCAAGGGAGTTACACGACTTAACGAGTCAGGGATTGGTCGACCTAAAGGAGTCAACAGCTTACGGAAGTGAACGACTTACAACATATAGGAGTCTATGACTTAACAGTTTAGGAAAGAAGGGATGGATCACGACTTAAGGCCTTCACGACTTAAGGTTCTTAGCGACTCAATGGGTCTACGACTCATTGTAATTCACGACTTAAGGGTAGAAGCAACTCAACAAGCTGGCGAGTTAGAATTCAAGGCGGCTTAAGAGAAGCAGAACGACTCAACGAGTTACCGACTCAACAAATTGAGGAGTTGCGCGAGTCACAGAATCGTGCAACCTATGACCTACCTTGAGTTGTCAATAACTCAAGGAAGCGACACACAACTCAGCATGACTCAACTACGACCTACAACCACTGAATCGTAGCCCGCAGCCACAATGCTTATGTCAAAAGGAGTTGACTCGCGAGCGACTCATGACTTGTAATTCTGAAGAAGTAAACCATTGAGGAACCAAGGGCTTAGTCAGATAAGTCGGCCATGACCTCTTAACTCGTGGACGAGTTAGGACTTGCGCTATATCCAGAAGACCGAAGGCGCTCTGACACCAAGCATGAACTCTACCAGCTGAGTCGCCCACGACCCAACTTAACTCAGCCACGGGTTATCATGAGTCGAGCACGACTTACGATCCAAAGGGAAGATTTTTCTATAAATACCGACCTACCTCAAACATGAAGGGGACTTTTGGCTCATTCTTTTCAAACATCGATACACTGCCACATTCCAAACTAACTCAACACCCAAAGCTTTCAAGACACGTGGAACACTATGAACAACTTGAAGAAGAAATCTCATGCATCCGACATGGATACGAGGACCTTCACTTACATTGAAGTTTAAGCTACTCATTTAAATTGTTTAGTAGTTCAAAGTGTATTGTACTTGGGGAAGAATTGTATCAACTTGTAACGAAATCATCAATAAAGATATTCAGAGTGGACGTAGGCAAAATATTGAGCCGAACCACTATAAAATCGTTGTTATTCACTGCTTTTTCTGTGGTTTTCTGCTTATACTCTGTTCCCGAATCATCGGGTGGTGCTTTCACAACTACACTTTATACACCGGGGTGTTAGCGTTCAAATTTTAGCGTTAACACTCTTAGAAACTTGAAAAGAAGAGAAAGAAGAAGTGGAATGATATTAGGAAGTTTTGAGAAGAGGGGTGGTATTTATAGAAGAAATCTTGGAATAAAATATTAAATGCATAATTACCTCAATGCCTCTAGCCCGCCTCCCTAGCCCCTACACGCACGGCTTCCCCACCAAAGGCATGTGATGCTGATGTGAGGTGATGATGTGGTATGATGAAATGATGTTTGCTTTATGGTTACTTAAAGTTTAAGCTTTAGGAATTATTAAATCATTTTTGTAATATATATGTATATGTGTGTGTATATGTTATATATATGTATTTGTATATATGTTATATATATGTATATGTGAGTATGTGATACGTATACATGCATATAAATATGTGTTAGTGTCATTTATAAGCAAAAACTTCGAATAACTTTCATTCATTAAACCGTTGAAATTCGGGGAACCGATGATTGGTAACATTTTCACTTATTAATTAACGTACGTATATTTGTAAACAAAATTTAAAAATAAATTTCTTATCATTTCAAATTAATTAAAATGATCATAATTGAACTAAAAAACCATAAAAATTAGTATTAACAATTATTTACAATAATTGTTATTATACTGATAAAGTGTTATCGATTTTTCCTTGTATTTTCAAATCAAATATATTTTTTAATAAAATAAGTATAAATGATTTATCGCCACTTTATAACTATTAAAAATGAATTATCATCATTTAAAACAATTATTTTAATGATTAAAATAATTATTTGGTCATTAAATCTTAATTTAAATTCTTAGATCAACTATTATATATAAGGCATTACTAATGATGTCTTAAATGTATTTTATTTGCATAAATTTAAAAATAAATATAATTTATCAAAGTGGTAAATTAGCGGATCTTTTATTCAGATTCGCAACTTTACTTTTGAACTAGCATTAATCCCTCGATCCTTTAGTGCGGACTCTGACAAAGCTTTATGATCAGAACTTTAGTTCTCCTTTCATAGCTTTCAACTATGATAGAAAACTCAAGCATCTAACCATAAACCCTCATCAATGTTCGTCGTCAAGAATCGAGTGAAAAATCCTTTTTTGGATGAGTGTCAAACACGTCAAAGTTTTGCACTCGAATCTTATATTTAATCGTGTGACGAAACAATCTATATACTTCATTTGTATTTATTAACTGTTCGAAATTTTTTATGAAAACATTTCATAAAACTTCCATTCTATATTCAAACTTCTTATAAAGATATTTCTTTATACATAACCATTTTACATTTTTATTTCCAAATCTTTCTACTTAAATGAAACATTTCTCTTCAAAAGATAAATATCTTTTTATCATAACACATTTCTAAACATATCTTAATGGTTTCTGGAAAACTCATTTCCAAAATTATTTATTAAATTAATAAATCACCATAAACTTCCTTTAGCTAATATCAAATGTGAAAACATTCTGTATTTAGGTAAACTTTCTTTATTAATAAATACTCTTTTATTAATTAAAGCTCCCTTTATACATATTTATTCCTTTACTTTTATAGTTTCAATGTATAAAAGTATTAGTGTATAATTTAATTGTTTTAAGTATATTCATAATTTACTTAACAAGTTTTTCTTTTTTTCCTCATAAAATAAAATCGAAGAGATTAAAACTATTATTACCAAAAGATTGTTATAATATACTTCTCTTTTTATAACTCGTTAGTTATAATATTTTTTTCTTTTTATAGAAGACTCAAATACTTGTTATTATCTTTAAAATCCTATTATTAAAGATCTAAATATACCCATAAAATTTCTTCCAAAGTGTCATTTAAGGGTTTAAAAAAAAATGTTGCTAAAAAATCTTTTACTCCAAACCCCAAAACCATTCATTAATAACTTTAAATATTTACTTTAAAGATCCGTACAAATGAGAAGTTAGGGCAACATCATGTTATATATTTTCACATTCTTACGTCATTTTTTTTTTTTTGAAACTTGGGTACAGAAAGAAAAATTCCCCTCCCTACCTTACACTAATATAATAAAAAACACTAAATAATAAACATCCCATCTAACCTATATATACTAGAACTATCCCCAACTCCCCAACTCTTGTTCTTCCTAGTACGAAGATGATGGTGGACTCCAATCACCAAGGTCTATCATCACTTCACCTTCTCCTTCTTCATCACTATCCAGCTTATCGTCGGCCTCATTGTCGTCTCCCTCCAACCCTTGTGGTAGCTAGGTTTGGTCCCATGGGACATGTCCCATGCCGACTAGTATTCCAGGAATGACTCTTCCCTCTTCTAACTTCTCCAAGCCTTGCACGTTTTCCTCCCAATGGTTTTCAAAATCTTCGTCCCCCTCATTCCTTCTTCTTCTTCTATTACTTCTTCATTATTGATTTCTATCTCGTTCCAATTTATGTATGAACTAGATGATCCCTCCTGCCATACGACACGCTTCCCATCCATATCCCATACTACATTGTTATATTCGCTTGATAAGGTAGCATTAGGGTCTTTCAACGGCTCTAGTTCTCCCTCCATGGGTTCTATTTCCTCTTCCATGGCTTCTGATTCTTCTTCCATCATATCAATCTCTTCTATTGGTTCCAAATTGGAGCTAATAGGATCTGCTATCCATTTTCCCTTCGAAGCTTGCCGAGTTCATCGTCGCTAGAGATCATAATTACTTCTTGAACAGGGCACGGTATATGCATACCGACCATAGGGTATCTATCTTCACCCCTTCGAGTGTATGGGGCTTATTTAGAGGATATTCTGGTTGTTCCTCTTCATCGTTAGAGAGGACAGTGAGGCTACCATTCTCACCCAAATTCGCTCTAGAGCACTCTCCTTTCGCGTGATTTTCCTTATACGGTTTCAATATGGTAAATAATTATTCTTTTAAATATAAGTAATAGGTAATTTCCAGTGTATTTTTAAATAGAGAAGTTTAGTCAATACTCAAAAAACGTTTCGAGATTCATTTTTAAAGATAGCTTTTCAAAATTCTTTGTATAAAATTATTTTATTATTTCAAAAATTCTTTGAAAATTTAACCAAAATATTCTTTTCTTTTCAAATACATATACTGTTGCGACTTTTCTATTGATTAGAAAAGCACAAATTTTAATAAATTCTACAAGCGTACAGGCGTGTAGTATGCAGGTCGAACACAGGGAATTGTATTTTAAAACAATTAAAATCCATAGTTAAATCTTAGGAGTGTTAAACGAATTCGACGGTGAATTTTGAACATAAAATAAAAACAATAATATACTCCGAATCGTTTTCGAAACTAATCTAAATTGCAACCAAAATATAGGATTGTAAAAAAAATCAGAACAGAAATTGAAATTGCGGAAAAGAAGATAACGGAGCAAACAACAGAAATAATTATCAACTAACTGAAAAGAGTGCAGAAAATAACTAAGAACAAGAATAAATAAATTGCTAAATCTAATCAACAATCCTACGTATTCTGTTCGAAAATAAAAACAGTGCTGAATTTAAATCTAAACTTGAAGAAAAGTGATGAGGTAAGAGATGATTTCAAGGTGTTGTATAATGCTGTATATATAGGCTTTCAACCCCTAAAATTAGTCCATCTTTTTAGCAATAGGACCGGTTCTATTCTTAGTATTTGCCAAGATAATTGTACTGACTGGGTCCAATCCTTGAATTGGTGAAGAGTCAAGTTGCCACGTCATTGCTTGAAATACTTTTATATGTGAATTGGTCCAAATTCATACGTAAGCTACTTTTGAATGTGTCCCATTTTGCTTCATATCATGGCTATGTATTATGCTACTTTTTAGGAGGAACTGGTCTTTTGCTTGAATTGGTGAAAGAGAACATATATACGTCCACATCATTGCTTGAATTGGTCCATATTGCTTTGATTTATTTCAATGCTCAAAATGTTGCACTCGTTGCTGCGTGATTTTTGAACCAATGGACGACATAACCGATTAATTTCAACGTTGCACTTTGGAATCAATAATCTGCTAAACCACAACAAAATACCCGTATAATGCCGCTTTATTAAAATAAAAATATATGAAATAAACGGTTTAAATTATAGAGAAATACGTTCATCAAATACCCCACACTAGAACTTTATTCGTCCTCGAATAAGCAAGAAAATAAAACTAACTAAATCCTTTTTCGTAGGAAACATGATTGCATTGAGCGTATGCAACAAACCGTTAAACCTCTAGGTGTCCCTAGTAGGACGAGTGGTGTCTCGTGAGGGTTTTCAGCGGATACTACCCACAAAATCCAAATGCAGTATGTGATGATTCTAATGTACTACATGAATGCAAAATTCTACACAAATGGAGACTCGGTTTACTTCAAAATAGTTGCAACAAAATAATGTATATCAGTTTTAGTCAACTTCTACAAATTTTTGGTTCCTCACTGTAACGACCCAGAATTTTTTTATTTATTTAAAATTGGAATATTTAATTTTAAGTATTAATAAGTAAATTTATTAGTCAAATAAATTTTTATTTGAATAATTGGATTTAATTGTAAATCGATAATTTAATACGTTAAATTATGGAAATAATTGAAAATTGGGTTAAATATGATTGAAAATGATTTGTAAAATTTTATTTTATCATATTGAAGTTAGAATGGTATTTTAGAACTTTTAAAATCGAATTAAAAGTTAATTTGTGAAAATTGAATATTTTAATATTTAATTATCGACTGTAAAATAGTCAATTTTTGAACAGTCTCAGAATTGAACGAAACCAGTTCCATTGGATCTGTAATAGTTAGTTATTACTGGATTTCAATTTTCGTGTCAATCGGAGCTATCGTTTGGTCGTGGCAGCTCGAAACGTATCGATTTATTTTTAATATTAATTTGGCGAGTTAAAATAGCCATTTTTCAAAAAGTCTCGGATTTCGACGAAACCAGTTTCATCGGATCCGTAATGTGATATTATTGTAAGGTTTCAAATTTCGTGTCAATTGGATTTACCTTTTGTCCGGTACAAATTAAAACGCCTAGAAAATCGTTTAAATCGGTTTAATTTAAATTGAACGTTTATAGCCATAACTCGCACAGATGTCCGAATTAGCTTCCGAAACCTGTTCCATTGTGTCCGAAACGCGGGGTAAACCCTAGAAACACTGGTTACGGCACGTAAATCGGAGTCCGAAAATTCCGGAATGAATAGTGTCGTTCGTTCTTCTATAAATAGCCCCTCTCTCTCTCTAAAATAAAAAAAAAATAACCCTAAACCCTAGCCGCCACTTCCCAGAACCGAAGGCCAGAAAATTCACATGCTTCTCCCCTTGATCTCTTCAAATCCACAAACATTTAGAGGAAACTTTCAACTACAAAGATCGAGAGCTCGTCGAGAGCTTTACATCCAACGGTAGATTCGAGCAATCGTCGCCATTTGAATGAGGGTATGCCCGCGTTTCCCTGATGTTGCGCACGCAACCCTAGGCACCAGGTGGGGCCGAGCTTGGCCTAGCTCTGGGCGTTGGTGGCTCTCGTCGAGGCCGTTCGTTTCGCGCTCCCTGATCGTGTTTTCATGCAGCGAGGAGGTGGTGAGATGGAACCCTAGTTCTATGTAAATGGGTTTGTTGTAGCGGCTGTTGTCTGTAGAATGATACGTGAGAAGGAAGAAGGGGTGGACGGCCCTGATGCAAAGCAGTGGGATCTTGTGGCTAGGAATAGATGTAGGTTGAAAATTATAATTAATTGTTGTAAATAGTTTATATAAAATTCGTGAAAACTTGTAAAATCAATATCTTTTTCGTACGAGGTCGAAAACGTGCGAAACAAGAAGCGTTGGAATCGTATGGACGAGCACTACGCGATGAAATTGGATTGGAGTCGTTTGGATTTAGTGAGAATTTTGGGTAAAATTAAACATCCGTTTAATTTTATGCGAAATAAATCGCTAAAACGAAATTGAAATCAAGGTGAGAACTTCTCACTCAATCGAATCAGTTTCGATTTTATTTTAAATAGTTAGATTTAAAAATATTTGAATGCATGTTTGAATGATGATTGTTATCTATTGATTGTTAAAATAGACATTATGCGCCGTTAGTAAGCGGATGTTATTTATTAAAAACATATACCGCGAATATTTCATAAACAGTGAAATTGGTATTATATATAATAGCAATATATATAATGGCATATGTATATATTGGAGTTGTTGATTTCCCGCAATTTGTTTAGCGGATGAGACTCTATTGCGCCGTCTATTAAGCGGATAATATTTAATAAAAACATATACCGCGATAATTTCGTACTGGAGCGAAATTGGTATTGTGCTAATGTTTGTGGATGCAGGAAAACAGGTTGGAGGGATCCAACAGGATTCCTCAACAGTATTTATTTGATTTTGAATATTTTGATATTCGTTGATTATCATATCGATATATGATATCGTTGTAGTCGTGATTGACTATTTGGTATGTAGCATCATTGGACCAAACTTTGGAATTTTAAAATGATTTTTAAAGTGATTTTTGAAAATATACTATATGTTTGGAATTGATTCATTTTAAATAAATAAAACGTTATAATTTTTATGTTATAAAAATTATGGTTTTTGAGAAATATAGTTAAAAACTGATTTTTGAGAATATGATGCTAATGATTTTATAAAATAGTTAATCGGGATTTTTGAATTTATTATGAAAAGTTTAAATATAGGATTTATAAAATTTAATTATTTTATGAATCAAAATGGTGAAATAATAAAGGAGATTAAAGATGTTTTAAAGAATAATATAAATTGATTTATATTAAGAGATTTATAAATGGATATTTATAAATTGAAATATTGACATTATAAAACGAGTTTTTATAAGTGTTTGAATGAAGTGAAAATGAATTTTGTAAATGAATGGAATTTATAAAATTATAAATGGTGAAGTTATAAATGAAATTTATAAATAGTAAGATTTATAAATTTTGTAAAGTTATTAAAGAATAGATTTGGATAAATAATTGAATCTTATAAGTTATAAGATTTTTAATTGTGAAGTTCAAAGGAACGATTTTTGTAAACAAATAAATTATAAATGTTTAACTTATAATGTGAACTTTTGGTTTATAATTGAGTTATAAATCGAATAGATTAATAAAGGTGATTTATAAAAAAAAGTTGTTATAAAATAAATAGAAATGGAATTTATAAACGTTGTTTTATAAATTCGTAAACGACTTATTTTGATAAGTAAATTGTTGAAACCTATTAATGGAGTTATATTCACATTTTTGATTGTGAATAATCCTTTAAAATGAAATGTATAAAAGGATGAAATGTGTTAACGTAGTATATTCACGTTTTTGAATAGTGAATATTATGTTAAAGAAAATGTTTAGATTTGATGTTTTAAATAGAATTAAAACGGTCTAACGATGTTTTAAAATGTGTTAAGATTCGAAACCATAGATTTCAACATTCATTGTCGAAATAGACGTTTTCGAGAAATAGAAGGAAATGGTGGACTATAACACTGTTGTTATAGTAAATGATTTCCGAAAGGAAATGTTTTGTATAGTATTGGGATTTATATATCTATCTTAAATTCGAATCCCTATACTAGTGATTTTGGGACGTTGTAACGATGTTTTACGCAACATTCGCTTTGGCCCAAATAAATATGTTTAAGAGAATGATTTCCTTAAAGAATGAAATATATACTTAATCTCGATTGAAGTATATTGAATATTTTCCTAGTGTTGAAAATGAATAGGTTCGTGAATTACTTATTAAATAAGTATGGAAATGTTTTCCAATATAAAGTGAATATTTTGAGAATTCATCTTTTTGAAGATAAATTGAAATAAATAATTGAAATCGTATATCCGTAGATATTGTGAAATATAAATTCACTATGAAATTTATAAAGGAAAGGGGAACTTGTTTAAAAATAAATATTGATTTATTTTTGAAGTATTGAAATTATATATCTTGTAAAGATATGATTTTTTGGAAAATAAATAATTTGGAAAATTATTCGGAATCTGGTGATGTGTGCATATTCATTGATAGTTCAATAACCGACTATCAATATTTCCCTTTGAATGGGTATTTGATGTGATTTGTTTGAATTTGAATGCCACACTTATTTTTGAATAAGCGCTCACTATTCGGGTTAACCGGGAAAGGACCATGGGGTCGTATAACCCATTCCGAATATGTGATACATCGTTATGATAGCATTGATGACCGGTGTTGAAGACCGGGTATTTGCGAAAGCGATAGGATGACCTATCGATTGTCTCTGCACTGGGTCGCTCCTGGTATATAGATTTCCTAAGTGATGGGAAATTCGATCGGGATTGTGAATACCCGGATTGCAAGGGCTTCGTGAGAAGTGCCTTCGGTTTTGTTCGAGCCCGGAACAGACTTGTATGGATTGTATGTCTGACATCACAAATTGAGATATAAAGCAGATTTCTTTCAAATATATTTCTGTTGGTGGCGAAGAATTTATTCTTTTAGCTTAACACCCTTCTCTGAGACGTACGAGCTCAGAGGTTATGTAGTTGAAGGTTATCAGCGATATATTCCCAATTTGGTAATGTGACATGCTGAGTGTTGCTGTAAATGATCATTGTGTTGATTATTTGTGATAGGATCATTTGTTTGATCGTCTATCTTGGTGATCATTTCTATGATCATTTGTTGACCCAAAGCATGGCTTTTGTATAAAGTATGTTTTTGTGGACGTGACTTCGTCGAGCCTCACACCCCGTGAATGGTCAAAACAGGAAAGATGCGGCAAGGTTATGAGGGGTAGCGCCCTTTAGGATATGTGCATTTCCTTCTGGAAAAGGGTGGTATCATGGTATGGAGCCCAGATACTTACTCATGTTGAAAACACTTTACGATTGTGTTAATTGATTGCGAGCGCTCGGTTGAAAGGTCCCAAAGGACCGGGGGATGGCATATTCGGTCAGTTGTTACTCAGTTAGGGGTAACCCGGCCTTGTGTTGGTAGAGATCCGGTTTGGTTCTCGGGGATGTCCATCCAGAGGCATTCTCATGTGGCAATGGGAAGTTCCTTGGCCTGATCATTCGTTGGAAATCCAAAGAAACAATACGAGACTTGTACGGTATTAGTTGTAGAACCTATCATTCACTTATGGTGGCACCCCACTGTTTGGATGGTAGCTATAGTAGGCATAGTTCGAAATGTCTATGCTGGCTAAGATTTATATTCTACTTTCGAAATGAATTTTTTTCTACACTATGCACTAGTAATAATATCAAATGTTATTTTAAATGCGTAACAAGCATCTTTGACTATCATAAGGAGAAATCTCCTTCGATTCTGCGTTTGCATTGTGTGTGTGCGCGGGAGGCCTTATGGTAGTCTCATTTTTAAAAGCATTGCGAATTGACTTTAAAAATATTCCTCTATTTTGATTTTAAAGATAAATAAACTTTTTTGAGTTCTCACACCAGTCACATGACTGACTCGGAGTTTATTGTTTTCCTTCCTAAACTCTGGGTGCCCACCAATTTTCCACACGGGCAGTCAAGAGTTAAGGTTTATCAGGATATTCTGGAATTCAGGAATTGCTGGAGGCAAGCTGGATGGCATGGCGTATTTCTAGTATATAGTATTTCTTTTCCGCTGTTTGTTGTTGTTGTTGTACACTCTGATGATATGATGAAATGTAATAACTGATATAGTTCTTTGTTTAAAGATTATTCATTTATTATTATATGTTGTTCCGCTGCGATTGTGAGATTCTGTTGTTGTTCAGTTGTTTCCTTTCTGTCCCGTTCTATTTTCTATTTTCTTTTCTCTCTATTTTTCTATCTTTCTTATCTTCTCTTTCTATCTTTCTTCTTTTCTTCTTTCTTAAAACCCTCAGTGTTCGGTTTTCCGTCGTTCGATTACTCGGCAGTCGATAAAGTGAGTATCGATGTTGAATTTTCGAAAGACGAAGAATCGGGTCCTGACAATGTGGTATCAGAGCATATGGTTAAGCGACAACCATGGTTCTGTTGGGTATTACTCATTAGAGATAGAGTCAGTAGTACTCTAGATTGAGTTTGAGTGTAATAATAGCTATGAGAGCGTATTTGTTAGTGAATATAAAATTGTTTTATATTGTGATGATTAGTTTATTGAGTGGCATATGAACTTTCGTCAGCGTGGTCCGCAAGACTATGCCGAAAGGGTTTCTAAACACTTGAATAGAACAATTCGACACAATATTGTTTTGAAATTGGGTAAATGAAATAATTTTACCTTGATTATATTTTATATATGAAGAAATAATTTTTCAGAATTATTAAAGTGTATATAAGTTGATCGTTTAGTTGTTTGAATAATCTAAATAAAAGAATAATTGTATAGGCAAAAGAATTATAAGAATTGAATTATAATTAAAGTGATTTACAATTGTAAAATAAACTTATATATATAAGAAGTGAAACTATATGGATATATTTATGAATATGAGTTGTATATAAAAATGAATTTAAAGTTAAATGGAAGTATAACTTAAGAGAAGTTGAATGAAGTTGATTTTGGTATCAATTTAAATTAATAAAACCAAGTGATAAATGTGAACTTGAGTTATTTAAATAAAATTCAACTGTTGTAATTGAATTGAATGAATGCATTGAGTGTTAATCAAATTAAATGTAAATTTAGTTGATATAGAATAATGAATGTAAGTGTTAATTCATTAAAATCTAATGTTATTGGAAGTTGAATAATTGAATGCAAATCAATTTAATTAAACCAATTGAAAGCATAGTGTTTTGGTTGTAATTAATATACATTGATTGTTATATGGTTGTTAGTTGATTGAGTGTATATAATTCATTAAGAATTAATGAAATTGAAAGCTAAAGTAATTGAAATTCAATTGAAAGTTAAGTGAATCTTAAATAGAATTGAATTTGATTTGGAAGTGAACCAACTTGAATATGAATTAGTGAATATAAACTAATTGAGAATGAATGTTAGTAAAAATATCCAATGTTAATGAATCAAATGTGATTAAATTGAAAAACCATTTCATTGAATATTAATGAGAATATAAATGAATATTGATTTGGTTATGGATGATAGTTGGTTGATGTTTGAATTTATTGTTTTGTTACATTTGCTATGTTGACATGTATAGTTATTATGTTGCTATATGTTGTATATTGATATTATTGTCTATATACATGTTCTCATGTTGTTTGTTGAGTGTTTAGTAGGTGCGGATCGCGTTTGCTTCGCATTTGGAGCTCGCTTTCACGCTATATTAGCCGTATATGCTTGCTAATAAAATATAAGGTACATATCTCGGATTACATACCGTACTTTTATACTTTTTTCCCTTCGGGATGCCTCATTACTTGATGAGATGTATATTTGTGATATATATACTGTCATTTTTTTTTCGGATCGAGCCGCGCAAAGGAGACTATGGCGAATTTTTCCGGAAATTTAAGACGTTAGAAAAAATTTGAGAAAATTGGAAATTTTTTGAAAACTTTAACTTTGATTTGGAGTTGAAAGTTAAACAATGGTAGTTGTATTTGAAAAGATAACTAAGTATGATTTGAAAACTTAGTAAAGTTATTGTAAGAAGTTTAACTATGGATTTATGGAAAGTTAATAAATTCTATAAGTTTTCTTACTTAATAATTTCGAGGACGAAATTCTTTTAAGGGGGGAAGATTGTAACGACCCAGAATTTTTTTTCTATTTAAAGTTGGAATATTTAATTTTAAGTATTAATAAGTGAATTTATTAGTCAAATAAATTTTTATTTGAATAATTGGATTTAATTGGATAATTAAATCGATAATTTAATACGTTAAATTATGGAAATAATTAAAAATTGGGTTAAATATGATTGAAAATGATTTGTAAAATTTTATTTTATCATATTGAAGTTAGAATGGTATTTTAGAACTTTTAAAATCGAATTAAAAGTTAATTTGTGAAAATTGAATATTTTAACATTTAATTATCGACTGTAAAATAGTCAATTTTTGAACAGTCTCTGAATTGAACGAAACCAGTTCCATTGGATCCGTAATAGTTATTTATTACTGGATTTCAATTTTCGTGTCAATCGGAGCTATCGTTTGATCGTGGCAGCTCGAAACGCATCGATTTATTTTTAATATTAATTTGGCGAGTTAAAATAGCCATTTTTCAAAAAATCTCGGATTTCGACGAAACAAGTTTCATCGGATCTGTAATGTGATATTATTGTAAGGCTTCAAATTTCGTGTCAATTGGATTTACCGTTTGTCCGGTACAAATTAAAACGCCTAGAAAATCGTTTAAATCGGTTTAATTTAAATTGAACGTTTATAGCCATAACTTGCACAGATATCCGAATTAGCTTCCGAAACCTGTTCCATTGTGTCCGGAACGCGGGGTAAACCCTAGAAACGCTAGTTACGGACGGTAAATCGGAGTCCGAAAATTCCGGAATGAATAGTGTCGTTCGTTCTTCTATAAATAGCCCCTCTCTCTCTCTAAAATAAAAAAAAATAAAAAAATAACCCTAAACCCTAGCCGCCACTTCCCAGAACCGAAGGCCAGAAAATTCGCATGCTTCTCCCCTTGATCTCTTCAAATCCACAAACATTTAGAGGAAACTTTCAACTACAAAGATCGAGAGCTCGTCGAGAGCTTTACATCCAACGGTGGATTCGAGCAATCGTCGTCGTTTGAATGAGGGTATGGCCCACGTTTCCCTGATGTTGCGCACGCAACCCTAGGCACCAGGTGGGGCCGAGCTTGGCCTAGCTCTGGGCGTTGGTGGCTCTCGTCGAGGCCGTTCGTTTGGCGCTCCCTGATCGTGTTTTCATGCAGCGAGGAGGTGGTGAGATGGAACCCTAGTTCTATGTAAATGGGTTTGTTGTAGCGGCTGTTGTCTGTAGAATGATACGTGAGAAGGAAGAAGGGGTGGACGGCCCTGATGCAAAGCAGTGGGATCTTGTGGCTAGGAATAGATGTAGGTTGAAAATTATAATTAATTGTTGTAAATAGTTTATATAAAATTCGTGAAAACTTGTAAAATCAATATCTTTTTCGTACGAGGTCGAAAACGCACGAAACAAGAAGCGTTGGAATCGTATGGACGAGCACTATGCGATGAAATTGGAATGGAGTCGTTTGGAGTTAGTGAGAATTTTGGGTAAAATTAAACGTCCGTTTAATTTTATTCGAAATAAATCGCTAAAACGAAATTGAAATCAAGGTGAGAACTTCTCACTCAATCGAATCAGTTTCGATTTTATTTTAAATAGTTAGATTTAAAAATATATGAATGCATGTTTGAATGATGATTGTTATCTATTCATTGTTAAAATAGACATTATGCGCCGTTAGTAAGCGGATGTTATTTATTAAAAACATATACCGCGAATATTTCATAAACAGTGAAATTGGTATTATATATAATAGCAATATATATATATATTGGCATATGTATATATTGGAGTTGTTGATTTCCCGCAATTTGTTTAGCGGATGAGACCCTATTGCGCCGTCTATTAAGCGGATAATATTTAATAAAAACATATACCGCGATAATTTCGTACTGGAGCGAAATAGGTATTGTGCTAATGTTTGTGGATGCAGGAAAACAGGTTGGAGGGATCCAACAGGATTCCTCAACAGTATTTATTTGATTTTGAATATTTTGATATTCGTTGATTATCATATCGATATATGATATCGTTGTAGCCGTGATTGACTATTTGGTATGTAGCATCATTGGACCAAACTTTGGAATTTTAAAATGATTTTTAAAGTCATTTTTGAAAATATACTATATGTTTGGAATTGATTCATTTTAAATAAATAAAACGTTATAATTTTTATGTTATAAAAATTATGGTTTTTGAGAAATATAGTTAAAAACAGATTTTTGAGAATATGATGCTAATGATTTTATAAAATAGTTAATCGGGATTTTTGAATTTATTATGAAAAGTTTAAATATAGGATTTATAAAATTTAATTATTTTATGAATCAAAATGGTGAAATAATAAAGGATATTAAAGATGTTTTAAAGAATAATATAAATTGATTTATATTAAGAGATTTATAAATGGATATTTATAAATTGAAATATTGACATTATAAAACGAGTTTTTATAAGTGTTTGAATGAAGTGAAAATGAATTTTGTAAATGAATGGAATTTATAAAATTATAAATGGTGAAGTTATAAATGAAATTTATAAATAGTAAGATTTGTAAATTTTGTTAAGTTATTAAAGAATAGATTTGGATAAATAATTGAATCTTATAAGTTATAAGATTTTTAATTATGAAGTTCAAAGGAACGATTTTTGTAAACAAATAAATTATAAATGTTTAACTTATAATGTGAACTTTTGGTTTATAATTGAGTTATAAATCGAATAGATTAATGAAGGAGATTTATAAAAAAAGTTGTTATAAAATAAATAGAAATGGAATTTATAAACGTTGTTTTATAAATTCGTAAACGACTTATTTTGATAAGTAAATTGTTGAAACCTATTAATGGAGTTATATTCAAATTTTTGATTGTGAATAATCCTTTAAAACGAAATGTATAAAAGGATGAAATGTGTTAACGTAGTATATTCACGTTTTTGAATAGTGAATATTATGTTAAAGAAAATGTTTAGATTTGATGTTTTAAATAGAATTAAAACGATCTAACGATGTTTTAAAATGTGTTAAGATTCGAAACCATAGATTTCAACATTCATTGTTGAAATAGACGTTTTCGAGAAATAGAAGGAAATGGTGGACTATAACACTGTTGTTATAGTAAATGATTTCCGAAAGGAAATGTTTTGTATAGTATTGGGATTTATATATCTATCTTAAATTCGAATCCCTATAGTAGTGATTTTGGGACGTTGTAACGATGTTTTACGCAACATTCGCTTTGGCCCAAATAAATATGTTTAAGAGAATGATTTCCTTAAAGAATGAAATATATACTTAATCTCGATTGAAGTATATTGAATATTTTCCAAGTGTTGAAAATGAAGAGGTTCGTGAATTACTTGTTAAATAAGTATGGAAATGTTTTCCAATATAAAGTGAATATTTTGAGAATTCATCTTTTTGAAGATAAATTGAAATGAATAATTGAAATCGTATATCCGTAGATATTGTGAAATATAAATTCACTATGAAATTTATAAAGGAAAGGGGAACTTGTTTAAAAATAAATATTGATTTATTTTTGAAGTATTGAAATTATATATCTTGTAAAGATATGATTTTTTGGAAAATAAATAATTTGGAAAATTATTTGGAATCTGGTGATGTGTGCATATTCATTGATAGTTCAATAACCGACTATCAATATTTCCCTTTGAATGGGTAATTGATGTGATTTGTTTGAATTTGAATGCCACGCTTATTTTTGAATAAGCGCTCACTATTCGTGTTAACCGGGAAAGGACCATGGGGTCGTATAACCCATTCTGAATATGTGATACGTCGTTATGATAGCATTGATGACCGGTGTTGAAGACCGGGTATTTGCGAAAGCGATAGGATGACCTATCGATTGTCTCTGCACTGGGTCGCTCCTGGTATAGAGATTTCCTAAGTGATGGGAAATTCGATCGGGATTGTGAATACCCGGATTGCAAGGGCTTCGTGAGAAGTGCCTTCGGTTTTGTTCGAGCCCGGAACAGACTTGTATGGATTGTATGTCTGACATCACAAATTGAGATATAAAGCGGATTTCTTTCAAATATATTTCTGTTGGTGGAGAAGAATTTGTTCTTTTAGCTTAACACCCTTCTTTGAGACGTACGAGCTCAGAGGTTATGTAGTTGAAGGTTATCAGCGATATATTCCCAATTTGGTAATGTGACATGCTGAGTGTTGCTGTAAATGATCATTGTGTTGATTATTTGTGATAGGATCATTTGTTTGATCGTCTATCTTGGTGATCATTTCTATGATCATTTGTTGACCCAAAGCATGGCTTTTGTATAAAGTATGTTTTTGTGGACGTGACTTCGTCGAGCCTCACACCCCGTGAATGGTCAAAACAGGAAAGATGCGGCAAGGTTATGAGGGGTAGCGCCCTTTAGGATATGTGCATTTCCTTCTGGAAAAGGGTGGTATCATGGTATGGAGCCCAGATACTTACTCATGTTGAAAACACTTTATGATTGTGTGAATTGATTACGAGCGCTCGGTTGAAAGGTCCCAAAGGACCGGGGGATGGCATATTCGGTCAGTTGTTACTCAGTTAGGGGTAACCCGGCCTTGTGTTGGTAGAGATCCGGTTTGGTTCTCGGGGATGTCCATCCAGAGGCATTCTCATGTGGCAATGGGAAGTTCCTTGGCCTGATCATTCGTTGGAAATCCAAAGAAACAATACGAGACTTGTACGGTATTAATTGTAGAACCTATCATTCACTTATGGTGGCGCCCCACTGTTTGGATGGTAGCTATAGTAGGCATAGTTCGAAATGTCTATGCTGGCTAAGATTTATATTCTACTTTCGAAATGAATTTTTTTCTACACTATGCACTAGTAATAATATCAAATGTTATTTTAAATGCGTAACAAGCATCTTTGACTATCATAAGGAGAAATCTCCTCCGATTCTGCGTTTGCATTGTGTGTGCGTGTGGGAGGCCTTATAGTAGTCTCATTTTTAAAAGCATTGCGAATTGACTTTAAAAATATTCCTCTATTTTGATTTTAAAGATAAATAAACTGTTTTGAGTTCTCACACCAGTCACATGACTGACTCGGAGTTTATTGTTTTCCTTCCTAAACTTTGGGTGCCCACCAATTTTCCACACGGGCAATCAAGAGTTAAGGTTTATCAGGATATTCTGGAATTCAGGAATTGCTGGAGGCAAGCTGGATGGCATGGCGTATTTCTAGTATATAGTATTTCTTTTCCGCTGTTTGTTGTTGTTGTACACTCTGATGATATGATGTAATGTAATATGATGAAGTGTAATAACTGATATAGTTCTTTGTTTAAAGATTATTCATTTATTATTATATGTTGTTCCGCTGCGATTGTGAGATTCTGTTGTTGTTCAGTTGTTTCCTTTCTGTCTCGTTCTATTTTCTATTTTCTTTTCTCTCTATTTTTCTATCTTTCTTATCTTCTCTTTCTATCTTTCTTCTTTTCTTCTTTCTTAAAACCCTCAGTGTTCGGTTTTCCGTCGTTCGATTACTCGGCAGTCGATAAAGTGAGTATCGATGTTGAATTTTCGGAAGACGAAGAATCGGGTCCTGACACTCACTAATCACAAATTTCAATGTAACTCAAGTTTTCATACATTAGATTCTAGTTTTGCCAGTTGTTTCGGTCGATAACATAGTGCAGCCATGAAATAAATTCTTCACTGTTGATCACAGTTTTTTTCAAAATTGTATTTTTCATTTCCATTTGTATAACAAACCAAATCAACAAAGTCAAGAAGTGTTTGGGTTTCAAAGCTTAGTCTCTCTTTACAAGTTTTTTTTTTCTTCTCTTTTTTTTTACACCTATACTTTGGACCAAAGTATACCACCCATGCACTGCCTCGCGGGCTTACGCGAGAGTTGGGACAGAGCTTGGCGGATTGTGCAAACCGACGCTGATTATGTCAGAAAAGGTCGGTAATCCTTAGGTGATTATTTATTTAATTATTTATACACCTAACTCAGAATGCTGAGGCCAGATATTCCATCCATGCACTGCCTTGCGGGCTTACGTGAGAAGAGTATAGAGCGTGGCGAGTGCACACACTTTCACAAGTTTGCACACCTATCGACTGTAGGTGTTTCTTATTAGTTTTTTTTTTTGAGAAGAGCTAAAGAGTGTTATGCAAATCAACTTAGCACCACTTAACTTTAATGATTTGAGATGTCAACGCATGTACTTTAAATCTGCCATTTTTTTTAAACAAAGACTACAGTTTAGAAAAGATTTCATAACCACCACCTATGAATCCCCCTATATACTAACCTCACTATTATCGCTTGTAATTCAACTTTTCATTATATTTTACATTTGAAATTAGTGATTCACAAAAATCTTCATCAATTGACTTCAACTGCTTACTTACTTTGTCTTGACTAATTAAAAATAAATCGAAGTCCTAAAAATATTGGGAAATGAAAAAAATTGAAAGGAAATTTGAAAACAAATAATGAGATGATTTTTTTTTAAAAAAAATGATGCTACACTATGAAATATGAACAAACAGAATGAGATATGCGTCCCCCCCCCCCACACTGGAATGAGACAGTGTCCCAACTGTCAAATAGAATGCAAATGCAAAATAGAAGAAAAAAACTAAAAAAAATACAACCTGATATGTGCAAGATAGTGAGCGGCTCATGCCGAATAGCTAGGTACGTGAAGATCCACGAACTCATCGTCCTCGTGCTGTTCAAACTCTAGAAATGGCTTCAAGCGTTGTCCATTGACCTTTGAAATGGAACCGTCCCTAGGATTTTCAATTTCAACTACGCCATAAGGGTATACTGTTTTCACAATATATGGACCTATCCAACGGGATCTCAATTTTCCCGGAAATAAATGAAGTCTGGAATTATATAAGAGAACTTTCTGACCTACTTCGAATGTCTTACGAAGTATGGATTTATCATGATAGAATTTGGTTTTCTCTTTATAAATCTTTGCATTTTCGTACGCTTCATTTCTTAGTTCTTCTAATTCTGACAATTGTAATTTACGATGCGATCCGGCTTTTTCCATGTCAAAATTAGGGTATTTGATTGCCCAAAGTGCGCGGTGCTCGAGCTCAACGGGTAAATGGCATGCTTTTCCAAAGACTAATCGGTATGGTGACATTCCTAGATTGGTTTTATAAGCTGTGCGAAATGCCCAAAGGGCGTCTATCAATTTAGATGACCAATCTTTTCTGTTGGAGTTAACCGTCTTTTCAAGAATTTGTTTAATTTGTCTATTGGAAATCTCGACTTGACCGTTGGTCTGTGGATGATATGGAGTAGATAGTTTATGAGTGATAGAATATTTCTTAAGAAGAGATTCAAAAGCACGATTACAAAAATGAGAACCGTTATCACTTATAATGGCTCGAGGTGTGCCAAAACGGGAAAATATGTTTTCTTTCAAAAATTTGACAACAACTTTATTGTCATTCGTTTTGGTAGGAATGGCATCAACCCATTTGGACACGTAATCTACTGCAAATATGATGTAGAGATTTCCAAAAGAATTAGAAAAAGGACCCATGAAATCGATGCCCCAAACATCAAAAATTTCGATGACAAGGATCGGATTTAGGTGCATCATGTCACGTTTGGAAATACGACATGTTTTTTGACATCTAGCGCATTTGGAGCAAAATTCGTGGGCGTCACGAAAAAGAGAAGGCCAATAGAAACCGCACTGTAACACCTTGGCAGCAGTTTTCTTTGCTCCAAAATGTCCTCCACATGCTTGATTATGTGAAAAAGAGAGGATGCTATGGAATTCATGTTCTGGGACACATCTGCGAATGATTTGATCGGTGCAATATTTGAAAAGATAAGGATCGTCCCAGTAAAAGTTTCGAACGTTGGAGAGAAATTTTTGTTTATCTTGTTTTGACCAATGGGAAGGTGTTTCATTTGTGACAAGATAATTTACGATGTCCGCGTACCATGGTGCACTAGAGAGTGAAAGAATTTGTTCATTGGGAAAATGATCGTTGATTTGAGAGTTATCATAGTTTTCATGCACTATACGAGAAAGATGGTCAGCTACGACATTTTCAGAACCCTTTTTATCTCGTATTTCTAGGTCAAACTCTTGAAGAAGGAGAATCCAATGGATTAAGCGTGGTTTGGTATCCTTTTTCGTGAGTAAATACCGCAAGGCGGCATGATCGGTGTAAACTATGACCTTAGAACCTATGAGATATGATCTAAACTTATCGAGGGCAAAGATAACTGCTAAAAACTCTTTTTCTGTGGTTGAGTAATTCAATTGAGTTTCATTAAGAGTTTTGCTAGCATAATAGATGACTCGAGGAAGTTTATCGATTCGTTGACCTAAGATGGCTCCAATGGCATAATCAGAAGCGTCGCACATTAATTCGAAAGGCAAAGTCCAATTTGGAGGTTGGATGATAGGTGCAGTGGTCAAGATCGATTTGAGGGTTTCAAAAGACGTTTCACATTCATTAGAAAATTCAAATTTAACGTCTTTAGCCAGAAGATTCGAAAGAGGTTTTGAAATTTTTGAAAAATCTTTAGTGAACCTCCTATAGAATCCTGCATGGCCGAGAAATGAGCGAATGTCCTTTACGGACCGTGGAGGAGGAAGGCCCACAATAAGATCAACTTTAGATTTGTCAACTTCTAGGCCATTTTTAGAGACAACATGACCTAAGACTATTCCTCGCTTAACCATAAAATGACATTTTTCCCAATTAAGAACAAGAGATTTCTCCTTACATCGCTTTAAGACACGTTCTAAACGAAGGAGGCATTGATCGAAAGATGACCCATAGATTGAAAAATCGTCCATGAATATTTCTAAGAAATCTTCCACCATATCAGAAAATATACTCATCATACATCGTTGAAAGGTAGTGGGAGCATTACAAAGACCGAAGGGCATGCGACGATAAGCGAAAGTTCCGAAGGGACATGTGAACGTTGTTTTGTGTTGGTCCTCTAACGCAATGGGAATTTGATTATAGCCGGAGTAACCATCAAGAAAACAATAGTATTCATGACCGGCTAAGCGTTCGAGCATTTGATCAATGAAAGGGAGGGGAAAATGATCTTTTCTTGTTGCTGCATTGAGTTTTCGATAGTCGATGCAAACGCGCCATTTTGTTTTGACCTTTGTCGGAACAAATTCGTTATTCTCATTTGTTGTCACAGTGATTCCAGACTTCTTTGGTACAACTTGTACCGGACTTACCCAAGTACTGTCAGAGATAGGTAGATAATGTTATTGTCTAAACATTTGATAATTTCTTCCTTTACCACTTCTCTCATATTAGGGTTTAATCGCCTTTGAGCTTCGCGAGTGGGTTTAGCCTCGTCGACTAAATGTATTCGATGTTCAATAATTGATGGACTAATTCCCTTAATGTCAGCGATTACCCATCCTATTGCCTATTTATTTTCCCTTAAAATTTTCAAAAGTTGTTCTTCTTAGTCCTTAATGAGATCGGATGCCAAGATTACAGGGAAATTTTCTAAAAAATCTAAGTATGCGTACTTAAGATCGTTTGGAAGAGGTTTGAGGTCTAACTTAGGGCATACTTCTTTTGAGGCTTCAGTAGACATCAACTGATTGAATTCTAGTGAATTATGAAAAGAGCATAGCATATCATTTAATTCATAAATGTATTCATCTTCGTGGAAGTTGGAATTAAAATGATCTAGGCGCATGCTAAGAGACTCCGTAGTATCACTAAAATCATTTTCAACAATTGTTTGGATCATGTCAACTTCTTCTGTTTCAAAATCCCTTGGTTGTCTGTTAAGATTGGAGATATTTAGTTCAATGGTTAGGTGCCCAAAGGAAAGTCGGAGTTGACCATTCCTACAATTTATGATAGGATTTGATGTTGCTAAAAATGGACGACCTAATATCAAAGGAATCTGACTATTGGGATTTGTGACAGGTGCAGTCTCTAGGACTATGAAATCGACTGGGAAATAGAATTGCTCAATTTGTATCAAAACATCTTCAACCGTGCCCAATGGTTTTTTGACAGATCGATCAGCTAGTTGAATTGTGATGTTTGTAGGTTTTAATTCCCCTAGTCCAAGTTGACAGTACACAGTATAAGGCCAAAGATTCACACTCGCTCCAAGATCGAGTAAGGCATGACTAATGTGAGTGTTACCGATTTTACAACCGATCGTAGGACAACCGGGGTCCTTATACTTGATTGGGGAGGGATTTGAAAGAACAGAGCTAGTGTTTGCAGTTAGAAATGCAGTCTTAGGAACGTTAGTGGCATGTTTTTGAGTACATAGCTCTTTCACACATTTGGCATATTGAGGAATTCGCTCGATGGTATCAAGAAGTGGAATATTGACTCGAACTTTTTTGAAGATTTCAAGAATTTGGTCAAAATTAGCGGGCTTCTTCTTTTTGTTGAGTCTATGAGGAAATGGAGCTATGGGTTTATAGACTCGTTCGGAAGTTTTTTCATTCGAAGAAGAAGGTGTTATATTCGAGGGTGAAGATAAGGGAGCTGGAATGTTGGGGTTGCCAACATCAGAAGGTGAAGAGTGCTCGAGATTGCCAACCTTAGATGAAGAATTAGAATCGTTTTGATTGACAACCGTGGTTGTCGACTGAGTTTCAGAATTTGGAACATTGGAAGGTTTAAGAAGGATGTCGGGGTTGCCGACATGGTTGTCCACTGTTAACGCTAAAAATTGAACGCTAACACCCCGGTGTGTAGAAGAAGGTAATTGTGAAAGCACCACCCGTTGGTACGGGAACAAAATATAAGCAGAGAAATCACAGAGAAGCTATAAAAGGCACAATATTTATAGTGGTTCGGCTTAAGATCTAGCCTACGTCCACTTTAAAGCTCTTTATTGCTGATTTGGTTACAATTCTTTACAACAATCTTCAATTACAACACACTTAGACAAATAGCTCAAACTCTGATGTAGAAGAATCCTTCGAATGCATGGCGAATGAGTTAGATTTCCTCTTGAGATTTGTTGAAATGTCTTTGGTGATTGGAGTGATAGAAGTGTTGTTTGAACGTTGCTTGAAGTCGAGACAGTGGCAGAGTAATGGCGTCCAGGAAGTCAGTCCAAAAAGTCCCCTCAATGCTGGATGTGGCCATGTATTTATAGGCAAATTTCTAGGCTGGAATTATGAAGTCACGAGTCGTGACCGACTCAAGATGAGTCGTAAGTCGTGACCGACTCAGGATGAGTCGTATGTCGTGGACAGCTCAACTGGTTGAGCCCAGACTTCGTATCAGAGCGTCTCCGGTCCTCTGTATATAGCACAAGTCCTAACTCGTCTGCGAGTTAAAAGGTTGTGGTCCAAAATGAGGCGGCATTGGATTTCTACATAGTAGCTTTAAGTCGTGGACGACTCAAGCTAGGTCGTGAACGACCTATCATAAGTCGTAGGTCGGTCCTTTGTTGTTTTGGGATTTTAGTCAGTTAGGTCATTTGACACCTTAGGTCGTTGAGTCGTTAGAGAACTTGAGTCGCTAGCTCCATGAGTCGTTAACCCGTTGAGTCGGCCGGCACCTTTAAGTCGCTAAGGTTATAACCCGGTGAGTCGTTATTCATCCTGAGTCGTTGAGTCGTAACCCTTCAAGGCCGTTGAGTCGGTAACTCCTCAAGGCTGTTGAGTCGGTAACTCCTCAAGGCTGTTGAGTCGGTAACTCCTCAAGGCTGTTGAGTCGGTAGCTTCCTGAGCCGTTAAGAACCTTAAGTCATGAGTCGGCCCAGACCTTGACTCGTTGCCTAAACGGAGTTAACATTTGCCCCTCGAAGTTCACGCCTAAGTCGTAGGTCGTGTGCTTCGACTCATCTTAACTCGTGTGCCGATTCAACTACCACTGCTCAACGCTATAAAAGACTTGAGTCGTTCCCCTTACTTCCTTCTTCTCATTTCTTATCCTTTGAACCGTGTCTGCCATTAACGCATCTTCGAGTTCTCAAAGGCGATTCCAACCTGATTCATTTTCGATCATCTTTAGCATCACACCATGTAAGAGATTTTGCATCTTTTTTCAATTGCTGATGATTGCCGATCTCCGCCTCTGTTTTTCCCCCTTGATCCTTGCGAATACTACTACATAGGACATTGATGGGTTAAAGGCAGGCGGTTCGATCTTACTTGTAACGATTCGAGATTTGAGGCGACCTAGTGGTGTGATGGAGCTAGCGTTAACCATTGTGAGGTTATTGGGTTATCGGGTTATGGATTAGATGGTTAATGGGTTAGGAGTTAGATGGTTAATGGGTTAGGAGTTAGATGGTTAATGGGTCAGATTGATTTGAACGTTGCCGTAGGTTTGACTCGGCTACTTCTGTATGATCCAGCGACCCTTGCGATTTAACCATGATACGACTCATCATGCTCCTCGACCTAAGCCTTGAGTCGTGGCCGAGATAAAACCCTTGAGTCGTGACCGAGATAAAACCCCTGAGTTGTGGCCGAGATAAGACTTGTAGATAATCTCCTTATTTCTACGACTCAAGGCATAGGGTACTGCCGACTCAGGACTTTTGAACCGTTGACGAGTTATGACTTGTGTGAATTCTGTTTGAACTTTGGACCATTGCATTAACTTTGAACTGTTGAATTTTATTGCATTCATTCACAGGTTATTTTGACTTGCAGGCTAACAACCTGTTCAATACAACATTCACAGAAAACTGGGACGAATATACTGTCATTGATTGCCCATATCAAATGACAGATTAGTTAATAACAGATAATTGACTTAAACAAATCGTGTGAATGAAGTGCTATCGATTTCAAGTAGAATATTAAAGCAACACTGAAACAATCAATTGAAACTGACCAGCCTGCACTAATATTATGCTTGAACTCTAAATTAACAAGTTCTGAAATTACCATAGTCGATCAATCGTCAGCCAGTTTAATTCCAGTTATATTTACTTGTTATTTTCATTAGTTTTGCACAACACTTCACACTTTTAGGAAACGTGCACCTTCGCATTTGAACACCCAGTTGCTTGTGTAGAATGACATCTCAACAAGAAGAACCGATGGGCCAGGCTGAAGATGTCTTCCCAGTAGCCAACTTGTTGGATAATCCTCCGGAAAGAACTCCCACCACTCTGAATCACCGGTTGTTTACTCAACTGCTCACCCAGTTTGGCATTGCCGAAGCTGATGCCTTACTGCCGGGGCCAAACGATACTGCAGATAGGCCCCCTTCTGGCTTTATTGCTGTCAACTGCCAAATGTGCTTGAGCGGTGCCATACCACCTTTTAATGACTTCCTTCGGCAGCTCTTGCTTCGATTGTCTATCTCTCGATTCCAATTGCACCCCAATGGCCATGCCATTCTGATGGGGTTATGTGTGCTTTTTAGTAGAGTTCTGGACCGATTACCGAGCTTTGAGGAAATCTGCTACCTCTGCTCATTCACAAAGATCAAAGATCATCCCTCTATCGTAATCATAAGGAGTGCTCGAAATCGAAAACTCATCACCGATCTTTCTGATAGCGTTCACGGATTTCTAAATCAGTATTTCTTTGTTCGTTGCCCTCCAGGGTTTTATGCCATCTGGAGAGTAGGAAGTAAGATTTTCCTGTTTTTATTTCTCCATTCTTGGGCTTTTCAAAATCTGAGTTGCTAAATGCTAACTTGGCTTCTTTATTCTTTTCTGTTTTAGCGCTTCCTCCTCCCTCTAGAGATCCATGCTATAAACAAATTTTCGAGAGATTGAACGCCGTGACGGCAGAAGAGAGGAGTATCAAGTTTTTGTTAAATGATGAATTTCTACATCAATACGGGCTTCTTCATTCCTCTCGCTTTACTCAACTTCGTGAAGCTCCAACTGAAATTCTCGATTCTCCGGCGGAAACTCCTGATGCCCCGGTCTCTATTAAAGAGCACATGCAGGGAGGAACCTCTATAGAAACTTCACTAGTGAGATGTTCAATTCCGAAGGACGTTGCGGGGCCGTCTGATAAGTCTGTACTTGTCCCAGTTATCGAAGAGGAAGAAACTCCACGATCTTCCGGAAGATCTGCCGACGAAGGAGTTAAGAAAGCAAGTCCCAAAAAACATGACGGCGATGATGTTTTTTAGGGGTGGAGCGATTTAATTGTGACTTCTCAAGAACTTTTCAAAGACGATGTTTCCAAAACCATCTCTTCTGTAATCGAGGCGACATCTTCTCTACAACAAATGTCAACTCCTCCTACTCAAGTTATCACTACCTCTATTCCACAGAGTGGTTTGTAACTTGATGCGTGTAGTTTACACGTTACACAACACTTAGGATTTTTTCATCACTTCTACGCACTTATCTTCTTATACTTTAAAGATTTCTAAAGCTTATTGTTTTTATTCCAGATTCTCCAATGGGGCGCAGCAGCTCGTACTACGATGATTTCCAGCGCTACGGGAGGCGTAGCCAGTATGATTACAGGCGTTACCTCCCGTCTTACAGAGAATCAGATGAAGAGAGGGCCATCAGGAAAGCCGACGAGAGACGAGCATATGAAGAACGTCACCGAAGGGTACAAGAAAGACATGACCCTCCCCACAGAGATGACGATACTCAAAAGAGAAAAGCTCACGATGGGAGAGGTAAAGGTCACATAGACGATTCTTCTAGCAAGCGGGCTAGACTTACCGAAGAAACAATGCCGACGGCTTCGGAACATGTTCCTGCTCAATCTCCTGCCCCCGTTCGTTCTGACATTCAAACAATCATCAACCGGCCCACATACCAAGTTGGGCAAGGTCCTCCCACTCTTCAAAGTCGATTCCCTTAGTGGTGCCTGAGAGGGGTTCGATTTGATCTCGACCTGGTTCCTCTCGACAAATCGGCTATGCTGCGAAATCTTGATACTGTCAGGACCGATATTGAAAGAATGTCAAACTGGCAAAAACTTGTCGATGAGCTTCAAAGGGTTAACCGAGCCAATCTCGAGGCCATGCTCACAATGGAGAACGATAAGGCTGAGTGGCAGAAGACTCTCGAACAGCATGACGCCGAAATGAGAAGTATTGCTTCCTATAACGAAAAGCTGGAAGCAGAAATGGAAAAGCTTAAGGAAGAATTAGTTACTTCATCAACTTCCTATTCTCAAAAGGAGAGCATGCTTCAGCAACAAGTACGAGATGCGCATGCCAGTCAAAGGGCAGTCGAAGATAAGCTTGCTTACAAGGAGAAGGTCATAGAAGAATATCGTGCTGAAACTGTACAGCTGCGAGAACAGACCGGTTCTCAAAGCTTGGAGATAGAGTTGTTAAAAACTCGACTTGCTATGGCCGAAAAGGAGCGTGATGAGGCTGTTGCTGGTAAACTTGCGGCCGAAGAGGCCCATCAAGCAACCAAGGCTGACATTAGCTCCACATTATTTGATTTTTATCTGCACAGCATTTTGGGGTGTGGCAGCCTTGCCTTTCTAGGCCCCAAGTATGAAATCACACTGGCTGAAGTTTGGGAGGCAGCACTTGATATGCTTGGTGGTAAGGGTGCTGGATATGCTGAGTCAGCCCTTGAAGAGCATTATCTTGACGATGAAGCCCGCGCCGCTCTTGCCAAGGGAAAAGAGCAACTTGCCAGAGCGCGGACTGGTATGGCGGAAGAGGAGCGTTCTGAAAAAGGAGCACCGCCTACTACCTCTGAACGTCCTCTAGTTTCTTCTGAAGTTGACATCGCAGGTTCCAGTGCTCATTCACTGCCTCCTACAAGAACCGGGGTAATTACCCCTACTGATGAAGAGGCTTTGGAGGACATTGGGGCTCAAAATTATGAGATTGAACTGACGAAGCCAACATCTTCAGGTAATTTCGACATTGGTCCGATTCAGGTGGATTGCCTGCTTATTCCTTAAAGATTTGATGAGCTTCTCAATTACTTCTTGAATCTCGATGAACCCATATCTTCCTTCTTTTGGGAAGATACTAACATTTTCAATTTCTCTTCTTCTGCAGTTGAAACAACAAGTGCTGTGCAGACTTCGCCTCCTCTGGTTATTCCTCCTCCATCTCTTCAGGTGACTCCTCCTTCTGCTTCACAACCCGGGTCACAAGAGGATAAAATTGAGGCTCTTCATGGCTTGGATGACCCTATTGCTTCGCAGGAGCAAAAAGATGAGGGACTTGAAGGAGGCGAGATCTCTCCGGAGCGGACTCCTTCTGACGACGTAGTTTTGTCCGCTCTCGTTACTCCAGGGAGTGAGTCTTCTTCGAAGAGAAGAAAGAAGCATGGGACACCGAAGAGGAGGGGGAAGAAAATTATCACCACTGAAGAGGAACCGGAAATTGCACCAGTTGCACCTCCCTCCCCTTCTTCCCTTATGCCTTCAGACCGACCTGAAAGACCTGAAAAGCTAACCATTCGGCCGGGTAAAGGGTCTAAAGGCGGCAAGAAGAAATGAAGAGTTGAGCTTTTTGATTCCTTTTTTGTGTAATGGTCGGATGTTGTGCAGGCACCGGCCCCTTCTTTTTATTTTGAAACCTGTATCTGCAATGTCTGCAATTGAATAAAATGATTCTTTATTTGTACAGACTTTTGTTTGAATTTGAGAATGCATTTATTATTCATTTTTGCACAAGTTTATTTATATGATATTGCGGTGAGCTTGTGGTATGTTGTTTGAGCGTACTTTACCGACGTAGCTATACCACTTTTTATGTAACTATACCATGTTGCCCCTATACCATGAGCTTACTGCAATATCGTATACTTTGAGGGGACTTGCACTCTCGTTTTCTAAAGAATAATTACTTCATTCTCGAAGAGAATTTTCGTAGAGTGCAACTTCCTTCATATAAGTTTCTACGCTTTGTCCTTCGAAGAAATCACTTTTCCTTTTGCGTATGTATACATTTTGCCAAGTGAATTCTTCTATGTGGTAAAGCGGACCTCTGAATGTACTTTAACTTTCTTCCCCCCTTCTTTTTTTTAGAATAGGTAAATCGCTCTTCCTTTGAAAGTTAAAGTACGCTCTTGATGAGGATTTTTTTCTTTTTTTTTTAATAAAAATTTGTGCCTCTGAGGAGAGATTTTTTCACGTTTCAACACTTGGAAGTTTTATTTCAATCTTGGTGAAACGTGTTCCTCCAAAGAGTTGTGCCTTTGAAGAAAGCCTTTTCACGTTTCAACACTTGGAAGTTTTATTTCAATCTCGGTGAAACGTGGGCTTCTGAAGAGGTCTTTCTTTTTAATTGTGTCCCCGGGAGGGGGTTGTACCTCTGAGGAGGGATTTCTCACGTTTCAACACTTGGAAGTTTTATTTCAATCTTGGTGAAACGTGTACCTCCAAAGAGTTGTGCCTTCGAGGAAAGCCTTTTCACGTTTCAACACTTGGAAGTTTTATTTCAATCTCGGTGAAACATGGGCTTCCAGGAAGGTCTTTATCTTGTTTTGCATTTCAACTTTGGTGAAGTGAAATTCCGAAGAGCGGTTGTTACACTTCAACTCCTGGCGAAATGTGCCTCCGAAGAGGGCTTTTATTTTGTTTGCATTTCAACTTTGGTGAAGTGAAATCCCGAAGGGCGGTCATAACACTTCAACTCCTGGTGAAATGGGCCTCCGAAGAGGGCTTTTATTTTGTTTGCATTTCAACTCTGGTGAAGTGTAATTCCGAAGAGCGGCAATAGCACTTCAACTCCTGGTGAAATGGGCCTCCGAAGAGGGCTTTTATTTTGTTTGCATTTCAACTCTGGTGAAGTGAAATTCCGAAGAGCGGTCATAACACTTCAACTCCTGGTGAAATGTGCCTCAGAGAGGGTTTTCATCGCCTGGAAGTTACTCTCTCATGGTTGGAGGGTCATGACTCCTCCAATCTTTTTTGTTGAGTAGAGAACTTTCTTTTTTGTGGCGTATGACCCATTAGAGGTCTTTATCCTCCGAAGAGTTGTGCTTCTGAAGAGGACTTGTGCTGCCGATGATGGCTTTGGTTGTTCCTCTGTTCACTTGCTTATGTCTTTTCAATGATCCTCTGCCCCCCCCTTTTTTTTTACAAGTAACTTGTTTAATCCAAGGAAGTACGCTTCATTGTCAGGCAATTTCGTGAGAACGAGCACTAGCTTCTTAATTGGATGTTTGTTTGTTCAAACGATCTCAATTTATTAGCAAAGAACCGTTTCTGTCGAAATCATAGGCCGTTCAATTGAAGTACTTCCTATCTAGGATTTGAATTCGGGGCTCTTGTGACTTGAAATTTGGCGAGAATCACTTGGTCTTTTTATGTGCAAGTTTCACTTCCATTGTCTGCAAAAATTCAAATCGACATTTCAGCAATACATTCTATGTACTTTTTATATCGAAAATAAAGCAAACATGTAATAATAGTAAGGAACAGAAGATTTATAGTGGTTCGGCCAGGAAATTGGGCCTACATCCACTTTATATTCTTTCATTATTTACTTGCATCAGTTTTACAATTGCCTTCAATTACAAGAATCATACATTCATAATTCTTTTTACAATATTTCAACAAAATTTTCAAGTAAAGTATGGACGCAAATGATTGTTGTTCCATGCCCTTGGAATTTGATCTCCTTCAACAGTGGTGAGTTTGAATGTGCCGTCAAGAAGCTTTTGACCTATGACATATGGTCCTTCCCAATTTGGCCCAAACACGCCTGTCGCTGTCATAATTCTCTTCAGGACTAGGTCTCCAATCTCAAAGCTGCGTTGGCGAACTTTGGAATTGAAATGTCTGGCTATTCTTTGCTGATGAGCTGCAATTCTGAGATTAGCCTCATCTCTTTTTTCATCAAGGAGATCTAGCGCTTCAAGCTGTAGCTTTTCGTTTTCTGCTTGATTGAAATGGATTCTTCTGTGTGAAGGGACTTCTATTTCTACCGGAATCATTGCCTCTGACCCGTATGCCAATGAAAACGGGGTGTGCCCAGTCGCAGTTTTGTGAGTGGTTCTGTATGCCCATAGTGCCAGTGGTAGCTTATCGACCCAACCACCTTTCGCTCTTTCAAGTTGCTTCTTGATGGTTGACTTAATAATTTTGTTCACGGCTTCCACTTGCCCGTTTGCCTACGGATGAGCTACCGCTGAGAAGCTTTTCCGGATTTTGAATCGCTTGCAAAAATCTTGGAATTATTCACTTTCAAACTGAGTTCCATTGTCTGTAATTATTTTTTGAGGCACACCGTATCTGCAAATGATGTTTTTAGTCACAAAACTTATCATCTTCTTTGAGGTGATAGTAGCCAGTGGTTTAGCTTCTGCCCACTTAGTAAAATAATCTACAGCAACAATGGCATATTTAATTCCAGATTTGGCAGTTGGTAACGGTCCTACAAGGTCTATCCCCCATATTGCAAACGGCCATGGACTGACCATCTGTGTGAGTTCAGTGGAAGGAGCTCTAGGAATTTTGGCGAATCTTTGACATCTGTCACATTCTCGGGAATACTTTGCTGCATCTCGATTAATTTCTGGCCAAAAATATCCGTACCGAAGAATTTTCTTTGCTAATGTTTGGCCACCTGAATGATCACCACATTCTCCTCCGTGTACCTCTGCTAGGATTGCTTTAGACTCTTCCCTGGATACACATCGAAGTAATGGCATTGAGAATCCCCGTCTGTATAACTGGCCATCCTGGACTACGTATCGAGAGGCTTTTCTCGGTAGCTTTTGTCGTTCTTTTGAGTTCCCTGGTAAGGATCCATTGAGAAGATATTCTATTATCGGAGTCATCCATGATTCTTGTTCTTGAGACATGCTCATGATCCAATCAATGTCCATCTCATCAATGCTAGGAGTCGACAGTACCTCTACTGGAGTTAGCCCCAGATATTGAGCTTCGCCTGTGCTCGAATACTTTGCGAGAGAATCTGCTTTCATGTTTTCTTCTCGAGGAATGTGACTTATCATGTAATGGTCGAAATCACCCAGGAGTTCCCAAGCCTTTGACAAGTAGGCGGGCAGATTCCCCCCTTTTGCTTAGAATTCCTTTTTGACTTGGCATACAATAAGCTGAGAATCACTGAATATCCGTAACGCTCGGATGTTTAATTCTTTAGCAATCCTTAAGCCAGCGATAAGGGCTTCGTATTCTGCTTCATTGTTTGTTGAAGGAAATTCCAACCTTAGTGCATAGCATAATGATCGACCTTCAGGAGTCTCAAGTACAACTCCGGCTCCAGAACAGTAGTCGTTTCTCGCACTATCGACATATAACTTCCACTGGATCGGGGAATTGTCGACCGTTTCTTCCTCACTGTTACCCTTATCTGTAAATTCTGCAATGAAATCCGCTAAAGCTTGTCCATTGATTGCTTTCCGGGCATGATAAGTGATGTCATACTGACTGAGTTCAATATTCCACTTTAGAAGACGACCCGAAGTTTCAGGGCGAAACAGGACTTGCTTTAAAGGTTGATCAGTGAGGACTCTGATAGGATGAGCTTGAAAATATTGCCTCAACTTCCTAGACGCAATTAGTAAGCAATAGGCGAGTTTTTCCAACTTAGAGTAATTCATCTCTGCCCCAGTGAGTCTTTTGCTGATATAGTAAACTGGATGTTGAATCCTTTTGTCTTCCCGTATCGGCGCTGCACTTAAAGCATGAGATGATACTGCCAAGTATATAAGAAGATCCTCGCCATCGCCAGGCCTAGAAAGTATTGGAGGCGTCTCCATATGGCGAATCAATTCATCAAAGGCTTTTTGGCATTCGGGAGTCCAATCGAAGTTTTTCCTTCCTTTCTTTAGGGCGTCAAAGAATGGGATGCATTTATCTGTGGCTTTGGAAATGAACCGACTCAAGGCGGCAACTTTTCCATTGAGACTTTGCAATTCCTTCTTTGTTCTAGGAGCTTTGACTTCTTTCAATGCAGTAATTTGAGCTGGACTGGCCTCAATGCCCCTAGCGCTCACGATGAAACCTAAAAACTTGCCGGATTCCACTCCAAATGAACATTTTAAAGGATTGAGCTTCATTCCGTATTTTCGGAGGACAGCGAACATGTCTGCTAAGTGTTCTATGTGATCCAGTGCTTTCTTAGACTTTACTAACATGTCATCGACGTAAACTTCCATGGTTTTGCCCAGTTGCGGTTTGAACATAGCATTAACGAGTCTTTGGTATGTTGCCCCTACATTCTTCAACCCGAAGGGCATAACTCTGTAGCAGTAAAGACCAGTGTCG
This sequence comes from Allium cepa, assembly GCA_030765085.1. Lineage (NCBI taxonomy): Eukaryota > Viridiplantae > Streptophyta > Magnoliopsida > Asparagales > Amaryllidaceae > Allium > Allium cepa. The sequence goes on along the minus strand of CM060937.1, from coordinate 761,980,220 downwards.
GTGATAAAGCTCGTGTCCTCCTGATCTGGCTCATGCATCATGATCTGGTTATATCCGGAGTAAGCATCCATAAAAGATAACAATTCGTGTCCCGCTGTTCCGTCTACCAGTTGATCGATTCTGGGTAATGGGAAGCAGTCTTTGGGGCAGGCCTTGTTTAGATCTGAAAAATCGATGCATACTCTCCATTTTCCGTTGGCTTTCTTAACCAGCACTGGATTTGAAACCCAATTCGGATATGTAGATTCTTTGATAAAATTATTCTCCATGAGCCGATCAACTTCTTCTTTTAATGCCGCTGACCTTTCCGGACCTTGAGTTCTCCTTTTCTGCTTTACAGGTGTAAATTTTGGATCAATATTTAGAGCATGCACTGCAACTTCTGGGGATATTCCGCACATATCGGCATGAGTCCAAGCAAAAACATCCAGATTTGCCTTTGAAAAAGATATTAAGATATTCTGAATTGACGCATTAAGTTGTGAACCCACATTCAACACTTTGTTTGGGTCCTTTGGGTCTACAGGTATTGGTATTGTCGTTTCCACCGGTACCACTTTATTTTCCCCTGCACTGACTTTTCTAGGGTCCATCTCTTTCCTTGCTCCGCTGTGCTCGCCAGTGCAGGGTCCGCCCTGTAATTGCTACAAGGCTGGTTCTTTGATGCGGACTGGGGCTTCCGCATTCTTTCCCATTTCTCTTTTTCTGGTTTCTCGTAGCTCTGTCAGATAGCACTCTCGCCCAGCATTTTGATCACCTTTTATAACTCCTACTCCATTGTCTGTAGGGAATTTAATAGTGAGGCACCACGGGGCAAGAACAGCTTTGAACGCTGCCAGAGTTGGGCGACCAAGGAAAGCATTGTAAGCAGAAAATTCGTCGACAATCACAAAAGTTTGCTTGCGGACCACTTTTCTCTCTCCTTCTCCAAGTTCCACAAACAAATCAATGGTCCCTACCGGCTGCTTTGGCTCCCCAGTGAAACCAGCAATTTTCTGCGATGAGGCTTGCACATCAGCCATAGGGATCTTCATTTGGTCGAATGTTTTCTTAAAGAGAATATTGCAGGATGCGCCATAATCAATGAGAACTCTTCTGACAATAGCTGGTTCGATACCAGCCGAGATGACTAGAGGATCCAAAGTAGGAGCTTCAATACCTGCGGAATCCCTGGCTCTGAACACAATATCATCATCGAAAGTTCTTTGTTGCTTCAAAGGCGTAGCACCTTCCAAAACAAATACATCTTCCTCAGTCGGCACATACTTTAAAGCTCTGGTATACCTTTCCATCTCACCCCAGCTTCTGCCTGCTGGGTGAGGTCCTCCTGTAATGACATTAATAATGGGCCTTCCAGATTCATGCCCTGCAGCCTTCTCAATCGTCCTAGGCTATTGAGTAGGAGCCTGTTGCCCCTGACTAGATGAAGCAGGATTGTTCTTATTCTTTTTCACAAATTACTGCAGTTTGTTTTCCCTTAGCAACTCTTCAATCAGATTTTTCAACCGGCGGCATTCGTCGGTCTCGTGACCGGGTTGATTATGGAAGCGGCAGAACTTCCCACTCTGTATAGCTTTTTTCCCGGTCCTTAGAGGAGGAGGTTTAGGGAAGTCAACAGAATCTTTAATGGCAAGGTAGATACGCTCCGGCGTATCTGATAAAGGAGTATACTCTGATGGCTTGAAGGATCGGGGCTTCTTCAGATTACTCTGTTTCTTCCCATTGTTATTTTCCCTTTTTTGCCCTACAGATTCATTCTTGCGTGGAGCAACAGTGTTATCTTCAGCTTTTTCCAACACTGCCTTTACCGGTACGGGACGGCTTTCTAAGCGTATGAATTCATCTGCTTTTTTATAGAATTTTTCAAGGGAATTTGGTTCCTTCATGTTTAGCCATTTCCCAAATTCGCTCGACTTGTCAATACCCTTCATCAGATAAGTCAATATCATTCGCGGTTCTGCATTGTCCACCTCAGCTAATGCTATATTAAAGCGGTTTAAGAAAGATCTGATAGTCTCTCCTGGACTCTGCTCCAAACTTGATAGTGACATGATATCTTTGGCTTTTGAGGCATATAGTCTGAACTGCTCCTTGAACTTCCGGGTCAAGTCAGAAAACTGATCGATAGATCGGACGGGCAGCTTGGTGAACCAAAGCAGAGCTACGCCTTCGAGATACACAGGGAAATATCGGCACTTTATTTCATCAGAGGCTCTGGCACCTGTCATGTGCCAATCGTATTTGTATAGGAATTCATTCGGATCACTTGTCCCCTTATAAGCTGGAATGGTTGGAGGGACAAACTTCCTTGGGAATTCAGCCTTTAAGATTTTCTCAGTAAATGGAGTCTTACTTGGGGCCAAACGCCATTCTTTCTCATCTTCGACCCTCTGCATACTCTCTTTCATAATTTTTCGGACCATTCCAGAAAGATACTCCTCATCATGTCGAGATCTAGATCCACCAACCTCTGGAAGTGTTTGCTCAAAGGGGCTAGCAGCCCTTTCAGGAGCATTTCTTTCTTCAGCATCATGAAGGTTGCCAGCAAAATTCCTCTCATTACCTGCTGGTTGACGGTTTGCCCCAAGCAAATCGTTCAACCTATTTAGAATTAGGGCATTCTGGGCATTTTGAGCCTCGAGTTGTGCATTTTGGGCATTGATCTGTTGGTTCAGCCCTAAAATTGCAGCATCCAGCTCTGCCTTTGTAACTCCGACAGCTGGAGTGGCTTGATTCGATATAGGGGAAGCGGAGGTTCCCTCTTGAATATTTCCAGATCTGACAGATCTACTCTTCCTTCCAGGAGCCATAATCTCGGATAGACTTCTGGTTTTCAAGGAAATTCTCTCTACAAACCTCTGTGAAGCAATGATGATAACTCGTCTGAGTTCAACTCTCAATGAAAGCACCAAAAATGTTAACGCTAAAAATTGAACGCTAACACCCCGGTGTGTAGAAGAAGGTAATTGTGAAAGCACCACCCGTTGGTACGGGAACAAAATATAAGCAGAGAAATCACAGAGAAGCTATAAAAGGCACAATATTTATAGTGGTTCGGCTTAAGATCTAGCCTACGTCCACTTTAAAGCTCTTTATTGCTGATTTGGTTACAATTCTTTACAACAATCTTCAATTACAACACACTTAGAAAAATAGCTCAAACTCTGATGTAGAAGAATCCTTCGAATGCATGGCGAATGAGTTAGATTTCCTCTTGAGATTTGTTGAAATGTCTTTGGTGATTGGAGTGATAGAAGTGTTGCTTGAACGTTGCTTGAAGTCGAGACAGTGGCAGAGTAATGGCGTCCAGGAAGTCAGTCCAAAAAGTCCCCTCAATGTTGGATGTGGTCATGTATTTATAGGCAAATTTCTAGGCTGGAATTGTTAAGTCACGAGTCGTGACCGACTCAAGATGAGTCGTAAGTCGTGACCGACTCAGGATGAGTCGTATGTCGTGGGCGGCTCAACTGGTTGAGCCCAGACTTCGTATCAGAGCGTCTCCGGTCCTCTGTATATAGCACAAGTCCTAACTCGTCTGTGAGTTAAAAGGTCGTGGTCCAAAATGAGGCGGCATTGGATTTCTACAGAGTAGCTTTAAGTCGTGGACGACTCAAGCTAAGTCGTGAACGACCTATCATAAGTCGTAGGTCGGTCCTTTGTTGTTTTGGGATTTTAGTCAGTTAGGTCATTTGACACCTTAGGTCGTTGAGTCGTTAGAGAACTTGAGTCGCTAGCTCCATGAGTCGTTAACCCATTGAGTCGGCCGGCACCTTTAAGTCGCTAAGGTTATAACCCGGTGAGTCGTTATTCCTCCTGAGTCGTTGAGTCGTAACCCTTCAAGGCCGTTGAGTCGGTAACTCCTCAAGGCTGTTGAGTCGGTAACTCCTCAAGGCTGTTGAGTCGGTAACTCCTCAAGGCTGTTGAGTCGGTAGCTTCCTGAGCCGTTAAGAACCTTAGGTCATGAGTCGGCCCAGACCTTGACTCGTTGCCTAAACGGAGTTAACATCCACCTTCTTTCCAGACCTTAATGTGGTGACAGCATTAACCGGATTTACATCTTCGTTCTCACAAAGATTTACTCCACGAGAGTTATACTTTGGGTTCACTTCGGTTTGACTAGGCAATTTACCTTTCTCATTGATTTTCATGAGATCCTTCATCATTATCAACATTTGTTCATTTTGTTTGGTGATTTGCTCAATTCTTGCATCTTGGTTGGTGATTTGTTCATTTTGTTTAGAGAGTTGTTTTTCCAATCGAGCAATTTCTTGTGAAGGCTGAGAAGGTTGGGTTGATGGATTGAAATTAGGATGCCTGTACGGTTGATTCGAAGGTTTCGTTTGAGGAGCGGGTTGAGAATTTTGAGCATTAGAGGTTGGGGCTCGATAATTCGGGTTTGGTATCATTGGATACATATGTGATGGATTAGCCACGTTGTTAGGATTTGACCACGAAAAATTTGGATGATGCTTCCAGTTAGGATTGTATGTGGACGAATAAGGACTATTTTGAGCTATAGCATTGATTTGGTCTTGTGTGTAGTAATGAGGTAGCCCTTCTCCTTCTTGAGGAATTTGGGCATCTATAGGAAGATGTGATGGGTCAACGACATGTACTCCTCTATTTGGAGCACGAATTGGAACACGAATTGTTTCCCATTGCATATCCTTTTCCGAATACTCTTCTAAAAATTCCCAAGCTTCCTCGTCTGTTTTTGCCATGAATTCTCCTCCGCACATTGATTCGAGTTGGGATCTTGTTTGATAGTTAAGCCCTTCATAAACGATTTGGCACAAAACGTGTTTAGGGATTGCATGATGTGGGCAACTATATAACAATTGATTGAACCTTTCAAAATATTTTGAAAAAGTTTCTCCTTCATTTTGGGAGAATTGGTTGATTTCAGTTCGAATTTTAAGAGTTTTGTGGAAAGGAAAAAACTTTTTTCAAAAATATAGTAACGAAATTGTCCCAACTCTTAATTGAATTTTTAGGAAGAGAATTAAACCATCTTTTCGCACTTTCTAGAAGTGCGAATGGAATAAGTCTTAGCTTGATGGATTCATTAGAAAGTTGTTTCATTTTAGTTGTAGAAGCATATAATTCAAATTCACTAAGAAATTCATATGCATTTTCAAACCCAGTGAATTTTGGTACCCCTTGGATAAAAGAATGTTTTAGCTCAAAATTATTTCCTTCGGTAGGTGGAAATGAAATAACCGAAGGTTGAACAGTCCGTGTTGGATAACATCGGTCTCTAAGGGATAATGGTCGGTTCTCATGAAATCATTATTTCCAACATGTGATTTAGGTGATAATTTCGGTGAATTGTGGTGTGAACTGTGTTGTGAACTGTGTTGTGAACCGTGATTGCTCATATTTGTTTGATTTGAAATTTCCGTTGATTTGTTTAATGAAATATTTTGGCTTTCTAAACGGTTAAAATTATTTCTTGCCCAAACGCGCATAAACAAATCAAGGTGTAACAGCCAAAAGTAAATTAAATCAGTTTTCAGTTGGGCACCTGTAGAGTTGAAAATTACTTACAGAGGTGTATGATAGTCCGTCCAATGCAGCTGAGTAGCGCTAGCAAATGGTTGAGATTTACCGAGTTGGAGCTGTCTGTGTTGAAATAAATGTTTGCTATCTGAGTTGAAGTTTTCTCCGTGCAGGTGAATGCTCGTGAAAGGCACAAAACTAAGCTGCTGACAGAAAATATATGAAAACAGTCACATGCAGAAAATTTAAAACATGCCCAATAAAATAAAGTTAAGTAGAATGAATGTGTTGAATGCAAAATGGAACTGCTATGACACTGCTATGTTACGCGAGTAAACGATTGTATGCAAACTCCTGTGTAGGAGATAGTTACGTGAATATGAAAAGTAAACTAACTAATGCATGCAAGAATGTGAAAGTAGAACTGCAAGTAACCAAACTAACGTACGTGAAAACAATGCAGTGAAAAAAAAAAGAAAAAAAAATGTTTTTTTTAATCAATTTATGCAAACTAACGTGAAAATGTGAAAGTGGAAGTGCAACTAAAAATGTGTACTGGCACACGTGAATAACTGTGAAGACGTGGGGATTATGCAAACGTGAAAGCAAGATGTTGTGAAGGAATGATTTTTTTTTTTTTTAAAAATATGCAGAAACGTAAAAGCAAGATTATGTGAGGTATGCGTGAAAATATGCAGAAACGAGATTCGTGATTGAAGATTATGTGAGGTATGCGTGAAAGATTATGCGAAAATATGCAGATTATGTGAGGTATGCGTGAGATGCAGATTATGTAAGGTATGCGAAAGTAAAACGCTACTTTGGCGTGATTTTCCTTATACGGTTTCAATATGGTAAATAATTATTCTTTTAAATATAAGTAATAGGTAATTTCCAGTGTATTTTTAAATAGATAAGTTTAGTCAATACTCAAAAAACGTTTCGAGATTCATTTTTAAAGATAGCTTTTCAAAATTCTTTGTATAAAATTATTTTATTATTTCAAAAATTCTTTGAAAATTTAACCAAAATATTGTTTTCTTTTCAAATACATATACTGTTGCGACTTTTCTATTGATTAGAAAAGCACAAATTTTAATAAATTCTGCAAGCGCACAGGCGTGTAGTATGCAGGTCGAACACAGGGAATTGTATTTTAAAACAATTAAAATCCATAGTTAAATCTTAGGCATGTTAAACGAATTTGACGGTGAATTTTGAACAGAAAATAAAAGCAATAATATACTCCGAATCATTTTCGAAACTAATCGAAATTGCAACCAAAATATAGGATTGTAAAAAAAAAATCAAAACAGAAATTGAAATTGCAGAAAAGAAGATAACGGAGCAAACAACTGAAATAATTATTAACTAACTGAAAAGAGTGCAGAAAATAACTTAGAACAAGAATAAATAAATTGCTAAATCTAATCAACAATCCTACGTATTCTGTTCGAAAATAAAAACAGTGCTGAATTTAAATCTAAACTTGAAGAAAAGTGATGAGGTAAGAGATGATTTCAAGGTGTTGTATAATGCTGTATATATAGGCTTTCAACCCCTAAAATCAGTCCATCTTTTTAGCAATAGGACCGGTTCTATTCTTAGTATTTGCCAAGATAATTGTACTGACTGGGTCCATTCCTTGAATTGGTGAAGAGTCAAGTTGCCACGTCATTGCTTGAAATACTTTTATATGTGAATTGGTCGAAATTCATACGTAAGCTACTTTTGAATGTGTCCCATTTTGCTTCATATCATGGCTATGTATTATGCTACTTTTTAGGAGGAACTGGTCCTTTGCTTGAATTGGTGAAAAAGAACATATATACGTCCACATCATTGCTTGAATTGGTCCATATTGCTTTGATTTATTTCAATGCTCAAAATGTTGCACTCGTTGCTGCGTGATTTTTGAACCAATGGACGGCATAACCGATTAATTTCAACGTTGCACTTTGGAATCAATAATCTGCAAAACCACAACAAAATACCCGTATAATACCGCTTTATTAAAATAAAAATATATGAAATAAACGGTTTAAATTGTAGAGAAATACGTTCATCATATACATATATATATATATATATATATTTAGGTAAAATAATTTCATATAAAACCAAATTCATTTGTCTATGGTTATTAACAAATATGCACTTATACATATATATATATTAAAAACTCATTCTAGGGCGTTACTAACCTTATCTCTAATGAGTTACTCATCCTTTGGAATTACTAACCCTATCTTCAATGCGTCCATTACCCTTATCAGGCTAAGGTATTCGCTCAACCTAAGCTCTAATACGACGACGTGAGGACCCGTTTCTTTGACTCTTAAAATCGACACTAGTACATCCTCGGTATTCGTGTGCCGTAAATCCAAGTGCCGAAGAAGTGGATTCTCAAGGGAAGAAACAAAAATTAAGACAGAACATAATCTCACATATGTTATTTCAATAAAAAATTTACATTGGAAATTAAAATACATTTATTAGAGTTAAAAACATGGACAGTTATAAATTCCTGTACTTACGAATGCTGAATACTATAGTACAAGAGTGTGGTGCATATAGACCAAAATCTTTAGAAAAATTTTCCGACTCCATGCTTCAAGCTCCATCTAGATTTCTTCTACACTAAACCTAACTATTAGGCTTCTCGGGAAAATTAAGGCACCCAGAGTTTAAGGGATAAGAAAAATAAAACTCCAGGACAGTCACGAGACGGGTGTGAGAACTCAAAATACGCATTTTGAAAACAAAAAGGTATCTCACAAGGCCATGCCGCACATAAACATGGAACGGGTTTTTACCTTATGATAACCAAATCATTATTACGTAAAATTACTGGATATTATTTATAATGAAATATTTTTGAAAACATTTGTAAGTAAACTTATTAATCTTAGCCGAAACTGTTACCATTATCACATTCTAGCATACTAGGTTCTACAAAAAAATGTCAGCCACTTATTGAAGAATGGATTTCTATACAAATGAACATGTGAAGGGACTACCTTCCGGCGGTACATCTCTAGAGGAATGTACTGAAGCCCAACGGATGGTCTTCTACCAAAACAAGACGGCCAACCTCTTCCAAGATAGTACCGAATGTGTCATCAGCGAGTCGTTACTAACCTATCCAAGGGCCCACTTAGCATACATCCACAATAATTTAAATCCCGAATGTCATAGCAGGAATAAATATATTTAGAAGGGGATGATCATCTCCTAATGATTGTGCACCACGTAGCCTTGCTGCATCTACCCAGTTTGGGTCATTTTCGGGTGTGAGGTCAAAGGTCACGATTACCTTTCACATAGCACATCATCTTACTTTGAATGCCACACTGAATTCCATGGTCACACAACTGATTTCTACAAATGTATAACTTATGAGCTCATATGTCTTAGTAAAGGGTGTTAAGCTAAGAGAAGTTGCCTTCTTTGCCACCAGAAAGATAATACGTTCATAGGGATCACTTATGTAACCAGAAGTGCATCGTCCAACATTCGTCCATACAAGTTCGTTCTGGGTTTGAACGAAACCGAAGGCACTATCCTAACACATCCTGTCAAGTGTTACCCTTAGGATTTGTAGCGAGAAGTCCTTGCAACCTAAAGAGTCTTAGAAATGAAAGGACGACTGCTACTTTAGTATTTGGAAGCTAACCAGAATTATCAACAATCAGTAATTTAATCCTGAAAAACTTTAGTCTTCATCATTTATTTTCTTTATCAGGTCTTCATTTTCGAATGCATATATTGGTTCGAAGTGGTTTTCGAATAGGCATTACCCTGGTCCGACCTCGGTTCCTTCGATCCAATCATCGGTAGGATGATGTTTTGTGAATAGGGAATGATTCATTAATTGATTAAGTTCTTTTTATCAAAATCTCTCCTGGAGATATATATTTCTAAGACATTCTTTCTGGCACATACGGAATCATTAAACCTCTCTTGTCACATCCTTTGGTTACTTATAACCCTTTTTAAACTATAATAATTCAAAGTCTTTTCATTTTTTACTTAGGAAGATATTTCCAATTTATTTTTAAATATTAATAATGATTTCTTAATTCGAAACTCAAAACTTTGATTGAGTTAAAACCATGTTATCTAGGATGCTAATCCAAAGCCAGTGAGTATTAAGTGAGCAGAGTCTATAGAAATCATCTAATTCTACTCAATATCAATTTCGGTATTCAACAAATACTATGGACGGAATAACGGCGAAATCACCTTTTAAATTCCATAAATAGTTCGAGTTCCCTCTTTGTGCTTTAACACCGAGTATTAGAAGACCATCTTTATAAAATCAAAGTTATATTTAATTTAAATTTGGAAAATTTAATCTTTTTATACTTAACTCATTTTTGACATTTCGACCTTATCTACGCCTCATAAAGAAAGAGGTCGAGAGAGCCAGGGTACTGGTTGCTCCTGAACATCTCCTTAATTTAAGCACCTCACATTAAGATCTCACAAAGTGAAAAATCTAGTTTACTAGTCGGCTTTTAGAGCCAAGATTAAACCACTTTATTTGTAATAGCTTTGTTTAAATCATTTATTTAAACTCTTTTAAATAAACTATAAAAAACCCAAGTCTTTATCAGAACGCTTAACTATTAATTTGTAAACATTTATAAAACATTTGAAAAAGAATTGTTATGTTTAAAGCTATATTTCAATAGAAAAGTGTTGCGGAAAGTGCCGAAAAGGTGCTTTTTAAGCTATATTGATCAAAACGACTTTTTTATTATTTGAAAATTCATTTTTATAACTCAAATCACTTTTAAAACATTTTAAATGATTTATAGGATTTATTGCCCATTTTTAAACAATTGTAAAATATCAATTTTAAAGAAATCCATTTTTGAATTCCGAATAGCAAATTTACGATTTTTCAAAAAATTTGTTTTACTCATATCTCAAAATTTACTTATCGAAATCTCGATTTTCTTTCTTCATTGGAAAATTATGGATATAATGGTTTATAAAATTTTAGCCTCGAAGAATTTCGAGTTATATTCCAATGTTTACAGTCATTTGACTTTTATGACGCAAATTCGCGAACTTCCATTACGCGACGCGCCTATTTTTGACTAAATGTTCCATTCTCATTCTAACTTCAGCAAAACAACTTTAAATGTTTATAAAAAAATTTAAACTCGTTTTAAACCATTTTAAAGAGGTTTTAAAATTTCATATACACAATTCATTAATATAGAGGAAAGTGATTTCCTTTGTGCTTTCGCCGTGTATTTCCATGACTTGCATATATTTTCAACATTCGTATGAAACAACCAAACTTGATGATAAAAGCATATTAAACACCCATTGCAAACATCATATCGTCATTCATAAAATAAAATAGTTTAGAAGTTCTCACCGTTATTTTCTTTTCGAGCTAATGTGAAATCGGCTATAGCTCTACTCGGATTGAACCAAAGCAAATGAAACCAAGCCCGCGACCTATGGAACAGCTCAGCCTAGCCTTAATGATGGAGGATTTCATAGCTTAGGGTGATGTGGTTGTAGTAGTGGGTTTTGGAAGAGTATAGGAGGTGTTTCGAACTAGTTTTGAAGTGGGTTGATATTATAAGCTAGTATATACCTTTTCCTCTTTTATTTGATATTATTTTCTAACTTTTCTAAAATATTTTTCTGTGAATAAGAAGACATTAAAGAGGCTCTTATAAACTTAAAAATAAGAAAAAGAAGAAGAAGTGGAATGGTATGAGGATTCTGTGATAAGAGCTAGTATTTTAGAAAAATTCTTGGAATAAAATATTCAAATGCATAATTACCTAAATGCCCCTAACCAACACCCCCAGCCTTTACACGCATGGCTTCCCTCCTCCAAAGCCATGTGATGGTGATGTGAGGTAATGGTGTGGTACAATGAAGGGATTTTTGCATTATGGTTACTTAAAGGTTAAGCTTTAGGAATTTTTAAATAATTTTTGTAATATATATATATATATATATTTGTATATGTGTTATATGTATGTATATGTGAGTGTTTTATATGTATACATGCATATAAATATGTGTTAGTGTCATTTATAACATTGCAACATCTTCGAATTACTTCCGTCCGTTAAACCGTTGAAATCCAAGGAACCGATTATCGGTCACATTTTCATTTATCAGTGAACGTACATATATTAGTAAACAAAATTTAAAACTAAATTTCTCATCATTTTAAATTAATTATAATGATCCTATTTGAATTATAAAAACATATAAATTAACATCAACAATTATTTGCAATAACTGCTATTATACCGATAATCGATTTTTCCTTATATTTTCAAATCAAATACATATTTTTATAAAAATTATTATAAATGTTTTATCATCACTTTATAACTATTTCAAATGAATTATCATCATTTAAATAATTATTTGAATAATTAAAATGATTATGTGATCATTAAATCTCAATTTAAGTGCATAAATCAATTATTATATTTAAGGGCATTACTAATGATGTTTTAAATACATTTTATTTGCATAAATTAAAAATAAATATAATTTATCAAAGTGATAAATTGGTAGGTTGTTACACGGTTAGTGCCACTAGATCTGGAAAAATGAGGTGTTGTATGAGGAGTATGGCTTGAGACATATAACTGTTTTATTAAGAAATTAAATAAAATGGAGGAATAAAATATTATAATATAGCCTTTGAATTCATTTCCCTTCATTTTATTAACTCCTTTTTTCACTGTTCATAGCCGAAGCTATGTTTCCATGGCCGCCTCTTTTCTTTACTTTCAAAAATCAAATTCTCTTCATCTAATTCATTAAAAATCATGTCATTGGATTTGATTAGTTCGTATCGAAGAAGGCTTCAATTCAATATGCTTGATCTAGAGATTCGTGATGTTTGGCCTAGGTCGACGTTACTGGCTGAGATTAGGGTTCGACCTTGATGGATCATGAAGTGATGAAATGCAAATCGGAGTTTACAGATGGAATTCTTCCAAAGAATAGCATGTCCACCAAAATTTTATGGTCGTAATTGAGCCTAGTGATTTCCATCCATAGCTTGGACGAGCAGCCGGTCCAGACGCGCCTTCATGTCGCAATTTGACTGGTGGCTTCGGCCTTGGAGATCTTGGTATCGACGAGATGTGTGAGTGAAGAGAGGAAGGATGGTGAAGACGGTGATCGATTTCGTTCGGTATATCTCCGTTTCATCTTGGATCCATGCACGGTGATATTTGTTTGTGTACAGTCAAACGTGAAAGAGGAAGAAGGATTATTCGCTAATTGGTAATTAATTTATTAACTAATTATTTAATTATCGATTTAATGACGATTCATATATTTGTTATTTCTTTTGCATAAGAGGTCCGTTTTGGATGTGGTTTCTTGCCTTACACTCGTATTGGTGAGGTCTACATTTTATCACTAGTTTGGAAAGAGTTGGCTGAGGTGAGTGATATCGTCTCTCACTTTACTATGATTAGTTGTTTATTTTTATATTGATGCTAAGGAATGATTTTTGGCTTTAAAACATGATATTATTATTATTATACAGCAGCTATATATTTTTAAAAGAATATATAATTATTTTAAAAAGATATATAAACAATATCACTTATTTTCCATTATCGTGCCATAGTTATTAAATTATTAGTTTATATCTATTATTGATGTTATTTCCCGCATTAATCGATATGGATGGATCGCTATATTGTTTTGAATGGATGTATAGTTATTTGGATGTGTGGATGTTTGGATGTATGTTTGATTGTTAGGATTGTCTGCTATTTGGCTGTTTTGGTTAAAAATGCCGATTAGCAGCAATTTTACTTTAGGTAGCATCTTGTACGTTGGATTTCCGAACATGCATAAATATAATTAATGAGATGAGCTGTAGAAGAATGTTTAGGATACGTGCCAATGGATCTGGATTTCAAAGTGGATAATGCCAGACGTTGCCGTTTGGTATATATTTAACAGTTCGGTTTAGTAGAAAACCAAGGTGGATAGTATTGACCAAAGAAGAGCGGTCGATGTCCATCATTGTTATTGGTTGGCGATTTGGCCTACTAGTGGCTTTGACGTTGATGAGATATCATGGTGCACGACGTAATAGTTTGTTCATGCGACCAGTTTAGAGATTTGAAGTTATTACCTTATGACGAGTGATATTGATTGTGAATTAGGGATGTGATGCTTCGACCTAGTGATATCGATGGTGAGGCAGTGACGTGGTGCTTTGATATTGTGATTTTGATTGGTGAGGAAAGGATGTGGTGCTTCGAACTGGTAGTCTAATACCGTGGATAGTGACTCGATGATGTATGGAGTAGGCTCCGGGATGATAGTATTAGGAATGTATGGATCATGCTAGATCTTGGGCTTTGGATGGCATGATAGTAGGGTTTTTCGATTGGGAGCTCAGGCAGAGAGCTGGATCGAGGATGGTAACTCGGATTGGAGCGAGGTTATAGATAGTGGATTGGATTAAGTGCCCATAAATTTTAACGAGTGAGTAGGGCTTGGATCTGTATCGAATGAGTAGGGCTCGACGGATGTGTTTATGCCTAAAGATTGTTGATGACTCAAAGTTTTCAGGTTGTATTCAAAGAAAGAGTACTATATGTGGGAGGCACCCAAGGGCTGGTAGCGCCAGTCTGTACTCTAGACCCGTGGACTATATGTCAGGTGGTATAGAGTATTACAAGAGACAACCATGTGGAGTTTTGAACCGGTGAGTACGATGAACACAATTGAGAACCGTGATCTCCACTAGTCCTTGACAATCTCATAGGGTCGTATGAGTCATCATCTATATGGCACATTGGTGACAGTTAGTACTATTTGATGGATGCTATGATTGTTATGGTTTCTCACTAGTCACCTGTCACCCTAGGGATGTCACACTAGGTAGGTATTGTGGTAGGGACACCTAGATACCCTGACTTGACTTAGTGTGGAGTAGGTATGGATGGAGATACCTAGATAAGTTTACTTAGTATGGGGTAGGGACTATAGGTGGAGATACCTACGCACCTTGACAGATACTGAGTATGGTATACCTTTTTTACGATGTTATAGAGTAGCATATTGATTATGTTTATGTGCTGACTCTGTGGTCGTAGGGACATGTCAGGTGTGGTTTATATACCCTCTATTCTGTATATTATCAAGTTTATATTATTTTGAGATTTGATATCGCTCACACCAGACTATTGCCTTACCCGAGGTTTTATGCTTTTCTTCGTATTATCTCGGGTACTCTTAAATGAGTAGACTGAGAGCAGGTGGATCGTTATGGAATTCTATATATGGACCGATAGGAGGTGACAGTTATCTATACTAATATGTGCATTTGCTATTATATTTCCGCTATTTGACACCGTGGAGCCTTGACAGTGTAATTTTACTATTATGAGATGGTGTACCTGTTGAGTTTACTTTCCCATTGTATAAACACTATTATGGTGTATTATAACTTTGTGGATCTTTATTCAGATGATTATTTCACATTGTAGTTATTGTCCCTATTGTTTTATATATGTATTGATTATTATATTTACTCTGATGCGATGTGAGATATGCAAAGGTAATCTGGTTATTCAATGCTTCCTTTTTCTTTTTTTTCATTCTTTTCTCTTCTATTTCTTCATGTTATTTCTTTTTCTTTCCATTGACTACAGTTATGCACCGTAGGTGTATTCCTCCTAGCATATTTGCAAGTCCATGGATCATTTTATCTTTATATTAACATCTGAATTTGTCTAAAGGTTGTTGGCTAAAAAGCCGGGTAACATTACTAATGATGTCAGCCATGTTTAATCCCTTACAAGACTTATCTAACATTTTCTTACATTGTTCCCACTTTTCAATCAAGAGTAGAGTTGTTACTATTAATGATAGGGAGAATGCAGTTAATGAAATATCACATGATATTCCAATAGTTCTTGTAGTAGTAGGAGTGATGTTCATAACACTAGAGAGGATTCAGTTCAAGATTGTGATATCCTGGAAATTTTAGCAATATCAATTTAATAATCTGTATTTAAAATTAAATTGATTTGATAAAATTTTAATAAAAATTTACTTGATTCAATAACCCAATTAAATAAATGTGTAATTTATGAATTTTATCTTTTAAAAGCTAACAATTGTTTTCCTATTTATAATATGTGTGTATATATATTTATATATATATTGTGAATAGATAAGTATGATTAGAAGTTAAATAAACAAATAAAATATGGTTTTCAAAATTCTAATATTCATTTGATAATTTGAAGATTATCATTTTATTTAATAAATAACTAATTGTTTAAAATACTTAAAGTAATTATTTTAAATTTGTATAATTGTATTTTAAAATATAGTTTAAATTTTAATAAGATAAATAAAAGTTTATTTTAAATATAGCTTAATAATTATAATTTGGAACTATATAAGTAAATTTAAAATACCATTTAAACATTAAACACTAATTCTTTTAAATATAGATAAATAAGATAAGAAATTTATAATTTCTTTATAAATAATTTAATATTGATAAATGAATACTTTCTAATAATAATAAATTTTATAAATGTAGATATGTTTTAAAAGAAAAAATTATTATTGTCAAAATAAATATGTTAATATAAATTAGTTTTAAAATTGGATTTTTAAATGTAAATAGCATTTGAATTTGAATTCATTTTGAAATTCAAATAAATAAACCTATATGAATCTTGTAAATAAGTTGTTTCACTTCATTTTCTTTAAAAAGGGAATGTATATACATTTACTCATGGAAATAACTTACACATATATAAATACAAATAAAGTGAAAGCGTTTTATTTACTTTTAAAATAAAATAAAAAGAAATAAATTTCATTTATAAAACACATTAAGTAGTATAAAACAAATGTTAACATTCTAAACAATTAAGGAGACAAACGTAAATCTATAAGCTACTGAATTTGAAAAATGTTAAGTTTGTGACAAGTGTCTTTTATTTTGATTTCTTTTAATTTTTTTAAAACAAATGATTTTTATCTTGTATAAAACATGTTTCCTTCATTTCTATCCTTTCTAATTTTCATTTCTCAAGGGAAAAAAAAATCTCAGCTGAAACAAAATTTACTTTCAAACTCTTAAAAATCAAATCTGTAACCATATTCCTCAAAACAAAATCTGGAAATTCTTTTTAAACCAAAATCTGAAGTTCCTTTCATATTCTTCAACCAGAAACCTTTTCAATAACAAATGAAAAGCCTGCATTTCCAATTGAAACAAGATCAAGCCTCTGCATTCTTTTAAGTTCTGGAATCAAAGACTGCAGGCAAGTTAAATCAAGTACAAGTCCCATTAACCTGCATGCAGATCTAAATGCAAGCAACTCAGTTCTTTTAAAGCATGCAACTACAAGTTTTCCAAATTTAAAGATTCTAATACATATAGAAGCTAGCCTGCATGCAAAATTCAATCAGTAGGCAACGCAGTTCCTAAAGCATAAAACAAGAGCTCTGTTCCATTTCTACTAACAGGTGAGTAACATAACAGTTTTCAAAATTTAAGTGAATATTTTGTTGCCTGATCATCCATAAAACAAACATGTTATGACTTCATTTATCAGTGAATTTCGTGTATGTAGGAAATGTTGTTGTGCATGTATTTGTATTGCTTCTGACTCTGGTTCCAAAACCAGATTCTTTCAAAAATAAAAATAAAATCCCCTTGTTCTTGTTTGAAATTTTGTTAGGATTAAATCCTGAAGCCATTGTGTTAATTATAACATAGTTTAGTTTAGAAATTTATTTAAGTAAAATAAAGTTGGGTGATGTCTCTGAAAATTGTAAAACTTCAGAGTATGTTAAATTATGTTGAAACTCAAACATTATAAAATATAAATTCAGTGTTATAATCTGGAAACTTAAACAAAAGGATGAATTTTAAAACTAAAATCAAATTGTTTGGTTAAGGATTGACACTGCAGTACCCATTTGAACTGAAATTGGGTTTTGGCCAATCTCTGATGACCAAGTTGATTGAAGAGTTTGGGGTTCATCGAGGTGGTAGTGGGATGATCGGGGGGAGTGGCAAATATGCAAGGAAGAGGAACAGGTCTCGGTGAAGGAGATGGGACGTTGATGAAGTATGTAAACCTAGAATTTAGGAACTGCAGTAATTTCATTTGTATGGGAGCTTTAGGTAACCGAGTGCGGTGATTTCTGCGGAGGTGGTTGCTTTATTGTCGAAGAAGGGTGGGACGGAGTTTAATGGCCGCTGGTGACCGGTAGAGAGAGGACGCGATGTTTTTCAGGTTTGGTGATGGGTTGTTCCATACTTTTGCTTCCAGGCAAGATAGTGGGGGAAACTCGAATTTGATTTCGGGTAAATTGAGGGGGTTTGATGGTGGCATTGTGATTCTGGGATGAATGTCGACATGATTGTTGACTGGGTGGTGGCCGGAGGGGGCTACAGCCACCGTGCATATGCACGGTGAGGAAGAAGTGTCAGGTGAAGGTGGGAATTGCAGAATATTTTGCATCAAATATTTCTCGGGTTATACTCGGGATAATTCAAGTATTGCTCGAAGTTTTGAAGGGATTTACCCGAAGTAAAATCGAAGGACGCTCGGGTTTAAATTTCTTAGTTTACAGGTTTTAGAGAACCTGTAATTTCAATTCAAATATTTGTTTTAAAATTGAATGCAGATTTGAACAAAACTTGTAAAACTAAATTTAAACTATGGTTTTCAATTCAAGTTGAATTCCAATTTTCAAATTTTAATTCAAACTTATTCAAATTTAAAATGTTACAGGGTTTCAGGAAATCCTACATATTTTCAGAACAAAGAAAATAAAGTTTTAAAAAAAATAAGGAGCAAGGTTTTTAAACTGGAATTTAAACTTAAAATTCAAAGTATGAATTTCAAAACTAGATTTGAATTTAATTTTAATTTTAATTTAAACTGTTTAAATTGAAATGTTGAAGCAACCTTTAAAAGGGTTTAAATGATTAAATTTAAAGTTAAAACTTTAAATTTAAAATAGAAGATTTAAACATAAATTCAAAACTGGAAACAAGAATCAAATTTGAATCAGGTTTTGAAAGAAAATAAGTTTTAAATATTTAAATGTTTTAAACAACGTCAAAACATATATATATGATTTGTATTTTGAAATGAATTTGGGGGTTTAAATTTATTTTAACTTCCTTTATAAAATAAGGAATCTTTAGAATAAGATTTAAAGGTTTTGAATGTTTTAAAAACTTTATTTAAGTTAAGTTTGATTTCTTTTTAAATTTTGAACTTAAAATGTAATTTGAAACAATTTTAAGTTAAATTGTTTTAAAGTTACTTTATTTATGATGAAGTAACCATGAATAAGAAATGTTTTATTTTTAAAAGTAAATTTAAGATTTAATGATCTTTGTTTCATTAAATTAGTAAGGTAATTTAAATAATTTAATTAATTAATTTTTTTAACTAATTAAAGAATTGAAATAAATTAAGGTAATTAAATTAGTAATTAATTTAAGTTAATTACTTAAGAAAGGTAATTAAGAAATTGTTAATAAGTTAATGAAGATCATTAACTGTGATTATTTATTAATTAATTAATGTAATTAATTTTGATAATTAATTGGATTAATTAATTTAAATAATCAATTATGAAACTTAATTAAGTATGATTACTTTATGGAAATAATTAAAGATATCATTTACTCTTTGTAATTAATTTATTAATTGGATTAGTCAAAATTAATTAATTAAGTTTAATTAATTTGGAATAGTTTTTAGATGGGTTGATAAGTAATCATTGAGAAATAATTACTTAGAGAAGTAATTAAGATAAGTAAATTACTGGAGGAAATTAATGGAAGTATGGTATTTTGGGATTAATTACTTTGTGTAATTAATGTGAAGATAATTTCTTTACGAAGTAATTAATTACTTAAGGAAATTTATTTAAGCATTTATTAATTAAGTTAATTGAAATAATTAAGTGATGTAATTAATTAAGAGTAATTAATTACTAATGAGATTAATCAAGATTGATTAATAAATATAATTAATTATTAAATATAATTAATTTAGAAGTAATTAAAGAAGTAATTAAGGGTAGTTAATTACTAAATGTAATTAATCAAGAATGATTAATAATTATGGATTAATTAAGGTTAATTACTTAATGTAATTAATTTAAATAAGTAATTGATTTAAATATAATTAAGGATCATTAATTAATATAATTAATGATGTAATTAAGGATTAATTAATTAAGATTAATTAATCAATGATAAGTGATTAAGGAAGTAATTAATTAATGAAATTAATTAATGAATGAAGTAATTAAAGGTTAATTACTGAATTTGGTTAAGGATAGTTAATTTGTAAAATTAATTAGGATAATTACTTGAATGTAATTAAGGGATAATTAATCAAGGGTGATTAATTAAGGTGATTAATTTGAGAATAATTAATTAATTGATTGGTAATCAATTGAGGGTTAAGTAAGCAAGTTTTAAATGGTGAAGTAATTAAGTTAATTCATTTTAAATTAATTAAAGGTAGATAATTAGTTTAATTCACTTTAAATTAATTAGAGATAGAAGTAATTAATTTAATTTATTTTAAAATTAATTATGGATGATGTGATTATGGATCCTTGCTTATGAATGGATGATTTGGTTTGACTTGAATGGTTTGAATCTCAGACATGAGATAAATAGTATTGTGTGATGTGGATGCATTGGTTGCATTGTGATGATGATATTAGTATCTATTGATGATGATAATATAGATTATCAATTTGTGATGATTACCTGTTTATGTTAATCTATTATGATGATATGAATTATCTATCTGCGTGTATATGGATAATTAGAATTGAATTGTTTTAAACTTAAAACAACTTGGACCTAAAAGAAACGCTTTGGATTTCAATGAGACCGGGATCGGGTTTCCATATTTGGAATCCGAAAACCACATCGATTCCAATTAAACGTTAGGTCATTAATCTAAGTAGAGCAAGTGAAGACTCGAGGTGTAAGGGCTATACGTCAGTATAACTCTGTGGGTGATTCCGTAATGAGTTTGACGGAATAGTGCTTATAGATTTAAGATGGTGAATCAGAGTGCAAGGGCTATGGTCATTGACTCTTAGGGTGATTCCAATAATGAGTGCAACGAGATGTGCCTTCGGTTTCGTTCGAACTCGGAACGAACTTGTATGGATTGAATGCTTTCAGCACATCCTCAGGCGGACGATGAGCATTCTAAGTGATGTCCTATAAAGGTAATCGTAGCCTCAAGCCTCATCAAACCGGGAATGGCTAAAACAGGGGAGGTGCAGCAAGGCTTCATCGCTAGCCCCCACTTGAGAGCAAGATTTACCCCTGTCTAGAGGTCCCTCTTATTCCGGCTGTGTGGGGCGGTTGAATCGCGACAACTGCCAGGGTTGTCTTGTTCGGAACAGTTCAGTAAGGAACGGGTCCGGCCTTGTGTTGTAGGGGAGTGGGAGTACTCCTCGGTACGGTGATCTAGGCCACGTACTGTGACGGGCGGTACCCCAGTAGCCCTACCATTGTATGGAATCCAAAATCCAATAAGTTCCAACAGTTTTGATTGTATTACCCACTTTTGTGGCTAGTAGCTGGAATTTAATAAATGTAACAATTTCGGCTATTTCATATTTACTTGAAAACCCTAGACACTATTATAATATCATCGGATTTCCTATCAAATGTTTTGGTTAGCGTAAGGTAAAAACTTTTCCATGTTTATGTGTGGGAAGTCTTACGTGATACCTTTTCTTTTCAAAGGTTTTTTTTAAAAGTTAAGCAACTATAACCTGTTACTCACACCAGACCTATGTCTGACCCGGAGTTTATTTTTGTTTTTCATAAACTCTTGGGTACTCAAATTTTTACGAGTAACTAAGGGATTCAGGTTAGGATTTGGGTTAGCTGTGACGAGTATTGGAGGAGCAATGGAGCAGGAGGCTTCTGCGTTAGATATATATTCCGCTGTGTGTTCTGTGATTGGCTCTGAGATTGTATTATGTTGTAAATAACTAGACAGGTGTTTATAACTGTCTAGTATGTGATGTATAACCTGTGTAACTCTGATAGTGATGTATAACTATGTAATACTTATGTTATTTATATAATTTATTCGTTCCGCTGTTTAGATTCTGATGTGTTGTTTCTTCTTCTTCTCTTTCTTTCTCTTTTCTATCCCTTTCTTTCTTATTAGCGATGCGACTTCCTGGAGATAGGAAGTTGGGTCGCTACAGTGGTATCAGCGCATTAGGTGGAGTGAATACCTAGGCTCTGGAGTGGTGTCTATTATGAGAGAGCGTATTTGTAGTTTTGATATATAACTATATATATTTTTATTTATTCTACCTATTTGTTGGGTTACCTATTCAGGTATTCCAACATAAGTCATAAAAGTAGATAAGGTAGTGGTGTGTATAACACGATTACTACCATTGGTTGGAGTTTGGATGTTTGAGGTTGGAAGTGTATTTGTCGAGACCGTAGACCTAATACCGTCTCGAGTGAGTTGTGCAGAGTGTAGAGATTTCATCGATCTCTGAAGGTAACCTGTTAAGGTTTAGAGTTTATCTTTGAAGATGAATGAGTTGAGTTTGGATGTGTCGTTTTGGCAGAAGTGTGTGATGGTATTTTGATACCTCAGGAAGTGCTAGCTGTGTGATGAGATGCAGTAAATATGGATATTTCCGAAGATGTTTTCTTTGGGACGAGTTAGGAAGAGTGTCTGCTTCGGTGTTGTGGCTGGGTTCAGCAGGATGTGGTGGTTGGCTTTGAGGTCCGAGTTTATCGAAGGACTTCAGATAGGGAAGTTTTGGCGTTGGTGTCAGCAGTGCAACTCGGAGTGTCTGTGTTGGCAGAAGTTGACTGGCTAAGTAGTTTCTGAAGGAGGAGTTCAGAAGCAGCAGAGTGGACCCAATACTTTATTAGATTGGCTAATTAAGAGTAAGCTGTTCTGTTCGATAAAGGCAGAACAGTTTTGTTTGGGAATTTGTCTCTATTGATCGCAAAGGTGACTTGCGATAGGTTGAGTGTTCTTTTGAAGTATTCAAGAATTTTTGGTTGTCTTCTGAAAAGTAGGAGGTTTGTCCATTTCTGAAGATTGAGTTTTCTTATCTACCGGATTCCAGGAGTGCTACCGGTGGATCAGCTAGTAGAAGGATGGTTTCTCGAGATAGGTTTGGTAAGGCAGCTCAGGATTGGTGAAACTTCTGAGTTTTCTTTGGATATGTTGACCTATATTTCTGGGAAGTGATGTCCACTTTGTGCTCATATTCTTCATCAGCAGTGTCTTCTGTGCCAGATCAGAGTTGTGCAGCGGAAGCAGTTTGGGAATGCTTCTGTTTTGTCTTTTTTGATAGAAGAAGTAAGTTTGTTCTTCTGATGTTTGTAGAGTAGAGTTGGTGATCTTAGTCTTGGTTGATCTTGAGGAGATCGTTGTGATGGATTGTTTTTGGTCTAGATTGTTTCTAGAGGAATCAGCAAGAGTTGAGCTGATCAGTTTGGATTTAGGCAGCCCGGGATCGTCAGAAGAATTTTGGAAATAAGAGATGAAGGAATTTGGATTCGGAGTCAGGAGATCTGTTTTGAATCTCTTCTGTGCTAGGTTAGATTGGTGTTTGGTTTTCAAGAATTGAATTGCCAGTTGGGATAACTGGGATTCGATGAGATTCATGTATCTCTGAGGGAGTACGTGTATGAGTTATCTTTAGAAGTGGAACCAGCTGTTCAGGAAGGTTTGGTTGTTGAGTCAGACTCGTCTGTAGTCTGATATCCTGTTTAGTTCTATAGATCTAGATGAGTAGAAGCTCTGTAACTTCGTAGTTTTGATTGTTTGTATATTGTAGGGCGAGTATCCCGGTATATATATATACTTGGGGAAACTCGTGGAAAATTTATCCAGAATTTTATCTGGATAATTAAATTTGTTTGATTAGATAAGTTGGTTGCTATGGCTGTTAGCATATGATTGAAGTATGTTTGTGATATAAAATTTAAACTTTTAAAATGGGTTACTAAATTATCTTTGCTTTTAAATTTCGGGGACGAAATTCTTTTAAGGGGGGAGGAATGTGATATCCCGGAAATTTTAGCAATATCAATTTAATAATCTGTATTTAAAATTGAATTGATTTGATAAAATTTTAATAAAAAATTACTTGATTCAATAACCCAATTAAATAAATGTGTAATTTATGAATTTTATCTTTTAAAAGCTAATAATTGTTTTCCTATTTATATTATGTGTATGTATATATTTATATATAAATATTGTGAATAGAAAAGTATGATTAGAAGTTAAATAAACAAATAAAATATTGTTTTCAAAATTCTAATATTCATTTGATAATTTGAAGATTATTATTTTATTTAATAAATAACTAATTGTTTAAAATACTTAAAGTAATTGTTTTAAATTTGTATAATTGTATTTTAAAATATAGTCTAAATTTTAATAAGATAAATAAAGTTTATTTTAAATATAGCTTAATAATTATAATTTGGAACTATATAAGTAAATTTAAAATTACATTTAAACATTAAACATTTATTCTTTTAAATATAGATAAATAAGATAAGAAATTGATAATTTCTTTATAAATAATTTAAAATTGATAAATGAGTATTTTCTAATAATAATAAATGTATAAATGTAGATATGTTTTAAAAGACAAAATTATTATTGTCAAAATAAATATGTTAATATAAATTAGTTTTAAAATTGGATTTTTAAATGTAAATAGCATTTGAATTTGAATTCATTTTTAAATTCAAATGAATAAACCTATATGAATCTTGTAAATAAGTTGTTTCACTTTATTTTTTTTAAAAAGGGAATGTATATACATTAACTCATGGAAATAACTTACACATATATGAATACAAATAAAGTGAAGGAGTTTTATTTACTTTTAAAATAAAATAAAAAGAAATAAATAAATTTATAAAACACATTAAGTAGTATAAAACAAATGTTAACATTCTAAACAATTAAGGAGACAAATGTAAATTTATAAGCTACTCAATTTGACAAATGTTAAGTTTGTGACAAGTGTCTTTTATTTTGATTTCTTTTAATTTTTTTAAAATAAATCATTTTTATCTTGTATAAAACATGTTTCCTTCATTTCTATCCTTTTTAATTTTCATTTCTCAAGAAAAAAAAATCTCAGCTGAAACAAAATTTGCTTTCAAACTCTTAAAAATCAAATCTGTAACCATATTCCTCAAAACAAAATCTGGAAATTCTTTTTAAACCAAAATATGAAGTTCCTTTCATATTCTTCAACCTGAAACCTTTTCAATAACAAATGTAAAGCCTGCATTTCCAATTGAAACAAGATCAAGCCTCTGCATTCTTTTAAGTTCTGGAATCAAAGCCTGCATGCAAGTTAAATCAAGTTCAAGTCCCATTAACCTACATGCAGATCTAAATGCAAGCAACTCGGTTCTTTTTAAAGCATGCAACTTCAAGGTTTCCAAATTTAAAGATTCTAATACATATAGAAGCTAGCCTGCATACAAAATTCAATCAGTAGGCAACTCAGTTCCTAAAGCATAAAACAAGAGCTCTGTTCCATTTCTACTAACAGGTGAGTAACATAACAGTTTTCAAAATTTAAGTGAATATTTTGTTGCCAGATCATCCATAAAACAAATATGTTATGACTGCATTTATCAGTGAATTTTGTGTATGTAGGAAATATTGTTGTGCATGTATTTGTATTGCTTCTGACTCTGATTCCAGAACCAGATTCTTTTAAAAATAAAAATAGAATCCCCTTGTTCTTGTTTAAAATTTTGTTAGGATTAAATCCTGAAGCCAATGTGTTAATAATAACATAGTTTAGTTTAGAAATTTATTTAAGTAAAATAAAGTTGGGTGATGTCTCTGAAAATTGTAAAACTTCAGAGTATGTTAAATGATGTTGAAACTCAAACATTATAAAATATCAATTCAGTGTTATAATCTAGAAACTTAAACAAAAGGATGAATTTTAAAAGTAAAATCAAATTGTTTGGTTAAGGATTGACACTGCAGTACCTATTTGAACTGAAATTGGGTTTTGGCCAATCTCTGATGACCAAGTTGATTGAAGAGTTTGGGGTTCATGGAGGTGGTAGTGGGATGATCAGGGGGCGTGGAAAAAATGCAAGGAAGAGGAGCAGGTCTCGGTGGAGGAGATGGGACGTTGATGAAGTATGTAAACCTAGAATTTAGGAACTGCAGTAATTTCATTTGTATGGGAGCGTCAGGTAACCGAGCGCGGAGATTTTTGCGGAGGTGGTTGCTTTGGTGTCGAAGAAGGGTGGGACGAAGTTTAATGGCCGCCGGTGACCGGTGGAGAGAGGACGCGTTGTTTTTCAGGTTTGGTGATGGGGTTGTTCCAAACTGTTGCTTCCAGGCAAGATAGTGGGGGAAACTCGAATTTGATTTCGGGTAAATTGAGGGGGTTTGATGGTGGCGTTGTGATTCTAGGATGAATGTCGACATGATTGTTGACTGGGTGGTGGCCGGAGGGGGATATAGCCACCGTGAATATGCACATTGAGGAAGAAGTGTCAGGTGAAGTTGGGAATTGCAGAATATTTTGCATCAAATATTTCTCGGGTTATACTCGAGATAATTCAAGTATTGCTCGAAGTTTTGAAGGGATTTACCCGAAGTAAAATCGAAGGACGCTCGGGTTTAATTTTTGAGTTTACAGGTTTTAGAAAACCTGTAATTTCAATTCAAATATTTGTTTTAAAACTAAATGCAGATTTGAACAAAACTTGTAAAACTAAATTTAAACTATGATTTTCAATTCAAGTTGAATTCCAATTTTCAAATTTTAATTCAAACTAATTCAAATTTAAAATGTTACAGGGTTTCAGGAAATCCTGCATATTTTCAGAACAAAGAAAATAAAGTTTAAAAAAAATTGAGGAGCAGGGTTTTTAAACAGGAATTTAAACTTAAAATTCAAAGTATGAATTTCAAAACTAGATTTGAATTTAAGTTTAAATTTAATTTAAACTGTTTAAATTGAAATGTTGAAGCAACCTTTAAAAGGGTTTAAATGATTAAATTTAAAGTTAAAACTTTAAATTTAAAATAGAAGATTCAAACATAAATTCAAAACTGGAAACAAGAATCAAATTTGAATCAGGTTTTGAAAGAAAAGAAGTTTTAAATATTTAAATGTTTTAAACAACTTTAAAACATATATATATATATATATGATTTGTATTTCGAAATGAATTTGGGGGTTTAAATTTATTTTAACTTCGTTTATAAAATAAGGAATCTTTAGAATAAGATTTAAAGGTTTTGAATGTTTTAAAAACTTTATTTAAGTTAAGTTTGATTTCTTTTTTAATTTTGAACTTAAAATGTAATTTGAAACAATTTTAAGTTAAATTGTTTTAAAGTTACTTTATTTATGATAAAGTAACCATGAATAAGAAATGTATTATTTTTAAAAGTAAATATAAGATTTAATGATCTTTGTTTCATTAAACTAGTAAGGTAATTTAAATAATTTAATTAATTAATTTGTTTAATTAATTAAAGATTTGAAATAAATTAAGGTAATTAAATTAGTAATTAATTTAAGTTAATTACTTAAGAAAGGTAATTAAGAAATTGTTAATAAGTTAATGAAGATCATTAACTATGATTATTTATTAATTAATTAATGTAATTAATTTTGATAATTAATTGGATTAATTAATTTAAATAATCAATTATGAAACTTAATTAAGTATGATTACTTTATAGAAATAATTAAAGATATTAATTACTCTTTGTAATTAATTTATTAATTGGATTAGTCTAAATTAATTAATTAAGTTTAATTAATTTGGAATAGTTTTTAGATGGGTTGATGAGTAATCATTGAGAAATAATTACTTAGAGAAGTAATTAAGATAAGTAAAGTACTGGAGGAAATTAATGGAAATATGGTATTTTGGGATTAATTACTTTGTGTAATTAATGTGAAGATAATTTCTTTATGAAGTAATTAATTACTTAAGGAAATTTATTTAAGCATTTATTAATTAAGTTATTTGAAATAACTAAGTGATGTAATTAATTAAGAGTAATTAATTACTAACAAGATTAATCAAGATTGATTAATAAATATAATTAATTATTAAATGTAATTAATTTAGAAGTTTAAAGAAGTAATTATGGGTATTTAATTACTAAATGTAATTAATCAAGAATGATTAATAATTATGGATTAATTAAGGTTAATTACTTAATGTAATTAATTTAAATAAGTAATTAATTTAAATATAATTAAGGATCATTAATTAATATAATTAATGATGTAATTAAGTATTAATTAATTAAGATTAATTAATCAATGATAAGTGATTAAGGAAGTAATTAATTAATGAAATTAATTAATTAATGAAGCAATTAAAGGTTAATTACTGAATTTGGTTAAGGATAGTTAATTTGTAAAATTAATTAGGATAATTACTTGAATGTAATTAAGGGATAATTAATCAAGGGTGATTAATTAAGGTGATTAATTTGAGAATAATTAATTAATTGATTGGTAATCAATTGAGGGTTAAGTAAGCAAGTTTTAAATGGTGAAGTAATTAATTTAACTCATTTTAAATTAATTAAAGATAGATAATTAATTTAATTCACTTTAAATTAATTAGAGATAGAAGTAATTAATTTAACTTATTTTAAAATTAGTTATGGATGATGTGATTATGGATCCTTGCTTATGAATGGATGATTTGGTTTGACTTGAATGGTTTGAATCTCAGACATGAGATAAATAGTATTGTGTGATGTGGATGCATTGGTTGCATTGTGATGATGATATTAGTATCTATTGATGATGATAATATAGATTAACAATTTGTGAAGATTACCTGTTTATGTTAGTCTATTATGATGATATGAATTATCTATCTGTGTGTATATGGATAATTAGAATTGAATTGTTTTAAACTTAAAACAACTTGGACGTAAAAGACACGCTTTGGATTTCGATAAGACCGGGATCGGGTTTCCATATTTGGAATCCGAAAACCACATCGATTCCAATTAAACGTTAGGTCGTTAATCTAAGTGGAGCAAGTGAAGACTCGAGGTGTAAGGGCTATACGTCAGTATAACTCTGTGGGTGATTCCGTAATGAGTTTGACGGAATAGTGCTTATAGATTCGAGATGGTGAATCAGAGTGCAAGGGCTATGGTCGTTGACTCTGAGGGTGATTCCAATAATGAGTGCAACGAGATAGTGCCTTCAGTTTCGTTTGAACCCGAAACGAACTTGTATGGATTGATTGCCTTCAGCACATCGTCAGGCGGACGATGAGCATTCTAAGTGATGTCCTATAAAGGTAATCGTAGCCTCAAGCCTCATCAACCAGGAATGGCTAAAACAGGGGAGGTGCAGCAAGGCTTCGTGGGTGGCCCCCACTTAAGAGCAAGATTTACCCCTATCTAGAGGTCCCTTTTATTTCGGCTGTGTGGGGCGGTTGAATCGCGACAACTGCCGGGGTTGTCTTGTTCGAAACTGTTCAGTAAGGAACGGGTCCGGCCTTGTGTTGCAAGGGAGTGGGAGCACTCCTCGGTACGGTGATCTAGGCCACATACTGTGACGGGTGGTACCCCAGTAGCCCTACCATTGTATGGAATCCAAAATCCAATAAGTGCCAACGGTTTTGATTGTATTACCCACTTTTGTGGCTAGTAGCTGGAATTTAATAAATGTAACAATTTTGGCTATTTCATATTTACTTGAAAACCCTAGACACTATTATAATATCATCGTATTTCCTATCAAATGTTTTGGTTAGCGTAAGGTAAAAACTTTTCCATGTTTATGTGTGGGAAGTCTTACGTGATACCTTTTCTTTTCAAAGGTTTTTTTAAAAGTTAAGCAACTTTAACCTGTTACTCACACCAGACCGATTTCTGACCCGGAGTTTTTTTTTTGTTTTTCATAAACTCTTGGGTACTCAAATTTTTACGAGTAGCAAAGGGATTCAGGTTAGGATTTGGGTTAGCTTTGACGAGTATTGGAGGAGCAATGGAGCAGGAGGCTTCTGCGTTAAATATATATTCCGCTGTGTGTTCTGTGATTGGCTCTGAGATTGTATTATGTTGTAAATAACTAGACAGGTGTTTATAACTGTCTAGTATGTGATGTATAAACTGTGTAGCTCTGATAGTGATGTATAACTATGTAATACTTATGTTATTTATATAATTCATTCATTCCGCTGTTTAGATTCTGATGTGTTGATTCTTCTTCTTCTCTTTCTTTCTCTTTTCTATCCCTTTCTTTCTTATTAGCGATGCGACTTCCTGGAGATAGGAAGTTGGGTCACTACAAAGGTGGAGTTGTTTGTGGTTAAAGCGATGTTGGAGCCATTTGAGCTAGTCGACATAATAGGGAGGCACCAAAGAGATATGGATAGTGATATTATGCAAACCCAAACCTTGATGATCAATTTGATTACGCATTGCATATGGTACAAGACGAATCTTTAGGCTTTGAAGATACGGTGACGTCAAGTGGCAGTTCAAAGTCTATTTATGCTATGGAATAGGATGCAATCTTTGTAAAGGAACAAGACTTGGGAATTAGTTCCATTACCTTAGAGAAACCGGGCCATAGAATGCAAGTGCGTATTCAAGGTGAGGGATAACAGAATATACACGGCTAAATTGATAGCAAAAGGATTTTATAGAGAGAAAGGAAAGGGCAGGATGAGATCTTTTCCATTCTAGTCCGACATACCTTTATTGAATTTTATGGCTACCGTTGCTATATAAGATATTGAGTTGGAGAAACTTGATGTGATGATAGGTTTTTTCATGGGAACTTGGAAAAGACCATTTTATGAAGCGGCCAAATGGATTTGTTACACATGGAAAGTTAGATTCGGTTTACAAATTGAAGAAGTCACTTTACGGTTTGAAGCAATCGCATGGACAATGATATAAGAGGTTTGATTCTATTATGCTTAGTATTAGTTTTGATAGAAGTATAAAAGGTGCTTTTATTTGTTACAAGCATTTGAATAATGGAAATTTTGTGTACTTCCACATGCGAATGATATGCATATTGCTTCTTTGGTGAAAAGGAAATAAATCACTTAAAGTTGCGTTTAAAATAGGAATTTAGAATGAGCGATCTCGGTGAGGGAACGATAATTTTAGGCATGGTGATCTTTATAAATTGAAAACACGAACTTATAAGATTAACTCGGAAAGAATTTATCAATAAAGTGCTTGCTTATTTTAGAAAAGAGCAGGCAATAACCATTGGCACACCAATGCCTTAAAAGTTTTTTTAAAAGTCTATTCGATATCCAGTGAAGACAAGGCCTTATGGAAGAGGTGGCATATGCTAGTGTAGTTAGAAGTTTATGTATGTTATTGTTTATATTAGACATGCTTTTGCATAGTTGTTGGAGTGGCTAGTTGTTACATGGATAATCATGGAAAATCTCATTGGAAAGCTATCAAAGTGATTTTAAGATCTTTTTAAGGGTCATTAGATTTTGGGCTTTTTTTTGTGATGAAAAGGATTGTAGTTTGAATTGTTGGTGTGATTCAAATTATATTGGAGATAGGGGTTGAAGGAAATCAACCTTTGAATATGTATGTACCTTTGGTAGTACATCCATTAGTTGGAGAGTGAGGTTGCAAACTTAGTAGCGTTGTCTACTATAGAAGCTGAGTTGATATCTGCCATTGAAGAACTTTATTTGAAGCGGTTATTGGTGACTCAAGCTTCGTACATAATGGTATAGTGGTGAATTATGATAGCCAAAGTGCAATTCACTCAGCTAATAAAAATTCTATCATCTCGAGGGCAAAGCATATAGTGGTGAAAGAATGTTTCCTTGTAGCTATGAACGAAGAAAAGTTGGTTTGCTATGCAAAATTCATACAAACGATAATGCAGCAGACATGTTTACGAAGTCATTGTATGTTTCTAAGTTCGAGATTACCCAAACTCGATTCTCTTGTTAAGATGCGAAGGTGCAATTCACTCAACTAAAAAAAATTCTATCACCTCAAGGGCAAAGCATATAGTGGTGAAAGACTCTTTTCTTGGAGCTATGAACGAAGAAAAGTTGGTTTCTATGCAAAATTCGTACAAGTGATAATGCGGCTGACATGTTTACGAAGTCACTACATGTTTCTAACTTCGAGATTGCTCGAACTTGATTCTCTTATTGATATGATTGATGCCACATGGTGGCATAATATAGGAGAGAGGCCTAGTTGGAACTTGTAGAAGATATAGTATTCTTCTTGTGTTTGCGACACTGGTTATTTCTACATTTAGATTAGATACTCTCAACACTTTTTTAATGTCCAATGACTTTTTCAGTTTTTGTTATCAAAGTGCAATTAGCGGTGACATTGCCAGATCATATGGGAAGTATCCTTGATTGTATCATCTTAGATTAGATGAATATTTATTGAAGGGGGAGTGTAGAGTAGGATTTGTTTCGATAAGTATCTAAGTCAAGGTGGAGTATGGACATTGTTAACGCTAAAAATTGAACGCTAACACCCCGGTGTATGTAGAGATTAAGTGAAAGCACCACCCGTGAACGTGGGAATTAAAAAAAAGTAGGAAAGTCACAGAGAAAGCATTAAAAGACAACAATTTTATAGTGGTTCGGCATCAGGTTAAGCCTACGTCCACTTTAATCCTCTTTATTACTAAATCAATTACCACTTTACAACAATCTTCAATTACAATACTGATGAGACAAACAACTAGAACTCCGATGTAGAAGAATTCTTTGAATCCACGTTGATTGTGTTAGATTTCCTCTTGAAGTTAGTTGAGATGCCTTTCGTGTTTGAAATGTCGAGTGAGTCGAGAATTCAGCAGAGTATCGGCGTTCCAGGATTGAGCCAAAAAGATCCCTTTCAAGTTGGAGTAGGTGGGGTATTTATAGGAGAGTTCAGCATTAGGTCGTAGGTCGCCAACGACCTTGGATAGGTCGTAGGTCGCTCGCGACCTAGTGGGAGTCGTTTACGGCTTATACGTGGTACACTTGATCGTTCTGGAGAAGCTAGCAAGTCATAGGTCGTGGCCGACCTAGGTAGGAGGCGGCATAGGAAGCTCCTTTGGTATGTTTGGGTTGTGAACTACTTAGGTATAGGTCGTGCGTGACTTAGTAGATATGGTTTATGGCCTAAAAGGAACTTCCCTTGATCATTCGAACAAGTCATAGATCATTGGCGACTTAGGGTAGGAACGACATAAGGAAGACAAGTTACCTCGGCTTTGTATAGCTCGCTAGTTCGCTAGGTCGTTAGAGAGCTCCATTCCTGTTAGGTCGCGTCTATGTTAACTCGTTCACACTTTAGGTCATTAACCCGATGTTGGTCCATTAGTCCGTTAGGTCGTAATGCCTGAGCTCGCTGCAGAACTTTATCCCTGTTAGGTCGCTCCCCTTATT
The DNA here is from genome assembly GCA_030765085.1 of Allium cepa. NCBI lineage: Eukaryota > Viridiplantae > Streptophyta > Magnoliopsida > Asparagales > Amaryllidaceae > Allium > Allium cepa. Next base: position 761,947,222 of record CM060937.1, on the reverse strand, counting down.
AACTCGCTAGGTCGTGTATACTCTTAAGTCACTACGTCACCTCAGTTCATTTAGCGACTAGGTCGTTCAACTTGCTGAGCCGCTTCACGTGTTAGGTCGCTTACTCCCTTAGGTAGTTAGGTCATGCCTTTACATAAGTCATTAACTCGTTGACTCATAGGTCGCTGGACCATCTACTCCTTTAGGTCGCTGGACCTTTCAATTCTCTAGGTTGCTAAGCTCTGTAGGTCGCTGACGAGTTGAGTCGCTAGGTCGCTACTTTATCCAGATCGCAGGGTCGTAGAAAGATGAGGGTTAACACTTGACCCTCGAAGTATACACCTAAGAGTTAGGTCGTGTGCTTCGATATCTTTTAACCCGTGCAAACTTAGATTGTTAAGTCGCGGGCGACTTAACAAGGAGTTAGGTCTCTTGTGCCGATTCGTGTTCCTTTCTCTCCCCTATATAAGCCGTTAGGTCATTTTCTTCTTCCTCCACCTTATTGTATTCTGCTGCCGCCATTACATCTTTTAGCTCAAGAACTTTTGTAGCCAATCTTCCTGTTGATTTGATCATCATCTTCTCAATCTCATTACATAAGTGAACTCGGCCATTGTTCAACCACAACCACCATCAAATTGTGAATCCCCTAGTTTTCGGCCCTATCCCGATCTTGCATGCTGCATTTCGCCATGGATCATGTCACAATTAACCTTTGATCGTTGTTGCTGTGACTCACGAGAGTACAACAGCGCATTGGGTTCGTGATGGATTAGAGGCGATTTGCGTTGGTTTTGGGTGATTTGGTGGCGTGGAGATACGGTGGATTTGATCGTAGAGGGGTTAACAGGTTATTGGGTTAACGAGTTAGGTGATTTGCCGAGAGGAGAAGAGTTAGCGAGTTAGGGGAGATAGGTCGTGCTCGACTTAGGAACCATGAACGACTTAGGGCTTTAGCGGTTCGAGACGTGAATCATGAGACTTAACTCGGCAAACGACTTAAAGAATCGGCGCGAACTAAGGATCCTTATGACCCAAAAAAGGGGCTGAGCGATTTAACTCATAGCGATTTAAACTTTAGGTCGCGTGAGCGACCTAGTCTTTAGGTCTTGTGAACGACTTAGTGAGTAGGTCATGCGAACGACTTAAGACTTAAACTTTTGAGCTTGCGACCTAGACCAATCTCAATCCAATCTGTTAGGTCGTGAGCGACCGTGAACATAGAGAATTTTTTGACTTGAATTGTGACTTAAGGGCTTGAACAAAACTTGAAAGCTTCACAATTTTGATACAACTTGACTGTACTTCTAACTTGAACTGCTAGAATGAGCTGCTTGAACTTTGAACTGTTTGAACTTTGAACAGTTTGAACTTTGAACTGTTTGAACTTTGATTGACAGCACTTTAACTTGAATTCTTCATTTGAACTGCCAAGATAACTTGCATGACCTTGCTGTACTTCTTAACAGATTAAATTCACTTGTAAGCTAACAACCTGTTGAACACAACATTTGCGGAAAACTAGGGCGATATACTGCCATTGACAGCCTACATCGAATGACAGATTAGTCGACAAAAGATAATTAAATAAATTATATGAAATGCTGTGAATCAACAAACTCAAGTGAAGTATTAAAGCAATGCTGAATTAATCAACCAAAGCTAATCTGTTTGCTTCAACACTGTACTTGAACTTAAAACAACAAGCCCTGAAGCTTTTTAACTGACAACTAATAACTAATTTAATTTGAGTTATATTTTCTCGTTATTTTGTTAGTTCTGCACAACACTTCACACATTTAGGAAACGTGCACCTTCATATTTGAATATCCAGTTCCTTGTGTAGAATGTCTTCTCAAGAAGAGATAATCGAGCAATCTGAAGGAGTCTTCCCGATAGTCGACCCATTGGATAATCCTCCGGAGAGAACTCCAACTACCCCGATTAAGCGGGCATTCAACCAATTACGTATTCAATTTGGGATTGACGAAGCGGATGCTATACTTCCTGGCCCAAATGATACTGCTGACACGCCACCTCTCGGTTTTGTCGCCGTCAACCGTCAGATGTGCCTTTGTGGTGCCATTCCTCCTTTCAATGAATTTCTTCATCAACTCCTTTTCCGGCTAACCATCTCTCCCTTTCAACTTCATCCCGATGGCTATGCCATCCTGATGGGATTGTGTGTTTTATTCAGGAGGACACTTAACCATCTTCCGAGCTTCGAAGAAATCTGCTACTTATGCCCATTCGCAAAGAATAAAGACCACCCCTCCATTATAGTCATGAGAAGTGCCAGAAATCGTAAACTTATCACTGATCTTTTCGAAAGTGCTCACGGTTTTCTGAATCAATTCTTCTTCGTCCACTGCCCCCAGGGTTTTTTGCCATCTGGAGAATAGGAAGTAAGATTACTCATCCCCGTTCTTTCCGTTTCTGAATTTTTCGAGATCTGAATTGCTAAGTGCTAACTTCATTCTTTTCTTTTACAGCACTTCCTCCTCCCTCTAGAAATCCCAGTCACAAGACGACTTTTGATAGATTAAGTGCCGTGCCAGTTGAAGAAAGAAGTATTAAGTTTTTGCTGAAAGATGAACTTCTGCACCAACACGGGCTTTTGCACCCTTCTCATTCTACTCAAACTCATGAAGTCCCCAACTCTCCAGTAAAAACATCGGATGCCCCAGTTCCCGTTGGAGAACTTACACCGAAAGAACATACTGTTGAGGCTTCCTTGGTAAAGTGTTCTACTTCAATTGATGTTGCGGGGGCATCCGGCAAACATGCTCTAGCCCCGGTCATCGAAGAAGAGGAGCCTAGTCAACAACCCGGGAAATCTGGTGACGAAGGAGCTGAGAGAACAAGTCCCGCTAGGCACAACGGTGATGATACTTTTGAGGGGTTGAGCGACCTGATGATTACTTCACAAGAGCTTTTTAAAGATGATCCTATCACTGCTAAAGTTACTTCTCCAGAAGTCGAAGCGACATCCGTTCTGCAATAAACTCCATCAGCCCAAGAGTTGACACTGGCTGTTAAATCCATCATCACCTCCCAACCCAGGAGTGGTTCGTGATTCGACGTACGTAGTTTGCACGTTACACACACTTAGGACTTTTCGGCACTTATTTGCGTTCAACACTCTTGCTTTTCAAGATTTCCTAGGTTATCTTTTCTTCATTTTGAGATTCTCCAATGGGAAGAAGTGGCTCCTACTACGACGATTTTCAGCGTTATGGGAAGCGCGATGCTTATGACCCCAGGAGGTATCTTCCTGCCTCTTGGGAAACTGACAAAGAAAGAGCTACGAGGAAGGCTCGTGAAAGGCGCGCCTATGAAGAACGCCACGAAAGACGAGATGAGCGATATGACTCTTCCCAGAGGGAAGATGATTCTCATAAACGAAAATCCTGTGATGATAAAGGGAAAAGCCACATCCCTGAAGATGCGAGTAAAAGGGCCAAACATGGCGAAAAGCCGACGTCCGAATTTCCTGAAAGTCCCGCTGCTCCTGTACCTTCTCAATCTCTTGCCCTTACTCGTACTGATATGCAAACAATTATTGGCAGGCCCTCATATCAGGTTGGACAATGCCCGGCCACTCTTCAAAGTCGGTTTCCGCATTGGTGCTTGAAGGGAGTGTGCTTTGACCTTGATTTGGTCCCGATTGACAAGCAGGCTATGATGCGCAATCTTGATGCCGTCAAACTCGATATTTAGAGATTGTCGGGTTGGAAAAAGCTTGTCGACGAGCCCCAGAGGGTAAACCGTGCAAATCATGAGGCCATGCTAACAATGGAAAACGACAAATTTGAATGGCAGAAAACTCTTGAGCAGCATGACGCGGAAATGAGGAGCATAGCCACTTATAATGAGAAACTTGAAGCAGAAGTTGAAAAACTTAAGGAAGAGCTCGCCACTTCTTCCACTTCCAACTCTCAGAGAGAGGAAGTGCTTCAAAAACAAGTGAGAGACGCTCATGCGGTGCACAGAGTTGTTGGAGCCAAATTTGAAGCGTAGCAGCAAGCTGTAGAAAGCTACTGGGCTGATGTTGCTCAACTTAGAGAGAAAACCAATGCCCAGAACTTGGAGATTGAACTGCTTAAAACTCGACTTTCTAAAGTTGAGAAAGAGCGTGATGAAGCTATTGCCGACAAAGATACAGCCGACGAATCTCATATGGAAATTAAAGCTGAAGTCAGCACCACTCTATTCGAGTTTTACATCCATAGCTTTCTGGGGCGCGGTAGCCTTAAGTTCTTGGGGCCGGCATATGAAATCACTTTGGCCAAAGTGTGGGAGGCCATACTTGATATGTTTGGAGGAGCCGGATATGCCGAAGTAGATTTAATAGCGCACTATCTAGATGCTGATGCACGTGCCGCTGTTGCCAGGGGAAAGGAGCAACTTGCCAAAGAGAGAGCTGAAATGACAGAAGGAGAACATTTAGGAAAGACAATCTCAACCCAGTTCTACCTTCAGTTTCAGCCGATATCGATATTGCCAGCTCCAGTTCCCATTCTCCTCCTCCTGCTAAAGCCGTTATTGAAAGTGTCACTGCCCATATTGGAGATGAGACTCAAGAAAGCGCTGAAGCACAAGACTTCGAAGTTGACATAGTAAAGTCTACTTCTCCAGGTAACCTCAACGTTGATCTCGCTCAAGTGGACTGCTTGTTCTCTTCGACCGAGTTCGATGAGCTTCTTGCTTATTTCTTAAGTGTCGTTGAGCCATTATCCCCTCTTTTTATGAGGAATACCGACTTTAATTTTTCTTCTTCTGTAGAGAAAGCACCAAGTATTGCTCAGCCTTCCCCTCTTCCAATTGTTTCCTCTCCGCCTCTTCAGATTACTTCCACTTCCGTTTCTCAACAGGGGTCACAAGAAAAGCAGATAGAAGCTCTTCAATGCTTGGATGACCCGGTCGTTTCTCAAGAACAGAGGGCCGAAGAACCTGAAGAAGGCGAGAGAACTCCGAAACAGACTGCTTCTGATGACATAACATTATCCACTCTTTTTTCTCCGGGCAGTGAATCTTCTTCTAAGAAGAGGTGGAAAGCGGAGTCTCAAAGAAAAAGAGAGAAGCTTCTACTGGCGAGGAAAAAACAGAAGAACGTCCAATTGCACCTCTTCCTCTTTTTTTCCCTACTCTCACAAGCTGCCCCAAAAATTGGTCATCCGGCCAGGCGTAGGCTCGAAAGGTGGCAGGACGAAGAAATGATGGGCTTGCGACTTATGCTTCTTATCTTGCTTTTCGCCTTTTTTTTGCTTGTATATACAAAGGCTTGTGTTGACCTGCGATTGTGCGGGTACCGGTCCTCGCCTTTTTTTGTTTTGAAACCTGCACATGTATAAAAATTTTATAGTATGGAATAAAATGATTCTTTTATTTGTACAAAGTTTTTTTTGTATTGAGAATGCATTTATTCTTTTTTTTTATACAAGTTTCTTTATTTTCCTTACGTGATGTTGCAGTAAACCTAAAGACTTGTGCTCTTTCTTAAGAGAACAACTTTTCAATTTGAAGGAGGTTTGCATTTGTACTTTATAGGATAATATTTCCGTTTTAAGGAAATATTTTTCTGATTTAGTAGAATGCGCCTCATATTGGAGAAGTTTTCTCTTTTTTTTGTCGTGAAGTTTTTACACTTCACTTTTGGAGAAAGTCACTTTTATTTTGGCAAGTGAATTTTACTTCGTGGTACAGTAGGCCTCCGAAAAAGGGTTTCGACCTATTTGTGCCTACGAAGAGGGCTTTTGTTTGATTGTGCCTCTGGGAAGAGGGCTTTTTGTTTGATCGTGCCTCTGGGAAGGGGGATTTTTGTTTGATTATGCCTCTGGGAAGAGGGCTTTTTGTTTGTGCCTCTGGGGAGAGGGCTTTTTTGTTTCTGCCTCTGAGGAGAGGCTTTTATCTTTTCCCTATCCGCTGGGAAGTGGGCCTCCGAAGAGGGCTTTTCACATTTCGACTCGTGTGAAGTTTTATTTCAGATCGTGGTGAAATGTGTGCCTCTGAGTAGGGCTTTTGCCTGGAAGTTTGGAGTTTCCTTCTCTCGGTTGGATGGATTCACGGGGCGGACACAAGTTACTTGGATTGTTTGTTTGCACAAACGTTCTCAGCTAGTTAATGAGTGTCCTGTGCCACCGGTCAGTCCACAACTTTCTATCGAGAAGGAGAACTCTCTTTTTCTGGCAAGTCCCATTAAAGGTCTTTTAGCATTTCAACTATGGTGAAATGGGCCTCCGAAGAGGGCTTTTCACATTCCAGCACTTGTGAAGTTTTATTTCAGATCTCGGTGGAATGTGTGCCTCCGAGTAGGGCCTTTGCCTGGAAGTTTGGAGTTTCCTTCTCTCGGTTGGATGGATTCACCGGGTGGACATAAGTAACTTGTATTGTTTGTTTTCACAAACATTCTCAGCTAGTTAATGAGTGTCATGTGCCACCGGTCAGTCCACAACTTTCTATCGAGAAAGAGAACTCTCTTTTTCTGGCACGTCCCATTAGAGGTCTTTATCCTTCGAAGAGTTGTGCCTCCGAAAAGGGCTTGTGCCTCCGACGAGGTCTTTTGCTGTTTGCTGCCTGCTCGCCCATGTCTTTTCGCCATTTGCTCATATCAGCGGTCTCCTGTTATCATTTCCCAGCGCACATTCCTTTCTTTTGCAAGTGGCTTATTCTATCCAAAGAAGTGTACTTCATTGTTAAATGAGTTCGCAGGGATAGACACAGGCTAATTAATCGAATGTTTATTTGCACAAACGATCACAATTAGTTAGGAAGGGTCTACCTCTTGTGGAACCACTAACTGTTTGCTTGAAGCACTTCTTATATTGGATTTGAATCTGGAATTTTTGTGGCTACATATTCATTTATTGAGTGATGTCAGGGATCGCTTGGTCTTATGATGGGTAAGCTTTGTTTTAATAGCCTGCAATATTAAATCGACATTTTAGCAATACAATTGAAGTACTTTATATATCGAAATAAAACAAGCAGTAGAGAACATAAGATTTATAGTGGTTTGGCCATGAACTGGGCCTACATCCACTTTATAGTTTTTATTATTCACTTGCACTGGCTTTACAATGGCTTACAATACAAGAATCATACATTCATAATTCTTTTTACAAACTTAAGCAAAGCTTTTAAGTAAAATATGGATGCAAATGATTGCTGTTCCGAGCTCTTGGAATTGGATCTCCTTCGACAGTTGTCAGTTTGAAAGTGCCACCAAGAAGTTTTTGGCCTATGACATATGGCCCTTCCCAGTTTGGTGCAAACACTCCTGTTGCTGTCATGATCCTTTTCAAGACTAGATCTCTAATCTCAAAGCTGCGTTGGAGAACTTTGGAATTGAAATGCCTGGCAATTCTTTGCTGATGGGCTACAATTCTAAGCTGAGCCTCTTCCCTTTTTTCATCAAGGAAGTCAAGTGCTTCAAGTTGCAACTCTTCGTTTTCAGCTTGGTTGAAATGAATTCTTCTATGTGAAGGGACTTCTATTTCCACCGGAATCATTGCTTCTGATCCATATGCTAATGAAAATGGAGTGTGCCAGGTTGCAGTTTTGTGGGTAGTTCTACATGCCCGTAGTGCTAGTGGAAGCTTATCGACCCAACCACCTTTCGCTTTTTCCAGCTGTTTTTTGATGGTTGATTTGATAATTTTGTTTACTGCTTCCACTTGCCGTTTACCTACGGATGAGCCACTGTTGAGAAGCTTTTCTGGATCTTGAATCGCTTGCAAAAATCTTGGAACTCTTCACTTCCGAATTGGGTTCCATTGTCTGTGATTATTTTTTGAGGCACACCATACCTGCAAATGATATTCTTAGTTACAAAGTTTATCATCTTTTTAGAGGTAATAGTAGCTAATGGTTCAGATTCAGCCCATTTAGTAAAATAATCAACAGCAACAATAGCATATCTGATTCCGGATTTGGCGGTTGGCAAAGGCCCGATGAGATCTATTCCCCAAATAGCAAATGTCCACGGACTGACCATCTGTCTTATCTCGGTGGATGGTGCTCTTGGGATTTTTGCAAATCTCTGGCATCGGTCACATTTTCGGGCATAGCTTGCAACATCACGATTAATACCTGGCCAAAAATACCCATAACGGAGGATTTTCTTTGTTAAAGTTTGACCACCTGAATGGTCTCCACACTCTCCTCCGTGTACTTCAGCTAGAATTGTTTTAGCTTCTTCCTTGGTCACACATAGGAGTAATGGCATTGAGAATCCCCGCCTATACAATCGGCCATCTTGAATTATGTATCTGGAGGCTTTTCTTAGTAACTTCTGTCGTTCTTTTGAACTTTCTGGTAGAGAACCGTTGATCAGATATTCGATTATCGGAGTCATCCATGATTCTTGCTCTTGAGATATAGTCATGATCTAGTCAATATCCATCTCATCAGTGCTTGGAGCTGACAGGACTTCCACAGGAACTAATCCCAACAATTGTGCTTCACCAGTGCTTGCATACTTTGCGAGAGAATCTGCCTTCATGTTCTCTTCTCGGGGTATATGATTTATTGTATAATGGTCAAGATCATCGAGAAGTTCCCAAGTTTTTGGCAAATAAGCAGGCAGATTTCCTCCTTTAGTCTGAAACTCTTTCTTGACTTGACATGCAATAAGCTATGAATCACTGAAGATCTGCAACACTTTGACATTCAACTCTTTAGCAATTCTCAACCCGGCAATAAGATCTTCATATTCTACTTCATTGTTTGTCGAAAGGAATTCCAATCTCAATGCATAGCACAACGATTGCCCTTCTGCGGTTTCAAGCACAACCCCAGCTCCGGAACAGTAATCGTTTCTTGCACCATCAACATATAATTTCCATTAAATTGGGGGATTATCAGTCACTTCTTCCTCACTATCACATTATTCTGTACATTCTACGATAAAATCTGCCAAAGCTTGTCCATTGATTGCTCTCTGGGGATGATAAGTGATGTCATGTTGGCTGAGTTCAATACTCCACTTCAGAAGACGACCCGAAGTCTCGGGACGAAACAGGACTTGCTTTAGAGGTTGATCAGTAAGGACTTTGATAGGATGAGCTTGGAAGTACGGCCTCAACTTTCTTGATGCAATCAGTAGACAATAGGCGAGCTTTTCCAATTTTGAATAATTCATCTCTTCCCCGGTGAATTTCTTGCTGATATAATAGACCGGGCGCTGAATTCTTGCGTCTTCCTGTACCAACGTTGCACTGAAAACATGAGATGAGATTGCCATATATACAAAAAGATCTTCACCATTGTCCGGCTTAGAAAGTATTGGAGCTGTTTCCATATGATGAATCGACTCATCGAAAGCTTTCTGGCATTCAGGAGTCCAGTCAAAAAATTTCCTTCTTTCTTCAGTGTATCAAAGAATGGAATGCATTTATAAGTGGCTTTGGAAATGAATCGACTCAAGGCTGCGACTTTTCCATTAAGACTTTGCAATTCCTTCTTCGTTCTAGGAGCTTTTACTTCTTTTAAGGCAGCAATCCGAGTAGGATTAGCTTCAATGCCCCTAGCACTCACAATGAAACACATAAACTTTCCGGACTCCACCCCAAACGAACATTTCAAAGGATTAAGTTTCATTCCATACTTTCAGAGGATTGCAAATATTTCCGCTAAGTGGTCCATATGGTCTACCGCTTTATTTGACTTCACCAACATATCATCAACATAAACTTCCATAGTTTTTCCAATCTGCGGTTTGAACATAGCATTGACGAGTCTTTGGTAAGTTGCCCATGCATTCTTAAGTCCGAAAGGCATGACTCTATAGCAGTAGAGACCAACATCGGTGATGAAGCTTGTATCTTCCTGATCCGGCTCATGCATCATAATCTGGTTGTATCCGGAGTAAGCATCCATGAAAGATAACAATTCGTGCCCTGCTGTTCCATCCACCAACTGATCTATCCTGGGTAACGGGAAGCAGTCTTTGGGGCAGGCTTTGTTTAAATCTGAGAAGTCAATGCAAACTCTCCACTTCCCATTAGCTTTCTTAACCAGTACTGGATTTGAAACCCAATTCGGATAAGTAGACTCCCTGATGAAACCATTCTCTATAAGCCAGTCTACCTCTTCTTTCAACGATGCTGAACTTTCAGGACCCTAGGTTCTTCTTTTCTGTTTTACCGGTGTAAACTTCGGATCAATATTCAGAGTATGTACTGCAATTTCTGGGGATATTCCGCACATATCAGCATGAGTCCAAGCGAATACGTCCGGATTTTCCTTCAAGAACGATATTAAGGAATTTTGAACCACTACATTAAGTTGCGAACCCACATTCACTACTTTGTTCGGATCTTTCGGGTCAACAGGAACTGGCACCGTTACTTCAACTGGTACCACTCTATTCTCCCCTGCACTAGCTTTTCTGGGATCCATTTCTCTTCGTGCCCCGCTATGCTCGCCAGTGCAGGGTCCACCCTGTAATTGCTACATGGTTAGTTCTTTGATGCGGACTAGGGCTGCCGCATCTTTTCCCATCTCTCTCTTCTATGCTTCACGCAACTCTATTATATAACATTCTCGCCCAGCATTCTATCCCCTTTAATAACTCCAACGCCATTATCCATAGGAAATTTCATAGTGAGGCACCACGGGGCAAGAATTGCCTTAAAAGCCGCAAGAGTTGGTCGGCCTAGGAAGGCGTTGTAGGTAGAAAATTCATCAACAATTACAAAAGTCTGTTTCCGAACTACCTTTTTCTGCCCCTCCCAAGCTCTACAACAAGTCAATAGTTCCAATGGGCTGCTTCGGTTCCCCAGTAAACCCAACAATTTTATGAGATGAAGCTTGAACGTCAACCATCGGAACTTTCATTTGGTTGAACGTCTTTTTGAAGAGAATATTGCAAGAAGCGCTGCAATCTACAAGCACTCTTCTCACAATAGCCGGCCCAATGCCTGCAGAGACGACCAAGGGATCCATGGTTGGAGCTTTAATACCCATAAAGTCCCTGGCTCTGAACACAATATCATCATTAAAAGTTTTATGCTGCTTCAAAGGTGCAACATCTTCTAGCACAAACATACTCTCTTCTGTTGGCGCATGCTTCAAGGCACGGGCATATCTTTCCATCTCGCCCCAGCTTCTGCCTGCTGGGTGAGGACCTCCTGTAATCACATTAATAACAGGCCTTTCTGATTTATGCACAGTATTCCTCTCACCCGAGCCAGATGGATGAGCAGGAAGTTGCTGACCCTTAGTAGACGAAGTTGGGTCATTCTACTTCTCTTAACATATTGCTACAACTTGTTCTCTCTCAATAGTTCTTCAATTAAATTTTTCAGATGGCGACATTAGTTGGTATCATGACCGGGTTGATTATGAAACCGACAGAATCTCCCACTTTGAGCAGCTTTTTTGTTAACTCTCATCTCAGGCGGTTCAGGATATTCTACCGCATCTTTGGTAGCAAAGAAGATATTCTCCGAAGTGTCGGTCAAAGGAGTGAAATCTGAAGATTTTAAAAAGCGAGGTTTCTTCATATCTTTCTGTTTCTTCCCACCATTGTTCTCCCTTTTCTGACTTCCGGATTCCTTTTTGATAGGAGCCGTAGTATTATCCTTAACTTCTGTCAATGCCACTTTGACTAGTGCCCGAAGGCTTTCCAAGCGCATGAATTCATCAGCTTTCTTATAGAATTTCTCAAGTGAATTCGGTTCTTTCATCTTCAGCCACTTCCCAAATTCGCTTGATTTGCCAATTGCCCTCATCAGGTATGTCAAGACCATTTGTGGCTCTGCATTGTCCGCTTCAGCCAAAGCTATGTTGAAGCAGTTCAAGAAAGACCTGATAGATTCCCTAGAATTCTGTTCCAAGCTTGATAGCGACAGAATATCCTTTGCCTTTGAAGCATACAACCTGAATTGCTCTTTAAACTTCCGAGTCAAATCGACGACTGGTCTATGGATCGGACCGGAAGTTTTGTGAACCAGAGCAGAGCCACTCCTTCTAAGTGTACCGGAAAGTACCAGCATTTGATCTCATCAGACGCTCTAGCACTAGTCATGTGCCAATCATACTTATACAAGAATTGATTGGGGTCGCTTTTTCCCTTATAAGCCGGGATGGTCAAAGGAACAAACTTCCTTGGGAATTCTGCCTTTAGAATCTTCTCAGTGAACGGAGTTTTGCTCAGAGCGAATCCCCATTCCTTCTCATCTTCATCTCTCTGCATGCTTTCTTTCATGATTTGTCGCACCATGCCCGAATGATATTCCTCATCATTTACAGGATCTGCAGGACAGACTTCGGCCATTTTGTCGGAAGTTTGTCGGGACAAACGTTCGTGGGGAGTTGGCTGTGGTCTCGATCCTCCAGGTTGAGGAGGTGTTTCTTTGGCAGGGCTAGCTGGTCTTTGAGGAATATTCCTTTCCTCAAGATCATGAATATCATCTGCAAGGTTTTCTTTGTTATTCACCGGTTGACGGTTTGCTCCGAGCAACGCATTTATCCTCGCAAGCATAAAAGCATTCTGAGTTTCCATCTGCTGGTATAATCCAGATACTACGACATCTAACTTCGCTCGTGTAATTCCGGCACTTGGTGCTGCTTGACTTGACGAAGGAGAAGTGGCAGTATTTTCATGGACATTACTAGGTCTTGTATATCCACGCTTTCTTCCAGGAGCCATTATTTCTGATAGACTTCTTGTTTTGATAGAGACTCTTTCCACAAACTTTTGCGAAGCAATGACGAAGATAACCTGAGTTCAATTCTCAGTGAAAGCACCAAAAATGTTAACGCTAAAAATTGAATGCTAACACCCCGGTGTATGTCGAGATTAAGTGAAAGCACCACCCGTGAACACGAGAATTAAAAACAAGTAGGAAAGTCACAGAGAAAGCAGTAAAAGAGAACAATTTTACAGTGGTTCGGCTTCAGGTTAAGCTACGTCCACTTTAATCCTCTTTATTACTGAATCAATTACAACTTTACAACAATCTTCAATTACAATACTGATGAGACAAACAACTAGAACTCCAATGTAGAAGAATTCTTTGAATCCATGTTGATTGTGTTAGATTTCCTCTTGAAGTTAGTTGAGATGCCTTTCGTGTTTGAAATGTCGAGTGAGTCGAGAATTCAGCAGAGTATCGGCGTTCCAGGAATGAGCCAAAAAGATCCCTTTCTAGTTGGAGTAGGTGGGGTATTTATAGGAGAGTTTGGCATTAGGTCGTAGGTCGCCAACGAACTTGGATAGCTCGTAGGTCGCTCGCGACCTAGTGGGAGTCGTTAACGGCTTATACGTCGTACACTTGATCATTCTGGAGAAGCTAGCAAGTCATAGGTCATGGCCGACCTAGGTAGGTGGCGGCATAGGAAGCTCCTTTGCTACGTTTGGGTTGTGAACGACTTAGGTATAGGTCATAGGTCGTGGGCGACTTAGTAGATACGGTTTACGGCCTAACAGGAACATCCCTTGATCATTCGAACAAGTCATAGATCGTGGGCGACTTAGGGTAGAAATGACATAAGGAAGACAAGTTACCTCGGCTTTGTATAGCTCGCTAGGTCGCTAGGTCGTTGGAGTGCTCCATTCCTATTAGGTCGCGTCTAAGTTAACTCGTTCACACTTTAGGTAATTAACCCGCTGTTGGTCCATTAGTTCGTTAGGTCGTAATGCCTTAGCTCACTGCAGAACTTTATCCCTGTTAGGTCGCTCCCCTTATTAACTCGCTAGGTCGCGTATACCATTAAGTCGCCAGGTCACCTCAGTTCACTTAGTGACTAGGTCATTCAACTTGCTGAGCCGCTTTACGTGTTAGGTCGCTTACTCCCTTAGTTAGTTAGGTCGCGCCTTCACATAAGTCGTTAACTCATTGATTTTTAGGTCGCTGGACCATCTACTCCTTTAGGTCGCTGGACCTTTCAATTCTCTAGGTTGCTGAGCTCTGTAGGTCGCTGACGAGTTGAGTCGCTAGGTCGCTACTTTCTCTAGATCGCAGGGTCGTAGGAAGAAGAGGGTTAACAGACATTATGACTCAAATGCACGTTAGAGAATATTAATTGCATGTTTCTTTTCAATAATAAAAAGGCAGGTAATTATTTACATAGAATAACTAAAAGGTAATCAATCGGTTTCCTAATCGGTTGATTAGTGAAGTCAAGTTGATAAACAAAGCATATTGGAGAAAAACTGAAGATTAGAATAAATATATGTTTTCATATGAATCGGTGAATCGATGGGACATTGAGTTTTCAACATAAATCGATTACTTCAATTCCAATTATCGAGCTTCATATAAATGCAGCCATCTACTAGAGATTATCATCCTCTCAAACTCTAGCTCTTATATATTCCTGTATTAAATCTCTGTTAAAATAGAAAGATCAATTTCTTGTATTCCTCTCTAAAAGTACTAACAAAATTTCTTTTAAAATAAAATAAAATTGGACGTACCCTATTATGTCTAAAAAGCATTGTGCTCATTTCACGTTCGGTTTGTTTCATTTTAGCCTATTTTGATTGTGGATTGTTGAATTAAGTCTGAATATTCGACTTGTTTGTTTTTTTCATTTACAACCTCTTCTAAAGAGGCTTTCGTCGGGACCAAAGATAAATTGATATTATAGGCACTTTTTCCATATCAATTGCTATATAGAGAAATAATTTAGTGGGCATAGATGAATTAACAATTATTAAACAAGAAACTAACACATAAACGCGCTATTAAATATGTCATTAGTAGATAGCAGTAACAAAACACCTTACAAAACTTCAAATATAGATACTTAAATGTTCCATTTAATAGTTATTATAACTAAGAAATTATTCACATTGTTTTTTCTTTAATAGCTCAATTCCTCTGTTCGTGTATCCATTTTTAATTATGGTAAGAATCTAAAACATCTTCTTCTATTACTTGGCGTGTATCGCATTTTAGTTATGGTAAGAATCCAAAACCTCTTCTTTTCAAAACTTTCCTGATAAGAAACGGAAAGAAGATTTAATTAATACATCTATATAGTAGCATTTTTTCTTAAAAAAATAGAAAATCATCGTTCACACCTTCTTCCCTACAAAACTGTTCACCAAAATAACCATGGATAAGTATATAATTCGTCGATAAGAGGCGATGAAGAAGAAAAGCCCACATCACTGCCTTTCAAGTGCCCATACAAGAAGTCTGCTTAGCATTTTTCTTCCAATATTTTTTCCTATAACATGTACTTAAATGTGTAAATAATTGTAAAATAAAAAATGTATGGTTCTGACTGTTCAACCAGTTGAAACATCAAAATTGAAATCTTCTATCGTCACGATTCGACTTATGTATGGTCTATCATCATAACTATTGTTTCAAAATTAATAATTTAATTATTTTTGTGAAAATCTCTTACAGTTCATTATGTTTACCATCTAAGTTAAGAATAAAGTTAGCAAATCTATAGTATGCCATATTATTTGGCATTTACCACACTAGAATTTGAATAGAAAAGACGATTTTGAAGATCATTTGATACATAAATGCATAAATAGTAATTTCCACTTCCACTAATAGCAAATACATTCAACCAACAATTAAGAAAAGCCCACACAAACTTTTCCTCAACTCAGCTGACGAAACAAAAATCTATATAAAGTCAATATGGTATTATTACTAATGTGGTATAATGAATTGATTTCTTGTAATACCATTGTAATGTATATGTCATTATTATTGATATGGCATAAAAATTAATTTTATGTAATACCATTTGAAGAGTACATGACATTAACTAATAAGGCTTGCAAAATTTTCAAGTACATAACTTCTATTATTTCATAAAATATTAGATTTAATTGTTGTTTTCTTCCTGCCCATGCATACTTATGGTTACAAAATAATCATGTCACCGTGCCACATATGTATAAGGACATCTCCAGTGGTTGTGATTCAGGGTATTTAAATTCATCCACCAGTCGTTAATTAATCACTTAATATAAAATTTAATATTCAATGGGGATTCATGAACCTAAATTGGTTCCAGGCACCCTTTGAATGGGCACCCAAGCCCAAGCGCCCATTAAATGGGCGGCAGAGCTTGGGCGCCCATTAAATGGGAGCTTTGGCTTTAAAAGCCATTTAATGGGATAGAGAGTGCAATTCTGATCCACTATGACGGCTATAAATATTCATATTTCAGCATTTGACTTCATTTTAACGGCTATAAATATTCATATTTCAGCATTCGACTTCATTTTAACGGCTATAAATGATCATATTTCAGTATTCGGCTCTATTACTATAGCCATATTTTAGAATTCATCTTATAAATTTAATCCATTTTATCAATCAAAACACAAAATTCTTCTACTCTTAAACTATCTTCCCGAATTCAGTATAATCAAAATATGTCTCATCCATTCCAATTGTACATTGAGATGATGAACATGGATAATTAAGAATCTGATTCACAACCTGAACAAAGTGCTCTTCCACATAGTTCTCCCTCTTTAAGCTTCCATTCCTTTGCTCCATGGAATTGCAAAGAAGACAAGGATCTTTGTTTAATCTATTTTCACTTTTCGAACGCCTCGGTGTAGGGAATGACCAAAGTTATCATTTTGGACGAAAGTAATAATCGCTTACACCCACAAACATGTAGAGAAGACAAGATCAATGTCTGCAATTGCTGGTCAATTTGGAAAGATTAGTCGACATGCGCAGTTTTACGAGTCTCAAATTTACAAAATAAAAAAGCAAACCCTAATGGAATGAATGGTGAAGCCGAGCTAGTATGTTTTTTTAAATATCATTTCCTAATTAAATTCATATTGTATTTATTCCTTTTAATTTTTAGGTATAGAAGAGAATGACGAATGATCACTTCTTGAAATTATTTCCAAGGGACAATAGAAACAAAAGACCTCACTATTATCAATTTGCAAACCATTAAGACTTGCTTGTTAGACAACAAAAATAGAGCTCTAGCAATGCGAAGTCCTTAAGAGTGTCAATTCGAAGCAGAAGGGTAAGAAAAAAGTTTCGAGGACAACTTATAATTCTAGTCCAAGAAACCCTTCTTGTATGGATTCTAATTTATGCTGGGAAATTGAACTTGACGAAGCAGAACCCGGAATGGATGAAGATGCTAGACCAATAAGGCAAAGGGAAGCTAAGAAGAAAATTGTTGTTCAGTATTAGATTGATCCTTTAATAGCCTTTATGCATGAAAAACATGCGAGAGAACATGTTGGACGTAAAAAGGGTAGTGCGAAGAAGCTGACCAAGTTAAAAGAACCGACCAAGATTGAAAAAGGAGGTTTGAGATAGAGCGTCAATGTCAAGAGACCATTTTTATGGAAACGGATGTGATGGGAATGGATCCACTGCCAATGCAGTATTGGATGGATATAAACAGCGCATTGTTGAGTAGATTTGGAGCGAAAAATATATAGTAGAGTAAGAGAAACCGTATATTTAGTTGTTGTTTTAAATGGTGTACTATTTTTGAATTTTTTAAATGTAAATTGGTTTAACATTTTGTTCGATGAATTCGTGATTTAACAGAACAGTTCTACTCAAACAAAGTCAAGTATGATTATAAATATCATAGTTATAGCATGTTAAACCGCATTACACAAATAAAAAGACAAACATAACTAATTAAACTTGGATCCTCCATAAGCAACTATAGATTTCCATAAGAATTCCAAATATGACCAATTAGATCCTTTTGAAACCTATTATGAAGAGCTGCATTTCGATAAACTTCATGATGATCCACATGAATTCTGTACTCTCCTTCAGTTCCCAACGTTTCATCACGGAAGAATTCAGGCGTTTGTCTTGCCCTATGATACTCGTAATCGAGATAGTCCATACCTCTTTCATCTTCAATGATCATATTATAAAGAATTATACAATTAAACATAATTGTAGCCCTTTTTAATCTCCTCCATAGTCTACATAGATTACTTACCATTACGAATCTTACTCGAAACACATCGAAAGCTCTTTCTATGTCTTTCCTTTGTCCTTCTTGCATTGCAGCAAAAAAATTCTATTTTGCTGTCAATGGGTTTGCAAAAGTCTTTACAATCTTGCTCCATTTAGGATAAATTCCATCTCCTAGATAATATCCATGATCATATATGTTTTGACTAAGTGTAAATGATACAAGGGTTATGTACCAACCACTAAACCATTGAATAAATGAGATCGTTCAACAACAGTTAAGTCGTTATGAGAACCTGGCAATTAGAAGAATGCATGCTAAATCCGTAAATCATGTGACACAACCACTTCAAGAATGATAGCGAGTTTTTTTTTCCTGACCATTGTATGCTCCATGAAAAGTTCTAAGACGGTTCTTCCAAACCCAATGCATACAATCTAGACTTTTGAGCATTCTAGGCCAACCCCTGCTTTCGTGCATTTCGTGCAATCGAGCTGCATCTACTTCATTAGGAGAACAAAGGTATTCGAACTCATAAATGTCCACAATGGCTTGGTAGAAGTGATCTAGATTTTCCAATGATGTAGTTTCTGCAATACGGTATGCATCGTCAAGGGCATTGGCGTGTGCATCATAACCTAACATCTGTAGAGCTACGGTCATCTTTTGATTCCCACTTAGACCTTGTTTTGTTGTAGTGTCCTGCTTATAAACAAAGTAATTATTATTTTGTTTAATACTTTTAGAATTCTTAAATACAATCACGACTCATTTTGGATCATCGGTGAAACATCTTTGGACCAAAAGTTGACCGATGATTAAAGTAATCTTGCATTAATGTTTTGTGGAATGGTGTCTGGTTATGGTTAATGTATTTTCGGCCCATAATCAAGCCACCATATTTTCCCGAAGTTGAACCATATGCTTCATGTTAGATTTTTAACAGATCCTCTTTTTCTTTTTGATATGCTAGTTCATACGCTTCTTCTTGTTAATGTGCTGGTTCATACGCTTCTTCTTCAAAGTCGCTATCGCATAACATTATTGCTTTTAGTATATTTGGAGACATTGTTGGTGGAGATAGTTTTTTTTATTTTGGTAAATATGATAAGTTCAAGTTGGGTAAAATAAGTATGATTAGTGTATGCTTATATAGGACGACCAGCTTCTTATTGTCCACCATCAAGAATAATGTGTCGACTTGGTGTAAATGTAAGAATATTATGTCATCTCGGCTTTTCTTTAAGGTAAAGAAACGAATATTGTGTCTTCTCAACTTTCTTTTAGAATAACGATTGGAATATTTTGTCATATCTGTTTGTTTCTTAGGAAAAGATAAGAGCATTTTTCCACATTGACTTTTCTTTAGGGTAAAGACAGGAATATTCTGTTACATCGGCTTTTATTTAGGGTAAAGACGAAAATATTCTGTCAGAACGGCTTTTTTAGGGTAAAGACGGGAATAAGGTGTTTGGTCACCATGGTTTTGAGAGTAAGGATTAGATATTCCTACACATACCACCATCTATAAGTATGTTGGGTATTTGATGTTAATGATTATGTCAAAATATTAAAAATGGTATTAGATAGGAAAAATCAACAACAACAGGAAGTAGAAATCAATGATATGGTGCGTTGCATATGCAGTTTACCTACTAGAATGCTTATATTAACACTGCCAAATCCTTATATTGGACGTTGCTACTACGAATGTGCTCAGCTCCATAAATGCAATTTTTGTGAATGGATTGATGAACCATTTTCTAGTACGTAATTTGTTTATGCTAGCGGTCTTGCTAGAGAAAATAGTCTGTTGTGGCGACAACTTCATTCACCACACATCCGTCCTGATGACAGTTAAGTAGTGAAAATAGTTTGTGTTTGTTTTCAGCATTATCTTTACTTCGCTTATGTACCGTATGTTAATTTGTAATTTATGTATTTTCGTAAAATCATCTTTGCTTTCTTAGAGGGGAGGAATGAGTATGAATATTATATCAAATCTACTTTGATTCTAAGAACGAATATGAATAAGAATATTGATATTGTGTTACATCGTCTTTACTTAATGAGAAAGAATAGGAATATTGTGTTACATCGTCTTTACTTTCTGAGAAAGAATAGGAATATTGTGTTACATCATCTTTACTTTCAAACCATTATAAAAAGAACACAGCCCATAATAACTCTCAAAAGAGCAGTTCGTCAAATATCTATTTCTCCTCCAGGAAGTTGGTGGAAAAAAATTCAAAACATCACAAATGACTTTGTTTGACACATGACAACTGACAGCAGGTTAGATAGCAACGAGAGAATTCTTCTCTCGATGGAACTCCCAAGGTGTAAATCATCTGTCTACAGAACCAGCATTATGCAGACATTCGATGGCAAGGGAACGAGGGGAAAGAAGAAAGAAGAAGGCTTAATGATGTCCCAGATATGGACATTCGTGATAATGATCCCGTAGCAACCAACATCCTTTCTTACATATCGAACCACTGGATTTGAATGTGATTCATGTTAAACAATGTGAATGTGGTTGGTTAGCAAGCCCAGCCGCTATGTTATATGGTAGGGATGTCGGCCATCGATACTACTATTATAGACACAACATATGTGGATTACATCAATGGATGGATGATCCTTTTTCCTGAAGAGCGATTGACTAAATTATAGACTTAGAAAGACAAAATAATTCATACCACAATCAGTTTTTGACAGGTTAATTCGTCGTGATAATTAAATAATTTAGCATTGCTAATATCTGTATCTCGAACGTGTTTATTCCAATAATTACTTTTATCAAGTACTTCATTTGTCAATGTTCACTTTAGAAAAAATGATAATGATATAAACACAAAGATGTTGAATAACAAATGACGAACCACACATGAGTTTAGTACAATAGCATAACTTAAAGATACAACATAAGCTAATAGCAAATAACAGTCACATTAAAATAACACAAGCTGACATCAAATAATTGGAATGCAACATACACTACCAAACAATGCAACATAAAACATACAACAACTACAACTTAAATTCTTAGCAACAACAACTACAGTCAATCCAATGGTGCAACAGCATCATCATCACCTCCATCATCATCATCATCGGCGTCATCATCACCTCTACATCACTTCCATCACCAACGTCACCTGTACCATCACCAACGTCACCTGTACATTCGTCGTGATATTAAATCATTCATGTTAAATCATCATCACTTCCATCAGCATGACAATTGTCCTCATCGTCTTCGACCCCATCATTATCCTGAGTACCATCAGCATAATCAACACTACCTCCAACATCACCAGAGCCATAACCACCATCCCCAACGTCACCTGTACCATCTCCATCTGGTGGTCCGTAAGGCTCGTATACGACAAGTCTAGCGGATAATCATCAATTTTTGCCTCTATATATGCATATGTTGCATGTACATCTCATGCTAGGTGTGCATAAGTATGAGTGTCATATCTCAATATACACTAAACGAAACTCTGCTCTGATCCAATCTAGATGAATACTACACAAACAAATAATTGACATGTAAGAAGCTAAGTTTAAAATAAAAGATGAAATGCACATTACTAACAAAAAGTACCTGAGGGAATTACCCGACTAAAGGCATGCTAGGAATGTCATGGTGCTTTGGAAGGACTAAGTGTTGCTCAATCAACATATTTATGACATCGTATGCCCTAAAAGTATAATCGAGCTGCAACTGCATTGAAGTCGAGGTGAACTGTGAAAGAATAGGATCGAATGAAACCTAGTGTGACGACCCGGAATTTTCGAGTATTTAAAATCGAAATATTTAATTGATTTTAAATATTCAATAGAGTAATTTTAACTTGAATTACGAATATCACAATTTATTCGATAATTTAATTATTGAATTAAATAATTTGAAGTGGGAAAAGATATGAAATCTGAGACTTTAAGTCTGTTTAAAAATAATTTGAAGGCTTATAAAATTGATAGTGAAGATAGTAAAAATGTTAAAGTTGAATTTGAAAGTTGTTTGTTCAGTTCTGAAATTTATATCGTTTAAATTGAATTTAAAAATAGTCTTCCGAGACACAGTCTCAGAATTGGACGAAATCAGTCCCATTGGATCCGTAATATTGTATTATTATCGAATTTCAAATTTCGTTTTGATCAGAATTAGTGTGTGAGTGTACGGAATATAATCGTACTACGGATTTAATTGATAAAAATCTAATAAAATTTACTTTATTCGGTTAAGCTTCTTGGATACGCTTCCTTTCTCTTTTATCTACAGGCCGACCCTTCTAAAAAATATCTCACCCTTCTCCCCTATATTCACTTCGAAATTCATATCTAAAAAAAAATAAAAAAGAGGGCAGAACGTATCGAATTGAAACCAGGGCCGAAACCCTTTCCCCTTAAGTTTATTTTCAAATCAAACTTTATGATGGCCGAACCTGTTTATTTCGTTCACATGTCCTCTTTCCTTCTTTCAGCAAACTCGAAATCATTCGAAAAAAAATTTATACGTTTCGTTCAAATCGAATTCGAAATAAATCAGTGGCCGAGCTCGAGACCTTAGCGTTCGAACAAAGCGGTCGACGATCGATGCTTGCGATGGTGATAGGCCGACATCGCGTTCGATTCTGAGGATGTGGAGAGAGTCAAATCATTGTCGCGCACGACTGGGTGGCTAGGAAATCAAGTACAGTTCACCTCGTTGCTCGAGGTTAGAGAAGCTTGGCTCGACGTGGAGCGGCAGGCGACGCGGCGACGTAGGGAAGGCTCGCGCTATCGAGCGAGGCAGTGTGCTCGATGGATTCAGGTTGGTGATGCCAGCAGCTCGGGATCGAGTTAAGGCTTCGCGATGGAGATGGAATCATTCTCGTGAGCGTACTCGTCTGTGAGGTATCGAGATTTCTTTTATTTGATTTTATCTGGAAGGATAAAATGTTTATTCATATTGATTTATACAGTTTTAAATATATATATATATATATATATATATATATATATATAAGAATTTACAGTGAGGTATTTCGATTTTTATTGTAGTTTAAATAATGGATATTGAGACAGTACAGCTTAATAGAACTTTTTTAAAGGTTAAGACTTTTATTTAGATAGTTGACAGTAAATTGATAACATTAATATATAGACAAATGTTTTAATTTACCAGGTCATTTGAAAATAATTTATTAAGGGTGTTTATTTTAAATTTGTTATTAAATAAATATACAAATACAGATTGAAATATGTATTTATAAAGTTAAAGCAGGAAAGTTATTATTTTAAATGTTTTGTTTTGGAAAGATATATAAATAATAGGTTTGGTGGATAGCTTGTAAAATTTACTTATTTGATTATCATAAAAAGGGATAGTTTGTTTAACTAGATAATCAATTTATGTACTAAAGGGAATTTTAAGTTAAATGAATTTAAAAAAAAAAAGAAGGGAAAACATCATTCAAAATATTAATAAATTATATAATGTTGTTCAAGGTTTAAAATCAAGGAAACAAGTCGATTTGGAATGGATTGCGAACAGCAAAGCAAAGGTGAGTTAATCTCACTCAGTTTTAAATTTAAAATTTAAATGATTAAATTTAAATAAGTGTTTGTATTGTTGGATTGATTGATGTGTTATAGTATGATAATCTTAAATTGGCATATTATGTGATGCTAACGTCCGTGGATGTAGGGAAAACAGGTTGGAGGGATCCAACTGGACCCCTCAACTTTTATTTAAATTATTTTATATTCTCTGTTCTGATTGTTTGATATTCTATAATGAATTATGTGGATGTATTGAATGTTATGGCTTGGTTAATATAATTGGGCATGATGAATTACCAAAAAAATAAATTTGAGTTTGGAAAGATAATAAAAGAAGTGAAACTGTAAGTAAAATAATTATAGAATTTTAATAAATCTAAGAATGAATTGGAAAAGAAATAAAGTTCCTTAAAATTTTAACAAATACATCTTGAGTATAGAAAGGAAATTTGAATAAACAGAAAGTTAATAAATTTTAAACTTCAGTATTATTATTTAAAAGAACAAAACATTTTTTTATAATATCTATGACTTAAATTATGAAAAGGAATAAAGAATAAATTGGGAAAAACTGAAATTTGTATGTTCAGTTAAAAGATTGAAAATCAAATGGAAATAATAACAATGATAATTAAGTGCATGATTAATGAATTTTGAAATAATTTGGGTAATTAAAGAAATTTATTTCAAATAAAATAAATTGGAAATTAATTTGGGAAAATTGATTTAAGTGATTGAAGTTGGAATTTCCTCTGGATAGCCAAGTACATGATTTTAATAAAAAGTAGATTTTCAAATATAAATTAAATGTTTTAAAGGCTGTTTTTTTTTAAAGGAAGCATGTTTTGTCATATTTATTATTTCTAATGTTTAAAGTCTAAAGTAAGTATTTTCTCCTAATCTACTATAGTAAGTAATTATTTAAGGAATGACTTAATGTTATGTTTTTTTAAAGTATAAATATAGTTTTATATTTATTAAGTAACCTAATTTCCAATATTCATATAATATGTATTTTTAACAAATTATTGAAGTAGTTTTAATTTAAACGTTTTAAAGGTATATATTTCAAAGTAAAGTGTTTTAAATTATTTTTAAAATCTAGTTTTGTGCTTGGTAATTTCAGAGGAGATAGAAAATATTTGGGAAAGTTTATTCTGAAAGGAAGATGGTTTTGAAACTGTTTTCAAAGGATTGGAAATAGAAATATATCTTGTGAAGATATTTTTGGAGATTAATAAATAATTTGGAAAAAAATTATTTATTGGTTGATGGTTGTTGTGTGAATATTAATTAATAGTTAAATAACCGACTATCAATATTCGACAATGCGTTGATCGTTTCGAAGAGACCGGGATTGAGATTAATTTCTCGAAAACCACTTCGATCCGGTTTGTACGATTCATGTAAACGATTTCGGAGTCGAAGATGGAGCAGTAAAGTGCAAGGGATAGTCGCTACTAATCCTGAGGATATTTCCAAAATGGATGTAGTAGGAATATTGCCTTTGGTTCCGTTCGAACCCGGGACGAACTTGTATGGACGAATGCTTGCGAAACATCGTCGGGTGGACGATGGGCATTCTAAGTGAAACGTTCTAAAAGGTAACGCTTAGCCTCAAGCCTCATCAAATGGGAATGACTGAAAATCAGGGGATATGCAGCAAGGTTAGGTGGGTCATGCCCAAGCAGAACAAGATAATTCCCCTGTCTAGATGTCCCTTATATATATTTCGGCTTAGTGGTGGTTGGTCGAGCCAACCACGGGGTTTATCTTGTTCGGGATTGTTCAGTAAGGAATGGTTCCGGCCTTGTGTTGCAGGAGATGAAGGGAGTAATCCTCGGTACGGTGATCTAGGCCCCGTACCGTGACAGGTGGTACCCCAGTGCCTAGTCATTGTTGGAAAACCATTTTCCCTACGAGCCTTGTACGAGTTTTGTTTGTATTACCCACTCTGTGGCTAGTAGCTGGAATTTAATAGATGTAACAATTTCGGCTATTTTATAAGTATTTGTATATAGACCCTATTATAATATCAGAGGATTTCTATAAAAATTGTTTTAGCTATCGTAAGGTAAAAACCCGACATGTTTATTTGTGGCGTGGTCTTACGAGATGCTTTTGTTTTCAAAGGATTTTTGAAACTTTAATAATAAATTGGGTGTGATTCTCTCACGCTGGTAATCTAGAATGACTCGAGTGTTATTTAACTGTAATGCTCGGGTCAGACCGAGTATTATAGGATACAGGATATGATGCTATGGAGCTCAGGAGACGAGCTGGATGTCGATACGTACTCTCGTATTTGTTTATATATATTCCGCTGTTGAGTTTTGTATCTATTGTATGTTATTGATGTGAGCTGTGACTGATGTACTCTGATGATGTAATGTATGTAAACAGATATATTTGATTTTGAGTAAAGATTATTTACTAGTTATTATATTTTATTCCGCTGCGATGGTTAGATTCTGATGTTGATTTTGTTTTCTCTTCTTCTACCTCTTCTTCTTTAACCCAAATGATTCGTATTTTCTGTGCAACTTGAGTTGATTGTTGTAGAATAGTATTGACAAAAGGGGTACGGATTTGCGGGTCGTTACACTTGGTATCAGAGCATAGGTTGGAGATAACCTTGGCTCTGGTGGGAATTACTCATTTAAAATAGAGTCTATAGTACTCTAAAATGAGTTTGAGCGTATTAATAGATATGAACACGTATTTGTTAGTGAATATAAATTGTTTTAATATTATGTTGATTGATTTATTGAGTGGCATATGAACCTTCATCGACACAGTCTACGCAACTGTATCGAAGGGGTTTCTAAACACTTAAATAGAACAATTGACACGGTATTGTTTTAAATATGGGTAAATGAAATAATTTTACCCAAAAATATATTTTCGATATAAAGAAAATTTTTGTAAGCTATTTAGGTAATATATGGTTGCTTGGATGTTAGAAAAGATAATATTAAAGTATTATCATTGTTAAATGAAAATTTAACTAGAAATTGGAAAAAAAATACCCAAAGTTTGAAGAAAATAAATTCATTATAAAATGAAATGTATAAATATGAATTATAATTGTAATTTATAAATTGAAATATAATCAAATTAGAATTTGTATTTACATAAGCTATGCAAATGAATTATAGAAAAAAAAATTGATTTAAGCAGGGTTTGGAAATTTAAATCCTGGAGATTTTGGAAGTATTTTGGAGGTAAATAGTATTATTGTTGTTTTTGGTTATTTCTGAAGGGAAATTTGTTTTAAAAAGGAATTTAGAAGTGAGATAGCATTGAATTCACTCCAGTCACTGGAAAATAACTTCGGTGATGACTGCAGCATCATCGATGTTCATTTTCGAGTTTCTAAGTGATGGATTGCTACCAAATCAATTTGTTCAGAAAAGCTAGTTGTTTTTGAAAATTTCAAAAGGAAATTTGTTGAAAATAAAAGCCAGGATTGGTTTAAATTTTTTGAGAAATGTGATTTGAGATGTTGGAGATTTCAAACAAATTTGAAACCAAAGCTTGGTGTTTACAAATCCGGATAAGATAAGTTGTAAGCTTATAAATGGGAAGGATTTGTAAATCAGGAAGAAATTTAAACTTTGGATAATGGAATTTAAATTTAAAGAGAGGAGTTAAAAATGAAATTAACTTGGATTGGAAAATAAAATTTAACTGGATTTAAATTAATTGGATAAGCTGAAAATAATAACCAGTTATATTTGAATTTAGTTGCAATCGAATTGAATTAAATAAAACCGAGTTAAAATAAAATTGAATTGGAATAAGGATTCAATTAAGTTATTAAATAAAATTAAATTTTTACCTGGACAACTGAGAAATAAGTTGGATAAGAATTAAATTGAGTTAAATGAATCAGAATGTCTTGTAAAAGGATTAAAAATCCATGAAATAAAAATATGCTTGGGTTATAAATAAGCATAAGGCTTGGGTTAAAAATAAAAGATGAATATATTCAAGCCTAGAATGAGTGTGATTGTATGAAATATAAGTTGTGACTTGTTAAATTTGAAAGTGAGATAGAAAACCTAAAAATAAATATCTTTGGTAAATTGGAAAATAAACAGAAAAGTCAAAACTTGAATTATAAACTAAATTGAACTAAGAAAAATTAAATGAAGTGATATTTGGAAATAAAATCAAGTATTGCACTATAAATAGGAGAGAACTAATTTGTTAGTAAATTAGTTAATGAAATTGAATTGTGAGTTTATGATGAGGTTTGAAAATAAAACTCAAGTTATAATTAAATTTGGCTTACATTGTCGATGAAGAAAATATAATTAAAAGTGGCCTTGAAATTAATTAGTTGATTTGTGAATGAAATTGCAATGGAAGTTAATAAAATTGGATGGTAATTTAAAAGTGAATGGTAATTTGAAAATGAATGATGGATCCAGAACTTGAGTTATAAATTGAAAATTTAGCTTGAAGCGTTAACAAATTAAATATAATTGAAGTGTATCTGATAAAAATGTAAATGGATTAAAATAGCAATGATTTGAGTGTGCAAATAAAATCCATAAGTGAAGATAACTTGGAAATGGCCATGTAATAAATTGGATGAGTTGAATCTGGAAAGTTAAAGTATATAATAACTAATTAAATAAAGTTGTGGTTTGAAATGAGATTGGATTTATAAAAAAAATCAAGTTAAATTGGAAAGAGAACTTGATTGCGAAATGAAAATGAGCTTAAGTTTAAAATTTGAATAAATTGAAGGAAATTGACTTAAGTTTAATGAATGAAAGAGAGTTGAATTGAATTGAACTTAACCAAATTTAATAATATTGGATTGGTTTTAAATCAAGTGGAAATGAATTTTTAATCGAAATAAAATTCGGTGAGTTATAAATAATATTAATGGAATGAAATTCCAGAATAAATAATTGTAAACCATTTAAATTATTAAGGGATTGAAATAACTTGAGACAATAAGGAAAATAGAATGTTTCAAGTTTATTAGAATGGTTTAAGTAAATGTGGATAAACTAATTATATTGAATAAATAAATGAATTGTAATTGAAATTTAAATGGAGTGTGTCGAGCTAAATAAATGCTTGTGAATGGATTAAAATAAAAAGGGAATCAATTGATGATGGAAATGGAACCTAAGTTGTTAATGGTTTTGAATGGACTAGTTTGGTTAATAAAAGTGAAATGCAATGAAAATGAGAATATATGGATCGTGAATAAATTTAAAAACGGAATAGAATTGAGTTAAAATTCCTTTAAAATAGTTATAAACCATGAATGCTTATTTATTCACATAGATCTTGTCAAATTGCAAAGAATAATTTATCATTGGATGTAAATGGAAATAATTAAAATTCTATGAGTCGATAGAAGTAAAATAAATTAATTTTGAAAGCAACTGAATTAAATATGAGTTCAATCTGCTTAAGAATAAATTAAAAGTAAGCAAATGAGTTCTACACCATTCAAATTGATGGAATTGTATACGAATGAATCGAAACCATCCGAACTGAGTGAAAATGGTTATAAATTAATTGAAAGCACTTGAATCAGCATGGAAACTATATAAATTGCTTACGAAAAAATGTTTGGTGTGAATTTCTTTTAGAATTCATATGTTTTAACTATTGCAAGTAAGTGAAATGTGTTAAACTCCTTATATTTGGCACTTGCATGTTTAAATTGAGTTAGTACAGGTACCTAGAAGCTGTGTGGCTGGATTTGGTTGTGCTATTTGCTAAAAATAATAAGCCGCTTGCTTAAAATGCTAAATAAGGTACGCCTACGCAATTAAAATAGGAAATATGAACCGTTTTTGGTTTTACCGACCGTGTGGGTCGATGTATATATATTTATCTCTTTTGTCAAATTGCAAAAGCTCCTCCGTACAAAGGGGACTCTGCCAAAAATTTTCAGAAATTTTGGGAGTTAGAAATTTTTTTCAAAATTTTGGAAAATTTTGTTAACGACAAAACTATTTAGAATTGGAAACTAAAATAAGTTAGTAAATGAAACTAATTAAAATAGGAACATGAATCAGTAAATGAAAAATAAAATTTAAATATTAGAGCTTAAGATAAATTAGATTCATATGAAAATGAAAGAATCAGTTTGAATAGAAATAAAAATAAGCTGAAGTGGTAAGATGAAAATGGGCATAAGAAACATATTTCATACCTATACTAACTTAAGAAGGGATGGTGAATTCTTAATTGGAAATTGAATATTGCAAATATATTCTAAGTTGATATTTGGATGAATATTGACATTTGGTAAGGAAGTCGATAAAATGTTTTTGGAATATTGTAATTGGATATTAGTTCTAAGCAGGATATGCAGGTACTATAAAAGAAAAAGGGAACTGGATTAGATTTCAGAACAATAAATTTGAAATGCTCGACAAAAAGGTATGTATTTAAATTTGGTATGAAATTTGATTGGGTTTTGGATTGAGCCACTTGGCCTTTTTGTTTTCTTTTTGGATTTGGGAGGCCGTAGAGACATTTTGTAGTTGTACCGAGCTAGCCGCGCAAAGGAGACGCTGGCAAAAATTTTCAGGAATTTAGGGAGTTAGAAAATTTTTGAGAAAATTTGATAATTCCAAAATTCAGTTTTAAACTTAAACTTGAATAATAGAGCAAATATGATTGTTTTCAAACTAGGGAAAGGTTTGGAAAATTAATAAGAATAATAATGGGTCTTCTATAAGAAGATAGTTGGTGAGATGTTGAATTGTTAAAAACTGTTTGATTTTAGGGAAATAATAATAAACGGGTATTGGACCATTCTTCCTAATTGGTAATTTCGGGGACGAAATTCTTTTAAGGGGAGAGGAATGTGACGACCCGGAATTTTCGGTCATTTAAAACCGAAATATTTAATTGATTTTAAATATTCAATAGAGTAATTTTAACTTGAATTACGAATATCACAATTTATTCGATAATTTAATTATTGAATTAAATAATTTGAAGTGGGAAAAGATATGAAATCTGAGACTTTAAGTATGTTTAAAAATAATTTGAAGGCTTATAAAATTGATAGTGAAGATAGTAAAAATGTTAAAGTTGAATTTGAAAGTTGTTTGTTCAGTTCTGAAATTTATATCGTTTAAATTAAATTTAAAAATAGTCTTCTAAGACACAGTCTCGGAATTGGACGAAATCGGTCTCATTGGATCCGTAATATTGTATTATTATCGAATTTCAAATTTCGTTTTGATCAGAATTAGTGTGTGAGTGTACGGAATATAATCGTACTAGGGATTTAATTGATAAAAATCTAATAAAATTTACTTTATTCGGTTAAGCTTCTTGGATATGCTTCCTTTCTCTTTTATCTACAGGCCGACCGTTCTATAAAATATCTCACCCTTCTCCCCTATATTCACTTCGAAATTCAGATCTTAAAAAAAAAAAAGTGGGCAGAACGTATCGAATTGAAACCAGGGCCGAAACCCTTTTCCCTTAAGTTTATCTTCAAATCAAACTTTATGATGGCCGAACCTGTTTATTTCGTTCACATGTCCTCTTTCCTTCTTTCAGCAAACTCGAAATCATTCGAAAAAAAAATTTGCACGTTTCGTTCAAATCGAATTTGAAATAAATCAGTGGCCGAGCTCGAGATCTTGGCGTTTGAACGAAGCGGTCGACGATCGATGCTTGCGATGGTGATAGGCCGAGGTCGCGTTCGATTCTGATGATGTGGAGATAGTCAAATTAATGTCGCGTGCGACTGGGTGGCTAGGCAATCAAGTATAGTTCACCTCGTTGCTCGAGGTTAGAGAAGCTTGGCTCGACGTGGAGCGGCAGGCGACGCGGCGACGTAGGGGAGGCTCGCGCTATCGGGCGAGGCAGTGTGCTCTATGGATTCAGGTTGGTGATGCCAGCAGCTCGGGATCGAGTTAA
This sequence comes from Allium cepa, assembly GCA_030765085.1. NCBI lineage: Eukaryota > Viridiplantae > Streptophyta > Magnoliopsida > Asparagales > Amaryllidaceae > Allium > Allium cepa. Next base: position 761,915,860 of record CM060937.1, on the reverse strand, counting down.
GGCTTCGCGATGGAGATGGAATCATTCTCGTGAGCGTATTCGTCTGTGAGGTATCGAGATTTCTTTTATTTGATTTTATCTGGAAGGATAAAATGTTTATTCATATTGATTTATACAGTTTTAAAATATATATATATATATATATATATATATATATAAGAATTTTCAGTGAGGTATTTCGATTTTTATTGTAGTTTAAATAATGGATATTGAGACAGTACAGCTTAATAGAACTTTTTTTAAGGTTAAGACTTTTATTTAGATAGTTGACAGCAAATTGATAACATTAATATATAGACAAATGTTTTAATTTACCAGGTCATTTGAAAATAATTTATTAAGGGTGTTTATTTTAAATTTGTTATTAAATAAATATACAAATACAGATTGAAATATGTATTTATAAAGTTAAAGCAGGAAACTTATTATTTTAAATGTTTTGTTTTGGAAAGATATATAAATAATAGGTTTGGTGGATAGCTTGTAAAATTTACTTATTTGATTATCGATATAAAAAGGGATAGTTTGTTTAACTAGGTAATCAATTTATGTACTAAAGGGAATTTTAAGTTAAATGAATTTAAAAAAAAAGAAGGGAAAACTTCGTTCAAAATATTAATAAATCATATAATGTTGTTCAAGGTTTAAAATCAAGGAAACAAGTCGATTTGGAATGGATTGCGAACAGCAAAGCAAAGGTGAGTTAATCTCACTTAGTTTTAAATTTAAAATTTAAATGATTAAATTTAAATAAGTGTTTGTATGGTTGGATTGATTGATGTGTTATAGTATGATAATCTTAAATTGGCATATTATGTGATGCTAACGTCTGTGGATGCAGGGAAAACAGGTTGGAGGGATCCAACTGGACCCCTCAACTTTTATTTAAATTATTTTATTTTCTCTGTTCTGATTGTTTGATATTCTATAATGAATTATGTGGATGTATTGAATGCTATGGCTTGGTTAATATAATTGGGTATGATGAATTACCAAAAATATAAATTTGATTTTGGAATGATAATAAAAGAAGCGAAACTGTAAGTAAAATAATTATAGAATTTTAATAAATCTAAGAATGAATTGGAAAAGAAATAAAGTTCCTTAAAATTTTAACAAATACATCTTGAGTATAGAAAGGAAATTTGAATAAACAGAAAGTTAATAAATTTTAAACTTCAGTATTATTATTTAAAAGAACAAAACATTTTTTTATAATATCTATGACTTAAATTATGAAAAGGAATAAAGAATAAATTGGGAAAAACAGAAATTTGTATGTTCAGTTAAAAGATTTAAAATCAAATGGAAATAATAACAATGATAATTAAGTGCATGATTAATGAATTTTGAAATAAATTGAGTAATTAAAGAAATTTATTTCAAATAAAATAAATTGGAAATCAATTTGGGAAAATTGATTTAAGTGATTGAAGTTGGAATTTCCTCTGAATAGCCAAGTGCATGTTTTTAATAAAAAGTAGATTTTCAAATATAAATTAAATGTTTTAAAGGCTGCTTTTTTTAAAGGAAGCATGTTTTGTAAAATTTATTATTTCTAATGTTTAAAGTCTAAAGTAAGTATTTTCTCCTAATCTATTATAGTAAGTAATTATTTAAGGAATGACTTAATGTTATGTTTTTTTAAAGTATAAATATAGTTTTATATTTATTAAGTAACCTTATTTCCAATATTCATATAATATGTATTTTTAACAAATTATTGAAGTAGTTTTAAATTAAATGTTTTAAAGGTATATATTTCAAAGTAAAGTATTTTAAATTATTTTTAAAATCTAGTTTTGTGCTTGGTAATTTCAGAGGAGAGAAAATATTTGGGAAAGTTCATTCTGAAAGGAAGATGGTTTTAAAACTGTTTTCAAAGGATTGGAAATAGAAATATATCTTGTGAAGATATTTTTGGAGATTAATAAATAATTTGGAAAAAATTTATTTATTGGTTGATGGTTGTTGTGTGAATATTAATTGATAGTTAAATAACCGACTATCAATATTGGACAATGCGTTGATCGTTTCGAAGAGACCGGGATCGAGATTAATTTCTCGAAAACCACTTCGATCCGGTTTGTACGATTCGTGTAAACGATTTCGGAGTCGAAGATGGAGCAGTAAAGTGCAAGGGCTAGTCGCTACTAATCCTGAGGATATTTCCAAAATGGATGTAGTAGGAATAGTGCCTTCGGTTCCGTTCGAACCGGGGACGGACTTGTATGGACGAATGCTTGTGAAACATCGTCGGGTGGACGATGGGCATTCTAAGTGAAACATTCTAAAAGGTAACGCTTAGCCTCAAGCCTCATCAAATGGGAATGACTAAAAATTAGGGGATATGCAGCAAGGTTAGGTGGGTAATGCCCAAGCAGGACAAGATAATTCCCCTGACTAGATGTCCCTTATATATATTTCGGCTTAGTGGGTGGTTGGTCGCGCCAACCACGGGGTTTATCTTGTTCGGGACTGTTCAGTAAGGAATTGTTCCGGCCTTGTGTTGCAGGGGATGAAGGGAGTAATCCTCGGTACATTGATCTAGGCCCCGTACTGTGATAGGTGGTACCCCAGTGCCTAGTCATTGTTGGAAATCCATTTTCCCTACGAGCCTTGTACGAGTTTTGTTTGTATTACCCACTCTGTGGCTAGTAGCTGGAATTTAATAGATGTAACAATTTCAGCTATTTTATAAGTATTTGTATATAGACCCTATTATAATATCAGAGGATTTCTATAAAAATTGTTTTGGCTATCGTAAGGTAAAAACCCGACATGTTTATTTGTGGCGTGGTCTTACGAGAAGCTTTTGTTTTCAAAGGATTTTTGAAACTTTAATTATAAATTGGGTGTGATTTTCTCACGCTGGTAATCCATATTGACTCGAGTGTTATTTAACTGTAATGCTCGGGTCAGACCGAGTATTATAGGATACAGGATATGATGCTATGGAGCTCAGGAGACGAGCTGGATGTCGATACGTACTCTCGTATTTGTTTATATATATTCCGCTGTTGAGTTGTGTATCTATTGTATGTTATTGATGTGAGCTGTGACTGATGTACTCTGATGATGTAATGTATGTAAACAGATATATTTGATTTTGAGTAAAGATTATTTACTAGTTATTATATTTTATTCCGCTGCGATGGTTAGATTCTGATGTTGATTTTGTTTTCTCTTCTTCTACCTCTTCTTCTTTGACCCAAATGGTTCGTATTTTCTGTGCAACTTGAGTTGATTGTTGTAGAATAGTATTGACTCAAGGGGTACAGATTTGCCGGTCGTTACACCTAGGGTACCTGAACTTCCCGGCTAAGATGTAAGGGCCTATGTAGAAACCCTACTATTATACCATATTATTAGAGAACATTGTAAATAATGTTGTCTAATAATTCGAAGAATACGGCTTGTGAAGGGCGACCAAATGTGAATATATCTTTAAACTAACACGGACACGTGATCCTTACTACTATAATGAATATCTGGAATGAAATTTTGATGTGTGCAGTCTTAGTTTAAAGTAATAAATATATCAGTTTCTCCAAAACAGAATAGTATATCATATAAAACAATAATCATAGATCACAGCGGGATAATATACATTATATACAATACATACTGTGAGTCTACAAAATATAGCACTAGACTCATTTAATTTACACCATAATAAGTCACTATCTCAAATAATACATCCCATAATCCTACATATAAATATCCTACAGAAGACAAACTAAAAAGTCAAAATCGTCTATCTTCTAGTAGCATAATTACCCAAAAGCATGTACGTCCTGAAACCTAAAAACTCTCGACCTGACCAGAGTATAATAAAATAAATGGGTAAGACTATCTCTAAATATCAAAGAGGGTAAGAACAAGATGTAACACCAAAGTATATGACATTATAAACATAAATGGTCATGAATATGATTTAACTCGGAATTTTGTCTCAAATCACAAGAACAATTAAATCATGGAACACAGAACAGTCATAAACCAAGAATAAAGAACAATATGTCAAAATAAATTAAGTCCTAATTCATTCCGACCACCTTGATTGTCAATACCAATCATAATGATTATCCATATGGAAAACAAAATCTATTTCATCTGTATCGATTTGATACCAAGTATTATCCATATCATAGAAATAAAATCCTAACCAATCACAAGGATTGTCCATACCAATCAAGATGAACGTAGAAAACTTAGCAAATAAACCAGCAAAAATATAGCTCCTACCGAGCATAAGAGATCATGAAGAAATCCATAAGTGTACCACTTAAGGATCTATCAGCCCCATGCCAAACACCAAAAGAAAATACGCTCTAAAGTGTCAAATACTATCACTTTAGTAAATATGAAAACTTAACCAAAACATTCTATACCGTCTGGTGAAATTCAAGTATTTAATAGAAGTTGGTAAACCTTACTCATTGCGTATATAATGGTGAAACCTAAGCTATATTTTCTTAAGGATCTATTGGCCCCATGCCGAACACCAAAAGGGAATACAAACCTTAAGTGTTAATTACTTTCCCAAAGGCAATCACAAGAATTTAACCAAAGCATTTCATATTACTTGGTGAAATTCAAGTATTCACTAATGGGTTAGTAAATACCATTCCAACATTCTATTAGATGAGTTATACCATATTTGATGAAGCGTTACTTGAGAGTATTCAAAGCAATCAATAATACTAAGTTGATTATTAGTATTTCTCATATCATAGAATTAAGGCTCTCAAAATTTTACCTTATAGAAAATGATTTCCAAAATATTATATATATATATATATATAAAACTTACTTTTAAACTTCTCATTTTTAAAACCCATAAACAAGTTTATTATTCCACCGTATATTTTTATTATTAGATAAAATAAATCATAATTCCAAATTTTAATATCCAAATGCTTTTATATATATAGTTACTCCAAATTCCTATTAAATGATCAACACCAATCGTATTCCAAGGATCATACGTGTGTGTGTGAAATTAACCATTTATTTTATAAAACCATAAATACTAATATTCTAAACCCATATTAGTATTTAGCCATTTTTTTAAAACAACTTAAGTTTGTATTTTCAAAAATATACTTCAAAATTCATAAATTTTCTATTAAAATACTCACTATACAGTAAATCTTTATAATCATTTATAAAAAGGAACTAGTTTGAGTTGAAAACAAGTTTGAAACCTATAATTAGAAGCAAACTTTCTTTTGTAAATTTTTATATTCAAACCATATATATTAGATAATTATATTTTGACTTCAGAAACATTGGATCAAAGAATCACTAAGTCCAAGTATCAGAACTCAGAGAATTAGAAAGTATATAACACAAAAATCATCAAAACAAAGCAACCAAGACTTAACGCACAGCAACACGAACGGAAAGAAGCACTGGCACCTAGAATTAGCTCTAGGCTTTAGTTCAGTCGACTGGACCAATTGGATCAATCGACTAGCTAGAACATATATGCTCCAGATTTTTGGTCTACCGACCGAACCACTTGCTTAATTGACAACCTGGAGCATACACGCTCCTGATTAATATCTAGTCTACTGAAAACTAGTTCATTCGACTGGTCGAGAACTCTTGGAGCTACATAGCTAATGGTTTTGCATTTTTAGCGACCACTGGTAGACCTTCCAGCGATCTAACTCGACTCTGAAAACAAGAGCCGTTAGAGGATACCCAAAAAATCTGAAATATATCCGCATCCTCATCCGAAAAGCTGATAAATAACCAATATTCGAAAAAATGGATGCTAATGCGATTACAAAGGCATCCAAATCCTAAATTTATCCGTCCGGTTTATGTCAATATTATAGTTTAAATTATTTGTACTTTACTGCGGTAAATGATATTCATTGTTATTCTATTAAGTTAATAGTTTATATTGTATACACTTAATGCTTATTAACAGCTCGAAACTATTTATTATCATCATATTAGTTATTTTTAACACTTTTATAATCAATGAGATTGAAAAATATTTATGTTAAATTAACATTTACTTTTTGTAATTCTTAATTTATTGGTCGTTAGCAGATATGATAATTATTCAATATCCATCCGTATGTGCGGTTGCGGATATTCGATATCCGAAAATGATTTCGGATGCAGATGCGGATATGGCACTATCCGCATCCGAGAGCATCCATTGACAGGCCTAGTAAAAATATAAGATGATTGAAAAGAACTAAATTGTAACGACCCGCTATTTTGACTATTCGCATCCGCACATGTCAGACTTGAATAATTCAAAATACCGAATTGTTAATTTAAATTTGGCAAAACACAGATATACAGTAAATAAATAATCACAGAATCACAGACACAGAGTAATAATATGCAGCGGAAGCAAAAGATAGTAGTTCATGAAGCTACTATATATATAACAGAGTTAAATAAGTTACAATAAAAGTCTCGAATATAATAGTCAAATACAATATCAGAATAGCCCACCGGAATCAACGGAATATCTGAAAGCTGGATAGATAGCTGGATCTCCAAGCGAAGCTCCAACTCCAAAGGTGAGTCTCAAAGGCTGAACCACTCAGTCTGACCCAAGCATAAAGAAAAAACAAAACAGTCGAGTCAGGATTAACATTCTTATATCAATAAATCCAACTCAAGTGAAATAACAACTGAAATACAAGTAACTCAAAGGACGTTCGAATAACCATCCTTTAAGGATACGTTAAACTATCTACTATGTAGTACCGTACGCTAAGTAGATAATGTCTATCAGTAATATAAAATATCAAAATAGTGTTAAGGTGTTACCATTATCCCCCTTAACACATTTTATATAAATGTTATAGTCTGTACAGCACTGTAAACTCCACCGTAAACTAGTGGGATATCAGGGAGTACTCCATAGATATAACACAAAACAAATTCGTAGTGGTCGCGTATATAGGGATACAAGTATGACAAGGCACATGAGGCAATACCCAAGGTAGTGAAACTACCGTGTGCCTGATCCGGACTGGTGAGAACGCATCGCCGCAACGATCGCAACACTGCGAAACAACACTCCTGAAATTCCGAAGGTGCACCAATCAATCACAAGTAATGAGTAGTAGTTACGAAGAAGTGTGTGCGCTCGAGGTAGCTAACCCCATTTGGCCCACCACGGCTCCTGATTTTAGTCATTTCCAATTTGACACTAGTGTCAAGGCTATCCATTATCGTTCTCTTTCTTCAGTCATCACGTACATCATTCCAACCACTTCATTCTGGATCATCACTCCGCATATAGTTATTAAAGTGGTTTTCGGTTTAGATAGAGAGTATATCCATAACCGATTCCGGTTTCTTTAATAACTTTCGTAATTATTACACCGATTGGTCGCTAATAAATTTCAAAACCAAATCAATTTCAATTTCAATTAGAATTTATAATCAACATAACATTTGTCTTCCAATATTAATTTCCAAAATTTACGTTTCAAAACTTTCAAATTACCATTTCAAAGTTTACAATTCAATTTCAATTTTTATTTAAACAATTCAAATATTGATTCAAGTTCGTACATAAGTTTCATTCCGAAATCATTTAAGATGGTTTAATTTTCATTCAAATCAATTTAAATTCATTCATCGATTTCCTTCAATATTCGCTAAGTAAATTTATCCTTCAAAGCAACTTCTATTTAAATTCCAATTCATTTAAATCAATTACTTACGTTCAACATCGTTATATCAAAACTTCAAATCAAAATAAATTAAACTCATCATATCAATTCTTTAAATTACAAGTCTTACGTTAATTTTAATAAATCTCATTCATTTCAATAAATCACATTTTATTTCTTGTTCAAGGAATTCAAATTTTCATTTATTTATTGACTTCGTTACAAATTTCAAACTCAATTAATAAAGAACTAAATTTCATATATTCAAGAAGTTTAATTTCACTTATTAACTTAGTTAAATTTTCCAAAGCTTAATTAATAAATAAAGAAACTCAATTTCATTTATTAACGAAGTTCAAATCCACTTATTCAAAAGTTCAATTTCTCTTATCAAAGAATTCAATTTTTATTCAATTATCAAATAATTTAATCTTGTTCAATTATTAAATAATTTCAATCCTAATTATTAATAATTCAAAATTTAATAAATTGCAAACTTGGTTATAAATTTAAACATAATTATTAAATCATTTCCACTTAATTATGAAATCATTTCAACTTAATTATAAATTTAACTTAATAATTTCAAACTTAATTATAATTTCAAACTTAATTATAATTTCAAGTTTAACCATTAAATGATTTCAAACTTAATAATTCCAAAACTGAATTATTACCAATTCCAAATTATTTACTAATAATTCCAAATTTAATTATTAAATAATTAAATTTCATATAACGTTTTTTCATCAATTACTACGTTAGTATTTGTTCAGATTTCAATATTTACATTTTCCTTTCATAAAGATTCAAATTCTAACCTTATTTCAAAACTTATTCTTTATTCGAATAAAATCGTTATTTTATTTTAAATCACATTATTGACCAATTGGATTTTTATTTAATTCTCTATCCTAAGTCAAGTTTATTTCGGTATTTATCATTTCAACCCGATTCCAATTCAATTCAAAAATCAAAGCACAACAAAGGGAACTTGCAGTGTGATAACGGGGATGGTGTCAAAGTAAATAAACAAGCAATAACAGCAATTAATAACAATCCAATAATCAATTTGAATAATCCCGAAATAATCGTATTAATTCACATTTTTATTTGTGCAAATTAATATAATTATTTCTAGAATCTACACTATCATTTCATGTAGATTAAAGATTATTACACAAATTATTCATATGGTTCTTCACTTGTCATTTTTATTCAATTTCAGACTACATCAATTTATACAACATACATTTAAATGGTTCAAGGTGTCGTTAACACTATTTCTACGTGTCAATTTATTTAACATTAAAAGGGGTCATATTATACAAATTTAACTAATAAACTACGACACATATCAATTTCAATTGTTAACTACGTCAATTTCAATTTCACTTTATTTATTGCTTCATACATTAACAATTTAACGTCCAATTAAAACACCAAATAATCAATTATTTATCAACCAAACTGAATTATCATTGCATAAATAACAGATAATGGTGTCAGATGTCAAAGGTGAACTGATACCTAAATAACAGTGTAATAAATAACAGTAGCAAATTTCAATTGTCGTTTCAATTGAAATCAAATTTAATAAATAAAGAATATTAATCGTGAGTGATTGCTCACCTTTCGAGGCTAGAGAGAGAACAGGGCAAACATTCGGAAAAATTCACGAATTCGAAAATCCACCAAATCCAAACGATAGATGTCAAGCGAAGTAGCTGAACACGGATTGACAAACGAGGCTGATAACAAGGAATCGATGAATTGGGTCATAATATGCTCGATATAAACTGAATTGAAACGTATATTATACTATTATTTTCCTTAAAACTAATATTTAAATAAAAAAAATATAAATTTAAAATGACATATCCACATATCAGGTTTAAATTTAAAAATAACATATACTTTCTCAATATTAAATTTAAATCCCATATATACAGTGAAACTTCATATTATACTAAAAAAAAGATCCATATTTTGTTAAGACTCAAAGTTTCAAAATTTGACAACATAATTATTTAACCGTACATCATACATATATCTACAAAAACATTTCAAAAGTCTATCTTAAGATATTATCATACTTTTGAGCACGTAATATATATATATATATATAACTTTAATATATATCATTGCCACTTTAGACATACGAACAACTGCAGTACTTAGATGAACACATCAGAGCTTTATGACATAATAGACATAATATATTTATAAACATATGTACATATTGTATGTTGAAATCTATACTAAAAAATGAACCCTTAATATAATAAAGTCATAATCTTAAACGCACACATACAACACCCCAAAACAACAATGTATATATTTTTGATAACAAAATCTGTTTAAAAAAAGGGTAAATAAGCCTTTAACGTGTATATACATATGCCTTTTTTTAAAAAAATAGATTGTTAAAAAAATGCGTTCATGAAAACTAAAACCCTTCATATAACTCACGTTTTCAAGTTTCATAATTATTCTGCCACCATTCATTATATTACCAATATTCATCCTTATGTGCATCAAGTGCTGATGGTAGTGGTGAGTTTGATATAAAACATTATTAAATAAACACAGTAATATATACAGTCTATATTTATAAAACCCATAGTTCACTAAATCCTTCAATTAAAGATTTAAAATCAGAAATGTTGAAATATTATAACCATAACGTGATACCGTATATAACAAAACATAGCATAATTTATGAAATATTGAAATCCGTACCTACAGTTTACAATAAGTATATTATGACTTGTTGTGCATGCTCGGATGAGAAGGCAAGAGCAGTGGAAGGGAAAACAACCGACGAGAGGCCGTGATGTGATGGAATGGGATGTTACAGGGTGGTTCGGCACTTGCCTGCGTGTGGGCGGAGGACGCAGTGGCGTTCAGGCAAAGCAATGCGGCCATAGGTAGATTTTTTTTGGAAGATGATGATGCGGCATAGAGTGGAGACGATGGGGTTTCGGGTTGCGCTGGCCATGTCAGTGTTCGGCAAGGGGAAAGGTGAGGTGGGGCTGTTGACGTGGGGTGGGTCGTTGGAGACAGCATGGGTTGTTGCTTGGCTAGGCTGTGGAGAGGGCGGTGTATATGTGCGCATGGGAGTGTTCGGCCATTGGTGATGCAGCAGTGGGCGGTTCTCGGCCATCGGCTTCAAGGGCGATGTCAACGGTGATGGGATAGCGAGAAGCAGGGAAAGTAGGCGGCGGTAATAATGATCGGAGGGAGTGGAATGGAATGGAACAAGAGCAGGTTCCTTTCTTTTTTTTTTGTGGCCAAAGTGAGAAGATGAAAGTAGCAAGTGAAAGAACGTGACCAAAATCAAAAGATTGGAGTTACAAACTTGGGCCATTACATTTTCTGCTTTTCAACTAGGGAATGGAGGAAGTCACGCACAAAATTTTAGATAAATAAATGCAGATGGCCGTTGAAATTATATAGGGCAAAATTTGAATGGTCATAGAAAAAAATAACGTGAAACAATAGACTCGAACGGGTACCGATACGGCTGACCGTTTACAAATTTCACCGCGTACCATTCTCCGAAATGCATAAATGAATATGTTGTGCAGATCGGCACGACGAGACGATCAAAACAATACACCGATATCAGTGGTACGATTGAATCATAAAAATTCAAAATTTTATAATAGCGGAAGACGCGTGAAAAACATAGAAAAATAAGATCGACGGAGCCAAAGATGTCCGAATTTGGAAAAACGACAAACTGACATCTTGCTCAGAAGATGTTTTAGAATTTTTCTATGCAAAAATATTTTGGTTTTGAAAATGTTTTATTTTCGTCGTTTTTAACTGATTAAATTGAAGTAAATTTACGCACGAAATAAACTTTCGTATTTTCGGACGAAAATTTACCTGTTGCTATGCTTAACTGGACGCGTTTCAAATATCGAATTTTCGTTGCGAAATTTTATTGTTTATTTTTATTTAACGAAAATTTCATTTAACGCAAAACGCACGTTTCTTACGTTAAAATTATTAATTTGGTTTCTGCTATTGGTTACGACTATTTCATATTATTACATTACGTTTTTAATATGTATTACATTATTGGTTTTATCGAAATTGGTCGTCTACGAATTTGGTTTTGGATTTGTAACATATATAGAAAGAGATTTCCATTTAATAAATCGTAACATTTTATTTCTATCGGATTTTTAACTAAAATTTTATTTAATTTAGTATTTTAAAAGCGTTAAAAATACGGGTCATTACAATTCCCCACTCAAAACTTTTCGCCCTCGAAAAGGAAGGAGGTAGGAGAATAGAAACAAACAGAAAAAAAATAGATTGAAAACAGAGTAAAACAATTAATTCAAACCATATAAATTTCAATTTAAATAAATTTATATTCAACAATTTGTTTTTTTAAATTCAAGATTTTCATTAAATTGATTTGATTTCTCATTTATTAATGTTAGGTACAAAAAGTTTCTTTCAATGAAATAAAATTTAATTCAATTAATTCAAGATATCTCATTAAGTTGATTTAATTCAATTTATTAACTTTCAAAACAAAAAATTTCTTCTATTAATCACACCTATTATTTATTTAACTTATTACTCTTATATCTCCATAAACATTTTATAATTTTAAATTTAAGTGAATAACATTTATTATACGCACTCACATTTTTTATGAAGACAATTTTATATTATATGTTATCCAATTTTTTTAAATTAACAATTTCAAAGATCATAATTTGAATAGTAATTTATCACAAACATACTTTATTCGACAAATTTAATTCTTTATTCCAAATTATTATTAAATTTATTCTACTTAATATATCTTATCACCTAGATTAAGTATATTTACACTTAAAATAACTTCTCAAATTTATTTAAAAATTCCTTTGATATCATTTATATTATATAATATTCAATTACATAATTAACCTATGAAAATTTAAGTAAGTTATATTAAATGCAATTGAGTATTATCCAAATAAAATTTATGATTTAATTATTTAGGCTTAAATTTTTATTCAAAATTTTGATTTCATTTTATATTTGAAATTATCCTTTATCATAAATTGGAGAATTAAAATTTGCGAGTAACTTCAAATTTATTTAGACATGAATAAATATATGTATCATATATCAAATTAGATTTAAATCATATATCGGTATATATATTACAAATCAAATCATAATTTAAGAATTTCAAATCAGTTTATTTTTTCAAAACTAACCGTAGCAAGGCTAGAGAATAGTCTCTCCACTTCGAAACTCGAAAATAAATGTCGATGATGCGGCCGTCATCACCAAAATTATTTTCCAGCGACAAAAGAGAAGAGCTCTAATTTAAACAGTTAAAATTCTTTGAAACGGTTTCTATTTGAAAATATTTTAAATAATATACACATTAAAACTTTAAATCCATAATTCGAAATTATCGGAAATTAAATTCTCAAATTTCATTTTAAATTCACTTCAAATTCCAAATCAAATTATAACTAAATTTTATAAATTCATTTATTTATATTATTCAATAGTCAATGCTTTAAAAAACAATAAATGAAATTTAATTTTTCACATTTCGGACAACAGATTCATTAACATTTTAATTTCAGAAAAATTTATACGTATATATGATAAAATCATTCCATATTATTTTATTTACTAAGCTCGAAGCAATATTGTGTCAGTTAGCTCTGCTCAAGTGTTTTAGAAATTCTATCGATAGAGTTGATCAGACGAATCGATCGAAAATCCAAATCAACATCAACAACTCAAACAACACAATATATATAAAACATTTTAATATAAATTTACAAATACACTTCCTCGCTCAACATTACAAGAATGGATTTTAAAGCAAGGATAGAGATTCAAATTTGATGTGCTCAAATCAAAGAGAATTTTGATTCGAATATAGGTTCGAAAGAAAAGATAAGATGATTCAATTAACAGAATCGGGAGATGAATAAGCTTATTTAATTTACGGGCAACCTTAACCAGGTCGACCGTGACTTCAAGAATAAGATCAATGCATAATTCCAAGGCAAATCGACATTTGATCTCGAGAAATAGAATTCATACATAGCAAGAGATAGAGAGCATCGTAAACCGAGGATACAGAATTCTCCGGTAAATCGATGTCTATTGTAAAGGAGTTTCACCCTTTTACAAATCATTCAGAGATTGGCGAGACCGCCGATCTATTATAGATATCATTCGAAGTGGAGTTATGCGATACTCCAGAATTTAAAAGAAGATGAATAGTGAGGGACAAGAACGAATTTTGGAACCGAGGGACGTTTCGAAAATTCAAAGGAATTGAGTTAAAAGGAAGAGATTGAAACTCGAATGAGAGTGATTCTGTAAATACATTTACCCTATATGCTGAGTTTTTCCTAGAGCTACCAATGCTCTGATACCAACTGTAACGACCCGCTATTTTGACTATTCGCATCCGCACATGTCAGACTTGAATAATTCAAAATACCGAATTGTTAATCTAAATTTGGCAAAACACAGATATACAGTAAATAAATAATCACAGAATCACAGACACAGAGTAAAAATATGCAGCGGAAGCAAAAGATAGTAGTTCATGAAGCTACTATATATATAACAGAGTTAAATAAGTTACAACAAAAGTCTCGAATATAATAGTCAAATACAATATCAGAATACCCCACTGGAATCAACGGAATATCAGAAAGCTGGATAGATAGCTGGATCTCCAGGCGAAGCTCCAACTCCAAAGGTGAGTCTCAAAAGCTGAACCACTCAGTCTAACCCAAGCGTAAGGAAAATACAAAACACTCGAATCAGGATTAACATTCTTATATCAATAAATCCAACTCAAGTGAAATAACAACTGAAATACAAGTAACTCAAAGGACGTTGGAATAACCATCCTTTAAGGATCCGTTAAACTATCTACTATGTAATACTGTACGCTAAGTAGATAATGTCTATCAGTAATATAAAATATCAAAATATTGTTAAGGCGTTACCATTATCCCCCTTAACACATTTTATATAAATGTCATAGTCTATACAGCACTGTAAACTCCACCGTAAACTAGTGGGATATCAGGGAGTACTCCATAGATATAACACAAAACAAATTCGTAGTTGTCGCGTATATAGGGATGCAAGTATGACAAGGCACATGAGGCAATACCGAAGGTAGTGAAACTACTATTTGCCTGATCCAGACGGGTGAGAACGCATCGCCGCAACGATCGCAACACCGCGAAACAACACTCCTGAAATTCCTAGGGCGCACCAATCAATCACAAGTAATGAGTAGTAGTTACGAAGAAGTGTGTTCGTGTAACAACCCGCATATTTATCGATTTTATATCTAAATATTTTATCGTTAGTCGGATTTTAGTCCGGAAAGCTACTTTTTGCATACGGTCGAATTAGGACTCGGAACCACTCCCATTGAGTTTAAAATGCCGTTTGCGACCTTTTTGAGTATAAGCTTCGATATGTTTGGAGAAAGTTGATTTTTGCTACTTTTCACTTTGTGTTTGGTATGGGCTCAGCCCTATGTTAACTTATGCTCAAATCTGAGCCACTCTCCCCCACTCACCCTCATTCTCTTCTCCTTTCAGTTTTTATAACATTAATGGTGGAGGAGATTGGAAATTAAAACTCCAAAACCCTAGTTTCTCTTGCAAATCAAATTCCTAGCTCCAAACTCAAGAAGAACCCATTGGTAAGCTTCTCTTCTTCTTCTCCAACTTATTCTCTTACCAATTTCAGAAATTCCTAAACCTAATTTTGGGAATGTCCTTGTTTTTGAGCTTAGATTCAAGCTCAATTGGGTTGTGTTGAAGAGAGGTTGATTCTCCATTTGCTTTCAAGCTTCTTCTTGTTCGATTTTGTGAAAAGGTGAGATTTTTATCTCACATCTATGACTATAATTATCTTTGGCTGTTGGGTATGAATTCATAGCACTTCTTCATGTGCATTTGCTCTTGATTTGGATTGGTTTTGTGAATACTCCAATTTTTGGGTTTTTAAGTCAAATTTGTGTGAAATCCTTTTATGGATGTTTGATCATGCTTTTGGTGATGCATCAAGGAGCATATAGGGCCGGGTTGCCGATTGGCATAAACCCTTAGAGCCAATGTTCGTCCGGTTGCATTTTTGAAGAGTTTGCTCTTCATTTGAATAAGGCTGAAAAACAGCCCAGGCATGATTCAGTCGACTGAACCTGGAACCCGAAAGTTTCCAGACATGATTCAGTCGACTGCAAACTCTGTTCAGTCGACTGAACCTGGAAACAGAAAGTTTCCTGAACCTGGAAAATTTCCAGGCACAGGGTCAGTCGACTGGAAACTCTGTTCAGTCGACTGAACCTGCTGTTTGTTTCTAATTTGCCTTTTTGGATTGAAATCCCAATTTAAATCGATTCGTGATAATCCTATTTGTTGTTATCATCTATTATGACTTTGATGACTCTTTTTAGGGATTTTTTAATATCCATTTCGATGGATCCTTTATCGATTTCTTTGGATTTTATTCACGTCTTCGTATGTGAATTTTTGTGATTGATTGTTCTTACAATCTTCTTCGTGATTTGTCACTTTAAAAATATAAAGGTTTTCTATACTAGTAGTAAATATCAAAACTCTTTCCTCAAACGATTTCAATACTATTTTAATACCAAATTCGTTTATAAAACCGTTTTCCAATCTATTAGTATATACAAACCTTTACCTCACTCGTATGAGAAATCTAATTAAACGGCTTAGTAAAACAAGTGGAATGAAACGCTTGCGTTTACTTTGTCGGTTAATTCTTGGACTTGTTCGATTGAACCTCTTGTGACAATTTTCTAGTGGAGATTTACAGTTTGTTCGTAAATATTTAAGTTAAGCAAGTGGTTATGGGGCACGAAGCTAAACTCATATATTTACTAGCTTAGTGTAATTGACACTTCTCGTTGATCATGACGATCATCTTTGTGATTTAGACTAGCAATGTGCGATGTCTCTTTGTCTGCTAGGGAGACTAAACCCCGTTTTGTGGAGTTTCGACTCAATTTGTGATGGGGTAGCAACCCATGGTCTTCGGGCCGTTTGTGGAGCTTCGGCTCAATTTGTGATGGTTAGCGACCATGGAATTAGCGTTCCGTTTGTGATACACGTGTTGGTGGGCTTTATGCTCCCGTTTGTGATAGGCCTCCCCCCTTTGTGATTTCTGGATTTCTTGTGTAGATTCCTCGAATTTGTGTTTCACCAATTTTCGTGATTTCCATTGATAAGTTTTATCAATATTTGTGCATTGGTGAATTTGTGTGTCATTGACTTTAGTGATTTCTGGATTTCTTGTGTAGTCTTCTGGAATTTGTGTGTCATTGACTTTTGTGATTGATATTGATATTAGCGTCAATATTTATGGTATGGTGATCGAAATAAGGAGTATGACGTTTCTTTGATTCTTGTGTAGATTTGGTGACATTGATAAATCTCTTGATGATTATCAACTATGTGTGTGTGTGTGTGTGTATATATATATCACAGCTTGGCATTGTGATTATTATGTGTTTAGTCATATCTCTTATTCTATATCGTTTCATCTGATATCTATAGTTAGACTGATCCGTTTATTATTTTCTTTTTAAATAATACTCGGGTCAGACCGAGATGTTACAGGTGCTTCTGCTTGACTTCTCTCTTGGGATTGATTTCTCTTGCTTTTGGTTAACTACTTAGATTAGTAGTTTTTGTTGTATACATTTGAGTTATAGACTCCATAATGTATACTTATTCTTTTGTGTAGTTCATGTAACTATTCTTTTGTGATATTGTGGATCTCTTTAGACCACTACTCTGATGAACACTTTCATGTGTTATATTCATATCTATTTCCGCCTTTGTGATATGAATTGTCTGTGACTGATTTGTGTTATGCTTATTTCTATATTTGTTTCCGAAGATATTATAGCCACCGTGTGGTAGCTTTGAGTTTGTGTCGGTATGTCGGATTTCCTCTTGAAATAGAATGCATGCTATACTACCTGACTTATCGAGGCTCGCACAAAGCAATTACACGGATGGTCGCTCCTCAACAGCCTTATTCTCCGTGCTAGTCGACAGCATTACTCCGTAGTGTTCTTGGCTAGCGTGGGTATAGAGGTGGGGCGTCACAGCTTGGCATCAAAGCCAAACTTCGGAACAATATGGAATATTATAACAAGGATCATCGTCCTAAGTTCATCTTAGGAGTCGTGCTTTAGGATTTTATTCGGGTCTACGTACCGTTCTATCCTATTTTCTTTTATGATTCCTTGTTTTGTCTATCAAGATTGCTTGATATTCAATTTGGTGAATAACCTTTTTCTTCCTCTTCTTTCTTTCTAAAGGAAGAGAAATGTCTAGACATGGCCGCCCCAGAGCCGTGCCATCTAGCACTCCGCCCCAGGATGGAGTTTTTATGACTGCTCAACAGCTTCTTGATTTAGTGACAAATGCTCAAGCAGCTGGAGCTAACCCGGAACCTACTCACCCAAAGTCGGGATTTGCACGCTTGTGTAGCGATTACACTAATTTGGGTGGGGAGCCATTCAGAGATTCCGAAACTGTTGTTGAAGTACAGGCCTGGCTAAGGTCATGCGATCGAATCTTTTCTCGCATGAATCTTATTGACCTTCACCGAGTTCAGTTGGCCTCTAGTATGCTCCGAGAAAGAGAATTGGACCGGTACGAACTTCTTATTTCTGAGATTAATGAAGCGGATCTCACCTGGGAGAAACTCCGAGAGCGCTTCGAGTTAAAATTCGTACCAGAAGCAGAAAAAGTGACATTGGCTCGACGATTTATAGACCTTGTTCAAGATGAGTCATCCGTGACTGATTACGTCGCCTCCTTCGAGTCGCTTTCCAAATTTGGGGTTGAATACATCAACACCCCTCTTAAGAAGAATCAGAGATTCGTCTATGGCTTAAACAAAAGTCTCAGGAAGCCATTACTTCTAAAGTTAGAAGTTTCTTTCGACCAACTCGTTGATATCGCTCTTCGTCTTGAAGAGGCGGATAGGGAGGGTGATGTTGAAGTGGTGGGAAATAAACCAAACTTCAACAACAAAAAGAGGCCAAACAAATTTAAAGGCCCTTATCCCAATAAGAAAGGGAAGCAAGCAACCTCCGTGGCAAAGACTTCTTCCTTTCGTCGTGGGGAATGCTATGATTGTGGTTCGAAGGACCATTATGCGAACAAGTGCGCAAAGTCTCTTTCTTGTCGCTGCTGCAAAGTTCTCGGTCATGTTATATCTTCATGCCCCAAGCTTCAGGGCAAGAAGGAGGGAAAGTTAAATGTTGCTCAAGCCCCTGGCAACACATCTCGTGGCCAAGGTATTTCTCATTCTATTCTAGATGGAATTATTTTATTTCGTGATCATCCTATTCGAGTTCTTTTTGATACGGGTGCGTCCCATTCTTTTATATCAAAAGAACTTGTTGATACTTTTTCTTTGGATGTTTTTTGTTTAATGAATTCTTTGAGAATTGCGAATCTGGTTGGTGGATCCGCAACAATCAGTTTATTGTGTAAATATATCGAGATTATTTTGTGTGATTTTTCTTTCCGAGCCGATTTGCATGTCATGCGTTATTTAGGCTTTGGAATGATTTTGGGAATGGATTGGCTTAACCGTTATGAAGCTCATATCCTATGTCCCGAGCGGACTATTCATCTTCGACATCCTCAATCTGTTAATCAGGTTTCTGTTATTCTTAAAGATTCAGATTATGCTTTGGTTGCATCTTTATATTCTTTAAATTCTCGTGATGACGATGACGATGATGAGGGTGATATTATTTCTCTTATTCACGTCGTTTGTGAATTTTCCGACAGATTCGAGCCCGTTTTAGGATTACCACCTAAGCAAGCAATTGAGTTCAGAATTAATCTTATTCCTGGAGCTCAACCTATCACTCGTCCTCCTTATCGTATGTCCAATAAAGAAAACGAGGAGATGCGTAAACAATTATCTGAATTGGAAACGAAGCAATTTATTCGCTCTAGTTCCTCGCCTTGGGGAGCTTCAGCTATTTTTGTGAAGAAATCTGATGGTACACTTAGGCTTTGCGTTGACTACCGCAAGCTTAATGATCTTACTATCAAAAATAAATATCCTTTACCTCGGATTGATGATCTATTCGATCAACTTAGTGGTGCTAGAGTCTTTTCACAATTGGACTTGGCTATCGGTTTTCATCAGCTTCATATTGCAGAGGATAGCATTCCTTTGACATCGTTCCATACTCGGTATGGATCTTATGATGGCTTGTTATGCCATTTGGGTTAACGAATGCCCCGGCTTATTTCGTTGACTTAATGAATCGAGTTTTTAAAGACTTTCTCGACCGGTTTGTTCTCATCTTTATCGATGATATTCTTGTGTATTCTAAAACCGAGGAGGAGCATGAAAAACATCTTCGGATTGTGTTGGAAACTCTTAGGAGTAATCAATTAAAGGCAAAATTTCCTAAATGCCACTTTTGGCAATCTCGTGTGAAATTTCTCGGTCATATTATTTCCGAATCCGGAATTTCCGTGGATCCTTCAAAGATTGAAGCGATTCAAGATTGGAAAAGACCGGAGAGTGTGACAGAGATTCGTAGTTTTCTTGGATTGGCGGGCTATTACCGTCGCTTTATCAAAGACTTTTCCAAGTTTGTCGTGCCTCTCACTGGCTTGACGAAGAAAGGTGTTAAATACATTTGGTCGGACAAATGTGAAACTTCTTTTCAGAAATTAAAAGAACTTCTTTCTGATGCTCCTATTCTCGTTATTCCCGAGGGGAATCAAGATTTCGTTGTTTATACCGATGCTAGTCGCGTTGGTTTGGGTGCCGTTCTTATGCAAAGAGAACGTGTTATTGCTTATGCTTCTAGGCAATTGAAGCCTGCTGAGACTAGATATGCCACTCATGATTTAGAGCTCGCGGCTATTGTCTTCGCCCTTCGTATTTGGCGTCATTATCTTTTAGGAGAGAAATTTGTTCTTTATACCGATCATAAATCCTTGAAGTATTTATTCTCTCAAAAGGAACATAATTTGCGTCAACAGCGTTGGCTTGAATTTCTTGCGCCATATGATCTTGATATTCTTTATACTCCCGGTAACGGTAATCGTGTCGCCGATGCTCTTAGCTGTAAACAACAAGCTGTTGTTTCTATGATGATATCCGAATGGAACGATCTCGAGATCTTATCCACTTGTGAGATTCGAGACCGCGTATCCGAGTTACGCTCATCATTTGTTTTATGTAGCCTTGTGGCTCATCCTTCTCTTTTAGACCGCATTCTTGAAGCTCAAAGGCTAGATCCTGAATTGGCTCTTCTTGGCCAAAATATTAGGGATAAAATTGATATTGAAGGATTGAAAGACTTTGATATCGATTCTCGTGGCGGCATTCGGAGGGTTGGTAGACTTGTCGTGCCAAATATTGGTGATCTTCGTGAAGATATTTTAGAAGATTCTCATCGTTCTAAATTTACCATTCATCCCGGTAGTAGTAAAATGTACGGGAATATGAAGCGACTTTATTATTGGGAGGGAATGAAACTCGATATTGCTAACTTTGTTAAGTGTTGCATGACTTGCCAACTCGTTAAGGCCGAACATCAAAGGCCCGGTGGGTTATTGCAACCTTTAGAAATTCAAATTTGGAAGTGGAACCATATTTCCATGGATTTTATAGATGGCCTTCCCCGTTCTCGTTCGGGTCATGATAGCTTATGGGTGATCGTTGATAGACTTACCAAATCCGCCCATTTTATTCCCGTTCGGTCTAACCGAACCGTTCCTTTTTTGTCCAAATTCTTTATCAAAGTGATTGTTAAATTACATGGAGTTCCTACTTCTATAGTTAGTGATCATGATCCATTGTTTACTAATGGATTTTGGAAGAGTCTTCAAAAAGCTTTAGGAACGAGGCTTAATTTTAGCACCGCTTATCACCCCCAGTCCGATGGACAAACTAAGCGTGTGAATCAAACTCTTGAAGATCTTCTTCGTGCTTGTGTGCTTGATTTCGGTGGAAGTTGGGAAGATCATATTTCTCTTGTTGAATTTTCTTATAATAATAGCTTCCAATCTAGTATTGGTATGGCACCTTTTGAGGCACTCTACGGAAGGCCATGCCGATCTCCTTCTTGTTGGCTTGAGGCCGGTGAGAAGTTGGCTTTAGGTCCAGATTTTATTCGTGATTCCACCGAAAAGATTGATCTTATTCGTCATAGGATGAAAGAAGCCCAGAGTAGACAAAAATCCTGTAGCGATAACCGGAGAAGGAAGTTAGAATTTTCTGTGGGAGATCTTGTGTTCATTCGTGTTTCACCAATGAAAGGTGTTGTACGTTTCACTCGATCGGGAAAACTAGCGCCTCGATATATTAGGCCATTTCCTATCACCGAACGTATTGGTTCCATGGCTTATCGCCTTTTATTACCGGCTCAGTTTTCTGCTATGCATGACGTGTTTCACGTTTCTCAACTTCGGAAATGTCTTCGAGATTCCGATTCTATTCTTGAGCCCGGTGTTGTGGAAGAGATTGAAGTTTCGCCTAATTTAGCTTATGAGCAACATCCTATTCGTATCATTGCTTCGGAAGTCAAACGACTTCGAAATAAAGATGTTCCGCTTGTTAAAGTTCAATGGTCTTCAAATCCTAAGGATTGTTCTTGGGAATCTAGAGAGTACATCGAGCGTACACATCCGGACTTACTTTCTCGTGCTCTTTGAGGTGAACTTCTTATTTCAAACTTCTTTTGTGTAGAATATGCTTTTATGGTTGTTACTATATATCTTCTTCTTATAATATTGCGAGGACGCAATTTCTTTAAGGAGGGGAGTCTGTAACAACCCGCATATTTATCGATTTTATATTTAAATATTTTATTTAAATATTTTATCGTTAGTAGGATTTTAGTCCGAAAAGCTACTTTTTGCATACGGTCGAATTAGGACTCGGGACCACTCCCATTGAGTTTAAAATGCCATTTGCGACCTTTTTGAGTATAAGCTTCGATATGTTTGGAGAAAGTTGATTTTTGCTACTTTTCACTTTGGGTTTGGTTTGCGCTCAGCCCTATGTTAACTTATGCTCAAATCTGAGCCACTCTCCCCCACTCACCCTCATTCTCTTCTCCTTTCAGTTTTTATAACATTAATGGGGGAGTAGATTGGAAATTAAAACTCCAAAACCCTAGTTTCTCTTGCAAATCAAATTCCTAGCTCCAAACTCAAGAAGAACCCATTGGTAAGCTTCTCTTCTTCTTCTCCAACTTATTCTCTTACCAATTTCAGAAATTCCTAAACCTAATTTTGGGAATGTTCTTGTTTTTGAGCTTAGATTCAAGCTCAATTGGGTTGTGTTGAAGAGAGGTTGATTCTCCATTTGCTCTCAAGCTTCTTCTTGTTCGATTTTGTGAAAAGGTGAGATTTTTATCTCACATCTATGACTATAATTATCTTTGGTTGTTGGGTATGAATTCCTAACACTTCTTCATGTGCATTTGCTCTTGATTTGGATTGGTTTTGTGAATACTCCAATTTTTGGGTTTTTAAGTCAAATTTGTGTGAAATCCTTTTATGGATGTTTGATCATGCTTTTGGTGATGCATCAAGGAGCATATAGGGCCGGGTTGCCGATTGGCATAAACCCTTAGAGCCAATGTTCGTCCGGTTGCATTTTGGAAGAGTTTGCTCTTCATTTGAATAAGGCTGAAAAACAGCCCAGGCATGATTCAGTCGACTGAAAACTCTGTTCAGTCGACTGAACTTGAAACCCGAAAGTTTCCTGGCATGATTCAGTCGACTGAAAACTATGTTCAGTCGACTAAACCTGGAAACAGAAAGTTTCCTGAACCTGAAAATTTTTCAAGCACAGGGTCAGTCGACTAAAAACTCGGTTCAGTCGACTGAACCTGTTGTTTGTGTCCAATTTGCCTTTTTGGATTGAAATCCCAATTTAAATCGATTTGTGATAATCCTATTTGTTGTTATCATCTATTATGACTTTGATGACTTTTTTTAGGGATTTTTGAATATCCATTTCGATGGATCCTTTATCGATTTCTTTGGATTTTATTCACGTCTTCGTATGTGAATTTTTGTGATTGATTGTTCTTACAATCTTCTTCGTGATTTGTCACTTTAAAAATATAAAGGTTTTCTATACTAGTAGTAAATATCAAAATTCTTTCCTCAAACGATTTCAATACTATTTTAATACCAAATTTGTTTATAAAACCGTTTTCCAATCTATTAGTATATACAAACCTTTACCTCACTCGTATGAGAAATCTAATTAAACGACTTAGTAAAACAAGTGGTATGAAACGCTTGCGTTTACTTTGTCGGTTAATTCTTGGACTTGTTCGATTGAACCTCTTGTGATAATTTTCTAGTGGAGATTTACAGTTTGTTCGTAAATATTTAAGTTAAGCAAGTGGTTATGGGACATGAAGCTAAACTCATATATTTACTAGCTTAGTGTAATTGACACTTCTCGTTGATCATGACGATCATCTTTGTGATTTAGACTAGCAATGTGCGATGTCACTTTGTCTGCGAGGGAGACTAAACCCCGTTTTGTGGAGTTTCGACTCAATTTGTGATGGGGTAGCAACCCATGGTCTTCGGGCCGTTTGTGGAGCTTCGGCTCAATTTGTGATGGTTAGCGACCATGGAATTAGCGTTCCGTTTGTGATACACGTGTTGGTGGGCTTTATGCTCCCGTTTGTGATAGGCCTCCCCCCCTTTGTGATTTCTGGATTTCTTGTGTAGATTCCTAGAATTTGTGTTTCACCAATTTTCGTGATTTCCATTGATAAGTTTTATCAATATTTGTGCATTAGTGAATTTGTGTGTCATTGACTTTAGTGATTTCTGGATATCTTGTGTAGTCTTCTGGAATTTGTGTGTCATTGACTTTTGTGATTGATATTGATATTAGCGTCAATATTTACGGTATGGTGATCGAAATAAGGAGTATGACGTTTCTTTGATTCTTGTGTAGATTTGGTGACATTGATAAATCTCTTGATGATTATCAACTATGTATGTATATATATATATATATCACAGCTTGGCATTGTAATTATTATGTGTTTAGTCATATCTCTTATTCTATATCGTTTCATCTGATATCTATAGTTAGACCTATCCGTTTATTATTTTCTTATTAAATAATATTCGGGTCAGACCGAGATGTTACAGGTGCTTCTGCTTGACTTCTCTCTTGGGATTGATTTCTCTTGCTTTTGGTTAACTGCTTAGATTAGTAGTTTTTGTTGTATACATTTGAGATATAGACTCCATAATGTAAACTTATTCTTTTGTGTAGTTCATGTAACTATTCTTTTGTGATATTGTGGATCTCTTTAGACCACTACTCTGATGAACACTTTCATGTGTTATATTCATATCTATTTCCGCCTTTGTGATATGAATTGTCTGTGACTGATTTGTGTTATGCTTATTTCTATATTTGTTTCTGAAGATATTATAGCCACCGTGTGGTAGCTTTGAGTTTGTGTCGGTATGTCGGATTTCCTCGTGAAATAGAATGCATGCTATACTACCTAACATATCGAGTCTTGCACAAAGCAATTACACGGATGGTCGCTCCTCAACAGCCTTATTCTCTGTGCTAGTCGACAGCATTACTCCGTAGTGTTCTTGGCTAGCGTGGGTATAGAGGTGGGGCGTCACAGTTCGCTCGAGGTAGCTAATCCCATTTTGCCCGGCACGGCTCCTGATTTTAGTCATTTCCAATTTGACACAAGTGTCAAGGCTATCCATTATCGTTCTCTTTCTTCAGTCATCACGTACATCATTCCAACCACTTCATTCTGGATCATCATTCTGCGTATAGTTATTAAAATGGTTTTCGGTTTAGATAGAGAGTATATCCATAACCAATTACGGTTTCTTTAATAACTTTCATAATTATTACACCGATTGGTCGCTAATAAATTTCAAAACCAAATCAATTTCATTTTCAATTATAATTTATAATCAACATAACATTTGTCTTACAACATTAATTTCCAAAATTTACGTTTCAAAACTTTCAAATTACCATTTCAAAGTTTACAATTCAATTTCAATTTTTATTTAAATAATTCAAATATTGATTCAAGTTCGTACATACGTTTCATTCCGAAATCATTTAAGATTGTTTAATTTTCATTCAAATCAATTTAAATTCATTTATCGATTTCCTTCAATATTTGCTAAGTAAATTTATCCTTCAAACAACTTCTATTAAAATTCTAATTCATTTAAATCAGTTACTTACGTTCAACATCGTTATATCAAAACTTCAAATCAAAATAAATTAAATTCGCAATATCAATTCTTCAAATTACAAGTTTACGTTAATTTCAATAAATCTCATTCATTTCAATAAATCACTTTTTATTTCTTGTTAAAGGAATTCAAATTTTCATTTATTTATTGACTTCGTTACAAATTTCATACTCAATTAATAAAGAACTAAATTTCATGTATTCAAGAAGTTTAATTTCACTTATTAACTTAGTTAAATTTTCCAAAGCTAATTTTATAAATAAAGAAACTCAATTTCATTTATTAACGAAGTTCAAATCCACTTATTCAAAAGTTCAATTTCTCTTATCAAAGAATTCAATTTTTATTCAATTGTCAAATAATTTAATCTTGTTAAATTATTAAATAATTTCAATCTTAATTATTAATAATTTCAAAATTTAATAAATTGCAAACTTGGTTATAAATTTAAACATAATTATTAAATCATTTCCACTTAATTACGAAATCATTTCAACTTAGTTATAAATTCAACTTAATAATTTCAAACTTAATTATAATTTCAAACTTAATTATAATTTCAAGTTTAACTATTAAAAGATTTCAAACTTAATAACACCAAAACTGAATTATGACCAATTCTAAATTATTTACTAATAATTCCAAATTTAATTATTAAATAATTAAATTTCAAATAGCGTTCTTTCATCAATTACTACGTTAATATTTGTTCAGATTTCAATATTTACATTTTCCTTTCATAAAGATTCAAATTCTAACCTTATTTCAAAACTTATTCTTTATTCAAATAAAATCGTTATTTTATTTTAAAGCACATTATTGACCAATCGGATTTTTATTTAATTCTCTATTCTAAGTCAAGTTCATTACGGTATTTATCATTTCAACCCGATTCCAATTCAATTCAAAAATCAAAATACAACAAAGGGGACTTGCAGTGTGATAACGGGGATGGTGTCAAAGTAAATAAACAAGCAATAACAACAATCAATAACAATCCAATAATCAATTCGAATAATCCCGAAATAATTGTATTAATTCACACTGTTATATGTGCAAATTAATATAATTGTTTCTAGAATCTACACTATCATTTCATGTAGATTAAAGATTATTACACAAATTATGTTAACTCCTATTTCTGCCACGACCTAAAACTCTGCGACCTATAACTCAGCAGCCCAACGACCTAAGAGTACTTGATGACTTAATGGTCCCAACGACCTAACGGCATAATTGTATTAGCGACCTAACTCCATGAAGCAGCTATGCGACCTAAAGACTTAAGCATTGTCACGACCTACAACCTAGGGGGAGTAGCGACTTAATTCCTGAAGATATGGAGCGACCTATCAAGCTTTGCGACCTAACAGAGAGCTGCGACCTAAAGGAGGCCGCGACCTACCAAGCTTCACGACCTAACCAGATAAGCAAGCAAGCAACCTAAAGACTTTATGCGACCTAACTGTCTACCGACCTATGAAGTTCCGCGACCTAAGGAAGACCGCGACCTATAGAATTCACACGACCTAGCGGAGTGCTTCGACCTAAGGAAGGTCGCGACCTAAGGGATTCAGCGACCTAAGATCAGCTATGGCTACAGGAAAGTACTCACGACCTAGGGTAGGTCGCTAACGACCTAAACACGTAAATAAAGAGGCCGCCTCTACTATGCCGCTGAGTGTTAGGTCGCGCACGACCTAGAACTTGTTGAAAAAAGGATGCGCCTACTCATGAAAAAGGGAAAACCGGAGCTTCATAGGTCGGAGACGACCTACGACCTTACTTAGGTCGGTCACGACCTACGACCTAAGTCCGAGCAAAGCCTATAAATACACCCCTAATTCCAACTAGGAGGAGACTTTTGGCCGACTCTCTTCAAGCACCGATACTCTGCTGCATTCCGAACCAATCTAACACTTGAAGCTCTCAAGACACTAAGAACGCTACAAACAACTTCAAGAAGAGATCACATACATCCAACATGAATTCGAAAACTCTCATCTTCATCGAAGTTTAGGCTACTTGTTCTAAGTCTCTTGCAATTCAAAGTGTATTGTACTTGGGAAGAATTGTATCAGCTTGTAACGAGATCATTAATAAAAGTACTTAAAGTGGACGTAGGCTATACCCTTAAGCTGAACCACTATAAAATTGTTGTTGTTTACTGCTTTTCTGCTATTATCTGCTTGTAATCTGTTCCCGAGCTATCGGGTGGTGCTTTCACAACTACAACTCATACACCGGGGTGTTAGCGTTCAAATTTTAGCGTTAACATTTTTGGTGCTTCCACTGAGAATTGAACTCAGGTGAGTTATCATCATTGCTTCACAGAGATTTGTAGAGAGAATTTTCTTGAAGACCAGAAGTCTGTCTGAGATTATGGCTCCTGGAAGGAAGAGTAGATCTGTCAGATCTGGGAACGTTCAAGAGGGAACATCCGCTTCCCCTGTACCTAATCAACCCACTACGTCTGCTGGGGTTACGAAAGCGGAGTTGGATGCTGCAATTTTAGGGCTGAACCAACAGATCAATGCCCAAAATGCACAACTCGAGGCTCAAAATGCCCAAAATGCTCTAATTCTGAATAAGTTGAATGATTTGCTCGGGGCAAACAATCAACCGGCTGGTAATGGAAGGAATTATGCTGGCAACATTCATGATGCTAATGAAAGGAATGCTCCTGAAAGGGCTGCCAGTCCCTTTGAGCAAACGCTTTCGGAGGTTGGTGGATCTGGAACTCGACATGATGAGGAGTATCTTTCTGGAATGGTCCGGCAAATCATGAAAGAAAGTATGCATAGGGTTGAAGATGAGAAAGAATGGGGTTTCGCCCCAAGTAAAACTCCATTTACTGAGAAAATCTTAAAGGCGGAATTTCCAAGGAAGTTTGTCCCTCCAACTATCCCAGCTTACAAAGGGACAAGTGATCCGAATGAATTCTTGTATAAATATGATTGGCACATGACAGGTGCCAGAGCCTCTGACGAGATAAAGTGCCGATATTTCCCCGTATACCTTGACGGTGTGGCTCTACTGTGGTTCACCAAGTTTCAAGTCCGATCTATTGATCAGTTTTCAGACTTGACCCGAAAATTCAAGGAGCAGTTCAGACTATATGCTTCAAAGGCCAAGGACATCATGTCGTTGTCGAGTATAGAACGGAATCCTGGTGAATCTATCAGATCTTTCTTGAACCGCTTTAATATAGCGCTGGCAGAGGTGGACAATGTTGAACCGCGAATGATATTGACTTATCTGATGAGGGCTATTGATAAGTCGAGCGAATTTGGGAAATGGCTAAACATGAAGGAGCCAACCTCCCTCGAAAAGTTCTACAAAAAGGAAGATGAATTCATACGCCTGGAAAGCCGTCCTTTACCAGTAAAGGCAGTGTTGGAGAAAGTTGAAGATAACACTGTCGCTCCACGCAAGAATGAATCGGTGGGGCAAAAAAGGGAGAGTAATAATGGAAAGAAACAGGGTAATCTGAAGAGGCCCCGATCCTTCAAGCCATCAGAGTATACTCCATTATCACATACGCCAGAGCACATCTACCTTGCCACTAAAGATTCTGTTGATTTTCCTAAACCTATCCCTTTGAGGACCGGGAAAAGGCTATACAGAGTGGGAAGTTCTGCCGCTTCCATAATCAACCCGGTCATGAGACTGATGAATGCCGCCAGTTGAAAAATCTGATTGAAGAGTTGCTAAGAGAAAACAAGTTGCAGCAATTTGTGAAAAAGAATAGCAACAATCCTGCATCGTCAAGTCAGGGGCAACAGGCTCCTGTTCATCAGCCTAGGATAGGTGAGCAAGCTACGGGGCATGAATCTGGAAGGCCCATTATCAATGTCATTACAGGAGGACCTCACCCAGCTGGCAAAAGCTGGGGTGAGATGGAGAGATATACCAGGGCTTTGAAATATGTTCCAGCCGAAGAAGACGTCTTTGTTTTAGAAGACACTACGCCCCTGAAACAACAGAAAACTTTCAGTGATGATATTATTTTCAGAGCCAGAGATTCCACAGGTATCGAAGCTCCTACCCTAGATCCCTTGGTCATCTCAGCCGGTATCGGACCGGCCATTGTCAGAAGAGTTCTCATTGACTGCGGAGCATCATGTAATATCCTCTTCAAGAAGACATTCGACCAAATGAAAATTCCTATGGTCGATGTACAAGCCTCATCGCAGAAGATCGCTGGCTTCACTGGGGAGCCAAAGCAACCAATAGGAACCATCGATCTGCTTGTAGAACTTGGGGAAGGAGAAAGGAAAGTAGTCCGCAAGCAAACATTTGTGATTGTCGATGAGTTTTCTGCTTATAATGCTTTCCTTGGCCGTCCAACGCTTGCAGCGTTCAAAGCTATCCTAGCCCCGTGGTGCCTCACTATTAAATTCCCTACAGACAATGGAGTAGGAGTTATAAAAGGGGATCAAAATGCTGCGCGAGTGTGCTATTTGACAGAGTTGCGAGAGTCAAGAAAAAGGGAAATGGGAAAGGATGCGGCAGCCCCGGTCCGCATCAAAGAGCCAGCCTTGTAGCAATTACGGGGCGGACCCTGCACTGGCGAGCATAGCGGGGCACGGAAAGAGATGGATCACAGAAAAGCCAGTGAAGGGGAGAATAGAGTAGTGCCGGTTGAAACGACAGTACCGGTACCTGTTGACCCGAAGGACCCAAATAAGGTGTTGAATGTGGGTTCACAGCTTAATGTGTCAATTCAGAATATCTTGATATCTTTCCTGAAAGCAAATCTGGATGTCTTCGCTTGGACTCATGCTGATATGTGTGGAATATCTCCAGAAGTTGCAGTACACGCTCTGAATATTGACCCAAAGTTTACACCAGTAAAACAGAAAAGAAGAACCCAAGGTCCAGAAAGGTCAGCAGCATTAAAAGAGGAAGTTGATCGACTCATGGAAAATAACTTCATCAAAGAATCTACATATCCGAATTGGGTTTCAAATCCTGTGCTGGTTAAGAAAGCTAATGGAAAATGGAGAGTGTGCATCGATTTTTCAGATCTGAACAAGGCCTGCCCCAAAGATTGCTTCCCTTTACCCAGGATCGATCAACTGGTAAATGGAACAGCGGGGCATGAATTGTTATCTTTCATGGATGCCTACTCCGGATATAACCAGATCATGATGCATGAACCGGATCAGGAGGACACGAGCTTTATCACCGATGTTGGTCTTTATTGCTACAGAGTTATGCCCTTCGGATTGAAAAATGCAGGGGCAACCTCCCAAAGACTTGTTAATGCTATGTTCAAACCGCAATTGGGCAAAACTATGTAAGTCTACGTCGACGACATGTTAGTAAAGTCTAAGAAAGCAGCGGATCACATTGAACACTTAGCAGAAATGTTCGCAGTCCTCCGGAAATACAGAATGAAGCTTAACCCTCTGAAATGCACGTTTGGGGTCGAGTCCGAAAAGTTCTTAGGGTTTATCGTCGGCGCTAGGGGCATTGAGGCTAGTCCAGCTCAAATTACTGCCTTAAATGAAGTTAAAGCTCCTAGAACGAAGAAGGAATTGCAAAGTCTGAACGGAAAGGTCGCCGCCCTGAGTCGGTTCATTTCCAAAGCTACTGATAAATGCATCCCATTCTTTGATGCTCTGAAGAAAGGAAAGAAGAACTTTGAATGGACTCCCGAATGCCAAAAAGCCTTTGATGAATTGATCCGTCATATGGAAACGCCTCCAATACTTTCTAGGCCAGGCAATGGTGAGGATCTTCTTATATACTTGGCAGTATCATCTCATGCTCTAAGTGCAGCGTTGATTCGGGAAGACAAAAGGATTCAACATCCGGTTTACTATATCAGCAAAAGACTCACTGGGGCAGAGCTGAATTACTCCAAGTTGGAAAAACTCGCCTATTGTCTACTAGTTGCATCAAGGAAGTTGAGGCAATATTTCCAAGCTCATCCTATCAGAGTACTCACCGATCAACCTCTAAAGCAAGTCCTGTTTCGCCCTAAAACTTCGGGTCCCCTTCTAAAGTGGAACATTGAACTCAGTCAATATGACATCACTTATCACCCCCGAAAAGCAATCAACGGACAAGCTTTAGCTGATTTCATTGCAGAATTCACAGAGAAAGGTAATGGTGAGGAAGAAGCGATCAATGATTCCCCAATCCAGTGGAAGTTATATGTTGATGGCGCAAGAAATGACTACTGTTCTGGAGCAGGGGTGGTACTTGAAACTCCTGAAGGTCGGTCATTATGCTATGCACTAAGATTGGAATTTCCTTCAACAAACAATGAAGCAGAATATGAAGCTCTTATCGCAGGACTGAAAATCGCTAAAGAACTAAACATCCGAGCATTACAGATCTTTAGTGATTCTCAGCTTATTGTATGCCAAGTCAAGAAGGAATTTCAAGCGAAAGGGGGAAACCTGCCCGCTTACTTGTCAAAGGCTTGGGAACTTCTGTGTGAGCTCGATCACTATTCAATAAGCCACATTCCTCGGGAAGAGAATATGAAGGCAGATTCCCTCGCAAAGTATTCAAGTTCTGGTGAAGCTCAACTATTGGGATTAGTCCCCGTAGAAGTCCTTTCAGCAACAAGTATAGACGAGATGGATATTGACTGGATTATGAATGTATCTCAAGAACAAGAGTCATGGATGACTCCAATACTGGACTACCTACTCAGAGGTTCTCTGCTAGAAAATTCGATAGAGAGACGGAAGCTACTAAGGAAGCCTCTCGCTATGTAATTCAGGATGGCCGATTATACAGACGGGGATTCTCAATGCCATTGCTTCGATGTGTATCCAGGGAAGAGTCCAAAACAATCCTAGCTGAGGTACATGGAGGAGAATGTGGTGATCATTCAGGTGGCCAAACATTAGCAAAGAAAATTCTCCGATACGGATATTTTTGGCCAGAAATTAATCATGATGCTGCAAGCTATTCCCGAAAGTGTGACAGATGCCAAAGATTTGCCAAAATTCCTAAAGCGCCTTCAACTGAACTCACAAAAATGGTCAGTCCATGGCCGTTTGCAATTTGGGGAATGGATCTCATTGGGCCGCTACCGACTGCCAAATCAGGGATTAAATATGCTATTGTTGCAGTTGATTATTTTACTAAATGGGATGAAGCTGAACCATTGGCTACTATCACCTCTAAGAAGATGATAAGTTTCGTGACCAAGAATATCATTTGCAGGTATGGTGTGCCTCAGAAAATAATCACAGACAATGGTACTCAGTTTGAAAGCGAGGAATTCCAAGATTTTTGCAAGCGATTCAAAATCCAGAAAAGCTTTTCAGCAGTTGCTCATCCGCAGGCAAACGGGCAAGTGGAAGCAGTAAACAAGATCATCAAATCAACCATCAAA
This sequence comes from Allium cepa, assembly GCA_030765085.1. NCBI lineage: Eukaryota > Viridiplantae > Streptophyta > Magnoliopsida > Asparagales > Amaryllidaceae > Allium > Allium cepa. The sequence continues at coordinate 761,882,504 of CM060937.1, read as the reverse complement.
AAGCAACTTGAAAGAGCAAAAGGTGGTTGGGTCGATAAGCTACCACTTGCACTATGGGCATACAGAACCACTCACAAAACTGCGACTGGGCACACTCCTTTCTCATTAGCATACGGATCGGAAGCAATGATCCCGGTAGAAACAGAGGTTCCTTCACACAGAAGGATCCATTTCAATCAAGCAGAAAATGAAAGGCTACAGTTTGAAGCGCTAGACTTCCTTGATGAAAAAAGAGATGAAGCTAATCTCAGAATTGCAGCTCATCAACAAAGGATAGCCAGACATTTCAATTCCAAAGTTCGCCAACGCAGCTTTGAGATTGGAGATCTAGTCCTGAAGAGAATTATGACAGCAACAGGTGTGTTTGGGCCAAATTGGGAAGGACCATATGTCATAGGTCAAAAGCTTCTTGACGACACATTCAAACTCACCACTGTTGAAGGAGATCAAATTCCAAGGGCATGGAACAGCAATCATTTGCGTCCATACTTTACTTGAAAATTTTGTTGAAACATTGTAAAAAGAATTATGAATGTATGATTCTTGTAATTGAAAGCAATTGTAAAACTGATGCAAGTAAATAATGAAAGAATATAAAGTGGATGTAGGCCCAATTTCCTGGCCGAACCACTATAAATCTTGTGTTCCTTATTATTATTACATGTTTGCTTTATTCTCGATATAAAAGGTACATAGAATGTATTGCTGAAATGTCGATTTGAATTTTTGCAGACAATGGAAGCGAAACTTGCACATAAAAAGACCAAGTGATTCTCGCCAAATTTCAAGTCACAAGAGCCCCGAATTCAAATCCTAGATAGGAAGTACTTCAATTGAACGGCCTATGATTTCGACAGAAACGGGTCTTTGCTAATAAATTGAGATCGTTTGAACAAACAAACATCCACTTAAAAAGCTAGTGCTCGTTCTCACGAAATTGCCTGACAATGAAGCACACTTCCTTGGATTAAACAAGTTACTTGTAAAAAAAAAAAAAAGAAAAGAAAAAAAAAAGGGGGCAGAGGATCATTGAAAAGGCATAAGCAAGTGAACAGAGGAACAACCAAAGCTATCATCGGCAGCACAAGTCCTCTTCGGAGGCACGACTCTTCGGAGGATAAAGACCTCTAATGGGTCATACGCCACAAAAAAGAAAGTTCTCTACTCAACAAAAAAGATTGGAGGAGTCCTGACCCTCCAACCATGAGAGAGTAACTTCCAGGCGATGAAAACCCTCTCTGAGGCACATTTCACCAGGAGTTGAAGTGTTATGACCGCTCTTCGGAATTTCACTTCACCAGAGTTGAAATGCAAACAAAATAAAAGCCCTCTTCGGAGGCCCATTTCAACAGGAGTTGAAGTGTTATGACCGGCAACAACCGCTCTTCGGAATTACACTTCACCAGAGTTGAAATGCAAACAAAATAAAAGCCCTCTTCGGAGGCCCATTTCACCAGGAGTTGAAGTGTCATGACCGCTCTTCGGGATTTCACTTCACCAGAGTTGAAATGCAAACAAAATAAAAGCCCTCTTCGGAGGCCCATTTCACCAGGAGTTGAAGTGCAACAACCGCTCTTCGGAATTTCACTTCACCAAAGTTGAAATGCAAAACAAGATAAAGACCTTCCTGGAAGCCCATGTTTCACCGAGATTGAAATAAAACTTCCAAGTGTCGAAACGTGAAAAGGCTTTCCTCGAAGGCACAACTCTTTGGAGGTACACGTTTCACCAAGATTGAAATAAAACTTCCAAGTGTTGAAACGTGAGAAATCCCTCCTCAGAGGTACAACCCCCTCCCGGGGACACAATTAAAAAGAAAGACCTCTTCAGAAGCCCACGTTTCACCGAGATTGAAATAAAACTTCCAAGTGTTGAAACGTGAAAAAATCTCTCCTCAGAGGCACAAATTTTTATTAAAAAAAAAAGAAGAAAGAGAAAAATCCTCATCAAGAGCGTACTTGATGACTTTACCTATTCTAAAAAAAAAGAAGGGGGAAGAAAGCTAAAGTACATTCAGAGGTCCGCTTTACCACATAGAAGAATTCACTTGGCAAAATATATACATACGCAAAAGGAAAAAGTGATTTCTTCGAAGGACAAAGCGTAGAAACTTATATGAAGGAAGTTGCACTCTACGAAAATTCTCTTCGAGAATGAAGTAATTATTCTTTAGAAAATGAGAGTGCAAGTCCCCTCAAAGTATACGATATTGCAGTAAGCTCATGGTATAGGGGCAACATGGTATAGTTACATACAAAGCGGTATAACTATGTCGGCAAAGTACGCTCAAACAACATACCACAAGCTCACCGCAACATCGTATAAATAAACTTATGCAAAAATGAATAATAAATGCATTCTCAAATTCAAACAAAAGTCTGTACAAATAAAGAATCATTTTATTCAATTGCAGATATTGCAGATACAGGTTTCAAAATAAAAAGCAGGGGCCGGTGCCTGCACAACATCCGACCATTACACAAAAAAGGAATCAAAAAGCTCAACTCTTCATTTCTTCTTGCCGCCTTTAGACCCTTTACCCGGCCGAGTGGTTAGCTTTTCAGGTCTTTCAGGTTGGTCTGAAGGCATAAGGGAAGAAGGGGAGGGAGGTGCAACTGGTGCAATTTCCGGTTCCTCTTCAGTGGTGATAATTTTCTTCCCCCTCCTCTTCGATGTCCCATGCTTCTTTCTTCTCTTCGAAGAAGACTCACTCCCCGGAGTAACGAGAGCGGACAAAACTACGTCGTCAGAAGGAGTCCGCTCCGGAGAGATCTCGCCTCCTTCGAGTCCCTCATCTTTTTGCTCCTGCGAAGCAATAGGGTCATCCAAGCCATGAAGAGCCTCAATTTTATCCTCTTGTGACCCAGGTTGTGAAGCAGAAGGAGGAGTCACCTGAAGAGATGGAGGAGGAATAACCAGAGAAGGCGAAGTCTGCACGGCACTTGTTGTTTCAACTGCAGAAGAAGAAAAATTGAAAATGTTAGTATCTTCCCGAAAGAAGGGAGATATGGGTTCATCGAGATTCAAGAGGTAATCGAGAAGCTCATCAAATTTCTGAGGAATAAGCAGGTAATCCACCTGAATCGGACCAATGTCGAAATTACCTGTAGATGTTGGCTTCGTCAGTTCAATCTCATAATTCTGAGCCCCGATGTCCTCCAAAGCCTCTTCATCAGTAGGGGTAATTACCCCGGTTCTTGTAGGAGGCGGAGAATGAGCACTAGAGCCTGTAATGTCCACCTCGGGAGAAACTAGAGGACGTTCAGAGGTAATAGGCGGTACTTCTTTTTCAGAACGCTCCTCTTCCGCCATCCCGGCCCGCGCTCTGGCAAGCTGCTCCTTTCCCTTGGCAAGAGCGGCGCGGGCTTCATCATCAAGATAATGCTCTTCAAGGGCTGACTCAGCATATCCAGCACCTTTACCACCGAGCATATCAAGTGCTGCCTCCCAAACTTCAGCCAGTGTGATTTCATACTTGGGGCCTAGAAAGGCAAGGCTGCCACGTCCCAAAATGCTGTGCAGATAAAAATCGAATGATGTGGAGCTAATGTCAGCTTTGGTTGCTTGATGAGCCTCTTCGGCCGCAAGTTTACCAGCAACAGCCTCGTCGCGCTCCTTTTCGGCCATAGCAAGTCGAGTTTTTAACAACTCTATCTCCAAGCTTTGAGAGCCGGTCTGTTCTCGCAGTTGTACAGTTTCAGCACGATATTCTTCTATGACCTTTTCCTTGTATGCATGCTTATCTTCGACTGCTCTTTGACTGGCATGCGCATCTCGTACTTGTTGCTGAAGCATGCTCTCCTTTTGAGAATGGAAAGTAGATGAAGTAGCTAATTCTTCTTTAAGTTTTTCTACTTCCGCTTCCAGCTTTTCATTGTAGGAAGCAATACTTCTCATTTCGGCGTCATGCTGTTCGAGAGTCTTCTGCCACTCAGCCTTATCATTCTCCATTGTTAGCATGGCCTCGAGATTGGCTCGGTTAACCCTCTGAAGTTCGTCGACGAGTTTTTGCCAGTTCGACATTCTTTCGATATCGGTCCTGACAGTATCAAGATTTCGCAGCATAGCCGGTTTGTCGAGAGGAACCAAGTCGAGATCAAATCGAACCCCTCTCAGGCACCACTGAGGAAATCGACTTTGAAGAGTGGGAGGACCTTGCCCGACTTGGTATGCGGGCCGGTTGATGATTGCTTGAATGTCGGAGCGAACGGGAGCAGGAGATTGAGCAGGGACATGTTCAGAAGCTGAAGGAGTTGTTTCTTCAGTAAGTTTAGCCTGCTTGCTAGAAGAATCGTCTATGTGACTCTTTCCTCTCTCATCATGAGCTTTTCTCTTTTGGGTATCATCATCTCTGTGGGGAAGATCATGTCTTTCTTGTTCCCTTCGGCGACGTTCTTCATATGCTCGTCTCTCGTCGGCTTTCCTGATGGCCCTCTCTTCATCCGACTCTCTGTAAGAAGGAAGGTAACGCCTGTAATCATACTGGCTACGCCTCCCTTTGCGCTGGAAATCATCATAATACGAGCCGCTGCGCCCCATAGGAGAATCTGGAATTAAAATAATAAGCTTTAGAAATCTTTAAAGTACAAGAAGATAAGTGCATAGAAGTGATGAGAAATCCAAAGTGTCGTGTGACGTGTAAACTACGCGCATCGAGTTACAAACCACTCTGTGGAATAGAAGTAGTGATAACTTGAGTAGGAGGAGTTGACATTTGTTGAAAAGAAGATGTCGCCTCGATTACAGAAGAGACAGTTTTAGAAACATCATCTTTGAAAAGTTCTTGAGATGTCACAATTAAATCGCTCAACCCCTCAAAAACATCATCGCCATCTTGTTTTTTGGAGCTTGCTTTCTTAACTCCTTCACTAGTAGATCGAGGGGGTTCTTCCTCTTCAGTAACTGGGGCAAGTACAGACTTGTCAGATGGCCCCGCAACATCTTTCGGAATTGAACACTTAACTAGTGAAGTTTCTATAGAGGTTCCTCCCTGCAAGTGCTCTTTAGTGGAGACTGGGGCATCAGGAGTACTCGTCGGAGAATCAGGAACCTCCGTTGGAACTTCATGCATTTGAGTGGAACGAGAAGGATGTAGAAGCTCAAACTGATGAAGAAGTCCTTCTGTCAATAGAAATTTTGCGCTTCTTTCTTCAGCAGCCACAGTGCTTAGCCTTTCAAAAACTGACTTATGGGTGGAATCTCTAGAAGGAGGAGGAAGTGCTGGAAAATTAAGGAATGGAATCAGCATCTAGCAATACGAACCAGGTAAAACTTAGAATGAAATTAAAGAGAAAAAAGATCTCACTTCCTACTCTCCAGTCTGCGTAAAATTCTGCGGGGCAACGAATGTAGAAGTATTGATTCAGGAATCCATGTGCACCCTCCGGTAAATCCAAAATAAGTTTGCGGTTCCTCGCACCTCTTACAAGTACAATTGAAGGATGGTCCTTGTTCTTCGCAAAAGTGCACAAGTAACAGATTTCCTCAAAACTCGGAAGACGATCAAGAGTCCTCCTGAACAGAACACACAATCCCATCAAAATAGCATAGCCATTGGGGTGCAGCTGGAAAGGAGAGATCGTCAGTCGAAGTAAGATTTGCCGGAGAAATTCATTAAAAGGAGGAATTGCTCCACTCAAGCACATTTGTCGATTAATGGCAACAAAACCGTAAGGTGGTCTATCAGCAGAGTCATTTGGTCCAGGGAGTAAAACTTCTGCCTCGGCAATGCCAAATTGAACGCATAATTGATTAAGCGCCCGCTGTTTCAAAATGGTAGGAGTTCTTTCCGGAGGATTCTCTAGTGGAATAGCAATCGGGAAAACCCCTTCAGCGTGTTCTATCATCTCTTCTTGTTGAGACATCATTCTACATAAGCGACTGGATGTTCAGATGAGAAGGTGCACGTTTCCTAAAAAGTGTGAAGTGTTGTGCATAACTTTTTTAAAAAAAAAGAAAGCAAACATAACTGAAGTTAAACTAGTTGACAATTAGTCAACTATGAGATTTCAGGACTTGTTAATATAAAGCTCAAGTGAAGTGTTAATGCGAACGAATCAACTTTAAATGGATATTTTAGTTTTGCTTTAACACTTCACTTGAATTCATTGGTTCACAGCATTTCGTTCACACAATTCATTTAAGTTAATTACTCTTTATCAACTAATCTGTCATTCGATGTGGGCAGTCAATGGCAGTATATTCGTCCCAGTTTTCTGCAAATATTATGTTTAACAGGTTATTAGCATTAGAGATAATCTGCAAGGAAGTACAACAAAATCCAAGTTCAAACAGTTCAATCAAAGTTGTCTCAAAATGTCACAAGTCCTAGGTCGTCCGGCGACCTAGCATAGGTCGGAACCTTCTTAGGTCGCGCTGTGCAAAGTAAAGAATAAGGCATTTCAATCTCGTCATAGTGTTAGCTCGGCCGCGACCTAGAGTCTATGTCGCAAGAAAGTTAGGTCGTGCGGTTCCTAGCTCGAGTAACTCTTAGCTCATGAAAAGTCTTAGGTCGCGCAAATATTAGGTCGTTCAGCGACCTAGTATGGGTCGAAACTATTCCTTAGGTCGCAAGGGTTCTTAGATCACGAATTATCTTAAATCGCTCAGATTCACTAGGTCGCTAGCTTCCTCTCCACGCAATGCTTCACCGGACCTGATAACCCGCTATCAACTACACCGAAATCCATCATCCTATTCGTGAAGTTCATCATCTTTTCATACCACCAAACCATTCGAAAACCGATTCAAAGTATCTCCGATCTATCATAAATCTAACTCATTACTGTGCGTTCGTGAATCGCAACAACCACAATAACCAGTGACGATCGAAAATCGATCACAGCGCAACTCAAAGTGAAGCGCGACGCGCAAAATCGATTTGAAGTTCAGAGGTTGGGGTTCGTGGTTCGATGGTGATTATGGAATGAATAAAGATCGAAGATGCTTACGTAATTTGATAGCAAGAATGAATTGATGAATGATTTGGTTGAATTCGTCTTTAAAATCGCAGAATTCTGTTAATGGCAGAGCAAGAAATTGAAGCAGTTAGGTAATGGAGAAGAAACGACCTAGCAATTTATATGGAGCTGAAAGAAGAAGGCGAGTAGACACGCGAGTTAGCGTATGTTTTAGGTCGCTTACGACCTAGCAAAGTTAAGTCGAAGCACACGACCTATGACATAGGCCTGTACTTCGAGGGGCAAATGTTAACTCCTATTTCTGCCACGACCTAAAACTCTGCGACCTATAACTCAGCAGCCCAACGACCTAAGAGTACTTGACGACTTAATGGTCCCAACGACCTAACGGCATAATTGTATTAGCGACCTAACTTCACGAAGCAGCTATGTGACCTAAAGACTTAAGCATTGTCACGACCTACAACCTAGGGGGAGTAGCGACTTAATTCCTGAAGATATGGAGCGACCTATCAAGCTTTGCGACCTAACAGAGAGCTGCGACCTAAAGGAGGCCGCGACCTACCAAGCTTCACGACCTAACAAGATAAGCAAGCAAGCAACCTAAAGACTTTATGCGACCTAACTGTCTACCGACCTATGAAGTTCCGCGACCTAAGGAAGACCGCGACCTATAGAATTCACACGACCTAGCGGAGTGCTTCGACCTAAGGAAGGTCGCGACCTAAGGGATTCAGCGACCTAAGATCAGCTATGGCTACAGGAAAGTACTCACGACCTAGGGTAGGTCGCTAACGACCTAAACACGTAAATAAAGAGGCCGCCTCTACTATGCCGCTGAGTGTTAGGTCGCGCACGACCTAGAACTTGTTGAAAAAAGGATGCGCCTACTCATGAAAAAGGGAAAACCGGAGCTTCGTAGGTCGGAGACGACCTACGACCTTACTTAGGTCGGTCACGACCTACGACCTAAGTCCGAGCAAAGCCTATAAATACACCCCTAATTCCAACTAGGAGGAGACTTTTGGCTGACTCTCTTCAAGCACCGATACTCTGCTGCATTCCGAACCAATCTAACACTTGAAGCTCTCAAGACACTAAGAACGCTACAAACAACTTCAAGAAAAGATCACATACATCCAACATGAATTCGAAAACTCTCATCTTCATCGAAGTTTAGGCTACTTGTTCTAAGTCTCTTGCAATTCAAAGTGTATTGTACTTGGGAAGAATTGTATCAGCTTGTAACGAGATCATTAATAAAAGTACTTAAAGTGGACGTAGGCTATACCCTTAAGCCGAACCACTATAAAATTGTTGTTGTTTACTGCTTTTCTGCTATTATCTGCTTGTAATCTGTTCCCGAGCTATCGGGTGGTGCTTTCACAACTACAACTCATACACCGGGGTGTTAGCGTTCAAATTTTAGCGTTAAACAATTATTTATACGGTTCTTCACTTGTCTAATTTATTCAATTTCAAACTACATCAATTTATACAACATACATTTAAATGGTTCAAGGTGTCGTTAACACTATTTCTACGTGTCAATTTATTTAACATTAAAAGGGGTCATATTATACAAATTTAACTAATAAACTACAACACATATCAATTTCAAATTGTTAACCACGTCGATTTCAATTTCACTTTATTTATCGCTTAATACATTAACAATTTAACATCCAATTACAACACCAAACAATCAATCATTTATCAACCAAACTGAATTATCATTGCATAAATAACAGATAATGGTGTCAGATGTCAAAGGTGAACTGATACCTAAATAACAGTGTAATAAATAACAGCATCAAATTTCAATTGAAATCAAATTTAATAAATAAAGGATATTAATCGTGAGTGATTGCTCACCTTTCGAGGCTAGAGAGAACAGGGCAAACATTCGAAAAAATTCACGAATTCGAAAATCCACCAAATCCAAACGATAGATGTCAAGCGAAGTAGCTGAACACGGATTGACAAACGAGGCAGATAATAAGGAATCGATGAATTGAGTCAGAATATGCTCGATATAAACTGAATTGAAACGTATACTATACTATTATTTTCCTTAAAACTAATATTTAAATAAAAAATACAGATTTAAAATGACATATCTACATATCACGTTAAAATTTAAAGTTAACATATACTTTCTCAATATTAAATTTAAATCCCATATATATACAGTGAAACTTCATATTATACTAATAAAAGAACCATATTTTGTTAAGACTCAAAGTTTCAAAATTTGACAACATAATTATTTAACCGTACATCATACATATATCTACAAAAACATTCAAAAGTCTATCTTAAGATATTATCATACTTTTGAGCACGTAAAATGTGACGCCCCACCTCAAAACCCATGCTAGCCAAGAACACTACGGTGTAGTGCTGTCAACTAGCGCGGAGAATAAGGATGATGAGGAGCGACCATCCATGTAATTACTTATCACACGGTGGCTAAAAATAATCTTCGGAAACAAACATAGAAATAAGCATAACAAAAATTAGTCACAGACATCCATATCACAAAGGCGGAAGAAGAAATGAATATATAACTAACAAATGAAAGTGTACATCAGAGTAGTGGTCAAAAAGATCCATAATAATACAAAAGAATAGCAATACGTGCTATACCAAAAGAATACAACTATGAGTCTATATCTCAAGTGTATACAACAAAAACTGCTAATCTAAACAAGTAGCCAAAAGTCTGTGTAGTGAATCACTGGGGTTGAAGTCAAGCAGAAGCACCTGTAACATCTCGGTCTGACCCGAGTATTATTTATAAGAAAATATAAACGGATCAGTCTAGCTATAAATATCAGACGACATGATATAAAATAAGAGAAATGGCATATGCGAATAATATCCATAACATCATACTTCTATAAGTATGTAAATGATAATCAACAAGAGATTAATCAATATCACAAGAATCTTCTCAAAGATCCAAAAGGGTATCATACCCAAAACTTGTACTCATAACAAGTCAATGACATAAATTCCATAAATCAACACAAGAAATCCAGAAAATCATGAAAAAGAAAGAGGCCTATCACATGACGGTCCGAAGACCATGGGGAGCTACCCCATATGTGTGAGTCGAAATCACACAGATGAGGTCTAGACTAGCCAAAAATCAAAAAGGTATGTGTGAGTGAAATCACACAGGTGGTGTCTAGTTTAACCTCGCAAACAAAAACGTACGTTAGAGTGAAATCGCACAAGTGGTTTCTAGACTAACCAAGAAGGTAAAAAGGTATGTGTGAATGAAATCACACAAGTGGTGTCTAGTCTAACCAAGCAAACAAGAGACATCGCACAACCGCTAGTCTAAATCATAAGAATGATCGTCATGATCAACGAGAAGTGTCAATTACACTAAGCTAGTAAATATAAAAGTTTAGCTTCATGTCCCACAACCACTTGCTTAACTTAAATATTTACGAACAAACTGTAAATCTTCACTAGAAAATTGTCATAAGAGGTTCAATCGAACAAGTCCAAGAATTAACCGACGAAGCAAACGCAAGCGTTTCATACCACTTGTTTTACTAGGCCGTTCAATTAGATTTCTCATCCGAGTGAGGTAAATGTTTGTATATACTAATAGACTAGAAAACGGTTTTATAAACGAGTTTGGTATTGAAAATAAAGTTGAAATCATTTTGATGAAAAAGTTTTGATATTTACTACTAGTATTGAAACCTTCATATTTCTAAAGTTGTCTCGAAGAATGGTAAACTCAGCATCTCAACAAAGCAAGTTCTGTTGAATGTTTTTCAGATATGATCCCCTACGGAGAGGTGGTCCAGGGGGTTGGCAACCCCCCAAGGTGGGGGTGCGGGGGCAACGCCACCGCTACGGGGTTCGACCTGCCCGGTTAGGTCGCCGGGGTCCAGGGGGCAGCGCCCCGTCCAAAACGGTACGACCTAGTGAAGACAAGCGGCCTACGACCTAAAACAAAAATGAGGTCTAACGACCTAAGGGGGTGCGCGACCTAAGAAGGTACGCGAGCTAAGGATAAGCGAACTAACAAGGTTCACGACCTAAGAAACACAAGGTCACGCGACCTAACAAGAAACAAGGTCAAGCGACCTTAGGGGTTACGCAGCCTAACGTAACACGGGTCAAACGACCTAAGGCATCACAGGTCGAACGACCTAACTGCTTAAGGGACAGACGACCTAAAGAGGTTTGCGACCTAATGGGGTTCACGACCTAAAGGTATTCGCGACTTAGCTGGTTATAGGTGTAATGACCTAACGACATAAAGGCCTAACGACCTAAAGGTGATGGGGTTACGCGACTTAGGTACAGAAGTAGGACCGAGCGACCTACGACCTAGGAGACTCACGACCTACGACCTACGACCTAAGCCCCATGTGCCCTAGTGAAATAGCAGAGGCAATATTAGGTCGGAGGCGACCTACGACTTAAGGCCAGCGCGACCTAAAGTTATAACACGCGAGCGACCTAACGTTATAAAGGTCAAACGACCTAAGGCTTAACTCACGAACGACCTTCGGCTTAAGGCTTAACTCGCGAGCGACCTACGACCTAATGTCCAGGCGACTTTTCCACGCGCGCAAGCCACGAACCCGAGCGACCTAAGGGTCCAGAACGACCTAAGGCTGGAAATTCACCAAAAACACTAAAAAGTGGAGTATTTCGCCAATCCAATCCAAACCAAATGCAAATGTGCATGTTAAAGTGATAGGGAACGATTCCCAACAGTCCAAGATAGTTATAAGCAAGAGTGTGAGATAAAAATCTCACCTTTTCACTAAAATGGATGAAGATGAAGCTTGAAGCCAATGGAGAAGCAATCCAAAGCTTGAATCCAATATCTTCTACTTGAATTTGGAGTTGAATGTTGGATTAGCAATTAAAGTTGAGCTTGGAGTTTTAATTTTCCATTCTCTTCACCATTAATGCAAATTTTAAATTAGTTAGGAATTTATGAAGAGTGAGGAGAAGGGGGTTGGAACTTGGGCTTAATAGGCTAAACTAACCCAAAGTCCAAAGCGGGAAAAGTTAGTGAAATTTCACTAACGCCAAACCTATCGATGTTTATACTTAAAAAAGTTGTAAACGGCATTTTGAACTCAATGGAAGTGGTCTCGAGTCCTAATTTGACCGTTTGCAAAAAGTAGCTTTTCGGACCAAAATCCGATTAACGATATAATATTTAGATAAAATATTTAAATATAAACTCGATAAATATGGAGGTTGTTACTGACTCCCCTCCTTAAAGAAATTGCGTCCTCGCAATATATATAAAAGATGGAAATAAAAAGTAACAACCATAAAAGCATATTAACACAAAAGAAACTTGAAATAAGAAGTTCACCTCAAAGAGCAGGAGTAAGCAAGTCCGGATGTGTACGCTCGATGAATTCTCTGGATTCCCAAGAGCAATCCTTAGGATTTGAGGACCATTGAACCTTCACAAGCGGAACATCTTTATTTCAAAGGCGTTTAACCTCCGAAGCAATAATTCGAATAGGATGCTGCTCATAAGTTAAATTCGGCGAAACTTCAATTCCTTCCACAACAGCAGGCTCAAGGATAGAATCGAAATCCCGAAGGCATTTTGCGTAATTGAGAAACGTGAAACACGTCATGCATGGAAGAAAACTGAGCCGGTAATGCAAGGCGATAAGCCATGGAACCAATATGTTCGGTGATGAGAAATGGCCCAATATATCGAGGCGCTAACTTTCCCGAACGACTGAAACGTACAACACCTTTCATAGGTGAAACACGAATAAAAACAAGATCTCTAACAGAAAATTCTAATTTTCTTCTTCGGTTATCGGCGTAGGGCCTTTGTCTACTCTGGGCTTCTTTCATCCTATGTCGAATAATGTCAATTTTCTCTGTGGAGTCTCGAATAAAATCTAGATCTAAAACCAGCTTCTCACCGGCCTCAAGCCAACAAGAAGGAGATCGGCAGGGCCTTCCGTAGAGTGCCTCGAAAGGTGCCATACCAATACTAGATTGGAAGCTATTATTATAGGAAAATTCAACAAGTGAAATATGATCTTCCCAACTTCCACCAAAATCAAGCACACAAGCACGAAGAAGATCTTCAAGAGTTTGATTCACACGCTCGGTTTGTCCATCGAACTAAAATTAAGCTTCGTTCCTAAAGCTTTTTGAGGACTCTTCCAAAATCCACTAGTAAACAATGGATCACGATCGCTAACAATAGAAGTAGGAACTCCATGCAATTTTACAATTTCCTTGACAAATAGTTTGGCCAAAAGAGGAACGGTTCGGTTAGACCGAACTGGAATAAAATGGGCGGATTTAGTAAGTCTATCAATAATCATCCATAAGCTATCATGACCCAAACGAGAACGGGGAAGGCCATCTATAAAGTCCATGGAAATTTGATCCCACTTCCAAATTGGAATTTCTGAAGGTTGCAATAACCCACCGGGCCTTTGATGTTCGGCTTTGACAAGCTGGCAAGTCATGCAACACTTAATAAAGTTAGCAATGTCAGATTTCATTCCCTCCCAATAATAAAATCGCTTCATATCAGCGTACATTTTACTGCTACCCGGGATGAATGGTAAATTTAGAATGATGAGAATCTTCTAAAATATCTCTACGAAGATTTCCAATATTTGGTACGATTAGTCTACCAAATTTTCGAATGCCGCCACGAGAATCAATATCAAAGTCTTTCAAACCTTCAATATCAATTCTATCCTTAATATTTTGGCCAAGAAGAACCAATTCAGGATCTAGCCTTTGAGCTTCAACAATGCGGTCTAAGAGAGAAGGATGAGCCTTAAGGCTACATAAAACAAATGATGAGCATAAATCGGATATGCGCTCTCGAATCTCACAAGTGGATGAGATCTCGAGATCGTTCCATTCGGATATCATCATAGAAACAACTGCTTGTTGCTTACGGCTAAGAGCATCGGCGACACGATTACCCTTGCCGGGGTATAAAGAATATCAAGATCATAAGGTGCAAGGAACTCGAGCCAACGCTGTTGACGTAAATTAAGTTCTTTTTGAGAAAATAAATATTTCAAAGACTTATGATCCATGTAAAGAATAAATTTCTCTCCTAATAGATAACGACGCCACATTCGAAGGGCGAAAACAATAGCCACGAATTCAAAATCATGTGTGGCATAACTAGTCTCGGCCGGCTTCAATTACCTAGAAGCATAAGCAATAACACGTCCTTTTTGCATAAGAACGGCACCTAAACCAACTCGACTAGCATCGGTATAAACAACAAAAACTTGATTCCCTTCGGGAATAACGAGAATAGGAGCATCGGAAAGGAGTTCTTTCAATTTCTGAAAAGAAGCTTCACATTTGTCCGACCAAATGTATTTAACTCCCTTCTTAGTCAAGCCAGTGAGAGGCATGACAATCTTAGAAAAGTCTTTAATAAAACGACGGTAATAGCCCGCCAACCCGAGAAAGCTACGGATTTTAGTCACACTCTCAGGTCTTTTCCAATCTTGAATCGCTCAATCTTTAAAGGATCCACGGAAATTCCGGATTCGGAAATAATATGACCGATAAACTTCACACGAGATTGCCAAAAGTGGCATTTCGAAAATTTTGCCTTTAACTGATTACTCCTAAGAGTTTCCAATACAACCCGAAGATGTTTTTCATGTTCCTCCTCGGTTTTAGAATACACAAGAATATCATCAATGAAAATGAGAACAAACCGATCGAGGAAATCTTTGAAAACTCGATTCATGAGGTCAACGAAATAAGCTGGAGCATTCGTTAAACCAAATGGCATAACTAGCCATTCATAAGATCCATACCGAGTACAGAACGATGTCAAAGGAACGCTATCCTCTGTAATACGAAGCTGGTGAAAACCGGTAGCCAAGTCTAATTATGAAAAGACCTTAGCACCACTTAGCTGATCAAATAGATCATCAATCCGAGGTAAAGGATACTTATTTTTAATAGTAAGATCGTTAAGCTTGCGATAGTCAACGCAAAGCCTAAGCGTACCGTCGGATTTCTTTACGAAAATAGCTGAAGCTCCCCAAGGTGAGGAACTAGAGCGAATAAATTGCTTCGTCTCCAATTCGGATAATTGTTTACGCATCTCTTCATTCTCCTTATGGGACATGCGATAAGGAGGACGAGTAATAGGTTGAGCTCCAGGGATAAGATTAATTTGGAACTCAATTGCTCGCTTAGGTGGTAATCCTAAAACGGGCTCAAATATGTCGGAATATTCATGAATGACGTGAATACGGGAAATGACATCCTCCTCATCATCAATATCATCATCACGAGGATTTAAAGAATATAAAGATGCAGTCAAAGTGGGATCCGAATCTTTTAGAATAATAGAAATCTGATTTACAGATTGCGGATGTCGGAGATAAATAGTCCGCTCAGGACACAGGATATGAGCTTCATAACGGTTAAGCCATCCCATACCTAAAATCATTCCAAAGCCTTAGTAATGCATAACATGCAAATCGGCTAGGAAAGAAAAATCACATAAAATAATCTCCACATTTCTACAAAGCAAACTAAGAGCTGCGGATCCACCAACTGGATTCGCAATTCTCAAAGAAGTCATTAAAGCATCAACACTTAAAGAAAAAGTATTGACAAGTTCCTTTGACATAAAAGAATGAGATGCACCCGTATCAAAGAGAACCCTAATAGGTTTATCATGAAATAAAATAATACCATCAAGAATGGAATGAGAAATACCTTGGCCACGAGATGTGTTGCCAGGGGCTTGAGCCACATTTAACTTTCCCTCCTTCTTGGCTTCAAGTTTGAGGCATTGATGCATGAAATGATCTGGGCTCTTACAATAGCGACAAGATTTGGGCTTTGAGCACTTATTCGCAAAATGATCCCCAGATCCATAGTTGAAGCATCTCGCACCACTAGGAGAAGGAGCCTTTGCAGAAGGAGTTGCTTGCTTACCCTTTTTGTTGGGATAAGGACCCTTGAATTTGTTTGGCCTCTTCTTGTTGTTGAAGTTTGGTTTAGCTCCTTCTACTTCAACATCACTCTCTCTATCGGCCTCTTCAAGACGAAGAGCGATATCGACGAGTTGGTCAAATGCGACATCTAGTTTCAGGAGTAGTGGCTTCTTAAGATTCTTATTTAAGCCATAAACGAACCTCTGGTTCTTCTTCAATGGGGTGTTGATGTATTCAACCCCATATTTGGAAAGCGACTCAAAGGCTGCGACGTAATCAATCACAGAGGATTGACCTTGAACAACGTCTATAAAACGTCGAGCCAAGGTTACTTTCCCAGCTTCTGGTACGAACTTTAACTCGAAGCGTCCCTGAAATTGCTCCCAGGTGAGATCCGCTTCATTAATTTCTGAAATAAGGAGTTCGTACCAGTCCAACGCTCTCTCCTGGAGCATGTTGGAAGCCACTTGAACGCGGTGGAGATCGATAAGGTACATGCGAGAAAAGATTCGATCGCATGATTTTAACCAAGCCTGGACCTCGATGATAGTTTCCGAACCTTTGAAGGGCTTCCCACCCAAGTTGGTGTAAACGCTGCACAAGCATGCAAATCCCGACTTTGGGTGAGTAGGTTCCGGGTTAGCTCCAGCTGCTTGAGCATTTGTTACTAAATCAAGAAGCTGTTGAGCAGTCATAAAAACTCCATCCTGGGGAGCAGCACTAGATGATCCAGTTCTGGGATGGCCTGGTCTAGACATTCTCTTACTTTAAGAAAGAAAGAAGAGAAGGAAGAAGGTTATTCACCAATGAATATCAAGCAATCTTGATAGATAAAACAAGGAATCATAAAGGAAATAGGATGAATCGGTACGAAGACTCGAATTAATCCTATGGTATAACTCCTAAGATAGACTTAGGTCGATGATCCTTGTTAAGTTATTCTACATTGTTCCGAAGTTTGGCTCTGATACCAAGCTGTGACGCCCCACTACAAAACCCACGCTAGCCAAGAACACTACGGTGTAGTGCTGTCAACTAGCACGGAGAATAAGGTTGATGAGGAGTGACCATCCATGTAATTACTTATCACACGGTGGCTAAAAATAATCTTCGGAAACAAACATATTAATAAGCATAACACAAATTAGTCACAGACATCCATATCACAAAGGCGGAAGAAGATATGAATATATAACTAACACATGAAAGTGTACATCAGAGTAGTGGTCAAAAAGATCCACAATAATACAAAAGAACAGCAATACGTGCTATACCAAAAGAATACAACTATGAGTCTATATCTCAAGTGTATACAACAAAAACTGCTAATCTAAACAAGTAGCCAAAAGTCTGTGTAGTGAATCACTGGGGGAGAAGTCAAGCAGAAGCACCTGTAACATCTCGGTCTGACCCGAGTATTATTTATAAGAAAATAATAAACGGATCAGTCTAGCTATAAATATCAGACGACATGATATAAAATAAGAGAAATGGCATATGGGAATAATATCCATAACATCATACTATTATAAGTATGTAAATGATAATCAACAAGAGATTAATCAATATCAGAAGAATCTTCTCAAAGATCCAAAAGGGTATCATACCCAAAACTTGTACTCATAACAAGTCAATGACATAAATTCCAGAAAACAACACAAGAAATCAAGAAAATCATGAAAAAGAAAGAGGCCTATCACATGACGGTCCGAAGACCATAGGGAGCTACCCCATATGTGTGAGTCGAAATCACACAGATGAGGTCTAGACTAACCAAAAATCAAAAAGGTATGTGTGAGTGAAATCACACAAGTGGTGTCTAGTCTAACCTCGCAGTGAAATCACACAAGTGGTGTCTAGACTAACCAAGAAGGTAATAAGGTATGTGTGAATGAAATCACACAAGTGGTGTCTAGTCTAACCAAGCAAACAAGAGACATCGCACAACTGCTAGTCTAAATCATTAGAATGATCGTCATGATCAACGAGAAGTGTCAATTACACTAAGCTAGTAAATATAAAAGTTTAGCTTCATGTCCCATCACCACTTGCTTAACTTAAATATTTACGAACAAACTGTAAATCTTCACTAGAAAATTGTCACAAGAGGTTCAATCGAACATGTCCAAGAATTAACCGACGAAGCAAACGCAAGCGTTTCATACCACTTGTTTTACTAGGCCGTTTAATTACATTTCTCATCCGAGTGAGGTAAAGGTTTGTATATACTAATAGACTGAAAAATGGTTTTATAAACGAGTTTGGTATTGAAAATAAAGTTGAAATCATTTTGATGAAAAAGTTTTGATATTTACTACTAGTATTGAAACCTTCATATTTCTAAAGTTGTGTCGAAGAATGGTCAACTCAGCATCTCAACAAAGCAAGTTCTGTTGAATGTTTTTCAGATATGATCCCCTACGGAGAGGTGGTCCAGGGGGTTGGCAACCCCCCAAGGTGGGGGTGCGGGGGCAACGCCACCGCTACGGGGTTCGACCTGCCGTCCAGGCGACTTTTCCACGCGCGAGAGCCACGAAGCCGAGTGACCTAAGGGTGCAGAACGACCTAAGGCTGGAAATTCACCAAAAACACTAAAAAGTGGAGTTTTTCGCCAATACAATCCAAACCAAATGCAAATGTGCATGTTAAACTGATAGGAAACCATTCCCAACAGTCCAAGATAGTTATAAGCAAGAGTGTGAGATAAAAATCTCACCTTTTCACTAAAATGGATGAAGATGAAGCTTGAAGCCAATGGAGAAGCAATCCAAAGCTTGAATCCAATATCTTCTACTTGAATTTGGAGTTGAATGTTGGATTAGCAATTAAATTTGAGCTTGGAGTTATAAGCAAGAGTCCTAATTTGACCGTTTGAAAAAAGTAGCTTTTCGGACCAAAATCCGATTAACGATATAATATTTAAATAAAATATTTAAATATAAACTCGATAAATATGGTGGTTGTTACATAATATATATAACTTTAATATATATCATTACCACTTTTGACATACGAACAACTGCTGTACTTAGATGAACACATCAGAGCTTTATGACATAATAGACATAATATATTTATAAACATATGTACATATTGTATGTTGAAATCTATACTAAAAAAATGAACCCTTAATATAAAAAAGTCATAATCTTAAACGCACACATACAGTACCCCAAAACAACAATGTAAACAATTTTGATAACAAAATTTGTTTAAAAAAAGGGTAAACAAACCTTTAACGTGCATATACATATGCCTTTTTTTTAAAAAAAAATAGATTGTTAAAAAAAATGCATTCACGAAAACTAAAACCCTTCATATAACTCACGTTTACAAGTTTCATATTTATTCTGCCACCATTCATTATATTACCAATATACATCCTTATGTGCATCAAGTGCTGATGGTAGTGGTGAGTTTGATATAAAACATTATTAAACAAACACAGTAATATATATAGTCTATATTTATAAAACCCATAGTTCACCAAATCCTTAAATTAAAGATTTAAAATCAAAAATGTTGAAATATTATCACCATAAAGTGATACCGTATATAACAAAAAATAGCATAATTTATGAAATATTGAAATCCATACCTATAGTTTACAATAATTATATTATGACTTGCTGTGCATGCTCGGATGAGAAGGCAAGAGCAGTGGAAGGGAAAACAACTGACCAGAGGCTGTGATGTGATGCAATGGGATGTTGTAGAGTGGTTCGACACTTGCCTGCGTGTGGGCGGAGGACGCAGCGGCGTTCTGGCAAAGCTATGCGGCCATAGGTAGATTTTTTTGGAAGGTGATGATGCGGCATAGAGTGGAGACGATGGGGTTTCGGGTTGCGCTGGCCATGGCAATGTTCGGCAAGGGGAAAGGTGAGCTGGGGTTGTTGACGTGGGGTGGGTCATTGGAGACAGCATGGGTTGTTGCTTGGCTAGGCTGTGGAGAGGGCGTTGTATATGTGCGCATGGGAGTGTTCGGCCATTGGTGATGCAGCAGTGGGCGGTTCTCGGCCATCGGCTTCAAGGACGATGTCAACGGTGATGGGATAGCGAGAAGCAGGGAAAGTAGGCGGCGGTAATAATGACCGGAGGGAGTGGAATGGAATGGAACAAGAGCAGGTTCCTTTCTTTTCTTTTTCTGTGGCCAAAGTGAGAAGATGAAAGTAGCAAGTGAAAGAACGTGACCAAAATCAAAAGATTGGAATTACAAACTTGGGCCATTACATTTTCTGCTTTTCAACTACGGAATGGAGGAAGTCACGCACAAAATTTCAGATAAATAAATGCAGATGGCCGTTGATATTATATAGGGCAAAATTTGAATGGTCACAGAAAAAAAATAACGCGAAACAATAGACTCGAACGGGTACCGACACGGCTGACCGTTTACAAATTTCACAGCGTACCATTCTCCGAAATGCATAAATGAATATGTTGTGCAGATCGGCACGATGAGACGATCAAAACAATACACCGATATCGGTGGTACGATTGAATTATAAAAATTCAAAATTTTATAATAGCGGGAAATGCGTGAAAAATGTAGAAAAATAAGATCGACGGAGCCAAAGATATCCGAATTTGGAAAAATGACAAACTGACATCTTGGTCAGAAGATGGTTTAGAATTTTTCTATGTAAAAATATTTTGGTTTTGAAAACGTTTTATTTTCATCGTTTTTAACTTATTAAATTGAAGTAAATTTACGCACAAAATAAACTTTCGAATTTTCGGACGAAAATTTACCAGTTGCTATGTTTAACTGGACGCGTTTCAAATATCGAATTTTCGTTGCGAAATTTTATTGTTTATTTTTATTTAACGAAAATTTCATTTAACGCAAAACGCACGTTTCTTATGTTAAAATTATTAATTTGGTTTCTGTTATTGGTTACGACTATTTCATATTATTACATTACGTTTTTAATATGTATTACATTATTGGTTTTATCGAAATTGGTCGTCTACGAGTTTGGTTTTGGATTTGTAACATATATAGAAAGAGATTTCCATTTAATAAATCGTAATATTTTATTTCTATCGGATTTTTAATTAAAATTTTATTTAATTTAGTATTTTAAAAGCGTTAAAAATACGGGTCATTACATAAATACTCGCATGCAATACAATAGTAAACATATAGAAGCAAATTATAACAATTTAGAGAAGATTCTCCTCCAAAACAACAAGTATCTAAGCTAATAGTTATCGGCAATTCATAGCAATGCAATATTCATATAAATAGATCTTCAATTTGACAATCAATGACAAATCAAGAATCAATTTTAGATTAGCATGTAATTTAGACAGTTGGAGATAGGTTATGTGAGTATTAACTCACCTTTTTACTCCTTAATTGGGAAATAAGTTCAAGTACAGTTGCTCCAATTTGGACCAGCAAACCCAAGAACAATATTTGCTAACATACAACAAAACCTAAATTCAACTTCTATAAAATTGGAATCACATTATTTAAAAGATAGAATAAGGTTTTCAACTCATTACCTGGATTTTTTAGCTCCAAAAATGATTTATTTGCAAAGGTGTGGAAGAATTGAATTATAGGATTAAAGAGGAAAACCCTTTTCTATCTTTTGTTCTTAGTTTACTGTAAAATGGGTGTATTGTAAAAGAGAAAGAAGGTTTTCTCTTTAACTAAAATTGTTGTATTGCTTGGGTTTTCAATTAAACCCAATAAAAAGATAAAATGTTATTTAAATTAAAAGAGTAATTTCCATTTTATTTTTTTCAAAAGCTTTTATTTATTCTTTTAAGGACTTAGACCTTGTTAACTATGATCTAGAATAAACTATTACAATCCCAAAATTCCAAAATGCGCTCTTTTTACTCTAGAGTTAAATTTTTTCCAAATTTACTTCTTTATTATCTAACATATTCACTATTTAGTTTTACAACTAAAAAAATTCGCATTTTCTTATTACTTCAAAATCTAAATTAATTCTGAAATCATCTCATTTTGTTATAAAATCTTTAATATATATATTCAATAATACCTTTTTAAGTTGAAATCATCTCTTAGAAATAATAATTCTTTTCTTTGAATTAAATTAAACCAATTATGCAAAAACTAAGTTTAAATACATAGTTAAACTTCAAAATCACAAATTAAAGTTTATCAACCATAATTAAGTTTAATTAATTTGGCCATTAACAAAAGGGTTGTTATAGACTCCCCACTTAAGAAATTATGTCTCCATAATTTTCTTAACGAAAAGGATTAATGTAACAGCCCGCAAATCCGAACCCCTTGAATCAACACTATTCTACCTCTATTAACTCAAGTGGCACAGAATTACGAACCATTAGGGTTAAAGAAGAAGAGATAGAAGAAGAAGAAACTAAAACAATATCAGAATCTCACAGTCGCAGCGGAATAAAATATAATAGTAAATATAGAACTTTACACAAAATGAAATCTATTACTGTTTATACATCATATCTGTTAACGCTAAAATTTGAACGCTAACACCCTGGTGTATAGGATGTGATTGTGAAAGCACCACCCGTTCGTACGGGAATTAGAAACAAGCAGAAAACTAGCAGAAAAGCAGTAAAAGACACAATATTTATAGTGGTTCAGCTTATAATCAAGCCTACATCCACTTTATCTCCTTTATTACTGATTTGATTACAATTCTTTACAAAACACTTCGATTACAACACATTTTGACGAATAGCTCAAACTTCGATGAAAAGCAATCTCTTGAATTCATGATGAATGATGTAGATCCTTTCTCGGAGTTCGTTGTATTGCTTGAATTCAGAAGTGGCAGGGTGTCGTTCTCTTCCAGAAAGTGATGGCCAAAAAGTCCCCTCAATGTTATAGGTGGTTGCGTATTTATAGGCT
Organism: Allium cepa; assembly: GCA_030765085.1. Classification (NCBI taxonomy): domain Eukaryota; kingdom Viridiplantae; phylum Streptophyta; class Magnoliopsida; order Asparagales; family Amaryllidaceae; genus Allium; species Allium cepa. Next base: position 761,859,741 of record CM060937.1, on the reverse strand, counting down.
CTGCTCGGAGTTAGGTCGCAACTTTAGACCGGTCTAAAGTTGGGTCGTAGGTCAGCTCCGGGTTAGGCTAGGTCGCAGGTTACTTTCCTTTTCTAATGCGAGGTCTCCGGTTTAAGGTTGAAGTCCTAGGTCGGGGCTGAGATAGGTTAAGCTCTAGGTCGTTGCCGAGATAAGTATGAACCACTTTACTTTTAGCATTTAGGTCGGCCATTAGTTCGAGTAAATAGGTCAGCATACATGCTGGGTCGGAACCCCCCTTCTGAGCGTTTTATCGGTACCTCTTCTAACTCGTTAGATCGGTAATCCTTCTAAGGCACTAGATCGGTAGCTGCCTTAGGTCGTAGACCTTGTAAAGTACTAGGTCGGCTTCCATACTAGGTCGGAACTCTCCTTAGGTCGGCATAGCCTCGTTAGACCGGCATCCCTTCATGCCTTAGGTCGGTATCATTTGGGTCGGCATGCTTCGTAAGGTTAAGCAGTTAAGTCGTCATCCCTTCAAGCCTTAGGTCGGTAGCACCTTTAGGTCGGCATCCCATCAGGCCTTAGGTCGGCATCCCTTTTAGCCTTAGGTCGGCATTCCATGCTATGTTACTAGGTCGGCACCCGCTTATCTCGTTAAGTCGGTTGACCCTTTAACTCCTTAAGTCGGTGCCACCTCTTGAGTCGCCACTTATTGAGTCGCCCACTTCTTGAGCAGTTAGGTTGCTGGCCTCGAATAGAAGATAGGTCGCTTCATTCTTTAAGTCGTATACCGTTTTGGTCGGGGCACTGCCCCGCACCCCGCCGGGGGCGCTGCCCCCTGGACCCCTGCGACCTGACCGGTCAGGTCGAACACCGTAGGCGGGGGCATTGCCCCCGCACCCCCACCTTGGGGGGTTGGCACCCCCCCTGGACCCCCCTCCGTAGGGGATCTTATCTGAAAATACATTCAACAGAACTTGCTTTGTTGGGGGGTTGAGTTGATCATCCTTCGAGATGAACTATCATTCGCTTCTCGGTCGATTTTTGATATCACGGCCTTGCTGAAAAAGTGGAGTTAACAATATCATCAGAGTATCTCATACATCAACAATCACAAATTAGACCTACCATACAATCCTGCTCCATAGCAACCTATCCTGAACATATGATACTCGGTCTGACCCGAGCATTATAATGAAATAACACCCGAGTCAGTCTGGAATACCAGCTGATAATAAATATGCATCCAAATTGATTATTAAAGTTTCAAAAATCCTTTGAAAACAAAAGCATCTCGTAAGACCACGCCACAAATAAACATCGCGGGTTTTTACCTTACGATAGCTAAAACACTTTTTATAGAAATCCTCTGATATTATAATAGGGTCTATTTACAAATACTTATAAAATAGCCGAAATTGTTACATCTATTAAATTCCAGCTACTAGCCACAAAAGTGGGTAATACAAACAAAACTCGTACAAGGCTCGTAGGAAAAATGGATTTCCAACAATGACTAGGCACTTGGGTACCACCTGTCACGGTATGGGGACTTGATCACCGTACCGAGGATTACTCCCTTCATCCCCCGCAACACAAGGCCGGAACCATTCCTTACTGAACAGTCCCGAACAAGATAAACCCCGTGGTTGGCGCGACCAACCACCCACTAAGCCGAAATATATATAAGGGACATCTAGACAGGGGAAATATCTTGTCCTACTTGGGCATGACCCGCCTAACCTTGCTGCATATCCCCTGATTTTCAGTCATTCCCGGTTGATGAGGATTGAGGCTAAGCATTACCTTTAGAACGTTTTCACTTAGAATGCCCATCGTCCACCTGACGATGTTTCGCAAGCATTCGTCCATACAAGTCCGTCCCGGGTTCGAACGGAACTGAAGGCACTGTTCCTACTACATCCATTTTGGAAATATCCTCAGGATTAGTTGCGACTAGCCCTTGCACTTCACTGCTCCATCTTCGACTCCGAACACGTTTTTCGCACGAAACATACAAACCGGATCAAAGTGGTTTTCGAGAAATAAATCTCGATCGCGGTCTCTTCGAAACGATCAACGCAGTTGTCCAATATTGATAGTCAGTGATTTAACTATCAATTTATATTCACAAACATCCATAAGCATCCATCACACAATAAATAATATTCCGTATTATTTATTTGCCTCAAATATCTTTAAAAGATATATTTTCAAATTTTCAAAACTCATTTAAAAACAATTCCCAAAGTTCTTCCTTTACAAGGTAAATCCTTTACCCTTTATTCCCATTGGAAATAACCAAGTTCAAAACATTTAGATTTTTAAAAACAATTTAAAAAAAAAACACTTTATTCTAAAATATACTTTAAAATATGGAAGTTTACTACTAGTTATTTACTCGAAATATAATTTCAAAATATGCACAGTAAAACCATTTCTTAAGATATAAACTTTGATTTTAAATAAGGTTTTTAATAAACTAAATTTAAAATTAGTGTTTTTAATAGGATAAATACTCATTTCAAATGACTTAAGTCCAAAACTAGTCTTTTAAACAAATCCATTTGTAAAAAAAATTATTAAGGTATTTATAAAATTTACTATTGCTAATTATTAATAATTATTTTAAAATAATAATTTCCAAACACACTTTTAAACAAGTTTGAATTTTTAAAACTTTCTTTTTATAAAATCAGTTTAAACTCGAACTTTGTTATCCCAAGGAATCTCATTTCCACTTAAACATCACAGAAATCCTTCTCACGATTTCTGTCGATTTATTTCAATTTAGTTTTATGGTTTAATAACATAAATTTACTTTCACATTTATCAATTGATAACATTTCTCTTTGTTTATCATTCCAGATTTTACAAATTTTCAATTTCCATTCTAAATAAATTTCAAATTTTAATTCTTTAAAATTCATTATTTAACAATATCTTTATTTCTTTAAAATTCAATTCCTCCATTTATAATTAATTATGGATTTATAATTTACTCAGCAATATTCCAATACAAATTTCATTCCAGTTTTCCACCCAAACAGATTCTAATTTTTATATTCCTTTAAATTCCTTATTTATAAATTTTCTTAAATTCTTTTGAAAATCCAATTTAATTTCTTTAAAATTAAAACTCCAAATTTCTTTATAATTTAACATCCTGGGCTTATAGTTTATCCCACAATATCACAATGCAATTAAATTCCAAATTTATCAATCACAACATATAAACAGGCATCATCATCAACTATAAAAATATTACTACATTGTGAGGAATCTAGTTGGATCTCTCCAACCTGTTTTCCCTGCATTCACAAATATTAGCACATCACATAAATAAATATCAATCCAGATTGATAATAACAATAATATGCAACCAATCACACAGATATTTAAATATTTATTATTTAAATCAGCCAATATCCAGATGTGAGTGAGAATAACTCACCTTGAGTTTCGGCGAGCGTTCGAAATTTAATTAAACCGAACGACGTTCGATTTAACTCAAATTTCTACTTGCTTGAATCGAATTCATATATGAGCCACAGCGTGCTTCCCGTCGCTGCGATTCCCATGCTTCCTGTTTCGTCAAATTTCGACAACGTATGCGTTAGATACGAATTGTTAAAGTTTGAATCATAATTTATAATTTTTTTTTTATATATACCAAATCACAGCCGCATAACCCAGAGACTAAAATCAGGTCGTAACCCCATCTTCTTCTCGCGCACGAACAACAGATCATCACGAACCCAAACTACGACCGCCTTGATCAACTCGCACTCCACCAGATGCATCAATGACTCGATCAACACCCACCACGGTGACGCGAGTCGCGTGCTCCACCTCTGGCCAGAGCACGGCCAGGCTCGGTCAACACCACGGCGAGTAAAATGTGGACAACCGGCTGCCCTTCAACGCACGACTTCGACCACCACGCCACACGAGAATCAATTCCCTCCATTGGATGCGTAGATCCCTTTGTGATCTAGAACTTTCATTTAGATAATTCTTTGAATTAAAGTATGGATAAGGAGATTGTGGAGGGAGAAGAAGAATCGTTCTCGGACATTGAACGATTAGAAACGGCGGCTTGGGAAAATTAGGGTTAGGGCTAAAAGTGAATATATATATATATATATATATTCATTTATTAACATTATTTAATTAATAAAATTTCTCAAGTTAACATTTTATACAAACGATCTCCAATCTACGCGTGCCGACAGGCGATTCTAAGGTTTTTCCGCGTTCCGGACACAATGGAACAGGTTTCGTAAGCTAATTCGGTCGTATATGCGAGTTACGGAATTAAACGATCAATTTCAAATCAAATCGATTAAAACGATTTCGATGCGTTTCGAGCTGCCACGGTCAATCGACAACTCCAATTGCTACGAAAATTGAAATCCGATAATAACTACTATTACGGATCCAATGGAACTGGTTTCGTCGAATTCCGAGACTGTGCCCCGGAAGGCTACTTTCACTCGTCTATTAAATCAAGCGATTTTCAAAATTGTCGAAAACGCTTAGAAATTTATTTTTAAATTTTTTATTAACTTTACAATACATCATATATCATTTAAAAACACATTAACAATCATTTTGGCTCATTTCGAATCAAAATCCGATTAATTGCATTTTTATATTATTAAATCCTATTATTAAATTAATATAAAATCCAAAATTCAATCTATTAACTTTTAATTTCTTCCAATGGTCCAATATTAAAATTCAAACCCAATTAGACCTAAATTAAATTTTAGAATCTAATTTTATCTCCATTTACACTCGAAATGACCAATTACCCCAATTCTAATATTGAATATGTATTATTCAGTTACCAATTAAATTCCCGATTCAATATTTAATTATTGTCCTCAATTATTTGAAATTGAATAGAATCACTATAACTAAAAATTATAGCTTATTTTATTTCAAGATTCAATTTATAATCCATATTCAACATTTAAAATGAATTAAATGTTCAAATTCAATGGCTTAAAAATACGTGATGTTACAATTACATAAGAAAATTCTTCTTATTAACCTTTATACTTTCATTTCCAAGTACATGCTAAATTTAAAATTTTAGAATACTCTAAATCAAAGTATCTCTTGTTTCCATTAAAATTTCTAATTGTTCCATTTTTATTCACAAAAAACCCTAAAGTTTTATGTTTTGCTTACCAAACCCTTAAGGAAAAATAAAATACTATCCTCTTATTTTGTAGAAGCTCTTAAATTTTTTCAACCAATTCATTAAATTATGAATTAAATTTATCTCATAATATAAATAATATTAAGCCACTTCTTATTGTGATTGACTTTGTTACTTACAATGTTGATCGCATATGCTACCAACAATACCTTATCTAGTCCCTCCGCTTCACACAATTATTTTATAGCTACAATGCTATTTCAATATATTTTTAAACTCAAAATATTTTAAAAAACAATTATTTCTAGATTCTCTCATTAAGAATGCCCTGATCGATGTTTAGGAATTTCTATCAATAACATGGCGCCTCATATATCGATCAAAATCCTTAAACATTTGTCGGCCAAGACAACACAATAAATAATCAAAAGTTTTCCTTTTTTATATTTATTTTACCCTTAATAGCACCCACGCATCCAATAAAATAAAGACAAATTAGCAATCATTTCCTAACATTCAATCAGTTAAAATCCAACAACCATTTATCGTAAATCCTAATTATAACATGTAAAATTTCACATGGGTATTCGACTTATTCATAATACCAATTTCAATGTAGCCTAGTAAAAGAAAGAATATCTCCCAAAAATCAATAGAACTATACCTTACTAAGATGGTCTACCAGAAGTCTTTGTGGCCTTCCTCTTCCCTTCTTTCCTTTCCTTAAATGGCCAAGCAACTATCATGTGCCCTACCTTCTTACAATAAAAGAAAATACTAGTTAGAGAAGAAACTCGAGGCTTCCAGCAATCACTCGAATAGTGGCCCCTGATCCCATAGTTGAAATATCCTACCTAACTCCTAGATGGGCTGTAGAACCGGACTCATCATGCATCCTTTTCTTGCCTTTCGATTCAGAATTACCTTGCTCAATTGGTTATATTCTTTTCTGGTTAAACTCTTGCTTTTGCTTCACTAAAATCTCCTCCTATACAGAATCCCTCTCTGTTTCCTTAAGATGAAGTGCTGAATCAACTAAAACCTCGAAAGATACGTCTAACCAAAGTAGCAAAGCCTTCTTTAATGGCATGCATAATCCATGAATAAACTTTTGATTTTTCTTCCTTGGGGTATTTATCAAATTGTGACGACGCGACTTTTCGACGTTCGAAAACCAACATCAATATGTCCACTGTATCAACTGCCGAGCAATCGAATGCCGGAAAACCAAACCGTTAGGGTTTAAGAAAAGGAAAAAGATAGAAGAAGAGAGAAAAAGATAGAACAGAACAGAAAGAAACAACGGAGCAATATCAAAATCTCGCAATCGCAGCGGAACAACATATAATAGATAAATGAATAATCTTTAAACAATGAACTATATCTGTCATTACATTACATCATATCATTACATTACATCATCAGAGTATACAACAACAAACAACACTAACAGCGGAAAAGAAATACTATATACTAGTGAATACGCCATGCCATCCAACTTGCTTCTAGCAACTCTTGAATTCCAGAATATCCTGATGAACCTAACTCTTGACTGCCCGTGTGGAAATTTATGGGCACCCAGAGTTTAGGAAGGAAAACAATAAACTCCGAGCCAGTCATGTGACTGGTGTGAGAACTAAAAACAGATTATCTTTAGAACAAAGAATAGGATAATTTAAAAATAGATTCGCAATACTTTTTAGAAAATGAGACTACCATAAGGCCTCCCGCACACACACACAATGCAAACGCAGAATCGGAGGAGATTTCTCTTTATGATAGTCAAAGATGCTTGATACGCATTAAAAAGAAACATTTGATATTATTACTAGTGCATAGTGTAGGAAAAATTCATTTCGAAAGTAAAGATATAAATCTTAGCCAGCATAGGCATTCCGCACTTATGCCTACTATAGCTACCATCCAAACAGTGGGGCGCAACCATAAGTGAATGATAGGTTCTACAACTAAAACCGTGCAAGATCGTATTGTTTCTTTGGATTTCCAACAAATGGTCAGGCCAAGGAACTTCCCATTGCCACATGGGTACGCCTTTGGAAAGACGACCCGAGAACCTAACCGGATCTCTGCCAACACAAGACTGGGCTACCCCTAACTGGGTAACTACTAACACGAATATGTCATTCCCCGATCGTAACCGATCTATATCCAAGGATCCTCGATTTCCAACAACCACAAAGCAATAAATTTGCAGCAACAAAATTGGTTAAGTATCTGGGCTCCATACCATGATACCACCTCTATCCAGAAGGAATGACATACACTAAAGGGGCGCTACCCCTTAATAACCTTTCCGCATCCTTCCTGTTTTAACCGTTTCCGAGGTGTGAGGTCCGACGAAGTCTCGTCCACAAAGCCACGCTTTATACAAAAGCTGTGCTTAAATTCACAAATGCTCAACAGCACTTCGTATGCCACATTACCAATTTGGGAATGTATCACTAGTAACCATCAACTACATAACCTCTAAGGGTATTAAGCTAAGAGAATAAATTCTCCGCCACCAACGGAAATATATTTGATAGAAACCAGCTTTACATCTCAAACTGTAACGTCAGGCACACATCCATACAAGTTCGTTCCGGGATCGAACGGAACTGAAGGCACTTCCAAAGAAGTCCTTGCAATCCGGATATTCACTAATCACGACCGGACTTCCCATCACAAAGGGTAATAAATTTCTATATTGGAGATCAGCCGATGCAGAAACATTTGACGGTAATCCTTCCGTTTTCACAACTATCTAGTCTTCAACACCGGTCATCAAATGCAATTCATAACGACGTATCACATATTCAGAATGGGTTGTACGACCCCAAGGTCCTTTCCCGGCTAACACGAATAGTGAGCACTTATTCAAAAATAAGTGTGGCATTCAAATTCAAACAAATCACAACAAATACCTATTTAAAGGTAAATATTGATAGTTGGTTATTTAACTATCAATAAGATGCGCAACGTCATCAGATTCAAAATAATTTTCCAAGTTATTTATTTTCCCAAAAATATCTTTACTAGATATATAATTTCCACACTTCAACCATTTGAAAACAAATTTCAAATCACTTTTCACCTTTACCACTTTTGAAAACAAATTTCAAACATTTTTCCTTAGGCGGAAATACTTTCATTTCAATATGGTTCATTTAAACCAATTAAATAAATCCTTACCGATTTTCTTTATATTTACGTTCCAAATCCGTAAATTTATTCCCACACTTCAAAAATAAATCAACGTTTATTTTTAAACAAATTTCCCTTTCTTTTATAAATTCCATAGTGAATTTACAGTTCCCAAATATCTATGAATATAAGATTTCCAAATCAATTTTTAATATACATTTTCAATTTATCTTTACAAGATAAAATCTCAAAATATTCACTTCATATTATAAAACATTTCCATACTTATTTAATAATAAGTAATTTACAAATCCATTTATTTTCAACACTTGGAAAATATTCAATATACTTAAATCGAAATTAAGTATATATTTCATTCTTTAAGGAAAACATTCTCTTAAACACATTTATTTGGGTCAAAAACGAATGTTGCGTAAAACATCGTTACGACAACCCAAAATCACTAGTATAGGGATTCGAACTTAAAAATAGATATATAAATCCCAATACTAAATAAAACATTTTCTCTCGAAAATCATTTACTATAAAAAAGTGTTATAGTCCACTGTTTCCTTCTATTTCTCGAAAACGTCTATTTCAACAATGTATGTTGAAATCTATGTTTTCGATGTTTAATACATTATAAAACATCGTTAAAACGATTAACTTCATTTTATAATATTCATTTTCCCAAGCATATCCATTTTATTTAATAATATATTCACTGTCCAAAATCGTGAATATACTTCCTTAACCAATTTCAATATTTACTACACGTTTTATTTCAAGAATTTATTTGCTATCCAAGATTTGCGAATATATTTCCTTTTATAAACTTCTATATTCAATTTATCAAATTCAATTGATTTCGAATTTATAAACAACGTTTATAAATTCACACACACACACACAAATATATATATATTCATTTCATAAAACTTCAACTTATGAAAATCACTTTTATTTACCAGTTCAATTTATAACTCAATTTTATACCAAAAATCTAATTTATATGATAATTACTTATAATCTTTTATTTTACGAAACTCTACTTATTTTAAAATTTCACAATTTATAAATCTATAAATTTCACTCACTTATGAAATCCATTTATACTTCTTTTTAACACTTATAAAACTCGTTTTATAATTCCTATATTTTTAATTTATAAATATCAAATTTTAAATCTTTTATATATATTGTTTTTAAAACAATTCCAAAAATCCCAATTTAACTAAACTTATTCTTTTAATAATTTACAAATCGTTATTTAAAGCTTATATACTTTAAAATCATACTTAAGTATTATTTTCCAAAAATCATAACTTTTATGAAAATAAAATTATAACGTTTATTTATTTTAACAATTCAAAATTTTAATAAAACGTATATTTTCGAAAATCTGTTTAAAATTCCTTTTAAAATCAAAATCATCATTTTAATACTTCAAAAATGGATCTGATGATGCAACAACACCAAATAGTCAATCACAACAAACCAAACATCATATATCAATATGATAATCAACAAATATCACAATATTTGTAAATAAGTCAATATAGTTGAGGAATCCAGTTGGATCCCTCCAACCTGTTTCCCTGCCTCCAAAGATGTTAGCACAATACCAATTTCGTTCCAGTACGGAATTATCGCGGTATATGGGATTTATAAAAATATTATCCGCTTAATAGACGCCGCAATAGGGTCTCATCTGCTGTATAATGCGGGAAAATCAACTCCAAGTACATAAATAATACCAATTTCACTATAAAGTGAAATATTTGCGGTATATGTTTTTAATAAATAACCTCCGCTTAATAACGGTGCATAATGTCTATTTTAACCATCAATAGATAACAATCAATATTCAAACATACAATCATCAATTTTAAATTTAACTATTTAAAATTTAAATCGAAACAATTTGATTGAGTGAGAAGTTCTCACCTTGATTTTCCGATAGCAATTTGTAGTGTTTTATTTCGAATAAAATTAAATGTGCGTTTAATTTTACCCAAAATTTTCACTAGCTCCAAACGACTTCAATCCAATTCCATAGCATATTGTTCGACAATACGGTTCCAACGCAACTGGTTTCGTGTATTTTCGACCTCGTATGAAAGAGTTATGATATTTTAAACATCACATGAATTTATAATAAAACAATTTACATTTCTTTTTTTTTTCAAACCCTACATCTCATCTGGACTGTGCATTTTGAAAGATGGAATCAAGGCCGCAAACCCTTTTCTTCCCTCTCCAGCTTTCGAACGTGTAAATAACCCAATTAGCCACCGATGCTTCACCAATTTATACTCCACCACCGTTCACCTATTCGACGATCAACAACTACAGTCACCTCCGCAACCACGCGCGCTAGCGAAGGCCTAAACCCGGTTGAGCTCGGCATCTTCTAGCCTACGAAAACTTGAACGAACGTGTGACTTTGAACTCAATTTGTCGTTGATCAGCTGCATTGATTTAGATCGTGACCGTTGGATTTGTAGTTCGCTCGATGCTCTTTAACTTTGTAGTTGGAAGTTTCTGATATTAATTGGTGGATTTGAAGAAAATTAAGGGAGAAGGAAATTGATTTTCGACCGTTCGTGGAGATAGTGGCGGCTGCGTATAAAACCCTAGAGTTTCTATTTTCTTTGCAAATGTGAATAATCCAAGGCCTTTTATAGAAAATTTCCAAATTACTATTCATCCCGAATTTTTCAACTCCAAATCTCGCGCGGTGACTGGCGTTTCTAGAGTTTACCCTGCGTTCCGGACACAATGGAATATGTTTCGGAAGCTAATTCGATTATCTGTGCGAGATACGGCAATAAATGATCGATTTTAAATTAAATCGATTAAACGAATTTTCTATGCGTTTTGGCTTGCCCCGGACAAACGGTAAATCCGATTGACACGAAATTTGAAACCGTACAATAATATCACATTACGGATCCGATGAAACTAGTTTCGTCGAAATCCGAGACTGTTCAAAAAATGGCTAATTTCACTAGTCGATTAAATATTAAAATATTCAATTTTCACAAATAAACTTAAAATTCAATTTTAAAAGTTCTATAACATCATTCTAACTTCAATATGATATAATAAAATTTTACAAATTAATTTTAATCATTTTAAAGTCGATTTTCAATTAAAATTTATTTGACTTATAAATCTTACTTATTAATATTTAAAATTAATTAAACATACAAATTTTAAATGACAGAAATTCTGGATCGTTACAATCTTCCCCTCTTAAAAGAATTTCGTCCTCGAAATTACCAAGTCAGAAAAAGTTATTACAAAATCCATTAACTTTTCAAAACAAACCGTTCAAATTAGATTTTACAAATCTCTTAAGTGTTTAACTTTCCCAAAATTCATAGTTAAACTTCTTACAAAATATTTACTAAGTTTCCAAATCCAAACTTTGTTTTCAAAAATTTCCAATTTTGTCAAAAATATTCTAACGCCTTAAATTTTCGGAAAAATTCGCCAGAGTCTCCTTTGCGCGGCTCGATCCGAAAAAAAATGATAGTATATATATCACAAATATACATCCCATCAAGTGATGAGGCATCCCGCAAGGAAAAAAGTGTAAAAGTACGATATTTAATCCGAGATATGTACCTTATTTATTATTAGCGTGCATATACGGCTAATATAGCGCGAAAGTGAGCTCCAAATGCGAAGCAAGCGCAATCCGCACCTACTAAGCACTCGACAAACCAATGAGAAACATGTATATATGAAAATAGTATCAATATACATCATATAGTAACATATCAACTACATGTGCCAACATAGCAATGCATTCAATAGCAATAAATGCAACTACCAAATCAATATAAATTTGCTTCTCATTAACATTTAATGAATTGGTTTTCCAATTGATTCATTAACATTGGATTTTACTAACATTTATTCATATCCAGTTTCAATTAGTTTCCATTTACTAATTTACATTCAAGTTGGTTCATTTCCAAATCAAATTTCAATTCTATTCAAGTTCATTTTCTTCCAAGTTGGATTCAATTTCTTTAGCTTCCAATTTCGCTAATTCGCTTTCATTAACACTTAATGAATTTATATACAATCAATCAACAATCAAAAAACAACCAATGTTTATTCAATGCAACTAAATTTATTCACTTTACATTCAGTTTGGTTCAACACATTTAATTCCAATTGGATCATATTAAATTGACTTCCATTCAATTTATTCAACTTCTAATAACATTAGCTTTTAATGAATTAACACTTACATTCATTATTTCATATCAATTATTTACATTTAATTGATTAACATTCAATCTATTTATCAATTCAATTGCTAATTCCTTTAACAATCTAAAGTTGAATTTTATTCATATAACTCAAGTTCAAATTCTTAATGACTTCACTTCATTAATTTACTTTGACACCAAAATCAACTCTATTCAACTTCACTTAAGTTATATTACATTAAACATCATTTGTTTAGCTTAACTTAAATGTCCACTTATAAATCCAATTCAGATTTTATTTCTTATTAACTTTTACCAAAGTCAAATTTATTAACTCATATTATAAGTTCAAAGCTCTTTTCACTCATATTCAATTCATTCTTTTATAGCTGTTGTTTTTATTTAACTTATTCAAACAACATTTATTGACTTATATATATTTATATTTTCAACCACCAAGCAAGCAATTTTATATACACTTTAATAATTCTGAAAAATTATTCCTTTATACATAAAAAATAATCGAGATAAAATTATTTCATTTACTCAATTTAAAATGATACTATGTTGGCTTGCCTCGTTTAAGAGTTTAGAAACCCCTATTGATTACGGTTGTACACCCCGCACCGACCAGAATACATAAACAGCTCAACGGATAAGCAAACACAATATAAAACAATTTCATATTCACTAACAAATACGCGCTCGTATCTATTATTACACTCAAACTCATTCTAGAGCACTACTGACTCCATCTCTAATGAGTAATTTCCAACAGAGCCATGGTTGTCGCTTAACCATAAGCTTTGATACCAAATGTGACGACACGACTTTTCGACGCTCGAAAACCGACATCAATATGTCCACGGTATCAACTGCCGAGCAATCGAATGCCGAAAAACCGTACCGTTAGGGTTTAAGAAAAGGAAAAAGATTGAAGAAGAGAGAAAAAGATAGAACAGAACAGAAAGAAACAACAGAACAATATCAGAATCTCACAATCGCAGCCGAACAACATATAATAGATAAATGAATTGTGACGACCCGGAATTCTAAGCAATATCAATTTAATAATCTTTGATAATAATTAAATTGATTTGATCATTTTTTTGACAAGTTAAAATTATTTTAAAGATTTATGATAATAATTTGTTAATATCTATAAAACATTTTTCTTTACAATATGAATTGGCAAATTTAATTCTTTTGAAAGCTAATAATATTTTAATTTGAAAATATTTATTTTGGCAATTTAAAATTGGTTAGATTTATTTCATCTTCTATTTATAATATATATATATATTGATATATCTTGTAAATAGAAAGTTTTAAAAGCTAATATATATTCAAATTGTAATATATATGAATGTATATATTGCGATTTGAGATTTGTTTTAAAATTTAATATAGTAATTGACAAATTTAATGTTAGGATGTTTTTCTATTTGAAATGTGTATATATATTTGTATATGTACATTTGAAATAGGAATTTTATTAATTTGAATTTATTAAGTATTTCTAAACTTTATTATAGATATATATAGTTTTGTAATTTGAAAAGTCAATTTGATTTAATATTTTTGAAGTAATAATTGAGATTTAAATTTCTATAACAAAGTTAATTTCTTATTTAATATAGATACATATATATATATATATATATTATGTACTTAAGTTTGCAATAAGATTTAAAAAGTTCATTTGTTTTTATTATTCTTTCATTTTAATTTTACCATAAGATAGGTTGTTTTAAAATTTTACATAGAAAGTTAAAATAAAATTTTCAAATCTATAAACATGTGTTATATTAAACTGGATCTAAAATTTATAAATGTATATATAAATTTTCTTTTGAAATATTTATTGAAGTCTAAAAGTTTATTATAAGATAAAAACATTTTATAATTTTCTACACATTACATAATTATATGTATATAGCTTAAACCAATTATAAAAAAAAAAGAATAACACTCAAGGTGTTAATTTAACATTTAAAACAACATTTGTAAATATTAAATAATACATAACCACACTTGTAAACATTATAGAGTGGGTTAAGACAAGTGTAAGATCCTTATAACCTTAAGTGACAAATGTCTTTTACATTAATAATAAAATTTATAATCTAATTGTAAAATATAAAAGATGGTTTTTATTCTTCAGCTGAAAACATTTTCTTCAAACTCAAACTTAATACAAAACAAAGATATAGAATCAAACAAAGATCAAGTATGAATGTAAATCAAAACAAAAATGGAAGAAGTTACTGTAAAATCTGGAAAATGCAAATGCCAGATTTTCAAATAACATAGAAGAAAACTGGGGATTCAAATAGAGGATAAGTTCAAATGCAATTTTTTCAAATAGAAATCAGAGGCAAAGGAAATCCAGCATGCATTCTGGAATTTATCGACATTTCAACATCCAAGGGTAGTGAAACTTTAAAAACCTGGAACAGTCTCTGTGTTTTGTTTTTTTCAAAGGTGAGTAAATAGTTTCTTTTAAAAACAGTTTAAACATTGGATTCATCTTGTTATTATGATTAAATAACATGATGCTGATAGAATATTTGATTTAAATTTGAATGCATTAGGTATGTTTGTTTTGCCTGTGAAGTATACATATGTCCTGTGTAAAGTAACAGGTTTCATTTCATTATAAAATCAATAATCCAGTATTGAATTCGTATTGACCTATAATGTATAAATAGAAGTTGATTGTAGACAAGTAATCTATCTCTTAAAAATATTTATAGGATTTTAAAGTGCATAAATGGCTCGGTAATTTGAAATTTAGAGTAAACCTTTAATTTGGGTCAAAAACTTTTGTATTCAAATTTAAGTTTTGATATTATATTTGGAATACAAATGGGAAATAATGATTTTTAAGGTTTGAATCATGATTTTTGGATTCATATTTGGAGAGAAATCACGGGTTATTGGTTTTGGGCATTTTGGTCGATTGATGACGAACGACGGTGTAATCGATGATGCGGTTGAGGGTGAAGGTTAAGGGAAGGTAGTAGATCATCAGAAAAATACTATTGGATTTTATTTGTGATTATGTTGGCCTGAATTGTTCGAGATAGGGTTTATCACCTGAGTTTTTACGTCGCCGTTTATTTCGATTTTGCGGCGACATGGAGTAATAGGATTTGTGCGCGTATGGTTAGGGAGATGGTGGGAAGCGAGACGTAGCTTCTGGGAGGAGGACGAGGCATCTCGTGGCAAAGATCGTCGACGGCGAACCATTTTTAGTTGAGTTTGGTACGGGCAGTTTGTGTTTTTGGTCGAATTTCGTATTTCGATCGAAACGTATTTTCTAGGTTGTGCGTATGGTTGCCGGGGTCTAGAGCGACGTAATGATGACCCGAGAAGGGTTCGTCGTTGGCGAGGTTGATCGTGCACATTGACTGCACTGCTGCGTGCATCAGGGGGTAATGGGCTCTGGAAGAAAAGGGGGGCTCGAAGTTCTTTGCGGGTTTGCATTGTGATTTCTTGAAGCAGCCATAAGGTAGGGAAGACTCGGGGTGTTTGCTTATTTTACTCGGGTTTGTCGCGTGTAATTCTGTGGTTTACTCGAGTATGTTGGGCAGGATTATGTTTTGGGTACAAACAGTTATAAAAGGTTTAAGAAATTTTACAACAAGGTTTATAAAGTTCAAAAACAAGATAATATGATATTGTAAATAATTGTAGATTAGAAAATAAGAGTTAAACAAGTTTGTTTATAAAACTAAATTGTTTTAAAGTAGGTTGAACAAGTTTTATTTATATAAATATGAAAGTTAAAAAAAAAATAAGTGGATATTGAAATAAGTTTGTATTAAATTTTTATTAAATAGCTTTGGAAAAGGGGTTTTAAAGATTCAAAAGTTTAATTTAAAATGTGTTTAATTATAAATTGATTTCTAAAGTTTATATTTTATTTTAAATTAAGTATAATGATTAAGAACATGGTAATCAATTAAAATAAAGTTTTTATTAAGTAATATAGAATTTTGATTTAATCATAGATAATTAATTTGTGGAAATAATTAAGATAATTCAACTTTTACTAATAATCAAAGTGTTTTGGTTAATATTAATGATTTGATTTAGATAATGGTTATCTTAATTAAGAATCTTTTTATTATTAGAAGTTAAGAATCATTTAATTAATTTAAATGATTAAGTTAAATAATTAATTAAATAATAAATTGTGATTAATTAAGATAATCACTTATGGGTTAATCTTACATAATTACTTGGGAAGTAATTAAAGTAATTAAGTGGTTAAGTACCAGATGTTATTGAGTAAGAGTTAATTAATTTATTAAAGTAATTAAGTAAATGTGATTAAGGATTAATCACTTGAGTTATTAATTAAAGAATTAATTAATTAAAGGTTTAAATTATTTGATTAATGATTATTTAATAAAAGGATAAAGAGTAATTAATTAAGTGATTAATTACTTATTAACGTAATTAATTAAGAAAGAATTTTAATTATTAAAGTAATCATTAATTAATGGAAATAATTGATTAATTGTTAATTAATAATTTAAGGATAATTAATTTATAATAAAGTTTTAATTACTAAATGTAATTAAAGTAATTAATCAAAGGTGATTAATTAAAAGTAATTAATTAATATGGTTAATTAAAAGTAATTAATCAAGTATTTAATTAAAATTAATTAATCAAATGTGATTAATTAAAAGTGATTAATCAGGTATGATTAAAGGATAATTAAGAAATAATTATCAGGATAATTAAAGATTAGTTAATCAAGTATGATTAATTTTAAGAGGTAATTACTTAGTATAATTTGGAAGTAATTAATCAGGATGATAAATTAATATGGTAATTAAGTAATAATTACTTAAACGAATTAAGTGATAATTAATCAAGGAAGATTAATTGAAGTGGATAATTAAGTAATGTTAGTTAATTAATTTGTAATTAATTAATGAATTAGTAAGATGGATTGATGATATATCCAAGTGATTTAGTAAGTATTAATTTAATTTAAGGATTAATTAAATTAATTAAGTTTGGATCAAACTTGTTTATGAATGATTAATGATTGATTGATAAATATCATTGGATGAGTTAATGATATTGGTTGAAATTATATGTCATTGGTTCATATGTGATGATGTGAATATGTTATATCTGAGATGTGATATTTATGCTGCTTTGTAATATGTATAGATGCATGTGATAATAGTGGATTACCTATCTGTGTGTTATGAATCATCCATTTATGTTAAGTGATATTTCTGAATATCCATTGTTTAATCCCTTAAGTACAACTTGGACATTAAAATGGCGTTTGGTTTCGGTGATATCGGGTTCGGGTTTCTATATTTGGATATCCGAAAACCACACCGATCCAAAATAAACGTTAGGTCGTTAATCCAAGTGGAGCAAGTGAAGACTCGAGGTGTAAGGGCTATACGTCAGTATAACTTTGTTGGTGATTCCGTAATGAGTTTAACGGAATAGTGCTTATAGGTTCTAGATGGTGATTCGGAGTGCAAAGGCTATGGTCGTTGACTCTGAGGGTGATTCCAAAACGAGTGTAACGAGATAATGCCTTCGGTTTCGTTCGAACCCGGAACGAACTTGTATGGATTGAATGCTTTCAGAACATCGTCAGGTGGACGATGAGCATTCTAAGTGATATGTCCTATAAAGGTAATCGTAGCCTCAAGCCTCATCGACCGGGAATGGCTAAAACAGGGGAGGTGCAGCAAGGCTTCGTGGGTCGCACCCACTGGAGAGCAAGATTTACATCTGTCTAGAAGTCCCTTTATATTCGGCTGCGTGGGTGGTTGCTAGCTACAACCACAGGGTTGTCTTGTTCGGAACTATTCAGTAAGGAATGGGTCCGGCCTTGTGTAGCAGGGGAGCGGGCGTACTCCTCGGTACGGTGATCTAGGCCACGTATTGTGACGGGCGGTACCCCAATAGCCCTGCCATTGATGGAAACCCATTCTTCCTACGAGACCCTACAGTTTTGTTTGTATTACCCACTTTTGTGGCTATTAGCTGGAATTTAATCATGTAACAATTTCGGCTATTTCATATTTATTTGAAAACCCTAGACACTATTATAATATCATTGGATTTCCTATCAAATGTTTTGGTTAGCGTAGGGTAAAAACCTTTCCATGTTTATGTGTGGGAAGTCTTACGTGATACCTTTTCTTTTCAAAGGTTTTTCTAAAGTTAAGCAATCTTAACCCGTTTACTCACACCAGATCCCTGTCTGACCCGAGTGTTTATTTTCTGTTTTATTAAACTCTTGGGTACTCATATTATGTATGAGTTGTCAAATGATTCAGGTTATCTCGTGACGAATTCTGGAGGGGCTTTGGAGCAGGAGGCTTCAGCGTGTAGATATATAGTTAGAGTTTCCGCTGTGTGTTATTCTGTGTTGATGTTCTTGTATTGTATATTAGACAGAAGCGTTATAACTGTCTAAATTGATATGTTTAGTTTTGTACTCTGATGTATATGATACTAAATTTATGTTATATATTATATTTCATTCGTTCCGCTGTGAGATTCTGATGTGTTGTTTTTCTTTCTTATTTTTCTTTTCTTCCTCTATCCCTTTCTTTCTTAATTAGTGATGCGATTTTCTGGTGATAGAAAGTCGGGTCATTACAGTTGGTATTAGAGCATTAGGTTGAGTGAATACCTAGGCTCTGGAATGGTGTCTATCTTGAGAGAGCATACTTGTAATTTATATATATATATATATATATATATATATATATATATATACTTATATATAACTACCTAATCTGTTGGGTTATCTGTTTGGATTTTCCAGCATAAGTTATAAAGGTAGATAAGTTAACAGTGTGTGGAACACAACTACCGATAATGGAAGAGGTTTATATGTTGTGGTTGGAGATGTGTCTGTCGAGATTGTAGATCTAATACCGTCTCGAATAAGTTTTGTACATTGGTAAAAGGATTTCTTTGAGTCCAGAGGAAGTCTTTTTCAAGAATTGGAGTATATTCTTAGAGTGTGAGGTTGACTTGCTCCTAAGTGAGCAGGGATTTCCAAGAGTTGAGGTTGTCAGCTAAATAGAAGCAGGTGATGGTGTATTGATGGCTTCAGGAGGGAATAGTTGTGTGATGAGATGCAGTATCCATAGATGATTCTGAAGATGTTCTTTTGAAGCCAATTTATGGTGGTACTGAAGGAACTGTAATGCCTACTGCAGGGAGGATTCGGATGTTTAGAGATTTTTCTGGATCTCAAGTGAGGGTATCTTATCTGTATTGAAGTATGAGACTAAGGTCGATGAGTTACCTCATTTCGGACATGGTCTCAATTGTTTTCTCAAGAAGATAAGTGGTTGGAGTTGGGTTGGAGCTGAGTTTCTTGAGAAGATATCTACCGTCTCAAGGATTTTTTGTGGAATTGGGTGTTAGTTTTGTGTTTCAAGA
The DNA here is from genome assembly GCA_030765085.1 of Allium cepa. Classification (NCBI taxonomy): domain Eukaryota; kingdom Viridiplantae; phylum Streptophyta; class Magnoliopsida; order Asparagales; family Amaryllidaceae; genus Allium; species Allium cepa. The sequence continues at coordinate 761,839,785 of CM060937.1, read as the reverse complement.
GCTTGTGGTCAAGGAAGATCTGTTGGCGTAGCTGTATCATTGAAGTGAAGTTTGGAAGCAGCAGCGTGGATCTGTTTCTTCGATGATTCAGTAATCTTTGGAATTCTAATATCAGCAGACCAGGAAGATAATGAAAACTTATCCATTTCTTCGGGAGGCTCAGTAGAGCAGGATATTTGTAGGAAGTGATCTATCATTTTTCCTGGTAGATAAGACATTCTGCAGAGATTGATCTTGATTAGGAAAGTTGTTCTAGCTGGTGAAGCAGATAGTTTCTTTGGAATCAGAACTGAGAGGGATCGCAAAAGCGACTTGCGATTAGTTTGGGAATCTTTGAGTATTCTTTGAATTGAGGAATCTCATATGGAGGTAAAGGCTACTTAAGTAGTCGAAGATTTTTCAGATGTTTTGGATGAATTCAGAAGTTGAGCTGAATCGGAGATTGAGTTTTCTTATCAACTTGGATTCCAGGAGTAGTATTGATGATTCAACTATATAATAGGATGACTCTTAGAGCAAGAAGAGTTGGGTGAGGCAGCTCAAGATTCTTTGGAGAGGGATTGATCATCTTATTCTAGTTGAGATTCTGTTGGGTATTTTGATCAAGTGGAAGGGTCACTAAGATTTTGCTTGTGTTCTTCGATGGCATTCTTATCTACTCTAGATCAGAGTTGTGTAGCGGAAGCGAGATAGCAATTAGTCTGGTATGGGAGCAACCGGAAGTTGCAGTATACCTGAATTAGAGGAATTTCTACAGGAAATTCAAGTATAAAGAAATTTCTGGATTTGGTAGCCAAGGATGTCAGGTGCAACTGTTTGACTATTCAGATATGAGATACAGGTTTGAAGTCCATTGATGCTTGTGGAATAGAGTCGTATTTTGGATTTCAGCAAATTATTTTTGGAAAGCCATTTTGATTGAGTAGGACCTGGAGATTTGGTTTGATTTTGGTCCAGTTTGTTGTATGAAGAAATCAGCAAGGGTTAGGCTGATCAGGAATATTGAAGGTGACTCAGGAGCATCGGAAGAGTTATGCAATTAGAATTGAGGAGATTTGGAATGTGCAGTTAGAGTTTGGATATTGACTTAGTTTTATCCGATCAAAGGAGATATAAGACTGGGTAAAACTTGAGAGCTAGCTCCAGAGGTATTTTGAGTTTTCTGTGTTCTCTGGAGATTAGATTTTAATCTACAGGATTTAATTGCCAGTCTGGATAGTTGGAATTCATTGTATTTCACATATCTCCGAGGAATATGTGTATGGTTCTTTGAGTGATATAATCAGCTATTCAGAAGGATCTGGTAGTTGAGCAAGTTTGAGTTTAATCTGATATCTTGTTCGTTTTGAAGGATCAGATGAGAGAGTTCTTGGTTATAGTAGTATAGTGACTTAAGATTCTGTAGAGCGAGTATTCCAGTATAGGTACCTGGAAAACTCTTGATAATATTAGGAAGTTCTATTCAGAATTTTGTTTGGATAGATAAAGTTATATGTTTGAATTGGTTATTTTGGTTACTATAATTGATAGTGTATGATTTATTGTGTGATTGCTGTTTGAAATTTAAATTCTTTAGCTGGGTTATTAAATTATCTTTGCTTTTAAATTTCGGGGACGAAATTCTTTTAAAAAGGGAGGAATGTGACGACCCGGAATTCTGAGCAATATCAATTTAATAATCTTTGATAATAATTAAATTGATTTGATCAATTTTTTTGACAAGTTAAAATTATTTTAAAGATTTATGATAATGATTTGTTAATATCTATAAAACATTTTTCTTAACAATATGAATTGGCAAATTTAATTCTTTTAAAAGATAATAATATTTTGATTTGAAAATATTTATTTTGGCAATTTAAAATTGGTAAGATTTATTTTATCTTCTATTTATAATATATATATTGATATATCTTGTAAATAGAATGTTTTAAAAGCCAATATATATTCAAATTGTAATATATATGAATGTATATATTATGATTTGAGATTTTTTTTAAAATTTAATATAATGTTAGGATGTTTTTCTATTTGAAATGTGTATATATATTTGTATTTGTACATTTGAAATAGGAATTTTATTAATTTGAATTTATTAAGTATTTCTAAACTTTATTATAGATATATATAGTTTTGTAATTTGAAAAGTTAATTTGATTTAATATTTTTGAAGTAATAATTGAGATTTAAATTTCTATAACAAAGTTAATTTCTTATTTATGTAGATGCATATATATATTTTGTACTTAAGTTTGGAATAAGATTTAAATTTAAAAAGTTCATTTGTTTTTATTATTCTTTCATTTTAATTTTACCATAGGATAGGTTGTTTTAAAATTTTACATAGAAAGTTAAAATAAAATTTTCAAATCTATAAACATATGTTATATTAAATTGGATCTAAAATTTATAAATGTCTATATAAATTTTCGTTTCAAATATTTATTGAAGTCTAAAAGTTTATTTTTATAACATACAAACATTTTATAATTTTCTACACATTACATAATTATATGTATATAGCTTAAACCAATTATATATAAAAAAAAGAATAACATTCAAGGTGTTAATTTAACATTTAAAACAATATTTGTAAATATTAAATAATACATAACCACACTTGTAAACATTATAGAGTGGGTTAAGACAAGTGTAAGATCCTTGTAACCTTAAGTGACAAATGTCTTTTACATTAATAATAAAATTTAAAATCTAATTGTAAAATATAAAAGATGGTTTTTATTCTTCAGCTGAAAACATTTTCTTCAAACTCAAACTTAATACAAAACAAATATATAGAATCAAACAAAGATCAAGTATGAATGTAAATCAAAACAAAAATGGAAGAAGTTACTGTAAAATCTGGAAAATGCAAATGCAAGATTTTCAAATAACATAGAAGAAAACTGGGGATTCAAACAGAGGATAAATTCAAATGCAAGTTTTTCAAATAGAAATCAGAGGCAAAGGAAATCCAGCATGCATTCTGGAATTTATCAACAATTCAACATGCAAGGGTAGTGAAATTTTCAAAACCTGGAACAGTCTCTCTCTTCTTTTTTTTCAAAGGTGAGTAAATAATTTCTTTTAAAAATAGTTTAAACATTGGATTCATCTTGTTCTTATGATTAAATAACATGATGCCGATAGAATATTTGATTTAAATTTGAATGCATTGGGTATGTTCGTTTTGCCTGTGAAGTATACATATGTCCTCTGTAAAGTAACAGGTTTCATTTCATTATAAAATCAATAATCCAGTATTGAATTCGTATTGACCTATGATGTATAAATAGAAGTTGATTGTAGACAAGTAATCTATCTCTTAAAAATATTTATAGGATTTTAAAGTGCATAAATGGCTCGGTAATTTGAAATTTAGAGTAAACCTTTAATTTGGGTCAAAAACTTTTGTATTCAAATTTAAGTTTAATATTATATTTGGAATACAAATGGGAAATAATGATTTTTATGGTTTGATTCATGATTTTTGGATTGATATTTGGAGAGAAATCACGGGTTATTGGTTTTGGGCATTTTGGTCGATTGATGACGAACGACGGTGTAATCGACGATGCGGTTGAGGGTGAAGGTTAAGGGAAGGTAGTAGATCATCAGAAAAATACTATTTGATTTTATTTGTGATTATGTTGGCCTAAATTGTTCGAGATAGGGTTTATCACCTGAGTTTTTACGTCGTCGTTTATTTCGATTTTGCGACGATATGGAGCAATAGGAGTTGTGCGCGTATGGTTAGGGAGATGATGGGAAGCGAGACGTTACTTCTGGGAGGAGGATGAGACATCTCGTGGCAAAGATCGTCGACGGCGAACCATTTTTAGTTGAGTTTGGTTCAGGCAGTTTTGGTTTTTGGTCGAATTTCGTATTTCGATTGAAAGGTATTTTCTGGGTTGTGCGTATGGTTGCCGGGGTCTAGAGCGACGTAATGATGACCGGAGAAGGGTTCGTCGTTGGCGAGGTTGGTCATGCACGTTGACGTGCACTGCTGCGTGCATCAGGGGGTAATGGGCTCTGGAAGAAAAGGGGAGCTCGAAGTTCTTTGCGGGTTTGCAGTGTGATTTCTCGAAGCAGCCATAGGGTACGGAAGACTCGGGGTGTTTGCTTATTTTACTCGGGTTCGTCGTGTGTAATTCTGTGATTTACTCGAGTATGTTGGGCAGGATTATGTTTTGGGTACAAACAGTTATAAAGGGTTTAAGAAATTTTACAGCAAGGTTTATAAAGTTCAAAAACAAGATAATATGATTTTGTAAATAATTCTAGATTAGAAAATAAGAGTTAAACAAGTTTGTTTATAAAACTAAATTGTTTTAAAGTTGGTTAAACAAGTTTTGTTTATATAAATATGAAAGTTAAAAAAAAATTAAGTGGATGTTGAAATAAGTTTGTATTAAATTTTTATTAAATAGCTTTGGAAAAAGGGTTTTAAAGATTCAAAAGTTTAATTTAAAATGTGTTTAATTATAAATTGATTTCTAAAGGTTATATTTTATTTTAAATTAAGTATAATGATTAAGAACTTGGTAATCAATTACAATAAAGTTTTTAGTAAGTAATATAGAATTTTGATTTAATCAAAGATAATTAATTTGTGGAAATAATTAAGATAATTCAACTTTTATTAATAATCAAAGTATTTTGGTTAATATTAATGATTTGATTTAGATATTGGTTATCTTAATTAAGAATCTTTTTATTATTAAAAGTTAAGAATCATTTAATTAATTTAAATGATTAAGTTTAATAATTAATTAAATAATTAAATTGTGATTAATTAAGATAATAACTTATGGGTTAATCTTACATAATTACTTGGGAAGTAATTAAAGTAATTAAGTGGTTAAGTACAGAATGTTATTAAGTAAGAGTTAATTATTTTATTAAAGTAATTAAGAAAATGTGATTAAGGATTAATCACTTGAGTTATTAATTAAAGAATTAATTAATTAAAGGTTTAAATTATTTGATTAATGATCATTTAATAAAAGGATAAAGAGTAATTAATTAAGTGATTAATTACTTATTAAAGTAATTAATTAAGAAAGAATTTTAATTATTAAAGTAATCATTAATTAATGGAAATAATTAATTAATTGTTAATTAATAATTTAAGGATAAATAATTTATAATTAAGTTTTAATCACTAAATGTAATTAAAGTAATTAATCAAAGGTGATTAATTAAAAGTAATTAATTAATATGGTTAATTTAAAGTAATTAATCAAGTATTTAATTAAAAGTAATTAATCAAATGTGATTAATTAAGAGTGATTAATCAGGTATGATTAAAGGATAATTAAGTAATAATTATCAGGATAACTAAAGAATAGTTAATCAAGTATGATTAATTTTAAGAGGTAATTAAGAGGTAATTACGTAGTATAATTTGGAAGTAATTAATCAGGATGATAAATTAATATGGTAATTAACTAATAATTACTTAAAGCAATTAAGTGGTAATTAATCAAGGAAGATTAATTGAAGTGGATAATTAAGTAATGTTAGTTAATTAATTTGTAATTAATTAATGAATAAGTAAGATGGATTGATGATATATCCAAGTGATTAGCAAGGATTAATTTAATTTAAGGATTAATTAAATTAATTAAGTTTGGATCAAACTTGTTTATAAATGATTAATGATTGATTGGTAAATATCATTGGATGAGTTAATGATATTGGTTGATATTATATGCCATTGGTTGATATGTGATGATGTGAATATGTTATATCTGAGATGTGATATTTATGCTGCTTTCTGATATGTATAGATGCATGTGATTATAGTGGATTACCTATCTGTGCGTTTTGAATCATCCATTTATGTTAAGTGATATTTCTGAATATCCATTGTTTAATCCCTTAAGTACAACTTGGACATTAAAATGGCATTTGGTTTCGGTGAGACCGTGATCGGGTTTCCATATTTGGATATCCGAAAACCACACCGATCCAAAATAAACGTTAGGTCATTAATCCAAGTGGAGCAAGTGAAGGCTCGAGGTGTAAGGGCTATACGTCAGTATAACTCTATAGGTGATTCCGTAATGAGTTTGACGGAATAGTGCTTATAGATTCGAGATGGTGATTCAGAGTTCAAGGGCTATGGTCGTTGACTCTGAGGGTGATTCCAAAATGAGTGTAACGAGATAATGCCTTCGGTTTCGTACGAACCCGTAATGAACTTGTATTGATTGAATGCTTTCAGAACATCGTCAGGTGGACGATGAGCATTCTAAGTGATATGTCCTATAAAGGTAATCGTAGCCTCAAGCCTCATCAACCGGGAATGGCTAAAACAGGGGAGGTGCAGCAAGGCTTCGTGGGTCGCACCCACTGGAGAGCAAGATTTACCTCTATCTAAAGTCCCTTTATATTTGGCTGTGTGGGTGGTTGCTAGCTACAACCATGGGGTTGTCTTGTTCGGAACTGTTCAGTAAGGAATGGGTCCGGCCTTTTGTAGAAGGGGAGCGGGCATACTACTCGGTACAGTGATCTAGGCCACGTACTGTGACGGGCTGTACCCCAGTAGCCCTGCCAATGATGGAAACACATTCTTCCTATGAGAACCTACGGTTTTGTTTGTATTACCAACTTTTGTGGCTAGTAGCTGGAATTTAATCATGTAACAATTTCGGGTATTTCATATTTATTTGAAAACCCTAGACACTATTGTAATATCATTGGATTTCCTATCAAATGTTTTGGTTAGCGTAAGGTAAAAACTTTTCCATGTTTATGTGTGGGAAGTCTTACGTGATACCTTTTCTTTTCAAAGGTTTTTCTAAAGTTAAGCAATCTTAAATCGTTTACTCACACCAGACCCCTGTCTTACCCGAGTGCTTATTTTCTGTTTTATTAAACTCTTGGGTACTCATATTATGTATGAGTAGTCAAATGATTCAGGTTTTCTCTTGACGAATTCTAGAGGAGCTTTGGAGCAGGAGGCTTCAGCGTGTGGATATATAGTTAGAGTTTCCGCTGTGTGTTATTCTATGTTGATGTTCTTGTATTGTGTATTAGACGGAAGCGTTATAAATGTCTAAATTGAGATGTTTAGTTGTGTACTCTGATGTATATGATACTAAATTTATGTTATATATTATATTTCATTTGTTCCGCTGTGAGATTCTGATGTGTTGTTTTTCTTTCTTCTTTTTCTTTTCATCTTCTATCCCTTTCTTTCTTAACTAGTGATGCGATTTTCTGGTGATAGAAAGTCGGCTCGCTACATGAATAATCTTTAAACAAAGAACTATATCAGTCATTACATTACATCGTATCATTACATTACATCATCAGAGTATACAACAACAAACAACAACTAACAGCGGAAAAGAAATACTATATACTTGTGAATACACCATGCCATCCAACTTGCTTCCAGCAACTCCTAAATTCCAAAATATCCTGATGTACCTAACTCTTGACTGCTCGTGTGGAAATTTGTGGGCACCCAGAGTTTAGGAAGGAAAACAACAAACTCCGAGTCAGTCATGTGACTGGTGTGAGAACTAAAAAAAGTTTATCTTTAAAACAAAGAACAGGATAATTTTAAAATAGATTCGCAATGCTTTTTAGAAAACGAGACTACCATAAGGCCTCTCGCACACACACACAATGCAAACGCAGAATCATAGGAGATTTCTCCTTATGATAGTCAAAGATGCTTGATACGCATTAAAAAGAAACATTTGATATTATTACTAGTGCATAGTGTAGGCAAAATTCATTTCGAAAGTAAAGATATAAATCTTAGCCAGCATAAGCATTCCACACTTATGCCTACTGTAGCTACCATCCAAACAGTGGGGCGCCACCATAAGTGAATGATAGGTTCTACAACTAAAACCGTACAAGATCGTATTGTTTCTTTAGATTTCCAACAAATGATCAGGCCAAGGAACTTCCAATTGCCACATGGGTACGCCTCTGGAAAGACGACCCGAGAACCTAACCGGATCTCTGCTAATGCAAGCCGGGTTACCCCTAACTGGGTAAATACTGACACGAATATGTCATTCCTCGATCGTAACCGATCTATATCCGAGGATCCTCGATTTCCAACAACCACAAAGCAATAAATTTGCAGCAACAACATAGGTCAAGTATCTGGGCTCCATACCATGATACCACCTCTATCCAGAAGGAATGACATACACTAAAGGGGTGCTACCCCCTAATAACCTTGCCACATCCTTCCTGTTTTTACCATTTCCGGGGTGTGAGGTCGATGAAGTCTCGTCCATAAAGCCACGCTTTATACAAAAGCTGTGCTTAAATTCACAAATGCTCAACAACACTTCGTATGCCACATTACCTATTTGGGAATGTATCACTAGTAACCATCAACTACAAAACCTCTAAGGGTGTTAAGCTAAGAGAATAAATTCTCCTCCACCAACGGAAATATATTTGATAGAAACCAGCTTTACATCTCAAACTGTAACGTCAGACACACATCCACAAGTCCATTTCGGGATCGAACGGAACCGAAGGCACTTCCAAAGAAGTCCTTGCAATTCGGATATTCACTAATCACGACCGGACTTCCCATCACAAAGGGTAATAAATTTCTAAATCGGAGATCAACCGATGCAGAAACATTCGACGGTAATCCTTCCGTTTTCACAAATATCCGGTCTTCAATACCGGTCATCAAATGCAATTCATAACGACGTATCACATATTCGGAATGGGTTATACGACCCCAAGGTCCTTTCCCGGCTAACCCGAATAGTGAGCGCCTATTTAAAAATAAGTGTGGCATTCAAATTCAAACAAATCACAACAAATACCTATTTAAAGGTAAATATTGATAGTTGGTTATTTAACTATCAATAAGATGCGCAACATCATCAGATTCCAAATAATTTTCCAAATTATTTATTTTCCCAAAAATATCTTTACTAGATATATAATTTCCAAGATTATATATATATAATTAACAGTTCATTTTATAAAACCATAAAAATTTATATTCCGAACCCATATTAGTATTAAATAATTTGTTTAAAACAAATTAAGTTTACATTTTCAAAACAATACTTCAAAAACCAAAATTATTCCTACTAAATTACTTACTATATAATAACTCTTTGTAATCATTTCTAAAAAGGAACCGGAGTGATTTGTAAACAAGTTTGAAACCTATAATTAGAAGTAAACTTTCTTTTGTAAATTGTTCTTATTCAAACTATATGTATTAGATAATTATAAAATTAACATAAAAAACATAGTGTAACGACCCAGAATTTTAGTCGCTTGAATTTGGAATATTTAACTGATTTAAAATATTGAACAGTTAAATTTATAAGTTGAATAATTTAAATTTCAAATATAGCGATTTATTTGATAAATAAATTGTTGAATTTAATATTTGGAATTATTTAATAATTAAATCCGAAAGTTAAAGTGAATAAAAAAATGATTTCAAAAGTCAATTTAAATTCTATTTAAATAAGAATGAAGATAGTAAACTTTTAATTTAGATTTAAAAGTGATTAACTAAGTTTTTATAATAGTTCATTTTAATTAACAGATGAAAGCAGTCTTTTGGAACACTATCTCAGAATTCGACGAAACCAGTTTCATTGATTCTATAATTGTGAATTATTATATGCTGATTAATTTAATGGTGATCGGATGTACCGTTTGATCGTGCGAGTTTGAATGCTTATAAATCAGTTTTAGAATTATATAATGTAACTGGGTTTGAAAAGCCATATTCTGTGTATAATCGAATTAGGTCTCGAGACTAGTTTCATTGTGTTCGAAATAAGGGTATCACATAGAGAATGCCAGGCGGCTCGTCTTTATAGGAGTTCAAAAACGTTTGGATATTTTCGAATATATATATATATAGGTATGTATGTATGTGTGCCCATACTTAAGCCCATACCCCATCAACTTCACAGCCTTACCCTATATGTTCAAACCATACTGTCGCTCCTCTCTTTAATTTTCTCGTTTCTCCGAGATAGGTTTGCTTTTTTTTTAAATCAACCCATCTCCAACCAACGATCTATTTTGATCGCGTCAAGTTTAAGAAGATCGTGGTTCGACCCTTGAAGGAGAAGTGTTTTCCTCGACAAAATGAAGCTAATGTACAGTTGGACTGGGTTACTATGATCCTTAGGCGGCACGATAGCAAGATGAATGAAATTCGTTCATGTTCAAATTCCGACGCCTACGTTCATCGATGGATCGAGGCATGTGATGGAAAGTTGTAGAGCATGGCAAGGAATAGTCACAACCCAAGTTAGGAGGTGCAAAATCCATCGTGGCGGCGGTAGTTTTGAGAAAATGCTGTCGCATTTTATGTGTTCTCCGGCGAGCTCAGGTCATCGAGGGTGTGTCACATGTGGTTGAGGGTGTAACGACCCAGAATTTCAGTAATTTAAATTTGAATATTTAATCAATTTTAAATATTGAAAAGCTAATTTTATAAGTTAAATAAATTATATTTCAAATATGGCGATTTATTTAGTATTACATTTGTAAAAGTAATATTTGAAATTGTTTTAAATAATTGAATCTTGAATTTAATATGAATGAAAACGATTTCGAAAGTTGATTTAAATTCTAGTTGAATAAGAAGGAAGATAGTAAACTTTTAAATTTGAATTAAAAGTGAATAAACTGATTTTGGAAAAAACTTAACATGTAAAAATAGCCTTCTGGGGCACTATCTCGAATTTTGACAATACCAGTTTCATTGGATTCGTAATTGTGAATTATTATATACCGTCGAATTTCATGGCGGTCAGACTTGTCGTTTGGTCGTGCGAGTTTGAAATGTGTAGAAATTATATAAAGGAATTTAAACTAAAATATAATTTGATTTTGAAAAACTATCTTCTGTATATATGGAACTGACTTTTGATATATTTTTCATTGTGTTCGAAATAAGGGTATAACATATAAAACACCGGGTGGCACGCTTCATTTGGAGTTTGAAATTTTAAAGTGTCAATAGTGCTTTGAAAATCTGCTATAAAAGGGCCTTAGTTTCTTTCATTTGTAAACCCTAAATCTTCAGCCGCCATCCTCCTTCCCTAAACCCAAACTCCATCCAATGTCCCAAATTCCATCTGACCACCTGAGGCCGTATTAGCCTTCGAGTTTAACTAACAAAAAGTCGTCGAGGTCCAGGTGAGCTAAATCAATTGTTGGATCAAACTGGTTGGCGACGAGGCGGCGGTTAGAGGGTCGATGTGACGCCCTACCTCTATATTCACATTAACCAAGGACACTACTGGATAATGCCGTCAGTTAGTACAAAGAATAAGGCAGTTGAGGAGTGTTAACGCTAAAATTTGAACGCTAACACCCCAGTGAGTAGATAGCAGTTATGAAAGCACCACCCGTTGGTACGGGAACAAGATACAAGTAAAGAAATTGCAGAAAAGCAGTAAAAGACAACAGTTTTATAGTGGTTCGGCCTAAAATCGAGCCTACGTCCACTTTGATCTCTTTATTGCTGAACAAGTACAACTTATACAACTTTCTTCAATTACAATCCACTCTAGACTGTTAGCACAAACTTTTACGGAGAATTATCTTTCAAACCCATGATGAATGATGTGGATTCTCTCTCGTGAATTTGATGTAATGTCTTCGATGTTTGGAGTGCTTGAAGTGTTGTTTGAGTCGAGAAAATGGCAGAGTTTTGGCGCTTCGAGAATGAACCAAAAGTCCCTTTCATGTTGAATGCGGCCTTGTATTTATAGGCAAACTGTTTAGGCTGGAATTGCCAAGTCATGAGTCGTACATGACTCATGATGAGTCGTTCATGACTCATGATGAGTCGTAACCCGTACACGGTTCATAGTAGGTCATGGCCGACCTACTGGGTTAGCTTCCCCCCTGCTCCAAGACTATGTTCCCATTTGAATGAATATCACAAGTCCTGAGTTCTCCACGAGTTAACCAGAACGTTCTCCTTTATGTTAGCATAAGTCGTACACGACTCTTCATAAGTCATATGTCGTTAACGAGTCAGCAAGCAGTGGCATAGGTGCATTGGTATTAGGCTTGTTCCCTGTTTGCTTGAGTCGCCAGCGACTTATGATAGGTCGTCAGTCATCCTGGGTCGCTAACTCCATGAGTCGTTAACTTGTTGAGTCGGTGCCTTTCCTGAGCCGTAGCTCGAATGAGTCGTTGGATCGGTCTAGGCCTTGAGTCGCAGACCCGCTGAGTCGTTGATCCATACTGCACCTTTAAGGTGCTAACTCGCTGAGTCGTTGCCATTAATGAGTCGTTGACCCATTGAGTCGGCAATCTCTGAGTCGCTCATCAGTTGAGTCGCTGATCCTTATGAGTCGTGAATCCAGTGAGTTGCTGATCTTTATGAGTCGCTGACTGCCTTATCTGTTGAGTCGGCCTAAGTTTCAGTGGGGTTAACATTTGCCCCTCGAAGCATGCGCCTAAGTCGTAGGTCGCGTGCTTCGACTTATCATAACCCGGGTATGCCGATTCAAATTCCAACATTTCCAGATATAAAAGCCTGAGTCGTCCTTCCTCTTTCCTTCTTCTCATCACTTCTTTTAAACTGTGTCTGCCATTAACGCCCCTTCAAGCTCCCAAAGGCGATTCCAAGCTTACCAACCGTCATCCCATCCTTTAACTTCATATCGCGTAAGTAAATCTTATCAATGATCAGCCGCATCCATCATCAACTCACCAGTTTTCCACTCGCCGTCCTTAATACACTTTTGCGTGCTGCATTTTCCATAAATCACGATTCGATTAATCCTTTGATTGAATTATTGTGGCGATTCTTGTGAATATGGTAATGCACCGGATGTATGGCGGATTTGAGGCGATTTGTGTTGGATTTTGATTGATTCATGATGATGTGAGACAGAGATGGTTAATTACAGTGATTCATGTTAACTGGTTAGTGAATTTGGGAGAGATAAGGAAGGCTTTGACGGGTTAACCGGGTTAATGGGTCCTTGGCTTCGCGGGTTAACTTAAGAGATGATGTGGCAGTGTGTGAGTGGAGAACCGACCTTAGGGGCCTTTGTAGAGTTAATCATGCGCGACTTGATGCCTTAACCGTGTTAATTCAGACGACTCAGGTTTTAGGTCGTATGAACGACTCAACCCTTTAGGTCCTTTTGACGACTTATCCTTTTAAACCGCGAACGACTCAAACCACAAGCCGTGAATGACTCAGCACTTGCTATTTCTTCATGACTTATCTTTCAAACCGTGCACGACTCAAACCATAAGCCGTGAACGACTCAACGACTTCCATGCGACTCAGTAGCCTTTATCCTTGACTTTAATCCGACCTGGCGAGTTTTACGACTCAAGCCATGAGTCGTAACCGAGTTACAACTTAGAAGATTTCTTGTTGCTTTGAACTGGAGCCTCCCTTCTGTTCCTTGATTTACGACTCTTAGCACTACCGACTTATAACATCAACGGTTTAAAATTGAAGCAACCTAACTTAACTTGCCTCACTTTCCTTAGGTCGTAGCCGAGTCATCCAAATAACCAATGACTTAGCTTAACCCGTACAAAGAACTCTTGAGTCGTTGACAACTTAACACTTGTTTGAACTTTGAACTGTTGAACTTTGCTGCATTCTTTTACAGATTACTTCAACTTGTAAGCTAATAACCTGTTAATACAACATTCACAGAAAACTGGGACGAATATACTGTCATTGATTGCCCACATCGAATGACAGATTAGTTAATGATAGATGACTAACTTAGATAAATCGTGTGAACGAAGTGCTATCGATTTCAAGTGGAATATTAAAGCAGCACTGGATTAGTCAATTGAAACTGACCAGCCCTCATTAATATTATGCTTGAGCTTTAAATAACAAGTTCCGAAATCACCGTAGTCAATCAATCGTCAACCAGTTTAATTCCAGTTATTTTTACTTGTTATTATTATTATTTTTTATTAGCTTTGCACGACACTTCACACTTTTTAGGAAACGTGCACCTTCGCATTTGAACATCCAGTTCCTTGTGTAGAATGACCTCTCATCAAGAAGAGCCGATAGGCCAGGATGAAGATGTCTTCCCAGTGGCCATCCCTATAGACAACCCTCCGGAGAGAACATCCACAACTTTGAATCAGCGGGTGTTTAACCAACTGCGCGTCCAGTTTGGCATCGATGAAAGTGATGTTCTTTTCCCTGGGCCAAGCGATACTGCTGACAATCCTCCCTACGGCTTTGTTGCTGTTAATCGCCAAATGTGCTTGAACGGCGCTATTCCTCCCTTTAATGACTTTCTCAAACGGTTCCTGCTTCGGTTGTCTATCTCTCCATTCCAATTACACCCCAATGGCTACGCCATTCTGATGGGGTTATGTGTTCTATTTAGGAGAGTTTTGGATCGATTACCAAGCTTCGGGGAGATCTGCTATTTTTGCTCATTTACGAAAACTAAAGACCATCCCTCCATCGTGGTCATAAGAAGCGCTCGAAACCGCAAACTTATTACTGATCTCTCCGAAAGCGCTCACGGATTTTTGAATCAGTTTTTCTTTGTTCGCTGCCCTCCAAGGTTTTATGCCATCTGGAGAGTGGGAAGTAAGATTTCCTGTCTTTACTTTTTCCGTTTTGAAACTTTCTCGAGATCTGAACTCTCAATTGCTAATTTCATTCTTTTCCTGTTTTAGCACTTCCACCCCCTGCTAGGGACCCAAGTCTTAAGCAAATTTTCGAAAGATTAAATGCCGTGCCGGTAGAAGAGAGGAGCATAAAGTTTCTGCTAAACGATGAATTTTTACATCAATACGGACTCCTCCATCCCTCTCGCTTTACTCGGCCTCGTGAAGCTCCAACGGAGGTTCCTGATTCTCCGGTGAAAACTCCTGATCTTCCGATCTCCACTAAAGAGCACATGCGAGGAGAAATTTCTGCAGAAACCTTATTAGTAAAGTGCTCTACTCCAAGAGACGATACGGGACCCTCCGAAAAGCCCGTACTTGCTCCCATTATCGAAGAAGAAGAGGAGCCCCTTTCCCAAACCAGGAAGAGTGCTGACAAAGGAGCTGATGGAGGGAATCAGGTTGGGCATGACGGTGATGACGTCTTCGAGGATTTAAGTGACATAATTATCACTTCCCAAGAGCTCTTTAAAGAAGACCCTGCTCATGGTAAAGCTATACCTCCGACGATTGAAGCAACATCTGCCCTGCAACAGACTCTAACTCCTTTATCTCAAGAATTGTCATCAACAGTGAAATCTATCATTTCCCCCCAACAGAGGAGTGGTTCGTTAGTCCAACGCGTGTAGCTTGCACTTCACACACAACTAAGGATTTTCCAGCACATTTATGCACTTCTCTTCTTATACTTTAGAGATTTCTAAAGCTTATCTTTTCTTATTTCAGATTCTTCAATGACACGCGGCGGATCGTATTATCA
The DNA here is from genome assembly GCA_030765085.1 of Allium cepa. Taxonomy (NCBI): domain Eukaryota; kingdom Viridiplantae; phylum Streptophyta; class Magnoliopsida; order Asparagales; family Amaryllidaceae; genus Allium; species Allium cepa. The sequence continues at coordinate 761,824,361 of CM060937.1, read as the reverse complement.
GGATTTCCAACGCTACGGGGGGCGTGGTCAATATGATTATCGGCGTTACTTTCCCTCCTATAGAGAGTCTGACGAAGAGAGGGCTGCTCGAAAGGCTCGTGAAAGGAGGGATGCAGAAGAGCGTTATGACAGAAGGGATAGGGATGAGCACCATGATTCTCTGCAGAGAAGTGATGACTCTCACAAAAGGAAATCTCACGACGACCGAGGAAAAGGTCATGTAGCTGAAGATTCAGGCAAACGAGCCCGATATGGTGAGAGACATGCTTCCACTATTCCCGAAAAGCCTACTGCCCCTGCCCCTCTTGACATTACTTCCGACTCTCCTGCTCTTGGGAAGGAGGACATCCAGACAATAATAAGCAGGCCTAAATTTCAAGTGGGACCTGGCCCAGCCACTTTACAAAGTCGTTTTCCACAATGGTGCTTAAAGGGTGTGAGATTCGACCTAGACTTGGTCCCCATCGACAAGTCTGCTATGTTGCGCAATCTTGATGCAGTCAAGCTCGATATCGAGAGGATGTCAAACTGGCAGAAGCTTGTTGATGAGCTTCAAAGAGTTAACCGTGCCAACTTAGAGGCCATGCTCACCATGGAAAACGATAAGGCTGAGTGGCAAAAGGTCCTTGAGCAGCATGACACCGAAATGAGGAGCATTACTTCCTACAACGAGGAGCTCGAAGCAAAGGTTGAGAAGTTGAAAGATGAGCTTGCTGCTTCCTCTACTTCATACTCTCAAAAAGAAGAAGTGCTTCTCAGACAAGTTAGAGATGCTCATGCCAGTCAGAGGGACGCTGAGGACAGGCTTGAAGCACAAAAAAGAATCAGTGACGGCTATGTCTCTGATATTGCTGAGCTTCAAAAGAAAAACAACTCCCAGGAGGCGGAGATACAAATGCTTAAGCTTCAGCTTGCCAAAACTGAAAGGGAGCGCGATGAGGCTGTCGCCGGCAAAATCGCAGCCGAAGAATCTCATGAGGCGACCAAAAACAGCTTCGGCTCAACATTATTCGACTTCTACTTGCATAGCGTCTTGGGGCGTGGAAGCCTCGCTTTTCTTGGTCCTAAGTATGAAATCACTTTAGCTGAAGTGTGGGAGGCCGCTCTTGAGATGCTTGGTGCTGAAGGTGCCAGTTACGACGAATCAGCCGTGGAAAGGCATTATTTTGATGATGACGCCCGCGCTGCCCTTGCCAAGGGAAAGGAACAACTTGCCAAACTAAGAACTGAAGTGACAGAAGGGGACCGGCTGGGGAAAACCACTTCAACTACTCTAGTCCAGCCACCTTCTTCGTCTGAAGTCGACATTATCGGTTCCAGTTCCCATCTTGCATCTCCCACCAAAGTTACCACTGAGATTACAAGCATACAAGGTGGAGACGAGGGTGATGAGAGCGCTGATGCGCAAGCTTATGAAGTCGATATCAGGAAACCAGCTTCTCCAGGTAATTTCACTGTTAATCTCGCTACTGTCAATTCTGCTCAAGCGGGTTACTCATTTATTTCGCATGAGTTTCATGAGCTCCTTGGCTATTTTCTCAACCTTGATGAGCCTTCATCTCCTCTCTTTACTGACTTCATTGGTGAACCTTCATCTCCTCTCTTTACTGACTTTAACCTCTTTTCTTCTGTAGAAAAAGTACCAAGCACTGCTCAAACTTCTACTCCTCCGGTTATCCATCCTTCATCTCTTCAGGCGGCGCCTCCTTCTGCGTCGCAACCTGGATCACAGGAGGAACAAATAGAGGCTCTTCACGGCTTGGATGATCCCATCGCTTCGCAAGAGCAGAAAGATGAGAGACCTGAGGGAGGTGACATATCCCCGGAACGGACTCCCTCTGACGACATTGTTCTATCAAAACTTGTCACTCCGGGGAGTGAGTCTTCCTCACAAAGGAGAGAGAAGCGTGGGACATCAAAGAGGAGGGGGAAGAAAATCGCCGCCACTGAAGAGGAGCCGGAAGTTGAACCGGTTACACCTGCCTCTCCTACTTCCCTTATACCCACTGGCCGACCTGAAAAGCTGGTTATTCGACCGAGTAAAGGGTCCAAAGGAGGGAAGAAGAAGTGAAGATTTTAGCTTTTTGCCTTTTGTATGAACTGGCCGAGAGTTGTGCGGGTACCGGCCCCCGCTTTTATTTTGAGAACCTGTATCTGCATTATAGTTGAATAAAATGATTCTTCGTTTGTACAAACTTCTGTTTGAATTTGAGAATGCATTTACTATTTATTTTATTTCTTGCACAAGTTTATTTACACGATATTGCAGCGGGCTTATGGTATGTTGTTTGAGTATTACTTTACTGACGCAGCTATACTATTATACCGTGTTGCCCCCATACCTTAAGCTTGCTGCAATATTTTATACTTTGAGGGGACTTCCACTCTTATTTGTTAAAGAATAATTATTTTATTCTTTAAAGAAAATTTTTGTAGAGTACAACTCCCTTCGTATAAGTTTCTACGCTTTGTCGTTCGAAGAAATCACTTTTTTCATTTGCTTACGTGCATATTTTATCATGTGAATTCCTCTATGTGGTAAAGCGGACCTCTGAAGGGTACTTTAACTTCTTTTTTTTTTTTACAATCATTTTCCATAGTGGGCAAATTACTCTTCCTTTGAAAGTTAAAGTACGCTTTTGATGAGGATTTTTTTTATACAAAATTGTACCTCTGAGGAGGGATTTTTCACGTTTCAACACTTGGAAGTTTTATTTCAATCTCGGTGAAACGTGTACCCCCAAAGAGTTGTGCCTTCGAAGAAAGCCTTTTCACGTTTCAACGCTTGGAAGTTTTATTTCAATCTCGGTGAAACGTGTGCTTCCAAAGAGGTCTCTTTTTTTTTTCTTGATTGTGTCCCCGGGAGGGGGTTGTACCTCTAAGGAGGGATTTTTCACGTTTCAACACTTGGAAGTTTTATTTCAATCTCGGTGGAACGTGTACCCCCAAAGAGTTGTGCCTTCGAAGAAAGCCTTTTCACGTTTCAACACTTGGAAGTTTTATTTCAATCTTGGTGAAACGTGGGCTTTCAAGAAGGTCTTTGTTTTTGCATTTCAACTTTGGTGAAGTGAAATTCCGAAGAGCGGTTGCTACACTTCAACTCCTGGCGAAATGTGCCTCCGAAGTGGGCTTTTATTTTGTTTACATTTCAACTCTGGTGAAGTGAAATCCCGAAGAGCGGTCATAACACTTCAACTCCTGGTGAAATGGGCCTCCGAAGAGGGCTTTTATTTTGTTTACATTTCAAATCTGGTGAAGTGAAATCCCGAAGAGCGGTCATAACACTTCAACTCCTGGTGAAATGGGCCTCCGAAGAGGGCTTTTATTTTGTTTACATTTCAACTCTGGTGAAGTGAAATCCCGAAGAGCGGTCATAACACTTCAACTCCTGGTGACATGGGCCTCCGAAGAGGGCTTTTATTTTGTTTGCATTTCAACTCTGGTGAAGTGAAATCCCGAAGAGCGGTCATAACACTTCAACTCCTGGTGAAATGTGCCTCAGAGCGGGTTTTCATCGCCTGGAAGTTACTCTCTCATGGTTGGAGGGTCATGACTCCTCCAATCTTTTTTGTTGAGTAGAGAACTTTCTTTTTTGTGGCGTATGACCCATTAGAGGTCTTTTATCCTCCGAAGAGGACTTGCACTGCAGATGGTAGCTTTGGTTGTTCCTCTGTTCACTTGCTTATGCCTTTTCAGCGATCCTCTCTCTCTTTTTTTTTTTAAGTTTTCATTCCCCTTTTCTTGCAAGTAGCTTGTTTAATCCAAGGAAGTGTACTTCATTGCCAGGCAAGTTCGTGAGAACGGGCACTAGCTTCCTAATTGGATGTTTGTTTGTTCAAACAATCTCAATTTATCAGCAAGGGCTCGTTTCTATCGAAATCATTAGCCGTTCAATTGAAGTATTTCCTATCTAGGATTTGAATTCGGGGTCTTTGTGACTTGAAATTTGTTTGTTGAATGATGGTGAGAATCGCTCGGTCTTATTATGCGCAAGTTTCATTTCCATTGTCTGCAAAAATTTAAATCGACATTTCAGCAATACATTTTATGTATTTTTATATCGAAAACAAAGCAAACATATAATGATAATAAGGAACAAAAGATTTATAGTGGTTCGGCCATGAAATCGGGCCTACATCCGCTTTATATTCTTTCATTATTTACTTGCATCAGTTTCACATTTGCTTTCAATTACAAGAATCATACATTCATAATTCTTTTTACAATGTTTCAACAAAATTTTCAAGTAAAGTATGGACGCAAGTGATTGCTGTTCCATGCTCTTGGAATTTGATCTCCATCAACAGTGGTGAGCTTGAATGTGCCGTCAAGAAGTTTCTGACCTATTACATACGGTCCTTCCCAATTTGGCCCAAACACACCTGTCGCGGTCATAATTCTTTTCAGGACTAGATCTCCAATTTCAAAGCTGCGTTGACGAACTTTGGAATTGAAATGTCTGGCTATCCTTTGCTGATGAGCTGCAACTCTGAGGTTAGCTTCATCTCTTTTTTCATCAAGGAGATCCAGCGCTTCAAGTTGCAGCTTTTCATTTTCCGCTTGATTGAAATGGATTCTTCTGTGTGAAGGGACCTCTGTTTCAACCGGGATCATTGCTTCTGATCCGTATGCTAACGAAAAAGGAGTATGCCCAGTTGCAGTTTTGTGAGTAGTTCTGTATGCCCATAGTGCAAGTGGTAGTTTATCGACCCAACCACCTTTTGCTTTTTCGAGTTGCTTTTTGATGGTTGATTTGATGATCTTGTTCACTGCTTCCACTTGCCCGTTTGCCTGCGGATGAGCTACTGCCGAAAAGCTTTTCTGGATTTTGAATCGTTTACAAAAATCCTGGAATTCCTCGCTTTCAAACTGAGTACCATTGTCTGTGATTATTTTCTGAGGCACACCGTATCTGCAAATGATATTCTTGGTCACAAAGCTTATCATTTTCTTAGAAGTGATAGTAGCCAATGGTTCAGCTTCAGCCCACTTAGTAAAATAATCAATTGCAACAATAGCATATTTAATCCCTGATTTAGCAGTTGGTAGCGGCCCAATGAGATCCATTCCCCAAATTGCAAATGGCCATGGACTGACCATCTGTGTGAGTTCGGTAGAAGGTGCTCTAGGAATTTTGGCATATCTTTGGCATTTGTCACATTTTCGGGAGTAATCTGCAGCATCCCGATTAATTTCCGGCCAAAAATATCCGTATCGGAGAATTTTCTTTGCTAATGTTTGACCACCTGAATGATCACCACATTCTCCTCCATGCACTTCAGCTAGGATTGTTTTGGACTCTTCTTGGGATACACATCGAAGCAATGGCATTGAGAATCCCCGTCTGTACAATCGGCCATCCTGAATTACATAGCGAGAGGCCTTCCTTAGTAGCTTTCGTCTTTCTATCGAGTTTTCTGGCAGAGAACCTCTGAGTAGGTAATCCAGTATTGGAGTCATCCATGACTCTTGTTCTTGAGATACATTCATAATCCAGTCCATATCCATCTCGTCTATACTTGGCGCTGAAAGGACTTCTACAGGGACCAACCCCAATAGCTGAGCTTCACCAGAACTTGAATACTTTGCGAGGGAATCTGCCTTCATATTCTCTTCCCGAGGAATGTGGCTTATTGAATAGTGATCGAGTTCACATAGGAGTTCCCAAGCCTTTAACAAGTAGGAAGGCAGGTTTCCACCTTTTGCTTGAAATTCTTTCTTGACTTGGCATACGATAAGCTGAGAATCACTGAAAATTTGTAATGCTCGAATGTTTAGCTCTTTAGCGATTTTCAGACCCGCAATAAGAGCTTCATATTCTGCTTCATTGTTTGTTGAAGGAAATTCCAGTCTTAGTGCATAACATAATGATCGACCTTCAGGAGTTTCAAGTACCACTCCGGCTCCAGAACAGTAGTCATTTCTTGCGCCATCAACATACATCTTCCATTGGATTGGAGAATCATTGATCGCTTTTTCCTCACCATTATCTTTCTCTGTGAATTCTGCAATGAAATCAGCTAAAGCTTGTCCGTTGATTGCTTTTCGGGGATGATAAGCGATGTCATATTGACTGAGTTCAATGTTCCATTTTAGAAGGCGACCCGAAGTTTCTGGGCGAAATAGGACTTGCTTTAGAGGTTGATCAGTGAGCACTTTGATAGGATGAGCTTGGAAATATTGCCTCAGTTTCCTCGATGCAACTAGTAGGCAATAGGCGAGTTTTTCCAACTTGGAGTAATTCAGCTCTGCCCCAGTGAGTCTTTTGCTGATATAGTAAACTGGATGTTGAATCCTTTTGTCTTCCCGTATCAGCGCTGCACTTAGAGCATGAGATGATACTGCCAAGTATATAAGAAGATCCTCACCATTGCCTGGTCTAGAAAGTATCGGAGGCGTTTCCATATGACGGATCAACTCTTCAAAAGCTTTTTGGCATTCGGGAGTCCATTCAAAGTTCTTCTTTCCTTTTTTCAGGGCATCGAAGAATGGGATGCATTTATCAGTAGCTTTGGAAATGAACCGACTCAGGGCGGCGATCTTTCCGTTGAGACTCTGCAGTTCCTTCTTTGTTCTAGGAGCTTTAACTTCTTTCAAGGCAGTAATCTGAGCTGGACTAGCCTCAATGCCCCTAGCACTGACGATAAAACCTAAGAACTTTCCGGATTCGACCCCAAATGTACATTTCAGGGGGTTAAGCTTCATTCTGTATTTCCGGAGGACTGCGAACATTTCTGCTAAGTGTTCAATGTGATCCGCTGCTTTCCTGGACTTTACTAACATGTCGTCGACATAGACTTCCATAGTTTTGCCCAATTGCGGTTTGAACATAGCATTAACAAGTCTTTGGTAGGTTGCCCCTGCGTTTTTCAATCCGAAGGGCATAACTCTGTAGCAATAAAGTCCAACATCTGTAATAAAGATTGTGTCCTCCTGATCTGGCTCATGCATCATGATTTGGTTATAACCGGAGTAGGCATCCATGAAGGATAACAATTCATGTCCCGCAGTTCCGTCTACCAGTTGATCGATCCTGGGTAATGGGAAGCAATCTTTGGGGCAAGCCTTGTTTAGATCAGAAAAATCGATGCACACTCTCCATTTCCCATTAGCTTTCTTGACCAACACAGGGTTTGAAACCCAATTCGGATATGTAGATTCTTTGATGAAGTTATTTTCCATGAGTCGATCAACTTCTTCTTTTAATGCTGCTGACCTTTCTGGACCTTGGGTTCTTCTTTTCTGTTTAACTGGCGTAAACTTTGGGTCAATATTCAGAGCGTGTACCGCAACTTCTGGGGATATTCCACACATATCGGCATGAGTCCAAGCAAAGACATCCAGATTTGCCTTCAGGAAAGATATCAAGATATTCTGAATTGACACGTTAAGCTGTGAACCCACATTCAACACCTTATTTGGGTCTTTCGGGTCAACAGGTACCGGAACTGTCGTTTCCACCGGTACCACTCTATTCTCCCCTGCACTGGCTTTTCTGGGATCCATTTCTTTCCATGCCCCGCTGTGCTCGCCAGTGCAGGGTCCGCTCTGTAATTGCTACAAGGCTGGTTCCTTGATGCGGACTGGGGTTGCCGCATCCTTTCCCATTTCTCTTTTTCTTGACTCTCGCAGCTCTGTCAAGTAACATTCTCGCGCAGCATTTTGATCCCCTTTTATAACTCCTACTCCATTGTCAGTAGGGAATTTAATAGTGAGGCACCACGGGGCTAGGATAACTTTGAATGCTGCGAGTGTTGGACGACCAAGAAAAGCATTGTAAGCAGAAAACTCATCGACAATCACAAATGTTTGCTTGCGGACCACTTTCCTCTCTGCTTCTCCGAGTTCTACAAGCAGATCGATGGTCCCAATTGGTTGTTTTGGCTCCCCAGTGAAGCCTGCGATCTTTTGTGATGAGGCTTGCACATCGATCATAGGGATTTTCATCTGGTCAAATGTCTTTTTGAAGAGGATATTACATGATGCTCCGCAGTCAATAAGGACTCTTCTGACAATGGCTGGTCCAATACCAGCCGAGATGACCAAGGGATCTAAAGTAGGAGCTTCAATACCTGTAGAATCTCTGGCTCTGAAAATAATATCATCGCTGAAAGTTTTCTGTTGTTTAAGGGGCGTAGTGTCTTCTAGAACAAAGACGTCTTCTTCGGCTGGAGCATATTTCAAAGCCCTGGAATATCTCTCCATCTCACCCCAACTCTTGCCAGCTGGGTGAGGTCCTCCTGAAATGACATTGATAACGGGCCTTCCAGATTCATGCCCCGTAGCTTTCTCACCTGCCCCAGGCTGATGAACAGGAGCCCGCTGCCCCTGACTCGACGATGCAGGATCGTTGCTATTCTTTTTCACGAATTGCTGCAACTTGTTTTCTCTTAGCAACTCTTCAATCAGATTTTTCAGCTGGCGGCATTCATCAGTTTCATGACCTGGTTGATTGTGGAAGCGGCAGAATTTCCCACTTTGTATGGCTTTTCTCCCGGTTCTCAATGGGATAGGTTTAGGGAAAGCGACGGAATCTTTAGTGGCCAGGTAGATGTGCTCCGGTGTATGTGATAATGGAGTATATTCTGATGGCTTGAAGGACCGGGGCTTCTTCAGATTACCCTGTTTCTTTCCATTATTATTCTCCCTTTTTTGCCCCACCGATTCATTCTTGCGTGGAGCGACAGTGTTGTCTTCAGCTTTTTCCAACACTGCCTTTACTGGCAAAGGACGACTTTCCAAGCGAATGAATTCGTCTGCTTTTTTGTAGAACTTCTCGAGAGAGGTTGGCTCTTTCATGTTTAACCATTTCCCAAATTCGCTTGACTTATCGATAGCCCTCATTAGATAAGTCAAGATCATTCGTGGTTCAGCATTGTCCACCTCAGCCAGTGCTATATTGAAACGGTTCAGAAAAGATCTGACAGACTCACCAGGATTCTGCTCTAAACTGGACAATGACATGATATCCTTGGCTTTCGAAGCATATAGTCTAAACTGCTCCTTGAATTTTCTGGTCAAGTCTGAAAACTGATCGATAGATCGGACTGGCAACTTGGTGAACCACAGTAAAGCCACGCCTTCCAGGTATACGGGGAAATATCGGCACTTTATTTGGTTGGAGGCCCAGGCACTTGTCATGTGCCAATCATATTTATACAAGAACTCATTCGGATCACTTGTCCCTTTGTAAGCTGGAATAGTCGGAGGGACAAACTTCCTTGGAAATTCCACCTTCAAGATTTTTTCAGTAAACGGAGTTTTACTTGGGGCGAAACCCCATTCCTTCTCATCTTCAACTCTTTGCATACTTTCTTTCATGATCTGCCGGACCATTCCAGAAAGATATTCCTCATCATGCCGAGTTCTAGATCCACCGGTGTCAGGTACTGCCTGCTCAAAGGGACTAGTAGGCCTTTCAGGAGCATTCCTTTCATTAACATCATGAATGTTGCCAGCATAGTTCCTTTCATTACCAGCCGGTTGATTGTTTGCCCCAAGTAAGTCATTCAACTTATTCAGAATCAGAGCATTCTGGGCACTTTGAGCCTCTAGTTGTGCATTTTGGGCGTTTATCTGCTGGTTTAGCCCTAGAATCACAGCATCCAATTCCGCTTTTGTAACTCCAACAGACGGAGTGGGTAGATTAGGCACAGGGGAAGCGGAGGTTCCCTCTTGAATGTTCCCAGATCTGATAGATCTACTTTTCCTTCCAGGAGCCATAATCTCAGATATACTTCTGGTTTTTAAGGAAATTCTTTCTTCAAATCTCTGCGAAGCAATGATGACAGCTGTCCTGAGTTCAGTTCTCAGTGAAAGCACCAAAAATGTTAACGCTAAAATTTGAACGCTAACACCCCAGTGAGTAGATAGCAGTTATGAAAGCACCACCCGTTGGTACGGGAACAAGATACAAGTAAAGAAATTGCAGAAAAGCAGTAAAAGACAACAGTTTTATAGTGGTTCGGCCTAAAATCGAGCCTACGTCCACTTTGATCTCTTTATTGCTGAACAAGTACAACTTATACAACTTTCTTCAATTACAATCCACTCTAGACTGTTAGTACAAACTTTTACGGAGAATTATCTTTCAAACCCATGATGAATGATGTGGATTCTCTCTCGTGAATTTGATGTAATGTCTTCGATGTTTGGAGTGCTTGAAGTGTTGTTTGAGTCGAGAAAATGGCAGAGTTTTGGCGCTTCGAGAATGAACCAAAAGTCCCTTTCATGTTGAATGCGGCCTTGTATTTATAGGCAAACTGTTTAGGCTGGAATTGCCAAGTCATGAGTCGTACATGACTCATGATGAGTCGTTCATGACTCATGATGAGTCGTAACCCGTACACGGTTCATAGTAGGTCGTGGCCGACCTACTGGGTTAGCTTCCCCCCTGCTCCAAGACTATGTTCCCATTTGAATGAATATCACAAGTCCTGAGTTCTCCACGAGTTAACCAGAACGTTCTCCTTTATGTTAGCATAAGTCGTACACGACTCTTCATAAGTCATATGTCGTTAACGAGTCAGCAGGCAGTGGCATAGGTGCATTGGTATTAGGCTTGTTCCCTTTTTGCTTGAGTCGCCAGCGACTTATGATAGGTCGTCAGTCATCCTGGGTCGCTAACTCCATGAGTCGTTAACTTGTTGAGTCGGTGCCTTTCCTAAGCCGTAGCTCGAATGAGTCGTTGGATCGGTCTAGGCCTTGAGTCGCAGACCCGCTGAGTCGTTGATCCATACTGCACCTTTAAGGCGCTAACTCGCTGAGTCGTTGCCATTAATGAGTCGTTGACCCATTGAGTCGGCAATCTCTGAGTCGCTCATCAGTTGAGTCGCTGATCCTTATGAGTCGTGAATCCAGTGAGTTGCTGATCTTTATGAGTCGCTGACTGCCTTATCTGTTGAGTCGGCCTAAGTTTCAGTGGGGTTAACAAGGAGCGACCATCTGTGTAATTGCTTTACGCGATTACCGATATATCCAATAGTATATCATGCATTTCATTCAAGAGGAAATCCGACATATCAATTACAAACTCAAAGCTACTACACAGTGGCTATGTGGGCCTCGAAAAAAAATACAAAATCAGCACAACACAAATCAGTCTCATATATTCATATCACTAAGGCGGAAACAAATATGAATATATCAACTTGAAGTGTACATCAAAGTAGTGGTCATACAAGAGCCACTACATTAGAAAAGAATATGTATACATCAAGGAGTCTCTATCTCAAATGTACAAAATGAAAAACTACTAAGCTAAAGTAGTTAGCCAAAAGTCAGAAGATAGTCCTCGATAAGAGGTCAAGTTGAAGCTCCTGAAGCACCTCGGTCTGACTCAAGTATTATTTAAGTAGAAAAATAATAAGATTATCAGTCTAGCTATAAATATCATATAAGATGAGATAGGATAAGAGACATGACAAAAATATATATGATAACAACAAAATCATACAATATCTCAAACTTTCTCAAACACCAAAAAGAGTATGATATTCTTTAGATTATTCACCAACTTTAGAATATTGGAAAAACATGTCAACGCAAATCACAACAATCGGTGAAACACAAAGTCTAAAAATCAATAATTAGAAATCCAAAAACGACAAAGGGGGAGGCCTATCATAAAAGGGAGCATGAAAACTAACCAAAACGTGTATCACAAATGGGACACTATCCCATTGGTTGCTAACCCATAAAAATACGAGGTACAGTTCACCTTTTGGGGACAAATGAGCCGAACATCAAAGCACCTAAAAGATACACCCCATGCACAGCCAAACATCGACGCACCTGAATAGATATGCCCCATGCACATATTTACTGAGCCGATTGCTCCATGAACGGTCAAAAGACCTGGTCGTTAGCCGATAAAAATGAGACGAAGCTTTGCAAAATAGCGTATAGTCCCCCATGAGGACAAAGATACATCGCATATCACTAGTCTAAACTATAAAATGATCATAATTGATCAATAAGAAGTGTGAATTACACTGAGTTAGTATATAAACGAGTTTAGCTTTTTGTCCCATAACCACTAGCTTAACCTAAATATTTACGAACAGATTGCAGATTTCCACTCAAAAATTGTCACAAGATTTCAAATGAACAAGTCTAAGAATTAACCGACGAAGTAAACACAAGCGTTTCATATCACTTGTTTTGCTAAGTCATTTAATTGGATTTCTTGAATGAATGAGGTAAAGGTTTGTATATACTAATAAATTGGAAAACAGTTTTAAAAACAAGCTTTGCATTAAAAGTAACGTTGAAATCATTTTTGTTGAAAGAGTTTGAGTATTTACTACTAGTATAGAAACATTTGCATTTTAAAGTGACAAATCATAGAAACGATTGTAAAAACAATCTATCACCAAAAATTCACATCCGACGACACGAATTAAAACCATAAAAGTCGATATCAAATCCATCAAGTGAATGCTCCCAAAAAAATCCAGAAAAGAAGTCATTAAAGTCGATAATAAATGTCAACAAATAACCGGATCAACAAAAATCGATTCAAACGGTAATCCACTGAAAAATAGGCAAATTGGCTGAATTAACCAACTGCCAGACAACTGGAGGTTTCCCCAGAAGTCTGAGTTGAGAATCTGGAAATTTTCTTCCACATTGTCCAGACGTCTGAGAATAACCTCAAACGTCTGAGCAGTAAGTATGGATTTTATATTTCGATGACTCAGACATCTGAGTTCTTTCCCAGACGTCTGAGCTGAAGCTCAGGGCAAAAATCTGCCTAGGCCATTAACGGCCAACTTGGTTCGAAAGCGATCGGACGAGTAAAGGAGGATAGGGATTTATGCCAAGTGACAACCCAGCCCTATATGCTCTCCAATAAGCTCCAAACAACATGTCCAAACATCCATTGTAGGATTTTCATAGATTTTGACTTCAAAATACCGAAAATTGGAAAATTCACCAAAATAATTCAATTCAAAAACAATTGGACAAGAAATAGGTGTTAGGAATTCATACCTAACAACAATGAAAGCTATAGACATAGATGGGAGTTCAAGAACTATAACGACCCAGAATATCAGTCATTTGAAGTTCATATATTTAATTGATTTTAAATATTCACAAGTTAATTTTATAAGCTGAATAACTTATATTTGAAATATAGTGATTTAATTGAATAATTAAGTTGTTAATTTAATATTTGAAATTGTAGAAATAATTGGACATTGGATTGAATGTGAATGAAAATAATTTATAAATCGGAAATAAATTCTATTTAAATTAGAATGATGTTAGAGAACTTTTAAAATTGAATTAAAAGTAAATTTACAGAAATTGAATATTTTAATGTTTAATTAACGCGTAAAAATGGCCATTTTTCATACAGTCTTAGATTTCGACGAAACTAGTTTCATTGGATCCGTAACGTTTCATTACCGTAAGATTTCAAATTTGGTGTCAATCAAATTTACAGTTTGTCCGGGGCAAGCTAAAATGCGTAGAAATCTGTTTAAGTAAATTTTAAATTTAAATTAGTCGATTTGAAAACCTATCTTCCAAATACAATCGAATTGGCTTCCGATATATATTCCATTGTGTTCGAAATATGGGTAAAACAATATAAACGCTAGACGACAGGCTTGATTTGGAGTTCGGAAAAAATTCGGATGAATAGTGTCATGAAATTTTCTATAAAAGGACGTTATTATTTTCATTTTGCAAAAACCCTAGAGAGGTTAGGGCAAGCAACCACCTTATCAACCAATGACCAAAAAACTCCTAGATTCTTCCCTCGATCTCTTCAAATCCGTAAGCAATTACAAAAAACTTCCAACTAGACAAATGTTAAGCATCGCGAGATCTTCGAGATCAACGGTCATGATCGCGATTAGTGCAGTAGATTGGTGCCAATCGTCGCTCAAATGCCACGTTTGAACGTGATTTCCCAAGGCATGCCGCGACCGAGTTCGTTGGCGTTTATGGTGATGGGGGAGCTCGTCGTGGCCTTTCGACTGGTGGTTGTTGATCAATGTAAAGATGATCGGTGGTGGCTCGATAATTGTGGGAAGAAGGCGGCAAGATGGGTTCGTGTATGTGTGTTTTTCACGATGGGAAGGAGAAAACAAATCACGACCAAGATCTAGATTTTGCAAATCGAATGGCCTGGATTGAAGAAAGGTTAAAAATTAAAATTAAAATCTAAATTAATTTATATAATAATTCGTGTGATATTTAAAATGTTGTAAGTTCTTCATACGAGCTCTGTTTTCGACGAAACGAATTGCGTTGGGTCCGTATTGACGAGCACTACATTATAGACCTAGATTGGAATTTATTTTGAGCTAGTGAAAATTTTGGATAAATTTAAACGTCTGTTTAATTTTATTCGATATAGAACACTACAACTGCTATTGGAATCATTGTAAGTACAACTCACTATTTCTGACTCACCGATATTTTTATTTAAGTGAGAATAAATATATTTTTATATAAGTGAGAATAAATATTATTTATGATGATTGATGATTTTATGATGATATATGATATATTGATTGGTATTTGGAAATATTCCGACCTATTGGAGCAGGTGGCCCTATATGTTCCCGTGTATGAGGAGATGACCCATTGTACATGTGTTTGCCTCGAAGAGGACATTGTACATATTTTATAATATGTATATTTGTTGTAGGTGACAGGTTGAAGGGATCTAACTGGATTTCTCACCAGTATTGGTTTTATTTATAGATATTATGATATATTCTATTATCATATGATATATGATGTTTTGCATGTCGTGATTGATGTATTTAGCGACGTTGCAGCATTGGGCCTATTTTGGAATTTTAAAAATGTTAAAGTGATGATTTCCAAATTTAAAATGATTTTTAAGTGATTTTGGAGATATACGTTTTATTGAATTTTGAAGTTAAAGAAATGAATTTATTTTAAATAAATAAATGCTATAATTTTTATGTCATAAAAATTATGATTTTTGTGAAAATATAATCGAAATATGATTTTTGAAATGTGAAGTTAAATATTTTGTAAAACGGTTTAAATGGAGTTTTTTGAATTATTATGAATGATTTATATATAAGATTTATAAAATTGATATTTTATAAATCAAAATAACGGAATTATAAAGGAGTTTTGTTAATGTTAAAATGGAGTTATAAATGGATTTTATAAGTGAATAAGATTTATAATTGTGAAGTTATAAAATGAAAGAATTTGTAAATAAAGAGAATTATAAGTAAATTAACTTATAATTGAAATTTAGAATATAAATGAGATATAAATGGAATTTGTTAATAAAGAAATTTATAAATTGAATTTATTATAAAAAAATAAATGTGAATTGATAGACATTGTTTTATAAATCCGAAATCAATTGAAATCGACAAGTTAAATATAGAAGTTTATTAAAGGAATTTCATTCACGATTTTGGATAGTGGAAAATCCTTTAATAAATGTGTAGAAATATTGGATTTGGTAAATGAACTATATTCACGATTTTGCACAGTGAATAATTTTTTGAATTAAATGAATGTTTTGGAAAGTAATCTTTTAAATTAAAAGACAGGTTTTAGAAATTGATCTTTTTAATGGATTTAAATGTTTTATAGATGTTTTAAAATGTGTTAAGTATCGAATACATAGATTTCAACATTCATTGTTGAAACAGACATTTCGAGAAATAAGGAAATGTGGACTATAACATGGTTGTTATAGTAAATGATTTTTGAAGGGAATTATTTTGTATAGTATATGGATTTATATATCTATCTAATTATCGAATCCCTATACTAGTGATTTGGGTTGTCGTAACGATGTTTTACGCAACATTCGTTTTGACCCAAATTAATATGTTTAAGTGAATGTTTTCCTTAAAGAATAAATATATACTTAATCCTGATTTAAGTATATGGAATATTTTCTAAGTGTTGAAAATAAGTTGAATTGAGAATTACTTATTATCAAATAGGTATATGGAAAGGTTTTCCAATATTGAAATGGTTTTGAGAATATATCTTTTTAAAAACAATTAAAAGTGAATATTTGGCAAATAATTTAATTAATAAAAGATTAATTAAAAGGGCCTAGTGATTATATATGGTGCTAAATATTTGTTTGTTTTCTTTGATAGTTAAATAACTGACTATCAAATTTGGACATTTTAGTTTCTTGACTTGACGTGGAAACTATTTAGTCGTACACTTAGTACGTAGCCTTCTATGTAGGCTTGATTATCATTTGTATTGAGGATGTTGATTCGTGTAGTGCAGAATATTATTTCAATCCAACGAGCTTCCTTCTTAGCCCGAAGAATAGCAAGTTGAAAACTGGAGACGTTAAAAGTCAATGAGACTTAGTTTCTGTGTAAAGCGGAGAAAAGCTTTTGCGTTGTTGGTGCGAAGATACGAGGATCAGATTTGTTTGAAAACCACTTCGGACCAACGTATATGCGATGATTGGCAGGTTGGTTATGTTGATATTGATTTTTTGGATTTTCATAGTGGAAGACTGCTTGTAGATCGTTTGGGGTTAAAATCTTAGTATACATATAGTAGCATTAGTTTCTTCATTATGAAATATACAATGCAATGAATATTCGCTACTAATCCTAGGGATTTCACAACAGGATGTGATAGGAAAGTACCTTCGGTTTGTTCTATTCCTAGATAACTTGTATGGATGTTTGTCTGACATTGCATGTTGGAAGATTACGTACATTTGTTTTTACAAACGCACATCAGTGGTGGCGGAGAAGGCAACTTCTCTTAGCTTAACACCCTCCTTGAGACGTATGAGCTTAAGGGTTGTATCTTTGTGGATGTTAATTAGTAGTCAAGGAAATGGCTGTGTGGCATTCAAAGTGATGTGATTGTGATTTGTGAAAGGTAATCGTTACCTCAGGCCTCATCAACCAGAAATGACCAAAACACGGTTAGATGCGGCAAGGCTTAGTGGGTCGCTCCGATTAGGGCATGATCATCCTCTTCTAGATATATCTTAACACGCTATGACGTCGTGTATCTGTTGTTGTTTGTATGCTTCGAGGGCCCTTGGTACAAGTCGGTAACGACCGAAGGATGACATATTTGGTACCATCTAGTTATAGAGGTAGGCCAATCTTATGTTGGTAGAGGGCAAATGTTCTGTGCCTCGGGACATCCATCTAGAGGTGAACCCATTTGGAAGGTAGTCCCTTCACCTGGTCATTTGTATGGAAATCCAAACTCCACTACGTATCTATCGTTTTGATTGTATTACCCAATTGGGCTATATGCTGGAATTTAATCAATGTAACAATTTCGGCTATGATTAATATTATTTGTATACTAAACACTAGTATAATATCAGATAAATTTGATTTTAGTTATCGTAAGGTAAAAACATGTCTGTGTTCATGTGTGGACGTATCTTACGAGAAACCTTTGTTTTGATAAAGGAAAAGTTAGGTAATTTAATAAATTCAGTTGAGTGTGTTTCTCATGCTGGTTTACTAGACTGATCCGGGCGTTCTTCCCTTTCAATGCTCGGGTCAGACCGAGTATATTTACAAATTCAATTTTGATGCTTTTGGAGCTTCAACAGCAGTGCTGGAGATCTTTATTTTCATATACACATATCTGTTTTATTATCCGCTGCTTAGTTGTTTATATTATCGGCAATTATGAGGACAAGTTATTATAACTGTCCAAGCTGATAATTATTGTTTTATTTTTGTACTCTAATTGATGCATATATATACAGTTTCTGTTTTGTAAAGATCATTGATATGATATTATATGTTTTCCGCTGCAATGTGAGATTCTGCATTGTTCTGTTTACTTCTATCTTCTCTCTTTCTTCTCTTCTCTTCTTCTCTCTTCTTTTCTTTCTCTTGACTTTCTATCAGTCTGTGCTTTTTGGGTTTCACACGTGTGGTTTATTGTTGATTCAGATGGTGCGGATTTGTCATCCATCACACGTGGTATCAGAGCTTAGATTTTGTATATTCCTAAGCTTTGATGTTACTCGGTATAGATAGGTATAGTAGCACCCTAGATAAGTTTGAGTGTATTATATATATGAGCGCGTATTTGATAGTAATATAAAATGTTTTATATTGTGTTTGCTTATCCATTGAGTGGTTTGTTAATTTTGGTCGGTATGTGGGACGTCGTGTTATCGATAGGGATTTCTAAACGAGGCAAGTCGACGTAGTATTATTTTAAATTGGGTAAATGAAATAATTTTACCTCGATTATGTTTTATATGTAAAGGATTAATTTTTCATAGAATATTAATGTGTATATAAATGAATAGTTTGGTTGTTTGAAAATGTAAACATATATAAGTTGATGAAAGATGTTTGAATAATCTAAATAAAAACAACAACTGTAAAAGAATAAATTATATAAGAAAATTAATTATATAGTATGGAATTATAATTAAAATGATTTACAAATGTGAAATAATCTTATATATAAGAAATGAAACTACATGAATATATTTATAAATATGAGTTATAAAAAAATGAATTTAAACCAATTATTTGAGAATTTGAATCCCGCTAAATTTGAAAGTTATTTTTAAATTAAAATGGCGTTATGTTGTTATAAATTTAAGTAAGATAAAAGAATTTAGAATGATCTTATATAAGTAAAGTAAAATAGTGAAATTATATAAGTAAGAAGATTTATAAATGTGATTTATAAATAAAAAGATTTTTAAAAGAATATAAAGCATTGAATTCACTACTGTTGCTGGGAAGTAATAAGGGTGATGACTGCAGCATCATCAGTATCATTTTCGAGTTTCTATGTGATGGATTTGCTACCGATAGTAAATTGAAATTTAAGTTTTGTTTTGATAAAAAAATTTGATTCAAAATACAAGTTGGAATTGATAAATATAAGTAATATGAATTTTGGATTTATAATATGAAATAAAAATTTAACTTTAGTAAAGTTGAAATAACTTTGAGTTAGCATAATAAATATATGATTTTAAATTTAACTAAAGGAAGGTTAAATAATTTGAACTAGATTAGACAAGTTATTGAAATGGAGATTTAACTTAAGTGGTAAGTGATTATATAATATGAATTTAAGTTTATATAAATAAGTCATATAACTTATAAAATTGAGAAAAAGTAAGTAAAATCAATTGTTAAAATGTTTAAACAATTTTGTTAAGCAAAAAAAAATTTGTAGTTAAATAAAATAGAATTTGAATTAAATTAAAAGTGACCTTAAGTTGTAAAAATGAAAGTAAATGTAAATGAAGTTGAAATGAAACATAACTTAAGTGATGTTGAATGAAATGGGTTTTGGTATCTAAGTAAATTAATATAGTGAAATAAAATAAATATGAACTTGAGTTATATAAATGAAATTCAACTTTAATATATAAAATGAATTAGCATTAGAAATGTTTTTGTTAATAATGGAATAAAAATAAAATTAAGAAGTTGTGAATTAATAATAATACTGGAAGTGTTGTATAAAAATATGAATATAGTAAATACTAGAATTCAATCTAAATTGAATATCACCCAATTGAAATTAAAAAGGTGTTAAACCAAATTGAAGGTAACGAAGTAAAAATGAATGTTGAGATTAAATGAAATAAATTTGGTTTTGTTGGTTATACATTGGTTGTTAGTTGATTGTATAGAAATTCTTATGGAATTGAATTAATGAAATTTAAAGATAAATAATTGAATCCAAAGTGGAAGTAAGTAAATTTAAATAGAATTGAATTTGATTCGGTTTGGAGGTCAACCAACTTGAATGTAAATTAGTGAATGTAAACTAATTGAATTTGAATAAATGAATGTTAGTAAAATCCAATGTCAATGAATCAAATGTGATTAAATTAAAAGCCAATTCAATGAATACTAATGAGAAATGAATTCATATTGATTTGGTTATGTAACGATCCCGAATTTTAATTTATTTTAAATTGATAATTAATTTAATTTTTGATTTAAAATTTGTGAAATTAAATGGTTAATCGATTTGATTTTTCCAAATTCAAATAAAATATGTTATTTATTGACATAGAAATGGTTTCTTTTATAAATCATTTTAAATAAGGAGTTATTTTTAAACAATGTTGTTAAGGTAATATCTTTAGAAATTTGATTTTTATATAAATAGTAGTTGTTACAAATGGTTTGAAATAATAATAAGCAAATGAAGTATAAAAATATAACTAAAACAAAAGCATATATTTTCATTTGTGTTAAAGTTTTATAACGAAGGACAAAACAACTTTATAGTTTATACATAAAGTAAAATAATAAAATGTCTATGAAAATATAAAGTAAGCAAATCAAATTAGATGTGAATGATAATGTGAAACATGACAGGAAAATATAAAACAAGATATCCTCATACTATATAAACAAGGTACAAAATATAGTCAAGTATTTATACTTGCAAACTGATGAAACAAACAAAATAGAATATATTTTCACATAAGTTAAGACTATAACCAATAACTAAAGAAAAACAAAAGTATGCAAGAGAAAAACATCTACAAACAAATCTAAGTACATACAAAGATAGGATTACATGTAGGCTAAGAAGGAAACATAGCATTAAATACAATCTATTCTCAAGCACACATGGAAATCATTTCAGCGTTCAAAAAATAATAATAATAATAATAAATAAAAAATCTTTCTGGTCAAAGAAAGTAGGCTAGAGGAAAAAGAAAAAAAAACAAGTATAAACAAGCCAAGCTAATAAACGCAAACAAGACAATCTGCATAATTAAGAACAAAGCAAACAAAAATATATACACATGATATGAAGCTTGCAACACAAGACAAAGGTAATTAATGTAATCACTTCAGCCACCAAAACCTGAGATTTGAAGCTGCCAAAACAATTTTTAGCCAACAATTTAAGATAAAAATCTTTGGTCTACAAAATAAACAAAACATTTCAAGTACAGATAAAAAATCTCTTGCATCAATATCATATAACCCTGTACACTTCAACCTGTGTTCTTTTTATATCACCTTCATAATTCTAGTTCGATTCACTCAAGTCTGGAAAAAAAAGAAAAAAAAAACAAAAACTTGAACAAACATCAAAACAAAACAACAACAAACCAGAAAATAAAGATAGGGTTCCAGCTTGTAGTCAAAAGCTTGTTTCAACATCAAAGCTTCTCTGTTCATTCTGGGAAAAAAAAACAAAGTGAGTAACTCCTACCTAAACATACTCTTTTTTTTTTATCGATGCTATGAGGAACTAACCTTGAACTGGTCATAATATTTTGATGCTATTGTTTGTATGGATGCTGAGGTGCTTGTATGTTTGTGTGTATGAATATATATATTGTATACAGATTGTTTACAGGCATTTGTACCTTTGTTAAATATTCATAAGTAAAGGACAAAAGAATAAAAAAAAAATCTATACCTTCCTAAATAAACATTATTAGATTATGATTCTTGAAAAAAAAAATGTAATGGTGAAATGTTATTTAAAAAAAATAAAAACAAGTAGTAATACTGAGTAATTCATCTAGAAATTCAAGTCTATTTCAAAATGGAAACAGCTCTATTCATTTCCTCTAGAATATCACTGTGAGTGAACAAAATTATCTTAAATACTTAAGTATCATTTATCTATGCATGGGTATATAGTGGTTAGTACATATTTATAACTGTTGCTCTGTGGGTATATTAATGTTGCTTTGTGAAGTGGAAGTCTACGTTCTTCCTTCTTCTGGGTTACAAGGAGGGAAACAAAGCAAGAAATCAAATATCTTTCCATCAAAACATTTCCAGACTTAAAGTGGTAAATAAAACAGGTGGGTTTAACTACAGAGTGTGGTAAAAATAAAAAAATAAAATTGTTTAAGCTCGATAATGACGGAATGCCTCTGTAAACTTGGCTTTACAGAGCAAAGGTAACCATATGAAAATTTTCGAATGCTTTGAATCTTGAATTCAATTATATAACTTGAAGTGCTATTAGAAAATAGGATTTTTAAGCTAGAAATGATGATAGTCAGTTGAGTATACCCAGCGCAGTTCGAAAATGAACAAAATCTGAATGCTCACCAATTGCCGGCGATGGGTGCGGTGTTAGACGTCGAGTTTTCGACTGGAGGACGAGGAAGGTACGGCGAGTCGGGGAAAAATAGTGCGGTGGTGGTCAGAGGGTTGTGGCGGCGGCGGCGAGCTCGTAAGGTCCGTAGACCTAATTTTGTCAAAGTTTAGTGATTTGTCTCGTTCGTCGCCTAGCAGTGATCGAGTTTCACGTGATCTTGGGAGGTGGTAGGGTAAGTGTTGGTGAAGCTGCGGCCGGAGTTTGATGGCCTACGCTGGTCGGAGCGTCGTGAAATTGGTGATGACAGGTTGGGGAGTTAAGGGTGGCGAGTGTTCCAGGTTTCGAACGAAACACTTATTTTCGATTTAGAGTGAATGTTGTCGAATCGTGACTTGATCTGAAGTATAGGGTGGATTCGTGAC
Organism: Allium cepa; assembly: GCA_030765085.1. Classification (NCBI taxonomy): domain Eukaryota; kingdom Viridiplantae; phylum Streptophyta; class Magnoliopsida; order Asparagales; family Amaryllidaceae; genus Allium; species Allium cepa. Next base: position 761,801,901 of record CM060937.1, on the reverse strand, counting down.
TTGTTGACGTTGGTGGAGTTCGCCGGAGCTCCGGCGAGTGCTCGTGCACGTATACGTGCATTCACGTCTGGGTTTGAAGACTTTGAAGAAGAGGGGTTGGCAAGGGTTATTGTTCAGTTACAGGTTTTCAGAAACCTGTTACAATAGTTTTTCTTTTTAATAAAAATTTAAAAGCCAGTTTAAATGGGAAGCAAAAGTTTTAAAGAAGGCTTAAATTTAAGACCAATCTGAAAGTAAGACTTGTTTGTATTCCAGTTATAATAAAAGATGTTTTTTTTATCTTAAATAACTTAAATGGTTAAGTGTATTTTTAAATTGATTCGTACTTTAAAATGAAATTTTAAAATAAATTGGTTAAGTACCTTGTTAAGGATAAGTTAATCACTAATAAGAAAAGGGAAGGCAAGAGTTTAATGTAAATGAACGTTCTATCTTAATTTAAATCCAATTTGATTTACAAAAGAAATTAAAGCATAATTAATTAATTAAGATATTTGGTCAAATTAAGAATTAATTAATTGAGTAATTAAGAAGAAAAAATTTTAAGTCAATTTAAATGGATAAGTTATTTAATTTATTAATTAATGACTTGGATTAATTAAATAATTAATTAAAGGTTTAAATCATTAACTAAGTAATTAAATTAAGTGACTAGTGATAAATAAATGATTAATTAAGTTTTATGTATTAAGAATTATGTTTATAAATTGATAATAAAATAAGATAAATGAATTGATCTTAAAGATAATTAAGAAGTGAATAATTTGATTTTTTTGAAATTAATAAAAGAATTAATTAATGTGTTCTTAATGGTTATTCAATTTATAATCGATAATGATCAACGTGAGTGAATTTCTTTAGCAAAGCAATTAAAGAAATTTTAATCGTTAATAAAGGTTATTAACTAAGATTAATTTAGAAGTTAAAGTTCAATTGATTCATAATTTAATGGTGGTTAGCTAATAAATAAAAAGGGAAATTTATCTCAAACGATTTGAAATTAACTTATATTAAGAAACCAGGATTAATGACAAGGAATATATCTGATCTAGATTAATCAGTGATTAATAAATTTGCTTGTGAATGCTTGAACTTGACTGAATGATTGAATTGTCTGATATCCCTGATCTATGATACTTTGTGATATATACTGATTTATGTGTGACCTGTAATGTAGTTTATTTATCTGGGATAAGTGTAATTTATTATCTGTAATTTATATATCTGTGATCTGTGAATAAAGGATAAGCATTATAGTTTATATCACTTATCAACTATATTTCTGTGTTTTAATCTGTGATGATTGAATGATGTGGCACTATTGTGTTAAACCCCTGGACCACATTTATACACACACAAATATGGATTTCACGAGGAAATCGATTAAGTCACAGATTTTGAAATAGTTTTAAATTTGAATATTTAAATTCAAAAAATTTGGAAATGGATTGGGTTTAAAGTGAAAAGCTTTTGAAATAGAATTTCAAAGATGAAATTTATTTTGAACAACTTAATTGAGTTTTGGAATTTAAATATTTTAATTCGAATTCAATATTTGAAATTGAATTCTATAATTTGGAAACTAGGGACTAAAGATGTTATACCAGTTTATATGGGTTAAACTATTTTAAAGGTATTGGTTTGGGAATTTGAATTTAAATCCAAAGGCTTTAACTCGTGTTAATAATATTGGATCTTTCTGGAACGAAAACTAATTGTTTTCAAATAATAAAAGCTTTCAGATAAGAAGTGAACGTCCAATTTGTGTTAAAAGGAATTTTAAGTTAAAAATGAAAATGATTTTCCAAGTTATGGAAACGGTTTGAAAGCTATAAGTTAAATCTTTAATTTAAAGATTTTAAACGAGTTAATCAAATTGAAATGGAAATTGATTTGAAATCCATAAATGGATCTTTGTGAAACTGGGTGAATTTTGTGAAATAAATCTTTTGTTTAAAAGATTTAGAAATGGTAATTGGTTTAAGCCATTTGAAGGAATGTATTGAATTATTAAGTTGTGACTTAATTGAAATCTAATATCCATATGTTTTTAAATGTTGCGTTCACTATTCGGTTTAGCCGGGAGAGGACCTTTGTGTCGTATGACCCATTCCGAATATGTGATTCGTCGTATATGGATAGCATTTGAAGACCGGTGGTGAAGACCGGGTATTTGTGAAAACGATAGGATGACCTATCGATTGTCTCTGCACCGAGTCGCGCCGGTATAGAGATTTCCTAAGTGGTGGGAAGTCCGATCGGGATTGTGAATACCCGGATTGCAAGGGCTTCTTTGGAAGTGCCTTCGGTTCTGTTCGAACCAGGAACAGACTTGTATGGATTGTATGTCTGACACTACACTTTGAGATATAAAGCGGATTTCTTTCAAATACATATCTGTTGGTGGCGGAGAATTTATTCTCTTAGCTTAACACCCTTCTCATAGATGTACGAGCTCAGAGGTTATGTAGTTGAAGGTTATCAGCGATATACTCCCAATTTGGTAGTGTGGCATGATGTGCTGCTGTGTGTTAATGATCATTGTTTGATCATTTGTGATATGATCATTTGTTTGATCATTTATCTTTGTGATCATTACTTTGATCATTTGTTGACCCAAAGCATGGCTTTGTACCAAAGCGTGGCTTTGTGGACGAGACTTCATCAGGACCTCACACCCCGAAAATGGTCAAAACAGGAAAGATGCGGCAAGGTTATGAGGGTCGCGCTCATTAGGGTGTGTCATTCCCTTCTGGTAAAGGGTGGTATCGTGGTATGGAGCCCAGATATTTACTTATGTGGTAGCTCCAATCTCATTTACTGTGTGGTTGTTGCTTAGAGGCCGCCTCGGATAAAGGTCCCAAAGGACCGGGGAATGGCTTGCTCGAGTAGTAGTTAACTAGTTACAGAGGTAACCCGGCCTTGTGTTGGCAGAGATCCGGTTAGGTTCTCGGGACGTCCCGCCAGAGGCAATCCCATATGGAAGTAGGAAGTTCCTTAGCCTGACCATTTGTTGGAAAATCCAAAGAAACAATACGAGCCTTGTACGGTTTTAGTTGTATAACCTGCCATGGAATGTGGCGGTAACCTGCTATTGAACATGGTAGCTATAGTAGGCATACGATAGTGGTCGTATGCTGGCTAAGATTAATATTCTATTTTCGAAATGTTTTCTGCACTTTGCACTTATAATAATTATATCAAAGAATTTCGCGTATTAAGCATGTTTGACTATCATAAGAAGAAATCTCCTCCAATTCTGCGTTTGCGTTGTGTGTGTGGCGGGAGGTCTTATGGTAGTTTCATTTTATAAAAAGCATATCGGATTTTCTTTTATAAATCTAGTTTTATTTAAAAGATAAACTGTTTTTGTTGCTCACACCAGTCCCATGACTGATCCGGAGTTTATTGTTCCTTTCCTAAACTCTGGATGCTCATTATTTTACACACGAGCAGTCTAGAGTTGGGTTTTTCAAATAGTTAGGTTTGGTAGATTATCGGGAGCTAGTTCAGTCTTTGGAGATGACTGATCTTGCTTAGCTTTGTGCATCGTTATTGGGAGTTCAAGCTATTTCTGGATTGGTTCTTGGAGAGGAGTTGCAGTTTTGGAGTCCTTTCTTGAAGGTGATCTTAGAGTTATTGTTCCGTTGTTGGTTTTATCTATTTTCCTTTCCGCTGCTATTTTATTGTATCATATCTCTGATGTATATCGATATCTATTGTATCATCTGTTGTATCAGGATGTTGTATCAGATGTTGTATATTGATATTCATTATTTCTTCTGCTGTATTGTTTACTTAATTGTGTTATAAGCTCCGGCGAATCGGATTTGAACGCTCGAATCTGCGGCATTCGAGTACGATGTAAAGTATGGATGTCGATTTTTGAACGCGAAAAATCCGCATTCGTTACATTTGGTATCAGAGCTAAGGTTGAACTTTAGCTCAGGAGTATAACACATTAAGTAACACATTAGAGATAGGGTGAAGTAAACCCTAGAATGAGTAATCCCTAAGATATCCGTTCGAATGCCTCAGTAAATTCTCTTACTATCCACTGATAGTGAGTATGAGTGCAAGAAGAGAACGAGATAGGGGACAGGGGAATACGACTATAAATGGTCCATACCCTGCAATAGTGGAAGTAATTTTTCTCTATCGATCTTCTTTGATTCGTTTACAAATTCTTTTGATTGCTTCGTGACAGCTCCAGAGGAAGTTTCGGTGTGATGGTGGCCCTACGAATCGTTGTACGAAATCCTTACTTCGTATCTTCATCAATTTCTTATCAGCTTTTCAATTTAAACCTTAATGAATATGAATTAGAAATTTGGAATTGAAAATTTAAATTGAAAATTTTAAGTTGAGTTAAATTGATTAATAGAATATGAAGCTAAATTTGAATTGTATCGATAAAACGATATCGGTTAAAACCAAATTCGAAATTCTATTGTAATTTCTTGGGTAGATCGAAGTCCGAAGAGGGACAAATTATATATACTTTGAGTTATTCCGACTTGAATTTGGAATCCATTCCTAGTATTTGAAAAATTATAGAAGATTAAATCTATCTCTTTTGTTCAGCATCTCTTGTCAATTCTTCGATTGTTCCTGGTAGACCTAGGAAGAAGATTTGATATATTAGTATGGGACACAAACTCCAGATAGAACAAAATTGTTTGTTTGGATGTATTGGTTGCTTTGTTTGCTTTGGTTGCTATGGTTGATAGATATACTTTGGTTTTTAAACTAAATTTTTTGAAATTATACCCAAAAGTAGACGGATATGTGAATACAATTTGAGTCCGGATATACTCTACAACGATTAGTTATCCCTTCTAACTAATCAATGTCTCTCCACATTTCGTAGATTTGGATAACCCGAATATCTTATGAAGTGTTAAATGAGTTATTCTCATATTGTTGATATTCTGATTTGGTAAGCCAAATGCAGAATTTATACCTAGTTGATCTGGGAAGATATTTCTCTATCTTGGTGTATCTACCTTTGTTGTTTTCGTGCCTGCGAATTTCGAGGACGAAATTCTTTTTAAGGGGGAAAGTCTGTAACGATCCCGAATTTTAATTTATTTTAAATTGATAATTAATTTAATTTTTGATTTAAAATTTGTGAAATTAAATGGTTAATCGATTTGATTTTTCCAAATTCAAATAAAATATGTTATTTATTAACATAGAAATGGTTTCTTTTATAAATCATTTTAAATAAGGAGTTATTTTTAAACAATGTTGTTAAGGTAATATCTTTAGAAATTTGATTTTTATATAAATAGTAGTTGTTACAAATGGTTTGAAATAATAATAAGCAAATGAAGTATAAAAATATAACTACAACAAAAGCATATATTTTCATTTGAGTTAAAGTTTTATAACGAAGGACTAAAACAACTTTATAGTTTATACATAAAGTAAAATAATAAAATGTCTATGAAAATATAAAGTAAACAAATCAAATTAGATGTGAATGATAATGTGAAACATGACAGGAAAATATAAAACAAGATATCCTCATACTATATAAACAAGGTACAAAATATAGTCAAGTATTTATACTTGCAAACTGATGAAACAAACAAAATATAATATATTTTCACATAAGTTAAGACTATAACCAATAACTAAAGAAAAACAAAAGTATGCAAGAGAAAAACATCTACAAACAAATCTAAGTACATACAAAGATAGGATTACATGTACGCTAAGAAGGAAACATAGCATTAAATACAATCTATTCTCAATCACAAATGGAAATCATTTCAGCCTTCAAAATAATAATAATAATAATAGTAATAATAAATAAAAAATTCTTTCTGGTCAAAGAAAGTAGGCTAGAGGAAAAAGAAAGAAAAAACAAGTATAAACAAGCCAAGCTAATAAACGCAAACAAGACAATCTGCATAATTAAGAACAAAGCAAACAAAAATATATACGCATGATATGAAGCTTGCAACACAAGACAAAGGTAATTAATGTAATCACTTCAGCCACCAAAACCTGAGATTTGCAGCTGCCAAAACAATTTTTAGCCAACAATTTAAGATAAAAATCTTTGGTGAACAAAATAAACAAAACATTTCAAGTACAGATAAAAAATCTCTTGCATCAATATCATATAACCCTGTACACTTCAACCTGTGTTCTTTTTATATCACCTTCATAATTCTAGTTCGATTCACTCAAGTCTGGAAAAAAAAGAAAAAAAAACAAAAACTTGAACAAACATCAAAACAAAACATCAACAAACCAGAAAATAAAGATAGGGTTCCAGCTTGTAGTCAAAAGCTTGTTTCAACATCAAAGCTTCTCTGTTCATTCTGGAAAAAAAAAAACAAAGTGAGTAACTCCTACCTAAACATACTCTTTTTTTTTTTATCGATGCTGTGAGTAACTAACCTTGAACTGGTCATGATATTTTGATGCTATTGTTTGTATGGATGCCGAGGTGCTTGCATGTTTGTGTGTATGAATATATATTGTATACAAATTGTTTACAGGCATCTGTACCTTTGTTAAATATTCATAAGTAAAGGACAACAGAAGAAAATAAAATCTATACCTTCCTAAATAAACATTATTAGATTATGATTCTTGAAAAAAAAAATGTAATGGTGAAATGTTATTTTAAAAAAATAAAAACAAGTAGTAATACTGAGTAATTCATCTAGAAATTCAAGTCTATTTCAAAATGGAAACAGCTCTCTTCATTTCCTCTAGAAAATCACTGTGAGTGAACAAAATTATCTTAAATACTTAAGTATCATTTATTTATGCATGGGTATATAGTGGTTAGTGCATATTTATAAGTGTTGCTCTGTGGGTATATTTATGTTGCTCTGTGAAGTGGAAGTCTATGTTCTTCCTTCTTCTGGGTTACAGGGAGGGAAACAAAGCGAGAAATCAAATATCTTTCCATCAAAACATTTCCAGACTTAAAGTGGTAAATAAAACAGGTGTGTTTAACTACAGAGTGTGGTAAAAATAATAAAATAAAATTGTTTAAGCTCGATAATGATGGAATGCCTAGGAAGATTAAATCTATCTCTTTTGTTCAGCATCTCTTGTCAATTCTTCGATTGTTCCTGGTAGACCTAGGAAGAAGATTTGATATATTAGTATGGGACACAAACTCCAGATAGACCAAAATTGTTTGTTTGGATGTATTGGTTGCTTTGTTTGCTTTGGTTGCTATGGTTGATAGATATACTTTGGTTTTTAAACTAAATTTTTTGAAATTATACCCAAAAGTAGACGGATATGTGAATACAATTTGAATCCGGATATACTCTACAACGATTAGTTACCCCTTCTAACTAATCAATGTCTCTCCACATTTCGTAGATTTGGATAACCCGAATATCTTATGAAGTGTTAAATGAGTTATTCTCATATTGTTGATATTCTGATTTGGTAAGCCAAATGCAGAATTTATACCTAGTTGATCTGGGAAGATATTTCTCTATCTTGGTGTATCTACCTTTGTTGTTTTCGTGCCTGCGAATTTCGAGGACGAAATTCTTTTTAAGGGGGAAAGTCTGTAACGATCCCGAATTTTAATTTATTTTAAATTGATAATTAATTTAATTTTTGATTTAAAATTTGTGAAATTAAATGGTTAATCGATTTGATTTTTCCAAATTCAAATAAAATATGTTATTTATTAACATAGAAATGGTTTCTTTTATAAATCATTTTAAATAAGGAGTTATTTTTAAACAATGTTGTTAAGGTAATATCTTTAGAAATTTGATTTTTATATAAATAGTAGTTGTTACAAATGGTTTGAAATAATAATAAGCAAATGAAGTATAAAAATATAACTACAACAAAAGCATATATTTTCATTTGAGTTAAAGTTTTATAACGAAGGACTAAAACAACTTTATAGTTTATACATAAAGTAAAATAATAAAATGTCTATGAAAATATAAAGTAAACAAATCAAATTAGATGTGAATGATAATGTGAAACATGACAGGAAAATGTAAAACAAGATATCCTCATACTATATAAACAAGGTACAAAATATAGTCAAGTATTTATACTTGCAAACTGATGAAACAAACAAAATATAATATATTTTCACATAAGTTAAGACTATAACCAATAACTAAAGAAAAACAAAAGTATGCAAGAGAAAAACATCTACAAACAAATCTAAGTACATACAAAGATAGGATTACATGTACGCTAAGAAGGAAACATAGCATTAAATACAATCTATTCTCAATCACAAATGGAAATCATTTCAGCCTTCAAAATAATAATAATAATAGTAATAATAAATAAAAAATTCTTTCTGGTCAAAGAAAGTAGGCTAGAGGAAAAAGAAAGAAAAAACAAGTATAAACAAGCCAAGCTAATAAACGCAAACAAGACAATCTGCATAATTAAGAACAAAGCAAACAAAAATATATACGCATGATATGAAGCTTGCAACACAAGACAAAGGTAATTAATGTAATCACTTCAGCCACCAAAACCTGAGATTTGCAGCTGCCAAAACAATTTTTAGCCAACAATTTAAGATAAAAATCTTTGGTGAACAAAATAAACAAAACATTTCAAGTACAGATAAAAAATCTCTTGCATCAATATCATATAACCCTGTACACTTCAACCTGTGTTCTTTTTATATCACCTTCATAATTCTAGTTCGATTCACTCAAGTCTGGAAAAAAAAGAAAAAAAAACAAAAACTTGAACAAACATCAAAACAAAACATCAACAAACCAGAAAATAAAGATAGGGTTCCAGCTTGTAGTCAAAAGCTTGTTTCAACATCAAAGCTTCTCTGTTCATTCTGGAAAAAAAAAAACAAAGTGAGTAACTCCTACCTAAACATACTCTTTTTTTTTTTATCGATGCTGTGAGTAACTAACCTTGAACTGGTCATGATATTTTGATGCTATTGTTTGTATGGATGCTGAGGTGCTTGCATGTTTGTGTGTATGAATATATATTGTATACAAATTGTTTACAGGCATCTGTACCTTTGTTAAATATTCATAAGTAAAGGACAACAGAAGAAAATAAAATCTATACCTTCCTAAATAAACATTATTAGATTACGATTCTTGAAAAAAAAATGTAATGGTGAAATGTTATTTTAAAAAAAATAAAAACAAGTAGTAATACTGAGTAATTCATCTAGAAATTCAAGTCTATTTCAAAATGGAAACAGCTCTCTTCATTTCCTCTAGAAAATCACTGTGAGTGAACAAAATTATCTTAAATACATAAGTATCATTTATTTATGCATGGGTATATAGTGGTTAGTGGATATTTATAAGTGTTGCTCTGTGGGTATATTTATGTTGCTCTGTGAAGTGGAAGTCTATGTTCTTCCTTCTTCTGGGTTACAGGGAGGGAAACAAAGCGAGAAATCAAATATCTTTCCATCAAAACATTTCCAGACTTAAAGTGGTAAATAAAACAGGTGTGTTTAACTACAGAGTGTGGTAAAAATAATAAAATAAAATTGTTTAAGCTCGATAATGATGGAATGCCTAGGAAGATTAAATCTATCTCTTTTGTTCAGCATCTCTTGTCAATTCTTCGATTGTTCCTGGTAGACCTAGGAAGAAGATTTGATATATTAGTATGGGACACAAACTCCAGATAGACCAAAATTGTTTGTTTGGATGTATTGGTTGCTTTGTTTGCTTTGGTTGCTATGGTTGATAGATATACTTTGGTTTTTAAACTAAATTTTTTGAAATTATACCCAAAAGTAGACGGATATGTGAATACAATTTGAGTCCGGATATACTCTACAACGATTAGTTATCCCTTCTAACTAATCAATGTCTCTCCACATTTCGTAGATTTGGATAACCCGAATATCTTATGAAGTGTTAAATGAGTTATTCTCATATTGTTGATATTCTGATTTGGTAAGCCAAATGCAGAATTTATACCTAGTTGATCTGGGAAGATATTTCTCTATCTTGGTGTATCTACCTTTGTTGTTTTCGTGCCTGCGAATTTCGAGGACGAAATTCTTTTTAAGGGGGAAAGTCTGTAACGATCCCGAATTTTAATTTATTTTAAATTGATAATTAATTTAATTTTTGATTTAAAATTTGTGAAATTAAATGGTTAATCGATTTGATTTTTCCAAATTCAAATAAAATATGTTATTTATTAACATAGAAATGGTTTCTTTTATAAATCATTTTAAATAAGGAGTTATTTTTAAACAATGTTGTTAAGGTAATATCTTTAGAAATTTGATTTTTATATAAATAGTAGTTGTTACAAATGGTTTGAAATAATAATAAGCAAATGAAGTATAAAAATATAACTAAAACAAAAGCATATATTTTCATTTGTGTTAAAGTTTTATAACGAAGGACAAAACAACTTTATAGTTTATACATAAAGTAAAATAATAAAATGTCTATGAAAATATAAAGTAAGCAAATCAAATTAGATGTGAATGATAATGTGAAACATGACAGGAAAATATAAAACAAGATATCCTCATACTATATAAACAAGGTACAAAATATAGTCAAGTATTTATACTTGCAAACTGATGAAACAAACAAAATAGAATATATTTTCACATAAGTTAAGACTATAACCAATAACTAAAGAAAAACAAAAGTATGCAAGAGAAAAACATCTACAAACAAATCTAAGTACATACAAAGATAGGATTACATGTAGGCTAAGAAGGAAACATAGCATTAAATACAACCTATTCTCAAGCACACATGGAAATCATTTCAGCGTTCAAAAAATAATAATAATAATAATAAATAAAAAATCTTTCTGGTCAAAGAAAGTAGGCTAGAGGAAAAAGAAAAAAAAAAGTATAAACAAGCCAAGCTAATAAACGCAAACAAGACAATCTGCATAATTAAGAACAAAGCAAACAAAAATATATACACATGATATGAAGCTTGCAACACAAGACAAAGGTAATTAATGTAATCACTTCAGCCACCAAAACCTGAGATTTGCAGCTGCCAAAACAATTTTTAGCCAACAATTTAAGATAAAAATCTTTGGTCTACAAAATAAACAAAACATTTCAAGTACAGATAAAAAATCACTTGCATCAATATCATATAACCCTGTACACTTCAACCTGTGTTCTTTTTATATCACCTTCATAATTCTAGTTCGATTCACTCAAGTCTGGAAAAAAAAGAAAAAAAAACAAAAACTTGAACAAACATCAAAACAAAACAACAACAAACCAGAAAATAAAGATAGGGTTCCAGCTTGTAGTCAAAAGCTTGTTTCAACATCGAAGCTTCTCTGTTCATTCTGGGAAAAAAAAACAAAGTGAGTAACTCCTACCTAAACATACTCTTTTTTTTTTATCGATGCTGTGAGGAACTAACCTTGAACTGGTCATAATATTTTGATGCTATTGTTTGTATGGATGCTGAGGTGCTTGTATGTTTGTGTGTATGAATATATATATTGTATACAGATTGTTTACAGGCATTTGTACCTTTGTTAAATATTCATAAGTAAAGGACAACAGAATAAAAAAAAAATCTATACCTTCCTAAATAAACATTATTAGATTATGATTCTTGAAAAAAAAATGTAATGGTGAAATGTTATTTAAAAAAAATAAAAACAAGTAGTAATACTGAGTAATTCATCTAGAAATTCAAGTCTATTTCAAAATGGAAACAGCTCTATTCATTTCCTCTAGAATATCACTGTGAGTGAACAAAATTATCTTAAATACTTAAGTATCATTTATCTATGCATGGGTATATAGTGGTTAGTACATATTTATAAGTGTTGCTCTGTGGGTATATTTATGTTGCTTTGTGAAGTGGAAGTCTACGTTCTTCCTTCTTCTGGGTTACAAGGAGGGAAACAAAGCAAGAAATCAAATATCTTTCCATCAAAACATTTCCAGACTTAAAGTGGTAAATAAAACAGGTGGGTTTAACTACAGAGTGTGGTAAAAATAAAAAAATAAAATTGTTTAAGCTCGATAATGACGGAATGCCTCTGTAAACTTGGCTTTACAGAGCAAAGGTAACCATATGAAAATTTTCGAATGCTTTGAATCTTGAATTCAATTATATAACTTGAAGTGCTATTAGAAAATAGGATTTTTAAGCTAGAAATGATGATAGTCAGTTGAGTATACCCAGCGCAGTTCGAAAATGAACAAAATCTGAATGCTCACCAATTGTCGGCGGTGGGTGCGGTGTTAGACGTCGAGTTTTCGACTGGAGGACGAGGAAGGTACGGCGAGTCGGGGAAAAATAGTGCGGTGGTGGTCAGAGGGTTGTGGCGGCGGCGGCGAGCTCGTAAGGTCTATAGACCTAATTTTGTCAAAGTTTAGTGATTTGTCTCGTTCGTCGCCTAGCAGTGATCGAGTTTCACGTGATCTTGGGAGGTGGTAGGGTAAGTGTTGGTGAAGCTGCGGCCGGAGTTTGATGGCCTACGGTGGTCGGAGCGTCGTGAAATTGGTGATGACAGGTTGGGGAGTTAAGGGTAGCGAGTGTTCCAGGTTTCGAACGAAACACTTATTTTCGATTTAGAGTGAATGTTGTCGAATCGTGACTTGATCTGAAGTATAGGGTGGATTCGTGACTTGTTGACGTTGGTGGAGTTCGCCGGAGCTCCGGCGAGTGCTCGTGCACGTATACGTGCATTCACGTCTGGGTTTGAAGACTTTGAAGAAGAGGGGTTGGCAAGGGTTATTGTTTAGTTACAGGTTTTCAGAAACCTGTTACAATAGTTTTTCTTTTTAATAAAAATTTAAAAGCCAGTTTAAATGGGAAGCAAAAGTTTTAAAGAAGGTTTAAATTTAAGACCAATCTGAAAGTAAGACTTGTTTATATTCCAGTTATAATAAAAGATGTTTTTTTAATCTTAAATAACTTAAATGGTTAAGTGTATTTTTAAATTGATTCGTACTTTAAAATGAAATTTTAAAATAAATTGGTTAAGTACCTTGTTAAGGATAAGTTAATCACTAATAAGAAAAGGGAAGGCAAGAGTTTAATGTAAATGAACGTTCTATCTTAATTTAAATCCAATTTGATTTACAAAAGAAATTAAAGCATAATTAATTAATTAAGATATTTGGTCAAATTAAGAATTAATTAATTGAGTAATTAAGAAGAAAAAATTTTAAGTCAATTTAAATGGATAAGTTATTTAATTTATTAATTAATGACTTGGATTAATTAAATAAGTAATTAAAGGTTTAAATCATTAACTAAGTAATTAAATTAAGTGACTAGTGATAAATAAATGATTAATTAAGTTTTATTTATTAAGAATTATGTTTATAAATTGATAATAAATTAAGATAAATGAATTGATCTTAAAGATAATTAAGAAGTGAATAATTTGATTTTTTTGAAATTAATAAAAGAATTAATAATGTGTTCTTAATGGTTATTCAATTTATAATCGATAATGATCAATGTGAGTGAATTTCTTTAGCAAAGCAATTAAAGAAATTTTAATCGTTAATAAAGGTTATTAACTAAGATTAATTTAGATGTTAAAGTTCAATTGATACATAAATTAAAGGTGGTTAGCTAATAAATAAAAAGGGAAATTTATCTCAGACGATTCGAAATTAACTTATGTTAAGAAGCCAGGATTAATGACAAGGAATACATCTGATCTAGATTAATTAGTGATTAATAAATTTGCTTGTGAATGCTTGAACTTGACTGAATGATTGAATTGTCTGATATCCCTGATCTATGATACTTTATGATATATACTGATTTATGTGTGACCTGTAATGTAGTTTATTTATCTGGGATAAATGTAATTTATTATCTGTAATTTATATATCTGTGATCTGTGAATAAAGGATAAGCATTATAGTTTATATCACTTATCAACTATATTTCTGTGTTTTAATCTGTGATGATTGAATGATGTGGCACTATTGTGTTAAACCCCTGGACCACATTTATACACACACAAATATGGATTTCACGAGGAAATCGATTAAGTCACAGATTTTGAAATAGTTTTAAATTTGAATATTTAAATTCAAATAATTTGGAAATGGATTGGGTTTAAAGTGAAAAGCTTTTGAAATAGAATTTCAAAGATGAAATTTATTTTGAACAACTTAATTGAGTTTTGGAATTTAAATATTTTAATTCGAATTCAATATTTGAAATTGAATTCTATAATTTGGAAACTAGGGACTAAAGATGTTATACCAGTTTATATGGGTTAAACTATTTTAAAGGTATTGGTTTGGGAATTTGAATTTAAATCCAAAGGCTTTAACTCGTGTGAATAATATTGGATCTTTCTGGAACGAAAACTAACTGTTTTCAAATAATAAAAGCTTTCATATAAGAAGTGAACGTCTAATTTGTGTTAAAAGGAATTTTAAGTTAAAAATGAAAATGATTTTCCAAGTTATGGAAACGGTTTGAAAGCTATAAGTTAAATCTTTAATTTAAAGATTTTAAACGAGTTAATCCAATTGAAATGGAAATTGATTTGAAATCCATAAATGGATCTTTGTGAAACTGGGTGAATTTTGTGAAATAAATCTTTTGTTTAAAAGATTTGGAAATGGTAATTGGTTTAAGCCATTTGAAGGAATGTTTTGAATTATTAAGTTGTGACTTAATTGAAATCTAATATCCATATGTTTTTAAATGTAGCGTTCACTATTCGGTTTAGCCGGGAGAGGACCTTTGTGTCGTATGACCCATTCCGAATATGTGATTCGTCGTATATGGATAGCATTTGAAGACCGGTGGTGAAGACCGGGTATTTGTGAAAACGATAGGATGACCTATCGATTGTCTCTGCACCGAGTCGCGCCGGTATAGAGAATTCCTAAGTGATGGGAAGTCCGATGGGGATTGTGAATACCCGGATTGCAAGGGCTTCTTTGGAAGTGCCTTCGGTTTTGTTCGAACCCGGAACAGACTTGTATGGATTGTATGTCTGACACTACACTTTGAGATATAAAGCGGATTTCTTTCAAATACATATCTGTTGGTGGCGAAGAATTTATTATCTTAGCTTAACACCCTTCTCTGAGACGTACGAGCTCAGAGGTTATGTTGTTGAAGGTTATCAGCGATATACTCCCAATTTGGTAGTGTGGCATGCTGAGTGCTGCTGTGTGTTAATGATCATTGTTTGATCATTTGCGATATGATCATTTGTTTGATCATTTATCTTTGTGATCATTACTTTGATCATTTGTTGACCCAAAGACTGGCTTTGTACCAAAGCGTAGCTTTGTGGACGAGACTGCATCAGGACCTCACATCCCGAAAATGGTCAAAACAGGAAAGATGAGGCAAGGTTATGAGGGTCGCGCCCTTTAGGGTGTGTCATTCCCATCTGGTAAAGGGTGGTATCATGGTATGGAACCTAGATATTTACCTATGTGGTAGCTCCAATCTCATTTACTGTGTGGTTGTTTCTTAGAGGCGCCTTGGATAAAGGTCCCAAAGGACCGAGGAATGGCTAGCTCGAGTAGTAGTTACCTAGTTACAGAGGTAACCCGGCCTTGTGTTGGCAGAGATCCGGTTAGGTTCTCGGGATGTCCCGCCAGAGGCGATCCCATGTGGCAGTAGGAAGTTCCTTAGCCTGACCATTTGTTGGAAAATCCAAAGAAACAATACGAGCCTTGTACGGTTTTTGTTGTATAACCTGCCATGGAATGTGGCGGTAACCTGCTATTGAACATGGTAGCTATAGTAGGCATACGATAATGGTCGTATGCTGGCTAAGATTGATATTCTACTTTCGAAATGTTTTCTGCACTTTGCACTTATAATAATAATATCAAAGAATTTCGTGTATTAAGCATGTTTGACTATCATAAGAAGAAATCTCCTCCAATTCTGCGTTTGCATTGTGTGTGTGGCGGGAGGTCTTATGGTAGTTTCATTTTCTAAAAAGCATATCGGATTTTCTTTTATAAATATTGTTTTATTTAAAACATAAACTGTTTTTGTTGCTCACACCAGTCCCATGACTGATCCGGAGTTTATTGTTCCTTTCCTAAACTCTGGATGCTCACTATTTCCCACACGAGCAGTCTAGAGTTGGGTTTTTCAGATAGTTAGGTTTGGTAGATTATCTAGAGCTAGTTCAGTCTTTGGAGATGACTGATCTTGCTTAGCTTTGTGCATCGTTATTGGGAGTTCAAGCTATTTCTGGATTGGTTCTTGGAGATGGAGTTGCAGTTTTGGAGTCCTTTCTTGATGGTGATCTTAGAGTTATTGTTCCGCTGTTGGTTTTATCTATTTTCCTTTCCGCTGCTATTTTATTGTATCATATCTCTGATGTATATCGATATCTATTGTATCATCTGTTGTATCAGATGTTGTATATTGATACTCATTATTTCTTCCGCTGTATTGTTTACTTAATTGTGTTATAAGCTCCGGCGAATCGGATTTGAACGCTAGAATCTGCGGCATTCGAGTACGATGTAAAGTATGGATGTCGATTTTCGAACGCGAAAAATCCGCATTCGTTACCGGTTATAGATTGATTTGATAGATATTGATTTATTAGATGTTGGTTGGATGATAGTTGTTTGATGGTTGGATTTGTTGCTTTTGTTGCATTTGCTATATGTGTGACGACCCGCCCTTCTATTACCAGAAAGACGTATCATCATTAAGAAAGAAAGGGATAGAAATAGAAAAGAATAGAAAAGAAAGATGCAACAACATCAGAATTGCACAGCGGAACGGAACAAAATATAATATATCGTATAACTATTGCATAGTTTTACGTATATCAGAGTTATACAATATCAATACTCATGACAATCATATATACACCTGTCACTACATACATCCCAAAATATAGCATACTCTAACTAACACAGCGGAACTATATAGATATCTACATACGTCTGGGCTCCTGCTCCAAGCTCCTCCAGAACTCAACAATCCAAGAACCTATCACTTGGCAACTCAAAAAAATTTGAGTACCCAAGAATTTATGAAAAACAAAATATTTACTCCGGGTCAGACATGGGTCTGGTATGAGTAAACGGTTTAAAGTTGTTTAACTTGAAAAACATTTGAAATAAAGGTATCACGTAAGACTCCCCACAAATAAATACGGGTAAGTTTTTACCTTACCTAACCAAAACATTTCATAGGAAATCCAGTGATATTATAATATGTCTAGGGTTTTCAAGTAAATAGAAAAGAGCCGAAATTGTTACATGATTAAATTCCAGCTACTAGCCACCAAAGTGGGTAATACAAATCAAAACCGTAGGGTCTCGTAGGGAAAATGGATTTCCAACAATGGCAGGGCTACTGGGGTACCGCCCGTCACAGTACGGAGCCTAGATCACCGTACCGAGGATCATACCCGACCCCCTACAACACAAGGTCGGAACCATTCCTTACTGAAGAGTCCCGAACAAGATAACCCCGCGGTTGTAGCTAGCAACTGCCCACACAACCGAAATAAAAAGGGACATCTAGATAGGGGAATATCTTGTCCTGCTTGGGCATGACCCACCTAACCTTGCTGCACCTCCCCTGTTTAGCCATTCCCGGTGATGAGGCTTCAGGCTGCGATTACCTTTATAGGACATATTTCTTAGAATGTTCATCGTCCTCCTGATGATATGTTGAAAGCATTCAATCCATACAAGTTCGTTCCGGGTTCGAACGAAACCGAAGACATTATCTCGTCACACTCATTTTGGAATCACCCTCAGAGTCAACCACGATAACCCTTACATTCTGAAAACACCATCTCGATCTTCATTTAAAATTCACGACCTATCGTTTAAATTGGATCGATGTGGTTTTCAGAATATAAAATTGATATCCGATCCCGGTCTCAACAAATCCAAACGCCATTTTAAAGGCCAAGTTGTCTAATTAACTTAAACAGTTTTAATTCAACATATTGAACTAACATAGCATTTATTCCAGATAAACATATACAAGCATCATAGATATAACACAGCATATCACAGAGCATCACAGAATATCATCAAATAAATATCACAATCAGATATTCTACTTACACAACAATCCAATAGCAATCAACTTAAATTCTCATTTGTAATTAATTTAATTTAAATTAATTGTCTGAGAGTTAAATACTTAATCCTGTTTGATTAATCATTAATTAACAGTTAATTACTTATTTCCTTTCAAATTGTTTAATTAATCATTTCTTCATTAATTATTAAGTCTTAATTACTTAATTATTTTATTTCACACTATTAATTAATTGCTTCCTTAATCAAGTGATTTAAATTTAATTACTTAATTAATTATTCATTATTCACTAATTAATAACCTTAATTATTAATGAATGAAACTTAATTATTTATCTATTAACTACTAATTACTTAATTAATCAATAATTAATTCTTGATTAAATTACTTAATTAAATTAATTAATTAGCTATTAATTCATAATTGAATTACTTGATTAATTAACTATTTATCATTCATTAATTAACTTAAATAGTTAATTACAATTTGCTTTATCACTTAATCACCAGTTTATCCATCCTTAATTACAATTATAAAGTAATTATTCTTAATTACTTTCTAGAAATAATTCATTTAATTTTAATCACTCAATGTAGTTAACCCTTAAAAGTCCTCTTTAAATTTTAAATCATTTTATTATTAACTACAAACTTAAAAGTTAATTTACTTTTACACTTAACCTAAATAATTTTCTTAATTAAAATAATTTAAGTGTTTAAGAACATCGTTAAGCTTTTGACTAAAATAATTAAAACTTGAACAAAAATTTAGCTTAACTGTTCAACATTTTTAAGCTTACAATGTTTAAACAAATTTGTAAAAACCTAAATTTTTACTCAACTACAACATCACTGCAAAACTGCAGTTTAACCAAAAACCCAAGACTTCCCAATTAAAACCTGAGAATTACCCTGTGCTTACTTGAGTGATGCTTCGGTCCTTCATCAATCTTCCCTGCTACACCCCCTGTACACCCTTTTTCTTCTTTTTTTATTTCTGTAAGTTAAAATTTTAAACTAAGTATAAAAAACATCAGTAACTCACACGAACACATCATAAAACAAATCCGAAGCTAACATCTAGCAAACTCGAGTATTGACTCATGATAAACTCTGATCAACGTCACTGATACTGCCTTCGTGCCATACACGTGCACGACGGCACATCCCACCTTCGGCGATCTCCAACCTCATCGGCAAGTCACAATCCACCCCCAAACCCAGAATCCAAACTCAGATTGTCCCTAAAATTCTCGAATTGAAATTAGGCCTCCAGCTCGAACAAAAAGAAAATTCGTCCATCCCTAAATCATTTCGCCACCGACGCATAAGCCACTGTAGTTGTCGAAACCTCGCCTACACGACAACCTCACGTTGAGCAACCCTTTCCCAGAATTTTCTACAACTCGGTCGCGTAATGACGTCGAGCTCACCATGCTTACAAACAAGTTCAAAAGTTCAACAAAAAAACCTAAGAATGGTTCGACCCAACAATTTATACAATTGAAAATTTTTCTGATAATTTTCCTAAGACCAATGAGGTTCAAATTAGCTTCAATTCAAATCTCAACAATCTGAATTGGATCAATAACCAGATATTCGCAAAAATGTAATTTTTATTTATAAACAAACTGCACTTTAAATACAAATCTAAAAATTCTCATTTTCATTTTAAAAATCATAAATTTCACTAAGCATTCAGGTTATAAACTTGAATTAGATTTTTAAAATAATTGAATTTATCAATTTATTGTTGGATTTCCTATAGAACAGTACTACAGATGTTATTCTTTTCAAGATGGTTTAAACATCTTCTAAAAATCTTAATCTAAGTCTATATCTCCATTTTGATTTAAAAATGAAATCTTTACGATAATTCAGTTGGATAAAAATTCAAATTTGAATGATCATTTAACCTTGTAATTCATAACAGAGAAGAACCGTATGCAGAGTGACAATTCGTATCCAAATATGAAGCACATACAAACTATACTGTTAAAGAAACATGAACTTATGTAATTAACTTAAGCTTTTAAAAGGAAAATCTTTGTTTACTCACCGAAAATCCCTTTTAATAGAAAGAAGCACTGATGTTTTTTCCCTTTGAAACCTAGAGCTAAAACTGTCTTGAGATTGACTGTTTTTAGTTTGAATTCAAGTTGAATTTTCTTCTTTTCTTCTTGTTTTTATTCTCTCTGGTTTACCATGGTTTACTGAACGAACTAAACAAAAGAGATGGACATGATATATATATAAGAGAAGAACAGGAAGCTCAAGGCAGGTATTAACTAGTTAGGTTGTTTCTTTATTTTGTTTTATATTAATCAGATCTTATTACTGCAAAGCAAAGGATTTGTAATATTAGCATAGACTAAAAAGTAGGCTGAGTTGGTAGTAAGTACATGCTTTGTTACTTAATAGGCTTACATAATATAATTATGTTTTGCTGTAGATGAATATTTGTATGAAGATTTGTTTACATTTGAATTGACAATGTAATGTGCTGAATCTTATTACTGCAAAGCAAAGGATTTGTAATATTAGCATAGACCAAAAAGTAGGCTGAGTTGGTAGTAAGTACATGCTTCGTTACTTAATAGGCTTACATAGTATAATTATGTTTTGCTGTAGATGAATATTTGTATGCGGATTTGTATACATTTGAATTGACAAAATAATATGCTGAAATGATAGTAATTAATACTTGGTTTCTCTATTAGTTTACACAAGTATAATTATGTTCAGCTGTTAAAAGATATTTGTATGTAAGTGTACAACCTGCAGGTCAAAGTTTGGCTTGTATGTAAAGCTACTTAATTATAAATATTTGCTTTATTGCTCCTAGTTTGAACTATAATATACATCTTTTGTCAGGTGTTACTTTGACTAATTTCATTTGACTTCGAATGAAGATATTTTATTTTGTATCTTGCAGGTAGATGTTCTTGTGAAAGAAGGTTATTTTATTTTATATTTTGTTCTTGTTTTAGCTTGTTTACAAATTTTTAAAGTTATGTTGAATGTATATTTTAAGTAATAAATTCGTGCTTTACATTTATTTCTATTTTATATTTTAGCCATTAATATTTAAGTTATATTCCATAAACTTACTTACTTACTTATATTTATTTGTGTTTGTACTTTAGCTAACAATATTTAAATTACGTACGATATGATTTACTTACATTTATAGTCATTTCCATTTGTATTTTAACTATCAATTATTAAGTTATATTCATGTGTTTGACTTATATTTAATACTTATATTTTAAATTTATATTTTACATTAACAAGCTTTGATTTTATTTTGAACATTAGTTTCTATATATTGCATTTATATATTTATAACAAGAAAAAGTATTTTCCTTTAATTATACGAGATAGATTTTACTTTAAATATTCTTAGGAGATTTTATTTTAAATTTCCAAATCAATCTCCTTTTTAAAATACAATTTATATAAACAATTGGTAAATATTTCAAAATCATATTCATTTTATTATGATCAGATTACATTTTATTTAATTAGATTAAACATTTATTGAAATAAACGGGGCCAAAATCCAGGTTCGTTACATTCCTCCCTCCTTAAAAGAATTTCGTCCCCGAAATTTAAACAAAGATAATTTAAAAAAAAAAAACTTCTACACCAACCATTCAAACATGCATATCATTCATATATTAACAAACAACCAAACAGTATATCCTAACAAACATCACTAACTATCCGAACACAAATCCGGATAAGCTTCCCTAAAACTATCCAAAGTGGTCTCTCGATAATCAACAATCCAAACTAGATTCCTGACCACGGTCATATTTGATTCAACTTTCAAATCTTCCTGAACTACCGGTTAACAACTAATGATGAATCATGAACAAATCCTTAGATGAGATACAAGGAATACATTATGAATTCGAGACATCCGTCCCGACAATTCAATTCTAAAAGCTACAGCACCAATTCTTCCCCAACCATATTGACTTCTTTACATAATTTCAATATCTATTTATTCAAGCCCGTATAATGTACATATGTCATTTGTAGTCAATATCAAATTCGATCGCTCGCTCGATCACACAATTTCACTTTCGAACTAGTATCGTCCACCCGACTACCTAGTGCGGACTCAGATCTGGTTTCTTGATCAGAAACTGTTATTCTCCTTGCATAGCCACAACTATGATAGAGAACTTCCAGAATCAATCAAAATCCATATCCATGGTTCGTCATCAAAAATCGAGTGAAAAATCCTAACTCGGAAAGATATAACTATCTCGAAATTCTGTGCTCGAATCTGGATCAAATTGCTATGCAAATAAAATAATATACGTACATCCTACATATTTATATCCATTGATTATCAAATATATAAATTTTCTTTTATTCACATTATTTTGATTTTTATCCTCTTGGAATAATTCTCTCAATATCAAATTTACTTAAGAATTCCACCATTCATTTCTTAAGTTTAATATAAGCATTATATATACTCATATATTATTACTCTACCACTTTAGCCTTTACATCCTCTTATTTTAAATCTGAATTTCTAATTCCATGTGAATTCAGTTTATTTTCAATTCCGAATATTGAATTCTATTGACTATCTTCCATTTATAACTGATTTCTATCATTATTTTAAATTAACTTCATCTACTAATTTATTTCAGTTTCCAATTTGAAATCGTTTTGATGCTAATTTTTTTTTCATAAGCACATATGTAAGGTTTCGTCACATATTACAATTACATCCAACCAATTCTCGAACCATTCTCTTCAGTTTTAAGTGATTTGCAACTTACTCGCTTATATATAATCCATTTAAGCAAAACGAACCCATATTCATTCCAATTGATTTCAAAATCATCCTATTTCGCTTCTAAAAATTCATAGAATTTTATCTAATCTCGTTTGCTTCGAAGACCCATTTTCTTATGCAATTCGACAATATTATTGTGAATAAATAATTACTTAAGCTTTACAACAATTTTTAAACTAATTCCAACTCAATTTACACTTGATTCCATCCCGTCTTAATTTATTCACAATCTTTTCATTGCATTTTCTTTATTTCAAAAAGTTTGGTTTTAAACCATTTTATTAAACTCGACAACAATAGTTAAATAACCGTCTCACAATTTACTTAAGTTATTTATTTTCTTCAAACTACTCCACCCAATAACTTTAGTTTATTCTATTCCACCAACTTCCATTTAAAACTTTGATTTGATTTTCCTTTAATCAAATTCCAACTATTTACTAATTCAATCAATTAGTTTATTCTTTTATCCATTCTTAATTTTAAGTTACATTAACAATTCGTTATTAAACTTATTTATAATAAGATCATTCAATTTATGCTTGAATTAGAATTGTTTTCAACTCACGCCAATTTTATTTTAATCCCATTCAATTTAATACTTACTTGGTTTACATTTATTTATTTACGTAAGAATTTTATTTCATTTAATATTATTTATTAACTCGATTGAGTTCAAAACTTATTTATTTACTTAAAAGCTTATATTGCTCTTTTGAGTCATTTCATCTTATATCCACAATTTTAGATTATATATAAACACTTACTATCTTAAGGTATAAATTTTCATTTCACAATACAATCATTTTACCTTCCAATTTTATATCCAATTTAATACAAGTTCAATTTCAATTTTATTTTACTCATCTCAGATTAAATTCAAATATATTTTTCTTCACTTTCATTTACTTAAGTTAAATTTTAGTTCCCGGATTAAAAATTCCCAATTTATTCTTATTAATATCAACTTTACTCTATAAGTCCAATAGTTGATTCATTTAAACTCTTCACATTATTTTAATTAGAATTTCTTAGAATTCAATTGCCCGGTTTTCATTTCCAAAACCGTTTTGAAATGATACTACACATACCCACTTGGAATATCAAATCAAATCTCCAAATTCCAAACACTTGTTTTCACCAAAACAAATTTTCCTTTTTGAAATTTCTAAAACAACTTGCATACCCATCAAGTCCAAACAATATCATGACCAACCATCCTGGTAGCAATCCATCACTTTAGAAACTCGAAAATGAATACTGACGATGTGGCCATCATCATCAAAATTATTTTCCAACGAGTGAAGTGAGTTCAGTGCTTCCTTACTTCCATAAATTCCTCCCAAAACAATTTCCATTCAATAATATTTTCCAAAACAATATTCCATTATTTCCTTCAAACCTTTGGAAAAACATTTTAAACATTCGCAAGAATTTAAATTCCCAAATCCTTTTGTTTAAATTCATTTAAACACCTTTCAAATTTCCGGGACTTAAATTTTGGTTTAATCAAATTTTAGTTATATTCCTTTTTATTTAAACCATACTTAGACAATTTTATTTAGTTATAAACCACTCAAATTTTATATTTTTATTCAATTATAATATTAACAAACAAACATCCAAATATATATAATAATTTCATAAAAATATTTCTTTTATATCAAAATATAATTTTAGGTAAAATTATTTCATTTACCCACTTTGAAAACGATACTATGTCGGTTTACCTTGTTTAAGAGTTTAGAAATCCCTATCGGTGAAATGGCGTCCCACACATCGACCATAATTCATAAACACTCAAAAGATAAGTCAACACAATATAAAAAAACAATTTTATATTCATTAACAAATACGCGCTCATATCTATTAATACACTCAAACACATTTTAGAGTACTACAGATTCTATTTTATGAGTAATTCCTACCATAGCTAAGGTTATCACCAACCTAATGCTCTGATACCAACTGTGACGACCCACCCTTCTATTACCGGAAAGACGTATCATCATTAAGAAAGAAAGGGATAGAAATAGAAAAGAATAGAAAAGAAAGAAGCAACAACATCGGAATCTCACAGCTGAATGGAACAAAATATAATATATCATATAACTATTACATAGTTTTACATATATCAGAGTTATACAATATCAATACTCATGACAATCATATATACACCTGTCACTACATACATCCCAAAATACAGCATACTCTAACTAACAAAGCGGAACTAGATAGATATCTACATACGTCTGGGCTCCTGCCCCAAGCTCCTCCAGAACTCAACAATCCAAGAACCTATTACTGGGCTACTCATAAAAATTTGAGTACCCAAGAGTTTATGAAAAACAAAATATAAACTCCGGGTCAGACATGGGTCTGGTATGAGTAAACAGTTTAAAGTTGTTTAACTTGAAAAACATTTGAAGTAAAGGTATCACATAAGACTCTCCACAAATAAATACGGGTAAGTTTTTACCTTACACTAACCAAAACATTTCATAGGAAATCCAGTGATATTATAATAGTGTCTAGGGTTTTCAAGTAAATAGAAAATAGCCGAAATTGTTACATGATTAAATTCCAGCTACTAGCCACCGAAGTGGGTAATACAATTCAAAACCGTAGGGTCTCGTGGGGAAAATGGATTTCCAACAACGGCAGGGCTACTGGGGTACCGCCCTTCACAGTACGGCGCCTAGATCACCGTACCGAGGATCACTCCTGACCCCCTATAACACAAGGCCGAAACCTTTCCTTACTGAACAGTCCCGAACAAGATATGCCCGCGGTTGTAGCTAGCAACCGCCCACACAAACGAAATAAAAAGGGACATCTAGACAAGGGAATATCTTGTCCTGCTTGGGCATGACCCACCTAACCTTGCTGCACCTCCCCTGTTTTAGCCATTCCCGGTTGATGAGGCTTGAGGCTGCGATTACCTTTACAGGACATATCACTTAGAATGCTCATCGTCCTCTTGACGATGTGTTGAAAGCTTTCAATCCACACAAGTTCGTTCCGGGTTCGAACGAAACCGAAGGCATTATCCCGTCACACTCATTTTTGAATCACCCTTAGAGTCAACGACGATAACCCATACATTCTGAAAACACCATCTCAATCTTCATTTCAGAATTCACGACCTACCGTTTAAATTAGATCGATGTGGTTTTCGGAATATCAAATTGATATCCGATCCCGATCTCATCAAATCCAAACGCCATTTTAAAGGCCAAGTTGTCTAATTAACTTAAACAGTTTTAATTCAACATATTGAATTAACATAGCATTTATCCCAGATAAAACATATACAAGCATCATAGGTATAACACAGCATATCACAGAGCATCACAGAATATCATCAAATAAATATCACAATTAGATATTCTACTTACACAACATTCCAATAGCAATCAACTTAAATTCTCATTTGTAATTAATTTAATTTAAATTAATTGTCTGAGAGTTAAATACTTAATCCTGTTTGATTAATCATTAATTAACAGTTAATTACTTATTTCCTTTCAAATTGTTTAATTAATCATTTCTTTATTAATCATTTCTTTATTAATCATTAAGTTTTAGTTACTTAATTATTTTATTTAACACTATTAATTAATTACTTTCTTAATCAAGTGATTTAAATTTAATTACTTAATTAATTATTCATTATTCACTAATTAATAACCTTAATTATTAATGAAGAAACTTAATTACTTATTTATTAACTGCTAATTACTTAATTAATCAATATTTAATACTTGATTAAATTACTTAATTAAATTAATTAATTAATTAGCTATTAATTCATAATTGAATTACTTGATTAATTAACTATTTATCATTCATTAATTACCTTAAATAGTTAATTACAATTTGCTTTATCACTTAATCACCCGTTTATCCATACTTAATTACAATTATATAGTAGTTATTCTTAATTACTTTCTAGAAATAATTCATTTAATTTTAATCACTCAATGTAGTTAACCCTTAAAAGTCCTCTTTAAATTTTAAATCATTTTATTATTAACTACAAACTTAAAACTTAATTTACTTTTACACTTAACCTAAATAATTTTATTAATTAAAATAATTTAAGTGTTTAAGAACATCTTTAAGCTTTTGACTAAAATAATTAAAACTTGAACAAAAATTTAGCTTAACTGTTCAACATTTTTAAGCTTACAATGTTTAAACAAATTTGTAAAAACCAAAATTTTTACTCAACTACAACAGCACTACAAAACTGCAGTTTAACCAAAAACCCAAGACTTCCCAATTAAAACCCGAGAATTTCCCCATGCTCACTCCAGTGATGCTTCAGTCCTTCATCAATCTTCCCCGCGATACTCCCTGTACACCCTTCTTTTTTTTAATTTCTCTAACTTAAAACTTTAATCTAAGTATAAAAAACATCAGTAACTCACACGAACACAGCATAAAACAACCCCGAAGCTAACATCTAGCAAACCCGAGTATTGACTCGCGATAAACTTTGATCAACGTCACTGATACTTCCTTCGTGCCGTACACGTGCACGACGGCACATCCCACCTCCGGCGATCACCAACCTCATCGGCAAGTCACAATCCACCCCCAAACCTAGAATCCAAACTTAGACTGTCCCTAAAATTCTCGAATTGAAATTAGGCCTCCAGCTCGAACAAAAAGAAAATTCGTCCATCCCTAAATCATTTCGCCGCCACGCATAAGCCACCGCAGTTGTCGAAACCTCGCCTACACGGCAACCTCACGTTGAGCAACCCTTTCACAGAGTTTTGTGCAACTCGGTCGCGTAATGACGTCGAGCCAGACAAGTTCAAAAGTTCAACAAAAAAACCTAAAAATGGTTCGACCCAACAATTTATACAATTGAAAATTTTTATTATAATTTTCCTAAGACCAATGAGGTTCAAATTAGCTTCAATTCAAATCTCAACAATTTGAATTGGATCAATAACTAGATATTCGCAAAAATGTAAATTTTGTTTATAAACAAACTGCACTTTAAATACAAATCTAAAAATTCTAATTTTCGTTTTAAAAATCATAAATTTCACTAAGCATTCAGGTTATAAACTTGAATTAGATTTTTAAAATAATTGAATTTATCAATTTATTGTTGGATTTCTTGTAGAACAGTATTACAGATGTTATTCTTTTCAAGATGGTTTAAACATCTTCTAAAAATCTTAATCTAAGTCTATATCTCCAGTTTGATTTAAAAATGAAATCTTTACGATAATTCAGTTGGATAAAACTTCAAATTTGAATGATCATTTAACCCTGTAATTCATAACAGAGAAGAACCATATGTAGAGTGACAGATATACACACAGATTCATATCCAAATATGAAGCACATACAAACTATATTGTTAAAGAAACATGAAATTATTTAATTAACTTAAGCTTTTAAAAGAAAAATCTTTGTTTACTCACCGAAAATCCCTTTGAACAGAAAGAAGCACTGATGTTTTTTTTCTTCTTTGAAACCTAGAGCTAAAACTGTCTTGAGATTGATTGTTTTTAGTTTGAATTCAAGTTGAATTTTTTTCTTTTCTTCTTGTTTTTATTCTCTCTGGTTTACCATGGTTTACTGAACGAATTAAACAAAGAGATGGACATGATATATATATATATATATATATATATATATATATATATATATATATATATATATAAGAGAAGAATAGGAAGCTCAAGGCAGGTATTAACTAGTTAGGCTGTTTCTTTATTTTGTTTTACATTAATCAGATCTTATTACTGCAAAGCAAAGGATTTATAATATTAGCATAGACCAAAAAGTAGGCTGAGTTGGTAGTAAGTACATGCTTTGTTACTTAATAGGCTTACATAGTATAATTATGTTTTGCTGTAGATGAATATTTGTATGCAGATTTGTATACATTTGAATTGACAAAATAATGTGCTGAAACTTATTAATACAAAGCAAAGGATTTGTAATATTAGCGTAGACCAAAAAGTAGGCTGAGTTGGTAGTAAGTACATGCTTTGTTACTTAATAGGCTTACATAGTATAATTATGTTTTGCTGTAAATGAATATTTGTATGCAGATTTGTATACATTTGAATTGACAAAATAATGTGCTGAAATGATAGTAACTAATACTTGGTTTCTCTATTAGTTTGCATAATTCTAATTATGTTCGGCTGCTAAAAGATATTTGTATGTAAGTGTACAACCTGCAGGTCAAAGTTTGGCTTGTATATGAAGCTACTTATTTATAAATATTTGCTTTATTGCTCCTAGTTTGAACTATAATATACTTCTTTTGTGAGGTGTTACTTTGACTAATTTCATTTGACTTTGAACGAAGATATTTTATTTTATATCTTGCATGTAGATGTTCTTGTGAAATAAGGTTATTTTATTTTATACTTTGTTCTTGTTTTAGCTTGTTTACAAATTTTTAAACTTATGTTGAATGTATATTTTAACTAATAAATTCGTGCTTTACATTTGTTTCTATTTTATATTTTAGCCATTAGTATTTAAGTTATATTCAATAAATTTACTTATATTTATTTGTATTTGTACTTTAGCAAACAATATTTAAATTACGTACAATATGATTTACTTACATTTATACTTATTTATATATTCATTTCCATTTGTATTTTAACTATCAATTATTAAGTTATATTCATGTGTTTGACTTATATTTAATATTTATATTTTAAATTTATATTTTACATTAACAAGCTTTGATTTTATTTTGAACATTAGTTTCTATATATTGCATTTATATATTTATAACAAGAAAAAGTATTTTCCTTTAATTATACGAGATAGATTTTACTTTAAATATTCTTAGGAGATTTTATTTTAAATTTCCAAATCAATCTCCTTTTTAAAATACAATTTATATAAATAATTGGTAAATATTTTCAAAATCATATTCATTTTATTATGATCAGATTACATTTTATTTAATTAGATTAAACATTTATTGAAATAAACGGGGCCAAAATCCAGGGTCGTTACAATATGGGCGTATGTAGTTGTTGTATTGGTATATGTTGTATGTTGATATTACTTTCATATATATATTCATGTTTCTCATTTGTTTGTTGAGTGTATAGTAGGTGCATATGGCGCTTGCTTCGCATTTGGAGCTCGCTTTCGTGCTATATTAGCCGTATATGCTTGCTAATAATATATAAGGTACATATCTCGGATTACATATCGTATTTTTATACTTTTTTCACTACTGGATGCCTCATCATAGATGAGATGTATATTTATGATATATATATGTTGTGATCCTACTACGATTAAACCGCGCAAAGGAGATGCTGGCGAATTTTTTTGAAATTTAAAGCGTTGGAATTTTTGGAAAATTGGAAAATTTGACAACCAAAATTTTGATTTCTAGTTAAAAATGTTAAACAGCATTAGTTGGTTTTGAAAAGATAATTATGAATGGATTTGAAAACTCAGAAAAGTTTTTATAAAAAGTTTATAAATGAATTTTATATCTAGTTGAACAAATTATTTAGGAAAAGTTAATGGATTTTGTGACTTTTTCTTACTTGCTACGAAGAAATTCTTTTAAGCAGGGTAGAATGTAACGATCCAGAATTTGATTCATTTGAAATTCGTATATTTAATTGATTATAAATATTCACAAGTTAATTTTATAAGCTGGATAACTTATATTTCAAATATAGTGATTTAATTGGATAATTAAATTGTTAATTTAATATTTGAAATTGTAGAAAAAATTGGATATTGTATTTAATGTGAATGAAAATAATTTATAAGCCTGAAATAAATTCTGTTTGAATTAGAATGATGTTAGAGAACTTTTAAAATTGAGTTAAAAGTAAATTTACACAAATTGAATATTTTAATGTTTAATTAACACGTAAAAATGGTCATTTTTCACATAGTCTCGGATTTTGAAGAAACTTTTCATTGAATCCATAATGTTTTATTATTGTAAGATTTCAAATTCTGTGTCAATCGGATATACAATTTGTCCGGGGCAAGCTAAAACGCGTGCAAATCTGTTTAAGCAAATTTTAAATTTAAATTAGTCGATTCGAAAACCTATCTTCCAAATACGATCCAATTGGCTTCTGATATATATTCCATTATGTTCGGAAAAGGGGTAAAATATTATAAACGCCAGGCAGCATGCTTCGTTCGGAGTTCGAAAAAAATTTGGATGAATAGTGTCGCGAAATTTTCTATAAAAGGACGTTATTATTTTCATTTTGAACAAACCCTAGAGAGGTTAGGACAAGCCGCCACCATATCAACCAATGGCTGAAAAATCCCTAGCTTCTTCCCTCGATCACTTCAAATCCGTAAGCAATTACAAAAAACTTCCAAATAGAAAAATGTTAAGCATTGCGTGATCTTCGAGGTCAACGATCATGATCGCGATCAGGGCAGTAGATTGGCGACAATCGTTGCTCAAAGTCACCACGTTTGAACGTGATTTCCCAAGGTATGCCGCGACCGACTTCGTCGGTGTTCGTGGTGATGGGGGAGCTCATTATGGCCTTTCGGCTGGTGGTTGTTGATCAACGTAAACTTGATCGGTGGTGGCTCGATAATTACGGGAAGAAGGCGGCATGATAGGTTCGTGTATGTGAGTTTTTTGACGATGGGAAGGAGAAAACAAATCACGGCTGAGATCTAGGTTTTGCAAATCGAACGGCCTGGATTGAAGCAAGGTTAAAAATAAAAAAATAAAATGTAAATTAATTTATATAATAATTCGTGTAAATAAAAAAATAAAATGTAAATTAATTTATGTAATAATTCGTGTGATATTTAAAATGTTGTAACTTCTTCATACAAGCTCCGTTTTCGACGAAACGGATTGCGTTGGGTCTGTATTGACGAGCACTGCATTATGGAGCTAGATTGGAATTTATTTTAAGCTAGTGAAAATTTTGGATAAAATTAAACGCCTGTTTAATTTTATTCGGAATAAAACACTACAACTGCTATTGGAATCAATGTGAGTACAACTCACTCTTTCTGACTCATTGATATTTTATATAAGTGGGAAGAAATATTACTTATGATGATTTATGATTGTTTTGATGATATATGATATACTGATTGGTATTTGGATATATTCCTGCCTATTGTTGCACATTTAACTTAAGTGGTAAGTGATTATATAATATGAATTTAAGTTTATATAAATAAGTTGTATAACTTATAAAATTGAGAAAATGTAAGTAAAATAAATTGTTTGTTTAAATAATTTTGTTAAGCAAAATAAAATTTGTAGTTAAATAAAATAGAATTTGAATTAAATTAAAAGTGAACTTAAGTTGTAAAAATGAAAGTAAATGTAAATGATGTTGAAATGAAACATAACTTAAATGATGTTGAATGATAGTGGTTTTGGTATCTAAGTAAATTAATATAGTGAAATAAAATAAATATGAACTTGAGTTATATAAATGAAATTCAACATTAATATATAAAATGAATTAGCATTAGAAATGTTTTTGTTAAGAATGGAATCAAAATAAAATTAAGAAGTTGTGAATTAATAATAATATTGGAAGTGTTGTATAAAAATATGAATATAGTAAATACTAGAATTCAATCTAAATATGAATACCACCCAATTGAAATTAAAAAGTGTTAAACCAAATTGAAGGTAATGAAGTAAAAATGAATGTTGAGATTAAATGAAATAAATTTGGTTATGTTGGTTATACATTGTTTGTTAGTTGATTGTAGAAATTCTTATGGAATTGAATTAATGAAATTGAAAGATAAATAATTGAATCCAAAGTGGAAGTAAGTAAATTTAAATAGAATTGAATTTGATTCGATTTGGAGGCGAACCAACTTGAATGTAAATTAGTGAATGTAAACTAATTGAATTTGAATAAATGAATGTTAGTAAAATCCAATGTCAATGAATCAAATGTGATTAAATTGAAAGCCATTTCAATGAATATTAATGAGAAATGAATTCATATTGTTTTGGTTATAGATTGATTGGATAGATATTGATTGTTGGATGCTGGTTGGATGATAGTTGTTTGATGGTTGGATTTGTTGCTTTTGTTGCATTTGCTATATGGGCGTATATAGTTGTTGTATTGATATATGTTGTATGTTGATATTACTTTCACATATATTCATGTTTCTCATTTGTTTGTTGAGTGTATAGTAGGTGCGTATGGCACTTGCTTCGCATTTGGAGCTCGCTTTCGTGCTATATTAGCCGTATATGCTCGCTAATATATATAAGGTACGTATCTCGGATTGCATATCGCACTTTTATACTTTTTTCCCTACGGGATGCCTCATCATCGATGAGATGTATATTTATGATATATATATATATATATATATATATATGTTGTGATCCTACTACGATCAAACCGCGCCAAGGAGACGCTGGCGAATTTTTTTGTAACTTAAAGCATTGGAATTTTTTTTAGCATTTTGGGAAAATTGGAAAATTTTTGACAACCAAAATTTTGATTTCGAGTTAAAAATGTTAAACAACATTAGTTGGTTTTGAAAAGATAATTATGAACGGATTTGAAAACTCAGAAAACATTTTATAAAAAGTTTATGAACGAATTTTATATCTAGTTGAACAAATGATTTAGGAAAAGTTAATGGATTTTGTGACTTTTTCTTACTTGGTACGAAATTCTTTTAAGTAGGGGAGAATGTAACGGTCCAGAATTTTATTCATTTGAAATTCGTATATCAAATTGATTTTAAATATTCACAAGTTAATTTCATAAGATGAATAACTTATATTTCAAATATAGCGATTTGATTAGATAATTAAATTGTTAATTTAATATTTGAAATTGTAAAAATAATTGGATATTGTATTTAATGTGAATGAAAATAATGTATAAGCCTGAAATAAATTCTGTTCGAATTAGAATGATGTCATAGAACTTTTAAAATTGAATTAAAAGTAAATTTATAGAAATTGAATATTTTAATGTTTAATTAACGTGTAAAAATGGTCATTTTTCATACAGTCTCGAATTTCGAAGAAACCAGTTTCATTGAATCCATAATGTTTTATTATTGTAAGATTTCAAATTTTGTGTCAATCGGATATACAGTTTGTCCGAGGCAAGCTAAAACTCATAGGAATCTGTTTAAGTAAATTTTAAATTTAAATTAGTCGATTCGAAAACTTATCTTCCAAATACGATCCAATTGGCTTCTGATATATATTCCATTATGTTCAGAATAGGGGTAAAATATTATAAAGGCCAGACAGCATGCTTCGTTTGGAGTTCGGAAAAAATTTGGATGGATAGGGTCGCGAAATTTTCTATAAAAGGACGTTATTATTTTCATTTTGCACAAACCCTAAAGAGGTTAGGACAAGCCGCCACCATATCAACCAATGGTCGAAAAATTCCTAGCTTCTTCCGTCGATCTCTTCAAATCCGTAAGCAATTACAAAAAACTTCCAACTAGAAAAATGTTAAGCATTGCGAGATCTTCCAGATCAACGATCATGATCGCGATCAGGGCAGTAGATTGGCGACAATCGTTGCTCAAAGTCAACACGTTTGAACGTGATTTCCCAAGGTATGCCACGACCGACTACGTCGGCGTTCGTGGTGATGGGGGAGCTCGTCGTGGCCTTTCGGCTGGTGGTTGTTGATCAACGTAAACTTGATCGGTGGTGGCTCGATAATTATGGGAAGAAGGCGGCAAGATGGTTTCGTGTACGTGAGTTTTTCATGATGGGAAGGAGAAAACAAATCGTGGCCGAGATCTAGGTTTTGCAAATCGAACGGCCTGGTTTGAAGCAAGGTTAAAAATAAAAAAATAAAATGTAAATTAATTTATATAATAATTCGTGTGATATTTAAAATGTTGTAACTTCTTCATACGAGCTCCGTTTTCGACGAAACGGATTGCGTTGGGTCTGTATTGACGAGCACTACATTATGGAGCCGGATTGGAATTTATTTTAAGCAAGTGAAAATTTTGGATAAAATTAAACGCCTGTTTAATTTTATTCGGAATAAAACACTACAACTGCTATTGGAATCAATGTGAGTACAACTCACTCTTTCTGACTCATTGATATTTTTATAATTGAGAATAAATATTATTTATGATGATTTATGATTGTTTTGATGATATATGATATATTTATTGGTATTTCGGTATATTCCTGCCTATTGTTGCAAATGACCCTATACGTTCTCGTGTATAAACGAATGACTCTTTGTACCCACGTTTGACTCGAAGCGGACATTGTACATATTTTCTAATATGTATATTTATTGTAGGTGACAGGTTGGAGGGATTCAACTGGATTCCTCACCAGCATTGGTTTTATTTACAGATATTTTGATATATTCTGTTATCATATGATATATGATGTTTTGGATGCCATGATTGATGTATTTAGTGCTGTTACAGCATTGGGCCTATTTTGGAATTTTTAAAAATGTTAGAGTGATGATTTCCAAATATAAAAGGATTTTTAAGTGATTTTGGAGATATAAGTTTTATTGAATTTTGAAGTGTTAAACAAAGGAATTTATTTTAAATAAATAAAGGTTATAATATTTACATTATAAAAATTATGTTTTTTGTGAAAATACAATCAATATGTGACTTTTGAAATGTGAAGTTAACTATTTTGTAAAATGTTTTGAATCGAGATTTTTGAATTATTATGAATGATTTATATATAAGATTTATAAAATTGATATTTTATAAATCAAAACGACGGAATTATAAAGGGTTCTGTTAATGTAAAAATGGAGTTATAAATGGATTTTATAAATGAATAAGTTTATAATTATGAAGTTATAAAATGAAGGAATTTGCAAATAAAAAAATTATAAGTAAATTAACTTATATTTGGAATTGGGAATATAAATGGGATATAAATGGAATTTTTTAATAAAGGAATTTATAAATTAAATTTTTTATAAAAAAATAAACGTGAATTTATAAAAATTATTTTATAAATCTGAAATCAATTGAATTTGACTAGTTAAATATAGAAGTTTATAAAAGGAATTTCATTCACGATTTTGGACGGTGGATAATCCTTAAATAAATGTTTAGAAATATTGGATTTGGCAAATGAAATATATTCACGATTTTGGACAGTGAATAATATTTTAAATTAAATGAATGTTTTGGAAAGTAATCTTTTAAATAAAGACAGGTTTTAGAAATTGTTCTTTGTAATGGAGTTAAATGTTTTAAAGATGTTTCAAAATGTGTTAAGTATCGAATACATGGATTTCAACATTCATTGTTGAAATAAACGTTTCGAGAAATAGGGAAATGATGGACTATAACAAAGTTGTTATAGTAAATGATTTTCGAAGGGAACTGTTTTGTATAGTATATGGGATTTATTTATCTATCTAATTATCGAATCCTCTTACTAGTGATTTAGGTTGTTGTAACCATGTTTTATGCAATATTTGTTTTGTCCAAAATTAATATGTTTAAGTGAATGTTTTCCTTAAAGAATAAGTATATACTTAATCCTGATTTGAGTATATGGAATATTTTCTAGGTGTTGAAAATAAATTGAATTGTGAATTACTTATTATTAAAAAGATATATGGAAATGTTTTCCAATATTGAAATGGTTTTGAGAACATATTTTTTTTAAAAATAGTTTGAAGTGAATATTTGGCAAATAATTTAATTAATAAAAGATTAATTAAAACGACCTAGCGATTATATATGGTGCTAAATATTTGTTTGTTTGCTTTGATAGTTAATGTCACGATCCAAATTCCAGCGTTCGGAAATCGACATCCGTACTCCACTGTACTTGAATGCCGCAGATTCAAACGTTGAAATTCGAGTCGCGTCGGAGCTTATAACACATTAAGTAAAACAACACAGCGGAAGAAAAAGAATATATCAATATACAACATTTGATACAATATCTGATATAATATGATACAACAGATGATATAATGAATATACATCAGAGATATGATACAATATAATAGCAGCGGAAAGGAAAAGATAACAGAACAGCGGAACAACAACTCCAATATAGTCTTCAAAGAAAGAACTCCATCTTCAAAACACCAATCCAGAAATAGCTCGAACTCCCAATAACATTCACTAAGAGAGCAAGACTGGTGTGCAAAGGATTGCCACATCCTAGGCTGAAAGCTATCGAATCTACATCTACTATTGATTATCTGAAAACCCAACTCTAGACTGCCCGTGTGGGAAAATAGTGGGCACCCAAAGTTTAGGAAAGGAACAATAAACTCCAGGTCAGTCATGGGACTGGTACGAGCAAACAAAAGCAATTGGTCTTTTAAAACAAACAAAAGAATTTAAATTTGAAACAAAAGCAATTGGTCTTTTAAAACAAACAAAAGAATTTAAATTTGAAATCCGCAATGCTTTTTAGAAAATGAAACTAACATAAGGCCTCCCGGCACACACACAATGCAATCGCACACTTGGGGGAGATTTCCCCTTATGATAGTCAAAGATGCTTAATAACATAAAATTTCTTTGATATTATTACTAGTGCATAGTGGAAAATCTTTCGAAAGTATAATATTAATCCAAGCCAGCATAGGTACCATGATATTATGCCTACTATAGCTGCCATGTTAAATGGCAGGTTCTACAACTAAAACCGTACAAGGCACGTATTGTTTTGATTGGATTTCCAACAAATGGTCAGGCTAAGGAACTTCCTACTGCCACATGGGATCGCCTCTGGTGGGACATCCCGAGAACCTAACCGGATCTCTGCCAGCACAAGGCCGGGTTACCTCTGTAACTAGGTAACTACTACTCGTGCATGCCACTCCCCGGTCCTTTGGGACCTTTATCCGAGGCGCCTCTAAGCAACAACCACACAGTAAATGAGATTGGAGCTACCACATAGGTAAATATCTGGGCTCCATACCATGATACCACCCTTTACCAGAAGGGAATGGCACACCCTAAAGGGCGCGACCCTCATAACCTTGCCGCATCTTTCCTATTTCGAACATTTCCGGGGTGTGAGGTCCTGATGCAGTCTCGTCCACAAAGCTACGCTTTATACAAAAGCCATGCTCTGATCACAAAAGATCAACAAATTATCATCAACACACAGCAGCACTCAGCATGCCACACTACCAAATTGGGAGTATATCGCTGATAACCTTCAACTACATAGCCTTTGATCTCGTACGTCTCAGAGAAGGGTGTTAAGGTAAGAGAATAAATTCTCCGCCACCAACAGATATGTATTTGAAAGAAATTGGCTTTATATCTCAAAGTGTAGTGTCAGACACACGACCATACAAGTCTGTTCCGGGTTCGAACAGAACCGAAGGCACTTCCGAAGAAGCCCTTGCAAATCCGGGTATTCACAATCGCGATCGGACTTCCCATCACTTAGGGAATCTCTATACCGGCGCGACTCAGTGCAGAGACAATCGATAGGTCATCCTATCGTTCTCGCAAATACCCGGTCTTCACCACCGATCTTCAAATGCTATCCATAATGTCGTATCACATATTCGGAATGGGCTATATGACACAAAGGTCCTCTCCCGGCTAAACCGAATAGTGAGCGCGAGATTTAAAAACATATGGATATGGGATTTCAATTAAGTCACAACTTAATAACTCAAAACTTTCCTTTAAATGGTTTAAACCAATCACCATTTTCAAATCTTTTAAACAAAAGATTTATTTCACTAAGTTCACCCATTTTCACAAAGATCCATTTACGTATTTCAAAACAATTTCCATTTCAATTGGATTAATTCATTTAAATCTTTAAATTAAAGATTTAACTTATAGCTTTCAAACCGTTTCCATAACTTGAAAAATCATTTTCATTTTTAACTTGAAATCCCTTTTAACACAGTTTGGAAGTTCGCTTCTTATATAAAGCTTTTATTATTTGAAAACAAATAGTTTTCATTTTAGAAAGATCCAATTTTAGTTACACAAGTTAAAACCTTGGTATTTAAATTCAAATTCCCAAATCAATACCTTTAAAATAATTTAACCCATATAAACTGGTATAACATCTTTAGTCCCTAGTTTCCAGATCATAGAATTCAATTTTAAATATTGAATTTAAATTTAAATCACAATATTTAAATTTCAAAACTCAATTAAGTTTTCAAATAAATTTCATATTTGAACTTCTATTTCAAAAGCTTTCCACTTTAAATCCAATCCACTTCCAAAACTTTGAATTTAAAATATTCAATTTTATAAATCATTTCAAAATCTATGACTTAACTGATTTCCTCGTGAAATCCATATTTGTGTGTGTATAAGTGTGGTTTGGGGTTTTAACACAATAGTGCAACATCATTCAATCAACACAGATTCAAATACAACAATATATGTTTGGTAAGCGGTATAAACTATAACGCTTATCTTTGATAAGCGTCACAAACCAATCGTAACGCTTATCTTTCATTCACGGATCACAGGTATATATCATAGATAATAAATTACATCACAAATCACAACACAAATTAGGGTATATCACAAAACGTTAGACATCGGGAATATCAACAATTCAACCATTCAATAAGATCTAAACATTTATAGGTAAAATTTACTAATCAACTGATAAATCTAGATCAGATGTATTCCTTGTCATTAATCCTGGTTACTTAACATAAGTTAATTTCAAATCGTCTGAGATAAATTTCCCTTTTTATTTATTAGCTAACCACCTTTAATCTATGAATCAATTGATCTTTAACTTCTAAATTAATCTTAGTTAATAACCTTTATTAACGATTAAAATTTCTTTAATTGCTCTGCTAAAGAAATTCACACATAATGATCATTATTGATTATTAATTAATTCTTTATTAATTTCAAAACATCAAATAAATCACTTCTTAATTATCTTTAAGATCAATTCATTTATCTTAATTTATTATCAATTAATAACCATAAATTTTTGATTAATAAAACTTAATTACCCATTATTAACTGTTAATTACTTAATTAGTCATTTATTAAAAAAATTATTAAATCACTCGATTAGTTAACTATTAATCATTCATTAATTAACTTAAGTGGTTAATTACAAATTGATTTATTACTTATAATCCATCACTAATTACAATTAAAAGTAATTATTCTTAATTTTTTTTCTAAAAATAATCAATTAATATTAATTATTTAACTTAATTAACATTTTTAAAGGAATCTTCTTTAACTTTTGAAGCTAATTATTTCTAATTACAAATTTATATGTTAATAAGTTTTATACAGATCTTATATTAATTACTAAATTAGAATAATAATTAAGAGCTTCAAACATTTTAAAGTGTTAACTAAAATAATTAAAACTTGAATTAAATTTCTAACTTAAAACTGTTAAGCATTTTTAAGATTTACCGTGTTTAAAGTTGTTGAAAAACTGTTTACTCGGCTTTACTTTTAAAAAAATATACAACTGCAGTTTTTTGAAAGTAGAAGCGCCGAGTACTTCCCTTATTAAACTCGAGTAATACTTCGAGCCTCTCACCAGTTTCACCAAGACACACTCCTTCACACGTCTTCCTCTTCTTCTTCTTTTCTCTTTTTTTTTTTCTTTCTTTATATTTTTTTTCTTTGTGTTAAGTTTTAACTAAGCTATAACTCACGCATCAGCTACACTCTGGAACTCAAATACAACCCGTAGCAAACCTACTTGTCTCTCGGGTAAGAACTCGAGACAACCTACTTTCCCCCCGAAGCAACACGCGAGCAACACAAGCTCCTACACCTTCTTCTTCCCCAATCTTCCCAAACCCAGATACGTAAACAAACACGTACACGTGCACGAACTTCGCGACCAACTCCGGCCAACGCCGCAGCCACCCACGAGTCATCGGCACTCACCCAAATCCATTTGAACAACTCGATATGCGCAAATTCGCCTGAATCAAAATTGAGCGAATTCGAGCCAATTTTCTTCGTTCCTGTAACCCAACTAGGTTCAACAAATCCATCTCGCGACTCCACCTTACTTCGCCAGAATCCTCGTGACTTCGCCCGGAGCTCCGCCACGACCCCACTCATCTAGCCCCCCACGACCGATCGCCTGAAATGCTTCGATGGCGACGCGGCAATACGGTTTCTCAACTCGACCCAAACTAGTAGTTAAAACCCTAACTTTGATTCGTTCACCCAATTTAGTCATTAGAAAAATTATTCAACATTTTTTCTGAAATCAATAATGTTCAAACTTACTTCACACAAAATTTTTACATCTAAAAATTTCTCAGTTAACAGAAATTGATCGAAATATGATTTGAGTTCAACTGCGAGCTACACTCTACACACTTAACTAAAAATCGCTATTTTCGTTTTAAAAATCTTGTTT
This sequence comes from Allium cepa, assembly GCA_030765085.1. Lineage (NCBI taxonomy): Eukaryota > Viridiplantae > Streptophyta > Magnoliopsida > Asparagales > Amaryllidaceae > Allium > Allium cepa. Next base: position 761,760,726 of record CM060937.1, on the reverse strand, counting down.
TTGTATGTTGATTCAAGCTGTATAGTTGAATCAATATTTATCCATATTCGAATTTATCCCAAAATTCACTTTTTACTGTAAAAATCAAATTTACAGAGTCAATGATTTTAAATATCAAGCATAACACAAATTCCCAGGCCTCAAATTAAGTTTAAACAAACCCATAATGTTTGAATTCCCAAACTTAATATTTTTTGTATGAAAATATGTAGAAAAAAATTTATCCTTTTTACCTTGTAGCCTGAAACAGGAAAGAACAGAACCCAAACAAGAATTAACAAACATATATGCAAAGTATTTCTTACTTAAAAATATGCAGTAGAGCACAATCATTCACGAATCGATCACACAAGTTTAAGGTAAAAGAAAAATGTATTTACTCACTTTTGCTTGAATTTAAATCTTCGAAACTATTTTTTTTACAATCATCTACAGGCTTCAACAAACGATTTTTTTTTTACATGTCAAAGGTTAGTGCTGATTCGATTGAAAAGTTAATTCTCTTTAAATCTACTTGTGCCTGTAACTATAAGGACAGGCATACATGCCTGTATACAATATTTTGATTTCATATTCGACATCTAGGCAAGATTTCATTTCATATTTAAACACCAATCACATGTACCAGAATAAAACAAGAATAGAGGCAAGTAAGATTGCTCACAAACAAAAAAGAAAAATAAACAGATTCAAGGAAATGAAGATGTTTGTAACGACCCAGAATTTTTATTAATTAAAATTTGAATATTTAATTAATTTTAAATATTAATGAGTGAATTTATAAGTCGAATAAATTTTTATTTGGATTATTGAATTTAATTGGATTATTAAATCGATAATTTAATATGTGAAATTATGGAAATAATTGAAAATTGAGTTAAATATGATTGAAAATGATTTGTAAAATTTTATTTTATCATGTTGGAGTTAGAACGATATTTTAGAACTTTTAAAATCGAATTAAAAGTTAATTTGTGAAAATTGAATATTTTAATATTAAAATCGACTAGTGAAAATAGTCAATTTTTGAACAGTCTCAGAATTGAACGAAACCAGTTCCATTGGATCCGTAATAGCTAGTTATTATCGGATTTCAATTTTCGTGTCAATCGGAGTTATCATTTGATCGTGGCAGCTCGAAACGCATCGAATTGTTTTTAATTTAAATTTGGCGAGCTAAAATAGCCATTTTTCAAAAAGTCTCGGATTTCGACGAAACCAGTTTCATCGAATCCGTAATGTGATATTATTGTAAGGTTTCAAATTTCAAGTCAATTGGATTTACCGTTTGTCCGGTACAAATTAAAACGCCTAGAAAATCGTTTAAACCAGTTTAATTTAAATTGAGCGTTTATAGCCATAATTCGCGCATACTTCCGAATTAGCTTCCGAAACCTTTTCCATTGTGTCCGAAATGCGGGGTAAACCCTAGAAACGCTGGTTACGGTGCGTAAATCGGAGTTCGGAATTTCCGGGATGAATAGCGTCGTTCGAAATTCTATAAATAGGCACCCTCACTCTAAAAAAAAAAAAACAAACAAAACCCTAACCCTAAAATATGCAGCCGCCTCCATATGCTATGAACGGCCAGAAATTGTCGAATTCATTCCTTAATCTCTCCCAATCCACAAACATTCACGCGAAGTGATCAACTACAAAATTGAAGAGTGAGATGAGATCTTTAAATCTAAACGGAGTTGATGAGTTTTGGAGCAACGTGGAGGGAGGAAACTGGGCACGTTCGTGCTCGGTTTAGGCACGTTTTTCCCAGGCTAGGGTGGGCCGAGCTTCGTATGGTTGCAGCCGAGCATAGCTCTCGCGTAGGCGGTGAGAATGAAGGTGGTATGATGGAGTCTCGTCGTCGTTTGAGGTTGTAATATTTAACCCTAGTATTTGATAATGGGTTCATGCGCACGGTGATGTACTGGGGGGAGTGAACGTGAGGAAGATGGAGGGAAGGGACGGTCATGATGTTGGGGCCAATGATCTTGTGGCTAGGATTGGATGAAGGTTGAAAACATAAAGTTAATGTTGTAAATTTGTTAATATAAACTCGTGTAACTTCAAAAATTGATATCTTTTTCATACGCGGTCGAAAAAATGCAAACTCAGTTGCGTTAGAATCGTATGGATGAGCACTACGCGATGAAATTGGATTGGAGTCGTTTGGAGTTAGTGAAAATTTTGGGTAAAATTAAACGTCCGTTTAATTTTATTCGAAATAAATCGCTAAAACGGAATTTAAAATCAAGGTGAGAACTTATCACTCAGTCGAATCAGTTTCGATTTTATTTTAAATAGTTAGATTTAAAATATTTGAATGCATGTTTGAATGTTGATTGATATCTATTGATTGTTAAAATAGACATTATACGCCGTTAGTAAGCGGATGTTATTTATTAAAAACATATACCGCGAATATTTCATAAACAGTGAAATTGGTATTATAAATAATATCAATATATATATATTGGCATATGTATATATTGGAGTTATTGATTTCCCGCATTTTTTGTTTAGCGGATGAGACCCTATTGCGCCGTTATTAAGCGGATAATATTTAATAAGTACATATACCGCAATAATTTCGTACTGGAGCGAAATTGGTATTGTGCTAATGTTTGTGGATGCAAGAAAACAGGTTGGAGGGATCCAACTGGATTCCTCAACAGTTTTTATTTGATTTCAGATATTTTGATATTTGATGGATTTTCATATTGATATATGATATCGTTGTAGTCGTGATTGACTATTTGGTGTGTAGCATCAGTGGACCAAATTTTGGGATTTTAAAATGATTTTTAAAGTGATTTTTGAGAATATACTATATTTTGGAATTGATCCATTATAAATAAATAAACATTATAATTTTTTAAAGTTATAAAAATTATGATTTTTAAGAAATATAGTTAAAAGCTGATTTTCGAAAATAAGGAATTAATGACTTTATAAAATAGTTAAATTGGGATTTCTGAAATAATTGTGAAAAGTTTAAATATAGGATTTATAAAAATTTGATTATTTTATAAATCAAAATGATGAAATTATAAAGGAGTTTAAAGACGTTTTTAAAATATTAATATGAATTGATTTATATAAGAGATTTATAAATTGAGATATTGAAATTATAAAGCGAGTTTTTATAAGTGTTTGAATGAAGTGAAAATGAATTTCATTAAAGAATGAAATTTATAGAATTATAAACGGTGAAGTTATAAATGAAATTTATAAATAGTAAGAATTATAAATTTGTGAAGTTATTTGAAGAATAGATTCGGTTAAATAAATGAATCTTATAAGTTATAAGATTTATGGTTTGGAAAGTCTTTAGAGGAACGATTTTGTAAAATAATCGTTTTATAAGTATTTAACTTATAATATGAACTTTTAGTTTATAATTGAGTTATAAACTGGAATAGGTTAATAAAAGAATTTATAAAAAGGAAGTTTTTATAAATAAATAGAAATGGAATTTATAAACGTTGTTTTATAAATTCGCAAATGACTTATTTTGATAAGTAAATTGTTTAAACCTATTAATGGAGTTATATTCACGTTTTTGAATAGTGAATAATTCTTTTAAATAAAATGTATAAAAGGATGGAAGTTGTTAACAAAATATATTCACGTTTTTGAATAGTGAATAATATGTTAAAGGAAATGTTTTGAATGAGATGTTTAAATTGAATTGAAACGAACTAACGAAGTTTTAATTGTGTTGAGATTCGAAACCATAGATTTCAACATTTATTGTTGAAATAGATGTTTCAAGAAATAGAAGGAGATGATGGACTATAACACTGTTGTTATAGTAAATGATTTCCGAAAGGAAATGTTTTGTATAGTATTGGGATTTATATATCTATTTTAATTTCGAATCCCTATACTAGTGGTTTTGGGTTGTAGTAACGATGTTTTACGCAACATTCGTTTTGGCCCAAATAAATATGTTAAGAGAATGATTTCCTTAAAGAATGAAATATATACTTAATTTCGATTGAAGTATGGTGAATATTTTCTAAGTGTTGAAAATAAATAAAATTCGTGAATTACTTATTTAATAAGTATGGAAATGTTTTTCCAATGTGAAATGAAACGTTTAGAGAATTTATCTTTTTGAAGATAAATTGAAATGAATAATTGAAATCGAATATTCATTGATATTTTGGAATTATAAATTCACTAAGGAATTTATAAAGGAAGTGGAATTTGTCTAAAAATAAATATTGATTTATTTTTGAAGTGTGAAATTATATATCTAGTGAAGATATTTTTGGAAAATAAATAATTTGGAAAATTATTTGGAAACTGGTGATGCGTGCATATCCAGTGATAGTTCAATAACCGACTATCAATATTTCCCTTTGAATGGGTAATTGATGTGATTTGATTGAATGTGAATGCTACACTTATTTTTGAATAAGCGCTCACTATTCGGGTTAACCGGGAAAGGACCATGGGGTCGTATAACCCATTCCGAATATGTGATACGACGTTATAATTGCATTTGAAGATCGGTGTTGAAGACCCGGTATTTGCGAGAGCGATAGGATGACCTGTCGATTGTCTGTGCACTTAGTTGCAGCGGTATAGAGACTCCCTAAGTGATGGGAAATCCGATTAGGATTGTGAATATCCGGATTGCAAGGACTTCTTTGTAAGTGCCTTCGGTTTTGTTCGAGCCCGGAACAGACTTGTATGGATTGTATGTCTCACATTACAAGTTGAGATATAAAGCCGATTCCTTTCAAATATATTTCTGTTGGTGGCGGAGAATTTATTCTTTTAGCTTAACACCCTTCTCTGAGACGTACGAGCTTAGAGGTTATGTAGTTGAATGTTATCAGCAATATATTCCCAATTTGGTAATGTGACATGCTGAGTGTTGCTGTAAATGATCATTGTGTTGATTATTGTGATAGGATCGTTTATTTGATCGTCTATCCTGGTGATCATTGTGTTGATCATTTGTTGACCCAAAGCATGGCTTTTGTATAAAGTATGTTTTTGTGGACGTGACTTCGTTGAACCTCACACCCCGGAAATGGTCAAAACAGGAAAGATGCGGCAAGGTTATGAGGGGTAGCTCCCTTTAGGCTATGTACATTTCCTTCTGGATAGAGGTGGTATCATGGTATGGAGCCCAAATATTTAACCTATGTGGTTACTACGAATTTATTACTTTGTGGTTGTTGGTTATCGGGATCCCGTGAGAAAGGTCGTTTACGATCGGGGAATGGCGTGCTCGTGTCAGTAGTTACCCAGTTAGGGGTAACCCGGCCTTGTGTTGGCAGAGTTCCGGTTTGGTTCTCGGGGATGCCTTTCCAGAGGCATTCTCATGTGGCAATGGGAAGTTCCTTGGCCTGACCATTTGTTGGAAATCCAAAGAAACAATACGTGACTTGTACGGTTTTAGTTGTATAACCTGCTATGGAATGTGGCGGTAACCTGCTATTGAACATAGTTAGCTATAGTAGGCATAGTTCGAAATGTCTATGCTGGCTAAGATTTATATTCTACTTTCGAAATGAATTTTTCTCTACACTATGCACTAGTAATAATATCAATGTTATTTTAAATGCGTATCAAGCATCTTTGACTATCATAAGGAGAAATCTCCTCCGATTCTGCGTTTGCATTGTGTGTGTGTGCGGGAGGCCTTATGGTAGTCTCATTTTTAAAAGCATTGCGAATTGAAATAAAAATATTCCTCTATTTTGATTTTTAAAGATAAATAAACTGTTTTGAGTTCTTACACCAGTCACATGACTGACTCGGAGTTTATTGTTTTCCTTCCTAAACTCTGGGTGCCCACCATTTTTCACACGGGCAGTCAAGAGTTAAGGTTTATCAGGATATTCTGGATATTCTGGAGTTGCTGGAGGCAAGCTGGATGGCATGGCGTATTACTAGTTTATATAGTATTTCTTTTTCCGCTGCACTGTTTGTTGTTGTATATTGTTGTACACTCTGATGATATGAAGTAATGAAATGTAATAACTGATATAGTTCTTTGTTTAAAGATTATTCATTTATTATTGTATGTTGTTCCGCTGCGAATTGTGAGATTCTGATGTTGTTCTGTTTTGTTTCTTCTGTCCCGTTCTATTTTCTCTTTCTGTTCTATCTTCTATGTTCTCGATTCTCTTTTCTTTCTATTTTAAAAATTTTCTGTTTTCTCTCCTCCCTATTTTCTATCTTTTTCTCTGCTCTTTTCTTAATTTCTTCTTTCTTAAACCCATAACTATTCGGTTTTTCGGCAACGAAAAATCGAATCGTTACATTTGGTATCAGAGCTTATGGTTAAGCGACAACCATGGTTCTGTTGGGTATTACTCATTAGAGATAGAGTCAGTAGTACTCTAGAATGAGTTTGAGTGTACTAATAGCTATGAGAGCGTATTTGTTAGTGAATATAAAATTGTTTTATATTGTGATGGTTGGTTTGTTGAGTGGCATATGAACCTTCGTCGGCGCAGCTTCGAAACTGAATCGAAGGGATCTCTAAACACTTGTACAGAACAATTCGACACAGTATTGTTTTAAAATTGGGTAAATGAAATAATTTTACCTTAATTATATTTTATATATAAAGAAATAATTTTTCAAAATTACTAAAGTGTATGTAAGTTGATTGTTTAGAAGTTTGAATAATCTAAATTAAAGAATAATTGTATAAGCAAAAGAATTATAAGAGTTAAATTATAATTAAAGTGATTTACAATTGTGAAATAAACTTATATATATGAGAAGTGAAACTATATGGATAAATATATGAATATGAGTTGTAATAAAGAAATGAAATTCAACTTTAGAAATTGAATTGGATTGAATGTAAATCAATTAAATGTAAATTTAAGTTGATATGGAATAATGGATATAAGTGTTAATTCATTAAAATGTAATGTTATTGGAAGTTGAATAAAAAAAATCAATTAATTAAACCAATTGTAAGCAAAGGAATTTGGTTGTAATTGATATACATTGGTTGTTATATGATTGTTAGTGATTGTATGTAATTCATTAGGTTAATGAAATTGAAAGCTAAAGTAATTGAAATTCAATTGGAAGTTAAATGAATCTTAAATGGAATTGAATTTGTTTTGGAAGTGAACCAACTTGAATATGAATTAGTGAATATAAACTAATTGAGAATAAATGTTAGTAAGAACATCAACTGTGAATGAATCAAATGTGATTTAAATTGAAAACCATTTCATTGTATATAAATGAGAATATGAATGAATATATATTGGTTATGAATTTGTTGGATGATAGTTGGTTGATCGTTGAATATATTGCTTTTATTGCATTTGCTATGTTGGCATGTATAGTTATTATGTTACTATATGTTGTATATTGATACTATTATCTATATGCATGATTCTCATGTTGTTTGTTGAGTGATTAGTAGGTGCGGATCGCGTTTGCTTCAACATTTGAAGCTCGCTTTCGCGCTATATTAGCCGTATATGCTTGCTAATAAAATAATAAGGTACATATCTCGGATTACATACCGTACTTTTACACTTTTTCCCTGCGGGATGCCTCATTACTTGATGAGATGTATATTTGTGATATATATACTGTCATTTTTTTTTCCGGATCGAGCCGCGCAAAGGAGACTATGGCGAATTTTTCCGAAAATTTAAGGCGTTAGAAAAATTTTGAGAAAATTTGGAAAATTTTGAAAACTTTAAACTTTGATTTGAAGTTGAAAGTTAAACAATAGTAGTTGTTTTAGAAAAGATAACTGAGTATGATTTTGAAAACTTAGTAAAGATTTGTAAGAAGTTTAACTATGAATTTTGGGAAAATTAATAGCTTGTGTAATTTTTCTTACTTGTAATTTCGAGGACGAAATTCTTTTAAGTGGGGAAGATTGTAACGACCCAGAATTTTTATTAATTAAAATTTGAATATTTAATTAATTTTAAATATTAATGAGTGAATTTATAAGTCGAATAAATTTTTATTTGGATTAATGAATTTAATTGGATTATTAAATCGATAATTTAATATGTGAAATTATGGAAATAATTGAAAATTGAGTTAAATATGATTGAAAATGATTTGTAAAATTTTATTTTATCATGTTGGAGTTAGAACGATATTTTAGAACTTTTAAAATCGAATTAAAAGTTAATTTGTGAAAATTGAATATTTTAATATTAAAATCGACTAGTGAAAATAGTCAATTTTTGAACAGTCTCAGAATTGAACGAAACCAGTTCCATTGGATCCGTAATAGTTAGTTATTACCGGATTTCAATTTTCGTGTCAATCGGAGTTATCGTTTGATCGTGGCAGCTCGAAACGCATCGAATTGTTTTTAATTCAAATTTGGCGAGCTAAAATAGCCATTTTTCAAAAAGTCTCGTATTTCGACGAAACTAGTTTCATCGGATCCGTAATGTGATATTATTGTAAGGTTTCAAATTTCAAGTCAATTGGATTTACCGTTTGTCCGGTACAAATTAAAACGCCTAGAAAATCGTTTAAATCGGTTTAATTTAAATTGAGCGTTTATAGCCATAACTCGCACATACTTCCGAATTAGCTTTCGAAACCTGTTCCATTGTGTCCGGAACGCGGGGCAAACCCTAGAAACGCTGGTTACGGCGCGTAAATCGGAGTTCGGAATTTCCGGGATGAATAGTGTCGTTCGAAATTCTATAAATAGGCACCCTCACTCTAAAAAAAAAAAAAACAAAACAAACAAAACCCTAACCCTAAAATATGCAGCCGCCTCCATACGCTATGAACGGCCAGAAATTGTCGAATTCATTCCTTAATCTCTCCCAATCCACAAACATTCATGCGAAGTGATCAACTACAAAATTGAAGAGTGAGATGAGATCTTTAAATCTATACGGAGTTGATGAGTTTTGGAGCAACGTGGAGGGAGGAAACTGGGCACGTTCGTGCTCGGTTTAGGCACGTTTTTCCAAGGCTAGGGTGGGCCGAACTTCGTATGGTTGCAGCCGAGCATAGCTCTCGCGTAGGCGGTGAGAATGAAGGTGGTATGATGGAGTCTCGTCGTCGTTTGAGGTTGTAATATTTAACCCTAGTATTTGATAATGGGTTCATGTGCACGGTGATGTACTGGGGGGAGTGAACGTGAGGAAGATGGAGGGAAGGGACGGTCATGATGTTGGGGCCAATGATCTTGTGGCTAGGATTGGATGAAGGTTGAAAATATAAAGTTAATGTTGTAAATTTGTTAATATAAACTCGTGTAACTTCAAAAATTGATATCTTTTTCATACGAGGTCGAAAAAATGCAAACTCAGTTGCGTTGGAATCGTATGGACGAGCACTACGCGATGAAATTGGATTGGAGTCGTTTGGAGTTAGTGAAAATTTTGGGTAAAATTAAACGTCCGTTTAATTTTATTCGAAATAAATCGCTAAAACGGAATTTAAAATCAAGGTGAGAACTTCTCACTCAATCGAATCAGTTTCGATTTTATTTTAAATAGTTAGATTTAAAATATTTGAATGCATGTTTGAATGTTGATTGATATCTATTGATTGTTAAAATAGACATTATACGCCGTTAGTAAGCGGATGTTATTTATTAAAAACATATACCGCGAATATTTCATAAACAGTGAAATTGGTATTATAAATAATATCAATATATATATATATATTGGCATATGTATATATTGGAGTTATTGATTTCCCGCATTTTTTGTTTAGCAGATGAGACCCTATTGCGCCGTTATTAAGCGGATAATATTTAATAAGAACATATACCGCGATAATTTCGTACTGGAGCGAAATTGGTATTGTGCTAATGTTTGTGGATGCAGGAAAACAGGTTGGAGGGATCCAACTGGATTCCTCAACAGTTTTTATTTGATTTCAGATATTTTGATATTTGATGGATTTTCATATTGATATATGATATCGTTGTAGTCGTGATTGACTATTTGGTGTGTAGCATCAGTGGACCAAATTTTGGGATTTTAAAATGATTTTTAAAGTGATTTTTGAGAATATACTATATTTTGGAATTGATCCATTATAAATAAATAAACGTTATAATTTATTAAAGTTATAAAAATTATGATTTTTAAGAAATATAGTTAAAAGCTGATTTTGGAAAATAAGGAATTAATGACTTTATAAAATAGTTAAATTGGGATTTCTGAAATAATTGTGAAAAGTTTAAATATAGGATTTATAAAAATTTGATTATTTTATAAATCAAAATGATGAAATTATAAAGGAGTTTAAAGACGTTTTTAAAATATTAATATGAATTGATTTATATAAGAGATTTATAAATGGATATTTATAAATTGAGATATTGAAATTATAAAGCGAGTTTTTATAAGTGTTTGAATGAAGTGAAAATGAATTTCATTAAAGAATGAAATTTATAGAATTATAAACGGTGAAGTTATAAATGAAATTTATAAATAGTAAGAATTATAAATTTGTGAAGTTATTTGAAGAATAGACTTGGTTAAATAAATGAATCTTATAAGTTATAAGATTTATGGTTTGGAATGTCTTTAGAGGAACGATTTTGTAAAATAATCGTTTTATAAGTATTTAACTTATAATATGAACTTTTAGTTTATAATTCAGTTATAAACTGGAATAGGTTAATAAAAGAATTTATAAAAAGGAAGTTTTTATAAATAAATAGAAATGGAATTTATAAACGTTGTTTTATAAATTCGCAAATGACTTATTTTGATAAGTAAATTGTTGAAACCTATTAATGGTGTTATATTCACGTTTTTGAATAGTGAATAATTCTTTTAAATAAAATGTATAAAAGGATGGAAGTTGTTAACAAAATATATTCACGTTTTTGAATAGTGAATAATATGTTAAAGGAAATGTTTTGAATGAGATGTTTAAATTGAATTAAAACGATCTAACGAAGTTTTAATTGTGTTGAGATTCGAAACCATAGATTTCAACATTTATTGTTGAAATAGATGTTTCGAGAAATAGAAGGAGATGATGGACTATAACACTGTTGTTATAGTAAATGATTTCCGAAAGGAAATGTTTTGTATAGTATTGGGATTTATATATCTATTTTAATTTCGAATCCCTATACTAGTGGTTTTGGGTTGTAGTAACGATGTTTTACGCAACATTCGTTTTGGCCCAAATAAATATGTTAAGAGAATGATTTCCTTAAAGAATGAAATATATACTTAATTTCGATTGAAGTATGGTGAATATTTTCTAAGTGTTGAAAATAAATAAAATTCGTGAATTACTTATTTAATAAGTATGGAAATGTTTTTCCAATGTGAAATGAAACGTTTAGAGAATTTATCTTTTTGAAGATAAATTGAAATGAATAATTGAAATCGAATATTCATTGATATTTTGGAATTATAAATTCACTAAGGAATTTATAAAGGAAGTGGAATTTGTCTAAAAATAAATATTGATTTATTTTTGAAGTGTGAAATTATATATCTAGTGAAGATATTTTTGGAAAATAAATAATTTGGAAAATTATTTGGAAACTGGTGATGCGTGCATATCCAGTGATAGTTCAATAACCGACTATCAATATTTCCCTTTGAATGGGTAATTGATGTGATTTGATTGAATGTGAATGCTACACTTATTTTTGAATAAGCGCTCACTATTCGGGTTAACCGGGAAAGGACCATGGGGTCGTATAACCCATTCCGAATATGTGATACGTCGTTATAATTGCATTTGAAGATCGGTGTTGAAGACCCGATATTTGCGAGAGCGATAGGATGACCTGTCGATTGTCTCTGCACTTAGTTGCAGCGGTATAGAGACTCCCTAAGTGATGGGAAATCCGATCAGGATTGTGAATATCCGGATTGCAAGGACTTCTTTGTAAGTGCCTTCGGTTTTGTTCGAGCCCGGAACAGACTTGTATGGATTGTATGTCTGACATTACAAGTTGAGATATAAAGCCGATTCCTTTCAAATATATTTCTGTTGGTGGCGGAGAATTTATTCTTTTAGCTTAACACCCTTCTCTGAGACGTACGAGCTTAGAGGTTATGTAGTTGAATGTTATCAGCAATATATTCCCAATTTGGTAATGTGACATGCTGAGTGTTGCTGTAAATGATCATTGTGTTGATTATTGTGATAGGATCGTTTATTTGATCGTCTATCCTGGTGATCATTGTGTTGATCATTTGTTGACCCAAAGCAAGGCTTTTGTATAAAGTATGTTTTTGTGGACGTGACTTCGTCGAACCTCACACCCCGGAAATGGTCAAAACAGGAAAGATGCGGCAAGGTTATGAGGGGTAGCTCCCTTTAGGGTATGTACATTTCCTTCTGGATAGAGGTGGTATCATGGTATGGAGCCCAGATATTTAACCTATGTGGTTACTACGAATTTATTACTTTGTGGTTGTTCGTTATCGGGATCCCGGGAGAAAGGTCGTTTACGATCGGGGAATGGCGTGCTCGTGTCAGTAGTTACCCAGTTAGGGGTAACCCGGCCTTGTGTTGGCAGAGTTTCGGTTTGGTTCTCGGGGATGTCTTTCCAGAGGCATTCTCATGTGGCAATGGGAAGTTCCATGGCCTGACCATTTGTTGGAAATCCAAAGAAACAATACGTGACTTGTACAGTTTTAGTTGTATAACCTGCTATGGAATGTGGCGGTAACCTGCTATTGAACATAGTTCGCTATAGTAGGCATAGTTCGAAATGTCTATGCTGGCTAAGATTTATATTCTACTTTCGAAATGAATTTTTCTCTACACTATGCACTAGTAATAATATCAATGTTGTTTTAAATGCGTATCAAGCATCTTTGACTATCATAAGGAGAAATCTCCTCCGATTCTGTGTTTGCATTGTGTGTGTGTGCGGGAGGCCTTATGGTAGTCTCATTTTTAAAAGCATTGCGAATTGAAATAAAAATATTCCTCTATTTTGATTTTTAAAGATAAATAAACTGTTTTGAGTTCTCACACCAGTCACATGACTGACTCGGAGTTTATTGTTTTCCTTCCTAAACTCTGGGTGCCTACCAATTTTCACACGGGCAGTCAAGAGTTAAGGTTTATCAGGATATTCTGGATATTCTGGAGTTGCTGGAGGCAAGCTGGATGGCATGGTGTATTACTAGTTTATATAGTATTTCTTTTTCCGCTGCACTGTTTGTTGTTGTATATTGTTGTACACTCTGATGATATGAAGTAATGAAATGTAATAACTGATATAGTTCTTTGTTTAAAGATTATTCATTTATTATTATATGTTGTTCCGCTGCGAATTGTGAGATTCTGATGTTGTTCTGTTTTGTTTCTTCTGTCCCGTTCTATTTTCTCTTTCTGTTCTATCTTCTATGTTCTCTATTCTCTTTTCTTTCTATTTTAAAAATTTTCTGTTTTCTCTCCTCCCTATTTTCTATCTTTTTCTCTACTCTTTTCTTAATTTCTTCTTTCTTAAACCCATAACTATTCGGTTTTTCGGCAACGAAAAATCGAATCGTTACAATGTTCAAGTTTAAGGAAAAGAAGTTTGCTCACAAGCATTAAGAAAATAGTTTTCAAGAGGGAAAGTTGCTTACCTGAAGATGATGAAGAAACAAAGAACAGGGAAAAGAATGAAGGCAGAGAAAAAATCCTGAGCCTGTAAACTTTTTTATTTATTTATTTAGCCTGTCTGAATTTTTTCTTGGAGTTCAGACCTGTAAGTTGTAAACACGGATTTTTGCTTAACTTCCTGTTGCATTTACTAACTTACTTCAACAATAACAAAAATTTTGATTTTTTACTTACAGTTTTAAGTGACAGAGAAGTTTTTTTTTTTCTCTCTGCAACTTGAAAACATAATCAAATTTGCTTTGAACTTGATTTGGTTTCCTGCAATTAATTAGTTTTATGGATTAATCTTGCTCTAATGCTGTTTAGCAACTTCAAATCAAAATCTTTTAAAAAGAATTTTACTTAACTTCATTTTTCCCAGAGAACCTTGCATTTGATTTCCAGATTGAAGTTTGATTGCCTTCTTCAATTCCCAGATTTTGGTTTGATCTGTTTCCTTTGATTTGTAGCAGTGAATATTTGATCTTTACTTTGTTTTTTAAAACTGAGATGGTTTTCTTGAATTCGTCTCAGGCTCTTGTTTTTTTTTTCCTTTCTGGTTTCAGATTTTTCCATTTTTTTTCCTTTGGTTTTTGTATTTGAGATACTCAAATCTTTTTACTGTTTTCTTCTCAGATTTGGCTGAGAAATAATATGATTGAGCACGGGGAGATGAATTTTTTTTTTTTTGTAATTTTTTTTTAATTCTATTATTTTATTTAAACAATTAAATTGAATGCCATTTGTAACAAAATAAATCATGAGATGTAACACTTGTACAAATTCAAACTTACATATGTATGTTTACTTCTTCACTCCCTTATGTAAATGTTTACATTTACAATTTTCAAAGACAATCTTTTTATATCATATTTATTTTATAAATGAACACACCTCTTAATTCATTTGTATGTGTGTATATACATATACAATGTTAAAAGATTTTTTTTCTTAGCCAATATTTACATTATATAGGTTACACTTTAATGATTTTAAATGCCAATTATTTTGAAACATTTCATTTTAAATTTAAATTCAATTCCAATATGTATTCAATCCTTATGCCAATATTATTTTAAACTTAGTTCATTATATTTCTTAATTATAATTCATTTGTATAATTAAATGAACATATATCTTTATTAAATTTGAAAAATTCAAGTATACTCAGAATTTCATTCACAATATATTATAATTTTTAGAGTTCCCAAATTTCAATTCAATTCAATTTTTACTTATTTGTATATTCCAACCCAAACAAATTTTAAATTAATTCATAACTAAATCAAAATTTTATATATTAATTTCCAATTATTTTCAAAATTTAATCCTAAAGATCAAATAAAGTATTAAATTAATCGTGCTTAAAAATCAGGAATGTTACGGTTCCCCTCCTTAAATAAATTTCGTCCTCGAAATTTGCAAGGAAGACGAGAAAGAAAAGATGAAAGATGGGGAAATATCTTTCCAAATCAAATTGAATATTAATTCTGTATTTGGCTTATCAAATCAGAATATCGACAATATGAGAACAAACTCATACAATATTACACAAGATATTTGGGTCCATCGGTCTACTGATATACGAGGGCATTGATTAGTTCGAAGGGATAACTAATCGTTCGTAGAATATACCGGATCCTAGAAAATAGATAGATGGATAGATTCAATCTTCTACAATTTCTCAAACACTAGATATGAATTTCAAATTCGGGTCGAAATACTCCAACATATATTTCAATTTGTCCCTCTTCGGTCTTTGATATACACAAGAGATTACAATAGAATTTCAAATTTGGTTTTAACCGATATCGTTTTATCGATACAATTTAAATTTATTCTTATATTTGTTAACCAATTTATTCAATTTAAAATTTCCCATTTATTTAAATTTAAATTTTCAAATTCATTAGAGTTTGGATCGAAAAGCTGATAAGAAATCGACGAAGATACGAAGTAAGGATTTCTACAAAGATTCGTAGGGTCACCATTACACCGAAACTTCTTTCCAGAGCTGACACGAAGCGATCAAAAGAATTTTGGAATCGAATCAAAGGAGTTTGAGAAGAAAGTTGTTTCCACTGTCGTAGGGTATTGACCATTTGTAGTGGTACTTCTCTGTCCCCTATCTCGTCCTCTTCTCGCACTCATACTCACTATCGGTGAATAGTAAGAGAATTTACTGAGGCATTCGAACGGATATCTTAAGGATATACTCATTCTAGGGTATACTTCACCCTATCTCTAATGAGCTACTTAATGTGTTATACTCCTGAGCTAAAGTTTTACCCCTCAGCTCTGATACCAAAATGTCACGATCCAAATTCCAGCGTTCGGAAATCGACATCCGTACTCCACTGTACTTGAATGCCGCAGATTCAAACGTTGAAATTCGAGTCGCGCCGGAGCTTATAACACATTAAGTAAAACAACACAGCGGAAGAAAAAGAATATATCAATATACAACATTTGATACAATATCTGATATAATATGATACAACAGATGATATAATGAATATACATCAGAGATATGATACAAGATAATAGCAGCGGAAAGGAAAAGATAACACAACCGCGGAACAACAACTCCAATATGGTCTTCAAAGAAAGAACTCCATCTTCAAAACACCAATCCAGAAATTGTAACGACCCGAAATTTTCTAACCCGAAAATTCCAGATAGTTATGAAAAAGAAGAAAAAAGACAGAAGAAGAAGAAGAACAGAACACCAAACATCTCACATTCGTAGCGGGTAAAATATAAAATAAATAATAACAGTTTACAAAGAATACTATATCTGTCGATTACATTTAATATACATCAGAGTTTCACATATATACACAGAACTGAATATTTACAATTATCATGACTGAGATTAACAATAATATGAATACAGCAGAAAACTCTATACGATATCGCCATCCAGCTCGCCTCCTAAGCTCCAGAACGTACCTACCTGAAAAATCTGTAATACTCGGTCTGACCCGCGCATTACACCAAAGTAACACCCCGGTCAGGCTGGACTCCAGCGTGAGTAAACTCAACTAACATGAAATACCCAAGCAAACAACTTATATATACCCGGGGTAACTTATATCAATTTAACCAATTCACAATTTGCTATGGACTTATTTCACATATTAATTTCTATGTACTAAACTTAGATAATTTTTCCAGACTACTTAAATCATTTCAATCCAGCCTATTGATTTCACAAATCAATATATAAATATTTGAAGTGGTTTCGGGTATTTTCCAAATACCCGACCTCGGTCTCCTCGAGACTCATATCATCCTAATCCCAAATTATTCAAATGAAATTCACAACATTTCATATTAGAGATATCAACTTATTCAAAATATCCATCACCATTTAATCACCCATAAGCAAGCTTAATCACATACAAGCCAATTCACTTGATTCTAATTGAATTCCAAACCCCAAATACTTAAATTTCTTCATTGATTTATTTCCAAACCAATTAATAAATCAATTCTTCCATATTCATTCATCTTAATTAATCACCCAGGATTAATTATCTTTAAATTTTGTTCAAGTAATTATCTTTAACTCATTTCACGAAAATAATTAGTCTTAACCCAAAATCAACAAGTAATCTTAATTACCTCAGGAATTAATAAACTATTATAATTATATTAGTCCACAATTATTTATATTAATTTAACTTCTTATAAGTCCCTCATGATGGATTAATTAATCTTAAGTAATCAAATTTTTAATTACATCATTAATCATAAAAATTATTGATTTTCAATTATATTTTAATTTGTTCTAATCTAAATTAATTACTATGATTCAACCACAATATTTATCACTCTCGATTAATCTCAACTGTAATTAACTACCCCCTCTATTTACTCCCTTAAATAAATTAATTACACCTTTATTTAACTATCTTAATTACTTCCTTGATTAATTCCACAAAGTAATTATATTTTGTTAATTACATTAAATAATTTCCTATCAATCATCAATTTATTTTTCTATATTAATTAAGCTTAATAAATTAGCTTAACCTTCAATTAATTGGTTCAAACACTAAATTTCTAGATTAATCACTTAAATCATCAATTAATTGAATTAATTTGTTACCCACTTAAATTACACTACTAATTTATTTAGTCACAAATCATAAGCCCTTAATAAGTTATCTTATTTAATTCTTACTTTAATTAATTACAAGAAATAAATTCTCAAGTACTTCCATTAAGTACTTTATCATTTAAGTAATTGACTAATCTCTAATTACAAATGATTGATCTTTACTAAACTAAATTACCTTATTAATGTAATTAATCAATCTATTTTAATTATCTTGAAGGTGAACATTAACCTTTAAATTTTAAAATGACTCAATTACCGTTAGCAAAACCCTTTGAACCCTTAAATTTATTTAAAATAAAACTTAAATATAAATTACAAGTTTAACTTTAACTCGAAACTCAGTCTCAACTTTTTCTTTCAAATGAAAAGACAGAACAAACAGGATTCCATTACAACCTGAGTAACCATTTATCCAAGGCATCGCTACTGTTCTTTGAGTCAAAATCCTACTGCCCCGAGTAAAACTACCCATACTTCAAGTCAATTAGATGCACCCAGTAAATTTTCCAAGTTTAAAGCTTTTAAAGTAAAATAGAATAACATAAACTAAAAAGTTAATTGGATTACTCACCATTAATTTCGAGATATCAGAACATCATCAAAACTGTCGCGACCCTCTTGCTTTCCCTGAAGCTTGCTCAGCCACCAAAAATCCACTCGCGACCCAAAGTTCGTTGCGATGTCGCGTTCGATCTTGTCCTTCAAACCGCCGTGAAATCTGGGCCTCGGTCGCGAAGTCGCCTCCGCATCCTACTCGAGTTCGCCACCGCTTGCGTCGCTGACCAAAGCTTGCCTCGGCCTTGCCTCCAAAATCGACGACGGCGAGCCCAAACCCCCTTGTATTAACCCAAGCTCCATAATCGCGACGCCACCATAATCCAAGCTCCATCGCGACTTCGGCCACTTCGAAAATTTGGTTTTAATTTTTGTTCGTGCGTTTGATTTTTGATGAAGCCGGCTTCGGCCATTATCTTCATTTTTTTTCTTTTTTTTCGATCGATTTTGGAAATGAAGAAAAATAAAATAAAATATTGGAAGGCTCGGTTCCAATCTGAAGAAAGGAGAGAGGACTGTAAAAATATCTACCGAGGAAGCTTCACGAGTACGAGAGTGGTTAGCTTCTTGAATACGAGAGTGGTTAATTAAATATTTAATTATCGAAAATATCCCTCTTTGCATAACGCGAAATCCCGAACCCGAAATCAGAACTGCCGACAGGCGTTTATAAGGTTTTACCCGCATTCCGAACACAATGGAACATGTTTCGGAAGCTAATTCAATCATATGCGTGAGTTACGGAATTAAACGATCGATATTAAATTAAATCGATTAAAATTAATCTAAGCGTTTCGAGCTGCCAGGGTCAAACGACAACTCTGATTGCTCCGAAAATTGAAATCCGATAATAACTAACCATTACGGATCCAATGGAACTTGTTTCGTCGAATTCCGAGACTGTGCCTCAGAAGGCTATTTTTAAATTCCAATTTAAACAATAAATTATTAAAATTGAACGAATCACCTTTAATTTAAACTTTAACCATTCAATTATCCTCAGAATCATCCTTATAAATTTTATAAGCCTTCAAATTATTTTAAATATTTAAAACCAAATAACTATTCAAATTTACACTGCTAGAAATTCCGGGTCATCACATTCCTCCCCCCTTAAAAGAATTTCGTCCCCGAAATTACTAATTAGGAAGAATTGACCAATACCCGTTTATCCTTTCCAAAATTCACAATTTAACATCCTACCCATTATCTTTTATTAAAGGCCCACTATCACCTTATCCAACTTTCCCAAAACCTTCTATAGCTTCAATCAATACTCTTCTGATCAAACAATTAAGTTTCAATTTAAAACCAAATTTTGTATTATCAAAATTTCTCAAAAATTTTCTAACTCTCTAAATTCCCGAAAATTTTTGCCAGCGTTTCCTTTGCGCGGCTAGCTCGGTACTACTACAAAAGGCCTCTACGGGCTCCCAAATACCAAAAAGAAAACAAAAGCCAAGTGGCTACATCAAAAACCCAATCCAATTTCATACAGAATTTTAAATACATACCTTTTTGTCGGGCAATTCACATTTATCTTTGGAAATCAAATCCAACTTTCTTTTTACCTTTTTATACCTGCATATTTAACTTAGCAACAATATTCAATCATAACCTTTCAAATCATTTATACTTTTTCTTACTGGAGTTTTCACAAATACTTCTATGCAAATTAGTTTTCCTTGTTTCATGCGAATTTAATACGTCTTCAATTATGAATATTAAATTTTATTTTCCACTATAACTGATTCATATTAGTTTCATTTACTCATTTACTTTGGTTTCAAATTTGAAATTATTTTGTCGTTAATAAAATTTTACAAAAATTTTCTAACTCCCAAATTTTTCAAACAAATTTGGCAGAGTCTCCATTGTACGGAGGAGCTTTTGCAATTTGACAAGAGATATAAATATGTATACATCGACCCACACGGTCAGAAAAAGCAAAAACAGTTCATATTTCCTATTTTTATTGCGTAGGCGTACCTTATTTAGCATTTTAAGCAAGCAGCTTATTTATTTTAGCAATTAGCATAACCCAAATCTAGCCAAACGGCTTTCCTGTACTTGTACTTACTCAATTTAAATATGTAAGTGCCATATATAGAGAATTTATTAGCATTCCACTTACTTTCAATAGCTAAACATATGCAATACATAAACAACAAGCACCAAATTCTATCCATAAGCGATTTTATATAATGTTTAAAGCTAATACAAATGCTTTCAACCAATTCATAAACCATTTTATTCAATTTTGAGGGTTTGCAACTTAATTTCTTACATCCAATTGGTTTTGTATCCGAACAAGCTCATATTCAATTTAATTGATTCTAAAATCAATTTATTAACTCTCAATCAACTCACATAAATTCAATTACTTTAGTTTACGCCAAACAACAATCATTTTTACGCAATTTGATGATATCCACTTAAGTAGATAATTACGTAAATTTTATAACCAATTAAAATTGATTCCAACTCAGTTTTATGTAATTCAATTCCATTTTAATTTATTCACCAACCATACATACGCATTTCATTTCATCACCTTATTGACTTCATTCAAACTATTTATTAAGCTTAGCATATTTAATATTTCTAAATTTATAACCATTTCCAAATTAATTTTATCCAAGCTTTAATTTAATAGGCTTTTATCCTTATTCAAAGCCAAGCTTCCATAAACTTTGAACTTAAGTTAATTACTTTAATTTATTCCAACATCAACTTAAGTTCACTTCCATTAAATTTGATTCTCATTAAATCAAATTCCATTTAATTCAGTTAGCCCATCTCCTTCATTGTAAATTTAATCCACCTTCTCAATTTATCAAAACAATATCCAGGCACATATGCCACCGGACTTAAGTCCAGTCTGATAATCCAATTCCAATTAAAGTTTGATTCAAATTTTTTTTATTCATCAGGCTTCATCCATTTATTATATAATTCCAGTGATCCCATTAAATTTTTTAATTTACTTGTTTATTTCGAATTTATTTTATTAATACAAGGCCATCTCAATTTATTTCCATTCACTTGGATTTTGCTTTGCAACTCAAACTATTTCTATTATAATCACTTCTCTTATATCCAATCCACTTGCAAATCTCATTAAATATTATTCAAATCACCCTTGAATTTTATTCATAATTCAAACCATCACATTTCTTTTTCAATCCAGCTCTATTTTATTTTTACCACATCTCTTCTAATTTTTTTCATTATTAAATCCAAGTCGAGTTCTATTTACAATTTGAATTCATTTCCAAACTCCATTATTAATTTACAATCCATTTATTAACCAAAGTTAAATTTTATTAACATACTCCATCAAGTAATTATTTTGTTAATTAGCTTACTTTCAACTTTCAAATCAATATGCGATTTTATTTCAAAGAATCTCTTCATTGAAATTTCCCGAGTCCAATTTTTTTTATAATTCCAGTTTGAAATCCCCATTTTACTTTAAAATTTAGGAATGGCTTCAAATTTAGACAATACAATTAAAATAGCTTTTTATAAAAATATTTCTTATAACTCGATGTCTCAACTTGTCCATCCTTGTTCTTATAGAAATTCGGTCATACGTTGATCAGGCGTAGGACCGAAAATCTATAAGTACTTGGTAAACCGGTTTTCAACACCCAGTGAAAATACTTGGAATTTTTTTTTATTGAAATATAGAAAACAATTTTGAAAATAGAGGAAATATTTTTTTTTGTGAGGATGCTCTGGAAATCATCACCCCCATTCCATGGTCACAGTTACATACCAGGGTTACGTTGCAGCCACAACAAAAGTCCATGTAACCGCAGGCTCTCCGCGGCACTCTCGATTACACCATGGAACCCACACAACAGATCACAGTTACATCCAGGGTTACGTTGCAGTCACAACAAAAGTCCATGTAACTGTTGGCTCTCCGCGGCGTCTGATCTCGCTATCAAAATGAAACTTCTCCACTCTTACATAGGTCGCAGTCTACCGAGATAAACTCAAACGCAGACTGTTGGCTCTTAGCGGCACACACAACTTTCGCAATGTTATACCATAGGTCGCAGTCTACCGATATAGAATCAAACGTAAACTGTTGGCTCTCCGCGGCACACACGACTTCCGCTATGTATACACTACTCATAATCCCCAGGAACTAGTTTTGTCCGGACTCCTCACAGGATCAACTTTAGAACCCCCTCGGGCTCCAGGCAGCACCATCCAGTGGCACTCCTATGATGTTCATTTCAAAGGGACGCCTTTTTCCCCAGAGCCATCATCAAAACAATTTATACTATACACATATAGTATCTTTCAAATCATACACCTAGTATGAATTTTATCAAAGCTCCTTTACACAAAATCGATTGTCCCAAAATCGATAATTCTCAAAATAGGCTTTCCAAAACTCAATATTGATTTTTCCCAAAAATCAAAAGCCTTTCCAAATCCAAAGGTTCCCAAATCCTTTTCCAAAATCCTCATAAGATCCTTTATATATATAGATATATATATAATTTTTAAAACCTTGGATCATTTTAAACTCATATAAAATTCCTTTTATACTTCAAACACTTCCAAAATCCCTTTTCTTCCCACAAAAGATTCAACAAGGGAAGAATATATATCAAAGATATAACTTTGTTTACCCAATATCAAATATTCACATTTGATTACTCTTTCCAATATCAATTCCTTTCTATTCACATTGACTTAAATTTCCATTCACTTATTCACATTTGCCTTAATCCCCATTTGGATTATCACCTAAATTCTTATCCCGGTTGGGTATTTAATCATAAACAGTTTAAACTCCAATCAGTTTAGAGAATAGCTTGAAAATTTTAAAAATAGATAAGTAGTTAAAAAAATAATCAATAGTTTGCAAAATAGTTGTAGAATAATTGACTAATTGTAAAAGAGTTGGAAAATAGTTAAATAGTTATAGAAATCTTAGATAATTGCGAAATAGTTGTAAAATAGAAATTAATTCGTCAATTAGTTGAAAATTAATAATTAGTTTATAGAACAGTTGTAAAATAGTTAAAGAGTTCCAAAAGTAGTGGCAAAACCAGTTTAGGTTTTAAAAAGGAAAGTTGTATAATAAATAGATAAGAAAATAGATTTAAAACTATTTATATTAAAACAATTTACATTGAAAATGGTCTAGAGTCAAAACTGTTCACTTCCCCAACAATTTAGTTTAAATTACCACTCCATTTAAATTAACCCAATCCCAATTTAATTAACTCCAATTTCCATTGGACTTGATTCCTTCCCAATTCAAATTGAATTGATTCTCAATTTCCTTCCAATTTCAGATCAAATTCCATTTGATCTTTAAACTTACAATCTTAAGTATTATTTCAATTTTACACCTTCTATTTATAATCAATTACATTCACATTTACTTTTAACTTATCATTATATATTTTATTATTCCATAAACATTTAATCAAGATTCCAGAGTTTAAACAAATTTCCAAAATTTTAATATCACCTTAGAATTCAACTATATCCAAAAATTCTTTGGCAAACTCAATTATCCCTTTTGAATTTCAAAACCAAACCCAACTCACAAACAATCCCAATTTAAAACAATTTGGTAGCAATTTCTCTTCTAGAAACTCGAAAATGAACATCGATGATGCTGCAGTCATCACCGACTTTATTTTCCAGTGACGAAAAGAGTTCAATGCTTTTATCTCTCTAGAAACACTTCCAACTATTTTTGATTTCAAATCTCCCAAATTGCAAACACAAAAATATTTTTGAAATAATACTATTCTTTCTTCAAAACCCTTGGAAACCACTTTCAACCCAAAGGAATTTTAGATTCTCCCAAAAATTCCTAATTCCCAATCCATCCAATTCATAATTAAACATTACTCTGGAATTTTCATCCTACTTTATTTTCAAATATTCTTTGGAATTCTATTCCAAATTATAATCTCATTTATTTATGACATTTATTTGAATTTATAAATTACATTTACAATCTATATTTCAAATTCTTTTTTTTTTTTGATTTTTAATCAATTCCACTTTAATTACAATTCCAAGATTATTCTAATTACTTTGGACTAGTATCCATTCAATTGAACCCACTTCAATTTCAATCATTTCAATTCAATCCAATTCAAATCTTCCATTAAATTTGTGAACTTATACATCTTCCATCCCAAATCCAATTAATTCAAATCGGATTCAATTTGAATGAGTTCAATTCCAACTTCAAATTTAAACCATCTCGAATTATATAATTCGAGCTAAATTCTCAAAGATTGTTTTAACCTCTTTAAACCAAATTTAACTTTGTTCATTTAAAGTTTCAAACAATTCTAATTTCTGAGTTCTAATTCTAGAATTTCATTTTTAATTAATTTAAATTTAATTTGATTGTATTATAGTCCCTCTTAACTTAATTCCAATAATTTAACACCCAATCACCTTAATATTTATTAGAAGGAATTATCGCTTTATATATCAAAAATATATTTTTATATAAAATCATTTAAAACATTTATATATAAGAAAATAACAAGTACGCGCTTATATATATATACACACTCAACTCATTCTAGAGTTCTACGAACTCTATTAAATGAGTAATTCCCACCAGAGCCAAGGATCTCGCTTAGCCTTCCGCTCTGATACCAAATGTAACGACCCGAAATTTTCTAACCCGAAAATTCCAAATAGTTATGAAAAAGAAGAAAAAAGATAGAAGAAGAAGAAGAACATAACACCAAACATCTCACATTCGCAGCGCGTAAAATATAATAATAAATAATAACAGTTTACAAAGAATACAATATCTGTCGATTACATTTAATATACATCAGAGTTTCACATATATACACAGAACTGAATATTTACAATTATCATGACTGAGATTAACAATAATATGAATACAGCGGAATACTCTATACGATATCGCCATCCAGCTCGCCTCCTGAGCTCTAGAACGTACCTACCTGAAAAATCTGTAATACTCGGTCTGACCCGAGCATTACACCAAAGTAACACCCCGGTCAGGCTGGACTCCAGCGTGAGTAAACTCAACTAACATGAAATACCCAAGCAAACAACTTATATAAACCCGGGGTAACTTATATCAGTTTAACCAATTCACAATTTGCTATGGACTTATTTCACATATTAATTTCTATGTACTAAACTTAGATAATTGTTCCAGACTACTTAAATCATTTCAATCCAGCCTATTGATTTCACAAATCAATATATAAATATTTGAAGTGGTTTCGGGTATTTTCCAAATACCCGACCTCGGTCTCCTCGAGACTCATATTATCCTAATCCTAAATTATTCAAATGAAATTCACAACATTTCATATTAGAGATATCAACTTATTCAAAACATCCATCACCATTTAATCACCCATAAGCAAGCTTAATCGCATACAAGCCAATTCACTTGATTCTAATTGAATTCCAAACCCCAAATACTTAAATTTCTTCATTGATTTATTTCCAAACCAATTAATAAATCAATTCTTCCGTATTCATCCATCTTAATTAATCACCCAGGATTAATTATCTTTAAATTTTGTTCAAGTAATTATCTTTAACTCATTTCACGAAAATAATCAGTCTTAACCCAAAATCAACAAGTAATCTTAATTACCTCAGGAATTAATAAACCATTTTAATTATATTAGTCAACAATTATTTATATTAATTTAACTTCTTATAAGTCCCTCATGATGGATTAATTAATCTTAAGTAATCAAATCTTTAATTACATCATTAATCATAAAAATTATTGATTTTCAATTATATTTTAATTTGTTCTAATCTAAATTAATTACTGTGATTCAACCACAATATTTATCACTCTCGATTAATCTCAACCTGTAATTAACTACCCCCTCTATTTACTCCCTTAAATAAATTAATTACACCTTTATTTAACTATCTTAATTACTTCCTTGATTAATTCCACAAAGTAATTATATTTTGTTAATTACATTAAATAATTTCCTGTCAATCATCAATTTATTTTTCTAAATTAATTAAGCTTAATAAATTAACTTAACCTTCAATTAATTGGTTCAAACACTAAATTTCTAGATTAATCACTTAAATCATCAATTAATTGAATTAATTTGTTATCCACTTAAATTACACTACTAATTTATTTAATCACAAATCATAAGCCCTTAATAAGTTATCTTATTTAATTCTTACTTTAATTAATTACAAGAAATAAATTCCCAAGTACTTCCATTAAGTACTTTATCATTTAAGTAATTGATTAATCTCTAATTACAAATGATTGATCTTAACTAAACTAAATTACCTTATTAATGTAATTAATCAATCTATTTTAATTATCTTGAAGGTGAACATTAACCATTAAATTTTAAAATGACTCAATTACCGTTAGCAAAACCCTTTGAACCCTTAAATTTATTTAAAATAAAACTTAAATATAAATTACAAGTTTAACTTTAACTCGAAACTCAGTCTCAACTTTTTCTTTCAAATGAAAAGACAGAACAAACAGGATTTCATTACAACCTGAGTAACCATTTATCCAAGTCATCGCTACTGTTCTTCGAGTCAAAATCCTACTGCCCCGAGTAAAACTACCCATACTTCAAGTCAATTAGATGCACCCAGTAAATTTTCCAAGTTTAAAGCTTTTAAAGTAAAATAGAATAACATAAACTAAAAAGTTAATTGGATTACTCACCATTAATTTCGAGATATCAGAACATCATCAAAACTGTCGCGACCCTCTTGCTTTCCCTAAAGCTTGCTCAGCCACCAAAAATCCACTCGCGACCCAAAGTTCGTTGCGATGTCGCGTTCGAGCTCGTCCTTCAAACCGCCGCGAAATCTGGGCCTCGGTCGCGAAGTCGCCTCCGCATCATACTCGAGTTCGACCCCGCTTGCGTCGCCGACCAAAGCTTGCCTCGGCTTTGCCTCCAAAATCGACGACGGCGAGCCCAAACCCCCTTGTATTAACCCAAGCTCCATAATCGCGACGCCACCATAATCCAAGCTCCATCGCGACTTCGGCCACTTCGAAAATTTGGTTTTAATTTTTTTTCGTGCGTTTGATTTTTGATGAAGCCGGCTTCGGCCATTATCTTCATTTTTTTCTTTTTTTTCGATCGATTTTGGAAATGAAGAAAAATAAAATAAAATATTGGAAGGCTCGGCTCCAATCTGAAGAAAGGAGAGAGGACGGTAAAAATATCTACTGAGGAAGCTTCACGAGTACGAGAGTGGTTAGCTTCTTGAATACGAGAGTGGTTAATTAAATATTTAAATATCGAAAATATCTCTCTTTGCATAACGCGAAATCCCGAACCCGAAATTAGAACTGCCGACAGGCGTTTATAAGGTTTTACCCACGTTCCGAACACAATGGAACATGTTTCGGAAGCTAATTCAATCATATGCGTGAGTTACGGAATTAAACGATCAATATTAAATTAAATCGATTAAAATAAATCTAAGCGTTTCGAGCTGCCAGGGTCAAACGACAACTCTGATTGCTCCGAAAATTGAAATCCGATAATAACTAACCATTATGGATCCAATGAACTTGTTTCGTCGAATTCCGAGACTGTGCCTCGGAAGGCTATTTTTAAATTCCAATTTAAACGATAAATTATTAAAATTGAACGAATCACATTTAAGTTAAAACTTTAACCATTCAATTATCCTCAGAATCATCCTTATAAATTTTATAAGCCTTCAAATTATTTTAAATATTTAAAACCAAATAACTATTCAAATTTACACTGCTAGAAATTCTGGGTCATCACAGAAATAGCTCGAACTCCCAATAACATTCACTAAGAGAGCAAGACTGGTGTGCAAAGGATTGCCACATCCTAGGCTGAAAGCTATCGAATCTACATCTACTATTGATTATCTGAAAACCCAACTCTAGACTGCCCGTGTGGGAAAATAGTGGGCACCCAGAGTTTAGGAAAGGAACAATAAACTCCAGTTCAGTCATGGGACTGGTATGAGCAAACAAAAGCAATTGGTCTTTTAAAACTAACAAAAGAATTTAAATTTGAAATCCGCAATGCTTTTTAGAAAATGAAACTACCATAAGGCCTCTTGGCACACACACAATGCAATCGCACACTTGGGGGAGATTTCCCCTTATGATAGTCAAAGATGCTTAATACGATAAAATTTCTTTGATATTATTACTAGTGCATAGTGGAAAATCTTTCGAAAGTATAATATTAATCCTAGCTAGCATAGGTACCATGATATTATGCCTACAATAGCTGCCATGTTAAATGGCAGGTTCTACAACTAAAACCGTACAAGGCACGTATTGTTTTGATTGGATTTCCAACAAATGGTCAGGCTAAGGAACTTCCTACTGCCACATGGGATCGCCTCTGGTGGGACGTCCCGAGAACCTAACCGGATCTCTTCCAACACAAGGCCGGGTTACCTCTGTAACTAGGTAACTACTACTCGAGCATGCCACTCCCCGGTCCTTTGGGACCTTTATCCGAGGCGCCTCTAAGCAACAACCACACAGTAAATGAGATTGGAGCTACCACATAGGTAAATATCTAGGCTCCATACCATGATACCACCCTTTACCAGAAGGGAATGACACACCCTAAAGGGCGTGACCCTCATAACCTTGCCGCATCTTTCCTGTTTCGACCATTTCCGGGGTGTGAGGTCCTGATGCAGTCTCGTCCACAAAGCTACGCTTTATACAAAAGCCATGCTCTGATCATAAAAGATCAACAAATAATCATCAACACACAGCAGCACTCAGCATGCCACACTACCAAATTGGGAGTATATTGCTGATAACCTCCAACTACATAGCCTCTGAGCTCGTACGTCTCAGAGAAGGGTGTTAAGCTAAGAGAATAAATTCTCTGCCACCAACAGATATGTATTTGAAAGAAATTGGCTTTATATCTCAAAGTGTAATGTCAGACACACGACCATACAAGTCTGTTCCGGGTTCGAACAGAACCGAAGGCACTTCCGAAGAAGCCCTTGCAAATCCGGGTATTCACAATCGCGATCGGACTTCCCATCACTTAGGGAATCTCTATACCGGCGCGACTCAGTGCAGAGACAATCGATAGGTCTTCCTATCATTCTCGCAAATACCCGGTCTTCACCACCGGTCTTCAAATGTATCCATAACGTCGTATCACATATTCGGAATGGGCTATATGACACAAAGGTCCTCTTCAGGCTAAACCGAATAGTGAGCGCGAGATTTAAAAACATATGGATATGGGATTTCTATTAAGTCACAACTTAATAACTCAAAACTTTCCTTTAAATGGTTTAAACCAATTACCATTTTTAAATCTTTTAAACAAAAGATTTATTTCACTAAGTTCACCCATTTTCACAAAGATCCATTTACGTATTTCAAAACAATTTCCATTTCAATTGGATTAATTCATTTAAATCTTTAAATTTAAGATTTAACTTATAGCTTTCAAACCGTTTCCATAACTTGAAAAATCATTTTCATTTTTAACTTGAAATCCCTTTTAACACAGTTTGGAAGTTCGCTTCTTATATAAAGCTTTTATTATTTGAAAACAAATAGTTTTCGTTTTAGAAATATCCAATTTTAGTTGCACAAGTTAAAACCTTGGTATTTAAATTCAAATTCCCAAATCAATACCTTTAAAATAATTTAACCCATATAAACTGGTATAACATCTTTAGTCCCTAGTTTCCAGATCATAGAATTCAATTTTAAATATCGAATTTAAATTTAAATCACAATATTTAAATTTCAAAACTCAATTAAGTTTTCAAATAAATTTCATCTTTGAACTTCTATTTCAAAAGCTTTCCACTTTAAATCCAATCCATTTCCAAAACTTTGAATTTAAAATATTCAATTTTATAAATCATTTCAAAATCTGTGACTTAACTGGTTTCCTTGTGAAATCCATATTTGTGTGTGTATAAGTGTGGTCCGGGGTTTTAACACAATAGTGCAACATCATTCAATCAGCACAGATTCAAATACAACAATATATGTTTGGTAAGCGGTATAAACTATAACGCTTATCTTTGATAAGTGGCACAAACCAACCGTAACGCTTATCTTTCATTCACGGATCACAGGTATATATCACAGTAAATTACATCACAAATCACAACACAAATAAGGGTATATCACAAAACGTTAGACATCGGGAATATCAACAATTCAACCATTCAATAAGATCTAAACATTTATAGGTAAAATTTACTAATCAACTGATAAATCTATATCACATGTATTCCTTGTCACTAATCCTGGTTACTTAACATAAGTTAATTTCAAATCGTCTGAGATAAATTTCCCTTTTTATTTATTAGCTAACCGCCTTTAATCTATGAATCAATTGATCTTTAACTTCTAAATTAATCTTAGTTAATAACCTTTATTAACGATTAAAATTTCTTTAATTGCTCTGCTAAAGAAATCCACTCATAATGATCATTATTGATTATTAATTAATTCTTTATTAATTTCAAAACATCAAATAAATCACTTCTTAATTATCTTTAAGATCAATTCATTTATCTTAATTTATTATCAATTAATAACCATAAATTTTGATTAATAAAACTTAATTACACATTATTAACTGTTAATTACTTAATTAGTCATTTATTAATTTTTTTATTAAATCACTCGATTAATTAACTATTAATCATTCATTAATTAACTTAAGTGGTTAATTACAAATTTATTTATTACTTATAATCCATCACTAATTACAATTAAAAGTAATTATTCTTAATTTTTTTTCTAAAAATAATCAATTAATATTAATTATTTAACTTAATTAACATTTTTAAAGGAATCTTCTTTAACTTTTGAATCCAATTTATTTCTAATTACAAATTTATATGTTAATAAGTTTTATACAGATCTTATATTAATTACTAAATTAGAATAATAATTAAGAGCTTAAAACATTTTAAAGTGTTAACTAAAATAATTAAAACTTGTATTAAATTTCTAACTTAAAACTGTTAAACATTTTTAAGATTTACAGTGTTTAAAGTTGTTGACAAACTGTTTACTCGGCTTTACTTTTTAAAAAAATATACAACTGCGGTTTTTTGAAAGTAGAAGCGCCGAGTACTTCCCTTATTAAACTCGAGTAATACTTCGAGCCTCTCACCAGTTTCACCAAGACACACTCCTTCACACGTCTTCCTCTTCTTCTTCTTTTCTCTTTTTTTTTCTTTCTTTATATTTTTTTTCCTTTGTGTTAAGTTTTAACTAAGCTATAACTCACGCATCAGCTACTCTCTGGAACTCAAATACAACCCGTAGCAAACCTACTTCTCTCCCGGGTAAGAATTCGAGACAACCCACTTTCCCCCCGAAGCAACACGCGAGCAATACGAGCTCCTGCACCTTCTTCTTCCCCAATCTTCCCAAACCCAGATACGTACACAAACTCGTACACATGCACGAACTTCGCGACCAACTCCGGCCAACGCCGCAGCCACCCACGAGTCATCGGCACTCACCCAAATCCATTTGAACAACTCGATATGCGTAAATTCGCCTGAATCAGAATTGAGCGAATTCGAGCCAATTTTCTTCGTTCCTGTAACCCAACTAGAATCAACAAATCCATCTCGCGACACCACCTTACTTCGCCAGAATCCTCGTGACTTCGCCCGGAGCTCCGCCACGACCCCACGCACCTAGGCCCCCACGACCGATCGCCTGAAACGCTTCGATGGCGACGCGGCAATACGGTTTCTCAACTCGACCCAAACTAGCAGTTAAAACCCTAACTTTGATTCGTTCACCCAATTTAGTCATTAGAAAAATTATTCAACAATTTTTCTGAAATCAATAATGTTCAAACTTACTTCACACAAAATTTTTACATCTAAAAATTTCTCAGTTAACAGAAATTGATCGAAATATGATTTGAGTTCAACTGCGAGCTACACTCTACACACTTAACTAAAAATCGCTATTTTTGTTTTAAAAATCTTGTTTTTGTATGTTGATTCAAGCTGTATAGTTGAATCAATATTTAGCCATATTCGAATTTATCCCAAAATTCACTTTTTACTGTAAAAATAAAATTTACAAAGTCAATGATTTTAAATATCAAGCATAACACAAATTCCCAGGCCGCAAATTAAGTTTAAACAAACCCATAATGTTTGAATTCCCAAACTTAACATTGTTTGTATGAAAATATGTAAAATTTATTTTATCCTTTTTACCCTGTGGCGTGAAACAGGAAAGAACAGAACCCAAACTAGAATTAACAAACATATATGCAAAGGATTTCTTACTTAAAAATATACAGTAGAGCACAATCATTCACGAATCGATCACACAAGTTTAAGGTTAAAAAAAAAGTATTTACTCACTTTCGCTTGAATTTAAATCTTCGAAACTATTTTTTTATAATCATCTACAGGCTTCAACAAACGAACTTTTTTTTTTTACATGTCAAAGGTTAGTACTGATTCGATTGAAAAGTTAATTCTCTTTAAATCTACTTGTGCCTGTAACTATAAGGACAGGCATACATGCCTGTATACAATATTTTGATTTCATATTCGACATCTAGGCAAGATTTCATTTCATATTTAAACACCAATCACATGTACCAGAACAAAACAAGAATAGAGGCAAGTAAGATTGCTCACAAACAAAAAAGAAAAATAAACAGATTCAAGGAAATGAAGATGTTCAAGTTTAAGGAAAAGAAGTTTGCTCACAAGCATTAAGAAAATAGTTTTCAAGAGGGAAAGTTTCTCACCTGAAGATGATGAAGAAATAAAGAACAGGGAACAGAATGAAGGCAGAGAAAAAATCTTAAGCCTGTAATTTTTTTTTTTTAATTTAGCCTGTATGAATTTTTTCTTGGAGTTTAGACCTTTAAGTTGTAAACACGGATTTTTGCTTCATTTCCTGTTGCATTTACTAACTTACTTCAACAATAACAAAAATTTTGATTTTTACTTACAGTTTTAAGTGACAGTGAAGTTTTTTTTTTCTCTCTCTGCAACTTGAAAACATAATCAAATTTGCTTTGAACTTGATTTGGTTTCCTGCAATTAATTAGTTTTATGGATTAATCTTGCTCTAATGCTGTTTAGCAACTTCAAATCAAAATCTTTTAAAAAGAATTTCACTTAACTTCATTTTTCCCAGAGAACCTTGCATTTGATTTCCAGATTGGAGTTTGATTGCCTTCTTCAATTCCCAGATTTTGGTTTGATCTGTTTCCTTTGATTTGTAGCAGTGAATCTTTGATCTTTACTTTGTTTTTTAAAACTGGGATGGTTTTCTTGAATTCGCCTCAGGCTCTTGTTTTTTTTTTCCTTTCTGGTTTCAGATTTTTCCATTTTTTTTCCTTTGGTGTTTGTATTTGAGATACTCAAATCTTTTTACTGTTTTCTTCTCAGATTTGGCTGAGAAATAATATGATTGAGCATGGGGAGATGAATTTTTTTTTTTTTTGTAATTTTTTTTTAATTCTATTATTTTATTTAAACAATTAAATTGAATGCCTTTTGTAACAAAGTAAATCATGAGATCTAACACTTGTACAAATTCAAACTTACATATGTATGTTTACTTCTTCACTCCCTTATGTAAATGTATACATTTACAATTTTCAAAGACAACCTTTTTATATCATATTTATTTTATAAATGAACACACCTCTTAATTCATTTGTATGTGTGTATATACATATACAATGTTAAAATATTTTTTTTCTTAGCCAATTATATAGGTTACACCTCAATGATTTTAAATGCCAATTATTTTAAAACATTTCATTTAAAATTTAAATTCAATTCCAATATGTATTCAATCCTTATGCCAATATTATTTTAAACTTAGTTCATTATATTTCTTAATTATAATTCATTTGTATAATTAAATGAACATATATCTTTATTAAATTTGAAAAATTCAAGTATACTAAGAATTTCATTCACAATATATTATAATTTTTAGAATTCCCAAATTTCAATTCAATTCAATTTTTATTTATTTGTATATTTCAAACCCAAACAAATTTTAAATAAATTCATAACTAAATCAAAATTTTATATATTAATTTCCAATTATTTTCAAAATTTAATCCCAAAGATCAAATAAAGTATTAAATTAATCGTGCTTAAAAATCAGGAATGTTACAGTTAAATAACCGACTATCAAATTTGGCCATTTTAGTTCCTCGTCTTAATGTGGGAACTATTTAGTTGTACACTTAGTACGTAGCCTTCTGTGTAGGCTTGATTATCGTTTGTGTTGAGGATGTTGATTCGTGTAGCGCGGAGTATTACTCCAATCTATCGAGCTTCCTTCTTGGCCCGAAGGATAGTAAGTTGAAAGTTGAAGACGTGATAAGTCTATGAGACTTAGTTTCTGTGTGAGATTGAGAAAACCTTTTGCGTTGTTGATGCGAAGAGGCCGGGATCGGATTTATCTGAAAACCACTTCGGACCAACATATAAGCGACGTTTGTGCAGGTTGGTCATGTTGAGATTAATATTTAAGATTTTCATAGTTGAAGACTTCTTGTTGATCGTTTGGGGTTAAAATCCCAATATACATATAGTAGCCATGGTTTCTTTATTATGAAATATCCAATGCAAGGACTACTTACTACTTATCCTAAGGATTTCCCAAAAAGATGTGGTAGGAAAGTACCTTCGGTTTGTTCTGTTCCTGGATAACTTGTATGGGTGTTTGTCTGACATTGCATTTCTAAATATTACTTACATTAGTTTTTACAAACGTACTTCAGCGGTGGGGGAGAATGCAACTTCTCTTAGCTTAACACCCTCCTAGAGGCGTATGAGCTTAAGGGTTGTATTTTTGTGGAAGGCAATTAGTAGTCAACGGAATTGGTCGTGTGGCATTCAAAGTGATGTGATTGTGATTTGTGATCAATAATCGTTACCTTAGGCCTCATCATTCGAAAATGACCAAAACAGGGTTAGATGCGGCAAGGCTAAGAGGGTCGCTCCTATTAGTGTATGATCGTCCTCTTCAAGATATATCTTTACACGCTATGACGTCGTTTATCTGATTATTGTGGTTTCTATGCTTCGAGGGCCCTCGGTAAAGGTCGGTAACGACCGGAGGATGACATATTCGGTACCATCTAATTATAAAGGTGGGTCGGTCTTGTGTTGGTAGAGGGTCGATATTCTGTGCCTCGGGACATCCATCTAGAGGTGTACCCATTCGTATGGTAGTCCCTTCTTCTGGTCATTTGTATGGAAATCCAAACTCCACTACGTACCTACCATTTTGATTGTATTACCTAATTGTGCTATATGTTGGAATTTAATCAATGTAACAATTTCGGCTATGATTAATATTATTTGTATACTAGACACTAGTATAATATCAGATGAATTTGATATGAAATGTTTTAGTTATCGTAAGGTAAAAAAATGTCCGTGTTTATGTGTGGATGTATCTTACGAGATACTTTTGTTTTGATAAAGGAAAAGTTTCGTAATTTAATAAATTCAGTTGAGTGTGTTTCTCACGCTGGTTTACCAGACTGATCCGAGTGTTCTTACCTTTCAATGCTTAGGTCGGACCGAGTATATTTACAGGTTCAGTTTTGGTGCTTTTGGAGCTTCAGGAGGAGAGCTAGAGATCTTCATTTTCATATACACGTATTTTTTTTATTATCCGCTGCTTAGTTGTGTATATTATCGGCAATTGTGAGGACGGGTTATTATAACTATCCAAGCTAATAATTATTGTTTGATTGTTGTACTTTGATTGATGTATGTATATACAATTTCTATTTTGTAAAGATCATTGATATAATATTATATGTTTTCCGCTGCGATGTAATATTCTGTAATGTTCTGTTTGGTTCTATCTTCCCTCATTCTTCTCTTCTTCTCTTCTTCTTTTCTTTTTCTTGACTTTGTGTCAGTCTGTGCGTTTTGGGTCGGACATGTATGGTTTATTATCGATTCTGAGGGTACGGATTTGTGGGTCGTCAAGACCTCACCTTTAAATCCAAATATAGAAATGAGAAGCTCTAAAACAAGCTAACATTGATTTCTCTTCAACAACGCCTCTAGAATCTTCAATTTATTATCGAATGAAATGAATTTCCAAAGTTAGGTTATAGGAATTTCCAAAAATTGAAGAGGGATTGAGATGGAGAAGATGAAGAGAATGCTTACCCAAGCTTCTTCTTGATTTATAACCTAGATTTAAATTTCCTAAGAGAATTAGGGCTTAGGAATTTCTAATCTCTTTTTTTCCCCCATTTTTCCCTTTAGCTTGAGTGTTAGGTAATAAGGAGTAGAATGAGTGAAGCGGGGTGGAGTGGGAGGAGTTTTGTAGAAGAGTTTGGGTTATCTTGTTGGCTTAGTGGACTAGAACACAACCCAAAGCCCAAATGAAAATACAAAAATTCTGATCAACTCCAAACATATTGATGTTTATACTCAAACAAGTTGTGAACATCGTTTAAAACTCAATGAAAGTGGTCTGGAGTTTGGATTTGAGTGTTTACAAAAAGTCATTTTTTGGATATTAAATCCGACTAAAGATGTTATGTTTAAGTAAAACATTTAAATATATAATCGTAAAATATACGGGTTGTTATAGACTCTCCTCCTTAAAGAAATTGTGTCCTCGTAATACTTAAGAAGAAAATTAATAGTAACAACCACACTAAGGCATAACAACGCAAAAGAAAATTTGAAGTGAGAAGTAAACCTTATGGAGCACGAAAGAGTAAATCATGATGTGTTCGCTCGATGAATTCTCCGGATCCCAAGAATAATCCTTAGGATTTGCGGACCATTGAACTTTCACATGCAGAACATCTTTATTTCGAAGGCATTTAACCTCTGTAGTAATGAAGCGAATAGGATGTCGATCATAAGTCAAATTAGGTGAAACTTCAATTTCTTCAATAACACCAAGCTCAAGAATAGAATTGGAAACTCTAAGGCATTTCCATAGTTGAGAGACGTGGAATAGTCATGAATAGCAAAAAACTGAGCCGGTTATAAAGACGATAAGCCACAAAATCAATTCGTTCGGTCATAGTAAATGGGACAATATATCGAGGTGCTAATTTTCCCAAACGACTGAAATGCACAACACCTTTTATAGCTGAAACACGAATGAACACCAAATCTCCCATAGAAAATATTAATTTCCTTCTTCAGTTATTGGCATAGAATTTTTGTCTACTTTGAGTTTCTCTCATCCTATGACGAATAAGGTTAATCTTTTCTAAGGAATCATGAATAAAATCTGGACCTAAAACAACCTCTCGCCGGCTTTAAGCCAACACGAAGGAGATCGGCATGGCCTTCTGTAGAGTGCCTAGAAAGGTGCCATATAAATACTAGATTGGAAACTATTATTGTAAGTAAACTCAACAAGGGAAATATGATCTTACCAACTACCACAAAAATCAATAATACATGCACGAAGAAGATCTTCAAGAGTTTGATCCATTAGCTCTGTTTGTCCGTTGGATTGAGGATGATAAGCGGTGCTAAAATTAAGCTTTGTTCTCAAAGCTTTTTGAAGACCTTTCCAAAATACACTAATAAATAATGGATCACGATCGCTAATAATAGAAGTAGGAACTCCATGCAATTTAATAATTTCTTTAATATAGAGTTTGGCCAAAAGAGGTACATCCCGATTGGACCGGATGAAAATTAAATGGGCTAATTTGTTAGGCTATCTACAATCACCCATAGACTGCCATGGCCCAAATGAGAACGTGAAAGACCATCAATAAAGTTCATGGAAACTTGATCCCACTCCCAAACGGGAATGTCTAAAGGTTGAAATAACCCACCGGGCCTTTGATGCTCAGCCTTAACAAGTTGGCAAGTCATGCAATGTTTAATAAAGTTTGCAATATCGGATTTCATTCCATCCCAATAATAAAGTTGCTTCATGCCCGCATGCATTTTACTACTACCGGGATGAATGGTAAATTTAGAATGGCGAGAATGTTCTAAAATGTCTTTCGAAGATCACTAATATTTGCAACGATATGTCAACCGTATTTTCGTATACCTCCACGAGCATTGATTTCAAAGTCTCTCAAACTATCAACCTTATTTTTATCCCTACAACTTTGGCTAAGAAGAGCCAATTTGGGATCATGGTTTTGAGCTTCAATAATGCGGTTTAAAATAGAAAGAGAGCCTCAAAGCTACATAAAACAAGAGATGAACATGAATCAGATTCACAATCTTGAATCTCACAAGTGGACAAAGCATCGAGATCATTTCATTCGAATATCATCATAGAAACAACCACTTGTTGCTTACGACAAAGGGCATCAGCAACACAATTTCCCTTTTCGGGAGTATAAAGAATATCAAGATCATAGGATCCAAGGAATTCGAGCCAGTGTTGTTGATGCAAATTAAGTTCGTTTTGAGAAAATAAATACTTCAAAGATTTATGATCGATGTAGAGAACAAATTTCTCTCCCAAAGGATAATGACGCCAAATTCTAAGGGCGAAAACAATGGCGGTGCGCTCTAATCATGAGTGGCATATCTAGTCTCGGCAAACTTTAAATTTCAAGAAGCATAAGCGATAGCACGTTCCCTTTACATGAGAACAACACCAAAACCAACACGACTAGCATCGGTGTAACAATAAAGTCTTGGTTCCCTTCTGAAAAGAAGCTTCACATTTTTCTAACCAAATGTATTTAACTCCCTTATTTGTCAAACTAGTAAGAGTTATAGAAATTTTAGAGAAATCTTTTATGAACCGACAGTAATATCCGGCCAATCTAAGAAAGCTATGAATTTCCGTCACACTCTCCGGTCTCTTCCAATTTTGAATTGCTTCGATCTTTGAACGATCCATGGAAATTCCGGATTCTGTAATAATATGCCATAAAATTTCACATGGGATTTCCAAAAATGGAACTTAGAAATTTTTGCTTTAAACTGATTTCTCCTAAGAGTTTCCAACACAATCCGAAGATGTTTTTCATGCTCTT
Organism: Allium cepa; assembly: GCA_030765085.1. NCBI lineage: Eukaryota > Viridiplantae > Streptophyta > Magnoliopsida > Asparagales > Amaryllidaceae > Allium > Allium cepa. The sequence goes on along the minus strand of CM060937.1, from coordinate 761,721,444 downwards.
CCTCAGTTTTATAATAAACAAGAATATCATCGACAAAGATGAGAAAAAATCGACTGAGAAAGTCTTTATAAACTCGATTCATAAGGTCAACGAAATAAGCTAAAGCATTCGTTAAACCAAATGGCATAACAAGCCATTCATAAGATCCATAACGATACGGAACAATGTCAAAGGAATGCTATCCTCTGCAACACAAAGCCGATGAAAACAGGTTGCTAAGTCTAACTATGAAAAGACTATAGCACCGCTAAGTTGATCGAATAAATCATCAATCCGAGGCAAGGGATATTTATTCTTGATGGTAAAATCATTAAGCTTGCGGTAGTCAATGCAAAGCCTAAGTGTACCATCAGATTTCTTCACGAAGATGGCTAAAGCTCTCCAAGAAGAGGAACTAGAACGAATAAACTGCTTCTCTTCCAATTCAAATAATTGTTTAGGCATCTTTCATTTTCCTTATTGGACATACGATAAGGAGGACGAGTGATAGGTGAGCTCTAGGTATTAGATTAATTCTGCACTTGATTTCTTGCTTTATTGGTAATCCTAAAACGGCCTCAAATATGTCGATAAATTCACGAACAACGTGAATGAGGGAAATGACATCTTCCTCATCGTCATTATCGTCATCACGTGGATATAGAGAATATAAGGATGCTACTGAATTGGAATCTGAATCTTTAAGAACAATAGAAATATGCTTAACAGATAAATGCATGATATACTATCTGACATATCGGTACTCACACAAAGCAATTACACAGATGGTCGCTCCTCAACATCCTTATTCTTCGTACTAACTGACGACATTACACAGAAGTGTCCATGGTTAGTATGAGTATAGAGGTGGGGCGTCACAGCTTAGTATCAGAGCTGTTAGTCTGGAATTTTTATTCCGATGACTCAGACGTTTGAGTTCTTTCCCAGATGGTTGAGTTGAAGCTTAGGGCAAAAATCAACATAGGCCATTAATGGCCAACTTGGTTCGAAAGCGATCGAACGAGCAACGTAGGCTAGGGATTCATTATAAGTGACAATCCAGCCCTATAGACTCTCCAATACACTCCAAACAATATGTCCAAACATCCATAGCAGGATTTTCATAGATTTTGACTTCAAAATAACCAAAATTGAAAATTTCAGCAAACCAATTCAATTCAAAAACAATTGGACATGAAATAGGTGTTAGGAATTCATACCTAATAATAATGGAAGCTATAGATATAGATATGAGTTCAAGAACTCACCTTTAAATCCATATATAGAAATGAGAAGCTCTAAAACAAGCTAAGATTGATTTCTCTTCAACAACACATCTAGAATCTTCAATCTATTATCAAATGAAATGAATTTTCTAAATTAGGTTATAGGAATTTTTGAAAATTAAGGAGAGATTGAGATGGAGAAGATAAAGAGAATGCTTACCCAAGCTTCTCCTTAATTTACAACCTAGATTTGAATTTCCGAAGAGAATTAGGGCTTAGGAATTTCTAATCTCTTTTCCCCCATTTTTCTCTTTAGATTGAGTTTTAGGAAATGAGGAGTAGAATGAATGAAGAGGAGTGGGAGGAGTTTTGTAGAAGAGTTTGGGTTATCTTGTCGGGTTAGTGGGCTAGAACACAACCCAAAGCCCAAATGAAAATACAAAAATACTAATCAATCTCAAATATATCGATGTTTATACTAAAACAAGTTGTAAATGTCATTTTAAACTCAATGAAAGTGGTCTCGAGTCCGGATTTAACTGTTTACAAAAAGCCACGTTTTGGACTTTAAATCCGACTAACAATGCTATATTTAAATAAAACATCTAAATATATAACCGTAAAATATGCGGGTTGGTACAACCATGTCCGCGTTCATTTTATGGGTTTCGTACATGCACCCGAGTGGCGAAGTGGCAGCGACGGTAGGCGCGTAGCTGACGGCAGCGGCATAGTGGGAGGCAATGACACTTAGTAGTTGTGCGATCGATCGATTGAAATATAAAAAAATGTATCGCGTGGAAAACGAGCATGAGGGAAGAAGTGGGAGGAAGGTTTAATTTAATAGTTAATTAACATTGATTTTATATTTAATTTTATCATACGATCGTTAATTCATATCTTGTTCATACGAGGTCGATTTGGAGGCGACAAGTTACATTGCATTCATATCAGCAATTACTACGCTATGGTGTTGGATTGGATGGATTCGAAGCTAGTAGGAATTTTAGGTTCAACTGAATGACCGTTCAATTTTAATTCAAACCGGAGCACTTTTGCAATTTCTGGAATTTGAGTGAGTAAACCACCTCTCTGGCCTACTTGTATTTATGTATAAGTGGGAATAATTTTATTTATGCCATTTGTTGCTTATTTGGATGATTTACTATAAATCGCCAATTGGGTTGGAGTTGATTTTTAAGACAGGAAATGATTTTAAATCCGAAATTGGGTTTCGAAAATATTTTGTTTCTAAAGGATTTAACTTCTATTTTACTCCAACCTTTTATCTTTCATTTCTAGACTATTATTTACATGTAACGTTGTTTTCAAAATTATTTATTTATATTCAATATCATTTTTAAGTTATCTATTTACATTTAATGTCCTTTAAAAATTATTTATCGATGTTAATGATAATTTATTATTGCTTATTTCATAATATTTTGAAATCATTAATTAATTGTTCATAATGTTTATTATTAACAGTAATTATTATATAATGGTGTTTTGAAGTAAATGATTTTTATTATTTATAAATTTCTCCGAGACGTATAAATAGAGTTTTGTAAAAGGACTTGGATTTTATAAGGGGAATTTATAACGTGATTTGGAAAACTTAAAGGAAGATTAGTTAAAGAGTAAAAAAGCTTTATAGATGTTTTATATATTTATAAAAGAATTTTAGAAATGGGTTTGTGGATTTTCAAAAGTATTTTATAAATGGTTTTACGAATTTACGAATGTTTTATAAATGATTTTAGAAATGTTAAAAAGGGAATTTATAAACGATTTCAGAAATAAATGAATGGGGTTATAAACAGGTCTTAGAGATTATAAAGGAAATACAAATTTGCTCTAGAATTTTGTAAAAAGGAAATCTTTATCTATTTTGTAAATATACATATACCGTTGAGATAAGTGTATGGATATTTTTCAAGTATCAAAAAATAAGGGTTTATGGATGAATCTTGGTAAAAGTATTTTGGTACGAATATTTAAAAAGTGATTTTAGTTAATGAATAGATTTATTAAAATAGGCTAGTGGATGCGTGCTTAACCAATTTAATTGTTTTCCCTACGGAATAAATCTGTGATTTGGATGTGTGTTTGTGGATAGTTAAATAACCGACTATCAAATTTGGAACCAAACATAACTTTGGAAATATCTAGGAGAAACACGTGAGTTATATGCATATTATCTCTGATGACGCTGTACTGTGCGTATAAATCTCGTTTCATTCTTCTAGGATAAATGATAAGGACACCCGTCCACTAACGGTTAGGGGTGATCTCTGCTCTTATCTTTGACTATTTATTTCCTAAAGAATCGGGGTTGAGTTTACCAAAAATTACAGAAATTTGTTTCAAAGAGGCCGGGATCAGATATGTTATCCAAAAACCACTTCGATCCTACCTAAACGTTTCGAAGTGAGGACATCTTGAAGATGATGGAATTGAAGATGGAGCTCTTAAGTGTTTCGTTCAGTCCTAGAATGAACTTGTACGTACGAATACTGGCATTGCAGTATTCATGGAGGGCAGTGTTAGCATTTCAAGTGGGAAGTGCTACATAAAGGTAAAACGTGGGCTCGAGCCTCATCAACCGAGAAATGATAAAAATCGGGCATGTAATAGGGCTAAGTGGGTCGCTCCCATTAGGGTATGGTCATTCTAAATCTTGATCGATTAATATTTACTCATGTATGCTTCGGGTCCCATTAATGAATGGGGTGATCACATTCAGTACTGCTAGTCAAGTGGTAAGCAAGTCTTGTACGACACGTGTACAAGATGTTCTTGTCAGACCCCGATGCATTTTATCTAGAGATCTACCTTTAGAAGGTAGTTCCACACCTTGTCATAGTATGGAATCCATTCTCTAATTCAAGCCTTAACGATTTTAGTTATATACCTATTATGCTGGAATTTAATTAATGTGATAATTTCGGCTATGATTAATAGGTATTTGTATCTTAGACACTGTTATAATATCAGAGGATTTTCTATTAAAATGTTTTGGTTATCGTAAGGTAAAACCCGTCCATTTTTACGCGTGGCGTGATCATACGAGATACATCAGGATTTACTCTCTCGTGGTGAACTTCTCACTACAAATTTTCTTTTGCGTTGTTATGCCTTAGTGTGGTTGTTACTATTTGTTTTCTTCTTAAGTATTACGAGGATGCAATTTCTTTAAGGAGGGGAGTCTGTAACAACCCGAATATTTTACGATTATATATTTAAATGTTTTATTTAAATATAATATCGTTAGTCAGATTTAATGTCCAAAACGTGACATTTTATAAACAGTCAAATCCGGACTCCAGACCACTTTCATTGAGTTTAAAACATCATTTAATAACTTCAAGCACTAACATTTTTGTTGATGGTGAAGTTTTGTTTGGCACCTGCAACTTCAACATCACTTTCTTTATCGGCCTCTTCAAGTCGAAGAGCGATGTCAACAAGCTGATCGAAAGAAACTTCTAGTTTCAGAAGCAAAGGCTTTTTGAGGTTCTTATCAACCCATAGACAAACCTCAGATTTTTCTTTAATGGATTATTAATATACTTGACCCCATATTTAGAGAGGGATTCAAAAGATGTGACATAGTCCATCAGAGAAGATTCACCTTGAATAAGGTCAATAAAGCATCAAGGTAAAGTTACCTTTTCAGCTTTTGGCACAAACTTTAATTTGAACCTTTCCCCTAATTTCTCCCAAGTTAGATCCGCTTCAATAATTTCCGAAATCAAAAGCTCATACCGATCTAATGCTCTTTCTTGGAGCATGCTAGAAGCCACTTGGACTCTATGTAGATCAACAAGGTTCATGCGAAGAAAGATGCGATCGCATGTTCTAAGCCAAGCTTGGACTTCTATAATGTTTTCAGAATCCTTGAATGACCTTCCACCCAAATTGGTATAATCACTGCACAAGCGTGCAAACCCAGATTTAGGATGAATAGGCTCAGGAGTAGATCCACTAGCTTGAGCATTCTTTACGAGGTCTAAAAGCTGTTGGGCAGACATAAATACATCATCCTAAGGTGTAACACTAGATTGATTGGCACAGGGACGTGAATTAAAACTATAAAACTCGATATCAAATCCATCAAATGGATATTCCCAAAAATCCATAAAAGAAGTCATCAAAGTCGATAATAAATGGCAACAGCTATTCGGAATAACAAAAATTGACAAAAATTGGAAATCCACCCAAAAACAGCCAAAATAGGCAAAATTGAATAGTTCCAAACATATGGTAGGTATAGCCAGCCGTTTGGCCCTAGGTTTTAGAAATATATATATGTTTTTTCTCCTTTCCCTTTTTAGTTCCAGAACCCTTCCAAACGTCTAGATTTTCCAACCAGACGTCTGGTTTTTCAACCAAGCGTCTGGATTTTGTCTCTGCCATTTTTTCTGTGTGTTATTTTTTTGTCTTCTCCAGGTACCCTTTCTAGACGTTTGGATTTTTCAACCAAACGTCTGGATTTTTCTCCTAGGCAAAAATCAACCTAGCCCAAAGAGGGCAAAAATCCAAACCGGAAGCAATTGAATGAGAGATGGATGCTATAGATTTATGCCAATCGACAACCCACCCATATAGGCTATTCGATACACCACCAAAAACATGTCCAACCACCCAAGATAGGATCTTTAATGATTTTGACTTCAAAATACCAAAATTTAAAAATTCACCTAATCAATTCAAATCAAAAGCAATTAAACATGAAATAGATGTTAGGAATTCATACCTAGCAACAATGAAAGCTATAGACATAGATATGAGTTGAAGAACTCACGTCTAAACCCAAATATAGAAATGAGAAGCTCTAAAACAAGCTAAGATTGATTTCTTTTCAACAACAGCTCAAGAATCTTCAATCTATTATCAAATGAAATGAATTTCCTATGTTAGGTTATAGGTAATTCTGAAAATTGAAGAGGGATTGAGATGGAGAAGATGAAGAGGATGCTTACCTAAGCTTCTCTTTGATTTTGGAGATTGAATCTTGAATTTCCTAGTAATCTAAGGTTTAGGAATTTTAATTTCCCTTTCTTTCTCCCATTTTCCTTTAGCTTGATAGTGTTAGGAAAATGTTGTGAATGAATGAGGAGGAGTGGAGGGGGAGTTAGGTTATTAGATGAGTTGGATTCTCTTGTTAGGTTATTGGGCTGAAACCCAAACCCCAAATAAAAATACCAAATTTCTAATCAAGTCCCAACATATCAATGATTATACTCAAAAAGGTCGCAAACGTCATTTTAGACTCAATGGAAGTGGTCTTGAGTCCTAGTTCGTCTGTTTACAAAAACTAGCATTTCGGACTTTAATCCGACCAACGAGGCTATATTTAAATTAAACATTTAAATATATAATCGTAAAATATGCAGGTTGTTACATTTAGTTTGTTAGAAAAATTTAATTTGTTATAAAAATTGAATAACTTATATTATGCCTGTTATGGTAATTATTACTTTTACTATTTCGCAAATACCATTACAGTACCATTTTTACAAGTAAACTAAATTTATTTACTGTTACCACCACCGATCGCTTGGTATATTGATGACTGGTATACCGATAATCTGGTAATCGTTACATTGGTAATGGTAAATAACCGTTCGTCCAAAAAAATGCATAACTTGACATATTTTTATACTAATGCATCTTCATTATGCTATTGTAGTGTAACTTAATAAAAGAAATAAATGAGAATCAAAAGAAATGCGTCAGTAATATTTCACCTGATTGCTAAACTAAAATTAGTCATATGTTCAATTCTAAATGCCTATAATAAAGCATATCACATGAATATATATGTGTGTGTGTGTTTTTTTTAAATTGATTTGTAAAATACCATTACCACCGGTTTTAAAGAAACGTTACCAATAATTTACTGTAGAAAATGGTAAATTACCCGTTGCCATACTGATTAAATTGGTATACCGATTTCAATCAAAAATGATAACCGAATAACTAGTAATAAAATGGTAATGGCAAATTTACCGTTACCATAATAGCCCTAGCAATAACAGCACTCAATGAATATGAAAACCAATATTAATGATTACAAGCTCTTACATGTGTTTTCAAATCAATTTAAAAATTCTTAATTACTTACACAAGGTTACAAAATATATGTAAATTCATAAAATCGTAAGCATGGATAGAAAGTTGCATATAATGATTGTTAATGCTCGATTTTCATTAAAGTTAGGTATCAAATTATACAACAAAACATCATCGATAACGCTAATTTAATTAATCACAGACCGTCATAAAATAAAGTAATTGAGTAAAAGTATATGTTTTAATCTTTAGAAATTAAATTAGTATTTCTAAACAAATTTTAAACTTATATAACTAATGAATTATAATAATGTAATAAATTTATTAATTTAAAATTACTAATAGTCGATATCGTCCAAAATTAAATGATGGAGCCATTGACGGTCGTTGAAAGGCTCCACCGCGAATAGCCCCTATTCTATTTGTGATAGGATAAACCATAAGTTGTATTTCAATTTCGTAGGATTACACAAGTCAAATTTCATGACTGATATTTTAAGATCACTGCGTTGGAATATTATAAATTCAATTATAACATATCTAATTCGCTGCATTATACTTACTCTATGAACCAAATGCATAACTTAGGAGTTTTTCAGATCCGGATAAGGATCCCAACATAAACGAGAACATCATGGATGAACATATAATATAAAAACCCAAATTTGAATCCTTCACATAAATAATGTATCAAATGATGGTATGCTTCTTCCCAAACTTCATTACATTTGAAATCATTATAAAATGAGTTTCTTTTTATCACCAACACAGAACGCACTGCCATTATTAAGTAATAGGAAATTATTGAAGCAGATCTTACTTGGGAGCAATTCCGAGAAAGGTTCGAATTAAAGTTTGTGCCGGAAGCTGAAAAGATAACTTTAGCTCGATGCTTTATTGACCTTATTCAAGGTGAATCTTCTCTGATTGACTATGTCGCATTTTTTGAATCCCTCTCTAAATATAGGGTCGAGTATATCAATACTCCATTGAAGAAAAATCTAACGTTTGTCTATGGGTTGAATAAGAACCTCAAAAAGCCTTTTCTTCTGAAACTAGAAGTTTCATTTGATTAGCTTGTTGATATCGCTCTTCGACTTGAAGAGGCCGATAAAGAAAGTGATGTTGAAGTTGCGGGTGCCAAACAAAACTTCACCATCAATAAGAAGAGGCTTATTAAGTTCAAAGTCTCTAATCCCAACAAGAAAGGGAAGTGAGCAACTTCGGTAGCAAAGACTCCTACCTCTAGTCGTAGGCAATGGTACAATTGTGGTTCTAAGAACCATTATGCAAATAGGTGTCCAAAACCCATTTTTTGTGATAATTGCAAAAGTTCAGGTCATCTTTTATCTTCATGTCCCAAACTTCCAAGCAAGAAAGAGGGAAAACTAAATGTTGTGCAAGCGTCTAGCAACACTTTTTTTGGTCAAGGTATTTCTCATTCTATCCTTGATGGCATTATTATATTTCGTGATCATCCTATTCGAGTTCTTTTTGACATTGGTGCATCCCACTCTTTTATATCAAAAGAACTTTTTGATATTTTTTTTTAAATGTTATGGCTTTGATGACTTCACTGAAAATTGCGAATCTGGTTAGTGCATCTGCAACACTCAATTTATTTTGTAAAGATGTCGATATTGTTTTATGTGATTATGCTTTCCGAGCCCATTTTCATGTTATGCATTACTTAGGCTTCGAGATGATTTTGGGAATGGATTGGCTTAACCGTTATAAAGCCCACATCCGATGTTTTAAGAGGACTATATATCTTTGACATCCTCAATATGTGAAGCAGATTTCTATTATTCTTAAAGATTCAGATTTTAATTCGGCGACATCCTTATATTCTCTAAATCCTCATGATGACGATAATGATGATGAGGAAGATGTTATTTCCCTCATTCACGTTGTTCGTGAATTTTTCGACATATTTAAGCCCGTTTTAGGATTACCCCTTAAGCGAGCAATTGAGTTCAGAGTTAATTGAATCCCTAGAGCTCTACCTATCGCTCGTCCTCCTTATCATATGTGCAATAAGGAAAATAAGGAGATGCGTAAAAAATTATCCGAATCGGAAGCGAAGCAATTTTTCGTTCTAGTTCCTCTCCTTGGGGACCTTCGGCTATTTTTGTGAAGAAATCCGATGGTACACTTAGGCTTTGCGTTGACTACCGCAAGCTTGATGATCTCACCAACAAAAATAAATATCCTTTACCTTGGATTGATGATCTATTCTATCAAATTTGCGGTGCTAGAGTCTTTTCACAGTTAGACTTAGCAACCAGTTTTCATCAGCCTCATATAGCAGAGGATAGCATTCCTTTGACATCGTTTCGTAGTCGTTATGGATCTTATGAATGGCTTGTTATGCCATTTTGTTTAACGAATGCTCCAGCTTATTTCGTTGACCTTATGAATCGTGTTTTCATGGACTTCCTCCATCGATTTGTTCTCATCTTTATAGATGATCTACTTGTTTATTCTAAAACCGAGGAATAGCATGAAAAACATCTTTGGATTGTGTTGAAAATTCTTAGAAGCAATCAATTGAAAGCAAAATTTTCTAAGTGCCACTTCTGGCAATCTCGAATGAAATTTTTAAGACATATTATTTATGAACCCGGAGTTTCCGTGGATCCTTCAAAGATTGAAGTGATTCAAAACTGGAAGAGACTAGAGAGTGTGACGGAAATTTGTAGCTTTCTTGGATTGGTGGGTTATTACCGTCGTTTCATAAAAGATTTTTTTAAAATTTTTGTGCCCCTTAATAGTTTGGCAGAGAAGGAATTAAGTACATTTGGTCAGACAAATGTGAAGCTTCTTTTCAAAAATTAAAATAACTCCTTTCCGATGCTCCTGTTTTTGTGATTCCCGAAGGGAATCGAGACTTTATTATTTATATCGATGCTAGTCATGTTGGTTTAGGTGATGTTCTCATGCAAAGGGAATGTGTTATCACTTATGATTCTAGGCAATTAAAGCCTTCCGATACTAGATATGCCACTCATGATTTAGAGCTCGAGGCCATTGTTTTCGCCTTTAGAATTTGGCGTCATTAACTTTTGGGAGAGAAATTTTTCTCTACACCGATCATATATCTTTGAAGTATTTATTTTCTCAAAAGGAACTTAATTTGCATCAACAACGTTGGCTTGAGTTCCTTGCATTTTATGATCTTGATATTCTTTATACTCCCGGAAAGGGAAATCGTGTTGTTGATGCCCTTAGCAACAAGCGGTTGTTCTACAATGATACCCAAATCGAATGATCTCGAGACTTTATCTACTTGTGAAATTTGAGATCGTGAATCCAATTCATGTTTATTTCTTTTCTTATATAGCCTAGAGACTCATCCTTCTCTTTTTGACCGCATCCTTGATGCTCAAAAGCATGATCCTGAATTGGCTTATCTTTGGCAAAGTTGTAGGGATGGAAATATTGATGGTTTGAAAGACTTTGAAATCGATTCTTGTGGCGGCATTCGAAAAATTGGTAGACTTATCATGCCAAATATTAGTAATCTTCGTAAAGACATTTTAGAAGATTCTCATCGTTCTAAATTTACCATTCGTCCTGGTAGTAGTAAAATGTACGTGGATATGAAGCGACTTTATTATTGGGATGGAATGAAATCTGATATTGCTAACTTTATTAAGCGCTGCTTGACTTGCCAACTCGTAAAGGCCGAGCATCAAAGGCCCGGTGGGTTATTGCAACCTTTGGACATTCCAGTTTGGAAGTGGGATCAAGCCTCCAGGGACTTTATCGACGATCTTCTCCGTTCTCGTTCGGGTCATGATAGTTTGTGGGTGATAGTAGATAGACTTACAAAATCCGTCCATTTTATTCTTGTTCGGTCTAATCGGACCGTACCTCTCTTGGCCAAACTTTATGTTAAAGAGATCGTTAAATTGCATGGAGACCCTACTCCTATTGTTAGCGATCGTGATCCATTATTTACTAGTGGGTTTTGGAAGAGTCTTAAAAAGGCTTTGGGAACGAAGCTTAATTTTAGCCGCTTATCGTCCTCAGTCCGATGGACAAGCCGAGTGTGTGAATCAAACTCTTGAAGTCTTCTTCGTGCATGTGTCCTTGATTTTGGTAGAAGTTGGAAAGATCATATTTCTCTTGTTGAGTTTTTCTATAATAATTGCTTCCAATCTAGTATGGCACCTTTCGAGGCACTCTACAGAAAGCCATGCTAATCTCCTTCTTGTTGGCTTGCGATCGGTGAGAAGCTAGTTTTAGGTCCATATTTTATCCGTAATTTCACAAAAAAGATTGACCTTATTCGTCATTGGATGAGACAAGCTCAAAGTAGCAAAAATCCTATGACGATAACTGAAGAAGGAATGTGGAATTTTCTGTGGTAGATTTGGGTTTATTCGTGTTTCACCTATGAAGGTTGTTGTGCATTTCAGTTGATCGGGAAAATTAGCGCCTCAATATATTGGCCCATTTCCCATCACCGAAGATTATGGTTCCATGGCTTATCGCCTTTAATTACCGGCTCAATTTTCTACTATTCGTGACGTTTTTCAGGTCTCTCAACTATGGAAATGCCTTCGAGATTTCGATTCTATTCTTGAGCTTGGTGTTATTGAAGAAATTGAAGTTTCACCTAATTTGACTTATGAGCAACATCCTATTCGTATCATTTCTACGGAGATTAAATGCCTTTGTAATAAAGATGTTCCACTTGTGAAGTTTTAATGGTCCTCAAATCCTAAGGATTACTCTTGAGAATCCAGAGAATTCATCGAGCAAAGACATTCGGACTTACTCTCTCGTGCTCCATAAGGTGAACCTCTCATTTCAAAATTTCTTCTTTTGTGTTGTTATGCATTAGTATGGTTGTTACTGTATTTTTTCTTCTTAAGCATTGCGAGGACACAATTTCTTTAAGGAGTGGAGTCTGTAACAACCCGCATATTTTTATGATTATACATTTAAATGTTTAATTTAAATAAAGCATCGTTAGTCGGATTAAACTCCAAAATGCTGCCTTTTGTAAACAATCGAATTAGGACTCGAGGCCACTTCCATTGAGTCCAAAACGGCATTTGCGACCTTTTTGAGTATAATCATCGATATGTTTGGAATTGACTAGAATTTTGGTATTTTTATTTACGGCTTTGGGTTTGGGTTTCAGCCCAGTAACCTAGCAAGAGAACCCAACTCATCTAACACCCTAACTCCTCCTCCACTCCTCCTCATTCATAACATTTTCCTAACACTCACAAGCTGAAGGAAAATGCGGGAAAGAAAGGGAAATTAAAATTCCTATACCCTAGATTACTAGGAAATTCAAGATTCTAGCTCCAAAATCAAAGAGAAGCTTAGCCAATCATCCTCTTCGTCTTATCCATTCAATCCCTCTTCAATTTTCAGAATTCCCTACAACCTAACATAGGAAATTCATTTCATTTGATAATAGATGGAAGGGTTCTAGAATTAACTAGAGAAAGGAGAAAAAAAATATTTCTAGAACCTAGGGCCAAACGATTGGCTATACCTACCAAACATCTGGAACCGTTCAACTTTGCCTATTTTGGCTATTTTTGAGTAAATTTCTAAATTTTATTGATTTTTGTTGTTTCGGATAGTTGTTGTCATTTATTATCGACTTTTATGACTTCTTTTATGGATTTTTGGGAATATCCATTTGATGGATTTGATATCAATTTTTATGGTTTTAATTCACGTTGTCGAATGTGTTTGGTGATTGATTGTTTTTACAATCATTTCTGTTATTTATCACTTTAAAATATAAAGGTTTCTATACTAGCAGTAAATATTCAAACTCCTTCGCAAAAATGATCTCAACGGTACTTTTAATACAAAGCTCGGTTTTGAACCCCTTTTTCAATCTATTAGTATATACAAACCTTTACCTCATTCGTATGAGAAATCTAATTAAATGACTTAGCAAAACAAGTGGTATGAAACATTTGTGTTTACTTTGTCTGTTAATTATTGGACTTGTTCGATTGAACTCTTGTTGTGACGACCCGCCTTTCTAACCCTAGAAAGACATTTCATCATTAAGAAAGAAAGGGATAGAAATAGAAAAGAATAGAAAGAAAGAATAACAACATCAAAATCTCACAGCGGAATGGAATAAAATATAATACATCACAAAACTATTATATGGTTATATATACATCAGAGTCATACAATATCATATAATAGGACTGTCATGTACATATGTGTCCATACATGCATCCAAAATACAACATACACTAACTACACAGCGGAACTACATATATAGATACATACGTCAGGTCTTCTTCCCAAAAGCTTCTCCAGAAAATCAACACTTCCAATACCTATCACTTGGCCACTCATAAAAATTTGAGTACCCAAGAGTTTATGAAAACACAAAATATAAACTCCGGGTCAGACATGGGTCTAGTATGAGTAAACAGTTTAAAGTTGTTTAACTTTGAAAATCATTTGAAATAAAGGCATCACGCAGACTTCCCACAAATAAATGCGGGTAAGTTTTTACCTTACGCTATCCAAAACAATTTATAGGAACTTCAGTGGTATTATCATAGTGTCTAGGGTTTTCAAGTAAATAGAAAATAGCCGAAATTGTTACATGATTAAATTCCAGCTACTAGCCACGAAAGTGGGTAATACAAATCAAAATCGTAGTGTCTCGTAGGGAAAATGGGTTTCCAACAATGGCAGGGCTACTGGGATACCGCCCGTCACAGTACGGGGCCTAGATCACCGTACCGAGGATCACTCCAGACCCCCTACAAGACAAGGCCGGAACCATTCCTTACGAATAGTCCCGAACAAGATAACCCCGCAATTGTGGCCAATAACTGCCCACACAGCCGAAATAAAAAGGGACATCTAGACAGGGGAATATCTTGTCCTGCATGGGCATGACCCACCTAACCTTGCTGCATCTCCCCTGTTTTACCCATTCTCGGTTGATGAGGCTTGAGGCTGCGATTACCTTTATTGAACATATCTTAGAATGTTCATCATCCGCCTGACGATGTGTTGAAAGCATTCAATCCATACAAGTTCGTTCCAGGTTCGAACGAAACCGAAGGCATTATCTCGTTACACTCATTTTGGAATCACCCTCAGAGTTAACGACGATAACCCTTGCATTATGAAACACCATCTCGATCTCCACTTGATAAGTCATGACCTATCGTTTAATTTGGATCGATGTGGTTTTCGGAGAATCAAAATTGATTCTTCCGATCCCGGTCTCATCGGAATCCAAACGCCATTTTAGGGGCCTAGTTGTCTATTTAACTTAACAGTTCAATTTAATATTAAGAATTCACATAACATTTATTATAGATAAATTATACACAGTTATCATAGATATATCCATAATATATTACAACATATCACAAAACATCATCAAACAGATATAAGAATTAATCAGACAAGAATCATCAATTCATGTCAACTGGTTTGATTTACTTAGCACTTATTTAATTACATATTGATAAACTAGTTTATTCTTTATGAATTACTAATTAATTAACTTATAACCTTATTAATTATTACTTACATACTCAGTTAATTAATTGATTCATAATTTATTAATTAATAACTTACTTATTAATAATTACAATCTTATTACATATTTACTTATCACAAATTATTTAATTAATCATTTATTTACAATTAATGAATTATCAACAATTGAATCATTTATCTTTGCTTAATTACTTAAGTAACTACCATTGATTAATTAAACTTGAAGTAATTAACTAACGTTCTTAAGTTAAGTTGATTAAACATATGATTTATTTCTAATTTCTAATTTTATTTAAAGGTATTACTTTAATTGAATTACGAGTATAAGTTAAATTTTAATAACCTTATACTTTTACATTAATCATCATCTTCCTTTACAAACCTTACTTTACTAAAGTTTTAATCAAATATTAACTTAAACTAACCAAGATTATTCCCTTAATCATTCTTATTCTTTGTAAATCAAAATACTTAAGTATTTAAGCAAAAATAATCAGACTCGAGACAAATACTATTTTGACCCGAGAAATTTCCAAGCAAAACTCGAGTTGGACTCGAGTATTTCTATGTTTTCCTCGAGTTCTCCCCTGTGCTTACCTTCTTCATTTTTTTTATAACAGATTAAATTTAAACTATTTCTTTCCAACGCAAAATACAAATTACACGGGCCAACTCACCTACTACTCGAGTACTACTTCGAGCTCCCTTCTGCAAAATACTCAGGCAAGATTTCAACGCCGTGCATAACCATTTGTGCACGTACACCCCTCACCGATGCTCTTCCATCACCTGGCCTGATCGTTGACAAGTCAATTGCCATCCACTATTTGGATTCCAACACTCCAAAACGTTGATGGAACTCAAGAACGAGAAATGACAGTTTTGAGGTTCAGATCAAAATAATGCTCCGACAACTTCTTCCTCGTTCAAGCGATACAAACCTCCGGAAGCATCGAGACTCCGGCTACACCACCATTAGCCTCCATACTACCATTCCTCTAATTTTCGTGAAACTCGGTCATATAGGTGAGTTGAAATCGAAAATTTACAGAGCTCAGTGAAACTCGTGACAAAAACCCTACTTTAATCACAATCTCAAAATCCATGCATTCGAAAATTATTTTAACATTTTTCTTGTGTCAAATGGATTACAATCTTGCTTCATATCAATTTACAGGAATTAAAATTGACTTAATCTTCCAAAATCGACAAAAACCCATTTTAGTTTCATTTCAAAACTACTCTTAATACCCTTGCGTAAAAATCATAATTTTTATGCTAAAAATCACAATTATGTGTATGAAATATAAATATGTTATTAAATTTACAAATTGAAACATTCGAATTTTGATCCTTTGATTTCTTTACCTATAACTTGAAATAAATAGTGTTTATATCTTACTGTTATACTTTAATTACATTCCCAAGCTTCTGTTTTCAGTTAAACAATCTGTATTACTTACATTTCTAGGTTTAAAATTTATTTAAATGGATAAGTATTAATATCCTTTGCTCCTTTTTGCTCAAAAGCTTGAAACAAATTAGGGACAGAGAGCTTCCAGTGCTTAAAATAAATACAGGTCCATTTATTTTCCATTTATTTTCAATATATATATAGCAACACAAAACATCAGAAGCTAATTATCATACTTAAAATTTAAGAAAGTATGTTTACTCACACGAATAAAACTTTGAACAGAAGCCAAGGTGTTGATGGAACTGCAGACGAAATTTCCTAAAGCCTTTTCACTGCTTTGATAACTAGTTTGAAAATATAAGGTGATGTTTATTCTTCTCTTTTTTTTTTATAAACTCAGCATAAACGAGAATGAAAGATAGGGTGGTATATATAGATGAAAGTTACAGGTTGATGGAATTTAGGCAAGATATTTTAGTGTACAAAATTTGTAGGCTGAAAAGATTGATTTGTGGCTTCATTAATTAATTTTGTCAGGTTGATATTATTACCCTATACTCAATTATTACCCTAAACTCAATAGATGTCCAGGTGGCTTCATTAATTAATTTACCTTGTCTTACTTAAGAAGCTCGCTTATGAATATAAGTGTGTTATATTATTTTGTTTTATTTTTTTATAATGCAGCCAGATTTTGAATTCTTTGTTTGTTGAGTGTAAATATAACTTGTTAATTTCATATTACATTGCTAAGAGTTTATGCTTTTACTTGATTTCTTATTTCAGTTTTATATATATTCTCTTTGTATGTTGACTAACAATATTTAACGACATTTATAAGTTTATTTGCATTTAACATTTCGTTTAGTTTGATAGTCTTTGATGTATTTCAAAATTATAACCTATATATAATATTTATCAATTGTAAACAAAGTGAAATATTTTAATTCAATTACATACGATAAATACTATGTAAGAGATTTATTTTAAATTTTCAAATCTAACTGTTCTTTCCAAAATACAATTTTATATAAAAAATGGCAATCATTTCAAAAGATTTATTTATTTTAGAATGATTAGTTTATATTTTATTTAATTGGATTAAATATTTATTAAGATAAATAGGGTCAAAATCCAGGGTCGTTACATTCCTCCCCCTTCAAAGAATTTCGTCCCCGAAATTTAAAACAACAGTTAATTCAAAAGCTTTTATATTAACAATCCAAACATACATATCATTCATACAATAGCAAACAAACAAACAGTCTACTCTAACAAACATCACTAGTTATCCGAACATAAATCCGAATAAGCATTCGTAAAACTATCGAGAGTTTCCCAGGTACAATCTCTGGGATCCTCACTCCATTGCACCTTTACGAGTTTCACCACTTTGTTCCTGAGTTGCTTCTCGTCTCGATCCACAATTCGAACTGGATTTCTGACTATAGTTAAATTGGGTTCAATTTCAAATCTTCTTGAATTACCGGTTCTACAACCAGTGATGGATCATGAACAAATTTCCTCAAACGTGATACATGAAATACATTATGAATTCCAAACATCCGCTCTGGCAATTCAATCATGTAGGCTACAGCTCCAATTCTTTCCAATATTCGAAATGGTCCAATGTATCTTGAAGCAAGTTTTCCCGTCTTTTCGAATCTTATAGCACCTTTAATTGGGGAAACTTTAACAAAAACCAAGTCTCCGATCTTAAATTCCAATGGCCTTCATCTTCTATCAGCATATTTCTTCTGACGATCTTTAGCAGCTTTCATCCTTTTCTTGATAAGCTTAACCTTCGCAGAAGCTTCTCGAATAAGGTCGGGTCCGAGTACAAGATGATCCTTCAATTCAATCCGACAAGATGGGGATTTACACGGTCTTCCGCATAAAGCATCATAAGGAGCCATCTTAATACTCGCTTGATAACTGTTATTATAAGAAAATTCTACTAGATGAAGATGGTCTTCGCACGATCCTCCAACGTCTAAAACACAAGCCTGCAGCATATCCTCAAGAATACGATTAAGCCTCTCCGTCTGTCCGTCCGTTTGAGGATGATAGGCTGTACTCAATCTCAAATCTGTTCCCATTGCTGATTGCAGAGCTTCCCAAAATTTTCTAGTGAAAATAGGATCAGGATCACTTACTATGCTGACTGGGACACCATGCAATCGAACTATCTCCTTCAAGAAAATTTCCGCCAAAGAAACTGCAGTACGGGTTGCCTTAACTGGTATAAAATAGGCACTCTTAGTTAAATGATCCACAATAACCAATATACCGTCATTTCCTTTCTTGGTTCTAGGCAAAACATTGATAAAATCCATCGAAATCATTTCCCATTTACAATTCGGAATTTCCAAAGGTTGCAATAACCCGACAAATTTCTGTTGATCACTTTTAACTTGTTGGCAGATGGCACAACTGTTCACAAATCCAGCAATATCTTTCTTCATGCCTGGCCACCAGAATACTCTCCTCATGTCCTTACACATCTTCGAGATTCCCGGATGAATATTCAATTTGGAACAATGACCCTCAGATAAGACTTCCTGCTTCAAATCCTTATCATTCGGAACACAGATTCTCCCGTTGATCCTTAATGTTCCTTCGCCATCAATTTTAAAACTTGGACACTGACCTTTTCTAACTCTTTTAATGATCCTCCTCAACTTCTTATCAGATTCTTGCTTGCTTGAGATCCTTTCAATAAGAGATGGAACCACTTTCAAAAGAGATAGAACTGCATTTCTACTAAGGGCATCGGCTACGACATTCTCTTTTCCCGGAGTGTATAGAATATCCAAATCATAGGATGCAAGAAATTCAACCCATCGTTGCTGTCTCAGATTAAGATCTTTTTGAGAGAATAGATATTTCAACAGTTTGTGATCCGTGAACAATTCGAATTTCTCTCCCAAAAGATAATGTCTCTAAATTTTCAGAGCAAAAACAATGGCTAGCAGTTCAAGATCATGCA
This sequence comes from Allium cepa, assembly GCA_030765085.1. Lineage (NCBI taxonomy): Eukaryota > Viridiplantae > Streptophyta > Magnoliopsida > Asparagales > Amaryllidaceae > Allium > Allium cepa. The sequence continues at coordinate 761,702,234 of CM060937.1, read as the reverse complement.
TAGCGTAGTTTTTCTCGTGAGGATTCAATTGCCGACTAGCATACGCAATAACCCTTCCGTTCTGCATCAGAACTGCTCCCAAACCCACTATACAAGCATCAGTGTAAACCTCGAATTTGCTCTTCCCATTCGGAATAGCAAGTACTGGTGCACTAGTAAGCCTTATCTTTAATTCTTGAAAAGCTTCTTCGCATTGGGGTGTCCATTTGAATTTTGCACCTTTCCTGGTCAGCTTAGTAAGTTGTGAAGAAATCTTGGAATAATCCTTGATAAATTTTATGTAGTAGCCAGCCAATCCCAGAAAACTACGAACTTCCGTCCATGTCTCTGGCTGTTTCCATTCTAGAATAGTTTCAACTTTTGCTGGGTCCACAGAAATGCCTTCACCAGAAACAATGTGCCCAAAAAATTTAACTTCCAATATCCAGAAATGGCACTTCGAAAACTTCCCCTACAACACATGCTTTCTCAGAGTCTCCAATACAATCCACAAATGTTCCCTGCACTCTTCTTCAGGTTTGGAATAGACCAAAATATCATCAATGAATACCAGCATGAATTTATTCAACACATCCCTAAAGACTCGATTCATGAGATCAACGAAGTAGGCAGGAGCGTTGGTTAATCCGAACGGCATAACCAACCACTCATATAAACAATTCGGTCCCCTAAATGCAGTCAAGGGAATACTGTCTTCAGCTATTGTAACGACTCGTAAATTTTCGATAATTAAAATAGCCAATTTAATAAGATTTCGTGATTTAATGTTAGAAATTTTTTTATAATTTGTTTGGAATAATAATAACTGGAATGAATTGCGATCTACTTAGTGAATGCCTTTACAATCAATAGTGGAATAGGATAATAAATGTTGAATTCATTGGGTATAATAGAGTAATTAATTGATAAGTGAAATCTATTTAAATCAAATATTGAATATTGAACATGTAAATTGTTTAAATTAAATATTTAAAACTTATTGAATAATTGAATAACTGTAAAATGAAAATAGTGTTCTAAATTGTAAATTGGTTTTAAAAGTTGAATCTTATAAGTTCAATTTCAATATTTCAAAAGATAATGAATTATTGGATAATCGAAATTGCTTAAATTTAATATTTGGAATTTATTGAATAATTTAATAATGGGGATTGAATAACCGTATAATGGAAATGGTTGTTCTATAAATTTTAATACGTTTCAAGAGTTAAATTTTTAAGTCGTTTTGAATATCTCAAAAATAGCTATTCAAGAATAATAAAAATTGTTTAAATTTAATATTACAAATGTTTGAATAATTAAATTCCGAATTTGATATGATTAATATGATATTGAAATTTAATATATGAAAAAAGAATGAATAATTGAAATTTGATTTAATATGATTCAAATTGGTTTCCAAAGTGAATGTAAGTTATATCGGGATTATAATAGAGTTAATAAGATTTTAAAAATGGAATTTATTGGATAATTGAATAACGGGTTTAATATGATTAAAAATGATTTGTAAAATTTTATTTTATCATATTAAAGTTAGAATGATGTTGTAGAACTTATAAAACCGAATTAAAAGAAAATTTGTGAAAATTGAATATTTTCACATTTTAATATTTAATTGACGAGTTAAAGTAGCCATTTTTCAAACAGTCTCGGGTTTCGACGAAACCAGTTTCATCGAATCCGTATCGTGATATTATTGTAAGATTTCGAATTTCATGTCAATCGGATTTACCGTTTGTCCGGGGCGAGCCAAAACGCGTAGAAATTCATTTAATCGGTTTAATTTAAATTTGATCGTTTATTTCCGTAACTCGCACATATAATAAAATTAGCCTTCGAAACCTGTTCCATAGTGTCGGGAACGTGGGATAAACCCTAGAAACACCGGTCACCGTGCTTCGTTTGGAGTTCGGAAAACCCAGGATGAATAGTGTTCGTTATTTTTTCTATAAAAGCTCCTACCTAACTCTCATTTGCAAACCAGAAAGAAACCCTAGGGTTTCTGTTCGTAGCTGCCACTAACAGAACCCACAGCCAGAAACGCACCCAATTCATCCCCTCCGATCTCCCAATCCGTCGACATTCACACGAAACCTTCAACATGGAAGTTGTAGAGCACGTTGAGATCTTCGATCTCAACGGTGGAGATCGTCATAGGCGAAGTAAATCAATGGGAAATCGCTCATAAAGGCCGGCTGTTCGCACGCAAATCGAGGGGCCTAGGGACAGCCGAGCTTCACTATCTCCTGGCCGATGGTGGCTCGCGAGGAGGGCTTCGATTTGGCGGTAGTGTGATGGAGTTTCGTGTAGCGAGGTGGTTGCGGCATTCAAGCCTAAATATCACGACAATGGGCTCTTCGTGCGTGTGCTACCTGGAACAAATCGCGAATGGGAAAGAAGGGCGCGTGCGGCTAGATGATGGAGGATGGACGGTTGAGATGAAAGGTTATAAAAATTTAAAGAAAAATTGCAATTAATTATATTATAAATTGTATTAACTTTAAAAGGTTATATCTCCTTCGTACGAGGCCGGAATTCGACGAAACTTTTTGCGTTGGCTTCGTATTGACGAGCACTACGCTATGCTACTGGATTGGAATCGTTTGGAGCTAGAGAAATTTTTAGATTAAATCGAACGTCGTTCGATTTGATTTAAAATCGTAAAAATCAAGATGAGTGTTTTATAACGCTCACAACGTACTAAATATCTTTATGCTAGTTAAATTTGATACTAAGAAGTGATAGGAATTTTATTAGTCATTGTTTGATAGAATTTAATTGTCCTATAGGTTGTCATTTGAACTAACCGTTGAAAATTAAATTGACAGTTAAAATTGAAATTGAAATTTAATTGCGATTAAATTACCAGACATGGATAACTATGAAATTGCCATGAATTGTATTGCCTATTGGATGATGTATTTCGATGGATGCTATTGGTTGATATTTAAATATTTGGATGTATATTTGCTTATATATATCCTGTTATGCATACATATGAAACTGTGATTTGATTTAAGTAATATATATTCATCCCTAACATTTAAGCTGGTCAATAAGGTGAAATGTTTATATTTAAATCTTGAATTTAAATACGAATTGGGTTAAATGAAGTTGCAACCTAAATTGAAATTCGAAATGATTTTGAAATCGAAATGAGATATTCATGCGAAAATTGATTTTGAAATGGAATCTTACATTTGAAAAGATACGATGATATTTGAAATGGATTTGATTTTGAAGCAAATATGATATTTTGATATCAATTATGAATCGATTTGAAATGTAAAAGAGCCAACAGTGTAATAATACGTAGTTATGAAAGAGACCGGGGTCGGATATGGACATACTCTATGTCGATACCGAAAACCGCTTTGATAACTATTATACGCGGAGTGTTGATCCAGAATGAAGTGGATGGTTTGGTGAACGCGTTGACGAAGGAAGAGAACAATATTGGATGACCCCTGACATGACTAAAACAGGAGCCTGGCCAGGCCATTGAGGTTCGCCATCTCTAGCGGACACACTTCTTCGATACCATATCTATTACATTTGTGATGCGATTTGGGTGCACCCCTTGATTTGGGAGTGTTTTTTCACGGTGTTGGCGTAGCTGCTGGCTATGCTCAACATCAGTCTGGATCACGCAACTACTAGTATCCTAGTTGGCATCACCTCATGTACCTTGTCATGCTAATTATCCTATTCGCGACCACTACGTTTTGTTTTGTGTTATACCTATGGGGTACCATCTGATAACCACAGTTTACGGTGGGGCTTACGGTGCTGTATAGACTATGGCATTATAAAATGTGTTAAGGGGGATTATGGTAACGCCTTAACGCTATTTTGATACTTTATATTACTGATAGGCATTATCTACTTAGCGTACATTACTACATAGTAGATAGTTTAACGGATCCTTGAGAGATGGAAAATCCCGTAACATCTCTTAAGTTATTGCACGCACGATGACACTGGGTACGAGATGTCAAACCCCGTAAACATCTCTGACGTCGTTACACTCATATTTATTTACGATTGATTTAACTTTCATAAGGATATTTTATTCCTGACTTGAGTGTTTTGTCTTTTCATTACGCTCGGGTCAGTTCTGAGTTTTCAGATTTTTGAAGATTATTCTGGAGGACGAAGACGAAGATTTGGTACACTATTTCTGTTATTATCTGTGCATCATGCTGTCTGCTGCATTATTTTAATTGTTCTGTTGTATATGTATAACTCTGATAAATGTTGTATAAATAATGATCAAAGTATAATAAACAACTTCATGAACTGTTTATTTGATTATTATATTTTATCGTTCCGCTGCGAGATTCTGTGTTGTTTCATTTCCTTTACTTCTCTTTCTTTTCTTTTCTTATTTACCCTAATAACCATCTGCCCTTTTGAATGGTTTGGAATCGGCATGTGTATTTGATCGTCGGTTTAAACTGTCCAAAAAGGCGGGTCGTTATAGTTGGTATCAGAGCTTTGGTTTACCGATAACCTTAGCTTTGTGGGGTCTGACTCTTTATAAATAGGGTAGTAATACCCTATGATGAGTCACTGAGCGTATATATATGAGAGAGCGTATTTGTTAGTGATATAAAATGTTTTATATTATGTCGGTTGATTTATTGAGTGGCTTATGGATTCTGGTCAATACGAGTAGTTAACGTCATTGATAGGGATCCCTAAACACTTAAACAGATCAATTCGACATAGTATTGTTTTGAAATTGGGTAAATGAAATAATTTTGCTCTAATTATATTATGTATATAAATTTTTCAGAAATTATTGTGACTTATCTAGCTTACCAGGTTGTTAGAAATGAAAATATTGGTTATTATGATTACTTGGATATTGTAATTTAATAAATAAGCTGAACTACAAAATAAACAATGATAAAACAACTTGTGGAATATTTTAAGAAAGAAAATCCTATAAGAATATTTTATAAAAGGTGACTTATAAATTAAAACAAATTTAAATTGGAAAATATTGAATTCAAGACCCGGGGACTTTTAAAGTGGTTTTCAAAGCTTTGAAGAAAATATATTGTGATGTTAGTTGGAAAATATTTATGGAAATATTTTGAAAAGATTTTTAAAAGAAGGAATGAATTTAGTACTCCTCTCTTATGTCGCTGGACAATAATTTCGGTGATGACTGCGCAGCATCATCGACGTTCATTTTTGAGTCTCAAAGTGGGGGAGACTTCTAAAAAGCATTGCTTTTCTTCGAAATTATTTTAGGTAAATGGGTTTTGGTTTAAACTCTAAAGGTATGATTTGTTATATAAAAAAAAGGGATATAAGTGTATATGTTTATTTCAAACGATTTGGAAAGAACTGGGCATTTAAATTTCTAAGTTATGTTAATTAGTAATTTTCAAATGAAATGTGAATACCCAGAATTTATAAAATAAGAGGATTAAGATATCTAAGCTATTGTTTGGGAAAACTTTAAAGTTGAAAGGTAAAGTGGATTTAAATAAATTAAATTTGCGAACATTCTAATTAAGTAAAAATGAAATTCTATAAATTTGTATAATACCAAAATTACATTCTGATAACATACAACAAGACTTACCAAATGTTAAAAGTTAGAATGATGTTTTGGATATGTAATGAGATATTGTATAGATAAACAGAACCTGAAAGTAATTGAAATATACAAGTAAGGAAAACTCAAAAAGGAATTAAAATGTATATAAATGGAAATTTGGTTGTGATAAAAATTATAAAAACTTAAATATAACATGAAATGGTGAGTGGATAAATGGAACAAGTAAGTGAACTTAAGAAGGAAGATAAATGAATCATAATATATCTTTGTAAATTGGTTATGGAAAATAAATATAAATTGCAAAGGGGTTGTAATTTTTTTTTTTTGAATTTGTAACCTTTAAGATAACTGTAAACTAAGAAAAGTCATTTATGAGAGGTTAGACTTTTATAGGATGATTAATAAACTAGAGTACCGGTTGATAAAATGTTCCACAAATGAATTCGTTATTAACTTAAATTATGAAAATGCAATAAATGTAAACAAAGGAATTTCTTATAGCTAAGAATCAATTGGAAAATGAAATTGGATTTAATTAAATTATATAGAATGTTTAAAATGAACTTGAGTAAGCAAATTCTATGATATGATGTTTAAGAAAAGATAATGTTAAAGAACATGATATGTAAAGAAATGAATATACTAACTGAATAATAGATTGTGAATAATTAATTGAAAAAAAAAAGAAGTCAATAAAATAATTTAGTATAGATAAATTGGATAGTAATCCATTGGAAGGTAATACGTGAGATTGTACGTATATTATTTTATTTGCATAACGATTTGATCCGAATTCAAGCACAAAATTTCGAGATGATTTATATCGATCCAAGTTAGGATTTTTCACTCGATTTTCGACGGCGAACCCTAGATATGGATTTTTATTTTTATTCTGGAATTCTCTGTCATAGTATATGGTTATGCAAGGAGAGTAACAGTTTCCAATCGAGGAACCAAATCTGAGTACGCACTAGAGAGTCGGGTGAACGATACTAGTTTGGAAGTGAAATTGTGTGATCGAATAAGCGATTAGATTGATATTGCTCACGGAGGATATACGTACGGCTTACGGACTTAACTAAAGTTAATATTGGGAATTTAAGATGCCAAATATAAAATGATTCTTTTAAAACTATATAACAGGATATATATATATGAAAGAGATAAACCAAATAGAATGTAAAATTAATAATTTGGTTATGTTGGGTATGGTTTGGTTGTTATATGATTGTTAGTTGATTGTATGTAATTCATTAAGTGTTAATGAAATTGAAAGCTATAAATCATTGAAATCAAATCGGAAGTTAAATGAATTTAAAAGAACTTAATTTGATTCAAATTGGAAGTGAACTAATGTAAATATAATTAGTGAATGTTAACTAATTGAATTGAAAATGAATGTTAGAAAAATCCAACGTTAATGAATCAACTGTGATTAAAATTGAAAACCAAGTTAATAAATATTAATGAGAAGTGAATTTATATTGATTGGTTATGGATTTGTTGGATGATAGTTGGATGATAGTTGATTGATGGTTGCATTTGTTGTTTTGTTGCATTTGCTATGTTGGCACCTGTAGTTGTTATGTTGTTATATTGTGTATATTGATATTATTTTCATATATGCATTTTTCTCATGGTTTGTTGAGTGTTTAGTAGGTGCGGATTTCGCTTGCTTCGCATTTGGAGCTCGCTTTCGCGCTATATTAGCTGTATATGCTCGCTAATAATATATAAGGTACATATCTCGGATTACATACCGTACTTTTACACTTTTTCCTCTTCGGATGCCTCATCATTTGATGAGATGTATATTTGTGATATATATACTGTCATTTTTTTTTCGATCGAGCCGCGCAAAGGAGACTCTGCCGAAATTTTCCGAAATTCGGGTGTTAGAAAATTTTTCAAGTTTTAAATTTTTTTTATAACTTGTTTTGATAACTAACTTTTAAAGTTGGAAAGCCGTTCGGAGTAACTTAGTGGAAGCGTAGTATGACTTTATAGATGGAATTTCATTGTTTTATAAGTTGGTAACTTTGAATAAAATATACCTAATGTTGAATTCTATACTTAGTTCCTTTTCCCTTCTTTTTCCTTTTCGGGGATGAAAAGTTTTGAGTGGGGGAGAGTGTAACGACCCGTAAATTTTCGATAATTAAAATAGCTAATTTAATAAGATTTCGTGATTTAATGTTAGAAAAAATTTTATAATTCGTTTGGAATAATAATAACTGGAATGAATTGCGACATTAATTATCCAAGTAATGAAAAATGCTACTTAGTGAATGCCTTCACAATCAATAGTTGAATAGGATAATAAATGTTGAATTCATTGGGTATAATAGAGTAATTAATTGATAAGTGAAATCTATTTAAATCAAATATTGAATATTGAACATGTAAGTTGTTTAAATTAAATATTTAAAACTTATTGAATAATTGAATAACTGTAAAATGAAAATAGTGTTCTAAATTGTGAATTAGTTTTAAAAGTTGAATCTTATAAGTTCAATTTCAATATTTCAAAAGATAATGAATTATTGGATAATCGAAATTGTTTAAATTTAATATTTGGAATTTATTGAATAATTTAATAATGGGAATTGAATAACCGTATAATGGAAATGGTTGTTCTATAAATTTTAATTCGTTTTAAAAGTTAAATTTTTAAGTCGGTTTGAATATCTCAAAAGATAGCGATTCAAGAATAATAAAAATTGTTTAAATTTAATATTACAAATGTTTGAATAATTAAATTTCGAATTTGATATGATTAATATGATATTGAAATTTAATATATATGAAAATAGAATGAATAATTGAAATTTGATTTAATATGATTCAAATTGGTTTCCAAAGTGAATGTAAGTTATATCGGGATTATAATAGAGTTAATAAGATTTTAAAATTGGAATTTATTGGATAATTGAATAACGGGTTAAATATGATTAAAAATGATTTGTAAATTTTTTTTTATCATATTAAAGTTAGAATGATGTTGTAGAACTTTTAAAATCGAATTAAAAGAAAATTTGTGAAAATTGAATATTTTAATATTTAATTGACGAGTTAAAATAGCCATTTTTCAAACAGTCTCGGATTTCGACGAAACTAGTTTCATCGGATCCGTAACGTGATATTATTGTAAGATTTCAAATTTCGTGTCAATCGGATTTACCGTTTGTCCGGGGAGAGCCAAAACGCGTAGAAATTCATTTAATCGGTTTAATTTAAATTTGATCGTTTATTTCCGTAACTCGCACATATTATCGAATTAGTCTCCGAAACCTGTTCCATTGTGTCCAGAACGCGACATAAACCCTAGAAACGCCGATCACCGCGCTTCGTTTGGAGTTCGAAAAACTCAGGATGAATAGTGTTCGTTATTTTTTTTATAAAAGCTCCAAACTAACTCTCATTTGCAAACTAGGAAGAAACCCTAGGGTTTCTACTCATAGCCACCACTAACAGAACCCACAGCCAGAAACGCACCCAATTCATCCCCTCCAATCTCCCAATCCGTCGACATTCACGCGAAACCTTCAACATGGAAGTTGTGTAGCACGTTGAGATCTTCGATCTCAACGGTGGAGATCGTCATAGGCGAAGTAAATCAACGGGAAATCGCTCGAGAAGGCCGGCCGTTCGCATGCAAATCGAGGGGCCTAGGGACAGCTGAGCTTCACTATCTCCTGGCCGATGGTGGCTTGCGAGGAGGGCTTCGATTTGGCGGTAGTGTGATGGAGTTTCGTGTAGCGAGGTGGTTGGGGCATTCAACCCTAAACATCACGACAATGGGTTCTTCGTGCGTGTGCTACCTGGAACAAATCGCGAATGGGAAAGAAGGGCGCGTGCGGCTAGATGATGGAGGATGCACGGTTGAGATGAAAGGTTGTAAAAATTTAAAGAAAAATTGTAATTAATTATATTATAAATTGTATTAACTTTAAAAGGCTATATCTCCTTCGTACGAGGTCGGAATTCGACGAAACTTTTTGCGTTGGCTTCGTATTGACGAGCACTACGCTACGCAACTGGATTGGAATCGTTTGGAGCAAGAGAAAATTTTGGATTAAATCGAACGTCGTTCGATTTGATTTAAAATCGTAAAAATCAGGGTGAGTATTTTATAACGCTCACAACGTGCTAAATATCTTTATGCTAGTTAAATTTGATATTATGAAGTGATAGGAATTTTATTAGTCGTTGTTTGATAGAATTTAATTGTCATATAGGTTGTCATTTGAACTAACCATTGAAAATTAAATTGACAGCTAAAATTGAAATTGAAATTGAATTGCGATTAAATTACCTGACATGGATAACTATGAAATTGCCATGAATTGTATTGTCTATTGGATGATGTATTTCGATGGATGCTATTGGTTGATATTTAAATGTTTGGATGTTTATTTGCTTATATATATCCTGTTATGAATACATATGAAACTGTGATTTGATTTAAGTAATATATATTCATCCCCGACATTTAATTGAAATAAATAATTACTTGGCCATAGGATAGAAAATTATATTCGGACACCGAATTGGCTAAATTAATAATTTTTAAAATCGTCGATTTGAAATTTATTTAAATGTTTTGATTTAAAAGTTACAAATAGAAATCAATTTATAAAAATCGAATTTATCGAAAAAATGAGTTTGGAATGTTGAAATAAAATTTGGTTAAAAGAAATTGTTAAATAATTAAAGTGGAAACTTTGGAATTTAAAAATCGGGATATGATTGAATTTCGTAAATTGATTTGTTTAAAGATTTAACCTTAATTCGAGCTTTGAATATTACTAAGTAAAAGCGATATAAAAGATATATTTAAATTGAGCTTGAAATTGAATCATGTAATTGGGTTTTAAATTTGAATATTGAAAGATAATTTTGTTAAGTATTATAAATTGACATTTTGAAAAATCAAGCTCCAAATCTATATAAATTGAAATTGAATAAATTAATGGTGAATGTAAAATTGAATTAATTTGAAGTCAAAGTTGACATTGATTTGAATTGAAATCGAAATTGAATCGGTGGAATGAAAATTGAAATTGATTTGAATTGGGAAGTTATAATTGAAATGGATTGGTTTTGAAGCTGTTTTATTTTGTTTCCAAATTACTTGGTTATATAAACCATTTTTGAACACTTAAACTATTTTAATCTATTTTAAATCTACTTAACCCAATTTAAATTATTTTAAACTAATTTATCTATTTCAAATCCGTTTTAAGATTTTAAGTATTTTTAACTATTTTAATTATTTAAAACTACTTTTAAACTACTTAAAACTATTTTCTAAAATTCTAAGCTGGTCAATAAGGTGAAATGTTTATATTTAAATCTTGAATGTAAATACGAATTGGGTTAAATGAAGTTGCAACCTAAATTGAAATTCGAAATGATTTTGAAAACGAAATGAGATATTGATCCGAAAAATGATTTTGAAACGGAATCTTACATTTGAAAAGATATGATGATATTTGAAATGGATTTGATTTTGAAGCTAATATAATATTTTGATATCAATTATGAATCGATTTGAAATGTAAAAGAGCCAACGGTGTAATAACACGTAGTTATTAAAGAGACCGAGATCGGATATGGACATACTCTCTGTCGATACCGAAAACCACTTTGATAACTTTTATACGCGGAGTGTTGATCCAGAATGAAGTGGATGGTTTGGCTAACGCGTTGACTGAAGAAAGAGAACGATATTGGATGACCCTTGACATGACTAAAACAGGAGCCGCGCCGGGCCATTGAGGTTCGCCATCTCTAGCGGACACACTTCTTCGATACCATATCTAATACATTTGTGATGTGATTTGGGTGCACCCCTTGATTTGGGAGTGTTGTTTCGCGGTGTTGGGGTAGCTGTTGGCTATGCTCAACATCAGTCCGGATCACGCAACTACTAGTATCCTAGTTGGTATCGCCTCATGTACCTTGTCATACTGATTATCCTATTCGCGACCACTACGTTTTGTTTTGTGTTATACCTATGGGGTACCCTATGATAACAACCAGTTTATGGTGGGGCTTACGGTGCTGCATAGACTATGGCATTATAAAATATGTTAAGGGAGATTATGGTAACGCCTTAACGCTATTTTCATACTTTATATTACTGATAGGCATTATCTACTCAGCGTACATTACTACATAGTAGATAGTTTAACGAATCCTTGAGAGATGGAAAATCCCATAACATCTCTTAAGTTATTGAGCGCATGACGACACTGGGTATGAGATGTCAAACCCCGTAAACATCTCTGACACCGTTACACTCATATTTATTTACGATTGATTTAACTTTCATAAGGATATTTTAGTCCTGACTCGAGTGTTTTGTCTTTTCATTACGCTCGGGTCAGTACTGAGTTTTCAGATTTTTGAAGATTATTCTGGAGGACGAAGACGAAGATTTGGTACACTATTTCTATTATTATCTGTGAATCATGCTGTCTCCTGCATTATTTTAATTGTTCTGTTGTATATGTATAACTCTGATAAATGTTGTATAAATAATGATCAAAGTATAGTAAACAACTTCATGAACTGTTTATTTGATTATTATATTTTATCGTTCCGTTGCGAGATTCTGTGTTGTTTCATTTCCTTTATTTATCTTTCTTTTCTTTTCTTATTTACCCCCAATAACCATCTGCCCTTTTGAATGGTTTGGAATCGGCATGTGTATTTGATCGTCGGTTTAAACTGTCCAAAAAGGCGGGTCGTTATAGCTATCCTCAACTGGTGGAAACCTGAAGCTATATCCAATTGAGAAAAGATAGAAGCACCATGCAATTGGTCAAAAAGATCATCGATGCGAGGAAGAGGATATTTATTACGGATAGTCACCTTGTTCAATTCTCTATAATCCACACAGAACCTCCGTGATCCATACGATTTAGTCACAAACACTACTGCTGAACCCCAACAAGAAAAACTGGGTCTTATCAATCCCTTCTCTAAAAGATCCTGAGTCTGCTTAATCAACTCTTCTCTTTCCCCAGGAGCCATTCTCCTACTGGGCTGAACCACTGGCACAGCTCCTGGAATCAAATCAATACGGAACTCTATTTCTTGATGTGGTGGCAGACACTTAACTTCTTCAAATACATCAGCAAAATCTTGAACCACATCGATATCTTCAACTCTCTCTTCAGAAGTCTCAATTCCATGAAAAAGACTGCTCAAGTGAATTCCAAAATTATCACACGACACTTTGGCAATTCTACCCAGATCAGTTTCCAACGAAACTGTTCTTTCATCACAATTCAAGACGGCTTTATACTTATCCAGCCAATCCATTCCCAAAATAAGATCAAATCCCTTAAAATTCAACACATACGGGTCACAAGAAAAACTGTGGGATAGATAAGAGATCTTCAAATCCTTACATATGGTGTCTAATTTGGTCACCCCTCCTAAAGGATTAGATACCAAGATAGGACTGTCTACAGAACTAGGGGTAAGAGAGAACTTTTCAACAGAGTCCAAAGAAATAAAACTCAAGGAAACACCCGAATCAAACAAAACTTTAATATATATTCCATCTAAAAGTAAAGTACCTTCTAATACTCCCTTGCCCATCGAAGAAGAAGATGGTTCTACTTCCAAAGCAAAAACTTTATTTTGAGGCGCCCTCTGCAGAAGTGGACAATTCTTGATCATATGTCGTGGCTGATGACAATTAAAGCACAATGATTTCTGAACCATAGCTGATCCTGGGCCACTCCGATGCGGTTGCTGTTGTTGCTACTGGAATCCTCTTCTAGGACACTTATTTGCCAAATGTCCTTCCTGTTGACAAATGTAGCACTTGCGAGGTCCGTTGTTATTCCCAGGTTTCTTCTTATTCGGTTTCCTCCATTTAGGATCGGACTTTCGCTTATTCGAATTAGTGAAATTCCCACCCGAAGCTGCAACTGGAGCCCCCGATTTCTTACTCATCAAACTTTCATATCTCAACGCCGTATCAATCAAATCAACAAAAGATCCCTTCAAAAGCACCGTCAATTTTCCAAGGAATTCAGGCCTCATCCCTTACACAAATTTCTCATTCTTTTTTAGAGGAGTATCGATGAGTCCTGGAGCATAACAAGAGAGTTCGTTGAATCTGGTTTCATACTCCGAAATAGACATACTACCCTGCTTCAAATACAGAAAATCCTGATACAATTATGTTCTCCCTGCTGTTGGCATAAACTTCTCTTCAAACAACTCCTTAAATTTGTCCCATGACATGTTATCCTCAGAAACATTTGCAATTGTTGAATCCCACCATGCAGCTGCACCACCTTGCAATTGCCACGATGCCATATGCCTCTTACGCTCATCCGACAATTCCATGCTCTTGAAAATACGTTCGTAAGAGCGTAGCCAGTCTTGGACTTCAATTATTGACTCTGAACCTTTGAATGGTTGGCCTCCGAGATGTTTGAAATCCTTGCATAAAGCTGCAAAACTAACTTGAGGTGGCACTGGATTGACAGCCTCACTAGCATTTTGACTCCGTCCATCATCTGTTGAAGTACTGGCCCTAACTCTACCTCTTCTTCCGGAACTCATGTCGGTCACCTGAACAGGTAACTCAACAATTTAGAAAGATATATATAATTATATGAAAATACAAATACGCACTCTCAGGATAAATATAACACAAGAGCCTAGGTACTTGCTCAAGCTAGCGCTCTGATACCAACTGTGAAGACCCGCCTTTCTAACCCCAGAAAGACGTTTCATCATTAAGAAAGAAAGGGATAGAAATAGAAAAGAATAGAAAGAAAGAATAACAACATCAGAATCTCACAATGGAATGGAACAAAATATAATACATCACATAACTATTATATGGTTATATATACATCAGAGTCATACAATATCATATAATAGGACTGTCATATACATATGTGTCCATACATACATCCAAAATACAACATACACTAACTACACAACGGAAATACATATATAGATACATACGTCAGGTCTTCTTCCCAAAAGCTTCTCCAGAAAATCAACACTTCCAATACCATCACTTGGCTACTCATAAAAATTTGAGTACCCAAGAGTTTATGAAAACACAAAATATAAACTCCAGGTCAGACATGGGTCTGGTATGAGTAAACGGTTTGAAGTTGTTTAACTTTGAAAATCATTTGAAATAAAGGCATCACGTAAGACTTCCCACAAATAAATTCGGGTAAGTTTTTACCTTATGATAACCAAAACAATTTATAGGAACTTCAGTGGTATTATCATAGTGCCTAGGGTTTTCAAGTAAATAGAAAATAGCCGAAATTGTTACATGATTAAATTCCAGCTACTAGCCACGAAAGTGGGTAATACAAATCAAAACCGTAGGGTCTCGTAGGGAAAATGGGTTTCCAACAAAGGCCGGCTATTGGGGTACCGCCCGTCACAGTACGGGGCCTAGATCACCGTACCGAGGATCACTCTCGACCCCCTACAACACAAGGCCGGAACCATTCCTTACTGAGTAGTCCCAAACAAGATAACCCCGTAGTTGTGGCCAACAACTGCCCACACAGCCGAAATAAAAAGGGACATCTAGACAGGGGAATATCTTGTCCTGCTTGGGCATGACCCACCTAACCTTGCTGCATCTCCGCTGTTTTAGCCATTCCCAGTTGATAGGCTTGAGGCTACGATTACCTTTATTGAACATATCTTAGAATGCTCATCGTCCGCCTGACGATGTGTTGAAAGCATTCAATCCATACAAGTTCGTTCAGGGTTCTAACGAAACCGAAGGCATTATCTCGTTACACTCATTTTGGAATCACCCTCAGAGTTAAGGACGATAACCCATGCATTCTGAAACACCATCTCCATCTCCACTTGATAAGTCACGACCTATTGTTTAATTTGGATCGATGTGGTTTTCGGAGAATCAAAATTGATTCTTCTAATCCCGGTCTCATCCGAATCCAAACGCCATTTTAAGGGCCAAGTTGTCTATTTAACTTAACAATTCAATTTAATATTAAGAATTCACATAACAGATATTACAGATAAATTATATACAGTTATTATAGATATATCCATAATATATTACAACATATCACAAACCATCATCAAACAGATATAAGAATCAATCAGACTAGAATCATCAATTCATGTCAACTAGTTTGATTTACTTAACACTTATTTAATTACTTATTGATAAACTAGTTTATTCTTTATGAATTACTGATTAATTAACTTATAACTTTATTAATTATTACTTACTTACTCAGTTAATTAATTGATTCATAATTTATTAATTAATAACTTACTTGTTAATAATTACAATCTTATTACATATTTACTTATCACAAATTATTTAGTTAATCATTTATTTACAATTAATGAATTATCAACAATTGAATCATTTATCTTTACTTAATTACTTAAGTAACTACCATTGATTAATTAAACTTGAAGTAATTAACTAACATTCTTAAGTTAAGTTGATTAAACATATGAGTTATTTCTAATTTCAAATTTTATTTAAAGGTATTACTTTAATTTAATTACGAGTATAAGTTAAATTTTAATAACCTTATACTTTTACATTAATCATCATCTTTTTTACAAACCTTACTTCACTAAAGTTTTAATCAAATTTTAACTTAAACTAACCAAGATTATTCCCTTAATTATTCTTATTCTTTGTAAATCAAAATACTTAAGTATTTAAGCAAAAACAATCAGACTTGAGACAAATACTATTTTGACCCGAGAAATTTCCACGAAAAACTCGAGTTAGACTCGAGCATTTCTATGTTTTACCCGAGTTCTCCCCTGTGCTTACCTTCTTCATTTTTTTTACAACAGTTTAAATTTAAACTGTTTCTTTCCAATGCAAAATACATATTACATGGGCCAACTCACCTACTACTCGAGTACTCCTTCGAGCTCCCCTCTGCAAAATACTCAGGCAAGATTTCAACGCCGTGCACAACCATCTGTGCATGTACACCCCCCTCCGACGCTCTTCCATCACCTGGCCTGATCGCTGACAAGTCGATTGCCATCCACTCTTTGGATTCCAACACCCCAAAACGTTGATGGAACTCAAGAACAAGAAACGACAGTTTTGAGGTTCAGATCAAAATAATGCTCCGACAACTTCCTCCTCGTTCAAGCGATACAAACCTCCGGATGCTTCGAGACTCCGGCTACACCACCATTAGCCTCCATAATACCATTCCTCTAATTTTCGTGAAGCTCTGTCATCTAGGTGTGTCGAAATCGAAAATTTACAGAGCTCAGTGAAACTCGTGACAAAAACCCTACTTTAATCACAATCTCAAAATCTATGCATTCGAAAATTATTTTAACATTTTTCTTGTGTCAAATGGATTACAATCTTGCTTCATATCAATTTACAGGAATTTAAATCAATTTAATCTTCCAAAATCGACAAAAACCCATTTTAGTTTCATTTCAAAACAGCTCTTAATACCCTTGCGTAAAAATCATAATTTTTATTCTAAAAATCACAATTATGTGTATGAAATCTAAATATGTTATTAAATTTACAAATTTAAACATTCGAATTTTGAACCTTTGATTTCTTTACCTGTAACTTGAAATAAACAGTGTTTATATCTTACTGTTATACTTCAATTACATTCCCAAGCTTCTGTTTTCAGTTAAACAATCTGTATTACTTACATTTCTAGGTTTAAAATTTATTTGAATGGATTAGTATTAATATTCTCTGCTCCTTTTTGCTCAAAAGCTTGAAACAAATTAGGGACAGAGAGCTTCCAGTGCATAAAAGAAATACAGGTCCATTTATTTTCCATTTATTTTCAATATATATATAGCAACACAAAACATCAGAAGCTAATTATCATACTTAAAATTTAAGAAAGTATGTTTACTCACACGAATAAAACTTTGAACAGAAGGCAAGGTGTTGATGGAACTGCAGACGAAATTTCCTGAAGCCTTTTCACTGCTTTGATAACTAGTTTGAAAATATAAGGTGATGTTTATTCTTCTCTTTTTTTTATATATAAACTCAGTGTAAACGAGAACGAAAGATAGGGTGGTATATATAGATGAAAGTTACAAGTTGATGAAATTTAGGCAAGATATTTTAGTATACAAAATTTATAGGCTGAAAAGATTGATTTGTGGCTTCATTAATTAATTTTGTCAGGTTGATATTATTACCCTATACTCAATTATTACCCTAAACTCAATAGATGTCCAGGTGGCTTCATTAATTAATTTACCTTGTCTTACTTAAGAAGCTTGCTTACGAATATAAGTGTGTTATATTATTTTATTTTATTTTTTTATGGTGCAGCCTGATTTTGAATTCTTTGTTTGTTGAGTGTAAATATAACTTGTTAATTTCATACTACATTGCTAAGAGTTTATGCTTTTACTTGATTTCTTATTTCAATTTTATATATATTCTCTTCGTATGTTGACTAACAATATTTAAGGACATTTATACGTTTATTTGCATTTAACATTTATCATTTAGTTTGATAGTCTTTGATGTATTTCAAAATTATAACCTATATATAATATTTATCAATTGTAAACAAAGTGAAATATTTTAATTCAATTACATAAGATAAATACTATGTAAGAGATTTATTTTAAATTTTCAAATGTAACTTTTCTTTCTAAAATACAATTTTATATAAACAAATGGCAATCATTCCAAAAGATTTATTTATTTTAGAATGATTAGTTTATATTTTATTTAATTGGATTAAATATTTATTAAGATAAATAGGGTCAAAATCCTGGGTCGTTACACTTGTGACAATTCTCGAGTGGAAATCTACAATTTGTTCATAAATATTTAAGTTAAGCCAGTGGTTATAGGACATGAAACTAAACTCATTTATTTACTAGCTTAGTGTAATTCACACTTTTTCTATTGATCAATGGTGATCATTTTATGGTTTAGAATAGCGATATGCGATGTCGCTTTGTCCACGTGGGGGACTGTACCTCGTTTTATTGAGTTTCGTCTCATTTCGTTTATAGGCTAGTGAACTATGGGTTCTTTGGAGTTTCGACACACCTTTATGGGCTAGCGACCCATGTTCTTTTATGGAGTTCGGCTTCATCGGGCGTACCGTTTTTGTACTACGTCGTTGTTCCGAATTATTTGAGTTTCAGGTTCATCGCGCATACCACTATTGTACTACGTCGTTGTTCTGAATTATTCGAGTTTCAAGTTCCTTGGGTGTACCGTTATTGTACTACGTCATTGCACCGGCTCTATGGTTAGCCACCATGGGATACGTCCCGTTTTTTATACACGTTTTGGTGAGTCTTCATGCTCCCTTTTTTGATAGGCCTCTCCCTTTGTGATTTTTGGATTTCTAATTGATGATTTCTAGAATTTATGTTTCACCAATTTTTGCGATTTATATTGATAAGATTGATCAATATTTGTGGTTTGGTGAATAAGCTGAAGTATTTGACATTCTTTTTGGTGCTTGAGAAAATTTGAGATATTTTATGATTTTTTTGTTATCTAATATATACTTGTCACAGTATGGCATTATTGTTATCATACAATATTTTCATATCTCTTATCCTATCTCATTTTATATGATATTTATAGCTAGACTAATCCGTTTTTTATTTTCTTTATAAATAATACTCGTGTCAGACCGAGGTATTTCAGGTGCATCTACTTGGCTTCTTATCAGGGTCCATCGCCTGACTTTTGGCTAACTACTTTAACTTAGTAGTTTTTTTTATACATTCAACATAGAGACTCCTTGATGTATACATATTCTTTTGTCTTGCAATTGTACCTATTCTTTTGTGATGTAGTGGATCATATATGACCACTACTTTGATGTACAATTTTATATATTGCATTCATGTCTATTTCCGCCTTAGTGATATGAATATCTGTGAGTGATTTTGTGTTATGATTATTTTATATTTATTTCCGAAGACCTCATAGCCACTATGTCGTAGCTTTGATTTTGTACTGATATGTCGCACTTCCTCTTGAAACGAAATGCATGTAATACTTTTTGGCATATCGGTGCTCGCACAAAGCAATTACACAGATGGTCGCTTCTCAATAGCCTTATTCTTCGTGGTAGTTGGCGGCATTACTCCGTAGTGTTCTTTGCTAGTGTGAGTATAAAGGTGGGCGTCACACTAAATTACATTAAATTTATTTTAAAAATAGTGAAATTTTAATTGTATGTCTTAAGTAATTGTCGAAGTCATCGAAAATCGTCGTTAATTATAGCTGTCGACAATCTTCAGAAACCGTCAGTATGTTGCGATTATACCTACAGCCGAGTCCGGCCTGATTCACTATCTTCCTTCCCAAAACCTAAAATTCTTCCCCAAATTCAACCAAGCTCCGTCGCCCGTCTTCACTCCCCATCAACATCCATCAGAATCTTCATCAATTTGCAGTCTCCAACCATCTACGCCTTCAATTCATCAAAAATTAGGTAATTCTATACCTAAACTAATTAATCTTAATTATTATAAAATTACAACTAATTTGTGGTTATATTTGTTGATAATAGCCCATTGGTTGTTCATAATTGAATATTAGATGATTAAGATATGTTTACTAGGGTTATTAGTGTTTAAATCTGATAAATAATGTATAAATAGTGCTAATTTGGGTTAATTAGTGTATATTCTTATTAGTGTAACATAACTTAGTGTAAATTAGTATATGTGTTTGAAAAACATTGACGAAAATAATTTACTTACATAATCGTTTAATATTTTATACCCTTAGTTGTATATAAATCTAGTATACATGTATGGGTATGTGGTAATATAAACAAATTAGTGTATAATGTTAATTTTTTATTACTTTGTAATAAATTCAAGTTAGTGTTAGCTGAATGTTGTAAAAACCAATTTTTAATTACTCTTTAATTGTTACGAATTCAAATAATCAATTAGTGTTAATGCTAATATAAACAAATTTGTGTATAATGATAACAAATTATATGTTTAATAAAAAATTAAAATATATAAATTGTAATGACTTCGATTTTCGACCCTCGAAAATCGACACTAATACATCCACTAGACTATGTGCCGAACAATCGAATGCTTGAAAACCTGAATATTGTTGGAAAGGTAGAAGGAAGGAAGAAAGAAGAGAGAAGAGAGAAGAGAGGAAAAAGAAACTAAAAGCAACGCAGTTCTCACAATCACAGCGGAACAATATAAAATATAATATCAATGATCTTTACAAAAGTGAAACTATTATATACATACATCAATCATAGCACAACAACAAACCACAATCATCAGTCTGAACAGTTATAATAGTCTGTCCTCACAAATCCTGATGATTTCAACAACAAAGTTGTGGAAAATAAACATATACGTAAATACGACTTGAAGACCTTCAACCCGTCTCTTGAGCTCCAATGCATCCAAAGTAATTTTTAAATATGCTATGTCTGACCCAAGCATTATAATAAAATAACACCCGAGTCAGTCGGGAAACCATCGTGAGAAAACACATCGCATTGGATTTTAAAGTTACATGAAACCCTTAAAAATCAAAAGTATCTCGTAAGACCACGCCGCACATAAAATGGACGATATTTTATGCGAAATCCTCTAATATTATAATAATGTCTAGAATACAAATAATTATGAATCATAGCCGAAATTGTTACCTTATTATATTCCACCATACTAAGTATACAACTAAAACCATAAAGGCTCATGTTGGAAAGTGGATTTCATACAATGATCGGGCTACTGGGATACCACCCGTCACAGTGCATCTTTAGATAAAATAGCACCGAGGACCTCGCCTAGATTCCCTACCAACACAAAACTGGCATGCCCCTTACTGGATAATACTGAATATGATCACCCCTCTGTTAGTGGGCCCAAAGCATAAAATGAGAGATAATAGTGACTCTAGATAGGTATGACCATACCCTACTTGAGAGCAACTCACTTAGCCGTGCTGCATCTCCCATGTTTTAGTCATTCCCGGTTGATGAGACTTGAGGCTACATTTTACCTTTTATATAGTACTTCCCACTAGGAATACTAACGCTGTCCTCCATGCAACAATGCAATACCAGCATTCATCAATACAAGTTCATTTTGGGACTGAACGAAACACTTGAGATCTCCATCTTCAATTTCCATCATCCCTAAGGTGTCTTCACTTTGCAATGCTTAAGTTGGATCGAAGTGGTTTTCGGATAACATATCCAATCCTGATCTCTTTGAAACAACATTCAATATTTTCCAGTAAACTCAACCATAGTTCTTAAGGAGATAAACAAGCAAAGATAAGAGCAAATATCACATCCCAACTATTAGTGGACGGATTTCCTTATCATTGTTCTAGGAGAACGAAACGAGATTTATACGCATAGTACATCATCATTGGATATGACTGTGCCATACAACTCATGGGTCCAATTCCGATAGTCGATTATTTAATTATTGAATAAAAAACATTCAATTAAGAATTTAATTCCCATAGGGAAAAGTAATATTGGCTAAGCATCCCGTAACACTAAGCCTTTATTAATTATTCTATCATTAATTAAATCACTTTGTAAATATTTGTACAAAAAATCCTTTTACACACACACACACACATATATATCCAAAATCCTTATATTATCAATACTTGGAGAATATCCATATACTTATCTCAACACTATAAGTATATTCACAAAACTGAGAAAGATTCCCTTTCCATACAATTCAAAAATCATTTACAAATCCATTACCAATCTCAAAAACAATTTATCAAACCATTTATAAATACCATTTCTCAAGTCATTTATAAACTTACTTTTTATAAATACATGCAACTATTTATAAAGCTCTTCTTATTAACGTATAAACCCATTTATAAATTTCCTTTATAATTCTCCAACACCATTTGGAAAACTCTCTTCATACATTATAAATGGTTCACTTTTAAGTCTCCAAAACATTTTATAACTTCTCTTATAAAGCCCGAATCTATTTATAAAACCTTATTTATAAATCTCGAAAACATTTACAAATAAATAATAATCATTTACTTTAAAACGCTATTATATAATAATAAACATTATAAATAAGTAATTATTAACTTTAAACATATTAAAATTAGTAATTAACAAATTTCAAAACATTCTTTATAAACAATAATAAAATTATCTTTAACAATTTTATAAATAAAAATAATTAATTTCAGTAACGACTCGGAATTTTCGATCTCGAAAATTCCAGATAGCCAGGAAAGAAGAAAGAGATAGAAGAAGAAAACAGAAAAAAGTCTCAGAATCTCGCATTCGCAGTGGATCAAAACATAATATCAAATAATAACAGCTATAACAAGGAAAACTGTACTTATCAAATTACATTTTAATACATCAGAGTTACACATAAACACAGGACAGATACAATCATGTCATACATACTACAATATCACAGTGGCAACTCTCCATATGTTCCTGCCATCCAGCTCGCCTCTTGAGCTCCAGATCGTCCTTACCAGAAAATCTGTAATTACTCGGTCTGACTCAAGCATTACATCAAAGTAACACCCGGGTCAGGCTGGAAACCAACGTGAGTAAACCCATCTAACATGGAATACAAAAGCAAAGCTTAAATAAAACCCAGGGTAACTCTTATCAATTTACAAATTCACTATTTGTTAAAGACATCACTTGTTTCACACATCACTTTTTAAGTAGCACAACTTAGATCAAATGGTCCAATTCACTAAAATCATTCCAATCCAGCCTATTCACATATCAATTTATAAAGAATCAAAAGTGGTTTTGGGTATTTACTGATACCCGACTCCGGTCTCTTCGAATCCATGTCATCTCAACCTAAGTTATTCCCTTAAATACAATTCAACTTCAAATATAGGATATCACTTATACACAACAAATTATCATTCATAAATGCATTATCACAGCATACCTATCATATCACAAAATATTTCATCTCAGAGATATAAACCAACTTAAGGCATTTAATATCATTTAATCATTCACAAGCAAAATTTGATCACTTCCTAGTTAATTTAATTATCTCGAATTAAATTAATTCCTAACCCTAATCACATTGATTACCTTTACTTAACATTAATTAATCACAAATCAATTAATCGTCTTTTAATTATCCATCCAAATTAATCAACCTTGATTAATTTTCCTTTAATTACATCAAGTAATTAACCATTAATCAATTACACAATTTAATTAACCTCACATTCATATTAATTAAATTGATCCTTAATTAATCACCCATATTAATTAGTCTATAATCATTCATATTGATTAATTATCCTTTCATTAATCACACTCCTTAATTAAGAACTCCTTAATTAATTACTTTTAATTAATCAATCCTTTAATTAATTACCCTAAGTAATGAATCCTTAATTACTTTCACTAAGTAATTATCCTTCTTTATTAATTAAACAAAGTAATTAAACCCAAAGCTACTTCCATTCTCGAAATTAATTACATCCAGTAATTATCCATTAATTACTTTACTAAGTAATTACACTTATAAATCACATTAAGAAATTACTTAACCAATTATCCAGTGATTAATTAAACTAATTAATTAACTTAAACTAATCACATTAATTTAGTTAATTACATTAAGTAATTAATTCCTTCAATCGCTTCCTTAAGTAATAATAATAATCAATCCCAAAAATGATTATTCTAAATTAACCATCTTAAATTAATTAATCTAATTAATTATTCCCAATTCTGTTAATTAATGATTCCTAACCAATATTATTCATTAAATTCATATTTAAGAATTTTATTAAGTTAATTATTCGAACATAATTATTTTAGACAAACAAATTTAAAACATGTTTTATATTTAAAATTTAATCTTAAAAACTTGTTTTAAAATTTCACTTAGAACTTGGAATCTTTTCTATTAAAACTAAAACATTTTAAGAATATGAAATCTGGCTAAACATTTTCCTTTTATAAAACTATTCATGTTTTCAAATTTTGAAACCCTGGTAAAAACATTTACACACACCCGAGCAAACCAAACTCAAACCACTTCCCATCGAAACTCGAGTGAATTCCTGAGTAAATCATCGATATGTTTATGAGCCTTCAACTACCCGCCCTTGCTTCGAGTCGAACTCTGGAAAATTTCGAGACTTCTCGAGTAGCTCCTTCTTCCCAAACGATGAATGTAACGTCCGGACCTTTCGGCACGCTTTAAATCGACACACGTGCCAATTCAAACCATATGGAAGGGCGGATTGTTATGGGGTAAATAAGAAAAATAGAGAAGAAGTAATATAAAACAGAATCTCACAGCGGAAGGATAAAATATAATAAACAATATACAGTTCATTAAACTGTTTACAAATAATTGATTCTTCTTTATACAATGAATATCAGAGTTCACATACCAATAAATATCACTGCAGTGGAATTAAATATTGTAGTGGAATAATAGTAGATAATAGTAATACAAATCTTCATCTTCGTCCTCCAGAGCTAAAACTTCAAATCCTGAAACGCTCGGACTGACCCGAGTGAATTGAAAGGACAAAACACTCGAGTCAGAACTAAATGATCTTATGTAAGTTAAATCAACAGGAATAAATATGAGTGCAGTAACTCAAGAGATGCTCGAGATTTACATCTCCTAAGGATCCGTTAAACAATTTACTATGTAGTATATTGCGCTAATATAATAGTGTCTATTTGTAAAATAAACTTACTTTTAAATAGCGTTAAGGCTTTACATTTTCCACCTTAACACAGTTATATATTCCCATAGTCTATACAGTATCGTAATCTCCCCCGTACAGGGCGTCATCAGTGGGCACTCCATAGGTATGGTACAAAACAAAAATCGTATAAGGCGCGCTAGGGTAGGTGACACGGCAAAACTAGGCAATGCCAGGGTAGATATACCAATTACGCTTCCGGGTCGGTGGTAACGCGTAGCTCCTACTACCGCCCACCTCGAACAACACCACCAAATCAAAGAAATCAAAATTGGCCACCGAATCAATCCAAAAGTCAAAGTATAATATCGAAGGGATGTGTCCGATCAAAGGTGCTATCTTATTAACCCGTCGATCGCTCATGTTTTAGCCACCTTATGCCAACTCACGGGAGTCGGGTCCACGTATTTACCTTACAGGAAATGCCAACACCATCCTACTTCATTCTGGAATCTCCACTGCGTACACGGTTGTTAAAGTAGTTTTCGGAGTTGGCAGAGAGTATGACAACTTCCGATCCCGGTCTCTTCAACAATCAAACGTTACTATAACATCGCGGTCTTTAAAAATAATTATACTTTCAAAACTATAATATAATTATCCATTTCAAAACCCATAAATACGATATCATTTCCTTTTAAAACCCAAATACATATGATATCATTTTATTTCAAATATATTTCTTTTCCAAAATCATGCCACCTTTAAAATTTATAATAACCCGAAACCAAATATTTGAATTTTAACTTTCAAAATAATGCTTCGAAATCCATAGTTTAAAACCATAACTTTCAAAACTTAAATGGTTTGGATATTCAACATCATATAAAATAAAACAGTTGAATTTAAAATTTCTTTAAAAGTAAATAATTTCCACGTCTTCACAATTTTTATTCACTTTAAATTCACTCTAAACCCATAACCTTTGTATTCTCTTTCAGTTTAAATAAAACACTTCGATTTTCAATATTTCAAACTTTGAGTATTTAATGAATTTCAAAACTAAGGTTAGGGTTTCTAATCAACAATTCATTTTCCTATTATTTAGTTTGAAAGGTTTACATGATAATTCCATAACCATTTAAAATAAAACTAAATTTATTAACACTAAATATTTCCTTCCATTTTTTTATACTAGAATTATTCATTAAATCCAGTCATAAATATCATACCTTTAAAATTTCCAATTTACATAAGTTAACATCAACTAATGGAGTTAATTTTTTTAAATAAGCTCAATTCAAATTAAATTTCCAATTTATCATTCAATCTTAATTGATTTGAATCATTTAAAATTCTATATATATATATATACAAGATCTTAAACCTGTACTTAATCATATAATATAAATTATCAAATGCCATTTTCAACTTATTCATTTTTATTTAACGGATTTATGCATAGCTTAAATTCAACAATTTGACTATGTATATATATATATATATAAATATATTTATATCATATCCAAATTTAATATTTATTAAAACGTATCAAATCCAAACCATAAAATCATTTCAAAAACAATTTTACATACATACCGCGGTGCCTGTATATAATTTTCTATCCTATGGTCAAATGATACAGATATTTATAATTTCAATCCGCAATTAAAAATAAAAATGCGGTTGTATATCATTTCAAACCGCAATCCTGAATGAAATGAAAATGCATGATAACTTGCAGATTTTAAAATATAGTACACATCATCCATTCACCAGACATCAATCATCAACCATTAATTATAATCATCATCTAATTCAAACAAACATCAATATAGAGCATATAAAATATAATAAGGAATAAATAACATGTATTAACTAACAGTTGATATTCAGAAATAAATTTAATAACTGTTTGACTAGCAGTTTATGTACAAATAAATAAATTCTAACCGTCAGTTTATATGCAATAATAAAAATTCAGTTAAATTAAATAAATGCGATTTACTGAGATGATGAATAAAACATGCCAAACAGTCATAAATGAATTTCTACTCATATCTTAAGTCAATTTAATAAACATAAGAAATTTTAGAAGTTGTGAATGGGTTAAAACACTCACCTTTTGAATTTAAATCGAATTTAAATCCGATTTAAATCCAAAAATTTGACAGTCTCCAAATCCGTCCAAACAAGCGTCATAAGATCTGGAATTTTATTATGATCCTAACAAAAAAAATTGCACGTGAAACAGATAAGGTATGCAAAAGTTATGAATATTTTACAAATTGAAAAAAATATAAATATAAAACAAAACTAACCCATATTCAAGCCACGTCAACCCTCTCTTCCCTCTCTTCTCACGCGTTAGCATCTACAGGGTTTCGAACCCTAGCCCAAACGAGCTGCCATGACTTCGTGAATTTTAGGCGTCGCCTCGGTCGGTCAAAGCCACATCCACGACCAACGTCGAACTCGGTAGGACGAGCCGCCTCTAACCCCAACGTGTCTCCACCTCCAGCACCCCCTATGTCGACCGCCGCCGTGAGTCATACGGTCAAATTCTAGGCGAATTCTGGTGCTTATATCAGGAACTAACCGTATGGATCGAACCCCCCTTGCTCCCCTCTACTCATTTGTGCCCTTCGATCGCCAGGAAATTGGCGATCCACCGTCGATTTAAATCCGAGGTCAATGGATGGTCGAGGTTCACCTCGAATTTCAATGGAGATTCGAATCGAAAAACGAATTGTACCACCGAATTATGCTCGTCAAGAGCTTCATCATATATTTTTTTTGGAATTTTCTGAGGATTTTAATTTTAGGCTTTGGATTTGATTTTTGAAATTTGAATTTAGATCTAGGGTTTTGCAGCCATTGGGAAGAGAAAGAGTTGAAGAAATGAACGCACAAACAAATGAGAATAGAAGGAGGCTAGGGCTTATAATTGGATTTATATATGTAACAACCCGCATATTTGTCAATTTTATATTTAAATAGTTTATTTAAATATTTTATCGTTAGTCCGATTTTAGCCCGAAAAGCTACATTTTGCATACGTTCAAATTAGGACTCGAGACCACTTCCATTGAGTTCAAAATGACGTTTTCAATTTTTTTTAAGTATAAACTTTGATATGTTTGGAGTTGATGGAATTTCACTACTTTTTCGCTTAGGACTTTGGTTTGGAC
The DNA here is from genome assembly GCA_030765085.1 of Allium cepa. NCBI lineage: Eukaryota > Viridiplantae > Streptophyta > Magnoliopsida > Asparagales > Amaryllidaceae > Allium > Allium cepa. The sequence goes on along the minus strand of CM060937.1, from coordinate 761,673,766 downwards.
TTATCCTATTAGACCCAACCTCCACTCCCTCTTATCTTCATAATTTCCTAACAACATAAGCTTCATTAAAAATGGTGAGTGGAATGGGAAATTAAAATTCCAAGCCCAAGTTCTCTTGCTAATCCAACATTCAACTCGAAATTCAAAGAGAAGACATTGGATTCAAGCTTCTTGTGTTGAGATTGAAGTGGGATTGATTCTTTCGTTGCTCTAAGCTTCATTTTCATCGATTTTTGGTGCAAAGGTGAGATTTTTATCACACATTCTTGTCCATAACTATCTTGGAATGTTGGGAATGAATTCCTATCATTTTAGCATGTACATTTGCATTTGGTTTGGATTGAATTGGTGAAAAACTCCAATTTTCGTGTGATTTGCGTTTTTATGGCCCTAGGTCGTTCTGCATGGAAAAGTCACACAGGGTTTAGGTCGTTTCTAGCCTTAATTTGTTCTACAGCATTAGGTCGCTCGGCTCTAGGTTGCTAAGCCGTAGGTCACTCGGCCTTTGAGTCTCTGGGTCGTTCGCATGAGATAGGTCGTTAGACCTTAGGTCGTTTCCAATAGGTCGTTCGACAGATCGCTCGCCCCTTTCCCCTTTAGGTCGCGTGTTCTACTAGGTCGCGCGCATCCTTAGGTCGTTCGTTCGGCCTTGTCATTGCTAGGTCGTGAGAACTTTTAGGTCGCTTGGCCTTAATTCGTCAGGTCGTTTGGCCTCATTTTTAGGTCGCTCGACCTTAACTTCACCTTAGGTCGCAACTTCTCGGCCTTGCCTTTGTTAGGTCGCTCAGCCTTAATTGGTTAGGTCGCATGGCCTCGTTACTTCCTTAGGTTGCGTGGCCTGTTTGTACTTAGGTCGCGCACCATCTTAAGATTGCTTATCCTCTAGTTCGTGCACCACCTTAAGGCATTAGGTCGCTTGACCCATCCACTAGGTCGCTCGGCCTTACTTATACATTAGGTCGCACCTCGTTAGGTCGCGACTTTGCGTAGCTCGGTCTGCTTCAACTCTTTAGGTCGTTTTCACCTTAGTTTGGCCTTGTTAGGTCATAAGAGTAATTACACTTTGATGGTTTTTGGGAATTGATTTCCTTGGATTTTATTCACGTCTTCGAATGTGAATTTTTGTGACTTGTTGTTTCTACAACCAATTTTGTGATTTGTCACTTTAAATATATAAAAGGTTCCAATACCAGTAGTAAATATTAAAACTCTTTCATCAAAGCGATTTCAACTCTATTTTATTACAAAGTTTTTTTCCTAAAACATTTTTCTAATCTATTAGTATATACAAACCTTTGCCTCACTCGAATGAGAAATTTAATTAAATGGCTTAGTAAAACAAGTGGTATGAAACGCTTGCGTTTGCTTCGTCAGTTAATTCTTGGACTTGTTCGATTGAACCTTTTGTGACAAATTCCTAGTGAAGATCAACAGTTTGTTCGTGAATATTTAAGTTGAGCAAGTGGTTATGGGACATGAGGCTAAACTCATATATTTACTAGCTTAGTGTGATTGACACTTCTTTATGATCAATTTCGACCATTTTTGTGATTTAGACTAGCAGTTGTGCTATGTCTCTTTGTCTACGAGGGAGACTAAACCCTGTTTGTGTGATGTTTCTACATCACATATGTGGGGTAGAGCCCCACGGTCTTCGGGCCATTCTTGTGGAGCTTCGGTTAAAAATTAATGGTTAGCTGCCAAGAGATAGCGTCTCCTTTTGTGATACACGTGTTGGTGATTTTTCATGCTCCCATTTTGTGATAGGCCCCTCCCTTTTTGTGATTTCAGGATTTCTTGTGATTATTTCTACAATTTTGTGCTTCACCAATTTCAGTGATTTCCATTGATAAGTTTTATCAAATTTTTGTGTATTGGTGAATTCATGTGTCATTGACTTGTTATGAATACAAGTTTAGGGTATGATACCCCTTTTGGATCTTTGAGAAGATTCTTGTGACATTGATTGATCTCTTGTTGATTTTCATTTACATGCTTATTATAGTATGTCATTATGGTTATTATATGTTCATGCCATATCTTTTATTCTATATCATATCCTCTGATATTTAAAGCTAGACTGATCCGCTTATTATTTTCTTATGAAATAATACTCGGGTCAGACCGAGATGTTACAGGTGCTTCTGCTTGATTTCTCATCCAGGATCATTACCTTGACTTTTGGTTCACTACTTAGATTAGTAGATTTTGTTGTATACATATGAGATATAGACTCATGGATGTTTTCATGATCTTTTGTATAGCAATTTTGGCTATTCTTTTGTGATAGTGTGGATCATGTTTGACCCCTACTCTGATGTACACTTTCGTGTGTTATATATTCATATCTTTTTCCGCCTTTGTGATATGGATGTCTGTGACTGATTTGTGTTTTGTTTATTTCTATATTTTTTTCCAAAGACTATATATAGCCACCGTGTAGTAGCTTTGAGTTTGTGTCGGTATGTCGGATTTCCTCCTTAAATGAAATGCATGCTATACTATCTGACATATCGGTGCTCGCACAATGAAATTACATGGATGGTTGCTCCTCAACAGCCTTATTCTCCGAGCTAGTCGACAGCATTACACCGTAGTGTTCTTGACTAGCGTGGGTATAGAGGTGGGGCTTCACAGCTTGGTATCAGAGCCAAACTTCGGAACAAAGTAGAATAGTTTAACAAGGATCGTCGTCCTAGGTCCATCTTAGGAGTCGTGCTTTGGGATATTATTCAGCTCTTCGTACCGTTCTATCCTATTTTCCTTTATGATTCCTTGCTTCACCTATCAAGAATGTTTAATATTCGTTTGGTGAATAATCTTCTTCCTCTTCTTTCTTTCTTAAGGAAGAGAAATGGTTAGACCAGGCCGTCCCAGCGCCAGTCAACCTAGAGCTACTCTCCAAGATGGAGTTTTTTATGACTGCACAATAGCTTCTTGACTTGGTAAAGAATGCTCAGGCAGCTAGTTCTAATTCGGAACTTACTCACTCTAAGTCTGGATTTGCACGTTTGTGCAACGATTATACCAACTTGGGTGGGAAACCATTCAAGGGTTCTGAAACTATTATTGATGTCCAGGCTTGGTTAAGATCATGCGATCGAATCTTTTCTCGCATGAATCTTATCGATCTTCACCGTGTTCAGGTGGCTTCTAGTATGCTCCAAGAAAGTGCATTAGACTGGTATGAACTTCTTATTTCTGAGATTAATGAAGCGGATCTTACATGGGAGAAATTCCATGAATGCTTCGAATTAAAATTTGTGCCAGAAGCTGAGAAGCTAACTTTGGCTCGCCGTTTTATTGACCTTGTTCAAGGTGAATCTTCTGTGACAGACTATGTCGCATCTTTCGAATCTCTTTCCAAGTATGGGGTTGAATACATTAATACCCCATTGAAGAAAAATCAGAGATTCGTCTATGGCTTGAACAAGAATCTCAAGAAGCCATTACTTCTTAAATTAGAAGTTTCTTTTAATCAACAGATTGATATCGCTCTTCGTCTTGAAGAGGCAGATAAAGAAAGTGATGTCGAGGTTATGGGTGCCAAACCAAAATTCAACAACAAGAAAAGGCCAAATAAGTTCAAAGGACCTTATCCCAATAAAAAGGGGAAACAAGCAACTCCTGCCACAAATACTTCTTCTTCTAGTAGTGGACAATGCTTCAACTGTGGTTCTAAGGACCATTATGCGAACAAGTGTTCGAAGCCACGTTCTTGTCGCTATTGTAAAAGCCCGGATCATTACATACATGTATGTCCCAGACTTCAAGGCAAGAAGGAGGGAAAGCCGAATGTGGCTCAAGCCCCTGGCAACACATCTCGTGGTCAAGGTATTTCTCATTCTATCCTTGATGGCATTATTCTATTTCGTGATCATCTTATTCGAGTTCTTTTTGATACGGGTTCGTCCCACTCTTTTATTTCAAAAGAACTCGTTGATACTTTTTCTTTGGATGTTTTCTGTTTAATGACCTCACTGAAAATTGCGAATCCGGTTGGTGGATCCGCAACACTTAGTTTGATTTGTAGAGATGTCGAGATTATTTTATGTGATTTTTCTTTCCTAGCCGATTTGCATGTTATGCGTTTGTAACATCCCCTTTTTTTTAAGTAGTTGAATTTGAACATTTAATTCATTTTAAATGTTTAATGTGGATCCTTAATTGATTTTGAAATGAATGACTTCGGATTCAATCAATGAAAATAAGCTATAATTTTTAATTGTAGTAATTCTGGTTGAATTTGAATAACGAGAGAATAATATTTAAATATTCAGAAATGGGATAAAGGTAAATCTGGATGTAAATAGTTATACAAATGGTTTTCAAATTTATTTTTAAGTCTATTTGAATATAAATAAGGTGGTTGGATTTTTAGACAAACTTAAAAGTCAATAAGTAATTATTTGGAATTTTATATTAATTTAAAAATGAATTTAATATTATTAAAATGCAATTTAATCAGATTTTGGTCCGGAATGAGCCAGAATGATTTTTATGGTGTTTATAAATTTTATATGAATTATTATTAAGTTAGTAAAATTTTAAAAGTAAATTTTTAAGCGTTTTCGACAATTTTGAAAATCGCTTGATTTAATAGACGAGTTAAAATAGCCTTCCGGGGCACAGTCTCGGAATTCGACGAAACCAGTTTCATTGGATCTGTAATAGTTAGTTATTATCGGATTTCAATTTTCGTAGCAATCGGAGTTGTCGTTTGACCGTGGCAGCACGAAACGCTTAGAAATCGATTTAACCGATTTAATTTTAAATTTATCGTTTAATTCCGTAACTCGCATATACGATCAAATTAGCTTACGAAACTTGTTCCATTGTGTCCGGTATGCGGCCTGTCGAAACGCGTGGATTGGAGTCAGTTTGCGTAAGCGGTAAATTGATTAGGAAGATTAATATAATAATTAATAATATTATATATATACATCAGAATTTCTTAAAACCCTAGCAAAAACAAACGCGAGCCACCGCAGTTATTCAATGGTCGACGTTCCTCCATGTTTCGCCTCCGTTTCTGTTAAATCCAGCGATTATTTGAAAAAATCTTCAACATGGAAGTTGAAGCTCTCGAGAAGCTCTTCCATACCAACGCGTATGATCGTCTATTGCTGTGTGGTTTATGGGAAATCGCGTTTTGAAGGTCGCGATATGCTTTCGTTCGTGCTCGATTTCAAGGAGCCTGAGGCGACCGAGTTCGAGGTGGTTTCGGCTATGGGTAGAGCTTGTCTCGACGTTCGAGAGGGTGGCCTTGGATCGACTTTGCAACGAGCGTGGGTGGTCGCGAATTGAGGGCGTGATGGGTTGTTCCGTTCGAAATTGTCCTGATGCTTGCATGAGGAGGGTGTACTATGCGGCCTAGAGTTAGATTATAGATCTAGCGGCCAGGATTTCTTATGGTAAATAAAATAAAAGAAATTTGTTTTAAAATTCGATTCGAAACTTTATAAAATCCTAACTAATTCATACGTAGTCAGATTTGTACGAATTTGATAGCGCCGGAATCGCAGAAAAGAGTACTTCGCAGTGGAACAGTTCCGGATCCATTCCGGGTAGGTAGAAATTTTCGTTTGATCGAACGTCGTTCGGTTTAATTTAGATTTCGAATGCTCGCCGAAAATCAAGGTGAGTTAATCTCACTCACATCTGGAATGTTAGCTGATTTAAATAGTTAATATTTAAATATCTGTGTGATTGGTTGAAATGTTTCTTTATATCAGCCTGGATTGATATATTTATAGTGTTGTGCTAATATTTGTGGATGCAGGGAAAACAGGTTGGAGGGATCCAACTGGATTCCTCACAATGTAGTAATTATTTTTATAATTGATTATGATGCGTGTTATATATTGTGATTGATAAATTTGGTATTAAATTGTATTGTGAAATTGTGGGATAAACTATAAGCCCAGGATGTTAAATTATAAAGAAATTTGGAGTTTTAATTTTAAAGAAATTAAATTGGATTTTCAAAAGAATTTAAGAAAATTTATAAATAAGGAATTTAAAGGAATATAAAAAATTAGAATCTGTTTGGGTGGAAAATTGGAATGAAATTTGTATTACAATATTGCTTAGTAAATTATAAATCCATAATTAATTATAAATGGAGGAATTGAATTCTAGAGAAATAAAAGATATTGTTAAATAATGAATTTTAAAGAATTAAAATTTGAAATTTATTTAGAATGGAAATTTAAAATTTGTAAAATCTAGAATGATAAACAAAGAGAAATGTTATCAATTGATAAATGTGAAAGTAAATTTATGTTATTAAACCATAAAACTAAATTGAAATAATCAACAGAAATCGTGAGAAGGATTTCTGTGATGTTTAAGTGGAAATGAGATTCCTTGGGATAACCAAGTTCGAGTTTAAACTGATTTTATAAAAAGAAAGTTTTAAAAATTCAAACTTGTTTAAAAGTGTGTTTGGAAATTATTATTTTAAAATAATTATTAATTATTAGCAATAGTAAATTTTATAAATACCTTAATAATTATTTTTACAAATGGATTTGTTTAAAAGACTAGTTTTGGACTTAAGTCATTTGAAATGAGTATCTATCTTATTAAAAACACTACTTTTAAATTTAGTTTATTAAAAACCTTATTTAAAATCAAAGTTTACATCTTAATAAATGGTTTTACTGTACATATTTTGAAATTATATTTTGAGTAAGTAACTAGAGGTGAATTTACGTATTTTAAAGTATATTTCAATATAAAATGTTTTTAACTGCTTTCAAACTAAGTTGTTTTGAACTTGGTTATTTCCAATGGAAATATATGGTAAAGGATTTACGTTGTAAAGGTAAGAACTTTGAGAATTGTTTTCAAATGAGCTTTGGAAATTTGAAAATATATCTTTTAAAGATATTTGAGGCAAATAAATAATGTGGGACTTATTTATTGCGTGATGGATGCTTATGGATGTTTGTGAATATAAATTGATAGTTAAATCACCGACTATCAATATTGGACAAATGTGTTGATCGTTTCGAAGAGACCGGGATCGAGATTTATTTCTCGAAAACCCCTTCGATCCGATTTGTACGTTTTCGTGCGAAAAACGTGTTTAGAGTCGAAGATGGAGCAGTGAAGTGCAAGGGCTAGTCGCTACTAATCCTGAGGATATTTCCAAAATGGATGTAGTAGGAATAGTGCCTTCGGTTCCGTTCGAACCCGGGACGGACTTGTATGGATGAATGCTTGCGAAACATCGTCAGGTGGGCGATGGGCATTCTAAGTGAAAACGTTCTAAAGGTAACACTTAGCCTCAAGCCTCATCAACCGGGAATGACTGAAAATCAGGGGATACGCAGCAAGGTTAGGTGGGTCATGCCCAAGCAGGACAAGATATTTCCCCTGTCTAGATGTCCCTTATATATTTTTGGCTTAGTGGGTGGTTGGTCGCGCCAACCACGGGGTTTATCTTGTTCGGGACTATTCAGTAAGGAATGGTTCCGGCCTTGTGTTGCAGGGGATGAAGGGAGTAGTCCTCGGTACGGTGATCTAGGCCCCGTACTGTGACAGGTGGTACCCCAGTGCCTAGTCATTGTTGGAAATCCATTTTTCCCTACGAGCCTTGTACGAGTTTTGTTTGTATTACCCACTTCTGTGGCTAGTAGCTGGAATTTAATAGATGTAACAATTTCGGCTATTTTATAAGTATTTGTAAATAGACCCTATTATAATATCAGAGGATTTTCTATAAAAAGCGTTTTAGCTATCGTAAGGTAAAAACCCGACATGTTTATTTGTGGCGTGGTCTTACGAGATGCTTTTGTTTTCAAAGGATTTTTGAAACGTTAATAATCAATTTGGATGCATTATTATCAGTTGGTATTCCAGACTGACTCGGGTGTTATTTCATTATAATGCTCGGGTCAGACCGAGTATTATCTGTATAGGATAGGATGCTTTGGAGCAGGAGAGGAGCTGGAGTACGAGACGTATTATCCGTATTTATATATATATATATATATCCGCTGTTATGACGGTATGGTATGTCTGATTGGTATTGATTGATGTATGAGATTCTCTGATGATATGATGTATAAAACAGTTATAGATTTCATTTTGTGTAAAGTTCTATATCTACTATTATATTATATTCCGCTGCGACTGTGAGATTCTGATATTGTTTAGTTTCTTCTTCTATCTCTTCTTCTTTAACCCCAATGGTTCGTAATTTTGTGCCACTTGAGTTAATAGAGGTAGAATAGTATTGATTCAAAGGGGTACGGATTTGCGGGCTGTCACAGCGTTACTTAGGCTTTGGAATGATTTTGGGAATGGATTGGCTTAACCGTTATAAAGCTTATATCCTATGTCCTAAGCGGACTATTCATCTTCGACATCCTTAATATGTTAAGCAGAATTCTATTATTTTTAAATATTCAAATTCCTGCTTGGTTGCATCATTATATTCATTAAATCCTCATGATGACCATAATGACGATGAGGAGGATATAATTTCTCTTATTCACGTTGTTCGTGAATTTTCCGACATATTTGAGCCTGTTCTAGGTCTACCACCTAAGCGAGCAATTGAGTTCAGAATTAATTTTACCCCTGCAGCTCAACCTATTACTCGTTCTCCTTATCGCATGTCCAACAAGGAAAACGAGGAGATGCGCAAACAGTTATCCGAATTGGAGAGAAGCAATTTATTCGCTCTAGTTCCTCGCCTTGGGGAGCTTTAACAATTTTCGCGAAGAAATCCGATGGTACACTTAGGCTTTGCGTTGGCTACCGCAAGCATAACGACCTTACTATCAAGAATAAATATCCTCTACCTCGGATTGATGACCTTTTCAATCAACTTAGTGGTGCTAGAGTCTTTTCACAATTGGAGTTGGCTACCGGTTTTCATCAGCTTCGTATTGCTGAGGATAACATTCCTTTGACATCGTTTCGTACTCGTTATTGATCTTATGAATGGCTTGTTATGTCATTTGGTTTGACGAATGCTCCGGCTTATTTCGTTGACCTTATGAATCGAGTTTTCAAAGATTTCCTCGATCATTTTGTTCTCATCTTTATTGAGGGTATTCTTGTGTATTCAAAAACCGAAGAGGAACATGAAAAGCATCTTCGGATTGTGTTGGAAACTCTTAGGAGTAATCAATTAAAAGGAAAATTTTCTAAATGCCACTTTTGGCAATCTCGTGTGAAATTTCTCGGTCATGTTATTTCCGAATCCAGAATTTCTGTGGATCCTTCAAAGATTGAAGCGATTCAAGATTGGAAGAGACCGGAGAGTGTGACAGAAATCCGTAGCTTTCTCGGATTGGCGGGCTATTACCGCCGTTTCATAAAAGATTTTTCTAAAATCGTCGTGCCTCTTACTGGCTCAACAAAGAAAGGAGTTAAATACATTTAGTAGGACAAATGTGAAGCTTCTTTCCAGAAATTAAAAGAACTCCTTTCCGATGCACCTATTCTTGTTATTCCCGAAGGAAATCAAGATTTTGTTGTTTATACCGATGCTAGTCGCGTTGGTTTGGGTGCCGTTCTGATGCAAAAAGAACGTGTTATTGCTTATGCTTCTAGGCAATTGAAGCCAGCTAAGACTAGATATGCCACTCATGATTTAGAACTCGTGTCTTTTGTTTTCGCTCTTCGTATTTGGCGTCATTATCTTTTAGGAGAAAAGTTTATTCTCTACACCGATCATAAGTCTTTGAAATATTTGTTTTCTCAAAAGGAACTTAACTTGCATCAACAGCGTTGGCTTGAATTCCTTGCATCTTATGATCTTGATATTCTTTATACTCCTAGAAAGGGAAATCGAGTTGTTGATGCACTTAGTCGCAAACAACAAGCGGTTGTTTCCATGATGATATCCGAATGGAATGATATCGAGATTTTATCCACTTGTGAAATTCGAGATCGAGTTTCCGATTTATATTCATCTCTTGTTTTATATAGTCTTGAAGCTCGTCCTTCTCTTTTAGACCGCATTTTGGAAACTCAAGGACTAGATCCCCAATTGGCTCTTCTTAGCCAAAGGTTGAGGGATAAAACTGATATTGAAGATTTGAAAGACTTTGATATCGATTCTCGTGGCGGCATTCGAAAGTTTGGTAGACTTATCGTGCCAAATATTAGTGATCTTCGTAAAGATATTTTAGAAGATTCTCATCGTTCTAAGTTTACCATTCATCCCGGTGTAGTAAAATGTACGCAGATATGAAGCGACTTTATTATTGGGAGGGAATGAAATCTGATATTGCTAACTTTGTTAAGTGTTGCATGACTTGTCAAGGCCGAACACCAAAGGTCTGGTGGGTTATTGCAACCATTGGAAATTCCAATTTGGAAGTGGGATCAAATTTCTATGGATTTTATTGACGGCCTTCCCCGTTTTCGCTCGGGTCATGATAGCTTATGGCTTATAGTTGATAGACTTACTAAATCCGCCCATTTTATTCCCGTTTGGTCTAACCGAACCGTTCCTCTTTTGGCCAAACTCTGTATCAAAGAAATTGTTAAATTGCATGGTGTTCCTACTTCTATTGTTAGCGATCGTGATCCATTGTTTACTAGTGGATTTTGGAAGAATCTTCAAAAAGCTTTAGGAACGAAGCTTAATTTTAGCACCGCTTATAACCCCCAGTCCGATGGACAAACTGCGCGTGTGAATCAAACACTTGAACATCTTCTTCGTGCTTGTGTGCTTGATTTCGGTGGAAGTTGGGAAGATCATATTTCACTTGTTGAATTTTCCTATAATAATAGCTTCCAATCTAGCTTTGGTATGACACCTCTCGAGGCACTCTATGGAAGGCCATGCCGATCTCCTTCTTGCTGGCTTGAGGCCGGTGAGAAGCTGGTTTTAGGTCCAGATTTTATTCTTGATTCCACATAAAAGATCGAACTTATTCGTCATAGGATGAAAGAAGCCCAGAGTAGACAAAAATCCTATGCCGATAACCGGAGAAGGAAGTTAGAATTTTCTGTGGGAGATCTAGTATTTATTCGTGTTTCACCTATGAAGGGTGTTGTACGTTTCAGTCGATCGGGAAAATTAGCACCTAGATATATTAGTCCATTTCCTATCACCGAACATATTGGTTCCATGGCTTATCTCCTTTCATTACAGGCTTAGTTTTCTACCATGCATGACGTGTTTCACGTTTCTCAATTACGGAAATGCCTTCGAGATTCCGATTCTATTCTTGAGCCTGGTGTTGTGGAAGAAATTGAAGTTTCGCCTAATTTAACTATGAGCAGCATCATATTCGAATTATTGCTTCGGAAGTCAAACGACTTCGAAATAAAGATGTTTCGCTTGTTAAAGTTCAATGGTCCTCAAATCCTAAAGATTGTTCTTGGGAATCTAGAGAATTCATTGAGCATACACATCCAGACTTACTTAATCATGCTCTTTGAGGTGAACTTATTTCAAATTTCTTTTGTGTTAATATGCTCTTATGGTTGTTACTTTTTATTTCCATCTTATATATTGCGAGGACGCAATTTCTTTAAGGAGGGGAGAACGTAACAACCCACATATTTATCGATTTTATATTTAAATATTTTATTTAAATATTTTATCGTTGGTCGGATTTTAACCCGAAAAGCTACTTTTTGCATACGATCAAATTAGGACTCGAGACCACTTCCATTGAGTTCAAAATGATGTTTGCAATCTTTTTAAGTATAAACTTTGATATGTTTGGAGTTGATGGAATTTCACTACTTTTTCGCTTAGGACTTTGGTTTGGACTTAGCCTATTAGACCCAACCTCCACTCCCTCTTCTCTTCATAATTTCCTAACAACATAAGCTTCATTAAAAATGGTGAGTGGAATGGGAAATTAATATTCCAAGCCCAAGTTTTCTTGTTAATCCATCATTCAACTCCAAATTCAAAGAGAAGACATTGGATTCAAGCTTCTTGTGTTGAGATTGAAGTGGGATTGATTCTTGCTTTGCTCTAAGCTTCATTTTCGTTGATTTTTGGTGTAAAAGTGAGATTTTTATCTCACTTTCTTGTCTATAACTGTCTTGGATTGTTGGGAATGAATTTCTATCATTTTAGCATGTACATTTGCATTTGGTTTCGATTGAATTGGTGAAAAACTATAATTTTCGTGTGATTTGCGTTTTTATGGCCCTAGGTCGTTCTGCGTGGAAAAGTCACGCAGGGTTTAGGTCGTTTCCGGCCTTAATTTGTTCTATAGCGTTAGGTCGCTCGGCTCTAGGTCGCTAAGCTGTAGGTCGCTTGGCCTTTGAGTCTCTGGGTCGTTTGCATGAGATAGGACGTTAGACCTTAGGTCGTTTCCATTAGGTCGTTCGACAGATCGCTTGCCCCTTTCCCCTTTAGGTCGCGTGTTCTACTAGGTCGCGCGCATCCTTAGGTCGTTCGTTCGGCCTTGTCATTGCTAGGTCGTGAGAACTTTTAGGTCGCTTGGCCTTAATTCGTCAGTTCGTTTGGCCTCATTTTTAGGTCGTTCGACCTTACCTTCACCTTAGGTCGCAACTTCTCGGCCTTGCCTTTGTTAGGTCTCTCGGCCTTAATTGGTTAGGTCGCGTGGCTTTGCTACTTCCTTAGGTTGCATGGCCTGTTTGTACTTAGGTCGCGCACCGTCTTAAGATTGCTCATCCTCTAGTTCGCGCACCACCTTAAGGCATTATGTCACTTGACCCATCCACTAGGTCGCTCGGCCTTACTTATACATTAGGTCGTACCTCATTATGTCGCGACTTTGCGTAGCACGGCCTGCTTCAACTCTTTAGGTCGTTTGCACCTTAGTTCGGCCTTGTTAGGTCGTAAGAGTAATTACACTTTGATGGTTTTTGGGAATTGATTTCCTTGGATTTTATTCACGTCTTCGAATGTGAATTTTTGTGACTTGTTGTTTCTACAACCATTTTTGTGATTTTTCACTTTAAATATATAAAGGTTCCAATACTAGTAGTAAATATCAAAACTCTTTCGTCAAAGCGATTTCAACTCTATTTTATTACAAAGCTCTTTTTCCTAAAACCGTTTTCCAATCTATTAGTATATACAAACCTTTTCCTCATTCGAATGAGAAATTGAATTAAATGACTTAGTAAAACAAGTGGCATGAAACGCTTGCGTTTGCTTCGTCGGTTAATTCTTGGACTTGTTCGATTGAACCTTTTGTGACAATTTCCTAGTGAAGATCTACAGTTTGTTCGTAAATATTTAAGTTAAGTAAGTGGTTATGGGATATGAGGCTAAACTCATATATTTACTAGCTTAGTGTGATTGACACTTCTTTATGATCAATTTCGATCATTTTTGTGATTTAGACTAGCAGTTGTGCGATGTCTCTTTGTCTACAAGGGAGACTAAACCCCGTTTGTGTGATGTTTCTACATCACATATGTAGGGTAGTGCCCCACGGTCTTCGGGCCATTGTTGTGGAGCTTCGGCTCAAAATTAATGGTTAGCTACCATGAGATAGCGTCTCGTTTTGTGATGCACGTGTTGTTGAGTTTTCATGCTCCCATTTTGTGATAGGCCTCCCCCTTTTTGTGATTTCTGGGTTTCTTGTGATGATTTCTAGAATTTTGTGCTTCACCAATTTTAGTGATTTCCATTGATAAGTTTTATCAAATTTTTGTGTGTTGGTGAATTCGTGTGTCATTGACTTGTTATGAATACAAGTTTAGGGTATGATACCCCTTTTGGATCTTTGAGAAGATTCTTGTGATATTGATTGGTCTCTTGTTGATTTTCATTTACATGCTTATTATAGTATGTCATTATGGTTATTATATGTTCATGCCATATCTTTTATTCTATATCATATCCTCTGATATTTATAGCTAGACTGATCCGTTTATTATTTTCTTATGAAATAATACTCGGGTCAGACTGAGATGTTACAGGTGCTTCTGCTTGATTTCTCATCCAGGATCATTACCTTGACTTTTGGTTTACTACTTAGATTAGTAGACTTTTTGTATACATATGAGATATAGACTCATGGATGTATTCATGATCTTTTGTAGAGCAATTGTGGCGATTCTTTTGTGATAGTGTGGATCATGTTTGACCACTACTCTGATGTACACTTTCATGTGTTATATATTCATATCTTTTTCCGCCTTTGTGGGATATGGATGTCTGTGACTGATTTTTGTTTTGTTTATTTCTACATTTGTTTACGAAGACTATATATAGCCACCGTGTAATAGCATTGAGTTTGTTTCGGTATGTCGGATTTCCTCCTTAAATGAAATGCATGCTGTACTATCTGACATATCGGTGCTAGCACAAAGAAATTACATGGATGGTCGCTCCTCAACAGCCTTATCTCCGAGCTAGTTGACAGCATTACACCGTAGTGTTCTTGACTAGCATGGGTATAGAGGTGGGGCTTCAGAAATACGTAGGTCATAATTTGAATAGATGGATCGAGTTGGATATACGTGCTACCGCTAACGTGGCCCAAAAAGCCCGTTTTGACCCCGGAACGAAATTGGGTAAACCCATATATCAAAATAGGTGTTTTAAAATATTCCGAACGAAAAAGTTTCATGTCCAAATTCCATCGTATGAAGAAGTTATGCTGAAATTAATAATTTCAAATTGATTTCAATTAAATTGATTTCAATTAAATCGATTTCAAGGCTTTTCGCGTTCGTACGATCAAACGACAAGTCCGATCGCTACGAAACTTGAAACTCTACAATAATTCATTGATACGGATCCGATGAAACTGGTTTCATCGAAATCCGAGTCCGTGACCAAAATGGCTATTTCTATATTAATTAATAAATTAAGAAGTAGTAAATAAATCAAATTTTTATATTTCAGTTTCAGAATTGGAAATTTTTTATCACTTATGATTCCTCAATCATTTACAATGATTTTAAACAAATTTAAAAATGTAAATTTAGACGATTCATTTATAATTTCAATATTTATTCTCAATTTCATTAAATTCAAAATTATAATTTTACTTTCTAATAATGCTATTAAATTAATGAATCAATGATTATTCCATTCATATTTCAAATAGGAGGGTTTACCATTGGATTTAAGATTTTTACATAATTATTTCCCAATTTTCAACTTAATTTTTAATTTAACGTAATAAATAAAATTTGATTTCATTTATTTCAATAAGTCCACTATTATAAATTAACAAATTAACTCACTATTAAAATTCAAATTCAATAATTCATAAACTTCATCCTCTTGATTTACTTATTAATTCATAATTATTTAAAACAATTCCCTTCTCAATTTCAAAGTAACTTAAATTACCAATCATAGTATTTATTTCAATTTCTTAAAATAACCCCTTTATTATAAATTGAAACCAATTTGTTATAGTAAGTTTTCAATTTAGTGGATTAGATTCAATTTCAACTTTTAAGTTACACTTAAGTCTAGGTCATAATCAATTTATAACGTATTTCTTTCTTAGTTACTACTTTACATGCTTCTCTTATAAATTTCACAATTAAACATAAATTTTAAAGTAACGCTTATAATAATTACGACCCTATAATTACTCAACATTTAAACAAACGTTATTTCAGTTCCAATTAGTGTAACATTCATTTATTGTATTATCACTTATTTCAAATTCTAAACTTATTAACAAATAAGTAGGTAATTTATAATATATGTTACAAATTTTGAATTAATCACTATTCATTATTATTTACTTTAATTTGTCATTAATTACCTTGCATTAACATTGTTACTTAAAATCCCTACCCAATTGCAATACATATTCTAATGAGTACATTTACTATTTCCGTTATGTTATAAATTATCAACCAAGAAACGTTTATTACTTTCAACAACATTGTAATTACTAATTACCTACATTGATTGTATACGTTTTCCATTATTATCATTTATTAGAATTCTATTCGACTTTCCATCTTATGCATATAGTTAACCTTTCTATTGATTTTACCTTCAAAATTTTCAGTTATTTTCTTAACTTACAAAAAGGCAATGAATAATTACATTTAATCGCTATTAATTAAATGCATTGGTAACGAACAATAGTTGTTACCATTATACAATTTATAACATTTGTAATTTATTCTCTACAACAATTATTAACTACCAATATCATTTCGCCCCTAAATACAAAACTTGCAATTGTTCTTATTATCATATTTCATTTACTGTGAAAAATGTTTATTACGTTAAATCAATTTAATACTTTCCTTAAATTTCTCATATTCAATTTATATACGGTAAAATTCTTTTCACTACTTAAAATCATTTGAATTAACTTCGAATTACTATAAGTAGGTTTTAATTTATTTTATTTTTTCTACTAAATCTAATTACAAACTTATGAATTTAACCAAATTAAATCCATGAAATTTACGGGTCGTTACACTCACCCCCACTCAAAACTTTTCGGCCCCGAAAAGGAAAAGAATGGAAACGAAGAACTAAGAAAACAATATACCTTCTTCAAACATTAAGTTTATAAACAGTTAAATTTATAAAATTAATTAATTTACATAAAATATATCAATTTATAACCATAAAAAAATTATACTTAAATTACTAAAGTTTGGAAAACATTTTTCAAAATATTTCTAAGTTCAAAATTTACGAAAAATTTTGGCAGAGTCTCCATTGTACGGAGAGGCTCGGGAGAAAATATAATATTAAATATAACAAAATATCACATATAGTACCCCAAATATTATTTCCCAACACGGGAAAATATATAAAATAGCGCTATAAACCGTAATCCGAAACGTACCTATTTGTCGGGCAATTTACGCTTAATTTATGGAACCAAAAGCAGTAGCAATTGCTTCCATGACCTGCATTTCACTTATAAAATTGAAAGGGATAACAATTTCTATAAAGTGAAATAATTAAGTGGTTTCAATCACTAACAACAAGTGAATACAACAACCAAAAATTTCAACATACAGCATACACAACAAATACAAAACACCCATACAATCAAACAACCCATACAAGAAGAGACAACAGCCCATACTGGAGAAGCCACTCTTATTCCGGCTCCCTTAGTTAATCCTCCAGAGAGAGCCTCTACCACTTTGTCATACAAAGTTTTTCGTCAGTTATGCACTCAGTTTGGCATTGCTGAAGCAGATGCCATTCTTCCTGAGAAAACTAACACTGCTGATGTGGCGCCTCCTGGCTTTGTAGCAGTCAACTGCCAAATGTGCTTGTGCGGTGCTATTCCTCCCTTCAATGACTTTCTTCAATAGTTTCTTCTTCGATTGACCATCTCTCCATTCCAACTGCACCATAATGGTTATGCCATTCTGATGGGGTTGTGTGTTTTATTCATGAGAACTCTAGATCGACTGCCGAGTTTCGAGGAAATTTGTTATTTATGTTCTTTCACAAAGACTAAAGATCATCCCTTTATTGTTGTTATAAGAAGCGCTAGGAATCGCAAACTCATCACTGATCTTTCCGAAAGCGTTCATGGCTTCCTAAATCAGGTTTTCTTTGTTCGCTTCCCCCTAGGGTTTTACGCCATCTGGAGAGTAGGAAGTAAGATTGCCTGCTTCTATTTTCCATTCCTGAGCTTTTCGAGATCTAAGTTGCTAATTTTACTCTTTCCTATTTCAGCGCTACCTCCCCCTCTAGAGATCCAGGCCACAAGCAAATTTTTGAAAGATTGAATGCTGTGACCGCTAAAGAGAGAAGTATAAAGTTTTTGTCGAGGGACGAACTTTTGCATCAGTATGGACATTTACACACTTCTCGTTCTACACACCCAAATGAGGTTCCAGACTCCCCATCTAAAGCATTAGATGCCCCAGTTTCCACTGACGAACCTATACCAAAAGAACCTGCCTCCGAGGCTTCTCTGGTGAAGTGCTCTTCTACTGCCGACGTTGCGGGGAAAAACTCTTCGTTGCTTTGAAGATGCGGCCGATTTGGAAGCCGAAAAAGAAACTCCCGTCGAGCATGGCGGTGATGATACTTTTGAGGGGCTAAGCGACCTGATCATAACTTCACAGGAACTTTTAAAAGATGATGTCCCTAAAGCTCCTTCTCCTGTTGTCGAGGCGACATCAACTTTTCAGCAAATTTTGACGCCTGCCACTCAAGTCACTACCACCCCTGTGATGAAGAGTGGTTCATAGCCTGACGCGTGTAGTTTGCACACCACACACACATAGGATTTTCAGCACTTATTCGTACTTAACTTCTTTTCTCTGAAGACTTTTAAGACTTGTCTTTTTTTTCAATTTCAGATTCTCCGATGGGACGCAGCGGCTCTTACTACGATGACTTTCAGCGCTATGGGAGGCGTAGTCAATATGACTATGGGCGCTACCTTCCCGTTTACATAGCGACTGACGAAGAGAGAGCCACTCGAAAGGATCAGGAGAGGAGGGCTCAAGAAGAGCGTTATGAGAGGAGAGAAAGGGAGGAGCACCATGATTCTTCCCAGAGAGGTGACGACTCTCACAAAATAAAGTCGCATGACGACCGGGGAAAAATTCATATAGTTGAGGACCCAAGCAAGCGTGCCAGGCACGGTGAAAAGCATGCATCTACAACTCCTGAAAAGGCCGCTGCCCCCGTCTCACTTGACATCCCTTCCGGCTCTCCTGCTCTCGGGAAGACATACATTCAGACAATAGTCAACAGGCCTAAATTCCAAATTGGACCAGGCCCGGCTACTCTGCAAAGCCGTTTCACACACTGGTGCCTAAAGGGAGTGCGTTTCGATCTTGACTCGGTCCCTATTGACAAACAAGCAATGTTGAAAAATCTTGATGCTGTTAGACTTGATATCGAGCGGATGTCAGGGTAGCAAAAGCTTGTTGATGAGCTTCAGCGGGTCAACCGCGTGAATATAGAGGCCATGCTGACCATGGAAAATGATAAGGCCGAGTGGCAGAAAACTTTAAGCCGGCATGATACCGAGATGAGGAACATCGCTGATTACAACGAGAAGCTTGAAGCATAAGTTGAAAAACTTAAACAAGAGCTTGCTACTTCTTCTACCTCATATACTCAAAAAGAAGAAGTACTCCAAAAGCAAGTTCGCGATGCTCACGCTGCTCAGCGACATGCCGAGGCACAACTTGAGGCTGAGCAGAAAACAACGGGAAGGTATCGTGCTGACGTTGCAGAGTTACGGGAGAAGGTCAACTCCCAGGATTTGGAGATTATGAGGTTGAAAGCCCAATTGTTAACGAACGAGAAGGAACGTGACGAAGCTATCACTGGAAGGCAGGCTGTCGAACAGTCGCATGAGGCGACTAAAGCCAACAACAACTCCACTTTATTTGACTTCTACGTGCGTAGCGTTATGGGGCGCGGGAGCCTTTCATTCTTAGGACCGAAGTATGAGATTACCCTGGCCGAGGTTTGGCAGTCAATTCTTGACATGCTTGGAGGTGCAGGCGTCGGCTATGCTGAAGCATCTCTTGTAGAAAACTTTCTAGATGATGACGTCGTAGCTGCTCTAGCCCGGGGAAAAGAGCAGCTTGCCAAAGCACGAGCTGAGGCAGGGGAGCAACACTTTGTGAAAGAAGCACCATTAACTGCACCCGTCCCTCCTTCGGTTTCGGCCGATGTTGACATCACAGGCTCCGGTTCTCATTCTCCGTCCCCTGTTAAAGTTACAACTGAGGTCACAAGCACGCAGGGTGGAGATGAAGGCGAAGAGAGCGCCGAAGCACAGGCTTATGAGGTTGATATTAGGAAGCCGACTTCTCCAGGTAACTCTACTGTTAATCTTGCCCAAGTGGACTGTTTGTTTGCTCCTCATGAGTTCGACGAACTTTTTGATTATTTCTTAAATCTCAATGAGCCGCTATCTCCTTTCTTCACGGGAGATACTAATATTTTTGGCTTTTCTTCTTCTGTAGCAAAAACGCCAAGTGCCACATAGACCTCCTCCTCCATCTGTCCCTCCTCCATTCCCTCAAATCACTCTTATATCCCAACTGGGATCACAAGAAGAATTAATAGGAGCCCTTCAAGGCTTGGATGATCCAATCGCTTTGCAGGAGCAGAAGGACGAAGGACTTGAAGGAGGCGACAAATCCCCGGAGCGTACTATTTCTGATGACGTAAAACTGGCTGCTCTTGTTACCCCGGGAAGTGAGTCTTCTTCAAGGAGTAGGAGGAAGCGTACCACTTCCAAGAAGAAAAGGAAAAGCATTCTTGTTTCTGAAGAGGAAGCGAAGGTTGATCCGGCAGTAACCCTCTCTCCTTCATCCCCGACTCTCCCAAGCCGTCCTGAAAAGCTGCCTATTAGGTCATGTAAAGGCTCTAAAGGTGGTGTCAAGAAGAAGTAATGGGCCCTGCTTCCCTTTATTTTTACTTTTTGCTTTTTGCATGTACTAACCGGAGATTGTGCGGGTACCGGCCTCCGCTTTTCTTTTTCCTTTTATTTTGGAACCTTTACAAAATTTTGACAGTATTGAATAAAATGATTCTTTTTGTTTGTACAAACTTCTGTCCGTATTTGAGAATGCATTTACTATTCGTTTTTGTACAAGTTTCTTTATATGATATTGCAGTGAGCTTGTGGTATGTTGTTCGAGCGTAATTCTTAGCAATGTAGCTATACCATGTTGCCCTTATACCATAAGCTCGTTGCAATATTTTCAACTTTGAGGGGACTTGTACTCTGATTTTCTGGAGAATAATTATTCCATACTTGGAGGAATATTATTCTGCTCAAAATAGAGTACAGCTCGTTTCATATGAGTTTTCATGCTCCACCCTTTGGAAATATCACTTTTTCTTTTGCATATATACATTTTTGCAAAGCGAATTCTCTTATGTGGTAGAGCGGGCCTTCGAAGGGCACTTTAACTTTTTTGAGGAAGATTATTTCAAGAATAGATGAACCAATCTTCCTTTGAAAGCTAAAATGTGCCTTTAAAGAGGGCTTCCTTTTTTTTATTGCGCCTCAGTGGAGGCTTTTTGATCTTTGTTTTGCATATCTGATGAAATGCTTCTTTGAAAAGTTGTACCTCTGAGGAGTGCTATTTCACGTTTCAACACTTGGAAGTTTTATTTCAATCTCGGTGAAATGTGTGTCTCCGAAGAGTTGTGCCTCCGAAGAGGGCTTTCCATGTTTCAACACTCGGAAGTTTTATTTCGATCTCGGTGAAACGTGTGCCTCCGAAGAGGTCTTTTTGTTTGATTGTGCCTCTGGGAAGAGGTCTTTTTGTTTGATTGTGCCTCTGGGAAGAGGTCTTTTGTTTGATTGTGCCTCTGGGAAGAGGTCTTTTTGTTTCTGTCTCTTGGGAGAGGCTTTTATTTTTTCCCTGTTCGCTGGGAAGCGGGCCTCTGAAGAGGGCTTTTCACATTATGACTCGTGTGAAGTTTTAATTCAGATCACAGTGAAATGTGTGCCTCTGAGTAGGGCTTTTGCCTGGAAGTTTGGAGTTTCTTTCTCTTAGTTGGATGGATTCACGGGAGTGTATCACCGATCAGTCCACAACTTTATGTCGAGAAAGAACTCTCTTTTTCTGGCGAGGCCCGCTCGAGGTCTTTTAGCATTTCAATTGTGGTGAAATGGGCCTCCGAAGAGGGCTTTTCACGTTTCAACACTTGGAAGTTTTATTTCAATCTCCGTGAAACGTGTGCCTCTAAGTGGGGCTTTTGCCTGGAAGTTTGGAGTTTCTTTCTCTTAGTTGGATGGATTCACGGGAGTGTACCACCGATCAGTCCACAACTTTATGTCGAGAAAGAACTCTCTTTTTCTGGCGAGGCCCGTTCGAGGTCTTTATCCTCCGAAGAGTTGTGCCTCTGAAGAGGGCTTGTGCCTCCGAAGAGGTCTTTTGCTGTTTGGTGCTTGCTCGCCCATGTCTCTTTGCCATCTATTCATGTCGGCGATCCCCGTTATCTTTTCCAAATATCATCCCTTTTTAGTTGCCAACAATTTTCCTTATCCAAAGAAATATACTTCATAGTTAAGCGAGTTGGTGGTGGTAGACACAGGCTATTTAACTGGATGCTCGTTTGTACGAACATTTGCAGTTAGTTAGAAATAGTCCACTTCCATCCACATCGCTAACTTTTGTTCGAAGCACTTCTATCGTAGGATTTGAGTATGGAAATTTTGAATGGTTTAGCGTTTGCTTGCTGGGTGATGTCGGAGATCGCTTGGTCTTGCGATGGGTAAGCTTTGTTTTTATGGCCTGCATTATTAAATCGACATTTTAGTAACACAATTAACGTATTCTATATGTCGAAATAAAACAAAGCAGTTTATAGTAGTAGAGAACACAAGATTTAT
This sequence comes from Allium cepa, assembly GCA_030765085.1. Taxonomy (NCBI): domain Eukaryota; kingdom Viridiplantae; phylum Streptophyta; class Magnoliopsida; order Asparagales; family Amaryllidaceae; genus Allium; species Allium cepa. The sequence goes on along the minus strand of CM060937.1, from coordinate 761,651,516 downwards.
AGTGGTTTGGCCAAAAGCTGGGCCTACATCCACTTTATAGCTTTTCATTATTCACTTGCTTTACAATTGCTTTCAATACAAGAATCATATATTCGTAATTCTTTTACAACATTTTAGCAAAGCTTTTAAGTAAAATATGGACGCAAATGATTGCTGTTCCAAGCTCTTGGAATTGGTTCTCCTTCGACAGTTGTGAGTTTGAATGTGCCATCAAGAAGTTTCGTGCCTATGACATATGGCCCCTCCCAGTTTGGCCCTAACACACCTATGGCTGTCATAATTCTCTTCAGGACTAGGTCCCCAACTTCAAAGCTGCGCTGATGAACTTTGGAATTGAAGTTCCTGGCTATCCTTTGCAGATGAGCTGCAATTCTAAGCCTAGCCTCTTCTCTTCTTTCATCAAGGAGGTCAAGCGCTTCCAGTTGCAGTTTTTCATTCTCATCTTGATCAAAATGGATCCTTCTGTGTGATGGGACTTCAGTTTCCACTGGAATCATCGCTTCTGATCCGTAAGCCAATGAAAATGGAGTATGCCCAATCGCAGTTTTGTGGGTAGTTCTGTATGCCCATAGTGCAAGCGGTAACTTATCGACCCAACCACCATTTGCTTTTCTCCAGCTACTTTTTGATGGTTGATTTGATGATTTTGTTTACTGCTTCCACTTGCCCGTTTTCCTGCGGATGAGCCACTGCTGAGAAGCTTTTTTGGATCTTGAATCGTTTGTAGAAATCTTGGAACTCCTCACTTTCGAACCGGGTACCATTGTTTGTGATTATCTTCTAAGGCACACCATACCTACAAATGATATTTTTAGTCACAAAACTTATCATTTTCTTAGAGGTGATAGTAGCCAATGGTTCGGCTTCAGCCCATTTAGTGAAATAATCAACAGCAACGATAGCATATTTAATCCCCGATTTGGCAGTTGGCAAAGGCCCAATGAGATCTATTCTCCAAATGGCAAATGTCCATGGACTGACCATTTGTGTTAGCTTAGTGGAAGGTGCTCTAGGAATTTTGGTAAATCTTTGGCATTTATCACACTTTCGGGAACAGTTAGCAGCATCTTGATTAATTTCTGGCCAAAAGTATCCATGACGGAGGATTTTCTTTGCTAAAGTTTGACCACCTGTATGATCCCTACATTCCCCTCCGTGTACTTCAATCAGAATTGTCTTAGCTTCTTCCTTTGCCACGCATCGGAGTAATGGCATTGAAAATCCTCGTCTGTACAAACGACCATCTTGAACTATATATCTGGAGGCTTCCCTTAACAGCTTCTGTCGTTCTTTTGAACTTTCTGGCAAAGAACCATTGAGCAAATATTCAAATATCAGAGTCATCCATGATTCTTGCTCTTGGGATACATTCATAATCCAATCAACATCCATTTCATCTGTGCTTGGAGCTGACAAGACTTCGACGGGAACTAATCCCAATAGCCGAGCTTCACCAGTACTTGAATACTTTGCGAGAGAATCCGCCTTCACGTTTTCTTCTCGGGGTATATGGTTTATTGAATAACGGTCAAAATCTTGAAGAAGCTCCTAGGCTTTTGATAAATAGGCGGGTAGATTCCTTCCTTTAGCTTGAAATTCCTTCTTGACTTGGCAGACAATAAGTTGAGAATCACTGAAGATCTGCAATGCCTTGATGTTTAGTTTTTTAGCGATCCTTAAACCAGCGATGAGGGCTTCATATTCTGCTTCATTATTTGTCGAAGGAAATTTTAGTCTCAGTGCATAACATAGCGATCGCCCTTCTGGGGTTTCAAGGACAACCCCTGCTCCGGAACAGTAATCATTCCTTGTGCCATCGACATACAATTTCCATTGGATTGGGATGTTATCAGTGGCTTCTTCATGACTATCACCTTTATCCGTGCATTCTGCGATGAAATCTGCTAAAGCTTGTCCATTGATTGCTTTCTGGGGGTGATAAGTGATGTCATATTGGCTGAGTTCAATATTCCATTTCAAAAGACGGCCCAAAGTCTCAGGACGGAATAGGACTTGCTTTAGAGGTTGATCAGTGAGGACTTTGATGGGATGAGCTTGGAAATACGACCTCAATTTTCTTGATGCGATCAACAAACAATAGGCGAGCTTTTCCAACCTTGAATAGTTCATTTCTGTCCCAATGAATCTTTTGCTGATATAATAGACTGGGCGTTGAATCCTTGTGTCTTCCCATACCAACACTGCACTGAGAGAATGAGATGAAATTGCCAAATATATGAAGAGATCTTCACCATTGTCAGGTTTTGAAAGTATCGGAGGCACTTCCATATGACGAACCAACTCATCAAATGCTTTCTGACATTCAGGAGTCCACTCAAAGTTTTTTCTTCCTTTCTTCAGAGCATCAAAGAATGGAATGCATTTGTCAGTAGCTTTTGAAATGAACCGACTCAAGGCAGCAACCTTTCCATTGAGACTTTGCAACTCCTTCTTTGTTCTAGGAGCTTTGACCTCTCTCAGGGCAGTGATCTGGGAAAGATTAGCTTCAATGCCCCTAGCGCTCACAATGAAACCCAAAAACTTTCCGGCCTCCACTCCAAATGAACATGTCAAGGGATTAAGCTTCATTCTGTACTTTTGGAGTACTGCGAACATCTCTGCCAAGTGATCCATGTGGTCCACTGCTTTCTTAGACTTCACTAGCATATCATCAACATAAACTTCCATTGTCTTGCCAATTTGCAGTTTAAACAAGGCATTAACAAGCCTTTGGTAAGTTGCCCCTGCATTCTTGAGTCCAAAAGGCATGACCTTGTAGCAGTAGAGTCCAACATCTGTGATGAAGCTTGTGTCCTCTTGATCTGGCTCATGCATCATAATCTGCTTATATCCGGAGTATGCATCCATAAAGGATAACAATTCATGCCCTGCCGTCCCATCTACCAACTGATCGATCCTAGGCAGCGGGAAACAGTCTTTGGGGCAGGCTTTGTTCAGGTCTGAAAAGTCAATGCATACTCTCCATTTTCCGTTAGCTTTTTTAACCAGCATTGGATTTGATACCCAATTTGGGTAAGTAGATTCTCTGATGAAACCGTTCTCCATGAGACGATCCACTTCTTCTTTTAATGTTGCCGTCCTCTCTGGACCCTGGGTTCTTCTTTTCAGTTTCACGGGTGTAAACTTTGGATCAATGTTCAGAGTGTGTACTGCAATCTCTGGGGATATTCCACACATGTCAGCGTGAATCCAAGCGAATACATCCAAATTTGCCTTCAAAAATGAAATCAGAACATTCTGAACTGTTGTGTTGAGTTGTGAACCCACATTCAGCACTTTGTTTGGGTCCTTTGGGTCAATGGGTACCGGCACTGTTACTTCTACCGGTACTACCCTATTCTCCCCTGCACTGGCTTTCCTTGGATCCATCTCTCTTCGTGCGCCGCTTCATTCACCAGTGTAGGGTCCACCTGTAATTGCTTCAAAGTTGGTTCTTTGATGCGGGCTGGAGCCGCCACACCTTTTCCCGTTTCTCTTTTCCTTGATTCACGCAACTCCGTAAGATAACATTCTCGCCCCGCATCTTGGTCTCCTTTAATCACCCCAATTCCATTATCTGTGGGGAATTTTATAGTCAGACACCATGGGGCAAGAACAGCTTTGAATGCAGCAAGAGTTGGTCGGCCTAAAAAGGCATTGTAGGCAGAGAATTCTTCAACAATTATAAAGGTTTGCCTTCGAGCCACCTTCCTCGGCCCTTTTCCAAGTTCCACAAACAAATCTATTGTCCCAATCGACTGTTTGGGTTCCCCAGCAGACCCAGCAATCTTAAGTGATGAAGCTTGGACATCAGCCATTGGAATTTTCATTTGATCAAAGGTCTTTTTGAAGAGAATGTTGCATGAAGCTCCACAATCAACTAGAACTCTTCTCACAGTAGCCGGCCCAATACCAGCGGATATGACCAAAGGTCTATGGTAGGAGCCTCGATACCTAAAGAATCTCTGGCACTGAATACAATATCATCAGTGGAAGTCTTTTGTTGCTTTAAAGGCGCATCATTTTCTAAAACAAAAACATTCTCTTCAGCCGGTACATGCCTCAAGGCTCGGGCATACCTTTCCATCTCGCCCCAGCTTTTGCCTGCAGGGTGAGGCCCTCGAGTTATTATATTGATGACAGGTCTTTCCGATTCATGTTCTACGGCCTTCTCTCTTGAGCTAGGATGGTGAGCGGGAACTTGTTGTCTTTGAGTCGACGAGGCTGGGGCATTTCTATTCCTTTTCACATACTGCTGGAGCTTGTTTTCCCTCAAGAGTTGTTCAATTAACTCTTTCAACTGACGGCATTCGTTGGTGTCGTGGCCGGGTTGGTTGTGGAACCGGCGGAACCTTCCACTTTTTTACATCTTATTTCCCACTCTCATTTTAGGCGGTGTCGGATAACTGACATCATCCTTGGTTGCAAAGAAGATGTTCTCATGGGTATCGGTCAACGGAGTGAAATTGAAGGGACGGCCTTTCTTAGCATCTCCCTGTTTCTTTCCACCATCATTTCCCCTTTTCTGAGTGTTAGGTTCTTTCTTGTTCGAAGCAGCACCATTGTTCCCGGCTTCCACTGATACCACCTTAGCCGGTGTTTGGAGGCTCTCCAAGCGCATGAATTCATCCGCTTTCTTGTAGAATTTGTCGAGCGAGTTTGGTTCTTTCATTTTCAACCACTTTCCAAATTTGCTTGATTTGTCAATCGCCCTCATCAAGTATGTTAGGACCGTGCGTGGCTTAGCATTATCTACCTCAGCCAATGCTATGTTAAAACGATTCAAAAATGATCTGATGGATTCTCCTGGATTTTGCTCTAGACTTGACAGTGACATTATATCCTTTGCTTTTGAAGCATACAATCGAAATTGCTCCTTGAATTTCCTGGTCAAATCGGAGAACTGATCAATGGACCTGACCGGCAGCTTTGTAAACCACAATAGAGCCACACCTTCCAGATATACCGGGAAATATCGACATTTGATTTCATCAGACGCTCTGGCACCCGTCATATGCCAATCGTACTTATACAGGAACTCATTAGGGTCGCTTGTTCCTTTGTAAGCCGGAATAGTAGGAGGAACGAATTTTCTTGGGAATTCTGCCTTCAAGATTTTCTCAGTAAACGGAGTTTTGCTTGGAGCAAAACCCCATTCTTTCTCATTTTCATCCCTTCGCATACTTTCCTTCATGATCTGACGAACCATGCCTGAGAAATACTCTTCATCATCTAAAGGTTCTAAAGGGCAAACATCAACCATTCTCTCTGAATTCTGTCTTGACAACCGTTCACGGAGGGTCGGCTGTGGTGCTGATCCCCCAGCCTGGAGAGGTGTCTTTTCCACAGGGTCTACGGCTCTTTGAGAAACGTTCCCTCCTTCAACATCTTGAACCCCCGTAGTAGGGTTTCCATCATTATTAACCGGTTGACGGTTAGCCCCAAGTAGATCATTCAACTTACTTAAGATCAGGGCGTTCTGGGCATTCTGAGCCTCCAACTGTGCATTCTGGGCATTCAATTTTTGATTCAACTCCAAAACTATGGCGTCCAATTTTTCTCGTGTAACTCCAACAGTTGGAGCTGCTTGACTTGAAGGAGGAGAGGTAGCGGTATTCTCTTGAACATTGTCGGATCTCACGGAACTTCATTTTCTCCCAAGAGCCATTGTTTCCAATAAACTTCTGGTTTTAAAAGAAATCCTTTCCACGAACTTTTTCGGAGCAATGATGGAAGTATCCTGAGTTCAATTCTCAGTGAAAGCACAAAAAATGTTAACCCTTAAAATCGAATGCTAACACCCCGGTGTGTGAAATGTGAGTGTGAAAGCACCACCCGATGGTTCGGGAACAGAAAATCAGCTAAGATAACAGAAAATACAGTAAGAGACAGGAATTTATAGTGGTTCGGCTTAAGGAGTAGCGTACGCCTACTTTAAGTATCTTTACTACTGATCTTGTTACAAAACGATACAATGCTCTTCAAGTACAAATCTCTTTAGTTACAAAACACTTGGAGCAAGTAGCTTAAGCTTCGATGTAGATGAAAGTCTTCGAATCCATGTCGGATGTGCGAAAGTCTTTCATAGTGGCTTGTGTCTTCTTCGAAACTTCAAGTATAGAGTTGGTTTAGAAACTGGTAGAGTATCGGCGCTTGAAGAGATTGTCCCAAAAGTCCCTTCAACGTTGGAGATAGTGCCGTCTTTATAGAGGAACTCCCATGTCAAGTTGTAAGTAGTGACCGACTTAAGGTAAGTTCTGGATCGTGGCCGACCTAAGACAAGTCGTAAGTCGCGTCCCATCTCTCAAACACGGCTCACGGCTTAACTGGAAAAAGCAGGCTCTTCTGAGTATAAGTCCCAAGTCGTGAACGAGTTAACAGGCTCTGGTTTAAGTAAGACTGTATCGGATTTATCTTTGTTTGCCTAGGTCGTGGGCGACCTAACATAGGTCGTAAGTCGGTCGTGACTTAAGTGAAATCGCTTTGAACTTTTTCCTGTCTTGAGTCGTTAGGTCGGCAGTCTCTTGAGTCGTTAGGCCGGTAACCCTTTAAGATTGGTGAGTCGGTCCATTCTTTTAAGCCGCTAAGTCATAGCTTCCTTAAGTCGGTAGGTCGTGCCACCACTAAGTCGCTAAGCCGTTATACTTTTTAGGTTGTTAAGCCCTTAAACCGTTAAGTCGTTTGACCCCTTAAACTGTTAAGTCGTTAGTCCCTTAAGTCGTCCAACCTCTTGACTCGTTGAGTCGTGCATCTTTTAACTCGTTAGGTTGATAACTCACTGAGTTGCTTGTCCATTGAGTTGCCGCCCACCTTGAGTCGTTTGCTTATTGAGTCGTTGACCATAGGAGTTAACAGGTAATGATACTTTAAATTTATAAGGATCAATGAATAATTTATCTAGTTTTATCTAAGACTGTTGAGTAAATGATGAGCTAGTAGTTTATTCTTCATTCCTTGCAATTGAAAAGTTTTGAAGCCGAACAACTATTTGGTTTTTGACAGAACTTGATTTTATTTCCAATTTGAGTTTCCAGGATAAACTACTCGAACTTTGAACTGTTACTTGAACTTTGAACTGTTAAACTTTGCTGCATTCTTTCACAGATCACTTTTGACTTGCAAGCTAACAATCTGTTCAATACATCATTTACAGAAAATTGGGATGAATATACTGCCACTGACTGCCCATATCAAATGGCAGATTAGTTAATAACAGATAACCAACTTAAATAGATTGTATGAACGAAGTGCTTTTAAATTATCAAATTCAAGTAAAGTATTAAAGCAACATTGAAATAGTCAACTGAAACTGCCCAGTTTGCACTAATACTATAACTGAACTTTTTAAATTAACAAGTCCTGAAATTTGGTAATCGATCAGTTGTCGACTAGTTTAATTCCAGTTATATTTACTTGTTACTTTTATTAGTTCTGCACAACACTTCACACTTTTAGGAAACGTGCACCTTCACATTTGAATATCCAGTTGCTTGTGTAGAATGACTTCGTGAATTTTAGGCGACGGCTCGGTCGATCAGAGCCAGATCCACGGCCAACGTCGAACTCAGCAGGACGAGCCGCCTCTAACCCCAACGTGTCACCACCTCCGGCATCCCCTATCTCGACCGCCGTCGTGAGTCATACGGTCAAATTCTAGGCGAATTCTGGTGCTCATATCAGGAACTAACCATATGGATCAAACCCCCTTGCTCCCCTCTACTCGTCTATGCCCTTCGATCGCCAAGAAATTGGCGATCCACCGTCGATTTAAATCCGAGGTCAAAGATGGCTGAGGTTCACCTCGAATTTCTGGACAAACGGAGATTCGAATCGAAAAACGAATTGTACCACTGAATTACGCTCGTCAAGAGCTTCAGCATATACATTTTTTTGGAATTTCTGAGGACTTTAAATTTTAGGCTTTGGATTTGATTTTTGAAATTTGAATTTAGATCTAGGGTTTTGCATTCATTGGGAAGAGAAAGAGTTGTAGAAATGAACGCACAAACAAATGAGAATAGAAGGAGGCTAGGGTTTATAATTGGGTTTATATAGGTAGGTCAGAATTTGAATAGATGGATCGGGTTGGATATACGTGTTACCGCTAACGTGGCCCAAAAAGCCCTTTCTAACCCCGAAACGAAATTGGGTAAACCCATATATCAAAATAGGTGTTTTAAAATATTCTGAACGCGACGGAAAAAGTTTCACGTCCAAATTCCATCGTATAAAGAAGTTATGCTGAAATTAATAATTTCAAATTGACTTCAATTAAAACGATTTCAAGGCGTTTCGCGTTCGTACGATCAAACGACAAGTCTGATCGCTACGAAACTTGAAACCCTACAATAAATTACTTTTTATATTTCTACGAAACTTGAAACCCTACGACAAGTCTGATCGCTATGAAACTGGTTTCGTCGAAATCCGAGTCCGTGACCAAAATGGCTATTTCTATATTAATTAATAAATTAAGAATTAGTAAATAAATCAAATTTTTATATTTCGGTTTCAGAATTGGAAATTTTTTATCACTTATGTATCCTCAATCATTTACAAATATTTTAAACAAATTTAAAAATCTAAATTTGGATGATTCATTTATAATTTTCAATATTTATTCTCAATTTCATTAAATTCAAAATTATAATTTTACTTTCTAATAATTCTATTAAATTAATGAATCAATGATTATTCCATTCATATTTCATATAGGAGGGTTTACCATTGGATTTAAGATTATTACATAAATATTTCACAACTTTCTACTTTATTTTTAATTTAACGTAATAATTAAAATTTGACTTCATTTATTTCAATAAGTCCACTACTATAAATTAACAAATTAACTCCCTATTAAAGATTCAAATTCAATAATTCATAAACTTCATCATCTAGATTTACTTATTAATTCATAATTCTTTAAACCAATTACCTTCTCAGTTTTAAAGTAACTTAAATTACCAATCATTTTATTTATTTCAATTTCTTAAAATAACCCCTTTATTATTGTTTGCACAAAAAATGGGCAAATACCTCCAAGTCGTATGATTCAGTTGATTTTGTGTTGTTCTTAGTGATTTGGGTGATTTATGCAAATATGTAAAAAGCAAGGACTAAACTGTAAAAGACACACAGATTTATAGTGGTTCGGCCAGAATGTGCCTACGTCCACTTTATATGTTATTCTCCTTTATTTTTCAGATTACAAGTCCAAGGCCTTGATTACAAGCGTATATAAGTTGTTTGAAAGTTCCTTCCGTGTTTGAGCACTCAAACTCCTCCCGCATTGTTGTACCCATGCCCCTCTATTTATAGAGTGAGGCTGGGGGGCAGGGGTCTTGGATTTATATAGCTGCCGGTGGGCCTGGGCTGATGCAATCTGGCCTGGAATTGTTGGTTCGGTACGCCTTGGTCCTGTGGTAGATGGTTGGAGGGGTTGGTCCTGTGAGGCCTTGGACCGGTGGAGGTTGACACGGTGGTGAGTTGGTCCGGTGAGGGTTGGAGCGGTAGTTGGTTCGGTAGTATGTTGGCTCGGTGGTATGCCGGTTCGGTAATGCATGGAAAGATGGTTGGTTCGGTAGTGGGAGGAGGTAGCTGGTTCGGTAGCAATATGGTTCGGCCATGCTTGGAGGTGAAGTTTGGACCGGCTGTGCTTGGGAGTGGAGGATGGATGTTTCGGCAGTGCTTCCTTTCATTTGGCTCGGTTATATCTCCTTCATACGAACTCCGATTAACCTGAAAATTGAAACATAGCCTTTCGTAGTCCTTATCATCATTTCCAATCAATTTCGTCTGGATCAGAGCTCAACCAGATTTGGCGATATCCATCGCAGCCTTGATCCCAATCGATCTCCAACCCCGATATTCAACATTCTTTGCCAATTTGTTGATATTCAAGTTTTAACCAAAAATGGGATAACACTTTGCCCCCCAAAATATGCCTTGCGGTTGGAAGGCGTGTTCTATAATGCCATGAGCTGGATGTTCATATCTTGTTGATGCCCTGCAAAGGAATTTACAGTTTTATGTGACCTCAAATGACGACCGTTCGGGATCGCGATATTTGAGATGAAGTGCGACCGTTCATGGTCAAGTACCTAACTTCAATTGACGATCGTTCAGGATCGAGCCATTTGAGGTGAAGTGCGACTGTGCACAGTCAAGTGGCGGACCTCAAATGACAACCATTCGTGATCGAGCCATTTGAGGTGAGGTGAGTTGTGCCGTTCAGGGCGAGTTGTAACCGTTCGAGGTCGGGTGCCGTTCGAGGCGAGTTGTGACCATTTGAGGTCGGATGCCATTTGAGGTCGGGTGCCGTTCGAGGCGAGTTGTGACCGTTCGGGTGCCGTTCGAGGAGAGTTGTGACCGTTCAAGGTCGGGTGCCGTTCGAGTCGAGTTGTGACTGTTCGAGGTCGGGTGCCGTTCGAGGCAAGTTGTGACCGTTCGAGGTCGGGTGCCGTTCGAGGCGAGTTGTGACCTTTCGAGGTCGGGTGCCGTTCGAGGCGAATGAGTGTGCCCGGGGGGACTTAATATTATCATTGCCAGAGTTATTGTTTGGGCGAGTTTCCAAATCAAAGACTTCGGCATTTCACTGCCATGCAAGAGGTGCTCGTGGACCGTTCGCGATCCAACGGGCATATAAGTAGATTTTTTTCATAGAATTGTAAATATTAAAGCAATAGTCATATGAACCTTACAGCAGAAATGTCCAAACAGGCAGAATTTAAATGTTCAAATCAAAATCAAAACATAAGGAAAAATGAAGATGTTAAAGCGTAAACTCTTACTATAACACGGTTGGTAGTCATTCAGAGCATGCCTATGGATCGTGCGCGATCGCTCACATGTGTAAATGATTTAACCGCGTTAGTGGGAGGTTTACAACTTGTTCATTGTTATTTTAATCAAGCAATCAATGGATAATCAAACTGTGCCCCCATCCAGGGTCACCTCTAGCCAATGTAGACGGTGGTCGCTTTGGCTCCACTACTGGAGTTCGCCTCCTCACATACTGAATGTAACATGTCGATTTTTCGTTGCCGAAAAACCGAATAGTTAGGGTTTTTAAAAAGAATTTAAGAAAAGAAAAAGAGAGGAAAAGGTAGAAGATGGAGAGGAAAGAAAACAGAAAATAGAGAGAATAGAAAGAAAACAACAGAACAACATCAGAATCTTACAATTCGCAGCGGAACAACATATAATAATAAATGAATAATCTTTAAACAAAGAACTATATCAGTTATTACATTACATTACATTTTAATTACATCATATCATCAAAGTGTACAACAACAAACAACAAACAGCGGAAAAGAAATACTATATACTAGTAATACGCCATGCCATCCAGCTTGCCTCCAGCAATTCCTGAATATCCAGAATATCCTGATAAACCTTAACTCTTGACTGCCCGTGTGGAAATTGGTGGGCACCCAGAGTTTAGGAAGGAAAACAATAACTCCAAGTCAGTCATGTGACTGGTGTGAGAACTCAAAATAGTTTATTTAACTTTAAAATCAAAATAGAGGAATATTTTTAAATTCAATTCGCAATGCTTTTAAAAATGAGACTACCATAAGACCTCCTGCCACACACACAATGCAAACGCAGACTTGGAGAAGTTTTCTCCTTATGATAGTCAAACATGCTTGATATGCATTAAAATCAAATCAATTTTGATATTATTATTAGTGCATAGTGTATAAAATTCATTTCGAAAGTAGAATATAAATCTTAGCCAGCATAGGTACCATTATATTATGCCTACTAATAGCTACCATATTAGATGGCAGGTTCTACAACTAAAACCGTACAAGTTTCGTATTGTTTCATTGGATTTCCAACAAATGGTCAGGCCAAGGAACTTCCCATTGCCACATGAGAATGCCTCTGGAAAGACATCCCCGAGAACCAAACCAGAAGTCTGCCAACACAAGGTCGGGTTACCCCTAACTGGGTAACTACTGACACGAGCACGCCATTCTCCGATCGTAAACGACCTTTCTCACGGGATCCCGATAACCAACAACCACAAAGTAATAAATTCGCAGTAACCACATAGGTTAAATATCTGGGCTCCATACCATGATACCACCTCTATCCAGAAGGAAATGTACATACCTTAAAGGGAGCTACCCCTCATAACCTTGCCGCATCTTTCCTGTTTTGACCATTTCCGGGGTGTGAGGCTCGACGAAGTCACGTCCACAAAAACATACTTTATACAAAAGCCATGCTTTGGGTCAACAAATGATCATAGAAATGATCACCAGGATAGACGATCAAATAAATGATCCTATCACAAATAATCAACACAATGATCATTTCACAGCAACACTCAGCATGTCACATTACCAAATTGGGAATATATCGCTGATAACATTCAACTATATAACCTCTAAGCTCGTACGTCTCAGAGAAGGGTGTTAAGCTAAAAGAATAAATTCTCCGCCACCAACAGAAATATATTTGAAAGAAATCTGCTTTATATCTCAATTTGTAACGTCAGACATACAATCCATACAAGTCTGTTCCGGGCTCGAACAAAACCGAAGGCACTTACAAAGAAGTCCTTGCAATCCGGATATTCACAATCCTGATCGGATTTCCCATTACTTAGGGAGTCTCTATACCGCTGCAACTCAGTGCAGAGACAATCGACAGGTCATCCTATCGCTCTCGCAAATACCGGGTCTTCAACACCGATCTTCAATGCAATTATAACGACGTATCACATATTCGGAATGGGTTATACGACCCCATGGTCCTTTCCCGGTTAACCCGAATAGTGAGCGCTTATTCAAAAATAAGTGCGGTATTCACATTCAAACAAATCACATCAATTACCCATTCAAAGGGAAATATTGATAGTCGATTATTGAACTATCAATGGATATGCACAACATCACCAGATTCCAAATAATTTTCCAAATTATTTATTTTCCAAAATATCTTTACAAGATATATAATTTCAATACTTCAAAAATAAATCAATATTTATTTTTCTAAACCAATCCCACTTTCTTTTATAAATTCCTTACTGAATTTACATTTCAAAATATCCATGCATATGATTTCAATAATTCATTTCAATTTATCTTCAAAAAGATAAATTCTCAAAACGTTTCATTTCACATTGGAAAAATATTTCCATACTTATTTATTCATAAGTAATTAACAAATTTTATTTATTTTCACACTTGGAAAATATTCAATATACTTAAATCGAGATTAAGTATATATTTCATTCTTTAAGGAAATCATTCTCTTAAACATATTTATTTGGGCCAAAACGAATATTACGTAAAACATCGTTACGACAACCCAAAATCACCAGTATAGGGATTCGAAATTAAAATAGATATATAAATCCCAATACTATGCAAAACATTTCCTTTCGGAAATCATTTACTATAACAACAGTGTGATAGTCCATTATTTCCTTCTATTTCTCGAAAACGTCTATTTCAACAATAAATGTTGAAATCTATGGTTTCGAATCTCAACACAATTAAAACATCGTTAGATCGTTTTAATTCTATTTCAAATATCACATTCAAAACAATTTCTTTAACATCTTATTCACTATTCAAAACTTGAATATACTTTGTTAACAAATTTCATCCTTTTATTCATTTTATTTAAAAGGATTATTCACAGTTCAAAACGTGAATATAACTCCATTAATAGGTTTTCAACAATTTACTTATCAAAATAAGTCGTTTGTGAATTTATAAAACAACGTTTATAAACTCCATTTCTATTTATTTTATAACAACTTCCTTTTATAAATTCCTTTATTAATCTATTCGATTTATAACTTAATTATAAACTAAAGGTTCACATTATAAATTTAATGCTTATAAAACGATTATTTTACAGAATCGTTCTTTTAACTTCCTAAATTATAAATCTTATAACTTATAAGATTGTTTATTTATCCAAAATTCATTCTTTCAATAACTTTATAAATCTTATAAACCTACTGTTTATAAAATTCCATTTATAACTTCACTGTTTAAAATTCTATAAATTCCATTCAATTATGAAATTCATTTCCACTTCATTCAAACACTTATAAAAACTCGTTTTATAATGTCCATATTTCAATTTATAAATATCCATTTATAAATCTCTTAATATAAATCAATTTATATTATCCTTTTAAAACGTCTTTAATCTCCTTTATTATTTCACCATTTTGATTCATAAAATAATTAAATTTTATAAATCCTATATTTAAACTTTTCACAATCAATTCTAAAATCCCGATTAAACTATTTTATAAAACCGTTAGCATCATATTCTCAAAAATCAGTTTTTAACTATTTTTCTCAAAAATCATAATTTTTATAACATTAAAAATTATGACGTTTATTTATTTAAAATAGATCAAATTCCAAACATAAAGTATATTTTCAAAAATCACTTTATAAATCATTTTAAAATTCCAAAACTTGGTCCAATGATGCTACATATCAAATAGTCAATCACGACAACAACGATATCATATATCGATATGATAATCCATCAAATATCAAAATATCTGAAATCAAATAAATACTGTTGAGGAATCCAGTTGGATCCCTCCAACCTGTTTTTCTGCATCCACAAACATTAGCACAATACCAATTTCGCTCCAGTACGAAATTATCGCGGTATATGGGATTTTAAATATTATCCGCTTAATAACGGCGTAATAGGGTCTCATCCGCTAAACAAAAAATGCGGGAAATCAACAACTGCAATATATACATATGCCAATATATATATATTGATATTATTTATAATACCAATTTCACTGTTTATGAAATATTCGCGGTATATGTTTTTAATAAATAACATCCGCTTACTAACGGCGTATAATGTCTATTTTAACAATCAATATATATCAATCATCATTCAAACATGCATTCAAATATTTTAAATCTAACTATTTAAAATAAAATCGAAACTAATTCGATTGAGTGAGAAGTTCTCACCTTGATTTTGATTCCGATTTAGCTATTTATTTCGAATAAAATTAAACGCGCGTTTAATTTTACCCAAAATTCTCGCTAACTCCAAACGACTCCAATCCAACTCCATCACGTAGTGCTCGTCCATACGATTCCAACGCAACTGAGTTTGCATTTTTTCGACCTCATATGAAAAAGATATTGATTTTTGAAGTTTACTCGAATTTTATAAACATAAATTACAACAACTTTTAATTAATTTTAAACTACAACCATTTTCAGCCATAGGATCTCACCCAAACCCATCACTGCCGTTCTTATCATCTTCCTCATTCACGCGACCATCTACAGACTTCAACACCGCACGCATAACCCATTCTCAATAAATTAGGGTTCAAATTTGCAACTTCCATGCTTGATTAAAACTTGATCAGGGAGCTCCATATCGTTCGCCATCACTTGCTCTAGGTTCGGCCCTAAGGCCATGAAACTCGGCCTTACCCACGGCCTTGATTTGTGTGCCAAACTGAAGCCATACGCGGCCATATATCTCCCAAAATATAACTCCAAATCACATCTCCACCGTTGAAGTTGTAGATCTCACCATCCTCTACGAGTTTCTAGTTGAAACTTTCTTGAAACGTTGAGTGGATTTGAAGATTTGGAGGGAGGAACGAAATAAAATTCTGGTCGTTCATACATAGGGTGGCGGCTAGGGTTTGATATTAGGTTATATATATTTTTTTTTTAATAAATGAAGGGTGTGGGTGTCTATTTATAAAAGAAAATCGAACACTATTCATCCGTAAATTCCGAACTCCGATTTACGCGCCGTAACCAGCGTTTCTATGGTTTACCCCGCGTTCCGGACACAATGGAACAGGTTTCGAAAGCTAATTCGGATATATGAGCGAGTTATGGCTATAAACGCTCAATTTGAATTAAACCGATTTAAACGATTTTCTAGGCGTTTTAATTCGTAACGGACAAACGGTAAATCCTATTGACTTGAAATTTGAAACCTCACAATAATATCACATTACGGATCCGATGAAACTGGTTTCGTCGAAATCGGAGACTTTTTCAAAAATGGCTATTTTCACTCGCCAAATTTAAATTAAAAACAATTCGATGCGTTTCGAGCTGCCACGCTCAAACGATAACTCCGATTGACACGAAAATTGAAATCCGGTAATAACTAACTATTACGGATCCAATGGAACTGGTTTCGTTCAATTCTGAGACTGTTCAAAAATTGGCTATTTTCACTAGTCGATTAAATATTAAAATATTCAATTTTCACAAATTAACTTTTAATTCGATTTTAAAAGTTCTAAAATATTGTTCTAACTCCCATATGATAAAATAAAATTTTACAAATCATTTTCAATCATATTTAACTCAATTTCCAATTATTTCCATAATTTAACGTATTAAATTATCGATTTAATTATTCAATTAAATCCAAAAATTCAAATAAAAATTTATTCGACTTATAAATCCACTTATTAATATTTAAAATAAATTAAATATTCAAATTTTAATTAATAAAAATTCTGGGTCGTTACAATCTTCCCCACTTAAAAGAATTTCGTCCTCGAAATTGCAAGTAAGAAAAATTACAGAAGCTATTAATTTTCCCAAAATTCATAGTTAAACTTCTTACAAATCTTTACTAAGTTTTCAAAATCATACTTAGTTATCTTTTTCAAAACCAAACTATATCATTTAACTTTCAATTCCAAAATCAAAGTTTAAGTTTTCAAAATTTTCCAATTTTCTCAAAAATTTTCTAACGCCTTAAATTTTCGGAAAAATTCGCCATAGTCTCCTTTGCGCGGCTCGATCCAAAAAAAAATGACAGTATATATATCACAAATATACATCTCATCAAGTAATGAGGCATCCCGCAGGGAAAAAGTATAAAAGTACGGTATGTAATCCGAGATATGTACCTTATATTTTATTAGCAAGCATATACGGCTAATATAGCGCGAAAGCGAGCTCCAAATGCGAAGCAAACGCGATCCGCACCTACTAAACACTCAACAAACAACATGAGAACATGCATATATGTACATAGTATCAACATACATCATATAGCAACATAATAACTATATATGTCAACATAGCAAATGTAACTAAACAACAAATGCAAACATCAACCAACTATCATCCATAACCAAATCAAATTCATTCATATTCTTATTAATATTCAATGAAATGGTTTTCAATCTAATCACATTTGATTCATTAATAGTGGATGTTCTTACTAACATTCATTCTAAATTAGTTTATATTTACTAATTCATATTCAATTGATTAACATTCAATCCATTAATTCAATTCAATTACAACAGTTGAATTTCATTTATACAACTTAAGTTCACATCTATCACTTGGTTTTACTTAACTTAAATTCCCATTTATAAATCAATTCAGCTTCCAATTCTAAAGTAAATTTCCATTTAACTTTAAATTCACTTTTATTTACAACTCATATTCATAAATATATTCATATAGTTTCACTTCTCATATATATAAGTTTATTTCTCAATTGTAAATCACTTTAATTATAATTCAATTCTTATAATTCTTTTGCTTATACAATTATTCCTTTATTTAGATTATTCAAACAACTAAACAATCAACTTATATACACTTTAATAATTCTGAAAAATTATTCCTTTATATATAAAATAAAATCAAGGTAAAATTATTTCATTTACCCAATTTAAAATCATACTGTGCCGAATTGCTCTGTACAAGTGTTTAGAGATCCCTATCAACAACGTTAATTACTCGTATTAACCAGAATCTATATACCACTCAACAAACCAATCATCACAATATAAAACAATTTTTATATATTCACTACCAAATACGCTCTCATAGCTATTATTACACTCAAACTCATTCTAGAGTACTGCTGACTCTATCTCTAATGAGTAATACCCAACAGAACCATGGTTGTCGCTTAACCATATGTTCTAATACCAAATGTAACATGTCGATTTTTCGTTGCCGAAAAACCGAATAGTTAGGGTTTTTAAAAAGAATTTAAGAAAAGAAAAAGAGAGAAAAAGGTAGAAGATGGAGAGGAAAGAAAACAGAAAATAGAGAGAATAGAAAGAAAACAACAGAACAACATCAGAATCTCACAATTCGCAGCGGAACAACATATAATAATAAATGAATAATCTTTAAACAAAGAACTATATCAGTTATTACATTACATTACATTTGAATTACATCATATCATCAAAGTGTACAACAACAAACAACAAACAGCGGAAAAGAAATACTATATACTAGTAATACGCCATGCCATCCAGCTTGCCTCCAGCAATTCCTGAATATCCAGAATATCCTGATAAACCTTAACTCTTGACTGCCCGTGTGGAAATTGGTGGGCACCCAGAGTTTAGGAAGTAAAAAAATAACTCCAAGTCAGTCATGTGACTGGTGTGAGAACTCAAAACAGTTTATTTAACATTAAAATCAAAATAGAGGAATATTTTTAAATTCAATTCGCAATGCTTTTAAAAATGAGACTACCATAAGACCTCCTGCCACACACACAATGCAAACGCAGACTTGGAGAAGATTTCTCCTTATGATAGTCAAACATGCTTGATACGCATTAAAATCAAATCAATTTTGATATTATTATTAGTGCATAGTGTATAAAATTCATTTCGAAAGTAGAATATAAATCTTAGCCAGCATAGGTACCATTATATTATGCCTACTAATAGCTACCATATTAGATGGCAGGTTCTACAACTAAAACCGTACAAGTTTCGTATTGTTTCATTGGATTTCCAACAAATGGTCAGGCCAAGGAACTTCCCACTGCCGCATGAGAATGCCTCTGAAAAGACATCCCCGAGAACCAAACCGGAACTCTGCCAACACAAGGCCGGGTTACCCCTAACTGGGTAACTACTGACACGAGCACGCCATTCCCCGATCGTAAACGACCTTTCTCACGGGATCCCGATAACCAACAACCACAAAGTAATAAATTCGCAGTAACCACATAGGTTAAATATCTGGGCTCCATACCATGATACCACCTCTATCCAGAAGGAAATGTACATACCCTAAAGGGAGCTACCCCACATAACCTTGCCGCATCTTTCCTGTTTTGACCATTTCCGGGGTGTGAGGCTCGACGAAGTCACGTCCGCAAAAACATACTTTATACAAAAGCCATGCTTTGGGTCAACAAATGATCATAGAAATGATCACCAGGATAGACGATCAAATAAATGATCCTATCACAAATAATCAGCACAATGATCATTTCACAGCAACACTCAGCATGTCACATTACCAAATTGGGAATATATCGCTGATAACATTCAACTATATAACCTCTGAGCTCGTACGTCTCAGAGAAGGGTGTTAAGCTAAAAGAATAAATTCTCCGCCACCAACAGAAATATATTTGAAAGAAATCTGCTTTATATCTCAATTTGTTACGTCAGACATACAATCCATACAAGTTTGTTCCGGGCTCGAACAAAACCGAAGGCACTTACAAAGAAGTCCTTGCAATCCGGATATTCACAATCCTGATCGGATTTCCCATCACTTAGGGAGTCTCTATACCGCTGCAACTCAGTGCAGAGACAATCGACAGGTCATCCTATCGCTCTCGCAAATACCGGGTCTTCAACACCGATCTTCAATGCAATTATAACGACGTATCACATATTCGGAATGGGTTATACGACCCCATGGTCCTTTCCCGGTTAACCCGAATAGTGAGCGCTTATTCAAAAATAAGTGTGGCATTCACATTCAAACAAATCACATCAATTACCCATTCAAAGTGAAATATTGATAGTCGATTATTGAACTATCAATGGATATGCACAACATCACCAGATTCCAAATAATTTTCCAAATTATTTATTTTCCAAAATATCTTTACAAGATATATAATTTCAATACTTCAAAAATAAATCAATATTTATTTTTCTAAACCAATCCCACTTTCTTTTATAAATTCCTTACTGAATTTACATTTCAAAATATCCATGCATATGATTTCAATAATTCATTTCAATTTATCTTCAAAAAGATAAATTCTCAAAACGTTTCATTTCACATTCCGGACACAATGGAACAGGTTTCGAAAGCAAATTCGGACATCTGTGCGAGTTATGGCTATAAACGCTCAATTTGAATTAAACCGATTTAAACGATTTTCTAGGCGTTTTAATTCGTAACGAACAAACGGTAAATCCTATTGACTTGAAATTTGAAACCTTACAATAATATCACATTACGGATCCGATGAAACTGGTTTCGTCGAAATCCGAGACTTTTTGAAAAATGGCTATTTTCACTCGCCAAATTTAAATTAAAAACAATTCGATGCGTTTCGAGCTTCCACGCTCAAACGATAACTCCGATTTACACGAAAATTGAAATCCGGTAATAACTAACTATTACGGATCCAACGGAACTGGTATCGTTCAATTCTGAGACTGTTCAAAAATTGGCTATTTTCACTAGTTGATTAAATATTAAAATATTCAATTTTCACAAATTAACTTTTAATTCGATTTTAAAAGTTCTAAAATATTGTTCTAACTCCCATATGATAAAATAAAATTTTAAAAATCATTTTCAATCATATTTAACTCAATTTTCAATTATTTCCATAATTTAACGTATTAAATTATCGATTTAATTATTCAATTAAATCCAAAAATTCAAATAAAAATTTATTCGACTTATAAATCCACTTATTAATATTTAAAATAAATTAAATATTCAAATTTTAATTAATAAAAATTCTGGGTCGTTACACTGAAGGAGCATACAGTTCCTGATATGCCCTTCCACCTCGTCCTTCAAATGCCTACTATCATTAGTGCTATGACCGTTCAATTCATGAAATACACAAAACATGTCTGATTTTCTTTCGTCAGAAGTTGGATCCCTTTGCATCGGTCTACGATACAGAACCTTCCCTTTAGTATCCTGATAAATTCGTTCCAGACTCTCATTCAGCTCATAGTAAGTGGTGAATCGCGGCTCCCTCCGTTGCCGCTTTGACCTGTCCCCGTCATTCTCAGTCTTTCTTTTGCCTCTACTAGTTTCCGCGCCTTTCTCAGGGGGATTTCCTCCTTTGATCACATAAATATCAATTCCATCTCCTTCTTCTCTTTCGGCTTCGCATCCTCCAATCGTAGAAACTTTTCCGCCTCATGATAGAATTCTCCTAGATCCACGGGTGGATCCTTAGTTAATGAATTTTTTAACTCTGTTCCGTCAGCTATCCCGGACATAGCCGCTATCATAACCATGGATGGATCTGGTCGATCCACCGAAGCTACTGCCGCATTGAATCGCGTTAGGTAACTCCTCAAAGTTTCTCCAGTTTTCTGCTTTAGGGTTGCCAAAGTCATCACATTCTTGGGTCTTGTAATGTGGACCCTGAATTGCCTCATAAATCTCTCAATTAAATCATTCCACGTTCCGATGGATCCATTCTCCAATTTTCTAAACCACAATGCTGCAATATCCGCCAAGTACAATGGAAAGCACCGGGCCATAACCTCCTCTGATGCCCCCAGCACTTCCATATGCCTCATATACTTCGTTAGATGAACCATGGGGTCCGTTCTCCCGTCATACATGTCCAGCGATGGTAACTTAAAATCCGATGGGTTCCTAGATTGTCTGATTGCTGGAGTAAAAGGACTCCTATTAACATCCTCCAAATCTTTGTTTACCAAACCGCCTCTCATAGCTTTTCTAATCATCTCCGCCAATCTGTCATTGTCTCCGAGATGAAATCTTTGTTCATTACTTTTGACCTGCCCCCCGAGTCCACGAGGAAATTTTGGGATCTGCCCCCTTGACTGAGCGTTCACTCCTCTGCTGCTCCCAGGTTGTGCAGATGCTCCTCTTTCTCTCTTCGAAATTGGATCTATGTTCTCCATGGGTGTGCCTCCTAATCCAGGTGCTATGCCGGATGGTCCTACTCCGTTCCGAACTCCATCCGCTTCCCTATTTTGTGCTCCAAGTTGCCCAATCTGCTGAAACAAATTCTGAATCAACTCCTCTTATCTTTTCATCATTGTCTCCATCTCATCCCTGGTGATGAAGACTGAAGTTTGGTTCTCTCCTGAGGAAGCCCCTTGACTCCCATCGTGCTGACTTCTTTCTGGTCTCTGTCTTCTACTTGTTTTCCTTCCAAGAGCCATAATCTCGGATAGACTTCTGGTTCTTAAAGAGAGTCTCTCAACAAATCTTTGCGAGGAAATGATTTAAGAGCTCCTGATTCAATTCTCAGTGAAAGCACCAAAAATGTTTGCACAAAAAATGGGCAAACACCTCCAAGTCGTATGATTCAATTGATTTTGTGTTGTTCTTAGTAATTTGGGTGATTTATGCAAATATGTAAAAAGCAGGGACTAAACTGTAAAAGACACACAGATTTATAGTGGTTCGGCCAGAATGTTCCTATGTCCACTTTATATGTTATTCTCCTTTATTTTTCAGATTACAAGTCCAAGGCCTTGATTACAAGCGTATATAAGTTGTTTGAAAGTTCCTTCCGTGTTTGAGCTCTCAAACTCTTCCCTCATTGTTGTACCCCTGCCCCTCTATTTATAAAGTGAGGCTGAGGGGCAGGGGTCTTGGATGTATATAGCTGCCAGTGGGCCTGGGCTGATGCAATCTGGCCTGGAAGTGTTGGTTCGGTACACCTTGGTCCGGTGGTAGATGGTTGGAGCGGTTGGTCCGTTGAGGCCTTGGACCGGTGGAGGTTGACTCGGTGGTGAGTTGGTCCGGTGAGGGTTGGAGCGGCAGTTGGTTCGGGAGTATGTTGGCTCGGTGGTATACCGGTTCGGTAGTGCATGAAAAGATGGTTGGTTCGGTAGTGGGAGGAGGTAGCTTGTTCGGTAGCAATATGGTCTGGCCATGCTTGGAGGTGAAGTTTGGACCGCCAGTGCTTGGGAGTGGAGGATGGATGGTTCGGCAGTGCTTCCTTTCATTTAGCTCGGTTATATCTCCTTCATACGAACTCCGATTAACCTGAAATTTGAAACATATCCTTTCCTAGTCCTTATCATCATTTCCAATCAATTTTGTCTGGATCGGAGCTCAACCAGATTTTGGGGATATCGATCGCAGCCTTGATCTCAATCGATCTCCAACCCCGATATTCAACATTCCTTGCCAATTTATTGATCTTCCAGTTTTGACCAAAAATGGGATAACAATTATAAATTGAACACAATTTATTATAATAAGTTTTCAATTTAATGGATTAGATTCAATTTCAACTTTTAACTTACACTTAAGTTTAGGTCATAATCAATTTACAACGTATTTCTTTCTTACTTACTACTTTACATACTTCTCGTATAAATTTCACAATTAAACATAAATTTTAAAGTAACGCTTATAATATTTACGACCCTATAATTACTCAACATTTAAACGAACGTTATTTCAGTTCCATGTAGTGTAACATTCATTTATTGTATTATCACTTATTTCAAAATCTAATTTTATTAAAAATAGGCAGGTAGTTTATAATATATGTTACGAATTTTGAATTAATCACTATTCATTATTATTTACTTTAGTTTATCATTAATTGCCTTGCATTAACACTGTTACTTAAAATCCCTATCCAATTGCAATATATATTCTGATGAGTACATTTACTCTTTCCGTTATGTTATAAATTATCAACCAAGAAACGTTTATTACTTTCAACAACATTGTAATTACTAATTACCTACATTGATTGTATAAGTTTTCCATTATTATCATTTATTAGAATTCTATTCAACTTTCCATCTTATGCATATAGTTAACATTTCTATTGATTTTACCTTCAAAATTTTCAGTTATTTTCTTAACTTACAAAAAGGCAATGATTAATTACATTTAATCGCTATTAATTAAATGCATTGGTAACGAACAATAGTTGTTACCATTATACAATTTATAACATTTGTAATTTATTCTCTACAACAATTATTACCTATCAATATCATTTCACCCCTAAATACAAAACTTGCAATTGTTCTTATTATCATGCTTTAGTATTGTTTTTTTACATAGTTATTTATATGTTTATTACTTTATCAGGATTTTTTCCTACATCAGTTGCAATTGTTTTGGTGAAAATGAAAATAATCGGACTTGGTATTGTGAACAACTTGAAGACTTTCTAAAAGATGATCAATGAATTTTGTTTTCATTTCTGACTATCATCCTTGTCTTCTTGTTGCTATTCCAAAATTGTTCCTAATTCATCTCATGGTTCATGTTTTTATCATTTGAACAATAATTTAAAAGTTGCTCTAAAATCGGAATTTTCAAAATCTAAGAAGAAATGGTTGATAGATTTGTTTGCATATGTTGCATATGCTTCTAATTTGGATGATTTCAATGTAGCGTCAAGAAATTTCAAGGATGATGGTGGATCTACTGTGGAAAACTTTTGGAATGGAATTCCTTTTGAGAAGTTTGCTAATGTTTGTTTTTATGCATGCCATTATGGTGAAATGTCATTTAATTGTTCAGAGAGTTTTAACCAAAGGATTTTGGAAGAAAGGAATTTACCAATCACTGCTTACATGGATGGAATTAAAGTCAAGTTAATGAAGCTTATGTCTGATCATCGAGAACTTGCTAGTAGTTGGAATAGCATTCCATGTCCAGTCAATGAAAATCGATTAAGAAATCTTATTTGGAGGGAGCTCCATGGTTTGTTATTAAATCAAGTAAACATGTATTTAAAGTTCATTCTCTAGTCCGACAATCTATTGATTAATATAATCGGGTTTGTTCTTGTAATTGGTGGCGAATCTATGGCTTTCCTTGTGCTCATGTTGTTAGATGTATTTGGGTTGTGAAAAGTTGAATGTGTGTGATTACATTGATGATTATTTCAAAGTTGTGATATTTTCGATCAGCTTATTCTCATCTAATCAATCCAGCAATAAACTTCAAAAAAGAAGATGTCTTGCCTGAAGATGTTGATATGACACATCCTAAGATAGAAAAATGTCTGGTCATCCACCCGCTTCTAAGAGAATTAAATATGCTGGTGAAATTACAAAGATTATTAAGTGTAGTTTATGCAGGAAGTTGTGGCACAAAAAAGGATATGTCCTTTGAAACACATGTAGTATTATTGCCTTTTCTTTTGGAAAAGTTTTAATGTACTGATAAAAAATCATCTTTTATTTATTTTGTTTGTTTGTATTTCTGCTGCAATTATATTGGATATTAAGTATTTTTTTAGTGAATGAAAAGAATAATAGAACCATGTTCTGCAATTGTTGAGCAATATTGCTATTATATCTGCAATTTTTCTAAATAATTGTGCATATTTCTGCACATTGTTAATATTGTTGCTTACTTTTTTGCAACCATCCTAATAATTCAATTCAATTCTAGAAGTTGCTTATATAATTGTTTTTAATTTAATAATACCACTCTAGTTCAATTATGAAGTTCATATCCATATTTCGCAGCAATTATTCAGAAAATTGTAGACATATCTACAAGTATTATAAATAATTGTGTAAATGTCACATTTATTCAGAATAAAGGTAGATATTTCTGCAAGTATTCTAAAAAATTGCATGAATTCCTACAATTATTCATATATTTTATTACTTTCCTTCAACAATACTGATAACTTAACTCAATTCCAGAAAATGCTTATATAATAATTCAAATAACAAGATTCTGATTATCATATTAAACTATTAATTTTGTCTTCCAAACATATAAGATTGCTTAAAAATATATATTTCATAAGTTCTAGATTAAACACAGCAATTATTGCAAATTCTTTTGGTTGGCTTGTGATAAAAAAATTTGTTATATTAGACTTTCTTCAATGCTCCAGCCATACAGTTTACATGAGAGAATTTGATATTCTAATTTAGCTCTTTGTAATTCAATAACACCATATTCATATTGAATATCCTCCTTGTTTATAACCTTGTTTTCACTTCTTGCTTTTGTGATAACCCGGATTTTTGAGCATCCAATTGATGGATAACTCTCCGGTTTATAGATTGAACAAATAAAATTCTGATAACAAAAAATCAGGATGTGTAAGTGAATTTGGAAATGTAATAAAAATTGAAGTATAAATATTTGGATAAGTATTTATTTGATAATCTCCTAATTTAATTAATTTTTAATTGGCAAAATTGTTATTTCAAACAATAGTAATTATGTGTTGTTTTTATATATGTGTAAATAAATTTTAAAATAATTATTGCAGATTAAATTTTTGTTTGTTTATATATATATATATGTATGTATGTATATATATATATATTTGAATTCAAGTTACATCATATATGATTTTATTTATGAATATAATTTGTTTTATATTATTTCTTTTAAAGGATTTTATTTATAAATTAAAATAGCTTGTAGATGTATAAATAAGAATAAACATGTTATACAACTAAAATAAAGATAAAAGATTTTTTTTAACATGTTAATGTATAAATTAAAGTAAATTATGTAATGTACTTTAACATGAGTAGTCAATTTTAACATAAAATTTAACACTTGTAAGGAAAATTTAACTTACATAAAAAAACAAGAGTAAGCTAAGTACATATGTAAATATGATATGTAAATATATTAACATAAGAAGTATTAATAAATTCAAGTTAGGGCTTAAACAAAGTTTTAAAATTAAATTAGCAAGTGACATTTGTAAAACCATGAACATAGGGGGTGAACACTTGTAATCCTATGGAATCTCAAATTTATTAAACTTTTATCAATTTAATCATAAGTAACAGCAGATCAAGAATCTTCAACCTGGAAATAAATTATAACAAATTTTGGCAACCAAAAACCTCGAACATGATTAAAACAAAGATCAGTTTGATTTCAAGGTTTAAGCAGCAGCCTTAGAATTACGATCAGAGAAGAAGGAAAATTATACTACTAGTACAACTGATCAAGCGTAAAACAAGAAAATTCAAACTTGATTCAGAGATCTACTATGGAAATTCAAAATCAAGTACATCAGATTTTAGAAACGAGAAAAAAAAAGTGGAAGGTTGTTCTCTGTTTTAAAAGAACAGGTGAGTAAACTTTTTCATAAAAAGCTTTGGTAAGTGTAGTTGTTGAATGTAAATTTCTGTGCTGGAAAATGTTATGCATATGTGTATATAAGTAAATCTATGTGTGTATGCATCTGAGGGGAGTTTGCATGTGGGTTGCCTGAGTATCTCTCTGTTCATATGTGTAGAGTTTAAAGTTTCATATAAAAAAAATTCAAATCTTTCCATCTGCTCTTGTGTCAGATTTTGGAATTTAGACAAGAACGGTTTATTTAAACCTTATCTAAGATTTGAAATTATAATTAAGTAGGAAAGCTAGAGTATCACCGGGAAAAAGGAAGAGAGTAAATAACAGTGAAAATTTTGTTAAATGTTAAAATTCAAACTCAACAACCTTCTTATTTTCTTTTATATCTTGAATCATTGACTTAAATTATGATTTTTAAGAGTAAATTCATAAACCTTAGTCTTGGATTGAATGTATTAATCTGGGTTAACCAGAATATGGATTTTTAAGGTTTTCCAGTAGGTGGAGGGGTTCTGGTGGTCAAGGCCATTACTGGAAGAGGTCGGGGTATTGAGGTGATCCGAAAAAATGGTTGGAAGGTGGTTAATCCACTGAGGCGTTGGGAATTGCTCGATTAAGTTATTAACCCTAGTTCAGTCGATATTAGGAGAATCAATTACTGTGGCTTCAGGGGTGAATTGAGCTGCGAGTGCTTCTGTGAAAAGATGGCATGGGGACTTGCGAGGCCGTGGACGGAGTTCGGTGAACTCTGGTGAACGGCAATGGCGGTTTAGAGTTAGTTTTCTGGTGAGGTCAGGTTCCAGTTTGACTGGAATACTCAAATTTGATTTGGGAATTGGTGGTGTTGAATTGGTGGTCGAAATAGACTCGTGAGTTCGTCGCCGACATATGGAAGGAACCGGCAAAGGTCACGGCGGTGTAAAAAATCGGTGTACGTGCACGACTGGGTTGTTGTGTCAGTGTTTTGGAGGTGGAGAGTGTCTCGGGTTGGGTCTCGAAGAGAAGCTCGGGAAATTTGGGTTGGAGCTCAATATTGTTCTCGGGCCATCCACAAGATTTAACATGGGTTTGGGTTCGTTGATCCGAAACTAAAATGACGAAGTTGCATAAGTTGTAAACCAGGGTGTTTTGCTGATGAAGTTTTAACTGTGGGCTTCATTTATTCGAGTTGTTCTCAGGTATTTGGAGTGATTTCCTCGAAGGAGTTACTCGAAGTCATTTTAGAGTAGACTCGAAGTAATATTGACGATAGCTTGCGTAACTTTTGTTCCAGTTTTATTATAAACAGAAACCTGTTTCCATTATAAAGATTAAAAGTAAAGCTTGCAATGCAAACTGAAATTTTAAAATAGGTTTAAAACCTGTGTTTAAATCTAAATCCAGAGTTTGAACCTTAAATTTTGAAATAATTTAAGTTTTGAATCCATATTGGGTTTTAAACAACATTTAAGTATAAAAGTATTTTGGTTTTGAAATTAACAGAAGTTTAAATTGTAAAATAGGAAATTTAAGATATGTTTGAATCCGAGTTTTGAAACCTGGAATTGGGTTTAAACTTCAGTTTTTAAATAAAATAATTTAAATTTAAAATGAAGTCTAAAATGCGTTTACGGTAAACTTAGAAACAAATTGTTTTAAATACTTATTTGAGTAAGAAATTGTTTATCTTAAAGATAAATAAAATTTAATAATTTGGATTCATTAAATTATTAAGTTAATTTAAAATAGATAATTAATTATTGAATTAATTAATAATATGGATGATTAATTAAGTAATTAAGAGTTTTTAAATTGATTTATTAAAGACTTAAGATTAATTAATTAAGGTTAATTAATCTGTAATTAAAGGTTATTAATTAGATTTTAATTAATGATTACAAATTGATTAATCAGGTGATTAAGGATTAATGAAGATTGCAGTTAACACTTAATTAATTAAATAATTAAAGATTAATTAATCGGTAATTAAATATTTGTTAACGGTAAAAATAGCTTTAACGCTAACACCCGGTGTATCTCTTGATGAAGTGTAAGCACCACCCGTTTATACGGGAAAAAAGTAAAAAGAAAAGTCGCAGAAAAGTAAAAGAGACAGAGATTTTTATAGTGGTTCGGCTTCTAGTAAGCCTACATCCACTTTACATTCTTCATTATCTTCTTTGTACACAATTTTACAAGATTACAACACTTTTACAGCATGATCTCTCGCTTACAACACCTTTACAACACGATCTTACAATTACAACATGAACGGAGAAAGAAGTTAGAACGTTGATGGTGAATTGCTCTTCGAATCTCTCTTGGATGAAGTAGATCTCTTGATGAAGAATCTTCGATGGTTGAGGTGCTCGGAGAGTCCAGAAATCAGCAGAGTGTAGGCGCCTTGAAATCCAGAAAAGTCCTCCTCGAATGTGGAGTTGATGGAGTATTTATAGGTGAAATCGGAGTTAGGTCGACAGGGACGACTTAAGGAGTTAGGTCGGCAGGGACGACTTAAGGAGTTAGGTCGGCAGGACGACTTAAGGAGTTAGGGATGACTTAAGGAGTTGGGTCGGCAGGGATGACTTAAGGAGTTAGGTCGGCTGGGACGACTTAAGGAGTTAGGTTGGCAGGACGACTTAAGGAGTTAGGGACGACTTAAGGAGTTAGGTCGTGTGGACGACTTAAGGAGTTAGGTCGGCAGGGACGACTTAAGGAGTTAGGTCGTGTGGACGACCTAAGATAAGTCGTAGGTCGTGCCACATAGTTAAGTTGTTAGGCCGTGGACTCCTTTGAGCCATGGACTCTGTTAGGTCGGACCTTCTGGTGAGTTGCTAACTCGTTTAGCCTTAGGTCGTTGAGCCGCTTCTCCTGTTAGCTCGTTAACTCGGTTGAGCCGCTTTATGCCTTAAGTTGCTGATAGGTTAACCCGTTAAGTCGTTGACCCTTGGTCCAGCTTAGGTCGCTCCACGTGTTAAGCCGCTAGGTCGCTTAACTTGGTCATGTCTTTGGTCGTGAGGTCTTCTTAGGTTGTAGGCGTTGGCCTCGAGTAGAAGATAGGTCGCTTCATTCTTTAAGTCGTATACCGTTTTGGATGGGGCGCTGCCCCGCACCTCAAGTAGAAGAGTGGCCGAACACCGTCGCGGTGGCATTGCCCCCGCACCCCCACCTAGGGGGGTTGGCACCCCCCCCCCGGACCCCCCCTCCGTAGGGGATCTTAGATGAAAAGACATTCAACAGAACTTGTTTTGTTGAGATGTTGAGTTGACCAATCTTTGAGATGAGCTATCTTGCTTCTCTCGGTCGATCTTTTGATATCACGACCTTGCTGAAAAAGGCGGGATAACAATATTAATTAATTCGTAATTAATGGAAGTGTAATTACTTAAGTAAGTAATTAATGGAATTACTGGATGTAATTGAGATGTTGATGATGGAAGTAATTTGAGTTATATTCCTATGGAATTAATCAAGGAATTAAATGAGGTAATTAATTATGGTTAATTAATTTTTGAAATGAAGTAATTTAAGGTAGTTAATTACTGGATGTTATTAATCAAGGGTGACTAATAATTATGGTTAATAATTAATTAATGAGGTAATTAAAGGTTAATTACTGTATTTGTTTAAGAATAAATTAATTTGTGAAATTAATTTAAGGGATAAATAGAATGATATGGGAAGTCTTTGATTAATTGTTATCCCTAATATGTGGTTCGTAATGCTATGTGATAAGATATGTTAAATTTAAACTATGATGATTTGGTTTTCTATTGATGATGAATTATGGTGACATCCTGTATTAAAGTATAATTATATTTCACTTGAATAATTTAAGTTAAGTTGACAATGGTTTCGAAAAGACCGGAGTCGGGTATTAGTGAATACCCGAAACCACTTCGATTCTTATAATTTGATATGTGAAACTGATAGGCTGTAGTGGAATGACTTAAGTAAATTGGACCATTTAAATCTAAGTGTTGGCACTTAGAAATTGATGGGTGAAATGGTTGATGTATAATAACTTGTGAAATGTAGATTGATATAATTTACCCCGGGTTTAAATGTATTCTTTTGTATTCCAAGTTAGATGGGTTTACTCACGCTGGTTTCCAGCCTGGCCTGGGTGTTACTTTGATGTAATGCTCGGGTCAGACCGAGTGTTACAGATTTTCAGGTAAGGACCTTTTGGAGCTCAGGAGGCAAGCTGGATGGCTGGAACGTGTGGAGTGTTTTATGCTGTGTATAGTATAGTTGGTTTGGACATGTTGTTTAAACTGTTCGGTGTATTGTAATAGTTGTAACTCTGATGTATAAATGTATAAGAGTATTGATACAGTTCTTCTTTGTAAAAATGATATTATTTATTATTATATTTTGATCCGCTGCGAGTGTGAAGTTTGCTGTATTTTGGTGTTTATGTTCCTTCTTCTTCTTCTTTCTCTTTCTTCTTTCACTAATTATCTAGAAATTTCGGGATCAAATTTCCGGGTCGTTACATTTGGTATCAGAGCTGAAGGTTAAGCGAGAACCTTAGCTCTGGTGGGATTACTCATTAAGCATATGGTAAGTGGTACCCTAGAATGAGTTGAGTGTGTGTATATATATGAGGGAGCGTACTTGTTAATTTCTTATATAAAGGTTTTTAAATGTTCTTAAAAGTAAATGAATCTTATATAAGAAATAGAATATCTATTATATTAAGGAAATTGGTTGTAGTATAATTAAATTAAAAGTAATAGTAAGAATTAAATTAAGAAGTAATAGAATGTAACCAAATTGAAGTTGGAATTAAATTAAGAAGTTTGAAATGGATTCAAAATAAAATTGAAATTTTGAATTGGAGAAGTATTTTAGAATAGATGATCATGGATGGTTTTAGATATGATAATCTTGGATATTATCATAAATGGTTGTTATATTTAATAATGAAATGTTTTAAGGAAGTAACCATTTAAAAGGGAGAATAAACTTGAAAATTAGGAAGGATGAAAATTAAAGTGGGTTTCAAATTGTGAAGTTCTGAATTCTAAATTTAAACATTTGAATTGGTTTCAAAATATTAAAGGAAATTATATTATTCAAACTACTTTGAATATGATCTTATTTTAAAATAAGAAATGTTTGAAAATTTAAAAGAAATTTGTTTTGGACTAAAAACCAAAGGTGGTTTGAAATTTTAAAGTATAGCTCGGTATGTAAAATAAATTAGTATGTATACATGTGGATATACATAATATCAAGGATGGTTTGAAATAAACTCTAAATATTGAGTTTTAAATTTGGAATGAAATATGATACCCATAGTGATAAGTTTTTGAACCAAATAAGTGGAAAGATTATTTATGAAAAGTTCAAAATTTGAAATGGAAGTTCAAATTGGGTAAAATTAACTGGATTAAGTGAATTAAGTTTAACTGGGAAAAAAGTTAAATAAGTTGGAATGATCAACCTGATTTGGAAATGTTAAGATGAAATTAAGATTTAACTTGGGAAATTAAATGGTTGATTGGAATTGAGAGTTTGAGTGATCTCAAATTGGGTTTGAGCTCCGAAAATTGGAAATGGATGGATGTTTTGAAATAATTGGATGATATCATCCTATTGTTGTTAAAAATCTTTAAGTTGTGAATTGGAATTGTTTAAATGAATGAGATATGGAGTATGGTAATCCACTGTTGAGATAAAAGGGAAATTAAACTTTAATTTGAAATCAAGGGTATAGAATTACCTTGAACTAAAAATTTGAGTAATTGAATTTGTAAATTAAAATTGTTTGAAACTCCTACTTGAACCTTGTAATGAGTTACGTAAAGATAATTTAAAATGGAATTTTGAGAATTGGACCCAGAATTAAATTGTTTAAAGGTTTGTGTTATTGATGTAAAAATAAAGATTAATTTGACTTGGGGTATAATATGTTAGGTCTGAACTGT
This sequence comes from Allium cepa, assembly GCA_030765085.1. Classification (NCBI taxonomy): domain Eukaryota; kingdom Viridiplantae; phylum Streptophyta; class Magnoliopsida; order Asparagales; family Amaryllidaceae; genus Allium; species Allium cepa. Next base: position 761,618,524 of record CM060937.1, on the reverse strand, counting down.
GAATTGAATTGTTTAAAGCTTTAAAGGTAATTTGATTTAAAGAAATTAAATCAACATTGGAGGTATTAACTCGAATTTATATAATTCGAGATGGTTTAAAATTTGAATTAGTTCAAATTGAATTTGATTCGAAATAATAGAAATGGTGATTGAAGATGTATGAGTATGAAATTCAAATGGAAAATTTGAATTGGATTGATTTGAATAATTTGGAATTGTAACTAAAGTTGAATTGTTTTAAATTCAAATGGAATTTGAATTAAAATTGGGAGGAAATCAAGAATAATTCAACTTGATTTGGAAATGGAGTTTGAAATTGGGATTAATTCAATCTGGAGTTGAAATGAATTGAAATTGGAACTAGTTCAATTGAAATTTATTTGAATTAGTAAAATTTGAGATGAAAGTTGAATAAAGTTAAATTTGAAAAGAAACTGAAGTTAATTCAACTTGATTTAGGGTTGAATCAATTTCAATGGAAATTGAAGTTATTTAAATTGGAGTTGGGTCAATTTAAATGGAAGTGGAAGTTTAAATTGAATTGATGAGAATGGAGATTGGGAAGTGAGCAGTTTTGACTCTGGACTATTTTTAATATAAATTGTTTTTCCAAGCTATTCATTATATATACAACTTTTCTTTTAAAAGCCAAACTATATTATACTGGTTTTACAATTATTTTTGAAACTGTTTAAAAAATTTCCAACTGTTTCATAAACTAATCACTATATTTCAACTATTTTACAAAACTAATTACTATCTTACTATTATTTTGCAATTATCTAAAATTTCTATAATTATTTTAACTATTTTCTAACTATTTTACACCTATTTTACAAACTAGTAATTATATTCCAACTACTTATCTATTTTTAAAATTTTCAAGCTATTTTCTAAACAAACTGGTCGGAGTTCAAACTGTTAATGGTTAAATACCCAATCGAGATAAGAATAGAGGTGATAATCCAAATGGATTGAGGCAATTGAGAGTAAGTGAATGAAAATCAAAGTGAATGTGAATAGAAATAGAGTTGATTTGGCTAATAACCAATAAAGATAAATACGTAGGGAATACATATGTTATTCTATTCGCATAGTGATTTGATCCAGATTCGAGCACAGAATTTCGAGATAGTTATATCGATCCGAGAGGGATTTTTCACTCGATTTTCAATGGCGAACTTGGATATGGATTGTTGATGGGTTCTGGATGTTTTCTATCATAGTTATGACTATGCAAGGAGAATGACGGTTTTTGATCAAGAAACCAGATCTGTGTCCGCACTAGGAAGTCGGGTGGACGATACTAGTTAGGAAGTGAAATTGTGTGATCGAGTGAGCGATCAGATATGTATGGCGTACGAATGATATGTGTACATCGTACGAATTTGAATGAAATTAATATTGAAAAGAGTAATCAAATTTTAATATTTAATTTTGAATAAACAAAGTTATATGTCTTTGTTATATAAGATAAAACTCCCCTTGATGAATCTTTTGCCAGAAAGAAAGGATTTTGGAAGTGTTTGAAGCATAAAAGGATTTATACAAGTTTATAATGATCCAAAGATTTTTATAAAGGATTTTATATATATCTCTATATATAAAGGATCATATGAGGATTTTGGAAAAAGGTTTTGGGAACCTATGGATTTGGAAAGGCTTTTGATTTTTGCGTAAAATCAATATTGAATTTGGAAAGCCTAGTTTGAGAATTATCGATTTTGGAATAATCGATTTTGTGTAAAGGAGCTTTGCATGAGATCATACTTGGTGTATGATTTAAAGATACTATATATGTATAGTATAAAATGTTTTGATGATGGCTCTAGGGAAAAAGGCGCTCTCTTGAAATGAACTTCTCAGAAGTACCACCGGGTGGTGCTGCCTTGAGCCTCATGGGGGGTACTAAAGTTGATCCTGTGAGGAGTCCGGACAAACTAGTTCCTAAGGATTATTGGGTAGCGAAAGTCGAGGGCACCGATGCCTACAGGGGCATTTGGGTTATGCTGTGACGACAGTGTAACTCGATGTCACTGCGATCTAGGGTCAAGTAGAGTGGAGAAGTTTCATTCTTTTGGCAGCGAAATTCGAGGGCGCTGATGCCTATAGTTATATGGGTTTTTGCTATGATAGCTACGTAACCCCAGTTGTAGATGCGATCTGTAGCGAGTTCCATGGTGTAATAGAGGGGCGCGGAGGCCTACAGTTACCTATGCATTTTGTCGGGATGGCAACGTAACCATCGGGTTAACTGCGACCATTGATGGGGGTGATGATTTCCAGAGCATTCTCACTAAAGATAATCCTCTATTTTCAAAAACTGTTTTCTATATTTTCAATAAATTATTTTCCAAGTATTTTCACTGGGTGTTGAAGATGGGTCTACTAAGTACTTATAGATTTTCAGTCCTACGCCTGATCAACGTATGACCGAATTTCTACAAGAACGAGGACGGACTTGTTGAAACATCGAGTTATAAAATGATATTTATAAAACTATTTTGGCAATACTATATATACATATATAGATTTGAAAAGTGTTTTAAAATGATCAAAGAATATTTTAACTGGTTTAAAAATATTTAATAAATTCTGTCTTCGTTCCTTTTCGAGGAAGAAAAGATTCTAAGGGGGGAGGAATGTGATAACCCGGATTTTTGAGCATCTAATAGTTGGATAACTCTCCGGTTTATAGATTGAACAGATAAAATTCTGATAATAAAAGATCTGGATGTGTAAGTGAATTTGAAAATGTAATAAAAATTGAAGTATAAATATTTGGATAAGTATTTATTTGATAATCTCCTAATTTAATTAATTTTAAATTGGCAAGATTGTTATTTCAAACAATAATAATTATGTGTTGTTTTTATATATAAGTGTAAATAAATTTTAAAATAATTATTTACAGATTAAATTTGTGTTTGTTTATATATATATATATATATATATATATATATATATATATATTTTGAATTCAAGTTACATCATATATGATTTTATTTATGAATATAATTTGTTTTATATTATTTCTTTTAAAGGATTTTATTTATAAATTAAAATAGCTTGTAGATATATAAATAAGAATAAACATGTTATACAACTAAAATAAAGATAAAAGATTTTTTTAACATGTTAATGTATAAATTAAAGAAGGTATAAATTATGTAACGTACTTTAACATGAGAAGTTAATTTTAACATAAAATTTAACACTTGTAAGGAAAATTTAACTTGCATAAAAAAACAAGAGTAAGCTAAGTACATTTGTAAATATGATATATAAATATATTAACATAAGAAGTATTAATAAATTCAAGTTAGGGCTTAAACAATGTTTTAAAATTAAATTAACAAGTGACATTTGTAAAACCATGAACATAGGGGATGAACACTTGTAATCCTATGGTAACAAGTGGCAAAAAAATTTTTCCATTTGAAATTGTAAAATTAAATAAAAAAATGAAACCAGACCATTATCTTTCTTTTTCATATTTTTTCTCAAACTGATCTAATGGAATCTCAAATCTATTAAACTTTTATCAATTGAATCATAAGTAACAGCAGATCAAGAATCTTCAACCTGGAAATAAATTATAACAAATTTTGGCAACCAAAAACCTCGAACATGATTAAAACAAAGATCAGTTTGATTTCAAGGTTTAAGCAGCAGCCTCAGAAATACTATCAGAGAAGAAGGAAAATTATACTGCTAGTACAACTGATCAAGCGTAAAACAAGAAAATTCAAACTTGATTCAGAGATCTACTATGGAAATTCGAAATCATGTACATCAGATTTTAGAAAGGAGAAAAAAAAGTGGAAGGCTGTTCTCTGTTTTAAAAGAACAGGTGAGTAAACTTTTTCATAAAAAGCTTTGGTAAGTGTAGTTGTTGAATGTAAATTTCTGTGTTGGAAAATGTTATGCATGTGTGTATATAAGTAAATCTATGTGTGTATGCATCTGAGGGGAGTTTGCATGTGGGTTGCCTGAGTATCTCTCTGTTCATATGTGTAGAGTTTAAAGTTTCATAAAAAAAAAATTCAAATCTTTCCATCTGCTCTTGTGTTAGATTTTGGAATTTAGACAAGAATGGTTTATTTAAACCTTATCTAAGATTTGAAATTATTATTAAGTAGGAAAGCTATAGTATCACCTGGAAAAAAAGAGAGTAAATGGCAGTGAAAATTTTGATAAATGTTAAAATTCAAACTCAACAACCTTCTGATTTTCTTTTATATCTTGAATCATTGATTTAAATTATGATTTTTAAGAATAAATTCATAAACTTTAGTCTTGGATTGAATGTATTATTCTCGGTTAACCAGAATATGGATTTTTAAGGTTTTCCAGTAGGTGGAGGGGTTCTGGTGGTCAAGGCATTACTGGAAGAGGTCGGGGTATTGAAATGATCGGCAAAAATGGTTGGAAGGTGGTTAATCCACTGAGGCGTTGGGAATTGCTCGATTAAGTTATTAACCCTAGTTCAGTTGAAATTAGGAGAATCGATTACTATGGCTCAAGGATGAATCGAGCTGCGAGTGCTTCTGTGAAAAGGTGGCATGGGGACTTGCGAGGCCGTGGACGGAGTTCGGTGAACTCTGGTGAACGGCAATGGCGGTTTAGGGTTAGTTTTCTTGTGAGGTCAGGTTCCAGTTTGACTGGAATACTCGAATTTGATATGGGAATTGGTGGTGTTGAATTGGTGGTCGAAATCGACTCGTGAGTTCGTCGCCGACATGTGGAAGGTATCGGCAAAGGTCACGGCGGCGTAAAACATCGGTTTACGTGCACGACTGGGTTGTTGTGTCAATGTTTAGGAAGTGGAGAGTGTCTCGGGTTGGGTCTCGAAGAAAAGCTCGGGAAATTTGGGTTGGAGCTCGATATTGTTCTCAGGCCATTCACAAGATTTAACGTGGGTTTGGGTTCGTTGATCTGAAACTAAAATGACAGTTGTATAAGTTATAAACCAGGGTGTTTTGCTGATGAAGTTTTAACTGTGGGCTTCATTTGTTCGAGTTATTCTCAGGTATTTGGAGTGATTTCCTCGAAGGAGTTACTCGAAGTCATTTGGGAGTAGACTCGAAGTAATATTGACGTTAGCTTGTGTAACTTTTGTTCCAGTTTTAGTATAAACAGAAACCTGTTTTCGTTATAAAGATTAAAAGTAAAGCTTGCAACGCAAACTGAAATTTTAAAATAGGTTTAAAACTTGTGTTTAAATCTGAGTCTAGAGTTTGAATCTTAAATTTTGAAATAATTTAAGTTTTGAATCCAAATTGGGTTTTAAACAACATTTAAGTATAAAAGTATTTTGGTTTTGAAATTAAACAGAAGTTTAAATTGTAAAATAGGAAATTTAAGATAAGTTTGAATCCGTGTTTTGAAACCTGGAATTGGGTTGAAACTTCAGTTTTTAAATAAAACAATTTAAATTTAAAATGAATTCTAAAATGCGTTTGCGGTAAACTTAGAAACAAATTGTTTTAAATACTTATTTGAGTAAGAAGTTGTTTATCTTAAAGATAAATAAAATTTAATAATTTGGATTCATTAAATTATTAAGTTAATTTAAAATAGATAATTAATTATTTAATTAATTAACAATATGGATGATTAATTAAGTAATTAAGAGTTTTTAAATTGATTTATTAAAGACTTAAGATTAATTAATTAAGGTTAATTAATCTGTAATTAAAGGTTATTAATTAGATTTTAATTAATGATTACAAATTGATTAATCAGGCGATTAAGGATTAATGAAGATTACAGTTAACACTTAATTAATTAAATAATTAAAGATTAATTAATTGGTAATTAAATATTAATTAATTTGTAATTAATGGAAGTGTAATTACTTAAGGAAGTAATTAATGGAATTACTGGATGTAATTAGAGATGTTGATGATGGAAGTAATTTGAGTTATATTCCTATGGAATTAATCAGGGAATCAAATGAGATAATTAATTATGGTTAATTAATTTTTGAAATGAAGTAATTTAAGGGTAGTTAATTACTGGATGTTATTAATCAAGGGTGATTAATAATTATAGTTAATAATTAATTAATGAGGTAATTAAAGGTTAATTACTGTATTTCGTTAAGAATAAAGTAATTTGTGAAATTAATTTAAGGGATAAATAGAATGATATGGGAAGCCTTTGATTAATTGTTATCCCTAAAATGTGGTTCGTAATGCTATGTGATAAGATATGTTAAATTTAAACTGTGATGATGTGGTTTTCTATTGATGATGAATTACTATGACATCCTGTATTAAAGAAGAATTGTATTTCACTTGAATAATTTAAGTTAAGTTGACAATGGTTTCGAAGAGACCGGAGTCGGGTATTATTGAATACCCGAAACCCCTTGATTCTTATAATTTGATATGTGAAACTGATAGGCTGAAGTGGAATGACTTAAGTAAATTGGACCATTTAAATCTAAGTGTTGGCACTTAGAAATTGATGGGTGAAATGGTTGATGTATAATAACTTGTGAAATGTAGATTGATATAAGTTACGCCGGGTTTACTTAAATTGTATGCTTTTGTATTCCAAGTTTGATGGGTTTACTCATGTTGGTTTCCAGCCTGACCTGGGTGTTACTTTGATGTAATGCTCGGGTCAGACCGAGTGTTACAGATTTTCAAGTAAGGACGTTCTGGAGCTCAGGAGGTGAGCTGGATGGCTGGAACGTGTGGAGTGTTTTCTGCTATGTATAGTATAGTTGGTTTGGACATGTTGTTTAAACTGTCTGGTGTATTGTAATAGTTGTAACTCTGATGTATAAATGTATAAGATTATTGATACAGTTCTTCTTTGTAAAAATGATATTATTTATTATTATATTTTGATCCGCTGCGAGTGTGAGGTTTGCTGTGTTTTGGTGTTTCTGTTCCTTCTTCTTCTTCTTTCTCTTTCTTTTTTCACTAACTATCTGGAAATTTCGGGATCGAAATTTCCGGATCGTTACAGCTTTCATGATATTCATTACAAACATTCCACAATCAAACCTACATCAATTGCAAATTATTTTTATATTGCTTAGAATAATTGTAGCGTGGTATGTAAATGTTTTGTGTTTGTTTGTTATAGTGTACTTACTAATCACTATGTTGTTGTGAGCTGTCTGCAAATGTAATTAAGTTTGAAGGTTTGTGATCTTTCTTTTCCAATTTCTTTAACAAGCATTTTTAATTGAAACAATTATTTGAATGCAAATGAATTAGAAGTTATTCAGATAATTGCAGACATATATGCAATTATTTATAATAGTTACATACATCTCTGCAATTATTATAAATAATCAATAAAACAAGATGAAAAAATTGATTTTAAGTGAATAATTGCTAATAACTATGCAATTATTATAAATAATTACAGAGAAACATGAATTTAATCTTCATAATATAACTAAAATGCTTTATTTTGTTATTTACAGTTACAAATGCTTTTAAATTCTATTTAATTATATACATTGCTTACATGTCTGCAAATATTACAATAATATCAAATCAATTCAATTATGAAGAGTGGATGAAATTTTCTCATTGATTATTTAGAATAATTACTATCATTATTGCAATTATTTTGAATAATTGTAGAATATTCTATAGTTATACATATATTTGAAAATATATTTGTAATTTTCTAAATAACATCTTACATGCATAAATTTGTGAATAATATAATTTGCATATGCAATTATATGTAACATCATCACTCCAAATATTGTGAAATGAACTATCTACAAAACTTACAAACATATCGCTTAACTATAATGGAATAAAAATTGATATTATGAAGAAATTTAATTGAGTACCTTTGTTTTTGTCATTTTGTAAATTCACGGAGATTTTTGACCTCGAAAATCGACATTACTACGTCTACCGTATAGAGTGTCGAGCAATCGAGAGCCGGAAATCCCAGACTGTTAGGGTTTTAGAAGAAAATGAGGTAGAAGAAGAACTGAAAACAACAACACAGGATCTCACAATCGTAGCGGAATAAACGATAATATAAAATAACAGCATTTTATACAAAAGAAAAGATGTAACTATCAATATACATACAAGATAGCAGAGTACATCAAATCTAGACAGCTATAGTAACTTGTCCCTAAATACTGACTATATAGTCTGTGATACACAGTGGAAAATAAACAATACGTCTCTTCCATCTAGCTCGTCTCCTGAGCTCCAGAACATCATAACCTGAAAATCTGTAACACTCGTTCTGACCCGAGCATTACGTTAAAGTAACACCCAAGTCAGGCTAGAAACCAGCGTGAGTAAACCCATCTAATATGAAATAATTAAGTTATAAAGTTTCTTTGAAAACCAGGGTAACTCGTCCAGCATTTCGAGTTCTTATCTTTTTATAACCAATATTGTTGCTAAATCCATTAAAATAATGTCCAAGTGCAGTTACTTAATCAAAATAGTCGGATTTACTTAATTTGCTCAATTCCAACCTATTTGATTCTACAAATCAAACCCATAAAGATTGAAGTAGTTGTTAAATCGAAGTGGTTCCAAATAATGCTGATATCTGATCTCGGTCTCTTTGAATCTGAATGCCATCTTTTAAGCCAAGTTGTTTTTACCAAAACTACTCAATTTTAGAATGTCAACATTCATATAAAAACTCCATTACAATATCTATTCGAATAAAATGTCTCACCTTTTGTATTTAACTGTTCATTTCAGGTTATTCTGTATCACAGAATATCTGGAACCAACATATTGGAGAAATAAAGCAATCCAATGTACATAATCCAATTTAAACTATTCACAGACTAGATTAACTAGTCTCACAAATCATTAATTTATTTTAAAGCAGAATTAATTAATTATTTCCAAATCATGTTTAATTATCGTTAAACCATTTTATTCTATTCTAATTAAATATCTGGAATTAATTTATAATTAAAAATATAGTTAACTTAGGACTTTTAACTAATTAAAGGTTAGATCATTTTGTTTTATCCTTAACCATTTACTAATTACACTATTTATTTACTTTAATAAACCTTAGTAATTAAAAAATAATTAACATATACATATAATTAATTTAACTTGATAATTTTAAGTTTAAATTATTTTATTTATCCTAGCCATTACTAATCCTAAGGTTTAAGTTAACTTAAGATTTTTAAATTACTTAATTTATATAACCATAAATTGATTACTTTGAACCATTTCCTTTTCATTTAAAAACTTTTATAATTTTTTTTATTTTCTTTCTTTTTTATATATTCTTTTCTTTCCTTACTCCTTTTCTCTTCTTTACTCTTGTTCTTTTTTTTCTTTTTTTCTCTTTTCTCTTATTTCCGTTCCTTGTTTTTCTCCTTTCTTTCTTTTTATTCTTTACTTTTTTTTGTTTACTTCGGCCCAAAACCCAGCCCGTTCTCTCCTTCTTCCTATTTGTTTATTTTCTTTACTACGCTTTTCTTCCCAGTTCTTTTTCGTAATCACATGAGCATCGCCTCCGTGCACGTACATGCCTACCTCTGGCCTCCATCTGCACTTTCGATCAACTGCCCGTGTCTCCCAAGCCCCTCTCAACTCGATGAACATCTGGAAGCCCCCAACGAACCCCGTTTGAAAATTGAGCATTCAATTCGAAATTGGAGCCGACTATTCCACCTATAATCGCCTCGCCACGGCACCTCCGTCCTCATCTGTGACGACCCGACTTTCTAACTCCAGAAAGACATGTCATCAATAAGAAACAAAGGGATAGAAATAGAAAAGAATAGAAAGAAAGAATAACAACATCAGAATCTCACAGCGGAATGGAACAAAATATAATACATCAACATAACTATTACATAGTTACATATACATCAGAGTTATACAATACCATACAACATGACCGTCATATACATATCTGTGAGAACATACATCCCAAATATCATAAACTAACTAACACAGGAGAACTATATAGATAGATGCATACGTCTGGTCTTCTGCTCCAACTCCTCCAGAAAACTCTATACTCCGAATACCTATCACTTGGCTACTCATAAAAATTTGAGTACCCAAGAGTTTATGAAAAACAAAATATAAACTCCGGGTCAGACATGGGTCTGGTATGAGTAAACGGGTTAAAGTTGTTTAACTTTGAAAATCATTTGAAATAAAGGTATCACGTAAGACTTCCCACACATAAATACGTGTAAGCTTTTACCTTACGCTAACCAAAACATTTTATAGGAAATTCGGTGATATTATAATAGTGTCTAGGGTTTTCAAGTAAAATACAGAAATAGCTGAAATTCTTACATCTCACATTCCAACGTAGTTGAGCACAATCAAAACGTATGGCGCTTATTGGAAATTGGATCCCATACAATGACAGGGCTACTGGGGTACCGCCCGTCACAGTACGTGGCCTAGATCACCATACCGAGGAGCCACCCTAACTCCCCTGCAACACAAGGCCGGAACCATTCCTTACTGAACAGTCCTGAACAAGATAACCCCGCAGTTGGTTCGAACGAAACTGAAGGCATTATCTCGTTACACTCGTTTTGGAATCACCCTCAGAGTTAACGATGATAACCCTTGCATTCTGAAAACACCATCTCGATCTTCGCTTGAGATTTTACGACCTAACGTTAAATTTGGATCGATGTGGTTTTCGGAATATCAAATTGATACCTGATCCCGGTCTCGTCGAAATCCAAATGCCATTTTAAAGGCCAAGTTATCTAATTAACTTAACAATTTAAATTCAACAATTGAATTCATATAGCAATTCAACACAGATAAATCATACACAGTCATCACAGATATATCCAGAATATCACAGAACATCACAGGATATAAATAAGTATCAAAGTCAATCAAAGAGAATCATCGATTCATATCAACATTTAGTTTGATTTATTTTAAACTTAATTGCATGCTTAAGAATAAACTATATTTTATTCTTGCTTAGTTAATTACTAATTAATTAACTTATTTCAATTTATTAATTACTTATTAATTATTCACTCAATTAATTAATTAATTCTTAATTCTTAATCAATAACCTCAATTACTGATTTATAAAACTCAGTTACACATTTAATTATTACTAATTATTTAATTAACCATTAATTATTAATTAACTTAATCGTTTAATCCTTAATTAAGTATTTAATCAGTTAACTATGATTTGATAAATTATTAACTTTCAATGATTAATTAAATTCTTTAATTACAAATGGGTTTACACAAGATCATTATTAAAATATTTAGTTACTAATTTAATTAAATTTTATAATAATAATTAAATTACAATTATAAAATTTATTACATTCTTAATTAACTTGGATTTAAATTAATTACTCGCTTTGTTTTCTGTAAAACTTCCTCAGTAATATTAAAGTTAATCTTAGTTTAAATCAATTTGTCAACATCCTTAACTTGATTAATACTTAACTTAAATATATCTTTTCAACTTAATGTTAAAGTTAGCAAATTCCAGTAATTAGAAACCGAAGACAACAACGTGATTAACTCGGGTCAAACTCGCGATTTTCTTGAACTTTTCTCGCGTCAAACTCCTGCACTTCTCTTCTCCTTCCTCTGTTCTATCTTCTCCTGTTTCTTTTTTTTAGTTTAAGATTTAAACTACTGAAACCTATTAATACACGTGCGCACTCAAATCTCGACCTAGAGACTAACCCGAAGCATTCATTTAATAAACTCGAGTTTCACTCGAGTCGACATCAGCAGGCACTTCCCCGCCGCCATGCACGTGCACGGCGGTTCGCCACCGCTCCAACGCCCCACGATGCCACCAACAAACCACTCGCCTTCCCCTCACTCGAATACGAAGCCCAGAAAACACGATAAACTCGGGATCGAAAAAAATGCCTGAAAAGTCGAACTGTTACACAAAATTGATAGACTAAATCACCTCGTCCTCACTATTTCGATCACCTGAGACGACGTGGCTTCGGCCATACCTCGCCGACAACACACTCTAGCACCTCCCAAAATTTCATAGCGCACGGTTGAGCCACGGCAACACGAGCATCAACGAACCGAACCCACAAACACTGAACCCATAAACCCTACTTTCAATCATTTCTCAAAAATCTTGCATTCAATTTTTTTTTAACTATTTTCTAGTGTTCCTGAATCCATATTCAAGCTTCATGTTGAATTACGACAACAATAATTGGTGATATCATCAGAATTTCATGCAAAAGCATTTTTGGTTCACTAACCAACTGCTCTATGCATAGTTGTCTAAAAATTATAAATTTTGTCTTAAAAATCATGGTTTTGTATGTTGTTTCAAGATATAAATTCGAATTTACAATTTATGCTATTCGAATTTTGACCATCGTTTTACTTTGTACTGTAAATTAACTTTACAGTAACTATGTTGTTATTAGAACTTTCCAGATCCTTATGCTTTGTTTATTCCACTTAGTAAGTTAAACTTTGAGTTCTAAATTGTTTATATGACAGGTATAATCATCCTCCATTTCTTTGCCTCAGATTCATGGTAAAACTTGAAGAACAACAAAATACAGTTCATCCAGTAATTGCAAACATAACCGAACATTGTTATATCAACATAGTAATTCATTCATGAGTCAATTATTAAAATTAAATTTCAAAAAGTTAGTTTACTTACTAAATACTATTGAAACAGAGAAGTATTGGATGATGATAGAAGTCTGCAGTTAGAAATATCAATTCCTGTAACTCCTCTTTTGCTTTGAACTTGATTGAGATTGAAAATATGAAGTTTGTTTATATTTCTTTTGCTCTATCAGGTTTTTTTTGCTTTTGAAGTTGTAGACCGAACTAAGTATTAAAAATAAGTATCATGGAGAGGATTTTATATAGAAAAGAATAGTCTTGAACAGGGAAGGTAATATCTGGGGTAAGCTTCTCCAGTTATTTATCAAAAATCTTTGTATTTAATTTTTGTAAATTGAAGTGATTGTTGTATTTCGGCTGATAGCTTAAATTTGACAGATTGTAATGCTAATTAAGTGCCTATGTTTTCACTTATGTTAACACATAATTAATGTTTGGTGACACATATATTTGTACAAAGATATTTGCAGATTTTTGTATAGGTATTAAATGAACTTGCCTTCTAATTAGTTTACAACCTATTATATGTTTGCTGGCAAAAATTATTTGAGTTTCTCTGTACAAAGATTTTGCATATAAAATTTTGTTTTATTATCTTTTAACTTAAACACAAATCTATACATTTGTTTTGACAGATTTTACATGTTTGTTTTTACATAGTTAACATTTCTATTTATATCTTATTCATATTATAGTTTTGTACTTATGTTTGTAGACTTATGTTTATAACCATATTTTATGTTATGCTTATATTAAATATTTATAAGCTTATTTTATTTTAATTATAAAATTTGTTGTTTGAAACACTTCTTGATCTTATCTTTATTTAAAGTTAAATCTTTCCAATATTTGATTTGTAACTTATATTTGCATTAGTGTATTTTATATTTATATTTAATATGAATAGATTTGTGTTATTGTACTTATTATTATTATCAACAACATTTATATTTTTGATATTAAATGTCATTAACACACAACTTTTAATTTAATTAAATCAAACAGATTTAATTTTAAATATTGTTAAAAGAGTCTATTTTATATTTTGAAATTACAATTTCCTTTATAACACATATACAACTAATAATGTCCAAAATCTTATTTATTTATAAATGAAAATATTGTATTTTATTTAAATTTGATTAAAACTTATTATAATAAAAGGGTCAAAATTACAGGGTGTCACATCGTCCATCTCCCAAACCTTACCAGAACAGGCGCCACCATCTCCACTAGCTTTTCCCCCACCTACACATGCCAGTCACCACCCCTCCTCATCATCTCAGACCAAAAGCCGACACCAATCCCACACACCCCTAAAACCTATCGATCTCACCCGACCACCACGCTTGTTTAAAAATTTCCATGCAATTTTTCCATGCTCCATTGCCACCTCAACCACCTCCACAACCAAGGGAAAACCCACCCATCATCTCGACCTCTTGGATTTCACCAAAAACCCAGTTTCGGTCATCTCCCGTACCTTCCTCCATACACAACTATAAATCATCAAATCATTACCAAAATTTTTTATTTCCAAAGTCGATTCCAGCTATGTCAGTAAAAATGAGAACTAACATGATTGATTTTCTTGCAATATTTGATTTTCAACTGTAGATCCCCATTTTACAGTGTTTACTGGATATTATTTTCTGAGGTTATTTTTAAAAATAATTATACTCTGATACAAACATAAATCATTTAAACATCAGGATCCAAACTGCCTAGATAAAGAGATTTGCATTTCTTTAAAGGTTGGAACATGATAGAAGCAAGAAGAACAGAGGTAGTAAAAGTTGTACTATGCATTCACACATTCATTATTAGGCAAATAAAGTCAGGACATTCCTAGACTACACATATTCAAACTGATACTTCCACTTAATCTTTAACACAACATATTATAAAGGAGATAAAAAAGTTTACTCACAGCTTCCTGTTTGAACAGAAGACACTGGCCTTGAATCTGCTTTGATCTTTGTTGAGTTTAGTTTGGATTTGATTTTAAGTTGGCAATGGCAATATTCTCTTTATTTTTTCTTTAGCTAGTTCGAATGAGTGACAAAAAAAGAAGGCAGGGGAAGGTATATATAAGAGAAAGTATACTGCTGCTCTTTGTTGTACACAGCAAGCTTCTGCACCTCCTTTTTCTTTTGTTTTATTCTTTTTTTTCATTTAGTTTTCTTTGGTCAGAAATGCCATGACCGGATTTGATTTTATATGAAAAAGCTTTGATTTTTACATCACTTGATTTCCATTTTGACATTGATTTAATGTTTTGTAAGCTTGAAATGATGTATTGTATGCTATAATTTAATGCTTGTCTCCTTATGATATCTACATATGCTCTTATATGTGCATATACTCTACATACATGGTCTACAATCTAGTTTTGTCCTGTTTTGTCCTTTATATATATGCACATATATATTTATTCATACACTTAACCTTGTCTCCTTGCATACATCCATACACACATACTTTACATATATACTTATATATGTATATGCCATCAATATGTTCGTTTGTTTATACTTATTTACATTTACATGCTTTTCTTACATATGTTATCATTATCATATATATATATATGTGTGTGTGTGTGTGTGTGTGTTTTCATATTTATACGACTTCTTACATTTTACTTCATATAGGCATCTAAACATATATTCACCTACACAACACTTTTGTAAACATATACATGTTAAACATCATAAGCTTGTATGTATTTTAATTTTCATATTTATGGATATTTCATCTTAATTTAAATAGTGGAGTTTATTATTTATTTTCTATGATATTTTCATATCTAGTGATTTGTAACGTACGCAGATTTTCGTTGCCGAAAAACCGAATAGTTATGGGTTTAAGAAAAAGAAAAGAAGAAAAGAAAAAGAAAGAAGAAGAGATTAGAAGATAGAAAATTTAGATAGGGAAAAGAATAAAGAAGAATTTTAAAATAGAAGAACAAGAGAATAGAGGAAAAAGAAAAACAGAAGAAAATACGACGGAACAGAAAACAACAGAACAACATCAGAATCTCACAATTCGCAGCGGAACAACATATAATAATAAATAAATAATCTTTAAACAAAGAACTATATCAGTTATTACATTACATTTCATTACATCATATCATCAGAGTGTACAACAACAACAACAAATAGTGCAGCGGAAAAAGAAATACTATATACTAGTAATACGCCATGTCATCCAGCTTGCCTCCAGCAACTCCAGAATATCCAGAATATCCTGATAAACCTAACTCTTGACTGCCCATGTGGAAATTGGTGGGCACCCAGAGTTTAGGAAGGAAAACAATAAACTCCAAGTCAGTCATGTGACTGGTGTGAGAACTCAAAACAGTTTATTTATCTTTAAAAATCAAAATAGAGGAATATTTTAAATCAATTCGCAATGCTTTTAAAAATGAGACTACCATAAGGCCTCCCGCACACACACACAATGCAAACGCAGAATCGGAGGAGATTTCTCCTTATGATAGTCAAAGATGCTTGATACGCATTTAAAATAACATTTGATATTATTACTAGTGCATAGTGTAGAAGAAATTCATTCCGAAAGTAGAATATAAATCTTAGCCAACATACGACCATTATCGTATGCCTACTATAGCTACCATCTAAACAATGGTGACCACCATAAGTAAATGGCAGGTTCTACAACTAAAACCGTACAATTTTCGTATTGGGAATTGGATTTCCAACAAATGGTCAGGCCAAGGAACTTCCCATTGCCACATGAGAATGCCTCTGGAAAGACATCCCCGAGAACCAAACCGGAACTCTGCCAACACAAGGCCGGGTTACCCCTAACTGGGTAACTACTGACACGAGCACGCCATTCCCCGATCGTAAACGACCTTTCTCACGGGATCCCGAAAACCAACAACCACAAAGTAATAAATTCGTAGTAACCACGTAGGTTAAATATCTGGGCTCCATACCATGATACCACCTCTATCCAGAAGGAAATGTACATACCCTAAAGGGTGCTACCCCTCATAACCTTGCCGCATCTTTCCTGTTTTGACCATTTCCGGGGTGTGAGGCTCGACGAAGTCACGTCCACAAAACATACTTTATACAAAAGCCATGCTTTGGGTCAACAAATGATCAACACAATGATCACCAAGATAGACGATCAAATAAACGATCCTATCACAATAATCAACACAATGATCATTTCAGCATCACTCAGCATGTCACATTACCAAATTGGGAATATATCGCTGATAACTTCAACTATATAACCTCTGAGCTCGTACGTCTCAGAGAAGGGTGTTAAGCTAAAAGAATAAATTCTCCGCCACCAACAGAAATATATTTGAATGAAATCTGCTTTATATCTCAACTTGTAATGTCAGACATACAATCCATACAAGTCTGTTCCGGGCTCGAACAAAACCGAAGGCACTTACAAAGAAGTCCTCGCAATCCGGATATTCACAATCCTGATCGGATTTCCCATCACTTAGGGAGTCTCTATACCGCTGCAACTCAGTGCAGAGACAATCGACAGGTCATCCTATGGCTCTCGCAAATACCGGGTCTTCAACACCGATCTTCAATGCAATTCACAACGACGTATCACATATTCGGAATGGGTTATACGACCCCATGGTCCTTTCCCGGTTAACCCGAATAGTGAGCGCTTATTCAAAAATAAGTGTAGCATTCACATTCAAACAAATCACATCAATTACCCATTCAAAGGGAAATATTGATAGTCGGTTATTGAACTATCACTGGATATGCACACATCACCAGTTTCCAAATAATTTTCCAAATTATTTATTTCACAAAATATCTTTACAAGATATATTATTTCAACACTTCAAAAATAAATCAATATTTATTTTTAAACCAATTCCACTTTCTTTATAAATTCCTTAGTGAATTTATAATCCAAAATATCCATGAATATTCGATTTCAATTATTCATTTCAATATTTCTTTTCAATTTATCTTTAAAAAGATAAATTCTCAAAGTATTCACTTTATATTGGAAAACATTTCCATACTTATTTATTCATAAGTAATTCACAAATTTTATTTATTTTCAACACCTGGAAAATATTCAATATACTTAAATCGAGATTAAGTATATATTTCATTCTTTAAGGAAATCATTCTCTTAACATATTTATTTGGGCCAAAACGAATGTTACGTAAAACATCGTTACGACAACCCAAAATCACTAGTATAGGGATTCGAAATTAAATAGATATATAAATCCCAATACTATACAAAACATTTCCTTTCGGAAATCATTTACTATAACAACAGTGTTATAGTCCATCATCTCCTTCTATTTCTCGAAAACGTCTATTTCAACAACAAATGTTGAAATCTATGGTTTCGAATCTCTACACATTTTAAAACATTGTTCGATCGTTTTAATTCTGTTTCAAATATCACATTCAAAACAATTTCTTTAACATATTATTCACTATTCAAAAACGTGAATATACCACGTTAACAAATTTCATCATTTTAAACATCTTATTTCAAAGGATTATTCACAGTTAAAAATGTGAATATAACCCCATAAATAAATCATGACAATTTACTTATCAAAACAAGTCGTTTGTGAATTTATAAAACAACGTTTATAAATTCCATTTCTATTTATTTATAAGAACTTCCTTTTATAAATTCCTTTATTAACCTATTCGATTTATAACTCAATTATAAAACAATGGTTCATATTATAAGTTAAATACTTATAAATTTATTCGTTTGCAAAATTGTTCCTTTGAACTTCATAATTATAAATCTTATAACTTATAAGATTCAATTATTCATCCAAATATATTCTTTAATAATTTCACAAAATTTATAAATCTTACTATTTATAAACTTCATTTATAACTTCACCATTTATAATTTTATAAATCCCATTCACATATGCAATCCATTTTCACTTCATTCAAACACTTATAAAAACTTGTTTTATAATTCAAATGTTTTAACTTATAAATATCAATTTATAAATCCTTTATAAAATCAATTTATACTATTATTCTAAAACATCTTTAATCTCCTTTATAATTTCATCATTCTCTTGATTTATAAAATAATCAAATTTTTATAAATCCTATTTTTAAACTTTTTATAATAAATTTAAAAATCCCAGTTTAAACTATTTTATAACATCATTAACCCGTATTTTCAAAAATCAATCTTTAACCGTATTTCTCAAAATCATAATTTTTATAACTTTAAAAATTATAACGTTTATTTATTTGAAATGGATCAATTCCAAAAATAAAGTATATTTTCAAAAAATCACTTCAAAAATCATTTTAAAATCCCAAAATCTGGGTCCAATGATGCTACACACCAAATAGTCAATCACGACAACAACGATATCATATATCGATATGATAATCAATCAAATATCAAAATATCTGAAAATCAAATAAATACTGTTGAGGAATCCAGTTGGATCCCTCCAACCTGTTTTCCTGCATCCACAAACATTAGCACAATACCAATTTCGTTCCAGTACGAAATTATCGCGGTATATGTTCTTATTAAATATTATCCGCTTAATAACGGCGCAATAGGGTCTCATCCGCTAAACAAATAAATGCGGGAAATCAATAACTCCAATATATACATATGCCAATATATATATATTGATATTATTTATAATACCAATTTCACTGTTTATGAAATATTCGCGGTATATGTTTTTAATAAATAACATCCGCTTACTAACGGCGTATAATGTCTATTTTAACAATCAATAGATATCAATCATCATTCAAACATGCATTCAAATATTTTAAATCTAACTATTTAAAATAAAATCGAAACTGATTCGATTGAGTGAGAAATTCTCACCTTGGTTTTAAATTCCGTTTTAGCGATTTATTTCGAATAAAATTAAACGGACGTTTAATTTTACCCAAAATTCTCACTAACTCCAAACGACTCCAAACCAACTACATCGCGTGGTGCTCGTCTATACGATTCCAACGCAACTGGTTTCGCGCGTTTTCGACCTCGTATGAAAAAGATATGAATTTTTGAAGTTACATGATTTATATACTTATAAATTTACAACTAACTTAATAATTTAAACCTACAACATCACAGGCCGTTCGATTTGCTCCCATCAGATCCTGGCCGTGCATATGCTTCTCCCCCCTCTCCCTTGTTCACGCGACAAGCTCCAGGCAAACGCAATGGGGCCGAACCCATATAGCAAAATTAGGGTTAAATTTACAAGCCTCCTCGCTCGATGATTATTCGATCAACTAGCATCACATCGTAGCCCCTTCCACCACACACCAACGGCCCAAGACCGGCCACGCGCGCACCCCCCCAGCGTCTCGAAAAGCGTGCGCAACACCCCAGGGACGCGGGCCTGTAGCTCCCTCCACACGACTCCGTTTCCGATCATAACCGTTGAATCTCTAGAGCTTAACGTCCTCTTCAATTTGTTAGTTGAAACCTTCTTGAATCGATGCATGGATCAAGAGATAAATGAGGAGAATCGAAACTAATTTCTGGCCATTCAGTTTCTAGGGCCGGCTAGGGTTTGTTTTTATTTTTATTTTTTTTTATTTTTGTGAAGGGGTAGGGCTATTTATAAGGAACGAGCGACACTATTCATCCCGGAAATTCCGAACTCCGATTTAGGCGCCGTAACCAGCGTTTCTAAGGTTTACCCCGCGTTCCGGACACAATGGAACAGGTTTCGGAAGCTAATTCGGACATCTGTGCGAGTTATGGCTGTAAACGCTCAATTTAAATTAAACCGATTTAAGCGATTTTCTAGGCGTTTTAATTTGTACCGGACAAACGGTAAATCCAATTGACTTGAAATTTGAAATCTTACAATAATATCACATTAAGGATCCGAAGAAACTGGTTTCGTCGAAATCCGAGACTTTTTGAAAAATGGCTATTTTCACTCGCCAAATTTAAATTAAAAATAAATCGATGCGTTTCGAGCTGCCACGATCAAACGATAACTCCGATTGACACGAAATTTGAAATCCGATAATAACTAACTATTACGGATCCAATGGAACTAGTTTCGTTCAATTCTGAGACTGTTCAAAAATTGACTATTTTTACTAGTCGATTTTAATATTAAAATATTCAATTTTCACAAATTAACTTTTAATTCGATTTTAAAAGTTCTAAAATATCGTTCTAACTTCCATATGATATAATAAAATTTTACAAATCATTTTCAATCATATTTAACCCAATTTTCAATTATTTCCATAATTTAACGTATTAAATTATCGATTTAATTATCCAATTAAATCCAAAAATTCAAATAAAAATTTATTTGACTTATAAATTCACTTATTAATATTTAAAACTAATTAAATATTCAATTTTTAATTTCTAAAAATTCTGGGTCGTTACAATCTTCCCCACTTAAAAGAATTTCGTCCTCGAAATTAACAAGTAAGAAAAGTTACAGAATTTATTAACTTTCCCAAAATTCATAGTTAAACTTCTTACAATAACTTACTAAGTTTTCCAAATCATACTTAGTTATCCTTTCAAAAACAACTACTATTGTTTAACTTTCAATTCCAAATCAAAGTTAAAGTTTTCAAAATTTCCAACTTTCTCAAAATTTTCTAACGCCTTAAATTTTCGGAAAAATTCGCCATAGTCTCCTTTGCGCGGCTCGATCCGAAAAAAAATGACAGTATATATATCACAAATATACATCTCATCAAGTAATGAGGCATCCCGAAGGGAAAAAAGTGTAAAAGTACGGTATGTAATCCGAGATATGTACCTTATATTTTATTAGCAAGCATATACGGCTAATATAGCGCTAAAGCGAGCTCCAAATACGAAGCAAACGCGATCCGCACCTACTAATTACTCAACAAACAACATGAGAACATGCATATATGACAATAGTATCAATACACATCATATAGCAACATAATAACTATATATGTCAACATAGCAAATGCAACATATTCAAACATCAACCAACTAGCATTTAACTAACATCCATAACCAATAAATATTCATTTATATTCTCATTTATATACAATGAAATGGTTTTCAATTTAAATCACATTTGATTCATTAACATTGGATTTACTAGCATTCAATTTCAATTAGTTTATATTTACTAATTCATATTCAAGTTGGTTCACTTCCAAATCAAATTCAATTCTATTCAAATTTCACTTAACTTCCAATTGAATTTCAATTACTTTAGCTTCCAATTTCGCTAATTCACTTTCATTAACACTTAATGAATTATATACAATCAATCAACAATAATCTAACAATCAATGTATATCTATTACAACCAAATTGCTTTGCTTACCATTGGTTTAATTAATTGATTTTCATTTAATCTTTCAACTTTCTAATAACATTAGATTTTAATGAATTTCACTTACATTCATTATTTCATTTCAACTTAATTCACATTTAATTGATTAATCCTTTAATCCATTAATTCAATTCAATTTCAAAGTTGAATTTCCATTTAACTTTTAAATTCATTTTTACTTACAACTCATATTCATAAATATATTCATATAGTTTCACTTCTTATATATATAAGTTTATTTCACAATTGTAAATCACTTTAATTATAATTCAATTCTTATAATTCATTTTACTTATACAATTATTCTTTTATTTAGATTATTCAAACAACTAAACAATCAACATATATACACTTTAATAATTCTGAAAAATTATTTCTTTATATATAAAAATATACTCAAGGTAAAATTATTTCATTTACCCAATTTTAAAACAAATATTGTGCCGAATTGTTCTATTCAAGTGTTTAGAAACCCCTTCGATTCAGTTTCGAAGCTGCGCCGACGAAGGTTCATATACCACTCAACAAACCAATCATCACAATATAAAACAATTTTATATTCACTAACAAATACGCTCTCATAGCTATTCTTACACTCAAACTCATTCTAGAGTACTACTGACTCTATCTCTAATGAATTATACCCAACAGAACCATGGTTGTCGCTTAACCATAAGCTCTGATACCAAATGTAACGTACGCGGATTTTCGTTGCCGAAAAACCGAATAGTTATGGGTTTAAGAAAAAGAAAAGAAGAAAAGAAAAAGAAAGAAGAAGAGATTAGAAGATAGAAAATTTAGATAGGGAAAAGAAGAAAGATGAATTTTAAAATAGAAGAACAAGAGAATAGAGGAAAAAGAAAAACAGAAGAAAATAGGACGGAACAGAAAACAACAGAACAACATCAGAATCTCACAATTCGCAGCGGAACAACATATAATAATAAATGAATAATCTTTAAACAAAGAACTATATCAGTTATTACATTACATTTCATTACATCATATCATAAGAGTGTACAACAACAACAACAAATAGTGCAGCGGAAAAAGAAATACTATATGCTAGTAATACGCCATGTCATCCAGCTTGCCTCCAGCAACTCCAGAATATCCAGAATATCCTGATAAACCTAACTCTTGACTGCCCGTGTGGAAATTGGTGGGCACCCAGAGTTTAGGAAGGAAACCAATAAACTCCAAGTCAGTCATGTGACTGGTGTGAGAACTCAAAACAGTTTATTTATCTTTAAAAATCAAAATAGAGGAATATTTTAAATCAATTCGCAATGCTTTTAAAAATGAGACTACCATAAGGCCTCCCGCACACACACACAATGCAAACGCAGAATCGGAGGAGATTTCTCCTTATGATAGTCAAAGATGCTTGATACGCATTTAAAATAACATTTGATATTATTACTAGTGCATAGTGTAGAAGAAATTCATTTCGAAAGTAGAATATAAATCTTAGCCAACATACGACCATTATCGTATGCCTACTATAGCTACCATCTAAACAGTGGTGACCACCATAAGTAAATGGCAGGTTCTACAACTAAAACCGTACAAGTTTCGTATTGGGAATTGGATTTCCAACAAATGGTCAGGCCAAGGAACTTCCCATTGCCACATGAGAATGCCTCTGGAAAGACATCCCCGAGAACCAAACCGGAACTCTGCCAACACAAGGCCGGGTTACCCCTAACTGGGTAACTACTGACACGAGCACGCCATTCCCCGATCGTAAACGACCTTTCTCACGGGATCCCGAAAACCAACAACCACAAAGCAATAAATTCGTAGTAACCACATAGGTTAAATATCTGGGCTCCATACCATGATACCACCTCTATCCAGAAGGAAATGTACATACCCTAAAGGGTGCTACCCCTCATAACCTTGCCGCATCTTTCCTGTTTTGACCATTTCCGGGGTGTGAGGCTCGACGAAGTCACGTCCACAAAACATACTTTATACAAAAGCCATGCTTTGGGTCAACAAATGATCAACACAATGATCACCAAGATAGACGATCAAATAAACGATCCTATCACAATAATCAACACAATGATCATTTCAGCATCACTCAGCATGTCACATTACCAAATTGGGAATATATCGCTGATAACTTCAACTATATAACCTCTGAGCTCGTACGTCTCAGAGAAGGGTGTTAAGCTAAAAGAATAAATTCTCCGCCACCAACAGAAATATATTTGAATGAAATCTGCTTTATATCTCAACTTGTAATGTCAGACATACAATCCATACAAGTCTGTTCCGGGCTCGAACAAAACCGAAGGCACTTACAAAGAAGTCATTGCAATCTGGATATTCACAATCCTGATCGGATTTCCCATCACTTAGGGAGTCTCTATACCGCTGCAACTCAGTGCAGAGACAATCGACAGGTCATCCTATCGCTCTCGCAAATACCGGGTCTTCAACACCGATCTTCAATGCAATTCACAACGACGTATCACATATTCGGAATGGGTTATACGACCCCATGGTCCTTTCCCGGTTAACCCGAATAGTGAGCGCTTATTCAAAAATAAGTGTAGCATTCACATTCAAACAAATCACATCAATTACCCATTCAAAGGGAAATATTGATAGTCGGTTATTGAACTATCACTGGATATGCACACATCACCAGTTTCCAAATAATTTTCCAAATTATTTATTTCACAAAATATCTTTACAAGATATATTATTTCAACACTTCAAAAATAAATCAATATTTATTTTTAAACCAATTCCACTTTCTTTATAAATTCCTTAGTGAATTTATAATCCAAAATATCCATGAATATTCGATTTCAATTATTCATTTCAATATTTCTTTTCAATTTATCTTTAAAAAGATAAATTCTCAAAGTATTCACTTTATATTGGAAAACATTTCCATACTTATTTATTCATAAGTAATTCACAAATTTTATTTATTTTCAACACCTGGAAAATATTCAATATACTTAAATCGAGATTAAGTATATATTTCATTCTTTAAGGAAATCATTCTCTTAACATATTTATTTGGGCCAAAACGAATGTTACGTAAAACATCGTTACGACAACCCAAAATCACTAGTATAGGGATTCGAAATTAAATAGATATATAAATCCCAATACTATACAAAACATTTCCTTTCGGAAATCATTTACTATAACAACAGTGTTATAGTCCATCATCTCCTTCTATTTCTCGAAAACGTCTATTTCAACAACAAATGTTGAAATCTATGGTTTCGAATCTCTACACATTTTAAAACATTGTTCGATCGTTTTAATTCTGTTTCAAATATCACATTCAAAACAATTTCTTTAACATATTATTCACTATTCAAAAACGTGAATATACCACGTTAACAAATTTCATCATTTTAAACATCTTATTTCAAAGGATTATTCACAGTTAAAAATGTGAATATAACCCCAAAAATAAATCATAACAATTTACTTATCAAAACTAGTCGTTTGTGAATTTATAAAACAACGTTTATAAATTCCATTTCTATTTATTTATAAGAACTTCCTTTTATAAATTCCTTTATTAACCTATTCGATTTATAACTTAATTATAAAACAATGGTTCATATTATAAGTTAAATACTTATAAATTTATTCGTTTGCAAAATCGTTCCTTTGAACTTCATAATTATAAATCTTATAACTTATAAGATCCAATTATTCATCCAAATATATTCTTTAATAATTTCACAAAATTTATAAATCTTACTATTTATAAACTTCATTTATAACTTCACCATTTATAATTTTATAAATCCCATTCACATATGCAATCCATTTTCACTTCATTCAAACACTTATAAAAACTTGTTTTATAATTCAAATGTTTTAACTTATAAATATCAATTTATAAATCCTTTATAAAATCAATTTATACTATTATTCTAAAACATCTTTAATCTCCTTTATAATTTCATCATTCTCTTGATTTATAAAATAATCAAATTTTTATAAATCCTATTTTTAAACTTTTTATAATAAATTTAAAAATCCCAGTTTAAACTATTTTATAACATCATTAACCCGTATTTTCAAAAATCAATCTTTAACCGTATTTCTCAAAATCATAATTTTTATAACTTTAAAAATTATAACGTTTATTTATTTGAAATGGATCAATTCCAAAAATAAAGTATATTTTCAAAAAATCACTTCAAAAATCATTTTAAAATCCCAAAATCTGGGTCCAATGATGCTACACACCAAATAGTCAATCACGACAACAACGATATCATATATCGATATGATAATCAATCAAATATCAAAATATCTGAAAATCAAATAAATACTGTTAAGGAATCCAGTTGGATCCCTCCAACCTGTTTTCCTGCATCCACAAACATTAGCACAATACCAATTTCGTTCCAGTACGAAATTATCGCGGCATATGTTCTTATTAAATATTATCCGCTTAATAACGGCGCAATAGGGTCTCATCCGCTAAACAAATAAATGCGGGAAATCAATAACTCCAATATATACATATGCCAATATATATATATTGATATTATTTATAATACCAATTTCACTGTTTATGAAATATTCGCGGTATATGTTTTTAATAAATAACATCCGCTTACTAACGGCGTATAATGTCTATTTTAACAATCAATAGATATCAATCATCATTCAAACATGCATTCAAATATTTTAAATCTAACTATTTAAAATAAAATCGAAACTGATTCGATTGAGTGAGAAATTCTCACCTTGGTTTTAAATTCCGTTTTAGCGATTTATTTCGAATAAAATTAAACGGACGTTTAATTTTACCCAAAATTATCACTAACTCCAAACGACTCCAAACCAACTCCATCGCGTAGTGCTCGTCCATACGATTCCAACGCAACTGGTTTCGCGCGTTTTCGACCTCGTATGAAAAAGATATGAATTTTTGAAGTTACATGATTTATATACTTATAAATTTACAACTAACTTAATAATTTAAACCTACAACATCACAGGCCGTTCGATTTGCTCCCATCAGATCCTGGCCGTGCATATGCTTCTCCCCCCTCTCCCTTGTTCACGCGACAAGCTCCAGGCAAACGCAATGGGGCCGAACCCATATAGCAAAATTAGGGTTAAATTTACAAGCCTCCTCGCTCGATGATTATTCGATCAACTAGCATCACATCGTAGCCCCTTCCACCACACACCAACGGCCCAAGACCGGCCACGCACGCACCCCCCTAGTGTCTCGAAAAGCGTGCGCAACACCCCAGTGACGCGGGCCTGTAGCTCCCTCCACACGACTCCGTTTCCGATCATAACCGTTGAATCTCTAGAGCTTAACGTCCTCTTCAATTTGTTAGTTGAAACCTTCTTGAATCGATGCATGGATCAAGAGATAAATGAGGAGAATCGAAACTAATTTCTGGCCATTCAGTTTCTAGGGCCGGCTAGGGTTTGTTTTTATTTTATTTTTTTTTATTTTTGTGAAGGGGTAGGGCTATTTATAAGGAACGAGCGACACTATTCATCCCGGAAATTCCGAACTCCGATTTAGGCGCCGTAACCAGCGTTTCTAAGGTTTACCCCGCGTTCCGGACACAATGGAATAGGTTTCGGAAGCTAATTCGGACATCTGTGCGAGTTATGGCTGTAAACGCTCAATTTAAATTAAACCGATTTAAGCGATTTTCTAGGCGTTTTAATTTGTACCGGACAAACGGTAAATCCAATTGACTTGAAATTTGAAATCTTACAATAATATCACATTACGGATCCGATGAAACTGGTTTCGTCGAAATCCGAGACTTTTTGAAAAATGGCTATTTTCACTCGCCAAATTTAAATTAAAAATAAATCGATGCGTTTCGAGCTGCCACGATCAAACGATAACTCCGATTGACACGAAATTTGAAATCCGGTAATAACTAACTATAACGGATCCAATGGAACTAGTTTCGTTCAATTCTGAGACTGTTCAAAAATTGACTATTTTTACTAGTCGATTTTAATATTAAAATATTCAATTTTCACAAATTAACTTTTAATTCGATTTTAAAAGTTCTAAAATATCGTTCTAACTTCCATATGATATAATAAAATTTTACAAATCATTTTCAATCATATTTAACCCAATTTTCAATTATTTCCATAATTTAACGTATTAAATTATCGATTTAATTATCCAATTAAATCCAAAAATTCAAATAAAAATTTATTTGACTTATAAATTCACTTATTAATATTTAAAATTAATTAAATATTCAATTTTTAATTTCTAAAAATTCTGGGTCGTTACATGATTTATAATCCAATATCTAATATAGTTTTTAAATCAATTTATATATGTCTAGATAGTTTTAATTATCAGATATTTGTTCGTTCAACGTATAAAAGTAAATATTTTAATAATCTAATTCGGTTAATCACCCGATTATCGGGCGCCAAAAATCCAGGTTGTCACACATTTTGATTGATTTCATCTTCGTGATTTCACTTTCTTTTTTAATTTCTTTCGATTTCACCTTCTGTCTTTCAATATTTTGAATTATACTTGAGGAGATTAGGATTTGTTTTCGGGAAAATGTCGATGAAATGATTTTTTAGGGTTTTGGGTTTTGTTTTGAGAAGGTGGAAGGGTAGTTTTGGAAATAAAATTGCCGAATTCAAAAACAGGGATATAAATTTTAAATTTGCTTTGGATAGGATGTTTTATCTACTTTAAAACTTAACAAGAATGTGAGTCAAATGTTCGCTTATGTAAATTTGTATAATAAAGTAAAACTCACACTATTTTTTTTATATTTTATATTCTCTACACTCCTCCAACTTTCATTTTCTATAATATAACTTGACTATGATTTTTCCTCATATTTTCCTACCTAAAACGACCTGAGACGTAGGGGTATTTGTGATATTTTAGCTTTGGACACATTACACTTGGTAGTTTTATAGATATTAAATACTCTTGGGAGTGCCACCTTTTATTAGTCTTAGAAACTATTGTGATGTTTAGTATAATATTTTGCACTTTTTTAAGAGATGCTGTTTATTTCCACATGATATTTTGAAAAACTGCACTTCAATCCATGTAATTTATTAGTTTCCAACTTATATTTTTCAAAAATTAGAAATGAATTAAGATAATATTATTTCAACATAATGTATATTTGTTAACGTTAAAATGTGAACGCTAACACCCCGGTGTGTGAAGTGTAGTTGTGAAAGCACCACCCGATAGATCGGGAAAGAATTACAAACAAGTAATAGCGGAAAAGCAGTAAACAACAACAATTTTATAGTGGTTCGGCTTAAGGGTATAGCCTACGTCCACTCTAAGTACTTTTATTAATAATCTCGTTACAAGCTGATACAATTCTTCTCAAGTACAATATACTTCAAGTTACAAGTGATTTGGAACAAGTCTTAAGCTTCAATGTCGATTAAAGTCCTTAAATTCATGTTGAAGATGTGTGGTTTCTTCGTGAAGTTCTTTGATGTATTCCTCTAATCTTGAAAGCTCTAAGTGTTGATGAAGTTCTCAATGCAGCAAGGTAACGGTGTATGAAGAGAATGTGCCAAAAAAAGTCACTTGAATGTTGGAGGTGGTTGCCTATTTATAGAGAGTTCTGGTCTGAAATTTTTGCCAAGTCCTAAACCGTGGCCGACTCAAGTTAAGCCGTAGCCGACTTAAGGTGAGTCGTGACCGGTCTAAGGTTACCTCCGAGTCAACACCACCTCTTCTTAGTAACATGGCATCGGGCTTATATTAGGTCGTGGACGAGTTAACTTGGTAAGTCGCAAGTCACGGTCCAAATGATAAGTCCTGGATCGTAATCGAGATAACTGGGGAGCTGGATCGGTTGTGACTTGGGTCGGCAACTATTCTAGGTCGCCAGCTTGGTAAGGCATTAGATCGGTAACTCGGTCAAGTTACTGAGTCGGTATCTTCTTTAGACCTTAGGTCGTCCTTCTTATTAAGTCGGCATCCTCTGAGTCTTAGGCCAGTACCCACGTTAGGTCGGCAACTGTTTTAGCCTTAACTCGGTATTTCTTAAGTCGGTATGCCTCTCAATCCTACTAGGTCGGTAACCCTTTGAATCTTAAGTCGGTCTCCCTGATAAGGCAGTTAGGTCGGCATAACCATTAGGCGTTAGGTCGGCACCCCTGTTGAGCCTTAGGTCGGCATCTCCTTGAGTCGTAGAGTCTAAACTGAGGCGGAGTTAACAATTGCCCCTCGAAGTATACGCCTACTGGTTAGGTCGTGTGCTTCGATAGTCCTTAACCCGTCCCCTCTTAGGTCGGTAGGTCGTACACGAGCTAATAGTTAAGTCGCATGCGCCGCTCCAGATCCCTTCATTGCAAGATATAAATCACAACCCCTTCTTCTCTCTCATTACTTGCTCTCTCGATCCCGCCATTGAAAAATTTCTCCAAGCTTAAAAAAGGCGATTTTGCTCCATCAACCACCGATAATTATTACGTAAGTGAATTTTCCTCAATCATAGGTTATTGTTGGTCCACGAACTCCATTATTCACACCTAAACCACCACCTCGCATAATGCTTCATCATGAATTCCATTGCACCCATGGCCGATGGAGTTTATGTTGTTTGGTTCGATTTTAACTGACCGATGATGAAGATGATTCAAGCTAGTTGAATTTGATTCGTGCTAGGGTTGTAAGGTGTTGAACTCGCGGCAGTTTCGAACTACTTGGTGGGACGATCCGATAGCTTGAATGAAACGAAGATTGTGGTTGATGGAACAGTTATTGGGTTATCGGGTCGATGGCCGTGGGATGTTGATTCGGGAACGAGTCAGTGAAATTGGATGAACTAGTCTCCGGCCGACCTAGCCCTTAAGTGAAGTGGTCTAAACTCTAAGTCGCGGCCGAGTTAACCCTTGAAGAAAATTGCCAACTTCTGCTGACCCAACCTTTAAACCGCAGCCGAGTTGACCCTTGGGGGAATTTTATCCCCCCCCCCCCTTTTTGAATCGTAGCCGAGTTAATTCTTGGGGAAATCTGCCGATTTAACCTTCTACTGATTTAACCTTGAACCGCGGCCAAATTAACCCCTAAGTCGCGGCCGAGTTAAGCCCTTAAACCGTGACCGAGTTGGCTCTTAAACCGCTGCCGAGTTAACACTTAAGCTTTGGGCATGCTGACTTTTTGAGAGCATAGATCCACTTTGAGCTTCTGACTTGAACTGCCAAACTAAGTTGCCTAAATTTTGAACTGCCCCAACTTTTAAATTTGCTTGAATCTCATTGTATTATTTCACAGATCGCATTAACTTATAAGCTGCTAACCTGCTGAAAATAACAAACAAAGAAAACCAAGGCGAAAATACTGCCATTGACTGCCCACGTCAGATGACAGATTAGTCAAAATAAGACAGGAAACTTAATTATATTGCATGAAATGTTTGTGAATCAATCAATTAGAGTTAAACATTAATGCAAAGTATCAATAATCTGAACTGATTTATCTGCATCAACATCTTACTTGCATATTTAGGCTTAAAACAATAGTCCCTGAATTTCATAACTAACAAATGCTTGCTAGTTTTCATTCCAGTTATATTCGTTTACTGCTTGATTGATTTTACACAACACTTCACACACTTTAGGAAACGTGCACCTTCATGTTTGAATACCCAGTTGTTTATGTAGAATGACTTCCCACCGAGAAGAAGAAGTGGTGACTCAAGAGGAAGAAACTTTCCCGATAGCTGTTCCCATAGAGAATCCTCCGGAGAGAACCTCGACTATTCTATCTTTGAGAGCGTTTATTCAGCTGCGCACTCAATTTGGCTTTGCTGAAAGTGATGTCCAACTCCCTGGGCCAAGTGATACTGCTGACAATCCTCCCCATGGTTTTGTTGCAGTCAACCGCCAAATGTGCTTAAGTGGGGCGATTCCTCCTTTTAACGACTTCCTTCGAATTCTTCTCCTTCGGTTGACGATCTCTCCGTTCCAACTTCATCCTAATGGCTATGCCATCTTGATGGGGTTGTGTGTTTTGTTCAGAAGAACTCTCGATCGCCTACCGAGTTTTGAAGAAATCCGTTATTTGTGCTCGTTTGCAAAGAGTAAAGATCATCCTTCCCTTATTATTGTGAGAAGTGCTAGAAACCGCAAGCTCATCTCCGATCTTACTGAAAGCGTTCATGGATTTTTGAACCAGTTTTTCTTTGCCCGCTGTCCCCTAGGGTTTTACGCCATCTGGAGAGTAGGAAGTAAGATTAGTGTTTTATTTCTTCCGTTTTGAAACCTTTTCGAGATCCGAACTTTCAGTTGCTAATTTCATTCTTTGTTCCTTTCAGCACTTCCTCTCCCTTCTAAAGATCCAATTCATAAGCAAGTTTTTGAGAGGTTGAGTGCCGTGGCCGCAGAAGAGAGGAGCATAAAATTTCTATTGAGGGATGAATTTTTACATCAACATGGGCTTCTACACGCTTCTCGCTCTATGCATGCTCATGAAGTTCCAACGGAAGTCCCTGATTCTCCGATAAAGACTCCTGAGTCTTCGCTAGTGAAGTGCTCCACTTCTGTTGATGTTGCGGGGCCATCTGATAAACTTGCCCCGGTTATCGAAGAAGAAGAGCCTCTGGGATCTTCCCATCATTCACAAGATTCTGGTGAAAAGGCTAAGAAATCCAGTCCTGTCAAGCAAAGCGGGGACGATACCTTCGAAGGATTGAGCGACCTCTTCGCTACTTCACAAGAGATCTTCAAAGATGACCCTACTACTGCCGGGATTTCTTCTTCAGTAGTTGAAGCTACTTCTATTTTGCAACAGTCGCCGTCGACTCAAGAGTTGACGTTAACTATTACACCCACAACCACTCCCCAAATAAAGAGTGGTTCGTAGATTGATGCGCGTAGTTTGCACATCACACACACTTAGAATTCCTGGCACTTTTATTCTCTTTTTTATTTGAAAAGTTCTCAAGTTTTGTTTCTTCTTTTTAAATTTTAGGTTTACCAATGAGGCGAGGCAGCTCGTACTATGATGACTTTAAGCGATATGGGAAACGCAGCCAGTATGGCTATCAATCCTATCCTCCTATTCATAGAGAGACTGATGAAGAAAGGGCAGCCCGGAAGGCTCGGGAAAGACGTGATTATGAAGAACGCTTTGGAAGACCAGATAGTCGACATGATTCCTCCCACAGAGAGAGTGACTCCCTTAAACGCAAATCTCATGATGATAGAGGGAAGAGTCACACAACTGATGACTCGAGCAAACGAGCCAAAGTTATTGAGGAGCCAAAGCCTGTGCCTTCAGAGAAGATTACTGCTCCTACTTCTTCTCAATCTCCTGCCCCTTCCCCTACTGATATCCAAGCAATCATTAATAGGCCATCTTACCAAGTTGGACCAGGTCCAGCCACTCTTCAACGCCGATTTCCTAATTGGTGTTTAAAAGGAGTTCGCTTCGACCTCGATCTGGTTCCGATAGATAAAAATGCTATGCTACGGAACCTTGATGCAGTCAGAACTGATATTGAGAGGATGTCATCTTGGCAGAAACTCGTTGATGAGCTCCAAAGGGTGAATAGGGCCAATCTTGAAGCTATGCTTACCATGGAGAACGACAAAACTGAATGGCAAAAGATCCTCAAGCAGCATGATGCAGAAATGAGGAGTATTGCTGATTACAATGAGAAACTCGAGGCAGAAGTTGGGAAACTTAAAGAAGAGCTCACTACTTCTTCCACCTCTTATTCTCAAAGGGAGAGTGTGCTTCTTCAACAGGTGCGGGATGCTCATGCCGCGCAAAGGGATGCTGAGGCTAAGGCTGATGGGTTGGAGCAGATTATAGAGAGCAACCGTACTGAAATCACTCAGTTGCGAGGACAAACTGGCCTTCAGGCTGCAGAGATTGAAAAATTGAAAGCCCAGTTATCCAAAGTCGAGAGAGAGCGGGATGAGGCTGTTGCGGGTAGAATTGCAGCTGAAGAGGCCCATGAAGCTACCAAAGCTGATATTGGCTCGACACTATTTGATTTCTACTTGCAATGTATATTAGGGCGTGGCAGTCTTGCATTCCTGGGCCCCAAGTATGAGATTACCCTGGCCGAAGAGTGGGAGGCCGCACTAGATATGTTTAAAGGGGCCGGGTACACTGAAGAGGAGTTGGAGGTGCACTACTTAGACTTTGAGGCTCGCGTAGCCCTTGCCAGAGGGAAAGAGCAACTCGCCAGATCGCGGGTTGAAATAGTGGGGGAAGAGCATCAAGAAAAAGAAACAAATTTGACTATTCCTGTCCCTCCTTCAACTTCGGTCGATGCTGGCATTATTGGCTCTAGCTCTTATGTACCGATCCCTGCTCAAACTGATACCGGAGCCAAAATTATTCAAGTTACAGATGAATCGCAAGAGAGTGCTGAAGCCCCGGACTATGAAATTGATGTAATAAAGACAACTTCTGCAGGTAACTCCACTGTAAATTTCGCTCAAGTGGATTGCTCATTTACTTCACATGGGTTTAATGAGCTCCTTGACTATTTTCTCAACCTTGATGAGCCTTCATCTCCTCTCTTTACTGACTTTAACCTCTTTTCTTCTACAGAGAAAGTATCAAGCACCGATCGGATTTCTCCTCCTCCAGTTATCCCTCCTCCGTCTCTCCAGGTGGCTCCTCCTTCTGCTTCTCAGCCCGGGTCGCAAGAGGAACAAATAGAAGCCCTCCATGGTTTAGACGATCCCATCGCTTCGCAGGAGCATAGAGACGAGGGACTTGTGGGAGGTGAGATATCCCCGGAGCGGACCCCTTCTGATGACATAACTTTGTCTAAACTTGCCACTCCGGGAAGTGAGTCTTCCTCAAAGAAAAGAAAGAAGCATGGGACATCGAAGAGGAGGGGGAAGAAAATTATCACCACTGAAGAGGAACCGGAAATTGCACCGGTTGCACCTCCCTCTCCTTCTTCCCTTATGCCTTCAGACCAACCTGAAAGACCTGAAAAGCTAACCACTCGGCCGGGTAAAGGGTCTAAAGGCGGCAAGAAGAAATGAAGAGTTGAGCTTTTTGATTCCTTTTTTGTGTAATGGTCGGATGTTGTGCAGGCACCGGCCCCTGCTTTTTATTTTGAAACCTGTATCTGCAATATCTGCAATTGAATAAAATGATTCTTTATTTGTACAGACTTTTGTTTGAATTTGAGAATGCATTTATTATTCATTTTTGCACAAGTTTATTTATATGATATTGCAGCGGGCTTATGGTATGTCGTTTGAGTATTACTTTACTGATGCAGCTATACCATTTTGCATGTAATTATACCATGTTGCCCCCATACTTTAAGCTTGCTGCAACATTTCATACTTCGAGGGGACTTGCACTCTTATTTGCTAAAGAATAATTATTTTATTCTTTTACAGAAAATTTTTGTAGAGTACAACTCCCTTCGTATAAGTGTTTACGCTTTGTCCTTTGAAGAAATCACTTCTTTCTTTTGCTTACGTACATATTTTACCAAGTGAATTCTTTTATGCGGTAAAGCGGACCTCTGAAGGGTACTTTAACCCCCCCCCCCTTTTTTTTTTGAGGAAGATCATTCTCCATAATAGGTAAATTACTCTTCCTTTGGAAGTTAAAATATGCTCTTGATGAGGATCTTTTTTTTTTATATATATAGAAAGTTGTACCTCTGAGGAGGGATTTTTCACGTTTCAACACTTGGAAGTTTTATTTCAATCTCGGTGAAACGTGTACCTCCAAAGAGTTATGCCTTAGAAATCCTTTTCACGTTTCAACACTTGGAAGTTTTATTTCAATCTCGGTGAAACGTAGGTTTCCAAAGAGGTCTTTCTTCTTAATTGCGCCTCCGAAGAGGTCTTTATTTTGTTTGCATTTCAACTCTGGTGAAGTGAAATTCCGAAGAGCGGCTGTTACACTTCAACTCCTGGTGAAATGTGCCTCCGAAGAGGTCTTTCTTTTGTTTGCATTTCAACTCTGGTGAAGTGAAATTCCGAAGAGCGGCTGTTACACTTCAACTCCTGGTGAAATGTGCCTCCGAAGAGGTCTTTCTTTTGTTTGCATTTCAACTCTGGTGAAGTGAAATTCCGAAGAGCGGCTGTTACACTTCAACTCCTGGTGAAATGTGCCTCCGAAGAGGTCTTTATCCTCCGAAGAGTTGTGCCTCCGAAGAGGACTTGTGCCGCCAATGATGGTTTTTGGTTGTATTCTTGTCTTCTTGCTTATGCCTTTTCAGCGATCCTTTTTTTTTTTCCTTTTCAAGTTTTCATTCCCCTTTTCTCGCAAGTAGCTTGTTTTATCCAAGGAAGTGTACTTCATTGTCAGGCAAGTTCGTGAGAACGGGCACTAGCTTCCTAATTGGATGTTTGTTCGTTCAAACAATCTCAATTTATTAGCAAGGGCTCGTTTCTATCGAAATCATAAGCCGTTCAATTGAAGTATTTCCTATCTAGGATTTGAATTCGGGGCCTTTATGACTTGAAATTTGTTTGTTGAATGATGGTGAGAATCACTCGGTCTTATTATGCGCAAGTTTTATTTCCATTGTCTGCAAAAATTTAAATCGACATTTCAGCAATACATTTTATGTACTTTTATATCGAAAATAAAGCAAACATGTAATAATAATAAGGAACACAAGATTTATAGTGGTTCGGCCAGAAATTTGGGCCTACATCCACTTTATATTCATTCATTATTCACTTGCATCAGTTTTACAATTGCTCTCAATTACAAGAATCATACATTCACAACTCTTTTACATTATTTCAACAAAATTTTCAAGTAAAATATGGACGCAAGTGATTGCTGTTCCATGCTCTTGGAATTTGAACTCCTTCAACAGTAGTGAGTTTGAATGTGCCATCAAGAAGCTTCTGACCTATCACATATGGTCCTTCCCAATTGGGCCCAAACACACCTGTCGCGGTCATAATTCTTTTCAGGACTAGATCTCCAATTTCAAAGCTGCGTTGACGAACTTTGGAATTGAAATGTCTGGCTATCCTTTGCTGATGAGCTGCAACTCTGAGGTTAGCTTCATCTCTTTTTTCATCAAGGAGATCCAGCGCTTCAAGTTGTAGCTTTTCATTTTCTGCTTGATTGAAATGGATTCTTCTGTGTGAAGGGACCTCTGTTTCAACCGGGATCATTGCTTCCGATCCGTATGCTAACGAAAAAGGAGTATGCCCAGTCGCAGTTTTGTGAGTAGTTCTGTATGCCCATAGTGCAAGTGGTAGTTTATCGACCCAACCACCTTTTGCTCTTTCGAGTTGCTTTTTGATGGTTGATTTGATGATCTTGTTCACTGCTTCCACTTGCCCGTTTGCCTACGGATGAGCTACTGCCGAAAAGCTTTTCTGGATTTTGAATCATTTGCAAAAATCCTGGAATTCCTCGCTTTCAAACTGAGTACCATTGTCTGTGATTATTTTCTGAGGCACACCGTATCTGCAAATGATATTCTTGGTCACAAAGCTTATCATTTTCTTAGAAGTGATAGTAGCCAATGGTTCAGCTTCAGCCCATTTAGTAAAGTAATCAACTGCAACAATAGCATATTTAATCCCTGATTTGGCAGTTGGTAGCGGCCCAATGAGATCCATTCCCCAAATCGCAAACGGCCATGGACTGACCATCTGTGTGAGTTCGGTAGAAGGTGCTCTAGGAATTTTGGCAAATCTTTGGCATCTGTCACATTTTCGGGAGTAATCTGCAGCATCTCGATTAATTTCTGGCCAAAAATATCCGTATCGGAGAATTTTCATTGCTAATGTTTGGCCACCTGAATGATCACCACATTCGCCTCCATGTACCTCAGCTAGGATTGTTTTGGACTCTTCCCTGGATACACATCGAAGTAAAGGCATTAAGAATCCCACTCTGTACAATCGGCC
Organism: Allium cepa; assembly: GCA_030765085.1. Taxonomy (NCBI): domain Eukaryota; kingdom Viridiplantae; phylum Streptophyta; class Magnoliopsida; order Asparagales; family Amaryllidaceae; genus Allium; species Allium cepa. The sequence continues at coordinate 761,580,676 of CM060937.1, read as the reverse complement.
ATCCTGAATTACATAGCGAGAGGTTTTCCTTAGTAGCTTTTGTCTCTCTCTCGCATTTTCTGGCAGAGAGCCGTTGAGTAGGTAATCTAATATTGGAGTCATCCACGATTCTTGTTCTTGAGATACATTCATAATCCAGTCTATATCCATCTCGTCTATACTTGGTGCTGAGAGGACTTCTACGGGAACCAATCCCAATAGTTGAGCTTCACCAGAACTTGAATACTTTGCGAGGGAATCTGCCTTTGTATTCTCTTCCCGGGGAATATGGCTTATTGAATAATGATCGAGTTCACATAGAAGTTCCCAAGCTTTTGACAAGTAGGAAGGCAAGTTTCCACCTTTTGTTTGAAATTCCTTCTTGACTTGGCATACAATAAGCTGAGAATCACTGAAGATCTGTAATGCTCGAATGTTTAGCTCTTTAGCGATTTTCAGACCTGCAATAAGAGCTTCATATTCTGCTTCATTGTTTGTTGAAGGAAATTCCAATCTTAGTGCATAACATAATGATCGACCTTCAGGAGTTTCAAGTACCACTCCGGCTCAAGAACAGTAGTCATTTCTTGCGCCATCAACATACATCTTCCACTGGATTGGGGAATCATTGATCGTTTCTTCCTCACCATTATCTTTCTCTGTGAATTCTGCAATGAAATCAGCTAAAGCTGGTCCGTTGATTGCTTTTCGGGGGTGATAAGTGATGTCATATTGACTGAGTTCAATGTTCCATTTTAGAAGGCGACCCGAAGTTTCAGGGCGAAATAGGACTTGCTTTAGAGGTTGATCAGTGAGTACTCTGATAGGATGAGCTTGGAAATATTGCCTCAGTTTCCTTGATGCAACTAGTAGGCAATAGGCGAGTTTTTCCAACTTGGATTAATTCAGCTCTGCCCCAGTGAGTGTTTTGCTGATATAGTAAACCGGATGTTGAATCCTTTTGTCTTCCCGTATCAGCGCTGCACTTAGAGCATGAGATGATACTGCCAAGTATATAAGAAGATCCTCACCATTGCCTGGCCTAGAAAGTATTGGAGGCGTTTCCATATGACGGATCAACTCATCGAAGGCTTTTTGGCATTCGGAAGTCCATTCAAAATTCTTCTTTCCTTTCTTCAGGGCGTCAAAGAATGGGATGCATTTATCAGTGGCTTTGGAAATGAACCGGCTCAGGGCGGCGACCTTTCCGTTGAGACTCTGCAATTCCTTCTTCGTTCTAGGAGCTTTAACTTCTTTTAAAGCAGTAATTTGAGCTGGACTAGCCTCAATGCCCCTAGCACCAACAATGAAACCTAAGAACTTTCCGGACTCGACCCCAAATGTACATTTCAGAGGGTTAAGCTTCATTCTGTATTTCCGGAGGACTGCGAACATTTCTGCTAAGTGTTCAATGTGATCCGCTGCTTTTTTAGACTTCACTAACATGTCGTCGACGTAGACTTCCATAGTTTTGCCCAATTGCGGTTTGAACATAGCATTAACAAGTCTTTGGTAGGTTGCCCCTGCATTTTTCAATCCGAAGGGCATAACTCTGTAGCAATAAAGACCAACATCGGTGATAAAGCTCGTGTCCTCCTGATCAGGTTCATGCATCATGATCTGGTTGTATCCGGAGTAGGCATCCATGAAAGACAACAACTCATGCCCCGCTGTTCCATCTACCAGTTGGTCGATCCTGGGTAAAGGGAAGCAATCTTTGGGGCAAGCCTTGTTTAGATCAGAAAAATCGATGCACACTCTCCATTTTCCATTAGCTTTCTTGACCAGCACAGGATTTGAAACCCAATTCGGATATGTAGATTCTTTGATGAAGTTATTTTCCATGAGTCGATCAACTTCTGCTTTTAATGCTGCTGACCTTTCTGGACCTTGGGTTCTTCTTTTCTGTTTAACTGGCGTAAACTTTGGGTCAATATTCAGAGCGTGTACTGCAACTTCTGGAGATATTCCACACATATCGGCATGAGTCCAAGCAAAGACATCCAGATTTGCTTTCAGGAAAGAAATCAAGATATTCTGAATTGACACATTAAGCTGTGAACCCACATTCAACACCTTATTTGGGTCCTTCGGGTCAACAGGTACCGGAACTGTCGTTTCCACCGGTACCACTCTATTCTCCCCTGCACTGGCTTTTTTGGGATCCATTTCTTTCCGTGCCCCGCTGTGCTCGCCAGTGCAGGGTCCGCCCCGTAATTGCTACAAGGCTGGTTCCTTGATGCGGACTGGGGTTGCCGCATCCTTTCCCATTTCTCTTTTTCTTGACTCTCGCAGTTCTGTCAAATAGCACTCTCGCGCAGCATTTTGATCCCCTTTTATAACTCCTACTCCATTGTCAGTAGGGAATTTAATAGTGAGGCACCACGGGGCTAGGATAGCTTTGAATGCTGCGAGTGTTGGACGGCCAAGAAAAGCATTATAAGCAGAAAACTCATCGACAATCACAAATGTTTGCTTGCGGACCACTTTCCTTTCTGCTTCCCCAAGTTCTACAAGCAGATCGATGGTCCCAATTGGTTGCTTTGGCTCCCCAGTGAAGCCAGCGATCTTCTGTGATGAGGCTTGTACATCGATCATAGGGATTTTCATATGGTCAAATGTCTTCTTGAAGAGGATATTACATGATGCTCCGCAGTCAATGAGGACTCTTCTGACAATGGCCGGTCCAATACCAGCCGAGATGACCAAGGGATCTAGGGTAGGAGCTTCTATACCTGTGGAATCTCTGGCTCTGAAAACAATATCATCGCTGAAAGTTTTCTGTTGTTTCAGGGGCGTAGTGTCTTCTAAAACAAAGACGTCTTCTTCGGCTGGAGCATATTTCAAAGCCCTGGAATATCTCTCCATCTCACCCCAGCTCTTGCCAGCTGGGTGAGGCCCTCCTGTAATGACATTGATAACGGGCCTTCCAGATTCATGTCCCGTAGCTTTCTCACCTGTCCTAGGCTGATGAACAGGAACCTGTTGCCCCTGACTTGACGATGCAGGATTGTTGCTATTCTTCTTCACAAATTGCTGCAGTTTGTTTTCTCTTAGCAACTCTTCAATCAGATTTTTCAACTGGCGGCATTCATCAGTCTCATGACCGGGTTGATTGTGGAAGCGGCAGAATTTCCCACTCTGTATGGCTTTTTTCCCGGTTCTCAAAGGGATAGGTTTAGGGAAATCGACGGAATCTTTAGTGGCAAGGTAGATGTGCTCCGGCGTATGTGATAATGGAGTATATTCTGATGGCTTGAAGGATCGGGGCTTCTTCAGATTACCCTGTTTCTTCCCATTATTATTCTCCCTTTTTTGCCCCACCGATTCATTCTTGCGTGGAGCGACAGTGTTGTCTTCTGCTTTCTCTAACACTGTCTTTACTGGTAAAGGACGGCTTTCCAAGCGAATGAATTCATCTGCTTTTTTGTAGAACTTTTCGAGAGAGGTTGGCTCCTTCATATTTAACCATTTCCCAAATTCGCTTGACTTATCAATAGCCCTCATCAGATAAGTCAATATCATTCGTGGTTCAGCATTGTCCACCTCAGCCAGCGCTATATTAAAGCGGTTCAAGAAAGATCTGATAGACTCACCAGGATTCTGCTCTAAACTCGACAGTGACATGATGTCCTTGGCCTTCGAAGCATATAGTCTAAACTGCTCCTTGAATTTTCTGGTCAAGTCTGAAAACTGATCGATAGATCGGACTGGCAACTTGGTGAACCATAGTAGAGCCACACCTTCCAGGTATACGGGGAAATATCGACACTTTATTTCGTCAGAGGCTCTGGCACCTGTCATGTGCCAATCATATTTATACAAGAATTCATTCGGATCACTTGTCCCTTTGTAAGCTGGGATAGTTGGAGGGACAAACTTCCTTGGAAACTCCGCCTTTAAGATTTTCTCAGTAAATGGAGTTTTACTTGGGGCGAAACCCCATTCTTTCTCATCTTCAACCCTTTGCATGCTTTCTCTCATGATTTGCCGGACCATTCCAGAAAGATATTCCTCATCATGTCGAGTTCCAGATCCACCAACCTCAGGAAGCGTTTGCTCAAAGGGACTAGCAGCCCTTTCAGGAGCATTCCTTTCGTTAGCATTATGAATGTTTCCAGCATAATTCCTTTCATTACCAGCCGGTTGATTGTTTGCCCCGAGCAAATCATTCAACTTATTCAGAATTAGAGCATTTTGGGCACTCTGAGCCTCTAATTGTGCATTTTGGGCGTTTATCTGCTGGTTTAGCCCTAGAATCACGGCATCCAACTCCGCTTTCGTAACTCCAACTGACGGAGTGGGTTGATTAGGTACAGGGGAAGCGGAGGTTCCCTCTTGAATGTTTCCAGATCTGACAGATCTACTTTTCCTTCCAGGAGCCATAATCTCAGATAGACTTCTGGTTTTTAAGGAAATTCTTTCTACAAATCTCTGTGAAGCAATGATGATAGTTTTCCTGAGTTCAGTTCTCAGTGAAAGCACCAAAAATGTTAACATTAAAATGTGAACGCTAACACCCCGGTGTGTGAAGTGTAGTTGTGAAAGCACCACCCGATAGATCGGGAAAGAATTACAAACAAGTAATAGCGGAAAAGCAGTAAACAACAACAATTTTATAGTGGTTCGGCTTAAGGGTATAGCCTACGTCCACTCTAAGTACTTTTATTAATAATCTCGTTACAAGCTGATACAATTCTTCTCAAGTACAATATACTTCAAGTTACAAGTGATTTGGAACAAGTCTTAAGCTTCAATGTCGATTAAAGTCCTTAAATTCATGTTGAAGATGTGTGGTTTCTTCGTGAAGTTCTTTGATGTATTCCTCTAATCTTGAAAGCTCTAAGTGTTGATGAAGTTCTCAATGCAGCAAGGTAACGGTGTATGAAGAGAATGTGCCAAAAAAAGTCCCTTGAATGTTGGAGGTGGTTGCCTATTTATAGAGAGTTCTGGTCTGAAATTTTTGCCAAGTCCTAAACCGTGGCCGACTCAAGTTAAGCCGTAGCCGACTTAAGGTGAGTCGTGACCGGTCTAAGGTTACCTCCGAGTCAACACCACCTCTTCTTAGTAACATGGCATCGGGCTTATATTAGGTCGTGGACGAGTTAACTTGGTAAGTCGCAAGTCACGGTCCAAATGATAAGTCCTGGATCGTAATCGAGATAACTGGGGAGCTGGATCGGTTGTGACTTGGGTCGGCAACTATTCTAGGTCGCCAGCTTGGTAAGGCATTAGATCGGTAACTCGGTCAAGTTACTGAGTCGGTATCTTCTTTAGACCTTAGGTCGGCCTTCTTATTAAGTCGGCATCCTCTGAGTCTTAGGCCAGTACCCACGTTAGGTCGGCAACTGTTTTAGCCTTAACTCGGTATTTCTTAAGTCGGTATGCCTCTCAATCCTACTAGGTCGGTAACCCTTTGAATCTTAAGTCGGTCTCCCTGATAAGGCAGTTAGGTCGGCATAACCATTAGGCGTTAGGTCGGCACCCCTGTTGAGCCTTAGGTCGGCATCTCCTTGAGTCGTAGAGTCTAAACCGAGGCGGAGTTAACAATATTATTAAATTTAAAGTAGAATACAAATCTATAACCTAGTTTTTCTACTTTTCAAATAAGTTGTTTTTGGCTTGAATTTCTCATATTTTAATATACAGATCCCTTTAATTTTAGTTTCACAATTTTATTTTGTATATTTTCAAATATTTTATATTTCTTAGTATTAAGTGTTAATAAAAATGAATATATTACTGATAGTATAATCTATACAATATAATGTGTTATAACCAAGAATGGATTGTTTATAAACCAAAGGTGGAAGCTATTCAAGATTGGAAGATTGCGAAGAATGTCTCGGAGTTTGTGAGTTTTCTTAGGTTACCAAAGAAAATTCATCAAGTGTTATATGAAGATAGCAGTCATACTTGGGATGAGAAATGCATGGAAGTATTCGAAAAGCTGAAGGAGTTGCTTACCAGTGTGTCAGTACTTACTATTCCCAATGGGACAAAGCCTTTCACTATTTACACCGATGTATGTGGTACATTGTAAAGGCCCGAAAATCCGTACTCCATTGAGCTGGCAACATTCCGCAACAATCCAGCCAAAGAGGAACAAACTTCCGAAACTTTATGGTTAAAGAAGAAGAAAGGGGTAGAAGAAGAAGAAAGAAGAACAGAAAAGAAGAAACAACAACAGAACAGGAAATCAATATCAGAATCTCACAGTCGCAGCGGAACAACATATAATTGATAAATGAATATTCATTAAAACAAAGAACTGTATATTTTATACATTACATCACATCATATTACATCATATCATCAGATTGTACAACAAACAAACAGCGGAAAAAGAAGAAATACTATATACAATAGATAATATGCTACGCCATCCAGCTCGCCTCCAGATATCTGTAGCAACGCCCGAATCCAGAATGACCTGATAACCTAACTCCAGACTGCTCGTGTGGAAATTGGTGGGCACCCAGAGCTTAGGAAGGGAACAATAAACTCCAGGTCAGTCATGTGACTGGTGTGAGAACTAAAAACAGTTATTTATCTTTTAAACAAAGAATAGGAGAAATTTTAAAGAAAATTCGCAATGCTTTTTGAAAATGAAACTACCATAAGGTCTCCCGCCACACACACAATGCAAACGCAGACTTGGAGGAGGTTTCTCCTTATGATAGTCAAAGATGCTTACTACGCAAAACCAAATCATTTTTGATATTATTATTAGTGCATAGTGTAGAAAACATTTTCGAAAGTAGAATATAAATCTTAGCCAGCATAGGTACCATTATATTATGCCCGCTATAGCTACCATATTAAATGGCAGGTTCTACAACTAAAACCGTACAAGGCTCGTATTGTTTCTTTGGATTTACAACAAATGGTCAGGCCAAGGAACTTCCCATTGCCACATGGAAACGCCTCTGGAATGACGTCCCGAGAACCTAACCGGATCTCTGCCAACACAAGGCCGGGTTACCCCTAACTGGGTAACAACTGACACGAATATGTCATTCCCCGATTGTAACCGATCTATATCCGAGGATCCCCGATTTCCAACAACCATAAAGTAATAAATTTGCAGTAACCACATAGGTTAAGTATCTGGGCTCCAGACCATAATACCACCTCTATCCAGAACGAATGACATACACTAAAGGGGCGCTACCCCCTAATAACCTTGCTGCATCTTTCCTGTTTTGACCATTTCCGGGGTGTGAGGCTCGATGAAGTCTCGTCCATAAAGCCAAGCTTTACAAAAGCAGTGCTTTGGGTCAACAAATGATCAAAGCAATGATCATCAAGATAGACGATCAAACAAATGATCCTATCACAAATGATCATTCAACGATCATTTCACAGCAACACTCAGCATGCCACGTTACTAATTCGGGAATGTATCACTAGTAACCATCAACTATATAACCTCTGAGCTCGTACGTCTCAGAGAAGGGTGTTAAGCTAAGAGAATAAATTCTCCGCCACCAAAAGAAATATATTTGATAAAAAACAGCTTTACATCTCAAATTGTAACGTCAGACATACAATCCATACAAGTCCGTTCCGGGATCGAACGGAACCGAAGGCACTTCCAAAGAAGCCCTTGCAATCCGGATATTCACTAATCACAGCCGGACTTCCCATCACAAAGGGTAATAAATTTCTATATCGGGGATTAGCCGATGCAGAAACATTCGACGGTAATCCTTCCGTTTTCATAAATATCCGGTCTTCAACACCGGTCTTCAAATGCAATTCATAACGACGTATCACATATTCGGAGTGGGTTATACGACCCCATGGTCCCGGTTAACCCGAATAGTGAGCGCTTATTTTAAAAATAAGTGTGGCATTCAATTTCAAGCAATTCACAACAATTACTCATTCAAGGGTAAATATTGATAGTCGGTTATTTAACTATCAATAGAGATGAGCAGCATCATCAGATTCCAAATAATTTTTCAAATTTTTTATTTCTCCAAAAATATCTTTACAAGATATAAAATTTCCCACACCTCAAAAATAAACAATGTTTATTCTGAAACAAATATTCCCTTTCCATTTATAAATTCCATAGTGAATTTATATTTCAAATTATCTATTGATCTATAGTTTTCAATAGGTTTTAATTATTCAATTCCAATTTATCTTCAAGAAGATAAATTATCAAAAACGTCTCGTTTCATATTGGAAAAGCATTTCCATACTTAGTTAATAATAAGTATTTCATAAATTTTATTTATTTTCACAATTTGAAAATATTCCATACACTTAAACCATAGTTAAGTATATTTTTCATTCCTTAAGGAAAAACGTTCTTTTGTTCACATTTACTTGGGTCAAAACGAATGTTGCGTAAGACATCGTTACGACAACCCAAAATCACTAGTATAGGGATGCGAAATTAAAATAGATATATAAATCCCAATACTATACAAAACATTTTCCTTTCGGAAATCATTTACTATAACAACAGTGTTATAGTCCATCATTTCCTTATTTTCTCGAAAACGTCTATTTCAACAATGAATGTGGAAATCTATGTTTTCGATTCATAATACATTTTAAAACATCTTTTAAAATAATTAACTCCATTTCATAATATTCATTTTCCCAAACATGACCATTTTATTCAATACTGTATTCACTGTCCGAAAATCGTGAATATACTTCCTTTAATAAATTCCTATATTCAATTTATCAAATTCAATTGATTCTCGAATTTATAAACAATGTTTATGAATTCCATTCCTATTTATAAACTTCGATTTATAAATCTCTTTTATTAATCCAATTAAATTTATATAACCCAATTATATACCAACAGTCCATATTATAAGTTAAGTACTTATAATTCATTCATTTACCAAATCATTCCTTTAAACTTCACAAATTTTAAATCTTATTACTTATAAGATTCCTTTATATTTTATAACAACTTCAACTTATAAAATCTCCTTCATTTACAATTTCTATAAATATCTCGTTTAAATGCCCAAACTCTAGTTTCATAAGTTAATTAGTTATAAATCTTTTATTTTCAACATCTATTCATTTTATAACCTTCACAATTTATAAATCTATAATTTTTAATGAAACTCATTTTATACATCATTTTAACACTTAATAAATTCGTTTTATAATTCCAATATTTTGAATTTATAGATATTAATTTCTAAAATATTTTATATAACTTTTTATAATAATTCAAAAACCCAAAATTTAAACTATTTTATAAATCTATTTATTTTAAAAATTACCTTTGGTTATATTTCTCAAAATCTTGATTAATTTTCAATAACATGAAAATTTATAATGTTTTAATTTAATTAAAATGAATCAATTCAAAAATTTTAATGAAAACATATACTTTGAAAAATCACTTTAAAATCCTTTTAAATTCAAAATCATTATTTTTAACTTTAAAAATGGATCCGATGATGCAACAGCATCCAATAGTCAATCACGGCAACAAATATCATACATCGATATGAAAATCAACAATTACACAAAATCTATAATCATATAAATATTTGTGAGGAATCCAGTTGGATCCCTCCAACCTGTTTTCCCTGCATCCAAAGATGTTAGCACAATACCCATTCCACTTCGAGGTGGAATATCGCGGTATATGGGATTTTATAAAATATTATCCGCTTACTAACGGCGCAATAGGGTCTCATCCGCTATACAATGCGGGAAATCAATCAACTGCAATATATACATATGCCAATATATATATATATATATATATATATATATATATATTGCTATATATAGATATATCCTAAAATATCTAATATCACAATCAAGCAAACAATCAATCAATCAGCAAATTTTAAATCTAACTATTTAAAATTTAAATAAACCCTTTTGAGTGAGAAGTTCTCAACTTTGCTTTTTATTTGCTATCCATTTCCCATCTCGACTTGATTTCCTTGATTTTTTTACCTTGTATAAATATTTACACAATTTATTAATATTCGAACCAATCAAATAACCAATTCCCATTCTTGAATGTTTAATTAATTAATAGTTTTATTTAAACCAATTCCGTCTTTAATAATTGATTTAACTAAAAATTTTGCTTTAAATTAATATCCTTATTTTAAATCAATTTCTTTGAATAAATTTGTTTAACTAACAATTTCGATTTTTTTTTAACAAATCTCCTATTTTTAATACAAAATCTTTTAGTCCTTAATTACCCATTTTTCCAATAATAAATAATATTTTCTTTTGATAATTAAATTAACAAAAGTTCAATTAAAACTAAATTTCTTTTTTACATACAAAAATAATTAAGTAAATCTTCTTTTACAAAATATTTTACATTTAAACTAAATTTATTTTTCTTTTCAATCCTATATGTATCTTTAAATTTTAAAATACCTTTCTGCATATATATATATCTATAGAACTGCATTTATTAATTTTAATTTAACATCTATAAACTAATAATTTTCTTTATTCATAATTTCTGTTCAGGTGTGCATATAAATTAAAATTCTGCATATATATATTTTACTGTATAAAGTTTTCTGTTATCGATCTCAACTAGAAATAAACAAAAACAAATTTTCCAATTTAACATAAAATCGACATATTACCTTACAGACCATCTCAAATCTCAGAACCCCAAAGCCACGCCGACCAAAACCCTAGCCGCAGGCAATGACGTGCTTGACTTCCCACCGCGATGCTCTAAATCGACAACAGCTGCTTCCATCACCGAACGCCATCGCCTCGCGCACGCCACTAACAGACCGGCGACTCCAAACGAGCAGCCGACCCTCCCCATCGCGACGTCGCCGCCTCCAGATGCTCGCGAGCGCCGCGACTTCGGCAAAACCCCCTTCACCAAATAACGATCGAACAAAGCCCAAACCCCAATCTTCCAATGCTCCTCTTGCCTCTGCTCGCTCTCGACTCCCAGGCTTCGAACGGGGTCCTCCCCATTTTTTTTTGTTTTAGAAATGAGAGAGGGCTTCGGCCGATTTTGATTTTGATTCTAGTGAATTAGAAATTGGGAAAGAGGGAATCACGAATTTTAATTCGAACAGGGCCGGCAATTTTTATTTCATGATTTCGTTCGAACGAATTTTAGAGAGGAAGAGGCTTCGATTTTGAAACAGATTGAAAAGGCACGAAGTTTTTAAATTCGAACGAGCGGCCATTATCATTTTTTTTCTCAGAGGATTTGCTTTTGAACGAGATATTATCAAACAAGCCTACATTTTAAGAACGAACGGAGGGAACAAAAAAAGAAAGGAGTGTACGAGTGGAGACAACATGTGTGATTCTCAGCATGAATTTAGGAACGAAGGTGGCTGCGTTGACAAAATTTTAAATTTTGAATTTAATTTTGATTTGAAGTCGATTTAATTTCAACGCGTTTATTTACCGTGTGCTCACATAACAACTCCAAACGCTACGAAATTTGAAATCCGGTAATAATTCAATATTGCGGACCCAATGGAACTGGTTTCGTCGAATTCCGAGACTGTGCCTCGGACGACTATTTTTAAATATCAATTTAAACGATATAAATTCAAAACTAAACAATTCACTTTCAAATCCAATTCTGAAGCTTTTATTATCTTCAATGTTATCAATATAAATTTTATAAGCCTTTGAAATATTTTAAATCAGCTTACAATTGAAGATTCAAATTTTTATTCAACTTTCAATAGATTAAATTTTATAATTTAATCACAAATTTCAAAGTTATATTGAAATTCAAGCTAAACCACCATTCAAATATTTAAAATCAATTAAATATTTTCAAGTTAAATTGTTCAAAATCCTGGGTCGTTACAATCTTCCCCCCTTAAAAGAATTTCGTCCCAAAATTACAAGTTAAGGAGAATGATCCTAAACCGTTTATTATTTTTCACAATTCAAATAGTTTTATCAACTTACTAACCTAAATCTTTTTACTAGAGATTCATTATCATTCCAATTTCAATTATAAGTTTCAAACAATATTGTTTACTTCACAATTCAAATTTAAATTCAAATTCAAATTTTAAACTTTCAAAATTTTCTCAAAAATTTTCTAACACCCTAAATTTTCGAAAAATTTCGCCAGCCTCTCCTTTGCCCGGCTCGATCGGCACGACTACAAAATGGCACCACGGCCCCTCAGAATCAAAAAGAAAAGAGAAAGCCAAGTGGCTGGAGAAGAAAATCATCAAATCTCATACTGAAATTCAAATACGTACCTTTTTGTCGAGCAATTTAATTTTTTTCTTTGAAATCAAAATCCTAATTCCATTTCTTTTAATACACCTGTATAACCTGCTAGTAGTAGTATCCAATTCCAACATTCAAATCATTTTGCACCTTTCATTACAAAATATTCAATATATGCTTCTTATACCATTTTTAGCTTTACTATTGAAGTTACATATCCAATTTCATTCATTTTCAATCAATTTTGCATTTCAATTTCATTTGGAATTCCTAAAGTTTCAATTCATCTTTAGTTGCTTACGACCAATTCATATGCCATTTCCATTTAATTCAATGGTTTACAATTCATTTTCTTCATTCTATTCATTTCTAAGCAAAACGAATTCATATTCATTCTAGTTTATAACTAATTTAAATTGATACCAATTCAATTTATCTTAGTTTTCCAATTGATTCTATGAATTATGATAATTCCACATTCATATTCATTCCATTTGAAATTATTTCACAAATTAATTAATTATCAAGTTAATTTACTTGAATTCAATCCATTTTATTTTATTTTCCAAGTTTGGATTTTTTACTCAACTTGATTCAGATAAAATATCATTCCAATCAAATTTCAAATTTTCCATAAGTTATCAACTTATTTACATTCCAAAACAATTTTAAGAAATCCCAGAGTCTTTTAAACAATAACTCTGGCACTTTATTTTAATTTAGAGAACTCATTTATAAATTCATATTTACAATTTATTTTACAAATCCCAATTGTATATGAATTCATTTCCTTATATTTTTAATTCATATTTATAAATTTCATTTGTTAAATGAATTTATCTTCAAATCTTTGGTTATCCATATTTTTTTTCAATTTTCATATGATAATATTTCAATGTTATTACTAACAACCAAGCATCCATATACTATCATAATTTATAGAAAATCATTTCTTTTCTATATAAAAAAATAGTTTTGGGTAAAATTATTTCATTTACCCTCTTATAAAACAATATTGTATCGAATTGTTCTACTCAAATGTTTAGAAACCCTTTCGGCATAGTTGTGCAGACTACGCTGACGATGGTTCATATGCCACTCAATAAATCAATCAACACAATATAAAATCATTTTATATTCACTAACAAATACGCGCTCATATCTATTATTACACTCAAACTCATTCTAGAGTACTGCTGACTCTATCTCTAATGAGTAACACCCAACAGAGCCATGGTTGTCGCTTAACCATATGCTCTGATACCACTTGTAAAGGCCCAAAAATCCGTACTCCTTTGAGCTGGCAACATTCCGCAACAATCCAGCCAAAGAGGAACAAACTTCCGAAACTTTATGGTTAAAGAAGAAGAAAGGGGTAGAAGAAGAAGAAAGAAGAACAGAAAAGAAGAAACAACAACAGAACAGGAAATCAATATCAGAATCTCACAGTCGCAGCGGAACAACATATAATAGATAAATGAATATTCATTAAAACAAAGAATTGTATATTTTATACATTACATCACATCATATTACATCATATCATCAGAGTGTACAACAAACAAACAGCGGAAAAAGAAGAAATACTATATACAATAGATAATATGCTACGCCATCCAGCTCGCCTCCAGATATCTGTAGCAACCCCTGAATCCAGAATGACCTGATAACCTAACTCCAGACTGCCCGTGTGGAAATTGGTGGGCACCCAGAGTTTAGGAAGGGAACAATAAACTCCAGGTCAGTCATGTGACTGGTGTGAGAACTAAATACAGTTATTTATCTTTTAAACAAAGAATAGGAGAAATTTTAAAAGAAAATTCGCAATGCTTTTTGAAAATGAAACTACCATAAGGTCTCCCGCCACACACACAATGCAAACGCAGACTTGGAGGAAGTTTCTCCTTATGATAGTCAAAGATGCTTACTACGCAAAATCAAATCATTTTTGATATTATTATTAGTGCATAGTGTAGAAAACATTTTCGAAAGTAGAATATAAATCTTAGCTAGCATAGGTACCATTATATTATGCCCGCTATAGCTACCATATTAAATGGCAGGTTCTACAACTAAAACCGTACAAGGCTCGTATTGTTTCTTTGGATTTCCAACAAATGGTCGGGCCAAGGAACTTCCCATTGCCACATGGAAACGCCTCTGGAATGACGTCCCAAGAACCTAACCGGATCTCTGCCAACACAAGGCCGGGTTACCCCTAACTGGGTAACAACTGACACGAATATGCTATTCCCCGATCGTAACCGATCTATATTCGAGGATCCCCGATTTCCAACAACCACAAAGTAATAAATTTGCAGTAACCACATAGGTTAAGTATCTGGGCTCCATACCATGATACCACCTCTATCCAGAACGAATGACATACACTAAAGGCGAGCTACCCCCTAATAACCTTGCTGCATCTTTCCTGTTTTGACCATTTCCGAGGTGTGAGGCTCGATGAAGTCTCGTCCACAAAGCCACGCTTTACAAAAGCAGTGCTTTGGGTCAACAAATGATCAAAGCAATGATCATCAAGATAGACGATCAAACAAATGATTCTATCACAAATGATCATTCAACGATCATTTCACAGCAACACTCAGCATGCCACGTTACCAATCGGGAATGTATCACTAGTAACCATCAGCTATATAACCTCTGAGCTCGTACGTCCCAGAGAAGGGTGTTAAGCTAAGAGAATAAATTCTCCGCCACCAACAGAAATATATTTGATAAAAACCAGCTTTACATCTCAAATTGTAACGTCAGACATACAATCCATACAAGTCCGTTCCGGGATCGAACGGAGCCGAAGGCACTTCCAAAGAAGCCCTTGCAATCCGGATATTCACTAATCACAGCCGGACTTCCCATCACAAAGGGTAATAAATTTCTATATCGGCGATCAGCCGATGCAGAAACATTCGAAGGTAATCCTTCCGTTTTCATAAATATCCGGTCTTCAACACCGGTCTTCAAATGCAATTCATAACGACGTATCACATATTCGGAGTGGGTTATACGACCCCATGGTCCTTTTCCGGTTAACCCGAATAGTGAGCGCTTATTTTAAAAATAAGTGTGGCATTCAATTTCAAGCAATTCACAACAATTACTCATTCAAGGGTAAATATTGATAGTCGGTTATTTAACTATCAATAGAGATGAGCAGCATCATCAGATTCCAAATAATTTTCCAAATTATTTATTTCTCCAAAAATATCTTTACAAGATATAAAATTTCCCACACCTCAAAAATAAAAAATGTTTATTTTGAAACAAATTTTCCCTTTCCATTTATAAATTACATAGTGAATTTATATTTCAAATTATCTATTGATCTACAGTTTTCAATAGGTTTTAATTATTCAATTCCAATTTATCTTCAAGAAGATAAATTCTCAAAACGTCTCGTTTCATATTGGAAAAGCATTTCCATACTTATTTAATAATAAGTATTTCATAAATTTTATTTATTTTCACAATTTGAAAATATTCCATACACTTAAACCATAGTTAAGTATATTTTTCATTCCTTAAGGAAAAAACGTTCTTTTGTTCACATTTACTTGGGTCAAAACGAATGTTGCGTAAAACATCGTTACGACAACCCAAAATCACTAGTATAGGGATGCGAAATTAAAATAGATATATAAATCCCAATACTATACAAAACATTTTCCTTTCGGAAATCATTTACTATAACAACAGTGTTATAGTCCATCATTTCCTTATTTTCTCGAAAACGTCTATTTCAACAATGAATGTTGAAATCTATGTTTTCGATTCATAATACATTTTAAAACATCTTTTAAAATAATTAACTCCATTTCATAATATTCATTTTCCCAAACATGACCATTTTGTTCAATACTGTATTCACTGTCCAAAATCGTGAATATATTTCCTTTAATAAATTCCTATATTCAATTTATCAAATTCAATTGATTCTCGAATTTATAAACAATGTTTATGAATTCCATTCCTATTTATAAACTTCGATTTATAAATCTCTTTTATTAATCCAATTAAATTTATATAACCCAATTATATACCAACAGTCCATATTATAAGTCAAGTACTTATAATTCATTCATTTACCAAATCATTCCTTTAAACTTCACAAATTTTAAATCTTATTACTTATAAGATTCCTTTATATTTTATAACAACTTCAACTTATAAAATCTCCTTTATTTACAATTTCTATAAATATCTCATTTAAATGCCCAAACTCTAGTTTCATAATTTAATTACTTATAAATCTTTTATTTTCAACATCTATTCATTTTATAACCTTCACAATTTATAAATCAATAATTTTTAATGAAACTCATTTTATACATCATTTTAACACTTAATAAATTCGTTTTATAATTCCAATATTTTGAATTTATAGATATCAATTTCTAAAATCTTTTATATAACTTTTTATAATAATTCAAAAACCCAAAATTTAAACTATTTTATTAATCTATTTATTTTAAAAATTACCTTTGGTTATATTTCTCAAAATCTTGATTAATTTTCAATAACATTAAAATTTATAATGTTTTAATTTAATTAAAATGAATCAATTCAAAATTTTTAATGAAAACATATATTTTGAAAAATCACTTTAAAATCCTTTTAAATTCAAAATCATTATTTTTAACTTTAAAAATGGATCCGATGATGCAACAGCATCCAATAGTCAATCACGGCAACAAATATCATATATCGATATGAAAATCAACAATTACACAATATCTATAATCATATAAATATTTGTGAGGAATCCAGTTGGATCCCTCCAACCTGTTTTTCCTGCATCCAAAGATGTTAGCACAATACCCATTCCACTTCGAGGTGGAATATCACGGTATATAGGATTTTATAAAATATTATCCGCTTACTAACGACGCAATAGGGTCTCATCCGCTATACAATGCGGGAAATCAATCAACTGCAATATATACATATGCCAACATATATATATATATATATATATATTGCTATATATAGATATATCCTAAAATATCTAATATCACAATCAAGCAAACAATCAATCAATCAGCAAATTTTAAATCTAACTATTTAAAATTTAAATAAACCCTTTTGAGTGAGAAGTTCTCACCTTTGCTTTTTATTTGCTATCCATTTTCCATCTCGACTTGATTTCCTTGATTTTTTTTACCTTGTATAAATATTTACACAATTTATTAATA
This sequence comes from Allium cepa, assembly GCA_030765085.1. Taxonomy (NCBI): domain Eukaryota; kingdom Viridiplantae; phylum Streptophyta; class Magnoliopsida; order Asparagales; family Amaryllidaceae; genus Allium; species Allium cepa. The sequence goes on along the minus strand of CM060937.1, from coordinate 761,563,283 downwards.
TTCGAACCAATCAAATAACCAATTCCCATTCTTGATTGTTTAATTAATTAATAGTTTTATTTAAACCAATTCCGTCTTTAATAATCGATTTAACTAAAAAATTTGCTTTAAATTAATATCCTTATTTCAAATCAATTTCTTTGAATAAATTTGTTTAACTTACAATTTCGATTTTTTTTAACAAATCTCCTATTTTTAATACAAAATCTTTTAGTCCTTAATTACCCATTTTTCTAATAATAAATAATATTTTCTTTTGATAATTAAATTAACAAAAGTTCAATTAAAACTAAATTTCTTTTTTACATACAAAAATAATTAAGTAAATCTTCGTTTACAAAATATTTTACATTTAAACTAAATTTATTTTTCTTTTCAATCCTATATGTATCTTTAAATTTTAAAATACCTTTCTGCATATATATATATATATATATATATATATATATATATATATATATATATATATATAGAACTGCATTTATTAATTTTACTTTAACATCTATAAACTAATAATTTTCTTTATTCATAATTTCTGTTCAGGTGTGTATATAAATTAAAATTCTGCACATGTATATTTTACTGTATAAAGTTTTCTGTTATCGATCTCAATTAGAAATAAACAAAAACAAATTTTCCAATTTAAAATAAAATCGACATATTACCTTACAGACCATCTCAAATCTCAGAACCCCAAAGCCACGCCGACCAAAACCCTAGCCGCAGGCAATGACGTGCTCGACTTCCCACCGCGATGCTCTTAATCGACCACAACTGCTTCCATCACCGAACGCCATCGCCTTGCGCACGCCACCAACAGACCGGCGACTCCAAACGAGCAGCCGACCCTCCCCATCGCGACGTCACCGCCTCCAGATGCTCGCGAGCGCCGCGACTTCGGCAAAACCCCCTTCACCAAATAACGATCGAATAAAGCCCAAACCCCAATCTTTCAATGCTCCTCTCGCCTCTGCTCGCTCTCGAGTCCCAGGCTTCGAACGAGGTCCCCCCCCATTTTTTTTTGTTTTGCAACTGAGAGAGGGCTTCGGCCGATTTTGATTTTGATTCTGGTGAATTAGAAATTGGGAAAGAGGGAATCACGAATTTTAATTTGAACAGGGCCGGCCATTTTTATTTCTTGATTTCGTTCGAACGAATTTTAGAGAGGAAGAGGCTTCGATTTTGAAACAGATTGATAAGGCACGAAGTTTTTAAATTCGAACGAGCGGCCATTATCATTTTTTTTCTCAGAGGATTTGCTTTTGAACGAGATATTATCAAACAAGCCTACATTTTAAGAACCAACAGAGGGAACAAGAAAAGAAAGGAGTGTACGAGTGGAGACAGCATGCGTGATTCTCGGCATGAATTTAGGAATGAAGGTGGCTGCGTTGACAAAAATTTAAATTTTGAATTTAATTTTGATTTGAACTCGATTTAATTTCAACGCGTTTATTTACCGTGTGCTCACATAACAACTCCAAACGCTACGAAATTTGAAATCCGGTAATAATTCAATATTACGGACCCAATGGAACTGGTTTCGTCGAATTCCGAGACTGTGACTCGGACGACTATTTTTAAATATCAATTTAAACGATATAAATTCAAAACTGAACAATTCACTTTCAAATTCAATTCTTAAGCTTTTATTATCTTTGATATTATCAATATAAATTTTATAAGCCTTTTAAATATTTTAAATCAGCTTACAATTGAAGATTCAAATTTTTATTCAACTTTCAATAGATTAAATTTTATAATTTAATCACAAATTTCAAAGTTATATTGAAATTTCAAGCTAAACCATCATTCAAATATTTAAAATCAATTAAATATTTTCAATTTAAATTGTTTAAAATCCTGGGTCGTTACATACATGATTAGGAACTGTTCTTACGTAAGAGTGTTAGGTGATAGCCTAAGTAAGTAGGCAGTAGAAGGACCATGAAAAGAGATACCCAACTCACGACTTGGAATCCGATACTATTATCTTTTCCCCAAAGATGCGAAGGCATTATCTTTTAGGAGAGAAGTTTGAGTTATTTGCTGATCACAATCCCTCAAATACTTATTCTCTAAAAATGATTTGAATCTTATGCAGCAGAGAGGGATGGAGTGCATCATATGACTTTGAGATACAGTATACCCTCGGAAAAGGGAATGTTGTCACCCCACCCATAGATGAAGGCATGCTACTCTTGGTGTTATAAATGAATGAAGGTAGTTAGAGATCCTCTTAAAGTTTTTCCAACCGCCAATTGAACCCACTCTAGTCTATTTCACAACGATGGAGGTTAGGCCAGAACTGATGGACCGTGTTAGCAAGAGCAGAAGAAGGTGCGACAATAGTAGATATTGTAAGCAAATAAAGTAGAGGAGAGCATTTTCCCCATAGCAGTACGTATGCAATCAATGGAAGAAGATGTTTGAGGAGAGATGGACACCTTTGTGTTCCCATTGAGGATGTTTTGGAGGAAGTTCTAGCGGAGTGCCATCCTTATCAGATGACCATTCACTGCAGATGAGATAAGATGTATATGGATATGAAGCAAATTTTCTATTGGTCGGGAATAAAGTAGAAGATAGCAGAATTTATCTCTAGTTGTTTGATGTGCTAAAAGATAAAGGAAAAAAAGGAAAGCCCGAAGGTTATTATTGTCGTTGGAGGTGTTGACTTGGAAATGAGAGCATATGTCGATGGACTTTATAGTAGATGTCGAAAAGGCAATGAAGCTATTTGGGTTATAGTGGATAAACTCACTAAAAGCTCCCACTTTATTCCTGATAGAAGTAATAGAACTATAGCATCTCTAGCATAAAATTATATTAGAGAAGTAGTATGACTTCATGGATGTACAATTATAATTTTTAGTGATGGGGACCCCTTATTCACTAGCAAATGTTGGAGAAGTCTACATTCAGCTTTAGGAACAATGAATCTTAGCACCGCTTACCACCCATAGATTGATGATCGGACTAAAATGGTGAATGGAGTATTGGAAGAGTTGTTGAGAGCTTACGGCATGGATTTCGAAGGACATTGGGAGCAACATATACCCTTAGTAGAATTCGTGTACAATGATAGTCACCATTTGACGATTGGCATTGCACCCATTTAAGCGTTATGCGAGAGACCATGCAAATCGCCTAATTGTTGGTGGGAAGCCATTGAAAAAAAATCCTACTTAGACTAGAAAAGATAGAGATGATAGATTAGGCAGCGACTGAAGGCCGCAATAGTTTGTCAAAAGTCCTATGTTGACAAGAGAAGGAAGGAATTGGAATTTTAGGTAAGAGACATGGTGTTTGTTAAAATGTCCCCCCTTAGGAAAGTTATAAGATTTGGCAAGTCTGGGAAGTTAGCGCCAAGATTTGTTAGGTCTTTCCCAATCTTGGAAAAAAATAGGAAAATTTGCATATCAAGTAGAGCCACCGATAAGTTGGTGAGAGTCTATAACATCTTTCATGTACCACACTTAAGGAAATGCCTTCATAGCACCACCACCATAGTAGAGCCTGATCAGTTAGTAGACAAGGAGACAGAGCTAATAGCACTCCATGCCACCGCATGCATAGTGGAGCAAGGAACTAGGAAGCTCCATAATAAAGAAAATAAGCTAGTTCAAGTACAATGGGGTGATAACTCGATGGAACGCACATGGGAAACCGAAGAGAAGATGAGGGATCTTGTTCTGAGCTTTATACTATTATTTTTCTCTGAAAAATTTAGGTTTTTGATTGCATCGTGGTTACTAGATTTGGTAGTAGGGGTGGTTGCCACACTTTTTACTATTATTTTTGCATTTGTAGAATTTTATGCATGTTTAGGATGCTTCCATACATGCCTATATGTCACGATCCTGCATTCACGCTAGGACTAAGCTCACCTATAGAATATTTACATACATAATAACATTGCACCTTTGATTGAATAGATAATTATGTAGATAACTTGGTTGTATAACATGAATGATTAGTGCACATTATACTATTTATCCATTAGAGATTTCAGGGGCGAAATATTTCTAATGAGGGAGAATGTAACAAACAATAAAATTAAAAAGAAATTAATAAATTAATAAGGCTAAACATGCAAATTTTGTAAATTTCGGAATATGGCTATTGAAGTAGCAAAGTTGCCGTAACGACCCAGAATTTGACCACTTTAAAATATGCTATTTAAAATGATTTTAAATATAAAATATATAACAATCTATGGTTTAAATAATATTAGATAGGATTGCAAAGAGAAATATACACAAAAATAGGAATAATAGCTAATATCGACAAAAGTGACAAAATCCTAATTTTCGAAAAGTAAGTTTCAATGATTAAATAATTATTTTAATTGATTTATGAGTGTCTGTATTTTTAAATAAAATTATACAAATTTAGTTTTAAGTTTGGTTTACATAAATAAATACTTTAACTCAAACATCAAAATGCGTCCGTAAAATACTTTCTCAAAAATCAACATTTTTTCGATTTAAAATTGTCAAACATTATTGCACCTTTATTTTCTTATATATGAACATATATTCAAATAGTATAAGTATTAATTAGTTCATTAATCAAGTTTACTTTTACTAAACATACTTAGAAAATTCGAGAATGTAATTAACAAAAATTAAGCATAAAAAGACAAAAAGTGTTATAAAAGTCAAAAGGTAAACCTTAAATAAAACAAACATAATTATTATATTCTTTACTTAATACTTAGGTGAAAATGACATAAAGTGATGATATGAAATGCGATGTTAAGTGTTGAAAAAATTAGTTTGCTTAAAGTATAAGCAAAGGGTATTTTGGTCTTTTTGCAAAATAATATTTTATTCAAAACCTTTTTCTATAAATACCTACCACTTCATTAACAAATTACACACACCTTCCATTCTCCTTCTTTTTCCTTTTCTAAGATTCTCCTTCTTCTTCCTCAGAGCTTTAATGGCTTCCATGCCTGTCTTAAAAATTCCTAAAGCATAACAAAGTTGTGGCAAAAATAATCGAAAAAAGTATGCCACTTAAGTCAAGTTCAAGCTAGTAAGTTCAATCCATCCACCCAAGGCCGTGCCCACCTAGAAGCCATCTCCACCTTTTTTCATCTCAACTTCTAGGATAGCGGAGCTATAGCCGGATTTCAAGAAGTTTCAGGAAATAGCAGCGAAGCTATAGTCAAATCTATAGTGGCAAAGTTAGCAAAATTGGTAGGAAGTATGGTTTAGATCTAGAGTTCCTTGCCTTAAAGTTTGACGGAGTGGAATCCAAAGTGAGTTATTTCTTCCTTTAAGTTCATTAAAATCAATGTTTAAGTTAAAGGAGCTTTAAGTGTTAAGTGTTGTTTGAAAACCCTTGTTGATTGCTCGTTTACTCTGTTTGCTAAAACAATGGTTTTATTTCCTTGTTTGAATATTTGGATGGTTAATTAAGTATTTTAAAATTTAGAAGTTAAATACTTAGATATGCGAAAACGACTAGTACACGTGTTTCGTTTGTGAGATCCAAGGAGACTTGGGCGAGGGACAGAACATGGCGAACGGAAAGCCCAGATGCTCTAAAATAAATATGTAACGACCCGCCTTTTTAGACAATTTAAACCGACGCTCAAATACCCATGTCGATTCCAAACCATTCAAAAGGGCAGATAGTTATTGGGGTAAATGAGAAAAGAAGAGAAGAGAAATAAGGAAATGAAACAACACAGAATCTCGCAGCGGAACGATAAAATATAATAGTCAAATAAACAGTTCATGAAGCTGTCTACTATACTTTGTCAATTATATATACAACATTTATCAGAGTTTATACATATACAACAGAACAATTAAATAATGCAGCAGATAACATGATGCAAGGGTAATAATAGTAATAGTATACCAAATCTTCGTCTTCGTCCTCCAGAATAGATCTTCAAAAATCTGAAAAACTCAGGACTGACCCGAGCGTAATGAAAAGGCAAAACACTCGAGTCAGGACTAAAATATCCTTATGAAAGTTAAATCAATCGTAAATAAATATGAGTGTAACGGCGTCAGAGATGTTTACGGGGTTTGACATCACATATCCAGTGTCAACGTGCATGCAATAACTCAAGAGATGTTACGGTATTTTCCATCACTCAAGGGTCCGTGAAACTATCTACTATGTAGTAATATACGCTAAGTAGATAATGCCTATCAGTAATATAAAGTATCAAAATAGCGTTAAGGCGTTACCATAATCCCCCTTAACACATTTTATATTCCCAAAAGCATATACAAGACCGTAGTTTCCCCAAAACCGGAAGTCACCAGAGGGCAATCCATATACTCAAGGTACAAATCAAAACGTAGTGGTCGCGAATAGGATAATCAGTATGACAAGGTACATGAGGCGATACCAACTAGGATACTAGTAGTTGCGTGATCCGGACTGATGTTGGGCATAGCCAGCAGCTACCCCAACACCGCGAAACAACACTCCCAAATCAAGGGGTGCACCCAAATCGAATCACAAATGTAATAGAAATGGTATCGAAGAAGTGTGTCCGCTACAGGTGGCGAACCTCAATGGCCCGGCGCGGCTCCTGTTTTAGTCATGTCAGGGGTCATCTAATATCGTTCTCTTTCTTCAATCAACGCGTTCACCAAACCATCCACTTCATTCTGGATCAACACTCCGCGTATAATAGTTATCAAAGTGGTTTTCGGTATCGACAGAGAGTATGTCCATATCCGATCCCGGTCTCTTTAATAACTACGTATTATTACACCGTTGGCTCTTTTACATTTCAAATCGATTCATAATTGATATCCAAATATCATATTCGCTTCAAAAATCAAATCCATTTCAGATATCATCGTATCTATTCAACTGTAAGATTCCGTTTCAAAAATCATTTTTCGCATCAATATCTCATTTCGTTTTCAAAATCATTTCGAATTTCAATTTGGGTTGCAACTTCATTTAACTCAATTTGTATTTAAATTCAAGATTTAAATATAAACATTTCCTTATTGACCAGCTTAGGATTTTAGAAAAATAGTTTTAAGTAGTTTAAAAGTAGTTTTAAATAATTAAAATAGTTAAAATACTTTAAAATCTTAAAATGGATTTGAAATAGATAAATTTAGTTTAAAATAATTTAAATTGGGTTAAGTAGATTTAAAATAGATTAAAATAGTTTAAGTATTCAAAATGCTTTATATAACCGAGTAATTTGGAAAACAAAATAAAACAGCTTCAGAATCAATCCATTTCAATTATAGCTTTCCAATTAAATCAATTCCAATTTCCATTCTAGCGATTCAATTTCGATTTCAATTCAATCAACGTCAATTTTTACTTCGAACTAATTCAATTTTTCATTCACCTTTAATTTATTCAATTTCAATTTATATCGATTTGGAGCTTGATTTCTCAAAATATCAATTTATAACACTGAACAAAAATTTCCAACAATATTCAAGTTTAAATTCAAATTCCAAATATGCTTCAATTCCAAACTCGATTTCAAAATATCTTTTTTTTTATATCACTTTTACTTAGTAATGCTCAAAGCTCGAAGTAATGTTCAATCTTTAAAACAAATAAATTTTCGAAATTCAATTATATCCAAATTTTAAATCTCAAAGTCTCAACTTAAATTATTTAACTAAATTCCTTTAACCAAAATTTATTTCAACATTCCAAACTCAATTTTTCGATAAATTCGTTTTCAATAAATTGATTTCTATTTATAACTTTTAAATCAGACATTTAAATAAATTTCAAATCGACGATTTCAAAAATTTATTAATTTAGCCAATTCGGTGTCCGTATATAATTTTCTATCATATGGCCAAGTAGTTATTTATTTCAATTAAATGTCATGGATGAATATATATCACTTAAATCGAACCACAGTTTCATATGTATGCATAACAGTATATATAAGCAAATAAACATCCAAACATTTAAATATCAACCAATAACATCCATCAAATACATCATCCAATAGACAATACAATTCATGGCACTTTCATAGTTATCAATGTCAGGTAATTTAATCGCAATCCAATTTCAATTTCAATTTAAATTTAACTGTCAATTTAATTTCAACGGTTAATTCAAATGACAATCCATATGACAATTAAATTTATCAAACAACGACAAATAAAATCATAACACTACATAATGTCAAATTAACTAGCATAAAGATATTTAGTACGTTGTGAGTTGTTATAAAACACTCACCTTGATTTTTACGATTTAAAATCAAATCGAACGACGTTCGATTTAATCCAAAATTTTCTCTAGCTCCAAACGATTCCGATCCAGCTCCATTGCGTAGTGCTCGACAAAACGAACCCGACGCAATTGGTTTCGTGAAATTCCGACCTCGCATCAAAAAGTTATACAGTTTTAAAGTTTGAACGGATTAATATAAATTAATTTACACCTTTATTTTATTCAATTTTGAACCTTAGATAATCACAGCCGTTAGATCCAAACCTCCCCCCATCAGGACCGTGCGCTCCCCTCCCCCTTCTCCTTTCTCTTTCACGCGTGCATTCCCAGCTTGCTCACGAACAAATGAACCCAACCATCACACTTAGGGTTTAAGGCCACACCTCATACCATTGTTTTTAACTCGATCAGATAGTGCCATCCTGACCGCCTTCGCACCCTCTTCCACCGGCCGCGAGCATGAGAAGCTCGGCCTTGTTTATGCCTCGAAGTTCGCGCTCAAACTACAGGCTGACGCAGCCCCCTAGGTCTCAGATCGTCGCTCCAAATCCAATCACAACCGTTGATATCGAAGAACTCGATGCTCTTTACAAGTTTACAATTGAAAACTTTTCGAAATAATCGATGGATTTGGAGAAATTTGAGTGAGAATAGGATTGAATATCGGCCATTAACTGTAGGAAGAGCGGCTGCGTTGTAACCCTAGGTTATTTTTTTTTTTGTGAATATAGGCTATTTATAGGAAACGATGAATATTATTTATCCGGCTATTCCAAACTCCGAATTTCGTGCGGTAACTAGCGTTCCTAGGATTTATCCCGCATTCTGGACACAATGGAATAGGTTTTGGAAGCTAATTCGATCGTCTATGCGAGTTACAGCAACAAACGATCGATTTTAAATTAAACCGATTAAACGAATTTCTATGCGTTTTGGCTTGCCCCGGACAAACGGTAAATCCGATTGACACGAAATTTGAAATCTTACAAAAATATCACATTACGGATCCGATGAAACTGGTTTCGTCGAAATCCGAGACCGTTTGAAAAATGACTATTTTAACTCGTTAAATTAATATTAAAACAATTTCGATGCGTTTCGAGCTGCCACGGTCAAACGACAACTCCGATTGCTACGAAAATTGAAATCCGATAATAACAAATTATTACGGATCCAATGGAACTGGTTTCGTCCAATTCTGAGACTGCTCGAAAATTGGCTATTTTTCAGTCGATAATTAAATATTAAAATATTCAATTTTCACAAATTTACTTTTATTTCGATTTTAAAAGTTCTACAACATCATTCTAACTTTAATATGATGAAATAAAATTTTAGAAATCATTTTTACTCATATTAAACCCGTTATTCAATTATCCAATAAATTTCAATTTTAAACATTATTAACTCTTATTATAATCCCGATATAACCTACATTCAATTTGAAAACCAATTTGAATCATATTAAACCGAATTCCAATTATTCACTCTATTTTCATATATTAAATTTCAATATCAAATTCGGAATTTAATTATTCCAACATTTGTAATATTAAATTTAACAAATTTGATTATTCTTAAATCACTATCTTTTGAAATATTCAAAACGAACTTATAAAACTTAACTTTTGAAACTAAATTAAATTATAGAACAACCATTTCCATTATACGGTTATTCAATTCCCATTATTAAATTATTCAACAGGTTCCAAATATTAAATTTAAACAATTTCGCTTATCCAATAATTCATTATCATTCGAAATATTGAAATTGAACTTATAAGATTCAACTTTTAAAACCAATTCACAATTTAGAACACTATTTTCAGTTTGCAGTTACTCAATTATTCAATAAGTTTTAAATATTTAATTTAAACAATTTACCTGTTCAATATTCAATATTTGATTTTAAATGGATTTTACTTATCAATCAATTACTCTATTATACCCAATGAATTCAACATTTTATTATCCTATTCAGCTTTTGATTGCAAAGGTATTCACTAAGTAGCTTTTATTTTTCATTACTTGGATAGTTATTGTTGCAATTCATTCCAGTTATTATTATTCCAAACGAATCATAATTTTTTTCTAACATTAAATCACGAAATCTTATTAAATTAGCTATTTTAATTATCGAAAATTTACGGGTCATTACACTCTCCCCCACTCAAAACTTTTCGTCCCCGAAAAGGAAAAAGAAGGGAAAATGAACTAAGTATAGAATTCAACACTAGCTATATTTGATTCAAAGTTATCGACTTATAAAATAATGAAATTCCATTTATAAATCGTTACTACACTTCCACTAAGTTACTCCAAACGGTTTTCTAACTCTAAAAGTTAGTTATCAAAACAAGTTATAAAAAAATTTTAAAACTTGAAAAAATTTCTAACACCCGGATTTTACGGAAAATTTCGGCAGAGTCTCCTTTACGCGGCTCGATCGGAAAAAAATTTAACAGTATATACATCACAAATATACATCTCATCAAGTGATGAGGCATCCCGCAGGGAAAAAGTGTAAAAATACGATATGTAATCCGAGATATGTACCTTATATATTGTTAGCGAGCATATACGGCTAATATAGCGCGAAAGCGAGCTCCAAATGCGAATCAAGCGAAATCTGCACCTACTAAACACTCAATAACTAAGTTAGAACCATGCATATAAAGATAGATCGATATACTTAGCCTACACAACATATATATAACATATTTAGCTTCAAAACTGAGATTCCAATTTCAGGACAGCGAACAAATCCAAGTTTTAGGTCACCTAAACGATAAAATTCGGCAACAGAATCTAACTGAAAGTTGTTGCATTCATTTCAGGCTTTTCGGAATGTCCAAAATCATCGAATTCGGACCACACGTTCAAAAATTATGGCCGTTTTACTTAGAGTATACGCCTCAGCCTGGGCAATGAATTGCGCAGGTCGGCGACGTTCACCCGCGTTTTCGACCTTATAAACGACATCAAAACACAAAATACTTAAAACAAAAGTTTTAGCTTAAGTTATTTGCTTTCCAGAAAGTGCAAGATCATCAAAATCCGATAAACCCATCAAAAGATATGGCGAAAATACTAAGGGTGTATACTACAGATTTACTTATTTATACACAGGACAGCGAGTAACATTCAAGTTTTTACCCTAGTAGACGAAGGAATTTTCTCAAGTTATCTAAACAAAAGTTGTGCTATAGTTTCTAAGCTTTCCGAAAAGTCCAAGATCGTTGAATTCCGTTCAGCCATTTAAAAGTTATGGTTGTTTTCTTTTCAGCATATATTGGACAATTTTGGATTTTTTCCAAAATTTGCTTTTATTATTTCAAAGTATAAACCATCAAACTTCAAATTTTCTAAAGAAAAATCATAAACACAAAGTCATTTATTTTCTTATTCACCATGCAATAGGTTTACATTCAATTTATTTCCGATTTATTCAAGTTTGTTTCATTCACATTTTAAATTCAAGTCAATTTGCTTCAATTTAAATTGAATTCAATTATATTTAATTTCACTTTTCTTCAAATTTGAATTTAATTATTTTAAAATTTTATTCCATTTATTCAATTCCATTAACACTAATGAATTCTACTTAATCAATTATCATCCATCTAACAACCAATGCATATCAAACATTAACATCCATCCTAAATCTACACTAAATCAATTATACATCTCCAAGTCAATTTTAATTTTTCATACACTTCCAAGTTTATTGACATTTATTTATACTCAAATTTAATTAGTTTCCATTAACCAATTTTATTTTTCATTAATTTTAAATTTTATCCATTCACTTACATATATCATTCATTTTACAGCTTAAATTTCTTTTTTATTTACAACTATCAATAGATCTTCACATTTTATTATTCATTCTCAAGCTGGTATATTATTTCTCTACCTATCCTTATTAGCATTTTGAACCTTTTAAGTATTTGGTAAGTTATAGTTATGCAAATAGAATGTAGTTAAACAACATACAACTTCTTTTCATTTAAAGTTGAATTTTCAATTAATTAATTCTTAAGTCATTACTTAAATTTCACTATAATTTAATTTCACATTTACATTCACATATAGTATTTCCATTTTATATTAACATAATTGTGAATCACCTTTAAATGTTAATTTAAATTCCAATTATTTACTAATAATTTTATTTATATTTGCAAACCATTAATTAAATGCATATTTCATTATTCAAACCTATACTTGTATATTATCCAATTAAAAATTCATATAACATTTTTGAACTTGTTAAATATTTTGGTAAGTTATATCTATGCTATAGAATGAAATTTAATACTATGCGAGTTTTACAGTTTAAATTTTATTTTAAGTTCATAATTTCCTAATTCTAAGGATTTCTACTTCAATTGATATTTTCACTTAGCTCTTAGGTTCATTTCTCATTTCACAATTCAGAAGTTCCTTAATGATTCAAGTCTAAATTCATTTCAATCATTTAAAAAAAATCATTAATTATTAAAGGACTTAAGAATTCCAATCCCGGTTTCATTTCAATCAAGTTTTGAAATAATATATACTTATATAATTTATATATCAAATCATACTATAGAGAATACAAAATAAAATAAAAGTTGAATCAAAACAAGGTTTAGACAAGCTATTTAGTGGTCTCCCCCACTCAGACTCTCGAAAATAAACGCCGATGATGCATGCACTCATCACCGAAATCATTTTCTAGCGTCAAGAGAAGGAAATATAACACTTATCATAAAAAAAAATCCTTCGAAAACAATTTCAACCCAATTATACTATCATAAAATATTCATATTATATTTTTCAAATTCTTGTAAGTCAATTTCAAACACCGGAATTTAAATTCCCAAATCCAAGTTAAAATTCATTTATATTCATTATCAATTGTGTTTACAAGATTTCATTTTCCTAAATCCATTTGTTATTTAATCAATTGTTGTAAATATTGACTGATCAAATAATAACGATAATAATCTAATATTATCATCTCCTAACAATCAATTCAATCAAATGAATAAATATTCGAATAATTCTTTTATATAAAATATATTCCAAAACGATATTGTGTTGGTTTGTCCTATTCGAGTGTTTAGAAATTCCTATCGATGCCTTGGCGTCCCAAGTATCGACCAGAATTCATAAATACTCAACGGAACAAAGTTAACACAATCTAAAACCATTTTATATCAAATAACAAGTACGCTCTCTCATATACACTCAACTCATTCATATAGTTTACCTTTATTTCAATGAGTTATTCCCCACTAGAGCCAAGGTTTATCGCTAAACCAAAGCTCTGATACCAACTGTAACGACCCGCCTTTTTGGACAATTTAAACCGACGCTCAAATACCCATGTCGATTCCAAACCATTCAAAAGGGCAGATAGTTATTGGGGTAAATAAGAAAAGAAAAGAAGAGAAATAAGGAAATGAAACAACACAGAATCTCACAGCGGAACGATAAAATATAATAGTCAAATAAACAGTTCATGAAGCTGTCTACTATACTTTGACAATTACATATACAACATTTATCAGAGTTTATACATATACAACAGAACAATTGAATAATGCAGCAGATAACATGATGCAAGAGTAATAATAGTAATAGTATTCCAAATCTTCGTCTTCGTCCTCCCGAATAGATCTTCAAAAATCTGAAAAACTCAGGACTGACACGAGCGTAATGAAAAGGCAAAACACTCGAGTCAGGACTAAAATATCCTTATGAAAGTTAAATCAATCGTAAATAAATATGAGTGTAACGGCGTCAGAGATGTTTACGGGGTTTGACATCTCATATCCAGTGTCAACGTGCGTGCAATAACTCAAGAGATGTTACGGGATTTTCCATCACTCAAGGGTCCGTGAAACTATCTACTATGTAGTAATATACGCTAAGTAGATAATGCCTATCAGTAATATAAAGTATCAAAATAGCGTTAAGGCGTTACCATAATCCCCCTTAACACATTTTATATTCCCAAAAGCATATACAAGACCGTAGTTTCCCCAAAACCGGGAGTCACCGGAGGGCAATCCATATACTCAAGGTACAAATCAAAACGTAGTGGTCGCGAATAGGATAATCAGTATGACAAGGTACATGAGGCGATACCAACTAGGATACTAGTAGTTGCGTGATCCGGACTGATGTTGGGCATAGCCAGCAGCTACCCCAACACCGCGAAACAACACTCCCAAATCAAGGGGTGCACCCAAATCGAATCACAAATGTAATAGAAATGGTATCGAAGAAGTGTGTCCGCTAGAGGTGGCGAACCTCAATGGCCCGGCGCGGCTCCTGTTTTAGTCATGTCAGTGGTCATCCAATATCGTTCTCTTTCTTCAATCAACGCGTTCACCAAACCATCCACTTCATTCTGGATCAACACTCCGCGTATAATAGTTATCAAAGTGGTTTTCGGTATCGACAGAGAGTATGTCCATATCCGATCCCGGTCTCTTTAATAACTACGTATTATTACACCGTTGGCTCTTTTACATTTCAAATCGATTCATAATTGATATCCAAATATCATATTCGCTTCAAAAATCAAATCCATTTCAAATATCATCGTATCTATTCAACTTTAAGATTCCATTTCAAAAATCATTTTTCGCATCAATATCTCATTTCGTTTTCAAAATCATTTCGAATTTCAATTTGGGTTGCAACTTCATTTAACTCAATTCGTATTTAAATTCAAGATTTAAATATAAACATTTCCTTATTGACCAGCTTAGGATTTTAGAAAAATAGTTTAAAGTAGTTTAAAAGTAGTTTTAAATAATTAAAATAGTTAAAATACTTTAAAATCTTAAAATGGATTTGAAATAGATAAATTTAGTTTAAAATAATTTAAATTGGGTTAAGTAGATTTAAAATAGATTAAAATAGTTTAAGTATTCAAAATGCTTTATATAACCGAGTAATTTGGAAAACAAAATAAAACAGCTTCAGAATCAATCCATTTCAATTATAGCTTTCCAATTAAATCAATTCCAATTTCCATTCTACCGATTCAATTTCGATTTCAATTCAATCAACGTCAATTTTTACTACGAACTAATTCAATTTTTCATTCACCTTTAATTTATTCAATTTCAATTTATATCGATTTGGTGTTTGATTTCTCAAAATATCAATTTATAACACTTAACAAAAATTTCCAACAATATTCAAGTTTAAATCCAAATTCCAAATATGCTTCAATTCCAAACTCGATTTCAAAATATCGTTTTTTTATATCACTTTTACTTAGTAATGCTCAAAGCTCGAAGTAATGTTCAATCTTTAAAACAAATAAATTTTCTAAATTCAATTATATCCAAATTTTAAATCTCAAAGTCTCAACTTAAATTATTTAACTAAATTCCTTTAACCAAAATTTATTTCAACATTCCAAACTCAATTTTTCGATAAATTCGTTTTCTATAAATTGATTTCTATTTATAACTTTTAAATCAGACATTTAAATAAATTTCAAATCGACGATTTCAAAAATTTGTTAATTTAGCCAATTCGGTGTCCGTATATAATTTTCTATCATATGGCCAAGTAGTTATTTATTTCAATTAAATGTCAGGGATGAATATATATCACTTAAATCGAATCACAGTTTCATATGTATGCATAACAGTATATATAAGCAAATAAACATCCAAACATTTAAATATCAACCAATAACATCCATCAAATACATCATCCAATAGACAATACAATTCATGGCAGTTTCATAGTTATCAATGTCAGGTAATTTAATCGCAATCCAATTTCGATTTCAATTTAAATTTAACTGTCAATTTAATTTCAACGGTTAATTCAAATGACAATCCATATGACAATTAAATTTATCAAACAACGACAAATAAAATCATAACACCACATAATGTCAAATTAACTAGCTTAAAGATATTTAGTATGTTGTGAGTTGTTATAAAACACTCACCTTGATTTTTACGATTTAAAATCAAATCGAACGACGTTCGATTTAATCCAAAATTTTCTCTAGCTCCAAACGATTCCAATCCAGCTTCATTGCGTAGTGCTCGACAAAACGAACCCGACGCAACTGGTTTCGTGAAATTCCGACCTCGCATCAAAAAGTTATACAGTTTTAAAGTTTGAACGGATTAATATAAATTAATTTACTCCTTTATTTTATTCAATTTTGAACCTTAGATAATCACAGCCATCCAAACCTCCCCCCATCAGGACCGTGCACTCCCCTCCCCCTTCTCCTTTCTCTTTCACGCGTGTGTTCCCAGCTTGCTCACGAACAAATGAACCCAACCATCACACTTAGGGTTTAAGGCCACACCTCATACCATTGTTTTTAACTCGATCAGATAGTGCCATCCTGACCGCCTTCGCACCCTCTTCCACCGGCCGCGAGCATGAGAAGCTCGGCCTTGTTTATGCCTCGAAGTTCGCGCTCAAACTACAGGCCGACGCGGCCCCCTAGGTCTCAGATCGTCGCTCCAAATCCAATCACAGTCGTTGATATCGAAGAACTCGATGCTCTTTACAAGTTTACAGTTGAAAACTTTTTGATAATCGATGGATTTGGAGAAATTTGAGGGAGAATAGGATTGAATATCGGCCATTAACTGTAGGAAGAGCGGCTGCGTTGTAACCCTAGGTTTTCTTTTCTTTTTTCTTTTTTTTTATTTTGTGAATAAAGGCTATTTATAGGAAACGATGAATATTATTTATCCGGCTTTTCCAAACTCCGAATTTCGTGCGGTAACTGGCGTTCCTAGGGTTTATCCCGTGTTACGGACACAATGGAACAGGTTTCGAAAGCTAATTCGATCGTCTATGCGAGTTACAGCAACAAACGATCGATTTTAAATTAAACCGATTAAACGAATTTCTATGCGTTTTGGCTTGCCCCGGACAAACGGTAAATCCGATTGAACCGAAATTTGAAATCTTACAATAATATCACATTACGGATCCGATGAAAATGGTTTTGTCGAAATCCGAGACCGTTTGAAAAATGACTATTTTAACTCGTTAAATTAATATTAAAACAATTTCGATGCGTTTCGAGCTGCCACGGTCAAACGACAACTCCGATTGCTACGAAAATTGAAATCCGTTAATAACAAATTATTACGGATCCAATGGAACTGGTTTCGTCCAATTCTGAGATTGCTCGAAAATTGGCTATTTTTCAGTCGATAATTAAATATTAAAATATTCAATTTTCACAAATTTACTTTTAATTCGATTTTAAAAGTTCTACAACATCATTCTAACTTTAATATGATGAAATAAAATTTTACAAATCATTTTTACTCATATTAAACCCGTTATTCAATTATCCAATAAATTTCAATTTTAAACATTATTAACTCTTATTATAATCCCGATATAACCTACATTCACTTTGAAAACCAATTTGAATCATATTAAACCGAATTCCAATTATTCACTCTATTTTCATATATTAAATTTCAATATCAAATTAATCGTATCAAATTCGGAATTTAATTATTCCAACATTTGTAATATTAAATTTAACAAATTTGATTATTCTTAAATCACTATCTTTTGAAATATTCAAAACAAACTTATAAAACTTAACTTTTGAAACGAATTAAAATTATAGAACAACCATTTCCATTATACGGTTATTCAATTCCCATTATTAAATTATTCAACAAGTTCCAAATATTAAATTTAAACAATTTTGCTTATCCAATAATTCATTATCATTCGAAATATTGAAATTGAACTTATAAGATTCAACTTTTAAAACCAATTCACAATTTTGAACACTATTTTCAGTTTGCAGTTATTCAATTATTAATTAAGTTTTAAATATTTAATTTAAACAATTTACCTGTTCAATATTCAATATTTGATTTTAAATAGATTTTACTTATCAATCAATTACTCTATTATACCCAATGAATTCAACATTTTATTATCCCATTCAGCTTTTGATTGCAAAGGTATTCACTAAGTAGCTTTTATTTTTCATTACTTGGATAGTTATTGTTGCAATTCATTCAGTTATTATTATTCCAAACGAATCACAATTTTTTTCTAACATTAAAACACGAAATCTTATTAAATTAGCTATTTTAATTATCGAAAATTTACGGGTCGTTACACTCTCCCCCACTCAAAACTTTTCGTCCCCGAAAAGAAAAAGAAGGGAAAATGAACTAAGTATAGAATTCAACACTAGCTATATTTGATTCAAAGTTATCGACTTATAAAACAATGAAATTCTATTTATAAATCGTTACTACACTTCCACTAAGTTACTCCGAACGGTTTTCTAACTCTAAAAGTTAGTTATCAAAACAGGTTATAAAACTTTTTTAAAACTTGAAAAATTTTCTAACAACCGGATTTTACGGAAAATTTCGGCAGAGTCTCCTTTACGCGGCTCGATCGGAAAAAAATTTAACAGTATATACATCACAAATATACATCTCATCAAGTGATGAGGCATCCCGCAGGGAAAAAGTGTAAAAATACGATATGTAATCCGAGATATGTACCTTATATATTGTTAGCGAGCATATACGGCTAATATAGCGCGAAAGCGAGCTCCAAATGCGAATCAAGCGAAATCTGCACCTACTAAACACTCAATAACTAAGTTAGAACCATGCATATAAAGATAGATCGATATACTTAGCCTACACAACATATATATAACATATTTAGCTTCAAAACTAAGATTCCAATTTCAGGACAGCGAACAAATCCAAGTTTTAGGTCACCTAAACGATAAAATTCGGCAACAGAATCTAACTAAAAGTTGTTGCATTCATTTCAGGCTTTCCGGAATGTCCAAAATCATCGAATTCGGACCACACGTTCAAAAATTATGGCCGTTTTACTTAGAGTATACGCCTCAGCCTGGGCAATGAATTACGCAGGTCGGCGACGTTCACCCGCGTTTTCGACCTTATAAACGACATCAAAACACAAAATACTTAAAACAAAAGTTTTAGCTTAAGTTATTTGCTTTCCAGAAAGTGCAAGATCGTCAAAATCCGATAAAGCCGTCAAAAGATATGGCGAAAATACTAAGGGTGTATACTACAGATTTTACTTATTTATACACAGGACAGCGAGTAACATTCAAGTTTTTACCCTAGTAGCCGAAGTAATTTTCTCAAGTTATCTAAACAAAAGTTGTGCTATAGTTTCTAAGCTTTCCGAAAAGTCCAAGATCGTCGAATTCCGTTCAGCCATTTAAAAGTTATGGTTGTTTTCTTTTCAGCATATATTGGACAATTTTGGATTTTTTCCAAAATTTGCTTTTATTATTTCAAAGTACAAACCATCAAACTTCAAATTTTCTAAAGAAAAATCATAAACACAAAGTCATTTATTTTCTTATTCACCATGCAATAGGTTTACATTCAATTTATTTCCGATTTATTCAAGTTTGTTTCATTCACATTTTAAATTCAAGTCAATTTGCTTCAATTTAAATTGAATTCAATTATATTTAATTTCACTTTGCTTCAAATTTGAATTTAATTATTTTAAAATTTTATTCCATTTATTCAATTCCATTAACACTAATGAATTCTACTTAATCAATTATCATCCATCTAACAACCAATGCATATCAAACATTAACATCCATCCTAAATCTACACTAAATCAATTATACATCTCCAAGTCAATTTTAATTTTTCATACACTTCCAAGTTTATTGACATTTATTTATACTCAAATTTAATTAGTTTCCATTAACCAATTTTATTTTTCATTAATTTTAAATTTTATCGATTCACTTACATATATCATTCATTTTACAGCTTAAATTTCTTTTATATTTACAACTATCAATAGATCTTCACATTTTATTATTCATTCTCAAGCTGGTATATTATTTCTCTACCTATCCTTATTAGCATTTTGAACCTTTTAAGTATTTGGTAAGTTATAGTTATGCAAAGAGAATGTAGTTAAACAACATACAACTTCTTTTCATTTAAAGTTGAATTTTCAATTAATTAATTCTTAAGTCATTACTTAAATTTCACTATAATTTAATTTCACATTTACATTCACATATAGTATTTCCATTTTATATTAACATAATTGTGAATCACCTTTAAATGTTAATTTAAATTCCAATTATTTACTAATAATTTTATTTATATTTGCAAACCATTAATTAAATGCATATTTCATTATTCAAACCTATACTTGTATATTATCCAATTAAAAATTCATATAACATTTTTGAACTTCTTAAATATTTTGGTAAGTTATATCTATGCTATAGAATGAAATTTAATACTATGCGAGTTTTACAGTTTAAATTTTATTTTAAGTTCATAATTTCCTAATTCTAAGGATTTCTACTTCAATTGATATTTTCACTTAGCTCTTAGGTTCATTTCTCATTTCACAATTCAGAAGTTCCTTAATGATTCAAGTCTAAATTCATTTCAATCATTTAAAAAAAATCATTAATTATTAAAGGACTTAAGAATTCCAATCCCGGTTTCATTTCAATCAAGTTTTGAAATAATATATACTTATATAATTTATATATCAAATCATACTATAGAGAATACAAAATAAAATAAAAGTTGAATCAAAACAAGGTTTAGACAAGCTATTTAGTGGTCTCCCCCACTCAGACTCTCGAAAATAAACGCCGATGATGCATGCACTCATCACCGAAATCATTTTCTAGCGTCAAGAGAAGGAAATATAACACTTATCATAAAAAAAAATCCTTCGAAAACAATTTCAACCCAATTATACTATCATAAAATATTCATATTATATTTTTCAAATTCTTGTAAGTCAATTTCAAACACCGGAATTTAAATTCCCAAATCCAAGTTAAAATTCATTTATATTCATTATCAATTGTGTTTACAAGATTTCATTTTCCTAAATCCATTTGTTATTTAATCAATTGTTGTAAATATTGACTGATCAAATAATAACGATAATAATCTAATATTATCATCTCCTAACAATCAATTCAATCAAATGAATAAATATTCGAATAATTCTTTTATATAAAATATATTCCAAAACGATATTGTGTTGGTTTGTCCTATTCGAGTGTTTAGAAATTCCTATCGATGCCTTGGCGTCCCAAGTATCGACCAGAATTCATAAATACTCAACGGAACAAAGTTAACACAATCTAAAACCATTTTATATCAAATAACAAGTACGCTCTCTCATATACACTCAACTCATTCATATAGTTTACCTTTATTTCAATGAGTTATTCCCCACTAGAGCCAAGGTTTATCGCTAAACCAAAGCTCTGATACCAACTGTAACGACCCGCCTTTTTGGACAATTTAAACCGACGCTCAAATACCAATGTCGATTCCAAACCATTCAAAATGGCAGATAGTTATTGGGGTAAATAAGAAAAGAAAAGAAGAGAAATAAGGAAATGAAACAACACAGAATCTCGTAGCGGAACGATAAAATATAATAGTCAAATAAACAGTTCATGAAGCTGTCTACTATACTTTGACAATTATATATACAACATTTATCAGAGTTTATACATATACAATAGAACAATTAAATAATGCAGCAGATAATGTAATGCAAGGGTAATAATAGTAATAGTATACCAAATCTTCGTCTTCGTCCTCCAGAATAGATCTTCAAAAATCTAAAAAACTCAGGACTGACCCGAGCGTAATGAAAAGGCAAAACACTCGAGTCGGGACTAAAATATCCTTATGAAAGTTAAATCAATCGTAAATAAATATGAGTGTAACGGCGTCAGAGATGTTTACGGGGTTTGACATCTCATATCCAGTGTCAACGTGCGTGCAATAACTCAAGAGATGTTACGGGATTTTCCATCTCTCAAGGGTCCGTGAAACTATCTACTATGTAGTAATATACGCAAAGTAGATAATGCCTATCAGTAATATAAAGTATCAAAATAGCGTAAAGGCGTTACCATAACCCCCCTTAACACATTTTATATTCCTAAAAGCATATACAAGACCGTAGTTTCCCCAAAACCGGGAGTCACCAGAGGGCAATCCATATACTCAAGGTACAAATCAAAACGTAGTGGTCGCGAATAGGATAATCAGTATGACAAGGTACATGAGGCGATACCAACTAGGATACTAGTAGTTGCGTGATCCGGACTGATGTTGGGCATAGCCAGCAGCTACCCCAACACCGCGAAACAACACTCCCAAATCAAGGGGTGCACCCAAATCGAATCACATATGTAATAGAAATGGTATCGAAGAAGTGTGTCCGCTAGAGGTGGCGAACCTCAATGGCCCGGCGCGACTCCTGTTTTAGTCATGCCAAGGGTCATCCAATATCGTTCTCTTTCTTCAATCAACATGTTCACCAAACCATCCACTTCATTCTGGATCAACACTCCGCGTATAATAGTTATCAAAGTGGTTTTCGGTATCGACAGATTGTATGTCCATATCCGATCCCGGTCTCTTTAATAACTACGTATTATTACACCGTTGGCTCTTTTACATTTCAAATCGATTCATAATTGATATCCAAATATCATATTCGCTTCAAAAATCAAATCCATTTCAAATATCATCGTATCTATTCAACTGTAAGATTCCGTTTCAAAAATCATTTTTCGCATCAATATCTCATTTCGTTTTCAAAATCATTTCGAATTTCAATTTGGGTTGCAACTTCATTTAACTCAATTCGTATTTAAATTCAAGATTTAAATATAAACATTTCCTTATTGACCAGCTTAGGATTTTAGAAAAATAGTTTAAAGTAGTTTAAAAGTAGTTTTAAATAATTAAAATAGTTAAAATACTTTAAAATCTTAAAATGGATTTGAAATAGATAAATTTAGTTTAAAATAATTTAAATTGGGTTAAGTAGATTTAAAATAGATTAAAATAGTTTAAGTATTCAAAATGCTTTATATAACCGAGTAATTTGGAAAACAAAATAAAACAGCTTCAGAATCAACCCATTTCAATTATAGCTTTCCAATTAAATCAATTCCAATTTCCATTCTACCGATTCGATTTCGATTTCAATTCAATCAACGTCAATTTTTACTTCGAACTAATTCAATTTTTCATTCACCTTTAATTTATTCAATTTCAATTTATATCGATTTGGAGCTTGATTTCTCAAAATATCAATTTATAACACTGAACAAAAATTTCCAACAATATTCAAGTTTAAATCCAAATTCCAAATATGCTTCAATTCCAAACTCGATTTCAAAATATCGTTTTTTTTTATATCACTTTTACTTAGTAATGCTCAAAGCTCGAAGTAATGTTCACTTTAAAACAAATAAATTTTCAAAGTTCAATTATATCCAAATTTTAAATCTCAAAGTCTCAACTTAAATTATTTAACTAAATTCCTTTAACCAAAATTTATTTCAACATTCCAAACTCAATTTTTCGATAAATTCAATTTCTATAAATTGATTTCTATTTATAAATTTTAAATCAGACATTTAAATATTTTTCAAATCGACAATTTCAAAAATTTATTCATTTAGCCAATTCGGTGTCCGTATATAATTTTCTATCATATGGCCAAGTAGTTATTTATTTCAATTAAATGTCAGGGATGAATATATATCACTTAAATCGAATCGCAGTTTCATATGTATGCATAACAGTATATATAAACAAATAAACATCCAAACATTTAAATATCAACCAATAACATCCATCAAATACATCATCCAATAGACAATACAATTCATGGCAGTTTCATAGTTATCAATGTCAGGTAATTTAATCGCAATCCAATTTCAATTTCAATTTAAATCACTACAAGAAAAATGGTCATTAACAGCTCTTAATCTCAGCGTTTAACTATAATCCGCTGTCTTTTCTGTATTTTACAACTTAATTAGTGTAAAACAATTTGTTAAACCGCTGTCTAAAACCTAGTTCCATTCCCTCCCTTCGTTTCGTTTCCCTCCCTTCATTTCGTTTCATAAAAACCTAATTCCTCTATTACAATAAAAACACTCAGCCGACCCATCCCATTAAATCGCCACAGTCCCAATTGTCGCTTCCGGACCATCCTCCTCCCACCCCATCAAATCATTGCCGCCTGGCTCCTTCTTTTTCATCTGACCCTGACGCCACCAACAACACCGAATGACAAGCCTTTCTAGTAATCTCTAACGTCGTTGCCGTGCTTTTTTTAAGGTATTTTTAATTTTAAATGTTCAATATTTTAAAGTTATTTTTATTGCTGTAACTAAGATTTGCTACACCAGATTTGCTTCACATTAAGCGAATTAGAAAAATATGATTAATATTAAGGCAGAGGTAATGCAGTTGAATGTGAAGTAGTAAACTTGTTGTATAATGGTTGGTTAGTAGTTGCAGTTGGGGATGGATGTGCAGGCTGGTGGTGACCAGCGAGGAGGCTGGAGGCAGTTAAGGCAGAGGAAGGATTGGTGAATTTTTTATGGGATGAGGCAGTGGTTTGGGATGTATGTGTGGGATGGAAAGAAATGGGTAGATGTTATAAGAGGTGGTTTGATGCAGAATGGTATGTAGCAAGTGAGGATGTCAAGGGGTTGTTGTTATAGTTACAGTATAGAAGTATGATGAATTATGATGGTTAACCGAGGGTGGAAGATTGCGATAATACTAAATAATTGTTCCTGTATTTGTAGTGTGTGCTAGCTGGTTTTAATATATTTTCTCTTCATTTAATAAAGGCTAAAGTACTCATGCTCCCAGTCAAAAAAACAAAAACAATAATGATTTCCTCCGATCGTCCATCACCGTTTCATTCCAATATGTGTCCATTCTTTGTTATTCAGACGATTTTATCAATAGATATTTGATCAGTGGTTATAGTGCTAACAGCATACATATCCTATCCCATCTGTGTCTTCATATGTTAATAGCTTTAGCTTCAACAAAAAACAGAATACTTCTAACACCAAACATTAAAGTGTAATGATTCTAAATAGGCTTAGTACAGTATATGTTTTTGGTTTTTGTTTACAGTCCTTCATATAATGTTGTCCAGGTTAAATAAATTTAACCATTTCTACTGTAGTTAGATTATGTCAAAGTTTGTTTACCTGACAGTTTATAATTTTTTTTAACATGATTTAGTACTCTGATTATAGGTCATAAGAAAGCTGAAGTTTGTTTTCCAATTAATGCCAATACAAATCGAGTGAAGGAATAATAAGAGGAGCAAAATTATACCCTCACATTCTTTGTGTGATTAAAAGAAGCTTTATGCTAACTAGATTACAATAATCTTTCATAGAAACTAAATATACCAATGAACCTCTGTTTATATTTTTTCCTTGCTGCAAATATGTTACTCTTACAAATAATAAATTTATAAATTTGTGCATAGTAGAAACTAACTTGCATATAGGCGTCACAATCAGGGTAGATTTGATCAAAAAAGTGAAAACACTTGCTTTTTTCTTGAAATTTAATATAGCAAAGCAACCAAAAAACCATATGTTGTATATGCTCATAAAAAGATTTATTTAAATAAAACAAAAAATAATGTTAAAAGTATTTATTTTCTGATTTCCAAATTTATAATAATTTATGCCAAAGGTGTTTTCTTAAATTGAATCATTACACTTTGAACTTTGGGTATTATTCACAAACATGTTTGCTTCAATATCAAACCACACAATCTTCCATAATATATAAATGAATCAATCACTAGATTCTTCTAATAGTTTATTTTTGTAATATATAGAATTTTTTGTGTCACAATCTTCCATAGTATCAGTATCTGTTTTAATTTATTTCTAAATCTTGGTCATTATGGTCATCTTGAAAATTCTTTTCAGTTTAATGAGCGTGACATTTATACATGTGTAATTTATACAGTTTGGGTTCAGCCAGAGCAGTCAACAGGATGATATAGATGTTGTCACTATCGTATAAGGTCTAAATGATATTGATGAGGCATAGTTGAATAGCATAAAAATTGGGAAGATTCCTAAATTTTATGCTATTTAGCTCTTGCCTTATCAATATCATAGGTAATCTAAAGATTCTGGACTTTGGTTAAGCTCCTTTACTGGGCTGGATGTGTTGCTTCACCCTATGTGTGGGACTCCGGTTCATGCTGTGATGGCACAAAGGTAACCTAAATTCTCATCACGCAAAGGTAACTAATAATATTATTTAGTTATTTTCAGCAAGTAATTTCCTTTATGTTATATACCTGATTATTTCTGAAGCATACTGTTCCTAATCTAATGGTGAGATCATTTGGTTAACAGTGAGTCTAACAAACCTCTCTTTTTTGATTTAATTCAAGCATACTTTGGCTTGCAAATACAGCAGTGGAAAAAGCAGCACATTGAATATTATCAATTTGTTGGTTAATAGTGAATATTATCAATTTAAACATCTCCCCAAACAATAAGTTTGCACTATCTTAAAGAACTGCTAACTGCCAACATCATGTTAAAGTTTGCACTATTTTCTATAAGTTGGCATTGTAAGTTTGTCTCCTGAAACAAACTCTAACAAACATAGAATTGATATCGAATCAGAACTCTATAAAGCTTCTATAAAATTCTAGTTGGAATTTTGGTCAAATTGGAACTCTACAGATTCAAATCTTTTTTTTTCAATTTATGTTGTAAAAAAACTTGAATTAAAAAAATAGTAAGTGATAATCAAATCTGATATCAGTAGAGTTAGAGTGGAGTTGATAGGAATGCAATCACAGTAAAGCACAGTGGATGGAATCGTAATAATATTTTGAGCATCTGTATGATCAAAATAATTAAGCCTTTTAAGTGATTTGATCATTCAAATTGTTCAAGTTGTTGAATTAACATCCTTTTGCATGTACAGTCATGCTAGATTCATATTCTTTTATTATATACACACGTGTGCGCACATTTTGTGTGTATTTATAAATTTATACAAGGACATAAAATGGAAGTACAACTCTTTCCGGTCTCACATATTTTTAGTTGCTCTAGCTGCAGTACCATTTCATTTAGTCTATGTATGATAAAATATGCGGATTATCAACTTATCAACTTGCTGTTTTTTCATGATATTCATTTAGTCTAAGTACAAAGGTGTCTATGCTGTTTGCATTCATGATAACTTTGTTGTTTAATTCAGCTATGCAGGTATGGTGGCTGCTCTAACAAACGAGAGTGCCACAAGCAAATCAGTGTACTTTGCGCATTGCACTTCAGAAATGATATTCATCACACACTTGTTGACAGAAGAGCCAGAGAAACTAGCAGGACCACTGCTAGCAGACACTTATGTTACCTTGCTTAAAGGGCGTAATGCATGGTACCTGGAACTTTCCTGTTTTTCTTTCCTTTTCTGCTTGAATGTTTTTTCTATTTGAGGTTATTTTGATTTATAAAAACAGACCTGATGTTTGACATATGGATTTGCATTTCTTATAGCTTGAACATGATATTGCTGCTTTCTTGATTGCAAGAATCAATTGAATTATTGTCCTCTTGCTGCATGTGCTTGGCAGAAAGTGGTCTTCCTATTGACCGTTTCATGACTTCAAAGGCACTAGGGTTTACTAAACCTTTGAGAAACAGGTAAATTATTATTATTTGGGTGAAATTTGAAACTTAACTAATGGATGTTAAGCTGATAACTGTAAAACTATTTACACCATCAATTTTGTTTAGCGAACCCTATGCATAGGAAACCTGTAAAATCATAAGGAAAAAAATGATAGGAAACCTGTAAACTTGATAACAGTTATTGGTTGTATTCTCTCTCTCTCTTTTCCCTTTAAAATATCCAACCAAAACAGGTGGTGGCATAAGTCGCCTGTTTGAAATATTTATTATACTATTTCCCGTTATTTCCCAGAAAGTAGTTCAACAATAATTAACTCTTGTATGTAGTAATTAGCATATACTTGATACTTGATAGTTGGTTAATTGATTTACTACTTGATAAATATGGGCCAGTCTTGTTACATATAGTACAGATCTAATGGTTAGTTGGTATTTCACTTTCCATTTGGTTACAACGCATGATTTGTAAGCACATATTGGCCATACTTCTTTTTACAGCTCAACTACTCTCTCCGTAGATTTTATTCTCACTTATTAGTACTCATCCAAATATGTTTTTACTGATAGAAATGGAAACTAAGTCAACAATTGGACTTTCTTGGGCTCCAAAATTACCTCCCATGCTAACTGATGCAGAAAAGAGCTCAGAGAAAGGGAAAGATAAGGTTGATTCTTTTGCATTTGCATCTTTTTGTTATGTGATGCAAATTATTTTGTACACAGGTTTGACATGCCTGCTCCGACTATGACTCCTGAGTTGAAGAAGGATCTTGAAGTTCTCCAGGTATATCATCTAAGTGTTTATATTTTATTTCAATGAAGTATGCAGGTGCAGTAAACAAAGAGATAGAGGATGAGTTTGTTGGTGGTGGGGGTATTGCAGTGTAACATAAGGTTGGGTGTTTGTGGTTTGGTGGTGGATGATGTAGTAATGGCAGCAGAAGGGAAGTGACGTGGAAGTTTGCAAAATGCAGAAGGCAGTTTGAATGTGAAGAAGTCTGGTAGATTGTTGAAGGGCAGCCTATGTGCAGTGGTAACAAAGGCTATGGTGGAATATGCAGAACAAGGCACTGTTCTGTGATTCAGTGAGGAGTGTTCGACAGTGCAATATGGTTGAAGGAGAATGAAGGAACTGTAGAGATTTAATAATGGTTGTAATTGTTTGGTGAGTAGGCTATTTGAATGGTTGTAATTGTTTGGTGAGTAGGCTATTTGAACTGTAGAGATTTGATAATGGTTGTAATTGCAAAATGCAGAAGGCTCATTTATGTAATTATTGTGACCAATAACCGATTTTGATTGAATGGACGTTTTTTTTCCAGATGTGGACTAATCTGATTCAAAAGGCAAAAGATGGTGGTTTGGATGTTATACAAAAAGTGGAAGACAATATTGGTATGCATCTTTATTTATGCACTATTCTTTATTGTTTAATTGGATTTGTTTCATTGGTATTTTCTTAATTTGGTTAAGAATAAGTGTGATGTATATAACTACATACATATTAATTTGTCATTCAATTCATCACAGGTTGAGAAGACTTTTTGGACAAAAGTTTAATTGGAAAGGTTGCTAAAATAAGCAGATCTTGACATCTAGTTGCTAGGGGAGAATATATATTTACAGGTTTCTTCCACTCTTCATGATGATTTAAAGAATTCAATTTATTTGAATTGCAAAATTTTAATTGATTATTGCTGGCAGGTCACTTTCTAGGAATCGTCTTTATGGAAGAATACCAGATGAAATAGGAAACATATCAACTCTACAATCTCTGTAATTCTCTTATACCAAAGTTTTATTCAGTCCATTACGCTGCTTGTACTTTTCCTTATTCCTTATTGAGAAATGAGGGTGACAACTATTCACACACTCTTATAATTGTATCCTTGTCTATATTCATTTCACTTCACTTCACTTCTTGCATTTCATTTAAAAAAATAGTCACGGTGCCTTTTCATTTTGTTAAACTTTCTTTAGTTTCTTTTTCTTAGTAATACCACTTGATTATGACAGTGTGATCAAAGAAAACCAATTAGAAGGTCCAAATCCCGTAACTCTGGGCAAACTTACCAAGTTAACTCGACTGTCAATATACCGTAAAGAAAATTTTATTCCAATAATGTGAAATATTATTGATTGTGGTTGCATTCAGGCTTTTATCATACTATTCATATAGGTATATTGCTTCCAATAATTTCTCTGGTGAGTTACCAGAGTCACTGGGGAATCTTAAGAAATTGTCCACCTTGTAAGTTAACAAGTATATTGTATTTTTGGTATTTTTATTTATTTATGGATTCACTATTTATACATTGCATCATTGATCCACTGGTTGGTATTGCTGATACGCATGTTAAAATGGTTGTCCAAGGCATAGTTTGGTGTTCAGTATTTTTAATATAGCTTAAAATATCCACGAGTGGGTGTGCTTAGGATTTAAATTCACAACTGGTGGAAACCTACTAATTTGTTTTCATCTCGTTTCAAGCCTTTCCAAATATATGCATATTGATATTATATATAAAACTTGTATGTAATGGAAAATGCTGTTATGTGCTTACACCTTTCTTATTAATGTAATAATGTTGTTGCTACATGTTAATAACTTTATTTAACTTTATTTATTTATAAATTAATCTGCAGTATTATGGATGGAAATCCAATCTCTGGAAAAATTCCTGATTTTATCGGTAATTGGACCCAACTCAAGCGATTGTGAGTGTAAATCGTTACTTCATGTAGACTTTCTCCATTATAATTAATTTCATTCTAGAAGACTATAATTCTCAACTTATACTTTAACTTTTGCAACCTATTTACAGAGATATGCAAGGAACATCCTTGGAAGGCCCATTTCCTCCTATTTTTGCTAACTTGAGCTCAGTCGATGAACTGTAAGACCGTTCGTTTGAAAATGACTTGAATTCTGTAGTTATAACAAACTGTCCTTTTTATACTACCTTTTCTTCTTCTTTTTATTTTTGTTTTATGTTTTTTTTGATGAAATATAGGAGAGTCAGTGATATGAGAGGGTTCACAAATTTTCCACCACTTCAGAAAATGAAAGAGATGCACCATTTGTAAGTTTCATCAGGTGTTAAACCAAAAATTGCAGGCACATGTCTTTATTCTGGGTTTCTATAATGCATGATATGATATAGGGTTTTGAGAAATTTGTTAATATCTGATCGGATCCATGAGTATATAGGTGGATTTTCTAATTGGTATTTTCTTAATTTGGTTAAGAATAAGTGTGATGTATATAACTACATACATATTAATTTGTCATTCAATTCATCACAGGTTGAGAAGACTTTGTGGACAAAAGTTTAATTGGAAAACTCCATCAAACTGGAAAGTGCAGTTTTGCTATATCAGTGGAGATCGCGGCAATGAGTTGGAGGATGACGTGGTTCGTGCTAGGAGGAGTTCGAGGTGGTTTCGAATTAAAGGTTTGATTTTTGCGGTAGGGAAATGAAGTCGATGAGGTCACGGGTGAATTGCAGTGAAGTACAACAGTGGATAGGGTGTGTACTAGATTGTAAGGCAAGTTTCTGGTGAATAGGAGAAGAACTGCTGTGGTTGTTTGATGAAGGGGTTGTGGGTATTGGATGCCGTAGAGCAGCAGTGAGAGAAGTTGGACTGTGTGAAGTAGACTGGTGGTTGGATTGGTTTTCAAGTGGTGCGGAGTGGATGTAGGAGTGGATGATGATGTTTGTTGCTGTGAATATGGGTTTGACAGTGGAGGTGTTGATATTGATGACAGTGGAGTTATGGAGTTCAGGTGGAATGAATGGGCAGAGATGTATATGGATATTTGCAGAGTAGATCAGTTGGATAAGGAAGAAGATGGTTTAGTGATATTGATGAACTGTGTTGTATGTATGGCTGGTGGTAGCAAGTTGGAGGAGGGGTGAGAATGAAGTTGAACTACAGTTGTGAGTGTGAAGTTGAACAAGGTTATGTGAGGATGGTGGCAGATGCGTTGGAAAAGTCAGTGGCAGGTGGGTGGTTGTTGTTCAGGCTGATGGCAGCGGTTTGTTGGGCAGTTGTATGGTGATGGAGATGCACACAGTTGTGTGGACAGTTGAAGGTGATATGTGTTGTCTGATATGCTTATATGCGAACAGTTGAAGGTGATATGTTTGAAGGGTTGTTATACTGAATGTATATATTTGTAATTGTAATATACTGAACGTATATATCATGTAAACGTTTATGTATCTGATTAATAGTTATTAGAACATGTTATATATGCTAGTTGCTTCAATATACTCAAAATATAATTCTGGAATATTCAAAAATAGAGTGGAATATTAAAGCTGTTATATAAATAGAAGACAGCGTTTGATTAATGTTGTCAATGAAGAAACAACAGCGTTTAATTTGTGTTGTAATTATCTTGAAATTGTCAATAACAGCGTTTTTACATGCTGTCGAAAATAGTTGATGATTTAATAACAGCGTTTAGAAAACATAATACAGCACGTTATAAACGCTGTTGAAAACATTATTGACAGCTCGTAATAAACGCTGTCACAGAGATATTTCAACAGCGTTTATAGAAACGCTGTTGTAAGTTATGTATATACGACAGCATGTCGTTATACAGCGTTTCTAATAACGCTGTTGTATCATATTACAGCGTTTATCAAACGCTGTTAAAAGCCTTTTGTTGTGTAGTGAATTTAACTGTCAATTTAATTTCAACGGTTAATTCAAATGACAATCCATATGACAATTAAATTTATCAAACAACGACAAATAAAATCATAACACTACATAATGTCAAATTAACTTGCATGAAGATATTTAGTACGTTGTGAGTTGTTATAAAACACTCACCTTGATTTTTACGATTTAAAATCAAATCGAACGACGTTCGATTTAATCCAAAATTTTCTCTAGCACCAAACGATTCCAATCCAGCTCCATAGCGTAGTGCTCGACAAACGAACCCGACGCAACTGGTTTCGTGAAATTCCGACCTTGCATCAAAAAGTTATACAGTTTTAAAGTTTGAACGGATTAATATAAATTAATTTACACCTTTATTTTATTCAATTTTGAACATTAGATAATCACAGCCGTTATATCCAAACCTCCCCCCATCAGGACCGTGCGCTCCCCTCCCCCTTCTCCTTTCTCTTTCACGCGTGCGTTCCCAGCTTGCTCACGAACAAATGAACCCAACCATCACACTTAGGGTTTAAGGCCACACCTCATACCATTGTTTTTAACTCGATCAGATAGTGCCATCCTGACCGCCTTCACACCCTCTTCCACCGGCCTCGAGCATGAGAAGCACGACCTTGTTTATGCCTCGAAGTTCGCGCTCAAACTACATGTAACGATCCTGAATTTTTAACAATTTAAAAATAAAGATATTTAATTAATTTTAAATATTTGAGATAATTTTAAATTGAATTCCAATAAAACTTTGAAATTTAGCGATTAAATTTTAGAATTTAATCTATTTAAAGTTGAACTAAATTTAAATTTAACTTTGAAGTTTGAAGTTGAATATTGAAGTTGTATCTAAAATTCGAGCTAATGACTTAGAAAAAGAATTTAGGTATAAGAATTATTATTTATGAAAATTAATAAATTTGTGGTTAGTTTAAATAACATTCTTTAACTTAAATAAAATAGAATAAAATTTTAATCAATAACAAAATAAAAAAAAATATACTAGTTAAAATTTTAACAAAAGTAATCAAGCAAAATAGTACAAAAACAATTGGATTTAAATAAGAAAGAAAATATAATATAAAAATAAATAAATAAAAAAATATATATATATATATAAAAAGAAACATACTGCCTTACTCCTTTCAGCTACTAACACGCCGCTTCACATGCCTTGATTCACGCAGTTTTTCACGTCTCCATCCCCTTCTTAAAAACATGCCGTGTTCCATGCCGTAAACCATACCCTAAAACACACGTTCTCTTCTCCTTAAAAACACGGCACCCTTTCCCCCAATTCATTCGAACCCTAAACAATTTCAAACCGAAGAAAATTTAATGGCGGCCTCTCCAATTCGTCTTCGTTCGCCTTCAAATTAGGGCTTCGGCTTCATTCTTGCTTCAAATCTCTCGCGTGCTCTTCACTTCGTTTGCAAAGGTGAGTTTTTGGCTCACGATTGATTTTACTGCAAGTTCTTAAATATGTTGAATTGAATCTTGGTTGCATGCTATGATTTGGGGCTATCTACTATCACTTACGCGGTTACTTGAATCTGAACTAACAAAAACAGTTGGTTTGTGAATTTAAATTTAAAACTGTTAAGAACAGATGCTATTTGCTGTCACTTGCTCGATTTGTTTGAATTTTAATTGATAAGAACAGATACTATAATTTTATTTAAACTGGTAAGAACAGACACAAATTTGGAATTTATATTTTTTAAAACTGTTAAGAATAGATGCTGTTAAATTTATTTATAAATTGATAAGAACAAATGCTATTTAGTTTTGTTTTTAAAACTAATTAGAACAAATGCTATTGGATACTTGTTTTTAAAAACTGATAAGAATAGATGCTAGTTGTTAATTTGTTTTAAATTTAAATTGATAAGAACAGATGCTATCAATTTTTTTTTCTTATTTAAACTAATAAGAAATATGCTATTTAATATATTTGAATATATTTTTTTAAATACATAAGAACAAATGCTAAGATGCTATCAAGTCGTGATTTGTTTTAATTGATGAGAGCAGATGCTACCCAATATTTGTTTCGTTTTGCTGCATGCTTTGTGATTTGAAACTGCTACCATCATTTGCAATTGTGACTGCACTTCATATATATATGCATTTATGTATGTATATATGAGATTGTTGTCATCGTGACACGATCTTCTGTCTACTGGACAATTTTGTTTTGCTTACTGTTCCATGGATGCATTTTGATTTCTTCTGTTGGTTCATGACATTTGTTTTGGGTGTTTGTTGTACATATGAAATTGATTCATATGTATGGTAGACATGGTTTAATTTTGCTTTGACTGGGTTCACTGAGTTTCAATGTTGATCTTTGTAACTTTCTGTTACACTGGTATACGAGGTGGTTCAATATTTTATTGTTTGCTTTGGGGTTGAACTTGTCTCAGACCTTGACCTATAATATTTTGAAAACTTGATGATAACTGTTATGTATGTATGCATGTGAGTAAGTCTGTATTTATTTGATAAATGCCTATTTATGGTTTCTAACTTCTCTGTTCTTAGTTCAGAAACATATGATTTTAGATCAAGTTTAAAAATCTTTGCACGTGAGTAAACTTTTTACTAAAGTTTAATTAAGTTATTAGCTGTTGCTATGAGATTGTGATGATGTTACATACATATACATATGCCACTGAAGTGTTTGCAGTTTCCCCGAGTTTTTGTGCTTCTGACCCGAAGCAGGGGATTGATTGACCCGAAGTGGTACTCGGGTGACTATGTTTTTGGCTCGGAGCATAAGGTTTTAAAACCTGAGAATTTTGTGCAGGTTTTTGAGACTGTGATTTTACAGTTTTTAAAATCTTGAATGAAACTCTTATTTTAAAGATTTAAAATTTAATCAAATGAAAGATTTAAATTCTGTGTGAATCAAGACTTGAAAACAGTTCAGGTTTAAGCCTGAGAAGCTTTGCAGTTTTAAATTTTAGAATAAATTCATATTTTAAGTTGAAACTTGATTCAGGTAATATTTGAATCTGAATTCAAATATAGTTTTGAGTTCAAAGTTTTTTAAAAGTGAAATCTTAAAATTAAATTCAGTTTTAAATAAAAATTAAAACAGTTTGCAGGGTTTTATAACAGAGAAGTTGCAGTTTTCATGTTTAATGAAATTCATGTTTAAGTTGAAGACTTAATTCAAGGTTTTGAAAATGAAATTTTTTGTCTGCACTTTGGTTTATTGATGTTGATCTCTTGAGTTGTTTCACTGCCATACTTGTAGCTTGGTCATTTGATGCACTGCCTTGATTTACCTTGTCTCTATTTTGACTCTTGATCATTTCTGCATAGTGCATTGACCTTTATGTCCATGTAGTTGCATATTTTTACTTCATAGAGTCTCTTGATGGTTCATTGCCACTCACTGTTGCTCTTTGCATTTTGTCACTTGAACTTTTGTGACACTTGAACATTTGGGGTTTCTGACCTGTGCACATTGGTCATTGTTGATGTTCTTCTCTCATGTACATTTGTGATCTTCATTAGCATGTACTCTGTCATTGCTATATTGAGATCATCATGTAGCTTACCGTGTTCATTTGAATACTTTGTGTTTCCAAAATTTTGATATGTCCACCTGAGTTGATGCGTTTGCATATGCTCTGTCTTTGAGCTGCTGTGTTGATTTGCATTGTTTGTACCTGGGTTATCTCACTGATCATTTGTATACACACAGTTGTGTGCTTCTCGGTTGCACTGTAGTTTGGCCTGCATCCCTTTGTTTGATCATCAGTTGTAGCTTGTTATATTGTATCTTGAAGTTATTGCCGTAAGCTCTGTTGCACTTCGATGTGATCTGGTCTTTGACCTTATATCTGCAGTGGCATTGTACTGTTTATCCATGACATGCTTAACTGTAGCTTGTATCACCTGTTCCCCTGTACTTGTTTGGCTCTGCGATTCATCGCTGTTGCCTCTGTGTTTGTTGTGTCTGCTGCTCCATGCACTTGTTTCGCTGTAAATTATACAGGCTTCACTGCACTGTACACAATCTGGATTGCATGCTGCCGCTGCATGTTTGTTTGCTTACTGTTTTGTTCAAGTTGGCACTAGTTTTGCCTTGAGAATTTTCTTTGCAGAGATTTGTCCGATTTGCGCTTGCACGCGTGTTGGCGAGGCAGTGCACATGTGTATAAATATACGTGTGTACTGCAGCCACACGGGATTGACAGATTTTAAAATTTTAAGTTGTTAATAATGAAAATCCATAATAGATTTAAATTGATTCATTTGTTTTGTCATCTCTGTCACCATTTTATTCAGTTCATTGCAAATTTATTTACTTGAATTAAGATTAATCCTGACTCGAGTGTTTTGTGTTTTGCAATTAACGCTCGGGTCAGACCGAGTATTTTTACAGCTTGAAGATTTTCAGGCCGCGAAGTTAGAGAGAGGGGATTTCGGCATTCACTAAAGTTTTCAAGAGATTTTTCTTGTATTTAATAAAAGATATATTCCGCTGTATAAAAATTTAATGCATTGTACAAACTCTGTATATAAAAGAAATATTCATTTATGAACAATATTATGTTATTCTGTGATTCTGTTGCTGATTCTGTTTAAACTCTATAAACTGACTAACAATCCGTCATTTTGAACGTTTCTAGTTGGTTTAATTACCGACTAGAGGCGGTCAGAGCGGCGGGTCGTTAGAAAAGTGGTATCAGAGCTTTGGTTTACTCAAAGCTCAGTTTATGATGTTTAATATGAATAGTTACTAGAACCACTATAAAGAAAGTGTTTTCAAATTTAAAGAAGTTTAAAATTGTTTTCTTTAAAATAAAAGGTATTTTGAAAGTTTGAATTATTTTGAAAATTCTCCTACGATAGTTTATATTCGGTAAGGTCTCATTAGATTTGAGTTTCGATCGTTCGGAAACTCATTAACGAATTATTGAGATTTATGAAAAATGAAATATGAGTTAAGTGAATTAATGAATTGGTTTAAATTGGTTTAAATCGAATAACTTGAATATTTCGAGTAATAATTGTGAAATAAAGGGATATGTTAATTTGGTTATAACCAAGAGAATTATTGAATTATAACTCGAGAATTTGACTTTGAATTCTTTTGAAATTGATTTCAAATGTGATGAAGAATTATTTAGTGAATAAATGGATTATAAGTATTTAACTTATAATATGAACTTTTGGGTATATAACTGAGTTATATAAATTTGTTGAATTGAATCAATAAGAAGATTTATAAATCGAAGTTTTATAAATAGAAAAGGAATTTATGAAGATTGTTTATAAATTCGAAATCAATTGAATTTGATAAGTAAATTGTTATAGCTTATTAAAGGAGATATATCCACGATTTTGGACAGTGGGTAATCCTTTAAAAATAAAAATAAGCTGTAGAAATGATGAAATTGGTTGACAAAGCATATTCACGATTTTTGACAGTGAATATATTATTGAATAAAACATATATGTTTTAGGGAAGTGATATTATGAAATGAAATTTAATTGTTGATTTAACTGTATGAATCAAACTACTTTGATGTGAAGTTTATATTTCAAGTTTAAAACTATTTCCTAAAATAGTTAATGTGGAAATATGAATTTAATGGAACTAAATTGATGAACAAATTACTAAAGAACTAGTTGACTATTTTTGAAATAGAAAGTAAATGCAAAGTTCAAATAGAATTTAAATTTCAAATTTGAAGTTGTCAACATGATAATCCATTATAGGTTTAATAAATTCAGTGATGAATTTGAATTTAAACGTGCGGAGAATTAAATTAAGTGGAAAACTTAATATGGAAAAGTTGAAATCGGTTTAAAACTGATATTGTGAAATGTATGCAGAATTCAAACTTTGAATTAAGTTGAAGTTGAAAAAGTTAATAGTTTTAAAGATGTTTTAAAATGAATTAACTATCGAATACATAGATTTCAACATTCAATTGTTGAAATAGACGTTTTCGAGAAGAATAAGGAAATGGTAGACTATAACACTATTGTTATAGTAAATGGTTTCCGGAAGGAAATGTTGTTTATAGTATTGGGATTTATATATCTATCTTAAATCCGAATCCCTATACTAGTGATTTTGAGTTGTCGTAACGATGTTTTACGCAACATTCATTTTAACTCAAATAAATGTGTTTAAAAGAATGATTTCCTTAAAGAATGAAATATATACTTAATTTTGATTCAAGTATATTGAATATTTTCAAAGTGTTGAAAATAAAAGAATTTGTGAATTACTTATTATTGAATAAGTATGGGAATATTTTCCAATATGAAATGAGAGGTTTGAAACTTTATCTTTTAAAGATAAATTGAAAAATGAATATTTGAAATTTGTTTCAAATGGCTAAGTGTGAAAAATTATATACCTTGTAAAGATATTATTTTGAGAAATGTGAACGATTAGTTCAATTTGGAAATTTTTCAAAAGGATTGAATCTTGAGTTAAATTGAGTTTAACTTCGACACCAAAAACAATATAAGTTCAACTTTGAATTTTGGATAGTCGATTGGGATTGTATGTCTAACATTGTGAATTGATGACATATCATTTGATCTCTATTAAATATATATCTGAGGTGGCGGAGAATTTATTCTTTTAGCTTAACACCCTTCTCTGAGACGTACGAGCTTAGAGGTTATATATCGATAGACATCAATTATGTGTTGAGAATTGACGATGTAACGTGAAATCCAAATCGAATGTGAAGTCGATAATGAATTGGATTGTGAATGTGAATTAGGTTTGAGATAACCTTAAATTTTCAAATCGATTTAGAGGAAAATTTTAAAATGTGATGGAAAATTTGGAATCCTCTATTTGTTGTGAATGTGAATTGAGTTTTCGTAACTTATATATGTGAATATAATCGAAAACCATCAGTTTAGAAAGTCATTATTATGAAGATCCTGTGTAGGGTTACATAGATATGATATGTACGAAATGTGAAATGAAGTACTATATGTATATGATATATGTTTTCTAAAAACTGAGGATATGGAAATGTACCTTCCAATTATTATGTGTGAAGGTGATTGGAACTCGGTGGAGTGTCCATTGTAAATCGTAGCTACGTAGAATTCCATTAGTGGAATGTCCAATGGGACTGATATGATATCCCCCACGATGGATCATCGTGTTTGGGATTATGTGATTGATGTTGGCGTAATTCGTGGGGCGTGATGCCTACAGTTACAAGCGATTCTACTGAGATAGTAGCGTAACCGCCGTGTGGACCGCGATCTAAGGCGATAACCATGGCGAAATTCAGGAGCGATGAGAAATCTGAGATTACAAGCGATTCTACTGAGATAGTAGCGAAACCGCCGGGTAAACTGTGATCCATGGGGGAACGGACTTTCCATATCCATTTTTAAAAGATTTTTAAAAAAGTATTTTCACTGGGAGTTGAAGCAAGTATGTTTAGTACTTGGAGATTTTTAGTCTTGCGCCTGGCCAGCGTATGCCTAAAGTCTGTGAGAACGACGATGGACTTGTTAAACTTCGAGTTATCAAGTATTTTCAAAGCTTTGAATAGAAAATCAATAATCTGAAATTAGAATTACACAATTCTAACTTAATGAATTAAGGAAGAAGATCTTTTTGAATATCTTGAAAGTCCACAGCTTTGGATAAGATATATTATGCAAATATTTAGCATGAAAGATTTCAAGTTTAAAAATCTGAGTTTTTGTAAGTCAAAAATTTAGTAAAAGACTTTTGTGTCTTGATTATTGAAATCGATGAACAAAACTAGTGAAATGAAATAAATAGAATGAATCCTATATTTATTTATGAGTTTGAAACTTGGTAAAATTATGTAGGATATAAATATTGGTGAGATTTTAGCAATCGGTTTTCCTAACTTATAATTTCGGGACGAAATTCTTTTAAGTAGGGGAGATTGTAACGACCCTGAATTTTTAACAATTTAAAAATAAAGATATTTAATTAATTTTAAATATTTGAGATAATTTTAAATTGAATTCCAATAAAACTATGAAATTTAGCGATTAAATTTTAGAATTTAATCTATTTAAAGTTGAACTAAATTTAAATTTAACTTTGAAGTTTGAAGTTGAATATTGAAGTTGTATCTAAAATTCGAGCTAATGACTTAGAAAAAGAATTTAGGTATAAGAATTATTATTTATGAAAATTAATAAATTTGTGGTTAGTTTAAATAACATTCTTTAACTTAAATAAAATAGAATAAAATTTTAATCAATAACAAAATAAAAAAAAAAATACTAGTTAAAATTTTAACAAAAGTAATCAAGCAAAATAGTACAAAAACAATTGGATTTAAATAAGAAAGAAAATATAATATAAAAATAAAAAAAATAAAAAAAATAAAAATATATAAAAAGAAACATACTGCCTTACTCCTTTCAGCTACTAACACGCCGCTTCACACGCCTTGATTCACGCAGTTTTTCACGTCTCCATCCCCTTCTTAAAAACATGCCGTGTTCCATGCCGTAAACCATACCCTAAAACACACGTTCTCTTCTCCTTAAAAACAAGACACCCTTTCCCCCAATTCATTCGAACCCTAAACAATTTCAAACCGAAGAAAATTTAATGGCGGCCTCTCCAATTCGTCTTCGTTCGCCTTCAAATTAGGGCTTCGGCTTCATTCTTGCTTCAAATCTCTCGCGTGCTCTTCACTTCGTTTGCAAAGGTGAGTTTTTGGCTCACGATTGATTTTACTGCAAGTTCTTAAATTTGTTGAATTGAATCTTGGTTGCATGCTATGATTTGGGGCTATCTGCTATCACTTACGCGGTTACTTGAATCTGAACTAACAAAAACAGTTGCTTTGTGAATTTAAATTTAAAACTGTTAAGAACAGATGCTATTTGCTGTCACTTGCTCGATTTGTTTGAATTTTAATTGATAAGAACAGATACTATAATTTTATTTAAACTGGTAAGAACAGACACAAATTTGGAATTTATATTTTTTAAAACTGTTAAGAACAGATGCTGTTAAATTTATTTATAAATTGATAAGAACAAATGCTATTTAGTTTTGTTTTTAAAACTAATTAGAACAAATGCTACTGGATACTTGTTTTTAAAAACTGATAAGAATAGATGCTAGTTGATAATTTGTTTTAAATTTAAATTGATAAGAACAGATGCTATCAAATTTTTTTTCTTATTTAAACTAATAAGAACAGATGCTATTTAATATATTTGAATATTTGTTTTTAAATACATAAGAACAAATGCTAAGATGCTATCAAGTCGTGATTTGTTTTAATTGATGAGAGCAGATGCTACCCAATATTTGTTTTGTTTTGCTGCATGCTTTGTGATTTGAAACTGCTACCATCATTTGCAATTGTGACTGCACTTCATATATATATGCATTTATGTATGTATATATGAGATTGTTGTCATCGTGACACGATCTTCTGTCTACTGGACAATTTTGTTTTGCTTACTGTTCCATGGATGCATTTTGATTTCTTCTGTTGGTTCATGACATTTGTTTTGGGTGTTTGTTGTACATATGAAATTGATTCATATGTATGGTAGACATGGTTTAATTTTGCTTTGACTGGGTTCACTGAGTTTCAATGTTGATCTTTGTAACTTGTTGTTACACTGGTATACGAGTTGGTTCAACATTTTATTGTTGGCTTTGGGGTTGAACTTGTCTCAGACCTTGACCTATAATATTTTGAAAACTTGATGATAACTGTTATGTATGTATGCATGTGAGTAAGTCTGTATTTATTTGATAAATGCTTATTTATGGTTTCTAACTTCTCTGTTCTTAGTTCAGAAACATATGATTTTAGATCAAGTTTAAAAATCTTTGCACGTGAGTAAACTTTTTACTAAAGTTTAATTAAGTTATTAGCTGTTGCTATGAGATTGTGATGATGTTACATACATATACATATGCCACTGAAGTGTTTGCAGTTTCCCCGAGTTTTTGTGCTTCTGACCCGAAGCAGGGGATTGATTGACCCGAAGTGGTACTCGGGTGATTATGTTTTTGGCTCGGAGCATAAGGTTTTAAAACCTGAGAATTTTGTGCAGGTTTTTGAGATGTGATTTTACAGTTTTTAAAATCTTGAATGAAACTCTTATTTTAAAGATTTAAAATTTAATCAAATGTAAGATTTAAATTCTGTGTGAATCAAGACTTGAAAACAGTTCAGGTTTAAGCCTGAGAAGCTTTGCAGTTTTAAATTTTAGAATAAATTCATATTTTAAGTTGAAACTTGATTCAGGTAATATTTGAATCTGAATTCAAATATAGTTTTGAGTTCAAAGTTTTTTAAAAGTAAAATCTTAAAATTAAATTCAGTTTTAAGTAAAAATTAAAACAGTTTGCAGGGTTTTATAACAGAGAAGTTGCAGTTTTCATGTTTAATGAAATTCATGTTTAAGTTGAAGACTTAATTCAAGGTTTTGAAAATGAAATTTTTTGTCTGCACTTTGGTTTATTGATGTTGATCTCTTGAGTTGTTTCACTGCCATACTTGTAGCTTGGTCATTTGATGCACTGCCTTGATTTACCTTGTCTCTATTTTGACTCTTGATCATTTCTGCATAGTGCATTGACCTTTATGTCCATGTAGTTGCATATTTTGACTTCATAGAGTCTCTTGATGGTTCATTGCCACTCACTGTTGCTCTTTGCATTTTGTCACTTGAACTTTTGTGACACTTGAACATTTGGGGTTTCTGACCTGTGCACATTGGTCATTGTTGATGTTCTTCTCTTATGTACATTTGTGATCTTCATTAGCATGTACTCTGTCATTGCTATATTGAGATCATCATGTAGCTTACCGTGTTCATTTGAATACTTTGTGTTTCCAAAATTTTGATATGTCCACCTGAGTTGATGCGTTTGCATATGCTCTGTCTTTGAGCTGCTGTGTTGATTTGCATTGTTTGTACCTGGGTTATCTCACTGATCATTTGTATACACACAGTTGTGTGCTTCTCGGTTGCACTGTAGTTTGGCCTGCATCCCTTTGTTTGATCATCAGTTGTAGCTTGTTATATTGTATCTTGAAGTTATTGCCGTAAGCTCTGTTGCACTTCGATGTGATCTGGTCTTTGACCTTATATCTGCAGTGGCATTGTACTGTTTATCCATGACATGCTTAACTGTAGCTTGTATCACCTGTTCCCCTGTACTTGTTTTGCTCTGCGATTCATCGCTGTTGCCTCTGTGTTTGTTGTGTCTGCTGCTCCATGCACTTGTTTCACTGTAAATTATACAGGCTTCACTGCCCTGTACACAATCTGGATTGCATGCTGCCGCTGCATGTTTGTTTGCTTACTGTTTTGTTCAAGTTGGCACTAGTTTTGCCTTGTGCATTATCTTTGCAGCGATTTGTCCGATTTGCGCTTGCACGCGTGTTGGCGAGGCAGTGCACATGTGTATAAATATACGTGTGTACTGCAGCCACACGGGATTGACAGATTTTAAAATTTTAAGTTGTTAATAATGAAAATCCATAATAGATTTAAATTGATTCATTTGTTTCGT
The DNA here is from genome assembly GCA_030765085.1 of Allium cepa. NCBI lineage: Eukaryota > Viridiplantae > Streptophyta > Magnoliopsida > Asparagales > Amaryllidaceae > Allium > Allium cepa. Next base: position 761,519,277 of record CM060937.1, on the reverse strand, counting down.
CATCTCTGTCACCATTTTATTCAGTTCATTGCAAATTTATTTACTTGAATTAAGATTAATCCTGACTCGAGTGTTTTGTGTTTTGCAATTAACGCTCGGGTCAGACCGAGTATTTTTACAGCTTGAAGATTTTCAGGCCGCGAAGTTAGACAGAGGGGATTTCGGCATTCACTAAAGTTTTCAAGAGATTTTTCTTGTATTTAATAAAAGATATATTCCGCTGTATAAAAATTTAATGCATTGTACAAACTCTGTATATAAAAGAAAAATTCATTTATGAACAATATTATGTTATTCTGTGATTCTGTGGCTGATTCTGTTTAAACTCTATAAACTGACTAACAATCCGTCATTTTGAACGTTTCTAGTTGGTTTAATTACCGACTAGAGGCGGTCAGAGCGGCGGGTCGTTAGAAAAGTGGTATTAGAGCTTTGGTTTACTCAAAGCTCAGTTTATGATGTTTAATATGAATAGTTACTAGAACCACTATAAAGAAAGTGTTTTCAAATTTAAAGAAGTTTAAAATTGTTTTCTTTAAAATAAAAGGTATTTTGAAAGTTTGAATTATTTTGAAAATTCTCCTGCGATAGTTTATATTCGGTAAGGTCTCATTAGATTTGAGTTTCGATCGTTCGGAAACTCATTATCGAATTATTGAGATTTATGAAAAATGAAATATGAGTTAAGTGAATTAATGAATTGGTTTAAATTGGTTTAAATCGAATAACTTGAATATTTCGAGTAATAATTGTGAAATAAAGGGATATGTTAATTTGGTTATAACCAAGAGAATTATTGAATTATAACTCGAGAATTTGACTTTGAATTCTTTTGAAATTGATTTCAAATGTGATGAAGAATTATTTAGTGAATAAATGGATTATAAGTATTTAACTTATAATATGAACTTTTGGGTATATAACTGAGTTATATAAATTTGTTGAATTGAATCAATAAGAAGATTTATAAATCGAAGTTTTATAAATAGAAAAGGAATTTATGAAGATTGTTTATAAATTCGAAATCAATTGAATTTGATAAGTAAATTGTTATAGCTTATTAAAGGAGATATATCCACGATTTTGGACAGTGGGTAATCCTTTAAAAATAAAAATAAGCTGTAGAAATGATGAAATTGGTTGACAAAGCATATTCACGATTTTTGACAGTGAATATATTATTGAATAAAACAGATATGTTTTAGGGAAGTGATATTATGAAATGAAATTTAATTGTTGATTTAACTGTATGAATCAAACTACTTTGATGTGAAGTTTATATTTCAAGTTTAAAACTATTGCCTAAAATAGTTAATGTGGAAATATGAATTTAATGGAACTAAATTGATGAACAATTTACTAAAGAACTAGTTGACTATTTTTGAAATAGAAAGTAAATGCAAAGTTCAAATAGAATTTAAATTTCAAATTTGAAGTTGTCAACATGATAATCCATTATAGGTTTAATAAATTCAGTGATGAATTTGAATTTAAACGTGCGGAGAATTAAATTAAGTGGAAAACTTAATATGGAAAAGTTGAAATCGGTTTAAAACTGATATTGTGAAATATATGCAGAATTCAAACTTTGAATTAAGTTGAAGTTGAAAAAGTTAATAGTTTTAAAGATGTTTTAAAATGAATTAACTATCGAATACATAGATTTCAACATTCAATTGTTGAAATAGACGTTTTCGAGAAGAATAAGGAAATGGTAGACTACAACACTATTGTTATAGTAAATGGTTTCCGGAAGGAAATGTTGTTTATAGTATTGGGATTTATATATCTATCTTAAATCCGAATCCCTATACTAGTGATTTTGAGTTGTCGTAACGATGTTTTACGCAACATTCATTTTAACTCAAATAAATGTGTTTAAAAGAATGATTTCCTTAAAGAATGAAATATATACTTAATTTTGATTCAAGTATATTAAATATTTTCAAAGTGTTGAAAATAAAAGAATTTGTGAATTACTTATTATTGAATAAGTATGGGAATGTTTTCCAATATGAAATGAAAGGTTTGAAACTTTATCTTTTAAAGATAAATTGAAAAATGAATATTTGAAATTTGTTTCAAATGGCTAAGTGTGAAAAATTATATATCTTGTAAAGATATTATTTTGAGTAATGTGAACGATTAGTTCAATTTGGAAATTTTTCAAAAGGATTGAATCTTGAGTTAAATTGAGTTTAACTTCGACACCAAAAACAATATAAGTTCAACTTTGAATTTTGGATAGTCGATTGGGATTGTATGTCTAACATTGTGAATTGATGACATATCATTTGATCTCTATTAATATATATCTGAGGTGGCGGAGAATTTATTCTTTTAGCTTAACACCCTTCTCTGAGACGTACGAGCTTAGAGGTTATATATCGATAGACATCAATTATGTGTTGAGAATTGACGATGTAACGTGAAATCCAAATCGAATGTGAAGTCGATAATGAATTGGATTGTGAATGTGAATTAGGTTTGAGATAACCTTAAATTTTCAAATCGATTTAGAGGAAAATTTTAAATGTGATGGAAAATTTGGAATCCTCTATTTGTTGTGAATGTGAATTTAGTTTTCGTAACTTATATATGTGAATATAATCGAAAACCATCAGTTTAGAAAGTCGTTATTATGAAAATCCTGTGTAGGGTTACATAGATATGATATGTACGAAATGTGAAATGAAGTACTATATGTATATGACATATGTTTTCTAAAAACTGAGGATATGGAAATGTACCTTCCAATTATTATGTGTGAAGGTGATTGGAACTCGGTGGAGTGTCCATTGTAAATCGTAGCTACGTAGAATTCCATTAGTGGAATGTCCAATGGGACTGATATGATATCCCCCACGATGGATCATCGTGTTTGGGATTATGTGATTGATGCTGGCGTAATTCGTGGGGCGTGATGCCTACAGTTACAAGCGATTCTACTGAGATAGTAGCGTAACCGCCGTGTGGACCGCGATCTAAGGCGATAACCATGGCGAAATTCAGGAGTGATGAGAAATCTGAGATTACAAGCGATTCTACTGAGATAGTAGCGAAACCGCCGGGTAAACTGTGATCCATGGGGGAACGGACTTTCCATATCCATTTTTAAAAGATTTTTAAAAAAGTATTTTCACTGGGAGTTGAAGCAAGTATGTTTAGTACTTGGAGATTTTTAGTCTTGCGCCTGGCCAGCGTATGCCTAAAGTCTGTGAGAACGACGATGGACTTGTTAAACTTCGAGTTATCAAGTATTTTCAAAGCTTTGAATAGAAAATCAATAATCTGAAATTAGAATTACACAATTCTAACTTAATGAATTAAGGAAGAAGATCTTTTTGAATATCTTGAAAGTCCACAGCTTTGGATAAGATATATTATGCAAATATTTAGCATGAAAGATTTCAAGTTTAAAAATCTGAGTTTTTGTATGTCAAAAATTTAGTAAAAGACTTTTGTGTCTTGATTATTGAAATCGATGAACAAAACTAGTGAAATGAAATAAATAGAATGAATCCTATATTTATTTATGAGTTTGAAACTTGGTAAAATTATGTAGGATATAAATATTGGTGAGATTTTAGCAATCGGTTTTCCTAACTTATAATTTCGGGACAAAATTCTTTTAAGTAGGGTAGATTGTAACGATCCTGAATTTTTAACAATTTAAAAATAAAGATATTTAATTAATTTTAAATATTTGAGATAATTTTAAATTGAATTCCAATAAAACTATGAAATTTAGCGATTAAATTTTAGAATTTAATCTATTTAAAGTTGAACTAAATTTAAATTTAACTTTGAAGTTTGAAGTTGAATATTGAAGTTGTATCTAAAATTCGAGCTAATGACTTAGAAAAAGAATTTAGGTATAAGAATTATTATTTATGAAAATTAATAAATTTGTGGTTAGTTTAAATAACATTCTTTAACTTAAATAAAATAGAATAAAATTTTAATCAATAACAAAATAAAAAAAATATATATACTAGTTAAAATTTTAACAAAAGTAATCAAGCAAAATAGTACAAAAACAATTGGATTTAAATAAGAAAGAAAATATAATATAAAAAAAAATAAAAAAAAATATATAAAAAGAAACATTGCCTTACTCCTTTCAGCTGCAAACACGCCGCTTCACACGCCTTGATTCACGCAGTTTTTCATGTCTCCATCCCCTTCTTAAAAACATGCCGTGTTCCATGCCGTAAACCATACCCTAAAACACACGTTCTCTTCTCCTTAAAAACACGACACCCTTTCCCCCAATTCATTCAAACCCTAAACAATTTCAAACCGAAGAAAATTTAATGGCGGCCTCTCCAATTCGTCTTCGTTCGCCTTCAAATTAGGGCTTCGGCTTCATTCTTGCTTCAAATCTCTCGCGTGCTCTTCACTTCGTTTGCAAAGGTGTGTTTTTGGCTCACGATTGATTTTAATGCAAGTTCTTAAATTTGTTGAATTGAATCTTGGTTGCATGCTATGATTTGGGGCTATCTGCTATCACTTACGCGGTTACTTGAATCTGAACTAACAAAAACAGTTGCTTTGTGAATTTAAATTTAAAACTGTTAAGAACAGATGCTATTTGCTGTCACTTGCTCGATTTGTTTGAATTTTAATTGATAAGAACAGATACTATAATTTTATTTAAACTGGTAAGAACAGACACAAATTTGGAATTTATATTTTTTAAAACTGTTAAGAACAGATGCTGTTAAATTTATTTATAAATTGATAAGAACAAATGCTATTTAGTTTTGTTTTTAAAACTAATTAGAACAAATGCTACTGGATACTTGTTTTTAAAAACTGATAAGAATAGATGCTAGTTGATAATTTGTTTTAAATTTAAATTGATAAGAACAGATGCTATCAATTTTTTTTTCTTATTTAAACTAATAAGAACAGATGCTATTTAATATATTTGAATATTTGTTTTTAAATACATAAGAACAAATGCTAAGATGCTATCAAGTCGTGATTTGTTTTAATTGATGAGAGCAGATGCTACCCAATATTTGTTTTGTTTTGCTGCATGCTTTGTGATTTGAAACTGCTACCATCATTTGCAATTGTGACCGCACTTCATATATATATGCATTTATGTATGTATATATGAGATTGTTGTCATCGTGACACGATCTTCTGTCTACTGGACAATTTTGTTTTGCTTACTGTTCCATGGATGCATTTTGATTTCTTCTGTTGGTTCATGACATTTGTTTTGGGTGTTTGTTGTACATATGAAATTGATTCATATGTATGGTAGACATGGTTTAATTTTGCTTTGACTGGGTTCACTGAGTTTCAATGTTGATCTTTGTAACTTGTTGTTACACTGGTATACGAGGTGGTTCAACATTTTATTGTTTGCTTTGGGGTTGAACTTGTCTCAGACCTTGACCTATAATATTTTGAAAACTTGATGATAACTGTTATGTATGTATGCATGTGAGTAAGTCTGTATTTATTTGATAAATGCTTATTTATGGTTTCTAACTTCTCTGTTCTTAGTTCAGAAACATATGATTTTAGATCAAGTTTAAAAATCTTTGCACGTGAGTAAACTTTTTACTAAAGTTTAATTAAGTTATTAGCTGTTGCTATGAGATTGTGATGATGTTACATACATATACATATGCCACTGAAGTGTTTGCAGTTTCCCCGAGTTTTTGTGCTTCTGACCCGAAGCAGGGGATTGATTGACCCAAAGTGGTACTCGGGTGATTATGTTTTTGACTCGGAGCATAAGGTTTTAAAACCTGAGAATTTTGTGCAGGTTTTTGAGACTGTGATTTTACAGTTTTTAAAATCTTGAATGAAACTCTTATTTTAAAGATTTAAAATTTAATCAAATGTAAGACTTAAATTCTGTGTGAATCAAGACTTGAAAACAGTTCAGGTTTAAGCCTGAGAAGCTTTGCAGTTTTAAATTTTAGAATAAATTCATATTTTAAGTTGAAACTTGATTCAGGTAATATTTGAATCTGAATTCAAATATAGTTTTGAGTTCAAAGTTTTTTAAAAGTGAAATCTTAAAATTAAATTCAGTTTTAAATAAAAATTAAAACAGTTTGCAGGGTTTTATAACAGAGAAGTTGCAGTTTTCATGTTTAATGAAATTCATGTTTAAGTTTAAGACTTAATTCAAGGTTTTGAAAATGAAATTTTTTGTCTGCACTTTGGTTTATTGATGTTGATCTCTTGAGTTGTTTCACTGCCATACTTGTAGCTTGGTCATTTGATGCACTGCCTTGATTTACCTTGTCTCTATTTTGACTCTTGATCATTTCTGCATAGTGCATTGACCTTTATGTCCATGTAGTTGCATGTTTTGACTTCATAGAGTCTCTTGATGGTTCATTGCCACTTACTGTTGCTCTTTGCATTTTGTCACTTGAACTTTTGTGACACTTGAACATTTGGGGTTTCTGACCTGTGCACATTGGTCATTGTTGATGTTCTTCTCTTATGTACATTTGTGATCTTCATTAGCATGTACTCTGTCATTGCCATATTGAGATCATCATGTAGCTTACCGTGTTCATTTGAATACTTTGTGTTTCCAAAATTTTGATATGTCCACCTGATTTGATGCGTTTGCATATGCTCTGTCTTTGAGCTGCTGTGTTGATTTGCATTGCTTGTACCTGGGTTATCTCACTGATCATTTGTATACACACAGTTGTGTGCTTCTCGGTTGCACTGTAGTTTGGCCTGCATCCCTTTGTTTGATCATCAGTTGTAGCTTGTTATATTGTATCTTGAAGTTATTGCCGTAAGCTCTGTTGCACTTCGATGTGATCTGGTCTTTGACCTTATATCTGCAGTGGCATTGTACTGTTTATCCATGACATGCTTAACTGTAGCTTGTATCACCTGTTCCCCTGTACTTGTTTGGCTCTGCGATTCATCGCTGTTGCCTCTGTGTTTGTTGTGTCTGCTGCTCCATGCACTTGTTTCACTGTAAATTATACAGGCTTCACTGCCCTGTACACAATCTGGATTGCATGCTGCCGCTGCATGTTTGTTTGCTTACTGTTTTGTTCAAGTTGGCACTAGTTTTGCCTTGTGCATTTTCTTTGCAGCGATTTGTCCGATTTGCGCTTGCACGCGTGTTGGCGAGGCAGTGCACATGTGTATAAATATACGTGTGTACTGCAGCCACACGGGATTGACAGATTTTAAAATTTTAAGTTGTTAATAATGAAAATCCATAATAGATTTAAATTGATTCATTTGTTTCGTCATCTCTGTCACCATTTTATTCCGTTCATTGCAAATTTATTTACTTGAATTAAGATTAATCCTGACTCGAGTGTTTTGTGTTTTGCAATTAACGCTCGGGTCAGACCGAGTATTTTTACAGCTTGAAGATTTTCAGGCCGCGAAGTTAGAGAGAGGGGATTTCGGCATTCACTAAAGTTTTCAAGAGATTTTTCTTGTATTTAATAAAAGATATATTCTGCTGTATAAAAATTTAATGCATTGTACAAACTCTGTATATAAAAGAAAAATTCATTTACGAACAATATTATGTTATTCTGTGATTCTGTGGCTGATTCTGTTTAAACTCTATAAACTGACTAACAATCCATCATTTTGAATGTTTCTAGTTGGTTTAATTACCGACTAGAGGCGGTCAGAGTAGCGGGTCGTTACACTACAGGCCGACGCGGCCCCCTAGGTCTCAGATCGTCGCTCCAAATCCAATTACAGCCGTTAATATCGAAGAACTCGATGCTCTTTACAAGTTTACAGTTGAAATTTTTTCGAAATAATCGATGGATTTGGAGAAATTTGAGGGAGAATAGGATTGAATATCAGCCATTAACTGTAGGAAGAGCGGCTGCGTTGTAACCCTAGGTTTTTTTATTTATTTATTTTGTGAATAAAGGCTATTTATAGGAAACGATAAATATTATTTATCCGGCTTTTCCAAACTCCGAATTTCGTGCGGTAACTGGCGTTCCTAGGGTTTATCCCACGTTCCGGACATAATGGAACAGGTTTTGGAAGCTAATTCGATCGTCTGTGCGAGTTACAGCAACAAACGATCGATTTTAAATTAAACCGATTAAACGAATTTCTATGCGTTTTGGCTTGCCCCGGACAAACGGTAAATCCGATTGACATGAAATTTGAAATATTACAATAATATCACATTACGGATCCGATGAAACTGGTTTCGTCGAAATCCGAGACCGTTTGAAAAATGACTATTTTAACTCGTCAAATTAATATTAAAACAATTTCGATGCGTTTCGAGCTGCCACGGTCAAACGACAACTCCGATTGCTACGAAAATTGAAATCCGATAATAACAAATTGTTACAGATCCAATGGAACTGGTTTCGTCCAATTCTGAGACTGCTCGAAAATTGGCTATTTTTCAGTCAATAATTAAATATTAAAATATTCAATTTTCACAAATTTACTTTTAATTCGATTTTAAAAGTTCTACAACATCATTCTAACTTTAATATGATGAAATAAAATTTTACAAATCATTTTTACTCATATTAAACCCGTTATTCAATTATCCAATAAATTTCAATTTTAAACATTATTAACTCTTATTATAATCCTAATATAACCTACATTCACTTTGAAAACCAATTTGAATCATATTAAACCGAATTCCAATTATTCACTCTATTTTCATATATTAAATTTCAATATCAAATTAATCGTATCAAATTCGGAATTTAATTATTCCAACATTTGTAATATTAAATTTAACAAATTTAATTATTCTTAAATCACTATCTTTTGAAATATTCAAAACGAAATTATAAAACTTAACTTTTGAAACGAATTAAAATTATAGAACAACCATTTCCATTATACGGTTATTCAATTCCCATTATTAAATTATTGAACAGGTTCCAAATATTAAATTTAAACAATTTCGCGTATCCAATAATTCATTATCATTCGAAATATTGAAATTGAACTTATAAGGTTCAACTTTTAAAACCAATTCATAATTTAGAACACTATTTTCAACTTGCAGTTATTCAATTATTCAATAAATTTTAAATATTTAATTTAAACAATTTACCTGTTCAATATTCAATATTTGATTTTAAATAGATTTTACTTATCAATCAATTACTCTATTATACCCGATGAATTCAACATTTTATTATCCTATTCAGCTTTTGATTGCAAAGGTATTCGCTAAGTAGCTTTTATTTTTCATTACTTGGATAGTTATTGTTGCAATTCATTCCAGTTATTATTATTCCAAACGAATCACAATTTTTTTCTGACATTAAAACACGAAATCTTATTAAATTAGCTATTTTAATTATCGAAAATTTACGGGTCGTTACAAAATACCAAACCGTTTTAACCCAGGATAAAATAAAAAAGTGTTATAAATATTTGATAGAATGAAGCATTGATTAACATTTATTGTTTTGTTTATTTTATTGATTGACTATTTGAATTAGGGTCGACCAGTTGATGAGTAGTTTACCTTTTTATATGCATGGGCTGGGTAGACAATAAATTAAGAATGATTAAATATGAACACCTTGTGATTAGAATTTCACAGCTTGACTATAAGGGTTCGGTAAAAATATTGGTTAAGCAGGAAATATAATAAAAGATATTTACTAAAATTTTAGAAAAAAAGATATTTTATCTTTTAAATGAAATGGTTTCTTTTGAAAGAAAATAGAAATATCGGAGAATAAATATTTTGAAGAGATTATATAATAAAAATGATTTATATAAAGAATGGTTTTATAACAATGTTTTATAAAACAGAAAGATTTTCGACGACCAAACCCGATGGTTTTAAAATGATTTTCGAAAGGATTTGGAAATAGAAATTGTTGTAGATTTGAATTATTTGTAATTATTAGTGTAAATAATTTTGCCACTTCGGGATATATAGTGATTTGTTATGCTACCGATGATTCGGGTAACTCATAAGTAAAAATGGGCAAGGGAGATGGAGATGTTATACTGCCTCAGCATAGTCCACTCTCGTTGTAGAGGGATATACATATCTATATTTATTTTTGGAAGGCTGAGAGCCAGTTGCCTTGTTATGGCTAGAAACCTCCCAATCAGGTAGCATATAGTTTTGTATGTTTGTATATTGATATCATTTCAGAAAGATGATTTGTTTTAAGATCCTGAAGTAAAAGACAAGTTTGAACATAAAAGATATACATATACATGTTTCAGAAGTTTTGAAATAAGAATTCGGGAATAAAGTCCAAAGAGATAATTTTCGTAAAGATAACTAAACTTGGAAATCTGAATGTGAAGATTAAGCTAAGTATTTAGATTTGGAACCTACATTTGCATGATATGTGCTATGTAGTTTGGGAATTACATATTTGTTGTTGCAATGTAGGCTCCGTGAGTCCTATTTGTGGTAGAAGAACTATGTTGGCTTAATCATGTATCTAATTTAGTACCTAATTTGATAGGGGTACGGAGATAGTCACAAGTGGTAGTGATGCAGCTCCAATAATAACCTAACATTTTTTTATTTATTGTTTGTTATATATCATGTCTTGATGTATTTTTCCTACTTGCTATTTTATTCCACATTTATCATGTTTATTGAGTTTGCGGGAATAACTACTGTTGACTCTCTTATTAGAGTTGTGCAGCGGTAGATTTGTTTGTATTTTGTTACGTATTAAAGCACACCTAGTAGATTAAATTAATTACTCTGATAACTTATGCAATTGAAATTGTATCCTATACATTTACTAGTGTTGAATATTTATCAAATATTGTGTATTAAGTTGGTAGTTTTCATTCGTAGTTTTAGAACGAATGGATTTTTTGGTGATTTTGACTGGTCTAAAACTCGAGGCGTTACATTTGGTGTCAAACCTTAGGTTAGGTGCCTAACTAAAATTTCTCTAGGTTAGTAAGTCAATCTGAAAATTTTACAAACGAAACTACCTTAATTTGATAAATAAAATGGATAGGAGAAGGCATCGTACCTCCGACCGCGGTTATGGGTGATATTACTATTTTTGCTTTGCTCAACTTTAGTTAATTGTTGTTTTTTGTTATATTTTTCTATCCTTATAATTACGAGGATGAAATTCTATTAAGAAGCGGAGAATGTAACAACCAGAATTTCACCACTTTAAAATATACTATTTAAAGTGATTTTAAATATAAAATATATAACATTTTATGATTTAAATAATATTTGATAAGATTTTCAAAGAGAAATATACGTAAAAATAGGAATAATAGCTTCTATCGACCAAAGTGACAAAATCCTGATTTCAGAAAAATAAGTTTCAGTGGTTAAATAAATTATTTTAATTAATTTATGAGTGTTTATACTTTTAAATAAGATTATAAAAAATTATTTTGAAATTTGGTTTACATAAATAAATAGTTTAACTGAAACATTAAAATGTGACCTTAAAACATTTTGTCGAAAATCAACGTTTTGTCGATTTAAATTTGTCGCAACATTGTTGCGCCTTTATTTTCTTATATATGAACATATATTCAAATAGTATAAGTATTATTTAATTCATTAATCGAGTTTACTTTTACTAAATATAATTAGAAAATTCTAGAACGTAATTAATAAAAAGTAAGCATAAAAAGACAAAAAGTGTTATAGAAGTCAAAAAGTAAACATTAAGTCAAACAAACATAATCATTATATTCTTTACTTAATATTTAATTGAAAATGGCATAACGTAATGATTTGAATTGTGATGTTAAGTGTTGAAAAAATTAGTTTTCTTAAAGTATAAGCAAAGGGTATTTTGGTCTTTTTACAAAATATATTTTATTCAACAAAAATTTCTATAAATAACTAGCACTTCTATCCTAAATTACACACATTCCATTCTTCTTCTTCTTTTTTTCTAAGCTTCTTCTTCCTCCTAAGAGCTTTGATGGCCTCCATGCCTCTCTTAAATAATTCCAAAAGCGTAACAAAGTTATGGCAAGAACAATCGAAAACGTATACCACTTAAGTCAAGTTCAAGGAGTAAATTCCATCCATCCACCCAAGGCTGTGCCCACCTAGAAGCCTTCTCTACCTCTTTTCATCTCAACGTCTAGGATAGTGGAGCTATAGCCGGATTTCAAGAAGATTTGGGAAATAGCAGCGAAGCTATAGTCAAATCAGTAGTGACAAAGTTAGCAAAATTGGTAGGAAGTACGATTTAGATCTAGAGTTCCTTGCCTAAAGTTTGACGTAGTGGAATCCAAAGTGAGTTATTTCTTCTTTTAAGTTCATTAAAATCATTGTTAAGTTGAAGGAGCTTTAAGTGTTAAGTGTTGTTTGAAAACCCTTGTTTACTTTATTTGCTAAAACAATGGTTTTATTTCCTTGTTTGACTATCTGGATGGTTAACTAAGTATTTTAAAATTTAAAGTTAAATACTTAATATGGTATACGGAAACGACTAGTACATGTGTTTCGTTTGTGAGATCCAAAGAAACTTGGGCGAGGGATGGAACATGTCAAAATGAAATCTCGGATGCTCCAAAACAAATATTAAACTATTTTAACCAAGGTAAAATAAAAAGTGTTATAAATATTTGATAGAATAAAGCATTGATTATCATTTATTATTTTGTTTATTTCATTGATTGATTGTTTAAATTAGGCTCGACCTATCGATGAGCAGTTTACCTTTTTATATGCATGGGCCGGGTAGATAATAAATTAAGAATGATTAAATACGAACACCTTATGATTAGAATTTCACAGTTTGACTATAAGATGTTCGATAAAAATATTGATTAAGCAGGAAATATAATAAAAGATATTTATTAAATTGTTGGAAATAAATGATATTTTGACTTTTAAATGAAATGGTTTCTTCAGCAGGAAAATAGAAATGTTGGAGAATAAATATTTTGAAGCGATTATGTAATAAAAATGATTTATATAAAGAATGGTTTTATAAAAATATTTTAAAAAATGAAAAGATTTTTGAGGACTAAATCCAATGGTTTTAAAATGATTTTTGAAAGGATTTGGAAATAGAGTGTGTAAACGATTTTGGAGATATAAAGTGATTTGTTACGTTACCGATGATTTGGCTAATCCATCACTAAAAAGTGGGCAAGGGAGGTGCAACCCTCAGTATAGTCCACTCTCATTGTAGAGGGATATACATACCTATATTTATTTTCAAAAGGCTGGGACACAGTTGCCTTGTTATGGCTAGAAACCTACCGACCAAGTAACATATATTTTTGTTTGTTTATATATTGATATCATTTCAGAAAGGCAATTTGTTTTCAAATCACCAAGTAAAAGACTAGTTTGAACATAAAAGATAAACATATTCATATTTCAATAGTTTTGAAACAAGAATTTAGGAATAAAGTCCAAAGTAATCATTTTCGTAAAGATGATTAGATTTGGAAATCTAAATTTGGAGCCTACATTTGCATGATATTTGGTATGTAGTTTGGGAATTGCATATTCGTTATTGCATCGTAGGCTCCATGAGTCCTAAATGTGGTAGGAGAACTATGTTGGCTTGATTCTGTATCTAATCGGGTACCCAATTAGATAGAAATACGTAGGCAGTCACAAGTGGTAGTGATGAAGCCCTGATATAACATAAAACTTTTTGTTTATTATTTTCTATATATCGTGTATTGATGTATTTTTCCTGCTTACTATTTTATTCCGCATTGTCATGCTTATTGAGTATGCAGGAATGGTTATTGTTGTCTCTCTCCTTAGAGTTGTGCAGTGGTAGATTTATTTGTATTTGCATTTGTTATGTATAAGAGCACATCTAGTAGATTAAATTGATTACTATGATAGCTTGTACATTTGAGTTGTATCCTACACATTTACTAATATTGAAAATTTATCAAAATTGGGTATTAAATTGGTAGTTTTCATTCGTAGTTTTAGAACAGATGGATTTTTCGATGATTTTGACTGGTCTAAAAACCCGAGTCGTTACAGTTGCATTCATGGCGATTTTATGATTAATTTTCATACATAAAATTTTGTAATCGAAACTCAAATGAAGAAGTCGTTGACTTTTGGAGTTTTCTAATTTGAAACAATTCGAAATGAATTAAAAATTAAAATTTTGAAGTTGAAACATATGTTAACGCTAATTAGAGATCTTAGGAGTTTAAGGAAACGTTAAATTACACGTTAAGGAATTAAATAATAAATCAAACGGAACAATCAAAATGATCAAATATAGGCTACTGGCTAACTGCTTAGGGAGGAGCTGTTGATCGATGAATGGAATGACGGTTAGCATTTGGCAAGGCACGAACTGTCCGAATTTTATTATTTTAGACTGATTTAAATCTGGCGATTCTTACGCCTTCTAACCACTATGAATTGGAGCCAAGCCCTCTCACTGTTTTTCACATATTACATGGTAATGCAAGAAGAGCTCTGTCGGTTTCTTCTCTACAATTCAGAATTTCTTAGGGTTTTAGGTAAGGGATTTTAAATAGGTACAGTTTGGCACAGGTCCCTAATAAGTTTCAAAATACATAAAATCCCAGTAAAAAAGTTTGCAAATTAGGTCCCTAGAATTAAGTTACCAAATAATGGTGTATACTTATGCAATTATTCAGTGAATAATTGCAGACATTATGCAATTATATCAATCAATTGCATATGTTTCCACAATTATTCGCTAGAAAATTGCAGAAAATTCCACGGTTATTCACAGAAAAATTGCGGAAATTTCCGTAATTTTTTCAAAAATTTATGGAAAATTCCGCAATTATTCACCAAAAAATTGCGAAAATTTCCTCAATTATTCACTGAAAAAATTGCATAAACTTATGCAACTTTTGGATATAATTGCATAAATGTCTGCAATTATTCGGTGAATAATTGCATAACTATATGCAATTACTTAGTAACTTAATTCTAGGGACCTAATTTACATACTTTTTTTACTAGGGTTTTTGTGTATTTTGAAACTTATTAGGGACCTGAGCCTAATATTCACTTTTAAATATTTATTTCTAATTCTATTCTTCTTAAATCCTTGAAATTATGAATTTGGTTCATATGCAATCTAATTATTGTATATTTCAAAAGGAAAAGGTCATAAAAGAGATTAGGAGCATACGCATAATCAAATTCAAGAGGAAGAAAGAAACCATGTGTAAGTGGAAATCGTAGTCTTGTTTTGCTTAGTAATTTGATAGTATAAGTTGGATTTGATGTATTCCTTGAGGAATTTTGTTCACGAAAAGACTAAACTAAAACCCTAAAACTCCCCTAAAGCGAAATGCCAATTCTTATATTGTTGGAATCTCAATTATTCTATATTAAAATAGTGGAATTTGTGTATCTATTGCGATTTGAATATTTTACATTCTATTCCACTTCTCACTTTTCTCTTTTGTTGTGATTAAGGGTGCTAAAAATAAAATAAATTAGTAAAAATTGTGTAAACTACGAATTCTCTTATCCGTAGTTTACACTATCAATTTTCATAATTTATGTATGAACCCATCTTTAAGAGGTTAAAGGGTTTGAATTACATGTTCTATTGGTACGGATTCAACTATGTTAATATAAAATAAGTTGGTAACTGATTCCATTTCATTATGCAAGACTATTATTAGGCTACGAATATTAGCAAAATTTTAAAGTTATTGTATGGAGTTAGACTTGTTAAAATATGAAGTTTTGATATTTAAAATGTTTAGATATGATGCAAAACCTTCGCACGCTTAGAAATATTTATTTATGTGTATGTGTGTATATGCGTATAAATAACGTATAATTAATAACGCATTAATCGTGCAGAATAAATAAGCTTGTAATTAGCAATAAAACCCCTTAGAAAGAAGTTCGAATAATTAAGGAAAATAATTTATAGTTAAAGGTGAAATAAGGAGATTTCCTTATATGGCCTTAATGCGAAACGCAGTGAGGTATATACGGTAGTATGTTAGGGGAGTGGAAATATAACTAAGTTATAGGGATGTGAGGCTAATCAAAAGCATACAGAAGTCTTCCCAACTACTCTGGCTACCAATAGTGTGATTTTAGGGTTTATATGAGACATTTGTTAGAACCGCTATTCCTTGATTTGGACGACAATAACTATACAATCATACACATAAAAAATATATTCCATCTACTTGCAGGAAAAAACTTTCATAAGTCAAGATTGAAGATGATTAACAAAGGAGGGCAATCATCAAAATTAGAAAAGCTAATATAGTATGTCAGTGTCATAGATATATAGCTTGTAAAATCTCCTTTAGTAGATTTCAAACATTGCACAATCAAAGTTTTTTCAATCTTCATATATCACACAATATGTAACAACCCGGAGTTTTGTGAAAATTTATTATTGTCAAATGACGATTAAATTGATAGCTAATTGCTATTTGAAGTTTTTAAATTTGGTTGTGACTCTTTAATAATTTGATTAAGAAATTTAGTATCTTTGCAAATTTGAATCTTAGCCACCTATATTTTGATGCCGTGATTATTACCTAAGGCCGATACCCACTCCTCTACCCATTTTTCATTTTCGCAACCCTAAAAAGCACGAAAGAAAATAAATGGTGGCGGCTCGATCTTTTTCATCGTTCGAATCAAAAATTAGGGTTTCGATTCTTGAACTCACTCATCTTCCTCGATTGACCGCAGCTTTGATCGATTTCGTGATTGCCGACTTCAAATACTCGGTTGCTTGGATCTGTGCCCTCGAACAAGTGAGTGATTCTTTTCACTCACATCTGCTTCAATCTCAAGTTTATTAAGGTTTGAATTCCTATATTCTGTTCGTTGGATTTGTGATTTAATTTATCTCGGCATTGTTCGATTTTGTTCGTTGTTGATGATTTTTGACTTGTGTTGATTTCTTGATTTTCAAGGCTCTGACTTGATTTTGAACGGCATGTTATTTTGGCTTGATTTATCTGGACTTGTTAATTCAGGAGTACACGGCTTTAAACTGAATTGTGTATCCATCATGACCTGTTTTCTGTTTGATTTCGACCTTCATGGTTAAACTTGCTTACTGGTCCAGTTTCAGTTGCATATGGTTTTATACATTTGTGATTTCATTCGTTCACTGAACTGGTCCGGTTTAACATTTTGCTGTTTCATGACTTGATAAATTCAGATGGAACTGGTCTTGATTATTTTGTGTGTCTTCGTATAGGTGCATACATACATTTGTATGTGTGTATGCATATATCGTTGAACCTGCATTTGTGTTGTCACCACATACTTTGTTTGCATATCTTGTATCTCGTTTGAAGTATTGTTCATTTTGTTTTAAAAAATAACTATTGCATTAATTTGTATTAAGCTCTGATGCTACTTGAATCTTGTCTCCATTTCCTTGTAAATGCATTCACACTTTGCACGGTGGCTTCTGTTGGTGCCTGGTCTCTCTGGTCTTTGACTCTTGATGGCATTTGGTCAGTGTTTGCATTGTGGCCATGTTGTCTTGTTCTTTCGAGTCAGTGTAAACTTGTAGTGTCTGGACTTACCTTTGGTTGATCACATGTCCACTTCGTTGCAATACTTATTCCAGTGTGCCATGCCTTGTGTATTGGTGCTTTATCTTTGTGTATGGCTATTCGTTGACCACTTCTGATCTGATGCTCGAGTCTTACCATATATGTGCATTGGCTTGAGCCTGTCGTGCACTTCATATTTGCACTGTTTCATTTGATAGTTGTTATTGTGCATTCATTTGAGTAAATAGACTGTATTGAGTCTCTGTTGAAGCCAGACCCATGATCATATTGTCTTCATGTGTACTTAATGTTGTCTGGTTGTCCTATGGTCTTTGAGACATGTTGCATTTTGGACATTATTTCATCTCCACCTGATTATTATTTGCTGCCTGGTCGACCTTTGCAATTCACTGATCTTGGCCTTTGTATTGACATACTTGTATTTTTGAAGCTTTATTCTTAGTGTTGCTGGTGTACTTAGGTCAGTGGCATTGATATCTTTAGCTTGTAGTTGAACACTGCTGTAATTTTTTGCACTTGTGTACTTTATATATTGTGTAGCCACTTGATCAATTTATTGAGCTTGTACACTTTTATTTCACTTGAGTTGAATCCAGTTTTATAACTCGGATTTGACCTTGTGCTGATTCCTATTTCATCACTGTAGTGGCGAGGCAGTACACGTGTGCGTGTATTGCAGCCCTAGCAGAAGTGACGTTTTAATTGATATTTCAATTACTTGAAGTTTGTCGTTGATTCAATATAATATGTTTTGAATTGTATTTTGATTCGTTTTGATTTGATCATTTTGTTGTTGTCTAATTATCTTCCACATAATTAGATTATGAGTTTCTAGTTATTTATTTAATAAATAGATTTTGTTGTTAACTGCCGTTTAGGCAATTCTGCTGATTTCTAAATTATCTTCATTGATTTTGGTTCGTTGATTTTTTGGGTACATCATCACTGTAGTGGCAAGGTAGTGCACGCAAGCGTGTACTGCAGCCACACGGTAGTTCTTTTATTAATATTCTATTTGCTTTTGATTTACGGATCTTTTGCATATTCCATATGCTGTAGTGGCGAGGCAGTACACGTGTGCGTTCACTGCAGCCCTACCCGTGTTGACCTTTTAATTGATGTTTTGATTGTTTGAATTGTTTCGTGCGTCCAATTCCATAATTTGAATTTGTTGATTTGTTGTTTAACACCGTTACGTGTTATATTTACCGTTATCTGATTTCCTTATTTAAGAATCGGATAGGTAAATTTTTTGTGACTACCGTCTATTTGATTATTTAATTATTATTGCTTCTGCGCATTAATAACCAAGTTTGAATTAGACTGACCCGTGTATTATTTTCTTTTGAATTTAATACTTGGGTCAGACCGAGTATTTACAGGTTGTTGATATCTTACTTTGGGTTGCTGCTAGAGCTATGAAGTCTTTTCATACTTTTTGGAGTAGTCGTTGTCTTAGTATAGGATGTTGTATATTCATGTATATTATTCACGATAATGTACTTGTATATGTAACTTCCAGAGTCGACAGATGTAGTTGTATCATATGTGTTGTATCACATGTATATCAACTGACTTCAGTTATATATATATTAGACTTTTGATTATCTATGTTCCGCACTTAGCTTGTCTGTGTTATTATTATATATATTGTCCTAAACTATTATGAACCATCGTAGTTCATTTTATACTGGAATTGGGTATGTAGATGTGAGTAAATAAATAAGAGATGGAAAATTTAAAAATATATACTACTCCTATCGAGGTAACCAATACTAGTGTAAGGCCTAACTACGGATGGCCGCTCCTATCCAGCCTTATTCTTCGTAATAACAGATAGTATTTCCTTTAATACTCTTTGTTATTGTGAGCAAAGAGGTGTGGCGTCACAGTTGGTATTAGAGCTTGGGGTTTATGGACATAATATAAAACATAACTTAGATGGAACATGTGTTACAACTATTAGTCGATGTTTTGTTGTGCTATGAGTCAAAACTAAGGTTTTGAAATTATGATGAAGTTTTTAAAATTTCCTTATAAAAAAATAAAAAAATAAAAATAAAAGTGAATTTGTGTATTGATGATTGAATGATTTGTGTTCTGTTTATCAGAGTGCGCAGCCGAAATAGTGAAACTGTCTTCGCTGAGTACAGCTGATATCCTTTTTGATTTAAAAATCAAAATATGAAATTGAAATAAATTTCATTTGATATTTACATAGATGTGTTTAATTTTGTTTTCTTTGAAAATTTCAAATCCGATTTGAGGATCCGAAGCGATTGCAGTTATGTGAATTTGTTGAGATTTTTGCTGTTTTGAATTATCTTCATTGAAGATATATTTGAATGATTTCTTTGTTCATTTTGAGGTATACTGCAACGACCCAGAATTTTTAGAAATTAAAATTTGAATATTTAATTAATTTTAAATATTAATAAGTGAATTTATAAGTCAAATAAATTTTTATTTGAATTTTTGGATTTAATTGAATAATTAAATCGATAATTGAATATGTTAAATTATAAAAATAATTGAAAATTGAGTTAAATATGATTGAAAATGATTTGTAAAATTTTATTTTATCATATGGGAGTTAGAACGATATTTTAGAACTTTTAAAATCGAATTAAAAGTTAATTTGTGAAAATTGAATATTTTAATATTTAAATCGACTAGTGAAAATAGTCAATTTTTGAACAGTCTCAGAATTGAACGAAACTAGTTCCATTGGATCCGTAATAGTTAGTTATTACTGGATTTCAAATTTCGTGTCAATCGGAGTTATCGTTTGATCGTGGCAGCTCGAAACGCATCGAATTATTTTTAATTTTAATTTGACGAGTTAAAATAGCCATTTTTCAAAAAGTCTCGGATTTCGACGAAACCAGTTTCATCGGATCCGTAATGTGATATTATTGTAAGGTTTCAAATTTCAAGTCGATTGGATTTACCGTTTGTCCGTTACAAATTAAAACGCCTAGAAATCGACTTAAATCGGTTTAATTTAAATTGAGCGTTTACAGCCATAACTCGCACATACTTCCGAATTAGCATCCAAAACCTGTTCCATTGTGTCCAGAACGTGGGGTAAACCCTAGAAATGCTGGTTACGGCGCGTAAATCAGAGTTCGGAATTTCCGGATGAATAGTGTTCGATTTTCTTCTATAAATAGCACCCTACCCCTTTACAAATTAAAAAAAAGAAAAAGAAACCCTAGTTTTCAAAGTGCAGCCGCCACCCTATTATAAACGGCCAGAATTGTCCTAACTTCTTCCCTCTAGATCTTCCAATCCGTTAACAATTAGAGGAAGTTGTCAACATGAAAGTTGGAGAGGGGAGTGAGAGCTACGATGTGAACGGTGGAGATCGTTTTTGGTGTCGTGTGGGGGGAGTTATGGGGCCGCGTGCGTGGGCCGTTCCTTCTCGAAATGCGTGCAAACCATAGGGCCGAGCTTGCTCTCCTTGGGGCCGAAGGTGGAGGAGGGGGTGAGCTAGGAGTTGCAACTTCCTGATCGCGTTCAAGTTCATCGATGGGGTCGAATTTCTAAACCCTAATATGTATGGATGGGTTCTTATGAACGGCTATCTTCCTGTAGCTTGAACGTGGGAGAAGGAGATGATAAGAACGGCTATGATGGAAAGATGAGGGATCCAATGGCCCATGTTAGTTGTAGGTTTTAAATTTTTAAAGTTATGTTGTAATTGTTATTAAAATCGTGTTCAAACTTCAAAAATTCATATCTTTTTCATACGAGGTCGAAAAAATGCAAACTCAGTTGCATTGGAATCGTATGGACGAGTACTACGCGATGGAGTTGGTTTGGAGTCGTTTGGAGTTAGTGAGAATTTTGGCTAAAATTAAACGTCCGTTTAATTTTATTCGAAATAAATCGCTAAAACGAAATAAAATCAAGGTGAGAACTTCTCACTCAATCGAATCAGTTTCGATTTTATTTTAAATAGTTAGATTTAAAATATTTGAATGCATGTTTGAATGTTGATTGATATCTATTGATTGTTAAAATAGACATTATACGCCGTTAGTAAGCGGATGTTATTTATTAAAAACATATACCGCGAATATTTCATAAACAGTGAAATTGGTATTATATATATAATAGCAATATATATATATATTGGCATATGTATATATTGCAGTTGTTGATTCCCCGCATTTTTTAGCGGATGAGACCTTATTACGCCGTTATTAAGCGGATAATATTTAATAAGAACATATACCGCGATAATTTCGTACTGGGGCGAAATTGGTATTGTGCTAATGTTTGTGGATGCAGGAAAACAGGTTGGAGGGATCCAACTGGATTGCTCAACAGTTTTTATTTGATTTCAGATATTTTGATATTTGATGGATTATCATATCGATATATGATGGATCGTTGTAGTCGTGATTGACTATTTGGTGTGTAGCATCATTGGACCAAATTTGGAATTTTAAAATGATTTTAAAGTGATTTTTGAAAATATACTATATTTTTGGAATTGATTCATTTTAAATAAATAAACGTTATAATTTTTAAAGTTATAAAAATTATGATTTTTGAGAAATATAGTAAAAAAACTGATTTTTGAGAATATGATGCTAATGATTTTATAAAATAGTTAAATCGGAATTTTTGAATTTATTATGAAAAGTTGAAATATAAGATTTATAAAATTTAATTATTTTATGAATCAAAAGGAAGAAGTTTTTAAAGGAATTTAAAGGAGTTTTAAAAGAATAATATAAATTGATTTATATTAAGAGATTTATAAATGGATATTTATAAATTGAACTATTGACATTATAAAACGAGTTTTTATAAGTGTTTGAATGAAGTGAAAATGAATTTCATAATTGAATGGAATTTATAGAATTTTATACGGTGAAGTTATAAATGGAATTTTATAAGCAGTAGGTTTATAAAATTTATTAAGTTATTAAATAATGATTTTGGATAAATGAATGAATCTTATAAGTTAGAAGATTTATAATTTGGGAAGTTTAAAAGAACGATCTTTGTAAAATAATCGTTTTATAAGTATTTAACTTATAATATGAACTTTTAGTTTATAATCGAGTTATAAACTGGAATAGGTTAATAAAAGAATTTATAAAAAGGAAGTTGTTATAAAATAAATAGAAATGGAATTTATAAACGTTGTTTTATAAATTCGCAAATGACTTATTTTGATAAGTAAATTGTTGAAACCTATAAATGGAGTTATATTCACATTTTTGAATAGTGAATAATCCTTTGAATTAAAATGAATAAAAGGATGAAATTGTTAATGAAGTATATTCACGTTTTTGAATAGTGAATAACATGTTAAAGGAAATGTTTTGAATGTGATATTTGAAATAGAATTAAAACGATCTAACGAAGTTTTAATTGTGTTGAGATTCGAAACCATAGATTTCAATATTTATTGTTGAAATAGACGTTTTCGAGAAATAGAAGGAAACAATGGACTATAACACTGTTGTTATAGTAAATGATTTCCGAAAGGAAATGTTTTGTATAGTATTGGGATTTATATATCTATTTAATTTCGAATCCCTATACTAGTGAATTTGGGTTGTCGTAACGATGTTTTACGTAACATTCGTTTTGGCCCAAATAAATATGTTTAAGAGAATGATTTCCTTAAGAATGAAATATATACTTAATTTCGATTGAAGTATATTGAATATTTTCCAAGTGTTGAAAATAAATAAAAATTGTGAATTACTTATGAATAAATAAGTAAGGAATTGTTTTCCAATATAAAGTGAATATTTTAAGAATTTATCTTTTTGAAGATAAATTGAAAAGAAAATTGAAATGAATAATTGAAATCGAATATTCATTAATATCTTGGAATTATAAATTCGCTAAGGAATTTATAAAAGAAAGTGAAATTGGTTTAAAAATAAATATTGATTTATTTTTGAAGTATTGAAATTTAAATATCTAGTGAAGATATTTTGGAAAATAAATAATTTGGAAAATTATTTGGAAACTGGTGATGTGTGCATATCCATTGATAGTTCAATAACCGACTATCAATATTTCCCTTTGAATGGGTATTTGGTGTGATTTGATTGAATTAGAATGCTACACTTATTTTTGAATAAGCGCTCACTATTCGGGTTAACCGGGAAAGGACCATGGGGTCGTATAACCCATTCCGAATATGTGATACGTCGTTGTGAATTGCATTGAAGATCGGTGTTGAAGACCCGGTATTTGCGAGAGCTATAGGATGACCTGTCGATTTACTCTGCACCGAGTTGCTCCGGTATAGAGTTCTCCATATGTGATGGTGAATCCGATCAGGATTGTGAATATCCGGATTGCAAGGACTTCTTTGTAAGTGCCTTCGGTTTTGTTCGATCCCGGAACAGACTTGTATGGATTGTGTGTCTGACATTACAAGTTGAGATATAAAGCCGATTTCTTTCAAATATATTTCTGTTGGTGGCGAAGAATTTATTCTTTAGCTTAACACCCTTCTCTGAGACGTACGAGCTCAGAGGTTATATAGTTGAAGTTATCAGCGATATATTCCCAATTTGGTAATGTGACATGCTGAGTGTTGCTGAAATGATCATTGTGTTGATTATTGTGATAGGATCGTTTATTTGATCGTCTATCTTAGTGATCATTGTGTTGATCATTTGTTGACCCAAAGCATGACTTTTGTATAAAGTATGTTTTTGTGGACGTGACTTCGTCGAACCTCACACCCCGGAAATGGTCAAAACAGGAAAGATGCAGCAAGGTTATGAGGGGTAACACCCTTTAGGGTATGTACATTTCCTTCTGAATAGAGGTGGTATCATGGTATGGAGCCTAGATATTTAACCTATGTGGTTACTACGAATTTATTACTTTGTGGTTGTTGGTTTTCGGGATCCCGTGAGAAAGGTCGTTTACGATCGGGGAATGGCGTGCTCGTGTCAGTAGTTACCCAGTTAGGGGTAACCCGGCCTTGTGTTGGCAGAGTTCCGGTTTGGTTCTCGGGGATGTCTTTCCAGAGGCATTCTCATGTGGCAATGGAAAGTTCCTTGGCCTGACCATTTGTTGGAAATCCAAAGAAACAATACGAAACTTGTACGGTTTTAGTTGTATAACCTGCTATGGAATGTGGCGGTAACCTGCTATTGAACATAGTTAGCTATAGTAGGCATACGATAATGGTCGTATGTTGGCTAAGATTTATATTCTACTTTCGAAATATTTGTCTGCACTATGCACTAGTAATAATATCAAATGTTCTTTTTAATGCGTAACAAGCATCTTTGACTATCATAAGGAGAAATCTCCTCCGATTCTGCGTTTGCATTGTGTGTGTGTGCGGGAGGCCTTATGGTAGTCTCATTTTTAAAAGCATTGCGAATTGAATTTAAAAATATTCCTCTATTTTGATTTTAAAGTTAAATAAACTGTTTTGAGTTCTCACACCAGTCACATGACTGACTTGGAGTTTATTGTTTTCCTTCCTAAACTCTGGGTGCCCACCAATTTTCACACGGGCAGTTAAGAGTTAAGGTTTATCAGGATATTCTGGATATTCTGGAGTTGCTGGAGGCAAGCTGGATGGCATGGCGTATTACTTATATAGTATTTCTTTTTCCGCTGCACTGTTTGTTTGATGTTGTACACTCTGATGATATGATGATATGATGTAATGAAATGTAATGTAATAACTGATATAGTTCTTTGTTTAAAGATTATTCATTTATTATTATATGTTGTTCCGCTGCGAATTGTGAGATTCTGATGTTGTTCTGTTGTTTTCTGTTCTGTCCTATTTTCTTCTGTTTTTTTCTTTTTCCTCTATTCTCTTTTTCTTCTATTTTCTTTCTGTTCTATCTTCTATTTTTCTTTTCCCTCCATCTTCTACCTTATCTATTATCTTCTTTTCTTTCTCTTCTTTTCTACTTTTTCTTTTCTTAAATTTTTCTTAAAACCCCTAAGGGTTCGTATTTTCGTTCATCTTAAATTAAACAAAGGAGATTAGTGTCTATTCAAGGAGTACGGACTTACGGGTCTTTACATCTGGTATCAGAGCTTATGGTTAAGCGACAACCGTGGTTCTGTTGGGTATTTCTCAATAGAGATAGAGTCAGTAGTACTCTAGATTGAGTTGAGTGTAATAATAGCTATGAGAGCGTATTTGTTAGTGAATATATAAAATTGTTTTATATTGTGATGATTGGTTTATTGAGTGGCATATGAACTTTCGTCAGCGTGGTCCGCAAGACTATGCCGAAGGGGTTTCTAAACACTTGAATGGAACAATTCGACATAGTATAGTTTTAAATTGGGTGAATGGAATAATTTACCTTGATTATATTTTATATATAAAAGAATAATTTTTCAGAATTATTAAAGAGTATATAAGTTGATTTGTTTAGTTGTTTGAATAATCTAAGTAAAAGAATAATTGTATAAGTAAAGAATTATAAGAATTGAATTATGATTAAAGTGATGTACAATTGTGAAATAAACTTATATATATGAGAAGTGAAACTATATGAATATAACTTAAAATATGTTGAATGAAGTTGATATTAGTATCAAAGTAAATTAATAAAGTTAAGTGATAAATGTGAACTTGAGTTATATAAATGAAATTCAACTTTTGGTAAATTGAATTGAATGAATGGATTAAATATTAATCAATTAAATGTAAATGAAGTTGATATGAAATAATGAATGTAAGTATTAATTCGTTAAAATCTAATGTTATTGGAAGTTGAATAAGTGAATGAAGATCAATTTAATTAAACCAATTGAAAGTGAAGGTGTTAAAACAAATTGTGAATGAATATAAGCAAAAGAATTTGGTTATGTTGAATATACATTAATTGTATATAATTCATTAAGTGTTAATGAAATTGAAAGCTATGAAATTAAATTCAAATAGAAAGTAAATAAATTTGAATAGAATTGAATGTGAATTGGATTTAATTAGTGAATGCAAACTAATTAAAATTGAGAATGAATGTTGATAAAATCCAATGTAAATAAATCAAATGTGATTAAATTGAAAACCAATTCATTAATATTAATGAGAATATGAATGAATATTTATTGGTTATGGATGTTAGTTGGATGATAGTTGATTGATGTTTGCATTTGTTGTTTAGTTACATTTGCTATGTTGACATATATAGTGATTATGTTACTATATGTTGTATATTGATACTATTGTCTATATGCATGTTCTCATGTTGTTTGTTGAGTAATTAGTAGGTGCGGATCGCGTTTGCTTCGCATTTGGAGCTCGCTTTTGCGCTATATTAGCCGTATATGCTCGCTATAAAATATAAGGTACATATCTCGGATTAAATATCGTACTTTTACACTTTTTTCCCTTCGGGATGCCTCATTACTTGATGAGATGTATATTTGTGATATATATACTGTCATTTTTTTTTCGGATCGAGCCGCGCAAAGGAGACTATGGCGAATTTTTCCGAAAATTTAAGGCGTTAGAAATTTTTTGAGAAAATGGGAAAATTTTGAAAACTTAAACTTTGATTTTGGAATTGAAAGTTAAACAATAGTAGTTGTTTTTGAAAAGATAACTAAGTATGATTTCAAAACTTAGTAAAGTATTGTAAGAAGTTTAACTATGGATTTTGGAAAGTAAATAAATTCTGTAATTTTTCTTACTAGTTAATTTCGAGGACGAAATTCTTTTAAGGGGGGAAGATTGTAACGACCCAGAATTTTTAGAAATTAAAATTTGAATATTTAATTAATTTTAAATATTAATAAGTGAATTTATAAGTCAAATAAATTTTTATTTGAATTTTTGGATTTAATTGAATAATTAAATCGATAATTTAATATGTTAAATTATAAAAATAATTGAAAATTGAGTTAAATATGATTGAAAATGATTTGTAAAATTTTATTTTATCATATGGGAGTTAGAACGATATTTTATAACTTTTAAAATCGAATTAAAAGTTAATTTGTGAAAATTGAATATTTTAATATTTAAATCGACTAGTGAAAATAGTCAATTTTTGAACAGTCTCAGAATTGAACGAAACCAGTTCCATTGGATCCGTAATAGTTAGTTATTACTGGATTTCAAATTTCGTGTCAATCGGAGTTATCGTTTGATCGTGGCAGCTCGAAACGCATCGAATTATTTTTAATTTTAATTTGACGAGTTAAAATAGCCATTTTTCAAAAAGTCTCGGATTTCGACGAAACAAGTTTCGTCGGATCCGTAATGTGATATTATTGTAAGGTTTCAAATTTCAAGTCGATTGGATTTACCGTTTGTCCGTTACAAATTAAAACGCCTAGAAATCGACTTAAATCGGTTTAATTTAAATTGAGCGTTTACAGCCATAACTCGCACATACTTCCGAATTAGCTTCCGAAACCTGTTCCATTGTGTCCGGAACGCGGGGTAAACCCTAGAAACGCTGGTTACGGCGCGTAAATCGGAGTTCGGAATTTCCGGATGAATAGTGTTCGATTTTCTTCTATAAATAGCACCCTACCCCTTCACAAATTAAAAAAAAAAAAGAAACCCTAGTTTTCAAAGTGCAGCCGCCACCCTATTATAAACGGCCAGAATTGTCCTAACTTCTTCCCTCTAGATCTTCCAATCCGTCAACAATTAGAGGAAGTTGTCAACATGAAAGTTGGAGAGGGGAGTGAGAGCTACGATGTGAACGGTGGAGATCGTGTTTGGTGTCGTGTGGGGGGAGTTATGGGGCCGCGTGCGTGGGCCATTCCTTCTCGAGATGCGTGCAAACCATAGGGCCGAGCTTGCTCTCCTTGGGGCCGAAGGTGGAGGAGGGGGTGAGCTAGGAGTTGCAACTTCCTGATCGCGTTCAAGTTCATCGATGGGGTCGAATTTCTAAACCCTAATATGTATGGATGGGTTCTTATGAACGGCTATCTTCCTGTAGCTTGAACGTAGGAGAAGGAGATGATAAGAACGGCTATGATGGAAAGATGAGGGATCCAATGGCCCATGTTAGTTGCAGGTTTTAAATTTTTAAAGTTATGTTGTAATTGTTATTAAAATCGTGTTCAAACTTCAAAAATTCATATCTTTTTCATACGAGGTCGAAAAAATGCAAACTCAGTTGCGTTGGAATCGTATGGACGAGCACTACGCGATGGAGTTGGTTTGGAGTCGTTTGGAGTTAGTGAGAATTTTGGCTAAAATTAAAGGTCCGTTTAATTTTATTCGAAATAAATCGCTAAAACGAAATAAAATCAAGGTGAGAACTTCTCACTCAATCGAATCAGTTTCGATTTTATTTTAAATAGTTAGATTTAAAATATTTGAATGCATGTTTGAATGTTGATTGATATCTATTGATTGTTAAAATAGGCATTATACGCCGTTAGTAAGCGGATGTTATTTGTTAAAAACATATACCGCGAATATTTCATAAACAGTGAAATTGGTATTATATATATAATAGCAATATATATATATTGGCATATGTATATATTGCAGTTGTTGATTCCCCGCATTTTTTAGTGGATGAGACCTTATTACGCCGTTATTAAGCGGATAATATTTAATAAGAACATATACCGCGATAATTTCGTACTGGAGCGAAATTGGTATTGTGCTAATGTTTGTGGATGCAGGAAAACAGGTTGGAGGGATCCAACTGGATTGCTCAACAGTTTTTATTTGATTTCAGATATTTTGATATTTGATGGATTATCATATCGATATATGATGGATCGTTGTAGTCGTGATTGACTATTTGGTGTGTAGCATCATTGGACCAAATTTGGAATTTTAAAATGATTTTAAAGTGATTTTTGAAAATATACTATATTTTTGGAATTGATTCATTTTAAATAAATAAACATTATAATTTTTAAAGTTATAAAAATTATGATTTTTGAGAAATATAGTAAAAAAACTGATTTTTGAGAATATGATGCTAATGATTTTATAAAATAGTTAAATCGGAATTTTTGAATTTATTATGAAAAGTTGAAATATAGGATTTATAAAATTTAATTATTTTATGAATCAAAAGGAAGAAGTTTTTAAAGGAATTTAAAGGAGTTTTAAAAGAATAATATAAATTGATTTATATTAAGAGATTTATAAATGGATATTTATAAATTGAACTATTGACATTATAAAACGAGTTTTTATAAGTGTTTGAATGAAGTGAAAATGAATTTCATAATTGAATGGAATTTATAGAATTTTATACGGTGAAGTTATAAATGGAATTTTATAAGCAGTAGGTTTATAAAATTTATTAAGTTATTAAAATAATGATTTTGGATAAATGAATGAATCTTATAAGTTAGAAGATTTATAATTTGGGAAGTTTAAAAGAACGATCTTTGTAAAATAATCGTTTTATAAGTATTTAACTTATAATATGAACTTTTAGTTTATAATCGAGTTATAAACTGGAATAGGTTAATAAAAGAATTTATAAAAAGGAAGTTGTTATAAAATAAATAGAAATGGAATTTATAAACGTTGTTTTATAAATTCGCAAATGACTTATTTTGATAAGTAAATTGTTGAAACCTATAAATGGAGTTATATTCACATTTTTGAATAGTGAATAATCCTTTGAATTAAAATGAATAAAAGGATGAAATTGTTAATGAAGTATATTCACGTTTTTGAATAGTGAATAACATGTTAAAGGAAATGTTTTGAATGTGATATTTGAAATAGAATTAAAACGATCTAACGAAGTTTTAATTGTGTTGAGATTCGAAACCATAGATTTCAACATTTATTGTTGAAATAGACGTTTTCGAGAAATAGAAGGAAATAATGGACTATAACACTGTTGTTATAGTAAATGATTTCCGAAAGGAAATGTTTTGTATAGTATTGGGATTTATATATCTATTTAATTTCGAATCCCTATACTAGTGAATTTGGGTTGTCGTAACGATGTTTTACGTAACATTCGTTTTGGCCCAAATAAATATGTTTAAGAGAATGATTTCCTTAAAGAATGAAATATATACTTAATTTCGATTGAAGTATATTGAATATTTTCCAAGTGTTGAAAATAAATAAAAATTGTGAATTACTTATGAATAAATAAGTAAGGAATTGTTTTCCAATATAAAGTGAATATTTTAAGAATTTATCTTTTTGAAGATAAATTGAAAAGAAAATTGAAATGAATAATTGAAATCGAATATTCATTGATATCTTGGAATTATAAATTCGCTAAGGAATTTATAAAAGAAAGTGAAATTGGTTTAAAAATAAATATTGATTTATTTTTGAAGTATTGAAATTTAAATATCTAGTGAAGATATTTTGGAAAATAAATAATTTGGAAAATTATTTGGAAACTGGTGATGTGTGCATATCCATTGATAGTTCAATAACCGACTATCAATATTTCCCTTTGAATGGGTATTTGGTGTGATTTGATTGAATTAGAATGCTACACTTATTTTTGAATAAGCGCTCACTATTCGGGTTAACCGAGAAAGGACCATGGGGTCGTATAACCCATTCCGAATATGTGATACGTCGTTGTGAATTGCATTGAAGATCGGTGTTGAAGACCCGGTATTTGCGAGAGCGATAGGATGACCTGTCGATTTACTCTGCACCGAGTTGCTCCGGTATAGAGTTCTCCATATGTGATGGTGAATCCGATCAGGATTGTGAATATCCGGATTGCAAGGACTTCTTTGTAAGTGCCTTCGGTTTTGTTCGATCCCGGAACAGACTTGTATGGATTGTGTGTCTGGCATTACAAGTTGAGATATAAAGCCGATTTCTTTCAAATATATTTCTGTTGGTGGCGAAGAATTGATTCTTTAGCTTAACACCCTTCTCTGAGACGTACGAGCTCAGAGGTTATATAGTTGAAGTTATCAGCGATATATTCCCAATTTGGTAATGTGACATGCTGAGTGTTGCTGAAATGATCATTGTGTTGATTATTGTGATAGGATCGTTTATTTGATCGTCTATCTTAGTGATCATTGTGTTGATAATTTGTTGACCCAAAGCATGGCTTTTGTATAAAGTATGTTTTTGTGGACGTGACATCGTCGAACCTCACACCCCGGAAATGGTCAAAACAGGAAAGATGCAGCAAGGTTATGAGGGGTAGCACCCTTTAGGGTATGTACATTTCCTTCTGGATAGAGGTGGTATCATGGTATGGAGCCCAGATATTTAACCTATGTGGTTACTACGAATTTATTACTTTGTGGTTGTTGGTTTTCGGGATCCCGTGAGAAAGGTCGTTTACGATCGGGGAATGGCGTGCTCGTGTCAGTAGTTACGCAGTTAGGGGTAACCCGGCCTTGTGTTGGCAGAGTTCCGGTTTGGTTCTCGGGGATGTCTTTCCAGAGGCATTCTCATGTGGCAATGGGAAGTTCCTTGGCCTGACCATTTGTTGGAAATCCAAAGAAACAATACGAAACATGTACGGTTTTAGTTGTATAACCTGCTATGGAATGTGGCGGTAACCTGCTATTGAACATAGTTAGCTATAGTAGGCATACGATAATGGTCG
Organism: Allium cepa; assembly: GCA_030765085.1. Taxonomy (NCBI): domain Eukaryota; kingdom Viridiplantae; phylum Streptophyta; class Magnoliopsida; order Asparagales; family Amaryllidaceae; genus Allium; species Allium cepa. The sequence continues at coordinate 761,487,280 of CM060937.1, read as the reverse complement.
TATGTTGGCTAAGATTTATATTCTACTTTCGAAATATTTGTCTACACTATGCACTAGTAATAATATCAAATGTTCTTTTTAATGCGTATCAAGCATCTTTGACTATCATAAGGAGAAATCTCCTCCGATTCTGCGTTTGCATTGTGTGTGTGTGCGGGAGGCCTTATGGTAGTCTCATTTTTAAAAGCATTGCGAATTGAATTTAAAAATATTCCTCTATTTTGATTTTAAAGTTAAATAAACTGTTTTGAGTTCTCACACCAGTCACATGACTGACTTGGAGTTTATTGTTTTCCTTCCTAAACTCTGGGTGCCCACCAATTTTCACACGGGCAGTTAAGAGTTAAGGTTTATCAGGATATTCTGGATATTCTGGAGTTGCTGGAGGCAAGCTGGATGGCATGGCGTATTACTTATATAGTATTTCTTTTTCCGCTGCACTATTTGTTTGATGTTGTACACTCTGATGATATGATGATATGATGTAATGAAATGTAATGTAATAACTGATATAGTTCTTTGTTTAAAGATTATTCATTTATTATTATATGTTGTTCCGCTGCGAATTGTGAGATTCTGATGTTGTTCTGTTGTTTTCTGTTCCGTCCTATTTTCTTCTGTTTTTTTCTTTTTCCTCTATTCTCTTTTTCTTCTATTTTCTTTCTATTCTATCTTCTATTTTTCTTTTCCCTCCATCTTCTACCTTATCTATTATCTTCTTTTCTTTCTCTTCTTTTCTACTTTTTCTTTTCTTAAATTTTTCTTAAAACCCCTAAGGGTTCGTATTTTCGTTCATCTTGAATTAAACAAAGGAGATTAGTGTCTATTCAAGGAGTACGGACTTACGGGTCTTTACATATACGTGTAAATTTATGTTGCATATTACTGCATTATTTTTACGTTGAACCGATGTTTGGTTTTAAACGTATTTTGTTGTCGTTATTTTTATAACGGGATTTTTACACCAATGCTAAATTTTTGAAGCCTGGTGTTTTGTTGACATTTTAACGAATGAAAATTCACTGATATTATATTTTGATGCAAATTATTATGATGAGATTTTGACGTTTAAAAATTACAGTCGCTTTGACTTCAGTAACCATCAAATTTTAAAGTGGATTTTCAAGCGGTTATTCCGCAAAGCTGATTTTGAGATCCGTTTCTACGGTGTTTTGACAAGTACAATTTTCTTATTGAAATTGTCATTAATGCTACTGTTTTTATCATGGATTTGCAAATCGTTTTAAAAATAAAATTGTTTTCCAAAATTTTTATAGTTTACGCTTTAAGAAGAATGAGGAAGCGATTTAAACAATTCAGCAAAATCGAGGACTATGAACCCTTTCTTTTACTGATTCTCTTAATTCCGGACTTGTTCGTTTGAGAATGTAATTATTACTTTTATGAAATAAATGAAATTGTTTTCAGAAGTTTTGCAGTTTGCGCTTTCAAAGGAATGAGGAAGCGATTTAAACGTTTCAGCAAAATCGAGGATTATGACACCTTTCTTTTACTGATTCATTTATTTTCGGACGTATTCGTTTGACAATGTGAAATGTAATTTTTGGAATACAGAATTTTGCGCTTTCAAGGAAACGATGAAGAGATTTAAACAATTTAGTAAAACACGTGGTTATGGGACATGTGCGTTTGCTATTTTGGTTAATTCCGGACTCGTTAATTGAAGTATTTGCTGTTTGATGAATTTACACTTTCAAGGAAACAATGAAGAGAATTAAACGATTTATTAAAACTCGTGGTTATGGGACATGTGCGTTTGCTATTTTTCTTAATTCCAGACTCGTTAATTGAAATATTTGACGATTTTCATGTGCATTCGAGCCACTATGTTGGACCTTCGGGTCATATGTTGGACCTTCGGGTCATATGTTGGACCTTCGGGTCAATACCAGTACCAGACGTTCGGGTCATTTGTTGGACCTCCAGGTCATTTGTTGGGCGCCAAAATTATGTTGGGTACTTGGTAGGCTTCGGCCATATGTTGATGCATGTGCGGCATAGCTAAAACTCGCCATCTGATGGGATCGATCCAACCTTTTATGTTGATTTTCTAGTTATCTTAATTGATTCTAGATATTTGTTGTTTCCAATTATCTACAGGTAATTGGATATTTGTTGATATGAGTTCTGATTATCGTTTTTGATAATTAGATACTTGTTGATTCTGATTATCGTTTTTGATAATTAGATATTTGTTGATTCTGATTATCGTTTTTGATAATTAGATATTTGTTGATTATGATTATCGTTTTTGATAATTAGATAATTGTTGTTTCTGATTATCGTTTTTGATAATTAGATAATTGTTGTTTCTGTTTATCGTTTTGATAATTAGATATTTGTTGATTCTGATTATCGTTTTTGATAATTAGATATTTGTTGACTTTGATTATCGTTTTTGATAATTAGATAATTGTTGTTTCTGATTATCGTTTTGATAATTAGATATTTGTTGATTCTGATTATCGTTTTTGATAATTAGATATTTATTGATTCTGATTATCGTTTTTGATAATTAGATAATTGTTGTTTCTGATTATTGTTTTGATAATTAGATATTTGTTGATTCTGAATATCGTTTTTGATAATTAGATATTTGTTGTTTCTGATTATCGTTTTGATAATTAGATATTTGTTGATTCTGATTATCGTTTTTGATAATTAGATATTTGTTGATTCTGATTATCGTTTTTGATAATTAAATATTTGTTGATTCTGATTATGGTTTTTGATAATTAGATATTTGTTGAATCTGAGTATCGTTTTTGATAATTAGATATTTGTTGTTTCTGATTATCGCTTGTGCTAATTAAATATTTGAGATTTAATTATCGTTTTTGATAATTAAATATTTGTTGAATTGAGATTTGATTATCGTTTTGATAATTAAATAATTATTGATTTGAGATTTGATTATCGTTTTTGATAATTAAATATTTGTTGATTTGAGATTTAATTATCGTTTTTGATAATTAAATATTTGTTGATTTGAGATTTGATTATCGCTTTTGATAATTAAATATTTGTTGAATTGAGATTTGATTATCGTCTTGATAATTAAATATTTGTTGATTTGAGAATTGATTATCGTTTTTGATAATTAAATATTTGTTGAATTGAGATTTGATTATCGTTTTTGATAATTAAATATTTGTTGATTTGAGATTTTATTATCGTTTTTGATAATTAAATATTTGTTGAATTGAGATTTGATTATCGTTTTGATAATTAAATATTTGTTGATTTGAGATTTGATTATCGTTTTTGATAATTAAATATTTATTAAATTGAGATTTGATTATCTTTTTTGATAATCAAATATTTGTTGATTTTAGATTTGATTATCGTTTTTGATAATTAAATATTTGTTGATTTGTGATTTCTAATTATCGTTTTTGGTAATTAGATAATTGTTGAATAATCTGGTTGATAACTAGATAATTTTTAACAACCCTCAATTTCGTACCATTCAAATCGACAATGATCCACACATGTCAGACTTGAATGATGCGAAATAACATATTGTAAATAAATTTGGATCAAATAAAATCAAACATACAGAATCACAGACACAGAACAAACAGAATAACTCGCAGCGGAATATAAAATAACATAGTAGTTCATGAAGCTACTATAACAGAGTCTCAAACCAAATACATAATACAGTCTGAAAACAACATAATAAAAATCCCAAATACATAGAAGTTCACTAATACATGAGATAAACTAGAACAACTGAAACAGAAGTAGATAAATATGTAGATAAGTAGAAACTCCAATGAAAGACCAGCTCTAGAAAGAGAATCCAAAGCTGCGAATACTCAGGCTAACCCGAGCGTAATGCAAAACACAAAACACTCGAGTCAGGACAATATATACTTATATAATGTAAACCAACTCAAGTGAACTGTAATAAAGATACAAGTAACTTAAAGGATGCCTGGAACCGCCTATCCTCTAAGGATCCGTTAAACTATTTACTACATAGTAGCATCTCGCTATTATAATAATGTCTACAGTAAAATAAACATACTTTTAAATAGCGTTCCGGGCTACCCATATCACTCTTCACACATAATAGTCTCAGTAGTCCATCCAATATCATGCCATCTCCACTACGGGTGACTGTCAGAGTGTAACGATCCTGAATTTTGAACAATTTAAATTGAAAATATTTAATTTATTTTATATATTTGAATGATAATTTAAATTGAATTTCCAATATAACTATGAATTTGGCGATCTAATTTTAGAATTTAATCTATAAAAAGTTGAATAAAAAAAATTTAAATTTGACTTTAGAGTTGAGATTGAATATTGAATTTGTATTTTAAATTCAAACTAATGACTTAGGAAAATAATTTGGATACAAGTATTATTTATGTAAATTTATAAATGGGTGGTTAGTTTTTAAATAACATTTTTCTTTTCTTTAAAATAGAAAGGAATAAAATTTTAATCAATACAAGATAAATAAATGCACATAGTTAAAATTCAAACAACATATTTATAAACTTTGTAAAATATAATGTAACTACATTGAAGAAATTTTAACAACATAATTTAAGAAAGACAAAACAAAGCAAATAAATAACAAAACCAAGTTGAAATTCTTTAAAAAAATTGGCTAAGTGTTGTTGAGCTTTGAAATTGTGAATCTCGGCCCATTTGCTTTTGAATGTCGTTTCATTTTTACCTTCATTCGACCCGTTTCCCTTTTCCATTCATTCGAAAGCCTAAGCAAACGAGAAGAAAAAAAAATCAAAGAAGATTAATAATGGCGGCCAGTTCTCGTCTTCACGAATTAAGGTTTTCGTGAAATTAATGGTCGCCGACTCTAAATGTTCGATGCTCGTCTCTGGTGATGCTGACGGCCGCTTGATGTGTTCGCTTTTGCTTCGATTCCATTTCGTGCTCTTCAAAAAATAAGGTGAGTAATTTTTATTACTCACATCTACTTAAACTTCATATATATGTGATTTGGTGATTTCCATATGTGATTTGGTGATTTCCAGGGTTTTGAATTCTTTGATTTTCAGTCAGATACAAATGTTTTGATGTTTCTCTGACTTTATCGAGTCGTATAAATTTATGAAATTATGGCTTTGATGATTTTTTTTTAACTGGGTTTTGGTTTCTGATGATTTATGATGTTGATTTGGTTCCTGCTGCACCTGACTTGTAACTGAATCTTTATTTCACTTGTAAATTCATGGTCTCTGCTCCAAGGAAAAGTGAGCAAACATTTTATTTTAAATACCTGAGAAAGTTAATTCTGTTCATGTAATTTCTGGAGCGATTGGTGCTTTGCATGTTCGTATATAAAGTGTAGATCCTGTATGTTGCTTGTGTTTTGAAACTGTATGAAATTTTGCTTCTCTGTTTCAAGTTTCAGAGTCTAAAATTAATCAAAATTTAAACCCTCTTTGTTTAATCACTTGAAAGCTTTTGTCTTCAAAAGAAGACAAGATTGTTTAAACATAATTTAGTTTTTTTTTTAATATATATATATATATATATATATATATATATGTTTAAGTATTTTAGGATTTGAAAGCTGTTGAACCAAGAAAAATTCAGTAGAAATTTTAATAGCATGTTAAAATCAAAAGCATGCATTAAAAAAATAAAACCCAAATTCGAGTTCAAGCCTGGAAAGCAAAGTATGGAGTTAAAAGATGATTGGATTTATATAATTTGATTACTAGCACCCATCTTATGATTCTATTGTTTTTACTGTGGACTTTTACTATCAATAACCTTATGGTTGGTTTTCTAGCACTTGAAATTATATGAAGTCATGACCTATTCATTATTTTAGCCTACTATGTGGAGATCTTTACTTTGATAAATAAATTATTATGTAATTTCAAAATTAAAATAAAGCAACTGCATCATGCAAATTTACCACTTTAGCTTACGTAGCTACAGAATATAGTCTTCTTTATGAGTCTCACCTTCCAATTCTGAAACAAATACAGATCTTTTAATATATTTTGGCTTTAATTGATAATGATTTAAAGAGCTGGGAATTTAAAGGTTCATTGCTTATAAACTTGGATTCTCTTCCATCACTGCATTTCCAGTTTGCATTCCACCTGAGTTTATGTATATTTGTTTCTTGTATATATATATGTACAAGTATGCATGCATTTGCTTCACTGTTTATTTTTCTGCACCACTTGCATGTTACCTAAAGATTGATATGCTGTTTTATATTTATAGTGTGATTGTTTAAAATTGCCTGCATGTGTTTAAATATGAAGTTGTGAAGGGATGTGCCTGTATGTGCTCTTGATTGCTGTTTATAGTCATAGGATAAGAAAAAAAAATCTGAAATTTCACCCCTCAACCTCCTTTAAGATTTGATGTTTGAACAATTTATGTTTGATTTTGCAAGAACCAAGTTTTAAGAATACTGTGAGTAACATCACCATTTTAAATTGTTAAGTATAAATTGGGTTGCCTGCTTATCTTTGAAGTATAATATGCTTGTGAATATATTTCTAGAAAAAAAAAACTTTAGCCTGTTAAATCTTGATACATGTTCAGATTTGTTACTGTGACTCTTAATTTGGGCACTGACTTAGGATTGCTAAATTTCCTTGCTCATTTTGAAACTGAATCACAATTGTCTACAACCTGACACTTCTACTATGCATATGTCACTGCACTATGTGTAGATTCCTTGGACCTTAACTAGCACCTGACTACTTTGTTTATGCATTGTTGTCTGCCCTGTTGCTATGTCCATGAGCATTTGCTTAAGTCTGGTTATTTGCATTGTTGTTTTCCTGTCCAGTCGTAGTCCTTCTATGGTACTTTTGTGGGTTAATTGGTCACTGCATGTCATTATACTTGAAAGGTTTTATATCCTTACTGATTGCACAAGAAATTGTTTTCCTTGATGCATATGTACCTGTTCATTTGTGTTGAATAAGAGAAAAAAATCTAATGAGGACAGACACTGCATGTGTGATTTTTGCATAGACCCATGTGCTCATGTGTGTATTAATGGTTGTTGGGTGTTATTTGCTTCCATTTGCTCTATTAATTGAATTTAAACTAATGAGAATAGATGCTATCATTAGTTCATAAGGAAGAAAATGGTTGTTGGGTGTTATTTTCAAATCAAACTGTAACACAAATTCTGTCAAATAAAATGAGTTGCAGGAAAAAAAAATCAGACATTAAAGAAAAATGTGTATAGACAAGCATTAGTCTCTGCCTTTAAACATTAAATCCCTGGTGAGCAAACTTCATCTTTTAGACCAGATTTTTCTTGATGATAATGATTTGGAATATTGTCTGAATGTGAGTGAATATATTTGCAAGTTCATATGGCTTCTATGTGTGAATTGTGTTGTGCCTATCTGTGCTATATATTTGCATCTCTGTTGTTTTCATGCAGGTATGATTTTAAAAAAAAAGAAAAAAAAAATCTTTTCATCTATCTTCATTGATGATTTCAATCTGCTGATTTATTGTTTTAACACTGTTAAGTGTTATCATTTACCGTTACCCGATTTCTTGTTAAAGGGTCGGATAGGTAAATTTATCTTTGACTGTCGTCTAACTGCTATTTAAATTATTATTGCCTCTATGCACTAATAACTGAGTTTGAATTAGACTGACCCGTGTATTATTTTCTTTTGTATGTAATACTCGGGTCAGACCGAGTATTTTTTTTCAGCTTGAAGATTTTCGGGCAGCGAAGTTAGAGAGAGGGGAATTACCGCATCGCTAAAGTTTTTCAAGAGATTTTTCTTGTACTTTAAAAAGATATATGTTTGTTCCGCTGTATAAAATGTAATTCATTGTATAACTCTGATATTTGTATATAAAAGAAAAGTTCATTTATAAAATATATTATTGTTCCTGTGATTCTGTGACTGATTCTATTTAAATGTTATAAACTAAATAACAATCCATCATTTGAACGTTTCTAGTTGGTTTAATTACCGACTAGAGGCTGTCAGAGCGGCGGGTCGTTACACAGAGGATACCACACGGGCTACGGGAGAAAAACAAACTCGTGGTAAAGGCTCGGTATGGTAGGTGACACGGCACACAATGCAATGCCAGGGTAGATATACCAATTACGCACACGGATTGGTGGTAACGCAGCAGCCACATACGCCCACCCTGAACAACACTCCAAAATCAAGGGGTGCACCCAAACAATCACAACAGTAATAGAATGGTATCGAAGAAGTGTGTTCAGCCAGAGGTGCTACCTCCTTTGGCCCGAGATCGCTACTGTTTTAGCCACCTTATGCTAACCGACGGGAGTTTGGTCCATGAAATGTACCTTAGGAACGTCGTCACCATCCTACTTCATTCTGGAATCTCCACCGCGTACACAGTTGTTAAAGTGGTTTTCGGTATCGACAGAGAGTATGTCCATATCCGATCCCGGACTCTTCAACAAACAATCGTTATTATAACCCGTTGTTATAATTTCAAAATGGTATTTATTTCTCAAAATCCAATATCATTTCAAATCCATTTCAGAATATCAAACTTATCATCAAATCCATTTCAAAATATCAAACTTATCATTTAACTTGAAAAACATATTCATTTTTATTCAATTTAAAAATACCATTTCAATTCACATTTCAAAATAGTTCAATTCCAAACGAATTACTTCATTTAAATCATTAAAAAAATGAAGTTATTACATAAAAAAAATTTAATTATTAAATTTTCAAAATTTTCAACTTTCAAAGTTCATTTATTCACTTAAATATTATCAAAACAGTGAAAATTTAACTTTCGCAGCATTTGGAAAATGCTACAGAAAGTTATATTCAAAACAGTTCAATTTAACAAAAGACAGCGTTTAAAATGCTGTAATAGAGTTACATTAGTTTCGAAGAAAATTTAATTTAATCCAACAATTATAGCATTTATAAGATGCTATAATAGCCATTAATTCAATTTAGCTATTTAGTTCACTTATCAACTACATCATTTACAAATGTTGTATTATCATTTATATTAGATAAAATAGCATTTCAAAAATGCAGTTAATTAACTTCACAATTTCAATATAATTTCACAACAATTATATTTTCTATGAATCATTTTTAACTTGTAAAATCACATATTCTTACTTTTATAACCATCATTAAATTTGTGTAATTACATGATTTCATAAAGTTAAATTTCCATTTAAAAATTCATATTTAACACTAATTCACTTATTAAATTGCAATGTTCAATTTTAAATTCCTCACATTAAATTTCAACCTAACACTTAAGTTCAAATTCTCAAATATAACTTAGTTTTATTTTTATTTACTTAACTAAAAATTCACTTTAAGTCAATTCCATGAATTTCCAATTTTAGTTATATTTCGAAATTTCAACTTAAATATTCATTCATTCACATTTCAACTTTATTAAAAATCATTAATATGATATAAAATCACTTTAAATTCATTTAAATTCAAATTATCATAAATTTATCATGATTTCATATTCAACTTAATTTCCAATTATAATTAAATCAAATTTTCCAAAATAACTTACATTCAAAATTTTCTAACTTTTTCATTAATTTATTTCACTTATAGTTATTCAGAAATTCAATAATATTTTACAAAAATCATTTTTAATTAGATTTAAATCAAAATATTTTAATATTTACATTTCTAAAATAATTTTAAATTTTTTAGAAAACATACATTAACTACGGGTCTGTATATAATTTTCTACACTAGGAAAAGTGATAAGCGTAATATATCATTTCAACCCGCAATTTACAATGAAAATCCGGGTTTTTATCATATCGAACCCACAGTCCCAAGTAAATGAAATAACTTGAAAATCATTCAGGCCTATCATTTCAGCCCATAATGATTTTCCCTTATTCTAAAGTCCGTTCGGGTATGTATCATTTCAACCCATAGTGGGTCTAATCTAAAGGGAACTTGCAGTGTGATTAACTAATAAAATAACAAACAGCAATAATATAACAGTAACATATGATATAACAGGTGTTTAATCATGTGTGAACATCATATAATAGTGACATAGCATATAAAATATGGTGATGCAGTTTACATATTCACAAGCGATCAATTTACTATTCATATAAGTATAAAACTGTCTGGTGAGAATAACTCACTGGTTTGAGCTGATGTCCCAACAGAAAATTGCACAAACGGGATCTACACAAGCACAAAAGCATGATACAGATTTGAATGGAGGAGCCAAGTGTCAAATTCCTTAGATACATATCAAACGAAAACGATATAACATCGATAAGTTTCAAATCAACTACGATCAAAACTACACTAGAATGGACTGCACGAAATAAAATATAAATGCTTGCGCTTGCTTTTAAGCTTTACTAGGCTCAGCCATAAGGGGAAATACAACATAATTGTAGGTGTTTGAGTCTGGTTTGGGTGAGTATGGGTTCGTCCTACATGTTGGAATGATGGTGTAAAGGTGGGTGAAGGCAAGAACACAAAATCATGCATACACATGAGTTTTGGGCCATGAATTGGGCTCGGTCAAGGCCCTAGGTATCATGGCTAGAGGGGTGGGGTCCACTGTGGTGGTGTGGCCGTGGGTGCTGGAGGTGGTGGTGGTGTGGTAGGTGGCGTCTAGGGGGGGTGGTGAGGTGATGGAATGAGAGTGGTGCTCGGTTAGGCTAGTATGAAGGGTGTTTTGAAACTTTTGTGGATATGCATCACCAAGGGAGTTCATGGCTTGGGTGGCCGGTAAGGAGGAGGTGCTAGTAGTGTATCATCAGGTGGTGTAGGCGGCTAGGTAGCAAGGAGGCATGGTCGAGCCTACATGAGGTGAAGCAAGTGCAAAATCAAACTAGGAAAATCAACATAAGTGAAAAAAAGAAGAAAAAGGAAATAGAATTTTACCAAACTTCTCAAGCAAGAGGAGGCCGAAATTCTTTTTTTAGGATGGAGGAAAAAAGATTCGTGAAATGAAAAATGAAGTGGTCGGCTGAAGATGTAGAGAGTTATGGAAAAAGACGTTAAGAGTTGTGTGGAAATGAAGAGGTGGAATTTAAAAAGGCAATGGCAATTCAAAAGTCAAAACTCTTCATATTTCTTTATTTTATTAATATAACTTTATATTTCTGGTGGTAATAATAATACCAGATAAAATTTTGAAATTTTATCAAAATATAAAAATATATATAATATTTATCAATTATGTAAAGTTAAATTAAGGAAAATAGCTAAAAAGAGTGAACTAGACTAGAAAATTTCAAATTAAATGAAATAAATTTTAGAAAATTCATATGAGCTTGTAAAGTATTTTTAAACATAAATAATAACATAAAATAAAAATACATTCACAAAATAAATATTTAAAATTTAATTTAAATATAATTTTTAATGAAGAAAATGCAGAAAATAGGAAAACAGCCCTTAAAAATAGGAAATAAATACAGTAAATTTTGAAAAAATTCTATTATTATTTTAAAAATATATAGAGATGAAATTTCAAAATTAAAATAAGTTTAAGAAAATTTTTGAAATGAAATAAGGTCAAATTCAAATTTATAGTCAAAATCAAGGGTTGTTACACTCTCCCCCACTCAAATCTTTTCGTCCTCGAAAAGAACGAAAAGGAAAAAAATAAGAGAAACAAGATAGAAAAACAAAATAGTACCTGAAACAAATAATTTTGGATTCGAAGCACGAATGCTCTCCACCGTTTCCCAGACACAGTCTCGATCTTCAGTACTCCACTGTACTTTGACCAGATTTACAGATTTCCTTTTGAGCTGCTTCGTATCTCTACCAACAATACGAAGTGGCTTCCTTTGAACAGTCAGGTTAGGCTCAATATCCAAACTATCAAGAGAAGAAGGCTGGACAATAAGAGATGGATCATGAAGATGACGGCGAAGATGCGAGACATAACATCATGCACTCCAGAAAGCTTCTCGGGCAAATCCAGACGATAAGCCAAAGAACCAACTCTTTCCACAATGCGGAAAGGACCAATGAACCTAGGAGAAAGCTTCCCTCTGCGACCAAAGCGAATGGCATTCCTCAAGGGAGAAACCTTAAGGAACACCTGATCACCAATAGAAAATTCCAAATTTTGCCTATGCCTATCGGCATACTTCTTCTGTCTATCCTGAGCGACTCTCAACCTCTTCTTAATCTCCTCAACTCTCTCAAAAGCTTCCAAAATCACTTCAGGACCAAGAACCAAACGATTACCAGATTCAATCCAGCAAGATGGAGATCTACAAGGTCGTCCGTATAAAGCAACAAACGGAGACATTTTGAGACCGGCCTGAATGCAAAGATGGAATGAGATAGATAAAAAGATCAAGAATAGACTGAAAACAGAAGATAAGATTATACCTGATAGCTATTATTGTAGGTAAATTCGGCAAGATGGAGATAATCTTCCCAAGATCCTCCATAGTCAAGCACATAAGCACGAAGAAGATCGTCGAGAATCTGATTTACTCTTTCCGTTTGACCGTCGTTCTGAGGATGATAAGCAGTGCTCAGATTCAAACGAGTACCCAAAGATTCCTGAAAAACCTTCCAGAACTGACTAGTAAAAATAGGGTGACGATCACAAACAATACTGAGAGGAACACCATGGAGACGAACGATCTCTCTCATGTAAATCTCAGATAAACTAGAAGCAGAACGAGAAGACTTGACCGGAATAAAATGAGCGGACTAGTTAGTCTTCCACAATAACTCAGATACTCTCATTGCCCTTCCGAATCCTCGGTAAACCATCGATGAAATCCATGGAAACCTGTTCCCACTTCCAATTAGGAATCTCAAGGGGCTGCAACAAACCAGGGGTCTTCTGGTGATCGGCTTTGACTTGCTGAAAAGTCGCACACCGACTAACAAAGATAGAAATATCCCTCTTCATCCCCTTCCACCAATAAAGCCTCTTCATATCCTGATACATCTTCGACACACCAGGATTAATAGAAAGTCTGGATCGATGATTCTCCTAAAGCAACACCTGCCTCAAACTATCAACCTTCGGGACATAAATCCTGCCATTAATCCTCAATATCCCTCTATCATCAATCTGAGCTCTACTACTACCACTACTACCACCAACTCTGCTATGAACACTCTCCTTCATCAATCTAAGCATCTCATCCTCATCCTGCTTAGCCATAATCCGATCCAAAAGAGGATAAGAAGAAACAACAAGCTGACACAACAAAGCCTTCTTCCGACTCAAAGCATCGGCCACAACATTAGCTTTACCGGGAGTATAGTTAATGTCGAGGTCGTAAGAAGCCAGAAACTCAAGCCAACGAACTTGCCTCTGATTCAGATCCTTCTGGGAGAAGATATATCTCAGAGACTGATGATCTGTGAAAAGCTCAAACTTGGTTCCAAGAAGATAATGCCTCCAAAGTTTCATAGCAATGACAACAGCAAGTAACTCTAAATCATGAGCAGCATAATTTGCTTCGTGGGTTTTCAACTGACGGCTAGCATATGCAATGACCCTACGATCCTGTACGAGAACAGCACCCAAACCCTCACGACTAGCATCAGTATAAACTGTAAATCCCTCACTTCCATTCGGAACAGTGAGAACTGGTGCGGAAGTTAGCTTGCTCTTCAACTCAATGAATGCAACCTTACGCTGATCACTCCAGACAAATCTGGCATTCTTCCGAGTCAAAGCTGTGAGAGGTGCAGCAATCCGAGCAAAATTCTCAATGAATCTGCGGTAATAACCGGCAAGGCCCAGAAAACTACGAATATCAGAAGGAGTCTTTGGAGTTTCCCAATCCTGGAATAGAATCGGGAGCAAATAAGAACAACGGGAAAAATAGAATTATTAAAATGATAGAGAAAGAGAAGAAAAAAAACTTACATTGATCGCAGCGATCTTGACTGGATCAACAGAAACTCCATTACTAGAAACAATATGCCCGAGATAACGGACTTCATCCTTCCAGAAATGGCATTTAGAAAACTTAGCCTTTAACCGATGATTTCTGAGAGTCTCAAGAGCATATTTCAAATGCGGCTTATGCTCATCCTAAGTCTTAGAGAAGATAAGGATATCATCAACAAAGACTAGCACAAAATTATTAAGCACATCACGAAAAACACGATTCATCAAATTAACAAAGAAAGCAGGAGCATTAGTCAAACCAAAAGGCATGACTAACCATTCATAAAATCCATTCTCAGTGCGGAAAGCAGTCTTGGGAATGCTATCCTCAGCAACCCTGAGCTGATGAAAACCCGTGGCAAGGTCAAGCTGAGAGAAAATAGTGGCACCATGAAGCTGATCAAACATATCGTTCATACGAGGCATAGGATATCTGTTTTTCATAATGAGCTTGTTCAGCTCCCTATAATCAACACACATCCGAAGAGAACCGTCAGATTTGGTGACAAAAACCACCTCAGCACGCCATTCAGAAAAACTAGGCCTAATCAGACCTTTCGAAGATAAGTCTTCAATTTGCTTTCCCATCTCAACCTTTTCGCGGGGTGCCATTCTTCTAGGAGGAAGAATAATTGGTCGAGCACCGGGTATAAGATCAATCCGAAAGTCAATTTCCCACTTAGGAGGTAAAGAAGTGACTTCACCAAATACATCGGGATATAGTCTAACCATAGGAGTAGAATCAAGATCACTGGGAGAAGAATCCAAAGAATAAATAAAGTTGCTAGAAAAATCCTGAGGCATGAGGCACTGAATAATCAAGGCATTCCCATGATCGTCAAAGAGATGAACAGACTGGGCTTTACAAGAGATATGAGCATCATGATTCACTAAACAATCCTGACCGAGCAATAAATCAAAGGCATCGAAGCCCAGAATATAAAAATCACCACTAAATCGATGATCAGAATGAAGAAGTTTCACCTCTTGACAAATCCGATAAGGTTAGCAGGACCCCCAATAGGATTTGAAACACATAATGGAACAGAAGTATACTCAGGAGAAAGGAGATGCTCAAACTTATCACACAAATCAACAGAAATAAAACTATGTGAAGCACCAGTATCAAGCAACACACGAACAGGATGATGAAATAAAGTAAATGAACCCTGGAGTGTACCTTGGTCATCACTAGGAGCAGGAGCAGGTGGAGGAACTAGAGATGATGTAGAAGTGACAGCAAATATACCAGAAGGAGTACCCCTCTGTTGGGTAGGGCAATCCTTCTTAAAATGACCGGGCTGGAGACAGATATGGAAGAGATCACGTCTAGCCGACTGAGCGGGTGGAGGAACAGCAGCACCAGATAAAGTAGGACAGCTATTGGCATAATGCTCTCTCTGGTCACACCTAAAGCAAGTAATGGAGGAGAGATCAACCAATTGCCTCTGAGCAGGAGCAGGTGATGAAGATCCCAAACCAGGACACTTCTGCCAATTCTTATTCTGCAGTTGGAAACTGGGCTTACGCTTCTTGGAAACTACAGAGGAAGACTGAGCACCCGAAACAGAAGGACCTTTGGATGTGGGATTCTCATAGTGAATAGCCATATCCATGAGCTAGGTGAAAGAACCATGAACATGAGAAATGAGGCGACTATAATACTCTGGACGAGCACCAGCAATGAATTTCTCATTCTTCTTGAGAGGAGTGTCAATAAGGCTAGGACCGAATTTGGAAAGTTCATTGAACTTCCTCTCATACTCAGCAAAAGACATGGTACACTGCTTCAAATCCATAAACTCACGATAAAGCTGAGATTTTCCGGCTTCTGGCATCCATTTTGCCACAAAAGCCTCCCTGGAAAAGAGATACAGAAAACAAGCTTAAGATAGATTCAAAGGAAAGAAAACAAATAGGAACAAAATTAAGATAATCCAAAGGATACCTAAACTGCTCCCAAGTGAGATCAGCCTCGACGGTGTTAGCCGTAACGGATTCCCACCAATCTAAAGCAGAATCATGCAACTGCCAGGCTTCTAGCTGACGCTTCTGAGCATCGGTAATGTCAAGACCAGTAAATATCCTCTCAAGACCCGCAGCCACTGCTGAGCCTCAATGATAGTCTCTTAACCGGTGAATGGGGTTCCACCTAGTGGAGAGAATTCCTCACAAAGAACAGTGAACCTGACTGGAGCAACAGGTTGAGGAGCTGGGGCAATACCACGACCCCTACCTCTAGCATTTCCTCGATTCATCCTAAAAAATATCAAGAATGAATTTAGGACAAGAATAAAGACAAGCCAAAGATAAATTAAGATAAGGGAAGATAATACACTTGGATGAATATCTTAAAAAAAGAAAAATCCTATTAAGGTAGATACGAAAGAAAGGAAAGTTAGAAAACATTTGAAAATTCTTTAAAAGCAAGAAAATTTTATATATCAAAATAATCTTTGAAAATCCTTTGAAAACATTTTGAAAATCATTTTATACTTTGATAATACGTCTCTCACAAAGATATGATTCTGAGATTGATTTGACTCATTTTAGGGTAGAAATACCCTATCTCTAATGAGTTTTTGCTCCGCAGAGGCAATGGTTGCCAAAACCAAATCTCTGATACCAACTGTAACAACCCCCAATTTCGTAGCATTCAAATCGACAATAATCCACACATGTCAGACTTGAATGATGCAAAATAACAGATTGTAAATAAATTTGAAGCAAATAAAATCAAATATACAGAATCACAGACACAGAACAAACAGAATAACTCGCAACGGAATATAAAATAACATAGTAGTTCATGAAGCTACTATAACAGAGTCTCAAACCAAATACATAATACAGTCTGAAAACAACATAATAGAAATCCCAAATACATAAAAGTTCACTAATACATGAGATAAACTAGAACAGTTGAAACAGAAGTAGATAAATATGTCGATAACCAGAAACTCCAATGAAAGACCAGCTCCAGAAAGAGAATCCAAAGCTATGAATACTCAGGTTAACCCGAGCGTAAAGCAAAACACAAAACACTCGAGTCAGGACAATATATACTTATATAATGTAAACCAACTCAAGTGAACTGTAATAAAGATACAAGTAACTTAAAGGATGCCTGGGACCGCCCATCCTCTAAGGATCCGTTAAACTATTTACTATATAGTAGTATCTCGCTATTATAATAATGTCTACAGTAAAATAAACATACTTTTAAATAACGTTCTGGGCTATCCATATCACCCTTCACACATAATAGTCCCAGTAGTCCATCAAATATCATGCCATCTCCACTCCGGGTGACTGTCAGAGGATACCACGGGCTACGGGAGAAAAACAAACTCGTAGTAAAGGCTCGGTATGGTAGGTGACACGGCACACAAGGCAATGCCAGGGTAGATATACCAATTACGCACACGGGCTGGTGGTAACGCAGCAGCCACATACGCCCACCCTGAACAACACTCCAAAATCAAGGGGTGCACCCAAACAATCACAATAGTAATAGAATGGTATCGAAGAAGTGTGTTCAGCCAGAGGTGCAACCTCCTTTGGCCCGAGATCGCTCATGTTTTAGCCACCTTATGCTAACCCACGGGAGTTAGGTCCACAAAATGTACCTTAGGAACGTCGTCACCATCCTACTTCATTCTGGAATCTCCACCGCGTACACAGTTGTTAAAGTGGTTTTCGGTATCGACAGAGAGTATGTCCATATCCGATCCTGGACTCTTCAACAACCAATCATTATTATAACCCGTAGTTATAATTTCAAAATGGTATTTATTTCTCAAAATCCAATATCATTTCAAATCCATTTCAAAATATCAAACTTATCATCAAATCCATTTCAAAATATCAAACTTATCATTTCATTTGAAAAACATATTCATTTTTATTCAATTTAAAAATACCATTTCAATTCTCATTTAAAAATAGTTCGATTCCAAACAAATTACTTCATTTAAATCATTAAAAAATGAAGTTATTACATAAAAAAAAATTAAGTTATTAAATTTCCAAAATTTTCAACTTTCAAAGTTCATTTATTCACTTAAATTTTATCAAAACAGTGAAAATTTAACTTTTGCAGCATTTGGAAAATGCTACAGAAAGTTATATTCAAAATAGTTCAATTTAACAAAAGACAGCGTTTAAAATGCTGTAATAGAGTTACATTAGTTTCAAAGAAGATTTAGTTTAATCAAACAATTATAGCATTTATAAGATGCTATAATAGCCGTTAATTCAATTTAGCTATTTAGTTCACTTATCAACTACAACATTTACAAATGTTGTATTATCATTTATATTAGATAAAATAGCATTTCAAAAATGCAGTTAATTAACTTCACAATTTCAATATAATTTCACAACAATTATATTTTCTATGAATCACTTTTAACTTATAAATTCACATATTCTTACTTTTATAACCATCATTAAATTTTCTTTAATTACATGATTTCATAAAGTTAAATTTCCAATTAAAAATTCATATTTAACACTAATTCACTTATTAAATTGCAATGTTCAATTTTAAATTCCTTACATTAAATTTCAACCTAACACTTAAGTTTAAATTCTCAAATATAACTTAGTTTCATTTTTATTTACTTAACTAAAAATTCACTTTTAAGTCAATTCCATGATTTTCCAATTTTAGTTATATTTCAAAATTTCAACTTAAATATTCATTCATTTCACATTTCAACTTTATTAAAAATCATTAATATGATACAAAATAACTTTAAATTCATTTAAATTCAAATTATCATAAATTTATCATGATTTCATATTCAACTTAATTTCCAATTATAATTTAATCAAATTTTCCAAATAACTTACATTCAAAATTTTCTAACTTTTTCATTAATTTATTTCACTTATAGTTATTCAGAAAATCAATAATATTTTACAAAAAACATTTTTAATTAGATTTAAATAAAAATATTTTAATATTTACATTTCTAAAATAATTTTAAAATTTTTAGAAAACATACATTAACTACGGGTCTGTATATAATTTTCTACACTAGGAAAAGTGATACGGGTAATATATCATTTCAACCCGTAATTTACAAAGAAAATCCGGGCTTTTATCATTTCGAACCCGCAGTCCCAAGTAAATGAAATAAATTGAAAATCATTCAGGCCTATCATTTCAGCACATAATGACTTTCCCTTATTCTAAAGTCCGTTTGGGTATGTATCATTTCAACCCATAGTGATTCTAATCTAAAGGGAACTTGCAGTGTGATTAACTGATAAAATAACAAACAGCAATAATATAACAGTAACATATGATATAACAGGTGTTTAATCATGTGTGAACATCATATAATAGTGACATAGCAAATAAAATATGGTGATGCAGTTTACATATTCACAAGCGATCAATTTACTATTCATATAAGTACAAAACTGTCTGGTGAGAATAACTCACTGGTTCGAGCTGATGACCAAATGAAAAATTGCACAAACGGGATCTACACAAGCACAAAAGAAGATACAGATTCGAATGGAGGAGCCAAGTGTCAAATTCCTTGGATACATATCAAACAAAAACGATATAACATCGATAAGTTTCAAATCAACTACGATCAAAACTACACTAGAATGGACTACACGGAATCAAATATAAATGCTTGCACTTACTTTTAACCTTTACTAGGCTCAGCCAAAAGGGGAAATACAACATAATTGCAGGTGTTTGGGTCTGGTTTGGCTAAGCATGGGTTCGTCCTACATGTTGGAATGATGGTGTAAAGGTGGGTGAAGGCAAGAACACAAAATCATGCATACACATGGGTTTTGGGCCACGAATTGGGCTCGGCCAAGGCCCTAGGTGTCATGGCCAGAGGAGTGGAGTCCACTGTGGTGGTGTGGCCGTGGGTGTTGGAGGTGGTGGTGGTGCGGTAGGTGGCGGCTGGGGGGGGTGGTGAGGTGATGGAATGAGAGTGGTGCTCGGTTAGGCTAGTATGAAGGGTGTTTTGAAACTTTTGTGGATATGCATCACCAAGGGGGTTCATGGCTTGGGTGACTGGTAAGGAGGAGGTGTTGGTGGTGTGTCATCAGGTGGTGGAGGCGGCTAGGCAGCAAGGTGGCATGGTCGAACCTACATGAGGTGAAGCAAGTGCAAAATCAAACTAGAAAAATCAACATAAGTGAAAAAAAGAAGAAAAAGGAAATAGAATTTTACCAAACTTCTCAAGCAAGAGGAGGCCGAATTTTTTGTTCAGGAAGGAGGAAAAAAGATACGTGAAATGAAAAATCAAGTGGTCGGCTGAAGATGTGGAGAGTTATGGAAAAAGACGTTAAGAGTTGTGTGGAAATGAAGAGGTGGAATTCAAAAAGGCAAAGGCAATTCAAAAGTCAAAACTCTTCATATTTCTTTATTTTATTAATATAACTTTACATTTCTGGTGGTAATAATAATACCAGATAAAATTTAGAAATTTTTTCAAAATATAAATATATATATATATATATATTTATATAATATTTATCAATTATGTAAAGTTAAATTAAGGAAAATAGCTAAAAATAGTGAACTAGACTAGAAAATTTGAAATTAAATGAAATAAATTTTAGAAAATTCATATGAGCTTGTAAAGTATTTTTAAACATAAATAATAAAATAAAATAAAAATACATTAACAAAATAAATATTTAAAATTTAATTTAAATATAATTTTTAATGAAGAAAATAGTAGAAAATAGGAAAACAGCCCTTAAAAATAGGAAATAAATACAGTAAATTTTGAAAAAAAAATTCTATTGCTATTTTGAAAATATGTAGAGATGAAATTTCACAATTAAAATTATTTTAAGAAAAATTTTGAAATGAAATAAGGTCAAATTCAAATTTATAGTCAAAATCTAGGGTTGTTACATAATTGCAGTTTTGCGAATTGTGATTTGTGTTATCTAATTATCTTTGTTGATAATTAGATTTTGCTGTTTTCTATTTATCGTTTCGATAATTAGATATTGCTGTTTTGTGATTTCTGTATTCTAATTGTCTAACTGAAAATTGAATATTGCTGATGATTACATTTATTCAGTTTTAATGTTTTCTAATTATCTATTTGATAATTAGATTTTTGTTGAGAATTTGTGAATTTCTTTTATTGGAATTAAAAGATTTCTTTGGTGTTTGTGCACTCAACCTTTATTTTTCTAGCCTAACTAGTTTATGTTAGAAAAATAATTGTTATTGATGACTTTAATTATGAAAATTGCGGGGATGCAATTTTTATATGGAGGGGAGTCTGTAACAACCCGGAGTTTTGTGAAAATTTATTATTGTCAAATGACGATTAAATTGATAGCTAATTGTTGTTTGAAGTTTTTAATTTTGGTTGTAACTCTTTAATAATTTAATTAAGGAATTCAGTGGCTTTGCAAATTTGAATCTCAGCCACCTATATTTTGATGTCGTGATTATTACCTAAGGCCGATACCCACTCCTCTACACACTTTTTATTTTTGCAACCCTAAAAAGCACGAAAGAAAATAAATGGTGGCGGCTCGATCTTTTTCATCGTTCGAATCAAAAATTAGGGTTTTGATTCTTGAACTCGCTCACCTTCCTCGATTGACCGTAGCTTTGATCGATTTCGTGGTTGCCGACTTCAAATACTCGGTTGCTTGGATCTGTGCCCTCGAACAGGTGAGTGATTCTTTTCACTCACATCTGCTTCAATCTCAAGTTTATTAAGGTTTGAATTCCTATATTCTGTTCGTTGGATTTGTGATTTAATTTATCTCGGCATTGTTCGATTTTGTTCATTGTTGATGATTTTTGACTTGTGTTTATTTCTTAATTTTCAAGGCTCTGACTTGATTTTAAACGGCATGTTGTTTTGGATGGATTTATCTGGGCTTGTTAGTTCAGGAGTACACGGCTTTAAACTGAATTGTGTATCCATCACGACCTGTTTTCTATTTGATTTCGACCTTCATGGTTAAACTTGCTTACCGGTCCAGTTTCAGTTGCATATGGTTTTATAATTTGTGATTTCATTCGTTCGCTGAACTGGTCTGGTTTAACATTTTGCTGTTTCATGACTTGATAAATTCAGATGGAACTGGTCCTGATTATTTTGTGTGTCTTCGTATAGGTGCATACATACATTTGTATGTGTGTATGCATATATCATTGAACCTGCATTTGTGTTGTCACCGCATACTTTGTTTGCATATCTTGTATCTCGTTTGAAGTATTGTTCATTTTGTTTAAAAAAAAAAACTGTTGCATTAATTTGTATTAAGCTCTGATGCTACTTGAGTCTTGTCTCCATTTCCTTGTAAATGCTTTCACACTTTGCACGGTGGCTTCTGCTGGTGCCTGGTCTCTCTGGTCTTTGACTCTTGATGGCATTTGGTTAGTGTTTGCAATGTGGCCATGTTGGCTTGTTCCTTCGAATCAGTGTAAACTTGTAGTGTCTGGACTTACCTTTGGTTGATTGCATGTCCACTTCGTTGCAATACTTATTCCAGTGTGCCATGCCTTGTGTACTGGTGCTTTATCTTTGTGTATGGCTATTCTTTGACCACTTCTGATCAGATGCTCGAGTCTTACCATATATGTGCATTGGCTTAAGCCTGTCATGCACTTCATATTTGCACTGTTTCATTTGATAGTTGTGATTGTGTATTCAGTTGAGTAAATAGACTGTCTTGAGTCTCTGTTGAAGCCAGACCCATGATCATATTGTCTTCATGTGTACATAATGTTGTCTGGTTGTCCTCTGGTCTTTGAGACATGTTGCATTTTGGACATTATTTCATCTCCACTGATTATTATTTGCTGCCTGGTCGACCATTGCAATTCACTGATCTTGGCCTTTGTATTGACATACTTGTATTTTTGAAGCTTTATTCTTAGTGTTGCTAGTGTACTTGGGTCAGTGGCATTGATATCTTTAGCTTGTAGTTGCACACTACTGCAATTTGTTGCACTTGTGTACTTTATATACTGTGTAGCCACTTGATCAATTTATTGAGCTTGTACACTTTTATTTCACCTGAGTTGAATCCAGTTTTAAAACTCGGATTTGAGTGTGCTGATTCCTATTTCATCACTGTAGTGGCAAGGCAGTACACGCGTGCGTGTACTGCAGCCCTACCAGAAGTGACATTTTAATTGCTATTTCAATTACTTGAAGTTTATCGTTGATTCAATTCAATATGTTTTGAATTGTATTTTGATTTGTTTTGATTTGATCATTTTGTTGTTGTCTAATTATCTTCCAGATAATTAGATTATGAGTTTCTAGTTATTTATTTAATAATTAGATTTTGTTGTTAATTGCCGTTTAGGCAATTCTGCTGATTTCTAAATTATCTTCATTGATTTCGGTTCGTTGATTTTTTGGGTACATCATCACTGTAGTGGCAAGGCAGTGCACGCAAGCGTGTACTGCAGCCACACAGTATTGCTTTTATTAATATTCTAATTGCATTTGATTTATGGATCTTTTGCGTATTTCATATGCTGTAGCGGCGAGGCAGTACACGCGTGCGTGTACTGCAGCCCTACCCGCGTTGACCTTTTAATTGATGTTTTGATTGTTTGAATTTTTTCGTGTGTCCAATTCAATAATTTGAATTTATTGATTTGTTGTTTAACACCGTTACGTGTTATATTTACCGTTATTCGATTTCCTTATTTAAGAATCGGATAGGTAAATTTATTGTGACTGCCGTCTATTTGATTATTTAATTATTATTGCTTCTGCGCGTTAATAACTGAGTTTGAATTAGACTGACCCTTGTATTATTTTCTTTTGAATTTAATACTCGGGTCAGACCGAATATTTACAGGTTGTTGATATCTTACTTTGGGTTGCTGCTAGAGCTATGAAGTCTTTTCATACTTTTTGGAGTAATCGTTGTCTTAGTATAGGATGTTGTATATTCATGTATATTATTCACGATAATGTACTTGTATATGTAACTTCTAGAGTCGACAGATGTAGTTGTACCATATGTATTGTATCACATGTATATCAACTGACTTCAGTTATATATAAATATGAGACTTTTGATTATCTGTGTTCCACACTTAGCTTGTCTGTGTTGTTATTATTATATATATTGTCCTAAACTATTATGAACCATCGTAGTTCGTTTTATACTGGAATTGGGTATGTCGATAGGAGTAAATAAATAAGAGATGGAAAATTTAAAAATATATACTACTCCTATCGAGGTAACCAATACTAGTGTAAGGCCTAACTATGGATGGCCGCTCCTATCCAGCCTTATTCTTTGTAATAACAGACAGTATTTCCTTTAATACTCTTTGTTATTGTGAGCATAGAGGTGGGGCGTCACACAATATTAAATGCAAATTTGTCAAACGTTTGACCGTATATATCAAACATCGTCTGACTTTATATATCAAACGTCTGAACATAGCCTCTGATTTTAAATCAAGCATACACATCAAATGTCTGTAAAAAACGCTCAGGCATTTGACTTTGGCTGCTAATAAAAATATATATAAAAACGGTCAGACGTCTATATGTATGGACCTGTAACAACCCGATATTTTGGACCATTCAAATTGACAATAAAACCATACATGTTCGACTTGAATAATTCAGAATACCGCGTTGTTAAATTAAATTTGGCAAACTAAACATATACAGTAAATAAAACATAACAGATCACAGACACAGAGTAATATAATGCAGCGAAATAGATAAAGAATAGTAGTTCATGAAGCTACTATATACATCAGAGTTAGAAATAAAGTACATCCGAATATCTCAAATACAGTGAAGTCTTTAGTACGAACCAATGACTCCTCTGAAATAATCAACTGGAAAAGCTGAAAGCTGAATCGATAGTTGGACCTCCAACGAAGCTCCAAACTCCAAAGGTGAGTCTCTAATGTTGTGTCTCTCAGTCTGACCCAAGCGTAAAGCAAAACATAGAACACTCGAGTCAGGATTAACATTCTTATATCTATAAATCCAATCAAGTGAAATATCAACTGAAATATATTTAACTTAGAGTATGTTTGGGATAACCGTCCTCTAAGGATATATGGAACTATCTACAGGGTAGAAATATACACTATAACACCGTGGTCATTTCAATTTTATTTATATTTCAAAACTAAAATATCATTTTCATTTCAAATATCTCTATTTTCCAAATTATTATATGTATATATCCAATAATTTATGAAGTAAAGTATTTTTATTTCCTCAAACTTCACAAATCGCTTCAAAAATCAACTCAACCTTCCCGTTCAAATTTAATTAAATCAAAATTTATCTATTTCCATTCAATTTAGTTTCTGACTAAACTGATTCAAATTTTATCTATTTTAAATATGGATTTGAACCATTTAAATTTCAATATAATTCGAAGTTAATATATCTCGGAGCTTTAAATATTCAACATTTCAAAGACTAAACTTTGGTAGTTGCGTTTACCTCCTAAGTTGACTTCACTATTATTTAATTTTGAAATATTCACTTAATAAATTCAATATTATTTATATGACCTTAAATTTACATTTTCTATATATTACCTTCGATTTCTTTATACATGAAACATCCATTAAATTTCTTAAATAAAAATTCAGGTTATAAGATCATATGTTAAAGTTTCGAATTAAATAGTTTCAAATTGATTTAACTTAATAAAATCCTTAATTAATGACAAATTCAAATAAGTCCCAAATATATCTTCAAACCTTAGCTTATAAAATTCACAAATCTATTTTAGAAATGCAAATTTAATAAATCCTTAAACATATTCCATATTAATAAAATCAATCTAAATTAAATTATCTTAATATTAAATTTATATATAAAATAACCTTTATATATAATACTTTAAATCAATATTCATTAAAACCATATATTTCTTTTCAAGACCATAGAAATTATTTTCAAAACATTCATATAGACCACGGCATCGATGTAAAATTTTCTATTCTATGGACAAGGGATGCAGATATTTATCATTTCAATGCGTAAGTTAAATATATACGGGTGGATATCATTTCAACCCGAAATCCCAAATTCAATTCAAATGAAAATCGCTTATGTTTATCATTTCAACCCATAACGAAATTCTCCTATTCTAAAGTCCATTCGGGTATGTATCATTTCAACCCATAGTAATTACTATATTAACAGGGATCTTGTAGAGTGATAACAGATATGAAAATAATAATAACAACAGGCATATATCACCAAAAATAAATATAAACAATAGGATATGGTGTCATATCCCATAAGTGAACAGTTACAGATAATAGCATATATAGCAATTTAAATAACTACAGCATCATATTTCAATTGTCGTTTCAATTTAATCAAATTTAACAAATAAAAAAATGTTAATCGTGAGTGATTGCACAACTTTCGAGGCTAGAGAATGCAGAAGATGACATGGATACGCACACTGATACGGACACTAAAATTTGAATTATAAATCCGAGCACGAATTTCAAAGTGAAGTAGGATTGGCACCTATTGGACGAACGAGGCTGATAATCAAGAATTTATGAATTGAATCAGAATCAGTCTGATATATATAGAAATTTTTGCTATTTTAATAAAAAACAAAATTGCATCCCTAAGAAAAATTTAAAGTCGAATCACACACACACACATGCACGTACATATATATATATATATATATATATATATATATATATATATATATATAATTTACCCTTTTTCATACATAAACCAATAGTTTTAACATTTCAAATAAAACATATATGTTAAATAAAAATCCTTATAATTTTTCCAAACCATTTTAATTTTTACACATAGATCAAAATTTGTATTTACAAATCTAAGACCCAAACCACCCCATACGACCTATTTATATAATACCATTAAGATTTATATTTTAAAATAAGATTATTATATAAAACTTCAAAAAATTACACCGTTCAAATCTCATTGATAAACTACTATATAAATATGGTACAAAATCCACTTCACAATACAATTATAAATTTTAAACACTTTACCTATATATAAAAACTAATATATAATTACCCATACATAAACAGTAAAGCCTATACACAGACTTATATAAAACTTTAGACAACGGATGTACGAATTACTTATATAACTTATATTATAACTTATTTTATAAATATATATAATACTGTAACCTGTGCAGACCAAAAGTATAATAAGTTAGAATGTAAACTTTATACAATATATATAAATAGCAACTAATATAAACTTTAAAATATATATAATTTTTTTTTTTCGAAAGCAACTTGTCTGCACTAAAACACATATACAGCCTTAACTTTTATGCAAACATGCATGCCAATTGAAATGAAAACTTATATATTAGAAAACTAACTCGATACATAAGTGTATGCAAAGTATATAGATATATATATAAGGCTATAAAGATATATCTATAATTATTATAACTTTATATAAATATATGTCATATACGAACTTAGAAAAATATACAACTTCAAAAAATCCTATACAACTTCCATAATAATAATATGTAAATTGACCTTCAATAAAAGTTATAAACCTATTTATTATAAAACTATATATATAATAACGGATTTACAAAACTTATAAAATAAATCATACAATATGGTTTGTAAAATATACATATATGGACTCAAAGTTAAAACAAAATGAATATAAATCTACTTACCAAATATGCAGACTCCATTTGCTGATTTTTCGTTGCCGAAAAAACCGAATAGTTATGGGTTTTAAAAAGAATTTAGGAAAAGAAAAGAGAAGAAGGTAGAAGAAGAGAGAAAGAAGGAAATAGAAAATAGGGAGAAGAGAAAATAGAAAAGAGAACAGAACAGGAAACAACAGAACAACATCAGAATCTCACAATTCGCAGAGGAACAACATATAATAGATAAATGAATAATCTTTAAACAAAGAACTATCAGTTATTACATATTATACATTTCATTACATCATATCATCAGAGTATACAACAACAACAAACATCAAACAGTGCAGCGGAAAAAAGAAATACTATATAGCTAGTAATACGCCATGCCATCCAGCTTGCCTCCTGCAATTCCTGAATATCCAGAATATCCTGATAAACCTAACTCTTAACTGCCCGTGTGGAAATTGGTGGGCACCCAGAGTTTAGGAAGGAAAACAATAAACTCCAAGTCAGTCATGTGACTGGTGTGAGAACTCAAAACAGTTTATTTATCTTTGAAAACAAAATAGAGGAATATTTTTAAAGTCAATTCGCAATGCTTTTAAAAATGAGACTACCATAAGGCCTCCCGCACACACACACATGCAAACGCAGAATCGGAGGAGATTTCTCCTTATGATAGTCAAAGATGCTTGATACGCATTTAAAAGAACATTTGATATTATTATTAGTGCATAGTGTAGAGAAAAATTCATTTCGAAAGTAGAATATAAATCTTAGCCAACATACGACCATTATCGTATGCCTACTATAGCTAACTATGTTCAATAGCAGGTTACCGCCACATTCCATAGCAGGTTATACAACTAAAACCGTACAAGTTTCGTATTGTTTCTTTGGATTTCCAACAAATGGTCAGGCCAAGGAACTCCCCATTGCCACATGGAAACGCCTCTGGCTGGACGTCCCGAGAACTTAACCAGCTCTCTGCCAACACAAGGCCGGGTTTCCTTTATCACTAGGTAACTACTACACGAATATGGCATCCCCCGGTCCCATTGGACCTTTAACCGAGCGCTCGTCACCAACAACACCACACAGTAATAAAATATAGTGTTTCAACATGAGTAAATATCTGGGCTCCATACCATGATACCACCCTTTCCAGAAGGAAATGCACATACCCTAAAGGGAGCTACCCCTCATAACCTTGCCGCATCTTTCCTGTTTTGACCATTCCGGGATGTGAGGCTCGACGAATTCACGTCCACAAAACATACTTTATACAAAAGCCATGCTTTGGGTCAACAAATGATCAACACAATGATCACAAGGATAGACGATCAAATAAACGATCCTATCACAAATAATCAACACAATGATCATTTCAGCATCACTCAGCATGTCACATTACCAAATTGGGAATATATCGCTGATAACATTCAACTACATAACCTCTAAGCACGTACGTCTCAGAGAAGGGTGTTAAGCAAAAAGAATATATTCTTCGCCACCAACATAAATATATTTGAAAGAAATCGGCTTTATATCTCAACTTGTAATGTCAGACATACAATCCATACAAGTCTGTTCCGGGCTCGAACAGAACCGAAGGCACTTCTTACGAAGCCCTTGCAAATCCGGGTATTCACAATCCCGATCGAATTTCCCATCACTTAAGGAATCTCTATACCAGGAGCTACCCAGTGCAGAAACAATCGATAGGTCATCCTATCGCTTTCAAAAATACTCGGTCTTCAGCACCGATCTTCAAATGCAATTCATAACGACGTATCACATATTCGGAATGGGTTATACGACCCCATGGTCCTTTCCCGGTTAACCCGAATAGTGAGCGCTTATTAAAAAATAAGTGTAGCATTCACATTCAAACAAATCACATCAAATACCCATTCAAAGGGAAATATTGATAGTCGGTTATTGAACTATCAATGGATATGCACACATCACCAGATTCCAAAAAATTTTCCAAATTATTTATCTTCCAAAATATCTTTACAAGATATAAAATTTCAACACTTCAAAAATAAATCAATATTTATTTTTAACAAATTCCACTTTCTTTTATAAATTCCTTAGTGAATTTATATTCCAAAATATTCATGCATATATGATTCCAATTATTCTTTTCAATTTATCTTCAAAAAGATAAATTCTAAATATTCACTTCCTATTGGAAAATATTTTCATACTTATTTATTCATAAGTAATTCACAAATTTTATTTATTTTCAACACTTAGAAAATATTCAATATACTTAAATCGAGATTAAGTATATATTTCATTCTTTAAGGAAATCATTCACTTAAACATATTTATTTGGGTCAAAACGAATGTTGCGTAAAACATCGTTACAACAACCCAAAATCACTAGTATAGGGATTCGAAATTAAAATAGATATATAAATCCCAATACTATTCAAAACATTTCCTTTCGGAAATTATTTACTATAACAACAGTGTTATAGTCCATCATTTCCTTTTATTTCTCGAAACGTCTATTTCAACAATAAATGTTGAAATCTATGGTTTCGAATCTCAACATCTTTTAAAACATCGTTAGATCGTTTTAATTCTGTTTAAAACACCAAATCTAAAACAATTTCTTTAACGTGTTATTCACTATTCAAAAACGTGAATAAACTTCGTTAACAAATTTCATCCTTTTATTCATTTCAATTCAAAGGATTATTCACTATTCAAAAATGTGAATATAACTCCATTAAATAAGTTATGACAATTAACTTATCAAAATAAGTTGTTTGCGGATTTATAAAACAACGTTTATAAATTCCATTTCTATTTATTTATAAAAACTTCCTTTTTTATAAATCCTTTTATTAACCTATTCCAGTTTATAACTAAATTATAAACTAAACGTTCATATTATAAGTTAAATACTTATAATTTATTCGTTACAAAAATCGTTCCTTTGAACTTCATAATTATAAATCTTATAACTTATAAGATTCGTTTATTTATCAAAACTCTATTCTTTCAATAACTTTATAAATTTTATAAACCTACTATTTATAAAATTTCATTTATAACTTCACTGTTTATAATCCTATAAATTTCATTCATTAATGAAATTCATTTTTACTTCATTCAAACACTTATAAAAACTCGTTTTATAATGTCAATATTTCAATTTATAAATATCCATTTATAAATCTCTTAATATAAATCAATTTATATTATTCTTTAAAAACATCTTTAAATTCCTTTATAATTCCACCATTCTGATTTATAAAATAATCAATTTTTATAAATCTTATATTCAAACTTTTAATAATAAACTCAAAAATCCAGTTTAAACTATTTTATAAAATCATTGGTTCATATTTCTCAAAAATCAGCTTTTAACTATATTTCACAAAATCATAATTTTTATAACTTTAAAAATTACAACGTTTATTTATTTAAAACGGATCAATTCCAAAAATATAGTATATTCTCAAAAATAACTTTAAAATCATTTTCAAATCTCAAAATCTGGGTCCAATGATGCTACACACCAAATAGTCAATCACGACAAACAACGATATCATATATCGATATGATAATCCATCAAATATCAAAATATCTGAAAATCAAATAAAAACTGTTGAGGAATCCAGTTGGATCCCTCCAACCTGTTTCCTGCATCCAAAAACATTAGCACAATATCAATTTCGCTCCAGTACGAAATTATCGCGGTATATGTTCTTATTAAATATTATCCGCTTAATAATGGCGCAATAGGGTCTCATCCGCTAAAAGAAAATGCGGGAAATCAATCAACTGCAATATATACATATGCCAATATATATATATTGATATTATTTATAATACCAATTTCAATGTTTATGAAATATTCGCGGTATATGTTTTTATTAAATAACATCCGCTTACTAACGGCGTATAATGTCTATTTTAACAATCAATAGATATCAATCATCATTCAAACATGCATTCAAATATTTTAAATCTAACTATTTGAAATAAAATCGAAACTGATTCGATTGAGTGAGAAGTTCTCACCTTGGTTTTATTTCCGTTTTAGCGATTTATTTCGAATAAAATTAAACGGACGTTTAATTTTACCCAAAATTCTCACTAACTCCAAACGACTCCAAACCAACTCCATCGCATAGTGCTCGTCCATACGATCCCAACGCAACTGAGTTTGCATTTTTTCGACCTCGTATGAAAAAGTTATTAATTTTTGAAGTTTGTACACGATTTTCAATTAAAATTTACAACATAATTTAATAATTTAAACCTAAACAGTTTCTGGCCACAGGATCTTGAACCCCTGAAATCTTGGTCGTGTACTTCATCTCCTCTACCTCACGCAAGCTACAGACCATAGAACACGCGCAACCCATACTCCTTCAAATTAGGTTTAAACTTTACAACCTTGTTTCTCAACGATACTTCGATCAAGACGCGCCAAATCGAAGGCCTTCACCTCCCCTATGCACGGCCTCCAAGGCACAGAGCTCGGCCTCATCATGTACATGGAAAGTCGTGCCAAACCTGTAGCAAACGGCCCACCATAACTCCTCCTACGTTGCACCATTGCCGATCATCACCGTATGGAATCGAAGCTCTCATCACCCTCTACATCTTTCATGTTGAAAGTTTCGTCTAATTGCTGATGGATTGGAAGAAATCGAGGGGGAGAGGAGAGATAATTCTGGCCATTGGTCTTAGCATAGGTGGCTAGGGTTATAAAATTAGGGTTTTGATATTTTTTTTTTAATTTTTTTGAGACAGTGGGCTATTTATAAGGAACCGACGAAACACTATTCATCCCGGAAATTCCGAACTCCGATTTACGCGCCGAAACTGACGTACCTAGGGTTTATCCCGCGTTCCGGACACAATGGAACAGGTTTCGAAAGCTAATTCGGAAGTATGTGCGAGTTATGGCTGTAAACGCTCAATTTGAATTAAACCGATTTAAGCGATTTTCTAGGCGTTTTAATTTGTACCGGACAAACGGTAAATCCAATCGACTTGAAATTTGAAACCTTACAATAATATCACATTATCGATCCGATGAAACTGGTTTCGTCAAAATCCGAGACTTTTTGAAAAATGGCTATTTTGACTCGCCAAATTAAAATTAAAAACGATTCGATGCGTTTCGAGCTGCCACGATCAAACGATAGCTCCGATTGAAACGAAATTTGAAATACATTAATAACTAACTATTACGGATCCAATGGAACTGGTTTCGTTCAATTCTGAGACTGTTCAAAAATTAACTATTTTACAGTCGATTATTAAATATTAAAATATTCAATTTTCACAAATTAACTCTTAATTCGATTTTAAAAGTTCTAAAATATCGTTCTAACTCCCATATGATAAAATAAAATTTTACAAATCATTTTCAATCATATTTAATCCAATTTTCAATTATTTCCATAATTTAACGTATTAAATTATCGATTTAATTATTCAATTAAATCCAAAAATTCAAATAAAAATTTATTTGACTAATAAATTCACTTATTAATATTTAAAATTAATAAAATATTAAAATTTTAATTTCTAAAAATTCTGGGTCGTTACAATCTTCCCCACTTAAAAGAATTTCGTCCTCGAAATTATTAAGTAAGAAAAGTTATAGAATCTATTAACTTTCCCAAAATTCATAATTAAACTTCTTACAATATTTTACTAAGTTTTCAAATCATACTTAGTTATCTTTTCAAAAACAATTACTATTGTTTAACTTTCAATTCCAAAATCAAAGGTTAAAGTTTTCAAAATTTTCCCAATTTTCTCAAAAAAAATTTTAACGCCCTAAATTTCCGGAAAAATTCGCCATAGTCTCCTTTGCGCGGCTCGATCCGAAAAAAAAATGACAGTATATATATCACAAATATACATCTCATCAAGTAATGAGGCATCCCGAAGGGAAAAAATGTAAAAGTACGATATTTAATCCGAGATATGTACCTTATATTTTATTAGCAAGCATATACGGCTAATATAGCGCGAAAGCGAGCTCCAAATGCGAAGCAAACGCGATCCGCACCTACTAATCACTCAACAAACAACATGAGAACATGCATATATGGAAATAATCTCAATATACCACATATATCTCCATAACAACTATATATGTCACATAACAAATGTAGTAAAACAACAAATGCCAACATCAACCAACTACCATTCATAATCAATAATATTCATTCATATTCTCAGTAATATTCAATGAAATAGGTTTTCAATTTAAATCAGATTTGATTCCAATGAATTAACACCTATATTCATTATTTCATATCAACTTAATTTACATTCATTTGATTATCATCCAATCCATTCATTCAATTCAATTCAACTAACTTAAATGCCAATATCAACTTCATTCAATATCTCTTAAGTTATATTCCATTTAACATTATTTGGTTTTACATAACTTAAATTCCTACTTGTAAATAAATTCAAATTTCAATTCTAAAGTAAATTTCCATTTAACTTTAAATTCATTTGCTTATTTACAACTCATATTCATAAATATATTCATAAAGTTTCACTTCTTATATATATAAGTTTTATTTCATAATTGTAATTCACATTAATTATAATTCAATTCTTATAATTCTTTTACTTATACAATTATTCTTTTATTTAGATTATTCAAACAACTTAACAATCAACTTATATACACTTTAATAATTCTGAAAAATTATTTCTTTATATATAAAATATAATCAAGGCAAAATTATTTCATTTACCCAATTTAAAACAATATCGTGTCGAATTGTTCTATTCAAGCGTTTAGAAACCCCTTCGGCATAGTCTTGCGGACCACGCTGACGAAAGTTCATATGCCACTCAACAAACCAATCATCACAATATAAAACAATTTATATTCACTAACAAATACGCTCTCATAGCTATTATTACACTCAAATTCATTCTAGAGTACTACTGACTCTATCTCTAATGAATTATACCCGACAGAACCATGGTTGTCGCTTAACCATCAGCTCTGATACCAGATGTAACGTACGCGGATTTTTCATTGTCGAAAAAACCGAATAGTTATGGGTTTTAAAAAGAATTTAGGAAAAGAAAAGAGAAGAAGGTAGAAGAAGAGAGAAATAAGGAAATAGAAAATAGGGAGAAGAGAAAATAGAAAAGAGAACAGAACAGGAAACAACAGAACAACATCAGAATCTCACAATTCGCAGCGGAACAACATATAATAGATAAATGAATAATCTTTAAACAAAGAACTATCAGTTATTACATATTATACATTTCATTACATCATATCATCAGAGTATACAACAACAACAAACATCAAACAGTGCAGCGGAAAAAAGAAATACTATATAGCTAGTAATACGCCATGCCATCCAGCTTGCCTCCAGCAATTCCTGAATATCCAGAATATCCTGATAAACCTAACTCTTAACTGCCCGTGTGGAAATTGGTGGGCACCCAGAGTTTAGGAAGGAAAACAATAAACTCCAAGTCAGTCATGTGACTGGTGTGAGAACTCAAAACAGTTTATTTATCTTTGAAAACAAAATATAGGAATATTTTTAAAGTCAATTCGCAATGCTTTTAAAAATGAGACTACCATAAGGCCTCCCGCACACACACACATGCAAACGCAGAATCGGAGGAGATTTCTCCTTATGATAGTCAAAGATGCTTGATACGCATTTAAAAGAACATTTGATATTATTATTAGTGCATAGTGTAGAGAAAAATTCATTTCGAAAGTAGAATATAAATCTTAGCCAACATACGACCATTATCGTATGCCTACTATAGCTAACTATGTTCAATAGCAGGTTACCGCCACATTCCATAGCAGGTTATACAACTAAAACCGTACAAGTTTCGTATTGTTTCTTTGGATTTCCAACAAATGGTCAGGCCAAGGAACTTCCCATTGCCACATGGAAACGCCTCTGGCTGGACATCCCGAGAACTTAACCAGCTCTCTGCCAACACAAGGCCGGGTTACCTTTATCACTAGGTAACTACTACACGAATATGGCATCCCCCGGTCCCATTGGACCTTTAACCGAGCGCTCGTCACCAACAACACCACACAGTAATAAAATATAGTGTTTCAACATGAGTAAATATCTGGGCTCCATACCATGATACCACCCTTTCCAGAAGGAAATGCACATACCCTAAAGGGAGCTACCCCTCATAACCTTGCCGCATCTTTCCTGTTTTGACCATTCCGGGATGTGAGGCTCGACGAATTCACGTCCACAAAACATACTTTATACAAAAGCCATGCTTTGGGTCAACAAATGATCAACACAATGATCACAAGGATAGACGATCAAATAAACGATCCTATCACAAATAATCAACACAATGATCATTTCAGCATCACTCAGCATGTCACATTACCAAATTGGGAATATATCGTTGATAACATTCAACTACATAACCTCTAAGCACGTACGTCTCAGAGAAGGGTGTTAAGCTAAAAGAATATGTTCTTCGCCACCAACAGAAATATATTTGAAAGAAATCGGCTTTATATCTCAACTTGTAATGTCAGACATACAATCCATACAAGTCTGTTCCGGGCTCGAACAGAACCGAAGGCACTTCTTACGAAGCCCTTGCAAATCCGGGTATTCACAATCCCGATCGAATTTCCCATCACTTAAGGAATCTCTATACCAGGAGCTACCCAGTGCAGAAACAATCGATAGGTCATCCTATCGCTTTCACAAATACTCGGTCTTCAACACCGATCTTCAAATGCAATTCATAACGACGTATCACATATTCGGAATGGGTTATACGACCCCATGGTCCTTTCCCGGTTAACCCGAATAGTGAGCGCTTATTAAAAGATAAGTGTAGCATTCACATTCAAACAAATCACATCAAATACCCATTCAAAGGGAAATATTGATAGTCGGTTATTGAACTATCAATGGATATGCACACATCACCAGATTCCAAAAAAATTTCCAAATTATTTATCTTCCAAAATATCTTTAAAAGATATAAAATTTCAACACTTCAAAAATAAATCAATATTTATTTTTAACAAATTCCACTTTCTTTTATAAATTCCTTAGTGAATTTATATTCCAAAATATTCATGCATATATGATTCCAATTATTCTTTTCAATTTATCTTCAAAAAGATAAATTCTAAATATTCACTTCCTATTGGAAAACATTTTCATACTTATTTATTCATAAGTAATTCACAAATTTTATTTATTTTCAACACTTAGAAAATATTCAATATACTTAAATCGAGATTAAGTATATATTTCATTCTTTAAGGAAATCATTCACTTAAACATATTTATTTGGGTCAAAACGAATGTTGCGTAAAACATCGTTACAACAACCCAAAATCACTAGTATAGGGATTCGAAATTAAAATAGATATATAAATCCCAATACTATTCAAAACATTTCCTTTCGGAAATTATTTACTATAACAACAGTGTTATAGTCCATCATTTCCTTTTATTTCTCGAAACGTCTATTTCAACAATAAATGTTGAAATCTATGGTTTCGAATCTCAACATCTTTTAAAACATCGTTAGATCGTTTTAATTCTGTTTAAAACACCAAATCTAAAACAATTTCTTTAACGTGTTATTCACTATTCAAAAACGTGAATAAACTTCGTTAACAAATTTCATCCTTTTATTCATTTCAATTCAAAGGATTATTCACTATTCAAAAATGTGAATATAACTCCATTAAATAAGTTATGACAATTAACTTATCAAAATAAGTTGTTTGTGGATTTATAAAACAACGTTTATAAATTCCATTTCTATTTATTTATAAAAACTTCCTTTTTTATAAATCCTTTTATTAACCTATTCCAGTTTATAACTAAATTATAAACTAAACGTTCATATTATAAGTTAAATACTTATAATTTATTCGTTACAAAAATCGTTCCTTTGAACTTCATAATTATAAATCTTATAACTTATAAGATTCGTTTATTTATCAAAACTCCATTCTTTCAATAACTTTATAAATTTTATAAACCTACTGTTTATAAAATTTCATTTATAACTTCACTGTTTATAATCCTATAAATTTCATTCATTAATGAAATTCATTTTTACTTCATTCAAACACTTATAAAAACTCGTTTTATAATGTCAATATTTCAATTTATGAATATCCATTTATAAATCTCTTAATATAAATCAATTTATATTATTATTTAAAAACATCTTTAAATTCCTTTATAATTCCACCATTCTGATTTATAAAATAATCAATTTTTATAAATCTTATATTCAAACTTTTAATAATAAACTCAAAAATCCAGTTTAAACTATTTTATAAAATCATTGGTTCATATTTCTCAAAAATCAGCTTTTAGCTATATTTCACAAAATCATAATTTTTATAACTTTAAAAATTATAACGTTTATTTATTTAAAACGGATCAATTCCAAAAATATAGTATATTCCCAAAAATCACTTTAAAATCATTTTATAATCCCAAAATCTGGGTCCAATGATGCTACACACCAAATAGTCAATCACGACAAACAACGATATCATATATCGATATGATAATCCATCAAATATTAAAATATCGGAAAATCAAATAAAAACTGTTGAGGAATCCAGTTGGATCCCTCCAACCTGTTTCCTGCATCCAAAAACATTAGCACAATATCAATTTCGCTCCAGTACGAAATTATCGCGGTATATGTTCCTATTAAATATTATCCGCTTAATAACGGCGCAATAGGGTCTCATCCGCTAAAAGAAAATGCGGGAAATCAATCAACTGCAATATATACATATGCCAATATATATATTGATATTATTTATAATACCAATTTCACTGTTTATGAAATATTCGCGGTATATGTTTTTATTAAATAACATCCGCTTACTAACGGCGTATAATGTCTATTTTAACAATCAATAGATATCAATCATCATTCAAACATGCATTCAAATATTTTAAATCTAACTATTTAAAATAAAATCAAAACTGATTCGATTGAGTGAGAAGTTCTCACCTTGGTTTTATTTCCGT
Source organism: Allium cepa (assembly GCA_030765085.1). NCBI lineage: Eukaryota > Viridiplantae > Streptophyta > Magnoliopsida > Asparagales > Amaryllidaceae > Allium > Allium cepa. The sequence continues at coordinate 761,448,647 of CM060937.1, read as the reverse complement.
TTTAGCGATTTATTTCGAATAAAATTAAACGGACGTTTAATTTTACCCAAAATTCTCACTAACTCCAAATGACTCCAAACCAACTCCATCGCGTAGTGCTCGTCCATACGATCCCAACGCAACTGAGTTTGCATTTTTTCGACCTCGTATGAAAAAGTTATTAATTTTTGAAGTTTGTACACGATTTTAAATTAAAATTTACAACATAATTTAATAATTTAAACCTAAACAGTTTCTGGCCACAGGATCTTGAACCCCTGAAATCTTGGCCGTGCACTTCATCTCCTCTACCTCACGCAAGCTACAGACCATAGAACACGCACAACCCATACTCCTTCAAATTAGGTTTAAACTTTACAACCTTGTTTCTCAACGATACTTCAATCAAGACGCGCCAAATCGAAGGCCTTCACCTCCCCTATGCACGGCCTCCAAGGCACAGAGCTCGGCCTCATCATGTACATGGAAAGTCGTGCCAAACCTGTAGCAAATGCCCCCATAACTCCTCCTACGTTGCACCATTGCCGATCATCACCGTATGGAATCGAAGCTCTCATCACCCTCTACATCTTTCATGTTGAAAGTTTCGTCTAATTGCTGATGGATTGGAAGAAATCGAGGGGGAGAGGAGAGACAATTCTGGCCATTGGTCTTAGCATAGGCGGCTAGGGTTATAAAATTAGGGTTTTGATATATTTTTTTAATTTTTTTGAGATAGTGGGCTATTTATAAGGAACCGACGAAACACTATTCATCCCGGAAATTTCGAACTCCGATTTACGCGCCGAAACTGACGTACCTAGGGTTTATCCCACGTTTCGGACACAATGGAACAGGTTTCGAAAGCTAATTCGGAAGTATGTGCGAGTTATGGCTGTAAACGCTCAATTTGAATTAAACCGATTTAAGCGATTTTCTAGGCGTTTTAATTTGTACCGGACAAACGGTAAATCCAATCGACTTGAAATTTGAAACCTTACAATAATATCACATTACGGATCCGATGAAACTAGTTTCGTCGAAATCCGAGACTTTTGGAAAAATGGCTATTTTGACTCGCCAAATTAAAATTAAAAACGATTCGATGCGTTTCGAGCTGCCACGATCAAACGATAGCTCCGATTGACACAAAATTTGAAATCCGGTAATAGCTAACTATTACGGATCCAATGGAACAGGTTTCGTTCAATTCTGAGACTGTTCAAAAATTGACTATTTTACAGTCGATTATTAAATATTAAAATATTCAATTTTCACAAATTAACTCTTAATTCGATTTTAAAAGTTCTAAAATATCGTTCTAACTCCCATATGATAAAATAAAATTTTACAAATCATTTTCAATCATATTTAATCCAATTTTCAATTATTTCCATAATTTAACGTATTAAATTATCGATTTAATTATTCAATTAAATCCAAAAATTCAAATAAAAATTTATTTGACTTATAAATTCACTTATTAATATTTAAAATTAATAAAATATTAAAATTTTAATTTCTAAAAATTCTGGGTCGTTACAATTTGCTGATCCAACACAACTCACACATATTAAATATGCATACACTTCTAGAAACAAAATAAACTTTTCAAAAAAATAGAAATCACGTTTGGTATATATATGAATTCAAATCCAACAACTTTATATAAACCACTATATGTATGCGTCTTATATTTTTATACCACTATCATTCTATCATAACTATACTCCATATAAACAAATATGCGTTCCAACTTTGAATGCTAGAATATGCCTCAACAGCACGTACAGATGACGTGTATTGATAAAATCATCCATCTCATAGATAAATATAAAACTATATATAATATATATATAAATAACACTTGCAAATATAAACTTAACTTACCTATGACTTGTTATGCGAACAGTAGAGGAAACAGAGGAGGGTCGCTGCGTCTTCGATGGATATTGCGCAAGGGGAAGAGTGGGTTTAGTGGAGGAGCGGAGTTTGAAAAAGGTGAAGGATAGGCCGAAATTTGTAACGCCGGGCAAGTTTATATAGAAGAGGAAGAAACAATAGAGAGGAAAAGAAGAGAAATCTGGGAAGAAGCAATAAAAAGGGAAGAAAATACGAACAGAAGTAAATGCAAATGACTAAATAAAAGTAACCAAAGAAATAGCACAATCACGTGCTATGATTCAGTTGAGGATTTAAGGCATAATATTCACGTTGATTCAGGAAAATAATCAAAGAAAATAAATGGTAGCACATTTCAAATTTGAATGGAAGGAAAGAGAAAAGTCACAATTCTGGAAAAATATCAAAATAAGAGCTACACATTGATTCAAGAGCTATTAAAGCAATTTTTAAATGATGAAGGCAACGTTACTCTGCGTTATATTTTAAAATAAGAATGCTGAATGAAAATCAACAATCAAATATGGTGCGGTGTAAATGGCAAGAGTCACGCTGATTACTGAAAAAATAAAAATAAAACGAATAGCCATTTATCATTATTTTTTTAGACGGTGGAAAAATTAAGAAATAAAAGGTCGGTGAAAGTAGGAATGAATATATTAGAAAAGTAACGATTCTAGTAGCAACGATCATCTTAGATTAAGTTGAAATTTTATAATAATTTATTACCGAGGCTATGGTTCAAATTTTTTTGAAAGCAAGGAAACAAAAAGGTCACAATTAAAGGTAAGCTTTAAATTTTTAATAAATACAAAACGTATCTAAGTTTATACATTTATAACTTTCCAGCTGTAGTCTATATGTAACGTCCCGCCTTTTCGCACACTTTAAATCAACACCTGTGCTAATTCAAACCATACGGAAGGGCGGATTGTTTGGGGTAAATAAGAAAAAAACAGAGAAGAGAAAAAAAACTAAAAAGAATCTCACAGCGGAAGGATAAAATATAAAAATAAATATACAGTTCATAAAACTGTTTACAAAACATTTGATTCTTCTTTATACAATAAATATCAGAGTTCACATACCAATAAATATCAATGTAGCGGAATTAAATAGTGTAGTGGAATAATATAATAGATAGTAATAATACAAATCTTCGTCTTCGTCCTCCAGAATAAAATCTTGAAATCCTGAAACGCTCAGACTCACCCGAGCGAATTTGAAAAGACAAAACCACTCGAGTCAGAACTAAAAGATCTTATGTGAGTTAAATTAATAGAAATAAATATGAGTGCAGTAACTTAAAAGATGCTCGGGATTCACATCTCTTAAGGATCCGTTAAACTATTTACTATGTAGTATATTTCGCTATTATAATAGTGTCTATTTGTAAAATAAACTTACTTTAAAATAGCGTTAAGGCTTTATATTTTTCACCTTAACATGTAATAGTGCCAATAGTCTATACAGTGCCTGCATATCTTCTAATCGGGAGACTACGATAAGACACTCCAAAGGTATGACACAAATAGAAACTCGTTGTAAAGGCTCGTTATGGTAGGTGAGACGGCACAAGTAGGCAATGCTAGGGTAGATATACCAATTACGCTTCCAGGTCGGTGGTAACGCGTAGCGCGCAGCTACCGCCCACCTCGAACAAACTCCCCCAAATCAAAGAAATCAAAAGAGAAGGTGGCCACCGAATCAATACAAAATCAAAGTATAGTATAGAAGGGAAGTGTCCGATCAAAGGTGCTACCTTATTAACCCGTCAATCGCTCCTGTTTTAGCCACCTTATGCCAACTCACGGGAGTTAGGTCCAATTATTTATCTTACAGGAAACGCCGCCACCAACCTACTTCATTTTGGAATCTCCACTGCGTACACGGTTGTTAAAGTGGTTTTCGGAGTTGGAGGAGAGTATGACAACTTCCGATCCCGGTCTCTTCATCAACCAAACGTTATTATAACACCGCGGTCTTTAAAAATAGTTTATACTTTAAACCAGAATATAATTATCCATTTCAAATCCATAAATACGATATCATTCCATTTTCAAAACACACTCATTTTGATATTATTTTTATAAAACCCAAATCAATAATATCATTTTTATTTCAAATATATTTCTTTTCCAAAATCATACTACTTTAAAATTTATAATATCTGGAAACCAAACATTTGGATTATAACTTTCAAAACATAATACTTCGAAATTCATAGCTTTTAAAACCTAACTTCTAAAACTTGAATGGTTTGGAAATTCAAACAGTATATAGAGTAAAATGGTTTGAGTTTAAAATTACTTTATAAAATAAATTACTATCCGCGACTTTACAATTTTATTCATTTGAAATTTAGTCTAAGTCCATAAATTTTAAATTCACTTTCAGTTAAATAAACCCTTCAATTTCCCAATATTTCAAACTTGAGTAATTAACAATTTCAATACTTAAGGTTGGAAATTTATATCCACCAATTCATTGTCCTACTATTTAGTTTGAAACATTCACATAATGAATCCATAAATAAAACTCAATTTCTAACAATTAAATATTTCCTTCAATTAATTTATACTAGAAATATTCATTTAATTTGTCTTAAATAAAAATCTAGTTATAAATATCATACCTTTAAAATTTCCAATTTTAATAAGTTTACACCAACTTGTGGAGTTTAAGTTTTAAATAAGCTCAATTCCAAATAAATTTCCAATTTATTTTCCAATCTTAATTGATTTGAACCATTTAAAACTCTATATATATATCCAATATCTTAAACTTGTACTTAATCATATAATATAAATTATCAAACTCCATTATTCAACTTGTTTATTTTCATTTAACAAAATTCATACATAGCTTAAATTCAATAATTTAACTATATATATGTATATACAAAATAAGATTTATATAAGATCAAAAATTATATTTATTAAACCGTATCCTATCCAAACCATAGAAATCATTTTCAAAATATATATATATATATATATATATATATATAGACCGACGGTGTGTGTATATAATTTTCTACCCTATGGTCAAGTGATACGGATATCTATCATTTCAATCCGTAATTTAAAGTAAAAATTACGGTTATATATCATTTCAAACCGCAATCCCGAATGAAATGAAATGCATAACAATTTGCATTCAATATAAATAAATATCCATCCATCCATCAAAATCATACATCCATTTATTTCAATCATCATCCAAATTTAAAACAATACATCAAATATAACAGGTGATAAATAACTGGTATCAACTATCAGTTTATATTCAAAATATATTATAACTGTTTAACTGGTAGTTTATATGCAATAAAAATAAATATAAATTTAAGGGGCAGTTAATATGCAATAAATAATGAATAACGATTTAATTAAATAAACGCAATTAACTGAGATGATGATTAAAAATAGGACAAACGAACATAAATAAATTTCAAATCACATCATATATCAATTTAACAAACATAAGAAATTTAGAAATTGTGAGTGGGTTAAAACACTCACCTTTTGAATTTAAATTGAATTAAAATCCAATTTAAACCCGAAAATTCAACAGCCTTAGAATCTGTCCAAACCAGCGTCTAAAAGTCATAAATCTTAATACGATCCTAACAAAAAAATCGCGCGTAAACCCCATATTGTATGCGAAAGTTATTCAAGTTATAAGATGACTATTTCCATAGTAAAGTGTATATATATAGTGATATTAAAATAAACAAAATAAATGCTAAATTTCACATTTTGGGATGAGGAGACTAGGGTACCTGCTAACAAGGTGGTGGCAAGGCTTGGGTGAGGTGGAGAGGCTTTCACGCAACTCAAAGCTTCAAGAAGGATTAGGAAAAGTATTGCAAGCAGGTGAGGGAGAAAATGAAATAGGGTCATGTTTGCATAATGAAGTTCAGTGAGATTGAAAAATTGAAATGAGGCTAAAGGAGGATAGAACCAATGAAATGAATGCTTCAGGTAGCAAAAATGAAAATTTATACATTGCAAACAAAGAGGTGGTAATGAATAATAAATATAGAGTAACAAATGGACCACTTGTACCAAAACTTTGAGATCCAATTTCAAAACGTCTACTTCGCTAAATTTATTTCTATTAACCCTAAATATACACCTTCTTAACACCCAACTAAATTTTATTAACACACATTTAATAAAATGCAACAGCTCAAATTAATGCCACTGTGGACTGCCGCTGCACACAATAAAAGATGAACCGAGACTGGAAATTCAAATTTAAAAACGACATTTTTCTCAGCACGCAATCACTTTCAAAATATTTAATTTATTTTAAAATATAAGGCTAGCATTAAAATCACTTCTATACTGCCTCTAATTGTTATAAAATGCATGTAAAATGTATTTTCAAAATTCAATTTTTTCCCTTTTTAAAATTTTACTTATCTTTAAAATGAAACGTTCATTTTATTTTTCTCAAACTGTTCTTTTATTTTCATTAAAAATGCTCTTTCTATTTAACCCAAAAATGTACGTTTCTTATATTAAATGGCATAAATTTCAATTAACTTCTCTTTCCTTTTAATGTAAAGATTCCTCATATGGATTAGATGTTGCAAATTCCATACTTTCAAAGCTTTGACTTTTATTTCAATTGTTTATAGATTATACATTAATCTTCCAAAATTTTCAATGAAATTGGCTTTCCACTTATTTTCAATACATTCTTCTTGTGGTATAATTATTTTGTTTCACATCTATTATTCAATTCACTATTCTTAAAGGGATAAAAATTTTCATTGAATTTGCAAACTGTTACCCTTATTAATTAAGATTTTAAAACAAATAAATAAAATTTCCTTAGTCCAAGTCTTTTTGCCAATTATTTAACTTATAAATAAATTCATGTTTATTAAGTTTACATTTGCAATTCCGTTAATATTTTAACCATTATAAAAGAAATGTTTATCCTCAACAACAAACATTATGATTAATTATCTAACATTGATTTGTATAAACTTTCCATTTATTACATATTATTTTATCAATTGATAAAGTTTTAAATCTATTTCCCAAATCTACAACTTTAAATCAATTAAAACTTCACAATTGTTTAAATCAATTAGGATTATCCTACATTTATTATAAATCAACTTGTTCTAACCTTATTACCTAAATTTACGTTCAGTTTCTATTCAATATAATTTACATGCATTAACACGTTTCCTAAGTTTAAAATCAAATACCGTTCACACTGTTTTATTACTTAAATCAATTTAATACTTATCTCTAATTTATCATATTCAATTTAAATGCAGGTATACACCTTTCACTACTTCAGTCCTTAGAAATTTATTCGAATTACAATCTCTTGCATTAACTCATTTATTAGAAATTTATATACCAATAACTTAGGTTCCAATAAATAGGATTTCATTTAATTCAATCTTCCTAATTAAGTCTATCTTAATCAATATAATATTTAATAGGTTAATTATTAACGTTAGCTACATTACAAATTAATATTCAATCTATTATTACTCAACTAACATAGTTAACATTGTTTTATATTTCATTACATTAATATTTCTATATACATCTTAGATTTCTATCAATGGTTATACTTAAAAATGTGAATATTGTCGATTACGCGTATTAATTTAGGTTTTCAACTCAATTAACAAAATTTCCTAAATCAAATCCCTTTTTACCAAATTTGACAATCCCTAACCATTTGTACTACATCCCATATTAATGTAATATTTATTAGATTTTATTTCAAATTAACGTACAACTTAATTTGCCTTAATTGAGATCTGATTCCCAATTTTTTTTTATTTAACATACTAAATGAATAAATAACCTAAATAAATTGTCACCTACTTACTTCTTTCATTTATAAGTTTAATACTCAACCACCCAGGTATAAATTCCATATATAACACTAATTAATTTCCATTAACACTGCATTATCCAATTATCCTAAATTCGTTCAATATATACTCTTGTTTACTGAAAAATAAATTTATGTTTTCCATAAATTCTCATTCACTCTTCCGTTATGAAATTAAAAATCATTAAGTAATGTTTATTATCAAAACAACATTAATTTATTACCTTTTTCATCCCACTATAAATCAGTGTAACCATTAATACCACACATATTACAATTCCTTACCCCATATTGATCTTTTTTAATTAACATTAACTATCTAATTTGTACAGTAACTAAATGTTTACATTTGTTACTTATATGTAGTTTTACAAACAAGCATAGCATGTTTAAATACAATGAATTGGAGTTTCATTAAGATTGTATACGTTTTCCATTAATTGCGTATTACTTCATCGGTTACTATACATTGAATTCATTAAATTATCACAAATTACTTTATTGCATTAGTTTACAAAATATTCCCATTTTTTTTCTTATAACAAATTTCTTAGCCTAGAATAACAATTCCCATTACTTCAATACATCGTAATTTCCTTTTTTTATTTTCTTATACTTAGCTTTTCAAATGTTGCATTTTCTTTCTACATTTACTTCAACATGAATTAGAAAATTTTTCTTTCTTTCTAAATTAAATTACAAAATAAAATAAAATTAACAAATTAAATGGTCGAAATTTACGGGTCGTTACACTCTCCCCCACTCAAAACTTTTCGTCCCCGAAAAGGAAAAGAGGGGAAAAGAGGTATTGGGAAATTCATATATCTTATTCAAAATATTGACTTTATAATAATCAAATTTACAAAATTAATTAACTAAAATAAAATATAACAATTTATAACAATTAAATCTTTTTATACTTAAATTTAATAAAGTTTGGAAAACATTTTTTTCAAAATTTTCTAAGTCCAAAATTTACGGGAAATTTTGGCAGTGTCTCCTTTGTGCGGGAAGGCTCGGGAGAGAATATAATATCGATTATAATAATATACAACATATATTTTCCAAAATAATATATCCCAACACGAGAAAAAAATATAATAGCGCTATAAACCGTAATCCGAAAACGTACCTATTTGTCGGGCAATTTACGCTTAATTATGAATCAAAAGCAGTGGAAATTGCTTCCATAACCTGTATTTCACTTATAAAATCTAAAAGAGTTAAAAAAAAATTATAAAATGAAATATTTATGTTGTTTTAATCACAACCAACCAAACCAATACAACAACAACCAATTGCAACAACAGCGAACAACCATCACATAGAATCAATATAATCAACCATTCATTCATATCAAATAAAAACAAATGGTTGTTTAGGTTTAGACACTTTTAAATTGTATAGAACGACAATAAACTATTAAGTATACCATTTACTCAACAGTCTTAGATGAACTGAATAGGTTATTCATACATCCAACCAATTGTAAAGTATCCTTGCCCAAACAACCATAAACCAAACATTAACAACAAATTTCGAACAACGGATTTAGTTTATCCTTATTAATTCTTTTCATTTCCATTTATTGCCTTCAATTATTCATTTTCATTTATTCAGGTCATGTAATTTTCTTTTTATTGCATTACATTTATGCATTTCTCAATTTCATTTATTTATTTAATGCTTCCTATTCTGTTATACTTAATTATAGTAACATTTTAATTACACTTAAATTTATAACTTTATAACATCAATTCTTACAAATAAAGAATTTCATTAATTCATTTACTAAGATTTGCAATCATTTATTTATATTATCATATACAATCGAATTCCTTAGCAGGTAAATTTATTAACTTAAGTTTTTAATCATTCTTTTTTTCTTTTTCTTATTCATCTTTTATTCTAATTTTATTCAGAAGCAACTTCAATCTATTTACTTAAGTCTCTAATTTCTTACTCACGATACTTTACTTTCTATTATATTTAATTAGTATCTTCTCAATTATACTTAAGTTTATAACGATTACAATATCAATTCTTAAGGATAAAAGAAATTTTTATTGAACGCTTCATTACATGTTTTTACTTGTACCACTTCCATTACATTTTCTTATTAAACATTTCAAATTTTATATTCGGTAAGTTATATATATGTTTTTAAGGATGTAATTAAAAGTTATACAAGTTTTCTCAATTCTTTTAATTAATTAATGGTTCAATAATTACATCTTTGTTTTATAAGTTAAAATTTTGAATTATCTTTAACTTTCATTCATATCCTAGCATTAAATTACTTATTTTAATTAAAGGTTCCAGTTTTTTAACTTCCATTTTAACACACTAATTGAAACTGTAAATAACGAAAACTTAAAAAATTAAATACCGGGTTTAATTTCAAATCATTATAAAGATAATAGATAAATATACTCTTACAAATTTATATATATATATATATCAAATTATATTTAAACAATTTAAAATTTATATTTGTTTATCAAAATCAATCTGCAGTAAAACTACCACTGTGGCCTTCCTACTTCGAAACTCGAAAATGAATGTCGATGATGCATACACTCATCACCGAAATTATTTTACAGCGACAGAGAGGGGAGTACAACTTATTTCTTTCCAGAATTTCTTTAAAACCATACTTTCAAATTATATTAAAATATTTATATCAGAAAATATTTCTAAATACTATTATTATATTTCAAAATCCTTTGAAAGCAATTTTTCAAAATCCCGGACTTAAGTTCTAAAATTTCCAATTTTCATTGATTTTATTTTCATATTTAATTTACCTATTATTTATAAATTTTATTCCTAACAACCAATGTATTGCAACCAAATATATATATATATATATGTGTGTGTGTATATATGTTTATGTATATATCATTTATAAAATTTATTATATATATATAGAAAATATAACAGGCAAAATTATTTCATTCACCTATATTAAAGACAAATATTGTCTCCGTCTATCCTATTAAGTGTCTAGAAATCCCTATTGATGTCACAGCGTCCCATGCATCAACGAGAATTTGTAAATTCAAAACGGAACAGATTAACACAATATATAACCTTTTTATAACACTAACAAATACGCTCTCTCATATATATACGCTCAGTGACTCCCATTGGGTATTATTACCCTATCACTAAAGAATCAAACCCCACAAAGCTAAGGTTTATCGCTAAACCAATGCTCTGAAACCAACTGTAATGTCCCGCCTTTTCGCACACTTTAAATCGACACACGTGCCAATTCAAACCATATGGAAGGGCGAATTGTTTGGGGTAAATAAGAAAAAAACAGAGAAGAGAAAAAAAACTAAACAGAATCTCACAGCGGAAGGATAAAATATAATAATAAATATACAGTTCATAAAACTATTTACAAAACATTTGATTCTTCTTTATACAATAAATATCGGAGTTCACATACCAATAAATATCAATGCAGCGAAATTAACTAGTGTAGTGGAATAATATAGTAGATAGTAACACTACAAATCTTCGTCTTCGTCCTCCAGAATAAGATCTTCAAATCCTGAAACGCTCGGACTGACCCGAGCGAATTTGAAAAGACAAAAACACTCGAGTCAGAACTAAAAGATCTTATGTGAGTTAAATTAATAGAAATAAATATGAGTGCAGTAACATCAAAGAAGCTCGGGATTCACATCTCTTAAGGATCCGTTAAACTATTTACTATGTAGTATATTTCGCTATTATAATAGTGTCTATTTGTAAAATAAACTTACTTTAAAATAGCGTTAAGGCTTTACATTTTCCACCTTAACACGTAATAGTGCCAATAGTCTACACACTGCATGTATATCTCCTGATCGGGAGACTACGAGTAGACACTCCATAGGTACGACACAAATAGAAACTCGTAATAAAGGCTCGGTATGGTAGGTGACACGACACAACTAGGAAATGCCAGGGTAGATATACCAAATACACTTCCGGGTCGGTGGTAACGCGTAGCGCGCAGCTACCGCCCACCTCGAACAAATTCCCCCAATCAAAGAAATCAAAAGTGAAGATGGCCACCGAATCAATCCAAAGTCAGTGTATAGTATCGAAGGGAAGTGTCCGATCAAAGGTGCTACCTTATTATCCCGTCAATCGCTCTTGTTTTAGCCACCTTATGCCAACTCACGGGAGTTGGGTCCACGTATTTACCTTATAGGAAACGTCGTGTAACGATCCCGATTTGTAATTAAATTTAAATTGATAATTAAAATGAATTTTGGAATAAAATTGTAGATTAATTTGAATTTTTCAAACTTAATAGGATATTTATTTATTTAGACATTTATTTTTAAAAATTTAACTGTGGATTTGAAATTGTGTATTTTAAATCTTATAAATGAAAGAAAATAACATCCGAAAATTTTCAATATAAATTTATAATGTATTCTAAACTTTTGAAAATTTAATTTGAAAATAAATTGAGAAATCTCAAAACAAATAAAATAAGTAATAAACTATGTATAGATAAATTCCAATTTTATTTTGAGTTTAAATTATTGAAATAAAGAATGTTTATAAAAGTCATTTTAATTTAAAATCTTATATATGTGTATATTACATATATGAGTAAAATAGGATACACATTGAAATTTAATTTAATTTTTTTTTTTTAGGTGAGTATGAATATACAAAGGGACATGGAAGTCTATATTTCAAGTTTACAATTGGAATTGAAATTTAAAATGAATGTTTTTAAAAATAAGTGGCATTAAATTTCATTAAGATATAATGTATATAATGTAAATTTTGGCTAAGAAAAATTCTTTTAACATTGTATATACATATACAAATGAACAAGGAATACATCTAATTATAAAGTGTATATGATATAAAAATAAATAAATTAAAGTTCATAAATATTCTTTTGTCTTTAAAAAAAAAATTAAATGTAAACATTTACATAAGGAAGTAAAGAAGTAAACATACATATGTAAGTATAGATTTGCACGTGTTTAGGCCTCTTGATCATTTTTAACAAATGGCATCATATATAAAAAATTGAATAAAACAATGAAATTTAAAAAAAATATAGAAACTTTTCATTTCCCCATAATGCAATCAATTGATATCTCAGCAAATCTAAACAAACAATAATAAAAGATTTTGCATTTCAAATCCCAACATAGAAAAACAGAAAGAAAAAAAATCCGCCATTAGCTTCTCAAAACTGAAACAAAACCTAGAAATGAAAGCAAGGTTCAATATTCAACTCAAACATAAAAGCTTCAGAAAAAAAAAATACTTCCAGATCATGCAATCAAAACTTCAATCCGGAAGCAAATGCAAGTTCAAAATAAATTCAATGCAACCTGAAAACAAAAGATAAGCAAAACCAGAAATCTAGAAATCAACATCAAGTAGTGGATTTGTATTCTATATCTTAGGTGAACTTTATATCTTATAGTTTAATAAATTATGACTTCAAAATCAAGTTTTAACATAAAAAAAATTAAGAAAAATTTGCAGATTTGTCTTATAAAAGGAAAAAAGGAGTGGAGCTTCAGTTTTTCCAGTGAGCAGTTTTCTCTGGAATGAAGTTGAGTCAAGTAAATTTCTTTAAAGATTTGAAGTTAATGTTGTCAATCAATAGTAAAGTAAGAAGCTAAAACAAATAATATTAATCATTTACAGGAAGAAATCAAGATCAAAGAAGTTTAAAACCATTTTTCGTTTCAACTGCACAGAAGCTTTCTCTGTTGTATAAGAATTAAAACTGTAAGTAAAAATCAAAAGTGTTTGTTATTGTTGAAGTATGTTAGTAAATACAACAGGAAATTAAGCAAAGATCTGTATTTATGAATTTCCAGATCTAAACTCCAGGAATTAAAGAAAACAAAAATAAAAGTTCAAGAGCAAAAGAAAAATAAAGGTGATCATTTTCAGATTTCTGTTCTTTGCCTCTGCCTTTCTCTGTTCTTTCTAAACTCTAGGTGAGCAAACCTACCCAAATCTATGTTATATGCAATGATAAATGTTGCTCTGTTGTCAAAATGCCTGCTTGCCTGTGTGCATGTGAATATATATATATATATATATATATATATATATATATATATATATATATATATACTGTGATGGATGCATGCTTGTGTATATGTATATATATATACCCACCTCTGTTATGCTATACAGTTTCAAAAAATAAAAATAAACTGTGAGCAAATTTTCTTCTATCTACCCCTATGTCTTGATGTTGTGGCTGATATAAATTTGTTGCCTCGTTGTTAAAATTGCTTATATGGTGTGCATATATATATATATATATATATATATATACACACACATTTATATATAGAAACCTGCTCTCTGCCTTATAATAACAGTGAGTAGAACCTAGAATGTAAAAGCAGTTTTGAATCTAGACTTAAATTCAAACCCTCTTGATTTTTTCATGATTTAAACTTAAGATTCAAAGCAAACTGGTTTGTCCCATCACAATCTTTAGTTTTAAATTTTACTTAAGTTAAATCGCTTTGCATTATCTCTGGAAGTCATTAACAGCTGATCAAACTTCGAAATAGAGAAAATTTAAATATCATGATTTAATGTTTCAAGGTTAGGGCCTGAAACAACATTCGAAAACGTGAATTTTAAAACTATAATCAAGATTATTAATATCGTATCTGCTGAGAAATTCAAAGTTGAACAGTTGTTAACCCCGTTCCAGCCTACGAGTTAAGAGGCCCACGAGTTAAAGGAGTCAACGAGTTAAGGCCCGGGATGGGCCACGACTTAAGGTGCTTAACGGTTCAGGAAGGATCTACGACTCAGGAAGCCTCACGACTCAACAAGTCACCGACTCAACAAGTTAACGACCTAAAGCTCAAAGCGACTTAAAGGGTTACGACTCAACGACCCAAGGAGAGATTGTACGACTTGAGGAACCTTACGACTTAAGGAACCTTACGAGTTAAGGAACCTTACGACTTAAGGAATCTTACGGGTTAAGGAAGGCTTGCGATTTAAGACATTAACGACCTGAGGAATGTCACGACTTATGGAGATCTACGACTTAAGAGGAATGTGACATAAAGGTGGTACGACCTAAGACTTCAGAGACAAGTTCAATACCATGCTATAATGAGATAACTCGTTGACGACATACGACTTATGATGAGTCGTGTACGACTCATACTAACATCAAGGAAAGTTGCACTGGTTAACTCGTGAATGGCTCAGGACTTGTGTTATTCATTTGAATGGGAGCGTAGCTTTGGACCAAGCCGTGAGCTAACCCAGTAGGTCGGCCGCGTATTAACATGAGACGACTCACCATGACTCGTCCACGACCTAAAGTCACTAAGTCGCAGCCCGCTATCATGATACTTATATCAAAGAGGAATGACTCGTATACGACTTAAGACTTGTGCTATATTCAGAGGATCGAAGGCGCTCTGGTACGAAGCTGGGGTTTAACCTGTTGAGTCGTCCACGACCCAACCTGACATGGCTACGAGTTAACGATGAGTCGGGTACGACTCACGACTCAAGGCCGAAAACACCTATAAATACATGACCACTTCCAACATTTGGGGGGACTTTTGCTCATTCATTTCAAGCACCGTTACTATGCTGCATTCCGAACTACTTCAACACTTAAAGCTTTTGAGATACAAAGAACGCCTCAAGGAACTTCACGAAGAAATCATACATGTCCAACATGAGTTCAAAGATTTTGATCGACGTTGAAGTTTAGGCTACTTGTTCTAAGTCACTTGTAACTCGAAGTGTGTTGTAATCAAAGTGTAATTGCATCGACTTGTAATCAAATCGTCAATAAAGATATTCAAAGTGGACGTAGGCTCTCTCTTAAGCCGAACCACTATAAAATTGCTATTGTTTACTACTTTTCCGCTATTATCTGCTTATAATCTGTTCCCGAGCTATCGGGTGGTGCTTTCACAATTACACTTCATACACCGGGGTGTTAGCGTTCAAATTTTAGCGTTAACATTTTTGGTGCTTTCACTGAGAATTGAACTCAAGGCAAACCGTCATCATTGCTCCATGAAAGTTTGTTGAAGTAACCTCTCTGAAGACTAGAAGTCTATCTGAAATCATGGCTCCTGGGAGAAAGAGTAGATCTGTTAGATCTGGAAATGTTCAAGAGGGAACCTCCGCTTCCCCAGTACCTAGTCAAGCCACTCCACCTGTTGGAGTTACAAAAGCGGAGTTAGATGCTGTAATCTTAGGGCTGAACCAGTAGATAAATGCCCAAAGTGCACAATTGGAAGCTCAGAACGCCCAAAATGCCCTAATTTTGAATAAGTTGAATGACTTGCTTGGGGTAAACCGTCAACCAACGGGTAATGAAAGGAACTTTGCTGGCAACATTTATGAGGATGAAGAAAGAAACATTCCTGAGAGGGCTGCTAGCCCCTTCGAGCGGACATTTCCTGAAATTGGTGGATCTAAAGCTCGAAATGATGAGGGATATCTTTCTGAAATGGTTCGACCAATCATGAAGGAAAGCATGCAAAGGAATGAATATGAGAAGGAATGCGGTTTCGCTCCAAGTAAAACCCCGTTTACCGAAAGAATCTTAAAGGCTGAGTTCCCAAGGAAGTTCGTCCCTCCAACTATCCCAGCTTACAAAGGAACAAGTGATCCGAACGAATTCTTGTATAAGTATGATTGGCACATGATAGGTGCCAGAGCTTCTGATGAAATAAAGTGCCGATATTTTCCTGTATATCTGGAAGGTGTAGCTCTGCTTTGGTTCACCAAGCTGCCAGTCCGGTCTATAGATCAGTTTTCTGACTTAACCCGGAAATTCAAGGAGCATTTCAGACTATACGCTTCAAAAGACAAAGATATTATGCCGTTGTCAAGTTTAGAGCAGAATCCAGGGGAGACTATCAGATCTTTCTTGAATCGCTTCAACATAGCACTGGCTGAGGTAGACAATGCAGAGCCACGGATGATCTTGACTTATCTGATGAGGGCCATCGACAAGTTGAGCGAATTTGGAAAATGGCTAAACATGAAGGAACCAAATTCCCTTGAAAAATTCTACAAGAAAGCAGACGAGTTCATACGCCTGGAAAGCCGTTCTGTACCGGTAAAGGCGGTGTTAGAAAAAGCTGAAGATAACATTGCTGCTCCACGCAATAGTGAATCTGCAGGACAGAAAAGGGAAAATAACGATGGAAAGAAACAGAAAAATCTGAAGAGGCCTCGTTCCTTCAAACCATCGGAATATACTCCTTTATCAGATACGCCGGAGCGTATATACCTTGCCACTAAAGATTCCGTTGATTATCCTAAACCTCCCGTTCTGAGAACCGGGAAAAAAGCTGTACAAAGCGGAAAGTTTTGCCGCTTCCATAATCAACCCGGTCATGATACCGATGACTGCCGCCAATTGAAAAATTTGATTCAAGAATTGATAAGGGAAAACAAGCTGCAGCAATTTGTGGAAAAGAATAGCAGCAATCCCGCTTCGACTAGTCAGGGGCAACGAGCTCCTGCCCATCAACCCAAGACAGGTGAAAAGACTGCAGGGCATGAATCCGGAAGGCCTGTTATCAATGTCATTACGGGAGGACCTCACCCAGCAGGCAGGAGCTGGGGTGAGATGGAAAGGTATACCCGAGCTTTGAAGTATGTACCGACTGAGGAAGATGTATTTGTTTTGGAAGGTGCTATACCCCTGAAGCAACAAAGAACTTTCAATGATGATATTGTGTTCAGAGCCAGGGATTCCGCGGGTATTGAAGCTCCAACCTTGGATCCCTTAGTCATCTCGGCTGGTATCGGGCCAGCTATTGTCAGAAGAGTTCTCATTGATTGTGGCGCATCCTGCAATATCCTCTTCAAGAAAACATTCGACCAAATGAAGATCCCTATGGCTGATGTGCAAGCTTCATCGCAGAAAATCGCTCGCTTCACTGGGGAGCCAAAACAACCGATAGGAACCGTTGATTTGTTTGTGGAACTTGGAGAAGGAGAGAGAAAAGTGGTCCGCAAGCAAATTTTTGTGATTGTCTATGAATTTTCTGCTTATAATGCTTTCCTTGGCCGTCCAACTCTCGCAGCATTCAAAGTTGTTCTGGCCCCATGGTGCCTCACCATTAAATTTCCCACAGATAATGGAGTGGGAGTTATAAAAGGGGATCAAAATGCGGGGCGGGAATGTTATCTAACAGAACTACGAGAAACCAGAAAAAGAGAAATGGGAAAGGATGCGGCAGCCCCAGTCCGCATCAAAGAACCAGCCTTGTAGCAATTACAGGGCGGACCCTGCACTGGCGAACACAGCGGAGCAAGGAAAGAGATGGATCCTAGAAAAGTCAGTGCAGGGGAGAATAGAGTGGTACCAGTGGAAACGACAATACCAGTACCTGTTGACCCAAAGGACCCAAACAAGGTATTGAATGTGGGTTCACAACTTAATGTGTCAATTCAGAATATCTTAATATCTTTTTTAAAGGCAAATTTGGATGTTTTTGCTTGGACTCATGCCGATATGTGTGGAATATCCCCAGAAGTTGCAGTACACGCTCTAAATATTGATCCAAAGTTTACACCTGTGAAGCAGAAAAGGGGAACTCAAGGTCCAGAAAGGTCGGCAGCGTTAAAAGAAGAAGTTGATCGGCTAATGGAGAATAATTTTATCAAAGAATCTACCTATCCGAATTGGGTTTCAAATCCAGTGTGGTTAAGAAAGCCAACGGAAAATGGAGGGTATGCATCGATTTTTCAGATCTAAACAAGGCCTGCCCTAAAGACTACTTCCCATTACCCAGGATCGATCAACTGGTAGACGGAACAGCGGGACACGAATTGTTATCTTTATGGATGCCTACTGCGGATATAACCAGATCATGATGCATGAGCCAGATCAGGAGGACACGAGCTTTATCACCGATGTTGGCCTTTACTGCTACAGAGTTATGCCCTTCGGGCTGAAGAATGCAGGGGCAACATACCAAAGACTTGTTAATGCTATGCTCAAACCGCAATTGGGCAAGACTATGGAAGTCTACGTCGATGACATGTTAGTAAAGTCTAAGAAAGCAGTGGATCACATAGAACACTTAGCAGACATGTTCGCAGTCCTCCGAAAATACGGAATGAAGCTCAATCCTTTAAAATGTTCATTTGGAGTGGAATCCGGAAAGTTTTTAGGTTTCATCGTGAGCGCTAGGGGCATTGAGGCTAGTCCAGCTCAAATTACCGCCTTGAAGGAAGTCAAAGCTCCTAGAACGAAGAAGGAATTGCAAAGTCTCAATGGAAAAGTCGCCGCCTTGAGTCGGTTCATTTCCAAAGCCACAGATAAATGCATCCCATTCTTTGACGCCCTAAGGAAAGGAAAGAAAAACTTCGATTGGACTCCCGAATGCCAAAAAGCCTTTGATGAATTGATTTGCCATATGGAAATGGATCCAATACTTTCTAGGCCTGGCGATGGCGAGGATCTTCTTATATACTTGGCAGTATCATCTCATGCTTTAAGTGCAGCGTTGATACGAGAAGACAAGAGGATTCAACATCCAGTTTACTATATCAGCAAAAGACTCACTGGGGCAGAGATGAATTACTCTAAGTTGGAAAAACTCGCCTATTGCCTACTTATTGCATCTAGGAAGTTGAGGCAATATTTCCAAGCTCATCCTATCAGAGTCCTCACTGATCAACCTTTAAAGCAAGTCCTGTTTCGCCCTGAGACTTCGGGCCGTCTTCTAAAGTGGAATATTGAACTCAGTCAATATGACATCACTTATCATCCCCGAAAAGCAATCAACGGACAAGCTTTAGCGGACTTCATCGCAGAATTCACAGATAAGGGTAACAGTGAGGAGGAAACGATCGACGATTCCCCAATCCAATGGAAGTTATATGTCGATGGCGCGAGAAACGACTACTGTTCTGGAGCCGGAGTTGTACTTGAGACCCCTGAAGGTCGATCATTATGCTATGCACTAAGATTGGAATTTCCTTCAACAAACAATGAAGCAGAATACGAAGCCCTTATCGTTGGCTTAAGGATTGCTAAAGAACTAAACATCCGAGCGTTACAGATCTTCAGTGATTCTCAGCTTATTGTATGCCAAGTCAAAAAGGAATTCCAAGCAAAAGGGGGGAATCTGCCCGCCTACTTGTCAAAGGCTTGGGAACTCCTGGGTGATTTCGATCATTACATGATAAGTCACATTCCTCGAGAAGAAAACATGAAAGCAGATTCTCTCGCAAAGTACTCAAGCACAGGCGAAGCTCAATTTCTGTGGTTAACTCCAGTGGAGGTCCTGTTGACTCCGAGCATTGATGAGATGGATATTGATTGGACCATGAGCGTGTCTCAAGAGCAAGAATCATGGATGACTCCAATAACAGAATATCTGCTCAATGGCTCTTTACTGGAAAACTCAAAAGAACGAAAGAAGCTACTGAGGAAAGCCTCTCGCTATATAGTCCATGATGGCCAGTTATACAGACGGGGATTGTCAATGCCATTACTTCGATGTGTATCTAGGGAAGAGTCAAAAACAATCCTAGCTGAGGTGCACGGGGGAGAATGTGGTGATCATTTAGGTGGTCAAACTTTAGCGAAAAAGATTCTCCGATACGGATATTTTTGGCCAGAAATTCATCGAGATGCTGCAGACTATTCCCTAAAATGTGACAAATGCCAAAGAGTCGCCAAAATTCCTAGAGCTCCTTCCACTGAACTCACACAGATGGTCAGTCCATGGCCGTTTGCAATCTGGGGGATAGACCTTGTAGGACCGTTACCAACTGCCAAATCTGGAATTAAATATGCCATTGTTGTTGTAGATTATTTTACTAAGTGGGCAGAAGCTGAACCACTGGCTACTATCACCTCAAAGAAGATGATAAGTTTTGTGACTAAAAACATCATTTGCAGATACGGTGTGCCTCAAAAAATAATTACAGACAATGGTACTCAGTTCGAAAGTGAAGAATTCCAAGATTTTTGCAAACGATTCAAAATCCGAAAAAGCTTCTCAGGAGTAGCCCATCCGCAGGCAAACGGGCAAGTGGAAGCAGTAAATAAAATTATCAAGTCAACCATCAAGAAACAACTTGAAAGAGCAAAAGGTGGTTGGGTCGATAAGCTACCGCTGGCACTATGGGCATATAGAACTACCCACAAAACTGCGACTGGGCATACTCCGTTTTCATTGGCATACGGATCAGAGGCAATGATTCCGGTAGAAACAGAGGTCCCTTCACATAGAAGAATCCATTTCAATCAAGCGGAGAATGAGAAACTACAGCTTGAGGAACTAGATCTCCTTGATGAAAAAAGAGAAGAGGCTGAGCTCAGAATCGCATCTCATCAGCAAAGGATAGCCAGACATTTCAATTCCAAAGTTCGTCAACGCAGCTTTGAAATTGGAGATCTAGTCCTAAAGAGAATTATGACAGCAACAGGTGTGTTTGGGCCAAATTGGGAAGGACCATATGTCATAGGTCAAAAGCTTCTGGACGGCACATTCAAACTCACTACTGTCGGAGGAGATCAAATTCCAAGAGCTTGGAACAGCAATCACTTGCGTCCATACTTTACTTGATAGCTTTGTTGAAATATTGTAAAAAGAATTACGAATGTATGATTCCTGTAATTGAAAGCGATTGTAAAACTGATGCAAGTGAATAATGAAAGACTATAAAGTGGATGTAGGCCTTCTTGGCCGAACCACTATAAATCTTGTGTTCCTTATTATTATTACATGTTTGCTTTATTTTCGATATGAAAAGTACATTAAATGTATTACTGAAATGTCGATTTAAATTTTTGCAGGCAACGAAAACAAAACTTGCACATTACAAGACCAAGTGATTCTTGTTATCATTCAACAAACAAATTCCAAGTCGCAAAATTCCCGAGCTTAAATCCTAGATAAGAAGTGCTTCAATTGAACGGTCAATGATTTCGCCGAAAACGGGCTTTAGCTAATAAATTGAGAAGTTTGAACAAACGAACATCCAATTAAGAAGCTTATGTCCGTTCTCGTGAACTGGCCTAGCAATGAAGTACACTTCTTTGGATTAAACAAGCTACTTGTAAGAGAAGGGAGTGCAAGCTTAAAAAAAATAGAGGATCACTGAAAAGGCATAAGCAAGTGGACAAGGAACAACTAAAGCCCTCTTCGGAGGCACAACTCTTCGGAGGATAAAGACCTCTAACGAAGTATATGCCGTAAAAAAGAAAGTTCTCTACTCAACCAAAAAAGATTGGAGGAGTCATCACCCTCCAACCATGAGAGAGTAACTTCCAGGCAATCTTCGGAGGCCCATTTCACCAGGAGTTGAAGTGTTACAACCGCCCTTCGGAGTTTCACTTCACCAGAGTTGAAATGTAAAACAAAATAAAAGCCCTCTTCGGAGGCCCATTTCACCAGGAGTTGAAGTGTTACAACCGCTCTTCGGAATTTCACTTCACCAGAGTTGAAATGTAAAACAAAATAAAAGCCCTCTTCGGAGGCCCATTTCACCAGGAGTTGAAGTGTTACAACCGCTCTTCGGAATTTCACTTCACCAGAGTTGAAATGTAAAACAAAATAAAAGCCCTCTTCGGAGGCCCATTTCACCAGGAGTTGAAGTGTTACAACCGCTCTTCGGAATTTCACTTCACCAGAGTTGAAATGTAAAACAAAATAAAAGCCCTTTTCGGAGGCCCATTTCACCAGGAGTTGAAGTGTTACAACCGCTCTTCGGAGTTTCACTTCACCAAAGTTGAAATGCAAAACAAAATAAAGATCTCCTCCCGGAGACACAATCAAGAAGAAAGACCTCTTCGGAAGCCCACGTTTCACCGAGATTGAAATAAAACTTCCAAGTGTTGAAACGTGAAAAGGCTTTCTTCAAAGGCACAACTCTTTGGAGGTACACGTTTCACCAAAATTGAAATAAAACTTCCAAGTGTTGAAACGTGAAAAATCCCTCCTCAGAGGTACAACTTTCTATGTTTTTTTTTTTAAAAAAAAGTTAAAGTATCCTTCAGAGGCCCGCTTTACCTCATAGAAGAATTCACTTGGTAAAATGTGTACATAAGCAAAAGAAAAAAGTGATTTCTTCGAAGGACAAAGCGTAAAAACTTATATAAAGGGAGTTGTACTCTACGAAGAATTTCTTCAAGAATGAAGTAATTATTCTTTAGAAAATAAGAGTGCAAGTCCCCTTGAAGTATAAAATATTGCAGCAAGCTTATGGTATGGGGGCAACATGGTATAATTACATACGATATGGTATAGCCACATCGGCAATAGTAATGCTCAAACAACATGCCATAAGCCCGCTGCAATATCATATAAATAAACTTGTGCAAAAATGAATAATAAATGCATTCTCAAATTCAAACAGGAGTCTGTACAAATAAAGGATCATTTTATTTAATTGTATTGCAGATACAAGTTACAAAATAAAAAGCAGGGGCCGGTACCCGCACAATTCTCGACCAGTACATGCAAAAGACAAGAAGCTAAAAGCTGGAATCTTCATTTCTTCTTGCCACCTTTGGACCCTTTACCCGGTCGAATGGTTAGCTTTTCAGGTCGGTCTGTAGGCATAAGGGAAGAAGGGGAGGGAGGTGCAACTGGTGCAACTTCCGGTTCCTCTTCAGTAGCAATGATTTTCTTCCCCCTCCTCTTCGATGTTCCGTGCTTCTTTCTCCTCTTCGAAGAAGACTCACTCCCTGGAGTAACAAGAGCAGACAAAATTATGTCATCAGAAGGAGTCCGCTCCGGAGATATCTCACCTCCCTCAAGTCCCTCGTCTTTCTGCTCTTGCGAAGCGATAGGGTCATCTAAGCCATGAAGAGCCTCTATTTGCTCCTCTTGTGACCCGGGCTGTGAAGCAGAAGGAGGAGCCACCTGAAGAGACGGAGGAGGGATAACCGGAGGAGGCAAAGTTTGCACAGCACTTGGTGTTTCAACTGCAGAAGAAGAGAAATTAAAAATATTAGTATCTCCCCAAAAGAAGGGAGATATGGGTTCGTCAAGATTCAAGAAGTAATCGAGAAGCTCATCAAACTTTTGAGGAGCAAGCAGGCAATCCACCTAAATCGGACCAATGTCAAAGTTACCTGAAGATATTTGCTTTGTTAGTTCAATCTCATAATTTTGAGCTCCAATATCCTCCAAAGCCTCATCATCAGTAGGGGTAATTACCCCGGTTCTTGTAGGAGGCGGGGAATGAGCACTGGAACCTGTGATATCAACTCCAGGAGAAACTAAAGGACGTTCAGAGGTAGTAGGTGGTAATTCTTTTTCAGAATGTTCCTCTTCCGCCATCCCAGTCCGCACTCTGGCAAGTTGCTCTTTTCCCTTCGCAAGAGCAGCGCGAGTTTCCTCATCTAGGTAGCGCGCTTCAAGCTCTTCCTCGGTATACCCGGCGCCTTTGAACATGTCGAGAGCAGCTTCCCACACTTCAGCCAAGGTGATTTCGTATTTAGGACCGAGAAAAGAGAGACCGCCATGCCCTAAGACGCTGTGCAAGTAAAAGTCGAATAGATTTGAACTGACGTTGGCTTCCATGGTTTGAATAGATTCTTCAGCTGCGATTTTACCAGCCATGGCCTCATCTCGTTCTTTTTCAGTTTTAGCAAGTTGAGCTTTTAACGCTTCAATCTCCATGTCTTGGGCGCTCATTTTACTCCGCAACTGAGCGACATCAGTGCGGTAATTCTCTACAACCTCTTCTAGCCTCTCAACTTTATCTTCGGCATCTCTTTGACCAGCATGTGCATCCCGCACTTGTTTTTGTAGCACCTCTTCTCTTTGAGTGTAAGTGTTAGAAGAGGTGGTAAGATCGTCTTTAAGCTGCTTGACTTCAGCTTCAAGTTTCTCGTTATACTCGGTTATGTTTTTCATCTCGATGTTGTGCTGGTCAAGAATCTTCTGCCATTCCGACTTATCGTTCTCCATAGTTAGCATCGCCTCGATATTGGCCCGATTGACCCTTTGGAGTTCATCAACAAGCTTTTGCCATCCAGACATTCTTTCAGTATCAAGTCTGACGGCATCAAGATTTTGGTACATGGCTTCTTTATCAATGGGAACTAAATCAAGATCGAAGCGAACCCCCTTTAAGCACCAATTCGGGAATCGGCTCTGTAGGGTCGGTGGGCCCCTTTCAACACGATATGAAGGCCTATTAAGAAGTGTTTGAATAGCGCTTCCTTCAAGAGCAGGGGATTTGGAAGGAATGTCGATAGAGATGGGAGCATCAAACTTTTCAGATATTGCAGATGCGTGCTTCTCACTAGGTTTGGCCCGCTTGCTCGGGTCCTCAACAATGTGGCTCTTCCCCCGACCATCATGTGTTTTACGTTTGTGAGAGTCATCGCCTCTTGAAGAAGACTCATGTCGCACATCTATCCTCTCATGATGCTCTTCATATTCCCTCCTCTCTCTAGCTTTTCGAGCAGCTCTCTGCTCATCGGTTTCTCTGGGACCAGTAAGGTAGCGTCAATAATCATAGTTGCCACGCCCTCCATAGCGCTGAAAGTCTTTATAGTAAGAGCCGCTGCCGCTACGCCCCATTGAAGGATCTGAAAGGCAAAAAGACATGTCTTAAAAGCCTTTAGAGAAAAGAAGTCAAACACAAACAAGTGCTGAAAAATCCTAAGTGTTGTGTAATGTGTAAACTACACGCATCAAGCTACAGACCACTCTGTGGAGTTGAGGTGGTGATAGCTTGAGTAGGAGGAGTTGGCATTTGTTGTAGAGAAGATGTCGCCTCGATTACAGAAGAGATAGTTTTGGAAACATCATCTTTAAAAAGTTCTTGTGAAGTCACAATTAGGTCGCTCAACCCCTCAAAAACATCATCACCATCATGCTTTTTGGGACTTTCTTTCTCAACTCCTTCGTCAGCAGATCTCCCGGAAGATCGTGGAGGTTCTTCCTCTTCGATAACTGGGGCAAGTGTCAAATTGCTAGACGGCCCCGCAACATCAGTGAGAGTGGGGCACTTCACCAGTAATGTTTCAGTGGAGGGATCTTTTGGCATAAGTTTTTCAGCCTCCGCTGGAGAATCGGGAACTTCACAAAGCTGAGTGGAACGAGAAGGGTGAAGGAGTCCAAACTGATGAAGGAATTCGTCATTCAACAGAAATTTTATGTCCCGCTCTTCAATTGGGATAGCCATGAGCCTCTCTAAAATTGGCTTGTGGCTGGGATCTTTAGATGAAGGGGGGAGCGCTGAAATGGAAAAAACAAAGTTAGCACTTGATAGTTCAGAATTCGCAAAACTCAAAGAATAGAAGAAGTAGAGATAGATGATCTCACTTCCTTCCCTCCACACAGCATAGAACCTCGGGGGGCATCGAACAAAGAAGAACTGGGTCAGGAACCCATGAGCAGTGTCGGGAAGGCCAACGATTAATTTGCGGTTTCGGGCACTTCTCACAACGGTAATGGAAGGATGATCTTTGGTCCGGGTAAAGGAGCATAAGTAACAGATTTCGTCAAAGTCCGGAAGTCGATTAAACGTTCTCCCAAATAACACGCACAACCCCATTAGGATGGCATAGCCATTAGGGTGTAGCTGGGATGGAGAAATGGCCAGTCGACGAAGAAGATGCTCGAGAAAGTTGTTCAAAGGAGGGATGGCCCCGTTCAGGCACATTTGTCGATTAACTGTCACAAAGCCGGGAGGTGCTACGTCGGCAGTATTACTTCTTTCGGGAAGAATAGCATCTGATTCAGCAATGCCGAACTGACCACACAACTGGCGAAAAACTTTGTATGATAGTGTGGTAGGGGCTCTTTCGGGAGGATTAACTAGTGGAGACGGAAGAACAGTTGCCTCTCCAGTCTGAACTGTTGCATCTTCTTCCTGAGAAGTCATTCTACACAAGCAACTGGATATTCAAATATGAAGGTGCACGTTTCCTAATAGTGTGAAGTGTCGTGCAAAACTAATAAAATAACAAGTAAATATAACTGGAATTAAACTGGTCGACGATTGATCGACTATGGTAATTTCAGAACTTGTTAATTTAAAGTTCAAGCATAATATTAGTGCAGGCTGGTCAGTTTCAATTGACTATTTCAGTGTTGCTTTAATATTCTACTTGAAATCGATAGCACTTCGTTCACACAATTTATTTAAGTTAATTATCTGTTATTAACTAATCTGTCATTTGATGTGGGCGGTCGATGGCAGTATATTCGTCCCAATTTTCTGTAAATGTTGTATTGAACAGATTGTTAGCCTGCAAGTCAAAGTAACCTATGAATGAATGCAATAAAATTCAACAGTTCAAAATTTATGCAATGGTTCAAAGTTCGAACAGAATTCATACAAGTCCTAGCTCGTCAACGGCTCAAAATTTTTTCCTACGGGTTAAGATAAATCGTTAGTTCTCTGGCTAGCTCGTCCATGACCTAAGGATTGGGAAGCAAGTTAAGTCAGGTCACTTCGATTTTGAGTCGTTGATGTTTTGAGCCGGCAGTGCCCTGAGTCGTAAGTTGTGGAAAAAGGGAAAAGCTCTAGTTCAAAGTAATAAGAAAATCTCCAAGTCCTATCTCGGCCACGACTCAAGGCTTAAGTCGTGAAGCATGTTGGGTCGGATCATGGTTAAGTCGCAAAGGTTGCTGGATCATACAAAAATGGCCGAGTCATACCTAAGGCAATATTCAACTCACCACCTAACTCCTAACCAGTTTACCTTCTAACTTTTAACCCATAAACCATTTCACTCCTAACCCGTTAATCTTCCAACCTTTAACCCATTAACCCTATAAACTCTCAATCAACAACCCTAGTCTTATCACGCCACTAAATCGCCTCAAGACGCAAATCATCAGGTCAGACAACCTTAAATCCATTGATGGTTAGAGTGACCAAACTTGCAAGGCTCAAGGGAGTAAATTGGAGGTAAGGACGGGGCGCATAGGTTAATGATGATCGACAATCGGAAGGGAAGCAAGATTGCTTACGTAGTGTGATGTCAGTGATGATCGGAGGAGAATCAAGTTGGAATCGCCTGTGAGAACTTGGAGATGTGTTAATGGCGGATGCGATTTAAAGGATAGGTAATGAGAAGTGGGAGATAGGAGGAACGAGTCAAGCGTTTTATATCTGGAAGAGCTGGAACTCGAATCGGCACACCCGGGTTATGATGAGTCGAAGCACACGACTTACGACTTAAGCGTGTGATTCGAGGGGCAAATGTTAACCCCGTTCCAGCCTACGAGTTAAGAGGCCCACGAGTTAAAGGAGTCAACGAGTTAAGGCCCGGGATGGGCCACGACTTAAGGTGCTTAACGGTTCAGGAAGGATCTACGACTCAGGAAGCCTCACGACTCAACAAGTCACCGACTCAACAAGTTAATGACCTAAAGCTCAAAGCGACTTAAAGGGTTACGACTCAACGACGCAAGGAGAGATTGTACGACTTGAGGAACCTTATGACTTAAGGAACCTTACGAGTTAAGGAACCTTACGACTTAAGGAATCTTACGGGTTAAGGAAGGCTTGCGAGTTAAGACATTAACGACCTGAGGAATGTCACGACTTATGGAGATCTACGACTTAAGAGGAATGTGACATAAAGGTGGTACGACCTAAGACTTCAGAGACAAGTTCAATACCATGCTATAATGAGATAACTCGTTGACGACATACGACTTATGATGAGTCGTGTACGACTCATACTAACATCAAGGAAAGTTGCACTGGTTAACTCGTGAATGGCTCAGGACTTGTGTTATTCATTTGAATGGGAGCGTAGCTTTGGACCAAGCCGTGAGCTAACCCAGTAGGTCGGCCGCGTGTTAACATGAGACGACTCACCATGACTCGTCCACGACCTAAAGTCACTAAGTCACAGCCCGCTATCATGATACTTATATCAAAGAGGAATGACTCGTATACGACTTAAGACTTGTGCTATATTCAGAGGATCGAAGGCGCTCTGGTACGAAGCTGGGGTTTAACCTGTTGAGTCATCCACGACCCAACCTGACTTGGCTACGAGTTAACGATGAGTCGGGTACGACTCACGACTCAAGGCCGAAAACTCCTATAAATACATGACCACTTCCAACATTTGGGGGGACTTTTGCTCATTCATTTCAAGCACCGTTACTCTGCTGCATTCCGAACTACTTCAACACTTAAAGCTTTTGAGATACAAAGAACGCCTCAAGGAACTTCACGAAGAAATCATACATGTCCAACATGAGTTCAAAGATTTTGATCGACGTTGAAGTTTAGGCTACTTGTTCTAAGTCACTTGTAACTCGAAGTGTGTTGTAATCAAAGTGTAATTGCATCGACTTGTAATCAAATCGTCAATAAAGATATTCAAAGTGGACGTAGGCTCTCTCTTAAGCCGAACCACTATAAAATTGCTGTTGTTTACTGCTTTTCCGCTATTATCTTCTTATAATCTGTTCCCGAGCTATCGGGTGGTGCTTTCACAATTACACTTCATACACCGGGGTGTTAGCGTTCAAATTTTAGCGTTAACAACAGTTTTTGGTTTTTATCAAATTCTGGTGATCGCGTTGTCGATTCACCTCGTGATTGAATCTGAAGCTCGCTGGATGATCGTAGACTTAGGGAAAATAGCAAGAAAATTTATCAAATCATGTTGGAGGGGTGCAAAGGGAATTTGGGTCGGCAACCCTAGTTTTACTTGGTTGAACATTTTCTTTTTTTTCTTTTTTCCCAAGTGATCGAGTGCTTTAAGATTTAGAGTAGTGGAAGTGCGGTCATTAACGAGGGCATGGCCGGAGTTGCGCAGTTTCAGATGATCGGAGACGTCGTCACGGTGAGGTTTTTAGGCGAACTGTTGGTTCCAGATGGTGATCAGCATGCTCGATTTCAATTTCAGTGGTAAACAATGGTGATGGATGGTCGTTTCGGTCGAGGTGATCAACGTCGACATGTTGGAGACGACGAGGTCAGCTGGAGTTCGTCAGAGCATTGGTACATGTGCACGAGGAAGAGATGGTGTCAGTTGTCTGGGTTTGGGCTTTGATGTGAGTTGCTCAAAGGGAAACTCGAGAAAATGTGTGATGGGGTCGGGAAATACGCAGGTTAGTTCTGGGTATAAAAGACTTAAACAAAAAAAAATAGTTGAAAATTAAATTAGGGGTTGGCTTTGGAGAAACTCGAAGCTGGTAATGTTTTTATACGGGCCAACTCGAAGGGGTTGGATTTACCTGTTACCAGTACCTGTTACCAGTTTCAAGCCTAAATGGAAAAATATGTTTTCAAGTTTTGAATTGCAACAGTTCTTTTAGATTACAAAAATAAATTTTAATTTAACAAGTTTTAAAACATATTTAAACTAAACAAGTTTCCGAAGGAAAATAAATGGAGTTTCAGATTTTAAAATAAGTTTCAACATTTTAAATGTTAAAGTAAATATTTGAAATCATTTTGTTTCTAGAAAAACCACATAACGGGTTGATTGTTTAATTTAAAATCTTTAAGTATTTTTCAAATAAGATTTAGGAGGTAATTGATTAATTAATTAGTTAGGGAAGATGATTAATTTAAGGCAAAAATTATCTATGATTAAAATATAATTATTCAAAGATGATAAATTAAGGAAGAAATTGTTTTAGTAAATCAACTAAGGGTTAATTAGTTTTAAATAATAACTAATTAATGTGGTTAATTAATTAAGGTAATTAAATTAAGAATAATTAATCAAGGTTAATTAACTTAACATGATTGAGGAATCATTATTAATTAAGGAGTAATCACTTATTGTAATTAATTAAGGGATGATGAATCTATAAATTTATCAATTAAGGATAATTAATTATAATTAAGATTTAATTAATAATTATGGATTGATATATTGGATATGTGATGTGATCCTATGTGATGCTTTGTATTAAGCCGCTATATTTGTGATGAATATACTGTCGTATTGTAACGACCCGTATAATTCGTGGATTTAACAAGGTTGGATTTATGAGCTTGGTAATTCAATTTAGTGGAAAATTTTTCACTTTATAAACAAATATTGAAATAAAGGCTAAAATAAATTTTATGAATGATGCCTTAAAAAAAAAAACCTATTTATATAGAAATTTGTATAATATTCAAATGAAGTAAGTAGGAAAATGATTCTTACCTGGATATAAAATTTAATATGAGAAATTTATGATAGTATTAAACCGATTTAATGCAATAAAAGATTGTGAACGATAAATTGGAATAGATTAAGGAATCCTGTTATTGCAAGTCAATAAATTTGTAAACTCTAATGAACATCTCAAAAATTATAAATTTATTGAAATTTAAGACTTAGCATAAGCGTAGAACTATGAGTATGATGACAAACTTTTATAAATTGCCTAATTAAGGGTCAGCAAATTTATTTGGAAATCAAACTTAATTAAGGGTAAGTAATTATGATGGGTTGATGGCATAAACGTTACTAATTATTATCATAGTAACGGAAGTGCAGATGGAATGCAATCGTAGAAATTTAAGTTAAGTATTAACAATTGAAAAGGATTGTCGATTGAATGGAGTACTTTAGGTTGTCATACTAAATTAAGAATGGAACATAAGGCAAATAGAAAAAAATCAATAAACGTATATAGATCTTAAAGTTTATAATGATGAATAGAATTTTTGATGACATTAATATAAGATAGTGAATTGAAATAATTGTCGGTAGATATTAAAATGTGAATGGGAAGGTGATTGTATGGTAAATAAATAATCGTGAACTTTAGTAAATGAATTTATGTGCAAAGGAATTGAATTAAACATGAATAGCATGAATATTAATAAAAGAAATTATGTAATAATTGATTTATTTTAGCATTTATGAATGAAATAGGAATTAAGGTTTAAGCAAGTGATGAATAAGATGTAGTGCAATCCAAATTAATATAGTAATTGTGAGTAATAAGAGCTTATTTATATGATATAAGGGTAACAATAATATTTATGGTACGTTACTTATTGATAATTAAGATTGAAATTAAATTTTTAATAAATATAAATCAATTAGTAACTGTACGTTGCCTATTGTGGTAGTTTGTTAATTTGAAGTTTGGATCAGTTACCATAATTTTAATTTTATATTACATTAATAATAATTGTAAATTATGTTAAGATTTTATTTAACAGTCGTTATATTTTACGGCATGGAAATAAAGTTATCAAAATATTTCAAGACAATTACACTTAGATGAAATTGATTGTCTCATATATGTGGGTAAGAACTGTAATTGTAAAGGGTAAATGTAATTAGCAACTAAAATGCATATTTGTTTCATAAGTTAATTTAAAAGAATGAAACCTATTTGAATAAGCTTATTTGCGATTCTAATTATTTTAATATGTTTTACAATTTCAATATAAATGGAAATAGTAGTAATACAAAGAAAGGCAGAATTTTTGAATATATTAATGAAGGAAAGACAAATATTAGCTATGATTCTAGAAAGGGTTAAATAGATAAATAGGAGAATTAAAATCAGGTTTAAAGGAATGATTATTAAATAACTGGATTATTGAATTTAATGTTAAATACTATAAATTGTGAATTTATTTACTTTACCTTTGTATTATAATTTGGTTTAAAGAATTTTTAATTTATTTGGTAATACAAGGTGACAAATTTCTGAATTGTAGAATTTGAAATTCAAATAACGAATTAATTTATTTAATTATTAATTTATTTAATTTATGTAAAAATAGCCATTTTGGCCACGGATTCGGATTTCGACGAAACCAGTTTCATCGGATCCATATCGGTCAATTAAAATAGGGTTTCAAATTTCGTATCGATCGGACCTGTCGTTTGATCGTACGAACGTGAAACGCCTTGAAATCGATTTAATTAAAAATCAATTTGAAATCAATTTGGAAATTTTGTTTTCAGCATAACTTCTTCATACAATCGAATTTGGACATGAAACTTTTTCCATCGCGTTCAGAATATTTTAAAATACCTATTTGGATATATGGGTTTAATAAATTTCGTTCCGGGGTCAGAACGGGCTCTTTGGGCCAACTACCGCTTAGCACGTTCGTAATTCGTGCCCACCTAGCCTTCTACTATTGATCTATATATATGTTGTGATAAACCCTAGCCTCCATCTTCTATCATTTGTCTGTATGTTCATTTTCTTCATCTCTTTCTCTTCCTCAATGGTTGCAAAACCTAGATCTATCTACAGTTCAAATTCAAAAGTGAAAATTCAAACTCTCCAGAAAATTTCAAAAAAATATATGTCGAAGCTCTCGAAGAGCGTAACCCTGATCTATGATTCGTTTTCCTAATTGAATAATGGTTTGGCCAGAAATCGATCAAACAGCCACGGCCGTTCACCATCGTCGCAGCAAAATTTGTCGTATCGCAAAACCCTTTCTGGGTTTTGCAGAGGGGACCAAGGGGAGGCGATCTATGTGGTTATTGCATCGAATCAACGGCTAGATCTTCGTGAAATTGTGGTTTAGGGTTTCGGCCTGGGTACATATTGGTGGCGGCGCACGGCTATTGTAGCCACCGGAGATGAGGCCGAGGTTCTGGGCAGGTGCGGCCGGAGTGTGATGGTCGGTGACGAGGGCAGTGCGTGTTCGTGGTTGTGGCTGGGATGCGTGCGAAGCAGTCAAATGGTTGGGTTTGGTCGCGAAATGTGTTGCTAGAGTTCTGAAAACGCGTGAGGGTGGGGGAGAACGTGGCTGACGTGGCAATTGGGAAGTGGTATCTTCTTTGTTTAATTTAAATTTAGATTTCAAAATCGTTAACGATGATAACTTCTGCATACGTACTCCGATTCACACGATGATAACCGCATTTATTTAATTTAACTGTTAATTTATTTTATTTATTGCATATAAATTGACAGTTAGAAATTTATTTATGGGCATATAAACGGATAGTTAAACAGTTATAAATTTAGTTGAATATAAAATGTTAGTTAATAACTGTCAATTATTTCCTGTTATCTTGTATATGCCATATATTGATGTTTGTTTAAACTGATGATGTTTGGAATAATTTTGGTTGATGATTGATGATGGGTGAATGGATGTTTTATTTTATATCATTAAACTGCAAGTTATCATGCATTTTTCATTTCATTCGGGATTGTGGTTTGAAATGATATAGAACCGCAAAATTTTATTTTTAAATTGCGGATTGAAATGATAAATATCCGTATCACTTGACCATAGGATAGAAAATTTTATACAGGCACCGTGGTCTATATATATAAATTATTTTAAAGTGGTTTCTATGGTTTGGATGGAATACGGTTTATAATAATTTTTAATTTTGATATTTTTCTTCTATATATATATATACATATGAAGTTAGAAATTTGAATTTAAACTGTGTATAAATCTCTTAAATAAAAATGGAAAATTTGAGAAAATGGAATTGATAATTTATATTATATATTTAAGTTGGAAATTTTAAGATATAACGGGATTTTCCCAAGATAATATAAAATGAATATTTTAGTATAAATTAAATTGAAGGAAATATTAAATTGCTAGAAATTGGAGTTTTATTTATGGATTTTATGTGAATATTCAAGACTAATAATAGAGCATTTAATTTGTTGAAAGAATAAATTCCAACTTTAGTTTTGAAATATTAATACTTCAAATGGATATATGTATATAGAAATTTAAGTGGTTTTGGAACTAAAAGTGATATTTAAGTTATGGTTTAGACTTTAAATAAAGAACTATATTTGTAAAGCCATGGGAATTATTTTCTTTACAAAGTAACCATAAAGTTAAACCATTTATTTTATGTACCGTTGAATATCCAAACCATTTAAGTTTAGAGGTTATGGTTTTAAAATTTATGAATTTCGAAATATTATGCTTTGAAAGTATAATCCAAATGTTTGGTTTCCAGATATTATAGATTTTAAAGCAGTATGATTTTTGGAAAAGAATTATATTTGGATAAAATGATATCATATTGTTTTGGGTTTTAAAATGATATCGTATTCATAGTTTTTGAAATGGAAATTTTTATTCTAGTTTTAAGTATAAATTATTTTTAAATGACCGCGGTGTTATAATAACGATGGGTTGGCAAAGACACCGGGATCGGATATGGACATACTCTCTGTCGATACCGAAAACCACTTTGACTAACCGTGTACGCGGTGGAGATTCCAGAATGAAGTAGGTTGGTGGTGACGTTTCCTGTAAGGTAAATACGTGGACCCAACTCCCGTGAGTTGGCATAAGGTGGCTAAAACAGGAGCGATTCTCGGGCCAATGAGGTCATTCCTCTGATCGGACACTCCTCTTCGATATTATACTTTGACTTTGGATTGATTCAGTGGCCACTTTTATTTTTGTTTTGGGGAAGTTTGTTCGAGGTGGGCGGTAGCTGCGCGCTGCGCGTTTCCACCAGCCCGGATAGCAATTGGTATATCTACCCTGGCATTGCCTAGTTGTGCTGTGTCACCTACCCTATCGCGCCTTGTACGAGTTTGGATTTCTCCCGTAGCCCGTGTGGTATCCTCTGGTGGCTTCCCGATCAGGAGGGACTATGATATTGGATGGACTACTGGGACTATTACGTGTTAAGGTGGAAAATGTAAAGCCTTAATGCTATTTAAAAGTATGTTAATTTTACTATAGACACTATTATAATAGCGCAATATACTACATAGTAAATAGTTTAACGGATCCTTAGGAGATGTAAATCCCGAGCATCTCTTGAGTTACTGCACTCATATTTATTTCTGTAAATTTAACTTACATAAGATCTTTTAGTTCTGACTCGAGTGATTTTGTCTTTTCAAATTCGCTCGGGTCAGTCCGAGCGTTTCAGGATTTGAAGATTTAGCTCTGAAGGACGAAGACGAAGATTTGTATTATTATTATTTATAGTATTGCACTATACTCACACTATATTTCGCTGCATTGATATTATTGGTAGGTGAACTCTGATATTTAATTGTATAAAGAAGAATCAAATGTTTTCTAAACAGTTTTATAAACTGTATATTTTATTATTATATTTTATCCTTCCGCTGTGAGATTCTATTTTGTTTTATTTCTTCTCTGTTTTCTTAATAACCCCATAACAATCCGCCCTTCCGTATGGTTTAAATCGGCACTTGTGTCTGTTTAAATCGTGCGAAAAGGCGGGATGTTACAGTTGGTATCAGAGCTTTGGTTTAGCGATAAACCTTGGCTTTGTGGGGTTTGACTCTTCGTTAATAGGGTAGTAATACCCTATGGGAGTCGCTGAGTGAATATATATGAGAGAGCGTATTTGTTAGTGTTATAAAAAGATTTTGATATTGTGTTAATCTGTTCCGTTTAGCATTTATAAATTATGGTTGATGCATGGGACGCTATGACATCAATAGGGATTTCTAAACACTTAATAGGACAGATCGACATAATATTTGTTTTAAATAAAGGTAAATGAAATAATTTTGCCAATTATATTTTCTATATATATAAAATAAATTTTCCAAAAGATATATATATTTGGGTGCAATAGATTGGTTGTTAGGAATAAAATTTATATATAATAGGTAAAATAAGATTGAAAATAAAATCAATAAAATTTGGAAATTTTAGGACTTAAATCCGGGATTTTGAAAATTTGCTTTCAAAGGATTTTGGAGTATAATAATATGTTATAAATACTTTACGATATAAATATTTCATTTTAATTCGGAAGAAATTGTTTTAAAGAAAATTTTGGAGAAAATAAATTTTGTACTTTCCTCTCTGTCGCTGGAAAATAATTTCGGTGATGGCGGCCGCATCATCGACTTTCATTTTCGAGTTTCGAAGGGGAAAGGCCACTGTAGTAAATTTGACTACAGGTTTATTTTGAAAATATCTAAGATTTTAATTGTTTTAAATATAATTAGAGGTATATAAGTTATAAGAATATATTTATGTATTATTTTAAAATAAATTGAAATTTGACCCGGTATTTAATTCTTAAATTTCCATTAATTAATTGTTTAATTTATTTTAGTGAAATAAAAGGTAAGTAATTGATGAATTGAAACCTATAATTTAGGTAAGAGAATTAATGCAAGGTTATAAAGGGAAATTTAAAATTTTTAACATATGAGACAAAGAGGAATATTGATTAACATTAAATTTAATTAAAAGATGAGATAAAACTTGTACAAGATCTTTTGCATTTTCTTTAACATAGATAACTTACCAATATGAAAAGTTGAAATGTTAAATAAGAGATTGGAATAGAATATTATACAAGTAGGAATTTTGGAAATAATGAAGTATTCAATGAATTGCTATTATAAATAAGAATTTAATGGTATAAACCTAAGCTATAATTTAAATTTTACCAAAATTAAAGGTAAGCATTATAAATAGGTGATTTTAAACTTAAGTGAATAAAATGAAATTCTTTAATAAATAAGGATTGATGTGTAGGGTTATTAACTTAAGTATGAATTAAATACTACTAGCTGAATATAATGGAAAGTAGGTAATATAAATAAATGACTGCAAACCCTAGTTAAAGAATTTGTAAATTCCTTTACTTATAAGAATGGATATTTTAGGGTTAAGAATTTAAGGGAATTAAAAAGGGTTACCATAAATAAGTAATAGAATTGTAAGCATGGAATAAAAGATTGAAATTGAGAAGTGTATTAAATACAATACAAAGTAAAGAAACTTACATGACCGGAATAAATAAATAATAAAAGTGAATAAATTGTAAGTAATAAGTAAAAATAAAGGATACAACCACTGACGAGAAAATAAAATTT
This sequence comes from Allium cepa, assembly GCA_030765085.1. NCBI lineage: Eukaryota > Viridiplantae > Streptophyta > Magnoliopsida > Asparagales > Amaryllidaceae > Allium > Allium cepa. The sequence goes on along the minus strand of CM060937.1, from coordinate 761,411,133 downwards.
GAAGTTGTTAGAAATAAATGTAAACTATAAAAAGGAAAGGAAATCAAACAACTAAAGTATGTAATGAATTGATATAAGTTAAATTGATTGGTTGGTTTGAATTGTTTTTGTTTGATTATGGTTGGTCGGGTAAGGAAATTTGAAGTAGTTGGATGAATAAATAATCTATTCGGTCTCATCTAAGACTGTTGAGTAAATGATGCACTGGATAGTTATTGTTCATTCCATACCATTTCAAGCTTTGAACCCGAGCAACTATTTGTTTGTTGATTATATGGTTGTTTATATTTGTTGTGTATGCTGTCTGTTGAAATGGATGGTTGTTGGATTGATTTGTTGTTAGTGATTGAAACCACTTAGAGATTATTTGAAAATGCTTTCCAAACTTTATTTATCTAAGTATAAAAAGATATAATGATTATAAAACGGGTATATTTTATTTAAGGTAATAAATTTAGTAAATTATTGTTTATAAATTTAATATTTTGAATAAGATGTATTGTTATTTAATTCATTCTTCTCCCTTCTTTTTCCGTTTTGGGGACGAAAAGTTTTGAGTGGGGGAGAGTGTAACGACCCGTATAATTCGTGGATTTAACTGGGTTGGATTTATGAGCTTGGTAATTCAATTTAGTGGAAAAAATTTCACTTTATAAACAAATACTGAAATAAAGGCTAAAATAAATTTTATGAATGATCCTTAAAAAAAACCTATTTATATAGAAATTTGTATAATATTCAAATGAAGTAAGTAGGAAAATGATTCTTACCTGGATATAAAATTTTATATGAGAAATTTATGATAGTATTAAACCGATTTAATGCAATAAAAGAATGTGAACGATAAATTGGAATAGATTAAGGAATCCTGTTATTGCAAGTCAATAAATTTGTAAACTCTAATGAACATCTCAAAAATTATAAATTTATTGAAATTTAGGACTTAGCATAAGCGTAGAACTATGAGTATGATGACAAACTTTTATAAATTGCCTAATTAAGGGTCAGCAAATTTATTTGGAAATCAAACTCAATTAAGGGTAAGTAATTATGAGTGGTTGATGGCATAAACGTTACTAATTATTATCATAGTAACTGAAGTGCAGATGGAATGCAACCGTAGAAATTTAAGTTAAGTATTAACAATTGAAAAGGATTGTCGATTGAATGGAGTACTTTAGGTTGTCATACTAAATTAAGAATGGAACATAAGGCAAATAGAAATAAATCAATAAACGTATATAGATCTTAAAGTTTATAATGATGAATAGAATTTTTGATGACATTAATATAAGATAGTGAATTGAAATAATTGTCGGTAGATATTAAAATGTGAATGGGAAGGTGATTGTATGGTAAACAAATAATCGTGAACTTTAGTAAATGAATTTATGTGCAAAGGAATTGAATTAAACATGAATAGCATGAATATTAATAAAAGAAATTATGTAATAATTGATTTATTTTAGCATTTATGAATGAAATAGGAATTAAGGTTTAAGCAAGTGATGAATAAGATGTAGTTCAATCCAAATTAATATAGTAATTGTGAGTAATAAGAGCGTATTTATATGATATAAGGGTAACTATACTATTTGTGGTACGTTACTTATTGATAATTAAGATTGAAATTAAATTTTAATAAATGTAAATCAATTAGTAACTGTACGTTGCCTATTGTGGTAGTTTGTTTTGGATCAGTTATCATAATTTTAATTTTATATTACATTAATAATAATTGTAAATTATGTTAAGATTTTATTTAACAGTCGTTATATTTTAGGGCATGGAAATAAATTTATCAAAATATTTGAAGACAATTACACTTAGATGAAATTGATTGTCTCATTTATGTGGGTAAGAACTGTAATTGTAAAGGGTAAATGTAATTAGCAACTAAAATGCATATTTGTTTCATAAGTTAATTTAAAAGAATGAAACCTATTTGAATAAGCTTATTTGAGATTCTAATTATTTTAATATGTTTTACAATTTCAATATAAATGGAAATAGTAGTAATACAAAGAAAGGCAGAATTTTTGAAAATAGTAATGAAGGAAAGACAAATATTAGCTATGATTCTAGAAAGGGTTAAATAGATAAATAGGAGAATTTAAATCAGGTTTAAAGGAATGATTATTAAATAACTAGATTATTGAATTTAATGTTAAATACTATAAATTGTCAATTTATTTACTTTACCTTTGTATTAAAATTTGGTTTAAAGAATTTTTAATTTATTTGGTAATACAAGGTGACAAATTTATGAATTGTAGAATTTGAAATTCAAATAACGAATTAATTTATTTAATTATTAATTTATTTAATCTATGTAAAAATAGCGATTTTGGCCACGGACTCGGATTTTGACGAAACCAGTTTCATCGGATCCGTATCGGTGAATTAAAATAGGTTTTCAAATTTTGTATCGATCGGACCTGTCGTTTGATCGTACGAACGCGAAACGCCTTGAAATCGATTTAATTAAAAATCAATTTGAAATCAATTAGGAAATTTTGTTTTCAGCATAACTTCTTCATACAATCGAATTTGGACGTGAAACTTTTTCCATCGCGTTTAGAATATTTTAAAATACCTATTTGGATATATGGGTTTAATAAATTTCGTTCCGGGGTCAGAACGGGCTCTTTGGGCCAACTACCGCTTAGCACGTTCGTAATTCGTGCCCACCTAGCCTTCTACTATTGATCTATATATATGTTGTGATAAACCCTAGCCTCCATCTTCTATCATTTGTCTGTACTTTCATTTTCTTCATCTCTTTCTCTTCCGCAATGGTTGCAAAACCTAGATCTATCTACATTTCAAATTCAAAAGTGAAAATTCAAACTCTCCAGAAAATTTCAAAAAAATATATGTCGAAGCTCTCGAAGAGCGTAACCCTGATCTATGATTCGTTTTCCTAATTGAATAACGGTTTGGCCAGAAATCGATCAAACAGCCATGGTCGTTCACCATCGTCGCAGCAAAATTTGTCAGATCGCAAAACCCTTTCTGGGTTTTGCAGAGGGGACCAAGGGGAGGCGATCTATGTGGTTATTACATCGAATCAACGGCTAGATCTTCGTGAAATTATGGTTTAGTGTTTCGGCCTGGGTACATATTGGTGGCGGCGCACGGCTATTGTAGCCACCGGAGATGAGGCCGAGGTTCTGGGCAGATGCGGCCGGAGTGTGATGGTCGGCGACGAGGGCAGTGCGTGTTCGTGGTTGTGGCTGCGATGCGTGTGAAGCAGTCAAATGGTTGGGTTCGGTCGCGAAATGTGTTGCTGGAGTTCTGAAAACGCGTGAGGGTGCGGGAGAACGTGGTTGACGTGGCAATTGGGAAGTGGTATCTTCTTTGTTTAATTTAAATTTAGATTTCAAAATCGTTAACGATGATAACTTCTGCATACGTACTCCGATTCACACGAGATTTTTCCGTTAGGATCGTAATTAAATTCCGGATCTGATGACGCTGGTTTGGACAGATTTGGAGACCGTCGGATTTTGGGGGTTTTAATCGAATTTAAATTCGATTTAAATTCAAAAGGTGAGTGTTTTAACCCACTCACAACTTCTAAAAGTTTTATGTTTGTTAAATTCATTTTAGATATGAGTATAAATTTATTTATGACTGTTTTGCATATTTTATTCATCATATATGTTAAACCGCATTTATTTAATTTAACTGTTAATTTATTTTATTTATTGCATATAAATTGACAGTTAGAAATTTATTTATGGGCATATAAACGGATAGTTAAACAGTTATAAATTTAGTTGAATATAAAATGTTAGTTAATAACTGTCAATTATTTCCTGTTATCTTGTATATGCCATATATTGATGTTTGTTTAAACTGATGATGTTTGGAATAATTTTGGTTGATGATTGATGATGGGTGAATGGATGTTTTATTTTATATCATTAAACTGCAAGTTATCATGCATTTTTCATTTCATTCGGGATTGTGGTTTGAAATGATATAGAACCGCAAAATTTTATTTTTAAATTGCGGATTGAAATGATAAATATCCGTATCACTTGACCATAGGATAGAAAATTTTATACAGGCACCGTGGTCTATATATATAAATTATTTTAAAGTGGTTTCTATGGTTTGGATGGAATACGGTTTATAATAATTTTTAATTTTGATATTTTTCTTCTATATATATATATACATATGAAGTTAGAAATTTGAATTTAAACTGTGTATAAATCTCTTAAATAAAAATGGAAAAATTGAGAAAATGGAATTGATAATTTATATTATATATTTAAGTTGGAAATTTTAAGATATAACGGGATTTTCCCAAGATAATGTAAAATGAATATTTTAGTATAAATTAAATTGAGGGAAATATTAAATTGCTAGAAATTGGAGTTTTATTTATGGATTTTATGTGAATATTCAAGACTAATAATAGAGCATTTAATTTGTTGAAAGAATAAATTCCAACTTTAGTTTTGAAATATTAATACTTCAAATGGATATATGTATATAGAAATTTAAGTGGTTTTGGAACTAAAAGTGATATTTAAGTTATGGTTTAGACTTTAAATAAAGAACTATATTTGTAAAGCCATGGGAATTATTTTCTTTACAATGTAACCATAAAGTTAAACCATTTATTTTATGTACCGTTGAATATCCAAACCATTTAAGTTTAGAGGTTATGGTTTTAAAATTTATGAATTTCGAAATATTATGCTTTGAAAGTATAATCCAAATGTTTGGTTTCCAGATACTATAGATTTTAAGGCAGTATGATTTTTGGAAAATAATTATATTTGGATAAAATGATATCATATTGTTTTGGGTTTTAAAATGATATCATATTCATAGTTCTTGAAATGGAAATTTTTATTATGGTTTTAAGTATAAATTATTTTTAAATGACCGCGGTGTTATAATAACGATGGGTTGGCAATGAGACCGGGATCGGTTATGGACATACTCTCTGTCGATACCGAAAACCACTTTGACTAACCGTGTACGCGGTGGTGATTCCAGAATGAAGTATGTTGGTGGCGACGTTTCCTGTAAGGTAAATACGTGGACCCAACTCCCGTGAGTTGGCATAAGGTGGCTGAAACAGGAGCGTTTCTCGGGCCAATGAGGTCATTCCTCTGATCGGACACTCCTCTTCGATATTATACTTTGACTTTGGATTGATTCAGTGGCCACTTTTATTTTTGTTTTGGAGGAGTTTGTTCGAGGTGGGCGGTAGCTGCGCGCTGCGCGTTTCCACCAGCCCGGATAGCAATTGGTATATCTACCCTGGCATTGCCTGGTTGTGCCGTGTCACCTACCCTATCGCGCCTTGTACGAGTTTGGATTTCTCCCGTAGCCCGTGTGGTATCCTCTGGTGGCTTCCCGATCAGGAGGGACTATGATATTGGATGGACTACTGGATCTATTACGTGTTAAGATGGAAAATGTAAAGCCTTAATGCTATTTAAAAGTATGTTTATTTTACTATAGACACTATTATAATAGCGCAATATACTACATAGTAAATAGTTTAACGGATCCTTAGGAGATGTAAATCCCGAGCATCTCTTGAGTTACTGCACTCATATTTATTTCTGTAAATTTAACTTGCATAAGATCTTTTAGTTCTGACACGAGTGTTTTTGTCTTTTCAAATTCGCTCGGGTCAGTCCAAGCGTTTCAGGATTTGAAGATTTAGCTCTGAAGGACGAAGACGAAGATTTGTATTATTATTATTTATAGTATTGCACTACACTCACACTATATTCCGCTGCATTGATATTATTGGTAGGTGAACTCTAATATTTAATTGTATAAAGAAGAATCAAATGTTTTGTAAACAGTTTTATAAACTGTATATTTTATTATTATATTTTATCCTTCCGCTGTGAAATTCTATTTTGTTTTATTTCTTCTCTGTTTTCTTAATAACCCCATAACAATCCGCCCTTCCGTATGGTTTAAATCGGCACGTGTGTCTGTTTAAATCGTGCGAAAAGGCGGGATGTTACAGTTGGTATCAGAGCTTTGGTTTAGCGATAAACCTTGGCTTTGTGGGGTTTGACTCTTCGTTAATAGGGTAGTAATACCCTATGGGAGTCGCTGAGTGAATATATATGAGAGAGCGTATTTGTTAGTGTTATAAAAAGATTTTGATATTGTGTTAATCTGTTCCGTTTAGCATTTAAAAATTATGGTTGATGCATGGGACGCTATGACATCAATAGGGATTTCTAAACACTTAATAGGACAGATCGACATAATATTTGTTTTAAATAAAGGTAAATGAAATAATTTTGCCAATTATATTTTCTATATATATAAAATAAATTTTCCAAAAGATATATATATTTGGGTGCTATAGATTGGTTGTTAGGATTAAAATTTATATATAATAGGTAAAATAAGATTGAAAATAAAATCAATGAAATTTGGAAATTTTAGGACTTAAATCCGGGATTTTGAAAATTTGCTTTCAAAGGATTTTAGAGTATAATAATATGTTATAAATACTTTACGATATAAATATTTCATTTTAATTCGGAAGAAATTGTTTTAAAGAAAATTTTGGAGAAAATAAATTTTGCACTTTCCTCTCTGTCGCTGGAAAATAATTTCGGTGATGGCGGCCGCATCATCGACTTTCATTTTCGAGTTTCGAAGGGGAAAGGCCACTGTAGTAAATTCGACTGCAGGTTTATTTCGAAAATATCTAAGATTTTAATTGTTTTAAATATAATTAGAGGTATATAAGTTATAAGAATATATTTATCTATTATTTTAAAATAAATTGAAATTTGACCCTGTATTTAATTCTTAAATTTCCATTAATTAATTGTTTAATTTATTTTAGTGAAATAAAAGGTAAGTAATTGATGAATTGAAACCTCTAATTTAGGTAAGAGAATTAATGCAAGGTTATAAAGGGAAATTTAAAATTTTTGACATATGAGACAAAGAGGAATATTGATTAACATTAAATTTAATTAAAAGATGAGATAAAACTTGTATAAGATCTTTTGCATTTTCTTTAACATATATAACTTACCAATATGAAAAGTTGAAATGTTAAATAAGAGATTGGAATAGAATATTATACAAGTAGGAATTTTGGAAATAATGAAGTATTCAATGAATTGCTATTATAAATAAGAATTTAATGGTATAAACTTAAGTTATAATTGAAATTTTACTAAAATTAAAGGTAAGTATTATAAATAGGTGATTTTAAACTTAAGTGAATAAAATTAAATTCTTTAATAAATAAGGATTGATGTGTAGGGTTATTAACTTAAGTATGAATTAAATACTACTAGCTGAATATAATGGAAAGTATGTAATATAAATAAATGACTGCAAACCCTAGTTAAAGAATTTGTAAATTCCTTTACTTATAAGAATGGATATTTTAGGGTTAAGAATTTAAGGGAATTAAAAAGGGTTACTATAAATAAGTAATAGAATTGTAAGCATGGAATAAAAGATTGAAATTGAGAAGTGTATTAAATACAATACAAAGAAAAGAAACTTACATGACCGGAATAAATAAATAATAAAAGTGAATAAATTGTAGGTAATAAGTAAAAATAAAGGATACAACCATTGACGAGAAAATAAAATTTGAAGTTGTTAGAAATAAATGTAAACTATAAAAAGGAAAGGAAATCAAACAACTAAAGTATGTAATGAATTGATATATGTTAAATTGATTGGTTGGTTTGAATTGTTTTTGTTTGATTATGGTTGGTCGGGTAAGGAAATTTGAAGTAGTTGGATGAATAAATAATCTATTCGATCTCATCTAAGACTGTTGAGTAAATGATGCACTGGATAGTTATTGTTCATTCCGTACCATTTCAAGCTTTGAACCCGAGCAACTATTTGTTTGTTGATTATATGGTTGTTTATATTTGTTGTGTATGCTGTTTGTTGAAATGGATGGTTGTTGGATTGATTTGTTGTTAGTGATTGAAACCACTTAGAGATTATTTGAAAATGCTTTCCAAACTTTATTTATCTAAGTATAAAAAGATATAATGATTATAAAACGGGTATATTTTATTTAAGGTAATAAATTTAGTAAATTATTGTTCATAAATTTAATATTTTGAATAAGATGTATTGTTATTTAATTCTTTCTTCTCCCTTCTTTTTCCTTTTCGGGGACGAAAAGTTTTGAGTGGGGGAGAGTGTAACGACCCGTATAATTCGTGGATTTAACATGAGCTTGGTAATTCAATTTAGTGGAAAAATTTTCACTTTATAAACAAATATTGAAATAAAGGCTAAAATAAATTTTATGAATGATGCCTTAAAAAAAACCTATTTATATAGAAATTTGTATAATATTCAAATGAAGTAAGTAGGAAAATGATTCTTACCTGGATATAAAATTTAATATGAGAAATTTATGATAATATTAAACTGATTTAATGCAATAAAAGATTGTGAACGATAAATTAGAATAGATTAAGGAATCCTGTTATTGCAAGTCAATAAATTTGTAAACTCTAATGAACATCTCAAAAATTATAAATTTATAGAAATTTAAGACTTAGCATAAGCGTAGAACTATGAGTATGATGACAAACTTTTATAAATTGCCTAATTAAGGGTCAGCAAATTTATTTGGAAATCAAACTCAATTAAGGGTAAGTAATTATGAGTGGTTGATGGCATAAACGTTACTAATTATTATCATAGTAACGGAAGTGCAGATGGAATGCAACCGTAGAAATTTAAGTTAAGTATTAACCATTGAAAAGGATTGTCGATTGAATGGAGTACTTTAGGTTGTCATACTAAATTAAGAATGGAACATAAGGCAAATAGAAATAAATCAATAAACGTATATATATCTTAAAGTTTATAATGATGAATAGAATTTTCGATGACATTAATATAAGATAGTGAATTGAAATAATTGTCGGTAGATATTAAAATGTGAATGGGAAGGTGATTGTATGGTAAATAAATAATCGTGAACTTTAGTAAATGAATTTATGTACAAAGGAATTGAATTAAACATGAATAGCATGAATATTAATAAAAGAAATTATGTAATAATTGATTTATTTTAGCATTTATGAATGAAATAGGAATTAAGTTTCAAGCAAGTGATGAATAAGATGTAGTGCAATCCAAATTAATATAGTAATTGTGAGTAATAAGAGCTTATTTATATGATATAAGGGTAACGATAGTATTTATGGTACGTTACTTATTGATAATTAAGATTGAAATTAAATTTTTAATAAATATAAATCAATTAGTAACTGTACGTTGCCTATTGTGGTAGTTTGTTAATTTGAAGTTTGGATCAGTTACCATAATTTTAATTTTATACTACATTAATAATAATTGTAAATTATGTTAAGATTTTATTTAACAGTCTTTATATTTTAGGGCTTGGAAATAAAGTTATCAAAATATTTGAAGACAATTACACTTAGATGAAATTGATTGTCTCATTTATGTGGGTAAGAACTGTAATTGTAAAGAGTAAATGTAATTAGCAACTAAAATGCATATTTGTTTCATAAGTTAATTTAAAAGAATGAAACCTATTTGAATAAGCTTATTTGAGATTCTAATTATTTTAATATGTTTTACAATTTCAATATAAATGGAAATAGTAGTAATACAAAGAAAGGCAGAATTTTTGAATATAGTAATGAAGGAAAGACAAATATTAGCTATGATTCTAGAAAGGGTTAAATAGATAAATAGGAGAATTTAAATCAGGTTTAAAGGAATGATTATTAAATAACTGGATTATTGAATTTAATGTTAAATACTATAAATTGTGAATTTATTTACTTTACCTTTGTATTAGAATTTGGTTTAAAGAATTTTTAATTTATTTGGTAATACAAGGTGACAAATTTATGAATTGTAGAATTTGAAGTTCAAATAACGAATTAATTTATTTAATTATTAATTTATTTAATTTATGTAAAAATAGCCATTTTGGCCACGGACTCGGATTTCGACAAAACCAGTTTCATCGGATCCGTATCGGTGAATTAAAATAGGGTTTCAAATTTCGTATCGATCGGACATGTCGTTTGATCGTACGAACGCGAAACGCCTTGAAATCGATTTAATTAAAAATCAATTTGAAATCAATTTGGAAATTTTGTTTTCAGCGTAACTTCTTCATACAATCGAATTTGGACGTGAAACTTTTTCCATCGCGTTCAGAATATTTTAAAATACCTATTTGGATATATGGGTTTAATAAATTTCGTTCCGGGGTCAGAACGGGCTCTTTGGGCCAACTACCGCTTAGCACGTTCGTAATTCGTGCCCACCTAGCCTTCTACTATTGATCTATATATATGTTGTGATAAACCCTAGCCTCCATCTTCTATCATTCGTCTGTACGTTCATTTTCTTCATCTCTTTCTCTTCCTCAATGGTTGCAAAACCTAGATCTATTACAGTTCAAATTCAAAAGTGAAAATTCAAACTCTCCAGAAAATTTCAAAAAAATATATGTCGAAGCTCTCGAAGAGCGTAACCCTGATCTATGATTCGTTTTCCTAATTGAATAACGGTTTGGCCAGAAATCGATCAAACAGCCACGGCCGTTCACCATCGTCGCAGCAAAATTTGTCGGATCGCAAAACCCTTTCTGGGTTTTGCAGAGGGGACCAAGGGAAGGCGATCTATGTGGTTATTGCATCGAATCAACGGCTAGATCTTCGTGAAATTGTGGTTTAGGGTTTTGGCCTGGGTACATATTGGTGGCGGCGCACGGCTATTGTAGCCACCGGAGATGAGGCCGAGGTTCTGGGCAGGTGCGGCCGGAGTGTGATGGTCGGCGACGAGGGCAGTGCGTGTTCGTGGTTGTGGCTGGGATGCGTGCGAAGCAGTCAAATGGTTGGGTTCGGTCGCGAAATGTGTTGCTGGAGTTCTGAAAACGCGTGAGGGTGGGGGAGAACGTGGCTGACGTGGCAATTGGGAAGTGGTATCTTCTTTGTTTAATTTAAATTTAGATTTCAAAATCGTTAACGATGATAACTTCTGCATACGTACTCCGATTCACACGATATTTTTCCGTTAGGATCGTAATTAAATTCCGGATCTGATGACGCTGGTTTGGACAGATTTGGAGACCGTCGGATTTTTGGGGTTTAAATCGAATTTAAATTCGATTTAAATTCAAAAGGTGAGTCTTTTAACCCACTCACAACTTCTAAAAGTTTTATGTTTGTTAAATTCATTTTAGATATGAGTAGAAATTTATTTATGACTGTTTGGCATATTTTATTCATCATATATGTTAAACCGCATTTATTTAATTTAACTGTTAATTTATTTTATTTATTGCATATAAATTGACAGTTAGAAATTTATTTATGGGCATATAAACGGATAGTTAAACAGCTATAAATTTAGCTGAATATAAAATGTTAGTTAATAACTGTCAATTATTTCCTGTTATCTTGTATATGCCATATGTTGATGTTTGTTTAAACTGATGATTTTTGGAATAATTTTGGTTGATGATAGATGATGGGTGAATGGATGTTTTATTTTATATCATTAAACTGCAAGTTATCATGCATTTTTCATTTCATTCGGGATTGTGGTTTGAAATGATATAGAACCGCAAAATTTTATTTTTAAATTGCGGATTGAAATGATAAATATCCGTATCACTTGACCATAGGATAGAAAATTTTATACAGGCACCATGGTCTATATATATAAATTATTTTAAAGTGGTTTCTATGGTTTGGATGGAATACGGTTTATAATAATTTTTAATTTTGATATTTTTCTTCTATATATATATACATATGAAGTTAGAAATTTGAATTTAAACCGTGTATAAATCTCTTAAATAAAAATGGAAAAATTGAGAAAATGGAATTGATAATTTATATTATATATTTAAGTTGGAAATTTTAAGATATAACGTGATTTTCCCAAGATAATATAAAATGAATATTTTAGTATAAATTAAATTGAAGGAAATATTAAATTGCTAGAAATTGGAGTTTTATTTATGGATTTTATGTGAATATTCAAGACTAATAATAGAGCATTTAATTTGTTGAAAGAATAAATTCCAACTTTAGTTTTGAAATATTAATACTTCAAATGGATATATGTATATAGAAATTTAAGTGGTTTTGGAACTAAAAGTGATATTTAAGTTATGGTTTAGACTTTAAATAAAGAACTATATTTGTAAAGCCATGGGAATTATTTTCTTTACAAAGTAACCATAAAGTTAAACCATTTATTTTATGTACCGTTGAATATCCAAACCATTTAAGTTTAGAGGTTATGGTTTTAAAATTTATGAATTTCGAAATATTATGCTTTGAAAGTATAATCCAAATGTTTGGTATCCAGATATTATAGATTTTAAAGCAGTATGATTTTTGGAAAAGAATTATATTTGTATAAAATGATATTATATTGTTTTGGGTTTTAAAATGATATCGTATTCATAGTTTTTGAAATGGAAATTTTTATTCTGGTTTTAAGTATAAATTATTTTTAAATGACCGCGGTGTTATAATAACGATGGGTTGGCAAAGAGACTGGGATCGGATATGGACATACTCTTTGTCGATACCGAAAACCACTTTGACTAACCGTGTACGCGGTGGAGATTCCAGAATGAAGTAGGTTGGTGGCGATGTTTCCTGTAAGGTAAATACGTGGACCCAACTCCCGTGAGTTGGCATAAGGTGGCTAAAAAAGGAGCGATTCTCGGGCCGATGATGTCATTCCTCTGATCAGACACTCCTCTTCGATATTATACTTTGACTTTGGATTGATTCAGTGGCCACTTTTATTTTTGTTTTGGGGGAGTTTGTTCGAGGTGGGCGGTAGCTGCGCGCTACGCGTTTCCACCAGCCCGGATAGCAATTGGTATATCTACCCTGGCATTGCCTGGTTGTGCCGTGTCACCTACCCTATCGCGCCTTGTACGAGTTTGGATTTCTCCCGTAGCCCGTATGGTATCCTCTGGTGGCTTCCCGATCAGGAGGGACTATGATATTGGATGGACTACTGGGACTATTACATGTTAAGGTGGAAAATGTAAAGCCTTAATGCTATTTAAAAGTATGTTTATTTTACTATAGACACTATTATAATAGCACAATATACTACATAGTAAATAGTTTAACGGATCCTTAGGAGATGTAAATCCCGAGAATCTCTTGAGTTACTGCACTCATATTTATTTCTGTAAATTTAACTTACATAAGATCTTTTAGTTCTGACCCGAGTGTTTTTGTCTTGTCAAATTCGCTCGGGTCAGTCCGAGCGTTTCAGGATTTGAAGATTTAGCTCTGAAGGACGAAGACGAAGATTTGTATTATTATTATTTATAGTATTGCATTACACTCACACTATATTCCGCTGCATTGATATTATTGGTAGGTGAACTCTGATATTTAATTGTATAAAGAAGAATCAAATGTTTTGTAAACAGTTTTATAAACTGTATATTTTATTATTATATTTTATCCTTCCGCTGTGAGATTCTATTTTGTTTTATTTCTTCTCTGTTTTCTTAATCACCCCATAACAATCCGCCCTTCCGTATGGTTTAAATCGGCACGTGTGTCTGTTTAAATCGTGCGAAAAGGCGGGATGTTACACGTATGAATATGAAAACCCCTTGATCCATAAAACAACATTTGGATTTCGATGCGACAGGGAGTGGGAATCCAATTGGTTATCCGAAACCCACATCGAATAATATTAGTGAATCTTTGTGATTGATAATCTACCTTTGTGTGAATATAGATAAGCGTTATGGGTTATACCTCTTATCGATATGATTGAATCTGTGATGATGTTGTGCACTATTGTGTTGAACCCCTGGACCACACTTACACACACACAAATATGGGTTGCACGTGGATATTGGTTAAGTCACAGTTCTTTTTAGATAGTTTAAAATTTGAATTTTTAAATTCAAATGATTTTGAAATTGAATTGGGTTTAAAGTAATAAGCTTTTGAAAAGGTGTTTTTCAAAGATAAAAGTCATTATTATTATTATTATTTTGAATAACTTGGTTGAGTTTTTAATGTTAAATAATTTGATTTAATTTTTAATTTAATATTTGGAATTGAATTCTATGATTTGAGAACTAGGGTTTAAAAAGGTTATTCAACTTATAAATGTGTTTATATGGTTTTAAACCATTTTAAAAAGTGATGTTTTGGGACTTTAAAAAAATTAAACCAAAAGATTTTAACTTGTATAAATATAATTGAATCTTTCTAAAACGAAAACTATTCTTTTCAAATAATAGAAGCTTTCACATAAGAAATGAATTTCCAATTTGTGACAGAAGGATTTCAAGTCTAAAATAAAGATGTCTTCCAAGTTACAAATAAATCTTTGGAAATGTGTTTTGAAAGCTATAAATTAAATCTTTAATTTAAAGATTTAATGTGTTAATCCAATTGAAATGGAATTGTTTGAAGTCTATGAATGATCTTAGTGAAACTAGGTGAACTTTGTGAAATGAATCTTTTTATTTAAAGATTTAAAATGGTAATTTGTTTAACCATTTGAAAGAAAAGCTTTGGATTTTCAAGTTTTGACTTAACTGAAATACCATATCCATATGTTTTAAACTATTGCGCTCATTATTCGGTTTAGCCGGGAGAGGACCTTGTGTCATATAGCCCATTCAGAATAGTGATACGACGTTATGAATTGCATTTGAAGACCGGTGTTGAAGACCGGGTGTCTTCGAGAATGTTAGGATAACCTATCGATTGTCTCTGCACCGAGTAGCTATGGTATAGAGATTCCCTAAGTGATGGGAAGTCCGATCGGGATTGTGTATACCCGGATTTGCAAGGGCTTTTTCGGAAGTGCCTTCGGTTCTGTTCGAACCCGGAACAGACTTGTATGGTTGTATGTCTGACACTACACTTTGAGATATTAAACTGATCTCTATCAAATACATTTCTTCTTGGTGGCGGAGAATTTATTCTCTTAGCTCAACACCCTTCTCTGAGACGTACGAGCTCAGAGGTTATGTAGTTGATATTCATCAGTGATATATTCGCAATTTGGTAGTGTGGCATGCTAAGTGCTGTTGTGTGTTGATGATCATTTGTTGATCATTTGTGATCAAAGCATGGCTTTTTATAAAGCGTAGCTTTGTGGACGAGACTGCATCATTACCTCACACACCGGAAATGGTCGAAACAGGAAAGATGCGGCAAGGTTATTAGGGTCGCGCCCTTTAAGGTGTGTCATTCCCTTCTGGTAAAAGGGTGGTATCACGGAATGGAGCCCAGATACTTGGTCATGTGGATATTGCAGATCTATTACTTTGTTATTGCTTTGTGGTTTTGAGGCGCCTCGGATAAAGGTCCCAAAGGACCGAGGGATGGCATGCTCGAGTAGTAGTTACCTAGTTACAGAGGTAACCCGGCCTTGTGTTGGCAGAGAGCCGGTTAGGTTCTCGGGACGTCCCGCCAGAGGCGATCCCATTGACAGTGAAAGTTCCTTAGCCTGATCATTTGTTGGAAATCCAATCAAAACAATACGCGCCCTGTACGGTTTTAGTTGTATAACCTTCCATGGAATGTGGCGGTAACCTGCTATTGAACATGGTAGCTATAGTAGGCATAAGTGCGAAATGCCTATGCTGGCTAGGATTTATATTATAATTTCGAAATGGTTTTCCACACTTTGCACTTATAGTAATAATATCAAAGAGAATTTTCCCGTATCAAGCATATTTGACTATCATAAGGAGAAATCTCCTCCAATTCTGCGTTTGCATTGTGTGTGTGGCGGGAGGCCTTATTTTCAAAAGAGCATTGCAAATTTCAAACTTTAAATTCCTATGTTGTTTTGTTTTAAAAGACCAAATGTTTTTGTTTGCTCATACCAGTCCCACGACTGACCTGGAGTTTATTGTTCATTTCCTAAACTCTTGTTGCCCACTATTTTCCCATACGGGCAGTCTAGAGGTGGGTTTTTCAGATAGTCAGGTCTAGTAGATTATCTGGAGCTAGTTCAGTCTTTGGATCACGACTATACTTGCTTATCTTTGTGCATCGTTATTGGAAGTTCGACCTATTTCTAGGTTGGTGCTTTGGAGATGGAGATTACCGATGCTCGAGTTTCTTCCTTAAAGACTATTGGAGATTCGTTCCGCTGCCGTGTTATCTTTTCTTTTCCGCTGTTGTTGTCTTATATCATCTCTCTAATGTATATTTCATTGTATCGTTCATATGTATCATATTGTATCAGATATTGTATCAAATATTGTATATTGATATATTCTTTTTCTTCCGCCGTGTTGTTTTACTTAATGGTGTTATAAGCTCCGGCGAACTGGATTCGACGTTTGGATCTGCGGCATTTGAATACGACGATCGTATTCGGTGCCGATTTTCGAAGGCCGAATCAGGATCGTTATAATTGGTATCAGAGCTGAGGGTTAAAACTTTAGGTCAGGAGTATAACACATTAAGTAACTCATTAAAGATAGGGTGAAGTATACCTAGAATGAGTATATCCTTAAGATATCTGTTCGAACGCCTCAGTAAATTCTCTTACTATTCACCGATAGTATGCATGAGTGCGAGAAGAGGACGAGATAGAGGACAGGGAAGTACCACTGCAAATGGTCAATACCCTGCAACAGTGGAAACAACATTCTTCTCAATCTCCTTTGATTCGATTCCCAATTCTTTTGATGGCTTCGTGACAGCTCCAGAAAGAAGTTTCGATGTGATGGTAGCCTTACGAATCGTTGTAGAAAATCCTTACTTCGTATCTTCATCAGATTCTTATCAGCTTTTCAACTTTAATGAATATGAATTTGAATTTGAAATTGGAAATTTTAAATTAAGTTAAATCGGTTAACAAATATAAGGATAAATTTGAATTGTATCAATAAAACGATAACGGTTAAAACAAAATTTGAAATTCTATTGTATTTTCTTGTGTATATCAAAGCCCGATGTGGGACAAATTGATATATATTTTGGGATGTTCCGACCCGAATTTCGAATCCATATATAATGCTTGATAATTATAGAAGATTGAATCCATCTATCTACTATCTGGGATCCGATATATTCTGCGGACGATTAGTTATCCCTTCGAACTAATCAATGTCCTTGCATATTCGTAGGCCGTTGGACCCAAATATATTTTATGAAATAATTGAATGAGTTTGTTCTCATATTGTTGATATTCTGATTTTGTAAGCCAAATACAGAATTGATATCCAGTTCGATTTGGAAAGATATTTCTCTATCTTTCATCTTTTCCTTGTTGTCTCCCTTGCAAATTTCGAGGACGAAATTTTTTTAAGGAGGGGAATCTGTAACGATCCCGATTTGTAATTAAATTTAAATTGATAATTAAAATGAATTTTGGAATAAAATGGTAGATTAATTTGAATTTTTCAAACTTAATAGGATATTTATTTATTTAGACATTATTTTTAAAAATTTAACTGTGGATTTGAAATTGTGTATTTAAAATCTTATAAATGAAAGAAAATAACATCCTAAAATTTTAAATATAAATTTATACTGTATTCTAAACTATAGAAAAATTAATTTAAAAATAAATTGAGAAATCTCAAAACAAATAAAATAAGTAATAAACTATGTATAGATAAATTCCAATTTTATTTTGAGTTTAAATTATTGAAATAAAGAATGTTTATAAAAGTCATTTTGATTTAAAATCTTATATATTTGTATATTAAATATATGAGTAAAATAGGATACACATTGAAATTTGATTTAAGTTTTTTTTAGGTGAGAATGAATATACAAAGGGACATGGAAGTCTATATTTCAAGTTTACAATTGGAATTGAAATTTAAAATGAATGTTTTTAAAAGTAAATGGCATATAAATTTCATTAAGATATAATGTATATAATGTAAATTTTGGCTAAGAAAAATTCTTTTAACATTGTATATACATATACAAATGAACAAGGAATACATCTAATTATAAAGTGTATATGATATAAAAAAAATTAAAGTTCATAATTATTCTTTTGTCTTTAAAAAAAATTAAATGTAAACATTTACATAAGGAAGTAAAGAAGTAAACATACATATGTAAGTATAGATTTGCACGTGTTTAGGCCTCATGATCATTTTTAACAAATGGCATCATATATAAAAAATTGAATAAAACAATGAAATTTAAAAAAATATAGAAACTTTTCATTTCCCCATAATGCAATCAATTGATATCTCAGCAAATTTGAACAAATAGTAATAAAAGATTTTGCATTTCAAATTTCAACTGTAACGTTTGCGATTTTTCGTTGCCGAAAAACCGAACCGTTATGGTTTTAAGAAGAAGAAAAAGATAGAAGAAGAGAGAAAAAGATAGAACAGAACAGAAACAACAGAACAACATCAGAATCTCACAATTCGCAGCGGAACAACATATAATAAATAAATGAATAATCTTTAAACAAAGAACTATATCAGCTATTACATTACATTACATTTCATTACATCAGAGTGTACAACAACAAACAACGTCAACAGCGGCAAAGAAATACTATATACTAGTGAATACGTCATGCCATCCAGCTTGCCTTTTGCAACTCCTGAATTCCTGAATAAACCTTAACTCTTGACTGCCCGTGTGGAAATTGGTGGGCACCCAGAGTTTAGGAAGGAAAGCAATAAACTCCGAGTCAGTCATGTGGTGTGAGAACTCAAAACAGTTTATTTATCTTTAAAATCAAAATAGAGGAATATTTTTAAAGTCAATTCGCAATGCTTTTAAAATGAGACTACCATAAAGCCTCCCGCACACACACACAATGCAAACGCAGAATCGGAGAAGATTTCTTCTTATGATAGTCAAAGATGCTTGATACGCATTAAAAAGAAGCATTTGATATTATTACTAGTGCATAGTGAGGAAAACATTTCAAAAAGTAGAATATTAATCTTAGCCAGCATAGACATTTCAAACTATGCCTATTATAGCTATCATCTAAATAGTGGTGACCACCATAAGTAAATGGCAGGTTATACGACTAAAACCGTACAGGGTTTCGTATTGGGAATTGGATTTCCAACAAATGGTCAGGCCAATGAACTTCCCATTGCCACATGGAAACGCCTCTGGAATGACGTCCCGAGAACCAAACCGGATCTCTGCCAACACATGGCCGGGTTACCCCTAACTGGGTAACTACTGACACGAATATGTCATTCCCCGATCGTAACCGATCTATCCGAGGATCCTCGATTTCCAACAACCACATAAGAATAATAATGCAGTAACCACATAGGCTAAGTATCTGGGCTCCATTCCATGATACCGCCTCTATCCAGAAGGAATGACATACACTAAAGGGGCGCTACCCCCTAATAACCTTGCCGCATCCTTCCTGTTTTGACCATTTCCGGGGTGTGAGGTCCGACGAAGTCTCGTCCACAAAGCCACGCTTTATACAAAAGCTGTGCTTCGGGTCAACAAATGATCATAGAAATGATCACCAAGATAAACGATCAAACAAATGATCATATCACAAATGATCAATCAATGATCATTTCACAGCAACACTCAGCATGCCACACTACCAAATTGGGAGTATATCACTAATAACCTTCAACTATATAACCTCTGAGCTCGTACGTCTCAGAGAAGGGTGTTAAGCTAAGAGAATAAATTCTCCGCCACCAACAGAAATATATTTGAAAGAAATCAGCTTTATATCTCAATTTGTAATGTCAGACATACAATCCATACAAGTCTGTTCCGGAATCGAACAGAACCGAAGGCACTTCCAAAGAAGTCCTTGCATTCCTGATATTCACTAATCACGACCGGACTTCTCGTCACTAAGGGTGATAAAACCTCTATATCGGAGATCAGCCGATGTAGAGTAACTCGACGGTAATCCTTCCGTTTTCACAAATATCCGGTCTTCAACACCGGTCATCAAATGCAATCCATAACGACGTATCACATACTCGGAATGGGTTATACGACCACAAGGTCCTTTCCCGGCTAACCCGAATAGTGAGCGCTTATATTAAAAAATAAGTGTGGCATTCAAATTCAAGCAATTCACAACAAATACCTATTTAAAGGTAAATATTGATAGTCGGATTATTTAACTATCAATAGGCGTGTTCAACATCACCAAATCCAAATAATTTTCCAAATTATTTATTTTCAAAAATATCTTTACTAGATATATATTTTCCACACTTCAACCATTTGAAAACAATTTTTTTTTCAAATCGTTTTTCACCTTTACCACTTTTGAAAACAAATTTCAAACATTTTCCTTACGCCGAATACTTTCATTTCAACATGGTTCATTTAAACCAATTAAATAAATCCTTACCAATTTACTTTATATTTACGTTCCAAATCCGTAAATTAATTCGCACACTTCAAAAATAAATCAACGTTTATTTTTAAACAAATTCCCCTTTTCATTTATAAATTCCATAGTGAATTTACATTCCAAAAATATTTATGAATATACGATTTCAATTATTCATTTTCAATTTATCTTCAAAAAAATAAATTCTCAAAACATTTCATTTCACATTGAAAAAAACATTTCCATACCTATTTATTAATAAGTAATTCACAAATCCATTTATTTTCAGTACATAGAAAATATTTCATATACTTAATATCGAAATTAAGTATATATTTCATTCTTTAAGGAAAACATTCACTTAACACATTTATTTGGGCCAAAACGAATGTTGCGTAAAACATCGTTACTACGACCCAAAATCACTAGTATAGGGATTCGAAATTTAGATAGATATATAAATCCCAATACTACATAAAACATTTCCTTTCAGAAATCATTTACTATAACAACAGTGTTATAGTCCACCATTTCCTTCTTTCTCGAAAACGTCTATTTCAACAATAAATGTTGAAATCTATGGTTTCGATTCATAATACATTTTAAAACATCTTTAAAATAATTAACTTCATTCTATAATATTCATTTTGCCAAACATGACCATTTTATTCAATAAGGTATTCACTGTCCAAAATCGTGAATATATTTCCTTTAATAAACTTCAATATTCAATTTATCAAATTTAATTGATTTCGAATTTATAAACAATGTTTATAAACTCCATTTCTATTTATATGCTTCGATTTATAAATCTCATTATTAACAAATTCCATTTATGTCTCATTTAAATGCCAAAATCCGATTTATAAGATAATTACTTATAAATCTTCTATTTTACAAAATCTATTCATTTTATAACTTCACAATTTATAAATCTATAAATTTCGTTCACTTATGAAATCTATCTTTATTTCACCTTTAACACTTATAAAAACTCGTTTTAATATTCCAATATTTTTAATTTATAAAATATCAATTTTATAAGTCTTTTATATACATCGTTTTTAATAATTCAAAAATCCCAATTTAAACAAATTTATTCTTTTAATAACTTAAAAATCGTTATTTAAAGTTTATATACTTCAAAATCATACATAAGCATTATTTTCCAAAAAATCATAACTTTTATAAAAATGAAATTTTACGGTTATTTATTTTAACAATTCAAAATTTAATAAAACGAATACTTTTGAAAATCACTTTAAAATTCCTTCTAAAACCAAAATCATTATAAAACTTCAGAAATGGATCCGATGATGCAATAGCACCAAATAGTCAATCACGACATCTGTTAACTCTGTCTCGGCCGAAAGTTACGACCCAGAGGAGTTGCCGACCTAAGGCTATGCCGACCTAACAACCCAAAGGGTTTGCCGATCTAAGAGCTCAGGACTTAATTCGATGCCAACCTAACTGGTTAAGAATCGTACTGATCCAATGCCTTATCACGGGTGCCGACTTAGTGCCTCAGAAGAGACTGGCCTAACGACTTAAGAGATAACAAAGGGTCCGACTTAACATGGTTGCCGACCTAACTGCCTAATAGGGTTACCGACCTAAGGGGAATTACAAGGACACCGACCTAAGGCTTGAAGGGATGACGACTTAACTGTTTAACCTTATGAAGCATGCTAACCCAAATGATACCGATCTAAGGCGTGAAGGGATGCCGGTCTAACGAGGCTATGCCGACCTAAGGAGAGTTCCGACCTAGTATGGAAGCCGACCTAGTACTTTACAAGGTTTACGACCTAAGGCAGCTACCGATCTAGTGCCTTAGAAGGACCCGATCTAAAAACTTATAAAAGCCCACCGACTTAACCTATTTACCGATTTAACTATCCAAGATGCTAGCCGACTTAACTATCAGGCACAAACTTATCCAATCTAAACCGTGGCCGGCTTATGACTCATGATGAGTCGTGACCGATCTATGGATTTGAGTAGTGAAGTTGCGCAGGAGTTTAACACGTAACACATTATCTCGGTAACGACCTAGGACTTAGCACATGACGTCAACTTAAACTGAAGACCACGCATAAGAGAGGGGGGGCGACCTACGACCTAGCCTAGCTCGGCACCAACTCACGACCCAGTTTGACCCGGCTACTACCTATAACTCAACACCGAGAACCCCTATAAATACACGACCATCACCAACATTCAAAGGACTTTTGGGCTAATTCTCGAAGCACCGTTACTCTGTCATTTTCTCAACTCAAGCAACACTCCAAGCACTCCAAACTCCAAGGACGCTACTACACACTTCAAAGAAGAATCACAATCATTCAAGATGAATTCGAAAGATTATTCTTCATGGGAGTTTGAGCTATTTGTCTGAAGTTAATTGTAATTGAAGAAACTGATATAAATTGTACTCATATCAGCAATAAAGAGAATCTAAGTGGACGTAGGCCTGATTTTGGGCCGAACCACTATAAAACTTGTGTTTTTACTGCTTTTCTGCAATCTCTTTACTTGTATCTTGTTCCCGTATTCACGGGTGGTGCTTTCACAACAGTCATCTACACACCGGGGTGTTAGCGTTCAAATTTAGGCGTTAACATTTTTGGTGCTTTCACTGAGAATTGAACTCAGGACAGCTGTCATCATTGCTTCGCAGAGATTAGAAGAAAGAATTTCCTTAAAAACCAGAAGTATATCTGAGATTATGGCTCCTGGAAGGAAAAGTAGATCTATCAGATCTGGGAACATTCAAGAGGGAACCTCCGCTTCCCCTGTGCCTAATCTACCCACTCCGTCTGTTGGAGTTACAAAAGCGGAATTGGATGCTGTGATTCTAGGGCTAAACCAGCAGATAAACGCCCAAAATGCACAACTAGAGGCTCAAAGTGCCCAGAATGCTCTGATTCTGAATAAGTTGAACGACTTACTTGGGGCAAACAATCAACCGGATGGCAATGAAAGGAACTATGCTGGCAACATTCATGATGTTAATGAAAGGAATGCTCCTGAAAGGCCTACTAGTCCCTTTGAGCAGGCAGTACCTGACGCCGGTGGATCTAGAACTCGGCATGATGAGGAATATCTTTCTGGAATGGTCCGGCAGATCATGAAAGAAAGTATGCAAAGGGTTGAAGATGAGAAGGAATGGGGTTTTGCTCCAAGTAAAACTCCGTTTACTGGAAAAATCTTGAAGGCGGAATTTCCAAGGAAGTTTGTCCCTCCAACTATTCCAGCTTACAAAGGGACAAGTGATCCGAATGAGTTCTTGTATAAATATGATTGGCACATGACAGGTGCCAGGGCCTCCGACGAAATAAAGTGCCGATATTTCCCCGTATACCTGGAAGGCGTGGCTTTACTGTGGTTCACCAAGTTGCCAGTTCGATCTATCGATCAGTTTTCAGACTTGACCAGAAAATTTAAGGAGCAGTTTAGGCTATATGCTTCGAAGGCCAAGGATATCATGTCATTGTCCAGTTTAGAGCAGAATCCTGGTGAGTCTATCAGATCTTTCTTGAACCGTTTCAATATAGCATTGGCTGAGGTGGACAATGCTGAACCACGAATGATATTGACTTATCTGATGAGGGCTATTGATAAGTCAAGCGAATTTGGGAAATGGTTAAATATGAAGGAGCCAACCTCTCTCGAGAAGTTCTACAAAAAAGCGGACGAATTCATTCGCTTGGAAAGTCGTCCTTTGGCAGTAAAGGCAGTGTTGGAAAAAGCTGAAGACAATACTGTCGCTCCACGCAAGAATGAGTCGGTGGGGCAGAAAAGGGAGAATAATAATGGAAAGAAACAGGGTAATCTGAAAAAGCCCCGGTCCTTCAAGTCATCAGAATATACTCGATTATCACATACGCCGGAGCACATCTACCTTGCCACCAAAGATTCCGTCGATTTCCCTAAACCTATCCCTTTGAGAACTGGGAGAAAAGCCATACAAAGTGGGAAATTTTGCCGCTTCCACAATCAACCAGGTCATGAAACTGATGAATGCCGCCAGCTGAAGAATCTGATTGAAGAGTTGCTAAGAGAAAACAAGTTGCAGCAATTTGTGAAAAAGAATAGCAACAATCCTGCATCATCAAGTCAGGGGCAGCGGGCTCCTGTTCATCAGCCTGGGGCAGGTGAGAAAGCTACGGGGCATGAATCTGGAAGGCCCGTTATCAATGTCATTTCCGGAGGACCTCACCCAGCTGGCAAGAGTTGGGGTGAGATGGAGAGATATTCCAGGGCTTTGAAATATGCTCCAGCCGAAGAAAACGTCTTTGTTCTAGAAGACACTACGCCCCTTAAACAACAAAAAACTTTCAGTGATGATATTATTTTCAGAGCCAGAGATTCTACAGGTATTGAAGCTCCTACTTTAGATCCCTTGGTCATCTCGGCTGGTATTGGACCAGCCATTGTCAGAAGAGTCCTCATTGACTGCGGAGCATCATGTAATATCCTCTTCAAAAAGACATTTGACCAGATGAAAATCCCTATGATCGATGTGCAAGCCTCATCACAGAAAATCGTGGGCTTCACTGGGGAGCCAAAGCAACCAGTAGGAACCATCGATTTGTTTGTAGAACTTGGGGAAGGAGAAAGGAAAGTGGTCCGAAAGCAAACATTTGTGATTGTCGATGAGTTTTCTGCCTATAATGCTTTTCTTGGCCGTCCAACACTCGCAGCATTCAAAGCTATCCTAGCCCCGTGGTGCCTCACTATTAAATTCCCTACTGACAATGGAGTAGGAGTTATAAAAGGGGATCAGAATGCTGCGCGAGAGTGCTATTTGACAGAGCTGCGAGAGTCAAGAAAAAGAGAAATGGGAAAGGGTGCGGCAACCCCAGTCCGCATCAAGGAACCAGCCTTGTAGCAATTACAGAACGGACCCTGCACTGGCGAGCACAGCGGGGCACGGAAAGAAATGGATCCCAGAAAAGCCAGTACAGGGGAGAATAGAGTAGTACCGGTGGAAACGACAGTTCCGGTACCTGTTGACCCAAAAGATCCAAATAAGGTGTTGAATGTGGGTTCACAGCTTAATGTGTCAATTCAGAACATCTTGATATCTTTCCTGAAGGCAAATCTGGATGTCTTTGCTTGGACTCATGCCGATATGTGTGGGATATCTCCAGAAGTTGCAGTACACGCTCTGAATATTGATCCAAAATTTACGCCAGTTAAACAGAAAAGGAGAACCCAAGGTCCAGAAAGGTCAGCAGCATTAAAAGAAGAAGTTGATCGACTCATGGAAAATAACTTCATCAGAGAATCTACATATCCGAATTGGGTTTCGAATCCTGTGTTGGTCAAGAAAGCTAATGGAAAATGGAGAGTGTGCATCGATTTTTCTGATCTAAACAAGGCTTGCCCCAAAGATTGCTTCCCATTACCCAGGATCGATCAACTGGTAGACGGAACTGCGGGACATGAATTGTTATCCTTCATGGATGCCTACTCCGGTTATAACCAAATCATGATGCATGAGCCAGACCAGGAGGATACAAGCTTTATCACAGGTGTTGGACTTTATTGCTACAGAGTTATGCCCTTCGGATTGAAAAACGCAGGGGCAACCTACCAAAGACTTGTTAATGCTATGTTCAAACCGCAATTGGGCAAAACTATGGAAGTCTACGTCGACGACATGTTAGTGAAGTCCAGGAAAGCAGTGGATCACATTGAACACTTAGCAGAAATGTTCGCAGTCCTCCGGAAATACAGAATGAAACTTAACCCTCTGAAATGTACATTTGGGGTCGAATCCGGAAAGTTCTTAGGTTTTATTGTCAGTGCTAGGGGCATAGAGGCTAGCCCAGCTCAAATTACTGCCTTGAAAGAAGTCAAAGCTCCTAGAACAAAGAAGGAATTGCAGAGTCTCAACGGAAAGATCGCCGCCCTGAGTCGGTTCGTTTCCAAAGCTACTGATAAATGCATCCCATTCTTCGATGCCCTGAAAAAAGGAAAGAAGAACTTTGAATGGACTCCCGAATGCCAAAAAGCCTTTGAAGAGTTGATCCGTCATATGGAAACGCCTCCGATACTTTCTAGGCCAGGCAATGGTGAGGATCTTCTTATATACTTGGCAGTATCATCTCATGCTCTAAGTGCAGCGCTGATACGGGAAGACAAAAGGATTCAACATCCAGTTTACTATATCAGCAAAAGACTCACTGGGGCAGAGCTGAATTACTCCAAGTTGGAAAAACTCGCCTATTGCCTACTAGTTGCATCGAGGAAATGAGGCAATATTTCCAAGCTCATCCTATCAAAGTACTCACTGATCAACCTCTGAAGCAAGTCCTGTTTCGCCCTGAAACTTCGGGTCGTCTTCTAAAATGGAACATTGAACTTAGTCAATATGACATTACCTATCACCCCCGAAAAGCAATCAACGGACAAGCTTTAGCTGATTTCATTGCAGAATTCACAGAGAAAGAAAATGGTGAGGAAAAAGCGATCAATGATTCTCCAATCCAGTGGAAGATGCATGTTGATGGCGCAAGAAATGACTACTGTTCAGGAGCCGGAGTGATACTTGAAACTCCTGAAGGTCGATCATTATGTTATGCACTAAGACTGGAATTTCCTTCAACAAACAATGAAGCAGAATATGAAGCTCTTATTGCAGGTCTGAAAATCGCTAAAGAGCTAAACATTCGAGCATTACAAATTTTCAGTGATTCTCAGCTTATTGTATGCCAAGTCAAGAAGGAATTTCAAGCGAAAGGTGGAAACCTGCCTTCCTACTTGTCAAAGGCTTGGGAACTCCTATATGAACTCGATCACTATTCAATAAGCCACATTCCTCGGGAAGAGAATATGAAGGCGGATTCCCTCGCAAAGTATTCAAGTTCTGGTGAAGCTCAACTATTGGGATTGGTCCCTGTAGAAGTCCTTTCAGCGCCAAGTATAGACGAGATGGATATAGACTGGATTATGAATGTATCTCAAGAACAAGAGTCATGGATGACTCCAATACTGGATTACCTACTCAGGGGTTCTCTGCCAGAAAACTCGATAGAAAGACGAAAGCTTCTAAGGAAGGCCTCTCGCTATGTAATTCAGGATGGTCGATTGTACAGACGGGGATTCTCAATGCCATTGCTTCGATGTGTATCCCGGGAAGAGTCCAAAACAATCCTAGCTGAAGTGCATGGAGGAGAATGCGGTGATCATTCAGGTGGTCAAACACTAGCAAAGAAAATTCTCCGATACGGATATTTTTGGCCAGAAATTAATCGGGATGCTGCAGATTACTCCCGAAAATGTGACAAGTGCCAAAGATATGCCAAAATTCCTAGAGCACCTTCTACCGAACTCACACAGATGGTCAGTCCATGGCCATTTGCAATTTGGGGAATGGATCTCATTGGGCCGCTACCAACTGCTAAATCAGGGATTAAATACGCTATTGTTGCAGTTGATTATTTTACTAAGTGGGCTGAAGCTGAACCATTGGCTACTATCACTTCTAAGAAAATGATAAGCTTTGTGACCAAGAATATCATTTGCAGATACGGTGTGCCTCAGAAAATAATCACAGACAATGGTACTCAGTTTGAAAGCGAGGAATTCCAGGATTTTTGCAAACGATTCAAAATCCAGAAAAGCTTTTCGGCAGTAGCTCATCCGCAGGCAAACGGGCAAGTGGAAGCAGTGAACAAGATCATCAAATCAACCATCAAAAAGCAACTCGAAAGAGCAAAAGGTGGTTGGGTCGATAAACTACCACTTGCACTATGGGCATACAGAACTACTCACAAAACTGCAACTGGGCATACTCCTTTTTCGTTAGCATACGGATCGGAAGCAATGATCCCGGTTGAAACAGAGGTCCCTTCACACAGAAGAATTCATTTCAATCAAGCAGAAAATGAAAAGTTGCAACTTGAAGCGCTGGATCTCCTTGATGAAAAAAGAGATGAAGCTAACCTCAGAGTTCCAGCTCATCAGCAAAGGATAGCCAGACATTTCAATTCCAAAGTTCGTCAACGCAGCTTTGAAATTGGAGATCTAGTCCTGAAAAGAATTATGACCGCGACAGGTGTATTTGGGCCAAATTGGGAAGGACCATATGTAATAGGTCAGAAGCTTCTTGACGGCACATTCAAGCTCACCACCGTTGATGGAGATCAAATTCCAAGGGCATGGAACAGCAACCACTTGCGTCCATACTTTACTTGAAAATTTTGTTGAAAAATTGTAAAAAGAATTATGAATGTATGATTCTTGTAATTGAAAGCAATTGTGAAACTGATGCAAATAAATAATGAAAGAATATAAAGTGGATGTAGGCCCAATTTCATGGCCGAACCACTATAAATCTTGTGTTCCTTATTATCATTATATGTTTGCTTTGTTTTCGATATAAAAATACATAAAATGTATTGCTAAAATGTCGATTTAAATTTTTGCAGACAATGGAAATAAAACTTGCGCATAATAAGACCGAGCGATTCTCACCATCATTCAACAAACAAATTTCAAGTCACAAAGACCCCGAATTCAAATCCTAGATAGGAAATACTTCAATTGAACGGCTAATGATTTCGATAGAAACAAGCCCTTGCTGATAAATTGAGATTGTTTGAACAAACAAACATCCAATTAGGAAGCTAGTGCCCGTTCTCACGAACTTGCCTGGCAATGAAGTACACTTCCTTGGATTAAACAAGCCACTTGTGAGAGAAAGGGGAATGAAAACTTGAAAAGAAAAAAAAAAAAAAAAAAAAAAAGGATCGCTGAAAAGGCATAAGCAAGTGAACAGAGGAACAACCAAAGCTACCATCAGCGGCACAAGTCCTCTTCGGAGGCGCAACTCTTCGGAGGATAAAAGACCTCTAATGGGTCATACGCCACAAAAAAGAAAGTTCTCTACTCAACAAAAAAGATTGGAGGAGTCATGACCCTCCAACCATGAGAGAGTAACTTCCAGGCGATGAAAACCCTCTCTGAGGCACATTTCACCAGGAGTTGAAGTGTTATAACCGCTCTTCGGGATTTCACTTCACCGGAGTTGAAATGCAAACAAAATAAAAGCCCTCTTCGGAGGCCCATTTCACCAGGAGTTGAAGTGTTGTGACCGCTCTTCGGAATTTCACTTCACCAGAGTTGAAATGTAAACAAAATAAAAGCCCTCTTCGGAGGCACATTTCGCCAGGAGTTGAAGTGTAACAACCGCTCTTCGGGATTTCACTTCACCAAAGTTGAAATGCAAAAACAAAGACCTTCTTGAAAGCACACGTTTCACCGAGATTGAAATAAAACTTCCAAGTGTTGAAACGTGAAAAGGCTTTCGTCGAAGGCACAACTCTTTGGGGGTACACGTTTCACCGAGATTGAAATAAAACTTCCAAGTGTTGAAACGTAAAAAAAATCCCTCCTTAGAGTTACGACCCCCTCCCGGGGACACAATCAAAAAAAAAAAGAAAAAAGAAAAAAAAAGAAGACCTCTTTGGAAGCACACGTTTCACCGAGATTGAAATAAAACTTCCAAGTGTTGAAACGTGAGAAGGCTTTCTTCGAAGGCACAACTCTTTGGGGGTACACGTTTCACCGAGATTGAAATAAAACTTCCAAGTGTTGAAACGTGAAAAGTCCCTCCTCAGAGGTACAATTCTGTATAAAAAAAATTCCTCATCAAAAAGCGTACTTTAACTTTCAAATGGAAAATGATTGTAAAAAGAAAAGAAGTTAAAGTACCCTTCAGAGGTCCGCTTTACCACATAGAGGAATTCACTTGGTAAAATATGCACATAAGCAAAAGAGAAAAGTGATTTCTTCGAACGACAAAGCGTAAAAACTTATACGAAGGGAGTTGTACTCAATAAAAATTTTCTTTAAAAAATAAAATAATTATTCTTTAACAAATAAGAGTGCAAGTCCCCTCGAAGTATAAAATATTGCAACAAGCTTAAGGTATGGGGGCAACATGGTATAGTAGTATAGCTGCCTCGGTAAAGTAATACTCAAGCAACATACCATAAGCCCGCTGCAATACTATATAAACAAACTTGTGCAAAAATAAATAGTAAATGCATTCTCAAATTCAAACAGAAGTTTGTACAAACAAAGAATCATTTTATTCAACTATAATGCAGATACAGGTTTCAAAATAAAAGCGGGGGCCGGTACCCGCACAACTCTCGGCCAGTTCATACAAAAGGCAAAAAGCTAAAATCTTCACTTCTTCTTCCCTCCTTTGGACCCTTTACTCGGTCGAATAACCAGCTTTTCAGGTCGGCCAGTGGGTATAAGGGAAGTAGGAGAGGCAGGTGTAACCGGTTCAACTTCCGGCTCCTCTTCAGTGGCGGTGATTTTCTTCCCCCTCCTCTTTGATGTCCCACGCTTCTCTCTCCTTTGTGAGGAAGACTCACTCCCCGGAGTGACAAGTTTTGATAGAACAATGTCGTCAGAAGGAGTCCGTTCCGGGGAAATGTCACCTCCCTCAGGTCTCTCATCTTTCTGCTCTTGCGAAGCGATGGGATCATCCAAGCCGTGAAGAGCCTCTATTTGTTCTTCCTGTGATCTAGGTTGCGAGGCAGAAGGAGGCGCCACTTGAAGAGATGGAGGAAGGATAACCGGGGGAGAAGAAGCTTGAGTTTGGCTCGGTGCTTTCACTACGAAGGAGAAAAAACTTAAAATATCAGTATCTTTCGAAAAGAGAGGGGATGATGGCTCGTCAAAAGTCGGGAATTCATTGACATTTGAAGAATAATCAAAAGTCGGGAATTCATTGACATTCGAAAAATAATCAAGAAGATCGTCAAGTTCACAAGGAGCAAACGAGCAGTTCACCACTTGGACTGGTCCGGTGTCAAGTTTACCTGGGGCAGTTGGATCTCTGATGCTGATTTCATATCGCTGCGCTTCGTTGCTTTCACCGCCTTCATCCCCGCCTTGTGCACTTGTAGTTTCAGTTACTATCTTAGTCGCAGGCGGAGTGTAGGAGCTAGAACCCGTGATGTCAACCACGGGAGAAACTGGAGGTTGGACAGAGGGAGTAAGTGGTAATTCCTTTCCAGAATGTTCCTCTTCCGCCATTCCAGCTCTCATCCTGGCAAGTTGTTCTTGCCCCTTCACAAGAGCAGCGCGAGCTTCCTCATCCAGGTAACGCGCCTCAAAATCCTCATCGCCATACCCGGCGTGTTTAAACATGCTAAGAGCAGCTTCCCACACCTCGGCCAGGGTGATTTCATATTTAGGACCAAGAAAAGAGAGGCTGCCGCGTCCCAAGACACAGTGTACATAAAAATCGAATAAAGTCGAATTGATGTCGGTTTCCACGGTCTGAACAGTTTCTTCGGCTGCGATCTTACCAGCCATGGCCTCATCTCGATCTTTTTCGGTCTGAGCAAGTTGGGCTTTTAGCGCTTCAATCTCCATGTCCCGGGCGCTCAGTTTATTCTGCAACTGGGTGACATCAGTGCGGTGGTTCTCTACAGCTTGCTCTAGCCTCTCAGCTTTAGCTTCGGCGTCCCTCTGGCTGGCGTGCGCATCTCGCACTTGTTTTTGCAATACCTCTTCTCTTTGGGTGTAAGTATTAGTAGAAGAGGCAAGATCATCTTTGAGCTGCTTTACTTCGGCTTCGAGTTTTTCATTGTATTCGGCTATCTCCTTCATCTCAACGTTGTGTTGATCAAGAATCTTCTGCCATTCTGATTTATCATTTTCCATGGTCAGCATTGCTTCGATGTTAGCCCGATTAACTCTTTGAAGTTCATCAACAAGCTTTTGCCATCCAGACATTCTGTCAATATCAAGCCTGACAGCATCGAGATTTCTGTACATGGCTTCTTTGTCGATGGGGACCAAATCAAGGTCGAAGCGTACCCCCCTCAAACACCAGTTCGGGAATCGGCTCTGCAAAGTCGGGGGGCCCCTTTCAACATGGTATGAAGGCCTGTTGAGGAGTGTTTGAATGGCACTTCCTTCAAGAGCAGGAGATTTGGAAGGGATGTCAGTAGAAACAGAGGCGCCAGGTCTCTCAGATGTCACAGGCGCGTGTTCCTCGCCAAGTTTGGTCCGCTTTCTCGAATCCTCAATATGGCTCTTCCCCCTATCATCATGCGTTTTACGTTTATGGGAATCATCACCCCTTGGGAAGGATTCGTATCGCGTGCCTGCTCCCTCGTGGCGTTCTTCATACTTTCTCCTCTCTTCAGCTTTTCGCGCAGCTCTCTGCTCATTGGTCTCTCTGGAATCGGTATAGTATTGCTTGTAATCATAGCTGCCACGCCCTCCATAGCGTCGAAAGTCTTTGTAATAAGAACCGCTGCCGCTGCGCCCCATAGAGGAATCTGAAAGGCAAAAATAACAAGTCTTAAAAACTTCCAGAGAAAAGAAGTTAAATGTGAACAAATGCCAAAAAATCCTAAGTGTTGTGTGATGTGCAAGCTACACGCATTAAGCTACAAACCACTCTTTGGTGTAGAGGTGATGATAGCTTGGGTATGAGGAGTTGATGTTTGTGTTGGCGTTTGTCGAAGAAGAGACGTCGCCTCAATTACAGGAGAGATAGTTTTAGATACGTCATCTCTAAAAAGCTCCTGCGAAGTCACTATTATGTCGCTCAACCCCTCATAAACATCGTCACCATCATGCTTGGTGGGACTTGTTTTCTCAATTCCTACATCAGCTAATCCCCCGAGAGGCTGTGAAGGTTCTTCTTCTTCCTCGATCGGGGCAAGCACCGTCTTACTGGATGACCCCATAATGTCGGTAGAAGTGGAACACTTCACCAACGAAGCTTCAATATTAGACTCTTTTGATGCGAGTTGTTCGACAGTAACCGGGGCGTCAGGAGTTTTCGTCGGAGAATCGGGAACTTCTGTTGGAACTTCATGGGCATGCGTAGAACGAGAAGCGTGTAGAAGCCCGTATTGGTGTAAAAATTCATCCTTCAGCAGAAATTTTATGCTCCTTTCTTCCGCAGCAACGGCACTCAACCTCTCGAAAACTTGTTTATGAATCGGATCTCTAGAAGGGAGAGGAAGTGCTGAAAAGAGCAAAGAATGAAGTTAGCAACTGAAAGTTCGGATCTCGGAAAAAGTTTCAAAAACGAAAAAATGGAAACACTAGTCTTACTTCCTATTCTCCAGATGGCATAAAAACCTGGAGGGCAGCGAGCAAAGAAAAACTGGTTCAAAAATCCATGAACACTTTCAGTGAGATCGGAAAGGAGCTTGCGGTTTCTGGCACTTCTCACAATAATGAGTGAAGGATGATCTTTACTCTTTGTAAATGAGCACAAATAACGAATTTCTTCAAAACTCGGTAGGCGATCAAGAGTTCTTCTAAACAAAACACATAACCCCATCAAGATGGCATAACCATTAGGATGAAGTTGAAATGGAGAGATCGTCAACCGGAGAAGAAGAGTTCGAAGGAAGTCATTGAAAGGGGGAATTGCCCCACTTAAGCACATTTGGCGATTGGCTGCAACAAAACCGTAAGGAGGATTATCGGCAGTATCGCTTGGCCCGGGCAATAAGACATCACTTTCAGCAAAGCCGAATTGAGTGCGTATCTGAATAAACATTCTTGGGGTTAGAATGGTTGAAGTTCTCTCCGGAGGATTCTCTATGGGAACAGCCACCGGAAAAGTCTCTTCCTCTTGAGCAACCATTTCTTCTTGTTGATGAGAAGTCATTCTACACAAACAACTGGATATTCAAACATGAAGGTGCACGTTTCCTAAAGTGTGTGAAGTGTTGTACAAGTATCAATCAAACAATAAGCAAAGGCAACTGGAATAAGACCTAGCAAACATTTGTTAGTTATAAAGACCAGGAATCTTTGTTTTGAGTTTGATTATGCAAATACAATGTGGATGCAAACAAATCATTTCAAATTGTTGATACTTTGCATTAATATTTTACTTTAGTCAGTTAATTCACAACATTTCATGTCTCTTATCTTGTCTTGACTAATCTGTCATTTGATATGGGCAGTCAATGGCAGTATGTGCGCCTTGGTTTTCTTTGTTTGTCTGTTATTTTCAGCAGGTTAGCAGCTTATAAGTTAATACGATCTGTGAGATAATACATTGAGACTCAAACAAATTTTAAGTTGGGGCAGTTCAAGATGTTCAAAATAAAGGCAATTTAGTTCGGTAGTCCGGGTCAGAATACTTAAAGAAGGCCTATGCTCCTAAATGTCAATACGTCCAGAGCCTAAGTATTAACTCGGCTACGGGTCAAAAGTCTCATGCGAGATAAGATTAACTCGGCTACGGGTCAAAAGTCTCATGCGAGATAAGATTAACTCGGCTACGGGTCAAAAGTCTCATGCGAGATAAGACTAAGTCGGTAACGGGTCAAAAGTCTCATGCGAGATAAGATTAACTCGGCTACGGGTCAAAAATCTCATGCGAGATAAGACTAAGTCGGTAACGGGTCAAAGTCTAGGTGGTTCAGCTTGGCGACTTATTTCCCTAGGTCGCAAGGGGAAAAATAAGAAGGCACGTTCCAGTTCAAGAGGCCGAAATTTCCCCAAGTTTTAACTCGGCCACGGTCCAAGCCTTGTTCAGATCGGCGAGTTTCTTTCAAATATTATCTCAACCACAACTTAAGGCCATTTCAAGGTCAGATCGGTCAAAAGTTAGGCCACCCAAATTCACTGAGCCACTTCCGAGTCAAACATCTCTTTCGGTTTCAACCCATTAACCCGATAGCCATTCAATCAACAGCAGCCTTCATTCAAGCTATCGGGTCACCCAATAAAACAGCTCCAAATTACATAAATCCATTGCTCTGCCTTCAGAGATCATTGAACCTGAGTGATAGACCATCTTCATCATCTCAACGATCATCTGAAGCCAAAATCGAGTAACCTAAACTCCATCGACTACAGGTATAGTGGGATTCGTGATGGAACGTTGCGCAAAGAAACGATTCGTATTCAAATGACAGAATTCATGAACCGACAGCAACCTATGATCGAGAAGGGGACGGATTCACTTACGCAGTGGATAGTAGTGATTATCGGTGATCGACTGGAATGAGGTCGCTTGTAAGAGCTTGAGAAAATTTTAATGGCGAAATCGAGCAAAGGAGTAAGTGATGAAAAGAAAGAAGAGGATGGATGTTTTATACCTTACATTGGGGAGAACTGTTGGATCGCGTACGGTCTAAATACTTACCGACTTGGTGGAGGACGAGTTAAAGAATATCGAAGCACACGACCTAACCAATAGGCGTGTACTTCGAGGGGCAAATGTTAACTCTGCCTCGGCCGAAAGTTACGACCCAGAGGAGTTGCCGACCTAAGGCTATGCCGACCTAACAACCCAAAGGGTTTGCCGATCTAAGAGCTCAGGACTTAATTCGATGCCAACCTAACTGGTTAAGAATCGTACTGATCCAATGCCTTATCACGGGTGCCGACTTAGTGCCTCAGAAGAGACTGGCCTAACGACTTAAGAGATAACAAAGGGTCCGACTTAACATGGTTGCCGACCTAACTGCCTAATAGGGTTACCGACCTAAGGGGAATTACAAGGACACCGACCTAAGGCTTGAAGGGATGACGACTTAACTGTTTAACCTTATGAAGCATGCTAACCCAAATGATACCGATCTAAGGCGTGAAGGGATGCCGGTCTAACGAGGCTATGCCGACCTAAGGAGAGTTCCGACCTAGTATGGAAGCCGACCTAGTACTTTACAAGGTTTACGACCTAAGGCAGCTACCGATCTAGTGCCTTAGAAGGACCCGATCTAAAAACTTATAAAAGCCCACCGACTTAACCTATTTACCGATTTAACTATCCAAGATGCTAGCCGACTTAACTATCAGGCACAAACTCATCCAATCTAAACCGTGGCCGGCTTATGACTCATGATGAGTCGTGACCGATCTATGGATTTGAGGAGTGAAGTTGCGCAGGAGTTTAACACGTAACACATTATCTCGGTAACGACCTAGGACTTAGCACATGACGTCAACTTAAACTGAAGACCACGCATAAGAGAGGGGGGGCGACCTACGACCTAGCCTAGCTCGGCACCAACTCACGACCCAGTTTGACCCGGCTACTACCTATAACTCAACACCGAGAACCCCTATAAATACACGACCATCACCAACATTCAAAGGACTTTTGGGCTAATTCTCAAAGCACCGTTACTCTGTCATTTTCTCAACTCAAGCAACACTCCAAGCACTCCAAACTCCAAGGACGCTACTACACACTTCAAAGAAGAATCACAATCATTCAAGATGAATTCGAAAGATTATTCTTCATGGGAGTTTGAGCTATTTGTCTGAAGTTAATTGTAATTGAAGAAACTGATATAAATTGTACTCATATCAGCAATAAAAAGAATCTAAGTGGACGTAGGCCTGATTTTGGGCCGAACCACTATAAAACTTGTGTTTTTACTGCTTTTCTGCAATCTCTTTACTTGTATCTTGTTCCCGTATTCACGGGTGGTGCTTTCACAACAGTCATCTACACACCGGGGTGTTAGCGTTCAAATTTAGGCGTTAACAACATCCAAATATCATATATCGATATGATAATCAACAAATATCAAAATATCTGTAAATAAATCAATACAATTGCGGAATCCAGTTGGATCCCTCTAACCTGCTTCCCTGCATCCAAAAACATTAGCACAATACCAATTCCGCTCCAGTACGGAATTATCGCGGTATATGGGATTTATAAAATATTATCCGCTTAATAGGCGGCGCAATAGGGTCACATCCGCTATATAATGCGGGAAATCAACAACTGCAATATATACATATGCCAATATATATATATATTGCTATTATATATAATACCAATTTCACTATTTATGAAATATTCGCGGTATATGTTTTTAATAAATAACATTCGCTTACTAACGGCGCATAATGTCTATTTTAACAATCAATGGATAACAATCATCATTCAAACATGCATTCAACAATTTTAAATGTAACTATTTAAAATTAAAATCGAAACTGATTCGATTGAGTGAGAAGTTCTCACCTCGCTTTCAATTTCGTTTCAGCTTTTATTTCGAATAAAATTAAACGTGCGTTTAATTTTATCCAAATTTTTCGCTTTCTCCAATCAACTCAAATCCAATTCCATAACGTAGTATTCGTCAATATGAACCCAACGCAACTAGTTTTGCGCGTTTTCGACCTCGTATGAAAAAGATATACATTTTTAAAGTTATACAAATTAAAATAAACTAATATTTACAAATTCTATTTTAATTAATTTCAAACCCACATCTGGACCGTTGGTTTCATCTTGAACGCATCAGGGCCGTCCCACGCAACTCCTTTCTTCCCTCTCTTCGTTCGAACTAACGTACACAAACCCATCAACGCCCCCGTCTTCCTCAAAACGCAAGCCACCAAACTTGATTCCAGAATGATCAGAGACCACCACTGGCCTCACCTATATGCGCGCCACCTACAGTCCAACCCCGGTCGAGCTCGGCTGCCTATAACCATCGAAATTCGTGCCCAAAGCCGGCCACTTTAAACCCAAATTCGCGACAATCCAAATATCAATTTCCCATCATAGCCGTATAGATACGAAGCTCTCCCCGAGCTCTTGAACTTTCATGTTGAAGATTTCGTGAAATATTGCATGGATTGGAAGTAATTGAGGGATGAAAGTAGGCAAATTTTGGCCTTTGGTTTCATAGCCGGCGGCTAGGGTTTTAAACCCTAATTTTTTTTTTGTGAAGAAAGGGGGGCTATTTATAGAAATCTATCGAACACTATTCATTCTGGAATTTTCGAACTCCGATTTACGTGCGGTGACTGGCGTTCCTAGGGTTTATCCCGCGTTCCAGACACAATGGAATAGGTTTCGGAAGCCAATTCGATCATCTGTGCGAGATATGGCAATAAACGATCGATTTAAAATTAAACCGATTAAACGATTTTCTAGGCGTTTTAGCTTGCACCGGACAAACGGTAAATCCGATTGACACGAAATTTGAAACCTTACAATAATATCACATTACGGATCCGATGAAACTAGTTTCGTCGAAATCCGAGACTGTTTGAAAAATGGCTATTTTAACGCGCCAAATAAATATTTAAAACAATTTCGATGCGTTTTGAGCTACGACGGTCAAACAAAAACTCCGATTGTTACGAAATTTGAAATCAGATAATAACTAACAATTACGGATCTAATGGAACCGGTCTCGTCCAATTCTGAGACTGTTCGAAAAATGTCTAATTTCACTGGTCGATTAAATATTAAAATATTCAATTTTCACAAATAAACTTTTAATTCGATTTTAAAAGTTCTATAACATCATTCTAACTCCAACATGATAAAATAAAATTTTACAAATCAATTTTAATCATATTTAACCCAATTTTCAATTATTTATGAATTTTCACATATTAAAATTATTGATTTAATTATTCAATTAAATCCAGTATTCAAAAATAAATTATTCAACTTATAAATTTCACTTATTAATATTTAAAATCAATTAAATATTCAAATTTTAATTAATAGAAATTCTGGGTCGTTACAGACTTCCCCCCTTAAAAGAATTTCGTCCTCGAAATTACCAAGTAAGAAAAATTACGGAATCAATTAACTTCCCCAAAATCCATAGTTAAACTTCTTACAATACTTTACTAAGTTTTCAAATCATACTTAGTTATCTTTTCAAAACCAACTACTATTGTTTAACTTTCAATTCCAAATCAAATTTATAGTTTTCCAAAATTTTCCAATTTTCTCAAAAATATTCTGACACCTTAAATTTTCGAAAAAATTCGCCAGTCTCCTTTGCGCAGCTCGATCCAAAAAAAAATGACAGTATATATATCACAAATATACATCTCATCAAGTGATGAGGCATCTCGCAGGGAAAAAAGTGTAAAAGTACGATATTTACAACTCATATTCATAAATATATTCATATAGTTTCACTTCTCATATGTATAAGTTTATTTCACAATTGTAAATTACTTTAATTATAATTCAATTCTTATAATTCTTTTGCTTATACAATTATTCTTCAATTTAGATTATTCAAACAACTAAACAATCAACTTATTTACACTTTAATAATTCTGAAAAATTATTCCTTATATATATATATAATATACTCAAGGTAAAATTATTTCATTTACCCAATTTTAAAATCAATATTGTGCCGAATTGTTCTATTCAAGTGTTTAGAAACCCCTTCGGCATAGTTGTCGAGACCACGCTGACGAAGGTTCATATGCCACTCAACAAACCAATCGTCACAATATAAAACAATTTTATATTCACTAACAAATACGCTCTCATAGCTATTATTACACTCAAATTCATTCTAGAGTACTGCTGACTCTATCTCTAACGAGTAATACCCAACAGAACCATGGTTGTCGCTTAACCATATGCTCTGATACCAAATGTAACGTGTCGAGCCAGTGGTCACAACCGGTAGGCTTTTCAACCATCCCAGCCCCACCGTGGCTTACACTGGTACCCCAGACCTTGCTTTTACGGCCAGCCTCTCGACTGTCTCAGGTTACATCTAACCAACCCCCTAAAAGAGGATGTGTGGGAGTAAGAGTCTCCCGTTCGCCACCTAACCGCGAAGCGAGAACCCCCCATCACATAGCCCAAAGCTTAACAAGACTTGTGCGAGAACTCAAAACAGTTTATTTATCTTTAAAATCAAAATAGAGGAATATTTTTAAATCAATTCGCAATGCTTTTTAAAAGTGAGACTACCATAAGGCCTCCCGCATACACACACAATGCAAACGCAGAATCGGAGGAGATTTCTCCTTATGATAGTCAAAGATGCTTGATACGCATTTAAAAGAACATTTGATATTATTATTAGTGCATAGTGTAGGAAAAATTCATTTCGAAAGTAGAATATAAATCTTAGCCAGCATAGACATTTCGAACTATGCCTACTATAGCTAACTATGTTCAATAGCAGGTTACCGCCACATTCCATAGCAGGTTATACAACTAAAACCGTACAAGTCTCGTATTGTTTCTTTGGATTTCCAACGAATGATCAGGCCAAGGAACTTCCCATTGCCACATGAGAATGCCTCTGGATGGACATCCACGAGAACCAAACCGGATCTCTACCAACACAAGGCCGGGTTACTCCTAACTGAGTAACAACTGACCGAATATGCCATCCCCCGGTCCTTTGGGACCTTTCACCGAGCGCTCGTAATCAATTCACACAATCATAACAAAGTGTTTTCAACATGAGTAAGTATCGGGGCTCCATACCATGATACCACCCTTTTCCAGAAGGAAATGCACACATCCTAAAGGGCGCTACCCCTCATAACCTTGTCGCATCTTTCCTGTTTTGACCATTCACGGGGTGTGAGGCTCGACGAAGTCACGTCCACAAAAACATACTTTATACAAAAGCCATGCTTTGGGTCAACAAATGATCATAGAGATGATCACCAAGATAGACGATCAAATAAACGATCCTATCACAAATAATCAACACAATGATTATTTACAGCAACACTCAGCATGTCACATTACCAAATTGGGAATATATCGCTGATAACATTCAACTACATAACCTCTGAGCTCGTACGTCTCAGAGAAGGGTGTTAAGCTAAAATAATAAATTCTCCGCCACCAACAGAAATATATTTGAAAGAAATCGGCTTTACATCTCAATTTGTAATGTCAGACATACAATCCATACAAGTCTGTTCCGGGCTCGAACAAAACCGAAGGCACTTACAAAGAAGTCCTTGCAATCCGGATATTCACAATCCTGATCGGATTCACCATCACATATGGAGAACTCTATACCGGAGCAACTCGGTGCAGAGTCAATCGACAGGTCATCCTATCGCTCTCGCAAATACCGGGTCTTCAACACCGATCTTCAAATGCAATTCATAACGACGTATCACATATACGGAATGGGTTATACGACCCCATGGTCCTTTCCCGGTTAATCCGAATAGTGAGCGCTTATTCAAAAATAAGTGTAGCATTCACATTCAAACAAATCACATCTAATACCCATTCAAAGGGAAATATTGATAGTCGGTTATTGAACTATCAATTGATATGCACACATCACCAGTTTCCAAATAATTTTCCAAATTATTTATTTTCCAAAATATCTTTACAAGATATATAAATTTCACACTTCAAAAATAAATCAATAGTTATTTTTAAACAAATTCCACTTTCTTTTATAAATTCAATAGTGAATTTACATTCCAAAATATCCATGCATATACGATTTCAATTTTTCATTTCAATTTATCTTCAAAAAGATAAATTCTCAAAACGTTTCATTTCACATTGGAAAAACATTTCCATACTTATTAAATAAGTAATTCACAAATTTTTTTATTTTCTACCTTTGGAAAATATTCAATATACTTAAATCGAGATTAAGTATATATTTCATTCTTTAAGGAAATCATTCTCTTAAACATATTTATTTGGGCCAAAACGAATGTTACGTAAAACATCGTTACGACAACCCAAAATCACTAGTATAGGGATTCGAAATTAAAAATAGATGTATAAATCCCAATACTATTCAAACATTTCCTTTCGGAAATCATTTACTATAACAACAGTGTTATAGTCCACCATTTCCTTTTATTTCTCGAAAACGTCTATTTCAACAATAAATGTTGAAATCTATGGTTTCGAATCTCAACATATTTTAAAAGTATCGTTAGATCGTTTTAATTCTATTTAAAACATCACATTCTACACATTTTCTTTAACATATTATTCACTATTCAAAACGTGAATATACTACGCTAACAAATTCCATCCTTTCTATACATTTCATTTTAAAGGATTATTCACAGTCTAAAACGTGAATATAACTCCATTAATAGGTTTCAACAATTTTCTTATCAAAATAAGTCGTTTGCGAATTTATAAAACAATGTTTATAAATTCCTTTATTTACCTATTCAATTCATAACTCAATTATATATCCAACGTTCATATTATAAGTCAAATGCTTATAAAACGATTATTTTACAAAATCGTTCTTTTAAAGACTTTCCAAATCATAAATCTTATAACTTATAAGATTCATTTATTTAACCAAATCTATTCTTTAATAACTTCACAAAATTTATAAATCTTACTATTTATAAATTTCATTTATAACTTCACCATTTATAATTCTATAAATTTCATTCTTTAGTGAAATTCATTTTCACTTCATTCAAACACTTATAAAAAATCGTTTTATAATGTCAATATTTCAATTTATAAATATCCATTTATAAATCTCTTAATATAAATCAATTTATATTAATATTTTAAAACGTCTTTAAATTCCTTTA
This sequence comes from Allium cepa, assembly GCA_030765085.1. Lineage (NCBI taxonomy): Eukaryota > Viridiplantae > Streptophyta > Magnoliopsida > Asparagales > Amaryllidaceae > Allium > Allium cepa. Next base: position 761,368,464 of record CM060937.1, on the reverse strand, counting down.
TAATTTCACCATTTTGATTTATAAAATAATTAAATTTTATAAATCCTTTATTTAACTTTTTAAAATAAATTCAGAAATCCAATTTAACTATTTTATAAAATCACTAATCCATATTCCTCAAAATCATAACTTTTATAACATAAAAATTTATAACGTTTATTTATTTAAAATGGATCAATTCCAAAAATATTTTATAAACATATACTTACAAAAATCACTTTGAAAATCCTTTTAAAATCCCTAATTTGGTCCAATGATGCTACACACCAAATAGTCAATCCCGACTACAACGATCCATCATATATCGATATGATAATCCATCAAATATCAAAATATCTGAAATCAAATAAAAACTGTTGAGGAATCCAGTTGGATCCCTCCAACCTGTTTTCCTGCATCCACAAACATTAGCACAATACTAATTTCGCTCCAGTACGAAATTATCGCGGTATATGGGATTTAAATATTATCCGCTTAATAGACGGCGCAATAGGGTCTCATCCGCTAAACAAAAAAATACAGGAAATCAATAACTCCAATATATACATATGCCAATATATATATATATTGCTATTATATATAATACCAATTTCACTGTTTATGAAATATTCGCGGTATATGTTTTTAATAAATAACATCCGCTTACTAACGGCGTATAGTGTCTATTTTAACAATCAATATATAACAATCCTCATTCAAACACGCATTCAAATATTTTAAATCTAACTATTTAAAATAAAATCGAAACTGATTCGATTGAGTGAGAAATTCTCACCTTGATTTCAATTTCGTTTTAGCGATTTATTTCGAATAAAATTAAACGCACGTTTAATTTTACCCAAAATTCTCACTAACTCCAAACGACTCCAAATCAACTCCATCTCGTAGTGCTCGTCCATACGATTCCAACGCAACTGGTTTCGCGCGTTTTCGACCTCGTATGAAAAAGTTATGATTTTTATAAGTTTGTACACGATTTAAATAAACTATTTTCAACATAATTATAATTTTTATAACCTACTCTAAACCATAGCCACTGGATCCAACGTGCTTGCATCAGGGCCCTTGAACGCAACTCCCCCCAACCTTTCTTCTTCACGCGTGCATCTCCTGAAGAAGCCGAACCCATGAATCAAATTTCGGTTTTGATTTTTCACCTTCCATGTTGAACTTGAACTCGATCAACTTGCTCCATGTCGAAGCCCTCACCACAAGCTACACTCGGCCCCAAGAAGAGCAAGCTCGGCTGCCCCATTCCCCTCGAGTTGCGTGCGCAACTTTCTACATACGGCCCCCCCTAGCTCCCTCCTCGCGACACCATATTCGATCATAACCGTATAGAATTAAAGATCACGACGAGTGCTACAACTTTCATGTTGGAGGTATCACGAATTGTTGCTTGGATTTAGAGAGATTGAGAAAAGAAAAAGGGACGTTTCTGGCCATTGACAGTGGGGGTGGCGGCTAGGGTTTAGTATATTAGGTTTTTATTTATTTTTTTCAATTTATGAAGGGTGGGGCTATTTATAAGAAAATCGATCGACGCTATTCATCCCGGAAATTCCGAACTCCGATTCACGCGCCGTAACCAGCGTTTCTAGCGTTTACCCCGCGTTCCGGACATAATGGAATAGGTTTCGAAAGCTAATTCGGACATCTGTGCGAGTTATGGCTATAAACGTTCAATTTAAATTAAACCGATTTAAATCGATTTCTAGGCGTTTTAATTTGTACCGGACAAACGGTAAATCCAATTGACACGAAATTTGAAACCTTACAATAATATCACATTACGGATCCGATGAAACTGGTTTCGTCGAAATCCGAGACTTTTTGAAAAATGGCTATTTTAACTCGCCAAATTAAAATTAAAAATAAATCGATGCGTTTCGAGCTGCCACGATGAAACGATAACTCCGATTGACACGAAAATTGAAATCCGGTAATAACTAACTATTACGGATCCAACGGAACAGGTTTCGTTCAATTCTGAGACTGTTCGAAAATTGACTATTTTCACTAGTCGATTTTAATATTAAAATATTCAATTTTCACAAATTAACTTTTAATTCGATTTTAAAAGTTCTAAAATATCGTTCTAACTTCAACATGATAAAATAAAATTTTACAAATCATTTTCAATCATATTTAACCCAATTTTCAATTATTTCCATAATTTAACATATTAAATTATCGATTTAATTATTCAATTAAATCCAATAATTCAAAATAAAATTTATTCGACTTATAATTTCACTTATTAATATTTAAAATTAATTAAATATTCAAATTTTAATTATTAAAAATTCTGGGTCGTTACATTGAGGTTGGAAATTTATGTTCACCAATTCATTGTCCTACTATTTAGTTTGAAACATTCACATAATAAATCCATAAATGAAACTCAATTTCTAACAATTAAATATTTCCTTCAATTTATTTATACTTGAAATATTCATTTAATTTATCTTGAATAAAAATCCAGTTATAAATATCATACCTTTAAAATTTCCAATTTTAATAAGTTTACATATTGTGGAGTTCAATTTTTAAATAAGCTCAATCCCAAATAAATTTCCAATTTATTGTCCAATCTTAATTGATTTGAACCATTTAAAACTCTATATATGTCCAATATCTTAAACATGTACTTAATCATATAATATAAATTATCAAACTCCATTATTCAACTTATTTATTTTCATTTAACAAAATTCATACATAGCTTAAGTTCAATAATTTAACTATATATATGTATATACAAAATAAGATTTATATAAGATCAAAAATTTATATTTATTAAACCGTATCCTATCCAAACCATAGAAATCATTTTCAAAATATATATATATATATAGACCGACGGTGTCTGTATATAATTTTCTACCCTATGGTCAAGTGATACGGATATCTATCATTTCAATCAGTAATTTAAAATAAAAATAACGGTTATATATCATTTCAAACCGCAATCCCGAATGAAATGAAATGCATAACAATTTGCATTCAATATAAATAAATATCCATCCATCCATCAAAATCATACATCCATTTATTTCAATCATCATCCAAATTTAAAAAATACATCAAATATAACAGGTGATAAATAACTGGCATCAACTATCAGTTTATATTCAAAATATATTATAACTGCTTAACTGGTAGTTTATATGCAATAAAAATAAAAATAAATTTAAGGGGCTGTTAATATGCAGTAAATAATAAATAACGATTTAGTTAAATAAATGCAATTAACTGAGATGATGATTAAAAATAAGACAAACAAACATAAATAAATTTCAAATCACATCATATATCAATTTAACAAACATAAGAAATTTAGAAATTGTGAGTGGGTTAAAACACTCACCTTTTGAATTGAAATTGAATTAAAATCCAATTTAAACCCAAAAATTGAACAGCCTTAGAATCTGTCCAAACCAGCGTCAAAAAGTCATAAATCTCAATATGATCCTAACAAAAAATTCACGCGTAAATCCCACATTGTATGCGATAGTTATTCAAGTTATAAGATGACTATTGCTATAGTAAAGTGTATATATGTATAGTGATATTAAAATAAACAAAATAAATACTAAATTTCACATTTTGGGATGAGAAGACTAGGGTACCTGCTAACAAGGTGGTGGCAAGGCTTAGGTGAGGTGGAGAGGCTTTCACGCAACTCAAAGCTTCAAGAAGGATTAGGAAAAGTATTACAAGCAGGTGAGGGAGAAAATGAAATAGGGTCATGTTTGCATAATGAAGTTCAGTGAGATTGGAAAATTGAAATGAGGCTAAAGGAGGATGGAACCAATGAAATGAATGCTTCAGGTAGCAAAAATGGAAATTTATACATTGCAAATAAAGAGGTGGTGACGGATAATAAATATGGAGTAACAAATGGACCACTTGTACTAAAACTTTGAGATCCAATTTCAAAACGTCTACTTTGCTAAATTTATTTCTATTAACCCTAAATATACACCTTCTTAACACTCAATTAAATTTTATTAACACGCATTTAATAAAATGCAACACTCAAATTATTGCCACTGTGGACTGCCGCTGCACACAATGAAAGATGAACCGAGACTGGAAATTCAAATTTAAAAATGACATTTTTCTCAGCGCGCAATCACTTTCAAAATATTTAATTCATTTTAAAATATAAGGCTAGCATTAAAATCACTTCTATACTGCCTCTAATTGTTATAAAATGAATGTAAAATGTTGTTTCAAAATTCAATTTTTTCCCTTTTTATAAAATTTTACTTATCTTTAAAATGAAACGTTCATTTTATTTTTCTCAAACTGTTCTTTTATTTTCATTAAAAATTCTCTTTCTATTTAACCCAAAAATGTACGTTTCTTATATTAAATTCCATAAATTTCAATTAACTTCTCTTTCCTTTTAATTTAAAGATTCCTCATATGGATTAGATGTTGCAAATTCCACACTTTCAAAGCTTTAACTTTTATTTCAATTGTTTATAGATTATACATTAATCTTCCAAAATTTTCAATGAAATTAGCTTTCCCTTTATTTTCAATACATTCTTCTTATGGTATAATTATTTTGTTTCATATCTATTATTCAATTCATTATTCTTAAAGGATAAATTTTTTCATTGAATTTGCAAACTATTACCCTTATTAATTAAGGATTTAAAACAAATAAATAAAAATTTCTTAGTCCAAGCCTTTTTGCAAATTATTTACCTTATAAATAAATTCATGTTTATTAAGTTTACATTCGCACTTCCGTTAATATTTTAACCATTATAAAAGAAATGTTTATCCTCAACAACAAACATTATGATTAATTATCAAACATTGATTTGTATAAACTTTCCTTTTATTACGTATTATTTTATCAATTGATAAAGTTTTAAATCTATTTCCCAAATCTACTACTTTAAATTAATTAAAACTTCACATTTGTTTAAATCAATTGGGATTACCCTACATTTATTATAAATCAACTTGTTCTAACCTTATTACCTAAATTTACGTTCAGTTTCTATTCAATATAATTTACATGCATTAACACGTTTCTTAAGTTTAAAATCAAATATCGTTCACAGTGTTTTATTACTTAAATCAATTTAATACTTACCCCTAATTTCTCATATTACATTTATATGCAGGTATACACCTTTCACTACTTCAGTCCTTAGAAATTTATTCAAATTACAATCTCTTGCAATAACTCATTTATTAGAAATTTGCATACCAATCACTTAGGTTCTAATAAATAGGATTTCATTTAATTCATTCTTCTTAATTAAGTCTATTTTAATCAATATAATATTTTATAGGTTAATTCTTAACATTTACCGCATTACAAATTAATATTCAATCAATTATTACTCAACTAACATAGTTAACATTGTTTTATATTTCATTACATTAATATTCCTATATAAATCTTAGATTTGTATCAACGGTTATACTTAAAAATGTGAATATTGTCAATTACGCGTATTAATTTAGGTTTTCAACTCAATTAAAAAAATTTCCTAAGTCAAATCCCTTTTTACCAAATTTAACAATCCCTAACCATTTGTACTACATCCCATATTAATGTAATATTTATTAGATTTTATTTCAAATTAACGTACAACTTAATTTCCCTTAATTGAGATCTGATTCCTAATTATTTTTTATTTAACATACTAAATGAATAAATAACCAAAATAAATGGTCACCTACTTACTTCTTTCATTTATAAGTTTACTACTCACCCACCCAGGTATAAATTCCATATATAACACTAATTAATTTCCATTAACACTGCATTATCCAATTATCCTAAATTCGTTTAATATATACTCTTGTTTACTGAAAAATAAATTTACGTTTTCCATAAATTCTCATTCACTCTTCCGTTACGAAATTAAAAATCATTAAGTAATGTTTATTATCAAAACAACATTAATTTATTACCTTTTTCATCCTGTTAACCCTAACTCGTTCACAAGTTAACAGGTCCACGACTCAAGGCATGTACGACTCAAGGCATGTACGAGTTAAAGGATACATGAGTCAGCAACTTCCTACAACTTAAAGATCTTCTACGAGTTAGCAAGCTTACGAGATAAGCCTTTACGAGTTAGCATATCTACAAATTAGCAAGTGTACGAGTTAAGATCTTCCACAAGTTAAGCCTCTACGAGTTAATCCTCTGCGAGTTAAGATCTTCTACGAGTTAGCAGGCATACGAGTTAAGAAAAGCTAACGACTTAAGGTCTTTACGACTTAAGGAAATTGATGGCCTACGACTTAATGATAACTGCAGTTTGTACGACTTAAGACCCTTACGACTTAAAGAAGTTATACGACTTAAGGAGGATACGACCTAAAGACACACCTCTTAACTCGTCTACGAGTTAAGACTTGCTTTAAACCAGTTGCAATTAGTTAAGTCGACTACGACTTACGACATAAAAAGAGTCGTATACGACTTAAGAAAGGAAATTAGCAATTGCAGCCAGATAACTCGCACACGACTTAGAACTTAGGGATGGGTTCAAAAAAGGGGAACTGCCATAGACTCGGCTCAGTGACCCGGGGACGACTTACCTTAAGTCGAACACGACTTATCTTAAGTCGGCCATGAGTTAGGACTTAGCACTTTTTCCGCCCAGAACTCTCTATAAATATGAAACCATCTCCAACATGCAAAGGACCTTTGGGCTCATTCTCTTCAAGCGCCATTACTCTGCCGAATTCCAGACGACTTCAAAGCTTTTTAGATCCAACAAACTTCTAAAGGAACTCCATGAAGGAATCATCCACATTCACCATGGATTTGAAGATGATTGTCAACATCAAAGCTTGAGCTACTTGTTTCACATATCCTATCACTTGAAGTGTGTTGTAATTGAAAGATCTTGTAAAGAATTGTAATCAAACTAGTGATAAAAAGATTAAAGTGGACGTAGGCTGGATTATAAGCCGAACCACTATAAATACTGTGTCTCTTACTGTTTTTCTACATACTTTCTGCTTATTTCTGTTTCCCGTACAAACGGGTGGTGCTTTCACAATCGCATCTTATACACCAGGGTGTTAGCGTTTAAATTTTTTCGTTAACATTTTGGTGCTTTCACTGAGAATTGAACTCAGGACATCTATCATCATTGCTTCAGAAAGATTTGTAGATAAAGTTTCTTTAAGAACCAGAAGTCTATCCGAAATCATGGCTCCTGGAAAGAAAAGTAAATCTGTGAGATCTGCAAACATTCAAGAGGGAACCTCCGCTTCCCCAACACCAAATCAAGCCACTCCAGCTGTTGGAGTTTCAAAAGCGGAATTGGACGCTGCTATTTTTGGGTTGAATCAGCAAATAAATGCCCAGAACGCGCAATTGGAAGCTCAGAATGCTCAGAATGCTCTGATTCTGAATAGGTTAAACGATTTGCTCGGGGCAAACCGTCAACCTGCGAATAATGAAAGGAACTTTGTCGGTAATGTCCATGATGCTGAAACTAGAAACATTCCCGAAAGGGCTGCTAGCCCCTTTGAACGGACATTGCCTGAGGCTGGAGGATCCAGAAATAGGAATGACGAAGAATATCTTTCTGGTATGGTTCGACATATTATGAAAGAAAGTATGCAAAGGGTCGAAGATGAGAAAGAGTGGGGTTTCGCTCCGAGCAAGACTCCGTTTACTGAAAAGATCCTAAAAGCTGAATTCCCAAGGAAGTTCGTCCCTCCGACCATTCCAGCTTACAAAGGGACAAGTGATCCAAATGAGTTCCTGTACAAATATGATTGGCACATGACAGGTGCCAGAGCTTCTGACGAGATAAAATGCCGCTATTTTCCTGTGTATTTGGAAGGGGTAGCTCTGCTTTGGTTCACAAAACTACCTGTCCGGTCCATCGATCAGTTTTCAGACCTAACCAGGAAATTTAAAGAGCAATTTAGGCTATATGCTTCAAAGGCAAAAGACATCATGTCGTTATCCGGTTTGGAACAGAATCCGGGGGAAACTATCAAGTCTTTTTTAAATCGCTTTAATATAGCGTTAGCTGAGGTGGATAATGCAGAACCCCGCATGGTCTTGACCTATTTGATGAGAGCTATTGATAAGTCAAGTGAATTCGGAAAGTGGCTGAACATGAAGGAGCCAAATTCTCTGGAAAAGTTCTACAAAAAGGCGGATGAATTCATGCGTTTGGAAAGCCGTCCTGTCCCGGCAAAGGCAACAGTAGAGAAAGCTGAAGACAACACTGCTGCGCCACGTAAGAATGGATCTGTGGGACAGAAAAGAGAAAATAATGATGGAAGGAAACAACACAATTCAAAGAAGCCTCGATCCTTCAAGCCATCAGAATATACTCCTTTGTTAGAGACACCAGAGCGCATCTACCTGGCTACAAAAGATTCTTTTGAGTATCCCAAACCTCCTGTTCTCAGAACCGGAAGAAAAGCTGTGCAAAGTGGGAAGTTCTGTCGCTTCCATAATCAGCCTGGTCATGACACAGACGACTGCCGTCAATTGAAAAATATAATCGAAGAATTGCTAAGACAAAATAAGCTGCAGCAATTTGTGAAGAAGAGTGGTAATGATCCTGCTTCGTCAAGTCAGGGGCAACAAGCTCTTGCTCATCAGCCCAGGACAAATGAGAAGGCCGCAGGACATGAATCTGGAAGGCCAGTTATTAATGTCATCACAGGAGGACCCCACCCAGCAGGCAGAAGCTGGGGTGAAATGGAGAGGTACACTCGAGCTCTGAAACATGTGCCAACTGAAGAGAATGTCTTTGTTTTAGAGGACTCTACACCCCTGAAACAACAAAGGACTTTTAATGATGATATTGTGTTCAGGGCTAGAGATTCCACGGGCATTGAGGCCCCTACTTTGGACCCGTTAGTCATCTCGGCCGGTATTGGACCGGCTATTGTCAGAAGAGTTCTTATTGACTGCGGCGCATCTTGCAACATCCTCTTCAAGAAAACGTTTGACCAGATGAAAATCCCGATGGCGGATGTGCAAGCCTCATCTCAGAAGATTGTTGGCTTCACTGGGGAGCCAAAGCAACCAGTTGGGACCATTGATCTACCTGTTGAACTTGGAGAAGGAGAAAGGAAAGTGGTCCGCAGACAAACTTTTGTGATCGTCGATGAATATTCTGCTTATAATGCTTTTCTTGGCCGTCCGACACTCGCAGCATTCAAGGCTATCCTAGCCCCGTGGTGCCTCACTATTAAATTTCCTACTGACAATGGAGTAGGAGTTATAAAAGGGGATCAAAATGTCGCGCGAGAATGTTATTGGACAGAGCTGCGAGAGTCAAGAAAAAGAGAAATGGGAAAAGATGCGGCAACCCCAATCCGCATCAAAATTCCAACCCTATAGCAACTACAGGGCGGACCCTGCACTGGCGAGCATAGCGGGGCACGAAAAGTGATGGATCCTAGAAAGGCCAGTGCGGGGGAGAGTAGGGTGGTACCAGCAGAAACAACGATACCGGTGCCCGTTGATCTGAAGGACCCAAACAAGGTGCTGAATGTGGGTTCACAACTTAATGTGTCAGTTCAGAATGCCTTGATATCTTTTTTGAAAGCAAACCTGGATGTTTTCGCTTGGACCCATGCCGATATGTGCGGAATATCCCCAGAAGTTGCGGTACATGTTCTGAATATTGACCCAAAGTTCACGCCAGTAAAGCAGAAAAGAAGAATCCAAGGTCTAGAAAGGTCGACAGCATTGAAAGAGGAAGTTGACCGGCTCATGGAGAATAATTTCATCAGAGAATCTACCTATCCAAATTGGGTTTCAAATCCAGTGCTAGTTAAGAAAGCCAATGGTAAATGGAGAGTGTGCATCGACTTTTCAGATCTAAACAAGGCCTGTCCCAAAGACTGCTTCCCATTACCCAGGATCGATCAACTGGTAGATGGAACAGCGGGTCATGAATTGTTGTCTTTTATGGATGCCTACTCCGGATATAATCAGATCATGATGCATGAGCCAGATCAGGAGGACACAAGCTTTATCACCGATGTCGGTCTTTACTGTTACAGAGTTATGCCCTTTGGGTTGAAGAATGCGGGGGCAACATACCAAAGACTGGTTAATGCTATGTTCAAACCGCAGTTGGGAAAGACTATGGAAGTTTACGTTGATGACATGCTAGTAAAATCTAAGAAAGCAGTGGACCACATCGAACACTTAGCAGAAATGTTCGCAATTCTCCGAAGATACGGAATGAAGCTTAACCCTTTAAAATGTTCTTTCGGGGTAGAATCTGGGAAGTTCTTGGGTTTCATCGTGAGCGCTAGGGGCATTGAAGCTAGTCCAGCTCAAATCACTGCTCTAAAAGAAGTCAAAGCTCCTAAAACAAAGAGGGAATTGCAAAGTCTCAATGGAAAAATTGCCGCCTTAAGTCGGTTCATATCCAAAGCTACTGATAAATGCATTCCATTCTTCGACGCTCTAAAGAAAGGAAAGAAAAACTTTGACTGGACTCCCGAATGCCAGAAAGCTTTTGAAGAATTGATTCAACATATGGAAACGCCTCCAATACTTTCCAGGCCCGGCGATGGCGAGGATCTTCTTATATACTTGGCAGTTTCATCTCATGCTTTAAGTGCAGCGCTGGTACGGGAAGACAAAAGGATTCAACATCCAGTTTACTATATCAGCAAAAGACTCACTGGGGCAGAAATGAATTACTCCAAGTTGGAAAAACTCGCCTATTGTCTATTGATTGCCTCAAGAAAGTTGAGGCAATATTTCCAGGCTCATCCTATCAAAGTCCTCACTGATCAACCTTTAAAGCAAGTCTTGTTTCGCCCTGAGACTTCGGGCCGCCTTTTAAAGTGGAATATTGAATTGAGCCAATATGACATCACTTATCATCCTAGAAAAGCGATCAACGGACAAGCTTTGGCAGATTTTATTGCAGAATTTACAGACAAGGGTAACAGCGAGGAAGAAACAATCGAGAACTCCCCAACCCAATGGAAGTTATTTGTAGATGGCGCAAGAAATGATTACTGTTCAGGTGCTGGAATTGTTCTTGAAACTCCTGAAGGCCGGTCATTATGCTATGCGCTAAGATTAGAATTTCCTTCAACAAACAATGAAGCAGAATATGAAGCTCTGATTGCTGGTTTGAAAATTGCTAAAGAACTAAACATTCGAGCGTTACAGATCTTCAGTGATTCTCAGCTTATAGTATGCCAAGTCAAGAAGGAGTTTCAAACGAAAGGAGGAAATCTGCCCGCTTATGTGTCAAAGGCTTGGGAACTTTTATGTGAATTCGACCATTACACGATAAGTCATATTCCTCGAGAAGAAAACATGAAAGCAGATTCTCTCGCAAAATACTCAAGTTCTGGCGAAGCCCAATCCTTAGGGTTAGTTCCAGTGGAAGTTTTGTCAAATCCGAGCATTGATGAAATGGATATCGATTGGGTTATGAGTATGTCGCAAGAGCAAGAATCATGGATGACTCCAATAACAAAGTATCTACTCAATGGCTCTTTACCAGAAAACTCTAAAGAACGACAAAAGCTACTGAGAAAAGCTTCTCGATATATAATCCAGGATGGTCAATTATACAGACGAGGATTCTCAATGCCATTGCTTCGATGTGTATCCCGGGAAGAGTCCAAAACAATCCTAACTGAAGTGCATGGAGGAGAATGCGGTGATCATTCAGGTGGTCAAACATTAGCAAAGAAAATTCTCCGATACGGATATTTTTGGCCAGAAATTAATCGGGATGCCGCAGATTACTCCCGAAAATGTGACAAGTGCCAAAGATATGCCAAAATTCCTAGAGCACCTTCTACCGAACTCACACAGATGATCAGTCCATGGCCATTTGCAATTTGGGGAATGGATCTCATTGGGCCGCTACCAACCGCTAAATCAGGGATTAAATATGCTATTGTTGCGGTTGATTATTTTACTAAGTGGGCTGAAGCTGAACCATTGGCTACTATCACTTCTAAGAAAGTGATAAGCTTTGTGACCAAGAATATCATTTGCAGATACGGTGTGCCTCAAAAAATAATCACAGACAATGGTACTCAGTTTGAAAGTGAGGAATTCCAGGATTTTTGCAAACGATTCAAAATCCAGAAAAGCTTTTCGGCAGTAGCTCATCCGCAGGCAAACGGGCAAGTGGAAGCAGTGAACAAGATCATCAAATCAACCATCAAAAAGCAACTCGAAAGAGCAAAAGGTGGATGGGTCGATAAACTACCACTTGCACTATGGGCATACAGAACTACTCACAAAACTGCAACTGGGCATACTCCTTTTTCGTTAGCATACGGATCGGAAGCAATGATCCCGGTTGAAACAGAGGTCCCTTCACACAGAAGAATCCATTTCAATCAAGCAGAAAATGAAAAGCTGCAACTTGAAGCGCTGGATCTCCTTGATGAAAAAAGAGATGAAGCTAACCTCAGAGTTGCAGCTCATCAGCAAAGGATAGCCAGACATTTCAATTCCAAAGTTCGTCAACGCAGCTTTGAAATTGGAGATCTAGTCCTAAAAAGAATTATGACTGCGACAGGTGTGTTTGGGCCAAATTGGGAAGGACCGTATGTGATAGGTCAGAAACTTCTTGACGGCACATTCAAGCTCACCACAGTTGATGGAGATCAAATTCCAAGGGCATGGAACAGCAATCACTTGCGTCCATACTTTACTTGAAAATTTTGTTGAAACATTGTAAAAAGAATTATGAATGTATGATTCCTGTAATTGAAAGCAATTGTGAAACTGATGCAAGTAAATAATGAAAGAATATAAAGTGGATGTAGGCCCAATTTCATGGCCGAACCACTATAAATCTTGTGTTCCTTATTATCATTATATGTTTGCTTTGTTTTCGATATAAAAATACATAAAATGTATTGCTGAAATGTCGATTTAAATTTTTGCAGACAATGGAGATAAAACTTGCGCATAATAAGACCGAGCGATTCTCACCATCATTCAACAAACAAATTTCAAGTCACAAAGACCCCGAATTCAAATCCTAGATAGGAAATACTTCAATTGAACGGCTAATGATTTCGATAGAAACGAGCCCTTGCTGATAAATTGAGATTGTTTGAACAAACAAACATCCAATTAGGAAGCTAGTGCCCGTTCTCACGAACTTGCCTGGCAATGAAGTACACTTCCTTGGATTAAACAAGCTACTTGCAAGAAAAAGGAAAATAAAAAAAAAAGGAGAGGATCGCTGAAAAGGCATAAGCAAGTGAACAGAGGAACAACCAAAGCTACCATCAGCGGCACAAGTCCTCTTCGGAGGCGCAACTCTTCGGAGGATAAAAAGACCTCTAATGGGTCATACGCCACAAAAAAGAAAGTTCTCTACTCAACAAAAAAAGATTGGAGGAGTCATGACCCTCCAACCATGAGAGAGTAACTTCCAGGCGATGAAAACCCTCTCTGAGGCACATTTCACCAGGAGTTGAAGTGTTATAACCGCTCTTCGGGATTTCACTTCACCAGAGTTGAAATGTAAACAAAATAAAAGCCCTCTTCGGAGGCCCATTTCACCAGGAGTTGAAGTGTTATAACCGCTCTTCGGGATTTCACTTCACCAGAGTTGAAATGTAAACAAAATAAAAGCCCTCTTCGGAGGCCCATTTCGCCAGGAGTTGAAGTGTAGCAACCGCTCTTCGGAATTTCACTTCACCAAAGTTGAAATGCAAAAACAAAGACCTTCTTGAAAGCCCACGTTTCACCGAGATTGAAATAAAACTTCCAAGTGTTGAAACGTGAAAAGGCTTTCTTCAAAGGCACAACTCTTTGGGGGTACACGTTTCACCAAGATTGAAATAAAACTTCCAAGTGTTGGAACGTGAGAAATCCCTCCTCAGGAAAGACCTCTTTGGAAACCCACGTTTCACCGAGATTGAAATAAAACTTCCAAGTGTTGAAACGTGAAAAGGATTTCTAAAGCATAACTCTTTGGAGGTACACGTTTCACCGAGATTGAAATAAAACTTCCAAGTGTTGAAACGTGAAAAAATCCCTCCTCAGAGGTACAACTTTCTATATATAAAAAAAAAAAATCCTCATCAAAAGCGTACTTTAACTTTCAAAGGAAAAGTAATTTGCCTACTATGGGAAATGATCGTAAAAAGAAAAGAAGTTAAAGTACCCTTCAGAGGTCCGCTTTACCGCATAGAGGAATTCACTTGATGAAATATGCACATAAGCAAAAGAAAAAAGTGATTTCTTCGAACGACCAAGCGTAAAAACTTATACGAAGGGGGTTGCACTCTACAAGAATTCTTTTTAAAATAAAAAATAAAATAATTATTCTTTAGCAAATAAGAGTGCAAGTCCCCTCGAGGTATAGAATATTGCAGCATACTTATGGAATGGGGGCAATATAGTATAATTACACACAATATGGTATAACTAAACCAGTAAAAGGTAACGCTCAAGTAACATACCATAAGCTCGCTGCAATATCAAATAAACTCATGCCAAAACGAATAACAAATGTATTCTTTAATTCAAACAAAAGTTTGTACAAACGAGGAATCATTTTATTCAATTACAATGCAGGTACAGGTTTCAAAATAAAGAAAAGCGGGGGCCGGTACCCGCACAATTCTCGGCCAGTACATGCAAAACACAAAAAACTAGAAACTGAAGATCTTCACTTCTTTTTGCTGCCTTTAGACCCTTTACCCGGCCGAATGATCAGCTTACCAGGGCGGTCGGTGGGCACAAGGGAAGTGGGAGAGGAAGGCGCAACCGGTCCAGCTTTCAGCTCCTCTTCAGTGGTGGTGACTATCTTCCCCCTCCTCTTTGGTGTCCCACGCTTCTTCTTTCTTCTTTTTGAGGAAGACTCACTCCCGGGAGTGACAAGTTTAGATAGAACAATCTCGTCAGAGGGAGTTCGCTCTGAAGATGTGTCACCTCCCTCAGGCCTTTCATCTTTCTGCTCTTGTGAAGCAATGGGATCGTCCAAGCCGTGAAGAGCCTCTATTTGTTCTTCTTGTGACCCAGGTTGCGAGGCAGAAGGAGGCGCCACTTGAGGAGATGGAGGAAGGATCACCGGGGGAGAAGAAGCTTGAGTTCGGCTCGGTGCTTTCTCTACAAAGGAGAAAAAACTTAAAATATCAGTATCTTTCGAAAAGAGAGGGGATGACGGCTCGTCAAAAGTCGGGAATTCATTGACATTTGAGGAATAATCAAAAGTCGGGAATTCATTGACATTTGAAAAATAATCAAGAAGATCGTCAAGATCACAAGGAGCGAACGAGCAGTTCACCACTTGGGCTGGTCCGGTGTCAAGTTTACCTGGGGCAGTTGGATCTCTGAGGCTGATTTCATATCGCTGTGCTTCGTTGCTTTCACCACCTTCATCCCCGCCTTGTGCACTTGTAGTTTCAGTTACTGTCTTAGTTGCAGGCGGAGTATAGGAGCTAGAACCCGTGATGTCAACCACAGGAGGAACTGAAGGTTGGACAGAGGAAGTAAGCGTTAATTCCTTTCCAGAACATTCCTCTTCCACCATTCCAGTTCTCATCCTGGCAAGTTGTTCTCGCCCCTTCGCAAGAGCAGCGCGAGCTCCCTCATCCAGGTAACGCGCCTCAAAATCTTCATCGCCATACCCGGCGTCTTTAAACATGTTAAGAGCAGCTTCCCACACCTCGGCCAGGGTGATTTCATACTTAGGACCAAGAAAAGAGAGGCTGCCGCGTCCCAAGACACAGTGTAAATAAAAATCGAATAAAGTCGAATTGATATCGGTTTCCATGGTCTGAGCAGTTTCTTCGGCTGCAATTTTGCCAGCCATGGCCTCATCTCGATCTTTTTCGGTCTGAGCAAGTTGGGCTTTTAGCGCTTCAATCTCCATGTCCCGGGCGCTCAGTTTGTTCTGCAACTGGGTGACATCAGTGCGGTGGTTCTCTACAGCTTGGTCTAACCTCTCAGCTTTAGCTTCAGCGTCCCTCTGGCTGGCGTGCGCATCTCGCACTTGTTTTTGCAATACCTCTTCTCTTTGGGTGTAAGTATTAGTAGAAGAGGCAAGATCATCTTTGAGCTGCTTTACTTCAGCTTCGAGCTTTTCATTGTATTCGGCTATCTCCTTCATCTCAGCGTTGTGTTGATCAAGAATCTTCTGCCATTCTGATTTGTCATTTTCCATGGTCAGCATTGCTTCGATGTTAGCCCGATTAACTCTTTGAAGTTCATCAACCAGTTTTTGCCATCCAGACATTCTATCGATATCAAGCTTGACAGCATCGAGATTTCTGTACATAGCTTCTTTGTCAATGGGGACCAAATCAAGGTCGAAGCGTACCCCCCTCAAACACCAGTTCGGGAATCGGCTCTGCAAAGTCGGGGGGCCCCTTTCAACATGGTATGAAGGCCTGTTGAGAAGTGTTTGGATGGCACTTCCTTCAAGAGCAGGAGATTTGGAAGGGATGTCGATAGAAACTGAGGCGCCAGGTCTCTCAGATGTCACGGGCACGTGCTCCTCGCCAAGTTTTGTCCGCTTTCTCGAATCTTCAATATGGCTCTTCCCCCTATCATCGTGCGTTTTACGTTTATGGGAATCATCATCCCTTGGGAAGGATTCATGTCGCGTGCCCGCTCCCTCATGACGTTCTTCATACCTTCTCCTCTCTTCAGCTTTTCGCGCAGCTCTCTGCTCATTGGTTTCTCTGGGATCGGCATAGTATTGCTTGTAATCATAGCTGCCACGCCCTCCATAGCGTCGAAAGTCCTTGTAATAAGAACCGCTGCCGCTGCGCCCCATAGAGGAATCTGAAAAGGCAAGAATAGCAAGTCTTAGAAACTTCCGGAGAAAAGAAGTTAAATATGAACAAATGCCAAAAAATCCTAAGTGTTGTGTGATGTGCAAGCTACGCGCATTAAGCTACAAACCACTCATTGGTGTAGAGGTGATGATAGCTTGGGTATGAGGGGTTGGTGTTTGTGTTGGTGTTAGTCGAAGAAGGGACGTCGCCTCAATTATAGGAGAGATGGTTTTAGACACGTCATCCCTAAAAAGCTCCTGTGAGGTCACTATTATGTCGCTCAACCCATCATAAACATCGTCACCATCATGCTCGGTGAGACTTGTTTTCTCAGTTCCTACATCAGCTAATCCCCCGAGAGGCTGTGAAGGTTCTTCTTCTTCCTCAATCGGGGCAAGTGCCGTCTTACTAGATGACCCCATAATGTCGGTAGGGGTGGAACATTTCACCAATGAAGCTTCGATGTTAGACTCTTTTGATGAAGGTTGTTCGATAGTAACGGGGGCATCCGATGCTTCAGTCGGGGAATCGGGAACTTCAGTCGGGGCTTCATGAGGCTGAGTATAGCGAGAAGAGTGAAGAAGCCCGTATTGATGTAAAAAGTCATCTCTCAGCAAAAACTTTATACTCCTCTCTTCTACTGGCACAGCATTCAATCTTTCAAAAATTTGCTTATAGCCTGGGTCTCTAGAAGGAGGTGGAAGCGCTGAAAAGTAAAAAGGGAAATTAACATCTAACTACTCAGGCTATGAAAAGATTTTATAAGGAAAACATGTGTCAGGAATAAAGCTGAACGCCCTTACTTCCAACTCTCCACACACCATAAAACCCCGGAGGGCAACGAACATAGAAGAATTGGGTTAAAAACCCGTGAGCAGTATCAGGGAGGCCAACAATCAGTTTGCGGTTTCGGGCGCTCCTCACAACAGTAATGGAAGGATGATCCTTAGTCCGAGTAAAAGAGCATAGATACCAAACTTCACCAAAGCTTGGAAGTCGATCAAGTGTTCTCCTGAAAAGCACACACAACCCCATTAGAATGGCATAGCCATTGGGGTGCAGCTGGGATGGAGCAATGGCCAGTTGACGGAGAAGTTGTTGGAAAAAGTCGTTGAAAGGAGGAATGCCTCCACTTAGGCACATTTGCCGGTTAATTGTCACAAAGCCAGAAGGAGCTATATCGGCAGTGTTATTTCTTTCGGGAAGAATGGCATCTGATTCAACGATACCAAACTGAGCACACAACTGGCGAAAAACTTTGTATGATAGTGAAGTAGGAGCTCTTTCGGGAGGATTAACCAGTGGAGCCGGAAGAACAGTTACCTCTCCAGTCCGAACTGTTGCATCACCTTCCTGAGAAGTCATTCTACACAAACAACTGGATATTCAAATATGAAGGTGCACGTTTCCTAAAAAAGTGTGAAGTGTTGTGCAAAAAACTAATAAAAAATAACAAGTAAATATAACTGAAATAAGACTAGTCGACGATTGATCGATTACAAAAATTTCAGAACTTGTTAGTCTTTAGTTCAAGTATAATATTAATGCGAGCTGGTCAATTTTAATTGACTATTTCAGTATTGCTTTAGTATTTTACTTGAAGTTAATAAGTTGAGCACTTCATTCACACAATCTGTTTAAGTTTAATGACTGTTATTAGCTAATCTGTCATTCGAAGAGGGCGATCAATGGCAGTATATTCGCCCCGGTTTTTCTGTAAATGTTGTATTGGACAGGTTGTTAACTTGCGAGTCAAAGTAATTTGTAAAAGAAGGCATCAAAGTTCAACAGTTCAACATCACTGCAACAATTCAAGGTTTAAGCAGATCCTAAAAAAAAAAAAAAACACACAAGTGCTAAGTCGTATCGAACTCAAGTGCTAAGTCAAAACCGACTCAAGTACTAAGTCGCAACCGACTCAAGGGATGAGTCGTTCCTATCCTCAGCCATCAAACACATCAAGCTGCTTATCCTCTAAGTCCTAAGTCGTAACTCGGGGAACAGGAGAAAGGCTCTGATCCAAAACAACTAGAAAATCCTCCAAGTCTTAACCCGGCTACGGCTCATGGAAATCGCTAAGTCACGTGGAAGAAGCCGAGTCATATATGAGACGATCCCTTGTTATTTTCAATCAACCTATTCGACCAACTCGCCTCCCTTTCAAATCTCTTAACCTGTTCATCCTTGGCTTCTTCAGCAGCGACAACCTTAACCCGTTACACTATGAATCGCCCCAGAGCGCGAATCACCATAGGCCAAATCAGATGAATTTTAGTTCATCGGTAATCAATTCGAATAGAATTCGCAGGGTTTGAATGGGGCAAACCAAAGATGATGAACTGAATACATAAAGTAACAATGGTTAACGGTCGAAGTTTGAAGCAAGATCTCTTACGATTGTTTGATGCTAGAAAGAATCAGAGATGAATCGGGTCGAAATCGCCTCGGAGAGCTTGAAGATGCGTTAATGGCAGAAAGCAGTTTAAAAGGTTAAGTGATGGGAAGAAGGACGACTCAGGCTTTTATATCTGGAAGGGTTGGGATTTGAAACGACATGACCGAGTTATGATAAGTCGAAGCACACGACTTACGATTTAAGCGTGTGCTTCGAGGGGCAAATGTTAACCCTAACTCGTTCACAAGTTAACAGGTCCACGACTCAAGGCATGTACGACTCAAGGCATGTACGAGTTAAAGGATACATGAGTCAGCAACTTCCTACAACTTAAAGATCTTCTACGAGTTAGCAAGCTTACGAGATAAGCCTTTACGAGTTAGCATATCTACAAATTAGCAAGTGTACGAGTTAAGATCTTCCACAAGTTAAGCCTCTACGAGTTAATCCTCTGCGAGTTAAGATCTTCTACGAGTTAGCAGGCATACGAGTTAAGAAAAGCTAACGACTTAAGGTCTTTACGACTTAAGGAAATTGATGGCCTACGACTTAATGATAACTGCAGTTTGTACGACTTAAGACCCTTACGACTTAAAGAAGTTATACGACTTAAGGAGGATACGACCTAAAGACACACCTCTTAACTCGTCTACGAGTTAAGACTTGCTTTAAACCAGTTGCAATTAGTTAAGTCGACTACGACTTACGACATAAAAAGAGTCGTATACGACTTAAGAAAGGAAATTAGCAATTGCAGCCAGATAACTCGCACACGACTTAGAACTTAGGGATGGGTTCAAAAAAGGGGAACTGCCATAGACTCGGCTCAGTGACCCGGGGACGACTTACCTTAAGTCGAACACGACTTATCTTAAGTCAGCCATGAGTTAGGACTTAGCACTTTTTCCGCCCAGAACTCTCTATAAATATGAAACCATCTCCAACATGCAAAGGACCTTTGGGCTCATTCTCTTCAAGCGCCATTACTCTGCCGAATTCCAGACGACTTCAAAGCTTTTTAGATCCAACAAACTTCTAAAGGAACTCCATGAAGGAATCATCCACATTCACCATGGATTTGAAGATGATTGTCAACATCAAAGCTTGAGCTACTTGTTTCACATATCCTATCACTTGAAGTGTGTTGTAATTGAAAGATCTTGTAAAGAATTGTAATCAAACTAGTGATAAAAAGATTAAAGTGGACGTAGGCTGGATTATAAGCCGAACCACTATAAATACTGTGTCTCTTACTGTTTTTCTACATACTTTCTGCTTATTTCTGTTTCCCGTACAAACGGGTGGTGCTTTCACAATCGCATCTTATACACCAGGGTGTTAGCGTTTAAATTTTTTCGTTAACACATCCCATTATAAATCAGTGTACCCATTAATACCACATATTACAATTCCTTACCCCATACTGATCTTTTTTAATTACCATTAACTATCTAATTTGTACAATAACTAAATGTTTACATTTGTTACTTATATGTAGTTTTACAACCAAGCATAGCATGTTTAAATACAATGAATTGGAGTTTCATTAAGATTGTATACGTTTTCCATTAATTGCGTATTACTTCATCGGTTACTATACATTGAATTCATTGAATTATCACAAATTACTTTATTGCATTAGTTTACAGAATATTCTCATTCGTTTTCTTATAATAAATTTCTTAGTCTAGAATAACAATTCCCATTACTTCAATACATCGTAATTTCCTTTTTTTATTTTTTTATACTTAGCTTAAATTTCAAATGTTGCATTTTCTTTCTACATTTACTTCAACATGAATTAGAAAATTTTTCTTTCTTTCTAAATTAAATTACAAAATCAAATTATGTTAACAAATTAAATGCTCGAAATTTACAGGTCATTATAATATATATATAATGAATGGTCATAATGAAAGAAGTGGAAACAGCGACGTAGGAAAGGAAAGGTTAGAAAAATAAATTTTTCACCCTTAAATTCCGGAGATTTATAAGGTAATGTACCTCTTTAATGAAATGTACAACAACGGTCACAAGCTAAAATTTAGCTGAAAGTTTAAAGAATGAGGGGAAGATGGGTTTTTTTTTAAATTAATCACTTCCCAGAATTAATATGTCAATGAAAAAGGGAAAGGAGTTGAATCAGGGAAACGTATTATAAATTATTTATAACTATTAAATGGATAGATAGAAGAAAAGGTGAGCGGGTGAGTAAAAGTGGAAACTGATTTATAAGCGAAATGGAATGTGAGCTGTTACCTGGTAAGAAAATGGAACGGTTTAAAAATTAAAGGCAATGGATTGCTGAAATTAAATGAGTATAAAACGTGTAAAAGTTATACATTGAAACGGCTATAAATTTCAATTATTATTATTTAAAATTTCTCAAAAATCAAATTAAATACGCTAAATAAAACCATTAAAAATTAACAAAATTTTACGGGTCGTTACACTCTCCTCCACTCAAAACTTTTCGTCACCGAAAAGGAAGAAGGTAGGAGAATAGAAACAACCAAAAAGCTAAATAGATTGAAAGACAAGGATAAGCAATTAATTAAGGCCATATAAATTTTACTTGAAATATTCATTTGAAAACTTCATTTGAAATTAAATTTTCTTTAATACTTAAAAAAATTTCAAAACCCATTGGAATTAAATATGTTAAATAACACTTAATAAATATATGAAAACTATTTGAAAACAATTATTTACATTATTAGTTATATTTACAAAGAAGCTATTTAAAACATTAAATCCATAATTCATAATTTATAAATTTTATCTCAAGATACTTTACGACTATTATCGATAATCATTTATTTTAAATAAGTTTTATTTAATTAAAACTCCCAAAATATTTAACACTAAATTTTCTATTAAACAATGCAGTATATAGATAAACAATATTTTAAAGGATATATTCAAAAGGAAAGGAAGTTAGATTCAAAAGATAGTATCGGGAACTAATCGTAAATTTCAACGATAAAAATTTAAATTTTAAAAACTAATACAGAAATTTCTTGCTGGAAATATTTTTATAATAAAATACCTTTATAATAAAATACTTTTATATCAAAACAAATTTTCCTTTCGAAAATACTTTTATAACTCGATGTTTCAACAAGTTTATCCTCGTTCTTGCAGATTCTGGCCATGCATTGATTAGGAGCAAATCTGGAATTCTTCAAGTACTTCGTAGACCCGTTTCAACACCCAGTGAAAATACTTAAAAAACCTTTAAAAACAGATATGGAAAGTACAATCCGAACAAACAACCAAACCAGAACCTTTGTCCAACCATGGTAGCAAAGACTTCAAAACATCAATAAGAAAGTGATGTTGAAATTTTGGATGTCAATAAGAGCTTCAACATCAATAAGAAGAGGCATCCCTTTATTAAGTTTGAAAGTCCTAATCTCAACAAGAAAGTGAAGCAAGTAACTTCGGTAGCAAAGACTCCAATCCCTAATCATGGAGAATGATACAATTGTGGCTCTAAGGACCACTATATAAATATGCGTCCAAGGCCTATTTCTTGCCGCTATTGAAAAAGTTCGGATCATTATATATCTTCATGTCCCAAACTTCAAAACAAGAGAGAGGGAGAGATGAATGTTGTGCAAGCTCCTAGTGACACTTCTCTTAGTCAAGGTATTTCTCATTAAGTCCTTGATGACATTTTTTTGTGATTATCCTATTTAAGTTCTTTTTGATATGGGTTCATCTCATTATTTTATCTCAAAAGAACTGGCTTGATGACTACACTGAGAATTGCAAAACCGGTTGGTGGATCTGCAACTCTCAGTTTGCTTTGTAAAGATGTCAAGATTATTTTATATGATTATGCATTCTGAGCCGATTTGCATGTTATGCGTTCCGAGTCGATTTGCATGTTTTGCGTTACTTAGGCTTCAGAATTGATTTTTGAGAAAGGATTGGCTTAATCATTATGAAGCCATATGCTATGTCCTGAGAGAACTATCCATCTTCGACATTCTCAATCTGTTAAGTAGTTTTTTAAATTTTCCCTAATGTTTTTAATTCCAAATCGGTGGCATCATTTTATTCTTTAAACCCACATGATGAGGGAAATGTTATTTCTCTCATTCAAGTAGTTTGTGAGTTTTCCGATATTTTTGAGCTTGTCATAGGATTACCACCTAAGCGATCTATTGAGTGGTGCTAAGGTCTTTTGCTCGACCTTTCCACCGATTTTCATCAGCTACGAGTTGCGGATGATAACGTTCCCCTTACCGCATTCCACACTCGTTATGATTCTTATGAATGAACCATGATGTCATTTCGTTTTTCTAGCTTATTTCATCAATCTTATGAATCAAGTATTCTACGAATATCTCAATGAGTATTCATTAATTATGGATGAAAACAACAATTTAAAATTTGCAAATCTTTTTCATAAGATATTTATAAGTATAATTGGATTTTGTTCTTAAAATGAGCAAAGAATATTCGTAAAGTTTTTAAGAGACGTATTTATCATATAGAAGATGATTTTGTGTTGTATTGCCCACTGAGTGCTTTAAGAATTCTGGTCGATGCGTCTAATCAACGTTATCGATAGGAATATCCTAAATGCTATGGTGAGACTATCAGACATGGTAAATTGACTTGGAATAAGTAAATTTTCAAAAAACATGATTACATAAAGTTAACTATAATTTTGAATGTTTATAGCGTTTCGGGAAAGAGGATCACATTTAAAAGAACTCCTTTCTGATGCTTCTATTCTTGTGATTCCCGAAGGGAACCGTGACTTCACTGTTTGTGCTGATGCTAGTCGTATGGTTTGGGTGTTCATTCGTGCTTCACCTATGAAGGGCGTTGTACGTTTCAGTCGATCAAGAAATTAGCACCTCGATATATTGATCCATTTCCCATCACCGAACGTATTAGTTCCGTGGCTTATCGCCTTTTATTACAGGCTCAATTTTCTGCTATTCACGACGTTTTCCACGTCTCTCAACTACGGAAATGCCTTAGGGATTTCGATTCTATTCTTGAGCCCGGTGTTATTCAAAAAATTGAAGTTTCACTTAATTTGACTTATGAGCAACATCTCATCGAGCGAACACATCCGTACTTACTCTCTCGAACTCTTTGAGGTGAACTCCTTATTTCAAATTTTTTTTGTGTTGATATGCTTTTATGGTTGTTACTCTTCGTTTTCTTCTTTAGAATTGCGAGGACGCAATTTCTTTAAGGAGGGGAGTCTATAACAACCCGCATATTCTACGATTGTATATTTAAATGTTTTATTTAAATATAACATCGTTAGTCCGATTAATGTCTGAAATGCTACTTTTTGTAGACAGTCGAATTGGGGCTAGAGACCACTTCCATTGAGTCCAAAACGGCGTTTGCGACCTTTTTGAGTATAAACATCGATATGTTTGGAGTTGAGTTGAATTTTTCTATTTTCTATTGGGCTTTGGGTTTGTGTTTCAGCCATTAACCTCAAATAATACCCTAACTCCACTCCTTCTCCTCTTCATTCATTCTATTTTTCCTAACAGTTCAAGCTAAAGTAAAAATGGGGGAAGAGAAAAGAAATAAAAATTCTTAAACCCTAGTTTTTCTAGGAAATTCAAATTCAAGCTCCAAAATAAATGAGAAGCTTAGGTAAGCATCCTCTTCATCTTCTCCACCTCAATCTCTCTTCAATTTTCAGAAATTCCTAAACCCTAACTTAGGAAATATTTGCATATGAGCTTAGATTCGAGCTTCTTGGGTTGAAGTGAAGAGTGGTTGATCTTTCCTTTGTTTTAAAGCTTCTCATTCGTTGTTTTTGGGTATAAAGGTGAGTTCTTGAACTCACATCTATGTCTATACAATTCATTGTTGTTAGGTATGAACTCGTAACATCTATTTCATGTTCAATTGCTTTTGATTTGAATTGATTTGGTGAATTTTCCAAATTTTGGTGTTTTGAAGTCAAAATCTTTAAAAATCATATCTGGGATGTTTGAACATGTTATTTGGGTGTATGGAAGAGCCTATAAGGCTGGGTTGTTGGTTGGCATAAATCCCTAGTCTCCGTCGCTCATCTGATCGCTTCTGAATCTATTTGGCCATCATTGGCCTAGGCAAAATGTTGCCCAGATCAGGCAACCAGACGTCTAGTTGATCAAGACCAGACGTCTGGTTATGGTCTCGGCAGAAAATAAAAAAATGGCAAAGACATGGACCAGACATCTGGTCCAAACCTACCAGACGTCTGGCTAGTTTTCAGATGTCTGGTTAGAGTTCAGACGTCTGGGAGGTTTTCTGAATTATTTCCAGAACCCAAATCCAGACGTCTGGATTGAACCTCCAAAAGTCTGGAACTATTCAGTTTTTCCTATTTGCCTATTTTTTAAGTGAATTTCCAATGTTTATCGATTTTTGTTCATCTGATTAGTTGTTATCACTTTTATCGATTTTGATGACTTCTTTTTTTAGATTTTTGGGAATATCCATTTTGATGGATTTGGTATTGATTTCTATGGATTTGATTCACGTGTTCGTATGAGAATTTTTGGTGATTGATTGTTTCTACAATCATTTCTATGGTTCGTCACTTTAAAATGCAAAGTTTTCTATACTAGTTGTAAATACTAAAACGCTTTCATCAAAACGATTTCAAAATTTACTTTTAATATAAAGCTCGTTTTTAAAACCGTTTTCCAATCTATTAGTATATACAAACCTTTACCTCATTCGTATGGGAAATCTAATTAAACGACATAGCAAAACAAGTGGTATGAAACGCTTGTGTTTACTTTATCGGTTAATTTTTGGACTTGTTCGATTGAACTCTTATGAAAATTTTCGAATGGAAACCTACAATTTGTTCGTAAATACTTAAGTTAACCCAGTAGTTATGGGACATGAAGCTAAACTCATTTATTTACTAGCTTAGTGTAATTCACACTTTTTATTGATCAATGGTGATCATTTTATGGTTTAGACTAGCGATATGCGATATCTCTTTGTCCACGTGATGGACTATGCCTCATTTTATTGAGCTTCGTATCATTTCTTTTATAGGCTAACGACCTATGGTTTCTTTGGAATTTCGACTTGACTTCTTATCAGGGTCCATCATCTGACTATTGGCTAACTACTTAGCTTAGTAGTTTTTGCTTTTATACATTCGAGATAGTCCTTGATGTATACATATTATTTTGTCTAGCACTTGTACCTATTCTTTTGTGATGTATTGGATCTTGCATGACCACTACTTTGACATACACTTTTATGTGTTATATTCATATCTGTTTCCGCCTTAGTGATATGAATATACGTGATTGATTTGTGTTATGCTTATTTTATATTTGTTTCCGAGGACCACATAGCCACTATGTAGTAGTTTTGAGTTTGTATCGGTATGTCAGATTTCCTCTTGAAACGAAATGCATGTAATACTATCTGGGATAACGGTACTTGCATAAAGCAATTACACAGATGGTCGCTCCTCAACAGCCTTATTCTTCGCACTAGTCGACGGCATTATCTTGTAGTGTCCTTGGCTGGTGTGAGTATAGAGGTGGGGCATCACACTGAATTTCTAGTGCTTTGAGATCATAGATTATTATTCACATCATGTTTTTTGTCTGACTCGAAGTTTTAGTTATCCCCTTAAACTCTCGGGTACTCAATTGATTTTGAGTAGGTTGAGAGTTAAAGGTTTTTAGGTTTTTCTTTAAACGGATAAAGCTTCCGGAGGCATGTAGGAAGCCAATAGTTATTTAAAGTTATTTTATTTCTGTTTTATGTTTGGTTGTAAAGGAAATCTGTTTTAATGCCTTATTATCTACTCTGATCAACCTAGAGGGCATCTTCATATGTCACTTTTGGCGTATTTTGTTATTATAAGTTATTTGAACGTGGTCTGCGAATTGGGATTATGTAATTAATTTGAAATATTTTGAGATGGAATGTTGATTTTATTTGTTGTTTAAATTTTTTCCATGTTCATGTGTTTCTGCATATCAATGTACCTAATATTGACGTATTTGATCGCCGAGGATTAATAACTATGGATGATTGCATCATCTGTAGGGATTAGTTTTGGGCCTCTAAGTGGGTGATGTTACACTAGTGATCTTTGGCAATTTCAAATTCTACCAATATTTGCATATATATTCCCATCATTTTCACAAAGAATAATTCGTTTAAATAATTAATATGCAAGAATATTCAACCAACATTGGATATATTTTTTAAATATAAACATGCATCAATATTAATATAAATGTACCAAACAACATACTATAATTTTGAACAAGTTTCATTTTCTAATAAATATAAATTAGTAACCATTAGATAAATATACTAACATAAATTCATTAAGAGTATTCATATAATGATTCCAATTTTTATTGAAAATAGTCAAACTACGACTGTCCATTTTTTTTCAAATAACTCATTTTGGATCGCTAATTTGTGGATGTTAGGTCTAGCTATACATGCTCCGGCACCAAATATCTAAACTGACAATGAGGTATCTGCATGTTGAAAATTTGATCACTTTTACCTTTTTATAATAGGTTGGCATTATTCCTGCAATAAAAAAGATTCGTGATGACCTTCCGAATGTGAATTTAGCTGTGTCACAGCATGCACCGAACCAAAAAGTTTGCTGCCACATTGTGCCTACATCAAGAGCTTTTCCTCTTGGGAAACTTACGGATGCATTAAAACACTAGCACGACTAATACGACCACCACTACTACGACTACCACCACCACAACTGCGACTACTATCATCGTATTAAATCTCCTATATCGTGTCCCAGATCTCTTTTTCACACTTAGATGAAATGAGACATCAAAACTTCTTCATATCTCCCCTGACACTCATCTCATCCGAATATTCAGATCTTAACCAAAATATGGATCAAAATCTCAATCTGAGATATCAAAATCTCAATCTAAGATCTCATCCGGAATTAAAAAAATTATCTTTTACGTAATATTTTTTCTTTTAGATTCAAAAGAAATTACTCATTCCATTTACTAATTTACCAACTCCTCGAATGTATTTTTTACTTTTTATCCTGAGAGTCACAACAAAAGACATAATTTGCTTTTTGTGTTCAAATAACGAGATATTATTCAATCGTTGTAACAACCCTGTATTTTGTAATTATTTTATTGTATATTTTAATTATTTTTAATGTAAGATTTTGATTTAAAAACTTATTTTACTTATTTGAAATGATTAAATTAATTATTTAAATATAATCTTGATTTTTATATGAGTTATAATTCCAAAATTTTGTAAGTTGAATATTTGCCTGAAATGCTAATTTTGGTCAAAATAGTCAAACTGTGACTTTCAACTTAAAATTTTAAAAGTTTAAAAATTTAAATTTTTTTCTTTTATTATGAAAGTACATAAAATTGTAAGAACACAATTTTTCGTTTCGTTGAAATTGGATGTAAATTGTGAAAGTTATACCCTTTACAATATCGTGCGTATATAGGGTTATTTAACAATGACTATTTTAAATTGTATAAATTACTTCTTCTTTGTTTTATTTTATTTTAATATGTGATAATATTTTATATAATGTATATTTTGATTTTTAAGTATTTTTAAAATGATAATATAATTTTTCTAAAGTTCATTTGAATTTATTTCTCATTTTAAAAGCCTAGTCTACAATTTTAAACCATTTTCTTAATTTAATTATATATAATTAAAATTTATTTATTTATTTTATGCACTAACTTTTATTTGCTGTGTTTTACTTTATTTTATTCATTTTACATATATTTAAATTAAAGTAAATTTTTCCAAAGTGTATTGAAGTTATTTCTAATTCTTAAGTCAAGTTTTCATTTTCTGTGCTATTTTTCTTATTTTAATCATATCTAATTAATATTTCATTATTAATATTTTGTTTATCTGTTATATTTTCGAATTTTAACTGAGATTTTAATTATTTTCAGTTATTTAGATGTATATGAATATATATAGGAAGTTTAAAAGGTTTGAAAGCAAAGAAACGTAAAACCGTTTTAACGTTTCTTCTTCCGTTTCTTTTCCAATTAATAGATTTAATTTCCTTTGACCGTTCTTTTCTTTATTGTAGCTGTGCATTTCTTACCTCATTTTCACATGAAAACATTTCTTTCCACTTCATAATAATTTTATAATGAAATGTATAATTTTCCAAGACCAACAGTGATTTATGCACAATTTTAGAACACTGTTTGGTATTTTTAAGGCATTTTCTTCATTATTTTATATTTTTTCAAATTTTACTATTTGTTACCTCATATTTCTAATTGATTTCGGTTTGTAAAGTATTTTCTCCTGAAATTTTGTTTATGTAAAGTTTTAAAAGGAAAAGAATATGGAAGATTGTAAATCACTTTGAAACGTAAGCCCTTTTATTTGCCCAAACCCTTCATTTCCTTAAACTCCTCAATTAATTGCCTTAGCCGTGTAAAACCCTAATGTAGCCGTCATCTCATTAGGTTTTCACGTGAAAAAAAAGATCATTTTCATTAGTTTCTCACGGCTTCAAAGATCTGGTAATGGCTTCCCTTTTTTTTCTTACTTTTCCACTTGTTTTCCCTAAATTTTAAATTTTTTCATTTATTTAAAGACTTTGACTTTTGTTTTCTTAAAAATCTAATTTTGGAAATTTTCTTGAAATGATTTTTGATCATTTGTCCAAATAAAAATAAACAATGTCTGAAAATTTGATTTGGATAAAAAGTGTAACTTTAATAGAAATTCTAAATTTTATAATTCTAAAGGCAAAATTTTCATCTTGAACTGTATACAATTGTGTAGCATTTGTTTCACTTTTGTTTTGGTCAAATTTGTTGTATACTTTTTTTTAAAAAAAAGTTAGTAATAATTAGTGTTTACATTTCTTTTACGTATGTTTACATCTGTTTCTTAACTTTATATTTAACAATCAATTGGATGAAGCTAAATCAAATGTTATTAATTATGGTACAATAGCTATTAAATTTTGGTTTAAAGTGATGGTTTATTTTCCTAATAGAAACGTTAGTATTTTAAATTTATTTAATAAGAGAAACAAAATAATTTGTACGTTATTTAATAAGAGAAACAAAATAATTTGTACGTTACTTTGGGCATATATTTAATTGTTGCTCTTGCCTTTTCGTTATATATTTGATTTTTTTTCTTGCGTTAATAATGCAAAGTTTTCAGCCGTATATTCTCTTTTGAGAATCAAAATCTTGCTCAAATCTTGCCTTAAATCATTTCCGGGTGTGAATTATTTCTTTCCCTCTTGCCTCCCATACGTTTCCACCTATTGGATAGAATTGAATGCCTTAATTGCCTCTACCGTTTAAGCATTTTTCTCTTGCCTGCCCTCTACATAAATTAGTGAGCAAATGTTAATATATATTTCACGTTCAAAAGTTCCATACCATAAATTATTCATTTTGCTTCCATCAAAATTTGCGTAAGCATCTCCTGAAGGTATGAACCGGCGCATGCTTTTCCTTTCAATTTTTTTTTCTTTTTTTCTTTTCTTTTTTTTTCTTTCTTTCTTCTTTTCACTCTTGTTTTATTTCATTTGTTCTCCTTTCATTGTTTTGCTTTGGGTTGTTGATACAAAATCATATCTTGGCTATCTTTCAACTCAAATCAAAAGTCGTGAAATTGTGCTTGTCGTGCCTTTGGAGTCGTGCTTGTATGTTGTTTTGGTCTCTAGCTTTGAAAAAGGTGAGTCTTTCTCACTCTGACATTTATACTAATGAAAAGTGAATTGATGACAAGTGTTTAGTAATATAAAATGTTTATGCAAGTTAATGATGATCATATGATACGCTATGCCATGTTATTACCATGTTATTACCATGTTAAAACTATTAATTTTCACCTGACATCTGATACATGACTGTATATTGTGATATTGACATTGTTTATATTATTTCTGTATATGATCACATTGCAAGTTCCCTGTTAGGATAAAAAAATCATTATGGGCTGAAATGATAGGCCTGAGTTATTTTATTTATTTATTTAAACTTGGGATTGCGGGTTTGAAATGATAGAACCCGAATTTTTACCTTTTAAACTGCGGATTGAAATGATACATATCCGTATCACTTGACCTAGGTTAGAAAACTATATACAGACCCGTGGTTATTCTATAAAGTGCTTTGAATATTTTAAGTATTTTAAAAATATAAAATTATGAAATTTGATTTAAATAGATTTTGAAAGGTTTTAAAATAAATAAATTATGATTTTTCTATGTGTTAAAAATGAAATTTATGAATGGATTAACTGGATTTTGAAATATAACTTATATTTGAAATTTGGAACTTTGTCTAAAAATGATATTTAAGTTACATGAATAAAATGGACTTTAATTTTATTTGGAAATGGTAAATATGATAAATTGATTTATATTTGAATTTAAGTGATTTATTAAAGAATTGTTGATTTTCTATAAATTTAAGTGGCTGAATAAATGACTGTTGAAAATGAAATTTTAACATATAACTTGACTTGAAAATGTGAAATTTGAATTTTAACTAAAGATATTAAATTAATCAAATAAACTGGAAGTTTAGTTAAATTTGTAAAATGGTAATATAAATCTGAAACGTATAGGGTTTAATTTATGAAAGAAACGTATAGGGTTTAATTTATGAAAGAAACGTATACGTTTTAATTTATGAAAGAAACTTATAGGTTTTAATTTATGAAAGAAACGTATAGGTTTTAATTTATGAAAGAAACGTATAGGGTTTAGTTTATGAAAGGAACGTATAGGTTTTAATTTATGAAAGAAACGTATAGGTTTTAATTTATGAAAGAAACGTATAGGTCTTAATTAATGAAAGAACTTATGGTGTTATAATTAATGATAGGAACATGTAAATTCCTAATTAATGAAAAAATGTATAAGTTTTAATTAATGAAAGAAACGTATAATTTTTTTAATTAATGCAAGAACATGTAAAGTTTTAATTAAGAAAGAAACATGTAAAGTTTTACGTAGTGTGGTATTGATTTAATTAATAAATGTTCATTATTGTAATAGGAATATAAAATTTAAAACGTACATTTGACACGTAGATTTTAATCAATGTAATGGTGTATTTTAAATTGATTAAAATGATAAATGTTACTTATTGTAATAATAATGTAAGTTAATAAGGTGCTTTTAACTTAACATAAGAATTTCGGTTTAAATTGTATATTACAGTAAGAAAGTTTATTTAACTATAAGGCTATGATAAATTGACATGTTAAAATTTTAAGCTTATCAATACTTTGATTATATACAATGTAAAGTGAAAAGTAGTACATTCCAAAAATGCTATGATTCCTTAAGGTAACATTTCCAAAATGCTATGATAATTTAAAGGAATATTTCAAGTTTAATAAATTTAAAGAAATATTCAATGATTTGAAAATTTGGGTTTTATTTGAATGATATAATATTGAATTATTTTTGAAATGGAAATGATACAATTGTGATATTGTTTTGAAATGAGTATGATATTTTGGTCTTGAAAGTATAAATTATTTGAAATAAATATCCATGGCTTATAATAACGATTGGTTGATAAAAAGACCGGGATCGGATATTGTCTTATAGCCGGACAATACCGAAAAGCACTTTAACAACTGTGTACGCGGTGGAGATTCCAAAATGAAGTAGGATGGTGGCGACGTTCTCGAGGTATGTTACGTGGACCCAACTCCCGTGACTTGGCATATATGACTAAAACAGGAGCTATACCGGGCTACACAAAGGGTCGCACCCTTTCATCGAGCATGCTCCATCGGAAACTATTCTATTACTGTTGTGATTCGATTTGGTGGCGCCACTTTGATTCGGGGGTATTGTTCGAGGTGGGCGGAAGCTGCTGGCTTGCCGTCACCACCGGTCCGGGAGTGCAAACGGTGTATCCACCCTGGCATTGCCTCACGTGCCGTGTCATATCCTTATATCGAGCCCACTACGATTTTGGTTTTAAAGATTCGACCGCGTTAAGGTTCACCATCCCCTTAACGCTATTTTCTATATGATTATACTTTACTGATTAGACACAACCGTATATAGCGTATATTACTACATAGTAAATAGTTTAACGGATCCTTAGAGGATGGGCGGTCCCAAGCATCCTTTAAGTTACTGATGCATTTTGTTACTGTTCACTTGAGTTGATTTACAGTTTATAAGTATTTATGTCCTGACTCGAGGGTTTTGTGTTTTGCTTTACGCTCGGGTCAGATTGAGTGAGTTAACATTCCAGATTCACCTTCGGCGTTGGAGCTTTCCTTGAAGATCCAGCCTTCTATTTTGTTTCAGTATCCAGTGTTTCAGTGATGTATCTTGTTACTCTTCTGTTGTATCTTATTTAACTCTGATGTATCTCATATTTATATAGTAGCTTCATGAACTACTATCTCTTTTTCTTCCGCTGCATTTTTATATACTCTGTGTCTGTGATCTGTGATTTTATTTACTGTATATTCTGAGATTTGCCAAATTTTTATTTACAACGCGGTATTTTGAGCTATCCAATTCCGGCATGAGTGTCTATCTATACACTTATAATGGATGCGAATGGTTGAAAATATCGGGTCGTTACAGTTGGTATCAGAGCTTTGGTAGCTCTAGGCAAAACTCAGCATATGGAGTAGATGTAATTACAGAATCACTTTCATTCGAGTTGAATCTCTTTCTTTTGACTCGATTCCTTTGACTTTTGGAACGTTCCCTACAGTTCCAAAATCCATTCGTATCCCTCACTATTCATCTTCTTTTGACTCTGGAGCATTCCATAACTCCGCTTCGAATGATCTTTCTAGTGAGTCGGCGGTCACGCCAATTTCAAATTGAATTGAAAAAAAGGGGAAAACTCTTTTACAATTAGCATCGATTCACCAGAGATTTATATCTATCCTTGGTTTAGATTCTAATATCTTTTGTAATTCCAAACTCTAACTCTTGGGATCGAATGTAGATTTACCCCTGAAAAATCCACATTGATCTTATTCTTTAAGCCACGGTTGACCCGGTAAATGTTGCCCGTGATTTATTTTAGCTTATCCACCTCCCTACTTTGTATTTAATCATCTTGTCTTTTGTTTCCAACATATTTTCAAACATTTTGAATTGTATATTGTGTTGTTGGAGTTGTTGATGTTGATTTGGGTTTTCGATCGATTCGTCTGATCAACGCTATCGATAGGATTTCTAAAACACTTTGACAGAACAAACTGACACGATATTATTTTAAATTTTGTTTTGGTTAATGAAATAAAATTTTGATATATATATTTATGGAACTTAATAAAATGATTCAAATTGATAATTTGAAATGATAATACTTGATTTATCATTTATTGTTCTATAAATGAATTTATAAATAATTGTTTATAAATTTATATGGGAACTTAAATGAATTTAGAAAAAGAAATTTGAGAATTTAATTTCCGATGGTTCCAAACCTTTTGTTTAAACTTTAAAGGGATATAATATTTAAAATATTTTCAAATAGAAATTTGTTTCCAAAGAATTTTAAGTTTAAAATTAGTACTCTTCTCTTTGTCGCTGGAAAATAACTTCGGTGATGACTGCAGCATCATCGACGTTTATTTTCGAGTTTCGAAGTGAAGAGACTGTTCTGTAGTCTTGCTA
The DNA here is from genome assembly GCA_030765085.1 of Allium cepa. Lineage (NCBI taxonomy): Eukaryota > Viridiplantae > Streptophyta > Magnoliopsida > Asparagales > Amaryllidaceae > Allium > Allium cepa. The sequence continues at coordinate 761,333,635 of CM060937.1, read as the reverse complement.
CAGCTTTGTTTTGGGAAATTAAATTGATTTGAATTTCTAAAATATGACTTAATTTATAATATATATAGATATATGATTGAAATTTGATTTGACATATTATATATATATTATTACTTATCTCTAAATGGTTTGAAGAAATCGAAAATTTAATTCTTAAATTTTATTTTTAACAATAATTTCAATTATAAAAAGAAAATCAAAAAAAAATTGGATAAATGATTAAACTTGAGATAATTGAATTGGAAAGTTTTATTTGTATGACACAATTTCATTCCAAGATAACTTACCTTAATTTCAGAAGTTAACAATGTAATTGGGTAATATACAATATAAAAAGATTTTATAAATAAAATTTTGGTGGTTATAATAAATGTTATACACTTAAATTTTAATTATAAAATGATTAACAGAGGTAAATATAATAAAGGGTAATTGAATAACTTATAACAAAATAATATTAAAAAAACTAAGAATAAAAGAAAGCAGTTATAATAAGTGTAAGTATATTGAACATGAGTGATAAATATATTGAGAGGAATAAATTTAATTTTTATTAGGAATAAAGAAGAATAAAATTTATTAAATACATTGTGAGTGTAATGAATGATTATTCTTCTAACCTATGGTTTTAAAAAAAAAAATTTGTTAATTTATGATGATTGGATAATAAGATAATGAAATTTGAGATAGTTAAGATTTATTTAACTTGTGTAAAGATTTATTCTCTATTTAAGTTGAAATTTCCATGCTTTCAAATCTATTTCCTTATTTTGTTTTCCAAACTATTTTTTTTTGTTATCCTCCTCCTCCTCCTTATCTTGCTATAGATTGGTATAGGAATCTTTCTATAATCTTTGATAGATCTTTGGTAATCATTTTGAATCCACCTTTTTCGTGCTTATGTTCTTAATTTTGGAGAATCTTGGAAAGATCAGCTCCACCTTGTAAAACTTACCTATAACAACAGTTATCAGGTATAACTTCAATCTTCTTGTCATCTTATCTTAATCCTATTTCACTCTATCTTTTCTGTGCCCTTCCATACCTCATTCCTTTTCGGGGACGTAAAGTTTTGAGTGGGGGAGAGTGCAACAACCCTGTATTTTGTAATTATTTTATTGTATATTTTAATTATTTTTAATGTAAGATTTTTATTTAAAAACTTATTTTACTTATTTGAAATGATTAAATTTATTATTTAAATACAATCTTGATTTTTATATGAGTTATAATTCCAAAATTTTGTAAGTTGAATATTTGCCTGAAATGCTGATTTTGGTCAAAATAGTCTGTAACAACACGCATATTTATCGATTTTATATTTAAATATTTTATTTAAATATTTTGTCGTTAATCGGATATTGGTACGAAAAACTACTTTTTGCAAACGGTCAAACTAGGACTCGGGGCCACTTCCATTGAGTTCAAAATACCGTTTACAATTTTTTTAAGTATAAACATTGGTAGGTTTGGAGTTAGTAGAATTTCACTAACTTTTCCCGCTTTGGACTTTGGGTTAGATTGCCATTATAACTCAAGCCCTAACCCCCTTCCTTCTTCTCACTCTTCATAAATTTCCTAACAACCAAGCTTTTGCATTAATGGTGAGTGGAAGTGGAAATTAAAACTCCAAGCTTAGGTTTCAACTTTAAATCCATCATTCAACTCCAATATCAAAGTGAAGACATTGGATTCTAGCTTGTAGTTGCTTCTCCATTGTTTCAAGCTCCTTCTTCATTGAATTTGTGCAAAGTGAGATTTTTATCTCACAAATCTAGTCTATAACTATATTGGACTGTTGGGAATGATTCCCTATCACTTTTGCATGCACATTTGCCTTCGGTTTGGATTGGATTGGCGAAAAACTCCAATTTTTAGCATTTTTGGAAATTTCCTGCACTTAGCTCGTTCTGGCCACTTGACTCGTTCGGTGATAGGTCGCAAGGTCACTGGGTCATAGGTCGCAGGGCTTTAGGTCGTTCTGGAAGAATTGGCACTTCGGAATTAGGTCGCTCACGAGTTAAGTCGTTAGGTCGCTCGCGAGTTAGTACTATAGGTCGCAGGGCTTTAGGTCATTCTGGAAGTATTGGCACTTCGGAGTTAGGTCGCTTGCGAGTTAAGCCTTAAGTCGTAGGTCGCTCACGAGTTAGGCCTTAAGCTGTAGGTCGCTCGCGAGTTAAGCCTTAAGTCTTGGGTCGTTTCCGACCTGTAATCTCTAGGCAAACGTTAGGTCGCTCGCCCTGGTTTATCTCGTAGGTCGTCTCCGACCTAAGCTCCTGATAAGTCGTTCGAGTTAGGTCGTTGGACCATTTACCTTAGGTCGCTCGTCCACTAAGTCGGCCTGGTTTTTCTCGTAGGCCGTCTCCGACCTAAGCTCCTGATAAGTCGTTCGAGTTAGGTCGTTGGACCATTTACCTTAGGTCGCTCGACTCTGTTAAGTCGTAGGTCGTTAGACCTTAGGTCGTTCGCCCTCCTTAAGTCGCTCGACCCCTCCACACTAGGTCGCTCGGCTTGCTTGAGTCGTAGGTCGTTGGACCTTAAGTCGCTTGCCTCCCTTAACTCCAGTTAGGTCGCTCGGGCATTGTGTTAGGTCGCGTGAACCCTTAGGTCGTTAGACCTCATTTTTCTTTAGGTCGTAGGCCGCTTGTCTTCACTTAGGTCATACCGTTTTGGACGGGGCGTTGCCCCCGCACCCCCACCTTGGGGGGTTGCCACCCCCCGGACCCCCCCTCCGTAGGGGATCTTATCTGAAAAACATTGAGCTGATTTCCTTGGATTTTATTCACATCTCCGTATGCGATCTTTGTGATTGATTGTTTCTACAATTGCTTCTGTGTTTTGTCATTTTATAATATAAAGGTTTCAATACTAGTAGTAAATATCAAAACTCTTTTAACAAACAATTTCAACTCTATTTTTAATAACAAAGCTCTTTCCTTAAACCGTTTTCCAATCTATTAGTATATACAAACCTTTACCTCACTCGGATGAGAAATCTAATTAAACGACTTAGTAAAACAAGTGGTATGAAATGCTTGCGTTCACTTCGTCGGTTAATTCTTGGACTTGTTCGATTGAACCTCTTGTGACAATTTTATTAGTGAAGATTTACAGTTTGTTCATAAATATTTAAGTTAAGCAAGTGGTTATGGGACATGAAGCTAAACTTCTATATTTACTAGCTTAGTGTAATTGACACTTCTCGTTGATCATGACGATCATTCTGATGCTTTAGACTAGCAACTGTGCGATGTCTCTTGTTGCGAGGTTAGACTAGACACCACTTGTGTGATTCCACTCACACATACCTTTTTGCTTTTTGGTTAGTCTGGACCTTAATCTGTGTGATTCCATTCACACATGTGGGGTAGCTCCCCTTGGTCTTCAGACCGTCATGTGATAGGCCTCTTTCTCTTTTCTATGATTTCTGGACTTCTTGCATTGATTTCTAGAATTTATGCCATTAACTTGTTATGAGTACAAGTTTGGGGTATGATGCCCTTTTCGAATCTTTGAGAAGATTCTTGTGATATTGATTATCTCTTATTGATTGGTCTTCTGTTGATCATTATTTACATACTTATAGTGGTATGTCATCATGGATATTTTATGTTTATGCCATATCTTTTATGTTATATCTTGTCATCTGATATTTATAGCTAGACTGACCCGTTTATTATTTTTCTTAAATAATACTCGGGTCAGACCGAGATGTTACAGGTGCTTCTGCTTGACTTCTTCCCAGGGATTCATCACTCTGACTTTTGGCTAACTGTTTAGATTAGCAGTTTTTGTTGTATACACTTGAGATATAGACTCATAGTTGTATTCTTTTATATAGCACGTGTTGCTATTCTTTTGTATTATTGTGGATCTTTTGACCACTACTCTGATGTACACTTTCATGTGTTAGTTATATATTCATATCTTCTTCCGCCTTTGTGATATGGATGTCTGTGACTGATTTGCGTTATGCTTATTTCTACGTTTGTTTCCGAAGATTATTTATAGCCACCGTGTGATAAGCAATTACATGGATGGTCGCTCCTCAACAGCCTTATTCTCCGTGCTAGTTGACAGCACTACTCCGTGTGTTCTTGGCTAGCGTGGGTATAGAGGTGGGGCGTCACAGCTTGGTATCAGAGCCAAACTTCGGAACAATGTAGAATAACTTACAAAGGATCATCGTCCTAGGTCTATCTTAGGAGTCATACCATAGGATTAATTCGAGTCTTCGTACCGATTCATCCTATTTCCTTTATGATTCCTTGTTTTATCTATCAAGATTGCTTGATGTTCATTGGTGAATAACCTTCTTCCTTCTCTTCTTTCTTTCTTAAAGGAAGAGAATATCTAGACCAGGCCGTCCCAGAACTGGATCATATGGTGCTTCTCCCCGGGATGGATTTTTTATGACTGCTCAACAGCTTCTTGATTTAGTAACTAATGCTCAAGCAGCTGGAGCTAACCCGGAACCTACTCACCCAATGTCGGGATTTGCACGCTTGTGCAGCGATTACACTAACTTGGGTGGGAAGCCCTTCAAAGGTTCGGAAAATATCATCGAGGTCCAGGCTTGGTTAAAATCATGCGATCGAATCTTTTCTCGCATGAACCTTATCGATCTCCACCGCGTTCGGGTGGCTTCCAGCATGCTCCAGGAGAGAGCATTGGACTGGTACGAACTCCTTACTTCAGAAATTAATGAAGCGGATCTCACCTGGGAGCAATTTCAGGGACGCTTCGAGTTAAAGTTTGTACCAGAAGCTGGGAAAGTAACCTTGGCTCGACGTTTTATAGAACCTTTTCAAGGTCAATCCTCCGTGACTGATTACGTCGCAGCCTTCGAGTCGCTTTCCAAATATGGGGTTGAATACATCAACACCCCATTGAAGAAGAACCAAAGGTTCGTTTATGGCTTAAATAAGAATCTTAAGAAGCCACTACTCCTGAAACTAGAAATCGCATTTGATCAACTCGTCGATATCGCTCTTCGTCTTGAAGAGGCTGATAGAGAGAGTGATGCTGAAGTGGAAGGCGCTAAACCAAACTTCAACAACAAGAAGAGGCCAAGCAAATTCAAGGGTCCTTATCCCAACAAAAAGGGTAAGCAGGCAACCCCTGCGGCAAAGTCTCCTTCTCCTAGTGGTGCGAGTTGCTTCAACTGTGGGTCTGGGGATCATTATGCGAATAAGTGCTCTAAGCCCAAATCTTGTCGCTATTGTAAGAGCCCGGATCATTACATACATCAATGCCTCAAGCGTAAAGGCAAGAAGGAAGGAAAGTTGAATGCGGCTCAAGCCCCTGGCAACACATCTCGTGGCCAAGGTATTTCTCATTCCATTCTTGATGGTATTATTTTATTTCATGATCAACCTATTAGAGTTCTCTTTGATACGGGTGCATCCCATTCTTTTATATCAAAGGAACTGGTAGACACTTTTTCCTTAAGTGTTACTGCATTGATGACTTCTTTAAAAATTGCGAATCCTGTTGGTGGATCCGCAACTCTTAGTTTGCTTTGTAGAGATGTGGAGATTATTTTATGTGATTTTTCTTTCCTAGCCGATTTGCATGTCATGCGTTACTTAGGCTTTGGAATAATTTTGGGAATGGATTGGCTTAACTGTTATCAAGCCCATATCCTATGTCCTGAGCGGACTATTCATCTCCGACATCCACTATCTGTTAAACAGATTTCTGTTAATCTTAAAGATTCAGAATCCTGTTTGGTGGCATCTTTATATTCTTTAAATCCTCATGATGACGATGATGATGATGAAGATGATATTATTTCTCGTATTCACGTAGTTCGTGAATTTTCCGACATATTTGAGGCCGTTTTAGGTTTACCACCTAAACGAGCAATTGAGTTCAGAATTAATCTTGTTTCTGGAGCTCAACCTATTACCCGTCCTCCTTATCGCATGTCCAATAAGGAAAATGAGGAGATGCGTAAACAATTATCCGAATTGGAGACGAAGCAATTTATTCGCTCTAGTTCCTCAACTTGGGGAGCTTCGACTATTTTCGTGAAGAAATCCGACGGTACGCTTAGGCTTTGCGTTGACTATCGCAAGCTTAACGATCTGACTATTAAAAATAAATATCCTTTACCTCGGATTGATGATCTATTCGATCAGCTTAGTGGTGCTAAGGTCTTTTCACAATTGGACTTGGCTACCGGTTTCCATCAGCTTCGTATCGCTGAGGATAGCATTCCTTTGACATCATTCCGTACTCGATATGGATCTTATGAATGGCTTGTTAGGCCATTTGGGTTAATGAATGCTCCAGCTTATTTCGTTGACCTCATGAATCGACTTTTCAAAGATTTTCTCGATCGGTTTGTTCTCATATTCATTGATGATATTCTTGTGTATTCAAAAACCGAGGAGGAACATGGGAAACATCTTCGGATTGTATTGGAAATTCTTAGGAGTAATCAATTAAAGGCGAAATTTTCTAAATGCCACTTTTGGCAATCTCCTGTGAAGTTTCTCGGTCATATTATTTCCGAATCCGGGATTTCCGTGGATCCTTCAAAGATTGAAGCGATTCAAGATTGGAAGAGACCGGAGAGTGTGACAGAGATTCGTAGTTTTCTCGGTTTGGCTGGCTATTACCGTCGTTTTATTAAGGACTTTTCTAAGATTGTCGTGCCTCTTACTAGCTTGACTAAGAAGGGAGTTAAATACATTTGGTCGGACAAATGTGAAGCCTCTTTTCAGAAATTGAAAGAACTCCTTTCCGATGCTCCTATTCTTGTTATTCCCATGGGGAATCAGGATTTTTTTGTTTATACTAATGCTAGTCACGTTGGTTTGGGTGCCGTTCTTATGCAAAAAGAACGTGTTATTGCCTATGCTTCTAGGCAATTAAAGCCGGCCGAGACTAGGTATGCCACACATGATTTAGAACTCGCGGCTATTGTTTTCGCCCTTTGGATTCGGCGTCATTATCTATTGGGAGAGAAATTTATTCTTTATACGGATCATAAGTCTCTGAAATATTTATTTTCTCAAAAAGAACTTAATTTACGTCAACAGCGTTGGCTCGAGTTTCTTGCACCTTATGATCTTGATATTCTTTATATCCCCGGTAAGGGTAATCGTGTCGCCGATGCTCTTAGCCGTAAACAACAAGCAGTTGTTTCTATGATGATATCCGAATGGAACGATCTCGAGATTTTATCCACTTGTGAGATTCAAGAGTGCGTATCCGATTTATGCTCATCGCTTGTTTTATGTAGCCTTGAGGCTCATCCTTCTCTTTTAGACCGCATTCTTGAAGCTCAAGGGCTAGATTCTGAATTGGCTCTTCTCGGCAAAAATGTTAAGGATAAAATTGATATTGAAGGTTTGAAAGACTTTGATATTGATTCTCGTGGCGGCATTCGAAAATTTGGTAGACTTATCGTACCAAATATTGGAGATCTTCGTAAAGATATTTTAGAAGATTCCCATCGATCTAAATTCACCATTCATCCCGGTAGTAGTAAAATGTACGCTGATATGAAGTGACTTTATTATTGGGAGGGAATGAAATCTGATATTGCTAACTTTGTTAAGTGTTGCATGACTTGCCAACTTGTCAAGGCCGAACATCAAAGGCCTGGTTGGTTATTGCAACCTTTAGAAATTCCAATTTGGAAGTGGGATCAAATTTCCATGGACTTTATAGATGGCCTTCCCCGTTCTCGTTCGGGTCATGATAGCTTGTGGGTGATTGTTGATAGACTTACTAAATCCGCCCATTTTATTCCGGTTCGGTCTAACCGAACCGTTCCTCTTTTGGCCAAACTATTTGTCAAGGAAATTGTAAAATTGCATGGAGTTCCTACTTCTATTGTTAGCGATCGTGATCCATTGTTTACTAGTGGATTTTGGAAGAGTCTTCAAAAAGCTTTAGGAACGAAGCTTAATTTTAGCACCGCGTATCACCCCCAGTCCGATGGACAAACCGAGCGTGTGAATCAAATTCTTGAAGATCTTCTTCGTGCTTGTGTGCTTGATTTTGGTGGAAGTTGGGAAGATCATATTTCACTTGTTGAATTTTCCTATAATAATAGCTTCCAATCTAGTATTGGTATGGCATCTTTCGAGGCACTCTACGGAAGGCCATGCCGATCTCCTTCTTGTTGGCTTGAGGCCGGTGAGAAGCTGGTTTTAGGTCCAGACTTTATTCGTGATTCCACGGAAAAGATAGAACTTATTCGACATAGGATGAAAGAAGCCCAGAGTAGACAAAAATCCTATGCCGATAATCGAAGAAGGAAATTAGAATTTTCTGTTAGGGATCCTGTTTTTATTCGTGTTTCGCCTATGAAGGGTGTTGTACGTTTCAGTCGATCGGGGAAGTTAGCGCCTCGATATATTGGGCCATTTCCTATCACTGAACGTATTGGTTCCATGGCTTATCGCCTTGCATTGCCGGCTCAGTTTTCTGCTATGCATAACGTATTTCACGTTTCTCAATTACGGAAATGCCTTCGGGATTCCGATTCTATTCTTGAGCCTGCTGTTGTGGAAGAAATTGAAGTTTCGCCGAATTTAACTTATGAGCAGCATCCTATTCGAATTATAGCTTCGGAGGTTAAACGACTTCGAAATAAAGATGTTCCGCCTGTGAAGGTTCAATGGTCCTCAAATCCTAAGGATTTCTCTTGGGAATCCAGAGAATTCATCGAGCGAACGCATCCGGACTTGCTTACTCCAGCTCTTTGAGGTGAACTTCCTATTTCAAATTTCTTATGTGTTAATATGCTTTTATGGTTGTTACTTGTTATTTCCATCTTATATATTGCGAGGACGCAATTTCGTTTAGGAGGGGAGTCTGTAACAACCCGCATATTTATCGATTTTATATTTAAATATTTTATTTAAATATTTTGTCGTTAATCGGATATTGGTCCGAAAAGCTACTTTTTGCAAACGGTCAAACTAGGACCCGGGACCACTTCCATTGAGTTCGAAATGCCGTTTACAATTTTTTTAAGTATAAACATTGGTAGGTTTGGAGTTAGTAGAATTTCACTAACTTTTCCCGCTTTGGACTTTGGGTTAGATTGCCATTATAACTCAAGCCCTAACCCCCTTCCTTCTTCTCACTCTTCATAAATTTCCTAACAACCAAGCTTTTGCATTAATGGTGAGTGGAAGTGGAAATTAAAACTCCAAGCTTAGGTTTCAACTTTAAATCCATCATTCAACTCCAATATCAAAGTGAAGACATTGGATTCTAGCTTGTAGTTGCTTCTCCATTGTTTCAAGCTCCTTCTTCATTGAATTTGTGCAAAGGTGAGATTTTTATCTCACAAATCTAGTCTATAACTATATTGGACTGTTGGGGATGATTCCCTATCACTTTTGCATGCACATTTGCCTTTGGTTTGGATTGGATTGGCGAAAAACTCCAATTTTTAGCATTTTTGGAAATTTCCTGCACTTAGCTCGTTCTGGCCACTTGACTCGTTCGGTGATAAGTCGCAAGGTCACAGGGTCATAGGTCGCAAGGCTTTAGGTCGTTCTGGAAGAATTGGCACTTCGGAATTAGGTCGCTCACGAGTTAAGTCGTTAGGTCGCTCGTGAGTTAGTACTATAGGTCGCAGGGCTTTAGGTCATTCTGGAAGTATTGGCACTTCGGAGTTAGGTCGCTCGCGAGTTAAGCCTTAAGTCGTAGGTCGCTCATGAGTTAGGCCTTAAGCCATAGGTCACTCGCGAGTTAAGCCTTAAGTCTTAGGTCGTTTCCGACCTATAATCTCTAGGCAAACGTTAAGTCGCTCGCCCTGGTTTATCTCGTAGGTCGTCTCCGACCTAAGCTCCTGATAAGTCGTTCGAGTTAGGTCGTTGGACCATTTACCTTAGATTGCTCGTCCACTAAGTCGGCCTGGTTTATCTCGTAGGCCGTCTCCGACCTAAGCTCCTGATAAGTCGTTCGAGTTAGGTCGTTGGACCATTTACCTTAGGTCGCTCGACTCTGTTAAGTCGTAGGTCGTTAGACCTTAGGTCGTTCGCCTTCCTTAAGTCGCTCGACCCCTCCACACTAGGTCGCTCGGCTTGCTTGAGTCGTAGGTCGTTGGACCTTAAGTCGCTTGCCTCCCTTAACTCCAGTTAGGTCGCTCGGCCATTGTGTTTGGTCGCGTGAACCCTTAGGTCGTTAGACCTCATTTTGCTTTAGGTCGTAGGCAGCTTGTCTTCACTTAGGTCGTACCGTTTTGGACGGGGCGTTGCCCCCGCACCCCCATCTTGGGGGGTTGCCACCCCCCTTGGACCCCCCCTCCGTAGGGGATCTTATATGAAAAACATCGAGCTGATTTCCTTGGATTTTATTCACATCTCCGTATGCGATCTTTGTGATTGATTGTTTCTACAATTGCTTCTGTGTTTTGTCATTTTATAATATAAATGTTTCAATACTAGTAGTAAATATCAAAACTCTTTTAACAAACAATTTCAACTCTATTTTTAATAACAAAGCTCTTTGCTTAAACCGTTTTCCAATCTATTAGTATATACAAACCTTTACCTCACTCGGATGAGATATCTAATTAAATGACTTAGTAAAACAAGTGGTATGAAACGCTTGCGTTCACTTCGTCGGTTAATTCTTGGACTTGTTCGATTGAACCTCTTGTGACAATTTTATTAGTGAAGATTTACAGTTTGTTCGTAAATATTTAAGTTAAGCAAGTGGTTATGGGACATGAAGCTAAACTTCTATATTTACTAGCTTAGTGTAATTGACACTTCTCGTTGATCATGACGATCATTCTGATGCTTTAGACTAGCAACTGTGCGATGTCTCTTGTTGCGAGGTTAGACTAGACACCACTTGTGTGATTCCACTCACACATACCTTTTTGCTTTTTGGTTAGTCTGGACCTTAATCTGTGTGATTCCATTCACACATGTGGGGTAGCTCCCCTTGGTCTTCGGACCGTCATGTGATAGGCCTCTTTCTCTTTTCTATGATTTCTGGACTTCTTGCATTGATTCTTATGCCATTAACTTGTTATGAGTACAAGTTTGGGGTATGATGCCCTTTTCGAATCTTTGAGAAGATTCTTGTGATATTGATTATCTCTTATTGATTGGTCTTCTGTTGATCATTATTTACATACTTATAGTGGTATGTCATCATGATATTTTATGTTTATGCCATATCTTTTATGTTATATCTTGTCATCTGATATTTATAGCTAGACTGACCTGTTTATTATTTTTCTTAAATAATACTCGGGTTAGACCGAGATGTTACAGGTGCTTCTGCTTGACTTCTTCCCAGGGATTCATCACTCTGACTTTTGGCTAACTGTTTAGATTAGCAGCTTTTGTTGTATACACTTGAGATATAGACTCATAGTTGTATTCTTTTGTATAGCGCATGTTGCTATTCTTTTGTATTATTGTGGATCTTTTGACCACTACTTTGATGTACACTTTCATGTGTTAGTTATATATTCATATCTTCTTCCGCCTTTGTGATATGGATGTCTGTGACTGATTTGCGTTATGCTTATTTCTACGTTTGTTTCCGAAGATTATTTATAGCCACCGTTTGATAAGAAATTACATGGATGGTCGCTCCTCAACAGCCTTATTCTCCGTGCTAGTTGACAGCATTACTCCGTAGTGCTCTTGGCTAGCGTGGGTATAGAGGTGGGGCGTCACATAGTCAAACTGTGACTTTCAACTTAAAATTTTAAAAGTTTTAAAATTTAATTTTTTTTCTTTTATTATGAAAGTACATAAAATTATAAGAACACAATTTTTCGTTTTGTTGAAATTGGATGTAAATTGTGAAAGTTATACCCTTTACAATATTGTGCGTATATAGGGTTATTTAACAATGACTATTTTAAATTGTATAAATTATTTCTTCTTTGTTTTATTTTATTTTAATATGTGATAATATGTTATATAATGTATATTTTGACTTTTAAGTATTTTTAAAATGATAATATAATTTTTCTAAAGTTCATTTGAATTTATTTCTAATTTTAAAAGCCTAGTCTACAATTTTAAACCATTTGCTTAATTTAATTATATATAATTAAAATTTATTTATTTATTTTATGCACTCACTTTTATTTGCTGTGTTTTACTTTATTTTATTCATTTTACATATATTTAAATTAAAGTAAATTTTTCCAAAGTGTATTGAAGTTATTTCTAATTCTTAAGTCAAGTTTTCATTTTCTGTGCTATTTTTCTTATTTTAATCATATCTAATTAATATTTAATTATTAATATTTTGTTTATCTGTTATATTTTCGAATTTTAATTGATATTTTAATTATTTTCAGTTATTTAAATGTATATGAATATATATAGGAAGTTTAAAAGGTTTGAAAGCAAAGAAACGTAAAACCGTTTTAACATTTCTTCTTCCGTTTCTTTTCCAATTAATAGATTTAATTTCCTTTGATCGTTCTTTTCTCTATTGTAGCTGTGCATTTCTTACCTCGTTTTCACATGAAAACATTCCTTTCCACTTCATAATAATTTTATAATGAAATGTATAATTTTCCAAGACTAACAGTGATTTATGCACAATTTTAGAACACTGTTTGGTATTTTTGAGGCATTTTCTTCATTATTTTATATTTTTTCAAATTTTACTATTTGTTACCTCATATTTCTAATTGATTTCGGTTTGTAAAGTATTTTCTCCTGAAATTTTGTTTATGTAAAGTTTTAAAAGGAAAAGAATATGGAAGATTGTAAATCACTTTGAAACGAAAGCCCTTTTATTTGCCCAAACCCTTCATTTCCTTAAACTCCTCAATTAATTGCCTTAGCCGTGTAAAACCCTAATGTAGCCGTCATCTCATTAGGTTTTCACGTGAAAAAAAAAGATCATTTTCATTTGTTTCTCACGGCTTCAAAGAACTAGTAATGGCTTCCCTTTTTTTTTCTTACTTTTCTACTTGTTTTCCCTAAATTTTAAATTTTTTCATTTATTTAAAGACTTTGTCTTTTGTTTTCTTAAAAATCTAATTTTGGAAATTTTCTTGAAATGATTTCTGATCATTTGTCCAAACAAAAATAAACAATGTCTGAAAATTAGATTTGGATAAAAAGTGTAACTTTAATAGAAATTCTAAATTTTATAATTCTAAAGGCAAATTTTTCATCTTGAACTGTATACAATTGTGTAACATTTGTTTCACTTTTGTTTTGGTCAAATTTGTTGTATACCTTTTTTTTAAAAAAAAGTTAGTAATAATTAGTGTGAAACGGGAAATAAACTTTACATTTCTTTTACATATGTTTACATTTGTTTCTTAACTTTATATTTAACAATCAATTGGATGAAGCTAAATCAAATGTTATTAATTATGGTACAATAGCTATTAAATTTTGGTTTAAAGTGATGGTTTATTTTCCTAATAGAAACATTAGTATTTTAAATTTATTTAATAAGAGAAACAAAATAATTTGTATGTTATTTAATAAGAGAAACAAAATAATTTTTACGTTACTTTGGGCATATATTTAATTGTTGCTCTTGCCTTTTCGTTATCTATTTGATTTTTTTTCTTGCGTTAACAATGCAAAGTTTTCAGCCGTATATTCTCTTTTGAGAATCCAAAATCTTGCCTTAAATCCTTTTCGTGTGTGAATTATTTCTTTCCCTCTTGCCTCCCATATGTTTCCACCTATTGGATAGAATTGAATGCCTTAATTGCCTCTACCGTTTAAGCATTTTTCTCTTGCCTGCCCTCTACATAAATTAGTGAGCAAATGTTAATATATATTTCACGTTCAAAAGTTCCATACCATAAATTATTCATTTTGCTTCCATCAAAATTTGCGTAAGCATCTCCTGAAGGTATGAACCGGCGCATGCTTTTCCTTTCATTTTTTTCTCTTTTTTTTTCTTTTTTTTTCTTTCTTTCTTCTTTTCACTCTTGTTTTATTTCATTTGTTCTCCTTTCATTGTTTTGCTTTGGGTTGTTGATACAAAATCATATCTTGGCTATCTTTCAACTCAAATCAAAAGTCGTGAAATTGTGCTTGTCGTGCCTTTGGAGTCGTGCTTGTATGTTGTTTTGGTCTCTAGCTTTGAAAAAGGTGAGTCTTTCTCACTTTGACATTTATACTTATGAAAAATGAATTGGAGTCGTGCTTGTATGTTAAAACTGTTAATTTTCACCTGACATCTGATACATAACTGTATATTGTGATATTGACATTGTTTATATTATTTCTGTATATGATCACATTGCAAGTTCCCTGTTAGGATAAAAAAATCATTATGGGCTGAAATGATAGGCCTGAGTTATTTTATTTATTTATTTAAACTTGGGATTGCGGGTTTGAAATGATAGAACCCAGATTTTTACCTTTTAAACTGCGGATTGAAATGATACATATCCGTATCACTTGACCTAGGTTAGAAAACTATATACAGACCCGTGGTTATTCTATAAAGTGCTTTGAATATTTTAAGTATTTTAAAAATATAAAATTATGAAATTTGATTTACACAGATTTTGAAAGGTTTTAAAATAAATAAATTACGATTTTTCTATGTGTTAAAAATAAAATTTATGAATGGATTAACTGGATTTTGAAATATAACTTATGTTTGAAATTTGGAACTTTGTCTAAAAATGATATTTAAGTTACATGAATAAAATGGACTTTAATTTTATTTGGAAATGGTAAATATGATAAATTGATTTATATTTGAATTTAAGTGATTTATTAAAGAATTATTGATTTTCTATAAATTTTAGTGGTTGAATAAATGATTGTTGAAAATGAAATTTTAAAATATAACTTGACTTGAAAATGTGAAATTTGAGTTTTAACTAAAGATGTTAAATTAATCAAATAAACTGGAAGTTTAGTTAAATTTGTAAAATGGTAATATAAATCTGAAACGTATAGGTTTTAATTTATGAAAGAAACGTATAGGGTTTAATTTGTGAAAGAAACGTATAGGGTTTAATTTATGAAAGAAACGTATAGGTTTTAATTTATGAAAGAAACGTATAGGTTTTAATTTATGAAAGAAACGTATAGGTTTTAATTTATGAAAGAAATGTATAGGGTTTAGTTTATGAAAGAAACGTATAGATTTTAATTTATGAAAGAAACGTATAGGGTTTAATTTATGAAAGGAACGTATAGGTTTTAATTTATGAAAGAAACGTATAGGTTTTAATTTATGAAAGAAACGTATAGGTTTTAATTAATGAAAGTACGTATGGTGTTCTAATTAATGATAGGAACATGTAAATTCCTAATTAATGAAAGAAGGTATAAGTTTTAATTAATGAAAGAAACGTATAAGTTTTTTTAATAATGCAAGAACATGTAAAGTTTTAATTAAGAAAGAGACATGTAAAGTTTTACGTAGTGTGGTATTGATTTAATTAATAAATGTTCATTATTGTAATAGGAATATAAAATTTAAAACGTACATTTGACATGTAGATTTTAATCAATGTAATGGTGTATTTTAAATTGATTAAAATGATAAATGTTACTTATTGTAATAATAATGTAAGTTAATAAGGTGCTTTTAACTTAACATAAGAATTTCGGTTTAAATTGTATATTACAGTAAGAAAGTTTATTTAACTATAAGGCTATGATAAATTGACATGTTAAGATTTTAAGCTTATCAATACTTTGATTATATACAATGTAAAGTGGAAAGTAGTACATTCCAAAAATGCTATGATTCCTTAAGGTAACATTTTCAAAATGCTATGATAATTTAAAGGAATATTTCAAATTTAATAAATTTAAAGAAATATTCAATGATTTGAAAATTTGGGTTTTATTTGAATGATATAATATTGAATTATTTTTGAAATGGAAATGATACAATTGTGATATTGTTTTGAAATGAGTATGATATTTTGGTCTTGAAAGTATAAATTATTTGAAATAAATATCCATGGGTTATAATAACGATTGGTTGTTAAAGAGACCGGGATC
This sequence comes from Allium cepa, assembly GCA_030765085.1. Lineage (NCBI taxonomy): Eukaryota > Viridiplantae > Streptophyta > Magnoliopsida > Asparagales > Amaryllidaceae > Allium > Allium cepa. The sequence goes on along the minus strand of CM060937.1, from coordinate 761,317,676 downwards.
GGATATTGTCTTATAGCCGGACAATACCGAAAACCACTTTAACAACTGTGTATGCGGTGGAGATTCCAGAATGAAGTAGGATGGTGGCGACGTTCTCGAGGTATGTTACATGGACCCAACTCCCGTGAGTTGGCATATATGACTAAAACAGGAGCTATACCGGTCTACACAAAGGGTCGCACCCTTTCATCGAGCATGCTCCATCGGAAACTATTCTATTACTGTTGTGATTCGATTTGGTGGCGCCACTTTGATTCGGGGGTATTGTTCGAGGTGGGCGGAAGCTCCTGGCTTGCCGTCACCACCGGTCCGGGAGTGCAAACGGTGTATCCACCCTGGCATTCCCTCGCGTGCCGTGTTATATCCTTATATCGAGCCCACTACGATTTTGGTTTTAAAGATCCGACCGCGTTAAGGTTCACCATCCCCTTAACGCTATTTTCTATATGATTATACTTTACTGATTAGACACTACCATATATAGCGTATATTACTACATAGTAAATAGTTTAACGGATCCTTAGAGGATGGGCGGTCCCAAGCATCCTTTAAGTTACCGATGCATTTTGTTACTGTTCACTTGAGTTGATTTACAGTTTATAAGTATTTATGTCCTAGTTCGAGGGTTTTGTGTTTTGCTTTACGCTCGGGTCAGATTGAGTGAGTTAACATTCCAGATTCACCTTGGGCGTTGGAGCTTTCCTTGAAGATCCAGTCTTCTATTTTGTTTCAGTATCCAGTGTTTCAGTGATGTATCTTGTTACTCTTCTGTTGTATCTTATTTAACTCTGATGTATCTCATATTTATATAGTAGCTTCATGAACTACTATCTCTTTTTCTTCCGCTGCATTTTTATATACTCTGTGTCTGTGATCTGTGATTTTATTTACTGTAAATTCTGAGATTTGCCAAATTTTTATTTACAACGCGGTATTTTGAGCTATCCAATTCCGGCATGAGTGTCTATCTATACACTTATAATGGATGCGAATGGTTGAAAATATCGGGTCGTTACAATCGTTACCAAATAAATTAAGTTAATAAAGCTATAACTCTTCTCCAAACCATTAATTTTCAGTTCTTTTTCTGTACAAATAAGTATGTTACAGTTTTTATTTTTACTTGGAAAATTATAGCTAAATAAATCATTAAAAGATAAGTTTTAGGCACATAAGTTACTCCGAGATATCTTTAATAATAGTTGTAATACCTTTGATGTCACATTTTTTGGTATCAGCGTGAACTACCAACAAAGCTTACATTTTTAGACACATATGTTACATTTTTAAGATATTACCCAATTCTAATACCGCTTAAAGATAGGATCAAAAATTAAAATCCTTTACAAATTCAAAATGTCCCTCTATAAATATTATCAACTATTAATATAACTTAAAAATAGGATCTAATAAGTAAACTTTTTTTACATATTTGTTTTTTATTAATTAATAATATAAAGAAAAATTCAAACTAACAAAAATGATTAGATGTAGAAAAAGATCTAACATTAAACTCCTTTACAAATTTAAAACACTCTCTATAATTATTATCAACTTTTAATATCACTTAAAAATATGATCTAACAAATAATTTCTTTTTTCAAATACATTTTTTATTAGTTAATAATATAAAGAAACTCAAATTAACAAAAATAATTAGATATAGAAATAAAAATTCAAACTAACTACGCATGATTTCAATGTAAAAATATGGTTAAATATTTGTGCAAATCATTTTACTTGAATGTATTAAACACATACAATTTGTAGTTCACGCGAAATGCACGTGCCGTAATGCTCGTAGTAATAGTTTAGGTCTTTTCCTATACAATCAAATAAGTATATTCAAGTCTATACGTAAGTGAAAAGAAAAATCTTTGCGTTACCAACGCCCAAAATAGTATTGCTTGCATTTAATGATGTTCTTAGCACCATTACCATAAAAACACTTAGTAAGTAACATCGGTTAATCTTATGTACCATTCAAAAGTTAACATTTAGTTTATAAACAGCATAACACAGCCTTTTTCATTATGAAAGACTATGATTAATTCAAATAGAGTAGTTTGACATCTAACCACTTGATGATAGTAACATCTTAGGCAACAACATAATTGCTTACCATGTTGAGATCGATAAAAGTAATAAAATACAATAATCAAAACATATTTTTAAATATGAAGATAAATTTCAATAAAGAAATAAAAAAAGTTATAAGATCATAGCCTATCTAGCACTTCCATTCAACAAAGTGGTAGATATGGCTAGACGATATGAAGTCTCATGTACACCGAGATGAGGGTGTAGGTCCAAAAGCTTTGGCGGATAAGGAAAGGTGATTTACCCCGTATCAGAAGGGAAAGAATGGCCATCATATGAAGAGAAAGGCTAAAAGGGGAGAAAAAATATAATATTCTGAAGTCGCTAGCGATAATTGTCCAAGATCGAAGGGAGCAGAGAAGGTCAAGTGCTTCATTTGTGATAAGCTTGACCAGAAAAGGGGACTGTATAGATCTTATAGTATAGGTCTTTGCCTTGGAAGGGCCAAAGAGAGGTCCATCTACCGAAGATAAAAGCAAGAGCAAAATCTTGGAAGTTATGTGTAACGACCCACTTTTCCATATAGTTTAAGTTGGCAATAAAACAAACATGACCAGCTCAAATCGAACGAAAATGTAGATTGTTAAGGGAAAGAAATAAGATAGAAGACAAGAAGAAATAAACAACACAAAATCTCACAGCGGAATGAATAATATATAATATAACAACAGATCTTACAAAAAACAAAACTGTAATATACATACCTCAATCAGAGTAAACTAACCACTAACCATCAGCCTGGACAGTTATAACAACATGTCCTTACAAATGTTGATAATTTTAAATAAAACACTACAGCGGAACTAACCAAGTACGAGAATATGTCTGAGGCCTCCAACTCGTCTCATGAGCTCCAAAGCATCCAAATCTAAATCTGTAGTATGCTCGGTCTGATCCGAGCATTATTATAAAATAATAACACACGGATCAGTCTGGTAAACAAGCCTGAGAAACACACCCACTTGGATTTTAAAGTTATTAAATTCTTTTCAGAATAAAGGTATCTCGTAAGACCACGCCGCATGTAAACATAGATGGGTTTTTACCTTACGATAACCAAACCATTTATATAGAAAATCCAATGATATTATAATAATGCCTAAGGTTGAAAATATGAATAATCAAGTAGCAGTGATCTTCATGCAGTGTACATCACAACAATACTATATATAAAATCAAACTTGATAAGGTTCGTTCGTTAATTGTGTTGGATTTCCATGGAAGGGCCTTCAGTACTTCAAGAATGGTCCTCCTGCACAAGGATCAGAGTTAACCTTTCGAAGCATCATACCCGTCTAGCCGGGGCACTATAGGAAAACATAACTGGTCTTGCTAAGACTGAATGCATCGCTCCTGGCATGCCAAAGCAAATGAAAGTATTACCAAAAAAGGAGCTGACTACACCCTATGGGTTTGGCAACCCTATGGGCCATGTCCCCTATCTCTGGTTTTAGTCATTTCCGTTGATGAGGCTACGTCCGGCATTCTAGCTTAGGCACCACACTAAAATAGATCATGGAATCCCACATGGATTCCCACACCATAATGGTTTTCGAAATCACACATGGATTTCTGCATCTGAAATAATCTTGGAATCATACATCGATTCCCACACCCTTACGGTTCTGGAAACCACACATAGATTCCAACATCTCAATATAACAAAAAACTACTCCATTGAACCGATCGGAGTGGTTACGGATTCGAGTCATCTCTTACGAATATACTCTTCCGCTTCTCGGGTGCACCATAAACCCATCGTCGATTTTTCCAGAATGCTTAATACCAGTTCTTTAGGAAACAATCAGACAATACATAAGATCATGGATCACCCCCTAACCATTTAAATAAATGGATCTCCTTATCATTTCTCATAGAAGAACAACGAGTTTATACATACAGTATAGCACCATCGATGTTAACTGTATCATATAATTCTCGTGTTTCTCCTAGATATTTCCAGAGTTAAAATCCTTCGGTGTTAAGTAGAGAATCGTTTCTCTACCACCAAAATTAAGAAGGATTACATATTTGGTCTAAGATTTGATATTCAATTATTTAACTATCAAAAACAAACATTCAAACAGAGATCACATTTCCACCGAAATTACTAACCCACATTTAATTCAATTTTGATAAATTGCATATCCTTATCAAAAACAGTCACACACTTATCTCACCGGAATAAGTATATTCACAAACCATTCCTTTCAAAATTACTTAAAACTTTTTAAAATAGATATGGAAAGTACCATTAAGTATCGATCATGGATCGCTGCTCAATGATTACGTCTCCATTCCAGAGAAATCGAAACTTAACTGCAGCAATCTCTGCCTCTCGAATTATGCTACGAAATTTCATAGATCACGGTTTGCACAATGGTTACGTCACTATCCCAGCGAATCCATAATAAATGGTAGCAATCTCTGCCCCTAGAATTAAGCTATGAAAATCAACCATTTTATTCCGAAAATCTCTTTATTTTATAAACATTTCCAAATCTATTTGTAAAACTTCTTTATAAATTTTGAAGCTTAATTCAGACAAATATTCTTTAAAAAATCTCAAATCCTTTATAAAACTTCCTTCTTCCAAAATTTCAAACCTCTTTCAAATTTATAAACTCCTTTAACACATTTCTTTACAAAAAGTTTTCTTTTATAAACAATTTGTTATGTAGTAATAATAAATAAGATTTTAAACATCATAAAAATATCTTAACCATTTTAGTAATATAAAAATAAAATTTTAACACATTATTAATAATAAAATAGTTTAACTTTAACACTTGAATCTAATATAATAAATTAAATCAACTTTTAAATAAAATTAATCAACTTTTAAGTAATATTAATAGTGAAATAATTATTTAGTATTGATAGCTTCTTCGAAGAGGGAAGACCTTTGTTGTCTGTGAGATCCTCCAGATTGAGACTCACCCCATGATTCAGTATTGCGGTTGGATTCTTCGGCATCCCTCAAACGTGACATGAGTTGGTTCACCAAAGCTTCTTGTTGGGATGCGAAGCGGTTAGTCACTTCAACCACAACTCTGTCTAGGTCTGCCCTAGTGATTGCTGTCGGTTGTTCCGCGGCAGGAGATGTCGGAATTGCCTGATCTACATTTGGCACTGCTGTCGTAGTGGGACGGTTCTCTTGATCTGGATCCACTGGATCTGGAGCGCTGCTGGTTGCAACGTTCTTTCCCTTGTTGGCGTCTTTTCTCGGCCTGGAAGTCATGTTTCCTAGGCAATGAAGGGTACTATTGGGAAAGAAGGTTGAATGAGAGAAACTGAAGCTTCGAGTTCCAAGCTCTCAACGAAAGCACCAAAAATGTTTGCGCAAAAAATGGGCAAACACCTCCAATCCGTATAATTTAGTTGATTATATATTATTTTCAAGGTTTTAGGTTACTTATGCAAATATGAAAAAAGCAGGGGCTAAACTGTAAAAGACACACAGATTTATAGTGGTTCGGCCAGAATGTGCCTACATTCACTTTATATGTTATTCTCCTTTCTTTTTCAGATTACAAGTACAAAGCTTTAAGTACAAGTATAAGAAAGTTGTTTGAAAGTTCCTTCCTTGCTTGAGCTCTCAAACTTGTCTGCCATTGTTGTACCCCTGCCCCTCTATTTATAGAGTGAGGCTGGGGGCAGGGGTCTTGGATGTATATAGCCGCTGGTGGACCTGGGCTGAAGCAACCTGGCTTGGCAAAGTTGGTTCGGCAAAGCCTTGGCTCGGTATAGAGTTGGTGAGGACTTGGTCCGGTTGTAGAGGGTTGAGGCAGTTTGTTGGAGTGGGTAGTCCCTGGTCCCGTGGAGGTTGGTGAGGTTTGGTCCGGTGGAGCTTCGTTCGGTGATGGAGGAGAGGGGATTCTGGTTCGGTGGCGATGGACCGGTAGTGGATGGGAAATGGCTTGGACCGGCAATGTGTGGAGATGGCACGGTTCGGTGATGGTCTGTCTTGCTTCTTGGTTCGGCAGTGGAAGGAGGTAGCTGGATCGGTAGTAGTATGATCCGGTAGTGGATGGAAGTAGGTTGGAACGGCAATGGTTGGAGATGGTATGGTTTGGTATTGTTAGAAATGCGCCCAACAACCGGCACTTAATTAAATATCCAAATTAATCTAATAGCAGAATGAGAATTTATTCTGTTAGCGACATGTCATTCACAAATAAACTCTTTCATTTATCATTCAACGGTGTTTAGTTAGCCAAATAGATAACGCCAAGTATAATTAAATTCAATTATGTTATAACTAATTAACGTAATTAAATCAAATTCTATTTATCAATTCCATACATTATTCAATTATTTGGAAAAATTCAAAAATAAACTCACATACAAAGAGCATTTCAAGATGCTATATCATCATCCTAGATCATATTCAATCAAATCATCCAATTAAATCAATTCAAATAGATATATAATTTTAATCCACACCAATAATTTAGTAGTAAATTAGAAAGATAAGTTTAACTCACCAAAGTTCTAGTTGTCGTGTTCACATTCTACTTCTGACATGCGTTCGATTTTGCGCGATATTCCAATGGCTCCAAATTTAATCATACTGAGTCCAAAGCATAGCTATTGACATTACGAGTTCTAAGCGATAGACGATGTTCGATTTGGACCATATTAATGAAGCAATCCTTCTTCCCTCATCTATTACATTAATATTAAAGCAAGAACCTCTCTCCGCTGATGCAGACTCCTCTCCCTTTCTCATTTCAAAACAATGCCCTCTTACCCACTTCCGCGTTTTTTTAACATACATCAACCTGTCAACTCACGTCACCCTCTATCCATTTTCATTTCTAAGAAAAAATATACTAACCACTTTTCCCATTTTTTTTTAAAACTTCCAACGCCCACTATAGGTCCACGTTCTTCTTTCCTCCATTTCTTTTTTTCCCTCCAATGATTCCAATCCCTAAATTTTACACTGCCTGAAAATTTAGGAAGAGAAAAACAACGGGCCTTCGCTGTGTGATCGCTTCGGAAAGTAGGACGAAGGAGAAAGGCATGACTGGTAATCGATGTCTTGGTTTCTCTCATACTCTTGTTGCTTTCACGATTTCTTTGAAAACTTCCAACATTCGCTACGGGATCACGATCTCATTTTCCATTCTTTCTTTTTCCCCCAATAATTCCATTACCTCGCCTAAAAATTGGGAAGAGAAAACCGAAGGCCTTAGCCATACCATCGCTTCAGATAGCAAGAAGAAGAAGAAAAGCATGACTGGTAATCGGTTTCTCTCATTCGTACTCCTGAACCGTATGTTGTCTTCTTCTCACTATCACCGTCGACCAACGTCGTTGAGAGAAGAGTTCCTAATTACTGATTTCGACTCAGGTTAATCAAGTTTTAGCTTTAATCCTACCATAAATTAAGGATGCTTTAATTTTATTATTGAAAAAGTAGGAGTTTTCCTATTCCACCAATCATTATTACATTGCATGAAACTGGCATTAGTCATGGTTGAACTGATGCCTAAATCGTTTAGTGATGTGAACAAAAAGTATGTATTTTAAGCCGAAAATCATCCCATTACTGAGTTAATGCAAGTTATTGTACAATACCCGAACACTTTGATGGTGTTTTAACTCATTGTGCTGCAAATATTTGTTATTACAATATGACAACTGATATCAGTATAGGTATGGTTTGTTTACTTTACTTAGAGAAGTTTTAATGTCATCATTTTCAAACCTCTGTAGCCTGCTGACAGTGGAAAACTTGAGATTCATAATATAATGTTTGTGGAAATATTATAGAATCTTACTAAATGGCAATGCTCCGATCACGCTATATTCTTTGATTAAGTGAGATTATACATTATCCGTTTTACGGCTGCATAACTCACTCTTATCTGTTTTGTTTCTAATTGTTGTGGAAGTTTTTTGAAATATGAAAATTAGCCATTGTCCTAATTCTGCAACTGAAATTTACTATGCATTAGATGTTGCAAGATATAGTAAGTTGTGTTATTTGTTTTGTTGTTGCATAAGAAAAATTATTTCGGACAAAATGTAATCATAGACATACATCTAACTGCATATCGAACTCCGTACCTGTAGTATGATCAGTTTTCCTGCATCATCGTCGCGTTGTAGTTTGGTTAAGGGAAATCCATAGATGCATGTCATTGGAAGCAAACATATCATGAAGAATGGTCGGGATTAAATTTCGAATAAATTTTGGATGTTTTTACTAACTAAGCGTGTTTATCATTACTGCCTATTAGTTATTCTACCGCGGTTTCTCATGTTCATTAACTATTTTGTACTTTAGATATGCATGTGTATGACCAGCTTATGCACAATTAGATTTACCCTATGTATTCCGTGATCGGTCTTACGATAACACAAAACAAAACACTATCAACCTCTCGATCTACTGAATCGAGTCTCTACTCCCCAAATTTATTATCTCCATAAAGGATATTTCATCTATAGTTGTGCTTCCAACAGCCTCAGATGAAAACTCCTAATTACCATCTCTGAAATTGTAATAACCAAGAAAAAACCTAATAACCTCTCCATTTACTAAATCAACTCTCTATTACGTCAGTATATCATTCATAAATTCATCTGTGTCATACTTGAAATATGGGCAAACTGTTGTTCGATCTCTTCTACAATCTTTAGGCAATCACAGTTTTTTACTAATATTTACTTATAAAGTTATTCCTTATTTACTCCAAGATTAGCCTCTTAATTCCTTTAAATTATTACATGTGTATACCATTCCCTTTACCAGATATTGTCGAAGTTTATGTATCTTCATTTTCTCATGTCAATTTTGTCTGCATTAGCTTATGGACTGTTTACAACTGAATAATTATTTCCCTTACTAAATGACCAAATTACCAATGTTTCTTCCACATAACTAAGTGTGCTTCGCATTTTGGAACATTATACATGATACTTCATTATCTAAGCATGTAGATGACTTATATTTCTGTTACAACCAATTAAAAGTAAATATATTTCTTTAAATTAGCACAGACAATTATATCTTTGATATTTTAGCAGCAAACATTGAGAAGGCTTCTAAATTCAAGGAATATTTAGTTATTTGCACATCATAAAGAGAGGTATCAAATAAAGTGCAATGGATTCTTTAAAAGAATGTACTTTTACTCATAAATTGTTAGGAGGAATTGTCATTTAATTGCAAATAAATTATCTACAATGTTTTATTCAAAGATTTTTGTGGCCAAACATTTTGATGTACTTTAAACTAAAAGTTACCTCAAATCATTTAAACATATATGGTCATTAAAAAAACCATCATAATAACAAACTGAATTCGATTACACAAAATATTTGATTTTGAAGCATGCATGGGATATTACTAGGGTCATGTTTCTAACAAACATTACTGTCCAAGTTTGTACAGTAGTTCATAAAAATTTTAACTGTCGTAGGATAGACTGAAACTGATAATTAGTGAACATATACACATACAAGATATTTCAAACAATTTTTTTAGTATAACTAAGCTGTAAATATATATATATATATATATATATAAGTTAAGAGAGTAAAAAAAAGTATAAGATATAATGCAGTACAATCAAGTATATATCGATCTGCATAATTCTCAAAGCAATCACAACCCTTCATCTTAATCTCAACGGCACATATTATTCTCAAGGATACAATGGACCGGGCCTAAAGAATATTCAGCCCAAAGTCATAATACTGCACATATATATATTTCGAGCATTGTACATATGATGTATCAATTTCAATTCATTTTCTCTCCTCTGTAAAAATACTCTCTGCTATTCTCATTTCAATAAAAATCATTTTATTCAGATTTTCATTTTGGTATCAGTGCGCATCATTGCTTAACAGCAATTGAAAAGAAGAAGGAAAAAACAAACAAAACTGAAAATCATCAGTATTCATCATTTGATTTCCAGAACTCATCAGATTGAATCTCATCATCTGAGTTTTGGCATTGATCTAAAAATTTCAAGAAGACAAGTGCCGTACCAAAGAATTGGGCAATTCTGGTTGCGACAAGTCCTCTAATCTCAGGTGAAAGTATTGTAGTTTCAAAATCAAGAAAGCAAGAAGAGAACACAAAGACATAAAAAGGAAAAGAAGTAGTACGTGCCTTGCCAAGAAATCATCAGATCAGTGTCATCATCTAATTTCTTGGCTTGTAACGAACCAGATTTTTCGCGTTCGAAAATCGACATCCATACTTTACATCGAACTCGCATGTCGTAGATTCGATCGTTCAAATCCGAGTCGCCGGAGCTTATAACACAATTAAATAAAGAACACAGCGGAAGAAAAAGAATAATACACTGATACACATCATCGATACAATATCTGATACAACAGATGATATAACGAATATCAATATACATCAGAGATATGATACACTAAAATAGCAGCGGAAAGGAAAAATAGATAACATCTAGCAGCGGAACAAATAATCTCAAGATAGTCTTCAAGGAGGAACTCCAGCAGCAGTTCGAACCAATATCACGATATACTAAGAGAAGCAAGTCTCGTCCATATCCGAAGACTGAACTAGGTCCAGAGAATCTACCAAACCTAACTATTTGAAAAACCCAACTCTAGATTGCTCGTGTGGAAAACAGTGAGCACCCATAGTTTAGGGAAGAACAATAAACTCCGGACCAGTCATGGGACTGGTGTGAATAACAAAAACAGTTTATCTTTAAAAATAACAACAAGAGAATTTTTAAAGTCAATTCGCAATGCTTTTTGAAAATGAAACAACCATAAGACCTCCCGCCACACACACAATGCAAACGCAGAATTGGAGGAGATTTCTTCTTATGATAGTCAAACATGCTTGATACGCGATTTTCTTTGATATTGTTATCAGTGCAAAGTGCAGAAAACATTTCGAAAGTAGAATATAAATCTTAGCCAACATACGACCATTATCGTATGCCTACTATAGCTACCATCCAAATAGTGGTGACCACCATAAGTGAATGGCAGGTTCTACAACTAAAATCGTACAGGGTTTCTTATTGGATGAATGGATTTCCAACAAATGGTCGGGCTAAGGAACTTCCTACTGCCACATGGGATCGCCTCTGGCGGGACGTCCCGAGAACCTAACCGGATCTCTGCCAACACAAGGTCGGGTTACCTCTGTAACTAGGTAACTACTACTCGAGCATGCCACTCCCCAGTCCTTTGGGACCTTTATCCGAGGCGCCTCTAAGCAACAACCACACGGTAAATGAGATTGGAGCAACCACATAGGTTAAATATCAGGGCTCCATACCTAATACCACCCTTTACCAGAAGGGAATGACACACCCTAAAGGGCGCGACCCTCATAACCTTGCCGCACCTTTCCTATTTCGACCATTTCCGGGGTGTGAGGTCCTGATGCAGTCTCGTCCACAAAGCTACACTTTATACAAAAGCCATGCTCTGATCATAAATAATCAACAAATGATCACTAACACACAGCAGGACTCAACATGCCACACTACCAAATTGGGAGTATATCGCTGATAACCTTCAACTACATAACCCCTGAGTTCGTACGTCTCAGGGAAGGGTGTTAAGCTAAGATAATAAATTCTTCGCCGCCACAGATACGTATTTGAAAGAAATCTACTTTATGTCTCAAAGTGTAGTGTCAGACATACAACCATACAAGTCTGTTCCGGGTTCGAACAAAACCGAAGGCACTTCCAAAGAAGTCCTTGCAATCCGGGTATACACAATCCTGATCGGACTTCCCATCACTTACGGAATCTCTATACAGTAGCTACTCGATGCAGAAACAATCGATAGGTTATCCTATCATGCTCACAAATACCCAGTCTTCAGCTTCGGTTTTCAAATGCTATCCATAACGTCGAATCACATATTCCGAATGGGTTATACGACACAAAGGTCCTCTCCCGGCTAAACGGAATAGTGAGCGCAACATTTAAAACATATGGATGTGGGATTTTAATTAAGTCACAACTTAACAATTCAAAACTTTCTTGCAAATGGTTTAAAACCAATTACCATTTTCAAATCTTTAAACAAAAAGATTCATTTCATTAAGTTCACCCATTTTTACAAAGATCCATTTACGGATTTCAAAACAATTTCCATTTCAATTGGATTAACTCGTTAAATCTTTAAATTAAAGATTTAACTTATAGGTTTCAAATCGTTTCCATAATTTGGAAAGTCATTTTCATTTTTAACTTGAAATCCTTTTAACACAAATTAGACGTTCATTACTTAAGTAAAAGCTCTTATTATTTGAAAACAAATAGTTTTCATTTCAGAAAAATCCAACTATATTTGCACGAGTGAAAGCCCTTGAATTATATCCAAATTCCCAAATCAATATCTTTAAAATGGTTTAATCCATATATAGCTTGTATAACATCTTTTAGACCATAATTTCTAAATCATTGAATTCAATTTCAAATTTTGAATTCAAATTTTAAATCAAATTATTTAAATTTCAAAACTCAATCAAGTTATTCAAAATAAATTTCATCTTTGAAATTCCATTTCAAAAGCTTTTCACTTTAAACCCAATCCATTTCCAAAACATTTGAATTTAAATATTCCACTTTAAAAAACATTTCAAAATATGTGACTTAATCGATTTCCTCGTGAAATCCATATTGGTGTGTGTATAAGTGTGGTCAAGGGGTTTTACACAATGGTGCAACATCATAAATCGTCACAGATTCGCAATCACCCAATATCCATAAGCGGTATATTCCAATAACGCTTATCTATATACACAGATTCACAGATAGAAAATATGAATGCATTATAAATAAATGAAATTACATTCATCACAGATCACACTGAAAACAATTCATAGCACAATGCATAACATCTCAGAAATATCAAACAGTTGAACAGTCAATAGGGTTCAAACATCCATAATTGAACTCAATAAATTATCTGATTAATTTAAATCAGATGGGTCATGGATCATGGTTAATTAACTTTAATTGGTTTCAAATCATTTGATTAATTATCCTTTCATCATTTATTCATTAATCAACTTTTAATTATTTAATCACATATTGTACAAATATCTGATTATTTAATTAATTAAGTGTTAACTGTTACCTAATTAATCCTTAATTGCATAATTAATTCTCCCTTAATTAATTAATCTTAAACCTCAATTAATGAATTTAAACCTTCAATTACTTATTTAATTAATCCAAACATTAATTAATTAAATAAGTTAATTATCCATTTTAATTATCTTAAAAATTTAATGAATCCAAATCATTAAATTCTATTTATCTTTAAGTTAAAACATTTCTTACTTAATCAAAACATTTAAAACAATTTGGTTTCAAATTTACTTTAAATTTCATTTTAAATTTACGATTTAAAATGAATATAATTTGACTTTAACAAAGTTTAAAAACACAAACCTACCTTTTAGATTTTCATGTTAAAGAAATATTTATTTTATAAAGAAGTTTTAAAAGAATTTAAAACCAAATTTATTCTAAATTAAAATCAATTTTTTTTTAAATACACTTTAACAATTAAAATTGTCTAAATCATTTTATATTTTAAATCTTCCATTTATTTCAAATCTGGAATACATATTAAATTTAGATTCCAGATTTAAACTTAGGTTTTAAAAACTTTACTTATTTCTAAAACTTCATTTTTAAAATTTGAACTATGTAACATTTTTAAAGTAGTTAAAGAAATTTGAAGTTTAAACTTAATTTATTTAGAACCGAGATTCAAACATAACTTGAACCTGTTTAAAACCTTGGATTTAAACTTATTTTTAAAACGTTGCTTTTCATTTGAACTAGCTTTTACATTTTATTTAAAATTTTAAAACAGGGCAGCAGGTTTCTTAAAAACAGCTGTAGTAAACAAAACAACCCGAGGCGACATTGAAAAGCTTCGAGTCCAAACCACCTTTACTTCGAGCCTGGAATACAAATTACTCGAGAAAACAACTTTCCCCCAATCCAACTCATCAGAACGCAAGAAGTCCACCGTGCACATGCACGGTGGCGCCGCTCATCGTTGATCATCAACGATGACTGCCACAAATCGAAAACTAAACAAGCATCCTACCTCGATCATCATATCAACGTCTCTAACTCGAAAACAATTTCGAGTGTCAACGCTGGAACCAGTACTTGGGAACACAAGAACCATCTCCTCTTCAAACCTGGAAACCACTCGTTCACCCAACCTCGGCCATCGGAACGCTTAGAACTCCAGTCAACTCTTCGTCGACATCCTCTCCTCCACCTCCCAGAAGCGCGTGGGACACGATCGCGTATTGATGACGAACTCGACATAATACTGACAAGTGCAAAAACTTGAAGTAAAAACCTAAAAGTGGTTCGACCCAACAATTTATACAATTGAAAAATTATCTGATAATTTTCCTAAGAACAGTGATGATCACACTAGCTTCACTTCAAGTTCCATCATTTTAAATTGGATCGATAACCAGAATTTTGCAAAAATGCAATCTTACTTTATATACAAACTGATCTTTAAATATAAATCTAAAAATCTTGATTTCACTTTTAAAATTCCTAGTTTTTGATGAAAAATCAAATTATATTCCTGCAACATCAATTTGTCAAGGTCGAGATTTGGATATGTATGAAATTTCTACTGTAACTTGAACATACAGTGTTTAAGCTACAATGTCACTTGCAAATTTACTTCCAAGTCATGAATTTTAGTTTTAAACAAGTTTATTTAACTTGAGTTTTCTAAGTTTAAAGTGTTTACAAGAAGAAGCATTGAAGTTTTTCCATTGTTCTTTGCTCTATACACAAACATATAGAAGAACAGGGCATAATAGATTTTCCAGAGCAACAAAAATTCACAGAACAACTTGTTTATAACATTTAGCAAACATAAGATTTTTCATAAACTAGATATCAAAATTTAAATTTCAAGAAAGTATGTTTACTCACTTGGATCTCGAAATGGACAAAGCTGCTTTCATTTTAAATTAGGCTTTTGAAATGTGTTGGAATCCTCTTCTTGAATCTCTGATTTATTGAGATGTTTGTTGTTCGACTGGATTTTTTTAAGTTGTGAATGGTATGTATTTCAGATGTAGTTAGTTTGAATGATCGAATTGAGATGAAAATGTTTAGTGTTTATAAAATGGGTTTACAGGATGATAAAAAACTTGTTGTACCATAGGCAGAGATATTTTTTTCATTTTGGAGGCTGAAGTGATATTTGTTTTGTGGGATGATACACGGTGAATATATTTTGTACTAAAATTGTTTTGTCGAATTTTTTCAGAGATTTTTGTTTTCCAGTGGTGGTTGATAGGATATTAGTATATGCAAACATTAATTTCCTTTGTCTTTTTTTCTTTTTGTTTAAGTGTACCTACATATTTATCTTGTTTTCTTCTTTTGTAAGACATTCATATGTATTTAGTTTTTTTCTCTCTTCATTTTGCAAGCCTACAACTCGTACAGGTGATGATATGTTTTGTACAAGTGATATTTTGTACAATGAGTTCAGAGATTTTCTTTTTCTCTTCTTCTTGGCTACAAATCTTGCTTTTGTGAGCTGAGATGATATTGCATTAATTGTTCTTGTCTTTTATCATAAGCTAATGCTTATTAATTTTTCCTGTTTACACAATTTTTGTTGTTTTTCCTTATGTCTACATACTTATCCAATGTTATTTGTTAATACTTGAATATACTTTTATCATTTCTTTCGTCTTTTCTTTGGAATTTAAATGAAATCCTATTATTAACATGTTGTTTAAATTTATTCATGTGTTTACTTATATTATTACATAACTATATAATTTGTCTTATGTATATCTAATTTCTATTTCTAACATAAGTATTTATTTTATCTTACATACAAATTATTTTGTATTGTTCTATATAGTTATTTGAATAGTTTATATTTTATATTTATTTTTTTGATGTATTTTGTAAGTACATTCTATTTGTGTTTTATCTTACTTATTTTGTAAGTATAACCTGGTTGTATTTTGTTTTACTAGCTTGCTTTGCATTATGGTTCTAAAATATAAATAAATTTTCTATAGTTAATAAGTTGTTTAAATTTAGTCGTGTTTTACTTTATATTCTTTATAATTTGTAAACAAGCTGTTTCATATATATTTGAGTTGAGTATATTTGTTGTTTTAAATTTGTTAATGTGTTACTTTAAAATTTACATAATTTATTAACATATTTTATTTGAATTTAGAAACTTTCAAATCAGTTTACGAATTAATTTCACAATTTTTATTCAAAAATAAAATTAATTATAAATTCAAACACAGAAAAAAAATCTGGGATCGTTACATGGCTGCAACAAACCTGTCTTCTCGTCTCAGTGTCTATTATCTTCTGAATTTTTCTTTTTCTTGTTTTTGAGGAGTTTTCATCATGGCCAGTGAAGGATCAGAAACTTCAAGCAATGGAGGGAACAGTCAGCAACCAAATGCGGTAGAGAATCTAATCAAGTTAATTAATCTTCACAGTCAGCTGATCACTGTACATTTAGATGAAGATAATTATCTTCTTTGGAAACTCCAGATTGGTACAACAATCAGAGGCTATGGACTGGATGGCTTCATTCTTGGGACACATACATCCCCGCCAGAGCACATCCCTAATCAAGAAAATAATCAAATCATAAATCCTGAATATATCAAATATCAAGGACAGGATAGTTTGATAAGTTCATGGCTTTTATCCTCAATCAGCACTAATCTGCTGCCTTAATTAGTAGGATGCAAAACATCACATGAAATTTGGACAACAATACAGCAGATATTCAGTTCTCAATCTGCAGCTAAAATCATGCATTACAAGAGACAACTACTGAATATCAAGAAGGAAAATTTATAAATGAGAGAATATCTCTCAAAAGTCAAGACAACATGTGATTTGTTGGAGGCAGCAGACCATAAAGTGTCTGAAACAGAACAAATATTGACTGTGCTCAGTGGTCTTAATGAAGAATATGAAGCTGTAGTGGCTGTAATATCCTCTAAAGAAACTCTACCATCCATGCAATATGTCAATTCAACATTACTGGCCCATGAAGGGAAAATTGATCACAGAAAACCATAAGAATCAGATTTATCTATCAACTATGTAGTGAATTCCAAAAATAAAAGTCAAAAGAATAACAACAGAGGAGCACAAGCCTTTCAAAGAGGGAGTTAATCAAACAGGTCTAGAGGCAGAGGCAGGTGGAACAACAATTCAAGACCAAGATGTCAGATTTGTGAAAAGCTTGGTCATACAGCTATGAGATGCTATTTTAGATTTAATACAAATTTCAAACCAAATCAAACAACTAATACACAATGAGGTGGTAATTCTAGTGCAAATATGGCACAGATTCAACAAGATTCAGGCAACTCATCAGAAAATTCAAGAATGTGTCATCTGAATGAATCAGCCAGACCTGAACATATCAATGATGAAAGTTGGTACCTAGACTCAGGTACAACAAATCATATCACTAACAATTTGGATAATCTAAACTTGGGCAATAAAGAGTACAAAGGTAATAGTTCCATTCACATAGGAAATGGTGAGTCCATAAAGATATCACA
The DNA here is from genome assembly GCA_030765085.1 of Allium cepa. Lineage (NCBI taxonomy): Eukaryota > Viridiplantae > Streptophyta > Magnoliopsida > Asparagales > Amaryllidaceae > Allium > Allium cepa. Next base: position 761,299,975 of record CM060937.1, on the reverse strand, counting down.
CACTGGTATTGCTTGCATCAAAGGTAGAAGAAAACTTTACCTCAATAACTTATTAAGAGTTCCACAAATTAAAAAGAATCTCATGAGTGTATCACAGTTTGCAAGTGATAACAATGTCTATTTTGAATTTTATCCTACATACTGCTTAGTTTGAGACATACCGACTAAAGAAATTCTTTTACAGGGTGAACCTGTCAAAGTTCTATACAGATTTAATTCTGTAAATTCAAGAGACTCTGAAAAATGCTATAATTTTTCTGAAACAGTTCAATCCAATGACAGATTGAGCAAATTTGATGTATGGCACTACAAGTTAGGGCATCCCAATGTTAATGTCGTCAAGAAAATAGTGGCAGAAAATAAAATCTCTGTTGAAAATATCAATTTGCCATTTGTCTGTACATATTGCCAAATGGGTAAAAGTCACAAACTTCCTTTTTCTGACTCATTGACTGAATATACTAAACCACTAGAATTGATAGCTACTGATCTCTGGGGGCCAGCACCTATCAATTCAGATTATGCTTATAATTATTATATCTCTTTTATTTTGCTTAAAATAGTATTAGAACAAAAATTGCTCTCACATGGTGAATTTGTTCAACTTATGATTGTTGCTAAATGAATTTATCACTTATGTTGTTAAAGTTCCTGTTACAAGGATTTGACTTAGATGATCAAGCACCTAATATATGACAGATCTCATGCTATGTTTAACCTTTAGTTATCTATTTGCATTTTGGATGTTCAAACATTTGCTCTATCTGTAACGTCAAATTTGTAATACAGTGCTTATAAATAATATTAGTCTAAAATTCTACTTACATGGCTTTTTTTTCAAATTATCACTGGTATTAGTTATATTTTATCGATGTGTAGCCAAAGCTCTGTTTGGGTTGATTTAGCTTGACCTTCAAAGGCCGATTGAACCATAAATATACCATTCTGTAACCTTTGGTGGTGGTATTTATTTACGTTTTGAACTTTTCTAAAATTCTCTCTACTCAAAAAATAATAATTTGTGAGATGATTTACTCAATTGTTTAACGAACTCAACATTATACACATTTGGGGATGCACTACTAGTACTATAAATGTTACACACACACAAATATATATATATATGTATATATATATATTATATAATGTAATAGGAATGTAGTGACATTGCAATTTCTTACTTAGGAATAACACTCTTATATCATTTTCTTATGACTGAATTGATATAAATAACTTGGATTTTTTGCGCATTTAAATATTGCATCAAATTCCGGTAGCAGTTCAGGCATGTAAATTGCAACCGTGGATTGGACGATATAGCTTCCTAGGTTATTAATTGCTTGTAACGGCCCGCTATTTTGGACCATTCAACTCGACAATAAAACCATACATGTCCGACTTGAATAATTCAAAATACCGCGTTGTTAATTTAAATTTGGCAAACTCAACATATACAGTAAATAAAACATCAATATCACAGACACAGAGTAATATAATGCAACGGAATAGATAAAGAATAGTAGTTCATGAAGCTACTATATACATCAGAGTTAGAAATAAAGTACATCTGAATATCTCAAATACAGTGAAGTCTTCAGTACGAACCAATGACTCCTCTGAAATAATCAACTGGAAAAGATGAAAGCTGAATCGATAGTTGGACCTCCAACAAAGCTCCAAACTCCAAAGGTGAGTCTCTAACGCTTTGTCTCTTAGTTTGACCCGAGCATAAAGAAAAACACAAAACACTCGAGTCAGGATTAACATTCTTATATCTATAAATCCAACTCAAATGAAATATCAAATGAAATATATTTAACTTAGAGGATGTTTAGGATAACCATCCTCTAAGGATCCAAGGAAATCTACATGGTAGAAATATACACTATAACACCGTGGTCATTTCAATTTTATTTACATTTCAAAACTAAAATATCATTTTCATTTCAAATATCTTTATTTTCCAAATTAGTATATATATCCAATAATTTATGAAGTAAAGTATATTTATTTCCTCAAACTTCACAAATCGCTACAAAATTCAACTCAACTTTCCCGTTCAAATTTAATTAAATCAAAATTTATCAATTTCCATTCAATTTAGTTTCTGACTAAACTAATTCAAATTTTATCTATTTTAAATACGGATTTGAACCACAAAATAAACCATTTAAATTTCAATATAATTCGAAGTTAATATATTTCGGAGCTTTAAATATTCAACATTTCAAAGACTAAACTTTGATAGTTGCATTTATCTCCCAACTTGACTTCATTATTATTTAGTTTTGAAATATTCACTAAATAAATTCAATATTATTTATATGACCTTAAATTTACATTTTCTATATATTACCATCGATTTCCTTAGACACGAAACATCCATTAAATTTCTTAAATAAAAATTCAAGTTATATGATCATATGTTAAAGTTTCGAATTTAATAGTTTCAAATTGATTTAACTAAATAAAATCCTTAATTAATGACAAATTCAAATAAGTCCCAAATATATCTTCAAACCTTAGCTTATAAAATTTATTCCACAAATCTATTTCAGAAATACAAATTTAATAAATCCTTAAACATATTTCATATTAATAAAATCAATCTAAATTAAATTATCTTAATATTAAATATATATATATAAAATAACCTTTATATATAATACTTTAAATCAATATTCATTAAAACCGTATATTTCTTTTCAAGTCAATAGAAATTATTTTCAAAACATTCATATAGACCACGACGTCAATGTAAAATTTTCTATTCTATGGACAAGGGATACAGATATTTATCATTTCAATCCGTAAGTTAAATATATACGGGTGGATATCATTTCAACCCGAAATCCCAAATTCAATTCAAATGAAAATCGCTTGGGTTTATCATTTCAACCCATAACGAAATTCTCCTATTCTAAATTCCGTTCGGCTATGTATCGTTTCAACCCATAGTGATTCATATATTAACAGGGAACTTGCAGAGTGATAACAGATATGAAATAATAATAACAACAGGCATATATCATCAAATATAAATATAAACAAATGGATATGGTGTCATATCCCATAAGTTAACAGTTACAGATAATAGCATATATAACAATTTAAATAACTACAGCATCATATTTCAATTATCGTTTCAATTTAATCAAATTTAACAAATAAAAGAATGTCAATCATGAGTGATTGCTCACCTTTCGAGGGTAGAGAATACAGAAGATGACATGGATACGCACACTGATATGGACACTGAAATTTGAATTATAAATCCGAGCACGAATTTCAAAGCAAAGTAGGATTGGCACGAATTGGTTGAACGAGGTTGATAATCAAGAATTTATGAATTGAATCAGAATCAGTCTGATATATACAGAAATTTTTGCTATTTTAATAAAAATCAAAATTGCATCCCTAAGAAAAATTTAAAGTCGAATCATATATATATATATATATATATATATATATATATAATTTACCTTTTTTTCATACACAAACCAATAGTTTTAACATTTGAAATAAGACATGTATGTTAAATAAAAATCCTTATAATTTTTCCAAACCATTTTAATTTTTGCACATAGATCAAAATTTCTATTTACAAATCTAAAACCCAAACCACCCCATGCGACCTATGTATATAATATCATTAAGATTTATATTTTAAAATAAGATCAATATATAAAACTTCAACAAATTACACTGCTTAAATCTCATTTATAAACTACTATATACATATGATACAAAATCCACTTCACAATACAATTATAAATTTTAAGCACTTTACATATATATATAAAGTAATATATAACTACCCATAAATATTGTAACGACCCCAGATTTTTATGAATTCAAATTGATAATTTAAATGGATTTTTGAATTAAAATTTGCAACAATTTATTCTAGATAGATAGATTGATGCGAGTTTCCCCGAATCAAATAAAAAAGTATATTAAGTCATATGGGTTTGAAATTTTGTATATACAAGTATATATATGTATATATTGGATTTTAAATAAATTCTTAAATAAATGATTTTTAAATAACAAATAATATACTTTGGACACAAGTATAAAAATAAATAAATAAATTGATTTAAAAATTTATAAATGATAATTTGAGTTATATAAAATATATATAATAAATACAAGACGAAAGTAATAAGAGTAAAATAAAAATAGAAGTAAATTTAAAATGCAAGAATAAAGCAAATACATTTAAGTAAGCAAAATAAAAATATATATATATTTTTACATAAATAAACAAATGCATAAATGAGAAACAAAACAAAGTAAGATATATAAACAAAGTAAAATAAGTATTAGCAATAAATGTTTCAAATAAATATATGGTTATAAAAAAATGACCTAGACATGCATATAAACTTATAAGAAACTCTTATAAAAAAAAAGAAAACAATATATATGTCAAAAACAATATTCATCATAACCTTACATAAACAAAGGTATGCAATACAAAATAATACAAACAAATACAAATATAAGCATAAACAAATACAAGAGCTTGTAAATTTAATCAAGCAAGTTATGTTATATAAAATAGAAATTTATTTAAGTTATTAAAAGCAAAGTAAAAGAAAAGAAAATACAAGATACATTCAAGTATTCAAACAAAAGAAATAATCCAAACCATACCTTTACATATTTGTACAGCCGAGACAAGAAAGAAATAAACAAAATAATTGAATAAAAGCAAATAAAATAAAAGAAATAAACAAAATAAAATAGAAGAAGCCACATCAAACTAACATCCTACAGCTGAAACTAAAGAGAATCAGTGACAATATCTCCAGGCATGTTTATAAAATAAAAAGTACAAACAAAAACACCTCTGCTAAAATCCAGCATCACTGCAGCCATACTGTTATACACCTCAACATGGAAAAAAGACCACTTCAGCATACTTTAGAATTGTACAAAAAAAGTATAAAGCAGTCTGTAATCTGCCACTATATATAAACCAATTTCTTCAATTCATTTCGATCATCTCAAACTTTAACAAGAAAAAAAAAACTGAAGCAACTTACATAAACCAAACATCTGAGAACAAAGAAGAAATTTAAGATAACAACTTTCACCCAGTTTTCAACTTTGCAAAGTTAAAAAGGATTTCAGTTTGAAGACTTCTGGACGTCAAGAAGCAAAGGAGCTTCAGATCAAACAAACTCTAACCTGTAAACTCCTGGATTTAAGCAATGATTTGGAAGGTGAGTAAACATACTTTCTTCGATTTTAAGTATGACAATTAGCTTCTGATGTTTTAGGTTGTCATATATATATCGAAAATAAATGGAAATATATGGATCTGTATTGATTTATGCATTGAAAGTTTCTATTCCTGATTATTGGCAAGTTTTGAGTAAAAGAAGTAAAGGATATTAATACCTATACATTTAAATAAATTTTAAATCTAGAAATGTAAGTAGTACAGATTGTTTAACTGGAATTAGAGCTTGGGATTGAAATTGAAGCATTACAGTAAGGAATAAACACTGTCTATTTTAAGTTACAGGTGAAGAAATCAAATGATTAAAACTCGAATGTTTAAATTTGTAAGTTCAGTAATATAACTAGATTTCATACACATAATTGTGATTTTTAGCATAAGAATTATAATTTTTACGCAAGAGTATTAAGAGCAGTTTTGAAATGAAACAAAAATGGGTTTTCGTCAAAATTGGATGATCAAGCTAATTTTAGATTCTGAAAATTGATATGAAGAAAGTGTGTAATCCATTTAACACCAGAAAAATGCTAAAAAAATTATTTAATGAAGGGATTGTGAGTTCGAATCAATAGTAGGGTTTTTGGTTCGATATTCTAGGCTCTGTTTTCTTTCGATGATCGCGCCGCCTATGGGTGACCGAGTGTGAAGCGGCGCTGGGTGATGGCAGAGGGGTAGTTGGCGATGGCGTGGCCGAGAGTGCGTGATGACTGGTGGTCAGAATCGCCTATACGAAGTGCTTTTAGGTGGCTGTGTTAGTTCCTGATGGTGATGGATGGTCTCGATTTTGACCTAGGGCGAAGCTAAGGGATTTGGGTGATCTGGCGAGGTGAGTGGATCATGGGTGACTGGTGGGGATCGGCGACAACGATCGGAGTCGCTCCGATCGCGTGTACACGTGCACGGCGGTGGTGATTTGTTGCCAGTGCAGTGGGGATTCAAATGGCTCGGGTTGTGCTCGTGTAAAGTGGAGTGTTGCTTCGGGTTTTGTCTTCAGGCCGTTGGGTGTGTGTGGCTACAGCAGTTTGATTAAATTTAAGGATGACGAGAATAATAAAAGTTACAGGAAAAAAAAAAAGGAAACAGGGAAGAAAAGAACAGGGGAAGAAGAAGAGAGGAGATCCAGGGGAAATGAAAAAGTATCTCGAAGTTTAACGCGAGTAAGCAGAAGGATATTCTCGGGTTTTGTTTTCTAAGTTTAGCTGATAACATTTTTTTTTAGTTAAGTTAATAATGTTAAGCAAAATCTCTGTTTTAGGGAAGTAATTAATGTTTTGAAATTTAAGTAAGAATTTACTATGAGTTTTAATTATGAGAATATTTTGGAATGTTTTGAATCCTAATTAATATTTTAATTAAGTAATAAATTAAGGTAAATGTTAAATTTAATTAACATTAAAACTTTTTAAGTTAGAAGTAATTTGATTTCAAAGTTAATTAAGAAGATTTTTAAATGATAAATCAGAAGGTAATTTAGATAAATGATTTTCGTTAAATAAATCCATTTGTTTGGAAAGAAATTAAGAATGATTAATTAGTAATTGTAACTAACTAAGTAATTAGAGGTCTATAAATTGGTAACTAAAGATTGGTTAATTTATTAATAATTATGTGTCTAATAAATTGGTAAATAAGAATTGCTAGTTAGATAATTAAAGTTAATTAATTATGTAATTGATTTAAAGGTTGATATAATTAATATGATTAATTTAGGATAATTTAATTAACTAAAGTATTTGATAAATAAATTAGTATCAAATGATTTGTAATTAATTAATCAAGATTGGATAATAAATTCATAAGTAATTAATTTAATTGGAGATAAATTAAATTACATAGGATTAAACGATAAATAAAATCCTGTTTATAAATGATTATTGGATGCTTGAATTACTTATGAATGATCGTATTATATGTGATGTCTTAAATTGATTATCCTATCTGATTTGTGATATTTTGCTGTATGGGTTGTGCTATGTATAATTTATTCACTTATTGATGATACATCTGTATATTATCCGTGAATCTGTACATGAAAGATAAGCGTTATAGTTTATATCGCTTATCAACTATATTTCTGTGTTTTGAATCTATGATGATTGAATGTTGTTGCACCATTGTGTTAAACCCCTGGACCACACCATACACACACAAATATGGATTTCACGAGGAAATCGATTAAGTCGCAGATTTTTGAAACAGTTAAATTTGAATCTTTTAATTCAAATGTTTTGGAAATGGAATCGGAATAAATGTGAAAAGCTTTTGGAATGGAATTTCAAAATAAAATTTATTATTTTTAAATTACTTGATTAAGTTTTGGAATTTAAATAATTTAATTTAAATTTAAATTCAATACTTGAAATTGAATTCTATGATTTGAAATTAGGATTAAAGATGTTATATTGGTTATATAGGGATTAAACCACTTTTAAGTATTGTTTTTTGGGAATTTGAATTTAACCCAAGGATTTAAACTCGTATAAATGAATCAGGTTTCCAAAATGAAAATTGTTGTTTTCAAATGATAAACACTTTTAGATAAGAACTGAGATTCCAGTTAATTAGGGGGATTTCAAGATTGAATAGGGAAATGATTTTCCTAAGTTATGAATAAATTCTTTTTGAAAGCTATGAATTAAATCTGTTTATTTTTTAACAGATTTAAATTGATGATTTGTTTAAAATCAAATTGAAATGAGATTGTTTTGAAAGCTATAAGTTAAATCTTTGATTTGAAGATTTAACGAGTTAAATTGAAATGGAAATTGATTCGGAAAATCTGTGAATGAATCTTTTGTTTAAAAGATTAAAATGTGAAAATTGTTTAAACCGTTAAAGGTTGTGAAAATGAATCTTTTTGTTTAAAGATTGAAATGGTAATTGGATTAAACCATTTGAAATAAAGTTTTGAATTATTAAGTTGTGACTTAATTGAAATCCCATTATCCATTTGTTTTTGAAATATCATGCTCACTATTCGGTTTAGCCGGGAAAGGACCGTTGTGTCGTATAACCCATTCCGAATATGTGATTCGACGTTATGGATAGCATTTGAAGACCGGTGATGAAGACCGGGTATTTGCGAAAGCGATAGAATGACCTATCGATTGTTTCTGCACCGAGTCGCGCCGGTATAGAAACTCCCTAAGTGATGGGAAATCCGATCGGGATTGTGAATATCCGGATTTCAAGGACTTCTTTGGAAGTGCCTTCGGTTCTGTTCGAGCCCAGAACAGACTTGTATGGATTGTTATGTCTGACATTACAATTTGAGATATAAAGCAGATTTCTTTCAAATATATTTCTGTTGGTGGCGGAGAATTTATTCTCTTAGCTTAACACCCTTCTCTGAGACGTACGAGCTCAGAGGTTATATAGTTGAAGTTATCAGCGATATATTCCCAATTTGGTAATGTGACATGCTGAGTGATGCTGAAATGATCATTGTGTTGATTATTTGTGATAGGATCATTTATTTGATCGTCTATCTTAGTGATCATTGTGTTGATCATTTGTTGACCCAAAGCACGGCTTTTGTATAAAGTGTGTTTTTGTGGACGAGACTTCGTCGAGCCTCACACCCCGGAAATGGTCAAAACAGGAAAGATGCGGCAAGGTTATTGGGGGTAGCACCCTTTAGGGTATGTACATTTCCTTCTGGATAGAAGTGGTATCATGGTATGGAGCCCAGATACTTAACTTATGTTGATATCGCAGATATATATATATATGATTTTGTGATTTGTTGCTGGGGCCCCGGTTAAAGGTTGGTTACGACCGGGAGGTGGCATACTCGTGTCAGTAGTTACCCAGTTAGGGGTAACCCGGCCTTGTGTTGGCAGAGATCCGGTTTGGTTCTCGGGGACGTCCTTCCAGAGGCGTTCTCATGTGGCAATGGGAAGTTCCTTGGCCTGACCATTTGTTGGAAATCCAAAGAAACAATACGAAACCCTGTACGGTATTAGTTGTATAACCTGCCATGGAATGTGGCGGTAACCTGCTATTGAACATGGTTAGCTATAGTAGGCATACGATAATGGTCGTATGTTGGCTAAGATTAATATTCTATTTTCGAAATGATTTTTACTACACTATGCACTAGTAATAATATCAAATGTTTCTTTTAATACGTATCAAGCATCTTTGACTATCATAAGGAGAAATCTCCTCTGATTCTGCGTTTGCATTGTGTGTGTGTGCGGGAGGCCTTATGGTAGTCTCATTTTTAAAAAGCATTGCGAATTGACTTTGAAAATCTTCTGTTGAATGTTTTAAAAGATAAACTGTTTTTGTTGCTCACACCAGTCCCACGACTGATCCGGAGTTTATTGTTTTCTTTCCTAAACTCTGGATGCTCATTATTTTCTACACGAGCAGTCTAGAGTTGGGTTTTTCAGATAGTCAGATTTAGTAGATTATCTGGAGTTAGTTCAGTCTTTGGATCGCACCAGTCTTGGTTATCTTGGTGCATCGTTATTGGGAGTTCAAGCTATTACTGGATTAGTTCTTGGAAATGGAGTTGCAGTTTCTGGAGTTCTTCCTTGAAGACTATCTTAGAGTTATATTGTTCCGCTGCTAGCGTTATCTATTTTCTTTTCCGCTGCTATTTATTGTATCATATCTCTGATGTATATTGATATCTATTGGATCATCTGTTGTATCAGATATTGTATCAAAGCTGTATATCAATGTATTATTCTTTTATTCCACTGTGTTATTTACTTAATGTTGTAATAAGCTCCGGCGAATCGGATTTGAACGGTTGAATCTACGGCATTCGAATACGAGTTGAAGTATGGATGTCGATTTTCGAGCGGGCAAAATCCGAGTCGTTACATGTGGTATCAGAGCTAAGGTGAAACTTTAGCTCAGGAGTGTAACACGTTAAGTAACTCATTATAGATAGGGTGAAGTATCCCTAGAATGAGTAATCCTTAAGATATCCGTTTGAATGCCTCAGTAAATTCTCTTACTATCTACCGATAGTAAGTATGAGTGCAAGAAGAGAACGAGATAGGGGACAGGGAAATACGACTATAATTGGTTGATACTCTGTAACAACAGTGGAAAAAAAGAAGTTTTGGTATAATAAGATGCCTTAAGAATTGTTGTAAAAAATCTTTACTTCGTATTTCATCAATTTCTTATCATTTTTGGATTTAAACCGTAATAAATAAGAATATGATTTGAAATTTGAATAAATTGAAAATTTCAATTTGAGTTGAAATTGGTTAATGAAATATAATGATAGATTTGAATTATAACGATAGAACGATTTTGTTTAAAACCAAATTTTGGATTTCTGTTATAACTTCTTGGGTAGAATAAAATCTGAAATATAAACTTGTTGTATTTCTCAACTTATAAAATTCTAAACTTAAGATCTTAATATTTGGATTTTGATTTTAATTGTAGAGAACAAACAGCGTTAGCCGAGGAGGAAAGGTCAGGAGAGTGGGTGATTATGCTTCATCCAGTAGGGTACGAGATGATGAAGGTGAGTCATCAGTTCATAGGGAATTCCCAGTGGAGCCTGTAGTGCAGCCCCAACCACCAGTGGAAGAAGAAGAAGATGAAGAGGAGTTCGAAGAAGAAAATGAAGACGAATTCAAAGAAGAAGATGAAGAGGAGTTCGAAGAAGAAAATGAAGACGAATTCAAAAATGAATATGAAAGGGAATTCGAAGAAGAAAATGAAGAAGAAAATGAAGAAGAGGTTGAGGTAGAAGAACCTGAAATGGAAATAGGTTCCGATGGTGATGAAGAAATTCATTGGGATTTGAATAATGCCATAGAAGGCGAGGAGCTGAATGGTGAAGGTTTTATTCAGATAGACTCTGATCCAGAGTATGATTACGTGACTGACAATGACGTGGAAGTTAGAGATCTGTCAGGGCCCGAGAGAGAGAGCTCTGATGGTGATGATTTGTAGTTGGTTAGATTAACTTCTTTTTGGGTATGGTGTATCTATGTACGCATTTTGAGCCTAGAATCTTAGTGAATGTTATGTTTACTAGTAAGAATATTATAAGTAGCAGTTAATATGGAATATATTATGAATTACCTGAAGAACCCACTATGTTTACTAGTATCATTTAAATTGGCTTTAGTCTATTCTGTGTATGTATAATTCATGAAATGAGCTGTACAATTTCGAGGACGAAATTCATTTAAGGGGGGAAGATTGTAACGACCCCAGATTTTTATGAATTTAAATTGATAATTTAAATGGATTTTTGAATTAAAATTTGCAACAATTTATTCTAGATAGATAGATTGATGCGAGTTTCCCCGAATCAAATAAAAAAGTATATTAAGTCATATGGGTTTGAAATTTTGTATATACAAGTATATATATGTATATATTGGATTTTAAATAAATTCTTAAATAAATGATTTTTAAATAATAAATAATATACTTTGGACACAAGTATAAAAATAAATAAATAAATTGATTTAAAAATTTATAAATGATAATTTGAGTTGTATAAAATATATATAATAAATACAAGATGAAAGTAATAAGAGTAAAATAAAAATAGAAGTAAATTTAAAATGCAAGAATAAAGCAAATACATTTAAGTAAGCAAAATAAAAATATATATATATTTTTACATAAATAAACAAATGCATAAATGAGAAACAAAACAAAGTAAGATATATAAACAAAGTAAAATAAGTATTAGCAATAAATGTTTCAAATAAATATATGGTTATAAAAAAATGACCTAGACATGCATATAAACTTATAAGAAACTCTTATAAAAAAAAAGAAAACAATATATATGTCAAAAACAATATTCATCATAACCTTACATAAACAAAGGTATGCAATACAAAATAATACAAACAAATACAAATATAAGCATAAACAAATACAAGAGCTTGTAAATTTAATCAAGCAAGTTATGTTATATAAAATAGAAATTTATTTAAGTTATTAAAAGCAAAGTAAAAGAAAAGAAAATACAAGATACATTCAAGTATTCAAACAAAAGAAATAATCCAAACCATACCTTTACATATTTGTACAGCCGAGACAAGAAAGAAATAAACAAAATAATTGAATAAAAGCAAATAAAATAAAAGAAATAAACAAAATAAAATAGAAGAAGCCACATCAAACTAACATCCTACAGCTGAAACTAAAGAGAATCAGTGACAATATCTCCAGGCATGTTTATAAAATAAAAAGTACAAACAAAAACACCTCTGCTAAAATCCAGCATCACTGCAGCCATACTGTTATACACCTCAACATGGAAAAAAGACCACTTCAGCATACTTTAGAATTGTACAAAAAAAGTATAAAGCAGTCTGTAATCTGCCACTATATATAAACCAATTTCTTCAATTCATTTCGATCATCTCAAACTTTAACAAGAAAAAAAAAACTGAAGCAACTTACATAAACCAAACATCTGAGAACAAAGAAGAAATTTAAGATAACAACTTTCACCCAGTTTTCAACTTTGCAAAGTTAAAAAGGATTTCAGTTTGAAGACTTCTGGACGTCAAGAAGCAAAGGAGCTTCAGATCAAACAAACTCTAACCTGTAAACTCCTGGATTTAAGCAATGATTTGGAAGGTGAGTAAACATACTTTCTTCGATTTTAAGTATGACAATTAGCTTCTGATGTTTTAGGTTGTCATATATATATCGAAAATAAATGGAAATATATGGATCTGTATTGATTTATGCATTGAAAGTTTCTATTCCTGATTATTGGCAAGTTTTGAGTAAAAGAAGTAAAGGATATTAATACCTATACATTTAAATAAATTTTAAATCTAGAAATGTAAGTAGTACAGATTGTTTAACTGGAATTAGAGCTTGGGATTGAAATTGAAGCATTACAGTAAGGAATAAACACTGTCTATTTTAAGTTACAGGTGAAGAAATCAAATGATTAAAACTCGAATGTTTAAATTTGTAAGTTCAGTAATATAACTAGATTTCATACACATAATTGTGATTTTTAGCATAAGAATTATAATTTTTACGCAAGAGTATTAAGAGCAGTTTTGAAATGAAACAAAAATGGGTTTTCGTCAAAATTGGATGATCAAGCTAATTTTAGATTCTGAAAATTGATATGAAGAAAGTGTGTAATCCATTTAACACCAGAAAAATGCTAAAAAAATTATTTAATGAAGGGATTGTGAGTTCGAATCAATAGTAGGGTTTTTGGTTCGATATTCTAGGCTCTGTTTTCTTTCGATGATCGCGCCGCCTATGGGTGACCGAGTGTGAAGCGGCGCTGGGTGATGGCAGAGGGGTAGTTGGCGATGGCGTGGCCGAGAGTGCGTGATGACTGGTGGTCAGAATCGCCTATACGAAGTGCTTTTAGGTGGCTGTGTTAGTTCCTGATGGTGATGGATGGTCTCGATTTTGACCTAGGGCGAAGCTAAGGGATTTGGGTGATCTGGCGAGGTGAGTGGATCATGGGTGACTGGTGGGGATCGGCGACAACGATCGGAGTCGCTCCGATCGCGTGTACACGTGCACGGCGGTGGTGATTTGTTGCCAGTGCAGTGGGGATTCAAATGGCTCGGGTTGTGCTCGTGTAAAGTGGAGTGTTGCTTCGGGTTTTGTCTTCAGGCCGTTGGGTGTGTGTGGCTACAGCAGTTTGATTAAATTTAAAGATGACGAGAATAATAAAAGTTACAGGAAAAAAAAAAAGGAAACAGGGAAGAAAAGAACAGGGGAAGAAGAAGAGAGGAGATCCAGGGGAAATGAAAAAGTATCTCGAAGTTTAACGCGAGTAAGCAGAAGGATATTCTCGGGTTTTGTTTTCTAAGTTTAGCTGATAACATTTTTTTTTAGTTAAGTTAATAATGTTAAGCAAAATCTCTGTTTTAGGGAAGTAATTAATGTTTTGAAATTTAAGTAAGAATTTACTATGAGTTTTAATTATGAGAATATTTTGGAATGTTTTGAATCCTAATTAATATTTTAATTAAGTAATAAATTAAGGTAAATGTTAAATTTAATTAACATTAAAACTTTTTAAGTTAGAAGTAATTTGATTTCAAAGTTAATTAAGAAGATTTTTAAATGATAAATCAGAAGGTAATTTAGATAAATGATTTTCGTTAAATAAATCCATTTGTTTGGAAAGAAATTAAGAATGATTAATTAGTAATTATAACTAACTAAGTAATTAGAGGTCTATAAATTGGTAACTAAAGATTGGTTAATTTATTAATAATTATGTGTCTAATAAATTGGTAAATAAGAATTGCTAGTTAGATAATTAAAGTTAATTAATTATGTAATTGATTTAAAGGTTGATATAATTAATATGATTAATTTAGGATAATTTAATTAACTAAAGTATTTGATAAATAAATTAGTATCAAATGATTTGTAATTAATTAATCAAGATTGGATAATAAATTCATAAGTAATTAATTTAATTGGAGATAAATTAAATTACATAGGATTAAACGATAAATAAAATCCTGTTTATAAATGATTATTGGATGCTTGAATTACTTATGAATGATCGTATTATATGTGATGTCTTAAATTGATTATCCTATCTGATTTGTGATATTTTGCTGTATGGGTTGTGCTATGTATAATTTATTCACTTATTGATGATACATCTGTATATTATCCGTGAATCTGTACATGAAAGATAAGCGTTATAGTTTATATCGCTTATCAACTATATTTCTGTGTTTTGAATCTATGATGATTGAATGTTGTTGCACCATTGTGTTAAACCCCTGGACCACACCATACACACACAAATATGGATTTCACGAGGAAATCGATTAAGTCGCAGATTTTTGAAACAGTTAAATTTGAATCTTTTAATTCAAATGTTTTGGAAATGGAATCGGAATAAATGTGAAAAGCTTTTGGAATGGAATTTCAAAATAAAATTTATTATTTTTAAATTACTTGATTAAGTTTTGGAATTTAAATAATTTAATTTAAATTTAAATTCAATACTTGAAATTGAATTCTATGATTTGAAATTAGGATTAAAGATGTTATATTGGTTATATAGGGATTAAACCACTTTTAAGTATTGTTTTTTGGGAATTTGAATTTAACCCAAGGATTTAAACTCGTATAAATGAATCAGGTTTCCAAAATGAAAATTGTTGTTTTCAAATGATAAACACTTTTAGATAAGAACTGAGATTCCAGTTAATTAGGGGGATTTCAAGATTGAATAGGGAAATGATTTTCCTAAGTTATGAATAAATTCTTTTTGAAAGCTATGAATTAAATCTGTTTATTTTTTAACAGATTTAAATTGATGATTTGTTTAAAATCAAATTGAAATGAGATTGTTTTGAAAGCTATAAGTTAAATCTTTGATTTGAAGATTTAACGAGTTAAATTGAAATGGAAATTGATTCGGAAAATCTGTGAATGAATCTTTTGTTTAAAAGATTAAAATGTGAAAATTGTTTAAACCGTTAAAGGTTGTGAAAATGAATCTTTTTGTTTAAAGATTGAAATGGTAATTGGATTAAACCATTTGAAATAAAGTTTTGAATTATTAAGTTGTGACTTAATTGAAATCCCATTATCCATTTGTTTTTGAAATATCATGCTCACTATTCGGTTTAGCCGGGAAAGGACCGTTGTGTCGTATAACCCATTCCGAATATGTGATTCGACGTTATGGATAGCATTTGAAGACCGGTGATGAAGACCGGGTATTTGCGAAAGCGATAGGATGACCTATCGATTGTTTCTGCACCGAGTCGCGCCGGTATAGAAACTCCCTAAGTGATGGGAAATCCGATCGGGATTGTGAATATCCGGATTTCAGGGACTTCTTTGGAAGTGCCTTCGGTTCTGTTCGAGCCCAGAACAGACTTGTATGGATTGTTATGTCTGACATTACAATTTGAGATATAAAGCAGATTTCTTTCAAATATATTTCTGTTGGTGTCGGAGAATTTATTCTCTTAGCTTAACACCCTTCTCTGAGACGTACGAGCTCAGAGGTTATATAGTTGAAGTTATCAGCGATATATTCCCAATTTGGTAATGTGACATGCTGAGTGATGCTGAAATGATCATTGTGTTGATTATTTGTGATAGGATCATTTATTTGATCGTCTATCTTAGTGATCATTGTGTTGATCATTTGTTGACCCAAAGCACGGCTTTTGTATAAAGTGTGTTTTTGTGGACGAGACTTCGTCGAGCCTCACACCCCGGAAATGGTCAAAACAGGAAAGATGCGGCAAGGTTATTGGGGGTAGCACCCTTTAGGGTATGTACATTTCCTTCTGGATAGAAGTGGTATCATGGTATGGAGCCCAGATACTTAACTTATGTTGATATCGCAGATATATATATATGATTTTGTGATTTGTTGCTGGGGCCCCGGTTAAAGGTTGGTTACGACCGGGAGGTGGCATACTCGTGTCAGTAGTTACCCAGTTAGGGGTAACCCGGCCTTGTGTTGGCAGAGATCCGGTTTGGTTCTCGGGGAAGTCCTTCCAGAGGCGTTCTCATGTGGCAATGGGAAGTTCCTTGGCCTGACCATTTGTTGGAAATCCAAAGAAACAATACGAAACCCTGTACGGTATTAGTTGTATAACCTGCCATGGAATGTGGCGGTAACCTGCTATTGAACATGGTTAGCTATAGTAGGCATACGATAATGGTCGTATGTTGGCTAAGATTAATATTCTATTTTCGAAATGATTTTTACTACACTATGCACTAGTAATAATATCAAATGTTTCTTTTAATACGTATCAAGCATCTTTGACTATCATAAGGAGAAATCTCCTCCGATTCTGCGTTTGCATTGTGTGTGTGTGCGGGAGGCCTTATGGTAGTCTCATTTTTAAAAAGCATTGCGAATTGACTTTGAAAATCTTCTGTTGAATGTTTTAAAAGATAAACTGTTTTTGTTGCTCACACCAGTCCCACGACTGATCCGGAGTTTATTGTTTTCTTTCCTAAACTCTGGATGCTCATTATTTTCTACACGAGCAGTCTAGA
The DNA here is from genome assembly GCA_030765085.1 of Allium cepa. Taxonomy (NCBI): domain Eukaryota; kingdom Viridiplantae; phylum Streptophyta; class Magnoliopsida; order Asparagales; family Amaryllidaceae; genus Allium; species Allium cepa. Next base: position 761,282,736 of record CM060937.1, on the reverse strand, counting down.
GTTGGGTTTTTCAGATAGTCAGATTTAGTAGATTATCTGGAGTTAGTTCAGTCTTTGGATCGCACCAGTCTTGGTTATCTTGGTGCATCGTTATTGGGAGTTCAAGCTATTACTGGATTAGTTCTTGGAAATGGAGTTGCAGTTTCTGGAGTTCTTCCTTGAAGACTATCTTAGAGTTATATTGTTCCGCTGCTAGCGTTATCTATTTTCTTTTCCGCTGCTATTTATTGTATCATATCTCTGATGTATATTGATATCTATTGGATCATCTGTTGTATCAGATATTGTATCAAAGCTGTATATCAATGTATTATTCTTTTATTCCACTGTGTTATTTACTTAATGTTGTAATAAGCTCCGGCGAATCGGATTTGAACGGTTGAATCTACGGCATTCGAATACGAGTTGAAGTATGGATGTCGATTTTCGAGCGGGCAAAATCCGAGTCGTTACAAATATACAGTAAAGCCTATACACAGACTTATATAAAATTTTAGACAACGGACGTACGATATAAAATTTTAGACAACGGACGTACGAATTACTTATATAACTTATATTATAACTTATTTTATAAATTTGTATAATACTGTAACCTGTGCAGACCGAAAGGATAAGTTAGAATGTAAACTTTACACAATGTATATAAATAGCAACTAATATAACTTTTTTTTTGCGAAAGCAACTGGTCTACACTAAAACACATATACACCCTTAACTTTTATGCAAACATGCATGCCAACTGAAATGAAAATTTATATATTAGAAAACTAACTCCATACATAAGTGTATGCAAAGTATATAGATATATATAAGGCCATAAAGATATATCTATAATTATTATAACTTTATATAAATATATGTCATATACGAACTTAGGAAAATAAACAACTTCAAAAGTCCTATACGACTTCCATAATAATAAGATGTAAATTGACCATCAATAAAAGTTATAAACCTGTTTATTATAAAAATATAAATATATATATAATAATGGATTTACAAAACTTATAAAATAAATCATACAATATGGTTTGTAAAATATACATATATGGACTCAAAGTTAAAACAAAAATGAATATAAATCTACTTGCCAAATATGAAGACTCCATTTGCAGATCCAACACAACTCACACATATTAAATATGCATACACTTCTAGAAACAAAACAAACTTTTCAAAAAAAAATGGAAACCACGTTTGGCTTATATATGTGTTCAAATCCAACAACTTTATATAAACCACTATATGTATGCATCTTAGATTTTTATACCACTATCAATATATCATAACTATACTCCATATAAACAAATATATGTATCAACTTTGAATGCTAGAATATGCATCAACATCACGTACATAGGACGTGTATTGATAAAATCATTCATATCATATATAAATATAAAACTATATATAATATATATATATATAACACTTGCAAATATAAACTTAACTTACCTATGCCTAGTTATGCGAACGGCAGAGGAAACAGGGGAGGGTCGCTGCGCCTTCGATGGATATAGCGCAAGGGGAAGAGTGGGTTTGGTAGTGGAGCGGAGTTTGGAAAAGGTGAAGGAGAGGCCGAAATTTGTAGTGTCAGGCAAGTTTATATAGAAGAGGAAGAAACAATAGAGAGGGAAAGAAGAGAAATCTGGGAAGAAGCAATAAAAAGGGAAGAAAATACGAACAGAAGTAAATGGAAACGACTAAATAAAAGTAACCAAAGAAATAGCACAATCACGTGCTATGATTCAGTTGAGGATTTAAAGAAAAATATTCACGTTGATTCAGGAAAATAATCAAAGCAAATAAATGGTAGCAAGTTTCAAATTTGAACGGAAGGAAAGAGAAAAGTCACAATTCCGGAAAAATATCAATGTAACAGCTACACATTGATTCAAGAGCTATTAAAGCAAATTTTAAATTGTGAAGGCAACGTTACTCTGCATTATATTTTTAAAATAAGAATGCTGAACGAAAATCAACAGTCAAATATAGTACGGTGTAATTTGCAAGAGTCACGCTGATTACTGAATAAAAATAAAAACAAAACGAATAACCGTTTATTTATTTTTTTAGAAGGTGGAAAAATGAAGAAATAAAAGGTCAGTGAAAGTAGGAATGAATATATTAGAAAAGTAACGCTTCTAGTAGCAACGGTCATCTTAGATTAAGATTAAAATTTTATTATAATTCATTACCGTGGCTATGGTTCAAATTTTTTTGAAAGCAAGGAAACCAAAATGTCACAATTGAAGGTGAGCTTTAAATTTTTAATAAACACAAAACGTATCTAAATTTTGTACGTTTATAACTTTTCGGCTGTAGAGTATATATATATAATGAATGGTCATAATGAAAGAAGTGGAAACAGGGAGCGTAGGAAAGGAAAGGTTAGAAAAATAAAATTTTCACCCTTGAATTCCGGAGATTAGTAAGGTAGCATACCTCTTTAATGAAATGTACAGCAACAGTCACAAGCTAAAATTTAGCTGAAAGTTTAAAGAAATGAGGGGAAGATGGGTTTTTTTTAAATTAATCACTTCCTAGAATTAATATGTCAATGAAAAAAGGAAAGGAGATGAATCAGGAAACGTATTATAACTTGTATATAACTATTAAACGGATAGATGGAAGAAAAGGTGAGCAGGTGAGTAAAAGTGGAAACTGATTTATAAGCGAAATGGAATGTGAGATGTTGCCTGGGAAGAAAATGGAACAGTTTAAAAATTAAAGGCAATGGACAACTGAAATTAAATGAGTATAAAACATGTAAAAGTTATATACTGAAACGGCTATAAATTTCAAAATATTATTTAAATTTTCTCAAAATCAAATTAAATACGCTAAATAAAACCAATAAAAATTAACAAAATTTTATGGGTCGTTACACTCTCCCCCACTCAAAACTTTTAGTCCCTGAAAAGGAAGAAGGTAGGAGAATAGAAACAACCAGAAAGATAAATAGATTGAAAGACAAGGATAAACAATTAATTAAGACCATATAAATTTTACTTGAAATATTCATTTGAAAATTTCATTTGAAATTAAATTTTCTTTAATACTAAAAAAGATTTTCAAAACCCATTGGTATTAAATATGTTAAATAACACTTAATAAATATATGAACACTATTTGAAAACAATTTATTTACATGGTTAGTAATATTTACAAGGAAGTTATTTAGAAACATTAACTCCATAATTTATAACTTACCAATTTTCTCTCAAAATACTTTTCAAATATTCTCACTAATCATTTACTTTAAATATGTTTATTTTAAATAAATAACTTCTAAAATATTTATAACACTAAAATTTTCTATTAAACCAGGTAGTATATAATTAAACAATATTTTAAAGGATATATTCAAAAGGAAAGGAAGGTAGATTCCAAAGATAGTATCGGGCACGAATCGTAAATTTCAAACTATAAGAATTTAAATTTTAAAAACTAATACAGAAATTTCTTGTTGGAAATATTTTTATAATGAAATACCTTTATAATAAAATACCTTTATAATAAAATACTTTTATATCAAAACAAATTTTCCTTTCGAAAATACTTTTATAACTCGATGTTTCAACAAGTTTATCCTCGTTCTTGCAGACTCTGGCCATGCGTTGATCAGGCGCAAAGCTAGAATTCTTTAAGTACTTAGTAGACCCGTTTCAACACCCAGTGAAAATAATTGAAAAATCTTTGAAAGCATATATGGAAAGTACAATCTAAACAAACCACCAAACCTAAAACTTTGTCCAACCATGGTTCGCACATACACAATGGTTACGCCTGGATCCCCCAGGAAACAATCCGTATCTGTAAGCTTTCTCAGTCCTGCGAGTTACGCCATGACGACTAGTAGGGTGCAGGACACACAATGGTTACGCCTGGATCCCCCAAGAAATAATCCGTACCCCTAGGCCGTCTCAGCCATGCAGTTTCGCTACTAATCGCGACCTACACAGATTGCAGGATACACAATGGTTACGCCTGGATCCCCCAGGAAACAATCCATACCCCTAGGCTAGACTCAGCCAGGCAGTTGCGCTATGCAGTCGCGAGAGAAAAAAAACCATGGGTTACGCCACGGTGGGAACAATCGAGTATCACATCCGGAAAACCAAAAATCAGAGAGAATAATATCGATAGAATGAATCCGCAATGTGGCCACAAAGCGGATATCAAGCAGAAGGCACTTCCATATCATTACTTCGAAAATATATATCATATAGTACCTTTTCAATTCACTTTCAAATATCATACTTGTTTAAAATCCATTATATATAGGATTTCATTTCCAAATCGAATACTTTCCAAATCAATAGTACATCAAATCATACTTATATAGACTTCGATTATAAAAAAAAATTCTCTTTCCAAATTGAGTACCTTTCAAAGCAATAGATTTCAAATCAACTTCATACTTAAATTCATTTTATATAAGTTCGACCACTCCCAAATCAAGTACTTAATAATATAAGGTTCTCAATTTCAAATCATTTCAATATCAATTCAGTTTCAAAATCATATATGATTTCACCAATTTTTCTTCCAAATTAAATATCTCAAGTCAAACAAATTCATTTCCAAAATCACCATATAAGTGCTGGTTTTAATTCCAATCTAATCTCCAAACCATATTTTTCTCAAAATCAATTATACTCAAATTGGTTCCCAAATTTATAGTTATCCTTTTAAAACCTTTAAACTATTTATTTCCATTTGAAATATCCAATTTACCTTTCTGAAAACCATTATTAAAACTAATTTCTTTTTCAAAACATTTCAAAACTAAATTCCATATTAGTATAATTCAAAATAGTCATATTCATTTACTTAACAAAAGGTTTCAAACTTAAACATACAAAACTAAACTTATATGCTTTATCAAATATTTTATCCTCTTCGAAATTTCTTAGCTTTGAAAATTTAACCTTGATTTGGAAGCGTTCGAACATTCAAAATGGTTAGGGAAATTAAATTTCCAATTCAAGAGTTGAAAATCAACAATAAATCAATAAATCAATTTCAATAGACAGGATTATACCAAATCAAATCCGAAACTCGAGGACTGAACACAGGTCTCACTTTAAATTGTTTCAAATATTTACATATATCTTTCGAAAATATCAAATTATACTTTGGAATTTGAAATCAAAAGTGGTTTTACCAAATTACTCGTATAGCAAAGCTATTAAAGTGGCCTCTCCCCACTCTGAAACTCGAAAATCAATGTCGATGGTGCGTGCACTCATCACCGAAATTATTTTCCAGCGACATAAGAAAGTTATGGGCTTCTATTTTCTTGAAAACTTCTTTGAATTTTTTTTTTCAAAATTATTGGAATTCATTTGAACTTGTTTGAAACATTTCTTATTCGGAAAATGCTTTTAAATCGTATTATTTTTATATATTTTCCATAATCTTAAAACCAATTTCAAAATACCGGAGTCCAATCTGTCGAATTTCAAATCCAAAACCTTTCAGTTATAAATCATTTTTATATAAATCAATTTTATAAATTTTCGAAATTTTAAATCTTTTCGAAACTTCAAATTCTTGTTTTTTAAAATGTATATAATCCTTATCGAAAACATTTTCTCTTTTATATATAGAATAAAATCATAGTTACCCAAATAAAAATTTTGGTATATAAAACAAATTTAAAATACAAACAAAACCCAATTTTCAATGGATGGTTCAAGAATGGATTTCGAAACAAAGATAGATATTTAAATTAAAGGAACTCTAATCAATAGAACCCTGATTCGAAGTTAGACTCGACTGAAGATGAGATAATTGAATTACAAAACAGATTTATGGCTATAAATCGCGGGAGGCCTTAACCGGGTCAACCGTGACTTCATGAATATGATCGATGCGGAATTCTAAGGCAAATCGACATTCGATCGCCAGATATAGAATTCGGCATAACCAGAGATAGCAACATCTAAACCGAGGATATATAAATCATCGGTGAATCAATGCCGATTGTAAAGGAGTTTTCATCCCCTTAACAAATCATTCAGTGGAGTCATGGGATACTCAAAAATCAAATGAATATAAATAAAAGAGAAAAGAATGAATTTCGGAACCGAGGGACATTCCAAAATTCGAAGGAAATCGAGTCAAAAGGGAAGAGATTCAACTCGAACGAAAGTGATTCTGTAAATAAGTTTACCATATATGCTAAGTTTTGCCTAGAGCCAAAGCTCTGATACCAACTGTAACGGCCCGCTATTTTGGACCATTCAACTCGACAAAAAAACCATACATGTCCGACTTGAATAATTCAAAATATCGCGTTGTTAATTTAAATTTGGCAAACTCAACAAATACAGTAAATAAAACATCACAAATCACAGACACAGTAATATAATGCAGCAGAATAGATAGAGAATAGTAATTCATGAAGCTACTATATACATCAGAGTTAGAAATAAAGTACATCCGAATATCTCAAATACAGTGAAGTCTTCAGTACGAACCAATTACTCCTCTGAAATAATCAACTGGAAAAGCTGAAAGTTGAATCGATAGTTGCACCTCCAACGAAGCTCCAAACTCCAAAGGTGAGTCTCTAATGTTGTGTCCCTCAGTCTGACCCGAGCGTAAAGCAAAACACAAAACACTCGAGTCAGGATTAACATTCTTATATCTATATATCCAAATCAAGTGAAATGTCAATTGAAATATATTTAACTTAGAGGATGTTTGGGATAACCATCCTTTAAGGATACAAGGAATTATCTACAGGGTAGAAATATACACTATAACACCGTGGTCGGTACAATTTTATTTATATTTCAAAAATAAAATATACTTTCATTTAGAATATCTCTATTTTCCAAATTAGTATATATATCCAACAATTTATGAAGTAAAGTATTTTTATTTTCTCAAACTTCACAAATCGCTTCAAAAATCAACTAGACCTTCCCGTTTAAATTTAATTAAATCAAATTTTATCAATTTCCATTCAATTTAGTTTTTGACTAAACTAATTCAAATTTTATCTATTTTAAATACGGATTTGAACCACAAAATAAACAATTTAAATTTCAATATAAACCAAGTGTAACGACCCGCTATTTTGGACCATTCAAATCGACAATAAAACCATACATATCTGACTTGAATAATTCCAAATACCGAATTGTTAATTTAATTTGGCAAACTCAGCATAAACAGTAAATAAATAAACATAGTCACGGACACAGAGTAATATAATGCAGCGGAATAGATAAAGAATAGTAGTTCATGAAGCTACTATATACATCAGAGTTAGAAATAAAGTACATCCGAATATCTCAAACACAGTGAAGTCTTCAGTACGAACCAATGACTCCTCTGAAATAATCAACCGGAAAAGATGAAAGTTGAATCGATAGTTGGACCTCCAACGAAGCTCCAAACTCCAAAGGTGAGTCTCTAATGTTGTGTCTCTCAGTCTGACCCGAGCGTAAAGCAAAACACAAAACACTCGAGTTAGGATTAACATTCTTATATCTATAAATCCAACTCAAGTGAAATATCAACTGAAATATATTTAACTTAGAGGATGTTTGGGACAACCATCCTCTAAGGATCCAAGGAACTGTCTACAGGGTAGAAATATACACTATAACACCGTGGCCTTTTCAATTTTATTTATATTTCAAAACTAAAATATCATTTTCATTTCAAATATCACTATTTTCCAAATTAGTACATATATCCAATAATTTATGAAGTAAAGTATTTTAATTCCTCAAACTTCATAAATCGCTTCAAAAATCAACCCGACCTTCCCGTTCAAATTTAATTAAATCAAAATTTATCAATTTCCATTCAATTTAGTTTTTGACTGAACTAATTCAAATTTTATCTATTTTAATAGGGATTTGAACCACAGACTAAACCATTTAAATTTCAATATAAACTAACTGTAACGACCCACTATTTGGACCATTTAAATCGACAATAAAACCATACAAGTCTGACTTGAATAATTCAAAATACCGAATTGTTAATTTAATTTGGCAAACTCAACATAAAAAGTAAATAAATAAACACAAATCACAGACATAGAGTAATATAATGCAGCGGAATAGATAAAGAATAGTAGTTCATGAAGCTACTATATACATCAGAGTAAGAAATAAAGTACATCCGAATGTCTCAAATACAGTGAAGTCTTCAGTACGAACCAATGACTCCTCTGAAATAATCAACTGGAAAAGCTGAAAGCTGAATCGATAGTTGGACCTCCAACGAAGCTCCAAAATCCAAGGGTGAGTCTCTAATGCTGTGTCTCTCAGTCTGACCCGAGCGTAAAGCAAAACACAAAACACTCGAGTCAGGATTAACATTCTTATATCTATAAATCACACTCAAGTGAAATATCAACTGAAATATATTTAACTTAGAGGATGTTTGGGATAACCATCCTCTAAGGATCCAAGGAACTATCTACAGGGTAGAAATATACACTATAACACCGTGGTCATTTCAATTTTATTTATATTTCAAAACTAAAATATCATTTTCATGTCAAATATCTCTATTTTCCAAATTTTTATATATATCGAATAATTTATGAAGGTAAGAATTTTTATTTCCGCAAACTTGACAAATCGCTTCGAAAATCAACTCGACCTTCCCGTCAAATTTAATTAAATCAAAATTTATCAATTTCTGTTCAATTTAGTTTCTGACTAAACTAATTCAAATTTTATCTATTTTAAATACGGATTTCATCCACAAAATAAACCATTTAAATTTCAATATAATTCGAAGTTAATATATTTCGGAGCTTTAAATATTCAACATTTCAAAGACTAAACTTTGATAGTTGCATTTATCTCCCAACTTGACTTCACTATTATTTAGTTTTGAAATATTCACTAAATAAATTCAATATTATTTATATGACCTTAAATTTACATTTTCTACATATTACCTTCAATTTCCTTAGACATGAAACATCCATTAAATTTCTTAAATAAAAATTCAAGTTATAGGATCATATGTTAAAGTTTAGAATTTAATAGTTTCAAATTGATTTAACTAAATAAAATCATTAATCAATGACAAATTCAAATAAGTCCCAAATATATCTTCAAACCTTAGCTTATAAAATTTATTCCATAAATCTATTTCAGAAATACAAATTTAATAAATCCTTAAACATATTTCATATTAATAAAATTAATCTAAATAAAATTATCTTAATATTAAATCTATATATAAAATAACCTTTATATATAATACTTTAAATCAATATTCATTAGAACCATATATTTCTTTTCAAGGCTAAAGATATTATTTTCAAAACATTCATATAGACCGCGGCATCGATGTAAAATTTTCTATTCTGTGGACAAGGGATACAGATATTTATCATTTCAATCCGTAAGTTAAATATATACGGGTGGATATCATTTCAACCCGAAATCCCAAATTCAATTAAATTGAAACACGCTTGGGTTTATCATTTCAACCCATATCATAGCTAAATATAAAACTATATATAATATATATATATAAATAACACTTGCAAATATAAACTTAACTTACCTATGCCTGGTTATGCGAACAGTAGAGGAAACAGGGGAGGGTCGCTGCGTCTTCGATGGATATTGCGCAAGGGGAAGAGTGGGTTTGGTGAAGGAGCGGAGTTTGGAAAAGGTGAAGGAGAGGCCGAAATCTGTAGTGCCAGGCAAGTTTATATAGAAGAGGAAGAAACAATAGAGAGGGAAAGAAGAGAAATCTGGGAAGAAGCAATAAAAAGGGAAGAAAATACGAACAGAAGTAAATGGAAACGACTAAATAAAAGAAACTAAAGAAATAGCACAATCACGTGCTATGATTCAGTTGAGGATTTAAGGAAAAATATTCACGTTGATTCTTGAAAATAATCAAAGCAAATAAATGGTAGCATGTTTCAAATTTGAAAGAAAGGAAAGAGAAAAGTCATAATTTGGGAAAAATATCAAAGTAAAAGCTACACATTGATTCAAGAGCTATTAAAGCAATTTTTAAATTGTGAAGGGAACGTTACTCTGCGTTATATTTTCAAAATAAGAAAGCTGAACGAAAATCAACAGTCAAATATGGTGCGGTGTAAATGGCAAGAGTCATGCTGATTACTGAATAAAAATAAAAATAAAACGAATAACCATTTATTTATTTATTTCAGACGGTGGAAAAATGAAGAAATAAAAGGTCAGTGAAAGTAGGAATGAATATATTCGAATAGTAACGCTTCTAGTAGCAACGGTCATCTTAGATTAAGTTGAAAAATTTATAATAATTTATTACCGTGGCTATGGTTCAAATTTTTTTGAAAGCAAGGAAACCAAAAGGTCACAATTAATGTTAAGCTTTAAATTTTTAATAAATATAAAACGTATCCAAATTCATATGTTCATAACTTTCCAGCTGTAGAGTATATATATAATGAATGGTCATAATGAAAGAAGTGGAAACAGGTAGCGTAGGAAAGGAAAGGTTCGAAAAATAAAATTTTCACCCTTAAATTCCGGAGATTAGTAAGGTAACTTACCTCTTTAATGAAATGTATAGCAATGGTCACAAGCTAAAATTTAGCTGAAAGTTTAAAGAAACGAGGAGAAGATGGGTTTTTTTTTAAATTAATCACTTTCCAGAATTAATATGTCAATGAAAAAAGGAAAGGAGATGAATCAGGAAACGTATTATAACTTGTATATAACTATTAAACAGATAGATGGAAGAAAAGGTGAGAAGGTGAGTAAAAGTGGAAACTGATTTATAAGCGAAATGGAATGTGAGCTGTTGCCCGGGAAAAAAATGGAACAGTTTAAAAATTAAAGGAAATGGACTGCTGAAATTAAATGAGTATAAAACATGTAAAAGTTATATACTGAAACGGCTATAAATTTCAAAATATTATTTAAAATTTCTCAAAATCAAATTAAATACGCTAAATAAAACCAATAAAAATTAACAAAATTTTACGGGTCCTTACACTCTCCCCCACCCAAAACTTTTAGTCCCCGAAGAGGAAGAAGGTAGGAGAATAGAAACAACCAGAAAGATAAATAGATTGAAAGACAAGAATAAACAATTAATTAAGACCACATAAATTTTACTTGAAATATTAATTTGAAAACTTCATTTGAAATTAATTTTTTTTTAATACTAAAAAAGATTTTCAAAACCCATTGGAATTAAATATGTTAAATAACACTTAATAAATATATGAAAACTATTTGAAAACAATTTATTTACATGATTAGTTATATATACAAGGAAGTTATTTGGATGTAGTAAATCCATAATTTATAACTTACCAATTTTCTCTCAAAATACTTTTCAAATATTCTCACTAATCATTTACTTTAAATATGTTTATTTTAAATAAATAACTTCTAAAATATTTATAACACTAAAATTTTCTATTAAACCAGGTAGTATATAATTAAACAATATTTTAAAGGATATATTCAAATGGAGAGGAAAGTAGATTCCAAAGATAGTATCGGGCATGAATCGTAAATTTCAAACCATAAGAATTTAAATTTTAAAAACTAATACAAAAATTTCTTGTTGGAAATAGTTTTATAATAAAATACCTTTATAACAAAATACTTTTATATCAAAAAAAATTTTCCTTTCAAAAATACTTTTATAACTCGATGTTTCAACAAGTTTATCCTCGTTCTTGCAGACTCTGGCCATGCGTTGATCAGGCGCAAAGCTAGAATTCGTCAAGTACATAGTAGACCCATGTCAACACCTAGTGAAAATACTTGAAAACCTTCAAAAACAGATATGGAAAAAACAATCCAAACAAACAACCAAACCAAAACCTTTGTCCAACCATGGTTCACAGACACACAATGGTTACGCCTGGATCCCCCAGGAAACAATCCGTATCCGTAAGCTTTCTCAGCCCTGCGAGTTACGCCATGATGACTAGTAGGGTGCAGGATACACAATAGTTACGCCTGGTCCCCCCAGGAAACAATCATTATCGCTAGGTCGTCTCAGCCATGCAATTTTGCTACTAATCGCGACCTACACAAATTGCAAGATACACAATGGTTACGCTTGGATCCCTCAGGAAACAATCGGTACCCCTAGGCCAGACTCTGCCAGGCAGTTATGCTATGCAGTCGCGAGAGAAAAAAAACCATGGGTTACGCCACGCTGGGAACACTCGAGTATAACATTCGGAAAACCAAAAATCAGAGAGAATATTATCGATAGAATGAATCTGCAATGTGGCCACAAAGCGGATATCAAGCATAAGGCACTTTCCATATCATTACTTCGAAAGTATATATCACGTAGTACATTTTCAAATCACTTTCTAATATCATACTTGTTTAAAATCCATTATATATAGGATTCCATTTCCAAATCGAATACTTTCCAAATCAATAGTATATCAAATCATACTTATATAGACTTCGACTATAAAAAAAATTCTCTTTCCAAATTGAGTACCTTTCAAAGAAATAGATTTCAAATCAACTTCATACTTAAATCCATTTTATATAAGTTTGACCACTCCCAAATCAAGTACTTAATAATATAAGGTTCTCAATTTCAAATCATTTCAATATCAATTCAGTTTCAAAATCATATATGATTTTAGATTTTCTTCCAAATTAAATATCTCAAGTCAAACAAATTAATTTCCAAAATCACCATATATGTACCGGTTTTAATTCCAATCTAATCTCAAAACCAAATATTTTTCTCAAAATCAATTATACTCAAATTGGTTCCTAAATTTATAATTATCCTTTTAAAACCTTTAAATTATTTATTTCTATTTGAAATATCCAATTTACCTTTCTGAAAACCATTATTAAAACTAATTTCTTTTTCAAAACATTTCAAAACTAAATTCCATATTAGTATAATTCAAAATAGTCATATTCATTTACTTAACAAAAGGTTTCAGACTTAAACATACAAAACTAAACTTATATGCTTTATCAAATATTTTATCCTCTTCGAAATTTCTTAGCTTTGAAAATTTAACCTTGATTTGGAAGTGTTCGAACATTCAAAATAGTTAGGGAAATCAAATTTCCAATTCAAGAGTTGAAAATCAACAATAAATCAATTTCAATAGATAGGATTATACCAAATCAAATCCGAAACTCGTGGACTGAACACCGGTCTCACTTTAAATTTTTTCAAATATATACATATATCTTTCGAAAATATCAAATTATACTTCGGAATTTGAAATCAAAAGTGGTTTTACCAAATCACTCGTATAGCAAAGCTATTAAAGTGTCCTCTCCCCCACTTTAAAACTCGAAAATCAATGTCGATGATGCGTGCACTCATCACCGAAATTATTTTCCAGCGACATAAGTAAGTTATGGGCTTCTATTTTCTTGAAAACTTCTTTGAATTTTTTTTTCAAAATTATTGGAATTCATTTTGTAACGACCCAGGATTTTTAATAATTAAAATTTGAATATTTAATTAATTTTAAATATTAATAAGTGAATTTATAAGTCAAATAAATTTTATTTGAATAATTGGATTTAATTGAATAATTAAATCGATAATTTAATATGTTAAATTATGGAAATAATTGAAAATTGAGTTAAATATGATTGAAAATGATTTGTAAAATTTTATTTTATCATATTGGAGTTAGAACGATAATTTAGAACTTTTAAAATCGAATTAAGAGTTAATTTGTGAAAATTGAATATTTTAATATTAAATCGACTAGTGAAAATAGTCAATTTTTGAACAGTCTCAGAATTGAACGAAACCAGTTCCATTGGATCCGTAATAGTTAGTTATTACCGGATTTCAATTTTCGTGTCAATCGGAACTATCGTTTGATCGTGGCAGCTCGAAACGCATCGAATTATTTTTAATTTTAATTTGGCGAGTTAAAATAGCCATTTTCCAAAAAGTCTCGGATTTCGACGAAACCAGTTTCATCGGATCCGTAATGTGATATTATTGTAAGGTTTCAAATTTCGTGTCAATTGGATTTACCGTTTGTCCGGTACGAATTAAAACGCCTAGAAAATCGTTTAAATCGGTTTAATTCAAATTGAGCGTTTATAGCCATAACTCGCACAGATGTTCGAATTAGCTTCCGAAACCTATTCCATTGTGTCCGAAACATGGGGTAAACCCTAGGAACATCAGTTTCGGCGCGTAAATCGGAGTTTGGAAAATTGGAATGAATAGTGTTCGATTTTTTCCTATAAATAGCCCCCCACTTAAAAAAAAATAAAAAATAAAACAAAACCTAACCCTAGCCGCCATCTCTTATACCAATGGCCAGAATTGTCTCCCCTTCCTCCCTCGATTACTCCAAATCCATCAACAATTAGACGAAACTTCCAACTACAAAGAGGTAGAGCATGAAGAGAACTACAAGATCAACGGTTAAGATGTGGATTGGAGCTATAAATTGTGAGATATGGAGGGCCGATTGAGGCCAGTTGCGCACGCAACTCGAGGAGGAGGAGGGGGTCGAGCTTTGCAAGGTGGTGGCCGAGTATATTACGTGTCATGCTCTTCGCAATGCAACTTCCTGATCGTGCTATAGTTCAACGTGGAGGCCGAATTATTTAACCCTAATTTCGTTGTGATGGGTTCCTGCGCGTTGAGCATCACCTGTAGAAGTTGCGTGAGAGGGAGAAAGGGGTGCACGGTCCAGATGAAGAGGCAGTGTATCCAAGGGCTGTGGCATATTAGGGTATTAAAAAAATAAGATTCATGTTGAAATTATTAAGTATAAATTCGTATAAACTTATAAAAATCATAACTTTTTCATACGAGGTCGAAAACGTGCGAAACCAGTTGCGTTGGAATCGTATGGACGAGCACTACACGATGAAATTGGATTGGAGTCGTTTGGAGTCAGTGAAAATTTTGGATAAAATTAAACGCGCGTTTAATTTTATTCGAAATAAAAGCTGAAAACAGAATTAAAATCAAGGTGAGAACTTCTCACTCAATCGAATCAGTTTTGATTTTATTTTAAATAGTTAGATGTAAAATATTTGAATGCATGTTTGAATGATGATTGTTATCTATTGATTGTTAAAATAGACATTATGCGCCGTTAGTAAGCGGATGTTATTTATTAAAAACATATACCGCAAATATTTCATAAACAGTGAAATTGGTATTATATATAATAGCAATATATATATTGGCATATGTATATATTGGAGTTATTGATTTCCCGCAATTTTTGTTTAGCGGATGAGACCCTATTGCGCCGTCTATTAAGCGGATAATATTATTAAATCCCATATACCGCGATAATTTTGTACTGGAGCGAAATTGGTATTGTGCTAATGTTTGTGGATGCAGGAAAATAGGTTGGAGGGATCCAACTGGATTCCTCAACAGTTTTTATTTGAATTCAGATATTTTGATATTTGATGGATTATCATATCGATATATGATATCGTTGTTGTCGTGATTGACTATTTGGTGTGTAGCATCATTGAACCAAATTTTGGTATTTTAAAATGATTTTAAAGTGATTTTTGAAAGCATACGTTTATAAAATATTTTTGGAATTGATCCATTTTAAATAAATAAACGTTATAATTTTTAATGTTATAAAGATTATGAATTTTTGAGAAATATAGTAAAAGGCTGATTTTTGAAAATATGGGGTTAATGGTTTTATAAAATAGTTTAATCGGGATTTTTGAAATTATTATAAAGAGTTGAAAATATAGGATTTATGAAATTTAATTACTTTATAAATCAAAATGGTGAAATTATAAAGGAGATTAAAGATGTTTTAAGAGAATAATATAAATTGATTTATATAAAAAGATTTATAAATTGAAATTTATAAATGAAAATATTTGGATTATAAAACGAGTTTTTATAAGTGTTAGAATGAATTGTAAATGAATTTCATAAGTGAATGGAATTCATAGAATTATAAACGGTGAAGTTATAAATGGAATTTTATAAGCAGTAGGTTTATAAAATTTATAAAGTTATTAAAAGAATGGTTTTGGATAAATAATTGAATCTTATAAGTTATAAGATTTATAATTATGAAATTCAAAGGAACGATGGTGCAAACAAATAAATTATAAGTATTTTACTTATAATATAAACTTTTGGTTTATAATTGAGTTATGAATTGAATAGGTTAATAATGGAATTTATAAACGTTGTTTTATAAATTCGCAAACGACTTATTTTGATAAGTAAATTGTTGAAACTTATTAATGAAGTTATATTCACGTTTTTGACTGTGAATAATCCTTTGAAATAAATTGTATAGAAAGGATGAAATGTGTTAACGTAGTATATTCACGTTTTTGAATAGTGAATAACATGTTAAAGAAAATGTTTAGATTTGATGTCTTAAATAGAAATTAAAACGATCTAACGATGTTTTAAAATGTATTGAGATTCAAAACCATAGATTTCAACATTCATTGTTGAAATAAACGTTTTCGAGAAATAGAAGGAAATGGTGGACTATAACACTGTTGTTATAGTAAATGATTTCTGAAAGGAAATGTTTTGTATAGTATTGGGATTTATATACCTATCTTAAATTCGAATCCCTATACTAGTGATTTTGGGACGTTGTAACGATGTTTTACGCAACATTCGCTTTGGCCCAAATAAATATGTTTAAGAGAATGATTTCCTTAAAGAATGAAATATATACTTAATCTCGATTGAAGTATATTGAATATTTTCCAAGTGTTGAAAATGAATAGGTTCGTGAATTACTTATTAAATAAGTATGGAAATGTTTTCCAATATAAAGTGAATATTTTGAGACTTCATCTTTTTGAAGATAAATTGAAATGAATAATTGAAATCGTATATCCGTAGATATTGTGAAATATAAATTCACTAAGGAATTTATAAAAGAAAGAGAATTTGTTTAAAAATAAATATTGATTTATTTTTGAAGTGTGAAATTATATATCTAGCAAAGATATTTTGGAAAATAAATAATTTGGAAAATTATTTAGAATCTGGTGATGTGTGCACGTCCATTGATAGTTCAATAACCGACTATCAATATTTCCCTTTGAATGGGTAATTGATGTGATTTGTTTGAATTGAATGCCACACTTATTTTTGAATAAGCGCTCACTATTCGGGTTAACCGAGAAAGGACCATGGGGTCGTATAACCCATTCCGAATATGTGATACGTCGTAATGTATAGCATTTGAAGATCGGTGTTAAAGACCCGGTATTTGCGAGAGCGATAGGATGACCTGTCGATTGACTCTGCACCGAGTAGCTACGGTATTGAGTTCTCCATATGTGATGGGGAATCCGATCGGGATTGTGAATATCCGGATTGCAAGGACTTCTTTGTAAGTGCCTTCGGTTTTGTTCGTGCCCGGAACAGACTTGTATGGATTGTATGTCTGACGTTACAAATTGAGATATAAAGCAGATTTCATTCAAATATATTTCTGTTGGTGGCGGAGAATTTATTCTTTTATCTTAACACCCTTCTCTGAGACGTACGAGCTCAGAGGTTATGTAGTTGAATGTTATCAGCGATATATTCCCAATTTGGTAATGTGACATGCTGAGTGTTGCTGTAAATAATCATTGTGTTGATTATTTGTGATAGGATCGTTTATTTGATCGTCTACTTGGTGATCATCTCTATGATCGTTTGTTGACCCAAAGCATGGCTTTTGTATAAAGTATGTTTTTGTGGACGTGACTTCGTCGAGCCTCACACCCCGTGAATGGTCAAAACAGGAAAGATGCAGCAAGGTTATGAGGGGTAGCGCCCTTTAGGATGTGTGCATTTCCTTCTGGAAAAGGGTGGTATCATGGTATGGAGCCCAGATGCTTACTCATGTTGAAAACACTTTATGATTGTGTGAATTGATTACGAGCGCTCGGTGAAAGGTCCCAAAGGACCGGGGGATGGCATATTCGGTCAGTTGTTACTCAGTTAGGGGTAACCCGGCCTTGTGTTGGTAGAGATCCGGTTTGGTTCTCGGGGATGTCCATCCAGAGGCATTCTCATGTGGCAATGGGAAGTTCCTTGGCCTGATCAATCGTTGGAAATCCAAAGAAACAATACGAGACTTGTACGGTTTTAGTTGTAGAACCTGCCATCTAATATGGTAGCTATAGTAAGCATACTATAATGGTACCTATGGTGGCTAAGAATTATACTCTACTTTCGAAATTGTTTCCTACACTATGCACTAATAATAATATGAAATGTTTTTTTTAATGCGTATCAAGCATCTTTGACTATCATAAGGAGAAATCTCCTCCAAGTCTGCGTTTGCATTGTGTGTGTGGCGGGAGGTCTTATGGTAGTCTCATTTTTAAAAGCATTGCGAATTGACTTTAAAAATATTCCTCTATTTTGATTTTAAAGATAAATAGACTGTTTTGAGTTCTCACACCAGTTACATGACTGACTCGGAGTTTATTGTTTTCCTTCCTTAACTCTGGGTGCCCACCAATTTCCACACGGGCAGTCAAGAGTTAGGTTTATCAGGATATTCTGGAGTTGCTGGAAGCAAGCTGGATGGCATGGCGTATTATTAGTATGTAGTATTTCTTTTCCGCTGCACTGTTTGTTGTATGATGTTGTACACTCTGATGATATGATGTAATGAAATGTAATGTATGAAATGTAATAACTGATATAGTTCTTTGTTTAAAGATTATTCATTTATTTATTATATGTTGTTCCGCTGCGAATTGTGAGATTCTGTTGTTGTTCTGTTGTTTTCTATTCCGTTCTATTTTCTATTTTCTTTTCCCTCTATTTTATATCTTTTCTATCTTTTTCTCTCTTTTTCTTTGTTTTTCTTTTTCTTAAACCATAACATTTCGGGTTTCCGGCCTTCGATTTCTCGGCAGTCGATAAAGTGAGTATCGATGTTGAATTTTCGAAAGTCGAAAATCTCCGGGGCGTTGCATTTGGTAACAGAGCATATGGTTAAGCGACAACCATGGTTCTGTTGGGTATTTTTCATTAGAGATAGAGTCAGCAGTACTCTAGAATGAGTTGAGTGTAATAATAGCTATGAGAGCGTATTTGTTAGTGAATATATAAAAAAAATTTATATTGTGATGGTTGGTTTATTGAGTGGTATATGAACTTTCGTCTGCGCGGTCCGCAAGACTATGCCGAAGGGGTTTCTAAACAATTGAATGGAACAATTCGGCACAATATTGATTTAAAATTGGGTAAATAAAATAATTTTACCTTGAGTATATTTTATATATAAAGAAATAATTTTTCAAAATTATTAAAATGTATATAAGTAGATTGTTAAGTTGTTTGAATAATCTAAATAAAAGAATAATTGTATAAGAAAAAGAATTATAAGAATTGAATTATAATTAAAGTGATTTACAATTGTGAAATAAACTTATATATGTAAGAAGTGAAACTATATGAATATATTTATGAATATGAGTTGAAATGAAAATGAATTTAAAGTAAAATGGAGTATGACTTAAGTGATGTTGAATGAAGTTGATAATAGTATCAAAGTAAAATAATAAAGTTAAGTGATAAATGTGAACTTGAGTTTTATAAATGAAATTCAACTTTTGAAATTGAATTGAATTAATGGATTGAATGCTAATCAATTGAATGTGAATTAAGTTGATGTGAAATAATGAATATAAGTGTTAATTCATTAAAATCTAATGTTACTGAAAGTTGAAAGATTGAATGAAAATCAATTTAATTAAACCAATTGATAAGTAAAGGAATTTGGTTGTAATTAATATACATTGATTGTTATATGGTTGTTAGTTGGTTGATTGTATATAATTCATTAAGTATTAATGAAATTGAAAGTTAAAGTAATTGAAAATTCAATTGGAAGTTAAGTGAATCTTAAATAGAATTGAATTTGATTTGGAAGTGAACCAACTTGAATATAAATTAGTGAATATAAACTAATTGGGAATGAATGTTAGAAAAAATCCACTGTATATGAATCAAAGGTGATTAAATTTGAAAACCATTTCATTGAATATTAATGAGAATATGAATGAATATTGATTGGTTATGGATGCTAGTTGGTTGATGGTTGAATATATTGCTTTTACTACATTTGCTATGTTAACATATATAGTTATTATGTTACTATATGTTGTATATTGATACTATTGTCTATATGTATGATTCTCATGTTGTTTGTTGAGTGATTAGTAGGTGCGGATCGCGTTTGCTTCGCATTTGGAGCTCGCTTTCGCGCTATATTAGCCGTATATGCTCGCTAATAAAATATAAGGTACATATCTCGGATTACATACCGTACTTTTATACTTTTTCCCTTCGGGATGCCTCATTACTTGATGAGATGTATATTTGAGATATATATACTGTCATTTTTTTTTCGGATCGAGCCGCGCAAAGGAGACTATGGCGAACTTATCCGGAAATTTAAGGCGTTAGAAAAAAATTTGAATAAATTGGGAAAATTTTGAAAACTTAAATTTTGATTTCGAGTTGAAAGTTAAACAATAGTAGTTGTTTTTGAAAAGATAACTAAGTATGATTTGGAAACATAGTAAGTTATTGTAAGAAGTTTAACTATGAACTATGGAAAGTTAATAAATTCTATAACTTTTCTTACTTGGAAATTTCGAGGACGAAATTCTTTTAAGGGGGGAAGATTGTAACGACCCAGGATTTTTAATAATCAAAATTTGAATATTTAATTAATTTTAAATATTAATAAGTGAATTTATAAGTCAAATAAATTTTATTTGAATAATTGGATTTAATTGAATAATTAAATCGATAATTTAATATGTTAAATTATGGAAATAATTGAAAATTGAGTTAAATATGATTGAAAATGATTTGTAAAATTTTATTTTATCATATTGGAGTTAGAACGATATTTTAGAACTTTTAAAATCGAATTAAGAGTTAATTTGTGAAAATTGAATATTTTAATATTAAATCGACTACTGAAAATAGTCAATTTTTGAACAGTCTCAGAATTGAACGACACTAGTTCCGTTGGATCCGTAATAGTTAGTTATTACCAGATTTCAATTTTCGTGTCAATCGGAGCTATCGTTTGATCGTGGCAGCTCGAAACGCATCGAATTATTTTTAATTTTAATTTGGCGAGTTAAAATAGCCATTTTTCAAAAAGTCTCGATTTCCACGAAACCAGTTTCATCGGATACGTAATGTGATATTATTGTAAGGTTTCAAATTTCGTGTCAATTGGATTTACCGTTTGTCCGGTACGAATTAAAACGCCTAGAAAATCGTTTAAATCGGTTTAATTCAAATTGAGCGTTTATAGCCATAACTCGCACAGATGTCCGAATTAGCTTCCTAAACCTGTTCCATTGTGTCCGAAACGCGGGGTAAACCCTAGGAACATCAGTTTCGGCGCGTAAATCGGAGTTTGGAAAATCGGAATGAATAGTGTTCGATTTTTTCCTATAAATAGCCCCCCACTTAAAAAAAAATAAAAATAAAACAAAACCTAACCCTAGCCGCCATCTCTTATACCAACGGCCAGAATTGTCTCCCCTTCCTCCCTTGATTACTCCAAATCCATCAACAATTAGACGAAACTTCCAACTACAAAGAGGTAGAGCATGAAGAGAACTACAAGATCAACGGTTAAGATGTGGATTGTAGCTATAAATTGTGAGATATGAGGGCCCGATTGTGGCCAGTTGCGCACGCAACTCGAGGAGGAGGAGGGGGCCGAGCTTTGGAAGGTGGTGGCCGAGTATAGTACGTGTCGTGCTCTTCGCAATGCAACTTCCTGATCGTGTTATAGTTCAACGTGGAGGCCGAATTATTTAACCCTAATTTCGTTGTGATGGGTTCCTGCGAGTTGAGCATCACCTGTAGAAGTTGCGTGAGAGGGAGAAAGGGGTGCACGGTCCAGATGAAGAGGCAGTGGATCCAAGGGCTGTGGCATGTTAGGGTATTAAAAAAATAAGATTTATGTTGAAATTATAAAGTATAAATTCGTATAAACTTATAAAAATCATAATTTTTTCATACGAGGCCGAAAACGCGCGAAACCAGTTACGTTGGAATCGTATGGACGAGCACTACGCGATGAAATTGGATTGGAGTCATTTGGGGTCAGTGAAAATTTTGGATAAAATTAAACGCGCGTTTAATTTTGTTCGAAATAAAAGCTGAAAGCAGAATTAAAATCAAGGTGAGAACTTCTCACTCAATCGAATCAGTTTCGATTTTATTTTAAATAGTTAGATTTAAAATATTTGAATGCATGTTTGAATGATGATTGTTATCTATTGATTGTTAAAATAGACATTATGCGCCGTTAGTAAGCGGATGTTATTTATTAAAAACATATACCGCAAATATTTCATAAACAGTGAAATTGGTATTATATAGAGTAGCAATATATATATATATATATATTGGCATATGTATATATTGGAAGTATTGATTTCCCGCAATTTTTGTTTAGCGGATGAGACCCTATTGCGCCGTCTATTAAGCGGATAATATTATTACATCCCATATACTGCGATAATTTCGTACTGGAGCGAAATTGGTATGGTGCTAATGTTTGTGGATGCAGGAAAACAAGTTGGAGGGATCCAACTGGATTCCTCAACAGTTTTTATTTGAATTCAGATATTTTGATATTTGATGGATTATCATATCGATATATGATATCGTTGTTGTCGTGATTGACTATTTGGTGTGTAGCATCATTGAACCAAATTTTGGGATTTTAAAATGATTTGAAAGTGATTTTTGAAAGTATACGTTTATAAAATATTTTTGGAATTGATCCATTTTAAATAAATAAACGTTATAATTATAATGTTATAAAGATTATGAATTTTTGAGAAATATAGTAAAAGGCTGATTTTTGAAAATATGGGGTTAATGGTTTTATAAAATAGTTTAATCGGGATTTTTGAAATTATTATAAAGAGTTGAAAATATAGGATTTATGAAATTTAATTATTTTATAAATCAAAATGGTGAAATTATAAAGGAGATTAAAGATGTTTTAAAAGAATAATATAAATTGATTTATATAAAAAGATTTATAAATTGAAATTTATAAATGAAAATATTTGGATTATAAAACGAGTTTTTATAAGTGTTAGAATGAATTGTAAATGAATTTCATAAGTGAATGGAATTCATAGAATTATAAACAGTGAAGTTATAAATGGAATTTTATAAGCAGTAGGTTTATAAAATTTATAAAGTTATTAAAAGAATGGTTTTGGATAAATAATTGAATCTTATAAGTTATAAGATTTATAATTATGAAATTCAAAGGAACGATGGTGCAAACAAATAAATTATAAGTATTTTACTTATAATATAAACTTTTGGTTTATAATGGAGTTATGAATTGAATAGGTTAATAATGGAATTTATAAACGTTGTTTTATAAATTCACAAACGACTTATTTTGATAAGTAAATTGTTGAAACTTATTAATGGAGTTATATTCACGTTTTTGACTATGAATAATCCTTTGAAATAAATTGTATAGAAAGGATGAAATGTGTTAACGTAGTATATTCACGTTTTTGAATGGTGAATAATATGTTAAAGAAAATGTTTAGATTTGATGTCTTAAATAGAAATTAAAACGATCTAACGATGTTTTAAAATGTATTGAGATTCGAAACCATAGATTTCAACATTCATTGTTGAAATAAACGTTTTCGAGAAATAGAAGGAAATGGTGGACTATAACACTGTTGTTATAGTAAATGATTTCCGAAAGGAAATGTTTTGTATAGTATTGGGATTTATATACCTATCTTAAATTCGAATCCCTATACTAGTGATTTTGGGACGTTGTAACGATATTTTACGCAACATTCGCTTTGGCCCAAATAAATATGTTTAAGAGAATGATTTCCTTAAAGAATGAAATATATACTTAATCTCGATTGAAGTATATTGAATATTTTCAAGTGTTGAAAATGAATAGGTTCGTGAATTACTTATTAAATAAGTATGGAAATGTTTTCCAATACAAAGTGAATATTTTGAGAATTCATCTTTTTGAAGATAAATTGAAGTGAATAATTGAAATCGTATATCCGTAGATATTGTGAAATATAAATTCACTAAGGAATTTATAAAAGAAAGAGAATTTGTTTAAAAATAAATATTGATTTATTTTTGAAGTGTGAAATTATATATCTAGTAAAGATATTTTGGAAAATAAATAATTTGGAAAATTATTTAGAATCTGGTGATGTGTGCAAATCCATTGATAGTTCAATAACCGACTATCAATATTTCCCTTTGAATGGGTAATTGATGTGATTTGTTTGAATTGAATGCCACACTTATTTTTGAATAAGCGCTCACTATTCGGGTTAACCGGGAAAGGACCATGGGGTCGTATAACCCATTCCGAATATGTGATATGTCGTAATGTATAGCATTTGAAGATCGGTGTTGAAGACCCGGTATTTGCGAGAGCGATAGGATGACCTGTCGATTGACTCTGCACCGAGTAGCTACGATATTGAGTTCTCCATATGCGATGGGGAATCCGATCAGGATTGTGAATATCCGGATTGGAAGGACTTCTTTGTAAGTGCCTTTGGTTTTGTTCGAGCCCGGAACAGACTTGTATGGATTGTATGTCTGACGTTACAAATTGAGATATAAAGCAGATTTCATTCAAATATATTTCTGTTGGTGGCGGAGAATTTATTCTTTTAGCTTAACACCCTTCTCTGAGACGTACGAGCTCAGAGGTTATGTAGTTGAATGTTATCAGCGATATATTCCCAATTTGGTAATGTGACATGCTGAGTGTTGCTGTAAATAATCATTGTGTTGATTATTTGTGATAGGATCGTTTATTTGATCGTCTATCTTGGTGAACATCTCTATGATCATTTGTTGACCCAAAGCATGGCTTTTGTATAAAGTATGTTTTTGTGGACGTGACTTCGTCGAGCCTCACACCCCGTGAATGGTCAAAACAGGAAAGATGCGGCAAGCTTATGAGGGGTAGCGCCCTTTAGGATGTGTGCATTTCGTTCTGGAAAAGGGTGGTATCATGGTATGGAGCCCAGATACTTACTCATGTTGAAAACACTTTATGATTGTGTGAATTGATTACGAGCGCTCGGTGAAAGGTCCCAAAGGACCGGGGGATGGCATATTCGGTCAGTTGTTACTCAGTTAGGGGTAACCCGGCCTTGTGTTGGTAGAGATCCGGTTTGGTTCTCGGGGATGTCCATCCAGAGGCATTCTCATGTGGCAATGGGAAGTTCCTTGGCCTGATCATTCCTTGGAAATCCAAAGAAACAATACGAGACTTGTACGGTTTTAGTTGTAGAACCTGCCATCTAATATGGTAGCTATAGTAAGCATACTATAATGGTACCTATGGTGGCTAAGATTTATAATCTACTTTCGAAATTGTTTCCTACACTATGCACTAATAATAATATGAAATGTTTTTTTTAATGCGTATCAAGCATCTTTGACTATCATAAGGAGAAATCTCCTCCAAGTCTGCGTTTGCATTGTGTGTGTGGCGGGAGGTCTTATGGTAGTCTCATTTTTAAAAGCATTGCGAATTGACTTTAAAAATATTCCTCTATTTTGATTTTAAAGATAAATAAACTGTTTTGAGTTCTCACACCAGTCACATGACTGACTCGGAGTTTATTGTTTTCCTTCCTAAACTCTGGGTGCCCACCAATTTCCACACGGGCAGTCAAGAGTTAGGTTTATAAGGATATTCTGCAGTTGCTGGAAGCAAGCTGGATGGCATGGCGTATTATTAGTATATAATATTTCTTTTCCGCTGCACTGTTTGTTGTATGATGTTGTACACTCTGATGATATGATGTAATGAAATGTAATGTATGAAATGTAATAACTGATATAGTTCTTTGTTTAAAGATTATTCATTTATTTATTATATGTTGTTCCGCTGCGAATTGTGAGATTCTGTTGTTGTTCTGTTGTTTTCTATTCCGTTCTATTTTCTATTTTCTTTTCCCTCTATTTTCTATCTTTTCTATCTTTTTCTCTCTTTTTCTTTGTTTTTCTTTTTCTTAAACCATAACATTTCGGGTTTCCGGCCTTCGATTTCTCGGCAGTCGATAAAGTGAGTATCGATGTTGAATTTTCGAAAGTCGAAAATCTCCGGGGCGTTACATTTGGTATCAGAGCATATGGTTAAGCGACAACCATGGTTCTTTTGGGTATTTCTCATTAGAGATAGAGTCAGCAGTACTCTAGAATGAGTTGAGTGTAATAATAGCTATGAGAGCGTATTTGTTAGTGAATATATAAAATTGTTTTATATTGTGATGGTTGGTTTATTGAGTGGTATATGAACTTTCGTCTGCGTGGTCCGCAAGACTATGCCGAAGGGGTTTCTAAACACTTGAATAGAACAATTCGGCACAATATTGATTTAAAATTGGGTAAATAAAATAATTTTACCTTGAGTATATTTTATATATAAAGAAATAATTTTTCAAAATTATTAAAATGTATATAAGTAGATTGTTAAGTTGTTTGAATAATCTAAATAAAAGAATAATTGTAAAAGCAAAAGAATTATAAGAATTGAATTATAATTAAAGTGATTTACAATTGTGAAATAAACTTATATATATAAGAAGTGAAACTATATGAATATATTTATGAATATGAGTTGAAATGAAAATGAATTTAAAGTAAAATGGAGTATGACTTAAGTGATGTTGAATGAAGTTGATAATAGTATCAAAGTAAAATAATAAAGTTAAGTGATAAATGTGAACTTGAGTTTTATAAATGAAATTCAACTTTTGAAACTGAATTGAATTAATGGATTGAATGCTAATCAATTGAATGTGAATTAAGTTGATGTGAAATAATGAATATAAGTGTTAATTCATTAAAATCTAATGTTACTGAAAGTTGAAAGATTGAATGAAAATCAATTTAATTAAACCAATTGATAAGTAAAGGAATTTGGTTGTAATTAATATACATTGATTGTTATATGGTTGTTAGTTGGTTGATTGTATATAATTCATTAAGTATTAATGAAATTGAAAGTTAAAGTAATTGAAAATTCAATTGGAAGTTAAGTGAATCTTAAATAGAATTGAATTTGATTTGGAAGTGAACCAACTTGAATATAAATTAGTGAATATAAACTAATTGGGAATGAATGTTAGAAAAAATCCACTGTATATGAATCAAAGGTGATTAAATTTGAAAACCATTTCATTGAATATTAATGAGAATATGAATGAATATTGATTGGTTATGGATGCTAGTTGGTTGATGGTTGAATATATTGCTTTTACTACATTTGCTATGTTAACATATATAGTTATTATGTTACTATATGTTGTATATTGATACTATTGTCTATATGTATGATTCTCATGTTGTTTGTTGAGTGATTAGTAGGTGCGGATCGCGTTTGCTTCGCATTTGGAGCTCGCTTTCGCGCTATATTAGCCGTATATGCTCGCTAATAAAATATAAGGTACATATCTCGGATTACATACCGTACTTTTATACTTTTTCCCTTCGGGATGCCTCATTACTTGATGAGATGTATATTTGAGATATATATACTGTCATTTTTTATTCGGATCGAGCCGCGCAAAGGAGACTATGGCGAACTTTTCCGGAAATTTAAGGCGTTAGAAAAAAATTTGAAAAAATTGGGAAAATTTTGAAAACTTAAATTTTGATTTGGAGTTGAAAGTTAAACAATAGTAGTTGTTTTTGAAAAGATAACTAAGTATGATTTGGAAACTTAGTAAGTTATTGTAAGAAGTTTAACTATGAACTATGGAAAGTTAATAAATTCTATAACTTTTCTTACTTGGAAATTTCGAGGACGAAATTCTTTTAAGGGGGGAAGATTTTAACGACCCAGGATTTTTAATAATTAAAATTTGAATATTTAATTAATTTTAAATATTAATAAGTGAATTTATAAGTCAAATAAATTTTATTTGAATAATTGGATTTAATTGAATAATTAAATCGATAATTTAATATGTTAAATTATGGAAATAATTGAAAATTGAGTTAAATATGATTGAAAATGATTTGTAAAATTTTATTTTATCATATTGGAGTTAGAACGATATTTTAGAACTTTTAAAATCGAATTAAGAGTTAATTTGTGAAAATAGAATATTTTAATATTAAATCGACTAGTGAAAATAGTCAATTTTTAAACAGTCTCAGAATTGAACGAAACTAGTTCCGTTGGATTTGTAATAGTTAGTTATTATCGGATTTCAATTTTCGTGTCACTCGGAGCTATCGTTTGATCGTGGCAGCTCGAAACGCATCGAATTATTTTTAATTTTAATCCGGCGAGTTAAAATAGCCATTTTTCAAAAAGTCTCGGATTTCGACGAAACCAGTTTCATCAGATCCGTAATGTGATATTATTGTAAGGTTTCAAATTTCGTGTCAATTGGATTTACCGTTTGTCCGGTACGAATTAAAACGCCAAGAAAATCGTTTAAATCGGTTTAATTCAAATTGAACGTTTATAGCCATAACTCGCACAGATGTCCGAATTAGCTTCCGAAACCTGTTCCATTGTGTCCGAAACGCGGGGTAAACCCTAGGAACATCAGTTTCGGCGCGTAAATCGGAGTTTGGAAAATCGGAATGAATAGTGTTCGATTTTTTCCTATAAATAGCCCCCCACTTAAAAAAAAATAAAAATAAAACAAAACCTAACCCTAGCCTCCATCTCTTATACCAACGGCCAGAATTGACTCCCCTTCCTCCCTCGATTACTCCAAATCCATCAACAATTAGACGAAACTTCCAACTACAAAGAGGTAGAGCATGAAGAGAACTACAAGATCAACGGTTAAGATGTGGATTGGAGCTATAAATTATGAGATATGAGGGCCCGATTGTGGCCAGTTGCGCACGCAACTCGAGGAGGAGGAGGGGGCCGAGCTTTGCAAGGTGGTGGCCGAGTATAGTACGTGTCGTGCTCTTCGCAATGCAACTTCCTGATCGTGTTATAGTTCAACGTGGAGGCCGAATTATTTAACCCTAATTTCGTTGTGATGGGTTCCTGCGTGTTGAGCA
This sequence comes from Allium cepa, assembly GCA_030765085.1. Classification (NCBI taxonomy): domain Eukaryota; kingdom Viridiplantae; phylum Streptophyta; class Magnoliopsida; order Asparagales; family Amaryllidaceae; genus Allium; species Allium cepa. Next base: position 761,253,663 of record CM060937.1, on the reverse strand, counting down.
TCACCTGTAGAAGTTGCGTGAGAGGGAGAAAGGGGTGCACGGTCCAGATGAAGAGGCAGTGGATCCAAGGGCTGTGGCATGTTAGGGTATTAAAAAAAATAAGATTTATGTTGAAATTATTAAGTATAAATTCGTATAAACTTATAAAAATCATAACTTTTTCATACGAGGTCGAAAACGCGCGAAACCAGTTGCGTTGGAATCGTATGGACGAGCACTACGCGATGAAATTGGATTGGAGTCGTTTGGGGTCAGTGAAAATTTTGGATAAAATTAAACGCGCGTTTAATTTTATTCGAAATAAAAGCTGAAAACAGAATTAAAATCAAGGTGAGAACTTCTCACTCAATCGAATCAGTTTCGATTTTATTTTAAATAGTTAGATTTAAAATATTTGAATGCATGTTTGAATGATGATTGTTATCTATTGATTGTTAAAATAGACATTATGCGCCGTTAGTAAGCGGATGTTATTTATTAAAAACATATACCGCAAATATTTCATAAACAGTGAAATTGGTATTATATATAATAGCAATATATATATATATATATATTGGCATATGTATATATTGGAGTTATTGATTTCCCGCAATTTTTGTTTAGCGGATGAGACCCTATTGCGCCGTCTATTAAGCGGATAATATTAATAAATCCCATATACCGCGATAATTTCGTACCGGAGCGAAATTGGTATTGTGCTAATGTTTGTGGATGCAGGAAAACAGGTTGGAGGGATCCAACTGGATTCCTCAACAGTTTTTATTTGAATTCAGATATTTTGATATTTGATGGATTATCATATCGATATATGATATCGTTGTTGTCGTGATTGACTATTTGGTGTGTAGCATCATTGAACCTAATTTTGGGATTTTAAAATGATTTTAAAGTGATTTTTGAAAGTATACGTTTATAAAATATTTTTGGAATTGATCCATTTTAAATAAATAAACGTTATAATTTTTAATGTTATAAAGATTATGAATTTTTGAGAAATATAGTAAAAGGCTGATTTTTGAAAATATGGGGTTAATGGTTTTATAAAATAGTTTAATCGGGATTTTTGAAATTATTATAAAGAGTTGAAAATATAGGATTTATGAAATTTAATTATTTTATAAATCAAAATGGTGAAATTATAAAGGAGATTAAAGATGTTTTAAAAGAATAATATAAATTGATTTATATAAAAAGATTTATAAATTGAAATTTATAAATGAAAATATTTGGATTATAAAACGAGTTTTTATAAGTGTTAGAATGAATTGTAAATGAATTTCATAAGTGAATGGAATTCATAGAATTATAAACGGTGAAGTTATAAATGGAATTTTATAAGCAGTAGGTTTATAAAATTTATAAAGTTATTAAAAGAATGATTTTGGATAAATAATTGAATCTTATAAGTTATAAGATTTATAATTATGAAATTCAAAGGAACGATGGTGCAAACAAATAAATTATAAGTATTTTACTTATAATATAAACTTTTGGTTTATAATTGAGTTATGAATTGAATAGGTTAATGATGGAATTTATAAACGTTGTTTTATAAATTCGCAAACGACTTATTTTGATAAGTAAATTGTTGAAACTTATTAATGGAGTTATATTCACGTTTTTGACTATGAATAATCCTTTGAAATAAATTGTATAGAAAGGATGAAATGTGTTAACGTAGTATATTCACGTTTTTGAATAGTGAATAATATGTTAAAGAAAATGTTTAGATTTGATGTCTTAAATAGAAATTAAAACGATCTAACGATGTTTTAAAATGTATTGAGATTCGAAACCATAGATTTCAACATTCATTGTTGAAATAAACGTTTTCGAGAAATAGAAGGAAATGGTGGACTATAACACTGTTGTTATAGTAAATGATTTCCGAAAGGAAATGTTTTGTATAGTATTGGGATTTATATACCTATCTTAAATTCGAATCCCTATACTAGTGATTTTGGGACGTTGTAACGATATTTTACGCAACATTCGCTTTGGCCCAAATAAATATGTTTAAGAGAATGATTTCCTTAAAGAATGAAATATATACTTAATCTCGATTGAAGTATATTGAATATTTTCCAAGTGTTGAAAATGAATAGGTTCGTGAATTACTTATTAAATAAGTATGGAAATGTTTTCCAATACAAAGTGAATATTTTGAGAATTCATCTTTTTGAAGATAAATTGAAATGAATAATTGAAATCGTATATCCGTAGATATTGTGAAATATAAATTCACTAAGGAATTTATAAAAGAAAGAGAATTTGTTTAAAAATAAATATTGATTTATTTTTGAAGTGTGAAATTATATATCTAGTAAAGATATTTTGGAAAATAAATAATTTGGAAAATTATTTAGAATCTGGTGATGTGTGCATATCCATTGATAGTTCAATAACCGACTATCAATATTTCCCTTTGAATGGGTAATTGATGTGATTTGTTTGAATTGAATGCCACACTTATTTTTGAATAAGCGCTCACTATTCGGGTTAACCGGGAAAGGACCATGGGGTCGTATAACCCATTCCGAATATGTGATACGTCGTAATGTATAGCATTTGAAGATCGGTGTTGAAGACCCGGTATTTGCGAGAGCGATAGGATGACCTATCGATTGACTCTGCACCGAGTAGCTACGATATTGAGTTCTCCATATGCGATGGGGAATCCGATCAGGATTGTGAATATCCGGATTGCAAGGACTTCTTTGTAAGTGCCTTCGGTTTTGTTCGAGCCCGGAACAGACTTGTATGGATTGTATGTCTGACGTTACAAATTGAGATATAAAGCAGATTTCATTCAAATATATTTCTGTTGGTGGCGGAGAATTTATTCTTTTAGCTTAACACCCTTCTCTGAGACGTACGAGCTCAGAGGTTATGTAGTTGAATGTTATCAGCGATATATTCCCAATTTGGTAATGTGACATGCTGAGTGTTGCTGTAAATAATCATTGTGTTGATTATTTGTGATAGGATCGTTTATTTGATCGTCTATCTTGGTGATCATCTCTATGATCATTTGTTGACCCAAAGCATGGCTTTTGTATAAAGTATGTTTTTGTGGACGTGACTTCGTCGAGCCTCACACCCCGTGAATGGTCAAAACAGGAAAGATGCGACAAGGTTATGAGGGGTAGCGCCCTTTAGGATGTGTGCATTTCCTTTTGGAAAAGGGTGGTATCATGGTATGGAGCCCAGATACTTACTCATGTTGAAAACACTTTATGATTGTGTGAATTGATTACGAGCGCTCGGTGAAAGGTCCCAAAGGACCGGGGGATGGCATATTCGGTCAGTTGTTACTCAGTTAGGGGTAACCCGGCCTTGTGTTGGTAGAGATCTGGTTTGGTTCTCGGGGATGTCCATCCAGAGGCATTCTCATGTGGCAATGGGAAGTTCCTTGGCCTGATCATTCGTTGGAAATCCAAAGAAACAATACGAGACTTGTACGGTTTTAGTTGTAGAACCTGCCATCTAATATGGTAGCTATAGTAAGCATACTATAATGGTACCTATGGTGGCTAAGATTTATACTCTACTTTCGAAATTGTTTCCTACACTATGCACTAATAATAATATGAAATGTTTTTTTTAATGCGTATCAAGCATCTTTGACTATCATAAGGAGAAATCTCCTCCAAGTCTGCGTTTGCATTGTGTGTGTGGCGGGAGGTCTTATGGTAGTCTCATTTTTAGAAGCATTGCGAATTGACTTTAAAAATATTCCTCTATTTTGATTTTAAAGATAAATAAACTGTTTTGAGTTCTCACACCAGTCACATGACTGACTCGGAGTTTATTGTTTTCCTTCCTAAACTCTGGGTGCCCACCAATTTCCACACGGGCAGTCAAGAGTTAGGTTTATCAGGATATTCTGGAGTTGCTGGAAGCAAGCTGGATGGCATGGCGTATTATTAGTATATAGTATTTCTTTTCCGCTGCACTGTTTGTTGTATGATGTTGTACACTCTGATGATATGATGTAATGAAATGTAATGTATGAAATGTAATAACTGATATAGTTCTTTGTTTAAAGATTATTCATTTATTTATTATATGTTGTTCCGCTGCGAATTGTGAGATTCTGTTGTTGTTCTGTTGTTTTCTATTCCATTCTAATTTCTATTTTCTTTTCCCTCTTTTTTCTATCTTTTCTATCTTTTTCTCTCTTTTTCTTTGTTTTTCTTTTTCTTAAACCATAACATTTCGGGTTTCCGGCCTTCGATTTCTCGGCAGTCGATAAAGTGAGTATCGATGTTGAATTTTCGAAAGTCGAAAATCTCCGGGGCGTTACACATTTGAACTTATTTGAAACATTTCTTATTCGAAAAAAGCTTTTAAATCGTATTATTTTTATATATTTTCCAAAATTTTAAAACCAATTTCAAAATACCAGAGTCCAATCTCTCGAATTTCAAATCCAAAACCTTTCAGGTATAAATCATTTTTATATAAATCAATTTTTATAAATTTTCAAAATTTTAAATCTTTTCGAAACTTCAAATTCTCGTTTTTTAAAAGGTATATAATCCTTATCGAAAACATTTTCTCTTTTATATATAGAATAAAATCATAGTTACCCAAATAAAAATTTTGGTATATAAAACAATTTTAAAATACAAGCAAAACCCGATTTTCAATGGATGGTTCAAGAACGGATTTCAAAACAAAGATAGAGATTTAAATTAGAGGAACTCTAATCAATAGAACCCTGATTCGAAGACAGACTCGATCGAAGATAAGATAATTGAATTACAAAATGGATTTATGGCTATAAATCGCGGGAGACCTTAACCGAGTCAACTGTGACTTTATGAATATGATCGATGCAGAATTTCCAGGCAAATCGACATTCGATCGCCAGATATAGAATTCGGCATAACCAGAAATAGGAACATCTAAACCGAGGATATATAAATCTTCGGTGAAACAATGCCGATTGTAATGGAGTTTTCATCCCCTTTACAAATCATTCAGTGGAGTCATGGGATACTCCAAAATCAAACGAATATGAATAGAAGAGACAGGATTGAATTTCGGAACCGAGGGACATTCCAAAATTCAAAGGAAATCAAGTCAAAAGGGAAGAGATTCAACTCAAATGAAAGTGATTCTGTAAATAAGTTTACCATATATGCTAAGTTTTGCCTAGAGCCAAAGCTCTGATATCAACTATAACGGCCCGCTATTTTGGACCATTCAACTCGACAATAAAACCATACATGTCTGAATTGAATAATTCAAAATACCGCGTTGTTCATTTAAATTTGTCAAAGTCAACATATACAGTAAATAAAACATCACAACTCACAGACACAGAGTAATATAATGCAGCGGAATAGATAAAAAATAGTAGTTCATGAAGCTACTATATATATCAGAGTTAGAAATAAAGTACGTCTGAATATATCAAATACAGTGAAGTCTTCAGTACGAACCAATGACTCCTCTGAAATAATCAACTGGAAAAGCTAAAAGCCGAATCGATAGTTGGACCTCCAACGAAGCTCCAAACTCCAAAGGTAAGTCTCTAATGCTGTGTCTCTCAGTCTGACCCGAACTGTAACAACCCGGAGTTTTACAGCAATTAATTATTAACATTAGACGATTTAATTTAGTTGATAATGGCTATTTGGAGTTTTTAATCGGGTGTGATTCTTTTCAAAATTTCAGTAAGGGTTGTGGGCTTTGAATCTTGGCCCATATTTTTGGTGCCGTGTTATAGTGATTACCGTTCCCCTCTCTCCCTCAATTCATTTTTCTTAGCAAACCCTAAATTAATCATACGAAAAGAATGAAAATGGTGGCCGCGCTCGTTTTTGCTTCAGAAATTAGGGTTTCGTTTGATTTTGGCTTCGCTTATTTTCGTGATGCCACAGCTTCAAATCCCGATGCCGATCCTTAGATCTTTCTTTGGTTGATTCTATTTGCTCGCGGCTCCTATTGGCGAAACAGGTGAGTGATCTTCTCTTCACTCACATTTGATTCAAGTCATTTTTGATGATTTCTGACTTCTTCAATTTGGTGACTTTTGTTGCTTGGTTTCGTGGCTACCACTGATTTATTTTTAACTGCTCGACTTGATTCATTTGAATTCGTCATTTAATTTGCTCTGGCCAGTGTTCTTCGTTTGCGTGTTTAAGATGATTACTGATTTTTTTCAATTTAAATTGAATATCACGGTTTTGATTTCCGTGGATTGCTAGCTTGACTTTGGCCACTTCGACGTGTTACATTTCTTTTTGTTTTGGTTTATTTTGACCTTGACTTTGAATGGGTAATTACTGCTTTGAAACATGTTTGCAATTGTTTTGGTACGACTGTTGTAATTGCATTAGTTATACACTTGACTTTGTGGAGCTTCCCGTTGTTGTATCTTTGACCTGGAGCCTGTAGTGATGCGGCCATTGACTTGAGTCTAAATTGTACTTTATGATAGTATTTGTCCACCTTGCTTGATGCCTGAGTTGACCCTTACAGCGTGCTGCCTAGCTATATTAACATGCGTGTATGTATATAAATACATCTGCCTAGTATTGCACTTTGGAGTTCACTTGACATTTTGGTTGGTGATTCATCGTCGCAGTCTGTTCCAGTTTCCAGTCATCATAAAGTTGCATACTTGTTCGTTCATTGTGTATTTGGTTATGAAAGGAACCTTTGTCTGAGTCAATGACTACTAATGAGTCGAGCTGCTATGAATTCGAGACGTCAGATGATATCTTGACTTCTATAGATATTTGACAGAGAGAGATGGACTTGTTTGGCTTCCCATTACTGTACCCGATCTCATGTGTTCATTTCTTTGGGTGTCCATGCCTGACTTGAAGCACAAGTCTGTTATGGTATTTTGTGTGTTTTACTACCTTCTTTGCTTGACTGGTTGGCCATTCCCATAGTTAGCACCATCTTGCTGGTCTGTATATATATGAATAATAGTGTGCCTGTACGTCCGTATGATAGCCTGTGGCATTTGCTTCACTTTGATACTGGTATCTCTTGACAGTTTTGTATTGCTTGATGAACTTTGGTTCTTTGATTTAATTGTTGTCATTTACTGTCTCACTGCTTCATCGTCATCGCCTATTGGTTGTGCAGTTGAACTTGTATTTTGTCAGTTGCGGTGTCTTGACATTTATGTCTGCACTCTTTCTTTTGATAGTTGCTGTAACTTTGAAAGTGCAGCACTTGCCTCTCTTGTCATTTCTTTTCACTGATTCGCTCTTGATGGTTGGACATATTGCGTTGTGTATTGTCTATTCAATTGCAGTTCCATTTCACCGTTGCGTGATACTATGCAGTTCTTAGAACTGTTAACCTTTGGTTAGTAATTTCTGATTCGTTACTGACTTGGTAGTTGGTTTGGATCCTCTGATTCGTTGGTGTAGTTGATGCAAGTTTCCTTTATTTGAGCTCGAGTCTGATACATTGCATTGATGCATTGTATTCATTTGCATTTGGTGTTCTCACCTTCACTCTACCCCTGTAGTATGTATGCAGTTTGCCCTTGTCGGTTTGCGTTGTATCGATGTAATTGAATTGTTTTCAAAGCCACTTGAGTTGAATCCGGTATTTCGGGTTTGACCTTGTGCCCGATTGTGTACATCATCACTGTAGTGGCAAGGCAGTGCACGCAAGCGTGAACTGTAGCCACACGGTATTGTTTTTGTGGATATCCTGTTTTGTTTTAATTATTGATCTTTTGCGTATTCCATATGCTGTAGTGGCGAGGCAGTGCACGCGTGCGTGTACTGCAGCCCTACCCGTATTGTTATTTTAATTGAGATTTCAATTGTTTGAACTGTTTCATTTATTCAATTAAATATATTTTGAATCGTAGTTAGATTTGATTTAATTTGATGATTTAGTTGTTAATTGCCGTTTAGGCAATTCTGATGCTTTTAAATTATCTTCATCGATATTCTTTTCACTTATCTTTGTTGATGATTTCAATTTACTGATTTGTTGTTTAACACTGCTACATGTTCTATTTATCGTTATCCGATCTCTTTATTTAAGGATCGGATAGACGAGACTTATTGTGACTGTAGTCTATTTGTTACTTAATTATTATTGCTTATGTGCCCTAATAACTGAGTTTGAATTAGACTGACCCGTGTATTATTTTCTTTTGAATTTAATACTCGGGTCAGACCACGTATTTACAGGTTGTTGATATCTTACTTCGGGCTGCTGCTAGAGTTATGAAGTCTTTTTATATCTTTTGGAGTAGTCGTCGTCCTTTATAGTAGTTAGTGTATGTGTATAGGATGTTGTACGTTCATGTATATTATTCATGATAATGTACTTGTATATGTAACTTCCAGAGTCGACAGTTGTAGTTGTATCATATGTATTGTATCACATATATATCAATTGACATCAGTTATATATATATGAGACTTTCTGTTATATCTGTGTTCCGCACTTATTTATCTGTGTTTTTATTATATATATTGTCCTAAACTATTATGAACCATCGTAGTTCGTTTTATACCAGAATTGGGTATGTCGATGGGAGTAAACAAATACGAGATGAAAAATAAAAATATATACCACTCCTATCGAGATAACCAATACTAGTGTAAGGCCTAACTACGGATGGCCGCTCCTATCCAGCCTTATTCTTCATAATAATAGACAGTATTTCTTTTAATAATCTTTGTTATTGTGAGCATAGAGGTGGGGCGTCACAGTTGGTATCAGAGCTTGGGGTTTATGGACATAATATAAAACATAACTTAGATGGAACATGTGTTACAACTATTTGTCGATGTTTTATGTGCTTTGAGTCAAAACTAAAGTTTTGAAATTATGATCAAACTTTTTAAATAGCTTTATTTAAAAATAAAAGTGAAATTGTACTTTGATGATTCAATTGATTTGTGTTCTGTTATCAGAGTGCGTAGCGGAAACAGTAAGACTGCTTCGCTGAGTACAGCTGATAATTATTTTGATTTAAAAATCAAAATATGAAAATGAATTTAATTCATTATGTTGTTTAACCAGTGGCTTTGATTTGTTGAAAATTTATACTGGTTTTCTTTAATACTAATCGCATGCTGATTAGATTTTTGCTGTTTTAAATTATCTTCATTGAAGATATATTTGAGTAATTTCTTTGTTTATTTAGTAGTGTGCGTGCAAACATGAGTTGCACGTTACTACACTAATTTTACGTTGAACTGATGCTTGGTTATGAAACGTATTTTGTTGCCGTTATTTTTATAACGGGATTTTCACACTAGTGCTACGTTTTGAAGTACGGTGTTTTGTTGACATTTTAATGAATGAAAATTCACTGATATTATATTTTGATGCAAATTATTTAAATGAGAATTTGACGTTTAAAAATTACTGTCGCTTTGACGTCAGTATCCGTCATATTTTAAAGTGGATTTTCAAGCGGTTATCCCGCAATGCTGATTTTTGAGATCCTTTTCTAGGTGTTTTGAGAAGTACAATTATCTTATTGAAATTGTCACTAATGTTGTTGTTTTATCACGGATTTGCAAATTGTTTTAAAAATAAATTTTTTTTTCAAAATTTTATAGTTTGCGCTTTCAAAAGAATGAGGAAGCGATTTAAACGATTCAGCAAAATCGAGGACTATGAACCCTTTCCTTTACTGATTCGCTTAATTCCGGACTTGTTCGCTTGAGAATGTAAATTATTACTTTTATAAAATAAATAAAATTGTTTTCAGAATTTTTACAGTTGCGTTTTCAAAAGAATGAGAAAGTGATTTAAACGTTTCAGCAAAATCGAGGATTATGACCCCTTTCTTTTACTGATTCGCTTAATTCCGGACTTGTCCGTTTGAGAATGTGAAATGTTATTTTTGGAATACACAATTTTGCACTTTCAAGAAAACGATGAAGAGATTTAAACAATTTAGTAAAACATGTGGTTATGGGATATGTGCGTTTGCTATTTTGGTTAATTTCGGACTCGTTAATTGAAACATTTGTTGTTTGATGATTTTGATGATTTTACACGTTCAAGAAAACGATGAAGAGAATCAAACGATTTAGTAAAACACGTGGTATGGGACATACGCGTTTGCTATTTCGGTTAATTTCGGAATCGTTAATTGAATATATGATGATTTTCGTGTGCTTTCGAGCCACTATGAGGACCTTCGGGTCATATGATGGACCTTCGGCTCAAATACCAGTACCAGACCTTCGGGTCATATGTTGGACCTTCGGGTCATATGATGGGCGCCAAAATTATGATGGGTACTTGGTAGGCTTCGGCCATATGAGATGCACGTGCGGCGTAGCTAAAACTCGCCATCTGATGGGATCGATCCAACCTTTTATGTTGATTTTCTAGTTATCTTAATTGATTCTAGATATTTGTTGCATCCAATTATCTGCAGGTAATTGGATATTTGTTGATTTGATTATCGTTTTTGATAATCGAATATTTGTTGATTTGATTATCGTTTTTGATAATCGAATATTTGTTGATATGAGATTTGATTATCGTTTTTGATAATCGAATATTTGTTGATTTGATTATCGTTTTGATAATCGAATATTAGTTGATTTGTTGATTTGATTAATATTTTGATAATCGGATATTTGTTGATTTGATTATCGTTTTTGATAATCGAATATTTGTTGATTTGATTATTGTTTTTGATAATCGAATATTTGTTGATATGAGATTTGATTATCGTTTTTGATAATCGAATATTTGTTGATTTGATTATCGTTTTGATAATCGAATATTAGTTGATTTGTTGATTTGATTAATATTTTGATAATCGAATATTAGTTGATTTGATTATCGTTTTTGATAATCGAATATTTGTTGATTTGATTATCGTTTTTGATAATCGAATATTTGTTGATATGAGATTTGATTATCGTTTTTGATAATCAAATATTTGCTGATTTGAGATTTAATTATCGCTTTTGATAATTAAATATTTGCTGATTTGAGATTTAATTATCGCTTTTGATAATTAAATATTTGCTGATTTGAGATTTAATTATCGCTTTTGATAATTAAATAATTGCTGATTTGAGATTTAATTATCGCTTTTGATAATTAAATAATTGCTGATTTGAGATTTAATTATCGCTTTTGATAATTAAATATTTGCTGATTTGAGATTTAATTATCGCTTTTGATAATTAAATAATTGCTGAATTGAAATTTGATTATCGTTTTTGATAATCGAATATTTATTGATTTTATTATCGTTTTTGATAATCGAATATTAGTTGATTTGTTGATTTGATTATCAATCGAATATTTGTTGATTTGATTATCGTTTTTGATAATCGAATATTTGTTGATATGAGATTTGATTATCGTTTTTGATAATCAAATATTTGCTGATTTGAGATTTAATTATCGCTTTTGATAATTAAATATTTGCTGATTTGAGATTTAATTATCGCTTTTGATAATTAAATATTTGCTGATTTGAGATTTAATTATCGCTTTTGATAATTAAATAATTGCTGATTTGAGATTTAATTATCGCTTTTGATAATTAAATAATTGCTGATTTGAGATTTAATTATCGCTTTTGATAATTAAATAATTGCTGATTTGAGATTTAATTATCGCTTTTGATAATCGAATATTTGTTGATTTTATTATCGTTTTTAATAATCGAATATTTGTTGATATGAGTTCTGATTATCGTTTTTGATAATCAGATATTTATTGATTTGATTATCGTTTTGATAATCGAATATTTGTTGATATGAGATTTGATTATCGTTTTTGATAATCGAATATTTGTTGATTTTATTATCGTTTTTGATAATCGAATATTTGTTGATTTGATTATCGTTTTTGATAATCGAATATTGCTGATGATTGCATTTATACAGTTTTGTTTTCTGATTGTCTACTTGATAATTAGATTTTTGTTGAGAATTTGTAAATTTCTATTATGAAGTTAAGAGATTTCTTTGACACTTGTATTCTCGACCTTTATTTTTTAGCTTAACTAGTTTAGGTTAGAAAAATAATTGTGATTGACGACCTTAATTATGAAAATTGCGGGGACGCAATTTTTATAAGGGGGGGAGTCTGTAACAACCCGGAGTTTTACAGCAATTAATTATTAACATTAGACGATTTAATTTAGTTGATAATGGCTATTTGGAGTTTTTAATCGGGTGTGATTCTTTTCAAAATTTCAGTAAGGGTTGTGGGCTTTGAATCTTGGCCCATATTTTTGGTGCCGTGTTATAGTGATTACCGTTCCCCTCTCTCCCTCAATTCATTTTTCATAGCAAACCCTAAATTAATCATACGAAAAGAATGAAAATGGTGGCCGCGCTCGTTTTTGCTTCAGAAATTAGGGTTTCGTTTGATTTTGGCTTCGCTCATTTTCGTGATGCCATAGCTTCAAATCCCGATGCCGATCCTTAGATCTTTCTTTGGTTGATTCTATTTGCTCGCGGCTCCTATTGGCGAAACAGGTGAGTGATCTTCTCTTCACTCACATCTGATTCAAGTCATTTTTGATGATTTCTGACTTCTTCAATTTGGTGACTTTTGTTGCTTGGTTTCGTGGCTACCACTGATTTATTTTTAACTGCTTGACTTGATTCATTTGAATTCGTCATTTAATTTGCTCTGGCCAGTGTTCTTCGTTTGGGTGTTTAAGATGATTACTGATTTTTTTCAATTTAAATTGAATATCACGGTTTTGATTTCCGTGGATTGCTAGCTTGACTTTGGCCACTTCGACGTGTTACATTTCTTTTTGTTTTGGTTTATTTCGACCTTGACTTTGAATAGGTAATTACTGCTTTGAAACATGTTTGCAATTGTTTTGGTACGACTGTTGTAATTGCATTAGTTATCCACTTGACTTTGTGGAGCTTCCCGTTGTTGTCTCTTTGACCTGGAGCCTGTAGTGATGCGGCCATTGACTTGAGTCTAAATTGTACTTTATGATAGTATTTGTCCACCTTGCTTGATGCCTGAGTTGACCCTTACAGTGTGCTGCCTAGCTATGTTAACATGCGTGTATGTATATAAATACATTTGCCTAGTATTGCACTTTGGAGTTCACTTGACATTTTGGTTGGTGATTCATCGTCGCAGTTTGTTCCAGTTTCCTGTCATCATAAAGTTGCATACTTGTTCGTTCATTGTGTATTTGGTTATGAAAGGAACCTTTGTCTGAGTCAATGACTACTAATGAGTCGAGCTGCTATGAATTCGAGACGTCAGATGATATCTTGACTTCTATAGATATTTGACAGAGAGAGATGGACTTGTTTGGCTTCCCATTACTGTACCCGATCTCATGTGTTCATTTCTTTGGGTGTCCATGCCTGACTTGAAGCACATGTCTGTTATGGTATTTTGTGTGTTTTACTACCTTCTTTGCTTGACTGGTTGGCCATTCCCATAGTTAGCACCATCTTGCTGGTCTGTATATATATGAATAATAGTGTGCATGTACGTCCATATGATAGCCTGTGGCATTTGCTTCATTTTGATACTGGTATCTCTTGACAGTTTTGTATTGCTTGATGAACTTTGGTTCTTTGATTTAATTGTTGTCATTTACGGTCTCACTGTTTCATCGTCATCGCCTATTGGTTGTGCAGTTGAACTTGTATTTTGTCAGTTGCGGTGTCTTGACATTTATGTCTGCACTCTTTCTTTTGATAGTTGGTGTAACTTTGAAAGTGCAGCACTTGCCTCTCTTGTCATTTCTTTTTACTGATTCGCTCTTGATGGTTGGACATATTGCGTTGTGTATTGTCTATTCAATTGCAGTTCCATTTCACCGCTGCGTGATACTATGCAGTTCTTAGAACTGTTAACCTTTGGTTAGTAATTTCTGATTCGTTACTGACTTGGTAGTTGGTGTGGATCCTCTGATTCGTTGGTGTAGTTGATGCAAGTTTCCTTTGTTTGAGCTCGAGTCTGATACATTGCATTGATGCATTGTATTCATTTGCATTTGGTGTTCTCACCTTCACTCTACCCCTGTAGTATGTATGCAGTTTTCCCTTGTCGGTTTGCGTTGTACCGATGTAATTGAATTGTTTTCAAAACCACTTGAGTTGAATCCGGTATTTCGGGTTTGACCTTGTGCCCGGTTGTGTACATCATCACTGTAGTGGCAAGGCAGTGCACGCAAGCGTGAACTGCAGCCACACGGTATTGTTTTTATGGATATCCTGTTTTCTTTTAATTATTGATCTTTTGCGTATTCCATATGCTGTAGTGGCGAGGCAGTGCACGCGTGCGTGTACTGCAGCCCTACCCGTATTGTTATTTTAATTGAGATTTCAATTGTTTGAACTGTTTCATTTATTCAATTAAATATATTTTGAATCGTAGTTAGATTTGATTTAATTTGATGATTTTGTTGTTAATTGCCGTTTAGGCAATTCTGATGTTTTTAAATTATCTTCATCGATATTCTTTTCACTTATCTTTGTTGATGATTTGAATTTGCTGATTTGTTGTTTAACACTGCTACATGTTCTATTTATCGTTATCCGATCTCTTTATTTAAGGATCGGATAGACGAGACTTATTGTGACTGTAGTCTATTTGTTACTTAATTATTATTGCTTACGTGCCCTAATAACTGAGTTTGAATTAGACTGACCCGCGTATTATTTTCTTTTGAATTTAATACTCGGGTCAGACTGAGTATTTACAGGTTGTTGATATCTTACTTCGGGCTGCTGCTAGAGTTATGAAGTCTTTTTATATCTTTTGGAGTAGTCGTCGTCCTTTATAGTAGTTAGCGTATGTGTATAGGATGTTGTACGTTCATGTATATTATTCACGATAATGTACTTGTATATGTAACTTCCAGAGTCGACAGTTGTAGTTGTATCATATGTATTGTATCACATGTATATCAACTGACATCAGTTATATATATATGAGACTTTCTGTTATATCTGTGTTTCGCACTTATTTATCTGTGTTATTATTATATATATTGTCCTAAACTATTATGAACCATCGTAGTTCGTTTTATACCAGAATTGGGTATGTCGATGGGAGTAAACAAATACGATATGAAAAATAAAAATATATACCACTCCTATCGAGATAACCAATACTAGTGTAAGGCCTAACTACGGATGGCCGCTCCTATCCAACCTTATTCTTCATAATAATAGACAGTATTTCTTTTAATACTCTTTGTTATTGTGAGCATAGAGGTGGGGCGTCACACGAACGTAAAGCAAAACACAAAACACTCGAGTCAGGATTAACATTCTTATATCTATAAATCCAACTCAAGTGAAATGTCAGTTGAAATATATTTAACTTAGAGGATGTTTGGGATAACCATCCTCTAAGGATCCAAGGAACTGTCTACAGGGTAGAAATATACACTATAACACCGTAGTCATTTCAATTTTATTTATATTTCAAAACTAAAATATCATTTTCATTTCAAATATCTCTATTTTTCAAATTAGTATATATATCCAATAATTTATGAGTAAAGTATTTTTATTTTCTCAAACTTCATAAATCGCTTCAAAAATCAACTAGACCTTCCCGTTCAAATTTAATTAAATCAAAATTTATCAATTTCCATTCAATTTAGTTTCTGACTAAACTAATTCAAATTTTATCCATTTTAAATACGGATTTGAACCACAAAATAAACCATTTAAATTTCAATATAAACCAACTGTAACGACCTGCTATTTTGGACCATTCAAATCGACAATAAAACCATACATGTATGACTTGAATAATTCAAACTACCGAATTGTTAATTTAATTTGGCAAACTCAACATAAACAGTAAATAAAGAAACATAGAGAAACATAGATCACGGACACAGAGTAATATAATGCGGCAGAATAGATAAAGAATAGTAGTTCATGAAGCTATTATATACATCAGAGTTAGAAATAAAGTACATCCGAATATCTCAAATACAGTGAAGTCTTCAGTACGAACCAATGACTCCTCTGAAATAATCAACTAGAAAAGCTGAAAGCTGAATCGATAGTTGGACCTCCAACGAAGCTCCAAACTCCAAAGGAGAGTCTCTAATGTTGTGTCTCTCAGTCTGACCCGAGCGTAAAGCAAAACGCAAAACACTCGAGTCAGGATTAACATTCTTATATCTATAAATCCAACTCAAGTGAAATATGAACTGAAATATATTTAACTTAGAGGATGTTTGGGATAACCTTCCTCTAAGGATCCACGGAACTATCTACAGCGTAGAAATATACACTACAACACCGTGGTCATTTAAATTTTATTTATATTTCAAAACTAAAATATCATTTTCAATTCAAATATCTCTATTTTCAAAATTATTATATATATCCAATAATTATGAAGTAAACTATTTTAATTCCTCAAACTTCACAAATCGCTTCAAAAATCAACTCGACATTCCCGTTCAAATTTAATTAAATCAAAATTTATCAATTTCCATTCAATTTAGTTTTTGACTAAACTTATTCAAATTTTATCTATTTTAAATACGGATTTGAACCACAAAATAAACCATTTAAATTTCAATATAAACCAACTGTAACGACACGCTATTTTGGACCATTCAAATCGACAATAAAACCATACATGTCTGACTTGAATAATTCAAAATACTGAATTGTTAAATTAATTTGGCAAACTCTGCATAAACAGTAAATAAATAAACACAGATCACAGACACAGAGTAATATAATGCAGCAGAATAGATAAAGAATAGTAGTTCATTAAGCTACTATATACATCAGAGTTAGAAATAAAGTACATCTGAATATCTCAAATACAGTGAAGTCTTCATTACGAACCAATGACACCTTTGAAATAATCAACTGGAAAAGCTAAAAGCTGAATCGATAGTTGGACCTCCATCGAAGCTCCAAACTCCAAAGGCGAGTCTCTAATGCTGTGTCTCTCAGTCTGACCCGAGTGTAAAGCAAAACACAAAACACTCGAGTCAGGATTAACATTCTTATATCTATAAATCCAACTCAAGTGAAATATCAACTGAAATATATTTAACTTAGAGGATGTTTGGGATAACTATCCTCTAAGGATCCAAGGAACTATCTACAGGGTAGAAATATACACTATAACACCGTGGTCATTTCAATTTTATTTATGTTTCAAAACTAAAATATCATTTTCATTTCAAATATCACTATTTTCCAAATTAGTATATATCTAATAATTTAGGAAGTAAAGTTTTTTTATTTCCTCAAACTTCACAAATCGCTTCAAAAATCAACTCGACCGTCCCGTTCAAATTTAATTAAATAAAAATTTCTCAATTTCCATGCAATTTAGTTTATGACTAAACTAATTCAAATTTTATCTATTTTAAATACGAATTTGAACCACAAAATAAACCATTTAAATTTCAATATAAACCAACTATAATGACCCGCTATTTTGGACCATTCAAATCGACAATAAAACCATACATGTCTGACTTGAATAATTCAAATACCGAATTGTTAATTTAATTTGGCAAATTCAGCATAAACAGTAAATAAATAAACATAGATCACAGACACAGAGAAATATAATGTAGTGGAATAGATAAAGAATAGTAGTTCATGATGCTACTATATACATCAGAGTTAGAAATAAAGTACATCTGAATATCTCAAATACAGTGAAGTCTTCAGTATGAACTAATGACTCCTTTGAAATAATCAACTGGAAAAGCTGAAAGCTGAATCGATAGTTGGACCTCCAACGAAGCTCCAAACACGAAAGGCGAGTCTCTAATGCTGTGTCCCTCGGTCTGACCCAAACGTAAAGCAAAACACAAAACGCTCGAGTCAGGATTAACATTCTTATATCTATAAATCCAACTCAAGTGAAATATCAACTGAAATATATTTAACTTAGAGGATGTTTGGGATAACCATCCGCTAAGGATCCAAGGAACTATCTACAGGGTCGAAATATACACTATAACACCGTGGTCATTTCAATTTTATTTATATTACAAAACTAAAATATCATTTTCATTTCAAATATCTCTATTTTCAAAATTAGTATATATATCCAATAATTTATGAAGTAAAGTATTTTTATTTCCTCAAACTTGACAATCGCTTCAAAACTCAACTCGACCTTCCCGTCAAATTTAATTAAATCAAAGTTTATCAATTACGTTCAATTTAGTTTCTGACTAAACTAATTCAAATTTTGTCTACTTTAAATACGGATTTCAACCATAAAATAAACCATTTAAATTTCAATATAATTCGAAGTTAATATATTTCGGAGCTTTAAATATTCAACATTTCAAAGACTAAACTTTGATAGTTGCGTTTATCTCCCAACTTGACTTCACTATTATTTAGTTTTGAGATATTCACTAAATAAATTCAATATTATTTATATGACCTTAAATTTACATTTTCTATATATTACCTTCCATTCCCTTAGACATGAAACATCCATTAAATTTCTTAAATAAAAATTCAAGTTATAGGATCATATGTTAAAGGTTCGAATTAATAGTTTCAAATTGATTTAACTAAATAAAATACTTAATTAATGACAAATTCAAATAAGTCCAAAAATATATCTTCAAACCTTAGCTTATAAAATTTATTCCACAAATCTATTTCAGAAATACAAATTTAATAAATCCTTAAACATATTTCATATTAATAAAATCAATCTAAATCAAATTATCTTAATATTAAATCTATATATAAAATAACCTTTATATATAATACTTTAAATCAATATTCATTAAAACCAAATATTTCTTTTCAAGACTATAGAAATTATTTTCAAAACATTCATATAGACCACGGTGTCGATGTAAAATTTTCTATTCTATGGACAATGGATACAAATATTTATCATTTCAATCTGTAAGTTAAATATATACGGGTGGATATCATTTTGACCCGAAATCCCAAATTCAATTCAAATGAAAATCCTTTGGGTTTATCATTTCAACCCATAACGAAATTCTCCTATTCTAAAGTCCATTCGGGTATGTATCATTTCAACCCATAGTGATTCATATATTAACAAGGAACTTGCAGAGTGATAACAGATATGAAATAATAATAACAACTGGCATATATCATCAAAAATAAATATAAACAATAGGATATGGTGTCATATCTCATAAGTAAACAGTTACAGATAATAGCATATATAACAATTTAAATAACTACAGCATCATATTTCAAATGTCGTTTCCATTTAATCAAATTTAACAAATAAAAGAATGTTAATCATGAGTGATTGCTCACCTTTCGAGCTAGAGAATACAGAAGATGACATGGATACGCACACTGATACAGACACTGAAATTTGAATTATAAATCCGAGCACGAATTTCAAAGCAAAGTAGGATTGGCATGAATTGGACGAACGAGGCTGATAATCAAGAATTTATGAATTGAATCAGAATCAGTCTGATATATACAGAAATTTTTGCAATTTTAATAAAAATCAAAATTGCATACCTAAGAAAAATTTAAAGTCGAATCACACACACACACACGCACAGATATATATATATATATATAAATTACCTTTTTTTCATACATAAACCAATAGTTTTAACATTTGAAATAAGACATATATGTTAAATAAAAATCCTTATAATTTTTCCAAACCATTTTAATTTTTGCACATAGATCAAAATTTCTGTTTACAAATCTAAGGCCCGAACCACCCCATACGGCCTATGTATATAATATCATTAAGCTTTATATTTTAAAATAAGATTAATATATAAAACTTCAACAAATTGCACTGTTCGAATCTCATTTACAAACTACTATATACACATGGTACAAAATCCACTTCACAATACAACCATAAATTTTAAACACTTTAGTTATATATATAAACTAATATATAACTACCCTACATAAATAGTAAAGCCTATACACATACTTATATAAAATTTTAGACAACGGACGTACGCATTACTTATATAACTTATATTATAACTTATTTTATAAATATATATAATATTGTAACGTGTGCAGACCGAAAGTATAAGTTAGAATGTAAACTTTATACAATGTATATAAATAGCAACTAATATAACTTTTTTTTCGAAAGCAACTTGTCTACACTAAAACACATATACACCCTTAACTTTTATGCAAACATGCATGCCAACTGAAATGAAAACCTATATATTAGAAAACTAACTCCATACATAAGTGTATGCAAAGTATATAGATATATATAAGGCCATAAAGAAATATCTATAATTATTATAACTTTATATAAATATATGTCATATAAGAACTTAGGAAAATAAACAACTTCAAAAATCCTATACAACTTCCATAATAATAAGATGTACCTTCAATAAAAGTTATAAACCTGTTTATTATAAAACTATATATATAATAACAGATTTACAAACTTATAAAATAAATCATACAATATTGTTTGTAAAATATACATATATGGACTCAAAGTTAAAACAAAAATGAATATAAATCTACTTACCAAATATGCAGACTCCATTTGCAGATCCAACACAACTCACACATATTAAATATGCATACGCTTCTAGAAACAAAACAAACTTTTCAAAAAAAATTGGAAACCATGTTTGGTATATATATGTATTCAAATCCAACAACTTTATATAAACCACTATATGTATGCATCTTATATTTTTATACCACTATCAATATATCATAATTATACTCCATACAAACAAATATACGTACCAACTTTGAATGCTAGAATATGCATCAACATCACGTACAAGGGACGTGTATTGATAAAATCATCCATATCATAGCTAAATATAAAACTATGTATAATATATATATATAAATAACACTTGCAAATATAAACTTAACTTATATATGCCTGGTTATGCGAACAGTAGAGGAAACAGGGGAGGGTCGCTGCGTCTTCGATGGATATTGCGCAAGGTGAAGAGTGGGTTTGGTGGAGGAGCGGAGTTTGGAAAAGGTGAAGGAGAGTCCGTAATTTGTAGTGCGAGGCAAGTTTATATAGGAGAGGAAGAAAAAATAGAGAGGGAAAGAAGTGATATTTGGGAAGAAGCAATAAAAAGGAAAGAAAATACGAACAGAAGTAAATGGAAACGACTAAATAAAAGTAACCAAAGAAATAGCACGATCACGTGCTATGATTCAGTTGAGGATTTAAGGCAAAATAATCACGTTGATTCAGGAAAATAATCAAAGCAAATAAATGGTAGCACGTTTCAAATTTGAACGGAAGGAAAGAGAAATGTCACAATTCCGGAAAAATATCAAAGCAACAGCTACACATTGATTCAAGAGCTATTAAAGCAATTTTTAAATTGTGAAGACAATGTTACTCTGCGTTATATTTTTAAAATGAGAATGCTGAACGAAAATTGTAACGACACAGAATTTCTGTTAATTAAAATTTGTATATTTAATTGAATTTAAATATTAATAAGTAAAATTTATAAGTCGAATAAATTTTATTTCGAATAATTGGATTTAATTGGATAATTAAATCGATAATTTAATATTTGAAAATACAGAAATAATTGGAAATCAAGTTAAATATGATTGAAAATGATTTGTAAAATTTTATTTTATCATATTGGAGTTAGAACGATATTTTAGAACTTTTAAAATTGAATTAAAAGTTAAATTGTGAAAATTAAATATTTTAATATTTAATTGACGAGCCAAAATAGCCATTTTTCAAACAGTCTTGGATTTTGACGAAACTAGCTTCATCGGATCCGTAATGTTATATTATTGTAAGATTTCAAATTTCGTGTCAATCGGATTTACCGTTTGTCCGGGTCAAGCCAAAACGCACAGAAATTAGTTTAAATCGGTTTAATTTAAAATTGATCATTTATTTCCATAACTCGCACATACGATGGAATTAGCCTCCGAAACACATTCCATTGTGTTCGGAACGTGGGTAAACCCTAGAAACGCCGGTCACTGCGCTTCGTTTGGAGTTCGGAAAAATTTGGATGAATAGTGTTTCGTAAATTTTCTATATAAGGACCTCTCTACTTCACTTTTGCAACCAAACTAAACCGTAACCCTAGTTTCTGAAACCAGCCGCCACCTCAAAGATTAATGGCCGAAATTCAACTTCCTTCCTCCCTCAATTTTCTTGCAATCCACAAATCAATTCAAGTAATGTTCAACTACAAAACTCTACAGCACTCCGAGATCTCCACATCCAACGGTGGAGATCGTTTGAAGTGGAGCCGATCAACGGCAATTTGGCTCAAATGGCCGGCCGTTCGCACGCGATTTTGTGGAGCTGGGGGCGACCGAGGTTGATGCTCTTTTGGGCGGTGGTGCGTGGGGCTTTGGGCTTCGATACGCCGCAGTCTGATCGACTTATAGCCGAACGTGGGTGGCACAAGAATTCACGATGTTTGGGCGGCAATGGGTCGTGCGCGATTTTGTTCGTGCCTGGAAAATTCGAACGGGAGAGAGGGAATGTTGGCAACGGTCTGGATTTGGTCTCCTGGAAGCAACGGTGATGAAGTAGATTAGGGTTTTAAATAAAAAAATAAAGTGTGAATTATTGTATTTAAATTTGTATTAACTTCAAAATATCCTAACTTGTTCGTAAGAGGTCGGAATTCGACGAAACTTTTTGCGTTGGAATCATTTCAACGAGCTCTTCGCAGTGGAACTAAATTGGAGTCATTTGGAGCTAGTGAGAATTTCAGGTAAAATTAAACGCGTGTTTAATTTTATTCGAAATAAAAGCTGAAAACGAAATTGAAATCAAGGTGAGAACTTGTCACTCAATCGAATCTGTTTCGATTTAAATTTTAAATAGTTAGATTTAAAATTGTTTGATTGTGTGATTGGATGATAATTTGTTTTCTATCGTGTTAAATAGACATTATACGCCGTTATTAAGTGGAGGTTATTTATTAAGAACATATACCGCGATAATTCCAAATTGTATGGAATTGGTATTATATATGTACTTGGAGTTGATTTTCCCGCATTATATAGCGGATGAGACCCTATTGCGCCACATAATAGCGGATAGTATTTTATAAATCACATATATCGCGATATTTCGTCTTGAAGCGAAATTGGTATTGTGCTAACATCTTTAGATGCAGGGAAACATGTTGGAGGGATCCAATGGATTCCTCAAACATTTGAATTGGTTTGAATGTTGTGTGATGATCTATTTATTGATCTATTTATAATCTGCGTGATTATCGTTGTGATTAAAGTCGTTAAAGGCTAAATTTTAGCCGAATATAAATTGGTATCGTTAGATGCCGAAAATTATTAAAATTTGATTTTTGAAAATTTAAGTTGAGAATTCGTAACGAAATTTAATTTTGGAATTTATAAATAAACGTAGTAATTTGTAGGTTATAAAATTATGATTTTTGTGAAATATGACTGAAATATGGTTTTTGAAATAAAAAGTTGATCAAATTATAAAATGGTTCAATTGGGATTTTTTGAATTATTATAAATGGTTTATATAAAAGATTTATAAAATTGGGGTTTATAAAATAAAATATTGGAATTATAAAACAAGTTTTTATAAGTGTTAAAATGGAATATAAATGGATTTTATAAGTGAGTGAAATCTATATATTTATGAATTGTGAAGTTATAAAATGAATGGATTTTGTAAAATAAAAGATTTATAAGTAATTCACTTATAAATTGGATTTTTGGCATTTAAATGAAATATGGATGGAATTTGTTAATAAAGTGATTTTACAAGTTAAAGTTCATATAAAATATATAACTATGGAATTTATAAACGTTCTTTATAAATTCGAAATCAACTTATTCTGATAATTTAATTATTATAGATTATTAAAGGAGAATATTCACGATTTTGGACAATGGATAATCCTTTAAGATAAATATGTAGATAGGTTGAATTTGGTTAAGGAAATATATTCACGATTTTGGACAGTGAATAATATATTAAAGTAATGCTTTGGGATAGTGATATTTTAAATAGAATTAAAACAATTTAAAGATGTTTTAAGTTGTAAGAATTATCGAAACCGTAGATTTCAACATTCATTTTTGAAAATAGACGTTTTCGAGAAATATGGAAATGGTGGACTATAACACTGTTGTTATAGTAAATGATTTCCGAAAGGAAATGTTTATACAGTATTGGGATTTATATATCGATTTTAAGTTTGAATCCCTATACTAGTGGTTTTGGGTTGTTGTAACGATGTTTTACGTAACATTCGTTTTGACCCAAATAAATGTATTTAGGAGAATGTTTTCCTTAAAGGATAAAGTATATACTTAACTGTGATTTAAGTATATTAAATATTTTTCAAGTATTGAAAATAAATAGATTCGTGAATTACTTATTTTTAAATAAGTATGGAAATGTTTTTCCAACATGAAGTGAATGTTTTGAGATATTATCTTTTAAAGATAAATTGAAAATGAATATTAGAAATCGATTTGAAAATCGTATATTCATAGATATTTTGGAAATGTAAATTTACTATAGAATTTATAAGAGAAAGTGAAATTGGTTTAAAAGTAGACATTGATTTATTTTTGAAGTGTGGAAATAAATTTACGAATTTAAAACGTAAATTTAATAAATCGATAAGGATTTATTTAATTGGTTTAAACGAACCATTTTGAAATGAAAGTTGTAAGGGTGTAAATTGATTTGAAATTGGTTTCCAAATGGTTGAAGTGTGGAAGATATATATCTTATAAAGATATTTTTTGAAAATAAATAATTTAGGAAATTATTTGAAATCGGGTGATGTTGTGAATATTGATTGATAGTTAAATAACCGACTATCAATATTGACCTTTAAATAGGTATTTGTTGTGAATTGGTTGAAATTGAATGCTACACTTATTTTTAAATATTGCGCTCGTTATTCGGATTATCTATTCCGAATAGTAATATGACGTGATGGATAGCATTGAGGACCGGTGGTGAAGACCCCGTATTTGTGAAAACGATAGGATGACCTATCGATTATCTCTGCACCGTTAGCTACGGTATGGAGATTTCCTTTGTGATGGGAAATTCGATCGGGATTGTGAATACCCGGATTTGCAAGGGCTTCTTTGGAAGTGCATTCGGTTTTGTTCGAACCCGGAACAGACTTGTATGGTTACGTGTCTGACATTACATTTTGAGATATAAAGCAGATTTCTTTCAAATACATTTCTGTTGGTGGCGGAGAATTTATTCTCTTAGCTTAACACCCTTCTCTGAGACGTACGCGCTCAGAGGTTATGTAGTTGAAAGTTATCAGCGATATACTCCCAATTTGGTAATGTGGCATGCTTAGTGTTGCTGTGCGATGATTATTTATTGATCATTTGTTGATCAAAGCATGGCTTTATGCCTAGCTTTGTGGATGAGACTTCGTTAGACCTCACTCCCCGAAAATGGTCAAAATAGGAATATGCGGCAAGGTTATGAGGGTCGCGCCCTTTAGGGTATGTCATTTCCTTCTGGAAAGGGTGGTATCATGGAATGGAGCCTAGATACTTACTCATGTTGACACACTATATTTATTACTGTATGATGTTGGTTATCGAGCGCTCGGATAAAGGTCCAAAGGGACCGGGGGAAGACATATTCGTGTAGTAGTCACCTAGTGACAAAGGTAACCCGGCCTTGTGTTGGCAGAGAGCTGGTTAAGTTCTCGTGACGTCCCGCCAGAGGCGATCCCACGTGGCAGTAGGAAGTTCCATAGCCTAACCATTTGTTGGAAAATCCAAAGAAACAATACGAGCCTTGTACGGATTTAGTTGTATTACCTTCCATGGAATGTGGCGGTAACCTGCTATTGAACATGGTAGCTATAGTAGGCATACGATAATGATCGTATGTTGGCTAAGATTTATATTCTATTTTCGAAATGTTTTCATCACTATGCATTAATAATAATATCAAAAAAAATGATTTGTTTTGCTAGTAAGCATCTTTGACTATCATAAGGAGAAATCTCCTCCAATACTGCCTTTGCATTGTGTGTGTGCGGGGAGGCCTTATGGTAGTTTCATTTTCAAAAAGCATTGCGAATTGACTTTAAAATTATCCTTGTTGTGGTTGTTTTAAAAGATAATAACTGTTTTAAGTTATCACACCAGTCCCATGACTGACCTGGAGTTTATTGTTTTCCTTTCTAAACTCTGGGTGCCTACCAATTTCCACACGGGCAGTCTAGAGTTAGGTTATCAGAATATTCTGGAATTCAGGAGTTGCTGGAGGAAAGCTTGATGGCATGGCGTATCACTAGTATATAGTATTTCTTTTCCGTTGTTTGTTGTTTGTTTGTGTTGTACACTCTGATTTATGTAATGTAATGTAACGTGATGTAATGTAATAACTGATATAGTTCTTTTGTTTAAAGATTATTCATTTATCTATTATATGTTGTTCCGCTGCGATTGTTAGATTCTGATATTGTTCTGTGTTTCTTTCTATTCTGTTCTATCTTTTTTTCTCTCTTCTTCTACCTCTTTCTTCTTTTTAAACCCTAAGAATTCGGTTTTCCGGCATTCGATTGCTCGGCAGTTGATACAGTGGACGTATTGATGTTGGTTTTCGGAAGTCGAAGAATCGAGTCTTCACAAAAATCAACAATCAAATATGGTGCAGTGTAAATGGAAAGAGTCACGCTGATTACTGAATAAAAATAAAAATAAAACGAATAACCATTTAGTTATTTATTTTAGACGGTGGAAAAATGAAGAAATAAAAGGTCTGTGAAAGTAGGAATGAATATATTAGAAAAGTAACGCTTCTAGTAGCAACCGTCATCTTAGATTAAGTTGAAAAATTTATAATAATTGATTACCGTGTCTATGGTTCAATTTTTTTTGAAAGCAAGGAAACCAAAAGGTCACAATTAAAGGTAAGCTTTAAATTTTTAATAAATACAAAACGTATCTAAATTTTTATGTTTATAACTTTCCAGCTGTAGAGTATATATATAATGAATGGTCATAATGAAAGAAGTGGAAACAGGGAGCGTAGGAAAGGAAAGGTTAGAAAAATAAAAATTTCACCCTTAAATTCCGGAGATTGGTAAGGTAACGTACCTCTTTAATGAAATGTACAGCAATGGTAACAAGCTAAAATTTAGCTGAAAGTTTAAAGAAACGAGGAGAAGATGGGTTTTTTTTTTTAAATTAATCGCTTCCCAGAATTAATATGTCAATGAAAAAAGGAAAGGAAATGAATCAGGGAAATGTATTATAACTTATGTATAACTATTAAACGGATAGATGGAAGAAAAGGTGAGCAGGTGAGTAAAAGTGGAAACTGATTTATAAGCGAAATGGAATGTGAGCTGTTGCCAGGGAAGAAAATGGAACAGTTTAAAAATTAGAGGCAATGGACTGCTGAAATTAAATGAGTATAAAACGTGTAAAAGTTATATACTGAAACGGCTATAAATTTCAAAATATTATTTAAAATTTCTCAAAATCAAATTAAATACGCTAAATAAAACCAATAAAAATTAACAAAATTTTACGGGTCGTTACATTGCTCATCTGGATAATACTTGGAAAATTTGAAGCATCAGCAAGAATTGTATCTACTCTATCTTTATCTCCAAGTATCCACACTGATTTGCACATATTTAAGTTGGAAATAACAAGCTAGAATATATCTAATTTAAATTGAGACCCCATCTACATGGCATATAACTTAGGATGTGGCCTAACAATAATGAATAAAGCCGAACATAATTTACATGTTACAAGATGATTGGGCAAATATTTTTTCCACTACAATCTAACTAACAACTCTCGCACCATTTTTAACAATATAGTTTTGACTACGTAAACAACTTTTAAATGAAAATTATACCAAGTTTTTTTGTGATTTTATTTGCCAACAATCATCTTGGTTTTTTTGTTGACTGTCAACGCAAGATTTCTTTGTTTTTGACCAAAATTTTAAAAAATTCATCTTTTAATTAACTGGATTTAACGAATTTGACATCTTTATTTATATCAAATCTATTTATTTCTTTGTTTTTCTTTTTAATAATACGTTCCATTAGCACCTGTTGTGGACTGAGTCATTCCATGCAAAATATGTCGAAACTTTTATTGTAATGGGTCTAATATGTTGCATGTATAAGTTACAAGTTGCAATTTGATCTCCACCAACTATTTCATTCTTATGCCAACGTTGGGTGTTTTAGCTACTTTCAAATGCTTCATGATGTTCAAAAAATATTTACTTTGTAAACTGGTGAATGTCTGTCATAGCTTGCAAAGGCATATCAGGTGAAAAAAAGGCGAAAGAAATATTCAAAAGGTACTAGAACTAAGCCCTAAAATATGTTTCGTACTAAAGTTTTTTGGCCATACTTTTCTTCATATATATGTGTTTTTTTTTTGTAAAACTCAGCTCCAGCCTTAAACTACCATTTATGACTATCATTGTTACTTACATTGTTACTGTAATTATAGTACACCACGTCCATGCTGACATATGAATTCGATTTACACTGTCTATTAACATGTATATTAAATATATGATCACTGTTCCGTTCTAACATCGCCTTTCTACCATTGAAATTATAATTCACGAATTATAACAAACATCTGCCTCTTCCTAGTTTTTAAAACCTACCTACGTCCAATCTTCCTTCCCTCCTCTATCCCTCATCTCTCTACGGTAATCCAAAACTAACTTAACCACACGCATCCACTTCCCGAACTCCATCTCCCCATCCCCATGACCTCCAGCCCGGCGTCTCCTCCACAACCCTAACCTGAAGCATTCCACAGCCTTCCCCGACTGTCGGACCTCTTACACCTCGCCGAGATCCTCCAAACAAGCCTATAAGTGCTAAACAACTCTCTAAACCCAAATCCACTTTCCATTTTTCAAATCAAAGCTTATATTTTTAACAATTTCAAACCCTAGCACATTATTTGCTCACGACTTCGCTGTTTTCGAACTGCCAAACCCTCATCTAGCTTCTGCTCCCTCTAAAACTCCATTCGCACGTAGATCTCGACCTCACTAACCCAAAGGACTTTGTTTTACTAAATTTTCATTAAGTATATGAGGAGAAATGGATTTTTGAATTGGTTGAGTTTTCTTTCTTTTTGATGCAAGCTCCATCTTCCTCTTATATTAATTCATACGCGTTCTCTTATTTATATGCAGCACGTTTCGCTTATCAAACAAGCTACAACAACCTTCATTTCCATTCCTTATGCACGCATGTACCTTGCCTCCATCAAATTAGTAGCCTCTTCCTCCTTATGCCACACACAAACATGAACACACAAGCTAGAGCAACTACAACCACTATCGCCAACAAATCTACTTCAACACTCACGCACTTTCTCCTATCGCACTCAAGCAAACTATACTGCAGAAGGGAAATAACGGGAAGAAGAATAGAAAAGAAAGAGGAAGAAAACAAGGCAAGATGCAGGGGAAACTAAGAAAGGAAATGTTACAGATTAATTGCTTGCGCATGGAGGAAAGTGTAAAAAGCTAACGAGTGAAAATAGTCTTCACGCGTGCTGGTATTGAGGGATATAAAGAAAAGGCAACCCATATAAGGAAATAAGGTACACAGATTAAATGCAAAACAACCCATGCCGTACAAGAAAAAAAACATGTAAAAAGATTGTATCAGATTTGTTTCATGAATATGTCCTTTGAAATCAAGTGTGTTGGTTTTGTAAATGCTAAGTCCAACAGCACGCGGAAGAGTACATGAGAAAAGATAATGGAAAGATTTGGAGATGTTGACTTTGTACAAATATGCAAAAGATAATGGAAAGATTTGGAGATGTTGACTTTGTACAAATATGCAAAAGATAATGGAAAGATTTCGAGATGTTGACTTTGTACAAATATGCGGTTTTATAAAATGTTTTCGGTAAACCCTCTACCCAAAATTATGTTCGCTAACGTATTCCGAATCGACAAAACAAAAATACCGTCGTGCTTAGGACCCCAAAACAGAAATAATATACGCCGGTTATGTAGTTCTGTAAAATCACTAAAACGCCGTCGTTTGCCGATAAAACGTCAAACGACAATTTCAATATTTTACAAAGTAAAAATTATGGAAAAATACGATAAATTAAATAAAAAATATTTCAAAAGAAATTGAGTCAAAATAATATTTATTTATTTTCCGATTATTTGTTCGAACTATTGATTGCTGCAAATGAATTTACAAACGGATTTACCATTATTATCTATTTATTCAAAATAGGTTAAATAAGACTATTTAATCAATTAATTTACATTCAATTATAAATCCAGCTATTTGGAACGATATTCAATATAAACTCACTAATCCAAATATTTTAAACAATCACTATGTTTGAATTACAGATAGTAACTTTAATTCAAATCCATATATTTGAAATCTGAGTTGTTAGCTTTTAAAACCAATATTTAAATCAATTAAATATCTCAAATTCAAACGACCAAAATTCCGAGTTGTTACATTATGACTTTGATTTCTATTATTTCAAATAAAATATTATTTCATACCGGTGCTACCATTCATTTATAGAAAAGGACTTAGTTGATAGCCTTGGTTTATAGATGACCTATTTAGCTACTTCAAATTCATGTAGTTAATCCGAAGGGGGATAGGGATATCCCACTCTTAGATTTAAGTGCACTGAGTTACAGATTGAGTTAAGCGAGCGTAGTTTTTTGTGTGACCCTATGTAGTTGACTACATATGCTTTGGAATAATCAAAAACGCTCCATAAGATACATCTGTTAATTCTGTTTATCATTCAATACTTAACGTTCAGTTAACAAACAACATGAGGAGAAATTAGCAAATGTGAAGAACTTTTTCATTAGTAAAGACTAATGTGATGATTCATTCAAATAGAGTAGCTTGACGTCTAGCCACTTCATGATAGTAACATCTTGGATAACAATATAATTGCTTTATACTTGCCAAGATGTACATTAAGGTCTGAGATGTCAATTCTGTTAGTCCATGAGATGATGGTTTTGATGACAACAACCTTAGAATGGATTATAAAATATAAATACTAACATTATAAGTTTAGATATATATGTATATGTAGGATTTAACCATGCAGGTACTATGAACGAAGACTGTACAGTATAAAGATTCAAGATATTGAGATAGAAGACTCATGAGTTCAAGATTACCAAGAGTTCAAGATTTCAGGGTTAAGTTTGTTTTATTAGGAATATTTGTTAAAACTCGTAGAAAAGCACTGGCATCTTAATATCCAATTTATTCATGGAATGGAATCCACTTCGAGCCCGTTAAAGGGATGGAACCCTAAGTAGGATGGAACCTACGAAAATCTAGTGGGACATTGTTTTGTATCCACTAATCTTAATTCAAATGATTTTTCAAAATTATCTTGTTTTCAAAATGATTTCAAAACTTTCTTTTTAAAAAGATTCAAAACCCTCGATTCTGATTTTAAATAATTTTAGCCTCAAAACATCTTTATTTTCAGAGTCAAAATTACTCCTGATTTTAACTTCTTTTCAAATAATAATTTTAACTTTTAAATTATTTGTACTTTGATTTAAATTATAGTTAAAATAATATATATATTGTTCTTTATATTTACTTATGAATTTCAACTATATTCAAGTATATTTATAAAGTTTTAAATAGTTTTTATATAGGATAAATGTTATGTTTATAAAAATTCAAAACATCAAAATTGGCTGGGGGATGTCGACATGCCTATAGGCACCATGTCGACATGGTGACAGTTTAATTCAAAATTCAAATTTCAAAAGAAGTGTTTATTCGCCATAACTATTGATGAATGGTCATGGCTGTTGTTCTTCAATAAATAGGGGCCAGTTTTAACGAATTTCAATCATATATTTTCTGGTTTTTCACTCCTTTTCTTCTTCCACATTTCTTAATACAAAATCATACCATTACTTTGCTGAAATCAACATCGAATCATACTCGATTACTTCTAGTTTGATTCTCCATCACTATCTCTGTAAGGTTCTCAGTGCTATTCAGAGTTATAGACTTCTTTGTAATATACTAGCGAGAAAAGGTGTGATTGTAGCCTTGGAAATCAATCGAAAGGGAAACAGTGTGATTGTAGCCCGGTTAAATCAATTGGGTAAACTTGTGGCTCGAAAATCAAGTATCCCTACCCAGAGAATCGAAATTCGGAAGGGTGTACCTCGTAGCCTTTGAAACCGAGGGTGTAATTGTACGATTGCCGTTGAAAGAAAATCCGTACTTGTGTTGCGGGACTGGATGTAGGGTAACTCCGAACCAGTATAAAATCCGGTGTGTTATTTACTTTACTACTTTTAGTTTATTTCTGCATTTGTGTTTGTTTCTGTGATCATTCATGTTTCTGTATATTGCATACATTTGTGTCCAAATTAACATAAACTCAAAAAGATTTAGTAATTCTTTATTAACACTATTCACCCCCCCTCTAGTGTTAATTTAGCCTTAAGATCCATAATCTGCATTTCTAATAATTGGTATCAGAGCAAGGTTTTCAAAGTTTCATAATCTGATTTTTGAAAAGTTTTCAAAATGGTTACCAACAATGGTACTGCTACTAACACTAGTATTTCTGTCACTGGTTCATTTGTAGAGGGTCATTCTACTGTCAGACCACTACTTTTTAATGGCAGTAATTATGCATATTGGGCATGTAGGATGAAAATATATTTACAATCTATAGGATTAGATACTTGGAATATCACACAAACTGAATATTCTGAACCCACAACTAATTTTGCACAGTGGACTACTGAGAAAAAGACTGTTGCACAAAATAATTCTAAGGAAATGAATATTCTGTTTGTTCACTAAATAGAAATGAATTCAATAGGGTGTCAGTTTATAAGTCTACATATGAAATTTGAAAAACTTTGCAAGTTACACACGAAGGAACAAGCAAAGTTAAACAGACCAAAATTTCCATGTCACAAATCAGTTTCAATTATTTAAAATGAATCCTAATGAGTCTATTTCAGATATGTATAGTAGATTTTAGGATATTGTGCATTCTCTAATATCCTTGGGAAAAGAATTTTATGAAGAAGATCAAGTCAGAAAGATTTTAAATTCTCTAACTCCAGAATGGGATCAAAAGACACTTGCGATTGAAGAGGCAAATGACATCAGTATTTTGAAGATCGAAGAATTAATTGGAAATCTAATGTCGTATGAAGTTCAAATGATCGGGAGAAGAGAAAGTAAAGTGTGACGCCCCACCTCTATGCTCACAATAACAAAGAGTATTAAAGGAAATACTGTCTGTTATCACGAAGAATAAGGCTGGATAGGAGCGGCCATCTGTAGTTAGGCCTTACACTAGTATTGGTTATTTCGACAGGAGTGGTATATATTTTTGTTTTTCTTCTTATTTATTTACTCCCATCGACATACCCAATTCCAGTATAAAACCAACTACGATGGTTCATAATCGTTTAGGATAATAAATGTGATATCCCGGAAATTTGGGCAATATAAATTTAATAATCTGTGATATAAATTTAATAATCTGTGTTATAAATTTAATTTGATTTGATAATTTTAATAACAAATTTGGAATTTGATTTAATAATCATGTTTTAATAAATATTTAAGTTGAAAGATTTTATCTTTTTAAATAAATAAATTGTTTTCTGTTTATAATATATATATTTTTCTATATATTGTAAATTGATAAATTTTGATTTTTAAATTAGTGAATAAATTGATTTTTCTAATTCTAGTTTATTTTTAGTAAATTTAAAAATTTAATTTAAGAATTGACTTTTCAAAGCAATTCAATGACTAATGTTATGATTTATATTATGATAAATCTTATTTGTTTTGTAATTTTATTTAACTTAAAAATATATGAATTTAGAATTAGATAAATATAAAAGCTAAGTTTTATTTTATATTACTTGGGGCTTATATATATATATATATATATATATATATATATATAAGAATTAAAATGTAAATCACAAATGATCTTAGTTGTTATAATCTCTTTTATAAATTATTTAGAATTGTTTAATTTGTTATTTTTAAATAAAAATGATAATACCTAGTTTTTATAGACATAATTAAATTTTGTTAAGAAATAGGATTTGTTATTTTAATAAGAGTTATATGTGCATTTATGTATGTAACTTGATTATTAAAATTTGATTTGATAAATTAATTTAAAGTTTGAATTTAATGTTTTAAAGAATAAATATTTAAAAGTATTTGAACAGGCTTTTATTTATAAAAATTTTTTGTTCTGTTTTTCTTTGAAAGAAAAGGGATAAACTCATTTATATATGTACACAAGAAATAAAAATAAGATTTAAAAACTCTTATAAAAGAAATTAAAGTTGTATAAACAATTTAGAATAAAAATTTAAATACCTAAATTACATATGTAAGTTTATTAACACCCTAATTGACAAGTGTTAAACATAGAGTACTAAGAAGACAAGTGTCTCATTTAAATTTCTTTTTATTTTTATTTTAATTAAATCAAGAATTTTGTTTATATAAACATATCTTCTTTGCCTCATTATTTTTCCTTTTCCTATTATTCTTCAAACTTAAGAAAACTTTCAGATTTCAAAATATGAATCCATCTACATTTAAAAAAAAAGCAGAAATCTGTTCAATCTGTTCAAAACCAACCTGCAAACCCCTCTCTAACCAAATCTAAAACCCAGTATTCTCCTAACCAAAAACTATTAGAATCATTCATAAACCAGAAATCAAAGTATGAAAATCATTTAGTTCTTCAATGCTAAGGCCTGAAATCAATTTGCAACTCTGAAAAGAAAAAAAAGAGAATACAAACCTACATGCATAAGATCTGCAGTTTCCCTCTTCTGATGTTGAAACAATATACAAACCTGCAGTCTTCATTCTGTTTTAAATCAAACCAAGTTTGCATTTTCCTGGAAACAAGCATGCATGTAAATCAGTAAGCAGGATGGAAATTTTAAGAGCATGTGTAGTTTAAAAAGGCAATCTGAAGGTTTAAAGCATCTGCAAAAATTTTTTTAAAATGCAAAACTGAAGTTCAGAAAATGCATAAGCATGTGCTCTATCTCCATAAAATCAGGTGAGTAACAATTTTTACTAAGTAAACTTAAGTAATAAATTGGTTGCTGTTTATTTATAGAATTAAGTGTGTTTGCATGCCATATTTAAGGTTTATTACTGGTTTGATATTCTGTGTATTGTTGTACATGTTGATATGGATTTGCCTTTCTGTACACATGTTACAGATTTAGGAATTGCTTTAAATATTCACTCTATTTAAATTGATATGTGTTAAGTTTTAACATATGAATGTTAACATTGGTTACAGTTTATATTTTTATTTAACATGAAATTTTCTGTATATTGTCTGTAAGCTCAGAGATTACAGAACAATTCATATATAAATAAGAAATTGATCACCTTGATTCTTTGACTTAAGATATTAAACCAATTTCATAAATCAAAACTTGAATTTTAAAACTAAATTCATAAAATTTAGTTTAATTTGGAAGGAACATTTCTGTTTGTCTGGAAAATATGTTTTGGGTAGAACTGACAACCTAGGTAATTTGAGTGTCCAATATTGATTCTGGTGATAGATTTATGAATTAAGTTATAGGGAAAAATGCTAGAGGAAGGATTAATGCAGTGTGGTGATGGGATTTGAGATCGAAGTTGATAAACCTGGATGTGTGCTGTTGGTCAGAAATTTGATCATCCAAACACTTATGAGTGACCGAGTCGTCTAAAAATCATGTGGATGATTGATGAAGGCTGGAGGAATCTATGGCCGGAGGTGGTACTCCTTTAGTGGTCGGTGGCGAGATAATTCCGATGATCTTCATTTTCGATTTTTTCTAGTTTTTAGTACTCGGATGCTAAATTTCGATTTAGGATTTCTGTAGTTGATTTGAGGGTTGGTATGGCACTTGTAGATGATCGGCGACTTGTTTGTAGAGTCGCGAGAGGCCGGAAGTGGCGTGGGGGTTGGTGCAGGTGCACGGTGTCGCGTGGTATAAGTTTGGGTTTGGGGAGACTGTATTCTCGAGTTTAGTTCCGGGTTGATTCTCGTGTAACTCGAAGAAATTGGGCAGAGGACTTAAAGTAGATTGTTTGTCGGTTCAGGGGAAGATAGTGTTACAGGTTTTAACTTTAAACCTGTCAGGGTTATAATTTGATAATTTAAAAGTGAATTTAAGAGGAAGTTATTAATCAAATTTCTTGAGTTATTTTAGTTTAGCTCGGGTTCGTTGTTGAAGTTTGAAAACTTGTCTTGTTTTCAAAATTTAAAACTAAATTTAAAACTAATTTAAACTAAATTTAAAAATGGAAGCAAGATTTAAATTAAGTTTTAAATCTAATTTAAATTATAGATTCAAGTTGAATTGAATTTTAAAGTTGGAAACGATTAAGTATTTAAGTTCAAATTATATTTTAAATAACTTTGAAAGAGTTTATTGTTTAAATAAAGTATAAATTTGATTCAAATCTAATTTTGAATCTTGGTTTTAAAATGAATTTAAGTTTCATAAATTTAAGTGTTTAAAACCAAATTTGATTAATAATGTAAAAATTTAAATGGTTTAATTTTAAAAGAAAATATTTTAACTTTTGTAAATTTCTTTTGTAATTAAGGAATTATTGTCAATTAAGGTTTTAGATTGATTTTAATACTTATCAAAGTTAAAATAATTTAATGTTTGTATTTCATTTAATTATTAGGGAAATTAAATGAATAATTAATTTATTTAATAAATTAATGAAATAAATAATTACTTAAAGTAATTAAGGTTTAATCTTAAGGGTTAGGATTAATTATTCTTTGAATAATTAACTTGTAATTAAGAATAATTAATTAAATAAAATTAGTTTTTAATTAATGATTAATAGTTAATTAATCAAGTAATAATGGATTTAATTAAGTTTTAATTAACACTTAATTATTTAATTAATTAGGGGTTAATTAATGGGTTATTAATGATTAATTAATTTGCAATTAATAATGATTAAAATAAGTTAATTATTTTAGAAAATAATTAATGAGTTGTTAATAGTTAATGAAGATCATTAACTAAGGATTATTTAATAATTAATTAATGTGATTAATTTTAATTATTAATTAGATTAATTAATTTAAGGATAATCAATTGTGCAAGTTATTAAGTATAATTACTTATGGAAGTAATTAAGTAATTAATTACTTATTGTAATTAATTGAGTTTAAATTTGATTAGTTTAAGTTAATTAATTTAGTTTAATTAATTTAAATTAATCGTTTGATGATTTGTGAAGTATAATTACTTAATGTAATTAAATGAAGAGAAGTTACTTAGGAAAGTAATTAATGAGTAATTACTATATGTAATTAATTGAAGGTGATTTGTTGATAAAAGTAATTTGAGTATAATTACTTTGTAAATTAATCAGGGATTAATTAGCATTAATTAAGGAGTAATTAATTTATTTGGTGTAGTAATTAAGGGTAGTTGATTACTGTATGGGGTTAATCAAGGGTGATCAACGGTTATGATTTAAATAAAGATTAAATTAATTAATGTAATTAATTTAATTTGAAAATGTAATTAGAAGATCATTAATTATTATAATTAATGATGTAATTAAGATTGATTAATTAAGATTAATTAATCAATAATAAGTGATTAAAGGTAATTAATTTATGTAATTAATTAAGCATTAATGTAATTAATTACAATTAATTAATTAATGAAGTAATTAAAGGTTAATTACTGTATTTGGTTAAGTATAATTAATTTGAGAAATTAATTAGTAAATAATTATTTGAATCTAATTAAGAGTTAGTTAATCAGGGATGATTAATTAAAAGGAATAATTGGATGATGATTAATTATTTGATTGATAATTAATAACGATAAGCAAGGATGATATTAGTGAAGTAATTAATTTAATTTACTTTAAATTAATAGAATGATGTAATTAATTTAATTCATTTTAAATGTAACGACCGAGAATTTTAAATAATTTAATTTGGAAATATTTAATTAATTTTAAATATTTGAATGATGGTTTGGATTGAATTTTCAATATAACTATGAATTTGGCGATTGAATTTTAGAATTTAATCCATTGAAAGTTGAATAAAAATTTTTGATTCTTCAATTTTAAGCTGATTAAAAATATTTTAAAGGGTTGAAAAATTCATATTGATAATACTGAAGATTATAGAAGCTTCAGAATTGAATTTGAAAGTGAATTGTTCAGTTTTGAAATTTTATCGTTTGAATCGATATTTAAAAATAGCCGTCCGAGGCACACTCTCGGAATTCGACGAAACCAGTTCCATTGGGTCCGTAATATTGAATTATTCTCGGATTTCAAATTTCGTATTTTTCTGAGTTGATATGTGAGCACACGGTGAGTAAACGCGTTGAAATTTTCAACGAATTCAAATTATATTTAAATTTAATTTTGGTCACATCAGCACTTTTGGCCTCAACTCAAAACAGTGTAGAGGTAAGGTAAGCATGTTAATATCAACGACCTTTTCTCTGCAAAATCACGTAATCCTGTCTTCCCCCTCTCTTTTTAAATCATTACGTAACCCATCACTCTCTATTCAAATCAAAATGCAGAATAAAATCTCAAAACATCAATGGACGAGCTTTCATTTTCCTTCCCCTCTCGTTCAATCGATCAAAGAGCTTTCATTTTCGTCCCCATCTCGTTCAAATCAAGCAATGGCCGAAGAGTAAAAAAAAATATAATAAGAAAGCAGTTCTTTTTAAATATTTATGTGGAAGTATGTATTCAGTCTAGGTATAAAACAATAAATGTTTACTGTATGAAATTTATTAAATTGATTTTTAGTTTGAATCAATAGAAAAAAATAATAATGATGTGAAACCAGTATTTACATTTTTATAGTAAGTTAAAAATTAAAATTTTAACATCCTGATTTGAAATTAGGAAATTGGTTTAAATTAACTTATTTAATTTTTAGTGGTTAAAAATAATTTATTTAAAGGGAATTTAGTTTAAAATTTAAATTTTTAGTTAAACAAATTTATTAAAAGAGACTGATTTAAAGATATTAATTTAAAGTAAAATAATTAGTTAAAATAAATTTATTAAAAGAACAAAATTAGTTTAAAAGAACATCATTGGTTAATTTAAATTATCATATAGAAGCTTGTTCAAAAAATTAAAAGTGTTATTTTAAAATAAAATAACGGGTTAATTTAAAGTATTCAAATATTAATTAATCGTGTAAATATTTATACAAGGTATAAATCAAGAAAGTCGAGTCAAGAAGAAAATGGATTGCTAATAAAAGCAAAGGTGAGAACTTCTCACTCAAATTAAAGTTGGATTTGCAGTTATTGATTGTTTGCTTGATTGTGATATTAGATATAGTAGGATATATCTATATATATATATATATATAGCAATATATATATTGGCATATGTATATATTGCAGTTGATGATTTCCCGCATTGTATAGCGGATGAGACCCTATTGCGCCGCCTATTAAGCGGATAATATTTTACAAAATCCCATATACCGCAATATTTCACCTCGAAGTGGAATGGGTATTGTGCTAATGTCTGTGGATGCAGGGAAACAGGTTGGAGGGATCCAACTGGATTCCTCACAAATATTTATTTGATTCAGATATTGTGATATTTGATTGTTTATCATATCGATATATGATATTTAAAAGCCGTGATTGACTATTTGATGTGTTGCATCATCGGATCCAATTTTGAAGTTTAAAAATGATGATTTTGATTTTAAGGGATTTCTAAAGTGATTTTTGAAAGTATACATTTATAAAATAATTTTTTGAATTAATTCATCTTAAATAAATAAACGTTATAATATTAATATTAAAAAAATTATGATTTTTGAGAAATACATTTAAAAGTTGATTTTTGAAATATGGGATTAATGATTTATAAAATAGTTTAAACTTGGATGGTTGAAAAGCCTACCGGTTGTGACCGCTGTCCACAATCGTTACATTAAATTAATTATATTTGGGTGTAGTTAATCATTGCTTATATGGTTAGATAGTGTTGTTTGCTTTGGATGATTTGAATCTCAAAAATGAGATAGATAATGTTGAGTGATTTGGATGCATTGGTTGCATGGTGATATTGATATAGATTATTCTTTTGAATAATGATAATATGGTTTATCTGATATGATGATAATGTTGATTTTCTGTTGTGAACCTATGATTTATCTATTTGTATGGATATAGATAATTGAATTGTTTTAAACCTTTAAAACAACTTGAGCTTAAAAGACACGCTTTGGATTTCAATGAGACTGGGATCGAGTTTCCATATTTGGATATCCGAAAACCACATCGTTTCCAAATAACGTTAGGTCGTTAATCTAAGTGGAGCAAGTGAAGACTCGAGGTGTAAGGGCTATACGTCAGTATAACTCTGTGGGTGATTCCGTAATGAGTTTGACGGAATAGTACTTATAGATTCGAGATATAGGTTTAGAGTGCAAGGGTTATCGTCGTTAACTCTGTGGGTGATTCCGTAATGAGTATAACGAGATAATGCCTTCGGTTTCGTTCGAACCCGGAACGAACTTGTATGGATTGAAGGCTTTCAGAACATCGTCAGGTGGACGATGAGCATTCTAATAGATGTGTCCTCTAAAGGTAATCGTAGCCTCAAGCCTCATCAACCGGGAATGGCTAAAATAGGGGAGGTGCAGCAAGGCTTCGTGGGTCGCACCCACTGGAGAGCAAGATTAATCCCTGTCTAGAGGTCCCTTTTTATTCGGCTTAGTGGGCAGCTGTCAGTGTACACCAATTGCGGGGTTGTCTTGGTCGGAACTATTCAGTAAAGAATGGGTCCGGCTTTGTGTTGCAGGGGATTGGGAGTAATCCTCGGTACGTTGATCTAGGCCACGTACTGTGACGGGCGGTACCCCGGTAGCCCTGCCATTGTATGGAATCCAAAAATCCAATAAGTGCCAACGGTTTTGATTGTATTACCCACTTTTGTGGCTAGTAGCTGGAATTTAATAAATGTAACAATTTCGGCTATTTCTTATTTACTTGAAAATCCTAGACACTATTATAATATCATCGGATTTCCAGTCAAATGTTTTGGTTAGTGTAAGGTAAAAACTTGTCCATGTTTATGTGTGGGAAGTCTTACGTGATACCTTTCTTTTCAAAAGGATTTTCCAAAATTAAGCAACTTTAACATGTTACTCACACCAGACCCATGTCTGACCCGGAGTTTATTTTTGTTTTTCTTAAACTCTTGGGTACTCAAATTTTTACGAGTAGCCAAGGGATTCAGGTTAGGATTCAGGTTAGCTTTTGACGAATTATGGAGGAGCAAATGGAGCAGGAGGCTTCTGCGTTAGATATATAGTATTCCGCCGTGTGATCTGTGATTGTCTCTGAGTTGTATTATGTTGTAAATACTAGACAGGTGTTTATAACTGTCTAGTATGTGTTGTATATCTGTGTACTCTGATAGTGGTTGTAAACTATGTAATATTTTATGTTATTAATATAATTTATTCGTTCCGCTGTTGAGATTCTAGTGTTGTTTCTTCTTTCTCTTCTTTCTTTTCTTCTTCTATCCCTTTCTTTCTTAATTGATGATGCGACTTCCTGGAGTGTGGAAGTTGGGTCGTCACAATAAATATAATAATAACACAGATAATATAAATGTGAAACACTGATAAAACAGAAATTCTCATATATATAATAACTGATGTCAGTTACAATACATGTGATACAATACATATGATACAACTACAACTGTCGACTCTGGAAATTACATATACAAGTAAATTATCGTGAATAATATACATGAATATACAACCTCCTATACAAATACACTGACTATTTTAAATGACAACTACTACTCCAAAAGATATGAAGAGACTTCATAGCTCTAGCAGCAACCCAAAGTAAGATATCTACAACCTGTAAATACTCGGTCCGACCCGAGTATTACATTCAAAAGAAAATAATACACGGGTCAGTCTAATTCAAACTCAGTTATTAATGCGCAGAAGCAATAATAATCAAATAATCAAATAGACGGCAGTCACAATAAATTTATCTATCCGATTCTTAAATAAGTAAATTGGATAACGGTAAATATAACACGTAACAGTGTTAAACAATAAATCAACAAATTCAAATTATTGAATTGGACACACGAAACAATTCAAACAATTGAAAAATCAATTATAAGGTCAACACGGTTAGGGCTGCAGTACACGCATGCGTGTACTGCCTCGCCACTACGGCATATGGAATACGCAAAAGATCCATAAATCAAAAGCAATTTAGAATATCAATAAAAGCAATACCGTGAGGATGCAGTACACGCTTGCGTGCACTGCCTTGCCACTACAGTGATGATGCACACAAAAGATCAACGAACCAAAATCAATGAAGATTCAAATATCAATGCCACAGCCTCGGTGGTCAAAGTAGACAAACATCGACAATGTGCACGTATGTACATAATGAAAATTCACAAACGAACACAAGGTCAAACCTGAATATCGGATTCAACTCAAGTGAAATTAGAAAAACACAAATCCAAATGCAAAGATCAAGTCACTGCTGTCGTGACTCAACGTATATATGAATGTACTGGCAAGAGATAAGATGCACCGACCTTTCAAGCTCAATCCAACAGGGGTAAGCTGCAAACAAATGCAACTGCTTCGATGTATACATATGCATATACACCTGTACACATATAAGTAGTAACCAGGAAACCATTGCACAATGAAACTGCAGTTGAAACAATCAAATATCCAGGAAACTAAACACTCAAGCAACGACAACGTAAGTGTCGAGCTCGACTGGACAGCACAAGCAAAATGCATGAACAAAGCATGCTACAGGTCTTACTACATGGATGGACAAGAAAAGTGCACAACAAGTATGCAACTACCAAACTGGGTCAAGCAAGTGCAACAGGCACAAAGGCCACAGGTTGGCAACAATTATGTAACGACTGCGATTTTTCGTCGCTCGAAAACCGACATTAATACGTCCACTGTATCAACTGCCGAGCAATCGAATGCCAGAATATCGTACCGTTAGGGTTTTAAGAAGAAGAAAAAGATAGAAGAAGAGAGAAAAAGATAGAACAGAACAGAAACAACAGAGCAATATCAGAATCTCACAATCGCAGCGGAACAACATATAATAGATAAATGAATAATCTTTAAACAAAGAACTATATCAGTTATTACATTACATCATATTACATTAGATTACATCATATTACATTACATTACGTCATCAGAGTGTACAACAATGAACAACGGAAAAGAAATACTATATACAAGTGAATACGCCATGCCCTCTAACTTGCCTCCAGCAACTCCTGAATTCCAGAATATCCTGATAAACCTTTACTCTTGACTGTTCGTGTGGAAATTGGTGGGCACCCAGAGTTTAGGAAGGAAAGTAATAAACTCCGAGTCAGTCATGTGACTGGTGTGAGAACTAAAACAATTTATTTTTCTTTAAAATAAAAATAGAGGAATATTCTTAAAGTCAATTCGCAATGCTTTTTAGAAAATGAGACTACCATAAGGCCTCCCACACACACACAATGCAAACGCAGAATCGGAGGAGATTTCTCTTTATGATAGTCAAAGATGCTTGGTACGCATTAAAAAGAAACATTTGATATTATTA
The DNA here is from genome assembly GCA_030765085.1 of Allium cepa. Taxonomy (NCBI): domain Eukaryota; kingdom Viridiplantae; phylum Streptophyta; class Magnoliopsida; order Asparagales; family Amaryllidaceae; genus Allium; species Allium cepa. Next base: position 761,209,989 of record CM060937.1, on the reverse strand, counting down.
CTAGTGCATAGTGTAGGAAAAAACATTTCGAAAGTAAAGATATAAATCTTAGCCAGCATAGGCATTTCATACTTATGCCTACTATAGCTACCATCCAAACAGTGGGGCGCCACCATAAGTGAATCAATAGGTTCTACAACTGAAACCGTACAAGATCGTATCGTTGTTTAGATTTCCAACAAATGGTCAGGCCAAGGAATTTCCCATTGCCACATGGAAACGCCTCTGGAATGACGTCCCGAGAACCAAACCGGATCTCTGCCAACACAAGGCCGGGTTACCCCTAACTGGGTAACTACTGACACGAATATGTCATCCCCCAATCGTAACCGATCTATCCGAGGATCCTCGATTTCCAACAATCACAAAGCAATAATTTTGCAGCAACAACAAAGGTTAAGTATCTGGGCTCCATACCATGATACCACCTCTATCCAGAAGGAATGACATACACGAAAGGGGCGCTACCCCCTAATAACCTCGCTGCATCCTTCCTGTTTTGACCATTTCCGGGGTGTGAGGTCCGACGAAGTCTCGTCCACAAAGCCACGCTTTATACAAAAGCTGTGCTTTGGGTCAATCAAATGATCATAGAAATGATCACCAAGATAAATGATCAAACAAATGATCATATCACAAATGATCAAACAATGATCATTTCACAGCAACACTCAGCATGACACACTACCAAATTGGGAGTATATCACTAATAACCTTCAACTACATAACCTCTGAGCTCGTACGTCTCAGAGAACGGTGTTAAGCTAAGAGAATAAATTCTCCGCCACCAACAGAAATATATTTGAAAGAAATCAGCTTTATATCTCAACTTGTAATGTCAGACATACAATCCATACAAGTCTGTTTCGGGCTCGAACAGAACCGAAGGCACTCACAAAGAAGTCCTTGCATTCCGGATAATTTCTAATCACGTCCGGACTTCCCGTCAGTAAGGGTGATAAAACCTCTATATCGGAGATCAGCCGATGCAGTGTAACTCAACCGTAATCCTTTCGTTTTCAAAAATATCCGGTCTTCAACACCGGTCATCAAATGCAATCCATTACGACGTATCACATATTCGGAATGGGTTATACGACCCCAAGGTCCTTTCCCGGCTAACCCGAATAGTGAGCGCTTATTCAAAAATAAGTGTGGCAGTCAAATTCAAGCAAATCACAACAAATACCTATTTAAAGGTAAATATTGATAGTCGGATTATTTAACTATCAATAGGCATGCTCAACATCACCAAATTCCAAATGATTTCCCAAATTATTTACTTTCCAAAATATCTTTACTAGATATATAATTTTCCACACTTCAACCATTTGAAAACAAATTTTCAAATCATTTTCCTTACGCGGAAATACTCTCATTTCAAAATGGTTTATTTAAACCAATTAAATAAATCCTTACCGATTTATTTTATATTTACGTTCCAAATCCGCAAATTTATTCCCACAGTTCAAAAATAAATCAATGTTTATTTTTAAACAAATTTCCCTTTCTTTTATAAATTCCCTAGTGAATTTACAATTCCAAAATATCCATGAATATATGATTCCCAAATCGATTATTTATATTCATTTTCAATTTGTCTTTAAAAGATAAAGTCTCAAAATATTCAGTTCGTATTGGAAAACATTTCCATACTTATTAAATAATAAGTAATTTACAAATCCATTCATTTTCAACACTTGGAAAATATTCAATATACTTAAATCGAAAATTAAGTACATATTTCATTCTTTAAGAAATCATTCTCTTAAACACATTTGTTTGGGCCAAAACGAATGTTGCGTAAAACATCGTTACGACGACCCAAAATCACTAGTATAGGGATTCAAAATTAAAATAGATATAGAAATCCCAATACTATACAAAATATTTCCTTTCGGAAACCATTTAATATATCAACAATGTTATAGTCCACCATTTCCTTCTATTTCTCAAAAACGTCTATTTCAACAATGAATGTTGAAATCTATGTTTTCGATGTTTACACCTTTTTAAAACATCGTTAAAACGATTAACTTCAATTTATAATATTCATTTTCCCAAGCATACCCATTTTATTTGATAATATATTCACTGTCCAAAATCATGAATATACTTCCTTAACCAATTTCAACTTTCAATTTATCAAATTCCATTGATTTCGAATTTATAAACAATGTCTATAAATTCCATTTCTATTTATAAGCTTCGGTTTATAAATCTCCTTTATTAATCCAATTTATATTTTGTTTATATGCCGAATCTAACTCATAAGTAAATTATTTATAATCCATTTATTCACAAATCCATTCTTTTATATCATCGTTTGTTTATAAATCTAAAATTCTTATTTACTTATAAAACTAAGTACAACTTTATTTTAACATTTATAAAAGCTCGTTTTATAATTCCAATATCTTTAACTTATAAAATATAAATTTTATAAATCTTTTATATAAACCGTTTATAATAATTCAAAAATCTCAATTTAAATAAACCAATCTCTTTATTAATTTACAAAACGTTATTTAAAACTTATATAACTCCAAAATTATACTTAAGTATTATTTTCCCAAAAATATAACTTTTATACCCACAAAATTAAAATGTTTATTTATTTTAACAATTTAAAATTTAATAAAATGTATACTTTCAAAATCACTTTAAAAATTCTTTTAAAACCAAAAATCATTATTTTAAATCTTCAGAAATGGATCCGATGATGCAGCAGCACCAAATAGTCAATCACGACATCCAAATATCATATATCGATATGATAATCAACAAATATCAAAATATCTGTAAATAAATCAATACAGTTGAGGAATCCAGTTGGATCCCTCCAACCTGTTTCCCTGCATCCACAAACATTAGCACAATATCAATTCCGCTCCAGTACGGAATTAAAGCGGTATATGGGATTTATAAAATATTATCCGCTTAATAGACGGCGCAATAGGGTCTCATCCACTATATAATGCGGGAAAATCAACTCCAAGTACATAAATAATACCAATTTCACTGTACTGTGAAATATTCGCGGTATATGTTTTTAATAAATAACCTCCGCTTACTAACGGCACATAATGTCTATTTTAACAATCAATAGATAACAATCATCATTCAACATTCAATCAACAATTTTAAATCTAACTATTTAAAATTAAAATCGAAACTGATTCGATTGAGTGAGAAGTTCTCACCTTGATTTCAATTCTGTTTTAGCGATTTATTTCGAATAAAATTAAACGTGCGTTTAATTTTACCCGAAATTCTCACTAACTCCAAACGACTCCAATCCAGTTCCATAGCGTAGTGCTCATCCATACGATTCCAACGCAAGTCGTTTCGTCGAATTCCGACCTCGTACGAACAAGTTATGATATTTATAAGTTAACACGAATTTATATATAATTAAATCACAAATCTAATTTAGTTTTAAAACCCACAACGATCAGGTCCGTTATATTTGCAGCCCATAGATCAAAGCCGTTACTTCCTATCTCTCCTCTTCTCCCTCACGTACATCCCCCAGGTGAATCACGCACGGCCGAACCCACCTCCATTCAAAAAACCCTAATACACGCACCCACAAACGACGTCGAGGAGTTCAGAGACCGCCGTTGCGAAGCTTGCTCTTTACTCTACTATCGGCCGTGATAGCATGAAGCATGGTTATCAATGCAGCTCGAAAAACGTGAACGAGGGCCGAACGTTCAAACGAAGATTGCAGTCGATTCGTGACGAAATTAACGATCGTAGCCGTTGAAATCGAAGCTCTCGGCGAGCTCTACAAGTTTCATTTTGAGAATTTCTTGAAATAATGCTTCGATTTGAAGATAATTGAGGAGAATCGAAATGAAATTTTGGCCGTGTATTAGAGGCCGGCGGCTAGGGTTTTAAACCCTATTTTTTTTTTTTGTGAAGAAAGGGGGGCTATTTATAGGAAACGACAAATACTATTCATCCTGCTTTTCCAAGTTCCGAATTTCGCGCGGTAACTGACATTCCTAGGGTTTATCCCGCGTTCCGGACACAATAGAACAGGTTTCGGAAGCTAATTCGGTCATCTGTGCATAAATGTTCAATTCAAATTAAACCGATTTAAACAAATTTCTAGGCGTTTGGTTTGCCCCGGACAAATCGTAAATCCGATTGACGCGAAATTTGAAACCACACAATAATATGACATTACGGATCCGATGAAACTGGTTTCGTCGAAATCCGAAACTGTTTGAAAAATGACTATTTTAACTCGCCAAATTAATATTAAAACAATTTCGATGCGTTTCGAGCTGCCAAGGTCAAACGACAACTCCGATTGCTACGAAAATTGAAATCCGATAATAACAAACTATTACGGATCCAATGGAACTAGTTTCGTCCAATTCTGAGACTGTTCGAAAATTGACTAATTTTTTCAGTCGATTTAAATATTAAAATATTCAATTTTCACAAATTAACTTTTAATTCGATTTTGAAAGTTCTAAAATATCATTCTAACTTCAATATGATAAAATAAAATTTTACAAATCATTTTAAATCATATTTAACTCGATTTTCAATTATTTCTGTAATTTCAACTATTCAATTATCGATTTAATTATCCAATTTAAATCCAATTATTCGAAATAAAATTTATTCAACTTATAAATTTCACTTATTAATATTTAAATTCAATTAAATATTTAAATTTTAATTATCAAAAATTCTGGGTCGTTACAAACTTCCACCCTTAAAAGAATTTCGTCCTCGAAATTACCAAGTAAGAAAAAGTTACAGAATCTATTAACTTTCCATAAATCCATAGTTAAACTTCTTACAAAATCTTTACTAATTTTTCCAATCATACTTAGTTATCGTTTCAGAAACAACTACTATTGTTTAACTTTCAACTTTAAATCAAAACTTAGTTTTTCACAAATTTTCCCAATTTTCTCAAAATTTTTCTAATGCCTTATATTTTCGGAAAAATTCGCCATAGTCTCCTTTGCGCGGCTCGATCCGAAAAAAAAATGACAGTATATATATCACAAATATACATCTCGTCAAGTGATGAGGCATCCCGCAGGGAAAAAAGTGTAAAAGTACGGTATGTAATCCGAGATATGTACCTTATCTATTATTAGCGAGCATATAGGGCTAATATAGCACGAAAGCGAGCTCCAAAAGCGAAGAAAACGCGATCTGCACCTACTAAACACTCGACAAACCATGAGAAACATGCATATATGAAAATAATATCAATATACGTCATATAGCAACATAACAAATACATGTGCCAACATAGCAATGCATTCAACAGCAATAAATGCAACTACCAAATCAATATAAATTTACTTCTCATTAATATTTAATGAATTGGTTTTCAATTTAAATCACATTTGATTTATTTACATTGGATTTACTAACATTTATTCATATTCAATTTTCAATTAGTTTGCATTCACTAATTTAAATCCAATTCACGTTCAATTCTATTCAAATTTATTTACTTCCAAGTTGGATTCAATTACTTTAGCTTCTAATTTCGCTAATTCAATTTCATTAACACCTAAATAATTTATATACAATTAATCAACAATCAAATAACAACCAATGTTTATCCAACACAACAAATTTATTAAATTTACATTCAATTTGGTTCAACACATTTAATTCCAATTAGACCATATTAAATTGACTTTCATTCAGTTTATTCAATTTCTAATAACATTAGCTTTTAATGAATTTACACTTACATCCATTATTTACATTTAATTGATTAACATGCAATCCATTTATCAATTCAATTGCTAATTCCTTTAACAATTTAAAGTTGAATTTCATTCATATAACTCAAGTTCAAATTCTTAATGACTTCATTTCATTAATTCACTTATTAATTTACTTCGATACCAAAATTAACTTTATTCAACATCACTTAAGTTATATTCCTTTTCAACCACCTTTTGTTTAACTTAACTTAAGTTTTCACTTATAAATCCAATTCAAATTCCAATCCTATTTAAATTTTCTTTAGTTAAATTTCAAATCACATGTCTTTGATGACAACTCAAATTTATTTCAACTTGAATTTTATTGATTTACTTATACTTCCTTTAATTTAACTCCATCCTTTAAGTTAAATTTATTCTATTAAAACTCAAATTGTATAAGTTATCAACTCATTTATCATTCTCATAAATATTTTAAATAGGATTCCAGAGTCCTTTCAATCTTTCAAAACCATTTTTGAAACCAATTCAATTTATCTTTTGAATTTCCAAAACCAAATCCAAACAACTTTTATTTAAAATAATTTGGCAGCAATCCCTCTTTTGAAAACCCGAAAGTGAACACGAATGATGTCGCGATCATCACCGGAATTATTTTCCAGCGACCGAAAAGAGTTTAGAGCTTTAATTTCTCCAAAACAATTTTCCAAATTATCAAATCCTTTCAAAACACTTCTCTGGAATTTATTTTCAGATTATAAATCACATTTATAAATCTTTTACTTATATAATTTCACTTCTCATATATAAGATTATTTCACAAGTGTAAATCATTTTAATTATAACTCCATACTTATAATTCATTTGCTTATACAATTACTCTTTTACAATGTGTTTCATTTAACTTATTCAAACAACTTTTATTTACTTGCATATAACTTACATTTTCAACGATCAACAATCAATTCATATACACTTAAATAATACTGAAAAATTCATTTCCTTTATATATAAAATATAATCGAGGTAAAATTATTTCATTTACCCAATTTAAAACGATAGTGTGTCAACTTGCCTCGTTTAAGAGTTTAGAAATCCCTATCGATAATATGGCATCCCACATACCGATCAGAATCCACAAACAGCTCAACGGATAAGCAAACACAATATAAAACATTTTTATATTCACTAACAAATACGCACTCGTATATATTACTACGCTCACACTCATTCTAGAGTACGACTGACTCTATATCTGATGAGTAATACCCAACAGAGCCATGGTTGTCGCTTAACCATACGCTCTGATACCAAATGTAACGACTGCGATTTTTCGTCGCTCAAAAACCGACATTAATACGTCCACTGTTTCAACTGCCGAGCAATCGAATGCCGGAAAACCGTACCGTTAGGGTTTTAAGAAGAAGAAAAACATAGAAGAAGAGAGAAAAAGATAGAACAAAACAGAAACAACAGAACAATATCAGAATCTCACATTCGCAGCGGAACAACATATAATAGATAAATGAATAATCTTTAAACAAAGAACTATATCAGTTATTACATTACATCATATTACATTACATTACATCATCAGAGTGTACAACAACAAACAGCAGAAAAGAAATACTATATACAAGTGAATACGCCATGCCCTCCAACTTGCCTCCAGCAACTCCTGAATTCCAGAATATCCTGATAAACCTTTACTCTTGACTGCCTGGGTGGAAATTGGTGGGCACCCAGAGTTTAGGAAGGAAAACAATAAACTACGAGTCAGTCATGTGACTGGTGTGAGAACTAAAACAATTTATTTTTCTTTAAAATAAAAATAGAGGAATATTTTTAAAGTCAATTCGCAATGCTTTTTAGAAAATGAGACTACCATAAGGCCTCCCGCACACACGCACACAATGCAAATGCAGAATCGGAGGAGATTTCTCCTTATGATAGTCAAAGATGCTTGATACGCATTGAAAAGAAACATTTGATATTATTACTAGTGCATAGTGTAGGAAAAATCATTTCTAAAGTAAAGATATAAATCTTAGCCAGCATAGGCATTTCGCACTTATGCCTACTATAGCTACCATCCAAACAGTGGGGCGCCACCATAAGTGAATGATAGGTTCTACAACTAAAACCGTAAAAGATCGTATTGTTTCTTTGGATTTCCAACAAATTGTCAGGCCAAGGAACTTCCCATTGCCACATGGAAACGCCTCTGGAATGACGTCCCGAGAACCAAACCGGATCTCTGCCAACACAAGGCCGGGTTAACCCTAACTGGGTAACTACTGACACGAATATGTCATCCTCCGATCACAACCGATCTATCCGAGGATCCTCGATTTCCAACAACCACAAAGCAATAATTTTACAGCAACAACATAGGTTAAGTATCTGGGCTCCATACCATGATACCACCTCTATCCAGAAGGAATGACATACACTAAAGGGGCGCTACTCCCTAATAACCTTGCTGCATCCTTCCTGTTTTGACCATTTTCGGGGTGTGAGGTCCGACGAAGTCTCGTCCACAAAGCCACGCTTTATACAAAAGCTGTGCATTGGGTCAATCAAATGATCATAGAAATGATCACCAAGATAAATGATCAAACAAATGATCATATCACAAATGATCAAACAATGATCATTTCACAGCAACACTCAGCTTGCCACACCACCAAATTGGGAGTATATCAATAATAACCTTCAACTACATAACCTCTGAGCTCGTACGTCTCAAAGAAGGATGTTAAGCTAAGAGAATAAATTCTCCGTCACCAACAGAAATATATTTGAAAGAAATCAGCTTTATATCTCAACTTGCAATGTCAGACATACAATCCATACAAGTCTGTTCCGGGCTCGAACAGAACCGAAGGCACTTACAAAGAAGTCCTTGCATTCCGAAAAATTTCTAATCACGTCCGGACTTCCCGTCACTAAGGGTGATAAAACATCTATATCGGAGATCAGCAGATGCAGAGTAACTCAACGGTAATCCTTCCGTTTTCAAAAATATCCGGTCTTCAACACCGGTCATCGAATGCAATCCATTACGACATATCACATATTCGGAATGGGTTATACGACCCCAAGGTCCTTTCCCGGCTAACCCGAATAGTGAGCGCTTATTCAAAAACAAGTGTGGCATTCAAATTCAAGCAAATCACAACAAATACCTATTTAAAGGTAAATATTGATAGTCGGATTATTTAACTATCAATAGGCATGCTCAACATCACCAAATTCCAAATAATTTCCCAAATTATTTACTTTCCAAAATATCTTTACTAGATATATAATTTTCCACACTTCAACCATTTGAAAACAAATTTTCAAATCATTTTCCTTACGCGGAAATACTCTCATTTCAAAATAGTTTATTTAAACCAATTAAATAAATCCTTACCGATTTATTTTATATTTACGTTCCAAATTCGTAAATTTATTCCCACAGTTCAAAAATAAATCAATGTTTATTTTTAAACAAATTTCCCTTTCTTTTATAAATTCCCTAGTGAATTTACAATTCCATAATATCCATGAATAAGTGATTCCCAAATCGATTTTTTATATTCATTTTCAATTTGTCTTTAAAAGATAAAGTCTCAAAATATTTAGTTCATATTGGAAAACATTTCCATACTTATTAAATAATAAGTAATTTACAAATCCATTCATTTTCAACACTTGGAAAATATTCAATATACTTAAATCGAAAATTAAGTATATATTTCATTCTTTAAGAAATCATTCTCTTAAACACATTTGTTTGGGCCAAAACGAATGTTGCGTAAAACATCGTTACGACGACCCAAAATCACTAGTATAGGGATTCAAAATTAAAATAGATATATAAATCCCAATACTATACAAAATATTTCCTTTCGGAAACCATTTACTATAACAACAGTGTTATAGTCCACCATTTCCTTCTATTTCTCGAAAACGTCTATTTGAACAATGAATGTTGAAATCTATGTTTTCGATGTTTACACCTTTTTAAAACATCGTTAAAACGATTAACTTCAATTTATAATATTCATTTTCCCAAGCATACCCATTTTATTTGATATATATTCACTGTCCAAAATCGTGAATATACTTCCTTAACCAATTTCAACTTTCAATTTATCAAATTCCATTGATTTCGAATTTATAAACAATGTCTATAAATTCCATTTCTATTTATAAGCTTCGGTTTATAAATCTCCTTTATTAATCCAATTTATATTTTGTTTATATGCCGAATCTAACTCATAAGTAAATTACTTATAATCCATTTATTCACAAATCCATTCTTTTATATCATCGTTTGTTTATAAATCTAAAATTCTTATTTACTTATAAAACTAAGTACAACTTTATTTTAACATTTATAAAAGCTCGTTTTATAATTCCAATATCTTTAACTTATAAAATATAAATTTTATAAATCTTTTATATAAACCGTTTATAATAATTCAAAAATCTCAATTTAAATAAACCAATCTCTTTATTAATTTACAAAACGTTATTTAAAACTTATATAACTCCAAAATTATACTTAAGTATTATTTTCCCAAAAATATAACTTTTATACCCACAAAATTAAAATGTTTATTTATTTTAACAATTTAAAATTAAATAAAATGTATACTTTCAAAATCACTTTAAAAATTCTTTTAAAACCAAATATCATTATTTTAAAACTTCAGAAATGGATCCGATGATGCAGCAGCACCAAATAGTCAATCACGACATCCAAATATCATATATCGATATGATAATCAACAAATATCAAAATATCTGTAAATAAATCAATACAGTTGAGGAATCCAGTTGGATCCCTCCAACCTGTTTCCCTGCATCCACAAACATTAGCACAATACCAATTCCGCTCTAGTACGGAATTAACGCGGTATATGGGATTTATAAAATATTATCCGCTTAATAGATGGCGCAATAGGGTCTCATCCGCTAAATAATGCAGGAAAATCAACTCCAAGTACATAAATAATACCAATTTCACTGTACTGTGAAATATTCGCGGTATATGTTTTTAATAAATAACCTCCGCTTACTAACGGCGCATAATGTCTATTTTAACAATCAATAGATAACAATCATCATTCAACATTCAATCAACAATTTTAAATCTAGCTATTTAAAACTAAAATAGAAACTGATTCGATTGAGTGAGAAGTTCTCACCTTGATTTCAATTCCGTTTTAGCGATTTATTTCAAATAAAATTAAACGTGCATTTAATTTTACCCGAAATTCTCACTAACTCCAAACGACTCCAATCCAGTTCCTTAGCGTAGTGCTCGTCCATACGATTCTAACGCATGTCGTTTTGTCGAATTCCGACCTCGTACGAACAAGTTATGATATTTGTAAGTTAACACGAATTTATATATAATTAAATCACAAATCTAATTTAGTTTTAAAACCCACAACGATCAGGGCCGTTAGATTTTCAGCCCGTAGATCAAAGCCGTTACTTCCTATCTCTCCTCTTCTCCCTCACGTACATCCCCCAGGTGAATCACGCACGGCCGAAACCACCTCCATTCAAAAAACCCTAATACACGCACCCACAAACGACGTCGAGGAGTTGATCAGAGACCGCCATTGCGAAGCTTGCTCTTTACTCTACTATCGGCCATGACAGCATGAAGCTCGGTTATCAATGCAGCTCGAAAAACGTGAACGAGGGCCGGACGTTCAAACGAAGATTGCGGTCGATTCGTGACGAAATTTACGATCATAGCTGTTGAAATCGAAGCTCTCGACGAGCTCTACAAGTTTCATGTTGAGAATTTCTTGAAATAATGCTTAGATTTGAAGATAATTGAGGAGAATCGAAATGAAATTTTGGCCGTGTATTAGAGGCCGGCGCCTAGGGTTTTAAACCCTAATTTTATTTTTTAATTTTTGTAAAGAAAGGGGGGCTATTTATAGGAAACGACGAATACTATTCATCCTGCTTTTCCAAACTTCGAATTTCGTGCGGTAACTGATGTTTCCAGGGTTTATCCCGCGTTCGGGACACAATGGAACAGGGTTCGGAAGCTAATTCGGTCATCTGTGCGAGTTATGGCAATAAACGTTCAATTCAAATTAAACCGATTTAAACAAATTTCTAGGCGTTTTGGTTTGCCCCGGACAAACCGTAAATCCAATTGACACGAAATTTGAAACTACTCAATAATATGACATTACGGATCCGATGAAACTGGTTTCGTCGAAATCCGAGACTGTTTCAAAAATGACTATTTTAACTCGCCAAATTAATATTAAAACAATTTCGATGCGTTTCGAGCTGCCACGGTCAAACGACAACTCCGATTGCTACGAAAATTGAAATCCGGTAATAACAAACTATTACGGATCCAATGGAACTAGTTTCATCCAATTCTGAGACTGTTCGAAAATTGACTAATTTTTTCAGTCGATTTAAATATTAAAATATTCAATTTTCACAAATTAACTTTTAATTCGATTTTAAAAGTTCTAAAATATCATTCTAACTCCAATACGATAAAATAAAATTTTACAAATCATTTTAAATCATATTTAACTCGATTTTCAATTATTTCTGTAATTTCAACTATTCAATTATCGATTTAATTATACAATTTAAATCCAAATATTCGAAATAAAATTTATTCGACTTATAAATTTCACTTATTAATATTTAAATTCAATTAAATATTCAAATTTTAATTATCAAAAATTCTGGGTCGTTACAAATTAATTTGCACATAACCTGAACCAACAGAGCACAAAGGCTCAATAACCAAGTGCACAAAACAATTTCAAGTGAAGTTAAATGAAAATCAAGGCATCAAGTATACACAAATTAATGCAAACCAGTATAGTTTGGATATTGAAACCAAGTGCATGAAGGCTACATCAAGTATACAAGTATGCCTATATATATGTATACACATGGTTCAGTATACACATACATATCTACACTAAATAAAACATGATCAGCAAAGACCAGAGTACAGTCAAAGTGGAAACATAAACTAACATACACATATATACATCCAAGAATGTATGTACACATGTGATGTTATACCACATAGATAACACTACAAAAAAGGGTTCAACATGTATGTCACAATAACCAAGTAGCATGTGACAATATCAAGTGAATTCTCCAAAAATTCAACAAGCAGTATCCAGTGACAATATAAATCAAGCTGCAACATGTACATAAAGACGACCAGGTTACAACAGTTTTTAAATATGAAGATAATGTAGTCAAAGTAACATGGAGTGATATCAGACCACACAATCAAGTAATGCCAAATGCATATAGTCATGCAACACAAAACAGTGCAGACTATATCAAGTCGAACAATGTCCAAAATGCTATCAAAACATCAAGTCAGAAGTACAAATAATTCAAAGAAACAGGAATAAGCTAACATAGTGGCTTTCAAGAACTATTGAGTTATAATATAACTTTACTAAACATTTATAATATAAGAATCCTATTTCAAGATCACAGCCTGACATCTTTATAATACATATAGTACCAAATGTAAAGAAACAAGACTCAACATCAATGGTCATGCAATACTCATATAACCATTTGGTTAAAGCATACAAGTGAATCATAAACCAAGTACACAAATATACAACATATATGCAACTGTAAAACTGGACAGTGCAAGTGATACGACAGTCAATCAAAATGACCGAGGTAAACACGATCAGTGTCAAGGCCAAAGCAAGTCAAAATTCATGAAATCAGAGAGTGAGTCGAACATCATAAAATGCAGATCAATTGATCCAAAACCATGATGCGACTATTTAACTCAAGCTAATGTCACATACAAAATATTTTCACAAAATCACTTTTATCAATTCCAATTTCCAAAATGAAGTCACCGGAGTTTTAAATCAAGCAAGCCAGTGGCTCGCATCAACGACTACACAAAATCCAGTGGCCAAAATCGAAAATGAATCAAGCCGGGGAGGTCACGAAGCCCAGCCATGCCATGATGACCCAGAAAACAAGAAATCAAACCCAAGTAAAAGCATCAATCATCGAAACAAAATCACGTAGTCATAGCAAAGACAAAATCGAATGGCCAAGATAAATCAAGACGAACTCAACCATTTGTATACAAACAAAAACCCAAGAATTCAAAGCCGTGAGAATCACAAATTACATATATATTAAGTTGAATTAGATGTGAGTAATAAAAATTACTCACCTTTTCTTTTGATGCGTGAAGATCCATCGATCGGCAAGCAAAGACGAACGAACATCAGAATCGAAACCCCAATTTGGAGCCAAGGAACGAAGCCCTAATTTTGATCGAACGAAGAAAGAACAGAGCCGCCATTTTTCATTCTTTTCGTATGCTTTAATTAGGTTTTCGAATGAATGAAAAAAAATGAAAAGGGGACGGGGACGGGCATCTTATTTTTAGGGTTTAAGGTATCCGAAATGAAGAAAAGAGGAACGGTTATCGACCTTAGACAATTATCACAACCCAAAACAAATGAACGTGGCCAAGGTTCAAATTTGTAAAGCCCACTTAATTCCTAACCAATTTTATTCTAGAATTTTAATAAAACTCCAAACAGCAATTAACAAACAATTTAATCGTCATTTGACGATAATTAATTTTTACAAAACCCCGGGTTGTTACATACTCCCCTCCTTATAAAAATTGCGTCCCCGCAATTTTCATAATTAAAGTTGTCAATAACAATTGTTTTTCTAACATAAACTGGTTAAGCTAGAAAATAAAGGTCAAAAACACAAATGCCTCAGAAATCTTTAATTTCACAAAAGAAATTCACAAAATTCTCAACAAAATCTAACTATCAAATAGATAATCAGAAAACAACAAAACTGAATAAATGCAATTATCAGCAATATTCAATTATCAATTAGATAATTAGAATACAGAAATCACAAAACAGCAATATCTAATTATCGATACGATAATTACAAAACAGCAAAATCTAATTATCAACAAAGATAATTATAAAACCCAATTCGCAAATCGCAAAATCGCAAATATCTAGTTACCAAAACGGTAAACAGAAAACAACAAAGGTCTAATCAACAAATATTTAATTATCTCAAGCGATAATCAAATCTCAAATCAACAAATATTTTATTATCTCAAGCGATAATCAAATCTCAAATCAACAAATATTTACTTATAAAAAACGATAATCAAATCTCAATTCAACAAATATTTAATTACCACAAACGATAATTAAATCAACAAATATCTGTTTATCAAAAACGATAATCAGAAACAACAAATATTCGTTATCTAAAACGATAATCAAATCTCAATTCAACAAATATTTAATTATCAAAAACGATAATCAAATCTCAATTCAACAAATATTTAATTATCACAAACGATAATTAAATCAACAAATATCCGATTATCAAAAACGATAATAAGAAACAACAAATATTCGATTATCAAAAACGATAATCAAAATCAACAAATATCTGATTACCAAAAACGATAATCAGAAACAACAAATATTCGATTATTAAAAACGATAATCAAAATCAACAAATATCCGATTATCACAAGCGATAATCAGAAACAACAAATAATCGATTATCAAAAACGATAATTAGAATAAAAAAATATCTAATTATCACAAGCGATAATCAGAAACAACAAATATCCAATTATCAAAAACGATAATCAGAACTCATATCAACAAATATCCAATTACCTGTAGATAATTGGAAACAACAAATATCTAGAATCAATTAAGATAATCTAGAAAATCAACATAAAAGGTTGGATCGATCCCATCAGATGGTGAGTTTTAGCTACGCCGCACGTGCATCAACATATGGCAGAAGCCTACCAAGTACCCAACATAATTTTGGCGCCCAACAAGTGACCCGGAGGTCCAACAAATGACCCGAAGAGCTGGTACTGATATTGACCCGAAGGTCCAACATATGACCCGAAGGTCCTCATATGACCCGAAGGTCCTCATAGTGGCTCGAAAGCACACGAAAATCATCAAATATTTCAATTAACAATTCCGGAATTAACCGAAATAGCAAATGCACATGTCCCATAACCACGAGTTTTACTAAATCGTTTGACTCTCTTCATCGTTTCCTTGAAAGTGTAAAATCATCAAACAACAAATATTTCAAGCAATGAGTCCGGAATTAACCAAAATAGCAAACGCACATGTCCCATAACCACGTGTTTTACTAAATTGTTTAAATCTCTTCATCGTTTCCTTGAAAGTGCAAAATTGTGTATTCCAAAAATAACATTCCACATTCTCAAACGAACAAGTCCGGAATTAAGCGAATCAGTAAAAGAAAGGGGTCATAATCCTCAATTTTGCTGAAACGTTTAAATCGCTTCCTCATTCTTTTGAAAGCGCAAATTGCAAAACTTCTGAAAACAATTTCATTTATTTTATAAAAGTAATAATTTACATTCTCAAACGAACAAATCCGGAATTAAGCGAATCAGTAAAAGAAAGGGTTCACAGTCCTCGATTTTGCTGAATCGTTTAAATCGCTTCCTCATTCTTTTGAAAGCGTAAACTATAAAAAAAATTAGAGAACAATTTTATTTTTAAAACGATTTGCAAATCTGTGATAAAAACAGCAGCATTACTAACAATTCCGATAAGGAAATTGTACTTCTTAAAGCACCATAGAAACGGATCTCAAAATCAGCATTGCGGGATAACCGCTTGAAAATCCAGTTTAAAATTTGATGGTTACTGAAGTCAAACCGAGAGTAATTTTTTAAACGTCAAAATCATAAAAATAATTTGCATCAAAATATAATATCAGTGAATTTTCATTCATTAGAAAGTCAACAAAACACCGGGCTTCAAAAATTTAGCACCGGTGTAAACAAATCCCGTTATAAAAATAACGGCAACAAAATACGTTTCATAACCAAGCATCGGTTCAACGTAAAATTAATGTAGTAACGTGCAACTCATGTTTGCGCGCACACTACAAAATGAACAAAGAAATCATTCTATTATATCTTCAATGAAGATATTTTTAAAACAACAAAAATCTAATCAGATATATGATTAGCATCAAAGAAAACAAACAAGAATTTTAACAAATCAAAACCACTGGTTAACCAACATAATGAAATTAAATTCATTTTCATATTTTGATTTTTAATTCAAAATAATTATCAGCTATACTCAACAAAGCAGTCTCACTGTTTCGTTGCGCACTCTGATAAACAGAACACAAATCAATCAATCATCAAAACACAAATTCACTTTTATTTTTAAATAAAGATATTTAAAAATTTCATCTAAATTTCAAACTTTAGTTTTGACTCAAAGCACAACTAAAAACATCGATAAATAGTTGTAACACATGTTCCATCTAAGTTATGTTTTATATTATGTCCATAAACCACAAGCTCTGATACCAACTGTGACGCCCCACCTCTATGCTCACAATAACAAAGAGTATTAAAGGAAATACTGTCTGTTATCATGAAGTATAAGGCTGGATAGGAGTGGCCATCCGTAGTTAGGCCTTACACTTGTATTGGTTATTTCGACAGGAGTGGTATATATTTTTGTTTTTCTTCTTATTTATTTACTCCCATCGACATACCCAATTCCAGTATAAAACGAACTACGATGGTTCATAATAGTTTAGGACAATAAATATAATAATAACACAGATAATATAAATGCAGAACACTGATAAAACAGAAAGATTCATATGTATAATAACTGATGTCAGTTACAATACATGTGATGCAATACATATGATACAACTATAACTGTCGATTCTCGAAGTTACATATACAAGTACATTATCGTGAATAATATACATGAATATACAACCTCCTATACAAATACACTGACTACTTTAAATGACAACGACTACTCCAAAAGATACGAAGAGACTTTATAGCTCTAGCAGCAACCCAAAGTAAGATATCTACAACCTGTAAATACTCGGTCTGACCCGAGTATTACATTCAAAAGAAAATAATACACGTGTCAGTCGAATTCAAACTCGGCTATTAATGCGCAGAAGCAATAATAATTAAATAATCAAATAGACGACAGTCACAATAAATTTACCTATCCAATTCTTAAATAAGGAAATCGGATAACGGTAAATATAACACGTAACGGTGTTAAACAACAAATCAAAAAATTCAAAATTGAATTGGACACACGAAACAATTCAAACAATTGAAACATCAATTAAAAGGTCAACACGGTTAGGGCTGCAATACACGCACGCGTGTACTGCCTCGCTACTACGGCATATGGAATACGCAAAAGATCCATAAATCAAAAGCAATTTATAATATCAATAAAAGCAATACCATGTGGCTGCAGTACACGCTTACGTGCACTGCCTTGCCACTACAGTGATGATGTACACAAAAGATCAACGAACCAAAATCAATGAAGATTCAAATATCAATGCCACAGCTACGGTTGTCAAAGTAGACAGACATGGACAATGTGCACGTATGTACACAATGAAAATTCACAAACGAATACAAGGTCAAACCCGAATACCGGATTCAGCTAAAGTGAAATTAGAAAAACACAAATCCAAATGCAAAGGTCAAGTCACTTCTGTCATGACTCAACATATATATGAATGTACTGGCAAGAGATAAGATGCACCAGCCTTTCAAGCTCAATCCAACATGGGTAAGCTGCAAACAAATGCAATTGCTTCGATGTATACATATGCATATACACCTGTACACATATAAGTAGTAACCAGGAAACCATTGCATAATGAAACTGCAGTTGAAACAATCAAATAGGCAGGAAACTAAACAGTCAAGCAACGACAACGTAAGTGCCGAGCTCGACTAGACAGCACAAGCAAAATGCATGAACAAAGCATGCTACAGGTCTTACTACATGGATGGACAAGAAAAGTGCACAACAAGTATGCAACTACCAAACTGGGTCAAGCAAGTGCAACAGGCACAAAGGCCATAGGTTGGCAACAATTAATTTGCACACAACCTGAACCAACAGAGCACAAAGGCTCAATAACCAAGTGCACAAAACAATTTCAAGTGAAGTCAAATGAAAATCAAGGCATCAAGTATACACAAACTAATGCAAACCAGTACAGTTTGCATATTGAAACCAAGTGCATGAAGGCTACATCAAGTATACAAGTATGGCTATATATATGTATACACATGGTTCGGTATACACATACATATCTACACTAAATAAAACAGGATCAGCAAAGACCAGAGTACAGTCAAAGTGGAAACATAAACTAACATACACATATATACATCCAAGAATGTATGTACACATGTGATGTTATACCACATAGATAAAACTACAAAAAAGGGTTCAACATGTATGTCACAGTAACCAAGTAGCATGTGACAATATCAAGTGAATTCACCAAAAATTCAATAAGCAGTATGCAATGACAATATAAATCAAGCTGCAACATGTACATAAAGACGACCAGGTTACAACAATTTTTAAATATGAAGATAATGTAGTCAAAGTAACATGGAGTGATACCAGACCACACAATCAAGCAATGCCAAATGCATATAGTCATGCAACACAAAACAGTGCAGACTATATCAAGTCGGACAATGTCCAAAATGCTATCAAAACATCAAGTCAGAAGTACAGATAATTCAAAGAAACAGGAATAAGCTAAAAAAGTGGCTTTCAAGAACTTACTGAGTTATAATATAACTTTACTAAACATTTATAATATAAGAATCCTATTTCAAGATCACAGCCTGACATCTTTATAATACATATAGTACCAAATGTAAAGAAACAAGACTCAACATGAATGGTCATGCAATACTCATATAACCATTTGGTTAAAGCATACAAGTGAATCATAAACCAAGTACACAAATATACAACATATATGCAACTGTAAAACTGGACAGTGCAAGTGATACAAAAGTCAATCAAAATGACCGTGGTAAACACGATCAGTGTCAAGGCCAAAGCAAGTCAAAATTCATGAAATCAGAGAGTGGAGTCAAAAATCATAAAATGAAGATCAATTGATCCAAAACCATGATGCGACTGTTTCAACTCTAGCTAATGTCACATACAAAATATTTTCACAAAATCACTTTTATCAATTCCAATTGCCAAAATGAAGTCACCAGAGTTTAAAATCAAGCAAGCCAGTGGCTCGCATCAACATTACACAAAATCCAGTGGCCAAAGTCGAACATGAATCAAGCCGGGGTGGTCACGAAGCCAAGCCTGCCATGATAACCCAGAAAACAAGAAATCAAACCCTAGTAAAAACATCAATCATCGAAACAAAATCACGTAGTCATAGCAAAGACAAAATCGAATGGCCAAGATAAATCAAGACGAACTCAACCATTTGTATACAAACAAAACCCAAGAATTCAAAGCCGTGAGAATAACAAATTGCATATATATTAAGTTGAATTAGATGTGAGTAATAAAAATTACTCACCTTTTCTTTTGAAGCGCGCAGATCCATCGATCGGCAAGCAAAGACGAACGAACATCGAAACCCCAATTTGGGCCAAGGAACGAAGCCCTAATTTTGATCGAACGAAGAAAGAACAGAGCTGCCATTTTTCATTCTTTTCGTATGCTTTAATTAGGTTTTCGAATGAACGAAAAAAAATGAAAAGGGGACGGGTATCTTATTTTTAGGGTTTAAGGTATTCGAAATGAATAAAAGAGGAACGGTTATCGACCTTAGACAATTATCACAACCCAAAACAAATGAATACGGCCAAGGTTCAAATTTGTAAAGCCCACTTAATCCCTAACCAATTTTATTCAAGAATTTTAATAAAACTCCAAACAGAAATTAACAACCAATTTAATCGTCATTTGTACATAAAGCATCTGAAAAGAAATCGACGGCATTCAATGCATTGACCGATGGATCAGACTCAAACAGCGATAATGATGAAGAGATAGCTTTTGTGACCAGAATTTTAGGAAATTCCTGTAATACAGAAATATGAATAATCTCAAGAGAAACAACTATAAGAATTCTGGAAATCAGAATGTAGTGCCGAATAATGACAAGTGTTACAACTGTGATAAACCAGGCCACTTCAAAAGAGACTATCCATATCCAGATAGGCAGAATCCTCCTATGAACAATGAATCAGCAAAGAAACGGAAGCGTACATTTACTGCTACTCTAGATGACTTAGACTCATCCTCAAGTGATGATGATCAGAAGACAGATAATTCGACTTTGTGTTTCACTACAGTTCACGACTCCGACGAATTCGGAGAAACGGACTTAGAAAAAGGTACACGTTTATAATATAATTGGTTGAAATTGCTTGCTTAGAATTAGTTGCTTGATTGTTTGATTGATTGATTTTGAATTTGTATGTTGTTTGAATTTCAAAATTTATTTTCTATTTTTATTATTATTTTATTATTTTATTATTATTTTTACTATTTTTAATTCTTTCTGAAAAATATTATAAGTATAATAATATTTCAGAAATATATAATAGACATTAATAATATATATATATATATATGTATATACATATATATGTATATATATATATGTATATATATATATATTAGATAACTTTGGAAAAATCAAATCATGAAAATTCAAAGGGACATGTCGACATGGCCCCTACCATGATGTCGTCATGCCTACCAGAATTTGAATTTTCAAAATTTGAATTCAAATGTTTGAATTTTCCTCCACATTTTCACTTCATTCAGTTCTATGAAAAGCTACCTTTTGACCAGAGAATATGTCCTTTGAGAATCTATTTATTCACTATATTTCATCATATCTTTTCACTCTCATTTTCAAATTCAAACTCTCTCTTCATAACTTCAAGCTCTCTACTCTATACTCTAATGGCTTCTTCAAGCAACCTCTCAACCATGAGAGTTCCCAGAAAAATCAAAGAGCAACTATTCAATGATCCGGAGGCAATTAAAGCATACGTCAATTATGCTAACTATGCCAAAGTCCATCCCAGAAAATTTCCTATTTTTCAAGATTTTTCTACTTATGAAATAGATTCTCTTTTTGCAAACAATGGTGTTTTGAGTCTTATTGATTCCTCTCAAAATGATTTTGTTTGTTATCCTAATCTTGTCAAAATTTTCTATGTGAATTTGAATCGTGGATTTTATGTTGGAAATGATAATGAAATTTGGAGTAGTATCAAAGGCACTCAAATTGTTTTGAATTGTGATCTTTTGGGTACCGTTCTCAATTGCAAGAATTCGGGAATGGATATTTCTAACTTTAAAATCGATGAACATGATCGTGAGATATTTCATCACATTTTCGAAGGAGATGATGATTTTGAATTTAAAAATAGAAATTTTCGACCAAAAGCAAGAATTGTCAATCTTTTTTAGCAACATACTTTGACCCCGAGATCGGGAAATTTTAACAATCCTACTTCAAAAGTTTGCAAAGCTCTTTTTTCTATTTTCAGAAATTATGACATAAATTGGGCGCAAGTTATTTTGGATGAACTTCGTCCTAAAAATCTTCAAATGGGTGAGAATACTTTATACCACAGAATTTATCTCACTTGAATTTTTAACTAGTTTGGAGTGGATTTCAAAGGAGAAGAATTTGTATCTAAAAAGGTTTTCAATCATTCCAACATTTCACTTATGAAAATTCCATTTGTGTTTCAACCATATGAGACACTTACCGAAAAGGAAGAGCGGTTGGCTCATGAGGAAATGGAAGAAGAGGAAGAACGAGAAGAAGGGGATAAAATGGAAATTGAAGAAGAAGAAGGTGAAACTTCTTTGGAAAGCATCGAATATCCTTCCAATCCATCCAACAAAACCCTCCTCAAAAAACAAAAGATAATTGTGGAGAATCAAAGGATTCTAAAATGATCCGTTATTATGAAGTTGGATAACATCTCTTCGAAGATGAACAAGTTCTTTTCGAAAGTCGGCAAGAAACTTGGACTACCTTCATCATCTTCATCCTCTAACTAGTTTTACCTTTTAGTATCTTGTTGTATTTGTCTTAGTTTGCATTATTTCGAATGTTCATGTAGTTTGTTGTGTGCTTAATCATTGTATTATCGTAGTATGCAATGAAATGAAATTTCCTTTCTGTTATCTACTTTATCTTATCTCTAGAATAAATGTTATTATATTATATAAATTTATATATATACACAATTATTCTAAAAATCAAATTTGTCATAAGTTTGCACTAACCCATGTCGACATCCCCTATATGACCATGTCGACATGTACTGGTCAGAAATGACAATTGACTTTGAATTTGAAATTTGAATAACTACCAAATGTCTATTCATTTCAAACGAATTTCTACACCTATAAATACCTGTTTCTTCCAGAATTCTTCACTAAACTTTATTTCTTATCATCTATATCCTCTATTTCTTTCACTAATTCAACCATGGCTAATCCTATTCACAATTTATCCGAAAATCTTGAAGAAACTTTCAATTCATTCAAGAATATTCTCTCTTTTATTCTACAAAACCAGCGTCACTTAGAATTGAGTCAAATGCATATGATCAAGGAACAATAGAGGAACTTCGATGCGATACGATGGATGATCTCTTCTTTGCACAAGGATGATAACGAAGCACATCCTTCTGTCTCTCTCACCAACGACAATGATAATTGGGATGCTGTTAAGGCAGACCCAATCTTTGGAGAAGAAGGATGGGTGGAAGTTCCACGTAACGTTTGATTTATTTGAATTAATTTGGTTTGAATTAATACTTTGTGTGGATTGATTTGATTGAAGTTTGGTGTGTAAAACATATGTGTATATATGTATATATACATTGAAATGTACATAGTTTTTAATTAAGTTATCATGCTCATAAGTATTATTCCTTAATCTATATATTCCATTGTATAGTTTATCAATGCAGGTACTAAAGTCCAAGAATGAGGGGGAGTGAGTTTTTGTTGATGACAAAAGGGGAGAAATATAAAATAGGGTAGTTAGGCATAGATTAAGAGGGAGTTGTTAGTTTTAGGGGGAGTTATTAGGATAGAAGTAATATTTTATAAACAAAGGTTGTCATCATCAAAAAGGGGGAGATTGTTAGTCCATGAGATGATGGTTTTGATGACAACAACCTTAGAATAGATTATAAAATATAAATACTAACATTATAAGTTTAGATATATATGTATATGCAGGATTTAACCATGCAGGTACTATGAATGAAGACTGTATAGTATAGAGATTCAAGATATTGAGATAGAAGACTCATGAGTATCAAGATTACCAAGAGTTCAAGATTTCAAGGTTAAGTTTGTTTTACTAGGAATATTTGTTAAAACTCATAGAAAAGCACTGACATCTTAATATCCAATTTATTCGTGGAATGGAATTCTCTTCTAGCCCGTTAAAGGGATGGAACCCTAAGTAGGATGGAACCTAGGAAAATCTAGTGGGACATTGTTTGTATCCACTAGCCTTAATTCAAATGATTTTTCAAAATTATATTGTTTTCAAAATGATTTCAAAACTTTCTTTTTAAAAAGATTCAAAACCCTCGATTCCGATTTTAAATAATTTTAGCCTCAAAACATCTTTATTTTCAGAGTCAAAATTACTCCTGATTTTAACTGTCTTTTCAAATAATATATTTAACTTTTAAATTATTTATACTTTGATTTAAATTATAGTTAAAATAATATATATATTGTCCTTTATATTTCATTATGAATTTCACCTATATTCAAGTATATTTCTAAAGTTTTAAATAGTTTTTATATAAGATAAATGTTATGTTTATAAAAATTAAAAACATCAAAATTGGCTGAGGGATGTCGACATGCCCATAGGCACCATGTGGACATGGTGACAGTTTAATTCAAAATTCAAATTTCAAAAGAAGTGTCTATTCGCTATAACTCTTCATGAATGGTCATGGCTGTTGTTCTTCTATAAATAGGGCTCAGTTTCAACGAATTTTCAACTGTATTTTCTGGTTTTTCACTCCTCTTCTTCTTCCACATTTCTTAATACAAAATCATACCATTACTCTGCCGAAATCAACATGGAATCATACTCGATTACTTCTAATTTGATTCTCCATCATAATCTCATGTTCTCAGCGCTATTCAGAGTTATATACTTCTTTGTAATATATTAGCGAGAAAAGGTGTGATTGTAGCCTTGGAAATCAATCAAAAGGGAAACGGTGTGATTGTAGCTCGGTTAAATCAATTGGCTAAACTTGTGGCCCGGAAATCAAGTATCCCTACCCAGAGGATCAAAATTCTGGAGGGTGTACCTCGTAGCCGTTGAAACCGAGGGTGTAATTATACGATTGCTGTTGAAAGGAAATCCGTTCTTGTGTTGCGGGACTGGATGTTGGGTAACTCCGTACTAGTATAAAATCCGATGTGTTCTTTCCTTTAGTGCTTTTATTTTATTTCTGCATCTGTGTTTGTTTCTGTGATCATTCCTATTTCTGTGTATTACATACATTTTTGTCTAAATTAACATAAACTCAAAAAGATTTAGTAATTCTTTATTAACACTATTCGCGCCCCCACCCCCCCCCCCCCCCCCCCCCGCTAGTGTTAATCTTAGCCTTAAGATCCATAATCCGCATTTCTAACAAATTCAAGGTGTACACCCGAGATACACTCATCTCATCCGAGTCTCCTTCAAAACGAAATAGATAATGTGAAAATTTTAGGACAAAACGTGATCGAAATCTGAGATTCAGAAACTTTTTTATCACCACCACTACAGCTGTACGACCACCACTACCACCACAACTCTACTACAACCGCAGTCGCCACCACTACAATTACAACCACTACGATGACTACGACTACCGGCACATTTGTTACTAGTATTATTATTACTAGTGTTACGACATGCACTTTGCGCGTGAGTTGTTTTTACAAATTGTATATGTTTCAACATATAAAAAAACACAAATGCTTAATCATATTTTGCGTTGAAATCATGTGTAGTTTGTTTGAATTTTTATTTCTAAGTTCTAGTATCTAATTTATTTTTTGTATTTTAAATTTTTATTTTTATTACTAATTAGTAAAGAACGAATTTGTAAAGGAAGTTTAATTGTTAGATCGTATTCTATAGTGATTAAGATTTCATAATATTTGTGGAGAGCAATTTGAATTATTACTTTTAAATTATTTATTAGATCCTATTTTTAAGTGATATTAAGGTTAGTTAACATTTGTAGAGAAGCATTTTGAATTTGTAAAGCGAGTTGATTTGTTAGATTCTATTTTAAGGGATTTGATAATATCCACAGAAGGGCATTTTTGGTAGTTCATGTTGACACCAAAAACATGTGACACCAAATGTATTACAACTAATATTAAAGATTATAAGCATACTGTCAAATATAAAATTAATATGTACAAAGTAAAATAGTCTACTATTGGTTAAAACAACATAAAGTCAAGTATTAAATTCTTATACAAAATAAAGGTTACAAATTTTCAATAACTATTTCAAAGTAAATACTTCTTGAGTTTTTTGAAGTGAATTCTTCCATTAAATTGTCTCAACTGATTTTTTCAAAAAACACACTTTCTGTTGCCAATTCATTCGATCGTTAGTTTTCCAACATCGTAATCAAATACTTTAATTTAAATAATGTAGAGTTTTAAATCTCTTTCTTCTAGTTTGAGATCTTCCTTGAGGTTTCCTTTTCATAATTGGTCAAAATCAAGTTTCATGTATAATTTTTATCTTGTTCGATAATCATCTCACTCGAGATACTAAGACTCAACACAAAATATTGATCAAGATGTCAGTTTGAGATATTGCTTAAATACCAAAATTTGAAACCTTCATCAAACGCAAAGCAACGTAGAAAAACCAATTCATCATAAATGACTCCAACACAAATTAGTCGAATTCAACATGAATTTGAGAACGAATGATCAAAGTACATATCAATCAAAAGATTAAGTGGCAGTGCTAAATTCTCCTTTCCCAAAACATAAATTTGGCGTAAAGAACCTAAACCTAAATTGAGCTCGATGTTCAAGTAATTATGAATCATAAATGAATACTGGGATTGTGAATCATAAAAGGATTTGTTCCCTAAGCACAAACAAAGTCAACTAATTACTCAATTTAATTACATAAACTACACCAACATGTTAAGCAATTTAATTACACCTAGTTTTTATCAATTCTGCAAAAATGATAAATCAATTTACTTCCAAAGTGTGTATCTGAGATGTGACATGGACTCAAGTAGCAGAGGCTAAATTGCTGTCGCGGAATGTCAAAATAAGTTAGGTGAAGCGGTGGGTACAAATTTAATTTATTAGAAATTTTAGACCCCAAATCATGCAATGAATACAAATAAAAAGTGAGCAATGTTAAAGGCTATAGAAGAGAATAAAGTATTTTTTTCAGCACCTCGACCAAGGGTTTGCCTAAATCTAGAAGTTTATTAGATTCACCCCTAGGTGGAGCTTGGGTAGTTTCAGGCTTGGGATTGTAACACCATGGAACTGTAAAAAAAATTACAAACAATTTTATGAGATGGGAAGAAAGGAGTGAAAGGGGAAGCATGCGGGTGCAACGACCCGGGATTTTTGATGTCTCAAGTTTTGAATATTAAATCTTAATATTCAATAATACGATATTTTAGTCGAACAAAAATCCCCGCTAAATAACAATTGATAATAATATACAGCTTTTAAATCAAAATAATATTTTGAATTTCCAGATTTTTATCTATAAAATAGGAATTTAATTTAATTGGAAATTCTTCTATATATCTATACACATATTCAGGAAAACAATATATATATATATATAAATTGGGAATAAATTCATTTCAAATAAGTGTGGATGAAATAAGAAAGAATAAATTATAAATAGAAAAGATATGAATAATGGAAAATACAATGTATTATAAATAGGAAGGGTTTACAATTCGATTTTTCTTATAAATACACACACACACATATTAGTTAAGAAGAATGCTTATACATATATATAAGTTCAAAAAGGAAAATTATAGTATTTATAAACAAATAAATATTGTATGCTATAAACTAAATAAAAATAGTATGTTGAAAATAATATATGTAATTTTAGGTAATATATATATATATATATATATGAACCAAATAAATATATTTATTAAAAAGGAATATATATTTTTATATATTGAAAAATAAACAAGAAATGTATATAAAAATATATATGATAATATTTTATCGTAGAAGGGAGAAAATATATAAAATCATTTCAAATAGAAAATCATCCACAAAGCAATGTTTTGTTAAAAATGTTATTTTATACACTTAAAATAAAATAGCCAAAATTTGATTTATGCCTTGAGTTATATATATATATATATATATATATATATATTAATAGAACTGTATACATATAAAACAGGAAGACTAAATTGTTCAGTAAAACCACTTTACACGTTATTCACAAAATATGTATGAAGGAATGTTTCAAATCAAAAGAAAGTTAACTAGGCAAATTAAAAAGTAAAATAACAAAGTAAACAATTAAAAAAGGAATCTAGGCAAGGTTAAAAACATGGCCTGGTAAGAAGAAAATTTATATGCAACCAAAAATAGGAACATGTATATACATTACCTAAAAACAAAATTTACAAATAAAAGTGAAAATATATATGTATATGCACACATTAGCATTGTCTGATCAAAAACAGCAAAGACCAAAGCATTGGTTTGAATTCTTTTCAAACCAAAGCAACCTATCACTCCAAAATCACTTCAATCCCTCCATCATTAAACATTATACGATAGCCAATCTTTCTACAAAAAATATATATATTATACATGTGCATCATCACATACCTGTATGTGTATATATAGGTATGTATATGAGTGTAGGCTTCAGTTTCTAAAGTCTGTAAACTAAAAACTATAAGAAGAAAAATAAAAGAAAAGAAACATCCTCTGTTCAAAATCAAAACCAAAGAAAAAAAAGTACTTTTCAAGATTTCAAAGTTGAGATCAGAAAGAAAAGAGAAACTTGAAGTTTTTCAAAGATCAAGGCAATGTGGAAGGTGAGAACTTAGTATTGAAATGCATGTACATGTTAAAAACTTCTCTGTTTATTTAATAGACAAAAATTTATGATTAGCAGAACTTTTAAAATCATTTTCTCTCAACCTGATTTGAATTTGCCGATGTTGTCAACTAGTAAAATGTTTGACTTTGAGCCTTAAACATACTAAAAATATTTTGGTTACATTTCACGAAGTATGTAGTGAGATATGTTGGAATTACAGTAAACAACCAATTTTCGACCAAATTCAGTGTGTTCAAATCATCGAATCAAGCATGCAATCCCAATCATCGTTGAAAAAGATTATTTTTAGCAAAGAAATCACAATTTTTAATAGCATAGATTCCGAGAATTGTTGAGATGATCAAATTTTGGTAAAAAATAAATAAATTCTGACGATACGGTTGACGATGGGTAGTTGGTTTGGCTAAGGAGGGGCGTCGCGAGGTGGGGAAGGGATTCACCATGGTGTTTTTTGAATCGTTCTTTAATTTGGGTAGAAGTGGCAGTTTTAGGGTTTAAAGGGGGGTTTGAATGTAGTCTTGGTCCAATAGCAGTGGCGGCAACTGTAGGTAGAGGGTGACGTGCGATTGGGGGGAGAGGGTGGTGGAGGTTGTAGTGGAGCTAGGGGTGAGGTTGAGTGGTGGATGATGGTATGCGGAATCGAGGAGTGGCGATTGTTTGGGTTCGGTTTCGTTCCATGACCGGTGTAGCAGTTCGAAAATCCAAATTATGGGTGGGTCGCGATTTTCAGGTGAGTGGTTGTGATGGCGTGGTCGTAGGCAACTTGCAAGTTTGATCGGTAGTGGATAATGATGGCCGAAGCTAGTGTGTACGTGCATGTGTACACATGTGCACGGCAATGGTTCTTCTCGAGTTTCAGGTGAAGATGAGGGAGGAGTTCGGTGCATTCGACCTTGAGTTGATTGGTCCGGTCTTGGTTTTTGTTCCAGCATTAGGAGGTATGGAGATGGGAATGTAAGAATGAGCGTTTGGATTAGGAAAGGAAAGGAGAACTGGAAGCAAGAAGAAAAGGGAAAGGAAGAGAGGAAGAGGGAAGCAGGTTTCTCACTGTTGTTTGTGGATTGGGCTTTGGCCCAAGTAAAAAAAAAGATGGAGGGGAGTTTGAAATTTGAAATGATAATATATTTACGATTTGTAAATTTTAAAATGTGATAACAAATGCATATGAATTCTGATTAACGCAGAATTTGTTGCGTTGGGTTTGTATCGATGGACACTACGCCGTCATACGATTTGTTATCAAATTTTAGCAAGTGAAAATTTTAAGCAATTTAAAACGGTAGATTTTAAATACCATATTAAAACTTATAACGATGTTTAAATTTGTATGATCCGTCTATTGAAGTGTTTTTCCCAGATAAAAATAACGATAAGTTTTTTAAAAGTTAATTATGATGTTTTTGACATCTGACTAGAGGAATAAAACACCATTCTGCTAATAATTTTTCAATGGACCTCTATTGGCAGAATAAATCACTGTTCTTCCATTATTACCGAATATATCTGTTGTGGACATTTACTAGCACGAATAAAACCCTATTCTTCTATTTATTTCATACAAATATTTATTCATCTTCTTAATAAATTATATTGACAGTATGATGTTGAATTGATTGATGTGAATATCTGTATCTGTCATTCTAGGCCATTTTGAATTTAAATGGTCACTTGATTAAGTACCATTGGAATTATCGAGCCTTCTTTTTCGAGTTAGGGTTGACTTTGAACCAAAATTTGTTAAAGATGATTTTATTTATTAATGATATTTTTAAAGTTAATTGGTAAATATTTCGAGAATGATTAAAAGTAATTATTTTATTATTCTTAAAAAGTATTTAGAAAGGTATTAATTATTGTTTCAAAGCTATTTAATTATTTGGATTGTTTAAAGTGTATTAATTATTAAGTAAAGTTATTTTATAGTTATTGTTTAAAGTTAATTATTGCTTAAGGATTAGTTGGTATTAAAGTACATTTGTTCCAAAGATAAATTTATTAAATATTAATAATGTTTAAAAAAATGTATATTATATAGTAAACTTTTATAAAAGGGTATTTTACTTAATTAGAAATTGTGAAATTTATATGGAAACTTTACAAGCATTATTTTGAAAATTTTAAATTATGTTTTTGGGAAGTATAATGTATACTTTCATGGCGTAATCGCAGGCAGAGAGTGTCTATAGTTAAGTTTGGATTTCTTTGGGATAGAGACGCAATAATTGAGCTATGAATCCATGGTTGATACCGTAGTGGTGCTTTTCAGATTTTTTTTTAAAGGGTTTTAAATATTTTCAAATGAATGGTTTGTGAATATATTTATTTGGCGAGATAAGCATATGCTATTTTGATTAAGTAATTTTAATTTACTGAAATTTAAATTAAATAAGGCTTAATATTCTCAATGGAAATGAAACCATTTTTTGGATGATTGTGAAATTGATAGCTAAATAACCAACCATCGAATTTGGACCCAAAAACAAACCATTGAGAATATCTAGAAGAAAAACGAGAATTATGTGGTACAGTTGCCGTTCGTGGTCTATACTGTACGTATAAACTCGTTTCGTTCTCCTAGGACATTTATAAGGAAATCCATCCACAAAACGGTTAGGAAGCGATCTCTGATCTTATTTTTGTCTCTTCATTTCCTAAAGAACTAGGGTTGAGTTTACAGGAAATATCGAACGTTATTTCAAAGAGACCGGTATCGGACAAGTTATTCGAAAACCACTTCGATCCAACGAGTATGTTTTCGATGTGAATACAAGAGCATGGAGTCAAAGATGGAGCAGTGAAGTGCAAGGGCTAATCATTACTAATCCTGAGGGTGATTCCAAAAATGGATGTAGTAGGAATAGTGCCTTCGGTTCTGTGTGGACCCAAAACGGACTTTTATGGATGAATGCTATCAGTACATTATCATTGGAGGACAATGAGAATTCTAAGTGAAAATGCCTTAAAAGGTAATCGTACCCTCTAGCCTCATCAACCGGGAATGACTGAAAAGCATGGGATATACAGTAAGGCTAAGTGGGTCGCATCCAATTAGGGTATGTTTTTCACCTTTCTAAATACCCTCAAATATTATTGCTATGATTCATGGATGGAGCTCGGAATGGGTGGGAACATCTAGGGTGATATTATATTTGGTCTATCCAGATTAGGGGTGGTCCAGTCTTGTGTTGTAGGGGATCTCGACGTGGTCCTCGGTACGCTGTTTCTAGACATGTACTGTGACAGGTGGTACCCCAATGCCTTGTCATTCATATGAAATCCATTCTCCAATACGTGCCTTTGCGGTTTTGGTTGTAGAATCTAATATGTTGGAATTTAATTAAGGTAATAGTTTTAGCTATTTGAATAAGTATTTGTACTTAAACATTATTATAATATCATTGGATTTTCTATAAAAGTGTTTTTGGTTACCATAAGGGAAAAACCCGTCGTGTTTATGTGTGGCATGGTCTTACGGGATACCTTTGATTTTAAAAAGAATTTTTGAAAGTTATGGTGAATAAAATTCCTTGTGATTTAAATTCTAACGCTGGTTTCACCAGACTGACCCAGGCATTGGTTTTCCTATATGGTCGGTTCAGACCAAGCTTTTTTCCAGGTTAGCTGGAAGGAGTGGAGCTTCGGGAGTGGAGCTAAAGGCCTAAAGTCGTATTCTCGTAGATGATTATTTTCCGTTGCATTTACTTGTGTATATCAGCAACTGTAAGGACACGTTGTTATAACTGTCTATGCTGAATACGTTGTATACTTTGATTGATGTCTGTATATGTTTAAGTTACAGTTTTTGTTTTATGTAAAGGTTTGTTCTATGTTACAGATTATTAGTTTTCGCTGTTAGATCATATGTTGTTCTATTTTCTTTACATTTTCTTTCTTTCCACTTTCTTTTTCTTACTATCTGCCTTTCTATTCAATTTGGACTGGACAAGCATGGTAAGGTGTCAGTTCGAACTATAAGGAAAAGTGGGTCGTGACATCGTGGTGGTATCAGAGCTTAGGTTGAGCGAATACCTAGGCTATGGTGGGGTTACTCATTTGAGGTAGAGTCAGTAGTATCCTAGAATGAGTCTGAGTGTATGTACATATGAGAGCGCGTATTTGTTAGTGACAAAAAATGCTTTATATTGTGTCAATTGATCTGTTGAGTGGCTTATGGATTCTGGTCAATACGAGTAGCTAACGTTATTAATAGGGATCTCTAAATACTTGAACAAAGCCGATGGACAATATAGTGTTTTAAGTGGGTAGATAAAATAATTTTACCAGAATATGTTTTATATATTAAAGTCAATGATTTTCAAAAATATATACTATTTTGAAGTGTTGTTTGATAAGTGGTGATAATATTTTATCTTCTAGGAATTGAGTGGTCATAGCCGTTAGCTTTGAGTATCCTCTATTGCTGGTCCTTTTGACTTGAGTATTTCCTTAGTAGTCGGAGTCCTGCAGGATAAGAAATTTGGATTTTTAGTAAATTTTGTTTACTAAAGGAATTTGGAATATTTTTAATATATATTTTAGGAGGAATTTTAATTGGATAAAGGCTAATTTCATAATAATTGTTTTATAAAAGAGATATTTGAGAACTAAAATTCCAGTGATTTCGAAAAATTTGTTTGAAAATAAATTTTCGAGGAAAATGATTTTGGTATTACTTAAGTAAAATTTTTGAATGATAGAAATTTAAAGAGGAAAAGATATTTGAAGTGTGAACCTACATATGTACTCTTTTGCATATATAAATTCTGAAAACCTTAGGATATCATGCTTTCCACTTGTTAATTTATTGTAGAAGGGAGAAAATTTAAAAAATCATTTCAAAAAGAAAATCATCCACAAAGCAATGTTTTCTAAAAAATGTTAATTTTGTACACTTAAAATAAAATAGCAAAATTTCCATTTATGCCTTGAGTTATATATACATATTAATAGAAATATATACATATAAAATAGGAAGACTAAATTGTTTAGTAAAACCACTTTACATGTTATTCTCAAAATACACATGAAGGAATGTTTCAAATCAAAAGAAAGTTACCTAGGTAAATTAAAAAGCAAAATAACAAAGTAAAAATGTAAACAAGAAAAAAAGGAATCCAGACAAGTTTAAAAACATGGCCTGGTAAAAAGAAAATTTATATGCAACCAAAAAAAGGAATAAGTATGTACATTACCTAGAAACAAAATTTACATATAAAAGTGAATATATACATATATGCACACATAAGCATTATCTGATCAAAAACACCAAAGACCAAAGCATTGGTTTTAAATTCTTTTCAAACAAAAGCAACCTATGACTCCAAAATCACTTTAATCCATCCATCATTAAACATTGTACAGCAGCCAATCTTTCTAAAAAAAATATTATACATATGCATCATCACATATTTATATGTGTATATATAGGTTTGTAAATGAGTGTCTTTGGTTTCTAAAGTCTGTAAACTAAAATCTGTAAGAAAAAATAAAAGAAAAGAAACATCTTCTGTTCAAAATCAAAACCAAAGCAAAACAAGTACTTTTGAAGATTTTAAAGTTCAGATTAGAAAGAAAAGAGCAACTTTTATGCAGCGCAATCTCGAGTTACCTTAGGTCGCGAGCGACCTAACGAGATAATAAGTCGCCAACGACCTAACGTGTTGAAGAATAGCGGGGCACCGGAGCAAGGCGGTGAAGTAAGTTATGCAGAGGAAGGGGAGCCAACGACCTACGATAGGTCGTGCAACGACCTATCGAATCCTATGAAACGACCTAGCGAGGTAACAGAGATAAGCAGCAGAAACGAGTTAAGCAGTAAGTCTCTAGGTCGCTCCGACCAAACCCCAACGACCTACGACCCAGTTAGGTCGCATAAAGTTAGGTCGTAAGTCATGTTGTATTTGTTAGTTCGAGTGTACTGTTTTGAATGAAACTTTGTTTGAGTGCTTTGTGCCTCTTTTGAAATTTGTAGTTGAGTGTGATCTCCTATATCCACTTTCGGTATTCGAGTGCGCTCGAATCAACGATTGTTGAAGCCAATTCACGGTATCAAGTGCGCTTGATCAACGTTCGAAGAATTGTAAATCTTCTTTCACGGTATCGTGCGTGATCAACATGTCGAAGATAGCTAGAATTCGGTATCTTTCAAAAATCAACGAATTTGGGCATTCGGTATCTTTCAATCCATCGATTCATGTTACTTCATCTAATCGTTCTTCGATTAGTTTGACACGAAATCTCCATTTCTTCGTCAATCTATTATATCCGCTGTGCCATTTTGGTATCAAAGCCAGACTTAGCCAATCATAGTTAAGTCGAGTCTTGAAGCCAAGGAGCTTGAAGTTGAAGTTTGCATTGTTGAGAAGTTTGGTGTTCATCGTGTTCATCCTGAAGTTGCAACAAGTTGGGAGTTTTTGATCCATATCATTTTGGATCAAAGTTCGAAAAGTGTTTGAATTTTGAGCGTGGGATTTTTGCGCGCCAAAGTTAAGTTTGAAAGTTCGAATCAAGCCAGTTGAAGTAAACCGACCTAATTGAAGCCAAGCCGAGCTAAGGGAGTGTTGAACGAGCTAAGCCAAGTTAGGTCGTTTCAGTCCATGCGAGCTAAGTCAAGGCCGAAAGTTGTGCTTGTTGAAAATTGTTTGATTAATCATGCCATCGAGAAGAGCCAATCGCCATCAGAATGTTGAAGATTTGTACAAAAGAGAAGATGCTGAATAGATGGAAGAACGCATTAGCAATAAATTCAATGAGAAGTTAGATGAAGGCATTGGTAGATTGGAGAAATTGATGATAGATATGAATCAAAGGAGAAGGTCGCCAATCTCGAACCATGGACGAAACAGAGTTTCGCCATCGGTTACGGAAGCGAGGACGGTGTCGCCATAATCTTTTAGAGAAATAAGAGAAACAACAATTTCATCGAGAAGAGATCACCATGAATATAGACATGAAGAGAGAATAACTCCTCGTGAGTTTGAAGATGAGCCATATTGAGATGAAGAGAGACATAGTAGAAGAGACATGCGTGATCGAAGGGATGTTAATGGTCGAGATCGATTCAGACGTACATTTGATTTTGATAAAGATGGTGATAGAGCTAGCATTCATTACCGAGATCGAGATCAAGTTCGAAATTCATACCGGGATGTAGAAGATGATCGACGTTGGGAGTCGGGGATGAAGACAGAAATTTCGGAATTCAAAGGTGGGATGGTAGTAGAAGAATTTCTGGATTGGTTGTCTAATGTTGAAGAAATTTTTGACTTTGAAGAAGTTCCTGAGCATAGAAGAGCGAAGTTAGTTGCTATAAGGTTGAGGGAAAGAGCTATGGCATGGTGGCAGCAAACTAAACTTACACGGGAGAGAATGGGGAAGTCAAAGATTGAGCCATAGGAGAAGATGAAGAAGTTAATGAAAGCTACGTTCTTGCCGTATAATTATCAATCACTCATGTACCAGAGGTTGCAGAATCTGAGGCAAGGAACGAAGACTGTTAATGATTATGCTAATGAATTTTATCAACTGATTGCTCAAAATGACATTACGGAGACAGAGGAACAGCTGACTGCTAGATTTGTTGGAGGGTTGAGAATGCAGATCCAAGATATGGTGAATATGTTTGATCCTAGATCTGTGGCTGAAGCGCACCAGAAAGCGTTGGCTTGGGATAAGCAGGGAAGACGAGGGGGTGGTGTGTTTCCAAGTTACAATACTCAGAAAAAGGGTGCTAGTGGGAGTTCCAATGTTCCTAAAGTTGTCAGTAAACCAGTTGTGAAAGAAATTGAGAAGGCAAAGGTCAACAACAGTTTCAAATGTTATAATTGCCGGGAAGTGGGCCACAAGTGTAATGAATGTCCGAAACCGAAAAAACGAGCTATGATTGCTGAAGCGGAAGGTGAGGATGTTGGTGAAGATTATTCTAGTCCAGTTGCAGAGAATGAACAGGATATCACGTCAGGAGATGAAGGATGTAATGTAATGATAAGGAGATCTTGTTTGACACCAAAGCAAGAGGATGAGGCTAGTTGGTTGAGGAGTAATATCATTCAGTCGACATGCACTATACTGGGAAAGGTTTGTAAATTTGTGATTGACGCGGGAAGTTGTGACAATATCATTTCTACCAAAGCTGTGAGAAAGTTGAATTTGAATATGGAGAAGCATCCAAATCCTTACAAGTTAGCATGGTTAAGGAAAGGAGGAGAGGTGAAGGTGGACAGGCGAGTTTATGTTCCATTTTCTATTGGGAAGAAGTATAAAGAGGAGATCTGGTGTGATATGGTGGTGATGGATGTTTGTCACTTGCTTTTGGGAAGACCATGGCAGTATGACCGAGCAGTGCACCATAATGGTCGAACCAATAGCTACAGCTTTATGTTTGAGGGTACTAAGATTATTTTAGTTCCGAAGAAGAGACAGCAAGGAGAGAGCAAGTCAGAAGAGATTGAGGAGCTGAAGACTTTTTTGGCTTTAAAGGAGCTTTTAAAGAAGTCGAAGATGAGCCTGAAGTGTTCTTGTTGATCGGGCGTGAAAGTGGTGAGGAAGTTGAAATTCCAGAGGAAGTCAAGCCGGTGTTGGAGGAATCTAAAGATGTGTTTCCTAAAGAACTGCCAACGGAGTTACCACCGTTGAGGGACAAACAACATCAAATAGATCTTGTTCCAGGAGCTGTATTACCTCACAGGTCACATTACAGGATGAGTCCTAAAGAGCATGAGGAACTGAGAAGGCAGGTAGAGGAGATGTTAGAACAAGGGCGTGTTCAGGAGAGCTTGAGTCCTTGTGTTGTACTAGCCTTATTGGTACCGAAGAAGGATGGTTCGTGGAGGATGTGTACGGACAATCAGGCTCTAAACAAGATCACTGTGAGATATAGGTTTCCTATGCCGAGGTTCGATGATTTGATTGATCAGTTGAGTGGGGCTGTTGTGTTCTCAAAGATTGACTTGAAGAGTGGATACCATCAAATTCGTATTAGACCGGGTGATGAGTGGAAGACTGCTTTTAAAATTAGGGAAGGTCTATACGAATGGCTGGTTATGCCGTTTGGCTTGTCAAATGCTCATAGTACTTTTATGAGAGTGATGAACCAAATTTTAAGACCATTTATTGGGAAGTTCGTAGTAGTTTACTTTGATGATATTTTGATCTATAGTGGGAGTATGGAAGAGCATATCCAGCATTTGCGGAAAGTGCTGTTGATTCTACGACAGGAGCAATTTTATGCTACAACGAAGAAGTGTGTGTTCATGACGCACAGTGTTTTGTTTCTGGGATATGTTCTGTTGAAGGAGGGTATTCAAGTGGATGAAAGCAAAGTGGAAGCTGTTAGGAGTTGGCCACAACCCAAGACAATTACTGAAGTGACTTGGTTTCATTTTACCGAAGATTCATTCCACATTTTAGCAGTGTGATGGCACCTGTAACCGATTGCATGAAAGGAGAGAAGTTTGAGTGCTCAGAGGAAGCAGGGGTTTCTTTTGAGAAGATCAAGACACTATTGACGACATCACCAATTCTAGTTTTGCCGGATTTTCAGTTGTTGTTTGAGTTACACACTGATGCTTCGGAAGTTGGGATTGGTGGAGTATTGAGTCAGAAGGGAAGACCAGTTGCTTATTTCAGTGAGAAATTGTTTGGAGCCAAGTTGAGACATAACACTTATGACGTGGAATTTTACGCGATTGTTCAAGCTGTGAAGCACTGGAGACATTACCTATTTCAAAAGGAGTTTGTTATTTATACGGATCATGAAGCTTTGAAGCATTTGCAAGGGCATGACAAAATTTCAGCTAGGCATGCTTCATGGGTCGCGTATCTATAGCAGTTTACTTTTGTTGTCAAGCACAAATCAGGGGTGACGAATTGTGTGGCTGATGCTTTGAGAAGGAGGAATCATTTATTGACTAAAATGAAAGTTGAAGTGACGGGGTTTGAAGTACTTCCAGAGTTGTTTAAAGGAGATCCTTACTTTGCGGAGATTGTTGAGAAAGTCAAGGATGGGAGTTCTGATGAGTTCGTGTTAGTGGATGGTTTTGTTTTCAAAGGAAATCAATTATGTATACCAGATTGCAGTTTACGGATGAAGATTGTGAAAGAATTGCATGAAGAAGGACACGTGGGTAGAGATTGTGACGGCACGAGGCAATGGCGACCGGTAGGCTTTGCAACCATCCCAGACCCATCGTGGCATACAATGGTACCCCAGACCTTGCTTTTACGGCCAGCCTTTCGACTGTCTCGGCTTACGCCTAACCAACCCCTATTCACTAAGAGAGGACATGTAGGGGTAAGAGTCTCTCGTTCGCCACCAAACCGTGAAGCGAGAACCCCCTATCACATTCACTAAGAGAGCAAGACTGGTGTTGAAGACCGGGTATTTGTTAAAATGATAGGATGACTTATCGATCTACATCGTTAGCTACGGTATGGAGATTTCCTTTGTGATGGGAAATTTTATCGGGAGTGTGAATACCCGGATTGCAAGGGCTTCTTTGGAAGTGCCTTCGGTTCTGTTCGAACCCGGAACAGACTTGTATGGTTACATGTCTGACATTACATTTTGAGATATAAAGCAGATTTCTTTTCAAATACATTTCTGTTGGTGGCGGAGAATTTATTCTCTTAGCTTAACACCCTTCTCTGAGACGTACGAGCTCAGAGGTTATGTAGTTGAAGGTTATCGGCGATATATTCCCAATCTGGTAATGTGGCATGCTGAGTGTTGCTGTGTGATGATCATTGGTTGGTCATTTGTGATATGATCATTTGTTTGATCATTTATCTTTGTGATCATTGCTTTGGTCATCTGTTGACCCAAAGCATGGCTTTGTTGCACAAAGCGTAGCTTTGTGGACGAGACTTCGTCAGACCTCACTCCCCGGAAATGGTCGAAACAGGAATATGCGGCAAGGTTATGAGGGTCGCGCCCTTTAGGGTATGTCATTTCCTTCTGGAAAAGGGTGGTATCGTGGTATGGAGCCCAGATATTTACTCAAGTTGATACACTATATCTGTTACTGTGTGGTGTTGTTGGTATCGAGCGCTCGGATAAAGGTCCCAAAGGACCGGGGGATGACATATTCGTGTAGTAGTTACCTAGTTACAGAGGTAGCCCGACCTTGTGTTGGCAGAGATCTAACCGTAACGTTAGTTTCGCGGGACGTCCCGCCAGAGGCGATTCCATGTGGCAGTAGGAAGTTCCTTAGCCTGACCATTTGTGGGAAATCCATTCATCCAATACGTGCCTTGTACGGTTTTAGTTGTATTACCTGCCATTTACTTATGGTGGCGCCCCACTGTTTAGATGGTAGTTATAGTAGGCATACGATACTGGTCGTATGCTGGCTAGGATTTATATTCTACTTTCGAAATTGTTTTCTACACTATGCACTAATAATAATATCAAAAATGATTTGATTTTTGCGTAGTAAGCATCTTTGACTATCATAAGGAGAAATCTCCTCCAATTCTGCGTTTGTATTGTGTGTGTGGCGGGAGGCCTTATGGTAGTTTCATTTTCCAAAAAGCATTGCGGATTTCAATAATTTAAATTCTCTTGTTGCTTGTTTTAAAAATAAACTGTTTTGAGTTCTCACACCAGTCCCATGACTGACCTGGAGTTTATTGTTCCTTTTCTAAACTCTGGGTGCCCATTATTTTCCACACGGGCAGTCTAGAGTTAGGTTATCAGGTTATTCTGGATTCGGGAGTTGCTGTGCAGATTTGGAGGCGAGCTTGGATAGCGTTGTATATTACTATTGTAGTATTTATTTTTCCGCTGTTTCGTTGTTGTACACTCTG
Organism: Allium cepa; assembly: GCA_030765085.1. NCBI lineage: Eukaryota > Viridiplantae > Streptophyta > Magnoliopsida > Asparagales > Amaryllidaceae > Allium > Allium cepa. The sequence continues at coordinate 761,169,373 of CM060937.1, read as the reverse complement.
ATGATGTGATGTAATGTGATGTAATGTATAAAATGTATAGTTCTTTTGTTTTAATGAATATTCATTTATCTATTATATGTTGTTCCGCTGCGATTGTGAGATTCTGATATTGTTTTCCTGTTCTGTTGCTTGTTTCTGTTTCTTCTATGTTTCTCTCTCTTCTTCTACCTCTTTCTTTTTCTTAAACCCTAACGGTTCGGTTTTCGGCAACGAAAAATCGCGATCGTTACATTTGGTATCAGAGCAGGTGGTTAAGCGACAACCATGGCTCTGTTGGGTATTACTCATTAGAGATAGAGTCAGTAGTACTCTAGAATGAGTTTGAGTGTAATAATAGATATGAGCGCGTATTTGTTAGTGAATATAAAGTTGTTTTATATTGTGATGATTGGTTTGTTAAGTGGTATATGGATTCTGGTCGGTATAGTCTGTACAACTCTATCGATAGGGATCTCTAAACACTTATACAGAACAATTCGACACGATATTGATTTAAATTGGGTAAATGAAATAATTTTACCTTGACTATATTTTCTATATAAAGGAAATAATTTTTCAAGAATTATTGAAGTGTGTATATAATTGATTGCTTGGTTGTTGTAAATAATATATATATATATAAGATAATCAAAGTTGTTTGAATAAGTTAAATAAAAGCAACAATTGTAAAAAGGAATAATAGCATAAACAAATGAATTATAAGTATGAAGTTATAATTAGAATAATTTACAATTGAAAATAATCTTATGTATATAAGAAGTGAAATTTTATAAGTAAGATTTATAAATGTAATTTATAAATAAAAGAAAACTTTTTGAAAGAATATTTAGCACTGATTTCACTATTATCACTGGGAAATAATAAGGATGATGACTGCAGCATCATCAGTATCTTTTTCGAGTTTCTATGTGATGGATTTGCTACAATAATGAATTTAAAATTGAGGTTTTGTTGAAATAAACAAATTTGAAATTAAAATTCTATTTGAAATTGTTAAATATAAGTGAAAAAGGTTTTGAACTTATAAAATGAGTTGGAAGTTGGATAATAAGCCGTACAATTTGTAGAATGGGAAAATGTAAGTAAAACCAATTATTGAAATGGTTAAACAATTAAGTTAAGTAAAATGAAATACGAATTTGATTGTTGATATGAATTTGACTTAAGTAAAAGTTGGATAGAATTTACTTTAGAATTGAAAACTGAATTGGATTGACAAGTGTAAACTTAAGTTTAATTAACAAATGATGTTAGATGGAGTATAACTTAAGTGAAGTTGAATAAAAAATTGATTTTGTATCAAAGAAAAAAAATATCAAGTGAATTAAATGATGTGAACTTGAGTTATATAAATGAAGTTCAATTTTATTTGTAAAAGAATTAGCAATTAAATTAAAGTATGGATTGAATGTTAATCAATAGAATATGAATAAGTTGATATGAAATGATGTATGTAAGTGTAAATCCATTTGAAGCTAGTTGGATAATTGAATGAAAATCAATTGAATGTTAAACCAATTGGAATTGAAACAGTTGAACCAAATTGCATGTAAGTAAAATAAATAAATTTGGTTGTATTGGGTATACATTGGTTGATATGCTTGTTGGTTGATTGTATGTAAATTCATTAAGTGTTAATGAAATTGAATTAGTAAAAATTTGAAAGCTATGTAATTGAATTCAAATTGAAAGTGAAGTAAATGAATTTGAATAGAATTGAATTTGATTTGAGTTGAAAGTGAACCAATGTGAATTTAATTGGTGAATGTAAACTAATTGGAAACGAATGAGATTGAACATGTAACTTCAATAGTAAAGCTAAAATTGAGATAAAAAGTAAGTATCGAAATTTTGTAATGGAATTGGCAAAATGGTTTGAATGTTGGAATTGGATACTACTACTAGCAGGATATACAGGTATATAATGGAATTGGGATTTTGATTTTGAAGTTAAAAAAAAATTGAATTGCTCGACAAAAAGGTACGTATTTCAATTTTAGTATGAGATTTGATGATTTCCTTCTCTAGCCACTTGGCTTTCTCTTTTCTTTTTGATTTTGAGGGGCCGTAGTGCAATTTTGTAGTCGTACCGATCTAGCCGCGCAAAGGAGACGCTGGCGAAATTTTTCGAAAATTTCGGGTGTTAGAAAAATTTTGAGAAAATTTTGAAAGTTTAAAAATTTGAATCTAAATTTAAACTTGAATTGTTAAGTAAACAATGTTGTTGGAAAGCTATAATTGAAGTTGGAAAGCTAGTTGAAATAATAGTGAATCTTTAATAAAAGATTTGTGTTAGAAAGTTGATAAAACTAATTAGTTTTGGAAGAGTAATAAACGGATTATGAATCTTTCTCCTTAACTTGCAATTTCGAGGACGAAATTCTTTTAAGGGGTGAAGATTGTAACGACCCAGAATTTTTGATAATTTGAATTTGAGTATTTAATTTATTTTAAATATTCATAGGTGAAATTTGTAAGTCGAACGATTTATTTATCAAATATTTGGATTTAATAGGGTAATTTAAATCGATTAATTAATAGTTGAAACTCCAGAAATAATTAAATATTGGGTTTAATATGATTGAAAATGATTCGGGAAATTTTATTTTATCATACTGAAGTTATAGAAACGTTATAGAACTTTTAAAATTGAATTTGGAGTTAATTTGAAAAAATTGAATATTTTAATATTTAATTATCGACTGAAAATAGCCAATTTTCGAACAGTCTCGGAATTGGACGAAGCTAGTTCCATTGGATCCGTAATAGTTAGTTATTATCGGTTTTCAATTTTCGTAGCAATCGGAGTTGTCGTTTGACCGTGGCAGCTCGAAACGCATCGAATTTTTTTTAATATTAATTTAGCGAGTTAAAATAGTCATTTTTCAAATGGTCTCGGATTTCGACGAAACCAGTTTCATCGGATCCGTAATATGATATTATTGTAATATTTCAAATTTCAAGTCGATTGGATTTATCGTTTGTCCGGTACAAGCTAAAACGTCTAGAAAATCGTTTAAATCGGTTTTAGCTTAAATCGATCGTTTATTGCCGTATCTCGCACAGATGTCCGAGTTAGCTTCCGAAACCTGTTCCATTGTGTCCGGAACGCGGAAAAACCCCAAGATCGCCTGTCGGAACGCGTAGTTTGGAGGTCGTTTGCATAAACTGTTAAAGTGAGAATTTTATTAATTTAATATTATATAACTATACCATATATTCATTTTTTTACCAAAACCCTAGTTCTATTCCTATGGCCGCCGCCTATGTTAAAGCCAATGGCCAGAAAACAATCTCCTTCTCTTCCGATTTTCTTCAAATCTACCAATCGATTCAAGAAACTTTCAACATGAAAGTTGTAGACGACAACGAGAACTACAGGTCCAACGGTCAAGATCGTTTAATTCGAGATGAATTGTGGCTATAGGGGTTTGAACGCGAGCGGTTCGTGCACGAATTCCCATGCATATTCTCGACCGAGTGGGCGCGCGTTCTGGGCGTGGGTAGAGGCTGTGATGGCCTTCGAAGTGGCACATCCTAATCGCTTTCAACTCGAGTGTGGCGGTTGCGTTTTCAAACCCTAGAACTAGGATGTTGGGTTCTTGCGCACGGGAGATACTGGGGGAAGAAGCAATGTAGCGCGCGTGCGTGATGAAGGCAGTTATGTGCGGACCAGGTCTAGGGTGTGGAATAAATAGAAATGTTGATTTTATTATATTATAAAAATGTACAAACTTTAAAAAATCAATATCTTTTTGCTGCGAGGTCCGATTGGGACGAAACAAATTGCGACGGGTCTGTATTGACGAGCTCTTCGCGATGCAGCCAGTTTGGAGTCGATTGGAGCTCGTTTGAATTTCGGGTAAAATTAAACGTTCGTTTAATTTTATTCGAAACGAACGCCGAAACCGGAAATAAAATCAATGTGAGAACTCCTCACTCAATCGAACAATTTGGTTTAAATTTTAAATAGTTAATGTTGATTGATGATTGTTGTTTGATTGTGTTAGTAGATATTGTAGGATATATACTATATATAGCAATATATATATATATATATTGGCATATGTATATATTGGATTTGATTTCCCGCCTCGTATAGCGGATGAGACCCTATTGCGCCGCCTATTAAGCGGATAATATTTTATAAAACCCCATATACCGCGATATTCCACCTTGAAGTGGAATTGGTATTGTGCTAACGTCTGTGGATGCAGGGAAACAGGTTGGAGGGATCCAACTGGATTCCTCGCAAATATTTATTTGTTTATAAATATTGTGTTGATTGTTAACTATCATATCGATATATGATGTTTATTCCCGTGATTGACCATTTGATGTTGTTACATCATCGGATTCATTTTTAAAAGTTAAAAATAACGATTTTGAATTTAAAAGGGTTTTTTTTTAAGTGATTTTCCAAAGTATATGTTTTATTAAATTTTTGTATTGATTCATTTTAAAATAAATAAACGTATAAAATTTTATGTTATAAGAATTAATATTTTTATGAAATATAACCCAAAGGAAAATTTTAAAATAAATAGATATATAAAATAGTTAAATTGGGGTTTTTGAATAATTATTATAAATAGTTTACATAAGATTTTTTAAATTGATATCTATAAATTTAAAATTTATTGGAATTATGAAACGAGTTTATTAAGTGTTAAAATGAAGTATAAAATGGATTTCATTTAAAACCATAGCTTTATAAATTGTGAAAGTTATGAAATGAATTGACGTCGAAAATAAAAGTTCTATAAGTAATCAACATATAAAATGGATTTTGGGCATTGAAAGGGGATATTTATAGAAATTGTTAATAAAGGAGGTTTTTATAAGTTGAAAAGTATTATAAAGTATAAAGGGATCTTATCAATGATAAGATTTAAAAATTTGTGAAGTTGTAAAAGAACGGTTTAGTAAATAAATGGATTATAAGCTCTTAACTTATAATACGAACCTTTGGTATAGGAATTGGGTTTATAAATTGAATTGGATGGATAAAAGAGATTTCTAAACCGAAGTTATTAATGGAAATGGAATTTATAAACGTTGTTTATAAATTTGAAAATCAATTAAATTTGATAAATTGAATATGGAAGTTTGTTAAAGGGGCTATATTCACTATTTTGAACAGTAAATAGATTATTAGATAAAATGGACGTGTTTTGGGAAAGGAATGTTTTAAATGGAATTTAAAACGATTTAAAGATGCTTTAAAATGCATTAAGTATCGAAACCATAGATTTCAACATTTATTGTTGAAATAGACGTTTTCGAGAAATAGAAGGAAAAGAATACGTAGATTTCAACATTCATTGTTGAAGTAGGCGTTTTCGAGAAAATAAGGGAATGGTGGACTATAACACTATTGTTACAGTAAATGGTTTCCAAAAGGAAATATTTTATATAGTATTGGGATTTATATATCTATTTTAATTCCGAATCCCTATACTAGTGGTTTTGGGTTGTCGTAACGATGTTTTACGCAACATTCGTTTTGACCCAAGTAAAAGTGAATAAAAGAATGCTTTCCTTATAAGAGTGAAATATATTCTTAACTATGGTTTAAGTATATGGAATATTTTCAAATTGTTGAAAATAAATAAACTTGTGAATTACTTATTTTTAAATAAGTATGGAAATGTTTTTCCAATATGGAATGAAACGTTTTTGAGAATTTATCTTTTAAAGGTAAAATGGAAGCGAATAATTCGAAATCGATTTGAAAATCGTATCCTAGTATATATTTTGGGAAATTTGAAATTCACTATGGAATTTATAAAGAAGGCAAATTTGTTTAAAAATAAATATGGATTTATTTCGAAGTATGGAAATGAATTTACGAATTTGGAACGTAAATTTAAAATAAATCGGTAAGGATTTATTGGATGATTTGAAATTTGTTTTCAAAGGGTATAGAGGATGAAAAGTAATTTGAAATTGGTTTTCAAATGGTTGAAGTGTGGAAATTTTATCGTGTAAAGATATTTTGGTAAAACAAATAATTTGGGCAATTATTTGGAAGGTGTGTGTATATATATATATATATCTTGTGAAGATATTTTTGGGATTAAACAATTTTGGAAAATTATTTGGAATCTGATGATGTGGTGCATCTTTATTGATAGTTAAATAACCGACTATCAGTATTTACCCTTGGATGGTATTTGTTATGATTGTTTGAAATTGAATGCTACACTTATTTTTAAAATAAGGGCTCGCTATTCGGTTTAGCTGGGGGAGGACCTTTGTGTCATATAACCCATTCCGAATATGTGATACGTCGTTATGGATCGCATTTGAAGACCGGTGTTGAAGACGAGGTATTTGTGAAAACGATAGGATGACTTATCGATTGTCTCTGCATCGTTAGCTACGCTATGGAGATTTCCTTTGTGATGGGAAATTTTATCGGGATTGTGAATACCCGGATTGCAAGGGCTTCTTTGGAAGTGCCTTCGGTTCTGTTCGAACCTGGAACAGACTTGTATGGTTACATGTCTGACATTACATTTTGAGATATAAAGCAGATTTCTTTTCAAATACATTTCTGTTGGTGGCGGGGAATTTATTCTCTTAGCTTAACACCCTTTCTGAGATGTACGAGCTCAGAGGTTATGTAGTTGAAGGTTATCGGCGATATATTCCCAATCTGGTAATGTGGCATGCTGAGTGTTGTTGTGTGATGATCATTGGTTGGTCATTTGTGATATGATCATTTGTTTGATCATTTATCTTTGTGATCATTGCTTTGGTCATCTGTTGACCCAAAGCATGGCTTTGTTGCACAAAGCGTAGCTTTGTGGACGAGACTTCGTCAGACCTCACTCCCCGGAAATGGTCGAAACAGGAATATGCGGCAAGGTTATGAGGGTCGCGCCCTTTAGGGTATGTCATTTCCTTCGGGAAAAGGGTGGTATCATGGTATGGAGCCCAGATATTTACTCATGTTGATACACTATATCTATTACTGTGTGGTGTTGTTGGTATCGAGCGCTCGGATAAAGGTCCCAAAGGACCGGGGGATGACATATTCGTGTAGTAGTTTCCTAGTTACAGAGGTAACCCGACCTTGTGTTGGCAGAGATCTAACCGTAACGTTAGTTTCTCGGGACGTCCCGCCAGAGGCGATCCCATGTGGCAGTAGGAAGTTCCTTAGCCTGACCATTTGTTGGAAATCCATTCATCCAATACGTGCCTTATACGGTTTTAGTTGTATTACCTGCCATTTACTTATGGTGGCGCCCCACTGTTTAGATGGTAGCTATAGTAGTAGGCATACGATACTGGTCGTATGCTGGCTAGGATTTATATTCTACTTTCGAAATTGTTTTCTACACTATGCACTAATAATAATATCAAAAATGATTTGATTTTTGCGTAGTAAGCATCTTTGACTATCATAAGGAGAAATCTCCTCCAATTCTGCGTTTGCATTGTGTATGTGGCGGGAGGCCTTATGTAACAACCCTGATTTTAGCGATTACCTGAGAATATTAAATTATAACGGCAGTTATAATTTAATAGTGTAAATTAATAATTAAAGAGGAATATAAATTGGTTATTGGGAACAAACAATATATTTAAGGATAAAATGAGAAAAATAGAATTTTATAAACTTTATTAAGATGGTTTGATTTAAAAGATTGAGGTAATGTGTTTTGCTTAGAGTTAATGCAATAATTATGTAAATTATTGCTATTTACTTCTTTTAATGATTTTTAAAAGAAGTAATTAAATTTTAAATGAGATATATTTAAAATAATGATGGAATTGGATTTAAAAATATAATTTTAGTGTTAAATTATATTTGAAATGGGTTATAAAATTTTATTACACAAAAATGTGATTTTTGTGTAATTTATAATGTTAATTACAATGAGTTTTGTAATTAAAGATGTAAATTTGCCATTTTATTTAAAATAGAGAAAGATGGTAATAAAATGTTTTAAATATATAAATAATCTTTTATTTTGAGTATAAAACATTTTTATTATCATGAGTATTGAGTTTCAAAAGTTTTAAAGAAGTAAAACTTGAAATAGTGTTAATTCCATTTGTTAATATGCATTGTAACATGAAATAAGAGATTAAGCAATTAACTTAACTTCTTTTATTAATTTGGGCTAAAGCCCATTACCACTATCATTAGTCTATTACTAGAAATGAGTAATGAGAAAGAAAATTACAGTACGTGTACTTTTTTCTCTTTTCTTTCTCAAAATTCCAAAGCTTGTTAATGGCTGAAACTCTTTCTTCCCCTTTCAATCCATGCTTAAATTTGTCAAATGAAATGAAAATTGGTGGTTTTAATTGTCAATTCTAGAGCTAAACTCAGGTAATCTTCAATCTAAAACCAATCTTCATATCAAAATCTATTTTTACAGTCAATTTTTTTTTGATTTGCCTCTCTCTTTGTTTGCATGCATCTATTACTAGTTTCTACAGGTTTCTTTGGTCTATACTTGGGAGAAATTGCAATCTTTGGCTCTAAATCATTGCTTAATCATCTATGGCAGCAAGGTGAGTTAATAAACTCACAAATCTAGCTGAAGCAAAGCTTCAAATACAAAAAGATATGCAAATAGCTTGATAATATTGATTTTTGGTTGATGTTTTATTTCTGTAAAAAACAGAATTTTGTCCATCTTTGATGCTGAAACAAATTCTGCCATAACTTTCTCGTTTTTGATCGAAATTTGATAATTTTTGATGTTTTGGAAAGCTTAAATCATATTATACAACTTTTATGTTTTAGGTTTTCTTTAATTTTGAGGTTAGCTATGTCAAAATATGAATTTTCTACTGCTAACCCAAGAGCAAAGTCTGTGTTTGCTCTGTGCTTGAAGCTGAAACTAAAATACGCATAACTTTCTCGTTTTTCGTCGGATTTTGATAATTTTAGATGATCCGGAAAGCTTAAGTCCTATACTACAACTTTTATGTTTTAGGTTTTCTTTAGTTTTGAGGTTAGCTATGTAAAAAATTGATTTTTCTACTGCTAACCCGAGAGCAAAGTCTATGTTTGCTCTGTGTTTGAAGCTGAAACTAAATTAGACATAACTTTCTCATTTTTCATCGGATTTTAATAATTCCAGATGTTCCGGAAAGAAAAAATCATATACTACAACTTTCACTTGTTAAGTTTTCAGTAATTTTGAGTGCTTCTATGTCAAAATTGAACTTTTCTACTGTAATGCCGAGTGCAAAATCGATATTAGCTCTGTGCTTAAGGCTGAAATTTAATTGACCATAACTTCTTCATTTCTCAACCGATTTCTATAAATTAAGATGTTCCGGAAATCCCAGACTTTGTTCTAAAACTTTTATGTTTTGAGTTTTCCAGAATTTCGAAGTTGTCTTGGGCAAAAATGTGATTGTTTGTCGCTGTCCTGAGACAAAATGACAGAAGTTGTGAAATTCAAATCTCAGAATTGTTTTATCTATAACTTTTACATTTCTTATCGGAATTCAGTAATTTTTAATGTTCTGGAAAGCTTAGGATGTCTTCTAAAACTTTTATCTTTTGTGTTCTCTCAAATTATGTGTTTAAAAGAGACAAACTGAATAAATAAAATACAGGCCTGGGCAAAACACCAATGTTTATTCCTGTGTATCTTGAATTGTTGCACCAGCTTTTGGTGCTTTCTCTTATGTTTTCTGAACACGGTTTTGATGCTCTTTTCAGTGCAAATACTGAGAGCTTTATATCATATATGCTCTGGTATTGAATCATATATTTTCTTAGATTGTTCGAGCAAGTCTTTGATGATGAATTTTAATATAGATCTTGAGTGTTTTATTACCTTATTCAAGGGTTAAACCATGTGTCTTGTGATTATTTTTGGGTTGTTTCTACTATATAGAACCATGGATTTTCACGAATCCGTCATTGGGATTTCAATTAATTTTATTGATTCATTATTTAATGTTTTCATTGTGATTCCGAGTGCATGTGCACGTATTTTCAGACTATTTTCCAACAGTGTTCATATTCTAGCTATTGTTCTAAGAAATATATTTTACAAAGTGATTTCAAAAAAAAATTGATACAATTAATATTTCTAAATTATAAAGAGATTTCCAAAGTTGATTTCATAAATATTTTCTGAAATTTATTTCAAAACCCGATTTAGCAAAAATATATTTTCTATTTAAAGATACGCGTTTTTGCACTTTTCGGACGTATGAGAAAGAGAATTAAACGATTTAGTAAAACATGTGGTATGGGACACATGAGTTTGCTTTTTCGGTTAATTCCGGACTTGTACGATCGAAACCTCTTAAGTATTGAATCTTGAGTTAGTATTTAAGATTTTCAATTCCTATTATAGGAATTACCCAAGTAGCCAATATTTGGCGAGTTGAGGTGTTCGAGATCTCCTATTATAAGAGTAAAAATCGATGAGAACCACTTAAAGATGTTGCTTTACTTGCCGATGAGATGAGGTGAGTCTTGAGATGAGATTTTCCTTTTCGGGGATTATGGTTTATGAGAAACCATTATGAGATTTAATCGCATTTGCCGATGATATGAGGTAAATCTACTTATGAAGTATTCATGAAGTTAAGATGTTTATGATGATTTATGAAGTTAAAATGGTTATGATGATTTTTACTTGTCGATGAAATGAGACAAGTCACGATGGAACCATTACTCATCGATGAGAAGAGATGAGTGTGGTATTATATTAACTCGCCGATGAGATGAGGCAGAGTGAGTTTTATGATGGTTCTGATGTTTTATGATGTTTTCTAATGTGGAACCAACTAATGATTAGTAAAACATTAGGGGAGAACGTATAGTATGGGATATACGTTCTCGCCTTTTGGGTTCCTATTCGAATAGTTGAGACACATTCAAGATGTTACTAGTACTAGACCGAGTACGATTGGAGTCACCACGATGTTCACGATGTTATTACTCAACTCCAATCACCATGATGTTTTTACTCGGATTTGTGACTGGGTGTCATCAAGATGTTCCGACTAGTCAATCACGATGTTATGATGTTATGTGACCCCAAGTCATCACGATGTATGGTACCAAATTACTAGTACTAGTCAAGATGTAAAGCACGTGCTGTTTTCCATGAAGTTTAGATGTTTCGTTTTCACTGTTTTGTTGATGATGCTTTATTATAGCCTTATGTAAGAAAAGGGCTTATTTATATACATGGTTTTATGGTGATTTCGAATATGATGTTTTGAACTCTTTCCGGGTTCTATCAAGATGGATTTGAGACATTATATATATTTATACCAATGAGATGAGGTATAAATTATGGTAATGCTTTTATGATGAGTGTTGATAATAGATTTAAGATAGATTTATATTTGTACCAATGATATGAGGTACAAATGATTATGGAGATTCCTTTATAATGAGGTTAATGATGGGTTTGAGATGTATTTATATTTATACCGATGAGATGAGGTATAAAAATTAAGAAGTTTCTATTAGATGGTTTTATTTATGATGGATTCTTGAAGTTTAATTATCTTATGAAGATTTACTTTATGGTCCATATCCTCACCCATTTCATTCGGTTATATATATAATTAGATAAACCATTTCTATCTAATATACATATTGTAACCCTCTATGCAATCATGATGAACCATTGATGTATCACTCTAGAGATAACTTAATGACCTATATCATTCCATTGGTATTGATGGAATGGTTTTCCCATTATCTCTTATCATCACCTTTACTAATGATAAGTTCTAGCTAGCCTGACCCGTGTGTTTTCACTCGGGTCAGACCGAGTTGTTTCAGGTATCATCTATTGGGCTTAGCTTGAAGTTGATGTTGGATATCAGCTCTTCTTTCTCTTGAGTAGTTTATTTCTTCCGCATACTCTGATGTTTTTACATTTGATTCGATGTATATAGTGTGGTCGTGTACCAGATTTATTGTATTCATATTGTATTGTACTAAACATGTATCAGTGTATATGTATATATATGATGTTCATTACTGTTCTGTGATGTGATTTACATTCAGTCATTGTATTTTGTTCTGATAGATCCATTAGTCACCTATAGTTTTGGATTAAGCATTTACTGGGTATGTCGATCCACTTGAGTTGAAAAAAAAGTATATTGCATTTATCGACGTATTCAATAGATGTTTAAGACAAAATTATAGATGGTCGCCCTTAACCAGCCCTATTCTCTGCTTTAGTAGACAGAATTACTTGTTAATTCTCTTTGCTAAGGTGGGTCTCGGGGTGGGGCGTTACAGTTTGGCATCAGAGCTGTGGTCAGAACAAAGTAGAATAAACACAGAACAGAATATCATGATACATCGAAGTACAGTACGAGTGAATCATTGTCCTTTATTCGAGCTTGCTTTCAAATCGAGCCTTGATTTTCTTTTTTGAATTTTGGGATTGTTGAGATGGAATATGTCTAGGAATATAGATATATTGTATTCCGTAGTATTCCATAATATAGTTTGATGTCATCTTATCTTATATAAAATCTTATTTGGGATTATTCTATTCTTATTTTTGTTAATACAAGTGAGTTCATATCGATGGAGCTGATTGATTTCTTTGAGTATTCTTGTTGCATTCCTTTGAGAGTTTGTGAATCCTATTGAAGGGATCCACAACGATCGGCTTGTTGTGAGTATTCTGAGATTTCTATTTGATGTTGCTTTTGTGAGTAACTGTTTATTACTCACAATCTTGAGATTTATCTGATTTGAGATGGACTAACTTATTTGATGTTAAGTCCGATCCTTTGTATTATAGGATCCTATATTTATTTAGGCATCCTAATTTGATTAGGTTATTATTTCTATCATTTTGAAATGTTAGTGATGATTCGGAAGTTTCTGTATTCACTCTTGAGTATCGAGATGCTGATGATATATCTCGAATTCCAGTTAAGGTGACTTTGTTGAGTTTTGTGAGTCCGTTGGACTTGACATCCAATCGGGCAATCGATTGTTGAGGGAACCTTATTCTTGGCTCTTCGGTTATCCTTCCACGAGGATATCCACTAAGGAATGAGGTTAGTTTCTAGATTATTCGAGTTTGATTAAGTTTATCATTCAGCTTCGTTTGAGTGTTCTTTTCATATACTCAATCAATGTTATCTTTTAGCATTACTCCGACTGAAGTAGTGATTCGTGGATTGATTCTTCTTCTCCTTTGAGAAGAATATCTTGCTTATCCTGTATCTTGATGATTTTTGGGAGTGGCTCGTGACATCGTAGGATTGCCGAACACTCTATCTCCTTCTATTGATTTTGAGAATGGAGTACTCTAGGAATATCTCGATGCATTCTCTTAATGTTCTTTGGTTTGAGTTTTGAAGCTATATAAATACGAGTTTTAAAGAGAATTTTGAGCATTGTGACATAAAAAAAAAAACAAAGAATATTTTGAGAATATATTTACATGAGTAGTACTTCTTTTATAGAAATAATTTGAGAGTGTTGGGTTGTCCATCGAGTAGTTAAGAGTTCTAGTCGATGCGCCTGATCAACGTTATCGATAGGAATCTCCTAAATGCTATGATGAGACAATCAGACACGATGGTTTGTGTTTAAAAGATTGACATTTTTAAAATAATATTTTTGAGAATAAATATTAAAATTATTTTTGAATGGTAATTGCAGCCATTGGTTTTAGAGACGAGCATCAGAGTGGCGAGGCAGTTTTGATCGTTCGATCGACTCTGCAACCAACAGATATATCTATTATTAGAGATTCAGTGGCGAGGCAATGCCATTTATTTATATATATATTTTTTTGAAATTATAAAGATTAGAATATGTGAGAAAATTATTGAGCTATACTTTATTGAAAGTATATTTTGAGATTTTAGAATTTATATTATATACATTGGATGTTTTAAGAGAAGAGTTACAAGAGGATTTGAAGATTGTTTTAAGCTTTTTAAGTGGTTTAATAAAAAGAGTAAAGAGAATTTAAACCCTTAATTTATTTCGAGGAATATTATTATGGATTTACAAAGTTCTTTGGAAATTATTTTTGAAGTAAGAGAAGAAATTTAGACTTTTAATTTGATTTTTATATTACTTACTAAGTAATATAGTAAAGAGTTTGAAAACTTTCAAATGTTGAAAATTGAGATTTAAAATTTAAAAGATGTTGAGAAAAAAAAAAAAAATCTAAATATCTTGGATTGAAAGCTAATTTGAGCTTATATTCTTGTTCTAGAGTTCACTCTATTCTTGTGCTATTGATGATTACGTGCATTTTCGTGGTTATTCGAGTTTGGTGGCCTCGTGAGAAGCCATTTTGTGTGATTTATCTATCTTGTCTATTGAGTCTATCCTCGTTGTGAGGATGCTCTTTCCGTATTATTATGCGGAAAATTGTGTTGATGATCATTTTTTGTTGCTTAGAGTTTGGGTTTGAATGAGTTTGATCCCGACAATATTCGTAGAGTTTTGAGAAATCTATCTTATTTGATAGATTATTTGTTGGGCTTTTTATTGAGTATTGATTCGAATATGAGACATCTTCGAAATTCTTTCGAGTTGCTTGGAAAATTCGATGGTTTGCTAATCACTATATTAGCATATGATGGACCATTGGATTAACCAAGGGAGTTTTTCCTTATTTCTCTCTACCATTCTATGCTGAAAGTATGAATGGTTTGAGTTTCGAGCTTGTCTATCATCTTTGTTGATTGAATATTTGTGTTGTTTACAACTCTTTTCGTAGAAAATTGTGGGGACACAATTTTTGTAGAGGGGGGAGTCTGTAACAACCCTGATTTTAGCGATTACCTGAGAATATTAAATTATAACGGCAGTTATAATTTAATAGTGTAAATTAATAATTAAAGAGGAATATAAATTGGTTATTGGGAACAAACAATATATTTAAGGATAAAATGAGAAAAATAGAATTTTATAAACTTTATTAAGATGGTTTGATTTAAAAGATTGAGGTAATGTGTTTTGCTTAGAGTTAATGCAATAATTATGTAAATTATTGCTATTTACTTCTTTTAATGATTTTTAAAAGAAGTAATTAAATTTTAAATGAGATATATTTAAAATAATGATGGAATTGGATTTAAAAATATAATTTTAGTGTTAAATTATATTTGAAATGGGTTATAAAATTTTATTACACAAAAATGTGATTTTTGTGTAATTTATAATGTTAATTACAATGAGTTTTGTAATTAAAGATGTAAATTTGCCATTTTATTTAAAATAGAGAAAGATGGTAATAAAATGTTTTAAATATATAAATAATCTTTTATTTTGAGTATAAAACATTTTTATTATCATGAGTATTGAGTTTCAAAAGTTTTAAAGAAGTAAAACTTGAAATAGTGTTAATTCCATTTGTTAATATGCATTGTAACATGAAATAAGAGATTAAGCAATTAACTTAACTTCTTTTATTAATTTGGGCTAAAGCCCATTACCACTATCATTAGTCTATTACTAGAAATGAGTAATGAGAAAGAAAATTAGAGTACGTGTACTTTTTTCTCTTTTCTTTCTCAAAATTCCAAAGCTTGTTAATGGCTGAAACTCTTTCTTCCCCTTTCAATCCATGCTTAAATTTGTCAAATGAAATGAAAATTGGTGGTTTTAATTGTCAATTCTAGAGCTAAACTCAGGTAATCTTCAATCTAAAACCAATCTTCATATCAAAATCTATTTTTACAGTCAATTTTTTTTTGATTTGCCTCTCTCTTTGTTTGCATGCATCTATTACTAGTTTCTACAGGTTTCTTTGGTCTATACTTGGGAGAAATTGCAATCTTTGGCTCTAAATCATTGCTTAATCATCTATGGCAGCAAGGTGAGTTAATAAACTCACAAATCTAGCTGAAGCAAAGCTTCAAATACAAAAAGATATGCAAATAGCTTGATAATATTGATTTTTGGTTGATGTTTTATTTCTGTAAAAAACAGAATTTTGTCCATCTTTGATGCTGAAACAAATTCTGCCATAACTTTCTCGTTTTTGATCGAAATTTGATAATTTTAGATGTTTTGGAAAGCTTAAATCATATTATACAACTTTTATGTTTTAGGTTTTCTTTAATTTTGAGGTTAGCTATGTCAAAATATGAATTTTCTACTGCTAACCCAAGAGCAAAGTCTGTGTTTGCTCTGTGCTTGAAGCTGAAACTAAAATACGCATAACTTTCTCGTTTTTCGTCGGATTTTGATAATTTTAGATGATCCGGAAAGCTTAAGTCCTATACTACAACTTTTATGTTTTAGGTTTTCTTTAGTTTTGAGGTTAGCTATGTAAAAAATTGATTTTTCTACTGCTAACCCGAGAGCAAAGTCTATGTTTGCTCTGTGTTTGAAGCTGAAACTAAATTAGACATAACTTTCTCATTTTTCATCGGATTTTAATAATTCCAGATGTTCCGGAAAGAAAAAATCATATACTACAACTTTCACTTGTTAAGTTTTCAGTAATTTTGAGTGCTTCTATGTCAAAATTGAACTTTTCTACTGTAATGCCGAGTGCAAAATCGATATTAGCTCTGTGCTTAAGGCTGAAATTTAATTGACCATAACTTCTTCATTTCTCAACCGATTTCTATAAATTAAGATGTTCCGGAAATCCCAGACTTTGTTCTAAAACTTTTATGTTTTGAGTTTTCCAGAATTTCGAAGTTGTCTTGGGCAAAAATGTGATTGTTTGTCGCTGTCCTGAGACAAAATGACAGAAGTTGTGAAATTCAAATCTCAGAATTGTTTTATCTATAACTTTTACATTTCTTATCGGAATTCAGTAATTTTTAATGTTCTGGAAAGCTTAGGATGTCTTCTAAAACTTTTATCTTTTGTGTTCTCTCAAATTATGTGTTTAAAAGAGACAAACTGAATAAATAAAATACAGGCCTGGGCAAAACACCAATGTTTATTCCTGTGTATCTTGAATTGTTGCACCAGCTTTTGGTGCTTTCTCTTATGTTTTCTGAACACGGTTTTGATGCTCTTTTCAGTGCAAATACTGAGAGCTTTATATCATATATGCTCTGGTATTGAATCATATATTTTCTTAGATTGTTCGAGCAAGTCTTTGATGATGAATTTTAATATAGATCTTGAGTGTTTTATTACCTTATTCAAGGGTTAAACCATGTGTCTTGTGATTATTTTTGGGTTGTTTCTACTATATAGAACCATGGATTTTCACTAATCCGTCATTGGGATTTCAATTAATTTTATTGATTCATTATTTAATGTTTTCATTGTGATTCCGAGTGCATGTGCACGTATTTTCAGACTATTTTCCAACAGTGTTCATATTCTAGCTATTGTTCTAAGAAATATATTTTACAAAGTGATTTCAAAAAAAAATTGATACAATTAATATTTCTAAATTATAAAGAGATTTCCAAAGTTGATTTCATAAATATTTTCTGAAATTTATTTCAAAACCCGATTTAGCAAAAATATATTTTCTATTTAAAGATACGCGTTTTTGCACTTTTCGGACGTATGAGAAAGAGAATTAAACGATTTAGTAAAACATGTGGTATGGGACACATGAGTTTGCTTTTTCGGTTAATTCCGGACTTGTACGATCGAAACCTCTTAAGTATTGAATCTTGAGTTAGTATTTAAGATTTTCAATTCCTATTATAGGAATTACCCAAGTAGCCAATATTTGGCGAGTTGAGGTGTTCGAGATCTCCTATTATAAGAGTAAAAATCGATGAGAACCACTTAAAGATGTTGCTTTACTTGCCGATGAGATGAGGTGAGTCTTGAGATGAGATTTTCCTTTTCGGGGATTATGGTTTATGAGAAACCATTATGAGATTTAATCGCATTTGCCGATGATATGAGGTAAATCTACTTATGAAGTATTCATGAAGTTAAGATGTTTATGATGATTTATGAAGTTAAAATGGTTATGATGATTTTTACTTGTCGATGAAATGAGACAAGTCACGATGGAACCATTACTCATCGATGAGAAGAGATGAGTGTGGTATTATATTAACTCGCCGATGAGATGAGGCAGAGTGAGTTTTATGATGGTTCTGATGTTTTATGATGTTTTCTAATGTGGAACCAACTAATGATTAGTAAAACATTAGGGGAGAACGTATAGTATGGGATATACGTTCTCGCCTTTTGGGTTCCTATTCGAATAGTTGAGACACATTCAAGATGTTACTAGTACTAGACCGAGTACGATTGGAGTCACCACGATGTTCACGATGTTATTACTCAACTCCAATCACCATGATGTTTTTACTCGGATTTGTGACTGGGTGTCATCAAGATGTTCCGACTAGTCAATCACGATGTTATGATGTTATGTGACCCCAAGTCATCACGATGTATGGTACCAAATTACTAGTACTAGTCAAGATGTAAAGCACGTGCTGTTTTCCATGAAGTTTAGATGTTTCGTTTTCACTGTTTTGTTGATGATGCTTTATTATAGCCTTATGTAAGAAAAGGGCTTATTTATATACATGGTTTTATGGTGATTTCGAATATGATGTTTTGAACTCTTTCCGGGTTCTATCAAGATGGATTTGAGACATTATATATATTTATACCAATGAGATGAGGTATAAATTATGGTAATGCTTTTATGATGAGTGTTGATAATAGATTTAAGATAGATTTATATTTGTACCAATGATATGAGGTACAAATGATTATGGAGATTCCTTTATAATGAGGTTAATGATGGGTTTGAGATGTATTTATATTTATACCGATGAGATGAGGTATAAAAATTAAGAAGTTTCTATTAGATGGTTTTATTTATGATGGATTCTTGAAGTTTAATTATCTTATGAAGATTTACTTTATGGTTCATATCCTCACCCATTTCATTCGGTTATATATATAATTAGATAAACCATTTCTATCTAATATACATATTGTAACCCTCTATGCAATCATGATGAACCATTGATGTATCACTCTAGAGATAACTTAATGACCTATATCATTCCATTGGTATTGATGGAATGGTTTTCCCATTATCTCTTATCATCACCTTTACTAATGATAAGTTCTAGCTAGCCTGACCCGTGTGTTTTCACTCGGGTCAGACCGAGTTGTTTCAGGTATCATCTATTGGGCTTAGCTTGAAGTTGATGTTGGATATCAGCTCTTCTTTCTCTTGAGTAGTTTATTTCTTCCGCATACTCTGATGTTTTTACATTTGATTCGATGTATATAGTGTGGTCGTGTACCAGATTTATTGTATTCATATTGTATTGTACTAAACATGTATCAGTGTATATGTATATATATGATGTTCATTACTGTTCTGTGATGTGATTTACATTCAGTCATTGTATTTTGTTCTGATAGATCCATTAGTCACCTATAGTTTTGGATTAAGCATTTACTGGGTATGTCGATCCACTTGAGTTGAAAAAAAAGTATATTGCATTTATCGACGTATTCAATAGATGTTTAAGACAAAATTATAGATGGTCGCCCTTAACCAGCCCTATTCTCTGCTTTAGTAGACAGAATTACTTGTTAATTCTCTTTGCTAAGGTGGGTCTCGGGGTGGGGCGTTACACCTTATGGTAGTTTCATTTTCCAAAAAGCATTGCGGATTTCAAAAATTTAAATTCTCTTGTTGCTTGTTTTAAAAATAAACTGTTTTGAGTTCTCACACCAGTCCCATGACTGACCTGGAGTTTATTGTTCCTTTCCTAAACTCTGGGTGCCCACTATTTTCCACACGGGCAGTCTAGAGTTAGGTTATCAGGTTATTTTGGATTCGGGAGTTGCTGTGTAGATTTGGAGGCGAGCTTGGATAGCGTTGTATATTACTATTGTAGTATTTATTTTTCCGTTGTTTCGTTGTTGTACACTCTGATGATGTGATGTAATGTGATGTAATGTATAAAATGTATAGTTCTTTTGTTTTAATGAATATTCATTTATCTATTATATGTTGTTCCGCTGCGATTGTGAGATTCTGATATTATTTTCCTGTTCTGTTGCTTGTTTCTGTTTCTTCTATCTTTCTCTCTCTTCTTCTACCTCTTTATTTTTCTTAAACCCTAACGGTTCGGTTTTCGGCAACGAAAAATCGCGATCGTTACAGAGATCGTACATTGCAGTTGATTTCCCAATCTTATTTTTGGCCGTCAATGAGAAGAGAAGTTGAGAGATTTGTGGAGAAATGTCATATCTGTCAAATTTCGAAGGGAATAGCAATGAATGCAGGATTATATATACCATTACCTGTGCCTACTAAACCGTGGGTTGATATTAGCATGGATTTCGTTTTGGGTTTGCCTAGAACTCAAAGAGGGAATGATTCTATATTTGTTGTGGTGGATAGATTTTCAAAAATGGCACATTTCATAGCTTGTAAGAAGACAACTGATGTCGTCCATGTTGCTCAATTATTCTTTAAAGAGGTGTATCGGTTGCATGAGCTACCTGAATCTATTATTTCTGATTGGGATACTAGATTTCTAAGCCATTTTTGGTTGATTTTGTGGAAGATGGTTGGAACGAAGCTGAAGTTTAGTAGCGCCTATCATCCACAAACAGATGGGCAAACGGAAGTGGTGAATAGATCATTGGGAAACTTATTGAGATGTCTTGTGAAAGACAATTTGAAAAGCTGGGATGTGAAGTTATGTCAAGCGGAATTTGCACATAATCACGTTGTGAATCGAAGTACTGGATTTAGTCCGTTTCAAGTTGTATATTTAGCAACTCCGTAGGGACCGTTGGATTTGACGACAGTGCCATATCAGATCGGAGTTGTTAAGCGAGCTTGTGAATTTGTGAATGAGTTGTAGGAGTGCCACAGAACTATTCATGAACGATTGCTTGCATCAAATGAGGAGAATAAACAAAGGGCGGATAAGAAACGAAGAAATGTGAACTTCAAGGAATGTGATTTGGTTTACGCCGTTTAGACGAAAGATCGTTTTCCAGTCGGAACTTACAACAAGTTGAAAGCTTGAAAAATTGGTCCAGTGGAAATCTTGAAGAAGATCAATGAGAATGCGTATCAGTTGAGATTGCCGGATAATGTTCATACTTCTGATGTTTTCAATGTCAAACACTTGATTCTGTATCATGGAGATAAGTTTGTTTCAGAAGAAGAAGGAGCGAATTCGGGGTCGAATTCTTGTCAACCGAGGGAGGATGATGCCGTGCAAACTCGAGTTACCTTAGGTCGCGAGCGACCTAACGAGATAATAGGTCGCCAACGACCTAACGTGTTGAAGAATAGCGGGTCACCGGAGCAAGGCGGTGAAGCAAGTTATGGAGAGGAAAGGGAGCCAACGACCTACGATAGGTCACGTAACGACCTATCGAATCCTATGAAACGACCTAGCGAGGTAGTGGAGATAAGCAGCGAAAACGAGTTAAGTAGTAAGTCTCCAGGTCGCTCCGACCAAACCCCAACGACGTACGACCCAGTTAGGTCGCATAAAGTTAGGTCGTAAGTCATGTTGTATTTGATAGTTCGAGTGTACTGTTTTAGGTCATAAGTCGTTGTAATATACTGTGTTGTTATGTATATATGGGTATGTCGTTTGTATTTAGGTCGTTACTCGTTGAGTCGCCTGATGTGTTGTCTCTTTTATGACATTATGTTGTACAATGTTGTGTGTTTAGGTCGTTAACGACCTTTGATAGATCGTAGGTCGCGAAACATCTTATGTTGGGTCGATGAAGTGGCTCAGTCGTTCGAGTTGTAGCCATTAAATAGGCGTGTTGGGTCACTTGTAATAGGTTGTTGATTTTTGAATGAAACTTTGTTTGAGTGCTTTGTGCCTCTTTTGAAATTGGTAGTTGAGTGTGATCTCCTATCTCCACTTTCGGTATTCGAGTGCGCTCGAATCAACGATTGTTGAAGCCAATTCAAGGTATCAAGTGCGCTTGATCAACGTTCGAAGAATTGTAGATCTTCTTTCACGGTATCGTGCGCGATCAACATGTCGAAGATAGCTAGAATTCGGTATCTTCCGAAGATCAACGAATTTGGGCATTCGGTATCTTTCAATCCATCGATTCATGTTACTTCATCTAATCGTTCTTCGATTAGTTTGACACGAAATCTCCATTTCGTCGTCAATCCGTTATATCCGCTGCGTCAAACTTAAAGTTATTCAAAGATCAAAGCAATTCGGAAGGTGAGAACTTAGTACTGAAATGCCTATACATGTTGAAAACTTATCTATTTTATTTAATATAGCAGAATTTTATGATTTGCACAACTTTTAAAATCATTTTCTCTCAACCTGATTTGAATTTGCCGATGTTGTCAACTAATAAAATGTTTAATTTTAGCCTAGAACATACTAAAAAATTTTGGTTACATTTCATAAAGTATGTAGTGAGATATGTTGGAATTACAGTAAATAATCAACTTTCGACCAAATATAATGTATTCAAATCATTGAATCAAGCATGCAGTCTTGATCGTCATAGAGAAAGATGATTTTTGGCAAAGAAATCACAATTTTTAATAGCATAGATTACGGGAATTGTTGAAATGATCAATTTTTGCAAAAACAATAAATTCCGACGATACGGTTGGTGATGGGTAGTGCGGTTTGGCCGAGGAGGGGTGTTGCGAGGGGGTGAAGGGATTCACCTGGCATTTTTTGAATTCTGCTTTGATTTGGGTAGGAGTGGCAGTTTTAGGATTTAAAGGGGGATTTGAGTGTAGTCTTCATCCGATAGTAGTGGCAACAAATATAGGTAGAGAAAGACGTACAGTCCAGGGGAGAGGGTGGCAAAGATTCTAGTGGAGCTAGGGGCGAGGTTGAGTGGTGGATGATGGTATGTGGCGTCGAGGAGAGGCGATTTTTTAGTTCAGTTTTCTTCCATGACCGGTGTAGCAGTTCGAAAATCTGAACTAAAGGTGGGTTGCGATTTTCAGTTGAGTGGTTGTGATGGCATGGTCGTAGGCAACTTGTGAGTTTGTTCGGTAGTGGATAATGACGGCTTAAGCTAGTGTGCATGTGCACGTGTACGCGTGTGCACGACGATGGTTCTTCTTGAGTTTCAGGTGAACATGAGGGTGGAGTTTGGTGTAGTCACGTGTGGGATTGGGTTCGAACTTGAGTCGATCGGTCAGGTCTTGGTTTTGGTTCGACCTTTGGGAGGTATGAAGATGGGAATGTAAGAATGAGTGTTTGAATTAGGAAAGGAAAGGAGAACTGGAAGCAAGAAGAAAAGGGATAGGAAGAGAGGTAGAGGGAAGCAGGTTTCTTACTGTGGTTTGTGGATTTGGGCTTCAGCCCAAGTAAAAAAAAAGGATGGAGGGGAGTTTGAAATTTGAAATGATAATATATATATGATTTGTAAATTCTAAAATGTGATAAAAAAAGCATATGAATTTCGATTAACACGGAATTCGTTGCGTTGGGTTCGTATTGACGGACACACGCCGTCATGTGATTTGTTATCAAATTTGAGCAAGTGAAAATTTTAAGCAACTTAAAACGGAAGATTTTAATTACCTTCTTAAAACTTATATCAGTGTTTAAATTTGTATGATCCATCTATTGAAGTGTTTTTCTCAGATAAAATAATGATAAGTTGTTTTATAAATTATTTACGATGTTTTTGAAATCTATTTGGCAGAATAAAACACCGGTCTGCTAATTATTTTTAAATGGACCTCTGTTGGTAGAATAAATCACCGTTCCGCCATTATTACTGAATATCTGTTGTGGACATTTACTAGCAGGAATAAAACCCAGTTCTGTTAGTTTATTCATAAGGACGTCTATTCATTTTCCTAATAAATTATATTAACAAATGATGTTGAATTAGTTGATGTGAATATCTGTATCTGTTATTCTGGGTCGTTTTGAAATTGAATGGTAATTTGATTAAGTACCATCGGAATTATTAAGCCTTCTTTTCTGATTTGGGGTTGGCTTTGAACCAAAATTTCTTAAAGATGATTTTATTTATTAATGATATTTTTAAAGTAAATTGGTAAATATTTCAAGAACGATTAAAAATATTTATTTAATAATTCTTAAAAAGTATGTAAAAAGGTATTAATTATTGTTTCAAAGCTATTTAATTATTTGGATTGTTTAAAGTGTATTGATTATAAAGTAAAGTTGTTTTACAGAGATTGTTTAAAGTTAGTTATTACTTAAGGATTAGTTACTACTAAATCACATTTATTCAAAGATGAATTTACTAAATATTAATAATGTTTAAAAAAATGTATATTATATAGTAAACTTTTATAAAAGGGTATTTTACTTAATTAGAACTTGGGAAATTTATATTGAAATTTTATAAGTGTTATTTGGAAAAACCTAAATGATGTTTTTAGAAAGTATATTGTATACTTCCATGACGTAATCGAAGGCAGAGAGTGTATGTAGTTAAGTTTGGATTTCTCTGGGATAGAGACGCAACAATTGAGCTATGAATCCATGGTTGATACCGTAGTGGTGCTTTCCAGATTTATTTTTAAAGGGTTTTAAATACTTTCAAATGAATGGTTTGTGAATATACTTATCGGCGAGATAAGCATATGATATTTTGATTAAGTAATTTTAATTTATTGAAATTTAAATTACATAAGGGTTAATGTCCTCAATGGAAATGAAATCTTTGTTTGGATGATTGTGAAATTGACAGTTAAATAATCAACTAGCGAATCTAGACCCAAAACCATAACTTTGGGAATATCTACAGAAACACGGGAATTATATGGTACAGTTACCGTTCGAGGTCTATACTGTACGTATAAACTCGTTTTGCTCTTCTAGGATGTTTATAAGGAAATCCGTCCACAAAATAGTTAGGAGGTCATGTCCAATCTTATTTCATCTGTTTGTTTCCTAAAAAACTGGGGTTAAGTTTACCGGAAAAATCGAAAGTTGTTTCGAAGAGACCGGGATTAGACAAGATATCCGAAAACCAATTCGATCCAACGAGTACATTTTCAATGTGAAAACAAGAGCATGGAGTCAAAGATGGAGCGGTGAAGTGCAAGGACTAATCGCTACTAATCCTGAGAGTGATTCTAAAGATGGATGTAGTAGGAATAGTGCATTCGGTTCCGTTCGGACCTAGAATGGACTATTACGGATGAATGTTATCAGTATATTGTTATTGGAGTACAATGAGCATTCTAAGCGAAAATGCCATAAAAGGTAATCGTAGCCTCTGGCCTAATCAACCGAGAATGACTAAAAAGCAGGAGAGATGCAGCAAGGCTAAGTGGGTCACTCCCACTTAGGGTTTATTTATCACCTTTCTAGATACCCACGGTTATTATTGCTATGATTCATCGAAGAAGTTCGAAAAGAGTAAGAACACTCGAGGTGATAGCATATTCGGTCTATCCAGGTCAGGGGTAGTTCGATCTTGTGTCGTAGGGGATCCCGGTATGGCCCTCGATACGCTGTTTTTAGACGTGTACTGTGACAGGTGGTACCCCAATGCCTAGTCATTCGTATAGAATCCATTCTACATTACATGCCTTTTCGGGTTTGGTTATAGAACCTAGCATGCTAGAATTCAATTAATGTAACAATTTCAGCTATTTGAATAAGTATTAGTACTTATACACTATTATAATATCATTGGATTTTCTATAAAAGTGTTTTTGGTTACGGTAAGAGGAAAATCCATCGTGTTTATGTGTGGTATGGTCTTACGGGATACCTTTAATTTTAAAAAGAATTTTTGAAAGTTATAACGAATAAAATTCCTTATGATTTAAATTCTCATGCTGGTTTCACCAGACTGACACGGGCGTGGGTTTTTCTTATATACTCGGGTCAGACCGAGCATATTTCTAGGTTTAACTGGAAGGAGTGGAGCTTTCGGAGAGGAGCTGGAGGCCCAGAGTCGTATTCTCGTAGATGATTATTTTACATTGCATTTAGTTGTGTATATCGTCAATTGTAAGGACGGGTTGTTATAACTGTCCATGATGAATTAGTTATATACTCTGATTGATGTTTGTATATGTTTAAGTTACAGTTTTAGTTTTATGTAAAGGCTTGTTCTATATTATAGATTATTCATTTCCACTGTGAGATTATGTGTTGTTTTATTTTCTTTCCATTTTCTTTCTATCTTCTTTCTACTTTCTATTTCTTACTATCCGCCTTTCTGTTCAATTTGGACTGGACAAGCATGGTAAGGTGTTAGTTCGAATTGTAAGGAAAAGCTGGTCATGACAGCAGGCACCTCCTCCTTTAATTTCAACCATTAGGCCATCAATCCATGATGAGAGAAAACAACAATAATAGTGTGAGATAAATTAATTATTTTTCTTACATTTTACTTTTTTATCATTCTCTCTCATCCATAGATTTGATGAATCCAATTATTGAAATTAAGAAGAATTTAAGTTGCTCAAAATAGATTGCTATTAAATGCTCCTTAGTTTTAAGTCCAACAATTGGATTAGTTGAATCTATTAATTGAGTGAATGAAAAAAGTCACAGGCATAAATATAATCATTTGAGAAGGTTCAGTGATAGCTCACTTTTTAGAGTACACTTTTAACATGTTACACAATATGGGCAAGGATCGGCTACACCTCATGCTTGCTACACATCAATTCTAGAAGATTTCCACCACACATTTCGATCTAAGTCGGCATTTGTGTTTGAAATTAGGGGCAGGGGGAATAGAGGCGTGGCAGAAATGAGGTGTAGTATGCATTTATGTCACACATGCACAAACCAAAGGTTTGAGATTTTGGCATGCATCCCAATTCCATCCAGAGTTTTAAATCTCCTTTATATCGCTTGAGATCTCATCTGATATCCACTTTTACACTTGAACGGGACTACATTTTAAGCATGATTTTTAATTGTTTGAAACCTATATCGTTCGAGATCATAAGATCTCAACTCGGGATATAGAGCGAGATGCTAATCTGAGATTTTACACGAAATCCGAAATTTGAAATTTTAATTCCAACCCTAACCACGATGAAGTTAGTAGAAACTTCCATTTTTGGTAATGGAACATTAAATGACATTTTTTAAGAGAGTACCTTTAAAGATTTGATCCAATAAAAGAACATGAAGGCATCTTTTACATGACATGTCAACTGGAGCCAATTCTTTTCTCTGGAATCTTTCATTATCCAGTTTCATGCATAGCAGTGTAAGTGGTTCTTCACTTAACGTATCCTTTGTATACACCACAAATCAAAATGTTTGCTTCAAACTTTTCAAAAAATTCTAACAATTTTACAAATCGTGTACTAATGTACATTTTGGATATATGCGAATACATAAATTTTTTGCTTCACTGTATACTATGGATATGTCATTTTGATAGGTTATAAACTTGACGTTGTTTAATCCATTAGTTCCACTAGAAGATGTTTCTAAACCAGCTCAGATCAAAGTGTGAAAAAATTTCGAAAAATAACAAGGGAAATCTAAAATATCCGAACAACAATTCGAAAGCAAATGGATGAGATGATATAAGTGGTGCTTGCGGTCAGCTTGTTATTAACCTTTCCAAACAGAGATCGGTTAGTGGTGCCTTTCTTCTTACAGATATCGAAGACCTCCGTGTCTAATCTTCCTAATCTCTTAACTTCCCATATACAAATGGAGATTGTTAAATCCTGAGATTGCAATTATCTATCACTCGACGGAGATGTCTATTTTTTGCATCTAAGTGGGAGATTTTGTATATATAATTTATAAATTTATTTGATTTACCTGTACGCTATGTTGGAAGATGCTGAAATTTGTAACGCATATAGTTCAGTCCTGAATCTTATCGAAAGGTTTTGTTAGTTTAGCTGATTGCCATCTTTGACCGTAGATAATTTGTTTGGCCACTTAGTAATTACTGTTATTGTTACAAAAGGGATAATTTCGAAGCGATTTTTAGAGCGCCCTCAAAGTTTCAAAATGCATGGTGGCTCCTTTGAAAATGGGACGATGAGCATAGATCGGCTCTATGTCAGCAATACCATATATGTGAGGAGTAGGGTTGCACGCATAGGTCGAGAGCATCATCGATTCTGGAGTGATTAGTAGGGAGACTCGGTTACACCTATATGGACTAAACCTCCTACTAGTGTAGCTCCATATAGCACACGCACCGCCTCGTAGTTATTTATTTTGTTTCATTAGTAGGCAAGGCTGGTTAACCTTAGATAAGTCGTCGGGTAAATAGAATACAGCTAATAGTTATAGTATCGTTATTAGGCTTTAATGGAAAGATCCTTGGTGTATGCGGACAATCCGGTTTCAACATGGATGGTGGAAATCCGGCTCAAGTGCAGAGTTATGGATACTAGCGGGAAAATTATCCTAGTCCAAAGTGGGACTATGGTACTTGTATGTATGTATGTATGTATGTATGTATCTATACACACACATATGTAGTTATTATAAACATCGAGTAAGTGGATCATATCATATTCGTACGTGCGGTCAAGACAACTAAGTTTAAATAATAGACATAACATGTTATGGAAGGCAATCGGCATAAATCACTGTTATATATAAAATATGTAATTTACATGTTCTAATCCCCTCCTCATTACAACCCACATTATAAATTTACAGAGACTTGAACTGGTACAAGGTGGGAAAAACGAAAGAACAAATTTCTAATACATGCTTGACACTAACAAGAGATACTAGATATAAGAGGTATCAGCCTCAATTAGTAATAACATGTTTTACTATACTTTACTATTCTGCTATGAGATTTTATCTATAGTGCTTTGATATGCTTTATTTATATACAGAATAACCAACGATCGTTTCCTTAGTGGAATTGGATTTTCGATTTAGCAAAAATTCAAACCCACTAAGGTGCAGGTCATCACAACACCTACCTCGAACTATCACACGGGATGTAGGCCATACTACAAGGCGTTGACCTAAGAAGAGTATGAGCAAGACATATAAAGGTTCCTAAAGCTGGTGGTACTTGACTCCTTCTACAAGATGAGAACGGTAGATGTACAAGTCTACTCATTCATGCTCTGCACGGATAAGGCAACTAGATATCTATGGAATAATATTAGTTCCATGTCGTAGTCGGTTTATATGTTCTATTGTATTTTACTATTCCGCTATGAGTTTATAGTTAGCTCTCTGTTATAATTATGTTTATTGTAGGTTACCAACACCACCCATCCGTACCCTAATGGACTTGGGTTTTGGATTTAGTCAAAATTCAGGCTATTAAGATGCATGACGTTACACGGCCCACTACTATACTATGTTAATACCACTATTGGACCTCAGGTAAATGAAGGGAGGCACATTATCAAATTAGCATTTGCATAAGCCATTCGAAAATTTTCCTATGAAACTAGATGTTATCTTTATTAAAGGTTAAACATGTTTAACACGAAATTAATCAGTATCAAGCTGCAGTTTAGGGAAATTATGGAAATAGACATAAATGTATGCAATAAATTAAGCAAAAGCAGTGAGAATTCTCCATTATTTTAGTGAAAAATTACAAGTCTTTCCCTACATATTACAATAGAGAAAGCAATCAAATGAGTTCAAAAGACCACCTAAAATAGATCATGAAACGTCAAGAAGACTAACTCATTGTGTTCAAAATGAGAATTGCTTGTCTATAGAAATAGAAATCAACAAACAAAGTAACAGAAATAACATGGAAAAATAGGCGAATAAGGCTTACTATTTGTTAGATGAGAACATTGAGAAAGAAAAGTAATTTTTCAGAGTTTTTTAATAGTAACGACAAGGAAGTAATAGAAATGAAAGAGGATAACAAAGTACATAAGAAGGAAGGTACGATCTCAACGATGAATATCAATAGGCATGAAGAGATCTCAAAATTAAAAAAAAACACTCAATTATCACTTCACATAGTTAGTCCCATGTATAACAAATGTCTCAAAACATGAAAAGGAAATTACGTAGGACGTCACTGCATGTCAGAGATTTTAATAAAATAAAGAAGCCCACCCAGTCATGTTATAGGAATAAACTATATAGAAGAAAATGTTGCATGAATTTTTCGCACGTGTAATTGAAAGGCAATGTTAAGAGGCTTTCTTGTAAAAACTATTATTTTCCTAATAATAGGATAAACCTAACACCTAGCCTAGGAATAGCAACCCCGGACTATCTTATTATCCACCTCAATTACTCTACCTAAATGTCATAATTCGTTTCTTATTCCGAGATTGTCCCCACCGCGCAACATGAACTAACCTCACCTACTATACCAACCAACTTATGCTCTAGCTCTGATCTCCACTAAATCTTCCTACTGCCAAATATGACGTTTTTGCAACCATCAATGATCCTAAATTGTCCACCAATAAAGTTTTTTCATTCACCTTGGTGAACCATCACGAGGTGGAATAACAAGCCACCTATCCTAGTCTCAAGGGAATGTCTTGTCATTCGGCGGCACATATGAATCGAGCGAGACCAATGCATATATAATGGCTACAACAACAACCAAACCCCTAAATATAACATACTTTGATATTTGCATCATGACAAAGGCATGATGTTGAGGACAGTAACCCATGGAAAGAATGCTTCCATACAACCATAATTAAGAAGGATGATTCATTAAAATCAAATCTCATTATTTTAATAATGTTCCTTTTTATAAACCCATTCCATATTTTATCAAATCTCATTTTGAATCTCCTATGGAAGTGTTTTAGTTACCGTAAGGGAAAATCCAGTCCGAGTTTATGTGCGGCAAGTCTTATGAGATACTATTGATTTCAAATGATTTTCAATATAAATAAACTTAACCGTTTTACTCACACCCGACCCATGTCTGACTTAGAGTTTATTTTTCTCCTTTTTCTAAATTCTTGGGTACGTAAATTTTTATGAGTAGCCAAGTGATTCCAGGTTTGCTCTCGACGTATTTTGAAGGAGGAGTTGGAGCAGGTGGCTTCCACGTATCTAGCTATATCTATATTCCGCTGTATTGGTATCCATGACTGTATTTTGGCTTGTAATGAATAGACAGGTCGCTACGACTATTTGGGTATGGTGTATGTATAATTATGACTCTGATTTATTGTACTAGTAACTATGTGATATATGTTATGTAATATATATCATCCGTTCCACTGTGAGATTCTATGATTTTTTAGTTATTTCATTCTATCTATTTCTTTTCTACCCATTTCTTTCTCTATTACGACTTGTCTTTCGATGGAACGAAAGGCATTTCATCACACCCTCAGCATATTTTTCTAGAAATGTACTATGGCAAGCAGTACCCTAGTAGCGTTGTCATTATATGGAATCAATTCTCTAATGAATGCCTTTGGGACTTGGTTGTGCCCAAATATGTTAGAATATGAGATGCAAGCATTCCAACTATGTTATATATATTTATTTTAAACCCTAAACATTATTATAGTATCACTTGATTTTCTATTTGAAATGGTTGGTTATCGTTTGGTAAACATTCTGTTTTTATGTGCAGCATGATTTTACGGGTATCTTTATTTCTGAAGATTTTAGAACATTAAAATCCATATGAGTTGTGTTTCTTACGTTGGTTTAACGGACTGATCCGGACATTATTTTCTTATATTGCCTGGGTCAGACCGAGTAGTTTATGTATTTGAGGTAAAGTGTTTATTTAATTATAAATGAGGTTAATATTTTATAAACGATGTTTTAAAGTTGATTAATTATTTTATTAATGATGTTTAAGTTAACTTATTATTTTATAAATGATTCTTAAAGTAAATTAATTTTGTTGTCAATAATTTTTAAGAGTTAATTTATTATTTTATTAATGATGTTTAAGCTAATTAATTATATAAATGATGTTTTAAAGTTAGTTAATTATTTTGTGACGACCCGCCCTTCTACTACCAGAAAGACGTATCATCATTAAGAAAGAAAGAGGTAGAAATAGAAAAGGAAGAGAAAGAAAGAACAACAATCAGGGAATCTCACAGCAGAATGGCATAAAATATAATACATCACATAACAATTTCATAGTTTTACAAATATCAGAGTTATACAATATTTTACACTTGACAATTTTATATACATCATTCACTACATACACCACACTATATGTCATACTCTAACCAACACAGCGGAACTATATAGATATCTATATACGTCTGGGCTCCTGCTCCAAGCTCCTCCAAAACTCAACAATCCAAGAACCTATCACTTGGCTACTCATAAAAATTTGAGTACCCAAGAGTTTATGAAAACACAAAATATAAACTCTGGGTCAGACATGGGTCTGGTATGAGTAAACGGTTTAAGGTTGTTTAACTTGAAAAACATTTGTAAATAAAGGTATCACGTAAGACTTCCCACAAATAAATACGGGTAAGTTTTTACCTTACGCTAACCAAAACATTTCATAGGAAATTCTGTGATATTATAGTAGTGTCTAGGGTTTTTAAGTAAATAGAAAATAGCCGAAATTGTTACATTATTAAATTCCAGCTACTAGCCACAAAAGTGGGTAATACAATCAAAACCGTGGGCACTTATTGGAAAATGGATTCCATACAATGACAGGACTACTGGGGTACCGCCCGTCACAGTACGGGGCCTAGATCACCGTACCGAGGATTACTCCCTTCATCCCCTGCAACACAAGGTCGGAACCATTCCTTACTGAACAGTCCCGAACAAGATAAACCCCGGCAGTTGTCGCGAACCAACCGCCCACACAGCTGAAATAAAAAGGGACATCTAGACAGGGGAAATATCTTGTCCTGCTTGGGCATGACCCACCTAACCTTGCTGCATCTCCCCTGTTTTAGCCATTCCCGGTTGATGAGGCATGAGGCTACGATTACCTTTATAGAACATTATTCTTAGAATGCTCATCGCCCGCCTGACGATGTGCTGAAAGCATTCAATCCATACAAGTTCATTCCGGGTTCGAACGAAACCGAAGGCCTTATCTCGTTACACTCATTTTGGAATCACCCTCAGAGTTAACGACGACAACCCTTGCATTCTGAATCTTCATCTTCACATCAGAATCACGACCTATCGTTAATTTGGATCGATGTGGTTTTCGGATGTCCGAATGTGGAAATCCGATCCCGGTCTCATCGATATCCAAAACGTGTCTTTTAGGGCCAAGTTGTTTTAGAGTTTTAAACAATTCCATTTCAATTATCCATATACACACAGATAGATAATTCACAATATCACAATAGATAATCAACATTATAAACAGATAATCAATATTATCATCACAACAGATAATTCATATTATCATCATATTTAAATCAAGCATTCATTTCATATAGCATCATTTATCTCAAACTAGAAATCTCAAATCATTCAAGACAAACAATATCATCCATTCATACATAAATAATCATATCAGCTATAATTAATTTAAAATAAATTAAATTAATTACTTGTATCTCTAATTAATTTAAAGTAAATTAAATTAATTACTTAACCATTTAAACCTTGCTTATATAACCATTGACCAATTATCAATCAATTAATAAATTAATCACACTTGATTAATTAACATTAAATTTTATTCAAGTAATCATCTTTAATTATTTTCACAAATTAATTATCTTATCCAAATATAGAAATTAACTTTCAAATACAAACATTACATTACTTCTTAATTATACAAATTAATTACTCTTTAATTCCTTGTTATTATTTATATTTATTAATGATTACTAATTACATTTTATTCTCATTATTCTGTATTAAATTAATTACCTTATGTAATTAATTCTTCAATTAAACTATATTTATCAATTACCCCTGATAAATACTATTCAGTAATCAACCACCTTTAATTACTCTTATCACTTCACTTAATTACTCCTCACTGATTTCCTTTGATCAATCCTTTGATTAATTGTCCAAAGTAATTATACCCAATTAGTTCCATTTCATCCTCAATCAATTGCTTTTAGTCATTATCATTAATTACTTCTCCAAGTAATTATACTTATCATATCATCAAATAATTGTTAAATTAATTAAACTTAATTAATTAACTTAAACAATCCATATTTAAACTTCATTAATTACAATAAGTAATTAATCCCTTAATTCCTTAATTAGCTTTTCCTTAATCACTCAATCACTTAATCAATTTGTTTAACCTTAATTTCTTAATTAACTATTCTTTAATCATGGATTAACTTCTTATTAAAATTTAATTATCCATTTATTAAGTACTAATTACTTAGTTAATTATTAATTAATTCTTGATTTAATTCCTTCATTAATTAACTATTAAACATTTATTAATTAACTCGAAGAAGTTACTCACTTAATCATTAATTAATCTCTAATTACAATTGTAAAGTATTAGCTTGATTACTTCTAAAATAATTAGTTAATTGCTATTTACGTTTTGAAAGAATCTTCTTTAACTTTGAATATCAATCTATTATTAGCTACATAACTTAAATATTGATTAACTTTGTTCTTAGCTTAAATTAATTGCTTAATTAAAATAATCATTAAGTGTTAAAAAACCTTATTAAAGTATTTACTAAAATAATTAGGACTTGTATTAAGATCTTTAATTTAACTTGTGAAACAGTTTTTAACTTTACAGTGGTTAAACTGGTGAAAATAATTTTGTTTAACTACTTTTCTTTATTTTGCAATCTGATGGAAAACATAACCTCCCCTATACAAACCCGAGAATCACACCAACCTACTCGAGTGTTACTCCGAGAACTTCGCTCCTTTCCCCGAGTCTTCCCCATGAACACCACTCTTCTTCTCCCTTTTTTTTCTTTCTGTAATTAGTTTAAGTTTAATAAGATGACAACAAGCATCAGACTCAACAACGTTCGAACTCCAACACCGATCCCGAAGAAATCATCCAAGAAACTCGTGCGCGACTCGAACCAATACACAGACACAACTCAGTCCTCTCCTCCCCGTCGTGCACGTGCACGATGGCTCCACTGACCACCGGCGAGCACCCACGACGCAGTCACATCACAATCTACTTCCCTATTCGAAATCCAAAGGCAAAATAATTTCAGATATGTCGAAACGAAAATCGACTGTTCAACCCATAACAGAACTTGAAACACCCCCAACATATTCACCTCGTCACCACCGCCGTGACCACCTGAAACCCCCAAACTTTGGCCGCACCTCGACAACATGCCACTCTTCCATTCCTCGAAGTTTCAAATTGCTCGATCTCGAATCGATGATGAACTTGTCGCATATTCAGGCATGCCAAAAACTAGAATAGAAACCCTAATTTGATTTAGTTTTATAAATTTACACAATGAAAAATATATAGCATATTTTTCCCGATACTACTGATGATCATACTATCCTCAAATCAAATTTCATTGATTAAAATTGATCACAGTGTTTAAATTTTGTAAAAGTGTAACTTTTATTTACAAACAAACTGCTCTTCAAATACTAACTTACAAATCCTAATTTTTGTTTTAGAAATCATGAATTGCAATATGAATTCAATATATAAACTTGACTTAATGTTTCACAACATTTGATTTTATCAATTTCCTACTACTTACCTGTAAAATAAGGTTACAGAGCATATTTCAACAGGATTTTTAAATAATCTTTAAAAATCTAAATTTTAAGATTTTAAATCTCTTGTTCGAATTGAAAAGAAAATTAGCCTTAACAATAAATAACTCCAGATAGATTTAAGGATTGAAGCAAACACCCTGTAGCAATCTCAGAGGAACACAGAACATCACACAAACATGTGCAAACTAAAACATACTCAAACCAAATATCAATAAGGGTTGAACTGATTTTAAATTGACTTAAAACTTAAAAAAAAATTGTTTACTCACAGAAAGTAGTTGAAACAAAAAGCACAGATTTGTTGAAGAGCTGCAGTTCGAATTTCCTGAAGCTCTTTCTGTTTTGCTGTTGAGTTTGTTTGCATTTTTGTTTTCTTTCAGGTATACTATGTTACTGACTAAACTAAATAAAAGATGCATTCACACATATATATAGAATATAAGAAGTTATGTATGTATGCAAAAAGATTTTAACCAGGTAGGTGTTATCTATAAGTATACTGCTCAAATCTTGTTTTATCAGGCAAGCTTCCTCTTCTCTTTCTCTTTTTTTTTAAGGCTGATAGGATACAACATTAAATGCTAATGTACTATTGTCTACCTTAATCCCATTAGTACACAAAATATCTTATTAACTTGCTTTACCACAGTCATTTGCAGGTTACAATATATTCAAACCTGTTATATTATTTTATTTTTATTTTATAAACTTAACTCACTGCTATACAATTATGTTGGTCAGATTCATTACTGCCAAATAAAGATTTGCATGTTATAAATGAACACAAAGATGTGCTCGAACAGAAGGGAATTAATTGATGTGTTGTTCAATTAGTTTACATAATTATAATTATGTTGTACTGTGAAAATATTGTATGTGTTTGTATGAGGCTATGTACCCAGCAAGTAGTATGTAGCTGAAAGTACTTGTATTAAAACAATTTGTCAGGTTCTTTATATATATCATAATTATGTTTGGCTGAGTTAATAAAAATTTATGTTTCGTTTGCCTAATATGTCTGCATATCCAAAATTAAGATTTGTTGTATGTACTTTGTGGGCAACACTTGAATTTGTATATATGAAGTTAGCTACTTTTTGGTATATGTCTTGTTATTAGTTTCCAAATATTTCACATGTGAGTCATGTTTCTTTTTTCCACTTTTGGTTTGCTTTGAAAATATTTGTTTAATTAGTTTATACTTTATGTTTAGATTTATATGTGAAGATACTGTAAAAAAAATGTTTTATTCATTGCTTGCTTGAATAATGAATTCATTTGGGTCAGATTTATTTTGACTTTGGTTTGGTTTAAAAATAATTTGTTTCATTACTTATAACTTGAATAATTGTCATATAGTTGTTGTTAATTTATATATGAAATATTTTTTTTTGTTAACTTCTAGTTTACAATTGATTTTGTTATATTTATCTTTGTGTTTCTACACCTTATTCTTATTTTAGCTTTGTTTACAAATTGTTAAATTATGTTGTATGAAATCTTAATTACCTAATTCTTATTTTGAATTTACATTTGTATTTTATATTTAACTATCAATGTTCAAGTCATAATAAAATGATTTCTTACTTATATTTGTATTCATTTCTATTTGTACTTTACTATTACTTATTTAAATTAAGTTATATACACATATTTTATTTATTGTTTTATATTTATATTTTACATTTATATTTTATTTTTTTAAGAATTAGATTTTAAATTTAAACATTAACATTCATATGTATATTTCCAAATGTTAACAAAGTACAGTATTTTACTCTAATTATGTAACGTAAATATTATTAAGAAGTTTTATTTAAATTTTCAGAATCAAATTTTCTTTTTAAAAAAACAAATTGATATAAACAAATAGCGATTATTTCCAAAATCATATCCATTTGAAAATAAATCAGTTCACACTTTATTTAATTTGGTTAAATATTTATTAAAATGAACAGGGCCAAAATTCAGGGTCGTTACATTCCTTCCCCCTTAAAAGAATTTCGTCCTCGAAATTTAAAACAAAGATAATTTAAAAGCTGTTATACTAAACATTCACACATACATATCATTTATACAATAGCAAACAATCAAACAGTTTATCCTAACAAGCAACATTAGTTATCCGAACACAAATCCGGATAAACTGCCCTAGAACTATCCAAAGTCTCCCAGGTGCAATCACTGAGATTCTCGCTCTACTGCACTCAACAAGCTTCAATACTTACTCCGAGTTCCCTTTTGTCTTAATCAACAATCCAAACAGGATTCCTGACTATTGTCAAATTCCGCTTGACTTCCAAATCTCCCTGAACTACTGGTTCTACAATTAATGATGGATCTTAAACAAAATTCCAAGATAAGATGCACGAGATACATTATGAATTCCAGATATCCGTTCTGGCAATTCAATCCTATAAGATACAACACCAATCCAAGTTGAAATTTATATATAACTCAAGGTCTCAGCCTCCCAATCATTTTAATTCACAATCAAATTTTATTAATTCCACATCCAACTTATTTGGCCAATTTCATTTACGTACTTAATTTACTAATTTGTTTCAAATTAGCTTATTTCCACCTCCAATTCAATATTGGATTTCATCACAAAATCACTTCATTATAGTTCTTGAGTTCATTTTTAGTTTGTAATTCTGGTTTGGATGTCTATCCCATTTTCCAAGTACAAAATAATTTTATTTTGGCTTATCATTTTACTCATTAACTTTATGTGTCACAAATTTATTTATTCGCCACACTACATCCAGTTACTCTTAATCACATTCATTATCACTTTAAACCTCAGATCTTATCCGTATTAAACAAGTATACTTTGTATTTCAAATATTTAAATTCTTTTGATAAGCCATCAGAGTTTATTTATACAAATTTAAAATTTCTTATTCAACTATTTCTATTCGAATAAAGATTTTATTTCATTCAATTTAAATTATTAAAGCTTTAACAAAATAACTCTCACTTCTCTCGAAGCTACGCTTCTATAAAGTTTAGTCTTAGGTTAATCTATTTGTTTCAATTTCACACTTAAATTTATTTCTAATTTAAGCTTGAATATATTCATGTTTCATTTTAACTCGAGATTGAACACTCATCTATAGCCAAAAATATTCGAAATTAATGTGTTGCCAATTTCCTTTACAAGTTATCGGAATATATTTATTCCAATCCAATTCCATTTCAACTTACTTTTATCTATTTAAGTAAGAATTTAATTTATTTAGCATCATCTATATCTCAACTGAATTCTATTCCAATTTAATTTGTTTATCTTGGTTTCCATTAAATTAAGCACCAGACTATTCTCTTCAATCTACCAACCTACTTGGATTTGATTAAATAAGAACTTAATTTCATTTAATATCATCCATATCCC
This sequence comes from Allium cepa, assembly GCA_030765085.1. Taxonomy (NCBI): domain Eukaryota; kingdom Viridiplantae; phylum Streptophyta; class Magnoliopsida; order Asparagales; family Amaryllidaceae; genus Allium; species Allium cepa. The sequence continues at coordinate 761,130,474 of CM060937.1, read as the reverse complement.
ACTTCATCTTATTTCAACCTTAAATATAAATCCAATTAGTAAGCTTAAATTAATCTCAATCAAAATTTAATTTTTATTAAATTTCCCAATCCAATTTATTTACATTGTAAATTTGATGTACTTCATTAATTTATTCATATCCTTATTATTATTATATTTTTAATCATTAGTTTAATTCCAAAATTAAATTAAACTTTCAACTTAGTCCAAAATAAATTTTCATTTTTAACTTTACTTTTAACTTTAATTCCAAATGCAATCTCATACTTCCCTTGGTTACACAAGGCATTGTAAAAAAAATTTAATCCTATTTGTCTGCAACATTATCACCCAAACCCTTTAATTATATATAATAATCATAACTTGCAAAAATTATTTCCTTTTTTATATCAAATATATTTTGGATGAAATTATTTAATTCACCCACTTTTGAAAATAATATCATGTCGAATTGTTCTATTCCAGTGTTTAGAAACCCCTTCGGTACAGTTGTGCAGACTGCACTGACGAAGGTTCATATACCACTCAATATATCAATCAACATAATATAAAACCATTTTATATTCACTAACAAGTACGCGCTCATATCTATTATTATACTCAGACTCATTCTAGAGTACTACCGATTCTATCTCTAATGAGAAATCTCCACCAGAGCCAAGGTTCTCACTTAATCTTTCAGCTCTGATACCAACTGTGACTACCCACCCTTCTACTACCAGAAAGACGTATCATCATTAAGAAAGAAAGAGGTAGAAATAGAAAAGGAAGAGAAAGAAAGAACAACAATCACAGAATCTCACAGCGGAATGGCATAAAATATAATACATCACATAACAATTTCATAGTTTTACAAATATCAGAGTTATACAATATTTTACACTTGACAATTTTATATACATCATTCACTACATACACCACACTATATATCATACTCTAACCAACACAGCGGAACTATATAGATATCTATATACGTCTGGGTTCCTGCTCCAAGCTCCTCCAGAACTCAACAATCCAAGAACCTATCACTTGGCTACTCATAAAAATTTGAGAACCCAAGAGTTTATGAAAACACAAAATATAAAATCCGGGTCGTCTGGTATGAGTAAACGGTTTAAGGTTGTTTAACTTGAAAAACATTTGTAAATAAAGGTATCACGTAAGACTTCCCACAAATAAATACGGGTAAGTTTTTACCTTACGCTAACCAAAACATTTCATAGGAAATTCTGTAATATTATAATAGTGTCTAGGGTTTTCAAGTAAATAGAAAATAGCCGAAATTGTTACATTATTAAATTCCAGCTACTAGCCACTAAAGTGGGTAATACAATCAAAACCGTAGGCACTTATTGGAAAATGGATTCCATACAATGGCAGGGCTACTGGGGTACCGCCCGTCACAGTACGGGGCCTAGATCACCGTACCGAGGATTACTCCCTTCATCCCCTGCAACACAAGGCCGGAACCATTCCTTACTGAACAGTCCCGAACAAGATAAACCCCGGCAGTTGTCGCGAACCAACCGCCCACACAGCCGAAATAAAAAGGGACATGTAGACAGGGGAAATATCTTGTCCTGCTTGGGCATGACCCACCTAACCTTGCTGCATCTCCACTATTTTAGCCATTCCCGGTTGATGAGGCATGAGGTTACGATTACCTTTATAGAACATTATTCTTAGAATGCTCATTGCCCGCCTGACGATGTGCTGAAAACATTCAATCCATACAAGTTCGTTCTAGGTTCGAACGAAACCGAAGGCCTTATCTCGTTACACTCATTTTGGAATCACCCTCAGAGTTAACGACGACAACCCTTGCATTCTGAATCTTCATCTTCACATCAGAATCATGACCTATCGTTAATTTGGAGCGATGTGGTTTTCGGATGTCCGAATGTGGAAACCCGATCCCGGTCTCATCGATATCCAAAACGTGTCTTCTAGGGCCAAGTTGTTTTAGGGTTTTAAACAATTCCATTTCAATTATCCATATACACACAGATAGATAATTCACAATATCACAATAGATAATCAACATTATAAACAGATAATCAATATTATCATCACAACAGGTAATTCATATTATCATCATATTTAAATCAAGCATTCATTTCATATAGCATCATTTATCTCAAACTAGAAATCTCAAATCATTCAAGACAAACAATATCATCCATTCATACATAAATAATCATATCAGCTATAATTAATTTAAAATAAATTAAATTAATTACTTGTATCTCTAATTAATTTAAAGTAAATTAAATTAATTACTTAACCATTTAAACCTTGCTTATATAACCATTGACCAATTATCAATCAATTAATAAATTAATCACACTTGATTAATTAACATTAAATTTTATTCAAGTAATCATCTTTAATTATTTTCACAAATTAATTATCTTATCCAAATATAGAAATTAACTTTCAAATACAAACATTACATTACTTCTTAATTATACAAATTAATTACTCTTTAATTCCTTGTTATTATTTATATTTATTAATGATTACTAATTACATTTTAATCTCATTATTCTGTATTAGATTAATTACCTTAAGTAATTAATTCTTCAATTAAACTATATTTATCAATTACCCCTGATAAATACTATTCAGTAATCAACCACCTTTAATTACTCTTATCACTTCACTTAATTACCCCTCACCGATTTCTGTAACGACCCAGGATTTTAAGTAATTAAAATTTGAATATTTAATTTATTTTAAATATTAGTAAGTGAATTTATAAGTCGAATAAATTTTATTTCGAATTATAATTAAAGTGAATTACAATTGTGAAATAAACTTGTATATATAAGAAGTGAAACTATATGAATATATTTATGAATATGAGTTGTAAATAAAAATGAATTTAAAGTTAAATGGAATGTTAATCAATTAATGTGAATAATTGATATGGAATAATGAATGTAAGTGTTAATTCATTAAAATCTAATGTTATTGGAAATTGAATAGTTGAATGAAAATCAATTTAATTAAACCAATTGAAAGTGATAGTGTTAAACCAAATTGAATGAATATAAGCAAAGGAATTTGGTTGTAATAGATATACATTGGTTGTTATATGATTGTTAGTTGACTGTATATAATTCATTAAGTGTTAATGAAATTGAAAGCTAAAGTAATTGGAATTCAATTGGAAGTTAAGTGAATCTTAAATAGAATTGAATTTGATTTGGAAGTGAACCAACTTGAATATGGATTAGTGAATATAAACTAATTGAAAATGAATGTTAGTAAAAACATCCACTGTTAATGAATCAAATGTGATTAAATTGAAAACCCAATTCATTGAATATTAATGAGAATATGAATGAATATTTATTGGTTATGAATGTTAGTTGGATGATAGTTGGTTGATGTTTGCATTTGTTGCTTTTACTACATTTGATATGTTGACATATATAATGATTATGTTGCTATATGTTGTATATCGATACTATTGTCTATATGCATGTTCTCATGTTGTTTGTTGAGTGATTAGTAGGTGCGGATCGCGTTTGCTTCGCATTTGGAGCTCGCTTTCGCGCTATATTAGCCGTATATGCTCGCTAATAAAATATATGGTACATATCTTGGATTACATACCGTACTTTTACAAATTTTTTCCCTGCGGGATGCCTCATTACTTGATGAGATGTATATTTGTGATATATATACTGTCATTCTTTTTCCGGATCGAGCCGCGCAAAGGAGACTATGGCGAATTTTTCCGAAAATTTAAGGCGTTAGGAAAAATTTGAGAAAATAGGAAAATTTTGAAAACTATAACTTTGATTTTGGAATTGAAAGTTAAACAATAGTAGTTGTTTTTGAAAAGATAACTAAGTATGATTTGAAAACTTACTAAAGATTGTAAGAAATTTAATTATGGATTTTGGGAAAGTTAATAAATTCTGTAACTTTTCTTACTTATTAATTTCGAGGACGAAATTCTTTTAAGGGGGGGAAGATTGTAACGACCCAGGATTTTAAGTAATTAAAATTTGAATATTTAATTTATTTTAAATATTAATAAGTGAATTTATAAGTCGAATAAATTTTATTTCGAATAATTGGATTTAATTGGATAATTAAATCAATAATCTAATATGTTAAATTATGAAAATAATTCAAAATTGGGTTAAATATGATTGAAAATGATTTGTAAAATTTTATTTTATCATATTGGAGTTAGAACGATATTTTAGAACTTTTAAAATTGAATTTAAAGTTAATTTGTGAAAATTGAATATTTTAATATTTAATCGACTAGTGAAAATAGTCAATTTTTGAACAGTCTTAGAATTGAACGAAACTAGTTCCATTGGATCCATAATAGTTAGTTATTACCGGATTTCAATTTTCGTAGCAATCAGAGTTATCGTTTGATCGTAGCAGCTCGAAACGCATCGAGTTGTTTTTATTATTAATTTGGCGAGTTAAAATAGCCATTTTTCAAAAAGTCTCGGATTTCGACGAAACCAGTTTCATCGGATCCGTAATGTGATATTATTGTAAGGTTTCAAATTTCGTGTCAATTTGATTTACCGTTTGTCCGGTACAAATTAAAACGCCTAGAAAATCGTTTAAATCGGTTTAATTTATATTGAACGTTTATAGCCATAACTCGCACAGATGTCCGAATTAGCTTCCGAAACCTGTTCCATTGTGTTCGGAACGCGGGGTAAACCCTAGAAATGCTGGTTACGGCGCGTAAATTGGAGTTCGGAAAACCCGGAATGAATAGTGTCGTTCGATTCCCTATAAATAGCCCCCTCTCTCACAAGAAAAAAAAATACTAAACCCTAATCCTTTACAGCCGCCACCCCTATAATCTATGGCCGAAATCTTCTCTCTTTCCTCCATTAAATTCTTCTAATCCATTCATCAATTCAAAGAGTGTTCAACATCAAAGTTGAAGAGCATTGAGAGCTCTACGAATCCATACGGTTATGATCGAGAATAGTGGAGTAGATTGTCGATAAATCTTGATCAAAGGCCATGCGTTCGGCCTCGAAATTCGTGCTTGATGAAGGGCCGAGCTCGAAGCCCTTCAGGCCGAGCATGGAGTGGAGTGCGAGCTTCGCAATGGCACGAACTGATCGAGATGGAAGTCAATAGATTTGTCGCGGCGATTAGGGTTTGCATTTGAGATGGGTTCGAACGGCTCGTTCGTGACCTGGAGATCCTTGCGCGCGTGGGAAGAAGCAGTGAAGGGCCCAGATGCAAAGTCACAAGAACGAACGGTGATGATAGTATTAGGTTTAAAATATAAAGGTTAATTTGTAAATTATATATATAAAATTTGTGTAAACTTCAAAAATTCATAACTTTTTCATACGAGGTCGAAAACGCACGAAACCAGTTGCGTTGGAATCGTATGGACGAGCACTACGCTATGGAATTGGATTTGAGTCGTTTGGAGTTAGTGAGAATTTTGGGTAAAATTAAACGTCCGTTTAATTTTATTCGAAATAAATCGCTAAAACGAAATTGAAATCAAGGTGAGAACTTCTCACTCAATCGAATCAGTTTCGATTTTATTTTAAATAGTTATATTTAAAATATTTGAATGCATGTTGAATGATGATTGTTATCTATTGATTGTTAAAATAGACATTATGCGCCGTTAGTAAGCGGATGTTATTTATTAAAAACATATACCGCGAATATTTCATAAACAGTGAAATTGGTATTATATATAATAGCAATATATATATATTGGCATACGTATATATTGGAGTTATTGATTTCCCGCATTTTTTAGCGGATGAGACCCTATTGCGCCTTCTATTAAGCGGATAATATTTTAAACCCCATATACCGCGATAATTCCGTACTGGAGCGGAATTGGTATTGTGCTAATGTTTGTGGATGCAGGAAAACAGGTTGGAGGGACCCAACTGGATTCCTCAACAGTTTTTATTTGATTTCAGATATTTTGATATTTGATTGATTATCATATCGATATATGATATCGTTGTTGTCGTGATTGACTATTTGGTGTGTAGCATCATTGGACCAAATTTGGAATTTTAAAAGGGTTTTTAAAGTGATTTTTGGAATTGATCCATTATAGATAAACAAACGTTATAATTTTAATGTTATAAAATTATGATTTTTAAGAAATACAGTTAAAGATTGATTTTTGAGAAAATATGGGTTGATGATTTTATAAAAATAGTTAATCGGGATTTATTGAATTTATTATAAAAAGTTGAAAATATAGGATTTATAAAATTTAATTATTTTATAAATCAGAAATGATGAAATTATAAAAGATTTATAAATTGATAATTTATAAATTAAAATATTGGAATTATAAACGAGTTTTTATAAGTGTTAGAATGAATTGTAAATGAATTTCATAAATGAATAAAATTTATAGAATTATAAACGGTGAAGTTATAAATGGAATTTTATAAGCAGTAGCTTTATAAAATTTATAAAGTTATTAAAAGAATGGTTTTGGTTAAATAATTGAATCTTATAAGTTATAAGATTTATAATTATGAAGTTCAAAGGAACGATTTTTGCAAACAAATAAATTATAAGTATTTCACTTATAATATGAACTTTTAGTATATCATTGAGATATGAATTGAGATAGGTTAATAAAGGAATTTATAAAAGGAAGTTGTTATAAAATAAATAGAAATAGAATTTATAAATATTGTTTTATAAATTCGCAAACGACTTATTCTGATAAGTAAATTGTTATAACTTATTTATGGAGTTATATTCACGTTTTTGAATAGTGAATAATATGTTAAAGAAATTGTTTTGAATGTGATGTTTTAAATAGAATTAAAACGATCTAACGATGTTTTAAAATGTGTTGAGATTCGAAACCATAGATTTCAACATTTATTGTTGAAATAGATGTTTTCGAGAAATAGAAGGAAATGGTGGACTATAACACTGTTGTTATAGTAAATGATTTCCGAATGGAAATGTTTTGTATAGTATTGGGATTTATATATCTATTTTTAATTTCGAATCCCTATACTAGTAATTTTGGGTTGTCGTAACGATGTTTTACGCAACATTCGTTTTGGCCCAAATAAATATGTTTAAGAGAATGATTTCCTTAAAGAATGAAATATATACTTAATCTCGATTTAAGTATATTGAATATTTTCCAAGTGTTGAAAATAGATGGATTTGAGAATTACTTAATAAATAAGTATGGAAATGTTTTCCAACATAAAGTGAATATTTTGAGAATTTATCTTTTCGAAGATAAATCGAAAATGAATAATTGAAGTCGTATATTCATAGATATTGTGAAATATAAATTCACTATGGAATTTATAAAAGAAAGTGGAATCTGTTTAAAAATAATATTGATTTATTTTTGAAGTATGAAAATTATTTATCTTGTAAAGATATTTTTGGGAAATAAATAATTTGGAAAATTATTTGGAATCTGGTGATGTTGTGCATATCCATTGATAGTTCAATAACTGACTATCAATATTTACCTTTGAAAGGTATTTGTTGTGATTTGCTTGAATTTGAATGCCACACTTATTTTTAAATTATTGCGCTCGTTATTCGGATTACCCATTCCGAATAGTGATACGACGTAATGGATAGCATTGAAGATCGGTGTTGAAGACCCGGTATTTGCGAGAGCGATAGGATGACCTGTCGATTGACTCTGCACCGAGTTGCTCCGTTATAGAGTTCTCCCTAAGTGATGGGAAATCCGATCAGGATTGTGGATATTCGGATTGCAAGGACTTCTTTGTAAGTGCCTTCGGTTTTGTTCGAGCCCGGAACAGACTTGTATGGATTGTATGTCTGACATTACAAATTGAGATATAAAGCAGATTTCTTTCAAATATATTTCTGTTGGTGGCGGAGAATTTATTCTTTTAGCTTAACACCCTTCTCTGAGACGCACGAGCTCAGAGGTTATGTAGTTGAATGTTATCAGCGATATATTCCCAATTTGGTAATGTGACATGCTGAGTGTTGCTGTGAAATGACCATTGTGTTGATTATTTGTGATAGGATCATTTATTTGATCGTCTATCCTGGCGATCATTTCTATGATCATTTGTTGACCCAAAGCATGGCTTTTGTATAAAGTATGTTTTTGTGGACGTGACTTCGTCGAGCCTCACACCCCGGAATGGTCAAAACAGGAAAGATGCAGCATGGTTATGAGGGGTAGCGCCCTTTAGGGTATGTGCATTTCCTTTTGGAAAAGGGTGGTATCATGGTATGGAGCCCAGATACTTACTCATGTTGAAAACACTTTATGATTGTGTGAATTGATTACGAGCGCTCGGTAAAAGGTCCCAAAGGATCGGGGGATGGCATACTCGGTCAGTTGTTACTCAGTTAGGGGTAACCCGGCCTTGTGTTGGTAGAGATCCGGTTTGGTTCTCGGGGATGTCCTTCCAGAGGCATTCTCATGTGGCAATGGGAAGTTCCTTGGCTTATCATTCGTTGGAAATCCAAAGAAACAATACGATCTTGTACGGTATTAGTTGTAGAACCTATCATTCACTTATGGTGGCGCCCCACTGTTTGGATGGTAGCTATAGTAGGCATAGTTCGGAATGTTTATGCTGGCTAAGATTTATATTCTACTTTCGAAATAAATTTTTCCTACACTATGCACTAGTAATAATATCAAATGTTCTTTTAAATGCGTATCAAGCATCTTTGACTATCATAAGGAGAAATCTCCTCCGATTCTGCGTTTGCACTGTGTGTGTGTGCGGGAGGCCTTATGGTAGTCTCATTTTTAAAAGCATTGCGAATTGACTTTAAAAATATTCTTCTATTTTGTTTTCAAAGATAAATAAACTGTTTTGAGTTCCCACACCAGTCACATGACTGACTCGGAGTTTATTGTTTTCCTTCCTAAACTCTGGGTGCCCACCAATTTCCACACGGGCAGTCAAGAGTTAGGTTTATCAGGATATTCTGGAGTTGCTGGAGGCAAGCTGGATGGCATGGCGTATTACTAGTATATAGTATTTCTTTTCCGCTGTTTGTTGTTGTTGTTGTTGTACACTCTGATGAAATGAAATGTAATGTGATGTAATGTAATAACTGATATAGTTCTTTGTTTAAAGATTATTCATTTATGTATTATATGTTGTTCCGCTGCGAATTGTGAGATTCTGTTGTTTTCTGTTCTAGTTCCGTTCTATTTTATATTTTGTTTCCTCTCTATTTTCTATCTTTTCTCTCTTCTTCTCCCTTTTTCTTTTTCTTAAACATTGAGCATTCGTATTTCTGTTCATCTTGAGTTAATCTATGGAGATTAGTGTATATTCAAGGAGTACGGATTTGCAGGTCCTCACAGGTGGTATCAGAGCATATGGTTAAGCGACAACCATGGTTCTGTTGGGTATTACTCATTAGAGATAGAGTCAGTAGTACTCTAGATTGAGTTTGAGTGTAATAATAGCTATGAGAGCGTATTTGTTAGTGAATATAAAATTGTTTTATATTGTGATGATTGGTTTGTTGAAGTGGTATATAGATTCTGGTTAATACGAGTAATTAACGTTGTTGATAGGGATCTCTAAACACTTGTACAGAACAAATCGACACAATATTATTTTAAGTTGGGTAAATGAAATAATTTTACCTTGATTATATTTTATATATAAAGGAATAATTTTTCAGAATTACTAAAGTGTATATAAGTTGATTGTTTAGTTGTTTGAATAATCTAAATAAAAGAATAATTGTATAAGCAAATGAATTATAAGAATTGAATTATAATTAAAGTGATTTACAATTGTGAAATAAACTTATATATATAAGAAGTGAAACTATATGGATATATTTATGAATATGAATTGTAAATAAAAAAATGAACTTAAGTTATGTAAATGAAATTCAACTTTAGAAATTGAATTGAATTAATGAATTGAATGTTAATCAATGGAATGTAAATTTAGTTGACATGGAATAATGAATATAAGTGTTAATTCATTAAAATCTTATGTTATGAGAAGTTGAATAATTGAATAAAAATCAATTAATTAAACCAATTGAAAGCAAAGTAATTTGGTTGTAATTAATATACATTGATTGTTATATGATTGTTAGTTGATTGTATATAATTCATTAAGTGTTAATGAAATTGAAAGCTAAAGTAATTGGAATTCAATTGGAAGTTAAGTGAATCTTAAATAGAATTGAATTTGATTTGGAAGTGAACCAACTTGAATATGGATTAGTGAATATAAACTAATTGAAAATGAATGTTAGTAAAAACATCCACTGTTAATGAATCAAATGTGATTAAATTGAAAACCCCATTCATTGAATATTAATGAGAATATGAATGAATATTTATTGGTTATGAATGTTAGTTGGATGATAGTTGGTTGATGTTTGCATTTGTTGCTTTTACTACATTTGATATGTTGACATATATAGTGATTATGTTGCTATATGTTGTATATCGATACTATTGTCTATATGCATGTTCTCATGTTGTTTGTTGAGTGATTAGTAGGTGCGGATCACGTTTGCTTCGCATTTGGAGCTCGCTTTCGCGCTATATTAGCCGTATATGCTCGCTAAAAAAATATAAGGTACATATCTCGGATTACATACCGTACTTTTACAATTTTTTTCCCTGCGGGATGCCTCGTTACTTGATGAGATGTATATTTGTGATATATATACTGTCATTTTTTTTTGGATCAAGCCGCGCAAAGGAGACTATGGCGAATTTTTCCGAAAATTTAAGGCGTTAGAAAAAATTTGAGAAAATTGGAAAATTTTGAAAACTATAACTTTGATTTTGGAATTGAAAGTTAAACAATAGTACTTGTTTTTGAAAAGATAACTAAGTATGATTTGAAAACTTAGTAAAGATTGTAAGAAATTTAATTATGGATTTTGGGAAAGTTAATAAATTCTGTAACTTTTCTTACTTATTAATTTCGAGGACGAAATTCTTTTAAGGGGGGAAGATTGTAACGACCCAGGATTTTAAGTAATTAAAATTTGAATATTTAATTTATTTTAAATATTAATAAGTGAATTTATAAGTCGAATAAATTTTATTTCGAATAATTGGATTTAATTGGATAATTAAATCAATAATTTAATATGTTAAATTATGAAAATAATTGAAAATTGGGTTAAATATGATTGAAAATGATTTGTAAAATTTTATTTTATCATATTGGAGTTAGAACGATATTTTAGAACTTTTAAAATTGAATTTAAAGTTAATTTGTGAAAATTGAATATTATAATATTTAATCGACTAGTGAAAATAGTCAATTTTTGAACAGTATCAGAATTGAATGAAACCGATTCCATTAGATCCGTAATAGTTAGTTATTAGCGGATTTCTATTTTCGTAGCAATCGGAGTTATCGTTTCATCGTAGCAGCTCGAAACGCATCGAATTGTTTTTATTATTAATTTGGCGAGTTAAAATAGCCATTTTTCAAAAAGTTTCGGATTTCGACGAAACCAGTTTCATCGGATCCGTAATGTGATATTACTGTAAGGTTTCAAATTTCGTGTCAATTGGATTTACCGTTTGTCCGGTACAAATTAAAACGCCTAGAAAATCGTTTAAATCGGTTTAATTTAAATTGAACGTTTATAGCCATAACTCGCAAAGATGTTCGAATTAGCTTCCGAAACCTGTTCCATTGTGTCCGGAACGCGGGGTAAACCCTAGAAACGCTGGTTACGGCGCGTAAATCGGAGTTCGGAAAACCCGGAATGAATAGTGTCGTTCGATTCCCTATAAATAGCCCCTCTCTCACAAGAAAAAAAAAAACTAAACCCTAATCCTTTACAGTCGCCACCCCTATAATCTATGGCCGAAATCTTCTCTCTTTCCTCCCTTAAATTATTCTAATCCATTCATCAATTCAAAGAGTGTTCAACATCAAAGGTGAAGAGCATTGAGAGCTCTACGAATCCATACGGTTATGATCGAGAATAGTGGAGTAGATTGTCGACAAATCTTGATCAAAGGCCATACGTTCGGCCTCGAAATTCGTGCTTGATGAAGGGCCGAGCTCGAAGCCCTTCAGGCCGAGCATGGAATGGAGTGCGAGCTTCGCAATGGCACGAACTGATCGAGATGGAAGTCAATAGATTTGTCGCGGCGATTAGGGTTTGCATTTGAGATGGGTTCGAACGGCTCGTTCGTGACCTAGAGATCCTTGCGTGCGTGGGAAGAAGCAGTGAAGGGCCCAGATGCAAAGTCACAAGAACGAACGATGATGATAGTATTAGGTTTAAAATATAAAGGTTAATTTGTGAATTATATATATAAAATTTGTGTAAACTTCAAAAATTCATAACTTTTTCATACGAGGTCGAAAACGCGCGAAACCAGTTGCGTTGGAATCGTATGGACGAGCACTACGCTATGGAATTGGATTGGAGTCGTTTGGAGTTAGTGAGAATTTTGGGTAAAATTAAACGTCCGTTTAATTTTATTTGAAATAAATCGCTAAAACGAAATTGAAATCAAGGTGAGAACTTCTCACTCAATCGAATCAGTTTCGATTTTATTTTAAATAGTTATATTTAAAATATTTGAATGCATGTTGAATGATGATTGTTATCTATTGATTGTTAAAATAGACATTATGCGCCGTTAGTAAGCGGATGTTATTTATTAAAAACATATACCGCGAATATTTCATAAACAGAGAAATTGGTATTATATATAATAGCAATATATATATATATTGGCATATGTATATATTGGAGTTATTGATTTCCCGCATTTTTTAGCGGATGAGACCCTATTGCGCCGTCTATTAAGCGGATAATATTTTAAACCCCATATACCGCGATAATTCCGTACTGGAGCGGAATTGGTATTGTGCTAATGTTTGTGGATGCAGGAAAACAGGTTGGAGGGATCCAACTGGATTCCTCAACAGTTTTTATTTGATTTCAGATATTTTGATATTTGATTGATTATCATATCGATATATGATATCGTTGTTGTCGTGATTGACTATTTGGTGTGTAGCATCATTGGACCAAATTTGGAATTTTAAAAGGGTTTTTAAAGTGATTTTTGAAAGAAAACGTTTATAAAATATTTTTGGAATTGATCCATTATAGATAAATAAACGTTATAATTTTAATGTTATAAAATTATGATTTTTAAGAAATACAGTTAAAGATTGATTTTTGAGAAAATATGGGTTGATGATTTTATAAAAATAGTTAATCGGGATTTATTGAATTTATTATAAAAAGTTGAAAATATAGGATTTATAAAATTTAATTATTTTATAAATCAGAAATGATGAAATTATAAAAGATTTATAAATTGATAATTTATAAATTAAAATATTGGAATTATAAAACGAGTTTTTATAAGTGTTAGAATGAATTGTAAATGAATTTCATAAATGAATGAAATTTATAGAATTATAAACGGTGAAGTTATAAATGGAATTTTATAAGCAGTAGGTTTATAAAATTTATAAAGTTATTAAAAGAATGGTTTTGGTTAAATAATTGAATCTTATAAGTTATAAGATTTATAATTATGAAGTTCAAAGGAACGATTTTTGCAAACAAATAAATTATAAGTATTTCACTTATAATATGAACTTTTAGTATATCATTGAGATATGAATTGAGATAGGTTAATAAAGGAATTTATAAAAGGAAGTTGTTATAAAATAAATAGAAATAGAATTTATAAATATAGTTTTATAAATTCGCAAACGACTTATTCTGATAAGTAAATTGTTATAACTTATTTATGGAGTTATATTCACGTTTTTGAATAGTGAATAATATGTTAAAGAAATTGTTTTGAATGTGATGTTTTAAATAGAATTAAAACGATCTAACGATGTTTTAAAATGTGTTGAGATTCGAAACCATAGATTTCAACATTTATTGTTGAAATAGACTTTTTCGAGAAACAGAAGGAAATGGTGGACTATAACACTGTTGTTATAGTAAATGATTTCCGAAAGGAAATGTTTTGTATAGTATTGGGATTTATATATCTATTTTTAATTTCGAATCCCTATACTAGTAATATTGGGTTGTCGTAACGATGTTTTACGCAACATTCGTTTTGGTCCAAATAAATATGTTTAAGAGAATGATTTCCTTAAAGAATGAAATATATACTTAATCTCGATTTAAGTATATTGAATATTTTCCAAGTGTTGAAAATAGATGGATTTGAGAATTACTTAATAAATAAGTATGGAAATGTTTTCCAATATAAAGTGAATATTTTGAGAATTTATCTTTTCGAAGATAAATTGAAAATGAGTAATTGAAGTCGTATATTCATAGATATTGTGAAATATAAATTTACTATGGAATTTATAAAAGAAAGTGGAATCTGTTTAAAAATAAATATTGATATATTTTTGAAGTATGAAAATTATTTATCTTGTAAAGATATTTTTGGGAAATAAATAATTTGGAAAATTATTTAGAATCTGGTGATGTTGTGCATATCCATTGATAGTTCAATAACCGACTATCAATATTTACCTTTGAAAGGTATTTGTTGTGATTTGCTTGAATTTGAATGCCACACTTATTTTTAAATTATTGCGCTCGTTATTCGGATTACCCATTCCGAATAGTGATACGACGTAATGGATAGCATTGAAGATCGGTGTTGAAGACCGGGTATTTGCGAGAGCGATAGGATGACCTGTCGATTGACTCTGCACCGAGTTGCTCCGGTATAGAGTTCTCCCTAAGTGATGGGAAATCCGATCAGGATTGTGGATATCCGGATTGCAAGGACTTCTTTGTAAGTGCCTTCGGTTTTGTTCGAGCCCGGAACAGACTTGTATGGATTGTATGTCTGACATTACAAATTGAGATATAAAGCAGATTTCTTTCAAATATATTTCTGTTGGTGGCGGAGAATTTATTCTTTTAGCTTAACACCCTTCTCTGAGACGTACGAGCTCAGAGGTTATGTAGTTGAATGTTATCAGCGATATAGTCCCAATTTGGTAACGTGACATGCTGAGTGTTGCTGTGAAATGATCATTGTGTTGATTATTTGTGATAGGATCATTTATTTGATCGTCTATCCTGGTGATCATTTCTATGATCATTTGTTGACCCAAAGCATGGCTTTTGTATAAAGTATGTTTTTGTGGACGTGACTTCGTCGAGCCTCACACCCCGTAATGGTCAAAACAGGAAAGATGCAGCAAGGTTATGAGGGGTAGCGCCCTTTAGGGTATGTGCATTTCCTTCTGGAAAAGGGTGGTATCATGGTATGGAGCCCAGATACTTACTCATGTTGAAAACACTTTATGATTGTGTGAATTGATTACGAGCGCTCGGTAAAAGGTCCCAAAGGACCGGGGGATGGCATACTCGTTCGGTTGTTACTCAGTTAGGGGTAACCCGGCCTTGTGTTGGTAGAGATCCGGTTTGGTTCTCGGGGATGTCCTTCCAGAGGCATTCTCATGTGGCAATGGGAAGTTCCTTGGCCTGATCATTCGTTGGAAATCCAAAGAAACAATACGATCTTGTACGATATTAGTTGTAGAACCTATCATTCACTTATGGTGGCGCCCCACTGTTTGGATGGTAGCTATAGTAGGCATAGTTCGGAATGTCTATGCTGGCTAAGATTTATATTCTACTTTCGAAATAAATTTTTCCTACACTATGCACTAGTAATAATATTAAATGTTCTTTTAAATGCGTATCAAGCATCTTTGACTATCATAAGGAGAAATCTCCTCCGATTCTGCGTTTGCATTGTGTGTGTGTGTGCGGGAGGCCTTATGGTAGTCTCATTTTTAAAAGCATTGCGAATTGACTTTAAAAATATTCTTCTATTTTGTTTTCAAAGATAAATAAACTGTTTTGAGTTCCCACACCAGTCACATGACTGACTCGGAGTTTATTGTTTTCCTTCCTAAACTCTGGGTGCCCACCAATTTCCACACGGGCAGTCAAGAGTTAGGTTTATCAGGATATTCTGGAGTTGCTGGAGGCAAGCTGGATGGCATGGCGTATTACTAGTATATAGTATTTCTTTTCCGCTGTTTGTTGTTGTTGTTGTTGTACACTTTGATGAAGTGAAATGTAATGTGATGTAATGTAATAACTGATATAGTTCTTTGTTTAAAGATTATTCATTTATGTATTATATGTTGTTCCGCTGCGAATTGTGAGATTCTGTTGTTTTCTGTTCTAGTTCCGTTCTATTTTCTATTTTCTTTCCTCTCTATTTTCTATCTTTTCTCTCTTCTTCTCCCTTTTTCTTTTTCTTAAACACTGAGCATTCGTATTTCTGTTCATCTTGAGTTAATCTATGGAGATTAGTGTATATTCAAGGCATACGGATTTGCGGGTCCTCACAATTTCCTTTGATCAATCGTTTGATTAATTGTCCAAAGTAATTATACCTAATTACTTCCATTTCATCCTCAATCAATTGCTTTTAGTCATTATAATTAATTACTTCTCCAAGTAATTATACTTATCATATCATCAAATAATTGTTAAATTAATTAAACTTAATTAATTAACTTAAACAATCCATATTTAAACTTCATTAATTACAATAAGTAATTAATCCCTTAATTCCTTAATTAGCTTTTCCTTAATCACTCAATCACTTAATCAATTTGTTTAACCTTAATTTCTTAATTAACTATTCTTTAATCACGGATTAACTTCTTATTAAAATTTAATTATCCATTTATTAAGTACTAATTACTTAGTTAATTATTAATTAATTCTTGATTTAATTCCTTAATTAATTAACTATTAAACATTTATTAATTAACTCGAAGCAGTTACTCACTTAATCATTAATTAATCTCTAATTACAATTGTAAAGTATTAGCTTGATTACTTCTAAAAAAATTAGTTAATTACTATTTACGTTTTGAAAGAATCTTCTTTAACTTTGAATCTCAATCTATTATTAGCTACATAACTTAAATATTGATTAACTTTGTGCTTAGCTTAAATTAATTGCTTAATTAAAATAATCATTAAGTGTTAAAAAACCTTATTAAAGTATTTACTAAAATAATTAAGACTTGTATTAAGATCTTTAATTTAACTTGTGAAATAGTTTTTAACTTTACAGTGGTTAAACTGGTGAAAATAATTTTGTTTAACTCCTTTTCTTTATTTTGCAATCTGATGGAAAACATAACCTCCCCTATACAAACCCGAGAATCACACCAACCTACTCGAGTGTTACTCCGAGAACTTCGCTCCTTTCCCCGAGTCTTCTCCATGAACACCACTCTTCTTCTCCCTTTTTTTTCTTTCTGTAATTAGTTTAAGTTTAATAAGATGACAACAAGCATCAGACTCAACCACGTTCGAACTCCAACCCCGATCCCGAAGAAATCATCCAAGAAACTCGCGCGCGACTCGAACCAATACACAGACACAACTCAGTCCTCTCCTCCCCGCCGTGCACGTGCATGGCGGCTCCACTGACCACCGGCGAGCACCCACGACGCAGTCACATCACAATCTACTTCCCTATTCGAAATCCAAAGGCAAAATAATTTCAGATATGTCGAAACGAAAATCGACTGTTCAACCCATAACAGAACTTGAAACACCCCCAACATATTCACCACGTCACCACCGCCGTGACCACCTGAAACCCCCAAACTTTGGCCGCACCTCGACAACACGCCACTCTTCCATTCCCCGAAGTTTCAAATAGCTCGATCTCGAATTGATGATGAACTTGTCGCATATTCAGGCGTGCCAAAAACTAGAATAGAAACCCTAATTTGATTCGGTTTTATAAATTTACACAATGAAAAATATATAGCATATTTTTCCCGATATTACTGATGATCATACTATCCTCAAATCAAATTTCATTGATTAAAATTGATCAGTGTTTAAATTTTGTAAAAGTGTAACTTTTATTTACAAACAAACTGCTCTTCAAATACTAATTTACAAATCCTAATTTTTGTTTTAGAAATCATGAATTACAATATGAATTCAATATATAAACTTGACTTAATGTTTCACAACATTTGATTTTATCAATTTCCTACTACTTACCTGTAAAATAAGGTTACAGAGCATATTTCAACAGGATTTTTAAACAATCTTTAAAAATCTAAATTTTAAGTTTTTAAATCTCTTGTTCGAATTGAAAAGAAAATTAGCCTTAACAATAAATAACTCCAGATAGATTTAAGGTTTGAAGCAAACACCCTGTAGCAATCTCAGAGGAACACAGAACATCACACAAACATGTGCAAACTAAAACATACTCAAACCAAATATCAATTAGGGTTGAACTGATTTTAAATTGACTTAAAACTTAAAAAAAATTTGTTTACTCACAGAAAGTAGTTGAAACAAAAAGCACAGATTTGTTGAAGAACTGCAGTTCGAATTTCCTGAAGCTCTTTCTGTTTTGCTGTTGAGTTTGTTTACATTTTTGTTTTCTTTCAGGTATACTATGTTACTGACTAAACTAAATAAAAGATGCATTCACACATATATATAGAATATAAGAAGTTATGTATGTATGGAAAAAGATTTTAACCAGGTAGGTGTTATCTATAAGTATACTGTTCAAATCTTGTTTTATCAGGCAAGCTTCCTCTTCTCTTTCTCTTTTTTTTTTAAGGCTGATAGGATACAACATTAAATGCTAATGTACTATTTTCTACCTTAATCCTTTTAGTACACAAAATATCTTATTGACTTGCTTTACCACAGTCATTTGCAGGTTACAATATATTCAAACCTGTTATATTATTTTATTTTTATTTTATAAACTTAACTCACTGCTATACAATTATGTTGGTCAGATTCATTACTGCAAAATAAAAATTTGCATGTTATAAATGAACATAAAGATGTGCTCGAACAGAAGGGCATTAATTGATGTGTTGTTCAATTAGTTTACATAATTATAATTATGTTGTAATGTGAAAATATTGTATGTGTTTGTATGAGGCTATGTACCCAGCAAGTAGTATGTAGCTGAAAGTACTTGTATTAAAACAATTTGTCAGGTTCTTTATATATATCATAATTATGTTTGCCTGAGTTAATAAAAATTTATGTTTTGTTTGCCTAATATGTCTACATATCCAAAATCAAGATTTGTTGTACGTACTTTGCAGGCAACACTTGAATTTGTATATATGCAGTTAGCTACTTTTTGGTATATGTCTTGTTATTAGTTTCCAAATATTTCACATGTGAATCATGTTTCTTTTTTCCACTTTTGGTTTGCTTTGAAAATATTTGTTTAATTATTTTATACTTTATGTTTAGATTTATATGTGAAGATACTGTAAAAAAAATGTTTTATTCATTGCTTGCTTGAATAATGAATATATTTGGGTCAGATTTATTTTGACTTTGGTTTGGTTTAAAAATAATTTGTTTCATTACTTATAACTTGAATAATTGTCATATAGTTGTTGTTAATTTATATATGAAATATTTTGTTTTGTTAACTTCTAGTTTACAATTGATTTTGTTATATTTATCTTTGTGTTTCTATACCTTATTCTTATTTTAGCTTTGTTTACAATTGTTAAATTATGTTGTATGAAATCTTAATTTCTTAATTCTTATTTTAAATTTACATTTGTATTTTATATTTAACTATCAATGTTCAAGTCATATTAAAATGATTTCTTACTTATATTTGTATTCATTTCTATTTGTACATTACTATTACTTATTTAAATTAAGTTATATACACATATTTTATTTATTGTTTTATATTTATATTTTACATTTATATTTTATTTTTTTAAGAATTAGATTTTAAATTTAAACATTAACATTCATATGTATATTTCCAAATGTTAACAAAGTACAGTATTTTACTCTAATTATGTAACGTAAATATTATTAAGACGTTTTATTTAAATTTTCAGAATCAAATTTTCTTTTTAAAAAAAAACAAATTTATATAAACAAATAGCGATTATTTCCAAAATCATATCCATTTGAAAATAAATCAGTTCACACTTTATTTAATTTGGTTAAATATTTATTAAAATGAACAGGGCCAAAATTCAGGGTCGTTACATATTTTGTTAATGATGTTTAAGTTAGTTAATTATTTTATAAATGATTTTTTAAAGTTAAGTAATTATTTTATAAATGATGTTTTAAAGTTAATTAATTATTTTATTAATGATGTTTAAGCTAATTAATTATTTAATTAATGATATCTAAAGTTATATAATTATTTTATTAATGATGTTGAAAGTTAATTAATTATTTGTTTATGATGTTTAAGGGTAATTAATTAATTTAATAAAGGTGTTAATAAATAATAAATCGTGTTATAAAAGGAATTATACTTAATATAACAGTTATAAAAATAAATTTGGATTCATTAAAGAGATTTTTATAAATTTTATAAATTTTTTACAGATTTATAAAAGGAGTTTTATAAATAATTTTAGAGATTTATAAATTAAATTGGAGATTCAGAATAAGATTTGAAAAAATATGGAATTGGTTTATAAAAAGGAATTTTATAAAAAGATTGAGATTTGATTTTGATAAATAATCCTTCTTAATTATGGTTGTATGGAAGCATTCTTTCTATGGGTTACTGTCCTCAACATCATGCCTTTGTCATGATGCAAATATCAAAGTATGTTATATTTAGGGGTTTGGTTGTTGTTGTAGCCATTATATATGCGTTGGGCTCGCTCGATTCATATGTGCCGCCGAATGACAAGACATTCCCTTGAGACTAGGAAAGGTGGCTTATTATTCCACCTCATCCATTGCGCATCCGAAGGCCAATGGAGCCGTTGAAGCCGCAAATAAGACTATAAAGACTATCTTGAAAAAGCGATTAAATAAAGTCAAAGGGAACTAGGTATAAGATTGGCAACTTGTACTTTGGGCCCATCGAACATCTTCTAAAACTACAACGGGATATACCCCAAACTCTCTAACATATGGGTGTGAAGCAATGTTGCCAATTGAAATTAAGATACCCTCACATCGAAGAATCTCATATGCTTTTGATCCAAATCAAAAATTGAATAAAGAATCGTTAGACTTAAACATGAATTAAGAGATGAAGCAGCTATTCGAACAGCAGAGTATCAAAGAAGAATTTCGAAATACTACAATTCAAAAGTAAAAAAAAGTTCATTTCAAGTGGGAGACTTAATACTTCAAAGGGTAATGGAAAACACAAGAAATCCTCCTAATTGGGAAGGTCCACTAATTGTATGCAAAGTAATACCACCTGGAACTTACAAGTTGTGTCGACCGGACGATAGTATGGTTCCTAGAACATTGAATGCAGAACACTTTCAACCATATTTTCTTATAAAGAATGAATAAAACTCCTCTTCCTTGAAAAGAAATTCTAAATGGTTGGGAGTAAAATTTCCCCTACACTTGGACATTACCTTTAATGGTCAAAGCCTTTGTCCACGTCGAGTTGGCCAGGTCAAAGCCCTCTTAGAGGGAGGTTAGAGTAAGCCTTTATCCAGCTATGCTGTGGCCAGGTTAAAACATCGATAAGCCCTTGGTCGCGCCACGCTATTGCAGGGTCAAGGTGCCTCTTAGAGGGAGGTTAGAGTAAGCCTTTATCCATACTATGCTATAGCCAAGTTAAAGCATCGACAAATCCTTGATCGCGCCACGTTATGGCCAAGTCAAGGCACTTCTTAGAGGGAGATTAGAGTAAGCCTTTATCTGCACCATGCTATGGCCAAGTAAAGCATCGACAAGCCCTTGCCGCGCCACACTATGGCCAGGACAAGGCTCCTCTTGGGAGGGTGGTTAGAGTAAGCCTTTATCCATGCCACACTATGGCCAGGTTAAAGCATTGACATGCCCTCAACCACGCCATGCTATGGTCAGGTCAAGGCACTTCCTAGAAGGAAGTAGGGCAAGTCCTTTGGTCCTACTTGTGGACAAGCTAATAAAGTGCACCAAACGAAAATGGACTAAGACATCTAATCCCGAGAAGCGGCATATCAAACAATGGACTAAGATCTCCAATCCCTAGAAGCGGCATATCAAACAACGAATTAAGACGTTCCAAGCCCGAGAAGTGGCATATCAAACAACTGACTAAGATGTCCGAGCCCGAGAAATGGCATATCAAATGATGGACTAAGACGTCCAAACTCAAGAAGCAGTAAATCAAATAGAAACTAAATACATGGCCTAAAGGGTTAATACATGTCAAAGGAGACAAAGCCCAAAGAGCAGAACAACATAGAAAGCTTGAATAAGAATCTATAGCTACCAGCTAATCATCAAAGAGGAATTTATGAACTTCACTTATTAATGCCTGAATTTGAGTTTCGGTTCTTCCATTATTAAATTCAAAACGTCATTTATTAATACTTGAATCTGGGTTTCGTATCTTTACCAATAATTGATGGTCTTATACCCAAATCTGGGCGTCGAGACTACTATTAATTACTGGCCTTCACTTATTAATGCCCTAATATTGCTTAAGATTTCTGGTATGAAGATATTTATTATGGATTTCTGATTATCCATTACTAATACCAGAATTTGGGTTGGGGAGTTCTATTGTGAAGACCATTCTTGATTATCAGTTAATATGGGTTCCGAATATCTTATTATTTGACTTCTAAACTTCACTTATTGATGCTTGAATCTAGGTCCTAGATTTTTGGAATTCTTAATACCTAAATTGAGTTTCAGATCTTTTACCATCAATTTTTGGATTTCATATGTTAATTCCCAAGTATGGGTTTTAAAGCAGTTGGTACTGAGATTACAATGGATGACAAGTCTTCAATCAAAACTTCTAGTTTGTCTTCATAATACCTAAATCAAGGTAATTAGTTTGTTACTCTGAACAATATTTATCAGCATCTGAATCTTGGCTCCTGGATCATTAGTTCTCCATAAGGAGTTTCTAAATACCTATTACTTATCCCTAAATAAGAATTCATGGATTATGATAACTTTTTTCCAGATGGAAGCTCATGACTTTCTATTACCAAATGTTTGTTGTCTCCAATGGAAGTTCTTGGACTCCAATTATTATACGTTTGGTTTACTATTAATCTCGTGGGAGTTCAATTTCTGAACTTCGTTTTTTAATTACAAAAGTTGAATAGTGGGACTCAAAATATTACCAAACAAGAGTCCTTGGTTCCCAATCGTCTACAACTATAGATTTCATATTATTAATTCATGATGATGACCAGTTAATCTTTAGTGATTAGAAGCTCTATTATATTGACTTCATTTCCAAATTACAAATCATATATTTATATACGTAATGAGCTAATGATAGAAAATGTTAGTTGCTTTGAATTTTGCAGAAAAACGAGGATATTAAGAACGAGTAGTTGTTAAAAAATTTTCTGAGAGCAAAAGCTTCTTTCAAACAAGGGGAACAAAATGTTAATCATAAAATCCACTTAAGATAGAAGATGGCTTATAAAGGTGCAAGACTCTACTAAAATTGAAGACATGTGTTTCGCTAAGGTTCAAAGGAGAGTGTTTCGAAGGCATTGAAATGGCTTTCGAAGGAGTCGTAAGCACGAGGTGTCATACAAATGATAAACTAGACAAAAGCTTTCGAAAAGATGGAAAAAGAAGGCAAAGTTATCCTTCCGCCTTACTAAGACCTTTCGAAAAGAATAGGTTCGGATATATAAGAAAAGCAGGAATGAGTTTGAAACACCTTTCGAAGTTATTAAATGAAAGGAAAACACACGTGAACCAATTCCCTCAAAATAGAAGATTTTGTCATTGTCAATTCACCACTCGAAGAATTGATCCCAATACACTATTCAAATGCAAGGACAAGCCTTCGGAGCAGTTGTAACCGTTCGAAAGCATGATGAAAACCTTACATGAAGGCTAGAAGTCCTTTCGTTAATACTCAAATGTCACTCTCTATTCCTTTCGAAGCAATGCGGAAGCTCAACTCATTTCTCACTCGCAACAGTATAACAACACAATGCGAAGAGCGCTACTGCCATAGTTTCGACGAAGTCGAAAGCAATCCACTAAAAAGAAAAGAAAAAAAGAGTCACCTGGGCCTTAACGGCAGCGAAAGGTTGTAAAGGAGATACTTAGGACTGGGTCAAAAGGTTTGGAATAAAAAGATAGAAGGTGCAAGAATGGATGAGAGAGCTCGAAAGGAAAGCCTTTAGACAGCATCAAAAGTAAGCACACAGAAAACTGACAGAAGGCCTTTCGACCAAGTTGAAATGATGCATGCAGAGATTAAAGGAAGGCCTTTCGATTGACTTGAAAGGATGGGCGCGAAAAGGGGTCGACCTTCATCTACAAATATGACCCTAGGGGTCCCATTTTAGGGACCGAATTTGGGGAATCCTAAACTCATTCTCCAATTTCTTAGCAAAATCACATCTTTGTAACCCTAAATCAATTTGGGGAAAAAGCACTCTTACTTGTAATTCCATTTGGATTAATGTTAAAAAGAAGAAGTGCATGGATTCAATAAAGATTTTGATCATAAGGGAGATCATTTCGATCATTAGCATGTCTAATGATCAATGGCACATGATGCTAGCTGATCTTCTTAATTCCTTTTTGTCTGATGCGATGCCATAGGGTCAATTTGGATAATATGCATGGGAATCACATCATCATCATGTTTAATGACATTTAAAGATAAATAAAGATGATGATGATGTTTCGATCTTAATAAGTACATGGAAGAACATATGTTACCTGAGATGATATCCCATGGCATATATGACATAGAGCTTGCATATTGCACTTCAGATCAACTTCGAAAGAGCAAAATCCCTTTCTACTTGGTCGAACGGGACGTTTTGATGGGGGATCTAATGTGTAAATGACAAGTAATATTATATGGATGAATCCCTTGGAAAGGTATATAGACACCACAATGTATATAACCCTTTCGGGGATTTCTTCCCAAAAGAATATAATCAATGATGTCAAAAGCAGTCACTTTTCCTTAAAGGCAAAACGGCCCTTTTGACATAGCGAAAGCAATCAATGTTTGATAGAAACAACCTCTTTTGAATCGCTCAGAAAAGATGTTTCAAAAGAGGAGCTTTCATATAAGGTTAGTTATATCTAATAACCATCATTAATATTCTCATAAAATCACACTCCAAAAGCCATTTATCCAATCAACTCAATCGAAGGGGTTTCGAATGGAGTGACCGCTTTTGAAAATATTCTTTTTGAAGTATAAATAATATTTCTTGTTAATCACATAACTTTGAAGATATGTCTACAAATAATGTTAAAATTTGCTGATTTTTCTACAAATTTTCATATCAACTACATTAAAATTTAAAATTGTTAATATAATTTTTCATTTATATTTGCTTCTTCTTCCATTTATATTTTTTATGTAATTGTTTTCAAAAGGTTCATATATAACTGTAAATGATATAATATTATCATTTTAATTCAATTATGAAGATTGTATGCATATTTGGCTGCAATTATTCAAAATTATTGCTATCTTGTCGGCACATATTTGTAATAATTGCATATTATTCTGTTGCATTTTTACAATAGTTGCTTATTTTTCTGCAATTATTCTGATTTATTGCTTTAGTTTTGTTTTTTTACATAGTTATTTATATGTTTATTACTTTATGAGGGTTTTTTCCTACATCAGTTGCAATTGTTTTTGGTGAAAATGAAAATAATTGGACTTGGTATTGTGAACAACTTAAAGACTTTCTAAAAGATGATCAATGAATTTTGTTTTCATTTCTGACTATCATCTTGGTCTTCTTGTTGCTATTCCAAAAGTGTTCCCAATTCATCTCATGGTTCATGTTTTTATCATTTGAACAATAATTTGAAAGTTGCTCTAAAATCTGAATTTCCCAAATCTAAGAAGAAATGGTTGATAGATTTGTTTGCATATGCTTCTAATTTGGATGATTTCAATGTAGCATCAAGAAATTTTAAGGATGATGGTGGATCTACTGTAGCAAACTTTTTGAATGGAATTCCTTTTGAGAAGTTTGCTAATGTTTGTTTTTTATGCATGCCATTATGGTGAAATGTCATTTAATTATTCAGAGAGTTTTAACCAATGGATTTTGGAAGAAAGGAATTTACCAATCACTTCTTACATGGATGGAGTTAAAGTCAAGTTAATGAAGCTTATGTCTGATCATCGAGAACTTGCCAGTAGTTGGAATAACATTCTATGTCCAGTCAATGAAAATCGATTGAGAAATCTTATTTGGAGGGAGCTCCATGGTTTGTTATTAAATCAAGTAAACATGTATTTGAAGTTCATTCTCTAGTCCGACAATCTATTGATTAATATAATTGGGTTTGTTCTTGTAATTTGTGGCGAATCTATGGCTTTCCTTGTGCTCATGTTGTTAGATGTATTTGGGTTGTGAAAAGTTGAATGTGTGTGATTACATTGACGATTATTTCAAAGTTGTGATATTTTCGATCAGCTTATTCTCATCCAATCAATCCAGCAATAAACTTCAAAAAAGAAGATGTCTTGCCTGAAGATGTTGATATGACACATCCTAAGATAGAAAAATGTCCGGTCATCCACCAGCTTCTAAGAGAATTAAATCTGCTGGTGAAATTACAAAAATTATTAAATGTAGTTTATGCAAGAAGTTGTGGCACAAAAAAAGGATTTGTCCTTTGAAACACATGTAGTATTATTGCCTTTTCTTTTGGAAAAGTTTTGATGTACTGATAAAACATCATGTTTTCATTATTTTGTTTGTTTGTATTTCTGCTGCAATTATATTGGATATTTACTATTGTTTTAGTGAATGAAAAGAATAATAGAACCATGTTCTGCATTTGTTGAGCAATATTGCTATCATATCTGCAATTTTTCTAAATAATTGTGTACAATTCTGCACATTGTTAATAATGTTGCTTACTTTTTTGCAACCATTCTAATAATTCACTTCAATTCTAGAAGTTGCTTGTATAATTATTTTTAATTTAATAATACCATTCTAGTTCAATTATGAAGTTCATATCCATATTTCTCAGCAATTATTCAGAAAACTGTAGACATATCTACAAGTATTATAAATAATTGTGTAAATGTCACATTTATTCAAAAAAGGTAGATATTTCTGCAAGTATTCTAAAAAATTGCATGAACGCCTACAATTATTCATATATTTTATTACTTTCCTTCAACAATACTGATAACTCAACTCAATTCCAGAAAATGCTTATATAACAATTCTAATAACAAAATTCTGATTATCATATTAAACTATTAATTTTGTCTTCCAAACATATAAGTTTGCATAAAAATATATATTTCATAAGTTCTAGATTAAACACAACAATTATTGCAAATTCTTTTGGTTGGCTTCTGATAAATTTTTTTGCTATATTAGTTTTTCTTCAATGCTCCAGCCATACGGTTTACATGAGAGAATTTGATATTCTAATTCAGCTCTTTGTAATTCAATAACATCATATTCATATTGAACTTCCTCCTTGTTTATAACCTTGTTTTCACTTCCTGCTTTCATGATAATCATTACAAACATTCCACAATCAAACCTAAATCAATTGCAAATTCTTTTTATATTGCTTAGAATAAGTGTAGCGTGGTATGTAAATGTTTTGTGTTTGTTTGTTATGGTGTACTTACTAATCACTATGTTGTTGTGAGCTGTCTGCAAATGTAATTAAGTTTGAAGGTTTGTGATCCTTCTTTTCCAATTTCTTTAACAAGCATTTTAAATTGAAACGATTATTTCAATGCAAATAAATAAGAAGTTATTCAGATAATTGAAGACATATATGCAATTATTTATAATAGTTACGTACATCTCTGCAATTATTATAAATAATCACTAAAACAAGATGAAAAAATTGATTTTAAGTGAATAATTGCTAATAACTATGCAATTATTATAAATAATTGCAGAGAAACATGAATTTAATCTTGACAATATAACTAAAATGCTTTATTTTGTTATTTACAGTTACAAATGCTTTTAAATTCTATTTAATTATATACATTGCTTACATGTCTGCAAATATTACAATAATATCAAATCAATTCAATTATGAAGAGTGGATGAAATTTTCTCATTGATAATTTAGAATAATTACTATCATTACTGCAATTATTTTGAATAATTGCAGAATATTCTATAGTTATACATATTATTTGAAAATATATTTGTAATTTTCTAAATAATATCTTACATGCATAAATTTGTGAATAATATAATTTGCATATGCAATTATATGTAACATCATCACTCCAAATATTGTGAAATGAACTATCTACAAAACTTACAAACATATCGCTTAACTATAATGGAATAAAAATTGATATTATGAAGAAATTTAATTGAGTACCTTTGATTCTATCATTTTGTAACGGACGGAGATTTTCGACCTCGAAAATCAACACTAATACGTCTACTGTATAGAGTGCCGAGCAATCGAGAACCGGAAATCCCAGACAGTTAGGGTTTTAGAAGAAAATGAGGTAGAAGAAGAACAGAAAACAACAGCACAGAATCTCACAATCGTAGCGGAATAAACTATAATATAAAATAACAGCATTTTATACAAAAGAAAAGCTGTAACTATCAATATACATACAAGATAGCAGAGTACAACAAATCTAGACAGCTATAATAACTTGTCCCTAAATACTGACTATATGGTCTATGATACACAGTAGAAAATAAACAATATGTCTCTACCATCCAGCTCGTCCCTTGAGCTCCAGAACGTCATAATCTGAAAATCTGTAATACTCGGTCTGACCCAAGCATTACGTTAAAGTAACACCCAAGTCATGCTGGAAACCAGCGTGAGTAAACCTATCTAATATGAAATAATTAAGTTATAAAGTTTCTTTGAAAACCAGGGTAACTCGTCCAACATTTCGAGTTCTTATCTTGTTATAACCAGTACTTGTTACTAAATCCATTAAAATAATATCCAAGTGCAGCTACTTATTCAAAATAGTCGGATTTACTTAATTTGCTCAAATCCAGCCTATTTGGTTCTACAAATCAAACCCGTAAAGATTGAGGTAGTTGTTAAATCGAAGTGGTTCCAAATAACGATGATATCCGATCCCGGTCTCTTCGAATCTGAATGGCATCTTTTAAGCCAAGTTGTTTTTAACAAAACGATTCATTTCAAAATGTCAACATTTACATAAAAACTCCATCACAATATCTATTCGAATAAAATGTTTCGTCTTTTGTATTTAACTGTTCATTTCAGGTTATTCCGTATCACAGAATATCTGCAAACAACATATTAGAGAAATAAAGCAATCCAATGTACATAATCCAATTTAAACTATTCATAGACTAGACTAACTAGTCACACAAATCATTAATTTAGTTTAAAGCAGAATTAATTAATTATTTCCAAATCATGTTTAATTACCGTTAAACGATTTTATTATATTCTATTAAATATATGGAATTAATTTATAATGACAAATATAATTAACTTCAGACTTTTAACTAATTAAAGGTTAGATCATTTTGTTTTATCCTTAACCATTTACTAATTACACTATTTATTTATTTTAATAAACCTTAGTAATTAAAAAATAATTAACACATACATATAATTACTTTAACTTAATAATTTTTAGTTCAAATTATTTTATTTATCCTTGCCATTACTAATCCTAAGGTTTAAGTTAACTTAAGATTTTTAAATTACTTAATTTATATAACCATAAATTGATTACTTTGAACCATTTCCTTTTCATTTAAAAACTTTTATATTTTTTTTTATTTTCTTTCTTTTATATACATTCTTTTCTTTCCTGACTCTTTTTCTCTTCTTTACTCTTGTTCTTTTATTGTTTTTCCTCTTTTCTCTTATTTCCGTTCCTTGTTTTTTCTCCTTTCTTTCTTTTTATTCTTTACTTTTTTTTGTTTACTTCGGCCCAAAACCCGGCCCGTTCTCTCCTTCTTCCTATTTCTTTTATTTTCTTTACTATGCTTTTCTTCCCAGTTCTTTTTCGTAACCACATGAGCATCGCCTCCGTGCACGTACATGCCTACCTCTGGCCTCCATCTGCACTTCCGATCAACTGCCCGTGTCGCCCAAGCCCCTCTCAACTCGATGAACACCTGGGAGCCCCCAATGAACCCCGTTTGAAAATCGAGCATTCAATTCGAATTTGGAGCCGACTATTCCCACCTATAATCGCCTCGCCACAGCACCTCCGTCCTCGTCCATCTCCCAAACCTCACCAAAACACGCGCCACCATCTCCACTAGCTTTTCCCCACCTACACATGCCACTTACCACCCCTCCTCACCATTTTAGACCAAAAGCCGACGCCAATCCCACACACCCCTAAAACCTATCGATCTCACCCGACCACCATGCTTGTTTAAAAATTTCCGTGCAATTTGTCCCTGCTCCATCTCCACCTCAACAACCTCCACAACCAAGGGCGAACCCACCCATCATCTCGACCTCCTGGATTTCACCAAAAACCCAGTTTCGGTCATCTCCCCTACCTTCCTCCATACACAACTATAAATCATCAAACCATTACCAAAATTTTATATTTCCAAAGTCGATTCCAGCTATGTCAGTAAAAACGAGAATTAACATGATTGATTTTCTTGCAACATTTGATTTTCAACTGTAAATCCCCATTTTACAGTGTTCATTGGATATTATTTTCTGAGGTTATTTTTAAAAATAATTATACTCTGATACAAACATAAATCATTTAAACATCAGGATCCAAACTACCTAGATAAAGAGATTTGCATTTCTTTTAAAGGTTGGAACATGATAGAAGCAAGAAGAACAAAGGCAGTAAAAGTTGTATTATGCATTCACACATTCATTATGAGGCAAATAAACTCAACGCAGCACTAGACTACACATATTCAAACTGATACTTCCACTTAATCTTTAACACAACATATTATAAAGGAGATTAAAAAGTTTACTCACAGCTTCCTGTTTGAACAGAAGACACTGGCCTTGAATCTGCTTTGATCTTTGTTGAGTTTAGTTTGGATTTGATTTTAAGTTTGAAATGTCAATATTCTCTTTATTTTTTCTTTAGCTAGTTCGAATGAATGACAAAAAAAGAAGGCAGGGGAAGGTATATATAAGAGAAAGTATACTGCTGCTCTTTGTTGTACACAGCAAGCTTCTGCTCCTCCTTTTTCTTTTGTTTTATTCTTTTTTTTTCATTTAATTTTCTTTGGTCAGAAATGCTTTGACCTGATTTGATTTTATATGAAAAAGCTTTGATTTTTACATCACTTGATTTCCACTTTGACATTGATTTAATGTTTTGTAAGCTTGAAATGATGTATTGTATGCTATAATTTAATGCTTGTCTCCTTATGATGTCTACATATGCTCTCATATGTGCATATACTCTACATACATGGTCTACAATCTAGTTTTGTCCTGTTTTGTCCTTTATATATATGCACATATATATTTATTCACACACTTAACCTTGTCTCCTTGCATACATCCATTTACACATACTTCACATACATACTTATATATGTATATGCCATCAAGTTCGTTTGTTTATACTTATTTACATTTACATGCTTTTCTTACATATGTTATCATTATCGTATATATATGTTTTCATATTTATACAACTTCTTATATTTTACTTCATATAGGCATCTAAACATATATTCACCCACACAGCACTTTTGTAAACATATACATGTTAAACATCATAAGCTTGTATGCATTTTAATTTTCATATTTATGGATATTTCATCTTAATTTAGATAGTGGAGTTTATTATTTATTTTCTATAAGATTTTCATATCCAGAGATTTATAATCCAATATTTAATATAGTTTTTAAATCAATTTATATATGTTTAGATAGTTTTAATTATCAGAAATTTGTTCGTTCGACGTATAAAAGTCAATATTTTAATAATATAATTCGGATAATCGCCTAATTATCGGGCGCCAAAAATCTAGTCGTCACACATTTTGATTGATTTCATCTTCTTGATTTCACTTTTCTTTTTTCTTTTCTTTCGATTTCACCTTCTGTCTTTCAATATTTTGAATTATACTCGAGGAGATTAGGGTTTGTTTTGGGGAAAATGTCGATGAAATGATTTTTAAGGATTTTGGGTTTTGTTTTGAGAAGGTGGAAGGGTAGTTTTGGAAATAAAATGGCCGAATTCAAAAACAGGGATATAAATTTTAAATTTGCTTTGGATAGGATGTTTTATCTATTTTAAAACTTAACAAGAATGTGAGGCAAATGTTCGATTATGTAAATTTGTATAATAAAGTAAAATTCACACAAATTTTTTATTTTATATTCTCTACACTCCTCCAACTTTCATTTTCTATAATATAGCTTGACTATGATTTTTACTCATATTTTCCTACCTAAAACGACCTGAGACGTAGGGGTATTTGTGATATTTTAGCTTTGGACACATTACATTTGGTAGTTTTATAGATATTAAATACTCTTAGGAGTGCCACCTTTTATTAGTCTTAGAAACTATTGTGATGTTTAGTATAATATTTTGCATTTTTTTAAGAGATGTTGTTTATTTCCACATGATATTCTGAAAAACTACACTTCAATCCATGTAATATATTAGTTTCCAACTTATATTTTTCAGAAATCAGAAATGAATTAAGATAATATTATTTCAACATAATGTATATTACTAAATTTAAAGTAGAATACAAATCTATAACCTAGTTTTTCTACTTTTCAAATAAGTTGTTTTTGGCTTGAATTTCTCATTTTTTAACATACAGATCCCTTTAATTTTAATTTCACAATTTTATTTTGTATATTTTCAAATATTTTATATTTTTTAGAATTAAGTGTTAATAAAAATGAATATATTACTGATAGTATAATCTACACAATATAATGTGTTATAACAAAGAATGGATTGTTTATAAACCAAAGGTGGAAGCTATTCAAGATTGGAAGATTACGAAGAATGTCTCGAAGTTTGTGAGTTTTCTTAGGTTACCAAAGAAAATTCATCAAGTGCTGTATGAAGATAGCAGTCATACTTGGGATGAGAAATGCATGGAAGTATTCGAAAAGCTGAAGGAGTTGCTTACTAGTGTGTCAGTACGTACTATTCCTAATGGGACAAAGCCTTTCACTATTTACACCGATGTATGTGGTACATGATTAGGAATTGTTCTTATGTAAGAGTGTTGGGTGATAGCCTAAGTAAGTAGGCAGTTGAAGGACCATGAAAAGAGATACCCAATTCACGACTTGGAATCAGATACTATTATCTTTTCCTTAAAGATGCGAATTCACTATCTCTTAGGAGAGAAGTTTGAGTTGTTTGCTGATCACAATCCCTCAAATACCTGTTCTCTAAAAATGATTTGAATCTTAGGCAGCAGAGAGGGATGAAGTGCATCATATGACTTTGAGATACAATATACCCTAGAAAAAGGGAATGTTGTCACACCACCCATAGATGAAGGCATGCTACTCTTGGTGTTATAAATGAACGAAGGTAGTTGGAGATCCTCTTAAAAATTTTCCAACCTCCAATTGAACCCACTCTAGTCTATTTCACAGCGATGGAGGTTAGGCCAGAACTGATGGACCGTGTTAGCAAGAGCAGAAGAAGGTGCGACAATAGTAGATATTGTAAGCAAATAAAGTAGAGGAGAGCATTTTCCCCATAGCAGTACGTATGCAATCAATGGAAGAAGGAGTTTGAGGAGAGATGGACACCTTTGTGTTCCAATGGTTGAGGATGTTTTGAAGGAAGTTCTAGTGGAGTGCCATCCTTATCAGATGACCATTCAATGCAGATGAGATAAGATGTATATGGATATGAAGCAAATTTTCTATTGGTCGGGAATAAAGTAGGAGATAGCAGAATTTATCTCTAGGTGTTTGATGTGCTAAAAGATAAAGGAAAAATAAGGAAAGCCCGAAGGGTATTATTGTCGTTGAAGGTGTTGACTTGGAAATGAGAGCATATGTCGATGGACTTTATAGTAGATGTCGAAAAGGCAATGAATCTATTTGGATTATAGTGGATAAACTCACTAAAAGCTCCCACTTTATTCCTGATAGAACTAATAGGACTGTAGCATCTCTAGCATAAAATTATATTAGAGAAGTAGTATGACTTCATGGATGTACAATTAGAATTTTTAGTGATGGGGACCCCTTATTCACTAGCAAATGTTGGAGAAGTCTACATTCAGCTTTAGGAATGCAATGAATCTTAGCACCGCTTACCACCCATAGATTGATGATCGGACTAAAATGGTGAATGGAGTATTGGAAGAGTTGTTGAGAGATTGCGGCATGGATTTCGAAGGACATTGGGAGCAACATATAGCCTTAGTAGAATTCGTGTACAATGATAGGCACCAATTGACGATTGGCATGGCACCCATTTAAGCGTTACACGAGAGGCCATGCAAATCGCATAATTGTTGGTGGGAAGCCATTGAAAAAAAAATCCTATTTAGACTAGAAAAGATAGAGATGATAGATTAGGCAGCGACTAAAGGCCGCAATAGTTTGTCAAAAGTCCCATGTTGACAAGAGAAGGAAGGAATTGGAATTTGAGCTAAGAGACATGGTGTTTGTTAAAATGTC
Organism: Allium cepa; assembly: GCA_030765085.1. Lineage (NCBI taxonomy): Eukaryota > Viridiplantae > Streptophyta > Magnoliopsida > Asparagales > Amaryllidaceae > Allium > Allium cepa. The sequence goes on along the minus strand of CM060937.1, from coordinate 761,095,887 downwards.
CCCTCTTAGGAAAGTTATAAGATTTGGTAAGTTTGGGAAGTTAGCGCCAAGATTTGTTAAGTCTTTCCCAATCTTGTAAAAAAAAATAGGGAAATTTGCATATCAAGTAGAGTTACCGATAAGTTGGTGAGAGTCTATAACATCTTTCATGTACCACACTTGAGGAAATGCCTTTATAGCACCACCACCATAGTAGAGTCAGATCAGTTAGTAGACAAGGAGACAGAGCTAATAGCACTCCATGCCACCACATGCATAGTGGAGCAAGGAACTAGGAAGCTCCATAATAAAGAAAATAAGCTAGTTCAAGTACAATGGTGTGATAACTCGATGGAACACACATGGGAAACCGAAGAGAAGATGAGGGCTCTTGTTTTGAGCTTTATACTATTATTTTTCTTTGAAAAATTTAGGTTTTTGATTGCATCATGGTTACTAGATTTGGTAGTAGGGGATGGTTGCCACACTTTTTATTATTATTTTTGCATTTGTAGAATTTTATGCATGTTTAGGATGCTTTCATACATGCCTATATGTTACGATCCTGCATTCACGCTAGGACTAAGCTCACCTATAGTATGTTTGCATACATAATAACATTGCACCTTTGATTGAATAGATAATTATGTAGATAACTTGGTTGTATAACATGAATGATTAGTGCACATTATACTATTTATCCATTGAGATTTCAGGGACGAAATATTTTTAATGAGGGAGAATGTAACGAACCATAAAATTAATAAGAAATTAATAAATTAATAACGCTAAACATGAAAATTTTATAAATTTCGGAATATGGCCATTGAAGTATCAAAGTTGCCGTAACGATCCAGAATTTGACCACTTTAAAATATGCTATTTAAAGTGATTTTAAATATAAAATATATAACAATCTATGGTTTAAATAATATTAGATAGGATTGCAAAGAGAAATATACAAAAAATAGGAATAATAGCTAATATCGACAAAAGTGACAAAATCATAATTTCAGAAAAGTAAGTTTCAATGATTAAAATTATTTTAATTAATTTATGAGTGTCTATATTTTTAAATAAAATTATACAAATTTATTTTTAAGTTTGGTTTACATAAATAAATACTTTAACTCAAAAATCAAAATGTGTCCGTAAAATATTTTCTCAAAAATCAATATTTTTTCGATTTAAAATTGTCACAACATTATTGCACCTTTATTTTCTTATATATGAACATATATTCAAATAGTATAAGTATTAATTAGTTCACTAATCAAGTTTACTTTTACTAAACATACTTAGAAAATTCTAGAATGTAATTAACAAAATTTAAGCATAAAAAGACAAAAAGTGTTATAAAAGTCAAAAGGTAAACATTAAATAAAACAAACATAATTATTATATTTTTTACTTAATACTTAAGTGAAAATGGCATAAAGTGATGATATGAAATGCGATGTTAAGTGTTGAAAAAATTAGTTTGCTTAAAGTATAAGAAAAGGGTATTTTGGTCTTTTACAAAATAATATTTTATTCAAAACTTCTTTCTATAAATACCTACCACTTCTTTCACAAATTACACACACCTTCCATTCTTATTCTTCTTCCTTTTCTAAGCTTCTCCTTCTTCTTCCTTAGAGCTTTAATGGCTTCCATGCATGTCTTAAAAAATTCCAAAAGCGTAACAAAGTTATGGCAAAAATAATCGAAAAAACTATGCCACTTAAGTCAAGTTCAAGCTAGTAAGTTACATCCATCCACCCAAGGTCGTGCCCACCTAGAAGCCATCTCCACCTTTTTTCATCTCAACTTCTAGGATAGCGGAGCTATAGCCGGATTTCAAGAAGTTTCAGGAAATAGCAGCGAAGCTATAGTCAAATCTGTAGTGACAAAGTTAGCAAAATTGGTAGGAAGTATGGTTTAGATCTAGATTTCCTTGCCTTAAAGTTTGACGGAGTGGAATCCAAAGTGAGTTATTTTTTCCTCTAAGTTCATTAAAATCAATGTTTAAGTTGAAGGAGCTTTAAGTGTTAAGTGTTGTTTGAAAACCCTTGTTGATTGCTTGTTTACTCTGTTTGCTAAAACAATAGTTTTATTTCCTTGTTTGAATATTTGGATGGTTAATTAAGTATTTTAAAATTTAGAAGTTAAATACTTAGATATGCGGAAACGACTAGTACACGTGTTTCGTTTGTGAGATCCAAGGAGACTTGGGCGACGGACGGAACATGACGAAGGGAAAGCCCGGATGCTCCAAAAAAAATACCAAACCGTTTTAACCCAGGATAAATGTAACAACCCGCATATTTATCGATTTTATATTTATATATTTTATTTAAATATTTTATCTTTAGTCGGATTTTAGCCCGAAATGCTACTTTTTGCATACGTTCAAATTAGGACTCGAGACCTCTTCCATTTTGTTCAAAATAACGTTTGCAATCTTTTTAAAAATAAACTTTTATATGTTTGGAGTTAGTGAAATTTTGTCACTTTTACACTTTGGGCCTTAGGGTTAGTTTAGCCCATTATAACTCAAGCCCAACTTCCCTTTCTCTTCATAACCACATTTCATTTCCTAACACTAAAGCTTCATCAAAAATGGAGGAGGGAATGGGAAATTAATATTTCAAACTCAAGTTCTCTTGCAAATCCATCATTCAACTCCAAATTGAAGGAGAAGACATTGGATTCAAGCTTCTTATCTTGAGATTGAAATGGGATTGATTCTTTCTTTTCTTTAAGCTTCATCTTCATTGATTTTTTGGTGCAAAGTTGAGATTTTTATCTCACATTCTTGTCTATAACTATCTTGGATTGTTGGGAATGAATTCCTATCATTTTGGCATGTACATTTTCATTTGGTTTGGATTGGATTGGTGAAAAACCCCAATTTTCGTGTGAATTTGCATTTTTCTGCACTTTAGGTCGTTCGGCCGTTGAAAAGTCTCGGCCTGCACTTAGCTCGTTAGTCCTTAGTTCGTTCGACAACGTATAGGTCGTTTCCGGCCTTAATTCTTTCGGAGTGCTAGGTCGTTCGTCATTAGGTCGAGGCACCGTTAGGTCACTCGACATTGAGTCGTTGGGTCGCTTCGACGTTAGGTCGTTTGGCCTGCACATTAGAGACTCTCAGCCTTGGCTAGCTCGTTCCTGTTAGCTCGTGAACTCTTAGGTCGCTCGATCCTTTCAACAAGTTAGGTCGCTTGACCCCATTCCACCTTAGGTCGCTCGGCCTTAAGTGGTTAGGTAGCTTGGCCTGATCACGTCCTTCGGTCGCTCAACCATGTGAGGTCGTTACATTCTTTAGGTCGCTCGGTTAGGTCGTTCGCCCTTGTTGACCGTTAGGTCGTTGTAGCCACTAGGTCACTCATCCTTCTCAACGCCTTAGGTCGCTTGACCTTTATATTGTTAGGTCGCGAGCTCGTTAGGTCGCTTCTCCTGTTCCTTAGCTCGACCTCATTAGGTCGTTCCCCCTGTTGCACAGCTTAACCTTGTTAGGTCGCTCGCCCCTATTAACAGCTTAGCTCGGCCATGTTTGGTCGCAGGGGTATTTCTGCTTTGATGGTTTTGGAATTGATTTCCTTGGATTTAATTCACGTCTTCGAAAGTGAATACTTGTGATTGGTTGTTTCTACAATCATTTTTGTGATTTGTCACTTTAAAAATATAAAGGTTCCAATACTAGTAGTAAATATCAAAACTCTTTCATCAAAGTGATTTTAACACTATTTTATTACAAAGCCCTTTTCTTAAACCGTTTTCCAATCTATTAGTATATACAAACCTTTACCTCACTCGCATGAGAAATTGAATTAAACGGCTTAGTAAAACAAGTGGTATGAAACGCTTGCGTTTGCTTCGTTGGTTAACTCTTGGACTTGTTCGATTGAACCTTTTGTGACAATTTTCTAGTGAAGATCTACAGCTTGTTCGTAAATATTTAAGTTAAGCAAGTGGTTATAGGGCATGAAGCTAAACTCATATATTTACTAGCTTGGTGTGATTGACACTTCTTTATGATCAATTACGATCATTTTTGTGATTTAGATTAGCAATAGTGCGATGTCTCTTTGTCTATGAGGGAGATTAAACCCCGTTTGTGTTATGTTTCAACATCACATATGTGGGGTAGCGACCCACGGTCTTCGGGCCATTATTGTGGAGCTTCGGCTTAAAATTAATGGTTAGCTACCATGAGATAGCGTCTCGTTTTGTGATACACGTGTTGGTGAGTTTTCATGCTTGTGATAGGCCTCCCCCTTTTTGTGATTTCTGGATTTCTTGTGTAGACTTCTAGAATTTTGTGCTTCATCAATTTTCGTGATTTTCATTGATATGATTTATCAATTTTTGTGCATTGGTGAATTTGTGTGTCATTGACTTTTTGTGTATACAAATTTAAGGAGTATGACATTCCTTTTTATCTTTAAGAAGATTCTTGTGATACTGATTCATCTCTTGTTGATGTTCATTTACATACTTATTATAGTATGACATTATGGTTGTTATACGTTTATACCATATTTCTTATTCTATATCATATCATCTGATATTTATAGCTAGACTGATCCGTTTATTATTTTCTTATGAAATAATACTCGGGTCAGACCGAGATGTTACAGGTGCTTCTGCTTGACTTCTCATCCATGATCTTTACCTTGACTTTTGGCTAACTACTTAGATTAGTAGTTTTTGTTGTATACATTTCAGATATCGACTCATAGAAGTATTCTTTTATATAGCACATGTTGCTATTCTTTTGTGTTATTGTGGATCTTTCTGACCACTACTCTGATGTACACTTTCATGTGTTATATTCATATCTTCTTCCGCCTTTGTGATATGGATGTCTGTGACTGATTTGTGGTATGTTTATTTCAATATTTGTTTTCGAAGATTTTATATATAGCCACTGTGTAGTAGCTTTGAGTTTGTATCGATATGTCGGATTTCCTCCTTAAATGAAATGCATGCTATACTATCTGTCATATCGGTGCTCGCACGAAGAAATTACATGGATGGTCGCTCCTCCACAGCCTTATTCTCCGTGCTAGTTGACAGCATTACTCCTAGTGTTCTTGGCTAGCGTGGGTATAGAGGCGGGGCGTCACATCTTGTTATTAGAGCCAAACTTCAGAACAAAGTAGAATAATTTAACAAGGATCATCGTCCTAAGTCCATCTTAGGAGTCGTGCCCTAGGATTTAGTTCGTGTCTTCGTACTGTTCTATCCTATTTTCCTTATGATTCCTTGTTTCACCTATCAAGAATATTTGATATTCATTTGGTAAATAATCTTCTTCCTCTTCTTTCTTTCTTAAGTAAGAGAAATGGTTAGATCAGGCCGTCCCAGCACCAGTCAACCTAGAGCTGCTCCCCAGGATGGAGTATTTATGACTGCCCAACAGCTCCTTGATTTGGTAATGAATGCTCAGGCAGCTGGTCCTAATCAGGAACCTTCTTACCCTATGTCTGGATTTGCATGCTTGTGCAGCGATTATACCAATTTGGGTGGGAAACCATTCAAAGGTTCCGAAACCATTATAGAGGTCCATGCTTGGCTGAGAACGTGCGATCGAATCATTTCTCGCATGAATCTTATCGATCTTCACCGTGTTCAGGTGGCTTTTATTATTCTCCAAGAAAGAGCATTAGACTGGTATGAACTTCTTATTTCTGAGATTAACGAAGCAGATCTCACCTGGGAGCATTTTCGGGAAAGCTTCGAATTAAAATTTGTGCCAGAAGCTGCGAAGTTGACATTAGCTCGTCGTTTTATTGACCTTGTTCAAGGTGAATCTTCTGTGACAGACTATGTCGCATCTTTCGAATCTCTTTCCAAGTACGGGGTTGAATACATTAACACTCCCTTGAAGAAAAATCAGAGATTTATGTATAGGTTGAACAAGAATCTCAAGAAGCCATTACTTCTTAAATTAGAAGTTTCTTTTGATTAACTGATTGATATCTCTCTTCGTCTTGAAGAGGAAGATAAAGAAAGTGATATCGAGGTTGTGAGTGCCAAACCAAACTTCAACAACAACAAGAAAAGGCCTAATAAGTTCAAAGGTCCTTATCCCAATAAGAAAGGAAAGCAAGCAACTCCTACAATAAAGACTTCTTCTTCTAGTAGTGGGCAATGCTTCAACTGTGGTTCTAAGGACCATTACGCGAACAAGTTTTCGAAGCCTCGTGCTTGTCGCTATTGCAAAAGCCTGGATCATTTTTTGCATGTATGTCCCAAACTTCAAAATAGGAAGGAGGGAAAGATGAATGTGGCTCAAGCCCCTGGCAACACATCTCGTGGTCAAGGTATTTCTCATTCTATCCTTGATGGCATTATTTTATTTCGTGATCAACCTATTAGAGTTCTCTTTGATATGGGTTCATCCCATTCTTTTGTATCAAAGGAACTTGTCGATACCTTTTCTTTAAGTGTTGTTGCTTTAATGAATTCTTTGAGAATTGCGAATCCGGTTGGTGGATCCGCAACTCTTAGTTTACTTTGTAGAGATGTGGAGATTATTTTATGTGATTTTTCTTTCCTAGCCGATTTGCCTGTAATGCGTTACCTAGGCTTTGGAATGATTTTGGGTATGGATTGGCTTAACCGTTATGAAGCCCATATCCTATGTCCTGAGCGGACTATTTATCTCCGACATCCACAATCTGTAAAGCAGATTTCAGTTATTCTTAAAGATTCAGATTCCACTTTGGCTGCATCATTGTATTCTTTAAATCCTCATGACGACGATAATGATGATGAGGAGGATATAATTTCTCTTATTCACGTTGTTCGTGAATTTTCCGATATATTTGAGCCCATTCTAGGTCTACCACCTAAGCGAGCAATTGAGTTCAGAATTAATTTTGCTCCTGGAGCTCAACCTATCACTCGTCCTCCTTATCGAATGTCCAATAAGGAAAATGAGGAGATGCGCAAACAGTTATCCGATTTGGAAACAAAGCAATTTATTCGCTCTAGTTCCTTGCCTTGGGGAGCTTCGGCTATTTTCGTGAAGAAATCCGATGGTACCCTTAGGCTTTGCGTTGATTATCGCAAGATTAATGACCTTACTATAAAGAATAAATATCCTTTACCTCGGGTTGATGATCTATTCGATCAGCTTAGTGGTGCTAAAGTCTTTTCACAATTGGACTTGGCTACCGGTTTTCATCAGCTTCGTATTGTAGAGGATAGCATTCCATTGACAACGTTCCGTACTCGTTATGGATCTTATGAATGGCTTGTTATGCCATTTGGTTTGACGAATGTTCCAGCTTATTTCGTTGACCTCATGAATCGAGTTCTCAAAGATTTCCTCGATCAATTTGTTCTCATCTTTATTGATGATATTCTTGTGTATTCAAAACCGAGGAAGAGCATGAAAGTCATCTTCGGATTGTGTTGGAAACTCTTAGGATTAATCAATTAAAAGCGAAATTTTCTAAATGCCACTTTTGGCAATCTAGTGTGAAGTTTCTCGGTCGTATTATTTCCGAATCCGGAATTTCCGTGGATCCTTCAAAGATTGAAGCGATTCAAGATTGGAAGAGACCGGAGAGTGTGACTGAAATCCGTAGCTTTCTCGGATTGGCGGGCTATTACCGCCGTTTCATAAAAGATTTTTCTAAATTGTCTTTCCTCTTACTGGCTTAACAATGAAAGGTGTTAAATACATTTGGACGGACAAATGTGAAACTTCTTTTCAGAAATTAAAAGAACTCCTTTCGATGCTCCTATTCTTGTTATTCCCGAAGGGAATCAAGATTTTATTGTTTATACCTACGCAAGTCGTATTGGTTTGGGTGCCGTTCTTATGCAAAAAGAACGTGTTATTGGTTATGCTTCTAGGCAATTGAAGCCAGTTGAGATTAGATATGCCACTCATGATTTAGATCTCGCGGCTATCGTTTTCGCCCTTCGTATTTGGCGTCACTATCTTTTGGGAGAAAAGTTTATTCTCTACACCGATCATAAGTCTTTGAAATATTTATTTTCCCAAAAGGAACTTAATTTACGTCAACAGCGTTGGCTCGAATTCCTTGCGTCTTATGATCTTGATATTCTTTATACTCCTGGAAAAGGAAATCAAGTTGCTGATGCACTTAGTCGTGAGCAACAAGCGGTTGTTTCTATGATGATATCCGAATGGAATAATCCCGAGATTTTATCCACTTGTGAAATTTGAGATCGTATTTTCGATTTATGTTTATCTCTTGTTTTATGTAGCCTTGAGGCTCATCCTTCTCTTTTAGACCGCATTCTTGAAGCTCAAAGGCAAGATCCCGAATTGGCTCTTCTTGGCCAAAAACTTAGGGATAAAACTGATATTGAAGGTTTGAAAGACTTTGATATTGATTCTCGTGGCGGCATTCAAAAATTTGGTAGACTTATCCTGCCAAATATTAGTGATCTTCTTAAAGATATTTTAGAAGATTCTCATCGTTCTAAGTTTACCATTCATCCCGGTAGTAGTAAAATGTACGCAGATATGAAGCGACTTTATTATTGGAAGGGAATGAAATCTGATATTGCTAACTTTGTTAAGTGTTGCATGACTTGCCAACTTGTCAAAGCCGAACACCAAAGGCCTTGTGGGTTATTGCAACCATTGGAAATTCCAATTTGGAAGTGGGATCAAATTTCCATGGATTTTATTGATGGCCTTCCCCGTTCTCGTTCAGGTCATGATGGCTTATGGGTGATCGTTGATAGACATACTAAATCCGCCCATTTTATTCCCGTTCGGTCTAACCGAACCGTTCCTCTTTTGGCCAAACTCTTTATTAGAGAAATTGTTAAATTACATGGAGTTCCTACTTCTATTGTTAGCGATCGTGATCCATTGTTTACTAGTGGATTTTGGAAGAGTCTTCAAAAAGCTTTAGGAACGAAGCTTAATTTTAGCACCGCTTATCACCCCCAGTCCGATGGACAAACTGAGCGTGTGAATCAAACTCTTGAAGATCTTCTTCGTGCATGTGTTCTTGATTTTGGTGGAAGTTGGGAAGATCATATTTCTCTTGTTGAATTTTCCTATAACAATAGTTTCCAATCTAGTATTGGTATGGCACCATTTGAGGCACTATATGGAAGGCCATGCCGATCTCCTTCTTGTTGGCTTGAGGCCGGTGAGAAGCTGGTTTTAGGTCCAGATTTTATTCGTGATTCCATAGAAAAGATTGACCTTATTCGTCATAGGATGAAAGAAGCCCAGAGTAGACAAAAATCCTATGCCGATAACCGGAGAAGGAAGTTAGAATTTTCTATGGGAGATTCTGTTTTTATTCGTGTTTCACCTATGAAAGGTGTTGTACGTTTCAGTCGATTGAGAAAACTAGCGCCTCGACATATTGGGCCATTTCCTATCACTAAACGTATTGGTTCCATGGCTTATCGCCTTTCATTACCGGCTCAGTTTTCTGCTATGCATGACGTGTTTCACGTTTCTCAATTACGGAAATGCCTTCAGGATTCCGTTTCTATTCTTGGGCCCGATGTTGTGGAAGAAATTGAAGTTTCGCCAAATTTAACTTATGAGCAACATCCTATTCGTATTATTGCTTCGAAGGTCAAAAGACTTCGAAATAAAGATGTCCCGCTTGTTAAAGCTCAATGGTCCTCAAATCCTATAGATTGTTCTTGGGAATCTAGAGAATTCATCGACCGTACACATCCGGACTAACCTACTCATGCTCTTTGAGGTGAACTTCTTATTTCAAATTTCTTTTGTGTTAATATGCTTTTATGGTTGTTACTTTTTATTTCCATCTTATATATTGCAAGGACGTAATTTCTTTAAGGAGGGGAGTCTGTAACAACACGCATATTTATCGATTTTATATTTAAATATTTTATTCAAATATTTTATCGTTAGTCGGATTTTAGCCCGAAAAGCTACTTTTTGCATACGTTCAAATTAAGATTCGAGACCTCTTCCATTTTGTTCAAAATGACGTTTGCAATCATTTTAAGTCTAAACTTTGATATGTTTGGAGTTAGTGAAATTTTGTCACTTTTACACTTTGGGCCTTGGGGTTAGTTTAGCCCATTATAACTCAAGCCCAACTTCCCTTTCTCTTCATAACTTCATTTCATTTCCTAACACTAAAGCTTCATCAAAAATGGAGGAGGGAATGGGAAATTAAAATTTCAAACTCAAGTTCTCTTGCAAATCCATCATTCAACTCCAAATTCAAAGAGAAGACAATGGAATCAAGCTTCTTGTGTTGAGATTGAAGTGGGATTGATTCTTGCTTTGCTTTAAGCTTTATCTTCATTGATTTTTTGGTGCAAAGGTGAGATTTTTATCTCACATTCTTGTCTATAACTATCTTGGATTGTTGGGAATGAATTCCTATCATTTTGGCATGTACATTTGCATTTGGTTTGGATTGGATTGGTGAAAAACCCCAATTTTCATGTTAATTTGCATTTTTCTACACTTTAGGTCGTTCAGCCGTTGAAAAGTCTCGGAATGCACTTAGCTCGTTAGTCCTTAGGTCGTTCGGCAGCGTATAGGTCGTTTCCGGCCTTAATTCTTTCGGCAGTGCTAGGTCGTTCGTCATTAGTTCGAGGCATCGTTAGGTCGCTCGACATTGAGTCGTTGGGTCGCTTCGACGTTAGGTCGTTCGGCCTGCACATTGGACACTCTCGGCCTTGCCTAGCTAGTTCCTATTTGCTCATGATTAGGTTGCTCGATCCTTTCACCAAGTTAGGTCGCTTGACCCCATTCCACCTTAGGTCACTCGGCCTTAAGTGGTTAGGTCACTTGGCCTCTTCACGTCCTTAGGTAGCTCGACCATGTGAGGCCGTTACATTCTTTAGGTCACTCGGTTAGGTCGTTCGCCCTTGTTGACCCTTAGGTCATTGTAGCCACTAGGTCGCTCGGCCTTCTCAACGCCTTAGGTCGCTTGACCTTTATATTGTTAGGTCGCGAGCTCGTTAGGTCGCTCCTCCTGTTCCTTAGCTCGACCTCGTTGGGTCGTTCCCCTTGTTGCACAGCTCAACCTTGATAGGTCGCTCGCCCCTGTTAACAGCTTAGCTCGGCCATGTTTGGTCTTAGGGGTATTTCTGCTTTGATGGTTTTGGAATTGATTTCCTTGGATTTAATTCACGTCTTCGAATGTGAATACTTGTGATTGATTGTTTCTACAATCATTTTTGTGATTTGTCACTTTAAAAATATAAAGGTTCCAATACTAGTACTAAGTATCAAAACTCTTTCATCAAAGCGATTTTAACACTATTTTATTACAAAGCTCTTTTCTTAAACCGTTTTCCAATCTATTAGTATATACAAACCTTTACCTCACTCGTATGAGAAATTGAATTAAACGGCTTAGTAAAACAAGTGGTACGAAACGCTTGTGTTTGCTTCGTTGGTTAACTCTTGGACTTGTTCGATTGAACCTTTTGTGACAATTTTCTAGCGAGGATCTACAGTTTGTTTGTAAATAATTAATTAAGCAAGTGGTTATGGGACACGAAGCTAAACTCATATATTTACTAGCTTGGTGTGATTGACACTTCTTTATGATCAATTACGATCATTTTTGTGATTTAGACTACCAATTGTGTGATGTCTCTTTGTCTACGAGGGAGACTAAACCCCGTTTGTGTGATGTTTCTACATCACATATGTGGGGTAGCGACCCACGGTCTTCGGGCCATTATTGTGGAGCTTCGGCTCAATATTAATGGTTAGCTACCATGAGATAGCGTCTCGTTTTGTGATACACGTGTTGGTGAGTTTTCATGCTCCACAACGGAGTTTCTTATACATTCACCTGTGTTGAATATTTATCAAATATTGTGTATTAAGTTGGTATTTTTCATTCCTAGTTTTAGAACGGATGGATTTTTTGGTGATTTTGACTGGTCTAAAACCCGAGGCGTTACATTTGGTGTCAAACCTTAGGTTAGGTGCGTAACTAAAATTTGTCTAGGTTAGTAAATCAATCTAAAAATTTTACAAACGAAACTACCTTAATTTGATAAATAAAATGGATAGGATAAGGCACCGTACCTCCGACCACGGTTATGGGTAATATTACTATTTTTACTGTGCTTAACTTTAGTTAATTGTTGTTTTTTCGTTATATTTTTCTATCCTTATAATTACGAGGATGAAATTCTATTAAGTAACGGAGAATGTAACAACCGGAATTTCACCACTTAAAAATATACTATTTAAAGTGATTTTAAATATAAAATATATAACATTTTATGATTTAAATAATATTTGATAAGATTTTCAAAGAGAAATATACGTAAAAATAGGAATGATAGCTTATATCGACCAAAGTGACAAAATCATGATTTCAGATAAATAAGTTTCAATGATTAAATAAATTATTTTAATTAATTTATGAGTGTTTATATTTTTAAATAATATTATAAAAAATTATTTTTAAATTTGGTTTACATAAATAAATAGTTTAACTGAAACATTAAAATGTGACCTTAAAACATTTTGTCGAAAATCAAAGTTTGGTCGATTTAAATTTGTCGCAACATTGTTGCGCCTTTATTTTCTTATATGAACATATATTCAAATAGTATAAGTATTATTTAATTCACTAATAGAGTTTACTTTAACTAAATATAATTAGAAAATTCTAGAATGTAATTAATAAAAAGTAAGCATAAAAAGACCAAAAGTGTTATAGAAGTCAAAAAGTAGACATTAAGACAAACAAACATAATTATTATATTCTTTACTTAATACTTAAGTGAAAATGACATAACGTAATGATTTGAAATGTGATGTTAAGTGTTGAAAAAATTAGTTTTCTTAAAGTATAAGCAAAGGGTATTTTGGTCTTTTTACAAAATATATTTTATTCAATAAAATTTCTATAAATAACTAGCACTTCTATACTAAATTACACACACATTCCATTCTTCTTCTTCTTTCTTTTCTAAGCTTCTTCTTCCTCCTTAGAGCTTTAATGGCCTCCATGCCTCTCTTAAATAATTCCAAAAGCGTAACAAAGTTATGGCAAAAATAATCGAAAACGTATACCACTTAAGTCAAGTTCAAGCGAGTAAATTCCATCCATCCACCCAAGGCTGCGCCCACCTAGAAGCCTTCTCTACCTCTTTTCATCTCAACGTCTAGGATAGTGGAGCAATAGCCGGATTTCAAGAAATTTCGAGAAATAGTAGTGAAGCTATAGTCAAATTAGTAGTGAAAAAGTTAGCAAAATTGGTAGGAAGTATGGTTTAGATCTAGAGTTCCTTGCCTAAAGTTTGACGTAATGGAATCCAAAGCGAGTTATTTCTTCTTTTAAGTTCATTAAAATCATTGTTAAGTTGAAAGAGCTTTAAGTGTTAAAAGTGTTGTTTGAAAACCCTTGTTTACTTTGTTTGCTAAAACAATGGTTTTATTTCCTTGTTTGACTATTTGGATGGTTAACTAAGTATTTTAAAATTTAAAAGTTAAATACTTAATGTGGTATACGGAAACGACTAGTACATGTGTTTTGTTTGTGAGATCCAATTAAACTTGGGCGAGGGATGGCACATGTCAAAATGAAATCTTGGATGCTCCAAAACAAATATTAAACTATTTTAACCCAAGGTAAAAGAAAAAGTGTTATAAATATTTGATAGAATAAAGCATTGATTGTCATTTATTGTTTGGTTTATTTCATTGATTGATTGTTTAATTTAGGCTCGACCTATCGATGAGCAGTTTCCTTTTTATATGCATGGGCCGGATAGATAATAAATTGAGAATGATTAAATACGAACAACTTATGATTAGAATTTCACGGTTTGACTATAAGATGTTCGATAAAAATATTGATTAAACAGGAAATATAATAAAAGATATTTATTAAATAATTTGGAAATAAATGATATTTTAACTTTTAAGTGAAATGGTTTCTTCAGAATGAAAATAGAAATATTGGAGAATAAATATTTTGAAGGGATTATATAATAAAATTGATTTATATAAAGAATGGTTTTATAAAAATATTCTAAAAAACGAAAAGATTTTTGAGGACTAAATGCAATGGTTTTAAAATGATTTTTAAAGGATTTGGAAATAGAGTGTGTAAATGATTTTCGAGATATAAAGTGATTTGTTACGTTGCCGATGATTTGGGTAACCCATAACTAAAAAGTGGGAAAGAGAGGTGCAAGCCTCAGTATAGTACGCTCTCATTGTAGAGGGATATACATACCTATATTTATTTTCAAAAGGCTGGGACCCAGTTGCCTTGTTATGGCTAGAAACCTACCGATCAAGTAGCATATATTTTTGTTTGTTTATATATTGATATCATTTCAGAAAGGCGATTTGTTTTCAAATCCCCAAGTAAAAGACTAGTTTGAACATAAAAGATAAACATATTCATATTTCAATAGTTTTGAAATAAGAATTTAGGAATAAAGTCCAAAGTAATAATTTTTGTAAAGATGATTAGATTTGGAAATCTAAATTTGGAACCTACATTTGCATGATATTTGGTATGTAGTTAGGGAATTGCATATTCGTTATTGCATCGTAGGCTCCATGAGTCCTAAGTGTGGTAGGAGAACTATGTTGGCTTGATTCTGTATCTAATCGGATACCCAATTAGATAGAAATACGTAGGCAGTCACAATTGGTAGTGATGCAGCCCCAATATAACATAAAACTTTTTGTTTGTTATTTTCTATATATCGTGGATTGATGTATTTTTCCTGCTTACTATTTTATTCCGCATTGTCATGCTTATTGAGTAGGCTATTGTTGTCTCTCTCCTTAGAGTTGTACAACGGTAGATTTATTTGTATTTGCATTTGTTACGTATAAGAGCATATCTAGTAGATTAAATTGATTACTATGATAGCTTGTACATTTGAATTGTATCCTACGCTTACTAATATTGAAAATTTATCAAATATTGGGTATTAAATTGGTAGTTTTCATTCGTAGTTTTAGAACGGATGGATTTTTCGATGATTTTGACTGGTCTAAAAACCCGAGTCGTTACAGTTGCGTTCATGGCGATTTTATGATTAACTTTCATACATAAAGTTTTGTAATCGAAACTCAAATAAAGAAGTCATCAACTTTTGGAGTTTTCTAATTGAAACAATTCGAAATGAATTAAAAATTAAAAATTCGAATTTGAAACATATGTTAACGCTAATTAGAGATCTTAGGAGTTTAAGGGAACGTTAATGTTAAAACTAGTTAAGGAATTAAATAATAAATTAAACGGAACAATCAAAATGATCAAATATAGGCTACTGGTCAACTGCATAGGGAGGAGCTGTTGATCGATGAATGGAATGATGGCTATCGTTTGGCAAGGCACGAACGATCCAAATTTTATTATTTTAAACTGATTTAAATCTGGCTATTCTTACGCCTTCTAACCACTATAAATTGGAGCCTAGCCCTCTCACTGTTATTCACATATTACTTGGTAATGCAAGAAGAGCTCTGTCGGTTTCTTCTCTACAATTTAGAATTTCTTAGGATTTTTAGGCAAGAGATTTAAATAGGGACAGTTTGGCACATGTCCCTAATAAGTTTCAAAATACACAAAAACCCCAGTAAAAAAGTTTGCAAGTTAGGTCCCTAGAATTAAGTTACCGAATAATGGTATACACTTATGCAATTATTCAGTGAATAATTACAGACATTATGCAATTATGTCAATAAACTGCATACGTTTCCACAATTATTCACTAAAAAATTACGGAAAATTCCACATTTATTCACCGAAAATTTTTGGATATTTCCGTAATTTTTTCAAAAATTTGTGGAAAATTCTGCAATTATTCATCAAAAAATTACGGAAATTTCCTCAATTATTCACCGAAAAAATTGCGTAAATTTATGCAGCTTTTGGATATAATTGCATAAATGTCTGCAATTATTCGGTGAATAATTGCATAACTATATGCAATTACTTAGTAACTTAATTCTAGGGACCTAATTTACATACCTTTTTTTACTAGGGTTTTTATGTATTTTGAAAATTATTAGGGACATGAGCCTAATATTCACTTTTAAATATTTATTTCTAATTCTATTCTTCTCAAATCCTTGAAATTATGAATTTGGTTCATATGCAATCTAATTGTTGTATATTTCAAAAGGAAAAAGTCATAAAAGAGATTAGGAGCATATGCATGATCAAATTCAAGAGGAAGAAGGACACCATTTGTAAGTGGAAATCATAGTCTTGTTTTTGCTTAGTAATTTGATAGTATAAGTTGGATTTGATGTATTCCTTGAGTAATTTTGTTCACGAGAAGACTAAACTAAAACCATAAAACTCTCCTAAAGCGAAATGCCAATTCTTATATTATTGGAATCTCAATTATTCTATATTAAAATAGTGGAATTTGTGTAGCTATTGCGATTTGAATATTTTACATTCTATTCCACTTCTCACTTTTCTCTTTTGTTGTGATTAAGGGTGCTAAAAAGAAAATAAAATAGTAAAAGTTGTGTAAAGTATGGATTCTCTTATCCGTAGTTTGCACTATCAATTTTCATAATTTATGTATGAACCCATCTTTAAGAGGTTAAAGGGTTTGAATTACATGTTCTATTGGTACCGATTCAACTATATTAATAAAAAATAAGTTGGTAACTGATTCCATTTCATTATGCAAGACTATTATTAGGCTACTAATATTAGAAAAATTCTAAAGTTATTTTATGGAGTTAGACTTGTTAAAATTTGAAGTTTTGATATTTGAAATGATTAGATATGATGCAAAACCTTCGCACGCTTAGAAATATTTATTTACATGTATGTGTGTATATGCGTATAAATAACGTATAATTAATAACGCATTAATCGTGCAGAATAAATAAGCTTGTAATTAGCAATAAAACCCCTTAGAAAGAAGTTCGAATAATTAAGGAAAATAATTTATAGTTAAAGGCGAAATAAGGAGATTTCCTTATATGGCCTTAATGCGAAACGCAGTGAGGTATGTACGGTGGTATGTTAGGAGAGTGGAAATATAACTAAGTTATAGGGATGTGAGGTTAGTCAAAAGCATACAGATGTCTTCCCAACTACTCTGGCTACCAACAGTTTAATTTTAGGGTTTATATGAGACATTTGTTAGAACCGCTATTCCTTGATTTTGATGACAATAACTATACAATCATACACATAAAAAATATATTCCATCTACTTGCAGGAAAAAGCTTTCATAAGTCAAGATTGAAGATGATTAACAAAGGAGAGCAATCATCAAAATTAGAAAAGCTAGTATAGTATGTCAGTGTCATAGATATATAGCTTGTAAAATCTCCTTTAGTAGATTTCAAACATTGCACGATCAAAGTTTTTTCAATCTTCATATATCACACAATATTAAATGCAAAATAACATTTGTCAGACGTATGACCTTATATATCAAACATCGTATGACTTTATATATCAAACGTCTGAACATAGCCTCTGATTTTAAATCAAGCATACACATCAGATGTCTGTAAAAAACTCTCAGAAGTTTGACTTTGGCCGCTAATAAAAATATATATAAACGGTCAGACGTCTATACGTATGGACCTGTAACAACCTGCAATTTTGGACCACTCAAATCGACAATAAAACCATATATGTCCGACTTGAATAATTCAAAATACCGCGTTGTTAATTTAAATTTGGCAAACTCAACATATATAGTAAATAAAACATCACAGATCACAGACACGGTGTAATATAATGCAGCGGAATAGATAAAAAATAGTAGTTCATGAAGCTACTATATACATCAGAGTTAGAAATAAAGTACATCCGAATATCTCAAATATAGTGAAGTCTTCAGTACGAACCAATGACTCCTCTGAAATAATCAACTGGAAAAGATGAAAGCTGAATCAATAGTTGGACCTACAACGAAGCTCCAAACTCCAAAGGTGAGTCTCTAATGCTGTGTCTCTCAGTCTGATCCGAGCGTAAAGCAAAACACAAAACACTCGAGTTAGGATTAACATTCTTATATCCATAAATCCAACTCAAGTGAAATATCAACTGAAATATAATTAACTTAGAGTATGTTTGGGATAACCATCCTCTAAGGATCCAAGGAACTATCTACAGGGTAGAAATATACACTGTAACACCATGGTCATTTCAATTTTATTTATATTTCAAAACTAAAATATCATTTTCATTTCAAATATCTCTATTTTCCAAATAAGTATATATATATATCCAATAATTTATGAAGTAAAGTATTTTTATTTCCTCAAACTTCACAAATCGCTTCAAAAATCAACTCGACCTTCCCGTTCAAATTTTATTAAATCAAACTTTATCAATTTCCATTCAATTTAGTTTCTGACTAAACTAATTCAAATTATATCTATTTTAAATACGGATTTGAACCACAAAATGAACCATTTAAATTTCAATATAATTCGAAGTTAATATATTTCGGAGCTTTAAATATTTAACATTTCAAAGAATAAACTTTGATACTTGCGTTTATCTCCCAACTTGAATTTACTATTATTTAGTTTTGAAATATTCACTTAATAAATTCAATATTATTTATATGACCTTAAATTTACATTTTCTATATATTACCTTCAATTTCTTTAGACATGAAACATCCATTAAATTTCTTAAATAAAAATTCAAGTTATAAGATCATATGTTAAAGTTTCAAATTTAATAGTTCCAAATTGATTTAACTAAATAAAATCCTTAATTAATGACAAATTCAAATAAGTCCCAAATATATCTTCAAACCTTAGTTTATAAAATTTATTCCATAAATCTATTTCAGAAATACAAATTTAATAAATCCTTAAACATATTTCATATTAATAAAATCAATCTAAATTAAATATCTTAATATTAAATCTATATATAAAATTACCTTTATATATAATACTTTAAATCAATATTCCTTAAAACCATATATTTCTTTTCAATGCCATAGAAATTATTTTCGAAACATTCATATAGACCACGGCGTCGATGTAAAATTTTCTATTCTATGGACAAGGGATACGGATATTTATCAACTCAATCCGTAAGTTAAATATATACGGGTGGATATCATTTCAACCCGAAATCCCAAATTCAATTCAAATGAAAATCGCTTGGGTTTATCATTTCAACCCATAACGAAATTCTCCTATTCTAAAGTCCGTTCGGGTATGTATCATTTCAACCCATAGTGATTCCTATATTAACAGGGAACTTGCAGAGTGATAACAGATATGAAAATAATAATAACAACAGGCATATAACATCAAAAATAAATTAAACAATAGGATATGGTGTCATATCGCATAAGTGAACAGTTATAGATAATAGCATATATAACAATTTAAATAACTACAGCATCATATTTCAATTATCGTTTCAATTTAATCAAAATTAACAAATAAAAGAATGTTAACCGTGAGTGATTTCACACCTTTCAAGACTAGAGAATGCAAAAGATGACATGGATACGCACACTAATATGGACACTGAAATTTGAATTATAAATCGGATCACGAATTTCAAAGTGAAGTAGGATTGGCACAAATTGGATGAGCGAGACTGATAATCAAGAATATATGAATTGAATCAGAATCAGCCTGATATATACAGAAGTTTTTGCTATTTTAATAAAAATCAAAATTGCATCCCTAAGAAAAATTTAAAGTCGAATCACACACACACATATATATAATTTACCTTTTTTTTCATACATAAACCAATAGTTTTAACATCTGAAATAAAACATATATATTAAATAAAAATCCTTATAATTTTTCCAAACCATTTTAATTTTTACACATAGATCAAAAATTCTATTTACAAATCTAAGACCCAAACCACCCCATACGACCTATGTATATAATATCATTAAGATTTATATTTTAAAATAAGATTAATATAGAAAACTTCAAAAAATTACACTGTTCAAATCCATTTATAAACAACTATATACATATGGTACAAAATCCACTTCACAATACAATTATAAATTTTAAACACTTTACCTATATATATAAACTAATATATAACCACCCATACATAAACAGTAAAGCCTACGCACAGACTTATATAAAATTTTAGACAATGGATGTACGAATTACTTAAATAACTTATATTATAACTTATTTTATAAATATATATAATACTGTAACCTGTGCAGACCAAAAGTATAAGTTAGAATGTAAACTTTATACAATATATATAAATAGCAACTAATATAAACTTTAAAATGTATACAATTTTTTTTTTTGCGAAAGCAACTGGTCTACACTAAAACACATATACACCCTTAACTTTTATGCAAACTTGCATGCCAACTGAAGTGAAAACTTATATATTAGAAAACTAACTCGATACATAAGTGTATGCAAAGTGTGTGTGTGTATATATATATATATATAAGGCTATAAAGATATATCTAAAATTATTATAACTTTATATAAATATATGTCATATACGAACTTAGGAAAATAAACAACTTCAAAAAATCCTATACAACTTCCATAATAATAAGATGTAAATTGACCTTCAATAAAAGTTATAAACCTGTTTATTATAAAACTATATATATACATATAATAACGGATTTACAAAACTCATAAAATAAATCATACAATATGGTTTGTAAAATATACATATATGGACTCAAAGTTAAAACAAAATGAATATAAATCTACTTGCCAAATATGCAGGCTCCATTTGCAGATCCAACACAACTCACACATATTAAATATGCATACACTTCTAGAAACAAAATAAACTTTTCAAAAAAAAAGGAAACCACGTTTGGTATATATATGTATTCAAATCCAACAACTTTATATAAACCACTATACGTATGCGTCTTATATTTTTATACCACTATCAATATGTCATAACTATACCCCATATAAACAAATATGTGTTCCAACTTTGAATGCTAGAATATGCATCAACAGCACGTACAAGGGACGTGTATTGATAAAATCATCCATCTGATAGATAAATATAAAACCATATATAATACATACATACATACATACATACATACATACATACATACATATATATATATATATATATAACACTTGCAAATATAAACTTAACTTACCTATGCCTGGTTATGCGAACAGTAGAGGAAAAGTGGAGGGTCGCTGCGTCTTCGATGGATATTGCGCAAGGGGAAGAGTGGGTTTGGTGGAGGAGCGAAGTTTGGAAAAGGTGAAGGAAAGGCTGAAATTTGTAGTGCCGGGCAAGTTTATATAGAAGAGGAAGAAACAATAAAGAGGGAAAGAAGTGAAATCTGTGAAAAAGCAATAAAAAAAGGAAAGAAATTACGAACAGAAATAAACGGAAATGACTAAATAAAAGTAACCAAAGAAATAGCACAATCACGTGCTATGATTCAGTTGAGGATTTAAGGCAAAATATTCACGTTGATTCAGGAAAATAATCAAAGCAAATAAATGGTAGCTCGTTTCAAATTTGAACTGAAGGAAAGAGAAAATCACAATTCTGGAAAAATATCAAAGTAACAGCTACACATTGATTCAAGAGCTATTAAAGCTATTTTTAAATTATGAAGGCAACATTACTCTGCGTTATATTTTTTAAAATAAGAATGCTGAACGAAAACCAACAGTCAAATATGGTGCGGTGTAAATGGAAAGAGTCACACTGATTACTGAATAAAAATAAAAATAAAACGAATAACCATTTATTATTATTTTTTTAGACGGTGGAAAAATAAAGAAATAAAGGGTCGGTGAAAGTAGGAATGAATATATTAGAAAAGTAACGATTCTGGTAGCAACGGTCATCTTAGATTAAGTTGAAAATTTTATAATAATTTATTACCGAGGCTATGGTTCAAATTTTTTTTAAAGAAAAGAAACCAAAAGGTCACAATTAAAGGTAAGCTTTAAATTTTAAATAAATACAAAACGTATCTAAGTTTATACGTTTATAACTTTCCAGCTGTAGTGTATATGTAACATCCCGCCTTTTCGCACACTTTAAATCGACACACGTGCCAATTCAAATCATACGGAAGGGTGGATTGTTTGGGGTAAATAAGAAAAAATAGAAAGGAGAAAAAAAACTAAACAGAATCTCACAGCGGAAGGATAAAATATAATAATAAATATACAGTTCATAAAACTGTTTACAAAAAATTTGATTCTTCTTTATACAATAAATGTCAGAGTTCACATACCAATAAATATCAATGCAGCGGAATTAAATTGTGTAGTGGAATACTATAGTAGATAGTAATACTACAAATCTTCGTCTTCGTTCTCCAGAATAAAATCTTCAAATCCTGAAACGCTCGGATTGAGCCGAGCGAATTTGAAAAGACAAAAACACTCGAGTCAGAACTAAAAGATCTTATGTGAGTTAAATAAACAGAAATAAATAAAAGTGCAGTAACTTAAAAGATGCTCGGGATTCACATCTCTTAAGGATTCATTAAACTATTTACTATGTAGTATATTTCGCTATTATAATAGTGTTTAGTTGTAAAATAAGCTTACTTTAAAATAGCGTTAAGGCTTTACATTTTCCACCTTAACACGTAATAGTGCAATAGTCTACACAGTGCCTCCATATCTCCTGATCGGGAGACTACGAGAAGACACTCCATAGTTGCGACACAAATAGAAACTCGTAGTAAAGGCTCGGTATGGTAGGTGACACAGCACAACTAGGCAATGCCAGGGTAGATATACCAATAACGCTTCCGAGTCGGTGGCAACGCGTAGCGCGCAGCTACCGCCCACCTCGAACAAACTCCCCCAAATCAAAGAAATCAAAAGTGAAGGTGGCCACCGAATCAATCCAAAGTCAGAGTATAGTATCGAACTGAAGTGTCCGATCAAAGATGCTACCTCATTAACCCGTCAATCGCTCATGTTTTAGCCACCTTATGCCAACTTACGGGAGTTGGGTCCACGTATTTAACTTACAGGAAACGCCGCCACCAACCTACTTCATTATGGAATCTCCACCGCGTACATGGTTGTTAAAGTGGTTTTCGGAGTTGGCAGAGAGTATGACAACTTCCGATCCCGGTCTCTTCAACAACCAAACGTTATTATAACACCGCGGTCTTTAAAAATAGTTTATACTTTAAACCAGAATATAATTATCCATTTCAAACCCATAAATACGATATCATTTCCATTTTCAAAACAAACTCATTTTGATATTATTTTTATAAAACCCAAATCAATAATATCAGTTTTATTTCAAATATATTACTTTTCCAAAATCATACTGCTTTAAAATTTATAATATCTAGAAACCAAACATTTGGATTATAACTTTCAAAACATAATACTTCGAAGTTCATAGCTTTTAAAACCATAACTTCTAAAACTTGAATGGTTTGGATATTCAAACAGTATGTAGAGTAAAATGGTTTGAGTTTAAAATTACTTTATAAAATAAATTACTATCCGCGACTTTACAATTTTATTCATTTAAAATTTAGTCAAAATCCATAAATTTTAAATTCACTTTCAATAAATAAAGCCCTTCAATTTCCCAATATTTCAAACTTGAGTAATTAACAATTTCAAAACTTAAGGTTGGAAATTTATATTCACCAATTCATTGTCCTATTATCTAGTTTGAAACATTCACATAATAAATCCATAAATAAAAGTCAATTTCTAACAATTAAATATTTCCTTCAATTTATTTATACTAGAAATATTCATTTAATTCATCTTGAATAAAATCCAGTTATAAACATCAGACCTTTAAAATTTCCAATTTTAATAAGTTTACACCAACTTGTGGAGTTTAATTTTTAAATAAGCTCAATTCCAAATAAATTTCCAAATTATTTCCCAATATTAATTGATTTGAACCACTTAAAACTCTATATATATCCAATATCTTAAACCTGTACTTAATCATATAATATAAATTATCAAACTCCATTATTCAACTTATTTATTTTCATTTAACAAAATTCATACATAGCTTAAATTCAATAATTTAACTATATATATGTATATACAAAATAAGATTTATATAAGATCAAAAATTTATATTTATTAAACCGTTATCCTATCCAAACCATATAAACCATTTTCAAAATATATACTTATATATATATAGACCGACGGTGTCTGTATATAATTTTCTACCCTATGGTCAAGTGATACAGATATCTATCATTTCAATCCGTAATTTAAAATAAAAATTATGGTTATATATCATTTCAAACCGCAATCCCGAATGAAATGAAATGCATAAAAACTTGCATTCAATAAAAATAAATATCCATCCATCCATCAAAATCATACATCCATTTATTTCAGTCATCATCCAAATTTAAACAATACATCAAATATAACAGGTGATAAATAACTGGTATCAACTATCAGTATATATCCAAATATATTATAACTGGTAGTTTATATGCAATAAAAATAAATATAAATTTAACGGGCAGTTAGTATGCAATAAATAATAAATAACGATTTAAATAAATAAATGCAATTAACTGAGATGATGATTAAAAATAGGACAAACAAACATAAATAAATTTCAAATCACATCACATATCAATTTAACAAACATATGAAATTTAGAAATTGTGAGTGGGTTAAAACACTCACCTTTTGAATTTAAATTGAATTAAAATCCAATTTAAACCCAAAAATTCAACAGCCTTAGAATCTGCCCAAACAAGCGTCAAAAAGTCATAAATATCAATACGATCCTAATAAAAAATATCGCGCGTAAATCGGACATTGTATGCGAAAGTTATTCAAGTTATAAGATGACTATTGCCATAATAAAGTGTGTGTGTGTGTGTGTATGTATATATAGTGATACTAAAATAAACAAAATAAACACTAAATTTCACATTTTGGGATGAGGAGACAAGGGTACCTGCTAAAAAGGTGGTGGCAAGGCTTGGGTGAGGTGGAGAGGCTTTCATGCAACTCAAAGCTTCAAGAAGGAATAGGAAAAGTGTTGCAAGCAGGTGAGGGAGAAAATGAAATAGGGTCATGTTTGCATAACGAAGTTCAGTGAGATTGGAAAATTAAAATGAGGCTAAAGGAGGATGGAACCAATGAAATGAATGCTTCAGGTAGCAAAAATGAAAATGTATACATTGCAAACAAAGAGGTGGTAACGAATAATAAATATAGAGTAACAAATGGACCACTTGTACAAAAACTTTGAGATCCTATTTCAAAACGTCTACTCCGCTAAATTTATTTCTATTAACTGTAACGACCCAGAATTTTAATTTATTAAAATTTGTATATTTAATTAATTTTAAATATTAATAAGTGAATTTATAAGTGGAATAAATTTTATTTCGAATAATTGGATTTAATTGGATAATTAAATCGATAATTTAATATGTGAAAATACAGAAATAATTAAAATTGGGTTAAATATGATTGAAAATGATTTGTAAAATTTTATTTTATCATATTGAAGTTAGAACGATGTTTTAGAACTTTTAAAATCGAATTAAAAGTTTATTTGTGAAAATTGAATATTCTAATATTTAATCGACTAGTGAAAATAGCCAATTTTTGAACAGTCTCAGAATTGGACGAGACCAGTTCCATTGGATCCGTAATTGTTAGTTATTATCAGATTACAATTTTCGCAGCAATCGGGGTTATCGTTTGACCGTGGCAGCTCGAAACGCATCGAAATTGTTTTAATATTAATTTGGCGAGTTAAAATAGCCATTTTTTAAAAAGTCTCGGATTTCGACGAAACTAGTTTCATCGGATCCGTAATATGATATTATTGTATGGTTTCAAATTTCGTGTCAATCGGATTTATCGTTTGTCCGGTGCAAGCTAAAACGCCTAGAAAATCGTTTAAATCGGTTTAATTTAAATCGAACGTTTATTGCCATAACTCGCACAGATGACTGAATTAGCTTTCAAATCCTATTCCATTGTGTCCGGAACGTGGGGTAAACCTTAGAAACGATGGTCACCGCGCGTGAATCGGAGTTTGGAAATTCGGGAATGAATAGTGTCGTTCGATTTTCTATAAATAGCCCCCTCTCTTCACAAATTAAAAAAAATAAAAAAATAAAACCCTAAACCTAACAGCAGCCGCCAACTTCAAGAAATGAATGGTCGAAATCTTCCTACCTTTCTCCTCTAATTTCTTTCAATCCACTCAATATCATTGAAAACTTTCAACTAGCAAATCGAAGAGCATCCTGAGAGCTTCAAATCTATAAGGAGATGAT
This sequence comes from Allium cepa, assembly GCA_030765085.1. Taxonomy (NCBI): domain Eukaryota; kingdom Viridiplantae; phylum Streptophyta; class Magnoliopsida; order Asparagales; family Amaryllidaceae; genus Allium; species Allium cepa. Next base: position 761,069,703 of record CM060937.1, on the reverse strand, counting down.
CGTGTCTCGTGTAGCGTGGAAGGAGAAATCATGGCCGAAAGGGGCCGGTTTTGTGCGCGTTTTTCGAGCATAACAGATGACCGAGCGTCGCCGGTCTCTGGGCAAGCATGGAGCGCATGTGGAGCTTCGTGATGACGTAGTTCGATCGTCGCCAAAGTCAATGGATAGGTCGCGTTTTTGAAGGAGGAGGGGCGGCCGATGGGTTCTGTTGCGTGAATACGTGAGGAGGAAGAAGAAAGGATGGAGGGCCAGGATGTTAAGGTATTTGATCGAACGGCTTTGAATGAATCTAGGTTAAAATATAAAAATAAATGTTGTAAATTATTATATAAAAATTCGTGTAACTTCATAAATGCATATCTTTTTCATACGAGGTTGAAAACGCGCGATACCAGTTGCGTTGGAATCGTCTGGACGAGCACTACGCTATGGAATTGGATTGGAGTCATTGGGATTTAGTGGGAATTTCGGGTAAAATGAAACGCGCGTTTAATTTTATTCGAAATAAGTCGCTAAAACGAAATTGAAATCAAGGTGAGAACTTCTCACTCAGTCGAATCAGTTTCGATTTTATTTTAAATAGTTATATTTAAATTTCTTGAATGCATGTTTGAATGATGATTGTTATCTATTGATTGTTAAATAGACATTATGCGCCGTTAGTAAGCAGATGTTATTTATTAAAAACATATACCGCGAATATTTCATAAACAGTGGTATTATATATAATAGCAATATATATATATTGGCATATGTATATATTGCAGTTGTTGATTTCCCGCATTGTATAGCGGATGAGACCCTATTGCGCCGTCTATTAAGCGGATAATATTTTAAATCCCATATACCGCGATAATTTCATACTGGAACGAAATTGGTATTGTGCTAACATCTTTGGATGCAGGAAAACAGGTAGGAGGGATCCAACTAGATTCCTCAACAGTATTTATTTGATTTTGGATATTTTGATATTCGTTGATTATCATATCGATATATGATATCGTTGTTGTCGTGATTGACTATTTGGTGTGTAGCATCATTGGACCAAATTTTGGAATTTTAAAATGATTTTTAAAGTGATTTTTGGAGAGTATACGTTTATAAAATATTTTTGGAATTGATTCATTTTAAATAAATAAACGATATAATTTTAATGTTATAAAAATTATGGTTTTTGAGAAATATAGTTAAAAGTTGATTTTTGAGAAAAATATGGGTTAACGATTTTATAAAATAGTTAATCGGGATTTTTAAATTTATTATAAAAAGTTGAAAATATAGGATTTATAAAATTTAATTATTTTATAAATCAAAATAATGAAATTATAAAGGACTTTAAAGACGTTTTGAAATAATAGTATAAATTGATTTATATAAGAGATTATAAAATGGAAAATTTATAGATTAAAATATTGGAATTATAAAACGAGTTTTTATAAGTGTTAGAATGAATGGTGAATAAATTTTGTAAATGAATGAAATTTATAGAATTATAAACGGTGAAGTTATAAATGGAATTTTATAAGCAGTAGGTTTATAAAATTTGTAAAGTTATTTAAAGAATGGATTTTTGATAAATAAATGAATCTTATAAGTTATAAGATTTATAATTTGGAAATCTTAAAAAGAACGATTTTGTAAAATAATCGTTTTATAAGCATTTAACTTATAATATGAACCTTTGGTTTATAATTGAGTTATAAATTCAAATAGCTTAATAAATGAGATTTATAAAAAGGAAGATGTTATAAAATAAATAGGAATGGAATTTATAAACATTGTTTTTATAAATCCGCAAAACGACTTATTTTGATAAGTAAGTTGCTATAGCATATTAAAGGAGTTATATTCACGTTTTAGACAGTGAATAATCCTTTAAGATAAAATGTATAGAAGTGATGAAATTGGTTAACGTAGTATATTCACGTTTTTGAATAGTGAATAATATGTTAAAGAAATTGTTTTGAATGTGATGTTTTAAATAGAATTAAAACGATCTAATAATGTTTTCAAAACGTGTTGAGATTCGAAACCATAGATTTCAACATTCATTGTTGAAATAGACGTTTTCGAGAAATAAAAGGAAATGGTGGACTATAACACTGTTGTTATAGTAAATGACTTCCGAAAGGAAATGTTTTGTATAGTATTGGGATTTGTATATCTATTTTAATTTCGAATCACTATACTAGTGATTTTGGGTTGTCGTAACGATGTTTTACGCAACATTCGTTTTGTCCCAAATAAATATGGTTAAGAGAATGATTTCCTTAAAGAATGAAATATATGCTTAATTTCGATTTAAGTATATTGAATATTTTCCAAAGGTTGAAAATAAATAAATTTTGTGAATTACTTATGAATAAATAAGTATGGAAATGTTTTTCCAATGTGAAATGAAACGTTTTGAGAATTTATCTTTTTGAAGATAAATTGAAATGAATAATTGAAATCGTATATGCATGGATATTTTGGAATGTAAGTTCACTATGGAATTTATAAAAGAAAGGGGGATTTGTTTAAAAGTAAATATTGATTTATTTTTGAAGTACTGAAATTATATATCTTGTAAAGATATTTTTGGGAAATAAATAATTTGGAAAATTATTTGGAATCTGGTGATGTCGTGCATATCCATTGATAGTTCAATAACCGACTATCAGTATTTACCTTTGAAAGGTATTTGTTGTGATTTGTTTGAATTGGAATGCCACATTTATTTTTAAATTATTGCACTCGTTATCCGGATTACCCATTCCGAATAGTGATACGACGTAATGGATCGCATTGAAGACCGGTGTTGAAGACCGGATATTTTTGAAAGCGAAAGGACAACTCGTCGATTGTCTTTGCACCGAGTGGCTACGGTATAGAGACTCCCTATGTGATGGGAAGTCCGGACGTGATTAGAGATTATCCGGATTGCAAGGACTTCTTTGTAAGTGCCTTCGGTTCTGTTCGAGCCCGGAACAGACTTGTATGGATTGTATGTCTGACATTACAAATTGAGATATAAAGCTGATTTCTTTTAAATATATTTCTGTTGGTGGCGGAGAATTTATTCTCTTAGCTTAACACCCTCTGAGACGTACGAGCTCAGAGGTTATGTAGTTGAAGGTTATCAGCTATATATTCCCAATTTGGTAATGTGACATGCTGAGTGTTGCTATGAAATGATCATTGTGTCGATCATTTGTGATAGGATCATTTGTTTGATCGTTTATCTTGGTGATCATTTCTATGATCATTTGTTGACCCAAAGCATGGCTTTTGTATAAAGTATGTCTTTGTGGACGAGACTTCGTCGAGCCTCACACCCCGGAATGGTCAAAACATGAAAGATACGGCAAGGTTATGAGGGGTAGCTCCCTTTAGGGTATGTGCATTTCCTTCTGGAAAAGGGTGGTATCAATGTATGGAGCCCATATACTTACTCATGTTGAAACACTTTATTTATGATTGTGTGATGATGGTGACGAGCGCTAGGTTAAAGGTCCCAAAGGACCGGGGGATGGCATACTCGTGTCAGTAGTTACCCAGTTAGGGGTAACCCGGCATTGTGTTGGAAGAGATCCGGTTTGGTTCTTGGGGACGTCCTTCCAGAGGCGTTCTCATGTGGCAATGGGAAGTTCCTTGGCCTGACCATTCGTTGGAAATCCAAAGAAACAATACGATCTTGTACGGTTTTAGTTGTATAACCTGCCATGGAATGTGGCGGTAACCTGCTATTGAACATGGTAGCTATAGTAGGCATAAGTGCGAAACGTCTATGCTAGCTTAGATTTATATCTTTATTTTCGAAATGAATTTTTTCTACACTATGCACTAGTAATAATATCAAATGTTCTTTTTAATGCGTATCAAGCATCTTTGATTATCATAAGGAGAAATCTCCTCTGATTTGCGTTTGCATTGTGTGTGTGCGGGAGGCCTTATGGTAGTCTCATTTTTAAAAGCATTGCGAATTGAGTTTAAAAATATTCCTCTATTTTGATTTTTAAAGATAAATAAACTGTTTTGAGTTCTCACACCAGTCACATGACTGACTCGGAGTTTATTGTTTTCCTTCCTAAACTCTGGATGCCCACCAATTTCCACACGGGCAGTCAAGTGTTAAGGTTTATCAGGATATTTCTGGAGTTGCTAGAGGCAAGCTGGATGGCATGGCGTATTACTAGTATATAGTATTTCTTTTTCCGCTGTTTGATATTGTTGTTGTTGTACACTCTGATGTAATGAAATGAAATGTGATGTAATGTAATAACTGATATAGTTCTTTGTTTAAAGATTATTCATTTATGTATTATATGTTGTTCCGCTGCGAATTGTGAGATTCTGTTGTTGTTTTGTTGTTTTCTGTTCTGTTCCGTTCTATCTATTTTCTTTTCTCTCTATTATCTATCTTTTTCTCTCTTCTTCTGTCTTTTTCTTTTTCTTAAAACCCTAACTATTCGGTTTTTCGGCAACGAAAAATCGCGTATGTTACATTTGGTATCAAGAGCATATGGTTAAGCGACAACCATGGTTCTGTTAGGTATTACTCATTAGAGATAGAGTCAGTAGTACTCTAGAATGAGTCTGAGTGTAATAATAGCTATGAGAGCGTATTTGTTAGTGAATATAAAATTGTTTTATATTGTGATGATTGGTTTATTGAGTGGCATATGAACCTTCGTCAGCACGGTCTGGACAACTATGCCGAAGGGGTTTATAAACACTTGAATAGAACAATTCGACACAGTATTGTTTTAAATTGGGTAAATGGAATAATTTTACCTTGATTATTTTATATGTAAAGGAATAATTTTTCAGAATTATTAAATTGTATATAAGTTGATAAGAAAATGTAAGAATACATGTATAATTTATTAAAAGGTTGTTTGAATAATCCAAATAAAAGAATAATTGTATAAGTAAAAAGAATCATAAGAATTGAATTATAATTAATGTGATTTACAATTGTGAAAAAAACTTATATATATAAGAAGTGAAACTATATGAATATATTTATGAATATGAGTTGTAAATAAAAATAAATTTAAGTTAAGTAAAAACAAATAATGTTTAAATGAAGTATAACTTAAGAGATGTTGAATGAAGTTGATATTGGTATCAAAGTAAATTAATAAAGTTAAATGATAAATGTGAACTTGAGTTATATAAATGAATTGTAATTGAATTGAATTAATGCATTGAATATTAATCAATTGAATGTGAATAATTGGTATGAAATGATGGATGTAAGTGTTAATTCATTAAAATCTAATGTTATTGGAAAGTTGAATAGTTGAATGAAAATCAGTTTAATTAAACCAATTGAAAGCAAAGGAATTTGGTTGTAATTAATAAACATTTGTTGTTATTTGATTGTTAGTTGATTGTATATAATTCATTAAGAGTAAATGAAATTAGAAAGTTAAAGTAATTGAAATCCAATTGGAAGTTAAATGAATCTTAAATAGAATTGAATTTGATTTGGGAGTGAATCAACTTGAATATGGATTAGTGAATATAAACTAATTGAAAATGAATGTTAGTAAGAAACAATCCAATGTTAATGAATCAAATGTGATTAAATTGAAAAACCATTTCATTGAATATTAAAGAGAATATGAATGAATATTTATTGGTTATGAATTAGTTGAATGCTAGTTGGTTGATGGTTGAATATATAGCTTTCGTTGCATTTGCTATGTTGGCATATATAGTTATTATGTTGCTATATGTTGTATATTGATACTATTTTCATATATGCATGATTCTCATGTTGTTGTTGAGTGTTTAGTAGGTGCGGATTTGCGTTTGCTTCGCATTTGGAGCTCACTTTCGCGCTATATTAGCCGTATATGCTCGCTAATAAAATATAAGGTACATATCTCGGATTAAATATCGTACTTTTACACTTTTTTTCCCTGCGGGATGCCTCATTACTTGATGAGATGTATATTTGTGATATATATACTGTCATTTTTTTTTTCGGATCGAGCCGCGCAAAGGGGACTATGGCGAATTTTTCCGAAAATTTAAGGCGTTAGAATATTTTTGAGAAAATTGGAAAGTTTGAAAACTATAATTTTGATTTGGAATTGAAAGTCAAACAATAGTGGTTGTTTTTGAAAAGATAACTAAGTATGATTTGGAAACTTAGTAAAGTTATTATAAGAAGTTTGACTACGGATTTTGGGAAAGTTAATAGATTCTGTAACTTTTCTTACTTGATAATTTCGAGGACGAAATTCTTTTAAGGGGGGAAGTATGTAACGACCCAGAATTTTAATTTATTAAAATTTGTATATTTAATTAATTTTAAATATTAATAAGTGAATTTATAAGTCGAATAAATTTTATTTCGAATAATTGGATTTAATTGGATAATTAAATCGATAATTTAATATGCGAAAATAAAGAAAAAATTAAAATTGGGTTAAATATGATTGAAAATGATTTGTAAAATTTTATTTTATCATATTAAAGTTAGAACGATGTTTTAGAACTTTTAAAATCGAATTAAAAGTTTATTTGTGAAAATTGAATATTTTAATATTTAATCGACTAGTGAAAATAGCCAATTTTTGAACAGTCTCAGAATTGGACGAGACCAGTTCCATTGGATCCGTAGTAGTTAGTTATTATCAGATTTCAATTTTCGTAGCAATCGGAGTTATCGTTTGACCGTGGCAGCTCGAAACACATCGAATTTTTTTTAATATTAATTTGGCGAGTTAAAATAGCCATTTTTCAAAAAGTCTCGGATTTCGACGAAACTAGTTTCATCGGATCTGTAATATGATATTATTGTATGGTTTCAAATTTCATGTCAATCAGATTTATCGTTTGTCCGGTGCAAGCTAAAACGCCTAGAAAATCGTTTAAATCGGTTTAATTTAAATCGAACGTTTATTGCCATAACTCGCACAGATGACCGAATTAGCTTTCGAAACCTGTTCCATTGTGTCCGGAACGCGAGGTAAACCCTAGAAATGCTGGTCATCGCGCGTGAATCGGAGTTTGAAAATTCCGGAATGAATAGTGTCGTTCGATTTTCTATAAATAGCCCCCTCTCTTTACAAATTAAAAAAAAAAACCCCTAAACCTAACAGCAGCCGCCACCTTCAAGCAATGAATGGCCGAAATCTTCCTACCTTTCTCCTCTAATTTCTTTCAATCCACTCAATATCATTGAAAACTTTCAACTAGCAAATCGAAGAGCATCCTGAGAGCTTCAAATCTATAAGGAGATGATCGTGTCTCGTGTAGCGTGGAAGGAGAAATCATGGCCGAAAGGGGCCGGCTTTGTGCGCGTTTTTCGAGCATAACAGATGACCGAGCGTCGCCGGTCTCTGGCCGAGCATGGAGCGCGTGATGAAGTAGTTCGATCGTCGCCAAAGTCAATGGATAGGTCACGTTTTTGAAGGAGGAGGGACGGCCGATGGGTTCTGTTGCGTGAATACGAGAGGAGGAAGAAGAAAGGATGGAGGCCAGGATGTTAGGGTATTTGATCGAACGGCTTTGAATGAATCTATGTTAAAATATAAAAATAAATGTTGTAAATTATTATATAAAAATTCGTGTAACTTCATAAATGCATATCTTATTCATACGAGGTTGAAAATGCGCGAAACCAGTTGCGTTGGAATCGTCTGGACTAGCACTACGCTATGGAATTGGATTGGAGTCGTTTGGAGTTAGTGAGAATTTCGGGTAAAATTAAAGGCGCGTTCAATTTTATTCGAAATAAATCGCTAAAACGAAATTGAAATCAAGGTGAGAACTTCTCACTCAATCGAATCAGTTTCGATTTTATTTTAAATAGTTATATTTAAAATTCTTGAATGCATGTTTGAATGATGATTGTTATCTATTGATTGTTAAAATAGACATTATGCGCCGTTAGTAAGCGGATGTTATTTATTAAAAACATTTACCGCGAATATTTCATAAACAGTGAAATTGGTATTATATATAATAGAAATATATATATATATATATATATATTGGCATATGTATATATTGCAGTTGTTGATTTCCCGCATTGTATAGCGGATGAGACCCTATTGCGCCGTCTATTAAGCGGATAATATTTTAAATCTCATATACTGCGATAATTTCGTACTGGAACGAAATAGGTATTGTGCTAACATCTTTGGATGCAGGAAAACAGGTTGGAGGGATCCAACTAGATTCCTCAACAGTATTTATTTGATTTTGGATATTTTGATATTCGTTGATTATCATATCGATATATGATATCGTTGTTGTCGTGATTGACTATTTGGTGTGTAGCATCATTGGACCAAATTTTGGAATTTTAAAAATGATTTTTAAAGTGATTTTTGAAGAGTATACGTTTATGAAATATTTTTGGAATTGATTCATTTTAAATAAATAAACGATATAATTTTAATGTTATAAAAATTATGGTTTTTGAGAAATATAGTTAAAAGTTGATTTTTGAGAAAAATATGGGTTAATGATTTTATAAAATAGTTAATCGGGATTTTTAAATTTATTATAAAAAGTTGAAAATATAGGATTTATAAAATTTAATTATTTTATAAATCAAAATGATGAAATTATAAAGGACTTTAAAGACGTTTTGAAATAATAGTATAAATTGATTTATATAAGAGATTATAAAATGGAAAATTTATAAATTAAAATATTAGAATTATAAAACGAGTTTTTATAAGTGTTAGAATGAATGGTGAATAAATTTTGTAAATGAATGAAATTTATAGAATTATAAACGGTGAAGTTATAAATGGAATTTTATAAGCAGTAGGTTTATAAAATTTGTAAAGTTATTTGAAGAATGAATTTTTGATAAATAAATGAATCTTATAAGTTATAAGATTTATAATTTGGAAAGTCTTAAAAAGAACGATTTTGTAAAATAATCATTTTATAAGCATTTAACTTATAATATGAACCTTTGGTTTATAATTGAGTTACAAATTGAAATAGCTTAATAAAGGAGATTTATAAAAAGGAAGATGTTATAAAATAAATAGGAATGGAATTTATAAACATTGTTTTTATAAATCCGCAAAACGACTTATTTTGATAAGTAAGTTGCTATAGCATATTAAAGGAGTTATATTCACGTTTTGGACAGTGAATAATCCTTTAAGATAAAATGTATAGAAGTGATGAAATTGGTTAACGTAGTATATTCACGTTTTTGAATAGTGAATAATATGTTAAAGAAATTGTTTTGAACGTGATGTTTTAAATAGAATTAAAATGATCTAACGATGTTTTCAAAACGTGTTGAGATTCGAAACCATAGATTTCAACATTCATTGTTGAAATAGACGTTTTCGAGAAATAAAAGGAAATGGCAGACTATAACACTGTTGTTATAGTAAATGACTTCCGAAAGGAAATGTTTTGTATAGTATTGGGATTTATATATCTATTTTAATTTCGAATCCCTATACTAGTGATTTTGGGTTTTCGTAACGATGTTTTACGCAACATTCGTTTTGTCCCAAATAAATATGGTTAAGAGAATGATTTCCTTAAAGAATGAAATATATGCTTAATTTCGATTTAAGTATGTTAAATATTTTCCAAAGGTTGAAAATAAATAAATTTTGTGAATTAGTTATGAATAAATAAGTATGGAAATGTTTTTCCAATGTGAAATGAAACGTTTTGAGAATTTATCTTATTGAAGATAAATTGAAATGAATAATTGAAATCGTATATGCATGGATATTTTGGAATGTAAATTCACTATGGAATTTATAAAAGAAAGGGGGATTTGTTTAAAAATAAATATTGATTTATTTTTGAAGTATTGAAATTATATATCTTGTAAAGATATTTTTGCGAAATAAATAATTTGGAAAATTATTTGGAATCTAGTGATGTCGTGCATATCCATTAATAGTTCAATAACCGACTATCAATATTTGCCTTTGAAAGGTATTTGTTGTGATTTGTTTGAATTGGAATGCCACACTTATTTTTAAATTATTGCGCTTGTTATTCGGATTACCCATTCCGAATAGTGATACGACGTAATGGATAGCATTGAAGACCGGTGTTGAAGAACGGATATTTTTGAAAGCGAATGGACAACTCGTCGATTGTCTTTGCACCGAGTAGCTACGGTATAGAGACTCCCTATGCGATGGGAAGTCCGGACGTGATTAGAGATTATTCGGATTGCAAGGACTTCTTTGTGAGTGCCTTCGGTTCTGTTCGAGCCCGGAACAGACTTGTATGGATTGTATGTCTGACATTACAAATTGAGATATAAAGCTGATTTCTTTCAAATATATTTCTGTTGGTGGCGGAGAATTTATTCTCTTAGCTTGATACCCTTCTCTGAGACGTACGAGCTCAGAGGTTATGTAGTTGAAGGTTATCAGCGATATATTCCCAATTTGGTAATGTGACATGCTGAGTGTTGCTGCCAAATGATCATTGTGTTGATCATTTGTGATGGGATCATTTGTTTGATCGTTTATCTTGGTGATCATTTCTATGATCATTTGTTGACCCAAAGCATGGCTTTTGTATAAATTATGTCTTTGTGGACGAGACTTCGTCGAGCCTCACACCCTGGAATGGTCAAAACAGGAAAGATGCGGCAAGGTTTTGAGGGGTAGCTCCCTTTAGCGTATGTGCATTTCCTTCTGGAAAAGGGTGGTATCATGGTATGGAGCCCAGATACTTACTCATGTTGAAACACTTTATTTATGATTGTGTGATGATGGTGACGAGCGCTCGGTTAAAGGTCCCAAAGGACCGGGGGATAGCATACTCGTGTCAGTAGTTACCCAGTTAGGGGTAACCCGGCCTTGTGTTGGCAGAGATCCGGTTTGGTTCTCGGGGACGTCCTTCCAGAGGCGTTCTCATGTGGCAATGGGAAGTTCCTTGGCCTGACCATTCATTGGAAATCCAAAGAAACAATACGATCTTGTACGGTTTTAGTTGTATAACCTGCCATGGAATGTGGCTGTAACCTGCTATTGAACATGGTAGCTATAGTAGGCATAAGTGCGAAATGTCTATGCTGGCTAAGATTTATATCTTTATTTTCGAAATGAATTTTTTCTACACTATGCACTAGTAATAATATCAAATGTTCTTTTTAATGCGTATCAAGCATCTTTGATTATCATAAGGAGAAATCTTGTGACGCCCCACCTCTATACCCACGCTAGCCAAGAACACTCCGGAGTAGTGCTGTCAACTAACACGGAGAATAAGGCTGTTGAGGAGTGACCATCCATGTAATTGCTTATCACACGGTGGCTATAAATAATCTTCGAAAACAAACATAGAAATAATCATATCACAAATCAGTCACAGATATCCATATCACAAAGGCGGAAGAAGATATGAATATATAACTAACACATGAAAGTGTACATCAGAGTAGTGGTCAGTAAGATCCACGATAATACAAAAGAATAGCAACACGTGCTATACAAAAGAATACAACTATGAGTCTATATCTCAAGTGTATACAACAAAAACTGCTAATCTAAACAGTTAGCCAAAAGTCAGAGTGATGAATCCCTGGGAAGAAGTCAAGCAGAAGCACATGTAACATCTCGGTCTGACCCGAGTATTATTTAAGAAAATAATAAACGGGTCAGTCTAGCTATAAATATCAGATGACATGATATAACATAAAAGATATGGCATAAACATAAACATCCATAATGACATACCACTATAAGTATGTAAATAATGATCAACAGAAGATCAATCAATAAGAGATAATCAATATCACAAGAATCTTCTCAAAGATTCGGAAAGGGCATCATACCCCAAACTTGTACTCATAACAAGTCAATGACATAAATTCTAGAAATCAATGCAAGAAATCCAGAAATCATAGAAAAGAGAAAGAGGCCTATCACATGACGGTCCGAAGACCAAGGGGAGCTACCCCACATGTGTGAATGGAATCACACAGATTAAGGTCCAGACTAACCAAAAAGCAAAAAGGTATGTGTGAGTGGAATCACACAAGTGGTGTCTAGTCTAACCTCGCAACAGGAGACATCTTATAGTTCCTAGTCTAAATCATCAGAATGATCGTCATGATCAACGAGAAGTGTCAATTTCACTAAGCTAGTAAATATAGAAGTTTAGCTTCATGTCCCATAACCACTTGCTTAACTTAAATATTTACGAACGAACTGCAAATCTTCACTAATAAAATGTGTCAAAAGTGGTTCAATCGAACAAGTCCAAGAATTAACCGACGAAGTGAACACAAGCGTTTCATACCACTTGTTTTACTAAGTCGTTTAATTAGATTTCTCACCCGAGTGAGGTAAAGGTTTGTATATACTAGTAGATTGGAAAACGGTTTAAGAAAAGAGCTTTGTTACGGAAAATAGAGTTGAAATCATTTTGTTGAAAGTGTTTTGATATTTACTACTAGTATTGAAACCTTTATATTTTTAAAATGACAAATCACAGAAGAGATTGTAGAAACAATCATCACAAAGATCACATTCGGAGATGTGAATAAAATCCAAGGAAATCAGCTCAAAAGCATTAAAGTGGAAGTTCCCCAACGACCAAACGTGGCCGAGATAACCAGAGATGGTTTGTCTCGAAGAATGGTCAACTCAGCATCTCAACAAAGCAAGTTCTGTTGAATGTTTTTCAGATAAGATCCCCTACGGAGGGGGGGTCCAGAGGGGGTGGCAACCCCCCAAGGTGGGGGTGTGGGGGCAACACCACCGCTTACGGGGTTCGACCTGCCCGGTCAGGTCGCGGGGGTCCAGGGGGCAACGCCCCCGGCGGGGTGCGGGGCAGCGCCCCGACCAAAACGGTACGACCTAGTGAAGACAAAATGAGGTCTAACGACCTAAGGGTCTCAAGGGTCAAGCGAACTATCGGGATAAGGTCCAACGACCTACGAGTTAAAGGTCCAACGACCTATAGGGTTATAAGGTCATACGACCTAACGACTCAAGGGTCTAACGACCTAACGACTCAAGGGACTAACGACCTAACGACTCAAGGGTCATACGACCTAACGACTCAAGGGTCATACGACCTAACGAGCTATGGCCAAACGACCTAACGACTCAAGGGTCTAACGACCTAAAAGTATAAAGGTCATGTGACCTATTGGTTTAAGAGGCGAGCGACCTAAGTGTTACGACCTGAGAGTCGAACGACTTAAGGGTCTAACGACCCAACGACTCAAGGGTCATACGACCTAACGACTTAAGGGTCATACGACCTAACGACTCAAGGGTCTAACGACCCAACGACTCAAGGGTCATACGACCTAATGACTCAAGGGTCATACGACCTAACGACTCAAGGGTCTAACGACCCAACGACTCAAGGGTCATACGACCTAACGACTCAAGGGTCATACGACCTAACGACTATGGACGAACGACTTAACTCCGAACGAGCTAAAAATGGCCAGAACGACCTAGGGTTAACTCGTGAACGACTCACGACCTATGGACGAACGACTTAACTCCGAACGACCTAAAAATGGCCAGAACGACTTAAGTGCAGAAAATTCAACAAAATGCTAAAAATTAGAGTTTTTCGCCAATCCAATCCAAACAAAATGCTAACATGCATGCAAAAATGATAGGGAATCATTCCCAACAGTCCAATATAGTTATAGGCTAGAATTGTGAGATATAAATCTCACCTTTGCACCAAATATCAATGAAAATGAAGTTTTAAGCAAGCAAGAATCAATCCTTCTTCTATCTAAGCACAAGAAGCTTGAATCCAATGTCTTCTTCTTGAATTTGGAGTAGAAAGATGGATTGCAATTGAATTTGAGTTTTGGAATTTTAATTTCCCATTCCCTCCACCATTAATGCCAAAGCTTGATTAGTTAGGAAATTTATGAAGAGTGAGGAGAAGAGGGTTGGAACTTGGGCTTAACAGGCTAAACTAACCCAAAGTCCAAAGCGGGAAAAGTTAGTGAAATTTCACTAACTCCAAACCTATCGATGTGTATACTTAAAAAAGTTGTAAACGGCATTTCGAACTCAATGGAAGTGGTCTTGAGTCCTAATTTGACCGTTTGCAAAAAGTAGCTTTTCGGACCAAAATCTGATTAACGAGTTAATATTTTAAATAAAATATTTAAATACAAACTCGATAAATATGCGGGTTGTTACAGACTCCCCTCTTTAAAGAAATTGCGTCCTCGCAATATATATAAGATGGAAATAAAAAGTAACAACCATAAAAGCATATTAACACAAGAGGAATTTTGAAATAAGAAGTTCACCTCAAGGAGCAGGAGTAAGCAAGTCCGGATGTGTACGCTCGATGAATTCTCTGGATTCCCAAGAACAATCCTTAGGATTTGAGGACCATTGAACCTTCACAAGCAGAACATCTTTATTTCGAAGTCGTTTAACCTCAGAAGCTATAATTCGAATAGGATGCTGCTCATAAGTTAAATTCCGCAAAACTTCAATTTCTTCCACAACAGCAGGCTCAAGAATAGAATCAGAATCCCGAAGGCATTTCCGTAATTGAGAAACGTGAAATACATCATGCATAGCAGAAAACTGAGCCGGCAATGCAAGGCGATAAGCCATGGAACCAATACGTTCAGTGATAGGAAATGGCCCAATATATCGAGGCGCTAACTTCCCCGATCGACTGAAACGTACAACACCCTTCATAGGTGAAACACGAATAAAAACAGGATCCCCAACAGAAAATTCTAATTTCCTTCTTCGATTATCGGCATAGGATTTTTGTCTACTCTGGGCTTCTTTCATCCTATGTGGAATAAGTTCAATCTTTTCCGTGGAATCGCGAATAATGTCTGGACCTAAAACCAGCTTCTCACCGGCCTCAAGCCAACAAGAAGGAGATCGGCATGGCCTTCCGTAGAGTGCCTCGAAAGGTGCCATACCAATACTAGATTGGAAGCTATTATTATAGGAAAATTCAACAAGTGAAATATGATCTTCCCAACTTCCACCAAAATCAAGCACACAAGCACGAAGAAGATCTTCAAGAGTTTGATTCACACGCTCGGTTTGTCCATCGGACTGGGGGTGATAAGCGGTGCTAAAATTAAGCTTCGTTCCTAAAGCTTTTTGAAGACTCTTCCAAAATCCACTAGTAAACAATGGATCACGATCACTAACAATAGAAGTAGGAACTCCATGCAATTTTACAATTTCCTTGACAAATAGTTTGGCCAAAAGAGGAACGGTTCGGTTAAACCGAACCGGAATAAAATGGGCGGATTTAGTAAGTCTATCAACAATCACCCATAAGCTATCATAACCGAACGAGAACGGGGAAGGCCATCTATAAAGTCCATGGAAATTTGATCCCACTTCCAAATTGGAATTTCTAAAGGTTGCAATAACCCACCAGGCCTTTGATGTTCGGCCTTGACAAGTTGGCAAGTCATGCAACACTTAACATAGTTAGCAATATCAGATTTCATTCCCTCCCAATAATAACATTTTACTACTACCGGGATGAATGGTGAATTTAGAATGATGGGAATCTTCTAAAATATCTCTACGAAGATCTCCAATATTTGGTACGATAAGTCTACCAAATTTTCGAATGCCGCCACGAGAATCAATATCAAAGTCTTTCAAACCTTCAATATCAATTTTATCCTTAAAATTTTTGCCATGAACAGCCAATTCAGAATCTAGCCCTTGAGCTTCAAGAATGCGGTCTAAAAGAGAAGGATGAGCCTCAAGGCTACATAAAACAAGCGATGAGCATAAATCGGATACGCGCTCTCGAATCTCACAAGTGGATAAGATCTCGAGATCGTTCCATTCGGATATCATCATAGAAACAACTGCTTGTTGCTTACGGCTAAGAGCATCGGCGACACGATTACCCTTACCGGGGGTATAAAGAATATCAAGATCATAAGGTGCAAGGAAATCGAGCCAACGCTGTTGACGTAAATTAAGTTCTTTTTGAGAAAATAAATATTTCAAAGACTTATGATCCGTGTAAAGAATAAATTTCTCTCCCAATAGATAATGACGCCACATTCGAAGGGCGAAAACAATAGCCGCGAGCTCTAGATCATGTGTGGCATATCTAGTCTCGGCTGGCTTCAATTGCCTAGAAGCATAAGCAACAACACATTCTTTTTGCATAAGAACGGCACCCAAACCAACGTGACTAGCATCGGTATAAATAACAAAATCTTGATTCCCCTCGGGAATAACAAGAATAGGAGCATCGGAAAGGAGTTCTTTCAATTTCTGAAAAGAGGCTTCACATTTGTCCGACAAAATGTATTTAACTCCCTTCTTAGTCAAGCTAGTAAGAGGCACGGCAATCTTAGAAAAGTCTTTAATAAAACGACGGTAATAGCCCGCCAATCCGAGAAAACAACGAATCTCTGTCACACTCTCCGGTCCCTTCCAATCTTGAATCGCTTCAATCTTTGAAGGATCCACGGATATCCCTGATTCGGAAATAATATGACCGAGAAACTTCACACGAGGTTGCCAAAAGTGGCATTTAGAAAATTTCGCCTTTAATTGATTACTCCTAAGTGTTTCCAATACAATCCGAAGATGTTTCTCATGTTCCTCCTCGGTTTTTGAATACACAAGAATATCATCAATGAATATGAGAACAAACCGATCGAGGAAATCTTTGAAAACTCGATTCATGAGGTCAACGAAATAAGCTGGAGCATTCGTTAACCCAAATGGCATAACAAGCCATTCATAAGATCCATATCGAGTACGGAATGATGTCAAAGGAATGCTATCCTCAGCGATACGAAGCTGATGGAAACCGGTAGCCAAGTCCAATTGTGAAAAGACCTTAGCACCACTAAGTTGATCGAATAGATCATCAATCCGAGGTAAAGGATATTTATTTTTAATAGTAAGATCGTTAAGCTTGCGATAATCAACGCAGAGCCTCAGAGTACCATCAGATTTCTTTACGAAAATAGCCGAAGCTCCCCAAGGCGAGGAACTAGAGCGAATAAATTGCCTCGTCTCCAACTTAGATAATTGTTTACGCATCTCCTCATTTTCCTTATTGGACATGCGATAAGGAGGACGAGTAATAGGTTGAGCTCCAGAAACAAGATTAATTCTGAACTCAATTGCTCGTTTAGGTGGTAAACCTATAACAGGCTCGAATATGTCGGAAAATTCACGAACAACATGAATACGAGAAATAATATCATCTTCATCATCGTCATCGTTATCACGAGGATTTAAAGAATATAAAGATGCCACCAAACATGATTCTGAATCTTTAAGATTAACAGAAATTTGATTAACAGATAGTGGATGTCGGAGATGAATAGTCCGCTCAGGACATAGGATATGGGCTTGATAACGGTTAAGCCAATCCATTCCCAAAATTATTCCAAAGCCTAAGTAACGCATGACATGCAAATTGGCTAGGAAAGAAAAATCGCAAAAAATAATCTCCACATCTTTACAAAGCAAACTAAGAGTTGCGGGTCCACCAACAGGATTCGCAATTTTTATAGAAATCATCAATGCAGTAACACTTAAGGAAAAAGTGTCTACCAGTTCCTTTGATATAAAAGAATGGGATGCACCCGTATCAAAGAGAACTCTAATAGGTTGATCATGAAATAAAATAATACCATCAAGAATGGAATGAGAAATACCTTGGCCACGAGATGTGTTGCCAAGGGCTTGAGCCACATTCAACTTTCCTTCCTTCTTGCCTTTACGCTTGAGGCATTGATGTATGTAATGATCTGGGCTCTTACAATAGCGACAAGATTTGGGCTTAGAGCACTTATTCGCATAATGATCCCCAGACCCACAGTTGAAGCAACTCGCACCACTAGGAGAAGGAGACTTTGCCGCAGGGGTTGCCTGCTTACCCTTTTTGTTGGGATAAGGACCCTTGAATTTGTTTGGCCTCTTCTTGTTGTTGAAGTTTGGTTTAGCGCCTTCCACTTCAACATCACTCTCTCTATCAGCCTCTTCAAGTCGAAGAGCGATATCGACGAGTTGATCAAATGCGACTTCAAGTTTCAGGAGCAGTGGCTTCTTAAGGTTCTTATTTAAGCCATAAACGAACCTCTGGTTCTTCTTCAATGGGGTGTTGATGTATTCAACCCCATATTTGGAAAGCGACTCGAAGGCTGCGACGTAATCAGTCACAGAGGATTGACCTTGAACAAGGTCTATAAAACGTCGAGCCAAGGTTACTTTCCCAGCTTCTCGTACAAACTTTAACTCGAAGCGTCCCTGAAATTGCTCCCAGGTGAGATCCGCTTCATTAATTTCTGAAATAAGGAGTTCGTACCAGTCCAATGCTCTCTCTTGGAGCATGCTGGAAGCCACCTGAACGCGGTGGAGATCGATAAGGTTCATGAGAGAAAAGATTCGATCGCATGATTTTAACCAAGCCTGGACCTCGATGATATTTTCCGAACCTTTGAAGGGCTTCCCACCCAAGTTGGTGTAATCGCTGCACAAGCGTGCAAATCCTGACTTTGGGTGAGTAGGTTTCGGGTTAGCTCCAGCTGCTTGAGCATTAGTTACTAAATCAAGAAGCTGTTGAGCAGTCATAAAAACTCCATCCGGAGGAGCAGCACCGGATGATCCAGTTCTGGGACGGCCTGGTCTAGACATTCTCTTCCTTTAAGAAAGAAAGAAGAGAAGGAAGAAGGTTATTTACCAATGAACATCAAGCAATCTTGATAGATAAAACAAGGAATCATAAAGGAAATAGGATGAATCGGTACGAAGACTCGAATTAATCCTATGGTATGACTCCTAAGATAGACCTAGGACGATGATCCTTGTTAAGTTATTCTACATTGTTCCGAAGTTTGGCTCTGATACCAAGCTGTGACGCCCCACCTCTATACCCACGCTAGCCAAGAACACTCCGGAGTAGTGCTGTCAACTAACACGGAGAATAAGGCTGTTGAGGAGCGACCATCCATGTAATTGCTTATCACACGGTGGCTATAAATAATCTTCGGAAACAAACATAGAAATAATCATATCACAAATCAGTCAAAGATATCCATATCACAAAGGCGGAAGAAGATATGAATATATAACTAACACATGAAAGTGTACATCAGAGTAGTGATCAGTAAGATCCACGATAATACAAAAGAATAGCAACACGTACTATACAAAAGAATACAACTATGAATCTATATCTCAAGTGTATACAACAAAAACTGCTAATCTAAACAGTTAGCCAAAAGTCAGAGTGATGAATCCCTGGGAAGAAGTCAAGCAGAAGCACCTGTAACATCTCGGTCTGACCCGAGTATTATTTAAGAAAATAATAAACGGGTCAGTCTAGCTATGAATATCAGATGACATGATATAACATAAAAGATATGGCATAAACATAAACATCCATAATGACATACCACTATAAGTATGTAAATAATGATCAACAGAAGATCAATCAATAAGAGATAATCAATATCACAAGAATCTTCTCAAAGATTCGGAAAGGGCATCATACCCCAAACTTGTACTCATAACAAGTCAATGACATAAATTCTAGAAATCAATGCAAGAAGTCCAGAAATCATAGAAAAGAGAAAGAGGCCTATCACATGACGGTCCGAAGACCAAGGGGAGCTACCCCACATGTGTGAATGGAATCGCACAGATTAAGGTCCAGACTAACCAAAAAGCAAAAAGGTATGTGTGAGTGGAATCACACAAGTGGTGTCTAGTCTAAACTCGCAACAAGAGACATCGCACAGTTGCTAGTCTAAATCATCAGAATGATCGTCATGATCAACGAGAAGTGTCAATTTCACTAAGCTAGTAAATATAGAAGTTTAGCTTCATGTCCCATAACCACTTGCTTAACTTAAATATTTACGAACGAACTGTAAATCTTCACTAATAAAATGTGTCACAAGTGGTTCAATCGAACAAGTCCAAGAATTAACCGACGAAGTGAACACAAGCGTTTCATACCACTTGTTTTACTAAGTCGTTTAATTAGATTTCTCATCCGAGTGAGGTAAAGGTTTGTATATACTAATAGATTGGAAAATGGTTTAAGAAAAGAGCTTTGTTACGGAAAATAGAGTTGAAATCATTTTGTTGAAAGAGTTTTGATATTTACTACTAGTATTGAAACCTTTATATTTTTAAAATGACAAATCACAGAAGAGATTGTAGAAACAATCATCACAAAGATCACATTCGGAGATGTGAATAAAATCCAAGGAAATCAGCTCAAAAGCATCAAAGTGGAAGTTCCCCAACGACCAAACCTGGCCGAGATAACCAGAGATGGTTTGTCTCGAAGAATGGTCAACTCAGCATCTCAACAAAGCAAGTTCTGTTGAATGTTTTTCAGATAAGATCCCCTACGGAGGGGGGGTCCAGAGGGGGTGGCAACCCCCCAAGGTGGGGGTGCGGGGGCAACACCACCGCTTACGGGGTTCGACCTGCCCAGTCAGGTCGCGGGGGTCCAGGGGGCAACGCCCCCGGCGGGGTGCGGGGCAGCGCCCCGACCAAAACGGTACGACCTAGTGAAGACAAAATGAGGTCTAACGACCTAAGGGTCTCAAGGGTCAAGCGAACTATCGGGATAAGGTCCAACGACCTACGAGTTAAAGGTCCAACGACCTATAGGGTTATAAGGTCATACGACCTAACGACTCAAGGGTCTAACGACCAAACAACTCAAGGGACTAACGACCTAACGACTCAAGGGTCATACGACCTAACGACTCAAGGGTCATACGACCTAACGAGCTATGGCCAAACGACCTAACGACTCAAGGGTCTAACGACCTAACGACTCAAGGGTCTAACGACCTAAAATTATGAAGGTCATGCGACCTATCGGTTTAAGAGGCGAGCGACCTAAGTGTTACGACCTGAGAGTCGAACGACTTAAGGGTCTAACGACCCAACGACTCAAGGGTCATACGACCTAACGACTCAAGGGTCTAACGACCCAACGACTCAAGGTTCATACGACCTAACGACTCAAGGGTCATACGACCTAACGACTCAAGGGTCTAACGACCCAACGACTCAAGGGTCTAACGACCCAACGACTCAAGGGTCATACGACCCAACGACTCAAGGGTCATACGACCTAACGACTATGGACGAACGACTTAACTCCGAACGAGCTAAAAATGGCCAGAACGACCTAGGGTTAACTCGTGAATGACTCACGACCTATGGACGAACGACTTAACTCCGAACGACCTAAAAAAGGCCAGAACGACTTAAGTGCAGAAAATTCAACAAAACGCTAAAAATTAGAGTTTTTCGCCAATCCAATCCAAACCAAATGCTAACATGCATGCAAAAATGATAGGGAATCATTCCCAACAGTCCAATATAGTTATAGGCTAGAATTGTGAGATATAAATCTCACCTTTGCACGAAATATCAATGAAAATGAAGTTTTAAGCAAGCAAGAATCAATCCTTCTTCTATCTAAGCACAAGAAGCTTGAATCCAATGTCTTCTTCTTGAATTTGGAGTAGAAAGATGGATTGCAATTGAATTTGAGTTTTGGAATTTTAATTTCCCATTCCCTCCACCATTAATGCCAAAGCTTGATTAGTTAGGAAATTTATGAAGAGTGAGGAGAAGAGGGTTGAAACTTGGGCTTAATAGGCTAAACTAACCCAAAGTCCAAAGCGGGAAAAGTTAGTGAAATTTCACTAACTCCAAACCTATCGATGTTTATACTTGTAAACGGCATTTCGAACTCAATGGAAGTGCTCTCAAGTCCTAATTTGACCGTTTGCAAAAAGTAACTTTTCGGACCAAAATCCGATTAACGAGTTAATATTTTAAATAAAATATTTAAATACAAACTCGATAAATATGCGGGTTGTTACAAATCTCCTCCGATTCTGCGTTTGCATTGTGTGTGTGTGCGGGAGGCCTTATGGTAGTCTCATTTTTAAAAGCATTGCGAATTGAGTTTAAAAATATTCCTCTATTTTGATTTTTAAAGATAAATAAACTGTTTTGAGTCTTCACACCAGTCACATGACTGACTCGGAGTTTATTGTTTTCCTTCCTAAACACTGGGTGCCCACCAATTTCCACACGGGCAGTCAAGAGTTAAGGTTTATCAGGATATTTCTGGAGTTGCTGGAGGCAAGCTCGATGGCATGGCGTATTACTAGTATATAGTATTTCTTTTTCCGTTGTTTGATATTGTTGTTGTTGTACACTCTGATGTAATGAAATGAAATGTGATGTAATGTAATAACTGATATAGTTCTTTGTTTAAAGATGATTCATTTATGTATTATATGTTGTTCCGCTGCGAATTGTGAGATTCTGTTGTTGTTCTGTTGTTTTCTGTTCTGTTCCATTCTATTTTTTTTCTTTTCTTTCTTTTTTTCTATCTTCTTATCTCTTCTTCTACCTTTTTCTTTTTTTCTTAAACATTGAGAATTCATATTTCTGTTCATCATGAATTAATCAATGGAGATTAGTGTATATTCAAGGAGTACGGATTTGCGGGTCCTCACATTAACCCTAAATATACACCTTCTTAACACCCAATTAAATTTTATTAATACACATTTAATAAAATGTAACACTCAAATTAATGCCACTGGGGACTGCCGCTGCACATAATAAAAGATGAACCGAGACTGGAAATTCAAATTTAAAAACGGCATTTTTCTCAGCGCGCAATCACGATTCAAAATATTTAATTTACTTTAAAATATAAGGTTAGCATTAAAATCACTTCTATACTGCCTCTAATTGTTATAAAATGAATGTAAAATGTTGTTTCAAAATTCAAAATTTTCCCTTTTTATAAAATTTTACTTATCTTTAAAATGAAACGTTCATTTTATTTTTCTCAAACTGTTCTTTTATTTTCATTAAAAATGCTCTTTCTATTTAACCCAAAAATATACGTTTCTTATATTAAATGCCATAAATTTCAATTAACTTCTCTTTCCTTTTAATTTAAAGATTCTTCATATGGATTAGATGTTGCAAATTCCACACTTTCAAAGCTTTTTAACTTTTATTTCAATTGTTTATAGATTATACATTAATCTTCCAAAATTTTCAATGAAATTAGCTTTCCATTTATTTTCAATACATTCTTCTTATGGTATAATTATTTTGTTTCATATCTATTATTCAATTCACTATTCTTAAACGGATAAAAATTTTCATTGAATTTGCAAACTATCACCCTTATTAATTAAGGTTTTAAAACAAATAAATAAAATTTCCTTAGTCCAAGCCTTTTTGCCAATTATTTACCTTATAAATAAATTCATGTTTATTAAGTTTACATTCGCACTTCCGTTAATGTTTTAACCATTATAAAAGAAATGTTTATCCTCAACAACAAACATTATGATTAATTATCTAACATTGATTTGTATAAACTTTCCATTTATTACGTATTATTTTATCAATTGATGAATTTTTAAATCTATTTCCCAAATCTACAACTTTAAATCAATTAAAACTTCACAATTGTTTAACTCAATTGGGATTACCCTACATTTATTATAAATCAACTTGTTCTAACCTTATTACCTAAATTTACGTTCAGTTTCTATTCAATATAATTTACATGCATTAACACGTTTCCTAAGTTTAAAATCAAATACCGTTCACAATGTTTTATTACTTAAATCAATTTAATACTTACCTCTAATTTCTCATATTCAATTTATATGCAGGTATACACCTTTCACTACTTTAGTCCTTAGAAATTTATTCGAATTACAATCTCTTGCAATAACTCATTTATTAGAAATTTGCATACCAATAACTTAGGTTCAATAAATAGGATTTCATTTAATTCAATCTTCTTAATTAAGTCTATTTTAATCAATGTAATATTTAATAGGTTAATTCTTAACATTTGCTGCATTACAAATTTATATTCAATCAATTATTACTCAACTAACATAATTAACATTGTTTTACATTTCATTACATTAATATTCCTATATACATCTTAGATCTGTATCAACGGTTATACTTAAAAATGTGAATATTGTCAATTACGCGTATTAATTTAGGTTTTCAACTCAATTAACAAAATTTCCTAAGTCAAATCCCTTTTTATCGAATTTGACAACCCCTAACCATTTGTACTACATCCCATATTAATGTTATATTTATTAGATTTTATTTCAAATTAACGTACAACTTAATTTCCCTTAATTGAGATCTGATTCCCAATTTTTTTATTTAACATACTAAATGAATAAATAACCTAAATAAATGGTCACCTACTTACTTCTTTCCTTTATAAGTTTACTACTCACCCACCCAGGTATAAATTCCATATATAACACTAATTAATTTCCATTAACGCTACATTATCCAATTATCCTAAATTTGTTCAATATATACTCTTGTCTACTGAAAAATAAATTTAAGTTTTCCATAAATTCTGATTCACTCTTCCGTTACGAAAATAAAAATCATTAAGTAATGTTTATTATCAAAACAACATTAATTTATTACCTTTTTCATCCCACTATAATTAAGTGTAACCATTAATACCACACATATTACAATTCCTTACCCCATACTGATCTTTTTTAATTACCATTAACTATATAATTTGTACAATAACTAAATGTTTACATTTGTTACTTATATGTAGTTTTACAACCAAGCATAGCATGTTTAAATACAATGAATTGGAGTTTCATTAAGATTGTATACGTTTTCCATTAATTGCGTATTACTTCATCGGTTACTATACATTGAATTCATTAAATTATCATAAATTACTTTATTGCATTAGTTTACACAATATTCCCATTCGTTTTCTTATAATAAATTTCTTAGCCTAGAATAACAATTCTCATTACTTCAATACATCGTAATTTTTATTTTATATTTTTTTATACTTAGCTTAAATTTCAAATGTTGCATTTTCTTTCTACAAGTACTTCAACATGAATTAGAAATATTTTCTTTCTTTCTAAATTAAATTACAAAATCAAATTAAATTAACAAATTAAATGGTCGAAATTTACGGGTCGTTACACTCTCCCGCACTCAAAACTTTTCGTCCCCGAAAAGGAAAAGAACGGAAAAGAAGAATTGGGAAATTCATTTATCTAATTCAAAATATTGACTTTATAATAATTAAATTTACAAAATTAATTAACTAAAATAAAATATAACAATTTATAACAATTAAATCTTTTTATCCTCAAATTTAATAATGTTTGGAAAATAATTTTTTTCAAAATTTTCTAAGTCTAAAATTTACGGGAAATTTTGGCAGAGTCTCCTTTGTACGGGAAGGCTCGGGAGTGAATATAATATCGATTATAATAATATACAACATATATTTTCTAAAATAATATATCCCAACACGGGAAAAATAATATAATAGCGCTATAAACCATAAACCGAAAACGTACCTATTTGTCGGGCAATTTACGCTTAATTATGAAACCAAAAGCAGTAGCAATTGCTTCCATAACCTGTATTTCACTTATAAAATCTAAAAGTGTTAAAAAATTTATAAAATGAAATATTTGAGTTGTTTTAATCACAACCAACCAAACCAATACAACAACAACCAATTGCAACAACAGTGAACAACCATCACACAGAATCAATATAATCAACCATTCGTTTATATCAAATAAAAAAATAGTTGTCCAGGTTTAAACACTTTTAAATTGTATAGAACGACAAATAAACTATTAAGTATACCATTTACTCAACAGTCTTGGATGAACTGAATAGGTTATTCATACATCCAACCAACTGTAAAGTATCCATGCCCAAACAATCATAAACCAAACAACAACAAAAAAATTCGAACAACGGATTTAGTTTATCCTTATTAATTCTATTCATTTCCATTTATTGCCTTCAATTATTCATTTTCATTTATTCAGGTCATGTAATTTTCTTTTTATTGCGTTACATTTATGCATTTCCCAATTTCAATCATTTATTTAATGCTTACCTTTCTATTATACTTAATTATAGTAACATTTTAATTACACATAAATTTATAACTTTATAACATCAATTCTTACAAATAAAGAATTTCATTAATTCATTTGCTAAGGTTTGCAATCATTTGTTTATATTATCATATACAATCAAATTACTTAGCAGGTAAATTTATTAACTTAAGTTTTTAATCATTCTTTTTTTTTTCTTTTTCTTATTCATCTTTTATTCTTATTTTATTCAGAAGCAACCTCAATCTATTTACTTAAGTCTCTAATTGCTTACTCACAATACTTTACTTTCTATTATATTTAATTAGTATCTTCTCAATTATACTTCAGTTTATAACAATTATAATATCAATTCTTAAGGATAAAAGAAATTTTTATTGAACGCTTCATTACATATTTTTACTTGTACCACTTCCATTACATTTTCTTATTAAACTTTCAACTTTTATATTCGGTAAGTTATACATATGTTTTTAAGGATGTAATTGAAAGTTATACAAGTTTTCTCAATTCTTTTAATTAATTAATGGTTCAATAATTACATTTTTGTTTTATAAGTTACAATATCAAATTACCTTTAACTTTCATTCATATCGTAGCATTAAATTACTTATTTTAATTAAAGGTTCCGGTTATTTTAACTTCCATTTTACCGCACTAATTGAAATTGTAAATAACGAAAAATTAAGAAATTAAATACCAGGTTTAATTTAAAATCATTATAAAGATAATAGATAAATATACTCTTACAAATTTATATATATATATATCAAATTATTTTTAAACAATTTAAAATTTATATTTGTTTATCAAAATCAATCTGCAGTAAAACTACCACAGTGGCCTTCCCACTTCGAAACTCGAAAATGAATGTCGATGATGCGTGTACTCATCACCGGAATTATTTTCCAGCGACGGAGACGGGAGTACAACTTATTTCTTTCCAGAATTTCTTTAAAGCCATACTTTCAAATTATATTGAAATATTTATATTAGAAAATATTTCTAAATACTATTATTATATTTCAAAATCCTTTAAAAGCATTTTTCAAAATCCCAGAATTAAGTTCTAAAATTTCCAATTTTCATTGATTTTATTTTCAAATTTAATTTACCTATTATTTATAAATTTTATTCCTAACAACCAATGTATTGCAACCAAATATATATGTATATATCATTTATAAAATTTATTATATATATATATATAGAAAATATAATAGGCAAAATTATTTCATTCACCTATATTAAAGACAAGTATTGTGTCCGTCTGTCCTACTAAGTGTCTACAAATACCTATTGATGTCACAGTGTCCCATGCATCAACCAGAATTTGTAAATACAAAACAGAACATATTAACACAATATAAAACCTTTTTATAACACTAACAAATACGCTCTCTCATATATATATATATGCCCAGTGACTCCCACAGGGTATTACTACCCTATTACTAAAGAGCCAAACCCCACAAAGCTAAGGTTTATCGCTAAACCAAAGCTCTGATACCAACTATAACGTCCCGCCTTTTCGCACACTTTAAATCGACACACGTGCCAATTCAAACCATACGGAAGGACGGATTGTTTGGGGTAAATAAGAAAAAACAGAGGAGAGAAAAAAACTAAACAGAATCTCACAGCGGAAAGATAAAATATAATAATAAATATACAGTTCATAAAATTGTTTACAAAATATTTGATTCTTCTTTATACAATAAATATCAGAGTTGACATACGAATAAATATCAATGTAGCGAAATTAAATAGTGTAGTGGAATAATATAGTAGATAGTAATACTACAAATCTTCGTCTTCGTCCTCCAGAATAAAATCTTCAAATCCTGAAACGCTCAGACTGACCCGAACGAATTTGAAAAGACAAAAACACTCGAGTCAGAACTAAAAGATCTTATGTGAGTTAAATTAACAGAAATAAATATGAGTGCAGTAACTTAAAAGATGCTCAGGATTCACATCTCTTAAGGACCCGTTGAACTATTTACTATGTAGTATATTTCGCTATTATAATAGTGTCTAGTTGTAAAATAAACTTACTTTAAAATAGCGTTAAGGCTTTACATTTTCCACCTTAACACGTAATAGTGCCAATAGTCTATAAAGTGCCTGCATATCTCCTGTTTGGGAGACCACGAGAAGACATTTCATAGGTACGACACATATAGAAACTCGTAGTAAAGGCTCGGTATGGTAGGTGACACGGAACAAATAGGCAATGCTAGGGTAGATATACCAATTACGCTTTCGGGTCGGTGGTAACGCGTAGCGCGCAGCTACCGCCCACCTTGAACAAACTCCCCCAAATCAAAGAAATCAAAAGTGAAGGTGGCCACCGAATCAATCCAAAGTCAGAGTATAGTATCGAAGGGAAGTGTCCGATCAAAGGTGCTACCTTATTAACTCGTCAATCGCTCCTGTTTTAGCCACCTTATGCCAACTCACGGGAGTTGGGTCCAAGTATTTAACTTACCGGAAATGCCGCCACTAACCAACTTCATTCCGGAATCTCCACCGCATACACGGTTGTTAAAGTGGTTTTCAGAGTTGGCAGAGAGTATGACAACTTCCGATCCCGGTCTCTTCAACAACAAAACGTTATTATACACCGCGGTCTTTAAAAATAGTTTATACTTTAAACCAGAATATAATTATCCATTTCAAACCCATAAAAACGATATCATTTCCATTTTCAAAACAAACTCATTCTGATATTACTTTTATAAAACCCAAATCAATAATATCATTTTTATTTCAAATATATTTCTTTTCCAAAATCATACCGCTTTAAAATTTATAATATCTGGAAACCAAACATTTGGATTATAACTTTCAAAACATAATACTTCGAAATTCATAGCCTTTAAAACCATAACTTCTAAAACTTGAATGGTTTGAATATTCAAACAGTATATAAAGTAAAATGGTTTGAGTTTAAAATTACTTTATAAAATAAATTACTATCCGCGACTTTACAATTTTATTCATTTAAAACTTAGTCTAAATCAATAAATTTTAAATTCACTTTCAGTTAAATAAACCCCTTCAATTTCCCAATATTCCGAACTTAAGTAATTAACAATTTCAAAACTTAAGGTTGGAAATTTATATTCACCAATTCATTGTCCTATTATTTAGATTGAAACATTCACATAATAAATCCATAAATAAAACTCAATTTCTAATAATTGAATATTTTCTTCAATTTATTTATACTAGAAATATTCATTTAATTTATCTTGAATAAAAATCCAGTTATAAATATCATACCTTTAAAATTTCCAATTTTAATAAGTTTACACCAACTTGTGGGGTTTAATTTTTAAATAAGCTTAATTCCAAATAAATTTCCAATTTATTTTCCAATCTTAATTGATTTGAACCATTTAAAACTCTATATATATCCAATATCTTAAACCTTACTTAATCATATAACATAAATTATCAAACTCCATTATTCAACTTATTTATTTTCATTTAACAAAATTCATACATGGCTTAAATTCAATAATTTAACTATATATATGTATATACAAAATAAGATTTATATAAGATCAAAAATTTATATTTATTAAACCGTATCCTATCCAAACCATAGAAATCATTTTCAATATATATATATATATATATATATATATATATATATATATATAGACCGACAGTGTCTGTATATAATTTTCTACCCTATGGTCAAGTGATACAGATATCTATCATTTCAATCCGTAATTTAAAATAAAATTACGGTTATATATCATTTCAAACCGCAATCCCGAATGAAATGAAATGCATAACAACTTGCATTCAATAAAATAAATATCCATCCATCCATCAAAATCATACATCCATTTATTTCAATCATCATCCAAATTTAAACAATACATCAAATATAACAGGTGATAAATAACTAGTATTGTGATGCCCCACCTCTATGCTCACGATAACAAAGAGTATTAAAGGAAATACTGTCTATTATCATGAAGAATAAGGCTGGATAGGAGCGGCCATCCGTAGTTAGGCCTTAACTGGTATTGGTTATTTCGATAGGAGTGGTATATATTTTTATTTTTCATCTCTTATTTATTTACTCCCATCGACATACCCAATTCCTGTATAAAACGTACTACGATGGTTCATAATAGTTTAGGACAATAAATATAATAATAACACAGATAATATAAATGCGGAAACAGATAAAACAAAAAGTCTCATATATATAATAACTAATGTCAGTTACAATACATGTGCTATAGTACATATGATACATCTACAACTGTCGACACAGGATGTTACATATACAAGTACATTAATATCATTATTATACATGAATACATATCATCCTATACAATTACACTGCCTACTATAAAATGACGACAACTACTCCAAAAGGTATGAAAAGACTTCATAGCTCTAGCAGCAACCCAAAGTAAGATATCTACAACCTGTAAATACTCGGTCTGACCCAGGTATTAAATTCAAAAGAAAATAATACATGGGCCAGTCTAATTCAAACTCAGTTATTAATGCACGGAAGCAATAATAAGTAAATAACAAATAGATGACAGTCACAAATAATCTCGTCTATCCAATCCTTTACTAAGAAATCGGATAAGTAAAGATAACACTTAACAGTGTTAAACAACAAATTAGCAAATTCAAATTATCAAAGAAGATAAATGAAAGGAATGTCAATGAAGATAATTTAGAAAACAACAGAATTGCCTAACGGCAATTAACAACAAAATCTAATTATTAATAAATAATTAGAAACTCATAATCTAATTATCAGATAAATAATTAGACAACAACAAAATGATCAAATCACCAAAGCAAAATACAATATCAAAATATTGAATTGGCAACACGAAACAATTTCATCAATTGAAATCAACCAATTTAAAACGTCAAATTCTGAATTGGCTGCAGTACACGCATGCGTGCACTGCCTCGCCAATACAGTGATGAAATACACAAAAGCTTAATGAAAGTTCACAAATGAGCACAGGGTCAAACCCAAGAAAAAGTCAGGTTCAACTCAAATGTCATTCAAATGAAATCACAACACGAGCACAAGGTCAAACCCAAGCGTTTCAGCTGGATTCAACTCAAGTGAAATTAGAAAAATAAATCCAATGTATATCAAATCAGTGATGCTCAAAGCCAAACCAAACTACAATGAACCAATGGACAGAACAAGTGCAGCCTCTACATGAGTAATGGAAAGCATAAGTGATACAATAGTTCAGTGAACTGCAAGTATCGACCAGGTAGCCACAAGTGTAAAGCAATGCGCAACACAAATGAACGCAGTGAAGTGTTCATGGATGTAACATGCACCAGATCAGGTCAGAGTGAACCAAATTCAAGTGAAGACTGAATGCAACAAACAACTCCATATTAATGCAAATGAAACTGAATATAAATCAAAATACTCAGCTCAAACCAACAGCTAAGTTCAAGGCATAGCAAAGGCAATAGTATGGCCGAGAACTGATACAAGAGACTACATGAAATACATGAAGGCAATGCTCAAACAACTGCAACAATGCACAGTGAAGTAAAGTGAAATCGAGACAAAGAAGCTATGTGTACCTGCTAGCACAAAGTTCAAAAGTGATCACGCATGGACAACTTTCTGGAGTGAACCAGACTAAAGTGAAGACTGAATGCAACAAACAACTCCAGATTAGTGCAACTAAAACTGAATATAAGTCAAAATACTCAGCTCAACAAAAATGCAAAGCTATGTAGTGAAACTAGAAGTGTATAAATCAACCCTGCAACACTGCAAACTCAAGCATATCCGAGTCGCAGTGCCTCTAATCAACCCAATGTATAGTGATGATATATATGTATCAAGATGCAAGATTGAACTCGTACATATGCACACGAACGAATGGTCAGTGGATGTGACAGCCCGCAAATCCGTGCCCCTTGAATCAACACTATTCTACCTCTGTTAACTCAAGTGGCACAGAAATACGAACCATTTGGGTTGAAGAAGAAGAGATAGAAGAAGAGGAAGAAGAAGCTAAACAATGTCAGAATCTCACAGTCGCAGCGGAATAAAATATAATAGTAAATATAGATGTTTACACAAATTGAAATCTATAATTGTTTTATACAATATATCATCAGAGTATCTCATACAAACCATATTTACCACTCAAACAAATCCATACAATCACAGCAGCGGAATATAAATATATAGGTACGGGTAATACGTCTCGGGCTCCAGCTCCTCTCCTGCTCCAAAGCATCCTGTTCTGAACATATAATACTCGGTCTGACCCAAGAATTATAATGAAATAACACCCGAGTCAGTCTAGAATACCAGCTGATTATAATACATCCAAATTAATTATTAAAGTTTTAAAAATCCTTTTGAAAACAAAAGCATCTCGTAAGACCACGCCACAAATAAACATGTCGGGTTTTTACCTTACGATCGCTAAAACACTTTTTATAGAAATCCTCTGATATTATAAAAGGGTCTATTTACAAATACTTATAAAATAGCTGAAATTGTTACATGATTAAATTCCAGCTACTATCCACAGAGTGGGTAATACAAACAAAACTCGTACAAGGCTCGTAGGGAAAATGGATTTCCAATAATGACTAGGCACTGGGGTACCACCTATCACAGTACCGGGCCTAGATCACCATACCAAGGACCACGCCCGATCCCCTGCAACACAAGGCCGGACCCATCCCTTACTGGACAGTTCCGAATAAGATCACCCCACGGTTGGGATCAGCAACCGCCCACTAAGCCAAAATAAAAAGGGACATCTAGACAGGGATGACCTTACTCTCCAGTGGGGGCTACCCACGAAGTCTTGCTACATATCCCCTGATTTTCAGTCATTCCCATTTGATGAGGCTTGAGGCTAAGCGTTACCTTTTAGAATGTTTCACTTGGAATGCCCATCGTCCACCTGACGACGTTTCGAAAGCATTCATCCATACAAGTCCATCCCGGGTTCGAACGAAACCGAAGGCACTATTCCAACTACATCCATTTTGGAAATATCCTCAAGATTAGTAGCGACTAGCCCTTGCACTTCACTGCTGCATCTTCGAATCCAAACACGTTTTTCCCGCGAACCGTACAAACCGGATCGAAGTGGTTTTCGAGAAACAAATCTCGATCCTGGTCTCTTCGAAACGATCAACGCATTTGTCCAATATTGATAGTCGGTGATTTAACTATCAATTATTTTTCACAAACATCCATCACACAATAAATAATTCCCACATTATTTATTTGCCTCAAATATTTTTAAAAGATATACTTTCAAATTTCCAAAACTCATTCGAAAACAATTTCCTAAAATTCTTCCTTTACAAGGTAAATCCTTTACCATTAATTCCTATTGGGAATAACCAAGTTCAAAACATTTAGATTTAAAACTGTTAAACCATTTTATTCTGAAATATACTTTAAAATTTGTAAATTTACTTCTAGTTATTACTCAAAAATATAATTTCAAATATGTAAAATAAAACTATTTATTAAATAAGAGATT
Source organism: Allium cepa (assembly GCA_030765085.1). NCBI lineage: Eukaryota > Viridiplantae > Streptophyta > Magnoliopsida > Asparagales > Amaryllidaceae > Allium > Allium cepa. The sequence continues at coordinate 761,036,226 of CM060937.1, read as the reverse complement.
TGTTAACTAAACTTAAAAGTTGTGGTTTAAAGAATAAGTACTAGTTTTCAAATAACTTAAATCTTCCATTCTTTAAATAAATCCGTTTGTAAAATATAATTACTAGTAAACCTCTTAAATAATCTTTCTATAGCTGAATCTATTTCTATTTTTTTAAAGGAGAATTTCTTAAATGATTTCCTTGAAACAAATTTTACTTAACCTTTAAAACCTGATTTTATTCACGAACTCGGTTTTTCTACGGAAACATTTTCATTCAAACAACCCAGAGAATCTTCCATATAGATTCCGCCCGATCTATCCCAACCCAAATTTACGTTAGTTATCGTAAATTTATTTCTAAGCTTACAAATAAACTCCCTTTGAAGTTTAAGCACTTTTCCCATTTCAGGAATTTCAATTTGTTAAAGTATATTTTTAATACGTTTTTAAATAAAACATTTGGAGATTTCTTCAATGGAAATCATACTTACAAATTTCTTAAATAAAATTCCTATAGTGTAAAATTGTATTTTAGAATATTTTTATATATATTTCAGATAGTTATATTTTAATTTCCAGCAATTTATACTTACACAGTTATCATAAAAGGTCCTCTTCGTTAATAATTCCAAATTTTACCAAATTTTTATTTTTATTTTTATCCAAACCAGATTCAAAATTTTATTCTTTTAAATTCTTATTTATAAATTTCCTTTATTTCTTTTAAAACCCAATTTATTCTACTTGTAATTTAAATTCCGAGTTTATAATTTATCCAACCATACTACAACACAATTAAATTTCAAATTTGTCAATCACAATATATAAATAGACATCACCATCAATTATAAAAATAATTACTACATCGTGAGGAATTCAGTTGGATCCCTCCAACCTGTTTTCCCTGCATCACAAATATTAGCACAACAATATATATATATATATATATATATATATATATATATATATATATATATATATATCAATCTAGACTGATAACAACAATTATATTCAACCAATCACACAGATATTTAAATATTGACTATTTAAATTAGCTAGCATTCAAATGTGAGTGAGAATAACTCACCTTGAGTTTCGGCGAGCGTTCGAAATTTAAATTAAACCGAACGACGTTCGATTTTACTCAAATTTCTACTTGCCCGGAATGATTCCCAAACTGCACCATTGCGTAGTACGTATCTCTGCGATTCCGGGGCCACAAATTTCATCAAATTCTGATTATATATGAAATAGATATGAATTTTATAAGTTTCAATTTCAAATTTAGGCAAATTTCTTTTTAATTCTTAATTTACTATTACCAACAACATCAGGTCGTTCGTTGCAAAAGAAATCAAGGCCGCATATGATTCTTCCTCACGCGAAAAGCTCAGCTCGAGTAACCCATAGCTTGCCGCCCCTAGGGTTTTGGAACACAACTTCTAATGACGACCGGACTCCGATCAAAACCCATCACACCATAGCTCGTAACGGCCCCCACCGCCGACCCCACTACGATGAAGCTTGGCCACAACCTCGCACCAGAAATCGTGCGTGAAAAGTACACGAACGCGGCTGCCAATCTCCCCATCTACTCGATGAAACCCCATCTCTACCACTCGAAACGTAGAGCTCGAGCTACTCTTCGACTTTCCAGTTGGAGATCTGGCCTAAAATCGCTTGGATCGTGAGAAAGACGTGGAAGAGTTAGGGTTGATTTCGGCCATTCATTATAATGGAACGGCGACTGGAGATAATGGATCTAGGGTTTGATTATTATAATGTTTTATATCGTTAATTAATATTATTTTAATGTTACACTTCAAATGTTAACGACTTATGCAAACGAACTCCAATTCTCGTGTACCAATAGGCACTCCTAGGGTTTTCCCGCGTTGCGGAAACAATGGAACATGTATCGTAAGCTAATTTGGTCATACGTGCAAGTTACGAAATTAAACGATCAATTTAAAATTAAATCGGTTAAAACGATTTCTATGCGTTTCGAGCTGCCACGGTCCAACGACAACTCCGAACGCTACGAAAATTGAAATCCGATAATAACTAACTATTACGGATCCAATGGAACTGGTTTCGTCGAATTCCGAGACTGTGCCCCCAGAAGGCTATTTTAACTCGTCTATTAAATCGAGCGATTTTCAAAAGTGTCGAAATCACTCAAAATTTCACTTTTTTTTAAAAACTTTGTTAACTCTTTTATAATTCATATAAAATTTATAATCACATTAAAAATCATTCTGACTCATTCCGGACTAATAACATATTAATTGCAATATTTTATAATATTAAATTCTCTTATTAATTAAAATAATACTCCAAATAATAACTTATTAACATTAAAATTTATCTAAAAATCCAACAACACTTTTAATGACCGAATAGACTTAAAATAGATTTTAGAACTCATTTCCATATCTATTTACTTCCATATTCACAATTTATCCCGATTCAATATTTAATTTTTATTATTTAAATTCCAATTGGATTACCATATTTGGAATTATACGTAAGTCATTAGTTCCACCCAATTCTTTTTATTTTGAACCCAATTCAAAACCTACATTGAACATTTAAAATGAATTAAATGTTCAAATTTGGCGACCCGAAATTTCGGGTCGTTACATTCCTTCCCCCTTATAAAAATTTCGTCCCCGAAATTTGTTAAGGTAGAAGAGTGCTTCCAGACCTAAAAACAAACTTACTTAGTGAAATCTAAATTTCACTTCGCTCAAATTCACTTTGCCCAGATCCTTTAGTTTCAAATCGAAACTACTAATTCAATCCTATTCCAAAATTCTTTATTTTCAATCGAAATTTGAAATCGACTTGTTGCTAATGAAACAAATGCTCCTACACTCATTAACTTAACCCAAACTTCTATAGTTAAAAGCTTATATACAACTTTCCAAAACCCTTTAGCTCAAATCCAAACTCATTTGCTTCATTAACTCTAAATCTTCAAATTCTAACGTATTTCAAATAACTTTCCAAGTTAATAAATTTTTCCCCAAAACCCCAAAATTTTCTAACTCCCAAAATTTTCAAAATTTTTTGCAGAGTCTCCTTTGTACGGAGGAGCTTTCGCGATATCGCGATACAGATAAATATATATATACATCGACCCACACGGTCGGAAACCAAAATATATCACAATATATATACCATTTCCTAATTATATTTGCGTAGGCGTACCTTTTTAGCAAATTTTTAAAGCAAGCGGCTAATATATAATGCACATACGCGCTCCAACTCTATCGATCGCCTCCCGTACCTGTACTTACTCAACAAACTCATCAGTTTTCAAAGATATGAACGTTTTCACAACATTTACAATATAAATGTAAGCCAAACATATCCATTTCATAATCCAATCAAACATTTGCATGATTTCATAAGTAAATCGTATTTCATAACATGCATAAAGTTTCCTTTTCTAATGCCAAATTCCATTTTATTTCACACAAAGGATTTACCTACAAGTTTCGCTATTTCAATTCATACTCTACCCAAATTTCGAATTGATTCACCAAGCAATTTCATTTCAATTTGTTACATTTGCATTTCTATGATAACTCTCTTACATTTATACTCAAATCCATTTATTAAGATTTTAGCCCATTCCACTTTCATCCAAACCAACTCCATTTTTATTTCACTTGAATGATTTACATTCAATGTTTACTATATACCATTTATATTTATTACAACCAATTCAATTCTGTTTCAATATGATTAACATATGCCTTACTTGCATTTCTTTATAATCTATTTCCATTCATATGTAAACATTACTTATTAAAATGTCAATTCATTCCAATTGATTCAAAAACCAATTTCATTTGCTTTTTAAACCATCTCAATTCCGAATACCTGCTAATTTCATGTCATTCAAGCAAAATAACCACCACTTGAGCTTATAACCATTAAAATTAATTCTACTTAGATTTATATTAATTTTATTCGATTTTGCCTAGTTCACAAGCCAAGTATTTTTATTCCATTGCAATTGTTAAATTAAATTTTCCCTACATTTTTATTTCATTAACCAATTCAGGTTTATATTAATTTCATTTCATCCTGGATTATTTACAACCCATACATCCTTAATTTATCACAATAATTAATTAATACCATTTCACTTGCAATTCAATGCTTATTATCTAAACAAATTTATCCAAGACAACATTATAAACTTGATCATAATTTTTTTTTTCCAATATGCTTAAGTTCTTCCAATTTTCACAATATTTTCATTATATTCTTATAACAATTTTATTTTATTTCCATTTGATTCTCACTCAATCAAATTCCAATCCATTTACTTGCATTCCAATTTTATTATCTACACAAATTTCATTTAAAACTATTTCATAAGCTTAACCATAACCATCTCACCATATTCTTAAATGATTTCAATTCCATTATATCTCAATTTATTTCTATTTTAATTTATTCTTACCCAAACCAAACCATTTACATATTTTAATGCACTTTGTTTATTTATTTTATCCATTTTAAATTTATTCACCTTCACACTTCATTTCTGAATTTATTTTATTAGCAATGTGGCCACTTTAAATCATTTCACTCATTGGAATTTATTTACAATTCAAATCATCACAATTATAATTCAATTCTATTATTCATTCACACTCTCAACTTTTTATTGTCAAAATTAACTTTCATACCAGAGCTGGGTTTTCATTTTCTTTCCAAAATTCCCTTAACAAACCCCCAAAATCTTATCCATGCCAATACAAATCTCCTTTAATTTAGTTTACACTAAATTCACCTTCAAGCTTCTCTTTACTTACCTTCGCTTACTCTAAATTCATTCTCAAACAAATTCTTAGAATTTAGTTGATTTAAAATTTTATTTACACGATATCATTTTTACTTCCCTGAATTAAATTTTCTTTCAATTTAATTCTTTTCCAATACTAATTCAAGTTCAACCAAATTTATTTAGCCATCTTGAATTCATACCATTTCCTTTACTATCTTAAATAAGAATTAAATTCCATTCATTTCTATTCTTAACACAATTGAATCTTATTCTTAATTAAATCCAAATCCATCTCAATTCCATTCAATTGAAGTTAAATCCAATTCAATTCAAATTTTAAATTCTTTATATATAAGTTCAAAACTTATTTACGAGCTTAAGTTCATTCACATCTTTTTGTATCTCACATCTTCTTATCTTAGCTCACATTTCATTCAGAATCAGATTTGAATTCACCCTACCATTCAACTATTCATCACCTAAATTCCATTTCACTCGGGTTTACAATCTAATTTTCTATTCTTACATTCACCAACTTAATTACTTTCAAGGTTTATATTGCTCATTTTAATCCATTTATGTCTTATAACCACAATTATAAAGTCATTTTACTTCCAACTTAACTCATACAATTTAATTCTAAGCCCAATTTATTTAACTTATCCAAGTTAAATTCCAATTTTCTATTCACTTCAATACATTGAAGTTAAATTTTTTTGCAAGATTAAATTTTTATTAATATCAACTTCGCTTAAGAAGTTCAATAGTTAATTCATATTTGACTCCACAATTTTAATTTTAAATAAAATTTCTAGAATTCAATTACCCGGGGTTATTTCAAAACCAATTTGAAATAATAAATAACTCATACACTCCTGGTATATCAAACCAAACTTCCAAACTTCCAAAACAGTTTGTTTTTGCCAAAACATTTTCTTCCCTTTGAAATTTCCAAAATAACTGTTATACCCAACAAGTCCAAACAATATCATAACCAACCATTTTGGTAGCAATCCATCACTTTAGAAACTCGAAAATAAATTCTAATGATGTGGCCAGCATCATCAGGATTATTTTCCAGCGACTGAAGTGAGTTCAATGCTTTCTTACTTCCCAAATTCATTTCAAACAGTTTCCATCAAAAAAAATACTTTCTAAAATAATATCCCATTATTGCCTTCAAACACCTTAGCAAACATTTCAAACTTTCCCAGGATTTTAAATTTCCAAACTTTGTTCTCAATACATTTAAAATCCTTTTCAAAACTTCCAGGATATAAATTCTGGTTCAATTCAAATTTAGTTATTCTTCCTTTTATATAATTTATATTCGTAGAATTTTATTTTCATTGTTACTATTTCAAATTTCAGATTAAATTTTAAATTCTTATTTGATTTAGACATTAACAACCAATCATCCAAATATATACAATAATTTCAGAAAATTATTTCTTTTATAACAAAATATAATTTGGGTAAAATTATTTCATTTACCAATTTTAAAAACAATACTATGTCGGTTTATCTTGTTTAAGAGTTTAGAAACCCCTATCGATACGGTTGTACTTCCCGCACAGACCAGAATTCAAAAACACTCAACTGATAAGTCAACACAGTACAGAAACAATTTTATATCCACTAACAAGTACGCTCTCATATCTATTAATACACTAAACTCATTATAGAGTATTATTGACTCTATCTAATGAGTAATTTCCCACCACCAAAGGCTAGGTTGTCGCGAACCTAAGCTCTGATACCAAGTGTGACAGCCCGCAAATCCGTACCCCTTGAATCAACACTATTCTACCTCTGTTAACTCAAGTGGCACAGAAATATGAACCATTTGGGTTTAAGAAGAAGAGATAGAAGAAGAGGAAGAAGAAGCTAAACAACGTCAGAATCTCACAGTCGCAGCGGAATAAAATATAATAGTAAATATAGATCTTTACACAAAATGAAATCTATAACTGTTTTATACATATATCATCAGAGTATCTCATACAAATCATATTTACCAGTCAGACAAATCCATATAATCACAACAGCGGAATATAAATATATAGGTACAGGTAATACGTCTTGGGCTCCAGCCCCTCTCCTGCTCCATAGCATCCTGTCCTGAACATATAATACTCGGTCTGACCCGAGCATTATAATGAAATAACACCCAAGTCAGTCTTGAATACCAGCTGATTATAATACATCCAAATTAAATATTAAAGTTTTAAAAATCCTTTTGAAAACAAAAGCATCTCGTAAGACCACGCCACAAATAAACATGTCGAGTTTTTACCTTACGATAGCTAAAACACTTTTTATAGAAATCCTCTGATATTATAATAGGGTCTATTTACAAATACTTATAAAATAGCCGAAATTGTTACATGATTAAATTCCAACTACTAGCCACGGAGTGGGTAATACAAACAAAACTCGTACAAGGCTCGTAGGGAAAATGGATTTCCAACAATGATTAGGCACTGGGGTACCACCTATCACAGTACGGGGCCTAGATCACCGTACCGAGGACCACGCCCGATCCCCTGCAACACAAGGCCGGACCCATCCCTTATTGGATAGTTCCGAATAAGATCACCCCGCGGTTGGGATCAGCAACCGTCCACTAAGCCGAAATAAAAAGGGACATCTAGATAGGGATGACCTTACTCTCCAGTGGGGGCTACCCACGAAGCCTTGCTGCATATCCCCTGATTTTAAGTCATTCCCATTTGATGAGGCTTGAGGCTAAGCGTTACCTTTTAGAATGTTTCACTTGGAATGCCCATCATCCACCTGACGACGTTTCGAAAGCATTCATCCATACAAGTCCGTCCTGGGTTCGAACGGAACCGAAGGCACTATTCCTACTACATCCATTTTGGAAATATCCTCAGGATTAGTAGCGACTAGCCCTTGTACTTCACTGCTGCATCTTTGAATCCAAACACGTTTTTCCCGCGAAACGTACAAACCGGATCGAAGTGGTTTTCGAGAAACAAATCTCGATCCTGGTCTCTTCGAAACGATCAACGCATTTGTCCAATATTGATAGTCGGTGATTTAACTATCAATTATTTTTCACAAACATCCATCACACAATAAATAATTCCCACATTATTTATTTGCCTCAAACATCTTTAAAAGATATACTTTCAAATTTCCAAAACTCATTTGAAAACAATTTCCCAAAATTCTTCCTTTACAAGGTAAATCCTTAATCATTAATTCCCATTGGGAATAACCAAGTTCAAAACATTTAGATTTAAAACTGTTAAACCATTTTATTCTAAAATATACTTTAAAATTTGTAAATTTACTTCTAGTTATTACTCAAAAATATAATTTCAAATATGTAAAATAAAACTATTTATTAATTAAGAGATTTGTTAACTAAACTTAAAAGTAGTGGTTTGAAGAATAAATACTAGTTTTCAAATAACTTAAATCATCCATTCTTTAAATAAATCCGTTTATAAAATATAATTACTAGTAAACCTCTTAAATAATCATTCTATAGCTAAATTTATTTCTATTTTTTTAAAGGAGAATTTCTTAAAACATTTCCTTGAAACAAATTTTACTTAACCTTTAAAACCTGATTTTATTCACTAACTCGGTTTTTCCCAGGGAAACATTTTCATTCAAACAACCCAGAGAATCTTCCATATAGATTCCGCCGCATCTATCCCAACCCAAATTTACGTTAGTTATCGTAAATTTATTTCTAAGCTTACAAATAAACTCCCTTTGAAGTTTAAGCAATTTTCCCATTTCCGGAATTTCAATCTGTTAAAGTATATTTTTAATACGTTTTTAAATAAAACATTTGGAGATTTCTTCAATGAAAATTATACTTTCAAATTTCTTAAATAAAATTCCTATAGTGTGAAATTGTATTTCAGAATATTTTTATATATATTTCAGATAGTTATATTTTAATTTCCAGTAGTTTATACTTACACAGTTATCAATTGATAAAATGTCCTCTTCGTTAATAATTCCAAATTTTACCAAATTTTTATTTTTATTTTTATCCAAACTAGATTCCAAATTTTATTCTTTTAAATTCTTATTTATCAATTTCCTTTATTTCTTTTAAAACCCAATTTATTCTACTTATAATTAAAATTCTGAGTTTATAATTTATCCAACCATACTACAGCACAATTAAATTTCAAATTTATCAATCACAACATATAAACAAACATCACCATCAATTATAAAAATAATTACTACATCGTGAGGAATCCAGTTGGATCCCTCCGACCTGTTTTCCCTGCATCACAAATATTAGCATAATATATATATATATATATATATATATATCAATCCAGACTGATAACAAAAGTTATATTCAACCAATCACACAGTTATTTAAATATTGACTATTTAAATTAGCTAGCATCCAGATGTGAGTGAGAATAACTCACCTTGAGTTTCGGCGAGCGTTCGAAATTTAAATTAAACCGAACGACGTTCGATTTAACTCAAATTTCTACTTGCCCGGAATGATTCCCGAACTACACCATTGCGTAGTACGTATCTCTGCGATTCCGGCGCCGCAAATTTCGTCAAATTCTGATTACATATGAAATAGATATGAATTTTATAAGTTTCAATTTCAAATTTAGACAAATTCTTTTTAATTTTTAATTTACTATTACCAACAACATCAGGCTGTTCGTTGCAAAAGAAATCAAGGCCGCATATGATTCTTCCTCACGCGAAAAGCTCAGCTCGAGTACCCTATAGCTTGCCGCCCTTAGGGTTTTGGAACGCAACCTCTAATGACGACCGGACTCCGATCAAAACCCATCACACCATAGCTCGTAACGACCCCCACCGCCGACCCCACTACGACGAAGCTCGGCCACAACATCGCACTAGAAATCGTGCGCGAACAGTACATGAACGCGGCGTCCAATCTCCCCATCTAGTCGATGAAACCCCATCTCTGCCACTCGAAACGTAGAGCTCGAGCTACTCTCCGACTTTCCAGTTGGAGATCTGGCCTAAAATCGCTTGGATTGTTAGAGAGACGTGGATCTAGGGTTGATTTCGGCCATTCATTATAATGGAACGACGGCTGGAGATAATGGATCTAGGGTTTGATTATTATAATGTTTTATATCGTTAATTAATATTATTTTAATGTTACACTTCAAATGTTAACGACTTATGCAAACGAACTCCAATTCTCGCGTACCAATAGGCGTTCCTAGGGTTTTCCCACGTTCTGGGCACAATGGAACATGTTTCGTAAGATAATTTGGTCATATGTGCAAGTTACGGAATTAAACGATCAATTTAAAATTAAATCGGTTAAAACGATTTCTATGCGTTTCGAGCTGCCACGGTCCAACGACAACTCCGAACGCTACGAAAATTAAAATACGATAATAACTAACTATTACGGATCCAATGGAACTGGTTTCGTCGAATTCCGAGACTATGCCCCGGAAGGCTATTTTAACTCGTCTATTGAATCGAGCGATTTTCGAAATTGTCGAAATCACTCAAAATTTCACTTTTTTTTAAAGTTTTGTTTACTCTTTTATAATTCATATAAAATTTATAATCACATTAAAAATCATTCTGATTCATTCCGGACTAATAACAGATTAATTGCAATATTTTATAATATTATATTCTCTTATTAATTAAAATAAAACTCCAAATAATAACTTATTAACATTAAAATTTATCAAAAAATCCATCAACACTTTTAATGACCAAATAGACTTAAAATAAATTTTAGAACTCATTTCCATATCTATTTACCTCAATATTCACAATTTATTCCGATTCAATATTTATTTTTTATTATTTAAATTCAAATTGGATTACCATATTTGGAATTATACGTAAGTCATTAATTCCACCCGATTCTTTTTATTTTGAACCCAATTCAAAACCTACATTGAACATTTAAAATGAATTAAATGTTCAAATTTGACGACCCAAAATTTCGGGTCGTTAGTAGACAATGCATGAAGCTTGAACAAGACTCGAGTGCTACCTGAACTCAAATCCAAGTAGTGAACCAATGAATGACACAGTGACTACATGACAAACCAATAAAAAAGTGCACCAATGATTACAACAAAATATACTCAAACAAATGCCAAAACCATGAAACAGCAGGCAGGTTCAAACTCACGCAAAACAAAGGTAGCTACAAGCATCAGGTTGGAACATTACAGGGATAAACACACTTGTCTACAAGAAGATGTACAAACAAGTGATACTAAGTGCAACAGTAATTCAAAGTAACAACATCAGAAAATATAGGCAAAATTCTCAAGCAATCAGAAAACCACACGTACGATAGGCTGCAACCAAATACCTGTTCAAATGAAACAGAGGTGGCTACAACCAAAAACATACTACATGAAGAACAAGTATGCAATTGAAGACAACAATGGTGCCAGCAGTTGCAAACAGGTTTAGAGGCATCAGAGGTGACAATATAATATGAACTAGAGAATACAAACTACAAGAGAATCAACTACCAGGGTACTGTAATACCAACAGAGAGGTCAGAGGTAAAATCAATACAGTGTGCACATGACCGAGACAGAGATCGAGGCTAGGACTGAAGCAATCTTAAAATAAACACATAGCCGAGGTCGGATACCAAAAACAATGCGCAACATCAAACAAGTTCAAATGTAAACCAGGCCGAAATAAGTATAGGTCATTGCAAAGCATAGCAAAATAAAAAACAAATCAATTTATCAAAGAAATCATCAACAAACAAACCAAACCAAACTGCCGAGCATCATACTAAGCATGAATTAGATGTGAGTAAATCAAATTACTCACCTTGAACTAGATCGAAGCGAAGGCGAACTCGAATCAAGTGGCCGAAGCTTCTCAGAGACGCGCAACCGATAGAGCAAGGATGTCGAATTCGATCGAACATTTGAAGTCGACGTCTTCGACTTTGCGAAACCCTAGTTTCGAAAAGATGAATGAACAAAAACGAGCAGACGCCATTTTTTTTTCTTTTCGTTTGTTTAGGTTTAGGGCAAGCGATGAATATGAATACAGGAGTAACCGGTTGGCATTTGATAATCACGGCACCAAGAAAAACCATGGGCCAATATTTTAAAGTCCGCTTAACCACTCAACAAATTTCAAAAGAATTTTAACCCAATTTTATAAGAATTCAACCGATTAAAACTCCAACAGCAATTAGCCAACGGTTTTAATCATCATTTGGCGATATCAACTGTTATAAAATCCCGGGTTGTTACAGACTCCCCTCCTTATAAAAATTGCGTCCCCACAATTTTCATAATTAAAGACGTCAATAACAGTTATTTTTCTAACATAAACTGGTTAAGCTAGAAAAATAAAAGTCGGGAATACAAATGCCAAAGAAATATTTTAATTTCATAAAAGATATTCACAAATTCTCAACAAAATCTAACTATCAAAAAGATAATCAGGAAACAACAAAACTGGATAAACACAATTATCAGCAATATTTAATTATCAAGTCGATAATTAAAATACAGAAGATCACCAAACAGCAATATCTAATTATCGATACAATAATTAGAAAACAACAAAACCTAATTATCAACAAAGATAATTAGAAAACACAAATCACAAATCACAAAACCGCAATTATCTAGTCATCAACCAGATAATCAGAAAACAACGAATATCTAATCACCAAAAACGATAATTAGAAAACATCAAATATCTAATTATCAAAAACGATAATCAGAAATCTCAAATCAACAAATATCTATTTATCAAAAGCGATAATCAGAAATCTCAAATCGAAATATATTTAATTATCACAAAGGATAATCAAATCTCAAATCATCAAATATTTAATTATCACAAATGATAGTCAAATCTCAAATCATCAAATATTTAATTATCACAAATGATAGTCAAATCTCAAATCATTAAATATTTAATTATCATAAATGATAATCAAATCTCAAATCAACAAATATTTAATTATCAAAAACGATAATCAAATCTCAAATATCTAACTATCACAAGCGATAATCAGAAACAACAAATATCCGATTATCAAAAACAATAATCAGAAACAGCAAATATCCAATTACCAAAAACGATAATCGGAATCAACAAATATCTAATTATCAAAAGCGATAATCAGAAATCTTAAATCAACAAATATTTAATTATCAAAAATGATAATCAAATCTCAAATATCTAATTATCACAAGCGATAATCAAAAACAACAAATATCCGATTATCAAAAACGATAATTAGAAACAACAAATATCCGATTATCAAAAACAATAATAGAACTCATATCAACAAATATCCAATTACCTGCAGATGTAACGACCCATAGATTTTAATAGTTTGAAATGGTTTTATTTGACGTAATTAATTAAAACTTTTGGGAAATTTTATATAATAATATTTTGAAATAAAAATTTAGTATTTGGATTACGTCCAATTAAACATGGCAGATTTTAAATTTTAAATTTTATTTTATCAAAGTTTATTCCGTTGTGAAATTCTATTTAATTCAAGCCAGTTAATAAATTGCTTTAATAAATATTGAATAATCAATTTCTTTAATAAATATTGCAGAATCAATGCACAGACCTTATCAATTTCATTTTTATGGTGGTACGTTCCTTTACGTTTCCTACCAGTTAAAAATTAAATAATATGCTTTGATGGGTCAGCTAAATCAAAGCAAAATGATCGTTGCTATTTATTTCTTTTATTAATTTCTACAATTATTTTCACCAAATCAAGGGTTGACCGTTACTCGGCTTTCAAATTTTGGACTCTACATTCAAAAAGAAATGTATAATATAATAATTACTTCATATTCATTTTCAGTACGTTTCACAAAATTTTCTCTGTCCATTCTTTTCTGTTAAATATATACTTGCAGCTGTTATCAATCCATCGTTTCAATTTATTATATGGTCCGTTACTCTGCCTTTTCAGATTTGAACGTGCGGTTGGTGGCATTAAAAGTTGCTTTAATTATCCACTGAATTATCGTGACTGTCCCGTTACTCTATATTTATTCTGTACGTTTCATCTTTGCTTAAATTTCTCTGTCCATTCCTTATTCCATTTTAAATACCATTGCCTTTCCAAACTCATTACGTACTATCCAAACAAACAAAAAAGTTATTGCTTTAAATGTAGCTAAATCAACTCATGACCTTTTCCATTTCAAAGTTTGAAACGTATAAAATATTATGCGTTATTTCGCATTCATTGATTTCTTTTATTTATTTCTTTCTTTCTTTACGTTTTCATTCTAATCTGATTTATAACCTTCTTTGTTCTCTTCGTACATTCTATTTATTCTAGCCTGCTCCTTTCTTTTGCCTAGTACATCTGCATTCTTTTCGTCCTCTCTCTGCAAATTTTCTTTCCACCAAGCGCCTGTCCCCTCCTTCTCCCCTCCTCTTCTCTTAAGAAACACCCTGCCTTCCAGCCGAACCCAACATCTTCCCTATCCACATCGGCAGCCTCATCATAGCCGAGTGTATAGCTTAGAGGTAATAACTTCTGACAGCACATAGGTGGCATCAACATTTTCCCCATTGTCTGTAGTTTCTTATTTATTCCTTTTGCACACCCATCAGCGACTCGAGTTTACACAGGGTATGTCTATACATTGTATTATATTATATATATTTGGTAGTAGTATACTGCCTTAAATTTACATATTTTAGTGTATATATGTATGACAGCTTACGTTATTTATATACATAAAGTAAGCTATATGTACAAACTCAGTGAAACCGCAATTTTCTTTACAAAAGGCAAATAACACAAATTGTAATACCCAAAGATATATATGTATGGCTGTACTTAATAAAAAAAAATCTCTATATAATAGTATAAGCTTATATATCAATTTCTGAGTTTATATATATTTTGTTATATTGTTTTTTCTTATTTTGATTTTTATATAATAAGTATGTAAGCTTATTTATGTTCACATATTAGTATACGTAAGTTAATATATTGTTTAATAAGCCTAAAGCATTGTATATCGTCGTAGTGTTATGACGTGCGTGCTTTAATAAAAAAGCTATTGATCGGGTACAGATATGTTAAGTAACGTGTATATTTGGTTAATTTATATAAAAGTACATATAATCGTTTCGACTATAGTTATAATGAATATATAAGAGAGTTATATAAATGAATTTTATACTATGCGTTAACTAAATACATTGTTATTTATATGATCCAGTTTTTGAATATATGTTTGAAACGTTTTGATTTTTATATATACAAATATTTTATTTTATACATATATTTTGTTATATATGAAGGTTTTATAAAACAAAATTCTTATAAACTGTACTGCATATATACTCTTTAAAAAAGAAAGAAAAAGAAAGAGTGAGTTAACAATGTATTATAAAGAATATTATTTATCTGCATATATATATGTGTGTGTGCATAAGTTTGTTTGATTTCCTGCTGGGTATTTTGAAAAGGAAAGTAATAAACTATACATAAGTATTCATTTGAAAAGATATTATATATTTGTGTTCTATGTTAGAACATTGATTTTTAACTATACATATATATTATTTTAATATTGGTTTAAAATGAATATTTATTACATGGAAACGATAACCATAAAATGAATATACTATATATGTGACATTTTGAATAATTATATATTTGTTATTTAACATTGATATGAAATGGAAGCGTTTTAAAGTTATATGGTTTTCATGGGTGTGCGTGTATATATTTCATTTTTAAAATGCGTGTTTTGATTTAACGTTCATTTTCAAAGAAAGTAGTAAATTAATCATATAATCTTCGTTTAATTTTTATCAAGCTAATTTGATCCTTTCTCATCAATTTCTATCTATCAGCTTCTCTGTCGAAATCGTACCATCTAATTTGCTTTGGAAGTCGTGCTTGCATTTCGTAACTCAACTTCATTGTCTATCTCTCTAACCTCGAAAGGTGAGCAATCACTCACGATTAACGTTCTTTTATTTATTAAATTTTATTTCAATTGAAACGACAATTGAAATATGAGGCTGTAGTTATTTAAATTGTTATATATGCTATTATCTGTAACTGTTCACTTATGGGATATGACACTATATCCTATTGTTTATATTTATTTTGATGATACATGACTGTGTTATTATTATTTCCATATCTGTTATCACTCTACAAGTTCCCTGTTAGTATAGAAATCACTATGGGTTGAAACGATACATACTCGAACGCACTTTATAATAGGAGAAAATCGTTATGGGTTGAAATGATAAACCCAAGCGATTTTCATTTAATTGAATTTGGGATTACGGGTTGAAATGATATCCACCCGTATATATTTAGTGTACCGGTTGAAATGATAAATATCTGTAGCACATGACTATATGATAGGAAATATATACAGACACCGTTGGTCCATATAAATATTTTGAAAATAGATTTCTACAGTTGGAAAGAAATACATAGGATTTAATAAATATTTGTTCTTAAAATATTATATATAAATAGAAATTTTATATATAGATTTAATAATAATGTTATTGATATTGATTTAATCCATATAATATGTTTGAGTATTATTTAAGATTTATATTTCAAAATTTACCGTTTAAAAAGTTGAATAATTAAGATTGGGAGATAAATTTGGGTTTATTAAAAATGGTATTTAAATAAGGATTTATTTAATTCAACCGATTTGAAATTATTGAATGGAAATTTTAAAGGTATGATTTTGTAACTGGATTTTTGATTTAAGTGATTTGATGAATATTTCACGTTTAATAAAATTAAAGAAAATATTGAGTAAAATGTAATTTAAGGTTACTTAAATTATATTGAATCTAATAAGGGAGTATTTCAAGACTAAATAATAATGAGGTTAAATTGAGATCTATATGAAACTGTTATTAGAACACAAATATTAAAGCCTTGAACTATATTGGAATTTTAATGGTGTATGTTGAGATTCGGATCTGTGTTAGAAATCAACATAGTTGAATTTGTTATTTAGCAACTAAATTGAATTAAAGTGAAATTTAGGTTGAACCAAATTTGAATTTATTATTTAGAAAACTAAATTGAATAAAAATTTAGTTGAAACGTTGAATACTTAAAGTTTTGAAATATATTGAAATATAAAGGGGTATTTTTGTGATTACAAATTCGAATTTGAGATCGATAAATTGAAGTGTTTATTTTAGCAATTGAGTTGAATTTAAATTGATAAATTAAGATTGTATTTAATTTAAATCGGAAGGTCGGGTTGATGTTGAAACGATTTGTTAAGTTGAGGGAATTGAAAATGTAACGAATGCGAATTTTTCGCGTTCGAAAATCAACATCCATACTTTACATCGTACTCGAATGCCGGAGATTCGACCGTTCAAATCCGATTCGCCGGAGCTTATAACACAATTAAGTAAACAACATAGCGGAAGAAATAATGAATATCAATATACAACATCTGATACAACATCCTGATACAACAGATGATACAATAGATATCAATATACATCAGAGATACAAGAAAATAGCAGCGGAAATAGATAGCACCAGCAGCGGAACATTTTACTCCAATATAGTCTTCAAGGAAGAACTCCAGCAGCAGCTCGAGCCAACATCACGAGACACTAAGAAAAGCAAGTCTCATCCATATCCAAAGACTGAAACTAGCTCCAGACAATCTACTAAACCTAACTATCTGAAAAACCCAACTCTAGACTGCTCGTGTGGAAAATAGTGAGCACCCAGAGTTTAGGAAAGGAACAATAAACTCCAGATCAGTCATGGGACTGGTGTGAGTAACTAAAACAGTTTATCTTTAAAAACAAACAACAAGAGAATTTATAAAATCAATTCGAAATGCTTTTTGAAAATGAAACTACCATAAGACCTCCCGCCACACACACACAATGCAAACGCAGAATTGGAGGAGATTTCTTCTTATGATAGTCAAACATGCTTGATACGTGAATTTCTATGATATTATTTTTATAAGTGCAAAGTGCAGAAAACATTTCGAAAGTAGAATATAAATCTTAGCCAGCATAGACATTTCGCACTTATGCCTACTATAGCTACCATGTTCAATAGCAGGTTACCACCACATTCCGTGGCAGGTAATACAACTAAAATCGTATAAGGCTCGTATTGTTTCTTTGGATTTTCCAACAATTGGTCAGGCTAAGCAACTTCCTATTACCATATGGGATCGCCTCTGGCGGAACGTCCCGGGAACCTATTCGGATCTCTGCCAACACAAGGCCGGGTTTCCTCTATAACTAGGTAACTACTACTCGAGCAAGCCACTCCCCGGTCCTTTGGGACCTTTATCCGAGGCGCCTCTAAGCAACAACCACACAGTAAATGAGATTGGAGCAACCACATAGGTTAAATATCAGGGCTCCATACCTAATACCACCCTTTACCAGAAGGGAATGACACACCCTAAAGGGTGCGACCCTCATAACCTTGCCGCATCTTTCCTGTTTCGACCATTTTCGAGGTGTGAGGTACTGATGCAGTCTCGTCCACAAAGCTACGCTTTATACAAAAGCCATGCACTGATCACAATTGATCAACAAATGATCATCAACACACAGCAGCACTCAGCATGCCACACTACCAAATTGGGAGTATATCACTGATAACCTTCAACTACATAACCTCTGAGCTCGTACGTCTTAGAGAAGGGCATTAAGCTAAGAGAATAAATTCTCCACCACCACAGAAATGTATTTGAAAGAAATCTGCTTAATATCTCAAAGTGTAGTGCCAGACATACAACAATACAAGTCTGTTCTGGGTTCGAACAGAAACGAAGGCACTTCCGAAGAAGCCCTTGCAATCCGGGTATTCACAATCCCCATCGGACTACCCATCACTTAGGGAATCTCCATACCGGCGCGACTCGGTGCAGAGACAATTGATAGGTCATCCTATCGCTTTCGCAAATACGCGGTCTTCACCACCGGTCTTCAAATGCTATCCATAACGTCGAATCACATATTCGGAATGGGTTATACGACACAAAGGTCCTCTCCCGGCTAAACCGAATAGTGAGCGCAATATTTAAAACATATGGATATGGGATTTCAATTAAGTCACAACTTAATAATTCAAAACTTACTTTCAAATGGTTTAAACCAAATACCATTTCAAATCTTTTAAACAAAAGATCTATTTCATAAAGTTCACATACTTTCACAAAGATCCATTTACGGATTTCAAAACAATTTCCATTTCAATTTGATTAACTTGTTAAATCTTTAAATCAAGATTTAACTTATTGCTTTCAAAATCCGATTAACTCGTTGAATCTTTAAATCAAAGATTCAACTTAAAGTTTCCAAAATCTTATTAATTTGTTTCCAAAGATTCATTCATAGCCTTTCAAAAACAATTCCAACTCAAGTTGGTTTATCTCATTCGGTCTCTGAATCAAAGATTCATTTCATAGCTTTCAAAACATTTCAATTCCATTTCAAACTTGAATCTTTTCAACACGATTTGGAAATCCTTTCTTTAAAATGAAAGCTATTATTATTTTGAAAACAAGTAGTTTTCGTTTCGGAGAAATCCGATCTCATTTATACAAGTTAAAATCTTTGGGTTAATTCAAATTCCTAAAAAAAACACTTTAAAAATGGTTTAAAACCCATATAAACTTGTATACCGTTTAATATCATAAATGCTGAATATAGAATTCAATTTCAGATATTAAATTCCAATTTAAATCAAAATTTTCAAATTTCAAAACTTAATCAAGTTATTCCAAATAAATTTCATCTTTGAAATTACATTTCAAAAGCTTTTCACTTTAATCCCAAAACATTTCCAAAACCATTTGGATTTAAATATTCAACTTTTAAACTATTTCAAAATCTGTGACTTAATCGATTTCCCCATGAAATCCATATTTGTGTGTGTATGGTGTGGTCCAGGGGTTTAACACAGTAGTGCAACATCATTCAATCATCATAGATCAGAACACAGAAATATAGTTGACAAGCGATATAAACTATAACGCTTATCGTCTATTTACAGATTCACAGATAATATACAAATGTAAATACATTAGTAAACTATACATAGCTCAATCCACCGAACAAAATATTACAGATCAGATAGGACAATCAATTCAAGGCATCTCATACAATACAATCATTCATAAGTAAGGTCAAGCATTTAATAATCATTTATAAGCAGGATTAACTAAATTAATTTCCAATTTAATTTATTTACTTATGAATTTATTTTCCAATTCTGATTTATTAATTCCTAATCATTTGATATAAATTAATTTATCAAACTCTTTAATTAATTAAATTATTCTTAATTAGTCATATTAATTAAATTAACTTTTGAACCAATTATATAATTAATTAACTTTAATAAATCAAAATATTTAAAATTAATTACAATAAGTGATAAATCCTTAATTACTTTCATTAAGTAATTTCATTTAAATAATTTATAATTGATTATCTAAATTAATTAATATAATTAATTATTTAAAATTAATCCTCTTAATTAATACTTAATAATCTTTAGTTAATTATCTTCATTAACTAATAACATTTCTTAATTTCTTCCTTAAGAAATTATCTTAGATTAATTCATTATTAATCATTTCTAATTATAATTTAATCTGATTATTTATTTATAAATTAAATAAATCATTCTTTAATTACTTATTAATTAAATCATTTTATTACCTTAATTATCTCTAAGATAATTAATTTCTTTATTAATGATTTCATTAATCATTTAAGTGTATTTTAATCCTTACACTTTTGAATTCGAATTCAAATTACATTTGAATTTAAGATTCAAGATGAATATGTATTTAAATATTAACCAATTTAAATATCAATTTATAAACCTTAAAATAAATGTAAAGAACATTTATTATTTACATAGGAAACTTATATAAGGAAAGCCTTTAAATTCAATTACTTAAATTTTAAGCTTTTAAATCACATTACATTTTAACTTGCAAATTTCAAGTTTAAAACAAACATTTAACCTTCCATTTAACTTCAACCTTTTTTTTCTTCTTACTTAACTACTTAGTGCCTTAAAAAATTTGAGTTAAAAACAAACTTTATTTTATCAAAATCTAATTGTACAATCTAACTTGAGTTTATATACTTAAACTTTATTTAGACTCAGTTTAAACTTGATTTAATTTAAAAACTAAGATTTTAAAAACTGTTAACTGGTACATGTTTTAAACTCAAAACCCAAACAACTCGACCACCCTGGTTTACATCGAGTTCGACATGAAGTTTCCCCGAGATTGTGACTCGAATGCTTCGAGTCTTTTCCAAGCATTCACGTATTCTTCCCAAAACCTGAAATCAACAGGTACGCAAATGGAATCGTGCACCGTGCACATGCACGTCGCCGATGGCCATCTCTGGTCGGCTCCCCAACATAGAGCACGTCGACAGTTACCCCAAGACCCACTATCGACCACCAGAACTCCATCTAACTCTCGAAAATCGAATTCGAGCTCGAACCTGGCCTGGAACAAAACACTGGCCTAACCATCCCAAACCTGGAAAAACGTCTCGAACTCGCCGCCTTGACCACCAGCGCCTCTGAAATTCTGGCCTCGACTTCGTCTACCACTGTAACGCCACACCCCGAGACCCACCTTAGTAAAGTGAATTAATGAGTAATTCTGTATACTAAAGCGGAGAATAGGGCTGGTTAAGGGCGACCACCTATAACTTTGTTTTAAACATCTACTGAATACGTCGATAAATGCACTATGATTTTTCTTTTCTATCTCAATGGATCGACATACACAGTAAATGCTTAATCCAAAACTATAGGTGGCTAACGGATCTATCAGAACAAAATACCATAACTAAATGTAAAGCACAACACAGAAGAGTAATCAACATCATTTATATACATATACACTGATACATGTTTAGTACAATACAATATGAATACAATGAATGTGGTATTCGACCACACTATATACATGGAATCGAATATAAATACATCAGAGTCAAGCAGAAAGAAATATAAACCAAAAAAGTGCTAGGATGATATCCAAGCAGATGCATCAAAGCAAAGTCCCGTAACTGATAGCTAACCTGAAACAACTCGGTCTGACCCGAGTGATAAACACACGGGTCAGGCAACCGAATCTTATCCTTAGAAAGGAATACGATTAGGTAAAGAGAAGAGCTACGCAACGGGATAACATAAGTAGATATGAACATCTAGGGTTGATATCAAGTAACTTCACTATGTCTCAATGGTGGTTTGCATATACATATACTTGGGTTAATCTGAAGGAATTCATGTATATGATATAAGGGAAAACATTCAAACATTATCCATGAATAAATAAATCTCTCAAGTCGTATATAAATCATAAGTATAAATCCATAAAATTCGAAATCACCAAAATCCTCAAAGAAATCATATTTGCCTTATTTACATCTATAAGGCTAGGTAAACACATCAAAAATGGTGAAATGAAATCATCATAACTCATAAAAGAAATATCATATTGGCCAATTATTACATGCAAAAGCATGTTGCACGTGCTATTTACCAGTACCGTTCACCACCATGGTACCATATCCATCTCTCGACCGGAATCCTCATCTCGAATTAATCCGGTCTATGACGTCATTTATATTCTCCCCGAACACCCGCCATCAAAAGTGATTGGAGCACCTCTCTCCAAATGGTGTCCGCTGAGTCCCCGCCATCAAAAGTGATCGAGTCAAGTATTACTTAACGTGATCGGGACTCTAAGTACTGGTAGTTTTCCTAAAATGTGTCAACAACTCTCGGATAGTTACCCGGAAAGCGGTAACGTATGTCCCATACCATACGCTCTCACTTAGCGGTTTTCTAGCCGCTAGTTCGTGCCACACTAAGAAATCATCAACATCATCAAAAGAATCGCCTCATGTCATCGGCATATGGTATAAGATGCTAGACCCGTCTCATCTCATCGACGAGTAGAAACTCCATAAAAACATCAAACTCGTCAAATTCCATCAAAATCTTGCCTCATATCATTGCCAATTATATCTCCATCAATATAGTCCTAATCTCGTATATACTCCTGAATAGGAGATCTCGGACTATACGTATTAGCCGAATGGACTAATATAATCTCAAACTCATACCACAATGTGGTTAACATCAAGGAGGAAATCAAATGATTCCTCAAAATCGTTGCGGTCGTATAAGTCCGAAATTAACCGATAAAGTAAATACTCAAGTTCCATACCTCGCGGATTTACTAAATCGTTTAATTTATTTTCTTATACGTCCCAAAAAAGCATAAAGATGATGAAAATTAATAAGTTATAACGTAAAATAATTTACTAGAAATGGATTAATAAATAAATTTCATAATAAAATTCTTGCAAAAGAATGCATATGAAATTGTCAAAAACGGTCAATTATATCAAAATTTGGGGCTGTCCGTGACAGGCAACAATGAAAACATCAATTTTCCACCATGCAAACTTCAAAATTCCACGAAGCATAAAACATAAAATTTGCAGTCTACTGCGTAAGGTTTTCAAAACTTTAAAAATTTCGATATTACGGTCAGTAACGAATAAGTTACGAGCGAAATACTACTAGAAATGAAAATTTGCGCACTGGCTATTAACTCAGGCCAGCGAGAAAAACATCTATTTTTCACTATGAAGGCTTCCAGATCATTCATAAGCTAAAACATAAACGTTGTAGAATATTTCTTATGGATTCCAGAACAGCTTGAATTTCAGGATTCTGATTAATGACTTGAAAGTTACGATCGAAATACTACATAGAAAAAAAAGAATGTGCACTGCTTATTAACACAGAACAACAACCAAAAAGTCGATTTTTCACTAGGTAGGCTTCAAAAGCATTCAAAACTGAAAGCAGAAAAGTTATGGAATATTTCAAAAGGATTTCAGAACATCCAAGATTTCGAAATTCCGATAAGAAAAGCAAAAGTTATGACAAAAATACAATTCAGCCAAATATATTTCCTGTGCAAAAACGCTTTCGGTTTTGCAACTTTCACAGCAAATACAGAGGTCCAAACGGACTCGAAACTTGATAAAATTTGACATAAACAAACTAGACACAGTGAGCTTAAAAACGAAACATAAATCACCTCAATCCGACTACGGGTGAAGGAGATATAAGCATTCAAAGATGAGGTATTTCAGACATCAACAATTAAGAACAGAGATAAAACTTGAACATATAGAGCCAAATTTTCCAAGCATGAGCCAATTTAGTTGTTGTTAGTTTTAAGCTTACCTTTGGCAGTGAAAAGAGGAGATTATGAAGCAAAGATTGGAGCAAAGATAAGGTCTTTAGCAAGGAAGAGGAGCTCTAGCACCTGTAGAAACTAGAAAAAGAGGCATGCAAAGAAGAAAAATTACAAAACAAGAATTACAGTAAACAAATATGGATTTCTCCTCAAATTCAAGATAGAGAAGGATGGAGATTACCTTCTTCATGAATTAGACCTGAAATTCTATTGATTTGGCAAAGAATTTGTTCATTATGGCTAATGTTTGAGAAGGCAGCCATTGTTTCTATTTTTTTTTTTTTTTGAGCTTCTATCGTTCCTTTTCACAAATGAGCTGAAGGAGGAAGAAGTGTACGTACTTCTTTCCTGGCTCCAGAAGTTTCTCTAGTGGATATTGGGTTTAGGCTTAACCCAATGACCCATATTAATTTTACTTAGGTAAAAATTTGTTTAAGTTTATTTACATTAATACAATGCTTAAATCTTCATAACTTCAACATTTTTAATCCGTTTTTAATGATTTTGGATGCGTCGGATTCGTTATGTCATCTAGTTTTTAATAAAATTATCAAGACATAAGTTTTAACAATTTTGTTATTAAATTTCCATTTATTACTCAATTTATCCAATTTTTCCATAATTGCAAAATAAATTGCAAATTTAATACAGTAGGTTAAATAAAAAGATGTTATGTGCCCAAAACAAAACAAATACAAGTTTAGACATTATTAAATTATTTCTCACATTTTTAATCATAGTTATCATGATTAATTATTTTATTAACTCATTCTTATATATATATTTAAGTAATAAAATGACAATATTGGGAAACAAGCACAATATTGTACAAATTATCAATTTAATCAAATGTAGTCAATTAACTACATTCAAATTCATGAAATAAAGTAGAAACTTTATTTCACTCATGTCCATCATTTTTTTTTACTCAAAGAAGATTATTTTTCTTCTTATTCCCCAACACAAACAAAATTCCATTAATTATTCCAAACCACTCCAACCATCGAAATGAAGTGATTAATTTATTTTGTTACAATTCATTAGCCCAAAAATTCAAATTCATTATGCATATGATGATTAAATAATTATTTAACAATTTTCTTTGTATTTAACGAAGAAAAGATGCAATTTGACAATAAATTACATTATCACCAAATCGTACATGTTAGTTGAATATAGTTGCATCTCTATATTCAAAATTCATGAAATAAAGGAACAACTTTATCTCACACATATGTTTATTACTATTAATACAATAAAATCTTTCTACTTTTATTTTCCTTTTTATTTTACAATAGAAGGAGAATATTGGAATAAATTGCCATTATTCCTTTAATGCTCCTACTAAATTCCATCAATGACAATTTCCAGCTCAACGATCACAATTAAGTTGTTCACTTCATCTTTCCTTCATCTTAAATTTGCTTCATTCATTTAATTTGAAATAAACCTTATTTTATGTTGTTCTCCTAAAATTTATTCATATTATATTGTTTATTCCAAATAAACAATATAATTCATCATTTTCTTCCAATTAATTAAATTAATTCCAATATTAAATTATAATATTCATTATAATTTAATATTTAAGGTAATCTTCAACCAGGGTTCTTACAGACTCCCCCTCTTATAAAAATTGCGTCCTCGCAACTTCTATAGGAAATCTGTATTCAACATAATTTATTCAATCGACAAAGGATAAAAGAGAAGCTCTGTGACGACCCAAACTCGATGTCCAATAAACGACATCAAATTTGCATCGCCGGAGCTTATAACAACAATTAGATGAATATAAAACAGCGGAACATAATCAATATCATAAATAACATCACTGTTACAACATCAACATAATATCCATACTGCAACAGAGTACATAATACATGTACCACAATCTCTAAATACAACATCATGATAATATAACAGTGAACGTATATCCAAAAATCCTCAAATGAGAGAGATGATAACGAACTCCCAAAAGCTAACACCTGTAATCTCCAATAGCTCCTAAGATATCTCCAAGATAAGAGCTCCAAAATACTGTTACTCCAAAAATATAGAAACCTGCTACTAGGCTGCCCGTGTGAAAATAATGGGCACCCAGAGTTTAGGAAAGAAAACAATAAACTCCGGATCAGTCATGGGACTGGTATGAGTAAACAAAACAGTTGTATTTAAATAACAAGATTTATAAAAGAATTTTCGGAATGCTTTTAAAAATGGAACTACCATAAGACCTCCCGCCACACACACAATGCAAACGCAGAATTGGAGGAGATTTCTTCTTATGATAGTTAAATATGCTTGATACGAGAAAAGAATTCTTTGATATTATTACTAGTGCATAGTGAAGGAAATCATTTCGAAAATAGAATATTAATCTTAGCCAGCATAGGTACCATTATATTATGCCTACTATAGCTACCTCCTGAGGAAGCAGGTTCTACAACTAAAACCGTACAGGGTTTCGTATTGTTTCTTTGGATTTCCAACAAATGGTCAGGCCAAGGAACTTCCCATTGCCACATGAGAACGCCTCTGGAAGGACGTCCCCGAGAACCAAACCGGATCTCTGCCAACACAAGGCCGGGTTACCCCTAACTGGGTAACTACTGACACGAGTATGCCATCTCCCGGTCGTAACCAACCTTTAACCGGGGCCCCAGCAACAAATCACAAAATCATATATATATATATCTGCGATATCCACATAAGTTAAGTATCTGGGCTCCATACCATGATACCACTTCTATCCAGAAGGAAATGTACATACCCTAAGGGGTGCTACCCCCAATAACCTTGCCGCATCTTTCCTGTTTTGACCTTTTCGGGGTGTGAGGCTCGACGAAGTCACGTCCACAAAAACATACTTTATACAAAAGCCATGCTTTGGGTCAACAAATGATCAACACAATGATCACCAAGATAGACGATCAAATAAACGATCCTATCACAATAATCAACACAATGATCATTTCAGCAACACTCAGCATGTCACATTACCAAATTGGGAATATATCGCTGATAACTTCAACTATATAACCTCTGAGCTCGTACGTCTCAGAGAAGGGTGTTAAGCTAAAAGAATAAATTCTTCGCCACCACCAGAAATATATTTGAATGAAATCGGCTTTATATCTCAACTTGTAATGTCAGACACACAATCCATACAAGTCTGTTCCGGTCTCAAACAAAACCGAAGGCACTTACAAAGAAGTCCTTGCAATCCGGATATTCACAATCCTGATCGGATTTCCCATCACTTAGAGAGTCTCTATACCGCTGCAACTCAGTGCAGAGACAATCGACAGGTCATCCTATCGCTCTCGCAAATACCGGGTCTTCAACACCGATCTTCAATGCAATTCATAACGACGTATCACATATTCGGAATGGGTTATACGACCCCATGGTCCTTTCCCGGCTAATTCGAATAGTGAGTGTCAAATTTTAAAACATGTGGATGTCATTCACAAATATTCACAGGTTCGATGTGGGTTTCGGATAACCAACTGAAATCCGATACCCTGTCGCATCGAAGTTTAAATGTCGTTTTACGGCAACAGGGTTTTCATATCAATATAGAACAAATCATAATCACAGTGCAATAACATGGCAATTACATCATACAGAATTACAAACAGAACAGAGATATCAATGTAAGTTAACAACAATAGTTAATTACTTTCCAATGTGATTTAAATACATTTGCCACTGAATTAATTAAATTTAATGATAAGAATCTGGATAAATAAATTACATTTTGATTACTCAATTTATTGTTTCAAAATTTACAAATTCTTACTTACAAATTTATTTAAACACTTAATTGTTTATAAATCAATTTAATTACAAGTTTGTAAATCATTCTTAAATTTCTTTTCAAAATCATTGATTAATGACAATTATTCACTTTAATTATCATTTTAAACTACAATTCAATTAGATCTCAATTGAATATATTAATTTATTATTACTTAATAAATTATTTTAATGTAACTATCAATTTTGAATCAATCAACTTCAGTTATCAAATTAACGATTCTTAATTTACAACTTTAATTTTTAATTGCTTTTATTTATTTACTATTATAAATTACAAAGTAATTATAAATCATAAATTATTTAATCATTGTTTAATTTAACTTCACATTTCATTAACAATCATCATTTCATAAAGAATGCTTATAAAAATAGTTTAAACTTAAATTTTCCACAAATTGTCATACTGGAAATATGGTTCAGGTGGTCAACCCGAGACTTCCCCCGAGTCTCGCCCGAGCTAAAATACTTCCTGCTTCGGGTTTCACCCCAAAGCTACCCGTGAAAACAAAAATTTTCAAAATTTGTTTAAGTCCAAACTTTTACACGACCCAACACTGAAACCCCCCCGAGTCTCCCTTCGGTTTCTCCCCAGTTTTCCTCGAATCGTGCTTCGAGTACAACCCCTAAGAAAACCCAACCTGAAATGCTTCAGGCTATAACCTTTCTGATCATCAACTTGTGCACGTATACGTGCACAACTGGAATCGCCTCCTCTGGTCGAACTTCTGGTCGTCCACACGTCATCGACGACGTGCTCATGCCTCTCAAACACTCACAAGTTCGAACCCATCAAAAATTCAAAATCTCGTTCTCGAACCCAAAAGCTTGAACGAACAACCCCTGAACAATTTCCTCGCCCCAACGCCTGACGCCGCCAGAAACCCAGCGACTCCGTCCATGGCTCGCTAACACCCCTAGCTACCCTTCCTCAAGTCATCGTGAAGCTCGGTCAACTCAAAAGGGCGAAATCCTCTTTTTTCTAAGCGCGTTCAAAACTGGAAGAAAAACCCTAAAACGATCTCGTATTCCCAATTCATGCAATGGAAAAATAAATTTGTATTTTTCCCAATATCAAGAATGGTTAGGCTTGCCTCAACTCAAATTTCAGCAATTTACATTGATTCACTTACACGAAATTGGTAGAAATTCAATTTTTATTCAAATGCAAATTTCCCTTTGAATACTAAACTAAAATTCTTCACTTTTATTTTAGAAATCATGATTTACAGTAAGGATTTAAGCTATTAACTTGGATTAGCTTTTTATAATACTTGAATTTATCACATCTTCCTTTGATTTCCTGTAAACAACTTTAGTGATAATACCTTACAGACTTGAGGTTTAAATCTGGTTTTTTAATAACCATATTTGCTTTCCATTATCTTGTTTGCTTTTAAAACTGAAGCTTTACTATGATTTAGATGAAAACTACTGGAGTTTGAATGCAAGTCTACCCTGTAACCCATAACAGAGAAGAAGAATATACAGGGTAGCCTGTATATTTATATACATATTTACCAACTATATTCAAAGATAAGCATATACTACGCTATGAAACAAGAATCATCTTTACAGTTAACTTAAAGCCATAAAGTTGATGTTACTCACAGAAATTTGTTTTGAAACAGAAAGCACTCTGGTTTTGGAAGTCTGCAGTTTAACTTCTTTTTATTTTCTGTTTTGATCACCTGAATGCTTTTGAATTTATGAAATATGATGTTTTCTTTTTCAGGTTTGCAGAAGTTTGTTGAATGAAATAAAGAGGCAGGTTGATGTTTATTTATAACAGATGGTTCACTGGGGTTTATTAAAACAAGTACAGGATAACCATGCTGGAAGTAAAAGCATTGAATGCAGGTATGTTCTTTGTAGATGCTTGCATTTAATGAAAGTATGTAGTGTTTCATGCTTGTACATTTTCAGCATGCTGTCTTGTTTATTTATTTGATCATAGGTTTAATCATTTGTTTATTTGTTTGTTCTTTTGTTTAATTGTTTACTTGTTTAATTATTCATAGGTTTATTTGTTCTTTTGTTTAATTGTTTACTTGTTTAATTATTCATAGGTTTATTTGTTCTTTTGTTTAATTGTTTACTTGTTTAATTATTCATAGGTTTATTTGTTAAATTTTATTATGATGCGATTTCAATTTTAAAATTTGATCATAACTTACTTTAACAAATTTTAAATTCTATTAAAAGATCATCTATCATATCTTTTTTTTATTTAATTCTATATTAATGTGTAATATTAATATCAACAATATTAAATTTAGATTAAATTTTTACTAGTTAGATCCCAAAGTTCAAACAATTTATCAAATTTTAAATTTCAAAAATTTCGGGATGTTACAATATCCCCTCCTTAAGAAAATTTCGTCCTCGAAATTGAAAGAGAGAGAGAAACGAAAATAAAGAATAGACGAATTCAGAAATAAGGAAATGACTTACAGATTTAAGTCGAGATGTCAATTCTGCATTTGGGATACGATTTCTTCATATTATCTTCGGTCTCCCAAGTACAGTCCTTTGGATCGCCACTCCATTTAACTTTGACCAATTTCACAATTTTGTTCCTCAATCGCTTCTCATCACGATCAATTATTTTCATCGGTTCCCTTCTAACTGCCAAGTTGGGAGTGATTTCAAGATCCTGCTGAGCAGCTCCTTCAATAATATCATCTGGATCGTGCACATATTTCCGAAGATTAGAAATATGGAACACATCATGTACGCCATATAACCAGCTGGGTAACTGCACTCTATATGCTAGAGAACCAATCCTTTCCAGAATAGGAAAAGGACCAATATAACGCGGTGCTAACTTTCCAGTTTTCCCGAATCTCAACACTCCTCGCATCGGAGATACTTTCAGAAATACAGAATCTCCAACTTGAAATTCCAAATTTCTCCTTCGACGGTCATAGTAGCTCTTCTGACGGCTTTGGGCAGTTAATAACTTCTTTCGAATAAAATTTACCTTCACTGTGGCCTCTTTTATCATATCCGGTCCAAGAACAAGTCTGTCACCTGATTCGATCCAGCATGTAGGTGATCGACACGGACGACCATATAAAGCTTCGAAAGGAGCCATTTCTAAACTGGCCTGATAACTGTTATTATAAGAGAATTCAACCAGATGCAAATGGTCCTCCCAAGAACCACCAAAATCATGAACATAAGCACGTAGTAGGTCTTCTAAAATTCGGTTAACTCTCTCAGTCTGTCCATCAGATTGCGGATGATAAGCAGTGCTGAATTTTAATTTCGTTCCCAATGCATCCTGAAATGCTTCCCAAAATCTACTAGTGACGATCGGGTCACGATCACTCACTATACTACTGGGAATACCATGGAGGCGAACAATTTCCTTTATATAAATACCTGCCAAGCTTGCTGCAGTCCGAGTAGATTTAACTGGAATGAAATAAGCATTTTTGGTTAGACGATCTACAATAACCCAAATCGCTTCATTGCCTTTCTTGGTACGTGGCAATCCGTCGATGAAATCCATCGATACCTGATCCCACTTCCATTTCGGTACTTCTAAAGGTTGAAGTAAACCGTCCACTTTCTTTTGGTCGCTCTTTATTTGCTGACAAGTAGCACAGCGACTCACATAAATAGATATGTCTCTCTTCATCGTTTTCCACCAGAATGTTCTTTTAACATCTCGATACATTTTGTTGACTCCTGGATGGATGCTGAATT
This sequence comes from Allium cepa, assembly GCA_030765085.1. Classification (NCBI taxonomy): domain Eukaryota; kingdom Viridiplantae; phylum Streptophyta; class Magnoliopsida; order Asparagales; family Amaryllidaceae; genus Allium; species Allium cepa. The sequence continues at coordinate 761,004,579 of CM060937.1, read as the reverse complement.
TGGACTTGTGGCATTCATCCAACACTTCACGTTTCAGTTCTGGAATGTCAGGGACACAAATTCTGCCTTTTAATCTAATGATTTTATTGTCGTCAACTTCAAAACTCGTATCTTCACCATGACGGATTTTCTCATAAATTTGATGAAGGAACTCGTCCCCTTTTTGTTTACTGGCAATTTTCTCAAGAAGAGTAGGAGTGATAACCAGATAAGCAAGAACAGCATAACTTCTGCTCAAAGCGTCTGCAACTACATTGGCCTTTCCGGGTGTATACAGAATCTCTAAGTCATAAGATGCTAGAAATTCCAACCAACGTTGTTGTCGCAGATTCAGATCCTTCTGGGTGAAAAGATATTTCAAGTTTTTATGATCGGTGAATAATTCGAATTTTTCACCCAGAAGATAATGTCGCCATATTTTCAAAGCGAAAACAGCAGCCAAAAGTTCCAAATCGTGCGTTGGGTAGTTCTTCTCATGCGGACGTAATTGTCTACCTGCGTAGGCAACCACCTTTCCATTTTGCATCAATACTGCACCTACCCCTTCACCACATGCATCGGTATAGACAGATAAGCCTCGGTTCCCGTTAACAATAGTGAGAACAGGAGCAGTGGTCAATCTCTTTTTCAACTCTTGAAAAACTTCTTCACATTTTGAAGTCCAAATGAACTTTGCGTTCTTCATTGTTAACTTAGTCAGCGGACTAGCCAACTTAGAAAAATCTTGAACGAATTTCCGGTAATAGCCTGCTAAACCCAAAAAGCTTCGAACTTCTCTTGGAGTAGTGGGTTGTTTCCAATCAAGAATAGCGGAAATTTTGCTAGGATCTACTGAAATTCCTTCTTCATTAACAATATGGCCAAGGAATTTGACTTCATTGACCCAGAAGTGGCATTTGGAAAATTTTGCATATAGAACATTTCTCCTTAAAATTTCTAAGACAATTCTAAGGTGCTCGGCATGCTCATCTTCAGTTTTGGAGAAAATTAAGATGTCATCAATGAATACAAGCACAAATTTATTCAGAACTTCCCGAAACACACGAGTCATAAGATCTACGAAGTATGCTGGAGCATTGGTTAGCCCGAAAGGCATAACTAACCATTCATAGAACATATTAGGACCTCTGAAAGCGGTCATATGTACACAATCTTCGGCGATTCGTAATTGATGGAATCCCTGAGCTAGATCCATTTTTGAAAAGAAACGAGCGCCGTGCAACTGATCAAATAAATCATCAATTCTGGGCAGTGGAAATTTATTCTTGAGAGTTTGTTTATTTAGATCGCAGTAATCTACACACAATCTCAAAGATCCGTCTGATTTAGCAACAAATACGACCGCTGAGCCCCATTCAGAAACACTGGGTCGAATTAATCCTTTTGCTAGTAGCTCATTAGTTTGATGAACCAATTCAATCTTTTCCCTGGGTGCCATCCTGCGACTTGCGTGAACAACAGGACGAGTATTAGGTACAAGATCGATCCGGAATTCGATTTCTCGATGAGGAGGTAAAGATTTCACTTCTTCAAATACGTCGGAAAAATTCCGAACAACAGGTATAGACTGCAAAGTGGGTTCAAGATTTCCCAAAGTATATATCAATCTGTCGCTCCTTGGACTAGGATTCTCACAAGAGATTTCAATAAAATTTCCAAAACTTGTTTTGATTAAAACTGTCCGATTACTACACTCCAATCTAGCATCGTATCTCGTTAACCAGTTCATACCGAGTAAGATTTCAAATTCGTCAAATTCGAGGACATAAAGGTTGATAGGAAATTTATAGCTAGCATATGAAATAGGAACTCTCTTACAATATGAACAAAGTTTTGCGGGACCTCCAACCGGATTTTTCACGCAAATAAGATCGTCAGCAAATTTAGTTTCAAGTCCTAATTCATTTACGGTTTGTTGGGAAATAAAGCTATGTGAAGCTCCTGTATCAAATAAAACTCTAACAGTTCTATTATTAATAGTAAGGTTACCTTCCAAAACACCTTTCCCCTTGTCAGCTTTTGAAGATGAGGGGTCCTCCTTTATCGTGTAAACTTTTGCCACCTGCGCTGGCTTCATCACTGGGCAATCTTTAACTAAATGTCCCGGTTTATGACAATTGTAACATTCTCTAGCTGGTTTCTTCGGTTTTGGGCAATCATTTGAATAGTGGCCTTTCTCTTTGCAGTTGTAACAAGTGACATTTTCCGTTGCTCTTCCTTGAGTGTTCCTTTTCTTCTCATTGCCTTGCCAAGGTTTCTTGCCTCCGAATTTTCGCTTTTTATAATTCTGACCACCTGAATTACCTCTCTCCATAGTTGCTTCTTGTATATCAAGAGTAGCGTACCTGTACCCCATATCTATCAAATCCGAAAAAGATTCTTTAACATGACCTTTCATTCTTCCATGATATTTCTGGTTCATTCCCCGGATAAACCTTTCGTTTTTCTTCAGAGGTGTATTTAGCAATTCCGGGCCAAACCGAGATAGTTCACTGAATTTATTCAAGTATTCTTCAAACGACAAACTTCCTTGCTTCAAATCCAGAAATTCCTGATACATTCTAGAAACTCCCGCCGATGGCATGTAACGTTTCTCAAACACTTCTTTAAAACGATCCCAAGTAAATTCTTCCTCGGGTTCATCTATAATGATGGTTTCCCACCAAGCTGAAGCTTCTCCTTGGAGTTGCCAAGAAGCTATAAGTCTTTTCTGCTCATCCTGCAATTTTAGCCCTTTAAAAATCTTTTCACACGATCTTACCCAAGCTTGAGCGTCAATAATCGACTCCTTGCCAATGAATGGTTTTCCACCAAGCTTTTCAAACTTCTTATTTAATTCAGCCAAGTCCGGCTGCTGCTGAATTTCTATTACTGCTTCTGCGGCTGCGGGAATTTGATTTGGTGCTGCAGCATTGCCTTGACCCCTAATTCTTCCTCTGCGTCCACTCATTTCCACTATCTGAGATTAGTAAGAAAATTGATTCAGATATGCAGGCGAAATATCTTAAGGAATATCAGCAGTCAAAATAACAGACTAAGAAATTTCAAAGTTTCAATTTTTTGATTATACTCATTCTAGGGTATACTTCACCCTATCTCTAATGAGCCATCTAACGTGTTATACTCCGTGGCTAAAGTTCTTACTCAACCAACAGCTCTGATACCAATTTGTGACGACCCAAACTCGATGTCCAATAAACGACATCAAATTTGCATCGCCGGAGCTTATAACAACAATTAGATGAATATAAAACAGCGGAACATAATCAATATCATAAATAACATCACTGTTACAACATCAACATAATATCCATACTGCAACAGAGTACATAATACATGTACCACAATCTCTAAATAAAACATCATGATAATATAACAGTGAACATATATCCAAAATTCCTCAAATGAGAGAGATGATAACGAACTCCCAAAAGCTAACACCTGTAATCTCCAATAGCCCTAAGATATCTCCAAGATAAGAGCTCCAAAATACTTTTACTCCAAAAATATAGAAACCTGCTACTAGGCTGCCCGTGTGAAAATAATGGGCACCCAGAGTTTAGGAAAGAAAACAATAAACTCCGGATCAGTCATGGGACTGGTATGAGTAAACAAAACAGTTGTATTTAAATAACAAGATTTATAAAAGAATTTTCGGAATGCTTTTAAAAATGGAACTACCATAAGACCTCCCGCCACACACACAATGCAAACGCAGAATTGGAGGAGATTTCTTCTTATGATAGTTAAATATGCTTGATACGAGAAAAGAATTCTTTGATATTATTACTAGTGCATAGTGAAGGAAATCATTTCGAAAATAGAATATTAATCTTAGCCAGCATAGGTACCATTATATTATGCCTACCATAGCTACCTCCTGAGGAAGCAGGTTCTACAACTAAAACCGTACAGGGTTTCGTATTGTTTCTTTGGATTTCCAACAAATGGTCAGGCCAAGGAACTTCCCATTGCCACATGAGAACGCCTCTGGAAGGACGTCCCCGAGAACCAAACCGGATCTCTGCCAACACAAGGCCGGGTTACCCCTAACTGGGTAACTACTGACACGAGTATGCCATCTCCCGGTCGTATCCAACCTTTAACCGGGGCCCCAGCAACAAATCACAAAATCATATATATATATATCTGCGATATCCACATAAGTTAAGTATCTGGGCTCCATACCATGATACCACTTCTATCCAGAAGGAAATGAATATACCCTAAGGGGTGCTACCCCCAATAACCTTGCCGCATCTTTCCTATTTTGACCTTTTCGGGGTGTGAGGCTCGACGAAGTCACGTCCACAAAAACATACTTTATACAAAAGCCATGCTTTGGGTCAACAAATGATCAACACAATGATCACCAAGATAGACGATCAAATAAACGATCCTATCACAATAATCAACACAATGATCATTTCAGCAACACTCAGCATGTCACATTACCAAATTGGGAATATATCGCTGATAACTTCAACTATATAACCTCTGAGCTCGTACGTCTCAGAGAAGGGTGTTAAGCTAAAAGAATAAATTCTTCGCCACCAACAGAAATATATTTGAATGAAATCGGCTTTATATCTCAACTTGTAATGTCAGACACACAATCCATACAAGTCTGTTCCGGTCTCGAACAAAACCGAAGGCACTTACAAAGAAGTCCTTGCAATCCGGATATTCACAATCCTGATCGGATTTCCCATCACTTAGAGAGTCTCTATACCGCTGCAACTCAGTGCAGAGACAATCGACAGGTCATCCTGTCGCTCTCGCAAATACCGGGTCTTCAACACCGATCTTCAATGCAATTCATAACGACGTATCACATATTCGGAATGGGTTATACGACCCCATGGTCCTTTCCCGGCTAATTCGAATAGTGAGTGTCAAATTTTAAAACATGTGGATGTCATTCACAAATATTCACAGGTTCGATGTGGGTTTCGGATAACCAACTGAAATCCGATACCCTGTCGCATCGAAGTTTAAATGTCGTTTTACGGCAACAGGGTTTTCATATCAATATAGAACAAATCATAATCACAGTGCAATAACATGGCAATTACATCATACAGAATTACAAACAGAACAGAGATATCAATGTAAGTTAACAACAATAGTTAATTACTTTCCAATGTGATTTAAATACATTTGCCACTGAATTAATTAAATTTAATGATAAGAATCTGGATAAATAAATTACATTTTGATTACTCAATTTATTGTTTCAAAATTTACAAATTCTTACTTACAAATTTATTTAAACACTTAATTGTTTATAAATCAATTTAATTACAAGTTTGTAAATCATTCTTAAATTTCTTTTCAAAATCATTGATTAATGACAATTATTCACTTTAATTATCATTTTAAACTACAATTCAATTAGATCTCAATTGAATATATTAATTTATTATTACTTAATAAATTATTTTAATGTAACTATCAACTTTGAATCAATCAACTTCAATTATCAAATTAACGATTCTTAATTTACAACTTTAATTTTTAATTGCTTTTATTTATTTACTATTATAAATTACAAAGTAATTATAAATCATAAATTATTTAATCATTGTTTAATTTAACTTCACATTTCATTAACAATCATCATTTCATAAAGAATGCTTATAAAAATAGTTTAAACTTAAATTTTCCACAAATTGTCATACTGGAAATATGGTTCAGGTGGTCAACCCGAGACTTCCCCCGAGTCTCGCCCGAGCTAAAATACTTCCTGCTTCGGGTTTCACCCCAAAGCTACCCGTGAAAACAAAAAATTTCAAAATTTGTTTAAGTCCAAACTTTTACACGACCCAACACTGAAACCCCCCCGAGTCTCCCTTCGGTTTCTCCCCAGTTTTCCCCGAGTCGTGCTTCGAGTACAACCCCTAAGAAAACCCAACCTGAAATGCTTCAGGCTATAACCTTTCTGATCATCAACTTGTGCACGTATACGTGCACAACTGGAATCGCCTCCTCTGGTCGAACTTCTGGTCGTCCACACGTCATCGACGACGTGCTCATGCCTCTCAAACACTCACAAGTTCGAACCCATCAAAAATTCAAAATCTCGTTCTCGAACCCAAAAGCTTGAACGAACAACCCCTGAACAATTGCCTCGCCCCAACGCCTGACGCCGCCAGAAACCCAGCGACTCCGTCCATGGCTCGCTAACACCCCTAGCTACCCTTCCTCAAGTCATCGTGAAGCTCGGTCAACTCAAAAGGGCGAAATCCTCTTTTTTCTAAGCGCGTTCAAAACTGGAAGAAAAACCCTAAAACGATCTCGTATTCCCAATTCATGCAATGGAAAAATAAATTTGTATTTTTCCCAATATCAAGAATGGTTAGGCTTGCCTCAACTCAAATTTCAGCAATTTACATTGATTCACTTACACGAAATTGGTAGAAATTCAATTTTTATTCAAATGCAAATTTCCCTTTGAATACTAAACTAAAATTCTTCACTTTTGTTTTAGAAATCATGATTTACAGTAAGGATTTAAGCTATTAACTTGGATTAGCTTTTTATAATACTTGAATTTATCACATCTTCCTTTGATTTCCTGTAAACAACTTTAGTGATAATACCTTACAGACTTGAGGTTTAAATCTGTTTTTTTAATAACCATATTTGCTTTCCATTATCTTGTTTGCTTTTAAAACTGAAGCTTTACTATGATTTAGATGAAAACTACTGGAGTTTGAATGCAAGTCTAACCTGTAACCCATAACAGAGAAGAAGAATATACAGGGTAGCCTGTATATTTATATACATATTTACCAACTATATTCAAAGATAAGCATATACTACGCTATGAAACAAGAATCATCTTTACAGTTAACTTAAAGCCATAAAGTTGATGTTACTCACAGAAATTTGTTTTGAAACAGAAAGCACTCTGGTTTTGGAAGTCTGCAGTTTAACTTCTTTTTATTTTCTGTTTTGATCACCTGAATGCTTTTGAATTTATGAAATATGATGTTTTCTTTTTCAGGTTTGCAGAAGTTTGTTGAATGAAATAAAGAGGCAGGTTGATGTTTATTTATAACAGATGGTTCACTGGGGTTTATTAAAACAAGTACAGGATAACCATGCTGGAAGTAAAAGCATTGAATGCAGGTATGTTCTTTGTATATGCTTGCATTTAATGAAAGTATGTAGTGTTTCATGCTTGTATATTTTCAGCATGCTGTCTTGTTTATTTATTTGATCATAGGTTTAATCATTTGTTTATTTGTTTGTTCTTTTGTTTAATTGTTTACTTGTTTAATTATTCATAGGTTTATTTGTTCTTTTGTTTAATTGTTTACTTGTTTAATTATTCATAGGTTTATTTGTTCTTTTGTTTAATTGTTTACTTGTTTAATTATTCATAGGTTTATTTGTTAAATTTTATTATGATGCGATTTCAATTTTAAAATTTTATCATAACTTACTTTAACAAATTTTAAATTCTATTAAAAGATCATCTATCATATCTTTTTTTTATTTAATTCTATATTAATGTGTAATATTAATATCAACAATATTAAATTTAGATTAAATTTTTACTAGTTAGATCCCAAAGTTCAAACAATTTATCAAATTTTAAATTTCAAAAATTTCGGGATGTTACAATATCCCCTCCTTAAGAAAATTTCGTCCTCGAAATTGAAAGAGAGAGAAACGAAAACAAAGAATAGACGAATTCAGAAATAAGGAAATGACTTACAGATTTAAGTCGAGATGTCAATTCTGCATTTGGGATACGATTTCTTCATATTATCTTCGGTCTCCCAAGTACAGTCCTTTGGATCGCCACTCCATTTAACTTTGACCAATTTCACAATTTTGTTCCTCAATCGCTTCTCATCACGATCAATTATTTTCATCGGTTCCCTTCTAACTGCCAAGTTGGGAGTGATTTCAAGATCCTACTGAGCAGCTTCTTCAATAATATCATCTGGATCGTGCACATATTTCCGAAGATTAGAAATATGGAACACATCATGTACGCCAGATAACCAGCTGGGTAACTGCACTCTATATGCTAGAGAACCAATCCTTTCCAGAATAGGAAAAGGACCAATATAACGCGGTGCTAACTTTCCAGTTTTCCCGAATCTCAACACTCCTCGCATCGGAGATACTTTCAGAAATACAGAATCTCCAACTTGAAATTCCAAATTTCTCCTTCGACGGTCATAGTAGCTCTTCTGACGGCTTTGGCAGTTAATAACTTCTTTCGAATAAAATTTACCTTCTCTGTGGCCTCTTTTATCATATCCGGTCCAAGAACAAGTCTGTCACCTGATTCGATCCAGCATGTAGGTGATCGACACGGACGACCATATAAAGCTTCGAAAGGAGCCATTTCTAAACTGGCCTGATAACTGTTATTATAAGAGAATTCAACCAGATGCAAATGGTCCTCCCAAGAACCACCAAAATCATGAACATAAGCACGCAGTAGGTCTTCTAAAAGTCGGTTAACTCTCTCAGTCTGTCCATCAGATTGCGGATGACAAGCAGTACTGAATTTTAATTTCGTTCCCAATGCATCCTGAAATGCTTCCCAAAATCTACTAGTGACGATCGGGTCACGATCACTCACTATACTACTGGGAATACCATGGAGGCGAACAATTTCCTTTATATAAATACCTGCCAAGCTTGCTGCAGTCCGAGTAGATTTAACTGGAATGAAATAAGCATTTTTGGTTAGACGATCTACAATAACCCAAATCGCTTCATTGCCTTTCTTGGTACGTGGCAATCCGTCGATGAAATCCATCGATACCTGATCCCACTTCCATTTCGGTACTTCTAAAGGTTGAAGTAAACCGGCCACTTTCTTTTGGTCGCTCTTTATTTGCTGACAAGTAGCACAGCGACTCACATAAATAGATATGTCTCTCTTCATCGTTTTCCACCAGAATGTTCTTTTAACATCTCGATACATTTTGTTGACTCCTGGATGGATGCTGAATTTGGACTTGTGGCATTCATCCAACACTTCACGTTTCAGTTCTGGAATGTCAGGGACACAAATTCTGCCTTTTAATCTAATGATTTTATTGTCGTCAACTTCAAAACTCGTATCTTCACCATGACGGATTTTCTCATAAATTTGATGAAGGAACTCGTCCCCTTTTTGTTTACTGGCAATTTTCTCAAGAAGAGTAGGAGTGATAACCAGATAAGCAAGAACAGCATAACTTCTGCTCAAAGCGTCTGCAACTACATTGGCCTTTCCGGGTGTATACAGAATCTCTAAGTCATAAGATGCTAGAAATTCCAACCAACGTTGTTGTCGCAGATTCAGATCCTTCTGGGTGAAAAGATATTTCAAGTTTTTATGATCGGTGAATAATTCGAATTTTTCACCCAGAAGATAATGTCGCCATATTTTCAAAGCGAAAACAACAGCCAAAAGTTCCAAATCGTGTGTTGGGTAGTTCTTCTCATGCGGACGTAATTGTCTACCTGCGTAGGCAACCACCTTTCCATTTTGCATCAATACTGCACCTACCCCTTCACCACATGCATCGGTATAGACAGATAAGCCTCGGTTCCCGTTAACAATAGTGAGAACAGGAGCAGTGGTCAATCTCTTTTTCAACTCTTGAAAAACTTCTTCACATTTTGAAGTCCAAATGAACTTTGCATTCTTCATTGTTAACTTAGTCAGCGGACTAGCCAACTTAGAAAAATCTTGAACGAATTTCCGGTAATAGCCTGCTAAACCCAAAAAGCTTCGAACTTCTCTTGGAGTAGTGGGTTGTTTCCAATCAAGAATAGCGGAAATTTTGCTAGGATCTACTGAAATTCCTTCTTCATTAACAATATGGCCAAGGAATTTGACTTCATTGACCCAGAAGTGGCATTTGGAAAATTTTGCATATAGAACATTTCTCCTTAAAATTTCTAAGACAATTCTAAGGTGCTCGGCATGCTCATCTTCAGTTTTGGAGAAAATTAAGATGTCATCAATGAATACAAGCACAAATTTATTCAGAACTTCCCGAAACACACGAGTCATAAGATCTACGAAGTATGCTGGAGCATTGGTTAGCCCGAAAGGCATAACTAACCATTCATAGAACATATTAGGACCTCTGAAAGCGGTCATATGTACACAATCTTCGGCGATTCGTAATTGATGGAATCCCTGAGCTAGATCCATTTTTGAAAAGAAACGAGCGCCGTGCAACTGATCAAATAAATCATCAATTCTGGGCAGTGGAAATTTATTCTTGAGAGTTTGTTTATTTAGATCGCAGTAATCTACACACAATCTCAAAGATCCGTCTGATTTAGCAACAAATACGACCGCTGAGCCCCATTCAGAAACACTGGGTCGAATTAATCCTTTTGCTAGTAGCTCATTAGTTTGATGAACCAATTCAATCTTTTCCCTGGGTGCCATCCTGCGACTTGCGTGAACAACAGGACGAGTATTAGGTACAAGATCGATCCGGAATTCGATTTCTCGATGAGGAGGTAAAGATTTCACTTCTTCAAATACGTCGGAAAAATTCCGAACAACAGGTATAGACTGCAAAGTGGGTTCAAGATTTCCCAAAGTATATATCAATCTGTCTCTCCTTGGACTAGGATTCTCACAAGAGATTTCAATAAAATTTCCAAAACTTGTTTTGATTAAAACTGTCCGATTACTACACTCCAATCTAGCATCGTATCTCGTTAACCAGTTCATACCGAGTAAGATTTCAAATTCGTCAAATTCGAGGACATAAAGGTTGATAGGAAATTTATAGCTAGCATATGAAATAGGAACTCTCTTACAATATGAACAAAGGTTTGCGGGACCTCCAACCGGATTTTTCACGCAAATAAGATCGTCAGCAAATTTAGTTTCAAGTCCTAATTCATTTACGGTTTTTTGGGAAATAAAGCTATGTGAAGCTCCTGTATCAAATAAAACTCTAACAGTTCTATTATTAATAGTAAGGTTACCTTCCAAAACACCTTTCCCCTTGTCAGCTTTTGAAGATGAGGGGTCCTCCTTTATCGTGTAAACTTTTGCCACCTGCGCTGGCTTCATCACTGGGCAATCTTTAACTAAATGTCCCGGTTTATGACAATTGTAACATTCTCTAGCTGGTTTCTTCGGTTTTGGGCAATCATTTGAATAGTGGCCTTTCTCTTTGCAGTTGTAACAAGTGACATTTTCCGTTGCTCTTCCTTGAGTGTTCCTTTTCTTCTCATTGCCTTGCCAAGGTTTCTTGCCTCCGAATTTTCTCTTTTTATAATTCTGACCACCTGAATTACCTCTCTCCATAGTTGCTTCTTGTATATCAAGAGTAGCGTACCTGTACCCCATATCTATCAAATCCGAAAAAGATTCTTTAACATGACCTTTCATTCTTCCATGATATTTCTGGTTCATTCCCCGGATAAACCTTTCGTTTTTCTTCAGAGGTGTATTTAGCAATTCCGGGCCAAACCGAGATACTTCACTGAATTTATTCAAGTATTCTTCAAACGACAAACTTCCTTGCTTCAAATCCAGAAATTCCTGATACATTCTAGAAACTCCCGCCGATGGCATGTAACGTTTCTCAAACACTTCTTTAAAAGGATCCCAAGTAAATTCTTCCTCGGGTTCATCTATAATGATGGTTTCCCACCAAGCTGAAGCTTCTCCTTGGAGTTGCCAAGAAGCTATAAGTCTTTTCTGCTCATCCTGCAATTTTAGCCCTTTAAAAATCTTTTCACACGATCTTACCCAAGCTTGAGCGTCAATAATCGACTCCTTGCCAATGAATGGTTTTCCACCAAGCTTTTCAAACTTCTTATTTAATTCAGCCAAGTCCGGCTGCTGCTGAATTTCTATTACTGCTTCTGCGGCTGCGGGAATTTGATTTGGTGCTGCAGCATTGCCTTGACCCCTAATTCTTCCTCTGCGTCCACTCATTTCCACTATCTGAGATTAGTAAGAAAATTGATTCAGATATGCAGGCGAAATATCTTAAGGAATATCAGCAGTCAAAATAACAGACTAAGAAATTTCAAAGTTTCAATTTTTTGATTATACTCATTCTAGGGTATACTTCACCCTATCTCTAATGAGCCATCTAACGTGTTATACTCCGTGGCTAAAGTTCTTACTCAACCAACAGCTCTGATACCAATTTGTGACGACCCAAACTCGATGTCCAATAAACGACATCAAATTTGCATCGCCGGAGCTTATAACAACAATTAGATGAATATAAAACAGCGGAACAGAATCAATATCATAAATAACATCACTGTTACAACATCAACATAATATCCATACTGCAACAGAGTACATAGTACATGTTCCACAATCTCTAAATACAACATCATGATAATATAACAGTGAACGTATATCCAAAATTCCTCAAATGAGAGAGATGATAACGAACTCCCAAAAGCTAACACCTGTAATCTCCAATAGCTCCTAAGATATCTCCAAGATAAGAGCTCCAAAATACTGTTACTCCAAAAATATAGAAACCTGCTACTAGGCTGCCCGTGTGAAAATAATGGGCACCCAGAGTTTAGGAAAGAAAACAATAAACTCCGGATCAGTCATGGGACTGGTATGAGTAAACAAAACAGTTGTATTTAAATAACAAGATTTATAAAAGAATTTTCGGAATGCTTTTAAAAATGGAACTACCATATGACCTCCCGCCACACACACAATGCAAACGCAGAATTGGAGGAGATTTCTTCTTATGATAGTTAAATATGCTTGATACGAGAAAAGAATTCTTTGATATTATTACTAGTGCATAGTGAAGGAAATCATTTCGAAAATAGAATATTAATCTTAGCCAGCATAGGTACCATTATATTATGCCTACTATAGCTACCTCCTGAGGAAGCAGGTTCTACAACTAAAACCGTACAGGGTTTCGTATTGTTTCTTTGGATTTCCAACAAATGGTCAGGCCAAGGAACTTCCCATTGCCACATGAGAACGCCTCTGGAAGGACGTCCCCGAGAACCAAACCGGATCTCTGCCAACACAAGGCCGGGTTACCCCTAACTGGGTAACTACTGACACGAGTATGCCATCTCCCGGTCGTAACCAACCTTTAACCGGGGCCCCAGCAACAAATCACAAAATCATATATATATATATATATATATATCTGCGATATCCACATAAGTTAAGTATCTGGGCTCCATACCATGATACCACTTCTATCCAGAAGGAAATGTACATACCCTAAGGGGTGCTACCCCCAATAACCTTGCCGCATCTTTCCTGTTTTTACCTTTTCGGGGCGTGAGGCTCGACGAAGTCACGTCCACAAAAACATACTTTATACAAAAGCCATGCTTTGGGTCAACAAATGATCAACACAATGATCACCAAGATAGACGATCAAATAAACGATCCTATCACAATAATCAACACAATGATCATTTCAGCAACACTCAGCATGTCACATTACCAAATTGGGAATATATCGCTGATAACTTCAACTATATAACCTCTGAGCTCGTACGTCTCAGAGAAGGGTGTTAAGCTAAAAGAATAAATTCTTCGCCACCAACAGAAATATATTTGAATGAAATCGGCTTTATATCTCAACTTGTAATGTCAGACACACAATCCATACAAGTCTGTTCCGGTCTCGAACAAAACCGAAGGCACTTACAAAGAAGTCCTTGCAATCCGGATATTCACAATCCTGATCGGATTTCCCATCACTTAGAGAGTCTCTATACCGTTGCAACTCAGTGCAGAGACAATCGACAGGTCATCCTATCGCTCTCGCAAATACCGGGTCTTCAACACCGATCTTCAATGCAATTCATAACGACGTATCACATATTCGGAATGGGTTATACGACCCCATGGTCCTTTCCCGGCTAATTCGAATAGTGAGTGTCAAATTTTAAAACATGTGGATGTCATTCACAAATATTCACAGGTTCGATGTGGGTTTCGGATAACCAACTGAAATCCGATACCCTGTCGCATCGAAGTTTAAATGTCGTTTTACGGCAACAGGGTTTTCATATCAATATAGAACAAATCATAATCACAGTGCAATAACATGGCAATTACATCATACAGAATTACAAACAGAACAGAGATATCAATGTAAGTTAACAACAATAGTTAATTACTTTCCAATGTGATTTAAATACATTTGCCACTGAATTAATTAAATTTAATGATAAGAATCTGGATAAATAAATTACATTTTGATTACTCAATTTATTGTTTCAAAATTTACAAATTCTTACTTACAAATTTATTTAAACACTTAATTGTTTATAAATCAATTTAATTACAAGTTTGTAAATCATTCTTAAATTTCTTTTCAAAATCATTGATTAATGACAATTATTCACTTTAATTATCATTTTAAACTACAATTCAATTAGATCTCAATTGAATATATTAATTTATTATTACTTAATAAATTATTTTAATGTAACTATCAATTTTGAATCAATCAACTTCAATTATCAAATTAACGATTCTTAATTTACAACTTTAATTTTTAATTGCTTTTATTTATTTATTATTATAAATTACAAAGTAATTATAAATCATAAATTATTTAATCATTGTTTAATTTAACTTCACATTTCATTAACAATCATCATTTCATAAAGAATGCTTATAAAAATAGTTTAAACTTAAATTTTCCACAAATTGTCATACTGGAAATATGGTTCAGGTGGTCAACCCGAGACTTCCCCCGAGTCTCGCCCGAGCTAAAATACTTCCTGCTTCGGGTTTCACCCCAAAGCTACCCGTGAAAACAAAAATTTTCAAAATTTGTTTAAGTCCAAACTTTTACACGACCCAACACTGAAACCCCCCCGAGTCTCCCTTCGGTTTCTCCCCAGTTTTCCTCGAGTCGTGCTTTGAGTACAACCCCTAAGAAAACCCAACCTGAAATGCTTCAGGCTATAACCTTTCTGATCATCAACTTGTGCACGTATACGTGCACAACTGGAATCGCCTCCTCTGGTCGAACTTCTGGTCGTCCACACGTCATCGACGACGTGCTCATGCCTCTCAAACACTCACAAGTTCGAACCCATCAAAAATTCAAAATCTCGTTCTCGAACCCAAAAGCTTGAACGAACAACCCCTAAACAATTGCCTCGCCCCAACGCCTGACGCCGCCAGAAACCCAGCGACTCCGTCCATGGCTCGCTAACACCCCTAGCTACCCTTCCTCAAGTCATCGTGAAGCTCGGTCAACTCAAAAGGGCGAAATCCTCTTTTTTCTAAGCGCGTTCAAAACTGGAAGAAAAACCCTAAAACGATCTCGTATTCCCAATTCATGCAACGGAAAAATAAATTTGTATTTTTCCCAATATCAAGAATGGTTAGGCTTGCCTCAACTCAAATTTCAGCAATTTACATTAATTCACTTACACGAAATTGGTAGAAATTCCATTTTTATTCAAATGCAAATTTCCCTTTGAATACTAAACTAAAATTCTTCACTTTTGTTTTAGAAATCATGATTTACAGTAAGGATTTAAGCTATTAACTTGGATTAGCTTTTTATAATACTTGAATTTATCACATCTTCCTTTGATTTCCTGTAAACAACTTTAGTGATAATACCTTACAGACTTGAGGTTTAAATCTGTTTTTTTAATAACCATATTTGCTTTCCATTATCTTGTTTGCTTTTAAAACTGAAGCTTTACTATGATTTAGATGAAAACTACTGGAGTTTGAATGCAAGTCTACCCTGTAACCCATAACAGAGAAGAAGAATATACAGGGTAGCCTGTATATTTATATACATATTTACCAACTATATTCAAAGATAAGCATATACTACGTTATGAAACAAGAATCATCTTTACAGTTAACTTAAAGCCATAAAGTTGATGTTACTCACAGAAATTTGTTTTGAAACAGAAAGCACTCTGGTTTTGGAAGTCTGCAGTTTAACTTCTTTTTATTTTCTGTTTTGATCACCTGAATGCTTTTGAATTTATGAAATATGATGTTTTCTTTTTCAGGTTTGCAGAAGTTTGTTGAATGAAATAAAGAGGCAGGTTGATGTTTATTTATAACAGATGGTTCACTGGGGTTTATTAAAACAAGTACAGGATAACCATGCTGGAAGTAAAAGCATTGAATGCAGGTATGTTCTTTGTAGATGCTTGCATTTAATGAAAGTATGTAGTGTTTCATGCTTGTATATTTTCGGCATGCTGTCTTGTTTATTTATTTGATCATAGGTTTAATCATTTGTTTATTTGTTTGTTCTTTTGTTTAATTGTTTACTTGTTTAATTATTCATAGGTTTATTTGTTCTTTTGTTTAATTGTTTACTTGTTTAATTATTCATAGGTTTATTTGTTCTTTTGTTTAATTGTTTACTTGTTTAATTATTCATAGGTTTATTTGTTAAATTTTATTATGATGCGATTTCAATTTTAAAATTTTATCATAACTTACTTTAACAAATTTTAAATTCTATTAAAAGATCATCTATCAATATCTTTTTTTTATTTAATTCTATATTAATGTGTAATATTAATATCAACAATATTAAATTTAGATTAAATTTTTACTAGTTAGATCCCAAAGTTCAAACAATTTATCAAATTTTAAATTTCAAAAATTTCGGGATGTTACAAGCTCGAAACTCAAACCATTCATATTCTCAACATAGAATGGTAGAGAGAAACAAGGAAAAACTTCCTTGGTTAATCCAATGGCCCATCAAATGCTTATATAGTGATTGGCAAACCATCGAATTTTCCAAGTAACTTGAAAGAATTTCGAAGATATCCCATCTTCGAAAAAAAAATCAATAAGATGCTCAACAATTAATCAATCGAAAATGATTGATTTCACAAAACTCTACGAATAGAGTTGGGACCAAACTCACTTAAACCCAAACTCTAAGTAATAAAGAATATCATCAATAAGATTTTTTGCATAATAATGCGGAAAGAACATCCTCACAACAAGATAAACACAATAGACAAGATGAATAAATCACGGAATGACTTCTTGCAAGGCCACCAAACTCGAACGACCGCGATAAGGCATGTCGTTGATATTAACTCAAGGATAGAATATACTCAAGAAATAAGGATGCAAGCTCAAATTACTTTTCAATCCAAGATATTTAGAATTTTTAAATCCCAACATCTTTTAAATTTTAAATCTCAATTTTTAACATTTGAAAATTTTCAAACTCTTTAATATAATACTTAGTAAGTAATTTAAAACTCAAATTAAAAGTCTAAATTTCTTCTCTTACTTCAAAATTAATTTCCAAAGAGATTTGTAAACCCATAATAATATCCCTCAAAATAAATTAAGGGTTTAAATTCTCTTTACTCTTTTTATTAAACCGCTTAAATATTTTAAAAACAATCTTCAAATACTCTTGTAACTCTTCTCTTAAAACATCCAATATATCTGATATAGGTTCAAAAATCTCAAAATATACTTCCAATAAAGTATAACTTAAGAATATTCTCATATATTCTCATCTTTACAACTTCAAAATAAATAAATAAATAAATGGCGTTGCCCCGCCATTGAATCTCTAATAATAGATATATCCATTGGCTGCAGGGTCGATCGAATGATCAAAACTGCCTCGCCAATCTGTTACTCGTCTCTAAAATCATTGGCTGCAATTACCATTCAAAAATAAATTTAATATATAATCTCAAAATATTATTTTCAAAATATCAATTTTTAAAACACAAACCATTGTGTCTGATTGCCTCATCATAGCATTTAGGAGATTCTTATCGATAACGTTGATCAGGCGCATTGACCAGAACTCCTAACTACTCGGTGGATAACCCAACACTCTAAAATTATTTCTATGAAAGAATAATACTCATATAAATATATTCTCAAAACATTGTTTGACTTTTAAAATATCTCAAAACTCCAATTTCTCTT
This sequence comes from Allium cepa, assembly GCA_030765085.1. Lineage (NCBI taxonomy): Eukaryota > Viridiplantae > Streptophyta > Magnoliopsida > Asparagales > Amaryllidaceae > Allium > Allium cepa. The sequence goes on along the minus strand of CM060937.1, from coordinate 760,986,659 downwards.
TTTAAAACTCATATATATATATATAGCTTTAAAAAAAATCAAACCAAAGAACATTAAGAGAATGCATCAAGATTTTCCCAGAATAATCGATTCTCAAAATCATCAAAAGGAGATAGAGTGTTCGTCAATCTTAAAATGTCACGAGCCGCTCCAAAAAAAAATCAGCAACATATAGGATAAGCAAGATATTCTTCTCGAAGGAGAAGAAGCACACAATCTACGAATCACTACTTCAAACGGCGTAATGCTAAAGGATAACACTGATCGACTATCTGAAAAGAACACTCAAACAAAGTAGAATGATAAACTCAATCAAACTCGAATAATCTAGAAACTCTCCTCATTCCTTAGTGGATATCCCCGTGGAACGATAAACGAAGAGCTAAGAGCTAGGAATAAGGTTACCTCAACACTCGATTTCTCGATTGGATGTCAAATCCAAATGGACTTACAAAACTCAACAAAGTCACCTTGATTGGAATTCGAGATATATCATCAACATCTCGATATTCAAGAGCAAAAACAGAAACTTCGAAATCATCATTAACATTTCAAAGTGATAGAAATAATAACCCTAAAATTAGGATGCCTAAATAAATACAGGATCCTATAACAACAAAAGGATAGGGCTTAACATCAAACAAGTTAGTCCATCTCAAATCAGATACATCTCAAGATTGTGAGTAACAAACAAATACTCACAAAAGCAATATCAAATAAAAATCTCGGAATTCCCACAATGAGCCAATCATTATGGATCCCTTCAATAGGATTCACAACTCTCAAATGAATGCAACAAGAATGCTCAAAGAAATCGATCAACTCCATCGATACGAACTCACTCGTATCGAAAAAAAGAAAAGAATAGATTAATCCCAAAAGAATTTTTCTAAGGATAAGACATCACCAAACCGATTTGGAATATTACGGAATAACTATATTCCTAGATGTACTCCAAAATATTGGTTCGAAGGGTTGTAGAAAGGTGAAAGCTAACAAGATAAGATGACTAGTAATACTCGTTCTATATTTGGATGTATCATCATATATGTTTATGTTCTGCGTTTATCATATTTTGTTCTGAAGCTCACTCTGATACCATGCTGTAACGCCCCACCCCGAGACCCACCTTAGTAAAGAGAATTAATGAGTAATTCTGTCTACTAAAGTGGAGAATAGGGCTGGTTAAGGGCGACCATCTATAACTTTGTCATAAACATCTACTGAATACGTCGATAAATGCACTATGATTTTTCTTTTCTATCTCAATGGATCGACATACACAGTAAATGCTTAATCCAAAACTATAGGTGGATAACAGATCTATTAGAACAAAATACCATAACTAAATGTAAAGTACATCACAGAACAATAATCAACATCATTATATACATATACACTGATACATATTTAGTACAATACAATATGAATACAATGAAGGTGGTATTCGACCACACTATATACATGGAATCGAATATAAATACATAAGAGTCAAGCGGAAAGAAATATAAACCACAAAAGTGCTAGGATGATATCCAAGCAGATGCATCAAAGCAAAGACCCGTAACTGATAGCTAACCTGAAACAACTCGGTCTGACCCGAGTGATAAACACATGGGTCAGGCAACTGAATCTTATCGTTAGAAAGGAATACGATAAGGTAAAGAGAAGAGCTTCGCAACGGGATAACATAAGTAGATATGAACATCTAGGGTTGATATCAAGTAACTTCACTATGTCTCTATGGTGGTTTGCATATACATATACTTGGGTTAATCTGAAGGAATTCATGTATATGATATAAGGGAAAACATTCAAACAATATCCATGAATAAATAAATCTCTCAAGTCGTATATAAATCCCAAGTATAAATCCATAAAATTCAAAATCACCAAAATCCTCAAAGAAATCATATTTGCCTTATTTACATCTATAAGGCTAGGTAAACACATAAAAAATGGTGAAATCGAAATCATCATAACTCATAAAAGAAATCTCATATTGGCCAATTATTACATGCAAAAACATGTTGCACGTGCTATTTACCAGTACTGTTCACCATCATGGTACCATATCCATCTTTCGACTGGAATCCTCATCTCGAATTAATCCGGTCTATGACGTCATTTATATTCCCCCCGAACACCCGCCATCAAAAGTGATTGGAGCGCCTCACTCCAATTGGTGTCCACTGAGTCCCCGCCATCAAAGTGGTCGAGTCAAGTATTACTTAACGCGATCGGGACTCTAAGTACTGGTAGTTTTCCCAGAATGTGTCAACAACTCTCGGATAGTAACCCGGAAAGCGGTAACGTATGTCCCATACCATACACTCTCACTTAGCGGTTTTCTACCCGCTAGTTCATGCCACACTAAGAAATCATCAACATCATCAAAAGAATCGCCTCATGTCATCGGCATATGGTATAAGATGCTAAACCCGTCTCATCTCATCGACGAGTAGAAACTCCATAAAAACATCAAACTCGTCAAATTCCATCAAAATCTTGCCTCATATCTTTGGCAAGTATATCTTCATCAATATAGTCCTAATCTCGTATATACTCCTGAATAGGAGATCTCGGACTATACGTATTAGCCAAATGGACTAATATAATCTCAAACTCATACCACAATGTGGTTAACATCAAGGAGGAATTAAGGGTAGTTAATTACTGAATAGAGTTAATTCAGTGGTTCTTGGGAGGATCATCTACCATTGGTAGAGTTCTCCTACAATAACAGCTATCAATCCAGTGTTGGTATGGATCCCTTCGAGGCACTGTATGGAAGACCGTGCCGATCTCCATCTTGTTGGCTAGAATCTGGTGAGAAGTTTATACTCGGTCCAGACTCAGTTCGTGATTCTTCAGAAAAGATATCTCTTATTAAACAGAGGATGAAAGAGGCACATAATCGCTAGAAATCCTACGCAAACAACCGTAGGAAGCCTCTTGAATTCGTTGTCGATGATCTTGTGTTCATTCGAGTATCTCCTTTAAAGGGGGTGATGCGCTTTAGCTCTACAGGGAAATTGGCTCCTCGTTTTATAGGACCATTTCCGATTAAAACGACATTTCCAGTTGCTTATCGAGTGACTCTTCCGTCTCATTTATTTGGTATTCATGACATCTTCCACATCTCCCGGCTTCGGTAGTACATTCGAGACTCTGATTCCGTTATTGATCTATTTGAACAGCTTAAGCTTGAGATCTCACCAGTCTATCTACTGTTCAGCAGCCTATTCGCGTGCTTGATTCGGAGGTGAGACGCCTTCGAAGCAAGGATGTACCTCTTGTAAAGATTCAATGGACAGAAAACCCCAATGCTTGTACTTGGGAAACTAGAGAATCTATCGAGCAATCTATTCCTGGCTTTCTTTCTTCTTCCTGTGATGGTGAGAATTTATTATCTCAAGCTATTTCTTGTTTCCTTTAGTTGAATCGTCATAAGTGTTACGGTTTTTCCCTAGAAATTGCGTGGACGCAATTTTGTTAAGGGGGGAGTCTGTAGCAACCCTGGTTGGAGATTACCGCTAATATTAAATTATAATGATAATTATAATTTAATATTGGATTTATTGATTTAATTGGAAGTAAATTTTGAAGTATATTATTTAGTTGATATAAACAATATTGTTGGATAAAATCTTGGGTAAATGAAATTGATTGTGTTTTATCGTGAGAACATGAGATTTATTTCAATTTAAAATGGTTGAAATAAATTCTAAAATGAAGAAGAAATAATTTTATTGTGAATAAAAATGATAAACATGTGTGGAAATAAAGTTATTACTTTATTTCATGAATTTTTGAGTGGAGTTGTGCAACTACATTCAATTAACATGTAAAATTTGGTGATATTGAATTTATTGCCAAAATTGTTTTTTCTTTGTTAATAATACAAAGGAAAATGATTATTAATTAACTAATTACAATAAATATTTTTAGTAATGGTGTTTTTATATTTTAGGGATGTTAAAATAATTATTTACACTTTTTTAGATGGAAAATGTATTTTATGTAACTAAAATATGTCAAATTTGCATTATTTCTTTAAATAGTGTAAATTTGTTAAAAAAAAGAGTTTATTGATAAAATAACATTTAAAATTGTTGAAATATGATGATTTTATCATCTTAATAAATTCTAGACGTTGCAACGATCGCAACGCAATTTATTTCGTTTAAAAAGGATGAAAATTGAGAAAGATATGAAGAAGAAAAAACACTTCATTGTTTAGGCTAAGTAATTAATTTTGGGCTAATGGGTTGAATCCAAACCCAAACCCAGTTGAGAAGAGGCCTATGGAGAAAAGAGAAGTACGTACAGGCACTTCTCTTCCTTCTCCTCTTCTCAATGCAGAAAAGAAAATTTTCCAGTAACTCAATAATGGCCTACATGCTAAATTTTTTTTAATCTCCTAATTAAATCCACAAAATTTGGAGTTTCTCTTGGTAGAAACATTATCTAAGGTAATCTCCTACCTTATTAATCCCTAATTCATGAAATATCTCAGGTGTTGTTGCGGTAAGTTTTGTTTTGATGATTTTTTCTTCTTGCGTGTTCTTGTTTTAGCTTCCACAGGTCCTCATAGCTCCAATCCCCGTTGAAAGTCTCCATTTTGCAACCAAAATCATCATCTTTTTGCTGCAAACAGTAAGTTAAAAGCTTATGCAAACTGAATTGATTATCTATCAAAAATAAAAATAAAATCTGAGGCTATAATGTTGGTTTATGCATAAAATTTTGCTCTTAGTGTATGTTATCTTGCTAAGAATCGTGCAACTTTGTTGCACATATCTTGTATATCGGCATCGGATTGTGGTCAAATTTTTTTCATCTTGTAATGCATTTGCTAAAGTTCATTGCTGCAAATTTTCATTGAGTTTTGAGTCCGTTTGGGCCTACTTTTTTGCTGTCAAATGCGGAAATCCGAGAGGAAATATGCACAGCAAATTTCATTTGCTGAATAGTATTTTTGGCATAACTTTTGCATTCTAATCGGAATTTCGAAATCTTGGATGTTCTGAAGTCCTTGTGAAATATGCCACAAATTTTATGTTTTCAGTTTTGAATGATTTTGAAGCCTACCTAGTGAAAAATCGACTTTTTCGTTGCCGTTCTGTGTTAATAAGCAGTGCACATAAATTTTTTTCTACGTAGTATTTCGATCATAACTTTCACGTCATTAATCGGAATCTTGAAATTCAAGATGTTCTGGAATCCTTAGGAAATATGCTACTACTTTTACGTTTTATCTTTTGAATGATCTGGAAGTCTTCATACGTTTTTGTCGCTGGCCTGAGTTAATAGCCAGTGCGCAAATTTTCTTTTCTAGTAGTATTTCACTAGTAACTTATTCGTTACTGACCGGAATATCAAATTTTTTGAAGTTTTGAAAACCTTAGACTGTAGACTACAAATTTTATGTTTTATGCTTCATGGAATTTCGAAGTTTGCGTGGTGGAAAATTGATGTTTTCATTGTTGGCCTGTCATGGACAGCCCTAAATTTTGATATAATTGTCCGATCTTGACGATTTCATTTGCATTCTTTTGCAAGAATTATATTATGAAATTTATTTATTAATCCTTTTCTACAAAATTATTTTATGTTATAACTTATTAAATTTCATCATCTTTATGCGTTTTCGGACGTATAAGAAAATAAATTAAACGATTTAGTAAATCCACAATGTATGGGACTTGTGTATTTACTTTATCGGTTAATTTCGGACTTGTACGATTGAAACGATTTTGAGGAATCGTTTGATTTCCTCCTTGATGCAATTCCTTTATACTGCCGACGATATGAGGCGAAAGCAATGTTTATTGAGTCTTATCTTGAAAACTTCGCTCGCCGATGTTCCATTTGCTTAAGTGTCAGTTATGCCATTTAAGTATGACTCTATCATCATTATCTCTTCTACTGGCTAAGAAGAGATGTCCTTTCTTATGATATTCAAGCTGTAACGCCCCGCCCCGAGACCCACCTTAGCAAAGAGAATTAACAAGTAATTCTGTCTACCAAAGCAGAGAATAGGGCTGGTTAAGGGCGACAATTCCAACTCAATAAATAACTAACATCATTTATTTTCAACCCAATTTCACAAATAAGATATTCTAAGCTTATTTTCATTCATTTATATTTATTCTTATCATCAATATGTTAAAATAACATCATATGAGATAAATTAGCTCATATAAATTTAAAACCCAAGTTTTATTCATCAAAACATTGTTTATATAAAATAAACAATATTAACTCACATTTCATTCCTCCAGTTCTATTATAATAACAATATTAAATTATATTTACACTATAATTTAATATTAATGGTAATCTCCAATGGTTGTTACAGACTGCCCTCCTTAACAAAATTGCGTCCTTGCAATTTGTAGTGGAAGAGGCTATAAACAACATTAAAGATACAATCATCGAAGGTAAAGACAAGCTCGATTTCCAAATCATTCATACTCTCAATATAGAATGGTAGAAAGAAACAAGGAAAAACTCACTTGGTTAATTCCATGCTGTAACGCCCCACCCCGAGACCCACCTTAGTAAAGAGAAATAATGAGTAATTCTATCTACTAAAGCGGAGAATAGGGCTGGTTAAGGGCGACCATCTATAACTTTTCTTAAACATCTACCGAATACGTCGATAAATGCACTATGATTTTTCTTTTCTATCTCAATGGATCGACGTACACAGTAAATGCTTAATCCAAAACTATAGGTGGCTAAAAGATCTATCAGAACAAAATACCATAACTAAATGTAAAGCACATAACAGAACAATAATCAACATCATTTATATACATATACATTGATACATGTTTAGTACAATACAATATGAATACAATGAAGGTGGTATTCGACAACACTATATACATGGAATCGAATATAAATACATCAGAGTCAAGCGGAAAGAAATATAAACCACAAAAGTGCTAGGATGATATCCAAGCAGATGCATCAAAGCAAAGTCCCGTAACTGATTGCTAACCTGAAACAACTCGGTCTGACCCGAGTGATAAACAAACGGGTCAGGCAACTGAATCTTATCGTTAGAAAGGAGTACGATAAGGTAAAGAGAAGAGCTTCGCAACAGGATAACATAAGTAGATATGAACATCTAGGGTTGATATCAAGTAACTTCACTATGTCTCTATGGTGGTTTGCATATACATATACTTGGGTTAATCTGAAGGAATTCATATATATGATATAAGGGAAAACATTCAAACATTATCCTTGAATAAATAAATCTCTTAAGTCGTATATAAATCCCAAGTATAAATCCATAAAATTCGAAATCACCAAAATCCTCAAAGAAATCATATCTGCCTTATTTACATCTATAAGGCTAGGTAAACACATCAAAAATGGTGAAATCGAAATCATCATAACTCATAAAAGAAATCTCATATTGGCCAATTATTACATGTAAAAGCATGTTGCACGTGTTATTTACCAGTACTGTTCACCATCATGGTACCATATCCATCTCTCCACCGGAATCCTCATCTCGAATTAATCCGGTCTATGACGTTATCTATATTCTCCCCGAACACATGCCATCAAAAGTGATTAGAGCACCTCACTCCAATCGGTGTCCGCTGAGTCCCCGCCATCAAAAGTGATCGAGTCAAGTATTACTTAACCCGATCGGGACTATAAGTACTGGTAGTTTTCCGAGAATATGTCAACAACTCTCGGATAGTATCCCGGAAAGTGGTAACGTACCATACGCTCTCACTTAGCGGTTTTCTAGCCGCTAGTTCGTGCCACACTAAGAAACCATCAACATCATCAAAAGAATCGCCTCATGTCATCGGCATATGGTATAAGATGCTAAACCCGTCTCATCTCATTGACGAGTAGAAACTCCATAAAAAAAAACTCATCAAATTCCATCAAAATCTTGCCTCATATCATTGGCAAGTATATCTCCATCAATATAGTCCTAATCTCGTATATACTCCTGAATAGGAGATCTCGGACTATACGTATTAGCCAAATGGACTAATATAATCTCAAACTCATACCATAATGTGGTTAACATCAAGGAGGAAATCAAATGATTCCTCAAAATCGTTTCGGTCGTACAAGTCCAAAATTAACCGACAAAGTAAATACTCAAGTCCAATACCTCGCGGATTTACTAAATCGTTTAATTTATTTTCTTATATGTCCAAAAAAAGCATAAAGATGATGAAAATTAATAAGTTATAATATAAAATAATTTACTAGAAATGGATTAATAAAAAAATTTCATAATAAAATTCTTGCAAAAGAATGCAATGAAATTGTCAAAATCGGACAATTATATCAAAATTTGGGGCTGTCCATGACAGGCAACAACGAAAACATCAATTTTCCACCATGCAAACTTCGAAATTTCACGAAGCATAAAACAAAAAATTTGCATTCTACAGCCTATGGTTTTCAAAACTTTAAAATTTTCGATATTCCGGTCAGTAACGAATAAGTTACGAGTGAAATACTACTAGAAAAGAAAATTTACGCACTGGCTATTAACTCAAGCCATCGACAAAAACGTCTATTTTTTACTATGAAGGCTTCCATATCATTCAAAAGCTAAAACATAAAAGTTGTAACATATTTCCTAAGGATTTCAGAACATCCTTAATTTCATGATTCCGATTAATGATCTGAAAGTTACGATCGAAATATTACATAGAAAAAAAAATTATGTGCACTACTTATTAACACAGAACAGCAACGAAAAAGTCGATTTTTCACTAGGTAGACTTCAAAATCATTCAAAACTGAAAACATAAAAGTTTCGGTATATTTCACATGGATTTCAGAACATCCAAGATTTTGAAATTCCGATAAGAAACGGAAAAGTTATGCCAAAAATACAATTCAGCCAAATATATTTCCTATGAAAAACGCTTTCGGTTTTGCAACTTCCACAGCAAATACAGAGGTCCAAACGGACTCGAAACTTGATAAAATTAGAAATAAACAAACTAGACACGGTAAGCTTCAAAAAGAAACAAAAATCACCTCAATCCGACTTCGGGTGAGGGAGATATAAGCATTCAAAGATGAGGTATTTCAGACATCAACAATTAAGAACATAGATAAAACTTGAACATATAGAGCCAAATTTTCCAAGCATGAGCCAATTTAGTTGCTATAGGTTTTAAACATACCTTTGGCAGTGAAAAGAGGAGATTATGAAGCAAAGATTGGAGCAAAGATGAGGTCTTTAGCAAGGAAGAGGAGCTCTAGCACCTGTAGAAATTAGAAAAAGAGGCATGTAAAGAAGAAAAATTACAAAACAAGAATTACAGTAAACAAATATGGATTTCTCCTCAAATTCAAGATAGAGAAGGATGGAGATTACCTTATTGATGAATTAGACTCGAAATTCTATTGATTTGGCAAAGAATTTGTTAATTATGGCTAAGGTTTGAGAAGGCAGCCATTGTTTCTAATTTTTTTTTTGAGCTTCTATCGTTCCTTTTCTCAAGTGAGCTGAAGGAGGAAGAAGTGTACGTACTTCTTTCCTGGCTCCAGAAGTTTCTCTAGTGGATATGAGTTTGGGCTTAACCCAACGACCCATATTAATTTTACTTAGGCAAAAATTTGTTTAAGTTTATTTACACTTATACAATGCTTAAATCTTCATAACTTCTACATTTTTAATCCGTTTTTAATGATTTTGGATGCGTTGGATTCATTATGTCATCTAGTTTTTAATAAAATTATCAAAACATAAGTTTTAGCAATTTTTTCATTAAATATCCATTTATTACTCAATTTATCCAATTTTTCCATAATTGCAAATTTAATACAATAGGTTAAATAAAAAGATGTTATGTACCCAAAACAAAACAAATACAGGTTTAAACATTATTAAATTATTTCTCACATTTCTAATCATAGTTATCATGATTAATTATTTTATTAACTCATTCTTACATATATCTTTAATTAATAAAATGACAATATTGGCAAATAAGCACAATATTGTACAAATTATCAATTTAATCAAATGTAGTCAATTAACTACATTCAAATTCATGAAATAAAGTAGAAACTTTATTTCACTCATGTACATCATTTTTTTTACTCAAAGAAGATTATTTTTCTTTTTATTCCCCAACCCAAACAAAATTCCATTAATTATTCCAAACCACTCCAACCATCGAAATGAAGTGATTAATTTATTTTGTTACAATTCATTAGCCCAAAAATTCAAATTCATTATGCATATGATGATAAAACAATTATTTAACAATTTTCTTTGTATTTAACAAAGAAAAGATGAAATTTGACAATAAATTACATTATCGCCAAATCGTACATGTTATTTGAATATAGCTGCATCTCTATATTCAAAATTCATGAAATAAAGGAACAACTTTATCTCACACATATGTTTATTACTATTAATACAATAAAATCTTTCTACTTTTATTTTCCTTTTTATTTTACAATAGAAGGAGAATATTGGAATAAATTGCCATTATTCCTTTAATGCTCCTACTAAATTCCATCAATGACAATTTCCAGCTCAAAGATCACAATTATGTTGTTCACTTCATCTTTCCTTTATCTTCAATTTGCTTCATTCATTTAATTTGAAATAAACCTTATTTTATGTTGTTCTCCCAAAATTTATTCATATTATATTGTTTATTCCAAATAAATAATATAATTCATCATTTTCTTCCAATTAATTCAATTAATTCCAATATTAAATTATAATATTCATTATAATTTAATATTTAAGGTAATCTTCAACCAGGGTTGTTACAACCACTCCGCTACCATCCCCCAAAAACCGGTAGCAATCGATCAACCATAGAACGTGTGGTGATCGATGCATCAATCACAGTAAAAACTAGGGTTACAAAAAGAAGTTGCTCGCCGTTGTCACCACCGTAGTCGAGAGTGCCTCTGACCCTTTTTCGCCGACACCCAGTAGGCTCCTTCACCTTCACAAACAACCCCAAGCAACTCGAATCATTCGATCGCCAAAAAATGGTAAAAATGCATATTTTGTCCAACTATTAACTGCAACTAGGATAGTTAACTAAAAATCCTCATATTAGTTTTAAAAATCCTATCTTTGAGTGTAGATTCAATTTATATAATCGAACTAATATTTTACAAAATTCGAATTTCCCAGAGTTTCAAGTTTGACTATAAAAATTCTGATCTTTCCTTCTATGTGCATTTATACATCATGAAACTATTTTTAAATTGTAACTCATACATAAATACAACTACTTTGTTTTGAAATCAAGGTCTGATGTTGATTAGAAAACAAGAAATAGAATTTCTTGTTATTTGATACTCTGTAACTAAACAGAGAAGAAGATGCACTGGCATATGTATATACAACAAAACAAATAGCAATATAGATTCAATTTAAATTGCTCTATGTTACTCACCTTCCAGATCACGACTCAGAACTTTCAAATGGATGTTGAAATTGTAATCAGGTTTTGAACTTGATGACTAAAGCTTCTTTGCTTCTTGATTCCCAGGCCTTGATTGCTTTGATATATAATTTTTTTTTTCTCTGAGATGTTTTAAATTGAATTTGTCTAGGGGTTGTTTACTCAGATCTTTGATTTACATTTGCTTTATTGTCTTAGGATTTAAGAATGCATGCAGGCAGATTGAAGAAGAATGCCTGCGTGCTTTGGTTTGCTTAGTTATGATAATGAAATGAAATCAGAGTTTGATGCATATAAAAAGGAAGAATGCAGTATATTATTTGTATAAAAAGCATGCTGAAGACATTTGCATTAAATGCATGAGGCATGTTGCATTTGTTGCCATTGTACAATATCACTTTGTTTATTCCTTTGCCTTGCATCTCTTTGTTTCGGCTGGTATGATTTATATTTTAGTGGCTGATGTATCTTGCTTTTAATATGCATTAATTACCATTGTACAAATATACTTTGTTTTGTTTCATACTTATCTTGCCTTTCTTTTACTTGTTCTTTTTACTTTGTCTTGTCTTTGTCTTTGCAGGTCTTAATATATTTTGTTTTCTTTTGCAAGTGCTTTCCTATACATGTTTTCTATTTGTTGTCTTCTTTTGTTTTTAATACTTGAGTGTATTATATTTTGTACATAGATATTTGCCTTGCGTACTTATCTACAGGCTGTATTATATTTTAACAATTCGAATTGACCCATTGCTGCTGAGATGATGGAAATAAAGGCATGTTCCCCTTTGCTTAGTTTCAGCATGTTGCATTAATTGCTAAAGGTAGGTTGCTGCAAAGATATTTTTTCTTCTTCTTTAGTACTGGTTTTATACTTTGTTTATTCTTCCACTTGCCTTTGTTTATTTATATACCTGAGTATATTTCTTTCCTTTGCTTTAACATGGTAGCTGCTTTTATTAAGTTTGTTTTGTTTATGCTTGCCTACATTTCTTACAGGCTGCATACCTATTTTTTTTGTATTTCTTTATTACTTTAAAATGTAAACAATTCCTACTTTAATATGTTGTTTGAATTTGTCTTTTATTTCCTAGTTTACACTTATTGCTTTGAAATATGGATGTAGTTCTATATTTAGTTTGATGTTAGAATTTGTCAAATATGTTTTACTTTATATTTTGTAATTTATCTTATGTATAAAATTATATTTCTAACTTAAGTATTTAATTTGCCTTTCATACAAATTGTCTTCATTTTTTATTTTCAAATATCCAAATTTTATTATCGATTATTAAAATTTAACTAACATTATATATATCTTACCAATTATTACGCAATTTTTTATTCAAAAATTACATTAATTATTATTTTAAACTCCATTAAAATCTGGGATCGTTACAGACTTCCCCCCTTAAAAGAATTTCGTCCTTGAAATTCGCCAGAGAGACAACGAAGATAGATAAAAGATAGAGAAATATCTTTTCAGATCAAACTGGATATCAATTCTGCATTTGGCTAACCAAATCAGAATATCAACAATAGGTACAAGAAATTATAATAGAATTTCAAATTTGGTTTTAAACGAAATCGTTTTATCGATACAATTCAAATTTAGCTTCATATTCTATTCATCAATTTAACTAAATTTTCAATTTTCAATTTATTTAAAATTTTCTACGTCAAATTTCAAATTCATTAAAGTTTAAATCAAAAAACCGGTAAAAATCGATGAAATACGAAGTAAGGATTTTCTACAACGATTCGTAGGACCATCATCACACCAAAACTTCTTCTGGAGCTGTCACGAAGCAATCAAAAGAATTGAAATCGAATCAAAGGAAATTGATAGAGAAAGATTATTTCCGTTATTGAAGGGTATTGACCATTTGTAGTCGTATTTCCTTGTCCCCTATCTCCTTCTCTTCTTGCACTCATGCTCACTATCACTGGATAGTAAGAGAATTTACTGAGGCATTCGAACGGATATCTTAGGGATTACTCATTCTAGGATATACTTCACCCTATCTCTAATGTGCTACTAAATGTGTTATACTCCTGAGCTAAAGTTCAACCTTAGCTCTGATACCAAATGTAACGACCTAGGCTTTTCAACCATCGACAGCGGCTAATAACCGCCGTGGCTTACACTGGTATCCCAAACTTACTTTTACGGTCAGCCTTTCGACTGTCACGGCTTACGCCTAACCAACCCCTATTCACTAAGAGAGGATATGTAGGGGTAAGAGTCTCCCATTCTCCACCTAACCGCGAAGCGAGAACCCCTATCACATTTCACTAAGACAAGCAAGACTCGTGTGATTTATATTTTAGTGGCTGATGTATCTTGCTTTTAATATGCATTAATTACCATTGTACAAATCTACTTTGTTTTGTTTCATACTTATCTTGCCTTTCTTTTACTTGTTCTTTTTACATTGTCTTGTCTTTGTCTTTGCAGGTCTTAATATTTTTTTTCTTTTGCAAGTGCTTTCCTATACATGTTTTCTATTTACCGTCTTCTTTTCTTTTGAATACTTGAGTGTATTATATTTTGTACATAGATATTTGCCTCGCATACTTATCTACAGGCTGCATTATATTTTAACAATTCGAATTGACCCATTGCTACTGAGATGATGGAAATAAAGGCATGTTCCCCTTTGCTTAGTTTCAGCATATTGCATTAATTGCTAAAGGTAGGTTGCTGCAAAGATATTATTTTTCTTCTTCTTTAGTACTGGTTTTATACTTTGTTTATTCTTTCACTTGCCTTTGTTTTTTTATATACCTGAGTATATTTCTTTCCTTTTCTTTAACATGGTGGCTGCTTTTATTATGTTTGTTTTGTTTATGCTTGCCTACATTTCTTACAGGCTGCATGCATATTTTTTTTTGTATTTCTTTATTACTTTAAAATGTAAACAATTCCTACTTTAATATGTTGTTTGAATTTGTCTTTTATTTCCTAATTTACACTTATTGCTTTGAAATACGGATGTAGTTCTATATTTAATTTGATGTTAGAATTTGTCAAATATGTTTTACTTTATATATCGTAATTTATCTTATATATAAAATTATATTTCTAACTTAAGTATTTAATTTGCCTTTCATACAAATTGTCTTCATTTTTATTTTCAAATATCCAAATTTTATTCTCGATTATTAAAATTTAACTAACATTATAAATATCTTACCAATTATTACACAATTTTTTTATTCAAAAATTGCGTTAATTATTATTTTAAACTACATTAAAATCCGGGATTGTTACAGAAAATACTTTATTGTATAAATTATTTAATATATATAAATACTATTTTGGGAAATATAGAGATATGTGAAGTGAAAATGATATCTGGTTTTGAAGTATAAATTAAGCTAAAATGACCATGGTGTTATAGTGTATATTTCTACCTTGTACATAGTTCCATGGACCCTTAGAGGATGGTTATCCCAAACATTCTTTAAGTTATTTGTACTCCAGTTGATAATTCACTTGAGTTGGATTTATTGATATAAGAATGTTAATCCTAACTCGAATGCTTTGTGTTTTGCTTTACGCTCGGGTCAGACTGAGTGATACAACATTAGAGACTCACATTTGGAGTTCGGAACTTCATTTGGAGATCCAACTATTGATTCAGATTCCAGCCTTTCCAGTCGATTGGTTCAGAGAAGTCATCTGTTGCATTGGAGACTTCACTGCATTTGAACTATTCGGTTGTATTTTATTTCTAACTCTGATGTATATAGTAGCTTCATGAACTACTATTCTTTAACTATTCCGCTGCATTATATTACTCTGTGATTTGTGATTGATTTATTTATTGTATATTTTAAGTTTTGCCAAATTTTAATTAACAATTCGGTATTTTAAATTATTCAATCGGATATGTATGGTTTTATTGTCAATTTGAATGGTCCAAAATAGCGGGCTGTTACAGTTGGTATCAAAGCTTTGGCTCTAGACAAAACTTAGCATATATGGTAAATTTATTTACAGAATCACTTTCGCTCGAGTTGAATCTCTTCCTTTTGACTCGATTTCCTTTGAATTTTGGAATGTCCCTCGGTTCCGAAATTCATTCAGTCTCTCCCTATTTATATTCCTTTGATTCCGGAGTATCCCATAATTCCACTGAATGATTTGTAAAGGGGGTGAAAACTCCTTTTCAATTGGCATTGACTCACCGAAGATTTCTGTATCCTCGGTTTACGATGCTGCTATATCTTGTTATGCCGAATTCTATGTCTCTGGCGATCGAATGTCGAATTGCCTCAGAATTCTACACCGATCTAATTTTGGAATCACGGTTGACCGGTAAAGGTCCCCCACGATTTATAGAAGTATATCCATCTTCTATTTTGTTATTTAATTATCTCATCTTCGATCGAGTCTATCTTCGAATCAGGATTCTATTGATTGGAGTTCCTCTAAATTAAATCTCTATCTTTGTTTTGAAATCCCTTCTTGAATCATCCTTTGAAAATCGGGATTTGTTTGAATTTCTGAAATTGTTTACACTGAAATTTTATTTTGATAACTATGATTTTTTATATATAAATATATATAAAAGTGAAAATGTTTTCGATAAGGATTATATACGTATATATATAAAGCAAATAAGAAATGTTTTTCTATATAAAAAGGTTTTGAAAGGATTTGAAATTTTGAAATATGTAACGACCCAGAATTTTTATTAATTTAAATTTGAATATTTAATTAATTTAAAATATTAATAAGTGAAATTTATAAGTCGAATAATTTATTTATCGAATATTGAATTTAATTGGTCAATTAAATCGATAATTTAATACGTGAAATTATAGAAATAATTGAAAATTGGGTTAAATATGATTGAAAATGATTTGTAAAATTTTATTATATCATATTGGAGTTAGAAAGATGTTTTATAACTTTTAAAATCGAATTAAAAGTTTATTTGTGAAAATTGAATATTTTAATATTTAATCGACTAGTGAAAATAGCAAATTTTCGAACAGTCTTAGAATTGGACGAAACTAGTTCCATTGGATCCGTAATAGTTTGTTATTATCGTATTTCAATTTTCGTAGCAATCGGAGTTATCGTTTGATCGTGGCAGCTCGAAACGCATCGAAATTGTTTTTAATATTAATTTGGCAAGTTAAAATAGCCATTTTTCAAAAAGTCTCGGATTTCGACGAAACTAGTTTCATCGGATCCGTAATGTGATATTATTGTAAGGTTTCAAATTTCATGTCAATTGGATTTATCGTTTGTACGGTGCAAGCTAAAACGCCTAGAAAATCGTTTAAATCGATTTAAATTAAATTGAACATTTATTGACATAATTTGCACAGATGATCGAATTAGCTTCCGAAACCTATTCCATTGTGTCTGGAACGCAGGATAAACCCTAGAAACGCCGGTCACTGTGCGTAAATCGGAGTCCGAAAAATCGGATGAATAGTAAATTGAAAATATTTTCTATAAAAGGGGCCTCTCTCTTCCTAACATTTGCCAAACCCTAATTTCTAAGCTCAGCCGCCTCATATACAACCAATGGCCGAGAATACTCGTTTCTTTCCCCCTCGATTTCTTCAAATCCACTCAACGATTCAACAAATTTCCAACTGCAATGTTGTAGATCGTCTCGAGTTCTAGGCTTCAACGGTGGAGCTCGAAAACAACGAAGTGGATTGGCAGCAATTTGAGTTTGAACCGCGTGCATTCGTTCGTGTTTTCCTCGACCTGCGTGCAACCGAGCTCAAAGATATTCCAGCCGAGTGTTGTACGTATGATGCTCTTCGAAGTGGCAACACCTGATCGCCTTCAAACTGCACGTAGTTGCCGCGTGCATTAGGGTTTTGGGGTGAGTTTTGGGTTCGGCCTCTCTGTAAATTGCGTATGGATTTGAACGAGAGGGGGCGAAGCTTCTACGTGCGGCCAAGATTGGGGGGTAGCAGATCGAACGGCCAGAAAAGAAGTTAGGCTAAAGTTAAAGTTAAAATAAAAATTGTAAATTTAATTTATTTTAAATCGTGTAATGTTTAAAAATTCATAACTTTTCCATACGAGGTCGAAAACGCACGAAACCAGTTGCGTTGGAATCGTATGGACGAATACTACGCTATGGAATTGGTTTGGAGTCGTTTGGAGTTAGCGAGAATTTCGGGTAAAATTAAACGTCCGTTTAATTTTATTCGAAATAAATCGCTAAAACGAAATTGAAATCAAGGTGAGAACTTCTCACTCAATCGAATCGGTTTCGATTTTAATTTTAAATGGTTATATTTAAAATTCTGGAATGCATGTTTGAATGATGATTGTTATCTATTGATTGTTAAAATAGACATTATGCGCCGTTAGTAAGCGGAGGTTATTTATTAAAAACATATACCGCGAGTATTTCACCGTATCTGAAATTGGTATTATATATAATAGCAATATATATATATATATATATATATATATATATTGGCATATGTATATATTGCAGTTGTTGATTTCCCGCATTTTATAGCGGATGAGACGCTATTGCGCCGTCTATTAAGCGGATAATAAATTATAAATCCTATATACCGCGATAATTCCCTACTGGAGCGGAATTGGTATTGTGCTAATGTTTGTGGATGCAGGGAAACAGGTTGGAGGGATCCAACTGGATTCCTCAACTGTATTGATTTATTTACAGATATTTTGATATTTGTTGATTATCATATCGATATATGATATTTGGATGTCGTGATTGACTATTTGGTGCTACTGCATCATCGGATCCATTTTTGAAGTTTTAAAATAATGATTTTTGGTTTTTAAAGGGATTTTAAAGAGATTTTCAAAAGTATACGTTTTATTAAAATTTTGAATTGTTAAAATAAATAAACGTTAAAATTTTATTTTCATAAAAGTTATGATTTTTGGAAAATAATTCTTAAGTATGATTTTGAAGTATATAAGCTTTGAATAACGATTTTTAAGTTATTAAAAGAATAAATTGGTTTAAATTCGGATTTTTTTGAATTATTAAAAAAGATGTATATAAAAGACTTATAAAATTGATATTTTATAAATTAAAAATATTGGAATATTAAAACGAGTTTTTATAAGTGTAAAAATAAAATAAAAATAGACTTCATAAGTGAACGGAATTTATAGATTTATAAACTGTGAAGTTATAAAATGAATAGATTTTGTGAAATAGAAGATTTATAAGTAATTATCTTATAAATCGGATTTTGGCATTTAAATGAGAGATAAGTGGAATTTGTGGATAATGAGATTTATAATCGAAGCTTATAAATAGAAAAGGAATTTATAAACATTGTTTATAAATTCGAAATCAATTGAATTTGATAAATTGAATATAGAAGTTTATGAAAGGTAATTTATTCGCGATTTTGGATAGCGAATAAATTCTTGAAAATAAAACGTGTTGCAAATATTGAAATGGGGCTAGTGAAGTATATTCACGATTTTGGACAACGAATATATTATTAAGTAAAATGGATATGTTTTGGGAAAGCGATATTATTAAAAGAAGTTGATTATTTTAACGACGTTTTAAAATGTGTTAAATATCGAAACCATAGATTTCAACATTCATTGTTGAAATAGATGTTTTCGAGAAATAAAAGGAAATGGTGGACTATAACACTATTGTTATAGTAAATGATTTCCGAAAGGAAATATTTTGTATAGTATTGGGATTTATATATCTTTTTAAACTTTGAATCCCTATACTAGTGATTTTGGATCGTCGTAACGATGTTTTACGCAACATTCATTTTTGACCCAAATAAATGTGTTAAGAGAATGATTTCCTTAAAAGAATGAAATATATACTTAATTTCGGTTTAAGTATATTGAATATTTTCCAAGTATTGAAATAAATGGATTTGTGAATTACTTATTAATAAATAAGTACGGAAATGTTTTTCCAATGTGAAATGAAACGTTTTGAGAATTTATCCTTTTGAAGATAAATTGAAATTGAATATTAGAAATCGATTTGAAATCGTATATTCATAAATATTTTGGAATGTAAATTCACAATGGAATTTATAAAGGAAAAAGAGGAATTTGTTTAAAAATAAACGTTGATTTATTTTTAATGTGTGGGAATAAATTTACGGATTTGGAACGTAAATATAAAGTAAATCGGTAAGGATATATTTAAATTGGTTTAAATCAACCATGTTGAAATGAAAGTATTTCCGAGTAAGGGAAATGATTGGAATTTCTTTTCAAAAGTGATAAAGGATTGAAAAGTGATTTGAAAATTAGTTTTCAAATGTTTGAAGTGTGGGAAATTTTATACCTAGTAAAGATATTTTGGAAAGTAAATAATTTGGGAAATTATTTGGAATTTGGTGATGTTGAGCATGCCTATTGATAGTTAAATAATCCGACTATCAATATTTCCCTTTGAATGGGTTTTTTTGTGATTTGTTTGAATTTGAATGTCACACATATTTTTGAATAAGCGCTCACTATTCAGGTTAGCCGGGAAAGGACCTTGGGGTCGTATAACCCATTCCGAATATGTGATACGTCGTTATGGATTGCATTTGAAGACCGGTGTTGAAGACCGGGTATTTGTGAAAACGATAGAATGACCTATCGATTGTTTCCGCACCGTTAGCTACGGTATGGAGATTTCCTTTGTGATGGGAAATTTGATCGGGTTTGTGAATACCCGGATTGCAAGGACATCTTTGGAAGTGCCTTCGGTTACGTTCGATCCTGGAACGTACTTGTATGGATGTGTGTCTGACATTACAATTTGAGATGTAAAGCTGGTTTCTATCAAATATATTTCTGTTGGTGGCGGAGAATTTATTCTCTTAGCTTAACACCCTTCTCTGAGACGTACTAGCTCAGAGGTTATGTAGTTGATGGTTACTAGTGATACATTCCCAAGTTGGTAATGTGGCATATAAGTGCTATTGAGCATTTGTGAATTAAAGCACAACTTTTATATAAAGCGTGGCTTTGTGAACGAGACTTCGTCAAGCCTCACAGACCGGTTGTGGTCGAAACAGGAATCAGGGCAGCAAGGTTATTTAGGGGTCGATCCTCCATAGGGTATGTCATTTCCTATTTGGATTATAAGTGGTATCATGGTATGGAGCCGAGATACTTACTTTGTAGAAACACTTATTATTTGGTGTGATGTTGATTACGAGCGCTCGGATAAAGGTCCTAAAGGACCGGGGGCTGACATACTCGTGTCAGTTGTTACCCAGTTAGGGGTAACCCGGCCTTGTGTAGCAGAGATCTAACCGTAACGTTAGATCCGGGAACGTTTCTCCAGAGGCGTTCTATTTTACTTGGGAAGTTCCTTTGCCTGACCATTTGTTGGAAATCCAAAACAAAACAATACGTGCTTTGTACGGTTTTAGTTGTAGAACCTGCCATTTAATATGGTATCTATAGTAGGTGTTAACGCTAAAATTTGAACGCTAACACCCCGGTGTATGAAGTGAGATTGTGAAAGCACCACCCGTAGCTCGGGAACAGATTATAAGCAGATAATAGTGAAAAAGCAGTAAACAACAGAAATTTTATAGTGGTTCGGCTTAAGAGAGAGCCTACGTCCACTTTGAATATCTTTATTGACGATTTGATTACAAGTCAATGCAGTTACACTTTGATTACAACACACTTTGAGTTTCAAGTGACTTAGAACAAGTAGCCTAAACTTCAATGTCGATCCAAATCTTTGAACACATGTTAGACATGTTTGATTTCTTCGTGAAGTTCCTTGAAGGTGTTGAAGTGGTTCAGAACGCAGCAGAGTAACAGCGCTTGAAATGAATGAGCCAAAAAGTCCCTTGAATATTAGAGGTGGCCATGTATTTATAGGCCAATTTCTGGGTTGGAATTGTTGACCAAGTCATGAGTCGCGACCGACTCAGGATGAACCGTGACCGACTCAAGATGAGCCGTGACCGACTCACCTATCACGAGTCAACAGGCAGCGGCATAACTGAAACGGCATTGAGCTTGTTCCTCATATGCTTAGGTCGCCAGCGACTTATGATAGGTCGTTAGTCGCCTTGAGTCGTTGGAAACCCTGAGTCGGTCTGCCCCATAAACCACTAACTAGTTAAGCCACTCTGCTCCTCTAAGGCATTAACTCGTTGAGTCGTTCATCCCCATATGTCGTGAGTCGCGCAATTCTTTAACTCATGCAACTCCTCAGTTCAGTTGAGTCGTTGATCCACTGAGTCGTTACAAGCCCAGAGTCGTTGAGTCGGTCTAGGCCTTGAGTCATCTCATATGAGTCGTAAACTTCGTTGAGTCGGTAACTCACTGTGTCGGCCTGTCTCATGAACCGTTAATCACCATGAGTCGTTCCATTCCTTTAAGTCGCCGTGAACCTTAACTCGTCGGCTAATTAAGTCGTAACCAGTTGAATCGGCAACCTTATTAAGTCGGTAAGTCGTGCCACTTGTTAGCTCATTAACCCGCTTCATCAGTTAGGTCGTTGACTTCGAGTAGAAGATAGGTCGCTCCATTCTCTAAGTCGTATACCGTTTTGGACCGGGCGCTGCCCCGCACCCCGCCGGGGGCGCTGCCCCCTGGACCCCTGCGACCTGACCGGGCAGGTCGATCACCGTAGCGGTAGCGTTACCCCCACACCCCCACCTTGGGGGGTTGGCACCCCCCCTGGACCCCCCCTCCGTAGGGGATCTTATCTGAAAAGCCATCCAACAGAACTTGCTTTGTTGGGATGCTGAGTTGACTATTCTTCGAGATGAACTATCATTGGTTTCTCGGTCGATTTTTGATATCACCGCCATGCTGAAAAAGTGGAGTAACAGTAGGCATACCATCATGGTACGTAAGCTGGCTAAGATTTATATTTTACTTTCGAAATGTTTCTACACTATGAACTAGTAATAATGTCAAATCTTTCTTTTTAATGCGTATCAAGCATCTTTGACTATTATAAGGAGAAATCTCCTCCAATTCTGCGTTTGCATTGTGTGTGTGGCGGGAGTCCTTATGGTAGTCTCATTTTTAAAAGCATTGCGAATTGACTTAAAAAAAATATTCCTCTATTTTGATTTTAAAGAAAAATAAACTGTTTTAGTTCTCACACCAGTCACATGACTGACTCGGAGTTTTTGTTTTCCTTTCCTAAACTCTGGGTGCCCACCAATTTCCACACGGGCAGTCTAGAGTTTGGTTATCAGGTTATTCTGGATTTTGGAGTGCTATGGAGCTCAGGAGACGAGCTGCATATCGAGACGTACCACTTGTATATGATATTATACTATGTATTATTCCGCCGTGTATTCTGTATGAGGACAAGTTTATATGACTGTCCATTGATTTATTGACTCTGTTGTATATTGTTGTTGTAAACTCTGATAATGATGTAATGTATAAAATGTACAGTTATTTGTTTTAAAGATTATTCATTTATTTATTATATGTTGTTCCGCTGCGATTGTGAGATTCTGATATTGTTCTGTTGTTTTCTTTCTGTTTCGTTCTATTTTCTTTTCTCTCTATTTTCTACCTTTTCCTTTTTCTTCTATCCTTTTCTTCTTCTTAAAACATAACGGTTCGGTTTTTCGGCGACGAAAAATCGCTATCGTTACATTTGGTATCAAATCATATGGTTAAGCGACAACCATGGCTCTTTCGGAATTGCTCATTAGAGATAGAGTCAGCAGTACTCTAGAATGAGTGTGAGTGTAATAATAGATACGAGTGCGTATTTGTTAGTGAATATAAATTGTTTTATATTGTGTTTGCTTATCCATTGAGCTGTTTGTGAATTCTGGTCGACAGATGGGACGCCATATTATCGATAGGGGTTTCTAAACTCTTAAACGAGGCAAGTCGACATAGTATCGTTTTAAATAGGGTAAATGAAATAATTTTACCTTGATTATATTTTATATATATAAAGGAATAATTTTTCAGAATTATTAAAGTGAATATGAATTGATTGTTTGGTTGTTGAATAAATACAACAATTTTTAAAGAATAATTGTATAAGCAAATGAATTATAAGTATGGAACTATAATTAATGTGATTTACAATTGTGAAATAATCTTATATACAAGAAGTGAAATTATATAAGTAAAAAACTTATAAATGTGATTTATTTTCTGAAAACAAAATTCCAGAGAAGTATTTTGAAAAGATTTGATATTTTGGGAAAATTATTTTGGAGAAATTAAAGCTCTAAACTCTTTTCAGTTGCTGGAAAATAATTCCGATGATGATTGCGACATCATTGGTGTTCATTTTCGGGTTTTCAAAAGAGGAATTGCTGCCAAATTGTTTTAAATTAAAGTTGTTTGGAAAATTTGGGTTTGGTTTTGGAAATTCAAAAGATAATTTGAATTGATTTCAAAAATGGTTTTGAAAGGTTGAAAAGACTCTAGAATGCTATTTAAAATATTTATGAGAATGATAAATGAGTTGATAACTTATACAGTTTGAGTTTTAATAGAGTAAATTTAACTTAAAGGATAGAGTTAAATTAAAGGAAGTATAAGTAAATCAATAGAATCCAAGTTGAAATAAATTTGAGTTGTCCTCAAAGACATGTGATTTGAAATTTAACAAAAGGAAAGTTAAATAATTTGATTTGGATTTGATAAGATGTTTGAAATGGAATATAACTTAAGTGATGTTGAATGTAACAACCCGCATATTTTTCGATTTTATATTTAAATATTTTATTTAAATATTTTATCGTTAGTCGGATTTTAGTCCGAAAAGCTACTTTATGCATATGGTCGAATTAGGGCTCGGGACCACTCCCATTGAGTTTAAAATGCCGTTTGCGACCTTTTTGAGTATAAGCTTCGATATGTTTGGAGAAAGTTGATTTCTGCTACTTTTTACTTTGGGTTTGGTTTTTGGGCTCAACCCTATGTTAACTTATGCTCAAATCTGAGCCACTCTTCCCCCACTCACCCTCATTCTCTTCTCATTTCTGTTTTTAGAGTGTTAATGGTGGGAGAGATTGGAAATTAAAATTCCAAAACCCTAGTTTCTCTTGCAAATCAAATTCCTTGCTCCAAACTCAAGAAGAACCCATTGGTAAGCTTCTCTTCATCTTCTCCAACTTATTCTCTTCCCAATTTCAGAAATTCCTAAACCTAATTTCGGGAATGTTCTTGTTTTTGAGCTTAGACTCAAGCTCATTTGGGTTGTGATTGAAGAAAGGTTGATTCTCCATTTGCTTTCAAGCTTCTTCTTGTTCGATTTTGTGAAAAGGTGAGATTTTTATCTCACATCTATGACTATAATTATCTTTGGTTGTTAGGTATGAATTCCTAACACTTCTTCATGAGAATTTGCTCTTGATTTGGATTGGTTTTGTAAATATTCCAATTTTTGGGTTTTTAAGTCAAATTTGTGTAAAATCCTTTTATGGATGTTTGATCATGCTTTTGGTGATGCATCGAGGAGCATATAGGGCCGGGTTGCCGTTTGGCATAAACCCTTAGAGCCAATGTTCGTCCGATTGCATTTTGGAAGAGTTTGCTCTTCATTTGTATAAGGCTGAAAAACAGCCCAGGCATGATTCAGTCGACTGAAATTCTCTGTTCAGTCGACTGAACCTGAAACCCAAGAGTTTCCAGACATGATTCAGTCGACTGAAAAACTCTGCACAGTCGACTGAAACTGAAAACAGCAAGTTTCCTGAACCTGGAAAATTTCCATGTACAGGGTCAGTCGATTGAAAAACTCTGTTCAGTCGACTGAACCTGCTGTTTGAGTCCAATTTGCCTTTTTGGATTGGAATTCTAATTTAAATCGATTCGTGATAATCCTATTTGTTGTTATCATCTATTATGACTTTGATGACTCTTTTTGGGGATTTTTGAATATCCATTTCGATGGATCCTTTATCGATTTCGTTGGATTTTATTCACGTCTTCGTATGTGAATTTTTGTGATTGATTGTTCTTACAATCTTCTTCGTGATTTGTCACTTTAAAAATATAAAGGTTTTCTATACTAGTAGTAAATATCAAAACTCTTTCCTCAAACGATTTCAATACTCTTTTAATACCAAATTCGTTTATAAAACCGTTTTCCAATCTATTAGTATATACAAACCTTTACCTCACTCGTATGAGAAATCTAATTAAACGGCTTAGTAAAACAAGTGGTATGAAATGCTTGCGTTTACTTTGTCGGTTAATTCTTGGACTTGTTCGATTGAACCTCTTGTGACAATTTTCTAGTGGAGATTTACAGTTTTTTCGTAAATATTTAAGTTAAGCAAGTGGTTATGGGACATGAAGCTAAACTCATATATTTACTAGCTTAGTGTAATTGACACTTCTCGTTGATCATGACGATCATCTTTGTGATTTAGACTAGCAATATGCGATGTCCCTTTGTCTGGGAGGGAGACTAAACCCCGTTTTGTGGAGTTTCGACTCAATTTGTGATGGGGTAGCAACCCATGGTCTTCGGGCCGTTTGTGGAGCTTTGGCTCAATTTGTGATGGTTAGCGACCATGGAATTAGCGTTCCGTTTGTGATACACGTGTTGGTGAGCTTTATGCTCCCGTTTGTGATAGGCCTCCCCCCTTTGTGATTTCTGGATTTCTTGTGTAAATTCCTAGAATTTGTGTTTCACCAATTTTTCGTGATTTCTATTGATAAGTTTTATCAATATTTGTGCATTGGTGAATTTGTGTGTCATTGACTTTTGTGATTGACGTTGATATTATCGTCAATATTTATAGTATGGTGAACGAAATTTGGAGTATGACGTTTCTTTGATTCTTGTGTAGATTTGGTGACATTGATTAATCTCTTGATGATTATCAACTAAGTATATATTTATATATATCACATCTTGGCATCGTGATTATTATGTGTTTAGTCATATCTCTTATTCTATATCGTTTCATCTGATATTTATAGTTAGACTGATCCGTTTATTATTTTCTTATTAAATAATACTCGGGTCAGACCGAGATGTTACAGGTGCTTCTGCTTGACTTCTCATCCGGGATTAACTCCTTGACTTTTGGGTTAACTACTTAGATTAGTAGTTATTTTGCTGTATACATTTGAGATATAGACTCCTTAATGTATACTTATTCTTTTGTGCAGTTCGTGTAACTATTCGTTTGTGATATTGTGGATCTTTTTAGACCACTACTCTGATGTACACTTCCTAGTGTAATATTCATATCTTATTCCGCCTTTGTGATATGAATTGTCTGTGACTGATTTGTGTTATACTTATTTCTATATTTGTTTCCGAAGGATTTATATAGCCACCGTGTAGTAGCTTTGAGTTTGTGTCGGTATGTCGGATTTCCTCTTGAAATAGAATGCATGTTATATTATCTGACATATCGGTGCTCGCGCAAAGAAATTACACGGATGGTTGCTCCTCAACAGCCTTATTCTCCATGCTAGTCGACAGCATTCACCGTAATGTTCTTGGCTAGCGTGGGTATAGAGGTGGGGCGTCACAGCTTGGTATCAAAGCCAAACTTCGGAACAATATGGAATATTATAACAAGGATCATCGTCCTAAGTCTTTCTTAGGAGTTGTGCTTTAGGATTTTATTCGGGTCTTCGTACCGTTCTATCCTATTTTCTTTATGATTCCTTGTTTTATCTATCAAGATTGCTTGATATTCAATTTGGTGAATAACCTTTTCTTCTTCTTCTTTCTTTCTAAAGGAAGAGAAATGTCTAGACCAGGCCGCCCCAGAGCCGTGCCATCTAGCATTCCGCCCCAGGATGGAGTTTTTATGACCGCTCAACAGCTTCTTGATTTGGTAACAAATGCTCAAGCGGCTGGAGCTAACCCGGAACCTACTCACCCAAAGTCGGGATTTGCACGCTTGTGTAGCGATTACACTAATTTGGGTGGGGAGCCATTCAGGGGATCCGAAACTGTTATTGAAGTACAGGCTTGGCTAAGAACATGCGATCGCATCATTTCGCGCATGAATCTTATTGACCTTCATCGAGTTCAGGTGGCCTCTAGTATGCTCCGAGAAAGAGCATTGGACTGGTACGAGCTTCTTATTTCTGAGATTAATGAAGCGGATCTCGCTTGGGAGAAATTCCGAGAACGCTTCGAGTTGAAATTCGTACCGGAAGCTGAGAAAGTGACATTGGCTCGACGATTTATAGACCTTGTTCAAGGTGAGTCCTCCGTGACTGATTACGTCGCCTCCTTCGAGTCGCTTTCCAAATATGGGGTTGAATACATCAACACCCCTCTTAAGAAGAATCAGAGATTTATTTATGGCTTAAACAAAAGTCTCAAGAAGCCATTACTTCTAAAGTTAGAAGTTTCTTTCGACCAACTCGTTGATATCGCTCTTCGTCTTGAAGAGGCGGATAGAGAGAATGATGTTGAAGTGGTGGGTTCCAAACCAAACTTCAACAACAAGAAGAGGCCAAACAAATTCAAAGGCCCTTATCCCAATAAGAAAGGGAAGCAAGCAACCTTCGTGGCAAAGACTTCTTCCTTTGGTCGTGGGGAATGCTATAATTGTGGTTCGAAGGACCATTATGCGAACAAGTGCCCAAAGTCTCTTTCTTGTCGCTACTGCAAAGTTCCCGGTCATGTTATATCTTCATGCCCCAAGCTTCAGGGCAAGAAGGAGGGAAAGTTAAATGTTGCTCAAGCCCCTGGCAACACATCTCGTGGCCAAGGTATTTCTCATTCTATTCTAGATGGAATTATTTTGTTTCGTGATCATCCGATTCGAGTTCTTTTTGATACGGGTGCGTCCCATTCTTTTATATCAAAAGAACTTGTTGATGCTTTTTCTTTGGATGTTTTGTGTTTAATGACTTCTTTGAGAATTGCGAATCTGGTTGGTGGATCCGCAACAATCAGTTTATTGTGTAAAGATGTCGAGATTATTTTGTGTGATTTATCTTTCCGAGCCGATTTGCATGTCATGCGTTATTTAAGCTTTGGAATGATTTTGGGAATGGATTGGCTTAACCGTTATGAAGCTCATATCCTATGTCCTGAGCAGACTATTCATCTTCGACATCCTCAATCTGTTAATCAGGTTTCTGTTATTCTTAAAGATTCAGATTCTGCTTTGGTTGCATCTTTATATTCTTTAAATCCTCGTGATGATGATGATGATGATGGTGATATTATTTCTCTTATTCACGTCGTTTGTGAATTTTCCGACATATTCGAGCCCGTTTTAGGATTACCACCTAAACGAACAATCGAGTTCAGAATTAATCTTACTCCGGGAGCTCAACCTATCACTCGTCCTCCTTATCGGATGTCCAATAAAGAAAACGAGGAGATGCGTAAACAATTATCTGAATTGGAAACGAAGCAATTTATTCGCTCTAGTTCCTCGCCTTGGGGAGCTTCAGCTATTTTTGTGAAGAAATCCGATGGTACACTTAGGCTTTACGTTGACTATCGCAAGCTTAATGATCTTACTATCATAAATAAATATCCTTTACCTCGGATTGATGATCTATTCGATCAACTTAGTGGTGCTAGAGTCTTTTCACAATTGGACTTGGCTACCGGTTTTCATCAGCTTCGTATTGCAGAGGATAGCATTCCTTTAACATCGTTCCGTACTCGGTATGGATCTTATGAATGGCTTGTTATGCCATTTGGGTTAACTAATGCCCCGGATTATTTCGTTGACTTAATGAATCGAGTTTTTAAAGACTTTCTCGACCGATTTGTTCTCATCTTTATCGATGATATTCTTGTTCATTCTAAAACCGAGGAGGAGCATGAAAAACATCTTCGGATTGTGTTGGAAACTCTTAGGAGTAATCAATTAAAGGCAAAATTTTCTAAATGCCATTTTTGGCAATCTCGTGCGAAGTTTCTCGATCACATCATTTCCGAATCCGGAATTTCCGTGGATCCTTCAAAGATTGAAGCGATTCAAGATTGGAAGAGACCGGAGAATGTGACAGAGATTCGTAGTTTTCTTGGATTGGCGGGCTATTACCGTCGTTTTATTAAAGACTTTTCTAAAATTGCCGTGCCTCTCACTAGCTTGACGAAGAAAGGTGTTAAATACATTTGGTCGGACAAATGTGAAGCTTCTTTTTAGAAATTAAAAGAACTTCTTTCTGATGCTCCTATTCTTGTTATTCCCGAAGGGAATCAAGATTTCATTGTTTATACCGATGCTAGTCGCATTGGTTTGGGTGCCGTTCTTATGCCAAAGGAACGCGTTATTGCTTATGCTTCTAGGCAATTAAAGCCTGCTGAGACTAGATATGCCACTCATGATTTAGAGCTCGCGGCTATTGTTTTTGCTCTTCGGATTTGGCGTCATTATCTCTTAGGAGAGAAATTTGTTCTTTACACAGATCATAAGTCTTTGAAATATTTATTCTCTCAAAAGGAACTTAATTTGCGTCAACAGCGTTGGCTCGAATTTCTTGCACCATATGATCTTGATATTCTTTATACTCCCGGTAAGGGTAATCTTATCGCCGATGCTCTTAGCCGAAAACAACAAGCTGTTGTTTCTATGATGATATCCGAATGGAACGATCTCGAGATTTTATCCACTTGCGAAATTCGAGACCGTGTTTCCGATTTATGCTCGTCATTTGTTTTGTGTAGCCTTGAGGCTCGTCCTTCTCTTTTGGACCGCATTATTGAAGCTCAAGGGCTAGATCTCGACTTGGCTCTTCTTGGCCAAAATATTAGGGATAAAATGGGTATTGAAGGTTTGAAAGACTTTGATATCGATTCTCGTGGCTGCATTCGGAAATTTGGTAGACTTGTCGTGCCAAATATTGGTGATCTTCGTAAAGATATTTTAGAAGATTCACATCGTTCTAAATTTACCATTCATCCCGGTAGTAGTAAAATGTACGCGGATATGAAGCGACTTTATTATTGGGAGGGAATGAAACATGACATCGCTAACTTCGTTAAACGTTGCATGACTTGCCAACTCGTTAAGGCCGAACATCAAAGGCTCGGAGGGTTATTGCAACCTTTAGAAATTCCAGTTTGGAAGTGGGTTCAAATTTCCATGGATTTTATAGATGGCCTTCCCCGTTCTCGATCGGGTTATGATAGCTTATGGGTAATTGTCGATAGACTTACTAAATCCGCTCATTTTATTCCTGTTCGGTCGAACCGAACTGTTCCACTTTTGGCCAAGATATTTTGTCAAAGAAATTGTTAAATTGCATGGGGTTCCTACTTCAATTGTTAGTGATCGTGATCCATTGTTTACTAGTGGATTTTGGAAGAGTCTTCAAAAAGCTTTTGGAACAAAGCTTAATTTTAGCACCGCTTATCATCCCCAGTCCGATGGACAAACCGAGCGTGTGAATCAAACTCTTGAAGATCTTCTTCGTTCTTGTGTTCTTGATTTTGGTGGAAGTTGGGAAGATCATATTTCACTTGTTGAATTTTCCTATAATAATAGCTTCCAATCTAGTATTGGTATGGCACCTTTCGAGGCACTCTATGGTAGGCCATGCCGATCTCCTTCTTGTATACTTGAGGCCGGTGAGAAGCTGGCTTTAGGTCCAGATTTTATTCGTGATTCCACAGAAAAGATTGATCTTATTCGTCATAGGATGAAAGAAGCCCAAAGTAGACAAAAATCCTATGCCGATAACCGGAGAAGGAGGTTAGAATTTTCTGTGGGAGATCTTGTGTTCATTCGTGTTTCACCTATGAAAGGTGTTGTACGTTTCAGCCGATCGGGAAAGTTAGCACCTCGATATATTGGGCCATTTTCTATCACCGAACGTATTGGTTCCATGGCTTATCGCCTTTTATTACCGGCTCAATTTTCTGCTATGCGTGACGTGTTTCACGTTTCTCAACTTCGGAAATGTCTTCGAGATTCCGATTCTATTCTTGAGCCCGGTGTTGTGGAAGAGATTGAAGTTTCGCCTAATTTAACTTATGAGCAACATCCTATTCGTATCATTGCTTCGGAAGTCAAACGACTTCGAAATAAAGATGTTCCGCTTGTTAAAGTTCAATGGCCTTTAAATCCTAAGGATTGTTCTTGGGAATCTAGAGAGTACATCGGGCGTACACATTCGGACTTACTTACTCGTGCTCTTTGAGGTGAACTTCTTATTTCAAACTTCTTTTGTGTTGAATATGCTTCTATGGTTGTTACTATATATATCTTCTTCTTGTAATATTGCGAGGACGCAATTTCTTTAAGGAGGGGAGTCTGTAACAACCCGCATATTTGTCGATTTTATATTTAAATATATTATTTAAATATTTTATCGTTAGTCGGATTTTAGTCCGAAAAGCTACTTTTTGCATACGGTCGAATTAGGGCTCGGGACCACTCCCATTGAGTTTAAAATGCCATTTGCGACCTTTTTGAGTATAAGCTTCAATATGTTTGGAGAAAGTTGATATCTGCTACGTTTTACTTTGGGTTTGGTTTTTGGGCTCAACCCTATGTTAACTTATGCTCAAATCTGAGCCACTCTTCCCCCACTCACCCTCATTCTCTTCTCATTTCAGTTTTTAGAGTGTTAATGGTGGGAGAGATTGGAAATTAAAATTCCAAAACCCTAGTTTCTCTTGCAAATCAAATTCCTTGCTCCAAACTCAAGAAGAACCCATTGGTAAGCTTCTCTTCATCTTCTCCAACTTATTCTCTTCCCAATTTCAGAAATTCCTAAACCTAATTTCGGGAATGTTCTTGTTTTTGAGCTTAGATTCAAGCTCATTTGGGTTGTGATTGAAGAAAGTTTGATTCTCCATTTGCTTTCAAGCTTCTTCTTGTTTGATTTTGTGAAAAGGTGAGATTTTTATCTCACATCTATGACTATAATTATCTTTGGTTGTTAGGTATGAATTCCTAACACTTCTTCATGAGAATTTGCTCTTGATTTGGATTGGTTTTGTAAATATTCCAATTTTTGGGTTTTTAAGTCAAATTTGTGTAAAATCCTTTTATGGATGTTTGATCATGCTTTTGGTGATGCATCGAGGAGCATATAGGGCCGGGTTGCCGTTTGGCATAAACCCTTAGAGCCAATGTTCGTCCGATTGCATTTTGGAAGAGTTTGCTCTTCATTTGTATAAGGCTGAAAAACAGCCCAGGCATGATTCAGTCGACTGAAATTCTCTGTTCAGTCGACTGAACCTGAAACCCGAGAGTTTCCAGGCATGATTCAGTCGACTGAAAAACTCTGCACAGTCGACTGAAACTGGAAACAGAAAGTTTCCTGAACCTGGAAAATTTCCATGTACAGGGTCAGTCGACTGAAAAACTCTGTTCAGTCGACTGAA
Source organism: Allium cepa (assembly GCA_030765085.1). Classification (NCBI taxonomy): domain Eukaryota; kingdom Viridiplantae; phylum Streptophyta; class Magnoliopsida; order Asparagales; family Amaryllidaceae; genus Allium; species Allium cepa. The sequence goes on along the minus strand of CM060937.1, from coordinate 760,953,955 downwards.
CCTGCTGTTTGAGTCCAATTTGCCTTTTTGGATTGGAATTCTAATTTAAATCGATTCGTGATAATCCTATTTGTTGTTATCATCTATTATGACTTTGATGACTCTTTTTGGGGATTTTTGAATATCCATTTCGATGGATCCTTTATCGATTTCGTTGGATTTTATTCACGTCTACGTATGTGAATTTTTGTGATTGATTGTTCTTACAATCTTCTTCGTGATTTGTCACTTTAAAAATATAAAGGTTTTCTATACCAGTAGTAAATATCAAAACTCTTTCCTCAAACGATTTCAATACTCTTTTAATACCAAATTCGTTTATAAAACCGTTTTCCAATCTATTAGTATATACAAACCTTTACCTCACTCGTATGAGAAATCTAATTAAACGGCTTAGTAAAACAAGTGGTATGAAACGCTTGCGTTTACTTTGTCGGTTAATTCTTGGACTTGTTCGATTGAACCTCTTGTGACAATTTTCTAGTGGAGATTTACAGTTTGTTCGTAAATATTTAAGTTAAGCAAGTGGTTATGGGACATGAAGCTAAACTCATATATTTACTAGCTTAGTGTAATTGACACTTCTCGTTGATCATGACGATCATCTTTGTGATTTAGACTAGTGTTAACTCTGCTTTTTCAGCAAGGCCGTGACATCAAAAATCGACCGAGAAGCCAATGATAGTTCATCTCGAAGGATGGTCGATTTAACCTCCCAATAAAGCAAGTTCTGTTGAATGAATTTTCAGATAAGATCCCCTACGGAGGGGGGTCCAGGGGGGGTGCCAACCCCCCAAGGTGGGGGTGCGGGGGCAACGCCACCGCCTACGGTGTTCGACCTGACCGTTCAGGTCGCAGGGGTCCAGGGGGCAGCGCCCCCGGCGGGGTGCGGGGCAGCGCCCCGACCAAAACGGTATACGACTTAAAGAGTGAAGTAAGCCAGCGACTCAACTTATCTGGTTGCCGACTTAACGGACTTGAAGGGTTATGACTCAACGGGTCAACGGGTTAACAATGAAGAACACTTCTTTGGATAAAATAAACTACTTCCAAAAAGAAGGAAATGTGGGTTTGGAAATGATAATGGGGAATCGCTGAGGATCAAATGGTGAAAAGACATGAGCGAGCAGGCAGGAAACAAATAAAGGCCTCTTCGGAGGCACATTTCACCGGAGCTGAAGTGCAAACTCTTCGGAGGCCCACTTCTCCAGAGCTGAAATGCCAAATAAAGACCTCTTCGGGGGCACATTTCACCGGAGCTGAAGTGCAACCTCTTCGGAGGCCCACTTCTCCAGAGTTGAAATGCCAAATAAAGACCTCTTCGGAGGCACATTTCACCGGAGCTGAAGTGCAAACTCTTCGGAGGCCCACTTCTCCAGAGCTGAAATGCCAAATAAAGACCTCTTCGGGGGCACATTTCACCGGAGCTGAAGTGCAAACTCTTCGGAGGCCCACTTCTCCAGAGCTGAAATGCCAAATAAAGACCTCTTCGGGGGCACATTTCACCGGAGCTGAAGTGCAAACTCTTCGGAGGCCCACTTCTCCAGAGCTGAAATGCCAAATAAAGACCTCTTCGGGGGCACATTTCACCGGAGCTGAAGTGCAAACTCTTCGGAGGCCCATTTCTCCAGAGCTGAAATGCCAAATAAAGACCTCTTCGGGGGCACATTTCACCGGAGCTGAAGTGCAAACTCTTCGGAGGCCCACTTCTCCAGAGCTGAAATGCCAAATAAAGACCTCTTCGGGGGCACATTTCACCGGAGCTGAAGTGCAAACTCTTCGGAGGCCCACTTCTCCAGAGCTGAAATGCCAAATAAAGACCTCTTCGGGGGCACATTTCACCGGAGCTGAAGTGCAAACTCTTCGGAGGCCCACTTCTCCAGAGCTGAAATGCCAAATAAAGACCTCTTCGGGGGCACATTTCATCGGAGCTGAAGTGCAAACTCTTCGGAGGCCCACTTCTCCAGAGCTGAAATGGCAAATAAAGACCTCTTCGGGGGCACATTTCACCGGAGCTGAAGTGCAAACTCTTCGGAGGCCCACTTCTCCAGAGCTGAAATGCCAAATAAAGACCTCTTCGGGGGCACATTTCACCGGAGCTGAAGTGCAAACTCTTCGGAGGCCCACTTCTGCAGAGCTGAAATGCCAAATAAAGACCTCTTCGGGGGCACATTTCACCGGAGCTGAAGTGCAAACTCTTCGGAGGCCCACTTCTCCAGAGCTGAAATGCCAAATAAAGACCTCTTCGGCGGCACATTTCACCGGAGCTGAAGTGCAAACTCTTCGGAGGCCCACTTCTCCAGAGCTGAAATGCCAAATAAAGACCTCTTCGGGGGCACATTTCACCGGAGCTGAAGTGCAAACTCTTTGGAGGCCCACTTCTCCAGAGCTGAAATGCCAAATAAAGACCTCTTCGGGGGCACATTTCACCGGAGCTGAAGTGCAAACTCTTCGGAGGCCCACTTCTCCAGAGCTGAAATGCCAAATAAAGACCTCTTCGGGGGCACATTTCACCGGAGCTGAAGTGCAAACTCTTCGAAGGCCCACTTCTCCAGAGCTGAAATGCCAAATAAAGACCTCTTCGGGGGCACATTTCACCAGAGCTGAAGTGCAACTCTTCGGAGGCCCACTTCTCCAGAGCTGAAATGCCAAATAAAGACCTCTTCGGGGGCACATTTCACCAGAGCTGAAGTGCAAACTCTTCGGAGGCCCACTTCTCGAGCGCTGAAATGCCAAATAAAGACCTCTTCGGGGGCACATTTCACCGGAGCTGAAGTGCAAACTCTTCGGAGGCCCACTTCTCCAAAGCTGAAATGCCAAATAAAGACCTCTTCGGGGGCACATTTCACCAGAGCTGAAGTGCAAACTCTTCGGAGGCCCACTTCTCGAGCGCTGAAATGCCAAATAAAGACCTCTTCGGGGGCACATTTCACCGGAGCTGAAGTGCAAACTCTTCGGAGGCCCACTTCTCCAAAGCTGAAATGCCAAATAAAGACCTCTTCGGGGGCACATTTCACCAGAGCTGAAGTGCAAACTCTTCGGAGGCCCACTTCTCCAGAGCTGAAATGCCAAATAAAGACCTCTTCGGGGGCACATTTCACCGGAGCTGAAGTGCAAACTCTTCGGATGCCCACTTCTCCAGAGCTGAAATGCCAAATAAAGACCTCTTCGAGGGCACATTTCACCAGAGCTGAAGTGCAATCTCTACGGAGGCCCACTTCTCCAGAGTTGAAATGTCAAATCAAAGCCCTCCATCGAGGCGCAACAAAAAAAAAGGAAAAAAGAAAAAAAGAAAGGCTTCTCCAACACAAGACGCCTCTACCAGAGCAAGAATAATATTTCCTCAAAAATGGAAAATTATTCTCTAAATAAAGAGTGCATGCCTTCTCAAAATGGAAGAGTTATTCTCTAAAGTAGGAGTACAAGTCTTCTCAAAACAGAAGAATTGTCCTCCAAAATCTCCGCAAAAATGGAGAATATTGCAATAAGCTGTGGTATAGGGACAATAAAATATCGCTATATTAGTCAAAGCAATACCCTAGCAAAAGACCACAAGCTCACCGCAGTATTATGCAAAGAAAATGAAAAACTTATATGAAAATGAGCAATAATTGCATTCTCAAATACAGACAAAATTCTGTACAAGTAGGAAGAATCATCTCATTCCATACTATAAAAAAAAATATTCATACATTTGCAGGTCTCCTAGATGCAAGTTCCTCTGCAAAAGCTGGGGCACCTGAAGTCTCTGCTTGAAAATCAGGGGCATCATAAGGCCAAGTCAATCAAAAGAGGGAAAAAGGTCCGAATTAAGTGCAAAAATTCGTCTTTCAGCAGAAATTTAACACTCCTCTCTTTAACCGCCACAGGATTTAGTCTTTTAAAAATTGACTTATGACTGAAATATTCGGAAAGAGAAGGGAATGCTACAAAGTAAAGAACGAAATTAGCACTCAACAACTCGAATTCTGAAAATCTCAGAAGTGAAAAAATCCAGCTTGCTCCACTATTTCTTCTTATCAAGAAGACATTCTACATAAAGAACTGAGTATTCGAGAAATAAAGGTGCACGTTTCCTAAAAGCGTGTGAAGTGTTGTGCAAAGCTACTTGAATAACAAGCTAATAAAGTAATACTCGAAATAATACTGGTTGGCAAATATCTCAATTCAGAAAAATTCGAGGCTTGTTATTTGAAAATAAGTGCAGTATCAATGCAAATAGCAGTTATAACTGTGTAAATTTTTTGTCGATACTTCATTCAAGATAGTTGATTCGCAACACTTCATCAAATCCATACTAATTTACTTACCGTAAAATATCAGTTCTTTGATCTAATCCATCACTCGATATGGGCAATCGGTGATGAGTATATTCCCCCCATTTTTCCGCAAATGTTGCATTTAATAGGTTGTTAAAATAATCTATAAAGAGATGCAACAAGTTCTGGTCAAGTTCAAAAGGCTTCAGGAAAAAACAAAGTAAAGCTGCCTAAGTACAAGCTCAGCAGCTCAATAAAGCACGAGTTAAGAAGAATCGAAGCACACGACCAAGTCCCTAGGCGTATACTTCGAGGGGCAAGTGTTAACTCTGCTTTTTCAGCAAGGCCGTGACATCAAAAATCGACCGAGAAGCCAATGATAGTTCATCTCGAAGGATGGTCAATTTAACCTCCCAATAAAGCAAGTTCTGTTGAATGAATTTTCAGATAAGATCCCCTACGGAGGGGGGGTCCAGGGGGGGTGCTAACCCCCCTAGGTGGGGGTGCGGGGGCAACGCCACCGCCTACGGTGTTCGACCTGACCGGTCAGGTCGCAGGGGTACAGGGGGCAGCGCCCCCGGCGGGGTGCGGGGCAGCGCCCCGACCAAAACAGTATACGACTTAAAGAGTGAAGTAAGCCAGCGACTCAACTTATCTGGTTGCCGACTTAACGGACTTGAAGGGTTACGACTCAACGGGTCAACGGGTTAACGACTCATGGAGTTAGCGACTCATGGGGCAGACCGACTCAACGGGTTAACGACTCATGGAGTTAGCGACTCATGGGGCAGACTGACTCAACGGGTTAACGACTCATGGAGTTAGCGACTCATGGGGCAGACCGACTCAACGGGTTAACGACTCATGGAGTTAACGGTTCATGAGACAGGCCGACTCAGTGGATCAACGACTCAAGAACTGTGCGACTCAAGGTCTTCACGACCTAACAATTCAAGGGCTGAACGACCTACGAGTTAAGGATCTACGAGTTAAAGACTCTACGAGTTAAAAGATCTACGAGTTAAGGCCACTACGAGTTAAAGACTCTAGGAGTTAAAAGGTCTACGAGATAAGGATCTACGGCTTAAGGCCTCCACGAGTTAAAGAGTCTACAAGATAACCCAGTAAATCAGCCGCGACATACCATGAGTCGTATACGAGTTACGACTCATCATGAGTTACGACTCATCGTGAGTCGTATACGAGTTACGACCTAACTCCGAAGATGCCTATAAATACGCCCATAACTCCAACAGAGAGGGGACTTTGGGACTGACTTCCTGGACGCCATTACTCTGCCATTGACTCGACTTCAAGCAACGTTCAAGCAACACTTCTATCACTCCAATCACCAAAGACATTTCAACAAATCTCAAGTGGAAATCTAACTCATTCACCATGCATTCGAGGGATTCTTCTACATCAGAGTTTGAGCTATTTGTCTAAGTGTGTTGTAATTGAAGATTGTTGTAAAGAATTGTAATCAAATCAGCAATAAAGAGCTTTAAAGTGGACGTAGGCTAGATCTTAAGCCGAACCACTATAAATATTGTGTCTTTTTTAGCTTCTCTGTGATTTCTCTGCTTATATTTTGTTCCCGTACCAACGGGTGGTGCTTTCACAATTACCTTCTACACACCGGGGTGTTAGCGTTCAATTTTTAGCGTTAACAACTAGCAATGTGCGATGTCTCTTTGTCTGCGAGGGAGACTGAACCCCATTTTGTGGAGTTTCGACTCAATTTGTGATGGGGTAGCAACCCATGGTCTTCGGGCCGTTTGTGGAGCTTCGGCTCAATTTGTGATGGTTAGCGACCATGGAATTAGCGTTCCCTTTGTGATACACGTGTTGGTGAGCTTTATGCTCCCGTTTGTGATAGGCCTCCCCCCTTTGTGATTTCTGGATTTCTTGTGTAGATTCCTAGAATTTGTGTTTCACCAATTTTTCGTGATTTCCATTGATAAGTTTTATCAATATTTGTGCATTGGTGAATTTGTGTGTCATTGACTTTTGTGATTGACGTTGATATTATTGTCAATATTTGTAGTATGGTGAACGAAATTTGGAGTATGACGTTTCTTTGATTCTTGTGTAGATTTGGTGACATTGATTAATCTCTTGATGATTATCAACTAAGTATATATTTATATATATCACAGCTTGGCATCGTGATTATAATGTGTTTAGTCATATCTCTTATTCTATATCGTTTCATCTGATATTTATAGTTAGACCGATCCGTTTATTATTTTCTTATTAAATAATACTCGGGTCAGACCGAGATGTTACAGGTGCTTCTGCTTGACTTCTCATCCGGGATTAACTCCTTGACTTTTGGGTTAACTACTTAGATTAGTAGTTATTTTGCTGTATACATTTGAGATATAGACTCCTTAATGTATACTTATTCTTTTGTGTAGTTCGTGTAACTATTCGTTTGTGATATTGTGGATCTTTTTAGACCACTACTCTGATGTACGCTTCCTAGTGTAATATTCATATCTTATTCCGCCTTTGTGATATGAATTGTCTGTGACTGATTTGTGTTATGCTTATTTCTATATTTGTTTCCGAAGGATTTATATAGCCACCGTGTAGTAGCTTTGAGTTTGTGTCGGTATGTCGGATTTCCTCTTGAAATAGAATGCATGTTATATTATCTGACATATCGGTGCTCGCGCAAAGAAATTACACGGATGGTCGCTCCTCAACAGCCTTATTCTCCATGCTAGTCGACAGCATTCACCGTAATGTTCTTGGCTAGCGTGGGTATAGAGGTGGGGCGTCACATTGAATGAAGTTGATTTTTGGTGTCAAAGTAAATTAATAAGTGAATTAATGAAATAAAGTCACTAAGAATTTGAACTTGAGTTATAAGAATGAAATTCAACATTATATTGTTAAAGGAATTAGCAATTTAATTAAACTAATGGATTAAATGTTAAACAATTAAATGTAAATAATTGATATGAAATAATGAATGTAAGTGTTAATTCATTAGAAGCTAATGTTATTGGAAATTGAATGAAAGTCAATTTAATATAAACCAATTGGAATTAAAAGCGTTGAACCAAACTGAATGTAAAATTTAATAATTTGGTTGTGTTGAAAATACATTGGCTATTATATGGATGTTAATTGATTGTATGTCAATTCATTAAGTGTTAGTGAAATTGAAAGCTATGTAATTAAATTCAAATTGAAAGTAAATGAAATTGAATAGAATTGAATGTGAATTGGATTTAAATTAGTGAATGTAAACTAATTGGAAAAGAATGTTGATAAAATCCAATGTAAATGAATCAAATGTGATTTAAATGGAAAACCAATTCATTGAATATTAATGTGAATATGAATGAATATTGATTTGATTATGGATGATAGTTGGTTGATGTTTGCATTTGTTGTTTTGTTGCATTTGCTATGTTGGCACATGTAGTTGTCATGTTGCTATATGATGCATATTGATATTATTTTCATATCTACATGTTCTCATATGTTTGATTTAGTGTTTAGTAGGTGCGGATTGCGCTTGCTTCTCATTTGGAGCTCGCTTTCGCTCTATATTAGCCGTATATGCTCGCTAATAATAAATAAGGTACATATCTCGGATTACATACCGTACTTTTACACTTTTTTCCCTGCGGGATGCCTCATCACTTGATGAGATGTATATTTGTGATATATATACTGTCAATTTTTTTTTGGATCGAGCCGCACAAAGGAGACTATGGCGAATTTTTCCGAAAATTTAAGGCGTTAGAAAAATTTTGAGAAAATTTGGGAAATTTGTGAAAACTATAATTTTGGTTTTGGAATTGGAAATTAAACGATATAGTTTGGTTTTGAAAAGATAACTAAGTACAGATTTGAAAACTTAGTAAAGTTATTGTAAGAAATTTAACTATGGATTTTGGGAAACTTAATGGATTCTGTAACTTTTCTTACTTGGTAATTTCGAGGACGGAATTCTTTTAAGGGGGGAAGTATATAACGACCCAGAATTTTTATTAATTTAAATTTGAATATTTAATTAATTTAAAATATTAATAAGTGACATTTATAAGTCGAATAATTTATTTATCGAATATTGGATTTAATTAGTCAATTAAATCGATAATTTAATATGTGAAATTATAGAAATAATTGAAAATTGGGCTAAATATGATTGAAAATGATTTGTAAAATTTTATTATATCATATTGGAGTTAGAGTGATGTTTTAGAACTTTTAAAAGCGAATTAAAAGTTTATTTGTGAAAATTGAATATTTTAATATTTAATCGACTAGTGAAAACAGCCAATTTTCAAACAGTCTCAGAATTGGACGAAACTAGTTCCATTGGATCCGTAATAGTTTGTTTTTATTTGATTTCAATTTTCGTAGCAATCGGAGTTATCGTTTGATCGTGGCAGCTCGAAACGCATCGAAATTGTTTTTAATATTAATTTGGCGAGTTAAAATAGCCATTTTTTCAAAAAGTATCGGATTTCGACAAAACCAGTTTCATCGGATCTGTAATGTGATATTATTGTAAGGTTTCAAATTTCATGTTAATTGGATTTATCGTTTGTACGGTGCAAGCTAAAACGCCTAGAAAATCGTTTAAATCGATTTAAATTAAATTGAACGTTTATTGCCATAACTCGCACAGATGATCGAATTAGCTTTCGAAACCTATTCCATTGTGTCCAGAATGCGGGATAAACCCTAGAAACGCCGGTCACTGCACGTAAATCGGAGTCCGAAAAATCGGATGAATAGTAAATTGAAAATATTTTCTATAAAAGGGGCCTCTCTCTTCCTAACATTTGCCAAACCCTAATTTCTATGCTCAGCCGCCTCATATACAACCAATGGCCGAGAATACTCGTTTCTTTCCCCCTCGATTTCTTCAAATCCACTCAACGATTCAACAAACTTCCAACTGCAATGTTGTAGATCGCCTCGAGTTCTACGACTTCAACGGTGGAGATCGAAGACAACGAAGTGGATTGGCGGCAATTTGAGTTTGAACCGCGTGCGTTCGTTCATGTTTTCCTCGACCTGCGTGCAACCGAGCTCAAAGATATTCCAGCCGAATGTCGTTCATGTGATGCTCTTCGAAGTGGCAACACCTGATCGCCTTCAAACTGCACGTAGTTGCCGCGTGCATTAGGGTTTTGGGTGAGTTTTGGGTGGCCCTCTCTGTAAATTGCGTATGGATTTGAACGAGAGGGGGGGAAGCATCTACGTGCGGCCAAGATTGGGGGGTAGCAGATCGAACGGCCAGAAAAGAAGTTAGGTTAAAGTTAAAGTTAAAATAAAAATTGTAAATTTAATTTATTTTAAATCGTGTAATGTTTAAAAATTCATAACTTTTTCATACGAGGTCGAAAATGCACGAAACCAGTTGCGTTGGAATCGTATGGACGAACATAACGCTATGAAAATGGATTGGAGTTGTTTGGAGTTAGTGAGAATTTTGGGTAAAATTAAACGTCCGTTTAATTTTATTCGAAATAAATCGCTAAAACGAAATTGAAATCAAGGTGAGAACTTCTCACTCAATCGAATCGGTTTCGATTTTAATTTTAAATAGTTATATTTAAAATTATGGAATGCATGTTTGAATGATGATTGTTATCTATTGATTGTTAAAATAGACATTATGCGCCGTTAGTAAGCGGAGGTTATTTATTAAAAACATACCGCGAGTATTTCACCGTATGTGAAATTGGTATTATATATAATAGCAATATGTATATGTGTATATATATATATATATTGGCATATGTATATATACCAGTTGTTGATTTCCCGCATTTTATAGCGGATGAGACCCTATTGCGCCGTCTATTAAGCGGATAATAAATTATAAATCCTATATACCGCGATAACTCCGTACTGGAGCAGAATTGGTATTGTGCTAATGTTTGCGGATGCAGGGAAACAGGTTGGAGGGATCCAACTAGATTCCTCAACTGTATTGATTTATTTACAGATATTTTGATATTTGTTGATTATCGTATCGATATATGATATTTGGCTGTCGTGATTGACTATTTGGTGCTGCTGCATCATCGGATCCATTTCTGAAGTTTTAAAATAATGATTTTTGGTTTTAAAAGGGATTTTCAAAGAGATTGTCAAAAGTATACGTTTTATTAAAATTTTGAATTGTTAAAATAAATAAACGTTAAAATTTTATTTTCATAAATGTTATGATTTTTGGAAAATAATGCTTAAGTATGATTTTGAAGTATATAAGCTTTAAATAACGATTGTTAAGTTATTAAAAGAATAAATTGGTTTAAATTCGGATTTTTTTGAATTATTAAAAACGATGTATATAAAAGACTTATAAAATTGATATTTTATAAATTAAAAATATTGGAATATTAAAACGAGTTTATATAAGTGTAAAAATGAAATAAAAATGGATTTCATAAGTTAACGGAATTTATAGATTTATAAATTGTGAAGTTATAAAATGAATAGATTTTGTGTATAAATAATTATCTTATAAGTCGGATTTTGGCATTTAAATGAGAGATAAGTGGAATTTGTGGATAATGAGATTTATAATCGAAGCTTATAAATAGAAAAGGAATTTATAAACATTGTTTATAAATTCGAAATCAATTGAATTTGATAAATTGAATATAGAAGTTTATGAAAGGTAATTTATTCGCGATTTTGGATAGCGAATAAATTCTTGAAAATAAAACGTGTTGTAAATATTGAAATGGGGCTAGTGAAGTATAGTCACGATTTTGGACAACGAATATATTATTAAGTAAAATGGATATGTTTTGGTAAAGCGATATTATTAAAAGAAGTTGATTATTTTAACGACGTTTTAAAATGTGTTAAATATCGAAACCATAGATTTCAACATTCATTGTTGAAATAGACGTTTTCGAGAAATAAAAGGAAATGGTGGACTATAACACTATTGTTATAGTTAATGATTTCCGAAAGGAAATATTTTGTATAATATTGGGATTTATTTATCTATTTAAACTTTGAATCCCTATACTAGTGATTTTGGATCGTCGTAACGATGTTTTACGCAACATTCGTTTTTGACCCAAATAAATGTGTTAAGAGAATGATTTCCTTAAAAGAATGAAATATATACTTAATTTCGGTTTAAGTATATTGAATATTTTCCAAGTGTTGAAAATAAATGGATTTGTGAATTACTTATTAATAAATAAGTACGGAAATGTTTTTCCAATGTGAAATGAAACGTTTTGAGAATTTATCTTTTTGAAGATAAATTGAAAATGAATATTAAAAATCGATTTGAAATCGTATATTCATAATATTTTGGAATGTAAATTCACTATGGAATTTATAAAAGAAAAAGGGGAATTTGTTTAAAAATAAACGTTCATTTATTTTTAAAGTGTGGGAATAAATTTATGGATTTGGAACTTAAATATAAAGTAAATCGGTAAGGATTTATTTAAATTGGTTTAAATGAACCATGTTGAAAAGAAAGTATTTCCGAGTAAGGGAAATGATTGGAATTTCTTTTCAAAAGTGATAAAGGATTGAAAAGTGATTTGAAAATTAGTTTTCAAATGTTTGAAGTGTGGGAAATTTTATACCTAGTAAAAATATTTTGGAAAGTAAATAATTTGGGAAATTATTTGGAATTTGGTGATGTTGAGCATGCCTATTGATAGTTAAATAATCCGACTATCAATATTTCCCTTTGAATGGGTATTTGTTGTGATTTGTTTGAATTTAAATGTCACACTTATTTTTGAATAAGCGCTCACTATTTGGGTTAGCCGGGAAAGGACCTTGGGCTCGTATAACCCATTCCGAATATGTGATACGTCGTTATGGATTGCATTTGAAGACCGGTGTTGAAGACCGGGTATTTGTAAAAACGATAGAATGACCTATCGATTGTTTCCGCACCGTTAGCTACGGTATGGAGATTTCCTTTGTGATGGGAAATTTGATCGGGTTTGTGAATACCCGGATTGCAAGGACTTCTTTGGAAGTGCCTTCGGTTACGTTCGATCCCGGAACGTACTTGTATGGATGTGTGTCTGACATTACAATTTGAGATGTAAAGATGGTTTCTATCAAATATATTTCTATTGGTGGCGGAGAATTTATTCTCTTAGCTTAACACCCTTCTCTGAGACGTACGAGCTCAGAGGTTATGTAGTTGATGGTTACTAGTGATACATTCCCAAGTTGGTAATGTGGCATATAAGTGCTATTGAGCATTTGTGAATTAAAGCATAACTTTTATATAAAGCGTGGCTTTGTGAAGAGACTTCGTCAAGCCTCACAGACCGGTTGTGGTCGAAACAGGAATCGTGGCAGGAAGGTTATTTGGGGGTCGCTCCTCCATATGGTATGTCATTTCCTATCTGGATTATAAGTGGTATCATGGTATGGAGCCCAGATACTTACTTTGTGGAAACACTTATTATTTGGTGTGATGTTGATTACGAGCGCTCGGATAAAGGTCCTAAAGGACCGGGGGATGACATACTCGTGTCAGTTGTTACCCAGTTAGGGGTAACCCGGCCTTTTGTAGCAGAGATCTAACCGTAACGTTAGATCCGGGAACGTTTCTCCAGAGGCGTTCTATTTTACTTGGGAAGTTCCTTTGCCCGACCATTTGTTGGAAATCCAAAACAAAACAATACGTGTTTTGTACGGTTTTAGTTGTAGAACCTACCATTTAATATGGTAGCTATAGTAGGCATACCATCATGGTACGTATGCTGGCTAAGATTTATATTTACTTTCGAAACGTTTCTACACTATGCACTAATAATAATATCAAATGTTTTTTTTAATGCGTATCAAGCATCTTTGACTATCATAACGAGAAATCTCCTCCAATTCTGCGTTTGCATTGTGTGTGTGGCGGGATGCCTTATGGTAGTCTCATTTTTAAAAGCATTGCGAATTGACTTAAAAAAAATATTCCTCTATTTTGATTTTAAAGAAAAATAAACTGTTTTAGTTCTCACACCAGTCACATGACTGACTCGGAGTTTATTGTTTTTCTTTCCTAAACTCTGGGTGCCCACCAATTTCCACACGGGCAGTCTAGAGTTTGGTTATCAGATTATTCTGGATTTTGGAGTGCTATGGAGCCCAGGAGACGAGCTGCATATCGAGACGTACCACTTGTATATGATATTATACTATGTATTATTCCGCTGTGTATTCTGTATGAGGACAAGTTTATATGACTATCCATTGATTTATTGACTCTGTTGTTTATTGTTGTTGTAAACTCTGATAATGATGTAATGTATAAAATGTACAGTTCTTTGTTTTAAAGATTATTCATTTATTTATTATATGTTGTTCCGCTGCGATTGTGAGATTCTGATATTGTTCTGTTGTTTTCTTTATGTTTCGTTCTATTTTCTTTTCTCTCTATTTTATACCTTTTTCTTTTTCTTCTATCCTTTTCTTCTTCTTAAACCATAACGGTTTGGTTTTTCGGCGACGAAAAATCGCTATCGTTACAGAAATTGATTTATATAAAAATGATTTATAACTGTAGAGTTAAATTTGAAATTCGATAATTGAATTCCAGTATTTTGAAATTGGTTTGAAGATTTTGGAAAATATATAAAAATAATACGATTTAAAAGTATTCCGAATAAGAAATGTTTCAAATGAGTTCAAATGAATTCCAATAATTTTGAAGAAATTTCAAAGAAGTTTTCAAGAAAATAGAAGTCCAGAACTCACTTATGTCACTGGAAAATAATTTCGGTGATGAGTGCACGCATCATCGACATTGATTTTCGAGTTTCAGAGTGGGGGAGAGGCCTCTTTAATAGCTTCGCTATACAAGCGATTTTGTAAAACCGTTTTTGATTTCAAATTCCGAAGTATAGTTTGATATTTTTGAAAGATATAAGTATATATTTGAAACAATTTACGGTGTTCAGTCCTCGAGTTTCGGATTTAATAATTGATTTATTGATTTATTGTTGATCTTCAACTCTTGAATTGAAAATTTGATTTCCCTAACTATTTTGAATGTTCGAACACTTCCAAATCGAGATTAAATTTTCAAAGCTAAGAAATTTCTAAGAGTATAAATAAAGAATATAAATTTAGTTTTGAAATGTTTTGAAAAAAAATAGTTGAATAATGGTTTTCAGAAAGGTAAATTGGTTATTTCACATAGAAATAGATAGTTTAAAAGTTCTAAAAAAGGGATAATTATAAATTTGGAAACCATTTTGAGTATAATTGATTTTGGGAAAATGTTTGGTTTTGAAATTAAATTGGAATTAAAAACCAGTAATTATATGGTGATTTTGGAAATGAATTTGTTTGACTTGAATTATTTTAATTTGGAAAATGGGATAATTTTCTAAACCTATTATTTTGGGAACTTTGAAATTAAGATATTTAATTTGGAAGAAAATTTGGTGAAATCATATATGATTTTGAAACTGAATTGATATTGAAATGATTTGAAATTTGAGAACCTTATATTATTAAGCACTTGATTTGGGAGTGTTCGAACTTATATAAAATGGATTGTATAAGTATGAAGTTGATTTGAAATCTATTGATTTGAAAGGCACTCAATTTGGAAATAGATTTTATATAATCTAAGTCTATATAAGTATGATTTGATCTACTATTGATTTGGAAAGTATCCGATTTGGGAAAAATGGAATCCTATATATATGGACTTTATATAAGTACGATATTTGAAAGTGATTTGAAAAGGTACTATATGATATATATTTTCAAAAATTAAAGATTGGAAAGTGCCTTCTGCTTGATATCCGCTTTGTGGCCATATCGTGGATTCATTCTATCGATATTATTCTCTCTGATTTTTTGTTTTCCGGATGTAATACTCGAGTGTTCCCACCATGGCGTAACTCATGGTTTTTTTTCTCTCGTGACTGCATAGCACAATTGCCTGGATGAGTCTGGCTTAGGGGTACGGATTGTTTCCGGGGGGATCCAGGCGTAACCATTGTGTATCCTGCAATCTGTGTAGGTCGCGAATAGTAGCGAAACTGCCTTGTTGAGAAAGTCTAGGGGTACGGATTGTTTCCTGGGGGACCCAGGCGTAACCATTGTTTATCCTGCACTCTACTAGTCATCATGGCGTAACTCGCAGGGCTGAGAAAGCTTATGGATACGGATTGTTTCCTGGGGGATTCAGGCGTAACCATTGTGTATCTGCGAACCGTGGTCGGACAAAGGTTTTGGTTTGGTTGTTTTGGTTTGGATTGTACTTTCCATATCTGTTTTAAAGGTTTTTCAAGTATTTTTACTGGGTGTTGAAACAAGTCTACTAAGTACTTGAAGAATTCTAGCTTTGTGCCTGATCAACGCTTGGCCAGAGTCTGTAAGAACGAGGATAAACTTGTTGAAACATCGAGTAATAAAAGTATTTTCGAAAGGAAAATTTATTTCGATATAATAGTATTTTATTTTAAAAGTATTATTACAAAGGTATTTATTATAAAAGGATTTTTCCCAACAAAGAAATTTTGAATTAATATTTGAAATTTAAATTCTTATGGTTCTAAATTAATTATTCGCGCCCGATACTATTCCTTGCATCTACCTTATCTGCTTAGTTTAGTTATTCACCTTGATTCTGTTTTCGAAATCTACATTCCTCCTTGTTGGTTATATCCTTTAAAATATTATTTAATTATATACTACATGGTTTAATAGAAATTTTAGTGTTATAAATATTTTAGAAGTTATTTATCTAAAATAAAACATATTTTTAAAAAAAAAAAGATTTGTGATCTAATAATAATATTTGGAAGGTATCTTGAAACAAAACAAAAAATTTTGAACTTTGGATTTAATATTTCAGTAGCTTCTTTGTAAATATAAGTAATAATGTACATAATTGTTTTCAAAGGAGTTTGAAAAGTATTAAAGTATTAAAGAAAATTAAATTTCAAATGAAGTTATCAAATAAATATTTCAAATAAAATTTGTATAGTTTTAAATTAATTGTTTATCTTGTCTTTCAATCTATTTTATTTCTGGTTGTTCTATTCTCCTACCTCCTACCTTTTCGGGGACGAAAAGTTTTGAGTGGGGGAGTGTGTAACGACCCGTAGATTTTAATAGTTTTAAATGGTTTTATTTAACGTAATTAATTGAATCTTTTGAGAAATTTTATACAATAATATTTTGAAATAAAAATTTAATATTTGGATTACGTCCAATTAAACATAAAAGATTTTAAATTTTAAATTTTATTTTATCAAAGTTTATTCCATTGTAAAATTCTATTTAATTCTAGCCAGTTAATAAATTGCTTTAATAAATATTGCAGAATCAATTTCTTTAATAAATATTGCAGAATCAATGCACAGACGTTATCAATTTCATTTTTATGGTGGTACGTTCCTTTACGTTTCCTACCAGTTAAAAATTAAATAATTTGCTTTGATGGGTCAGCTAAATCAAAGCAAAGTGACCGTTGCTGTTTATTTCTTTTATTAATTGCTACAATCATTTTCACCAAATCAAGGGTTGACCGTTACTCGGATTTCAAATTTTGGACTCTACATTCAAAAAGAAACGTATAATATAATAAGTACTTCATATTTATTTTCAGTACATTTCACAAAATTTTCTCTATCTGTTCTTTTCTATTAAATATATACTTGCAGCTGTTATTAATCCATCGTTTCAATTTATTATATAGTCCGTTACTCTGCCTTTTCAGATTTGAACGTGCAGCTGGTGGCATTTAAAGTTGCTTTAATTATCCACTGAATTTTCGTGACTGTCCCGTTACTCTATATTTATTCTGCATGTTTTATCTTTGCTTAAATTTCTCTGTCCATTCCTTGTTCCATTTTAAATATCATTGCCTTTCCAAACTCATTATGTACTATCCAAACAAACAAAAAAGTTATTGCTTTAAATGTAGCTAAATCAACTCATGACCGTTGCCATTTTAAAGTTTGAAACGTATAAAATACTATACGTTATTTCGCATTCATTGATTTCTTTTATTTATTTCTTTCTTTCTTTACGTTTTCATTCCAATCTGATTTATACCTTCTTTGTTCTCTTCGTACATTCTATTTATTCTAGCCCGCTCCTCCTTTCTTTTGCCTAGTACATCTGCATTCTTTTCATCCTCTCTCTACAAATTTTCTTTCCACCAAGCGCCTGTCCCCTCCTTCTCCCCTCCTCTTCTCTTAAGGAACACCCTGCCTTCCAACCGAACCCAACATCTTCCCTATCCACATCGACAGCCTTATCATAGCTGAGTGTATAACCTAGAGGTAATAACTTCTGACAGCACATAGGTGGCATCAACATTTTCCCCATTGTCTATAGTTTCTTATTTATTCCTTTTGCCCGCCCATCAACGACTCGAGTTTACACAGGGTATGTCTATACATTGTGTTATATAATATATATTTGCTAGTAGTATACTGCCTTAAATTTACATATTTTAGTGTATATATGTATGACAGCTTACGTTATTTATATACATAAAGTAAGCTATATGTACAATCTCAGTGCAACCGCAATTTTCTTTATAAAAAGCAAATAATACTAATTGTAGTACCCAAAGATATATATGAATGGCTGTACTTAATAAAAAAAAATTCTCTATATAACAGTATAAGCTTATATATCAATTTCCGAGTTTATATATATTTTGTTATATTGCTTTTTTTTATTTTGATTTTTATATAATAAGTATGTAAGCTTATTTATGTTCACATATTAGTATACATAAGTTGCAATACATTGTTTAATAAGCCCAAAGCATTGTATATCGTCGTACTGTTATGATGTGCGTGCTTTAATAGTAAAGCTTTTGATCGGGTACAGATATGTTAAGTAACGTGTATATTTGGTTAATTTATATAAAAGTACATATAACCGTTTCGATTATAGTTATAATGAATATATAAGAGAGTTATATAAATGAATTTTATACTATGCGTTAACTAAATACATTGTTATTTATATGATCCAGTTTTGAATATATGTTTGAATCGTTTTGATTTTTATATATACAAATATTTTATTATACATATATTTTGTTATATATGAATGTTTTATATAAAAAAAAATCTTATAAACTGTACTGCATATTTACTCTTTAAAAAGAAAAGAAAAAAAAGAGTAAGTTAACAATGTATTATAAAGAATATTGTTTATCTGCATATATATATATGTGCATAAGTTTGTTTGATTTCATGTTCGGTATTTTGAAAAGGAAAGTAATAAACTATAATAATTATATATATACATAAGTATTCGTTTCAAAAGATATTATATATATGCGTTTTATGTTAGAACATTGATTTTAAACTATACATGTATATTATTTTAATATTGGTTTAAAATGAACATTTATTACATGGAAACGACAACCATAAAATGAATATACTATATATGCGACATTTTGAATAATTATATATTTGTTATTTAACATTGATATGAAATGGAAGCGTTTTAAAGTCATATGGTTTCCATGGGTGTGCGTATATATATTTCATTTTTCAAATGCGTGTTTTGGTTTAACGTTCATTTTGCTAGAAAGTAATAAATTAATCATATAATCTTCGTTTATATTTTATCAAGCTAATTTTATCCGTTCTCATCAATTTCTATCTATCAGCTTTTCCATCAAAATCGTACCATCTAACTTTGCTTTGGAAGTCGTGCTCGCATTTTGTAACTCAACTTCATTGTCTATCTCTCTAACCTCGAAAGGTGAGCAATCACTCACGATTAACGTTCTTTTATTTATTAAATTTGATTTCAATTGAAACGACAATTGAAATATGAGGCTGTAGTTATTTAAATTGCTATATATGCTATTATCTGTAACTGTTCACTTATGGGATATGACACTATATCCTATTGTTTATATTTATTTTGATGATATATGACTACGTTATTATTATTTTCATATCTGTTATCACTCTACAAGTTCCCTGTTAGTATAGAAATCAGTATGGGTTGAAACGATACATACTCGAACGTACTTTATAATAGGAGAAAATCGTTATGGGTTGAAATGATAAACCCAAGCGATTTTCATTTAATTGAATTTGGGATTACGGGTTGAATTGATATCCGCCCGTATATATTTAGTATACGGGTTGAAGTGATAAATATCCGTAGCACTTGACTATATGACAGGAAATATATACAGACACCGTTGGTCCATATAAATATTTTGAAAATAAATTTCTGCAGTTGAAAAGAAATACATGGGATTTAATAAATATTGGTTCTTAAAATATTATATATAAATGTAAATTTTATATATAGATTTAATAATAATATTATTGAGATTGATTTAATCCATATAATATGTTTGAGTTTTATTTAAGATTTATATTTCAAAATTTACCGTGTAAAAAGTTGAATAATTAAGATTGGGAGATAAATTTGGGTTTATTAAAAATGGTATTTAAATAAGGATTTGTTTAATTAAATCGATTTGAAATTATTGAATGGAAAATTTAAAGGTACGATTTTGTAACTGGATTTTTGATTTAAGTGATTTAATGAATATTTCGCGTTTAATAAAATTAAAGAAAATATTGAGTAAAATGTAATTTAAGGTTACTTAAATGATATTGAATCTAATAAGGGAGTGTTTCAAGACTAAATAATAATGAGGTTAAATTAAGATCTACATGAAACTGTTATGTAGAACATAAATATTAAAGACTTGAACTATATTGGAATTTAAATGGTTTATGTTGAGATTCGGATCTGTATTTGAAATAAACGTTGTTGAATTTGTTATTTAGCAACTAAATTGAATTAAAGTGAAATTTAGGTTGAACCATATTTGAATTTATTATTTTGAAAACTAAATTGAATAAAAATTTAGTTGAAACGTTGAATATTTAAAGTTTTGAAATATATTGAAATATAAAGGGGTATTTTTGTGATTACAAATCCGAATTTGAGATCGCTAAATTGAAGTGTTTATTTTAGCAATTGAGTTGAACTTAAATTGATAAATTAAGATTGAATTTAATTTAAATAGGAAGGTCGGGTTGATGTTGAAACGATTTGTTAAGTTGAAGGAATTGAAAATACTTTATTGTATAAATTATTTAATATATATAAATACTATTTTGGGAAATATAGAGATATTTGAAGTGAAAATGATATTTGGTTTTGAAGTATAAATTAAGCTGAAATGACCAAGGTGTTATAGTGTATATTTCTACCTTGTAGATAGTTCCATGGACCCTTAGAGGATGGTTATCCCAAACATCCTTTAAGTTATTTGGATTTCAGTTGATAATTCACTTGAGTTGGATTTATTAATATAAGAATGTTAATCCTGACTCGAGTGTTTTGTGTTTTGCTTTACGCTCGGGTCAGACTGAGTGATACAACATTAGAGACACACCTTTGGAGTTCGAGCTTCATTTGGAGATCCAACTATCGATTCAGATTCCAGCCTTTCCAGTTGATTGGTTCAGAGAAGTCATCTATTGCATTGGAGACTTCACTGCATTTGAACTATTCGGTTGTATTTTATTTCTAACTCTGATGTGTATAGTAGCTTCATGAACTACTATTCTTTATCTATTCTGCTGCATTATATTACTCTGTGATCTGTGATTGATTTATTTGTTGTATATTTTAAGTTTTTCCAAATTTTAATTAACAATTCGGTATTTTGAACTATTCAAGTCGGATATGTATGGTTTTATTGTCGATTTGAATGGTCCAAAATAGCGGGTCGTTACAGCAGATAATTGGAAACAACAAATATCTAGAAATCTATTAAGATGACTAGAAAATCAACATAAAAGGTGTGTTAACTCCTATGTTAAGCGACTCAGCGGCTCAAGGAAGTAAGCGACCCAAGACAATAGCGGGGCAACTGGAATGAGGCTCTACATCACGACTTAGCAACTTAAAGGCCGAAGCGACCTACGAGTTAACAAGTACCCTGCGACCTAGCGACTTAGAGAAGTAAGCAACTTAACGACCTAAAGGTGTAACGACCTAAAAGGTATAACGACTTGGAGAAGTGGACGACCTAACGGCTTACAGGAAGCCACGACTCAGCGACCTAACTACCTAAATGGGCTAAGCGACTTACTGGTCCAGCGACTTAACGGGTCAGCGATCTACGACCTAACGGGTTAAGGCAGTACAAGACCGCATGTCTCTCCATAAAGTCGCACACGATCTAAACAGGGCCGAGGCAACACCATAAGTCGCTGCATCTTATGACGTTCCTCTTCTAGGTCGCTCCACTCACCCAGAAGAGATCAGCCGCCTATCCTACGTCGCGTGCAACCTGCTAACCCGCTCAGGAGGAGCAAAGTGCAGCTAAAATGGGCTATAGCTCGTTCCCTTTAGGTCGTGACCTACGACCTACTTTAGGTCGCAACCTTCGACCCACGACTTACTTTAAGTCGCAGCTTTCGACCTACGACTTATGACTAGAAAACCCCTATAAATACAGCGTGAGCTCCAACGTTAAGGTGATCTTTTTGGCTTATTCTTGAAGCGCCGATACTCTTCCATTCTCTCAACTTGAACAGCACTTCCAGCACTCCAAACACCAAGGACACTAAGACAAACTTCAAGAGAAAATCTACATCATTCAACATGGATTCGAAAGATTATTCTCCATCAAAGTTTGATCTACTAGCCTAAAGTGTGTTGTAATTTAAGAAAGTTATATAACTTGTACTTGATTCGGCAATAAAGAGATATAAGGTGGACGTAGGCTTGACTATTAGCCGAACCACTATAAAAACTGCGTCTTTTACTGCCTTTCTGATATTTTCCTGCTTATTTCTGATTCACGTATCATCGGGTGGTGCTTTCGCACTTGCTTTACTTGCACCGGGGTATTAGCGTCAGATTTTTACGTTAACATTTTTGGTGCTATCACTGAGAACCCAACTCAGGATACTGTCATCATAGCTTAACAGAAATTTGTTGAAAGGATCTCTCTAAAAACCAGAAGTTTGTTAGAAATAATGGCTCATGGAAGAAAGCGCAAGTCTGTTAGATCCGACGATGTTCGCGAGACTACTGCCATTTCCCCTCCTTTAAGTCAAACAACTCCAACTGTTGGAGTAACGCAAGCAGAATTGGATGCTGCGGTTTCTGGGCTATATCAGCAGATGAAAGCCCAAAACAATCTGATGTTGGAAAGGTTGAACACTTTGCTTGGGGCTAACCCTCAACCGGTGAACAACGAACCAAACTTTGCTGATAATGTTCATGATGTGGAAGAAAGAGATGTTCCCTAAAGGGCAGCTGGCCCAGTTACCTCTCCAAGTTGGAGGATCGGGACAACAGCCAACCATCCGTGAACGCCTGTCAAGGCAAACTTCTGAGAAGATGGCCGATGCCTGTCCTGCTGAGCCCCTTAATGATGAGGAATATTTCTCAGGGATGGTCCGACAAATCATGAAGGAAAGTATGCAAAGGGAGGAAGACGAAAAAGAATGGGGGTTTGCTCCGAGCAAGACTCCATTCACTGAAAGGATTTTGAATGCAGAATTTCCTAGGAAGTTTGTTCCTCCTACCATACCGGCTTATAAGGGGACAAGTGACCCTAATGAATTTCTATATAAGTATGATTGTCACATGACTGGTGCCAGAGCTTCAGATGAGATCAAATGCCGATATTTTTCGGTATACCTAGAAGGAGTTGCTCTTCTCTGGTTTACAAAACTGCCGGTCCAGTCGATAGACCAATTTTCTGATTTGACTCAAAAGTTTAAGGGACAGTTCAGATTGTACACTTCGAAGGCGAGATATAATGTCGTTATCCAGCTTGGAGCAGAATCCTGGAGAATCCATTAGAGCATTCTTGAATCGCTTCAATATAGCTCTGGCTGAAGTAGACAACGCAGAGCCGAGAATGATTTTGACGTACCTGATGAAGGCTATTGATAAGACAAGTGAGTTCGGGAGGTGGTTGAAAATGAAAGAACCGAATTTGCTTGACAAGTTTTATAAGAAAGCCGTTGAATTCATGCGCCTGGAAAGACTCCAAGCACCGGCTAAGGTGGTATCGATAGGGGCTGGAAATAGTAATGCTGTTCTAAATAGGAAGGAATCTGGCAATCAGAAGAGGGGAAATGATGGTCAGAAGAAGCAAGGAGATGCAAAGAAAAGTCATCCCTTCAACTTCACCCCTCTGACAGATACCCCAAAAAACATCTACTTTGCAAACAAAGACACAGTCGAGTTCCCCGCACCAGCTAAGTAAAGGGTTAATAAGAAAGCCGAGAAGAATGGAAGGTTTTGCCGGTTCCACAACCAACCAGGGCATGATACCAATGAGTGCCGTCACATGAAGGAGTTGATTGAGGAACTATTGAAAGAAAACAAGCTCCAGCAATATGTAAGGAGGAACAAGAATGGCCCAACTTCGCCGACTCAAGGACAACAGGCTCCTGTTCATCGTCCTAGCTCAAGCGAAAAGGCAGCAGATCATGAATTTGAGAGGCCCATTATTAATGTGATTACAGGAGGACCTCACCAAGCTGGCAGAAGCTGGGGTGAGATGGAACGGTACGCTCGTGCATTGAAGTATACCCCAACAGAGGAAAGTGTTTTGGTGTTGGAAGATGCCTCACCTCTGAAGCAGCAGAAAACTTTTAATGATGACACTGTCTTCAGAGTCAGGGATTCTATGGGTGTTCAAGCCCCCACCATAGATCCCTTGGTTATTTCTGCTGGCATTGGGCCAGCTTTCGTAAGAAGAGTACTTGTTGATTATGGTGCTTCTTGCAACTTTCTTTTCAAAAAGACTTTTGATCAGATGAAGATCCGAATGGATGATGTTCAAGCTTCGTCGCAAAAGATTGTTGGGTTTACTGGGGAACCCAGGCAGCCGATTGGAACTGTTGACCTGTTTGTGGAACTAGGAGAAGGGCAGAAGAAGGTTGTTCGAAGGCAGACTTTTGTAATTGTTGATGAATTTTCTACTTACAACGCCTTCCTAGGCCGTCCAACTCTTGCAGCCTTTAAAGCAATCCTCGCCCCGTGGTGCCTTACCATGAAACTCCCCACAGATAATGGAGTTGGTGCTGTTAAAGGGGATCAGAATGCGGGGCGGGAATGTTATCTGATAGAACTTCGTGAAGCAAGAAAGAGGGAGATGGGGAAGGGTGCGGCAGCCCCTGTCCGCATCAAAGAATCAACCTTGTAGCAATTACAGGGTGGACCCTGTACTGGCGAATGTTGCGAAGCACGAAGAAAAATGGATCCCAGAAAAGCCTGTGCAGGGGAGAATCGAGTGGTGCCAGTGGAAGTAACGGTACCAGTACCTGTTGACCCAAAGGACCCAAACAAGGTGCTGAATGTGGGCTCACAACTTAGTACGGCAGTTCGGAATATTTTGATATAATTCCTGAAAGCAAATCTGGATGTATTCGCTTGGACCCATGCTGATATGTGTGGAATATCACCTGAAGTTGCAGTACATAATTTGAATATTGACCCGAAGTTTACACCTGTGAAGCAGAAATGAAGAACCCAGGGTCCCGAGAGGTCGGCATCATTGAAAGAAGAGGTGGATCGGCTCATGGAGAATGACTTCATCAGAGAATCAACTTATCCGAATTGAGTTTCAAATCCAGTACTGGTTTAGAAAGCTAACGGAAAGTGGAGAGTGTGCATCGACTTCTTAGATTTAAACAAAGCCTGTCCGAAAGACTGCTTTCCGCTACCTCGGATTGACCAGTTGGTTGACGGAACAGCGGGACATGAATTGTTATCTTTTATGGATGCTTACTCTGGATATAACCAGATCATGATGCATGAGCCAGATCAAGAGGACACGAGCTTTATTACCGATGTCGGTCTCTGCTGCTACAGAGTCATGCCCTTCGGACTGAAGAGTGCAGGGGCAACTTACCAAAGGCTTGTTAATGCGATGTTCAAGCCACAGATTGGAAAGACCATGGAAGTTTATGTTGACGATATGTTGGTTAAATCAAAGAAAGCAGTAGACCATATGGACCACTTAGCGGAAATGTTCGCCGTCCTACGAAAGTATGGAATGAAGCTTAATCCTTTGAAGTGTTCATTTGGGGTGGAGTCCGGAAAGTTCTTGGGTTTCATTGTGAGTGCTAGGTGCATTGAGGCTAATCCTTCTCAGATCACTGCCTTAAGAGAAGTCAAAGCTCCTAGGACGAAGAAGGAACTGCAAAGTCTCAATGGAAAGGTCGCTGCCTTAAGTCGATTCATTTCCAAGGCTACTGATAAATGCATTCCATTCTTTGATGCGCTGAAGAAAGGAAGGAAAAACTTTGACTGGACTCCAGAATGCCGAAAAGCTTTCGATGAGTTAATTCGTCACATGGAAACTCCTCCGATACTTTCTAAGCCCGACGACGGTGAAGATCTCTTTGTATACTTGGCGATCTCAGCTCACGCTCTTAGTGCGGCAATGGTGCGAGAAGACGCCAAAATTCAGCACCCAGTCTACTATATTAGCAAAAGGTTTACTGGGGCAGAAGTGAATTATTCAAAGTTGGAGAAGCTTGCCTATTGTCTACTAATCGCATCAAGAAAATTGAGGCCATATTTTCAAGCTCATCCAATCAAAGTCCTCACTGATCAGCCATTGAAGCAAGTCCTCTTTCGCCCTGAGACTTCGGGTCGCCTTTTGAAGTGGAATATTGAACCCAGTCAATATGACAACACTTACCATCCCCGGAGAGCAATCAATGGAAAAGCTTTGGAAGATTTCATCGCAGAATGTACATACAAAGGTGATAGTAAGGAGGTAGTAACCAATAATTCCCCAATTCTATGGAAATTGTATGTTGATGGCGCAAGAAACGATTACTGTTCCAGGGCTGGGGTTGTGCTTGAAACCCCTGAAGGGCGATCATTGTGCTATGCTTTAAGATTGGAATTCCCTTCGACAAATAATGAAGAAGATTATGAAGATCTTATTGCCGGTTTGAGAATTGCTAAGGAGTTGAATGTCAAAATGTTGCAGATCTTTCAGTGATTCACAACTTATTGTATGTCAAGTCAAGAAAGAGTTTCAGACTAAAGGGGGAAATCCGCCTGCTTATTTGTCAAGAGCCTGGGAGCTTCTCGAAGACCTTGACCATTATACGATAAATCATATACCCTGGGAAGAGCACATGAAGGAAGATTCTCTCGCAAAGTATGCAAGCACTAGTGAAGCTCAATTACTGGGATTAGTTACTGTGGAAGTCCTGTCAACTCCAAGCATTGATGAGATGGATATTGACTGGATCATGACTATATCACAGGAGCGAGAATCATGGATGACACCGATATTGGAATATCTGCGCGATGGTTCTCTACCAGAAAACTCAAAAGAACGGCGGAAGTTGTTAAGAAAAGCATCCAGATACATAATTCAAGATGGCCGATTGTATAGGCGGGGATTCTCAATGCCATTACTCCGATGTGTGACCAAGGAAGAAGCTGAGACAATTCTAACTGAGGTACACAGAGGAGAGTGTGGAGATCATTCAGGTGGTCAAACTTTAGCAAAGAAAATTCTCCATTATGGGTATTTTTGGCCAGATATTAATCGTGATGTCGCAAGTTACGCCCGAAAATGTGACCAATGCCAGAGATTTGCAAAAATCCCATGAGCACCTTCCACTGAGATAACATAGATGGTCAGTCCGTGGCCATTTGCTATTGGGGGAATAGATCTCATCGGGCCTTTGCCAACTGCAAAATCTAGATTCTGATATGCTATTGTTGCTGTTGATTATTTGACTAAATGGGCTGAATCTGAACCATTAGGTACTATTATCTCTAAGAAAATGATAAACTTTATAACTAAGAATATCATTTGCAGGTATGGTGTGCCTCAAAAGATAAACACAGATAATGGAACCCAATTCGAAAGTGAAGAGTTCCAAGATTTTAGCAAGAAATTCAAGATCCAGAAAAGTTTCTTAGTAGTGGCTCATCCGCAGGCAAACGGGAAAGTGGAAGCAGCAAACAAAATTATCAAATCGACCATCAAAAAGCAGCTGGAAAAAGCGAAAGGTGGTTGGGTCGATAAGCTTCCACTAGCACTATGGGCATATAGAACTACACATAAAACTGCAACGGCGCCCACTCCATTTTCATTGGCATATGGATCAGAGGAAATGATTCTGGTAGAAATAGAGGTCCCTTCACATAGAAGAATCCATTTCAATCAAGCTGCAAATGAAAAGCTGCAACTTGAAGCCCTTGACTTCCTTGGTGAAAAAAGAGAAGAAGTTGAGCGCAGAATTGCTAATCATCAGCAAAGAATAGCCAGGCACTTCAATTCCAAAGTTCGCCAATGCAGCTTTGAAGTTAGGGATCTAATCCTAAAAAGAATTATGACACCTACAAGCGTGTTTGGACCAAACTGGGAAGGGCCGTATGTCATAGGCCAAAAACTTCTTGGTGGCACATTCAAACTCGTAACTGTCGAAGGAGACCCAATTCCAAGAGCTTGGAACATCAATCATTTGCGCCCATATTTTACTTAAAGGCTTTAATGAAATATTGTAAAAGAATGATGAATGTATGATTCTTGTATTGAAAGTCGTTGTAAAACCAGTGCAAGTGAATAATAAGAACTATAAAGTGGATGTAGGCCCAGTTCCTGGCCGAACCACTATAAATCTTGTGTTCTTTACTATTATAGACTGCTTTGTTTTATTTTGATATATAAAATACGTCAATTGTATTACTAAAATGTCGATTTAGTAATGTAGGCCATAAAAACAAAGCTTACCCATCGAAAAACCAAGCAATCCCTGGCATCACCCAACAAGCAAACGCTAAGCCATTCAAAATTTCCATACTCAAATCCTGCGAAAGAAGTGCTTCAAGCAAAAAGTTAGCGATTCTGCTGGAAGTGGGCCCTTGCTAACTAATTGTGGATGTTTGTATGAACGAGCATCCAGTTAAATAGCCTGTGTCTGCCCCCACCAACTCGCTTAACTATGAAGTATACTTCCTTGGATAAAGGAAATTGTTGGCAATTAAAAGAGAAATGCATTTGGAAAAGATAACGGGGATCGCCGATGTGAATAGATGGCAAAGAGACATGGGCGAGCAAGCATCAAACAGCAAAAGACCTCTTCGGAGGAACAACTCTGCGGAGGATAAAGACCTCGAACGGGGCATGCCAGAAAACTTTCTCAACAAAAAAGATTGGTATGGAATGACCGGGAGCACCTTCCCAACTGGAAGGCAAGGCGCTTGTTCACTAGCTGAGACAGTTTGCGCAGACAAGCATCCAAGTAACGTGCGTCCGCCCCATGAATCCATACGATGATCGAAGGCACCTTCCCAAGTGGAAGGCAAGGCGCTTGTTCACTAGCTGAGACAATCTGCGCAAACAAGCGTCCAAGTAACCTGCGTCCGCCCCGTGAATCCAGCCAACCATGAGAAAGAAACTTCCAGGCATACTCGGAGGCACGCATTCTACCGAGATTTGAAATAAAACTTCACAAGTGCTGGAATATGAAAAGCCCTCTTCGGAGGCCCATTTCACCATAGTTGAAATGCTAAAAGACCTCGAGCGGGTCTCGCCAGAAAAAGAGAGTTCTTTCTCGACAGAAAGTTGCGGACTGATCGATTGCATAGAACACTCGTGTCCGCCCCGTGAATCCATCCAACTAAGAGAAGGAAACTCCAAACTTCCAGGCAAAAGCCCTACTCAGACGCACACATTTCACCGTGATCTGAAATAAAACTTCACAGGAGTTGAAATGTGAAAAGCCCTCTTCGGAGGCCCACTTCCCAGCGAACTGGGAAAAGATAAAAGCCTCTCCCAAGAGGCAGAAATAAAAAGACCTCTTCCTCGAGGCACAATCAAACAAAAAGACCTCTTCCCAGAGGCACAATCAAACAAAAAGACCTCTTCCTAGAGGCACAATCAAACAAAAAACTCTCTTCGGAGGCTAAAGCAGGTTGAAGCCCTTTTTCGGAAGGCCCACTGTACTATGAAGTAAAATTCACTTGCCAAAGCAAAAGTGACCTTTTCAAAAAGTGATGTGTAAAAACTTCGCAACAAAAAAAAAAACTCCTCCAATATGGAGTGCATTCTACTAAAGTAGAAAAATATTTTCTTAAAACGAAAATATTAACCTATAAAGTACAAATGCAAACTTCCTTCAAATGAAAGAGTTGTTCTCTAACGAAAGAGTACAAGTCTTCTCGAAACAGAAGAGTTGTTCTCCGAAACTTTGCTAATGTGAAAGAGATCGCAATAAACCATGGTATGGGGGCAGTACAATATAGTCATCACAAAAATGAAAACAATGCTCAAGAAACATACCATAGGTTTACTGCAACTTCATATAAAGAGGATAAATAAACTTGCATGAAAACAGAAAATAAAAGCGTTCTCAAATACAGACAGAAATCTGTATAAGTAAAAAGAACAATTTTATTCTATACTATGAGAATTTTATACATATGCAGGTTTCAAAGTAAAAGAAAGCGGGGACTGGTACCTGCACAATCTCCAGTCAACACAAGCTTATATACAAGCAAAAAGCAAAGAGCGAGATAAAAAGCACAGGACCAAAGCCATCATTTCTTCTTCCCTCCACCTTTCGAGCCTGCACCTGGCCGGGTGACCAACTTCTTGCGCCAGCTTGAAAGAGTAGGGGAAGAAGGAGAAAGGGGAACAATCGGACTTGCTTTTGCTTTTTCCTCGCCGGCTGAAGCTTCCTTCTTCTTTGAGACTCCACTTTTCCCCCTTTTCTTAGAAGAAGTCCCGCTTCCTGGAGTAAAAAGTGTGGCTAACTGCGTATCGTCGGAGCCAGTTAGTTCCGGGGTCTTTTCGCCCTCCTCAGTTTCTTCTCCCCTATGTCTTGAGAAGCAGTAGGATCGTCCAAGTCTTGGAGAGCTTCTATTTGCTCCTCTTGTCACCCTGGTTGAGAGGCAGAAAGAGGAATCACCTGAAGAGACGGGGGAGGAATAACTGGAGGAGGGAAAGTCTGAACAATGCTCAGTACTTTCTCTACAGAAGAAAAGAAGTTAAAATCAGTAAAGAGAGGAGATAAAGGCTCGTTGAGATTTAGGAAATAATCAAGAAGATCATCAAACTCATATGGAGCAAATGATCAGTCCACTTGAGCAAGATCAGCATTAAAGTTACCTGGAGAAGTTGGCTCTCTAACATCAATTTCATTAGCTTGTGCTTCAGTGCTTTCTTCGCCTTCATCTCCGCCCTGTGCGCTTGTAATCTCAGTTACAACTTTAGCCGTGGGCAGAGAATGGGAACCGGAGCCTATGATATCAATGTCGACCGAAGTCGGAGAAGAGACAGGGGCAATTAAAGGTGCTTCTTTCTCTGGATGCTCCCCTCCCATCATTTCAGCTCGTACTTTAACAAGCTGCTCCTTTCCTATGGCATGAGCAGCACGAGTTTCATCATCAAAGTAATGCGCCTCAAGTTCATCTTCGGAATAACCAGCACCTTTGAGCATATCCATTACAGCCTCCCACACTTCAGCTAAAGTGATTTCATATTTAGGCCCCAAAAATGCAAGCCTGCCACGCCCCAAGACGCTTTGGACGTAAAAATCAAATAGCGTAGAGCTGATGTTGGCTTTTGTCTCTTCATGAGATTGTTCAGCTGCCCTCCTTCCAGCCATGGCCTCATCACGTTCTTTCTCAGTCTTTAACAGTTGAGCTTTCATCCTCAAGATTTCTAAGTCCTGGGAGTTAGCTTTCTCCCGTAACTCTACAAAGTCAGCACGATATTTTTCCACCGTCTTCTGTGCAGCTTCAAGACGGGTTTTGACATACCGTTGAGCGGCATGAGCATCTCGAACTTGCTTCTGAAGTACTTCTTCCTTTTGAGTATAAGAGGTTGAAGAAGTAGCAAGCTCGTGCTTAAGTTTATCGACCTCCGCCTCAAGCTTTTCGTTGTACTCAGCGATGTTTTTCATTTCGGTGTTGTGTTGATCAAGAATTTTCTGCCATTCAGACTTGTCGTTCTCCATCGTCAGCATAGCTTCAAGGTTGGCCCGGTTCACCCTCTAAAGTTCATCGACGAGCTTTTGCCACCCTGACATTCTCTCAATATCAAGTTTAACAGTGTTAAGATTTCGTAGCATGGCCTCTTTGTCGTAGGGAACCAAGTCAAGGTCGAAGCGGACTCCCTTTAAGCACCAATGCGGGAACCGACTTTGAAGGGTTGGTGGACCCCTTTCAACTTGATACGAGGGTCTGCCAAGAAGTGTCTGAATGTCGGCCCCTTCGAGGGCAGGAGACATTGAAGGAATTTTAAGAGAAGTGAGAGCAGAGGCTTTTTCTAAAGTTGCAGATGCGGTCCTTTCATCAAGCCTTGCCCGCTTGCTTGGGTCTCCGATGTCATGACTCTTTCCTCTATCGTCATAAGTTTTTCTTTTATGAGAGTCATCGCCTCTTCGAGAGAGTCATGTTGCTCATCCCTTCTTACATACCTTTCTTCATACACTCTTCTTTCTTGAGCTTTTCGAGCAGCTCTTTCTTCATCAGTTTCCCTATGGGCGGGAAGATAGCGCCTATAATCATACTGACCACGCCTTCCGTACTGTTGAAAGTCATCTTAATAGGAACCGCTACGCCCCATTGGAGAACCTGAAAATGAGAAAGAGGCAAAACTTGAAAATCCTGGAAGTAAAGTGCATGAGAGTGCATATAAATGCTGAAAAATCCTAAGTGTGTGTAACGTGCGAACTACGCGCGTCAAATTACGAACCACTCCTTGGTTGCGGGGAAATGATGGGTGTAGTAGCTAACGTCGACTCTTGAGTTGACGGAATCTGTTGCAAAATAGAAGTTGCTTCAACTACTGAAGAGGAAACCCTAGTGGTAACAGGGTCATCTTTAAAGAGTTCCTGTGAGGTGATAAACAGGTCGCTCAACCCTTCAAACCCCGCTCTGCTTGACAGGACTTGTTTTCCCGGCTCCTTCATCACCGGACTTCCCTGAGTGTTGGGGAGATTCTCAAGACTCTTCTTCTTCAATGACCGGGGCAAGTGCAAATTTGCCAGATGACCCCGCAACATCAGTAGAAGTAGAGCACTTCACCAGTAAAGCCTCAGAAGTAGTTTCCTTCAGTATAGGTTCCTCAGCAGAAACTGGGGCATCTGGCGAGTTGGCCGGAGAATCGGGAACTTCGTGAGGTTGAGTAGAGCGAGAAGGGTGCAAAAGCCCATATTGGTGCAAAAGTTCATCTCTCAGCAAAAACTTAATACTTCTTTTTCCAGCCGGCACAACACTTAATCTATCGAAAGTCGTCTTGTGACTGGGATCTCTACGAGGAGGAGGGAGGACTACAAATACATCAGAGTTAGAAATAAGTACATTCGAATATCTCAAATACAGTGAAGTCTTCAGTACGAACCAATGACTCCTTTGAAATAATCAACTGGAAAAGCTGAAAGCTGAATCGATAGTTGGACCTCCAACTTGTCTCTCAGTCGGACCCGAGCGTAAAGCAAAACACAAAACATTCGAGTCAGGATTAACATTCTTATATCTATAAATCCAACTCAAGTGTAATATCAACTGAAATATATTTAACTTAGAGTATGTTTGGGATAACCATCCCCTAAGGATCCAAGGAACTATCTATAGGATAGAAATATACACCATAACACCATGGCCATTTCAATTTTATTTATATTTCAAAACAAAAATATCATTTTCATTTCAAATATCTCTATTTTCCAAATTGGTATATATGTATCCAATAATTTATGAAGTAAAGTATTTTTATTTCCTCAAATTTCACAAATCGCTTCAAAAATCAACTCGACCTTCCAGTTCAAATTTAATTAAATCAAAATTTATCAATTTCCATTCAATTTAGTTTCTGACTAAACTAATTCAAATTTTTTCTATTTTAAATACGGATTTGAACCAAAAAATAAACCATTTAAATTTCAATATAATTCGAAGTTAATATATTTCGAAGCTTTAAATATTCAACATTTCAAAGACTAAACTTTGATAGTTGCGTTTATCTCCCAACTTGACTTCACTATTATTTAGTTTTGAAATATTCACTTAATAAATTCAATATTATTTATATGACCTTAAATTTACATTTTCTATATATTACCTTCGATTTCTTTAGACATGAAACATTCATTAAATTTCTTAAATAAAAATTCAAGTTATAGGATCATACGTTAAAGTTTCGAATTTAATAGTTTCAAATTGATTTAACTAAATAAAATCCTTAATTAATGACAAATTCAAATAAGTCCTAAATATATCTTCAAACCTTAGCTTATAAATGTAACAGCCCGATATTTTCAACCATTCGCATCCATTATAAGTGTATAGGTAGACATTCATGCCGGAATTGAATTGCTCAAAATACCGCGTTGTAAATAAACATTTGGCAAATCTCAGAATATACGGTAAATAAAATCACAGATCACAGACACAGAGTAATAATAATGCAGCGGAATTAAAAGAGATAGTAGTTCATGAAGCTATTATATAAATATATCAGAGTTACATAAAATACAACAGAAGAAATAAAGTACAACAGAAGTTTAAATATGATAACCAAGTACAAGATGAATAGAACAACCGAACTGAAAAGATAAAACTTGACAAGTAGATAATCTCCAGCAATTCCGACCTCTAGAAAGTGGAAATCCAAATCTGTGAATAACTCAGGCTGACCCGAGCGTAAGTAAAAAATATAAACACTCGAGTCAGGACATACATACTTATACAATGTAAACCAACTCAAGTGAACTATATAAAGGTACAAGTAACTTAGAAGATGCTTGGGACTGCCCATCCTCTATGGATCCGTTAAACTATTTACTATGTAGGATATTGCGCTATATACAGTAGTGTCTAATCAGTAAAGTATAATCACATAGAAAATAGCGTTAAGGGAATGGTGAGCCTTGACGCGGTCGAATCTTTAAAACCAAAATCATAGTGGGCTCGATATAAGGAGATGACACGGCACGCGAGGCAATGCTAGGGTGGATACACCGTTTGCACTCCCGGACCGATGGTGACGGCAAGCCAGCAGCTTTCGCCCACCTCGAACAATACCCCCGAATCAAAGTGGCGCCATATATCGAATCACAAAAGTAATAGAATGGTTGCTGATGGAGCATGCTCGATGAAAGGTACGACCCTTTGTGTACCCCGGTATAGCTCCTGTTTTAGTCATTTATGCCAACTCACGGGAGTTGGGTCCACGTAATATACCTCGAGAACGTCGCCACCATCCTACTTCATTCTGGAATCTCCACCGCGTACACAGTTGTTAAAGTGGTTTTCGGTATTGACCAGCTATAAGACAATATCCGATCCCGGTCTCTTTAACAACCAATCGTTATTATAATCCGTAGTTATAACTTTAAACAATATTTTATACTTCAAAACAAAATATCATTTCAACCCAAATCTTTATCAAAATAAAGATTAAATCATTTCCAAACCATTTCAATATATCATCATACCATATCTTTCAATTCAAATATTTATCAAAATAAATATCAAGTCATTTCTAACCATTTCAATATATTAAATTATCATATCCTTTCACAACTCCTTTCAAATCATTTTAATATATCAAAATGTCAAAACCTTTCAAAGCTTCTTTTCCAAAATATCATATCTTTCAGAACTTCTTTTCAAATCATTTTAATATCAAAATATCATATCTTTCAAATCTTCGTTTCAAATCATTTTAATAAATCAAAATATCATATCTTTTCGAAACCACATTTCAATCATTTTAATATATCAAATAGTTATATTTCAAAACAAATTACTTCATTTTAAATCATAAAAATGAAGTTATTGCATTTAATAATTAAATTATTAAATTCCAAATATTTAAACTTTTCAATGTTCATTTATGCACTTAAATTTATTAAAAGAATGAAAATTCAAGTTTCGCAGCATTTGGAAAATGCTATAGAAAGTTACATTCAAAACAATTCAATTTAACAAAAGACAACATTTAAAAATGCTGTTAATTAACTTTTAATATTCAATATAATTTCACAAACACTTATTTTTTTATTTGAATCATTTTTAACTTATAAAATCATACATTTTCACATTCATAAGCATCATTTAATTTTCCTTAAATTCATGATTTTATAAAGTTAAGTTTCCTTTCAAAAATCAATATTTATTAATAATTCACTTATTAAATTTCAACATTCAAATTTAAATTCATTACATTAAATTTCAACTTAACACTTAAGTTTAAAATTTCAAATATAACTTAATTCCATTTTGTTTAACTTAACTTAAAATTTCACTTTTAAACCAAATACATAAATTCCAATTTAAGTTATATTTTCAAATTCAACTCAATATTCACTCATTAACATTTTAAATTTATTCAAAAATCATTAATATGTTATAAAATCATTTTAAATTAATTTAAATTCAAAATATCATAAATTTATCATATTTTCAAAGTTAATTTAATTTCCATTAAAAATTAAACCAAGATTTCCAAAATAACTTACATTCAAAATTTTCTAGCTTTTTCATTAATTCATTTCACTTACAATTATTCAGAAAATCAGTAATATTTACAAAAATCCTTTATAATTAGATTTAAATAAAAATATTTTAATATTTACATTTCTAAAATAATTTTAAAAAATTTAGAAAAACATATATTAACTATGGGTCTGTATATAATTTTCTACACTAGGAAAAGTGATACGGGTAATGTATCATTTCAACCCGTAATTTACAAAGAAAATCCGGGTTTTATCATTTCAAACCCGCAGTCCAAAGTAAATGAAATAAATTGAAAATCATTCAGGCCTATCATTTCAGCCCATAACAATTTTCCCTTATTCTAAAGTCCGTTCGGGTATGTTTCATTTCAACCCATAGTGATTCTAACCTAAAGGGAACTTGCAGTGTGATGAACATATAAAATAAACAGAATAGCATGAAATAACAGTAACACATAATATAATAGGTGTAATAACAGGTGTGAACATCATATGATAATAATATAAGAAGTTATAACATGATCATATAGTTCTACAGATTCAAAGGGTGTCAATTTACTACTTATATAAGTACATAATGTCTGGTGAGAAATACTCACATGTTCAAAGCCGGAGATCGCTGCCAAAGCACACATAACGACACTACAAAGGCACAACAACACGGCTACAACAAGAGAGTGGAGAGCCAAAGCTAATATCCTTGTTCAAACATTTACGCAGAACAATAGAATAGATATAAGTTTTCAACACAAATTATCACTAAACAATGCTAGAATTGGATGTACAAAACAAAGCCAAAGTGTTTGCACTTGCTTTCTACCTCTTACACTTCATCTATGATCTGAAATGGCACGACTACAACATGGTTTTAGATCAGGTTTGGGTTCCTAAAGTTCGGCCAAAGCATGGGCAATGATGGAGCAAAGTTTTGTGACACATGAATTACAAGTCAATGCAAACTACATGGTTTTCTAAGCAATAAAAAGGCTCGGCCACAAGCTAGCGTGGCCTGTCCAGGTCTAGGTAGGGTAGAGGATGACGTGGCAGAGGTGTCTCAGGTTAGCTAGGGTGGTGGTGGTGGTGTATGTGGCGGCCAAAGTGGAGTTTTGAGGTGGTGGTGCTAAGGTTGGCTCGGCTAGGTGCATATATGTGGTGTATGCTCATATTTTAGTGGATCTAGTCGACAAAAAGGCACGGCCATGGCTTGGCTGTGGGCTGGAGGAAGATGGTGGCCTGATGTGGTGGTGGTAGAGGAGGCCAAGGTGGAGGAGATGGAAGGAGCTAAGCCTTGAAGGTAAAGAAAGCAAGAGCAAAATCATAAGAAAACAAAAAAGAAAATGAGTAGAAAGAAGAAGAAGATTACCAACTCTTTACCTAAGGAATGGAGGCCATGATTTTTGTGATTGAGAAGAGTTTGTATACGGGAATGAATGAGAAAAAAATGTGTAGCTGAAAGAATTAAGGTCGGCCAAGCAAAATGAATGCATGAGTTTGGAAAATGAAGAGGTGGAAAGCAAAGAGTCACAAGCAGCTAAAGAGTCACAAAACCTTTCATATTTCTTATATATGTTTATATAACTTGATATTTCTGGAAATAATAATAATTCCAGATAAAATTTCAAAAATTTATCAAAATATAAAAACATATATAATATTTATTAATTATATAAAGTTAAATTAAGGGAAATAGCTAAAAATAGTAAACTAGTCTAGGAAATTTGAAATTACATGAAATAAATTTTAGAAAATTCATATGAGCTTGTAATATATTTTTAAACATAAATAATAATATAAAATAAAAGTACATTGACAAAAAAAATATAAGAAAATTAAATTTAAATATAATTTTAATGAAGAAAATAGCAGAAAATAAGAAAAAAGCCTTTAAAAAAAAGAAATCAACACTGTAAACTTTAGAAAAATTATAACATCACTTTAAAAATATTTAAAAGACAAAATATACTTAAAATAACACAATAAAACATAAAAAAAATTAAATAAAAAAATTTGAAAAAGATTTAAAGAAATTTCTTAAAAATCCAAAACAGTGCCCAGAAATTACAAATAAATCACCATTGACTTTGGAAAATTGTTTACTTCATTTTAAAATTATTATAATAAAAAAATATACATACAATAACATATTAAAATAAAATATGACAAAGAAAATAAGATTTATATAATTTAAAATAGACAAAATTGTTAAATAAATCAAATTACACTCAAAATTGAAACGTAC
The DNA here is from genome assembly GCA_030765085.1 of Allium cepa. NCBI lineage: Eukaryota > Viridiplantae > Streptophyta > Magnoliopsida > Asparagales > Amaryllidaceae > Allium > Allium cepa. The sequence continues at coordinate 760,915,976 of CM060937.1, read as the reverse complement.
ATAACTTTTATAGTTTAAGTCCGTTTCCAACGAAACGAAAAGCAGTGTCAAGTTATTTTATATACTTTAATAATAAAAGATAAATTTTAAGAATTTAAAATAATTTAAATTTGAAGTTTCAAAGTCAAAGTTTGAACGGTTTGTCCAAAAATTCACTTTACAGTAAAATATTCAAATTATACTAGTTTGAACTATAAATCACTTAACAATCATCATTTATATTTAAAAAAATGAGATGTCTGAAATAAAACAAATTTAAAATAACTTAAAATAAAAATAAAGTCAATTTAAAAATATAAGCAAAATCTAGGGTTGTTACAATAAAATTTATTCCACAAATCTATTTCAGAAATATAAATTTAATAAATCCTTAAACATATTTCATGTTAATAAATCAATCTAAATTAAATATCTTAATATTAAATCTATATATAAAATAACCTTTATATATAATACTTTAAATCAATATTCCTTAAAACCATATATTTCTTTTCAATACCATAGAAATTATTTTCGAAACATTCACATAGACCACGGCGTCGATGTAAAATTTTCTATTCTATGGACAAGGGATACGGATATTTATCAACTCAATCCGTAAGTTAAATATATACGGGTGGATATCATTTCAACCCGAAGTCCCAATTCAATTCAAATGAAAATCGCTTGGGTTTATCATTTCAACCCATAACGAAATTCTCCTATTCTAAAGTCCGTTCGGGTATGTATCGTTTCAACCCATAGTGATTCTTATATTAACAGGGAACTTGCAGAGTGATACAGATATGAAAATAATAATAACAACAGACTTATATGATTAAAAATAAATATAAACAATAGGATATGGTGTCATATCCCGTAAGTGAACAGTTACAGATAATAGCATATATAGCAATTTAAATAACTACAACATCATATTTCAATTGTCATTTCAATTTAATCAAATTTAACAAATAAAAGAATGTTAATCGTGAGTGATTTCTCACCTTTCAAGGCTAGAGAATACAGAAGATGACATAGATACGCACACTGATACAGACACTGAAAATTGAATTATAAATTCGAGCATGAATTTCGAAGCGAAGTAGGATTGGCACGAATTGGACGAATGAGGCTGATAATCAAGAATTTATTAATTGAATCAGAATCAGTCTGGTATATACAATTTTTTTTGTTGTTTTAATAAAAATCATAAGAAAAATTTAAAGTCGAATCATATATATATATATATATATATATATATATATATATATATAGAGTTTACCTTTTTTCATACATAAACTAATAGTTTTGACATTTGAAATAAAACATATATGTTAAATAAAAATCCTTATAATTTTTTCCAAACCATTTTTATTTTCACACATAGATCAAAATTTCTTTTTACAGATCTATGACCCAACCACCCCATACGACCTATGTATATAATATGATTAAGATTTATATTTTAAAATAAGATTAATATATAAAACTTCAACAAATTACACTGTTCAAATCTCATTTATAAACTACTATATACATATGGTACAAAATCCACTTCATAATACAATTATAAATTTTAAACACTTTACCAGTATATATAAACTAATATATAACCACCCATACATAAACAGTAAAGCCTATACACAGACTTATATAAAATGTTTGACAACGGATGTACGAATTACTTATATAACTTATATTATAACTTATTTTATAAATATATATAATACTGTAACCTGTGCAGACCGAAAGTATAAGTTAGAATGTAAACTTTATGCAATGTATATAAATAGTAACTAATATAAACTTTAAAATATATACGAATTTTTTTTTTGCGAAAGCAACTGGTCTACACTAAAACACATATACACCCTTTACTTTTATGCAAACATGCATGCCAACTGAAATGAAAACTTATATATTAGAAAACTAACTCCATACATAAGTGTATGCAAAGTATACAGATATATATAAGGCTATAAAGATATATCTATAATTATTATAACTTTATATAAATATATGTCATATACGAACTTAGGAAAATGAACAACTTCAAAAAATCCTATACAACTTACATAATAATAAGATGTAATTTGACCTTCAATAAAAGTTATAAACCTGCTAATTATAAATTTATATATATATATATAATAAAGAATTTAGAAAACTTATAAAATAAATCATGCAATATGGTTTGTAAAATATACATATATGGACTCAAAGTTAAAACGAAATGAATATAAATCTACTTGCCAAATATGCAGACTCCATTTGCAGATCCAACATAACTCACACATATTAAATATGCATACACTTCTAGAAACAAAACAAACTTTTCAAAAAAAAAAATTAGAAACCACGTTTGGTGTATATATATGTATTCAAATCCAACAACTTTATATAAACCACTATATGTATGCATCTTATATTTTTATACCACTATCAATATATCATAACTATACTCCATATAAAAAAATATGCGTTCCAACTTTGAATGCTAGAATATGCATCAACAGCACGTACAGGGGACGTGTATTGATAATGTGATATACCGGAATTTTTGGCAATATCAATTTAATAATCCATGTTAAAATTAAATAGATTTGATAATATTGTTAATAATAAATTTTAATTGATTTAATAATCTTCTTTCAAATAAATATTTATCTGATAATTTATCTTTTAAAAGCTAATAAATTGTTTTCTATTTATAATATATATATATATATATAAATATATATATAGATTTGTGTATATTGTAAATAGATAAGCTTTGTTTTAAATTTAAATAAATAAAGACATGTTTTCTAATTATACTATTTTTGGTAATTTGGAAATTTGATTTAATTTAATAGTAAATAAATAAACATAGGGCTTTAAATTACTCAAGATAAAAGTTTAATTGTTTAAAATTAACTCTAGCTTAAGTTTAAATTTAAAATTTATTAACAAAAAGATTTGTTCTATTTAAGTATAGGTTGATAAATATGATTTAAAATATATGTAAGTTTCAAATACAATTTTGTCAAAGGATACATTAATATATACATAATAAAATAAGTAATATATAATAAAGAGATAATTTCTTTTATAAATCATTTCAAATTGATAAATGTGTTATTTTTAAATAATATTAATAAATATAAAAATGTACATATAGATATACCAGACTATAAGTATTTAGTTAGAAATAGAAATAAACATATAAGATAAATTTATAGATTATAAAGTAAATATAGAACTTCACATATATTATAAAGCAACATTACTAAAGAAAAATAACAAGACAACAATAAAACAAGAAACAAAATAAATATATCAAACAAGAATATAAAATCTGTGGCTGGTATAGGAGGACTGTAATATACTTCAGGTATGACTAAAATAAAAAGATAGGTGTGCAAACGAATAAGTATAAGGGTGTGGACTAGTACAAACAAGACAAGCATTTAATGCTAGCCACAATATTTCTTATCTCAGCCACGAAGCTAAGAGGAACATCAGCCTGGTAAATCAAACAATGGGAAGAATTCTTTGTTTTGGTACAAAATATACACTGTCTTGTACAAAATATAATAATTGTGACGCCCCACTCCGAGAGCCTCGTTAACAAAGAGTATTATATAGATAATACTGTCGGCTAACGCGGACAATAGAGTATAATGGAAGCGACCATGTGCAATCTTACCTTAACTATTCACTAAATATGTCGAAAAGTAGAAACACATTAAAGTTCGACCTATTCAATAAATATTTAAAGCAAAACTACAACGGCTATAGGATCTATCAGAAGAAAATAGAACAACTCAAATGTAATATACATCACAGAACAGTCGATCATAATATACACATACACAGATACACCACAGAGTATACAAAATAATACATGTCAAGTGGTACAGGAGACCACAATATACAGACGAGACGAAAGAGTATAAATCAGAGTTATAACAGATAAGGACTACAAAAGACGCTATAACAAAATGAAGCTTGCGAATAGTCCATGCGAAAGCAAAATAGGCTAAGTCCCCAAAAGCACCTAACCTGAAACATCTCGGTCTAACCCGAGTATAAAATACCCGGATCAGTCTAGTTAACAAATCAGTTAGATAAACTGAACAATAATAAACCTGCAAGGTCATACAGTATAATAAATATCTCTAGGGGAGATAACACAGTCATCAACAAGAGATGAATCATATAGAACAAGCCTCATATCATCGGCAACATATAGAAACAAAGGATACAAACATCCCAAAACAAGCCAATAGGCAAACAACAAATACCAATAAGGTATACAAGTTCCACAAGGTAAACGCTATACTCCACGCGGCTCTAAAAGACCAATACCGAAGGGCGATACCAAAGGAATATACATATCAATGAAACATCATAAAATTTGCTCGAGCTCAGTACTATACAAACAAGGATCCATGAGCCCGAAGACTCCAAACCCAAGTATCACCCATGCGGCACATAAGGCCAACATCGGAGCGAAACTATATAGGGCAACAAACCCAAAGGCACACACCCGAAGGCAACATACCCGAAGGCAACAAACCTAGGGAGACAGTCCGAAGACACTATCCCAAAGGCAACAAACCGTAGTGGTGAAGGTCGAAGACCCAGTACTGGACACCACTAACTGGAGGAATGTGTCACAACTCTCGAAAAGGAATCCGAAAAGTGTTAACGTATGTCCCATAACCACTCGTTCGCACTAAACGGTTTACTATCCGTCAGTCCCTTTCACACTCAAAGCAGTACAAAGTTTACCTCATATCATCGATAAACCAAACCCGAAGGTCAAAACAATCAATCGAATAGGTCAAGGATTAATCGGAAGGATAAACGCATAGATTCATGGTCCGTGTTTTGCCCAACCATTTAATCACCCTCCCACTTCGTTCGAAGTGCGAAAGTGTGTGTGTTTTAAATAGAACTTATAAATTAGAGAAACGAACTTTTAAATGCAATTCGAGAGATTATTTCATAAAAACCCGTGGATTAAAATTAAAAGGAACCATCAAAGTCAAAACAATTGATAATCATACATAGGATCATCATGAATCAATTCAAATTGAAAATTCAATCCCAAAAGGCAAAGTAGGCTGAAACAGCAGGTTCAGTCGACTGAACAGAGTTTTTCAGTTGACTGACCCTGTACCTGGAAATTTTCTAGGTTCAGGAAACTTTCTGTTTCCAAGTTCAGTCGACTGTGCAGAGTTTTTCAGTCGACTGAATCATGCCTGGAAACTCTCGGGTTTCAGGTTCAGTCGACCGAACAGAGTTTTCAGTCGACTGAATCATGCCTGGGCTGTTTTTCAGCCTTATTCAAATGAAGAGCAAACTCTCCCAAAATGCAATCGGACGAACATTGGCTCTAAGGGCTTATGCCAATCGACAACCCGACCCTATATGTTCCTCGATGCATCACCAAAACATGATTAAAACATCAAAGTTAGGATTTCAAAGATTTGAACCCAAAACACTAAAAATTGGAATATTCTCCAATTCAACCCAAACCAATTGCAAGTGCATATGAACAAGGTGTTAGGAATTCATACATAACATCAATGAAATCAAGAGAAGTAGATGTGAGTTCAAACTCACCTTTTTACACAAAACAAAGAAGATGAAGAAGCACAATTGCAAGGAATCAACCAACTACACTCCACTTCAACACTACAAGCTTCAATCTAGAATCAAAGAAAGTATTTCCTAAGTTAGGGTTAGGAAAATTACATAAATTGAAGAGGAGAAGAGATGGAGAAGATGGAGATGAACTTACCAATGGATTCTCTTTGATTTTTGGAGCAAGAATCAAGCTACAAAGGAGAAACTAGGGCTTGCTAATTTCTATTTCTCTTTCCTTTCCCCCATTTCAGTTTTTAGTTTGAGAAAGAAATGAAATGAAGATGAAATGAAGAGAAGGGTTGAGCTAGGGGGTTAAGTGGGCTAGTGGGCTGAACCCAATCCCAAACCCAATAGGAAAAGTAGCCAAAATTTCACAAACTCCAAACATATCAAAGATTATACTCAAAAAGATCGCAAACGCCATTTTGGAACCAATGGAGGTGGTTTCGAGTTCCAATTCGGCCATTTGCAGAAAGTAACATTTCGGACCCCAAAATTCGAATAACTACGCTATATTTAAATCAAACATTTAAATATAAAATCGTTAAATATGCGGGTTGTTACAGATCTCCCCTCCTTACAAAATTGCGTCCCCGCAATTCCTAGAGACGATATTTGTAACAACTACATACAAAAGAAAGAATAAACTTTAGACACAGAAATAGACTTACCATTACGAAGCAAGGATAGAAAACCTGGATAAGATCGCTCGATATACTCTCTGGTTTCCCAAGTACAGTCATTGGGATTAGCGGACCATTGAACTTTAACGAGCGGCACGTCCTTGTTCCGAAGGTGTCGCACCTCCGTGTCAAGCACGCGAATAGGTTGCTGTACAAAAGATAAGTCCAGTGAGATCTCAAGCTCTTGCAAATCAGGAGAATCAATTACAGAATCCGATTCTCGAAGACACTTTCGAAGTTGCGAGATGTGAAACACGTCATGAATGCCAGATAAATGAGCTGGAAGTGAAACTCTATAAGCCACAGGGCCAATATGTTCAGTAATAGAAAACGGTCCTATATAACGAGGAGCCAATTTTCCAGTCGCACTGAAACGCATAACCCCTTTCAAAGGAGAAACACGAATAAAAACAAGATCGCCGATCGAGAACTCGAGAGGCTTCCTATGGTTGTCCGCGTAGGATTTCTGGCGACTTTGTGCCTCTTTCATCCTCAATCGAATAAGATCAATCTTCTCAGAAGAATGACGAACAAAGTCCGGGCCAATAATAAGCTTCTCCCCAGATTCCAACCAACATGAAGGTGATCGACATGGCCTTCCGTATAAGGCTTCGAAAGGAGCCATACCAATACTAGACTGAAAACTATTATTGTAGGAGAACTCTACAAGAGGTAGGTGATCCTCCCAACTACCACCGAAATCAAAAATACAAATACGGAGAAGATCTTCCAAAATACGATTCACCCGTTCAGTCTGTCCGTCAGACTGCGGATGATAAGCTGTAGAAAAATTAAGCTTTGTTCCTAAAGCTTGCTGAAGACTCTTCCAAAAATGACTCGTGAATAAAGGATCACGATCACTCACAATAGAACTAGGAACACCGTGAAGTCTCACAATTTCCTTGACATACAACTTAGCCAAATGAGAAGCTGTCCTATTGGACTTAATAGGGACAAAATGAGCAGACTTGGTGAGGCGATCAACAATAACCCAAATACTAGAATGACCTGATCCCGAACGAGGTAGGCCGTCAATAAAATCCATAGAAATTTGATCCCACTTCCACAATGGAATCTCAAGATGTTGAAGAAGTCCAGAAGGACGCTGATGTTTGGCCTTCACACGTTGACATGTCATGCAGTTGCTCACATAACTCGCCACATCGCACTTCATGCCTTCCCAATAATAAAGACGACGCATATCGGCATACATCTTACTACTACCGGGATGAATGGTATACTTAGAACGATGGCAATCATCAAGAATGTCATGCCTAAGTGCAAAATCAGAAGGCACAAATAGACGGTTCTTCTTACGAAGACACCTATGAGAATCAATGCTAAAATCTTGCAACGCCTCATCACAAGATCCAGACTCACAAAGTTGAATAAAATGCAACAAATCAGGATCACGCCGCTGAGCATCGGCAATACGATCCAATAAAATAGGTCGAGCTCCCAAACTAAATAATAGAATAGGAGAACCAGAAGATGAACCTTGATCACGAATTTCACAAAAAGATAGAGTCTCATGAATATTCCATTCGGCAAGCATCGTAGAAATAACAGCCGAATGTTTACGACTAAGCGCATCTGCAACACGATTACCCTTACCAGGGGTAAACTGGATATCAAAGTCATAGGAAGCAAGAAACTCGAGCCAACGCTGTTGTCTCATATTGAGTTCCTTCTGAGTAAACAAATACTTCAAAGATTTATGATCGGTATAGAGAATGAAGAGCTCGCCCGATAAATAATGTCGCCAAATCTTCAAGGCAAAGACAATGGCGGCTAACTCAAGATCATGAGTGGCATAGCGAACTTCATTCGGACGCAGTTGCCTAGAAGCATAAGCAACTACCCGATCTCTCTGCATAAGCACAGCACTGAGACCACTACCACACGCATCGGTGTAGACAACAAGATCATGATTCCCTTCGGGAACCACAAGAATAGGAGCATTAGTGAGAAGTTCTTTCAATGTCTGAAAGGAAGCTTCACACTTGTCGGACCAAATAAAACGAATGCCTTTCCGAGTAAGGAAAGTGAGAGGAAGCACAACACGGGAAAAGTTCTTAATGAACCGCCGATAATAACCCGCTAATCCAAGGAAACTACGAATCTCATGCACATTCTCAGGCCTCTTCCAATTCTGGATGGCTTCGATCTTTGAGGGATCGACAGAAATGCCATCGGAAGATACAACATGGCCTAAGAACTTAACCTTATTCTCCCAAAAGCAGCACTTGGAGAATTTGGCTTTAAGCAGATGACGACGAAGAGTACTCAAGACAATTCTCAAGTGATTAGCATGCTCAGCTTCAGACTTAGAATAAATAAGGATATCATCAATGAAGACGAGAACAAACTTATCGAGATATTCCCGGAATACCCGATTCATGAGGTCAACAAAGAAAGCAGGAGCGTTCGTCAAACCGAACGGCATAACGAGCCACTCAAAGGAACCATAACGAGTGCGGAAAGCGGTAAGAGGTATGCTATCCTCCGCGACTCGTAACTGATGAAAACCTGTGGCAAGGTCAAGCTGAGAAAAGACCTTGGCACCACTCAATAGATCGAACATATCATCGATCCTAGGCAATGGATACCTATTTCTAATGGTCAACTCGTTAAGCTTGCGATAGTCAATGCAAAGCCTAAGAGTTCCATCAGACTTCTTCACAAAAACGACCGCGGATCCCCACGGAGAAAAACTAGACTGAATCAACTGCTTGGACTCGAGCTCTAAAAGCTGCTTCTTGAGTTCCTCATTTTCCTTTGTAGACATCCTCGTGGGAGGACGACTAACTGGCTGCGCGCCTGAAATGAGATCAATGCGGAACTCAATTGCCCGTTTGGGTGGCAAACCCGAAACAGGTTCAAAAACATCAGAAAAGTCACAAGCAATAGGAATACGAGATACATCATCACCATCTCGCGAATCAAGAGAATACAAAGCCATCTCGGAATTATCCACATCCCGAAGAACAAGAGATAACTGAGAAGGTGAATCAGGATGACAAAGATATAAAATTCTCTTGGAACAAATAATCCTGGCATCGTACCTCACTAGCCAGTCCATACCAAAAATCATATCAAAACCCAAATGAGAAACAACGTGCAGATTCGCATGGAAAGAAAAGCCACACAAAACAATCTCAATATCACACAAAGCAAACTAAGGGTCGCGGATCCCCCAATAGGATTCGCAATCCTTAAAGAAGTAACCATACAAGAAACATCCAAAGATAAATCATCCACAAGCTTCTTCGATACGAAAGAATGTGAAGCACCCGTATCGAAAAGAACTCGTATACTATGATCATGAAATAGAATTGAACCCTCCAAAATAGATGGAGTCATACCTTTGGATTGAGAAGGACCTCCAGAAGCATTAGCCACATTGAGCTTGCCAGATTTTGCATTAGCAGGAGCAGTAGGACAAGCAGAAACATGATGACCTTCCTTCTTGCAATTACGGCAGAAGAGAGGTTTTGGACAAGCTCGAATAATATGATCCGGAGAACCACAATTAAAACACTTTCGAACGAAAGGTGTTCCGGAAGATTGAGGCTGAGAGCTAGGACCACCGGTCTTCTTCTTCTTACAAGGAAAAGGCTTCTTCTGAATTGGAAACTGCTTCTTGTTGGGGTTTCTGGAAACCTCAACATCAACATCACTATCACACTCCTTCTCTACGGTCTCGAGATGAAGCGCCGAATCAACCAATTCCTCAAAAGAAAGTTTAAGCTGGAGCAACAAGGACTTCTTAAGATATTTCTTAAGGCCAGAAACAAACTTCAAATTCTTCTTATAAGAAGTGCTGATGAATTCAAGACCATACTGAGATAAAGCCTCGAACGATGCGACATACTCAGAAACAGAAGATTTCCCTTGCTTCAACTCAAGGAAGCGACGGGTCAATAAAACTTTTTCAGATTCAGGAACGAACTTGAGTTCAAATCATCCCCGAAACTGAGTCCAAGAAAGAGTAGACTCATCAATTTCAGCTACAAGAAGATCATACCAGTCAAGAGCACGCTCTTGTAATAAGCTAGAAGTTACAAGAACTCTATCATGGTCAGAAAGATCCATGCGAGAGAAAATACGGTCGCACGTGCGAAGCCAAGCTTGGACTTCAAGAACAGACTCGGAGCCCTTAAACGGCTTTCCTCCAAGATGAGCAAAATCACTGCACTGACGTGCAAAAGCAGACTTGCGAGGTGGAGACACTCGAGGAGGAACGGGAGGCTGAGTGCTCCTAAACAATTCCAAAAATTGATCGGCAGACATATATACGCCATCCGGATGCGAGCCACTAGATTGCCCAACATTCGAACGTCGACCCCTGCCTCTTCCAGACATAAGCTGAAAGTAAGATAAGAACAAGATTATTCACAAGGTAGATATTACAATATGGGATACTACGGAATAAAAATGCATTCCTAGACGTATTTCCAATATCTATCTAACCTTGATGGAATAAAGAGACACGATGATTCAAGGATCTGTATCACTTGTACACTTTGATGTGCCATAATATGTGCATCTATTCTGTGTTTATCACATTTTGTTCTGAACTCAGCTATGATACCACGCTGTGACGCCCCACTCCGAGAGCCTCGTTAACAAAGAGTATTATATAGATAATATTGTCGGCTAACGCGGACAATAGAGTATAATGGAAGCGACCATGTGCAATCTTACCTTAACTATTCACTAAATATGTCGAAAAGTAGAAACACATTAAAGTTCGACCTATTCAATAAATATTTAAAGCAAAACTACAATGGCTATAGGATCTATCAGAAGAAAATATAACAACTCAAATGTAATATACATCACAGAATAGTCGATCATAATATACACATACACAGATACACCACAGAGTATACAAAATAATACATGTCAAGTGGTACAGGAGACCACAATATACAGACGAGACGAAAGAGTATAAATCAGAGTTATAACAGATAAGGACTACAAAAGACGCTATAACAAAATGAAGCTAGCGAATAGACCATGCGGAAGCAAAATAGGCTAAGTCCCCAAAAGCACCTAACCTGAAACATCTCGGTCTGACCCGAGTATAAAATACCCGGATCAGTCTAGTTAACAAATCAGTTAGATAAACTGAACAATAATAAACCTGCAAGGTCATACAATATAATAAATATCTCTAGGGGAGATAACACAATCATCAACAAGAGATGAATCATATAGAACAAGCCTCATATCATCGGCAACATATAGAAACAAAGGATACAAACATCCCAAAACAAGCCAATAGGCAAACAACAAATACCAATAAGGTATACAAGTTCCACAAGGTAAACGCTATACTCCATGCGGCTCTAAAAGACCAATACCGAAGGGCGATACCAAGGGAATATACATATCAATGAAACATCATAAAATTTGCTCGAGCTCAGTACTGTACAAACAAGGATCCATGAGCCCGAAGACTCCAAACCCAAGTATCACCCATGCGGCACATAAGGCCAACATCAGAGCGAAACTATATAGGGCAACAAACCCGAAGGCACACACCCGAAGGCAACATACCCGAAGGCAACATACCCGAAGGCAACAAACCTAGGGAGACAGTCCGAAGACACTATCCCAGAGGCAACAAACCGTAGTGGTGAAGGTCGAAGACCCAGTACTGGACACCACTAACTGGCGGAATGTGTCACAACTCTCGAAAAGGAATCCGAAAAGTGTTAACGTATGTCCCATAACCACTCGTTCGCACTAAACGGTTTACTATCCGTCAGTCCCTTTCACACTCAAAGCAGTACAAAGTTTACCTCATCTCATCGATAAACCAAACCCGAAGGTCAAAACAATCAATCGAATAGGTCAAGGATTAATCAGAAGGATAAACGCATAGATTCATGGTCCGTGTTTTGCCCAACCATTTAATCACCCTCCCACTTCGTTCGAAGTGCGAAAGTGTGTGTGTTTTAAATAGAATTTATAAATTAGAGTAACGAACTTTTAAATGCGATTCGAGAGATTATTTCATAAAAACCCGTGGATTAAAATTAAAAGGAACCATCAAAGTCAAAACAATTGATAATCATACATAGGATCATCATGAATCAATTCAAATTGAAAATTCAATCCCAAAAGGCAAAGTGGGCTGAAACAGCAGGTTCAGTCGACTGAACAGAGTTTTTCAGTCGACTGACCCTGTACCTGGAAATTTTCTAGGTTCAGGAAACTTTCTGTTTCCAGGTTCAGTCGACTGTGCAGAGTTTTTCAGTCGACTGAATCATGCCTGGAAACTCTCGGGTTTCAGGTTCAGTCGACTGAACAGAGTTTTCAGTCGACTGAATCATGCCTGGGCTGTTTTTCAGCCTTATTCAGATGAAGAGCAAACTCTCCCAAAATGCAATCGGACGAATATTGGCTCTAAGGGCTTATGCCAATCGACAACCCGGCCCTATATGTTCCTCGATGCATCACCAAAACATGATTAAAACATCAAAGTTAGGATTTCAAAGATTTGAACCCAAAACACTAAAAATTGGAATATTTTCCAATTCAACCCAAACCAATTGCAAGTGCATATGAACAAGGTGTTAGGAATTCATACATAACATCAATGAAATCAAGAGAAGTAGATGTGAGTTCAAACTCACCTTTTTACACAAAACAAAGAAGATGAAGAAGCACAATTGCAAGGAATCAACCAACTACACTCCACTTCAACACTACAAGCTTCAATCTAGAATCAAAGAAAGTATTTCCTAAGTTAGGGTTAGGAAAATTACAGAAATTGAAGAGGAGAAGAGATGGAGAAGATGGAGATGAACTTACCAATGGATTCTCTTTGATTTTTGGAGCAAGAATCAAGCTACAAAGGAGAAACTAGGGCTTGCTAATTTCTATTTCTCTTTCCTTTCCCCCATTTCAGTTTTTAGTTTGAGAAAGAAATGAAATGAAGATGAAATGAAGAGAAGGGTTGAGCTAGGGGGTTAAGTGGGCTAGTGGGCTGAACCCAATCCCAAACCCAATAGGAAAAGTAGCCAAAATTTCACAAACTCCAAACATATCAAAGATTATACTCAAAAAGATCGCAAACGCCATTTTGGAACCAATGGAGGTGGTTTCGAGTTCCAATTCGACCGTTTGCAGAAAGTAACATTTCGGACCCCAAAATCCGAATAACGACGCTATATTTAAATCAAACATTTAAATATAAAATCGTTAAATATGCGGGTTGTTACAATAATCACCCTGTACAAAAGAAGAAAATATGTACCCTGTAACTTGTTTTTAAATATTATCAACCAATCTGCATATGTCTCTGTGAAATGTGTTTATATAGATCAGCTTAACCTCATTCAGTTCGAGCTGAGTAAAATCTAAAGTAAGCTCCATTCAAAACTTAAATAAAACATTCATCATCAACGAGGCCACCCAACAAATCAGAGATTCAAGAATTAGGAAATTCCAACCTGCAAATTTTCAAACCTGTGTAAAGTGAAACCTTTGTTCTTTTTGAAAACAGGTGAGTAACATTATTTTAAAAACATAAGTATATGTATATGGTTGCATGGTTAAAATCTGGAATAGGTTTGCTTTGTATATATGTATTATTCTACGCATATATGGAAGAATGGCTGCGTACATGTTGTAGTCTCTGTGACAATACAGTTTTTTAGTTCCAAGCTTGAGTTTGATTCAAAAATTATTATCACTTGATCTGTTAACATTTAGGACTTAAAATACAAACAAGAAATGTTTGTTTCATCCTAGATTAGAGTTTAAATTTTATTTGAGCTATAATAATTGTGTATATTGCTCTGGAAAATCAAAACAACAGAGCAAACATAAATAAGAGAAAAACCAAACATTCTACTTTATAAATTCAGGAACGTGAATCAATTTCTTTAACTAAAACTCGATTTTTGAAACTAAAATCACGTTTTTTAGTATAGGGTTTGGAGTGTATTTCTGGTTTAACCAGAAATTGATTTTTGGGTAGTTTCTGGTGATCTCGAGGTTCGGGGAGACCGGGGTTTCTTATGGTGATAGAAGAATGAGTAAGGGTACTGGAAAAAATAGTTGATGAAGTTCATCAGGGAAGTTGCGGTGGTGGGATTCTTTTTAGAACCTTAGTTTTAGTGATCAGCAAATGATCCATCGCGGCTTCGAATGTTGATCGAGTGCTTCAAGGTTTTGAGAGATGGAAGGGTGGGCGTAAGCGAAGTCGTGGCTGGAGTAGCCGAACGTCTGGTGGTCGGAGCTTTGTGATTAAGGCGTTGTCAGGTTTCGTCGAGGTGATGCTCCTGTTGTTTCCAAGTTTGGATTTCAAACTCGAATTCCATTTCGAGTTGAGATGGAGGAATCTGATGTTTGAGTTGATGTTCAGGGATGCTTGTCGATGGTGGAAGATCGTGGTCGATGGTCAAAATCGACCGAGGCTGCTGTGCATGTGCACGGTGTAGTGTTTGGTTGGTGATGTTTTGGTTTGGCTGTGAACAGGGGAGGTGGCTCGAGTTTAATTCGAGTGTTTCGAGTGATTGACTCGAAGTAATCTAGGGTTTTGCTCGAGGGAAATATACATTGCCTCAGGTAAACTTTCTAGCTACAGGTTTTAACCAGTAAAAGTTTAAATTTTTAAAAGCTAGGTTTTAAATTTGTAAATTGGTATTTAAATCAAAGATAAGTTTGGATTCAAATGAAGTTTGAATCTCAGTTTTTGAAATAAAGTAAAGTTTTAAAAATTTAAATTATTTGAACAAATTTTAAAAAGGTTTAAATAGTTGAATTTAAAAGTAAAGCTTTAAATAAACTAGAGATTTAAACTTAAGTTCAAATCTGGATTTAAATATAAATTTGAATCTTAATTTTGAAATAAAAGAAGTTTTTAAATTTAAATTGTTTTAAACAGTTTGAATGGTAAAGTGAATTTTTAAATTGATTTGAATTTAAAATGGAATGGTGTTTTAAATTATAAGATAAATAATTCATTAACTTGTGAAATAAAAAGGGTTTTTGAAATTGTTTTAAACTTGTTAAAGTTTAATTATTTTTATTTTAAATCCTAAATTTAAAATGAAATTTAAAAGTAAAATTTGAAAGAAATTGTCCTTAAGTACCTTGTTAATGATAATTGATCATTAATAAGAAAATGTTCTTCTTGAATAAATGAAGATTTATGACTTGTAATTATTAAGTTAATTAAAATGAATAATTAACTAATTCAATTAATTAATGATTTAGATTGACTAATTTAGTAATTAAGAGTTTAAACTAGTTAATTAAGGTTGAAGATAATTTATTTAGATAAATAAATTGATATTAAGGATCATTAATTAAATAAGGTTTTAATATTCAAATTAATGATCAGTAATTAATTAATCGAGTAATTAAGGATTAATTAAGTTATAGTAACACTAAGTTAATTAAATAATATTGGATTAATTAATGAGTTATTAAAGATAAAAATTAATTTGTAATTAAAAATGATGAATCTTAGTTAATTACTTTAGAAAAGTAATTAAAGAATTGTTAATAGTTAATGAAGTTCATTAATTAAGGATTATTTAATAATTAATATGATTAATTTTGAATAATTAATTAGATTAATTAATTTAAAGATAACCAATTGTAAATTGTTTAAGTATAATTACTTAATGGAAGTAATTAAGGCTTTAATTACTCATTGTAATTAATTCTATTTAATATGAATTGTTTAAGTTAATTAATTAAGTTTAATTAATTTAAACAACCATTTGATATTGTGATAAGTATAATTACTTAGGAAAGTAATTAATGATAATTACTGGATGTAATTACCAAGAATGATTTAATAGTGAAAGTAATTTGAGTATAATCACTTTGTATAATTAATCAAGAGATTAATTAGAGATAACAAATTATGGAGTAATTTATTTATTTGATGAAGTAATTAAGGGTAGTTAATTACTGAATGGGGTTAATTAAGGGTGATTATCAATTTGGTTTAATTGAAGATTAATTACTTAATGTAATTAATTTAAATAGAAAATATAATTAGAGATCATTAATTGTTATAATTAATGATGTAATGGATTTATTTAAAAATAATTAATAAATTAATTGATTGATTAATATAATTAATTAAGAAGTAATGTAATTAATTTTAGTAATTTAAAGGTTAATTTCTGTGTTTAGTTAAAGATAATTAATTTGTGAAAATAATTAAAGGATAATTACTTGAATACAATTAAAAGTAAATTAATCGAGGATGATTAATTAAATTGAATAATTGAGTGATAAATTAATTGATTGGCAATTGATTAATAGTGATATAAGCAATAAAATGGTGAAGTAATTAATTTAATTTACTTTAAATTAATTAGAGATTCTGGTAATTAATTTAATTAATTTTAAATTAATTATAGCTGATGTGATTGCTTATGTATGGATGGATGAAATTGTTTGCCTTGAATGGTTTGAGGTCTTAAATATGAGATAAATTATGCTATGTGAAATAGATGCTTTGATTTAAGTATGATGATAATATGGATTATCTGTTGTGATGATAATATGAATTATCTATTTATGATGATAATGTAGATTATCTATTGTAATATTGTGAATTATCTATCTGTGTGTATATGGATAATTGAATTGAATTGTTTTAAACTTTAAAACAACTTGGACTTAAAAGATGGCGTTTGGATTTCGATGAGTCCGGGATCGGGTTTCCATATTTGGATATTCCAAAACCACATCGATCCAAATTAATGATGGGTTGTGAATCTGAAGCGAAGACGAAGATTCATAGTGCAAGGGTTATCGTCGTTAACTCTGAGGGTGATTCCAAAATGAGTGTAACGAGATAATGCCTTCGGTTTCCTTAGAACCCTGAACAAACTTGTATGGATTGAATGCTTTCAGAACATCGTCAGGTGGGCGATGAGCATTCTAAGTGATGTGTTCTGATTTAAGGTAATCGTAGCCTCCAGCCTCATCAACCGGGAATGGCTAAAACAGGGGATGTGAAGCAAGGTTAGGTGGGTCATGTCCAAGCAAGACAAGATTTTCCACTGTCTAGATGTCCCTTTTTATTCGGCTGTGTGGACAGTTGTGAGCTCCAACTGTCGGGGTTGTCTTTTTCTGGACTGTTCAGTGAGGAATGGTTCCGGCCTTCTGTTGTTGGGGGTCGGGAGTGATCCTCCGTATGTTGATCTAGGCCACGTATTGTGACGGTCGGTACCCCAGTAGCCCTGCCATTGTATGGAATCCAATCTCCAATAAGCGCCGTACGTTTTGATTATGCCCAACTATGTTGGAATGTGAGATGTAAGCATTTCAGCTATTTCAGTATTTTACTTGAAAACCCTAGACACTGTTATAATTTCATGGAATTTCCTATAAAATGATTTGGTTAGCGTAAGGTAAAAAATTACCCATGTTTATGTGTGGGAAGTCTTACGTGATACCTTTTGTTAAAAAGGTTTTCAAAATTAAGCAACTTTAACATGTTACTCACACCAGACCCATGTCTGACCCGGAGTTTATTTCTGTTTTTTTTCCTAAACTCTCGGGTACTCAAATTTTTACGAGTAGCCAAGGGATTCAGGTTAGCTTTGACGAATTCTAGAGGAGCAATGGAGCAGGACGCTTCTACGTTGTAGATTATATATAGTGTTCCGCTGTGTTGGTATCTCTGTGTTGTATTGTGTATTGAATTGTATAACTAGACATGTGTCTATAATTGTCTAGTATGTGATGGATTATCTGTGTAACTCTGATTGATGTTGTATATTATGTAATACTTATGTGATTAATATAATTTATTTGTTTCCCTGTTTAGATTCTGATGTTGTTTTCTTCTTTCTCTTCTTTCTTTTATCTTTTCTATCCCTTTCTTTCTACAGGACGATATGGATTTATGGGGTCAGAAATCCGGGTCGTCACAATTGGTATCAAAGCGCTAGGTTAAGTGAATACCTAGGCTCTTGAGTGTTTTCTTTCTTGAGAGAGCGTATTTGTAATTTTGATATATATATATATATATATATATATATATATATATATATATATATTTCTACTTATTTATTGGGTTACTTGTTCAGGTTTTCCAATAAGTTATAGAGGTAGATAGGGTAGTGGTGTGTGTAACACGACTACCAATGGTTGAATATTTGAGGTTGGAAGTGCATCTGTCGAGACTGTAGACCTAATACCGTCTCGAGTGAGCTTTGGATTGTATAGAGATTTCATCGATCTCTGAAGAAGACCTGTTAAGGTTCGAAGTTCATCTTTGAAGTGTAAGTTTGGATGAGATAGAGTTTGGATCTGTTGGTTGGACAGAAGCAAGTTATGATATCTTGATACCTCAGGATGTAGTAACTGTGTGATGAGACACAGTGATTATGGATGTCTCCGAAGATGTTTCTTTGGAACAATTTAAGGAAGTATGTCTGCTTCGGTGTTGTGGCTAAGTTCTGTAGGGTGTTTCTGTTAGGTTTGAGGTCCGAGTTTCTCGAAGAGCTTTGGATAGGAAGTTTTTGGCATCTGAGTCAGCAATGCAGCTCGAAGTGTTCTGTATGTCGTCGAGGAGATCTTGTGGCTTAGCAGTTTTTCTTGAGGTAATTCCAGGGAGTAGCAGAGTGGATCCATTTCTTCGATGGATTGGCTAATTAAGCGTAGGTTGTTCTGTTTAGTAAAGAGAGAACGGTTTTTCTACAAAAGTGGCTCGGATTGATCGCAAAAGTGACTTGCGATAGCTGAGTGTTCTCTTGGGTTTTTTGAGATTTTTCTGGCTGTCTTCAGGAAGTAAGAGGTTTCCGCATCTGGAGATTGAGTTTGGTAAAGTAGCTCAGGTTTTAGAGGAACTTTTGAGTTTTCTTTTTGGATCCGTTGAACCGTATTTTTGGGATGTGCTATCCAGTTTGTGCTTGTGTTTGTCATCAGAATTTTTATCTATTTAGATCAGAGTTATGCAATGGAAGCCTGGTGGTAGCTGTTTTAGTGTGGAAGCAACTTGATGTTGCAGTGATTGGATTAGAGAGTTTCTACAGGAAATTTTTCAGGATCTGAGGCTAGATTGGGAGTGCATCTGTTTTTATCTTTTCCAGAAGGGAGAAGTGAGACCTTTTTTCTGATTTGGAATAGAGTCGTGTTCTGATTTTTGAGTTGATCTTGGAAAGAACATTTTGTTGGATTGTTTTGGTTCAGTTTGTTTCTGGATGCATCGGCAAGGGTTGAGCTGATCCGGAAGGATATAGGCAGCCCAGGATCGTCAGAAGAGTTTTGTGGATAAGTGACGCAGCGGATAATTCGAAACAAACTTCAATCGATGAAATGTAGCAATCGGTGAGTTGAGAATACTGCAAGGCCCAAATCCGTTGATCCAAAGATACCGGATTCTAGCTATCTTCGTCTCGTTGATCGCGCACGATACCGAGAAACAAAGATCTACGATTCTTCGCACGTTGATCTAGCGCACTAGATTCTGTGAATCGGCTTCTACGATCGTTGAATCGAGCGCACTCGATTAACCGAAAGAGGAGATAGGAGATCACACTCAACTACCAATTGGAGAAGAAAGCACAAAGCAATCAACAAGAAATTTTATTTCAAAATCAACCCCCTTAAATGTACAACACACTCCCCTATTTATAGAGTTTTCATAACACAACCCTTAAGTCGTGGCCGACTCATGACTCACGACTCATCATAAGTCATTACCGACTTAGCAACACAACAGACCGAAGTACATCACACGGCTCAAGAGCAAACGACTCAAAAACAACGACTTACGACTCATAACAGCGGCAAAAATAGACAACCTAAACATGACGACTTATATACAACACGAGTCATCAGATACAAACGCCATACGACTCAACTATATATGCATACAACACAACTCAACATATGTCACGACTCAACCGACTCAACACCCATACAAGTTACAACTACTCACGACTCAAGGCTTCACCGACTCATGGTCTTCCCTGCGGCACATCCCTTCAAGCGAGTCATCTCCGAACGACTCATCTACTTCCACTTCTCTGCTCTTGTTAACTCGTACACGACTTATGGATGAGTCATTGAGACGTGTATGACTTATCACCAGAAGCGGTGTCTCATTAGGTCGGTCCACATCTTCCTTCGTAGGTCGTTGCCGACCTAGACCTTCTTTGTTGAGTCGGAAACGACTCAAAGCCGCTTCATTAGCTTGCAACGTCCCTTCTCATGACTCCTTAGGTCGTGGACGACTCAAATCTACTCTCCTACGACTCATGCTGCCTTCACTGAGTCGTGTACGACTCATCACACTACACCACAAACTCATGTTTTCAGGAATTAAAGATTGCACAACTTCTTCTCTGGCCTTAGCTGCATCATCCTCCCCTGGTTGAGAAAAATTCGTCCTCGAATTTGTACATTCTTCTTCATCTGATTGTTTACCTCCGTAATATGGAACAAGATGTTTAACATTGAACACGTCAGACGTGTAAACATCTTCCGGCAGTTTCAACTTATAAGCATTTTTATTGATTTTCTTCACAATTTCAATTGGACCAATTTTCCGCGCCTTCAATTTATTGTATGTTCCTACCGGAAAACGGTCTTTTGTCAACACTGCATAAACCAAATCGCCTTCGTTAAATTCAACATTTCGTCGTTTCAAATCTACAGATTTCTTATATTTCTCATTCGATTTCTCCAATCGTTCCTGAACGATTCTATGACATTCCGTCAATCCTTCAACAAAATCAGCAGCTCGTTTAACCGTTCCCTTTGACTGTGGCACTACTGCCAATTCCAACGGTCCCCTGGGTATAGTTGAATATACAATCTGAAATGGGCTGAATCCTGTGCTACGATTCACTGCATGATTATGTGCAAACTCGGCTTGGCATAACTTCATGTCCCAATTCTTCAAATTATCCTGTACAAGGCATCGCAACAAATTTCCCAATGACCGGTTAACAACTTCCGTCTGTCCATCAGTTTGCGGATGATAAGCACTACTAAATTTCAGTTTCGTTCCCACCATCTTCCACAAACTCAACCAAAAGTGACTCAGAAAACGAGTATCTCTATCCGACACAATAGACCCTGGCAATCCATGAAGTCGATAAATCTCCTTGAAAAATAACTGGGCCACTCGAACTGCATCCGCTGTCCTTTTGCAGGCAATGAAATGTGCCATCTTCGAAAACCTGTCCACCACAACAAATATCGAATCATTTCCCCTTTGAGTTCTAGGCAAACCCAAAACGAAATCCATGCTGATATCAACCCATGGCTTAGACGGTACAGGTAATGGCATATATAACCCTGCATTCGTCGCTGTTCCCTTTGAAACCTGGCAAATATGACATCTCTCCACAAATCTCTCTACCACTTTCCTCATTGAAGGCCAAAAGTAAGATTGAGAAATCAACTGCAATGTGCGATCTCTACCCACATGGCCTTCTTCATGCAACTCCTTGATAATTTTCATTCTCAAACTGCTCTCAGGAATACATAACCGATTTCCTTTAAACAAAAATCCATCAATTATCATAAATTCATCAGTACTCCCATCCTTCACTTTCTCAACATATTTCACAAAGTAAGGATCTTCTTCAATCATTTCTGGTAGTAATTCAAACCCTGTCACCTCAACTTTCAATGTTGTCAGCAAATGACTCCGCCTACTCAAAGCATCATCCACACGGTTCGTCACCCCTGACTTATGTTTAACGACAAAAGTAAACTGTTGTAAATATGCAATTCATGATGCATGTCTCGCTGAAATCTTATCCTGCCCCTGTAAATGCTTCAATGCCTCATGATCAGTATAAAGAACAAATTCTTTCTGAAATAGATAATGTCTCCAATGTTTAACAGTTTGCACAACAGCATAAAACTCAACATCGTATGTACTATATCTCATTTTTGCTCCTGATAACTTCTCACTGAAATAAGCAACGGGTTTCCCACTCCGACTCAAGACTCCTCCAATTCCCACCTTCGACGCGTGCAATTCAAACAACAACTGAAAATTCGGTAAAACAAGAATTGGTGCTGTCGTCAATAGTTCTTTGATTCGTTCAAAAGCAACTCCCGCTTCCTCTGACCATATAAACTGTTTTCCTTTCATGCAATCGGTAACTGGTGCCATCACACTACTGAAGTGTGGAATGAACCTTTGGTAGAATGATGCCAATCCATGAAAACTTCTAACTTCAGTGATAGTTCTCGGCTGTGGCCAATTTCTAATAGCTTCAACTTTACTCTGGTCCACTTGGATTCCCTTCTCAGACACAACATATCCCAGAAATAACACACTTCTCGTCATGAACACACATTTCTTCGTGGCTGCATAAAATTGTTCCTCACAAAGAATAATCAACACTTCCCTCAAATGTAGAACATGCTCCTCCATACTCCTGCTATATATCAGAATATCATCGAAATAAACCACCACGAACTTCCCAATGAATGGTCTAAAGATTTGATTCATCACCCGCATGAATGTACTAGGTGCATTTGACAAACCAAATGGCATAACCAACCATTCGTATAACCCTTCTCTCGTCTTGAAGGCTGTCTTCCATTCGTCACCTGGTCTAATTCGAATCTGGTGATAACCACTCTTCAAATCAATCTTCGAAAAGATAGTTGCCCCACTCAACTGGTCTAACAAATCATCCAACCTCGGCATAGGAAATCTATAACGAACAGTAATCTTATTCAAAGCTCTACTATATGTACACATTCTCCATGTTCCATCCTTCTTCGGCACCAACAAAGCTGGTACTGCACAAGGACTCAAGCTTTCCTGAACACGTCCCTGCTCAAGTAACTCTTCCACCTGCCTTCGTAACTCTTCATGTTCCTTCGGACTCATTCGGTAATGTGGTCGATGTGGTAAAACTGCTCCCGGAACAAGATCAATTTGATGTTGAATGTCTCTAAGTGGCGGTAACTCCTTAGGTAACTCCTCTGGAAAGACATCTTCAAATTCTTTCAAAATTGGCTTTGCTTCTTCTGGAATCTCAACTTCTTCACTACTCTCTTTCCCAATCAACAAAAATACTTCAGACTCCTCTTCAACTTCTTTCACAAACTCCTTCAAAGACAATAAAGTTTTCAACTCTTCAATCTCTTCTAGCTTGCTCTCCTTCTGTTGCTGTTTCTTGGGAACCAAAGTGATTTTAGTACCTTCGAACATGAAACTGTAACTATTGGCACGACCGTCATGTTGAACTGCTCTATCAAACTGCCACGGTCTGCCCAACAACAGATGACATACGTCCATGTCTACAACGTCACACCAAATTTCATCTTTGTACTTCTTCCCAATAGAAAAATTAACACAAGTCCTTCGACACACCTTCACTTCACCACCCTTCCTCAACCATGCTAACTTGTACGGTTTAGGATGTTTCTCAGTTTTCAAGTTCAATTTCTTCACAGCCTCTGTCGAAATAATATTATCACAACTTCCAGCATCAATAACGAACTTGCAAACTTTTCCCAGAATAGTGCATGTCGACTGAAAAATATTGCTTCTCAACCAACTATCTTCCTCCTCTTGTTTTGGCGTCAAACAAGACCTCCTCATCATCAGATTACAACCTTCGTCTCCCGACACTTCTTCTTCCTCCTCAACATAAGGTGCATTTGAACATTCTGCCTCCTCACCATCATCCTCCTCAACTTCTGCAACCATGGTTCTCTTCTTCGGCTTCGGACATTCGTTGCTTTTGTGACCCAACTCCTGACAGTTATAACATTTGAACCCACTGCTAACCTTCGCCTTCTCAGCCTCCTTCACCACTGGTTTTGTAACAGGTTTAGGAACACTAGAACTTCCACTAACACCCTTCGCTTGATTATTGGAATTAGTAAACACACCACCTCCACGCCTTCCTTGCTTCTCCCAAGCTAACGCTTTCTGATGTGCCTCTGCAACTGATCTAGGATCGAACATATTAACCATATCCTGGATCTGCATTCTCAATCCCCCAATGAATCTAGCAGTTAGCTGTTCTTCCGTTTCCATAATATCATTCCTGGCAATGAGTTGGTAAAATTCATCAGCATAATCACTAACAGACTTCATCCCTTGCCTCAGATTCTGCAACCTTTGGTACATAAGTGACTGATAATTGTAAGGTAAGAAAGTAGATCTCATCAACTTCTTCATCTTATCCCACGATTCTATCCTTGACTTCCCCATTCTCTCCCTGGTAAGTTTAGTTTGCTGCCACCACGCCAAAGCTCTCCCCCTCAACCTAGTAGCAACCAACTTCACCCTTCTATGCTCAGGAACCTCCTTGAAATCAAAGATCTCTTCAACATTAGATAACTAATCAAGAAATTCTTCAGCTACCATCCCTCCTTTAAATTCTGGAATTTCCATCTTCATACTCGATTCCCATCGACGATCCTCTTCAACATCCCGAAATGAATTTCGAACTTGGTCTCGATCTCGATAATGAATACTAGCTCTATCACCCTCTTCAACAAAGTCAAACGTACGCCTACATCGATCTCGACCATTATCATCCCTTCGTTCATGCATGCTTCTTTGACTATGTCTCTCTTCATCCCTATATGCTTCATTGTCAAATTCACGTTGACTTCTTCTCTCTTCATGTGCATAGTCATGATGATCTCTTCGTGATGAAATTGATGTTTCTCTTCTATCTCTACAAGAATGTGGTGATACCCTCCTCGCTTCCGTAACCGATGGCGAAACTCGGTTTCCTCCATGGTTCGAGTTTGGTGATCTCCTCCTTTGATTCAATTCATTCATCAATTTCTCCAATTTTCCAATGCCTTCATCAAACTTCTCATTAATACGTTGTTCCATAAGCTCGGCTTCTTCTCTTCGATACAAAGCTTCAACGTTTTGATGACGATTAGCTCTCCTTGGTGGCATGATTGAAACTCCTCACAAAACTTCAACAATTTGAACACAAGACTTCAAAGCTTTAACAAAACAACAAGTCACAGCTTCCCTTGACTCGGCTTGCTCTAGCTCGGCAATAAGGAACGACTCAAAGTAAGGTCGGCTCCTACTCAAGCACAAGGTACGGCTCAAACCCTACAAGGCTCGGCTACTTCCCACAAGTATACACGGCCTTCAATTTCAAACACCTTCAACACTTTGATCCGAAATGGAATGGATCGAAAGTTCTCCCTCTTGTTGCAACTTCGATATGAACACGATGAACACAACTTCAAAAATTGGCTCCAAGAATCAACTTAGCTATGATTGGCTAAGTATGGCTCTGATACCAATAATGACGCAGCGGATAATTCGAAACAAACTTCAATCGATGGAATGTAGCAATCAGTGAGTTGAGAATACTGCAAGGCCCAAATCCGTTGATCCAAAGATACCGGATTCTAGCTATCTTCGTCTCGTTGATCGCGCACGATACCGAGAAACAAAGATCTACGATTCTTCACACGTTGATCTAGCGCACTAGATTCCGTGAATCGGCTTCTACGATCGTTGAATCGAGCGCACTCGATTAACCGAAAGAGGAGATAGGAGATCACACTCAACTACCAATTGGAGAAGAAAGCACAAAGCAATCAACAAGAAATTTTATTTCAAAATCAACCCCCTTAAATGTACAACACACACCCCTATTTATAGAGTTTTCACAACACAACCCTTAAGTCGTGGCCGACTCATGACTCACGACTCATCATAAGTCATTACCGACTTAGCAACACAACAGACCGAAGTACATCACACGGCTCAAGAGCAAACGACTCAAAAACAACGACTTACGACTCATAACAGCGGCAAAAATAGACAACCTAAACATGACGACTTATATACAACACGAGTCATCAGATACAAATGCCATACGACTCAACTATATATGCGTACAACACGACTCAACATATGTCACGACTCAACCGACTCAACACCCATACAAGTTACAACTACTCACGACTCAAGGCTTCACCGACTCATGGTCTTCCCTGCGGCACATCCCTTCAAGCGAGTCATCTCCGAACGACTCATCTACTTCCACTTCTCTGCTCTTGTTAACTCGTACACGACTTATGGATGAGTCGTTGAGACGTGTACGACTTATCACCAGAAGCGGTGTCTCATTAAGTCGGTCAACATCTTCCTTCGTAGGTCGTTGCCGACCTAGACCTTCTTTGTTGAGTCGGAAACGACTCAAAGCCGCTTCATTAGCTTGCAACGTCCCTTCTCGTGACTCCTTAGGTCGTGGACGACTCAAATCTACTCTCCTACGACTCATGCTGCCTTCACTGAGTCGTGTATGACTCATCACACTACACCACAAACTCATGTTTTCAGGAATTAAAGATTGCACAACTTCTTCTCTGGCCTTAGCTGCATCAATAAGAGACGGAGGAATTTGGATTCCGAAGTCGGAGATTTGATTTTGGATAAGTGTTTGGTCTTCAGGAGTGGATTTCCAGTTTGGATAACTGAAATTCAGTGTGTTTCACATATCTATGAGGGAGTACGTGTAAGATCTATCTCTGGTTGTAGAGCCAACAGTTCAGGAAATTTTGGTTGTTGAGTCAGACTTGTCTGTAGTCTTATATCCTGTCTTGTTTTGTTGATCTAGAGGAGTAGGAGCTCTGTAGCTTAGCAGTATTGATTGCTTGGATTCTGTAGGGCTAGTATCTCGGTGTTTATAATTGGGAAAACTCTAGAAATTCTATCCAGAATTTTTTTCTGGATAGTTAGATTTGTTTGTTTGGATGAATTGGTTGCTATGCTTGTTAGCATATGATTGATATATGCTTATGTTTTAAAATTAAATCTTTAATTGGATTATTAAATTACCTTTGTTTTAAATTTTGGGGACGAAATTCTTTTAAGGGGAAGGAATGTGATATCCCAGAATTTTTGGCAATATCAATTTAATAATCCGTGTTAAAATTAAATAGATTTGATAATATTGTTAATAATAAATTTGAATTGATTTAATAATCTTCTTTTAAATAAATATTTATCTGATAATTTATCTTTTAAAAGCTAATAAATTGTTTTCTATTTATAATATATATATATATATATATATATATATATTGTAAATAGATAAGCTTTGTTTTAAATTTAAATAAATAAAGGCATGTTTTCTAATTCTACAATTTTTGGTAATTTGGAAATTTGATTTAATTTAATAGTAAATAAATAAACATAGGGCTTTAAATTACTCAAGATAAAAGTTTAATTGTTTGAAATTAATTCTAGCTTAAGTTTAAATTAAAAATTATTTAACAAAAAGATTTGTTCTATTTAGGTATAGCTTGATAAATATGATTTAAAGTATATATATAAGTTTCAAATACAATTTTGTCAAAGGATGCATTAATATATATATATATATATATATATATATATATATATATATATATATATATATATATATATATATAAGAAAATAAGTAATTTATAATAAAGAGATAATTTCTTTTATAAATCATTTCAAATTGATAAATGTGTTATTTTTAAATAATATTAATAAATAAAATTATACATATAGAAATTCAAGACTATAAGTATTTAGTTAGAAATAGAAATAAACATATAAGATAAATTTATAGATTATAAAGTAAATATAGAACTTCACAATATTATAAAGCAACATGACTAAGAAAAATAAGAAGACAACAATAAAACAAGAAACAAAATAAATATATCAAACAAGAATATAAAATCTATGGCTGGTATAGGAGGACAATAATATACTTCAGGTATGACTAAAATAAAAAGGATAGGTATGCGAACGAATAAGTATATGGGTGTAGACTAGTACAAACAAGACAAGCATTTAATGCTAGCCACAATATTTCTTATCTCAGCCACCAAGCTAAGAGAAACATCAGCCTGGTAAATCAAACAATGGGAAGAATTCTCTGTTTTGGTACAAAATATACACTGTCTTGTACAAAATATAATAATCACCCTGTACAAAGAAGAAAATATGTTCCCTGTAACTTGTTTTTAAATATTATCAACCTATCTGCATATGTCTCTGTGAAATGTGTTTATATAGATCAGCTTCACCTCATTCAGTTCGACTTGAGTAAAATCTAAAGTAAGCTCCATTTAAAACTTAAATAAAACATTCATCATCAACATGGCTACCCAACAAATCAGAGATTCAAGAAGTACGAAATTCCAACCTGCAAATTTTCAAACCTGTGTAAATTAAAGCCTCTGTTCTTTTTGAAAATAGGTGAGTAACATTATTTTAAAAACTTAAGTATATGTATATGGTTGCATGGTTAAAATCTGGAATAGGGTTTCTGTGTATATGTGTATTATTCTGTGCATACATGGATGAATGGTTGTGTACATGTTGTAGTCTCTGTGACAATACAGTTTTCTAGTTCGAAGCTTGAGTTTGATTCAAAAATTATCATCACTTGATCTGATAACCTTTGTGTTAACGTAAAAATCAGAAGCTAACACCCCGGTGCAAGTAATGTAAGTATGAAAGCACCACCCGTTGATACGGGAATCAAAAGTAAGCAGGAAAATATCAGAAAGACAATAAAAGGCACAGTTTTTATAGTGGTTCGACTTATAGTCAAGCCTACGTCCACTCTCAATCTCTTTATTGCTGACTCAAGTACGACTTAAACAACTTTCTTTAATTACAACGCACTTTAAACTAGTAGATCAAACTTTGATGGAGAATAATCTTTCGAATCCATGTTGAATGATGTAGATTTTCTATTGAAGCTTGTCGTAGTGTCCTTGGTGTTTCGAGTGCTTGAAGTGCTATTTGAGTTGAGAGAACGGCAGAGTATCGGGGCTTCGTGAATGAGCCAAAAGATCCCCCTCTATATTGGAGTTCAGGCCGTATTTATAGGCCTCTTCGGAGTTAGGTCGCTGATGGGTAGGTCGTAGACCACATTTGAGCAACCTAGCAGAGGGAAGCTTCGGCCCTTCCTGGTAACACTGGTCTCTTCTGAATGAAGTACTAGGTCGTGGACGACTTAGTGGAATGGCTGGCAACCTGTAACATTTCCTAATTTTTTAGCTAAAAATAAATTGATAGTTGATTTAATATTTAGGGTTTAAATTTGGAAAAATTGGTAATCAAATTTAATTTTGGATTTAATTGTTAATTTATATAGAATTTATTTAGAATTGAAATATAAAAATAAAATTGAATTCATCAAATTTAATAATGTATATGTTCATACAAATGAATTATAATAGGGAAATTGAATTTTGAAATTTAATAAATATATAGACAAGGAATATTGTTGATGTGAAAATACTAAAATGAATATATTTAAAACAAATTCAATTTTATTTTGGAATAAATATGAAAATTCCAGAATGAGTTAAAATTATGTGTTATTAAATAATGTTTGGATTATAATTCAATTATAAACATTTTGAATAATAAATATAGTTGTATATAAATATATAAAAGCAATAAATGCAAGATTTGAATTTTTACTTGTACACAATATAAATAAACATAGTTAATGTGTATAAGAAAATAAAATTTGTAAATATAACCTAACTATGGATCTAAACATAAATTAAATTGAATATATTTAAATATCAATATACAAAATAAATAAATAAAATATATTTTAAAGGGATATGAATCATTTTTTCTTATAGTGTATAAATAGTTATAGAAGGAAAAAAAATAAATAGAAAATAATATAAGGTTATTTTGATGTAATGGGTTTTAAAAGTTGTAGCAATAAAATAAAATAAATACAAGTGTATGTAAATAACTTGTGAATAAATTAATAAAAGGCTACAAACATAGAAGCATGTTTACAAATTAAAAATAAAGTATGGGCTGAAACATAAATTTATTTGAATTTAGACAAGTGTAAGAGAATTCATATTTTAATTTACAAGTGGCAAGAAAATCTATTCTTTTGGATTTGATCTTTGGAAACATGCAAAAGGAGGAAAGAAAAGTCAAGTTGCTTTTATCTTTCTTAAAAAATTTGCTCAGATCTGAGAAAACAAACATAAAAACAATTCGAAACCATCTTCAATTTCAAATCTGAAACAATCTTCAAATCAGATCAAAGCAAGAAAAAAAAATTCAAAACAGAAGAATGGAAGCAAGATCAATTCTGGAAACCTGAGGCTAGCAATCCAATGCTTTCAACCTGGATCAAGCATTCAGGTTTAAATTTTCAAAAACAACAATCAAAAAGTTCCAGGAATTAGAGCAGAAGATCAAACAAAATCTTGGGATATAAAGCTTGAAGCAAAGCCCGGAGAAATGAAAATCAAAGTAGCAGTTCAGTAATCAAGTTTTCAAGTTTGCAGTCCAGGGTTGTCTCTGTTTCAAAAAAGAAAAAAAATCTGTAAGAAGATACTTTTAGAAAATTTTAAGTTAGAATCTCTTTTTAGAGATTTAAACAAGCAATTCATTTGGAAATCAATTCAAGGTCAGTTGCAACCTGGAACCAAACAGATTATCAATGTCTTGAATCAACAACAAACAAGAGCTTGCAGTTCGAAATTCAAACAGCTAAAGCAATAAAAAGGAAAAGAAAAAAAAAATTCAACAGCAGTACAGTTCTCTGTTCTTCATGACCGAGGTGAGCAATCTAGCCCTGAATTTGTTCTCTGTCTTGATGAATGCTTGAATGAATTGTCTTCTCTGATATGTGATGATTCTGAAATGTAAATCTATTTACATGTGTATGTATATATGTGATGCATGTCTGGAAACAGAACAAAGCTTGCTTTTGTTCATACACTCCAGATCTCAAAAAAAAAAAAAAAAAAACCTGTTTGCAAATTAAAAAAAATCATCCCACCCCAAACTTGTTTAGATCATAATTACTGAATGAAAGATGGTTATGTGAGTATAACATCATTTTTTAAATTATACTTAAGTTAAAAAATATTGAAGTGTCTCTGTAAAATTTTAAACATCAGTGCATGTTAAAATTAAGTAAAACTCAAACTTTTTAATTTATAAATCCAGTATTATAAATCGAAAACATCAACTAAAATATGATTTTTAACACAAGAGTCATGGTTTTTAGCTTGGGATTAAAGGTGTAGTTTGGGGATGAACTGGAATTGAACTTTTGGGGTTTCCTGGTGATCCAAGTGGTTGGAAGGGTCGGGGTTCTTCCTGATGATGGAGGAGCGATCAGAGATTCTAGGAAAAATACTAGATGGTGCTGCATTTCATTATGAAGGCAGCGGTGGTGAAATCCTTTTTGGAACCCTAGTTTTGATTAGGTTGAGTAATTGGATCGGTGGGGCTTCAATGGTTGATCGAGTTCGACGATACTCGAGGGGGGTGTTGGCTTGAGAGTTGTTGAACGCGTGGTCGGAGTTGCTGATGTTCCGATTGTCAGAGGAAGGCGTGCGAGGTAGATTTAGGTGGTCCATTTCAGTTCCTGGTTGAGTGAAATGGCTCGATTGTGTTTCTGTTAGTTTTGATCGGGTTTGGTGGACCGGAAGGCTTTGGAAGGGCATTGGCAACTTGCTGAAGGGGTCGACGTCAATCAGAGATGGTCATGGTGTCGGTGCACGTGAACGTGGGGGGATGCGTATCCGTTGTTGTTCGAGAAAAATGGGATGGAGTTTGGGAAGAAGACGTAGGCTTTGGGTTTGTTTTCTTTGGTTTGGGCTTCAGCCCAATTTGTGTGTCATGATTAATTTGGGCTTGGGTTTGTATTTTAGTTTGGGCCTTCAAAGGGGTTTATAGCTTAGGTTTTCAAAGCTTCAAATAAATATAGATTAAGTTTGTTTAATTATAATTATAAACAAGTTTAAGCAAGATTTTAAAGATTTAAATTAAAAATTGAGAATATTTTTCAAATTTGTTTTGGTATTTAAAATCAGATATTAGTTAAATAAATTAATAAGTATTTTCAAGGAAATATAATGTTGTGATGGAATAGTAATTAGGAAATGTTTTTAAGCTTTAACTAACTTAAAGGTTTAAGTTAATCTATGGGCTAATAATGAATTTTATTTTAAAGGTTAAATTTTAAAAGTTAATTGTTTTAAGAATTTATTGATTATTTATTTAAAAGTTAATTAATTTTAGGATAATTAATTGCTTAAAGAAAATTAAGTAGTTTTTTTTTAATTAAGGATTTAAAATGGATTAATCATGTAATTAAAGTATAATTGCTCAAAATAATTAAATTATGGTTTGTTAACATAAGTAATTAAGGGTAATCACCTATTGTGATTCATTAAATGGTAATTAATTAAGGGTTAATTAATTATGTAATTAACTTAAAGGTTAAATTAATTAATGTGATTAATTAAGGAATAATTAATTAATTAAGGATCATTAATTGGAAGGATAATTAAGGGTTAATTGATTAATTTCATTAATTAATATTAAATGATTAATTTGGGTAATTTATTCATAAGTAATTAATCCAATTTAATTTAAATCAGATAACTTAAATTTATTTTTACTTATGGATGTTTGGATTCTCTTGGGTGTTTGGATGGTTGATGTTTCTCATATGTGATGTGAGTTGCTATGTATTGATTTGTGATATACAGAATATGTTTCTGCGTAAATACCCCTTGGCTCGTAGAACGACATTTGGAATTCGATGCGACAGGGAGTCGGATTCCAATTGGTTATCCGAAACCCACATCGAATCGTTATGATGAATCTTTGTGATTGATTAATTTACTTTATCTGCAAATCTATTTATATAGATAAGCGTTATTGGAATATACCGCTTATCAATATTGTTATGATTGTAAAATGTGATGATTGATGTTGCTGCACCATTGTGTAAAACCCTTGGACCACACTTATACACACACAAATATGGATTGCACGTGGAAATCGGTTAAGTCACAGATTTTAATAATTTTTAAAGATTGAATTTTTGGATCCAAATAGTTTTGGAATTGGAATTTAAAGCTTTTCAATAGGAATTTTAAAAATAAAAGTTATTTTGAATAACTTAATAAAGTTTGAAATTTAAATAATTAGATTTAAAATTTTGAATTAAATATCTGAAATTGAATCCTATGATTTGGGGAATTATAATTTAAAAAAAAAGGATTATGCAAGTTATAAAGATGTTCATGTGGGTTTTAAACCATTTGGAAAGCATTGTTTTTGGGAACTTAAATTTAAACCCAAGTTTTTACTTAAATGGCTTTAACTTATGTGAAAGATTATCAAACCTTGTTTTGAAGTCGAAGAAAGTTTTAAATGGTATATCTTTTATATAAAAGATTCAAATTGAAAATGGTTTGAAAAGCTATGAATTAAATCGTTAACTAAAAGATTGGGTAAGTTAATCCAATATGAAGTGAAATTGTTTTGAAAAGCCGTAAGTAAACCTTTGTGGAAAATTGGTGAACTTTGTAAAATGAATCTTTTTATTTAAAAAGATTTGGAATGGTAATTTGTTTTAAACCATTTAAAAAAAAAGTTTTGGATAATAAGTTGTGACTTAGTCAAAATCCCTTTATCCATATGTTTTTAAATATTGCGATCATTTTTCGGTTTGGCCGGGAGAGGACCTTGTGTCATTTAACCCACTCCGAATAATGATACGTCGATATGGATAGCATTTGAAGACCGGTGGTGAAGACCGGGTATTTTCGAGAACGAAAGGATAACCCGTCGATTGTCTCTGCACTGAGTCGCGCCGGTATAGAGATTCCCTAAGTGATGGGAAGTCCGATCGGGATTGTGGATACCCGGATTGCAAGGGCTTCTTCGGAAGTGCCTTCGGTTCCGTTCGAGCCCGGAACAGACTTGTATGGTCGTGTGTCTGACACTAAACTTTGAGATATAAAGCCGATTTCTTTCAAATACATATCTGTTGGTGGCGGAGAATTTATTCTCTTAGCTTAACACCCTTCTATGAGACGTACGAGCTCAGAGGTTATGTAGTTGAAGGTTATCAGCGATATACTCCCAATTTGGTAGTGTGGCATGCTAAGTGTTGCTGTATATTGATGATCATTTGTTGATCATTCGTGATCAAAGAATGGCTTTATGGAAAAGCGTAGCTTTGTGGACGAGACCTCATCGAGCCTCACAACCCGGTAATGGTCAAAACAGGAAAGATGCGGCAAGGTTTCAGGGGTGGCTCCCCTAGAGTATGACCATTCCTTCTGGAAAAGGGTGGTATCATGGTATGGAGCCCAGATACTTACTCATGTGGGCACTGTAGTATATATCTATTACTATGTGATGTTGTTGGTGTAGAGGATCCTCGGTTAAAGGTCCCAAAGGACCGGGGGTGGCATATCTTAGGTTTTATTCCCCGGGAAGGGGGTAGCCGGCCTTGTTTGGCAGAGATCTGGGTGGGTTCTCGGGGCGTCCCGCCAGAGGCGTTCCCATGTGGCAATAGGAAGTTCCTTAGCCTGACCATTTGTTGGAAATCCATTCACCCAATACGCGCTTTGTACGGTTTTAGTTGTATTACCTGCCATCTACTTATGGTGGCTCCCCACTGTTTGGATGGTAGCTATAGTAGGCATAGTTCGAAATGTCTATGCTGGTTAGGATTTATATTATACTTTCAAAATGTTTTTTTCCACACTGTGCACTTATAGTAATAATATAAAAGAATTTTCCTCGTATCAAGCATATTTGACTATCATAAGGAGAAATCTCCTCCAATTCTGCATTTTCATTGTGTGTGTGGCGGGAGGCCTTATGGTAGTTTCATTTTCTAAAAAGCATTGCGGATTTCAAACTTAAATTCTTTGCTTGTTTTAAAGTCTAGTTGTTTTTGTTTGCTCATACCAGTCTCATGACTGACCTGGAGTTTATTGTTCCTTTCCTAAACTCCGGGTGCCCACTATTTTCCCACACGGGCAGTCTAGAGTTGGGTTTTCCAAATAGTCAGGTTTAGTAGGTTATCTGGAGCTAGTTGGGTCTTTGGATCGGACCAGT
This sequence comes from Allium cepa, assembly GCA_030765085.1. Taxonomy (NCBI): domain Eukaryota; kingdom Viridiplantae; phylum Streptophyta; class Magnoliopsida; order Asparagales; family Amaryllidaceae; genus Allium; species Allium cepa. Next base: position 760,880,797 of record CM060937.1, on the reverse strand, counting down.
CTTGCTCTCTTAGTGAATGTGATAGGGGGTTCGAGCTATTTCTGGATTGAACCTTTGGATTGAAGATGGAGTTCTTGGAGTTTGGCATTGAAGACATTTTCTTTCCGCTGCTATTTCTTGTATCTCTGTTAGTATTGATACCTATTGTACCATTCTGTTGTATTCAGTTGTATCTGATATTGTATCAAATGTTCTATATGATATTATTTCATTTCTTCCGCTGTGTCAATTACTTAATGTGTTATAAGCTCCGGCGAACCAGGTTCGACATTTGGATCTGCGACATTTGAATACAAGTGTCGTATTCGGTGCCGATTTTCGAAGGTCGAGTCAGGATCGTTACAGTGGTATCAGAGCTGAAGGTTAAACTTTAGCTCAGGAGTATAACACATTAAGTAGCTCATTAGAGATAGGGTGAAGTATATACCCTAGAATGAGTATATTCCTAAGATATTCGCTCGAATGCCTCAGTAAATTCTTTTACTATCCACTGATAGTGAGTATGAGTGCAAGAAGAGAACGAGATAGGGGACAGGGGGTACCACTATAAATGGTCAATACCCTGCAACAGTGGAAATAACTTTCTCTATCAATCCCCTTTGATTCGGTTCCCAAAATTCTATTGATATCTTGGTGACAACTCCAGAAAGAAGTTTCGGTAGGATGGTGGCCCTACGAATCGTATAGATAAGTCTCTATTTCTTATTCTCTTCGCCAAATTTCTATCAGCTTTTCGACTTTAACTTTAGAAAAATTGAAATTTAATTTGAAATAAATTGGTTAACCAAAATATAAAGCTAAATAGATTGTATCGATAAAATGATATCGGTTAAAACCAAATGTAAAATTTTATTGTCATTTCTTGTGAATGTCAAAGTCAAGTCCGAAGTGGGACAAGATATATGCTTTGGGGTGTTCTGACTTAAGTTTGGAATCCATATCTAGTATTTGAGGATTTCGAAAGATTAAATCCATCTATCTATCATTGGGTCTCGATATATTCTACGAGTGGTTAGTTACTCCTTCGAACTAACTAGTGCCCCTGCATATTTCGTAGATCTGGTGACCCGAGCATCTTGTGTAGTATCGAATGAGTTTGTTCTCATATTATTGATATTCTGATTTGGTAAACCGAATACAGAATAAATATTTCGACCTGATCTGATCAATCGTGTATTTATCTATCATCTATTCTTTCTCGTCTCCCTTGCAAATTTCGGGGACGAAATTTCTTAAGGTGGGGAACATGTAACATTCCTAATTTTTTAGCTAAAAATAAGTTGATAATTGATTTAATATTTAGGGTTTAAATTTGGAAAAATTGGTAATCAAATTTAATTTTGGATTTAATTGTTAATTTATTTAGAATTTATTCAGAATTGAAATATAAAAATAAAACTGAATTCACCAAATTTAATAATGTATATGTTCATACAAATGAATTGTAATAGGGAAATTGAATTTTGAAATTTAATAAATATATAGACAAGGAATATTATTAATGTGAAAATACTAAAATTAATATATTTAAAACAAATTCGATTTTATTTTGGAATAAATATGAAAATTCCAGAATGAGTTAAAATTATGTGTTATAAAATAATTTTTGGATTAGAATTCAATTATAAACATTTTGAATAATAAATATAGTTGTATATAAATATATAAAAGCAATAAATGCAAGATTTGAATTTTTACTTGTACACAATATAAATAAACATAGTTAATGTGTATAAGAAAATAAAATTTGTAAATATAACCTAACTAAGGATCTAAACATAAATTAAATTGAATATATTTAAATATCAATATATAAAATAAATAAATAAATAAAATATATGTTAAAGGGATATGAATCATTTTTTCTTATAGTGTACAAATAGTTATAGAAGGAAAAAAAATAAATAGAAAATAATATAAGGTTATTTGGATGTAATGGATTTTAAAAGTTGTAGCAATAAAATAAAATAAATACAAGTGTATGTAAATAACTTGTGAATAAATTAATAAAAGGCTACAAACATAGAAGCATGTTTACAAATTAAAAATAAAGTAAGGGCTGAAACATAAATTTATTTGAATTTAGACAAGTGTAAGAGAATTCATATTTTAATTTACAAGTGGCAAGAAAATCTATTCTTTTGGATTTGATCTTTGGAAACATGCAAAAGGAGGAAAGACAAGTCAAGTTGCTTTTATCTTTCTCAAAAAAATTTGCTCAGATCTGAGAAAACAAACATAAAACAATTCGTAACCATCTTCAATTTCAAATCTGAAACAATCTTCAAATCATATCAAAGCAAGAAAAAAAAATTCAAAACAGAAGAATGGAAGCAAGATCAATTCTGGAAACCTGAGGCTTACAATCCAATGCTTTCAACCTGGATCAAGCATTCAGGTTTAAATTTTCAAAAACAACAATCAAAAAGTTCCAGGAATTAGAGCAGAAGATCAAACAAAATCTTGGGATATAAAGCTTGAAGCAAAGCCCAGAGAAATGAAAATCAAAGTAGCAGTTCAGTAATCAAGTTTTCAAGTTTGCAGTCCAGGGTTGTCTCTGTTTCAAAAAAGAAAAAAAACTGTAAGAAGATACTATTAGAAAATTTTAAATTAGAATTTCTTTTTAGAGATTTAAACAAGCAATTCATTTGGAAATCAATTCAAGGTCAGTTGCAACCTGGAACCAAACAGATTATCAATGTCTTGAATCAACAACAAACAAGAGCTTGCAGTTCGTAATTCAAACAGCTAAAGCAATAAAAAGAAAAAGAAAAAAAATTTCAACAGCAGTACAGTTCTCTGTTCTTCATGACTGAGGTGAGCAATCTAGCCCTGAATTTGTTCTATGTCTTGATGAATGCTTGAATGAATTGTCTTCTCTGATATGTGATGATTCTGAAATGTCAATCTATTTACGTGTGTATGTATATATGTGATGCATGTCTGGAAACAGAACAAAGCTTGCTTTTGTTCATACACTCCATATCTCAAAAAAAAAAAAAACCTGTTTGCAAATTTAAAAAAATCATCCCACCCCAAACTTGTTTAGATCATAATTACTGAATGAAAGATGGTTATGTGAGTATAACATCATTTTTTAAATTATACTTAAGTTAAAAATATTGAAGTGTCTCTGTAAAATTTTAAACATCAGTGCATGTTAAAATTAAGTAAAACTCAAACTTTTTAATTTATAAATCCAGTATTATAAATCGAAAACATCAACTAAAATATGATTTTTAACACAAGAGTCATGGTTTTTAGCTTGGGATTAAAGGTGTAGTTTGGGGATGAACTGGAATTGAACTTTCGGGGTTTCCTGGTGATCCAAGTGGTTGGAAGGGTCGGGGTTCTTCCTGATGATAGAGGAGCGATCAGAGATTCTAGGAAAAATACTAGATGGTGCTGCATTTCATTATGAAGGCAGCGGTGGTGAAATCCTTTTTGGAACCCTAGTTTTGATTAGGTTGAGTAATTGGATCGGTGGGGCTTCAATGGTTGATCGAGTTTGACGATACTCGGGGGGGGGGGGGGGGGGGGGGGTGTTGGCTTGAGAGTTGTTGAACGCGTGGTCGGAGTTGTTGATGTTCCGATTGTCAAAGGAAGGCGTGGGAGGTAGATTTAGGTGGTCCATTTCAGTTCCTGGTTGAGTGAAATGGCTCAATTGTGTTTCTGTTAGTTTTGATCGGGTTTGGTGGACCGGAAGGCTTTGGTAGGGCATTGGCGACTTGCTGAAGGGGTCGACGTCAATCAGAGATGGTCATGGTGTCGGTGCACGTGCACGTGGGGGGGGATGCGTATCCGTTGTTGTTCGTGAAAAATGGGATGGAGTTTGGGAAGAAGACGTAGGCTTTGGGTTTGTTTTCTTTGGTTTGGGCTTCAGCCCAATTTATGTGTGATGATTAATTTGGGCTTGGGTTTGTATTTTAGTTTGGGCCTTCAAAGGGGTTTATAGCTTAGGTTTTCAAAGCTTCAAATAAATGTAGATTAAGTTTGTTTAATTATAATTATAAACAAGTTTAAGCAAGATTTTAAAGATTTAAATTAAAAATTGAGAATATTTTTCAAATTTGTTTTGGTATTTAAAATCAGATATTAGTTAAATAAATTAATAAGTATTTTCAAGGAAATATAATGTTTTGATGGAATAGTAATTAAGAAATGTTTTTAAGCTTTAACTAACTTAAAGGTTTAAGTTAATCTATGGGCTAATAATGAATTTTATTTTAAAGGTTAAATTTTAAAAGTTAATTGTTTTAAGAATTTATTGATTATTTATTTAAAAGTTAATTAATTTTAGGACAATTAACCACTTAAAGAAAATTAAGTAGTTTTTTTTTAATTAAGGATTTAAAATGGATTAATCATGTAATTAAACTATAATTGCTCAAAATAATTAAATTATGGTTTGTTAACATAAGTAATTAAGGGTAATCACCTATTGTGATTTATTAAATGGTAATTAATTAAGGGTTAATTAATTATGTAATTAACTTAAAGGTTAAATTAATTAATGTGATTAATTAAGGAATAATTAATCAATTAAGGATCATTAATTGGAAGGATAATTAAGGGTTAATTGATTAATTTCATTAATTAACATTAATTGATTAATTTGGGTAATTTATTCATAAGTAATTAATCCGATTTAATTTAAATCAGATAACTTAAATTTATTTTTACTTATGGATGTTTGGATTCTCTTGGGTGTTTGGATGGTTGATGTTTCTCATATGTGATGTGAGTTGCTATGTATTGATTTGTGATGTACAGAATATGTTTCTGCGTAAATACCCCTTGGCTCGTAGAACGACATTTGGAATTCGAAGCGACTGGGAGTCAGATTCCAATTGGTTATCCGAAACCCACATCGAATCGTTATGATGAATCTTTGTGATTGATTAATTTACTTTATCTGCAAACCTATTTATATAGATAAGCGTTATTGGAATATACCGCTTATCAATATTGTTATGATTGTAATATGTGATGATTGATGTTGCTGCGCCATTGTGTAAAACCCTTGGACCACACTTATACACACACAAATATGGATTGCACGTGGAAATCGGTTAAGTCACAGATTTTAATAATTTTTAAAGATTGAATTTTTGGATCCTAATAGTTTTGGAATTGGAATTTAAAGCTTTTGAATAGGAATTTTAAAAATAAAAGTTATTTTGAATAACTTAATAAAGTTTGAAATTTAAATAATTAGATTTAAAATTTTGAATTCAATATTTAAAATTGAATCCTATGATTTGGGGAATTATAATTTAAAAAAAAAGGATTATGCAAGTTATAAAGATGTTCATATGGGTTTTTAAACCATTTGGAAAGCACTGTTTTTGGGAACTTAAATTTAAACCCAAGTTTTTACTTAAATGGCTTTAACTTATGTGAAAGATTATCAAACCTTGTTTTGAAATCGAAGAAAGTTTTAAATGGTATATCATTTATATAAAAGATTCGAATTGAAAATGGTTTGAAAAGCTATGAATTAAATCGTTAACTAAAAGATTGGGTAAGTTAATCCAACATGAAGTGAAATTATTTTGAAAAGCCGTAAATAAACCTTTGTGGAAAATTGGTGAACTTTGTAAAATGAATCTTTTTATTTCAAAAGATTTGGAATGGTAATTTGTTTTAAACCATTTAAAAAAAAGTTTTGGATAATAAGTTGTGACTTGGTCGAAATCCCTTTATCCATATGTTTTTAAATATTGCGCTCATTTTTCGTTTTGGCCGGGAGAGGACCTTGTGTCATATAACCCACTCCAAATAATGATACGTCGATATGGATAGCATTTGAAGACCGGTGGTGAAGACCGGGTATTTTCGAGAACGAAAGGATAACCCGTCGATTGTCTCTGCACTGAGTCGCGCCGGTATAGAGATTCCCTAAGTGATGGGAAGTCCGATCGGGATTGTGAATACCCGGATTGCAAGGGCTTCTTCGGAAGTGCCTTCGGTTCTGTTCGGGCCCGGAACAGACTTGTATGGTCGTTTGTCTGACACTACACTTTGAGATATAAAGCCGATTTCTTTCAAATACATATCTGTTGGTGGCGGAGAATTTATTCTCTTTGCCTAACACCCTTCTCTGAGACGTACGAGCTCAGAGGTTATGTAGTTGAAGGTTATCAGAGATATACTCCCAATTTGGTAGTGTGGCATGCTAAGTGCTGCTGTATATTGATGATCATTTTATGATCATTTGTGATCAAAGCATGGCTTTATGGAAAAGCGTAGCTTTGTGGACGAGACCTCATCGAGCCTCACAACCCGGTAATGGTCAAAACAGGAAAGATGCGGCAAGGTTTCAGGGGTACCTCCCCTAGTGTATGACCATTCCTTCTGGAAAAGGGTGGTATCATGGTATGGAGCCCAGATACTTACTTATGTGGGCACTGTAGTATATATCTATTACTGTGTGATGTTGTTGGTGTAGAGGATCCTCGGTTAAAGGTCCCAAAGGACCGGGGGGTGGCATATCTTAGGTTTTATTCCCCGGGAACGGGGTAGCCGGCCTTGTTTGGCAGAGATCCGGGTGGGTTCTCGGGGCGTCCCGCCAGAGGCGTTACCATGTGGCAATAGGAAGTTCCTTAGCCTGACCATTTGTTGAAATCCATTCACCCAATACGCGCCTTGTACGGTTTTAGTTGTATTACCTGCCATCTACTTATGGTGGCGCCCCGCTGTTTGGATGGTAGCTATAGTAGGCATAGTTTGAAATGTCTATGCTGGCTAGGATTTATATTATACTTTCGAAATGTTTTTTTCCACACTGTGCACTTATAGTAATAATATAAAATAATTTTCCTCGTATCAAGCCTATTTGACTATCATAAGGAGAAATCTCCTCCAATTCCGCGTTTGCATTGTGTGTGTGGCGGGAGGCCTTATGGTAGTTTCATTTTCTAAAAGGCATTGTGGATTTCAAACTTAAATTCTTTGCTTGTTTTAAAGTTTAGTTGTTTTTGTTTGCTCATACCAGTCCCATGACTGACCTAGAGTTTATTGTTCCTTTCCTAAACTCTGGGTGCCCACTATTTTCCCACACGGGCAGTCTAGAGTTGGGTTTTTCAGATAGTCAGGTTTAGTAAGTTATCTGGAGCTAGTTGGGTCTTTGGATCGGACCAGTCTTGCTCTCTTAGTGAATGTGATAGGGGGTTCGAGCTATTTCTGGATTGAAGCTTTGGATTGAAGATGGAGTTCTTGGAGTTTGTCATTGAAGACATTTTCTTTCCGCTGCTATTTCTTGTATCTCTGTTAGTATTGATACCTGTTGTACCATTCTGTTGTATTCAGTTGTATCTGATATTGTATCAAATGTTCTACATGATATTATTTCATTTCTTCCGCTGTGTCAATATTTAATGTGTTATAAGCTCCGGTGAACCAGGTTCAACGTTTGGATCTGCGGCATTTGAATACAAGTGTGGTATTCAGTGCCGATTTTCGAAAGTCGAGTCAGGATGGTTACACAACCTTACAGCACTAAGATATCCGATGTAGCGACCTAAGATGACTTGTTAACCCACTATGTCGCATAGCCCATTAGGTCATTAGGTCACTTGTGATTTTAGGTCGCTAGGTCACGGACCTCTTTAGGTCGCAAGGCCTTTTAAGTCACTAGGTCGTTGGGCATTTTTATTCCTTGGGCCGTTAGGTCGCTCCACCTCTTAGGTCGGTAGGTCGCTGCTTGTTAGGTCGCCAACTCGCTTCTTACTTTAGGTCGCTAAGCCGCCAGGTCTTTTAGGTCGCTGTTCTTACGTAAGTCGTTGGGTCGCTCCAATTTGTTAACCTCTTTAGGTCGCTTCGGTTGTTGAGTCGCTAGTTCGCATAATAAAGGAATTAGCATTTGCCCCTCGAAGTACACGCCTAGGTCGTAGGTCGTGTGCTTCGACTTAGTTCCTTAGGTTGTGAGCGACTCAAACGGTTTGCCTGGTCGCGTGACAGTATGCCTTCCTTTCATATAAATTGCGTAACCCGCTCCTTCTTCTCTTTACCTGCTCCATCACTCTAAGCCGCCATTAACAAATATTCGAGCTTCCACAGGCGAATTTGGGCTAGCCAGTTGTCGATTCATTTTCACCATCGCATTGTGTAAGTAAACTCGACCTTTATCCTATCCACTATCACCATCAAATCATGAATTCCAATCTTCTGACTCCGTACCAATTTCGTACATCGCGCTTCATTCTTGAGTTATGCTGATCGCCATTAGCCATGTTGCCATTGCGATCCATGAGAGCATAGCATGGTACCGTATTTATGATAGATCTGAGATGATTCAGATCAATATTTGGGTGATTTGGTGGTATGGATAGACGATGGGTTTCGTTGAGAAGATGGTGGATTTTCGTGGCTAATGAGTTATCCGGTTAGGATGTAGGAGTTGCTGGATAGAGAGGAATAAAGCGAGGTAGGGAAAAAAAAATCATAGTGGTGCCAACAGGAGATGGTCCAAGGCTGCAAGTTTCAACAGAGGCGACCTAACACGTCCGAACGACTTAAGAGACTTTGCGACCTAATGTGCTTAAACGACCTTAGTGCCCGCGATTTAAATTGCGCACGACTTAACTTCTTAGGTCGTGTTAGTATCCTGACGACCTAGGACTTAGTCAGATTTACACTGTCTTGATTTGAAGCTTAGTGACTTAAACTTTAGATCATGCGAGTGACCTCGGTCTTGGATGCGCACAACCATGCCTTGTTTTTTTTGCGACTTAACTCACTTGCGATTTATCATATCTGCGGCTTAGGCTTTAGGTCGCGGCCGAGCTAGGACTCGTATGATTTTGCACTGTCGAGAAACTTCTTGCGGCTTATACCTATCTCGCTTACTTGTTAGGTCGCGTACGACCTAGGACTCGAGCAAATCCTCAATGCCTTGACTTGAAGCCTTTTAATTTGAACTTTGAAATGTCGAGATAACTCGCATGACTTTGCTATGCTTGCTTAACGTATTATACCAAATTTGACGCTAATAACCTGTTAAATACAACATTTGCAAAAAACTAGGGCGAATATACTGCCACTGATTGCCCACATCAAATGACAGATTAGTTGGTAAAGGATAATCAACATAAAGAGATTACATGAAATGCTGTGAATCAAAAAACTCAAGTGAAGTATTAAAGAAAAGCAACGTTTAACTAACACTGATTCGTTTGCATTAACACTGCACTTACATTTGGACTCAAAACAACAAACTCTGAAACTTTATAATTGACAAATGTTGGTTAGTTTAATTTCAGTTATATTTGCTTGTTGCTTTGTTAGTTTTACACAGCACTTCACACATTTAGGAAACGTGCACCTTCACATTTGAACATCCAGTTGCTTATGTAGAATGGCTTCAATCAAGAAGAAATGATAGAACAAACTGGAGTGGCCTCTAAGATAGCCCTTCCAGTGGAGAATCCTCCAGAAAGAACTCCGACTACCTTAACTCAGAGAGCATTTAACCAATTACGCCTTCAATTTGGTCTTCCTGAGGGTGGTGCTCAACTTCCCGGACCGAAGGATACTGCCAACGGTCCTCCTCTCGGTTTTGTTGCGGTCAATCGTCAAATGTGCTTGAGCGGGGCAATTCCTCCTTTCAACAATTTTCTTTGAGCACTTCTCCTTCAGTTGACTATCTCCCCGTTCCAGTTGCACCCCAATGGCTATGCCATCTTGATGGGGTTATATGTTTTATTTAGGAGAACTCTGGATCGTCTGCCGAGTTTCGAAGAAATTTGCTACTTATGTTCATTCGCAAAGAATAAAGACCACCTCTCCATAATTCTTGTAAGAAGCGCTAGGAATCGCAAGCTCATTACTGATCTTTCCGAAAGTGCTCATGCATTTTTGAACCAGTTTTTCTTTGTTCGCTGCCACCCAGGGTTTTATGCCATATGGAGAGTAGGAAGTAAGATTACTCGCTTCTATCTTTCCATTCGTGAGCTTTTTCGAGATCTAAGTTGCTAAATCTAATTCCACTCTTTCCTTTTTTAGCACTTCCTCCTGCCTCTAGAGATCCAAGCCACAAGCAGATTTTTGAGAGACTGAATGCTGTGGCTGCTGAGTAGAGAGGTATAAAATTTCTGCTGAAGGATGAATTCCTACATCAGTTTGGAATTTTACATTCTTCCCGTTCTACACATCCTCACGAAGTCCCAGACTCCCCAGCTAAAGCATCAGATGCCCCAACTTCTGCTGAAGAACCTGTACTAAAAGAACTTACTGTCGAAGCCTCGTTGGTAAAGTGTTCTACTCCAATAGACGTTGCGGGGCCATCTGGAAAGCCTGCCCTTGCCCCAGTTATCGAAGAAGAAGAACTTTCCCAACGATTCGGGGAATCCGGTAACAAAGCGACTGAGAGAGCGAGTCCTGCCAAGCATAGTGGTGACGATACTTTTGAAGGATTGAGTCATCTGTTGATAACTACTTAGGAGCTTTTTAAATATGACCCCACTACAACCACAGTTATCCCTCCAGTAGTAGAAGCCACGTCTGTCTTGCAACATTTTCCATTAGCCCAAGAGTTGACTCCTGCTCTTACTCTCCGACCGAAAAGCGGTTTGTAATTTGACGCGTGTATTTGCACATTACACACACTTAGGATTTTTCAGCACCTATTTGCACTCAACTTTTGTACTTCAAGGACTAATCAAGTTTTGTCCCTTTCTCATTTTCAGGTTCTACAATGGGGCGTAGCGGTTCCTATTATGACGACTTTCAACAGTATGGAAGGCGTGGTCAGTAGATTATAGGTGTTATCTTTCCGTCCATAGGGAAACTGATGAAGAGAGAGCTGCTCGAAAAGTTCAAGAAAGAAGAGCGTATGAAGAAAGGTATGGAAGAACAGATGAGCAACATGACTCTTCTCGTAGAGGCGACGACTCTCATAAAAGAAAAACTTATGACGATAGAGGAAAGAGTCATGACATCGAAGAACCAAGCAAGCGGGCCAGGCTTGATGAAAAGACTGCATCTGCAACTTTAGAAAAAGCCGCTGCTCTCACTTCTCCTAAAATTCCTTCAAAGTCTCCTGCCCTTGAAGGAGCCGACATACAGATACTTCTCGGAAGACCCTCGTACCAAGTTGAGAGAGGTCTGCCAACCCTTCAAAGTCGGTTCCCGCATTGGTGCTTAAAGGGAGTCCACTTCGACCTTGACTTGGTCCCATCGACAAAGAGGCCATGCTACGAAATATTGACACTGTTAAACTTGATATTGAGAGAATGTCAGGGTGGCAAAAGCTCGTCGATGAGCTTCAGAGGGTGAACCGGGCCAACCTTGAAGCTATGCTGACGATGGAGAACGACAAGTCTGAATGGCAGAAAATTCTTGATCAGCCCAACATCAAAATGGAAAACATCGCTGAGTACAACAAAATCTTGAGGCGGAGGTCGAGAAACTTAAGCACGAGCTTGCTACTTCTTCCACCTCTTATACTCAAAAGGAAGAAGTGCTTCAGAAGCAAGTTCGAGATGCTCATGCCGCCCAACGGTATGTCAAAACCCAACTTGAAGCTACACAGAAGACGGTGGAAAAATATGGTGCTGACTTTGCAGAGCTATGGGAGAAAGCTAACTCCCAGGACTTAGAAATCATGAGGCTGAAAGCTCAATTATTAAAGACTGAGAAAGAACGTGATGAGGCCATGGCTGGAAAGAGAGCCGCTGAACAATCTCATGAAGAGACAAAAGCCAACATCAGCTCTACTCTGTTTGATTTTTACGTCCAAAGAGTCTTGGGGCGTGGCAGCCTTGCATTTTTGGAGCCTAAATATGAAATCACTTTGACTGAAGTGTGGGAGGCTGTAATGGATATGCTCAGAGGTGCCGGTTATTTCGAAGATGAACTTGAGGCGCATTACTTTGATGACGAAACTCGTGCTGCTCTTGCCAGAGGAAAGGAGCAGCTTGTTAAAGTACGAGCCGAAACGATGGGAGGGGAGTATCCAGAGAAAGAAGCACCTTTAATTGCCCCTGTCCCTCCTTCGACTTCGGCCGACATTGATATCATAGGCTCCGGTTCCCATTCTCCGCCCACGGCTAAAGTCGTAACTGAGATTACAAGCGCACAGGGTGGAGACGATGGCGAAGAAAGCACTGAAGCACAAGCTTATGAAATTGACGTTAGAAAGCCAACTTCTCCAGGTAACTTTAATGCTGATCTTGCTCAAGTAGACTGCTCATTTGCTTCACATGATTTTGATGAGCTTCTTGATTATTTCCTAAATCTCAACGAGCCTTTATCTCCTCTCTTTACTGATTTTAACTTCTTTTCTTCTGTAGAGAAAGTACCGAGCATTATTCAGACTTCCCCTCCTCCAGTTATTCCTCCTCCGTCTCTGCAGGTCACTCCTCCTTCTCCCTCTCAACCGGGATCACAAGAGGAGCAAATACAAGCTCTCCAAGATTTGGACGATCCCATTACTTCTCAAGAACATGGGGGAGAAGAACCTGAAGAGGGCGAAAAGACTCCGGAACCAACTGGTTCTGACGATATGCCATTAACCACACTTTTCACTCCAGGGAGATGGTCTTCTTCTAAGAAGAGGGGGAAAAGTGGAGTTTCAAAGAAGAAGAAGGAAGCTTCAGCTGGCGAGGAAAAAGCAGAAGAAAGTCCAATTGTGCCCCTTTCTCCTTCTTCCCCTACTCTTACAAGCCGGCCTAAGAAGTTAGTCATCCGGCCAGGCCCACGCACAAAAGGCGGAAGGAAGAAGAAATGTTGGCCTTGGTTCTGTGCTTTTTATCTCGCTTTTTGCTTTTTGCTTGTATATAAGCTTGCGTTGACCGGAGATTGTGCGGGTACTGGTCCCCGGCTTCTTTTATTTTGAAACCTGCACATGTATGTGAAAATTTATAGTATGGAATAAAATGATTCTTTTACTTGTACAAACTTCTGTCTGTATTTGAGAATGCATTTATTCTTTTTTTTTAATACAGTTTCTTTATTTTCCCTATGTGATGTTGCAGTAAACCTATGGTATGTTGCTTGAGCATTGTTTTTATTTTTGTGACGACTATATTATATTGCCCCCATACCATGGTTTATTGCAATCTCTTTCATACTGGCAAAAATTCGGAGAACAACTCTTCTGTTTCGAGAAGACTTGTACTCTTTCTTTAGAGAACAACTTTTCCATTTGAAGGAAGTTTGCACTTGTACTTTATATGATAATATTTCCGTTTTAAGGAAATATTTTTCTGATTTAGTAGAATGTAACTCGTATTGGAGAAGTCTTCTCCGACTTTTTTTGTCGCGAAGTTTTTATACTTCACTTTGGAAAGAGTCACTTTTGTTTTGGCAAGTGAATTTTACTTCATAATACAGTGGGCCTCCGAAAAAGGGCTTCGACCTGCTTGTGCCTCCGAAGAGGGCTTTTTGTTCGATTGTGCCTCTGGGAAGAGGTCTTTTTATTTGATTGTGCCTCTGGGAAGAGGTCTTTTTGTTCCTGCCTCTTGGGAGAGGCTTTTATCTTTTCCCTATTCGCTGGGAAGCGGGCCTCCGAAGAGGGCTTTTCACATTTCGAATCGTGTGAAGTTTTATTTTAGATCACAGTGAAATGTGTGCCTTTGAGTAGGGCTTTTGCCTGGAAGTTTGGAGTTTGCTTCTCTCAATTGAATGGATTCATGGGGCGGACACGATGTTCTGTACCACCGATCAGTCCACAACTTTTATCGAGAAAGAGCTCTCTTTTTCTGGCGAAGCCCGCTAGAGGTCTTTTAGCATTTCAACTATGGTGAAATGGGCCTCCGAAGAGTGCTTTTCATATTCCAGCACTTGTGAAGTTTTATTTCAAATCTCGGTGGAATGCGTGCCTCCAAGTATGCCTGGAAGTTTCTTCCTCATGGTTGGCTGGATTCACGGGGCGGACGCAAGTTACTTGGACATTTATTTGCGCAGACTGTCTCAGCTAGTGAACAAGCGCCTTGCCTTCCACTTGGGAAGGTGCCTCCGATCATCCCATGGATCCACGGGGCGGACGCAAGTTACTTGGACGCTTGTCTGCGCAAACTGTTCAGCTAATGAACAAGCGCCTTGCCTTCTGGTTGGGAAGGTGCTCCCGGTCTTTCCATACCAATCTTTTTTGTTGAGAAAGAAAACTTTCATTTTCTGGCATGCCCCGTTCGAGGTCTTTATCCTCCGAAGAGTTGTGCCTCCGAAGAGGGCTTGTGCCTCCGAAGAGGTCTTTTGCTGTTTAATGCTTGCTCGCCCATATCCCTTTGCCATTTATTCATATCGGCGATTCCCGTTATTTTGTTTTAAACACACCTCCCTCTCTATTGCCAGTAATTTCCTTTATCCAAAGAAATGTACTTCATAGTTAAGCGAGCTGACGGGGGCAGACACCGGCTATTTAATCGGATGCTTGTTGGTAGAAACATCCACAATTAGTTAGCAAGGGCCTACTTCCAGCAAAATCACTAACTTTTTGCTTGAAGCACTTTTTTCGTAGGATTTGAGTATGGAAATTTTGAACGGCTTAGCATTTGCTTGTTGGGTGATGTCAGGGATTGCTTGGTCTTTTAATGGCTTGCAGTATTAAATCGACATTTTAGCAATACAATTGACGTATTTTATATATCGAAATAAAACAAGCAGTTTATAATAGTAAAGAACACAAGATTTATAGTGGTTCGGCCAAGAAATGGGCCTACATCCACTTTATAGTTCTTATTATTCACTTGCACTGGCTTCATAATGGCTTTCAATACAAGAATCATACATTCATAATTCTTTTACAGTATTTCATTAAAGCCTTTAAGTAAAATATGGGCGCAAATGATTGTTGTTCCAGGCTCTTGGAATTGGATCACCTTCGACAGTTATTAGTTTGAAAGTGCCATCAAGAAGTTTTTTGCCTATGACATACGGGCCTTCCCAATTTGGTGCAAACACCCCTGTTGCTGTCATGACCGTCTTCAAGACTAAGTCTCCAACCTCAAAGCTGCGTTGGCGAACTTTGGAATTGAAGTGCCTAGCAATTCTCTGCTGATGGGCTGCGATTCTGAGCTGAGCCTCTTCCCTTCTTTCATCAAGGGAGTCAAGTGCTTCAAGTTGCAAATCAACATTTTTGGCTTGGTTGAAATGAATTCTTCTATGTCAAGGGACTTCTATTTCTACCGGAATCATTGCTTCGGATCCATATGCCAATGAAAATGGAGTGTGCCCCATCGCAGTTTTATGTGTAGTTCTATATGCCCATAGTGCTAGTGGAAGCATATCGGCCCAACCACCTTTCGCTTTTTCCAGCTGTTTTTTGATGATCGATTTGATAATTTTGTTTACTGCTTCCACTTGCCCGTTTGCCTGCGGATGAGCTACTGCTGAGAAGCTTTTCTGGATCTTGAATTTCTTGCAAAAATCTTGGAACTCTTCACTTTCGAATTGGGTTCCATTGTCTGTGATTATCTTTTGAGGCACACCATAATTGTAAATGATATTCTTAGTTACAAAGTTTATCATCTTCTTAGAAGTAATAGTAGCTAATGGTTCAGATTCAGCCCATCTAGTAAAATAATCAACAGCAACAATACCATATCTGATTCCGGATTTGGCAGTTGGCAAAGGCCCGATGAGATCTATTCCCCAAATAGCAAATGGCCACGGACTGACCATCTGTGTTATCTCAGTGGAAGGTGCTCTTGGGATTTTTGCAAATCTCTGGCACCAGTCACATTTTCGGGCGTAACTTGCAGCATCACGATTAATATCTGGCCAAAAATACCCATAACGGAGAATTTTCTTTGCTAGAGTTTGACCACCTGAATGATCTCCACATTCTCCTCCGTATACCTCAGTTAGAATTGTCTCAGCTTCTTCCTTGGTTACACATCGGAGTAGTGGCAATGAGAATCCCCGCCTATACAATCGGCCATCTTGAATTATGTATCTGGAGGCTTTTCTTAACAATTTCTGCCTTTCTTTTGAGTTTTCTGGTAGAGAACCGTCGCATAGATATTCCAATATCGGAGTCATCCATGATTCTCGCTCCTGTGATATAGTCATGATCTAGTCAGTCTCCATCTCATTAATGCTTGGAGTTGACAGGACTTCCACAGGAACTAGTCCCAGTAATTGAGCTTCACCAGTGCTTGCATACTTTGCGAGAGAATCCGCCTTCATGTTTTCTTTCCGGGGTATATGGTTTATCGTATAATGGTCAAGGTCATCGAGAAGCTCCCAGGCTCTTGACAAGTAAGCGGGCAAATTTCCACCTTTAGTTTGAAACTCTTTCTTGACTTGACACACAATGAGCTGTGAATCACTGAAGATCTACAACATTTTGACATTCAATTCTTTAACAATTCTCAAACCGGCAATAAGAGCTTCATACTCTGCTTCATTGTTTGTCGAAGGGAATTCCAATCTTAAAGCATAGCACAATGACCGCCCTTCAGGGGTTTCAAGCACAACCCCAGCCCCGGAACAGTAATCGTTTCATCAACATACAATTTCCATCGAATTGGGGAATTACCAGTCACCACTTTCCCACTATCACCTTTTTCTGTACATTCTGCGATGAAATCTGCCAAAGCTTGTCCAATGATTGCTCTTTGGGGATGATAAGTGATGTCATATTGGCTGAGTTCAATATTCCACTTCAAAAGGCGACCCGAAGTCTTAGGGCGAAAGAGGACTTGCTTCAAAGGCTGATCAGTGAGGACTTTGATTGGATGAGCTTGAAAATATGGTCTCAATTTTCTTGATGCGATCAGTATATAATAGGCGAGCTTCTCCAACTTTGAATAATTCATTTCTGCACCGGTAAACCTTTTGCTAATATAGTAGACTGGGTGCTGAATTTTGGCATCTTCCCGTACCAGTGCCGCACTAAGAGCATAAGCTGAGACGGCCAAGTATACAAAAAGGTCTTCACCATTGTCGGGCTTAGAAAGTATCGAAGGCGTTTCCATATGACGAATTAACTCAACGAAAGCTTTCTGGCATTCTGGAGTCTAGTCAAAGTTTTTCCTTTCTTTCTTCAGAGCATCAAAGAATGGAATGCATTTATCAGTAGCTTTGGAAATGAATCGACTTAAGGCAGCGACTTTTCCATTGAGACTTTGCAGTTCCTTCTTCATTCTAGGAGCTTTGACTTCTCTTAAAGCAGCGATCTGAGCAGGATTAGCCTCAATGCCCCTAGCACCCACAATGAAACCCAAAAACTTTCCGGACTCCACCCCGAATGAACACTTCAAGGGATTAAGTTTCATTCCATACTTTCGGAGGACGGCGAACATCTCTGCCAAGTGATCCATATGGTCTACTGCTTTCTTTGATTTAACCAACATATCGTCAACATAAACATCCATGGTCTTTCCAATCTATGGCTTGAACATCGCATTAACAAGTCTTTGGTAAGTTGCCGCGACATTCTTCAATCCGAAAGGCATGACTTTGTAGCAGTACAGACCAACATCGGTTATGAAACTCGTGTCCTCCTAATCTGGCTCATGCATCATGATCTGGTTATATCCGGAGTAAGCATCTATAAAAGATAACAACTCATGTCCCGCTGTTCCATCAACCAACTGGTCAATCCGGGGTAGCGGAAAGCAGTCTTTGGGGCAGGCTTTGTTTAAGTTTGAAAAATCGATGCATACTCTCCACTTTCCGTTAGCTTTCTTAACCAGTACTGGATTTGAAACCCAATTCGGATAAGTTGATTCCCTGATAAAGTCATTCTCCATGAGCCGATCTACCTCTTCTTTAAATGCTGCTGAACTTTTGGGACCCTAGGTTCTTCTTTTCTGCTTCATAGGTGTAAACTTGGGATCAATATTCAAAGTACGTACTGCAACTTCTGGTGATATTCCACACATATCAGCATGGGTCCAAGCGAATACATCCAGATTTGCTTTCAAGAAGGATATCAAAATATTCTGAACCGCCGTATTAAGTTGTGAACCCACATTCAGCACCTTGTTTGGGTCTTTTGGGTCAACAGGTACCGGTACCGTGACTTCCACTGGCACCACTCGATTCTCCCCTGCACTGGCTTTTCTGGGATCCATTTTTCTTCGTGCTTCACTACATTCGCCAGTACAGGGTCCACCCTGTAATTGCTACAAAGTTGATTCTTTGATGCGGACTGGGTCGCCGCATCCTTTCCCATCTCTCTCTTTCTTGCTTCACGCAGTTCTATCAGATAACATTCTCGTCCCGCATTCTGATCCCCTTTAACAACACCAACTCCATTGTCTGTGGTGAATTTCATGGTAAGGCACCATGGGGCGAGGATTGCTTTAAAGGCTGCAAGAGTTGGACGGCCTAGGAAGGCGTTGTAAGCAGAAAACTCATCAACAATTACAAAGTCTGCCTTCGAACGACCTTCTTCTGCCCCTCTCCAAGTTCCACGAACAGATCAATAGTCCCAATCGGCTGCTTGGGTTCCCCCGTAAACCCAACAATCTTTTGCGACGAAGCTTGAACATCAGCCATTGGGATCTTCATCTGATCGAAGGTCTTTTTGAAAAGAATATTGCAAGAAGCACCACAATCAACAAGTACTCTTCTTACAATGGCTGGCCCAATGCCAGCAGAAATAACCAAGGGATCTATAGTAGGGGCTTCAATACCCATAGAATTCCTGACTCTGAAGACAATGTCATCATTAAAAGTTTTCTGTTGCTTCAGATGTGCAGCATCTTCTAACACAAAAACCCTTTCCTCTGCTGGCGTATACTTCAATGCATGAGCGTGTCGTTCCATCTCACCCCAGCTTCTGCCAACTGGGTGAGGTCCTCCTGTAATTACATTAATAATGGGCCTCTCTGATTCACGAGCTGCTGCCTTTTCACTTGAGCTAGGACGATGAACAGGAGTCTGTTGCCCTTGAGTTGACGAAGTTGGGCCATTCCTATTCCTCTTTACATATTGCTGGAGCTTGTTTTCTTTCAATAGCTGCTCAATCAACTCCTTCAAGTGACGGCACTCATTGGTATCATGCCCGGGTTGGTTATGGAACCGGCAAATCCTTCCATTCTTCTCAGTTTTCTTATTAACTCTTTGCTTAGCTGGTGCGGGGAATTCGACCATGTCTTTGTTTGCAAAGTAGATGTTCTCCGGGGTATCGGTCAGAGGGGTGAAGTTGAAGGGATGACTCTTCTTTGCATCTCCTTGCTTCTTCTGACCATCGTTTCCCCTCTTCTGATTGCCAGATTCCTTCTTATTCGGAACAGCGTTACTATTTCTAGCCCCTGTCGATACCGCCTTAGCCGGTGCTTGGAGGCTTTCCAAGCGCATGAATTCATCAGCTTTCTTGTAAAACTTGTCAAGCGAATTCGGTTCTTTAATTTTCAACCATTTCCCGAACTCACTTGTCTTATCAATAGCCCTCATCAGGTACGTCAAAATCATTCTCGGCTCTGCGTTGTCTACTTCAGCCAAAACTATATTGAAACGATTCAAGAAAGATTTAATGGATTCTCTAGGTTCTGCTCCAAGCTGGATAACGACATTATATCTTTCGCCTTCGAAGCGTACAATCTGAACTGTTCCTTAAACTTTCGAGTCAAATAAGAAAACTGGTCTATCGACCGGACCGGGAGCTTTATGAACCAAAGTAGAGCAATTCCCTCTAGATATACCGGAAAATACCGACATTTGATCTCATCAGAAGCTCTGGCACCCGTCATGTGCCAATCATACTTGTACAGAAATTCATTAGGGTCACTTGTCCCCTTATAAGCCGGAATGGTAGGAGGAGGAACGAACTTCCTAGGAAACTCTGCTTTTAAAATCTTTTCAGTGAATGGAGTCTTGCTCGGAGCAAACCCCCATACTTTTTCGTCTACCTCCCTTTGCATACTTTCCTTCATGATTCGTCGGACTATCCCTGAGAAATATTCCTCATCATTAAGGGGCTCAGCAGGACAGGCATCAGCCATCTTCTCAGAAGTTTGCCTTGACAGGCGTTCACGGATAGTTGGCTATTGTCCCGATCCTCCAACTTGGGGAGGTGTGTCTTTAACTGGGCCAGCTGCCCTTTGAGGAACATTTCTTTCTTCAACATCATGAACATTATCAGCAAAGTTTGGTTCGTTATTCACCGGTTGACGGTTAGCCCCAAGCAAAGCGTTCAACCTTTCCAACATCAGATTGTTTTGGGCTTCCATCTGCTGATATAGCCCATAAACCGCAGCATCCAATTCTGCTCGCGTTACTCCAAAAGTTGGAGTTGTTTGACTTAAAGGAGGAGAAGTGGCAGTAGTCTCGCGAACATCGTCGGATCTATCAGACTTGCGCTTTCTTCCGGGGGCCATTATTTCTGATAAACTTCTGGTTTTTAGAGAGATCCTTTCCACAAATTTCTGCGAAGCTATGATGACAGTATCCTGAGTTGGTTTCTCGGTGAAAGCACCAAAAATGTTAACGTAAAAATCAGACGCTAACACCCCGATGCAAGTAATGTAAGTATGAAAGCACCACCCGCTGATACGGGAATCAAAAGTAAGCAGGAAAATATCAGAAAGACAACAAAAGGCACAGTTTTTATAGTGGTTCGGCTTATAGTCAAGCCTACGTCCACTCTCAATCTCTTTGTTGCTGACTCAAGTACGATTTAAACAACATTCTTCAATTACAACACACTTTAAACTAGTAGATCAAACTTTGATGGAGAATAATCTTTCGAATCCATGTTGAATGATGTAGATTTTCTCTTGAAGTTTGTCGTAGTGTCCTTGGTGTTTGGAGTGCTTGTAGTGCTGTTTGAGTTGAGAGAACGGCAGAGTATCGGCACTTCGAGAATGAGCCAAAAGATCCCCCTTAATGTTGGAGTTCAGGACGTATTTATAGGGCTCTTCGGAGTTAGGTCGCTGATGGGTAGGTCGTAGACCAAATGCGAGCGACCTAGCAGAGGGAAGCTTCGGCCCTTCCTGGTAACACTGGTCTCTTCTGAATGAAGTACTAGGTCGTGGACGACTTAGGGGAATGGTTGGCAACCTTACAGCACTAAGATATCCGATGTAGCGACCTAAGCTGACTTGTTAACCCACTATGTTGCATAGCCCATTAGGTCATTAGGTCGCTTGTGATTTTAGGTCGCTAGGTCGCGGACCTCTTCAGGTCGCAAGGCCTTTTAAGTCACTAGGTCATTGGGCAGTTTTATTCCTTGGGCCGTTAGGTCGCTCCACCTCTTAGGTCGGCAGGTCGCTGCCTGTTAGGTCACTAACTCGCTTCTTACTTTAGGTCGCTAAGCCGCCAGGTCTTTTAGGTCACTGTGCCTACTTAAGTCGCTGGGTCGCTCCAACTTGTTAATCTCTTTAGGTCGCTTCGGTTGTCGAGTCGCTAGGTCGCATAGTAAAGGAATTAACACTTTAGGACTTAAAATACAAACAAGAATTGTTTGTTTCATCCTAAATTAGTGTTTAAATTTTATTTGAGATAAAATAATTGTGTATATTGCTCTGGAAAATCAAAAAAACAAAGCAAACATAAATAAGAGAAAAAACAAACATTCTAATTTATAAATTCAGGAATGTGAATCAATTTCTTTAACTAAAACTCGATTTTTGAAACTAAAATCACGTTTTTAGTGTAGGGTTTGGAGTGTATTTCTAGTGTAACCAGAAATTGATTTTTGGGTAGTTTCTGGTGATCTCGAGGTTCGGGGAGACCGGGGTTTCTTCTGGTGATAGAAGAATGAGTAACGGTACTGGGAAAAATAGTTGAACTTGATGAAGTTCATCAGGTAAGTTGCGGTGGTGGGATTCTTTTTAGAACCCTAGTTTTAGTAATGATCAGTAAACGATCCATCGCGGCTTCGACTGTTGATCGAGTGCTTCGTGGTTTTGAGAGATGGAAGGTTGGGCGTAAGCGAAGTCGTGGCCGGAGCAGCCGTACGCCTGGTGGTCGGAGCTTCGTGATTGAGGCATTGTTAGGTTTCGTGGAGGTGATGCTCGTGTTGTTTCCAAGTTTGGATTTCAAACTCGAATTCCATTTCGAGTTGAGATGGAGGAATCTGATGTTTGAGTTGATGTTCAGGGATGCTTGTCGATGGTGGAAGATCGTCGTCAATGGTCGGAATCGACTAAGGCTGCTGTGCATGTGAACGGTGTAGTGTTTGGTTGGTGATGTTTTGGTTTGGCTGTGAACAGGTGAGGTGGCTCTAGTTTAATTCGAGTGTTTCGAGTGATTGACTCGAAGTAATCTAGGGTTTTGCTCGGGGGAAATATACATTGCCTCGGGTAAACTTTCTAGCTATAGGTTTTAACCTGTCAAAGTTTAAATTTTTAAAAGCTGGGTTTTAAATTTTGAAATAGGTATTTAAATCAAAGATAAGTTTGGATTAATATGAAGTTCGAATCTCAGTTTTTAAAATAAAGTAAAGTTTTAAAAATTTAAATTATTTGAACAAATTTTAAAAAGGTTTGAATAGTTGAATTTAAAAGTAAAGCTTTAAATAAACTAGAGATTTAAACCTAAGTTCAAATCTGGATTCAAATATAAATTTGAATCTTAATTTTGAAATAAAAGAAGTTTTTAAATTTAAATTGTTTTAAACAGTTTGAATGGCAAAGTGAATTTTTAAATTGATTTGAATTTAAAATGGAATGGTGTTTTAAATTATAAGATAAATAATTCATTCACTTGTGAAATAAAAAGGGTTTTTGAAATTGTTTTAAACTTGTTAAAGTTAAATTATTTTCATTTTAAATCCTAAATTTAAAATGAAATTTAAAAGTAAAATTTGAAAGAAATTGTCCTTAAGTACCTTGTTAAAGATAATTGATCATTAATAAGAAAATGTTCTTCTTGAATAAATGAAGATTTATGACTTGTAATTATTAAGTTAATTAAAATGAATAATTAACTAATTCAATTAATTAATGATTTAGATTGATTAATTTAGTAATTAAGAGTTTAAACTAGTTAATTAAGGTTTAAGATAATTTATTTAGGATAAATAAATTGATAATTAAGGATCATTAATTAAATAAGGTTTTAGTATTCAAATTAATGATCAGTAATTAATGTAACAACCCGCAAATCCGTACCCCTTGAGTCAACACTATTCTACCTAAATCAACTCAAGTTGTACAGAAATACGAACCATTTGGGTTAAAGAAGAAGAGGTAGAAGAAGAGAATAGAAAACAACAACAGGATCTAACCCTCGCAGCGGAGTAAAATATAATAGATAATAAATAATCTTTACTCAAAATCAAATATATCTGTTTACATATGTTACATCATGAGTACATCAATCACAACTCACATCAATAACATACAACTGGATACACAACTACACAACACAGCGGAAAATGTATATATATAAACAAGTACGAGAGTACGTATCGTCATCCTGCTCGTCTCCTGAGCTCCACGACATCATATCCTGTATCCTATAATACTCGGTCTGACCCGAGCATTACAGTTAAATAACACCCGAGTCAGTCTGGACTACCAGCGTGAGAAAATCACACCCAATTGATTATTAAAGTTTCAAAAATCCTTTGAAAACAAAAGCATCTCGTAAGACCACGCCACAAATAAACATGTCGGGTTTTTACCTTACGCTAGCTAAAACATTTTTATTAAAGTCCTCTGATATTATAAAAGTGTCTACAGAAAGTAAAATAGAATCTAGACGAAATGCTTGCATCTCACGTTTCAGCAATAATTGGGCACAATCAAAACCGTACGGGCGCGTAGGGAAAATGGATTCCAACTAATGGCTAGGCACTGGGGTACCACCTGTCACAGTACCTGGTCTAGATCAGCGTACCGAGGAGCCATCCTAACTCCCCTGCAACACAAGACCGGAACCATCCCTTACTGGACCGTCCCGAGCAAGATCACCCCGCGGTTGGGATCAGCAACCGCCCACTAAGCCGAAATAAAAGGGACATCTAGACAGGGATGACCTCACCCTCCAGTGGGGGCTACCCACGAAGTCTTGCTGCATAACCCCTGATTTTCCGCCATTCCCATTTGATGAGGCTTGAGGCTAAGCGTTACCTTTTTAGAAAATATCCCTTAGAATGCCCATCGTCCACCTGACGATGTTTCGCAGGCATTCATCCATACAAGTCCGTCCCGGGTCTGAACGGAACCGAAGGCACTATTCCTACTACATCCATTTTGGAAATATCCTCAAGACTAGTAGCGACTAGCCCTTGCACTTCTATGCTCCATCTTCGACTCCGAACACATTTCATGAAACGTACAAACTGGATCGAAGTGGTTTTCGAGAAATAAATCTGGATCCCGGTCTCTTCGAAATGATCAGCGCATTTGGCCAATATTTATAGTCGGTGATTTAACTATCAATTAATATTCACAACAACCATTAACCAATAAATAGTTTCCCAAATTATTTATTAACCTCAAAATATCTTCACAAGGTATATTTCTATTCTCAAAACCCTTTTGAAAACAGTTTTCAAAACTATCCTCCTTTCTCAGAATAAATTCCAAATATTTCTATTTCCACTGGAATTATCAAGCACAAAATTTTAGATTTAAAATAATTTAAAAACACTTTATTGCAAAATATATTTAACATTCAATATAGAAAAATTACTTAGTACTTAAGTTAAAATAATACTCTAGAAATAACTAAAATAAGGTTACCTTATAACTATACATTAGATTTTCTTCTTTAAGCAAAATACCAAATCGTTCTTTAAATAATTATTACGATAATAGATTAACTAAAACACTTACTTTGGAATTTACTTTAAAATACTTAAATTAAGACTACTCAATAATTTACTAAAAATACATACTATATAGACATTGAAAATAAGGTTACTTTTAAAAATATAAAACTAGGCTTTCACCTTTCAGACAAACACTCAGTCATTATTTATAAATATTTATCACGGTAATAGATTTGAAAATATATTTACTTACGAATTTGAAATAATAATTTTTTAAAAAAAAAACAACATTAAAACCTTTAACTTATATCTAAAAATTTACTTTGAACGTACTTGGCTATCCAGAGAAATATACCTCTCTTCACATTCTTCCTTAAAATTTCAATTTCAAACACTTGAATCAATTTCCAAATTGATTTCCCATTTATTCCCTTTTAATTCAAAAACTATTAATTTCAGATTTCATTTCTTAATTATGATTTACAGTACTTTAACTAAAAATTCCAATTTTTAGATTTCTAAGTTACTTCTTTATCCTTTTATATAAATTTAAAACTTTAAGTTTAAAATAATTCTTTATTCCTTTAAATTAATACCACATAAATTTACAATCATTAATTACTGTTTATTCAAACTCTTTTCTTTCCATACTCGAAGTTATTTATTATTCTTTTCATATTACTTCTATTTCTTTCAACCCATTCTTAATTTTATTCAAATTGCCTGTAATTATTTTACTCACAGATTCATTTCTTTTATTTATTTTTTCAATTTTTTTTTAAAATCGAATCTATATAAGTTTGGTGATTCATTTTGCCCAAATATATCCAATCAACCATAACATTCAATATTCCAATATAACTCATCATAGAATACCAATATTCACAGCAGAGAATATTAAATAATTTAAATAAATGTTGAGGGATCCAGTTGGATCCCTCCAACCTGTTTTCCCTACATCCACAGACGTTAACACAATATAGTATACCAATTCCAAAATATCATATATATCACATCGATCCATTCAACCATCCAAACAATTATTTAAATTTAATCATTTAAATTTAAATTTAAACTGAGTGAGATTAACTCGCCTTTGATTTTAATTTAGCCATCCATCCCATCCTGACTTGTTTTCCCACAGTATTAAACCTTGTAAAAACATTGTATGTTTTATCAATATTCTAAATAACTCTAACGATAAATTCCCAATTTAATTGATTTGGTTTAAAGTGATTTCCATCAATAACCCAAATTATTGATTATCTAGATAAACACATTATTTTCTTTACATTGACAATTCAATAAGTTAATGTAATGATTTATACCCAAACCTATAAATATAATTTTTTTTTACGAAAGACAAAACTGCTTTGAAATCAACTTTTTTTTTTACAATTGCTGTTTTGTATTCAAATATGTATAAGTGAATATATAAGAAAAAGGAATTATTATATACCTTACTGCCTAAAAGAGACCCCGATCCACACAGCTCGATTGACAATCCAAAACCCACGCGAATCCATCGCACCGAGCTTCACCGGTCTCGAACCACCCAACGCAAGCTTCCAAATCGCAGTCACCATCTAAAGCCGGACACCACCGTTGCCTAACTCTTCCCAAAATCGCGTGAACGTGCAACTCAGATCTCGCGCGCGAGCATATAAGCTCGCACGTTTCCACTCCATCGCCTCGAGTGACGGCGAAGACGAACCAAACCAATATGCTTCACAAGCCCTAGCCCTTCGCGCCCCAACCCTTGTCGATCACCTTGCGTGAAAACCGCCTCCATTGATCGAAAACGAAGTCGCCTCTCATATTGCTCGAAGACAATACGATCCAGATTTGCTTCAATTCGAACTAACTTATCAGAATTTGCATTCGAACTGAAACGAAGGAAACTCGTGACCCCCTCCTATCGAACGAACATTGATCTATGGAAGGAGATAATGACCCTCTTTTCTTTACGAGAATTTGATTCGTGAATTAAAGAACAGAAAAGGGAAGAGGAAAGGGGAGCTCGAGGTTAATAAGAATATCGAATTCATTGAGAACCCATTACTTCGCTCTGCCCCCTTTTCATTAATTACTGGTTCTGATTTTTAGGAGGGGTTCGGTTTGATTTTAAACGAAGGAGCTGCCATTATTATTATTTTATGGATGGATTTGGAAAGAAGAGTGAAGCTCGGCTTTGATTTATTAAAGACGGAAGCATGTGGGTGAATACTCGCTACAGTAATTTTGAAAGATGATAGAATCGCGGCTGATAGGAATGGAAACGATTGAAAGTGACCAGATATAAAAATATACATTTAAGTTAAATTTTCGATATAAATCTTAACGCATATATATATATATATATATATATATATATATATATATATATATATGGTTCGCTCACATCACAACTCCGATTAATAAGAAATTTGAAATCCGATAATAATTTAATATTACGGACCTAATGGAACTGGTTTCGTCGAATTCCGAGACTGTGCCTCGAAAGGCTATTTTTAAATTAAATTTAAACTATATAAATTTCAAAACTGAACAAAACACTTCCAAATTTAATTTTAACACTTTTACCATTTTCCATATTATCGATATAAATTTTATAAGCCTTCAAATTATTTTTAACAAGCTTAAAATTCCAGATTCAACATTTTACCCAACTTCACTTATTTAATTCAATAATTTAATTATCAAATAAATAGTGATATCCGTAATTCAAGTTAAAATTACTCTATTGAATATTTAAAATCAATTAAATATTCCAATTTTAAATAATCGAAAATTCCGGGTCGTCACATTCCTCCCCCTTAAAAGAATTTCGTCCCCGAAATTACTAATTAGGAAGAATGGTCCAATACCCGTTACTATTTTTCCAAAACCAAATAGTTTCATCAACTTACCATAACATGTCTTTCATTGTAGACTCACTATCATTCTTATTAACTTCTCAACTCTACCATAGTTTCAAACTATACTATTTGTTTAATCATACGAGTTTCAATTTAAAACCAAATTTTGAATTATCGAAATTTTCTCAAAATTTTTCTAACTCCCTAAATTTTCAAATTTTTTTGCCAGCGTCTCCTTTGCGCGGCTAGCTCGGTACAACTACAAAATGGCTCTACGGCCTCCCAAATCCAAAATGAAAACAAAAAGCCAAGTGGCTCGATCCAAAAACCCAATCAAATTTCACACCAAATTTAAATACGTACCTTTTTGTCGAGCATTTCAAATTATCTTCTGAAATGAAAACCAATTTTTTTCTTTTCCCTTTTTCATACCTGCATATCCTTTATAACAATAATATCCAATCACAATATTCCAAAAACATTTTATCGACTTCCTTACCAAATGTCAATATTCATCCAAATATAAACTTAGAATATATTTACAATATTCATTTCCAATTAAGAATTTATCAATCCTTCTTAAGTTAGTATAAGCATTATATATGTTCCTTATATTTATTTTCACATTACCACTTTAGTTTATATCTATTTCTATTCACATTGATTCTTTCATTTCCATACGAATTCAATTTATCTTTACCTATAAATATTGAATTTTATTTTCCATTTATAACTAATTCATATCATTATTTTGGTTGGTTTCATTTACTAATTTTTATTTTAGTTGCCAATTTAGATTCGTTTTGTCGTCAACAAAATTTTCCAAAAATTTTCAAAAATTTTCTAACTCAAAATATTTCAGGAAAATTTTGGCAGAGTCCCCTTTGTACGGAGGAGCTTTTGCAATTTGACAAAAGAGATAAATATATATACATCGACCCAACCGATCGAAAAAATAAAAAACAGCTCATATTTCCTATTTTTATTGCGTAGGCGTATCTTATTTAGCATTTTAAGCATACAGCTTATTTATTTAGCAGCCAGCGCAATCAAACCCAGCCACAATCAACTTAAACATGCAAGTACCAAATATAATGAAGTTTATTAACATTTCACTCTTTTTAAACACTGTAACACATGAATATTAAAAGCAATGTAACTAAACAACGTTTATAAGCAACTTATAGGGTTTTTAACACTTACGCATTTGTTTCAACCAATCCATACGCCATTTTACATAATTTTAATGGTTTACAATACCATTTCCTACCTTCAATTTATTTTAACCCCAAACAAGCTCATATTCAATTCACTTGATTTCAAAATCAATTCTCTTTCACTTTTATCAATTTATAGCATCTTAATTACTTCCATTTACATCAAATGACAATTTATTCTATGCAATTTGACGAGATCTACGTGAATAAATAAGTATTTATGTTTTATAACCATTTTAAATGGATTTCAACTCAATTTATACTTAATTTTATTCCATTTATAAATTTATTCACAATTCATATATTCTCATTTTCATTACATTTCAGATTTGAATCCATTCACTTGCATTTCATTTTATTAACCAAACTAGCTCATTCAAAACCATTAACAAGGGTGGTTCATCTTCCCTACCAATTAAATTTCCTTTTTATTTGAATTCATTCACGACCATTTATTTAGTTCGACCCTTTCCAAGCTTTCTCATTTCTAACCATTCCCGAATTAATTCAAACTAAGCTTTAATTTTAATGGTCTTCCAATTTTACTCATAGTCGAGCTTCTGATTATTCTCAACTTAAGTTAATTTACTCAATTTATTTCACTTCAAACTTAAGTTCACTTCCATTTGATTCTTATTTATCCCATCCATTTATTTATTCAATATAATTAGTTTATCCACTCGATCCATTTTGAATTTTCAATTCCTTAAATATTATTTATGACCCACCAAATTCCATTTCGATTCAAATTCATTTTCACTTGATTTAAATTCAATTCAATATCATTAAACTTAGTTTTAAGTTGAATCCAACTCAACTCTCCATCAATTTATTCAAATCTCTTTTTTCTTCCTATACTTAAGCTCATTTCATTTTGCAAATAAATTTCTCTTTTCAATTTAACTTGATTCTATTTAATCCAATCCCATTTCAATCTACAAATTTATTTGATCAATTATTATACATTTTAACTTTTTAGATTCAGCTCATTCAATTAATTATACGGCAATTTCCAATTTATTTCCACTTATTTGGATTTATTTGATATTCAAACCATTGCTATTTCAATCTAATTTCATTTTTATTCGATACATTTCCAATTATATTTAATTTGTTAACACTTCCAGTCAAATTTTAATTTATAACTCAAGTTCTGAATTCATCATTTATTTCCAATTTACCCTCCATTTTATTAATCACGATTCAATTATATTTCCTTTATCGACAATTTAAGTTGAATTTTATTATAACTTGAGTTTTATTTCCAAACTTCATCATAAACTCATAATTCAATTTCATTAACTAATTTATTATCTAAGTAGTTCTTTCCTTGGTTAAAATTCAATACTTGTTTTTAATTCCAAATATCACTTCATTTGATTTCTTAAGTTTAATGTGTTTTATAATTCAAGTTTGGACTTTTGTTTTATTTCCCAAAACATCAAACAATATTTATTTTGGGATTTTGTATCTCACCTATCAAATTTTAGAAGTCACCACATATGATTTTCACAATTTCATTCATTCTAGGTTTGAATATATTCATCTTTTATTTTAACTCAAGCCTTATACTTATTTATATCCCAAGCATGTTTTATTTCATGCATTACAATTCTTTTACACGTTAATCTTATTTATTTATTTCAATTCAATCTTATCCAACTTATTCTCCAATTATTTAAGTAAGAACATAATTCCATTCATAATTCAATTGAATTCTTATGCTACCAATTTTATTTGAACTCAATTTTATTTAACTCAATTCGATTCAATTTTATTCATTAATCCAAGTAAATATCATTTTTAAATTCACTCTTTAAATTTAAATTCCAACCTTCAAAGCTTATATTTCCTTTCTAATTTAAAAAAAAAATCATCTCAATTTATAAGCTTACAACTATCTCATTAGGATTTTCAAACACCCGGTTATTGGTTTCAAAACATTTTGAAATCTTCAACATCTAAAATCACATTTCTCAAAAATTAAACCAATCCTAGTTTTGTCCCAACAAATTCCCTTTGAAATTTCCATAAACAACTAGCTTTTCTGAACAAATCAGCTTTTGGCAGCAATCTGTCACTCAGAAATTCGAAAATGAATACAGATGATGTGGCCGTCAGCATCAGAATTATTTTCCAATAATCCAAGTGATTTCAATGCTATATCACTTCCAAAATTCATTTAAAACAAATTCTTTTCAGAAATACTCCCAAGATAATAATGCTATTATTTCTCTTCAAAATACTTCGAAAATCTCCGGGATTTAAATTTTCAAATCCTGCTTAAATCAATTTTAACTATAATTCATTTGCACAGCTTATTCTCATTCAAATTCTCATTTGATTATATTTCAATTTATAAATTAAATTTATAATTCACATTTATAAATTTCATTTTATAATGAATTTGTTGCCTTAAATTTTAGTTATATTTAAATTTCTAGTCAAATTGTCACTTAACAATGATATTTCTTTAATATCATCATTTCTAACATTCAAGCAACCATATATTAGCTAAATAGTTTCAAAAACTATTCTTTATATCAAAATATGTTTTTGGGTAAAATTTATTTCATTTACCCACATTTAAAACAATACCATGTCAATTGTTCTATTCAAGTGTTTAGAAACCCCTTCGATACAGTTGCACAGACTGTGTCGACAAAGGTTCATATGCCACTCAATAAATCAATCAACACAATACTAAATCAATTTATATTCACTAACAAATACGCGCCCATACCTATTAATACGCTCAATCTCATTTTAGAGTACTATAGACTCTATTTTATGAGTAATTCCCACCAGAGCCAAGGTTATCACCAACCTAAGCTCTGATACCAACTGTAACAACCCGCAAATCCGTACCCCTTGAGTCAACACTATTCTGCCTAAATCAACTCAAGTTGTACAGAAATACGAACCATTTAGGTTAAAGAAGAAGAGGTAGAAGATGAGAATAGAAAACAACAACAGGATCTAACCATCGCAGCGGAGTAAAGTATAATAGATAATAAATAATCTTTGCTCAAAATCAAATATATCTGTTTACATATGTTACATCATCAGAGTACATCAATCACAACTCACATCAATAACATACAACTGGATACACAGCTACACAACACAGTGGAAAATGTATATATATAAACAAGTACGAGAGTACGTATCGTCATAGTGCTCATCTCCTCAGCTCCACAGCATCATATCCTGTATCCTATAATACTCGGTCTGACCCGAGCATTACAGTTAAATAACACCCGGGTCATTCTGGATTACCGGCATGAGAAAATCAAACCCAATTGATTATTAAAGTTTCAAAAATCCTTTGAAAACAAAAGCATCTCGTAAGACCACGCCACAAATAAACATGTCGGGTTTTTACCTTACGATAGCTAAAACATTTTTATTAAAGTCCTCTGATATTATAACAGTGTCTACAGAAAGTAAAATAGAATCTAGCTGAAATGCATGCATCTCACGTTTCAGCAATAGTTGGGCACAATCAAAACCGTACGGGCGCGTAGGGAAATGGACTCCAACTAATGGCTAGGCACTAGGGTACCACCTGTCACAGCACCTGGTCTAGATCAGCGTACCGAGGAGCCACCCTAACTCCCCTACAACATAAGACCGGAACCATCCATTACTGGACCGTCCCGAGCAAGATCATCCCGCGGTTGGGATCAGCAACCGCCCACTAAGCCGAAATAAAAGGGACATCTAGACAGGGATGACCTCACCCTCCAGTGAGGGCTACCCACGAAGTCTTGATGCATAACCCCTGATTTTCAGCCATTCCCATTTGACGAGGCTTGAGGCTAAGCGTTACCTTTTTAGAAAATATCCCTTAGAATGCCCATCGTCCACCTGAAGATGTTTCGCAAGCATTCATCCATACAAGTCCGTCCCGGGTCCGAACGGAACCGAAGGCACTATTCCTACTACATCCATTTTGAAAATATCCTCAGGACTAGTAGCGACTAGCCCTTGCACTTCTCTGCTCCATCTTCGACTCCGAACGCATTTCACGAAACGTACAAACCGGATCAAAGTGGTTTTCGAGAAATAAATATCGATCCCGGTCTCTTCGAAACGATCAGCGCATTTGGCCAATATTGATAGTCGGTGATTTAACTATCAATTAATATTCACAACAACCATCAACCAATAAATAATTTCTCAAATTATTTATTAACCTCAAAATATCTTCACAAGGTATATTTCTATTCTCAAAACCCTTTTGAAAACAGTTTTCAAAACTATCCTCCTTTCTCAGAATAAATTCCAAATATTTCTATTTCCACTGGAATTATCAAGCACAAAATTTTAGATTTATAATAATTTAAAAACACTTTATTGCAAAATATATTTAACATTCAATATAGAAAAATTACTTAGTACTTAAGTTAAAATAATACTCTAGAAATAACTAAAATAAGGTTACCTTATAACTATACATTAGATTTTCTTCTTTAAACAAAATACCAAATCATTCTTTAAATAATTATTACGATAATATATTAACTAAAACACTTACTTTGGAATTTACATTAAAATACTTAAATTAAGACTACTCAATAATTTACTAAAAATACATACTATATAGACATTGAAAATAAGGTTACTTTTAAAAATATAAAACTAGGCTTTCACCTTTCAGACAAACACTCAGTCACTACTTACAAATATTTATTATGGTAATAGATTTGAAAATATATTTACTTACGAATTTAAAATAATAATATTTTTTTAAAAAAAAACAACATTAAAACCTTTAACTTATATCTAAAAATTTACTTTGAACGTACTTGGCTATCCAGAGAAATATACCTCTCTTCACATTCTTCCTTAAAATTTCAATTTCAAATGCTTGAATCAATTTCCAAATTGATTTCCCATTTATTCCCTTTTAATTCAAAATCTATTAATTTTAGATTTTATTTCTTAATTATGATTTACAGTACTTTAACTAAAAATTCCAATTTTTAGATTTCTCAGTTACTTCTTTATCCTTTTATATAAATTTAAAACTTTAAGTTTAAAATAATTCTTTATTCCTTTAAATTAATACCACATAAATTTACAATTCACTAATTACTGTTTATTCAAACTCTTTTCTTTCCATACTCGAAGTTATTTATTATTCTTTTCATATTACTTCTATTTCTTTCAACCCATTCTTAATTTTATTCAAATTGCCTATAATTATTTTACTCACAGATTCATTTCTTTTATTTATTTTTTCATTTTTTTTAAATCCAATCTATATAAGTTTGGTGATTCATTTTGTCTAAATATATCCAATTAACCATAACATTCAATATTCCAACATAACTCATCATAGAATACCAATATTCATAGCAGAGAATATTAAATAATTTAAATAAATGTTGAGGGATCCAGTTGGATCCCTCCAACCTGTTTTCCCTGCATCAATAGACGTTAACACAATATGGTATGCCAATTCCAAAATATCATACTATATCACATCGATCCATTCAACCATCCGAACAATTATTTAAATTTAATCATTTAAATTTAAATTTAAACTGAGTGAGATTAACTCACCTTTGATTTTAATTTAGCCATCCATCCCATCCTGACTTGTTTTCCCACAGTATTAAACCTTGTATAAACATTGTATGTTTTATCAATATTCGAAATAACACGAACGATGAATTCCCAATTTAAAATTTTATTGGCAATTGATTTGGTTTAAATTGATTTCCATCAATAACCCAAATTATTGATTATCTAGTTAAACACATTATTTTCTTTGCATTGACAATTCAATAAGTTAATTTAATGATTTATACCCAAACCTATATATATAAAAAAAAATTACGAAAAACAAAACTGCTTTGAAATCAGCTTTTTTTTTGACAATTGCTGTTTTGTATTCAAATATGTATGAGTGAATATATAAATAAAAAGGAATTAATATCTACCTTACTTCCTAAAAGAGACCCCGATCCACACAGCTCGATTGACAATCCAAAACCCACGCGAATACATCGCATCGAGCTTCACCGGTCTCGAACCACCCAACGCAAGCTTCCAAATCGCAGTCACCATCTAAAGCCGGACACCACCGTTGCCTAACTCTTCCCAAAATCGCATCAACGTACAACTCGTATCTCACACGCGAGCATACATGATCGCACGTTTCCACTCCATCGCCTCGAGTGACGGCGAAGACGAACCAAACCAGTATGCTTCACAAGCCCTAACCCTTCGCGCCCCAACCCTCGTCGATCACCTTGCCTGAAACCGCCTCCATTGATCGAAAACGAAGTCGCCTCTCATACTGCTCGAAGACAATACGATCCTGATTTGCTTCAATTCGAACTAACTTATCAGAATTTGCGTTCGAACTGAAACGAAGGAAACTCGTGACCCCCTCCTTTCGAACGAGCATTGATCTATGGAAGGAGATAATGACCCTTTTTTATTTTACGAGAATTTGATTCGTGAATTAAAGAACAGAAAAGGGAAGAGGAAAGGGGAGCTCGAGGTTAATAAGAATATCGAATTCATTGAGAACCCATTACTTCGCTCTACCCCCTTTTCATTAATTACTGGTTTCGATTTTTAGGAGGGGTTCGGTTTGATTTTAAATGAAGGAGCTTCCATTATTATTATTTTATGGATGGATTTGGAAAGAAGAGTGAAGCTTGGCTTTGATTTATTAAAGACGGAAGCGTGTGGGAGAATACTCGCTATAGTAATTTTGAAAGATGATAGAATCGTGGCTGATAGGAAAGGAAACGACTGAAAGTGACCAGATATAAAAATATATATTGAAATTTAATTTTCGATATAAATCTCAAGGCGTTTATATATATGGTATGCTCACATAACAAGTACGATTAATAAGAAATTTTAAATCTGATAATAATTTAATATTACGGATCCAATGGAACTGGTTTCGTCGAATTCCGAGACTGTGCCTCGAAAGGCTATTTTTAAATTAAATTTAAACTATATAAATTTCAAAACTGAACAAAACACTTCCAAATTTAATTTTAACACTTTTACTATTTTCCATATTATCGATATAAATTTTATAAGCCTTCAAATTATTTTTAACAAGCTTAAAATTCCAGATTCAACATTTTACCCAACTTTACTTATTTAATTCAATAATTTAATTATCAAATAAATAGTGATATTCGTAATTCAAGTAAAAATTACTCTATTGAATATTTAAAATCAATTAAATATTCCAATTTTAAATACTCGAAAATTACGGGTCGTCACAATTAATTAATCAAGTTATTAAGGATTAATTAAGTTATAGTAACACTGAGTTAATTAAATAATATTGGATTAATTAATGAGTTATTATA
The DNA here is from genome assembly GCA_030765085.1 of Allium cepa. NCBI lineage: Eukaryota > Viridiplantae > Streptophyta > Magnoliopsida > Asparagales > Amaryllidaceae > Allium > Allium cepa. Next base: position 760,844,754 of record CM060937.1, on the reverse strand, counting down.
GATAAAAATTAATTTGTATTTAAAAATGATGAATCTTAGTTAATTACTTTAGAAAAGTAATTAAAGAATCGTTAATAGTTAATGAAGTTCATTAACTAAGGATTATTTAATAATTAATATGAATAATTTTGAATAATTAATTAGATTAATTAATTTAAAGATAATCGATTGTAAATTGTTTAAGTATAATTACTTAATGGAAGTAATTAAGGCATTAATTACTCATTGTAATTAATTCTATTTAATATGAATTGTTTAAGTTAATTAATTAAGTTTAATTAATTTAAACAACCATTTGATATTGTGATAAGTATAATTACTTAGGAAAGTAATTAATGATAATTACTGGATGTAATTACCAAGAATGATTTAAAAGTGAAAGTAATTTGAGTATAATTACTTTGTATAATTAATCAAGGGATTAACTAGAGATAATAAATTATGGAGTAATTTATTTATTTGATGAAGTAATTAAGGATAGTTAGTTACTGAATAGGGTTAATCAAGGGTGATTAACAATTTGGTTTAATTGAAGATTAATTACTTAATGTAATTAATTTAAATAGAAAATATAATTAGAGATCATTAATTGTTATAATTAATGATGTAATGGATTTTTTCAAAAATAATTAATAAATGAATTGATTTATTAATACAATTAATTAAGAAGTAATGTAATTTATTTTAGTAATTTAAAGGTTAATTTCTGTGTTTAGTTAAGGATAATTAATTTGTGAAGATAATTAAAGGATAATTACTTGAATACAATTAAAAGTAAATTAATCATGGATGATTAATTAAATTGAATAATTGAGTGATGATAAATTAATTGATTGGTAACTGATTAATAGGGATATAAGCAACAAAATGGTGAAGTAATTAATTTAATTTACTTTAAATTAATTAGAGATGCATGTAATTAATTTAATTCATTTTAAATTAATTATAGCTGATGTGATTGCTTTTGTATGGATGGATGAAATTGCTTGCCTTGAATGGTTTGAGATCTTAAATATGAGATAAATGATGCTATGTGAAATAGATACTTTGATTTAAGTATGATGATAATATGGATTATCTGTTGTGATGATAATATGAATTATCTATTTATGTTGATAATGTAGATTATCTATTGTAATATTGTGAATTATCTATCTGTGTGTATATGCATAATTGAATTGAATTGTTTTAAACTTTAAAACAACTTGGACTTAGAAGATGGCGTTTGGATTTTGATGTGTCCGGGATCGGGTTTCCATATTTGGACATTCAAAAACCACATCGATCCAAATTAACGATAGGTCATGAATTTGAAGCGAAGATGAAGATTCAGAGTGCAAGGGTTATCGTCGTTAACTTTGAGGGTGATTCCAAAATGAGTGTAATGAGATAATGCCTTCGGTTTTGTTCGAACCCGAAACGAACTTGTATGGATTGAATGCTTTCAGAACATTGTCAGGTGGGCGATGAGCATTCTAAGTGATGTGTTCTGATTTAAGGTAATCTAGCCTCAAGCCTCATCAACCGGGAATGGCTAAAACAAGGGATGTGCAGTAAGGCTAGGTGGGTCATGCCTAAGAAGGACAAGATTTTTCCCTTTCTAGATGTCCCTTTTTATTCGGTTGTATGGACAGTTGTGAGCTCCAATTGTCGGGGTTGTCTTGTTCGGGACTGTTCAGTAAGGAATGGTTCCGACCTTGTGTTGTAGGCGGTCGGGAGTGATCCTCGGTACGTTGATCTAGGCCACGTACCGTGACGGGCGGTACCCCAGTAGCCCTGCCATTGTATGGAATCCAATCTCCAATAAGCGCCGTACTTTTTGATTGTGCCCAACTATGTTGGAATGTGAGATGTAAGCATTTCAGCTATTTCTGCATTTTACTTGAAAACCATAGACACTATTATAATATCATGGAATTTCCTATAAAATGATTTGGTTAGCGTAAGGTAAAAACTTACCCATGTTTATGTGTGGGAAGTCTTACGTGATACCTTTTGTTCAAAAGGTTTTCAAAATTAAGCAACTTTAACCTGTTACTCACACCAGACCCATGTCTGACCCGGAGTTTATTTCGGTTTTTTTCCTAAACTCTCGGGTACTCGAATTTTTACAAGTAGCCAAGGGATTCAGGTTAGCTTTGATGAATTCTGGAGGAGCAATGGAGCAGGAGGCTTCTACATTATAGATTATATATAGTGTTCCGCTGTGTTGGTATCTCTGTGTTGTATTGTGTATTGAATTGTATAACTAGACAGGTATCTATAACTGTCTAGTATGTGATGGATTATCTGTGTAACTCTGATTGATGTTGTATATTATGTGATACTTATGTGAATAATATAATTTATTCGTTCCGCTGTTGAGATTCTGATGTTGTTTTATTCTTTCTCTTCTTTCTTTTCTCTTTTCTGTCCCTTTCTTTCTACAAGACGATGCGGATTTCTGGGGTCAGAAATCCGGGTCGTCACAGATAAAATCATCCATCTCATAGATATATATAAAACTATATATAATATATATATATAAATAACACTTGCAAATATAAACTTAACTTACCTATGCCTGGTTATGCGAACAGTAGAGGAAACGGGGGAGGGTCGTTGCGTCTTCGATGGATTTTGCGCAAGGGGAAGAGTGGGTTTGGTGGAGGAGCGGAGTTTGGAAAAGGCGAAGGAGAGGCCAAAATTTTTAGTGCCAGGCAAGTTTATATAGAAGAGGAAGAAATAATAGAGAGGGAAAGAAGAGAAATCTGGGAAGAAGCAATAAAAAAAGGAAGAAAATACGAACAGAAGTAAATGGAAATGACTAAATAAAAGTAACCAAAGAAATAGCACAATCACGTGCTATGATTCAGTTGAGGATTTAAGGAAAAATATTCACGTTGATTTAGGAAAATAATCAAAGCAAATAAATGGTAGCACGTTTCAAATTTGAACGGAAGGAAAGAGAAAAGTCACAATTTTGGAAAAATATCAAAGTAACAGCTACACATTGGTTCAAGAGCTATTAAAGCAATTTTTAAATTATGAAGGCAACGTTACTCTGTGTTATATTTTTTAAAAAAAGAATGCTGAACGAAAATAAACAGTCAAATATGGTGCGGTGTAAATGGCAAGAGTCACGCTGATTACTGAATAAAAATAAAAATAAAAATAAAACGAATAACCATTTATTATTATTTTTTTAGACGGTGGAAAAGTGAAGAAATAAAAGGTTGGTGAAAGTAGGAATGAATATATTAGAAAAGTAACGATTCTAGTAGCAACGGTCATCTTAGATTAAGTTGAAAATTTTATAATAATTTATTACCGAGGCTATGGGTCAAATTTTTTTGAAAGCAAGGAAACCAAAAGGTCACAATTAAAGGTAAGCTTTAAATTTTTAATAAATACAAATTGTATCTAAGTTTATACGTTTAAAACTTTCCAGCTGTAGTGTGTATATATATAATGAATGGTCATAATGAAAGAAGTGGAAACAGGGAGCGTAGGAAAGAAAAGGTTAGAAAAATAAAAAATTTCACCCTTAAATTCCGGAGATTAATAAGGTAACGTACCTCTTTAATGAAATGTACAGCAACGGTCACAAGCTAAAATTTATCTGAAAGTTTAAAGAATGAGGGAAAGATAGGTTTTTTTTTTTAAATTAATCACTTCCCAGAATTAATATGTCAATGAAAAAGGGAAAGGAGATGAATCAGGGAAACGTATTATAACTTATATATAACTATTAAATGGATAGATGGAAGAAAAGGTGAGTAGGTGAGTAAAAGTTGAAACTGATTTATAAGCAAAATGGAATGTGAGTTGTTACCTGGGAAGAAAATGGAACGGTTTAAAAATTAAAGGCAATGGACTGCTGAAATTAAATGAGTATAAAACGTGTAAAAGTTATACTGAAACGGCTATAATTTTCAATTATTATTATTTAAAATTTCTCAAAAATAAAATTAAATACGCTAAATAAAACCATTAAAAATTAACAAAATTTTACGAGTCGTTACAACAAACGTCAAAGCCGAGCAATGGCCATAGACAATGAAAAGCCACCTGCTTCATTCTAATGGTTACTTCCATAACTCTTCACTACATCTCTTCCTACTCAATGATTGCAACTTTTAGATTGAAGCTGAAAACTCAAATGGATATTACTCTTCAAAAACACTCTTTACCATCTATATATATGTAAAGGTTTTAAGAATAAAATCACTTGATTTTTCTGAATCTTATATCTCTACTCTTTGCATACTTTGATTTCTAAAAGCAAACCATATCAGTCTTTATCACTTTCTGAAATCAAAAGCTTCATGTACACATATTATTCAAAGGAGATTATATGAAGATTTGTACTGTGCAGTCAAAACTAGTGTTTTCCAAAACACATACTTTTCTTAGAAAGAACTTTTGTATCAATCATATTCCTCCGGGCAAAGCGAAGGTTTTTTTACCAGTTAAAGCTGAAGGGGAGCTTCAGGACTGAACATAGGATGGGAGGTCCAAACCAGTATGAAAACTCTGGTGTCATTGTTTCCTTACTATTATTTATTTTACTCTATTAGTCAAAGGATAACTGTTTATTACACTTGCATATTAGATATAAATATATGGTCCATACGCTCTTTTATTTGGTATCAGAGCATGGTTATCTCAAATCACTGTAACACGTGGTTGAAACATATTTAGTATGGCAAGTACATTTTCAAAAGGACAATCAACTGCACATCCACCACTATTCACTAGATCAAATTATGCTTAGTGGTCTACACGAACGCGTATTTTTATGGAAGCAAATGTTTAGAAGTTTGGCAAGCAACACAAGTTAAATATGTAGCACCAGAAACAGATATAAGCACTTGGACAGATGCTCAAAAGAACACAGCAACGAACAATGCTAAAGCAATTCTGTTCACTTGACAAAAATGAAATCTCACATGTCATATTGTGCATTACTGCATGGCGTACACTATAAATCACTCATGAAAGCACTAACAAAGTTAAACAAAAAAGATTTCCGTTTAACAAAATCAGTTTTCTTCATTTAAAATGAAGGCAAATGAATCTATTGGTGATATGTATTCTAGATTTCAAATTATACAACATGATCTCATGGCACTGGGAGTCAAATTCACATTTTGATTTAGCTACATGTATTTTAATTCCTTAACAAATGAATGGGAACGAAAAGTATCGGTCATCGAAGAGGTAAATAACTTATCTCAACTTAAAGTTGAAGAATTGATAGGAAATTTGATGTCGTACAAAGCAGATTTGTAGACAAGAAAAAAATAAATCAATGAAAAGAAAAATAAGCCTTTCAAGCCAATGATAATAATTCATACTTAGATGAAGATGAAATCGTATTTATTGTCAAAAATTACAACAAATTCAAGAAATTCAAAATGATGACAAGATCCCAAAACTGAGGAAATTCAAATTCATCCAACCAAACTTCGATCAAATGTTTTGGATGTGACAAGTTTAGACACATAAAGAAACAGCGCCCAGAACTCAACAAATACAAAAGGAGAGGTAATTTCGATAAATTCAAGAAAAGAAAACGGGCATTTCAAGTAACTTGGGATGACTCGGATTTGTCTTCATCATCAAACAGTAACAGCAATTGTGATTCTAAGCGGCTAATGTATGCTTCATGGCAAATACTGAAGAGGTATATCCTAATCTTACTTATAATGAAATTTTAGAACTCAGTATGGAATTAGAAGACAAATATAGAGAAACTAAAAAAATAAATAAATAATATGTTGCTAAAATTAACCGAATGGAACCTTAAATAGGGTTATTAAAAGATGAGAAAACCATTTTAGAAGAAGAATTAGAAACTTCACAAGAGAAACACAAAAATCTATCTATTCAAAATGACTCATTATTATGTGAAATAGGAAAATTTAAACTAGAAAATGAGGAAATTAGAAAAGAAAACATTATATTACAAAACGATTTAAAAGCATTAAAATCTGAAATTTCTCTTCATAATGGTAAGTCAAACAAGATTACTAACAATGTTTCAAAATTCAATGAAGGAAAGTAGAACTTGGATAACTTGATCAAAATTCTAAACTATCTGGAAAACGCAATGGATTAGGATTTAAGAAATCTTCAAAACATAAAAACTATAGCTCATTATATAACAGGTTCAAGAAGATATATACACCAACATAATTAAAACATGGATTCGAAAATCCAATAAAAAACTAATTAGACTAAAACACATAGATAACTATTTGAAAAATGTTGTTCATAATAAAAATTACCTTTTTAAAGGCCCAAACCCTCTTGGGCATGGCAACCTTCTCTTTCTAACACTTAGGAACCCTAACAAAGGAAGTGGGTACCAATTCAACTGTTCTTATCTTGCAGGTACCCAAAGGAAAATCAAATAACATAGAGAAATGGATATTCGATAGCGGATGCTCCAAACATATGACTGGAAATGCACAAATGTTATCAAATATAACATACAAAGATGGTGGTACTGTAACTTTTGAAGATAATTCAAAAGGATTTGTCTTTGGAATTGGAGATGTCATCAATATTGGCATGCCCACTTCATCTGTTATTACAAATGTTCTTTTAGTTAAAAATTTAAAACATAACTTTTAAGCATTAGTCAACTTTGTGACAAAGGATTTAAAATTAATTTTGAAAAGAATAAATGCAACATATTTTATCAAAATAAAAATCTAATTTTCGAAGGATTAAGGAAAAGAAACATATATTTCTTAAATATGAAATTTAATAACTCAAATGATTTATGTCTAGCCATAGATTTTAATGACTCGTGGATATGACACAAATGATTATGTCACACAAACATTAAGTCTTTAAACAAACTAGTTAAACATAATTTGGTTTGAGGTCTCCCTAAAATAAATTATGAAGTTAAAAATTTATGTGATGCGTGTCAATATGGAAAATTGAAAAGGAGTTCTTTTAAATCTAAAAATGAAATTTGTACCAAACAACCCTTAGAATTATTCCATCTTGATTTAGTTGGATCTACTCAAATACTATCAATAAATCATAACAAATACGTATTTGTTATTGTAGATGATTTTTCACGATATACATGGACACTGTTCCTAAAACACAAAAGTGGTACTTTTGAAATGTTTAAAAATTTTGCTAAAAGAATTAAAAATTTAATAAATCTTAAAATAAAAAGTATAGGAAGTGATCGTGGAGGTGAATTTGAAAACGAAATCTTTGAATTTTTTTTACAAAAAAGGAATTGCACATAATTTCTCATTTCCACAAACACCACAACAAAATGGCGTTGTAGAATGAAAAAATCGTAACTCCAAGAATATGCACGAACTATGCTTAACAATAGTAATTTATCAAAAAAATTTGGGCAGAAGCTATAGCTACTGCTTGTTATGTATTAAATCGTGTCAGATTATGTCCTTTAACTAAGAATGCTTGTTATGAAATGCTTTTTAGTAAAAAACCCAAAGTATCGTATTTTCGTACATTTGCTTCAAAATGTTTTATACTAAATACTAAAGATAACCTTGGAAAATTTGATTCAAACGCCGAAGAAGCAATCTTTATTGGATACTCAGATCGTAGCAAACCTTTAGAATATTTAATAAACGTACTAGTACAATAGAAGAAAGTCTACATGTTTCCTTCGACAAAAACTTTTCCATTAATAAAAACAGTGATGATGATGAAATTTTAATAAAACCTTCTACGAATAACACAATTATTCAAAATAATACGATATTATCATTAACAATGATAATACATTACGATCACCACCTTCTGTTTTGAAAAATCATCCAGTTAATAATATAACTAGTGATTTAAATACAAAAGTTTCTACCAGACATCAATTAAATCAAATGAGTTGCATTTATTTCAAATTTTGAACCTAAGAACAATAGAGAAGCTTCAAACGATGAATCATGGATTATCGCGATGCAAGAAGAATTCAATCAATTCGAAAGAGATGAAGTATGGGAACTTGGACCGAGTCCTATGGATCAATTTATAATCGGAATAAAATGGGTATATAAAAATAAAATTGGCGTAAATGGAAACAATATTTGTAATAAAGCAAGGTTAGTAACGCAAGGGTATAATCAAGAGGAAAGTATTGACTATAAAGAAACATTTGCTCCAGTCACACGTTTAGAAACCATTCGAACGTTACTTTCTTTCGCATGTCATCATAATTTTAAACCTTTTCAAATGGACCTAAAAAGCGACTTTTTAAATGGTTTTATAAAGAACAAGTTTATGTTGAGCAACCACCTCCTTTGTTCATACATGAAAAATACCCTGAGCTTGTGTATAAACTGAAAAAGGCTTTATATGATTTAAAACAAGCGCCTCATGCTTGGTATGATGGACTAAATATTCATTTAATAAATTATGGTATCCATGTGGGTAAAATAGATACAACATTATTTATAAAAAGAAATTATAACAATATTTTAGTTGTTCAAATATATGTAGATGACATAACTTTTGGATCAACTAATGGAAATCTATGTAACGAATTTGCAGGTATTATGAAAAACGAATTTGAAATGTCACACGTGGGATAATTAATTTTTTTTCTTAGGATTACAGATTAAACAATTACACAATGGTATTTTTATAAATCAAGAAAAATATTGTCACAATTTGTAAAAACGTTTTGGAATGGAGAAAACATCAAGTAAACCAACTTCCATGAGCACAACGACCCTTTTAGATAAAGATGAAAACAGAAAGGATTTTGATCAAAAATTATATCAAAGTATAATAGGATCACTATTATACTTAACGGCTAGTAGACCTGAGATCATGATGAGTGTGTGTCTGTATGCAAGATTTCAAGCACAACCTAAAGATTCACACTATCGGGTAGTTAAACGTATTTTGCGTTACTTAACTGGCACTACAAATTACAGTCTTTTCTATCCTAAAGATATCTCCTTTGAACTTGTCTCCTATAGTGATTTGGACTTTGCCGGTCACAAAACTGATAGGAAAAGTACAAGTGGGACATGTCACTTTATCAGTCTATCTCTAGTCTCATGGTTTAGGAGAAAACAAAATCGTGTATCACTTTCAACTTGTGAAGCAGAATATATTGACGCCGCTTTAGCTTGCGCACATGTAATAAATATGCAACAAACTCTTAAAGAAAAATTATAAATAAATCTCCATTTTTTTATGACAACACTAGTGCTATAAACTTGTCTAAAAACCCAATAAATCATTCTCGAAAGAAACATACAAATATTCGTCATCATTTTTAAGAGATAATGTCGAAAAAGAAATAATTACTCTAGAATTTGTGAATACCGAAAATCAAATAGCTGATACTTTTACAAAACCTATAAGCGAACAAACATTTATTAAGTCAAGACGAGAACTTAGTATTATATCGCTACACGATTTACAGTAAAATATATGTTATTTTTTTCTGGCAATTACATATTTCTATAACCCTTACATATATTCTACGGGCTAAAATTCTCTACTATTTATTAACCTCTTATAATTTTCCTTCTTTCTTAAGGGGGACCTTCTTTTATAACTAATAAACGAAACTTACTCCTCTTAAAATAGTATTTATATATATATATATATATATATATATATATGAGAATCTTACCAAAAATTCAATCCAAACTTTTATACTTAACCAAAGAAACAACTTTCAAAACTAGTATATTAAAAATGTCTTCGGATCATGATTCTACATATTCTGCGATTTACTATGCCTTCCCATCTTCCAGGAGCACCTACGTCTCTCCAACTAAAGTCACCTCGACATCATCTTCATCTCTAAAAATAGTTCCTTCACCTACTTACCATACTGGCTACTCTCCAAAAGGAAAGAAAGCCAAACATGGAATTGACTTTCAATCTGCCGCTCTCTTCGACAAAGTTGACGATATCCATCATTACCAACAGGAAATGATAGAAGTTCAAAGAGAGATGCACTATGAACAACTCCGTTAAGGAGCATACATGAACTTCCTTGAAAAACGCATCCTCGCCATATATGCTCATTCACCAACAAAGGACTGCGTACACTAGAGATCTCCGCTTTTATAGAAAACTCCTTCGAGTGCCTACAAGATCGCTCCACGACAGTTGTTGGGTGAAAGGACATCGCACGCAGAACGTTGTCATGTGCCTCCTTACTGGTCACCACTTCGGCCGTCAACTGAGCACACCAAGGTTGAGCCCAATTCATGGGAGAAACAAAACAATTATTCTCCTGACTCTCCAGCTAACAATTGAAGAAGAATTTTCCATACACATCAGAAGGCTAGTATACACATATACACACATACATATATATATATACACATACATACATACATACATACATATATATATATATAAATACTTACACTCATTTGTATTTCATTCGTTTTCAATAAATATTTATGTATAAAAATTCGTAGAGGAAATTATAAAATATTCTTGCAACCAGACGTCTGAAAGGAAAATCCAGACGTCTGAACAGTAATAACAATGAGATCATTATTCTCAACACAGACGTCTATATAAAATACTAGACATCTGTTCCCACTCTTTGTAAACAAAAACACTAATAGTTTCAGCATAGACATTGTTCATACCCTCTACTTAATAAAAAAACTACTCTGCTTTAGCATACACATCTTAAATTATACTTGGATGTATGTCTCAACGCACTGGAAAAATACCGTTTTCGAACACAGACGTCTGTTCTGCTCCCCAGATGTCTGCAAATGTTCTCTTCCGACAAACATTACCACGCTCAGACGTCTGCTCCACTAGCTAGTACCAAACGTCTGAACATCAACTGAACCCTACCATTTCACCCTCCTATAAATTATCTTTTACTTCTCCTTTCTTTTTCACCGTTCATTTTTCAAAACCCTTAGCAAACCCTAAATTCCCATTTCAAATTTCCCCTCAAATTACAAAATCAATGGCCCCTAAATCTAAGATTAATGTACCAAAACATCGCAAGCCTTTATCAGGAAAAAGCTCCCAACCATTTACCACCAATTTGTAACCAATCACTACATCTACGAACGGATTGTGGAGAAGCAACATGAAAAACAATGGCTTAAAGAATTGGAGAAAAAGACCTTCTACACCTGACCTTTCTACCCAATTCGCCGATTCATCCACTATCATGACATAGATGTGCTTGAGGATGCAAGGCTCTACCACTTAGTCAACTATAACGATAATGCCGAAAAAATTGACCAACTAGCGGTATTTCTATTCTTAATTAATATTTTCTCATTAACTCTTTGGAATCCATCTTATGAGGATAATTGGATCTGGACTAGTGTTTATGGTCATTTCATAAAACTCAATGTTGAAATGATTAGGCAAATCCTTAATTGCTCTTATGATGGAATTCCATTACAACAAGTTCTTGATAAATGCTATGCATCCAGAGATGTTGTTACTCATCTTATCGAGAATGATGACTTCTGTAACAACCCCGTAATTGCATCAATTAATAATCGACATTAAGACGATAAATATTGTTGCAAAATTCCATTTGGGGTTTTTAAATTTGAATTAAAATTCTTTTGTGAATTGTTGAAATGGTATGCGGGCATTAAAGTTGATTCCGGCCCATTTATTTTTTGGTTGCCGTGATAATCCTAAACCCATTCCCCCTTTATTATTTTCAAGCCCTAGGTTAAAAATCGAACGAAAGAAGATTAATGGCGGCTTCATCTCGTTGTTCGCTCGTCTTCCCTCGGTTGCTCTGGCGTCGCGCGTCTCTGTGATGCTTCATTCGTCGACAAAGTGAGTGACCATTCGCTCACATCTAATTCATCTCGCGTTCGACTGTTTATTTTTGTTTGAATATCGAAATTGTTTTGATGATTCCTAATCAACCACGGCTTCAGTTTTTGTGACTTCAATCATAGTGAGTAATTTAAATTACTCACATCTTATTCAAACTATCGAATTTGTTTGCTTACTTCGATTTTTCTGGTGATTTTTATTTACTGCTTCGATGACTTCGAACCTTCGAAGCTATTTGATTTCGACCCTGTCTTGTTATGTGATAATGTTTGATCACTTGTCGTTGTCATCGTGTTGCAATCTTTAACATGAGTTAGTTGCTGTTTCATAAATCGAAGCCTGTAGTTTTTCCATCTATAGGCCGTCGTCTTGGGTTTCACTGCATTCATATATGTCTTCACTTCCATGCTGTTGCGCTGTATCTTGACTAATCAATATTGCATTGTTGGTTATTCATTTGACTCAGTTGAACTATTACTTGTTGTCATTTATTATGGACTGCATATATTAAGTGCTCATTGATTTCATGCAAGTATTTCCACCTGACTGTACCCAGAGTTGGGCTGACTTCCAGTTCGCTTCGAGACAGTTTTGTTGCATTGTGATCTTGTGGTGGCTGTATTTTTAGTTGCAGTTTCCCCTGTATCCTTGTGTGCCTTATTTTTACTGTTGTATTGCCTTCAACTCACTATATTGTGTCTTGGGTCGAGCAATATCTGTTTTGTGGCAGTCCATGCCTTCACTTTAGTCACTGGCATGATTCATATTCATTTGCATAGTGCAGTTGCCTTTGTGTCCGACCATGTTGCATCTCTGTCACCTAGGGTCTGAATGGCATTTGAATGCATGCATGCCTTACCCTTTCATATGTGACTAAGTCCCCTGTGGCATTTCTGTGCATCCTCCCTTTGCACACACCTGTGCCATTTTTCTGCATATATCTGCACATCATTCCATGCATGTACTATTGCATTGCCTTACTGAACTTGATTCAGTAGTATGCCTCATTTTGCATCACTGTATATCCATACTGTTGGTATTCATATGTTTACGAGTACATTTCATATACTTGTAGCCATTCATGCAAAATTCAGTTGCCTTTTTCTGGTTCATTTCATTTTGGAACCATTGCTTTGTGACCCTTTTCACCAGTGTTCTTCACCGTTGCATTGTTTGGGTGTTTGTTGTACATATGAACTTGATTCATATGTATGCTAGGCAATGTTTATATTGCATTGCCTTATTTTTGTGCATTCTTCTTTAGCATGTACCTGTACATTGCGTGCTCTTATGCAGTACTTGATGTCGCTTGAAATTAACTTCAAGTTTAGTGCATCCCCTCTCCAAGTATTACATTGAACTTGGTGACCTTTGTTACACTGCCTCCATTCAAAAGTATTGTTGCATGGAGCTCTGTTGTTTATTTGATTATTTGACTTTGTATACTCAAGTTGCCCCTGAGTTGAACCGTAATTTATTTGTGTTTGACCTTGTGCCCGGTTGTGTACATTATCACTGTAGTGGCAAGGCAGTGCACGCAAGCGTGAACTGCAGTCACACGGTATTCACTGGGTACCTCATCACTGTAGTGGCAAGGCAGTGCATGCAAGCGTGAACTGCAGCCACACGGTATTGGTTTTATTATTATTTCTTTTGCTTTTGATTTATGGAACTATTTCGTATTCCATATGTTGTAGTGGCGTGGCAGTACACGCTTGCGTATACTGCAGCTGTAACGACCCGCCGCCCTAACCGCCTCTAGTCGGTAATTAAACCAACTAGAAACGTTCAAAATGACGGATTGTTATTTAGTTTATAACATTTAAACAGAATCAGCTACAGAATCACAGAATAGTAATCATATTTTATAAACAAACTTTTCTTTTACATACAAATATCAGAGTTTACAATACATTACATTTTAATTTATACAGCGGAAACAATTTATATTTTAAAGTATAAGAAACATTTGCTGAAAAACTGAAGTAAAGCTTTAATTCCCCCCTCTCTCTAACTTCGCGGCCCGAAAATCTTCAAGCTGTAAAAATACTCGGTCTGACCCGAGCGTTTATGCAAAACACAAAAACACTCGAGTCAGGATTAATCTTTATTCAAGTAATTAAATTTGAAATGAACTGAAATAAATGGTTACAGTTATGGTGAACAAATAAATCAGTTAAATCCTATTATAGATTTTCACATTAGCGATTCCAAATTTTTATACACATGTGTGGCTGCAGTACACACGTGTACTCATACCCATGTGCACTGCCTCGCCAACCCACGTGCACGAGTCAGACAAATCACTGCAAGTATACAAGCATAACTCCAAAACAGACAAGGCAAGGCACTATGCAGTGCACAACAAATCCAAACAGCCCCAAATACAAAATCACTGCACATAACCAAAACAAGGACCACAAGAGCAGGCTGCAACCATGGAAGCAGAAGACCACAAATAAAGTGATTCAAAGTGGGCAACTCAGAAATATACCCAAGTGCAGACTGTAATATGCACTATGTAACATATGTACACAAAAGTAAGCAAGTGCAGACAGTAGCATGCACTAAAATACAACATATCAAACAGTCCCAAAATGGAAGCAACAGGTGAAACAAGTATGGCAGGGAATAAGGGGCAGGCAGCAACATGCACTTCTTGCAGGGGAAACAAGTACAGAGAGCAACAACAGGGAGCAACAATCAGTGCCAACAAGAAAACAACCCCACATGCAAATACATGGTCAAATTCTATTTAGAAAATCAAACAAAATTAAACATTTGAATTTAACATGAAATTCCATTTCACTGTGAAACTGATATGCAAAGCCCATGCTACACTGTCCAGCTTCAACAGATTCCATGCTTATGATTTTTAAGCTTAACAAACCTCATTTGTTTCAAATCCTAAGTTTAAAATGGTTTATATGCAGAAGTGTTAAATTTTCCCCTTTTTTTTTTCTCTGCTCTGCAACCAAAATACAGAGGAACAAGTCCATAAAAATTCCCAGTGCACATAAGTTTTACAGAACTACTTGTTTTAGAACTAGATAGCAAAGCACAGAGTTTCCTTAATCAAATACCAGATTTTTAAAGAACAGTTGTTTCACATTTTTTTTCAAGAGCATGCAGATCCTAATGCATTCATATCTACAGATTAATTACCACTATCTACACATGCAAGAGAATCGTACCCAAGTGTATCCAAATGTACTACTTGTATTCAATCATGAAATGAAATTTATATGCAAAGGACATAGGAAATGCAAACCCACATAGCAGTAAGGATGTTGCATGCAACTGAGATGAACAGAGGTGCCACAATGATTAGGGATATGGGATGCAGACAACAAAGAATGCTTACAGAGATGTTTACATGTTTTATGGTTACAGAGATGGTCAAACAAACATGCACATGAAAATTTATAGGCAAACAAAAATGGAATTGAAGACTGGGCAACATGAAGCATGCAATACTCAAGACATATCTTTATTACAAAAACAATTATGCACCTCAACTACTTAGTTAAACAAAACATTTTAGTAGCATCTGCACTTACCAATTTAACAACAAGATAACATAGCATCTGTTCTTATCAAAATTTTAAATTTTGAAAGAAATCAATAACATTTGTTCCTAACAGTTCAAACATAATTACTAGCATCTGTAAACATGAACATGCCCACAATGTTTTAATGTGGTTGGTATTTCATTCATGTGCAATTCTAGTCCTGTTACCCTGAGTTTCCAGAGAGTTTCAAATCATTTTGATTATTTAATTTGAACAACATCTTAAACTATGATTCCTGATTCTACAAATCATTTTTTTGTGAACCTTGATAACACTAACATATATTATATTATGTGTTAATGGTATTAGAACAGATTTTTATATGTGGGAAAGAAGATACAGAGACATCATGGTCCAGTTACTCAGAACACATCTGCATAATACAAACTGTTTCAGACATGCATTTCTTTATTAAAATCTGGATTCAAGTAGCATGCATGCAAGAATTCTGTGACAAGCACTAGTTTTTCAGTTGCATTTCTCTGCTCTGCATCAAGATTCAGGTGAGTAACATTTTAACTAATGAAGTTTAAACATTTTAGAAGCTACAAGTATGGCAGTGAAACAACTCAAGAGATCAAAAATGCAACACTTGATTGAGCTACAGACAGGTTAGACTAAAGTTTGAACTAAGAACAGGCAAATAAATTAAACAGCAAACATCATGCATAACACACAAGCATACACAAGCATATTCACACATTTATATAGATATGCAGTACATAGATTTTTTTTTTATATCAAGTTAACAGACACCAAACATCATCACAACAACAAAAGAAACTCAGGCATCTACATTTCCTTAGATTGGCAGACCCAAACCCCAATTTTGTTTCAGGCTAAACCAAAGATATTCAGTTGAATGCAAACTAAGAATTCTTTTTATGATTTTAAAAATCAAGTTGTTAGTCAAGTAATTTATTTATAAACTTAAATAAATAAATCTGAAACATTCAAACACTATTTACAGATATTTGCTCTGTTGCCTATTTTGTTTGTACAGAGGCATCACAGTTTTATTCTTGTTTCACATTTTTTTCTTTAAGATTAGATAAGATTAAATTCTAACTTATATAACATACTATGCTTAAAAAAAACTTAAACTCTAATATTAATTTTATCCTGAAGTCATGTTTTTGAACATAATAACAATCTGGAAACTAAAACAGGCAAACCAAGATTACTGTGCAACATGCATATAACAGAGTATACCCTTTAATTCAAGTATTGGTTTGAGAAATCAATATTTACTCTTGAATTAATGAAACTGGATGGTCTAATTTATACACACATGCAGTTGTTCTTCTATTATTAAGTTTTCAGAGAAAACATTACAGTTTCACTTATTCCTTTTATTCTTTTCCATTTTTAATAAAAATTAAAACTGTATATTTACTTTGTTTAAATCTTAACTTTAACAAAGATTTGGATCTAAGGTTATGATTTTGATCTGGATATACACTTGGAATGCTAGAACAAACAAGATCAAGCAAGACAAATTTCAACAGAAAACAAACATTCAGAAACATACATCTCACATGAAATTCCATCTCAATCATCCACTTCAATATGATTATCACAGGCATAAACTAAGCAACTAAAATTACTTAAATTTTTTTTTTGTTAAAAAAAAAATGTTATTCACAGAAAACAAGATGCAGTATTTCATTTTGCAAATGGCCAGTGAAAGGGGTATATGTAGATTCACACAAATATTTTAAGCATCCAAATCATTTTGCTTTGATTCCTTTACAAGTTTAAAACAAAATCCATCTTGTTTTACTGAAACAAAATCCATTGAAACAAAAAGAGACAAAGGGAAAAGAAAAAGGATTTTTGACAGGTTTTCCTTAAGAAAACAGTTTTCTGAACAAGATCGGAGATGATCAACAACTATTTCCTATTCTCAAGCATTTTCTAACAACAACATACACATAAAGCAGTACAAATATTCATTTAACAAAGCCAAATCCAACACATGCAGCCACAAACATAACGAGCAAAGTTTGGATATAGCATCTGCTCTCATCAATTTAATTAAAAATTATAGTATCTGTGTTTATCAATTTAAAAATACAATTTATAACATCCATTCTCATCAGTTTAATTAAAATTTAAGTAGCTTCTGTTCTTAACAGTTTAAATAAAATTAAATTCAATAGTATTTGTCCTCATCAGTTTAAATAACAAATTAACAGAGCAATTCATAGCAAAAGAACAACCAACAACCAACATGCAGTGAGCCATCTGTTCTTATTGGTCTAGAATTCAATTTTAACCGAGCAACTGAAAACCACAAACCACCAAAACAAAGCATGCAATCAAGTACTTATTGGTTCAACAGTTTAGATAAATTTATCCGAGCAACTGATAATGCATAACCCACAATTCCCAGCATGCAACCAAGCATTCACTTCAAAACAAATCTAAAAACTTGCATGAAGATTAATCGTGAGGAGAAACTCACCTTATCATGAAGAGCGGATCGAAGCAGAGATGAACGAAAACCAGAGGATCGATCGAAGCAATTGAAGCAGAGACGAAGAAGTCAATTGAGCAGATCGAAGCCGAAAGCCCTAATTTGAAGACGAGCAAAAATTTGGAGAGGCCGCCATTTTGTTTCGTTATTTCGTTTAGGGTTTAGAAATGAAAATGGTAAAGGGGACGGGTTAAAAGTAAAGGGTGTGGATTTTTACTAAGTGTATTCATTTATTTTTATTTTATATTGATTTTTATTTTTTTATTTTTATTTATTTAAGCTAAAGAAAAGAATGCCATCAATTTATTAATTTACAAAAATAAAAATTCTAAATCCAAATTATCTTCTTAAGTTATTAGTTTGAATTTCAATTACAAATTCCATATTCAATCTCAACTCCAAAGTCAAATTTAAATTTTCTATTCAACTTTTTTATAGATTAAATTCTCAAATTTAATCGCCAAATCATAGAAATGTTTTATATAGCATTGGGAATTCAATTTAAATTATCATTCAAATACTTAAAATTAATTAAATATTCACAATTTAAATTGTTCAAAATTTAGGATCGTTACAATCTCCCCTCCTTAAAAGAATTTCGTCCCGAAATTACAAGTAAGGAAAAATGATTGTTAAAATTTCACCGATATTTATATTTTACTCAATTTTATCAAGTTCAACACTTATTAAAGATGAATGAATATAGGATTCATTCTATTTGTTTTATCTCGCTAGCTTTGCTAATTAACTCTTTTGTTTATTATTTTCTACAATCAAGACACAAAAAAAATCTTTACTAAAATTTTCAACTTACAAAACCCAAATTTTAAATTTGAAACACTACATTTAAGAAATTTTACATATTATAACTTTTCCAAAGCTGTGGACTTTCAAAACATTTCAAAAATCCTCTTCCTTAATTCATTAGGTTGGAATTTACATCACTTTAATTTCAGATAATTGATTTGCTATTTAAAGTTTGAAAATACTTGCTAACTCGAAATTTAACAAGTCTACTGTCGTTCTTAAAGACATTAGGCATACGCTGGCCAGGCGCAAGTCTAACAATCTCCAAGTACTAAATATACTTGCTTCAATTCCCAGTGAAAATACTTTAAAAATTCTTTTAAAAATGGATATGGAAAGCACATTCCCCCATGGATCGCGGTACACACGGCGGTTACGCTACTATCCCAGTAGAATCGCTTGTGACCGTAGGCATCTCGCCCCTCGAATTTCGCCATGGTTGTTGCCATAGATCGCGGTCCACACGGCGGTTACGCTACTATCCCAGTAGAATCGCTTGTGGCCGTAGGCATCTCGCCCCTCGAATTTCGCTATGGTTTCTAGATTGCAGTTACTCGGCGGTTACGCCACTATCCCAGTGGAATCGCTTGTAACTGTAGGCATCTCGCCCCTCAAATTACGCTAGTCACTCCAACTAATGGAAAACAAATGGCCTATCCAACTAATGGAAGACAAAGGGCCAATCCAACTAATGGAAAACAAATGGTCAATCCAACTAATGGAAAAATGGTCAATCCAACTAATGGAAATCAACGTAGCTACGATTTACAAATGGACACTCATCTCGAGTTCCAATAACCTTCACAAATTTTAAATGGAAGATACTTTTCCATATCCTCAATTTGGAAAACATATATTATACATACATATATAATATTTCATTTCACATTTAGTACATATCATACTCATGTACTTACTTAAGTTTTCCACAACAATTACTTTTCCAAACTAATTGGTTTTCGAATTAATCGTATTCACACATATACGTTATGAAAACCACAACATTTCATACCCATAACAAATAGAGGTTTCACAAATTTCCATTTCATTATCCATTTAAAATTTTCCTCTAAGTCGATTTGGAATTTTAAGGTTATATCAAACCTAGTTCACATTCATAATCCAATTTATTATCGACTTCACACTCGATTTGGATTTCACGTTACATCGTCAATCCTCAACACATAATTGACGTCTATCGATATATAACCTCTGAGCTCGTACGTCTCAGAGAAGGGTGTTAAGCTAAGAGAATAAATTCTCCGCCACCGCAGATATATATTTAATAGAGATCAATTGATATGTCGTCAATTCACGACGTTAGACATACAATCCAAATCATCCATTTAAAATTCAAAGTTCAACTTACATTGTTTTTGTGTGTCAAAGTTAAACTCAATTTAACTCAAAATTCAATCACTTTGAAAATTTCCAAATTGAACTAATTGTTCAAATTTCCCAAAAATAATATCTTTACAAGATATAAAAAATTTCACACTTAGCCATTTGAAACAAATTCAAATCATTTTGCACCTTTTAATCTTTGAAAACAAATTTCAAAGCAATTTTCTTAAATGGAAACATTTCCAAATATTTATCCATTTTAAACTTCAAATGGTTCACTTAAATTAATCAAATAAATCCTTACCGATTTATTTTAAACTTACGTTCCAAATCCGTAAATTTATTTCCACATTTCAAAAATAAATCAATATTTATTTTTAACAAATTCCCCTTTCTTTTATAAATTCCATAGTGAATTTACATTTCCAAAGTATCTATGAATATACGATTTTCAAATCGATTTCACAAATTCATTTTCAATTTATCTTCAAAAGATAAAATTTCAAACATTCACTTCTCACTTTATCTCTAAAAGATATAATTTCAAACCTTTCATTTCATATTGGAAAATATTTCCATACTTATTCAATAATAAGTAATTTACAAATCAATTTATTTTCAATACTTAGAAAATATTCAATATACTTAAACCAAAATCAAGTATATATTTCATTCTTAAAAGAAATCATTCTTTTAAACACATTTTATTTGAGTCAAAACGAATGTTGCGTAAAACATCGTTACGACGACTCAAAACCACTAGTATAAGGATTCAAATTTAAAAATAGATATGTAAATCCCAATACTAAACAAAATCATTTCCCTTTTGAAATTATTTACTATAACAACAAATGTTATAATCTACCATTTCCATTTTTCCACTCGAAAACGTCTATTTCAACAACAAGTGTTGAAATCTATGCTTTCGATTCTTAACACATTTCAAAATGAATTATCTTCATTTACATAATGTTTCTTCCCAAAAACATTCCCATTTAAGTTTTCAACTTCAACTTAATTCATGGTTTGAATTCCACATACACTTCAAAAATATTGGTTTTAAACCGATTTCAAATTCCCAATACTAAGTTTTCCACTCAACTTAATACCATGCCCGTTCAAATTCAAATGCATCATTGAATCTATTTAAATCTATTTCGAATTTTCATTAGATTCATATCTCTTTTGATATTTTATTCACCGTTCAAAAACCATAGATATAACTCCTTTGATAAGTTATAACAATTTACTTATCAAAATAAGTCATTTGCGGATTTTATAAACATCTTTAGAAATTCCATTTCTATTTATAAAACTTCGTTTTATAATCTCCTTTATTAATTTGATTCAATTCAGCTCATATAACTTAGTTATATACCCAAAATTTCATATTATAAGTTAAATACTTATAATCCATTTATTCACTAAATCGTTCTTCACAACATTTGAAATCAATTTTTCAAAAGAATTCAAAATTAAATTTCCAAGTTATAGTTCAATAATCCGCTTGGTTATAATCAAATTGACATATCATTTTATTTTCCAATTACTACTTTGAAGATATTCAAAATATTTGATTTAAACCAATTTAAACCAATTCGTTAATTCACTTAACTCATATTTCAGTTTCCATAAATCTCAAAAATTCGATAATGAGTTTCTGAACGATCGAAACTCAAGTCTAACGAGACCTCACCGAAGAGAAACAGTCGCAAACCTAAATTTAGAGAGGGGAATTTCCAAAAATAATTCTAATTTTCAAAATACCTTTTATTTTAAAGAAAACAATTTTAAACTTCTTTAGATTTGAAAACACTTCATTTAAAGTGATTCTAGTAACTATTCATATTAAACGCCATAAACTAAGCTTTGTGCAAACCAAAGCTCTGATACCACTTTTGTAACGACCCGCCGCCCTAACCGCCTCTAGTCGGTAATTAAACCAACTAGAAACGTTCAAAATGACGGATTGTTATTTAGTTTATAACATTTAAACAGAATCAGCTACAGAATCACAGAATAGTAATCATATTTTATAAACAAACTTTTCTTTTACATACAAATATCAGAGTTTACAATACATTACATTTTAATTTATACAGCGGAAACAATTTATATTTTAAAGTATAAGAAACATTTGCTGAAAAACTGAAGTAAAGCTTTAATTCCCCCCTCTCTCTAACTTCGCGGCCCGAAAATCTTCAAGCTGTAAAAATACTCGGTCTGACCCGAGCGTTTATGCAAAACACAAAAACACTCGAGTCAGGATTAATCTTTATTCAAGTAATTAAATTTGAAATGAACTGAAATAAATGGTTACAGTTATGGTGAACAAATAAATCAGTTAAATCCTATTATAGATTTTCACATTAGCGATTCCAAATTTTTATACACATGTGTGGCTGCAGTACACACGTGTACTCATACCCATGTGCACTGCCTCGCCAACCCACGTGCACGAGTCAGACAAATCACTGCAAGTATACAAGCATAACTCCAAAACAGACAAGGCAAGGCACTATGCAGTGCACAACAAATCCAAACAGCCCCAAATACAAAATCACTGCACATAACCAAAACAAGGACCACAAGAGCAGGCTGCAACCATGGAAGCAGAAGACCACAAATAAAGTGATTCAAAGTGGGCAACTCAGAAATATACCCAAGTGCAGACAGTAATATGCACTATGTAACATATGTACACAAAAGTAAGCAAGTGCAGACAGTAGCATGCACTAAAATACAACATATCAAACAGTCCCAAAATGGAAGCAACAGGTGAAACAAGTATGGCAGGGAATAAGGGGCAGGCAGCAACATGCACTTCTTGCAGGGGAAACAAGTACAGAGAGCAACAACAGGGAGCAACAATCAGTGCCAACAAGAAAACAACCCCACATGCAAATACATGGTCAAATTCTATTTAGAAAATCAAACAAAATTAAACATTTGAATTTAACATGAAATTCCATTTCACTGTGAAACTGATATGCAAAGCCCATGCTACACTGTCCAGCTTCAACAGATTCCATGCTTATGATTTTTAAGCTTAACAAACCTCATTTGTTTCAAATCCTAAGTTTAAAATGGTTTATATGCAGAAGTGTTAAATTTTCCCCTTTTTTTTCTCTGCTCTGCAACCAAAATACAGAGGAACAAGTCCATAAAAATTCCCAGTGCACATAAGTTTTACAGAACTACTTGTTTTAGAACTAGATAGCAAAGCACAGAGTTTCCTTAATCAAATACCAGATTTTTAAAGAACAGTTGTTTCACATTTTTTTTCAAGAGCATGCAGATCCTAATGCATTCATATCTACAGATTAATTACCACTATCTACACATGCAAGAGAATCGTACCCAAGTGTATCCAAATGTACTACTTGTATTCAATCATGAAATGAAATTTATATGCAAAGGACAGAGGAAATGCAAACCCACATAGCAGTAAGGATGTTGCATGCAACTGAGATGAACAGAGGTGCCACAATGATTAGGGATATGGGATGCAGACAACAAAGAATGCTTACAGAGATGTTTACATGTTTTATGGTTACAGAGATGGTCAAACAAACATGCACATGAAAATTTATAGGCAAACAAAAATGGAATTGAAGACTGGGCAACATGAAGCATGCAATACTCAAGACATATCTTTATTACAAAAACAATTATGCACCTCAACTACTTAGTTAAACAAAACATTTTAGTAGCATCTGCACTTACCAATTTAACAACAAGATAACATAGCATCTGTTCTTATCAAAATTTTAAATTTTGAAAGAAATCAATAACATTTGTTCCTAACAGTTCAAACATAATTACTAGCATCTGTAAACATGAACATGCCCACAATGTTTTAATGTGGTTGGTATTTCATTCATGTGCAATTCTAGTCCTGTTACCCTGAGTTTCCAGAGAGTTTCAAATCATTTTGATTATTTAATTTGAACAACATCTTAAACTATGATTCCTGATTCTACAAATCATTTTTTTGTGAACCTTGATAACACTAACATATATTATATTATGTGTTAATGGTATTAGAACAGATTTTTATATGTGGGAAAGAAGATACAGAGACATCATGGTCCAGTTACTCAGAACACATCTGCATAATACAAACTGTTTCAGACATGCATTTCTTTATTAAAATCTGGATTCAAGTAGCATGCATGCAAGAATTCTGTGACAAGCACTAGTTTTTCAGTTGCATTTCTCTGCTCTGCATCAAGATTCAGGTGAGTAACATTTTAACTAATGAAGTTTAAACATTTTAGAAGCTACAAGTATGGCAGTGAAACAACTCAAGAGATCAAAAATGCAACACTTGATTGAGCTACAGACAGGTTAGACTAAAGTTTGAACTAAGAACAGGCAAATAAATTAAACAGCAAACATCATGCATAACACACAAGCATACACAAGCATATTCACACATTTATATAGATATGCAGTACATAGATTTTTTTTTTATATCAAGTTAACAGACACCAAACATCATCACAACAACAAAAGAAACTCAGGCATCTACATTTCCTTAGATTGGCAGACCCAAACCCCAATTTTGTTTCAGGCTAAACCAAAGATATTCAGTTGAATGCAAACTAAGAATTCTTTTTATGATTTTAAAAATCAAGTTGTTAGTCAAGTAATTTATTTATAAACTTAAATAAATAAATCTGAAACATTCAAACACTATTTACAGATATTTGCTCTGTTGCCTATTTTGTTTGTACAGAGGCATCACAGTTTTATTCTTGTTTCACATTTTTTTCTTTAAGATTAGATAAGATTAAATTCTAACTTATATAACATACTATGCTTAAAAAAAAACTTAAACTCTAATATTAATTTTATCCTGAAGTCATGTTTTTGAACATAATAACAATCTGGAAACTAAAACAGGCAAACCAAGATTACTGTGCAACATGCATATAACAGAGTATACCCTTTAATTCAAGTATTGGTTTGAGAAATCAATATTTACTCTTGAATTAATGAAACTGGATGGTCTAATTTATACACACATGCAGTTGTTCTTCTATTATTAAGTTTTCAGAGAAAACATTACAGTTTCACTTATTCCTTTTATTCTTTTCCATTTTTAATAAAAATTAAAACTGTATATTTACTTTGTTTAAATCTTAACTTTAACAAAGATTTGGATCTAAGGTTATGATTTTGATCTGGATATACACTTGGAATCCTAGAACAAACAAGATCAAGCAAGACAAATTTCAACAGAAAACAAACATTCAGAAACATACATCTCACATGAAATTCCATCTCAATCATCCACTTCAATATGATTATCACAGGCATAAACTAAGCAACTAAAATTACTTAAATTTTTTTTTTTGTTAAAAAAAAAATGTTATTCACAGAAAACAAGATGCAGTATTTCATTTTGCAAATGGCCAGTGAAAGGGGTATATGTAGATTCACACAAATATTTTAAGCATCCAAATCATTTTGCTTTGATTCCTTTACAAGTTTAAAACAAAATCCATCTTGTTTTACTGAAACAAAATCCATTGAAACAAAAAGAGACAAAGGGAAAAGAAAAAGGATTTTTGACAGGTTTTCCTTAAGAAAACAGTTTTCTGAACAAGATCGGAGATGATCAACAACTATTTCCTATTCTCAAGCATTTTCTAACAACAACATACACATAAAGCAGTACAAATATTCATTTAACAAAGCCAAATCCAACACATGCAGCCACAAACATAACGAGCAAAGTTTGGATATAGCATCTGCTCTCATCAATTTAATTAAAAATTATAGTATCTGTGTTTATCAATTTAAAAATACAATTTATAACATCCATTCTCATCAGTTTAATTAAAATTTAAGTAGCTTCTGTTCTTAACAGTTTAAATAAAATTAAATTCAATAGTATTTGTCCTCATCAGTTTAAATAACAAATTAACAGAGCAATTCATAGCAAAAGAACAACCAACAACCAACATGCAGTGAGCCATCTGTTCTTATTGGTCTAGAATTCAATTTTAACCGAGCAACTGAAAACCACAAACCACCAAAACAAAGCATGCAATCAAGTACTTATTGGTTCAACAGTTTAGATAAATTTATCCGAGCAACTGATAATGCATAACCCACAATTCCCAGCATGCAACCAAGCATTCACTTCAAAACAAATCTAAAAACTTGCATGAAGATTAATCGTGAGGAGAAACTCACCTTATCATGAAGAGCGGATCGAAGCAGAGATGAACGAAAACCAGAGGATCGATCGAAGCAATTGAAGCAGAGACGAAGAAGTCAATTGAGCAGATCGAAGCCGAAAGCCCTAATTTGAAGACGAGCAAAAATTTGGAGAGGCCGCCATTTTGTTTCGTTATTTCGTTTAGGGTTTAGAAATGAAAATGGTAAAGGGGACGGGTTAAAAGTAAAGGGTGTGGATTTTTACTAAGTGTATTCATTTATTTTTATTTTATATTGATTTTTATTTTTTTATTTTTATTTATTTAAGCTAAAGAAAAGAATGCCATCAATTTATTAATTTACAAAAATAAAAATTCTAAATCCAAATTATCTTCTTAAGTTATTAGTTTGAATTTCAATTACAAATTCCATATTCAATCTCAACTCCAAAGTCAAATTTAAATTTTCTATTCAACTTTTTTATAGATTAAATTCTCAAATTTAATCGCCAAATCATAGAAATGTTTTATATAGCATTGGGAATTCAATTTAAATTATCATTCAAATACTTAAAATTAATTAAATATTCACAATTTAAATTGTTCAAAATTTAGGATCGTTACAGCAGCCCTACTCGAGTTGACGTCTTAATTGATGTTTCCAATTACTTGATTGATTCCTTTGTCCAATTCATCCTTATTAGTGATTGGATAGACGAGATTTATTATGATTGTCATCTATTCGTTATTTGATTATTATTGCTTCTGTGCATTAATAACTGAGTTTGAATTAGACTGACCCGAGTATTATTTTCTTTTGAAATTTAATACTCGGGTCGGACCGAGTATTTTCAGGTTGTAGATATTCTGCTTTGGGATGCTGCTTGAGCTATGAAGACTTTTCATATCTTTTGGAGTTGTCGAGTCATAGTATAGGTTGATATGTATTCATGTATATTAGTCGTTAATGTACTTGTATATATAACTTCCTGAGTTGATTGTTGTAGTTGTATCACATGTACCATGTCAAATATATTGTAACTGACATAAGTTATTATATATGTATATGAGACTTTCTGTTTCATCTGTGTTCCGCATTTATATTATCTGTGTTATTAGTTTATATTTTTGTCTTAGACTATTATAGCCACTGTGTAGTAGCTTTGAGTTTGCATCGGCATGTCGGATTTCCTCCTGAAATGAAATGCACGTTTTTACTATCTGGCATATCGGTGCTCGCACAAAGCAATTACACAGATGGTCGCTCCTCAACAGCCTTATTCTCCGTGCTAGTCGACAACACTACACCGTAGTGTTCTTGGCTAGCGTGGGTATAGAGGTAGGGCGTCACAGCTTGGTATCAAAGCCTGGGGTTTAGGACGAATATAAAACATAACTAGATGGAACATGTGTTACAACTATTTGTCGATGTTTTGTCTCGCATCTTTATCTAAGATCATCTTTGATTGTTAGGTATGAATTCCTAACGCTTAATCATGAGCATTGCTGCTATTCTCTGTCGCACTTGCTCATTTGAGTTTACACTTCTAAGTATCATTGTGTATATGCTCTACCAAGTTGCATATTGCTGCAACTTGTACCCCCTTCGATTTGAGCTCGCATTTTTTATTCGAACTGCTTTATATATGCATTCTTATCTCTGATTCGTGTACTTAATGCAGTCTCCATGCAATTGGGTGTTTGGTATCAATCTTTGAGACAAATTGCATTTCAATTGTCGACTCTGTCTGTTTATCCATGATTTGTTGGCTTTCATGTGCCTCTCTCTGATAGTTTTAAAATTTCTTTGGTATAAAAGAAATTGTATTGGACTTTGCCTTGTCGATATCGACATTGACTTGACTTTTCCTTTTGTTAAAGTCGTTCATGCATTTATGCTTGTTTTGCTTCGTTTTTCCAATTATTGATCGATTCTTCTTTTCCGATTAGTTTTTATCACCTTTGTCGACTTTGATAACTTCTATTACAGGAATTTTTGAGTATTCCTACCTTGATGGATTGGAATCGAATTCTTCGGATTTTATTCACGTCTTCGAAGGTGAATCTTAATGAATTGATTTGGTTTTCGAATTTAATTGATTCTTGATTATTTCCCGATTTGTTGCTATTATTTATTAGCAACTTTGATGACCTTTTCTTTGGGATTTTTGTGAACATACCTTTCGATGAATTCGGTATCGATTTCTTTGGATTCTATTCACGTCTTCGTATGTGAATTCTTGTGATTGATTATTTCTACAATCATTTTTGTGATTTGTCACTTTAAAAAAATATAAAGGTTTCAATACTAGTAGTAAATATCAAAACTCTTTTATCAAAATGTTTTCAACTCTATTTTCAATACAAAACTCTTTTTCTCAAACCGTTTTCTAATCTACTAGTATATACAAGCCTTTACCTCACTCGGATGAGAAATCTAATTAAACGGCTTAGTAAAACAAGTGGTATGAAACGCTTGCGTTTACTTCGCCGGTTAATTCTTGGACTTATTTGATTGAACCTCTTGTGACAATTTTATTAGTGAAGATTTACAGTTTGTTCGTAAATATTTAAGTTAAGCAAGTGGTTATGGGACATGAAGCTAAACTTTTATATTCACTAACTTAGTGTAATTGACACTTCTCGTTGATCATGACGATCATTCTTATGATTTAGACTAGCAATTGTGCGATGTCTCCTTTTTGGTTAGACTAGGCCTCATCGGTGTGATTTCGTCTCACACATATCTCTTGGGCTTTGAGGATTGTCTAGACACCATTTGTGTGATTTCATTCACACATACTTTCCTTTTGTTTGCGAGGTTAGACTAGACACCACTTGTGTGATTCCACTCACGCATACCTATTTGATTTTTGGATAGTCTAGACCTCAATCTGTGTGATTCCGACTCACACATGTGGGGTAGCGCCCCACGGTCTTCGGGCCATTCGTGTGTCAAAATTAATGGCTTGCTACCATGAGATAGCTTCTCTTTTTGCATTGCACGTGTTGGTGATTTTCATGCTCATGTGTAGGTGAGATTCCGTGCTCCCGTTCTCGCTTTACGTTGCACGTGTTGATGATTTTTCATGCTCACGTGTAGGTGAGATTCCGTGCTCCCGTTCTCGCTTTGCGTTGCACGTGTTGATGATTTTTGATGCTCACGTGTAGGTGAGATTCCGTGCTCCCGTTCTCGCTTTGCGTTGCACGTGTTGATGATTTTTCATGCTCACGTGTAGGTGAGATTCCATGCTCCCGTTCTCGCTTTGCGTTGCACGTGTTGATGATTTTTCATGCTCACGTGTAGGTGAGATTCCGTGCTCCCGTTCTCGCTTTGCGTTGCACGCGTTGATGATTTTTCATGCTCACGTGTAGGTGAGATTCCGTGCTCCCGTTCTCGCTTTGCATTGCACGTGTTGGTGAGTTTTCATGCTCGCATGTAGGTGAGTTTTCGTGCTCCCGTTCTCGTTATGCGTTGCACGTGCTGATGAATTTTCATGCTCGCATGTCGGTGAGTTTTCGTGCTCCCGTTCTCGCTTTGCGTTCCATGTGCTGATGAGTTTTCATGCTCGCGTGTAGGTGAGTTTTCATGCTTCCGTTCTCGCTTTGCGTTACATGTGCTGATGAGTTTTCATGCTCGCATGTAGGTGAGTTTTCATACTCCCATTTGAGTTTTCATACTCCGTTTGAGTTTTCATACTCTCCTTCGAGTTTTCATACTCTGTTCGAGTTTTCATACTCTCCTTCGAGTTTTCATACTCCGTTCGAGTTTTCATACTCTGTTTGAGTTTTCATACTCCGTTCGATTTTTCATACTCTCC
Organism: Allium cepa; assembly: GCA_030765085.1. Lineage (NCBI taxonomy): Eukaryota > Viridiplantae > Streptophyta > Magnoliopsida > Asparagales > Amaryllidaceae > Allium > Allium cepa. The sequence goes on along the minus strand of CM060937.1, from coordinate 760,814,771 downwards.
TTCGAGTTTTCATACTCCGTTCGAGTTTTCATACTCTCCTTCGAGTTTCCGTACTCCGTTCGAGTTTACATACTCCCGTTCGAGTTTTCATACTCTTATCTTGTGATTTTTGGATTTCATGTGTAGATTTCTAAAAATTGTGCTTCACCAATTTTCGTGATTTCTATTGATAAGTTTTATCAATTTTTGTGCATTGGTGAATTCGTGTGTCATTGACTTGTTACGAATACAAGTTTAGGGTATGATATCCCTTTCTATCTTTGAGAAGATTCTTGTGACACTTTTGATGAATGAAAATCCACTTATCGAAGTTGCTATTGATATCGCTGTTTTAATCACGTGCTTTAAAAATTGTTTCAAAATAAAAAATCGTTTTCAAAATTTTTATAGTTTACGCTTTCAAAAGAATGAGGAAGCGATTTAAACGTTTCAGCAAAATCGAGGACTATGACCCCTTTCTTTTACTGATTCGTTTAATTCCGGACTTGTCCGTTTGAGATTGAAAATTTGTGAATTCCTTTTATGAAATTAAAAGAATATTTTGTGATTGTATTGCCCATTGAGTGCTTTAAGAATTCTGGTCAATGCGCTTGATCAACGTCATCGATAGGAATCTCCTAGACGCTTTGATGAGACAATCAGACACAGTAAATTGAATTTTAAAATGTAAATTTGTCTGAAAAGATAATTACATAAAGTAAATTGTAAATTTCGAAAGTTTTTGCTTTTCGGGAAAGAATATTATTTAAAGCAACTCTTTTTCGATACTTCTAATCTTGCGATTCTCGAGGGGAACCAAGACTTTATCGTTTGTACCAATGCTAATCGTGTTGGTTTGCATGCCATTCTCTTGCAAAAGAGAACGTGCTGTTTCTTGTGTTTCTAAATCATTAATGCCTATTGAGACTAGATATGTCACTCATGATCTAGTGCTCTTGGCTATTGATTTCGTACTTAAAAATTTGGCATCATTATTTTGGGTGAGAAATTTGTTCTCTACCCTGATCATGAATCTTGGGAATATTTATTTTCGCATAAGGAACATGATTTGCATCAACCACGTTGACTCGAGCTCCATACATCTTATGATCTTGATATTATTTACCACTCCCGGATGGGAAATCGTGTTGCCGATGCACTTAGTCGTAGGCAACAAGTGGTTGTTTCTTTGGTGATGTCCGTATGGAATCATCTTTTTACCAAGTTCATAAGACGTTTCGATGTACTTCGTTTTATTGAGCTTCGTCTCATTCCTTTTAGGGACTTACGTCTGATGATCTTTTATGTTGATCGGTTCATTGGACGTACCATTTTTGTACTACGTCGGCATTCCGAATTAATGAAGCTTTGATTCATCTGGCGCACCGTTATTGTACTACGTTGTTGTTCCTAATTATTCGTATCTTACCTATGAAAGGTGTTGTGCGTTTCGGTCGGTCGGGAAAGTTAGTGCCTCGATATATTGGGCCATTTCCTATCACTGAACGTATTGGTTTCTTGGTTTATCGTCTCTTATTACCGGCTCAATTTTCTTTTATTCATGACGTGTTTCACGCGTCTTCCTTCTACGGAAATGCCTTAGGGATTCCGATTTTATTCTTGAGCCCGGTATTATTGAAGAAATTGAAGTTTCACCAGATTTGACTTTGAGAAACATTCTATTCACATCAATGTTTCGGGGGTTCAGCACCTTCGAAATAAAGATGTTCTTCTCGTGAAAGTTCAGTGTTCTCTAGTTCTATGGATTTCACTTTGGAATCTAGAGAATTCATCGTGCAAACACGTTCAAGCTTTCTCTTTCATGATGTATATGGTGAACTTCTTATTTTCAAATTTCGTCATTTTATGATGACATGCTTTTATGGTTGTTACCTTTTGTCCATTTATCTCTTATGATTGCGAGGACGCAATTTCTTTAAGGAGGGGAGTCTGTAACAACCCGGTAATTGCATCAATTAATAATCGACATTTAGACGATAAATATTGTTGCAAAATTCCTTTTGGGGTTTATAAATTTGAATTAAAATTCTTTTGTGAATTGTTGAAATGGTATGCGGGCATTAAAGTTGATTCCGGCCCATTTATTTTTTGGTCGCCGTGATAATCCAAAACCCATTCCCCCTTTATTATTTTGAAGCCCTAGGTTAAAATTCGAACGAAATAAGATTAATGGCGGCTTCATCTCGTTGTTCGCTCGTCTTCCCTCGGTTGCTCTGGCGTCGCGCGTCTCTGTGATGCTTCATTCGTCGACAAAGTGAGTGACCATTCGCTCACATCTAATTCATCTCGCGTTCGACTATTTATTTTTGTTTGAATGTCGAAATTGTTTTGATGATTCCTAATCACCCACGGCTTTAGTTTTTTTGACTTCAATCATAGTGAGTAATTTATATTACTCACATCTTATTCAAACTGTCGAATTTGTTTGCTTGCTTTGATTTTTCTGGTGATTTTTATTTACTGCTTCAATGACTTCGGACCTTCGAAGCTATTTGATTTCGACCCTGTCTTGTTATGTGATAATGTTTGATCACTTGTCGTTGTCATCGTGTTGCAATCTTTAACTTGAGTTAGTTGCTGTTTCATAAATCGAAGCCTGTAGTTTTTCCATCTATAGGCCGTCGTCTTGGGTTTCACTGCATTCATATATGTCTTCACTTCCATGCTGTTGCGCTGTATATTGACTTATCAATATTGCATTGTTGGTTATTCACTTGACTCAGTTGAACTATTACTTGTTGTCATTTATTATGGCCTGTATATATTAAGTGCTCACTGATTTCATGCAAGTATTTCCACCTGACTGTACCCAGAGTTGGGCTGACTTCCAGTTCGCTTCGAGACAGTTTTGTTGCATTGTGATCTTGTGGTGGCTGTATTTTTAGTTGCAGTTACACTTGTATCCTTGTGTGCCTTATTTTTATTGTTGTATTGCCTTCAACTCACTGTATTGTGTCTTGGGTCGAGCAATATCTGTTTTGTGGCAGTCCATGCCTTCACTTTAGTCACTGGCATGATTCATATTCATTTGCATAGTGCAGTTGCCTTTGTGTCCGACCATGTTGTATCTCTGTCACCTAGGGTCTGAATGGCATTTGAATGCATGTATGCCTTACCCTTTCATATGTGACTAAGTCCCCTGTGGCATTTCTGTGCATCCTCCCTCTGCACACACCTGTGCCATTTTTCTGCATATATCTACACATCATTCCATGCTTGTATTGTTGCATTGCCTTACTGAACTTGATTCAGTAGTATGCTTCATTTTGCATCACTGTATATCCATACTGTTGGTATTCATATGTTTACGAGTACATTTCATATACTTGTAGCCATTCATGCAAAATTCAGTTGCCTTTTTCTGGTTCATTTCATTTTGGAACCATTGCTTTGTGACCCTTTTCACTAGTGTTCTTCACTGTTGCATTGTTTGGGTGTTTGTTGTACATATGAACTTGATTCATATGTATGCTAGGCAATGCTTATATTGCATTGCCTTATTTTTATGCTTTCTTCTTTAGCCTGTACTTGTACATTGCGTGCTCTTATGCAGTACTTGATGTCGCTTGAAATTAACTTCAAGTTCAGTGCATCCCCTCTCCAAGTATTACATTGAACTTGGTGACCTTTGTTACACTGCCTCCATTCAAAAGTATTGTTGCATGGAGCTCTGTTGTTTATTTGATTATTTGACTTTGTACACTCATGTTGCCCCTGAGTTGAACTGTAATTTATTTGGGTTTGACCTTGTGCCCGGTTGTGTACATTATCACTGTAGTGGCAAGGAAGTGCATGCAAGCGTGAACTGCAGCCATACGGTATTCAATGGGTACCTCATCACTGTAGTGGCAAGGCAGTGCACGCAAGCGTGAACTGCAGCCACACGGTATTGGTTTTATTATTATTTCTTTTGCTTTTGATTTATGGAACTATTTCGTATTCCATATGTTGTAGTGGCGTGGCAGTACACGCTTGCGTATACTGCAGCCCTACTCGAGTTGACGTCTTAATTGATGTTTCCAATTACTTGATTGATTCCTTTGTCCAATTCATCCTTATTAGTGATTGGATAGACGAGATTTATTGTGATTGTCATCTATTCGTTATTTGATTATTATTGCTTCTGTGCATTAATAACTGAGTTCGAATTAGACTGACCCGAGTATTATTTTCTTTTGAAATTTAATACTCGGGTCGGACCGAGTATTTTCAGGTTGTAGATATTCTGCTTTGGGATGCTGCTTGAGCTATGAAGACTTTTCATATCTTTTGGAGTTGTCGAGTCATAGCATAGGTTGATATGTATTCATGTATATTAGTCGTTAATGTACTTGTATATATAACTTCCTGAGTCGACTGTTGTAGTTGTATCACATGTACCGTGTCAAATGTATTATAACTGACATAATTTATTATATATATATATATCTATATATATATATATGAGACTTTCTGTTTCATCTGTGTTCCGCATTTATATTATCTATGTTATTAGTTTATATTTTTGTCCTAGACTATTATAGCCACTGTGTAGTAGCTTTGAGTTTGCATCGGCATGTCGGATTTCCTCCTGAAATGAAATGCACGTTTTTACTATCTGGCATATCGGTGCTCGCACAAAGCAATTACACATATGGTCGCTCCTCAACAGCCTTATTCTCTGTGCTAGTCGACAGCACTACACCGTAGTGTTCTTGGCTAGCGTGGGTATAGAGGTGGGGCGTTACAGCTTCCAAAAATTAAAACCATCTAATTTCCATCCATGAGCATGACTTATTAACTTAATGCTCATAAACACTGTCATCCCTAGATTACGAAGTCACGAACAAGTGTACGATGACAATCACAAAGCTTTATGTGCTATTTTTGGTCAAATTAAAGTAAATTGGGCATAATATTTTTTAACCAAATTAAAATTTTATGGACACATACTCATGGTAGCATTTTTTACGCTCCCTGCATTATGAGAATTCTACGGTCATTAGGAATTCCTTCGCATCTCTCCCAATATGAAGAAATGTTTGTAAAAGATAGTGGCATTGGACTTCTCTCCTTAATGCATGTCCCAGAAACACCACCGAACATAATTCCTTTTTCCCATACCAGCCTCCTCAACAACATCACCAAGCACCTACGACTCAGCCTTCCCAACCTGCCAGAGTTTCTGCGACTATGGAGTATTACTTTGATTCTGAAATATAGGTTGCCAAGATAGCAATAGGTCCAGGAGAGAACTATAGAGATATTGCACTACAAAACCAACGTCTTCTCTCCTTAAATATACATGTGCTAGATAAAAAGAAGTCACGTTTGAAACGATCTTTTTCTACCCGTATGACCAAAAGTAGAAAAGACATTAGATAAGGTTGTTTCAACTTTAGGAAAGGTTCTCTAAAAAGTTTGCGGTCGTTCTTCCTCCCGCTCATCTTCTTCTCCGTCCCCTACACCACCACCACCACCACCTGTTTTCACTCAGGCCCACGTTCAGGCATAGTGCCTTCACAGGATCCTCTTTAACACTCTCTTTTCAGCAAAGTGTCTATTTATCTTGACACCAAAGAGAGTGAAGGTTTATCGTTTCCTTCAGAAGATCCTCATGCCTCACACGACCCCTAGGACTATAGCTACTACACATCATTCCAGGGTCTCTCTATTTAGGAAGATGAGGAATATGTTGACCAGTCTTAGTGGCATCAAGGTACATATAATGAGGACCCGTCAAGCTTATGGGGATATAATCACCTTGACTAAAGTTTTTTTCAAAATCCGGTATTATTTATTTATGTATGCTTATTTTTCTTTGTTCTACAAACTATGCGCCTGTATAACTAATTAATACTTCTCTGTGATTATCTATGGGCTTGTATCTTTTCAAATTTTCCTCCATCTATATGTCTTTTTGATAACGTCAAAGGGGGATAAATATCATACTGCATGTATAAAAAGGGAGGAATCACATTCAGGGGGGTTATACATGTTTACTTGATAAAGCAATTGTATTGTTGTCATCATCAAAAATGGGGAGAATGTTAGAACTACTCGTCCTTGATTTTGATGATGACAACTATACAATCATACGTATACAAAATATATTCCTTCTACTTGTAGGAAAAAGCTTTCACGAGTCAAGATTGAAGGCGACTAACAGAGGAGAACAATCATCAGAATTAGAAAAGCTAATAAAGTGTGTTAGTGTCATAGATATATAGCTTGTAAAATCTTGTTTAGTAGATTTCAAAAATTGCACGTTAAAAGTTTTCTCAATCTTTATATATCACACAGTATCAAATGCAAAATAACATATGTCAAACATCTGACCTTATATATTAGATGTCTGAACATAGCCTCTGATTTTAAATCAAGCATATACATCAGATGTTTGTAAAAACGCTCGGACGTCTGACTTTGGCCAATGTTAAAATATATAAACGGTCAGACGTCTATACGTATAGACAAACATTTGAGCTGAGCAGCGACCATTTACAATGAAAAGTCACCAGTTTCATTCTAATGGTTGCTTCCATAACTCTTCGCTGCATCTCTTCCTACTCAACGATTGCAACTTTTAGATTGAAATAGAAAACTCAAATGGATATTACTCTTCACAAAAACACTTCATCATCTGTATATATGTAACGATTTTAAGAATAAAATCATTTGAATTTTCTGAATCTTATATCTCTATCTTTGCAGACTCTAGTTTCTAAAAGCAAACCATATCGGTCTTTATCACTTTCTAAGACCAAAAGCTTCACGTACACATACTACTCAAAGGATATTATAGGAAGATTTGTACCGTACACATACTACTCAAAGGAGATTATAGGAAGATTTGTACCGTGCAGTCAAAATCATTGTTTTCTAGAACAAATACTTTTCTCAGAAATAACTTTTGTATCAAGCATATTCCTTTGGGCAAAGCGAGGGTTGTTTACTAGTTAAAGCCGAAGAGGAGCTTTGGGACTGGACGTAGGACGGGAGGTCCGAAGCAGTATAAAAACTCTGGTATGATTGTTTATTTAATATTATTTATTTTACTTTGTTAGCCATAGATAGATGTTTATTACACTTGCATATTAGATATAAATATATATGATCCATACAGTCTTTCAACATCGCCCATAATAAGTACCTACGGAGGACACGAGGATAATCCTAATTCTATAGGATAAGTTTCCCCAATTAATCTGGCTACCAGCACCTACGAATAGATGAACTAATGTGATGTGCCACTGTTGGGTTACGTGTCATAATGTGTAGGACCTGCTTCGGAATAAGTGGTTGTTGTAGGCTCCACCTCCTCTCCATTTAAGAAGTATTGAATGGTCCGAGTATCGTTTAGGAACGGTAGTGAGAAATCTCAATTGGGGTCCATTTCAGGTTCGAGATATTAAGTAGCTATTGTAGCGTCCATCTATTTCCAAAAAGAAGTATTAAGTAGTCTGATGAGATTCCACGTGATGTCAACTAGAGAGTACTAGAGAGGGGTTCGTCTTGAGTTAGGTATTAAATGACAAGGACCTGCTTTTGTGTACTAAATGCTTAGAGTCTGCCTAGTTCCCATTGAAAAGATAGTGGCTTGGGTACTTTCTCTCACATTGTTAGGACATGATGGACAATAGAAACATGGAACTAGGAAGGGCCTTTAGCCAATAGTTGAAGGTGAGTTATAAACTGGGATCGGAAAAGTGTAGTTTATATAATTCCACTAGAAGAGTCTTAGGGCTTGCAGTTGGAGATATTTCATATAGGATATAGTTAAGGTGCATATTCTTATCTAAATTATATTGCCCAAATACTATTACGGAAAGACTCAAGATTTTTTTCACCATACATTGCTGTTCTGACTCCCTCCTTATTACAACACGGTTTAGAGAAGGCAATGATGATTTATGAGATGAAAGCATATGCGGAATCTTATGGAAATTATCAATCTATTCATATTATTTTATATTTTGATGTACCCATTTCATACATTATGTTGTTATGTTGAGATATTGCATTTTGGATATTAAAATATTATTTTTTTGTTCTGAGATTCGAATTTCTATAAAATGGGTACTATTTTTTATATTAAATTTGATCCTTTCCGCTATGAGATTCGGATAGCATGAGTAGGTAGCTCTGTGTACTATTTATTTTTAACAATCAACATCTAGCTTTAGGATGGGTCTATGGTTCGATGGGCCTTTACTGGGTAGAAAATTAGGCCCGTTTCGAGGTTGGTTGTTACAATTTCTTACTCTTTTGGATTCAAAATTCCCCCCTCTCTACCCATCTCATGATCGACTCTTTATTGATGCCTTATAGCCGCCAAAACCAAGCCCGAATTGGGCCCCAAAACTATCTCAATCCGAATAATAATTTGTGCATTTAAATCTATTTCAAATACGTATCGATATCATATATCGATTAGTGATACATAACCATTATATGCACACTAATTAATATTGTTCAATACCCATCATGTAAAATTTTATAATTAATATTTCATACATATTAATTAATATAATAAATCTATAACAATTATAATTTTATCTAATTGGGTGATAATAGCAGTATTCAACAATACGGTTATGTGACTCATAGACGTAAATTTGATCAGCCATTAATATCGAATAATTTGAATATAAACGTTCACACATCAATTAGTTGGTGGTGTGACATTAGACCAAATTTGTCACTTAGTTCACATCAGTAAATCTAATTTTACTTTAACCATTACCTAGTAGTGATAATTATTTATACTAATTCTCTTCGTCAAAATCATATCACTTTGGCCTTATGGAATTTGGTAATGGTCAAAATTCCAATATCGTTCATATTTAACTCTATAGGCCAAACACAAAGTCCTTAGTTCAATAGTAACAATTATTATTAACCGAACTTATCCGGCCGGAGACTTTGGGAGTTGACTTCAGCTGGCCGTGATACTAACCCTTTATAATCGAGGAGACGAATTCTCTCTTGAATAGTGTCTCACTACCAGTGCTTCCACTCAATCCAACTATATCATTCGATGGACATCATGCCATGATTTAACTATAATCAAAGCAAAGTTTTCATATTGAAGCTCGATGATATTCTCAAGTCGAGGGAATTTTGTAAAATTGTCACATCGATGTTTTTATGCTTGACTAAGTTATATTAAACAGTAGAAAACTACTGAGCGAGTCATTTTTTAGTTATTCAATAACTATCTGTATATAACTTCTTAGTGCCCCCAGCGGTCATCGGTCATACACTATCCAATATTTGGAGAGAATTACATCCTCTAGTCTTAATGGATGTACCAATATCTAGTCTCGATGCATCTTGACTAGTAATATTTAAAACAATATGTTTATTTTTTATAATAAATCACTCATGATTACGACACATTGTAAGTACCATCACAAGACAAACCATTTATGGATTTTATATTAATACTTTTAATTAAATTAATTAATATAACATATTATATCATGTATATAATAGAAAGAAAACACCATTTGTTTCTAACATGATTGGTTATCAAGTTACGTATATGTAACAATTACATAGTTTACCCCTAAGGCATACTCATAACTCTGTCAATCTATTACTTGTATTGGGGGACAATTATAAAATGTCATTCCTATCCCTTCAATTTTTTTGATGAGAATTGATCGAGTTAAATGTAAATACTCGACTTTTCGACCCTCGAATGTCTTAAATATATCCAGGTATTCGTGTGTCGAGCACCCAAGTGCCGGAATGACAGAAAGTTAGGATAAAAAAGTAGATCAAGAAAGAAAGAAATAATATCAGAATCTCACAATGGAACGGTAACATATAATATCAAAGGAACAGTACAAATGGTTACTCTAAATATGGAAATATTAGAGTTACTAAAACCTAATACTATCATCAGTCTGGACAGTTATAACGACGCGTCACAACGCTTATATATACAATACAAAAATGCAATGGAAATATGAATACTATGGAAGGTAATCATCCAGCTCTTCTCTATAAGCACCAAAGAATCCGTAGCTAAATATGGAAATATGCACGGGGTTGACCCAAACATTATAAGAAAATAATACCCATATCAGTCTGGCAAATGAACATGAGAAACTTATGAAATATAAAACATGTAATAGTAACCAATGAGACCTTACGGATTCCTGTAACGGCTTTCCTCTCACAGAAACCAATCACTCATTAAGTTTAACATATAGAAATATAATATATAATGTCTAGAGATAGCACATAAATCATATTAAATAGTTGTTGTGTGAACGCTACAACAATAATAGGTATACAATCAATACCGCTAAGGCACATTCGCATTGTAGATTTTCCATGAAGATCTCCTCAGATCTAGCCGAATGCAAACTCCTGCATAAGGATCAGAGATATCCTTTCGAGCAATGTACATCTCTAGGGAATGTACTATAGGAAATACATAACCGACCTACATCCAAAACACTTGTGGTTTCAAATGCATCACTTCTACATGCTATCCGTAAGTAATACTAGATGGAGTTGCTTGCACCTTTGGGATTGCTAAAATGATACGTTCCTGTTAACTATGCATCCTGTCTCTAGTTTTAGTCATTTCCAATGTCGTCTACGTTCGATATCTCTCACTCGAGTCTTCATTACTCGAATAGAACATGAATCCCCAAAATGGATTCCCATATCGCGAATATCTCAAGAATCACTATATGGATTCGAGCATCACGAAAAAAATTCGAACCTCCACATGTTTCCCTACATAATTCCTCTTATGAATTCTAACGCTGTCCTCTCTCATGGAACACTCCTCAAGATAAAAGTCTTACACGATAGCATCATTTTAAATGTTAACGCCGACCTCTTCTATAAATGTTTTGAAGTGATATTGGATAACTTTTCATCTCTATAACTATTCACTTCACAACCGCTTCCATAACATAGAACCCATATACTAGTTTTGAAGTGATGTTGCATAAGTAGAACACTTATGATCCCACTCTCTTCAAAACTAATTTGTTGAATTTTCGGCTAAATCAATTTCGGTTCTTTCAAAAGTAAGCGAAAGCTAAAGATGTTTCATACCAATGCTTCTCCTTGGGGATTCTCATTATATGAAATCGTGAAGCCTTTCGATAACTTCTAAAGTCATAGTCGGTCAAGTACGATAATTGACTAATCGATTATACAACAATTGCTTATACAAATCATGATTCATTTGCTTAACTCGTTTTTGACATTCCAACTTAACTATTCCTTGTTCAAGAGTGAAGCTGGGTAAGTTAGGGCACTAGTTGCACTAAAGCCTTGCCTAAACACTTCATTCTTGGATCTCACAAATAGATAAGTGTACCTTGTCATCTTTTAGCGTCTAGTGTTAGTGATTTCAATAAACAATAAGAAATCAACAAGATTAACACGTTTCCAATATTTTTCAAATCACTATTCCTCGATCAAGAGGGAAGCCCGGTAGGTTAGAGCTCTATTGCTTCATTCCTACCCGACACCAATCCTAATTCTCACAGATAGATAAGCCTTACTTCGTTAGCTTTTAGTGTTAAACATAGTTAATTACTTTTCAAATAAGTAATTAATCAATTAACCATTGGCCATTTAGCAATTTTAATCCTTGTTTGAACCTTTTTTTTATACTTTTTAAAAGACTTGAAAATACTTATAATAGGTTTTAAAACATTTATCCAAAATATTATCTTAAAATAATAAGTTTACAAATTCTTTAAAAACTTGAAAAGAACATGTTTTCTATATGTTTTAACAAAAAATCTTTTCTTTAAAAATTCAGTACTAATTCTTAAAAATTCATAAAGATATCAAACCACTTTTAAAACACTTTGAAAATAATGATAAAATATTTTCAAAAGAATGGAACAAAATACTTAAATTTAAATATCATTTCAAACCTTTTATGTCCAAAAATCAAGTCTAAATGGGGTAGTTTTGCGGTAGTGAAGTTTTGGCCACTTTTCGATATGTTAGTTAAATTTTTACTATTCAATCTTTTAAAGAAACAAACATACATATAAGACATTACAAATATAGAGAGAAATCCTTAAGGACCTCACTATAAAGTTACATAAACATTTCTAAAAACAAGGCAATTCACAACTTCATCTATAGAGACCACCGCTATAAATGCACTTTCAAATCTGAGTCCAATCTAAACCAATGTCCATCTATAGCCTATGCGCTTTGTTCCAAGGCCTTGTTACGTATATAAGTCCATTCCAAGTTTGTTCAAGTCTGTATACATAGAACATATATGTCATTTACTTTTAAAATAATAATCCAAACCAATGTTTTAACATAAGTTAACAACAATTCAAACATAAACACAATCAAACAAAAACATATATATGTTATATGTTCCATTCAAAGTAATGTGTTAACTCTCCTTTATCCTAACTAATAACCTAGATCCAAGTGCCCAAAGTCCAAACTCAAGCTAGCAACCTCAATTCCTTCCTCCTTTCTGCCTTGCCTTGCCCCCAAACACCTATGATGCTCATGACCAAATGGAATTGTGAGAGTGTGGCTTTGTTTCTTCAGGTTTTGGCATAGTGGAAGGTGTTCTAATACTAACCTATGGCTTATGCAAATGTTAGAAGTGATTTGGAGTTGATTTGCCACAAATTTCTTTAGAACATAAGAGATGGAAAAGAAGAGGAAGCCATTGATTTTCTCACTTAAGCTTTGTGAATTTGTGATTCGAACTCTATGGTGTGCCTCTCCTTATATAAGCATAAGAATGGTGCTCTTTAATCTTGCAATCACCTCTTCACCATGCCATGTAAGCTTCATCTCCCATCACTTCCCCTTTGAGTCACTTCTCTTGTATGTTAATTACCATCATACCTCTTTCATGATAATATCTCTTATCCATTAGAAGCTTCTAAAACATTCCAAACTTTATAAAGAGGAGAGTGTATTAATCAGTTGCTAATGTGTTTATTTGATCATTAGACAAGTGCGCAAGAGTTCGAAAACTTATATGGATCGAAAAGCTATTTACCAAAAACCGATTTTCGGTCATATTATCAATTTCCATCAAAGACTATAAATAATCTTCAAAAACAAGTTTCTTATCATTATTCATTTACTAAATGATGTCTAACATAGTTATAACATCATATATATAACATTTAATTGTATTTCAAAACGTTTTGATATTCGAAGCCAAAGTGTTCGAATTTCCAGGTCGCTACATTCTCCCCCACTTAGAACAGTTCGTCCTTGAAATTCAAACAAGAACGATAATATAAGGACATAGATTAAACTATATAAAAAATAAAACAACAACTGAATGCATACTAAGCGACTCCACCTCAAACGATGAGTACAAAACAAAAGATAAACAATACTAAGACAAGAAAAAATCCATAGTCTACAAGCAACTCCAGATGGATCTCTTTCAAACCGCCCTCCATCGTCATGGTATCACCCTGAGCATCCTTGCTCCATGACACTTCTAACCTTAAAAAGGAATCAGCACACACATATTCATATTGTATTCACAACACTTGCAACCAATGGTCATGGTTCGCTTAGGTTCAAAACTCTCCCATCGTTCAAGACGATAAACCATCCACTATGCATACCTTATGCTCAATAGTATCACATCATTACATAGATGATTATTCATGCTACCTTATAATAAACTGACTCTTCATTAGCCAACATAACATATCATTCAAATATACTAAAGCCCGTATGATGTACATATATCATTCGTGCTCAATACCTGATCTGATCACTTGCTCGATCACATAGATTTCATTTCCCCACTAGTATAGATCACTTGACCTCTCTAATGTGGACTCCGATTTGGTTCCTTGATTAGAAACTGTCATTCTTTTTGCATAGCCATACATTATGATAAAGAAACATCGAGATTGTATCTCAAACCCGTATCAATTGTTCGCCATCAAGGATCGAGTGTAAAATCATTGTTTGGGCCAGTGTAAACCACCTTGATAACATATGCTCGAATTTCAAGAATGGTTATGCAAACAAAGCGATCTATGTACAACTTATGTATTTATCTTATTTGTTTCTTAACTACACCAATTCCATTTATTAATCACAATCATTTATAAAATTATTATGTCATTCAATACTAAAACCATTTATGAATTGCTTCATAAAACATAACTTCAAGTTTATCCACATTTCATAACTTAAGTTCATACTCGTATAATACTCCATTACATCCTAAGAGTATATAATAAACATCAAATATGTAACAAGTACGATTTAAAAAAATTAAAACTTGCTTTAACTTGCCATCTTCTCAATTCAAATGTTGTATAAACTCAACTTTATTTCTTCAAATACAGTTAATCATAAGTTTTATAATGGTTTGGAAATTTTCGACTATCCAAAATCGTTGGAAATCCTATTTTATTTTAACAAATGAGAACTATCAACTAACATATCATATCATGATCCACATACCATACTTTCATAATGCATAGGCTATATGTGTCCATGGAATAACTTAATAAGAGTACTTTGGAGCTAAGTGTCGGTTTTCATTTCAAATCATTATGAAATAATATATACGTATAACCTTTGTATATCAAATCATACTTTTAGGATTTAAATCAAAATCCATTTTACGAAACCAACTTTGCAGTATCCCATACCTAGAAACCTGATAATGAAAGCCAACGATGCTATAATCATCATCGAAATATTTTGAAAGGTAGGAAATGAGTTCATTATACCTAAGCCATAATCTTGGTACTCTACCAAAATCATTCCAAAGTGGTACAAATACTTTGTATAATAATACTAAGTATCATATCTCTATTTTCTAAACCAATTTCTCAATTATTTACTTTCAAATAATATTATTACTATTTTCTTTAAAATCTTGAAAAACGTTTTGAAAAATAACAAAATTTAAGTTCTCATATTCTCTATTTAAATTCTTTTTCAATTATAAATGACATTTTTTTATAAACCATACTTATATAGAATTACATTCTTGTATAAATCTTTTCACAAACATTTATTCCCAAAATGTTATATCTTTCCTTTTTTAATTATAGTAAACATCTTTTACTAAATTTTAACTTCTAACCCAACATTTTCATCGAATGCCTTTTAGTCAAACCGTGAAACTTAATTCATAAGGTGTTCGTTTCAATGTACCTATAATTATTGTCCACCCACACCATGATGTAAAAAGTTAAAACCACTCATAAACTAGTTGAGTATGAATTAATAACAAACAATGCCGAATGTTCCTAACATGATGAGCATGATTAAACAATAAAGGTTATGGGATATTAAATTATGAAAGGTACTAATTATAACGACCCGCCTTTCATTCCATAGAAAGACGCATCATTAAGAAGATAGAAAGGGCTAGTAAAGAGAAAAGAAAGGAAAGAAAGAGGCAGACAACATCAGAATCTCACAGCGGAATGAATAAATTATATTATATCACATAATACTTTACATAGTATCATATACATCAGAGTTTTACAGCCAATACAACACAAACTAGACAGTATAAATATCTGTCTAGCGATTACAATTAAGTATATCAGAGGAAACAAATACAACTCAAACACAGCGGAACCACAATATATATCTACTCGCTGAAGCCTCATGCTCCATTATCTCCTCCAGAACTCGTCAAAGCAATCCTGAATCACTTGACTACTCATACGTAATATGAGTTCTCAAGAGTTTAATGAAACAGAAAATAAACACTCGGGTCAGACAGGGGTCTGGTGTGAGTAAACGGTTTAAAAGTTGCTTAACTTTAGAAAATCCTTTGAAAACAAAAGGTATCACATAAGACTTCCCACACATAAACGGTAACATCAGAAGCTCTCCATGCGTTCCTGCTCTCCAGCTCGCCTCCTGAGCCCCAGAACGTCCTTACCTGAAAATCTGTAATACTCGGTCTGACGTGAGCATTACAACAAAGTAACACCCAGGTCAGGCTCGAAACCAGCGTGAGTAAACCCATATAATTCAAAACACTAAGTTCAAACTATAAAAGAAAACCCGGGTAACTCGTACTTCAATACGAGTTCCTTACTTATTATGCTCAACCGCTTATTTCACAATTCAAACTCTAAGTATTCTAACTTAGTTCAAGGGTCAATATTATTTCAATTCAACATATTGACATCACATATAAAGAATTTTAGCAAATTTCTAATCAAAGTGGTTTCGGGTATTTACTAATACCCTACTCCGGTCTCTTCGAATCCAATGATATTTAAAACCAAGTTATCCAATTAAATACAATTCTATTTAAATCATCGAATAACATTTTGCACAACAATTCCTAATTGACTAATAATCACCTTATCATTGCCCATCCATCATATCATATCACAAATCAATTCATATTAGAGATATCCACCAATTCAAAGTACTCATCATAATTCAATCATTAATAAGCAAGATTGATCACTTCCATTGATTACATAAATTCAATAATCCTCTAATCGCTTTTGTTAATGAGTTATTCTTAGATTTCATATAATAATTAATCCTTTATCTTAATTACACTCGTTAATCAATCTTGATTATTCATCAATAGATATCAATTCAATAGATATCATCCAATTCAGACATTCAACAACCAATCATCCATAAGCGAGCATTAACAATTCATATCACAATTAATTTAATTACTTAAATTAAATCAATTCCTTAAGAATTAATCACATAATCTTGCCTATACGATTAATTACCAACCTTAATTAATTAATCATATCCTTGATTAACTCAATCAATCAATTTATCAATCCCTAACCCCATATCAATTATCCTTTATTTATCAATTAAGAATCTTTAATTAACGGTTAATCCATCCTTAATTAACAGATAATCAATTCCCAATTACCATTTGATTAATCCTTTAATCACCATTTATTAATCAATTAATTACCACTTAACAAATTTCTTAATTAATCCTTAATCTACGGATTAATTATTGTTTAATTATTAATTAATAAAACCTTAATTATTAATTAATAAAACTTAATTAAGCACTTCTTAATCATTAGTTAAGTAACCTTTAATTACTTAATTAATTACTCACTAATTCCTTAATTAGTAAATCTTAATCCTTAGACTTAATTAAGTATAATTACTTTAGAAAATAATTAGTAAATTGTAAATAGTTAATGAAGTTTGACTATATTTAAATTCCAAATCCAATTTGATTTTAAACAGTTCAAAAACTGTTAATCCTCTCTACTTAGGTCAAACCCAAAGACAACACGGGACTACCCCCAAGTAAATCCCCCTTCCTTCCTCTTATTCGAAAACTTAGATCTATTTAAGTTGAAAACCTAAAACTTAAGTCACGTAAATTAACTAAAGTACAAGCTCGAGCCTTCTTCCTCAATTCTCGATCACTTCTTCGAGTAGTAAACCCGATCCCAAACAACAAACAGCCCCTATCCCCGTTGTGCACCTGCACAACAGATCTCGACGCCGACGATCACCTCCGATCACGTCAACACACCATAAATCATCGAAGCATCCATCCACAATCACCCAAACACCTTCATTGTCTTCACAACAAAATCGAGCGTGGAAGATGAAATAGCGACAATAGATCACCACCAGGAAATTCACTCGCCACCACGACTCTGATCATCTGGACTGCTACGGTTCCAGCCTCACCATGCCGACCCAGCTCGCCATCATTTCCCCCAATTCCAAGCTACTCGATCACCTAGCGAACACGAGATGACCAACAAAACAAACAATTACAAACAAACTAGGGTTATAAACAAAATTCCTTCACCGTCGACAACCCAGTGCTCGCGAACCCCCAACTACCATTTTTCCTCGCCTCACCTCACCGTGCTCCACCTCCAGACAAACCCCCGGCCACCCAAAATCAGTAAAATATCAGGAATTGCCTCAGAAACCATTTCCAGTCAAACTAAAATTCCTCACCCAATACAGTATTACATTTTTGTTATATTCCTTTAGAAATCATGTTCCACTCAGACAATCCTAAATATAAACTTGAATCAACAAAATTTAACAATTGATTAATCAGCATTTCCATTTCTATCTGATCTTTCCTAATTCCATAAGTATTTCAAAACTTTTTCTGCCAGGGCTAAATTTTAAACCTTAATTTATAATGAAAAAAACACATCATGTTTACATCTTTAAGCCTATCAAAGGTCAGGTAAGTAGATTTGGATTTTTAAAAAAAAACAGAGATGATCATCTGATATTTCAACACAGGCACCAGATTTGCATATACATATATTTAGTTCTACTACATGCAAACATGTTTTCATCACGTTTCTAAATTCAATTCATGCATCTAGATTGGATTAAAACAAGTAGAGTTTACTCACAATATTTGCACAACAGTGGTAAGCTTGGAACTGCTACTAATTTCCAAACAATTTAAGAAGAAAAATTTACTCACTAATCTCACTTATAAATATTTTTATTTTTGTATTACATCATTTCAAACAGTTAACCCTTAAAACATCATGTGTTCAAAATGATCAGAGAAGAAAAACTAGATTTTGGATTCAGTTTAAAACTGTGAAACAGGAACAAGCACTGAATATCTTCATGCAGGATATTATCATCCATATGTACTCAATTCAAAGTCATTACCCAATATTAATCACATGCAATCCAACCTACAAATAAAACATGAAGAACAGAGGCCTCTATGATATTTTAAACGGGAATCTGCTTGCCTTTAAAACTTGAGTCGCTGAAGTAAGATGCTTCTTTGTTTTAGATCCAAAATTGAAAGTTTTAGTTTGATTTTTCCCTAGATTTGCTGAAGCTTTAATCCCTGCTTTTGATCAGGTTGCAACTTGTTGAATTTGAATTTTTTTTTTATATATCTTAAACCGTTTTGGTTTGATGAATTTCAGATTTTGAAGATGAAGGAGTGATGATTTTTTTTTCTTTGCTTCTTTAGAAAATGAGATGAAAAGTTTTAAATGATGAAGATGTAATAATCTTTTAGAGATATAATTTTGTTTTATTAAAATTTAAGGAAAATAATTTACAAATGTGACACTTGTCATGATCAATTAGTACTTAACCCACATGTGTTTTCTTATAACCCTTAATAGATCAACACTTGTAACTACTTCATATTCATTCATTTTAAAATGATATTTAAAGCCTTTATATTAATTAATCTAATTAGTAAATACATTTGTAAATTAATGGATGTTTCCCCTCTTTTTTTTTCTTTTTTCTCTCAAATTTATACAAATAAAATCTTTAAAGAAAAATAGAATATAACCCATTTATTTATTACTCGAGTTTAAATGTCACAAATTATATTTGTTTATGTGTTATCTTTATAGGTGTTCATTATGTTTACATATGTTTTATGTATTTTAATATAATATTCTTTATTAAATTTTATTCTTATTCATGTCTAAGGTATATTGTTAATTACTTAATCTATGTAATATCTTTTTACATGTATGTTTTAAATCCTTAAATGTTTACAAACTACCTTTACTTAAATTTATTTAATTTTTTTATACTTTATATATATATAAAGAAAATGTATTATGTTTACAAATGTACATTAAATATTTTTATCCAATTTTATTCAATTATGTATTTAAACTTAAATTTATTAATTCACTATAAGATTCATCATGCTGATTTAATTATTATAGTTTCAAATCTACTTATATATATTCAGATATCTATTTGTCCAAATAAAATTAGTTAATTATCCAATTAACAGATGTCCAGAATCCGGGTTATTACATTCCTCCCCCCTTTGAATCTTTTCGTCCTCGAAAAGAAACGAAACCAGAACACTAAATATTTTAAAACCAGTTAAAATATTCTTTAATCATTTTAAAAACACTTTTGAAATCTATATAACATTACGAAAATAGTTTTATAAAAATACTTTTTATAACTCGATGTTTTTGACAAGTCCATCCTCGTTCTCACAGAAATTCGGTCATACGTTGATCAGGCATAGGACTGAAAATCTATAAGTACTTAGCAGACTCAATTTCAACATCCAGTGAAAATACTTCGAAAATAATTTTACTGAAAATATAGAAAACAGTTTTTGAAAATAGAGGATATATCTTTGGTGAGAATGATCTGGAAATCATCACCCCCATCCATGGTCGCAGTTAACCCGATGGTTACTTTGCCATCCCGACAAAATCCATAGATAACTGTAGGCCTCCGCGCCTCTCGATTACACCATGGAACCCGCTACAGATCGCAGCTACAACTGGGGTTACGTAGCTATCACAGCAAAAACCCATATAACTGTAGGCATCAGCGCCCTCAAATTTCACTGCAAAAAGAATGAAACTTCTCCACTCCACTTGACCATAGATCGCAGTCTACCGATGTTGCGTTGCCTTCCCGAAAAAATCAAGTGTAGACCGTTGGCACTCATCCTCCACACGATTTTCGCTATGGTCCCCACAGTAGATCGCAGTGACATCGAGTTACACTGTCGTCACAGCATAACCCAAATGCCCCTGTAGGCATCAGCGCCCTCGACTTTCGCTACCCAATAATCCTCAGGAACTAGTTTGTCCGGACTCCTCACAGCATCAACTTTAGAGCCCCCCTTGGGGCTCAAGGCAGCACCACCCGGTGGTACTCCTGAGAAGTCCACTCCAAGGGAGCGCCTTTTTCTCCAGAGCCGTCATCAAAACATTTTATACTATATATATAGTATCTTTAAATCATACACCTTGTATGATCTCTCCTTTACACAAAATCGATTATTCCAAAATCGATAATTCTCAAACTAGGCTTTCCAAATTCTCATATTGATTTTACCCAAAAATAAAAAGCCTTTTCCAAATCCAAAGGTTCCCAAAACCTTTTGTAACGACCCAGAATTTATATTAATTAAAATATGAATATTTAATTAATTTTAA
This sequence comes from Allium cepa, assembly GCA_030765085.1. Classification (NCBI taxonomy): domain Eukaryota; kingdom Viridiplantae; phylum Streptophyta; class Magnoliopsida; order Asparagales; family Amaryllidaceae; genus Allium; species Allium cepa. Next base: position 760,793,865 of record CM060937.1, on the reverse strand, counting down.
ATATTAATAAGTGAAATTTATAAGTCGAATAATTTAGTTTTCGAATAATTGGATTTAATTGAATAATTAAATCGATTATTTAATAGTTGAATTTACGGAAATAATTGTAAATTGGGTTTAAATATGATTGAAAATGATTTGTAAAATTTTATTTTATCATATTGGAGTTATAACGATATTTTAAAACTTTTAAAATCGAATTAAGAGTTTATTTGTGAAAATTGAATATTTCGATATTTAATCGACTAGTGAAATTAGCCATTTTTCGAACAGTCTCAGAATTGGACGAAACTAGTTTCATTGGATCCGTAATAGTTTGTTATTATCGGATTTCAATTTTTGTAGCAATCGGAGTTTTCGTTTGATCGTGGCAGCTCGAAACGCATCGAAATTGTTTTAATATTAATTTGGCAAGTTAAAATAGTCATTTTTCAAAAAGTCTTGGATTTCGACGAAACCAGTTTCATCGGATGCGTAATGTGATAATATTGTAAGATTTCAAATTTCATGTCAATCGGATTTACCGTTTGTCCGGGGCGAGCCCAAACGCCAAGAAATTAGTTAAATCGGTTTAATTTTAAGTCGATCGTTTATTGCCATAACTCGCACAGATGATCGAATTAGCTTCCGAAATATATTCCATTGTGTCTGGAACGCGGGATAAACCCCAGAAATGCTAGTCACCATGCGTAAATCGGAGTTCGGAAAATCCGGAATGAATAGTGTTCGTTAAAATTCTATAAATAGCCCATTTATTCACCAAATAAAAAAAAAGAACCCTCGTTCCTAATGGCCGGCCGCCACTTTCTAATTCAAATGCCAGAAATCTTCGAATTTCATTCTTTAATCTCTTGCAATCTATCAGCTTTTACAACAAACTCCCAACCAACAAATTATAGAACGTATCGAGTCCTTCGATTCTATATGGAGATGATTGAATATGGTGTGTCGTGGAGGGAGAAAGGCGCCGCGTTCACCACCGGTTGCGCACGCAAATCGAGGAGCAGGGGGTGGCCGAGTGCCACGTGGTCATAGGCGTGGGTAGCTATCGTCATGGCGAGTTGAACGGCATCATCTGATCGGAGGCTAAACGTCATATGGCGGTTGCGAAATTCGATGAATATTGGCGGCCGTGGGTTTTTGGTTACGTTCGAATGTCTGGAAACGTTTTTTAGGGAAAAAGGGAAGTGCGGCCCTGATGCAAGCATCGAAATCAACGGCTTGGATGATTTAGGTTTAGAAAATAAAATAAAAGTTGTATATTGATTAAGTTATAAATTCGTGTAACTTCTAAAATTCATATCTCTTTCATACGAGGTCGAAAACGCATGAAACCAGTTGCGTTGGGTTCGTATGGACGAGCTCTACGCTATGGCGCAAGATTGGAATCGTTTGGAGCTAGTGAAAATTTTGGGTAAAATTAAACGTATGTTTAATTTCATTTGAAATGAACGCTGAAACCGGAATTAAAATCAAGGTGAGAACTTCTCACTCAATCGAATCGGTTTCGATTTTAATTTTAAATAGTTATATTTAAAATTCTTGATTGTATGTTTGAATGATGATTGTTATCTATTGATTGTTAAAATAGACATTATGCGCTGTTAGTAAGCGGATGTTATTTATTAAAAACATATACCGCGAATATTTCACAGTATAGTGAAATTGGTATTATTTATGTACTTGGAGTTGATTTCCCGCATTATATAGAGGATGAGACCCTATTGCGCCGTCTATTAAGTGGATAATATTTTATAAATCCCATATACCGCGATAATTCCGTACTGGAACGAAATTGGTATTGTGCTAATGTTTGTGGATGCAGGGAAACAGGTTGGAGGGATCCAACTAGATTCCTCAACTGTATTGATTTATTTACAGATATTTTGGTATTTGTTGATTATCATATCGATATATGATATTTGGATGTCGTGATTGACTATTTGGTGTTGTTGCATCATCAGATCCATTTTTGAAGTTTTAAAATAATGAATTTGGTTTTTAAAAGAATTTTTAAAGTGATTTTTAAAAGTATACGTTTTATTTAATTTTGAATTGTTAAAATAAATAAACATTTTAATTTGATGGTTATAAAAGTTATATTTTTGGGAAAATAATACTTAAGTGTAACTTTGGAGTTATATAAGTTTTAAATAACGTTTTGTAAATTAATAAAGAGATTGGTTTAATTAAATTGAGATTTTTGAATTATTATAAACGGTTTATATAAAAGATTTACAAAAATTATATTTTATAAGTTAAAGATATTGGAATTATAAAACAAGCTTTTATAAGTGTTAAAATAAAGTTGTGCTTAGTTCTATAAGTAAATAAGAATTTTAGACTTATAAACAAATGATGACATAAAAGAATTGATATGTGAATAAATGGATTATAAGTAATTTACTTATAAGTTAGATTCGGCATATAAACGAAATATAAATTGGATTAATAAAGGAGATTTATAAATCGAAGCTTATAAATTGAAATGGAATTTATAGACATTGTTTATAAATTTGAAATCAATGGAATTTGATAAATTGAATGTTGAAATTGGTTAAGGAAGTATATTCACGATTTTGGACAGTGAATATATTATCAAATAAAATGTATATGCTTGGGAAAATGAATATTTTAAATTGAAGTTAATCGTTTTAACGATGTTTTAAAAGGTGTAAACATCGAAAACATAGATTTCAACATTCATTGTTGAAATAGACGTTTTCGAGAAATAAGGAAATGGTGGACTATAACACTGTTGTTATAGTAAATGATTTCCGAAAGGAAATGTTTTTGTATAGTATTGGGATTTATATATCTATCCAAATTTCGAATCCCTATACTAGTGATTTTGGGTCGTCGTAACGATGTGTTATGTAACATTCGTTTTGACCCAAATAAATGTGTTAAGTGAATGTTTTCCTTAAAGAATGAAATATATACTTAATTTCAATATTAAGTATATTGAATATTTTCTAAGTATTGAAAATAAATGGGTTTGTGAGTTACTTATTATTAAATAAGTATGGAAATGTTTTCCAATATGAAGTGAATATTTTGAGATTTTATCTTTTTGAAGATAAATTTTAAATGAATATTAAAAATCGATTTGAAAATCGTATATTCATAAATATTTTGGGATTGTAAATTCACTATGGAATTTATAAATGGAAAGGGGAATTTGATTAAAAATAAACGTTGATTTATTTTTGAAGTGCGGAAAGATATATCTAGTAAAGATATTTTGGAAAGTAAATAATTAGGGAAATTATTGGGAATTTGGTGATGTTGAGCACGCCTATTGATAGTTAAGTAATCCGACTATCAATATTTACCTTTAAATAGGTATTTGTTGTGATTGTTTGAAATTGAATGCTACACTTATTTTTGAATAAGCGCTCACTATTCGGGTTAGCCGGGAAAGGAACTTGGGGTCGTATAACCCATTCCAAATATGCGATAGGTCGTTATGGATTGCATTTGAAGACCAGTTTGAAGAACGGATATTTGTGAAAACGGATGGATTACCGTCGAGTTACTCTACATTAGCTGATCTCCGATACAGAGTTTTTATCACCCTTAGTGACGGGAAGTCCGGACGTAATTAGAAATTATCCGGGATGCAAGGACTTCTTTGTAAGTGCCTTCGGTTCTGTTCGAGCCCGGAATAGACTTGTATGGATTGTATGTCTGACATTACAAGTTGAGGTATAAAGCTGATTTCTTTTAAATATATTTCTGTTGGTGGCGGAGAATTTATTCTCTTAGCTAAACACCCTTCTCTGAAATGTACGAGCTCAGAGGTTATGTGGTTGAAGGTTATTAGTAATATACTCCCAATTTGGTAGTGTGGCATGCTGAGTGTTGCTGTGAAATGATCATTGTTTGATTATTTGTGATATGATCATTTGTTTGATCATTTATCTTGGTGATCATACTTTGATCATTTGTTGACCCAAAACACAGCTTTTGTATAAAGCGTGGCTTTGTGGACGAGAATTCGTCGGACCTCACACCCCGGAAATGGTCAAAACAGGAAGCATGCGGCAAGGTTATTAGGGGGTAGCGCCCCTTTAGTGTATGTCATTCCTTCTGGATAGAGGTGGTATCATGGTATGGAGCCCAGATACTTAACCTATGTTGTTGTTGCAAATTTATTACTTTGTGGTTGTTGGAAATCGAGGATCCTCGGATAGATCGGTTACGATCGGGGGATGACATATTCGTGTCAGTAGTTACCCAGTTAGGGATATCCCGGTCTTGTGTTGGCAGAGATTCGGTTTGGTTCTCGGGTCGTCTTTCCAGAGGCGTACCTATGTGGCAATGGGAAGTTCCTTGGCCTGACCATTTGTTGGAAATCCAAAGAAACAATACGATCTTGTACGGTTTTAGTTGTAGAACCTATCGTTCACTTATGGTGGTCACCACTGTTTGGATGGTAGCTATAGTAGGCATAAGTGCGAAATGCCTATGCTGGCTAAGATTTATATCTTTACTTTCGAAATGAATTTTGCCTACACTATGCACTAGTAATAATATCAAATGTCTCTTTTAATGCGTATCAAGCAACTTTGACTATCATAAGGAGAAATCTCCTCAGATTCTGCGTTTGCATTGTGTGTGTAACAACCCGCATATTTATCGATTTTATATTTAAATATTTTATTTAAATATTTTATCGTTAGTCGGATATTAGTCCGAAAAGCTACTTTTTGCATACGGTCGAATTAGGACTCGGGACCACTCCCATTGAGTTTAAAATGCCGTTTGCGACCTTTTTGGGTATAAGCTTCGATATGTTTCGAGAAAGTTGATTTTTGCTACTTTTCACTTTGGGTTTGGTTTTGGGCTCAGCCCTATGTTTTAACTTATACTCCAAAACTGAACCACTCTCCCCATTCTCCCTCACTTCTTTCTCTTTTCAGTTTTCTTAGCATTAATGGTGGGAGAGATTGGAAATTAAAACTCCAAAACCCTAGTTCCTCTTACAACTTCAAATTCCTAGCTCCAAATTCAAGAGAACCCATTGGTAAGCTTCTTCTTCTTCTTCTCCAACTTATTCTCTTACCAATTTCAGAAATTCCTAAACCTAATTTTGGGAATGCTCTTGTTGTTGAGCATAGATTCAAGCTCATTTGGGATGTGTTGAAGAGAGGTTGATTCTCCATTTGCTTTCAAGCTTCGTCTTGTTTGATTTTGTGAAAAGGTGAGATTTTTATCTCACATCTATGTCTATATCCATCTTTGTGGTTAGTTATGAATTCGTAACATTGTGCATATTCATTTGCTTTTGATTTGGATCGAATGGGTGAATATTCCAATTTTTGTGAAAATCCTTTTATGGATGTTTGATTACGGTATTTGGGGTGTATCGAAGAGCCTATAAGGCCGGGCTGTCATTTGACGTAAATCCTTAGTCGTCGTTGCTCGCTCGATCGCTCCCGACATCGTTTCGGCCATATGGCCTAGACAAATTGTTGCCCTTACCAGGTTTTCAGACGTCTGGAGACCAATGCCAGACGTCTGGTTTTGCAACCTGGAGAAAAATAAAATACGGCAGAAGAATAAATAAGGCAGTGGCTAATTTCAGACGTCTGAATTATTGTTTTAGATGTCTGGAATAAGGTTAGACGTCTGATTTTTGTTTTCAGACGTCTGGTTGGTTTTCTGGAATATTTCCAGAAACCAAAACCAGACGTCTGGACTTTCCTCCAGACGTCTGAATGTTTTTCAGACGTTTGATTTTAGGTTTCAGACGTCTGGATGGTTTTCTGGGAAATTTCCAAAAACCAAATCCAGACGTCTAGACAACCCCTCAGACGTCTGGAAATCCCTAGTTTTGCCTATTTGCCAAATTTTGAGTATATTTCCAACTTTAATCGATTCGTGTTGATTCCCTTTTTGTTGTTATCATTTGTTATTGACTTTGATGACATTTTCTTCGTGATTTTTGGGAATATCCATTTCTATGGATTTGGTATCGATTTCTTTGGATTTTATTCACGTCTTCGAATGTGAGTTTTAGTGATTGATTGTTCTACAATCACTTTTGTGATTTGTCACTTTAAAAATATAAAGGTTTCAATACTAGTATTAAATATAAAAACCTCTTCATCAAAACAATTTCAACTATATTTTCAATATCAAACTCGTTTATAAAACCGTTTTCCAATCTACTAGTATACACAAACCTTTACCTCACTCGTATGAGAAATCTAATTAAACGGCTTAGTAAGACAAGTGGTATGAAACGCTTGCGTTTACTTGTTCGGTTAATTCTTGGACTTGTTCGATTAAATCTCTTGTGACAATTTTCTAGTGGAAACTTACAGTTTGTTCGTAAATATTTAAGTTAAGCTAGTGGTTATGGGACATGATGCTAAACTCATATATTAACTAGCTTAGTGTAATTGACACTTATTGATGATCATGACGAACATCTTTGTGATTTAGACTAGCAATGTGCGATGTCTCTTTATCTGCGAGGGAGACTAAACCCCATTTTGTGGAGTTTCGAATCAATTTGGTAGGGTAGCAACCCATGGTCTTCGGGCCGTTTGTGGAGCTTCGGCTCAATTTGTGATGGTTAGCAACCATGGAATTAGCATTCCGTTTGTGATACACGTGTTGGTGGGCTCTATGCTCCCGTTTGTGATAGGCCTCCCTCCCTTTGTGATTTTTGGATTTCTTGAGATGATTTCTAGAATTTGTGTTTCACCAATTTTCGTGATTTCCATTGATAAGTTTTATCAATATTTGTGCATTGGTGAATTTGTGTGTCATTGACTTTTGTGATTGACATTGATATTATTGTCAATATTTGTGCATTGGTGAATTTGTGTGTCATTGACTTTTGTGATTGACGTTGATATTATCGTCAATATTTGTGGTTTGGTGAACGAAATAAGGAGTATGACATTTCTTTGATTCTTGTGTAGATTTGGTGATATTGATTAATCTCTTGTTGATTTTCAATTACTTATATATATCACAGCTTGGCATAGTGATTATTATGTGTTTAGTCATATCTCTTATTCTATATCGTTTCACCTGATATTTATAGCTAGACTGATCCGTTTATTATTTTCTTATTAAATAATACTCAGGTCAGACCGAGATGTTACAAGTGCTTCTGCTTGACTTCTCTCTTGGGATTGATTCCTTTGACTTTTGGATAACTACTTAGATTAGTAGTTTTTGTTGTATACATTTGAGATATAGACTCCATAATATATACTTATTCTTTTGTGTAGTTCATGTAACTATTCTTTTGTGATATTTTGGATCTTTTTAGACCACTACTCTGATATACACTTTCATGTGTAATATTCATATCTATTTCCGCCTTTGTGATATGAATTGTCTGTGACTGATTTGTGTTGTGTTTATTTCTATATTTGTTTCCGAAGACCTTTATAGCCACTGTGTAGTAGCTTTGAGTCTGTGTCGGTATGTCGGATTTACTCTTGAGATGAAAAGTTATATTTTTATCCGGTATATCGGTACTCGCACAAAGCAATTATACAGATGGTCGCTCCTCAACAGCCTTATTCTCCGTGCTAGTTGACAGCATTCACAGTAATGTTCTTGGCTAGCATGGGTATAGAGGTGGGGCGTCACAGCTTGGTATCAGTGCCAAACTTCGGAACAATATGGAATATTATAACAAGGATCATCGTCCTAAGTCCATCTTAGGAGTCGTGCTTTAGGATTTTATTCGGGTCTTCGTACCGTCCTATCCTATTTTCTTTTATGATTCCTTGTTTTATCTATCAAGATTGCTTGATATTTATTTTGAGAATAACTTTTCTCCTTCTTTCTTTCTTAAAGAAGAGAAATGGTTAGACCAGGCCGTCCCAGCGTTGGTCAATCTAGTGCTACACCCCTAGATGGAGTTTTTATGTCTGCCCAAAAACTTTTGGATCTTGTAAAGAATCAAGAGTTTATCTATGCTTTGAGTAAGAACCTCGAAATGGTTCTACCTTTGAAACTTGAAGTTTCTTTCAATCAGCTTGTGGATGTTACTCTTCTTCATGGAGAGGTTGGTAAAGGAAGTGCTTGTGATATTGGGACTTCCAAGAAGAGGCATATTGAGTTCAAGAGCCTTAATCCCAATAAGAGAGTGAAGCAAACTACTTTTGTAGCAAAGACTCCAATCCCTAATCGTGGAGGATTCTACAATTGTAATTCTAAGGAACACTATGCGAATATGTGTCCAAAACCCCATTCTTGTCGCTATTGCAAGAAACCGGGCCATCTTTTATCTGCATGTCCCAAACTTTTGAACAAGGACATGAGAAAGCTAAATATTGTGCAAGCCCCTAGAAACTCTTCTCTCGGTCAAGAAATTTTACATTCAATCCTTGATGGCATTATTTATTTCGTGACCTTCTTATTCGAGTTCTTTTTGATATGGGTTTCATCTCATTATTTTTATATCAAAAGAACTTGTCGATTCTTTTTCTTTGAATATTTTGGGCTTGATGTCTTCCTTGAGAATTGTGAATCCGAATGGTGGATCCGCAACACCCAATTTGTCTTTATTGATGTCGAAATTATTTTACGTGATTTTTCTGTCCGAGCCGATTTTTACTTAGGCTTCAGAATTTACTTTTGTAAGGATTGGCTTAATTATTATGAGGCCATATCCTTTGTCCCGTGTGGACTATTCATCTTTGACATTTTCAATCTGTTAAGCAGATTTCTATTTTTCCTTTATGATTTTGATTCCAACTTGATGGCATCATTTTATTCCTTAAGCCCACTTATAAAGAAAGTGTTATTTCTTTCATTCATGTAGTTTGAGAAATTTTCCGGTATTTTTGAGCTTGTCTTAGGATCTCACCTAAGCAATATCTTTTGTGTGGTGTTAAGGTCTTTTCAATTTGACTTTACCACCGGTTTTCGTTTGCTACGAGTTGCGGAAGTTAACACCACTTACCGCATTCCGCACTCGTTATGATTCTTATGAGTGACTTATTTTGTCATTCAATTGGTCCAGCTTATTTCATCCATTTTATATATCAAATATTCTATTAATATTTCGATGAGACCATTCTTGTATTTATTGATTTTGGATGAAAATAGTAATTTAAAATTTTGCAAATCTTTTTCATAAGATTTATTTATAAGTAAAACTGGATTTTTGTTCTTGAAACGAACAAAGAATATTCTTAAAACTTTTTAAGAGATTTATTTATCCTATAAAAGATGATTTTGTGATTGTATTGCCCGTTGAGTGCTTTAAGAATTTTGGTCGATGCGCTTGATCAACGTTATCGATAGGAATTTCCTAAACGCTTTGATGTGACAATCAGACACGATATATTGACTTGTAAAATGTAAATTCTTCTAGAAATATTTTTACATCGAAATAATTTTGATTTTTGAAAGTTTTAGCTTTTCAGGAAAGAGGATTATTTAAAAGAACCCTTCCTTTCAATACTCTTATTCTTGTGATTCCTGAAGGGGAACCAAGACTTTATTATTTGTACCGATACTAGTCGTATTGGTTTGGAATGCCATTCTCTTGCAAAGGAGAACGTGATATCACTTGTGCTTCCAAATCATTATAGCTTATCGAGACTAGATATGCCACTCATGATCTAGCGCTTGCGGCAATTGTTTTTACTTTTGGAATTTGGCATCATCATATTTGGATGAGAAATTTGTTCTCAACCTCGATCATAAATCTTTGGAATAATTATTTTCTCATAAGGAACTTCATGTTGACTCGAGTTCCTAGCATCTTATGATCTTGATATTCTTTTATTCCCGAGAAGGGAAATCGTGTTGCCAATGCGCTTTGTCGTAAGCGACAAGTGGTTGATTCTTTGATGTTGTCTGAATGGAATTATCTTTCTATCAAGTTCATCGGACGTTTTGGTATACTTCGTTTTATTGTGCTTTATCTCATTCCTTTTAAGGACTAGCGTCCGATGTCCTTTTATTGTGTTCGGTTCCTTGGACGTACCGTTTTTGTACTACGTCGGTGTTTCGAAAATCATTCGGGCTTCGGTTCATTGGACGTACCGTTTTTGTACTGCGTCAGTGTTTCGAATTATTTGGGTTTTAATTCATTGGATGTACCGTTTGTACTACATCAATGTCTTTTCTTTTTGGATTCATTGGATGTACCGTTTGTACTACATCAATGTCTTTGTTGTTTGATTCATCGGATGTACCGTTTGCACTACATCGATGTCTTTGCTTTGGATTCATCGGATGTACCGTTTGTACTACATTGATGTCTTTGCTTTTGATTCATCGGATGTACCGTTTGTACTACATCGATGTCTTTGCTTTTGATTCATCGGATGTACCGTTTGTACTACATCGATGTCTTTGCTTTTGATTCATTGGATGTACCGTTTGTACTACATCAATGTCTTTGTTGTTTGATACATTGGATGTACCGTTTGTACTACATCAGTGTCTTTGATTCATTGGATGTACCGTTTGTACTACATCAATACCTTTGCTGTTTGATACATTGGATGTACCGTTTGTACTACATCAGTGTCTTTGATTCATTGGATGTACCGTTTGTACTACATCAATGCCTTTGCTGTTTGATACATTGGATGTACCGTTTGTACTACATCAGTGTCTTTGATTCATTGGATGTACCGTTTGTACTGCATCAATGACTTTGATGTTTAATTCATTGGATGTACCGTTTGTACTACATCAATGTCTTCGCTTTTTAACTCATTGGATGTACCGTTTGCACTACATCAATGACTTGGCTTTTTGGTTCATTGGACGTACCGCCTTTGTACTACGTCGGTGCTCCAAATTATTCGAGTTTCTAGTTTCTCGGGCGTACCGTATTTGTACTACGCCGTTGCACCGGCTCAACTTTTTGCTATTTTTGACGTTTTCCACGTCTTTTAACTATGGAAATGCTTTTATGTTTCCGGTTTTTATTCTTGAGCCCGGTATTATTGAGGGATTGAAGTTTCACCAAATTTGACTTTTGAGCAACATCCTATTCGAATTATTGCTTCGGAGCTCAAACGACTTCGAAATAAAGATGTCCTTCTTGTGAGAGTTCAATGGCTCTCAAACCTTAGGGATTACTCTTGGGAATCTAGAGGATTCATTGAGCAATCCCATTCTTGCTAACTCTTTCGTGCTCTTTATGGTGAACTTCTTATTTCAATTTTCTTTTGTGTTGATATGCTTCCATGGTTGTTACTTCTTATTTTCCTCTTAAGTATTGCGAGGACGCAATTTCTTTAAGGAGGGGAGTCTGTAACAACCCGCATATTTATCGATTTTATATTTAAATATTTTATTTAAATATTTTATCGTTAGTCGGATATTAGTGCAAAAAGCTACTTTTTGCATACGGTCGAATTAGGACTCGGGACCACTCCCATTGAGTTTAAAATGCCGTTTGCGACCTTTTTGGGTATAAGCTTCGATATGTTTGGAGAAAGTTGATTTTTGCTACTTTTCACTTTGGGTTTGGTTTTGGGTTCAGCCCTATGTTTTAACTTATACTCCAAAACTGAACCACTCTCCCCATTCTCCCTCACTTCTTTCTCTTTTCAGTTTTCTTAGCATTAATGGTGGGAGAGATTGGAAATTAAAACTCCAAAACCCTAGTTCCTCTTGCAACTACAAATTCCTAGCTCCAAATTCAAGAGAACCCATTGGTAAGCTTCTTCTTCTTCTCCAACTTATTCTCTTACCAATTTCAGAAATTCCTATACCTAATTTTAGGAATGTTCTTGTTGTTGAGCATAGATTCAAGCTCATTTGGGTTGTGTTGAAGAGAGGTTGATTCTCCATTTGCTTTCAAGCTTCGCTTGTTTGATTTTGTGAAAAGGTGAGATTTTTATCTCATATCTATGTCTATATCCATCTTTGTGGTTAGGTATGAATTCGTAACATTGTGCATATTCATTTGCTTTTGATTTGGATCGAATGGGTGAATATTCCATTTTTTGTGAAAATCCTTTTATGGATGTTTGATTACGATATTTGGAGTGTATCAAAGAGCCTATAAGGCCGGGCTGTCATTTGACGTAAATCGTTAGTCATCGTTGCTCGCTCGATCGCTCCCGACATCGTTTAGGCCATATGGCCTAGGCAAATTGTTGCCCTTACCAGGTTTTCAGACGTCTGGAGACCAATGCCCGACGTCTGGTTTTGCAACCTGGGGAAAAATAAAATACGGCAGAAGAATAAATAAGGCAGTGGTTAATTTCAGACGTCTGAATTATTATTTCAAACGTCTGGAATAAGGTTAGACGTCTGATTTGTGTTTTCAGACGTCTGGTTGGTTTTCTGGAATATTTCCAGAAACCAAAACTAGACGTCTGGACTTTCCTCCAGACGTCTGAATGTTTTTCAGACGTCCGATTTTACGTTTCAGACGTCTGGATGGTTTTCTGGGAAATTTCTAGAAACCAAATCCAGACGTTTGGACAACCCCTCAGACGTCTGGAAATCCTTAGTTTTGCCTATTTGCCAAATTTTGAGTATATTTCCAACTTTAATCGATTCGTGTTGATTCCCTTTTTGTTGTTATCATTTGTTATTGACTTTGATGACATTTTCTTCGTGATTTTTGGGAATATCCATTTCTATGGATTTGTTATCGATTTCTTTGGATTTTATTCATGTCTTCGAATGTGAGTTTTAGTGATTGATTGTTCTACAATCATTTTTGTGATTTGTCACTTTAAAAATATAAAGGTTTCAATACTAGTATTAAATATCAAAACCTCTTCATCAAAACGATTTCAACTATATTTTCAATATCAAACTCGTTTATAAAACCGTTTTCCAATCTACTAGTATACACAAACCTTTACCTCACTCGTATGAGAAATCTAATTAAACGGCTTAGTAAAACAAGTGGTATGAAAAGCTTGCGTTTACTTGTTCGGTTAATTCTTGGACTTGTTCGATTGAATCTCTTGTGACAATTTTCTAGTGGAAACTTACAGTTTGTTCGTAAATATTTAAGTTAAGCTAGTGGTTATAGGACATGATGCTAAACTCATATATTTACTAGCTTAGTGTAATTGACACTTCTTGATGATCATGACGATCATCTTTGTGATTTAGACTAGCAATGTGCGATGTGTCTTTGTCTGCGAGGGAGACTAAACCCCGTTTTGTAGAGTTTTGACTCAATTTGGTGGAGTAGCAACCCATGGTCTTTGGGCCGTTTGTGGAGCTTCGGCTCAATTTGTGATGGTTAACAACCATGGAATTAGCATTCCGTTTGTGATACACGTGTTGGTGGGCTTTATGCTCCCGTTTGTGATAGGCCTCCCCCCTTTGTGATTTTTGGATTTCTTGAGATGAATTCTAGAATTTGTGTTTCACCAATTTTCGTGATTTCCATTGATAAGTTTTATCAATATTTGTGCATTGGTGAATTTGTGTGTCATTGACTTTTGTGATTGACATTGATATTATTGTCAATATTTATGCATTGGTGAATTTGTGTGTCATTGACTTTTGTGATTGACGTTGATATTATCGTCAATATTTGTGGTTTGGTGAACGAAATAAGGAGTATGACATTTCTTTGATTCTTGTGTAGATTTGGTGATATTGATTAATCTCTTGTTGATTTTCAATTACTTATATATATCACAGCTTGGCATAGTGATTATTATGTGTTTAGTCATATCTCTTATTCTTTATCATTTCACCTGATATTTATAGCCAGACTGATCCGTTTATTGTTTTCTTATTAAATAATACTCGGGTCAGACCGAGATGTTACAGGTGCTTCTGCTTGACTTCTCTCTTGGGATTGATTCCTCTGACTTTTGGTTAACTACTTAGATTAGTAGTTTTTGTTGTGTACATTTGAGATATAGACTCCATAATGTATACTTATTCTTTTATGTAGTTTATGTAACTATTATTTTGTGATATTGTGGATCTTTTTAGACCACAACTCTGATATACACTTTCATGTGTAATATTCATATCTATTTCCGCCTTTGTGTAATTAATTGTCTGTGACTGATTTGTGTTATGTTTATTTCTATATTTGTTTCCGAAGACCTTTATAGCCACTGTGTAGTAGCTTTGAGTCTGTGTCGGTATGTCGGATTTCCTCTTAAGATGAAAAGTTATATTTTTATCCAGTATATCGGTACTCGCACAAAGCAATTATACAGATGGTCGCTCCTCAACAGCCTTATTCTCCGTGCTAGTTGACAGCATTCACAGTAATGTTCTTGGCTAGCGTTAGTATAGAGGTGGGGCGTCAAAGTGTGTGTGTGCGGGAGTCCTTATGGTAGTCTCATTTTAAAAAGCATTGCGAATTGACTTTAAAAATATTCCTCTATTTTGATTTTAAAGATAAATAAACTGTTTTAGTTCTCACACCAGTTACATGACTGACTCGGAGTTTATTGTTTTCCTTCCTAAACTCTGGGTGCGCACCAATTTCCACACGCGCAGTCAGGAGTAAGGTTTATCAGGATATTCTGGAATTCAGGAGTTGTAGGAGGCAAGCTGGATGGCATGACATATTCAATAGTATATAGTATTTCTTTTCCGCTGTTTGTTTGTTGTTGTACACTCTGATGATGTAATGTAATGTAATATGATGAAATGTAATAACTGATATAGTTCTTTGTTTAAAGATTATTCATTTATCTATTATATGTTGTTCCGTTGCGAATTGTGAGATTCTGATGTTGTTCTGTTATTTCTTTCTGTTGTATTCTATCTTTTTTCTGTCTTCTTCTACCGTTTTCTTCTTCTTTAACCCTAACGATTCGGTTTTTCGGCAACGAAAAATCGTGTTCGTCACATTTGGTATCAAAGCTTTAGGTTAAGCGACAACCATGGCTCTGTTGGGTGTTACTCATTAGAGATAGAGTCAATAGTACTCTAGAATGAGTGTGAGCGTAATAATATATATGAGTGCGTATTTGTTAGTGAATATAAATTGTTTTATATTGTGTTTGCTTATCCGTTGAGCTGTTTGTGAATTCTGGTTGGGGTATGGGACGCCATATTATCGATACGGATTTCTAAACACTTAAACAAGGCAAGTCGACATAGTATCGTTTTAAATTAGGTAAATGAAATAATTTTACCTTGATTATATTTTATATATAAAGGAATAATTTTTCGGAATTATTAAAGTGTGTATGAATTGATTGTTGATTGTTGAATAAGTTAAATAAACCACAGTTGTAAAAGAATAATTGTATAAGCAATTGAATTATAAGTATGAGGTTATAACTAAAATGATTTACACTTGTGAAATAATCTTATATATAAGAAGTGAAATTATATAAGTAAAAAGGGTTTGTAAATGTGATTATAATCTGAAAATAAAATTCCAGAGAAGTGTTTTGAAAGGATTTGATAATTTGGAAAATTGTTTTGGAGAAACTAAAGCTCTAAACTCTTTTCGGTCGCTGGAAAATAATCTTGATGATGATGGCCACATCATTAGAATTCATTTTCGGGTTTCCAAAAGAGAAATTGCTGCCAAATTGTTTTAGATAAAAGTTGTTTGGAAAATTTTGAGTTTGGGTTTTGAAATTCAAAAGATAATTGAATTGATTTCAAAAATGGTTTTGAAAGATTTGAAAGGACTCTGGAATCCTATTTAAGATTTATGGGAATGATAAATGAGTTGATAACTTATACAGATTGAATTTTGATAGAATAAATTAAACTTAATGGATGAAGTTAAATTAAAGGAAGTATAAGTAAATCAATAAAATCCAAATTGAAATAAATTTGAGTTGTCATCAAAGATATGTGATTTGAAATTTAACAAAAGGAAAGTTAAATAAATTGATTTAGATTTGATAAGATGCTTGAAATGAAATATAACTTTAGTGAAGTTGAATGAAGTTAATTTTGGTATCGAAGTAAATTAATAAGTGAATTAATGAAATGAAGTCATTAAGAATTTGAACTTGAGTTATATAAATGAAATTCAACATTATATTGTTAAAGGAATTAGCAATTGAATTAAACTAATGGATTAAATGTTAATCAATTAAATGTAAATAATTGATATGAAATAACGAATGTAAGTGTTAATTCATTAGAAGCTAATGTTATTAGAAATTGAATAAATTGAATGGAAGTCAATTTAAATATGATCTAATTGGAATTAAATGTGTTGAACCAAATTGAATGTAAAGTGAATAAATTTGGTTGTATTGAATAAACATTGGTTGTTATTTGATTGTTGATTGATTGTATATAAATTCATTAAGTGTTAATGAAATTAAATTAGCGAAATTGGAAGCTATGTAATTGAATTCAAATTAGAAGTAAATAAATTTGAATAGAATTGAATTTGATTTGGATGTGAACTAATGTGAATGTAAATTAGTGAATGCAAACTAATTAAAATTGAATATGAATGAATGTTAGTAAATGCAATGTTAATGAATCAAATTTGATTTAAATTGGAAAACCAATTCCTTGAATATTAATGAGAATATGAATGAATATTGAGTTGGTTGATGGTTGCATTTGTTGTTTAGTTGCATTTGCTATATTATGCAGTTGTTATGTTGCTATATGATGTATATTGATATTATTTTCATATATGCATGTTCTCATGTTGTTGTTGAGTGTTTAGTAGGTGCGGATCGCGTTTGCTTCGCATTTGGAGCTCGCTTTCGCGCTATATTAGCCGTATATGCTCGCTAATAAAATATAAGGTACATATCTCGGATTAAATATCGTACTTTTACACTTTTTTCCCTGCGGGATGCCTCATCACTTGATGGGATGTATATTTGTGATATATACACTATCATTTTTTTTCGGATCGAGCCGCGCAAAGGAGACTCTGGCGAATTTTTCCGAAAATTTAAGGCGTTAGAATATTTTTGAGAAAATTAGGAAATTTTTGAAAACTAAGTTTGGATTTGGAAACTTAGTAAAGATTTTGTAAGACGTTTTAACCATGAATTTTGGGAAAGTTAAAAACTTAAGAGATTGGTAAAAATTTAAATTGAATGGTTGGTTTTGAAAAGTTAATGGATTTTGTAAATTTTTCTTACTTGGTAATTTCGAGGACGAAATTCTTTTAAGGGGGGAAATCTGTAACGACCCAGAATTTATATTAATTGAAATATGAATATTTAATTAATTTTAAATATTAATAAGTGAAATTTATAAGTCGAATAATTTATTTTTCGAATAATTGGATTTAATTGAATAATTAAATCGATTATTTAATAATTGAATTTATGGAAATAATTGTAAATTGGGTTTAAATATGATTGAAAATGATTTGTAAAATTTTATTTTATCATATTGGAGTTATAACGATATTTTAGAACTTTTAAAATCGAATTAAGAGTTTATTTGTGAAAATTGAATATTTCGATATTTAATCGACTAGTGAAATTAGCCATTTTTCGAACATTCTCAGAATTGGACGAAACTAGTTCCATTGGATCCGTAATAGTTTGTTATTATCGGATTTCAATTTTCCTAGCAATCGGAGTTTTTGTTTGATCGTGGAAGCTCGAAACGCATCGATATTGTTTTAATATTAATTTGGCAAGTTAAAATAGTCATTTTTCAAAAAGTCTTGGATTTCGACGAAACCAGTTTCATCGGACCGTAATGTGATATTATCGTAAGATTTCAAATTTCGCGTCAATCGGATTTACCGTTTGTCCGGTGCGAGCCCAAACGCCCAGAAATTAGTTAATTCGGTTTAATTTTAAATCGATTGTTTATTGCCATAACTCGCATAGATGATCGAATTAGCATCCGAAACCTATTCCATTGTGTCCGGAACGCAGGATAAACCCCAAAAACGCTAGTCACCACGCGTAAATCGGAGTTCGGAAAATCCGGAATGAATAGTGTTCGTTAAAATTCTATAAATAGCCCATTTATTCACCAAATAAAAAAAAAAGAAACCCTAGTTCCTAATGGCCGGCCGCCACTTTCTAATTCAAAGGCCAGAAATCATCGAATTTCATTCTTTAATCTCTTGCAATCTATTAGCTTTTACAACAAACTCCCAACTAACAAATTATAGAACGTATCGAGGCCTTCGATTCTATATGGAGATGATTGAATATGGTGTGTCGTGGAGGGAGAAAGGCGCCGCGTTCACCACCTGTTGTGCACGCACATCGAGGAGCAGGGGGTGGCCGAGTGCCACGTGGTCATAGGCATGGGTAGCTCTCGTCATGGCGAGTTGAACGACATCATTCGATCGGAGGCTAGACGTCATATGGCGGTTGCGAAATTCGATGAATATTGGCGGCCGTGGGTTTTTGGTTACGTTCGAATGCCTGGAAACGATTTTTGGGGAAGAAGGGAAGTGCGGCCCTGATGGAAGCATGGAAATCAATGGCCTGGATGATTTAGGTTTAGAAAATAAAATAAAAGTTGCATATTTATTAAGTTATAAATTCGTGTAACTTCTAAAATTCATATCTCTTTTATACGAGGTCGAAAATGCACGAAACCAGTTGCATTGGGTTCGTATGGACGAGCTATACACTATGGAGTAGGATTGGAATCGTTTGGAGCTAGTGAAAATTTCGGGTAAAATTAAATGTATGTTTAATTTTATTCGAAATAAACGCTGAAACCGGAATTAAAATCAAGGTGAGAACTTCTCACTCAATCGAATCGGTTTCGATTTTAATTTTAAATAGTTATATTTAAAATTCTTGATTGTATGTTTGAATGATGATTGTTATCTATTGATTGTTAAAATAGACATTATGCGCCGTTAGTAAGCGGATGTTATTTATTAAAAACATATACCGTGAATATTTCACAGTATAGTGAAATTGGTATTATTGATGTATTTGGAGTTGATTTCCCGCATTATATAGCGGATGAGACCCTATTGCGCCGTCTATTAAGCGGACAATATTTTATAAATCCCATATACCGCGATAATTCCGTACCGTGGATGCAGGGAAACAGGTTGGAGGGATCCAACTGGATTCCTCAACTGTATTGATTTATTTACAGATATTTTGATATTTGTTGATTATCATATCGATATATGATATTTGGATGTCGTGATTGACTATTTGGTGTTGTTGCATCATCGGATCCGTTTTTGAAGTTTTAAAATAATGATTTTGGTTTTTAAAAGAATTTTTAAAGTGATTTTTGAAAGTATACGTTTTATTCAATTTTGAATTGTTAAAATAAATAAACATTTTAATTTTATGGTTATAAAAGTTATATTTTTAGGAAAATAATACTTAAGTGTAATTTTGGAGTTATATAAGTTTTAAATAACGTTTTGTAAATTAATAAAGAGATTGGTTTATTTAAATTGAGATTTTTGAATTATTATAAATGGTTTATATAAAAGATTTATAAAATTTATATTTTATAACTTAAAGATATTGGAATTATAAAACGAGCTTTTATAAGTGTTAAAATAAAGTTGTACTTAGTTTTATAAGTAAATAAGAATTTTAGATTTATAAACAAATGATGACATAAAAGAATAGATATGTGAATAAATGGATTATAAGTAATTTACTTATAAGTTAGATTCGGTATATAAACGAAATATAAATTGGATTAATAAAGGAGATTTATAAATCGAAGCTTATAAATAGAAATGGAATTCATAGACATTGTTTATAAATTCGAAATCAATGGAATTTGATAAATTGAATGTTGAAATTGGTTAAGGAAGTATATTCACGATTTTGGACAGTGAATATATTATCAAATAAAATGTATATGCTTGGGAAAATGAATATTTTAAATTGAAGTTAATCGTTTTAACGATGTTTTAAAAGGTGTAAACATCGAAAACATAGATTTCAAAATTCATTGTTGAAATAGACGTTTTCGAGAAATAAGGAAATGGTGGACTATAACACTGTTGTTATAGTAAATGATTTCCGAAAGGAAATGTTTTTGTATAGTATTAGGATTTATATATCTATCTAAATTTCGAATCCCTATACTATTGATTTTGGGTCGTCGTAACGATGTTTTACGCAACATTTGTTTTGACCCAAATAAATGTGTTAAGTGAATGTTTTCCTTAAAGAATGAAATATATACTTAATTTCGATATTAAGTATATTGAATATTTTCTAAGTATTGAAAATAAATGGGTTTGTGAGTTACTTATTATTAAATAAGTATGGAAATGTTTTCCAATATGAAGTGAATATTTTGAGACTTTATCTTTTTGAAGATAAATTGAAAATGAATATTAAAAATCGATTTGAAAATCGTATATTCATAAATATTTTGGGATTGTAAATTCACTATGGAATTTATAAATGGAAAGGGGAATTTGATTAAAAATAAACGTTGATTTATTTTTGAAGTGTGGAAAGATATATCTAGTAAAGATATTTTGGAAAGTAAATAATTTGGGAAATTATTTGGAATTTGGTGATGTTGAGCATGCCTATTGATGGTTAAATAATCCGACTATCAATATTTACCTTTAAATAGGTATTTGTTGTGATTGTTTGAAATTGAATGCTACACTTATTTTTGAATAAGCGCTCACTATTCGGGTTAGCCAGGAAAGGACCTTGGGGTCGTATAACCCATTCCGAATATGTGATACGTCGTTATGGATTGCATTTGAAGACCGATGTTGAAGACGGATATTTGTGAAAACGGTTGGATTACCGTCGAGTTACTCTGCATCAG
Organism: Allium cepa; assembly: GCA_030765085.1. Lineage (NCBI taxonomy): Eukaryota > Viridiplantae > Streptophyta > Magnoliopsida > Asparagales > Amaryllidaceae > Allium > Allium cepa. The sequence goes on along the minus strand of CM060937.1, from coordinate 760,773,222 downwards.
CTGATCTCCAATACAAAGGTTTTATCACCCTTAGTGACGGGAAGTCCGGACGTGATTAGAAATTACCCGGAATGCAAGGACTTTTTTGTAGGTGCCTTCGGTTCTGTTCGAGCCCGGAACAGACTTGTATGGATTGTATGTCTGACATTACAAGTTGAGGTATAAAGCTGATTTCTTTCAAATATATTTCTGTTGGTGGCGGAGAATTTATTCTCATAGCTAAACACCCTTCTCTGAGATGTACGAGCTCAGAGGTTATGTAGTTGAAGGTTATTAGTGATATATTCCCAATTTGGTAGTGTGGCATGCTGAGTGTTGCTGTGAAATGATCATTGTTTGATTATTTGTGATATGATCATTTGTTTGGTCATTTATCTTGGTGATCATTACTTTGATCATTTGTTGACCCAAAGCACAACTTTTGTATAAAGTGTGGCTTTGTGGATGAGACTTCGTCGGACCTCACACCCCGGAAATGGTCAAAACTGGAAGGATGCGGCAAGGTTATTAGGGGGTAGCGCCCCTTTAGTATATGTCATTCCTTATGGATAGAGGTGGTATCACGGTATGGAGCCCAGATACTTAACCTATGTTGTTGCTGCAAATTTATTGCTTTGTGGTTGTTGGAAATCGAGGATCCTCGGATAGATCGGTTACGATCGGGGGATGACATATTCGTGTCAGTAGTTACCCAGCTTGGGGTAACCCGGCCTTGTGTTGGTAGAGATCTGGTTTGGTTCTCGGGTCGTCTTTCCAGAGGCGTACCTATGTGGCAATGGGAAGTTCCTTGGCCTGACCAATTGTTGGAAATCCAAAGAAACAATACGATCTTGTACGGTTTTAGTTGTAGAACCTATCATTCACTTATGGTGGTCACCACTGTTTGGATGGTAGGTATAGTAGGCATAAGTGCGAAATGCCTATGCTGGCTAAGATTTATATCTTTACTTTCGAAATGAATTTTGCCTACACTATGCACTAGTAATAATATCAAATGTCTCTTTTAATGCGTATCAAGCATCTTTGACTATCATAAGGAGAAATCTCCTCTGATTCAGCGTTTGCATTGTATGTGTGCGGGGGAGGCCTTATGGTAGTCTCATTTTTAAAAGCATTGCGAATTGACTTTAAAAATATTCCTCTATTTTGATTTTAAAGATAAATAAATTGTTTTAGTTCTCACACCATTCACATGACTGACTCAAAGTTTATTGTTTTCCTTCCTAAACTCTGGTTGCCCACCAATTTCCACACGGGCAGTCAGGAGTAAGGTTTATCAGGATATTCTGGAATTCAGGAGTTGCAGGAGGCAAGCTGGATGGCATGACGTATTCACTAGTATATAGTATTTCTTTTCCGCTGTTTGTTTGTTGTTGTACACTCTAATGATGTAATGTAATATAATATGATGAAATGTAATAACTGATATAGTTTTTTGTTTAAAGATTATTCATTTATCTATTATATGTTGTTCCACTGCGAATTGTGAGATTCTGATGTTGTTCTGTTATTTCTTTTTGTTCTATTCTATTTTTTTCTGTCTTCTTCTACCTTTTTCTTCTTCTTTAACCCTAACGATTCGGGTTTTCGGCAACGAAAAATCGCGTTCGTCACACCTTTTTTCCAAAATCCTCATATGATCTTTTATATATATATATTCAGATATATAAAATCCTTTAAAACTTTGGATCATTTCAAACTTGTATAAACTCCTTTTATACTTCAAAACACCGTCAAAATCCTTTTCTTCTGGCAAAGGATTCAACAGGGGAGTTTCATTTAATAAAACAAAGATATTTAACTTTGTTTATTCAAAATCAAATATTCAAATTTGATTACTCTTTACAAAACCACTTACCATGTCACTTACTTCCATAAACAAAATTTTAACCATAGAAATATCCAATTTCCACTTTACTTCATCATATTTTTCACAAAATATATTTTTCATTTCAAAAACCATTTCACATTTCTTATTCACAAATTCCCAGTATCAATTTTAATTCAAATCTGTATGATGTACACATATCATCTGTACGCTATACCAATCTGATCGCTCACTTGATCACACAATTTCACTTCCGAAATAGTATCGTCCACTCGACTTTCTAGTGCGGACACAGATCTGATTTCTTGATCAGAAACCGTCATTCTCCTTGCATAGCTTAACTATGATAGAGAATACCCAGAACCAATCAACAATCCAATCCAGGTTCGCCGTCGAAAATCAAGTGAAAAATCCCACTCGGATCGATAAAACTATCTCAAAATTCTGTGCTCGAATCTGGATCAATTCACTATGCGAATAGAATAACATACGTACACCCCACGTATTTATCTTTATTAGTTATTAGCCAAACCAATTCTCTTTCTATTCACATTTACTGAAATTTTCATTCACTTACTCATAATTGCTTTAATCCATTAGGATTATCACCTCTATTCTTATCTCGACTGAGTATTTAACCAATAACAGTTTGAACTCCGACTAGTTTACTTAGAAATTAGCTTGAAAATTTAAAAATAGTTAAGTAGTTGGAAAATAATTACTTGTTTGTAAAAGAGTTGTAAAATAATTCAGTAATTGTAAAATAATTGGAAAATAGTTAAAATAATTATAGAAGTTTTAAATAATTGCAAAATAATAGTAAGATAGTAATTAGTTTTGTAATATGGTTGAAATATAGTAATTAACTTATAAAACAGTTGGAAAACAGTTTCAAAAATAATTGTAAAACAAGTATAAGATAATTTGGCTTTTAAAAGAAAGGTTATATATATAATGAATAGCTTGGAAAAACAGGTTTATATTAAAATAATTTATATTAACATAGTCCAGAGTCAAAACTGTTCAATTCCCAATCTCTTTTCCCAATCAATTCAATTTAAATTTCCTCTTCATTTAAATTGACTTAACTCCAATTTAAATAACTTCAATTTCCATTAAAATCTATTTAATCCAATTCAAGTTGAATTCCTCGGTTCTTTCCAAATTTTACTTTATTCAACCTTTATCTCCAGTTATATTAATTCAAATACATTTTAATTGAACTAGTTCCAATTTCAATTTACTTTATCTCCAGTTTGAATTAATCCTAATATCAAACTACATTTCCAAATCAAGTTGAATTATTCTTGATTTCCTCCCAAATTTAATCCAAATTCCTTTTGAATTTAAAACTATTCAGTTTTAATTATAATTCCAAATTATTCAAATCAACTTGGACTAATTTCAAATTGAACCCACTTCAATTCCAAATTGTCTCAAATTAATCTAATTCAAATTTCCATTTGAATTTTATACTTATACACCTTTATTCACAATTTCAATTAGTTCAAATCAAATTCAATTTGAACTAAATTTCAAATTTCAAATTTAAACCATCTCGAATTATATAAATTCGAGTTAATACTTCAAATATTGATTTAATTCCCTTAAATCAATTTACCTTTTTATCCCAAAAATGGATTACCATACTCCATCTCTCATTCATTTAAACAATTCCAATTCACAACTTAAAGATTTTAACAACAATATAATGATATCATCCAATTATTTCAAAACATCCATCCATTTCCAATTTTCGGATCTCAATCCCAATTCAAACTCTCAATTCTAATCAACCATTTAATTTCCCAAGTTAAATCTTAATTTCATCTTAAAATTTCAAAATCAGGTTGATTATTCCAACTTATTTAACTTTTCCCAAGTTAAAGTCAATTCACTTAATCCAGTTAACCTTACCCAACTTGAACTTCCATTTCAAATTTTAAACTTCTCATAAATAATCTTTCCACTTATTAAGTTCAAAAACTTATCACTTTTGGGTATCACATCTCATTCCCAATTTAAAACTCAATATTTAGAGTTTATTTCAAACCACCTTTGGTTTTAATTCAAAACAAATTCCTTTTTAAATTTTCAAACAACTCTTGTTTGAAATAGGACTATTTCATTCAAATACATTAAATAATATTATTTGTTATTTCCTTAAATTAATTCCATCATTAACTAATCACATTCGATAATTAACTTATTTCTTAATTACCTTCATTAAGTAATTGTCCTTTAAATTACTTACCTCTAGTTACTTCATTAAGTAACTCCTTCTTATTTATCAATTCCAATTATTATCCATTAATTAATCTCATTTAATAAGTTTAATTAATTACATAAATTAATTGATTATCCTTATCCTGAAACCTTTCCCAATTTCAAGATTTACTTTCAGCTTGAATCCATTTCAAACTTGTCTTTAGTTTAATTTCAATTTGGTTGTAATTCTATTACCACTTAATTCTTACTATTACTTTTAATTTAATTAATACTACAACCCATTTCCTTAATATAATAGATAATATATTTATTATATAAAATCCATTTACTTTTGAAATCATTTAAAAACCTTTATATAAGAAAATAACAAGTACGCTTTCTCATATTTATACACTCAACTCATTCTAGGGTACCATTGACCCTTTCCTTAATGAGTATTCCCCACCAGAGCCAAGGTTCTCACTTAAACAGGCTCTGATACCAAATGTAACATCAGAAGCTCACCATACGTTCCTGCTCTCCAGCTCGCCTCCTGAGCCCCAGAACGTTCAAATGCAACCACCCAGAAATTCCGATCCCGAAAGTTCCAGATAGTTAGAGAAAAGAAGAAAAGAGATATAGAAGAACAGAAAGAAACACACAATCTCACATTCGCAGTGGATTAAAATATAATACTACATAATAATAGTTTACTAAAGAAAAACTGTATCAATACACTTATATTTATATATCAGAGTTTCACCCATTACAATACACCGGACAGTTTAAAACAACATGTCCAAGCCAACTATATTATACACAGCAGTAAATACTCCATACGTTACTGCCATCCAGCTTGCCTCCTGAGCTCCAAAACGTCCTTACCTGAAAATCTATAATACTCGGTCTGACACGAGCATTACATCAAAGTAACACTCGGGTCAGGCTGGAAACCAGCGTGAGTAAACCCATCTAACATGGAATACAAAAGCATACAACTTATATAAAACCAACTCTACACACACCCAAAAACACGCTTAAACAACTCGAGCTACACTTTCCTTTTCCCGAGTTTTCCCCGAGTGAACTTCCCTCTCCAACCTTCGATCCAAAACCAATACACGACCTCCATCGTGCACGTGCACAAGGCGTCCCATCCACTTCAAACACCTCAAAAACCATTTTCTTCCGGCAAAAGGTTCATCAAGGGGAGTTTTATCTTATATAACAAAGATATAAAATGTAAGGACCCAGAAATTTCGATCCCGAAATTTCCAGATAGTTAGTGAAAGAAAAAAAAGAAAGAAGAAGAAAACATCAACAAGTCACAGAATCCCCACATTCGCATCGGATCAAATATAATATCAAATAAAATATCAGTTATACGAAGAAAACTATATCTATTAATTTATATTTAAGTACATCAGAGTTACACATATACATAAACACTGGACAAAATAATCATGTCCAGATATTACAATATCACAGTGGATAAACACTCTATACGTTCCTGTCCTTATGCTCTCCTCCTGATCTTCGGAACGTCCTTACCTGCAAATCTGTAATACTCGGTCTGACCCGGGTGGATACCAAATGTAACGTCCCGGAAATTTTGATCCCGAAAATTTCCAGATAGTTAAGAAAAGAAAAAAAGAGAAAGAAGAAGAAGACAGAAACAAGACACAGAAACCTCACATTCGCAGTGGATCAAATATAATATCAAATAAAATAGCAGTTATACAAAGAAAACTATATCAGTTAATTTACATTTAAATACATCATAGTTACACATATACATAAATACTGGACAAAACAATCATGTCCAGAGACTACAATATCACAGTGAAAACTCTCCATACGTCCGTGTCATCCTGCTCGCCTCTTGAGCTCCAGAACGTCCTTACCTGAAAATCTGTAATACTCGGTCTGACCCGAGCATTACATCAAAGTAACACCCGGGTCAGGCTGGAAACCAGCGTGAGTAAACCCAACTAACAAGGAATACAAAAGCATATAACTTATATAAACCCGGGGTAACTTATATCAATTTACAACTTCACAAGCTGTTTTAGACATCACTTATTTCACACATCAATTTCTAATAATCAAAACTTAGATTTAAATGGTTCAATTCACTTAAATTATTCCATACCAGCCTAATGATTTCACATATCAACTATAGAGAATCGAAGTGGTTTCGTGTATTAACTAATACCCGACTCCGGTCTCTTCGAATTCAGTTCATCTTAGCACATGTCGTTTAGGTGAAATGCAACTAAATTTTAATTTAAAGGTGCCACCTATACACAATAATTCATCATTGATAGATAACCACATTATTTCAGTTCAAACCTATCATATTATATATCATAGCATCACAAATTACATATCTGAGATATCAATCAAATCTAAGTCATACAATATTATCCAATCATTCATAAACAAGATAAATTTGTCCTACCATCCAGACAAATTAAATTACTACTTCGATCACCCTTAATCTTGCTTATCTAACATTAATTAATTACGAACAAATTTATTTAATCATCCTTTGATTATCCATTTTAATTAATCACATATATTAATTATTCTTAACCATTCTCATTTATAAATCTTTAAATTAATTAATTAATGACATTCATTAATCATCCTTAATCACTCCTAGTAATTATCAAAATCTTAATTAATTTATAAGGTAAAACATCCCTTTTATTAATTACCTGGCATTATTCACTTCAAATTAGGTAATTCAATTATCTCTACACCAACTTTAAAATTCCTATTCCACTTCACAAATATTCGTACGATAGCATACCATCCGTAGATAAAAACCATCTCCTTTAGCACTCATTATCAAATGTGAAATTAACAATTATTTAAAATATAATATCATTTAGGAACTTGGATTATTTTCAAAGTATAAATATTTATTTCCTTTAATTATTTCCATCCAAACTTCACTTAATAAAACCCAAGTGCTTATAAATAAATTATTTCTAAAATCTTGATAACCTTATGATAAAATAACTTATTCAAATACCCCAAATTTAAAATTAAAATCAAATACAAAACAAGTTTATATTTTTTTTCTTCAAATTTCTTTGACCATTTAAATAAACGTTTACATCAAAGTAAATTGGTTCTTAAATTTTTTTTATACAACCTATTATTATAAAATTTAGGAAAGTAAATTTATTTCAGATTTTGTTTTATTTTAAATCCAGATTTCTTTTCATTGACAGTATTTTGCTTTAATAAAACAAACACGTCGGCCGAAACCCACAAACCCAAAACAGAAAAAAAACAATATGCACAAAATAATTTAACAACATACGGGCCGAAGCCCAAATAAGAATAAAACAAAGAACAGGAAATCAATCTACTCCCTCCCTAACTCCTTCTCTCCTTTCCTGTTGAACTTCTAGACAACAAAAATTCTTCCCAAAACCAAAATCCACTGCCTGGCCGAAGATCATCTCCGACCACCCATCAATGAACAATTGTTCATCGCCTGATCCCCTAACAACACGCAGCCAGAGCCATGCCCCAATCACCTCTCTGGCTCCACCCAGACAAGAACCTCCACGTGCATGCTTTGCACGTGTGCAACTTCAACCAAGACTATCTCGCTGCCGCTACAGGCCCACCTGACCACTCATCGTTACGCGATTCAAAAGTCACCTTGCCAAAATCCTTCGACCACCTGATCGAAAAATCGTTCAACCCACGCGACTCACCGAAACTGGAAAACCCACCCTGTTTCCACAACATTAACGAACTGCGCTCGCGGCCAACACTTACCTCACGTGCCACTAACTTCGTACGAACACCCATACACATAGATACCTCCAGGCCAAAATTCAAAAACACCGGTCAGCTACTCAACACAAAGATCAACTCCGATCCCCCCCTAAACCGAAACTCCATTAAACTCTAAAATCCAACCTCTCACTCAAACCAAGGCCAAAATCAAAAATTCGCCACGGTCGATCACTACCTGATGACCTCTAGCACCTCCCAGACCCAGCCGCAACTCCTCTATGGACGAAGTTGAGGGAAATAAATTTTTAAACGAAAATAACACATTCAACAATTTCTCAAGCTATGGTGCATTAGAAGTTATAATTCTACTTCTAAATTCGAATTTCTACATAAGAAATTCAATTGCATGCTCGAATTCCTAAATTAAACATATCAATTTTTCACCAAAATTTGTTTAATCACTGTAAATTGGAACTCTGTTGAAATACATAACACGATTTATATCCAAACTATTTTTAACATAAGTATAAATCATGTCATTACTACCAGAAACATTTTTAAATCTACTTTTAAACATTGAACTTATTCAACATTTTAAAATTCTGCAAAACTGTTTTAAATTCAAATCTGGATTCATAGAGGACTAGAAACCATTTTTAGACTTGATTTTAAAACTTAATTTAAATTTTCTTAAATTTAAAACTTCCATTTTTAAAGACTTTGAATTCAGAAGTTCCTTTGAAATCAAATTTAAACTTTGCATTTAAAAACCCTGTTTAAATCCTGCATTAAAATTTTGATTTCATTTAAATTTCAAAAGTACAGAATACTGTCAGGTTTTATAAAATCTGAAGCAATATAACCCAAGACCACTCATAATTAATTCGGGTTAAAACACTATGTGCTTCGAGTAAAATACTCGTTCTACTCGAGTAAAACTCGAGTCACAACTCTCTGCACACACAAAATAGTTCATCAGAACTACATATACACGGTGCATATGCACCGGCACTCTGGCGATCTCCAGCCACCACAACCCTCCTCACCAAGTCGCCGACCCTATCCAAACTTGATTGCGACCACCAGATTCCACACAGAAGCTCGAGAATTAAAATCGAGAAAATTAAGCAACCTGGAAACATCACTGCGCTCAAAAACCCAAACCTGTCAACATCGCCCACACCCAACTCCGACCATCATCACCACTGCAGCTCCGGCCTTCGCTCCCTCTACATCTCCTCTGTCCAATTGCAGAGTCCTGCATCGCTCGCAACAGAGAAACCAAAAATCTACAAAAAAACCCCCAACTTCAGAAACTAGGGTTACAAACCTGGAATGAACAACCACCGTTTCCATCCACCTCTGACCTTCCACCTCACAATTTTCCCTTACTCACCAATTCTTCCACCACCTCCAGAAAAACTACAACGTCCCAAATCCACAGAATCACCAGATAAACCCCAAAACTTCAATTTTGTTCAACTCAATAATGCCCATTCCCCAGTGAATTTAAAAATGTGATGTTTGTTTTAAAATTCATGATTACAATCATGCATTCAAGTTATAAGCTTGATTTAATAATTTCAGATGTTTGATATTTCCTATTTGAAACTAATACTGTCATTGTTGTTACAGAGACAACAGTTTTATTTTCAATTTAGCTTAATTACAATTTACAAATCTGAATCTACACTAAACAAACAAATTTTGTTCACATATCAATCCTAACAGAGAATTAAATTCAGAGGTAAAGGTTTTCTATTTAAAATCTTAGTTAGTTTTTTTCCTCTCTTTCCAAAAACAAAGAGAATTCATGAATGACCTGATTTTGGCTTAAAATCAAAAAATTTAAATTTATGGTTCGAAATCATAAACAAATTTGTAATGGCATATAATGAATTTAGAATCCAAAACCATAATTTCTAGTTTAATATCTTCTGTGATAATCAAAATTTTAAGATTTGTGGGTTTTCGCCAATATCCGCCGACCGATGTGATTCAGGGGTGGGGATTGTTGTCGAAGATGGCCTAGGGGATGAGTATCACTGGAAAAATAGAAGGTGATTTTTTTGATGATCGTATCGATCGGTCAGAGGCAAGCTAGGGTTTTTGGAGGTTGTTCTGTCACGACCAATGGCGAGGCAATTTCGTCTTTCTCGGAGCATCGAGTTCGATCGCGTGAGTTAGGATGGCTGCGTGGGTCGATGACGAAGTTGTAGGCTCGAGACTGGGGTCTCCGGTGGTCGGCGATGGATGGATTGAGGGATTTTGGTGATCAGTTTTTTTTTTTTCATTTTTGGTTGAGGATTGTTCAAATTTGATTCTTCGAATTATTAGCGTTTCTGGGTTATCGGAGCAGTAGAGGGGGTTGATGGTGATTGGTTGGTGGTGGCAAACATGGCCAGAGCGACGGCGATCCCGTGTGTACGTGCACACGTGACCGTTCGTATCTGTCCAAATGTAACGACCCGGAAATTTCGATCCCGAAATTTCCAGATAGTTATTGAAAAGAAGAAAGAGAAAGAAGAAGAAACAGAAAACTTAAACTCAGAGTCTCACATTCGCAGCGGATGAAATATAATATCACATAAATAATAGTTATACAAAGGAAACTGTACTTGTCAAATTAAACTTTATTATATTAGAGTTACACAAATACATAAACACTGGACAAAAACAATCATGTCCATATGCTACAATATCACAGTGGAAACTCTTGTTACATTCCTGCCATCCAGCTCGCCTCCTGAACTCCAGAACGTCCTTACCTGGAAATCTGTAATACTCGGTCTGACCCGAGCATTACATCAAAGTAACACCCGGGTCAGGCTGGAAACCAGCGTGAGTAAACCCATCTAACATAGAATATAACGGCATACAACTCATATAACCCGGGTAACTTATATCAGTTTACAACTTCACAAGTTGTTATAGACATTGCTTATTTCACACATCAATTTCTAAGTGGCAAACTTATATTTAATGGTCCAATTACTTAAATCATTCCAAACAGTGTTAACGCTAAAATTTGAATGCTTACACCCCGGTGTATGAAGTGAGATTGTGAAAGCACCACCCGATAGCTCGGGAACAGATTATAAGAAGATAATAGTGAAAAAAGCAGTAAACAACAGCAATTTTATAGTGGTTCGGCTTAAGAGAGAGCCTACGTCCACTTTGAATATCTTTATTGACGATTTGATTACAAGTCAATGCAGTTACACTTTGATTACAACATACTTTGAGTTACAAGTGACTTAGAACAAGTAGCCTAAACTTCAATATCGATCCAAATCTTTGAACTCATATTGGACATGTTTGATTTCATCGTGAAGTTCCTTGAAAGTGTTGAAGTAGTTCAGAATGCAGCAGAGTAACGACGCTTGAAATGAGTGAGCCAAAAAAGTCCTTTTCTAGTTGGAACTCGGGGTGTATTTATAGGCTTTGCTCGGAGTTAGGTCGTAGGTCGTGACCGACCTAAGTAAGGTCGTAGGTCGTAGCCGACCTAAGAAGCACTGGCCCCCCTTCCATAAGAACACGCAAGCTCGTTTCAACAAGTTCTAGGTCGTAAGCGACCTTACCAGTAGCGGCATAGAAAAGACGGCCTTCTAATGCAATGTCCTTAGGTCGTGAGCGACCTATCTTAGGTCGTGAGTATCTTCCTGTTATCATAGCTCGAGACCTTAGGTTGCTGAATCCCTTAGGTCGCGGCCTTCCTTAGGTCGAAGCACTCTGTTAGGTCGTGTGAGTTCTATAGGTCGTTGAATCTCTTGGGTCGCAGCCTTCCTTAGGTCGTGGAGTTTCATAGGTCGAGACATCTTCTAGGTCGTGGAGTCTTCTTAGGTCGTTATAATCTTTAGGTCGCCGCTATTTTTTAGGTCGTGGCCTCCTTAGGTCGCAACTACTTCTAGGTCGCTTCATTAGTTAGGTCGCTAGCAGTGGGGAGTTAACATTTGCCCCTCGAAGTATGTGACCAAGCTATAGGTTGCGTGATTCGATTTCATTAACTCGTGCTCTGGAGGGTCGTTAGGTCGTAGACGACTTAGAGAGAGGATTAGGTCGCATGCTGTCGATTCGTGTTCCACTGCCCCTGAATATAAATACCGTAGGTCGCTCCTTCCCTTCTTCATCTGCTTCAGCATCCATTCTACCATTAACAAGCTTTTGAACTTCTCGAGGGCGATTCCGATCAGCTCAATCTTTATTCTTTTCCATCGTCAGATTGCGTAAGTGAATTCTATCAACATTCGACCACATCCATCATCAAACCGCGAATATTCCACTTGTCGTTCTTAATACATTTCCGTATGCTGCGTTTTCCCATTACTCACGATTCGATTAACCTTTTGATTGAGTTATCGTGGTGATTCTTGTGAATATGGCAATACATCAGATGTATGGTGGATTTGAGGCAATTTGAATTGGATTTTCGGGTGATTCGTGATGATGTGGGAGGAAGATGGTAAATTACAGTGATTCGAATTAGCTGGTTTGTAAATTTGTAAGAGATGAGGAAGGCTCTAATGGGTTAACGAGTTAATGGAGGAGATGATGTGGCAACGTGTGAGTGGGGAGTCGACCTTAGGGGTGTCTGTTTGAATGTGAACCATGCGACCTAATACTAGCGATCTAACTTTCTCTTGAATGAGATAAAACTTAATGCAGAGCGACCTAAAAACGACCTAAGAAAGTAATGACCTAAGTTTAGTGATGATTGAAATCTTAGGTCGCGGCCGACCTTATACTTTAACAAATTTGGACCACCTTAACCTGAACCAAGGTGCGACTTAAGAACTCGTTGACCTAAATCCCTGTGGCATAGAAATTAGGTCGTTGCCGTCCTAGTACTTTGATGATTTTGCGTGGATAGGAAGTCAGCGACTTAGTAGATTTGCACATGAACTTTAAACAGAACGACTTAACAATTTAGCGACCTATCTTCTCTGAATGACTGCATAGGGACTTAACATGTCAACGACCTATCTTTTGTGGCATAGGCTTTAGGTCGCAGCCGAGTTAGGACTTGACTAATTTGCATTATTTTGACATAAAGCCTTAAGCTCCTTGATTTGCACAATGCGACCTAATGAAGCTCCACCTATGCTAGGTCGCTGGAAACAGTCTGGATAACTTATGACTTGTAAAATTTTGAAAGAATTTGATTGAACTGCTTGGACTTGAACCGTTTGAAATTCGTTACACTTCTTTACAGATTGCTCTAACCTTTAATCTAACAACGTGTTTAAACATAACATTTGCAGAAGAACGGGACGAATATACTGTCACTGACTGCCCACATCGAATGACAGATTAGTCGATAAAGAATAATCAACTTAAATGAACTGTGTGTGTGAAATGCTATAAATCAACCGACTCAAATGAAGTGTTAAAGCAAAGCTAGAATTTTGTTTGAATTAACACTGCACTTGAGTTTTAAATTAACAAGTCCTGAAATCTCACAATCGATCAATTGCTAACTAGTTTAATTCCAGTTATTTTGCTTGTTATTTTTATTAGTTTTGCACAACACTTCACACTTTTAGGAAACGTGCACCTTCACATCTGAACATCCAGTTACTCATGTAGAATGACGTCTCAACAAGAAGAGATGATAGAACACGTCGAAGGGGCTCTCCCGATTGCTATTCCACTAGAGAACCCTCCGGAAAGAACTCCTACCCTTCTGAAACAGCGGGTGCTTAATCAATTATGCGTTCAATTTGGCATTGCCGAGGCAGAAGTTTTACTCCCTGGACCAAATGATTTTGCTGATAGACCACCTTCCGGTTTTGTTGCCATTAATCGCCAAATGTGCTTAAGTGCAGTAATTCCTCCCTTTAATGAATTTCTTCAACAAATCCTTCTTCGACTAACGATCTCTCCTTTCCAACTGCATCCCAATGGCTATGCCATTTCGATGGGATTGTGCGTTCTTTTCAGGAGAACTCTTGACCGTCTTCCGAGTTTTGAGGAAATCTGTTACTTGTGCACTTTTGCGAAGAACAAGGACCGCCCTTCAATTGTACTTGTAAGAGGTGCGAGGAACCGTAAATTAATTTTGGATTTGCCGGAGAGTGCACATGGTTTTTTGAATCAATTCTTCTATATTCGTTGCCCCGCAGGATTTTACGCAGACTGGAGAATAGGAAGTGAGATCTTCTTTCCCTTCTTTCTTCAATTTTATTCTAAGTTTTTCATGGTTCGTATTGCTAGATGCCGATTCCATTCCTTATTTTTACAGCACTTCCTCCTCCTTCTAGAGATTCCAGTCATAAGCTAGTCTTTGAAAGGCTAAGCATTGTGGCTGCTGAAGAGAGGAGCGCAAAATTTCTATTGACAGATGAACTTCTTCATCGGTTTGAGCTTTTACATTCCTCTCATTCTACTCAGCCTCATGAAGTTCCAACTGAAGTTCCCGATTCTCCGATGAAAACTCCTGATGCCCCGGTCTCTATTAAAGAGAACATGCGGGGAGGAACCTCTATAGAAACTTCACTAGTAAAATGTTCCACTCCAAGGGATGATGCGGAGCCGTCCGAAAAGCCTGCACTTGCCCCCATAACTGAAGAAGAGGAGCCCCTTCCTCATACTGATAAGAACGTTGATCTTGGAGTTGATATTTTTGGGAGTTTAAGTGACATAATAGTTACTTCTCAAGGACTTTTTAGGGATGATCCTGCCATTTCCAAAGTCACATCTCCAGCGATTGAAGCAACTTCTACTCTCAAGCACACTTCCACAGCCCCGGAAGTGCAATTTTCCACAATAACTACCACTACCCCTCAGTCGATGACTGGTTTGTAGTCTAGTTTGCCGCGAGTAGTTTTACACGTCACACGCACTTAGGATGCACTTGACTTTCTTATTCCTGGTAGATTCTCAAACCTTGTTTTTTCTTTAATTTCAGGTTCTCCAATGGGGCGGAGCGGCTCTTATTATGACGACTTTAAACAATACGGGAGACGCAGCCGATTCGACTATAGACATCATCTCCCCCCTCGAAGAGAAACCGATGAAGAGAGGGCCATCAGAAAAGCAGACGAGAGACGAGCATATGAAGAACGTCACCGAAGAGAACAAGAAAGACATGATCCTCCTCACAGAGACGATGATATCCAAAAAAGAAAGACTCACGATGAGAGAGGTAAAGGTCACATGGACGATTCTTCTAGCAAGCGGGCTAAACTTACTGAAGAAACAATGCCGACAGTTTCTGAAAATGTTCCTGCTCAATCTCCTGCCCCCGTTCGTTCCGACATTCAAACAATCATCAACCGGCCCGCATACCAAGTTGGGCAAGGACCTCTCACTCTTCAAAGTTGATTCCCTCAGTGGTGCCTGAGAGGGGTTCGATTTGATCTCGACTTGGTTCCTCTCGACAAATCGGCTATGCTGCGAAATCTTGACACAATCAGGACCGATACTGAAAGAATGTCGAACTGGCAAAAACTTGTCGACGAGCTTCAGAGGGTTAACCGAGCCAATCTCGAGGCCATGCTCACAATGGAGAACGCTAAGACTGAGTGGCAGAAGACTCTCGAGCAGCATGACGCCGAAATGAGAAGTATTGCTTCCTATAATGAAAAGCTGGAAGCGGAAGTAGAAAAGCTTAAGGAAGAATTAGCTACTTCATCTACTTCCTATTCTCAAAAGGAGAGCATGCTTCAGCAACAAGTACGAGATACGCATGCCAGTCAAAGGGCAGTCGAAGATAAGCTTACACACAAAGAGAAGGTCATAGAAGAATATCGCGCTGAAACTTTACAGCTGCGAGAACAGACCGGCTCTCAATGCTTGGAGATAGAGTTGTTAAAAGCTCGACTTGCTATGGCCGAAAAAGAGCGTGACGAGGCTGTTGCTGGTAAACTCGCGGCCGAAGAGGCCCATCAAGCGACCAAAGCTGACATTGGCTCCGCATTATTTGATTTTTATCTTCAATGTATCTTGGGGCGCGGCAACCTTTCATTTCTGGGTCCCAAATATGAGATTACATTGGCTGAAGTATGGGAGGCTGCCGTAGATATGCATGGAGGCGCTGGTTACTCCGAAGACCATCTTCAAGAATATTATTTTGATGAGGCAACTCGGGAAGCACTAGCTAGGGGAAAAGAGCAGCTTGCTAAATTTCAAGCTGAAACGACAAGGGAGGGGTGCTCAGAGAAGGAAGCGCTTGTAAATGCCCCTGTTCCTCCTTCGGTTTCAGCTGATGTTGATACAGCTGGCCCTAGCTCATCTTCTATTCCTCAAGATAAAACCGATCTCGGAGTTACAACTCCCCGTGTTGTAGAGAAGCCTCAGGAGAGCACCGAAGCCTATGATTATGAGATTGAAATGATAAAGACAACCGCCGCAGGTAACTTTGACATTGGTCCGATTCAGGTGGATTGCCTGCTTGTTCCTCAAAAGTTTGATGAGCTTCTCGATTACTTCTTGAATCTTGATGAACCCATATCTCCCTTCTTTTCGGGAGATACTAATATTTTTAATTTCTCTTCTTCTGCAGTTGAAACACCGAGTGCTGTGCAAACTTCGCCTCCTCCGGTTATCCTTCCACTGTCTCTTCAGGTGGCTCCTCCTTCTGCTTCACAGCCCGGGTTACAAGAGGAGCAAATAGAGGCTCTTCATGGCTTAGATGACCCTATCGCTTCGCAAGAGCAGAAAGACGAGGGACTTGAGGGAGGTGAGATATCTCCGGAGCGGACTCCTTCTGATGACATAATTTTGTCTGCTCTTGCTACTCCAGGGAGTGAGTCTTCTTCGAAGAGGAGAAAGAAGCACGGAACGTCGAAGAGGAGGGGGAAGAAAATCATTGTTACAGAAGAGGAACCGGAAGTTACATCGGTTGCACCTCCCTCTCCTTCTTCCCTTATGCCTATAGATAGACCTGAAAAGCTAATCATTCGACCGGGCAAAGGGTCCAAAGGTGGTAAGAAGAAGTGAAGAGTCGGGCTTCGGGCTTTTTGATTCCTTTTTTGTGTAATGGTCGGATGTTGTGCAGGCACCGGCCCCTGCTTTTTTATTTTGAAACCTGTATCTGCAATTGAATAAAATGATCCTTTATTTGTACGCATTTGTTGGAAATCCAAAGAAACAATACGTGACTTGTACGGTTTTAGTTGTATAACCTGCTATGGAATGTGGCGGTAACCTGCTATTGAACATAGTTAGCTATAGTAGGCATAGTTCGAAATGTCTATGCTGGCTAAGATTTATATTCTACTTTCGAAATGAATTTTTCTCTACACTATGCACTAGTAATAATATCAATGTTATTTTAAATGCGTATCAAGCATCTTTGACTATCATAAGGAGAAATCTCCTCCGATTCTGCGTTTGCATTGTGTGTGTGTGCGGGAGGCCTTATGGTAGTCTCATTTTTAAAAGCATTGCGAATTGAAATAAAAATATTCCTCTATTTTGATTTTTAAAGATAAATAAACTGTTTTGAGTTCTCACACCAGTCACATGACTGACTCGGAGTTTATTGTTTTCCTTCCTAAACTCTGGGTGCCCACCAATTTTCACACGGGCAGTCAAGAGTTAAGGTTTATCAGGATATTCTGGATATTCTGGAGTTGCTGGAGGCAAGCTGGATGGCATGGCGTATTACTAGTTTATATAGTATTTCTTTTTCCGCTGCACTGTTTGTTGTTGTATATTGTTGTACACTCTGATGATATGAAGTAATGAAATGTAATAACTGACATAGTTCTTTGTTTAAAGATTATTCATTTATTATTATATGTTGTTCCGCTGCGAATTGTGAGATTCTGATGTTGTTCTGTTTTGTTTCTTCTGTCCCGTTCTATTTTCTCTTTCTGTTCTATCTTCTATGTTCTCTATTCTCTTTTCTTTCTATTTTAAAAATCTTCTGTTTTCTCTCCTCCCTATTTTCTATCTTTTTCTCTGCTCTTTTCTTAATTTCTTCTTTCTTAAATCCATAACTATTCGGTTTTTCGGCAACGAAAAATCGAATCGTTACAATGTTCAAGTTTAAGGAAAAGAAGTTTGCTCACAAGCATTAAGAAAATAGTTTTCAAGAGGGAAAGTTGCTTACCTGAAGATGATGAAGAAACAAAGAACAGGGAACAGAATGAAGGCAGAGAAAAAATCCTGAGCCTGTAAACTTTTTTATTTATTTATTTAGCCTGTCTGAATTTTTTCTTGGAGTTCAGACCTGTAAGTTGTAAACACGGATTTTTGCTTAACTTCCTGTTGCATTTACTAACTTACTTCAACAATAACAAAAATTTTGATTTTTTACTTACAGTTTTAAGTGACAGAGAAGTTTTTTTTTTCTCTCTGCAACTTGAAAACATAATCAAATTTGCTTTGAACTTGATTTGGTTTCCTGCAATTAATTAGTTTTATGGATTAATCTTGCTCTAATGCTGTTTAGCAACTTCAAATCAAAATCTTTTAAAAAGAATTTTACTTAACTTCATTTTTCCCAGAGAACCTTGCATTTGATTTCCAAATTGAAGTTTGATTGCCTTCTTCAATTCCCAGATTTTGGTTTCATCTGTTTCCTTTGATTTGTAGCAGTGAATATTTGATCTTTACTTTGTTTTTTAAAACTGAGATGGTTTTCTTGAATTCGTCTCAGGCTCTTGTTTTTTTTTCCTTTCTAGTTTCAGATTTTTCCATTTTTTTTCCTTTGGTTTTTGTATTTGAGATACTCAAATCTTTTTACTGTTTTCTTCTCAGATTTGGCTGAGAAATAATATGATTGAGCATGGGGAGATGAATTTTTTTTTTTTTTTGTAATTTTTTTTTAATTCTATTATTTTATTTAAACAATTAAATTGAATGCCATTTGTAACAAAATAAATCATGAGATCTAACACTTGTACAAATTCAAACTTACATATGTATGTTTACTTCTTCACTCCCTTATGTAAATGTTTACGTTTACAATTTTCAAAGACAATCTTTTTATATCATATTTATTTTATAAATGAACACACCTCTTAATTCATTTGTATGTGTGTATATACATATACAATGTTAAAAGATTTTTTTTCTTAGCCAATATTTACATTATATAGGTTACACTTTAATGATTTTAAATGCCAATTATTTTGAAACATTTCATTTTAAATTTAAATTCAATTCCAATATGTATTCAATCCTTATGCCAATATTATTTTAGACTTAGTTCATTATATTTCTTAATTATAATTCATTTGTATAATTAAATGAACATATATCTTTATTAAATTTGAAAAATTCAAGTATACTCAGAATTTCATTCACAATATATTATAAGTTTTAGAGTTCCCAAATTTCAATTCAATTCAATTTTTACTTATTTGTATATTCCAACCCAAACAAATTTTAAATAAATTCATAACTAAATCAAAATTTTATATATTAATTTCCAATTATTTTCAAAATTTAATCCCAAAGATCAAATAAAGTATTAAATTAATCGTGCTTAAAAATCAGGAATGTTACGGTTCCCCTCCTTAAATAAATTTCGTCCTCGAAATTTGCAAGGAAGACGAGAAAGAAAAGATGAAAGATGGGGAAATATCTTTCCAAATCAAATTGAATATTAATTCTGTATTTGGCTTATCAAATCAGAATATCGACAATATGAGAACAAACTCATACAATATTACACAAGATATTTGGGTCCATCGGTCTACTGATATACGAGGGCATTGATTAGTTCGAAGGGTTAACTAATCGTTCGTAGAATATACCGGGTCCTAGAAAATATATAGATGGATAGATTCAATCTTCTACAATTTCTCAAACACTAGATATGAATTTCAAATTCGGGTCGAAATACTCCAACATATATTTCAATTTGTCCCTCTTCGGTCTTTGATATACACATGAGATTACAATAGAATTTCAAATTTGGTTTTAACCGATATCGTTTTATCGATACAATTTAAATTTATTCTTATATTTGTTAACCAATTTATTCAATTTAAAATTTCCCATTTATTTAAATTTAAATTTTCAAATTCATTAGAGTTTAGATCGAAAAGCTGATAAGAAATCGATGAAGATACGAAGTAAGGATTTCTACAAAGATTCGTAGGGTCACCATCACACCGAAACTTCTTTCCAGAGCTGACACGAAGCGATCAAAAGAATTTTGGAATCGAATCAAAGGAGTTTGAGAAGAAAGTTGTTTCCACTGTCGTAGGGTATTGACCATTTGTAGTGGTACTTCTCTGTCCCCTATCTCGTCCTCTTCTCGCACTCATACTCACTATCGGTGAATAGTAAGAGAATTTACTGAGGCATTCGAACGGATATCTTAAGGATATACTCATTCTAGGGTATACTTCACCCTATCTCTAATGAGCCACTTAATGTGTTATACTCCTGAGCTAAAGTTTTAACCCTCAGCTCTGATACCAAAATGTCTTGATCCAAATTCCAGCGTTCGGAAATCGACATCCGTACTCCACTGTACTTGAATGCCGCAGATTCAAACATTGAAATTCGAGTCGCGCCGGAGCTTATAACACATTAAGTAAAACAACACAGCGGAAGAAAAAGAATATATCAATATACAACATTTGATACAATATCTGATATAATATGATACAACAGATGATATAATGAATATACATCAGAGATATGATACAAGATAATAGCAGCGGAAAGGAAAAGATAACACAGCCGCGGAACAACAACTCCAATATGGTCTTCAAAGAAAGAACTCCATCTTCAAAACACCAATCTAGAAATTGTAACGACCCGAAATTTTCTAACCCGAAAATTCCAGATAGTTATGAAAAAGAAGAAAAAAGACAGAAGAAGAAGAAGAACAGAACACCAAACATCTCACATTCGTAGCGGGTAAAATATAATAATAAATAATAACAGTTTACAAAGAATACTATATCTGTCGATTACATTTAATATACATCAGAGTTTCACATATATACACAGAACTGAATATTTCAAATTATCATGACTGAGATTAACAATAATATGAATACAGCAGAATACTCTATACGATATCGCCATCCAGCTCGCCTCCTAAGCTCCAGAACGTACCTACCTGAAAAATCTGTAATACTCGGTCTGACCCGAACATTACACCAAAGTAACACCCGGGTCAGGCTGGACTCCAGCGTGAGTAAACTCAACTAACATGAAATACCCAAGCAAACAACTTATATATACCCGGGGTAACTTATATCAATTTAACCAATTCACAATTTGCTATGGACTTATTTCACATATTAATTTCTATGTACTAAACTTAGATAATTTTTCCAGACTACTTAAATCATTTCAATCCAGCCTATTGATTTCACAAATCAATATATAAATATTTGAAGTGGTTTCGGGTATTTTCCAAATACCCGACCTCGGTCTCCTCGAGACTCATATCATCCTAATCCCAAATTATTCAAATGAAATTCACAACATTTCATATTAGAGATATCAACTTATTCAAAACATCCATCACCATTTAATCACCCATAAGCAAGCTTAATCACATACAAGCCAATTCACTTGATTCTAATTGAATTCCAAACCCCAAATACTTAAATTTCTTCATTGATTTATTTCCAAACCAATTAATAAATCAATTCTTCCATATTCATTCATCTTAATTAATCACCCAGGATTAATTATCTTTAAATTTTGTTCAAGTAATTATCTTTAACTCATTTCACGAAAATAATTAGTCTTAACCCAAAATCAACAAGTAATCTTAATTACCTCAGGAATTAATAAACTATTTTAATTATATTAGTCCACAATTATTTATATTAATTTAACTTCTTATAAGTCCCTCATAATGGATTAATTAATCTTAAGTAATCAAATCTTTAATTACATCATTAATCATAAAAATTATTGATTTTCAATTATATTTTAATTTGTTCTAATCTAAATTAATTACTATGATTCAACCACAATATTTATCACTCTCGATTAATCTCAACCTGTAATTAACTACCCCCTCTATTTACTCCCTTAAATAAATTAATTACACCTTTATTTAACTATCTTAATTACTTCCTTGATTAATTCCACAAAGTAATTATATTTTGTTAATTACATTCAATAATTTCCTATCAATCATCAATTTATTTTTCTAAATTAATTAAGCTTAATAAATTAGCTTAACCTTCAATTAATTGGTTCGAACACCAAATTTCTAGATTAATCACTTAAATCATCAATTAATTGAATTAATTTGTTACCCACTTAAATTACACTACTAATTTATTTAATCACAAATCATAAGCCCTTAATAAGTTATCTTATTTAATTCTTACTTTAATTAACTATAAGAAATAAATTCTCAAGTACTTCCATTAAGTACTTTATCATTTAAGTAATTGATTAATCTCTAATTACAAATGATTGATCTTTACTAAACTAAATTACCTTATTAATGTAATTAATCAATCTATTTTAATTATCTTGAAGGTGAACATTAACCTTTAAATTTTAAAATGACTCAATTACCGTTAGCAAAACCCTTTGAACCCTTAAATTTATTTAAAATAAAACTTAAATATAAATTACAAGTTTAACTTTAACTTGAAACTCAGTCTCAACTTTTTCTTTCAAATGAAAAGACAGAACAAACAGGATTCCATTACAACCTGAGTAACCATTTATCCAAGGCATCGCTACTGTTCTTCGAGTCAAAATCCTACCGCCCCGAGTAAAACTACCCATACTTCAAGTCAATTAGATGCACCTAGTAAATTTTCCAAGTTTAAAGCTTTTAAAGTAAAATAGAATAACATAAACTAAAAAGTTAATTGGATTACTCACCATTAATTTCGAGATATCAGAACATCATCAAAACTTTCGCGACCCTCTTGCTTTCCCTGAAGCTTGCTCAGCCACCAAAAATCCACTCGTGACCCAAAGTTCGTTGCGATGTCGCGTTCGATCTCGTCCTTCAAACCGCCGTGAAATCTGGGCCTCGGTCGCGAAGTCGCATCCGCATCCTACTCGAGTTCGCCCCCGCTTGCGTCGTCGACCAAAGCTTGCCTCGGCCTTGCCTCCAAAATCGGCGACGGCGAGCCCAAACCCCCTTGTATTAACCCAAGCTCCATAATCGCGACGCCACCATAATCCAAGCTCCATCACGACTTCGGCCACTTCGAAAATTTGGTTTTAATTTTTGTTCGTGCGTTTGATTTTTGATGAAGCCGGCTTCGGCCATTATCTTCATTTTTTTTCTTTTTTTTCGATCGATTTTGGAAATGAAGAAAAATAAAATAAAATATTGGAAGGCTCGGTTCCAATCTGAAGAAAGGAGAGAGGACTGTAAAAATATCTACTGAGGAAGCTTCACGAGTACGAGAGTGGTTAGCATCTTGAATACGAGAGTGGTTAATTAAATATTTAATTATCGAAAATATCCCTCTTTGCATAACGCGAAATCCCGAACCCGAAATCAGAACTGCCGACAGGCGTTTATAAGGTTTTACCCGCATTCCGAACACAATGGAACATGTTTCGGAAGCTAATTCAATCATATGCGTGAGTTACGGAATTAAACGATCGATATTAAATTAAATCGATTAAAATGAATCTAAGCGTTTCGAGCTGCCAGGGTCAAACGACAACTCTGATTGCTCCGAAAATTGAAATCCGATAATAACTAACCATTACGGATCCAATGGAACTTATTTCGTCGAATTCCGAGACTGTGCCTCAGAAGGCTATTTTTAAATTCCAATTTAAACAATAAATTATTAAAATTGAACGAATCACCTTTAATTTAAACTTTAACCATTCAATTATCCTCAGAATCATCCTTATAAATTTTATAAACCTTCAAATTATTTTAAATATTTAAAACCAAATAACTATTCAAATTTACACTGCTAGAAATTCCGGGTCATCACATTCCTCCCCCCTTAAAAGAATTTCGTCCCCGAAATTACTAATTAGGAAGGATTGACCAATACCCGTTTATCCTTTCCAAAATTCACAATTTAACATCCTACCCATTATCTTTTATTAAAGGCCCACTATCACCTTATCCAACTTTCCCAAAACCTTCTATAGCTTCAATCAATACTCTTCTGATCAAACAATTAAGTTTCAATTTAAAACCAAATTTTGTATTATCAAAATTTCTCAAAAATTTTCTAACTCTCTAAATTCCCGAAAATTTTTGCCAGCGTTTCCTTTGCGCGGCTAGCTCGGTACTACTACAAAAGGCCTCTACGGGCTCCCAAATACCAAAAAGAAAACAAAAGCCAAGTGGCTACATCAAAAACCCAATCCAATTTCATACAGAATTTTAAATACATACCTTTTTGTCGGGCAATTCACATTTATCTTTGGAAATCAAATCCAACTTTCTTTTTACCTTTTTATACCTGCATATTTAACTTAGCAACAATATTCAATCATAACCTTTCAAATCATTTATACTTTTTCTTACAGGAGTTTTCACAAATACTTCTATGCAAATTAGTTTTCCTTGTTTCATGCGAATTTAATACGTCTTCAATTATGAATATTAAATTTTATTTTCCACTATAACTGATTCATATTAGTTTCATTTACTCATTTACTTTGGTTTCAAATTTGAAATTATTTTGTCGTTAATAAAATTTTACAAAAAATTTCTAACTCCCAAATTTTTCAAAAATTTTTGGCAGAGTCTCCTTTGTACGGAGGAGCTTTTGCAATTTGACAAGAGATATAAATATGTATACATCGACCCACACGGTCAGAAAAAGCAAAAACAGTTCATATTTCCTATTTTTATTGCGTAGGCGTACCTTATTTAGCATTTTAAGCAAGCAGCTTATTTATTTTAGCAATTAGCATAACCCAAATCTAGCCAAACGGCTTCCCTGTACCTGTACTTACTCAATTTAAATATGTAAGTGCCATATATAGAGAATTTATTAGCATTCCACTTACTTTCAATAGCTAAACATATGCAATACATAAACAACAAGCACCAAATTCTATCCATAAGCGATTTTATATAATGTTTAAAGCTAATACAAATGCTTTCAACCAATTCATAAACCATTTTATTCAATTTTGAGGGTTTGCAACTTAATTTCTTACATCCAATTGGTTTTGTATCCGAACAAGCTCATATTCAATTTAACTGATTCTAAAATCAATTTATTAACTCTCAATCAACTCACATAAATTCAATTACTTTAGTTTACGCCAAACAACAATCATTTTTACGCAATTTGATGATATCCACTTAAGTAGATAATTACGTAAATTTTATAACCAATTAAAATTGATTCCAACTCAGTTTTATGTAATTCAATTCCATTTTAATTTATTCACCAACCATACATACGCATTTCATTTCATCACCTTATTGACTTCATTCAAACTATTTATTAAGCTTAGCATATTTAATATTTCTAAATTTATAACCATTTCCAAATTAATTTTATCCAAGCTTTAATTTAATAGGCTTTTATCCTTATTCAAAGCCAAGCTTCCATAAACTTTGAACTTAAGTTAATTACTTTAATTTATTCCAACATCAACTTAAGTTCACTTCCATTAAATTTGATTCTCATTAAATCAAATTCCATTTAATTCAGTTAGCCCATCTCCTTCATTGTAAATTTAATCCACCTTCTCAATTTATCAAAACAATATCCAGGCACATATGCCACCGGACTTAAGTCCAGTCTGATAATCCAATTCCAATTAAAGTTTGATTCAAATTTTTTTTATTCATCAGGCTTCATCCATTTATTATATAATTCTAGTGATCCCATTAAAATTTTTAATTTACTTGTTTATTTCGAATTTATTTTATTAATACAAGGCCATCTCAATTTATTTCCATTCACTTGGATTTTGCTTTGCAACTCAAACTATTTCTATTATAATCACTTCTCTTATATCCAATCCACTTGCAAATCTCATTAAATATTATTCAAATCACCCTTGAATTTTATTCATAATTCAAACCATCACATTTCTTTTCCAATCCAGCTCTATTTTATTTTTACCACATCTCTTCTAATTTTTTTCATTATTAAATCCAAGTCGAGTTCTATTTACAATTTGAATTCATTTCCAAACTCCATTATTAATTTACAATCCATTTATTAACCAAAGTTAAATTTTATTAACATACTCCATCAAGTAATTATTTTGTTAATTAGCTTACTTCCAACTTTCAAATCAATATGCGATTTTATTTCAAAGAATCTCTTCATTGAAATTTCCCGAGTCCAATTTTATTTTATAATTCCAGTTTGAAATCCCCTTTTTACTTTAAAATTTAGGAATGGCTTCAAATTTAGACAATACAATTAAAATAGCTTTTTATAAAAATATTTCTTATAACTCGATGTCTCAACTAGTCCATCCTTGTTCTTATAGAAATTCGGTCATACGTTGATCAGGCGTAGGACCGAAAATCTATAAGTACTTGGTAAACCGGTTTTCAATACCCAGTGAAAATACTTGGAATTTTTTTTTATTGAAATATAGAAAACAATTTTGAAAATAGAGGAAATATTTTTTTTAGTGAGGATGCTCTGGAAATCATCACCCCCATTCCATGGTCACAGTTACATACCAGGGTTACGTTGCAGTCACAACAAAAGTCCATGTAACCGCAGGCTCTCCGCGGCACTCTCGATTACGCCATGGAACCCACACAACAGATCATAGTTACATCCAGGGTTACGTTGCAGTCACAACAAAAGTCCATGTAACTATTGGCTCTCCGCGGCCTCTGATCTCGCTATCAAAATGAAACTTCTCCACTCTTACATAGGTCGCAGTCTACCGAGATAAACTCAAACGTAGACTGTTGGCTCTTAGCGGCACACACAACTTTCGCAATGTTATACCATAGGTCGCAGTCTACCGATATAGAATCAAACGTAAACTGTTGGCTCTCCGCGGCACACACGACTTCCGCTATGTATACACTACTCATAATCCCCAGGAACTAGTTTTGTCTGGACTCCTCACAGGATCAACTTTAGAACCCCCTCGGGCTCCAGGCAGCACCATCCAGTGGCACTCCTATGATGTTCATTTCAAGGGGACACCTTTTTCCCCAGAGCCATCATCAAAACAATTTATACTATACACATATAGTATCTTTCAAATCATACACCTAGTATGAATTTTATCAAAGCTCCTTTACACAAAATCGATTGTCCCAAAATCGATAATTCTCAAAATAGGCTTTCCAAAACTCAATATTGATTTTTCCCAAAAATCAAAAGCCTTTCCAAATCCAAAGGTTCCCAAATCCTTTTCCAAAATCCTCATAAGATCCTTTATATATATAGATATATATATATAATTTTTAAAACCTTGGATCATTTTAAACTCGTATAAAATTCCTTTTATACTTCAAACACTTCCAAAATCCCTTTTCTTCACACAAAAGATTCAACAAGGGAAGAATATATATCAAAGATATAACTTTGTTTACCCAATATCAAATATTCACATTTGATTACTCTTTCCAATATCAATTCCTTTCTATTCACATTGACTTAAATTTCCATTCACTTATTCACATTTGCCTTAATCCCCATTTGGATTATCACCTAAATTCTTATCCCGGTTGGGTATTTAATCATAAACAGTTTAAACTCCGACCAGTTTAGAGAATAGCTTGAAAATTTTAAAAATAGATAAGTAGTTAAAAAAATAATCAATAGTTTGCAAAATAGTTGTAGAATAATTGACTAATTGTAAAAGAGTTGGAAAATAGTTATATAGTTATAGAAATCTTAGATAATTGCGAAATAGTTGTAAAATAGAAATTAATTCGTCAGTTAGTTGAAAATTAATAATTAGTTTATAGAAAAGTTGTAAAATAGTTAAAGAGTTCCAAAAGTAGTGGCAAAACCAGTTTAGGTTTTAAAAAGGAAAGTTGTATAATAAATAGATAAGAAAATAGATTTAAAACTATTTATATTAAAACAATTTACATTGAAAATGGTCTAGAGTCAAAACTGTTCACTTCCCCAACAATTTAGTTTAAATTTCCACTCCATTTAAATTAACCCAATCCCAATTTAATTAACTCCAATTTCCATTGGACTTGATTCCTTCCCAATTCAAATTGAATTGATTCTCAATTTCCTTCCAATTTCAGATCAAATTCCATTTGATCTTTAAACTTACAATCTTAAGTATTATTTCAATTTTACACCTTCTATTTATAATCAA
This sequence comes from Allium cepa, assembly GCA_030765085.1. Taxonomy (NCBI): domain Eukaryota; kingdom Viridiplantae; phylum Streptophyta; class Magnoliopsida; order Asparagales; family Amaryllidaceae; genus Allium; species Allium cepa. The sequence continues at coordinate 760,745,267 of CM060937.1, read as the reverse complement.
TTACATTCACATTTACTTTTAACTTAGCATTATATATTTTATTATTCCATAAACAATTAATCAAGATTCCAGAGTTTAAACAAATTTCCAAAATTTCAATATCACCTTAGAATTCAACTATATCCAAAAATTCTTTGGCAAATTCAATTATCCCTTTTGAATTTCAAAACCAAACCCAACTCACAAACAATCCCAATTTAAAACACTTTGGTAGCAATTTCTCTTCTAGAAACTCGAAAATGAACATCGATGATGCTGCAGTCATCGCCGACTTTATTTTCCAGTGACGAAAAGAGTTCAATGCTTTTATCTCTCTAGAAACACTTCCAACTATTTTTGATTTCAAATCTCCCAAATTGCAAACACAAAAATATTTTTGAAATAATACTATTCTTTCTTCAAAACCCTTGGAAACCACTTTCAACCCAAAGGAATTTTAGATTCTCCCAAAAATTCCTAATTCCCAATCCATCCAATTCATAATTAAACATTACTCTGGAATTTTCATCCTACTTTATTTTCAAATATTCTTTGGAATTCTATTCCAAATTATAATCTCATTTATTTATGACATTTATTTCAATTTATAAATTACATTTACAATCTATATTTCAAATTCTTTTTTTTTTTTGATTTTTAATCAATTCCACTTTAATTACAATTCCAAGATTATTCTAATTACTTTGGACTAGTATCCATTCAATTGAACCCACTTCAATTTCAATCATTTAAATTCAATCCAATTCAAATCTTCCATTAAATTTGTGAACTTATACATCTTCCATCCCAAATCCAATTAATTCAAATCGGATTCAATTTGAATGAGTTCAATTCCAACTTCAAATTTAAACCATCTCGAATTATATAATTCGAGCTAAATTCTCAAAGATTGTTTTAACCTCTTTAAACCAAATTTAACTTTGTTCATTTAAAGTTTCAAACAATTCTAATTTCTGAGTTTTAATTCTAGAATTTCATTTTTAATTAATTTAAATTTAATTTGATTGTATTATAGTCCTTCATAACTTAATTCCAATAATTTAACACCCAATCACCTTAATATTTATTAGAAGGAATTATCGCTTTATATATCAAAAATATATTTTTATATAAAATCATTTAAAACATTTATATATAAGAAAATAACAGGTACGCGCTCATATATATATACACACTCAACTCATTCTAGAGTTCTACGAACTCTATTAAATGAGTAATTCCCACCAGAGCCAAGGATCTCGCTTAACCTTCCGCTCTGATACCAAATGTAATGACCCGAAATTTTCTAACCCGAAAATTCCAGATAGTTATGAAAAAGAAGAAAAAAGATAGAAGAAGAAGAAGAACATAACACCAAACATCTCACATTCGCAGCGCGTAAAATATAATAATAAATAATAACAGTTTACAAAGAATACAATATCTGTCGATTACATTTAATATACATCAGAGTTTCACATATATACACAGAACTGAATATTTACAATTATCATGACTGAGATTAACAATAATATGAATACAGCGGAATACTCTATACGATATCGCCATCCAGCTCGCCTCCTGAGCTCCAGAACGTACCTACCTGAAAAATCTGTAATTCTCGGTCTGACCCGAGCATTACACCAAAGTAACACCCGGGTCAGGCTGGACTCCAGCGTGAGTAAACTCAACTAACATGAAATACCCAAGCAAACAACTTATATAAACCCGAGGTAACTTATATCAATTTAACCAATTCACAATTTGCTATGGACTTATTTCACATATTAATTTCTATGTACGAAACTTAGATAATTGTTCCAGACTATTTAAATCATTTCAATCCAGCCTATTGATTTCACAAATCAATATATAAATATTTGAAGTGGTTTCGGGTATTTTCCAAATACCCGACCTCGGTCTCCTCGAGACTCATATTATCCTAATCCCAAATTATTCAAATGAAATTCACAACATTTCATATTAGAGATATCAACTTATTCAAAACATCCATCACCATTTAATCACCCATAAGCAAGCTTAATCGCATACAAGCCAATTCACTTGATTCTAATTGAATTCCAAACCCCAAATACTTAAATTTCTTCATTGATTTATTTCCAAACCAATTAATAAATCAATTCTTCCATATTCATTCATCTTAATTAATCACCCAGGATTAATTATCTTTAAATTTTGTTCAAGTAATTATCTTTAACTCATTTCACGAAAATAATCAGTCTTAACCTAAAATCAACAAGTAATCTTAATTACCTCAGGAATTAATAAACCATTTTAATTATATTAGTCCACAATTATTTATATTAATTTAACTTCTTATAAGTCCCTCATGATGGATTAATTAATCTTAAGTAATCAAATCTTTAATTACATCATTAATCATAAAAATTATTGATTTTCAATTATATTTTAATTTGTTCTATTCTAAATTAATTACTATGATTCAACCACAATATTTATCACTCTCGATTAATCTCAACCTGTAATTAACTACCCCCTCTATTTACTCCCTTAAATAAATTAATTACACCTTTATTTAACTATCTTAATTACTTCCTTGATTAATTCCACAAAGTAATTATATTTTGTTAATTACATTAAATAATTTCCTATCAATCATCAATTTATTTTTCTAAATTAATTAAGCTTAATAAATTAACTTAACCTTCAATTAATTGGTTCAAACACTAAATTTCTAGATTAATCACTTAAATCATCAATTAATTGAATTAATTTGTTATCCACTTAAATTACACTACTAATTTATTTAATCACAAATCATAAGCCCTTAATAAGTTATCTTATTTAATTCTTACTTTAATTAATTACAAGAAATAAATTCCCAAGTACTTCCATTAAGTACTTTATCATTTAAGTAATTGATTAATCTCTAATTACAAATGATTGATCTTTACTAAACTAAATTAACTTATTAATGTAATTAATCAATCTATTTTAATTATCTTGAAGGTGAACATTAACCTTTAAATTTTAAAATGACTCAATTACCGTTAGCAAAACCCTTTGAACCCTTAAATTTATTTAAAATAAAACATAAATATAAATTACAAGTTTAACTTTAACTCGAAACTCAGTCTCAACTTTTTCTTTCAAATGAAAAGATAGAACAAACAGGATTTCATTACAACCTGAGTAACCATTTATCCAAGGCATCGCTACTGTTCTTCGAGTCAAAATCCTACTGCCCCGAGTAAAACTACCCATACTTCAAGTCAATTAGATGCACCCAGTAAATTTTCCAAGTTTAAAGCTTTTAAAGTAAAGTAGAATAACATAAACTAAAAAGTTAATTGGATTACTCACCATTAATTTCGAGATATCAGAACATCATCAAAACTGTCGCGACCCTCTTGCTTTCCCTGAAGCTTGCTCAGCCACCAAAAATCCACTCGCGACCCAAAGTTCGTTGCGATGTCGCGTTCGATCTCGTCCTTCAAACCGCCGCGAAATCTGGGCCTCGGTCGCGAAGTCGCCTCCGCATCCTACTCGAGTTTGCCCCCGCTTGCGTCGCCGACCAAAGCTTGCCTCGGCCTTGCCTCCAAAATCGACGACGGCGAGCCCAAACCCCCTTGTATTAACCCAAGCTCCATAATCGCGACGCCACCATAATCCAAGCTCCATCGCGACTTCGGCCACTTCGAAAATTTGGTTTTAATTTTTGTTCGTGCGTTTGATTTTTGATGAAGCCGGCTTCGGCCATTATCTTCATTTTTTTCTTTTTTTTCGATCGATTTTGGAAATGAAGAAAAATAAAATAAAATATTGGAAGGCTCGGTTCCAATCTGAAGAAAGGAGAGAGGACGGTAAAAATATCTACTGAGGAAGCTTCACGAGTACGAGAGTGGTTAGCTTCTTGAATACGAGAGTGGTTAATTAAATATTTAAATATCGAAAATATCTCTCTTTGCATAACGCGAAATCCCGAACCCGAAATTAGAACTGCCGACAGGCGTTTATAAGGTTTTACCCGCATTCCGAACACAATGGAACATGTTTCGGAAGCTAATTCAATCATATGCGTGAGTTACGGAATTAAACGATCGATATTAAATTAAATCGATTAAAATAAATCTAAGCGTTTCGAGCTGCCAGGGTCAAACGACAACTCTGATTGCTCCGAAAATTGAAATCCGACAATAACTAACCATTATGGATCCAATGAACTTTTTTCGTCGAATTCCGAGACTGTGCCTCGGAAGGCTATTTTTAAATTCCAATTTAAACGATAAATTATTAAAATTGAACGAATCACATTTAAGTTAAACTTTAACCATTCAATTATCCTCAGAATCATCCTTATAAATTTTATAAGCCTTCAAATTATTTTAAATATTTAAAACCAAATAACTATTCAAATTTACACTGCTAGAAATTCTAGGTCATCACAGAAATAGCTCGAACTCCCAATAACATTCACTAAGAGAGCAAGACTGGTGTGCAAAGGATTGCCACATCCTAGGCTGAAAGCTATCGAATCTACATCTACTATTGATTATCTGAAAACCCAACTCTAGACTGCCCGTGTGGGAAAATAGTGGGCACCCAGAGTTTAGGAAAGGAACAATAAACTCCAGTTCAGTCATGGGACTGGTATAAGCAAAGAAAAGCAATTGGTCTTTTAAAACAAACAAAAGAATTTAAATTTGAAATCCGCAATGCTTTTTAGAAAATGAAACTACCATAAGGCCTCCCGGCACACACACAATGCAATCGCACACTTGGGGGAGATTTCCCCTTATGATAGTCAAAGATGCTTAATACGATAAAATTTCTTTGATATTATTACTAGTGCATAGTGGAAAATCTTTCGAAAGTATAATATTAATCCTAGCCAGCATAGGTACTATGATATTATGCCTACAATAGCTGCCATGTTAAATGGCAGGTTCTACAACTAAAACCGTACAAGGCACGTATTGTTTTGATTGGATTTCCAACAAATGGTCAGGCTAAGGAACTTCCTACTGCCACATGGGATCGCCTCTGGTGGGACGTCCCGAGAACCTAACCGGATCTCTGCCAACACAAGGCCGGGTTACCTCTGTAACTAGGTAACTACTACTCGAGCATGCCACTCCCCGGTCCTTTGGGACCTTTATCCGAGGCGCCTCTAAGCAACAACCACACAGTAAATGAGATTGGAGCTACCACATAGGTAAATATCTAGGCTCCATACCATGATACCACCCTTTACCAGAAGGGAATGACACACCCTAAAGGGCGCGACCCTCATAACCTTGCCGCATCTTTCCTGTTTCGACCATTTCCGGGGTGTGAGGTCCTGATGCAGTCTCGTCCACAAAGCTACGCTTTATACAAAAGCCATGCTCTGATCACAAAATATCAACAAATGATCATCAACACACAGCAGCACTCAGCATGCCACACTACCAAATTGGGAGTATATCGCTGATAACCTTCAACTACATAGCCTCTGAGCTCGTACGTCTCAGAGAAGGGTGTTAAGCTAAGAGAATAAATTCTCTGCCACCAATAGATATGTATTTGAAAGAAATTGGCTTTATATCTCAAAGTGTAATGTCAGACACACGACCATACAAGTCTGTTCCGGGTTCGAACAGAACCGAAGGCACTTCCGAAGAAGCCCTTGCAAATCCGGGTATTCACAATCCCGATCGGACTTCCCATCACTTAGGGAATCTTTATACCGGCGCGACTCAGTGCAGAGACAATCGATAGGTCATCCTATCATTCTCGCAAATACCCGGTCTTCACCACCGGTCTTCAAATGTATCCATAACGTCGTATCACATATTCGGAATGGGCTATATGACACAAAGGTCCTCTTCCGGCTAAACCGAATAGTGAGCGCGAGATTTAAAAACATATGGATATGGGATTTCTATTAAGGCACAACTTAATAACTCAAAACTTTCCTTTAAATGGTTTAAACCAATCACCATTTTTAAATCTTTTAAACAAAAGATTTATTTCACTAAGTTCACCCATTTTCACAAAGATCCATTTACGTATTTCAAAACAATTTCCATTTCAATTGGATTAATTCATTTAAATCTTTAAATTTAAGATTTAACTTATAGCTTTCAAACCGTTTCCATAACTTGAAAAATCATTTTCATTTTTAACTTGAAATCCCTTTTAACACAGTTTGGAAGTTCGCTTCTTATATAAAGCTTTTATTATTTGAAAACAAATAGTTTTCGTTTTAGAAAGATCCAATTTTAGTTGCACAAGTTAAAACCTTGGTATTTAAATTCAAATTCCCAAATCAATACCTTTAAAATAATTTAACCCATATAAACTGGTATAACATCTTTAGTCCCTAGTTTCCAGATCATAGAATTCAATTTTAAATATTGAATTTAAATTTAAATCACAATATTTAAATTTCAAAACTCAATTAAGTTTTCAAATAAATTTCATCTTTGAACTTCTATTTCAAAAGCTTTCCACTTTAAATCCAATCCATTTCCAAAACTTTGAATTTAAAATATTCAATTTTATAAATCATTTCAAAATCTGTGACTTAACTGGTTTCCTCGTGAAATCCATATTTGTGTGTGTATAAGTGTGGTCCGGGGTTTTAACACAATAGTGCAACATCATTCAATCAGCACAGATTCAAATACAACAATATATGTTTGGTAAGCGGTATAAACTATAACGCTTATCTTTGATAAGTGGCACAAACCAATCGTAACGCTTATCTTTCATTCACGGATCACAGGTATATATCACAGTAAATTACATCACAAATCACAACACAAATAAGGGTATATCACAAAACGTTAGACATCAGGAATATCAACAATTCAACCATTCAATAAGATCTAAACATTTATAGGTAAAACTTACTAATCAACTGATAAATCTATATCACATGTATTCCTTGTCACTAATCCTGGTTACTTAACATAAGTTAATTTCAAATCGCTGAGACAAATTTCCCTTTTTATTTATTAGCTAACCACCTTTAATCTATGAATCAATTGATCTTTAACTTCTAAATTAATCTTAGTTAATAACCTTTATTAACGATTAAAATTTCTTTAATTGCTCTGCTAAAGAAATTCACTCATAATGATCATTATTGATTATTAATTAATTCTTTATTAATTTCAAAACATCAAATAAATCACTTCTTAATTATCTTTAAGATCAATTCATTTATCTTAATTTATTATCAATTAATAACCATAAATTTTTGATTAATAAAACTTAATTATCCATTATTAACTGTTAATTACTTAATTAGTCATTTATTAAATTTTTTATTAAATCACTCGATTAATTAACTATTAATCATTCATTAATTAACTTAAGTGGTTAATTACAAATTTATTTATTACTTGTAATCCATCACTAATTACAATTAAAAGTAATTATTCTTAATTTTTTTTCTAAAAATAATCAATTAATATTAATTATTTAACTTAATTAACAATTTTAAAGGAATCTTCTTTAACTTTTGAAGCCAATTTATTTCTAATTACAAATTTATATGTTAATAAGTTTTATACAGATCTTATATTAATTACTAAATTAGAATAATAATTAAGAGCTTAAAACATTTTAAAGTGTTAACTAAAATAATTAAAACTTGTATTAAATTTCTAACTTAAAACTGTTAAACATTTTTAAGATTTACAGTGTTTAAAGTTGTTGACAAACTGTTTACTCGGCTTTACTTTTTAAAAAAATATACAACTGCAGTTTTTTGAAAGTTGAAGCGCCGAGTACTTCCCTTATTAAACTCGAGTAATACTTCGAGCCTCTCACCAGTTTCACCAAGACACACTCCTTCACACGTCTTCCTCTTCTTCTTCTTTTCTCTTTTTTTTTTCTTTCTTTATATTTTTTTTCCTTTGTGTTAAGTTTTAACTAAGCTATAACTCACGCATCAGCTACTCTCTGGAACTCAAATACAACCCGTAGCAAACCTACTTCTCTCCCGGGTAAGAATTCGAGACAACCCACTTTCCCCCCGAAGCAACACGCGAGCAACACGAGCTCCTGCACCTTCTTCTTCCCCAATCTTCCCAAACCCAGATACGTACACAAACACGTACACATGCACGAACTTCGCGACCAACTCCGGCCAACGCCGCAGCCACCCACGAGTCATCGGCACTCACCCAAATCCATTTGAACAACTCGATATGCGTAAATTCGCCTGAATCAAAATTGAGCGAATTCGAGCCGGTGCCTGTATCTGCAATTGAATAAAATGATCCTTTATTTGTACAGACTCTTGTTTGAATTTGAGAATGCATTTATTATTCATTTTTGCACAAGTTTATTTATATGATATTGCGGTGATCTTGTGGTATGTTGTTTGAGCGTACTTTACCGATGTAGCTATACCATTTTGTATGTAACTATACCATGTTGCCCCCATACCATAAGATTGCTGCAATATTTTATACTTTGAGGGGACTTGCACTCTTATTTTCTGAAGAATAATTACTTCATTCTTGAAGAAATTTTTCGTAGAGTACAACTTCCTTCATATAAGTTTTTATGCTTTGCCCTTCGAAGAAATCACTTTTTTCTTTTGCTTATGTACGCATTTTGCCAAGTGAATTCTTCTATGTGGTAAAGCGGGCCTCTGAAGGGTACTTTAACTTTCTTCCCTCTTTTTTTTTTTGAGGAAGGTTATTTTCTAGGATAGGTAAATCACTCTTCCTTTGAAAGTTAAAGTATGCTCTTGATGAGGATTTTTTTTTTTATATAATAGAAATTTGTACCTCTGAGGAGGGATTTTTCACGTTTCAACACTTGGAAGTTTTATTTCAATCTTGGTGAAACGTGTACCTCCAAAGAGTTGTGCCTTTGAAGAAAGCCTTTTCACGTTTCAACACTTGGAAGTTTTATTTCAATCTTGGTGAAACGTGGGCTTCCGAAGAGGTCTTTCTTCTTGATTGTGTCCCCGGGAGGGGGTTGTACCTCTGAGGAGGGATTTTTCACGTTTCAACACTTGGAAGTTTTATTTCAATCTTGGTGAAACGTGTACCTCCAAAGAGTTGTGCCTTCGAAGAAAGCCTTTTCACGTTTCAACACTTGGAAGTTTTATTTCAATCTCGGTGAAACGTGGGCTTCCAGAAAGGTCTTTATTTTGTTTTGTACTTCAACTTTGGTGAAGTGAAATTCCGAAGAGCGGCTGTTACACTTCAACTCCTGGTGAAATGTGCCTCCGAAGAGGTCTTTATTTTGTTTGCATTTCAACTCTGGTGAAGTGAAATTCCGAAGAGCGGTCGTAACACTTCAACTCCTGGTGAAATGGGCCTCCGAAGAGGGCTTTTATTTTGTTTTACATTTCAACTCTGGTGAAGTGAAATCCCGAAGAGCGGTTGTTACACTTCAACTCCTGGTGAAATGTGCCTCAGAGAGGGTTTTCATTGCCTGGAAGTTACTCTCTCATGGTTGGAGGGTCATGACTCCTCCAATCTTTTTTGTTGAGTAGAGAACTTTCTTTTTTGTGGCGTATGACCCATTAGAGGTCTTTATCCTCCGAAGAGTTGTGCCTCCGAAGAGGACTTGTGCTGCCGATGATGGCTTTGGTTGTTCCCTTGTCCACTTGCTTATGCCTTTTCAGCGATCCTCTGCTTTTTTTTTTTCAAGCTTTCATTCCCTTTTCTCACAAGTAATTTGTTTAATCCAAGGAAGTGTACTTCATTGTCAGGCAAGTTCGTGAGAACGGGCATTAGCTTCTTAATTGGATGTTTGTTTGTTCAAACGATCTCAATTTATTAGCAAAGGCCCGTTTCTGTCAAAATCACAGGCCGTTCAATTGAAGTATTTCCTATCTAGGATTTGAATTCGGGGCTTTTGTGACTTGAAATTTGGCGAGAATCACTTGGTCTTATTATGTGCAAGTTTCACTTCCATTGTCTGCAAAAATTTAAATCGACATTTCAGCAATACATTCTATGTACTTTTTATATCGAAAATAAAGTAAACATGTAATAATAATAAGGAACAAAAGATTTATAGTGGTTCAGCCAGGAAATTAGGCCTACATCCACTTTATATTCTTTCATTATTTACTTGCATCAGTTTTACAATTGCCTTTAATTACAAGAATCATACATTCATAACTCTTTTTACAATATTTCAACAAAATTTTCAAGTAAAGTATGGACACAAGTGATTGCTGTTCCATGCCCTTGGAATTTGATCTCCTTCAACAGTAGTGAGTTTGAATGTGCCGTCAAGAAGCTTCTGACCTATGACATATGGTCCTTCCCAATTTGGCCCAAACACACCTGTCGCTGTCATAATTCTCTTCAGGACTAGATCTCCAATCTCAAAGCTGCGTTGGCGAACTTTGGAATTGAAATGTCTGGCTATTCTTTGCTGATGAGCTGCAATTCTGAGATTAGCCACATCTCTTTTTTCATCAAGGAGATCTAGCGCTTCAAGCTGTAGCTTTTCGTTTTCTGCTTGATTGAAATGGATTCTTCTATGTGAAGGGACCTCTATTTCTACCGGAATCATTGCCTCTCACCCGTATGCCAATGAAAACGGGGTGTGTCCAGTCGCAGTTTTGTGAGTGGTTCTGTATGCCCATAGTGCCAGTGGTAGCTTATCGACCCAACCACCTTTTGCTCTTTCAAGTTGCTTCTTGATGGTTGACTTAATAATTTTGTTCACGGCTTCCACTTGCCCGTTTGCCTGCGGATGAGCCACTGCTGAGAAGCTTTTCCGGATTTTGAATCGCTTGCAAAAATCTTGGAATTCTTCACTTTCAAATTGAGTACCATTATCTGTAATTATTTTTTGAGGCACACCATATCTGCAAATGATATTTTTAGTCACAAAGTTTATCATCTTTTTAGAGGTGATAGTAGCCAATGGTTCAGCTTCAGCCCATTTAGTGAAATAATCTACAGCAACAATGGCATATTTGATTCCAGATTTGGCAATTGGTAGCGGTCCAATGAGATCCATTCCCCAAATTGCAAATGGCCATGGACTGACCATCTGTGTGAGTTCAGTAGAAGGTGCTCTAGGAATTTTAGCAAATCTTTGGCATCTGTCACACTTTCGGGAATAGCTTGCAGCATCTCGATTAATTTCTGGCCAAAAATATCTGTATCGGAGAATTTTCTTTGCTAATGTTTGGCCTCCTGAATGATCACCACATTCTCCTCCATGTACCTCCGCTAGGATTGTTTTGGACTCTTCCCTGGATACACATCGAAGTAATGGCATTGAGAATCCCCGTCTGTATAATCGGCCATCCTGGATTATATATCGAGAGGCTTTTCTCAGTAGATTTTGTCGTTCTTTTGAGTTCCCTGGTAGAGAGCCATTGAGCAGATATTCTGTTATTGGAGTCATCCATGATTCTTGCTCTTGAGACATACTCATGATCCAATCAATGTCCATCTCATTAATGCTCGGTGCCGACAGAATTTCTACTGGGACTAACCCAAGAAATTGAGCTTCGCCGGTGCTAGAGTACTTTGCGAGAGAATCTGCTTTCATGTTTTGTTCTCGAGGAATATGGTTTATCGTGTGGTGATCGAAGTCACACAGAAGTTCCCAAGCCTTTGACAAGTAGGCGGGCAGATTTCCCCCTTTCGCTTGGAATTCCTTTTTGACTTGGCATACAATAAGCTGAGAATCACTGAAGATCTGTAACGCTCGGATGTTTAATTCTTTAGCAATCCTTAATCCAGCGATAAGGGCTTCGTATTCTGCTTCATTGTTTGTTTGAGGAAATTCCAATCTTAGTGCATAGCATAATGATCGACCTTCAGGGGTCTCAAGTACAACTCCGGCCCCAGAACAGTAGTCGTTTCTCGCGCCATCGACATATAACTTCCATTGTATTGGGGAATCGTCGATCGTTTCCTCCTCACCATTACCCTTATCCGTGAATTCTGCGATGAAATCCGCTAAAGCCTGTCCATTGATTGCTTTTCGGGGATGATAAGTGATGTCATATTGACTGAGTTCAATATTCCACTTTAGAAGACGACCCGAAGCCTCAGGACGAAACAGGACTTGCTTTAAAGGTTGATCAGTGAGGACTCTGATAGGATGAGCTTGGAAATATTGCCTCAAATTTCTAGATGCAATTAGTAGGCAATAGGCGAGTTTTTCCAACTTTGTTTAATTCATCTCTGCCACAGTGAGTCTTTTGCTGATATAGTAAACTGGATGTTGAATCCTCTTGTCTTCCCGTATCAGCGCTGCACTTAAAGCATGAGATGATACTGCTAAGTATATAAGAAGATCCTCGCCATCGCCAGGCCTAGAAAGTATTGGAGGCGTTTCCATATGGCGAATCAATTCATCAAAGGCTTTTTGGCATTCAGGAGTCCAATCGAAGTTTTTCTTTCCTTTCTTTAGGGCGTCAAAGAATGGGATGCATTTATCTGTGGCTTTGGAAATGAACCGACTCAGGGCGGCGACTTTTTCATTGAGACTTTGCAATTCCTTCTTTGTTCTAGGAGCTTTGATTTCCTTTAAGGCGGTAATTTGAGCTGGACTAGCCTCGATGCCCCTTGCGCTCACGGTGAAACCTAAAAACTTGCCGGATTCCACTCCAAATGAACATTTCAAAGGATTGAGCTTCATTCCGTATTTTCGGAGGACTGCGAACATGTCCGCTAAGTGTTCTATGTGATCCACTGCTTTCTTAGACTTTACTAACATGTCATCAACGTAGACTTCCATAACCTTGCCTAATTGCGGTTTGAACATAGCATTAACAAGTCTTTGGTATGTTGCCCCTGCATTCTTCAACCCGAAGGGCATAACTCTGTAGCAGTAAAGACCAATGTCAGTGATAAAGCTTGTGTCCTCCTGATCTGGCTCATGCATCATGATCTGGTTGTGTCCGGAGTAAGCATCCATGAAAGATAACAATTCGTGTCCCGCTGTTCCGTCTACCAGTTGATCGATTCTGGGTAATAGGAAGCAGTCTTTGGGGCAGGCCTTGTTTAGATCTGAAAAATCGATGCATACTCTCCATTTTCCATTGGCTTTCTTAACCAGCACTGGATTCGAAACCCAATTCGGATAGGTAGATTCTTTGATAAAATTATTCTCCATGAGCCGATCAACTTCTTCTTTTAATGCTTCCAACCTTTCTAGACCTTGAGTTCTCCTTTTCTGCTTCACAGGTGTAAATTTTGGATCAATATTTAGAGCGTGTACTGCAACTTCTGGGGATATTCCGCACATATCGGCATGAGTCCAAGCAAAAACATCCAAATTTGCCTTTAAAAAAGATATTAAGATATTCTGAATTGACGCATTAAGTTGTGAACCCACATTCAACACCTTGTTTGGGTCCTTTAGATCAACAGGTATTGGTAATGTCGTTTCCACTAGTACCACTCTATTTTCCCCTGCACTGACTTTTCTAGGATCCATCTCTTTCCTTGCTCCGCTGTGCTCGCCAGTGCAGGGTCCGCCCTGTAATTGCTACAAGGCTGGTTCTTTGATGCGGACTGGGGCTGCCGCATTCTTTCCCATTTCTCTTTTTCTGGTCTCTCGTAGCTCTGTTAGATAACATTCCCGCCCCGCATTTTGATCCCCTTTTATAACTCCCACTCCATTATCTGTGGGAAATTTAATGGTGAGGCACCATGGGGCCAGAACAACTTTGAATGCTGCGAGAGTTGGACGGCCAAGGAAAGCATTGTAAGCAGAAAATTCGTCGACAATCACAAAAGTTTGCTTGCGGACCACTTTTCTCTCTCCTTCTCCAAGTTCCACAAACAAATCAATGGTTCCTACCGGCTGCTTTGGCTCCCCAGTGAAGCCAGCGATTTTCTGCGATGAGGCTTGCACATCAGCCAAAGGGATCTTCATTTGGTCGAATGTTTTCTTGAAGACGATATTGCAGGATGCGCCACAATCAATGAGAACTCTTCTGACAATAGCGGGCCCGATACCAGCCGAGATGACTAAGGGATCCAAGGTAGGAGCTTCAATACCTGCGGAATCCCTAGCTTTGAACACAATATCATCATCGAAAGTTCTTTGTTGCTTCAGGGGCATAGCACCTTCCAAAACGAATACATCTTCCTCAGTCGATACATACTTCAAAGCTCGGGTATACCTTTCCATCTCACCCCAGCTTCTGCCTGCTGGGTGAGGTCCTCCTGTAATGACATTGATAATGGGCCTTCCAGATTCATGCCCTGCAGCCTTCTCACTTGTCCTAGGCTGATGAGCCGGAGCTTGTTGCCCCTGACTAGATGAAGCAGGATTGTTGCTATTCTTTTTCACAAATTGCTACAGCTTGTTTTCCCTTAGTAACTCTTCAATCAGATTTTTCAACTGGCGGCATTCGTCGGTCTCGTGACCGGGTTGATTATGGAAGCGGCAGAACTTCCCACTCTGTATAGCCTTTTTCCCGGTCCTTAGAGGAGGAGGTTTAGGAAAGTCAACAGAATCTTTAGTGGCAAGGTAGATACGCTCCGGCGTATCTGATAAAGGAGTATACTCTGATGGCTTGAAAGATCGGGGCTTCTTCAGATTACTCTGCTTCTTCCCATTGTTATTTTCCCTTTTTTGCCCTACAGATTCATTCTTGCGTGGGGCAATAGTGTTATCTTCAGCTTTTTCCAACACTGCCTTTACCGGTACGGGACGGCTTTCCAAGCGTATGAATTCATCTGCTTTTTTATAGAATTTTTCAAGGGAATTTGGTTCCTTCATGTTTAGCCATTTCCCAAATTCGCTCGACTTGTCGATGGCCCTCATCAGATAGGTCAAGATCATCCGTGGTTCTGCATTGTCTACCTCGGCCAGCGCTATATTAAAGCGATTCAAGAAAGATCTGATAGTTTCACCCAGATTCTGTTCTAAACTTAACAACGACATAATATCTTTGGCTTTTGAAGCGTATAGTCTGAACTGCTCCTTGAACTTCCAGGTTAAGTCAGAAAACTGATCGATAGATCGGACTGGCAGCTTGGTGAACCAAAGCAGAGCTACACCTTCCAGGTATACAGGAAAATATCAGCACTTTATTTCATCAGAAGCCCTGGCACCTGTTATGTGCCAATCATACTTATACAAGAATTCGTTCGGATCACTTGTTCCTTTGTAAGCTGGAATGGTTGGAGGGACAAACTTCCTTGGGAATTCAGCCTTCAAGATTTTCACAGTAAATGGAGTTTTACTTGGGGCAAAACCCCATTCTTTCTCGTCTTCAACCCTCTGCATACTCACTTTCATGATTTGTCGGACCATCCCAGAAAGATACTCCTCATCATGTCGAGTTCTAGATCCACCAACCTCAGGAAGTGTTTGTTCAAAGGGGCTAGCAGCCCTTTCAGGAGCATTCCTTTCTTCAGCATCATGAATGTTGCCAGCAAAGTTCCTTTCATTACCTGCCGGTTGACGGTTTGCCCCAAGCAAATCGTTCAACCTATTCAGAATTAGGGCATTTTGGGCATTCTGAGCCTCGAATTGTGCATTTTGGGCATTTATCTGCTGGTTCAGCCCTAAGATTGCAGCATCCAGCTCTGCCTTTGTAACTCCGACAGCTGGAGTTGCTTGATTCGATACAGGGGAAGCGGAGGTTCCCTTTTGAGCATTTCTAGATCTTACAGATCTACTCTTTCTACCCGGAGCCATGATTTCGGATAAACTTCTAGTCTTTAGAGAGGTTACTTCGACAAACATTCGTGGAGCAATGATGACGATTTGCCTGAGTTCAATTCTCAGCGAAAGCACCAAAAATGTTAACGCTAAAATTTGAACGCTTACACCCCGGTGTATGAAGTGAGACTGTGAAAGCACCACCCGATAGCTCGGGAACAGATTATAAGCAGATAATAGTGAAAAAAGCAGTAAACAACAGCAATTTTATAGTGGTTCGGCTTAAGAGAGAGCCTATGTCGACTTTGAATATCTTTATTGACGATTTGATTACAAGTCAATGCAGTTACACTTTGATTACAACACACTTTGAGTTACAAGTGATTTAGAACAAGTAGCCTAAACTTCAATATCGATCCAGATCTTTGAACTCATATTGGACACGTTTGATTTCTTCGTGAAGTTCCTTGAAAGTGTTGAAGTAGTTCAGAATGCAGCAGAGTAACGACGCTTGAAATGAGTGAGCCAAAAAAGTCCTTTTCTAGTTGGAACTCGGGGTGTATTTATAGGCTTTGCTCGGAGTTAGGTCGTAGGTCGTGACCGACCTAAGTAAGGTCGTAGGTCGTAGCCGACCTAAGAAGCACTGGCCCCCCTTCCATAAGAACACGCAAGCTCGTTTCAACAAGTTCTAGGTCGTAAGCGACCTTACCAGTAGCGGCATAGAAAAGGCGGCCTTCTAATGCAATGTCCTTAGGTCGTGAGCGACCTATCTTAGGTCGTGAGTATCTTCCTGTTATCATAGCTCGAGACCTTAGGTTGCTGAATCCCTTAGGTCGCGGCCTTCCTTAGGTCGAAGCACTCTGTTAGGTCGTGTGAGTTCTATAGGTCGCTGAATCTCTTGGGTCGCAGCCTTCCTTAGGTCGTGGAGTTTCATAGGTCGAGACATCTTCTAGGTCGTGGAGTCTTCTTAGGTCATTATAATCTTTAGGTCGCCGCTATTTTTTAGGTCGTGGCCTCCTTAGGTCGCAACTACTTCTAGGTCGCTTCATTAGTTAGGTCGCTAGCAGTGGGGAGTTAACAAACAGCTTATTGATTTCACATATCAATCTATAAAGAATCAAAGTGGTTTCGGGTGTCAACTATTACCCGACTCCGGTCTCTTCGGCTCCAATGCCATCTTATCTCAAGTTATTCAAGTGAATACAATTAACTTTAAACACAGGGGTCACAGCAATTCACCATCAATAGATAACCACAACATCCCAAATTAAATTAAACATATCATAAACCCAACCATCGATATCACACAGCATTACTTATCTCAATCTGAGATCTCAAACCATTCAAGGCAATCCATATTATCTATCCCTACATAAGTAATGATTTATTAATCACCATTTATAATTAATTTAAAATGAACTAAATTAATTACTTCATCTTTAATTAATTTAAAATGAAATAAATTAATTACTTCATCACAATAAATCTCGCTTACTTATGCACTGATAAGTTGCAAACTAATTAATTAATCATCCTCTAATAAACCACCCTTGATTAATTACATTAATTAGTTAACCCTTAATTAATTATACAAATTAATCCCTCTTAACCATTCATGAAAATTAACCTTTAATTACAGTCATTGATTAATTATTCTCCTACATTTAATAATTAATCTTTACCTTGATTATATTCATTAATCCACCTTGATTTATTACCTTAGTAATTAACTTCCTTTAATTACTTGTATTAATTAAATCAATTCCTTGATTAATTTCATTAATTAATCCTTTAATTGTTCTATGAAATCACCACTTAATTACTACCCTCAAGTAATTATCCTTTAATATTCATCAAGTAATTTCCCTTAATTAAATTACATCCAGTAATTATTCATTAATTACTTCACTAAGTAATTACACTCCATTAATTACATTAAGTAATTATACTTAATCTCATCATCAAGTAATGCTTAATTATTTCCCATCACATGATTACTTTTAATTAATTAAACTTAATTAATGAACTAGAACTAACCACTTAAACACAACTTAATTAACTTTACCCATATACATTGATTTCTTTGATCCATAGTTAATTGCTCGACTTAATTATTCTATAATTACTTATATAGATTAATTATTCTCTAATTAATCATCATCATTTATTAACTAACTCTTTTATTAATTTCATTAATTATAAGTCAAAACTATTAAGCATTTAAGTTTTAACTTTTAAATTTTGGAAAACTTTAATAAGCTTGTTTAAATAAAATTAAGCAAACTCACCATTTTAAAAACTTAATAATTCCAACATCTCATTAAAATTTGGTATCCAAATTGTTTATATGTTTAAAAATGATAAATTTCATATTTAAAAACTTAATTAAAGTTATTAATTTTATATATATTTTTAGTAAAACTTGCTTAACATATTATCTTTTATCCGAGGCAACCAAGAATCAACTTCGAACTGCTACCCGAGTTACTTTTCCCTTATTCCCGAGCTTTCTCTCCTCCTTTTCATTTCTTATTATTTCCCCTTCTATACTTGAATAAATCTTAAAACAATTACTTCAAAAACACTCTCATACTCGAATCCATCACCGAGCCAAAACTACTTCTACCCGAGTCAAATTCGAGACAAAACAATCGTCTCCCTCTACCAGCTTCAATCAACGACATCAACCGTACACGTGTGTACGTGCACGCCGTACCTATGCCCTCTGACCAACCCACCGGCCATCCCCCAAATCGACGCTGACCACAACATACCATACGATCACTCAGAATCGTCAAAACGACATCCAGGCAAAATCGAGCTCGACGATCTACACTCTGGAACGAACCATCATTCAAAAGAACTCGACTTCGATGATTCCGACCACTGGTGATCCCTTAACTTCGTCTAGTACTCCGCCTAACTCGCCTCCATCTTGTTCATGACGACGCAAATGCCCAACCTCGGCATCGACAAAACGAACTTCCAAAAACCCTACTCTCTCTTCGATCGGCGACTACGGCGCACAATAAAATCTCCTATCATTTTTCTCGTGACCTCTTCCCTTCCAGCCAACTTCAGGTACAACCCCGAACATCCTAAGTCCACCGATCGCCAGAAATCGGTGAAACCCCAATCTTCTTCATTTCTAAATTACCCCTTCAATGCATGATTAAAAAATCTCGATTTTACTCTTAAAAATCACAGTTTCCAAAATCCATTCAGATCATATATGTTAACTTGAAATTTACCTACTTTGATTAATTTTTTTTAAATCAATCTCCCACTGTCCACTTAAATTTTTTACATAATTGTTTCATGCATATATAAGAAACCATTTTTTTTAAAAAAATCAAATCTGACAATTACTAACAAATTTCCTTCGGAGTTCATAACATAAAAATATTTATATAGGGAGATAATAGATTTTCTTTGATTTGTTTTTTTTTTCTTTCTGAAAGTAAGAACAGAGATGATACTATATACAGACATGCAGATCCATTCTCACATTCTTATATACAATCAAATCCAAACGAACATGCGAAAACATGCTACTTATCATCATTCATTCCATACAATCCAAAGATCATCACATTGCATCCAGTTTATATGAAACAGAGTTGATTTACTCACCTGCAAAGAACAGAGACAAGAAACCTGTTTGTCTCCAGGCTTTCTTTTATTAGCTCAAGAATTTCTTTCTGTACGTTTGAATTCTATCTTGCTGCTGTTGATTTCTTCATCTGATTTCCAGGTTATATTTGAAAATCTGGAAATTTGTGTTGTATTTGCCTTTGATCGAAGATTTGAACTCTTGATTAATTTTCTTCCCTCTGATTTGAATTTTCCGGCCAATCTCCTTCATGTTTCTTGATTTCAGATTCTTTTCGTTCTTTTTAAATCTTTGATTTGTATTCATTCTAGTTGAAGAAAGAATTGGTGCTAAAGATTAAAAGTAAATCTTTTCTTAATCTTTTGAAATTTTAATTTTAAATTATCAAAGAGAAATGCCATTTGTCCCCTTTTATGTTTACTTAGCTTACACCTAAGCTTATATTTTACAAATGTCTTTAATAAGCTTAATATACTTACAAGTGTTTTAAATGCTTCATTTATGTTTCACAAGTGTAGTAATTTTTTTTTAAGTTATGTATATGTAATTATGTAATATTATCATGAATATAATGTGTATTTATTTTATATAAATAAACTTTAGATTTTTGTAAATATACATATGAATTTATATAAACATTTATTTATACATAACTTATGTTTTTGATTAAATAAATATAACATATATTTAAGATATACTTCCCTTTTTAAATTTCAAATCCAAATTCAATTCTTTCAATTCCTATTAAAATTTCAATGCAAAATCAATTCAAAGTAAGTACATATATTTAAACAAGCCTAAATTCAATTTGAAGTAAATAAAAATTATCTTAAAATAACACATAAATATTATCGGTTTGAAATTAACAATTTTGTCTAATTTTAATAATTTACTTATATAAACAATCATCAATACTTATTTTTAAAGAATACTTTGTCAATTCTAAGTGATTATATTAAGATATGATCACATAAATATTTATCCAAACATAAATATTTTCGATTAGATTCATTTGTTAAATTTACAATTCAGTATTTCTATTAATTAACCCAGTTTGTTGATTAATTACAGATGACCAAAAATTCGGGTTATCACATTCCTCCCCTCTTTGAATCTTTTCGTCCTCGAAAAGGAACGAAGCCAAAATTTATTAAATTTTAAAACTAGTTAAAATATTCTTTGATCATTTTGAAACACTTTTAAAATCTGTATAATATTTCCAAAATGGATTGGTAAAAATACTTTTATAACTCGATGTCTCAACCAGTCTATCCTTGTTCTCCTAGAAATTCGGTCATACGTTGATCAGGCGTATGACTGAAAATCTACAAGTGCTTAGCAGACTCATTTTCAACATCCAGTGAAAATATTTGGAAAATAATTTTATTGAAAATATAGAAATCAGTTTTTGAAAATAGAGGATATATCTTTGGTGAGAATGCTCTGGAAATCATCACCCCCATCCATGGTCGCAGTTAACCCGATGGTTACGTTGTCGTCCCGACAAAATCCATAGATAACTGTAGGCCTCCGCGCCCCTCGATTACACCATGGAACCCGCTACATGTAACAGCTACAACTGGGGTTACATAGCTATCGCAGCAAAAACCCATATAGTTGTAGGCATCAGCGCCCCCGAATTTCGCTGCCAAAAGAATGAAACTCCTCCACTCCACTTGACCATAGATCGCAGTCTACCGATGTTGCATTGCGTTCCCGGCAAAATCAAGTGTAGACCGTTGACACTCATCCTCCACACGATTTTCGCTATGGTCCCCACAGTAGATCGCAGTGACATCGAGTTACACTGTCGTTACAGCTAACCCAAATGCCCCTGTAGGCATCATCAGCGCCCTCGACTTTCGCTACCCAATAATCCTCAGGAACTAGTTTGTCCGGACTCCTCACAGGATCAACTTTAGAACCCCCCTTGGGGCTCAAGGCAGCACCGCCCGATGGGTATACTTATGAAATGTAACGACCTGGAAATTTCGAACCCGAAAATTCCAGATAGTTAGAGAAAAGAAAAAGAGATAGAAGAAGAAGAACAGAAAAGAAACACACAATCTCACATTCGCAGCGGTTAAAATATAATATCTCATAAATATAGTTTTACAAGAAGAACTATATCATTACACTTATATTTTTATACATCAGAGTTACATCATGTACATAAATATTTGACAAACCATCATGTACATATACTACAATATCACAGTGGATACTCTCTATAGGTCTCTGCCATCAAGCTCGCCTTATGTGCTTCAGAACGTCCTTACCTGAAAATCTTTAATACTCGGTCTGACCCGAGCATTACATCAAAGTAACACCCGGGTCAGGTTGGAAACCAGCGTGAGTAAACCCATCTAACTTGTAATACAAAAGTATATGACTCAAATAAACCCGGGGTACATTTATCAATTTACAATTTCATAAGTTGCTATAGACATCACTTATTTCACAAAGCATTTAAGTGCCAGAACTTAGATTATATGGTCCAGTTTCACTTAAATCATTCCATTACCCCCTATTGATTTACGTGTCAATTTATAAAGAATCGAAGTGGTTTCGGGTATTAACCATTACCCGTCTCCGGTCTCTTCTAATCCAACGACATCTTAACCCAAGTCATTTAATTAAATACGATTCAACTTTAATACAAGATGTCCCTCTTTATATAGAAATTCATCATCTATAGATAACCATAATATCATAGTTCACCCAAGCATAACATATCACCAAACAATTTCATTACAGAGATAACAATCAATTCAAGGCATTTAACATCATTCCATCGACATAAGCAACAATTGATCACCTCCAAGATTTAATTTAATTTAATTAATCCAAATTAAATTACTAATCTCAATCTTTTAGATTACCTTTCTTAACATAAATTAATTATAAACCAATTAATTTATCATCCTTTAATATCCATCTTAATTAATCACCTTTTGACTAATTATCCTTTAATTACAATAAGAAATTAATTCCAAATTTATTAACCTTTACCCATCACATTTATCACAAGGATCCTTAAGTAATTATTTAATTAATTACCTTATAACCACTTACATTGATTAATTATTCCTCTATTAATCAAACTCATAAATTGACTAATCCTTAATTAATTTCTTTAATAAATCAATCCTTTAATTAATTATATTATGTAATTAATCTTCAATTACTTCCCTTAAGTAATTTATTCTTAATTACTTTCATAAAAAAAATTATTTCATTGATTAATTATCCTCAATTAATTTCCACATAGATAATTAGCCTTAACCATTCATATAAATTATCTTTTTAATTAATCTCCTTATTAATGATCCCTTAATCATTTCTAGAAATTAATTCTTTTAATTAATTTCATCTAACAAATAATCTTTAAATTAATTCCATTCTTAATTAATCTCAATTAATCTCATTAGTAATTATCCAATAATCACTTTACTAAGTAATAATACTTTTTAAATTACAGTAAGTAATTACCTTAATCACTTTCCCTTAGTGATTTCCCTTAATCATTATTAATTTATTTTCATTCAATTACTTTATTAATTTAATTAATCATTATTTATCCAAAAATCCTAATTAACATTAAGATAACCCATTACCCGTGTCAATTTGTTAACTATGATTAAGACAAAAAATTTAAAACATTTTCCTTATAATAAATCACCTAATTTTATATTTCATTAAGTTTTTTTTTTTCATAAAACCTTAATCTGTTATACTCATGTACTTCGGGTCCAACTCAGTGTACTTTCAAGTACAGACCCGAGTATCTTCATTAATTAGAATAAGTTTTAGATTGATCCTGGAAACCAACATACACACAGAAATCTCGAAAACCAACTCGAGCCAATATGCATCTTCACCGAGCCCTTACCCGAGTTCTGCAATCACAGATACACGCCATCGTGGTGTACGTGCACACATCACTGGTCGCCGCTCCGATCATCGGCACCTTCGCTGTAAGACAACCCAAACCACTCTACCTCATTGCTATCATCAGAATTCAGAGAATAATTCGTGATCAAAATCGAGATCAAAGTTCGCGCTTAAGCTTGGAAACAAACTAGAACCTCCTCATCCAAAACTTGTAAACGCCACGCCTTCGCAACTTCGACCACTAGAAGGTCGGCAACTCCGGCCATATCTTTGTCTACGACAAAGCTATCATCCTCCATAAATTCGTAGCACTCGATCACTCAAATAAGACGAGAAGATCAAAATATCGAACCTATGTAAAACTAGGGTTCCAGACTCAAAACCCCATCCATCGCCTCCACACTGAAATGTACACTCACCAGATAATTTTCCTATCAACTACGATCCCTCCACTATCATCCCTGAAGATCCTGGCCTCTCCGATCATTTGGATTTACAGAGGCAACCCAAAATGCAATTTCAAACAACCCTGAATTGCTCTCTGCTTTGAATTCTAAAAATTGTGATTTTGTTTTTAAAAATCATGATTTTGTTTAGGGATTTGAATTATAACCTTGAATCCATAAATTACTAAATTTGAATTTTGACTTAGCATAAGTATTTTTATTCTTCATGAATTGCCAGAGTCAATACAAACTTATTTCAATTTAAATAAATTTTAAATTTTACTTTATAAACAAATGAACAAATATTGTTTAAATACTAAATCCTATTAGAGATTTGATAAATAGAAAATGAATTTCGAAATAGACTAGATCATGGAAACTAAAGACAGAGAGATCTCTGATGCACAAACATCTATATGTCCATTTATATATATACAGAACAATGTATATCTAACAAGCATACTTATTTCAGATTTTAATCAGGCAACCAAATTCATATACTTAAATTTTTAGAAAAATTGTTACTCACCTGCAATTGTTAGAGCAGAGGTCAGGCCTTACTTATTCATTTATCTTGAATCTATATTTTTTTTTATACTGTTATATTGATACAAAACACCTATACTTAGAGATCAAAGCCTAGATTCTGTTTCGGTGAAAGATTTGTGTTTATTAAAATCAGGTTTTAAAACCTGAATATTCAGACAGAGGCCAAAGTTTGAAAACACAGACACGCACCCAAGCATAGATAGATATACATACATTCATACATAATAAACCAACATGTAAACACATTTTCATTTGTGCAACTAACTAACACATCAACCATTCATAGTCAACAGATTTAAACAGTTTTAGGTTAAGTTTACTCACAAATTGAAAATGCAGAGGATAGAATTGTATTTTTGTTTCCAGGCCTTGAATTTATTTGCATGTTGAAATACATCTTGCTGTAGTTGATTTCCAGCTTTGCATGTTGATGAAATTTCCTTAAATTGCTTGTTTATATTAGAGGATTTGAAATTTCAGATTTTATTCTAGTTCCAGGTTATACAGTTTTTTTTTTCATTATTTTGTTTTTGGAAATGGACTACATACAGAAATGATAGAGAATAATGAAGAGGATTATAATTTAGTTTTACCCTTTTCTTTTCTTATTAAAAAGAATATACAAATTTTAAACACTTGTTAATTGTATAATAAAGCTTGCTTACACTTGTCATTATTGTTTTATAGATTTCTTACATTTGTAATTATAATGTACTTAATTTGTTTTATGTATTTATTAATTTTCTTAAATCCATATAATAACTTTATACGTATATGTTTTAATCTTATATCTTTATGTTATAAATTTTCAATTTGCTTTAATTAATGTCTTATGCGTTTATATTTAAACATTATCTCTTATTTATCTATATAAATTTTTTTTAAAAGTAAATGATATAAAATTACAATTATACATTTATAAATAGTTGTACAATATACTAGATATATATATACACACACACTTTTAAATCCAATTTATTTTAAAATGTTTATTCTTTGAATTTCAAATATTAACTCACATATATTTTAAACGATTTAAATTTGTTTGAAAATAATAATTTAGCTTATTTTAAATAATGTATAAAAGAATTCATTTGTTCAAACTACAAATGAGTATTTTAACAAATCTAATCCTGTTAATTTCAAATTAGCAGATGTCCCAAAATTCGGGTTATCACATTCTTCCCCCCTTAGAATCTTTTCGTCCCCAAAAAGGAACGAAGCCAGATTTTATTTAAAATGCTTAAAATCAGATAAATTTTCCTTTAATCATTTTTAAAACACTTTAAAATCTATAATAATGATAAATAATTTTATAAAAATACTTTTTATAACTCGATGTTTCAACCAGCCCTTCTTTGTTCTCATAGAAATTCGGTCATACGTTGATCAGGCGTACGAATGAAAATTTATAAGTACTTAGCAGACCCATTTTCTACATCCGGTGAAAATACTTTAGAAAATAATTTTATTGAAAATATAGAAAACGGTTTTTGAAAATAGAGGGTATATCTTTGGTGAGAATGCTCTGGAAATCATCACCCCCATCCATGGTCGCAGTTAACCCGATGGTTACGTTGCCGTCCAGACAAAATCCACAGATAACTGTAGGCCTCCGCGCCCCTCGATTACACCATGGAACCCGCTACAGATCGCAGCTACAACTGGGGTTACGTAGCTATCACAGCAAAAACCCATATAGCTGTAGGCATCAGCGCCCTCGAATTCTACTGCCAAAAGAATGAAACTTCTCCACTCCACTTGACCATAGATCGCAGTCTACCGATGTTGTGTTGCCTTCCCGACAAAATCAAGTGTAAACCGTTGGCACTCATCCTCCACACGATTCTCGCTATGGTCCCCAAAGTAGATCGAAGTGACATCGAGTTACACTATCGTCACAACATAACCCAAATGCCCCTATAGGCATCAACGCCCTTGACTTTCGCTACCCAATAATCCTCAGGAACTAGTTTTGTTAGGACTCCTCATAGGATCAACTTTAGAACCCCCTCTTGGTGCTCAAGGCAGCACCACCCAGTGGTACTCCTGAGAAGTCCATTCCAAGGGAGCGTCTTTTTCCCCAGAGCCATCGTCAAAACATTTTATACTATACATATATAGTATCTTTAAATCATACACATAGTATGATCTCATACAAAGCTCCTTTATACAAAATCGATTATCCTAAAATCGATAATTCTCAAACTAGGCTTTCCAAATTCAATATTGATTTTGCCCAAAAATCAAAAGCCCTTTCCAAATCCATAGGCTCCCAAAACTTTTTCCAAAATCCTCATAAGATTCTTTATATATATATACACACACACATATATATAATTTTTTAAAACTTTGGATCATTTCAAACTTGTATAAAATTCGTTTTATACTTTAAACATTTTAAAAAACCCTTTTCTTCTGGCAAAAGATTCAACAAGGGGTGTTTTACTTATATTACAAAGATATATAACTTTGTTTATTCAAAATCAAATATTCAAATTTGATTACTCTTTTCAATATCAATTTCATTCAAATCCGTACGATGTACACATATCATTCGTACGCCATACCAATCTGATCGCCCACTTGACCACACAATTTCATTTCCGAACTAGTATCGTCCACCCGACTTCCTAGTACGGGCTCAGATCTGGTTTCTTGATCAGAAACCATCATTCTCCTTGCATAGTCATAACTATAATAGAGAATATCCAGAACTAATCAACAATCCATATCCAGGTTCGCCGTCGAAAATCGAGTGAAAAATCCCAACTCGGATCGACAAACTATCTCGAAATTCTGTGCTCGAATCTTGTTCAAATCACTATGAGAATAGAATAACATACGTACACCCTACGTATTATCATTATTGGTTATTAGCCAAATTAATCCAATTTCTATTCACATTCACTTTGATTTTCGTTCACTTACTCACAGTTTCTTCATTCTGTTTGGATTATCACCTCTATTCTTATCTCAATTGGGTATTTAACCAATAACAGTTTGAATTCCGACCAGTTTATTAAGAAAATAGCTTGAAAAAATTAAAAATAGAAAAGTAGTTGGAAACTGGGTTAAATAGATTTCAATGGAAATTGAAGTTATTTAAATTGGGATTGGGTCAATTTAAATGGAAGAGGAAATTTAAATTAAATTGATTGAGAATGAAGATTGGGAAGTGAACTGTTTTGACTGTGGACTATTTTTTTAATATAAATTGTTCTAATATAAACCTTTTTTTCCAAGCTATTCATTATATATACAACCTTTATTTAAAAAGCCAAACTATCTTATACTTGTTTTACAATTATTTTTGAAACTGTTTAACAATTTTCTCTAACTATTCTATAAACTAATTACTATTTTCAACTACTAATTATAATTTTATAGCTATTTTGCAATTATTTAAAATTTCTATGACTATTTAACTATTTTCCAATTATTATACAATTACTGAACTATTTTACACCTATTTTACAAACTAGTAATTATTTTCCAACTACTTATCTATTTTCAAAAAAAAAATTTCAAGTTATTTTCTAAATAACCTGGTCGGAGTTCAGACTGTTGTTGGTTAAATACCCAATCAAGGTAATAATAGAGGTGATAATCCGAATGGATTTAAGCAATTGTGAATAAGTGAATGAAAATTAAAGTAAATGTGAATAGAAAGAGAATTGATTTGGCTAATAACCAATAAAGATAAATATGTAGGGTGTACGTATGTTATTCTATTCGCATAGTGATTTGATCCAGATTCGGGCACAGAATTTCGAGATAGTTATTTCGATCCGAGTGGGATTTTTCACTTGATTTTCGACGGCGAACCTGGATATGGATTGTTGATTTGTTCTGGATATTCTCTATCATAGTTATGACTATGCAAGGAGAATGACGGTTTCTGATCAAGAAACCAGATCTGTGTCCGCACTATGAAGTCGGGTGGACGATACTAGTTCGGAAGTGAAATTGTGTGATCGAGTGAGCGATCAGATTGGTATGGCGTACGAATGATATGTGTACATCGTACGGATTTGAATGAAATTGATATTGAAAAGAGTAATCAAATTTGAA
This sequence comes from Allium cepa, assembly GCA_030765085.1. Classification (NCBI taxonomy): domain Eukaryota; kingdom Viridiplantae; phylum Streptophyta; class Magnoliopsida; order Asparagales; family Amaryllidaceae; genus Allium; species Allium cepa. Next base: position 760,717,118 of record CM060937.1, on the reverse strand, counting down.
TATTTGATTTTGAATAAACAAAGTTATATATCTTTGTTATATAAGATAAAACTCACCTTAATGAATCTTTTGCCGGAAGAAAATGGTTTTTGGAGGTGTTTAAAGTATAAAGGAGTTTTATACAAGTTTGAAATGATCCAAAGTTTTAAAAATTATATATCTATATATATATATAAAGGATCTTATGAGGATTTTGGAAAAGAGGTTTTGGGAACCTATGGATTTGGAAAGGCTTTTGATTTTTGGATAAAATCAATATTGAATTTAGGAAGCCTAGTTTGAGAATTATCGATTTTGGGATAATCGATTTTGTGTAAAGGATCTTTGTATGAGATCATGCTAGGTGTATGATTTAAAGATACTATATATGTATAGTATAAAATGTTTTGATGATGGCTATGGAGAAAAAGGCGCTCCCTTGGATGGACTTCTCAGGAGTACCACTGGGTGGTGCTGCCTTGAGCCTCATGGGGGAGTTCTAAAGTTGATCCTGTGAGGAGTCCGGACAAACTAGTTCCTGAGGATTTTTGGGTAGCGAAAGTCGAGGGCGCTGATGCCTACAGGGGCATTTGGGTTATGCTGTGACGACAGTGTAACTCGACGTCACTGCGATCTACTGTGGGGACCACAGCGAAAATCGTGTGGAGGATGAGTGTCAACGGTCCACACTTGATTTTGCTGGGAAGGCAACGCAACATCGGTAGACTGCGATCTATGGTCAAGGGGAGTGGAGAAGTTTCATTCTTTTGGCAGCGAAATTCGAGGGCGCTGATGCCTACAGTTATATGGGTTTTTGCTGTGATAGCTACGTAACCCCAGTTTTAGCTGCAATCTGTAGCGGGTTCCATGGTGTAATCGAGGGGCGCGGAGGCCTACAGTTATCTATGGATTTTGTCGGGATGGCAACGTAACCATCGGGTTAACTGCGACCTTGGATGGGGGTGATGATTTCCAGAGTATTCACACCAAAGATATATCCTCTATTTTCAAAAATGTTCTATATTTTCAATAAAATTATTTTCTAAAGTATTTTCACTGGGTGTTGAAAATGGGTCTGCTAAGTACTTATAGATTTTCAGTCCTACGTCTGATCAACGTATGACCGAATTTTTGTAAGAACGAAGATGGACTTGTTGAAACATCGAGTTGTAGAATGATATTTTTATAAAACTACTTTGATAATACTATATATAGATTTTAAAGTGTTTTAAAATGATCAAGGTAAAATTTATCTGAATTTAAGAATTTTAATAATTCTGGCTTCGTTTCTTTTCGGGGACAAAAAGATTCTAAGTGGGGAGGAATGCGATATCCTGGAATTTCAGGAGATTTAAAATGTGAAAATCTCTTAATTAAATTGTTTAAAATTGATAAAAATTGTTATTTTCAAATATAATTAACCAATTAATTAATAGTGTGATGTTTTAAATTATGATTAAAGATTTATTTTGAATTTAAATTTAATAACGGAATTTAAAAGAATATATATCTTAAAATAAAAATAAAAATATACTTTGGACGTAAATTATGAATTGGTGAATTTGATTGAAATAGTATTGAAACTTTTCAAAGGTTAATTTAAAGGTCTATCTTATATCTTCAAAGTAATTAAAGTAAAAATCTATTTTGTTTAAAAATATTAAGGTTTAAATTGTATTTCATAATAAAAGTTTATTTTGTTTTATTTAAAAAAAAAATCAAATAAACATTAAGATGTGTAATTTTATAAAAGTAATTTATATGTGATCATTTAAGGCTAAAAATAGATAAACATTTATGTATACATGATAATATAAATTAGAATTTGATTTAGATAAATTTAAATACATTTATTGTTAACTCCACTTTTTCAGCAAGGCCGTGACATCAAAAATCGACCGAGAAGCCAATGATAGTTCATCTCGAAGGATGGTCGATTTAACCTCCCAATAAAGCAAGTTCTGTTGAATGAATTTTCAGATAAGATCCCCTACGGAGGGGGGGTCCAGGGGGGGTGCCAACCCCCCGAGGTGGGGGTGCGGGGGCAACGCCACCACCTACGGTGTTCGACCTGACCGGTCAGGTCGCAGGGGTCCAGGGGGCAGCGCCCCCGGCGGGGTGCGGGGCAGCGCCCCGACCAAAACGGTATACGACTTAAAGAGTGAAGTAAGCCAGCAACAGCCTTGAGGAGTTACCGACTTAACGGCCTTGAAGGGTTACGACTCAACAACTCAGAAGGTTTACGACTCACCATGAGTCGTTAGCGGTTCAAGTGTGCAAGCCTACACTTAACTCGCGTACGACTCAATGACCCGAGAAGGAACTGCACGACTTAAGGGACTCATCAAGGACTGACTCAACAAATCCCCGACTCAACTGTTATGCGACTCACGACTTAAGGAGCCTAATGAGTTAAAGCATTAACGACTCATTGAAAGGACGACTTAGGGAAAAGTATCGACTCAATTGGTAGCGACTCAACGCATTACCGACTCACCAAAGGAATTGCCTCAGCGACTCAACAGGTCCACGACTCATCATAAGAAACGACTCAAGATGATTGATGACCTAAGAAATGACTTGACGACTCATAACTCAGGATGACTCGTCCTCGACTTAATACCACTGAGTCTTATCCTACAATGCATGTCCTAGTGAGAGTTGACTCGCCAACGACTCAGGACTTGGCATAGAATCCAGCGAGAGAACGAGCTAGTGAGAAGACCAAGTGCAGATGAGTCGGCCACGACTCAATTTGACTCGGCCACGACTCAACTTGAGTCGGTCGCGACTCAGGACTTGGGCGAAAAAACTTCTGTCCAGGCTTGCCTATAAATACATAGCCACCTCCAACTTTCAAGGGGCTTTTTTGCTCATTCTCTTCAAGCGCCGATACTTTGCTGCATTCCAAACCAATTCAACACTTGAAGCTCTCGAGACACTAAGAACGCTACAAACAACTTCAAGAAGAGATCACGTACATCCAACATGGATTCGAAGACTCTCATCTCCATTGAAGTTTAGATTAATTGTTCTAAGTTTCTTGTAATTCAAAGTGAATTGTACTTGGGAAGAATTGTATCAACTTGTAACGAGATCATCAATAAAAGTACCTAGAGTGGACGTAGGCTATATCCTTAAGCCGAACCACTATAAAATCGTTGTTGTTTACTGCTTTCTGCTATTACTTGCTTGTAATTCTTTCCCGATCTATCGGGTGGTGCTTTCACAACTACACTTTACACACCGGGGTGTTAGCGTTCACATTTTAGCGTTAACATTTATAAATTAAGAATTTCTTTTAATATGAAGATGAACATGTGTAAGACATTTATACTTAAGGAAGACACTTGTAAATTAATATACATCATTATATAACAAGTGGCATTGTTTTTAAATAACATTTTATTTAGAAATTTATTAAGTGTAAAACTTAACAATTCACTTTGTTTAGCACATTATCTTAAAAGGAAATCTGAAATTAGATTGTAAAAAGATAAATTCAAAACCAGTTTTGCAAAACATAAATTTAAAATCTGTTTGAAAATCTGCAATTTTATTTCAAGTATCAATTGTAATGTAAAGTTCAATTCAACTCTAAAGCAAAACAGGAAATGGAGTTTAGCTGCATGATCAAAATCAACATCACCAAGCAAATGAAATTTTAAGATCAACTTCAACAATCAAAATAACTTCAGATTCAAAATACAAGCTGTTGTTTCAAGTTCAATTCAAACAAGCATTTAAATCAGATGAATTCAAATTCAAAACAACAATCGATCAGAGCAAAGCAAGGACTTCCAGGTTTCTAAAAAAAAAAAGAGAAAGAGATTCCAGGCATCATCACCTTCAGTTTTCAAAAGTGGATCCAGGACCCCTGTTGCATGAATTAAGATGAGTAATCTTATACTAGAATATAGTTGAATCTGGTGCATGTGATAGATTATATGTATATGATGAAATATATATGCATACATGATTCTTTTCTGAAATTATGATATTATCTGCCCTGTGTATATATAAGAATGTTCAGGACTGTGTTTAAATCTTGCCTCTGTCATAATCAGAGCCTTAAAATTTAAACAAAATTCCTGTCTTCCATTAGAAAACAATTTGGACTTTGATTTCTAAGTAGAAAATGTTTTAAAATAAGGTAACATCATTATAAAATGATTTCGAATTTAAATAATTGGGAATTTATCTCTAAAACAAAAGTTACAGTGCAACTCTGAAATTGGAGCAAAATCAAACATCTTGATTTTAGGTTTGGAATTCACATTCAGGTTGGTAGCTGTAAACCATGAATTTTAATATAGATTTCGCGATTTTTAGAAGTGTAATTTTGGGAAAATCAGGGATTGACTTATTTTGGGAATATCGATGATTTCTATCGGTCGGCGACATGTGGAGGTTTGATTTTTGTTGTCAGAAGAAGCTTGTTGATGGGTGATCTCTATAAAATTGGAGAGGTGATTTTTCTATGGCTATGGTGATCAGGCCATGGTGAAATGGGGTTTGGTGTCCGATTTGTGTTGAGGTAGATGCCGAGCTTTGTTCGATGACGCGGGCATATCGGAATGGATCGCGTGGGATAGGAAGTAAGGGAGGTTCATGACGAGGGTATTGACGAAGTTTGAAGTCGGTTAGTGATCGGTGATGACCGATCGAAGTGGAGGAAAGTGATCTGAGTATTTTCTTATGTCGCTGAAAGATTGAATTTTTGATTAAATAGTTGCTGTGTGGAATTGAGAGGTCAGGGAGCCAATGAAGCTCGGAGGTGATGAACAGGGATGGTCGGTGACAAGATCATCGGTAAGAAGAGGGTGTACATGTGCACCGTATCCTGGTGTGCACAGTGGGAAGATGAAGTGATGAATTACGATATTGGTTTGGTAATTTTATTGTAAGGATCAGGTTCTTGTGCGAAGTAGGACTCAGAGTTTGTGGGGTTTGTCTCGAGTAAGCACTCGAGTGATTTGAGGATGTATTTGTTCCAGTTTTTATACAAATTTAAACAGGATCTTGAAAGTAAATAAGATGTGGAGTTCTCGGGTAAAATCTCGAGCAATTGGTGGGTTGAACCCGAAGTACAATTTATGAAACAGTTCTAAAGTTAGATGGAAACAAGCTTTCAGATTTTAAAGTAAATACTATCCCTTTGTATGATAATATCTTAAATGTTGGTTTAAGAAATTGTATGATATTCTACTTAAATATTTTAAAGTAGAATCTTAAGTTTATTTTAAACTTAAGTTAAACATGGCATCAAGTAGGTAATTGGAGGAGTTTATGTTTTATAATATAATGATAAGTGATTTTAGGATTTATTAGAAATTAATTAAGATTTAACTTTGAAGTTGATAAAGGTCTTGGGTAATAAATGATTAATTAGAGATTAATTATTCATAATTAAGGATAAATTAATTAATGACTAATTACTTTAATAATAATTACTTAATGTAAAGTATGATTTTGTCAAGGGTTGATTTGATTAATTAAGAAAGGATAATTAGCCAATAGAAAATTACTTAATGAAAGTAATTAATGATTAACTGCTTGGTGTAATTAATTAAAGGGACTAATGACTCAATGTAATAAATTAAATTATTAGTTTAAGTCAATTAATTGATTTAATTAATTTAAATAATCATTTAATATCGGGATTGAGTGTCATTACTTAATGAGATTTTTTTAAGTGAAATTACTAGTGAAGTAATTAGAAATGATGATTACAAGGTGGAATTAATTGAAGATTGAAAGTAGTTTTAGATTAATTATCTGGTATAATTAATGTGAGGAATAATTACTTAGTGTAATTAAATTAAGAATTGACTTATAAGAGTTATGGGAAGGTAATTAAGTGATGTAATAAATTAAGAGTAATTAATTACAGAATGAGGTTAGTCAAGGTGATTAATAACTAAAATTAATTAAAGGTTATGTATAATTACATGAGGTAAATAATGAGGTGTAACTCTTTAGTGAAGTGATGAATAAATAATTACTGGATGTAATTAATTAAAATAAATTACTTGATGGGAAGTAATAAAAGAATGATCACTTGGTAAAAGGAATTAAGTGATAATTTCTCAGTGAAATTAAAAGATTAATTCATATATAATTAATCAAGGAGTTGGTTCAATTGATGGAGTAACTTGGGACGTTAATTTCTGATTGTGAAAATCAATGGTTGATTAATGGATGTAATTTAGTTAAGGATAATGTCTAATTGAAGGTTAAGAGTGATTAACCAGTGGAAGGAATTAGAGGATCATGAATTGATATAATTTATGGAAGTGATCAATCTTGCTAAGAATAATTAAAATTATGTTAAGTGCTTTGGGTTGGATAATATCTCGGATATGAATTGCTTTGAGATATAATGGACAGTGATAATGTGATTATCTATCAATGATAATTTGCTATGTATAAGTGACATCCGGTAATTAAAGTTGAGTTATATTTAATTGAATAGCTTAGGACTAGATGACATTGAGATCGAAGAAACCGGAGTCGGGTATTAGTAAATACCCGAAACCACTTCGTCTTGTAATATATGTTCAGATTTGATATGTGAAATCTATTTACTGTAATGGAATGACTTAAGTAAATTGGACCATTTAAATCTAAGTTTGGCACTTAAAAATTGATATATGAAATAAGTAATGTTTATAACAGCTTGTGAAGTTGTAAATTGGTATAAGTTACCCCGGGTTTATATAAGTTTATGCTTTTGTATTCCTTGTTAGAAGGGTTTACTCACGCTGGTTTCCAGCCTGACCCGGGTGTTACTTTGATGTAATGCTCGGGTCAGACCGAGTATTACAGATTTTCATGTAAGGACGTTCTGAAGTTCAGGAGGCGAGCTGGATGGCAGGAACGTTCGGAGTGCTTTCCGTTGTGTATATTATTGCTGATTAGCTGGGACATGTTTTTAAATTTGTCCTGTGTTATGTAATGGTTTGTAACTCTGATGCATGATTGTATAAGAGTATTGATACAGTTCTTCTTTGTAAAACTAATATTATTTATTACTATATTTTGATCCGCTGCGAATGTGAGGTTTTCTGTGTTTTGGTGATTCTGTTCTTTCTTCTTTTCACTAACTATCTGGAATTTTCGGGATCGAAATTTCCGGGTCGTTACATTTGGCCCTGATACCAAATGTAACGACTCGGAAATTTCGATCCCGAAAATTCCAAATAGTTAGTGAGAAGAAGAAAGAGATAGAAGAAGAACAGAAAAGAAACACACAATCTCACAATCACAGTGGATAAAATATAATATCAATAATAGTAATACCAAAGAAAACTGTATTTATCAATTTACATCGATATATCAGAGTTACAACAATTTTAAACAACATCGGAAAGATACAATTTAAACATGTCTCGGATATATATAATATCATAGTCTCTCCATACGTCCTTGCCATCCAGCTCGTCTTCTGAGCTCCAAAACGTCCTTACCTGGAAATCTGTAATACTCGGTCTGACCCGCGGGACAAAAACACTTAGCCGAAATAGTACCCAGGTCTAAAATCTTCTCTGGGTTCAACTTTCAGACATAAAACAGGTGGCCGAACGATCTTTGATTCATACGAAAATTAGTGTGCATAAAGTAGAAAACTTCATCTTTAAGACAAAAAAAGAATCAATGAATTCCAAAGGAAAATGGTAAAGTTATGCTGTCACAAACATGAACTCAGACCATGTTTGTAACAGTTCAACAAGGATGTGCCCAGGCTTAAAATCCACTCTGGGTTCAACTTTAAGGTATGAAACAGAGGACCAAATAACATCAGATTGAGTTCAATATTGGTTTTCACGTAGTAGAAAACTTCATCTCTCAAACAAAAAATGAATCATATAATCTGGATATAACAGGAGAAAGTTATGACGTCTCAAAGATGAACCCAGACAGTGTTTTCACTGTAAAATTCTAGGCAAAAACATGGTCCAGGTCAATGTTTAGCAGCATATTTCTATAATCTATCTAAGAACAAATGAACTGAAATTTGGTATGATCATAGTAGAAGACACCATCTTTCAAACAAAAAAAGAATCATGCAATTACAGTTAAAAACAAAAACGTTATGCCATCGCAAACATGTACTCAGGCCATGTTTACAGCAACAAAACACAGTTTCTACAGGTAGAAAAACTATGTTTTGTTGATTTTGCAACAACGGTTTAACACTCAAATGACAACATTTTATACCCAAACTTTGCAGAAATGAAGTTCAACATGCAAGCTACCAAACACAAGAAATCTGACAGCATTTCGTTGTCGGAATCAAAAGTTATAATGGTCCAAAGTAGCAACAAAAACTAGATTATGAACAGGCAAAATCAACCATAGAAAATTGTACAGCAGAGAATTTCACATTTTTGAGTGATTTAAGCTTTGCTCAGCTACCATTTGTGAGTTTTTGGAACTCACCTTGCTGATACAATGGATATACTTGGATTTGAGTTGAAAGACGGAAGCTTTTTGCAAGTTTTGGCTTCAAAAACCTGTGAAAGTGAGAAGTAGATGCATGCAAAAGGAAGAAAAGCCATTAAAAGACAATTCATTTCATTTAATAATTATTAGAGATTAATTAACAATTACGGGTTTTAAGTTAATTTATTAGAGATTAATTAAACTATAATTAAGAATAAAATAATAATAATTAGAAATAATTAATTAATGATTAGTGATTAATTAATTAAGTAATTAAGTAATTAAGTAGATAATTAAGGTGTAATTAAAGATAAAATTAATTGGTTTATAGGGTAATTAAGGGATGAATTACCCAGTTGAATTGATAAGGAGAATGTGATCACTTAATTCGTTAATTAATTAAAGATAGTCGTTTGGTAATTAATTAATTATAATTACTTAATGAGCTTGATAAATGTAATTACTTGGTGAAGTAATGGATGGATAAACTTATGGATGTAATTAACATAAGAAATTTATTTTTATTTTTACGGGAGATAATTAAAGGTTAATTACTTAATAGAAGTAATTAAACATTTATTACTTAACTAATGGTTAGTAAATTAATGAATGCGATTAATTATAGGATAATTAATCAGTGTAAGTGATTGTAGGGTGATTAATTTGTGTAACTAATTAAGAGTTAATTACTTACTGTAATAATTAATCAAGGGTGATTAATTAATAAGGATGATTAAATGATGATTGATTAATCGGTTTATAATTAATCAATATTAAGTAAAGGTAAACTAGGTGATTAAAATTAGTAATTAATTTAATTAGAGATAAATTAAATTAATTTTTGGAAGTGATCAATCGTGCTTATTAATGATTGAGTGATGATTAGTGCTTTGAATCATTTGATATCTCTGATATGAATTGCTTGTGATATGATATATTGAATGGACGGTGATAATGTGATTATCTATCAATTGCGACTTGCTGTGTAAAAGTGTTATCCAATAATTAAGGTTAAATTGTATTTAATTGGATAACTTGGGTTAAGGTAACATTGGGATCGAAGAGACCGGAGTCGGCTATCAGTAAATACCTGAAACCCCTTCGATTTTTAATCTAAAATAATTCTATATGGATTGATATGTGAAATCAAACCAAATGTAACGACCAGAAATTTTCGATCTCGAAAATTCCAGGTAGTTAGAGAAAAGAAGAAAGAGAAAGAAGAAGAAACAAGAACAAGACACAGAAACCTCACATTTGCAGCGGATCAAAATATAATATCACATAGTAATAACAGTTATACAAAGAGAAACTGTATCTATCAATTTTCATTGATATATATCAGAGTTACAACAATTTTCACAATATTGGACAAATACGATTTAACATATCTCAGATATATATAATATCATAGTGGAAACTCTCCATACGTCCCTGCCATCCAGCTCGCCTCCTGAGCTCCAGAACGTCCTTACCTGAAAATCTGTAATACTTGGTCTGACCCGAGCATTACATCAAAGTAACACCCGGGTCAGGCTGGAAACCAGTGTGAGTAAACCCATCAACTTGGAATACAAAAGCATACAATTTATATAAACCCGGGTAACTTATATTAATTTACAACTTCACAAACTGTTATAGATATTGCTTATTTCACACATCCATTTCTAAGTGCCAAACTTATATTAAATGGTCCAATTCACTTAAATCATTCCAAACAGACTTATTGATTTCTCATATCAATCTATAAAGAATTGAAGTAGTTTCAGGTATTTACTAATACCCGACTCCGGTCTCTTCGAACCCTATGTCATCTTAACTCAATTTATCCAAGTGAAATACAATTCAACTTTTAAATACAGAATGTCACAGTAATTCATTATCCATAGAAAACCACCTCATCACAGTTTAAATTAAACATATCTTATAATATATCATCACGAACCACATACTAGGGATAACAATTAATCAAAGGCTTCCCATATCATTCTGATCTATCCCTTAAATTTATTTTACAAATTAATTTATTCTTAACCAAATACAGTAATTAACATTTAATTACCTCATTAAATTAATTATTAACTATAATTATTAATCACCTTTGATTAATAACATGCAGTAATTAACTTCCCTGAATTACTTCATTGAATAAATTGATCCTTAATTTATTCTCTAATTAATTCCTTGATTAGTTATACAAAATAATTTGATCCAAATTACTTCCATCATTAACACTTTTAATTACATTCAGTAATTATCAATTAATTACTTCCCTAAGTAATTACAATCCATTATTTACATCACGAAGTAAATTTACCTATAAATTTCATTAAGTATTACTTAATCAAGTATCAAATGACTATCTTTAATTAATCAACAAATTAATAAATCCCATTCATCTCATTAAATATAATTGGATAATTCTTCCCTTATCAATGCCTTATTACCATTTTGAAACATTTTATCATCATGATTACCTTTGCTTAATTAAATCATTAATTAAGTTTTAGAACAAGGTGATCATTTAAATCGAAAATTTTAAAGTTTGTGAAAACTTAAGTTCCTTAAAATAAACAAAAAAAACATTATCAAGTAGAAGCTCTTAAAACTTATATTTTAAAACTTGCTTTATAAAATCATATTTGAACTAAATTTTTAAAATCACTTTAAAATTAAACCAATTCTCGAAACCTCTTATCAATTGTTAAAGAAAAAAAATTTAAAGAAAGAAAAGTAAGTTTAAACAAGACAGTATAATCCAGATTTTAATTTAAATAATAAAATAACAAATTTGATCTTAAAACATTTAAAACTTGTTCAAAGCTTATTGCATCAGGTTTTACCCGAAGACCACTCGGCTCCTCCCCGAGTTTCTCCCTTCTTCCCTTTTTTTTCTCGAGAACCTGGATTCTATCAACGTTTAAACCCTTCTGACCAATTCCAAGTATTTCACACGAGTATAAACTTGAGTTCCACCCACCAAAACCCGATACCATCTTCGAGACATTCCTTCATCTTCCCAAACAACTCAGCAACCAACCCAACTGATACTGCTGACCCACCGTGCACATGTACACGGCGCCGAACGTCGCTCCGATCATCCACAACATAACCGCAAGTCATCCCAAGCTTCACTACTCGATCCCAACCCTTATTGCTTCAGTACGAACTCGAAAGCAAGATCGAGTCAGTGCACACTTAAATCGAAACGAATCATTACCAAAAAAAACCTTCCCAAACTATCAACTCCGGCCACCAGAAACACCATCACCTCGATCATCACTTCTTCATACACCCACAGACCCATTCCCTCACTTGCGATCAAGTCCCAAGTCCTATCAACGTCGCAGTAGTCCTGAAATCAACCACGATTAAAAATCATGATTATGCCCTAGTTCTACAAATTCTCGCCTCCTCGGTGATTGAAAAATCCAGCAACTAATTTACTGATATCGACAGCATCTAGGCTAGTTCCTGCAAGAATCTCGAAAACCCAAACCTTGTCGGTCATCAGTGAACGCTTGAAACCCAAATTCCGATCACCATTCAATTCCTTATGATTTTCAAGCTTAAAATTTACGATTTTAATTTTAAAAAAACATTATTTCCGATAACAATCTAGATTGTATTCCTGAATCCACAAATAATTTATATCGAAATTTCGGTGTGTTCAAGCTTTTACTGTAAATCTTATTTTATTTGAAAGCTAGCCTGAAATTCTGCTTGAAAATATTTTAAGATCGTACATTTTGTTAATTCAAAAAAATTTCATTTAAACATCGGACTCTAAAGAGAATCAGGCAAGGATATATGAATTTTTTTGTTAAAGTTCTACAATCTGAAGCATATGAACAGAGCAATAACAAGTATGCACCCAAATATTCTTATATATATTTATAAATACATATATGATCATATAAACGATCATGCACTCAACAATTTACTTTGAAAATCTCTGCATGCAACAAAACTTAATCAAATCAGAGCCTGTTTACTCACCTGCAATTTTTTTAAATTTTTTTATCCTACCCTGAACATTTTCAACAGAGGCATGTATATGCTTGGATTCAAACATGCATCTTTTTTTTTTCTTTTTTTCTTTTTTTCTTTTTTATATATACATAAGCAATATTTACAGCCATTCAAACAAATTAATAGATTCTTAAAACTGGTGAAGGGGCTTACTTACAAACATAAATTTTCAAACCAGATTTAGGATTAAATGAGTAGCAGTTTACTCACCATTAAAGAAGAACAGGGGACATAACTTGGAATCTGAAATCTGATTTTGATGAAAACTGAAGTTGATCTTGATTAAGTTGAGTTTGAATCTGAGGCTTGCTATTTGATCTGAACTATGAGTTGCACTGGAATTTGATTTGATTTTTCTTGCTCTACTCAGTTGAAAGCTTGATGAAGTTTATTGTTATCCTCTTATTATCTTCTGATTTGTTTTCCCTTTCCTTTATTTATTGCTGAATTTTGGTTTGGGTTTCAAAAGAAGATGAGTTGCTATTGAATTTTAACTTTCCATCTCAGGTTTGTATTCAGATTTTGCTTTGAAAGAAATGAAGAAGAATGTGTTTTGAACCGAAAACAACCTGGCCTTCTAAACATAATATCTTAAATTAAATTTAATAATAACAATAATATGCCACTAGTAATTATGCATGGCCCTTAAGCCACAAATGTTAAAATTCCTTACGTTTTGTTAATATATGTTTATGTTTTTTTTTTTTAAAAACTCTTACAAATTACATTAAGTTCAAGTATAAAAGAAAGTGTGTTGAACATTTGTTAAATCTTATTTTAAACTATCATACCTTTGAATTTATCAAAAATTTATTTTTATTGTCTTGAAATATAGGATTTTAACTTTAAATACTCTTTGAAAATTCAATACATTGAAAGAAAAAAAATAAACGCTTTCTATTCACACAACATATATACACTCACACTTATATACTTATATGTGTATACACTTAAAATTTTAATATCATAAAGTTTGCATGAATCTATATATATACTTTATTAATTTACTATAAGAGTTATAAATTTCAGATATTTATAATCCAGCAGTTATTACAGCTCAAATCCATTTATATACATGTATCATTTTAAATTTTCCTATATTATAAAATTTGCATACATCTATTTACTATGAAATTCATCATTTTAATTCAACTATTATTATAGTTTCAAATCCACTTATACATACATCCAGACATCATTAACAATCGAGTTTGTTTGTTCAATCCCAATAAAATTAGTATTTATTAATTTACAATCAGTTATTATCAAATTATCAGCTGTTAACAATCCGGGTTATCACATTCCTCCCCCCTTTAAATCTTTTCATCCCCGAAAAGGAACGAAGCCAGAATTTATTAAAATGCTTAAAATCGTATAGATTTTCTTCAATCATTTTTAAAACACTTTAAAAATCTATTTTATATTATAAAATAGTTTTTATAAAAATACTTTTTATAACTCGATGTTTTAACAAGTCCATCCTCGCTCTCATAGAAATTCGGTCATACGTTGATCAGGCGTATGACTGAAAATTTACAACCACTTAGTAAACCCGTTTCAACACCCAGTGAAAATACTTTGAAAATAAATTTATTGAAAATATAGGAAATAGTTTTTGAAAATAGAGGATATACCCTTGGTGAGAATGCTCTGGAAATCATCACCCCCATCCATGGTCGCAGTTAACCCGATGGTTACGTTGCCATCTCGACAAAACCCATAAATAACAGTAGGCCTCCGCGCCCCTCGATTACACCATGGAACACGCTACAGATCGCAGCTACAACTGGGGTTACGTAGCTATCACAGCAAAAACCCATATAACTGTATGCATCAGCGCCCTCGAATTTCGCTGCCAAAAGAATGTAACTTCTCCACTCCACTCGACCATAAATCGCAGTCTACCGATGTTGCGTTGCCTTCCCGGCAAAATCAAGTGTAGACCGTTGACACTCATCCTCCACACGATTTTCGCTATGGTCCCCACAGTAGATCGCAGTGACATCGAGTTACACTATCGTCACAGCATAACCCAAATGCACCTGCAGGCATCAACGCCCTCGACTTCCGCTACCCAATAATCCTCGGGAACTAGTTTGTCCGGACTCCTCACAGGATCAACTTTAGAACCTCCCCCCCTTGGGGCTCAAGCCAGCACCACCCGGTGGTACTCCTAGAAAATCCATTCCAAGGGAGCGCCTTTTCCCCTAGAGCCATCATCAAAACATTTTCTACTATATATATAGTATCTTTTAAATCATACACCTAGTATGATCTCATACAAAGCTTCTTTACACAAAATCGATTATCCAAAATCGATAATTCTCAAACTAAGCTTTCCAAATTCAATATTGATTTTACCCAAAAATCAAAAGCCTTTCCAAATCCAAATCCAAAGGTTCCCAAAATCTTTTCCAAAATCCTCATAAGATCCTTTATACACACACACACACACACACACACACAGTTATATATAATTTTTAAAACTTTGGATCATTTCAAACCTGTATAAAACTCCTTTTATACTTCAAACACTTCCAAAAAACCATTTTCTTCCGGCAAAAGATTCATCAAGGGGAGTTTTATCTTATATAACAAAGATATATAACTTTGTTTATTCAAAATCAAATATTCAAATTTGATTACTCTTTACAAAACCACTTACGATATCACTTACTTCCATAAACAAAATTTCAACCATAGAAATATCCAATTTCCACTTGACTTCATCATATATTTCACAAAATATATTTTTCATTTTAAAAACCATTTCACATTTCTTATCCACAAATTCCCAATATCAATTTATTCAAATCCGTACGATGTACACATATCATCCGTACGCTATACCAATCTGATTGCTCACTCGATCACACAATTTCATTTCCGAACTAGTATCGTCCACCCGACTTCCTAGTGCGGACACAGATCTGGTTTCTTGATCCGAAACCGTCATTCTCCTTGCATAGCTATAACTATGATAGAGAATATCCAGAACCAATCAACAATCCATATCCAGGTTCGCCGTCGAAAATCGAGTGAAAAATCCCACTCGGATCGATATAACTATCTCGAAATTCTGTGCTCAAATCTGGATCAAATCACTATGCGAATAGAATAACATACATACACCCTACGTATTTTTCTTTTTTAGTTATTGGCCAAATAAATTCCATTTTTATTCACATTCACTTTGATTTTCATTCAATTACTCACAATTGCTTTAATCCATTTGATTATCACCTCCATTCTTATCTCGATTGGGTATTTAACCAATAACAGTTTGAACTCTGACCATTTTATTTAGAAAATAGCTTGAAATATTTAAAAATAGATAAGTAGTTGAAAAATAATTACTAGTTTGTAAAATAGGTGTAAAATAGTTCAGTAATTGTAAAATAATTGGAAAATAGTTAAATAGTCATAGAAATTTTAAATAATGTCAAAATAGCTATAAAATACTAATTAGTAGTTAAAAAATAGTAATTAGTTTATAAAATAGTTAGAAAATTGTTAAACAGTTTCAAAAATAATTGTAAAACAAGTACAGGTTCGGTTTTTAAAAGAAAGGTTGTTTATATATAATGAATTATCTTGGAAAAATAGGTTTATATTAAAACAATTTATATTAAAAATAGTCGAGAGTCAAAACTGTTCACTTTCCAATCTCCATTCTCATTAATTCAATTTAAATTCCCGCTTTCATTTAAATTGATCCAATTTAAATTTAAATAACTTCAAATTCCATTGAAATTGATTCAACCCAAATTCAAGTTGAATTAACCTCAGTTTCTTTCCAAATTTAACTTTATTCAACTTTGATCTCCAATTCTACCAATTTCAATTCATTTCAACTCCAGTTTGAATTAATCCCAATATCAAACCCCATTTCCAAAACAAGTAGAATTATTCTTGATTTCCTTCCAAATTCAATTCAAATTCCATTTGAATTTAAAACTATTCAACTTTAGTTACAATTACAAATTATTCAAATCAATCCAATTCAAACTTTCCATTTGAATTTTATACTCATACATCTTCAATCACCATTTCAATTAATTCGAATCAAATTCAATTTGAACAAATCCCATTTCACAATTTAAATATTTCCAATTTTCGAATTTCAAACCCATTTTGAGATCACTCAAACTTCCTAATTCAAATCAACCATTTAACTCTCCAAGTTAAATTCCAATTTCTTCTTGAAATTACCAAATCAGATTGTTCATTCAAACTTATTTAACTTTTCCCAAGTTAAACTCAATTCACTTAATCCAGTCAACTTTACCCAGTTTGGACTTTTCATAAATAATCTTCCCACTTATTAAGTTCAAAAACTTTCACTTTGGGTATCATATCTCATTCCAAATTGAAAACTCAATATTTAGAGTTTATTTCAAATTATACTTGATATCTTGTATATTCATACATATACACATATTTATTTCTTTTACATACCAAGTTATACTTTAAAATTTTAAATCACCTTTGGTTTCAATTCAAACAAATTTTCTTTAAAATTTTCAAACATTTCTTATTTCTGAAATAAGATCATATTCAAAGTAGTTTGAATAATATTATTTCCTTTAACATGTTGAAACCAATTAAAATTTTAAACTTAGAATTCAGGACTTCACAATTTGAAACCCACTTTTATTTATATACTTTCACATTTACCAATTATTTTCTTTTTAAATGGTTACTTTCTTAAAACATTTTATTGTTTATTGAAAAATAATCATCCCATTATTAAACACAATAACCATTCAATTTCCTGGTTTGAAACCAATTCTGATACATCTTATTTTGAAATTCTTTCGTAACTTTATGATTTTAATTTAAGTTTGAATCCTTTTCAAACTTATGCTTATTTAATTTCAATTTGGTTGTATTATATTACTTCTTAATTTAATTCTTACTATTACTTTTAATTTAATTAATACTACAACCAATTTCCTTAATATAATAGATAATCTATTTCTTATATAAGTTTCATTTACTTTTGAAATCATTTAAAAACCTTTATATAAGAAAATAACAAGTACGCTCTCTCATATATATATACGCTCAACTCATTCTAGGGTACCACTTACCCTATCCTTAATGAGTAATCCCACCAGAGCCAAGGTTCTCGCTTAACCCTCAAGCTTGAATCTGAACCAAGTTTAGGATTTAAACTGGATTTAAACATAAATTCAATTAGTTTAAATCTTAGGTTTTAAAATAATTTAAATTTTGAAATTTTAGTTTGGTCTTAAGTTTAATCAGAAAATTTGTTACAGTGTTTAAATTTTAAAGGTTAAAATTTAAAATGTAAACTTAATTTGAATTTGGGATTTAAACCTGAATCTAAAATATGAATTCAAATAAGTTTGAATTCTGGTTTTTTAGGAACAATTTAAATTTTTAAAAATTTAAGTTTGGTTTTTAAATGAAAACAGAAAATGTTTTCTGTGTTTTTAAATGAAAACAGAAACTGTTTTTATTTAAAATTTAAAGGTAAGTTTGAAATTGTAGGATTAAGTTCAAAATTTGAATTTTTAAAACCCGAACTTTTATATGTAATCAACAGTTAGAAGATTTGATTTTGAAACATTTTTGAATTCAAAATGTAAGATGTTAGACCAAAACAGAAAACTGTTTTTCTGTTTTAATTTAAAAGTAAAATTTTAAAATGCAACTGATAATTTAAAACAAGTTTAAAATCTGGAAAACAGAAATATGGAACCTGAGTTTGAATTTAAATCTAGAATTTAAATTTAGATTTTAAACTTTTTAAAGTATAAAGAACATTGATTTGAATTTAAAACTATAAGTTTTAAATTTATGAAATAAGGTTTAAAATAAGGTTAAATTCAGTTTTAAACCTGGAATTTGATTTTTATGACAGTTTTTAAAATTTAATAAGTTTTTAAATTTAAATTTGTTTTAACCATTTTTAGAAAAGGTTAAATAACTTGAATTTAAAAATAAAGATGGAAGTGTAAGTAAAGTTTTAAATTTTTAAGTTGAATCTAGGATGAAAATTTAAATTGTGTTTCAGTTTGAAATTTAAAAAAAAAGGTTTTTTTTTAATTTGAAATTTATTTGAAATAAAATTGTTTAAAATACTTTGTATAAAGAAGAATGTATCTTAATTTAGAACTTAAATTGGTTTCATTTAAATTATTAAGTTAATTTAAATGGAATATTAATTATTTAATTTATTAATAATGTGGATATTTAATTATGTAACTAATATTTTTAAGTTGATTTAATTAGATTTGAGATTAATTAATTAAGATTAATTAATCTATAATTAGGGATAGTTAATTAAATTTTAATTAATGATTAAGATTTATTTAATCAAGTGATTAAAGATAATTAAGATTTTAATTAACACTTAATTAATTAATAATTAGGGATTAATTAAATTGTAATTAAATATTAATTAATTAATAATTAATAATGATTAATTGAAGTTAATTCTTAATTATGTAATTAAGAAAGGTTAATGAAGGTCATTAACTTAAGATTATTTAACAATTAATTAATGTGATTAATTTTTGATAATTAATTAAATTAATTAATAATAATAATCAATTGTTAATTACTTAATGAAAGTCATTAAAGAATTAATTACTTGGTGTAATTAATTTGATTTATGTGATTAGTTTAGATTAATAAAGTTAAATTAATTTAAACATTTATGGATTGTTTGATAATTACTTTATGTAATTTATGGATTGTAATTACTTAAGGAAGTAATTAATTAATAATTACAGGATGTAATTAAGGATATTTATTATAGAAGTAATTTGGATTTATATTGCTTTGAATTAATCGAGGATTAATTGAGATAATTAATTAAGAGAAATTAATTTATGGGATGAGTAATTAAATAGTTAATTATTGAATGGTTATTAATCATGGGTGATTAATATATATGTGGTTTAGTTGAAGATTAATTACTTATGTAATTAATTTATATAGAGATTGATTAAATGTAATTAGAAATCATTAAATAATTAATTAATGATGTAATTTGGAATTGATTAATTAAGGCATAATCAATAATGTATAAATGATTAATGTAATTAATTCTAGTTAATTAATTAATTAAGCAATTACAACTTAATTATTTGCAAAAGGTTAAATATAATTAGCTTACGTAAGTAATATAAATGCTAATTACTTATTGTAATTAGAGATAGTTAATCAATAAGGATTAAGTGGAATGAATATTGAGATGATAAATTGATTTGTAATCAATTAAAGATTAAGATAATCTGAATTTTAATGATGAAGTAATTAATTTAATTTATTTTAAATTAATTAGAGTTTAGGTAATTAATTTAATTCATTTTAAATTAATTATAAATGGTGTGATCATTAGATAGTTGCTTATGTTTGATTATTGGTATAAATTGCCATGTATGGTTTGTAATCTCAATTATGGGATGAGTAGTGTATGTGATATGGATGAATTGGTTGCTCTTGGACGATAATATGGATTATCTGGTTATGATATGAATTATCGGTTGATAATAATAATGTTGATTATCTATTGTGTTGTGAATTATCTATCATTGTGTATATAGATAATATAATTGAATTGTTTTAAACTTAAAACAACTTGGCCTTAAAAGACACGCTTTGGATTTCGATGAGACCGGGATCGGGTTTCCTTATTTGGAATCCGAAAACCACATCGATTCCAATTAAACGTTAGGTCGTTAACCCAAGTGGAGCGAGTGAAGACTCGAGGTGTAAGGGCTATACTTCAGTATAACTCTGTGGGTGATTCCGTAATGAGTTGACGGAATAGTACTTATAGATTCGACATGGTGATTCAGAGTGCAAGGGTTATTGTCGTTAACTCTAAGGGTGATTCCAATATGAGTGTAACGAGATAATGCCTTCGGTTTCGTTCGAACCCGGAACGAACTTGTATGGATTGAATGCTTTCAGAACATCGTCAGGTGGACGATGAGCATTCTAAGTGATATGTCCTATAAAGGTAATCGTAACCTCAAGCCTCATCAACCGGGAATGGCTAAAACAGGGGAGGTGTAGCACAGCTTCGTGGGTAGCCCCCACTTGAGAGCAAGATTTATCCCTGTCTAGAGGTCCCTTATTTTCGGCTTAGTGGTGCGGTTGCTGATCACAACAGCGGGGTTGTCTTGTTTTGAACTGTTCAGTAAGGAATGGGTCCAGCTTTGTGTTGCAGGGGAGTTAGGGTGGCTCCTCGGTGCGGTGATCTAGGCCACATACTGTGACGGGCGGTACCCCAGCAGCCCAGCCATTGTATGGAATCCAAAATCCAATAAGTGCCAACGGTTTTGATTGTATTACCCACTTTTATGGCTAGTAGCTGGAATTTAATGAATATAACAATTTCGGCTATTTCTTATTTACTTGAAAACCCTAGACACTATTATAATATCATCGGATTTCCTATCAAATGTTTTGGTTAGCGTAAGGTAAATACTTTTCCATGTTTATGTGTGGGAAGTCTTACGTGATACCTTTTCTTTTCAAAGGTTTTTCAAACTTAAGAAACTTTAACCTGTTACTCACACCAGACCCATGTCTGACCCAGAGTTATTTCTGTTTTTCTTTAACTCTTGGGTACTCAAATTTTTACGAGTAGCCAAGGGAATTCAGGTTAGGATTCAGGTTAGCATTGACAAATTATGGAGGAGCATATGGAGCAGGAGGCTTCTGCGTATAGTTATATAGTTTTCCGCTGTGTTGGTATCTCTGTGTGTTTATCTGTAAGGTATTGAGTTGTAATAACTAGACAGGTGTTTGTAACTGTCTAGTATGTGTTGTATTGTCTGTGTAACACTGATATTTGATGTATACTATGTAATACTTATGTTATTAATATAATTTATTCGTTCCGCTGTTGAGATTCTTGTGTTGTTTCTTCTTTCTCTTCTTTCTTTTCTCTTTTCTATCCCTTTCTTTCTTAAGGATGATACGACTTTTTGTAGAGAAAAAGTCGGGTCGTCTCACTTGAGAGCAAAAGTAACGACCCGAAAATTTCGATCCCGAAATTTCCAGATAGTTAGTGGAAAAAGACAGAGAAAGAAGAAAGAGATAGAAGAAGAACAGAAAAGAAACACACAATCTCACATTCGCAGCGGATAAAATATAATATCACATAAATAATAGTTTTACAAGAAGAACTGTATCAGTACATTTACATTTTATATATCAGAGTTACAACATTTACACAACATAGGACAATTCTAAATAAATATGTCCTAGATATATAACTATATATCACAGCGGGTACGCTCCATACGTTCCAGCCATCCAGCTCTCCTCCTGAACTCCAGAACATCCTTACCTGAAAATCTGTAATACTCGGTCTGACCCGAGCATTACATCAAAGTAACACCCGGGTCAGCCTGGAAACCAGCGTGAGTAAACCCAACTAACAAGGAATACAAATCATACAACTTATATAAACCCGGGGTAACTTATATCAATTTACAAGTTCACAAGTCGATAAAGACATTGCTCATTTCACACATCAATTCTAAGTGCTAGAACTGAGGTTAAGTGGTCACAATTCGCTTTAACCATTCCATTTCAGCCTATTGATTTCAGATATCAATTTTTAATGAATCGAAGTGGTTTCGGGTATTTACTAATACTCGGCTCCGGTCTCTTCGAATCTAATGTCTTTTTAACTTAAATTATTCAGGTGAAATACAACACAATTTTTAATACAGGGTGTCACGTAATTCATCAACAATAGATAACCACATCATCACAGTTTCAAATCAATCATATCTTATCACATAGCATTACGAACCATATATTAGGGATAACAACAAATCAAAGGCTTCCAATATCATTCTATTTATACTATAATTACATTTAAGTAATTAGCCCTTGATTAATTTCACAAATTAATTATCCTTCACCAAATACAGTAATTAACTTTTAATTACTTCATTAATTAATTATTAACCATAATTATTAATCACCCTTGATTAATAACATCTAGTAATTAACTGCCCTTAATTACTTATTTCAAAAAAATTAATTACCCTTAATTAATTAATTAATCCCCTGATTAATTACATAGGAATTTAATCCAAATTACTTTCATCGTTAACCTCTTTAATTACATCCAGTAATTACCATTAATTACTTCCTTAAGTAATTACACTTCCATTGATCACATTAAGTAATTATTCATCAACCATCAAGTGTTTAAATTAATTAAACTTAATTAATTAATCTAAACTAATTGCATTAAACCCAAGTAATTAATTTCTTAATTACTTTTATTAAATATTTAAACTGAAACAATTTCTCAATTGATTATTATCAATTAATTAATCTCATTAACTATTAAAATTATTCACAATAATTAATTTTTAAATGACCTTCAAGTGCGCTTGATCAACGCTCGAAGAATTGTAGATCTCTTTTCACGGTATCGTGCGTGATCAACGTGTCAGAGATAGCTAGAATTCGGTATCTTCGGATCAACGAATTTGGGCCTTTCAGTATTTCTCAATCCACCGATTGCTACTTTCACCGTTCCATCTAATTTTCGTATTATCCGCTGCGTCAGTTTGGTATCGAGATGATGCAGCACGACCTAAGGAATGCGTTTTGGACCATTCATGACCTAACAAGGGCTTAAGCCGTTGGGTTCTTTAGATCGTGTACGATCAAAGGCTACAGGAGGAGCACCACGAGATAACAAAGTAGCAGCACGAGTTGAGAACGCGCAAGGCTTAAGTCGGGTATGACCTGAGGGAAGTGTTTTAGGTCGTCGACGACCTAAAGAGTGTGCTGAAGAAGGGAGCTCACGACCTAAGATAAGTCGCGTACGGTCTACGACCTAGTTAGGTCGCGTGAAGTGATGCAGCAGTTTTCCTCTTGAGTCGCTGAATTTAGGTCGTGGCAATGTTAAGTCGCTAGTAGTTGAGTCGTTTGTTTGTCTGTTTGTTAGGTCGCTGTAGTGTATATATGTGTTGAGTCATTTGTACTTAAGTCGTAGCTCGTGTGAGTTTGTTCGTAAGTATTTGTTTTGGTTAGGTCGGCAACGACCTTGGTAAGTCGTAGGTCGCCAAGCGACCTAAGTTGAGTCGCGTGCTATTTGGATGTGTTGTAGCCTATAAATAGGCGTGTGGGGGTCATTTGTAAAGTTGTTGATTTTGGAATAAACTCTTTTTTGTTAGCTTTGTGCTTTCATTAAATTGGTAGTTGAGTGTGATCTCCTATCTCCACTTACGGTATTCGAGTACGCTCGAATCAACGTTCGTTGAAGCCAATTCGCGGAATCAAGTGCGCTTGATCAACGCTCGAAGAATTGTAGATCTCTTTTCACGGTATCGTGTGTGATCAACGTGTCAGAGATAGTTAGAATTCGGTATCTTCGAATCAACGAATTTGGGCCTTTTAGTATTTCTCAATCCACCGATTGCTACTTTCACCGTTCCATCTAATTTTCGTATTATCCGCTGCGTCAGTTTGGTATCAGAGCGAGACTTAGCCAATCATAGCTAAGCCGAGTCTTGGAGCCAAGGAGTTTGAAGTTGGTGTTCATCGTGTTCATCTTGAAGTTGCAACAAGTTAGAAGCTTCCGATCCATTTCATTTTGGATCAAAGTTTGAAAAGAGTTTGAAGTGTAGGCCGAGAATAACTTTATGTTGAGTTTGTGCAAAGCTTGTTCAAAATTGAAGTGGTTTGAATTGTTGAAGTATTTGTGTTTGATTCAACCATGCCGCCGAGGAGAGATAACCGCCATCATAATGTTGAAGCTTTGTATAGAAGAGAAGAAGCCGAGCAAATGGAACAACGTATCAATGAGAAGTTTTATGAAGGTATTGGGAAGTTAGAGAAATTGATGAATGACTTGAATCAAAGTCAAAGGAGAAGGTCGCCAGTCTCGAACCATGGAGGAAACAGAGTTTCGCCATCGGTTACGGAAGCGAGGAGGGTGTCGCCACAATCTTTTGGAGAAAGAAGAGAAACATCAATTTCATCAAGAAGAGATCACCATGGATATAGACATGAAGAGAGAAGAACTCCACATGAGTTTGAAGATGAACCATATCGAGATGAAGAGAGACATAGCAGAAGAGACATGCGTGATCGAAGGGATGTTGATGGTCGAGATCGATATAGACGTACATTTGAGTTGGATGAAGAGGGTGATAGAGCTAGCATTCATTATCAAGATCGAGACCAAGTTCAAAATTCATATCGGGATGTAGATGATGATCGTCGATGGGAATCGGGTATGAAAATGGAAATTCCAGAATTCAAAGGTGGAATGGTTGCAGAAGAATTCTTGGATTGGTTGTCAAATGTTGAAGAGATCTTTGATTTTAAAGAGGTTCCAGAGAATCGTTGAGTGAAGTTGGTTGCTACTAGGTTGAGCGGTAGAGCTATGGCATGGTGGCAGCAAACTAAACTTACACGGGAGAGAATGGGGAAGTCGAAGATTGAATCATGGGAGAAAATGAAGAAGCTGATGAAGGGCACATTCTTACCTTACAATTATCAATCACTCATGTATCAGAGGTTGCAGAATCTGAGGCAAGGGACGAAGACTGTTAATGATTATGCTGATGAATTTTATCAACTGATTGCTCGAAATGATATTATGGAGACGGTAAAACAGTTGACTGCTAGGTTTGTTGGAGGTTTGAGAATGCAGATACAGGATATGGTGAATATGTTTGATCCTAGATCTGTTGCTGAAGTGCACCAGAAAGCGTTGGGTTGGGAGAAGCAGGGAAGACGTGGAGGTGGTGTGTTTACGAGTTCCAATACTCAGAACAAAGGTGCTAGTGGGTGTTCCAATGTTTCGAAAGCTGTCAGTAAACCTGTTGTGAATGAAGTTGCAAAGGCGAAGGTCAACAACAATTTCAAGTGTTATAATTGCCAGGAGTTGGGTCACAAGAGTAATGAATGTCCGAAGCCAAAGAATCGAACTATGATTGCTGAAGTTGAAGCTGAGGATGTTGGCGAGGATTATTCTAGTCCAGTTGAAGAAAATGAACAAGATATCGCGTCGGGAGATGAAGGATGTAATCTTATGATGAGGAGATTATGTTTGACACCAAAGCAGGAAGAAGAGGCTAGTTGGTTGAGGAGTAATATCTTTCAGTCGACATGCATTATACTGGGGAAGGTGTGTAAAATTGTGATTGACGCTAGAAGCTGTGACAATATTCTTTCTTCTGAAGCTGTGAGAAAGTTGAAGTTGAAAACGGAGAAACATCCTAATCCTTACAAGTTAGCATGGCTAAGAAAAGGAGGAGAGGTGAAGGTGGACAGACGAGTTCAAGTTCCATTTTCTATTGGGACGAAGTATAAAGACGAGATTTGGTGTGACGTTGTGGAGATGGATGTTTGTCACTTGCTTTTGGGAAGACCATGGCAGTATGATCGAGCAGTGCAGCATGACGGTCGGACCAATAGCTACAGTTTTATGTTTGAAAGGGTTAAGATCATTTTGGTTCCCAAGAAGAGACAACAAGGAGAAAGCAAGTCAGAAGAGATTGAAGAGCTGAAGACTTTGTTGACTCTGAAAGAATTTGTTGAAGAAGTAGAAGAGAGTCCAGAGGTATTTTGTTGATTGGTCGAGAGTGTAATGAAGTGGTTGAAATTCCTGAAGAAGTGAAGACAGTACTGGAAGAATTTGACGATGTATTTCCTAAGGAGCTGCCAACGGAGTTACCACCATTGAGGGAGATACAACATCAGATTGATCTTGTGCCAGGGTCAGTGTTACCTCACAGACCACATTACCGAATGAGTCCCAAGGAGCATGAAGAACTAAGGAGGCAAGTGGAAGAGTTACTTGAACAAGGACGCATACAAGAGAGCTTAAGTCCTTGTGCTGTACCAGCATTGTTAGTACCTAAGAAGGATGGTTCGTGGAGGATGTGTACTGATAGTCGGGCATTGAACAAGATTACTGTTCGTTACAGATTTCCTATGCCTAGGCTGGATGACTTGCTAGATCAGTTGAGTGGAGCTATAATGTTTTCAAAGATTGATCTTAAGAGTGGTTATCATCAAATTCGAATCAGACCAGGGGACGCATGGAAGACAACATTCAAGACGAGGGAAGGATTGTATGAGTGGCTGGTTATGCCGTTTGGTCTATCGAATGCACCAAGTACGTTCATGAGGGTGATGAATCAAATTTTCAGGCCATACATTGGGAAGTTTGTGGTAGTTTATTTTGATGATATTCTGATCTATAGTGCTAGTACAGAAGAGCATATTCAGCATTTGCGGAAGGTGTTAATTATTCTTCGTGAAGAGCAGTTTTATGCAGCAACAAAGAAGTGTGTGTTCATGACTCGAAGTGTTTTATTTTTGGCGTATGTTGTATCTGAGAAGGGTATCCGGGTGGATCAAAGTAAAGTTGAAGCTTTAGAAATTGGCCACAGCCTAGGACTATCACTGAAGTTAGAAGTTTTCATGGGTTGGCATCATTCTACCGAAGATTCATTCCACACTTCAGTAGCGTGATGGCACCAGTTACTGATTGTATGAAGGGAAAGCAATTTTATGGTCAGAGGAAGAAGGATATGCTTTTGAGCGGATCAAAGAACTTTTGACGACGGCACCAATTCTTGTTTTACCAGATTTTCAGTTGTTGTTCGAGTTACATACCGATGCATCTAAAGTTGGGGTTGGTGGAGTATTGAGTCAAAGTGGAAGACCAGTTGCTTATTTCAGTGAGAAGTTATCTGGAGCTAAGTTGAGATATAGCACTTATGATGTTGAGTTTTACACAATTGTTCAAGTTGTGAAGCACTGGAGACATTATCTGTTTCAGAAGGAGTTTGTTCTCTATACGGATCATGAAGCTTTGAAGCATTTGCAAGGGCAGGACAAAATTTCAGCTAGGCACGCTTCATGGGTCAAGTATCTTCAGCGGTTTACTTTTGTTGTTAAACACAAATCAGGGTGACGAATCGTGTAGCTGATGCATTGAGCAGGAGGAATCATTTGTTGACAACGATGAAGGTTGAAGTGACAGGATTTGAGCTATTGCCAGAATTGGTTGAAGAGGATCCTTACTTTGCAAATTTTGTTGAGAAAGTTAAGGATGGGAGTACTGATGAGTTTGTGTTGATTGAAGGATTCTTATTCAAAGGGAATCAATTATGCATACTAGATTGCAGCTTGAGAATGAAAATTATGAAAGAGTTGCACGAAGAAGGGCATGTGGGTAGAGATCGAACATTGTAGTTGATTTCACAGTCTTATTATTGGCCGTCAATGAGAAGGGAAGTTGAAAGGTTTGTGCGTAGATGTCATGTTTGTCATGTTTCGAAAGGGACAACTACAAATGCGGGATTGTATATGCCATTACTTGTTCCTACAAAACCGTGGGTAGACATTAGCATGGATTTCGTGTTGGGTTTGCCGAGAACTCAAAGGGGGAATGACTCTATATATGTTGTAGTGGATCGGTTTTCGAAAATGGCACATTTTATTGCTTCCAAGAAGACGGCGAATGCTGTTCATGTTGCTCAGTTATATTTTAAGGAGATCTATCGACTACATGGGTTACCAGAGTCTATCGTGTCAGATAGAGATACCCGTTTTCTGAGTCATTTTTGGTTAAGCTTGTGGAAGATGGTGGGAACAAAGCTGAATTTTAGCAGCGCTTACCATCCGCAAACTGATGGGAAAACGGAGGTGGTTAACAGATCGTTGGGAAATTTATTGAGATGTCTGGTGAAAGATAATCTGAAAAGTTGGGATGTGAAATTAT
Source organism: Allium cepa (assembly GCA_030765085.1). Lineage (NCBI taxonomy): Eukaryota > Viridiplantae > Streptophyta > Magnoliopsida > Asparagales > Amaryllidaceae > Allium > Allium cepa. The sequence goes on along the minus strand of CM060937.1, from coordinate 760,688,902 downwards.
GTCAGGCAAAGTTTGCTCATAATCATGCGGTGAATCGTACTACAGGATTCAGTCCATTTCAGATTGTTTATTCAAACTTGCCAAAGGGGCCGTTGGATTTAACGGCAATACCACAATCAAAGGGGATAGTTAAACGAGCTGCTGATTTTGTTGATAGTTTGACGGAATGTCATAGAATCGTTCAGGAACGATTGGAGAAAGCGAATGAGAAGTATAAAAGATCCGCAGACTTGAAACGAAGAAATGTTGAGTTTAATGAAGGAGACTTAGTGTACGCTGTGTTTAACGAAGGATCGTTTCCCAATAGGTGCTTATAACAAGTTGAAAGCCAGAAAAATTGGTCCTGTGGAAGTTGTGCAACAGATCAATGAAAATGCATTCACGGTGAAGCTGCCGGAGGATGTGTATACGTCTGATGCGTTTAATGTTAAACATCTGGTACCTTATTATGGGTATAAACAAGCTGATGGGGAAGAGAATACAAATTCGAGGACGAATTTTTCTCAATCCGGAGAGGAGATGATGCAGCACGACCTAAGGAATGCGTTTTAGACCCTTCACGACCTAACAAGGGCTTAAGCCATTCGGGTTCTTTAGATCGTGTACGATCAAAGGCTACAGGTGGAGCACCACGAGATAACAAAGTAGCAGCACGAGTTGAGAATGCGCAGGGCTTAAGTCGGCTACGACCTAAGGGAAGTACTTTAGGTCGTCTACGAACTAACGAGTGTGCTGAAGAAGGGAGCTCATGACCTAAGATAAGTCACGTACGGTCTACGACCTAGTTAGGTCGCGTGAAGTGATGCAGCAGTTTTCCTCTTGAGTCGCTGAATTTAGGTCGTGGCAATGTTAAGTCGCTAGTAGTTGAGTCATTTGTTTGTCTGTTTGTTAAGTCGCGGTACTGTATATATGTGATGAGTCGTTTGTACTTAAGTCGTAGGTTGTATGAGTTTGTTCGTAAGTATTTGTTTTCGTTAGGTCGGCAACGACCTTTGTAAGTCGTAGGTCGCCAAGCAACCTAAGTTGAGTCGCGTGTTATTTGGATGTGTTGTAGCCTATAAATAGGCGTGTGGGGGTCATTTGTAAAGTTGTTAATTTTGGAATAAACTCTTTTTTGTTAGCTTTGTGCTTTCATTAAATTGGTAGTCGAGTGTGATCTCCTATCTCCACTTACGGTATTCGAGTGCGCTCGAATCAACGTTCGTTGAAGCCAATTCGCGGAATCAAGTGCGCTTGATCAACGCTCGAAGAATTGTAGATCTCTTTTCACGGTATCGTGCGCGATCAACGTGTCAGAGATAGCTAGAATTCGGTATCTTCGAATCAACGAATTTGGGCCTTTTAATATTTCTCAATCCACTGATTGCTACTTTCACTGTTCCATCTAATTTTTATATTATCCGCTGCGTCATGTGTTGTGACCTTTCTTTCTCTGGCACACTTGTGTACCTGTTCAAGTCCATAGTTGCTTCATACTGCTACTTGGTCTGACTTGTATCACTTGTGTCTTGAGCTTCTGGCCTGTATTTTGATGTTGCCACTGTGTTTCATTTGATCTGTTATGTTGGTGCCAATTTTGTTATTCTGGATGCACTTGTCTTGAAACACTGAACTTGTTTCAGTAGTTAGTTCGAATTGTTGTTATTCCCTGGACTTGAACTTGATTTTTACACATCTTCAAATCTTCACTTGGTTGTTGACACTGGTCTGCTGTCATGTTGCTTGTGCACTTCACTGAGTTTCACTGCCATACTTATACTTCTGCACTTGTAACTCTGGTTGATCTTGTTTGATTTTTTGGACAACTTTCTTGTAATGTTATACTTGAGCTTCACTGTGTCACTGCATTTGTTTGAGACTGTGTCATCTTTGCTATGATTTAACTTGAACTTCTGCAGTGTTCGGTCTGGTCTGGTCTGCATACATGATTGTTGCAGTCCATTTTGCTGTTAGTCTTCGTTGCATTCATGTCATGTTGCCTTATGTTGAATCCAATTTCAAAACTCGGGTTTGACCTTGTGCTCGTGTCGTGATTTTGAATATATTGCATGTGAGTTGAACCCGGCTTTTCATTTGGGTTTGACCTGTGCTCACCTCTCCCTGTAGCATTATCAAGTGTATACCGATGTGCACGGCCTTGTGGCATGTACAGTGATACACTGTGCATGTCACACTGTTCGTGTGTGATGAATTCAAGTGTGAATGTTGACGAACAACCCAAATAACCGAGGCAAATAATATTTTTAAAAATCATATTTCATTTTAAATTGCAAAAACATTTCTTTTTCAATTTTACTGCGTTAGTGAATATTTTTGCAGATTGCTCAGATGCTGGATTCAAACTGGAATGCAGTTGAAGACAAAATACGAGTGTGAGTGATATGTAGTGAGGTTATTAGTGTAAACTAAATTGTGATGTAATCAAAAATGTATATGTATAGTGAGAGCTTGAATTTGTACTATTCAAGATTGTAATAAATATTTGTTTGAATAAAATTTCTGTTTGAATTCATATTCTGTGTAACTTGTTCTGTTTGAATTCAAATTCAAATTCTGTGTAAATTATTTTATTCAAAAAATATTTATTTAATCTATGAAAAACAAAATAGTACATTACCAAATACATTTAAATGAATATATATATATATATATATGTTTATTATCATCAAACAAAAACACACAAGCGCATATTCAACATTCTCCCCCTTTTGATGATAACAAACATATAATTAGGATTCTGACTGTTTTAAATGTATTTGATCAATGATATACTCTAATTGCTCCCCCTATTTAAATGCTTCCTCTCTACATGATGCTCCCCCTACATATATGCATACAAATAGAAATATATAAATAAGTCTAGATGCAAATGGAAAATTATTTGACCTTTACTTGATTCTATTTGACAAAATCTTAACTTTTCTTTCCCCCTTTTGTTATCAGCAAAAGAATAATAGTATTAGAGAAAAATAGAGATTAAGTGATCAATATTAATCCAATACTAAACTCAAATTGAATATAAATATTAAACTTCAATAAAAATCAAACAAAAATCATAACTACCCTTGTTAGGCGCATATTCCACTTTTAGAATGATGGAAATGGTATTCTCATATAAAATCATACAATTCTATCTACTTGTGGTACATTTATATCAGGAATTTGAATATCTACTAATCATGCATAACCGTTAGGACTTTTAAATGAGATTAGTAGTATTCCAATTTAATTTAAAAAATGAAAATCAAGTATCTTCTAACCACGCATGACCGTGAGGACTTTTAAATGGGATTAGAATCAACTTGCCTATTTAATCAATTAATTTTGATATGCGTTCCATACATGCATAACCGTAAGGAGTTTTAAATGAGCATGGAAGCACATAATCAAAAATCCAAGTAATTCACCCGTGCATAACGGTGAGGACTTTTAAATGAGAGTGAATACTTTGGATTTTTTTTTAAAATGTGACATGAAAAACAAATGATTCCTGATTATAGTACCACATATCGACAAACTATATTGAATATTTGATAAACCATGGTCGATAGAAATAATGATAGATATAGAAATGGTCATGGAATCTTTACCCAACAAAAAGTTTTATAATTCTTGTTTGAATTCCTAAGGAAATTTTCCAAATATACTCTCTTGAGTAATGTATGTTAAATATCAACACTTACCACCTTTTCAATCACTATTTATCTTTTTGTTAATTAGTAGGTAGTCAGATTAGTCAAAATTTGTCATTTAAAAACAAAAAATAAATGACTAATATGAAAGTATGGTCAAAAATGATTTTCTCGGGGGGGTTATATTAATTTCTGCTATTTGAAAATTATTTAAAATGAACAATATGCAGAAATTTTCTTTTAAAAACGATGCAGTTACTAAATGTCTCAACAATCACGTTCAACTAGTAATTTTTCTATCAACTAAATTACCAGTGTAATCTGCATCTGAGTTTCTCTTTCAATCCAAAATATCACTAACTAAAATTGATAAACCTGACCATGAAGTGTGCATCAAAAATTTCAAACACAATTTTAGCAATAATTTAAATGACATTTTTTGGATTTGAATTGAAGCCATGTAAACAATCAGAAAACCGTGAATATAGAGCAAGCATGTTGAACAAGTCAGAATCAAAAATTATCATTTCTACAATCATCTCAATATTGGCTAATTTCATTCAGAATACGGTGCAGATTATCACAGAAATATACCTTCACCTGTTTTACCTTTACGATAATTTTACGTGATTGCCCATTGTGATTCTGTCACCTTTGTACTAGGCTAAGGAACATTGCTTTTTTGCCCGTTGTGTTTCTGGAACAGCCAAAATCCAGAGAACACCGTTGTTGTTCCTTAGCCTGCCACCATACCTACACGGGAAAAGATTTATGTGACCTATTTGTTTTTATAGGTCCATGGTTGTTAGTGGCAGAAGATTTAGAAAAATAATTTTGTGGAGACCCAAAACTGTTTATATATGTTCCATTTGGCACCCAAATTTGTTTAACTTTGAGAGATTTTATATTGTGCCTTTTGGAACCCAAATTAGTATGGTTTTCACATGTTTGGGTCTATACCTACAATTATTGTGATTGTGTCCATATTTCCTACAAATTGTGCACATTGAATTTTCTTGATTAATCTTGTTTTCAACAATTTTAGGTTGATTATATCCAAGCCCATTTCTATCCATGTTAACAGTTTGCTTTCCTAATAGCATATTCAACGATTTTTCATTTTTTGAAAATTTAGCTAAAGTCATTGACAATTGTTGGACTTGTGTTTTGAGTGATTCATTTTCGTTTAACAATTGTGTGCACTTTTGAATAGAATTCTCTCTCCTAGTATTTTCACTCTCTTTCAAAATCTGAATTTCATTCTCAAGCGATTTTATATTGATTTCTGATTTTTTTATTTATTCTTCGAATGTTGGACACTTATCACACTTAGGGATCCTACTTTGATAGGTTTTAACTAATTGGTCAAGTTGTTCATTTAATTCTATCAAAGTGTCTTTTTGTGTTTCAAGTTTGGCATACTTCTCCCTAAGTCGTTCAAAACAGCCATTCACTTCGTGGAAATAAATAAGTAATTCAGAGTGAGTGAGTTTTGATATCTCCCTTACCTTCTTATTGTGCTCTCTGTTTAATTTTTGATTTAGAGCTGGATTTCCGTATTTGCGGTTCCTCCTTTTTAATTTCTTCATTAGTAATGCCAGCTCGGCTGCTCCATCATCATCATCCTCATCACAACTGCTATTTACCAATCCTGTTAAGCACATTTCTTTAACTGAGTCGATTGTGGAGGACATCTCATTGTTGTTGACTTTTGCTCCATATATTGCATCGAGAGTATTCCAGATTTTCTGTGCATTTTCACAATGAGAGACGAAATAAAAATTATCATGATTAATATGAGAATATAATATATGCATAGCAAGAGCATTAATTGAGATAATTTCCTTATTTGTTATATCACACCCATTTTCAATAATATCCCAACATTTTATATTAACAAATTTTAAATAAAATTCCATTTTTAATTTCCAGTTCAAAAAATCTGTTCCATCGAAAAAAGAAGGAATAATATTGGAATGATCCTCAACAAAAGTATTATCTAATGGATTCATGACTCTAGAGTTAAAGAAAAATACTGTGCTCTGATACCACTTGTAGGATCTAGATTAACCCTAGAGGGGGGGTGAATAGGGTTATAGCAAATTTTCTCAATTTAAACACAGAAACAAACTGCATAAATAAATATGCTGAAAAGTAAAGCACACACAAAATTTACCCAGCTTCGGCAACCCCTGCCTACTGCTGCATTCCCAGATTTCTATTAGAATTAAACAGTATCCCGCTTACAAATACTCTACTACTTGCAAACCTTTGCTCCCGCTCACAAACACTCTACTAGACTCGCACACCCTGCTCCGCCTATAGAGTTTCGTTTACTCGCAAACTCTGCTCCCGCCTGTAGAGTTTTGCAAACTCGCACACCCTGCTCACTGAACTAATTCTAACTAGACAATCTGACACTACCTACAACCTAGGTGGTGATTTACAAATTCTTTGACTCTAAAAGAAAAAACAACTTCAAAAATACAAGCAGGAGCAAAAATTAAAATATAAACTAGAATCCCTCATTTTTGCTCAAAATAAAAGAAAACAAATTTAAAACTAAAAACCCCTTTTATAACCAAGAGCCCTTTTTATAAACCAGGCCGACCCATTATTCTTTAACCCGATCCACAAGAAAAAAATGCGGTCGGTCCTTTTTTTACTTTTGCTTGGCCCGTTCCTTTTTGTCGAATTAGGGCTTCGTTCCCTTTTCTGTGAAATTTGGGGCTTTGTTCTGATGATCGATTCTCTGACTTGTGTTGCTCTTTCTCACGCTCGTTCTCTGATGACCGATGGCTTGAGTCGCTTGTTCTCTGATAATTGATTCTTCGAGATTGCAGCTGCTCCTTTGATCGAGTTCGATAGATTGGTATGTCTTCTTTCTCGTTGCTGGTTTGACTGTTTGATTTTTAACTCGATGCCGATGATGATAGTTTGGGTTTGATATTTATATGAATTCGAATACATTTGCTTTCTTCGTTTCAATTCTATACTTTCCAAAACTTCAATCCTTGATGTGCACGTCTTTCCTGATTTCTTTCTGTCTTGATGCTCACGGCTTTGATTTTTGCACGTTCGATTCTTACTTGATTGATACGGTTTGAATCAATTTCTTGGTCATCACGGTGTGGATTTGACTTCGTCAATACTGCATACGCACTTGAATTTTTATCACTTGACTTCTGTATATTTTCACGATTTCGACACTACTTGGTTTTTGACTTCGAGCTTGTCTGATTTATCATATATCAGCTTGTACTTACTCGGTTTCAAGTATTGTCTTCATTGCATTGTCGTTCACTGTTTACATCTGTTATCGCTGCATCCATTTTGTTGCACTTGCTCATTGCTCCATTCATTTTCCATACTGGATTGTCCATGCTTGTGACATTTAACCATACTGTTACTTGTGATATTCATGTTGTTTGCAACTGTGTCACTTGAGACTGCTGTGTTGATCTTGTACTTCATGTTAGATCGAATTTCACTTGCTTCACCACTGTAACACATGTTACTGTCTACTTGAGTTTGCTTCTTTGGTTGTATATAGCTTGGTTCATGTGAACACATTTGCGTTGCATTGTAGTTGATTCATTAGTTTATTTGATATGTGTCTCTGATCTTTATCGGCACTGACTGTTGTCTTTGATCGTGGCTTCTTGTTTCATGTTTCAGCTGACTTGTGTCTGCATTGTGCATATTTATGATGCTGTGTTGTGACCTTTCTTTCTCTGGCACACTTGTTTCTTGAGTCGCTGAATTTAGGTCGTGGCAATGTTAAGTCGCTAGTAGTTGAGTCGTTTGTTTGTCTGTTTGTTAAGTCGCTGTACTGTATATATGTGATGAGTCGTTTGTACTTAAGTCGTAGGTCGTATGAGTTTGTTCGTAATTATTTGTTTTCGTTAGGTCGGCAACGACCTTTGTAAGTCGTAGGTCGCCAAGCAACCTAAGTTGAGTCGCGTGTTATTTGGATGTGTTGTAGCCTATATAAATAGGCGTGTGGGGGTCATTTGTAAAGTTGTTAATTTTGGAATAAACTCTTTTTTGTTATCTTTGTGCTTTCATTAAATTGGTAGTCGAGTGTGATCTCCTATCTCCACTTACGGTATTCGAGTGCGCTCGAATCAACGTTCGTTGAAGCCAATTCGCGGAATCAAGTGCGCTTGATCAACGCTTGAAGAATTGTAGATCTCTTTTCACGGTATCGTGCGCGATCAACGTGTCAGAGATAGCTAGAATTCGATATCTTCGAATCAACGAATTTGGGCCTTTTAGTATTTCTCAATCCACTGATTGCTACTTTCACTGTTCCATCTAATTTTTATATTATCCGCTGCGTCATGTGTTGTGACCTTTCTTTCTCTGGCACACTAGTGTACCTGTTCAAGTCCATAGTTGCTTCATACTGCTACTTGCTCTGACTTGTATCACTTGTGTCTTGAGCTTCTGGCCTGTATTTTGATGTTGCCACTGTGTTTCATTTGATCTGTTATGTTGGTGCCAATTTTGTTATTCTGGATGCACTTGTCTTGAAACACTGAACTTGTTTCAGTAGTTAGTTCGAATTGTTGTTATTCCCTGGACTTGAACTTGATTTTTACACATCTTCAAATCTTCACTTGGTTGTTGACACTGGTCTGCTGTCATGTTGCTTGTGCACTTCACTGAGTTTCAGTGCCATACTTATACTCCTGCACTTGCACCTCTGGTTGATCTGGTTTGATTTTCTGGACAACTTTCTTGTAATGTTATACTCGAGCTTCACTATGTCACTTCATTTGTTTGAGACTGTGTCATCTTTGCTGTGATGTAACTTGAACTTCTGCAGTGTTTGGTCTGGTCTGGTCTGCATACATGATTGTTGCAGTCCATTTTGCTGTTGGTCTTCGTTGCATTCATGTCATGTTGCCTTGTGTTGAATCTAGTTTCAAAACTCGGGTTTGACCTTGTGCTCGTGTCGTGATTTTGAATATATTGCATGTGAGTTGAACCCGGCTTTTCATTTGGGTTTGACCTGTGCTCACCTGTCCCTGTAGCATTATCAAGTGTATACCGATGTGCACGGCCTTGTGGCATGTACAGTGATACACTGTGCATGTCACACTGTTCGTGTGTGATGAATTCAAGTGTGAACGATGACAAACAACCCAAATAACTGAGGCAAATAATATTTTTAAAAATCATATTTCATTTTAAATTGCAAAAACATTTCTTTTTCAATTTTACTGCGTTAGTGAATATTTTTGCAGATTGCTCAGATGCTGGATTCAAACTGGAATGCAGTTGAAGACAAAATACGAGTGTGAGTGATATGTAGTGAGGTTATTAGTGTAAACTGAATTGTGATGTAATTGTGATGTAATCAAAAATGTATATGTATAGTGAGAGCTTTAATTTGTACTATTCAAGATTGTAATAAATATTTGTTTGAATAAAATTTCTATTTGAATTCAAATTCTATGTAACTTAATCTGTTTGAATTCAAATTCAAATTCTGTGTAAATTATTTTATTCAACAAATAGTTATTTAATCTATGAAAAAAAAAATAGTACATTACCAAATACATTTAAATGAATATATATATATATATATATATATATATATATATATGTTTATTATCATCAAACAAAAACATATAAGCGCATATTCAACAATATGTTGGGTTGAACAGTGATGGTATAATTATCTATGATGGAATTCTATGTAAGAGTGACATCTTGTATATTAAGTTGAATTGTATTTCACTTAAATAACTTGAATTAAGATGGTATTGAATTCGAAGAGACCGGAATCGGGTATTAATAAATACTCAAAACCACTTCGATTCTTTATAAATTGATGTATTGAATCAATAAGCTGAAATAAAATAATTTAAGTGAATTTGACTATTTAATCTAAGTTTGGTACTTAGAAATTGATGTGTGAAATAAGTAATGTCTACTACGACCTGTGAACTTGTAAATTGATATAAGTTACCCCGGGTTCATATTAGTTGTATGCTTTTGTATTCCATGTTAGATGGGTTTACTCACGCTGCTTTCCAGCCTGACCTGGGTGTTACTTTGATGTAATGCTCGGGTCAGACCGTGTATTACAAATTTTCAGGTAAGGACGTTCTGGAGCTCAGGAGGTGAGCTGGATGGCAGGGACGTATGGAGAGTTTCCACTATGATATTGTATATATCTGAGACATGTTAAATTGTATCTGTCTAATGTTGTATAAAATTGTTGTAACTCTGACATATCGATGTAAACTGATACATACAGTTTTCTTTGGTATGACTATTATTGATAATATATTTTATCCGCTGCGAATGTGAGTTTGTGTGTTTCTTTTCTGTTCTTCTTCTTTCTCTTTCTTCTTTTCTCTAAATATCTGGAATTTTTGGGATCGAAAATTCCCGGGTCCTAAAATTCCGATCCCGAAAATTTTAAAATGTTGAAATTTCCGGGTCGTTACATAAAAGACAAGTGTAATAACTCTTAATAAACATTAAGACAAATGTAATGATATTAACATGCAACTTAACAAGTGGCATGCTTATTGCCTTTCAAACTTAATTTTTTTTTATGTAAAAAAAATGAATTAGGAAAAGAGGAAAAAAAGGAAAAAGAACAGGCTGCACTCTTCTTCTTCATCTTTGAGACAAAAAGAAAGTAAAACTGAAAAAAATAAAATAAAAATAATATCAAAATTTAACAACAATTTCTTTTCAAGTGTTCAAACCTGAGACTCAAGAACAAAGCTCAATCCATCATAAAAGGGGTTCAATTCAGAAATCAGGCTTGGATTCAAATTAGCAAATCAAAAGAATCAGGATTGAAGCAACTTTTAGTTAAAAAAAAAGTTTCAAGAATTCAAATGATAAAAATCTGAAGCAAATCAAAGTGCCAGAGGAAAAAAAGGTATTTCAGAGTCCAAGTTTTTCAAAATTTTAACTGCCTCAAGCCTGCTCTGTTCAAATCAAAATGCAGGTGAGTAAACACTTTATTTAAAGGTTTAAAGTGGATAAATGATTGATGCATGCGAATTGTTGGAATGATGTGTGCTACGCATGTATATATATAAGCATGTTTTCTGTTATATGATTGTATGGAAGTATGCATGCCTGATGAATATATGTCAAAACTGTTCTTAGTTTTCAGAACTTAAATTTTTGATCAAAAATTCAAATATCCTTAATTAATCACAGTTAGGCCTTAGATTTCAAACAAAGTATGTTTGATTGAACCCAAATTTAGATTTAAAAGTATGTGTAAGTATGACAGGTTCATATTTTTCTGTAAATCAAGCAACATACAGTAGAAATTGAAACCTGCTGAAATTCAAACATCAAATTTTATTGTTTCACTCATATAATCTTGATTGTCACCAAGATTCGTGAATTTTAAGAACAAAATCTCAATTTTTAGCTTAGGATTGAGTATGCATGTTGGAGACGAACAGAAATCAGTTTTTGAGAAAATTCTGGAGGACAGAGGGACAAGGGAGGTTGGCGATTCGATTGAAGGTGGAGGAGGGATTGTCGATGTGGGGAAAATTATTGGAAGTGGCTATCATAGGTCGTGGAGGCGGTGGTAGGGCAGTCTAGGGTTTTATACCCAACAGTGACGAGGTTGGAATTTTGATCGCCATGTTGTCTCTGGACGATCGGAACGCATCAGACCTGAAGCATTGGACGCGGGTAGTCTGACGAGGGTTGGGTCTGGGTTGCACGAATTCTTATGGACAGTGACGTGGATTCAAGGTAATTTTTCTGATGATGTCTAGTTCAAGTTCGAGCTTTATTTCTCGATTTTGATTTCTTGCATGATCGTGGTTTTGGGTTGTCGTAATCAAGAGAGGGGATCGCCGTTGATGTGTCCAGATCATCAACGATGAACGGTATGTCGTGGTTCATCGGGGTAGGTGCACACGTGCACAGTTGTGTCAAAGAGTGGTGAGGGATGAAATGCTCGGGTTTCTTCGAAGGAGTTCGAGTTTTACTCGAAGCAGGAAGTGCGTAGTGGTTTCTTGTTTTTTTTCCCTCTGGAAGTTGTTAACCCTGGTGATATCTCGTGACTTGTTTGGGATTTTAGTTCTTTGGCTCGGGAATTCTTATGATTTTTCCCGGGTGTGTTTTCTAATAAATTACTGGTTTTAAGTTTTAAGGAAGGTAAAGGGAGATTCAAGAATAAAGAAGAAGAGGGGAAATTGGGCCGAGATTATGGGCCGAAGGAAAATTTCTTTTTGAAAAATTGAATAAGTAAGAAAGTAGAAGGAGATGGAAGATGTGGGCTTGGGCCAGTTAATTCACCAAGGCCACGTCTCCATTTTAATTAAGAAAATAAGATGTAAATTGAGTTCAAAAGCAGAATTAGAAATCGATTATCACACAGTTTTCGAGATTCAAAATTTCAAGTTAAAATTTTAATGATAAGGTTGAATTTGATTTATTTTATTAAATCCTTAAGGGATTTCAAATAGAATTTAATAATTAATTTGAATTAAGAAAGTGGTAAAATTAGTGTGTTGAGTCTTTGTTTTAGGGGCCTTAAGTGATTTATATAAGTAAATTTTCAAACATTTAAATTAAATAAGATTTAAATGATTAAGGAAATGGTTTATCTTAAATTTATTTAAAGACTTAAACAATAAATGTAACGACCTAAAATTTTCGATCCCGAAAATTCCAGATAGTTAGAGAAAAGAAGAACAGAGATAGAAGAAGAACATGATCTCAAACTCAGAGTCTCACATTCGCAGCGGATAAAATATAATATCACATAAATAATAGTTTTACAGATACCAAATAAATTATATTTCGCTGACACCATATGTAACGACCCGAAAATTTCAAACCCGAAATTTCCGGATAGTTAGTGAAACGAAGAAAGAGAAAGATTAAGAAACAGAAAACTCAAACTCAATCTCACAATCGCAGCGGATAAAATATAATAGCTAGTAGAATAACAGTTTATAAAGAAGAACTGTATCAGTACATTTACATTTTTACATCAGAGTTACAACAATTTCATAACACTGGACAGTTTTAAACAACATGTCCCAGATAAATAACAATATATATCACAGCGGATAAACACACTATACGTTCCTGTCCTTCAGCTCTCCTCCTAAGCTCCAGAACGTCCTTACCTGCAAATCTGTAATACTCGGTCTGACCCTGGTCAGACCGAGTATTACAGGGTTTCAGGTAAGGACGTTGTGGAGCTCAAGAGGCAAGCTGGATGGCAGGGACGTATAGAGAGTATCCACTATGATATTGTAGTATCTGGACATGATTGTTTTGTCCAATGTTTATGTAATTCTGATGTGTTTAAATGTAAATTAACAGCTATAGTTTTCTTTGTATAACTGCTATTTTATTTGATATTATATTTTATCCGCTGCGAATGTGAGATTGTGTGTTTCTTTCTGTTCTTCTTCTATCTCTTTCTTCTTTCTCTTTTTTCTTTTTGCTAACCATCTGGAATTTTTGGGAACGAAAATTTCGGGACGTTACATTTTAATTCAACTATTATTATAGTTTCAAATCCACTTATACATACATCCGGACATCATTAATAATCGAGTTTGTTTGTTCAATCCCAATAAAATTAGTATTTAATAATAAATAGATGTATACAAATTTTATAATATAGGAAAACTTAAAATGATACATTATATAAATGGATTTGAGTTGTAATAACTGCTGGATTATAAGTATCTGAAATTTATAACTCTTATAGTAAATTAATAAAGTATATACATAGATTCATGCAAACTTCATGATATTAAAATTTTAAGTGTATACACATATAAGTATATAAGTGTGAGTGTATATATGTTATGTGAATAGAAAGCGTTTTTTTTTTCTTTCAATGTATTGAATTTTCAAAGAATATTTAAAGTTAAAATCCTATATTTCAAGACACTAAAAATAAATTTTTGATAAGTTCAAAGGTATGATAGTTTAAAATAAGATTTAACAAATGTTCAACACACTTTCTTTTATACTTAAACATAATGTAATCTGTAAGAGTTTTTTAAAAAAAAAACATAAACATATATTAACAAAACATAAGGAATTTTAACATTTGTGGCTTAAGGGCCATGCATAATTACAAGTGGCATATTATTATTATTATTTTTAAATTAAATTTTAGATATTATGTTTTAGAAGGCCAGGTTGTTTTTGGTTCAAAACACATTCTTCTTCATTTCTTTCAAAAAAAAATCTAAATACAAACCTAAGATGGAAATTTCAAATTCAATAGCAACTCATCTTCTTTTGAAACCCAAACCAAAATTCAGCAATAAATAAAGGAAAGGGAAAACAAATCATAAGATAATAATAGGATAACAATAAACTTCATCAAGCTTTCAACTGAGTAAAGCAAGAAAAATCAAATCAAATTCAAGTGCAACTCATAGTTCAGATCAAATAGTAAGCCTCAGATTCAAACTCAACTTAATCAAGATCAACTTCAGTTTTCATCAAAATCAGATTTCAGATTCCAAGATATGTCCCATGTTCTTCTTTAATGGTGAGTAAACTGCTACTCATTTAATCCTAAATCTGGTTTGAAAATTTATGTTTGTATGTAAGCCCCTTCACCAGTTTTAAGAATCTATTAATTTGTTTGAATGGCTGTAAATATTGCTTATGTATATATAAAAAAAGAAAAAAAAGAAAAAAAGAAAAAAAAAGATGCATGTTTGAATCCAAGCATATACATGCCTCTGTTAAAAATGTTCAGGGTAGGATAAAAAAATTTAAAAAAATTGCAGGTGAGTAAACAAGCTCTGATTTGATTAAGTTTTGTTGCATGCAGAGATTTTCAAAGTAAATCGTTGAGTGCATGATCGTTTATATGATCATATATATATTTATAAGTATATATAAGAATATTTGGGTGCATACTTGTTATTGCTCTGTTCATATGCTTCAGATTGTAGAACTTTAACAAAAAAATTCATATATCCTTGCCTGATTCTCTTTAGAGTCTGATGTTTAAATGAAATTTGTTTGAATTAATAAAATTTACGATTTTAAAATATTTTCAAGCAGAATTTCAAGCTAGCTTTCAAATAAAACAAGATTTACAGTAAAAGCTTGAACATACCGAAATTTCGATATAAATTATTTGTGGATTCAAGAATACAATCTAGATTATTATCAGAAATAATGTTTTTTAAAATTAAAATCGTAAATTTTAAGCTTGAAAATCATAAGGAATTGAATGGTGATCGGAATTTGGGTTTCAAGCGTTCACTGATGACCGACAAGTTTTGGGTTTACGGGATTCTTGCTGGAACTAACCTAGAGGCTGTCGATATCAGTAAATCAGTTGCTGGATTTTTCAATCACCGAGGAGGCGAGAATTTGTAGAACTAGGTCATAATCAGGATTTTTAATCGTGGTTGATTTCAGGACCACTGCGACGTTGATAGGACTTGGGACTTGATCGCAAGTGAGGGAATGGGTCTGTGGGTCTATGATGAAGTGATGATCGAGGTGATGGTGTTTCTGGTGGCCGGAGTTGATAGTTTGGGAAGGTTTTTTGGTAATGGTTCGTTTCGATTTAGGTGTGCATTGACTCGATCTTGCTCTCGAGTTCGTACTGAAGCAATAAGGGTTGGGATCGAGTAGTGAAGCTTGGGATGACTTGCGGCGATGTTGGGGATGATCGGAGCGACATTCGACGCCGTGTACACGTGCACGGTGGGTCAGCAGTATCAGTTGGGTTGGTTGCTGAGTTGTTTGGGAAGATGAAGGAATGTCTCGAAGATGGTATCGAGTTTTGGTGGGTGGAACTCAAGTTTATACTCGTGTGAAATACTTGGAATTGGTCAGAAAGGTTTAAGCGTTGATAGAATCCAGGTTCTCGAGAAAAAAAGGGGAAGAAGGGAGAAACTCGGGGAGGAGCCGAGTGGTCTTGGGGTAAAACCTGAAGCAATAAGTTTTGAACAAGTTTTAAATGTTTTAAGATCAAATTTGTTATTTTATTATTTAAATTAAAACCTGGATTATACTATCTTATTTAAACTTACTTTTCTTTCTTTAAATTTTTTTCTTTAACAATTGATAAGAGGTTTCGAGAATTGGTTTAATTTTAAAGTGATTTTAAAATTTTAGTTCAAATATGATTTTATAAAGCAAGTTTTAAAATATAAGTTTTAAGAGCTTCTACTTGATAATGTTTTTTTTTTGTTTATTTTAAGGAACTTAAGTTTTCACAAACATTAAAATTTTCGAGTTAAATGATCACCTTATTCTAAAACTTAATTAATGATTTAATTAAGCAAAGGTAATCATGATGATAAAATGTTTCAAAATGGTAATAAGGCATTGATAAGGGAAGAATTATCCAGTTATATTTAATGAGATGAATGGGATTTATTAATTTGTTGATTAATTAAAGATAGTCATTTGATACTTGATTAAGTAATACTTAATGAAATTTATAAGTAAATTTACTTCGTGATGTAAATAGTGGATTGTAACTACTTAGGGAAGTAATTAATTAATAATTACTGAATGTAATTAAAAGTGTTAATGATGGAAGTAATTTGGATCAAATTATTTTGTATAATTAATCAAGGAATTAATTAGAGAATAAATTAAGGATCAATTTATTCAATGAAGTAATTCAGGAAAGTTAATTACTGGATGTTATTAATCAAGGATGATTAATAATTATAGTTAATAATTAATTTAATGAGGTAATTAAAGGTTAATTACTGTATTTGGTTAAGAATAAATTAATTTGTAAAATAAATTTAAGGGATGGATAAGAATGATATGGGAATCCTTTGATTAATTGTTATCCCTAGTATGTTCGTAATGATATGTGATAAGATATGTTTAATTTAAACTGTGATGAGGTGGTTTTCTATGGATACTGTGACATTCTGTATTTAAAAGTTGAATTGTATTTCACTTCGATAAATTGAGTTAAGATGACATAGGGTTCGAAGAGACCGGAGTCGGGTATTAGTAAATACCCGTAACGACTTCAATTCTTTATAGATTGATATGAGAAATCAGTAAGCCTGTTTCGAATGATTTAAGTGAATTGGACCATTTAATATAAGTTTGGCACTTAGAAATGGATGTGTGAAATAAGTAATATCTATAACAGTTTGTGAAGTTGTAAATTGATATAAGTTACCCGGGTTTATATAAATTGTATGCTTTTGTATTCCAAGTTGATGGGTTTACTCTCGCTGGTTTCCAGCCTGACCCGGGTGTTACTTTGATGTAATGCTCGGGTCAGACCGAGTATTACAGATTTTCAGGTAAGGACGTTCTGGAGCTCAGGAGGCGAGCTGGATGGCAGGGACGTATGGAGAGTTTCCACTATGATATTATATATATCTGGGATATGTTAAATTGTATCTATCTAATATTGTGAAAATTGTTGTAACTCTGATATATCATGAAAATTGATAGATACAGTTTCTCTTTGTATAACTGTTATACTATGTGATATTATATTTTGATCCGCTGCGAATGTGAGGTTTCTGTGTCTTGTTCTTGTTTCTTCTTCTTTCTCTTTCTTCTTTTCTCTAACTATCTGGAATTTTCGGGATCGAAAATTTCTGGTCGTTACATTTGGTATTAAAACAGAAGAATTCCTAACCAGTTTCAAATAAACAGAAATGGACTAGTTTAAAGCTATTTTCAAACTGGTATCAAAATCTACGAAGGTGTTTTCCGAAGTATATAAATTTAGATAAGTTTACTGATGAAACTAAATAATTAATTTAAGTATGTGGTTTATTTTAATTATTAAAGATTTTATAAATTAAAATAAAATCTTTCAATATAATTAATGGATAGTTTAATTTATATTTGTAATTAATGAGAAGGATAGTTAATTATTTATTATGACAATATAAGGTAAATGATTGAATTTAGTTAAAGATAATTACCTAATGGAAGTAACTAAAGGTTAGTTTATTTAATTTGAGTGGCTAAGGGACAATTATCGGATGGGAATAATAAGAGATGATTTACTATTTAAGTAATAATTACTTAATGTAAGTAATTAAAAGATAAATCTATTGAGTGTTAATTAATTTTATTAGAGGTTAGATTAATTAATGTTCAAGGTTAACTAATTAAGGATAATTAACCAATAGTATAATTACTTGATGAAAGTAATTAATTAAAGCTAAAATAAAATAATACGTAATCAGCCAGTTAAAATAATTAATTAAAGAAGGTTAACTAAGGGGAATAGATAGAGAATAATTAATTAATTGGGTTGGAATTAATAAATGATAAAATAAGCAGAATGTGTAATGATGGAAGTAATTAGTTAAATTAACCTTGTCTATGGATGATCGAATAATATTAAATGCCTTGGATTATTTGTATCCCTAGTATGTGTTTGTGATGCTATATGAAATGTTTTGTAATATGAGATGTTGGGTTGAATAGTGATAATGTGAATATCTATGATGAATTGCTGTGTGAAATGACATATTTAAGATTGAGTTGTATTCACATAAATAACTTGGGTTAAAATGACATTGGATTCGAAGAGACCGGAGTCGGGTGTTAGTTAATACCCAAAACCACTTCGATTCTTTATAAATTGATATTTGATATTAGTAGGCTGAAATGGAATGATTTAAGTGGATTGGACCTGTAACGATCGCGATTTTTCGTTGCCGAAAAATCGAACCGTTAGGGTTTTAGAAGAAGAAAGAGGTAGAAGAAGAAAGAAAAGAAAGAGAAGAGAAAACAGAAAAACAAGTAACAGAACGAGAAACAATAACAGAATCTCACAGTCGCAGCGGAACAACATATAATAGATAAATGAATATTCATTAAAACAAAAGAACTATACATTTTATACATTACATCACATTACATTACATCAATCAGAGTGTATGACAACAACAGCGGAAAGAAATACTATATACAATAGATAATAGACTACGCTATCTGGCTCGCCTCCAGATCTGCACAGCAACTCCCGAATCCAGAATAACCTGATAACCTAACTCTAGACTGCCCGTGTGGAAAATAGTGGGCACCCAGAGTTTAGGAAAGGAACAATAAACTCCAGGTCAGTCATGGGACTGGTGTGAGAACTCAAAAACAGATTATCTTTAAACAAGCAACAACAGAATTTAAATTTAACTTTCGAAATCCGCAATGCTTTTTGGAAAATGAAACTACCATAAGGCCTCCCGCCACACACACAATGCAAACGCAGAATTGGAGGAGATTTCTCCTTATGATAGTCAAAGATGCTTACTACGCGAAAATCAAATCATTTTTGATATTATTACTAGTGCATAGTGTAGAAAACAATTTCGAAAGTAGAATATAAATCCTAGCCAGCATAGACATTCCGAACTATGCCTACTATAGCTACCATCCAAACAGTGGTGACCACCATAAGTGAATGGCAGGTAATACAACTAAAACCGTACAAGGCGCGTATTGGAGGAATGGATTTCCAACAAATGGTCAGGCTAAGGAACTTCCTACTGCCACATGGGATCGCCTCTGGCGGGACGTCCCGAGAACTAACGTTACGGTTAGATCTCTGCCAACACAAGGCCGGGTTACCTCTGTAACTAGGTAACTACTACACGAATATGTCATCCCCCGGTCCTTTGGGACCTTTATCCGAGCGCTCGATCCAACAACACCACACAGAAATAGATATAGTGTTTTCAACATGAGTAAGTATCTGGGCTCCATACCATGATACCACCCTTTACCAGAAGGAAATGACATACCCTAAAGGGCGCGACCCTCATAACCTTGCCGCATATTCCTGTTTCGACCATTTCCGGGGAGTGAGGTCCTGACGAAGTCTCGTCCACAAAGCTACGCTTTGTACAACAAAGCCATGCTTTGGGTCCACAGATGACCAAAGCAAGATCACACAGATAAATGATCAACAAATGATCCAATCCAAACGATCAACCAATGATCATCACACAGCAGCACTCAGCATGCCACATTACCAGATTGGGAAATATCGCTGATAACCTTCAACTACATAACCTCTGAGCTCGTACGTCTCAGAGAAGGGTGTTAAGCTAAGAGAATAAATTCTCCGCCACCAACAGAAATGTATTTGAAAGAAATCTGCTCTATCTCTCAAAATGTAATGTCAGACACGTAACCATACAAGTCTGTTCCGGGTTCGAACAGAACCGAAGGCACTTCCAAAGAAGCCCTTGAAATCCGGGTATCCACAATCCCGATAAAATTTCCCATCACAAAGGAAATCTCCATATCGTAGCTAACGATGCAGAGACAATCGATAGGTCATCCTATCGTTCTCACAAATACCCGGTCTTCACGCCGGTCTTCAAATGCGATCCAAACGACGTATCGCATATTCGGAATGGGATATATGACACAAAGGTCCTCTCCCGGCTAAACCGAATAGCGAGCGCTTATTTTAAAAAAATAAGTGTGCATTCAATTCCAAACAAACACAATCAATACCATCCAAGGGTAAATATTGATAGTCGGTTATTTAACTATCAATAAAGATGCGCCACATCATCAGATTCCAAATAATTTTTCCAAAATTATTAAGTCCCAAAATATCTTTACAAGATATATATATATATATACACCATTTACAAATAATTGCCCCAGTTATTTGTTTTACCAAAACCACTTCACGATAAAATTTTCCACACTTAACCAATTTGAAAACCCATTTCAAATTAAACACCTTAACCATTTGAAAACAAATTTCAAATTACACAACTCAACCATTTGAAAACAAATTTCAAACCACCATTCATCCTTTATCCCTTTTTAAAACAAATTTCAAAACAACATATAAATCCTTACCGATTTATTTTTAAATTTTACGCTCCAAATTCGTGAATTTTATTTCCATCTTTAAAAATAAATCAACATTTATTTTTAAACCAATTTCCCTTCCTATATATAAATTCCAAAGTGGATTTAAATCCCAAATACCCATTCATAATTGATTTCAAATCGATTCCAAAATATTCGCCTACAATTTACCTTTAAAAGGTGAATTCACAAAAACGTTCCATTCCATATTGGAAAATCATTTCTAAACTTATTTAAAAATAAGTAATTCACAATTCAATTTATTTTCAACAATTCGAAAATATTCCATATGCTTAAACCATAGTTAAGTATTAATTTCATTCCTTTAAAGAAATATTCTTTTATTCACATTTATTTGGGTTAAAACGAATGTTGCGTAAAACATCGTTACGACAACCCAAAAACACTAGTATATGGGTTTGAAATTAAAAATAGATATATAAATCCAATACTATACCAATTATCCCCTTCTGTTTCTCGAAAACGTCTATTTCAACAATTAATGTTGAAATCTATGTTTTCAATACTCAATACATTTTAAAACACCTTTAATTCGTTTTAAATTCCATTTAAAACATTCCTTTCCCAAAAACAAACCCATTTTATTTAATAATCTATTCAATATTCAAAATAGTGAATATAGCCCACTTAACAAATTCCCATATTTCAATTTATCAAATTCGATGGATTTCAAATTTATAAACATAGTTTATAAATTCCATTTCTATTATAAACCCCAATTTTATAAATTCCTTTATTAACCCGATGCAATTTACATAACCCAATTTCATACCCAAAAGCCATATTGTAAGTTAAATACTTATAATATTATTTATTTACCAAATCGTTCCTTTGAACTTCACCAATTTAAAATCTTATCACTTACAAGATTTCTTTATGGTTTATAATAATTTCGACTAATGAAATCTTCATTTATTAACAATTTCTATAAAATTCCCCTTTTTAATGCCCAAATCCATTTTTATAAGTTAATAACTTATAAGCTTAAAATTTTCCAATAACCATTCGTTTTATAAATTTCACATTTATTAATCTATAAATCCTAGTGAAATTCATGTTATACATCAACTTAACACTTTATAAATTTATTCTATAATTTCAATAATTTTAATTTTAAAAACATCCATTTATAAAATCCTTTATATAAACCATTAATAATAATAACTTCCCAAAAACCAAATTTAACTATTTTATAAAAACCTATTATTGTTAAAAATTTCTTTTAAGTTATATTTTATAAAAATATAAATTTTTAAAACATAAAATTTTATCCATATATTTATTTTAAAATTTAATCAATTCAAAATTTTAATAACCCTTATTCTTTGAAAAATCGATTTAAAACCCCTTTTAAATTCAAAACCGTTATTTTAATTTTAAAAATTAGAATCCGATGATGCAACGACATCGAATGGTCAATCACGGGAATAACATCATATATCAATGTGATTATCAACAATCAACATAATATTTATAAACAAATAAATATGTGAGGAATCCAGTTGGATCCCTCCAACCTGTTACCCTGCACCCACAGACGTTAGCACAATACCAATTCCACTTCGAGGTGGAATAACGCGGTATATGGGATTTTATAAATATCCGCTTAATAACGGCGC
Organism: Allium cepa; assembly: GCA_030765085.1. Taxonomy (NCBI): domain Eukaryota; kingdom Viridiplantae; phylum Streptophyta; class Magnoliopsida; order Asparagales; family Amaryllidaceae; genus Allium; species Allium cepa. Next base: position 760,666,791 of record CM060937.1, on the reverse strand, counting down.
AATAGGGTCTCATCCGCTATACGAGGCGGGAAATCAAATCCGATATATACATATGCCAATATATATATATCGCTATATATAGTATATATCCTACTATATCTACTAGCACAATCAATCAACCATCAACAATCAATATTAACTATTCAAAATTTTAGACAAAACCTTTCGATTGAGTGAGGAGTTCTCACCTTGATTTTATTTCCGGTTTCGGCGTTCGTTTCGAATAAAATTAAACGAACGTTTAATTTTACCCGAAATTCAAACGAGCTCCAATCGACTCCAAACTAGTTGCATTGCGAAGAGCGCGACCATACGATTCCAACGCACTTTGATTCGCCCAAATCGGACCTCGCAGCAAAAAGATATCGCAGTTTAAAGTTTGTACACGATTTAAATATGAATAAATCAACATTATTTTACATTTCTCAACCTAAATTGATCCTGGCCGCACATCTCCTTCCCCCTCCTTCTCTTCGTTCACGGCAACTCCTCTCCAGGTAGAAAACGCACACCAAACCCATATGCACAAATCTAGGGTTCCATTCCACGACCTCCTCGATGAACTTGAACGCAATCAGGATGCGCCAAACGAACGGCCTCGACGAGAGCCACCAACGCCCCGAGCTAGGCCAAGCTCGGCCCCACCTGGTGCCTAGGGTTGCGTGCGCAACATCAGGGAACGCGGGTCCCCTACCTCCCCCATCGAGCCTCCATTTTCGATCATGACCGTTGGATAGCTAGACCTCACCATCCTCTACGACTTTCATGTTGGAACTTTTGCGAATCGATGCGTGGATTTGGAGATAATGAGGGATGAATTTCGCTCGTTTCTGGCCATAGACATGGAAGTGGCGGCTGGAGCAAAAATGGGCTAGGGTTTGGGAAAAGAAACAATGTATATATATCAATATTATTTTAATAATAAAATCTCCAATTTGACACTTTTGCAAACGAACTCCAAACGACGTGTGCCGCCAGGCGATCCTAAGGTTTTTCCGCATTCCGGACACAATGGAACAGGTTTCGTAAGCTAATTCGGAAGTATGTGAGAGATACGGCAATAAACAGTCGATTTAAATTTAAACCGATTTAAGCGATCTCTAGGCGTTTTGGCTTGTACCGGACAAACGGCAAATCCAAACGACTTGAAATTTGAAATCTTACAATAATATCACATTACGGATCCGATGAAACTGGTTTCGTCGAAATCCGAGACCGTTTGAAAAATGGCTATTTTAACTCGCCGAATTAAAATTAAAACGATATCGATGCGTTTCGAGCTGCCACGGTCAAACGACAACTCCGATTGCTACGAAAATTGAAATCCGATAATAACTAACTATTACGGATCCAATGGAACTCGTTTCGTTCAATTCCGAGACTGTTCAAAAATTGGCTATTTTTCAGTCGATAATTAAATATTAAAATATTCAATTTTTTCAAATTAACTCCAAATTCAGTTTTACAAGTTCCAAAATATTTCTATAACTTTAATATGATATAACAAAATTTTCCAAACCATTTCCAATCATATTTAACCCAATATCAAATTATTTGTGGAATTTCACTATTAAATAAATCGATTTAATTGCAAAATTAAATCCAAAATTCAAAATAAAATTTATTCGACTCCAAAAATTCACTTATTAATATTTAAAATTAATTAAATACTCAAATTCAAATTATTAAAAATTCTGGGTCGTTACAATCTTCCCCCCTTAAAAGAATTTCGTCCTCGAAATTGCAAGTTAAGGAGAATGATCCTAAACCGTTTATTATTTTTCCAAAGCTAATAGTTTTATTAACTTTCTAACCTAAATATTTTTATTAAAGATTCACTATTATTTCAATTAGCTTTCCAACTTCAATTATAGGTTTCAAACAACATTGTTTACTCAACAATTCAAATTTAAATTTAAATTCAAATTTCAAACTTTCAAAATTTTCTCAAAAATTTTTCTAACTCCCTAAATTTTCAAAAAATTTCGCCAGAGTCTCCTTTGCGCGGCTAGATCGGTACGACTACAAAACGGCTCTACGGCCCCTCAGAATCAAAAAGAAAAGAGAAAGCCAAGTGGCTGGAGAAGGAAATCATCAAATCTCATATAAAAACTGAAATACGTACCTTTTTGTCGAGCCATTCAATTTTTTAACTTTGAAATCAAAATCCCAATTCCTTTATAACCTGTATATCCTGCTAGCATAATATCCAATTATAATATTCAAACCAATTTGCCAATTCAATTATAAAATTTCCAATACATGCTTCTTATACCACTTTTAGCTTACTATTAAAGTTGCATATTCATTTTCATTCAACTTTGCATTCCAATTTTCATTTGAATTCAATTACATAGCTTTCAATTTTTACTAATTCAATTTCATTAACACTTAATGAATTTACATACAACCAACCAACAAGCAATAACGACCAATGTACATCCAATACAACCAAATTTTATTCGTTTTACTTACATTCAATTTGGTTCAACTGTTTTAATTCCAATTGGTTTAACATTCAATTGATTTTCATTCTATTATTCAACTATTTTCAAACGAATTTACACTTGCATGCATCATTTCATATCAACTTATTCATATTCTATTGATTATCATTCAATTCATACTTTAACTCAATGGCTAGTTCTTTTTTACAAATAAAATTGAATTCCATTTATATAACTTAAGTTCACATCTTTTTAACAATTTCATTTACTCACTTTATTCACTTACTTTGATATTAACATCAATTCTTTCAACATTACTTAACTTGCATTCCATTTCAACTTTATTTACATCATTTAATTCACTTGATTATTTAACTTTGATACAAATATCAATTTTTTATTCAACTTTGCTTAAGTTATTCCATTTAAACATCATTTGTTAATTAAACTTAAATTTTACTTATCAATTCAATTCGGATTTTAAATTCCAAAGTAAATCCTATTTAACTTTTACTTAAGTCAAATTCATATCAATATTCAAATTCATATTCCATTTTACTTAACTTAATTGTTTAACCATTTCAATAATTGGTTTTACTTACATTCTCCCATTTAATAAGTTATAAAACTTATTATTCAACTTCTAACTTATATTATAAGTTCAAAACCTTTTTTTCACTTATATTTATCAATTTCAAATTGAATTTTAATTTCAAATTGATTTATTACAACAAAACTTCAATTTTAAATTCATTATTGTAGCAAATCCATCACATAGAAACTCGAAAATGATACTGATGATGCTGCAGTCATCACCCTTATTATTTCCCAGTGACAATAGTGAAATCAATGCTAATTATTCTTTCAAAAAGTTTTCTTTCTATTCATAAATCACTTTTATAACCCTTTTACTTATATAATTTTTACTTCTTATATACATACATGATTATCTTACAATTGTAAATCATTATTAATTATAATTTCATCTTATGATTCATTGGTTTATACCATTATTCTTTTACAATAGTTGCTTTTATCAGCTTATTCAAACAACTTTTAATTATTTTATATATATATCATTTACAACAACCAAGCAATCAATTATATACATACTTCAATAATTCCTGAAAAATTATTTTCTTTTTATATATAAAATATAATCGAGGTAAAATTATTTCATTTACCCAATTTAAAACAATATTGTGTCGGATTGTTCTATTCAAGTGTTTAGGAACCCCTTCGATTCAGTTTTCGAGGCTGCGCCGACGAAGGTTCATATACCACTCAACAAACCAATCATCACAATATAAAACAATTTTATATTCACTAACAAATACGCACTCATATCTATTATTACACTCACACTCATTCTAGAGTACTGCTGACTCTATCTCTAATGAGTAACACCCAACAGAGCAGGTTGTCGCTTAACCATAAGCTCCGATACCAAATGTAACGATCGCGATTTTTCGTTGCCGAAAAATCGAACCGTTAGGGTTTTAGAAGAAGAAAGAGGTAGAAGAAGAAAGAAAAGAAAGAGAAGAGAAAACAGAAAAACAAGTAACAGAACGAGAAACAATAACAGAATCTCACAGTCGCAGCGGAACAACATATAATAGATAAATGAATATTCATTAAAACAAAAGAACTATACATTTTATACATTACATCACATTACATTACATCAATCAGAGTGTATGACAACAACAGCGGAAAGAAATACTATATACAATAGATAATAGACTACGCTATCTGGCTCGCCTCCAGATCTGCACAGCAACTCCCGAATCCAGAATAACCTGATAACCTAACTCTAGACTGCCCGTGTGGAAAATAGTGGGCACCCAGAGTTTAGGAAAGGAACAATAAACTCCAGGTCAGTCATGGGACTGGTGTGAGAACTCAAAAACAGATTATCTTTAAACAAGCAACAACAGAATTTAAATTTAACTTTCGAAATCCGCAATGCTTTTTGGAAAATGAAACTACCATAAGGCCTCCCGCCACACACACAATGCAAACGCAGAATTGGAGGAGATTTCTCCTTATGATAGTCAAAGATGCTTACTACGCGAAAATCAAATCATTTTTGATATTATTACTAGTGCATAGTGTAGAAAACAATTTCGAAAGTAGAATATAAATCCTAGCCAGCATAGACATTCCGAACTATGCCTACTATAGCTACCATCCAAACAGTGGTGACCACCATAAGTGAATGGCAGGTAATACAACTAAAACCGTACAAGGCGCGTATTGGAGGAATGGATTTCCAACAAATGGTCAGGCTAAGGAACTTCCTACTGCCACATGGGATCGCCTCTGGCGGGACGTCCCGAGAACTAACGTTACGGTTAGATCTCTGCCAACACAAGGCCGGGTTACCTCTGTAACTAGGTAACTACTACACGAATATGTCATCCCCCGGTCCTTTGGGACCTTTATCCGAGCGCTCGATCCAACAACACCACACAGAAATAGATATAGTGTTTTCAACATGAGTAAGTATCTGGGCTCCATACCATGATACCACCCTTTACCAGAAGGAAATGACATACCCTAAAGGGCGCGACCCTCATAACCTTGCCGCATATTCCTGTTTCGACCATTTCCGGGGAGTGAGGTCCTGACGAAGTCTCGTCCACAAAGCTACGCTTTGTACAACAAAGCCATGCTTTGGGTCCACAGATGACCAAAGCAAGATCACACAGATAAATGATCAACAAATGATCCAATCCAAACGATCAACCAATGATCATCACACAGCAGCACTCAGCATGCCACATTACCAGATTGGGAAATATCGCTGATAACCTTCAACTACATAACCTCTGAGCTCGTACGTCTCAGAGAAGGGTGTTAAGCTAAGAGAATAAATTCTCCGCCACCAACAGAAATGTATTTGAAAGAAATCTGCTCTATCTCTCAAAATGTAATGTCAGACACGTAACCATACAAGTCTGTTCCGGGTTCGAACAGAACCGAAGGCACTTCCAAAGAAGCCCTTGAAATCCGGGTATCCACAATCCCGATAAAATTTCCCATCACAAAGGAAATCTCCATATCGTAGCTAACGATGCAGAGACAATCGATAGGTCATCCTATCGTTCTCACAAATACCCGGTCTTCACGCCGGTCTTCAAATGCGATCCAAACGACGTATCGCATATTCGGAATGGGATATATGACACAAAGGTCCTCTCCCGGCTAAACCGAATAGCGAGCGCTTATTTTAAAAAAATAAGTGTGCATTCAATTCCAAACAAACACAATCAATACCATCCAAGGGTAAATATTGATAGTCGGTTATTTAACTATCAATAAAGATGCGCCACATCATCAGATTCCAAATAATTTTTCCAAAATTATTAAGTCCCAAAATATCTTTACAAGATATATATATATATATACACCATTTACAAATAATTGCCCCAGTTATTTGTTTTACCAAAACCACTTCACGATAAAATTTTCCACACTTAACCAATTTGAAAACCCATTTCAAATTAAACACCTTAACCATTTGAAAACAAATTTCAAATTACACAACTCAACCATTTGAAAACAAATTTCAAACCACCATTCATCCTTTATCCCTTTTTAAAACAAATTTCAAAACAACATATAAATCCTTACCGATTTATTTTTAAATTTTACGCTCCAAATTCGTGAATTTTATTTCCATCTTTAAAAATAAATCAACATTTATTTTTAAACCAATTTCCCTTCCTATATATAAATTCCAAAGTGGATTTAAATCCCAAATACCCATTCATAATTGATTTCAAATCGATTCCAAAATATTCGCCTACAATTTACCTTTAAAAGGTGAATTCACAAAAACGTTCCATTCCATATTGGAAAATCATTTCTAAACTTATTTAAAAATAAGTAATTCACAATTCAATTTATTTTCAACAATTCGAAAATATTCCATATGCTTAAACCATAGTTAAGTATTAATTTCATTCCTTTAAAGAAATATTCTTTTATTCACATTTATTTGGGTTAAAACGAATGTTGCGTAAAACATCGTTACGACAACCCAAAAACACTAGTATATGGGTTTGAAATTAAAAATAGATATATAAATCCAATACTATACCAATTATCCCCTTCTGTTTCTCGAAAACGTCTATTTCAACAATTAATGTTGAAATCTATGTTTTCAATACTCAATACATTTTAAAACACCTTTAATTCGTTTTAAATTCCATTTAAAACATTCCTTTCCCAAAAACAAACCCATTTTATTTAATAATCTATTCAATATTCAAAATAGTGAATATAGCCCACTTAACAAATTCCCATATTTCAATTTATCAAATTCGATGGATTTCAAATTTATAAACATAGTTTATAAATTCCATTTCTATTATAAACCCCAATTTTATAAATTCCTTTATTAACCCGATGCAATTTACATAACCCAATTTCATACCCAAAAGCCATATTGTAAGTTAAATACTTATAATATTATTTATTTACCAAATCGTTCCTTTGAACTTCACCAATTTAAAATCTTATCACTTACAAGATTTCTTTATGGTTTATAATAATTTCGACTAATGAAATCTTCATTTATTAACAATTTCTATAAAATTCCCCTTTTTAATGCCCAAATCCATTTTTATAAGTTAATAACTTATAAGCTTAAAATTTTCCAATAACCATTCGTTTTATAAATTTCACATTTATTAATCTATAAATCCTAGTGAAATTCATGTTATACATCAACTTAACACTTTATAAATTTATTCTATAATTTCAATAATTTTAATTTTAAAAACATCCATTTATAAAATCCTTTATATAAACCATTAATAATAATAACTTCCCAAAAACCAAATTTAACTATTTTATAAAAACCTATTATTGTTAAAAATTTCTTTTAAGTTATATTTTATAAAAATATAAATTTTTAAAACATAAAATTTTATCCATATATTTATTTTAAAATTTAATCAATTCAAAATTTTAATAACCCTTATTCTTTGAAAAATCGATTTAAAACCCCTTTTAAATTCAAAACCGTTATTTTAATTTTAAAAATTAGAATCCGATGATGCAACGACATCGAATGGTCAATCACGGGAATAACATCATATATCAATGTGATTATCAACAATCAACATAATATTTATAAACAAATAAATATGTGAGGAATCCAGTTGGATCCCTCCAACCTGTTACCCTGCACCCACAGACGTTAGCACAATACCAATTCCACTTCGAGGTGGAATAACGCGGTATATGGGATTTTATAAATATCCGCTTAATAACGGCGCAATAGGGTCTCATCCGCTATACGAGGCGGGAAATCAAATCCGATATATACATATGCCAATATATATATATCGCTATATATAGTATATATCCTACTATATCTACTAGCACAATCAATCAACCATCAACAATCAATATTAACTATTCAAAATTTTAGACAAAACCTTTCGATTGAGTGAGGAGTTCTCACCTTGATTTTATTTCCGGTTTCGGCGTTCGTTTCGAATAAAATTAAACGAACGTTTAATTTTACCCGAAATTCAAACGAGCTCCAATCGACTCCAAACTAGTTGCATTGCGAAGAGCGCGACCATACGATTCCAACGCACTTTGATTCGCCCAAATCGGACCTCGCAGCAAAAAGATATCGCAGTTTAAAGTTTGTACACGATTTAAATATGAATAAATCAACATTATTTTACATTTCTCAACCTAAATTGATCCTGGCCGCACATCTCCTTCCCCCTCCTTCTCTTCGTTCACGGCAACTCCTCTCCAGGTAGAAAACGCACACCAAACCCATATGCACAAATCTAGGGTTCCATTCCACGACCTCCTCGATGAACTTGAACGCAATCAGGATGCGCCAAACGAACGGCCTCGACGAGAGCCACCAACGCCCCGAGCTAGGCCAAGCTCGGCCCCACCTGGTGCCTAGGGTTGCGTGCGCAACATCAGGGAACGCGGGTCCCCTACCTCCCCCATCGAGCCTCCATTTTCGATCATGACCGTTGGATAGCTAGACCTCACCATCCTCTACGACTTTCATGTTGGAACTTTTGCGAATCGATGCGTGGATTTGGAGATAATGAGGGATGAATTTCGCTCGTTTCTGGCCATAGACATGGAAGTGGCGGCTGGAGCAAAAATGGGCTAGGGTTTGGGAAAAGAAACAATGTATATATATCAATATTATTTTAATAATAAAATCTCCAATTTGACACTTTTGCAAACGAACTCCAAACGACGTGTGCCGCCAGGCGATCCTAAGGTTTTTCCGCATTCCGGACACAATGGAACAGGTTTCGTAAGCTAATTCGGAAGTATGTGAGAGATACGGCAATAAACAGTCGATTTAAATTTAAACCGATTTAAGCGATCTCTAGGCGTTTTGGCTTGTACCGGACAAACGGCAAATCCAAACGACTTGAAATTTGAAATCTTACAATAATATCACATTACGGATCCGATGAAACTGGTTTCGTCGAAATCCGAGACCGTTTGAAAAATGGCTATTTTAACTCGCCGAATTAAAATTAAAACGATATCGATGCGTTTCGAGCTGCCACGGTCAAACGACAACTCCGATTGCTACGAAAATTGAAATCCGATAATAACTAACTATTACGGATCCAATGGAACTCGTTTCGTTCAATTCCGAGACTGTTCAAAAATTGGCTATTTTTCAGTCGATAATTAAATATTAAAATATTCAATTTTTTCAAATTAACTCCAAATTCAGTTTTACAAGTTCCAAAATATTTCTATAACTTTAATATGATATAACAAAATTTTCCAAACCATTTCCAATCATATTTAACCCAATATCAAATTATTTGTGGAATTTCACTATTAAATAAATCGATTTAATTGCAAAATTAAATCCAAAATTCAAAATAAAATTTATTCGACTCCAAAAATTCACTTATTAATATTTAAAATTAATTAAATACTCAAATTCAAATTATTAAAAATTCTGGGTCGTTACAGGACCATTTAATCTAAGTTATTAGAAATTGAGGCTTATTATAACTTGTGAAGTTGTAATTTGATACAAGTTACCCGGGTTTATTTAAGTTGTATGCTTTTGTATTCTATGTTAAATGGGTTTACTCACGCTGGTTTCCAGCCTGACTTGGGTATTACTTTGAAGTAATGCTCGGGTCAGACCGAGTATTACAGATTTTCAGGTAAGGACGTTCTGGAGCTCAGGAGACGAGCTGGATGGCTGGAACGTATGAGGTGTTTTGCTATATTTATGTGGGACAAGTTAGTTTTAATTGTTCGGTATTTGTGTAATAATGTAACTCTGATGTATAAAGATATAAGTGTAGTGATATAGTTCTTTTTGTAAAACCGTTATTTATGTGATATTATATTTTATTCGCTGCGAATGTGAGATTGTGTGTTTCTTTTCTGTTTTTTCTTCTAACCCTTTCTTCTTTCTTTTTCTTCTTTCCACTAACTACTTGGAAATTTGGGGATCGAAATTTTCGGGTCGTTACATACGTAACGACTCGAAAATTTTGATCTCGAAATTTCCAGATAGTTAGTGAAAAGAAGAAAGAGAAAGAAGAAAGAGAAAAGAAACACACAATCTCACAATCGCAGCGGATAAAATATATATCACATAAATAATAGTTTTACAAGAAGAACTATATCATTACACTTATATTTTTATACATCAGAGTTACATCATTACACGAATACCAGACGGTTAAAAACTAACTTGTCCCAGATAAATACATCTCATACGTTCCTGCCATCTAGCTCGCCTCCTGAGCTCCAGAACGTCCTTACCTGAAAATCTGTAATACTCGGTCTGACCCGAGCATTACATCAAAGTAACACCCGGGTCAGGCTGGAAACCAGCGTGAGTAAACCCATATAACATGGAATACAAAAGCATACAACTTATATGAACCCGGGGTAACTTATATCAATTTACAAATTCACAAGTCGTTAAGACATTACTCATATCACAAATCCATTTATAAGTGTCAAAACTTAGATTAAATGGTCCGATACACTTAAATCATCCCAAACCAGCACATTGATTTCCACATATAAATTTATGAAGAATCAAAGTGGCTTCGGGTATTAACTATACCCGACTCCGGTCTCTTCGAATCCAATGTCATCTTAACCTAAGTTATCCAATAAATACAGTTCAACTTTAATTACCATATAACATTTTAACACATCAATTCATAATTGATAGATTACCACATCATCACCATTAATCCAACATGTCATATCACAAAGCAATTTATATCATAGATATCAACCAGTCCAAAGCACTCATCATCATTAAATCATCAATAAGCAAGACTGATTACATCATTAATTACATTAATTAATGATCTTCAAAATTTCTTTCATAAGTTAATTATTATTAAATTTCATTTAATAATTAACCTTTAACTTAATTACATTCATTAATTATCCACTATTTTCTTCTCTAAGTAATTATACCCCATTAATTCCTTAAGCAATTATACTTAACCTTTAATTAATTATATTTATTAATCACCTTTGATTAATTTTATTCTGTAATTAATTACTCTTAATTAATTACATCACTTAATTATTTCCAAAAGACTTAATAAATAAATGCTTAAATTAAGTACACTAAGCAATTAATTATTTAATTACTTTCACAAAGTAATTACCCTCATATTTAATTACATAAAGTAATTAATTCAAAAGCTCTTACACACTTCAAGAGTTACCTCCAGTAATTTACTTATCTTAATTACTTCTCTAAGTAATTATTACTCATTGATTACTTGTCAACTTATCCAATAATTAAAATTAATTAATTAATTTAAACTAATCAAATTTATTAATTAATTACAATGAGTAATTAATACCTTTAATTACTTTCATAAAGTAATCATACTTAACCAAACTCCATAATTGGTTTCTACATTAATTAATCCAATTAATTATCAAAATTTATCACATTTATTAATTAATAAATAATCTCTAGTTAATAATCTTCATTAACTTATCATCAATTCTTTAATTACCTTTCCTAAGTAATTAACTTAAATTAATTATTATTAATTACAAATTTAATTAATCTTAATTGCTTAACTTACCTTAATTAATTTATTTCAAACCCATAATTAAATAAATATTTTAGTTAAATTATTTAAATTACCTTACTAATATGATGAATTAAAAAAAATTGATTAAATCTTTGATTTACTTTAAAGTAAAACATCCCTTATTGAGGATTACATTATCATTAAGTAATTTAAACAATTTACTTTTAAAATTTGTTTTCAAATTACATTCTAAATTTTAAATTTTAAAATGGAATCAAACTTAACTTTAACAAAGTTTTAAAAACATTTTAAACCCTTTAAAACTTATGTTAAGAATTTCTCATTTCATAAAATATGTTCAAAGAAATTTAAAACTCAAATTTGTTTTAAAATACAAATCATATTTTAAATTACACCTTAACATTCAAAGTTGTTTTTAAACAATTTAAACTTTTGAAACTTCCTTTATTTCTAAATTATGATTCAAATCTGAATTTGAATCTAGATTTAGGCTAAAGTTAATTCTCTACTTTCCTTTAAAGCTTTACCTTAAACTATTTAAACTCTTTTAATATTGTTTAAACATTTTAATTTATAAAATTTAAATTAAATTTTTAAATCTGGGATTCAAATTTCATTTGAAATTCAAATTTTAAATTTGATTTAAATTCTGTTTTAAAACCCTGCATTTAGATTTTAAAACAAACTTTTAGATTGAAATCTACAGATTTCAAAAACCTATAATCACAGAAAATAGAAAGAAAACCCGAGCTTCCCTGATTTACTTCGGGTAAAACTTGAACAATCTTCGAGGAAAAACTCGAATTACTCGAGTATTACTCGAGTATAAAATTACTGCAAACCCAAACTCTCCCTGATACTTTCTTCTGCACCGTGCATGTGCACGGAGGTCTTGGCCACCTTTGGCCACCACCCAGGCATCGCGCAAGACGTCGTTCATCTCTGGACCCATCACGACCATCAGATTCCACCTTCACATCACGAATCAAAATTCGACTTGCGAACCAAACCTGAAACCACAAATTCCAGACCTGTGGCTACCTCGTCCTTGAATTTCCGAACGCCATCACCTCTGATATTATTACCAGACAATCGGCAACACCCCATCTTCCATCTCCTAAAGTTCCATCGAACTCAATCACCCAGAGACATTGGGACATGCACAAATTCCTAAAACAACAAAACTAGGTTTAGAAAGTTAAGACGGTCGCCGCCGCCGCCGCCACCACCATCCCTTAATCACCACCGCAACAATTTTCCCTTCATCACTGCTTCCCCCACCATCACTAGAAACAACTTCGACCTCCCTGCCCTTCGTGAGCATCAGCAAAACCCCGAAAACCAGTTTCCACTATAACCCAAAACTGCTATTTAAATCCTTCATTAACATTTGTGATTTTATTCTTAAAAATCATAATTTTGTAAGAGCATTCAGTTTTTAATCCTGAAATAATGAATTCAAGAGTTTGAATTTTTCCAAAACTTAAACCCCCCTTGTTCATTTTGATTTCCTATGAGATATCCAATTTAATCTGATTCAAATAAATTTTTAAACCTTGATTCAAGATTAAACATACAAATTTTGTTTAAAACATAAATCTTATTAATGGCTAAATCCAGAGATAAAGAAATTTAAACAAAGTTTGAATCTTTTTCTTTAAAACTGCAAAACAGAGATGTTTACTGACATTCATCCACATGCATACATTATACATCCAAAATGCACAGCAATCTATCAATATTCAAACATATTTAATTCAGGGAAAAAAAACAAGCAACAGAATCATATTTAAGTCTTTAAATTTGTGAAGTTACTCGCCTTAAAACAAATGAACAGAACCTGTAATTTTGGAAAACCGGGAGTTGTTCGTTTTTAATCCTGACATAATGTTGCACTTTGATCTGTCTTTTTGTTTGTTTTCTTGGTTGATTTCAGGTTTCTTGATATGAAAATAGAATGTCTGTAACCTGAAATCTTGTTATGCTTCTTTTTGAGATTTGCATTGTTGCTTGAATCCTTGCATTTGTTCGTTTTCAGAAAGAGTTTGCTCAGATTTTTTTTTCATTTTGTTTTGCTTCAGGCTCCCTTTCCCTTTAATTTTTGAGAATCGAAGTTTTGAACTGAGGAAAAATTTTGTTCTCTATATATTATTATAATTTAATTTAAAGAAAATTAAGGCCATTTGTAATTGCATGATATCTTTTAGCTTACACATGTCAATGTGAATGCATACAAAGTTTACAAGTGCCCCTTTTTTTTTTTTCTTTTACACTTTTAAATTAAGTATTTATAATTATTCATTATGTTCACAAATATATATGTAAACTATGTTTTATAATATCTATATATATTTTAATCTCAAATTTTAATTCAAACTCAAATCCAAATTCAATTAAAAATCCAAATTGAAATCAACTCTAATATATGTATATATTTAAACAATACAAATCTAATTTGAAAATCATTACATTATTACTATGGTATGAAAATAACAACTTTGCCAATTGTAAATAATTTATAAAGGAGGTTATCACATTTATTTGTTTAATCTATAAATTAGTATTTTCAACATTTTTAAATCAGATAATTATACAATTATCTGATGCTAAAGAAATCCTGGTTATCACATTTCTCCCCCCTTAGAATCTTTTCGTCCTCGAAAAGCATGAAACCAGAATTTATTAACTATTTTTAAAACCAGTTAAAATGTAACGACCCGAAAATTTCGATCCCGAAAATTCTAGATAGTTAGTGAAAAGAACAAAAAGAAAGAAGAAGAAACAAGAACAAGACACAGAAACCTCACATTCGCAGCGGATCAATATATAATATCACATAATAATAACAGTTATACAAAGAGAAACTGTATCTATCAATTTTCATCGATATATCAGAGTTACAACAATTTACACAATATTGGACAGATACAATTTAACTTGTCTCAGATATATACAATACCATAGCGGAACTCTCCATACGTCCCTGCCATCCAGCTCGCCTCCTGAGCTCCAAAATGTCCTTACCTGAAAATTTGTAATACTCGGTCTGACCCGAGCATTACATCAAAGTAACACCCGGGTCAGGCTGGAAACCAGCGTGAGTAAACTCATCTAACACGGAATATCCCAAAACATACAACTTATATAAACCCGGGTAATTTATCAATTTACAACTTCCCAAGTTGTTATAGATATCACCTATTTCACACATCAATTTCTAAGTGTCAAAATTTAGATTAAATGGTCCAATTTTCTTTAACCAATCGATTTATCATTCATTATTAATCACCTTAATTAATCACCCTTGATTATTTATCCTTTAATTACATTCAAGTAATTATCCTTAATTAATTAATTTCACAAATTAATTATTCTCAAACAAAAACCGTAATTAACCTTTAAATAATTAATTAACTATAATTAAGGAATCATTAATTAATATAATTAATAATGTAATTAAAAGTTGATTAATTATGATTAATTAATCAATGATAAGTAATTAAAGGTAATTAATTAATGAAACAAATGTAACGACCCGAAAATTTGCATCCCGAAATTTCCAGATAGTTAGTGAAAAGAAGAAAGAGAAAGAAGAAGATGAAAAGAAGCCAGTCACAGGAAACCTCACATTCGCAGCGGATAAAAATATAATATCAGATAATAATAGTTTACAAAAGAAAAACTGTACCCTACACTTATATTTTACATCAGAGTTACAACCATTACCTTTCACTGAACAGTTTTAAACAACAGGTCTTAATAATACAATAATATATCTCAGAGGTAAATACTTCATACGTTCCAGCCATCCAGCTCACCTCCTGAGCTTCGAAACGTCCTTACCTAAAAATCTATAATACTCGGTCTAACCCGAGTTCCGATCCCGAAATTTCTAATTCAACATGTCTTAGATATCACAAAAATAATAGTTTTACAAGAAGAACTATATCGTTACACTTATATCTTTATACATCAGAGTTACAACATTTACACAACATAGGACAGTTCTAATTCAACATGTCTTAGATATACAACTATATATCACATCGGGTACGCTCCATACGTTCCAGCCATCCAGCTTGCCTTCTGACCTTCAGAACGTTATACACACACACACACACACGCACGCACACACACACACACACTCGGGTCAGACCGAGTATTACAGATTTTCAGGTAAGGACGTTCTGGGGTTCAGAAGGCGAGCTGGATGGCAGGGACGTATGGAGAGTTTACACTATGATATTGTATATATCTGAGTCATGAAATTGTATCTATCCAATGTGTATAAATTGTTGTAACTCTGATATATCGATGTAAATTGATAGATACAGTTTTCTTTGGTTTAACTATTATTGATATTATATTTTATCCGCTGCGATTGTGAGTTTGTGTGTTTCTTTTCTGTTCTTCTTCTATCTTTTTCTTCTTTCTCTAACTATCTGGAATTTTCGGGATCGAAATTTCTGGGTCATTACAATTTGTGACGACCCGGAAATTCCGATCCCGAAAGTTCCAGATAGTTAGAGAAAAGAAGAAAAGAGATAGAAGAAGAACAGAAAGAAACACACAATCTCACATTCGCAGCGGATAAAATATAATATCAATAATAATAATTATGCCAAAGAAAACTGTATCCATCAATTTTACATCGATATATCAGAGTTACAGCAATTTCATACAACATTAGACAGATACAATTTAACATGACTTAGAGATATACATAATAACATAGTGAAACTCTCCATATGTTACTGCCATCCAGCTTGCCTCCTGAGCTCCAAAACATCCTTACCTAAAAATCTGTTATACTCGGTCTGACCCGAGCATCTCATCAAAGTAACACCCGAGTCAGGCTGGAAACCAGCGTGAGTAAACTCATTTAACAAGGAATACCAAAACATACAACCTACTTAAAACCCGGGTAACTCATATATAGATTTACAACTTCACAAGCTGTTAAACTCTACTTATTTCACAACAATTTATAAGTACCAAATCTTAGATTAAATGGTTCACTACACTTAAATCCTTCCATTACAGCTTATCGATTTCACCCATCGATTTATAAAGAATCGAAGTGGTTTCGGGTACCTTGATTAATAATATTCAGTAATTAACTACCCTTAATTACTTCATTGAATAAATTAATCCTTAATTTATTCTCTAATTAATCCTTGATAAATCACATTCAGTAAACAACTATCCTTAATTACTTTATTCCAAAAATTAATTACCCTTAATTAATTATCTCAATTAATCACCTTGATTAATTACATAGGAATTTAATCCAAATTACTTTCATCATCAACATCTTTAATTACATCCAGTAATTACCATTAATTACTTCCTTAAGTAATTATACTTCCATTAATTACATTAAGTAATTATTCATCGATAATTAAGTGTTTAAATTAATTAAACTTAATTAATCAAACTAAACTTATTTAAATTAAACCCAATTAAGTAATTTTTTTCTTAATTACTTTTATTAGATAATTAAACTTAAACAATTTCTCAATTGATTATTACCAATTAATTAATCTAATTAATTATTAAAATTAATCATATTAATTAATTGTTAAATAATCTTAAGTTAATGACCTTTATTAACTATTCATTAATTCTTTCTTAAGAAATTAATTCAGATTAACCATCATTAATTACAAATTAATTAATATTTAATTACCAATTAATTAATCTCTAATTATTTAATTAATAGTTATTAAATTGATATTGCTTAAAAATTCTAGGATTTCCCTAATTACAGATTAATTAACCTTAATTCTAGATTTTAAACCGAAGTCATTAAAACTTTACTTACATTTTCATCTTCATTTTTAAAAATTCAAATCATTTAAGCATTTCTAAAATAGTTAAAACAAATTAAATTTAAAAACTTATTTTTACTTTAAACCTGAAATTCAAATCAAATTCCAGATTTCAAAATCTCAAATTCAAACTTATTTAAACTTCTATTTACAATTTATACTTCAGTTTAAATCCAAATCCAAATACTTTTATACTTAAAAGTTTCTAACCATATTTAAATTTTAAAAAAATAGAATTAATTCAAACCTCGGATTCAAATTAATCTGAAATCAGATTCATACTCATTTAAACTTCTATTTAAATTTCCAGTTTGCATTTTTTAAAAACTTTACTTTAAAATAACAGAACAGGTCTTGGTATTTAAACCTGTTACCTAACAATATACTCGAGCATGTCCAAAAACGCTTCGAGTTCAAACAACGATTACTTCGAGCAAAAATCAATTCTACACGAGAAAAGCTCGAGACAACAACACCACAACCACTACTGCATAAAAACCCAACTTCACCAGTATTTCCGAGTACACCGTGCACATGCACGGTGCCGCCGACCAACCCCTGTCGACCCCACAACCTCGAGCAGAATGGTGATCACCCCCACGCCAGAATTCGACCACCACAACACCCATCCATACCTGAAACCAAAAACAAGCTTCTCACCCAAACCTGGATCGAAAATCGAACTTCATACCCAAACCTGTCAACGATTCTCATCTTCCACTGCCGATCACCAGAACTCCAGAGGCTCCGGCTATAGCTTCAACAACTTACCACCTTCTAGTACCCAAGACCCAATGCAACTCGATCATCTACAGTGGTCGAAAGGTTTGATTCTTCCTAACCCAGAAAAAATTAGGGTTCTAAACTTCAAATCCCAATCTCAAACTTCAAACTGAAATGCACCTAAATTTGGAAATTTTCTTGGCTTCTTCGATCACTCATCTACCTCCAGAAAAAGATTCAACCTTCCAGATTCCAGAGGTCGATAGAATTTCTCAAATTAACCAAATAATGAAATTCAAAACTGCACCTTCCATTCCCTTTTTGAAAATTGCGATTTTGGTCGTAAAAATCATGATTTGATATAGGGTTTTGATTTACATTACTGATTTGTTAAATTTACATAATTGAATTTTCCATCAATTCAATATATCCTGTTCTTGTTTTATTTTCTGTTTCCCCAGTAAATTCATATTGAATTTTTAACTAAATAAAATTTTAAATCTTAATCCTTTAAATCAACAAAGATGTCTTGTTTAAATCCTTCCTACTAACAGAAACTAAAGAAATAGGATTTTAAACAAAACTTGTGCCAGGGAAAAATAAAACAGGACAAAACAAATTACAGCATGCATACAATTACACATCAAAAAATCAATTATATGCATATGCAATATTTATTCATTGCAGTATACTGGCATGCAACACATTTTCCTAACTATCAAAATTTCTTTAAAGAAAATTTTCTCACTGATTTTAAATATGCAGAGCAGAGCTTCAGTTTTTTTTTTTAAAACAGCTTCTGAATTCTCTATATTCCTAGACTTTGGCATATTTTTAAATTCTAAAACATTGATACTTCTTTGTTTTATCTTAGATCAAGTTAAAACTTAACAAATTTGCTTAAAAATCCAAACCTGACAAAGATCAGGTAAAAGAATTGAAAGTTTGTTTCAAAAATTTAAATTCTGTATCAGGCACAGAACATGCACATACATTTTTAATCACATATTTCAACTTTCATATAGAAAATCACATCAATATTCCCAAGCTATCACCAGTTATCACAGAAATTTCCACATGCAACAAGCTATGGTTTAGTTAAGCTTTTAATTTAACCCTCGAATACTTTGCTTTGTTTCTAAAATAATAAATAAAAGATAAAAGGAAACATATACATTTCTACTTCCTTCATGTTTCTCTCGATCTTCAATTTAAAACAAAAGAAACAGCCTGAAACTTAATCAAAGAAAATCCAAAGCAAACCCTGGAAATTTACAGACCAGAAAAGAATAAAGACTGTAACAAAATTCAAGCCAAGAATCAACTCAGGCATTCCAGATCAAAGATCAACAAGTTCAACATCAAAATTTTCAAGGTCTTAAGTAAATCAAGTTATAATTTAGGACAAGTTTCAAATCAACACCCAAGTTCCAGAAAATTAGCCTCTGTTCTATAGTATTGGTGAGTAAATCTGAACTTTTGGTATATTTTGAAGTTGCTTGTGAAAATCTTTGAAATATAATGTGAACCATGCAGTATATGAGGTTTTAAGATGATTATAAACTTATATGTGTGTTAATAAATTATATGCATGACTGAAAACATGGAAAATAGATCCCTGTTCAAACTGGAACAATGAATAAATTTAAAATTTTACAATTTAGACTTGGTTCAGATAGTAATTGTTTGAAGTGAAATTTAATGAATGTTAGCTTAAGGGTTGCCTGTTAATATTAAGAGGAATAATGGTAAATATGTATATAAGTACTTGAGGAATGTCAATAGAAAAGCATATATAGCCTCTGTTATTCCCTGACACTAAACACTTAATTTAAAATCTTTTGATTCTGATATATTTGGGAGATGATGTAGTCATGTTGCTGCATGAATGTTTTCAGTTTAAATTTTTTTTTGAATCCTGTTAAAATCTGAAGTAAGCTTGAATCTGTTATTATAGGACCTCTGTAATAAAATTTGGTTCAAGCATAATTAGAAAATTTATATCTCTCAAATTATTCAACGTTGGACTCTGATTTTTGAAAGGAAATAGTTTGTGATAATGTAATCTTGTTTCTAAACACAAATTTAAGTATTTATACTAAAAGAATATTCTGTAAATTTCAAGATTTACAGTAAAATCAAAATCTAGTCGAAATTAAAAATCAGTAACTTCATTTCTGGGTTATGGAACTTGATTCGTGTGGGTGAAACGCGAATTTTAAAATAAAATTTGAAATTTTTAACTTAGTTTTTGGGATAAATTTAGGAATTGTTCGAATTTAGGCTTGTGGTCAATCGACGTTGATCGGCATCGAAGGGGAGGTCGAGGTTCGGCAGGGAGGTGGCCATGGTGTCGAGGAACATGAGAAAAATAAATTAGGAATTTATTAGTGAGAGGAATGGCCGAATATCGATCGAGTAGGGTTTAACACCCTGAGTGTGATGTCAATGTTCAGGTTGATTTCGCGGCGACATGGGACAACTGGAGCAGACCGCGTATGGTTCTGGAGATGTTGGGGTGGGAGACGTGGCTTCGGGAAGAAGGGTGAAGCGTCTTGTGGCAAGGATCATCGACGGTGTTGGATTTCCTGGTAGTGATGGTTTCGAACTGATGGGTCCGATGGCCATTTTTGAATACTCGATTGAATCGAGATTTATGAGTTATGCGTTGTGTAGTAACGGTCGAGAGCGACGTGTTGGAGGCCGGCATGGAGTTCGCCGTCGACCGACGAGCTGGTGCACGTGGATATGCACGGTATTGTGCATAAGGAAGTTGGGTTTGGGAAGAAGAGTTCGAACTCGAAGTTTGTTTCGGGGACTTGATGATATTTCTCGAAGTAAGGTGCAGATGAAGGGCTGACCCGGGGTAGACGCGGGATTGTTCAAGGGTTTGCTCGAGTTTCATTCGAGCGTCTGATGTCTTACTCGTAGTAGTTGTGTTGAGAAGTTGGGTTGCTCGAGTTTTTTTTTAAAGTTTAACCTGCAATGTTTTAAAGAGTTTTGATACAAAGATAACTTGATTTTTGAATGTTATAAGGTTTAAAAACAAAAGTGAAATAAGTTTTACTCATAAAACTAATTAGTTTCAAAATAAAATTTTAAACAAGTTTAAGTAGATTTTAGAAAATAATACAAGTAGAATTCAAAATGTTTTCTTTGTTAAGTTTCATTTAAATAACTTTAGAAATTACAAAGATCAAAATGGTAAGAATATTGATGTATATATTATTTAAATTATAATTGAATTATTAGATGTTTATTGTTAAATTAAGTTAAAGGTAAGAATTTAGAGGATCAATAAAAAAAGAGTTTATCTTTAAGTAATTAAGAGTTTTGGGTAATTTAAGAATCTTTAAAGCATATGTAATTAAGAAATTATTTAATTGATGTTAAATCAACTAAGTAATTAATTAGAGATTATTTAAAGATAATCACTTATAGATTAAGTAAGAGTACTTCCTTAATGAAGAAATTAAGGAATTAATTACTTGGTATTATTAATTAAGAATGTGATTAATTTTAATTAATAAATTAAGTTTAGCTAATTAAAGAGGATTACTCAACGATGAGGTTAAGTATAAGTACTTAATGAAATTAATGAAGTATAGTTACTTACTAAAGTAATTAATGATAATTACTGGATGTAATTAGTGGAAGATGGTTTAAGTGTGGAAGTAATTTAGATTAAATTACTTTATAATTAATCAAGGGATTAATTAAAGAAATTAATTAAGGAGTAATTAATTTGATAAGTAATTAAGGGTAGTTAATTCCTGAATGTGATTAATCAAAGGTGATTAATAATTATGGTTTACTTAATGTAATTAATTTAAATAAATAAATAATTAAATGTAATTAAGGATCAATAATTAATATAATTAATGATGTAATTAAGATTGATTAGTTAGGATTAATTAATCAATAATAAGTAATTAAGGATAATTAATTAATCGTAATTAATTAAGGTTCAATGTAATTAGTTATAGTTAATTAATTAATGAGGTAATCAAAGGATAATTACTGAATTTGGTTAAGGATAAATTAATTTGTGAAATTAATCTAAGGGATAAATAGAATGATACGGGAAGCCTCTGATTAATTGTTAACCCTAACATGTGGATCGTGATGCTATGTGATAAGATATGTTTGATTTAACTGTGATGATGTGGTTATCTATTGATGATGAATTACTGTGACATCCTGTATTTAATGTTTTAATTGTATTTCACTTAAATAATTTAAGTTAAGATTGTATTAAATTCGAAGAGACCGGAGTCGGGTATTAGTAAATACTTGAAACCACTTCGATTCTTTATAAATTGATATGTGAAATCAATTCGCTGACATGGAATGATTTATGTAAATTCGACCATTTAATCTAAGTTTGGCACTTAGAAATTGATGAGTGTAATAAGTGTTGACTATACCAAACCTGTGAATTTGTAAAATTATTATGAGTTACCCCGGGTTTTTAATAGGCTATTATTTTGGTGTATTTCATGTTAGGAGGGTTTACTCACGCTGGTTTCCAGCCTGACCCGGGTGTTACTTTGATGTAATGCTCGGGTCAGACCGAGTATTACAGATTTTCAGGTAAGGACGTTCTGGAGTTCATGAGGAGAGCTGGATGGTTGGAACGTATGGAGCGTACCCGCTGTGATATATAGTTATATATCTAGGACATATTTATTTAGAATCGTCCTATGTTGTGTAAATGTTGTAACTCTGATATATAAAATGTAAATGTACTGATACAGTTCTTCTTGTAAAACCATTATTTATGTGATATTATATTTTATCCGCTGCGAATGTGAGATTGTGTGTTTCTTTTCTGTTCTTCTTCTATCTCTTTCTTCTTTCTCTGTCTTCTTTCCACTAACTATGTGGAAATTTCGGGATCGAAATTTTCGGGTCGTTACATTTGGTATCCTAGAAAAAATTAGGGTTCTAAACTTCAAATCCCAATCACAAACTTTTAACTGAAATGCACCTAAATCTGGAAATTTTCTTGGCATCTTCGATCAATCATCTACCTCCAGAAGAAGATTCAACCTTCCAGATTCCAGAGGTCGACAGAATTTCTCAAATTAACCAAATAATGAAATTCAAAACTGCACCTTCCATTCCCTTTTTGAAAATTGCGATTTTGGTTTTAAAAATCATGATATGATATAGGGTTTTAATTTACATTTCTGATTTGTTAAATTTACATAATTGAATTTTCCATCAATTCAATCTATCATGTTCTTGTTTTATTTTCTGTTTCCTCAGTAAATTCATATTGAATTTTTAATTAAATAAAATTTTAAATCTTAATCCTTTAAATCAACAAAGATGTCTGGTTTAAATCCTTCCTACTGACAGGAACTAAAGAAATAGGATTTTAAACAAAACTTGTGCCAGGGAAAAATAAAACAGGACAAAACAAATTACAGCATACATACAATTACACATCAGAAAATCAATTATATGCATATGCAATATTTATTCATTGCAGTATACTGGCATGCAACACATTTTCCTAACTATCAAAATTTCTTTAAAGAAAAGTTTCTCACTGATTTTAAATATGCAAAGCAGAGCTTCAGTTTTTTTTTTTAAACAGCTTCTGAATTCTCTATATTCCCAGACTTTGGCATAATTTTAAATTCTAAAACATTGATACTTATTTGGATACCAAATGTAACTACCCGAAAATTTCGATCCAGAAACTTCCAGATAGTTAGTAAAAGAAGAAGAGATAGAAGAAGAAGAAACAGAAAACCAAAACCAGAGTCTCACATTCGCAGCGGATAAAATATAATATCACATAAATAATAGTTATACAAAGGAAACTGTACTTGTCAAATTACACTTTAATATATATATATATATATATATATATATATATATATATATATATGAGATACAACAGATTTACAATCACAGAACAGATAAATCAATCTGTTTCAGGTACTGTAATATATCATATTTGAAGCTCTCCGTACGTTACAGCACTCCAGCTCGCCTCCTGAGCTCCAGAACATCCTTACCTGAAAATCCGTAATACTCGGTCTGACCCGAGCAGTACATCAAAGTAACACCAGGGTCAGGCTGGAAACCAGCGTGAGTAAACCCATCCAACATGGAATACAAAAGCATACAACTTACATAAACTCGGGTAACTTGTATCAGTTTACAACATCACAAGTTGTTATACGCATCACTTATTTCACATATCAATTTTAAACACCAAACCAAGAATAAATGTTCCAATCCACTTAAATCATTCCACTTCAGCCTATTAACTTCACATATCAATTTATACAGATTCGAAGTGGTTTCAGGTATTAATTAATACCCGACTCCGGTCTCTTCAACTCCAATGTCACCTTAACCAAAGTTATACAAGTGAATACCATTCAATTTTAAACGCAGGATGCCAACTTTTACACAGTAATCCATCAGTGATAGATAACCACTTTGTCATTGTTCAAACCAAACACATTATACCACAAATCATCTCATATCAGAGATATCAACAAATTTAAAGCATCCAATACCATTCAATCATCCATATGCAAGGATAATTAATCACTCCATCTCCGGTTAAATTAATTACTATAAATCCTGCTTGCTTAACCATTAATTAATTACAAACCAATTAACAAATCATCCTCTAATTATCCATCTTAATAAACCATCCTTGATTAATTATTCTCTAATTACATTAAGAAATTAGCCTTTAATTAATTTCACAAATTAATTATTCTTAACTATTTACAGTAATTAACCTTTTAATTACTTTCATTAACTAACTAACTATAATTAATTACATTAATGCTCAATTAATTACATTAATTAATTAGTCTATAATAACTTATTATTGATCGATTATTATTCAATTAATTACATAAATTAAACCTTAATTACAATTATTAATTATATTAATTAATGATCCTCTAATTACCTTTTTAATTTATTATTGTTCAAATTGATCACATTTAGTAATTAATCTTTAATTACTCACATTCATTAATTAATCTTGATTAATCACATTCAATAATTAACAATCCTTAATTACTTACCTTAAATAACTCTTAAAATTTATTAAACCTTTAATTGATTACACTAAGCAATTAATCCTTAATTACTTCCCCAAAGTAATTAACCTTCTTATTAATTATACAAAGTAATTAAACCCAAATTACTTCCATTAATTAATTTTCCTTCAGTAATAATCCAATAATTACTTGCACTAAGTAATTATGCATTATAGATTACATTAAGTAATAACACTTTAATTACTTTATTAATAAGACCTTGGTCAGGATGAACATTTATCTTAACTAATCAACTCCTTAGTTAATTATTACTTAATTTAAATTAAATGTTCGGAATACAAAATCACCTCAAGTCATAGCAATTTAAACTCAACACAATGGAATTATAATCTAATTTTGAAACGCATTTGAGAATTTGACGAATATTTATGCTTTGGACACTTGTTACTAACCAAACTTGAAACTGGTATCAAAATATAAAACCAGCTAAAATATTATTAAAGCTTGCAAAACTTGGGACTGATAGAAACAATTCGCGAACCCAAAACCAAGAAACCCCGACCCATCAACTAAATTGAAAACGAAATTACTTTCCCAATTAAACTTAATTTCCAAAGCCCAAACGAAAGAATCCCATCCCATCTTCTTTCTTTATTTTTTTTTCGGGCCAAACCTTCTTCTTTACTTCTCTTTTGCCTTTCTTACTTCTCCTCTTTATTCCATTTCCTACCTGCTACAACAACCAGATACACGAACAAGCCGTGCAAGTGCACCGACAATCGGCTCGACTCCGATCAACGACAATGACTTCACCAAGTCCCTCTGAACATCTCGTCCCAAACTAACCTCCAGAGTGCTCAATGATCACCATAAACGAAAATGAACAATTTAGGCAAAATCAGGTATCAACCATGTCGAACAACTTGCCTCGCACCACCATGTTCCATCCACCAGAGATCCTGCTACCCTGCCCATAACTTCGCCGCACGGTCAACTTCACTTTTCCCCCATCTTGGCTGACTCGACGCCGCCCTGCTGCCTCTCCAGCCCTTCAAATATCGATGACCATAACTAAACGCAAAACCCTATTCCTCCCTTTGAAGACCATTTTGATGATCAGAAAAATCATTATTGATTTTTCCCGAGTCCACTAGCAATGCAGCCATCCCTTAACCAAATGCCAACTTCCATCATCTGCCACTTTGCCAGAAATCGATTAAATTTCAATTTCTGATCAACTCGCAACCCCTACCTAAACCCAAACATAAAAACCAGGAAAAACTTTTCAAAATTTGCCATTTCGAAATATGGCTCTGATTATGTAATCAGATTTTAAAATCCACTTGTTTGGTTTTTCAAATAAATCATGATTTTACTGTAAAAATCATTGTTCATTAATATTTACTTAATATTTTTATCCACGGTTCTTTTTAGAAATGAAATTACATAGCTAGGATCATTTTTCTTTTAAAGATCTTAGTCTAAATCTCACTGTAAAAAGAGAAATTAAATTAAATCTTGATTTAAAATCCTGTAACCAAGAACAGAGGTTTCATACAGGCATACATATTCAAGTATCTGCATATATACAAACATAATCTCATCATGCAAGCAATTTCCACAAAGTTATTCAATGTTTTATTCATAAGCACTAATTTTATAAGGATTAAACATGATTAAAAGTAGAAGTCCACTCACCTGAACAACTTAAAACAAAAATGTTTCTTCCAGGAAGCAGTTTTTGATGAATAAACTTAATCTGTTTTGAGTTGCATTTTCTTGCTAGATGATGCAGGCTTTGATTTGTTTAAACTGATGATCTGAAGCTCGGTTGACTCGTTTAAATCTTTGATTTGCTTCAGGTTTTTTTTTTCTTCTGTTGATTTGCTTGAGAATGTTTGATGGCTTTAATTAAAAAAAATTCTGTAAAGCTCTGATACCAAATGTAACGACCCAAAAATTTCGATCCCGAAATTTCCAGATAGTTAGTGAACAAAAGAAAATAGAAAGAAGAAGAAACAGAAAACACAAACTCAGAATCTCATATTCGCAGCAGATCAAATACAATATTAAATAAAATAGCAGTTATACAAAGAAAACTATATCAGTTAAGTTACATTTTATTACATCAGAGTTACAACATCCCATACAACACTGGATAGTTTAACAACTAGTCCAGATAAACACAATACTATATCAAAATCCAATCCATACGCTCCTGCCATCTAGCTCTCCTCCTGAGCTCCAGAACGTCCTTACCTGAAAATCTGTAATACTCGGTCTGACCCGAGCATTCTGTACTTTACTTTAATTTGAACTGATACCAAGTGTAACGACCCGAAAATTTCTATCCCGAATTTTCCAGATAGTTAGAGAAAAGAAGAAGAGAGATAGAAGATGAAGAATAGAAAAGAAACACACAATCTCACATTCGCAGCGGATAAAATATAATAGCAAATAAATAACAGTTTACAAAGTAGAACTGTATCAGTATATTTACATTTTACATCAGAGTTACAACAATTTCACAACACTGGATGGTTTAAAATAACTTGTCCCATATAAATAACAATATATATATATATATATATATATATATATATATATATATATATATCACAGCGGATAAACACTCTATACGTTCCTGCCCTTTAGCTCTCCTTCTGAGCTCCAGAACGTCCTTACCTGCATGTCTGTAATACTCGGTCTGACCCGAGCATTACATCCAAATGTAACGACCCGAAATTCCCGATCTCGAAAATTTCAGATAGTTAGAGAAAAGAAGAAAAGAGATAGAAGAAGAACAGAAAAGAAACACACAATCTCACATTCGCAGCGGATAAAATATAATATCAATAATAATAATTATATCAAAGAAAACTGTATCAATCAATTTTATCGGATATACCAGAGTTACAACAATTTATACAACATTTGGACAGATACAATTTAACATGTCACAGATATATTCAATATCATAGTGGAGACTCTCCATACGTCCCTGCCATCCAACTCGCCTCCCGAGCTCCAGAACGTCCTTACCTGAAAATCTGTAATACTCGATCTAACCCGAGCATTACATACAAATGTAACGACCCGGAATTTCTATCCCGAAAATTCCAGATAGTTAGAGAAAAGAAGAAAGAGATAGAAGAAAAAATGGAAAGAAACACACAAACTCACATTCGCAGCGGATAAAATATAATATCAATAATAATCATACCAAAAAAATGTATCTATCAATTTACATCGATATATCAGAGTTACAATAATTTTATACAACATCGGATAGATACAATTTAAACATGTCTCAGATATATACAATATCAGAGTGAAAACTCTCCATACGACCCTGCCATCCAGCTCGCCTCCTGAGCTCCAGAACGTCCTTACCTGAAAATCTGTATTACTCGGTCTGACCCGAGGGGACATCCGATAAAATTGGAACGATCCAGAGAATTAATTTGGATAATAACCAATAAAGATAAATACGTAGGGTGTACGTATGTTATTCTATTTGCATAGTGATTTGATCCAGATTCGAGCATAGAATTTCGAGATAGTATGTCGATCCGAGTTGGGATTTTTCACTCGATTTTTGACGGCGAACCTGGATATGGATTATTGATTGGTTCTGGATGTTCTCTATCATAGTTAGGCTATGCAAGGAGAATGACGGTTTCTGATCAAGAAAACAGATCTGTGTCTGCACTAGAAAGTCGGGTGGACGATACTAGTTCGGAACTGAAATTGTGTGATCGAGTGGGCGATCAGATTGGTATAGCGTACGGATGATATGTGTACATGATATGAATTTGAATGAAATTGATATTGAAAATTGTAATCAAATTTGAATATTTGATTTTGAATAAACAAAGTTATATATCTTTGTTATATAAGATAATCTCCCCTCGAAGAATCTTTTGCCGAAAGAAAATTGTTTTTGGAGGTGTTTGAAGTATAAAGGAGTTTTATACAAGTTTGAAATGATCCAAAGTTTAAAAAATTATATATCTGTGTATATATATATATACATATATATGTAAAGGATCATATGAGGATTTTGCAAAAAAAAGTTTTGGGAACCTATGGATTTGGAAAGGCTTTTCATTTTTGGGTAAAATCAATATTATATTTTGGAAAGCCTAGTTTGAGAATTATCGATTTTGGGATAATCGATTTTGTATGAAGGTGCTTTGAATGAGATCATACTAGGTGTATGATTTAAAGATACTATATATATAGTATAAAATGTTTTGATGATGGCTCTGGGGAAAAAGGCGCTCCCTTGAAATGGACTTCTCAGGAGTACCACCGGGTGGTGCTGCCATGAGCCTCCTTTGAGGAGTTCGGACAAAACTAGTTCCTGAGGATTATTAGGTAGCGAAAGTCGAGGGCGCCGATGCCTACAGGGGCATTTGGGTTATGCTGTGACGACAGTATAACTCGATGTCACTGCGATCTACTATGGGGACCATAGCGAAAATCGTGTGGAGGATGAGTGTCAACGGTCTACACTTGATTTTGCCGGGAAGGCAACGCAACATCGGTAGACTGCGATCTATGGCCAAGTGGAGTGGAGAAGTTTCATTCTTTTGGCAGCGAAATTCGAGGGCGTTGATGCCTACAGTTATATGGGTTTTTGCTGTGATAGCTACGTAACCCCAGTTGTAGCTGCGATATGTAGCGGGTTCCATGGTGTAATCGAGAGACGCGGAGGCCTACAATTATCTATGGATTTTGTCGGGACGGCAACGTAACCATCGGGTTAACTACCACCATGGATGAGGTTGATGATTTCCAGATCATTCTCACCAAAGATATATCGTCTATTTTCAAAAACTAATTTCTATATTTTCAATAAAATTATTTTTTAAATATTTTCACTGGGTGTTGAAAATGGGTCTGCTAAGTACTTATAGATTTTCAGTTGTAAGTCTGATCAACGTATGACCGAATTTCTATGAGAACAAGGATGGACTGATTGAAACATCGAGTTATAAAAGTATTTTTATAAAAACTATTTTGGAAATATTATACAGATTTTTAAAAAGAGTTTTAAAATGATCAAAGAATATTTTAACTGGTTTTAAAATATTTAATAAATTCTAGCTTTGCTCCTTTTTGAGGACGAAAAGATTCTAAGGGCGAAGGAATGTGATAACCCTGATTTTTGAGCATCTAATAGTTGGATAACTCTCCGGTTTATAGATTGTATAGATAAGAATTTTGATAATAAAGAATATCTGAATATAAATAATAGAAACTGAATTTTCATATCTGGGAAAAACTATTATTTTCAAACAAATTAAATATATGAATTTTTATGTATATATTAGAAATAGGAGAAGAAGAAAAAATATTGATTTGAATTTAATAAATGTTTTCAAACTTTAATAAATATATAATTTGTAATTTGAAATGTTAATCTGATTTAATACTTTTGAAAATGATAAATAAGATTCAAATTAAAGGTTCATTTGTTTTAATATTTCTTTCATTTTAATTTTATCATAAGGTAAAATTGTTTTAAAATTTTATATAAGGAGTTAAACTAAAATTCTCAAATTTAGAAACACATGTTATATAGATTTGAATCAAAAGCATAAGTAATTTGTTAATAAATGTTTATTTGAATTCACATGAATATTTATTGAAATCCAAAGCTTATTTATATAAAATAAATATACCTTATAATCGTGTAAATATTTCATAAATATTTATATAAGGCTTAAATAAATTATTAAAAAGGCAAAAAAGAAATAACATTTAAAACATTTATAAAACATTAGGAAAATACTTTTGTAAATATTAATTAAACATCATAACACTTTTAAGACATAAATTTAAAAATAAGGACATTTGTAAGTCAATAAGCTTAGGTGTAAGGAAACTAAATCATCCAAGTGACAAATGTAATACTCCTAATAATTAAGTTTAAAATTTTAAATTGTAAAATAAAAGTAAAGTTTTATTTTCAGCTAAGAATTTCTTTGCTCTCTTCAACAAAGATCAGGAAAATGTAATACAAAAACAAAAGAAAAAAAATGAAAACTGTATAACCTGGAACAAGAGTAAAATATGAATCATCCAAGCAAATCAGAAAAATTATAGCTGTGCAATTGGTAGTTTCTTCTGAAATAAAGCAAGCAAATGTGGATGTGAATTCATCTCAGCTAAAGCTTAGTCCCAGATCAGTTTAAGCTCGATTAAGGGGATTTAATCAACATCTGGACCCTGACCTAAAATTTAATGCTGCTGCTATGTATACAGGTGAGCAATCCTCTGCATTTTTTTATATCCTTGAACCTTTTGAATTTTTATACTTATGAGCAACCCTTTTCTATAAAACTTACAACAGATCTAAATCTATGCATGTGATGGTATATTGTATTTGTGTTATGCACATGTATGTATAAGTAGGAATCTTTGGATATTGCTGATTGTATTGATCTGTGCAAGATTTTAAAACATGTTCTTCTCTGTTTCGAAAGAAAAAAATATATACAGAGTTTAACATTTCAGAAAAAAAAATTTCAAACTTCTTATCCAAATTACTATTAGACTTAGAATTTAAAACAATATGAGTTTGAGAATCATAATTCAAGTTTTAAAACTTGTTTAAGTATTTTTGATTTGCTAACATTCTATAACTATGTAAATACAGTATGATTTTAGAAAAAATGTTAAAAACCAAATAAATTGTTTTATGAGTTCAAGCATGCAGCGTAAATCAACACAAGAAAACTCGAATTTTAAAACTAAAATTATGAGTTTTAGTTGGGTATTGGGTTAGTATTTTGGTAATGATCAGATTATGGAATTGAGGGCTTCCTTGATGATCGGAGTGAAGGGGAAGGGTCGTGGCTATTTCAAGAGGTAGCATGAAGGTCAGAGAACTCAGGAAAAATGTATGATGATTTTTTCGATCATCGTGGTGATCGGTGGGGGAATGAGTAGGGTTTAGGAGCTAATTTTGGTCGATGTCAAGATTAGGAAAATTCTTGACAACGTTGTTGATTTGGGACTATCGGAGGGTGGGAAGGAGTTAGAAGAGGGTGAGAGGAAGGTATGGACGGTGTGGTGGTTCCTCTGGTGGTCGGAAGAGGGGCGGAGCAGGAAGATTTTGTGACTAGTTTTTTTTTTTCCAGAGATGACCGGATCTTTCGATTTTGATTCTGGGTAGTTCGAGGCGAATCTAGGTAGCTGGTGGATTGGGGTGATCAACGGTGACTTGCTGAAGGTGGAATGGGTAGCCGAAGCGACGCGGTGGGTTGGTGCACGTGCACCAGTGCATTCGTGTCGGAATTGATGACTGTTTTGGGGAAGACAATGCGTACTCGGGCCTGCTTCGAGTAGATTGGGATTTTGCCTCGAAGTGGGAGGTCACGCGTGTGACTCGGGGTAATCTTTGGGAAGGACTCGGGTTGGTTCTTGGGTGAACTCGAAGAATAAGGATATGCAGTTTTTTTTCATTTAAAAAAAAAAAGAGTAGTACAAAATTTTGTAATCAGGTCCTACTGATTTTCAAAGATTTATTCCTTGTGTAGTAGTGTTATTCTTAATTGGTTTTAGAAGTTGTATAGTAAGTTTTACTCAAAATAAGTTAACTCTTAAGTTTATTTAAGTACTTAACTAAAATATGTAATTTAGAAATTAATTTAAAGGATTAAGTTATGTGTTATCAAAGATTAAATGATAAATTAGATAAATAGATTATCTTTAACTAAATCAAGGACTTTGGTGATTAAAGATTAATAATATTTAGAAATTTAAAGAGAAATTAAGTTATTAGTGATTTAGGGATTATAAATTAATTAATTTGAGATTAATTAATTTGTAATTAGTAATTAGAAGTTAATTACTTAGATAGTGAACTGCTTAATATAAACAATTTAAGAAATTTGTTAGGAGTTAACTCATTTAATTATGAATAAAAGGTTAAACTTATTAATGTTTAGAGATTAATTAATTGGAGATTATCAACCCAAAAGAATAATTACCGGATGAAAGTAATCTAAGAATTTCTTAAAGGAAGCAGCTTCCAGATTAATTACCGAGTATAAGCAATTAAGGGGTATTGGATAAGAGATTAATTAATGGGTAGTTAGTTAATGAGTGGAATCAATAAATGATTAATTGATCATTGTAAGTGATTAATTTGAGAAATTAATTAGGCATTAATGTAATTAATGTGAATAGGTAAAGGTTAATTAATTTGTGTGATTAATTAAAAGTTAATTACTTAATGTAATTAGAAAGGATAGTTTAGGCATGATTTATTACTGGTTTAAATTTAATTAATGTTAAGAAAGCAGGATTAAAGGTGAATAAAATAATTAAATTAATTTGTTTAAATTAATTTGGAATGGTAGAACTAATTTATCTTGCTTACGAGTGATTGAATAATATTGCAAGCCTTAGATTGACTGATATCTTGGATATGTGATTTGGGAATGCTTTGTGTTTAAACTGAGATAATTTAGTTATCTATCAATGATTAATTAATGTGGGTGACACTCTGTATGTGAAGGTTGAATTGTTCTTCAAGTGAATAATTTGGAATATGAAGGTATTGAATTCGAAGAGACCGGAGTCAGGTATTAGTAAATACCCGAAACCCCTTCGATTTATAATCGTCTTTCAATTCCTTATGGATTTAATAAGTGAAACCAATTGGCTGGAAATGAAATGAATTAAGAAATTGGATCCTTTAAACTATGTAGAGGTACATAGATATTGATGTGTGAAGGTGTTGACCATGATAAATTGAAAACTCGTAGTGAAGTACGAGTTACCCCAGGGTTTAAATTAAGTTTTATGATTGTTGAATAGTATATTAGATGGTTTTACTCACGCTGGTTTCCAGCCTGACCCGGGTGTTACTTTGATGTAATGCTCGGGTCAGACCGAGTATTACATATTTTCAGGTAAGGACGTTCTGGAGCTCAGGAGGCGAGATGGAGAGAAGAACGTATAGAGAGCTTCTGATGTGATATATTATAGTATCTGAAACAGATTGATTTATCTGTTTTGTGATTGTAAAGCTGTTGTAACTCTGATATATATTAAAGTGAAATTTGACAAGTACAGTTCTTCTTTGTAAAACTGATATTATTTATTATTATATTTTGATCCGCTGCGAATGTGAGGTTTCATATGTTTTGATGTTTCTGTTCCTTCTTCTTCATCTTTCTCTTTCTTCTTTTCACTAACTATCTTGAAGTTTCGGGATCGAAATTTCCGGGTCGTTACATTTGGTATAAAAACAATGTTCTGTATACAGACACTCGCATCCATTTATTTCAAATGAATAAAAAAATTTCATATTCACCAAACATATGAACATTTATCCTCTTCGCTTCAAATTACTGCATGCAACCAGATTTCTAAACAAATTGGAATTTGTTTACTCACCTTTATTATTTGTAAACAGAGAACAATTTTGTTGATATATCTGTTACATGAAACTGATTTTTTTTATTTTACTTTTAAACTGGAAAATTCTCATTTTCATATTTACATTAATTCATTTTAGAATTATCAGACAACATTAATGTTAATAGTCATCAAATTTTTCTTCAACATTTTGCTACTTGAACCAAGTTTAATTAGTTTGGATCTAAACTTGTTCACTGTTCCAGCAATGTATATACTTGTTGACAGACATATATACTTATAATCAATTTAAAACACATGCACAACATAGTTCACTTTATATCTCAAAGATCATTATATGCAACTTCAAAATATAACAGAAGTTTTAGAGTTACTCACAAACATACTAATCAATATGCAGTTTAAATAAATTCTAGCTTCATTCCTTTTCGAGGACGAAAAGATTCAAGGGGGAGGAATGTGATAACCCGGATTTTTTTGAACATTTGATAACTGGATAATTTACTGTTTCTATATGAATAAATAAGTGAATTCTTATAATTTAAAATTATTGGGAAATAATATTCTTTATGGAAAATTAAAACATGTTAATAGACATATGCAAACGTTATTGAAAATTTAAGTGTGTTCATATACAAGTGAATATACATATTTATAGAGGAAGCTATTGTGTAACTGAGCCATTCCTTTGTAATTTGAATTAAATTTGAAATTCAAAGTAAAAACAACTAATAATCGTTGTTTATATATATAGATATAAATAAATTTATAGGAATAGAATTGTTATTTTTAAATTGGATAGGTAGTTACATATGTATAAGTGTATAACCTGATTTGTAAATTAGATTTTAAAATTTGATTTGAATTTGAATTTAAAGTTTTGAAATTCAAGGTATAGACATTTATATTGTTTTGGATTTTAAAATATAAGTATAAACTTTTATTTATGAATGCAAACCAAAATAAAGTAATTAAATAAATTCAAGTTTTAAAACATTATTTTTATTTGAAACTGAGATTTAAATTTAAACTTGAATTCTAAAATTCAACTTGAGTTTAAAACCAGGCTTAATAATTTCTTAAGATTGAAAGGCTTCAGGTTTTTAAAAAAAAAAATCGAAGTTTGTAAAATATGAGCAAGTTTAAGGTTAAATTTAAATCTGGGAATTTAAAAATGAATTTAAGTTTTGAATTAGAAAAGGTCTTAGATTTGAAAGATTTAAACAAAATGTAAATTTAATTTATTGAATTTTGAAATAAATTTAGTTTCAAAACTCTTATAAATTTCATTTCTAAGATAAGCACTTGTTTGTCTTATAATTTTAAAAGGGTTTTAAAATTATTTAAACTTTGTTTAAATTTAAATGATATTCATTTTAGATTTCATATTTGAAATGAAATTTCAAAGTAAGTTCAAAAGTAATATGTTTGCAAATAAATTTGTTATTGACAATTTAAAAATAATTTAGGAATGTTTTATCTTAGAATCTAGAGAAGATTTAATGTTTTGAAATTAATTTAATTAATGGAATAATTAAGGAATAACTAGTTAATTTATTAATTAATTGATTTAGGTTTAATAAATATTGATTAAAGGTTAAAATTTGAAATTTAAGATCATTAATTAGACTATTAATTAATGATTAAAGATTTCTTAACTAAGCAACTAATTTATAATTAAGGTTAACTAATTAAATAATTAGACTTTAATTAATGAATAATTAAAGATAATTTTAATCTATGATTAACGATGGTTAATCTAAGTTAATTATTTAATAGAGTAATTAAAGATTGGTTAACGCAAGTAATTTAGAAATTAATTACTTAATATAATTAATGGAGATTAATGTGGTTGGTTTAAATTAATTAGTTAAGTTTAATTAATTTTAATCACTTGATAATTTGATAATAGTTACTTAATGTAATTGATGAAGTATAATTACTTAGTGAAGTAATTAATGACAAGTACCGGATGTAATTAGTGGAAGATGGAATTGTGAAAGTAATTTGGAATAAATTATTTTGTATAATTAATCAAGGGATTGATTAAAGATAATTAGGGAGTAATTAATTTATTTGATGAAGTAATTAAGGGTAGTTAATTACTAATGTTATTAATCAAGGGTGATTAATAATTATGGTTAGCAATTAATTAATGAAGTAATTAAAGGTTAATTACTGTATTTGGTTAAGAATAAATTAATTTTGAGAAATTAATTAAGGGATAAATAGAATGATATTAAAAGCCTTTGATTTATTGTTATCCCTAATATGTGGTTCGTGATGCTATGTAATAAGATATATTTGATTTAAACTGTGTTGATATGGTTATCTATAGATGATGAATTATGTGACATACTGTATGTAAAATTGAGTTGTATTTCACTTGAATAATTTAAGTTAAGATGATATTGGCTTTGAAGAGACCGGAGTCGGGTATTATTTAATATCCGAAACCACTTCGATTCTTATAGATTGATATGTGAAATAAATTGGTTGATATGAAATGATTTAAGTAAATTTGATCTTTAAATCTAAGTTTAGGTACTTAGAAATTGATGTGTGACATGGTTGATGTCTATAACAACTTGTGAAGTGTAAATTGATATAAGTTACCCCAGGTATATATAAGTTGTATGCTTTTGTATTCCTTGTTAGATGGGTTTACTCACGCTGGTTTCCAGCCTGACCCGGGTGTTACTTTGATGTAATGCTCGGGTCAAACCGAGTATTACAGATTTTAAGGTAATGACGTTCTGGAGCTCAAGAGGCGAGCAGGATGACAGGGACGTATGGAGAGTTTTCACTGTGATATTGTAGTCTCTGGACATGATTGTTTTGTCCAGTATTTATGTATATGTGTAACTCTGATGTATTTAAATGTAAATTAACTGATGTAGTTTTCTTTGTATAACTGCTATTTTATTTGATATTATATTTGATCCGCTGCGAATGTGAGGTTTCTGTGTCTTGTTTCTGTCTTCTTCTTATTATTATATTTGAATTGCAATGTCTTGTTTCTGGAATGTTGAGTTTGAACTGATTTGAAGTTTAGAACCCTAATTTCCAGATAGTTAGAGAAAAGAAGAAAAGATAGAAGAAGAAGAATAGAAAAGAATCACACAATCTCACATTCGCAGCGGAAAAATATAATAATATCAATAATAATAATAATAATAATAATAGTTATACCAAAGAAAACTGTATCTATCAATTTACATCGATATATCAGAGTTACAACAATTTTATACAAACATTGGACAGATACAAATCACATGACCAAGATATACAACTATATATCATAGTTGGAATTCTCCATACGTTCTTGCCATCCAGCTCGCCTCCTGAGCTCTAGAACGTCCTTACCTGAAAACTGTAATACTCGGTCAGACCCGAGCATTACATCAAAGTAACACCCGGGTCAGGTTGGAAACCAGCGTGAGTAATCCCATCTAACAGGAATACAAGGCAAGCGACTTATATAAACCCGAGTAACTTATAACTTCACAAGCTGTTATAGACATTACTTATTTCACAAATCAATTTGTAGGTGCCAAAATTAGATTAAATGGTCCAACTTACATAAATCATTTCATATCAGCCTATCGGTTCCACTTATCAATCTATAAGGAATCGAAGTGGTTTCGGGTATTCATTAATACCCGACTCCGGTCTCTTCGAAACCATTGTTAACTTAACCCACCATCAAGTGATATACCATTCAACCTTTAAATTCAAGATGTCATCTTAACAAAAATTTATCGTCGACAAATAACCACACAATCATCACTCAAGACAACATATCATATTACAAACATCCCATATCAGAAATATCCACCAAACATTCATAAGCAAGATTTGTTAACCACCCACTACTAATTAAATCAATTTAACTACTTTAATCATTATCAAATCTTGCTTACTAGATAATAATTCAT
Organism: Allium cepa; assembly: GCA_030765085.1. Lineage (NCBI taxonomy): Eukaryota > Viridiplantae > Streptophyta > Magnoliopsida > Asparagales > Amaryllidaceae > Allium > Allium cepa. The sequence continues at coordinate 760,628,330 of CM060937.1, read as the reverse complement.
TACTAACTATTAATTAATCATTTCCTAATTATCCTTCCTAATTACATTCGGTAATTAGCCCTTAATTAATTCACCACATTCATTAACCAACCTTGTTTAATAACATTCAGTAATTAATTAATCTTAATTACTTACAGCAATTAATTAATCCCTTAATTAATGAATAAATCCTTTAATTAATTACACTAAGTAATAATTCTTAATTACTTCTTCTATGTAATTATCTTCTAATTATTCGTCTTAATTAATCATCCTTGATTAATTATTCTCTAATTACATTAAATAATTAGCCTTTAATTAATTTCACAAATTAATTATCCTTATCCATTTACAGTAATTAACTTTCTTTTTATTTACTTTCATTAATTAATTAATTAATTACATTAATCCTCAATTAATGACATTAATTGAGTATTCTATAATAACTTATTATTGACTAATTATTCTTCAGTTAATTGCATAAATTAAATCTTAATTACTATCATAAATTATATTAATTAATGATCCTCTAACTACTCATTAATTACTCTCTTAATTAATTACATTTAACAAGTAATCATCTTTATTAATTACCTTTAGTTAATCACATTGGGTAATTACTTTAGTAAATTATTTAATCAAATATTCCCTTAATTATCTTTTATTTGACTAATTAAAACCTTAGTCATCAATTTTACTTTAATTATTTTGAATCATGTTAACATTTTCTTATTTCCCTTCTCTTCCAATAACTTATTCACACTTCATTTTTATTCTTATTTATTTGGGCCTTGAAAACCTGGTAACATACTGCTTCTAATATTAAAAACTGGTTAAGAGTTCTCTTTATACAATTTCCTTTATTATAAAACGTGTTTAGAATGAAGACCATACGGTCTCAAAGCCTAAATAAAAAAACAAACCGAAGCCCAAACATTATTTTTTTTACAGCAAAATCAGCCCGAAGCCCATATTAGCTACCAAACTCCAAAATTCTTCCCTCCCAAATTTAATTAAAATTACATTTGAATTTAAAATTATTCAACTTTAATTACAATTCCAAATTATTCAAATCAATCCAATTCAAATTTTCCATTTGAATCTTATACTCATACATCTTCAATCACCATTTCAATTAATTCAAATCAAATTTAATTTGAACTAATTCAAATTTCAAATTTAAACCATCTCTCATTCATTTAAACAATTCCAATTCACAATTTAAAAATTTTTAACAACAATAGGATGATATTATCTAATTTATTTTAAAACATCCATTCATTTTAAATTTCTAGATCTCAAACCCAATTTGAGATCACTCAAACTCTCAATTACAATCCACCATTTCACTTCCCAAGTTAAATCTTAAGTTCATCTTAAAATTTACAAATCAAGTTGAACATCCCAACATATTTATCTTTTCCCAAGTTAAACTCAATTCACTTAATCCAGTCAACCTTACCTAGTTTGAACTTCCATTTCAAATTTTGAACTTATCATAAATAATCTTCCCACTTATTAAGTTCGAAAACTTAGCACTTCGGGTATCACATCTTATTCCACACTCAAAACTCAACATTTAGAGTTTATTTCAAACCATATTTGATATTATGTATATCCACATATATACATATTAACTTCTTTTACACACCAAGTTATACTTTAAAATTTTAAACCCCTTCGTTTTTAATTCAAACCAAATTTCTTTTAAATTTTCAAACAACTCTTGTTTGAAATAAAATCATTTCATTCAAATGCATTAAATAATATTATTTATTATTTCTCTAAATTAATTACATCCTTAATTAATTCCAATTAATCACATTCGGCAATTAACTTATTTCTTAATTACCTTCATTAAGTAATTGTCCCTTAAATTACTTATCTCTGGTTACTTCATTGAGTAACTCCCTCTTTATTTATCATTTCCAATTATAGTTATCTTATTCTAAAATTCTTCCCCAATTCAAGATTTCAATTTTAGTTTGAATCCATTTCAAACTTATCTTTAACTTAATTTCAATTTGGTTGTAATTCTATTACCACTTAATTCTTACTATTACTTTTAATTTAATTAATACTACAACCAATTTCCTTTATATAATAGATAATTTATTTCTTATATAAGATTCATTTACTTTTGAAATCATTTTAAAAAAAACTTTATATAGGAAAATAGCAAGTAAGCTGTCTCATATTTATACACTCAACTCATTCTAGGGTACCGCTAGCCCTATCCTTAATGAGTAATCCCACCGGAGCCAAAACAGTCATGTCCAGAGACTACAATATATTTTAACTATTCTAGGGTACAACTATTTTTAAAACCAGAATTTAATCGATTTGAATTTCGATCCCGAAAATTTCCAGATAGTTAAGAAAAGAAGAAAAGAGAAAGAAGAAGAAGACAGAAACAAGACACAGAAACCTCACATTCGCAGCGGATCAAATATAATATCAAATAAAATAGCAGTTATACAAAGAAAACTATATCAGTTAATTTACATTTAAATACATCAGAGTTATACATATACATAAATACTGGACAAAACAATCATGTCCAGGGACTACAATATCATAGTGAAAACTCTCCATACGTCCCGTCCATCCTGCTCGCCTCCTGATCTCCAGAATGTCCTTACCTGAAAATCTGTAATACTCGATCTGACCCGAGCATTACATCAAAGTAACACCCGGGTCAGGCTGGAAACCAGCGTGAGTAAACCCATCTAACAAGGAATACAAAAGCATACAACTTATATATACCCAGGGTAACTTATGTCAATTTACACTTCACAAGTTGTTATAGACATCAACCATGTCACACGTCAATTTCTAAGTACCTAAACTTAGATTTAAAGATCAAATTTACTTAAATCATTTCATATCAACCAATTTATTTCACATATCAATCTATAAGAATCGAAGTTGTTTCAGATATTAAATAATACCGGACTCCAGTCTCTTCGAAGCCAATATCATCTTAACTTAAATTATTCAAGTGAAATACAACTCAATTTTAAATACAGTATGTCACATAATTCATCATCTATAGATAACCACATCAACACGGTTTAAATCAAATATATCTTTTCACATAGCATCACTAACCACATATTAGGGATAACAATAAATCAAAGGCTTTTAATATCATTCTATTTATCCCTTAATTAATTTCTCAAAATTAATTTATTATTAACCAAATACAGTAATTAACCTTTAATTATTTCATTAATTAATTGCTAACCATAATTATTAATCACCCTTGATTAATAACATCAGTAATTAACTACCCTTAATTACTTCATCAAATAAACTAATTACTCCCTAATTATCTCTAATCAATCCCTTGATTAATTATACAAAATAATTTATTCCAAATTACTTTCACAATTCCATCTTCCACTAATTACATCCAGTACTTATCATTAATTACTTCACTAAGTAATTATACTTCATCAATTACATTAAGTAACTATTATCAAATCATCAAGAGATTAAAATTAATTAAACTTAATTAATTATTTTAAACCAACCACATTAATCTCCATTAATTACATTGAGTAATTAATTTCTAAATTACTTACGTTAACCATTCTTTAATTACTCCATTAAATAATTAACTTAGATTAACCATCATTAATCACAGATTAAAATTATCTTTAATTATTCATTAATTAAAGTCTAATTATTTAATTAATTAACCTTAATTATAAATTAGTTGCTTAGTTAAGAAATCTTTAATCATTAATTAATAGTCTAATTAATGATCCTAAATTTCAAATTTTAACCTTTAATCAATATTTGTTAAACCTAAATCAATTAATTAATAAATTAACTAGTTATTCCTTAATTATTCCATTAATTAAATTAATTTCAAAACATTAAATCTTATCTAGATTCTAAGATAAAACATTCCTAAATTATTTTTAAATTGTCAATAACAAATTTATTTGCAAACATATTACTTTTGAACTTACTTTGAAATTTCATTTCAAATATGAAATCTAAAATGAATATCATTTAAATTTAAACAAAGTTTAAATAATTTTAAAACCCTTTTAAAATTATATGACAAACAAGTGCTTATCTTAGAAATGAAATTTATAAGAGTTTTGAAACTAAATTCATTTCAAAATTCAATAAATTAAATTTACAATTTGTTTAAATCTTTCAAATCTAAGACTTCTTTTAAATTCAAAACTGAAATTCATTTTTAAATTCCCAGATTTAAATTTAACCTTAAACTTGCTCATATTTTACAAACTTCATTTTTTAAAAAAAAATTCAAACTACTAACCAAAATAAAATAATTAAATAAATTCAAGTTTTAAAACTTTATTTTTATTTAAAACTGAGATTTAAATTTAAACTTGAATTCTAAAATTCAACTTGAGTTTAAAACCAGGCTTAATAATTTCTTAACATTGAAAGGCTTCAGGGTTTTTAAAAAAAAAATTAAAACAGAAACTACAGTTTTTTGTTAAACCTGAAAACACAAATCCATCCCTAGAACATCACAAAATTTGCTTTGAGTCTCTAACCCACCTTTCCCGAGTAACTTCCCAAATTGCTTCGAGCAAATCTCGAGACTTCCCTGATACCCAACTAAACCAACGCATCACCAGAAAATTCATCACTGTGCATATGCACGGCGACTCAGCCTCCTTTGGACGTCACTGACGATCAATGCAAATCTGAAATCGTCCCTTCTATCCACCATGAACATGAAATTCGAGACAAACCTTCTGAGATCAAAGATGACAACCAGCATCAAAACATGGAAACCATAAACAGGTTTTCCCCCAAACCTGTCATCACCTATCTCTCGTCACTCCGACCACCTAAGAGTCAACCATTCCGGCCTCGACTTCATTCACTACCAATCTAACAATCCCCCAAACATCTTAACACTCGATCCATTATACATCTTGAAATGACCGATACATTAAAACCCATTGAAAACTAGGGTTTAAAATGAAATCTTACTGCTGCAACCTCCATGTTGAAATCCATCACCATTACTCAATTTTCCACCAATCCCCAATCAATCCCCTACCTCCAGGAGAAAAATCACACCATTCAATCCCATAAATTATCAGTTAGAACCCAAAAAAACAAAATACATGAAAACTAGAACTACTCTCTTGTTCTAACTCTAAAAATTGTAATTTTTGGATTAAAATTCAAGATTTTGTATTATGTTTAATATATAAATCCTGGAACATAGAATCAATGTATTTGAATTCTTACTTATTTTCAAACTTGCTTGATTATTTCAAATTCCAGGGATAATTCACTATTATTATTCTTAAGCAAAATTTTTAATTTAAAGTTTGTGTTGAATACAAACAAGTATGCTTTAAATCTTAAGTTTTAACAGAATCAAAATCAGGAGATTTTGAATTTAAATTAAACCAAGAGTCTGAAAACTAGAAGCAGAGGGGACCTATAGGTATCACAGACATGTATACAACATACATAAAAAAAAATCAACAATTTAAACATACGCCAGAATGAAAAAAAATTATTTATTTCATACAACAAGCATGCAACCAGATTTATACTAAAATTTTGTTTAAAATTTTTTTTGGAGTTCCTCACATAATAATAGTTAAATACAGAAAGCAAAGGTTTGTTGAAGAAACTGTAGTTTGAATCTAAATCCCTGTTCTTTTAAGTTTCCTGTGAAATTTCAATTTTAATTTAACTTAAGTAATTTTTTTTAAAACTTAATCTAAAATCAAACAATCAAATCTTGCTAAAACCTAAGTTTTAGCAACAAATGGATCAAGAGGTATTGAAATATTTTATTTTTTTATCAATCGCCTGGAAACTAAAATCAGAAAACATGGGTACACAACATGCATCCCATCAATACATTCATATATATTATACAGAACTTATCCATATATAATCACATAAAACATATACACTCCATAACTTAGCATGCAACCAGACTATTTAAATATTTAAGCTTTTTTTTAAAGAAAAGAGTTACTCACCTTTTTAAACTCTGAACAGAGCAATAGTTTGAGATCTGAGCTGTCAACTTATTTTAAATCTAAATCTTCTTTATTTACTCGAACCAAGTTGCTTCCTTGCCTTGCTTCAAATGAAAGCCGGATTTAATTTAGTTTCTTCTTGAAAAACTGAAGCTTGAACATTGATCAAGTTGTTGTTGATTTGGTCCGGGCTTGATTTTAGATATTAAAATTTCCAGTTTCTTATTTCTTACAGGCCTCTTTCTTATTTTAATTTTCCTTTTTTTTTATGAAGAGGAAACTTTAGATCCAAATGAAGAAACCTGGTTTCTTTCTTCTCTAAATTGTTTTCCAATTGCCACTTGTTCATATTGTAACACTTGTGAGTTTATATCAATATTTGTTTTACAATTGTCACTTTTAATTAAATTGTGTTAAACCCCTTTTTTTGTAATTTTATTTATAATTTGTGTTTTAACCCTTATTTAATAAATTATAACATATGTATTATAATTTCAAATCTTATACTTATTATGGTTTAAATGCTATATACTTATAAATTTTATGCTCATATTCTAAAATTTATACATTATCAGAGCTTATTGTTTTATTTAATTAAAATAAAACTAGTAACTTAATAGTTTAAAAAAAAATTAGTTAATCATTCTATTAACTGTTATTCAAAACCGGGTTATCACAATCCTCCCCCCTTAGAATCTTTTCGTCCTCGAAAAGGAACGAAGCCAAGATTTATAAATATTTTAAAACCAGTTAAAATATTCTTTGATCATTTTTCAAACATCTTTAAAATCTATATAATATTGCCAAAATAGTTTTTATAAAAATAATTTTATAACTCGATGCCTCAACAAGTCCATCCTCGTTGCTACAGAAATTCGGTCGTACGTTGATCAAGCGTATGACTGAAATTCTATATGTACTTAGCAGACCCGTTTTCAACATCCAGTGAAAATACTTGAAAAATAATTTTATTGAAAATATAGAGGACAGTTTTTTTTTTTGAAAATAGAGGATATATCTTTGGTGAGAATGCTCTGGAAATGATCACTCCCATCCATGGTCGCAGTTAACCCGATGGTTACGTTGCCGTCCCGACAAAATCCACAGATAACTGTAGGCCTCTTGCCCCTCGATTACACCATGGAACCCGCTACAGATCGCAGCTATACCCAGGCTTTACGTTGCTATCACAGCAAAAACCCATATAACTGTAGGCGTCAGCGCCCTCGAATTTCGCTGCCAAAAGAATGAAACTTCTCCACTCCACTTGACCATAGATCGCAGTCTACCGATGTTGCGTTGCCTTTCCGGCAAAATCAAGTGTAGACCGTTGACACTCATCCTCCACACGATTTTGGCTATGGTCCCCACAGTAGATCGCAGTGACATCGAGTTACACTGTCGTTACAGCATAACCCAAATGCCCTGTAGGCATCAGCGCCATCGACTTTCGCTACCCAATAATCCTCAGGAACTAGTTTGTCCGGACTCCTCACAGGATCAACTTTAGAATACCCCCTTAGGGTTCAAGGCAGCACCACGCGGTGGTACTCCTGAGAAGTCCATTCCAAGGGAGCACCTTTTTCCCCAGAGCCATCGTCAAAACATTTTAGACTATATATATAGTATCTTTAAATCATACACCTAGTATGATCTCATACAAAGCTCCTTTACACAAAATCGATTATTCCAAAATCGATAATTCCCAAACTAGGCTTTCCAAATTCTCATATTGACTTTACCCAAAAATCAAAAGCCTTTTCCAAATCCAAAGGTTCCCAAAACCCTTTTTCCAAAATCCTCATATGATCCTTTATATATATTCAAACATATAAAATCCTTTAAAACTTTGGATCATTTCTAACTTGTATAAACTCCTTTTATACTTCAAAACACCTTCAAAATCCTTTTCTTCTGGCAAAGAATTCAACAGGGGAGTTTCATTTTATAAAAAAAAAAGATATTTAACTTTGTTTATTCAAAATCAAATATTCAAATTTGATTACTCATTACAAAACCACTTACCATATAACTTACTTCCATCAACAAAATTTCAACCATAGAAATATCCAATTTCCACTTTACTTCATCATATATTTCACAAAATATATTTTTCATTTCAAAAACCATTTCACATTTCTTATCCACTAATTCCCTGTATCAATTTTATTCAAATCCGTACGATGTACACATATCATTCGTACGCTATACCTATCTGATCGCTCACTCGATCACACAATTTCATTTCCAAACTAGTATTGTCCACCCGACTTCCTAGTACGGACACAGATCTGGTTTCTTGATCAGAAACCGTCATTCTCCTTACATAGCTTAACTATGATAGAGAATATGCAGAACCAATCAACAACCCATATCCAGGTTCGCCGTCGAAAATCGAGTGAAAAATCCCACTCAAGATCGATATAACTATCTCGAAATTCTGTGCTCGAATTTGGATCAAATCACTATGCGAATAGAATAACATACGTACACCCTACGTATGTATCTTAATTGGTTATTAGCCAAACCAATTCCATTTCTATTCATATTCACTTAAATTTTAATTCACTAACTCACAATTGCTTCAATCCATTTGGATTATCACCTTTATTCTTATCTTGATTGGGTATTTAACCAACAACAGTTTAGACTCCAGCCAGTTTATTTAGAAAATAGTTTGAAAAATTTAAAAATAGATGAGTAGTTGGGAAAATAATTACTATTTGTAAAATAGGTGTAAAATAGTTAGGAAATAGTTAAAATAATTATAGAAATTTTAGATAATTGCAAAATAATAGTAAGATAGAAATTAGTTTGTAAAATAGTAAAAAATATAGTAATTAGTTTATAAAACAGTTGGAAAAATTGTTAAACAGTTCCAAAATAATTGTAAAACAAATATAAAATAGTTTGGCGTTTTTAAAGAAAGGTTGTATATATAATAAATAGCTTGGAAAAATAGGTTTATATTAAAACAATTTACATTAAAAATAGTCCAGAGTCAAAGCTATTCACTTCCCAATCTTCACTCTCAATCAATTCAATTAAATTTCCTCATCCATTTAAATTGACCCAAATCCAATTTTAAATAACTCCAATTTCCATTGGACTAGATTTATTCCCAATTCAAGTTGAATTAATTCTCAATTCCTTTTCGATTTAAATCAAATTCAATTTGAACTAATTCCAAATTTCAAACTTAAACCATCTCGAATTATATAAATTCGAGTTAATACTTCAAATGTTGATTTAATTCCTTTAAATCAATTTACCTTTTTATCCCAACCATGGATTACCATATTCCATTTCTCATTCAATTAAACAAATCCAATTCACAACTTAAAGATTTTTAACAACAATAGGATGATATTATCTAATTTATTTTAAAACATCTATTCATTTTAAATTTCTAGATCTCAAACCCAATTTGAGATTACTCAAACTCTCAATAACAATCAACCATTTAACTTCCCAAGTTAAATCTTAATTTCATCTTAAAATTTACAAATCAGGTTGAACATCCCAACATATTTAACTTTTCCCAAGTTAAACTCAATTCCCTTAATCCAGTCAACCTTACCCAGTTTGAACTTCCATTTCAAATTCTAAACTTCACATTAATAATCTTTCCACTTATAAGTTCAAAAACTTATCACCTCGGGTATCATAACTTATCCCAAATTTAAAACTCAACCTTAGAGTTTATTTCCTTTACGCACCTGGTTACTTTTAAATTTTAAACCACCTTTGGTTTTAAATTCAAACAAATTCCTTTAAAATTTCAAACAACCCTTGTTTGAAATAGGACCCTTTCATTCGAATATATTAAATAACATCTCTTATTTTAAAATAAGATCATATTCAAAATAGTTTGAATAATATTATCTCCTTTAACATTTTGAAATCAATTCAAATGTTTAAATTTTAGAATTCAAAACTTCACAATTTTAAACCCACTTCAATTTACATCCTTTCAAATTTACAAGTTACTCTTTTTAAATGGTTACTTCCTTAAATTATTAAACACAATAACCATCCTATTTTATGGTTTGAAACCAATTCTATTTCATCTTATTTAGAAATTCTTCTCCAACTTCAAAAATTAAATTTTAGTTGAATCCATTTCAAACTTGTCTTTAATTTCAATCTGGTTGTAATTCTTTTATCACTTAATTCTTACTATTACTTTTAATTTAATTAATACTACAACCAATTTCCTTAATATAATAGATAATCTATTTCTTATATAAGATTCATTTACTTTTGAAATCATTTAAAACTTTTATATAAGAAAATAACAAGTACGATCTCTCATTTTTGTACACTCAACTCATTCTAGGGTACCTGTAACAACCCGCATATTTGTCGATTTTATATTTAAATATTTTATTTAAATATTTTATCGATACTCGGAAGTTAGTCGGTAAAGCTACTTTTTGCATACGGTCTAATTAGGACTCGGGACCATTCCCATTGAGTTCAAAATGTCGTTTGCGACCTTTTTAAGTGTAAACTTTGATATGTTTGGAGTTAGTCAAGTTTTGCTACTTTTTCACTTTGGGTTTGGGTTTGGGTTCAGCCCTATGTTTAACTTATACTCAAATCTGAACCACTTTCCCCCCATTCACTCTCACTTCCTCCTCTTTTCAGTTCTAAGGCATCAATGGTGGGAGATATGGGAAATTAAAACTCCAAAACCCTAGTCTTCCTTAGCAAATCCAACTTCTAGCTCCAAATTCAAGAGAACCCATTGGTAAGCACCTCCTTCATCTTCTCCAACTCTTTCTCCATTCAATTTCAGAAATTTCCTAAACCTAATTTAGGAAATGTTTCTCCTTTAAGCTTACATTCAAGCTTGTTGGGTTGGAATTGAAGAGTGATTGTTCTTACCATTGCTCTATAGCTTCTTCTTCAATCGTTTGGGTTCAAAGGTGAGATTTTTGTCTCACATCTTAGTCTATAATTATCTTCGATTGTTGGGTATGAATTCCTAACATTTATTTTTGTGCAATTGATTTTGGTTTGGATTGATTTGGTGTATATTCCAATTTTTGGTGTTTTGAAATCAAAATCTATGAAAATCCTATTATGGATATTTGGACATTGATATCTGAGGCATATCGAAGAGCCTTTAAGGCTGGGTTGACGCTCGACGTAATTCTTTGTCGTTGTCGCTAGATCGATCGCTTTCGGTATCCCTTGGGCCATTTTTGGCCTAGGTTCAGGGAATGCCCTGAGCCCTTCATTCAGACGTCTGAAATGTAAGATTCAGACGTCTGAATATTGTTCTGGGAAGATTTCTATTCCCAGATTCAGACGTCTAAATATATGATTTCAGACGTCTGACTTGGTTCATTTTGAACCAGAAAGGAAATAGGCTAAAAAGTGCCTATTTCAGACGTCTGGATTCAAGGATTCAGACGTCTGAATTCTGTCTTTGGAAAATATTTATTTTCCAGATTCAGACGTCTGAATCCTTGATTTCAGACGTCTGAATCTGCACTCTTTTTGCCGATTTGCCTATTCGCTTGAGAATTCCAATTTAAATCGATTCGTGATGATCCTATTTGTTGTTATCATTTATTATGCCTTTGATGACTCCTTTTTAGGGATTTTTGAGTATCCATTTCGATGGATTCTTTGGATTTTATTCACATCTTCGTATGTGAATTTTAGTGATTGATTGTTCCTACAATCTTCTTTGTGATTTGTCACTTTAAAAATATAAAGGTTTTCTATACTAGTAGTAAATATCAATACTCTTTCTTCAAATGATTTCAACACTATTTTATTATAAAGCTCGTTTTCTCAAACCGACTTCTAATCTATTAGTATATACAAACCTTTACCTCACTCGCATGAGAAATCTAATTAAACGGCTTAGTAAAACTAGTGGTATGAAACGCTTGCGTTTACTTCGTCGGTTAATTCTTGGACTTGTTTGATTGAAACTCTTGTGACAATTTTCTAGTGGAGATCTACAGTTTGTTCGTAAATATTTCAGTTAAGCAAGTGGTTATGGGACATGAAGCTAAACTCATATATTTACTAGCTTAGTGCAATTGACACTTCTCGTTGATCATGACGATCATCTTTGTGATTTAGACTAGCAATGTGCGATGTCTCATTGTCTGCGAGGGAGACTAAACCCCATTTTGTGGAGTTTCGACTCAAATTGGTGGGGTAGGAAACCATGGTCTTCGGGCCGTTTGTGGAGCTTCGGCTCAATTTGTGATTGTTAGCAACCATGAAATTAGCGTTCCATTTGTGATACACGTGTTGGTGAGCTTTATGCTCCCGTTTGTGATAGGCCTTCCCCCTTTTTGTGATTTCTGGATTTCTTGAGATGATTTCTAGAATTTGTGTTTCATCAATTTTCGTGATTTTCATTGATAAGTTTTATCAATATTTGTGCATTAGTGAATTTGTGTGTCATTGACTTTCGTGATTGATATTGATAAAATCGTCAATATTTATGGTTTGGTGAACGAAATAAGGAGTATGACGTTTTTGGATCTTTGTGAAGATTTTTGTGATATTGACTAATCTCTTGTTGATTTTCAATTACTTATATATATATATCACAACTTGGCATGGTGATTATTATGTGTTTAGTCGTACCTCTTATTCTATATCATGTTATCTGATATTTATAGCTAGACTGATCCGTTTATTACTTTCTTATTAAATAATACTCGGGTCAGACCGAGATGTTACAGGTGCTTCTACTTGACTTCTCCCCAGGGATTCATTACTCTGACTTTTGGCTAACTACTTAGATTAGTAGTTTATTTTGTTGTATACACTTGAGATATAGACTCATAGTTGTATTCTTTTGTATAGCACATGTTGCTATTTTTTTGTATTATTGTGGACCTTCTTGACTACTACTCTGATGAACACTTTTATGTGTTATATATATATATATATATTCATATCTTCTTCCACCTTTGTGATATGAATTATCTGTGACTGATTTGTGTTATTTTTATTTCTATATTTGTTTCCGAAGATTATATATAGCCACTATGTAGTAGCTTTGTGTTTGTATCGGTACGTCAGATTTCCTCTTGAAATAAAATGCATGTTATACTATCTGACATATCGGTGCTCGCGCAAAGCAATTACACGGATGGTCGCTCCTCAACAGCCTTATTCTCCATGCTAGTTGACAGCATTACACTGTAGTGTTCTTGGCTAGCGTGGGTATAGAGGTGGGGCGTCACAGCTCCACTTCCCCTATCCTTAATGAGTAATCCCACCGGTGCCAAGGTTCTCGCTTAACCTTCTGCTCTGATACATAAACATATTGGTACACTTTAATTGCAAATATAAATAAATTCACTATGCATTTTAACAAATGTAAACATCTATAAGCTTTTAATCCTTGCATTCATACATTTGTAGGAAGATAAGCATTTACATTGACAATTGTAAGATTTGTATCTACAAGTGGCATTTGTTCAATTTCATTTCTTTAAGAAATATAATTAGCATATTAGAAGCAAGGCTAAAAAAAATGAATGCGAGTAAACTCCACTTTGTTAAACCATCCTTCCAAAGCCAGAATCAAATCTGAAACCATTCTTAAATCAAAGTTTCAATAAGCATGAAAACCATCAAATTGTAATCTCCTCAAGAATGCAAACTTGGAAGAACAACATCAAGCAACTGATCATGATCTTCAACCTAGCAGCAGTTTCAAACTAGAAATTTCAAAACATAAAACTGTAAACAAACAAAAACAGATCAAAAATTTGAGGCATGCAAGGGACTTTCAACAGCAAAGTATCAAAAGCAAATCAAAGGCAATTTAAAACAACTCAGATCTCAAAACTGGAAAATATAGAACCTTTTCTCTGCTCTGCAAAACTTATGGTGACTAAACTTGGTAAATCTATGAATTTTGAACTAGTATGTGATGATCATATAAGTATGATCTGAATTTGTCTGTGCATGTTAATTTTTCTGTATTTTTAGGTGTATAAGTATCTGTGTATGCGATTTGGAACAGGCAAAGCATGCCTCTAATCCAATAGCACAGGTTCAATCCTGATGATAATAAAAAAAATTATCATTTAACTGAATGATATTTAAGCTTTTTTGTTTGAATCCTAGTTTGTTCGTTTAATCATAAATCAAAATTTTAAATATGTTTGAGTGGGATAGATTTGATTATCATCTGGCTGATGGTAAAGACAGTCAAGACATCCAAAACATGTTAAAATCAAATATCAAAATTTTTAGATTCATGTATATAATCTTGTTCGCTATCAAGAATCATGAATTTTAACAAACGAATCCAGATTTTTAATGCTTGGTCGAAGGTGTAACTCTTATTTGAAATTTTATTGTTTATTGAAGAACAATCATTTCAAACTTGTATAAAACTCCTTTTATACTCCAAATGTTGATTTAAGGAAGTAAACTATTTAGATAAGTATGGGATATAAATCGAAATTGAAGTTCTTGTTTGTGTCAGAGCTTGAATAGGGGAGGAAGGTCTTTGTCTCGAAGTATACTTCGGAATTTTATTATAGTGACTCGAGTTGAGTCTCGGGTTCGTGTATGTAGTGTTTAACAGATCATACTTAAACAAAGTTCTACATATAGAAGAACAAGAAGAAAAGGAAGGGGGAAGTTGGAGCCCAGGTTTAGCTCGAGTAACAATAGGATTTGTCTCGGGAAGAAATTTATCGTAACATTATTAACTTAATGAAGTTTTAATATTATACGTAATTATTCTTTGATGTTAAAATATTGTTAAATGTTTGATTAATTAAATAGGATTTTTGTTAATTCTTGAAGTTACTAAATTAATATGGGTTAAACAAGGATTACTATGGGTTGAAGGCTGTAAATAAATTTAATAATCAAGGATTAATTGTTAAGTAAGTAAGTAATTAATTAATTATTAAAGATTAAATAATTAATAATTAATTCGTATAGATCATATGATGATTAATTAGCCAATGTAAGAGATTATAGGATAAAAAAATAGGGTAAGAGAATTAAGGTGGATGGGCGAGGAGTAATTAATTTGTAATATTAATTAACGGCTAATTTTCTTAATGAACTTAAAGGTGTTAATTAAAGATTGAGTAATCAAGGATAATTTATTTAGAGATAATTAAGTAAGAAGTAATTATGAGGTTAATTACTTAATGTAAAAGAATTATTATGAATAATTACTTAATGAAGTAATTAGAAGAATTAATTACTCAGTATGATTAATTAATTAGATGTGGTCAATTTTGGTTAATTAATTCAGTTTGATTAATTAAAGTTAATCATTTGGTGTTGGCTTAAGTATTATTACTTAAGGCAATTAGTAAGGTGAAATTTCTTAGTAAAGTAATTTATTACTAGATGTAATTTAATTTAAGGAAATTGCCTGATGGGTAGTAATTAAAGGATAATTATTATGTGGAAGAAATTAAGCGATAAATTACTCAGTGTAATTAAAAGATTAATATAGTTAATCAAGGAGTTAGTTAATTGATATAGAAATTAAGAAGTTAATTTCTGATTGTGATTTATCGTGGTTGATTAATGAATATAAGTAAGGTAACGGTTAATTATTATGGAAAATTAAAGTAATTAGAGGATCATTAATTAATTAATATAATTAATGGAGGTGAGCAATCATGCTTATTAATGATTAAATGATGATTAGTGCTGTTAATTGGTTGATATCTCTAATATGAATTGCTTGTGATATGATATGTTGCATGGATGGTGATAATGTGATTAATTATCTATTATGAATTGTGGTGTAAAAGTGTTATCCGGTAATTAAAGTTGAGTTCTATTTAATTGGATAACTTGGTTTTAGATGACGTTTAATTCGAAGAGACCGAAGTCGGGTATTAGAAAATACCCGAAACCAATTCGATTCTTTATAGATTAATATGTGAAATAGATAAACTGAAAGGGAATGACTAAAGTGAATTGGACCATTTAATATAAGTTTTGGCCCTGAGAAATTGATGTGTGAAATAAGGGGTGTTTATAACAACTTGCGAAGATGTAAATTTATGAGTCACCCGGGATTTAAATGAGTTCTGTGCATTAGTGTTTCTTGTTAAATGGTTTACTCACGCTGGTTTCCAGCCTGACCCGGGTGTTACTTTGATGTAATGCTCGGGTCAGACCGAGTATTACAGATTTTCAGGTAAGGACGTACTGGAGCTCAGGAGGCGAGCTGAATGGCTGGGACGTATGGAGAGTGTCCACTATGGTATTGTAGTATCTGGACATGATTGTTTGTCCAGTGTTTATGTATATGTGTAACTCTGATGTATTTAAATGTAAATTAACAGATATAGTATTTTTGTATAACTGATATGTTATTTGATATTATATTTTATCCGCTGCGAATGTGAGGTTTCTGTGACTTGTTGCTGTTTTCTTCTTCTTTCTCTTTCCTCTTTCACTTACTATCTGGAATTTTCGAGATCGGAAATTCTAGGTCGTTACATTTGGTAACAAAATGGCTATAGGGCTTTGAACTGAAATTGGGTTACAGATTTGGAAAAAATGTGACAGTGTTTGGTCTTGAGAAACTTCAGGCTTAAAGGTAAATGATTTTTGGGTTGCAAATGCAGATTTTGTTAGAGAGGAGTGTTCAGGTTTGCATTGTATATTTGGTTTACAAGGTTTTTGATCTTTGGTTTGTATTACATTTTTTTGTTAAGATGAAGAAAGAATTTTTTTATTTTTAGCTGAAGATTAAGAGTAAACTCCTTCTTCATATTTTACAAATTTTAAATTTAAATTAAGTCACCAATAGAAATGCCACTTGTCCCCTTTAAGATTTAATTTTCTTACACCTAAGTCTATATGTTGACAAGTGTTTTATTATTGATTTACAAGTGTTTTAGGTGTTTAATTAATGTTTTACAAATATTACTTTTCTTATTTACAAATTTATTTAAGTTATGAATAATTAAGTATGTAATATTCACATGAATATAATGTGTATTTATTTTATATAAATAAGCTTTAGATTTTTGTAAATATACATGTGAATTTATATAAACATTTATTTATACATAACTTATGTTTTTGATCAAATCAATATAACATATATTTAAAATATACTTCATTTTTAAATTTCAAATTCAAATTCAATCCTTTAAATTCCATTAAAAATTCAATTCAAGATCTATTCAAAATAAATAAATATATATATAATTTTGTCTAACTTAAATAATTTACTTATATAAACAATTATCATTACTTATTATTAAAAGAATGCATGCATGCGTATGGGTTTGATGCTTGAGTGATACCTGAATATGGTCCTGTTGTTTCATCAGGGTTTAATTTCTTTGAAAATCCAATATCTCACCTTTTAATCACAATTAGCTTGTAATATGTAAATGAAGAATGTTTGGAAACATGTTATAACTCTACTAAAAATATGTTCTGGAATTTTTATTAACTATTTACCACGAAATTTTATAAAGAACCGTGAAAATGTATTTGGGGCAAAATTTTATAAGTTTAATTTTTGTGATTTGATTTCATGATTGTATTCATGATAGAAAACCATGAATTTTAATGAGTATATTTTGATTTTTAGTTCAAGATTTAATGGGCATTTCTGTGTTGATCGTTTGGGCGGTTTTGAGCGATTTCCGTTGATCAACGTTGAGTTGGCAGGAATGATTGGATCTGAAGGTCGAGGGGAAGAAGGGGGTTGTAACGATCCTGGATTTTTATTGAGTTTAAAATGATAATTAAACTAAAAATTGATTTAAAATGGCGAAATTTATTTATAAATTGATTTGAAAATTCAAAATGAAGTCTTTAAAAATAAAATAAAACAAATAAGTATTAAACTAGAAATAGAATTTAAATTGTAAAATAGAAAATAAACACATTAGAATACAAAGATAAATTATAACAACATATAGAACAAAATAGGAATTCATTTATATTTTAATAAGGCAGAGACAAAATAAAAGACATAATCCTTATAGACAAAGAAGTAACCATATGTACTTCTTAACACCATCTCAGCCAAGCTAATGAAAAGTAGGCAAATATAATAAGTAGTTATAGGCAAGAACAAAGTAAAGTAGAACATAAAAACAAATTAATTAAATCTAACAACATGTTATTAACCAAAATAACAAAGCAATATATATATGCTCAGCCAAAACAAGAAGTGAGTAAATCCATTAACTAATAACTTAACAGCATAATAAAAAATAGAAACTTATTTACATTATAAAGTGAATAAAAAGGACAAAGGTAAATGATAACATATGAAACACATATACAATTTAAAAAAGGAAATAAATGAAACAAACAAGACAAATATGTTTACTGTAAGCTCATGTGTGTATGCAAGAGAAACAAAAATATCTAAGTACAAAAGCTTGCAAAAGAAGAAACATACAAAAAAAATACAAGTATGCATACAACAAGACAAAGGTAATTAATATGCTGGTTTTAGCACTCCATATCAGCTATGTTCATTTCATGTTTCCATCTCTAGCAATTAATGCAAATACCTCTAGCACACAATGCATAAATTTTTTAGCCATCAAAATGTAAACAAAGAAAAATGTGTTAAGTATAAAATGAATGCAAGTACAAACCAAATATCTTTAGCTATAAACAAATATAAAAAGTAAGTAAACAGACAAAGGCAAGTAGTAATTAAATACAAGTATGTAGCTTGCAAAAGAAAACAATTATAATTAATGCAAAATATATTTACAAGGTACACATCATTTCAGCCGAAAAAAAATATATGTATGATAAGCATAAGCTTATAAAATAAGACAATGGCAATTTATGTTAGCACACAAAGCACATTATCTCAGCCACTAAGCAGAAGAAATATTGGCTTAGTCAAATAAACAGAAGAAAAGTAAAGAAAGCTGTACCTGCTTTGTACAAAACAACATTTTTATCACCCTGTAGCTTTTTCCTATATATCAATATCAACTTCCTTATTCCATTTCGTTCAGCAAGATTGAGTATTACAGGGAGATAAACATCACTATATCTAATAAACTTAAACAAGTTCAATTTATTCAACAAAGGAAAAACAAGCCTGCAGTTTTCAATGCAGAGGAGTAACTCTGTTCTTCCTTCTGAAACACAAGTGAGTAACATCATTTAAAACCTAAGTATATGAATCTGGATTTTATGGTTTAAATTTGAAATAAGTGAGCTTTGTTTATATGTATGTTTCTGTATATAGATGAATTGTTTGGTGAAAATTTTATTTACTGTTCTTCTCTTTGTTTAGTTACAGAGTTGATGGTAAATCAAAAATTTAAAAACATATTCATTTCGAACATTTATAGGTGTGCAGTTTAAAACAAAATAAGTTGGTTTAAAACTTAAATCATAATCTAAAATTTGTATTAAGCATGTTAGTTAAATATTACAACTGTAAATTTGGTTCTACAGAGCAAAATTTGGATTTATGTTAAAAATTCGAATGTAATAAACTGTTAATTCAATTCTATATCTTGAATCACCACCAAAAGTTAGGGTTTTTAAACCACAAAACTCAAATTTTAGTATTGATATGAATGATTATTTGGGAATTTACTGGGAATGGGATTTTTGGCAATATCTGATGATCACGAGGTCCTTGGAGGTTGAGATTTTGGGCGAAGGTGGAGGTGGTATCAGTAAGTATGGGAAAAATGGTGGAAGTGTTGAACGATCGCCGTGGCAACTACGGTGAGGTGATTTGAGTTTGTAAACCTAATTTGCGTTAAAGCTTAGAATTTTGCTTCGTCCATCGTCGACAGGCGGACGAGTGTGGCGAGGGTTTGGGAAATGGTAGAGGAGAGGAAGTCGAATCTAGGGCCGAAGGCGGAGGCACTCAAATGGTCGGCGACTCATAAACGTGGCATTGACAGGTTTCAAGGTGGAGTGCTTTTGAGTTTTCCAGGTTTCGAATTTTTATTCGAATTCGATCTCGCGTGGGTAACGGAGCTTTGACGATCGGAGTTGGGTACAGGGATGGACTTCGACTTGCTCGGCGACGCGATGGGGACCGGAGTTGATCATCAACGGTGTGCACGTGCACCGTGCCATTGTTGTGACTGGGTAGTTTTGCGTCCGTGGAAGGATCATGTTCCACCGGGTTAGGTCTCGCGTGAATGCCTGTGCGACTCGAAGTAAATTCTGGCGTGGCTCGGGTGGGAGTGCTGAACAGGTTTCAAAACAGAACCTGTTCTGTTTTGAAATTTTAAAGTTTAATTTACTTTTTTAAAGCAAGGCTAACTTAGTTCATGAATAAATAAGTTTTTAAATTTAAACTTGTTTAAATACTTTAAAGTGATTAAAGGGTTAAAAGGATTTGAATATAAATTGGAAGTTGGAATGGTAAAGTAAGCAAGTTAAACAAAGTCCAATTGTAACATGAACTTAACTTGAATTCCAGATTTTGAAATAATTTTTTTAGTTTATAAATGAAATGTTTAAATAAGTTAAATGTTAAATTATCCTTAAATATGTGGATTTACGGGAAAGTTGATTTTTTACTCATTAATTTTTTTTTAACAATAGTACTACTTTAACATGAGAATTTAAAGGTTTATAAGGTTGGTTTTAAACTTTATTTAAAATCAATTGGTATTCATTTTAAATCTTGATATTTAAAAGTGAGTTGAATATAAATGTTTCAAACATATTTGTTAAGTGATAATAAAATTATTAATAAAAGTAAGTTTTATCTCAAGTTAATGAAAACTTAATAATTATAATTCATTGATTAACAAGTTAATCAAAAAGGATAATCTATTTATTTAATTAATTGATGATTTGGATTAATTAAATAAATTAATTAAGGTTTAAAGATTAGGTCAGTAAGGAATAATTAATTTGTAAATTAAAGGTTATTCATTAGATATTGATTAATAATAAACGTTTATTAATAAAGTAATTAATCAATAATCAATTTAAGGATAATGTGATATATTAATTTGGTAATTAATTTGAGAATAATTAATCCATTAAAGGTTAATTAATTAATGAAAGTGATTAAGGAATAATTAATTAAGGAGTAATTAATTAGTTATTATAATAATCAAGGATTAATTATTAATTACGGGTTAATTAACGATTAATTAAAGGATAATTTATTAAATGTTTTGTAAATAATTGATTATTATTTACCATGACTAGCAAATTTATTTATAGAAATTAATCTGATTTAAGTTAATCAGATAATTAAATTGATCCTACTTATGGATGTTTGGATATTTTTTTTTGAATGATTGAATTGTTTGATACCCCTGACATATGATGCTTTATGATTATCCTGATTTGTGTTGTTATTCATGATGTAATTTATTATCTGTGATATATATATATATATATATATATATATATATCTATGGTTTGTGAATGAAATATAAGCGTTATAGTTTATACCGCTTATCAACTATATTTATGTGTTTTAATCTGTGAGGATTAAATGATGTTGCGCTATTGTGTTAAACCCCTGGACTACACATACACACACAAATATGGATCGCAAGAGGAAATCGGTTAAGTTACAGATTTTTATAAATCGTAAAGATTAAATTCCTAAATCCAAGATAGTTTTGGAATTGGAATTGAGAACTTTTTGAAATGAGTTTCAAAAATAAAAGTTATTTTAAATAAATTAATAAAACATGAAATTTAAATAATTTGATTTAAATTTGAATTCAATATTTAAAATTGAATTCTATGATTTGGAAACTATGGTTTAGAAAGGTTATTCAACTTATAAATGAGTCTATATGGGTTAAACTATTTTAAAGGTATTGATTTGGAAATTTGAATTTAATTCAAAGACTTTAACCCGGGTAAATAAAATTGGATCTTTCTGGAACGAAAACTAATTGTTTCCAAATGATAAAGGCTTTCACTTAAGTAATGAACGTCTAATTTGTGTTAAACGGATTTCAAGTTAAAAATGAAAATGATTTTCTAAGTTATGGAAACGGTTTTAAAGTTATAAGTCAGATCTTTAATTTAAAGATTTTAAACGAGTTAATCCAGTTGAAATGGAAATTGATTTGGGAAATCTGTGAATGGATCTTTGTGAACTGAGTGAATTTTATAAAATAAATCTTTTTGGTTAAAAGATTTGAAAAGATAATTTGTTTAAACCATTTGAAGGAAAGTTTTTAATTATTAAGTTGTGACTTAATTGAAATCCCATACCCATATGTTTTAAATGTTGCGCTCACTATTCGGTTTAGCCTGGAGAGGACTTTTGTGTCGTATAACCCATTCCGAATATGTGATTCGACGTTATGGATAGCATTTGAAGACCGGCGGTGAAGACCGGGTATTTATAAGAATGATAGGATAACCTATCGATTGTCTTTGCACTGGCCGATCCGCGGTATAGAGATTCCCTAAGTGATGGGAAGTTCGATTGGGATTGTGAATACCCGGATTGCAAGGACTTCTTTGGAAGTGCCTTCGGTTCTGTTCGAACCCGGAACAGACTTGTATGGTTGTATGTCTGACACTAAACTTTGAGATATAAAGAAGATTTCTTTCAAATACATTTCTATTGCTGGCAGAGAATTTATTCCCTTAGCTTAACACCCTTCTCTGAGATGTACGAGCTCAGAGGTTATGTAGTTGAAGGCTATCAGCGATATACTCCCAATTTGGTAGTGTGGCATGCTGAGTGCTGCTGTGTGTTGATGATCATTTGTTGATCATTTGTGATCAGAGCATGGCTTTTGTATAAAGCGTAGCTTTGTGGACGAGACTACATCAGGACCTCACACCCCGGAAATGGTCGAAATAGGAAAGATGCAGCAGGGTTATGAGGGTCGCGCCCTTTAGGGTGTGTCATTCCCTCCTGGTAAAGGGTGCTATTAGGTATGGAGCCCTGATATTTAACCTATGTGGTTGCTCCAATCTCATTTACTGTGTGATTGTTGCTTAGAGGCGCCTCGGATAAAGGTCCCAAAGGACCGGGGAGTGGCATGCTCGAGTAGTAGTTACCTAGTTACAGAGGTAACCCGGCCTTGTGTTTGCAGAGATTCGGTTAGGTTCTCGGGACGTCCCGCCAGAGGCGATCCCATGTGGCAGTAGGAAGTTCCTTAGCCTGACCATTTGTTGGATAATCCAAAGAAACAATACGAGCCTTTTACGATTGCAATTGTATAACCTGCCTCCTCGGGAGGTAGCTATAGCGGGCATAATATAATGTTACCTATGCTGGCTAAGATTTATATTCTACTTTCGAAATGTTTTCTGCACTGTGCGCTTATAATAATAATATCCAAGAAATTTTCTGCGTATTAAGCATGTTTGACTATCATAAGAAGAAATCTCCTCCAATTCTGCGTTTGCATTGTGTGTGTGGCGGGAGGTCTTATGGTAGTTTCTTTAGCGACCCGACTTCCTATCTCCAGGAAATCGCATTACTAGTGAAGAAAGAAAGGGATAGAAGAAGAAAAGAAAGAGAAAGAAGAAACAGAACAACATCAGAGAACTCACAGCGGAACGAATAAAAATATAATAATTAACATAAAATATTACATAGTATCTCATTACATCAGAGTACACAACTATACAACACATATTAGACAGTTATAAACATCTGTCTAATTCATACAACTCAAGTACAACAGAAGAAACAGATACCAAACACACAGTGGAATCAATATATATCGACGCTTTGAAGCCTCCTGCTCCATATCTCCTCCAAAATTCGTCAAGCAAACCTGAATCACTTGACTACTCATACATAATATGAGTACCCAAGAGTTTAATAAAACAGAAAATAAACACTAGGGTCAGACAGGGGTCTGATGTGAGTAAAAGGGTTAAAATTGCTTAACTTTAGAAAACCTTTGAAAGAAAAGGTATCACGTAAGACTTCCCACACATAAACATGGAAAAGTTTTTACCTTACGCTAACCAAAACATTTGATAGGAAATCCAGTGATATTATAATAGTGTCTAGGGTTTTCAAGTAAATATGAAATAGCCGAAATTGTTACATCTATTAAATTCCAGCTACTAGCCACAAAAGTGGGTAATACAATCAAAACCGTAGGGTCTCGTAGGGAAAATGGGTTTCCATCAATGGCAGGGCTACTGGGGTACCGCACGTCACAGTACGTGGCCTAGATCACCATACCGAGGAGTACTCCCACTCCCCTGCAACACAAGGCCGGGACCATTCCTTACTGAACAGTCCCGAACAAGACAACCCCGGCGGTTGTCCAGAATTCAACCGCCCCACACGGCCGAATAAAAGGGACTTCTAGACAGGGGTAAATCTTGCTCTCCAGTGGGAGCTACCCACGAAGCCTTGCTGCACCTTCCCTGTTTTAGCCATTCCTGGTTGATGAGGCTTGAGGCTGCGATTACCTTTGTAGGACACAATCTCTTAGAATGCTCATCGTCCGCCTGACGATGTGCTGAAAGCATTCAATCCATACAAGTTCGTTCTGGGTTCGAACGAAACCGAAGGCACTATCTCGTTGCACTCATATTGGAATCACCCTCAGAGTCAACGACCGTAGCCCTTGCACTCTAATTCACCATCTCGAACCTATAAGTACTATTCCGTCAAACTCATTACGGAATCACCCACAGAGTTATACTGACGTATAGCCCTTACACCTCGAGTCTTCACTTGCTCCGCTTGGATTAACAACCTAACGTTTAATTGGAATCGATGTGGTTTTTGGATTCCAAATATGGAAATCCGATCCCGGTCTCATCGAAACCAAACGCCATTTTAATGTCCAAGTTGTACTTAAGGGTTTTAAATAGTTTAACTTATTCAAGATGATATAAACAGATAGATGGATCACATTATCATAATAGATAATTCATATCAACATTCATCTCACAAAGCAGCATATCACAAATATCATAGTCATCCAAATCATCCAGTATCAACCAATCACCCAATATTAATCATCCAATATCACTCAATATCAAATATCAATCATTCAATATTAACCATTCAATACTAATCAATCACCCATAGTAGAATTGATTAACTCTTAATCAATTTAATTAACCTCTAATTAAATTAATTACTGTCCTTTAATCACTTGGATTATCTTAACTCCTGCTTCATTGGTTTATTACAAATCAAATTCATTTATCATTCCTTAATGATCTTCTTTAATTAATCTTTCTTGATTAATCATCTCTTAATTACATTCAAGTAATTAACCCTAACCATATTCAGTAATTAACCTTTAATTACTATCATTAATTACAATAATAAATGATCCTTCATTAATTAATTAACTATAATTAATTACATTAATTCTCAATTAATTTCAATTAA
The DNA here is from genome assembly GCA_030765085.1 of Allium cepa. Taxonomy (NCBI): domain Eukaryota; kingdom Viridiplantae; phylum Streptophyta; class Magnoliopsida; order Asparagales; family Amaryllidaceae; genus Allium; species Allium cepa. The sequence goes on along the minus strand of CM060937.1, from coordinate 760,603,037 downwards.
TTAATCATACTTTAAATCAATTACTTAAATTAATTACTTCCATTAATTATATTAATTAATAATTCTTATTAATTAATAATCCTTTAATTAAATAATTAACTTGTAATTAATCACCTCATTAATCATAAACAGTAATTAACAATTTGTAATTACTTATCTTAATTAATTAACTTCTTAATTAATTATATTAACCCTTTGATTAATTACTTGAATTAATAACTCTTAATTACTTCATTAAGTAATTATTAAACAATTAAGTTAATAAATAAATCCTTAACTAATTACCTTATTAATTAATTACAATTTTATTAATTACACTTAGTAATTAACCCTTATTTAATCTCATTCATTAATTAATTAATCACATAAATTAATTATCTAAAATAATTAAGTAATTAACTCTTAATTACTTACATAAGTAATTATCTCTAATTACTTCTATTAATAAATCTTAATTATTTCTTAATTAATTACTTAACAAATAATTAATTACAGTATTAAATAATTCTTAATTCATTAATTAATTAATTAATCCATAATTAATTAACTTAAAAACAATAATATTAATTATTTTCTTAATTACATTCAAAAAAATTATCGTTGATTACCTCATTAATTAATCTCACTTAATTAATCCATAATTAAGTGATTATTTAAAATTAATAAATATTAACTAATTATTTAAAATTAATTAAACAACTTCTAATATATTTCAAAATCTTTAATTGATTAAGAAAACAACATTCTTAATTAGACTTTTACTTATTAATAAGTCATAATTTAATTAAGTACCTTTAAGTTCATATCAAAACAAATTATTCATAATTATCCACATAGATAAATTATTTGAAATTAATCCAAATTTTTAATAACCTAAAAATAAACTTTTCTATAGGTTTACAAAATTCATATCAATAATTCAATTGGAAAAATAACATTTTGAAATAAATTTTTAAAACTTAAAACATCTAATTTAAACTTATAAATTTCCAATCGAAATTTAAACCTAGTCTTTAAATCATTACTTAATAACTTGATTAATATTTTAAAATGAAAACATTCCTTTAAATTAAATTTCAAAACATACTTTTTTTTAAAATTGAAATTCAAAATCCACTTAAATAATTAATTTCAAATTAAAAATTGTCAACAATTTAAATTTGAAATTGAATTCAATCAATATTTTCTCTTTTAAAAGTTGATTAACTTTCTACTTACACAAAACAAGTTCCAACCATATATTCCTTTTAATCAAACCAAAGTATTTACTGCCATTAAACACTACAGTACCAAAATAAAAAACAACTCGAGTACAACCCAGGCACTACTCGCGTCTACCACGAAGCGACTTGGTCCCCCCAACTTCTTCGAGTCATTCACGAACAAAACACGGTAACCCACCCGAGTTTCACTCGGATAACACGCGAGAACCCACCACGCTTCCCTTCATCTTCCCCAAAACAAAATTCCACCGGATATTCACCGTGCATGGTGCATGTGCACCGCCAATCCACCCAACGCCTGCCACCTTCTTGACCGTCAACCATCACACAAGTCCTCAACAATCTATTCTACCGCCCAGGCTTCAAAAATCCAAGCTCGAACAAAAATTAGACTTCGGTTCGAAACTGCAGCAAACACGGCCTCCAAAATCCCCCAAACGCCGACGCCACGACAACATTCGACCCTCCCCGTCCTCACCTCAGAAACGCCACCACATGAACTCCATATTCCCCCATATGCGCAAGCCTACGATCAATCACTCGCCACGAAAATCCTATGACAGTTCAAGCCGAACCCATTACCAGTAAAACCCTACTTCGATTTAATTCCAACAAATCAGTCATTGGAAAAAATTGATATCATTTTTCCCCTAATCTATGATCCATAAACTTGCTTCGAACAAAATTCTAGCTAAAATCATCAAGTCATTACTCGGCAATTTACAAAAACCCAATTTCCACACAAACACCAATTTCACAAGAATTTCTCAATTAAAAATTAAGATATACACCTTAAAAATCATAATTTTTGATCCTTAATACATTCATGAAATCCAAATCCAAAATTAAATAAATTGAATTTTTGTCATATATCAGCCTTCTATTTTAAAAATTATCTGTGAATTTAAAAATTGTAGAAATTATTTTATAATCTTTATCAATCATTAACAAATCAATTTCATTCAAATACTAATGGCTAATATGGATTTGAGTTGTTGGTATTGAAATTTTAAGCAGAACTTTCCCAGAAATCAACAGAGAACCATTGAATATATAAAAACAGACAACCTCATAACATATTCATACCAATTTATTTAGATTGAAGCAAAAGAATTTTGATATAAGTAAATATCATCACATGCATGGTGTTAACCCCGTTTCGCCCACGAGTTAAGGAGCTAACGACCTAGCAAGATAAGACTCAAAAAGGGCTACCGACTTAAGAGAAATGCCGATCCAGTGATCTGATGAATGTGCCAACATAAGACTTAAGGCCCCCACGACTCAAGAGACCTACGACTTAAAAGGTGAACTGACCCAGCAACCTTAACTCATTGCCGACTTAAAACGAATGACGACTCAATGGTTGCCGATTTAATAACTCAGAAGGGACAGCGACTCAAAGTACTTTGCGACTCAAATACCTTTACAAAAGTTTCCGACCTAAGGCTTTAAATGGATAACGACCTAATGCCTTAAGGAGTACCGACTTAGGAAGTCTACCGACCTAAATTGAGTGTTGATCTAATTACCTAAGGAAGCTGCCGACCTAATTGATCAGGACTTGGAAAGGTGCACGACCTATACTTAAGTCGGCAACCGACTTAACAACGTATGCTAAGCCGTCCACGACCTAAAGGCTACTAAAATGCAAGTCCGATGCCGTGTTATGGAGATAATGCTATGTTGACTCGGGGGCTACCTAGGTGAAACCGTAGAAGGGCCAGGTGACTCGGCCGCGACTTGCCTTAAGCCGGCCACAACCTAGCTTATCTCGGCGACGACTTAAGACAGATGGTATGAGTTCAGGCAAGCTTGCTTCCGTTAAGCCATGGACTTGGCTCGGTGAATCGGCCACGACATATGGTAAGTCGGCCACGGCTTATACTAAGTCGGCCGCGACTTAGAACTTGGAAATAAATTCTGCCCAGAAAATCACGCCTATAAATACAGCACTAACTCCAACTAGAAAGGGACTTTTGGCACATTCTCTTCAAGCGCTGATACTCTGCTGCATTCCAAACCAATTCAACACATGAAGCTCTTGAGACACTAGGAACACTACATACAACTTCAAAAAGAGATCGTAAACATCCAACATGGATTCGAAGACTCTCATTTCCATTGAAGTTTAAGCTACTTGCTCTAAGTCTTTTGTAATTCAAAGTGTATTGTACTTGAGAAGATTTGTATCAACTTGTAACGTGACCATCAATAAAAGTACTTAAAGTGGACATAGGCTATACCCATAAGCCGAACCACTATAAAATTGCTGTTGTTTACTGCTTTTCCGCTATTACTTGCTTGTAATTCTTTCCCGATCTATCGGGTGGTGCTTTCACAACTACACTTCACACACCGGGGTGTTAGCGTTCAAATTTAAGCGTTAACATTTTTGGTGCTTTCACTGAGAATTGAACTCAGGACAGCTGTCATCATTGCTTCGCAGAGATTTGAAGAAAGAATTTCCTTAAAAACCAGAAGTATATCTGAGATTATGGCTCCTGGAAGGAAAAGTAGATCTATCAGATCTGGGAACATTCAAGAGGGAACCTCCGCTTCCCCTGTGCCTAATCTACCCACTCCGTCTGTTGGAGTTACAAAAGCGGAATTGGATGCTGTGATTCTAGGGCTAAACCAGCAGATAAACGCCCAAAATGCACAACTAGAGGCTCAAAGTGCCCAGAATGCTCTGATTCTGAATAAGTTGAACGACTTACTTGGGGCAAACAATCAACCGGCTGGTAATGAAAGGAACTATGCTGGCAACATTCATGATGTTAATGAAAGGAATGCTCCTGAAAGGCCTACTAGTCCCTTTGAGCAGGCAGTACCTGACGCCGGTGGATCTAGAACTCGACATGATGAAGAATATCTTTCTGGAATGGTCCGGCAGATCATGAAAGAAAGTATGCAAAGGGTCGAAGATGAGAAGGAATGGGGTTTCGCTCCAAGTAAAACTCCGTTTACTGAAAAAATCTTGAAGGCGGAATTTCCAAGGAAGTTTGTCCCTCCAACTATTCCAGCTTACAAAGGGACAAGTGATCCGAATGAGTTCTTGTATAAATATGATTGGCACATGACAGGTGCCAGGGCCTCCGACGAAATAAAGTGTCGATATTTCCCCGTATACCTGGAAGGCGTGGCTTTACTGTGGTTCACCAAGTTGCCAGTTCGATCTATCGATCAGTTTTCAGACTTGACCAGAAAATTCAAGGAGCAGTTTAGGCTATATGCTTCGAAGGCCAAGGATATCATGTCATTGTCCAGTTTAGAGCAGAATCCTGGTGAGTCTATCAGATCTTTCTTGAACCGTTTCAATATAGCATTGGCTGAGGTGGACAATGCTGAACCACGAATGATATTGACTTATCTGATGAGGGCTATTGATAAGTCAAGCGAATTTGGGAAATGGTTAAATATGAAGGAGCCAACCTCTCTCGAGAAGTTCTACAAAAAAGCAGACGAATTCATTCGCTTGGAAAGTCGTCCTTTGCCAGTAAAGGCAGTGTTGGAAAAAGCTGAAGACAACACTGTCGCTCCACGCAAGAATGAGTCGGTGGGGCAGAAAAGGGAGAATAATAATGGAAAGAAACAGGGTAATCTGAAAAAGCCCCGGTCCTTCAAGCCATCAGAATATACTCCATTATCACATACGCCGGAGCACATCTACCTTGCCACTAAAGATTCCGTCGATTTCCCTAAACCTATCCCTTTGAGAACTGGGAGAAAAGCCATACAAAGTGGGAAATTCTGCCGCTTCCACAATCAACCAGGTCATGAAACTGATGAATGCCGCCAGCTGAAAAATCTGATTGAAGAGTTGCTAAGAGAAAACAAGTTGCAGCAATTCGTGAAAAAGAATAGCAACAATCCTGCATCGTCGAGTCAGGGGCAGCGGGCTCCTGTTCATCAGCCTGGGGCAGGAGAGAAAGCTACGGGGCATGAATCTGGAAGGCCCGTTATCAATGTCATTTCAGGAGGACCTCACCCAGCTGGCAAAAGTTGGGGTGAGATGGAGAGATATTCCAGGGCTTTGAAATATGCTCCAGCCGAAGAAGACGTCTTTGTTCTAGAAGACACTACGCCCCTTAAACAACAGAAAACTTTCAGTGATGATATTATTTTCAGAGCCAGAGATTCCACAGGTATTGAAGCTCCTACTTTAGATCCCTTGGTCATCTCGGCTGGTATTGGACCAGCCATTGTCAGAAGAGTCCTCATTGACTGCGGAGCATCATGTAATATTCTCTTCAAGAAGACATTTGACCAGATGAAAATCCCTATGATCGATGTGCAAGCCTCATCACAGAAAATCGTTGGCTTCACTGGGGAGCCAAAGCAACCAGTAGGAACCATCGATCTGTTTGTAGAACTTGGGGAAGGAGAAAGGAAAGTGGTCCGAAAGCAAACCTTTGTGATCGTCGACGAATATTCTGCTTATAATGCTTTTCTTGGCCGTCCAACACTCGCAGCATTCAAAGCTATCCTAGCCCCGTGGTGCCTCACTATTAAATTTCCTACTGACAATGGAGTAGGAGTTATAAAAGGGGATCAAAATGCTGCGCGAGAATGCTATTGGACAGAGCTGCGAGAGTCAAGAAAAAGAGAAATGGGAAAGGATGCGGCAACTCCAGTCCGCATCAAGGAACCAGCTTTGTAGCAATTACAGAGCGGACCCTGCACTGGCGAGCACAGCGGGGCACGGAAAGAAATGGATCCCAGAAAAGCCAGTACAGGGGAGAATAGAGTAGTACCGGTGGAAACGACAATTCCGGTACCTGTTGACCCGAAGGACCCAAATAAGGTGTTGAATGTGGGTTCACAGCTTAATGTGTCAATTCAGAATGTCTTGATATCTTTCCTGAAAGCAAATCTGGATGTCTTTGCTTGGACTCATGCCGATATGTGTGGGATATCCCCAGAAGTTGCAGTACACGCTCTGAATATTGACCCAAAGTTTACGCCAGTTAAACAGAAAAGAAGAACCCAAGGTCCAGTAAGGTCAGCAGCTTTAAAAGAAGAAGTTGATCGACTCATGGAAAATAACTTCATCAAAGAATCTACATATCCGAATTGGGTTTCAAATCCTGTGTTGGTCAAGAAAGCTAATGGAAAATGGAGAGTGTGCATCGATTTTTCTGATCTAAACAAGGCTTGCCCCAAAGATTGCTTCCCATTACCCAGGATCGATCAACTGGTAGACGGAACTGCGGGACATGAATTGTTATCCTTCATGGATGCCTACTCCGGTTATAACCAAATCATGATGCATGAGCCGGATCAGGAGGATACAAGCTTTATCACAGATGTTGGACTTTATTGCTACAGAGTTATGCCCTTCGGATTGAAAAACGCAGGGGCAACCTACCAAAGACTTGTTAATGCTATGTTCAAACCGCAATTGGGCAAAACTATGGAAGTCTACGTCGACGACATGTTAGTGAAGTCCAGGAAAGCAGTGGATCACATTGAACACTTAGCAGAAATGTTCGCAGTCCTCCGGAAATACAGAATGAAACTTAACCCTCTGAAATGTACATTTGGGGTCGAATCCGGAAAGTTCTTAGGTTTTATCGTCAGTGCTAGGGGCATTGAGGCCAGTCCAGCTCAAATTACCGCCTTAAAAGAAGTTAAAGCTCCTAGAACGAAGAAGGAATTGCAAAGTCTCAACGGAAAGGTCGCCGCTTTGAGTCGGTTCATTTCCAAAGCTACTGATAAATGCATCCCATTCTTCGATGCCCTGAAAAAAGGAAAGAAGAACTTTGAATGGACTCCCGAATGCCAAAAAGCCTTTGAAGAGTTGATCCGTCATATGGAAACGCCTCCGATACTTTCTAGGCCAGGCAATGGTGAGGATCTTCTTATATACTTGGCAGTATCATCTCATGCTCTAAGTGCAGCGCTGATACGGGAAGACAAAAGGATTCAACATCCAGTTTACTATATCAGCAAAAGACTCACTGGGGCAGAGCTGAATTACTCCAAGTTGGAAAAACTCGCCTATTGCCTACTAGTTGCATCGAGGAAACTGAGGCAATATTTCCAAGCTCATCCTATCAAAGTACTCACTGATCAACCTCTAAAGCAAGTCCTATTTCGCCCTGAAACTTCGGGTCGTCTTCTAAAATGGAACATTGAACTTAGTCAATATGACATCACCTATCACCCCCGAAAAGCAATCAACGGACAAGCTTTAGCTGATTTCATTGCAGAATTCACAGAGAAAGATAATGGTGAGGAAAAAGCGATCAATGATTCTCCAATCCAGTGGAAGATGTATGTTGATGGCGCAAGAAATGACTACTGTTCTGGAGCCGGAGTGGTACTTGAAACTCCTGAAGGTCGATCATTATGTTATGCACTAAGACTGGAATTTCCTTCAACAAACAATGAAGCAGAATACGAAGCTCTTATTGCAGGTCTGAAAATCGCTAAAGAGCTAAACATTCGAGCACTACAAATTTTCAGTGATTCCCAGCTTATTGTATGCCAAGTCAAGAAGGAATTTCAAGCAAAAGGTGGAAACCTGCCTTCCTACTTGTCAAAGGCTTGGGAACTCCTATGTGAACTCGATCACTATTCAATAAGCCACATTCCTCGGGAAGAGAATATGAAGGCAGATTCCCTCGCAAAATATTCAACTTCTGGTGAAGCTCAACCATTGGGATTGGTCCCTGTAGAAGTCCTTTCAGCGCCAAGTATAGACGAGATGGATATAGACTGGATTATGAATGTATCTCAAGAACAAGAGTCATGGATGACTCCAATACTGGATTACCTACTCAAAGGTTCTCTGCCAGAAAACTCGATAGAAAGACGAAAGCTACTAAGGAAGGCCTCCCGCTATGTGATTCATGATGGCCGATTGTACAGACGGGGATTCTCAATGCCATTGCTTCGATGTGTATCCCGAGAAGAGTCCAAAACAATCCTAGCAGAAGTGCATGGAGGAGAATGCGGTGATCATTCAGGTGGACAAACATTAGCAAAGAAAATTCTCCGATACGGATATTTTTGGCCAGAAATTACTCGGGATGCTACAGATTACTCCCGAAAATGTGACAAATGCCAAAGATATGCCAAAATTCCTAGAGCACCTTCTACCGAACTCACACAGATGGTCAGTCCATGGCCATTTGCAATTTGGGGAATGGATCTCATTGGGCCGCTACCAACTGCTAAATCAGGGATTAAATATGCTATTGTTGCAGTTGATTATTTTACTAAGTGGGCTGAAGCTGAACCATTGGTTACGATCACTTCAAAGAAAATGATAAGCTTTGTGACCAAGAATATCATTTGCAGATACGGTGTGCCTCAGAAAATAATCACAGACAATGGTACTCAGTTTGAAAGCGAGGAATTCCAGGATTTTTGCAAGCGATTCAAAATCCAGAAAAGCTTTTCGGCAGTAGCTCATCCGCAGGCAAACGGGCAAGTGGAAGCAGTGAACAAGATCATCAAATCAACCATCAAAAAGCAACTCGAAAGAGCAAAAGGTGGTTGGGTCGATAAACTACCACTTGCACTATGGGCATACAGAACTACTCACAAAACTGCAACTGGGCATACTCCTTTTGCGTTAGCATACGGATCGGAAGCAATGATCCCGGTTGAAGCAGAGGTCCCTTCACACAGAAGAATCCATTTCAATCAAGCAGAAAATGAAAAGCTGCAACTTGAAGCGCTGGATCTCCTTGATGAAAAAAGAGATGAAGCTAACCTCAGAGTTGCAGCTCATCAGCAAAGGATAGCCAGACATTTCAATTCCAAAGTTCGTCAACGCAGCTTTGAAATTGGAGATCTAGTCCTGAAAAGAATTATGACCGCGACAGGTGTGTTTGGGCCAAATTGGGAAGGACCATATGTAATAGGTCAGAAGCTTCTTGACGGCACATTCAAGCTCACCACTGTTGATGGAGATCAAATTCCAAGGGCATGGAACAGCAACCATTTGCGTCCATACTTTACTTGAAAATTTTGTTGAAACATTGTAAAAAGAATTATGAATGAATGATTCTTGTAATTAAAAGCAATTGTGAAACTGATGCAAGTAAATAATGAAAGAATATAAAGTGGATGTAGGCCCAATTTCATGGCCGAACCACTATAAATCTTGTGTTCCTTATTATCGTTATATGTTTGCTTTGTTTTCGATATAAAAATACATAAAATGTATTGCTGAAATATCGATTTAAATTTTTGCAGACAATGGAGATAAAACTTGCGCATAATAAGACCGAGCGATTCTCACCATCATTCAACAAGCAAATTTCAAGTCACAAAGACCCCGAATTCAAATCCTAGATAGGAAATACTTCAATTGAACGGCTAATGATTTCGATAGAAACGAGCCCTTGCTGATAAATTGAGATCGTTTGAACAAACAAACATCCAATTAGGAAGCTAGTGCCCGTTCTCACGAACTTGCCTGGCAATGAAGTACACTTCCTTGGATTAAACAAGCCACTTGTGAGAGAAAGGGGAATGAAAACTTGAAAAGAAAAAAAAAAAAAAAAAGAGGATCGCTGAAAAGGCATAAGCAAGTGAACAGAGGAACAACCAAAGCTACCATCAGCGGCACAAGTCCTCTTCGGAGGCGCAACTCTTCGGAGGATAAAAGACCTCTAATGGGTCATACGCCACAAAAAAGAAAGTTCTCTACTCAACAAAAAAGATTGGAGGAGTCATGACCCTCCAACCATGAGAGAGTAACTTCCAGGCGATGAAAACCCTCTCTGAGGCACATTTCACCAGGAGTTGAAGTGTTATGACCGCTCTTCGGGATTTCACTTCACCAGAGTTGAAATGTAAACAAAACAAAAGCCCTCTTCGGAGGCCCATTTCACCAGGAGTTGAAGTGTTATAACCGCTCTTCGGGATTTCACTTCACCAGAGTTGAAATGTAAACAAAATAAAAGCCCTCTTCGGAGGCCCATTTCACCAGGAGTTGAAGTGTTATAACCGCTCTTCGGGATTTCACTTCACCAGAGTTGAAATGTAAACAAAATAAAAGCCCTCTTCGGAGGCACATTTCGCCAGGAGTTGAAGTGTAGCAACCGCTCTTCGGAATTTCACTTCACCAAAGTTGAAATGCAAAAACAAAGACCTTCTTGAAAGCCCACGTTTCACCAAGATTGACATAAAACTTTCAAGTGTTGAAACGTGGCCTTTTCTTCGAAGGCACAACTCTTTGGGGGTACACGTTTCACCGGGATTGAAATAAAACTTCCAAGTGTTGAAACGTAAAAAATCCCTCCTTAGAGGTACGACCCCCTCCCGGGGACACAATCAAGAAAAAGACCTCTTTGGAAGCACACGTTTCACCGAGATTGAAATAAAACTTCCAAGTGTTGAAACGTGAAAAGGCTTTCTTCGAAGGCACAACTCTTTGGGGGTACACGTTTCACCGAGATTGAAATAAAACTTCCAAGTGTTGAAACGTGGAAAATCCCTCCTCAAAGGTACAATTTTGTATAAAAAAAAAAAAAAAAATCCTCATCAAAAGCGTACTTTAACTTTCAAATGGAAAATGATCGTAAAAAGAAAAGAAGTTAAAGTACCCCTCAGAGGTCCGCTTTACCACATAGAGGAATTCACTTGGTAAAATATGCACATAAGCAAAAGAAAAAAGTGATTTCTTCGAACGACAAAGCGTAAAAACTTATACGAAAGGAGTTGTACTCTATAAAATTTTCTTTAAAGAATAAAATAATTATTCTTTAACAAATAAGAGTGCAAGTCCCCTCGAAGTATAAAATATTGCAACAAGCTTAAGGTATGGGGGCAACATGGTATAGTAGTATAGCTGCATCAGTAAAGTAATACTCAAACAACATACCATAAGCCCGCTGCAATGTTATATAAACAAACTTGTGCAAAAATAAATAGTAAATGCATTCTCAAATTCAAGCAGAAGTTTGTACAAACGAAGAATCATTTTATTCAACTATAATGCAGATACAGGTTTTCAAAATAAAAGCGGGGGCCGATGCCCGCACAACTCTCGGCCAGTTCATATAAAAGACAAAAAGCTAAAATCTTCACTTCTTCTTCCCTCCTTTGGACCCTTTACCCGGTCGAATGACCAGCTTTCCAGGTCGGCCTGTGGGTATAAGGGAAGTAGGAGAGGTAGGTGTAACCGGTTCAACTTCCGGCTCCTCTTCAGTGGCGGTGATTTTCTTCCCCCTCCTCTTTGATATCCCATGCTTCTCTCTCCTTTGTGAGGAAGACTCACTCCCCGGAGTGACAAGTTTTGATAGAACAATGTCGTCAGAAGGAGTCCGTTCCGGGGATATGTCACCTCCCTCAGGTCTCTCATCTTTCTGCTCTTGCGAAGTGATGGGATCATCCAAGCCGTGAAGAGCCTCTATTTGTTCCTCCTGTGATCCAGGTTGCGAGGCAGAAGGAGGCACCGCCTGAAGAGATGAAGGAAGGATGACCGGAGGAGTAGAAGTTTGAGCAGTGCTTGGTACTTTCTCTACAGAAGAAAAAAGGTTAAAGTCAGTAAAAAGAGGAGATGAAGGTTCACCAATGAAGTCAGTAAAGAGAGGAGATGAAGGCTCGTCAAGGTTGAGAAAATAGCCAAGGAGCTCGTGAAACTCATGTGAAATAAACGAGTAACCCGCTTGAGCAGAATTGACAGTAGCGAGATTAACAGTGAAGTTACCTGGAGAAGCTGGTTTCCTGATATCGACTTCATAAGCTTGCGCATCAGCACTCTCTTCACCCTCGTCTCCGCCTTGTGTGCTTGTAATATCAGCGGTAACTTTGGTGGGAGATGCGAGATGGGAACTGGAACCAATAATGTCAACTTCAGACGAAGAAGGTGGCTGGACTAGAGTAGTTGAAGTAGTTTTCCCCAGCTGGTCCCCTTCCGTCACTTCGGTTCTTAGTTTGGCAAGTTGTTCCTTTCCCCTGGCAAGAGCAGCGCGAGCGTCTTCATCAAAATAATGCCTTTCCAGGGCTGATTCGTCGTAACCGGCACCTTCAGCACCGAGCATCTCAAGAGCGGCCTCCCACACTTCAGCTAAAGTGATCTCATACTTGGGACCAAGAAAGGCGAGGCTTCCACGACCCAAGACGCTATGCAAGTAGACGTCGAATAATGTTGAGCCGAAGCTGTTTTTGGTCGCCTCATGAGATTCTTCGGCTGCGATTTTGCCGGCGACAGCCTCATCGCGCTCCCTTTCAGTTTTGGCAAGCTGAAGCTTAAGCATTTGTATCTCCGCCTCCTGGGAGTTGTTTTTCTTTTGAAGCTCAGCAATATCAGAGACATAGCCGTCACTGATTCTTTTTTGTGCTTCAAGCCTGTCCTCAGCGTCCCTCTGACTGGCATGAGCATCTCTAACTTGTCTGAGAAGCACTTCTTCTTTTTGAGAGTATGAAGTAGAGGAAGCAGCAAGCTCATCTTTCAACTTCTCAACCTTTGCTTCGAGCTCCTCGTTGTAGGAAGTAATGCTCCTCATTTCGGTGTCGTGCTGCTCAAGGACCTTTTGCCACTCAGCCTTATCATTTTCCATGGTGAGCATAGCCTCTAAGTTGGCGCGGTTAACTCGTTGAAGCTCATCAACAAGCTTCTGCCAGTTTGACATCCTCTCGATATCAAGTTTAACGGCGTCAAGATTTCGTAGCATAGCAGGCTTGTCAATAGGGACTAGGTCGAGATCGAACCTCACACCCTTTAAACACCACTGCGGAAAACGACTTTGTAAAGTGGCTGGGCCCGGTTCCACTTGAAATTTAGGCCTGCTTATTATTGTCTGGATGTCCTCCTTCCCAAGAGCAGGAGAGTCGGAAGTAATGTCAAGAGGGTCAGGGGCAGTAGGCTTTTCGGGAATAGTGGAAGCATGTCTCTCACCATGTCGGGCTCGTTTGCCTGAATCTTCAGCTACATGACCTTTTCCCCGGTCGTCGTGAGATTTCCTTTTGTGAGAGTCATCACTTCTCTGCAGAGAATCATGGTGCTCATCCCTATCCCTTCTGTCATAACGCTCTTCTGCATCCCTCCTTTCACGAGCCTTTCGAGCAGCCCTCTCTTCGTCAGACTCTCTATAGGAGGGAAAGTAACGCCGATAATCATATTGACCACGCCCCCCGTAGCGTTGGAAATCCTGATAATATGATCCGCCGCGTGTCATTGAAGAATCTGAAATAAGAAAAGATAAGCTTTAGAAATCTTTAAAGTATAAGAAGATAAGTGCATAAATGTGCTGGAAAATCCTAAGTGTTGTGTGATGTGCAAGCTACACGCATTAAGCTACAAACCACTCTTTGGTGCAGAGGTGATGATAGCTTGGGTATGAGGAGTTGATGTTTGTGTTGGTGTTTGTCGAAGAAGAGACGTCGCCTCAATTACAGGAGAGATAGTTTTAGATACGTCATCTCTAAAAAGCTCCTGCGAAGTCACTATTATGTCGCTCAACCCCTCATAAACATCGTCACCATCATGCTTGGTGGGACTTGTTTTCTCAATTCCTACATCAGCTAATCCCCCGAGAGGCCGTGAAGGTTCTTCTTCTTCCTCGATCGGGGCAAGCACCGTCTTACTAGATGACCCCATAATGTCGGTAGGAGTGGAACACTTCACCAATGAAGCTTCAATATTAGACTCTTTTGATGTAAGTTGTTCGACAGTAACCGGGGCGTCAGGAGTTTTCATCGGAGAATCGGGAACTTCTGTTGGAACTTCATGAGCATGCGTAGAACGAGAAGCGTGTAGAAGCCCGTATTGGTGTAAAAATTCATCCTTCAGCAGAAATTTTATGCTCCTTTCTTCCGCAGCCACGGCACTCAACCTCTCAAAAACTTGTTTATGAATCGGATCTCTAGAAGGGAGAGGAAGTGCTGAAAAGAGCAAGGAATGAAGTTAGCAACTGAAAGTTCGGATCTCGAAAAAAGTTTCAAGAACGAAAAAATGGAAACACTAGTCTTACTTCCTATTCTCCAGATGGCATAAAACCCTGGAGGGCAGCGAGCAAAGAAAAACTGGTTCAAAAATCCATGAACACTTTCAGTGAGATCGGAAAGGAGCTTGCGGTTTCTAGCACTTCTCACAATAATGAGTGAAGGATGATCTTTACTCTTTGTAAACGAGCACAGATAACGAATTTCTTCAAAACTCGGTAGGCGATCAAGAGTTCTTCTAAACAAAACACACAACCCCATCAAGATGGCATAACCATTAGGATGAAGTTGAAATGGAGAGATCGTCAACCGGAGAAGAAGAGTTCGAAGGAAGTCATTGAAAGGAGGAATCGCCCCACTTAAGCACATGTGGCGGTTGACTGCAACGAAACCATAGGGAGGATTATCAGCAGTATCATTTGATCCAGGGAATAGGACATCGTTTTCAGCAAAGCCAAATTGAGTGCGCAGCTGAATAAATGTTCTCAAAGATAGAATAGTCGAAGTTCTTTCCGGAGGATTCTCTATCGGAACTGTTGTCGGGAAAGTTTCTTCTTCTTGAGTTACCACTTCTTCTTCTCGATGGGAAGTCATTCTACATAAACAACTGGGTATTCAAACATGAAGTGCACGTTTCCTAAAGTGTGTGAATTGTTGTGTAGAATCAATCAAGCGGTAAACAAATATAACTGGAATAAAAACTAGCAAACATTTGTTAGTTATGAAATTCAGGGATTATTGTTTTAAGCCTAAATATGCAAGTAAGATGTTGATGCAAACAAATCAGTTCAAATTGTTGATACTTTGCATTAATATTTTACTTTAGTCGATTAATTCACAACATTTCATGCAATATATTCATGTCTCTTATCTTGTCTTGACTAATCTGTCATTTGATATGGGCAGTCAATGGCAGTATGTGCGCCTTGGTTTTCTTTGTTTGTCTGTTATTCTCAACAGGTTTACAGCTTAAAAGTGAAAATGATCTGTGAAGTAACACAATGACATTCAAACAAATTTAAGGTTGGGGCAGTTCAAATTTTAATCCCTGTTCAAAGTTTGACCACAATTCAAAGTTTATTCAACTTAGTCCGGTAGTCAAAGTCAAAATGCATAAAGTTGGTCTATGTTCCTAAATGTCAACACGTCTAAAGCCTAAGTACCAACTCGGCTACGTTTTAAAAGTCTTTTACGGGATAAGGCTAGGTCGGTAGCGGGTCAGAATCCAAATAGTTTTCCTCTAGTTCGCATGGGGGAGATAAGAAGGCAAGCTCCGAGTCGAAAGGCAGGAATTTCTCCAAGTATTAACTCGGTCACGATCTAAGCTTTAATGTTTAGGTCGGCAGGATTCTTTCAAGCGTTATCTCAACCACGATTTAGGGTCGTGTAAAAGCTAGGTCGGTCGAAGGCTAAGCCACCTAAATCCACTAACTCGCCTTCGAGCCAAAAAACCCGATAACCCAATAGCCATTCCTTCAACACCCGCTTCTACTCATGCTGTTGAACCACCCAATTGAACGATTCGGAATCGAGCTTGAGGTAGTAAACCGTCTTCATCGCCTCAACGACCAATCTGAAGCCAAAACTTCACAACCTAAGTTTCATCAACTATGAATGCGATGGGATTCATGATGAAGCATCGTACGAAGAGGCGGTTTGATTTTGGGAGACGGAATTCATGAATCAACGATAATCTATGATCAGGGAAGAGGGATGTTTACTTACACAGTGGATAACAGAGGTTGTCAGTAGTTAATTGATCGAGATCGCCTTTGAAAGCTTAAAGATGAGTCAATGGCAGGAACGGTTCAGGAGATAAGCAATGAGAAGAGTGAGATAGGAGGAACGACTTAAGCTTTTATATCAGGAGGCACTGGAACTTAAATCGGCGCAACCGGGTTATGATAAGTCGAAGCACACGACTTACGACTTAAGCGTGTGCTTCGAGGGGCAAATGTTAACCCCGTTTCGCCCACGAGTTAAGGAGCTAACGACCTAGCAAGATAAGACTCAAAAAGGGCTACCGACTTAAGAGAAATGCCGATCCAGTGATCTGATGAATGTGCCAACATAAGACTTAAGGCCCCCACGACTCAAGAGACCTACGACTTAAAAGGTGAACTGACCCAGCAACCTTAACTCATTGCCGACTTAAAACGAATGACGACTCAATGGTTGCCGATTTAATAACTCAGAAGGGACAGCGACTCAAAGTACTTTGCGACTCAAATACCTTTACAAAAGTTTCCGACCTAAGGCTTTAAATGGATAACGACCTAATGCCTTAAGGAGTACCGACTTAGGAAGTCTACCGACCTAAATTGAGTGTTGATCTAATTACCTAAGGAAGCTGCCGACCTAATTGATCAGGACTTGAAAAGGTGCACGACCTATACTTAAGTCGGCAACCGACTTAACAACGTATGCTAAGCCGTCCACGACCTAAAGGCTACTAAAATGCAAGTCCGATGCCGTGTTATGGAGATAATGCTATGTTGACTCGGGGGCGACCTAGGTGAAACCGTAGAAGGGCCAGGTGACTCGGCCGCGACTTGCCTTAAGCCGGCCACAACCTAGCTTATCTCGGCGACGACTTAAGACAGATGGTATGAGTTCAGGCAAGCTTGCTTCCGTTAAGCCATGGACTTGGCTCGGTGAATCGGCCACGACATATGGTAAGTCGGCCACGGCTTATACTAAGTCGGCCGCGACTTAGAACTTGGAAATAAATTCTGCTCAGAAAATCACGCCTATAAATACAGCACTAACTCCAACTAGAAAGGGACTTTTGGCACATTCTCTTCAAGCGCTGATACTCTGCTGCATTCCAAACCAATTCAACACTTGAAGCTCTTGAGACACTAGGAACACTACATACAACTTCAAAAAGAGATCGTAAACATCCAACATGGATTCGAAGACTCTCATTTCCATTGAAGTTTAAGCTACTTGCTCTAAGTCTTTTGTAATTCAAAGTGTATTGTACTTGAGAAGATTTGTATCAACTTGTAACGTGACCATCAATAAAAGTACTTAAAGTGGACGTAGGCTATACCCATAAGCCGAACCACTATAAAATTGCTGTTGTTTACTGCTTTTCCGCTATTACTTGCTTGTAATTCTTTCCCGATCTATCGGGTGGTGCTTTCACAACTACACTTCACACATCGGGGTGTTAGCGTTCAAATTTAAGCGTTAACACATGGCAATGAAACCAAATCAAATTGTTTTTAAGATTGTTTACTCACCTTATTCTTTGCAGTAAACAGAGCAGGTTTATTATTTTTCTTTTCCAGGCTTTGCTGTTGAAGTTAATTCCTTTGCATGCCTTTGATTTTGATGTTTAAAAGATTGAATCTTGCTGATGAACTCCATTTGAATTGCAGTTGATTTGAATGTTGCAGATATTTACTTTGCAGGTTTGAAGATTGTAGAGTTTATTAAAAATGTTGATTGCAGGTTAAAGACTTTATAGCTTGAAGTTGAGAAAAAATTTCTGGTTTTGAAGTTGCAGGTTTTATCTTTACTTTTGGTTTTAATTTCAGATTTGAGAAAGTGATTTATTGTTTTGCCATTAAAACATTTGAAAGAAAGTTAAAAAAAGGAAAAAAAATTGAAAGAAAGTTATGTTTATATAAAGATAAAATAAAATGAAGACACTTGTTCTTAAAGATTAACACTTGTCATTTATATCCTAATTTACTTACATTTGTCATTTCATTTACTTATTTACTTTACATGTGTTAAAGACCTTTGCAAAATTGCTTTTAAAACCTTATAAAAATAGTATTTATATGTAATATGAATATTTGTATTTTTAATGTTAATAAACTTTTGAATTTAGATAAATATACAAGTGTTAAAGATATTTTACAAACATTGGTTTTATACATAGCTTATGTTTTTAAAACAAATAAATGCATGATATATGTATTTTTAAAATTTAAAACATTTATGTATATACTTTAACCATTTTAAATTCAAACTTTTAAGAGAAACAAAAAAAAGCTTTAAATTATAATTTCATACATATTCAAATTATTAATAGATTTGAATTCAATTTCAAAACAACTCAAATTATAACGTATACATACATATATATATATTACAATTTGAAAATGCATCTTAAATTTGAAACAAAAGATCTCATATTCACAATATATATCAAACATATATATTATAAGTAGAATAAAATTTATTAGCTTTTGAAAAACAATTCTAACCAATTTTTAAATTGTTAAAAGATATTGATTATATTTACCAAATTAAATATTTATCATCCTTAATAAGATTAATTTCACCAATTTTAAATTAAAATTATAAAGAAAATTTATCAAACCAATTTAATTATTATTGCAGATTATTAAATTAATATTGCTCAAAATTCCGGGTCGTTACAATCCTCCCCCCTTAAAAGAATTTCGTCCCTGAAATTTAAAAGCAAAGGTAATTTAATAACCCAGCAAAGATTTTAATTTCAATTTGCAAAGCATTCCTAACAATCAGTTACTAACATCCAAAGCAATCAATCACATAAACAAACCTAACTAATTATCCTGACATAAATCAGAATAAAACTGTAATACTATTTCGAGTTTCCCAAGTATAAAACACCAGGAGACTCACTCTAGAAAGCTAAACAATCTAATTACACCACCAAAATCCAGAGCTTCTCTCTTCTCTAGATCCACCAATCTGAACAGAACATCAGATTATCCTTAGATCCAGCTCAACATCCAACTCCAACTGAACTACAGATTCAACAACCAATAATGAATCATACACGTACTGCCTCAGAGACACGTGAAATATAATGAATTCCAGCTATCCAAACTGGCAATTCAATCTCATAGACAACTGATGTCACGATTCAAATTCCATCGTTCGAGAATCGACATCCGTACTCCACTGTACTTGAATGCCGCAGATTCGAACGTTGAAATTCGAGTCATGCCGGAGCTTATAACACATTAAGTACAACACAGCGGAAGAAAATGAATAGCATATATCAATATACAACATTTGATACAATAACTGATACAATATGATACAACAGATGATACAATGAATATACATCAGAGATATGATACAAGATAATAGCAGCAGAAAGAAAATATAACACAGCAGCGGAACAACAACTCTAATTATGGTCTTCAAGAAAGAACTCCAGCATCGGTAATCTCCATCTCCAAATCACCAATCCAGCGATAGCTCGAACTCGCAATAACGATGCACAAAGCTAAGTATGTGCAGTCCCGATCCAAAGACCGAACTAGCTCCAGATAATCTATTAAACCCGACTATCTGAAAAACCCAACTCTAGACTGCCCGTGTGGGAAAATAGAGGGCACCCAGAGTTTAGGAAAAGAACAATAAACTCCAGGTCAGTCATGGGACTGGTGTGAGCAAAAAAAAGAATTGGTCTTTAAAAACAAGCAACAAGGAATTTAAAATAAATCCGTAATGCTTTTTGGAAAATGAAACTACCATAAGGCCTCCCGGCACACACACAATGCAAACGCACACATGGGGGAGATTTCTCCTTATGATAGTCAAACATGCTTACTACGAGAAAAATTCTTTGATATTATTACTAGTGCATAGTGGAAAATCTTTCGAAAGTATAATATAAATCCTAGCCGGCATAGGTACCATGATGCTATGCCTACTATAGCTGCCATGTTAAATGGCAGGTTCTACAACTAAAACCGTACAAGGCACGTATTGGATGAATGGATTTCCAACAAATGGTCAGGCTAAGGAACTTCCTACTGCCACATGGGATCGCCTCTGGCGGGACGTCCCGAGAAACTAACGTTACGGTTAGATCTCTGCCAACACAAGGCCGGGTTACCTCTGTAACTAGGTAACTACTACACGAGCGTGCCATCCCCCGGTCCTTTGGGACCTTTATCCGAGGTACCTCTAATCCAACAACCACAAAGCAATCACAAAGTAATAGATCTGCAGTATCCACATGAGTATGTATCTGGGCTCCATACCATGATACCACCCTTTACCAGAAGGGAATGACAAACCCTAAAGGGCGCGACCCTCATAACCTTGCCGCATCTTTCCTGTTTCGACCATTTCCGGGGTGTGAGGTCCTGATGCAGTCTCGTCCACAAAGCTACGCTTTATACAAAAGCCATGCTTTGATCACAAATGATCAACAAATGATCATCAACACACAGCAGCACTTAGCATGCCACACTACCAAATTTGGGAGTATATCACTGATAAATATCAACTACATAACCTCTGAGCTCGTACGTCTCAGAGAAGGGTGTTAAGCTAAGAGAATAAATTCTCCGCCACCAAGCAGAAATGTATTTGATAGAGATCAGTTTAATATCTCAAAGCGTAGTGTCAGACATACAACCATACAAGTCTGTTCCGGGTTCGAACAGAACCGAAGGCACTTCCGAAGAAGCCCTTGCCAATCCGGGTATCCACAATCCCGATCAGACTTCCCATCACATAGGGAGAACTCTATACCGGAGCAACTCAGTGCAGAGTCAATCGACAGGTTATCCTACCGCTCTCGAAGACACCCGGTCTTTAACACCGGTCTTCAATTGCAGTCCATAACGTCGTATCACTATTTGGAATGGGTTATATGACACAAGGTCCTCTCTCGGCTAAACCGAATAGCGAGCGCGATATTTAAAAATATATGGATATGGGATTTTAGTTAAGTCACAACTTATAAAACCCAAAACCTTTCTTTAAAATGGTTAAACAAATTACCATTCTAAATCTTTTAACAAAAAGATTTATTTCACAAAGTTCACCAAGTTTCACAAAGATCTATTTATGGATTTCCAAAACAATTTCCATTTTAATTGGATTAACTCAATGAAATCTTTAATTTAAAGATTTATAGCTTTCAAAACATGTTCCCAAAGATTTATTCATAATTTGGAAAACTATTTTCCATTTTAGACTTGAAAACCTTCTAACACAAAGTGGAAGTTCATTTCATATGCGAAAGCTTTTATTATTTGAAACAAATATATTTTTATTTTGGAAAAAATCCGATTTATACAAGTTGAAATCTTGGGTTAAATTTAAATTCCAAAACGTCACTTTTAAAATGGTTTTAAAAACCCATATAAACCCATTTATAAGTTGAATACCCTTTTTAAACATAGTTTTCAAAATCATAGAATTCAATTCAAATATTGAATTCCAATTTAAACCCAATTATTTAAATTTCAAAACTCAATCAAGTTATTCAAAATAACTTTATCTTTGAAATTCATTTTCAAAAGCTTCAATTCTAATTCCAAAACTATTTTGGGTTCAAAAATTCAAGCTTTAAAACTATTTCAAAAATCTGTGACTTAACCCATCTCCACGTGCAATCCATATTTGTGTGTGTATAAGTGTGGTCCAGGGGTTTTACACAATAAAACTGCCACACCATCAATCAGCACAGATTCAAATATAGCAATATATTTAATAGGCGGTATAAACTATAACGCTTATATTTGATAAGCGGTACCAACTAATTGTAACGCTTATCTTTTATTCACATATCACAGGTATGTATCACAGATAATAAATTACAGTAAACATAGCTCAAATCAAAACAGAGCATCACAATCAGGGATATCAAACAATTCAATCATTCAATCGAATCCAAACATCCATAAGTAAGATCAGTTAATCGTTTGATAAATTCAAATCAAATTTAATTACTGATGAATAATTATTAGTCCTGGTTAATTACAAATCATTTTGATTTAATTATTCTTTAATCATTTATTAATTAACCATTAATAATAATTAATTAACCTTAACTGATGAATTAATCGACCTTTACTAATTAACCTTTAATTTTTTTTCTATTCATCATTTAATTAATTTAATTCATTATTTGGCCTTTAATAAATTGATTACTATTAAATTAATTATCCTTACTTGGTTACAAAATTAATTACTTCTTAATTAATTACAATTTTATTAACCTTAATCATTTATTTAATCAGTATTAATACTAAAGGTTAATTAAGTAATTACTTTATCTTTAATCTTTAATTACAAATAAATTAATCTTGATTAATTAAATAAATCTCTAATCACAAATTAATAATTTCTAATTACTAATTAATTATACTTAATCATAAATTTGTTAACCTCTAATTAACTAACTTCTAACCTTTAATTATTAATTTTAAATAAATTAATTCATAACTTACTTGATTAATTAAACTTGAATCATCAATTAATTCTATACTAAATTCTAAATCACACTACTAATTCAGTTTTAAATAAGCTTAAGAATTGCCATTTCAAACCATTAATTATCCTTGATACAAATTTTTTTATTTTTATTTTTTTTTACAAATTTTACTTTAAAGTTTAAATCTTGAAACTTGTTTACATTTCTTTTATATAAGAAACTTAGTTAAAACATTCACTTTGGTTTAAAACTTTAATTACTGGTTGCTTCAAAACCTGGTACCAGATTCTCTTTAAAATTTAAAAGCCTGGTACCTTAACCCAAAAAAGGAAAAAAAACGAACTCCTTCTGTTTTACCCGAGCCTTACCTTCAAACTTCCCGGGACAATCTCACGTTCCCCCGAGCACGAACTCGAGACCACATCTTCTTCCAATCATCAAAACCCCCCAGGCGCGCAAGTGCACGGTGCACGTGCACCAACGTTCCGATCGTCACTGATCAATGCCGAGCCCCTCCACAAGTCACCGTCGTCTTCACTAACCAACACGACCTTCCAGTTCGAAGCGATCGATGCTCAATCAAAATCGAGCCTTCACGTGCTAACTGGAACTAACCCACCCATCGGAAAAACTCCTCGCCACGGCGAACGTGCCCACTGGGACCCACGCCGAACCACCTACCGCTGCCTCACACCACCCCCTTTCGATTCCCCCATGTGCGATTGGCTGAATCGCAACATCAATGACGCGAGTAACTCGTGACTAACACCTACAATCGCACTACTTAAACCCTAAATCAATACCATTCCAAAGCCCTGATCACTAATAAATTCGATTTGTATTTTTTTATCGATCCTTGATGCTCCAGCTAACCTTGCCAATAATCACGACCGTTACTTCATCGTGAATCATCGGGAATTGACAGAAAAAGGTTTTCTGATCATCACACAATTGCTTGAGATTTACTTACTTAAAAAAAAAGATTTAGTTATCAAAATTCATCAATTCGTAACCCCTATCAGTTTCCAAAGTCCATTTATAAAATTAAAAACATTGATTTTTCTGAAATTTATGGATTTCCAAAACAATTTCCATTGTTAAAAACTACTTTTAAATCTTCTCTAGAATTATTTTAACTCAATTATCTTGTTAATATAAACAAAATTTTGTTTATATATATTAGTCTTAGAGGAACTGAGAGCAGAGACATAAATTTTGAACAAAGTTTTTAAAACCTGTAACAAGAACAGAAGAACAAACTGCCATGCACAACAACTCCACAAACAAATACACAGGCAAATTCTATTTAAACAATCAAACAAACACATATCATATTTCATTTTAAGTAATACTACATGCATCTAGATTATACAGGTTTAAATCTATAAATAAAACTGTTTACTCACTTTATATTCAGTTTGAACAGAGGAAATTTTTTTCCTTTTTAAGGTTTAAAATGTTTTCAGGCTTTAAAGGGTTTTTTTTCGATTTTAAATCTTGATTTCCTCTTCTTTTTGTTTTGACTGCTTCAGGTTGCTTGAATTTGTTTTAAACAAGAAGGTATAGATTTTTCCTTAAAACTTTCTAAATTGTAAACCAAGAACAGTATACCAATTCCTAGACAAATACATGCAGATTTGTAAATATTAACCACAAGCACAACAAGGCAGATCACAAATTCATAGACATCAAATTCAAAAGAAAACGAACCAAACAAACAAATTCAGAGTTGGGGGTTTGCTCACCTGGTTATTTGTAACAGAGAAGAAACTGAGGAGAAGCAAGCCTGATTTTTCTTTGATTTCTTTTGAAGATTAGATAGTTTTGAATTCGTTTTAATGCTTCAACTTTGCTTTATTTTCCAGCTTGCAAACTTCAGGGTTTTTTTTTTCACTTACATTGAATCTCCTGAAACTTAGATTGATAAATAAAGTTGTTTTTAAATTCTTTGTTTTTATTACTGAATACTAGCATCAAATTCAAATTTTAAAGAAAGGAAATTTCTTGCCTTCATCTTTTTTTCCTTTTTCCATAGAAACCATTTTCTCCCAGGTTTGCAGATTTAAATTTTCCCTCTTTACTTTGATTTGAACTTTTAAACTTTTAAAACTGAAGCTTGTTGAAGCTTTGAACTTGCATACTTTCAGACTTGTTTGTGATTTGCCATAATACTGAAGCTTTGCATTGCTCTTCATTTTTTTCTCTTTCTGGGTTTCATTCTTTTTCCAGGTTGCTTTTCTTTTTTTTTTCTTTTTTTTCTTCATTGAACTTTGATTCCCTTTTTTTTCCTTTGTTTTGAAACTGGGTTTCAATCTGAAGCTCTCACTTATCCCAGGTTGAACTTCTTTGAAAACAAGGATTTCGTTTCAGATTTTTAGCAGAAATGACAGACCTTCTTTTCTAATTTTTTTTCTTTGGGGCTTGAGATTTGAGATACCCAAATCTTTGTTTACTGTATATACAGATTTGGTTGAGATATTTAATAATGATTTCATATGGAAAACTGAAAAGTTTTTCATAATTTTAAATTCCATTTTTTTATTCAATTAAATAATTTGAATGCCATTTGTAAAGAGGAATTGGTTATGGAATATATGCATGTTGATTTGCTTTCTTGCCTACTTTTATGTATGTTTACATTTGTTTATATATACATATATATAAATATTGAATTCAAATGATTTTCTTGAAATATGTATCATCTCAATATTTTTAAACCCAAAATCAATTGGAATTTATTTATGTATAGTTATCACTCATTTTATTTGTTTTAACATTTTTTTTTTCAATTTATTCCCAAATTAAATTCTAAAATTTTCTAAAATATATTGTTATTCTATATTAGCAAATTTTAGGATGTTACCTTTTATTTATTAGATTTAAAGTACACAATTTCAAATCCACGGTTAAAATTTAAAAATAAATGTCTAAATAAATAAATATCCTATTAAGTTTGAAAAATTCAAATTAATCTACAATTTTATTCCAAATTCTTTTAAATTTTCAATTTAAATTTAATTAAAAATCGGGGTCGTTACAGATTTCACCCCTTAAAAAATTTCGTCCTCGAAATTTGCAAGGAAGACGAGAAAGGATAGATGATAAACCAAGAAATGATTGATCGAATTAGATCGAAATATTTATTCTGCATTCGGTTTACCAAATCAGAATATCAAAAATATGAGAACGAACTCATACAATTATTTCACAAGATATTTGGATCTACCGGTCTACGAATATGCAAGGGCATCGATTAGTTCGAAGGGAATACTAATCGTTCGTAGAATATATTGGATCCCAGAAAATAGATAGATGGGTTCAATCTGCTACAATTTCTCAAACACTAGATATGGATTCTAAATTCAAGTCGGAATACTCCAAAATATATACCAATTTATTCCTCTTTGAACTTCAATCAACACAAGAAATAGAATTTCGAATTTAGTTTTAATCGATATCGTTTTATTTATACAATTCAATTTTAGCCTTACATTCTATTAACCAATTTAACTTAATTTAAATTTTTTTTATTTATTTAATTCAAATCTTCAAATTCATCAGAGTTTAGAACGAAAAGCTGATAAGAAACCGACGAAGATACAAAGTAAGGATTTTCTACGACGATTCGTAAGGCTACCATCGCACCGAAACTTCTTCTAGAGCTGCTACGAAGCAATCAAAAAATTGAAAAGACGAATCAAAGGAGATTGATAGAGAAAAGTTGTTTTCCGCTATTGCAGGGTATTGACCACTTGTACTGGTATTTCCCTGTCCCCTATCTCGTTCACTTCTCGCACTCATACTTACTATCAGTGGATAGTAAGAGAATTTACTGAGGCATTCGACGGATATCTTAGGGATATACTCATTCTAGGGTTTACTTCACCCTATCTCTAATGAGTTACTTAACGTGTTATACTCCTGAGCTAAGGTTTTAACCATCAGCTCTGATACCAAAATGTCACGATTCAAATTCCATCGTTCGAGAATCGACATCCGTACTCCACTGTACTTGAATGCCGCAGATTCGAACGTTGAAATTCGAGTCATGCCGGAGCTTATAACACATTAAGTACAACACAGCGGAAGAAAATGAATAGCATATATCAATATACAACATTTGATACAATAACTGATACAATATGATACAACAGATGATACAATGAATATACATCAGAGATATGATACAAGATAATAGCAGCGGAAAGAAAAGATAACACAGCAGCGGAACAACAACTCTAATTATGGTCTTCAAGAAAGAACTCCAGCATCGGTAATCTCCATCTCCAAATCACCAATCCAGCGATAGCTCGAACTCGCAATAACGATGCACAAAGCTAAGTATGTGCAGTCCCGATCCAAAGACCGAACTAGCTCCAGATAATCTACTAAACCCGACTATCTGAAAAACCCAACTCTAGACTGCCCGTGTGGGAAAATAGTGGGCACCCAGAGTTTAGGAAAAGAACAATAAACTCCAGGTCAGTCATGGGACTGGTGTGAGCAAACAAAAGAATTGGTCTTTAAAAACAAGCAACAAGGAATTTAAAATAAATCCGTAATGCTTTTTGGAAAATGAAACTACCATAAGGCCTCCCGGCACACACACAATGCAAACGCACACATGGGGGAGATTTCTCCTTATGATAGTCAAACATGCTTACTACGAGAAAAATTCTTTGATATTATTACTAGTGCATAGTGGAAAATCTTTCGAAAGTATAATATAAATCCTAGCCGGCATAGGTACCATGATGCTATGCCTACTATAGCTGCCATGTTAAATGGCAGGTTCTACAACTAAAACCGTACAAGGCACGTATTGGATGAATGGATTTCCAACAAATGGTCAGGCTAAGGAACTTCCTACTGCCACATGGGATCGCCTCTGGCGGGACGTCCCGAGAAACTAACGTTACGGTTAGATCTCTGCCAACACAAGGCCGGGTTACCTCTGTAACTAGGTAACTACTACACGAGCGTGCCATCCCCCGGTCCTTTGGGACCTTTATCCGAGGTACCTCTAATCCAACAACCACAAAGCAATCACAAAGTAATAGATCTGCAGTATCCACATGAGTAAGTATCTGGGCTCCATACCATGATACCACCCTTTACCAGAAGGGAATGACAAACCCTAAAGGGCGCGACCCTCATAACCTTGCCGCATCTTTCCTGTTTCGACCATTTCCGGGGTGTGAGGTCCTGATGCAGTCTCGTCCACAAAGCTACGCTTTATACAAAAGCCATGCTTTGATCACAAATGATCAACAAATGATCATCAACACACAGCAGCACTTAGCATGCCACACTACCAAATTTGGGAGTATATCACTGATAAATATCAACTACATAACCTCTGAGCTCGTACGTCTCAGAGAAGGGTGTTAAGCTAAGAGAATAAATTCTCCGCCACCAAGCAGAAATGTATTTGATAGAGATCAGTTTAATATCTCAAAGCGTAGTGTCAGACATACAACCATACAAGTCTGTTCCGGGTTCGAACAGAACCGAAGGCACTTCCGAAGAAGCCCTTGCCAATCCGGGTATCCACAATCCCGATCGGACTTCCCATCACATAGGGAGAACTCTATACCGGAGCAACTCAGTGCAGAGTCAATCGACAGGTTATCCTACCGCTCTCGAAGACACCCGGTCTTCAACACCGGTCTTCAATTGCAGTCCATAACGTCGTATCACTATTTGGAATGGGTTATATGACACAAGGTCCTCTCCCGGCTAAACCGAATAGCGAGCGCGATATTTAAAAATATATGGATATGGGATTTTAGTTAAGTCACAACTTATAAAACCCAAAACCTTTCTTTAAAATGGTTAAACAAATTACCATTCTAAATCTTTTAACAAAAAGATTTATTTCACAAAGTTCACCAAGTTTCACAAAGATCTATTTATGGATTTCCAAAACAATTTCCATTTTAATTGGATTAACTCAATGAAATCTTTAATTTAAAGATTTATAGCTTTCAAAACATGTTCCCAAAGATTTATTCATAATTTGGAAAACTATTTTCCATTTTAGACTTGAAAACCTTCTAACACAAAGTGGAAGTTCATTTCATATGCGAAAGCTTTTATTATTTGAAACAAATATATTTTTATTTTGGAAAAAATCCGATTTATACAAGTTGAAATCTTGGGTTAAATTTAAATTCCAAAACGTCACTTTTAAAATGGTTTTAAAAACCCATATAAACCCATTTATAAGTTGAATACCCTTTTTAAACATAGTTTTCAAAATCATAGAATTCAATTCAAATATTGAATTCCAATTTAAACCCAATTATTTAAATTTCAAAACTCAATCAAGTTATTCAAAATAACTTTATCTTTGAAATTCATTTTCAAAAGCTTCAATTCTAATTCCAAAACTATTTTGGGTTCAAAAATTCAATTTTTAAAACTATTTCAAAAATCTGTGACTTAACCCATCTCCACGTGCAATCCATATTTGTGTGTGTATAAGTGTGGTCCAGGGGTTTTACACAATAAAACTGCCACACCATCAATCAGCACAGATTCAAATATAGCAATATATTTAATAGGCGGTATAAACTATAACGCTTATATTTGATAAGCGGTACCAACTAATTGTAACGCTTATCTTTTATTCACAGATCACAGGTATGTATCACAGATAATAAATTACAGTAAACAAAGCTCAAATCAAAACAGAGCATCACAATCAGGGATATCAAACAATTCAATCATTCAATCGAATCCAAACATCCATAAGTAAGATCAGTTAATCGTTTGATAAATTCAAATCAAATTTAATTACTGATGAATAATTATTAGTCCTGGTTAATTACAAATCATTTTGATTTAATTATTCTTTAATCATTTATTAATTAACCATTAATAATAATTAATTAACCTTAACTGATGAATTAATCGACCTTTACTAATTAACCTTTAATTTTTTTTCTATTCATCATTTAATTAATTTAATTCATTATTTGACCTTTAATAAATTGATTACTATTAAATTAATTATCCTTACTTGGTTACAAAATTAATTACTTCTTAATTAATTACAATTTTATTAACCTTAATCATTTATTTAATCAGTATTAATACTAAAGGTTAATTAAGTAATTACTTTATCTTTAGTCTTTAATTACAAATGAATTAATCTTGATTAATTAAATAAATCTCTAATCACAAATTAATAATTTCTAATTACTAATTAATTATACTTAATCATAAATTTGTTAACCTCTAATTAACTAACTTCTAACCTTTAATTATTAATTTTAAATAAATTAATTCATAACTTACTTGATTAATTAAACTTGAATCATCAATTAATTCTATACTAAATTCTAAATCACACTACTAATTCAGTTTTAAATACGCTTAAGAATTGCCATTTCAAACCATTAATTATCCTTGATACAAATTTTTTTAATTTTATTTTTTTTTTACAAATTTTACTTTAAAGTTTAAATCTTGAAACTTGTTTACATTTCTTTTATATAAGAAACTTAGTTAAAACATTCACTTTGGTTTAAAACTTTAATTACTGGTTGCTTCAAAACCTGGTACCAGATTCTCTTTAAAATTTAAAAGCCTGGTACCTTAACCCAAAAAAGAAAAAAAAAAACGAACTCCTTCTGTTTTACCCGAGCCTTACCTTCAAACTTCCCGGGACAATCTCACGTTCCCCCGAGCACGAACTCAAGACCACATCTTCTTCCAATCATCAAAACCCCCCAGGCGCGCAAGTGCACGGTGCACGTGCACCAACGTTCCGATCGTCACTGATCAATGCCGAGCCCCTCCACAAGTCACCGTCGTCTTCACTAACCAACACGACCTTCCAGTTCGAAGCGATCGATGCTCAATCAAAATCGAGCCTTCACGTGCTAACTGGAACTAACCCACCCATTGGAAAAACTCCTCGCCACGGCGAACGTGCCCACTGGGACCCACGCCGAACCACCTACCGCTGCCTCACACCACCCCCTTTCGATTCCCCCATGTGCGATTGGCTGAATCGCAACATCAATGACGCGAGTAACTCGTGACTACCACCTACAATCGCACTGCTTAAACCCTAAATCAATACCATTCCAAAGCCCTGATCACTAATAAATTCGATTGGTATTTTTTTATCGATCCTTGATGCTCCAGCTAACCTTGCCAATAATCACGACCGTTACTTCATCGTGAATCATCGGGAATTGACAGAAAAAGGTTTTCTGATCATCACACAATTGCTTGAGATTTACTTACTTAAAAAAAAGATTTAGTTATCAAAATTCATCAATTCGTAACCCCTATCAGTTTCCAAAGTCCATTTATAAAATTAAAAACATTGATTTTTCTGAAATTTATGGATTTCCAAAACAATTTCCATTGTTAAAAACTACTTTTAAATCTTCTCTAGAATTATTTTAACTCAATTATCTTGTTAATATAAACAAAATTTTGTTTATATATATTAGTCTTAAAGGAACTGAGAGCAGGGACATAAATTTTGAACAAAGTTTTTAAAACCTGTAACAAGAACAGAAGAACAAACTGCCATGCACAACAACTCCACAAACAAATACACAGGCAAATTCTATTTAAACAATCAAACAAACACATATCATATTTCATTTTAAGTAATACTACATGCATCTAGATTATACAGGTTTAAATCTATAAATAAAACTGTTTACTCACTTTATATTCAGTTTGAACAGAGGAAATTTTTTTCCTTTTTAAGGTTTAAAATGTTTTCAGGCTTTAAAGGGTTTTTTTTTCGATTTTAAATCTTGATTTCCTCTTCTTTTTGTTTTGACTGCTTCAGGTTGCTTGAATTTGTTTTAAACAAGAAGGTATAGATTTTTCCTTAAAACTTTCTAAATTGTAAACCAAGAACAGTATATCAATTCCTAGACATATACATGCAGATTTGTAAATATTAACCACAAGCACAACAAGGCAGATCACAAATTCATAGACATCAAATTCAAAAGAAAACGAACCAAACAAATTCAGAGTTGGGGGTTTGCTCACCTGGTTATTTGTAACAGAGAAGAAACAGAGGAGAAGCAAGCCTGATTTTTCTTTGATTTCTTTTGAAGATTAGATAGTTTTGAATTCATTTTAATGCTTCAACTTTGCTTTATTTTCCAGCTTGCAAACTTCAGGGTTTTTTTTTCACTTACATTGAATCTCCTGAAACTTAGATTGATAAATAAAGTTGTTTTTAAATTCTTTGTTTTTACTGAATACTAGCATCAAATTCAAATTTTAAAGAAAAGAAATTTCTTGCCTTCATCTTTTTTTCCTTTTTCCATAGAAACCATTTTCTCCCAGGTTTGCAGATTTAAATTTTCCCTCTTTACTTTGATTTGAACTTTTAAACTTTTAAAACTGAAGCTTGTTGAAGCTCTGAACTTGCATACTTTCAGACTTGTTTGTGATTTGCCATAATACTGAAGCTTTGCATTGCTCTTCATTTTTTTCTCTTTCTGGGTTTCATTCTTTTTCCAGGTTGCTTTTCTTTTTTTTTCTTTTTTTTCTTCATTGAACTTTGATTCCCTTTTTTTTCCTTTGTTTTGAAACTGGGTTTCAATCTGAAGCTCTCACTTATCCCAGGTTGAACTTCTTTGAAAACAAGGATTTCGTTTCAGATTTTTAGCAGAAATGACAGACCTTCTTTTCTAATTTTTTTTCTTTGGGGCTTGAGATTTGAGATGCCCAAATCTTTGTTTACTGTATATACAGATTTGGTTGATATATTTAATAATGATTTCATATGGAAAACTGAAAAGTTTTTCATAATTTTAAATTCCATTTTTTTATTCAATTAAATAATTTGAATGCCATTTGTAAAGAGGAATTGGTTATGGAATATATGCATGTTGATTTGCTTTCTTGCCTACTTTTATGTATGTTTACATTTGTTTATATATACATATATATAAATATTGAATTCAAATGATTTTCTTGAAATATGTATCATCTCAATATTTTTAAACCCAAAATCAATTGGAATTTATTTATGTATAGTTATCACTCATTTTATTTGTTTTAACATTTTTTTTTTTCAATTTATTCCCAAATTAAATTCTAAAATTTTCTAAAATATATTGTTATTCTATATTAACAAATTTTAGGATGTTACCTTTTATTTATAAGATTTAAAGTACACAATTTCAAATCCACAGTTAAAATTTAAAAATAAATGTCTAAATAAATAAATATCCTATTAAGTTTGAAAAATTCAAATTAATCTACAATTTTATTCCAAATTCTTTTAAAATTTCAATTTAAATTTAATTAAAAATCGGGGTCGTTACAACTGATCTTATCTTATCAGAACACAGATAAGAAATATCAAATGCCTCAGCACCAGCCATCCACTCTTATCCAATTTCCGCTCTCTTAACCAGAGAAATCCAAACAACAAATGAAGTCTCCAACTTCGAATTCAAACTCCTTATCTCAAATCTGTATATCTCAACAGACAATCCAGGGCTGCCAATCTCTTCCTGATCAACTCATCCTATGCTGATATTTCCAGAAACAACTAGACTAAAGCAAACTAGCTTCTGGTCCTATTCAACAGAAAAGTCTTCCAAAATCCGTCGAAATCAAGAACTCAAGCACTACTACTCAAACAATAGCAAATCAAACTTGCTTCCTTCCTTGCACAGCTGCTACTTCGCTTCCGCTGCACAACTCTGATTCTAAAATAGATGAGAATACTATTGATGAACACAAGTATAACTTATCCAATATATATCAGAAACTTGGTTCATCAAATACACAAAAATCTGAGTGACTCATCTGACTCAGTCACACAACCTTACTACAGAATCCAATTCAAAAACAAGATCTAACCAAATCCAAATCCAGAAATTTCTAAGCTGCTACACCAATCTTCCTACTAAGCTAACCACTCAAAATCGCTTCTGGAACCAAACAATATGGAACTCAACTCCAGATGCAGACAACCTTCTGATTACATCAGCAACTCCTACTTCCTCATGAGAATCCTCAGTCTCAAACAAAGAATGCTCAAAAAAATTCCAAACCAATCGCAAGTCACTTTTGCGATCCAACCTAATTCGAATTCCAAAGAAACTGTCCTCCCTTTACCAATTAGAACAGCTCTAAGCTTTTCCAAACAAGGTTAATTCTTTAAGATAACTTCCACCAACTGCTACCACAGCTATCCAAGACTTCCAATCCAAATGCTTCTCCAAAACAAAAACCATCAACAAACCACACAACAGAACCTTCGAGATGGCAGACAACCCAAAAGAAACTCGGTCTCCAAACCTAGCATCAACACCTCACTCACCTTAAAGAATAAAAAATGAGACTATGCCGAAGTGAAACAACTTATAGACCTTAGTCTCATATTTCCACAACAGCTAACCTCCATACTGAAGATTCAGATAACTTCTATACAGACGAGTCTTCCCTGAGGCAGGTTAAAACTGCTCCTCAACTACTACAAAAACTGCTCAAAAAGAAAACACCTTCTGAAAATATCCATGGATACTGCATCTCATCATGCAGTAATCACGATATCATCACTTACTTCTGCACTTCCGACAGATCCAAACTCAAAAATAATCCGCTCACCCGAGCGAAACCCAAACTTATACTTCAAGGATAGACTCCGTATCTTTAAAAGATTTCCTTCAGATATCAAAGAAATCCTTACTCCAAACTACATATCTCACTCGAGACGGTATTAGGTCTACAGTCTTGACAAATACTTCCAACCTCAACATATGGACCTCTTCCATCAGTGGTAATCGTGTTACTCACAAACACCACTACTCCACTATCTACCTTTATAACTTATGTTGGAAAATCTGAACAAATAACCCAACAGATCAGATAGATATAAATGTATATATATATATAGTTATATATAAAAATTAAAAGTACGCTCTCTTAAGAAAGACGCCACTACAGAGCCTAGGTATTCACTCAACCTAACGCTCCCTAAAGAAAGACAGACATTAGAGCTTAGGTATTCGCTCAGCCTAATGCTCTGATACCAACTATAGCGACCCGACTTCCTATCTCCAGGAAATCGCATCACTAGTGAAGAAAGAAAGGGATAGAAGAAGAAAAGAAAGAGAAAGAAAAAACAGAACAACATCAGAGAACTCACAGCGGAACGAATAAAAATATAATAATTAACGTAAAATATTACATAGTATCTCATTACATCAGAGTACACAACTATACAACACATATTAGACAGTTATAAACATCTGTCTAATTCGTACAACTCAAGTACCACAGAAGAAACAGATACCAAACACACAGCGGAATCAATATATATCTACACGTCGAAGCCTCCTGCTCCATATCTCCTCCAAAATTCGTCAAGCAAACCTGAATCACTTGACTACTCATACATAATATGAGTACCCAAGAGTTTAATAAAACAGAAAATAAACACTCGGGTCAGACAGGGGTCTGGTGTGAGTAAATGGGTTAAAATTGCTTAACTTTAGAAAACCTTTGAAAGAAAAGGTAACACGTAAGACTTCCCACACATAAACATGAAAAAGTTTTTATCTTACGCCAACCAAAACATTTGATAGGAAATCCAGTGAAATTATAATGGTGTCTAGGGTTTTCAAGTAAATATGAAATACCCGAAATTGTTACATCTATTACATTCCAGCTACTAGCCACAAAAGTGGGTAATACAATCAAAACCGTAGGGTCTTGTAGGGAAAATGGGTTTCCATCAATGGCAGGGCTACTGGGGTACCGCCCGTCACAGTACGTGGCCTAGATCACCGTACCGAGGAGTACTCCCACTCCCCTGCAACACAAGGCCGGGACCATTCCTTACTGAACAGTCCCGAACATGACAACCACGGCGGTTGTCCGGAATTCAACCGCCCCACACAGCCGAATAAAAGGGACTTCTAGACAGGGGTACATCTTGCTCTCCAGTGGGAGCTACCCACGAAGCCTTGCTCCACCTTCCCTGTTTTAGCCATTCCCGGTTGATGAGGCTTGAGGCTGCGATTACCTTTATAGGACACAATCTCTTAGAATGCTCATCGTCCGCCTAACGATGTGCTGAAATCATTCAATCCATACAAGTTCGTTATGGGTTCGAATGAAACTGAAGGCACTATCTCGTTGCACTCATATTGGAATCACCCTCAGAGTCAATGACCATAGCCCTTGCATTCTAATTCACCATCTCGAACCTATAAGTACTATTCCGTCAAACTCATTACGGAATCACCGACAGAGTTATACTGACGTATAGCCCTTACACCTTGAGTCTTCACTTGCTCCGCTTGGATTAACGACCTAACGTTTAATTGGAATCGATGTGGTTTTCGGATTCCAAATATGGAAATCCGATCCCGGTCGAACCGAAACCAAACGCCATTTTAATGTCCAAGTTATACTTAAGGGTTTTAAACAGTTTAATTTATTCAGGATGAAATAAACAGATAGATGGATCACATTATCATAATAGATAATTCATATCAACATTCATCTCACAAAGCAGCATATCAAAAATATCATAGTCATCCAAATCATCCAGTATCAACCAATCACCCAATATTAATCATCCAATATCAAATAACAATCATTCAATATTAACCATTAAATACTAATCAATCACCCATAGCAGAATTGATTAACTCTTAATCAATTTAATTAACCTCTAATTAAATTAATTACTATCCTTTAATCACTTGGATTATCCTAACTTCTGCTTCATTGATTTATTACAATTCAAATTCATTTATCATTCCTTAATGATCTTCTTTAATTAATCTTCCTTGATTAATCATCCCTTAATTACATTCAAGTAATTAACCCTAACCATATTCAGTAATTAACCTTTAATTACTATCATTAATTACAATAATTAATGATCCTTCATTAATTAATTAACTATAGTTAATTACATTAATACTCAATTAATTTCAATTAATTAATCAAACTTTAAATCAATTACTTAAATTAATTACTTCCATTAGTTATATTAATTAATAATTCTTATTAATTAATAACCCTTTAATTAAATAATTAACTTGTAATTAATCACCTCATTAATCGTAAACAGTAATTAAAAATTTGTAATTACTTATCTTAATTAATTAACTTCTTAATTAATTATATTAACCCTTTGATTAATTGCTTAAATTAATAACTCTTAATTACTTCATTAAGTAATTATTAAACAATTAAGTTAATAAATAAATCCTTAATTAACCTTATTAATTAATTACAATTTTAATTAATTACACTTAGTAATTAACCCTTATTTAATCTCATTATTAATCACATAAATTAATTATCTAAAATAATTAAGTAATTAACTCTTAATTACTTACATAAGTAATTATCTCTAATTACTTCTATTAATAAATCTTAATTATTTCTTAATTAATTACATAACAAATAATTAATTACATTATTAAATAATTCTTAATTCATTAATTAATTAATTAATCCATAATTAATTAACTTAAAAACAATTATATTGATAAATTTCTTAATTAATAACATTAAATGATTAACCATTAATCACTTCCACTTTAATTACTTCCATAAGTAATTACTTTCTTAATTACATTCAAAAAAATTACCATTGATTACCTCATTAATTAATCTCACTTAATTAATCCATAATTAAGTGATTATTTAAAATTAATAAATAATTAACTAATTATTTAAAATTAATTAAACAATTAATTAATTACTTCTAATATATTTCAAAATCTTTAATTGATTAAGAAAACATCATTCTTAATTAGACTTTTACTTATTAATAAGTCACAATTTAATTAAGTACCTTTAAGTTCATATCAAAACAAGTTATTCATAATTATCCACATAGATAAATTATTTGAAATTAATCCAAATTTTTAATAACCTAAAAATAAACTTTTCTATAGGTTTACAAAATTCATATCAATAATTCAATTGGAAAAATAACATTTTGAAATAAATTTTTAAAACTTAAAACATCTAATTTAAACTTATAAATTTCCAATCGAAATTTAAACTTAGTCTTTAAATCATTACTTAATAACTTGATTAATATTTTAAAATGAAAACATTCCTTTAAATTAAATTTCAAAACATACTTTTTTTTAAAAATTGAAATTCAAAATCCACTTAAATAATTAATTTCAAATTAAAACTTGTCAACAATTTAAATTTGAAATTGAATTCAATTAATATTTTCTCTTTTAAAAGTTGATTAACTTTCTACTTACACAAAACAAGTTCCAACCATATATTCCTTTTAATCAAACCAAAGTATTTACTGCCATTAAACACTACAGTACCAAAATAAAAAACAACCCGAGTACAACCCAGGCACTACTCGCGTCTACCCCGAAGCGACTTGGTCCCCCCAACTTCTTCGAGTCGTTCACGAACAAAACACGGTAACCCACCCGAGTTTCACTCGGATAACACGCGAGAACCCACCACGCTTCCCTTCATCTTCCCCAAAACAAAATTCCACCAGATATTCACAATGCATGGTGCATGTGCACCGCCAATCCACCCAACGCCTGCCACCTTCCTGACCGTCAACCATCACACAAGTCCTCAACAATCTATTCTACCACCCAGGTTTCAAAAATCCAAGCTCGAACAAAAATTAGACTTCGGTTCGAAACTGCAGCAAACACGGCCTCCAAAATCCCCAAACGTCGACGCCACGACAACATTCGACCCTCCCCGTCCTCACCTGAGAAACGCCAACACATGAACTCCATATTCCCCCATATGCGCAAGCCTACTATCAAACATTCGCGACGAAAATCCTATGACAGTTCAAGCCGAACCCATTACCAGTAAAACCCTACTTCGATTTAATTCCAACAAATCAGTCATTGGAAAATTTTGATATCATTTTTCCCCTAATCTATGATCCATAAACTTGCTTCGAACAAAATTCTAGCTAAAATCATCAAGTCATTACTCGGCAATTTACAAAAACCCAATTTCCACACAAACACCAATTTCACAAGAATTTCTCAATTAAAAATTACGATATACACCTTAAAAATCATAATTTTTGATCCTTAATACATTCATGAAATCCAAATCCAAAATTAAATAAATTGAATTTTTGTCATATATCAGCCTTCTATTTTAAAAATTATCTGTGAATTTAAAAATTGTAGAAACTATTTTATAATCTTTATCAATCATTAACAGATCAATTTCATTCAAATACTAATGGCTAATATGGATTTGAGTTGTTGGTATTGAAATTTTAAGCAGAACTTTCCCAGAAATCAACAGAGAACCATTGAATATATGAAAACAGACAAACTCATAACATATTCATACCAATTTATTTAGATTCAAGCAAAAGAATTTTGATATAAGTAAATATCATCACATGCATGGCAATGAAACCAAATCAAACTGTTTTTAAGATTGTTTACTCACCTTATTCTTTGCAGTAAACAGAGCAGGTTTATTATTTTGCTTTTCCAGGCTTTGCTGTTGAAGTTAATTCTTTTGCATGCCTTTGATTTTGATGTTTAAAAGATTGAATCTTGCTGATGAACTCCATTTGAATTGCAGTTGATTTGAATGTTGCAGATCTTCACTTTGCAGGTTTGAAGATTGCAGAGTTTATTAAAAATGTTGATTGCAGGTTGAAGATTTTATAGCTTGAAGTTGAGAAAAAATTTCTGGTTTTGAAGTTGCAGGTTTTATCTTTACTTTTGGTTTTAATTTCAGATTTGAGAAAGTGATTTATTGTTTTGCCATTAAAACATTTGAAAGAAAGATAAACGAAGGAAAAAAAAATGAAAAAAAGTTATGGTTATATAAAAATAAAATAAAATGAAGACACTTGTTCTTAAAGATTAACACTTGTCATTTATATCCTACTTTACTTACATTTGTAATTTAATTTACTTATTTATAATACATGTGTTAAAGACCTTTGCAAAATTGCTTTTAAAACCTTATAAAAATAGTATTTATATGTAATATGACTATTTGTATTTTTAATGTTAATAAACTTTTGAATTTAGATAAATATACAAGTGTTAAAGATATTTTATGAACATTGGTTTTATACATAGATTATGTTTTTAAAACAAATAAATGCATGTATATATGTATTTTTAAAATTTAAAACATTTATGTATATACTTATAACCATTTTAAATTCAAACTTTTAAGAGAAACAAAACAGAGCTTTAAATTATAATTTCATACATATTCGAATTATTAATAGATTTAAATTCAATTTCAAAACAACTCAAATTATAACATATACATACATATATATTACAATTTGAAAATGCATCTTAAATTTGAAACAAAAGATCTCATATTCACAATATATATCAAACATATATAAATAGAATAAAATTTATTAGCTTTTGAAAAACAATTCTAACCAATTTTTAAATTGTTAAAAGATATTGATTATACTTACCAAATTAAATATTTATCATCCTTCATAAGATTAATTCCAAAAAATTTAAATTAAAATTATAAAGAAAATTTATCAAACCAATTTATTTATTATCGCAGATTATTAAATCGATATTGCCCAAAATTCCGGGTCGTTACAGTTTCATTTTCTAAAAGCATTGCGAATTGATTTTAAAAAAAATTCTCTTGTTGTTGTTTTAAAGATAAACTGTTTTTGTTACTCATACCAGTCCTATGACTGATCCGGAGTTTATTGTCCTTTCCTAAACTCTGGGTGCTCACTATTTTTCCACACGAGCAGTCTAGAGTTGGGTTTTTTAGATAGCCAAGTTTAGTAGATTATCTGGAGCTAGTTCAGTCTTTGGACACGACAGATCTTACTTATCTTTGTGCATCGTTATTTGGAGTTCGAGCTACTTCTGGATTGGTTCTTGGAGATGGAGTTGCAGTTTTGGAGTTCTCTCTTGAAGGCTATCTTAGAGTTATTTGTTCCGCTGTTAGATGTTATCTATTTTTCCTTTCCGCTACTATTTTATTGTATCATATCTCTGATGTATATCGATATCTGTTGTATCAGGATGTTGTATCAGATGTTGTATATTGATATGCATTATTTCTTCCGCTGTGTTGTTTACTTAATTGTGTTATAAGCTCTGGCGCACCAAGTTCGACGTTTGGATCTGCGGCATTAGAATATGAGTGTCGTATTCGATGCCGATTTTCGAAGGTCGAGTCAGGATCGTTACATTTGGTAACAGAGCTAAGGTTGAACTTTAGATCAGGAGTATGACACATTAAGTAGCTCATTAGAGATAGGGTGAAGTATACCCTAGAATGAGTAATCCCTAAGATATCCGTTTTTATGTCTCAGTAAATTCTCTTACTATCCACTGATAGTGAGTATGAGTGCAAGAAGAGGACGAGATAGGGGACAGGGAAATACGACTATAATTGGTCAATACCCTGCAACAGTGGAAACAATATTTCTCTATCAATTTTCTTCGATTCGTTTCCAAATTCTTTTGTTTGCTTCGTGACAGCTCCAGAAGAAGTTTCGGTGTGATGATGGCCATACGAATCATTGTAGAAAATTCTTTCTTCGTATCTTCTTTAGTTTCGTATCAGTTTTTTTATTTAAACCTTAATGAATATGAATCGAAAATTCATAACTGAAATTTGAAATAAATTGGAAATTTTAAGTTAAGTTAAATCGATTAATGGAATATGAAGGATAAATTTGAATTGTATCAATAAAATGATTTCGTTTAAAACTAAATTAGAATTTTTGAAATTCTGTTATAATTTCTTGGGCTGATCAAAGTCCAAAGAAGGACAAATTATATATATTTGAGATATTCCGATTTGAGTTTGGAATCCATTCCTAGTATTTGAGAAATTATAGAAGATTAAATCTATCTCTTTTGTTCAGCATCTTTTGTCAATTCTTCGATGGTTCCTGGTAAATACAGGAAGAAGATTTGATATATTTGCATGGGACATAAACTCCAAATAGGCCAAAATTGTTTGTTTGGATGTATTGGTTGCTTTGTTTGCTCTGGTTGCTATGGTTGATAGATATACTTTGGTTTCTAAACTAAATTTTATTTTGAAATTATACCCAAAAGTAGACAGATATGTGAATACAATTTGAGTCCGGATATATTTTACGAATGGTTAGTTATCCCTTCGAACTAACCAGTGCCTTGCATATTCGTAAATTTAATGACCCGAGTATCCTGTGTAGTATTGTATGAGTTTGTTCTCATATTGTCGACATTCTGATTTGGTAAGCCAAATACAGAATAAATATATCTAGTTGATCTCGAAAGCTATTTCTCTTTCATCTACCTTCGTTATCTCTCTCTGACGAATTTCGAGGATGAAATTCCTTTTAAGGAGGGAAGTCTGTAACGATCCCGGATTTTTATTGAGTTTAAAATGATAATTAAACTA
This sequence comes from Allium cepa, assembly GCA_030765085.1. Taxonomy (NCBI): domain Eukaryota; kingdom Viridiplantae; phylum Streptophyta; class Magnoliopsida; order Asparagales; family Amaryllidaceae; genus Allium; species Allium cepa. Next base: position 760,561,316 of record CM060937.1, on the reverse strand, counting down.
AAAATTGATTTAAAATGGTGAAATTTATTTATAAATTGATTTGAAAATTCAAAATGAAGTCTTTAAAAATAAAATAAAACAAATAAGTATTAAACTAGAAATAAAATTTAGATTGTAAAATAGAAAATAAACACATTAGAATACAAAGATAAATTATAACAACATATAGAACAAAATAGGAATTCATTTATATTTTAATAAGGCAGAGACAAAATAAAAGAGATAATCCATGTAGACAAAGAAGTAACCATATGTACTTCTTAACACCATCTCAGCCAAGCTAATGAAAAATAGGCAAATATAATAAGTAGTTATAGGCAAGAACAAAGTAAAGTAGAACATAAAAACAAATTAATTAAATCTAACAACATGTTATTCATCAAAATTACAAAGCAATATATATATGCTCAGCCAAAACAAGAAGTGAGTAAATACATTAACTAATAACTTAACAGCATAATTAAAAATAGAAACTTATTTACATTATAAAGTGAATACAAAGGACAAAGGTAAATGATAACATATGAAACACATATACAATTTAAACAAGGAAATAAATGAAACAAACAAGAAAAATATGTTTACTGTAAGCTCATGTGTGTATGCAAGAGAAACAAAAATATCTAAGTACAAAAGCGTGCAGAAGAAGAAACATACAAAAAAATAATACAAGTATGCATACAACAAGACAAAGGTAATTAATATGCTGGCATTAGCACACCATATCAGCTATGTTCAATTCATGTTTCCATCTCTAGCAATTAATGCAAATACCTCTAGCACACAATACATAGATTTTTTAGCCATCAAAATGTAAACAAAGAAAAATATGTTAAGTATAAAATGAATTCAAGTACAAACCAAATGTCTTTAGCTGTAAACAAATATAAAAAGTAAGTAAACAGACAAAGGCAAGTAGCAATTAAATACAAGTATGTAGCTTGCAAAAGAAACAATGATAATTAATGCAAAATATATTTACAAGGTACACATCATTTCAACCGAAAAAAAAATATGTATGATAAGCATAAGCTTATAAAATAAGACAATGGTAATTTATGTTAGCACATAAAGCACATCATCTCGGCCACTAAGCAGAAGAAATATTGGCTTAGTCAAATAAACAAAAGAAAAGTAAAGAAAAATTGTACCTGCTTTGTACAAAACAACATTTTTATCACCCTGTAGCTTTTTCCTATATATCAATATCAACTTACTTATTCCATTTCGTTCAGCAAGATTGAGTATTACAGGGAGATAAACATCACTATATCTAATAAACTTAAAAAAGTTCAATTTATTCAACAAAGGAAAAACAAGCATGCAGTTTTCAATGCAGAGGAGTAACTCTGTTCTTCCTTCTGAAACACAAGTGAGGAACATCATTTAAAACCTAAGTATATGAATTTGGATTTTATGGTTTAAATCTGAAATAAGTGAGCTTTGTTTATATGTATGTTTCTGTATATAGATGAATTGTTTGGTGAAAATTTTATTTATTGTTCTTCTCTTTGTTTAGTTACAGAGTTGATGGTAAATCAAAAATTTAAAAACATCTTCATTTCGAACATTTATTGGTGTGCAGTTTAAAAAAAAATAAGTTGGTTTAAAACTTAAATCATAATCTAAAATTTGTATTAAGCATGTTAGTTAAATATTACAACTGTAAATTTGGTTCTACAGAGCAAAATTTGGATTTATGTTAAAAATTCGAAAGTAATAAACTGTTAATTCAATTCTATATCTTGAATCACCTTCAAAAGTTAGGGTTTTTAAACCACAAATCTCAAATTTTAGTATTGATATGAATGAGGATTTGGGAATTTACTGGGAATGGGATTTTGGGCAATATCTAATGATCACGAGGTCCTTGGTGGTCGAGATTTTGGGCGATGGTGGAGGTGGTATTAGTAAGTATGGGAAAAATGGTGGAAGTGTTGAACGATCGCCGTGGAAACTACGGTGAGGTGATTTGAGTTTGTAAACCTAATTTGCGTTAAAGCTTTGAATTTTGCTTCGTCCATCGTCGACAGGCAATCAAGTGTGGCGAGGGTTTGGGAAATGGTAGAGGAAAGGAAGTCGAATCTAGGGCCGAAGGCGGAGGCACTCAAATGGTCGGCGACTCATAAACGTGGCGTTGACAAGTTTCAAGGTGGAGTGCTTTTGAGTTTTCCAAGTTTTGAATTTTTATTCGAATTCGATCTCGCGTGGGTAACGGAGCTTTGACGATCGGAGTTGGGTACAGGGATAGACTTCGACTTGCTCGGCGACGCGATGATGACCGGAGTTGATCATCAACGGTGTGCACATGCACCGTGCCATTGTTGTGACTGGGTAGTTTTGCGTCCGGGGAAGGATAATGTTCCACCGGGTTAGGTCTCGCGTGAATGCCTGTGCGACTCGAAGTAAATTCGGGCGTGGCTCGGGTGGGAGTGTTGAACAGGTTTCAAAACAGAACCTGTTCTGTTTTGAAATTTTAAAGTTTAATTTAAATTTTTAAAGCAAGGTTAAACTGAATTTTTAAATCACGTTTTAAATATAACTTCGAATATAGTTTGAAACTTAGTTCATGAATAAATAAGTTTTTAAATTTAAACTTGTTTAAATACTTTAAAGTGATTAAAGGGTTAAAAGGATTTGAATTTAAATTGGAAGTTGGAATGGTAAAGTAAGCAAGTTAAACAAAGTCTAATTGTAATCTGAACTTAACTTGAATTCCAGATTTTGAAATAAATTTTTTAGTTTATAAATGAAATGTTTAAATAAGTTAAATGTTAAATTATCCTTAAATATGTGGATGTACGGGAAAGTTGATTTTTACTCATTAATTTTTTTTTTTAAAAAGTACTACTTTAACATGAGAATTTAAAGGTTTACAAGGTTGGTTTTAAACTTTATTTAAAATCAATTGGTATTCATTTTAAATCTTGATATTTAAAAGTGAGTTGAATATAAATGTTTCAAACATATTTGTTAAGTGATAATAAAATTATTAATAAAAGTAAGTTTTATCTCAAGTTAATGAAAACTTAATAATTATAATTCATTGATTATGAAGTTAATCAAAATGGATAATCTATTTATTTAATTAATTGATGATTTGGATTAATTAAATAAATTAATTAAGGTTTAAAGATTAGGTCAGTAAGGAATAATTAATTTGTAAATTAAAGGTTATTCATTAGATATTGATTAATAATAAACGTTTATTAATAAAGTAGTTAATCAATAATCAATTTAAGGATAATGTGATATATTAATTTGGTAATTAATTTGAGAATAATTAATCTATTAAAAGTTAATTAATTAGTGATAGTGATTAAGGAATAATTAATTAAGGAGTAATTAATTAGTTATTATAATAATCAAGGATTAATTATTAATTACAAGTTAATTAACGATTAATTAAAGGATAATTTATTAAATGTTTTGTAAATAATTGATTATTATATACCATGACTAGCAAATTTATTTATAGAAATTAATCTGATTTAAATTAATCAGATAATTAAATAGATCCTACTTATGGATGTTTGGATTTTTTTTTGAATGATTGAATTGTTTGATACCCCTGACATATGATGCTTTATGATTATCCTGATTTGTGTTGTGATTCATGATGTAATTTATTATCTGTGATATATATATATATATATATATATATCTTTGGTCTGTGAATGAAATATAAGTGTTATAGTTTATACCACTTATAAACTATATTTATGTGTTTTAATCTGTGATGATTAAGTGATGTTGCACTATTGTGTTAAACCCCTGGACTACACATACACACATAAATATGGATCGCAAGAGGAAATCGGTTAAGTCACAGATTTTTATAAATCGTAAAGATTAAATTCCTAAATCCAAGATAGTTTTGGAATTGGAATTGAGAACTTTTGAAATGAGTTTCAAAAATAAAAGTTATTTTAAGTAACTTAATAAAACTTGAAATTTAAATAATTTGATTTAAATTTGAATTCAATATTTAAAATTGAATTCTATGATTTGGAAACTATGGTTTAGAAAGGTTATTCAACTTATAAATGAGTTTATATGGGTTAAACTATTTTAAAGGTATTGATTTGGAAATTTGAATTTAATTCAAAGGCTTTAACTCGGGTAAATAAAATTGGATCTTTCTGGAACGAAAACTAATTGTTTCCAAATGATAAAGGCTTTCACTTAAGTAATGAACGTCCAATTTGTGTTAAAAGGATTTCAAGTTAAAAATGAAAATGATTTTCGAAGTTATGGAAACGGTTTTAAAGTTATAAGTTAAATCTTTAATTTAAAGATTTTAAACGAGTTAATCCAGTTGAAATGGAAATTGATTTGGGAAATCTGTGAATGGATCTTTGTGAACTGAGTGAATTTAATGAAATAAATCTTTTTGGTTAAAAGATTTGAAATGGTAATTTGTTTAAACCATTTGAAGGAAAGTTTTGAATTATTAAGTTGTGACTTAATTGAAATCCCATACCCATATGTTTTAAATGTTGCGCTCACTATCCGGTTTAGCCGGGAGAGGACCTTTGTGTCGTATAACCCATTCCGAATATGTGATTCGACGTTATGGATAGCATTTGAAGACCAGCGGTGAAGACCGGGTATTTATAAGAATGATAGGATAGGGTATTTATAAGAATGATAGGATAACCTATCGATTGTCTCTGCACTGGCTGATCCCCGGTATAGAGATTCCCTAAGTGATGGGAAGTTCGATCGGGATTGTGAATACCCGGATTGCAAGGACTTCTTTGGAAGTGCCTTCGGTTCTGTTCGAACCTGGAACAGACTTGTATGGTTGTATGTATGACACTACACTTTGAGATATAAAGCAGATTTCTTTAAAACACATTTCTGTTGGTGGCGGAGAATTTATTTTCTTAGCTTAGCACCCTTCTCTGAGATGTACGAGCTCAGAGGTTATGTAGTTGAAGGCTATCAGCGATATACTCCCAATTTGGTAGTGTGGCATGCTGAGTGCTGCTGTGTGTTGATGATCATTTGTTAATCATTTGTGATCAGACCATGGCTTTTGTATAAAGCGTAGCTTTGTGGAAGAGACTGCATCAGGACCTCACACCCCGGAAATGGTCGAAACAGGAAAGATGCGGCAAGGTTATGAGGGTCGCGCCCTTTAGGGTGTGTCATTCACTTTTGGTAAAGGGTGGCATTAGGTATGGAGCCCTGATATTTAACCTATGCGGTTGCTCCAATCTCATTTACTGTGTGATTGTTGCTTAGAGGCGCCTCAGATAAAGGTCCCAAAGGACCGGGGAGTGGCATGCTCGAGTAGTAGTTACCTAGTTACAGAGGTAACCTGGCCTTGTGTTTGCAGTGATCCGGTTAGGTTCTCGGGACGTCCCGCCAGAGGCGATCCCATGTGGCAGTAGGAAGTTCCTTAGCCCGACCATTTGTTGGATAATCCAAAGAAACAATACGAGCCTTTTACGATTGCAATTGTATAACCTGCCTCCTCAGGAGGTAGCTACAGCGGGCATAATATAATGGTACCTATGCTGGCTAAGATTTATATTCTACTTTCGAAATGTTTTCTGCACTGTGCACTTATAATAATAATATCCAAGAAATTTTCTGCGTATTAAGCATGTTTGACTATCATAAGAAGAAATCTCCTCCAATTCTGCGTTTGCATTGTGTGTGTGACAGGAGGTCTTATGGTAGTTTCATTTTATAAAAGCATTGCGAATTGATTTTAAAAAAATTCTCTTGTTGTTGTTTTAAAGATAACCTGTTTTTGTTACTCACACCAGTCCCATGACTGATACGGAGTTTATTGTTCCTTTCCTAAACTCTGGGTGCTCACTATTTTTCCACACGAGCAGTCTAGAGTTGGGTTTTTCAGATAGTCAAGTTTAGGAGATTATCTGGAGCTAGTTCAGTCTTTGGACATGACAGATCTTACTTATCTTTGTGCATCGTTATTTGGAGGTCGAGCTACTTCTGGATTGGTTCTTGGAGATGGAGTTGCAGTTTTGGAGTTCTCTCTTGAAGGCTATCTTAGAGTTATTTGTTCCGCTGTTAGATGTTATCTATTTTCCCTTTCCGCTGCTATTTTATTGTATCATATCTCTGATGTATATCGATATCTGTATCAGGATGTTGTATCAGATGATGTATATTGATATGCATTATTTCTTCTGCTGTGTTGTTTACTTAATTGTGTTATAAGATCCGGCGCACCAGGTTCGACGTTTGGATCTGCGGCATTAGAATATGAGTGTCGTATTCGATGCCGATTTTCGAAGGTCGAGTCAGGATCGTTACAGGGGTCATCAGAAAAATAGTGATTTGATTTCTAGGTGACCGCTAGGGCTTTGCGATAGTGGAATAGGGTTTAGCGACTCGTGTTTGTTGAAGGAGTTCAACCGGGTTTCGCGGTGACGAAACGCGAACGGAGTTGATCGTGAGGAGTGGCGTAGGTGCTGGAAGGGTTGACGATGCAATGGTGATGGTTGCAAGGTCTCTGGAGTCATGGATCGTCGGAGACAAGGGGTTTTCCAGTAATGGGTTCCTAGGCCATGTTGGGTTGTTGGATCGAATTCGAATCTCGATCGAATCATGGTAATTGAGTGATTGCATGTTGTCGCCATGGACGAAGGTGATGCGTCGGAGGTCGGAGCAGGGTTCATCGGCGTTCTGGGATGGTGTGCACATGCACGAAGTTCTTGTTTGTGTCAGAGCTTGAATAGGGGAGGAAGGTCTTCGTCTTGAAGTATACTTCGGAATTTTATTATAGTGACTCGAGTTGAGTCTTGGGTTCGTGTATGTAGTGTTTAACAGATCAGACTTAAACAAAGTTCTACATATAGAAGAACAAGAAGAAAAGGAAGGGGGAAGTTGGAGCCCAGGTTTAGCTCGAATAACAATAGGATTTGTCTCGAAAAGAAATTTATAGTAACATTATTAACTTAATGAAGTTTCAATATTATAGTAATTATTCTTTGATGTTAAAATATTGTTAAATGTTTGATTAATTAATGTTAACGTAAAAATCAGACGCTAACACCCCGGTGTAAATTAAAGTTGAGTGAAAGCACCACCCGTGAACACGGGAACCAACGAACAAGTAGAGAAATCACAGAAAAAGCAGAAAAGACAACAGTTTTTATAGTGGTTCGGCTTAGGGTAAGCCTACGTCCACTTTAACTCTCTTTATTACTGAATTTGATTACAACTTTACAACAATCTTCAATTACAGCTCTGATGAGACAAACAACTAGAACTTTGATGGAGAATAATCTTCCGAATTCATGTTGAATGATGTAGATTTTCTCTTGGAGATCGTAGTAGTGTCTTTTGTGTTAGGAGTACTTGAAGTGTTGAGTGGGTCGAGAATTCAGCAGAGTATCGGCGCTTGAAGTGATCGGCCAAAAGTCCTTTGCTAGTGGGAGTTAGGGCTGTATTTATAGGGAATACTCTGGGCAGAATTTTTTCACCAAGTGCTAGGTCGCATACGACCTAAGGTAGGTCGTAGGTCATAGGTCGGCGACGACATAGGGGATCACCTGTACCAGCTATATTGGAACTTGCCCTGAATAAGTTATTAGGTCGGCAGCGACCTAAGAGATGGGATATGACTTATCTTGATTGCATTTAGTTCTTTTCTGAGCGAGTTAATAGGTCGTGTGCGACCTATCACAGGTCGTGAGTCAACTGAGATTTAGGTCGCTGAGACCACTTCGTCCTTAGGTCGGTAGGCTGCGGCATTGCTTGGGTCGCATATGCTTTAGGTCGTGAAGTTACAGGAACCTTTGGGTCGCTGATCCTCTTAAGTCGTTAGGTCGCTAACTTCTTAAGTTGTTAGGTCGTTTATCCACTTAGGTCGGTGGGTAGTTAGTTCGCTAGAACCGTTCCATAGTTAGGTCGCTCGCCTGTTTGTCTCGTTGGGTCGTAACCTGTTAAGAATTGTTAAGTCGTGAACTAGACTGTTGAGCTTGATAGGTCTCTAGGTCGGTGCACTTCATAGGTCGCTGAAGAACCGAAGCACTAGGTCGCTAAAGACCTTAGGCCGCGGAGTGCTTTGTGATCTTAGGTCGCGGCTGTAGTTAGGTCGTTAGCACCCTTAGGTCGTTGGTACCTTTTAGGTCATTGAGTCGCGTAAGTCTTAGGTTGTTGAGTCTCGTAAGTTTTAGGTCGCTTCAGAAATAGGGGTTAAACACTTGCCCCTCGAAGTACAGGCCTATGCCATAGGTTGTGTGCTTTGATCTGACTTAGCTAGGTCGTGAGTGAACTAAAACTTATATTAAGTCTTGTACCTATTCGTCTTCCCCTTTTTTGCCCCATATAAATTTGCTAGGTCGTGAACTCCTCCTCACTCTACTGCTCCAATCTCCCACTGCCATTGACGAATTTTCAAGCTTCCAAAAGCAAATTCAACTCGTTCAGTCACCGATTCATCTTTACCATTATATCTCGTAAGTGAATCTGATCTCCATCCCACCATAATCACCATTGAATTATGAATCCCCATTTTCTGATCGTAGTTCAATTCCACGTGTCGTGCTTCATTTTGAGTGACTGTTATAGTCGACTGTTGATCGCCGTTTGACTGATTTATGAAGGCACGGAGATGTGTTGAATCTATGATGGATCGGGGATGTTTTGCATTGTTTTTGAAGTGATCAGGTGGTATGAAGGGATGGTGAATTTCATGAGGAGGACGATGAATTTCTATGTACAGTTGGTAATGGGTTATCGGGTTGCAGTTTGACGAGATGGATTGCGTGAGGAGGAAGTTAGCGACTCAACAGATCTGGGCGACCTAAAACTTAGGTCATGTTGGGATTCTCGCAACATAAGACTTAGGATTTGACTTGTTTAAACGGCAGCACAACGACCTAAGGAATTCACGGCTTAATTTCCTTTTTCTGTGGCATGGACATTAGGTCGTGGACAAGTTGGGACTTCGGATGAAGTTTAATTGCCTTGAACCTTTTTATTTTGCATAGTGCAACTTAAAATCCCTCGACCTATGTTAGGTCGCCAGACGACCTGGGACTTGACGAATGCCTATTGCTTTGAACTGCTGGATTAGGTTGCGACCTATTGAATTAACGGCTTAATCTCTTGCGGCATAGGGTTTAGGTCGCGACCAAGTTAAGACTTAAATGATTTGCATCGCTCTGTCTTGAGGCCTTTTCTTTCATATGCTCTACGACCTGTCTTGAAGCATAATTTTAATTGGAATGCTCGACTTGAACTGCTCAACTTGAACTGCTTTACTTGAACTGCTTTATAGATTATCTCTAATGCTAATAACCTGTTAAACATAAAACTTGCAGAAAACTGGGACAAATATACTGCCGTTGATTGCCCACATCGAACGACAGATTAGTCGACAAAGAATAATCAACTTAAATGAACTGTGTGAACGAAATGCTGCTAACTAATGAATTCAAGTGAAGTATTAAAGCAAAACTATAATATCAATTAAAGCTGACTCGTTTGCATTAACACTACACTTGATTTTTATATTAACAAGTCCGGAGATCTCATAGTCGGCCAATTGTCAACTAGTTTAATTTCAGTTATGTTTGCTTTCTGTTTTTGTTAGTTCTGCACAACACTTCACACTTTTTAGGAAACGTGCACCTTCTATTTTGAATGTCTAGTTCCTTGTATAAAATGACTTTTCAACATGGAGAAACATAATCTGCTGAAGAGACTTCCCCAATTGCTACTCCATTGGTTAATCCTCCAGAGAGAATTTCAACCACGCTGACATACAAAGCTTTCCGCCAACTATGCGCTTTGTTTGGCATTGCTGAATCAGATGCCATTCTTCCTGAGAGAAGCGATACTGCCGATATACCACCTTCTGGTTTTGTAGCAGTTAATCGTCAAATGTGCACGAGTGGAGCTATCCCTCGTTTTAACGACTTTCTTCAACGGCTTCTTCTCCGACTAGCTATCTCCCCCTTCCAGCTGCACCCCAATGGCTATGCTATTCTGATGGGGTTATGTGTGCTATTCAGAAGGACATTGGATCGCCTTCCGAGTTTTGATGAAATTTTCTATTTGTGCACGTTTGCCAAAAATAAAGACCATCCCTCCATCATACTTGTGAGAAGCGCTAGGAATCGTAAACTAATAATCGGCCTTCCTGAAAGTGCTTACGGTTTTCTAGGTCAATTTTTCTTCGTTCGCTGTCCTCCGGGATTCTATGCTATCTGGAGAGTAGAAAGTAAGAGCATTTATCTTTGTTCCTGATGTTTTTCTCTGAGCTTTTCATAGCCTGAGTTGTCAGATGTTAACTTTGCCTTTTATTTTTCAGCGCTTCCTCCTCCTTCTAGGTATTCCAGTCATAAACCAACTTTTGAGAGGCTTATGGCCGTGCCAGTTGAGGAGAGAAGCATTCAATTTCTGTTGAAAGATGAATTTTTGCATCAGTACGGACTTTTGCATACCTCTCGCTCTACACACCCTCATGAAGTCCCAGACTCCCCAGCCCAAGCATTGGATGCCCCAGTTTCTATCGATGCACCCATACCGAAAGAACCTGCCTCTGAGGCTTCTCTAGTGAAGTGCTCCATTTCTGTTGATGTTGCGGGGCCATCTGGCAAACTTGCCCCGGTCACTGAAGAAGAAGAGCCTCAGGAATCTCCTCCACATTTAAAGAAGTCTGGTGACGAAGAAGCTGGGAAAACAAGCCCTGTCAAACAGAGTGGAGACGACACTTTCGAAGGGTTGAGCGACCTGTTTGCCTCCGATGAGTTGTCCCTCCGAGGAGGGCTTTTTCACGTTTCAACACCTGGAAGTTTTGTTTCAATCTTGGTGAAATGCGTGCCTCCGAAGAGGTCTTTCTGTTCGATTGTGCCTCCGGGAGGAGGTCTTTTCATTTCTGCCTCTGGGAAGAGGTCTTTTTTGTTTCTGCCTCTGGGAAGAGGTCTTTTTTGTTTAGTTGTGCCTCTGGGTAGAGGTCTTTTTTGTTTTTGCCCCTTGGGAGAGGCTTTTATTTTTCCCTGTTCGCTGGGAAGCGGGCCTCCGAAGAGGGCTTTTCACATTTCATTTCACGGGAGTGTATCGACCGATCATGATGAAATGTGTGCCTCTGAGTAGGGTTACTATCTGGAAGTTTGGAGTTTCTTTCTCTCGGTTGGATGGATTCACGGGAGTGTATCGACCGATCATTCCGCAACTTTATATCGAGAAAGATCTCTCTATTTCTGGTTGGCCCGCTCGAGGTCTTTTAGCATTTCAACTGTGGTGAAATGGGCCTACGGAGAGGGCTTTTCACGTTTCAACACCTGGAAGTTTTATTTCAATCTCGGTGAAACGTGTGCCTCTGAGTAGGGCTTTTGCTTGGAAGTGTGGAGTTTCTTTCTCTCGGTTGGATGGATTCACGGGAGTGTATCTACCGATCATTCCGCAACTTTGTATCGAGAAAGATCTCTCTTTTTCTGGCTAGGCCCGCTCGAGGTCTTTATCCTCCGAAGAGTTGTGCCTCCGAAGAGGGCTTGTGCCTCTGAAGAGGTCTTTTGCTGATTGATTCTTGCTCGCTCATGTCTCTTTGCCATCGATTCATGTCGGCGATCCCCGTTGTCTTTTGCAAGTGTTTTCACTTTCTAGTTGCCAATAATTTCCCTTATCCGAAGAAATATACTTCATAGTTAAGTGAGTTGGTGGTGGTAGACATAGTTTATTTAACTGGCTGTTTGTTTGTTCAAACATTTGCAGTTAGTTAGAAATGGTCCACTTCCATCCACATTGCCAACTTTTGTTTGAAGCACTTCTTTTGTAGGATTTGGGTATGTAAATTTTGATTGGTTTTGTGTTTGTTTGCTGAGTGAAGTCGGGGATTGCTTGGTCTTGCGATGGGTAAGCTTTGCTTTTATGACCTGCATTATTAAATCGACATTTTAGTGACACAATTAATGTATTTTATATGTCGAAATAAAACAAACCAGTTTATAATAGTAGAGAACACAAGATTTATAGTAGTTCGGCCAAAAGTTGGGCCTACATCCACTTTATAGCTTTTCGTTATTCACTTGCTTTACAACTGCTTTCAATACAAGAATCATATATTCATAATTCTTTCACAACATTTCAGCAATGTTTTCAAGTAAAATAGGGACGCAAATGATTGCTGTTCCAAGCTCTTGGGATTGGTTCTCCTTCGACAGTCGTGAGTTTGAATGTGCCATCAAGAAGCTTTGCGCCAATAACATATGGTCCTTCCCAGTTTGGCCCAAACACACCTATGGCTGTCATAATTCACTTCAGGACTAAGTCTCCAACTTCAAAGCTACGCTGACGAACTTTGGAATTGAAGTGCCTGGCTATTCTTTGCTGTTGAGCTGAAATTCTAAGCCTTGCTTCTTCTCTTTTTTCATCAAGAAGGTCAAGTGCTTCCAGTTGCAATTTTTCATTCTCACTTTGATCAAAATGGATCCTTCTGTGTAAAGGGACTTCTGTTTCCACTGGAATCATTGCTTCTGATCCGTATGCCAATGAAAATGGAGTATGCCCAGTCGCAGTTTTGTGAGTGGTCCTGCATGCCCATAGTGCAAGCGGTAACTTATCGACCCAACCACCTTTTTCTTTTTCTAGCTGCTTCTTGATGGTTGATTTGATGATTTTGTTTACTGCTTCCACTTGTCCGTTTGCCTGCGGATGAGCCACTGCTGAGAAGCTTTTTCGGATCTTGAATCGTTTGCAAAAATCTTGGAACTCCTCACTTTCAAACTGAGTACCATTGTCTGTGATTATCTTCTTAGGCACACCATACCTGCAAATGATATTTTTAGTCACAAAACTAATCATTTTCTTAGAGGTAATAGTGGCCAATGGTTCGGCCTCAGCCCATTTAGTAAAATAATCAACAGCAACGATAGCATATTTAATCCCTGATTTGGCAGTTGGCAAAGGCCCAATGAGATCTATTCCCCAGATGGCAAACGGCCATGGGCTGACCATTTGTGTTAGCTCAGTGGAAGGTGCTCTAGGAATTTTAGCAAATCTCTGACATTTATCACACTTTCGGGAATAGTCAGCAGCATCCCGATTAATCTCTGGCCAAAAATATCCATAACAGAGGATTTTCTTTGCTAAAGTTTGACAACCTGTATGATCCCCACATTCCCCTCTGTGTACTTCAGTTAGAATTGTCTTAGCTTCTTCCTTTGTTACACATCTGAGTAATGGCATCGAAAATCCTCGTCTGTACAAGCGACCATCTTGAACTGTATATCTGGAGGCTTTCCTCATCAGCTTTTGTCGTTCTTTTGAATTTTCTGGCAGAGAACCATTGAGTAGATATTCGAGTATCGGAGTCATCCATGATTCTTTCTCTTGGGATACATTCATAATCCAATCATCATCCATTTCGTCTGTTCTTGGAGCTGACAAGACTTCGACGGGAACTAACCCCAATAGTTGAGCTTCACCAGTACTTGAATACTTTGCAAGAGAATCTGCCTTCATATTTTCTTCTCGGGGGATATGGTTTATTGAATAACGGTCAAAATCTTGAAGGAGCTCCCAGGCTTTTGATAAATAGGCTGGTAAATTCCCTCCTTTAGCTTGAAATTCCTTCTTGACTAGACAAACAATAAGTTGAGAATCACTGAAGATATGCAATGCCTTGATGTTTAGTTCTTTAGCGATCCTTAAACCAGCGATGAGTGCTTCATATTCAGCTTCATTGTTTGTCGAAGGGAATTCTAGTCTTAGCGCATAACACAGCGATCGCCTTTCTGGGGTTTCTAGGACAACCCCTGCTCCAGAACAGTAATCATTCCTTGCGCCATCGACGTACAATTTCCATCGAATTGGAACGCTATTAGTAGCTTCCTCCTCACCATCACCCTTATCCGTGCATTCCGCAATGAAATCTGCCAAAGCCTGTCCATTGATCGCTTTCCGTGGATGATAAGTGGTATCATACTGGCGGAGTTCGATATTCCATTTCAAAAGACGGCCCGTAGTCTCAGGACGGAATAGGACTTGCTTTAGAGGCTGATCAGTGAGGACTTTGATGGGATGAGCTTGGAAATATGGCCTCAATTTTCTTGATGCAATCAACAAACAGTAGGCGAGCTTCTCCAACCTTGAATAGTTCATCTCTGCCCCAGTGAATCTTTTGCTGATATAATAGACTGGGCATTGAATCCTTGCGTCTTCCCGTACCAACACTGCACTGAGAGCATGAGATGAAATTGCCAAATATATGAAGAGATCTTCACCACTATCAGGCTTTGAAAGTATCGGAGGCACTTCCATATGACGAATCAACTCATCAAATGCTTTCTGACATTGAGGAGTCCACTCAAAGTTTTTCTTTCCTTTCTTCAGAGCATCAAAGAATGGAATGCATTTGTCAGTGGCTTTGGAAATGAACCGACTCAGAGCAGCAACCTTTCCATTGAGACTTTGCAATTCCTTCTTTGTTCTAGGAGCCTTGACCTCTCTCAGGGCAGTGATTTGAGCTGGATTGGCTTCAATGCCCCTAGCGCTCACAATGAAACCCAAAAACCTTCCGGACTCCACTCCAAATGAACATTTCAGGGGATTAAGCTTCATTCTATACTTTCGGAGTACTGCAAACATCTCTGCCATGTGATCCATGTGGTCCACTGCTTTCTTAGACTTTACTAGCATATCATCAACATAAACTTCCATTGTCTTGCCAATCTGTGGTTTAAACATGGCGTTAGCAAGCTTCTGGTAAGTTGCCCCGGCATTCTTGAGTCCGAAAGGCATGACCTTGTAGCAGTAGAGTCCAACATCCGTGATGAAGCTTGTATCCTCTTGATTCGGCTCATGCATCATAATCTGGTTATATCCGGAGTATGCATCCATAAAAGATAACAATTCACGCCCTGCCGTCCCATCCACCAACTGATCGATCCTGGGCAGCGGGAAACAGTCTTTGGGGCACGCTTTGTTCAGATCTAAAAAATCAATGCACACTCTCCACTTTCCGTTAGCTTTCTTAACCAGCACTGGATTCGAAACCCAATTTGGATAAGTAGATTCTCTAATGAACCCGTTCTCCATGAGCCGATCCACTTCTTCTTTTAATGCTGCCGTTCTTTCAGGACCCTGAGTCCTTCTCTTCTGTTTCACAGGTGTAAACTTTGGATCAATGTTCAGAGTATGTACAGCAATCTCTGGGGATATTCCGCACATGTCAGCATGAGTCCAAGCGAATACATCCAAATTAGCCTTCAAAAATGAAATCAGAACATTCTGAACTGTTGTACTGAGTTGTGAACCCACATTAAGCACTTTGTTAGGGTCCTTTGGATCAACGGGCACGGACACTGTTACCTCTACCGGTACTACCCTATTCTCCCCTGCACTGGCTTTCCTTGGATCCATCTCTCTTCGTGCCCCACTACATTCACCAGTGCAGGGTCCACCCTGTAATTGCTACAAGGTTGGTTCTGTGATGGGGACTGGAATCGCCGCACCTTTTCCCATCTCTCTCTTCCTGGATTCTCGCAATTCTGCAAAATAACATTCTCGCCCCGCATCTTGGTCTCCCTTAATCACACCGACTCCGTTATCTGTGGGGAATTTTAGAGTCAAGCACCATGGGGCAAGAATAGCTTTGAATGCAGCAAGAGTTGGTCGGTCTAAAAAGGCGTTGTAGGCAGAGAATTATTCAACAATTATAAAGGTTTGCTTTCGAGCCACCTTCCTTGGTCCCTTTCCGAGTTCTACAAACAAATCTATGGTCCAAATCGGCTGTTTGGGTTCTCCAGCAAACCCAGCGATCTTAAGTGATGAAGCTTGAATGTCAGCCATCGGGATTTTCATTTGATCGAAGGTCTTCTTGAAGCGGATGTTGCATGAAGCTCCACAATCAACTAGAACTCTTCTCACAGGTGTCGGCCCAATACCAGTGGATATGACCAAAGGATCTATGGTCGGATCCTCAACACCCAAAGAATCCCTGGCACTGAACACGATATCATCTGTGGAAGTCTTTTGTTGCTTTAAAGGCGCATCATTCTCTAAGACAAAAACATTCTCTTTAGCTGGTACATGCCTCAAGGCCCGGGCATACCTTTCCATCTCTCCCCAGCTTCTTCCTGCTGGCTGAGGTCCTCCAGTTATTATATTGATAACAGGTCTTTCCGATTCCTACTCTACGGCCTTCTCACTTGAGGCAGGACGGTGAGCGGGAGCTTGCTGTCCTTGAGTTGAGGAAGCTGGGGCATTTCTGTTCCTTTTCACATACCGCTGGAGTTTGTTTTCCTTCAAGAGTTGTTCAATTACCTCTTTCAACTGACGGCATTCGTTGGGGTCGTGGCCGGGCTGTTTGTGGAACCGACAGAACCTTCCACTTTTTTCCATCTTAATCGTGACTCTCATTTTGGGTGGTGCCGAATAATTGATATCATCTTTGGTTGTGAAGAAGATGTTTTCAGAGGTATCGGTCAAGGGTGTGAAATTGAAAGAACGGCCTCTCTTAGAGTCTCCATGTTTCTTCCCACCATCGTTTCCCCTTTTCTGAGTGTTAGGTTCTTTTTTATTCGAAGTAGTGCCATTGTTCCCGGCTTTCGCTGATACCACCTTAGCCGGTGTTTGGAGGCTCTCCAAGCGCATGAATTCATCTGCTTTCTTGTAGAATTTGTCAAGTGAGTTTGGTTCTTTCATTTTCAACCATTTTCCAAATTCGCTTGACTTAACAATTGCCCTCATCAAGTATGTCAAGACCATGCGTGGCTCAGCATTATCCACCTCAGCCAATGCTATGTTAAAGCGATTCAAAAATGATCTGATGGATTCTCTCGGATTTTGCTCTAGACTTGATAGCGACATTATATCCTTTGCTTTAGAAGCATACAATCGAAATTGCTCCTTGAACTTCCTGGTCAAATCGGAGAATTGATCGATGGACCTTACCGGCAGCTTTGTAAACCATAATAGAGCTACACCTTCTAGATAAACCGGGAAGTATCGGCATTTAATTTCATCAGACGCCCTGGCACCAGTCATATGCCAATCGTACTTATACATAAACTCGTTAGGATCACTCGTCCCCTTGTAAGCCGGAATAGTAGGAGGAACGAATTTCCTTGGGAACTCCGCCTTCAAGATCTTTTCATTAAATGGAGTTTTGCTTGGAGCAAAACCGCACTCTTTCTCGTCTTCGTCTCTTCGCATGCTTTCTTTCATGACTTGACGAACCATACCCGAAAAATACTCTTCGTCATTTAGAGGCTCTGGAGGGCACACATCAGCCACTCTTTCTGAATTCTGCCTTGACAACCGTTCACGGAGAGTCGGCTGTGGCCTTGATCCTCCAGCTTGAAGAGGAGTCCTTTCTGCAGGGTCTGCGGCTCTTTGAGAAATGTTTCCTTCAACATCCTGAACTCCCGCATTAGGGTTCCCATCATTATTACCCGGTTGACGGTTTGCCCCAAGTAGATCATTCAGTTTACTCAAGATCAGGGCATTCTAGGCATTCTGGGCCTCCAATTGCGCATTCTGAGCATTTAATTGCTGATTCAATCCCAAAACTACGGCGTCCAATTCTGCTCGTGTAACTCCAACAGTTGGAGCTGCTTGACTTGAAGGAGGAGAGGTAGCAGTATTCTCTTGAACATTGTCGGATCTTACAGAACTTCGTTTTCTCCCAGGAGCCATTATTTCCAATAAACTTCTGGTTTTAAAAGAAATTCTTTCAACAATACTTTGCGGAGCAATAGTGGAAGTTTCCTGAGTTCAATTCTCAGTGAAAGCACCAAAAATGTTAACGTAAAAATCAGACGCTAACACCCCGGTGTAAATTGAAGTTGAGTGAAAGCACCACCCGTGAACACGGGAACCAACGAACAAGTAGAGAAATCATAGAAAAAGCAGAAAAGACCACGGTTTTTATAGTGGTTCGGCTTAGGGTAAGCCTACGTCCACTTTAACTCTCTTTATTATTGAATTTGATTACAACTTTACAACAACCTTCAATTACAACTCTGATGAGACAAACAACTAGAACTTTGATGGAGAATAATCTTCCGAATTCATGTTGAATGATGTAGATTTTCTCTTGGAGATCGTAGTAGTGTCTTTGGTGTTAGGAGTACTTGAAGTGTTGAGTGAGTTGAGAATTCAGCAGAGTATCGGCGCTTGAAGTGATCGGCCAAAAGTCCTTTGCTAGTTGGAGTTAGGGCTGTATTTATAGGGAATACTCTGGGCAGAATTTTATCACCAAAAGCTAGGTCGCATACGACCTAAGGTAGGTCGTAGGTCATAGGTCGGCGACGACATAGGGGATCACCTGTACCAGCTATATTGGAACTTGCCCTGAATAAGTTATTAGGTCGGCAGTGACCTAAGAGATGGGATATGACTTATCTTGATTGCATTTAGTTCTTTTCTGAGCGAGTTAATAGGTCGCGTGCGACCTATCATAGGTCGTGAGTCAACTGAGATTTAGATCGCTGAGACCACTTCGTCCTTAGGTCGGTAGGCTGCGGCATTGCTTGGGTCGCATATGCTTTAGGTCGTGAAGTTACAGGAACCTTTAGGTCGTTGATCCTCTTAAGTCGTTAGGTCACTAACTTCTTAAGTTGTTAGGTCGTTTATCCACTTAGGTCGGTGGGTAGTTAGGTCGCTAGAACCGTTCCATAGTTAGATCGCTCGCCTGTTTGTCTTGTTAGGTCGTAACCTGTTATGAATTGTTAAGTCGTGAACTAGACCGTTGAGCTTGATTGGTCGCTAGGTCGGTGCACTTCATAGGTCGCTGAAGAACCAAAGCACTAGGTCGATAAAGACCTTAGGTCGCGGAGTGCTTTGTGATCTTAGGTCGCGGCTGTAGTTAGGTCGTTAGCACCCTTAGGTCGTTGGTACCTTTTAGGTCATTGAGTCGCGTAAGTCTTAGGTTGTTGAGTCTCGTAAGTTTTAGGTCGCTTCAGAAATAGGGGTTAAACAATTAAATAGGATTTTTGTTAATTCTTGAAGTTACTAAATTGATATGGGTTAAACAAGGATTACTAAGGGTTGAAGGTTGTAGATAAATTTAATAATCAAGGATTAATTGTTAAGTAAGTAAGTAATTAATTATTAAATATTAAATAATTAATAATTAATTCATATAAATCATATGATGATTAATTAGCCAATGTACGAGATTATAGGATAAAAAAATAGGGTAAGAGAATTAAGGTGGATGGGCGAGGAATAATTAATTTGTAATATTAATTAAAGGCTAATTTTCTTAATGAACTTAAAGGTCATAATTAAAGATTGAGTAATCAAGGATAATTTATTTAGAGATAATTAAGTAAGAAGTAATTACGAGGTTAATTACTTAATGTAAAAGAATTATTATGAATAATTACTTAATGAAGTAATTAGAAGAATTAATTACTCAGTATGATTAATTAATTAGATGTGGTCAATTTTGGTTAATTAATTCAGTTTGATTAATTAAAGTTAATCATTTGGTGTTCGCTTAAGTATTATTACTTAAGGTAATTAGTAGGGAGAAATTTCTTAGTAAAGTAATTTATTACTGGATGTAATTTAATTTAAGGAAATTGCTTGATGGGCAGTAATTAAACTTTGGGCAGCGCAACTTTTAATGGCTTTTCTTCCTTTTGCATATTAAAATTGAATAATTTAAGTTAAAATGACATTAGATTCGAAGAGACCGGAATCGGGTATTAGTAAATACACGAAACCACTTCGATTTGTAATCTACAAAAAATTCTATTCACTTTTGATATGTGAAAGCAATATACTGGAATGACATGATTTAAGTGAGCTGGACTATTTAATCTAAGTTTGGTACATAGAAATGGATGTGTGGAATAAGTGATGTCTATAATAACTTGTGAAGTTTGAAATTGATACAAGTTACCCGGGTTTTCCTTTAAACTTAGTATTTCAATTATATGGGTTTACTCACGCTGGTTTCCAGCCTGACCTGGGTGTTATTTTGATGTAATGCTCGGGTCAGACCGAGTATTACAGATTTTCAGGTAAGGACGTTCTGGAGCTCAGGAAGCGAGCTGGATGGCTGGAACGTATGGAGTGTACTCGCTGCGATATATGGTTGTATATATGGGCCATGTTGATTTAGAACTATCCTGTGTTGTGTAAATGTTGTAACTCTGATATATAAAAATGTAAATGTACTGATACTGTTTTTTTTGTAAACTATTATTATGTGATATTATATTTTGATCCGCTGTGAATGTGAGATTTTCAGTGACTGGCTTCTGTTCTTCTTCTTTCTCTTTCTTCTTTCACTAACTATCTGGAATTTTTCGAGATCGAAATTTCCAGGTCGTTACTTTTGTGATTAATTAACGAATAAGAAGTTGGATTGAAGATAATCCAAGTGTTTAATTAAATTAACCAAGTTTGAATCAAACTTGTTATGAATGATTAATGATTGGATGATATATAACATTGGATGAGTTAATGATATTGGTTGTTGTTGGATGACATTGATTGATAGGTGATGATGTGAATATGCTATATCTGAATGTGATGTATATGCTGCTTTGTGATATGTATAGATGCATGTAATAATAGATGATTATCTATCTGTGTTGTGAATACATCCATTTATGTTAAGTGATATTTCTAAATATCTATTGTTTAAATCCCTTAAGTACGACTTGGACATTAAAATGGCGTTTGGTTTCGGTGAGACCGGGATCGAGTTTCCATATTTGGATATCCGAAAACCACATCGATTCCAGTTAAACATTAGGTCGTTAATCCAAAAGGAGCGAGTGAAGACTCGAGGTGTAAGGGCTATACGTCAGTATAACTCTGTGGGTGATTCCGTAATGAGTTTGAAGGAATAGTGCTTATAGATTTGAGATGACGAATCAGAGTGCAACGGCTATAGTCGTTGACTCTGAGGGTGATTCCAAAATGAGCGCAACGAGATAGTGCCTTCGGTTTCGTTCGAATCCAGAACGAACTTGTATGGATTGAATGCTTTCAGAACATCGTCAGGTGGACGATGAGCATTCTAAGATAATTGGTCCTATAAAGGTAATCGCAGCCTCAAGCCTCACCAACCGGGAATGGCTAAAACAGGGGAGGTGTAGCAAGGCTTAGTGGGTAGCTCCTACTGGAGAGCAAGATGCATCCCTGTCTAGATGTCCCTTTTTATTTCGGCTTTGTGGGCGTTGGTCTGCAGCCAACTACGGGGTGGTCTTGTTCGGGACTGTTCAGTAAGGAACGGTCCCGGCCTTGTGTTGCAGGGGAGTTAGGGTGGCTCCTCGGTACGGTGATCTAGGCCACGTACTGTGACGGGCGGTACCCCAGTAGCCCTGCCATTGTTGGAAACCCATTTTTTCCTACGAGACCCTACGGTTTTGTTTGTATTACCCAATTTTGTGGCTAGTAGCTAGAATTTAATGAATGTAACAATTTCGTCTATTTCATATTTATTTGAAAACCCTAGACACTATTATAATATCATTGGATTTTCTATCAAATGTTTTGGTTAGCGTAAGGTAAAAACTTTTCCATGTTTATGTGTGGGAAGTCATACGTGATACCTTTTCTTTTCAAAGGATTCTAAGTTAAGCAATCTTAAACGGTTTACTCACACCAAACCCCTGTCTGACCCGAGTGTTTATTTTCTGTTTTATTAAACTCTTGGGTACTCATATTATATATGAGTAGTCAAGTGATTCAGGTTATCCTTGACGAATTCTGGAGGAACTTTGGAGCAGAAGGCTTCAGCGTGTAGATATAGTTAGAGTTTTCCGCTGTGTTGTTATTCTGTATGATGTCTTGTATTGTATTGGATAGAAATGTTATAACTGTCTAAATTGAGATGTTTAATTGTGTACTCTGATACTATGTATATGATTCTATATTATATTTAAATCGTTCCGCTGTGAGATTCTGATGTGTTGTTTCTTTTCTTTTCTTTCTTTCTTCTTCTATCCCTTTCTTTCTTAATTAGTGATGCGATTTTCTGGTGCTAGAAAGTCGGGTCGCTTCAGTTGGTATCAGAGCAAATATGATTTAATTAATTTATTTCATCAAGGGTCTCACATTCTATCCCTTGATTTAAGGGAATTAAAATGTAACATCAGAAACTCTCCATACGTTCCTGCTCTCTAGCTTGCCTCGTGAGCCCCAGAACGTCCTTACCTGAAAATCTGTAATACTCGGTCTGACCCGAGCATTACAACAAAGTAACACCCGGGTCAGGCTGGAAACCAGCATGAGTAAACCCATATAATTCAAAATAATAAGTTCAAACCATAAAATAAAACCCGGGTAACTCGTAC
The DNA here is from genome assembly GCA_030765085.1 of Allium cepa. Lineage (NCBI taxonomy): Eukaryota > Viridiplantae > Streptophyta > Magnoliopsida > Asparagales > Amaryllidaceae > Allium > Allium cepa. The sequence continues at coordinate 760,539,063 of CM060937.1, read as the reverse complement.
TTCAATACGAGTTCCGTACTTATTATGCTCAACCGCTTATTTCACAATTCAAACTCTAAGTATTCTAACTTAGTTCAAGGGTCAATATTATTTCAATTCAACATATTGACATCACATATAAAGGATTTTAGCAAATTTCTAATCGAAGTGGTTTCGGGTATTTACTAATACCCGACTCCGGTCTCTTCGAATCCAATGATATTTAAAACCAAGTTGTACAATTAAATACAATTCTATTTAAATCATCGAATAACATTTTGCACAGCAATTCCTAATTGATTAATAATCACCTTATCATTGCCCATCCATCATATCATATCACAAATCAATTCATATTAGAGATATCCACCAATTCAAAGTACTCATCATAATTCAATCATTAATAAGCAAGATTGATCACTTCCATTGATTACATAAATTCAATAATCCTCTAATCGCTTTTGTTAATGAGTTATTCTTAGATTTCATATAATAATTAATCCTTTATCTTAATTACACTCATTAATCAATCTTGATTATTCATCAATAGATATCAATTCAATAGATATCATCCAATTCAGTCATTCAACAACCAATCATCCATAAGCGAGCATTAACAATTCATATCACAATTAATTTAATTACTTAAATTAAATTAATTCCTTAAGAATTAATCACATAATCTTGCTTATACCATTAATTACCAACCTTAATTAATTAATCATATCCTTGATTAACTCAATCAATCAGTTTTTCAATCCCTAACCGCATATCAATTATCCTTTATTTATCAATTAAGAATCCTTAATTAACGGTTAATCCATCCTTAATTAACAGATAATCAATTCCCAATTACCATTTGATTAATCCTTTAATCACCATTGATTAATCAATTAATTACCACTTAACAAATTTCTTAATTAATCCTTAATCTACGGATTAATTATTCTTTAATTATTAATTAATAAAACCTTAATTATTAATTAATAAAACTTAATTAAGCACTTCTTAATCATTAGTTAAGTAACCTTTAATTACTTAATTAATTACTCACTAATTACTTAATTAGTAAATCTTAATCCTTAGACTTAATTAAGTATAATTACTTTAGAAAATAATTAATAAATTGTAAATAGTTAATGAAGTTTGACTATATTTAAATTCCAAATCCAATTTGATTTTAAACAGTTCAAAAACTGTTAATCCTCTCTACTTCGGTCAAACCCGAAGACAACACGGGACTACCCCCAATTAAATCCCCCTTCCTTCCTCTTCTTCAAAAACTTAGATCTATTTAAGTTGAAAACCTGAAACTTAAGTCACGTAAATTAACTCGATTACAAGCTCGAGCCTTCTTCCTCAATTCTCGATCACTTCTTCGAGTAGCAAACCCGATCCCAAACAACAAACAACCCCTATCTCCGTTGTGCACCTGCACAACAGATCTCGACGCCGACGATCACCTCCGATCCCGTCAACACACCATAAATCAACGAAGCATCCATCCACAATCACCCAAACACCTTCACTATCTTCACAACAAAATCGAGCGTGGAAGATGAAATAGCAACAATAGATCACCACCAGGAAATTCACTTGCCACCACGACTCCGGTCATCTGGACTGCTACGGTTCCGGCCTCACCATGCTGACCCACCTCGCCATCATTTCCCCCAATTCCAAGCTACTCGATCACCCAGCGAACACGAGATGACAAAAAAAAAACGATTACAAACAAACTAGGGTTATAAACAAAATTCCTTCACTGTCGACACCCAGTGCTCGCGAACCCCCAACTACCATTTTTCCTCGCCTCACCTCACCGTGCTCCACCTCCAGACAAACCCCCGGCCACCCAAAATCAGTAAAATATCAGGAATTGCCTCAGAAACCATTTCCAGTCAAACTAAAATTCCTCACCCAATACAGTATTACATTTTTGTTATATTCCTTTAAAAATCATGTTTCGCTCAGACAATCCTAAATATAAACTTGAATCAACAAAATTTAACAATTGATTAATCATGCATTTCCATTTCTATCTGATCTTTCCTAATTCCAGAAGTATTTCAAAACTTTTCTGCTAGGATTAAATTTTAAACCTTAATTCATAATGAAACAAACACATCATGTTTACATCTTTAAGCCTAGCAAAGGTCAGGTAAGTAGATTTGGATTTATTTTTTTAAAAAAACAGAGATGATCATCTGATATTTCAACACAGGCACCAGATTTGCATATACATATATTTAGTTCCACTACATGCAAACATGCTTTCATCACGTTTCTAAATTCAATTCATGCATCTAGATTGGATTAAAACAAGAAGAGTTTACTCACAATATTTGCACAACAGTGGTAAGCTTGGAACTGCTACTAATTTCCAAACAATTTAAGAAGAAAAATTTACTCACTAATCTCACTTATAAATATTTTTATTTTTGTATTACATCATTTCAAACAGTTATCCCTTAAACATCATTTGTCCAAAGTGATCAAAGAAGAAAAACTAGATTTTGGATTCAGTTTAAAACTGTGAAACTGGAACAAGCACTGAATATCTTCATGCAGCATATTATCATCTATATGTACTCAATTCAAAGTCATTACCCAATATTAATCACATGCAATCCAATCTACAAATAAAATTTTGAAGATTTACTCACCTACATAAAGAACAGAGGCCTCTATGATATTCAAACTGGAATCTGCTTGCCTTTAAAACTTGAGTCGCTGAAGTAAGATGCTTCTTTGTTTTAGATCCAAAATTGAAAGTTTTAGTTTGATTTTTCCCTAGATTTGCTGAAGCTTTAATCCCTGCTTTTGATCAGGTTGCAACTTGTTGAATTTGAAATTTTTTTTTATACCTGAAACTGTTTTGGTTTGATGAATTTCAGATTTTGAAGATGAAGGAGTGATGATTTTTTTTCTTTGCTTCTTTAGAAATTGAGATGAAAAGTTTTAAATGATGAAGATGTAATAATCTTTTAGAGATATAATTTGTTTTATTAAAATTTAAGGAAAATAAAGTACAAATGTGACACTTGTCATGATCTATTATTACTTGACCCACATGTGTTTTCTTATAACCCTTAATAGATCAACACTTGTAACTACTTCATATTCATTCATTTTAAAATGATATTTAAAGCCTTTATATTAATTAATCTAATTAGTAAATACATTTGTAAATTAATGGATGTTTCCCCTCGTTTTTTTTCTTTTTTCTCAAATTTATACAAATAAAATCTTTAAAGAAAAATAGAATATAACCCATTTATTTATTACTCAAGTTTAAATGTCACAAATTATATTTGTTTATGTGTTATCTTTATAGGTGTGCATTATGTTTACATATGTTTTATGTATTTTTATATAATATTCTTTATTAAATTTTATTCTTATTCATGTCTAAGGTATTTTGTTAATTACTTAATCTATGTAATATCTTTTTCCAAGTATGTTTTAAATCCTTAAATGTTTACAAACTACCTTTACTTAAATTTATTTAATTTTTTTATACTTTATATATATATAAAGAAAATGTGTTATGTTTACAAATGTACATTAAATCTTTTTATCCAATTTTATTCAATTATGTATTTAAACTTAAATTTATTAATTCACTATAAGATTCATCATGCTGATTTAATTATTATAGTTTCAAATCTACTTATATATATATATATATATATATATATATATATATATATTCAGATATCTATTTATCCAAAAAAAATAATTAGTTAATTATCCAATTAACAGATGTCCAGAATCCGGGTTATTACATAAACATGGAAAAGTTTTGTAACAACCCGCATATTTATCGATTTTATATTTAAATATTTTATTTAAATATTTTATCGTTAGTCGGATTTTAGTCCGAAAAGCTACTTTTTTCATACGGTCGAATTAGGGCTCGGGACCACTCCCATTGAGTTTAAAATGCCGTTTGCGACCTTTTTGAGTATAAGCTTCGATATGTTTGGAGAAAGTTGATTTCTGCTACTTTTTACTTTGGGTTTGGTTTTTGGGCTCAGCCCTATGTTAACTTATGCTCAAATCTGACCCACTCTCCCCCACTCACCCTCATTCTCTTCTCTTTTCAGTTTTCTTAGCTTTAGTGGTGGGAGAGATTGGAAATTAAAACTCCAAAACCCTAGTTTCTCTTGCAAATCAAATTCCTAGCCCCAAACTCAAGAGGAACCCATTGGTAAGCTTCTCTTCTTCTTCTCCAACTTATTCTCTTCCCAATTTCAGAAATTCGTAAACCTAATTTCGGGAATGTTCTTGTTTTTGAGCTTAGATTCAAGCTCATTTGGGTTGTGTTGAAGAGAGGTTGATTCTCCATTTGCTTTCAAGCTTCTTCTTGTTTGATTTTGAGAAAAAGGTGAGATTTTTATCTCACATATATGACTATAATTATCTTTGGTTGTTGAGTATGAATTCCTAACACTTCTTCATGTGCATTTGCTCTTGATTTGGATTGGTTTTGTGAATATTCCAATTTTTGGGTTTTTAAACCAAATTTGTGTGAAAATCCTTTTATGGATGTTTGATCATGCTTTTGGTGATGCATCGAGGAGCATATAGGGCCGGGTCGCCGATTGGCATAAACCCTTAGAGCCAATGTTCGTCCGGTTGCATTTTGGAAGAGTTTGCTCTTCATTTGAATAAGGCTGAAAAACAGCCCAGGCATGATTCAGTCGACTGAAAACCCTGTTCAGTCGACTGAACCTGAAACCCGAGAGTTTCCAGGCATGATTCAGTCGACTGAAAAACTCTGCACAGTCGACTGAAACTGGAAACAGAAAGTTTCCTGAACCTGGAAAATTGCCAGGTACAGGGTCAATCGACTGAAAATCTCTGTTCAGTCGACTGAACCTACTGTTTGAGTCCAATTTGCCTTTTTGGATTGAACTTCCTATTTAAATCGATTCGTGATAATCCTATTTGTTGTTATCATCTATTATGACTTTGATGACTCTTTTTAGGGATTTTTGAATATCCATTTCGATGGATCCTTTATCGATTTCGTTGGATTTTATTCACATCTTCGTATGTGAATTTTTGTGATTGATTGTTCTTACAATCTTCTTTGTGATTTGTCACTTTAAAAATATAAAGGTTTTCTATACTAGTAGTAAATATCAAAACCCTTTTCTCAACGATTTCAATACTATTTTAATACCAAACTCGTTTATAAAAATGTTTTCCAATCTATTAGTATATACAAACCTTTACCTCACTCGTATGAGAAATCTAATTAAACGGCTTAGTAAAACAAGTGGTATGAAACGCTTGCGTTTACTTTGTCGGTTAATTCTTGGACTTGTTCGATTGAACCTCTTGTGACAATTTTCTAGTGGAGATTTACAGTTTGTTCGTAAATATTTAAGTTAAGTAAGTGGTTATGGGACATGAAGCTAAACTTTTATATTTACTAGCTTAGTGTAATTGACACTTCTCGATGATCACGACGATCATTTTTGTGATTTAGACTAGCAATGTGCGATGTCTCTTTGTCTGCGTGGGAGACTAAACCCCGTTCGTGTGTCAAATTTGTGGGGTAGCTACCCACGGTCTTCAGACCATTCGTGTGTCAAATTAATGGCTAGCTACCATGAGATAGCTTCTCGTTCATGTGTTACAGCTGTTGGTGAGCTTCATGCTCCCGTTTGTGATAGGCCTCCCCCCCCCCCCTTTTTGTGATTTCTGGATTTCTTGTGTAGATTTCTAGAATTTGTGTTTCACCAATTTTTCGTGATGCTCCCGTTTGTGATAGGCCTCCCCCCCCCCCCTTTTTTGTGATTTCTGGATTTCTTGTGTAGATTTCTAGAATTTGTGTTTCACCAATTTTTCGTGATTTCCATTGATAAGTCTTATCGATATTTGTGCATTGGTGAATTTGTGTGTCATCGACTTTTGTGATTTCTGGATTTCTTGTGTAGTCTTCTGGAATTTGCGTGTCATTGACTTTTGTGATTTCTGGATTTCTTGTGTTGTCTTCTGGAATTTGTGTGTCATTGACTTTTGTGATTGACATTGATATTATCGTCAATATTTATGGTATGGTGAACGAAATAAGGAGTATGACGTTTCTTTGATTCTTGTGTAGATTTGGTGACATTGATTAATCTCTTGATGATTATCAACTAAGTATGTGTGTATATATATATATATATATCACAGCTTGGCATTGTGATTATTATGTGTTTAGTCATATCGTTTCATCTGATATTTATAGTTAGACTAATCCGTTTATTATTTTCTTATTAAATAATACTCGGGTCAGACCGAGATGTTACAGGTGCTTCTGCTTGACTTCTCATCCGGGATTAACTCCTTGACTTTTGGGTTAACTACTTAGATTAGTAGTTATTTTGTTGTATACATTTGAGATATAGACTCCTTAATGTATACTTATTCTTTTGTGTAGTTCGTGTAACTATTCTTTTGTGATATTGTGGATCTTTTTAGACCACTACTCTGATGTACACTTTCTAGTGTAATATTCGTATCTTATTCCGCCTTTGTGATATGAATTGTCTGTGACTGATTTGTGTTATGCTTATTTCTATATTTGTTTTCCGAAGGATTTATATAGCCACCGTGTAGTAGCTTTGAGTTTGTGTCAGTATGTCGGATTTCCTCTTGAAATAGAATGCAGGTTATATTATCTGACATATCGGTGCTCGCGCAAAGAAATTACATGGATGGTCGCTCCTCAACGGCCTTATTCTCCGTGCTAGTCGACAACATTCACCGTAATGTTCCTGGCTAGCGTGGGTATAGAGGTGGGGCGTCACAGCTTGGTATCAGAGCCAAACTTCGGAATAATATGGAATATTATAACAAGGATCATCGTCCTAAGTTCATCTAAGGAGTCGTGCTTTAGGATTTTATTCGGGTCTTCGTACCGATTCATCCTATTTTCCTTATGATTCCTTGTTTTGTCTATCAAGATTGCTTGATATTCAATTTGGTGAATAATCTTTTCTTTTTCTTCTTTCTTTCTAAAGGAAGAGAAATGTCTAGACCACGCCATCCTAGAGCCGTGCCATCTAGCACTCCACCCCAAGATGGAGTTTTTATGACTGCTCAACAGCTTCTTGATTTAGTGACAAATGCTCAAGCAGCTGGAGCTAACCCGGAACCTACTCACCCAAAGTCGGGATTTGCACGCTTGTGTAGCGATTACACTAATTTGGGTGGGGAGCCATTCAAAGGTTCCGAAACTGTTACTGAAGTACAAGCTTGGCTTAGAACATGCGATCGCATCTTTTCGCGCATGAATCTTATTGACCTTCACCGAGTTCAGGTGGCCTCTAGTATGCTCCGAGAAAGAGCATTGGACTGGTACGAACTCCTTATTTCTGAGATTAATGAAGCGGATCTCACCTGGGAGAAATTCCGAGAACGCTTCGAGTTAAAATTCGTACCAGAAGCAGAAAAAGTGACATTGGCTCGACGATTTATAGACCTTGTTCAAGGTGAGTCATCCGTGACTGATTACTTCGCCTCCTTCGAGTCGCTTTCCAAATATGGAGTTGAATACATCAACACCCCTCTCAAGAAGAACAAGAGGTTCGTCTATGGCTTAAACAAAAATCTCAAGAAGCCATTACTTCTAAAGTTAGAAGTTTCTTTCGACCAACTCGTTGATATTGCTCTTCGTCTTGAAGAGGCGGATAGGGAGAATGATGTTGAAGTGGTGGGTTCCAAACCAAACTTCAACAACAAGAAGAGGTCAAACAAATTTAAAGGCCCTTATCCCAATAAGAAAGGGAGGCAAGCAACTCCTGCTGAAAAGACCTTTTCCTCTACTCAAGGGAAATGCTATAATTGTGGGTCGAAAGACCATTTTGCGAACAAGTGTTCAAAGCCTCGTACTTGTCGCTATTGCAAAAGCCCGGACCACTTTATGCATGTGTGTCCCAAACTTCAAAATAGGAGGGAGGGAAAGTTAAATGTTGCTCAGGCCCCTGGCAACATATCTCGTGGCCAAGGTATTTCTCATTCTATTCTAGATGGAATTATTTTGTTTCGTGATCATCCTATTCGAGTTCGTTTTGATACGGGTGCGTCCCATTCTTTTATATCAAAGGAACTTGTTGATACTTTTTCTTTGGATGTTTTGTGTTTAATGACTTCTTTGAGAATTGCGAATCCGTTTGGTGGATCCGCAACAATCAGTTTATTGTGTAACGATGTCGAGATTATTTTGTGTGATTTATCTTTCCGAGCCGATTTGCATGTCATGCGTTATTTAGGCTTTGGAATGATTTTGGGAATGGATTGGCTTAACCATTACGAAGCGCATATCCTATGTCCTGAGCGGACTATTCATCTTCGACATCCTCAATCTGTTAATAAGGTTTCTGTTATTCTTAAAGGTTCAGATTCAGCTTTGGTTGCATCTTTATATTCTTTAAATCCTCGTGATGACGACGATGATGATGAGGGTGATATTATTTCTCTTATTCACGTCGTTTGTGAATTTTCCGACATATTCGAGCCCGTTTCAGGATTACCACCTAAGCGAGCAATTGAGTTCAGAATTAATCTTATTCCGGGAGCTCAACCTATCACTCGTCCTCCTTATCGTATGTCCAATAAAGAAAACGAGGAGATGCGTAAACAATTATCTGAGTTGGAAACGAAGCAATTTATTCGCTCTAGTTCCTCGCCTTGGGGAGCTTCAGCTATTTTTGTGAAGAAATCCGATGGTACACTTAGGCTTTGCGTTGACTACCGCAAGCTTAATGATCGTACTATCAAAAATAAATATCCTTTACCTCAGATTGATGATCTATTCGATCAACTTAGTGGTGCTAGAGTCTTTTCACAATTGAACTTGGCCACCGGTTTTCATCAGCTTCGTATTGCTGAGGATAGCATTCCTTTGACATCGTTCCGTACTCGGTATGGATCTTATGAATGGCTTGTTATGCCATTTGGGTTAACAAATGCCCTGGCTTATTTCGTTGACTTAATGAATCGAGTTTTTAAAGACTTTCTTGACCGGTTTGTTCTCATCTTTATCGATGATATTCTTGTTTATTCTAAGACCGAGGAGGAGCATGAAAAACATCTTCGGACTGTGTTGGAAACTCTTAGGAGTAATCAATTAAAGGCAAAATTTTCTAAATGCCATTTTGGCAATCTCGTGTGAAGTTTCTCGGTCACATTATTTCCGAATGCGGAATATCTGTGGATCCTTCAAAGATTGAAGCGATTCAAGATTGGAAGAGACCGGAGAGTGTGACAGAGATTTGTAGTTTTCCCGGATTGGCGGGCTATTACCGTCGTTTTATCAAAGACTTTTCTAAGATTTCCGTACCTCTCACTAGCTTGACGAAGAAAGGTGTTAAATACATTTGGTCAGACAAATGTGAAGCTTCTTTTCAGAAATTAAAAGAACTTCTTTCTGATGCTCCTATTCTTGTTATTCCCGATGGGAATCAAGATTTCGTTGTTTATACCGATGCTAGTCGCATTGGTTTGGGTGTCGTTCTTATGCAAAAGGAACGCGTTATTGCTTATGCTTCTAGGCAATTAAAGCCTGCTGAGACTAGATATGCCACTCATGATTTAGAGCTCGCGGCTATTGTTTTTGCTCTTCGGATTTGGCGTCATTATCTCTTAGGAGAGAAATTTGTTCTTTACACAGATCATAAATCTTTGAAATATTTATTCTCTCAAAAGGAACTTAATTTGCGTCAACAGCTTTGGCTCGAATTTCTTGCACCATATGATCTTGATATTCTTTATACTCCCGGTAAGGGTAATCTTGTCGCCGATGCTCTTAGCCGTAAACAACAAGCTGTTGTTTCTATGATGATATCCGAATGGAACGATCTCGAGATTTTATCCACTTGCGAAATTCGAGACCGTGTTTCCTATTTATGCTCATCATTTTTTTTATGTAGCCTTGAGGCTCATCCATCCCTTTTAGACCGCATTCTTGAAGCTCAAAGGCTGGATACTGAATTGGTTCTTCTTGGCCAAAATATTAAGGATAAAATTGATATTGAAGGTTTGAAAGACTTTAATATCGATTCTCGTGGCGGCATTCGGAAATTTGGTAGACTTATCGTGCCAAATGTTACGGATCTTCGTAAAGATATTTTAGAAGATTCTCATCACTCTAAATTTACCATTCATTCCGGTAGTAGTAAAATGTACGCGGATATGAAGCGACTTTATTATTGGGAGGGAATGAAACTTGACATCGCTAATTTCGTTAAACGTTGCATGATTTGCCAACTCGTTAAAGCCGAACATCAAAGGCCCGGAGGGTTATTGCAACCTTTAGAAATTCCAGTTTGGAAGTGGGATCAAATTTCCATGGATTTTATAGATGGCCTTCCCCGTTCTCGATCGGGTTATGATAGCTTATGGGTAATTGTTGATAGACTTACTAAATCCGCCCATTTTATTCCCGTTCGGTCTAACCGAACCGTTCCTCTTTTGGCCAAAATATTTATCAAAGAAATTGTTAAATTGCATGGTGTTCCTACTTCTATTGTTAGTGATCGTGATCCATTGTTTACTAGTGGATTTTGGAAGAGTCTTCAAGAAGCTTTGGGAACGAAGCTTAATTTTAGCACCGCTTATCATCCCAAGTCCGATGGACAAACCGAGCGTGTGAATCAAACTCTTGAAGATCTTCTTCGTGCTTGTGTTCTTGATTTTGGTGGAAGTTGGGAAGATCATATTTCACTTGTTTAATTTTCCTATAATAATAGCTTCCAATCTAGTATTGGTATGGCACCTTTTGAGGCACTCTATGGAAGGCCATGCCGATCTCCTTCTTGTTGGCTTGAGGCCGGTGAGAAGCTGGTTTTAGTTCCAGATTTTATTCGGGATTCTACAGAAAAGATTGATCTTATTCGTCATAGGATGAAAGAAGCCCAGAGTAGACAAAAATCCTATGCCGATAACCGGAGAAGGAAGTTAGAATTTTCTGTGGGAGATCTTGTGTTTATTCGTGTTTCATCAATGAAAGGTGTTATACGTTTCAGTCAATCAGGAAAACTTGCGCCTCGATATATTGGGCCATTTCCTATCACCGAATGTATTAGATCCATGGCTTATCGCCTTTTATTACCAGCGGAGTTTTCTGCTATGCATGACGTGTTTCACGTTTCTCAACTTCGGAAATATCTTCGAGATTCCGATTCTATTCTTGAGCCCGGTGTTGTGGAAGAGATTGAAGTTTCGCCTAATTTAACTTATGAGCAACATCCAATTCGTATCATTGCTTCGGAAGTCAAACGACTTCAAAATAAAGATGTTCCGCTTGTTAAAGTTCAATGGTCTTCAAATCCTAAGGATTGTTCTTGGGAATCTAGAGAGTACATCGAGCGTACACATCCGGACTTACTTTCTCGTGCTCTTTGAGGTGAACTTCTTATTTCAAACTTCTTTTGTGTTGAATATGCTTTTATGGTTGTTACTATATATCTTCTTCTTGTAATATTGCGAGGACGCAATTTCTTTAAGGAGGGGAGTCTGTAACAACCCGCATATTTATCGATTTTATATTTAAATATTTTATTTAAATATTTTATCGTTGGTTGGATTTTAGTCCGAAAAGCTACTTTTTGCGTACGGTCGAATTAGGGCTCAGGACCACTCCCATTGAGTTTAAAATGCCGTTTGCGACCTTTTTGAGTATAAGCTTCGATGTGTTTGGAGAAAGTTGATTTCTGCTACTTTTTACTTTGGGTTTGGTTTTTGGGCTCAGCCCTATGTTAACTTATGCTCAAATCTGACCCACTCTCCCCCACTCACCCTCATTCTCTTCTCTTTTCAGTTTTCTTAGCTTTAATGGTGGGAGAGATTGGAAATTAAAACTCCAAAACCCTAGTTTCTCTTGCAAATCAAATTCCTAGCTCCAAACTCAAGAAGAACCCATTGGTAAGCTTCTCTTCTTCTTCTCCAACTTATTCTCTTCCCAATTTCAGAAATTCCTAAACCTAATTTCGGGAATGTTCTTGTTTTTGAGCTTAGATTCAAGCTCATTTGGGTTGTGTTGAAGAGAGGTTGATTCTCCATTTGCTTTCAAGATTCTTCTTGTTTGATTTTGAGAAAAAGGTGAGATTTTTATCTCACATCTATGACTATAATTATCTTTGGTTGTTGGGTATGAATTCCTAACACTTCTTCATGTGCATTTGCTCTTGATTTGGATTGGTTTTGTGAATATTCCAATTTTTTGGTTTTTAAACCAAATTTGTGTGAAAATCCTTTTATGGATGTTTGATCATGCTTTTGGTGATGCATCGAGGAGCATATAGGGCCGGGTCGCCGATTGGCACAAACCCTTAGAGCCAATGTTCGTCCGGTTGCATTTTGGAAGAGTTTGCTCTTCATTTGAATAAGGCTGAAAAACAGCCCAGGCATGATTTAGTCGACTGAAAACTCTGTTCAGTCGACTGAACCTGAAACCCGAGAGTTTCCAGGCATGATTCAGTCGACTGAAAAACTCTGCACAGTCGACTGAAACTGGAAACAGAAAGTTTCCTGAACTTGGAAAATTGCCAGGTACAGGGTCAGTCGACTGAAAATCTCTGTTCAGTCGACTGAACCTGCTGTTTGAGTCCAATTTGCCTTTTTGGATTGAACTTCCAATTTAAATCGATTCGTGATAATCCTATTTGTTGTTATCATCTATTATGACTTTGATGACTCTTTTTAGGGATTTTTGAATATCCATTTCGATGGATCCTTTATCGATTTCGTTGGATTTTGTTCACGTCTTCGTATGTGAATTTTTGTGATTGATTGTTCTTACAATCTTCTTCGTGATTTGTCACTTTAAAAATATAAAGGTTTTTTATAGTAGTAGTAAATATCAAAACCCTTTTCTCAACGATTTCAATACTATTTTAATACCAAACTCGTTTATAAAAACGTTTTCCAATCTATTAGTATATACAAACCTTTACCTCACTCGTATGAGAAATCTAATTAAACGGCTTAGTAAAACAAGTGGTATGAAACGCTTGCGTTTACTTTGTCGGTTAATTCTTGGACTTGTTCGATTGAACCTCTTGTGACAATTTTCTAGTGGAGATTTACAGTTTGTTCGTAAATATTTAAGTTAAGCAAGTGGTTATGGGACATGAAGCTAAACTTTTATATTTACTAGCTTAGTGTAATTGACACTTCTCGATGATCATGACGATCATTTTTGTGATTTAGACTAGCAATGTGCGATGTCTCTTTGTCTGCGTAGGAGACTAAATCCCGTTCGTGTGTCAAATTTGTGGGGTAGCTACCCACGGTCTTCGGACCATTCGTGTGTCAGGTCTTCGGACCATTCGTGTGTCAAATTAATGGCTAGCTACCATGAGATAGCTTCTCGTTCATGTGTTACAGCTGTTGGTGAGCTTCATGCTCCCGTTTGTGATAGGCCTCCCCCCCCTTTTTGTGATTTCTGGATTTCTTGTGTAGATTTCTAGAATTTGTGTTTCACCAATTTTTCGTGATTTCCATTGATAAGTCTTATCGATATTTGTGCATTGGTGAATTTGTGTGTCATTGACTTTTGTGATTTTTGGATTTCTTGTGTAGTCTTCTGGAATTTGTGTGTCATTGACTTTTGTGATTTCTGGATTTCTTGTGTAGTCTTCTGGAATTTGTGTGTCATTGACTTTTGTGATTGACATTGATATTATCGTCAATATTTATGGTATGGTGAGCGAAATAAGGAGTATGACGTTTCTTTGATTCTTGTGTAGATTTGGTGACATTGATTAATCTCTTGATGATTATCAACTAAGTATATATATATATATATATATATATATATATATATATATCACAGCTTGGCATTGTGATTATTATGTGTTTAGTCATATCTCTTATTCTATATCGTTTCATCTGATATTTATAGTTAGACTGATCCGTTTATTATTTTCTTATTAAATAATACTCGGGTCAGACCGAGATGTTACAGGTGCTTCTGCTTGACTTCTCATCCGGGATTAACTCCTTGACTTTTGGGTTAACTACTTAGATTAGTAGTTATTTAGTTGTATACATTTGAGATATAGACTCCTTAATGTATACTTATTCTTTTGTGTAGTTCGTGTAACTATTCTTTTGTGATATTGTGGATCTTTTTAGACCACTACTCTGATGTACACTTTCTAGTGTAATATTCTTATCTTATTCCGCCTTTGGGATATGAATTGTCTGTGACCGATTTGTGTTATGCTTAGTTCTATATTTGTTTTCCGAAGGATTTATATAGCCACCGTGTAGTAGCTTTGAGTTTGTGTCGGTATGTCGGATTTCCTCTTGAAATAGAATGCAGGTTATATTATCTGACATATCGGTGCTCGCGCAAAGAAATTACATGGATGGTCGCTCCTCAACAGCCTTATTCTCCGTGCTAGTCGACAGCATTCACCGTAATGTTCTTGGCTAGCATGGGTATAGAGGTGGGGCGTCACAAGTTTTTACCTTACGCTAACCAAAACATTTAATAGGAAATCCAGTGAGATTATAATAGTGTCTAGGGTTTTCAAAATAAAATACAGAAATAGCTGGAATGCTTATATCTCACGTTCCAACATAGTTGGGCACAATCAAAATCATACATGCACTTGTTGGCTTTTGGATTCCATCAATGGCAGGGCTACTGGGGTACCGCCCGTCACAGTAGTGGCCTAGATCACCGTACCGAGGAGTACGACCGCTCCCCTGCAACACAAGGCCGGACCCATTCCTTACTGAACAGTTACGAACAAGACCACCCCGATAGTTGGAGCTCACAACCGTCCACACAACCGAAATAAAAAGGGACCTCTAGACAAGGGTAAATCTCACTCTCCAGTGGGGGCTACCCACGAAGCCTTGCTGCACCTCCCTTGTTTTAGCCATTCCCGGTTGATGAGGCTTGAGGCTACGATTACCTTAAGAGAACACATCTATCTTAGAATGCTCATCGTCCGCCTGACGATGTTCTGAAAGCATTCAATCCATACAAGTTCGTTCCGGGTTTGAACGAAACCGAAGGCATTATCCCGTTACACTCATTTTGGAATCACCCTCAGAGTTAACGACGATAACCCTTGCACTCTGAACCACCATCTCGAACCTATAACAACTAATTCCGTCAAACTCATTACGGAATCACCCACAGAGTTATACTGACGTATTCTTACACCTCGAGTCTTCACTTGCTCCACTTGGATTAACGACCTAACGTTTAAATTGGAATCGACATGGTTTTCAGATATCCAAATATGGAAACCCGATCCCGGTCTCACCGGAACCAAACGCCATTTTAATGTCCAAGTTGTACTTAAGGTTTTAACCAATTAACTCATTTCATTAGCATTTATTTCATACAGATAGATAAACTATATATCACAATAGATAATCACATTCTCATCATAAATAGATAATCTGCATCATCATCACAAACAGATAATCATCACACTAAGATAACCCATCACAAATCATCATACTTTAACCAAACATCCGTATCCTATAGGTACTACTCATCTCATTTCTGAGATCACAATCACCCAATCAATAACATCCATAAGCAATGATTTATTAACCATCAATTATAATTAATTTAAAATGAATTAAATTAATTGCTTCTATCTCTAATTAATTTAAAATAAATTAAATTATTTATCCATCTATAAATCCTGCTTAATATCCATTAATTAATTAACCCAGTTAATTAACCATTCACTAAGTATTTAACTTGATTAAGCACCTTTGATTACTCACCCTCTAATTACAATATGTAATTAGTCTTTAATTAATTTTCACAAATTAATTAACCTTATGCATAAGTAATTAACATTTAATTACTTAATTTATTAATTAACTATAATTAATTATATTCATCCTTAATTAATTACAATTAATTAATCACTTAATTAATTGATTATTACTTAATTAAACAATCCTTAATAACTTCATTAATTATAATAATTAATGATCTCTAATTAATAATTATATTAATTACTCAATTAAAGTTAATTACTTTAGTAATTTATCTAAAGTTACAATACAATTATTAATCACCTTGATTAATATTTAAATCCAGTAATTAACTACCCTTAATTACTTATTAATAAATTAATTATCCAATAATTAATTATCTTTATTAATTAATCCTTGATTAATTACAAAAGTAATTTATCCAAATTACTATATTAAAATAAAACATTTCTCCATAATTATAACCCAGTAATTATTACTTCTTTAAATAATCCTGATCTATGATTACCCGGTATTTTGGCCATGTTATTTTAATAAATATTTAATCCAGTTAAATAAAATGTAAACTGATCGTTTTAAAATGAATATGACTTTTGGGAATACTGCCTTTTGGTTATATAGGCTTGTATTTTAAAAAGGGAAAATTGATTTGGAAAAAAATTAAAAGAAAATCTCTTAAAAATATTTAAAATAAAATCTATCTTATATAATTGAATCAAAATACCTTATCTTGTTAACATTTGGTATAAATATATATATATATATATATATATATATATATATATATATATATATATATATATATAGGTAATAATGTTTAAAATAGAATCAAATTCTATCAATATAAAATTTTAAGTATAAAATATAAGTAAGTATATGAATATGATTGAAATATTGATAGTTAAAATAGAAATGTAAATACAAGCTAGAATTAAGTAGATAAGGTATGCTTACAACATAAACTGAAAATTTGTAAGCACAAATGTATAAAATGAAATCAGGCAAAGATATATATATGAATTAAGCAAGAAGACAAATATTTAGATACAAAGTATCTTCATACACATGTTTACCTGCAAGTGCATACTCACATACAAATATCTACATATAGAAAAAGGTAATAATCATGTGTAAACAAATATGAAAACATTAAATGTTATCAATTCAAGCACACAAGGAAGTCATTTCGAAATGTTTATAATCATCTCATTTTCACAAATCTTGGTTGTCAAGAAAAGAAAGAAAACAAAAAGAAGAAGAAGAGAGGCAAAAGCCTGCACATCCTACTTCAGTTTAGCTTCTTCAACACTTCATATATACACTACCTAGTTACCTCCTCATACAATAACAAATACAAAATAACTCAAGTGCGATAAGATCAAAACAAAAACAAGAAAAAGATAAACATATACGTACGTTGGCATATGAATTGATTTGTATGTAGACATACTATGGAACATAGCATTTAATGCAAGCAAACATTTAATCAAATCAGGCCAACATTTGTACAAAATCAAATGAAAATAAATAAAAGGGGAGCTTGCTGTGTACAAAAGAGCTGCAACACACCTCTCCTATATGTACCCCTATCTTGTGTTTTCTGTTCTTCTTCATTCGAACGAGTTAAATGGAAAACACTTCCATTTCACAACTTAAACCAAATCATACAAATTCAACTCAAAACAGATTCAAAGCTTAAAGCCACTCAACATAGTATTTTAGTTTCTAGTAATTCTAGTTTTAGTTTCAAGGATCTGCAGATTTAAAGTTTTCAGGTCATAAAAAATTTTTAGTCCCTGCACATTAATCTGGTGAGTAGTCCCAAATTTTGATCTGTTCAAAATCCTGTGACATTCAGAAATTTCTTGAAACAAAGTATGGTATGCATTTGCAAGATTAGTTGTATGAATTGCATATATATGTGATGTGAGCATGCCTGGAAAGTATGAATACCCTGTTCTGATTTACAAATTTCAAATCCTGATCAAAGTTTTGATATCTCTTTCCTAATTCATTTTTAAACCTGGATGTGTAAATGAAACTTGTTCATGTTAACAAGATAATTGATTTAAAAATGTTCCTTATAAGAATCTGAGTATAGTTTTAAATAAAAGGGAAGATAAACAGTGAAATTCAATTCATATCAAAAATTTCGATACAAAGAATTCTGTTTTCTTGTATAAAATCTTCTTCGTTTCCGAAATCTAGGATTTTTAAAAGCAAAACTATGATTTTTAAGTTAGTAAATCTAGAGAAATCGAGGTTGAACGCGACATAGGTTTCGAGAGTTTTCCCGATGAACGGCAAAATTAGGGTTGTTGGGGTTCCGGTCAGAGATGGCTAGAGGTTCGGTGATGAGGAAAAAAAATGGCGAACGATTTTATATTGTGCCGTGGTTGATGTGGTGAAGCTAACTAGGGTTTAAAGCAAAGTTTTAATCAAGGAGGACTGTTGATCGAATTTGATGTCACGGTGCCGACGGAGTAGTTCGCAAATAGTGAAAATTGTTCGTGGGTCTTCTGCGACATCACGGTCGAAGAGTCAAACTTCCTGGTGGTGGGTGGTGGCGTGTCAAAGTGATTTTTGGGTGAACAGTTCTATTCTGAGGGCCTCGTTCTTCTCATTTTTGTTTTAGGATGGATTTGTTGATGTTGAGTTGTTGATAGGGTTAAGATGGTCGATGATGACCTGCTGGGGGTAGCGACGATGATGGGAGGGGGGTCGATCATCATTGCGTGTGCACATATATCAGTGCGTATCTGGTTGTGTTAGATTTCTAAACTTTGAACAGAGGAGAAGAAGGATGGGTTGGGGGAAATCATGTGTTAGCTCGGTTTATGATCGGGATATTGGGCTTTGGGCTCGAAGTATTTTAATTGCTTTTACTATAGTTAACCAGGTTTTGAAATTTAATTGTTACTGAACTAACAAGTTTTGAAAATTGAGGTAGAAGATGAGGAAACCTGTAGTTAGACTCGAGCTATTCTCGGGTAGAACCTGGGTTGGTTCAAAATGTAGAAATTTTAAGGGGGTTTTTACAAAGCAAGTTTTAAAATGTAAATTGAATTAAATTTTTAAAATTATTATGTAAAATAAATGTTTTCTTAAATCATTTGATTTAGAAGATTTGAAGTTCTTTTAACTTAAATTTGTTAAGTTAAATTGTAAGTTATTTAAAATCTTAAATTTTAACTTAAAGTTTAATCTAAAAGTGGAATGTTTTGAAATGTATTTAAATTTTGTTAATCATAAGTAATTCATTAATAAAAATAAAGATTTATCTTAAGAGAAAAATTAAGATTTGGATAATAAAAATCTAATTAATGAAATAGGGTAATTAAGAGTAATTAATTAGTTTAATTTAATAATGATTAAGATTTACTAATTAATTGTTAGGGGTTAATTAAGTAATTTAGTAGTAATTAGTAACTAATTTATTACTTAATGGAAGTAATAAAGGATTAATTACTAGTGTAATTAATTAAGGATTTATTGATTAAGGAAACTAATCAATGATTAGTTGAATAATGAGTATGATTTATTAAGGGATAATTGATAAATGAAATGTATATGAGATACTTAATTTGAGTGATTAATCAAGGTTCAATGTAACTGGTATGGATGGGTAAAGAATAAACAAATATGTAATTAATTGAGAGTTAATTACTTATTGTAATTAAGGAGTGATTAATCAAGGATGATTAATCAAGATGAATAATTAAGGGATGGATAATTAATTGAATATAATTAATGTTAAATAAGCAAGATTTTTTTAGGTAATAAAGTAATTAATACAATTCGTTGAACTAATCGGGGATGGGATGACAAATTTATCTTGCATATGAATGATTAAATGACATTTGAATGCCTTGGATTATTTGTTATCCCTGATATGTGATAAGAGAAACCAATAGGCTGAAATGAAATGATTTAAGCGAATTGGAGTATTTAATCTAAATTTTGGTACTTGGGAAATTGATGCGCGAAATAAGTGATGTCTATAACAAATTGTGGATTTGTAAGTTGATACGAGTTACCGCGGGTTTTATATTTGTTGTATGCTTTGTATTCCATGTTGGATGGATTTACTCACGCTGGTTTCCAGCCTGACCCGGGTGTTACTTTGATGTAATGCTCGGGTCAGACCGAGTATTACAGATTTTCAGGAAAGGATGTTCTGGAGCTCAGTAGGCGAGCTGGATGGCAAGAACGTATGAAGTGTATCTGCTGTGTTATATTATTGTATATCCGAGGCGTGGTAATTGTGTACATCTAGTGAATATATATATGTGTAGCTCTGATGTATTAAAATGTAATCGACAGATATAGTATTCCTTTGAAAACTATTATTATTTATTATTATATTTTATCCGCTGCGATTGTGATATGTTTGGTGTTTCTGTTCTTCTTCTTCTATCTCTTTCTTCTTTTTCATAACTATCTGGAATTTTCGGGTTAGAAAATTCTGGGTCGTCACATTTGGTATCAGAGCTGAAAGGTTAAGTGAGAACCATGGCTCTGGCGGGGATTACTCATTTAATAGAGTCTGAAGTACTCTAGAATGAGTTGAGTATATATATAAGAGGGCGTACTTGTTATTTGCTTATAAAGATTTTAAATGATTTTATATAAAATATATATTTTGATATATAAAGTAATATTTTCTTCTAATAAATATTAAGGTGATTGGTTGTTAATTATTGAAATTTAAAATTTAGAAGTAATATAATACAACCAAACTGAAGTCTTGAAGTGGAATTAAATTAAGTAGAAATAGAAATACAACCAAATTAAAATCGATTAAAAATGGAATTCTAAATCTGGTCCGGAATTTGAAAATTTTGTTTCAAAATAATGAAAAAAATAATAAATAAGTATATTTGGATAACTAGGACTTGTTGAAAACAATGGTTTGTTTGGAATTTGATTTGGATTTTAAACCAAGGGTGGTTTAAAATTATAAAACATGGCTGAGAGGGCGAAGAGATAAATATGTATACATGTATGGATATACATGATATCAAAGATAATTTGAAATAAACTCTAAGAGGTTGAGTTTTGATTTTTCCCTAAGTGTGATGTAAAAACCAAAAGTGATATAAGTTTGAACTTATAAGAGGGAAAGAATTTGGAAATTTGAAGTGGGAGTTCGAATTTGAGTAAGGTTGATTGGATTAAGTAAATTGGAATTTAACTTTGGGAAGTTAAATAAGTGTAGATAAGCAACCAGAATTGGAAATTTCGAGATGAAATTGGAATTTAACTTGGAAGGTTAAATAGTTGATTTGAATTGGAATTTGTGTGATCTCGAAAGGGTTTGAGATCTAAAAATTTAAAATAGATGGACGTTTTAAAATAAATTGGATGATATCCTCCTATTGTAAATAAAAATCTTTAAATTGAGAATGGAATTGTATAAATAAAATAAAATAAGTTTGAATAATTAAATGGTAAAATAAACTTGTTTAAGAACTGGCTTCGAACTGGAAAATTAAATTGAATAATGAATTAAAATTTTAAAATAAAATTGTATTGAACCTTGAAATACATAAGTAAAAATAGTTTAAAGTGAGAATTTTAAGAAATTGGGCTCAGAAATTAAAATGATTAAACACTTTGATTTAAAGGTTAATTTGGTTTAAAGACTTAAACCAACCTTTGAGAATTTAACTCGAATTTCTATAATTCGAGATAGTTTAAATACAAGATTTAATTGAATTAGTTTAAAATTGAATTTGGTTTGAAATAATTGGATTGTTGATTGAAGATGTATAAGTTTAAAAATTTTAAATGGGAAATAGGATTGGATTAAATTGAACTGATTTGGATTCTGAAATTAAATTGATAATAATTCAAATTGATTGGAGTAGTATGAAATTATAATTAAAATTGAACAGGATTTCAAATCAACTAGAATTTGATTTAAATTGGGGAAGGAATCAAGATTGATTCAACTTGAATTGGGGATTAATCAAGTCCAATGGAATTTGGAGTTATTTGAATTGGAATTGGGTCAATTTAAATGAAGATTGAAATTGAATTGTTGGGGAGTTGAACAGTTGGCTCTTGACTATTTTCAATATAAATTGTTTTGATATAAACTTATTTTTCTAAGCTATTAAATATATACAACCTTTCTTTCCTAAAGCCGAATTATTTTATATACTTGTTTTACGATTATTTTTGGGGCTATTTAACCATTTTTCAACTCTTAACTAAACTAATTACTATTTTTCAACTATTTCACAAACTAATTTCTATTTTACAACTATTTTGCAATTATCTACAAATTTTGAAACTATTCAACTATTTCTTAACTATTTTACAGTTAGTTAACTATTTTATAGCTATTTTGCAAAATAATATTTAATTTTCAACTACTTATCTATTTTTGAAATTTTCAAGCTATTTTCCAACTATAAACTGGTCGGAGTTCAAACTGTTATGGATTTAATACCCAACTGAGATAAGAATTGAAGTGATAATCCAAATGAGGATTAAGGCAATTGTAAATAAGTGAACGGGAATTTAAGGAAATGTGAATAGAAAGGAAATTGATTTGGCTAATAATCAGTGAAAATAAATACGTAGGATGTACGTATACTATTCTATTCGCATAGTGATTTGATCCAGATTCGAGCACAGAATTTCGAGATAGTATATCGATCCAAGTTGGGATTTTTCACTCGATTTTCGACGGCGAACCTAGATATGGATTGTTGATTGGTTCTGGATATTCTCTATCATAGTTATAGCTATGCAAGGAGAATGGCGGTTTCTAATCAAGAAATCAGATCTGTGTCTGCACTAGGAAGTCGGGTGGACGATACTAGTTCGAAAATGAAATTGTATGATCGAGTGAGCGATCAGATTGGTATAGCGTACGGATGTTATGTGTACATCGTACGGTTTTGAATGAAATTGATATTGAAAAGAGTAATCAGATTTGAATATTTGATTTAGAATAAACAAAGTTATATATCTTTGTTATATAAGACAATTCTTTCTTGATAAATCTATGACCAGAAGAAAATGTTTTTGAAATGTTTGAAGTATAAAAAGGAGTTTTATACATGTTTGAAAAGATCCAAAGTTTTAAAAATAATATATATATATATATATATATATATATATATAAAGGATCTTATGAGGATTTTGGAAAAAGTTTTGAGAACCTTTGGATTTGGAAAGGCTTTCGATTTTTTAGGTAAAATCAATATTGAATTTGGAAAGCCTAGTTTGAGAATTATCGATTTTGGGGTAATCGATTTTGTGTAAAGGAGCTTTGTATGATATCATACTAGGTGTATGATTTGAAGATACTATATGTGTATAGTATAAAATGTTTTGATGATGGCTCTGGGGAAAAAGGTGCTCCCTTGAAATGAACTTCTCAGGAGTGCCACCGGGTGGTGCTGCCTTGAGCCCCAAGGGGGGTTTCTAAAGTTGATCCTATGAGGAGTCCGGACAAAACTAGTTCCTGAGGATTATGAGTAGTGTATACCATAGTGGGAGTCGTGTGTGCCGCTGAGAGCCAACAGTCTGCGTTTGATTTTATATCGGCAGGCTACGACCTATGTAGGAGTGGAGAGGTTTCATTTTGACAGCGAAAATCCGTGGCCGCGGAGAGCCTGCAGTTACATGGACTTTCGCTGTGACGGCAATGTAACCCTGGATGTAACTGTAATCTGTTGTGTGGGATCAATGGCGTAATTGAGAGGGCCGTGGAGAGCCTGCAGTTACATGGACTTTTGCAGTGACAGCAACGTAACCCTGGAATGTAACCGTGACCATGGATAGGGGTGATGATTCTCAGAGCATTCACACCAAAGATATTTACTCTATTTTCAAAAACTGTTTTCTATATTTTCTGTAACGACCTAGAATTTTTAACAATTTAATTTGAGAATATTTAATTAATTTTAAATATTTGAATGATGGTTTAGTTTGAATTCTCAATACAACTTTGAATTTGGCGATTAAATTTTTGAATTTAATCTATTGGAAGTTGAATAAATATTTGAATCTTCAATTTTAAGCCGATTAAAAATATTTCAAAGGCTTGTAAAATTCATATTGAAAATACTGAAGATAATAGAAGCTTCAGAATTTAATTTGAAAGTGAATTGTTCAGTATTGAAATTTAATCGTTTGAATTGATATTTAAAATAGCCTTCCGAGGCACAGTCTCGAAATTCGACGAAACCAGTTCCATTGGGTCCGTAATATTGAATTATTCTCGGATTTCAAATTTCGTAATTTTCGAAGTTTATATGTGAGCACACGACGTGTAAACGCATTGGAATTTAATCAAATTCAATTTGAATTTTAATTTTTAAAATTAGTCAAACATCACGTTATATCCCTAAAATTATGCCTAAAATCGTGCCTAATATCACGATGAAGATCGTGTAGAACATACTGCATTCAATTTCAAATACTCCTCTCCCCCTTCACTCTCGTTCAAAATCAATCGAACGAAGAAAAAAAAATAATGGCCGAGCTAAACGAAATATACAGAACATCTCGTTTTCCCCCTTTCATCACCTTATTCACGAAAACAAATCAATGTCGTTGCTTATAGAATAAAAAAAAATCAAATCCTCTCGTTCATAACAATGGCCGATCAATCAAAAGAAAAAAAATCGCGATTAAAGGGGATCGGCAACGCGGTGCCGCGTGCTTGCGTAGGAGGAGCGACGAAGAAGGATTGGCTCGTGTGAGGCTAGGGGTTCTGAGGCCTCGGCATGTTTCACTGCGACATGGGGAAGCCGATGGCTGTGGACACGCGAAAGGGGAAATCGAGCAAAGGCGAAGGACACGTGGAACGGTTGTTCGTGCGATGGTCAGATGGGGTCGCGGCTAGGGTTCGAGGCCGCGCGAGGGGTATGGGGTCGCGTGGGTCCAGGTTCGCGGTCAATCAAAGGGCATGGGCATAGCGATCTCGTTCTGGTGATGGTCGCGAGCGTGCGTAAGGTTCGACGACATGGAGAAGGCATCGGCTGCTTGAGTAACAGTAAGGTATTCTTTTGTTGTTGGTTCTTTTCAATTTAAATCTGAAGAAGAAAAAAAATTACAGTAAAATTCTGTAAAGAATTTTATTTTCTTAAGTTTGTAGATTCGTGTATATGTATTTATGTTAGGGAAATGATTTCACAGTGATGTATAATTGCAAGTTTATTTTGATTTCATTTTAATAAAAATAATAAATGTTAACTGTAAGGAAATTTGTTAAATTGATTTTTAGTTTGAATCAATGAAAAAAAAAGTAATAATAATGTGTAACCAGCATTTAAATTTTTACAGTAAGTTAAATATTAAATGTTTAACATCTTGATTTGAAATAAAATGAATAGATTTGTAAAGGAAAATTGTTAGAAATTCAATTTATTAAGTGAAAGATTTATTTAAAGGGAATTTAGTTTCAAAATTTAAATTTTTAGTTAAACGAATTATAAAAAAAAAATAGTTAAACGTATTGGTTTAAAACCAAAAAGGTATTAGTTTAAAATTAATTCTTTGATATCATTAATTAAAAGTGTATCGTTGGTTAAAAATTGAATTGTTTAGTTAACTTAGGGAATTATTTTGATTGCTAAATATTTTTAAGGAGAAAATTGGTTTAAAATTTAGTCATTGGAAAATTAAATTTATTAAAAGGAAAATTTGTTCAAAATAAAACCACTGGGAAATTTACACTTATAAATGAAATTTAATTTATTCGATTGATTCGAATATTAATAAATTGTGTAAATATTTATACAAGGTATAAATCAAGGAAATCGAGTCAAGATGGGAAATGGATTGCTAATAAAAGCAAAGGTGAGAACTTCTCACTCTAAAGGATTTATTTAAATTTTAAATAGTTAGATTTAAAATTGATAGTTGTGTTGATTGAATGCTTGAATGATGATTGTTATATATATATATATACATATATATATATATATATATATATATATATATATATATATATATATATATATTGGATGTGAATAGACACTATACGTCGTTAGTAAGCGGAGGATATTTATTACACACCTATACCGCGATATTCCACCTTGAAGTGGAATTGGTATTATATTATATATATAGCAATATATATATATATATATATATATATTGGCATATGTATATATTGCAGTTGATTGATTTCCCGCATTGTATAGCGGATGAGACCCTATTGCGCCGTTAGTAAGCGGATAATATTTTATAAAATCCCATATACCGCGATATTCCACCTCGAAGTGGAATGGGTATTGTGCTAATGTCTGTGGATGCAGGGAAACAGGTTGGAGGGATCCAACTGGATTCCTCACAAATATTTATTTGATTTCATATATTGTGATATTTGATTGTTTATCATGGATGATATATGATGTTGAAAGTCGTGATTGACTATTGATGTGTTGCATCATCGGATCCAATTTTTGAAGTTTAAAAACAACGATTGTGATTTCTAAAGTGATTTTTGGAAATATACGTTTATAAAATATTTTTGAAATTGATTCATCTTAAATAAATAAACGTTATAATTTTAATGTTATAAAAATTATGATTTTTGAGAAATACAGTTAAAAGTTGATTTTTGACGATATGAGATTAATGATTTTATAAAATAGCTTAAACTGGGATTGCTGAATTTATTATAAAAAGCTTAAAAATAGGATTTACAAAATTGGATTATTTTATAAATCAAATGATGAAATTATAAAAGAGTTTAAAGACGATTTAAAAATAGTAATATAAATTGTTTTATATTAAAAGATTTATAAGTTGATATTTATAAATTAAAAATATTGGAATTATAAAACGAGCTTTTACGAGTATTAGAATGAATTGTAAATGAATTTCATAAATTGGAATTATAGAATTATAACGGTGAAGTTATAAATGGAATTTTATAAACAGTAGGTTTATAAAATTTGTAAAGTTATTTAAAAGAATAGATTTTGGATAAATAAAAGAATCTTATAAGTTATAAGATTTATAAATTTGGGGAGTTTAAAGAAACAATTTTGTAAACAAATAAATTATAAGTGTTTGACTTATAATATGAATTTTTATTATATCATTGTGATATGAATTGAGATAGGTTAATAAAGGAATTTATAAAAAGGAGTTGATATAAAATAAATAGAAATAGAATTTATAAACGTTGTTTTATAAGTCCGCAACGACTTATTTTGATAAGGAATTGTTGTAATTTGTTAATGGAGTTATATTCACGTTTTAGACAGTGAATAATCCTTTAAAATAAAATGAATAGAAGTGATGAAATTTATTAACAAGGTATATTCACGTTTTTGAATAGTGAATATTATGTTAAAGAAAATTTTTTGGATGTGATGTTTTAAATAGAATTAAAACGATCTAAAGATGTTTCAAAATATATTAACTATCGAAACCATAGATTTCAACATTTATTGTTGAAATAGACGTTTTCGAGAAATGGAAGGAACTAGTAGATTATAACAGTGTTGTTATAATAGATGATTTTCGAAAGGAAATGTTTTGAGTAGTATTGGGATTTATATATCTATTTTAATTTCGAATCCCTACACTATTGATTTTGGGTTGTCGTAACGATGTTTTACGCAACATTCGTTTTGGCCCAAATAAATATGGTTAAGTGAATGATTTCCTTAAAGAATGAAATATATACTTAATTTCGATTAGAGTATATTAAATATTTTCTAATCGTAGAAAATAAAAAGGCTTGTGAATTACTTATAAATAAATAAGTATGGAAATGTTTTTCCAATATTAAGTGAATATTTTGAATTTTTCTTTTTGAAGATAAATTGAAAATGAATATTTGTAAACGAATGGAAATCGTATATTCATTTTGGAAATGTAAATTCAATATGGAATTTATAAATGAAATTGGAAATTGGGTTTAAAAAATAAATATGGATTTATTTTTTAAGAATGGAAAATATGTATATCTTGTAAAGATATTTTTGGGAAATAAATAATTTGGAAAATTATTTGGAATCTGGTGATGTTGGCATATCTATTGATAGTTCAATAACCGACTATCAATATTTACCTTTAAATAGGTATTTGTTGTGATTTGCTTGAAATTGAATGCCACACTTATTTTTTTTTAAAATAAGCGCTCACTATTCGGGTTAACCGGGAAAGGACCTTGGGGTCGTATAACCCATTCCGAATATGTGATACGTCGTTATGAATTGCATTTGAAGACCGGTGTTGAAGACCGGATATTTTCGAAAACGAAAGGGTTTCTTGTTGATTGTCTCTGCACTGGCTGATCCCCGGTATTGAGATTCCATACGTAATGGGAAATTCGGGCGTGATTAGAGATTATCCGGATTGCAAGGACTTCTTTGTAAGTGCCTTCGGTTCTGTTCGAGCCCGGAACAGACTTGTATGGATTGTATGTCTGACATTACAAATTGAGATATAAAGCCGATTTCTTTCAAATATATTTTTGTTGGTGGCGGAGAATTTATTCTCTTAGCATAACACCCTTCTCTGAGACGTACGAGCTCAGAGGTTATATAGTTGAAGGTTATTAGCAATATATTCCCATTTTGGTAATGTGACATACCGAGTGTTGCTGTAAAATGATCATTGTGTTGATTATTTGTGATAGGATCATTTGTTTGATCGTCTATCTTGGTGATCATTTCTATGATCATTTGTTGACCCAAAGCATGACTTTGTATAAAGCGTGTTTTTGTGGACGAAACTTCGTCGAGCCTCACACCCCGGAATGGTCAAAACAGGAAAGATGCGGCAAGGTTATGAGGGGTAGCGCCCTTTAGGATATGTGCATTTCCTTCTGGAAAAGGGTGGTATCATGGTATGGAGCCCAGATACTTACTCATGTTGAAAACACTTTATGATTGTGTGAATTGATTGCGAGCGCTCGGTGAAAGGTCCCAAAGGACCGGGGGATGGCATATTCGGTCAGTTGTTACTCAGTTAGGGGTAACCCGGCCTTGTGTTCGTAGAGATCCGGTTTGGTTATCGGGGATGTCCATCCAGAGGCATTCTCATGTGGCAATGGGAAGTTCCTTGGCCTGATCATTCGTTGGAAATCCAAAGAAACAATACGAGACTTGTACGGTTTTAGTTATAGAACCTGCCATCTAATATGGTAGCTATAGTAAGCATACTATAATGGTACCTATGCTGGCTAAGATTTATATTCTACTTTCGAAATATTTTCTACACTATGCATTAGTAATAATATCAAATGTTTTTTTTTAATACGTATCAAGCATCTTTGACTAACATAAGAAGAAATCTCCTCCAAGTCTACGTTTGCATTGTGTGTGTGGCGGGAGGTCTTATGGTAGTCTCATTTTTAAAAGCATTGCAAATTGATTTTTAAAAATATTCCTATACTTTATTTTGAAGATAAATAAACTGTTTTGAGTTCCCACACCAGTCACATGACTGACTCGGAGTTTATTGTTTTCCTTCCTAAACTCTGGGTGCCCACCAATTTTCACACGGGCAGTCAAGAGTTAAGGTTTATCAGGATATTCTGGAATTCAGGAGTTGCTGGAGGCATGCTGGATGGCATAGCATATTACTAGTATAGTACTTCTTTTTCCGCTGCATTGTTGTTGTTTGATGTTGTACACTCTGATGATATGATGTAATGTAATGTAATAACTGATATAGTTCTTTGTTTAAAGATTATTCATTTATCTACTATATGTTATTCCGCTGCAAATTGTGAGATTCTGATATTGTTCTGCTGTTTTCAGTTCCGTTCTATTTTCTATTTTCTTTTCCCTCCATTTTATATCTTTTCTCTCTATCTTCTACCTCTTTCTTCTTTCTTAAAACCCTAAGGGTTCGTATTTCCGTTCATCTTGAGTTAATCACTGGAGATTAGTGTCTATTCAAGGAGCACGGATTTGCGGGTCTTTACATTTGGTATCGGAGCATATGGTTAAGCGACAACCATGGTTCTGTTGGGTGTTACTCATTAGAGATAGAGTCAGCAGTACTCTAGAATGAGTTTGAGTGTAATAATAGATATGAGCGCGTAATTGTTAGTGAATATCAAATTATTTTTAAATCGGGTGAATAAGGTAATTTTGCCCAAAACTATTTTGTATCGAAAAGAAATGGTTTTCTATGAATTATTATAGTATATGGTTGCATGATTGTTAGGAAGTAATAATATTAGATTATCATCATTAGTATATGGAATTAAATAAGAAATTAAATGGATTGAATTCAAGTAAACTAACTTGATAAATTATTAATTCATGGACTAATGAATTGGAATTTGAATTGGTTGAATTAAAAGTTTAGTCGTGAGCTAAATTTGAAGATAAATTTGAATTTGTATATAAATTCAAGTAAGTAAAAGAAATAAATTGAAATTTCCTTTGTTAGTAATTCAGTAAATTCGAGATGAATTGAATATGGAAAATTGGGTTGAATTCAAATGGAATTGAAATGTTAAATTGAATGAAAATAAATATGTAACTTCAACAGTGAAGTAAAAATGTTTAAGAAGCATATGTTGGAAAATTTTGTAATAGAATTGGCAAAATGGTTTGTATGTTGGAATTATATATTATGACTAGCAGGATATACAGGTATTATAAAGGAATTTGAATTTTGATTTTGAAGATAAAATTGAATTGCTCGACAAAAAGGTACGTATTTCAATTTTAGTATGAAATTTGATGATTTTCTTCTCCAGCCACTTGGCTTTCTCATTTCTTTTTGATTCTGAGGGGCCGTGGTGCCATTTTGTAGTCGTACCGAGCTAGCCGCGCAAAGGAGACGCTGGTTAAATTTTTCGAAAATTTAGGGTGTTAGAAAAATTTTGAGAAACTTTGAAAGTTTGAAATTTGAATTTGAATTTAAATTTGAATCGTTAGGAAAACAATATTGTTTGAAACCTATAATTAAAGTTGGAAAGCTAGTTGAAATAATAGTGAATCTCTAGTAAAAAGATTTAGGTTAGTAAGTTGATAAAACTATTTGGATTGTGAAAAATAATAGACGGGATAGGGGCATTCTTCTTAACTTGTAATTTCGGGACGAAATTCTTTTAAGGGGGGAATATTGTAACGACCCAGAATTTTTAACAATTTAATTTGAGAATATTTAATTAATTTTAAATATTTGAATGATGGTTTAGTTTGAATTCTCAATTTAACTTTGAATTTGGCGATTAAATTTTTGAATTTAATCTATTGGAAGTTGAATAAACATTTGAATCTTCAATTTTAAGCCGATTAAAAATATTTCAAAGGCTTGTAAAATTCATATTGAAAATACTGAAGATAATAGAAGCTTCAGAATTTAATTTGAAAGTGAATTGTTCAGTATTGAAATTTAATCGTTTGAATCGATATTTAAAATAGCCTTCCGAGGCACAGTCTCGGAATTCGACGAAACCAGTTCCATTGGGTCCGTAATATTGAATTATTCTCGGATTTCAAATTTCGTAATTTTCGGAGTTTATATGTGAGCACACGACGTGTAAACGCATTGGAATTTAATCGAATTCAATTTGAATTTTAATTTTTAAAATTAGTCAAACATCACGTTATATCCCTAAAATTATGCCTAAAATCGTGCCTAATATCACGATGAAGATCGTGCAGAACATACTGCATTCAATTTCAAATACTCCTCTCCCCCTTCACTCTCGTTCAAAATCAATCGAACGAAGAAAAAAATTAATGGTCGAGCTAAACGAAATATACAGAACATCTCGTTTTCCCCCTTTCATCACCTTATTCACGAAAACAAATCAATGCTGTTGCTTATAGAATAAAAAAAATAATCAAATCCTCTCGTTCATAACAATGGCCGATCAATCAAAAGAAAAAAAATCGCGATTAAAGGGGATCGGCAACGCGGTGTCGCGTGCTTGCGTAGGAGGAGCGACGAAGAAGGATTGGCTCGTGTGAGGCTAGGGGTTCTGAGGCCTCGGCATGTTTCACTGCGACATGGGGAAGCCGATGGCTGTGGACACGCGAAAGGGGAAATCGAGCAAAGGCGAAGGACACGTGGAACGGTTGTTCGTGCGATGGTCAGATGGGGTCGCGGCTAGGGTTCGAGGCCGCGCGAGGGGTATGGGGTCGCGTGGGTCCAGGTTCGCGGTCAATCAAAGGGCATGGGCATAGCGATCTCGTTCTGGTGATGGTCGCGAGCGTGCGTAAGGTTCGACGACGTTGAGAAGGCGTCGGCTGCTTGAGTAACAGTAAGGTATTCTTTTGTTGTTGGTTCTTTTCAATTTAAATCTGAAGAAGAAAAAAAAAATTACAGTAAAATTCTGTAAAGAATTTTATTTTCTTAAGTTTGTAGATTCGTGTATATGTATTTATGTTAGGGAAATGATTTCACAGTGATGTATAATTGCAAGTTTATTTTGATTTCATTTTAATAAAAATAATAAATGTTAACTGTAAGGAAATTTGTTAAATTGATTTTTAGTTTGAATCAATGAAA
The DNA here is from genome assembly GCA_030765085.1 of Allium cepa. Classification (NCBI taxonomy): domain Eukaryota; kingdom Viridiplantae; phylum Streptophyta; class Magnoliopsida; order Asparagales; family Amaryllidaceae; genus Allium; species Allium cepa. The sequence goes on along the minus strand of CM060937.1, from coordinate 760,506,861 downwards.
AAAAAGTAATAATAATGTGTAACCAGTATTTAAATTTTTACAGTAAGTTAAATATTAAATGTTTAACATCTTGATTTGAAATAAAATGAATAGATTTGTAAAGGAAAATTGTTAGAAATTCAATTTATTAAGTGAAAGATTTATTTAAAGGGAATTTAGTTTCAAAATTTAAATTTTTAGTTAAACGAATTATAAAAAAAAAATAGTTAAACGTATTGGTTTAAAACCAAAAAGGTATTAGTTTAAAATTAATTCTTTGATATCATTAATTAAAAGTGTATCGTTGGTTAAAAATTGAATTGTTTAGTTAACTTAGGGAATTATTTTGATTGCTAAATATTTTTAAGGAGAAAATTGGTTTAAAATTTAATCATTGGAAAATTAAATTTATTAAAAGGAAAATTTGTTCAAAATAAAACCACTGGGAAATTTACACTTATAAATGAAATTTAATTTATTCGATTGATTCGAATATTAATAAATTGTGTAAATATTTATACAAGGTATAAATCAAGGAAATCGAGTCAAGATGGGAAATGGATTGCTAATAAAAGCAAAGGTGAGAACTTCTCACTCTAAAGGATTTATTTAAATTTTAAATAGTTAGATTTAAAATTGATAGTTGTGTTGATTGAATGCTTGAATGATGATTTATATATATATATATATTGGATGTGAATAGACACTATACGCCGTTAGTAAGCGGAGGATATTTATTACACACCTATACCGCGATATTCCACCTTGAAGTGGAATTGGTATTATATTATATATATGGCAAATATATATATATATATATTGGCATATGTATATATTGCAGTTGATTGATTTCCCGCATTGTATAGCGGATGAGACCCTATTGCGCCGTTAGTAAGCGGATAATATTTTATAAAATCTCATATACCGCAATATTCCACCTCGAAGTGGAATGGGTATTGTGCTAATGTCTGTGGATGCAGGGAAACAGGTTGGAGGGATCCAACTGGATTCCTCACAAATATTTATTTGATTTCATATATTGTGATATTTGATTGTTTATCATGGATGATATATGATGTTGAAAGTCGTGATTGACTATTGATGTGTTGCATCATCGGATCCAATTTTTGAAGTTTAAAAACAACGATTGTGATTTCTAAAGTGATTTTTGGAAATATACGTTTATAAAATATTTTTGAAATTGATTCATCTTAAATAAATAAACGTTATAATTTTAATGTTATAAAAATTATGATTTTTGAGAAATACAGTTAAAAGTTGATTTTTGAAGATATGAGATTAATGATTTTATAAAATAGCTTAAACTGGGATTGCTGAATTTATTATAAAAAGTTTAAAAATTGGATTTATAAAATTGGATTATTTTATAAATCTAATGATGAAATTATAAAAGAGTTTAAAGACATTTTAAAAATAGTAATATAAATTGTTTTATATTAAAAGATTTATAAGTTGATATTTATAAATTAAAAATATTGGAATTATAAAACGAGCTTTTACAAGTATTGGAATGAATTGTAAATGAATTTCATAAATTGGAATTATAGAATTATAACGGTGAAGTTATAATTGGAATTTTATAAACAGTAGGTTTATAAAATTTGTAAAGTTATTTAAAAGAATAGATTTTGGATAAATAAAAGAATCATAAGTTATAAAATTTATAAATTTGGGGAGTTTAAAGAAACAATTTTGTAAACAAATAAATTATAAGTGTTTGACTTGTAATATATTTTTAATATATCATTGTGATATGAATTGAGATAGGTTAATAAAGGAATTTATAAAAAGGAGTTGATATAAAATAAATAGAAATAGAATTTATAAACGTTGTTTTATAAATCCGTAACGACTTATTTTGATAAGGAATTGTTGTAATTTGTTAATGGAGTTTCATGTTTTAGACAGTGAATAATCCTTTAAAATAAAATGAATAGAAGTGATGAAATTTATTAACAAGGTATATTCACGTTTTTGAATAGTGAATATTATGTTAAAGAAAATGTTTTGGATGTGATGTTTTAAATAGAATTAAAACGATCTAAAGATGTTTTAAAATATATTAACTATCGAAACCATAGATTTCAACATTTATTGTTGAAATTGACGTTTTCGAGAAATGGAAGGAAATAGTAGATTATAACACTGTTGTTATAATAGATGATTTTCGAAAGGAAATGTTTTGAGTAGTATTGGGATTTATATATCTATTTTAATTTCGAATCCCTATACTAGTGATTTTGGGTTGTCGTAACGATGTTTTACGCAACATTCGTTTTGGCCCAAATAAATATGGTTAAGTGAATGATTTCCTTAAAGAATGAAATATATACTTAATTTCGATTAGAGTATATTAAATATTTTCTAAGCGTAGAAAATAAAAAGGCTTGTGAATTACTTATAAAAAAATAAGTATGGAAATGTTTTTCCAATATTAAGTGAATATTTTGAATTTATCTTTTTGAAGATAAATTGAAAATGAATATTTGAAAACGAATGGAAATCGTATATTCATTTTGGAAATGTAAATTCAATATGGAATTTATAAATGAAATTGGAAATTGGGTTTAAAAAATAAATATTGATTTATTTTTGAAGAATGGAAAATATGTATATCTTGTAAAGATATTTTTGGGAAATAAATAATTTGGAAAATTATTTGGAATCTGGTGATGTTGGCATATCTATTGATAGTTCAATAACCGACTATCAATATTTACCTTTAAATAGGTATTTGTTGTGATTTGCTTGAAATTGAATGCCACACTTTTTTTTTTTAGAATAAACGCTCACTATTCGGGTTAACCGGGAAAGGACCTTGGGGTCGTATAACCCATTCCGAATATGTGATACGTCGTTATGAATTGCATTTGAAGACCGGTGTTGAAGACCGGATATTTTCGAAAACGAAAGGGTTTCTTGTTGATTGTCTCTGCACTGGCTGATCCCCGGTATTGAGACTCCATATGTGATGGGAAATTCGGGCGTGATTAGAGATTATCCGGATTGCAAGGACTTCTTTGTAAGTGCCTTCGGTTCTGTTCGAGCCCGGAACAGACTTGTATGGATTATATGTCTGACATTACAAATTGAGATATAAAGCCGATTTCTTTCAAATATATTTCTGTTGGTGGCGGAGAATTTATTCTCTTAGCTTAACACCCTTCTCTGAGATGTACGAGCTCAGAGGTTATATAGTTGAAGGTTATTAGCAATATATTCCCATTTTGGTAATGTGACATACTGAGTGTTGCTGTGAAATGATCATTGTGTTGATTATTTGTGATAGGATCATTTGTTTGATCGTCTATCTTGGTGATCATTTCTATGATCATTTGTTGACCCAAAGCATGACTTTGTATAAAGCGTGTTTTTGTGGACGAAACTTCGTCGAGCCTCACACCCCGAAATGGTCAAAACAGGAAAGATGCGGCAAGGTTATGAGGGGTAGCGCCCTTTAGGATATGTGCATTTCCTTCTGGAAAAGGGCGGTTTCACGGTATGGAGCCCAGATACTTACTCATGTTGAAAACACTTTATGATTGTGTGAATTGATTGCGAGCGCTCGGTGAAAGGTCCCAAAGGACCGGGGGATGGCATATTCGGTCAGTTGTTACTCAGTTAGGGGTAACCCGGCCTTGTGTTGGTAGAGATCCGGTTTGGTTCTCGGGGATGTCCATCCAGAGGCATTCTCATGTGGCAATGGGAAGTTCCTTGGCCTGATCATTCGTTGGAAATCCAAAGAAACAATACGAGACTTGTACGGTTTTAGTTGTAGAACCTTCCATCTAATATGGTAGCTATAGTAAGCATACTATAATGGTACCTATGCTGGCTAAGATTTATATTCTACTTTCGAAATATTTTCTACACTATGCACTAGTAATAATATCAAATGTTTTTTTTAATACGTATCAAGCATCTTTGACTAACATAAGAAGAAATCTCCTCCAAGTCTGCGTTTGCATTGTGTGTGTGGCGGGAGGTCTTATGGTAGTCTCATTTTTAAAAGCATTGCGAATTGATTTTTAAAAATATTCCTCTACTTTATTTTAAAGATAAATAAACTGTTTTGAGTTCCCATACCAGTCACATGACTGACTCGGAGTTTATTGTTTTCCTTCCTAAACTCTGGGTGCCCACCAATTTTCACACGGGCAGTCAAGAGTTAAGGTTTATCAGGATATTCTGGAATTCAGGAGTTGCTGGAGGCAAGCTGGATGGCATAGCGTATTACTAGTATAGTACTTCTTTTTCCACTGCATTGTTGTTGTTTGATGTTGTACACTCTGATGATATGATGTAATGTAATGTAATAACTGATATAGTTCTTTGTTTAAAGATTATTCATTTATCTACTATATGATGTTCCACTGCGAATTGTGAGATTCTGATATTGTTCTGCTGTTTTCAGTTCCGTTCTATTTTCTATTTTCTTTTCCCTCCATTTTCTATCTTTTCTCTCTATCTTCTACCTCTTTCTTCTTTCTTAAAACCCTAAGGGTTCGTATTTCCATTCATCTTGAGTTAATCACTAGAGATTAGTGTCTATTCAAGGAGCACGGATTTGCAGGTCTTTACATTTTCAATAACATTATTTTCCAAATATTTTCACTGGGTGTTGAAAACGGGTTCACCAAGTACTTATAGATTTTCAGTCCTACGCCTGATCAACGTATGATTGAATTTCTGTGAGAACAAGGATGGACTGGTTGAGACATCGAGTTATAAAATTATTTTTATAAAGAGCTATTTTATTAAGTATGATGTAAATTTAAAAGCATTTCTAAAATTTTAAATAAAGGTGTTGGAATTTTGGGAAAATTAAAAGGAAATCCAAATGAAAATTTCAATGAAGTGATTTGTAATTAAAATCAGATATTGATTTAGAAATTGGAAATAATCTAATTGGTTAAATAATTGTGTGATTGAGTATGTTAATAAAATTTGACTTTGGTAAATAAATGGATTGTAAGTTAATAATGGAATTTGGAAATGAATTCGAATTGTTAATAGAATTCGACTTGGATTTGATAATGAATTAAATAAGAAGAAATGTTGTAAAAATAAAAATAAAATTCGAGTGTGATTTGAATAATATTTAATGAAATTTGCAAGTAAATTGGATATAAGAGAAGTGTTGTCATATGATATGGAAGTGAATAATAATAGAAATGGTTGGGTTGCAAACAAATCCCAAATGAATAGAAATAAATTGAAAATGACTTTGTATTAATAAAATAAATTCGATAACGAATTAAGTAAATTAAAATTTTAAAAATGGGTTAATTGAGATAAATAATAAATGGATGGAGTCTGATTGATTAAAAACTAAATCAAAAGTTGTAATTGGAATTGGATTATCAGACTGAACTTGAATTTGGTGGGATATTAATTTGAAGTACAAATGAGTTATAAAAGTATTTTATAAAAACTATTTTATAAGTATTATATAGATTTTTAAAGTAGTTTAAAAATGATCAAAGAAAATTCATCTGATTTTAAGCATTTTGATAAATCTCGCTTCGTTCCTTTTCGAGGACGAAAAGATTCAAAGGGGGGAGGAATGTGATGACCCGGTATTTTGGCCATGTTATTTTAATAAATATTTAATCCAGTTAAATAAAATGTAAACTGATCGTTTTAAAATGAATATGACTTTTGGGAATACTGCCTTTTGGTTATATAGGTTTGTATTTTAAAAAGGGAAAATTGATTTGGAAAAAAATTAAAAGAAAATCTCTTAAAAATATTTAAAATAAAATCAATCTTATATAATTGAATCAAAATACCTTATCTTGTTAAATTTGGTATAAATATATATATATATATATACATGTTTAAAATAGAATCAAATTCTATCAATATAAAATTTTAAGTATAAAATATAAGTAAGTATATGAATATGATTGAAATACTGATAGTTAAAATAGAAATGTAAATGCAAGCTAGAATTAAGTAGATAAGGTATGCTTACAACATAAACTGAAAATTTGTAAGCACAAATGTATAAAATGAAATCAGGCAAAGATATATATATATGAATTAAGCAAGAAGACAAACATTTACATACAAAGTATCTTCATACACATGTTTACCTGCAAGTGGATACTCACATACAAATATCTACATATAGAAAAAGGTAATAATCATGTGTAAACAAATATGAAAACATTAAATGTTATCAATTCAAGCACACAAGGAAGTCATTTCGAAATGTTTATAATCATCTCATTTTCACAAATCTTGGCTGTCAGGAAAAGAAAGAAAGGAAAAAAAGGAAGAAGAGAGGCAAAAGCCTGCACATCCTACTTCAGTTTAGCTTCTTCAACACTTCATATATACACTGCCTAGTTACCTCCTCATACAATCACAAATACAAAATAACTCAAGTGCGATAAGATCAAAACAAAAACAAGAAAAAGATAAATATATACGTATGTTGGATATGAATGGATTTGTATGTAGACATACTAGGGAACATAGCATTTAATGCAAGCAACCATTTAATCAAATCAGGCCAACATTAGTACAAAATCAAATAAAAATAAATAAAATGGGAGCTTGCTGTGTAGAAAAGAGCTGCAACACACCTCTCCTATATGTACCCCTATCTTGTGTTTTTTTTCCTTCTTCATTCGAACGAGTTAAATGGAAAACACTTCCATTTCACAACTTAAACCAAATCATACAAATTCAACTCGAAACAGATTCAAAGCTTAAAGCCACTTAACATAGTATTATAGTTTCCAGTAATTCTAGTTTTAGTTTCAAGGATCTGCAGATTTAAAGTTTTCAGCTCATCAAAAATTTTTAGTCCCTGCACATTAATCTGGTGAATAGTCCCAAATTTTGATCTGTTCAAAATCCTGTGACATTCAGAAATTTCTTGGGATAAAGTATGGTATGCATTTGAAAGATTAGTTGTATGAATTTCATATATATATGTGATGTGAGCATGCCTGGAAAGTATGAATACCCTGTTCTGATTTACAAATTTCAAATCCTGATCAAAGTTTTAATATCTCTTTCCTAATTCATTTTTAAACCAGGATGTGTAAATGAAACTTGTTCATGTTAACAAGATAATTGATTTAAAAATGTTCCTTATAAGAATCTGAGTATAGTTTTAAATTAAAGGGAAGATAAATAGTGAAATTCAATTCATATCAAAAATTTGGATACAAAGAATTCTGTTTTCTTGTATAAAATCTTCTTCGTTTCCGAAATCTAGGATTTTTAAAAGCAAAACTATAATTTTTAAGTTAGTAAATCTAGAGAAATCGAGGTTGAACGCGACATAGGTTTCGAGAGTTTTGCTGGTGAACGGCAAAATTAGGGTTGTTGGGGTTCCGGTCAGAGATGGCTAGAGGGTCGGCGATGAGGAAAAAAATGGCGAACGATTTTATATTGTGCCGTGGTTGATGCGGTGAAGCTAACTAGGGTTTAAAGCAAAGTTTTAATAAAGGAGGATTGTTGATCGAATTTGTTGTCACGGTGCCGATGGAGTAGTTCGCGAATAGGGAAAATTGTTCGTGGGTCTTCTGCGACGTCACGGTCGAAGAGTCAAACTTCCTGGTGGTGGGTGGTGGCGTGTCGAAGTGATTTTTGGGTGAACGGTTCTATTCTGAGGGCCTCGTTCTTCTCATTTTTGATTTAGGATGGATTTGTTGATGTTGAGTTGTTGATAAGGTCAAGATGGTCGATGATGACCTGCTGGGGGTAGCGACGATGATGGGAGGGGGGTCGATCATCAATGCATGTGCACATGTATCAGTGCGTATCTGGTTGTGTTAGATTTCTAAACTTTGAACAGAGGAGAAGAAGGATGGGTTGGGGGAATTCATGTGATAGCTCGATTTACGATCGGGTTATTGGGCTTTGGGCTCGAAGTATTTTAATTGCCTTTACTATAGTTAACCAGGTTTTGAAATTTAATTGTTACTGAGCTAACAAGTTTTGAAAATTGAGGTAGAAGATGAGGAAACCCGTAGTTAGATTTGAGCTATTCTCGGGTAGAACCTCGGTTGGTTCAAAATGTAGAAATTTTAAGGGGTTTTTTACAAAGCAAGTTTTAAAATGTAAATTGAATTAAAATTTTAAAATTATTGTGTAAAAAATAAATGTTTTCTTAAATCATTTGATTTTGAAGATTTGAAGTTCGTTTAACTTAAATTTGTTAAGTTAAATTGTAAGTTATTTAAAATCTTAAATTTTAACTTAAAGTTTAATCTAAAAGTGGAATGTTTTGAAATGTATTTAAATTTTGTTAATGATAAGTAATTCATTAATAAAAATAAAGATTTATCTTAAGAGAAAAAATAAGATTTGGATAATAAATATCTAATTAATTAAATAGGGTAATTAAGAGTAATTAATTAGTTTAATTTAATAATGATTAAGATTTACTAATTAATAGTTAGGGGTTAATTAAGTAAATTAGTAGTAATTAGTAACTAATTTATTACTTAATGGAAGTAATAAAGGATTAATTACTTAGTGTAATTAATTAAGGATTTATTGATTAAGGAAACTAATCAATGATTAGTTGAATAATGAGTATGATTTATTAAGGGATAATTGATAAATGAAATGTATATGAGATACTTAATTTGAGTGATTAATCAAGGTTCAATGTAACTGGTATGGATGGGTAAAGAATAAATAAATATGTAATTAATTGAGAGGTAATTACTTATTGTAATTAAGGAGTGATTAATCAAGGATGATTAATCAAGATGAATAATTAAGGGATGGACAATTAATTGAATATTATTAATGTTAAATAAGCAAGATTTTTTTTAGAAAAATTAATTAATACAATTCGTTGAACTAATCAGGGATGGGATGACAAATTTATCTTGCTTATGAATGATTGAATGACATTTGAATGCCTTGGATTATTTGTTATCCCTGATATGTGATAAGTGAAACCAATAGGCTGAAATGAAATGATTTAAGTGTTAACGCTTAAATTTGAACGCTAACACCCCGGTGTGTGAAGTATAGTTGTGAAAGCACCACCCGATAGATCGGGAAAGAATTATAAGCAAGTAATAGCGGAAAAGCAGTAAACAACAGCAATTTTATAGTGGTTCGGCTTATGGGTATAGCCTACGTCCACTTTAAGTACTTTTATTGATGATCATGTTACAAGTTGATACAAATCTTCTCAAGTACAACACATTTTGAATTGCAAAAGACTTAGAACAAGTAACTCAAACTTCGATGTTGACAAAAATCTTCAAATCCATGGTGGATGTAGACGATTTCTTCATGAAGTTCTTTTAGACGTTCTTTGAATCTCAAAAAGCTTTAAGTGTTGAAGTAGTCTGGAATTCGGCAGAGAAATGGTGCTTGAAATTGATTGACCAAAAGTCCTTTGAACGTTGGAGGTGGCTACGTATTTATAGGCAGGCCTGGACATGAATTCTGCGTACAAGTCATGAGTCGCAACCGACTCAAGCTGAGTCGTCCCCGAGTCAAGTTAGGTCGTGGCCGAGTCAGGTTGAGTTGTGACCGACTCATCTGTAGGTTGAGTCTTGAGTCGCTGGCGAGTCAACCCTTACTAGGACATGCATTGTTGTAACGGAATACGACTCAGTGGCTTTGAGTCGCGGACGAGTCATCCCGGGTTATGAGTCGTCAATCATCTTGAGTCGTTTCTTATGATGAGTCGTGGATCTGCTGAGTCGCTGAGGCCATCCCTTTCAATGAGTCGTTAATGCTTTAACCCGTTAGGCTCCTCAAGTCGTGAGTCGATAGTCTTGATGAGTCGGCAACTTACTGAGTCGGCTTTCTTTATGAACCGTTAACCCTTTGAGCCGTCAGCTGACTGAGTCGCTATCAAATGAGTCGGTACCTTCCTTAAGTAGATGAGTCGGTAATCTACTGAGTCGCTGCCAGCTTTGAGTCGTTGGTCTATTGAGTTGCTTATCTCTATGAGTCGTGAGTCCTTCTTGAGTAGGTGAGTCGCTATCAGTTGAGTCGGTGCTTTCCTAGACCGTTCAACCATAGCCATTGTTAGGTCGCAACATGTTTTAGGTCGTGGGTCGTTCATTTCCTTAAGTCGTGCCATCCTTAACTCGTAGATCTTATCTTGTGGGCTCTTTAACTCGTTGGTGAAACGGGATTAACACTTGCCCCTCGAAGCACACGTCTTAAGCCGTAAGTCGTGCGCTTCGACTCATCATAACCCGTGCCGATTCAAGTTCCAGTGTCTCCAGGTATAAAAACGCTTGAGTCGTTTCTCCTCTCCCACTTCTTATCTCGCAGCCGCATCCGCCATTAGAGACTCTCCAACCTCTCAAAAGCAAATCTGAGCTTACTGATCATTAATTCATCCTTTCCTCCACATCGCGTAAGTCATTTTGTACTTCAATCCAACCACGACCATCGCTAAGGCATAAATTTTTGCTTCCTGTTCCCAAATCACCGCCGTATGTCGTACTCGGGCTTTGAATTGAGTTGTGAACGATTCTGACCATTGTTGGCTACGTTGTTGTTGTGATCCTTTAAATTATAACATTGCGCTTGATTCGCCGTACACTTGAAGCGATTCGAATTGGTTTTTGGGTGCTTTCTGGTGATGTGAGGAGAAGACGATGAATTACAATATCTCGATTTGACCAGCCCGTGGGTTCGGAGGAGATGAGGAAGTTCTTAACGGGTTAACGGGTTAGAAAGGAGTTGACTGGTTGAGGAAATGACTTAGGATCTCACGACTTAGTTGGTTTTGCTTTTCGGCCACTGATTCTGAAATACCTGGCAATCACAACCGTACACGACTTAATGCTTTTAGCCATAAACCACAAACGACTCAAGCTATAAGTCGTGAACGACTTAAGCCATAGGCCGTGAATGATTCAAACCATGAGCTGTGAACGACTCAGTACTTGCTACTTTCCCGTGACTTATCCTTTAAACCGTGCACGACTTAAATCATAAGCCGTGTACGACTCAGTGGCTTCCATGCGACCCAGTAGCCTTTACTATCGACTTTAATCCGACTTAGCAAATTTTACGACAAAATCCATGAGTCGTAACCGGGTTAGAACTTAGAAGGTTTCTTATTGCTTTGATCTGGAGCCTTCCTCCTGTTCTTTGACTTACGACTGATAGTACTGCCGACTTATAACATCAGTGGTTTAGAGTTGGAGTAACCTAACTTAACTCGCCTCACTTTCCTTAGGTCGTAGTCGAGTCACCTAAATAGCCAACGACTTAGCTTAACCCGTACAAAGAATCCTTGAGTCGTTTACGACTTAGTACTTGTAAATTTTGTTTGAACTCCGAATTATTGCATGGACTCTGAACTGCTATACTGCTGCATTCTTTTACAGATTACTTCAACTTGTAAGCTAATAATCTGTTAATACAACATTCACAGAAAACTGGGACGAATATACTGTCATTGATTGTCCACATCGAATGACAGATTAGTTAATGATAGATGATTAACTTAAATAAATTGTGTGAACGAAGTGCTACCGATTTCAAGTGGAATATTAAAGCAGCACTGGATTAGTCAATTGAAACTGACCAGCCCGCATTAATATTATGCTTGAGCTTTAAATAACAAGTTCCGAAATTACCATAGTCAATCAATCGTCAACCAGTTTAATTCCAGTTATCTTTACTTGTTATTATTATTATTTTTATTAGCTTTGCACGACACTTCACATTTTTTAGGAAACGTGCACCTTCGCATTTGAACATCCAGTTGCTTGTGTAGAATGACCTCTCATCAAGAAGAGCCGATGGGTCAGGCTGAAGATGTCTTTCCAGTAGCCATCCCTATAGACAACCCTCCGGAGAGAACACCCACAACTTTGAATCAGCGGGTGTTCAACCAACTGCGCATCTAGTTTGGCATTGATGATGCTGACACCTTATTTCCGGGGCCAAATGACACTGCTGACAATCCTCCCTACGGCTTTGTTGCAGTCAATCGCCAAATGTGCTTAAGTGGGGGCGATTCCTCCTTTTAACGACTTTCTCCAACAGTTTCTGCTTCGGTTGTCTATCTCTCCATTCCAATTACACCCCAATGGCTACGCCATTTTGATGGGGTTATGTGTTCTATTCAGGAGAGTTTTGGATCGGTTACCAAGCTTCGAGGAGATCTGCTATTTTTGCTCATTCACGAAAACTAAAGACCATCCCTCCATCGTGGTTGTAAGAAGCGCTCGAAATCGCAAACTTATTACTGATCTCTCCGAAAGCGCTCACGGATTTTTGAATCAGTTTTTCTTCGTTCGCTGCCCTCCAGGGTTTTATGCCATCTGGAGAGTGGGAAGTAAGATTTCCTGTCTCTACTTTTTCCGTTTTGAAACTTTCTCGAGATCCGAACTCTCAGCTGCTAATTTCATCCTTTTCCTGTTTTTAGCACTTCCACCCCCTGCTAGGGACCCAAGTCTCAAGCAAATTTTTGAAAGATTAAATGCCGTGCCGGTAGAAGAGAGGAGCATAAAGTTTCTGCTAAACGATGAACTTTTACATCAATACGGACTCCTCCATCTCTCTCGCTTTACTCGGCCTCGTGAAGCTCCAACGGAGGTTCCTGACTCTCCGGTGAAAACTCCTGATCTTCCGATCTCCACTAAAGAGCACATACGAGGAGAAATTTCTGCAGAAACCTTATTAGTAAAGTGCTCTACTCCCAGAGACGATACGGGACCCTCCGAAAAGCCCGCACTTGCTCCCATTATTGAAGAAGAAGAGGAGCCCCTTTCCCAAACCAGGGAGAGTGCTGACAAAGGAGATGATGGAGGGAATCAGGTTGGGCATGCCGGTGATGACGTCTTTGGGGATTTAAGTGACATAATTATTACTTCCCAAGAGCTCTTTAAAGAAGACCCTGCTCATGGTAAAGCTATACCTCCGACGATTGAAGCAACATCTGCCCTCCAACAGACTCTTACTCCTTCATCTCAAGAATTGTCATTAACAGTGAAATCTATCACTTCCCCCCAACAGAGGAGTGGTTCGTTAGTCCAACGCGAGTAGCTTGCACTTCACACACAACTAAGGATTTTTCAGCACATTTATGCACTTATCTTCTTATACTTTAGAGATTTCTAAAGCTTATCTTTTCTTATTTCAGATTCTTCAATGACACGCGGCGGATCGTATTATCAGGATTTCCAACGCTACGGGGGGCGTGGTCAATATGATTATCGGCGTTACTTTCCCTCTTATAGAGAGTCTGACGAAGAGAGGGCTGCTCGAAAGGCTCGTGAAAGGAGGGATGCAGAAGAGCGTTATGACAGAAGGGATAGGGATGATCACCATGATTCTCTGCAAAGGAGTGACGACTCTCACAAAAGGAAATCTTACGACGACCGAGGAAAAGGTCATGTAACTGAAGATTCAGGCAAACGAGCCCGACATGGTGAGAGACATACTTCCACTATTCCCGAAAAGCCTACTGCCCCTGCCCCTCTTGACATTACTTCCGACTCTCCCGCTCTTGGGAAGGAGGACATCCAGACAATAATAAGCAGGCCTAAATTTCAAGTGGGACCTGGCCCAGCCACTTTACAAAGCCGTTTTCCACAATGGTGCTTAAAGGGCGTGAGATTCGACCTAGACTTGGTCCCCATTGACAAGTCTGCTATGTTGCGCAATCTTGATGCAGTCAAGCTCGATATCGAGAGGATGTCAAACTGGCAGAAGCTTGTTGATGAGCTTCAAAGAGTTAATCGTGCCAACTTAGAGGCCATGCTCACCATGGAAAATGATAAGGCTGAGTGGCAAAAGGTCCTTGAGCAGCACGACACTGAAATGAGGAGCATTACTTCCTACAACGAGGAGCTCGAAGCAAAGGTTGAGAAGTTGAAAGATGAGCTTGCTGCTTCCTCTACTTCATACTCTCAAAAAGAAGAAGTGCTTCTCAGACAAGTTAGAGATGCTCATGCCAGTCAGAGGGATGCCGAAGATAGGCTCGAGGCACAAAAAAGAATCAGTGAAGGCTATGTCTCTGATATTGCTGAGCTTCGAAAGAAAAACAACTCCCAGGAGGCGGAGATACAAATGCTTAAGCTTCAGCTTGCCAGAACTGAAAGGGAGCGCGATGAGGCTGTCGCCGGCAAAATCGCAGCCGAAGAATCTCATGAGGCGACCAAAAACAGCTTCGGCTCAACATTATTCGACTTCTACTTGCATAGCGTCTTGGGGCGTGGAAGCCTCGCCTTTCTTGGTCCCAAGTATGAGATCACTTTAGCTGAAGTGTGGGAGGCCGCCCTCGATATGCTTGGTGCTGAAGGTGCTGGTTATGACGAGCCAGCCCTGGAAAGGCATTATTTTGATGAAGACGCTCGCGCTGCTCTTGCCAGGGGAAAGGAACAACTTGCCAAACTAAGAACCGAAGTGACGGAAGGGGACCAGCTGGGGAAAACCACTTCAACTACTCTAGTCCAGCCACCTTCTTCGTCTGAAGTCGACATTATTGGTTCCAGTTCCCATCTCGCATCTCCCACCAAAGTTACCGCTGATATTACAAGCACACAAGGTGGAGACGAGGGTGAAGAGAGCGCTGATGCGCAAGCTTACGAAGTCGATATCAGGAAACCAGCTTCTCCAGGTAACTTCACTGTTAATCTCGCTTCTGTCAATTCTGCTCAAGCTGATTACTCGTTTATTTCACATGAGTTTCACGAGCTCCTTGGCTATTTTATCAACCTTGACGAGCCTTCATCTCCTCTCTTTACTGACTTCAACCTTTTTTCTTCTGTAGAGAAAGTACCAAGCACTGCTCAAACTTCTACTCCTCCGGTCATCCTTCCTTTATCTCCTCAGGCGGTGCCTCCTTCTGCCTCGCAACCTGGATCACAGGAGGAACAAATAGAGGCTCTTCACGGCTTGGATGATCCCATCGCTTCGCAAGAGCAGAAAGATGAGAGACCTGAGGGAGGTGACATTTCCCCGGAACGGACTCCTTCTGACGACATTGTTCTATCAAAACTTGTCACTCCGGGGAGTGAGTCTTCCTCACAAAGGAGAGAGAAGCGTGGGACATCAAAGAGGAGGGGGAAGAAAATCACCGCCACTGAAGAGGAGCCGGAAGTTGAACCGGTTACACCAGCCTCTCCTACTTCCCTTATACCCACTGGCCGACCTGAAAAGCTGGTTATTCGACCGAGTAAAGGGTCCAAAGGAGGGAAGAAGAAGTGAAGATTTTAGCTTTTTGCCTTTTGTATGAACTGGCCGAGAGTTGTGCGGGTACCGGCCCCCGCTTTTATTTTGAAACCTGTATCTGCATTATAGTTGAATAAAATGATTCTTCGTTTGTACAAACTTCTGTTTGAATTTGAGAATGCATTTACTATTTATTTTTGCACAAGTTTGTTTATATAGTATTGCAGCGGGCTTATGGTATGTTGCTTGAGTATTACTTTACTGAGGCAGCTATACTACTATACCATGTTGCCCCCATACCTTAAGCTTGTTGCAATATTTTATACTTCGAGGGGACTTGCACTCTTATTTGTTAAAGAATAATTATTTTATTCTTTAAAGAAAATTTTTATTGAGTACAACTCCCTTCGTATAAGTTTTTACGCTTTGTCGTTCGAAGAAATCACTTTTCTCTTTTGCTTATGTGCATATTTTACCAAGTGAATTCCTCTATGTAGTAAAGCGGACCTCTGAAGGGTACTTTAACTTCCTTTCTTTTTACGATCATTTTCCATTTGAAAGTTAAAGTACGCTTTTGATGAGGATTTTTTTTTTTTTTTTTTATACAAAATTGTACCTCTGAGGAGGGATTTTTCACGTTTCAACACTTGGAAGTTTTATTTCAATCTCGGTGAAACGTGTACCCCCAAAGAGTTGTGCCTTCGAAGAAAGCCTTTTCACGTTTCAACACTTGGAAGTTTTATTTCAATCTCGGTGAAACGTGTGCTTCCAAAGAGGTCTTTTTTCTTGATTGTGTCCCCGGGAGGGGGTCGTACCTCTAAGGAGGGATTTTTTACGTTTCAACACTTGGAAGTTTTATTTCAATCTCGGTGAAACGTGTACCCCCAAAGAGTTGTGCCTTCGAAGAAAGCCTTTTCACGCTTCAACACTTGGAAGTTTTATTTCAATCTTGGTGGAACGTGGGCTTTCAAGAAGGTCTTTGTTTTTGCATTTCAACTTTGGTGAAGTGAAATTCCGAAGAGCGGTTGCTACACTTCAACTCCCGGCGAAATGTGCCTCCGAAGAGGGCTTTTATTTTGTTTACATTTCAACTCTGGTGAAGTGAAATTCCGAAGAGCGGTTATAACACTTCAACTCCTGGTGAAATGGGCCTCCGAAGAGGGCTTTTATTTTGTTTACATTTCAACTCTGGTGAAGTGAAATTCCGAAGAGCGGTTATAACACTTCAACTCCTGGTGAAATGTGCCTCAAAGAGGGTTTTCATCGCCTGGAAGTTACTCTCTCATGGTTGGAGGGTCATGACTCCTCCAATCTTTTTTGTTGAGTAGAGAACTTTCTTTTTTGTGGCGTATGACCCATTAGAGGTCTTTTATCCTCCGAAGAGTTGCGCCTCCGAAGAGGACTTGTACCGCTGATGGTAGCTTGGGTTGTTCCTCTGTTCACTTGCTTATGCCTTTTCAGCGATCCTTTTTTTTTTTTTCTTTTCAAGTTTTCATTCCCCTTTCTCTCACAAGTGGCTTGTTTAATCCAAGGAAGCGTACTTCATTGCCAGGCAAGTTCGTGAGAACGGGCACTAGCTTCCTAATTGGATGTTTGTTTGTTCAAACAATCTCAATTTATCAGCAAGGGCTCGTTTCTATCGAAATCATTAGCCGTTCAATTGAAGTATTTCCTATCTAGGATTTGAATTCGGGGTCTTTGTGACTTGAAATTTGTTTGTTGAATGATGGTGAGAATCGCTCGGTCTTATTATGCGCAAGTTTTATTTCCATTGTCTGCAAAAATTTAAATTGACATTTTAGCAATACATTTTATGTATTTTTATATCGAAAACAAAGCAAACATATAATGATAATAAGGAACACAAGATTTATAGTGGTTCGGCCATGAAATTGGGCCTACATCCACTTTATATTCTTTCATTATTTACTTGCATCAGTTTCACAATTGCTTTCAATTACAAGAATCATACATTCATAATTCTTTTTACAATTTTTCAACAAAATTTTCAAGTAAAGTATGGACGCAAGTGGTTGCTGTTCCATGCCCTTGGAATTTGATCTCCATCAACAGTGGTGAGCTTGAATGTGCCGTCAAGAAGCTTCTGACCTATTACACATGGTCCTTCCCAATTTGGCCCAAACACACCTGTCGCGGTCATAATTCTTTTCAGGACTAGATCTCCAATTTCAAAGCTGCGTTGCCGAACTTTGGAATTGAAATGTCTGGCTATCCTTTGCTGATGAGCTGCAACTCTGAGGTTAGCTTCATTTCTTTTTTCATCAAGGAGATCCAGCGCTTCAAGTTGCAGCTTTTCATTTTCTGCTTGATTGAAATGGATTCTTCTGTGTGAAGGGACCTCTGCTTCAACCGGGATCATTGCTTCCGACTCGTATGCTAACGCAAAAGGAGTATGCCCAGTTGCAGTTTTGTGAGTAGTTCTGTATGCCCATAGTGCAAGTGGTAGTTTATCGACCCAACCACCTTTTGCTCTTTCGAGTTGCTTTTTGACGGTTGATTTGATGATCTTGTTCACTGCTTCCACTTGCCCGTTTGCCTGCGGATGAGCTACTGCCGAAAAGCTTTTCTGGATTTTGAATCGCTTGCAAAAGTCCTGGAATTCCTCGCTTTCAAACTGAGTTCCATTGTCTGTGATTATTTTCTGAGGCACACCGTATCTGCAAATGATATTCTTGGTCACAAAGCTTATCATTTTCTTTGAAGTGATCGTAGCCAATGGTTCAGCTTCAGCCCACTTAGTAAAATAATCAACTGCAACAATAGCATATTTAATCCCTGATTTAGCAGTTGGTAGCGGCCCGATGAGATCCATTCCCCAAATTGCAAATGGCCATGGACTGACCATCTGTGTGAGTTCGGTAGAAGGTGCTCTAGGAATTTTGGCATATCTTTGGCACTTGTCACATTTTCGGGAGTAATCTGCGGCATCCCGATTAATTTCTGGCCAAAAATATCCGTATCGGAGAATTTTCTTTGCTAGTGTTTGACCACCTGAATGATCACCGCATTCTCCTCCATGCACTTCAGCTAGGATTGTTTTGGACTCTTCCCGGGATACACATCGAAGCAATGGCATTGAGAATCCCCGTCTGTATAATCGGCCATCCTGAATTACATAGCGAGAGGCCTTTCTTAGAAGCTTTCGTCTTTCTATCGAGTTTCCTGGCAGAGAACCCCTGAGTAGGTAATCCAGTATTGGAGTCATCCATGACTCTTGTTCTTGAGATACATTCACAATCCAGTCTATATCCATCTCGTCTATACTTGGCGCTGAAAGGACTTCTACAGGGACCAATCCCAATAGTTGAGCTTCACCAGAACTTGAATACTTTGCGAGGGAATCTGCCTTCATATTCTCTTCCCGAGGAATGTGGCTTATTGAATAGTGACCGAGTTCACATAGGAGTTCCCAAGCCTTTGACAAGTAGGAAGGCAAATTTTCACCTTTTGCTTGAAATTCGTTCTTGACTTGGCATACAATAAGCTGAGAATCACTGAAAATTTGTAATGCTCGAATGTTCAGCTCTTTAGCGATTTTCAGACCTGCAATAAGAGCTTCATATTCTGCTTCATTGTTTGTTGAAGGAAATTCCAGTCTTAGTGCATAACATAATGATCGACCTTCAGGAGTTTCAAGTACCACTCCGGCTCCAGAACAGTTGTCATTTCTTGCGCCATCAACATACATCTTCCACTGGATTGGAGAATCATTGACCGCTTTTTCCTCACCATTATCTTTCTCTGTGAATTCTGCAATGAAATCAGCTAAAGCTTGTCCATTGATTGCTTTTCGGGGGTGATAGGTGATGTCATATTGACTAAGTTCAATGTTCCATTTTAGAAGACGACCCGAAGTTTCAGGGCGAAATAGGACTTGCTTTAGAGGCTGATCAGTGAGTACTTTGATAGGATGAGCTTGGAAATATTGCCTCAGTTTCCTCGATGCAACTAGTAGGCAATAGGCGAGTTTTTCCAACTTGGAGTAATTCAGCTCTGCCCCAGTGAGTCTTTTGCTGATATAGTAAACTGGATGTTGAATCCTTTTGTCTTCCCGTATCAGCGCTGCACTTAGAGCATGAGATGATACTGCCAAGTATATAAGAAGATCCTCACCATTGCCTGGCCTAGAAAGTATCGGAGGCGTTTCCATATGACGGATCAACTCTTCAAAGGCTTTTTGGCATTCGGGAGTCCATTCAAAGTTCTTCTTTCCTTTTTTCAGGGCATCGAAGAATGGGATGCATTTATCAGTAGCTTTGGAAATGAACCGACTCAAAGCGGCGACCTTTCCGTTGAGACTTTGCAATTCCTTCTTCGTTCTAGGAGCTTTAACTTCTTTTAAGGCGGTAATTTGAGCTGGACTGGCCTCAATGCCCCTAGCACTGACGATAAAACCTAAGAACTTTCCGGATTCGACCCCAAATGTACATTTCAGAGGGTTAAGTTTCATTCTGTATTTCCGGAGGACTGCGAACATTTCTGCTAAGTGTTCAATGTGATCCACTGCTTTCCTGGACTTCACTAACATGTCGTCGACGTAGACTTCCATAGTTTTGCCCAATTGCGGTTTGAACATAGCATTAACAAGTCTTTGGTAGGTTGCCCCTGCGTTTTTTAATCCGAAGGGCATAACTCTGTAGCAATAAAGCCCAACATCTGTAATAAAGCTTGTATCCTCCTGATCCGGCTCATGCATCATGATTTGGTTATAACCGGAATAGGCATCCATGAAGGATAACAATTCATGTCCCGCAGTTCCGTCTACCAGTTGATCGATCCTGGGTAATGGGAAGCAATCTTTGGGGCAAGCCTTGTTTAGATCAGAAAAATCGATGCACACTCTCCATTTCCCATTAGCTTTCTTGACCAACACAGGATTTGAAACCCAATTCGGATATGTAGATTCTTTGATGAAGTTATTTTCCATGAGTCGATCAACTTCTTCTTTTAATGCTGCTGACCTTTCTGGACCCTGGGTTCTTCTTTTCTGTTTAACTGGCATAAACTTTGGGTCAATATTCAGAGCGTGTACTGCAACTTCTGGGGATATCCCACACATATCGGCATGAGTCCAAGCAAAGACATCCAGATTTGCTTTCAGGAAAGATATTAAGACATTCTAAATTGACACATTAAGCTGCGAACCCACATTCAACACCTTATTTGGGTCCTTCGGGTCAACAGGTACCGGAATTGTTGTTTCCACCGGTACTACTCTATTCTCCCCTGTACTGGCTTTTCTGGGATCCATTTCTTTCCGTGCCCCGCTGTGTTCGCTAGTGCAGGGTCCGCTCTGTAATTGCTACAAAGCTGGTTCCTTGATGCGGACTGGAGTTGCCGCATCCTTTCCCATTTCTCTTTTTCTTGACTCTCGCAGCTCTGTCCAATAACATTCTCGCGCAGCATTTTGATCCCCTTTTATAACTCCTACTCCATTGTCAGTAGGAAATTTAATAGTGAGGCACCACGGGGCTAGGATAGCTTTGAATGCTGCGAGTGTTGGACGTCCAAGAAAAGCATTATAAGCAGAATATTCATCGACGATCACAAAGGTTTGCTTTCGGACCACTTTCCTTTCTCCTTCCCCAAGTTCTACAAACAGATCGATGGTTCCTACTGGTTGCTTTGGCTCCCCAGTGAAGCCAACGATTTTCTGTGATGAGGCTTGCACATCGATCATAGGGATTTTCATCTGGTCAAATGTCTTCTTGAAGAGAATATTACATGACGCTCCGCAGTCAATGAGGACTCTTCTGACAATGGCTGGTCCAATACCAGCCGAGATGACCAAGGGATCTAAAGTAGGAGCTTCAATACCTGTAGAATCTCTGGCTCTGAAAATAATATCATCATTGAAAGTTTTCTGTTGTTTAAGGGGCGTAGTGTCTTCTAGAACAAAGACGTTTTCTTCGGCTGGAGCATATTTCAAAGCCCTGGAATATCTCTCCATCTCACCCCAACTTTTACCAGCTGGGTGAGGTCCTCCTGAAATGACATTGATAACGGGCCTTCCAGATTCATGCCCCGTAGCTTTCTCTCCTGCCCCAGGCTGATGAACAGGGGCCCGCTGCCCCTGACTTGACGATGCAGGATTGTTGCTATTCTTTTTTACGAATTGCTGCAACTTGTTTTCTCTTAGCAACTCTTCAATCAGATTTTTCAGCTGGCGGCATTCATCAGTTTCATGACCTGGTTGATTGTGGAAGCGGCAGAATTTCCCACTTTGTATGGCTTTTCTCCCAGTTCTCAAAGGGATAGGTTTAGGGAAATCGACGGAATCTTTAGTGGCGAGGTAGATGTGCTCCGGTGTATGTGATAATGGAGTATATTCTGATGGCTTGAAGGATCGGGGCTTCTTCAGATTACCCTGTTTCTTCCCATTACTATTCTCCCTTTTTTGCCCCACCGATTCATTCTTGCGTGGAGCGACAGTGTTGTCTTCTGCTTTTTCCAACACTGTCTTTACTGGTAAAGGACGGCTTTCCAAGCGAATGAATTCGTCTGCTTTTTTGTAGAACTTTTCGAGAGAGGTTGGCTCCTTCATATTTAACCATTTCCCAAATTCGCTTGACTTATCGATAGCCCTCATCAGATAAGTCAATATCATTCGTGGTTCAGCATTGTCCACCTCAGCCAGTGCTATATTGAAGCGGTTCAAGAAGGATCTGATAGACTCACCAGGATTCTGCTCTAAACTCGATAGTGACATAATATCCTTGGCCTTCGAAGCATACAGTCTAAACTGCTCCTTGAATTTTCTGGTCAAGTCTGAAAACTGATCGATAGATCGGACTGGTAACTTGGTGAACCATAGTAAAGCCACGCCTTCCAGGTATACGGGGAAATATCGGCACTTTATTTCATCGGAGGCCCTGGCACCTGTCATGTGCCAGTCATATTTATACAGGAACTCATTCGGATCACTCGTCCCTTTGTAAGCTGGAATAGTCGGAGGGACAAACTTCCTTGGAAATTCCGCCTTCAAGATTTTTTCAGTAAACGGAGTTTTACTTGGAGCGAAACCCCATTCCTTCTCATCTTCAACCCTTTGCATACTTTCTTTCATGATCTGCCGGACCATTCCAGAAAGATATTCCTCATCATGCCGAGTTCTAGATCCACCGGCGTCAGGTACTGCCTGCTCAAAGGGACTAGTAGGCCTTTCAGGAGCATTCCTTTCATTAACATCGTGAATGTTGCCAGCATAGTTCCTTTCATTACCAACCGGTTGATTGTTTGCCCCAAGTAAGTCGTTCAACTTATTCAGAATCATAGCATTCTGGGCACTTTGAGCCTCTAGTTGTGCATTTTGGGCGTTTATCTGCTGGTTTAGCCCTAGAATCACAGCATCCAATTCCGCTTTTGTAACTCCAACAGACGGAGTGGGTAGATTAGGCACAGGGGAAGCGGAGGTTCCCTCTTGAATGTTCCCAGATCTGATAGATCTACTTTTCCTTCCAGGAGCCATAATCTCAGATATACTTCTGGTTTTTAAGGAAATTCTTTCTTCAAATCCCTGCGAAGCAATGATGACAGCTGTCCTGAGTTCAATTCTCAGTGAAAGCACCAAAAATGTTAACGCTTAAATTTGAACGCTAACACCCCGGCGTGTGAAGTATAGTTGTGAAAGCACCACCCGATAGATCGGGAAAGAATTATAAGCAAGTAATAGCGGAAAAGCAGTAAACAACAGCAATTTTATAGTGGTTCGGCTTATGGGTATAGCCTACGTCCACTTTAAGTACTTTTATTGATGATCACGTTACAAGTTGATACAAATCTTCTCAAGTACAACACATTTTGAATTGCAAAAGACTTAGAACAAGTAACTCAAACTTCGATGTTGACAAAAATCTTCAAATCCATGGTGGATGTAGACGATTTCTTCATGAAGTTCTTTTAGACGTTCTTTGAATCTCAAAAAGCTTTAAGTGTTGAAGTAGTCTGGAATTCGGCAGAGAAATGGTGCTTGAAATTGATTGACCAAAAGTCCTTTGAACGTTGGAGGTGGCTACGTATTTATAGGCAGGCCTGGACATGAATTCTGCGTACAAGTCATGAGTCGCAACCGACTCAAGCTGAGTCGTCCCCGAGTCAAGTTAGGTCGTGGCCGAGTCAGGTTGAGTTGTGACCGACTCATCTGTAGGTTGAGTCTTGAGTCGCTGGCGAGTCAACCCTTACTAGGACATGCATTGTTGTAACGGAATACGACTCAGTGGCTTTGAGTCGCGGACGAGTCATCCCGGGTTATGAGTCGTCAATCATCTTGAGTCGTTTCTTATGATGAGTCTGGATCTGCTGAGTCGCTGAGGCCATCCCTTTCAATGAGTCGTTAATGCTTTAACCCGTTAGGCTCCTCAAGTCGTGAGTCGATAGTCTTGATGAGTCGGCAACTTACTGAGTCGGCTTTCTTTATGAACCGTTAACCCTTTGAGCCGTCAGCTGACTGAGTCGCTATCAAATGAGTCGGTACCTTCCTTAAGTAGATGAGTCGGTAATCTACTGAGTCGCTGCCAGCTTTGAGTCGTTGGTCTATTGAGTTGCTTATCTCTATGAGTCGTGAGTCCTTCTTGAGTAGGTGAGTCGCTATCAGTTGAGTCGGTGCTTTCCTAGACCGTTCAACCGTAGCCATTGTTAGGTCGCAACATGTTTTAGGTCGTGGGTCGTTCATTTCCTTAAGTCGTGCCATCCTTAACTCGTAGATCTTATCTTGTGGGCTCTTTAACTCGTTGGTGAAACGGGATTAACATTAAGTGAATTGGAGTATTTAATCTAAATTTTGGTACTTGGGAAATTGATGCACGAAATAAGTGATGTCTATAACAAATTGTGGATTTGTAAGTTGATACGAGTTACCCCGGGTTTTATATTAGTTGTATGCTTTGTATTCCATGTTGGATGGATTTACTCACGCTGGTTTCCAGCCTGACCCGGGTGTTACTTTGATGTAATGCTCGGGTCAGACCGAGTATTACAGATTTTTAGGAAAGGACGTTCTGGAGCTCAGTAGGCGAGCTGGATGGCAAGAACATATGGAGTGTTTCCGCTGTGTTATATTATTGTATATCTGAGGCATGGTAATTGTGTACATCTAGTGACTATATATATGTGTAGCTCTGATGTATTAAAATGTAGTCGACAGATATAGTATTCCTTTGAAAACTGTTATTATATATTATTATATTTTATCCGCTGCGATTGTGAGATGTTTGGTGTTTCTGTTCTTCTTCTTCTATCTCTTTCTTCTTTTTCGTAACTATCTGGAATTTTCGGGTTAGAAAATTCTGGGTCGTTACAATCCATTTATTACATTAACTAATTATTATCATTAAATTATTAAATTATTTCTTAAATTAATTAAAATAAATTAATTAATTTAAACAAAACACATTATCAGAATTAATTACAATAAGTAATTAATCCCTTAATTACTTTTATAAAGTAATTATACTTAACAAATTACAATTGATTATCTTCAATTAATTAATCTAATTAATTCATCAAAATTAATTACATTAATTAATTATTTAATTATCCTTATATAATTATCTTATTTAATTAACAACATTTTCATTAATTACTTTCTTAAGAGAATTTAATCTTAGATTAATTATTCATTAATCATCTCTAATTATAAATTAATTCAAGTCATTATTTAAAATCAAATAAATAAGTAAATTCTTAATTATTTCCAAAATAATTCATTTACTTATTAATAACTTAATTAATATTCAAAATTTATTTAAATGATAAATTTCTAAAATCAAATTCAACTTTTATTTAAAAAATTAAGATTCCAAATGTTTAACTATTAAACATTATTCAAATTGTAAATAAATTTATAAACCCAAAGGTAAAGAACTATCATTATTATATAAGAAAAGTTTAAAAATCAAAATTACTTAATTTTTACTAAAGAATCAAGTTTTTGAAAATAGATAGATTATTTAACTTTTCAATTTAAAATTAAACATATCATAATTCTAATTCAAATATTGAAGGAAAGAATCCCTTCAAATTTAAACCTTTATTTGAAATCATATTCATATTAAAATTCTACTTAAAAACATTTTCTGTTCAATATTTAAAAAAATTCAAAACTTTTTTGAATTCAAACTAGTTTCAAAGTGAAACTGAAATCATACTTAAACTTGATTTCAAAACTAAATCCAAATCTTGCTTAAAATTTAAAATTTCCATTTTTTTAAAACGTTGAATTCAAAAGCCTACTTGAATTTAATTCAAACCTACACTTGAATTTAAATCATTGCTTTTAAAAATTGAGTTTTCCCAGATTTAAAAAAAAAACAGAACTGCACAGGTTTTCAACTTGTACTCATCAAACCCGAGACCACAATCAAATGCTTCGAGCTAAAACCCTACTCACTTCGAGTCACAACACAAATTACACGAGAGTTTTTTCGAGTCACCAAACCCTGCACACCCAGAGTTCACCAGAGTCAACTATCCACTGTACAAATGCACCAGTGCTCCAGCGGCTTCCAGCTACCTTCACTAACCTCTCCAAGACACCGTCCATCCCTCTACTTGATAACAACCATCAACAAAATCCTCTGTAGCTCGACATTTGAATCAAGCAGAGACAAACAACCTGGAAAGCTTCAAAAAGAACATGCCAAACCTGTCAACCCTCTTGACAACCCACTCCGACCATCTCCTGAGCTTAAACTCCGGCCATTGCTTCACCTATACCCCCTCTGC
Source organism: Allium cepa (assembly GCA_030765085.1). NCBI lineage: Eukaryota > Viridiplantae > Streptophyta > Magnoliopsida > Asparagales > Amaryllidaceae > Allium > Allium cepa. Next base: position 760,480,980 of record CM060937.1, on the reverse strand, counting down.
CAAATCCCAAAGCCTCAGGCCACTTGAATCACCACAGTGTTCAAGAAGATACAAAATTTCCATAACTCTAAACTAGGGTTCAAACCTGAAAAACACATCTTTCCATCACTACCACTCTCTGACCAACTTCCTCTTATTTTTCCCCCACTCTCCAGTCAAACTTACACCTCCAGGAAAGAATTCCAGTTCCCAAAATCTATTATATGATTTGATACTGCCAAAATACCAAATCGTGTACAATCCTTAATTACTAACTCCACAGAAGATTTTAAAATGTGATGCTTGTTTTTAATATTCATGTTTATATACATGTATTCAAGTTTAAACTTGATTGAATAATTAAAGATGTTTGATAATTTTACTTTTGAAAATATTATCTATCATAATCGATTTTTCAAAGTAGTAGATTGAATTTAACTAACTTAAAATTTACAAACCTAATCTATGCTAAAAAACACAATTTGTTCACACAATCATCTCAAACTAAGTTTCAGACATATGGAAGTGGATTTGTTTTTAAAATCCTAGTAAGGACAGAAGCAGGACTGTTTAAACAATTTGCATCACACTTATCTGCATATTCAATAAAATACACAGAGCATCATCACACAATAGTCAAACAAGCTTACTCAATTCAATCAGATCTCATGCACAGATAATTTAAAACAACCTATAAATAGTGAGGTTACTTACTAAAAGAAGAACAGTGCAGTTATTTTTATTTTATTTACCACTGTTTTGATTTTCTTATTTGAAAAAAACATTTTGAATTAAAGCTTGATTCTGGAAACCTTATTAACTTGATTTTCAAAAGAAGAAACTGTTTTTAAAACATAAATTTACTCACATTTTGATAAAAGAGCAGAGAACGATCCAGATGCAAGTTTATTTCCAAGAGCCTGAATTTCATTTGCATTATTGATTCTGCTTGCTCCTCATGATTTACTTTGTTGATGTTGATTCTGAGCTTGCATGTTAGTTGAAGTTGATTATAACATGTTGTTTGCAGGTTTTTGAAACTGCATGTAGACCCATCTCCAATTTGCTTGAATTGATCTTTACAGGTTGCAGATGAATTTTGTTTGCAGATTAAACAGAATTTGATATTTGCAGAATTTTGATTGACTTTGTGTTGTAGTTTTTAGAGTGAAATTGGATATTCAGTTTCATAAATCTGAATTTAGATTTTCCATAGGAGATAAAGGTTTTGAAATAAAAAGATTTGTTAAGTTCTTAAAAGAAGAAAAAAGAGAAAGAAAAAGAGAAAGAAAAGGAAGAGAAAGAGAAGAGAAGAGAGAGAGGAAAAGAAGAAAAAGAGAGGGAGAAGAAAAGAATGAAAAGAAAAAGAGAATATAAAGATAAATTTCTTTGTTTATAAATGTTTTTTTTTAAGATAAAACCATGTTTAATTTAATTTAAAATGTTTTATATGTTTCATTTATATTTAGTCTTTAAATGATTACAAATGAATTTCCATTACACATTTTAATGTTTGCTGGAATATTTTTAAAAATTATTTTTAAAGCTACTTTTTAAAAGAGAAAATTTTAAAAGAAAAAGGAATGTTGAATAATATTTTATTCCAAAGTTTTCAATCCAAAATATTATATTCTAATATAAATAAGCTAAGTTTATTTCAAAACAAAATTTAAGATAAAACAAAATAAACTTTTATTATAAAATACAATTTTTAACCATTATATATTTATAACAAAATATTTAATTTAATTTCTTTTTGAAAATATAAAATAGATTTTTAAACTGACTTATGAAAAGTTTCAATACTAATTTCAATTTTATTTAATCAGTTCATAAATTATACACCTATCTATATTATAAATTTGAAAATATCCTTTATTAAATTTAAATTTAAAATTAAATATCAAAACTCCTATTTACAATGTATACATATATATACATTATAAATAAAATATTTTTAAATCGGCTTAGAAAGAAAATTTTATCATTTAAATATTTTTAACATTTTAAAACAATAAGATTCTCAAATTCAATTATTATTATTATAAATTTTGGAAAGAATATCATTTATCCAAACTAAATAATTATAAATTTTCAAAAGAAAATTATGCTTGAATTAGATTATTAAATCAACATTTCACATTTTTAAAATAATTGTAAATGAAATTATTAAATAAATATTGCCTAAATTTCTGGGACATCACATTCCTCCCCTCTTAAAAGAATTTCGTCCCCGAAATTTAAAAGCAAAGGTAATTTAATAATCTCATTAAAGATTTTATTTAAAACCCAAGCATATATCAAACATATGCTAATAACCAATTCAACCAATCAAACAAATCTAATTATCCAGACAAATTCTGGATAAAATTTCATCGAGTTTTCCCAAGTATATAATATATCTATACCGGGATACTCGCTCTAGAGAATCCAAACAATCAATACTAAGAATCTCCAAAACTCCTATTCACAATATCAACAACACTAGACAAGATATCAAACTGCAGACGAGTCTGACTCAACAACCAAAACTCCAGAACTGCTGGTTCCATAACCAGGGATAGATCATACAAGTATTCCCTCAGAGATACGTGAAACTCATTGAATCCCAGTTATCCAAACTGGCAATCCAATCCTGTAGATCAATCACTTAATCCTTGAGAAAAAACAGAAAGATCCAATCTCTTATCCACGAATCTTTCCTGTCGATCCTGGGCTGCCTTCACCTTCTAGATCAATCCAGTCCACCACACAAACTCTACTACAGATATCAGAAGACTTCAGACAAACAACACTTATTCGGAAAACATAACAAATGCACAAGACATCCAAGTCTCCATATTAAAGTGAATTTCCCATAGAAATTCTCTGATCCAAGACAAAACACAAATTCCCAATGAATCGGGTGTTGCTACTATTCTGGAATAGCTGCCACCATGCTTCCACTGCGCAACTCTGATTTGAGAATGTTGTTGATGAACACAAGTATAAACTTGATTAACTTACTCCGGAAACATTGTTCATCAAATTCCATAAAATCTCAGTGACCTATCCGATTCAGTTAAAAATAACACAGCAAAAATTCAACCGGAATTCAAGATCCTATCAATCCTACCAGCTTAATCTAATCTTTCTCAAAGAGCCTTCCTACTAAGCTGAACCACCGGTAAAGCTCTAAGAACCAAGTTGAAACAAAACTCAATCTCTCGGTGCAGATGCGAACTGTGACGCCCCACCTCTATACCCATGCTAGCCAAGAACATTACGGTGATTGCTATCGACCAGCACGGAGAATAAGGCTATTGAGGAGCGACCATCCGTGTAATTTCTTTGCGCGAGCACCGATATGTCAGATAATATAACATGCATTCTATTTCAAGAGGAAATCCGACATACCGACACAAACTCAAAGCTACTACACGGTGGCTATATAAATCCTTCGGAAAACAAATATAGAAATAAGCATAACACAAATCAGTCACAGACAATTCATATCACAAAGGCGGAAAATAGATATGAATATTACACTTGGAAGTGTACATCAGAGTAGTGGTCTGAAAAGATCCACAATATCACAAAAGAATAGTTACATGAGCTACACAAAAGAATAAGTATACATTATGGAGTCTATATCTCAAATGTATACAACAAAAACTACTAATCTAAGTAGTTAACCAAAATCAAGAGAAATCAATCCCAAGAGAGAAGTCAAGCAGAAGCACATGTAACATTTCGGTCTGACCCGAGTATTATTTAATAAGAAAATAATAAACGGATCAGTCTAACTATAGATATCAGATGAAACGATATAGAATCAGAGTTATGACTAAACACATAATAATCACAAGGCCAAGCTGTGATATATAAGTAGTTGATAATCAACAAGAGATTAATCAATATCACAAAATCTACACAAGAATCCAAGAAGTGTCATACTCTTTATTTCGTTCATCAAACCACAAATATTTACGATAATATCAATGTCAATCGCAAAAGTCAATGACGCACAAATTCCAGAAGACTACACAAGAAATCCAGAAATCACAAAAGTCAATGACACACAAATTCACCAATGCACAAATATCGATAGACTTATCAATAGAAATCATGAAAAATTGGTGAAACTCAAATTCTAGAAATCTACACAAGAAATCCAGAAATCACAAAAAAGGGGGGGAAGGCCTATCACAAACGGGAGCATAAAGCTCACCAACACGTGTATCACAAACGGAACGCTAATTCCATGGTCGCTAACCATCACAAATTGAGCCGAAGCTCCACAAACGGCCCGAAGACCATGGGTTGCTACCCCATCACAAATTGAGTCGAAACTCCACAAAACGGGGTTTAGTCTCCCTCGCAGACAAAGAGACATCGCACATTGCTAGTCTAAATCACAAAGATGATTGTCATGATCAGCGAGAAGTGTCGGTTACACTAAGCTAGTAAATATATGAGTTTAGCCTCATGTCCCATAACCACTTGCTTAACTTAAATATTTACGAACAAACTGTAAATCTCCACTAGAAAATTGTCACAAGAGGTTCAATCGAACAAGTCCAAGAATTAACCGACAAAGTAAACGCAAGCGTTTCATACCACTTGTTTTACTAAGCCGTTTAATTAGATTTCTCATACGAGTGAGGTAAAGGTTTGCATATACTAATAGATTGGAAAACGGTTTTATAAACGAATTTGGTATTAAAATAGTATTGAAATCGTTTGAGGAAAGAGTTTTGATAATTACTACTAGTATAGAAAACCTTTATATTTTTTAAAGTGACAAATCACGAAGAAGATTGTCAGAACAATCGATCACAAAAATTCACATACGAAGACGTGAATAAAATCCAACGAAATCGATAAAGGATCCATCGAAATGGATATTCAAAAATCCCTAAAAAGAGTCATCAAAGTCATAATAGATGATAACAACAAATAGGATTATCACGAATCGATTTAAATTGGAATTTCAATCCAAAACGGCAAATTGGACTCAAACAGCAGGTTCAGTCGACTGAACAGAGTTTTCAGTCGACTGACCCTGTACCTGGAAATTTTCCAGGTTCAGGAAACTTTCTGTTTCCAATTTCAGTCGACTGTGCAGAGTTTTTCAGTCGACTGAATCATGCCTGCAAACTCTCAGGTTTCAGGTTCAGTCGACTGAACAGAGTTTTCAGTCGACTGAATCATGCCTGGGCTGTTTTTCAGCCTTATTCAAATGAAGAGCAAACTCTTCCAAAATGCAACCGGACGAACATTGGCTCTAAGGGTTTATGCCAATCGGCAACCCGGCCCTATATGCTCCTCGATGCATCACCGAAAGCATGATCAAACATCCATAAAAGGATTTCACACAAATTTGACTTAAAAACTCAAAAATTGGAGTATTCACAAAACCAATCCAAATCAAGAGCAAATGCACATGAAGAAGTGTTAGGAATTCATACCCAACAACCAAAGATATTATAGTCATAGATGTGAGATAAAAATCTCACCTTTTCTCAAAATCGAACAAGAAGAAGCTTGAAAGCAAATGGAGAATCAACCTCTCTTCAACACAACCCAAATGAGCTTGAATCTATGCAAAAAAACAAGAACATTCCCAAAATTAGGTTTAGGAATTTCTAAAATTGGTAAGAGAACAAGTTGGAGAAGAAGAAGAGAAGCTTACCAATGGGTTCTTCTTGAGTTTGGAGCTAGGAATTTGATTTGCAAGAGAAACTAGGGTTTTGGAGTTTTAATTTCCAATCTCTCCCACCATTAAAGCTAAGAAAACTGAAAAGAGAAAGAAGTGAGGGAGAATGGGGAGAGTGGTTCAGTTTTGGAGCATAAGTTAGCATAGGGCTGAGCCCAAAAAACCAAACCCAAAGTAAAAAGTAGCAGAAATCAACTTTCCCCAAACATATTGAAGCTTATACTCAAAAAGGTCGCAAACGGCATTTTAAACTTAATGGGAGTGGTCCCGAGCCCTAATTCGACCGTATGCAAAAAGTAGCTTTTCGGATTAAAATCCGACTAACGATAAAATATTTAAATAAAATATTTAAATATAAAATCGATAAATATGCGGGTTGTTACAGACTCCCCTCCTTAAAGAAATTGCGTCCTCGCAATATTACAAGAAGAAGATATATAGTAACAACCATAAAAGCATATTCAACACAAAATAAGTTTGAAATAAGAATTTCACCTCAAAGAGCACGAGAAAGTAAGTCCGGATGTGTACGCTCGATGTACTCTCTAGATTCCCAAGAACAATCCTTAGGATTTGAAGACCATTGAACTTTAACAAGCGGAACATCTTTATTTCGAAGTCGTTTGACTTCCGAAGCAATGATACGAATAGGATGTTGCTCATAAGTTAAATTAGGCGAAACTTCAATCTCTTCCACAACACCGGGCTCAAGAATAGAATCGGAATCTCGAAGACATTTCCGAAGTTGAGAAACGTGAAACACGTCATGCATAGCAGAAAACTGAGCCGGTAATAAAAGGCGATAAGCCATGGAACCAATACGTTCGGTGATAGGTAATGGCCCAATATATCGAGGCGCAAGTTTTCCCGATCGACTGAAACGTACAACACCTTTCATTGGTGAAACACGAATAAACACAAGATCTCCCACAGAAAATTCTAACTTCCTTCTCCGGTTATCGGCATAGGATTTTTGTCTACTCTGGGCTTCTCTCATCCTATGAAGAATAAGATCAATCTTTTCTGTGGAATCACGAATAAAATCTGGACCTAAAGCCAGCTTCTCACCGGCCTCAAGCCAACAAGAAGGAGATCGACATGGCCTTCCATAGAGTGCCTCAAAAGGTGCCATACCAATACTAGATTGGAAGCTATTATTATAGGAAAATTCAACAAGTGAAATATGATCTTCCCAACCTCCACCAAAATCAAGCACACAAGAACGAAGAAGATCTTCAAGAGTTTGATTCACACGCTCATTTTGTCCATCGGACTGGGGGTGATAAGCGGTGCTAAAATTAAGCCTCGTTCCTAAAGCTTTTTGAAGACTCTTCCAAAATCCACTAGTAAACAATGGATCACGATCACTAACAATAGAAGTAGGAACACCATGCAATTTAACAATTTCTTTGATAAATATTTTGGCCAAAAGAGGAACGGTTCGGTTAGACCGAACGGGAATAAAATGGGCGGATTTAGTAAGTCTATCAACAATTACCCATAAGCTATCATAACCCGATCGAGAACGGGGAAGGCCATCTATAAAATCCATGGAAATTTGATCCCACTTCCAAACTGGAATTTCTAAAGGTTGCAATAACCCTCCGGGCCTTTGATGTTCGGCCTTAACGAGTTGGCAAGTCATGCAACGTTTAACGAAGTTAGCGATGTCAAGTTTCATTCCCTCCCAATAATAAAGTCGCTTCATATCCGCGTACATTTTACTACTACCGGGATGAAAGGTAAATTTAGAGTGGTGAGAATCTTCTAAAATATCTTTACGAAGATCCCTAACATTTGGCATGATAAGTCTACCAAATTTCCGAATGCCGCCACGAGAATCGATATTAAAGTCTTTCAAACCTTCAATATCAATTTTATCCTTAATATTTTGGCCAAGAAGAACCAATTCAGTATCTAGCCTTTGAGCTTCAAGAATGCGGTCTAAAAGAGATGGATGAGCCTCAAGGCTACATAAAACAAATGATGAGCATAAATGGGAAATACGGTCTCGAATTTCGCAAGTGGATAAAATCTCGGGATCGTTCCATTCGGATATCATCATAGAAACAACAGCTTGTTGTTTACGGCTAAGAGCATCGGCGACAAGATTACCCTTACCGGGAGTATAAAGAATATCAAGATCATATGGTGCAAGAAATTCGAGCCAACACTGTTGACGCAAATTAAGTTCCTTTTGAGAGAATAAATATTTCAAAGACTTATGATCTGTGTAAAGAACAAATTTCTCTCCTAAGAGATAATGACGCCAAATCCGAAGAGCAAAAACAATAGCCACGAGCTCTAAATCATGAGTGGCATATCTAGTCTCAGCAGGCTTTAATTGCCTAGAAGCATAAGCAATAACGCGTTCCTTTTGCATAAGAACGACACCCAAACCAATGCGACTAGTGTAACGACCCAAAATTTTTTTAAATTAAAATTTGAATATTTAATTAATTTTAAATATTAATAAGTGAATTTATAAGTCGAATAAATTTTTATTTGAATTATTGGAATTAATTGAATAATTAAATCGATAATTTAATACGTTAAATTATGGAAATAATTGAAAATTGGGTTAAATATGATTGAAAATGATTTGTAAAATTTTATTTTATCATATTGAAGTTAGAATGATATTTTAGAACTTTTAAAATCGATTTAAAAATTAATTTGTGAAAATTGAATATTTTAATATTTAAATCGACTAGTAAAAATAGTCAATTTTTGAACAGTCTCAGAATTGAACGAAACCAGTTCCATTGGATCCGTAATAGTTAGTTATTTTCGGATTTCAATTTTCGTATCAATCGGAGCTATCGTTTGATCGTGGCAGCTCTAAACGCATCGATTTATTTTTAATTTAAATTTGACGAGTAAAAATAGCCATTTTTCAAAAAGTCTCGGATTTCGACGAAACCTGTTTCATCGGATCCGTAATGTGATATTATTGTAAGGTTTCAAATTTCAAGTCAATTGGATTTACCGTTTGTCCGGTACGAATTAAAACGCCTAGAAATCGATTTAAATCGGTTTAATTTAAATTGAACGTTTGTAGCCATAACTCGCACAGATGTCCGAATTAGCTTCCGAAACCTGTTCCATTGTGTCCGGAACGCGGGATAAACCCTAGGTACGTCAGTTTCGGCGCGTAAATCGGAGTTCGGAATTTCCGGATGAATAGTGTCGATCGTTTCTCTATAAATAGACCCACACCCCCTTCATAATAAAATAAAAATAAAAACCTAATTTATAAAACCCTAGCCGCCGTTCACCCCATGAATGGCCAGAAATCTCTAAGCTTCTCCTCCAATTATCTTCCCATCCGTGAATTAATTCAACAAACGTTCAACACGAAGGTTGTAGAGGGTGGTGAGATCTCCACATCCGACGGTGGAGATGGGATATGGTGAAGCATGGAGGCCCTAAAATTGCCGCGTTCTCTACAGCCTTTGCACGCATTTCGAGGGCCAATCAAGGGCCGAGCTCCACGTGCTTCAGGCCGAATATAGTGGAGGTCGAGAGCTTCAAGATGGTGGTGGTTTGATCGTGTATAGTCGAGTATTGGTGGAGTATTATTAAACCCTAGTTCAAGCTATTGGGTTCGGTTGTATATTGGTGCGGCCTGGAGATGATAACGAGGGGGAAGAAGAAGGGATGGAGGGCTGTGATCAGGTTGGAGGTGGATCCTAAGGCCTGGATTGCTTAGGGTATAAAATTAAAAAGGATTTGTAAATTTGTTTATATAAATCGTGTACAAACTTGTAAAATACATAACTTTTTCATACGAGGTCGAAAACGCGCGAAACCAATTGCGTTGGAATCGTATGGACGAGCACTACGCGATGGAAATGGTTTGGAGTCATTTGGAGTTAGTGAGAATTTTGGGTATTCGAAATAAATCGCTAAAACGGAAAATGAAACCAAGGTGAGAACTTCTCACTCAATCGAATCAGTTTCGATTTTATTTTAAATAGTTAGATTTAAAATATTTGAATGCATGTTTGAATGATGATTAATATCTATTGATTGTTAAAATAGACATTATACGCCGTTAGAAAGCGGATGTTATTTAATAAAAACATATACCGCGAATATTTCATAAACAGTGAAATTGGTATTATATATAATAGCAATATATATATATTGGCATATGTATATATTGGAGTTATTGATTTCCCGCATTTTTGTTTAGCGGATGAGAACCTATTGCGCCGTTATTAAGCGGATAATATTTAATAAGAACATATACCGCGATAATTTCGTACTGGAGCGAAATTGGTATTGTGCTAATGTTTGTGGATGCAGGAAAACAGGTTGGAGGGATCCAACTGGATTCCTCAACAGTTTTTATTTGATTTCAGATATTTTGATATTTGATGGATTATCATATCGATATATGATGTCGTTGTAGTCGTGATTGACTATTTGGTGTGTAGCATCATTGGACCCAGATTTTGGGATTTTAAAATGATTATAAAGTGATTTTTGAAAATATACAATATTTTTAGAATTGATCCATTCTAAATAAATAAGCGTTAAAATTTTTAAAGTTATAGAAATTATGATTTTGTGAAATATAGTTAAAAGCCGATTTTTGAGAAATATGAACTAATGATTTTATAAAATAGTTTAGATTGGATTTTTGAATATATTATAAAAGTTTAAAATATAGGATTTATAAAATTTGATTATTTTATAAATTAAATGATGAAATTATAAAGGAGTTTAAAGACGTTTTTAAAAAATATAAATATGAATTGATTTATATAAGAGATTTATAAATGGATATTTATAAATTGAGATATTGAAATTATAAAACGAGTTTTTGTAAGTGTTTGAATGAAGTGAAAATGAATTTCATTAAAGAATGAAATTTATAGAATTATAAACGGTGAAGTTATAAATGGAATTTTATAAACAGTAGGTTTATAAAATTTATAAAGTTATTTGAAGAATAGATTTGGTTAAATGAATGAATCTTATAAGTTATAAGATTTATAATTTGGGAAGTTAAAAAGAACGATTTTATAAAATAATCGTTTTATAAGTATTTAACTTATAATATGAACTTTTAGTTTATAATTGAGTTATAAACTGGAATAGGTTAATAAAAGAATTTATAAAAAGGAAGTTTTTATAAATAAATAGAAATGGAATTTATAAACGTTGTTTTATAAATTCGCAAATGACTTATTTTGATAAGAAAATTTGTTAAAACCTATAAGTGGAGTTATATTCACATTTTTGAATAGTGAATAACCCTTTGAATTAAAATGAATAAAAGGATGAAATTTGTTAACAAAGTATATTCACGTTTTTGAATAGTGAATAACACGTTAAAGAAATTGTTTTGGATTTGGATGTTTTAAATAGAATTAAAACGATCTAACGATGTTTTAAATGTGTTGAGATTAGAAACCATAGATTTCAACATTTATTATTGAAATAGACGTTTTCGAGAAATAGAAGGAAATAATGGACTATAACACTGTTGTTATAGTAAATGATTTCCGAAAGGAAATGTTTTGTGTAGTATTGGGATTTATATATCTATTTTAATTTCGAATCCCTATACTAGTGAATTTGGGTTGTCGTAACGATGTTTTACGCAACATTCGTTTTGGCCCAAATAAATATGTTTAAGAGAATGATTTCCTTAAAGAATGAAATATATACTTAATCTCGATTTAAGTATATTGAATATTTTTCAAGTGTTGGAAATAAATAAAATTTGTGAACTACTTATGAATGTATAAGTATGGAAATGTTTTCCAATATAAAGTGAATATTTTGAGAATTTATCTTTTTGAAGATAAATTGAAAAGGAATATTGAAATGAATAATTGAAATCGAATATTCATAGATATTTTGGATTGTAAATTCACTATTGAATTTATAAATGAAATTGGAAAATGGGTTTAAAAATAAATATTGATTTATTTTTGAAGTGTGAAACTATATATCTAGTGAAGATATTTTTGGAAAATAAATAATTTGGAAAATTATTTGGAAACTGGTGATGTGTGCATATCCAGTGATAGTTCAATAACCGACTATCAATATTTCCCTTTGAATGGGTATTTGATGTGATTTGTTTGAATTTGAATGGCACACTTATTTTTGAATAAGCGCTCACTATTCGGGTTAACCGGGAAAGGACCATGGGGTCGTATAACCCATTCCGAATATGTGATACGTCGTTATGAATTGCATTTGAAGATCGGTGTTGAAGACCCGGTATTTGCGAGAGCGATAGGATGACCTGTCGATTTACTCTGCACCGAGTTGCTCCGGTATAGAGTTCTCCATATATGATGGTGAATCCGATCAGGATTGTGAATATCTGGATTGCAAGGACTTCTATGTAAGTGCCTTCGGTTTTGTTCGATCCCGGAACAGACTTGTATGGATTGTGTGTCTGACATTACAAGTTGAGATATAAAGCCGATTTCTTTCAGATATATTTCTGTTGGTGGCGAAGAATTTATTCTTTTAGCTTAACACCCTTCTCTGAGACGTACGAGCTCAGAGGTTATATAATTGAAGTTATCAGCGATATATTCCCAATTTGGTAATGTGACATGCTGAGTGTTGCTGTAAATGATCATTGTGTTGATTATTGTGATAGGATCGTTTATTTGATCGTCTATCTTAGTGATCATTGTGTTGATCATTTGTTGACCCAAAGCATGGCTTTTGTATAAAGTATGTTTTGTGGACGTGACTTCGTCGAGCCTCACACCCCGGAAATGGTCAAAACAGGAAAGATGCGGCAAGGTTATGAGGGGTAGCACCCTTTAGGGTATGTACATTTCCTTCTGGATAGAGGTGGTATCATGGTATGGAGCCCAGATATTTAACCTATGTGGTTACTACAAATTTATTACTTTGTGGTTGTTGGTTTTCGGGATCCCGTGAGAAAGGTCGTTTACGATCGGGGAATGGCGTGCTCGTGTCAGTAGTTACCCAGTTAGGGGTAACCCGGCCTTGTGTTGGCAGAGTTCCGGTTTGGTTCTCGGGGATGTCTTTCCAGAGGCATTCTCAAGTGGCAATGGGAAGTTCCTTGGCCTGACCATTTGTTGGAAATCCAATTCCCAATACGAAACTTGTACGGTTTTAGTTGTAGAACCTATCATTCACTTATGGTGTCGCAACACTGTTTGGATGGTAGCTATAGTAGGCATAGTTCGAAATGTCTATGTTGGCTAAGATTTATATTCTACTTTCGAAATCAATTTTTTTCTACACTATGCACTAGTAATAATATCAAATGTTATTTTAAATGCGTATCAAGCATCTTTGACTATCATAAGGAGAAATCTCCTCCGATTCTGCGTTTGCATTGTGTGTGCGTGCGGGAGGCCTTATGGTAGTCTCATTTTTAAAAGCATTGCGAATTGAATTCAAAAATATCTCTCTATTTTGATTTTAAAGTTAAATAAACTGTTTTGAGTCCTCACACCAGTCTTGTTAAGCTATTGGGCTATGTGATGGGGGGTTCTCGCTTCGCGGTTAGGTGGCGAACGGGAGACTCTTACTCCCACACATCCTCTTTTAGGGGGTTGGTTAGGTGTAACCTGAGACAGTCGAGAGGCTGGCCGTAAAAGCAAGTTTGGGGTACTAGTGTAAGCCACGGTGGGGCTAGGATGGTTGAAAAGCCCACTGGTTGTGACCACTGGCTCGTCTCTTTACAGTTGGTAACAGAGCATATGGTTAAGCGACAACCATGGTTCTGTTGGGTATTACTCATTAGAGATAGAGTCAGCAGTACTCTAGATTGAGTTTGAGTGTAATAATAGATATGAGAGCGTATTTGTTAGTGAATATAAATTGTTTTATATTGTGTTGACTTATCGGTTGATTGTTTATAGATTCCAGTCGATGTAGTCTAGCTAACTATCGTAGATAGGAGTTTCTAAACTCTTAAACAAGATAAACCGACACAGTATTGTTTTTAAATTGGGTAAATGAAATAATTTTACCTTGAGTATATTTTTATATATATAAAAGGAATAATTTTTCAAAATTATTAAAGTGTATATAAGTTGATTGTTTGGTTGTTTGAATAATCTAAATTAAAGGATAATTGTATAAGCAAAAAAAGAATTATAAGAATTGAATTATAATTAAAGTAATTTACAATTGTGAAATAAACTTATATATATATGAGAAGTGAAACTAATGAATATATTTATGAATATGAGTTGTAAATAAAAATGAATTTAAAGTTAAATGGAATATAACTTAAGAGATCAAAATAAATTCATTAAAACTAATGTTATTGGAAGCTGAAAGATTTAATGAATGTAAGCAAAGGAATTTGGTTGTATTTAATATACATTGGTTGTTATATGATTGTTAGATGATTGTATATAATCCATTAAGTGTTAATTAAATTAAATTAATGAAATTGAAAGCTAAAGTAATTGAAATTCAATTAGAAGTTAAGTGAATCTTAAATAAATTGAATTTGAATTGCAAGTGAACCAACTTGAATATGAATTAGTGAATATAAACTAATTGAAAATAAATGTTAGTAAGAACATCCACTGTTAATGAATCAAATGTGATTAAATTGAAAAACCAATTCATTGAATATTAATGAGAATATGAATGAATATATATTGGTTATGAATTGTTGGATGTTAGTTTGTTGATGTTTGCATTTGTTGTTTTGTTGCATTCGCTATGTTGGCATGTATAGTTATTATGTTGCTATATGATGTATATTGATACTATTGTCTATATGCATGTTCTCATGTTGTTTGTTGAGTGATTAGTAGGTGCGGATCGCGTTTGCTTCGCATTTGGAGCTCGCTTTTGCGCTATATTAGCCGTATATGCTCGCTAATAAAATATAAGGTACATATCTTGGATTACATACCGTACTTTTACACATTTTTCCCTGCGGGATGCCTCATTACTTGATGAGATGTATATTTGTGATATATATACTGTCATTTTTATTTTCGGATCGAGCCGCGCAAAGGAGACTATGGCGAATTTTTCCGAAAATATAAGGCGTTAGAAAATTTTTGAGGAAATTGGAAAATTTTGAAAACTTTAACTTTGATTTGAAGTTGAAAGTTAAACAATAATAATTGTTTTTGAAAGGATAACTAAGTATGATTTGGAAAACTTAGTAAGTTATTATAAGAAATTTAATTATGAATTTTGGGAAAATTAATAGATTCTGTAATTTTTCTTACTTGTTAATTTCGAGGACGAAATTCTTTTAAGGGGGAAAGATGGTAACGACCCAGAATTTTATTAAATTAAAATTTGAATATTTAATTAATTTTAAATATTAATAAGTGAATTTATAAGTCGAATAAATTTTTATTTGAATTATTGGAATTAATTGAATAATTAAATCGATAATTTAATACATTAAATTATGGAAATAATTGAAAATTGGGTTAAATATGATTGAAAATGATTTGTAAAATTTTATTTTATCATATTGAAGTTAGAATGATATTTTAGAACTTTTAAAATCGATTTAAAAGTTAATTTGTGAAAATTGAATATTTTAATATTTAAATCGACTAGTAAAAATAGTCAATTTTTGAACAGTCTCAGAATTGAACGAAACCAGTTCCATTGGATCCGTAATAGTTAGTTATTACCGGATTTCAATTTTCGTATCAATCGGAACTATCGTTTGATCGTGGCAGCTCGAAACGCATCGATTTATTTTTAATTTAAATTTGACGAGTAAAAATAGCCATTTTTCAAAAAGTCTCGGATTTCGACGAAACCAGTTTCATCGGATCCAAAATGTGATATTATTGTAAGGTTTCAAATTTCAAGTCAATTGGATTTACCGTTTGTCCGGTACGAATTAAAACGCCTAGAAATCGATTTAAATCGGTTTAATTTAAATTGAACGTTTGTAGCCATAACTCGCACAGATATCCGAATTAGCTTCCGAAACCTGTTCCATTGTGTCCGGAACGCGGGATAAACCCTAGGTACGTCAGTTTCGGCGCGTAAATCGGAGTTCGGAATTTCCGGATGAATAGTGTCGATCTTTTCTCTATAAATAGACCCACACCCCCTTCATAATAAAAAAAAAATAAAAACCTAATTTATAAAACCCTAGCCGCCATTCACCCCATGAATGGCCAGAAATCTCTAAGCTTCTCCTCCAATTATCTTCCCATCCGTGAATTAATTCAACAAACGTTCAACACGAAGGTTGTAGAGGGTGGTGAGATCTCCACATCCAACGGTGGAGATGGGATATGGTGAAGCATGGAGGCCCTAAAATTGCCGCGTTCTCTATAGCCTTTGCACGCATTTCGAGGGCCAATCAAGGGCCGAGCTCCACGTGCTTCGGGCCGAATATAGTGGAGGTCGAGAGCTTCAAGATGGTGGTGGTTTGATCGTGTATAGTCGAGTATTGGTGGAGTATTATTAAACCCTAGTTCAAGCTATTGGGTTCGGTTGTATATTGGTGCGGCCTGGAGATGATAACGAGGGGGAAGAAGAAGGGATGGAGGGCTGTGATCAGGTTGGAGGTGGATCCTAAGGCCTGGATTGCTTAGGGTATAAAATTAAAAAGGATTTGTAAATTTGTTTATATAAATCGTGTACAAACTTGTAAAATACATAACTTTTTCATACGAGGTCGAAAACGCGCGAAACCAGTTGCGTTGGAATCGTATGGACGAGCACTACGCGATGGAATTGGTTTGGAGTCGTTTGGAGTTAGTGAGAATTTTGGGTAAAATTAAACGTCCGTTTAATTTTATTCGAAATAAATCGCTAAAACGGAAAATGAAACCAAGGTGAGAACTTCTCACTCAATCGAATCAGTTTCGATTTTATTTTAAATAGTTAGATTTAAAATATTTGAATGCATGTTTGAATGATGATTAATATCTATTGATTGTTAAAATAGACATTATACGCCGTTAGTAAGCGGATGTTATTTAATAAAAACATATACCGCGAATATTTCATAAACAGTGAAATTGGTATTATATATAATAGCAATATATATATATTGGCATATGTATATATTGGAGTTATTGATTTCCCGCATTTTTGTTTAGCGGATGAGACCCTATTGCGCCGTTATTAAGCGGATAATATTTAATAAGAACATATACCGCGATAATTTCGTACTGGAGCGAAATTGGTATTGTGCTAATGTTTGTGGATGCAGGAAAACAGGTTGGAGGGATCCAACTGGATTCCTCAACAGTTTTTATTTGATTTCAGATATTTTGATATTTGATGGATTATCATATCGATATATGATGTCGTTGTAGTCGTGATTGACTATTTGGTGTGTAGCATCATTGGACCCAGATTTTGGGATTTTAAAATGATTATAAAGTGATTTTTGAAAATATACAATATTTTTAGAATTGATCCATTCTAAATAAATAAGCGTTAAAATTTTTAAAGTTATAGAAATTATGATTTTGTGAAATATAGTTAAAAGCAGATTTTTGAGAAATATGAACTAATGATTTTATAAAATAGTTTAGATTGGATTTTTGAATATATTATAAAAGTTTAAAATATAGGATTTATAAAATTTGATTATTTTATAAATCAAAATGATGAAATTATAAAGGAGTTTAAAGACGTTTTTAAAAAATATAAATATGAATTGATTTATATAAGAGATTTATAAATGGATATTTATAAATTGAGATATTGAAATTATAAAACGAGTTTTTGTAAGTGTTTGAATGAAGTGAAAATGAATTTCATTAAAGAATGAAATTTATAGAATTATAAACGGTGAAGTTATAAATGGAATTTTATAAACAGTAGGTTTATAAAATTTATAAAGTTATTTGAAGAATAGATTTGGTTAAATGAATGAATCTTATAAGTTATAAGATTTATAATTTGGGAAGTTAAAAAGAACGATTTTATAAAATAATCGTTTTATAAGTATTTAACTTATAATATGAACTTTTAGTTTATAATTGAGTTATAAACTGGAATAGGTTAATAAAAGAATTTATAAAAAGGAAGTTTTTATAAATAAATAGAAATGGAATTTATAAACGTTGTTTTACAAATTCGCAAATGACTTATTTTGATAAGAAAATTTGTTAAAACCTATAAGTGGAGTTATATTCACATTTTTGAATAGTGAATAACCCTTTGAATTAAAATGAACAAAAGGATGAAATTTGTTAACAAAGTATATTCACGTTTTTGAATAGTGAATAACACGTTAAAGAAATTGTTTTGGATTTGGATGTTTTAAATAGAATTAAAACGATCTAACGATGTTTTAAATGTGTTGAGATTCGAAACCATAGATTTCAACATTTATTGTTGAAATAGACGTTTTCGAGAAATAGAAGGAAATAATGGACTATAACACTGTTGTTATTGTAAATGATTTCCGAAAGGAAATGTTTTGTGTAGTATTGGGATTTATATATCTATTTTAATTTCGAATCCCTATACTAGTGAATTTGGGTTGTCGTAACGATGTTTTACGCAACATTCGTTTTGGCCCAAATAAATATGTTTAAGAGAATGATTTCCTTAAAGAATGAAATATATACTTAATCTCGATTTAAGTATATTGAATATTTTCCAAGTGTTGGAAATAAATAAAATTTGTGAACTACTTATGAATGTATAAGTATGGAAATGTTTTCCAATATAAAGTGAATATTTTGAGAATTTATCTTTTTGAAGATAAATTGAAAAGGAATATTGAAATGAATAATTGAAATCGAATATTCATAGATATTTTGGATTGTAAATTCACTATTGAATTTATAAATGAAATTGGAAAATGGGTTTAAAAATAAATATTGATTTATTTTTGAAGTGTGAAACTATATATCTAGTGAAGATATTTTTGGAAAATAAATAATTTGGAAAATTATTTGGAAACTGGTGATGTGTGCATATCCAGTGATAGTTCAATAACCGACTATCAATATTTCCCTTTGAATGGGTATTTGATGTGATTTGTTTGAATTTGAATGTCACACTTATTTTTGAATAAGCGCTCACTATTCGGGTTAACCGGGAAAGGACCATGGGGTCGTATAACCCATTCCGAATATGTGATACGTCGTTATGAATTGCATTTGAAGATCGGTGTTGAAGACCCCGTATTTGCGAGAGCGATAGGATGACCTGTCGATTTACTCTGCACCGAGTTGCTCCGGTATAGAGTTCTCCATATGTGATGGTGAATCCGATCAGGATTGTGAATATCCGGATTGCAAGGACTTCTTTGTAAGTGCCTTCGGTTTTGTTCGATCCCGGAACAGACTTGTATGGATTGTGTGTCTGACATTACAAGTTGAGATATAAAGCCGATTTCTTTTAAATATATTTCTGTTGGTGGCGAATAATTTATTCTTTTAGCTTAACACCCTTCTCTGAGACGTACGAGCTCAGAGGTTATATAGTTGAAGTTATCAGCGATATATTCCCAATTTGGTAATGTGACATGCTGAGTGTTGCTGTAAATGATCATTGTGTTGATTATTGTGATAGGATCGTTTATTTGATCGTCTATCTTAGTGATCATTGTGTTGATCATTTGTTGACCCAAAGCATGGCTTTTGTATAAAGTATGTTTTTGTGGACGTGACTTCGTCGAGCCTCACACCCCGGAAATGGTCAAAACAGGAAAGATGCGGCAAGGTTATGAGGGGTAGCACCCTTTAGGGTATGTACATTTCCTTCTGGATAGAGGTGGTATCATGGTATGAAGCCCAGATATTTGACCTATGTGGTTACTACGAATTTATTACTTTGTGGTTGTTGGTTTTCGGGATCCCGTGAGAAAGGTCGTTTACGATCGGGGAATGGCGTGCTCGTGTCAGTAGTTACCCAGTTAGGGGTAACCCGGCCTTGTGTTGGCAGAGTTCCGGTTTGGTTCTCGGGGATGTCTTTCCAGAGGCATTCTCATGTGGCAATGGGAAGTTCCTTGGCCTGACCATTTGTTGGAAATTCAATTCCCAATACGAAACTTGTACGGTTTTAGTTGTAGAACCTATCATTCACTTATGGTGTCGCAACACTGTTTGGATGGTAGCTATAGTAGGCATAGTTCGAAATGTCTATGTTGGCTAAGATTTATATTCTACTTTCGAAATCATTTTTTTTCTACACTATGCACTAGTAATAATATCAAATGTTATTTTAAATGCGTATCAAGCATCTTTGACTATCATAAGGAGAAATCTCCTCCGATTCTGCGTTTGCATTGTGTGTGCGTGCGGGAGGCCTTATGGTAGTCTCATTTTTAAAAGCATTGCGAATTGAATTCAAAAATATCTCTCTATTTTGATTTTAAAGTTAAATAAACTGTTTTGAGTTCTCACACCAGTCACATGACTGACTCGGAGTTTATTGTTTTCCTTCCTAAACTCTGGGTGCCCACCAATTTCCACACCGGCAGTCAAGAGTTAGGTTTATCAGGATATTCTGGATATTCTTGAGTTGCTGGAGGCAAGCTGGATGGCATGGCGTATTACTAGTTTATATAGTATTTCTTTTTCCACTGCACTGTTTGTTGTTGTTGTTGCACACTCTGATGATATGATGAAATGTAATGAAATGTGATGTAATGTAATAACTGATATTGTTCTTTGTTTAAAGATTATTCACTTATTATTATATGTTGTTCCGCTGCGAATTGTGAGATTCTGATGTTGTTCTGTTGTTCTCTGTTCCGTCCTATTTTGTTCTATCTTCTTTCTCTTCTATTCTCTTTTTCTTTCTGTCCCGTTTCTATTTTTCTAGATATTCTATTTTCTTTTCTGTTTTCTCTCCTCTCTATTTTCTATTTCCTTTTCCCTCTATCTTCTATCTTTTTCTTTTCTTAAATATTTCTTAAAACCCCTAAGGGTTCGTATTTTCGTTCATCTTGAATTAATCAATGGAGAATAGTGTCTATTCAAGGAGTACGGATTTACGGGTCTTTACAACTAGCATCGGTATAAACAACGAAATCTTGATTCCCATCCGGAATAACAAGAATAGGAGCATCAGAAAGAAGTTCTTTTAATTTCTGAAAAGAAGCTTCACATTTGTCCGACCAAATGTATTTAACACCTTTCTTCGTCAAGCTAGTGAGAGGCACGGAAATCTTAGAAAAGTCTTTGATAAAACGACGGTAATAGCCCGCCAATCCGAGAAAAATACGAATCTCTGTCACACTCTCCGGTCTCTTCCAATCTTGAATCTCTTCAATCTTTGAAGGATCCACGGAAATTCTGGATGCAGAAATAATGTGACCGAGAAACTTCACACGAGATTGCCAAAAGTGGCACTTAGAAATTTTTTCCTTCAATTGATTACTCCTAAGAGTTTCCAACACAATCCGAAGATGTTTTTCATGCTCCTCCTCGGTTTTAGAATAAACAAGAATATCATCGATAAAGATGAGAACAAACCGGTCGAGAAAGTATTTAAAAGCTCGATTCATTGAGTCAACGAAATAAGCCGGGGCATTTGTTAACCCAAATGGCATAACAAGCCATTCATAAGATCCATATCGAGTACGGAACGATGTCAAAGGAATGCTATCCTCTGCAATACGAAGCTGATGAAAACCGGTAGTCAAGTCCAATTGTGAAAAGACTCTAGCACCACTAAGTTGATCGAATAGATCATCAATCCGAGGTAAAGGATATTTATTTTTGATAGTAAGATCATTAAGCTTGCGGTAGTCAACGCAAAGCCTAAGTGTACCATCGGATTTCATCACAAAAATAGCTGAAGCTCCCCAAGGCGAGGAACTAGAGCGAATAAATAGCTTCGTTTCCAATTCAGATAATTGTTTACGCATCTCCTCGTTTTCTTTATTGGACATACGATAAGGAGGACGAGTGATAGGTTGAGCTCCCGGAATAAGATTAATTCTGAACTCAATTGCTCGCTTAGGTGGTAATCCTAAAACGGGCTCGAATATGTCGGAAAATTCACAAACGACGTGAATAAGAGAAATAATATCACCCTCATCATCATCATCGTCATCACGAGGATTTAAAGAATATAAAGATGCAACCAAAGCAGAATCTGAATCTTTAAGAATAACAGAAACCTGATTAACAGATTGAGGATGTCGAAGATGAATAGTTCGCTCAGGACATAGGATATGAGCTCCATAATGGTTAAGCCAATCCATTCCCAAAATCATTCCAAAGCCTAAATAACGCATGACATGCAAATCGGCTCGGAAAGAAAAATCACACAAAATAATCTCGACATCTTTACACAATAAACTGATTGTTGCGGATCCACCAACCGGATTCGCAATTCTCAAAGAAGTCATTAAAGACAAAACATCCAAAGAAAAAGTATCAACGAGTTCCTTTGATATAAAAGAATGAGACGCACCCGTATCAAAAAGAACTCGAATAGGATGATCACGAAACAAAATAATTCCATCTAGAATAGAATGAGAAATACCTTGGCCACGAGATGTGTTGCCAGGGGCTTGAGCAACATTTAACTTTCCCTCCTTCTTGCCCTGAAGCTTGGGGCATGAAGATATAACATGACCGGGAACTTTGCAGTAGCGACAAGAAAGAGACTTTGGGCACTTGTTCGCATAATGGTCCTTCGAACCACAATTATAGCATTCCCCATGACCAAAGGAAGAAGTCTTTGTCATGGAGGTTGCTTGCTTCCCTTTCTTATTGGGATAAGGGCCTTTGAATTTGTTTGGCCTCTTTCTGTTGTTGAAGTTTGGTTTGGAACCCACCACTTCAACATCATTCTCCCTATCCGCCTCTTCAAGACGAAGAGCGATATCAACGAGTTGTTCGAAAGAAACTTCTAATTTTAGGAGTAATGGCTTCTTGAGACTTTTGTTTAAGCCATAAACAAATCTTTGATTCTTCTTCAGAGGTGTGTTGATGTATTCAACCCCATATTTGGAAAGCAACTCGAAGGAGGCGACGTAATCAGTCATGGATGACTCACCTTGAACAAGGTCTATAAATCATCGAGCCAATGTCACTTTTTCTGCTTCTGGTACGAATTTTAACTCGAAGCGCTCTCGGAATTTCTCCCAGGTGAGATCCGCTTCATTAATCTCAGAAATAAGAAGTTCATACCAGTCCAACGCTCTTTCTCGGAGCATACTAGAGGCCACCTGAACTCGGTGAAGGTCAATAAGATTCATGCGAGAAAAGATTCGATCGCATGACCTTAGCCAGGCATGTACTTCAATAACAGTTTCGGAACCCTTGAATGGCTCCCCACCCAAATTTGTGTAATCGCTGCACAAGCGTGCAAATCCCGACTTTGGGTGAGTAGGTTCCGGGTTAGCTCCAGCTGCTTGAGCATTTGTCACTAAATCAAGAAGCTGTTGAGCAGTCATAAAAACTCCATCCTGGGGCGGAGTGCTAGATGGCACGGCTCTGGGGCGGCCAGGTCTAGACATTTCTCTTCCTTTAGAAAGAAAGAAGAGGAAGAAAAAGGTTATTCACCAAATTGAATATCAAGCAATCTTCATAGACAAAACATGGAATCATAAAAGAAAATAGGATAGAACGGTACGTAGACCCGAATAAAATCCTAAAGCACGACTCCTAAGATGAACTTAGGACGATGATCCTTGTTATAATATTCCATATTGTTCCGAAGTTTGGCTCTGATACAAAGCTGTGATGCCCTACCTCTATACCCACGCTAGCCAAGAACATTACGGTGATTGCTGTCGACTAGCACGGAGAATAAGGCTGTTGAGGAGCGACCATCCGTGTAATTTCTTTGCGCGAGCACCGATATGTCAGATAATATAACATGCATTCTATTTCAAGAGGAAATCCAACATACCGATACAAACTCAAAGCTACTACACGGTGGCTATATAAATCCTTCGGAAAACAAATATAGAAATAAGCATAACACAAATCAGTCACAGACAATTCATATCACAAAGGCGGAAAATAGATATGAATATTACACTTGGAAGTGTACATCAGAGTAGTGGTCTGAAAAGATCCACAATATCACAAAAGAATAGTTACATGAGCTACACAAAAGAATAAGTATACATTATGGAGTCTATATCTCAAATGTATACAACAAAAACTACTAATCTAAGTAGTTAACCAAAAGCAAGAGAAATCAATCCCAAGAGAGAAGTCAAGCAGAAGCACCTGTAACATCTCGGTCTGACTCGAGTATTATTTAATAAGAAAATAATAAACGGATCAGTCTAACTATAGATATCAGATGAAACGATATAGAATCAGAGTTATGGCTAAACACATAATAATCACAAGGCCAAGCTGTGATATATAAGTAGTTGATAATCAACAAGAGATTAATCAATATCACAAAATCTACACAAGAATCCAAGAAGTGTCATACTCTTTATTTCGTTCATCAAACCACAAATATTGACGATAATATCAATGTCAATCGGAAAAGTCAACGACGCACAAATTCCAGAAGACTACACAAGAAATCCAGAAATCACAAAAGTCAATGACACACAAATTCACCAATGCACAAATATCGATAAGACTTATCAATAGAAATCACGAAAAATTGGTGAAACACAAATTCTAGGAATCTACACAAGAATTCCAGAAATCACAAAAAAGGGGGGGGGGGGGGAAGGCCTATCACAAACGGGAGCATAAAGCTCACCAACATGTGTATCACAAACGGAACGCTAATTCCATGGTCGCTAACCATCACAAATTGAGCCGAAGCTCCACAAACGGCCCGAAGACCATGGGTTGCTACCCCATCACAAATTGAGTCGAAACTCCACAAAACAGGGTTTATTCTCCCTCGCAGACAAAGAGACATCGCACATTGCTAGTCTAAATCACAAAGATGATCGTCATGATCAGCGAGAAGTGTCGATTACACTAAGCTAGTAAATATATGAGTTTAGCCTCATGTCCCATAACCACTTGCTTAATTTAAATATTTACGAACAAACTGTAAATCTCCACTAGAAAATTATCACAAGAGGTTCAATCGAACAAGTCCAAGAATTAACCGACGAAGTAAACGCAAGCGTTTCATACCACTTGTTTTACTAAGCCGTTTAATTAGATTTCTCATACGAGTGAGGTAAAGGTTTGTATATACTAATAGATTGGAAAACGGTTTTATAAACGAATTTGGTATTAAAATAGTATTGAAATCGTTTGAGGAAAGAGTTTTGATATTTACTTCTAGTATAGAAAACCTTTATATTTTTTAAAGTGACAAATCACGAAGAAGATTGTAAGAACAATCAATCACAAAAATTCACATACGAAGACGTGAATAAAATCCAACGAAATCGATAAAGGATCCATCAAAATGGATATTCAAAAATCCCTAAAAAGAGTCATCAAAGTCATAATAGATGATAACAACAAATAGGATTATCACAAATCGATTTAAATTGGTATTTCAATCCAAAAAGGCAAATTGGACTCAAACAGCAGGTTCAGTCGACTGAACAGAGTTTTTAGTCGACTGACCCTATACCTGGAAATTTTCCAGGTTCAGGAAACTTTCTGTTTCCAGTTTCAGTCGACTGTGCAATGTTTTTCAGTCGACTGAATCATGCCTGGAAACTCTCGGGTTTCAGGTTCAGTCGACTGAACAGAGTTTTCAGTCGACTGAATCATGCCTGGGCTGTTTTTCAGCCTTATTCAAATGAAGAGCAAACTCTTCCAAAATGCAACCGGACGAACATTGGCTCTAAGGGTTTATGCCAATCGGCAACCAGGCCCTATATGCTCCTCGATGCATCACCAAAAGCATGATCAAACATCCATAAAAGGATTTCACACAAATTTGACTTAAAAACTCAAAAATTGGAGTATTCACAAAACCAATCCAAATCAAGAGCAAATGCACATGAAAAAGTGTTAGGAATTCATACCCAACAACCAAAGATAATTATAGTCATAGATGTGAGATAAAAATCTCACCTTTTCTCAAAATCAAACAAGAAGAAGCTTGAAAGCAAATGGAGAATCAACCTCTCTTCAACACAACCCAAATGAGCTTGAATCTATGCAAAAAAACAAGAACATTCCCAAAATTAGGTTTAGGAATTTCTGAAATTGGTAAGAGAACAAGTTGGAGAAGAAGAAGAGAAGCTTACCAATGGGTTCTTCTTGAGTTTGGAGCTAGGAATTTGATTTGCAAGAGAAACTAGGGTTTTGGAGTTCTAATTTCCAATCTCTCCCACCATTAAAGCTAAGAAAACTGAAAAGAGAAAGAAGCGAGGGAGAATGGGGAGAGTGGTTCAGTTTTGGAGTATAAGTTAACATAGGGCTGAGCCCAAAAAACCAAACCCAAAGTAAAAAGCAGCAGAAATCAACTTTCTCCAAACATATCGAAGCTTATACTCAAAAAGGTCGCAAACGGCATTTTAAACTTAATGGGAGTGGTCCCGAGCCCTAATTCGACCGTATGCAAAAAGTAGCTTTTCGGACTAAAATCCGACTAACGATAAAATATTTAAATATAAAATCGATAAATATGCGGGTTGTTACACAAACCTTAACTCCTTCGAAGATATCCAGAAAATATCAAACCACTTCGATAACTCAAACATCTTCTAGAGATGCTTCAATCCAAACAAAGGTTATTCAGAAAACTTTCGGATCATCGCAAGTCACTTTTGCGATTCTACTCAGTTCAGATTCCAAGAAATCATTCTCTCTTCAATAATCAGAACAACCAAAGCCTTCAAATCAAAAGGGAAATTAGTGGTCCATCTTCAACCACAAACATCACACCCAGCTGAGCTTCCAGAAGAAATGGACAAGCTTCACCATCTGCCCGGCCCACTGAAAAAAGAATCATAGAGACTTCAGAACCATCGAAGAAATAGGCCACTTACTGCTGCTACTGCTGCCAAAAACTTCCTTACCCAAAAGCTCATTGGACCTCAAAGCTAAACCAGCCACTTCCATAATAGAGCCTTCAGTAGACAGATATTCCTCAGGAAACTCAATCTCAAACCAAGCACAAAACATTCTGTCAAACTGAGTCTCAAACTCAAATACAGACAGAACTCCATCTTAAGGTTGCCAAAATACCGTTGTTGGCTTCAGTACTCCAAACTGATCCAGACTCAAGAAAATCCACTCACACGAGTGAAATCAAGCTTAAAATCTAATGATACACTTCGAATCTTGAAAAAAAATTCCTTCAGAGATCGGTGGAATCCTTCACACCAAACTGCCAAACTACTCAAGATGCCCAATACTGCCCTAGCAGATCACTTCCAACCTCAAACACTCGGGACTCCAACCATTGGTAGTTGTGTTACACACACCACTACCATATCTGCCTTTATTACTTATATTGGAAAACCTGAACAGGTAACCCCACAGATAGGTAGAATTTAAATATATTTATATTTAAAATTACAAATATGCTCTCTCAAGAAAGACACCGCTACAGAGCCTAGGTATTCACTCAACGTAATGCTCTGATACCACAATGTAACGACCCGCCTTTCATTCCATAGAAAGACGCATCATTAAGAAGAAAGAAAGGGGTAGAAAAGAGAAAAGAAAGGAAAGAAAGAGGTAGACAACATCAGAATCTCACAGCGGAATGAATAAATTATATTATATCACATAATACTTTACATATTATCATATACATCAAAGTTTTACAACCAATACAACACAAACCAGACAGTTATAAATATCTGTCTAGCGATTACAATTAAGTATATCAGAGGAAACAAATACAACTCAAACACAGCGGAACCACTACATATATCTACTCGCTGAAGCCTCCTGCTCCATTATCTCCTCCAGAACTCGTCAAAGCAATCCTGAATCACTTGACTACTCATACGTAATATGAGTACCCAAGAGTTTAATAAAACAGAAAATAAACACTCGGGTCAGACATGGGTCTGGTGTGAGTAAACGGTTTAAAAGTTGCTTAACTTTAGAAAATCCTTTGAAAACAAAAGGTATCACGTAAGACTTCCCACACATAAACATGGAAAAGTTTTTACATTACGCTAACCAAAACATTTGATAGAAAATCCAGTGATATTATAATAGTGTCTAGGGTTTTCAAAATAAAATACAGAAATAGCTGGAATGCTTACATCTCACGTTCCAACATAGTTGGGCACAATCAAAACCGTACATGCACTTATTGGATTTTGGATTCCATCAATGGTAGGGCTACTGGGGTACCGCCCGTCACAGTACGTGGCCTAGATCACCGTACCGAGGAGTACGCCCGCTCCCTTGTAACACAAGGCCAGACCCATTCCTTACTGAACAGTTCCGAATAAGACCACCCCGACAGTTGGAGCTCACAACCGTCCACACAACCGAAATAAAAAGGGACCTCTAGATAGGGGTAAATCTCACTCTCCAGTGGAGGCTACCCACGAAGCCTTGCTGCACCTCCCCTGTTTTAGCCATTCCCGGTTGATGAGGCTTGAGGCTACGATTACCTTAAGAGAACACATCTATCTTAGAATGCTCATCGTCCACCTGACGATGTTCTGAAAGCATTCAATCCATATAAGTTCGTTCCGGGTTCGAACGAAACCGAAGGCATTATCTCGTTACACTCATTTTGGAATCACCCTCAGAGTTAACGACGATAACCCTTGCACTCTGAACCACCATCTCGAACCTATAACAACTAATTCCGTCAAAATCATTACGGAATCACCCACATAGTTATACTAACATATAGTTCTTACACCTCGAGTCTTCACTTGCTCCACTTGGATTAACGACCTAACGTTTAAATTGGAATCGATGTGGTTTTCGGATATCCAAATATGGAAACCCGATCCCGGTCTCACCGAAACCAAACTCCATTTTAATGTCCAAGTTGTACTTAAGGTTTTAACCAATTAACTCATTTCATTAGCATTTATTTCACACAGATAGATAAACTACATATCACAATAGATAATCACATTCTCATCATAAATAGATAATCTGTATCATCATCACAAACAGATAATCATCACACTCAGATAACCCATCACAAATCATCATACTTTAACCAAACATCCATATCCTATAGGTACTACTCATCTCATTTCTGAGATCACAATCACCCAATCAATAACATCCATAAGCAATGATTTATTAACCATCAATTATAATTAATTTAAAATGAATTAAATTAATTTCTTCTATCTCTAGTTAATTTAAAATAAATTAAATTAATTATCCATCTATAAATCCTGCTTAATATCCATTAATTAATTAACCCAGTTAATTAACTATTCACTAAGTATTTAACTTGATTAAGCACCTTTGATTAATCACCCTCTAATTACAATATGTAATTAGTCTTTAATTAATTTTCACAAATTAATTAACCTTATGCATAAGTAATTAACATTTTATTACTTAATTTATTGATTAACTATAATTAATTATATTCATCATCAATTAATTACAATTAATTAATCACTTAATTAATTGATTATTACTTAATTAAACAATCCTTAATAACTTCATTAATTATAATAATTAATGATCTCTAATTAATACTTAAATTAATTACTCAATTAAAGTTAATTACATTTAGTAATTTATCTAAAATTAAAATACAATTATTAATCACCTTGATTAATATTTAAATTCAGTAATTAACTACCCTTAATTACTTATTAATAAATTAATTATCCAATAATTAATTATCTTTATTAATTAATCCTTGATTAATTACAAAACTAATTTTTCTAAATTACTATATTAAAATAAAACATCTCTCCATAATTACAACCCAGTAATTATTACTTCTCTAAATAATCATGATCCGTATATTACATTAACTAATTATTATCATTAAATTATTAAATTATTTCTTAAATTAATTGTGACGACCCGGCTTTCTATGCCCAGAAAACCGCTTCGTCTTGAAGAAAGAAAGGGATGAGAAAATAGAAAAGATAGAGAAGAAAGAACAACAACATCAGAATCTAACAGCGGAATGAATAAATTTTAATAATCACATAAGTATTTACATAATATACAACATCAATCAGAGTTATACAGACAATAGATCACATACTAGACAGTTATAACACCTGTCTAGTTAATACAGCACGATACAACTCAATACACAAGCAACTCAAACAATATGACTTAGAGATACCAACACAGCGGAACTATATGTATCTACAACGCTGAAGCCTCCTGCTCCATTGCTCCTCCAGAATTTGTCAAAGCTAACCTGAATCCCTTGGCTACCCGTAAAAATTTGGGTACCCAAGAGTTTATGAAAAACAAAAATAAACTCTGGGTCAGACATGGGTCTGGTATTAGTAACATGTTAAAGTTGCTTAATTTTAAAAATCCTTTTGAAATAAAAGGTATCACGTAAGACTCCCCACAAATAAACATGGGTAAGTTTTTACCTTACGCTAACCAAAACATTTGATAGGAAATTCTGTGATATTATAATAGGTCTAGGGTTTCCAAGTAAATAGAAAATAGCCGAAATTGTTACATTCATTAAATTCCAGCTACTAGCCACAAAAGTGGGTAATACAATCAAAACCATTGGCACTTATTGGATTTTGGATTCCATACAATGGCAGGGCTATTGGGGTACCGCCCGTCACAGTACGTGGCCTAGATCAACGTACCGAGGATCACTCCCGACCCCCTGCAACACAAGGCCGGAACCATTCCTTACTGAACAGTCCCGAACAAGATAACCCCGTAGATAGCCGTCGCTACTGCCCACTAAGCCGAAATAAAGGGACATCTAGACAGGGGAATATCCTTGTCCTGCTTGGGCATGACCCCCCTAACCTTGCTGCACCTCCCCTGTTTTAGCCATTCCCGGTTGATGAGGCTTGAGGCTACGATTACCTTTATAGAACACATTTCTTAGAATGCTCATCGCCCACCTGACGATGTGTTGAAAGATTCAATCCATACAAGTTCGTTTCGGGTTCGAACGAAACCGAAGGCATTATCTCGTTACACTCATTTTGGAATCACCCTCAGAGTTAACGACGATAACCCTTGCATTCTGAATCTTCATCTTTACTTCAGATTCACGACCTATCTTTAATTTGGAATCGATGTGGTTTTCGGATGTTCCTAATTTGGAAAACCGATCCCGGTCTCATCGAAATCCAAAACGTGTCTTTTAAGGCCAATTTGTCTATTTAGTCTTAACAGTACAATTCAATATCATCAATATACACACAGATAGGTAATTCACAATATCACAAGAGATAATCACATCATCATAAACAGATAATTCATATTGTCATCAAAACAGATAATTAAATATTATCATACTTAAACCAAACATCCATATCACATAGATATTACTCATATCATATCTGAGATGAGAATCAATCAATGAAATGTTAATATCATTCATCCATAAGCAATGATTTATAAATCACAATCTATAATTAATTTAAAATGAATTAAATTAACTACGTCTATCTCTAATTAATTTAAAGTAAATTAAATTAATTACTTCATTTATAAAACCTACTATACAATCATAAATTAATTTTAAATCAAATCAATTAATTAATCTCTAGATATTTATCTTGATTTAACTTCTTCGATTAATCACCTTCTAATTACAATAAGTATTTAGTCTTTAATTAATTCTACAAATTAATTATCCTAAATCGTTTATAGTAATTAACATTTAATTACTTTATTTATAATTGATTACATTTATTCTTAATTAATCACCACATTATTAATTATTTCTTAATTAAACTGTTCTTAATTTCATCATTAATTACTTTAAGTAAATGATCTCTAATTCAGATTTAAATTAAATTACTTTATTTAATTTAAATCACAATAAGTGATTAATCAATTATTAAACACCTTAATTAATATCAACCAGTAATTAACTACCCTTAATTACTCATACTAATAAATTAATTATCCCATAATTAATTATCTCCATTAATTAATCCTCTGATTAATTACAAAAGTAATTATCCAAATTACTTCATTAACACATCATCTTTCACTAATTACATTCAGTAATTAACATTAATTACTTTCTCAAGTAATTATTCTCCATTGAATACACTAAGTGATTACACATATCAAATCATCAAATGATTTCTCAAATTAATTAAACTAAATTAATTAACTTAAATAAATCATTTTATCAAATTAATTTCAATAAGTAATTAATTTCTTAATTACTTTCATCAAGTAATTACCCTTAACCAATTTACAAATGATTATGTTGATTAATTTAAACTAATTAATTAATAATATTCATCATATTAATCAATTATTAGTAATACTTAGTTAATTATTCTCATTTTCTAATAACATTTCTTAAATTACTTTCTTAATTAATTCCTAATTATAAATTAATCTAAATTATTAATTTATAAATTAAATACATAAGTCATTCATTAATTAACTTATTCACTAAATATTTTTAATACCTTAGTTATTCCTAAGTTAATTTATTTCTTTACTATTGACTTCATTAATATTTAAGTGTGTTAGAACTTTACCTTCCAAAATTTTAAATTTGAATTCCATTTGGAATTTAAGATTCAAAAATATTATTTATTTAAACATTAATCAAATTTAAATTCAATTTATAATCTTGTGAATAACATTAATTACGTACACATGAAACTTATATAAGAAAGCCTTTCAATTCAACTGTTTGAATCTTTATTTAAATTTCAATTTCCAAAAGTCATTCATATTTTAAAAACTGAATTAAACCTACAGATTTGAATTCGAAGTAACTTGAATCATCCATTAACCTTTGATTTAAAAACTTTGATTCAAACTTCCCGTCAACAACTTGAATTAAACTTGATTTTTCAAATCCGAATCTATTTTAAAGCCTTAAGATTCAATAATTATTCAAAACTGAGTTTTAACCATAGGATTTAAAACATTGTTTAAATCATATAGTTCAGGTTTTAGTTTTGTCAGGTTTAAACCTGAAACTTTCAAAAATGAATTCAGAAATACAAAATTTTAATTTAAACTTAAATCTGGATTTGACTTTCATTTAAATCTAACATTACACTAATTCAACTTTTGGTTATGATTATCTTGCAATTTAATTTGCATTTAAATTTTGTTTAAATTTAAAACTGCAGGCAGTTTTATGCTACCTGTAGCAAATATATCCTACCCGAGACCAAAGCAAGGATGCTTCGGGTCGATTATGCCATTGCTTCGAGTCGCAAGCATAAAAACTTAAGTACGCCCGGAGGCCAAAAACCCTGCACCACCCCGAAAGCTTCAGTACTTCACTGGGCACGGTGCACGTGCACCGTGGCCCCGGTCACCTCCGGCCACCCACCAGAGCTGCTACCTATCAGCTACTAACTCCAGAT
The DNA here is from genome assembly GCA_030765085.1 of Allium cepa. Taxonomy (NCBI): domain Eukaryota; kingdom Viridiplantae; phylum Streptophyta; class Magnoliopsida; order Asparagales; family Amaryllidaceae; genus Allium; species Allium cepa. The sequence goes on along the minus strand of CM060937.1, from coordinate 760,447,996 downwards.
GACCCCACGACGAGCTGCTACTTATCAGCTACTAACTCCAGATGACTCCACGATCACCAGAATCCATCATCATGTCTCAAATCAAAACTGAGTTCTCCTCTTCAAACCTGGAACACGAACCCTCCCCTCAACCCAAACCTGGAACTTCAACATGCTTCAAATTCTGACCACTAGAAAACCACCACCACCGGATACAGCTTCGACCATGTCCAAGCTTCAACTTCCCAGATCCACGTTGAACTCGATGCACTAGGGGAATCGAGCTGACCCAAACTACAACCTAGTCCAAAAATTAGGTTTCCCTACTGTAAACGAAAACCCCCATCGCCACAGTGATTGATAGTGTCCCCGGCCATTTTTCATGGCCTCTCCGATCACCCATCTTCCTCCCAAGTGAATTCCAACCTCTTCGACAAGTGTATTGATCGAGGCAACCCAAACTTCCCAATTGATCAACCCAGCAATGCCAACTCAACCTATTACTAAAAAATGTGATTTGAGTCCTAAAAATCCTTATTTTGATTTAGTAATCGGTTCATAAACTTGAATTAATAATCCAAGACATTCAAAAATATCACCTGTATTAAATTTAAACTGTTCCTAAGGTTTTTCAGAGCAGATAAATTTTGTTAAGCATGAATTCAAATTTTAAAATTTACTTTATAATCAACAAAACATATTTTTTTTAGATGCTTTGTCATAACAATCAATAGGCTGAGCAATAATGTTTTTTTTTTGAATTTACCCAAACTTTTGAAATCATAAACAGAGGCAACATCCAGACAATAGTATTCAGGCTTCATCTCATCAAATACAATGCAATACATATACTTTCATACAAACAAACATCTCTGCTATTCATCATACAACTAAATTAACTTAGGTTATTTTAAGATATAAAGTTACTCACAACAAATAGAAAACATAACAAGTTTATAAGGAAACTGTTTGGATTTGCAGGCTTGAGATATGCAGAATTTCATCTCACAAATATCCAGAGAAAAATGAATATATATATATATATATATATATATATATATGTTCACACAATTTATTTAAGCATTCAAATATTGGCATGCATCAGAATTTAAAACTTAAGTAAATCTTAAAAGTGTTACTCACCTGAAGATAAACAGAGAACACTTTAAAACCGGCAACTGTATTTGCATGCAATTAGTTTGATTCCAGAAAACATGAAACTCGGTCTTTCCTTTGATGAGTTGAAGTTGTTTAAGTTTTGTTGATGTATAAAACTTCAGTTGAAAAAAAAAAAAAAGCTTGCTATCTTTTACAAATGAACTGAGAAGATATGTATATATATAGAAGAAAATATTACAGAGGAAGGTGGCATCTGAGACAAGCAACATTTGCAAGTACATTTACATGTTTTGTTTGTATCAGGCCATATCTTTGTGTTAGGAGGCTGAAAGGATTTGTATAATTTCGAATGGACATAAGGTTGTGCTAAGTAAATGTAAGCATTAATTGTTAATGTACTCTTGTTTCCTACTTAGCTAATTTAATCATTTATTATGTAGATATTTTATTTACTTTGATTTCCCTTACTTTGCATTTTTATCTACAGGCTACATGCCTATTTTACTTACCTGGCAGCCCTATTTGATTTTATTTTGTTATTTCTGCCTGCAACACTTACATACAAATCCTACTTGCTTTACATAACCAAGCTGAGATTCTTTTTATTTTATTCTTACCTGATTTTAATTTATATATTCTGTGAGCGTACTTATTTTACTTTGTTACTATACTTGCTTGCATACTTATTTACAGCTACACATATGTCCTTTTATTTCTTGCTTTACTTTGCTTTGTTTCATACCTTTATATTTATTTTACTTATAGGTTACTTTTATTTTAAAATTAAATAAATAAATACTTATGTTAAGATTTATAAAGTATTATTTTATTTTAACATTTTCGAAAGACTTAATTTTAAATTTACAATCATAGCTTCTTTCAAAAATATACATATATTAAAATAACAACTTCTATTTATATTAAAACCCATTTTCAAAGATATTACAATATTGATATAGTTTAAATATAACTTATTATGAAATTAAAATAATTTATAAAAGAACTATTCTCTATAATATAAGTCACTTATTTTATCAAGCTATAAAAAAAAACAAAACTTTTTATTTAAATTTAAACTCTAGGCTAAATTTATTTTCTAAACAAATTAAATTTATCTTGAGTATTTTAAAGTCATATGATTATTTATTCAATATTAAGTTAAATCAAAATTTCTAATTTACCAAAAATATTAGAATTAGAAATCATGTCTTTATTTTATTAAACTTAAAACAAAGATTATCTATTTACAACATATACAGATATTTATATATATATATATATATATATATTATAAATAGGAAACAATTTAATTGTCTTTTAAAAGATAAATTATAAGTTAATTATTTATTTAAAAGAAGATTATTAAATCAATTCAAATTATTATTAACAATATTTGTCAAATCAATTTAATTTTATCACAGATTATTAAATTGATTATTGCCAAAAATTCCAGGATATCACATTCCTCCCCCCTTAAAAGAATTTCGTCCCCGAAATTTAAAACAAAGGTAATTTAATAATCTAGTTAAAGATTTAATTTTAAAACCCAAGTATATATCGATCATGAGCTAACAACCATATCAACCAATTCATCCAATTAAACAAATTTAACTATCCAGACATAATTCTAGATAGAATTTTCTCGAGTTTCCCCCAAGTATAAATACAGGGTTACTCGCTCTATAGAATCCAAACAAATAATACCACTAAGCTACAGAACTTCTACTCATCTAGATCTGCAAACAAGACAGGATATCAGACTACAGACAAGTCTGAATCAACAACCAAAACTCCTTGATCTGCTGGTTCTACAACCAGAGATAGATCTCACACGTACTCCCTCAGAGATACGTGAAACACAATGAATTCCAGTTATCCAAACTGACAATCCAATCCCGAAGACTAAACACTTATCCAAAATCAATTTCCTGACTTCGGAATCCAAGTTCCTTCGTCTCTTATCCATAAAACTCTTCGGACGATCCTGGGCTTTCCTCATCCTTACTAATCAGCTCAACACCTGCTGATGTCCTAGAAATAAACTTGTCCAAAAATAATCCAACAAATAAATTTTTTAGATCAACCCAAAACTCCGAACACAAACTCTATTTCAAATCAGAAGACAGAACTCACTTCTCTCATCCAGAAAAGATTAAACAGGTGCACTCCAATCTGACCTCAGATCCTGGAAAATTTCCTGTAGAACTTTCCAATCCAAACACTACAACATCCAATTGCTTCCAAACTAAAACAGCTACCACCATGCTTCCACTGCGCAACTCTGACTAAGCAGATGAAAATGCTGATGATGAACTCAAGCATAGACTGGTCATCCATTCCAGAAATAAAGTTCACATATCAAAAAGAAAATTCTGAAGTTCCTCCAAAATCCGGGTTACTTTACCAAACTCAAAAATCATCCTCTTGTTGAGTTGAACCATCGGTACCACTTCTGAAATCCCGTCGATACCAAATTCAATCTTCAGATGCTGACCAAACTCTGACTTCCTGAAGACATCCAGAAAAATCTCTTAAACATAAGAGAACACTCAAACTATCGCAAGTCACTTTTGCGATCGATCCAGCCTAATTCCAAATTACTGCTCTCTCTTTACCAAATAGAACAGCTTGCGCCTATGTGGTGAATCCATCGAAGAAATGGAACCACTCTGCTGCTTCTGAACTCCACTGCTGACGCAGAAGTCAAAAACTTTCTTGCCAATACACCAATGCCAAGAAATTCCTAATCCAGAGCTCTTTGAGAAACTCAGACCTCAGAGCAAACAGAAACATCCAGCTGAACACAGCCACAACCGAAACAAACACTCTTCCTTAACTTGCTCCAAAGAAACATCTTCGAAGACATACATATTCACTATGCCTCATCACACAGCTACTACACCTTGATGTATCAAAATATCATGACTTACTTCAGTCCAATCAACAGATCCAAATTCTAGCTCAACCAAACTTACACTTCAAAAGTGAACTCCGAATCTCAACAGATTTCCTTCAGAGATTAATGAAATCCTTACATCTTCCAAAGCTTACTCGAGATGGTATTAGGTCTACAGTCTCGACAATTATACTTCCAACCTCAAACATTCAAACTCCAACCATTGGTAGTCGTGTTACACACACCACCACCCTATCTACCTTTATAGCTCATCGGAAAACCTGAACAGGTAATCCAACAAATAGGTAGGAATATATATATATATATATATATATATATATATATTGAAATTACAAATACGCTCTCTCAGGAAAGAAATCACTCAAGAGCCTAGGTATTTACTCAACCTAGCGCTCTGATACCAACTGTGACGACCCGGCTTTCTATGCCCAGAAAACCGCTTCGTCTTGAAGAAAGAAAGGGGTGAGAAAATAGAAAAGATAGAGAAGAAAGAACAACAACATCAGAATCTAACAGCAGAATGAATAAATTTTAATAATCACATAAGTATTTACATAATATACAACATCAATCAGAGTTATACAGACAATAGATCACATACTGGACAGTTATAACAGCTGTCTAGTTAATACAGCACGATACAACTCAATACACAAGCAACTCAAACAATATGACTCAGAGATACCAACATAGCGGAACTATACATATCTACAACGCTGAAGCCTCCTGCTCCATTGCGCCTCCAGAATTTGTCAAAGCTAACCTGAATCCCTTGACTACCCGTAAAAATTTGGATACCCGAGAGTTTATGAAAAACAAAAATAAACTCTGGGTCAGACATGGGTCTGGTACGAGTAACAGGTTAAAGTTGCTTAATTTTAAAAATCCTTTTGAAATAAAAGGTATCACGTAAGACTTCCCACAAATAAACATGGGTAAGTTTTTACCTTACGCTAACCAAAACATTTGATAGGAAATTCTGTGATATTATAATAGGTCCAGGGTTTTCAAGTAAATAGAAAATAGCCGAAATTGTTACATTCATTAAATTCCAGCTACTAGCCACAAAAGTGGGTAATACAATCAAAACCGTTGGCACTTATTGGATTTTGGATTCCATACAATGGCAGGGCTACTGGGGTACCGCCCGTCACAGTACGTGGCCTAGATCAACGTACCGAGGATCACTCCCGACCCCCTGCAACACAAGGCCGGAACCATTCCTTACTGAACAGTCCCGAACAAGATAACCCCGCAGATAGCCGTCGCTACTGCCCACTAAGCCGAAATAAAGGGACATCTAGACAGGGGAATATCCTTGTCCTGCTTGGGCATGACCCACCTAACCTTGCTGCACCTCCCTTGTTTTAGCCATTCCCGGTTTGATGAGGCTTGAGTCTACGATTACCTTTATAGAACATATTTGTTAGAATGCTCATCGCCCACCTAACGATGTGTTGAAAGCATTCAATCCATACAAGTTCGTTCCGGGTTCGAACGAAACCGAAGGCATTATCTCGTTACACTCATTTTGGAATCACCCACAGAGTTAACGACGATAACCCTTGCATTCTGAATCTTCATCTTTACTTCAGATTCACGACCTATCGTTAATTTGGAATCGATATGGTTTTCGGATGTTCCTAATGTGGAAAACTGATCCCGGTCTCATAGAAATCCAAAACGTGTCTTTTAAGGCCAAGTTGTCTATTTAGTCTTAACAGTTCTATTCAATATCATCAATATACATACAGATAGATAATTCACATTATCACAAGAGATAATCACATCATCATAAACAGATGATTCATATTGTCATCAAAACAGATAATTAAATATTATCATACTTAAACCAAACATCCATATCACATAGATACTACTCATATCATATCTGAGATGAGAATCAATCAATGAAATGTTAATATCATTCATCCATCAGCAATGATTTATAAATCACAATCTATAATTAATTTAAAATGAATTAAATTAACTACGTCTATCTCTAGTTAATTTAAAGTAAATTAAATTAATTACTTCATTTATAAATCCTGCTATACAATCATAAATTAATTTTAAATTAAATTAATGAATTAATCTCTAGATATTTATCTTGATTTAACTTCTTCGATTAATCACCTTCTAATTACAATAAGTATTTAGTCTTTACTTAATTCTACAAATTAATTATCCTAAATCATTTATAGTAATTAACATTTAATTACTTTATTTATAATTGATTACATTTATTCTTAATTAATCACCACATTATTAATTATTTCTTAATTAAACTGTTCTTAATTTCATCATTAATTACATTAATCAAATGATCTCTAATTCAGATTTAAATTAAATTACTTTATTTAATTTAAATCACATTAAGTGATTAATCAATTATCAACCACCTTAATTAATATCAACCAGTAATTAACTATCCTTAATTACTCATACTAATAAATTAATTATCCCATAATTAATTATCTCCATTAATTAATCCTCTGATTAATTACAAAAGTAATTATCCAAACTACTTCATTAACACATCATCTTTCACTAATTACATTCAGTAATTAACATTAATTACTTTCTCAAGTAATTATGCTCGATTGAATACACTAAGTGATTACACATATCAAATCATCAAATGATTTCTTAAATTAATTAAACTAAATTAATTAACTTAAATAAATCATTTTATCAAATTAATTTCAATAAGTAATTAATTTCTTAATTACTTTCATCAAGTAATTACACTTAACCAATTTACAAATGATTATCTTGATTAATTTAAACTAACTAATTAATAATATTTATCATATTAATTAATTATTAGTAATACTTAGTTAATTATTCTCATTTTCTAATATCATTTCTTAAAATTTTTTCTTAATTAATTCCTAATTATAAATTAATCTAAATTATTAATTTATAAATTAAATACACAAGTCATTCATTAATTAACTTATTCATCAAATAGTTTTAATACCTTAGTTATTCCTAAGTTAATTTATTTCTTTACTAATGACTTCATTAATATTTAAGTGTGTTAGAACTTTACCTTCCAAAATTTTAAATTTGAATTCCATTTGGAATTTAAGCTTCAAAAATATTATTTATTTAAACATTAATCAAATTTAAATTCAATTTATAATCTTGTGAATAACATTAATTATGTAGACATGAAACTTATATAAGAAAGCCTTTCAATTCAACTGTTTGAATCTTTATTTAAATTTCAATTTCCAAAAGTCATTCATATTTTAAAAACTGAATTAAACCTACAGATTTGAATTCGAAGTAACTTGAATCATCCATTAACCTTTGATTTAAAAACTTTGATTCAAAATTCCCATCAACAACTTGAATTAAACTTGATTTTTCAAATCCAAATCTATTTTAAAGCCTTAAGATTCAATAATTATTCAAAACTGAGTTTTAACCATAGGATTTAAAACATTGTTTAAATCATATAGTTCAGGTTTTAGTTTTGTCAGGTTTAAACCTGAAACTTTCAAAAATGAATTCAGAAATAGGAAATTTTAATTTAAACTTAAATCTGGATTCGACTTTCATTTAAATCTAACATTACACTAATTCAACTTTTGGTTATGATTATCTTGCAATTTAATTTGCTTTTAAATTTTGTTTAAATTTAAAACTGCAGGCAGTTTTGTGCTACCTGTAGCAAATATATCCTACCCGAGACCAAAGCAAGAATGCTTCGGGTCGATTATGCCTTTGCTTTGAGTCGCATGCAAAAAACTTGAGTACGCCTCGAGGCCAAAAACCCTACACCACCCCAAAAGCTTCAGTACTTCACTGGGCACGGTGCAAGTGCACCGTGGCCCCGGTCACCTCCGGCCACCCACCAGAGCTGCTACCTATCAGCTACTAACTCCAGATGACCCCACGATGAGCTGCTACCTATCAGCTACTAACTCCAGATGACCTCACGATCACCAGAATCCATCACCACGTCTCAAATCAAAACTGAGTTCTCCACTTCAAACCTGGAACACGAACCCTTCCCTCAACCCAAACCTGGAACTTCAACGCGCTTCAAATTCCGACTACTAGAAAACCACCACCACCGGATACAGCTTCGACCATGTCCATGCTTCAACTTCCCAGATCCACGTTGAACTCGATGCACTAGGGGAATCGAGCTGACCCAAACTACAACCTGGTCCAAAAATTAGGTTTCCCTAATGTAAACGAAAACCCCCATCTCCACAGTGATTGATAGTGTCCCCGGCCATTTTTCATGGCCTCTCCGATCCCCCATCTTCCTCCCAAGTGAATTCCAACCTCTCCGATCAAGTGTATTGACTGAGGCAACCCAAACTTCCCAAATTGATCAACCCAGCAATGCCAACTCAACTTATTACTAAAAAATGTGATTTGAGTCCTAAAAATCCTAATTTTGATTTAGTAATCAGTTCATAAACTTGGATTAATAATTCAAGACATTCGAAAATATCACCTGTATTAAATTTAAACTGTTCCTAAGGTTTTTCAGAGCAGATAAATTTTGTTAAGCATGAATTCAAATTTTAAAATTTACTTTACAATCAACAAAACATATTTTGTTTAGATGCTTTATCATAACAATCAACAGGCTGAGCAATAATGTTTTTTTTTTTTTTGAATTTACCCAAACTTTTGAAATCATAAACAGAGGCAACATCCAGACAATAGTATTCAGGCTTCATCTCATCAAATACAATGCAATACATATACTTTCATACAAACAAACATCTCTGCTATTCATCATACAACTAAATTAAGTTAGGTTATTTTAAGATATAAAGTTACTCACAGCAAATAGAAAACACAGCAAGTTTATAAGGAAACAGTTTGGATTTGCAGGCTTGAGATATGCAGAATTTCATCTCACAAATATCCAGAGAAAAATGAATATATATATGTTCACACAATTTATTTAAGCATTCAAATATTGGCTTGCATCAGAATTTAAAACTTAAGTAAATCTTAAAAGTGTTACTCGCCTGAAGATAAACAGAGAACACTTTGAAACTGGCAACTGTATTTGCATGCAATTAGTTTGATTCCAGAAAACATGAAACTCAGTCTTTCCTTTGATGAGTTGAAGTTGTTTAAGTTTGTTGATGTATAAAACTTCAGTTGTAAAAAAAAGAAAAGCTTGCTATCTTTTACAAATGAACTGAGAAGATATGTATATATATAGAAGAAAATATTACAGGGGAAGATGGCATCTGAGACAAGCAACATTTGTAGGTACATTTACATGTTTTGTTTGTATCAGGCCATATCTTTGTGTTAGGAGGCTGAAAGGATTTGAACAATTTCGAATGGGCATAAGGTTGTGCTAAGTAAATGTAAGCATTAATTGTTAATGTACTCTTGTTTCCTACTTAGCTAATTTAATCATTTCTTATGTAGATATTTTATTTACTTTGATTTCCCTCACTTTGCATTTTTATCTACAGGCTACATGCCTATTTTACTTACCTGGCAGCCTATTTGATTTTATTTTGTTATTTCTGCCTGCAACACTTACATACAAATCCTACTTGCTTTACATAACCAAGCTTCACATACAAGATTCTTTTTATTTTATTCTTACCTGATTTTAATTTATATATTCTGTGGGCATACTTATTTTACTTTATTACTATACTTGCTTGCATACTTATTTACAGCTACACATATGTCCTTTTATTTCTTGCTTTACTTTGCTTTGTTTCATGCCTTTATATTCATTTTACTTATAGGTTACTTTTATTTTAAACTTAAATAAATAAATACTTGTGTTAAGATTTATAAAGTATTATTTTATTTTAACATTTTTGAAAGACTTAATTTTAAATTTACAATCATAGCTTCTTTCAAAAATATACATATATTAAAATAACAGCTTCTATTTATATTAAAACCCATTTTCAAAGATATTGCAATATTGATATAGTTTAAATATAACTTATTATTAAATTAAAATAATTTATAAAAGAACTATTCTCTATAATATAAGTCACTTATTTTATCAAGCTATAAAACAAAGCAAAAATTTTACTTAAATTTAAACTCTAGGCTAAATTTATTTTCTAAACAAATTAAATTTATCTTGAGTATTTTAAAGTCATATGATTATTTATTCAATATTAAGTTAAATCAAAATTTCTAATTTACCAAAAATACTAGAATTAGAAATCATGTCTTTATTTTATTAAACTTAAAACAAAGATTATCTATTTACAACATATACATATACATATATATATATATATATATATATTATAAATAGGAAACAATTTAATTGGCTTTTAAAAGATAAATTATCAGTTAATTATTTATTTAAAAGAAGATTATTAAATCAATTCAAATTATTATTAACAATATTTGTCAAATCAATTTAATTTTATCACAGATTATTAAATTGATTATTGCCAAAAATTCCGGGATAACACATTAATTAAACTAAATTAATTAATTTAAACCAAACACATTATCAGAATTAATTACAATAAGTAATTAATCCCTTAATTACTTTTATAAAGTAATTATACATAACAAATTACAATTGATTATCTTCAATTAATTAATCTAATTAATTCATCAAAATTAATTACATTAATTAATTATTTAATTATCCTTAGATAATTATCTTATTTAATTAACAACATTTTCATTAATTACTTTCTTAAGAGAATTTAATCTTAGATTAATTATTCATTAATCATCTCTAATTATAAATTAATTCAAGTCATTATTTAAAATTAAATAAATAAGTAAATTCTTAATTATTTCCAAAATAATTCATTTACTTATTAATAACTTAATTAATATTCAAAATGTATTTCAATAATACATTTCTAAAATCTAATTCAACTTTTATTTAAAAATTTAAGATTCCAAATGTTTAACTATTTAAACATTATTCAAATTTTAAATAAATTTATAAACCTAAAGGAAAAGAACTATCATTATTATATAAGAAAAGTTTAAAAATCTAAATTACTTAATTTTTACTAAAGAATCAAGTTTTTGAAAATCGGTAGATTATTTAACTTTTCAATTTAAAATTAAACATATCATAATTCCAATTCAAATATTGAAGGAAAGAATCCCTTCAAATTTAAACCTTTATTTGAAATCATATTCATATTTAAATTCTACTTAAAAAAATTTCTGTCCAATATTTAAAAAATTTCAAAACTGTTTTGAATTCCAACTAGTTTCAAAGTAAAGCTGAAATCATACTTAAACTTGATTTCAAAACTAAATCCAAATCTTGCTTAAAATATAAAATTTCCATTTTTCTAAAACTTTGAATTCAAAAGCCTACTTGAATTTAATTCAAACCTAAACTTGAATTTAAATCATTGCTTTTAAAAATAGAGTTTTCCTAAAATTTTAAAAAACAGAACTGCACAGGTTTTCAACCTGTACTCAACAAACTCGAGACCACAATCAAATGCTTCGAGCTAAAACCCTACTCACTTCGAGTCACAACACAAATTACACGAGAGTGTCTTCGAGTCACCAAACCCTACACACCCAGAGTTCACCAGAGTCAACTATCCACTGTGCAAATGCACCAGTGCTCCGGCGGCTTCCAACTACCTTCACCAACCTCTCCAAGACACCGTCCATCCCTCTACTTGATAACAACCATCAACAAAATCCTCTGCAGCTCGACATTTGAATCAAGCAGAAACAAACAACCTGGAAAGCTTCACAAAGAACATGCCAAACCTGTCAACCCTCTTGACAACCCCACTCCGACCATCTCCTGAGCTTAAACTCCGGCCATTGCTTCACCTATATCCCCTCTGCCAATTCCCAAAGCCTCAGGCCACTCGAATCACCACAGAGTTCAAGAAGATACAAAACTTCCATCACTCTAAACTAGGGTTCAAACCTGAAAAACCCATCTTGCCATCACCACCACTCTCTGACCAACTTCTTCTTATTTTTCCCCCACTCTCCAGTCAAACTTACACCTCCAGGTAGAATTCCAGTTCCCAAAATCTATTATATGATTTGATACTACCAAAATACCAAATCCTGTACAATCCTTAATTACTAACTCCACAGAAGATTTTAAAATGTGGTGCTTGTTTTTAATAATCATGTTTCTATACATGTATTCAAGTTTAAACTTGATTGAATAATTAAAGATGTTTGATAATTTTACTTTTGAAAATATTGCCTGTCATAATCGATTTTTCAAAGTAGTAGATTGAATTTAACTAACTTAAAATTTACAAACCTAATCTATGCTAACAAACACAATTTGTTCACATAATCATCTCAAACTAAGTTTCAGACATATGGAAGTGGATTGGTTTTTAAAATCCTAGTAAAGACAGAAGCAGGATTGTTAAAACAATTCGCATCACACTTATCTGCATATTCAATAAAATACACAGAGCATCATCACACAATAGTCAAACAAGCTTACTCAATTCAATCAGATCTCATGCACAGATAATTTAAAACAACCTATAAATAGTGAGGTTACTTACTAAAAGAAGAACAGTGCAGTTATTTTTATTTTATTTACCACTGTTTTGATTTTCTGATTTGAAAAAAACATTTTGAATTAAAGCTTGATTATGGAAACCTTATTAACTTGATTTTTAAAAGAAGAAACTGTTTTTAAAACAGAAATTTACTCACATTTTGATAGAAGAGCAGAGAACAATCCAGATGCAAGTTTATTTCCAGGAGCCTGAATTTCATTTGCATTATTGATTCTGCTTGCTCCTCATGATTTACATTGTTGATGTTGAATCTGAGCTTGCATGCTAGTTGAAGTTGATTATAACATATTGTTTGCAGGTTTTTGAAACTACATGTAGACCCATCTTCAATTTGCTTGAATTGATCTTTACAGGTTGCAGATGAATTTTGTTTGCAGATTAAACAGAATTTGATATTTGCAGAATTTTGATTGACTTTGTGTTGTAGTTTTTAGAGTGAAATTTGATCTTTAGTTTCTTAAATCTGAATTTAGATTTTCCATAGGAGATAAAGGGTTTGAAATAAAAAGATTTGTTAAGTTCTTATCTAAAATAATTAATTCAATATTGATTTACTATTGCCACTTTTTATGGTTATTATCTCAAATTTTTACAAGTGTCCATTTTAAAATATGAATGCTTAACACATGTATGATTTTAATATAAAGATAAATTTCTTTGTTTATAAATGTTTTTTTAAGATAAAACCATTTTTAATTTAATTTAAGATGTTTTATATGTTTCATTTATATTTAGTCTTTAAATGATTACAAATGAATTTCCTTTACACATTTTAATGTTTGCTTGAATATTTTTAAAAATTATTTTTAAAGCTACTTTTTAAAAGAGAAAATTTTAAAAGAAAAAGGAATGTTGAATAATATTTTATTCCAAAGTTTTCAAACCAAAATATTATATTCTAATATAAATAAACTAAGTTTATTTCAAAACAAAGTTGAAGATAATACAAAATAAACTTTTATTATAAAATACAATTCTTAACTATTATATATTTATAACAAAATATTTACTTCAATTTCTTTTTGAAAATATAAAATAGATTTATAAATTGACTTATGAAAAGTTCCAATACTAATTTCAATTTAATTTAATCAATTCATAAATTATACACCTTTCTATATTATATATTTGAAAATATCCTTTATTAAATTTAAATTTAAAATTTAAAGTCATAACTCCTATTTACAATGTATACATATATATACATTATAAATAAAATATTTTTAAATCAGCTTAGAAAGAAAATTTTATCATTTAAATATTTTTAACATTTTAAAACAATAAGATTCTCAAATTCAATTATTATTATTATAAATTTTGAAAAGAATATCATTTATCCAAACTGAATAATTATAAATTTTCAAAATAAAATTATGTTTGAATTAGATTATTAAATCAACATTTCACATTTTAAAAATAATTATAAATGAAATTATTAAATAAATATTGCCCAAATTTCCGGGACATCACACTGATATCGAACCAAATAAGAATAGGTAAACCATAAACAGATAGTATACTCTCATGAATCTTCTTCCCGTTCATAACTATAGAAGTGGAAGGTGCTGAAGCAAGTGGAAAAGCTGTAGGTTGTTGTCTTATCTAAAGCATCGGGCAACTCCTAACTATATGACTGGGTTGATGGCAGCCATAGCAATTCCTCGATCGCAGCTATGCCTTGGCCACCAGCGACTCAAACTTTGGTACATTAGCAATCAGTTTCGGGCTACTTGTCCTTCTTCTGTCTTACAATCTTTAGCAAAGTGGCCCTTCTGCCCACACCGATGGCAAACAAGGTTGGACAAGTACTTCAACTGTTGAAAATTTCACTTGTTGTCTTTGGATAGCACAAATATAGGTAGTCTTGGAGTCTAACCCTCAAACTGAAAAGTTGTACTTAAAGTATCCTTGAAAGCTCGTTGGATATGATTTATCATATCCTAACATACCATGTTGCACAAACTAATCCAAACCTAGACTTCGATGATAGTCTCGGTGCCATTGAACTTCTTTATGCCTAACACCTCAAGCTCTTGCCATATCAAAGAAAAGACTTTTCCTGGCTGAACCTGCACCACTTCTTCTACTGCATCCCATTCAGCATTAGAAACTCTAGCATTTATAGTTCTTTCTACCTAATTAAAGTAGAACAAATTTGCGAAACTAAAGATAGAGTTATTCAACAGAAAGATACTAAGAGAGGATTATAAAGGAAGAGATTTTTCAAAAGAATGTTTTAAAAGTCTAATTTTCAAAATATAAATATTCTCTCATATATATAATACACTCGACTCATTCTCGGATATCACTTACCTTATCTCTAATAAGCATACACAATAACCAAAGCTAAGGTGTTCGCTTAGCCTTGAGGTCTTATACCAAATGTAACGACCCAATTTTCGATCTTCGAATGTCGACATTAAATGCATCTATGGTATTCATGTGCCGAGCACCCAAGATTCGGAAAGACAGAAAGTTAGGGTAAAATAAAAAAAGTACATAACAAGAAAGAAAGAACACGGTACCAGAATCTCACAACAGAACGGTAATATATAATATTAAAGGAACTGTACAAAGGGTTACCCTAAATACAAATATACCAGAGTTACTAAAATATCATCAGCCTGGATAGTTATAACTGTGTGTCCTCACAATGTCGATATATACAATACAAAAATGCAGCGAAAATAAGTATACTGCAAAAGATAATCATCCAGCTCTTCTTTGTAAGCTCCAAAGCGTCCATAGCAAAATTTAGAAACATACATGGGGATGATCGAGCATTATAAGAAAATAACAACTGGATCAGTCTTGCAAACCAGCGTGAGAAACTTATGAAACATAAAATAGGTAATAGTAACCATTGAGACTATGTGGACTCCCGTGATGGTTTTCCCTCAATGAAACCAACTATTTATTAAGTTTAACATATGGTGACATGATAGGTAATGTCTAGAGTGTAGCATGTAAATCGTATCAAATACTTGCTTTGTGAACATCATAATAATAATAGGTGTACAATCAATACACGATAAGGCGCATTTGCATAGTGGATTTTTCGTAGTGATCTTCTCGAATCTAGCCGAACGCAAACTCCAGCACAAGGATTAGAGATGTCCTTTCGAGAAACATACATCTTTAGGGAACGTACGATAGGAAAAACAATACTGGCCCACACCCAAAAAAATAGTGGTTCTGAACGCATCGCTTCTGCATGCATGTCCGTAAGCAATACTAGATGGAGTCGCCTGCACCTTTGGGATTGCTAAAATGCAACGTTCCCTTTGGATATGCATCCTATCTCTAGGTTTAGTCATTTCCAATCTTAAGGCTATGTTTGAAACCTCTCGCTAGAGTCTTCATCACTCGAAGGAACACGAATCACCAAATGGATTCTTATATCCCGAACAAATAACAAATCACAACATGGATTCGAGCAATCAAACAGATCTCGAACCTGCACATAGGTTTTACCACATAGGTCCTCCGATGAATGCTAACACCGTCCTCTCTCTTGGAATACCCCTCAAGATTGATAGTCCCACATGATACCATCGTTTGAAATGTTAATGTAGACCTCTCCTTCGGACTTAGCCGTAGAATTAGTAGTTGGACTCAATGACATTTCACTTCACGACTACTTTTAAAAGATAGAACTTGAGTTATAACGACCCACAATTTTCGATCTCAAAAACTCCAGATAGTTAGGGAAAGAAGAAAGAGACAGAAGAAGAAGAAGAAGCACCACAAAGATTCTCACATTCGCAGCGGATGAAAATATAATATCAAATAATAACAGCTTACACAAGAATTCTGTATCTGTCAAATACATTTATAATACAATAGAGTTACACATATATACAGACACTGGATATACATAATCATCATGTCTCAGATATACAACAAAATAATACAACGGAAACACTCCATACGTTCTTGCCATCTAGCTCGCCTCTTGAGCTCCAGAACGTCCTTACCTGAAAATTTGTAATACTCGGTCTGACCCGAGCATTACATCAAAGTAACACCCGGGTAAGGCTGGAAACCAGCATGAGTAAACCCATCTAACATGGAATTCAAAGAATACAACTTATATAAATCCGAAGTAACTCGTATCAATTTACAAATTCACAATTTGTTATTGTTAGTACCAAAATTGGGCACGACACTCTTTGGAAGTTTTTGAAGAGAAAAAAGCGAAGAATATAAATTTAAAATGAAGATTATCTAACAAAAACTCCAACTAACAGGAATGTAAATGCACAGACAAGCAATTTAGAGTGGTTCGGCGTGTTGCCTACGTCCACTATGAAGCTTTTGTGACATTATCGATTCTCCTTGAACAATTACAAGTGATTACAGCGAATAACAGCGAAATAAAACTAGGAATTCGAATTCAACAGCAGGAGTATGATGTAAGTCTCGATCCAACAGAGTCTGGGCGCTTGAGAATCAAAAGATCCCTTTTCTATAGGATCTGGGCTTTATTTATAGGCGTAGGAGGCCGATATTTCGCTCAAACTTCGAAAGACTTGTTCTGGCACGTGAGAGGGCCCACACGACCGATTGCGAGAAGTTTCGACTCGTTTTGTGATCAATACGAACTCAATTCGTATCAATCAAGATTGCTTCCGTTGGAGGTGAAACTTGGCAGGAACATTCCTTAGCTTGTATGTAGTCTTCTGTGAAAATTTTATAGCATTTGACCAGTGGATCTCGAGTTATGATCGATACGAGTTCGAGTGCCTCAGTGGATGTCTGGTTCGAATCCATGGCATCGCATTACTCCTTTTAGAACCGATGATGCACGTTCCTCTGTGATGACGCGACGTGCATTCCTCGCATTGATCCACCCTTTACTCCGAGGAGCCCGCGTCTTCCCTTAAACTTCGCCTTATTCGTATCAAGAGATGTTGTGTAGCTTGAATCCATCAATGACATGTACTTGGTATCGATTCATAGCCTGCCCACATCGTACCGATGGAGGTTGTGTATTTCATATCGATGGAGGTAGTCCTCGTTCGATCGATACGAACAAGTAATACTTGGGATGGATACGAAGTGAGGTCAACTGATGGATACAAACCAAGGCTATATGGTGGAAACGATTAAGTGTCTTCTCGATGGATACGAATTAAAAACTGAACGATCATCACAAAGCATACTACTCATTGATGGATACAAAACTGATCGATATGAATCAAGGCTCGTGGATGGATACGAAACCGATCGATTTGAAGTAGGTCCTATCGATGGATGTGAAGTGGTGTAGTCTGATCAATGCGAAGCCGATCAAATGGAATTGATGTTGATTGATGGATACGAAAGCAAGGTTTCCTCCTTCAACTTGCATCGATCATAACTTGAGCATATGAACTCGGATTGACTTGATATTTGGAGCACTGGCTTACAAGGCTTCGCTTGCCATGTCTTTTCAATTGTTGCATGATCCAGTCTCGGACAAAATTTTTCGATATCCGTAGCGAACCTGTGCGTACTCAGTATCCGGGATGAGTGGTCCTTTGATTTCCATTCAGTTCTTTGATATCTCGGCCTTGCCAAAAGGCAGGATAACATTTGCCTCCCAAAGTACGTCTTATGGGAACATGATGTGCTTTGAGAAGCTGCATTCTTCACTCTGAACAGTTATTGCATTTTCGTTGAAGGTTGTAACCTTGAGTTGTTGTAACCGATTGTTGTACGATAGTGTTTAGCAGTTTGTTTCCGTAATCGTTGTTAGATGAATATCTAATTCCAGTCAATGCTGAAAATTGAATATTAGCTTGTTATACACGTATATATGTTAACCTGACTCTCCTTAACATTGCATGTTCACGAGTCGTTGTCAGTTTTCTCGCATCGAATTCCATATCGATCCTCTCCTGAACTGATGTGATACTCGAGTTGTGACAACGCTTAATGGTTGTTCTTGGATGATCCTTCGTATCGATCCTCTCCTGAATCGATATAGAAGTTTAAAAGGTTGCTTTCGCATTGATGGACTTCGCATTGATGGATGTGACATGGATATTTTGCGTCGATGTACATGAGCTCTGATGGATACGAAATTAGTGTTTGTATCGATGGCACCGATGGATTCGAATTGAATAGTTCGCAACGATGGACCGTGAATGGAGCTGTGAACTCGTCGATACGAATAAAGATTTCAAATTGAGGGAAATCCATTGCCTCCAGAGCTATCTTCATTGTGAACTTCCTATCGATGGATCCACTGACCATTTCGAATCGACAGGAGCTTGCGCGGATGAATTCGAACTGGTCGTTCGACTCGATGCGATAGTTGACCTGCAATGACCGGTCGTATTTGACTGGGAAGCAAATCGGTTCTTTCCTCCACTTCGGTCTATATAAATACCAAGGGTTCGGTCATTTTCACTTTTTACTTTTTACTGCTGCCTTCTTTACTCCCTGCATTCGTATCGATTCCAAGCTCGAGTAAAGAAGAACCGCACATTGCTTTTGAATCGACCAAATATAGTCTTTTATCCTTCGAATTCAATTTTAATCCAGGTAATTAATCGACTATGACTAAATCCAATGGAGTTCGAATCTCAAATCCATTCCACTCTTACTGATTACCAATACCAGCAATGTTAAGGCCAAATCTGGGCCAAAGCTTCGTCGAGGGTGGCCATGGCGATGCTCGTGTTGATTGGAGAAGGAGCGTGGAGAACAAAGGTCTGATCCTTGCTTCGCATCGATCTGGGGCACTTGTGTCGAATCGACGCAAATGATAATGTTTTATCTTGGAACTCGCATCGATCCTAGGAATTTTTAAAGGAAATGATGTAGTTCTTATCGACCAAGATGGTGGGAGATCATGTCAATCTGCGATGATCGATGCGAAAACTAGGCTAGCGATCGATGCGAAACCCTTGGCTTTAGATCGATTCGAAATACACTCCCATGATCGATACGAAAAGTATTGACTCGAACGTGATCGATGCGAAGCCGAGGCCTTCCTGACCGATACAGACCTGAACACCGAGGATTGATTCGAAGCTATTGATCTTGATCGATACAAACTCAACCGTTGGTGATCGATTCGAAGTGAGCTACTAGTGATCGATACGAACTCAAATCTTGATGGATACGAGTAAGTCCCCCGTGATCGATTCGAACCCACCCCGTGATGGATACGAAATTTTGAGCACTTGATAGCATGATTCCGACGAGCTTCATTATTGCATATCTGGACTTAACAGTTAAACTGCATACTTGACAACCTTTCGAAGCTCGTCGATGGAACTTTAACTTAGCAAGGTAACAAGAAATTTTGATTCGGATTGATTGCTAACATTTGGATGTTACGGTTGTGATGGTCAACGATGACGGCCACTCCAGCCGGATTTTGAAGTCTTGTCGTTTACATACTTTCTCTAACTATGTTGAATATTTTCAAGTAATGCATAGCACTGCACAACACACACTTCACACGGGGGAAACGCACGGGCTCTTTATCTCTAATGATTATTTTTCATGAGTTAGTTAGTTATGGAAACTCCAAGCTCGCAGCCACTAGAAATTCATAGTTTAACTCATCCAGCAATTGATATACCGGACATTGAGGCCGAAACCATTGGCCCTGCCCCGGACGAAGCTCCTGACGCATCTCTCATCAATAGTCCGCCAGACTCTGTTCCGTCCAATATTTCTAAAGGCATGCTAGGGAGAATATGCTTAAGACATGGTCTTTCGATGGATGATGTGCTACTGCCAGGACCAAATGACAGACCGCGCAATCCACCGGAGGGGTATATCGCATTCAATCGCCATGCGTGCGCAGCGGGAACGCTTCCCACGTTCAATCAATATACAAAAGAAGTGTTGTCTTTTCTGGTAATCGCTTCATCCCAGCTACACCCAAATGGATACGCTCTGCTGAACAGCTTGTTCATAGTATTCATAGGGTGTCTTCATCGACCGCCACACCCGACTAAGATCATATATTTATTCAACTTCAAAAGTCGAACGGATAGCCAATCCTTCACATTTTTGGAGGTAGTAAGAAATTGTCAAGTGGTCACGGGGTCTTGGACTACACTGAGCTACTTCAAGAAGGAGTGGTTTTACGTTCGGTGCCCTCCAGGATTTTCCAGTAAATGGCTATGTAGACGTGAGTATTGTTATCTTCTAGAATAGTTGACAGGACAGTTATGGGTAAAGTCAAACTTATATTTTTTTTCTCTTTACTGCAATAATTCAGCGACCCGAAGGTGCTCGTTATAAGGAGATAGTCCGGTTTCTCCAAGAAATCCCCAGCGAAGAGAGGAACATCGACTTTGTTTTGACAGATAGGGACCTTAGAGTTCTAAGGCTGATCGAGCGGAGACAGAGCATATGGCTCGAGGGTACTCTAAGAACTATCTCGAGGGAACGAGTCAAGCGCAAGAAACCCAGAGTTGTCATAGTAGAGGAAGTTGACTTCGAGAGAACCCCTACTGATGACGAACCTTTAGTTGGGCCTATGGATGCAATCCAGGACTCCGATGAAAAGAGAAAAGGCAAGGCAGCCGTTTTTAAGCAATCCAAATTGGGGAGATGGAAATCCGTGATCACGTCTCGGCCCGCCATCGGAGTTAGAATTTCAAAGGTGTCTCCTCTGCGAATGTAAGATCTTTATGTAGGGCGCACTGATCTCCCAATTCCGGACGACGTGTCCATGCAACATGATGTCGGATTGGATGAACTCCAACACGCCTTAGTTTTAAGCGAGTCTCTTCCAACTAGCATGGTCGATACATCAGGTTGGTCGGAGGGTTTGCACATACATACACACTTCACGGCATTACATGATTTTTGACCGTAAGTTGCCTTTTTTGAAAGATTACTAAAACTGTTCTTGTTTTACTTCACAGATACGATGTCTGGCCATGGTTCCATGCTTGGTAGCCTACGAAATACCCGTCGGTCTTCATCATATTATGATTCTCATCGAAGAGAAGGAGACAGGGACTCTGATCAGGGGTACTCTAGTCAGGAACGGTTTGACAGAGATAGGGCGTACGTATATCGATCTCGGTCTCGTTCACCCCCTCCCAGAGCTCCTGCACCGCCTCTAGTTCACGTTTCATGCCCTCTTGAAACTTTACGGCATAAGTCGCATTCTCATACTCCACGGTCCGACCCTCATCGCAGGACTGAAGTAGCGGACACCACAACTACTGCACAGGCCCTCGTCGAGCCTATCGGGGAAGGAGCGATTAGGCTCTCTTAATTGAAAAAGGATTTTCCCAATATCTGCTTTGATGGCTACGTCTTTCCCCCACGCTTGAAAAGAATTCCGGCGTCGGCCGAACAAACAGTGCATGATTATGTCGTGGATATATTCTTCCAGTATCGGGAGTGGTCAAAGGATAAGAAAAAAGCGTCGAAAGTGGCCTTCGACCGAGCCGCCACAATCGAAAAATTGGAGAAAAAGCTCTCGCAAAAAGACCATATTGTCCATGTGCTTAACACCGAGGCCGAGTCTTCCAAAAAATCTAAAATGGAGGCTCTTAAAAAGCTTATGATGCCCATGCGGCCATGGATAGAATGAGGCAAGAACACTATGCCATGGTGGAGGATATGGGCCACAGGAACACCATCATCAATGCTGAGCAGGACGCAGCCCTTAAAGAGCTCAATGAGCTTAAGTCTAAGTTCTCAAAAATCATAAAAGAGAAGGATGCTGCTAATGTTTCCACACAAGAAGCATGCGATCAAGCGATGCTTCTTCAGAGGGAAAGAGATGCAGCCATGGAAGTGGTCCACGAGGTGGAGGCCGAGGTTGATGAGAAGGTTCGGCAGGTAGAGACCAGGCTTGAGGCGGACATAGAGGAGCTTCTCGTCACATACAACACCAACATATTGAGACACAGGAACTTGGCATGGCTCACGATTACTCCACACATCTATACAACGCCTGGAATTTGCTAGTCGAAGAAGAAAAGGCTGTGCTATTGGGGGGCTCCCTCCAAGAATTTGAGCTAGAGAACCACATATTGAGCGAAGTTGAAAAGAAGATTCTCCATGATTCTATGATCTCTCATGCAAGAGAGAGACTAGGCACCCAACACATAGAAATTGGGGAAGGTTCCGGAGTCTAGCACTCTGCTACAAGTTCTGAGATTATAACTTCATCTCGATCTGAGCCCACTCCAGTGACTGAGCTCCAGCCCGTCCCGGCCTATGACCCTGAATAGCCACGCTTATCGCCTATTAGGGAGCATTCATCCGAAGCTGTTCAGCCAACCGCAAGCCGAGCTGAGGAAGGTACTCTGAACAAATTTCATGCATATTTGAAGTGAAGGGCTTGTTTTTGAAGTGTGTTCTAACAACTTCTTTTCTTCCTTGTCCAGTGAGCGAAGTTACATTGACAGCGCCACCTACAATCCAAAAGTCACATCAAGTGTAGGAGGCCATCATTACTGAGACGATTACCACGACTACAGTCGCACCGATTGAGATGACACATGGGAGTTCAATTTCTTTTGACAAGCAGATGATGAATGAGCGCCTGGGACGACACATCAACCCTTTTGCGGATATGTCGTTCGTTCTTGGTGTGTTCCCGCTTGCTTCTGGTGCTTCGTCACAGTCCACTGCTACCCCCAGCGAAGCTCGTGCTATTCGAGAAGCAGAGATATTGGCCGAAATTAATGCTGAGATGGAGGCAGTGGCTCACGGCGGTGATGCTGAGGGTGAAGTGACGGCGCCGGGTCCGACTCCACTTAGGATGATATCACCCTGGGGGACACTGGTTGATACTAGAGTTTCTACTTGGCCCCCGGTTGCAGGTCCAGTTCCTTCGACTCCTCTTGTAGAGAGCATCCACGTAGACTTGAGTTTGGAGGAAGAGATCGACATCATGCCTTCGTCCGTAGATTCCCTGCCTAAAGAGAAAAGTTCGAAATGAAAGATTGTTAGCGGTGCGGTGGCTCCACACTGAAGAAAAAGCTGAGGAAGAAGAAGGAATAGATAGATTCCTTAGGCACACTTTTTTGGGGTAGATAAGAGTTTACTTTTGCTTTAGTAGGTCGTGTATAGACGCGGATTCAGCCCCCGCTAGAAGGCCTTTTTTGGAAGAACTTGTACATAAATTCTTATTTCCAGTTAGTTGAAATAAAACTTTACTTTCTTTGCTTCAACTGTTTTTCCTGTCTTTTGCGCTTAAGTGTAGTAACGTTCGAATCATTTCTTGGTATGCTTGTGGAGTATCAGTTCTGGAATTGAATCTATTTCATACACAAGTTTTAAAATCATGGACACAAGCCGCGACACAAGATTAAGCTGGATACTCGATGTCGTATTGTTTCAGTCAATGTTTCACACTTAAGCACAGCCCTCAGCTTTGGGATCAAGTTGAAATGATTAGCTGATGATCGCACTTCTATCTCTACCTTCCAGGCTTAACACCGTCAAATCAATGTTGAAGGAGATGAAGGATGAGCGGTTTCAATTGTGTGCGTTCACCGATAATAATCGCATCTAAACTCCGGGGATCGGTATTTATATTTTGGTGGTCATTTTCACCTATCACAAATCTTGAGCATATGTCCACACTTTGGGGAATTAGGATAATCTGTGATCGATAATCTATTTCGCACTCTGGGAATTTTGAGAGTTATCGATGTTTGTAGCGCAGCTCACACCCCGTGAACTTTGATTCGGTATTTATACTCCAATTCGCACTTTGGGAATTTGGAGTTAGTGTTTATACTCTGGTTCACACTCCAGGAACGTATAGTTGATATTTATACTCCAATTAGCACTCTTGGAATTTAGAGTTAGTGTTTATACTCCGGTTCGCACTCCGGGAACCTAGAGTCGATGTTTATGCTCTAATTCGCACTCCGGGAATTTAGAGTTAGTCGACAGATGGTCGGTCACATCTATTTGGACTTTTTAGGAGGTCGCTCACACTCTGGGAATGATAGATTTATCGGGATCGTGGATGGTCGGATCACATCCATCCCAAATTAACAAGCGAGGTCGTTAGATGGACGGGTCCATCCTCCTCTAACTTGGTTAGGATGCGGTTTGAGTCGTTAGGTAGACGTGTCTACCCTCTCCAAAACCGTACTTAGAATTTTCACACTCCAACTCGCGCTCAGGGAGTTTGGAGTGGTTTTAACGATTGTCATGTGTTAATCCTTTTTGACATTATCGTATTGGCTTGCCCCCGAGCTCAGGTATCATTTAGTGAGTGACCGATCATACCACAATCACTCGTTATTGGAATAAATTCCACCGTTCGAAGGAACTTTGCTCTCCGTTCATCGTGATGTTGTATGTCATATTCAATAAATCATAGCTCTGGCTCGAAGAGATGGCATTTTATTGCTGAAATGAGAGAACATGGCAAAGTCAGTTGCCTTATTACAAATTCAAATTTTGAAATGCGAAAACAAATTGCAAATAAAAGAATAAATCGGATAAATGAAGCCTATCATATGTAGTAGCGATGCAGCCTTTCACTATTCCAAGCTCTTGGCAAAGTAAGACCATCAACGATCGACAAGTTGAACGTGCCATCCCGAGCTTTTGAGTGATCACATATGGCCCTTCGCAATTTGGTTTCATGTGTGAAGGGGCCGGATAAATTCTTTTCAGAACGAGATCGCCAAGTTTGAAGGTCCGTGGTCGAACCTTGGCATTGTATAATCGGGTGACTCGATTTCGATATGCGGCTACCCTCAAATCAGCCTCTTCACGCTTCTCATCCAATAAGTCCAAAGATTCAGCGAGTAATATGACGTTAGTCTTCGGGTCGCAATAAGTCACATGATGAGAAGGTACTTCCATTTCGACTGGGATTACGGCTTCTGAGCCATAAGATAGGGAGAAGGGAGTGTGACAGGTCGCGGACTTATGCGTCGTTCGGTAAGCCCATAAAGCCATAGGTAATTCATCGACCCATTTGCCCCCGGCCTTTTCCAGTCGCTTTCTTAGAGTAGATTTGATAACCTTATTGACAGCTTCAACTTGGCCGTTCGCCTGAGGATGTGCTACCGCAGAGAATTTCTTGTGGATGTGGAATCGTGGCAGAAATTCTTGAATTCAACATTATTGAATTGAGCACCGTTATCAGTGATGATGGTATAAGGGAGACCAAATCGGCAGATGATATTGCGAACTACGAAGTTGATTACTTTTTTCGTCGTGATTGTCGCAAGAGGTTTAACTTCTGCGCATTTAGTAAAGTAATCAACTGCGACGATGGAATATTTCCCTTCTCCTTTGGCAAGAGGTAGAGTACTAATGATATCAATGCCCCATACTACAAACGGCCAGGGACTGACCATTTGGGTTATCTCAGTAGGTGGGGCTCTCGAAATTCGAGCTAGGTGGATCATACCTGTTAACGCTAAAATTTGAACGCTAACACCCCGGTGTGTAAAGTGTAGCTGTGAAAGCACCACCCGACGATTCGGGAACAGAGTATAAGCAGAAAACTGCAGAAAAAACAGTAAACAAAAGTAATTTTATAGTGGTTCGGCTTAATAGTTTGCCTACAACCACTTTGAATATCTTTATTGATGAATTCGATACAGATTGATACAATTCTTCCAAGTACAATACACTTTGAATTACTAAACACTTTGAATGAATGGCTTAAACTTCAATGTGAGTGAAAGTCTTCAAATCCATGTCGGATGTATGAGATTCCTTCTTGAAGTTGTTGGTAGCGTTCTACGTGTCTTGAAAGCTTTGAGTGTCAAGTGGGTTTGGAATGCAGCAGAGTATCGGTGCTTGGAAAGGATGAGCAAAAAGGTCCCTTTCTAGTTGGAGCTAGGGTCGTATTTATAGACATTTCTCGGAGTTAGATTGTAACTCGTACACGACTCGTAATAAGTCGTAATTCGTACATGACTCATGATAGGTCGCGGCCGACCTACTGGGTTTAGCTCATGGCTTGGTCCAAAGTTATGCACCCATCTGAATGAATGACACAAGTTCTAAGTCGTCCCTGAGTTAACCAAATGCAACTTCCTTTATGCTAGCATGAGTCGTACACGACTCATCATAAGTCGTAAGTCGTCAACGAGTCATTTCATTACAGCATGGTATTGAACTTGTCTTCAAGTCTTAGGTCATGAACGACTTATCTGCAGTTATAAGTCAGTAGCGACTTAAGTGTTGTTGACTCTTCCTTTTAGTGCTTTGAGTCGTCACTCCTTTAGGTCGTGGACTTTCTTAACTCGTAAGCTGTGAGCTGTGGTCGCGCGCGAGTTAACTAGTCGTAGCTCCTTGTTTGCTTGCTTGAGTCGCTGACGATTCAAGGTAGGTCGTAAGCACAATTCTTTAACTCGTGCAATTCCTCAATTGTTGAGTCGGTAACTTGCTGAGTCGTGAAGTACCTTGAGTCGCGAAGTACCTTGAGTCGTTAAGTACCTTGAGTCGTTAAGTCAGCAATCAGTTGTGTCGTCGTTCATTTTAGGTTGGCAACGAGCTAAGACTGTTGAGTCGTGACATTCCCTAAGTCGTTTAGGTCTTAACCTGTTAGGTCGTTAGCTCCTTAACTCGTAAGCTCTTTAACTCTTAGACGCCTTAACTCGTGTGCTCTTTAACTCGTAAGCTCCTTATCTCGTAGACGCCTTAACTCGTGTGCTCTTTAACTCGTAGGCTCCTTAACTCGTGGTCGAAACGGGGTTAACATTTGCCCCTCGAAGCACACGCTTAAGTCGTAAGTCGTGTGCTTCGACTCATCATAACCCGGGCGCGCCGATTCGAGTTACAGTGCCTCCAGATATAAAATGCTTGAGTCGTTCCTCCTATCTCACTCTTCTCATTACTTATCCCCTAAGCCATTCCTTCCATTATCACGTCTTCAAGCTTCCAAAGGCGATCTCGACCCAATTTTACTTCCAACCATCTCTAGCTTCACACCACGTAAGCAACTTTCTCTTTTTCCCAATCGCCGATCACCATCATCGATCTCCGCCCACGATTTACATCCTTGAGCCTTGCAAATACTACTGCATGGATCATCGGTGGACATAAGGCTATTTGATTTGATTCAGGATAACTTGCGATTTATAACGATTTCGTGGTGTGATAAGATTAAAGTTAAGGATTGTGAAGTTACTGGATTAATGGGTCAGGAGGAAAAAGCTTGTGGGTTAGGAGAAAAGACTAACAGGTTAGGAGGAGAAGTTAACGGGTTAAGAGTGAACCGTTGTTTTGAGTATGATTCAGCAGTCTTATGCGACTAAATATTCTCTGCGACTTAGCAACCTTTACGACTTAAACCCTGAGTCGTAGCCGAGTTAAAGCTTTGAAATCTTGAGTCGTGGCCGTGTTAGTACTTAGGAAATTTCCCACTGCTTTTCCACTGGAGTCCTTCCTCTGTTTCGCGGCCTTTGACCCAAAGCACTGCCGACTTAGAACACCATTGATTTAAAATTGAAGCAACTTAAACTGACTCGCCCCTTAATCCTTAAGTCGTGGGCAAGCTAACCAGAAAACCAATGACCTGACCTAAGTTTGAACCGTTGCATGGACTTTGAACTGTTGAACTTTATTGCATTCATTCACAGGTCACCTTAACTTGCGAGCTAACAATCTGTCCAATACAATATTTATAGAAAATTGGGACGAATATACTGTCATCGACTGCCCACATCAAATGACAGATTAGTTAATAACAGATAATTAACTCAAATAAATTGTGTGAACGAAGTGCTTTCATCAATTTCAAGTGAAATATTAAAGAAACACTGAAGTAGTCAATTGAAATTAACCAGCCTGCACTAATATTATGCTTGAAGTTTAGATTAACAAGTTCTGAAATTTTGTAGTCGATCAATCATCGACTTGTTTAATTCCAGTTATATTTACTTGCTATTTTTATTAGTTTTGCACGACGCTTCACACTTTTAGGAAATGTGCACCTTCACATTTGAATATCCAGTTGCTTGTGTAGAATGACTTCTCAGGAAGAAGGTACAACAGTTCAGGCTGGAGAGGCAACTGTTATTCCGGCTTCACTAGTCAATCCTCCCAAAAAAGCCCCTACCACGCTATCATACAAAGTTTTTCGCCAGTTGTGCGCTCAGTTTGGCATTGCCGAATCAGATGCCATTCTTCCTGAGAGAAGTAACACTGCTGACATAGCACCACCTGGCTTTGTGACAGTTAACCGACAAATGTGCTTGAGCGGGGCCATCCCTCCTTTCAACAACTTTCTCCAGCATCTTCTTCGTCAACTGGCCATCGCTCCATCCCAACTACATCCCAACGGTTATGCCATTCTAATGGGGTTGGGCGTGCTATTTAGGAGAACGCTTGATCGACTTCCGAGCTTTGATGAAATCTGTTACTTATGTTCCTTTACCCGGACCAAAGATCATCCTTCTATTACTGTTGTGAGAAGCGCCCGAAACCGCAAATTGATTGTTGGCCTTCCAAACACTGCTCATGGGTTCCTAACCCAGTTCTTCTTTGTTCGTTGCCCCCCGGGGTTTTATGCTGTGTGGAGGGAAGGAAGTAAGATCATCCATCTTTGTTACTACGTTTGTTATCCGACTTTTGCGAGAATGAATTGTTAAGTGTTAACTCCGCTTCTTTTTACTTTCAGCGCTCCCCCCTCCTTCCAGGGATCCCAGTCATAAGCCAACTTTCGAGAGGCTCAAGGCCATGCCAATTGAGGAGAGAGACATTCAATTTCTGTTGAAAGACGAATTTTTGCATCAATACGGACTTATGCATACTTCTCGTTCTACACATCCTCATGAAATCCCAGACTCCCCGGCTAGAGCGTTGGATGCCCCAGTTTCCACCGACACATCCATAACAAAAGGACCTGCTCCCGAGGCTTCGCTAGTGAAGTGCTCCACCTCTGTTGATATTGCGGGGCCATCTGACAGACTTGCCCCGTTTATTGAGGAAGAAGAGATTCAGGGATCTCCCCAACATTCACAGAAATCTGGTGAAAAAGCTGAGAAAACCAGTCCTGTCAAGCAGAGCAGGGGCGACACTTTTGAAGGACTGAGCGACCTCTTTGCCACCTCGCAAGAGATCTTTAAAGATGATCCTATTACTACAGGGGTTTCTTCTTCAGTAGTCGAGGCGACTTCTATTCTGCAACAGACTCCGTCAACTCAAGAGTTGGTGTTAACTTCTACACCCATAACTACTCCACAATTAAAGAGTGGTTCGTAGTTTGATGCGCGTAGTTTGCACATTACACTCACTTAGAATCTTTCAGCACTTTTATGCTTCTGACTTTTTGTACTTTGAAGAATTCTAAAATTTAGCTCTCTTTTTTATTTCAGATCCTCCAATGGGACGCAGCGGATCCTACTATGATGACTTCCAGCGCTACGGAAGCGTAGCCAATATGATTATAGGCGTTACCTCCCCTCTTACAGAGAATCCGATGAAGAAAGAGCCGCCCGAAAGGCTCAAGAGAAGAGGGCTCAAGAGGAGCGTTATGAAAGAAGAGAGAGGGAGGAGCGCTACGATTCTTCGCAGAGAGGCGACGATTCCCATAAAAGAAAATCCTATGATGACGGAAAAAGTCATATGGTTGAAGATTCGAGCAAGCGAGCCCGACATGGTGAGAAGCATACCTCTACGACTCCTGAAAAGGTTACTGCCCCCGCCTCGCTTGACATTCCTTCTGGCTCTCTCTCTCTTGGGAAAGCAGATATTCAAACAATAATTAGCAGGCCCAAACTCCAAGTTGGACCGGGCCCGGCCACTTTGCAAAGCCGATTTCCACAGTGGTGCCTGAAGGGAGTGAGGTTCGACCTTGACTTGGTCCCCATTGACAAGTCTGCCATGTTACGAAATCTCGATGCCGTCAAGTTTGATATTGAGAGGATGTCGAACTGGCAAAAACTTATCGACGAGCTTCAAAGGGTTAATCGTGTAAATATAGAGTCCATGCTCACTATGGAAAATGATAAAGCCGAATGGCAAAAGGTTCTCGAACAACACGATACTGAAATGAGGAGCATCGCTTCTTATAATGAAGAGCTTGAAGCAAAAGTTGAGGAACTGAAACAAGAGCTTGCTACTTCCTCTACTTCCTATTCTCAAAAAGAAGAAGTGCTCCTAAAACAAGTGAGAGATGCTCATGCCAGCCAAAGGGATGCCGAAGACAGGCTTGAAGTACAAAAAAGAATTAGTGAGGGCTATGTTGCTGATGTCGCAGAACTTCGGAAGAAAACCAGCTCCCAAGAGGCGGAGATTCAAATGCTTAAGCTTCAACTTTCCAAAGCTGAAAGGGAGCGTGATGAGGCCATCGTCGGCAAAATTGCAGCTGAAGAATCTCACGAGGCGATGAGGACCAATATCAGCTCAACATTATTTGATTTCTACCTGCATAGCATCTTGGGGCGCGGTAGCCTCGCCTTTCTAGGCCCCAAGTATGAAATTACTCTGGCTGAAGTTTGGGAGGCTGCACTCGATATGTTTGGCGGTAAACGTGCTGGCTATGCTGAGTCAGCTCTTGAGGAGCATTATCTTGATGATGATGCTCGCGCCGCTCTCGCCAAGGGGAGAGAACAGCTTGCAAAATTAAGGGCCGAAACAGCGGCAGGAGAATATTCGGGAAAAACCATCTCAACTGCTCCAATTCAACCTTCTTCTTCGGCCGAAATTGACATTATCGGTTCTAGTTCTCATTCTCTATCTCCTACCAAAGTTACCACCGAGATCACAAGCATACACGGTGGAGATGAAGGCGACGAGGGTGCCGAGGCACAGGCTTATGAGGTTGATGTCAGAAAACCGACTTCTGCAGGTAACCCTACTGTTAATCTTGCCCATGTAGACTGCTCATCTGTTTCTTACGAGCTTGATGAGCTTTTTGACTACTTCTTGAATCTCGACGAGCCATTGTCTCCCCTTTTTGCGGGAATTACTGACATTTTTTACTTTTCCTTTGTAGAGAAAGCACCGAGCGTCATTCAAACTTCTTCACCTCCAGCTACTGTTCCTCTGCCTTCCCCAATCACTCCTACCCTCATCCGGGGTCACAGGAAGAAATAATAGGTGCCCTCCGGGGCTTGGATGACCCAGCTGCTTCGCAAGAGCAAAAGGACGAAGGACTTGAGGGAGGTGAGATATCTCCGGAGCGGACTCCTTCTGATGACATAACTCTGTCTAAACTTATTACTCCAGGAAGTGAGTCTTCTTCAAAGAGGAGAAAGAAGCGCGGAACATCAAAAAGAAGGAGGGAGAGCATCATTGCTACTGAAGAGGAACTGAAAGTTGAACTAGTTGTTCCTCCCTCTCCTCCTTCCCTTACGCCTACAGATCAACCCAAAAAGTTAACCATCCGGCTGGGTGAAGGGTCCAAGGGTAGCAAGAAGAAATGAAGATTCCAGTTTTTAGCTTTTTGTTTTTTGCACGTACTGGTCGGGGATTGTGCGGGTACCGGCCCCTGCTTTCTTTATCTCGAAACTTGTATCTGTAAGAAATTGTAATAGAATTGAATAAAATGATCCTTTATTTGTACAAACTCTTGTTTGAATTTGAGAATGCATTTATTTTTTATTTTCGTACAAGTTTCTTTGCACGATATTGCAGTGAGCTTGTGGTATACTGTTCGAGCGTAATTTTACCGATGTAGTTATACCATGTTGCCCCTATACCATAAGCTCGTTGCAATATTTTATATTTTGAGGGGACTTGTACTTTTATTTTGTAGAGAATAATTATTCCATACTTGGAGGAATATTATTTTGTTTAAAAACAGAGTACAACTTCCTCCAAATAAGTTTTTACGCTTCATCCTTCGAAGATATCACTTTCTTCTTTTGTGCATATACACATTTTACCAAGTGAATTCTTCTTTGTGGTAAAGCGAGCATCCGAAAGGTACTTTAACTTCTTTTTTGAGGAAGAGAATTTTCCAGAATAGGTGGATCATTCTTCCTTTGAGAGTTAAAGTGTGCCTTTGAAGATGGCTTCTCTTTTTTTTTTACATGCCACAGTAAAGGGCTTTTTGATTTTTGCTTCTTTGAAAAGTTGCACCTCTGAGGAGGGCTTTTTCACGTTTCAACACTTGGAAGTTTTATTTCAATCTCGGTGAAACGTGTGCCTTCGAAGAGTTGCGCCTCCGAGGAGGACTTTGGTCTCTAAGGAGAGGCATTTAGTCGTCGTAGAGAAGCATTTTGCCTCCGAAGAGGGCTTCGGTTTCTGAGGAGAAGCATTCGGTCTCCATAGAGAAGCATTTTGCCTCCGAAGAGGGCTTCGGTCTCTAAGGAGAGGCATTCGGTCTCCGTAGAGAAGCATTTTGCCTCCGAAGAGGGCTTCGGTCTCTGAGGAGATGCATTCGGTCTCCGTAGAGAAGTATTTTGCCTCCGAAGAGGCCTTCGGTTTCTGAGAAGAAGCATTCGGTCTCCGTAGAGAAGCTTTTTGCCTCCGAAGAGGGCTTCGGTCTCTGAGGAGAGGCATTCGGTCTCCGTAGAGAAGCATTTTGCCTCCGAAGAGGGCTTCGGTCTCTGAGGAGAGGCATTCGGTCTCCGTAGAGAAGCATTTTGCCTCCGAAGAGGGCTTCGGTCTCTGAGGAGACGCATTCGGTCTCCGTAGTGAAGCATTTTGCCTCCGAAGAGGGCTTCGGTCTCTGAGGAGAAGCATTCGGTCTCCGTAGAAAAGCATTTTGCCTCCGAAGAGGGCTTTGGTTTCTGAGGAGAAGCATTCGGTCTCCGTAGAGAAGCATCTTGCCTCCGAAGAGGGCTTCGGTCTCTGAGGAGAGGCATTCGGTCTCCGTAGAGAAGCATTTTGCTTCCGAAGAGGGCTTCGGTCTCTGAGGAGAAGCATTCGGTCTCCGTAGAGAAGCATTTTGCCTCCGAAGAGGGCTTCGGTCTCTGAGGTTACCTCTGAGGAGAGGCCTTTTGTTTGATTGTGCCTCTGGGAAGAGGTCCTTTTGTTTCTGACCCTTGGGGGAGGCTTTTATTTTTCCCTGTTCGCTGGGAAGCGGGCCTCCGAAGAGGGCTTTACTTTGTTTTGCATTTCAACTCTGGTGAAGTGGACCTCCGAAGAGCGGCTCTTACACTTCAACTCCTAGTGAAATGTGACTCCGAAGAGGGCTTTATTTTGTTTGGCATTTCAACTCTGGTGAAGTGGGCCTCCGAAGAGGGGCTCCTACACTTCAACTCCTGGTGAAATGTGCCTCCGAAGAGGGCTTTACTTTGTTTGGCATTTCAACTCTGGTGAAGTGGGCCTCCGAAGAGGGGCTCCTACACTTCAACCCCTGGTGAAATGTGCCTCCGAAGAGGGCTTTAATTGCCTGGAAGTTACTCTCTCATGGTTGGAGGGTCATGACTCATCCAATCTTTTTTGTTGAGTAGAGAACTTTCTTTTTTTCGGCATATGCCTCGTTAGAGGTCTTTATCCTCCGAAGAGTTGTGCCTCCGAAGAGGGCTTGTGCCTCTGAAGAGGTCTTTTGCTAATTGATGCTTGCTCGTGTCTCTTTGCTGTTGATTCATGTTGGCGATCCCCGTTGTCCTTTGCAAGTGTTATCACTTTTTAGCTGCCAATGATTTCCCTTATCCAAAGAAGTATATTTCATAGTTAAGCAAGTTGGTGGTGGCAGACACAGGCTATTTAACTGGTTGTTTGTTTGCTCAAACATTTGCAGTTAGTTAGATATGGTCCACTTCTATCCACATCGCTCACTTTTGTTTGAAGCACTTCTTTTGTAGGATTTGAATATGGAATTTTTGAATGGCTCAGTGTTTGATTGTTGGATGATGTCAAGGATCGCTCAGTCTTGTGACGGGTAAGCTTTGTTTTTATGGCCTGCATTATTAAATTGACAATTTAGTAACACGGTTAACACATTTTATATGTCGAAATAAAACAAAGCGGTTTATAATAGCAAGGAACACAAGAGTTATAGTGGTTTAGCCAAAAACTGGGCCTATATCCACTTTATAGCTTTTTGTTATTCACTTGTTTTGTGATTGCTTTCAATAGAAGAATCATATATTTGTAATTCTTTTACAATATTTCAGCAAAGATTTCAAGTAAAGTATGAACGCAAATAGTTGCTGTTCCAAGTTCTTGGAATTGGTTCTTCTTTGATAGTTGTGAGTTTGATTGATTATATTAGCAACTTCTTGGTGCCATCTTTAAGCATGCATCATCTTCTTTTGCTGGCGGGTAGTTTTAACCAAAGAAATATAGTCCAGCCAAATCACTATTTGTTTGCTTAGAGTACTTCTTATTTAGGATTCGACCCTGGAATTTTGTTGTTTAAAACTTCCTTTTGAGTGCTACCAAGGGTTGTTTGGTATTGCCTGCAAATTTAGATCGACGTTCTTAGTGATACTTTCAGAGTACTTTACATATCGAAATAAAATAAGCCACTTGTAATAATGGAGAAAACAAGACTTATAGTTTCTATTATTTATTTGCCCTGTTTTTACAATAGCTTTTGATACAAGAATGATACATTCAGCACTTTTTTATAAATTTGTAACAAGGCGTTTAAGTAAAATATGCAAGCAAATGCTGTCCCAGGCTTTAAGGAATCGAATCTTCGGCATGAGAGGACTAGATGACAGTGCCTTTCAAAATTGAAATCTCCTTTCACTTTGAGGATTTCCTTGAGGCATGAGCATGTCTTCTTGTCTCATTCGATTTTTTCCTGCCGGGTGAGGGCTTGCCGTGATGACATTAATAATAGGCCCTTCATCTCCCTGCGCTACAGTTCTTTTATATGAGCTGCATTGTTGAGCGGGAACTAGCTGCCCTGTAGAGGATGAGGAGAGGTCATTTCTATCTTTCTTCACATATTGTTGCAGTTCATTCTGCTTCAGCAATTCTTCAATCTCTTTCTTTAACTGGCGACATTGGTTAGTATCATGGCCGGGCTGATTGTGAAATTGACAGAATTTTCCATTGCCTGGCGCACCCCTCCCCATCGGGGGTGGTTTGGGGTACATGACAACATCTTTTGTTGCCAAGAAGATATTCTCCGGAGTATCAGTCAAGGGAGTGAAGTCG
Organism: Allium cepa; assembly: GCA_030765085.1. Classification (NCBI taxonomy): domain Eukaryota; kingdom Viridiplantae; phylum Streptophyta; class Magnoliopsida; order Asparagales; family Amaryllidaceae; genus Allium; species Allium cepa. Next base: position 760,412,488 of record CM060937.1, on the reverse strand, counting down.
GAGGATTTAAAGCGCCGAGCTTTTTTCGAGACTTTCTGCTTTCTCCTACCTTCATTCTCCTTTTTCTGTTCGATCATCTCCGGTATGTATTCCTCTTCATTGTGAGGACCCCAGGGATAGTCGTCGACTATTCTTTCAAAAGTTCGCCTTGACAAACGTTCGTGGATAGTTGGTCGTGCCATGAACTTTCCGTTTGGGGGAATGTTCCAATGGTAATGCCAGTTGCCCGTTGAGGAGTATTCCATCCCTCCGAAACATGAGCCTCTTTGGCGATGGTTTTTATATCACTTTCTAGTCGTTGAACCTCCTCTTGCAATGCATTCATCTTCTCGAGTATCCTATTGCTATGGACTTCCATGTGTTGATATAATCCATAAACCACGGCGTCTAGTTCAGCCCTTGTGACTCCAATACTAGAAGCTGTTTCACTTAGCATGGGAAAAGCAATGGCATTGCTACAAATACTTTCAAACCTCAAAAATTTACGTTTCCTTTCAGAAGTCATGATTTCTTTTAGACTTTTCGTTCGGCAAAAAATCTTTTCCACAAGCTTTTGTTGAGCAACGGCGGAAGTTTTCTTGAGTTCAATTCTCAGTGAAAGCACCAAAAATGTTAACGCTAAAATTTGAACGCTAACACCCCGGTGTGTAAAGTGTAGTTGTGAAAGCACCACCCGATGATTCAGGAACAGAGTATAAGCAGAAAACTGCAGAAAAAACAGTAGACAACAGTAATTTTATAGTGGTTCGGCTTAATAGTTTGCCTACATCCACTTTGAATATCTTTATTGATGAATTCGATACAGATTGATACAATTCTTCCCAAGTACAATACACTTTGAATTACTAAACACTTTGAACGAATGGCTTAAACTTCAATGTGAGTGAAAGTCTTCAAATCCATGTCGGATGTATGAGATTCCTTCTTGAAGTTGTTGGTAGCGTTCTATGTGTCTTGAAAGCTTTGAGTGTCGAGTGGGTTTGGAATGCAGCAGAGTATCGATGCTTGGAAAGGATGAGCAAAAAGGTCCCTTTCTAGTTGGAGCTAGGGTCGTATTTATAGACGTTTCTCGGAGTTAGGTCGTAACTCGTACACGACTCATAATAAGTCGTAATTCGTACATGACTCATGATAGGTCGCGGCCGACCTACTGGGTTTAGCTCATGGCTTGGTCCAAATTTATGCACCCATTTGAATGAATGACACAAGTTCTAAGTCGTCCCTGAGTTAACCAAATGCAACTTCCTTTATGCTAGCATGAGTCGTACACGACTCATCATAAGTCGTAAGTCGTCAACGAGTCATTTCATTACAGCATGGTATTGAACTTGTCTTCAAGTCTTAGGTCATGAACGACTTATCTGCAGTTATAAGTCAGCAGCGACTTAAGTGTTGTTGACTCTTCCTTTTAGTGCTTTAAGTCGTCACTCCTTTAGGTCGTGGACTTTCTTAAGTCGTAAGCTGTGAGCTATGGTCGCGCGTGAGTTAACTAGTCGTAGCTCTTTGTTTGCTTGCTTGAGTCGCTGACGATTCAAGGTAGATCGTAAGCACAATTTTTAACTCGTGCAATTCCTCAATTGTTAAGTCGGTAACTTGCTGAGTCGTGAAGTACCTTGAGTCGCGAATTACCTTGAGTCGTTAAGTACCTTGAGTCGTTAAGTCGGAAATCAGTTGAGTCGTCATTCATTTTAGGTTGGCAACGAGCTAAGACTATTGAGTCGTGACATTCCCTAAGTCGTTTAGGTCTTAACCTGTTAGGTCGTTAGCTCCTTAACTCGTAAGCTCTTTAACTCTTAGACGCCTTAACTCGTGTGCTCTTTAACTCGTAGGCTACTTAACTCGTGGTCGAAACGGGGTTAACAATACCCAAGCAGGATGAGATTTTCCCCCTGTCTAGAAGTCCCTTTTTATTCGGCTGTGTGGGGCAGTTGATTGCAACAACTGTCGGGGTTGTCCTGTTCGGGACTGTTCAGTAAGGAATGGTTCCGGTCTTGTGTTGTAGGGAGTCGGGAGTGATCCTCGGTACGTTGATCTAGGCCACGTACTGTGACGGGCGGTACGCCAGTAGCCCTGCCATTGTATGGAATCCAATCTCCAATAAGTGTCGTACGTATTAGTTGTGCCCAACAATGTTGGAATGTGAGATGTAAGCATCTCAGCTATTTTCTAGCTTTACTTGAAAACCCTAGACATTATTATAATATCACTAAATTTCCTATAAAATGTTTTGGTTAGCGTAAGGTAAAATCTTACCCATGTTTATGTGTGGAAAGTCTTACGTGATACCTTTTGTTCAAAAGGTTTTCAAAATTTAGCAACTTTAACCTGTTACTCACACCAGAACCATGTCTCACCCGGAGTTTATTTCTGTTTTTCCTAAACTCTTGGGTACTCAAATTTTTATGAGTAGTCAAGGGATTCAGGTTAGCTTTGACGAATGCTGGTGGAGCAATGGAGCAGGAGGCTTCTACGTTGTAGATTATATATAGTGTTCCGCTGTGTTGGTATCTCTGTGTTGTATTGTGCATTGAGTTGTACAACTAGACAGGTGTTTATAACTGTCTAGTATGTGATGTATTATCTGTATAACTCTGATTGATGTTGTATATTATGTAAATACTTATGTGATTAAAATAATTTATTCGTTCCGCTGTTGAGATTCTGATGTTGTTTCTTCTTTCTTCTCTATCTTTTCTATTTTCTATCCCTTTCTTTCTTCAAGATGAAACAGATTTCTAGGGTCAGAAATTCGGGTCATCACAATTCGCATAGTAATGTGATCCAGATTCGAGCACATAATTTTGAAAAAGTACGTCGATCTGAGTGGGATTTTTCACTCGATTTTCGTTGGCGAACCTGGATATGGATTATTGATTGGTTCTGTATATTCTCTATGATAGTTAGGCTATGCAAGGAGAATGACGGCTTCTGGTCAAGAAACTTGATCTGAGTCCGCAATAGGAAGTCAGATGGATGATACTAGTTCGAAAATGAAATTATGTGATAGAGTGAGCGGTAAGATTGGTATAGCGTACAGATGATATGCGTACATCGTATGGATTTGAATGAAAATGATATTGGAAAGAGAAATCAAATTTGAATATTTGATTCTGGATAAATAATGTTATATGTCTTTGTTATATAAGATAAAACTCCCTTTGTTGAATCTATTGTCGAAAGGAAAGGATTTTTGTTAAAAGTGTTTGAAGTATAAAAGGAGTTTTCTACAAGTTTGAGATGATCCAAAGATTTTTAAAAGTTATATATATCTATATACAGATATAAAGGATTTTATGAGGATTTTAGAAAAGGTTTTGGGAACCTTTGGATTCGGAAAGGCTTTTAATTTCTGGGTAAAATCAATATTGAAATTTGGAAAGCCTAGTTTGAGAGTTATCGATTTTGGAATAATCGATTTTGTGTAAAGGAGCTTTGCATGAGATCATACTAGGTGTATGATTTGAAGATACTATATGTATATATATAAAATGTTTGGATGATGGCGCTGGGGAAAAAGGCGCTCCCTTGAAATGAACTTCTCAGGAGTGCCACCGGTTGGTGCTGCCTTGAGACCCAAGGGGGGGTTCTAAAGTTGATCTTGTGAGGAGTCCGGACAAAACTAGTTCCTGGGGATTATGAGTAGAGTATACCATAGCGAAAGTCGTGTGTGTTGCTGAGAGCCAATAGTCTGCGTTTGATTTTATATCGGTAGACTGCGACCTATGGTATGACATAGCGAAAGTCGTGTATGCCGCTGAGAGCCAACAGTCTACGTTTGATTTTATATCGGTAGACTGCGACCTATGTAGGAGTGGAAAAGTTTCATTTTGACAGCGAAAATCAGAGGCCGCTGAGTGCCTGCAGTTACATGGACTTTTGCTGTGACGGCAACGTAACCCTGAATGTAACTGTGATCTGTTGTGTGGGTTCCATGGCGTAATCGAGAGGCCGCTGAGAGCCTGCAGTACATGGACTTTTGCTGCGATGACAACGTAACCCTGGAATATAACAGTGACCACGGACTGGGGTGATGATTTCCAGAGCATTCTCATCAAAGATATATCCTCAATTTTCAAAAACCGTTTTCTATATTTTCAATAAAAATTATTTTCAAAGTATTTTCACTGGATGTGGAAACGAGTCTGCCAAGCACTTGTAGATTTTCAGTCATACGCCTGATCAACATATGACCGAATTTCTAGGAGAACAAGGATAGACTGGTTGAGACATCGAGTTATAATAAGTATTTTTATAAAAACTATTTTATAATATTATGTAGATTTTAAAAGTGTTTTAAAAGTGTTTCAAAGAATAATTTTTCTAATAATAAGCATTTTTATAAATTCTGGCTTCGTTCCTTTTCGAGGACGAAAAGATTCTAAGGGGGGAGGAATGTGATAACCCGGAATTTTAGAATATCTGTAATTGATAAAGTAACTAAAATTGGTTAGCGCAAATACTGATTTTTTTAGATTAATAAAATGAAATTCTAAAAATTAGAATATATCTGGATATATATATATATATAGATGAATTTAAACTATTATATCTAGATAAATAATCATTTGATAATATTTGTTTAATGATCTTCTTTTATAAATATTTATTTGGAAAATTCATCTTTTCAAAACTAAAATAAATTTTTATACATATAGTTATATATATAATCAACTTTAAATAAATCTTTGGAAATTTTATATATATGTAAGATTGGTTTGTAAATGGGTAAGGTAAGATTTTATGAAAAAATAAATAAATAAATAAAATGCTTTTACTTGGAAATAAATTTAGTTGGTATTTATGTAAAATACAAAGAATATGTGTAGATGTTAACATATGTAAATGTAAAGTTAAGTAATTTATAAAATAATAAGGTTTAAAAACATAACTTATAAATAAATTTATCAAACAGGTTTAGGCATAAAAATAGCCATTAGTGACAAGTGTTAAATAAGTAAAATAGGTATTTAACAAATGGCAAAACAATTCTCATTTAAAGTTTCCATGTAAATAAATATCAGAAAAAAATAAATAAATAAAAAGAATAAATACAAAAGAAGCTTGATGTGTAACCAACGAATAGCCTATATCCTCTACTTTGCCTTCCTCATTTTTGCCTGGATTCGATAAATTTGTTAATTTAAAAAAAGGAGTGAGTCAAGCTGCTAATTCATTTTTCACTTGCTCAAATCCCTAATTTCAAAATCATCAACTTGTGAATCCCAAGCGCGATGCGACGTTTGTGTAGACGACCAAGCTTTGGAGGTCGCGACCTGGCTCATGCAATCGATCGTTGCGTTGTGGAGCAGCACCACTATAAGGGTAGTTGGACAGATGTGCATGGCAGTGTGGTGATCGAAGATTTGGTTTTGGCTTCGGTCTCTGCAGCAATGATTGAGGTGAGTAACAGATCTTATTTCTTCTATTTTCCAAATTGCATGTGAGTAAACTGAACTGTTAAAAAATCAGAGTTCATATATAATTGATGCATGTGGGATCTGTGTAGAGTAGATGAGCAAAACCACCCCTTTAAGATTAGATCTGATGAGGTCCCTGTTGATATAAATATATTTGAAGTTATTGTGAGTTATATGGTGCCTGCACTGTTTGTTTGCGTAGTATATCTGTATAATCTTGAAAGTGCATGCCTGTGTAACTATGTAGGCATAGTTCTGTTTGAAAAAAAAAAAGAATTCAAGAGCAAAAATTGATTTCTCAAAATCTACAAAGATTTTCGCAATTGTTTTAAATAAAACTTAGTTATATTCACTTAATTAAGATTTTAAAATTTACTAGAAGCATCAAATGTAAACAATGTCACTGGAAAGAACAGTAAAAACTCAAAATATCCCAAATTTTGATCATCCAGTTGTAAAATTGCTTCCACTGTGTATATGCCAGAGAAGTGATAGGCAGCATAATATGGATTGACATGGTTTGGGATGTGTAGAAGAGATGATGAGGTTTAGGCAAGGCAATGGTTAGTTTTTGACTGTTGGTGTACACTGGTTTGACAGTATTCGAATGAAGAGGGATGGTGAAGACAGTGGAAAATGGGATGGTAGGTGATGTTGATGATGGCTGCACTGTTGGTTGTGGTTGTTTGAGTTGGTAGGCTGTGAAAGGCAGTAAAGATTTAAAGGAGGTCAGTGGCAATAGGTGGTATAAGGCAATATGTATGATTGTAGTGGCAATAGGAAGTCAGTGGAGGCTGTGATTGCAGTGACTGTTGATAGTGGGGGCAGGTTATGTTATGAGAGGAGAGGCATGAAGTATGATGGGAATGTTGTGGAAGTGTGCTTCAGGTGGAGGTATGGAATTGTGAGTGGGCAGTGTTGATGTGGTGAGGCATTTATGATGTATTGTAGTTGATGTGAATGGTAAGGCAAAGAGGAGATGATAGAGAGATGCTACAGTGGTTAGAGGAGTGGAAATTGCAGCTGATTTTTATGTTGGCAGCAGGTGATTACAGGAAGTGATTATTATGCAGTAGTTATGAAGTGGCAATGTCTGTTGGAGGAGTAATTTTGTATGACAGGGTGATTATTTGAAATGAATGTGGGTTGAAGGCAGTGGAGTGGTGGTTTAGGGATGTGTGTTGTATGGCAGATGGTAGGAACTTGATAGTAATGTTGTTGTATGGCAGAATGTTGCAAGGATTGTAGGCTGATGGTAAGTGCAAGATGACGTGAAGAGTTGTTGCTCTGAATTGTGAAGTTTGGTTGGAGTTATAGTGGTGACAGCAAGTTGGATGTTTGTTGTGATATATAGAGGACGTTTGTAGCAGTAAACTTGGTGTATAGAGGAGAGAGAATTTGATGTGCAGTAAACAGTGAATAATGCAAGTTTTGTGCGGTTTGAGATGAAGCAAGTAAGGTGGAGCAGTAAACAGGTGGTGGAACAGATATGTGCAGGCTACAAGTAGTGGTCAAGGGGGTGAATGTTCAGAAATGTGGAGGTGATTGTGTGAGGGGACAACAGCAAGGTGATGGGATGTTGCAGGCTGCAATGGTGGCTGGTATGGTTGTGTAGTTGCAAATTCAGGTGGCAGAGGGGACGTAAGAAAAGCATGGGGTTTAACTCAAGTTTGTGTGAGGTAGGACGCCAGATTGTTCTGGGTTTTTATTAGATGTTAACTGAGTCATGGATACATTAATTATGATAAACTATTTAAGTGGTAGATTTCGTATTTAATGTTTTGTTAATTTTAGGTTGAGAAGTATTTAAGTTGTTTTAAAAAAAAAGCTAAATTAATTAGATAATTAAATGTTTTAAGTTAAAAGATTAAATGTTTTGAGTATTACTTAAACTTAAAGCTTTTAAGTTATTTTGATTCTTAGGTTATTAGGTAAGGTTATGGAGTGATAATTAAGAAGATAAATTAGATAAATGATTTATCATTTAAATTCGTTAATAATTAAAGATTTACTTTCAAATAATTAAGAATTAGTTATTGATCAATAAAATAGAAATTAAAGAGTGATTATTGTTAACAAAAGAATAATTAATTTTTGTGACTAATTATTGATTCAGGGATAATTAATCAATGTAATTAACCAATAAAATCAGTTAAGCAATGGTATCATTACTTGATGGAAGTAATTTAAAGTAAAGTATTTAAGGAAAGTAATTAAGCATTAATTACTTAGTGTAAAGAATTATTATGAATAATACTTAATGAAGTAATTAAAGGAATTAATTACTCAGTATGATTAATTAATTGGATGTGGTTAATTTTTGTTAATTAATTCAATTTAATTAACTAAAGTTAATCATTTGATGTTGGGTTAGGTATAATTACTTAAGGTAATTAATGAGGTGTAATTTCTTAGTGAAGAAATTAGTTGCCAGATGTAATTAAATAAAAGGAAATTATTTAATGGGAAGTAATTAGAGGATCATTATTTAATGTAATTAATGAAAGTGATCAATCTTGCTTATAAATGATTTACTGATGATAAGTGCTTTGGATTGGTTGATATCTCTGATAAGGATTGCTTTGTGATATGATATGTTGAATGGTCGGTTATAATGTGATTTTCTATCAATTATGAATTGCGGTGTAAAAGTGTTATCCCATAATTAAGGGTGAATTGTATATAATTGGATAAGTGGGTTAAGATAACATTGGGATCGAAGAGACCGGAGTCGGGTATCAGTAAATACCCGAAGCCACTTCGATTCTTTATAGATTGATATGCGGAATCAATAGGCTGATATGGAATGATTTAAGTAAACTGGACCACTTAATCTAGGTTTGGCACTTAGAAATTGATGTGAGAAATAAGTAATGTTTATAACAGCTTGTGAAGTTGTAAATTGATACAAGTACCCCGGGTTTATATAAGTTGTATGCTTTTGAATTACATGTTAGATGGGTTTACTCACGTTGTTTTCCAGCCTGACCCGGGTGTTAATTTGATGTAATGCTCGGGTCAGACCGAGCATTACAGATTTTCAGGTAAGGATTCTGGAGCTCAGGAGCCGAGCTGGATGGCAGGGACATATGGAGAGTTTGCACTATGATATTGTATATATCTGAGACATGTTAAATTGTATCTGTCCAATGTTGTACAAAATTGTTGTAACTTTGATATGTCGATGTAAATTGATAGATACAGTTTTCTTTGGTATAACTATTATTATTGATATTATATTTTATCCGCTGCGAATGTGAGATTGTGTGTCTCTTTTCTGTTCTTCTTCTTCTATCTCCTTTTCTTTTCTTTTACTATCTGGAATTTTCGGGATCGAAATTTCCGGGTCGTTACAATTTGCAATCCATTCCAAACTGGCTTGTTTCCATGGTTTAAAACCTAACTGCCAAAACCACCAGATCGCGGTCCTGACCGTCGAACGCCATCACACCCTCCTTGACGCACGCAGCTGCCTCCGACGAACTCGCCAAACCCAGAGTTACTGAAATCGACATCGAGCCCTAGCTCCTATCACTCGAGCGTGCTTCCCTATGAGAACTCCGCCACGCTTCCCAAACCACCAATCGACGAACACGGGCTGGTTCGAAACCCTAGAAAACGCGTTCCAATCCTCTCTAGTCAATGAACAAGCTTGACTCGATTTCAGACCTCGATTACAGACCTGGCTACAATTTTGATCATGATTTATTTGTGAAGGAAGAAGGGAAAAGATTCGATCTAAAAAGGGGATATGAAGTGCCTCAGATTGAAAATTGAAGGCGGCCATTTTTATAAACGAACGAATTTGAAATTTGGGGAAGAAGACCGTCGTTCGCTTATGTTTTTCTTTTCTTTTTAAAAGAAGAAAAAGGGGAGACAAGAAATGATGTTAGGGTGCATAATTTCTTTTGCGTGTTGGCTTGGGTTTGAACAGTGTTTTTCTAAAAAGCAAAAGCTACTATAGGAAAAAGATTTAACATGAGAGGACTTAGATTGGCCAATGTAATATATATATATATATATATGTCTAAATGTTTTAAATTTAAATTCAAATCATTTCATTACACACATTCTAAAATTTCGAACCCCTACCGAGGCGTGCCGCTAGGCGTTCATAATGGTATACCCCTATTTTGAACGCAATGGAAAAGGTTTTGAGTCCTAATTCGATCGTATGGAGAAAATAGCTTTTTGGACCCTGTTATTATGTTAAATTTTCAATATAGATTTGGCACGTTTATATGTCGTACGCTCGAACAAAAACTCCAAACACTACGAAAATTGAAATCCGATAATAATTCAATATTTTAGATCTAATGGAACTGGTTTCGTCGAATTTCGAGACTGTGCCTCGGAAGGCTATTTTTAAATATCAATTCAAACGATATATTTTCAAAACTGAACAAATTACCTTTAAATTCAATTTTAACACTTTTACTATCTTCAGTACTATCAATATGAATTTTACAAGCCTTCAAATTATTTTTAACAGGCTTAAAACTGAAGATTCAATAATTTACCCAATTTCAGTTTATTAAATCCAATAACTTAATTGCTAAATAATAATAATATTTGAATTCAACTTAAAAACTAACTGTGAAATATTTAAAATCAATTAAATATTTCAATTTTAAACAACCAAAAATTCCGGGTCGTCACATTCCTCCCCCCTTAAAAGAATTTCGTCCCCGAAATTGCTAGTTAAGAAGAATGGTCCGATACCCATTTACTTTTTCCCAAATCCAAACAATTCTCAAAATAATCTTTTTATTAAAGACATACTAATCATTTTTCTAGCTTTCCAAACTTATCCATAAGTCCCAATAATATTATTTACTTAACAATTCAAATTTGAATTTAAAACCAAATTTTGAATTATCAAAAATTTTCTAACTCCCTAAATTTCCGAAAAATTTCGCCAGCGTCTCCTTTGTGCAGCTAGCTCGGTACAACTACAAAATGCCTCTACGGGCTCCCAAAATCCAAAAGAACACAAAAAGCTATGTGGCTAGACCAGAAAATCATCAAATTTCATACAGAAATTTAAATACATACCTTTGCGGAGCAAATTTCAATTTATCCTCTGAAATCAAAAATCCCAAATTCACTTTCCTAATTCTTTAGTTCCAACTAAACAATTAGTTTCAATTTCCATTTTCAAAATCCCTTATTTCAATTCCAATTTTAAATCGTTTTGCCACAAAAATTTTCCAACTCTCAAATTTTTTGAAATTTTTCGGCAGAGTCTTCTTTGTACGGAGGAGCTTTTGCAATTTGACAAGAGATATAAATATATATACATCGACCCACACGGTCGGATAAACAAAAACAGTTCATATTTCCAATTTTTAATGCGTAGGCGTACCTGTATTTAGCATTTTAAGCAAGCGGCTTATTATTTTAGCAATTAGCGCGTCCAAATCCAGCCAAACGGCTGCTCGGTACCTATACATACTCAATTCAAATATGTAAGTACTAAATATATGAAATTTATTAACATTTCACTTACTTTCAATAGCTAAACACATGCATTTCATAAGCAACATGCACCAAACACTTTCCATAAGCGATTTATATGATTTTAAAGCTAATTCAATTTCTTTCAACCAATTCATATGCCACTTCATTCAATTTTAATGGTTTACAACTCAATTTCTTATATTCAATTTATTTTTAATCCAAACAAGCTCATATTCGATTCAATTGATCTTAAAATCAATTTATTTAACTCCTCTCAACTCATAGAATTTCAATTACTTTCGTTAACATCAAACGACGATTCATTCTTTGCAATTTGATGATATCCATGTGAATAAATAATTACTTAAGTTTTATAACCAATTTAAATTGATTCCGACTCAATTTATTTTAATTCCTTCCATTTTAATTCATTCACAACCATTTTATTTAGCTCGACACATTCCATGCTTGTATACTACTAACCATTCCCAAATTAATTCAACCCAAGCTTTATTTAATGGTCTACCCTTCCTACTTGAAGTCGAGCTTCTATAAATTTTAAGCTTATGTTAATTTACTTTAATTTAGTCCAATTTCAAAACTTAAGCTCACTTCATTTGCAAAATAAATTTCCTTTTCAACTTAACTTGGTTCTATTTCAATCAAATCTCATTTCAATCTGCAAATTTATTTGATTAGTTATTATAAATTTAATTTCCAAATTCAATTCATTCACGACTCATTTAACTAATTACAAGGCCATTTTCAATTTATTTCTACCTTCTTGAACTTTATTTGCAATTCAAACCATTTATGTTTCAATCCAACTTCCTTTTTATTCGACAATATTCCAATTATATTCAGTTTGCTAACAATTCAAGTCAAATTTAATTTATAATTCAAGTTTTCATTTCCAAACTCCATTAATAACTCCCAATTCAACTTCTATTTAACCAATTTAAATCTTATTAACACACTCACTTAACTAATTTATTTAGCTAACTAGCTTACTCCATTATTTTGAAATTTTAGAAATACTTTTAAATTCACATAATACTATTAAAATAGCTTTTTATAAAAATACTTCTTAAACTCGATGTCTCAACCAGTCCATCCTTGTACTCACAGAAATTCGGTCATACATTGATCAGGCGTAGGACTGAAAATCTATAAGTACTTGGTAAACCCATTTTCAACACCCAGTGAAAATACTTGGAAAATAATTTTATTGAAAATATATAAAACAGTTTTTGAAAATAGATGAAATATCTTTGATGAGAATGCTCTGGAAATCATCACCCCCATCCTTGGTCGCGGTTACATCCTGTGTTACGTTGTCATCGCAGCAAAAGTCCATGTAACTGTAGGCACTCCGCGCCCCTCGATTACACCATGGAACCCACAACAGATCGCAGTTACATTCCAGGGTTACGTTGCCATCACAGCAAAAGTCCACGTAACTATGGCATCAACGCCCTCGATTTTCGCTGTCAAAAATGAAACTTCTCCACTCCCACATAGGTCGCAGTCTACCGATGTAAAATCAAAGTAGACTGTTGACTCTCAGCGGCACACACGACTTTTGCTATGTTACCATAGGTCATAGTCTACCGATATAAAATCAAATGCAGACTGTTGGCTCTCAGCGGCACACATGACTTTCGCTATGGTCTTCAGTAGATCACTGTGACATCGAGTTACACTGTCGTCACAGCATAACCTAAATGCCTCTGTAGGCATCAGCGCCCTCGACTTCCGCTACACACTACACATAATCCTCAGGAACTAGTTTTTTCTAGACTCCTCACAGGATCAACTTTAGAACCCCCCTTAAGGTTTAAGGCAGTACCACCCTATGGTACTCCTGAGAAGTTCATTTCAAGGGAGCGCCTTTTTCTCCAGATCCATTTCCAAAACACTTTATACTATATGTTTGCACAAAAAATGGGCAAACACCTCAAAGTCGTACGATTTAGTTGATTATATGTTGTTCTTAGCGATTTGGGTGATTTATGCAAATATGTAAAAAGCAGGGACTAAACTATAAAAGACACACAGATTTATAGTGGTTCGGCCAGAACGTGCCTACATCCACTTTATATGTTATTCTCCTCTTTCTCTTCAGATTACAAGTACAAAGCTTTGGTTACAAGTAAATGAAAGTTGTTTGAAAGTTCCTTCCGTGCTTGAGCTCTCAAACTTCTCCTCCATTGTTGTACCCCTGCCCCTCTATTTATAGAGTGAGGCTGGGGGTAGAGGTCTTGGATGTATATAGCTGCTGGTGGACCAGGGCCGAAGCAATCTGGTATGGCAACGTTGGTTCGGCAACACCCTGGTTTGGCGGCGAGTGGAGTGTTGATTGGACCGGTAGTGTGTGGAGCGTGGATTGGTTCGGCAGCTCCGGTCCGGTAGTGGTTGGTCCGGTGGAGGTGATTCGGTGGAGCTCGTTCGGTAGTACATGGTGCCGAATGAGCTCTTGTATTGGGAACGCCGGATGAACCAAGGCATCTTGAATGCCGAATGAGATTTCGCTCTACATTGCCGATTGAAACTTTAAACCTTTGATACCGAATGGACTTTTATACGTGAATCATGAGTGAAATCCCAGACTTATATACGCTTGCTGGCTGCTTCTTCTTGGTTCGGTCGTGGTGGAAACGCACCCAACACTGATATTCCAGTTTTGACCAAAAATGGGATAACACTTTGCCCCCCAAAACATGCCTTGGCGGTAGGAAGGCGTGTTTTGTAATGCCATGAGCTGGATGTTCATATCCTGTTGATGTCCTCATGCCTTGCGGTAGGAAGGCATGTTTTGTAATGCCATGAGCTGGATGTTCATATCCTGTTGATGTCCTGCAAAGGAATTTATAGTTTTATGTGATCTCGAATGACGACCGTTCGGGATCGAGATATTTGAGATGAAGTGCGACCGTTCATGGTCAAGCGCCTAACTTCAAATGACGATCGTTAGGGATCGACCCATTCGAGATGAAGTGCGACTGTGCGCGTGGCGGACCTCAAATGACGACCGTTCGTGATCGAGCCATTTGAGGTGAAATGTGACCGTTCACGGCCGGTGCCGTTCGCGGCAAAAGATGGAATAGGACCGTTCGCGGTCAAGCGCCTTACTTCGAATGACGATCGTTCGAGATCGAGCCATTCGTGGTAAGGTGCGACTATTGACGGTCAGGGGGTGGACCTCAAATGGCGACCTTTCGCGATCGAGCCATTTGTGGCAAGATGAGTTGTGCCGTTCGAGGCGAGTTTTTGACTGTTCGAAGTCGGGTGCTGTTCGAGGCGAATTGTGACCGTTCGAAGTCGGGTGCCGTTCGACGCGAGAAAGTGTGCCCAGGAGGGCTTGGGGTGCCGTTCGAGGCGAGAAAGTGTGCCCAGGAGGGCTTGGTATTACTGATGTCAGGCTCACGTTCGAGTGGGTCCTTGGATCGTTTGTATGCCTATTGGAGGCGAGTAAGTGTGCCGGGGGGCTTGGTATTGTTGATACCAGGTTCACGTTCGAGTGGGTCCCCAGATCGTTTGCCAGATTTCATGTTCGGGGGAGTTTCTGAATCAAATACTTTGGCCGTTCATCGCCATACAAGAGGTGCTTATGGACCGTTCGCGATCCAACGGGCATACGAGTAAATTTGCGAATATCAAAGCAATAACCATACAAATTCCACAACAGGAATGTTCAAGTACAGATCAAAGCAAGAGCAAGACGAGGATGTCAAAGCGTAAATTCTTACTATGGTGCGGTCAGTAGTCATTCAGAGCATGCCTATGGATCGTGCGCGATCGCTTACATGTGTAAATGATCTCACCGTGCTAGTGAGAGGTTTGCGACTTGTTCATCGCTTTCGACCTGCCCCCCGAGTTCAGGAGGGAATCTTACCTGCCCCCTGGATGAGCGTTCATTCCTTACCAGGTTGCTCAGAGGCCCCTATCTCTCTCTCTGGGATTGGATCAACATGCTCCAAGTGTGGTGCCCCCATGCAGGATCGATGCCTGATTAGCTTCTGAAGAAGCCTCTTGATTTTCCTCCATGTTCACATCTCTCTGGCCTTGGCCTTCTGCTTGATTGTCTTGCCATGACTCTTCCAATCAGAATCTCTAAACTCTCAAGTTCGAATTCCAAGCAGTAGAATCCTTGAGTTCAATTCTCAGTGAAAGCACCAAAAATGTTTGCACAAAAAATGGGCAAACACCTCAAAGTCGTACGATTTAGTTGACTATATGTTGTTCTTAGCGATTTGGGTGATTTATGCAAATACGTAAAAAACAGGGACTAAACTGTAAAAGACACACAGATTTATAGTGGTTCGGCCAGAACGTGCCTACATCCACTTTATATGTTATTCTCCTCTTTCTCTTCAGATTACAAGTACAAAGCTTTGGTTACAAGTATATGAAAGTTGTTTGAAAGTTCCTTCCGTGCTTGAGCTCTCAAACTTCTCCTCCATTGTTGTAACCCTGCCCCTCTATTTACAGAGTGAGGCTGGGGGTAGAGGTCTTGAATGTATATAGCTGCTGGTGGACCTGGGCCGAAGCAATCTGGTCTGGCAACGTTGGTTCGGCAACACCCTGGTTTGGCGGTGAGTGGAGTGTTGATTGGACCGGTAGTGTGTGGAGCGTGGGTTGGTTCGGCAGCTCCGGTCCGGTAGTGGTTGGTCCGGTGGAGGCGATTCGGTGGAGCTCGTTCGGTAGTACATGGTGCCGAATGAGCTCTTGTATTGGGAACGCCGGATGAACCAACGCATCTTGAATGCCGAATGAGATTTCGCTCTACATTGCCGAATGAAACTTTAAACCTTTGATACCAAATGGACTTTTATACTTGAATCATGAGTGAAATCCCAGACTTATATGCGCTTGCTGGCTGCTTCTTCTTGGTTCGGTCGTGGTGGAAATGCACCCAACACTGATATTCCAGTTTTGACCAAAAATGGGATAACAAAATACACATACAGTGTCTTCCAAATCATACACTTAGTATGAATCTCATATAAATATCCTTTTCTCAAAATCGATTGTCCCAAAATCGATAATTCTCAAACTAGGCTTTTCAAATTCCAATATTGATTTTACCCAAAAATCAAAAGCCTTTCCAAATCCAAAGGTTCCCAAAGCCTTTTTCCTCCAAAACCATTCTCATAAGATCATTTTCGTATATATAAATATATATAACTTTAAAAGTATTTAGATCACTTCAAACTTGTATAAAACTCCTTTTATACTTCAAACGCCTTCAAAATCCTTTTCTTCCGGCAATATATTCAACAAGGGAAGATTTATCTTATATAACAAAGATATATAACTTTGTTTATTCAAAATCAAATATTCAAAGTTGATTACTCTTTTTTATAAAGTTGTTTCCGTCTTACTTATCATCATAAAAATATCCAACTTTCACTTTTATCCATTGGGTATTTCACAAAATATATTTTCATTTCAAAAGAAATAATTTCATATTTCTTATTCACAAATTTTCAATATCAATTTCATTCAAATCCATACGATGTACACATATCATCTGTACGCTATACCAATCTGATCGCTCACTCGATCACACAGTTACACTTTTGAACTAGTATCGTCCACACGACTTCCTAGTGCGGACACAGATCTGGTTTCTTGATCAGAAACCGTCATTCTCCTTGCATAGCCATAACTATGATAGAGAATATCCAGAACCAATCAACAATCCATATCCAGGTTCGCCGTAGAAAATCGAGTGAAAAATCCCAACTCGGATCGATATAACTATCTCGAAATTCTGTGCTCGAATCTGGATCAAATCACCATGCGAATAGAATAATATATGTACATCCTACGTATTTATCTTCGTTGATTTATTAGCCAAAGCAATTCCCTTTCTATTTACATTCACTTTAATTTTCATTCACTTATTTACCATTGCTTCAATCCGATTTGGATTATCACTTTAATTCTTATCTCAATTGGGTAATTTAACCATAAATAGTTTGCACTCTGATCGGCTTCATTTTAGAAAATAGCTTGAAAAATTTAAACTAGATAAGTCGTTGAAAAATAATTGTTAGTTTGTAACATAGCTATAAAATAGTTAAGTAATTGTAAAATAGTTGGAAAATAGTCAAATAGTTATAGAAATTTTAAATAATTGCAAAATAGTTGTAAAATAGTAATTAATTTGTAAAATAGTTGAAAAATAGTAATTAGTTTATAAAATAGATGAAAATTGTAAAATAGTTCCAAAAGTAATTGTAAAATAAATATAAAATAATTTGGCTTTTTTTAAAAAAAAGATTGTATATAGTAAATAGCTTGGAAAAATAGATTTGTATTAAAAAAAATTATTCTGAAAGCAGTACAGAGCCAGACTGTTCAATTTCCAAATTTCCATTCTCATCAATTCAATTTAAATTTCCACTTCCATTTAAATTGACTCAATTCCAAATTAAATAATTTCAATTTCCATTAAAATTGATTTAACCCCAATTCAAGTTGAATTAATCTCAATTTCTTTCCAAATTCAAATCAAATTCCACTTGATTTTAAACCTGTTCAACTTTAATTACAATTCCAAATTGTTCTAATCAATTTGGACTAATATCAATTGAACCCACTTCAATTTCAAATCATCTCAGTTCCTGTTTGAATTAGTCCCAATTCCCAATTTCATATTGAAATTTCCAAATCAAGTTGTCCATTCAAACTTATTTAACTTCCTCTAAGTTAAATTCAATTTACTTAATCCAGTCAAATTTACACAATTTGAATTTCCATTCAAATTTTATACTTCAATTAATAACCTTCCCACTTAAGTTTAAAACGTACTTCACTTTGGGTTTCACATCACATTCCAAGGAAAATTCAAAACTCAATCTTAGAGTTTATTTCATATTTATTTCCTTTACACACCAGGTTGCTTTTAAATTTAAACCACCTTTGGTTTTAAATTCAAACAAATTCCTTTAAAATTTTCAAACGACTCTTGTTGAATCAAGCTCTATCATTCAAATAATATTAAGTAACATTAATTATTATTTCTTCATTACTTTGAAACAAAATTTTCAAATTCTAGACCCAGATTTAAAACTCCACAATTCAAATCAACTTCAGTTCCAATGTATAAGTCATACTTGCGTAAATGTTTTACTTCTTTAAAACATTTCATTTTGCTTACTCATTAATTATTAAACACAATAATCATTTATGATAATAACCAAGATTATCATATCTGAAACCATTCATTATCATCTTATTCTGAAATTTCAATTTCACTTTGAATCCATTTCAAACTTATCTTTATTCAATTTCAGTTTGGTTGTATCATATTACTTCTTAATTTAATTCCAATAATTTAACAACCAATCACCTTAATATTTATTAGAAGGAAATATTACTTTATATATCAAAATATATTTTTATATAAAATAATTTAAAATCTTTATATAAGAAAATAACAAGTACGCTCATACACACACACACACACACACACACACACACACACACACTAACCTCATTCTAGGATACCATCGGCCCTATCCTTAATGAGTAATCCCACCAGAGCCAAGGTTCTCGCTTAACCTTCAGCTCCGATACCAACTGTAACGACTCGGAATTTTTGATCCCGAAAACTCCAAATAGTTAGGGAAAGAAGAAAGAGATAGAAGAAGAAGAAGAAGAAGAAACACCACAAAGATTCTCACATTCGCAGCGGATGAAAATATAATATCAAATAATAACAGTTTACAAAAGAATTCTATATCTTTCAAATACATTTATAATACATCAAAGTTACACATATATACAGACACTGGATATACACAATCATCATGTCTTGGATATACAATAATATAATACAGCGGAAACACTCCATACGTTCTTGCCATCCAGCTCGCCTCCTGAGCTCTAGAACGTCCTTACCAGAAAATCTGTAATACTCGGTCTGACCCGAGCATTACATCAAAGTAACACCCGGGTCAGGCTGGAAACCAACGTGAGTAAACCCATCTAACATGGAATACAAAGCATACAACTTATATAAACCCGGGGTAACTCGTATCAATTTACAAATTCACAATTTGTTATAGACGTCACTTATTTCACACATCCATTTTCTAAGTACCAAAATTCAGATTAAATAGTCTGATTCACTTAAATCATTTCACTCCAGCCTATTGATTTCACATACCAATCTATAAAAATTCGAAGTGGTTTCGGGTATTTTCTAATACCCGACCCCGGTCTCTTCGAGTCTCATGTCATCCTAACCCGAGTTCCCAAATGAAATACACTTCAAACTTTAAATACAAGATGTCCCTTTACACAATAATTCATCATTGATAGATAACCACAATATCATGTCTGCCCAAACATATGATACTACAAAACATTTCATATCAGGGATATCAACTTATTCAAGGCATCCAATACCATTCAATCATCCATTAGCAAACTAGATCACTTCCAAAATAAATTTAATCACTTCTAATTGAATTACTAACCTCAATCACTAAGATTCCTTCACTTGACATTAATTAATTTCAAACCAATTAATTAATCATCCCTTAATTATCCATCTTAATTAATCACCCTGATTAATTATCCTTTAATTACATTCACAATTTAATTAACTATAATTAATTACATTAATCCTTAATCACTTATATTAATTAATTTCTCATAAATCATTTATTATTGATTAATTAATCTTAATTAATCAACCTTTAATTACATCATTAATTATATAAATTAGTGATTTCTAATTACATTTTAATTTATACTAATCTAAATTAATTACATTAAGTAATTAACCATTAATTAAACCACAAATATTAATCACTCTTGATTAATCTCAACCAGTAATTTAACTACCTTTTTATCCACTTCATTAAATAAATTAATTACTCATTTTATAAAAGGAGTTTAAAGGAACTTAAAACCAAATTCATTTTTAAATTCAAATCAATTTAAAAATGCACTTTAACATTCAAGTTGTTAAAACAATTTAAATTTAAAAACTTTATTTTTCTTAAAAACTGAGATTCACTAACTTGAATTCCAGATTTAACTTTGATTAAAACTTGTTTTGAATCTCTATTTTACAATTTAACTTCAGTTTTTAAAAATCACTTTTATTTCTTTCCAATTCATTCTTATTTTCATTCTATAATTATTTCACTTCCAAAATTTACTCTTACATTTCTTCCAAAAAATCCAACTTTAAATATTTTGATGACTCAGTGCATCGAAATATATTCAAGCAAACCATAGTATTCAATATTCCAATTATTAATATAATTCATCATAGAATATCAAATATTCATAACACAGAATATTAAACAATCTAAATAATTTTAAGGTATCCAGTTGAATCCCTCCAACCTGTTTCCCTGCATCCACAGACGTGAGCACAATACCAATTCCACTTCGAGGTAGAATATCGCGGTATATGGGATTTATATAATATCATCCGCTATTATGCGGCGCATAGGGTCGCATCCGCTATATAATGCGGGAAATCAATCACTCCAACATATACTATGTATTACTATATAATATACCACATCAAATCAATTCAATCATTCAACCAATTATTTAAATTTAAATAACCCAAATGAGTGAGATTAAATCACCTTTTATCTTGCTATTTGCAATCCATTCCAAGCTGGCTTGTTTCCATGATTTAAAACCTAACTGCCAAAACCACCAGATCGCGGTCCTAACCATCGAACGCCATCACACCCTCCTTGACGCACGCAACTGCCTCCGACGAACTCACCAAACTAGAGTTACTGAAATCGACATCGAGCCCTAGCTCCTATCACTTGAGCATGCTTCCCTTTGAGAACTCCGCTACGCTTCCCCAACCACCAATCGACAGACATAGGTCAATTCAAAACCCTAGAAATCGCGTTTCAATCCTCTCTAGTAAATGAACAAGCTTGACTCGATTTCAGACCTCGATTACAGACCTGGCCACGATTTCGGTCATGATTTATTTGTGAAGGAAGAAGGGAAATGATTCGATCTGAAAAAGGGAAAACGAAGTGGCTCAGATTGAAAAATGAAGGCGGCCATTTTTATAAACGAATGGATATGAAATTTGGGGAAGAAGACTGTCGTTCGCTTATGTTTTTCTTTTCTTTTTAAAAGAAGAAAAAGGGGAGACAAAAAATGATGTTAGCATGTAAATTTTCTTTTGTGTGTCGGCTTAGGTTTGAACAGTGTTTTTCTGAAAAGCAAAAGCTGCTGTAGGAAAAGGATTTGACATGAGAGGACTTAGATTGGCCAATGTAATACATATATATATATATGTTTTAAATTTAAATTCAAATTGTTTCATTACACACATTCTAAAATTTCGAACCCCTATCGAGGCGTGCCGCTAGGCATTCATAATGTTATACCCCTATTTCGAATGCAACAGAAAAGGTTTTGAGTCCTAATTCGATCTTATGGAGAATATAGCTTTTTGAATCCAGTTATTAGATTAAATTTTCAATATAGATTTAGCTCGTTTATATGTCGTATGCTCACACAACAACTCCAAACACTACGAAAATTGAAATTCGATAATAATTCAATATGACAGATCTAATGGAACTGGTTTCGTCGAATTCTGAGATTGCTCCTCGAAAGGCAATTTTTAAATATCAATTTAAATGATATATTTTCAAAACTAAACAAATTACCTTTAAATTCAATTTTAACACTTTTACTATCTTCTGTATTATCAATAAAAAAATTACAAGCCCTCAAATTATTTTTAACAGGCTTAAAACTGAAGATTCAATAATTTACCCAATTTCAGTTTATTAAATCCAATAACTTAATTGCTAAATAATAATAATATTTGAATTCAAGTTAAAAACTAACTATGAAATATTTAAAATCGATTTAATATTTCAATTTCAAACAACCAAAAATTCCAAGTCGTCACACGAGTATTGGTTCTGAAGTGGTATTCGATAAGTGAAACACTAACTAATCCCGGTCTCTTCAAAATTAATTCGATGAATCTCTAACTGTTACGACCCGGAATTTCACCCCATTAATTTTCGAATATTTAATTAATTTTAAATATTAAAATAATAGGTTTGATAAACAAAATAAAAACACTTTTGAATAATAAATATTTAGGACAAAATAGTTTTCAAATTTAGTTTACAAAAATATGCAGTTCGATGGAAAACAGAAAATGTGACCGGAAACCGTTTTTGAATTTTCAACATTTCATCATATAAAGTTATTTGAAATGTTGTAAGCCTTGTTTAAATTTGAAACAACATTTAAATAGTTAAGAATGCAAATTAGTTAGTGTATATTGAGATATACATATGTACATATACTTAAGTATATTCATGTATATACTAAAAGATGCCTTAAAAGACATGATTTGACATTTTGGCAACCAAGTTCAAAACATGTTTTCTCATAAAGAGAGGGTGGGGGACAAGAAGGTGGCTCAAGGACATGAGGTGTAGGAGGCTAGGTGAGGTGGAAAGAGAGTAGTGGAGGGTAAAGGACATGGGCATTTAGGTAATTCACTTTGTTCTCTTGCTTATAAATACCCCTTTCACTTCTTCAATTTCACCTATTTTACTTCTGTCGTACCTTTCTCTTAACTTAATCAAATGGAGAATTTCATTTCTTCAATCCATAGCGAATTCCAGTGGCTGCAACTTTTAATTGAACCAGTTCTTCTAATTTTAATTATAACCATGTCCAAATCTCATTTCTTTACAAAACATTTTCGGACGCAGAATTTCAAGTCCGAAAATGGTCCTTCTTCTTTTGACCATATCTGATTCAAAAAAAGTGTAATTGATTAATTATTTATTTGATATATAGAGAAAAGAATTTCTAAAACTTACCTCTTTACCACTTTTACAAAATCCGACAATAAGTAGTCCAAAAACCAATTGGAAAATGACCTATTTTCGTGCTTATTTTTTAGAGTTCGATGATTATCCAAAGTCACATCACTTTACCAAAACAAGTTCCACTTCCTTCTACTTTCAAGGCTGAGCCTACCTACTGTGCTAAGGGTCCAAGACTCCATCTTTTTCTTAGGAATGGAAATGCTAGGTCATACCTTAAGTAAGCAGGAGTTTAGATAACTTCCGTTGAGTAAAACTCTTAATTCTTTTCTTTAGAAAATATTTTTCCTTAGTTTATTGTGGTATATATATATATTTCTTGCTTGGTTTGGATATGATGTGAATTTGTGCATGTTTAATTTGGAAATGTATATGTGTGATGGATGCAAACATGTTAAGTAAATGTTAGTTAGCTAGCTAGTTAGTAAGTAAAATTTTATCCTAAGAAACTAGAGCTTTAGAACTATATTCATATTCATATTTATTACATATAAATGCTTGTTGTATGTACGCTTAAACCATTGCTATATGATATTTGGTTGTGTTGATAATATTATAAATTTGTTTGTCGAACTACACGTATAGTGATAGTCGCTATATCGGCACTTACGGAAAATCACTTGTTATCAAACCATTTGGTTTCGTCTTCGTGCTAGGAATTGTTTTACAAGTTAAGCAAGATTTTGATTAATGATGTTTTCAAAAATAATAAATTATTTTAATAATGATTATTTAATTTAATTAATAAGGATTAAAGTTAACTAATTAACTTAATTAATAATGTGTTTTAAATCTAACTAATTACTTAGTTAATGATGTTTTAAATTTAATTAATGATTTTATTAAATGATGTTTAAGGCTAATTAATATTTTCCAAATGATGGATTAATGTTAATCAGTCAATTAATTAATTATGTTTTTAAAATTAATTAATCTTTTTAATTAATGACTTTTAAAAGGAAATCAACTTGTTTTAACTTTAATTAATCTTTCCTTAATGATGGTTTAAATTGATTAATCATTTTAAAATAATGATATTTAATTATTAATTAATTTAATTAATAATATTTAAATATTATTAATTAATTAAATTAATGATTTTTTAAAGATGATTTACCTTTTCTAATTAAAGGTTATTTGAGTTAATTAATCAACATAATTTATGAAGTTTCAAAGTGAATTTGTCAAAGTAACAAGATGTTTTGACTTTGTTTTTTATTTTAAATAATGATAATTAATTATTTATTAATTTAATTATTTATTACTAATTGATTGAATTAATAAGGTTTAAAAGTGGTTTACCCTTTTTATTACTTAAAGACATTTTAAGTTCAAAAAAATCAAATTTTTGTGATGAAGTTTAAAGCTAATTAATCAATGTAATAAGATGTTTTAAGTTATTAAATCCTTTTAAAATTGATGTTTTAAGTTATCGTATCCTTTTAAAATTGAAGTTTTGAAGTTAGTAAACTCTACAAAGTGTTTTAAAGCTAATACTTGTAATGTGAGGCCAAGCATGGATTTGGGTTTTTGAAAGAAAAAGTTTGATTTGTTTATGGAAATGAATTAATTTCCGTAAAGCGATTCACTTATATGGGAACGATTTATTTGTATACTTAGCATTAAACATCAAATAGGTAGCCTCATTGCTATTTCGAAAGTTAAGAATAATCATGAGACATGACTTTGAGGTAACATTATCTTTACTTGTCCGGTATTATTGTTAACCAAGAAAAGTACAAGTTGGAATTCGATGAGCGGTGTTAAGTACACAAGACTTAATTTCCATTTACGATCGCTCTATATCCTCGATAGTTGGTTTCCCAACTATCGGTTACCTCGGCTTCTTTATAATCGTCATTCTAGGATGATGTGTTGGTCCGTTGAGCTTTGTTATCCTTTGTCGGAAATGACTAAACCAAAGCGCGAGAGGAAGCCAAGTTATGTGGGGTTGCGCTGTGACGCCCCACCTCTATACCCACGCTAGCCAAGAACATTACGGTGAATGCTGTCGAGTAGCACGGAGAATAAGGCTGTTGAGGAGCGACCATCCATGTAATTGCTTTGTGCGAGCATCGATATGCCGGATAAAAATATAACTTTTCATCTTAAGAGGAAATCCGACATACCGACACAAACTCAAAGCTACTACACAGTGGCTATAAAGGTCTTCGGAAACAAATATAGAAATAAACATAACACAACTCAGTCACAGATAATTCATATCACAAAGGCGGAAGAAGATATGAATATATATAACTAACACATGAAAGTGTATATCAGAGTAGTGGTCAAAAAGATCCACAATAATACAAAAGAATAGCAACACGTGCTATACAAAAGAATACAACTATGAGTCTATATCTCAAGTGTATACAACAAATTAAACTACTAATCTAAGTAGATTGCCAAAAGTCAGAGTAATGAATCCCTGGGAAGAAGTCAAGCAGAAGCACCTGTAACATCTCGGTCTGACCCGAGTATTATTTGATAAGAAAATAATAAATGGATCAGTCTAACTATAAATATCAGATGAAACGATATATAATAAGAGATATGACTAAAAACATAATAATCACAATGCCAAGCTATGATATATATAAGCAGTTGAAAATCATCAAGGGATTATTCAATGTCACAAAATCTACACAAGAATCACAGAAACGTCATACTCCTAATTTAGTTCACCAAACCATAAATATTGACGATAATATCAATGTCAGTCACAAAAGTCAATGACACACCAATTCCAGAATTCAACACACGAAATCCAGAAATCACAAAAGTCAATGACGTACAAATTCACCAATGCACAAATATCGATAAAGCTTATCAATGGAAATCACGAAAATTGGTGAAGCATAAATTCTAGAAATCATCTCAAGAAATCCAGAAATCACAAAGGGGGGATGCCCTATCACAAACGGGAGCATAAAGCTCACCAACACGTGTATCACAAACGGAACGCTAATTCCATGGTTGCTAACCCTCACAAATTGAGCCGAAGCTCCACAAACGGCCCGAAGACCATGGGTTGCTACCCCACCAATTTGAGTCGAAACTCCACAAAACGGGGTTTAGTCTCCCTCACAGACAAAGAGACATCGCACATTGCTAGTCTAAATCACAAAGATGATCGTCATGATCAACGAGAAGTGTCAATTACAGTAAGCTAGTAAATATATGAGCTTAGCTTCATGTCCCATAACCACTAGCTTAACTTAAATATTTACGAACAAATTGTAGATTTCCACTAGAAAATTGTCACAAGAGATTCAATCGAACAAGTCCAAGGATTAACCGACGAAGTAATCGCAAGCGTTTCATACCACTCGTTTTACTAAGTCGTTTAATTAGATTTCTCATACGAGTGAGGTAAAGGTTTGTGTATACTAATAGATTGGAAAACGGTTTAAGAAATGAGCTTTGTACTAAAATAGTGTTGAAATAATTTGAAGAAAGTGTTTTGATATTTACTACTAGTATAGAAACCTTTATATTTTTTAAGTGACAAATCACGAAGAAGATTGTAGGAACAATCAACCACCAAAATTCACATACGAAGATGTGAATAAAAATCCAACGAAACAGATAAAGAATCCATCGAAATGGATATTCAAAAATCCCTAAAAAGGAGTCATCAAAGTCATAACAAATGATAACAACATATAGAAAACAACACGAATCGATTAAAGTTGGAAGTCCAAACAACTAGGCGAAATAGGCAAAAACGCACCAGGTCGGTCGGCCGGCTACAGAGCTCGGTCGACCGGACCCTATTCTCAAAATTCCTCGGGAAGCAGGTCGGTCGGCCGAACCATGTACTCGGTCGACCGAACCTTGAACAGAGAAGTGTTTATGCACTTGGCAGCAGGTCGGTCGGCCGGCAGTAGAGCTCGGTCGACCAGACCTTTTGCCAGTCCCTTCCCAGTCCATCCAATTGAGGTCTAACCTCGACGAAATTGCATTCTCTCGAGCAACGGCACTAAGGGATTATGCCAATCAACTACCCGGCCCTATATGCTCCTCGATGCATCACCAAAAACATATTCAAACATCAAAGTTAGGATTTTTAACGAATTGAACTCAAAACACCAAAAATTGGAATATTCTACAAATAAATCCAAACCAAAAGCAAATGCACACGAATAAGGGTTAGGAATTCATACCTAACATTCGAAGATAAATATAAGCATAGATGTGAGATAAAAATCTCACCTTTGAACCCAAACGATTGAAGAAGAAGCTTGAAAGCAAAGGAGAATCAACCACTCTTCAAATTCAACTCAAGAAGCTTCAATCTAAGCTTAAAAGAGAAACATTTCCAAAATTAGGTTTAGGAAATTTCTGAAATCAAAGAGAGAATGAGTTGGAGAAGAAGAAGAAAGAGCTTACCAATGGGTTCACTTGAGTTTGGAGCAAGAAGAGGGATTTGCTAATGGAAACTAGGGCATAGGATTTCTTAATTCTTTTTCTCTTCCCCCATTTTTGATGAAGCTAGAATGTATTAGGAAATTATGAAGTAAAGAAGAGGAGAGGAGATTGGAACTGAGCTAGTAAGTGGGGTTATTGGGCTCAGCCCGAACCAAAGCCCTAAGCAAAAAGTAGCAAAATTCAACTTTCTCCAAACATATCGAAGCTTATACTCAAAAAGGTTACAAACGGTATTTTAAACTCAATGGGAGTGGTCCCGAGTCCTAATTCGACCGTATGCAAAAAGTAGCTTTTCGGACTAAATTCCAAGTATCGATAAAATATTTAAATAAAATATTTTAAATATAAAAATCGACAAATATGCGGGTTGTTACTGACTCCCCTCCTTAAAGAAATTGCGTCCTCGCAATATTTAAGAAGAAGATATATAGTAACAACCATAAAAGCATATTTAACACAAAAGAAGTTTGAAATAAGAAGTTCACCTCAAAGAGCACGAGAAAGTAAGTCCAGATGTGTTCGCTCGATGAACTCTCTAGACTCCCAAGAACAATCCTTAGGATTTGAAGACCATTGAACTTTCACCAGCGGAACATCTTTATTTCGAAGACGTTTGACTTCCGAAGCAATAATACGAACAGGATGCTGCTCATAAGTTAAATTCGGTGAAACTTCAATCTCTTCCACAACACCGGGCTCAAGAATAGAATCGGAATCTCGAAGACACTTCCGAAGTTGAGAAACGTGAAACACGTCATGGATAGCAGAAAACTGAGCCGGTGATAAAAGGCGATAAGCCATGGAACCAATACGTTCAGTGATAGGAAATGGCCCAATATATCGAGGCGCTAATTTTCCCGATCGACTGAAACGTACAACACCCTTCATAGGTGAAACACGAATGAACACAAGATCCCCCACAGAAAATTCTAACTTCCTTCTTCGGTTATCGGCATTGGATTTTTGTGTACTCTGGGCTTCTTTCATCCTATGTCGAATAAGTTCAATCTTTTCTGTGGAATCACGAATAAAATCTGGACCTAAAACCAGCTTCTCACCGGCCTCAAGCCAACAAGAAGGAGATCGGCATGGCCTTCCATAGAGTGCCTCGAAAGGTACCATACCAATACTAGATTGGAAGCTATTATTATAGGAAAATTCAACAAGAGAAATATGATCTTCCCAACTTCCACCAAAATCAAGAACACATGCACGAAGAAGATCTTCAAGAGTTTGATTCACACGCTCGGTTTGTCCATCGGACTGAGGATGATAAGCGGTGCTAAAATTAAGCTTCGTTCCCAAAGCTTTTTGAAGACTCTTCCAAAATCCACTAGTAAACAATGGATCACGGTCGCTAACAATAGAAGTAGGAACTCCATGCAATTTAACAATCTCTTTGATAAAGAGCTTGGCCAAAAGAGGAACGGTTCGGTTAGACCGAACGGGAATAAAATGGGCAGATTTAGTAAGCCTATCAACAATCACCCATAAGCTATCATGACCCGAACGAGAACGGGGAAGGCCATCTATAAAATCCATGGAAATATTGTCCTACTTCCAAATTGGAATTTCTAAAGGTTGCAATAACCCACCAGGCCTTTGATGTTCGTCCTTGACGAGTTGGCAAGTCATGCAACGCTTAACGAAGTTAGCGATGTCAAGTTTCATTCCCTCCCAATAATAAATTCGCTTCATATCCACGTACATTTTACTACTACCGGGATGAATGGTAAATTTAGAACGATGAGAATCTTCTAAAATATCTTTACGAAGATCACTAATATTTGGTATGATAAGTCTACCAAATTTCCGAATGCCGCCACGAGAATCGATATCAAAGTCTTTTAAACCTTCAATATCAATTTTATCCTTAATATTTTGGCCAAGAGGAGCCAATTCAGTATCTAGCCTTTGAGCTTCAAGAATGCGGTCTAAAGAGAAGGATGAGCCTTAAGGCTACATAAAACAAGAGATGAACATAAATCGGAATAACGGTCTCGAATTTCGCAAGTGGATAAAATCTCGAGATCATTCCATTCGGATATCATCATAGAAACAACAGTTTGTTGTTTACGGCTAAGGGCATCGGCGACACGATTACCCTTACCGGGAGTATAAAGAATATCAAGATGATATGGTGCAAGAAATTCGAGCCAACGCTGTTGATGCAAATTAAGTTTCTTTTGAGAGAATAAATACTTCAAGGATTTATGATCGGTATAAAGAACAAATTTCTCTCCTTAAAGATAATGATGCCAAATCCAAAGAGCAAAAATAATAGCCGCGAGCTCTAAATCATGAGTGGCATATCTAGTCTCAGCAGGCTTCAATTGCCTAGAAGCATAAGCAATAACATGTTCTCTTTGCATAAGAACAGCACCCAAACCAACGCGACTAGCATCGGTATAAACAACAAAATCTTGATTCCCCTCGGGAATAACAAGAATAGGAGCATCTGAAAGGAGTTCTTTTAGTTTCTGAAAAGAAGTTTCACATTTGTCCGACCAAATGTATTTAACACCTTTCTTTGTTAAGCCAGTAAGAGGGACGGCAATTTTAGAAAAGTCTTTAATGAACCGACGGTAATAACCCGCCAATTCGAGAAAACTACGAATCTCCGTCACATTCTCCGGTCTCTTCCAATCATGAATCGCTTCAATCTTTGAAGGATCTATTGAAATTCCGGATTTGGATATAATATGACCGAGAAACTTCACACTAGATTGCCAAAAATGGCATTTAGAAAATTTTGCTTTTAATTGATTACTCCTAAGAGTTTCCAACACAATCCGAAGATATTTTTCATGCTCCTCCTCGGTTTTAGAATACACAAGAATATCATCAATAAAGATGAGAACAAACCGGTCGAGAAAATCTTTGAAAACTCGATTCATAAGGTCAACGAAATAAGCCGGAGCATTCGTTAGACCAAATGGCATAACAAGCCATTCATAAGATCCATAACGAGTACGGAACGATGTCAAAGGAATGCTATCCTCTGCAATATGAAGCTGATGAAATCCAGTAGCTAAGTCTAATTGTGAAAAGACTCTAGCACCACTAAGTTGATCGAATAGATCATCAATCTGAGGTAAAGGATATTTATTCTTGATAGTAAGATCATTAAGCTTGCGGTAGTCAACGCAAAGCCTAAGTGTACCATCGGATTTCTTCACAAAAATAGCTGAAGCTCCCCAAGGCGAGGAACTAGAGCGAATAAATTGCTTCGTTTCCAAATCGGATAATTGTATGCGCATCTCCTCATTTTCTTTATTGGACAAACGATAAGGAGGAAGAGTGATAGGTTGAGCTCCAGGAATAAGATTAATTCTGAACTCAATTTCTCGCTTAGGTGGTAATCCAAAAACGGGCTCGAATATGTCGGAAAATTCACGAACGGCGTGAATAAGAGAAATAATATCACCCTCATCATCATCATCGTCATCACGAGGATTTAAAGAATATAAAGACGGAACCAAGCTGGAATCTGAATCTTTAAAATTAATAGAAATCTGCTTAACAGATTGAGGATGTCGAAGATGAATAGTCCGCTCAGGACATAGGATATGAGCTTCATAACAGTTAAGCCAATCCATTCCCAAAATCATTCCAAAGCCTAAATAACGCATGACATGCAAATCGGCTAGGAAAGAAAAACCATACAAAATAATCTCGACATCTTTACACAATAAACTGATTGTTGCGGATCCACCAACTGGATTCGCAATTCTCAAAGAAGTCATTAAACACATAACATCCAAAGAAAAAGTATCAACAAGTTCTTTTGATATAAAAGAACGGGACGCACCCGTATCAAAAAGAACCCGAATAGGATGATCATGAAATAAAATAATTCCATCAAGGATAGAATGAGAAATACCTTGGCCACGAGACGTGTTTCCAGGGGCTTGAGCAACATTAAGCTTTCCCTCCTTCCTGCCTTGAAGCTTGGGGCATGAAGATATAACATGACCGGGAACCTTGCAGTAGCGACAAGAGAGACTTTGGGCACTTGTTCGCATAATGGTCCTTTGAACCACAATTATAGCATTCCCCCCGACCAAAGGAAGAAGTCTTTGCCACAGGGGTTGCTTGTTTCCCTTTCTTATTGGGATGAGGACCTTTGAATTTATTAGTCCTTTTCTTGTTATTGTTGAAGCTCGGTTTGGAACCCACCACTTCAACATCATTCTCCCTATCCGCCTCTTCAAGACGAAGAGCGATATCAATGAGCTAGTCGAAAGAAACTTCTAACTTTAGAAGTAATGGCTTCTTGAGATTTTTGTTTAAGCCATAGACGAACCTCTGGTTCTTCTTTAAAGGGTTGTTGATGTATTCAACCCCATATTTGGAAAGCGACTCGAAGGAGGCGACGTAATCAGTCACGGAGGACTCACCTTGAACTAGGTCTATAAATCGTCGAGCCAATGTCACTTTCTCAGCTTTTGGTTCAAATTTCAACTCGAAGCGTTCCCGGAATTGCTCCCAGGAGAGATCCGCTTCATTAATCTTAGAAATAAGAAGCTCGTACTAGTCCAATGCTCTTTCTCGGAGCATACTAGAGGCCACCTGAACTCGGTGAAGGTCAATAAGATTCATGCGAGAAAAGATTCGATCGCATGACCTTAACCAAGCCTGTACCTCAATAATAATTTTGGAACCTTTGAATGACTCCCCACCCAAATTAGTGTAATCGCTGCACAAGCGTGCAAACCCCGACTTTGGGTGAGTAGATTCCGGCTTTGCTCCAGCTGCTTGAGCATTTGTCACTAAATCAAGAAGCTGTTGAGCAATCATAAATACTCCATCTTGGGGAGTAGCACTAGATTGACCGGCGCTGGGACGACCTGGTCTAACCATTTCTCTTCTTTAAGAAAGAAAGAAAGAAAGAAAGAAGAGGAAAAAGTTATTCTCAAAATAAATATCAAGCAATCTTGATAGATAAAACAAGGAATCATAAGGAAAATAGGATGAATCGGTACGAAGACTCGAATTAAATTCTAAAGCACGACTCCTAAGATGGACTTAGGACGATGATCCTTGTTATAATATTCCATATTGTTCCGAAGTTTGTCTCTGATACCAATCTGTGACGCCCCACCTCTATACCCACGCTATCCAAGAACATTACGGTGAATGCTGTCGACTAGCACGGAGAATAAGGCTGTTGAGGAGCGACCATCCGTGTAATTGCTTTGTGCGAGCATCGATATGCCGGATAAAAATATAACTTTTCATCTCAAGAGGAAATCCGACATACCGACACAAACTCAAAGCTACTACACAGTGGCTATAAAGGTCTTCGGAAACAAATACAGAAATAAACATAACACAAATCAGTCATAGATAATTCATATCACAAAGGCGGAAGAAAATATGAATATATATAACTAACACATGAAAGTGTATATCAGAGTAGTGGTCAAAAAGATCCACAATAATACAAAAGAATAGCAACATGTGCTATACGAAAGAATACAACTATGAGTCTATATCTCAAGTGTTTACAACAAAATAAACTACTAATCTAAGTAGTTTGCCAAAAGTCAGAGTAATGAATCCCTGGGAAGAAGTCAAGCAGAAGCGCCTGTGACATCTCGGTCTGACCCGAGTATTATTTGATAAGAAAATAATAAACGGATCAGTCTAACTATAAATATCAGATGAAACGATATAGAATAAGAGATATGACTAAACACATAATAATCACAAAAGTCAATGACACACCAATTCCAGAATTCAACACACGAAATCCAGAAATCACAAAAGTCAATGACGCACAAATTCACCAATGCACAAATATCGATAAAGCTTATCAATGGAAATCATCTCAAGAAATCCAGAAATCACAAAGGAGGGGAAGGCCTATCACAAATGGGAGCATAAAGCTCACCAACACGTGTATCACAAACGGAACGCTAATTCCATGGTTGCTAACCATCAAAAATTGAGCCGAAGCTCCACAAACGGCCCGAAGACCATGGGTTGCTATCCTACCAATTTGAGTCGAAACTCCACAAAACGGGGTCTAGTCTCCCTCGCAGACAAAGAGACATCGCACGTTGCTAGCCTAAATCACAAAGATGATCGTCATGATCAACGAGAAGTGTCAATTACAGTAAGCTAGTAAATATATGAGCTTAGCTTCATGTCCCATAACCACTAGATTAACTTAAATACTTACGAACAAATTGTAGATTTCCACTAGAAAATTGTCACAAGAGATTCAATCGAACAAGTCCAAGGATTAACCGACGAAGTAATCGCAAGCGTTTCATACCACTCGTTTTACTAAGTCGTTTAATTAGATTTCACATACGAGTGAGGTAAAGGTTTGTATATACTAATAGATTGGAAAACGGTTTAAGAAACGAGCTTTGTACTAAAATAGTGTTGAAATCATTTGAAGAAAGAGTTTTGATATTTACTACTAGTATAGAAACCTTTATATTTTTAAAGTGACAAATCACAAAGAAGATTGTAGGAACAATCAACCACCAAAATTCACATACGAAGATGTGAATAAAAATCCAACGAAACAGATAAAGAATCCATCGAAATGGATATTCAAAAATCCCTAAAAAGGAGTCATCAAAGTCATAACAAATGATAACAACACATAGGAAACAACACGAATCTATTAAAGTTGGAAATTCAAAAAACTAGGCGAAATAGGCAAAAACGCACTAGGTTGGTCAGCCGGCTACAGAGCTCGGTCGACCGGAACCTGTTCTCAAAATTCCTCGGGAAGCAGGTCGGTCGGTCGAACCCTGTACTCGGTCGACCGAACCTTAAACAGAGAAGTGCTTATGCACTTGGCAGTAGGTCGGTCGGCCGGCAGTAGGGCTCGGTCGACCGGACCTGTTGCTAGTCCCTTCCCAGTCCATCCAATTGAGGTCCAACCTCGACCAAATTGCATTCTCTCGAGCAACGACACTAAGTGATTATGCCAATCAATTGCCCGGCCCTATATGCTCCTCGATGCATCGCCAAAAACATATTCAAACATCAAAGTTAGGATTTTTAACGAATTGAACTCAAAACACCAAAAATTGGAATATTCTCCAAATAAATCCAAACCAAAAGCAAATGCACACGAATAAGGGTTAGGAAGTCATACCTAACATTCGAAGATAAATATAAGCATAGATGTGAGATAAAAATCTCACCTTTGAACCCAAACGATTGAAGAAGCTTGAAAGCAAAGGAGAATCAACCACTCTTCAAATTCAACTCAAGAAGCTTCAATCTAAGCTTAAAAGATAAACATTTCCTAAATTAGGTTTAGGAAATTTCTGAAATCAAAGAGAGAATGAGTTGGAGAAGAAGAAGAAAGAGCTTACCAATGGGTTCACTTGAGTTTGGAGCAAGAAGAGGGATTTGCTAATGGAAACTAGGGCTTAGGATTTCCTAATTCTTTTTCTCTTCCCCCATTTTTGATGAAGCTAGAATGTATTAGGAAATTATGAAGTAATGAAGCGGAGAGGAGATTGGAACTGAGCTAGTAAGTGGGGTTATTGGGCTCAGCCCAAACCAAAGCCCTAAGCAAAAAGTAGCAAAATTCAACTTTCTCCAAACATATCGAAGCTTATACTCAAAAGGCCGCAAACGGTATTTTAAACTCAATGGGAGTGGTCCCGAGTCCTAATTCGACCGTATGCAAAAAGTAGCTTTTCGGACTAAATTCCGAGTATCGATAAAATATTTAAATAAAATATTTAAATATAAAAATCGATAAATATGCGGGTTGTTACATGCTCCCATTAGGGTATTTTCACATCTTATCTAAATTTTTATGTACCGTCACGTGAAAAAGCGTTAAGATTTAGATGTGAAATATTAGGACACTCGGTAAGGTTTGGCGGGGTCTGGCTTGGTATTGTCCAAGAAGTTTCACAGAGTATATGAGCTTCTCAGAAGTATATAACTAGAGGTATACTTCAAGGGGGTGCACCTTCCTAGTCGTTTTTGGTAAATTTCCTTTCCTTGATTCGAACCTTTGAATACGTTTTCTTTAATTACAAGGGAAGAGTCAACCACTCTTCGTGTGTTCTATTATTGGTTTTGTCCATTTTATCGAGTTTGAACAGTTATACTTTTTTGTCCATTCTATTGAGTTTGGACTGTTGTCTTATTTTATCCATTCTATCCAGTTTAGATTTTTTTAAGACTATTTTCATTCTTTCAAATCCGAATGTTATACTAATTGTACCCAACATCTATATTTGCATTTGTTACCTATTGTTCATTTCCATTTTTGTTATGTTTGGTTGATTTTTATGTGGGAGAATACACATTCCGCGTTAGCAGGGTGGTCCAACATATTATTTTTAAATACACCCCATTTGTTTCATAGTTTTACTTATACCAGACATTTTGCCTGACCCGAGTTGTTTATTTTTCCTTAATTCTCGGGTACTCAATTATATTTGGGTAGTCCAAAAATAGCAGGTTTTCTTTGGAGCTCTTTGAAGACGGTGATCGAGTTGGCAGCTCCTTAGTTATCTAGTTATTTATTTCTGTTGTATGATTATGTAGGTGTATTTTGTATCGTAAAAAAATGAAAAGTCAGAATGTGTAGCTATCAATCTGTTAGATGTAGTATTTTTTTATTACTCTGGTAACTCCTTATAAGGGTAATCTTTTATACTATATCATGTTGTTTTATATGTAACCATTCCGATGTGAGGTTCATCTACTTTGTCCTGTCCTGTTCTTTATTTTACCCCAAGACAACTTATCTTTCGGGTGCTTGGCAACGACACATGAATATCGAGGATGTATTAAGTGTCATTTCTAGGGATCAAAAAGGTGGGTCGTCACAAGTGATATCAGAGCTTAGGTTAAACCCCTAAGCCCTATTGGGGTAAACTCTCTAAGGATAGGATTGATATATGATATTTAAAAGTAATTATTCATTTTAATTGATGATTATTTGAATTTAACAAATCATTTGATAATTGATATTTTAAATTTGTTAATTGATTTAATAAGTGAGTTTAAAATAAATAAATTGATTTGATGAAAGTGTTTTAGAAGCAATTAACTATTTTATTAAAGATAATTGATTTGTTTACTAAACGAAATGGTAAATTTGATTAATTATATTTTGGGATAGCTAATATTGTTTTAAATTTATAAAAGAGATTTTAAATGCGATTTATTATCTTTCAGAATAATTAATGTTATTTAAAATTTAATAAAAGAATTTAATTTTGATTTATTTACTTTAGAAAATGCATATGGTTTTAAGGTTTTAAAAAGAATCTTGTAATCATCCCCTAGAACAATTCACATTGTTTGGAATTTATAAAAGGTACTTGTTTTATTATCCTTGAGATAATAAATATGTTTTAAATTAATAAATGATGGTTTTTTAATAAGAACTTTTAAATAGAGTTGTTATAAGTAAAGCTAAGTGTAAATTATTTTGGGATTTCAGTAAATGATGTTTAAAATGAGATTTGTTTTTACCCTTGTTTTAATACACTTAGTATTATAAATTTGTCTTTCCAAATAACGTTTAAAGAGTTTTGGAAAATTTAAATCCTAGAATTTTTTAAAATGATTTCAGAAAAATTCGAGAAAATTAATAGTGGTATTATTTGGAAATATTTTTGAAGCAAAAATATTTTGGAAAAGAAATTTTAAGTAGAATGCTTTTTCTTTGGATAATTCGAAGGAAAGCATTTCG
Source organism: Allium cepa (assembly GCA_030765085.1). Lineage (NCBI taxonomy): Eukaryota > Viridiplantae > Streptophyta > Magnoliopsida > Asparagales > Amaryllidaceae > Allium > Allium cepa. The sequence continues at coordinate 760,375,610 of CM060937.1, read as the reverse complement.
GTTAGTTTTATAGTAATATGAATAATCTTCTAAGTGATGATCATATGTTGCGTAGGTGAATGTTGTGAAGTACTTGGTAAATTATTCTCTGTATCATTATGCGATCAAAATGAATTCAGATCCAAATGAACCTAAAGTGAGTTTTAATAAATAAGTTGCTTGAAGTTATTTTATAAACAAAACGTAAGGAGTATACTCTCAGAGATGAGTTTTGAAGTTAAAACCAGGTATTCGATTTTTAAGTTCCCTAAAAGGGAATTAATTTCCAAAATAAAAAGTATTCTTGATAAGGGATTGTTTTAATAAATGAATTTTACCCTTAAACAATATATGAGGTAATTAAAACTTATTTAAATAGGTTAGATTGGATATGAAGGTTTTGATAACCATAGATATTATTTAACTATCTAAACAGTGTAAACTAATTGGTGTTATTGGATCAGTCCATAAAACATGATTCATTATAAAACCTTAATGTGAAAAGGTAGAAAGGTTTTAGTAGACATTATTTTGCATAGCTTTGTTTAAAAACATGTAAGTAGTATAAACTATTTGTTATTTTGAGTCAACCCATAAACATTGTCCATCTTAACACTCTAAGTTAAAGAGGTCAAGAGCTTGACTCGGTTTTAATAGACCTAAATTTTGATTTGATCTTCACCTAAATTATTAGAATAAAATAAATTTTGTGTTTTGTATTTGCTCTTAGGATTTAGTAGGGTATTATACAAGTAAATAAAGTAGAATAAGCTATCATTTGATGTTTTTATAAAGAAAGGACTTAAAAAAATATTTTTAAACTTAGATGAAAATTTATAAAAATTCATAAACAATTTTGGTATTGAATAAAATATTAAATGAAAATTTATGTGATTTAGAAAGATTGATATAGTTAAGAAACTAATAATTTTAGATTATAACTTTCAATTTTGTCCGAGTAAGTTTGGATAACCTTCTAAGCAATAACCAAAGGGTAATGAGCAAATAATGGTACGCTAAGATAATTACCTATATTTAGGCAATCAATAAAGTTTTGGACCAAAGTTAGAAGTTTTTTGTTAAAATTTTGACATTTTAAATAATGTTGAGTTTTGGAATTTTTTTCCTTATGGAATTTGAATGATTAATAGTGTTAGTGTATTCCTTTGCGGAATTTGGTTGATTTGATTTAATTGAATTTTATTTATTGATTGTGTAGTCTAATGTGCTATAATTTATAAAGTAAAAAATATTTATAAACCAAGATATTTGAATTATTGTTTATTAGGACTTAAATCCCGGTGCTTTGGAAAATGTGATTTTGGAAAAAAAAATTGGAAAAGAGATAATAATTGTTCACTCTAGTTGTTGTATTTTGAGGAACCAGAATACCACTGGATGCTCTATGTTGTTTTGATCTTAGAGTTTTACATGTTTTGCTAGGAGACCCCTTCCTGGTCATTTTTTGATTTTGTTTTAATATATTTCTTTTTGAATAAATTTGAAAATAATTTTTTTAATATAAGAGCCCGGACTTTTAGTTCTAAATTTACCTTTTCACATGATTGTATGCGTAGTGTTTTATTTCAGGATATTCTTTGAATTTGGTTGCATATAAATTTATACTGTACTATTTTTTTCTATATAAGTTACATCTGATTAATGTATTAGGTATTTCTAGGATAGTTCGTTTTTTGGGATAGGATTGTGGTAAATTTCGGGGATGAAATTCTTTTAAGGGGGGAGACTGTAATGACCTACAATTCACCACATTAATTTTCAAATATTTAGTTAATTTTGTATATTAAAATAATAGGTTTTATAATTAAAATAAAAACACTTTTAAACAATAAATATTTAAAGACAAAAAAATTTCAAATTTAATTTACAAAAATATTTAGTTTGATGAAAAACATAAAATGTGATCGGAAACCATTTTTCCAATTTTCGACATTTCATCGTATAAAAGTTGTTTGAAATGTGGTAAGCCTTGTTTACATTTGAAACAACATTTAAATAGTTGAGAATGTAAATTAGTTAGTGTATATTGGTATATACATAGTTATACATACTTAAGTATATAAATGTATATACTAAAAGATGCCTAAAGAGACATGATTTGACATTTTGGCAACTGACTACAAAACATGTTTTCTCATAAAGAGAGGGGAAGAGGGCAAGAAGGTGGCTCAAGGACATGAGGTGTAAGAGTCTAGGTGAGGTGGCAAGAGAGTAATGGAGGGTAAAGGACATAGGCATTTAGGTAATTCACTTTGTTCTCTTGTTTATAAATACCCCTTTCACTTCTTCAATTTCACCTCTTTTACTTCTTCATTATCTTTCTCATAACTTAATCAAATGGAGAATTTATTTTCTTCAAACCATAGAAAATTATGGTGGATAAATCTTTTGTTGGAACCAATTCTTCTTATTTTAAGCATAACCATGTCCAAATCTCATTTCTTTACAGGGCGTTTTCGGACCCAAATCTTAAAATGGTACTTCTACTTTTGACCATATCTTCTGCCAAAATAATTGTAACTAAGTAACTCTTTTTTTGAAATTATTGGGAAAAGAAATTTCTAAAACATTCCTGCTTACACTTTTACAAAATCTGAGAGTAAGTAGTCCAAAAACTAGTTGGAAAATGACTTATTTTCAGGTTCATTTTTTAAGAGTTCGATGATTATCCAAAGTCACTCCATCTTACCAAAACAAGTTTCACTTCCTTCTTCTTTCAAAGCTAGGCCTACCTAGTGTATTAAGGGTCGAAGACTCCATCTTTTGCATAGGAATGGAAGTGCTAGGTCATAACTTAAGTTAGCTAGAGTTTGGATAGCTTCCGTTGAGTAAAACTCTTAACTCTTTTTTGTTCTTGAGAAATATTTTTCTGTAGTTATATTTTGATATATATTGCTTGCTTGGTTTGGATATGATGTGAATTTGTGCATGTTTAGTTTGGAAATGTATATGTGTGATGGATGCAAACATGTTAAGTAAATGTTAGTTAGCAAACTAGTTAGTAAGTAAAAATTTACCCTCAAAAACCAAAGCTTTAAAATTATATTCATGTTCATATTTATTTCCTATGAATGCTTACTGTATGTATGATTAAACCATTGCTATATGATGGTTGGTGGTGTTGATAATATTATAAACTTGTTCGTCGAACTGCCCATATAGCGATAGTCGCTATATCGGCATTTTCGGAAAGTCACTTCTTATCAAACCATTTGGTTTCATCTTCGTGCTTGGAACTGTTTTACAAGCTAAGCAAGATTTTGATTAATGATGTTTTCAAAAATAATTAATTATTTTAATAATGATGATTAAATTTAATTAATAAGGATTAATGTTAACCAATTAAATTAATAAATGATGTATTTTAAATTTAACTAATTACTTAGTTAATGATGTTTTAAATTTAATTAATCATTTTTACTAATGATTAATTAATTAATGATGGGTTAAAGTTAATTAAAATCAATTAACTAATGATGTTTTTAAAATTAATTAATCTATTTTATTAATGACTTTTAAAAGGAAATTAACTTGTTTTAACTTTAATTAATCTTTCCTTAATGATGGTTTAAATTGATTAATCGTTTTAAATTAATGATATTGAATTGTTAATTAATTAATTAAAATAATTATATTTAATTATTATTAATTAATTAAATTAATGATGTTTTTAAAGTGATTTACCCTTTCTAATTAAAGGTTATTGGAGTTAATTAATCAACTTAATTTATGAAGTTTCAGAGTGAATTTATTAAAGTAACAAGGATGTTTTGACTTTTTTATTCATTTAAATAGTGGTAATTAATTATTTATTAATTTAATTAATTATTACTAATTAATTGAATTAAAAAGATTTAAAAGTGATTTACCCATTTTATCATTTAAAGACATTTAAAGTTCAAAAAAAATCAAATTTATGTGAAGAAGTTTAAAATTAATTAATCAATGTAGTAGTAATGTTTTAAGTTATTAAATATTTTTCAAATTGATGTTTTGAAGTTTGTAAACTCTTTTAACAAAGTGTTTTAAAGCTAATGCTTGTAATGTAAGGCCATGCACAATTCGGTGTTTTGAAAGAAAAAGTTTGATTCATTTATGGAAATGAATTAATTTCCGTAAAGCGGTTCACTTATATGGGGACGATTTATTTGAATACTTTTCATTAAACGTCGTAGAAGTAGACTCGTCGCTATTTCAAAAGTTAAGAATAATCATGAGACATGACTTTAAGGTAACTCTATCTTGATTTGTTTGGTATTATTGTTAACAAAAAAATAGTACAATTTGGAATTCGATGAGCGATGATAAGTATACAAGACTTAATTTCCATATACAATCGTTTTATATCCTCGATAGTTGGTTTCCTAACTATCGGTTGCCTCAGCTTCTTCATTATCCTCATTCTAAAACGATGTGTTCCTCCGTTAAGCTTTGTTGTCCTCTGTTGGAAATGACTAAACCAAAAGCGCGAGAGGAAGCCAAGTTATATGGGGGTTTTTCGCATTGGGGTATTTTTCACATCTCATCTAGATTTTTGTGTATCGTCGCATAAAAACGATTAAGATTTAGATGTGAAATATTAGGATACTCGAAAGGTTTGACGGGGTCCCGTTTGGTATTGTCCGAGAAGTGTCGCGGATTACATAAGCTTCTCAGAAGTAAATTACTAGAGGTATACTTCAAAAGGGGTGCACCTTCCTACTCATTGTTGGAAAATTTCCTTTCCTTATTTGGTTCGAACCTTTGAATCTGTTTTCTTTAATTACAACGGGAAAAATCAACCACTCTTAGCGGTGTTCAATTATTGGTATTGTCCATTCTATCGAGTTTGGGAAGTTATCATGTTTAGTCCATTCTATCGAGTTTAGACTACTGTCTTGTTTTATCCATTCTGTCCAGTTTGGATTTTTAGTCAGACTATTTCCATTTTTTCAAGTCTGAATTTTATACTAATTGTACCCATCATTTATATTTGCATTTGTTCCTTATTGTTCATTTCCATTTTGGTTATGTTTGGTTGTTGTTTATGTGGGAGAAAACCCATTTCGCATCAGCGGCGTGGACCCACATATTATTGTTTAAATACACCCTATTTGTTTCACCGTTTCACTCATACCAGACATTGTCTAACCCGAGTTGTTTATTTTCGCTTAACTCTCGGGTACTCAATTATATTTAGGTAGTCCAAGAGTGGTAGGTTTTCTTTGGAGCTCTTTGAAGATGGTGATCGAGCAAGCGGCTCCTTAGTTATCTAGTTATTTATTTCCGCTGCATGATTATGTAGGTGTATTTTGTATCTTAAAAAAATTAAAAGTCAGGATGTAAAGCTATCAATCTATTAGATGTAGTATTTTTATAACTCTAGTAACTCCTTATAAGGGTAACATTTTGTACAATTTCATTTTATATTATATATAACTATTCTGATGTGAGGTTCGTCTATTCTATCTTGTTCTATTTTTTATTTTACCCCAAGACAACTTATCTTTTGGGTGCTTGGGCAATGGAACGCAAATACCGAGGATGTATTAAGTGTCGTTCCTAGAGATCAGAAAGGTGGGTCGTCACGCTGGCTAACTTAATTCCGGTTCTTTCTAAATAAGCAAAATCTAGGGATGTTTTGCACCAGTGCTCCTCCCCGAGATTCTTATTGATATGAAATCGCGAAGCCTTTCAATAACTTCTTAAGTCATAGTTGGGCGGGTTCGATAATCGACTAATCGATTATATAGTAAAAAACAATTGCTTATACAAATCATGATTCGTACACTTAACTCATTTTTGACATTCCAACTAACTATTCATTGTTCGAGAGTGAAGCTAGGTAAGTTAGAGCATTGGTTGCATCAAAGCCTTGCCTAAACACTTTATTCTTGAATCTCAAAAATAGATTAGACTATGTCTTTGGCTTTTAGTGTTAAGTATAGTATTTGTGATTTCAATAAATAATAAGAAATCAGCAAGTTAACATGTTTTTGACATTTTCAAACATACCATTCCTCTATCAAGTGGAAAGCCCGATAGGTTAGAGCTCTATTATTCTATCTCACTCGACAGCAATCTTAACTCTCACAAATAGATAAGCCTTACTACATCAGCTTTTTAGTGTTAAGCATTGTTAATTACTTTTCAAACATGTAATTAATCAATTAACCATTTGGCCTTTCTAACCCCCTTCTAAACCTTTTGTTTGTACTTTAAAATATTTTAAAATACTTAAAATAGGTTTTAAAGCATTTATCAGAAATATTACTTTAAAATAACAAGTTTTCAAATTCTTGAATAACATGAAAAGAACATATTTTCTATATATTTTAACAAAATATATCTTCTTTAAAAGTCACAACTAATTCTTAAAAATCCAAAAAGAGCTCAAACCACTTTTAAAATGCTCTAAAAATAGTTAGTAAACGCTTGTAAATAGAATGAAACAAAATACTCAAATTTAAATATCCTTTTAATCCTTTTAAATCCAAAAGTTACTGGGCTATTTGGTCGGTTCAACATAACAACCACTGAGGTCTACAATTTAGATCCATCAATAGTTTTGATGGTGGTGGTTTTAGGAGTCGTGAGTAAGACTGATTTCGAAATTACTTTGGAGAGAGATTCACCAGTGGATCAAGTAGATTTTTATTATCAAGTGGAGAGATATTTGCACCAGGAAAACACAAAAGCTAAAGGTGCACATGTTAATGTTATGGATGATGGAGGACCGTCCATGACAGGATTTGGAAAGACAAAGGAAAGACAAAACCTAACAATGGCTCTGTAGGACTTAAAGGAATAATGAGGAAATCGAAGTTTTTCTCCTACACTCAATTAATGAAGACCCAAGGGAGGATCTACCTAGGTACTAGTGGCTAGATTCCAAACCGTAAACCTGCAATTAGAGTGCCCACGAATTGGGAGAAAAGGTATGGGAAGTTTTTCCTATTTCATGAGTTGTATGGGAATGAAGTAAATGAGTGCATGCATCTACGTGATTTGACCGAAGAACAGGTTCGGAGTAGCCACAAACGGCAATATGTCAAGAATCGTATTACTGTACCGCAAAATATAGTGGTACCGTGAGAGTGACCACCATCTACTACGGATGTATTTAGATGCGGTCGTGGATTTGGGACGAGAATGATTATCTAGTGATTGGGAAAGGTTGAAGGCAGATTTGATTTCCGTACGTTGCTTTTTTTAAAATTAAATCATTTAGGATTATTATATGTCGTCTTACATGTCTATAGGATATAGATCAATCCCAATGCATGCTTTGAATTGGAGGTCTAGGAGTGATCCTTTTTTTTTTGAATTTGTTCAGGAGGGAAACCGACCGGACCCGTAAAACTCTCCCTAGTGCGCCTACCCGGTCCGCGGGCACCCGAAGGCTGATCTTAGCATATGCACATGGTAAGCCCTTGTAAATGGGCAACCTGGGAATCGAACCTGCGACCTGTTTACCAGGAGGCAAGTGTCTCAACCACTAGGCCACATCTGCGGACAGTAGGAGTGACCTTGATAGAGTTAAATATTTTGATGTTTGTTTGATGCTTTGATCATACTTTATGAATGGATAATTGATGGATATTCCAAACATGATAAAACAACAACAGAGATTAGTTACCCCTTATAGTTATTACACAAATTGATTGAACATAGTTCCCCGACCAAAGGTGTAAGGTGGTGAACTATGAAGTGTGAGCTTCCTTGCTGAAAGGCAAGTATATGGACTTGTACGGGACAACGAGTCCACTTGTTGGAGAGCGAGCGGATGGACTAGCTCATATTGCAAGTCCCCTTGCTGGAATGTGGACGGATGGACTAGCTCAGATAATGGGTCACCTACACGGATGGACCTACTTGGATAACGAGTCTCCTCACTTGAGAGCAAGTAGATTGGGCTCAATATGGAAACATGATCCGAAGAGATTAGAAATTGGACTAGATATATTTAAGAGATCAAAAATTGGATTGGATTCATCATCTGCGGAGATTGGAAATTAGATTGGATATATCATCTAGAGAGATCAATAATTGGATTGGATATTGGATAAGATATCCACATAGGTCAAAAACAGAATTTGTGTAGCGATCGCGATTTTTTCGAAGCTCGAAAACCGACATCAATACATCCACTGTATCAACTACCAACCAATCGAAGGCCGGAAAACCGTACCGTTAGGGTTAAAGAAGAAGAAAGAGGTAGAAGAAGAGAGAAAAAGATAGAACAGAATAGAAAGAAAACAACAGAACAACATCAGAATCTCATAATCGCAACGGAACAACATATAATAAATGAATAATCTTTTAAACAAAGAACTATATCAGTTATTACATTACATCATATTACAGTACATTACAACATCAGAGTGTACAACAACAAACAACAACAAACAGTGAAAAGAAATACTATATACAATAGATAATATGCTATGCCATCCAGCTTGCCTCCAGCAACTCCTGAATTCCAGAATATCCTGATAACCTGACTCTAGACTGCCCGTGTGGAAATAGGTGGGCACCGAGAGTTTAGGAAGGAAAACAATAAACTCCAAGTCAGTCATGTGATTGGTGTGAGAACTAAAACAGTTTATTTTTAAAACAATGAACAAGATAATTTTAAAATAGATTCGCAATGCTTTTTAGAAAATGAGACTACCATAAGGCCTCCCGCGCACACACAATGCAAACGCTGAATCGGAGGAGATTTCTCCTTATGATAGTCAAAGATGCTTGATACGTATTAAAAAGAAACATTTGATATTATTACTAGTGCATAGTGTAGGAAAATTATTTCGAAAGTATAGATATAAATCTTAGCCAGCATAGGCATTTTGCACTTATGCCTACTATAGCTACCATCCAAACAGTGTGGCGCCACCATAAGTGAATGATAGATTCTACAACTAAAACTGTACAAGATCGTATTGTTTCTTTGGATTTCCAACAAATGGTTAGGCCAAGGAACTTCCCATTGCCACATGGGTACGCCTCTGGAAAGACGACCCGAGAACCAAACCGGATCTCTGCCAACACAAGGCCGGGTTACCCCTAACTGGGTAACTGCTGACACGAATATGTCATCCCCCGATCGTAACCGATCTATCCGAGGATCCTCGATTTCCAACAACCATAAAGCAATAAATTTGCAGCAACAACATAGGTTAAGTATCTGGGCTCCATACCATGATACCACCTCTAACCAGAAGGAATGACATACAGTAAAGGCGCGCTACCCCCTAATAACCTTGTCGCATCCTTCCTGTTTTGACCATTTCCGGGGTGTGAGGTCCGACGAAGTCTCGTCCATAAAGCCACGCTTTATACAAAAGCTGTGCTTTGGGTCAACAAATGATCAAAGTAATGATCACTAAGATAAATGATCAAACAAATTATCATATCACAAATGATCAAACAATGATCATTTCACAGCAACACTCAGCATGCCACGCTACCAAATTGGGAGTATATCGCTAATAACCTTCAACTACGTAACCTCTGAGCTCGTACGTCTCAAGGAAGGGTGTTAAGCTAAGAGAATAAATTCTCCGTCACCAACAGAAATATATTTGAAAGAAATCATCTTTATATCTCAACTTGTAATGTCAGACATACAATCCATACAAGTCTTTTCCGGGCTCGAACAGAACCGAAGGCACTTACAAAGAAGTTCTTGCATTTCGGATAATTTCTAATCACATCCGTACTTCCCGTCACTAAGGGTGATAAAACCTCTATATCGGGGATCAGTCGATGCAGAGTAACTCAACGGTAATCCTTCCGTTTTCAAAAATATCCGGTCTTCAACACCGGTCATCAAATGCAATCCATTATGACGTATCACATATTCGGAATGGGTTATACGACCCCAAGGTCCTTTCCCGGCTAACCCGAATAGTGAGCGCTTATTTTAAAAATAAGTGTGGCATTCAAATTCAAACAATCATAACAAATACCTATTTAAAGGTAAATATTGATATTCGGTTATTTAACTATCAATAGGCGTGTTCAACATCACCAGATTCCAAAAAATTTCCCAAATTATTTACTTTCCAAAATATCTTTGCAAGATATATATTCTTCACACTTGAACCTTTTGAAAACAAATTTTCAAATCACTTTCCACCTTTACCACTTTTGAAAACAAATTTCAATCATTTTCCTTATGCGAAATACTTTCATTTCAACATGGCTCATTTAAACCAATTAAATAAATCCTTACCGATTTACTTTATATTTACGTTCCAAATCCGTAAATTAATTCCCACACTTCAAAAATAAACCAACGTTTATTTTTAAACAAATTCCCCTTTTCATTTATAAATTCCGTAGTGAATTTACATTCCAAAATATTTATGAATATATGATTCCCAAATCGATTTCTAATATTCATTTTCAATTTGTCTTCAAAAAGTTAAATTCTCAAAACGTTTCATTTCACATTGAAAAAAACATTTCCATACTTATTTATTAATAAGTAATTCACAAATCCATTTATTCAATACTTAGAAAATATTCGATATACTTAATATTAAAATTAAGTATATATTTCATTCTTTTAGGAAAACATTCACTTAAACACATTTATTCGAGTCAAAACGAATGTTGCGTAAAACACGTTACGACGACCCAAAATCACTAGTATAGGGATTCAAAATTAAAATAGATATGTAAATCCCAATACTATACGAAATATTTCCTTTTGGAAACCATTTACTATAACAACAGTGTTATAGTCCACCATTTCCTTATTTCTCGAAAACGTCTATTTCAACAATGAATGTTGAAATCGATGTATTCGATTTATAATACATTTTGAAACATCATTAAAACGATGAACTTCATTTTATAATATTCATTTTCCCAAGCATACCCATTTTATTTGATAATATATTCACTGTCCAAAATCGTGAATATACTTCCTTAACCAATTTCAACATTCAATTTATCAAACTCCATTGATTTCGAATTTATAAACCATGTCTATAAATTTCATTCCTATATATATAAGCTTCGATTTACAAATCTCCTTTATTAATCCAATTCAATTTATATAACTCAATTTTATACTAGAAGTCCATATTATAAGTTAAGAACTTATAATCCATTTATTTACAAATCGTTCTTTTAAAACTTTACAAATTACAAATCTTATTCACTTATGAATTCATTTATAATTCATTTTAACGCTTATAAATACTCGTTTTATAATTCCTATATTTTTAATTTATAAATATCAAATTTTAAATCTTTTATATAAATTGTTTTTAAAACAATTCAAAAATCCCAATTTAACTAAATTTATTCTTTTAATAATTTACAATTCGTTATTTAAAGCTTGTATACTTCAAAATCATACTTAAATATTATTTTCCAAAAATCATAACTTTTATGAAAATAAAATTATAACGTTTATTTATTTTAACAATTGAAAATTTAATAAAACATATACTTTCGAAAATCACTATAAAATTCCTTTTAAAAACCAAAATCATTATTTTAAAACTTCAGAAATGGATCCGATGATGCAACAGCACCAAATAGTCAATCACGACATCCAAATATCATATATCGATATGATAATCAACAAATATCTCAATATCTGTAAATAAATCAATACAGTTGAGGAATCCAGTTAGATCCCTCCAACCTGTTTCCCTGCATCCAAAGATGTTAGCACAATACCAATTCCATTCCAGTACGGAATTATCACGGTATACGGGATTTATAAAAATATTATCCGCTTAATAGGCGACGCAATAGGGTCTCATCCGCTATATAATGCGGGATATCAACTCCAAGGACATAAATAATACCAATTACACTGTACTGTGAGATATTCGCGGTATATGTTTTTAATAAATAACATCCGCTTACTAACGGCGCATAATGTCTATTTTAACAATCAATAGATAACAATCATCATTCAAACATGCATTCAAGAATTTTAAATATAACTATTTAAAATTAAAATCGAAACTGATTCGATTGAGTGAGAAGTTCTCACCTTGATTTCAATTTCGTTTTCAGCTTTAATTTCGAATAAAATTAAACGGACGTTTAAATTTACCTGAAATTCTCACTAACTCCAAACGACTACAATCCAATTACATAGCATAGTGCTCGTCCATACGAACCCAACGCAACTGGTTTCGTGTGTTTTCGACCTCGTATGAAAGAGTTACACATTTTTAAAGATCGTACAAATTATTATATAATTAATTTACAAATTTTCTTTTATTTTAAACCTACATCTATCCAGAGTCATTGGATCTGGGCCGCATGCATCTCGGCCGTCCCCGCTCTTCTTCCCTTACGCATACATCTCCAGGTAAATGCCGTGAAACCCATATTTGCTGAAATTAGGGTTTAAATTTTGCAAGCTAATCGAACACCTAGAACTCGATCCAAGTATACCACGTCGAAGGCCTTCATCAACTCCATCAACGGCTGGAATAGGGTGGAGCTCGGCCTCCACTTTTTTGCACACGAAACGATAATAACGGCCACGAACGCGAGTGATTTGAAGCTTCCATACTCCACCATTTCAGATCTCTACCGTTGGATACGACGTACTCACCACCCTCTACAAGTTTCATGTTGGAAGTTTGCTGTAAATGTTGACGGATTTGAAGAAAAGAGGAGGAGAAGAAGAGAAATTATCGGCCGTTAATCTTATATGGAGGCGGCGGCTGAAAGGAATTAGGGTTAGGTTTTAGAATTTTTGCAAAAATGAGAATAAAGGGGCTTTATATAGAAAAATACGCGAACACTATTCATCCCGGAATTTCCGAACTCCAAACGAAGCGTGCCGGTTGGCATTCCTAAGGTTTACCCCATGTTTCGGACACAATGGAACGTGTTTCGGAGGCTAATTCAATCATCTATGCGAGTTACGGAAATAAACGATCAAATTTAAATTAAACCGATTAAACGAATTTTCTAGGCGTTTTGGCCTCCCCCGGACAAACGGTAAATCCGATTGACACGAAATTTGAAACCTTACAATAGTATCACATTCCGAATCCGATGAAACTAGTTTCATCGAAATCCGAGACTGTTTGAAAAATAACTATTTTAACTCGCCAAATTAATATTAAAACAATTTCGATGCGTTTCGAGCAGCCACGGTCAAACGAAAACTCTGATTGCTACGAAAATTGAAATCCGATAATAACAAACTATTACGGATCCAATGGAACTAGTTTCGTCCAATTCTGAGACTGTTTGAAAATTGGCTAATTTTCAGTCGATAATTAAATATTAAAATATTCAATTTTCACAAATAAACTTTTAATTCAATTTTAAAAGTTCTATAACATCACTCTAACTCCAACATGATTAAATAAAATTTTACAAATCAATTTCAATCATATTTAACCCAATTTTCAGTTATTTCTGTAATTTCGAATATTAAATAATCGATTTAATTATCCAATTAAATCCAATATTCGAAAAATAAATTATTCGACTTATAAATTTCACTTATTAATATTTAAAATTAATTAAATATTCAAATTTTAAATTATCATAAATTCTGGGTCGTTACAAACTTCCCCCTTAAAAGAATTTTGTCCTCGAAATTACCAAGTAAGAAAAAGTTATAAAATTTATTAACTTTCCAAAACAAACCATTCAAATTAGATTTTACAATTCTCTTAAGTGTTTAACTTTTCCAAAATTCATAGTTAACTTCATACAATATCTTTACTAAGTTTCCAAATCCAAACTTAGTTTTCAAAAATTTTCCAATTTTCTCAAAAAATTTCTAATGCCTTAAATTTTCGGAAAAATTTGACAGAGTCTCCTTTGTGCGGTTCGATACGAAAAAAATGACAGTATATATATCACAAATATACTTCTCATCAGGTGATGAGGCATCCCACAGGGAAAAAAGTGTAAAGTACGATATTTAATCCGAGATATGTACCTTATATTTTTATTAGCGAGCATATACGCTAATATAGCGCGAAAGCGAGCTCCAAATTCGAAGCAAGCGCAATCTGCACCTACTAAACACTTAACAAACCATGAGAAACATGCATATATGAAAGTAACATCAATATACAACATACAACAACATGACAACTACATATGCCAATATAGCAAATGCAACAAAACAACAAATGCAACCACCAAAATCAATATAAATTCACTTCTCATTAATATTCATTGAATTGGTTTTCAATTTAAATCATAGTTGATTCATTAACGTTGGATTTTACTAACATTCATTCATTCGATTTCAGTTAGTTTACATTCACTAATTTATTCACATTAATTCGCCTTTAATCCAAATCAAATCCAATTCTATCCAAATTTATTTACTTCGCTTTCAATTTGAATTCAATTTCATAGCTTTCAATTTTATCAATTCAACTTCATTGACACTTAATGAATTATACACAATCAATTTACAACCATATAACAACCAATGTATATTCAACATAACCAAATTATTCAATTTACATTCAATTTGGTCCAACATTCTTAATTCCAATTGATTTATATTAAGTTTATTTTCATTCAATTATTCAATTTCCAATAACATTAGCTTTTAATGAATTGATACTTACATTCATTATTTCATATCAACTTATTTACATTCAATTGATTAACATTTCGTCCATTTATCAATTCAATTGCTAATTCCCTTAACAATATATTCATTTATAAAACTCAAGTTCATATTCATTACTTCTCTTGATTAATTTACTTTGACATCTAAATCAACTTTATTCATCTTCACTTAAGTTATATTCCATTTCAACATCTTATCAAATCCAAATCAATTTATTTAACTTATTCAACAACCAAACAATTAATTATATACTGTAATAATTCTGAAAAATTATTCTTTTATGTATAAAATATAATCAAGGTAAAATTATTTCATTTACCCAATTTAAAACAATACTGTGTCGAATTGTTCTATTCAAGTGTTTAGAAACCCCTTCGATATAGTTGCGCAGACTGGGCCGACGAAGGTTCATATGCCACTCAACAAACCAATCATCACAATATAAAACCATTTAATATTCACTAACAAATACGCTCTCATATCTATCATTACACTCAACCCATTCTAGAGTACTACTGACTCCATCTCTAATGATTAACCCAACAGAGCCACGGTTGTCGCTTAACCATATGCTCTGATACCAACTGTAACGATCGCGATTTTTTCGACGCTCGAAAACCGACATCAATACGTCCACTGTATCAACTGCCAAGCAATCGAAGGCCGGAAAACCGTACCGTTAGGGTTAAAGAAGAAGAAAGAGGTAGAAGAAGAGAGAAAAAGATAGAACAGAAAAGAAAGAAAACAACAGAACATCATCAGAATCTCACAATCGTAGCGAAACAACATATAATAAATAAATGAATAATCTTTTAAACAAATAACCATATCAGTTATTACATTACATCATATTACATTACATTACATCATCAGAGTGTACAACAACAAAAAACAACAAACAGCGGAAAAGAAATACTATATACAATAGATGATATGCTATGCCATCGAGCTTGCCTCCAGCAACTCCTGAATTCCAGAATATCCTGATAACCTGACTCTAGACTGCCCGTGTGGAAATTGGTGGGCACCCAGAGTTTTGGAAGGAAAACAATAAACCCTGAGTCAGTCATGTGACTGGTGTGAGAACTAAAACAGTTTGTTTTTAAAACAATGAACAGGATAATTTTAAAATAGATTCACAATGCTTTTTAGAAAATGAGACTACCATAAGGCCTCCCGCACACACACATAATGCAAACGCAGAATCGGAGGAGATTTCTCCTTATGATAGTCAAAGATGCTTGATACATATTAGAAAGAAACATTTGATATTATTACTAGTGCATAGTGTAGGAAAATTATTTCGAAAGTAAAGAAATAAATCTTAGCCAGCATAGGCATTTCGCACTTATGCCTACTATAGCTACCATCCAAACAGTGGGGTGCCACCATAACTGAATGATAGGTTCTACAACTAAAACCGTACAAGATCGTATTGTTTCTTTGGATTTCCAACAAATGGTCAGGCCAAGGAACTTCCCATTGCCACATGGGTAAGCCTCTGGAAAGAAGACCCGAGAACCAAGCCGGATCGCTGCCAACACAAGGCCGGGGTTACGCCTAACTGGGTAACTACTGACACGAATATGTCATCCCCCGATCGTAACTGATCTATCCGAGGATCCTCGATTTCCAACAACCACAAAGCAATAAATTTGCAGCAACAACATAGATTAAGTATCTGGGCTCCATACCATGATACCACCTCTATCCAGATGGAATGACATACACTAAAGGGGCGCTACCCCCTAATAACCTTGCCGCATCCTTCCTGTTTTGACCATTTCCGGGGTGTGAGGTCCGACGAAGTCTCGTCCATAAAGCCACGCTTTATACAAAAGCTGTGATTTGGATCAACAAATGATCAAAGTAATGATCACCAAGATAAATGATCAAACAAATGATCATATCACAAATGATCAAACAATGATCATTTCACAGCAACACTCAGCATGCCACGCTACCAAATTGGGTGTATATCGCTAATAACCTTCAACTACATAACCTCTGAGCTCGTACGTCTCAAGGAAGGTGTTAAGCTAAGACAATAAATTCTCCGCCACCAACAGAAATATATTTGAAAGAAATCAGCTTTATATCTCAACTTGTAATGTCAGACATACAATCCATACAAGTCTGTTCCGGGCTCGAACAGAACCGAAGGCACTTACAAAGAAGTCCTTGCATTCCGGATAATTTCTAATCACGTCCGGACTTCCCGTCACTAAGGGTGATAAAACCTCTATATCGGAGATCAACCGATGCAGAGTAACTCAACGGTAATCCTTCCGTTTTCAAAAATATCCGGTCTTCAACACCGGTCATCAAATGCAATCCATTACGACGTATCACATATTCGGAATGGGTTATACGACCCCAAGCTCCTTTCCTGGCTAACCCGAATAGTGAGCGCTTATTTTAAAAATAAATATGGCAATCTAATTCAAACAATCACAGCAAATACCTATTTAAAGGTAAATATTGATCGTCGGTTATTTAACTATCAATAGGCATGTTCAACATCACCAGATTCCAGATAATTTCCCAAATTATTTACTTTCCAAAATACCTTTACAAGATATATATTCTTCACACTTGAACCTTTTGAAAACAAATTTTCAAATCACTTTTCACCTTTACCACTTTTGAAAACAAATTTCAATCATTTTCCTTATGCGAAATACTTTCATTTCAACATGGTTCATTTAAACCAATTAAATAAATCCTTACCGATTTACTTTATATTTACGTTCCAAATCCGTAAATTAATTCCCACACTTCAAAAATAAACCTACGTTTATTTTTAAACAAATTCCCCTTTTCATTTATAAATTCCGTAGTGAATTTACATTCCAAAATATTTATGAATATATGATTCCCAAATCGATTTCTAATATTCATTTTCAATTTGTCTTCAAAAATATAAATTCTCAAAACGATCATTTCACATTGAAAAAAACATTTCCATACTTATTTATTAATAAGTAATTCACAAATCCATTTATTTTCAATACTTAGAAAATATTCAATATACTTAATATCAAAATTAAGTATATATTTCATTCCTTAAGGAAAACATTCACTTAAACACATTTATTTGAGTCAAAACGAATGTTGCGTAAAACACCGTTACGACGACCTAAAATCACTTGTATACGGATTCAAAATTAAAAATAGATATATAAATCCCAATACTATACGAAATATTTCCTTTCGGAATCCATTTACTATAACAACAGTGTTATAGTCCACCATTTCCTTATTTCTCGAAAACGTCTATTTCAACAATGAATGTTGAAATCTATGTATTCGATTTATAATACATTTTAAAACATCGTTAAAACGATGAACTTCATTGTATAATATTCATTTTCCCAAGCATACCCATTTTATTTGATAATATATTCACTGTCCAAAATCGTGAATATACTTCCTTAACCAATTTCAACATTCAATTTATCAAACTCCATTGATTTCGAATTTATAAACCATGTTTATAAATTTCATTTCTATATATATAAGCTTCGATTTATAAATCTCCTTTATTAATCCAGTTCAATTTATATAACTCAATTTTATACTAGAAGTCCATATTATAAGTTAAGAACTTATAATCCATTTATTTACAAATCGTTCTTTTAAAACTTTACAAATTACAAATCTTATTCACTTATGAATTCATTTATAATTCATTTTAACGCTTATAAATACTCGTTTTATAAGTCCTATATTTTTAATTTATAAATATCAAATTTTAAATCTTTTATATAAATTGTTTTTAAAATAATTCAAAAATCCCAATTTAACTAAATTTATTCTTTTAATAATTTACAAATCGTTATTTAAAGCTTGTATACTAATCATACTTAAATATTATTTTCCAAAAATCATAACTTTTATGAAAATAAAATTATAACGTTTATTTATGTTAACAATTGAAAATTTAATAAAACATATACTTTCGAAAATCACTTTAAAATTCCTTTTAAAAACCAAAATCATTATTTTAAAACTTCAGAAATGGATCCGATGATGCAACAGCACCAAATAGTCAATCACGACATCCAAATATCATATATCGATATGATAATCAACAAATATCTCAATATCTGTAAATAAATAAATACAGTTGAGGAATCCAGTTGGATCCCTCCAACCTGTTTCTCTGCATCCAAAGATGTTAGCACAATACCAATTCCATTCCAATACGGAATTATCGTGGTATATGGGATCTATAAAGATATAATCCGCCTAATAGGCGGCGCAATAGGGTCTCATCCGCTATATAATGCGGGAAATCAACTCCAAGTACATAAATAATACCAATTACACTGTGCTGTGAGATATTCGCGGTATATGTTTTTAATAAATAACATCTGCTTACTAACGGCGCATAATGTCTATTTTAGCAATCAATAGATATTAATCATCATTCAAACATTCGTTCCAGAATTTTAAATATAACTATTTAAAATTAAAATCGAAACCGATTCGATTCAGTGAGAAGTTCTCACCTTGATTTCAATTTCGTTTTCAGCTTTTATTTCGTATAAAATTAATTTTACCCGAAATTCTCACTAACTCCAAACGACTCCAATCTAATTCCACAGCGTAGTGCTAGTCCATACGAACCCAACGCAACTGGTTTCTTACGTTTTCGACCTCATATGAAAGAGTTACACATTTTTAAAAATCGTACAAATTATTATATAATTAATTTACAAATTTTCTTTTATTTTAAACCTACATCTATCCTGAGTCGTGGGATCTGGGCCGCATGCATCTCGGCCGTCCCTCGCTCTTCTTCCCTCACGCATACATCTCCAGGTAAATGCCGTGAAACCCATATTTGCCGAAATTAGGGTTTAAATTATGCAAGCTAATCGAGAACCTAGAACTCGATCCAAGTATACCACGTCGAAGGCTGTAACGACCCGCTGCTTTGACCGTCTCTAGTCGGTAATTAAACCAACTAGAAACGTTCAAAATGACGGATTGTTATTTAGTTTATAGAGTTTAAACAGAATCAGTCACAGAATCACAGAATAATAATAACATTTCACATCAATGAATTTTTCTTTTGTATACAAATATCAGAGTTTATACAATGCATTTAAATTTTATACAGCGGAATATAATCTTTAAAGTACAAAAATCCTGAAAAGAAACTAAAGTGAAGCGGTATCCCCCTCTCTCTCTCTAACTTCGATGCTTGAAAATCTCCCAGCTGTAAAAATACTCGGTCTGACCCGAGTATTACATTCAAAAGAAAATATTACACGGGTCAGTTTAATTCAAACTCAGTTATTAGTGCACAGAAACAATAATAATTAAATAGCAATTAGACGACAGTCAAAGATAAATTCACCTATCCGATCCTTTAACAAGAAATCGGATAACGGTAAATATAACACTTAACAGTGTTAAAACAATAAATCAGCAGATTGAAATCATTAATGAAGATAGATGAGAAGATTTTTTCTTTTTAGAAAAAAAGACTTAGGAAAGCATCAAAATTTGCCTAAATGGCAGTTTAAACCAAAATCATCAATTTAAATCAAATCAATTTAAATAATTGAAAAAGTTACTTAAAAAAAATCAAAACTGATAGGCTGCAGTACACGCACGCGTGTACGGCCTCGCCACAACAGCATGTGAAATCATCGCAACAGTGAATACTAACAGCAATCAAAGCTGCAGAGGTTAAGTATGCTACAGCAAGAATTTCGATAAAAATCGAAGTCAACATCGAACCAAGTCGAAGCCATGATCCAATAAAGAGATGAACAGGCCAGCGACGAGTTTAACAAAAAAAATCGAACAGTTCAACAACAAGTGCACAAAGGCAGTCATACCCAAAACAATGTAACATGGCAAGGTCGAAATGCAATTGTTTTGCATATACTAAGTAAACTCAAGAAAACAAGTTCCCAACCAAATCATTACTGCACATTTCCAATAAGTGCAAAATTTTCATAAAAATGAAACTGCAAGCACCACAAATATTCAGGGGTAGAACTGCAATAATAACGCAGCCACCACCCGAATACAAGGGCATAATAAATACAAACAGCAACAACAACATGTTGTTATTATGCTTGAAAACAAATGCACATCAAACTAGCAGTAAGCAGTGCCAAAAGAACACAACCCAAATGTGCAAGTATAAAAATCAAGAACAAGGCACAGTGCCGAAGCGAAGACAAAATATATTGCTTTTCCAAAATAAATACTATACAGTGCAAAATGGCAGTGGTACAACTGGTGAAGTATGCAATATGTACACAAATGAATGTACATAACCAACAGCACATGGGCAAACATATGTGCAAATGCAGTCATGCACAAGGGCAGGAAATAAGATTAAAACCAACATCATCAATTACATGATATAACACAAAAGTTCTCAACTCCAACATGTCAGTAAACATCAGTGCACAAGGCAATGACACATACTTATACACGAACCAGCAGAAGCAATTGAAGTGCAACAGTGGAACAACAAGGCACAAAGGCTACAAGTATGAATTGAACAAAGCAAGGCTACAGAGCTCGAGGTTATGCAAAGTCAGCGTCACAGCATAAATTCTAGAAGGCACCAAACCATAAAACAGAACGCAAAGGTCAAGCCATAGTTGTCATGACTCGACTCAAATGCAAAGCTTCAACAAATCAAAGCAGCATCAAAACTTATGTATGTAGACCCAACTGCTCAAAGCAAAAGAAATACCAATAAAATCAAGGCGGTGTGGCTGCAGTACACACGTACATACATGTGCACTGCCTCGCAAACTCGAGTGCACAAGGTCAAATCAAAATCAGATTCAACACAAGTACAAATTTAATTGAAATGGTCAAGACATAAAAATCAAGTCTCGCCTCAAGTCCTAATCAATCGACAAAAATAGAAAACTGCCACTAGATAGTGCAACTCAATATGGAAACACAACTACACAATGAAGCATGAATGAATGCTACAGTCTCAAGTCCAACCAGACCAAAATTGAAACAGCAATTTGAAAATGCAACAAGAAACTCAAGTAATTCCAGAAGTTAAAATAGTTCCAAGAATGTAAGCACTACAAGGAAACTGACTCCAAGCTGCATGTACACTCAAATGAAACAAACAGTTGTCAAATGGAAGAATGCAACAACAATAAAAAAACAACACTGATACAAATGATTAGATACCAGACTACAAGTAACTGGAAATGACCAAGGAACTAGCAACATAACTGCAGGCTACAGGTCGGCAGCACCATGCAGATTCAACTTATAAATGTTCTTACTCATTATTCAAACAAATGAAATGCAACTTAAATTAAAAGCTATGCATATGAGAAGAAGCATACATGAACATGCAAAGTGTACAATAGTGAATAATGCAAAGGGAGACTAAGTGAATCAACTACAAAGTATAGATGGAATGGAATGAATCAAGACAGCAACCTCAACAAATAATATGGATCATTAGTAACAACATAAAGAAGTGCAACAGTGAAGCACTGAATAGTATGCAGACCAGAAAGCACCAAGTCAAATGCAACAGAATGGAATGCAACTACAAGTGCAACAGATGAATCAAGCAATACTAGACCTGTGACATGATGAAACAGTGGTCAAAACGGAGTGCATCAGATCGAATGCAGACCAACATTGAATGCAACAACATCCAATACCAAGAAGAATGCCGGTGAAATGATTCACCGAGAAATCGAATTCAATCACCAAATACCAACTAACAGTGCAAAATCAAGCATATGCGATTATGAACTAGTCAGAGGAAATCATCAACCTCTAAGTAAAAACAGTGCCGAGATAACCAAGAGAACAGGAAATCAAATCGGTAAAGAAATCAAGTTAGAAATCATCAGCGACAAAATCAACCCAAACGCAAAGCAAAGTACTAAGTTGAACTAGATGTGAGTGAAATAAAAATCACTCACCTTACGACGAGCGCAGATTGAAGGAGCCGACGTCAAGCCACCATAATTCGCAAAGCAGAGCACAAAAGGGAACGAAGTCCCAAAATTACAAAATCCTAAATCTCGAAAGCCTCAATCGAGCAAGCGAAGAAGACGATAGCTTTCCAAGGCTATCGAGAAGCACAAAGCTCCAGACAGCCAGCAAATATCTCAAGCCCAAAATTTGTCAAGGGAAAACGAAGACGATGCCGCCATTTTTTTCATTTTTTTCCTTTCGTTTTAGTTTGAAGTGATGGAGGAAGGGACGAGGTACTTAAAAATAGAACGACACGTACTTTACACGATTTCGAAATCTTAGGGTTTGACAGTATCGATTTTTTATATAGGCCAAATCTCCGCTGAGAGGATTTGGTTAGGGTGGCTGCATTTATTAATTTGTACCATGCTTCATAATTTTTTTCTCCTTATTTTATTCATTATATTATTATTATTTTTCATTTTAAATTCAATTTGTTTTCAACATCAATTTTCAACGCGTTTAAACGTCGTATGCTCACATATCAACTCTGATCGCCACGAAAATTGAAATTCGGTAATAATTCAATATTACGGACCCAATGGAACTAGTTTCGTTGAATTCCGAGACTGTGCCTCGGAAGGCTATTTTTAAATTCAATTTAAATGATAAAATTCCAAAACTGAACAAATCACTTTCAAATTAAATTCTGAAGCTTTTATTATCTTCAGTATTATTAATACGAATTTTCTAAGCCTTTGAAATATTTTTAATCAGCTTAAAATTGAATATTCAAATTTTTATTCAACTTTCAACAGAGTAAATTTTTTAAAATTTAATCGCCAATTTCATTGTTATATTGGGAATTCAATTTAAATCATCATTCAAATATTTAAAATTAATTAAATATTTTAAATTTAAATTGTTCAAAATTCAGGGCCGTTACAATCTTCCCTCCTTAAAAGAATTTCGTCCCGAAATTACAAGTTAGGAAACAAATGATTGTTAAAATTTCACCGATATTTATACCCTACACAATTTCATCAAGCTTGAAACTTATTACAAATAAATAAGTATAAGATTCATTCCATTTGTTTTATTTCACTAGCTTTGTTCATTATCTCCTTTGATCATTGATTTCTAAAATTAAGACGCAAGTCTTTTATCAAAATTTTCGACTTATAAAACTTAGATTTAAACTTAAAATTCTTCATGCTAGATATTTGCATAATATATCTTTTCCAAAGCTGTAGACTTTCAAAATATTTCAAAAATCCTCTTCCTTAGTTTATTAAGTTGGGGTTATGTAGTTTTAATTTCAGACTATTGATTTGCTATTTAAAGTTTGAAAATACTTGCTAACTCGAAATTTAACAAGTCTATCCTCGTTCTTACAGACATTAGGCATACGCTGGCCAGGCGCAGGACTAAAAATCTCCAAGTACTAAATATACTTGCTTCAACTCCCAGTGAAAATACTTTTAAAAATTCTTTTAAAAAATGGATATGGAAAGCACGTTCCCCCATGGATCACAGTTACTCGGTGGTTACGCTACTATCCCAGTAGAATCGCTTGTAACCGTAGATTTCTCATCTCTCTTTAATTTCGCCATGGTTGTTGCCATAGATCGCGGTCCACACGGCGGTTACGCTACTATCCCAGTAGAATCGCTTGTGACCGTAGGCATCTCGCCCCTCGAATTTCGCTTTGGCTTCTAGATTGCAGTTTACTCGGCGGTTGCGCCACTATCCCAGTGGAATCGCTTGTAACTGTAGGCATCTCGCCCCTCAATTTACGCTAGTCACTCCAACTAATGGAAAAAAATTGGCCAATCCAACTAATGGAAATCAAAAGGCTAATCCAACTAATGGACAAATGGTCAATCCAACTAATGGAATTCAAATGGTCAATCCAACTAATGGAATTCTACGTAGCTACGATTTTCAAATGGACACTCATCTCGAGTTCCAACAACCTTCACAAATTTTAAATGGAAGGTACTTTTCCATACCCTCAGTTTGGAAAACATAATATCATACATACATATATAATATTTCATTTCACATTTCGTACATATCATACCCATGTACTTACATAAGTTTTCCATAACAATTACTTTCCAAACTGATGGTTTTCGAATTTATTACATTCTCATATATAAGTTCTGAAAACCTCAATATCCCATACCCATAACAAATGGAGGATTCATGAGTTTTCCATCTCATTACCGATTTAAAATTTTCCTCTAAATCGATTTAGAATTTTAAGGTTATCTTAAACCCAATTCACATTCATAATTCAATTCATTATCGACTTCACACTCAATTTGGATTTTACGTTACATCATCATTCTCAACACATAATTGATGTCTACCGATATATAACCTCTGAGCTCGTATGTCTCAGAGAAGGGTGTTAAGCTAAGAGAATAAATTCTCCGCCACCAAACAGATATATATTTAATAGAGATCAATTGCTATGTCGTTAATTCACAATGTTAGACATACAATCCAAATCGACCATCCAAAATTCTAAACTCAACTTATATTGTTTTTGGGGTCGAAGTTAAACTCAATTTAACACAAGATTCAATCTTTTTGGAAAAATTTCAAGTTGAACTAAATGTTCAAATTTCCCCAAAAATATCTTTACAAGATATATTTTTCACATTAACCATTTGAAAACAAATTTCAAATCATTTTTCACCTTTCAATCTTTGAAAAAAAATTTCAAAACAATTTCCTTAAACGGAAACATTTCCAAATATTTATCCATTTTAAACTTAAAATGCTTCAGTTAAATAAATCCTTACCGATTTATTTTAAATTTACGTTCCAAATCCGTAAATTTATTTCCACATTTCAAAAATAAATCAATGTTTATTTTTAAACAAATTTCCCTTTCTTTTATAAATTCATAATGAATTTACATTTCCAAAATATCCATGAATATACGATTTTCAAATCGATTTCAAATATTCATTTTCAATTTATCTTTAAAAGATAAAATCTCAAAACATTCACTTCATATTGGAAAAACATTTCCATACTTATTTAATAATAAGTAATCCACAAATCCATTTTATTTTCAGCACTTGAAAAATATTCAATATACTTATATCGTAATCAAGTATATATATCATTCTTTAAGGAAAGCGATCTTTTAAACACATTTAGTTGAGTCAAAACGAATGTCGCGTAAAACATCGTTACGAAGACCCAAAATCACTAGTATAGGGATTCGAATTTAAGATAGATATATAAATCCCAATACTATACAAAACATTTCCTCTCGGAAACCATTTACTATAACAACAGTGTTATAGTCCACCATTTCCTTTTATTTCTCTCGAAAACGTCTATTTCAACAATGAATGTTGAAATCTATGCTTTCGATACTTAATGTATTTTAAAACATCTTTAAAACCATTAACTTCATTTCATAATATCACTTCCTCAAAACATTGCAATTTAACTTTTTCAACTTCGACTTAATTCATAGTTTGAATTCCGCATACATTTCACAATATTGGTTTTAAACCGACTTCAAATTTCCAATATTAGGTTTTCCACTTAACTTAATTCTCTGCTCGTTCAAATTCAAATTCATCATTGAATCTATTAAATCTATTGTGGATTTTCATGTTGATAAACATCAAATTTGAAATCTAAATCTCATTTGAACTTTACATTTGCTTTCTATTTCAAAAATAATCAACTAATTCTTTAGTAAATTAACCATTTATCGACTTGGTTCCATTAGATTTATATCTCCACATTAACTATTTTAGGTATTAGTCTAAACTTGAAATATAAGCTTTACATCAAAACTAGTTTGATTCATACAGTTAAGTTGACAAATAGATTTCCTATCAAAATTTGCAATCCTTATTAGCAAAAGTCAGATTATTCAATCATTTTCCCAAGACATATCCGTTTGATTTAATAATATATTCACTGTCCAAAATTGTAAAATAAAATTCCCAACCAACTTTTATTATCACAATATTTAACTTAAAGGATAATTCGCTGTCCAACATCACGAATATATCTCCTTTGATAACTTCTATGTTTCATTTATCAAATTCAATTGGTTTCGAATTTATAAACAATCTTTACAAATTCCACTTCTATTTTTAGAACTTCGATTTATAATCTCCTTTATTAATTCAATTCAATTTATACAACTCAGTTATATACCAAAAGTCCATATTATAAGTTAAATACTTATAATCCATTTATTTACTAAATCGTTCTTCACGAAATTTGAAATCAATTTTTTTCAAAAGAATCCAAAATCAAATTCCCAAAGTTATAGTTTAATAATCCACTTGGATATAACCAAATTAACATGTCATTTTATTTCCCAGTTATTTCTTTGGAGAGATTCAAAATATTTGATTTAAACCAATTCATTAATTCACTTAACTTATATTTTATTTCTTCATAAATCTCAGAAATTCGATAATGGGTTTTTCGAATGATCGAGACTCAAATCTAAGAGACCTCACCGAAGAGAAACTATCGCAAACCTAAATTTAGAGAGGGGAATTTCCGAAAAATAATTTTGAATTTTCAAAATAACTTTTATCTTTCAAAGAAAAACAATTTTATTCTTCTTTAGATTTGAAAACGTTTTCTTTAAAAGTGATTCTAGTAACTATTCATATTAAACGCCATAAACTAAGCTTTGTGTAAACCAAAGCTCTGATACCACTTTTGTGACGACCCGCCGCTCTGACCGCCTCTAGTCGGTAATTAAACCAACTAGAAACGTTCAAAATGACGGATTGTTATTTAGTTTATAGGGTTTAAACAGAATCAGTCGAAGAATCACAGAATAATAATAACATTTCACATAAATGAATTTTTCTTTTATATACAAATATCAGAGTTTATACAATGCATTTAAATTTTATACAGCGGAATATAATCTTTAAAGTACAAAAATCCTGAAAAGAAACTAAAGTGAAGCGGTATCCCCCTCTCTCTCTCTAACTTCGATGCTTGAAAATCTCCCAGTTGTAAAAATACTCGGTCTGACCCGAGTATTACATTCAAAAGAAAATATTACACGGGTCAGTTTAATTCAAACTCAGTTATTAGTGCACAGAAACAATAATAATTAAATAGCAATTAGACGACAGTCAAAGATAAATTCACCTATCCGATCCTTTAACAAGAAATCGGATAACGGTAAATATAACACTTAACAGTGTTAAAACGATAAATCAGCAGATTGAAATCATTAATGAAGATAGATGAGAAGATTTTTTCTTTTTAGAAAAAAAGACTTAGGAAAGCATCAAAATTTGCCTAAATGGCAGTTTAAACCAAAATCATCAATTTAAATCAAATCAATTTAAATAATTGAAAAAGTTACTTAAAAAAAATCAAAACTGATAGGCTGCAGTACACGCACGCGTGTACGGCCTCGCCACAACAGCATGTGAAATCATCGCAACAGTGAATACTAACAGCAATCAAAGCTGCAGAGGTTAAGTATGCTACAGCAAGAATTTCGATAAAAATCGAAGTCAACATCGAACCAAGTCGAAGCCATGATCCAATAAAGAGATGAACAGGCCAGCGACGAGTTTAACAAAAAAATCGAACAGTTCAACAACAAGTGCACAAAGGCAGTCATACCCAAAACAATGTAACATGGCAAGGTCGAAATGCAATTGTTTTGCATATACTAAGTAAACTCAAGAAAACAAGTTCCCAACCAACTCATTACTGCACATTTCCAATAAGTGCAAAATTTTCATAAAAATGAAACTGCAAGCACAACAAATATTCAGGGGTAGAACTGCAATAATAACGCAGCCACCACCCGAATACAAGGGCATAATAAATACAAACAGCAACTACAACATGTTGCTATTATGCTTGAAAACAAATGCACATCAAACTAGCAGTAAGCAGTGCCAAAAGAACACAACCCAAATGTGCAAGTATAAAAATCAAGAACAAGGCACAGTGCCGAAGCGAAGACAAAATATATTGCTTTTCCAAAATAAATACTATACAGTGCAAAATGGCAGTGGTACAACTGGTGAAGTATGCAATATGTACACAACTGAATGTACATAACCAACAGCACATGGGCAAACATATGTGCAAATGCAGTCATGCACAAGGGCAGGAAATAAGATTAAAACCAACATCATCAATTACATGATATAACACAAAAGTTCTCAACTCCAACATGTCAGTAAACATCAGTGCACAAGGCAATGACACATACTTATACATGAACCAGCAGAAGCAATTGAAGTGCAACAGTGGAACAACAAGGCACAAAGGCTACAAGTATGAATTGAACAAAGCAAGGCTACAGAGCTTGAGCTTATGCAAAGTCAGCGTCACAGCATAAATTCAAGAAGGCACCAAACCACAAAACTGAACGCAAAGGTCAAGCCATAGTTGTCATGACTCGACTCAAATGCAAAGCTTCAACAAATCAAAGCAGCATCAAAACTTATGTATGCAGACCCAAATGCTCAAAGCAAAAGAAATACAATTAAAATCAAGGCGGTGTGGCTGCAGTGCACACGTACATACATGTGCACTGCCTCGCCAACTCGAGTGCACAAGGTCAAATCAAAATCAGATTCAACACAAGTACAAATTTAATTGAAATGGTCAAGACATAAAAATCAAGTGTCGCCTCAAGTCCCAATAAATCGACAAAA
Source organism: Allium cepa (assembly GCA_030765085.1). NCBI lineage: Eukaryota > Viridiplantae > Streptophyta > Magnoliopsida > Asparagales > Amaryllidaceae > Allium > Allium cepa. The sequence goes on along the minus strand of CM060937.1, from coordinate 760,346,396 downwards.
ACAGAAAACTGCCACTAGATAGTGCAACTCAATATGGCAACACAACTACACAATGAAGCATGAATGAATGCTACAGTCTCAAGTCCAACCAGACCAAATTGAAACAACAATTTGAAAATGCAACAAGAAACTCAAGTAATTCCAGAAGTTAAAATAGTTCCAAGAATGTAAGCACTACAAGGAAACTGACTCCAAGCTGCATGTACACTCAAATGAAACAAACAGTTGTCAAATGGAAGAATACAACAACAATAAAAAAACAACACTGATACAAATGATTAGATACCAGACTACAAGTAACTGGAAATGACCAAGGAACTAGCAACATAACTGCAGGCTACAGGTCGGCAGCACCATGCAGATTCAACTTATAAATGTTGTTACTCATTATTCAAACAAATGAAATGCAACTTAAATTAAAAGCTATGCATATGAGAGAAGCATACATGAACATGCAAAGTGTACAATAGTGAATAATGCAAAGGGAGACTAAGTGAATCAACTACAAAGTATAGATGGAATGGAATGAATCAAGACAGCAACCTCAACAAATAATATGGACCATTAGTAACAACATAAAGAAGTGCAACAGTGAAGCACTGAATAGTATGCAGACCAGAAAGCACCAAGTCAAATGCAACAGAATGGAATGCAACTACAAGTGCAACAGATGAATCAAGCAATACTAGACCTGTGACATGATGAAACAGTGGTCAAAACGGAGTGCATCAGATCGAATGCAGACCAACATTCAATGCAACAACATCCAATACCAAGAAGAATGCCGGTGAAATGATTCACCGAGAAATCGAATTCAATCACCAAATACCGACTAACAGTGCAAAATCAAGCATATGCGATTATGAACTAGTTAGAGGAAATCATCAACCTCTAAATAAAAACAGTGCCGAGATAACCAAGAGAACAGGAAATCAAATCAATAAAGAAATCAAGTTAGAAATCATCAGCGACAAAATCAACCCAAACGCAAAGCAAAGTACTAAGTTGAACTAGATGTGAGTGAAATAAAAATCACTCACCTTTCGACGAGCGCAGATTGAAGGAGCCGACGTCAAGCCACCATAATTCGCAAAGCAGAGCACAAAAGGGAACGAAGTCCCAAAATTACAAAACCCTAAATCTCGAAAGCCTCAATCGAGCAAGCGAAGAAGACGATAGCTTTCCAAGGCTATCGAGAAGCACAAAGCTCCAGACAGCCAGCAAATATCTCAAGCCCAAAATTTGTCAAGGGAAAACGAAGACGATGCCGCCATTTTTTTCATTTTTTTCCTTTTGTTTTAGTTTGAAGTGATGGAGGAAGGGACGAGGTACTTAAAAATAGAACAACGCGTACTTTACACGATTTCGAAATCTTAGGGTTTGACAGTATCGATTTTTTTTTTATAGACCAAATCTCGGTTGAGAGGATTTGGTTAGGGTGGCTGCATTTATTAATTTGTACCATGCTTCATAATTTTTTTTTCTCCTTATTTTATTTATTATATTATTATTATTTTTCATTTTAAATTCAATTTGTTTTCAACATCAATTTTCAACGCGTTTAAACGTCGTATGCTCACATATCAACTCTGAGCGCCACGAAAATTGAAATCCAGTAATAATTCAATATTACGGACCCAATGGAACTAGTTTCGTCGAATTCCGAGACTATGCCTTGTAAGGCTATTTTTAAATTCAATTTAAATGACAAAATTCCAAAACTGAACAAATCACTTTCAAATTAAATTCTGAAGCTTTTATTATCTTCAGTATTATTAATACGAATTTTCTAAGCCTTTGAAATATTTTTAATCAGCTTAAAATTGAATATTCAAATTTTTATTCAACTTTCAACAAAGTAATTTTTTAAAATTTAATCTCCAATTTCATTGTTATATTGGGAATTCAATTTAAATCATCATTCAAATATTTAAAATTAATTAAATATTTAAAATTTAAATTGTTCAAAATTCAAGGGCCGTTACAAAGGCCTTCATCGACTCCATCAACGGCTGGAATATGGTAGAGCTCAGCCTCCCCGTTTTTGCATGCGAAACGAGAATAACGACCATGAATGCGAGTGATTTGAAGCCTCCATACTCAACTATTTCAGATCTCTACCGTTGGATACGACGTACTCACCACCCTCTACAAGTTTCATGTTGGAAGTTTGCTGTAAATGTTGATGGATTTGAAGAAAAGAGGAGGAGAAGAAGAGCAATTATCGGCCATTAGTCTTATATAGAGGCGGCGGCTGGAAGGAATTAGGGTTAGGTTCTAGAATTTTTGCAAAAATGAGAATAAAGGGGCTTTATATAAAAAATACGCGGACACTATTCATCCCGGAATATCCGAACTCCAAACGAAGCGTGTCGGTTGGCGTTCCTAAGGTTTACCCCACGTTTCGGACACAATGGAACATGTTTCGGAGGCTAATTTGATCATCTGTGCGAGTTACGGAAATAAACGATCAAATTTAAATTAAACCGATTAAACGAATTTTCAAGGCGTTTTGGCTTCCCCCGGACAAACGGTAAATCCGATTGACACGAAATTTGAAACCATACAATAATATCACATTACGGATTAGATGAAACTGGTTTCATCAAAATCCGAGACTGCTTGAAAAATGACTATTTTAACTCGACAAATTAATATTAAAACAATTTCGATGCTTTTCGAGCTGCCACGGTCGAACGAAAACTCCGATTGCTATGAAAATTGAAATCCGATAATAAAAAACTATTACGGATCCAATGGAACTAGTTTCGTCCAATTCTGAGACAGTTCGAGAATTGGCTAATTTTCAATCGATAATTAAATATTAAAATATTCAATTTTCACAAATAAAGTTTTAATTCCATTTTAAAAGTTCTATAACATCACTCTAACTCGAACATGATTAAATAAAATTTTACAAATCAATTTCAATCATATTTAACCCAATTTTCAGTTATTTTTGTAATTTCAAATATTAAATAATCGATTTAATTATCCAATTAAATCCAATATCCGAAAAATAAATTATTCGACTTATAAATTTCACTTATTAATATTTAAAATTAATTAAATATTCAAATTTTAAATTATCAGAAATTCTGGGTCGTTACAAACTTCCCCCCTAAAAGAATTTCGTCCTCGAAATTACCAAGTAAGAAAAAGTTATAGAATTTATTAACTTTCCAAAACAAACCATTCAAATTAGATTTTACAATTCTCTTAAGTGTTTAACTTTTCCAAAATTCATTGTTAACTTCTTACAATATCTTTACTAAGTTTCCAAATCCAAACTTAGTTTTCAAAAAATTTCCAATTTTCTCAAAAATATTCTAACGCCTTAAATTTTCGGAAAAATTCGCCAGTCTCTTTTGCACGGCTCGATCCGAAAAAAATGACAGTATATATATCACAAATATACATCTCATCAAGTGATGAGGTATCCCGCAGGGAAAAAAGTGTAAAAGTACGATATTTAATCCGAGTTATGTACCTTATATTTTTATTAGCGAGCATATACGGCTAATATAGCGCGAAAGCGAGCTCCAAATGCGAAGCAAGCGCAATCCGCACCTATTAAACATTTAACAAACCATGAGAAACATGCATATATGAAAGTAATATCAATATACAACATATAACAACATAACAACTACATATGCCAATATAGCAAATGCAACAAAACAACAAATGCAACCACCAAAATCAATATAAATTCACTTCTCATTAATATTCATTGAATTGGTTTCCAATTTAAATCATAGTTGATTCATTAACGTTGGATTTTTACTAACATTCATTCATTCGATTTCAGTTAGTTTACATTCACTAATTTATTCACATTAATTCGCTTTCAATCCAAATCAATTCCAATTCTATCCAAATTTATTTACTTCACTTTCAATTTGAATTCAATTTCACAGCTTTCAATTTTATCAATTCAACTTCATTGACACTTAATGAATTATACACTATCAATTTACAACCATATAACAACCAATGTATGTTCAACATAACCAAATTATTCAATTTACATTCAATTTGGTCCAACATTCTTAGTTCCAATTCGTTTATATTAAGTTCATTTTCATTTAATTATTAAAATTCCAATAACATTAGCTTTTAATGAATTAATACTTACATTCATTTTTTAATATCAACTTATTTATATTCAATTGATTAACATGTCGTCCATTTATCAATTCAATTGCTAATTCCCTTAACAATATAAAGTTGAATTTCATTTATATAACTCAAGTTCATATTCATTACTTCTCTTGATTAATTTACTTTGACACCTAAATCAACTTTATTCAACTTCACTTAAGTTATATTCTATTTCAACATCTTATCAAATCCAAATCAATTTATTTAACTTATTCAACAACCAAACAATCAATTATATACTTTAATAATTCTGAAAAATTATTCTATGTTAAAATATAGTCAAGGTAAAATTATTTCATATACCCAATTTAAAACAATACTGTGTCGAATTGTTCTATTCAAGTGTTTAGAAACCCCTTCGATACAGTTGCGCAGACTGGGCCGACGAAGGTTCATATGCCACTTAACAAGCCAATCATCACAATATAAAACCATTTAATATTCACTAACAAATACGCTCTCGTATCTATTATTACACTCAACTCATTCTAGAGTACTACTGACTCCATCTCTAATGAGTAATACCCAACAGAGCCATGGTTGTCGCTTAACCATATGCTCTGATACCAATTGTAACGATCGCGATTTTTTCGACGCTCGAAAACCGACATCAATACGTCCACTGTATCAACTGCCAAGCAATCGAAGGCCGGAAAACCGTACCGTTAGGGTTAAAGAAGAAGAAAGAGGTAGAAGAAGAGAGAAAAAGATAGAACAGAAAAGAAAGAAAACAACAGAACAACATCAGAATCTCACAATCGCAGTGGAACAACATATAATAAATAAATAAATAATCTTTTAAACAAAGAACTATATCAGTTATTACATTACATCATATTACATTACATCATCAGAGTGTACAACAACAAACAACAACAAACAGCGGAAAAGAAATACTATATAAAGTAGATAATATGCTATGCCATCTATCTTGCCTCCAGCAACTCCTGAATTTCAGAATATCGTGATAACCTGACTCTAGACTGCCCGTGTGGAAATTGGTGGGCACCCAGAGTTTAGGAAGGAAAACAATAAACTCCGAGTCAGTCATGTGACTGGTGTGAGAACTAAAACAGTTTATTTTTAAAACAATGACCAGGATAATTTTAAAATAGATTCGCAATGTTTTTTAGAAAATGAGACTACCATAAGGCCTCCCTCACACACACAATGCAAACGCAGAATCGGAGGAGATTTCTCCTTACGATAGTCAAAGATGCTTGATACGTGTTAAAAAGAAACATTTGATATTATTACTAGAGCATAGTGTAGGAAAATTATTCCTAAAGTAAAGATATAAATCTTAGCCAGCATAGGCATTTCGCACTTGTGCCTACTATAGCTACCATCCAAACAGTGGGGCGCCACCATAAGTGAATGATAGGTTCTACAATTAAAACCGTACAAGATCGTATTGTTTCTTTGGTTTTCCAACAAATGGTCAGGCCAAGGAACTTCCCATTGCCACATGGGTACGCCTCTGGAAAGACGACCCGAGAACCAAATCAGATCTCTGCCAACACAAGGTCGGGTTACCCCTAACTAGGTAACTATTGACACGAATATGTCATCCCCCGATAGTAACCGATCTATCAGAGGATCCTCGATTTCCAACAACCACAAAACAATAAATTTGCAGCAACAACATAGGTTGAGTATCTGGGCTCCCTACCATGATACCACCTCTATCCAGAAGGAATGACATACACTAAAGGGGCGCTACCCCGTAATAACCTTGTCGCATCCTTCCTGTTTTGACCATTTTCGGGGTGTGAGGTCCGACGAAGTCTCGCCCACAAAGCCACGCTTTATACAAAAGCTGTGCTTTGGGTCAACAAATGATCAAAGTAATGATCACTAAGATAAATGATAAAACAAATGATCATATCACAAATGATCAAACAATGATCATTTCACAGCAACACTCAGCATGCCACGCTACCAAATTGGGAGTATATCGCTAATAACCTTCAACTACATAACCTCTGAGCTCGTACGTCTCAAGGAAGGGTGTTAAGCTAAGAGAATAAATTCTCCACCACCAACAGAAATATATTTGAATGAAATCAGCTTTATATCTCAACTTGTAATGTCAGACATACAATCCGTACAAGTCTGTTCCGGGCTCGAACAGAACCGAAGGCACTTACAAAGAAGTCCTTGCATTTCGGATAATTTCTAATCATGTCCGGACTTTTTGTCACTAAGGGTGATAAAACCTCTATATCGGAGATCAGTCGATGCAGAGTAACTCAATGGTAATCCTTCCGTTTTCAAAAATATCCGGTCTTCAACACCGGTCATCAAATGCAATCCATTAGGACGTATCACATATTCAGAATGGGTTATACGACCCCAAGCTCCTTTCCTGGCTAACCTGAATAGTGAGCGCTTATTTTAAAAATAAGTGTGGCATTCAAATTCAAACAATCACAACAAATACCTATTTAAAGGTAAATATTGATAGACGGTTATTTAACTATCAATAGGCGTGTTCAACATCACCAGATTCCAAATAATTTCCCAAATTATTTACTTTCCACAATATCTTTACAAGATATATATTCTTCACACTTGAACCTTTTGAAAACAAATTTTCAAATCACTTTTCACCTTTACCACTTTTGAATACATATTTCAATCATTTTCCTTATGCGAAATACTTTCATTTCAACATGGTTCATTTAAACCAATTAAATAAATCCTTACCGATTTATTTTATATTTACGTTCCAAATCCGTAAATTAATTCCCACACTTCAAAAATAAACCAACGTTTATTTTTAAACAAATTCCCCTTTTCATTTATAAATTCCGTAGTGAATTTACATTCCAAAATATTTATGAATATATGATTCCCAAATCGATTTCTAATATTCATTTTCAATTTGTCTTCAAAAAGATAAATTCTCAAAACGTTTCATTTCACATTGAAAAAAACATTTCCATACTTATTTATTAATAAGTAATTCACAAATCCATTTATTTTCAATGCTTAGAAAATATTCAATATACTTAATATCAAAATTAAGTGTATATTTCATTTTTTAAGGAAAACATTCACTTAAACACATTTATTTGAGTCAAAACGAATGTTGCGTAAAACACGTTACGACGACCCAAAATCACTAGTATAGGGATTCAAAATTAAAATAGATACATAAATCCCCATACTATACGAAATATTTCCTTTCGGAAACCATTTACTATAACAACAGTGTTATAGTCCACCATTTCCTTATCTCTCGAAAACGTCTATTTCAACAATGAATGTTGAAATCTATGTATTCGATTTATAATGCATTTTAAAACATCGTTAAAACGATGAACTTCATTTTATAATATTCATTTTCCCAAGCATACCCATTTTATTTCACAATATATTCACTGTCCAAAATCGTGAATATACTTCCTTAACCAATTTCAACATTTAATTTATCAAACTCCATTGATTTCGAATTTATAAACCATGTCTATAAATTTCATTCCTATATGTATAAGCTTCGATTTATAAATCTCCTTTATTAATCCAATTCAATTTATATAACTCAATTTTATACTAGAAGTCCATATTATAAGTTAAGAACTTATAATCCATTTATTTACAAATCGTTCTTTTAAAACTTTACAAATTACAAAACTTATTCACTTATGAATTCATTTATAATTCATTTTAACGCTTATAAATACTCGTTTTATAATTCCTATATTTTTAATTTATAAATATCAAATTTTAAATCTTTTATATAAATTGTTTTTAAAACAATTCAACAATCCCAGTTTAACTAAATTTATTCTTTTAATAATTTACAAATCGTTATTTAATGCTTGTATACTTCAAAATCATACTTAAGTATTATTTTCCAAAAATCATAACTTTTATGAAAATAAAATTATAACGTTTATTTATTTTAACAATTGAAAATTTAATAAAACGTATACTTTCGAAAATCACTTTAAAATTCCTTTTAAAAACAAAAATCATTATTTTAAAACTTCAGAAATGGATCCGATGATACAACAGCACCAAATAGTCAATCACGACATCCAAATATCATATATCGATATGATAATCAACAAATATCTCAATATCTGTAAATAAATCAATACAGTTGGGGAATCCAGTTGGATCCCTCCAACCTGTTTCCCTGCATCCAAAGATGTTAGCACAATATCAATTCCATTCCAGTACGGAATTATCGCGGTATATGGGATTTATAAAAATATTATCCGCCTAATATACGGCGCAATAGGGTCCCATCTGCTATATAATGCGGGAAATCAAGTCCAAGTAAATAAATAATACCAATTTCACTGTACTGTGAGATATTCGCGGTATATGTTTTTAATAAATAACATCCGCTTACTAACGGCGCATAATGTCTATTTTAACAATCAATAGATAACAATCATTATTCAAATATGCATTCAAGAATTTTAAATATAACTATTTAAAATTAAAATCGAAACCGATTCGATTAAGTGAGAAGTTCTCACTTTGATTTCAATTTCGTTTTCAGCTTTTATTTCGAATAAAATTAAACGGACGTTTAATTTACCTGAAATTCTCACTAACTCCAAATGACTCCAATCCAATTACATACATAGTGCTCGTCCATACGAACCCAACGCAACTGGTTTCGTGCGTTTTCGACCTCGTATGAAAGAGTTACACATTTTTAAAGATCGTACAAATTATTATATAATTAATTTACAAATTTTCTTTTATTTTAAACCTACATCTATCCAGAGTCGTTGGATCTGGGCCGCATGCATCTCGGCCGTCCCTCGCTCTTCTTCCCTCACGCATACATCTCCTGGTAAATGCCGTGAAACCCATATTTGTCGAAATTAAGGTTTAAATTTTGCAAGCTAATCGAACACCTAGAACTCGATCCAAGTGTACCACGTCGAAGGCCTTCATCAACTCCATCAACGGCTGGAATATAGTGGAGCTCGGCCTCCAATTTTTTGAACACGAAACGAGAATAATGACCACGAACGCGAGTGATTTGAAGCCTCCATACTCCACCATTTCAGATCTCTACCGTTGGATACGACGTACCCACCACCCTCTACAAGTTTCATGTTGGAAGTTTGATGTAAATGTTGATGGATTTGAAGAAAAGAGGATGAGAAGAAGAGCAATTATCGGCCATTAATCTTATATGGAGGCGGCGGCTGAAAGGAATTAGGGTTAGGTTTTAGAATTTCTGCAAAAATGAGAATAATGGGGCTTTATATAGAAAAATACGCGAACACTATTCATCCCGGAATTTACGAACTCCAAACGAAGCGTGCCGGTTGGTGTTCGTAAGGTTTACCCCACGTTTCGGACACAATGGAACGTGTTTCGGAGGCTAATTCGATCATCTATGCGAGTTACAGAAATAAACGATCAAATTTAAATTAAACCGATTAAACGAATTTTCTAGGCGTTTTGGCTTACCCCGGACAAACGGTAAATCTGATTGACACGAAATTTGAAACATTATAATAATATCACATTACAGATCCAATGAAACTAGTTTCGTCGAAATCCGAGACTGTTTGAAAAATGACTATTTTAACTCGCCAAATTAATATTAAAACAATTTCGATGCGTTTCGAGCTGCCACGGTCAAACGAAAACTCCGATTGCTAGGAAAATTGAAATCCGATAATAACAAACTATTACGGATCCAATGGAACTAGTTTCGTCCAATTCTGAGACTGTTCGGAAATTGGCAAATTTTCAGTCAAATTTTCAGTCGATAATTAAATATTAAAATTTTCAATTTTCACAAATAAACTTTTAATTCAATTTTAAAAGTTCTATAACATCACTCTAACTCCAACATGATTAAATAAAATTTTACAAATCAATTTCAATCATATTTACCCCAATTTTCAGTTATTTCTGTAATTTCAAATATTAAATAATCGATTTAATTAACCAATTAAATCCAATATTCGAAAAATAAATATTCGACTTATAAATTTCACTTATTAATATTTAAAATTAATTAAATATTCAAATTTTAAATTATAAGAAATTCTGGGTCGTTACAAACTTCCTCCCTTAAAAGAATTTCATCCTCGAAATTACCAAGTAAGAAAAAGTTATATAATTTATTAACTTTCCAAAACGAACCATTCAAATTAGATTTTACAATTCTCTTAAGTGTTTAACTTTTCCAAAATTCATAGTTAACTTCTTACAATATCTTTACTAAGTTTCCAAATCCAAACTTAGTTTTCAAAAATTTTCCAATTTTCTCAAAAATATTCTAACGCCTTAAATTTTCGGAAAAATTCGCCAGAGTCTCCTTTGCGCGGCTCGATCCGAAAAAAATGACAGTATATATATCACAAATATACATCTCATCAAGTAATGAGGCATCCCGCAGGGAAAAAAGTGTAAAGTACGATATTTAATCCGAGATATGTACCTTATATTTTTATTAGCGAGCATATACGGCTAATATAGCGCGAAAGCGAGCTCCAAATGCGAAGCAAGCGCAATCCGCACCTACAAACACTTAACGAACCATGAGAAACATGCATATATGAAAGTAATATCAATATACAACATACATCAACATAACAACTACATATGCCAATATAGCAAATGCAACGAAACAACAAATGCAACCACCAAAATCAATATAAATTCACTTCTCATTAATATTCATTGAATTGGTTTTCAATTTCAATCATAGTTGATTCATTAACGTTGGATTTTTACTAACATTCATTCATTCGATTTCAGTTAGTTTATATTCACTAATTCATTCACATTAATTCGCCTTCAATCCAAATCAAATCCAATTCTATCCAAATTTATTCACTTCACTTTCAATTTGAATTCAATTTCATAGCTTTCAATTTTATCAATTCGACTTCATTGACACTTAATGAATTATACACAATCAATTTACAACCATATAACAACCAATGTATATTCTACATAACCAAATTATTCAATTTACATTCAATTTGGTCCAACATTCTTAATTCCAATTGGTTTATATTAAGTTGATTTTCATTCAATTATTCAACTTCCAATAACATTAGCTTTTAATGAATTAATACTTACTTTCATTATTTCATATCAGCTTATTTACATTCAATTGATTAACATTTCGTCCAATTATCAATTCAATTGCCAATTCCCTTAACAATATAAAGTTGAATTTCATTTATATAACTCAAGTTCATATTCATTACTTCTCTTGATTAATTTACTTTGACACCTAAACCAACTTTATTCAACTTCACTTAAGTTATATTCCATTTCAACATCTTATCAAATCCAAATCAATTTATTTAACTTATTCAACAACCAAACAATCAATTATATACTGTAATAATTCTGAAAAATTATTCTTTTATATATAAAATATAATCAAGGTAAAATTATTTCATTTACCCAATTTAAAACAATACTGTGTCGAATTGTTCTATTCAAGTGTTTAGAAACCCCTTCGATATAATTGTGCATACTGGGCCGACGAAGGTTCATATGCCACTCAACAAACCAATCTCACTACCGACTCCATCTCTAATGATTAACCCAACAGAGCCATGGTTGTCGCTTAAACATATGCTCTGATACCAACTGTAACGATCGCGATTTTTTCGACGCTCGAAAACCGACATCAATACGTCCACTGTATCCACTTCCAAGCAATCGGAGGACGGAAAACCGTACCTTTAGGGTTAAAGAAGAAGAAAGAGGTAGAAGAAGAGAGAAAAAGATAGAACAGAAAAGAAAGAAAACAACAGAACAACATTAGAATCTCACAATCGCAGCCGAACAACATATAATAAATAAATGAATAATCTTTTAAACAAAGGACTATATCAGTTATTACATTACATCATATTACATTACATTACATCATCAGAGTGTACAACAACAAACAACAACAAACAACGGAAAAGAAATACTATATACAATAGATGATATGCTATGCCATCCAGCTTGCCTCCAGCAACTCCTGAATTCCAGAATATCCTGATAACCTGACTCTAGGCTGCCCGTGTGGAAATTGGTGGGCACCCAGAGTTTAGGAAGGAAAACAATAAACTCTGAGTCATTCATGTGACTGGTGTGAGAACTAAAACAGTTTATTTTTAAAACAATGAACGGAATAATTTTAAAATAGATTCGCAATGCTTTTGAGAAAATGAGACTACCATAAGGCCTCTCGCACGCACACACACAATGCAAACGCAGAATCGGAGGAGATTTCTCCTTATGATAGTCAAAGATGCTTGATACGTATTAAAAGGAAACATTTGATATTATTACTAGTGCATAGTGTACGAAAATTATTTCGAAACTAAAGATATAAATCTTAGCCAGCATAGGCATTTCGCACTTATGCCTACTATAGCTACCATCCAAACAGTGGGGTGCCACCATAAGTGAATGATAGGTTCTACAACTAAAACCGTACAAGATCGTATTGTTTCTTTGGATTTCCAACAAATGGTCAGGCCAAGGAACTTCCCATTGCCACATGGGTACGCCTCTGGAAAGACGACCCGAGAACCAAACCGGATCTCAGCCAACACAAGGCCGGGGTTACCCCTAACCGGGTAACTACTGACACGAATATGTCATGCCCCGATCGTAACCGATCTATCCGAGGATCCTCGATTTCCAACAACCATAAAGCAATAAATTTGCAGCAACAACATAGGTTAAGTATCTGGGCTCCATGCCATGATACCACCTCTATCCAGAAGGAATGACATACACTAAAGTGGCGCTATCCCCTAATAACCTTGCCGCATCCTTCCTGTTTTCACCATTTCCGGGGTGTGAGGTCCGACGAAGTCTCGTCCATAAAGCCACGCTTTATACAAAAGTTGTGCTTTGGGTCAACAAATGATCAAAGTAATGATCACCAAGATAAATGATCAAACAAATGATCATATCACAAATGATCAAACAATGATCATTTCACAGCAACACCCAGCATGCCACGCTACCAAATTGGGATTATATCGCTAATAACCTTCAACTACGTAACTTCTGAGCTCGTACATCTCAAGGAAGGGTGTTAAGCTAAGAGAATAAATTCTCCACCACCAACAGAAATATATTTGAAAGAAAACAGCTTTATATCTCAACTTGTAATGTCAGACATACAATCCATACAAGTCTGTTCCGGGCTCGAACAGAACCGAAGGCACTTACAAAGAAGTCCTTGCGTTCCAGATAATTTCTAATCACGTCCGGACTTCCCGTCACTAAGGGTGATAAAACCTCTATATCGGAGATCAGCCGATGCAGAGTAACTCAACGGTAATCCTTCCGTTTTCAAAAATATTCGGTCTTCAACACCGGTCATCAAATGCAATCCATTACGACGTATCACATATTCGGAATGGGTTATACGACCCCAAGTTCCTTTCCCGGCTAACCCGAATAGTGAGCGCTTATTTTAAAAATAAGTATGGCATTCAAATTCAAACAGTCACAACAAATACCTATTTAAAGGTAAATATTGATAGTCGGTTATTTAACTGTCAATAGGCATGTTCAACATCACCAGATTCCAGATAATTTCCCAAATTATTTACTTTTCAAAATATCTTTACAAGATATATATTCTTCACACTTGAACCTTTTGAAAACAAATTTTCAAATCACTTTTAACCTTTACCACTTTTGAAAACAAATTTCAATCATTTTCCTTATGCGAAATACTTTCATTTCAACATGGCTCATTTAAACCAATTAAATAAATCCTTACCGATTTACTTTATATTTACATTCCAAATCCGTAAATTAATTCCCACACTTCAAAAATAAACCAACGTTTATTTTTAAACAAATTCCCCTTTTCATTTATAAATTCCGTAGTGAATTTACATTCCAAAATATTTATGAATATATGATTCCCAAATCGATTTCTAATATTCATTTTCAATTTGTCTTCAAAAAGATAAATTCTCAAAACGTTTCATTTCACATTGAAAAAAACATTTCCATACTTATTTGTTAATAAGTAATTCACAAATCCATTTATTTTCAATATTTAGAAAATATTCAATATACTTAATATCAAAATTAAGTATATATTTCATTCTTTAAGGATTCACTTAAACACATTTATTTGAGTCAAAACGAATGTTGTGTAAAACGCCGTTACGACGACCCAAAATCACTAGTATAGGGATTCAAAATTGAAATAGATATAAATCTCCCAATACTATACGAAATATTTCCTTTCGGAAACCATTTACTATAACAACAGTGTTATAGTCCACCATTTCCTTATTTCTCGAAAACGTCTATTTCAATAATGAATGTTGAAATCTATGTATTCGATTTATAATACATTTTAAAACATCGTTAAAACGATGAACTTCATTTTATAATATTCATTTTCCCAAGCATACCCATTTTATTTGATAATATATTCACCGTCCAAAATCGTGAATATACTTCCTTAACCAATTTCAACATTCAATTTATCAAACTCCATTGATTTCGAATTTATAAACCATGTCTATAAATTTCATTCCTATATATATAAGCTTCGATTATAAATCTCCTTTATTAATCCAATTTAATTTATATAACTCAATCTTATACTAGAAGTCCATATTATAAGTTAAGAACTTATAATCCATTTATTTACAAATCGTTCTTTTAAAATTTTACAAATTACAAATCTTATTCACTTATGAATTCATTTATAATTCATTTTAACGCTTATAAATACTCGTTTTATAAGTCCTATATTTTTAATTTATAAATATCAAATTTTAAATCTTTTATATAAATTGTTTTTAAAACAATTCAAAAATCCCAATTTAACTAAATTTATTCTTTTAATAATTTACAAATCGTTATTTAAAGCTTGTATACTTCAAAATCATACTTTAGTATTATTTTCCAAAAATCATAACTTTTATGAAAATAAAATTATAACGTTTATTTATTTTAACAATTGAAAATTTAATAAAACGTATACTTTCGAAAATCACGTTAAAATTCCTTTTAAAAACCAAAATCATTATTTTAAAACTTCAGAAATGGATCCGATGATGCAACAGCACCAAATAGTCAATCACGACATCCAAATATCATATATCGATATGATAGTCAACAAATATCTCAATATCTGTGCTTTCACTGAGAGTTGAACTCAAGGGTTCTACCGCTTGGAATTTGAATATGAGAGTTTAGAGATTCAGATTGGAAGAGTTATGGCGAGACAATCAAGCAGAAGGCCAAGGCCAGAGAGATGTGAACATGAAGGAAAATCAAGAGGCTTCTTCAGAAGCTAATCAGGCATCGAACCTGCATGGGGGCACCACACTTGGAGCATGTTGATCCAATCCCAGAGAGAGAGATAGGGGCCTCTGAGCAACCTGGTGAGGAATGAACGCTCATCCAGGGGGCAGGTAAAATTCCCTCCTGAACTCGGGGGGGCAAGTCGAAAGAGATGAACAAGTCGCAAACCTCTCACTAACACGTTAGATCATTTACACATGTAAGCGATCGCGCACGATCCATAGGCATGCTCTGAATGACTACTGACCGCACCATAGTAAGAGTTTACACATTGACATCCTCGTCTTGCTCTTGCTTTGATCTTGACTTGAACATTCCTGTTGTGGAATTCGTATGATTATTGCTTTGATATTTGCAAATTTACTTGTATGCCCGTTGGATCGCGAACGGTCCACAAGCACCTCTTGTATGGCGATGAACCGCCAAAGTATTTGATTCAGAAACTCCCCTGAACATGAAAACTGGCAAACGATCCAGGGACCCACTCGAACGTGAACCTGGTATCAACAATACCAAGCCCCTACGGGCACACTTATTCGCCTCCAACAGGCACATAAACGATACAGGAACTCACCCGAACGTGACCCTGGCATCGATAATACCAAGCCCTCTCGGGCATACTTTCTTGCCTCGAACGGCACCCGACCGCGAACGGTCACAACTCGCCTCGAATGGCACCCGACCTCGAACGGTCACAATTCGCCTCGAACGGCACCCGACAGCGAACGGTCACAACTCGCCTCGAACGGCACCCGACCGCGAACGATCACAACTTGCCTCGAACGGCACCCGACCTCGAAAGGTCACAATTCGCCTCGAACGGCACTCGACCTCGAACGGTCACAATTCGCCTCGTACGGCACCCGACCTCGAACGGTCACAGTTCGCCTCGAACGGCACCCGACCGCGAACGGTCACAACTCGCCTCGAACGGCACCCGACCTCGAACGGTCACAACTCGCCTCGAACGGCACCCGACTCCGAACGGTCACAATTCGCCTCGAACGGCACAAG
Source organism: Allium cepa (assembly GCA_030765085.1). Taxonomy (NCBI): domain Eukaryota; kingdom Viridiplantae; phylum Streptophyta; class Magnoliopsida; order Asparagales; family Amaryllidaceae; genus Allium; species Allium cepa. The sequence goes on along the minus strand of CM060937.1, from coordinate 760,329,920 downwards.
TCATCTCGCCACAAATGGCTCGATCGCGAAAGGTCGCCATTTGAGGTCCACCCCCTGACCGCCAACAGTCGCACCTTACCACGAATGGCTCGATCTCGAACGATCGTCATCCGAAGTAAGGCGCTTGACCGCGAACGGCCCCATTTCATCTTTTGCCACGAACAGCATCGGCCGTGAACGGTCACATTTCACCCCAAGTGGCTTTATCGCGAACGGTCGCCATTTGAGGTCCGCCCTCTGACCGGGCTCGGTTGCACTTTACCTCGAATGGCTCGATCCCGAACGGTCGTCATTTGAAGTAAGGTGCTTGACCGTGAACGATCACATTCCACCGCAAATGACTCGATCTTGAACGATCGTCACATGGATTTAGACGCTTGACCGCGAACGGTCGCACTTCACCTCAAATGACTCGATCGCGAACGGTCGTCATTTGAAGTTAGGCGCTTGACCATGAACGGCCGCGCTTCATCCAAAATAGCTCGATCCCGAACGGTCGTCATTTGGGGCCATATAAAATATTAAGCTCTTTACAGGTTGTCAACAGGATATGAACATCCAGCTCATGGCATTACAAAACACGCCTTCCTATCACAAGGCATGTTTTGGGGGGCAAAGTGTTATCCCATTTTTGGACAAAACTGGAATATCAACAAATTGACAAGGAATGATGGAGATCAGTTGGAATCCAGGCTACGATCGATGTCGCCAAAATTTGGTTGAGCTCCGATCGGGACGAAATTGGTTGGAGATGACGATAAGAATTAGGAAAGGCCATGTTTCAAATTTCAGGTTAATCGGAGTTCGTATGAAGGAGATATGATCGATGTAAGGTAGGAAGAACGTACTGTTTGAAACCACCTTCCTCTCACCACCGGACCAAGCTCCACCGGTCCAAGGCCTCACCGAACCAACTCCACTTCCCTTCCTAGCCGAACCAACCACACTTCCATGTACTACCGAATGAGCTCCACCGAACCACTCTCCACCGAACCATGCCACTACCGGTCCAGCTCCATCTCCATGCTCCTACCGGACCAAATCCCACCGAACCAACACTCTTCCCACGCCTACCGAACCAACTCATTCTCCATCCACTGCCGAACCAAGGCAATGCCGGACCAAAGCATTGCCGAACCAACTTTGCAAGGCCAGATTGCATCAGCCCAGGCCCATCAGCAGCTATGTACATCCAGAACCGCTACCCCCTGCCTCACTCTATAAATAGAGGGGTAGGGGTACAACAATGGAGGAGAAGTTTGAGAGCTCAAGCAAGGATAGAACTTTCAAACAACTTTCAGTGACTTGTAATCAAAGCTTTGTACTTGTAATCTGGAGAGAAAAGGAGAATAACATATAAAGTGGACGTAGGCACATTCTGGTTGAACCACTATAAATCTGTGTGTATTTTACAGTTTAGTCCCTGCTTTTTATATATTTGCATAAATCACCCAAATCACTAAAAACAACTTAAAATCAACGGAATCATACGACTTGGAGGTGTTTGTCCATTTCTTGTGCAAACATTTTTGGGTTATTTGTTGAGATCTGTGATTTGTGTTTGAATATTGCTGAGTTGTATTCAAACACTGGTGCTTTCACGGTATTCGGGGTTTGTGGCCAATTTTGGTGCAAACAATCTTTAAATAAATCAATACAGTTGAGGAATCCAGTTGGATCCCTCCAACCTGTTTCCCTGCATCCAAAGATGTTAGCACAATACCAATTCCATTCCAGTACGGAATTATCGCGGTATATGGGATTTATAAAAATATTATCCGCCTAATAGGCGGCGTAATGGGGTCTCATCCACTATATAATGCGGGAAATCAACTCCAAGTACATAAATAATACCAATTTCACTGTACTGTGAGATATTCGCGGTATATGTTTTTAATAAATAACATCCGCTTACTAACGGCGCATAATGTCTATTTTAACAAACAATAGATAACAATCATCATTCAAACATGCATTCAGGAATTTTAAATATAACTATTTAAAATTAAAATCGAAACCGATTCGATTCGATTGAGTGAGAAGTTCTCACCTTGATTTCAATTTCGTTTTCAACTTTTATTTCGAATAAAATTAAACGGACGCTTAATTTTACCCGAAAATCTCACTAACTCCAAACGACTCCAATCCAATTCCATAGCGTAGTGCTAGTCCATATGAACCCAACGCAACTGGTTTCGTGCATTTTCGACCTCATATGAAAGAGTTACACATTTTTAAAGATCGTACAAATTATTATATAATTATTTTACAAATTTTACAAATTTTCTTTTATTTTAAACCTACATCTATCCAGATTCGTTGGATCTGGGCCGCATGCATCTCGGCCGTCCCTCGCTCTTCTTCCCTCACGCATACATCTCCAGGTAAATGCCGTGAAACCCATATTTGCCGAAATTAGGGTTTAAATTTTGCAAGCTAATCGAACACCTAGAACTCCATCCAAGTATACCACGTCGAAGGCCTTCATCAACTCCATCAACGGTTGGAATACGGTAGAGCTCGGCCTCCCCTTCTTTGCATACGAAACGAGAATAACGACCATCAATGCGAGTGATTTAAAGCCTCCATACTCCACCATTTCAAATCTCTACCGTTGGATACGACGTACGCACCACCCTCTACAAGTTTCATGTTGGAAGTTTGCTCTAAATGTTGATGGATTTGAAGAAAAGAGGAGGAGAAGAAGAGCAATTATCGGCCATTAGTCTTATATAGAGGCGGCGGATGAAAGGAATTAGGGTTAGGTTTTAGAATTTTTGCAAAAATGAGAATAAAGGGGCTTTATAAAGAAAAATACGCGAACACTATTCGTCCCGGAATTTCCGAACTCCAAACGAAGCGTGCCGGTTGGCGTTCCTAAGGTTTACCCCACGTTCCGGAAACAATGGAACGTGTTTCGGAAGCTAATTCGATAATCTGTGCGAGTTACGGAAATAAACGATCAAATTTAAATTAAACCGATTAAACGAATTTTCTAGGCGTTTTGGCTTCCCCCGGACAAACGGTAAATCCGATTGACACGAAATTTGAAACCATACAATAATATCACATTACGGATCCGATGAAATAGGTTTCGTCGAAATCCGAGACTGTTTGAAAATGACTATTTTAACTCGCCAAATTAATATTAAAACAATTTCGATGCGTTACGAGCTGCCACGGTCAAACGAAAACTCCGATTGCTATGAAAATTGAAATACGATAATAAAAAACTATTACGGATCCAATGGAACTAGTTTCATCCAATTCTGAGACTGTTCGAAAATTGGCTAATTTTCAATCGATAATTAAAAATTAAAATATTCAATTTTCACAAATAAACTTTTAATTCAATTTTAAAAGTTCTACAACATCACTCTAACTCCAACATGATTAAATAAAATTTTACAAATCAATTTCAATCAAATTTAACCCAATTTTCAGTTATTTCTGTAATTTCAAATATTAAATAATCGATTTAATTATCCAATTAAATCCAATATTCGAAAAATAAATTATTCGACTTATAAATTTCATTTATTAATATTTAAAATTAATTATATATTCAAATTTTAAATTATATGAAATTCTGGGTCGTTATAAACTTCCCCCTTTAAAAGAATTTCGTCCTCGAAATTACCAAGTAAGAAAAAGTTATAGAATTTATTAACTTTCCAAAACAAACCATTCAAATTAGATTTTTCAATTCTCTTCAGTGTTTAACATTTCCAAAATTCATAGTTAACTTCTTACAATATCTTTACTAAGTTTCCAAATCCAAACTTAGTTTTCAAAAAATTTCCAATTTTCTCAAAAATATTCTAACGCCTTAAATTTTCGGAAAAAATCGCCAGAGTCTCCTTTGCACGGCTCGATCCAAAAAAATGACATTATATATATCACAAATATACATCTCACCAAGTGATGAGGCATCCCGCAGGGAAAAAAGTGTAAAAGTACGATATTTAATCCGAGTTATGTACCTTATATTTTTATTAGCGAGCATATACGGCTAATATAGCGCGAAAGCGAGCTCCAAATGCGAAGCAAGCGCAATCCGCACCTACTAATAACTTAACAAACAATGAGAAACATGCATATATGGAAGTAATATCAATATACAACATACAGCAACATAACAACTACATATGCCAATATAGCAAATGCAACAAAACAACAAATGCAACCACCAAAATCAATATAAATTCACTTCTCATTAATATTCATTGAATTGGTTTTCAATTTAAATCATAGTTGATTCATTAACGTTGGATTTTTACTAACATTCATTCATTCGATTTCAGTTAGTTTACATTCACTAATTTATTCACATTAATTCGCCTTCAATCCAAATCAAATCCAATTCTATCCAAATTTATTTACTTCAATTTCAATTTGAATTCAATTTCATAGCTTTCAATTTTATCAATTCAACTTCATTGACACTTAATGAATTATACACAATCAATTTACAACCATATAACAACCAATGTATATTCAACATAACCAAATTATTCAATTTACATTCAATTTGGTCCAACATTCTTAGTTCCAATTGGTTTATATTAAGTTGATTTTCATTCAATTATTCAACTTCCAATAACATTAGCTTTTAATGAATTAATACTTACATTCATTATTTAATATCAACTTATTTACATTCAATTGATTAACATTTCTCCATTTATCAATTCAATTGTTAATTCCCTTAACAATATAAAGTTGAATTTCATTTATATAACTCAAGTTCATACTCATTACTTCTCTTGGTTAATTTACTTTGTCACCTAAATCAACTTTATTCAACTTCACTTAAGTTATATTCCATTTCAACATCTTATCAAATCCAAATCAATTTATTTAACTTATTCAACAACCAAACAATCAATTATATACTTTAATAATTCTGAAAAATTATTCTTTTATGTATAAAATGTGATCAAGGTAAAATTATTTCATTTACCCAATTTAAAACAATACTGTGTCGAATTGTTCTATTCAAGTGTTTAGAAACCCCTTCGATACAGTTGCGTAGACTGGGCCGACGAAGGTTCATATGCCACTCGACAAACCAATCATCACAATATAAAACCATTTAATATTCACTAACAAATACGCTCTCATAGCTATTATTACACTAAACTCATTCTAGAGTACTACTGACTCCATCTCTAATTAGTAATACCCAACAGAGCCATGGTTGTCCCTTAACCATATGCTCTGATACCAACTGTAACGATCGCGATTTTTTCGACGCTCGAAAACCGACATCAATACGTCCACTGTATCAACTGCCAAGCAATCGAAGGCCGGAAAACCGTACCGTTAGGGTTAAAAAAGAAGAAAGAGGTAGAAGAAGAGAGAAAAGATAGAACAGAAAAGAAAGAAAACAACAGAACAACATCAAAATCTCACAATCGCAGCGAAACAACATATAATAAATAAATGAATAATCTTTTAAACAAAGAACTATATCAGTTATTATATTACATCATATTACATTACATTACATCATCAGAGTGTACAACAACAAACAACAACAAACAGCGGAAAAGAAATACTATATACAATAGATAATATGCTATGCCATCCAGCTTGCCTCCAGCAACTCCTGAATTCTAGAATATCCTGATAACCTGACTCTATACTGCCCGTGTGGAAATTGGTGGGCACCTAGAGTTTAGGAAGGAAAACAATAAACTCTGAGTCAGTCATGTGACTGGTGTGAGAACTAAAACAGTTTATTTTAAAAACAATGAACATAAGGCCTCCCGCATACACACACAATGCAAATGCAGAATCAAAGGAGATTTCTCCTTATGATAGTCAAAGATGCTTGATACACATTAAAAAGAAACATTTGATATTATTACTAGTGCATAGTGTAGGAAAATTATTTCGAAAGTAAAGATATAAATCTTAGCCAGCATAGGCATTTCGCACTTATGCCTACTATAGCTACCGTCCAAACGGTGGGCGCCACCATAAGTGAATGATAGGTTCTACTACTAATACCGTACAAGATCGTATTGTTTCTTTGGATTCCCAACAAATGGTTAGGCCAAGGAACTTCCCATTGCCACATGGATACGCCTCTAGAAAGACGACCCGATAACCAAACCGGATCTCTGCCAACACAAGGCCGGGTTACCCCCAACTGGGTAACTACTGACACGAATATGTCATCCCCCGATCGTAACCGATCTATCCGAGGATCCTCGATTTCCAATAACCACAAAGCAATAAATTTGCAGCAACAACATATGTTAAGTATCTAGGCTCCATACCATGATACCACCTCTATCCAGAAGGAATGGCATACACTAAAGGGGTGCTACCCCCTAATAACCTTGCCGCATCCTTCCTGTTTTGACCATTTCCGGGGTGTGAGGTCCGAGAAGTCTCGTCCACAAAGCCACGCTTTATACAAAAACTGTGCATTGGGTCAACAAATGATCAAAGTAACGATCACTAAGATAAATGATCAAACAAATGATCATATCACAAATGATCAAACAATGATCATTTCACAGCAACACTCAGCATGCCACGCTACCAAATTGGGAGTATATCGCTAATAACCTTCAACTACATAACCTCTCAGCTCGTACGTCTCAAGGAAGGGTGTTAAGCTAAGAGAATAAATTCTCCGCCACCAACAGAAATATATTTGAAAGAAATCAGCTTTATATCTCAACTTGTAATGTCAGACATACAATCCATACAAGTCTGTTCCGGGCTCGAACAGAACCGAAGGCACTTACAAAGAATTCCTTCCATTTCGGATAATTTCTAATCACGTCCGGACTTCCCGTCACTAAGGGTGATAAAACCTCTATATCGGAGAACAGTCAATGCAGAGTAACCCAACGGTAATCCTTCCGTTTTCAAAAATATCCGGTCTTCAACACCGGACATCAAATGCAATCCATTACGACGTATCACATATTCGGAATGGGTTATACGACCCCAAGGTCCTTTCTCGGCTAACCCGAATAGTGAGCGCTTATTTAAAAAAAGTGTGGCATTCAAATTCAAACAATCACAACAAATACCTATTTAAAGGTAAATATTGATAGTCGGTTATTAAACTATCAATAGGCGTGTTCAACATCACTAGATTCCAAATAATTTCCCAAATTATTTACTTTCCGAAATATCTTTACAAGATATATATTCTTCACACTTGAACCTTTTGAAAACAAATTTTCAAATCACTTTTCACCTTTACCACTTTTGAAAACAAATTTCAATCATTTTCCTTATGCGAAATGCTTTCATTTCAACATGGTTCATTTAAACCAATTAAATAAATCCTTACCGATTTACTTTATATTTACGTTCCAAATCCGTAAATTAATTCCCACACTTCAAAAATAAACCAACGTTTATTTTTAAAAAAATTCTCCTTTTCATTTATAAATTCCGTAGTGAATTTACATTCCAAAATATTTATGAATATATGATTCCCAAATCGATTTCTAATATTCATTTTCAGTTTGTCTTCAAAAAGATAAATTCTCAAAACATTTCATTTCACATTGAAAAAAACATTTCCATACTTATTTATTAATAAGTAATTCACAAATCCATTTATTTTCAATACCTAGAAAATATTCAATATACGTAATTTCAAAATTAAGCATATATTTCATTCTTTAAGGAAAACATTCACTTAAACGCATTTATTTGAGTCAAAATGAATGTTGCGCAAAACACCGTTACGACGACCCAAAATCACAAGTATAGGGATTCAAAATTAAAATAGATATATAAATCCCAATACTATACGAAATATTTCCTTTCGGAAACCATTTACTATAACAACAGTGTTATAGTCCACCATTTCCTTATTTCTCGAAAACGTCTATTTCAACAATGAATGTTGAAATCTATGTATTCGATTTATAGTACATTTTAAAACATTGCTAAACGATGAACTTCATTTTATAATATTCATTTTCCCAAGCATACCCATTTTATTTGATAATATATTCACTGTCCAAAATCGTGAATATACTTCCTTAACCAATTTCAACATTCAATTATCAAACTCCATTGTTTTCGAATTTATAAACCATGTCTATAAATTTCATTCCTATATATATAAGCTTCGATTTATAAATCTCCTTTATTAATCCATTTCAATTTATATAACGCAATTTTATACTAGAAGTCCATATTATGAGTTAAGAACTTATAATCCATTTATTTACAAATCGTTCTTTTAAAACTTTACAAATTACAAATCTTATTCACTTATGAATTCATTTGTAATTCATTTTAACGCTTATATATACTTGTTTTATAATCCCTATATTTTTAATTTATAAATATCAAATTTTAAATCTTTTATATAAATTGTTTTTAAAACAATTCAAAAATCCCAATTTAACTAAATTTATTCTTTTAATAATTTACAAATCGTTATTTAAAGCTTGTATACTTCAGAATCATACTTAAGTATTATTTTCCAAAAATCATAACTTTTATGAAAATAAAATTATAACGTTTGTTTATTTTAACAACTGAAAATTTAATAAAACGTATACTTTCGAAAATCACTTTAAAATTCCTTTTAGAAACCAAAATCATTATTTTAAAACGTCAGAAATGGATCCGATGATGCAACAGCACCAAATAGTCAATCGCGACATCCAAATATCATATATCGATATGATAATCAACGAATATCTCAATATCTGTAAATAAATCAATACAGTTAAGGAATCCAGTTGGATCCCTCCAACCTGTTTCCCTGCATCCAAAGATGTTAGCACAGTACCAATTCCATTCCAGTACGGAATTATCGCGGTATATGGGATTTATAAAAATATTATCCGCTTAATAGGCGGCGCAATAGGGTCTCATCCGCTATATAATGCGGGAAATCAACTCCAAGTACATAAATAATACCAATTTCACTGTACTGTGAGATATTCGCGGTATATGTTTTTAATAAATAACATCCGCTTACTAACGGCGCATAATATCTATTTTAACAATCAATAGGCAACAATCATCATTCAAACATGCATTCAAGAATTTTTAATATAACTATTTAAAATTAAAATCGAAACCGATTCGATTGAGTGAGAAGTTCTCACCTTGATTTCAATTTTTGTTTTCAGCTTTTATTTCGAATAAAATTAAACGGACGTTTAATTTTACCCAAAATTCTCACTAACTCCAAACGACTCCAATCCAATTCCATAGCGTAGTGCTAGTCCATACGAACCCAACGCAACTGGTTTCGTGCGTTTTCGACCTCGTATGAAAGAGTTACACATTTTTAAAGATCGTACAAATTATTATATAATTAATTTACAAATTTTCTTTTATTTTAAACCTACATCTATCCAGAGCCGTTGGATCTGGGCCCTATGCATCACGGTCGTCCCTCGCTCTTCTTCCCTCACGCATACATCTCCAGGTAAATGCTGTGAAACCCATATTTGCCGAAATTAGGGTTTAAATTTTGCAAGCTAATCGAACACCTAGAACTCGATCCAAGTATACCACGTCGAAGGCCTTCATCAACTCCATCAACGGCTGGAATATGGTAGAGCTCGGCCTCCCCTTTTTTGCACGCGAAACAAGAATAACGGCCACGAACGCGAGTGATTTGAAGCCTTCATACTCCACCATTTCAGATCTCTACCGTTGGATGCGACGTACTCACCACCCTCTACAAGTTTCGTGTTGGAAGTTTGCTGTAAATGTTGATGGATTTGAAGAAAAGAGGAGGAGAACAAGAGCAATTATCGGCCATTAATCTTATATGGAGGCGGCGGCTGAAAGGAATTAGGGTTAGGTTTTAGAATTTTTGCAAAAATGAGAATAAAGGGGCTTTATATAGAAAAATACGCGAACACTATATTCATCCCGGAATTTCCGAACTCCAAACGAAGCGTGCCGGTTGGCGTTCCTAAGGTTTACCCCGCGTTCCGAACACAATGGATCGTGTTTCGGAGGCTAATTCGATCATCTGTGCGAGTTACGGAAATAAACGATCAAATTTAAATTAAACCGATTAAACGAATTTTCTAGTCGTTTTAGCTTCCCCCGGAAAAACGGTAAATCCGATTGACACGACATTTGAAACCTTACCATAATATCACATTACGGATCCGATGAAACTAGTTTCGTCGAAATCCGAGACTGTTTGAAAAATGACTATTTTAACTCGCCAAATTAATATCAAAACAATTTCGATGCTTTTCGAGCTGCCACGGTCAAACGAAAACTCCGAGTGCTACGAAAATTGAAATCCGATAATAACAAACTATTACGGATCCAATGGAACTAGTTTCGTCCAATTCTGAGACTGTTCGAAAAATGGCTAATTTTCAGTCGATAATTAAATGTTAAAATATTCAATTTTCACAAATAAACTTTTAATTCAATTTTAAAAGTTCTATAACATCACTCTAACTCCAACATGATTAAATAAAATTTTACAAATCAATTTCAATCATATTTAGCCCAATTTTCAGTTATTCGTGTAATTTCAAATATTAAATAGTCGATTTAATTATCCAATTAAATCCAATATTCGAAAAATAAATGATTCGACTTATAAATTTCACTTATTAATATTTAAAATTAATTAAATATTCGAATTTTAAATTATCAGAAAATCTGGGTCGTTGCAATTTGATATATGATTATGCAATCTAAAGAGATTAGAACCTAGACTGAACATTGATTAAGTGATCCAAAGAGATTAAAAGCTCGACTTTAGGATTTACTTATAATGGATTATGTCATTGCCTCGATTCACTTGGACTTATTTATGATAGGATGTTATGCAATACTAGATGATTTATAAGTAATGTTCCAATCGATGGCAATATGCGACGGTGATTGATGATGTCTGATAGAATGATATATGATAGTTAACTCCTAGGAAAACATGGGATGATTCTTATTTATGATGTTCGATACATAGTATGATAAATCTGGGGGAATATGGAATGATTATGATGATTCAAGTAGGGATTTATGTCCTTAGCTATGATAAGTCTTGAACGACCTCTAATTTGCGAGTGAATCTGAAGGAACCACATGATTTTCCATAATTGATCCAGTGGATAGCCAGAGCACTCAAATGTTGACAGTTTTCATCGTCGATACTATTTCTTAAGAGAAAGCAAAGTTATATTCATAAAGCGTACTTTGGAGGGCAAAGTGTTACTTGCAAATTTCCATAGTCTCTGAACAGACTCGAATGATTTAACTAGATTGAATAATGATAGAGAAATAGATTCAACAACTTAAGAAACGTCATAAGATAGCAGAAGGGGAATTGTGAAAGAGAGATCCAAAAATTGACAAGGTTTCACAACTCGACCATCTTGGATCCCTATCGAGCTGACTCTTGGATTCCCACCAAGCTAAGAATGACGAGTCATGAATGATAAGTCAACAAAGATTAGGTAAGGAATGGAGTTGGCAAGAAAGCATAAGACAAGAGTCCAAGGGTTAACTCGACCCCTCTTAGGTCGGACCTGAGTTGAGAATGGAGGCACACAAACGCACATTTTACAAAGATGGAAGCCCAAAAGGATGAAGCCAAAAGTTGGTCAAGTCACCACAAATTGGTGCCAAGTTGTGGTTGTGGGCCCACAACTCAATACCGAACTAAGATTATAGTGGGGAGTTGGACCATGTTTTTTAGAGGATGAACGTGCATGGCATGGAGAACGTGCCAAAGAGTTTTAAGGTGATTTTGATGGTTCTACCAATAGACACTACAAGAAATTTGATTTTTAGTAGCGCTCAATAAACGCTACAAAATGTTTTGGTGGCGTTTTGATAAACGCCGCTAGAAAACATGCGACTAAAAATCCATGATTTTTTGTTGCATTTATTCTAACGCCGCTATAAATGAATTTTTGGCAGCGTTTTTTAAACGTTACTAAAGATCTTTTTTACAGCATTTAAGAAACGCCACCGAAAAGGTATCGTGTACTATCTTATTTTTCTGTTGCACTTATTATTATTTTTGCAGTATTTTTTGAACACCACGGAGATTATCTGAGTTACTATAATTGCCGATTCTGTAGCGCTTTTTAAATGCTACAAAAAAATATTTTTGGTGGCATTTTTTCTCCGCCACCGTATGTTTCGATTTTATTGCCTACTGTTCCATGACTACATCTGATTTCGCCTCCAATTCAAGTACTTTAAAACTTATACAATAACGTAATATATAAACACATACACATTCAAAAATAACACATTCAATGAACCACAATAACACAAACAAAAGCAATTACATATTCACCACTATATCATAACATTAGTGTCAAGACAAAAGGTTAACCATACATTTACACAACCAAACTACCATAAACAGTTTCATAATAGTACATGCAGCTAAAGTAGCGCTGCTACCATACATACTAGTTTCATAATAGTTTCATAACAGTTTTAATCAACCTAACTACATACATGTGCTGCTACCATACCAAAAACAAGTGCTGCTGCTTGAATTCTTCACAAACTCTACCTGTAAACAATAATAATCATGTTACTAAATATTTGTGAGGTTAAGGTATCAAAGATCAAAAATGGACAAATATAGAAGTCCTTAGACTATAGTACTTCAAAAAAATATGCCTCTGTGTATTAACCACTGATGTGAGCACATTGTAATCGTCCAACAACTTTTACATCATATTTGTGAAGTCGGTGCACTAGATTTGCCGTACGACAACCATCCTCTTCAACCATGCACTCCATTAAAAACAACAAGTTCACTTGATAACATCCTCATTTCCTTCCTTCATTCCCTCTGCCTGTACACTACTTGTTTACACAAACTTCTAACACAACACAGCCAACTTCTCCACCAAAACTTCCTCACAATCATATTTGATACAAACTTCCGACCATACCCACAACTCATCCCACAACACAACCAAAAAAAATTCGAACCTGCCAAACAACTCGTCCATCTTCCCTATTCTTCATCACTGGTACAATCGAACCACCGTGCTTCTGAAACCTAACTGCAACTCCTTTGATCACTCAATAGACCTACTGCAACCTAACCTTTCGTGCATTGCATATATCTATAGTTCAGTACAAATGCACTTCGACCACACGTCAATCATCTCCACACTTCGACCACTCAGCAATCTCCCCTTCAATCTTCCAGTCACTCCTCTTTAACACTTGCTTCATATACCACCCTACATCCAAACAAGACACTGCCAACATATCAACACCAACCCCTTGAATACAAACTCTAACTCCACAACATATCCCAATCCGACAATAGCCAAACTGTCCACCATCTCAACTTCACCAAAACTCCACCACAAAAATGCTAACATCCCCGACAGTTCCCCGACTTCTGGATCATCACTGCCAAAACTTCCTCCTCCCTATAACCTCACCCAAACTTGATAACAACCATCATCACAACTTTCTCAAACTGCCACTCCAACACCAAGTCAAAATCATTCCTTCCTCAATCACAAACAATACAACCCTCCCTATCCCTTAAACAACCTACCACCAATATCATTCTTACTTCTAAAAACTTCACCTTCACTTGAACTGTTCCACCTTCAAACTGCTTCAGTTCAAACAACCTCGGTCATTATAGTTCTGTCTACTACAAGCATCACTTCCCTACTTCAACACAGTTTCCATCAAATGCCTTGCAATAACCCCTCCCCATTCATACTATAGAAAAAAAATCCACAATATGCCAAGTTAAAATTAAAGACAAGTTGACAGTCCTGCCACTGTTTGACCTAAACCGTACCCCGCCCCCCACTGAATTTTAGCCTAACTCCATCAACAACCTCATCCAAACTGACAACATTCAATCACTTTCCAGCTCTACACCAATATTCATTGAGTAATATAACTAATTTTTATAGTCGATTATCTAGGAATATTGTCAGGGTATTAGAATCAAAGTTTGAAAACATTTATGATGAACAGGTTATATACCTTTCAGTTTGTTTTCAGAATGACTTTTTCCGTTGGCCAAGCTATGGAACGCCAAGTGCATCTTCCATGCACGTCAACGCCGATGCTGGTCTCCATAGCTCTGCATTTTCATCTCTCACAATATCAACCCAAACTATTACAGCATTAAGTCCCAGTGGACGACAATGGACCAGCGTTATCGGATCAGTTGATGCAACAGTTCCTTCAGCCACTACGTTTGTTCCACCCAAATCGATCAACTGGCATTTGCTATCTTTTGTCCACTTTACAATTGGCTGGAAAAAAAGAGATTATTATGCAGAATATATACATACACATAATAAATAAACTTTCATACACAGGTAATTTCTTCAGTTTTGAAAATTAATACTTACATGCTCTGATTTCTTCATGACCACGAGTGTAGATTTCATGGGAGAAGTCGCATAATTTACACTGTCATTTACATTTTCTTTATCAACTTCAACTTTTGATTTTGGCCATGCTACTTTCTTACCAACTGCATCTCCAATGCACGACATATCACATGTGGGTCGCCATAAATAAGCATCTTTATTTATTACTTTGTCGACCGAAATCACAACGGCAGACGGACCGAGTGGAGTACCATTAACAACATATTGTGGCTCTCTGGAGTAGGCTCTTCCTTCGGCAACTACCCCTTCACCCTCATTCAAACCATAAATCTTGCATTTGTCGTCTTGGACAGTGCCGTTACTCTAAAAATGAGAAGTGTAATTTTAACAAACAAATAAATATAAAGATGGTTTATTTTAACAAACAAATAAATTTCTACTTAGCAAATTACTTAGCAAATCATTCATAGGTTATAAAATGAGAAATGTAATTTTAACAAACAAATAAATATAAAGATGGTTTATGTTAACAAACAAATAAATTTCTACTTAGCAAATTACTTAGCAATTCGTTCACAGGTTATAAAATGAGAAGTGTAATTCCAACCATAATATTGTGGACAGTGCTGTTAATATAAAAAAATTATTCAAATTTTTATTAAGATTTTAACAAACAAATAAATATACAAATGGATTAATTTGGGGTACTAATATCTAAAAACTAAAACTAAAACTTTAGTATCTTTCAATAAGAAGTGTAATTCAACAGTTTAGTATGAGAAGTTCAAAATTTACCATACTGACGTCATTCAAATTTAGTCGCAGCGCCATCTTAATGCAAGTTGATAGCCAAACTACTACCTTATTCGCAGCATCTGCTAATACTGTCATTTTAGGTGTAAGCCTCCACAAATAAATATCTGGTTTGTCCATGATATCTACAATAATGCTCACAGCATTTAGTCCAAGATGAATGCCATTGACAACTGCAGTTGGGTCCTTGGACAACACCCTCCCATTGGCAACAACTTCACAGTTTCCATCCCGATTCAACATCGAACATACATCGTCATTGCTCTGTAATTATTCAACCAAAAATTATAGCAATCACTGGATCAAAAATTAAAATCTAAATGTTATTTCTTGAGTAATATAATTATTGTTTTTACCAATTCAGATGTGCTCCTTTTCGAACTTTCTACACCCTGCAGCAAAGCTCTAATATCAGGATATTTTAATCTTAAAAGCACTCAATTAAATGTAATGTAGGCGTTTAATTGACTATCGAAAACTACTAAATGGACTTTGATCAGTTAATGTATTTTACAGCTATAAATGATGGGATGAAGTTAATATGGCTACCGAAACCAGCAAGTGAAAAAAATAAAATTGAGTTGCTAAAATTAAAATGACCATACTTAAAATGGCAAAGAACTTATAATAAGTTTGTGAGAGAGAATAAATTTGTTCATTTTAGTATTCTAAATTATATGGCGCTTTGAATTTTTTATTTTACATATATAAATTATTTTCAATAGTTTACCTTCTGGTTCATCAGAACCTGCAACATACTCTTCGTTTCTACTATTTCCTCTCGACACTGTGATACTTGTTTATCTTTGGACTGTGCCACAACTAGCTTGGTTAAAGTGCAACCCCTTCCCAGTGCCCTTAACCGTCTTGGTTTATCTTGTCCGAGTACTTGTACAAGAGCATCTCCACTGACATTCTATGACGAAACGGAATGTGATAGGCTACCAAATTTTTTAATCTCCTCCTACATAAATAAATACAAATAGATAATTCACAATGGTAAAATTATCGTACTTTCGGACAATTTTTTATATACAGATAAAATAAAAAAAATTACAATAGCATTTCCAGCTTCCGCGGTCACCGGTTCACCATTTTTTTATGTGAGATTTAATCCAAACATCAGCTCTAGTTATGGACGATGGACTTGGACTCTTTTTTTTCTAAATTTAGGATAACATTAAATAAAAAACCGGACAGGTATAAAATAATATTAAATAAAGCTATACTTAATTAACTAACCATGTCTTCGGTCAATCTTGCCATTCCCTTACGACCAGTTGTGTGTGGAAGTTGTTTATCGCTAAGGACCGAATATTTCTCACTTCGTTTCTGTAAAATAGAAAGTCATATTGTTGATATATTGTTATAGGATAATGGCAGCTTCGTTGTTTGAGAAAGTGAAGAGTGACAGACAGAAGTTGATATATTGTTACAGGATAATGGCAGCTTGGTTGAGGAAGTGAAGAGTGACAAAGACAAGTTGTTTGAGAAGTGTTTGATAAAGGCAATGTAAAGAAGAAACATGGATATTTTTTGTAAACAGAGAACAAAAACTTGAAAACAGTTGCTTGTAGCATAGGAAAATTCAATTTAGCAGAAACTAAAAGACAAATGAAATAAAACAGTGAACATAATATCAAGTGAAAACAGTGAGCACAAGAAACAGATATGTAAAAATCAAAACTAAAATCTAAGATGCAATGCAATGTTTTTTGTTTTATTTTTGTTTTTGGGTATATGCAATGCAAGCTTGTTGAAGTATGAAATGCAACAGCAATGTAAAACACAAAACGAAACGCAAAAGCCAGGAAATGAAATGTAATAGCAAACTAGTTGAAAATTCCAATGCAAGATGAAAACAAATCCAACAATTTTTTTAATGCAAGATAACACAATACAAAACCAAACACATAGCACTAAACTGAACTAAATTCAAGTGAACAAGAAATGTGTACAGAATGAACAAAGTTAAAATGGAAAGTGTTGAGTTGACATGCACACAAGAACAAAGAACAAAAATGCACAGTGAACATAAGTGCAAAACAAATGAAACGCAAAATGTTTTCTTTTTTTTGAGACTAAAACCAAACCATATGTGTTATTGGATAATAAAATTGTTCTTTTGAAATGATAATCAACTCTGCTGTGCAAATAACCATATGTGTTATTGGATCCCACTCTTTAACTTTTAAAGTGTTCTAGCAAATAAAATAATGAATAGTGTTACCTTAAACTCCGGACTTGTTTTCGCCTTCACAAACCTTCTCCATTCGTTCATGCTTTTGATGTTGGTAGGTTTCAGTTTCAGTCTTTCCACTTCGTTCCCCGCTTTGTTTAATTTTCGAACCAATTTACTTTTTGATGATCTCCAAATTACTCCCATTTGTTGAAATACAGCTTTTCTTTGCCAATCCACTTCCAGTTTAAATCTAATCTGCAACAATACATGAAAACAATGTATTAAAATCAAACAATAGCCATATGTATGCATCAAACAATTTTTTCCAGCCATAACTCTAATACGTCATATAACAATGTAGCAATCTAGCAACTTGCAAGAAGATGTATATACAAAAAACAATTTTTAACTCATACCTGAATCGATTGCCACAAAACAACTTTTAACTCATTACTTAGATTCCTCCAATCATCAAGTGTGTATGGAACTAGCTCCCGCACAAGCGGTCCAAGAAAAGAGGATAAATGTACTGACCCTTTCCCTATTGGTATACCCATATCATTGAACTCAACTTCAATTCGATCCCGACTGCTTAACGGGAGTCTTTTTGCTTTTGCTGGACCTCTACCACCTCTTTTCCGAGATGTAATTCTGGATTCAGCTTCACTTGCTCTCCTAATTTCTCCCCCAGCATCATCAGTTTGTTCAGGAAGGATTTCATTTTCTGAGCGAAGTCCTTCTTCATTTGTGTCGGAGGGGGTAACAGGTGGCTCTTGTTCTTTGTCTTCATTGCAAACGATGGCTTGCTTCTTAGCGTTGACTGTTGGTTCTTCACTGTCGGTGCAAGCACCAGCTGGAATCTTAACCTTTTTCTTTGGATTATACTTCCACTTTGACTTATGCTTCTGAGATTCTTCATCAGCCTTTCTTTGGTTGCGAGTACGTACAAAGCTTGCATGCATCTTTTATCTGCAAATGAAACAAAAAACGGTAACTTATTTTGAGTATACTTCATAAAAAGGACAGTTAACAGTATCTATTATGTAACCTTGAATACAAAGTTATTAATACATGTATATGAACTCTGTAATGTAAACTCTGTAAATAATCACATTAATACTTAATAATGGAATAATCAAAACATATAATTTCTGTAAATGTGTATTAATATGTTTTCTATGCTTGCATTTACAAATGAAGGCACCTAACATCTAATAAAAAAAAGCACAACACACTCAACAAAATTTACAACCGCTCACAAACACAAAACATAGCAATGCTAACTCACACACAACTCACACAAGCACACAATACACAACATATTCACAAACCCAACTCACCCTAGACAGTCAGACAACCCTCACAAACACGGTACACACAAACACATATGTAGACTAACTACCCACTTACCTTATCAGTCATTATCCTCTGGTTATCACTCACTGCCTTTTGAGTTCCGATTCTTTAATATTATTTATCTATTAATGTGGAGCAAATGCTTGGTACTTTAAGCAATACCATGCTCAAGTATTTTTTTTATATAGTAGATAAATGTTGTGTAAAAAAAGATAGTATTAATATGCACCTTATGTAAATGAAAATATTCCAAAGTTGAAAAATTATATTAGATAAATAGTTTTACAGTTCCTTGTGATCTGAGTCTGGGAGAGGACATGCCCAAATCATAATTTGATATCATATAACTCATAAAGCAATATGAACACACTGTTGTAGTTACATACTAAATCTATCAAAAAACAACAAAATATGCCCAACTTCCAATTATGGACCACATATGTCAAGGGAAGATTATCAAACAAACATTAGCTTGAATCGCTATTAGACTAGAAAAAATATGCTAATGATTATGTAAAGAAAAAGAAAAAGGGGAGCACTGCAACAAAAAGTGTCTTTTATAACGTCATTTAATAACGCGTTATTCTAAAGCGTTATTGTTTACATTTAATCATTTTTTTAACTCATTTTGTTTTGTACCGTGTTGTGTAACGCTCTTGGTTCCAAAATTTTCATCTGCCTTCCAGAAAAACAATTAACCAGTTTCATCTCCCTCCCAAAAAAATTAACCATTTTCATATCCCTCCCAAAATAGACCTGTCAATTTTCGTCTCCAACGAAATAACCCTAATCAAAACTGTTCGCTCCATCTCAGATCTTCACAGCCATTCTGCTCCACTTCAATAGTTCACTCCTCAGTAGTCAACTCGATGGCGTCTGGAACCCTAATCGTCGATCCTCAATTTCACCGTCACCGAAGAAGAAGAGTTGGAGAAAACGGAGAAGGAAAAGGAGGAGTCCAAGGAAGAGAATGTTGCTACAGTTGAGGTTGTTTTGGTAGCAGAGGAGAAAGCAGAAGCTTAGCTTTTATGGTAATTTACTTCTTATTGTTATATTCTTAATTGGAAAGTATAGAAAATCTTTGAGAGATTGGGTATTATTACTTGTGATGTTTATGTGCTTGGGATGGTAGAGCATAATTTTGGGATTTTGCAATGTACACTTGGTCATATTACTGATTTTTGTAAGACCAAGAATAACCACTTTTTACAATATAAGGTGAAATATTATTTGAAATTCTATGTGATGTTTACCAACATCAACTTATTGATAATTAGTTGTGTTATGGTTAAATTGGTTATGATCATGATATGTGGATTCTGGATTGTAAAAGCTCATTCCCGATGCAAGATTATTTTGTTTCATTTTGGAAATTATTTCATATTTTCATTATGGTGATCTGAACATTTTTCATTTTTTTTGCTATAGAGTTTACCTCGAGCACATCGTAATCTTATTAGCAATTGATGTGTGACATATATCAATATTTATGTTTTAAAAAAAAATGGTAAAACCAATAAAGCAGGCACCTCATAACTTGCTTATTTTGTTTTATTTTGTGAACCAAACTAGTTCTGCAATTTAGGCCACAGAATTTATTTTCATAAACTAAAAATCATTAAGGGTTTGTTATTTGGACTTCAACTATCCTTGGTTCACTAAATGGGGTAATCTGAATCCTCATATATTTCAAGAAGGCCTTAGTTCAGATTTGGACTGAAGAAGTTTTGATTTCATAATAATTTGGATTTGCAACAAGCTCTGATCCTAATAGCCATGTTGGTTCCATTTTGCTAATTAGTGTATCTCAAGTGCTAGTGATAAAAAGTGCTTTCGTAATATATAAGTCTGATTTCATAATTATCTTTCTTCTGGAGATATTTGATCGCCACAAGCATTTTACTTAGCTAATTAGTGCATCTCAAGTGCTAATAAAAGGTGTTTTTTGTAATATATATGTCCGATTTCAAAAATGACAAGTAAATCAAGCCAATTTCCAAAACATAGACTTGTCAGATGCAAATGGTACCCTGATTCATCGTACTTCTTAAGATTTAATGTGTGTGTATGAGGTTGTGTGCAACATGTATAAGTAATATAAGAAACTGACATATCTTAAGTAAGGACGCTTCCCATGCTTTGTTGCTTCCTTTTCTTTCTTATACTGTTCTGACCAAATCTCAGATTTAGTGTTGCCACGAGAAGCTATAATTAAGGTATAATTTTGTTGTAATAGTTACACATAGGTTGTTTGTTTGTAACTTTGTTGCTTCCTTTTCTTTCTTATTTTCTTTCTTAATTAAGGTATAATTTTGTTTCAGATTTCAGTATTAACATTTTCCTTTCATCAAAATTTACGTTCCAATTTTATTTCAGAACTTTATTATTCAAATAAAATCTTTATTTTATTTCAAATCAAATTATTGACCAATCGGGTTTTATTAAATTTTCTATCCTAAGTCATGTTTTATTTGGGTATTTATCATTTCAACCCGATTCCATTTCAATTCAAAATCAAGCATAGCAAAGGGAACTTGCAGTGTGATAACAGGGATGGTGTCAAAGTAAATAAACAAGCAATAACAACAATAAATTACATCCAATAAATTAATTTAAATAATCCCGAAATAATCGTACTAATTCGCATTGTTATTTGTGCAAATTAATATAATTATTCCTAAAATCTACACTATCATTTCATGTAGATTAAAGATTACTACACTATTATTTTATACGGTTTTTCACTTGTCGTTAAATTTTAAATTTCATACTTCATCAATTTATACAATATACAATCAATGTTTCAAGGTGTACATAATCAAATTCTACGTGTCAATTAATTAAACGTTTACAGGGGTCATATTATCCAACTTAAACTAATCAAATTCAACACATATGTCGATTCAAAATTTTAACTATCCTACGCCGACTTTAATTGCACAAT
Source organism: Allium cepa (assembly GCA_030765085.1). Lineage (NCBI taxonomy): Eukaryota > Viridiplantae > Streptophyta > Magnoliopsida > Asparagales > Amaryllidaceae > Allium > Allium cepa. The sequence continues at coordinate 760,308,298 of CM060937.1, read as the reverse complement.
ATTTATTATTTTATTCATTACAATTTAACATCCAATGTCAACAACAAACAGACAATCAATTATCTACCAAGCTAGATTATTATTGCATACATAGCAGATAACGGTGTCAGATGTCAAAGGTGAACTGATACATAAATAACAGTGCAATAAATAACAGCAATACATTTCGATTGTCGTTCCAATTGAAATCAAATTTAATAAATAAAAGAATATTAATCGTGAGTGATTGCTCACCTTTCGAGGCTAGAGATGCACGCGAAGATGACACGGATACGTACACTAATACGGGTATAGAAATTGAGTTACGAATCCAAGCAAAGCAAATCGGCACGAATTCAACGATCAAAGCTGATTGGTACAAAATAGAATAAATTAAATCAGAGCTGGATTGATGGAGGTATAATCGAAGCAAAAGTATATTTTATTATTATTTTCTTAAAACCAATATTGAATTTAAAACGCATATTATATTAACATATCTATATATTTCATTTATAAAATCAAAACATATGCTTTAGTATATAATAATATATACATAAACCAATATAACTATTGTATATATATACTTAAATAGATAAGTTGTATAAACTTTTAAACTAAATTTATATAAACAACAGCTAAAATTTTATATGGAAATATACATACACAGATACACTTACGGTCTATGTAAATACAAACTGTGATACTTACCCATAAGACTAGACTCATACAAATGCAGACCAACACATATCCTTATACTAAGACATATGCAAATATATATGCAGAATACATGTAATGCAGACAAAACACTATGTCACTAATATAGATATAAATATACAACCCCTATCTTATTGCATAACTTATTAAACAGATAGGTGGAATCTTATATATTATACACTTTAATATATACATAGTAGACAAAACAACAATACAGCTAAAAAAAAGGTACACGCAACATATACTGGCACACGCAACATATGTATTCACACAGAAAAGTGTTGTACTTTATATACTCTACCAAGTGCACATATATCAGTTATTTTAAATCTATAATAAAGCATTGAAGTGTATTATATTGGTTGTACACAGCAAAGCAAAATAGTATCAAATATACATGATAGCTTAGTTGGATATAAAAGTAAGTTAATAGATTGTAGATAACTTATTATACAAATTTATTATATAAATTTTCGACAGCATATAAATATCTGTACGATATAATTCTGCACTGTAAACTTACAAACAAACAGCCTATGTGTACATATTATATATATGCAGCAACCACATGAATAGATATACCCTGACCTATGTATTAAATGCTGACATCTGTAAACCTCTAAACTAACATATTAAAGTTAAAATTATTTATAAACAAACATGGGCTGCAACATCAGACCTTGTATTATATATATACTAAATTATAACTAAATATTAAAATCACATAGTTCCCATCGAAAACAGCAACCCAGTTATTTATAAGAACCCATTCTATCTTTAAAATGATTCCTGACATATTATAGATAAAATCATAACACTTATCAGAAAGAAAATTCTATATATTCGAAAGTCATGAACTCCTATATTTTAAAAATACATTAGTAAATTAGAAAAACCCAATCACCGTATACCATGAAAGTAGCATGTACTTGATACTTAAGACAATATTACGCCCAAACACTTATACAAAGTAGTATGTATACGTTCCTATATGTATATAAAATGTGAAGTAATATGGTATAACATGAGACAGTATGAAAATACAACTCATCGTAAAAGGTTTATATACCAATGTATATATGTACACGTGTAAACCACGGCCAGGCAAGTGGGATGAAGAGGACGCAGGCTAAGGGGAGCAAGGACGTGGGCTCTGAGCGACGAAGGAAGTGGACGGGGTAAAGGCCGATGAGGCGGTGGCTATGTCAGAGGTGGAGGGATGGTTGAAAACGTGGTGAGTAGAGAGGGAAGGCAGGCCGATGCTTAAGAGAAAAGGAGGGGAAAAGGAGGGGACAGGCTGCAGGCCGGAGGGAGAAGACTCGGAGCAAGCCAGTGATGGGGACGGTTAGCATGCGAGTTTTGGCCGAGGCGGGCTAGTTGCGGCGTTCAGGGCGAGGTGTAGAAGAACTGAAGTTCGGCTATGAAATGGTGATGGCCGGGCTTGCAAGTTGAAGGGGTGGTGGGCGATATGAGGTAGGTCAGCCGGAGAGGTGGTGGTGGTTCCTGCGTGGCCGTTGGTGCTTGCTTGGGGTTTGATGGGTGGCCACGGCTTGGAGGGAGGATGAAATAAGGTCGCGTGGGGAGGGAAGAAGAACATGCTGAAGGATGAAAACAATACTACAGAGAGAAGTTTCTATTGGAAATAAATAAAACAAACTGTAATATGGTGGTTGCATTGCGTGCAAATGAAAAGGCAGAGATTTTTTTTTAAACGAACCAAAACAGAATCAAAGCCATAGAAATGCAGAAGTCATAAATCAAACAGCTGGATGAAGTTATCAATCTCATCAATTCACGTGAGTATCCCAAAGGACAAAAGATAACAAAAGATTAGAAAACTGGTACCGGTTTGTGCTGCGTAACGGACCGGTTTGTGCTCCGTTAACAATTATAATTTGCAACGCCGAACTCCGATTGCCACAAATAAATATACCATTTTGGTCAGTGCGACGAGACGATCAAAACGTATGAAGATATCAGTGGTACGATTGGATTATAAAATTTCAAATTTTCTACTACGGAAAATGCATAAAATTCGCAGAAAAATAAGAACGTCGGAGCTAAAGATGTCCGAATTTGGAAAAACGAAAAATGACGTCTTGCTCAGAAGACGAAATAGAATTTTTCTATGTAAAAATATTTAGGTTTCGAAAACAGTTTATTTTCATCGATTACTAACTGATTTAGATTGAAGTAAATTTACGCATGAAATGGACTTCCATATTTTTGAACGAAATTTATCAGTTGCTATGTTAAATAAGACGTACTCCACATATGAAGTTTGAATAGCATCGGAATTTGTTGGTGAAAATTTGAAATTCTATACTAAATAAGCAATTTCAAAAATTTTAAACTTGGTCTGAATTTCAGGGTCGTTACATTCTCCCCCACTCAAAACTTTTCGTCCCCGAAAAGGAAGGAGGTAGGAGAATGGAAACAACAAGGAGAAACGGACTTGAATTACAAAATAAACAATTAATTTAAACCATAGAAATTTCAATTTCAATTAATTTATATTTAATAATTTGGCTTTAAATTCAAGACTTTCATAAAATTGATTTGATTTCACATATATTAATGTTAGGTACAAAAGATTCCTTTCAAATGAAATTCAATTTAAATTCAATTAATTCAAGATATTCTCTAAAGTTGATTTAATTCAATTTATTAACTTTCAAAACAAAATTTTCTTCTATTAATCATACCTATTATTTATTTAACTAATTATTCTATTTATCTCCATAAACATTTTATAATTAAAATTTCAGTGAATAACATTTATTATACGCACTCAAATTTTATTTGTAAAGACAATTTTTTTATTATATATTATCCAATTTTCTTAAATTAACAACTTCAAAATCATAAATTTGAATAGTTATTCATTATAAACATACTTTATTTGACAAATTAAATTTCTTTATCCCTAATTTATTAAATTTATTATACTCGATATATCTTATCAAATAGATATTAAGTATATTTACTTATTATAACCACATAATTTATTCATTCCTTCAACATCATTTATATTGTATAATGTTCAATTACATAGTTAACTTTTGAAAATTTAGGTAAGTTATATTGAATGCAATTGAGTATTATCCAAATAAAATTTTCCAATTTAGTTACTTCAAGTTAAGTATTTATATAAAAGAATTTGGTTTCATTTTAAATTGTAAAATCATCCTTTAACAAATTTTAAGAATTACTTTCTGATTAGCTTCAACAACTTGAGATAAAATAAATATATATATTCATAATATATCAAATCAAATTTAAATCTTCAATAGATACTATAAATCAAGTAAGGTTTAGAAATTCAAATTAATTTATTTTCTCAAAACAAACCGTAGAAAAGCTACAGAATAGTCTCTCCACTTCGAAACTCGAAAATGAATGTCGATGATGCGGCCGTCATCACCGAAATTATTTTCCAACGACAAAGAGAAGAGCACTGATTTAAACATCTAAAATTCCTTTGAAAAGATTTTTATTCGAAAATACTTGAAGAAATATACCTTTTTAAAACTTTAAAGCCAAGTTTGAAATCACCGGAAATTAAATTCCAAATTCTAATTTAAATTCATTACAAACTTCAAATCAAATTATAACCAGATTTTATAAATTCATTTATTTATGTTATGAAATAGCCAATGATTTATAAAATAATAAACGAAAATTAAATTTTAACATTTCGGACAACAGATTCATTAACATTTTAATTTTAGAAAAATTTATATTTATATAATATAATCATACAAAACTATTTGTTTACCAAATTTGAAAACAATATTGTGTCAGTTTGCTCTGTTCAAGTGTTTTGGAAATCCTATCGATAGCGTTGATCAGACGAATCGATCGAAAACCCAAATCAATATCAACAACTCAAACGACACAATATATAAAACATTTTTAAATATTAATTTACAAATACACTTCCTCGCTCGACGATACAAGAATAGATTTCAAAACAAGTATAGAGATTCAAATTTGATGGAAATCAAATCAAAGAGAATTTTGATTCGATAATAAGTTCGGAACAGAAGATAAGGTAATTCAATTAACAGAATCGGGAGATGGACAAGCTTATTTAATTCACGGGCAACCTTAACCGGGTCTACCGTAACTTCAAGAATAAGATCGATGCTGAATTTCGAGGTAAATCAACATTCGATCTCAAGAAATTTAATTCAGGTATAGCAGGGAATATATAGTATCGTAAACCGAGGATACAGAAATCTCCGGTAAATCAATGCTTATTGTAAAGGAGTTTCACCCCTTTACAAAACATTCGAAGTTTGGCGAGACCGCCGGTTCATTATAAAGGTTATTCGAAGTGGAGTTATGGAATACTCCAGAATTGAAAGAAGACGAATAGTGAGGGATACGAATGAATTTTGGGACCGCAGGGAACGTTCCAAAATTCAAAGGGATTGAGTCGGAAGGAAGAGATTGAAAATCGGATGAGAGTGATTCTGTAAATACATTTACCCTATATGCTAAGTTCTGCCTAGAGCTACCAAAAGCTCTGATACCAACTGTAACGGCCCGCTATTTTGGACTATTCGCATCCGCACATGTCGGACTTGGATAATTCAAATTACCGAATTGTTAATTTAAATTTGGCAAAACTGAGATATACAGTAAATAAATAGTCACAGAATCACAGACATAGAGTAATAATATGCAGCGGAAATAAAAGAGATAGTAGTTCATGAAGCTACTATATAAATATATAAAATACATCAGAGTTTACAACAGAAGAGTAATACGATACATCAGATATAAATCAGAACACATCACTGGAATCATCGAATACTGAAAGCAGAATAGATGGCTGGATCTTCAAGCAAAGCTCTAACTCCAAAGGTGAGTCTCAGTTACTGGTACACTCAGTCTGACCCGAGCGTAAAACAAAACATAAGACACTCGAGTCAAGATTAATATTCTTATATCAATAAATCCAACTCAAGTGAGATAGCAATCGAAATACAAGTAACTGAAAGGATGTTTGGAATAACCATCCTCTAAGGATCCGTTAAACTATCTACTAGGTAGTAATGTACGCTAAGTAGATAATGTCTATCAGTAATATAAAGTATTAAAATAGCGTTAAGGCGTTACCATAATTCCCCTTAACACATTTTATAATGCCATAGTCTATACAGCACCGTAAACCCCACCGTAAACTAGTGGTTATCAGAGGGTACCCCATAGGTATAACACAAAACAAAACGTAGTGGTCGCGAATAGGATAATCAGTATGACAAGGTACATGAGGCGATACCAACTGGGATACTAGTAGTTGTGTGATCCGGACTGATGTTGAGCATAGCCAGCAGCTACCTCAACACCGCGAAACAACACTCCCAAATCGAGGGGTGCATCCAAATCGAATCCCAAAAGTAATAGATATGGTATCGAAGAAGTGTGTCCGCTAGAGATGGCGAACCTCAATGGCCCGGCGCGGCTCCTGTTTTAGTCATGTAAGGGGTCATCCAATATCGTTCTCTTTCTTCAGTCAACGCGTTCACCAAACCATCCACTTCATTCTGGATCAACTCTCCTCGTATAATAGTTATTAAAGTGGTTTTCGGTATCGACAGACAGTATGTCCATATCCGATCCCGGTCTCTTAATAACTACGTATTATTACACCGATTGGTCGTTTAATATATTTCAAACAATCAATTTCAATTAGAATTCGTAATAACATTCCATTTGTCTTTCTATATCAATTTCCATAATTTACATTTCAAAACTTCCAATTTGCCATTTCAAAATCTTATAATTCAATTTCAATTTTATTTTAAACAATTCAAATATTGATTCAAGTTCATACAAAAGCTTCATTCCGAAATTATTTAAAATAATTAAATTTAATATTCAAATCAATTTAAATTCATTTATCGATTTTATTCAAGATTCATTAAGTTAATTTAACATCCAAAACAATTATTTTTAATTTCCAAGTCATTAAATCAATCACTTAAGTTAACTTCATTTTATCCAAACTTACAAATTTTATTAAATTACATTTGTCAAATCAAATTCCTTAAATTACAGTTCTTACATTAATTTCAATAAAACACATTTATTTCTTGTTAAGAAATTCACTTTCACTTATTCTTTACATAGTTACAAATTCCAAAACTCAATTAATAAAGAAACTAAATTTCATACATTCGAGAAAACAAATTTCACTTTAACTTACTTAAATAATCTTTCCAAACTTAAAAGAAACCTAATTTCATTTATTAACGAAGTTCAAATTCACTTATTCAAAAGTTAAATCTCTTATCATAGAATTCAATTTTTTTATTCACTTATCAAGTACTTCAATCTTATTCAATTATTAAATACTTCAATCTTAATTATTAATAATTTCAAAACTTAATAATTTCAACTTCATTATAAATTCAAATTTAATTATTAAATCATTTCAAACTTAATTAAATGAATAATTCCAAATTTTATTGTCAATAATTAATTTTAAAAAAACATTCTTTCAACAACTATTACATTAATATTTTGTTTCAGATTTCAGTATTAACATTTTCCTTTCATCAAAATTTACGTTCCAATTTTATTTCAAAACTTTATTATTCAAATAAAATCTTTATTTTATTTCAAATCAAATTATTGACCAATCGGGTTTTATTAAATTTTCTATCCTAAGTCAAGTTGTATTTGGGTATTTATCATTTCAACCCGATTCCATTTCAATTCAAAATCAAGCATAGCAAAGGGAACTTGCAGTGTGATAACAGGGATGGTGTCAAAGTAAATAAACAAGCAATAACAACATAAATGACATCCAATAAATTAATTTAAATAATCCCGAAATAATCTTATTAATTCGCATTGTTATTTGTGCGAATTAATATAATTATTCCTAGAATCTACACTATCATTTCATGTAGATTAAAGATTACTACACTATTATTTTATACGGTTTTTCACTTGTCGTTAAATTTTAAATTTCATACTTCATCAATTTATACAATATACATTCAACGTTTCAAGGTGTACATAATCAAATTCTACGTGTCAATTAATTAAACGTTTACAGGGGTCATATTATCCAACTTAAACTAATCAAATTCAACACATATGTCGATTCAAAATTTTAACTATCCTACGCCGACTTCAATTGCATAATATTTATTATTTTATTCATTACAATTTAACATCCAATGTCAACAACAAACAGACAATCAATTATCTACCAAGCTAGATTATTATTGCATACATAGCAGATAACGGTGTCAGATGTCAAAGGTGAGCTGATACATAAATAACAGTGCAATAAATAACAGCAATACATTTCGATTGTCGTTCCAATTGAAATCAAATTTAATAAATAAAAAAATATTAATCGTGAGTGATTGCTCACCTTTCGAGGCTAGAGATGCACGCGAAGATGACACGGATACGTACACTGATACGGGCATAGAAATTGAGTTACGAATCCAAGCAAAGCAAATCGGCACGAATTCAACGATCAAAGCTGATTGGTACAAAATAGAATAAATTAAATCAGAGCTGGATTGATGGAGGTATAATCGAAGCAAAAGTATATTATATTATTATTTTATTAAAACCAATAGTCAATTTAAAACGCATATTATATTAATATATCTACATATTTCATTTATAAAATCAAAACATATGCTTTAGTATACAATAATATATACATAAACCAATATAACTATTGTATATATATACTTAAATAGATAAGTTGTATAAACTTTTAAACTAAATTTATATAAACAACAGCTAAAATTTTATATGGAAATATACATACACAGATACACTTATGGTCTATGTAAATACAAACTGTGATACTTACCCATAAGACTAGACCCATACAAATGCAGACCAACACATATCCTTATACTAAGACATATGCAAATATATATGCAGAATACATGTAATGCAGACAAAACACTATGTCACTAATATAGATATAAATATACAACCCCTATCTTATTGCATAACTTATTAAACAGATAGGTGGAATCTTTTATATTATACACTTTAATATATACATAGTAGACAAAACAACAATACAGCTAAAAAAAAGGTACACGCAACATATACTGGCACACGCAACATATGTATTCACACAGAAAAGTGTTGTACTTTATATACTCTACCAAGTGCACATATATCAGTTATTTTAAATCTATAATAAAGCATTGAAGTGTATTATATTGGTTGTACACAGCAAAGCAAAATAGTATCAAATATATATGATAGCTTAGTTGGATATAAAAGTAAGTTAATAGATTGTAGATAACTTATTATACAAATTTATTATATAAATTTTCGACAGCATATAAATATCTGTACGATATAATTCTGCACTGTAAACTTACAAACAAACAGCCTATGTGTACATATTATATATATGCAGCAACCACATGAATAGATATACCCTGACCTATGTATTAAATGCTGACATCTGTAAACCTCTAAACTAACATATTAAAGTTAAAATTATTTATAAACAAACATGGTACTAGAGGTGCAACATCAGACCTTGTATTATATATATACTAAATTATAAATAAATATTAAAATCACATAGTTCCTATCGAAAACAGCAACCCAGTTATTTATAAGAACCCATTCTATCTTTAAAATGATTCCTGACATATTATAGATAAAATCATAACACTTATCAGAAAGAAAAATCTATATATTCGAAAGTCATGAACTCCTATATTTTAAAAATACATTAGTAAATTAGAAAAAACCCAATCACCCTATACCATGAAAGTAGCATGTACTTGATACTTAAGACAATATTACGCCCAAACACTTATACAAAGTAGTATGTATACGTTCCTATATGTATATAAAATGTGAAGTAATATGGTATAACATGAGACAGTATGAAAATACAACTCACCGTAAAAGGTTTATATACCAATGTATATATGTACACGTGTAAACCACGGCCAAGCAAGTGGGATGAAGAGGATGCAGGCTAAGGGGAGCAAGGACGTGGGCTATGAGCGACGAAGGAAGTGGACGGGGTAAAGGCCGATGAGGCGGTGGCTATGTCAGAGGTGGAGGGATGGTTGAAAACGTGGTGAGTAGAGAGGGAAGGCAGGCCGATGCTTAAGAGAAGAGGAGGGGAAAAGGAGGGGACAGGCTGCAGTCCGGAGGGAGAAGACTCGGAGCAAGCCGGTGATGGGGACGGTTAGCATGCGGGTTTTGGCCGAGGCGGGCTAGTTGCGGCGTTCAGGGCGAGGTGTAGAAGAACTGGAGGTCGGCTATGAAATGGTGATGGCCGGGCTTGCAAGTTGAAGGGGTGGTGGGCGATATGAGGTAGGTCGGCCGGAGAGGTGGTGGTGGTTCCTGCGTGGCCGTTGGTGCTTGCTTGGGGTTTGATGGGTGGCCACGGCTTGGAGGGAGGATGAAATAAGATCGCGTGGGGAGGGAAGAAGAACATGCTGAAGGATGAAAACAATACTACAGAGAGAAGTTTCTATTGGAAATAAATAAAACAAACTGTAATATGGTGGTTGCTTTGCGTGCAAATGAAAAGGCAGAGATTTTTTTTTTTTTTGAACGAACCAAAACAGAATCAAAGCCTGAGAAAAGCAGAAGTCATAAATCAAACAGCTGGATGAAGTTATCAATCTCATCAATTCACGTAAGTATCCCAAAGGACAAAAGATAACAAAAGATTAGAAAACTAGTACCGGTTTGTGCTGCGTAACGGACCGGTTTGCGCTCCGTTAACAATTATAATTTGCAACGCCGAACTCTGATTGCCACAAATAAATATACCGTTTTGGTCAGTGCGACGAGACGATCAAAACGGATAAAGATATCAGTGGTACGATTGGATTATAAAATTTCAAATTTTCTACTACGGAAAATGCATAAAATTCGCAGAAAAATAAGAACGTCGGAGCTAAAGATGTCCGAATTTGGAAAAACGAAAAATGACGTCTTGCTTAGAAGACGATTTAGAATTTTTCTATGTAAAAATATTTAGGTTTCGAAAACGGTTTATTTTCATCGATTACTAACTGATTTAGATTGAAGTAAATTTACGCACGAAATGGACTTCCATATTTTTGAACGAAATTTATCAGTTGCTATGTTTAATCAGACGTACTCCACATATGAAGTTTGAATAGCATCGGAATTTGTTGGTGAAAATTTGAAATTCTATACTAAATAAGCAATTTTAAAAATTTTAAACCGGGTCTGAATTTCAGGGTCGTTACATAATTCTACCTCAGTGCTTTCACTAGATTAGCTACTTTTTGATAGTCTATTAAAAACTTAAAATTGTTATTTACTGTGATGTTTTTACCATTTACTATGATATTTATAAAAGACGGGTTTAATTAACATTCCATTAGTTTTACGATCCATGCTTATATGATAGTTTAGTGTGAACTGTAAAGTACAGAGATCAGCATGGGTTTTCAAGTGTCAACTGAAAAGCTACTATTTACTGTAAAGTACTTGCAGAAAATATCTCTTTTTAACATATTTTAGCTATCATTTGTAGTTGCTTTAGACCATTTTGACCAATTAATATTTTTCCTCTTGGAAGCCCAGTGTTTACACATATAAGATAGGTGTACTGACGATTGATTAATTATAGCTGTATGTATGTTTGGGAAGTTTTTTCCCCAATGCTATATGATTTGAAAAAATAGTAAGAGAATTACACACTAAACTGTAGGGTTCAGTTTATGTGAAAGTGTAAATAAAATTGAGATGTTAATGATCATTACGGAATATGTGCAGAATAATCTAAAAATATGGCTCAAATTCCTATTAACGTGAAAAAGAAATACCGTTCATTGAAACATTTTGGAGTAGATTGATAACTCATTACTAAAAGATTCCTTTCTTCTTAAAACGATATTCCTGAAATCAACTATTAGAATTATATATTGGATATCTTAATTAGGATACATAAATCTATAAGAGCTGAACCATGGAGCAACATTTTGAAAAGATTAAAATATTTGTAGTTTTAAGTTTTTATACTTCTAAAAACAAATTGAACTTGGAAATTTTGTAGTTCTGCAATTTTAAAATTCACTAAGTAATTTTTTTTCCACATATCATATGAACTATCCTTAGGCTTACTGTTTAATGCTTGCTGCCTTCTACAACATTGATTTGAATTTTCTTGCTTTAGCATAAATTAAACGTAAATTTAATTCGTCTAAAATATGAAATACTGAGAAAATAGTGGGAAAATCTGAAAGCCATATTGTTGCTCTTTTAAACCTGCATTTTGAGTTAAGTTCATTAAAATGAGTTCTTTGTTTGTCTAAAATTAGTAGTTTTTGTTTAACTTAATTGTTGGGTGGTCCATTATCTTAATCCTATATGGGACTTGCTAACCAGTTAGTAAAGTTTACCCTGGCCATGATCCTATTGAGTTGCTAAGATTGATTTTTTCTACTTTTTCCAAATTACTATTTTATATTTATATCATTATGAGGAAGTGGTTGTTTGTTTGATGTTCAACAGATACTGATAAAATGAAGAATATACATCATTTTGTGGCCATTTGTTAGCTATCAAGGAATATATTTTGATAAGAAAAAAGATTACACTAATCATTAATTCAAAACTGGGCATTTGCTTGTTGAATTCGTGAACTAGGATTACTTTAGAAAATGATATTATAAGGTACAAACAATTAGCCAGTCTTTGTTTCAATATAAAATTCTAGAAAAAGTCAATCAATTCGAATTCGATTAAGGGATTCTCGCATTCGTCCTGGTCGCTAGTTTTGGGTTGCTGAGATGATTCGGTTGTTATTGGGAGTCGAGGCGATTTCAAGGAAGAAAGAAAGTGGATTTGTTGATGAATGGGCAGTGGAACAGAGATGGAAGAAGAAAGACAGTGGTGGTTGAAAGCAGGGAGGATGGTGACTTGTAGGGTTGTTGTAGGTGTTGGTGAATGGCAGAGTTTTCTGGAGTTAAGTGGTGATGAAGGTTTTACGTTGAGGCACTGCTGCTTGTAAGGTATTATGCATCGTTGTATTTGAGTATGACAGAGGCGTATGTTGGTGCAATGGATTGCTGGTAGAAGTATATGTTGCAGTGGTCGGCAGAGGTGAGCAGCATTGCATGTCTGATTCCTGGTTGTTGAACTTGCAGTGATGAATTTGCAATTCGAGGAGATGGTTCAGGTGGAAGTGGTGAGGATTTGTTGGCTTCGTGGTTGGAAGTGCATAGGGAAGTGATGAAGCAGTCAGGTGAATGGTGAAGGTACTGATTGGTGATTGACTGGTGATGGTGTATGTTGTTGTAATGGTGAAGTTTGCAGTAGTGCGTGAAGCATGGAAGTAAGTACGCAGTTTTGAGGCATTGATGGGTTTTGTAGCAAGTATAAGTGGATGTAGCAGTAGTATGTGCACAGTTGTTTAAAGTTTGATTGTTGAAGTTGGTGAACTTATGGATGGGATGGTGACTGGTAGGAGGATGCACTAGTTGTATGTTGTGTGGATGAAGCGCAAATGTTGGCAGAAGTTGTTCAGGCCTGCAGGGAAGTTGAAGTATGTAGTGCACTTTTGTGACCTTGTTGAGGAGGATGTGTAGTTTGTTAGAGAAGGAATTATAGTTTTAAAATATGAGTATGTGATCTGTATATTAGTAATTAAGGTTATTATTAAAATAATAATCGTTCATTTTCCATGACGACGATGATGTTCACTGTTAAGTTAAATTAAGTCAAATGTGGAGTGCTGCAGAGATGAGTAGTATTGTAAACGATGTTCATTTTCAACGCATTTACTAGTCTAAGCAAGAGTATAAAATAGGAGTTCCTTTTCCAATATGTCCCTGGCGTGTTAAGCCAAACCAACTATACAATTCTTTTTCCTGTGAGAATGATCATGCCTGCTTGCAGTTGTATAAAGGTTACTACTATTTGCAATTTCCACAAAGAGTATTATATTTCACTTGTACCCTCTAACATTCTCCAAAGGGAGTTAATAAAATCTTTGTAAAAACTATGCATTAAAATCAAAGGGAGAGATTAGTAACGACTTAATAAAATATTTAAATTAGCTTCTTTTAAAAAAATTCTCCAAATATCCCAATATTTAGAAACATTTACTTACAAATAAAAATATTCGATGTGCATATAACCGGTATACATGAAGAAAGATAAATTCCAATAATTACACATAACTAGTATATATAAAAGATCATGTGCATGCATATAACATGAACATTAGGTTTATGGAAACCTCTAACATTCTAGGTATCTATGGAAATTCCTTATTCTTGTTGAATTTTGTGTTTCTGAAATCAGAGGCAATCTTTTTTCTCTTTAGCTTTGGAGCTTGAGCACTCTTTCTTCCCGTATGTATCCTTAATTATACGCTAATGGAAAAAGATTGGGTTCATTTACACAGGTAAGTAGATAATTCAATATTCTCAACCATGTTTAATTTCATAAAATAAAATTATTTGATGTTAAACTCAACTATTATGTTGAATTTTTTTCATTATAGAACTTCCAAGGAGTACTCGCATGGAGCAAGATGTTTCGTAGAAGCTGCAAAGAGAAATATAAAAATGTAGAGAAGCTTTTATGTCCTTGTTTAGATTGCCTAAATCTTAATCGACAACATGATGATATTATCGCTGAAATTTAATTATAAGGGGGATGGATCTTAAGTACAAGAGTAGTACTAAGTGGTATCATCATGGCAAACAATTAAATATGGGCGTAGAAATGAAGTTGGACAATACATTTGATCTACTTAAAGCTATTCTTTTTGAAGATGAAGATTTTTTGAATCATACTTTTTTTTACTGATGTTAAAGAAGACGAGGATGTTCGAAAACGTGAGATGATTTACTGAAGAATTTAGAGGATGCAGAAACCCCCTTATATCCTGATTGTGTACTAAACTATCCGCCATCACTGCTTTGTATAATCTTAAATGTGAGATTGGATTATCTGATACTGGTTTTGATAAGCTTTTGAACGTACTACAGTTGTTGCTGCCGGTGAATAATGTACTACCTAAGAATTTGTATGATATAAAAAAATTTCTCAAAGTATTTGACATGGGGTTTGAAAAGATTCATGCTTATAAGAATGATTGTTGTCTTTTTAGAAAAGAGTTTCAAGATTTAGAAAGTTGTCCGAAATGTAACTCTTCGAGATGGAAGATAAATGAGGGAACTAAGTAGATTATATGTGGCGTTCCAGCTAAAGTGTTGAGGTATTTTCCAATCATTCCTAGATTTAGTAGAATGTATAGATCTCAAAAGATGGCAGAAGATCTAAGGTGGCATTTTAACAATAAAAGCAGTGATGGAAAAATGCGACATCCTGTAGATTCTGTAACATGGAATGCAGTGGACGAGAGGTGAAAAGCATTTTCATCTGATCCACGCAATCTCAGACCTTGTCTTGCTACAGATGGTGTCAATCCATTTGCCTCGATGAGCTCCAAATATAGTTGTTGGCCAGTAATGCTTGTGACGTATAATCTCTCGCCTATGTTATGTATGAAAAAAGAAAATATTATGCTAACATTAATAATTCCTGGTCCAAAGCAACCTGGAAATGATATTGATGTATACTTGGCTCCTTTGATAGAAGACTTAAATTATTTATGGAATAATGGAATTGATATATATGATGCATTCAGTAAATCGGTTTTTAATTTAAGAGCAATTTTACTATGGACAGTTGTACCTTGAGAGGATATGCACAGTGAGATGTTTGGTTTGGTTATGGTTTGCACTGTGCACTATGGAGTGGTTGAATGGTGAAGAGGGCATAGTAGTGTATGGGGTATGCACAGTGGTTTTTGTGGTTTTCTGGTATGCAAGGAATGGTACAGGGCAGGGTGGATTGATGTTGTATGGGTGGCTGTTTGTGGGTGATGTGTAGAAGTTTGATGTTGGGTTGTGTGATTTGTAAAGTAGTGGTAGGAATTTTTAGTATACATATGGTAATGCTTGAGAGGATATGCTGGTTTAGGTATGTGGTGGAAGTAAAGTATGGTTATGATTGTAACAGAGATGTATTCAGATGGAATGTATGTAAGGGATATGGTTTTGAGGTTGAGCAATTTTGGGTTGTATGATGTAGACAGAGGAGGTTAGGAACTTGCTAGAAATGGGATGTGCACTAACTATGAATGTGACACTGGTGTAGTAATGTATGGCACAGAGGAGGATAGGAAGTTGAGGTATTTGACTGTGAAGGTTTGGCATTGGTGGAGTGTATGAGATGTATGGTGGCTGTGCAGGCTTTGGTTTGTTGAAATAATAATTATGAAGTATGGACGGTGGTCAGTAAGTTGTAGAGGAGGGATTGCAGCAGTTTGATAGGGGATATGCACTGTTGAGGCAGTTGAGATGTGTAGGGGTTGTGTATGTTATGGTTGGAAGGGGGAGTATGTAGTTGAATTGAAGTGTTTTGTGATATGCACAGTGAGATGTGCCCTGTTTGCAGTGAGAAGTGTGACCTTAGTAAACATGTATCACACAAGTAACAAAAAATATATATCACATTTCTATCTGAGCATGCACTTGTTTTAACATTTTCTATTTCTTTGTGTTAACTTCGCAGGCTTATTTGGAAGGAAGCAACGTCCTTAGTACGCAACTAGATCAGATCTTGCATGTTGGAACTCTGTAATGTTTGTACTCTGTAATATTTTGAAGGATTGCTTTAATGTTTGTACTCTGTAATGTTTCTACACTTATTAAATTATACTCTGTAATGTTTGTACTCTGTAATGTTTGCTTTAATGTTTGTACACTGTAATGAAAAATATATCACATTTCTTTCTGATCATGCTTTTGTGTTATATTTGTTGATTATAATCTTTATTCGTTTATGAAGATTTAGTTTGATTGCTATTATTAAAATGTAATATATAGGCATAGCTCTTGAAAAGTGTATCTACGATTTTTATAGCGGCATATATGAGCTGTAAAAGAATTTATCATACTATAACATGTTGATTTAATAGCGTTAAATGACCGCTATTGAATAAATATTTTATAGCGGCAAAATGGTGTTATAAAGATTTTCAATTCCGTTGAGATTTAGCTATATTGTAGCGGCTACAATGAGTTATTGAATAAATATTTTATAGCGGCAAATGGATGTTATAAAGATTTCCAGTTCTGTTGAGATTTAGCTATATTATAGCGGCTACTATGAGCTATTGAATTTACGTACCATAGCGGCGAATTTGCGTTATAAAACTAAGCTCAACCATAGCGGAATATTTTGTGTTATAAATATTCAACAGTTTTTTATAACATGTCGATATACAGCGCTTATCAAACCGTTATGGTTGTGATTAATAGCGGCTATATGCCGCTATAAAAGACACTTTTTGTTGTAGTGGAGGAAATATTTACTTAAATTAAGAGAAACATGCAATACTTATAACCGAAAAATATCATCGAATGCTAGAAAATAAATGTGTCCACTTCATAATTTAATTTGTTCTTATATCAGCAAAAGGATAAGTATAGATTATTTCCAAGCTAAAGTACAAATCCTTTAGACACATCTTCCCAAGCTATCTAACCCTATTGACATCCATGAAACCATTTGGCACATCTTCCTAAGCTAAAGTAGAAATCCTTTGGAAGTTAAGATAAACATAAAATTACTTCTTTCCTTCTGAGAAAACAAAATATTTTTCATCAAAATTAAGTAAGGTGTAATTAAGATGTTATTACAAGGGAAAAAGGTATCTTTTGACAATTATGCAACAGGGAACAAACATGGCATAGGAATGGAATTAAATTCAACATAAACATAATATTAAATTTGATTTGACATATCAAATCCAAATAGAGTCAGACAAAAAAAAATATTACAAAATTAAAATAGAAAAAAAAAGAGTTATATGTAGAAATGATGCATGCTAGAGTCGAAATGAAGATCCTCAATCAGAAGTTGACCATACATCTTCAAATGACATATATGTAAGGTTTAATACAAGATTTTGATTCTTGAGTAGTAGCCAGAACAAAGGTGGTAAATGTCAAAGCTGTCATGAAACAAGGAAAAGAAACTACTTGATTGTAATACATTTTTCAAATGATAGTACAACAAATTTTATAATCTACTCAAGTAGAACATATAATCAACTCAAGTATGCCTTCGCAATCCTCTCTAACATAACTAACATCTTCATCATCCATTTCGGTTATTTCGTTACCTTCCACGACTTGGATATCTTCCTCGATGCAATCGTGATCCTCTAAATCATTAAAACTTCTTGATGGTGCTTTCATTACAACATACCAATTAGAAACATCATTCTCTCTTGAATAAAATACTTGTATTGCTTGAGATGCAAGTATGTATGGATCTCGTTAAAACGATGCTTGCTTTAAATTAACAAGAGCGAACCCATCATCATCAACTTTTACTCCATTTCCTTTATACGACCAACGACACTTAAAAACTGGAATATAAAACGTATGATAATCTAATAAAATTATACATATCAATATTCCATAGTAAGTGACCACATCAACCGCTTGGGACATATCTTTTGCACTTGCTCTACACATAGTAGTCACATCAAAAGTCACCCTACAATTCTGAGTTTCTCTCCCTACATCTTGTATATGAAAACGTTGCTCGTTGATGATATATCCGTTGTAAGACATGGCATCATCCTTCGGACCAAAAGCAATCCATCTTAACATGTCATCATGATCCTTGGAGGTAATAGGTATCTACAACAAATTTTATTTAGCATGTATATTTTATAGTAAGATTAATAGCCAAAAGAGAATATATTTGAAATCTAACTGTAACGACCCGACTTCCTATCACCAGGAAATCGCACCACTAGTGCAGAAAGAAAGGGATAGAAGAAGAAAAGAAAGAGAAAGAAAGAAACAACAACATCAGAGAACTCACAGCGGAACGAATGAAATATAATAATTAACATAAAATATTACGTAGTATCTTATTACATCAGGTTTATACAACTTATTCAACACATATTAGACAGTTATAAACATCGGTCTAATTCATACAACTCAAGTACAACAGAAGAAACAGATACCAAATGTTAACCCTTAATTCTCTACGACCTAAGAAACGTACGACTCAAGGAGCTGATACGAGTTAAGACTTAACGAGTTAAGGATATGTACGACTTAAAGCCTCTACGACTCAAGAAGCCTACGACCTACGATCTGCAACTGAAGGAATGTTATGAGTTAAGAAACCTAGCGGGTTAAGGCCTATATGACTTAAGAAAATGAACAGCCTACGACTTAAAGGTTGTGCGACTTTAAATATGATACGACCTAATTACAGCTACGGTTGAACGACCTAAGACTTCAGGGACAAGTTCAATACCATGCTGAAATGAGATAACTCATTGACGAGTTACGACCAATGATGAGTCGTGTACGACTCATGCTAGCATCAAGAAAGTTGCGTTTGGATAACTCGTGAATGACTTATCACTTTGGACCAAGCCGTGAGCTAACCCAGTAGGTCGTCCACGTGTTAACATGAGACGACTCACCATGACTCGTCCACGACCTAAAGTTACTAAGTCGTAGCCCGCTATCATGACACTTATATCAAAGAGGAATAACTCGTATACGACTTAAGACTTGTTCTATATTCAGAGGATCGAAGGCGCTCTGGTACGAAGCTGGGGTTCAACCTGTTGAGTCGACCACGACCCAACCTGACTCGGCTACGAGTTAACGATGAGTCGGGTACGACTCACGACTCAAGGCCGAAGACTCCTATAAATACATGACCACTTCCAACATTTTGGGGACTTTTGGGGGCTGACTCTCTTCAAGCGCCGATACTCTGCTGCATTCCGAACCAATTTAACACTTGAAGCTCTCAAGACACTAAGAACGCTACAAACAACTTCAAGAAGAGATCACATACATCCAACATGGATTCGAAAACTCTCATCTTCATCGAAGTCTAGTCTACTTGTTCTAAGTCTCTTGTAATTCAAAGTGTATTGTACTTGGGAAGAATTGTATCAGCTTGTAACGAGATTATTAATAAAAGTACTTAGAGTGGACGTAGGCTATACCCTTAAGCCGAACCACTATAAAATTGTTGTTGTTTACCGCTTTTCTGCTATTATCTGCTTGTAATCTGTTCCCGAGCTATCGGGTGGTGCTTTCACAACTACAACTCTTACACCGGGGTGTTAGCGTTCAAATTTTAGCGTTAACATTTTTGGTGCTTTCACTGAGAATTGAACTCAGGACCAATTATCATCATTGCTTCACAGAGATTTGTAGAGAGAATTTCCTTGAAAACCAGAAGTCTGTCTGAGATTATGGCTCCTGGAAGGAAGAGTAGATCTGTCAGATCTGGGAACGTTCAAGAGGGAACATCCGCTTCCCCTGTACCTAATCAACCCACTACGTCTGCTGGGGTTACGAAAGCGGAGTTGGATGCTGTAATATTAGGGCTGAACCAGCAGATAAACGCCCAGAATGCACAATTAGAGGCTCAGAGTGCCCAAAATGCTCTAATTCTGAATAAGTTGAATGATTTTCTCGGGGCAAACAATCTACCGGCTGGTAATGGAAGGAATTATGCTGGCAACATTCATGATGCTAATGAAAGGAATGCTCCAGAAAGGGCTGCCAGTCCCTTTGAGCAAACGCTTCCTGAGGTTGGTGGATCTGGAACTCGACATGATGAGGAGTATCTTTCTGGAATGGTCCGGCAAATCATGAAAGAAAGTATGCAAAGGGTTGAAGATGAGAAAGAATGGGGTTTCGCCCCAAGTAAAACTCCATTTACTGAGAAAATCTTAAAGGCGGAATTTCCAAGGAAGTTTGTCCCTCCAACTATCCCAGCTTACAAAGGGACGAGTGATCCGAATGAATTCTTGTATAAATATGATTGGCACATGACAGGTGCCAGAGCCTCTGATGAGATAAAGTGCCGATATTTCCCTATATACCTTGAAGGTGTGGCTCTACTGTGGTTCACCAAGTTGCCAGTCCGATCTATTGATCAGTTTTCAGACTTGACCCGAAAGTTCAAGGAACAGTTCAGACTATATGCTTCAAAGGCCAAAGACATCATGTCATTGTCAAGTATAGAACAGAATCCTGGTGAATCTATCAGATCTTTCTTGAACCGCTTTAATATAGCGCTGGCAGAGGTGGACAATGCTGAACCGCGAATGATATTGACTTATCTGATGAGGGCTATTGATAAGTCGAGCGAATTTGGAAAATGGCTAAACATGAAGGAGCCAACCTCCCTCGAAAAGTTCTACAAAAAGGCAGATGAATTCATACGCCTGGAAAGCCGTCCTGTACCGGTAAAGGCAGTGTCGGAAAAAGCTGAAGATAACACTGTTGCTCCACGCAAGAATGAATCTGTAGGGCAAAAAAGGGAAAATAACAATGGGAAGAAACAGAGTAATCTGAAGAAGCCCCGATCCTTCAAGCCATCAGAGTATACTCCTTTATCAGATACGCCGGAGCGTATCTACCTTGCCATTAAAGATTCTGTTGACCTCCCTAAACCTATCCCTTTGAGGACCGGGAAAAAGGCTATACAAAGTGGGAAGTTCTGCCGCTTCCATAATCAACCCGGTCATGAGACCGATGAATGCCGCCAGTTGAAAAATCTGATTGAAGAATTGCTAAGAGAAAACAAGCTGCAGCAATTTGTGAAAAATAATAGCAACAATCCTGCATCGTCAAGTCAGGGACAACAGGCTCCTGTTCATCAGCCTAGGATAGGTGAGAAAGCTACGGGGCATGAATCTGGATGGCCCATTATCAATGTCATTACAGGAGGACCTCACCCAGCTGGCAAGAGCTGGGATGAGATGGAGAGATATACCAGGGCTTTGAAATATGTTCCAGCCAAAGAAGACGTCTTTGTTTTAGAAGACACTACGCCCCTGAAACAACAGAAAACTTTCAGTGATGATATTATTTTCAGAGCCAGAGATTCCACAGGTATCGAAGCTCCTACCCTAGATCCCTTGGTCATCTCAGCTGGTATCGGACCGGCCATTGTCAGAAGAGTTCTCATTGACTGCAGAGCATCATGTAATATCCTCTTCAAGAAGACATTCGACCAAATGAAAATCCCTATGGTCGATGTACAAGCCTCATCGCAGAAGATCGCTGGCTTCACTGGGGAGCCAAAGCAACCAATAGGAACCATCGATTTGCTTGTAGAACTTGGGGAAGGAGAAAGGAAAGTAGTCCGCAAGCAAACATTTGTGATTGTCGATGAATTTTCTGCTTATAATGCTTTCCTTGGCCGTCCAACGCTCGCAGCGTTCAAAGCTATCCTAGCCCCGTGGTGCCTCACTATTAAATTCCCTACAGACAATGGAGTAGGAGTTATAAAAGGGGATCAAAATGCTGCGCGAGAGTGCTATTTGACAGAGTTGCGAGAGTCAAGAAAAAGGGAAATGGGAAAGGATGCGGCCGCCCCGGTCCGCATCAAAGAGCCAGCCTTGTAGCAATTACGGGGCGGACCCTGCACTGGCGAGCATAGCGGGGCACGGAAAGAGATGGATCCCAGAAAAGCCAGTGCAGGGGAGAATAGAGTAGTGCCGGTTGAAACGACAGTACCGGTACCTGTTGACCAGAAGGACCCGAATAAGGTGTTGAATGTGGGTTCACAGCTTAATGTGTCAATTCAGAATATCTTGATATCTTTCCTGAAAGCAAATCTGGATGTCTTCGCTTGGACTCATGCTGATATGTGTGGAATATCTCTAGAAGTTGCAGTACACGCTCTGAATATTGACCCAAAGTTTACACCAGTAAAACAGAAAAGAAGAACCCAAGGTCCAGAAAGGTCAGCAGCATTAAAAGAGGAAATTGATCGACTCATGGAAAATAACTTCATCAAAGAATCTACATATCCGAATTGGGTTTCAAATCCTGTGCTGGTTAAGAAAGCTAATGGAAAATGGAGAGTGTGCATCGATTTTTCAGATCTGAACAAGGCCTGCCCCAAAGATTGCTTTCCTTTACCCAGGATCGATCAACTGGTAGATGGAACAGCGGGGCATGAATTGTTATCTTTCATGGATGCCTACTCCGGATATAACTAGATCATGATGCATGAACCGGATCAGGAGGACACGAGCTTTATCACCGATGTTGGTCTTTATTGCTACAGAGTTATGCCCTTCGGATTGAAGAATGCAGGGGCAACCTACCAAAGACTTGTTAATGCTATGTTCAAACCGCAATTGGGCAAAACTATGGAAGTCTACGTCGACGACATGTTAGTAAAGTCTAAGAAAGCAACGGATTACATTGAACACTTGGCAGAAATGTTCGCAGTCCTCCGGAAATACAGAATGAAGCTTAACCCTTTGAAATGCACGTTTGGGGTCGAGTCCGGAAAGTTCTTAGGGTTTATCGTCAGCGCTAGGGGCATTGAGGCTAGTCCAGCTCAAATTACTGCCTTGAAAGAAGTCAAAGCTCCTAGAACAAAGAAGGAATTGCAAAGTCTCAACGGAAAAGTTGCCGCCTTGAGTCGGTTCATTTCCAAAGCCACAGATAAATGCATCCCATTCTTTGACGCCCTAAAGAAAGGAAAGAAAAACTTCGATTGGACTCCCGAATGCCAAAAAGCCTTTGATGAATTGATTCGCCATATGGAGACGCCTCCAATACTTTCTAGGCCTGGTGATGGCGAGGATCTTCTTATATACTTGGCAGTATCATCTCACGCTTTAAGTGCAGCGCTGATACGGGAAGACAAAAGGATTCAACATCCAGTTTACTATATCAGCAAAAGACTCACTGGGGCAGAGATGAATTACTCTAAGTTGGAAAAACTCGCCTATTGCTTACTAATTGCGTCTAGGAAATTGAGGCAATATTTTCAAGCTCATCCTATTAGAGTCCTCACTGATCAACCTTTAAAGCAAGTCCTGTTTCGCCCTGAAACTTCAGGTCGTCTTCTAAAGTGGAATATTGAACTCAGTCAGTATGACATCACTTATCATCCCCGGAAAGCAATCAATGGACAAGCTTTAGCGGATTTCATTGCAGAATTTACAGATAAGGGTAACAGTGAGGAAGAAACGGTCGACAATTCCCCTATCCAGTGGAAGTTATATGTCGATGGTGCGAGAAACGACTACTGTTCTGGAGCCGGAGTTGTACTTGAGACTCCTGAAGGTCGATCATTATGCTATGCACTAAGATTGGAATTTCCTTCAACAAACAATGAAGCAGAATACGAAGCCCTTATCGCTGGCTTAAGGATTGCTAAAGAATTAAACATCCGAGCGCTACAGATATTCAGTGATTCTCAGCTTATTGTATGCCAAGTCAAAAAGGAATTCCAAGCAAAATGGGGGAATCTGCCCGCCTACTTGTCAAAGGCTTGGGAACTCCTGGGTGATTTCGATCATTACATGATAAGCCACATTCCTCGAGAAGAAAACATGAAAGCAGATTCTCTCGCGAAGTATTCGAGCACAGGCGAAGCTCAATTTCTAGGGGCTAACTCCAGTGGAGGTCCTGTCGACTCCTAGCATTGATGAGATGGACATTGATTGGATCATGAGCATGTCTCAAGAGCAAGAATCATGGATGACTCCGATAATAGAATATCTGCTCAATGGATCCTTACCAGGGAACTCAAAAGAACGACAAAAGCTACTGAGAAAAGCCTCTCGATACGTAATCCAGGATGGCCGGTTATACAGACGGGGATTCTCAATGCCATTACTTCGATGTGTATCCAGGGAAGAGTCTAAAGCAATCTTAGCAGAGGTACACGGAGGAGAATGTGGTGATCATTCAGGTGGCCAAACATTAGCAAAGACAATTCTCCGGTACGGATATTTTTGGCCAGAAGTTAATCGAGATGCAGCGGAGTATTCCCGAAAATGTGACAGATGTCAAAGATTTGCCAAAATTCCTAGAGCTCCTTCCACTGAACTCACACAGATGGTCAGTCCATGGCCATTTGCGATATGGGGAATCGACCTTGTAGGACCGTTACCAACTGCCAAATCTGGAATTAAATATGCCATTGTTGCTGTAGATTATTTTACTAAGTGGGCAGAGGCTGAACCACTGGCCACTATCACCTCAAAGAAGATGATAAGTTTTGTGACTAAAAACATCATTTGCAGATACGGTGTGCCTCAAAAAATAATTACAGACAATGGAACTCAGTTTGAAAGTGAAGAATTCCAAGATTTTTGCAAGCGATTCAAAATCCGGAAAAGCTTCTCAGCAGTAGCTCATCCGCAGGCAAACAGGCAGGTGGAAGCCGTGAACAAAATTATTAAGTCAACCATCAAGAAGCAACTTGAAAGAGCAAAAGGTGGTTGGGTCGATAAGCTACCACTGGCACTATGGGCATACAGAACCACTCACAAAACTGCGACTGGGCACACCCCGTTTTCATTGGCATACGGGTCAGAGGCAATGATTCCGGTAGAAATAGAAGTCCCTTCACACAGAAGAATCCATTTCAATCAAGCAGAAAACGAAAAGCTACAGCTTGAAGCGCTAGATCTCCTTGATGAAAAAAGAGATGAGGCTAATCTCAGAATTGCAGCTCATCAGCAAAGAATAGCCAGACATTTCAATTCCAAAGTCCGCCAACGCAGCTCTGAGATTGGAGACCTAGTCCTGAAAAGAATTATGGCAGCGACAGGTGTGTTTGGGCCAAATTGGGAAGGACCATATGTAATAGGTCAGAAGCTTCTTGACGGCACATTCAAACTCACCACTGTTGAAGGAGATCAAATTCTAAGGGCATGGAACAGCAACCATTTGCGTCCATACTTTACTTGAAAATTTTGTTGAAATATTGTAAAAAGAATTATGAATGTATGATTCTTGTAATTGAAAGCAATTGTAAAACTGATGCAAGTAAATAATGAAAGAATGTAAAGTGGATGTAGGCCCAATTTCCTGGCCGAACCACTATAAATATTGTGTTCCTTATTATTATTACATGTTTGCTTTATTTTCGATATAAAAAGTACATAAAACGTATTGCTGAAATGTCGATTTAAATTTTTGCAGACAGTGGAAGTGAAACATGCACATAAAAAGACCGAGTGATTCTCGCCAAATTTCAAGTCACAAAAGCCCTGAATTCAAATCCTAGATCGGAAGTACTTCAATTGAACGGCCTATGATTTCGACAGAAACGGGTCTTTGCTAATAAATTGAGATCGTTTGAACAAACAAACGTCCAATTAAGAAGCTAGTGCTCGTTCTCACGAAATTGCCTGACAATGAAGCGCACTTCCTTGGATTAAACAAGTTACTTGTAAAAAAAAAGGAGGGGGCAGAGGATCATTGAAAAGGCATAAGCAAGTGAACAGAGGAACAACCAAAGCCATCATCGGCAGCACAAGTCCTCTTCGGAGACACAACTCTTCGGAGGATAAAGACCTCTAATGGGTCATACGCCATAAAAAAGAAAGTTCTCTACTCAACAAAAAAGATTGGAGGAGTCATGACCCTCCAACCATGAGAGAGTAACTTCCAGGCGATGAAAACCCTCTCTGAGGCACATTTCACCAGGAGTTGAAGTGTTATGACCGCTCTTCGGGATTTCACTTCACCAGAGTTGAAATGCAAACGAAATAAAAGCCCTCTTCGGAGGCCCATTTCGCCAGGAGTTGGAGTGTAACAACCGCTCTTCGGAATTTCACTTCACCAAAGTTGAAATGCAAAAACAAAATAAAGAACTTCCTGAAAGCCCACGTTTCACCGAGATTGAAATAAAACTTCCAAGTGTTGAAACGTGAAAAGGCTTTCTTCGAAGGCACAACTCTTTGGAGGTACACGTTTCACCAAGATTGAAATAAAACTTCCAAGTGTTGAAACGTGAAAAATCCCTCCTTAGAGGTACAACCCCCTCCCGGGGGCACAATCAAGAAGAAAGACCACTTCGAAGGCACAATCAAGAAGAAAGACCTCTTCGGAAGCCCACGTTTCACCAAGATTGAAATAAAACTTCCAAGTGTTGAAACGTGAAAAGGCTTTCTTCAAAGGCACAACTCTTTGGAGGTACACGTTTCGCCGAGATTGAAATAAAACTTCCAAGTGTTGAAACGTGAAAAATCCCTCCTCAGAGGTACAACTTTGTACATAAAAAAAAATCCTCATCAAAAGCGTGCTTTAACTTTCAAAGGAAGAGTAATTTACCTACTCTGGAAAATGATCTTAAAAAAAAAAAAAAAAAAAAAAAAGATAAAAGAAGTTAAAGTACCCTTCAGAGGTCCGCTTTACCACATAGAAGAATTCACTTGGTAAAATATGCACATAAGCAAAAAAAAAAAAAAAAAAGTGATTTCTTCGAACGACAAAGCGTAGACACTTATACGAAGGGAGTTGTACTCTACAAAAATTTTCTTTAAAGAATAAAATAATTATTCTTTAGCAAATAAGAGTGCAAGTACCCTCGAAGTATAAAATATTGCAGCAAGCCTAAGGTATGGGGGCAACATGGTATAATAGTATAACTGCATCAGTAAAGTAATACTCAAACAACATACCATAAGCCCGCTGCAATATCATATAAATAAACTTGTGCAAAAATGAATAATAAATGCATTCTCAAATTCAAACAGAAGTATGTACAAACAAAGGATCATTTTATTCAATTGAAATGCAGGTACAGGTTTCAAAATAAAGAAAAGCGGGGGCCGGTACCCGCACATTTCTCGACCAGTACATACAAAAGGCAAAAAGCTAAAATCTTCACTTCTTTTTACTACCTTTGGACCCTTTTCCCGGCCGAATGATTAGCTTTTCGGGTCGGTCAGTTGGCACAAGGGAAGAAGGAGGAGGGGTAGGCGCAGCTAGTCCAACTTCTGGCTCCACTTCAGTAACAGCGATTATCTTCCCCCTCCTCTTTGACGTTCCGTGCTTTTTCCTCCTCTTTGAGGAAGACTCACTTCCTGGAGTGACAAGTTTAGACAAAGTTATGTCATCGGAAGGAGTCCGCTCCGGAGATATCTCACCTCCCTCAAGTCCCTCGTCTCTATGCTCTTGCGAAGCGATGGGATCGTCTAAACCATGAAGGGCCTCTATTTGTTCCTCTTGCGACCCGGGCTGTGAAGCAGGAGGAGGAGCCACCTGGGGAGACGGAGGAGGGATAACCGGAGGAGGAGAAATCTGAGCGGTGCTTGATACTTTCTCTACAGAAGAAAAGAGGTTAAAGTCAGTAAAGAGAGGAGATGAAGGTTCATCAAGGTTGAGAAAATAGTCAAGGAGCTCATTAAACCCATGTGAAATAAATGAGCAATCCACTTGAGCGAAATTTACAGTGGAATTACCTGCAGAAGTTGTCTTTATTACGTCAATTTCATAGTCCGGAGCTTCAGCACTCTCTTGCGATTCATCTGTGGCTTGAGTAATTTTGGCCTCAGTATCAGTTTGAGCAGGGATCGGTACATAAGAGCTAGAGCCAATAATGCCCGCATCGGCCGAAGTTGAAGGAGGGACAGGAGCAGTCAAATTTGTTTCTTCTTCTTGATGCTCTTCCCCCACTATTTCAACTCGCGATCTGGCAAGTTTCTCCTTCCCTCTGGCAAGGGCTGCGCGAGCCTCAAAGTCTAAGTAGTGCACCTCCAACTCCTCTTCAGTGTATCCGGCCCCTTTAAACATATCTAGTGCGGCCTCCCACACTTCGGCCAGGGTAATCTCATACTTGGGGCCCAAGAATGCAAGACTGCCACGCCCTAATATACACTGCAAGTAGAAATCAAATAGCGTCGAGCCAATATCAGCTTTGGTAGCTTCATGGGCCTCTTCAGCTGCAATTCTACCCGCAACAGCCTCATCCCGCTCTCTCTCGACTTTGGATAACTGGGCTTTCAATTTTTCAATCTCTGCAGCCTGAAGGCCAGTTTGTCCTCGTAACTGAGTAATATCAGTACGGTTGCCCTCTATAATCTGCTCCAACCCATCAGCCTTGGCCTCAGCATCCCTTTGCGCGGCATGAGCATCCCGCACCTGTTGAAGAAGCACACTCTCCCTTTGAGAATAAGAAGTGGAAGAAGTAGCAAGCTCCTCTTTAAGTTTCCCAACTTCTGCCTCAAGTTTCTCATTATAATCGGCAATACTCCTCATTTCTGCAGCATGCTGTTTAAGGATCTTTTGCCATTCAGTTTTGTCGTTCTCCATGGTAAGCATAGCTTCGAGATTGGCCCTATTCACCCTTTGGAGCTCATCAACGAGTTTCTGCCAAGATGACATCCTCTCAATATCGGTTCTGACTGCATCAAGGTTCCGTAACATAGCACTTTTATCTATGGGAACCAGATCGAGGTCAAAGCGAACTCCTTTTAAACACCAATTAGGAAATCGGCGTTGAAGAGTGGCTGGACCTGGTCCAACTTGGTAAGATGGCCTATTTGATGATTGCTTGGATATCAGTAGGAGAAGGGGCAGGAGATTGAGAAGAAGTAGGAGCAGTAATCTTCTCTGAAGGCGCAGGCATTGACTCCTCAATAACTTTGGCTCGTTTGCTCGAGTCATCAGTTGTGTGACTCTTCCCTCTATCATCATGAGATTTGCGTTTAAGGGAGTCACTCTCTCTATGGGAGGAATCATGTCGACTATCTGGTCTTCCAAAGCTTTCTTCATAATCACGCCTTTCCCGAGCCTTCCGGGCAGCCCTTTCTTCATCAGTCTCTCTATGAATAGGAGGATAGGATTGATAGCCATACTGGCTGCGTTTCCCATATCGCTGAAAGTCATTATAGTACGAGCTGCCTCGCCTCCTTGGAAAACCTAAAATTTTAAAAAAAAAGGAAACAAAACTTGAGAATCTTTCAAATGTAAAAAAAAAAAAAGAGAGCATAAAAGTGCCGGGAATTCTAAGTGTGTGTGGTGTGCAAACTACGCGCATCAATCTACGAACCACTCTTTAATTGGGGAGTAGTTGTGGGTGTAATAGTTAGCATCAACTCTTGAGTCGACGGCGACTGTTGCAAAGTAGAGGTAGCTTCAACTACTGAGGAAGAAATCCCAGCAGTGATAGGATCGTCTTTAAAGATCTCTTGTGAGGTAGCAAAAAGGTCGCTTAGTCCTTCGAAAGTATCGTCCCCGCTCTGCTTAACAGGACTGGATTTCTCAGCTTTTTCACCAGATTCTTGTGAATGATGGGAAGATCCCTGAGGCTCTTCTTCCTCGATAACCGGGGCAAGTTTGTCAGATGGCCCCGCAGCATCAACAGAAGTGGAACACTTCACTAACGAAGCCTCAGGAGCAGGTCCTTTTGATATGGATGTGCTAGTAGAAACTGAGGCATCCAACACTCTAGCTGGGGAGTCTGGAATTTCATGAGGACGCGTAGAACGAGAAGTATGCAAAAGTCCGTACTGTTGCAAAAATTCATCTTTCAACAGAAATTGAATATCTCTCTCCTCAACCGTCACGGCCTTAAGCCTCTCAAAAGTCGACTTGTGACTGGGATTCCTAGAGGGAGGAGGCAGCGCTGAAAATAAAAAGAAGCAGAGTTAACACTTAGCAGGTCAGTCTCACAAAGGCCAGATAACAAACGAAGTAAGGATGGATGATCTTACTTCCTTCCCTCCACACAGCATAAAACCCCGGGGGGCAACGAACGAAGAAGAACTGGGTTAGAAACCCGTGAGCAGTGTCAGGAAGGCCAACAATTAATTTGCGGTTTCGGGCGCTTCTCACAACAGTAATAGAAGGATGATCTTTGGTCCGGGTAAAGGAGCATAAGTAACAAATTTCATCAAAGCTCGGAAGTCGATCAAGTGTTCTCCTAAATAGCACACACAACCCCATTAGAATGGCGTAGCCGTTGGGGTGTAGCTGGGATGGAGCAATGGCCAATTGACGAAGAAGTTGTTGGAAAAAGTCATTGAAAGGAGGAACGCCCCCACTTAGGCACATTTGTCGGTTAACTATCACAAAGCCAGAAGGTGCTATGTCAGCAGTGTTACTTCTCTCAGGAAGAATGGCATCTGATTCAGCAATGCCAAACTGAGCACACAACTGGCGAAAAACTTTGTATGATAGTGTGGTTGGGACTCTTTCAGGAGGATTAACTAGTGGAGCCGGAAGAACAGTTGCCTCCCCCGTCTGAACTGTTGCATCTTCTTCCTGAGATGTCATTCTACACAAGCAACTGGATATTCAAATATGAAGGTGCACGTTTCCTAAAAGTGTGAAGTGTCGTGCAAAACTGATAAAAATAACAAGTAAATATAACTGGAATTAAATTGGTCGACGATTGATCGACTACGGTAATTTCAGAACTTGTTAATTTAAAGTTCAAGCATAATATTAGTGCAGGTTGGTCAGTTTCAATTGACTATTTCAGTGTTGCTTTAATATTCTACTTGAAATCGATAGCACTTCGTTCACACAATTTATTCAAGTTAATTATCTGTTATTAACTAATCTGTCATTTGATGTGGGCGGTCGATGGCAGTATATTCGTCCCGATTTTCTGTAAATATCATATTAAACAGATTGTTAACCTACAAGTTAAAGGAATCTATAAAAGAACGCAGCAAAGTTCAACAGTTCAAAATCCATACAACAGTGCCAATTGCTAAGTCGTAGACGACTTAAGCACTAACTCGCCTACAACCTTGGAATTATGAGGCGAATAAAGTTAAGTCGTTTCAATCTTAAGTCGTCAATGAATTAGGTCGGCTATGCTCTAGGTCGTAAGTCAAGGAACAGAAGGAGGGCTGCGGTTCAAAAACAACAAGAAATCTTCTAAGTTCTAACTCGGTCACGACTCATGACTTAAGTCGCAAAACTTGCTAGGTCGGATTAAAGTTAATTGCAAAAGGCCACTGGGTCGCATGGAAGTTGCTAAGTCGTACATGGGGCAATCTCCTACTCTATTCGGCCAACCCGCTTCGCCCTCTAACTCTTAACCCATTAATCCAATGGCCTCTCCAACAGCAACAACCTTAACCCTATCACACTACAGGATCGTCTCGAATGGCGAATCGCCATAAGTCAAATCAAACAAACCTAAGTTCATCAGCAATCAATCCAACGAAACTCATAGGGCTCGAAGGGGCGAACCAGAGGCGGAGAATTAAGCGCGTGAGGTGATAATGATCAACGATCGAAGAGAAAGAAGAAATCGCTTACGATTGTGTGTTGCTGGAGAGGATTGGGTGTGAATTGGGTCGAGATCGTCTTTAAAGGTTTAGAGAAT
Source organism: Allium cepa (assembly GCA_030765085.1). Classification (NCBI taxonomy): domain Eukaryota; kingdom Viridiplantae; phylum Streptophyta; class Magnoliopsida; order Asparagales; family Amaryllidaceae; genus Allium; species Allium cepa. Next base: position 760,276,402 of record CM060937.1, on the reverse strand, counting down.
GTGGCAGAAATGGCTTAAGGATAAAGTGATGAGAAAGAGAAACGACTCAAGCATTTTATAGTTCGAGACAGCAGAACTTGAGTCGGTACGTACGAGTTAGGATGAGTCGAAGCACACGACCTATGACATAGGCATGTACTTCGAGGGGCAAATGTTAACCCTTAATTCTCTACGACCTAAGAAACGTACGACTCAAGGAGCTGATACGAGTTAAGACTTAACGAGTTAAGGATATGTACGACTTAAAGCCTCTACGACTCAAGAAGCCTACGACCTAAGATCTGCAACTGAAGGAATGTTATGAGTTAAGAAACCTAGCGGGTTAAGGCCTATATGACTTAAGAAAATGAACAGCCTACGACTTAAAGGTTGTGCGACTTTAAATATGATACGACCTAATTACAGCTACGGTTGAACGACCTAAGACTTCAGGGACAAGTTCAATACCATGCTGAAATGAGATAACTCGTTGACGAGTTACGACCAATGATGAGTCGTGTACGACTCATGCTAGCATCAAGAAAGTTGCGTTTGGATAACTCGTGAACGACTTATCACTTTGGACCAAGCCGTGAGCTAACCCAGTAGGTCGTCCACGTGTTAGCATGAGACGACTCACCATGACTCGTCCACGACCTAAAGTTACTAAGTCGTAGCCTGTTATCATGACACTTATATCAAAGAGGAATAACTCGTATACGACTTAAGACTTGTTCTATATTCAGAGGATCGAAGGCGCTCTGGTACGAAGCTGGGGTTCAACCTGTTGAGTCGACCACGACCCAACCTGACTCGGCTACGAGTTAACGATGAGTCGGGTACGACTCACGACTCAAGGCCGAAGACTCCTATAAATACATGACCACTTCCAACATTTTGGGGACTTTTGGGGGCTGACTCTCTTCAAGCGCCGATACTCTGCTGCATTCCGAACCAATTTAACACTTGAAGCTCTCAAGACACTAAGAACGCTACAAACAACTTCAAGAAGAGATCACATACATCCAACATGGATTCGAAAACTCTCATCTTCATCGAAGTCTAGTCTACTTGTTCTAAGTCTCTTGTAATTCAAAGTGTATTGTACTTGGGAAGAATTGTATCAGCTTGTAACGAGATTATTAATAAAAGTACTTAAAGTGGACGTAGGCTATACCCTTAAGCCGAACCACTATAAAATTGTTGTTGTTTACCGCTTTTCTGCTATTATCTGCTTGTAATCTGTTCCCGAGCTATCGGGTGGTGCTTTCACAACTACAACTCTTACACCGGGGTGTTAGCGTTCAAATTTTAGCGTTAACACCAAACACACAGCGGAACCAGTATATATAACTATACGTCGAAGCCTCCTGCTCCATATCTCCTCCAGAATTCGTCAAGCTAACCTGAACCACATGACTACTCATACATAATATGAGTACCCAAGAGTTTAAATAAACAGAAAATAAACACTCGGGTCAGACAGAGGTCTGGTGTGAGTAAATGGGTTAAAATTGCTTAACTTTAGAAAAACCTTTGAAAAGAAAAGGTATCACGTAAGACTTCCCACACATAAACATGGAAAAAAATTTACCTTACGCTAACCAAAACATTTGATAGGAAATCCAGTGATATTATAATAGAGTCTAGGGTTTTCAAGCAAATAAGAAATAGCCGATATTGTTACATGATTAAATTCCAGCTACTTGCCACAAAAGTGGGTAATACAATCAAAACCGTAGGGTCTCGTAGGAAGAATGGGTTTCCATCAATGGCAGGGCTACTGGGGTACCGTCCGTCACAGTACGTGGCCTAGATCAACGTACCGAGGAGTACTCCCACTCCCCTGCAACACAAGACCGGAACTATCCCTTACTGGACAGTCCGGAACAAGACCACCCCGTAGTTGGCGCGACCAACCACACACTAAGCCGAAATAGAAAGGGACCTCTAGACAGGGATGTATCTTGCCCTCCAGTGGGAGCTACCCACGAAGCCTTGCTGCACCTCCCATGTTTTAGCCATTCTCGGTTGATGAGGCTTGAGGTTACGATTACCTTTATAGGACACATTATCTTAGAATGCTCATCGTCCACCTGACGATGTTCTAAAAGCATTCAATCCATACAAGTTCGTTCCGGGTTCAAACGAAACCGAAGGCACTATCTCGTTGCACTCATTATTGGAATTACCCTCAGAGTCAACGACCATAGCCCTTGCACTTTGATTCGCCATCTCGAATCTATAAGCACTATTCCGTCAAACTCATTACGGGATCACCCACATAGTTATACTGACGTATAGCCCTTACACCTCGAGTCTTCACTTGCTTCACTTGAATTAACGACCTAACGTTTAATTGGAATCGATGTGGTTTTCGGATTCCAAATATGGAAACCCGAACCCAGTCTCACCGAAACCAAACGCCATTTTAATGTCCAAGTTGTACTTAAGGGTTTTAAACAGTTTAAAACTTATATACAGGATGAAATAAACAGATATATGAATCATATTATCACAATAGATAATTCATAACAAAATTCATCTTCATAAGCAGCATCTCACATATCATAGGTATCCAAATCAATCAATATCAAACAATATCAACCAATATCAATCAATATTCAATATCAACCAATCACCCAATATCATTCAACATCCAATATCAATCAATCATCTAATATCCATCATCCATATCAAAACAAAATTTATTATTTCTTAATCAATTGAATTACCATAATCCTGCTTCATTAATTAATATTCCAAATAGAGTAAATTAATCATCTCTAATGATTTTCCTTAATTAATCTTCCTTGATTAATTAAATTCAATTACATTCCAGTAATTATCCTATCCATATTCAGTAATTAACCCTTTAATTACTATCAATAATTAATGATCATACACTAATTAATTAACTAAAATTAATTACATTAAACCTTAATTAATTACCATTAATTAATCACATTTAAATTAATTACTTTTATTTATCAACCTTGATTAATTTCATTAATTAGTGATCCTTATTAATTAATAACTACTTAAATTAATTACATAATTAACTTGCAATTAATCATCTCATTAATCTTAAACGGCAATTAACAATTTGTAATTACTTATCTTAATTAATTAACTTCTTAATTAATTATCTTAATCCTTGATTAATTACTTTAATTAATCTTTAATTACTTCATTAAGTAATTATTAATCGATTTAATTAATAAATAAATCCTTAATTAATTACCTTATTAATTAATTACATTTTTAATTAATTACCTTAGTAATTAATCTTAAATTAATCTCATTCATTAATTAATTAATCACATTACTTAATTAACTAAAATTAACTAAGTATTTAATTCTTAATTACTTAACAAGTAATTATTTCTAATTACTTTCATTAATAAATCTTAATCACTTTCTTAATTAATTACTTAACAAATAATTAATTCCATCATTAAATAATTCTTAATCCTTAAATTAATTAATTACTCCATAATTAATTAATCTCAAAACAGTTATATTAATTAATCCTTAATTAATAACCTTATGTGATTATCCATTAATCACTTCCGCTTTAATTACTTCCATAAGCAATTACCTTCTTAATTACATTCAATTATTAACCATTAATTACTTTATTAAGTAATTACACCTAATTAATTCTAATTAAGTGATTATTAAAAATTAAATAAATAATTAACTAATTATTTAAAATTAATTAAACAATTGATTAATTAACTAATCTTCTTATAATTAAAGAAAATCTTTAATTAATAATTAAGAAAAGCATCAATCTTAATTTATTTCTTACTTGTTAACAATTATACTTAATTAAGTATTCTTAAGTCATATCCAACTAATTTAACCTTAATTATCTTTGAATAAATTATTTGAAATTAAATCAAATTTAATTAACCTTAAAGACAAATTTATTCAATTTGGTTCACATAATTATAACTTAAACTTTATTTGAAAATAAGGTATTCAGAAATAAATTTCCAAATTTAAAATACTTTAAATCATCTAATTTTCAAACCTATTTACTTCAATATAAATTGAACTTGGTTTTTAAACATTACTTAAAAATTTATCTTAAAACTTTGATTTAATATTTAAATTCAAAAACACTCTTAACAATTTAAATTTGAAATAAATGTAATTATCATCTTTTAAAAGTTTGATTAACTTTTTCTTCAAGGGACAAACTTTTAACTTTATACAACTATTTCCTTTTATAAAACTTGCTTCTAATTTAAAGCTTACTTTCATTTAATTCAAACACAGGTTTAAATCTGTAAACTTTAAAACATTGCCCGGTAAAAATCAGAAATGCATTCCCAAAAACCCGAATACAAACCCAGGGACCACTCGCGTCAACCCCGAAGCAACTCAATTCCCCTTCTCCTTCGAGATGAACACGATGAAGACACGAGCATTACTCCGAGTCGACCTTCATCTTCCCCCAACATCTTAATTCCAGATCCAAGCCATGCACATAAACGTGCGCGCTGCATATGTGTAACGACCCGATATTTTCAACCATTCGCATCCATTATAAGTGTATAGGTAGAAACTCATGCCGGAATTGGATAGCTCAAAATACCGCGTTGTAAATAAAAATTTGGCAAATCTCAGAATATACAGTAAATAAAATCACAGATCACAGACATAGAGTATATAAAAATGCAGCGGAAGAAAAAGAGATAGTAGTTCGTGAAGCTACTATATAAATATGAGATACATCAGAGTTAAATAAGATGCAACAGAAAAGTAACAAGATACATCACTGAAACACTGGATACTGAAACAAAATAGAAGGCTGGATCTTCAAGGAAAGCTCCAACGCCGAAGGTGAATCTGGAATGCTAACTCACTCAATCTGACCCGAGCGTAAAGCAAAACACAAAACCCTCGAGTCAGGACATAAATACTTATAAACTGTAAATCAACTCAAGTGAACAGTAACAAAATGCATCAGTAACTTAAAGGATGCTTGGGACCTCCCATCCTCTAAGGATCCGTTAAACTATTTACTATGTAGTAATATACGCTATATATGGTAGTGTCTAATCAGTAAAGTATAATCATATAAAAAATAGCGTTAAGGGGATGGTGAACCTTAACGCGGTCGGATTTTTAAAACCAAAATCGTAGTGGTCTCGATATAAGGATATGACACGGCACGCGAGGCAATGCCAGGGTGGATACACCGTTTGCACTCCCGGACCGGTGGTGACGGCAAGCCAGCAGCTTCCGCCCACCTCGAACAATACCCCCGAATCAAAGTGGCGCCACCGAATCGAATCACAACAGTAATAGAATAGTTTCCGATGGAGCATGCTCGATGAAAGGGTGCGACCCTTTGTGTAGCCCGATATAGCTCCTGTTTTAGTCATATATGCCAACTCACGGGAGTTGGGTCCACGTAATATACCTCGGGAACGTCACCACCGTCCTACTTCATTCTGGAATCTCCACCGCGTACACAGTTGTTAAAGTGGTTTTCGGTATTGGCCGGCTATAAGACAATATCCGATCCCGGTCTCTTTAACAACCAATCGTTATTATAACCCATGGATATTTATTTCAAATAACTTATACTTCCTAGACCAAAATATCATACTCATTTCAAAACAATATCACAATTGTATCATTTTCATTTCAAAAATAATTCAATATTATATCATTCAAATAAAACCCAAATTTTCTAATCATTGAATATTTCTTTAAATTTATTAAACTTGAAATATTCCTTTAAATTATCATAGCATTTTGGAAATGTTACCTTAAGGAATCATAGCATTTTTGGAATGTACTACTTTCCACTTTACACTGTATATAATCAAAGTACTGATAAGCTTAAAATTTTAACATGTCAATTTATCATAGCCTTATAGTTAAATAAACTTTCTTACTGTAATATACAATTTAAACCGAAATTCTTATGTTAAGTTAAAAGCACCTTATTAACTTACATTATTATTACAATAAGTAACATTTATCATTTTAATCAATTTAAAATACACCATTACATTGATTAAAATCTACGTGTCAAATGTACGTTTTAAATTTTATATTCCTATTACAATAATGAACATTTACTAATTAAATGAATACCACACTACTTAAAACTTTACATGTTTCTTTCTTAATTAAAACTTTACATGTTCTTTCATTAATTAGGAATTTACATGTTCCTATCATTAATTAGAACACCATTCGTTCTTTCATTAATTAAAACCTATACGTTTCTTTCATTAATTAAAACCTATACGTTTCTTTCATAAATTAAAACCTATACGTTACTTTCATTAATTAAAACCTATACGTTACTTTCATTAATTAAAACCTATATGTTACTTTCATTAACTAAAACCTATACGTTACTTTCATTAATTAAAACCTATACGTTACTTTCATAAATTAAAACATATACGTTACTTTCATTAATTAAAACCTATACGTTACTTTCATAAATTAAAACATATACGTTTCTTTCATAAATTAAAACCTATACGTTTCTTTCATAAATTAAACCCTATACGTTTCAGACTTATATTACCATTTTACAAATTTAACTAAACTTCCAGTTTATTTGATTAATTTAACATCTTTAGTTAAAACTCAAATTTCACATTTTCAAGTCAAGTTATTTTTTAAAATTTCATTTTCAACAGTCATTTATTCAACCACTTAAATTTATAGAAAATCAATAATTCTTTAATAAATCACTTAAATTCAAATATAAATCAATTTATCATATTTACCATTTCCAAAAAAAATTAAAGTCCATTTTGTTCATGTAACTTAAATATCATTTTTAGTCAAAATTCCAAATTTCAACATAAGTTATATTTCAAAATCCAGTTAATCCATTCATAAATTACATTTTTAACACATAGAAAAATCATAATTTATTTATTTTAAAACCTTTCAAAATCTATTTAAATCAAATTTCATAATTTTATATTTTTAAATACTTAAAATATTCAAAGCACTTTATAGAATAACCACGGGTCTGTATATAGTTTTCTAACCTAGGTCAAATGATACGGATATGTATCATTTCAATCCGTAGTTTAAAAGGTAAAAATCCGGGTTCTATCATTTCAAACCCGCAATCCCAAGTTTAAATAAATAAATAAAATAACTCAGGCCTATCATTTCAGCCCATAATGATTTTTTATCCGAACAGGGAACTTGCAGTGTGATCATATACAGAAATAATATAAACAATGTCAATATCACAATATACAGTCATGTATCAGATGTCAGGTGAAAATTAACAGTTTTAACATGGTAATAACATGGTAATAACATGGCATAGCATATCATATGATCATCATTAACTTGCATAAACATTTTACATTACTAAACACTTGTCATCAATCCACTTTTCATAAGTATATATGTCAGAGTGAGAAAGACTCACCTTTTTCAAAGCTAGAGACCAAAACAACATACAAGCACGACTCCAAAGGCACGACAAGCACAATTTCATGACTTTTGATTTGAGTTGAAAGATAGCCATGATATGATTTTGTATCAACAACCCAAAGCAAAACAATGAAAGGAGAACAAATGAAATAAAACAAGAGTGAAAAGAAGAAAGAAAGAAAAAAAGAGGAAAAAAAGTGGAAAAAAAGAGAAAAAAATGAAAGGAAAAGCATGTGTCGGTTCATACCTTCAGGAGATGCTTACGCAAATTTTGATGAAAGAAAAATGAATAATTTATGGTATGGAACTTTTGAACGTGAAATATATATTAACATTTTCTCACTAATTTATGTAGAGGGCAGGCAAGAGAAAAATGCTTAAACGGTAGAGGCAATTAAGGCATTCAATTCTATCCAATAGGTGGAAACGTATGGGAGGCAAGAGGGAAAGAAATAATTCACACACGGAAATGATTTAAGGCAAGATTTGAGCAAGATTTTGGATTCTCAAAAGAGAATATACGGCTGAAAACTTTGCATTGTTAACGCAAGAAAAAAAATCAAATAGATAACGAAAAGGCAAGAGCAACAATTAAATATATGTCCAAAGTAACGTACAAATTATTTTGTTTCTCTTATTAAATAACGTACAAATTATTTTGTTTCTCTTATTAAATAAATTTAAAATACTAACGTTTCTATTAGGAAAATAAACCTTCACTTTAAACCAAAATTTAACAGCTATTGTACCATAATTAATAACATTTGATTTAGCTTCATCCAATTGATTGTTAAATATAAAGTTACGAAACAGATGTAAACATATGTAAAAGTAATGTAAAGTTTATTTCCCGTTTCACACTAATTATTACTAACTTTTTTTTTATTTAAAAAAAGTATACAACAAATCTGACCAAAACAAAAGTGAAATAAATGTTACACAATTGTATACAGTTCGAGATGAAAATTTTGTCTTTAGAATTATAAAATTTAGAATTTCTATTAAAGTTACACTTTTTATCCAAATCAAATTTTCAGACCTTGTTTATTTTTATTTGGACAAATGATCAGAAATCATTTCAAGAAAATTTCCAAAATTAGATTTTTAAGAAAACAAAAGCCAAAGTCTTTAAATAAATGAAAAAAATTAAAATTTTAAACTTTTAAAATTTTAAGTTGAAAGTCACAGTTTGACTATTTTGACCAAAATCAGCATTTCAGGCAAATATTCAACTTACACAAGTTTGGAATTATAACTCATAAAAATCAAGATTATATTTAAATAATAAATTTAATCATTTCAAATAAGTAAAATAAGTTTTTAAATCAAAATCTTACATTAAAAATAATTAAAATATACAATAAAATAATTACAAAATATAGGGTTGTTACACTCTCCCCCACTCAAAACTTTTCATCCCCGAAAAGAAATGAGGTATGGAAGGGCACAGAAAAGATAGAGTGAAATAGGATTAAGATAAGATGACAAGAAGATTGAAGTTATACCTGATAACTGTTGTTATAGGTAAGTTTTACAAGGTGGAGATTATCAAAGATTATAGAAAGATTTCTAAATAGAAAGATCATAGAAAGATGCATATACCAGTCTATAGCAAGATGTGGACGATAAGAACAACCAAAAGATAGTTTGAAAAACAAAATAAGAAAATGAATTTGAAAGCATGGAGATTTCAACTTAAATAGAAAATAAACTTTTACACAAGTTACATAAATCTTAACTATCTCAAACTTCATTATCATATTATCCAATCATCTTAAATTAACAATTTTTTTTTAAAACCATGGGTTAGAAAAATAATCATTTATTACACTCACAATGTATTTAATAAATTTTATTCTTCTTTATTCCTAATAAAATTAAATTTATTCCTCTCAATATATTTATCACTCATGTTCAATATACTTACACTTATTATAACTGCTTTCTTTTATTCTTAGTTCTTTTAACATTATTTTATTGTAAGTTATTCAATTACCCTTTATTATATTTACCTCTATTAATCATTTTATAATTAAAATTTAAGTGTATAACATTTATTATAACCACCAAAATTTTATTTATAAAAACTTTTTATATTGTATATTACCCAATTACATTGTTAACTTCTGAAATTAAGGTAAGTTATATTGGAATGGAATTGTATCATACAAATAAAACTTTCCAATTCAATTATCTCAAGTTTAATCATTTATCCAAATTTTTTTGATTTTCTTTTTATAATTGAAATTATTGTTAAAAATAAAATTTAAGAATTAAATTTTTGATTTCTTCAAACCATTTATAGATAAGTAATAATATATATATATATATGTCAAATCATATTTCAATCTTATATCTATATATATTATAAATTAAGTCATATTTTAGAAATTCAAATCAATTTAATTTCCCAAAACAAAGCTGTAGCAAGACTACAGAACAGTCTCTTCACTTCGAAACTCGAAAATGAACGTCGATGATGCTGCAGTCATCACCGAAGTTATTTTTCAGCGACAAAGAGAAGAGTACTAATTTTAAACTTAAAATTCTTTGGAAACAAATTTCTATTTGAAAATATTTTAAATATTATATCCCTTTAAACTTTAAACAAAAGGTTTGGAACCATCGGAAATTAAATTCTCAAATTTCTTTTTCTAAATTCATTTAAGTTCCCATATAAATTTATAAACAATTATTTATAAATTCATTTATAGAACAATAAATGATAAATCAAGTATTATCATTTAAATTATCAATTTGAATCATTTTATTAAGTTCCATAAATATATATATCAAAATATTATTTCATTAACCAAATTTTAAAATAATATCGTGTCAGTTTGTTCTGTCAAAGTGTTTTAGAAATCCTATCGATAGCGTTGATCAGACGAATCGATCGGAAATCCAACTCAACGTCAACAACTCAAACAACACAATATATAAACAAAATATAGATCGACAAATACAATTCAAAATGTTTGAAAATATGTTGGAAACAAAAGACAAGATGATTAAATACAGAGTAGGGAGGCGGATAAGCTAAAATAAATCACGGGCAACCTTAATCGGGTCAACCGTGACTTAAAGTACAAGATCAAAGTGGATTTTCTGGGGTAAATCTACATTCGACCTCAAGAGATAGAGTTTGGGATAATAGGAGATACTAGCATCTAAACCGAGGATATAAAAATTTTGGTGAATCGATGCTGTTGTAAAGGAGTTTCACTCCTTTTACAAGAAATTTTTTGAGATTGGCGGGACCGCCAATTCACTATAAAGATCATTCGAAGTGGAGTTATGGGATACTCCAGAATCAAGTGAAGATGAGTAGCGGGGAATAAGAATGGATTTTTGGAACCGCAGGGAACGTTCCAAAATTCAAAGGAATCGAGTCAAAAGAGAAAGATTCAACTCGAATGAAAGTGATTCTGTAAATACATCTACTCTGTATGCTGAGTTTTGCCTAGAGCTAACCAAAGCTCTGATACCAACTGTAACGACCTGATATTTTCAACCATTCGCATCCATTATAAGTGTATAGGTAGACACTCATGCAGGAATTGGATAGCTCAAAATACCGCGTTGTAAATAAAAATTTGGCAAATCTCAGAATATACAGTAAATAAAATCACAAACACGGAGTATATAAAAATGCAGCGGAAGAAAAAGAGATAGTAGTTCATGAAGCTACTATATAAATATGAGATACATCAGAGTTAAATAAGATACAACAGAAGAGTAACAAGATACATCACTGAAACACTGGATACTGAAACAAAATAGAAGGCTGGATCTTCAAGGAAAGCTCCAACGTCGAAGGTGAATCTGGAATGCTAACTCACTCAATCTGACCCGAGCGTAAAGCAAAACACAAAACCCTCGAGTCAGGACATAAATACTTATAAACTGTAAATCAACTCAAGTGAACAGTAACAAAATGCATCAGTAACTTAAAGGATGCTTGGGACCGCCCATCCTCTAAGGATCCGTTAAACTATTTACTATGTAGTAATATACGCTATATACGGTAGTGTCTAATAAGTAAAGTATAATCATATAAAAAATAGCGTTAAGGGGATGGTGAACCTTAACGCGGTCGGATCTTTAAAACCAAAATCGTAGTGGTCTCGATATAAGGATATGACACGGCACGCGAGGCAATGCCAGGGTGGATACACCGTTTGCACTCCCGGACCGGTGGTGACGGCAAGCCAGCAGCTTCCACCCACCTCGAACAATACCCCCGAATCAAAGTGGCGCCACCGAATCGAATCACAACAGTAATAGAATAGTTTCCGATGGAGCATGCTCGATGAAAGGGTGTGACCCTTTATGTAGCCCGGTGTAGCTCCTGTTTTAGTCATATATGCCGACTCACGGGAGTTGGGTCCACGTAATATACCTCGAGAACGTCGCCACCATCCTACTTCATTCTGGAATCTCCACCGCATACACAGTTGTTAAAGGGGTTTTCGGTATTGGCCGGCTATAAGACAATATCTGATCCCGGTCTCTTTAGCAACCAATCGTTATTACAACCCATGGATATTTATTTCAAATAATTTATACTTCCAAGACCAAAATATCATACTCATTTCAAAACAATATCACAATTGTATCATTACCATTTCAAAAATAATTCAATATTATATCATTCAAATAAAACCCAAATTTTCAAACCATTGAATATTTATTTAAATTTATTAAACTTGAAATATTCCTTTAAATTATCATAGCATTTTGGAAATGTTACCTTAAGGAATCATAGCATTTTTGGAATGTACTACTTTCCACTTTACATTGTATATAATCAAAGTATTGATAAGCTTAAAATTTTAACATGTCAATTTATCATAGCCTTATAGTTAAATAAACTTTCTTACTGTAATATACAATTTAAACCGAAATTCTTATGTTAAGTTAAAAGCACCTTATTAACTTACATTATTATTACAATAAGTAACATTTATCATTTTAATCAATTTAAAATACACCATTACATTGATTAAAATCTACGTGTCAAATGTACGTTTTAATTTTTATATTCCTATTACAATAATGAACATTTATTAATTTAATGAATACCACACTACTTAAAACTTTACATGTTTCTTTCTTAATTAAAACTTTACATGTTCTTTCATTAATTAGGAATTTACATGTTCCTATCATTAATTAGAACACCATACGTTCTTTCATAAATTAAAACCTATACGTTTCTTTCATAAATTAAAACCTATACGTTTCTTTCATAAATTAAAACCTATACGCTTCTTTCATAAATTAAAACCTATACGTTACTTTCATTAATTAAAACCTATACGTTAGTTTCATTAATTAAAACCAATACATTACTTTCATTAATTAAAACCTATACGTTACTTTCATTAATTAAAACCTATACGTTACTTTCATTAATTAAAACCTATACGTTACTTTCATTAATTAAAACATATACGTTACTTTCATTAATTAAAACCTATACGTTACTTTCATAAATTAAAACATATACGTTTCTTTCATAAATTAAAACCTATACGTTTCTTTCATAAATTAAACCCTATACGTTTCAGACTTATATTACCATTTTACAAATTTAACTAAACTTCCAGTTTATTTGATTAATTTAACATCTTTAGTTAAAACTCAAATTTCACATTTTCAAGTCAAGTTATATTTTAAAATTTCATTTTCAACAGTCATTTATTCAACCACTTAAATTTATAGAAAATCAATAATTCTTTAATAAATCACTTAAATTCAAATATAAATCAATTTATCATATTTACCATTTCCAAAAAAAATTAAAGTCCATTTTGTTCATGTAACTTAAATATCATTTTTAGTCAAAATTCCAAATTTCAAACATAAGTTATATTTCAAAATCCAGTTAATCCATTCATAAATTACATTTTTAACACATAGAAAAATCATAATTTATTTATTTTAAAACCTTTCAAAATCTATTTAAATCAAATTTCATAATTTTATATTTTTAAAATACTTAAAATATTCAAAGCACTTTATAGAATAACCACGGGTTTGTATATAGTTTTCTAACCTAGGTCAAATGATACGGATATGTATCATTTCAATCCGCAGTTTAAAAGGTAAAAATCCGGGTTCTATCATTTCAAACCCGCAATCCCAAGTTTAAATAAATAAATAAAATAACTCAGGCCTATCATTTCAGCCCATAATGATTTTTTATCCTAACAGGGAACTTGCAGTGTGATCATATACAGAAATAATATAAACAATGTCAATATCACAATATACAGTCATGTATCAGATGTCAGGTGAAAATTAACAGTTTTAACATGGTAATAACATGGTAATAACACGGCATAGCATATCATATGATCATCATTAACTTGCATAAACATTTTACATTACTAAACACTTGTCATCAATCCACTTTTCATAAGTATATATGTCAGAGTGAGAAAGACTCACCTTTTTCAAAGCTGGAGACCAAAACAACATACAAGCACGACTCCAAAGGCACGACAAGCACAATTTCACGACTTTTGATTTGAGTTGAAAGATAGCCATGATATGATTTTGTATCAACAACCCAAAGCAAAACAATGAAAGGAGAACAAATGAAATAAAACAAGAGTGAAAAGAAGAAAGAAAGAAAAAAAGAAAAAAAGAGAAAAAAAAATGAAAGGAAAAGCATGCGCCGGTCCATACCTTAAGGAGATGCTTACGCAAATTTTGATGGAAGCAAAATGAATAATTTATGGTATGGAACTTTTGAACGTGAAATATATATTAACATTTGCTCACTAATTTATGTAGAGGGCAGGCAAGAGAAAAATGCTTAAACGGTAGAGGCAATTAAGGCATTCAATTCTATCCAATAGGTGGAAACCTATGGGAGGCAAGAGGGAAAGAAATAATTCACACACGGAAATGATTTAAGGCAAGATTTGAGCAAGATTTTGGATTCTCAAAAGAGAATATACGGCTGAAAACTTTGCATTGTTAATGCAAGAAAAAAAATCAAATAGATAACGAAAAGGCAAGAGCAACAATTAAATATATGCCCAAAGTAACGTACAAATTATTTTGTTTCTCTTATTAAATAACGTACAAATTATTTTGTTTCTCTTATTAAATAAATTTAAAATACTAACGTTTCTATTAGGAAAATAAACCATCACTTTAAACCAAAATTTAACAACTATTGTACCATAATTAATAACATTTGATTTAGCTTCATCCAATTGATTGTTAAATATAAAATTAAGAAACAGATGTAAACATATGTAAAAGAAATGTAAAGTTTATTTCCCGTTTCACACTAATTATTACCAACTTTTTTTTTATTTAAAAAGAGTATACAACAAATCTGACCAAAACAAAAGTGAAACAAATGTTACACAATTGTATACAGTTCGAGATGAAAATTTTGCCTTTAGAATTATAAAATTTAGAATTTCTATTAAAGTTACACTTTTTATCCAAATCAAATTTTCAGACATTGTTTATTTTTATTTGGACAAATGATCAGAAATCATTTCAAGAAAATTTAAAAAATTAGATTTTTAAGAAAACAAAAGCCAAAGTCTTTAAATAAATGAAAAAAATTAAATTTTTAAACTTTTAAAATTTTAAGTTGAAAGTCGCAGTTTGACTATTTTGACCAAAATCAGCATTTCAGGCAAATATTCAACTTACACAAGTTTGGAATTATAACTCATAAAAATCAAGATTATATTTAAATAATAAATTTAATCATTTCAAATAAGTAAAATAAGTTTTTAAATCAAAATCTTACATTAAAAATAATTAAAATATACAATAAAATAATTACAAAATACAGGGTTGTTACAATATGCACGACCAACCCAAATGATTCCGATGCTACTCCGATCATCTCCAAGTCGGCGGCGACCATGTCGACCCTTCTCTCAATCCAGAAACATAATTAAGCTCGCGAATCAAAATTCAACCAAATACTCAGCTAAACTACAACAGCTCGAACCAAAACCATCGCCTCAGATGATCGCACCACCACCAGAAGCTCCAGTAACCTCTCCCAAACATCGCAGCATCACCGTGCCACCTTCCATCAACTCGCGATCACCTCCGGTCCATTACCCTTGCCGCAAACTCTACGACAGTCAAGCCGAACACATATACAAACTCAAACCCTATTTTACTCAAATTCGAACAAACCAAACATTGGAAAATTACAATTATATTTTTCCCAATATCAACATCATGAAAGCTTGCCTCGACCACAATTTCAACCTCAATTATCAAGCCGATCAACGGCAATTGCCAAAAACCCCCAAAATAATCAAACCCAAAATACTCATAAATTACCCAACTAAAAATCACGATATTTACATCAAAATTCATCATTTTGTTAGACAAAACAGATTTTATAACCAAATATTGAATTTGACTGGAATAAATTTTAACCATGTTTGAATATTTACTGTAATTTATAAAATTTTAAGATAAAAACATAATATGATTTCCCGAGTTTATTTTTATGATTAACATCACCTAGTTATACACATTTTTCTTTTAGAAACCTGAGTCTGTAATTTAATACAAGGGAAGATATTGAATTTACAAGTTTATCTAAATCTGTAAAATAACAGAGGCACAGTTTTATGTATATATACAGGCAATACAGATAATCAAGCATGCATTCAATCAATATTTGTCACACAGATGCAACCACACGCATTTAATTAAATCTCAAGTTTAAAACTGTTTTAAAAGATTTACTCACTATTTCATGAGCAGAGCAGAGATATAGGAATATTTGTAGCTAACCTTGATGCAGACAAATACAGAGAACATAACAGGCATGCATACAAAATCATAAACATATATAAATCATCACAGCACAAACCATCGCATGCATCTAAGTTGAATCACAGATTTTTTAAAAACTGTTTTTTTTTTTAAAATGTTTACTCACTTATTTTTTTTTAGCAGAGCAGCTTCATTTTCCAGGCTCTTGAAATTATTTGAAAAGCTTTGATTGCTTGCTGAAGAAATCTCTTGCATGTTGAAATTTGATGATTTGAAAATGCTGTTGAACTTGGTGTTGATTGCAGATGAATACCACTTAATTGCAGGTTGATATTTTCAATAGATTTTTAAATTTCCAGATTGAGATTTGAAGTTGAATACCCATTTTAAAGTTGCAAAAGATTTAAAGTTGTAGCTTTTTCTTTTAACTAGATTTGCAGATTCAAGAATGATTTTAGATTGCCATAAATTTGAATTAAGAAAAGAATCAAAGAATGAAAATGTTTGAAAAAAACTAGTTTTCTTCTTTTACATTTATTAAAAATTAAAATGAAATGATTGCCACTTGTTATAAAATTGAACAAATGTCATTTAAGTTGTCTAATAGCTATACATGTGTTAAACTCTTGCATGATTGTTTTAAAAACCTTATTACAAATTTAATTTTATTTTATATTTATGTAAAATGTGAATTTTGTAATTTATTTACATACTACTTATGTTTACAAATTATTCTAAATTTAAGAGATTATTTTAAAAAGATTTTATTTAAAACTTCATATATTTATAACCATTTTAAAATTTTAGCATTATAAAAGAAAACAAAACAAAACTTAAATTAAATCCTTTTTAACTATCATATTTTAAAACAACAATTATCTTATAGTTTGAAGACAAATTTGAATATATCTTAGATTAACTTTTGAAAATATAAATCTAAAGAAAGCTTTAAATTGCAGTGTTTATTCATATATCAATTATTAATAGATTGAATTTCATTCAAAGCAAAATCAAATTATAACATATACATACATATATATTACAATTTGAAAATTAAATCTTAAATTTAAAACAAAAACTCTTCTATTCACAATATATATCAATGTATATATTATAAACAGAATAAAAATTTAATTAGCTTTGAAAAATAATTCTTACAAATTTAAATTGTTAGAAAGATATTGATTACAATTATCAGATTGAATATCAAACCAGTTAAATTTATTAACACAGATTATTAAATTTATATTGCCCAAAATTCCGGGTCGTTACAATCCTCCCCCCTTAAAGAATTTTGTCCCCGAAATTTAAAAGCAAAGGTAATTTAATAATCCAGTACAGATTTTAATTTCAAACAGCAAAGCGTTCCTAACAAATAGTTACTAACAATCAAAGCAATCAATCAAACAAACAACTCTAACTATTTATCCTGACACAAATCGGAATAAATCTTTAACACTATTTCGAGTTTCCCCAAGTTAAATCACCGGGAGACTCGCTCTACAAAAGCCAACAAACTAACTATACAGCCAAAATCCAGAGCTCCTATCATCTCCAGATCCTTTAATCTGAACAGAACATCAGACTATACTCAAGTCCAGCTCAACTTCCAAATCCAACAGAATTACAGATTCAACAACCAATTGATGAATCATACACGTACTCCCTCAGAGACACATGTTACATAATGAATTCCAGCTATCCAAACTTGCAATTCAATCTCATCCTATCAAAAACACAAATAAGAAATCTTCAAATGCCTCAGCACTACTCAACCAATCTTATCCATTTCAGCTCTCTTAACCAGAGAATTTTTCAACAATGAAGTCTCCAACTTCAAATTCCAAAACTCCTTACCTCATATCTGTAACTCAACAGACAATCATGAACTGCCAGTCTCTTCCTGATCAGCTCTATCTATACGGATACTTCCAGAAATAACCAGACCAAAGCTAATAGTTTCTAGATCCTATTCAACAGAAAAGCCTTCCAAAATCCATCGAAATCCAGAACACATGCTCTACTCCAAAGCAAAAGCAAACAGAACTAACTTCTTTCCTTGCACAGCAGCTTCCTCGCTTCCGCTGCACAACTCTGATTCTAAAATAGATGAGAATATCTGTTGATGAACACGAATACATACCTATCCAATATCTCCAGAAACTTTGTTCACAAAATCCATAAAAATTTGAGTGACACATCAGACTTGGTCACTCAACCTCAAAACAGAATCCTATTCCAAATGCTATATCAGTCCAATCCAATCCCAAAAATTAATTCTGAGTTGCTACACCAACTATTTTCTCTAAGAACCATCCAACTATCAGGCTAACTATGAAAATTACTCCTGGAACCAAAACAATATGGAACTCAACTCCAGATGCATACAACTTCTGATTACTCCAACAGCTCCTATCCACATGAGAACCCTCAGCCTCAAACAAAAGATCACCCAAGATAGCCTAAGAAAATTCCCAACTAATCGCAAGTCACTTTTGCGATCCTACCTAGTTCGGATTCCAAAGAAACTGTCATCTCTTTACCAATTAGAACAGCTTTAACTTTTCCAAACAAGGTTAACCTTTCAAGAAAACATCACCACCTTCAGCCCGGACTGCTGCTAGAAGAAACACCAAGATTTCTGAACCGTCGGAGAAACAACCAACACTGTTGCTTCCAAACTCTACCTCGATGATACTGCGAAGCCAAAGATCTCACATCGAACACTTCGAGATGGAACTGCTACCACAGCTAACCAAAGACTTCAAATCCAAATGCTTCTCCAAAACCAAAATCAACAGCAAACCACACAACTGACCTCCGAGATGGCAAACAACATCTCAAGAAAAACGGGCTCAAACCAAGCATACACATCTCGCTTTCCTTAAGGAATAACAAACGAGACCATGCCAAAGCAAATAACTTATAGACCTTAGTCTCATATCCCAAAACAGCCAACCTCCTTACAGAAGATCCAAACAACTTATACACAGATAAATCTTCCCTGCGGCAGGTAAAGACTGCTTCTCAACCACCTCTAAAACTGCTTCAAGAGAAAACACCTTCAGAAAATATCCAAGGATACTGCATCTCATCACGCAGTTACCAAGATACCATCACTATTATCTGCACTTCCAACAGATTCAAACTGAAGAAAAATTCACTCACCCGAGTGAAATCCAAACTTACACTCCAAAGAACCCTCCGAATCTTTAAAAAAAAATTCCTTCGGATATCAGAGAAATCCTCACTCCAAACTACAAATCTTACTCGAGACGGTAATAGGTCTACAGTCTCGACAAATACTTCCAACCTCAAAATGGACCTCTTCCATTAGTGGTAGTCGCGTTACACACACACACCACTACTCCATCTATCTACCTCTAAAAATTATCATGGAAAATCCGTACAGATAACCCAACCTATTAGGTAGATATATATATATATATAATTATATATAAAAATTACAAGTACGCTCTCTCAAGAAAGACACCACTATAGAGCTTAGGTATTCACTCACCCTAATGCTTTGATACCAAATGTAGCGACCCGACTTCCTATTTCCAGGAAATCGCACCACTAGTGCAGAAAGAAAGGGATAGAAGAAGAAAAGAAAGAGAAAGAAAGAAACAACAACATCAGAGAACTCACAGCGGAACGAATGAAATATAATAATTAACATAAAATATTACATAGTATCTTATTACATCAGATTTATACAACTTATTCAACACATATTAGACAGTTATAAACATCTGTCTAATTCATACAACTCAAGTGCAACAGAAGAAACAGATACCAAACACACAGCGGAACCAGTATATATAACTATACGTCGAAGCCTCCTGCTCCATATCTCCTCCAGAATTCGTCAAGCTAACCTGAACCACTTGACTACTCATACATAGTATGAGTACCCAAGAGTTTAAATAAACAGAAAATAAACACTCGGGTCAGACAGGGGTCTGGTGTGAGTAAACGGGTTAAAATTGCTTAACTTTAGAAAAAAATTTCAAAAGAAAAGGTATCACGTAAGACTTCCCACACATAAACATGGAAAAGTTTTTACCTTACGCTAACCAAAACATTTGATAGGAAATCCATTGATATTATAATAGTGTCTAGGGTTTTCAAGTAAATAAGAAATAGACGAAATTGTTACATGATGAAATTCCAGCTACTAGCCACAAAAGTGGGTAATACAATCAAAACCGTAGGGTCTCGTAGGAAGAATGGGTTTCCATCAATGGCAGGGCTACTGGGGTACCGCCCGTCACAGTACGTGGCCAAGATCAACGTACCGAGGAGTACTCCCACTCCCCTGCAACACAAGACCGGAACCATCCCTTACTGGACAGTCCGGAACAAGTCCACACCATAGTTGGCGCGACCACCCACACACTAAGCCGAAATAGAAAGGGACCTCTAAACAGGGATGTATCTTGCTCTCCAGTGGGAGCTACCCACGAAGCCCCGCTGCACCTCCCATGTTTTAGCCATTCCCGGTTGATGAGGCTTGAGGTTACGATTACCTTTATAGGACACATTATCTTAGAATGCTCATCGTCCACCTGACGATGTTCTAAAAGCATTCAATCCATACAAGTTCGTTCCGGGTTCGAACGAAACCGAAGGCACTATCTCGTTGCACTCATTATTGGAATCACCCTCAGAGTCAACGACCATAGCCCTTGCACTTTGATTCGCCATCTCGAATCTATAAGCACTATTCCGTCAAAGTCATTACGGGATCACCAACAGGGTTATACTGACGTATAGCCCTTACACCTCGAGTCTTCACTTGCTCCACTTGAATTAACGACCTAACGTTTAATTGGAATCGATGTGGTTTTCGGATTCCAAATATGGAAACCCGAACCCGGTCTCACCGAAACCAAACGCCATTTTAATGTCCAAGTTGTACTTAAGGGTTTTAAATAGTTTAAAACTTATATCAGGATGAAATAAACAGATAGATGAATCATATTATCACAATAGATAATTCATAACAACATTCATCTTCATAAGCAGCATCTCACATATCATAGGTATCCAAATCAATCAATATCAAACAATATCAACCAATATCAATCAATATTCAATATCAACCAATCACCCAATATCATTCAACATCCAATATCAATCAATCATCTAATATCCATCATCCATATCAAAACAAAATTTATTATTTCTTAATCAATTGAGTTACCATAATCCTGCTTCATTAATTAATATTCCAAATAGAATAAATTAATCATCTCTAATGATTTTCCTTAATTAATCTTCCTTGATTAATTAAATTCAATTACATTCCAGTAATTATCCTATCCATATTCAGTAATTAACCCTTTAATTACTATCAATAATTAATGAGCATACACTAATTAATTAACTATAATTAATTACATTAAACCTTAATTAATTACCATTAATTAATCATATTTAAATTAATTACTTTTATTTATCAACCTTGATTAATTTCATTAATTACATTAACTAATGATCCTTATTAATTAATAACTACTAAAATTAATTAAATAATTAACTTGCAATTAATCATCTCATTAATCTTAACGGTAATTAACAATTTGTAATTACTTATCTTAATTAGTTAACTTCTTAATTAATTATCTTAATCCTTGATTAATTACTTTAATTAATTAATCTTTAATTACTTCATTAAGTAATTATTAATCAATTTAATTAATAAATAAATCCTTAATTAATTACCTTATTAATTAATTAATTACATTTTTAATTAATTACCTTTAGTAATTAATCTTAAATTAATCTCAATCATTAATTAATTAATTAATCACATTACTTAATTAACTAAAATTAACTAAGTAATTAATTCTTAATTACTTAACAAGTAATTATTTCTACTTACTTTCATTAATAAATCTTAATCACTTCCTTAATTAATTACTTAACAAATAATTAATTCCATCATTAAATAATTCTTAATCCTTAAATTAATTAATTACTCCATAATTAATCAATCTCAAAACAATTATATTAATTAATCCTTAATTAATAACCTTATGTGATTATCCATTAATCACTTCCACTTTAATTACTTCCATAAGTAATTACCTTCTTAATTACATTCAATTATTAATCATTAATTACTTTATTAAGTAATTACACTTAATTAATTCTAATTAAGTGATTATTAAAAATTAAATAAATAATTAAATAATTATTTAAAATTAATTAAACAATTAATTAATTAACTAATCTTCTTATAATTAAAGAAAATATTTAATTAATAATTAAGAAAAGCATCAATCTTAATTTATTTCTTACTTGTTAACAATTATGCTTAATTAAGTATTCTTAAGTAATATCCAACTAATTTAACCTCAATTATCTTTGAATAAATTATTTGAAATTAAATCAAATTTAATTAACCTTAAAGACAAATTTATTCAATTTGGTTCACATAATTATAACTTAAACTTTATTTGAAAATAAGGTATTCAGAAATAAATTTCCAAATTTAAAATACTTTAAATCATCTAATTTTCAAACCTATTTACTTCAATATAAATTGAACTTGGTATTTAAACATTACTTAAAAATTTATCTTAAAACTTTGATTTAATATTTAAATTCAAAAACACTCTTAACAATTTAAATTTGAAATAAATGTAATTATCATCTTTTAAAAGTTTGATTAACTTTTTCTTCAAGGGACAAACTTTTAACTTTATACAACTATTTCCTTTTATAAAACTTGCATCTAATTTAAAGCTTACTTTCATTTAATTCAAACACAAGTTTAAATCTGTAAACTTTAAAACATTGCCCAGTAAAAATCAAAAATGCATTCCCAAAAACCCGAATACAAACCCAGGGACCACTTGCGTCAACCCCGAAGCAACTCAATTCCCCTTCTCCTTCGAGACGAACACGATGAAGACACGAGCATTACTCCGAGTCGACCTTCATCTTCCCCCAACATCTTAATTCCAGATCCAAGCCGTGCACATAAACGTGCGCGCTGCATATGCGCGACCAACCCAAATGATTCTGATGCTACCTCCGATCATCTCCAAGTCGGCGGCGACCATGTCGACCCTTCTCTCAATCCAGAAACATAATCAAGCTCGCGAATCAAAATTCAACCAAATACTCAACTAAACTACAGGAGCTCGAACCAAAACCATCGCCTCTGATGATCGCACCACCACCAGAAGCTCCAGTAACCTCTCCCAAACATCGCAGCATCACCGTGCCACCTTCCATCAACTCGCGATCACCTCCGGTCCATTACCTTGCCGCAAACTCCACGACAGTCAAGTTGAACACATATACAAACTCAAACCCTATTTTACTCAAATTCGAACAAACCAAACATTGGAAAATTACAATTATATTTTTCCCAATATCAACATCATGAAAGCTTGCCTCGACCACAATTTCAACCTCAATTATCAAGCCGATCAACGGCAATTGCCAAAAACCCCCAAAACAATCAAACCCAAAATACTCATAAATTACCCAACTAAAAATCACGATATTTACATCAAAATTCATCATTTTGTTATACAAAACAGATTTTATTACCAAATATTGAATTTGACTCGAATAAATTTTAACCATGTTTGAATATTTACTGTAATTTATAAAATTTTAAGATAAAAACATAATATGATTTCCCGAGTTTATTTTTATGATTAACATCACCTAGTTATACACATTTTTCTTTTAGAAACCTGAGTCTGAAATTTAATACAAGGGAAGATATTGGATTTACAAGTTTATCTAAATTTGTAAAATAACAAAGGCACAGTTTTATGTATATATACAGGCAATACAGATAATCAAGCATGCATTCAATCAATATTTGTCACACAGATGCAACCACATGCATTTAATTAAATCTCAAGTTTAAAACTGTTTTAAAAGATTTGCTCACTTTTTCATGAGCAGAGCAGAGATATAGGAATTTATTTGTAGCTAACCTTGATGCAGACAAATACAGAGAACATAACAGGAACGCATACAAAATCATAAACATATATAAATCATCACAGCACAAACCATCGCATGCATCTAAGTTGAATCACAGATTTTTTAAAAAACTGTTTTTTCTTTAAAAAAAATGTTTACACACTTTTTTTTTAGCGGAGCAGCTTCGTTTTCCAGGCTCTTGAAATTATTTGAAAAGTTTTGATTGCTTGCTGAAGAAATCTCTTGCATGTTGAAATTTGATGATTTGAAAATGCTATTGAACTTGGTGTTGATTGCAGATGAATACCACTTAATTGCAGTTTGATATTTTCAGCAGATTTTTAAATTTCCAGATTGAGATTTGAAGTTGAATACCCATTTTAAAGTTGAAAAAGGTTTGAAGTTGTAGCTTTTTCTTTTAGCTAGATTTGTAGATTCAAGAATGATTTTAGATTGCCATAAATTTGAATTAAGAAAAGAATCAAAGAATGAAAATGTTTGAAAAAAAACTAGTTTTCTTCTTTTACATTTATTAAAAATTAAAATGAGATGATTGCCACTTGTTATAAAATTGAACAAATGTCATTTAAGTTGTCTAATAGCCATACATGTGTTAAACTCTTGCATAATTGTTTTAAAAACCTTATTACAAAGATAATTATATTTTATATTTATGTAAAATGTGAATTTTGTAATTTATTTACATACTACTTATGTTTACAAATTATTCTAAATTTAAGAGATTATTTTAAAAAGATTTTATTTAAAACTTTATATATTTATAACCATTTTAAAATTTAAGCATTATAAAAGAAAACAAAACAAAACTTAAATTAAATCCTTTTTAACTATCATATTTTAAAACAACAATTATCTTATAGTTTGAAGACAAATTTGAATATATCTTAGATTAACTTTTGAAAATATAAATCTAAACAAAGCTTTAAATTACAGTATTTATTCATATATCAATTATTAATAGATTGAATCACATTCAAAGCAAAATCAAATTATAACATATACATACATATATATTACAATTTGAAAAGTAAATCTTAAATTTAAAACAAAAACTCTTCTATTCACAATATATATCAATGTATACATTATAAACAGAATAAAAATTTAATTAGCTTTGAAAAATAATTCTTATAAATTTAAATTGTTAGAAAGATATTGATTACAATTATCATATTGAATTAAAATTGTAAAGAAAATTATCAAACCAGTTAAATTTATTAACACAGATTATTAAATTTATATTGCCCAAAATTCAAGGTCGTTACACTAACTAACCTTTATTTTAATCCAATCGGCAAATTTTTTTGTATGTGTTTCCCAAAGTAAGGTCGCATTTTTTGTCATGCGTGGGTCTAACTTTTCTAATTCCTCCAAATGCAAACTAGTATTGAATAGTTGATTATAAGTTATATATAGCATTACAAACACATCAAAATAATTAAAACAATATAACATACACTTACTCAATAAATGGTTCCACCACAGCCATATTCATTAACATGGCTAAATGAGCACTTTCTTTGTCATTAACTGACAGTTTAACTGTCTTGGATATTGAAATCGGACGTCCCTCGAGTATTACACTGCTTTCAAAATCTTCATTTCGAGCTTCTTTCTCCTTTATATGTCCTGATTTTTTCAAAAATTCATCGAAAAACATCATGGATTCTTTTGCAAGATAGGATTCTGCAATACATCCCACTGGTCGTGCATAGTTTTTGACATAGTCTTTAAGTGTCTTCATGTATCTTTCGAATGGGTACATCCAACGAAAATGAACCGGTCCACACATTAGTTCTTCTTTTCCAAGATGAATGGATAAATGTACCATTATATCAAAAAAATATGGTGGGAAATATTTTTCAAGCTCACATAAAACTTCAATAATCTAAACATTGATTTGTTCTACCTTCGCTCTATCAAGAACATGTTGACATAATTTGTTGAAAAAAAAACATAAGCGAATTATTGTTTTTCTTGCCTTCTTTGCCGTTAATCCTCTCGATGCTACTGGCAATAACTGTTGCATTCATACATGGTAATCATGTGACTTCAATCCGCTAATTTTGTAATCCTGCAACGAAATCCGATTTTTCAAATTTGAACAGTAGCCATCTGGTCCTTTGAAATCGTAAAATCTTTTGCAAAATATTTTTCTCTTGGATTTTGACAACATGTATGGAGCCGGTGGAAGATAAGTTTTATTCCCACGAGGTTGTGCATAAAGCTCACTTAGAATTCCCCAATCCTCTAAATCCTTTCTACAGTTGGTTCCATCTTTTGATTTATTACCATGCAACATCGTGCCCAATAGGCTTTCACCAATGTTTTTCTCCACATGCATCACATCTATATTGCGACGTAATGAAAGCTCCTGTGAAAACAAAAACTATAACGCATTATTGGGTTTTTCTTCTATTAAAACAATGAAAAATGAATAAACTAATCACTAACCTTCCAATAAGGCAAATCAAAGAAAATTGATCTTTTTTTCCACCTCGGTAGCTCCATTTTTGTAGAATCGATAGTATTATCATCTTCATCTTCTATATAATAAACACACTTTCTCTTCTTACTTTTCTCTTCTTTTTCTTTTCCAAAATCATTTGGATAATCCTTCAACAATGCATGAATGTTTCTCCCAGTTAGTATTCTAGGAGCACTACCTTTCTCTGTGGTGTTATCAAACAATGCCTTTTGTTTCCTCCATGAACCTGAAGCAGGTAGAAATTTTCTTGACCCATGTAGACGCTCTTTCGACTGTGATTCAACCAACGAGAATGGGTATTGACACCACATAATGGGCAATCTTTTCCTCCTTCACACGACATCCATCAAGATTTCCATAAGCCGGAAAATCGTTAATCGTCCATAGCAAAATTGCATTCAATTTATACAAAGTTTTACTAAATGCATCATAAGCATCAACTCCATCACACCACAAATGATGCAAGTCTCCCACCAAAGGCGCTAAATATACATCTATATCATTCCTGGGTTGCTTTGGGCCTGGAATAAGTAAAGTTAAGATAATATTTTCCTTCTTCATACACAACATAGGCGAGAGATTGTATGTCACAAGCATCACCGGCCAGCAACTATATTTCAAACTCAACATGGAAAATGGATTGAATCCATCTGTAGCAAGACCAAGCCTACGATTGCATGGATCAGATGAAAAAGTTTTATACTTTCCATCCACCATTTTCTATGTCGTAGAATCACGGGATGACGCATTTTTCCATCGTTGCTTGTATTATTAAAATGCCATCTTAAATCTTCTGCCATCTTTTGATATCTATACATTCTTATAAATCTCAGAATTATTGGAAAGTATCTCAATACTTTAACTGGAATACCTTGTATAACCTCTTTAGTATCTTGATTTTTCTTCCATCTTGAAGAACCACATTTTGGACAACTTTCTAAATCTTTGTATTCTTTTCTGTAAAGGCAACAGTCATTCTCACAAGCATGTATCTTTTCAAAACCCATGTCAAATGCTCTAAGAAATTTCTTTACTTCATATAAGTTTTTGGGAAGCACGTTATCCTTCGGCAGAAATAAATGTTGCACAGTTAAAAGCTTATCAAACTCACTATCAGACAAGCCAGTCTCACATTTAAGATTATACAAGACGGTGATAACAGATAATTTTGTGTGATTTATGCAACCAGGATATGATGGAGTTTCTGCATCTTCCAAGTTCTTGAGTAACTCATCCTCTTTTCTTTGAGAATGAACATTATCTTTATCATCATCAAAAAAAATCTTGATTCAAAAAATCTTCATCTTCATAGTGAATCATCTTGAATAGATCATATATATCAAACGTAGTTGTTTTCTTCTCTACATTTATCTCTTCACCATGGTTAAACCATACACCACCCGTGTATTTAGGATCTATTCCTTTTATAATTAAATGTTCAACGATGATTTGTTCATCATGACGACTAAGATTACGACAATCCTTACAAGGGCATAAATTTTTTTCTACACTTCTTGCATTCCTCTTTGCAGCATTCACAAAATTCATTGCTCCTTGTCGGTACTCTATACTAGTTCTATGAAAAAAGTAAAACAAATAAAAAAATTGAGCTTTAATATTAGATTATATGTTATAATTCTCAAAATACATATTAAGTTAATCATGGTTTTATCACCTGCTTAAAAAGGCCAGCCTTTTTCCATTTTCGACATATAAAGGCAAATAAGTTTCCAACCTTTGACGTATAAATTGATTATCTATTGTAATCAAAAAAATAATTAGACGTTGAAGTTATTACCCAAAAAAAATCTAAGCATCTTATAAATAATGCACTATCCGGAACATTGGTAACATGCCCATAGTAAGGATAATAAACTACAATAAACCACATAAAATGAATAATAACAGAGATAGCATGTGCTGTAGTGAATGAAATAACAGAGATGGTTTTTATTTTTAGGATACTGCGCATATGAATGAAACCCCATTCACAAGGTTACATAGATTTGTTTTTCTTCGTTTGGTGACTGAAATTATGACGCATTTGCTGAAAATATAACGCATATAGATAT
This sequence comes from Allium cepa, assembly GCA_030765085.1. Taxonomy (NCBI): domain Eukaryota; kingdom Viridiplantae; phylum Streptophyta; class Magnoliopsida; order Asparagales; family Amaryllidaceae; genus Allium; species Allium cepa. The sequence goes on along the minus strand of CM060937.1, from coordinate 760,247,662 downwards.
GTATCAGTGAGATAACTCCATGTAACCATGTAAACGCATCTGCCGGAAAATTATTTATAGGAAAATAACACATACGTTTTTCTTATTTAAACTCATTCTTATCTATTATTTGTATATTTCATACATATAAATATACATGCTTCATTTCAATATTCAGTGACATGCTTCTAAAATTATAATCAAGTATAGAGATTATATCTGAGTTTTACTTACAGTTTCTTTCGCAATGGCACAAGTAAAGCATGGGAATATGATTAATCCTCATATTGGTGATGAAGAAGAATATTAAGAAAACAACGGTTATGATGGATATTTGAGCTCTTTACCAGAAGAAGAAGAAGATGATGATGATAGCTGCGATTCAATTGGCGAAAATTCATCTGAAGATGAAGATTTTATAGACCATTTGAATTCATCTTCATGTTCTTTGAATTCTTCCTTATCATCATCCAATTCATCGCTTTATGATATGTCATCTCTCATGTCACATCTTCCTTTGAAGTAAGTTTTTGTTCAATTGTGTTCTGATTTTGCTCTTTTCATATATAGAACATTTTTTTGTTCAGATTTCTTTTTTCTTAATTTCTTTCTTTCTTTTGTTTTTTATTTTTTATGTCTAAAACATTAATCATACGTAAATAATTTATGGTATCATAATATTTATAACACGTATACATAAGTTTTCATATACAAGTTGTCTAACAAATCATTTGAATTTTTGAAGAGGTTTATCAAAACATTACGAACGAAAATCACAGTCGTTTACATCACTATTGAGCGTGAAGAGTTTGGAGGATCTAATCAAAACTGAAAACTCATCAAATAAGAAGATCAAAATATTGAAAAATAATAGTTGGAGTATGATGAATTCATCCATAATTATAAAGAAGAAAAGCTCTAAAGGATCGTTAAGCTCTTCGTTAAGAAACTTGAAGAGGAATGATAGTTTTTTCATAGGCAAACCATGTAAATGCAAATAAAAAAATAACATAAATTGGATACAATTAAAGCAAGCACATCGCACTAACATAATAGGAAATGATTAGAATATAAGTAAAATTTATAAAAAAATAGCTCGAACATAATCATATAAAATCATTTATTCCAGTTGGGATTTATTCCAATTAGGGTTAAATCGACTATTCCAATTAGGGTTTACGTAGAAATTTGTATAAAGTATCCATACATAATCATATAAAATCCAATAGACTCATAAAATAGGTTTATAAAATTTCATACCTAATCCGTGAGGAGAGATCTGTGAAGGGCTACCGCGACGATGTGGAGAGGAGTAGAATGAAGGACGTCTACCGCAACAATGATAACGAAGCAAGGTGGATTTTGTTCGAGGGTGAGGTAGCTTTTGCTGGAGCGAAAAGGAAAGTGTGAGGAGAAAAGTTTCTAAATAATTAAGAGGAAGGAAAACGTGACAGTAAATAAAAAAAATTCGTGAAATATTTTTTACTTTACGCGGGTGCAAAGCGGGAACGTGAACTCTTTTTAACCGCATTTATATTTTTTAGGGAAATATATTTTGGTCGCATTTAGAAAGAAACGCCACCAATTTTTGCAACTATAAATGGTTTTTCTTGTAGTGAGTGGGGAGATGCACTTCAAAGGGACTTCTTCGTTGATCTTTATTTTGAACTATTAATTACGATGGGCTGAGAAATATGCTTTTGAAAAATATTCTATTGGGTTCTTACTGAGTTGTAAGCAACCGAGTTGTAAAAACAGCTTTGTAGAAACAAAGAACAATCAATAAAAGTCAATTAAGTGGACGTAGGATGGAGTATTTGCCAAACCACTATAAAAATTATGTGACCTTTTCTTGCTTTTACCCTCTTTTCTTTTCTAATTTTCATATTTGATACTTCATCGAGTGTTTATACCATTTTCAATCTAAATAGGAGCCCTCATCTTCTCGCTCAGAATAGTTTGGTCAGGCTCCAACCGCTCGTCCCGGTGTATATTATCATCGATTAATAGCAACAGCGTGTTCCGCTAGATTTTGCTCAACTTGCGAACTCGTTCCATCCAGTCCAAGAATTGTGCCTTATCTTCCACTAAGTCAATCAAAGGCACTACGTTAAGAGAACTCCGTATGTTTAGAATCAAGGCACTGATCATAATAGTAAAGAGTCTTAGGTAAAAGGGATACCCAAGATCCTGACCTTGCACTTGGAGATTAGGGCCGACTACCGCCTCCATAAATCAACCTTCTCACCTAAAGACCATACCTGCATGCACATGGTTTACTACTGGAGTAATGCGGCTTTGAAGATAGTAATACTAGCTTTTCAAACAACTTTTATGCTTATATAGCATTTACATGGAGTGGCTGAAGTGACGAGGGCTCTGGGGGCTCAAGTTATGGAAAGTGATGTAGAGAGGAAATGGTAAGATGTAGCTATTGGGGCAGAGCTGGGCCAATGTCATTTGGTGGGTGTTGTGAAAGCGAATAAAATGTGATGCAGAGGAAGAGTCGGCCCACACTTCATTTAGGGCATCGACAAGGTGAAGTAACCAGGTATGGCGTAGTTCATCATGTACCTCTAGAGGGGATACAATGGGTTGATTATCACACATCATGTTCGATGAGGGCCTTGGCCAGCCTATCCCTATCTACATATACTTAGGAAGGGGTGCTCTCAAACAGTTGATCACAACCAGAGGTGCCTTCCATGGTAGTTTTCTTTCCTTTACCATATGTAGTACACAATACAAATGCAACCTAGCTATTGTACCGCCTTGACAAGATCTATGGGTGATGATAAACTTGGGGGAAAGCACGTTACCCTGTAGGAAATGGAGACCCAAACTTGGGCATGCCCCAAGGAGGCGCCCTGTGAGGAAAGGGACAACCGCCACTGTAACGACCCGCTATTTTGGACCATTCAAATCGACAATAAAACCATACATATCCGACTTGAATAATTCAAAATACCGAATTATTAAATAAATTTGGCAAAATTTAAAATATATAGTAAATCAATCAATCACAGATCACAGAGTATTATAATGCAGCGGAATAGATAAAGAATAGTAGTTCATGAAGCTACTATATACATCAAAGTTAGAAAAAACAACCGAATAGTTCAAATGCAGTGAAGTCTCCTATGCAACAGATGACTTCTCTGAACCAATCAACTAGAAAGGCTGGAATCTGAATCGATAGTTGGATTTCCAAATGAAGCTCCGAACTCCAAAGGTGAGTCTCAAATGCTGTATCACTCAGTCTGACCCGAGCGTAAAGCAAAACACAAACACTCGAGTCAGGATTAACATTCTTATATCAACAAATCCAACTCAAGTGAAATATCAACTAAAATACAAATAACTTAAAGGATGTTTGGGATAACCATCCTCTAAGGGTCCATGGAACTTTCTACAAGGTAGAAATATACACTATAACACCATGGTCATTTCATCTTAATTTATACTTCAAAATCAAATCTCATTTTCACTTCAAATATCTCTATATTTCCCAAAATAGTATTTCTATATATTAAATAATTTATACAGTAAAGTATTTTCAATTTCCTCAGCTTAACAAATCGTTCCAACATCAACACGACCTTCCCATTCAAATTAAATTCAATCTTAATTTATCAATTTAAATTCAACTCAATTTCTAAAATAACCACTTAAATTTTATCGATCTCAAATTCGGATTTATAATCACAAATGCCCCTTTATATTTCCATATATTTTAAAACTTTAAGTATTCAATGTTTCATCTAAATTTTCATTCAATTTAGTTTTCTAAATAATAAATTCAAATTTAGTTCAACCTAAATTTTCATTTTAATTCAATTTAGTTGCTAAATAACAAATTCAACTACGTTGATTTCAAATACAGGTCTGAATCTCAACATAAACCATTTAAATTCCAATATAGTTCAAGGCTTTAATATTTAAATGTTCTATATAACAGTTTCATATAGATCTCGATTTAACCTTATTATTATTTAGTCTTGAAATACTCCCTTATTAGATTCGATATCATTTAAGTAACCTTAAATTACATTTTATTCAATATTTTCTTTAATTTATTTAAACGTTAAATATTCATTAAATCACTTAAATCAAAAATTCAGTTATAAAATCATACCCTTTAAATTTCCCATTCAAAAATTTCAAATCGATTTAATTAAATAAATCCTTATTTAAATACCATTTTTATAAACCCAAATTTATCTCCCAATTTTAATTATTCAATATTACAAGAGAATCTATTTGAAATATAGATTCACATAAATACTTAACCATATTATATGTATTAAATCAATCTAATTTAAATCAATATTACTATTAAATCTATATATACAGTTTTCATTTATATAATATCTTAAGAATCAAATTTATTAAACCGTATATTTCTTTCTAAAATTATAGAAATTATTTTCAAAATATTTATATGGACCAACGGTGTTTGTATATATTTCCTATCATACAGTCAAGTGCTACGGATATTTATCATTTCAATCCGTATACTAAATATATACGGGTGGATATCATTTCAACCCGTAATCCCAAATTCAATTAAATGAAAATTGTTTGGGTTTATCATTTCAACCCATAAGGATTTTCTCCTATTCTAAAGTCTGTTCGGGTATGTATCATTTCAACCCATAGTGATTTCTAAACTACAGGGAACTTGGAGAGTGATAGCAGAAAATACAATAAAATAACAGGCATATATCATCAATAACAATATAATATAAACAACAGGATATGGTGTCATATCCCGTAGGTGAACAGTTACAGATAATTGCATATATAACAAATTTAAATAACTACAGCAGCATATTTCAATTGTCGTTTCAATTGAAATCAAATTTAATGAATAAAAGAATGTTAATCGTGAGTGATTGCTCACCTTTCGAGGCTAGAGAATATAGAAGGATACACGGATATGCACACTGATACAGACACTAAAATTAAATTTCAAATCCAAGCAAAGCAAAATCGGCACGAATTCAACGATCAAAGCTGATTGGCTCGAATTGATGAAACAGATCAGATCAGAACTGGAACGATGAAGATAAATGGTATAAGTGAACTTTTATAACCACCTATAACTATATATACACATATGAAATTTATATTCTAAGTTCAAACATCACAAATTTAATTTACATGTTTTTCAAACATATAAATAAATAAATAAATCAAGCTTACATTTTTTTTAAAAAAAAATTCAACATACACTTAATATATATATATATATATATATATATACTAACACCTTTATACTAAACTTATATAACTAGTATATATATATATATATTCTCAAACAGATAAAATAAATGTTTAAATATGAATACCTAAAAGAAAACTTTTTTTTATATATAACTATTTCTATATATATTAAATGTTATATATATATAATTTAAATCCATCCATATTTTTACATTCAATAACATATAATATTCAACCTATATAAATTTCCAAATTATATATGTGTATTAAAATAATTTATAAAGTAGAGTATTTATAAAATCATCTTAAATCCAAAATAGTATAAATATAATACTGTAACAAAATATATACAATCATCAACTAAATAAGTCAGTACCACATAGAAACCCATATGGTAACAAACCACATAATATACATATATTAAAGTATTTTATATAGTCTGTAACAAAACAAATATATGACTTACATAAGCAAATAACCATATTATAGGAAACCTGATATCAACAAATAGAAGTCGACCCATATTAAAATATAAAACACAAAATATATATATATATTCTTATTAAAAATGAAAGATACTTATTTTATAGTATGTTCCCTTCAAAATGTCGCATACATAATTCAAAATACTAACATGACTTATAAGCTATGAGGAAGATCAAATAGAAGCTATATATAAATATACACTGTCATGTTATGAAAATAAACTTCTGAAAAAATAGTATTCAATACTTATGTAAATAGTATGTATATCACAACTAACCAAACAAAAACAAAAAACAAAAAAACATGTAATTACGAATATAAATCAGAACACATATGTGCTTACACGCCTATACCTCACTGATCAAACAGAAGCAACCGAATGGCGAGATGATGGGTTTCATTTGATGAGGAGGTTTGGAAGAAAGGTGAAGCGGCGGATGCAAATAATGGAGACAGACGCATGCTTCAGTTTGCTTTTTTTTCAAAGAAAAGTAGGAAGGGGAACGAACAGATCTAGAGAAAAGAGAAGTGAAAACGAAAATAAATAGGGATGAACCGCATGTTTTCAGGCAAATATAACGGAAGAAAATGAATAGGCAACCAAATTTTAAAGTGCCTTCCATGGTAGTTTTTTTCCTTTTACCATATGTAGTACACAATACAAATGCAACCTAGCTATTGTACCGCCTTGACAAGAGCTATGGGGTGATGATAAACTTGGGGGAAAGCACGTTACCCTGTAGGAAATGGAGACCCAAACTGTGGCATGCCCCAAGGAGGCGCCCTATGAGGAAAGGGACAACCGCCACTGTAACTGTAACGACCCAGAATTTTATTTAATTAAAATTTGGATATTTAATTAATTTTAAAAGTTAATGAGTGAATTTATGAGTCGAATAAATTTATTTTGAATAATTGGATTTAATTGGATAATTAAATCGATAATTTAATATGTTAAATTATGGAAATAATTGAAAATTGAGTTAAATATGATTGAAAATGATTTGTAAAATTTTATTTTATCATGTTGGAGGTAGAATGATATTTTAGAACTTTTAAAATCGAATTAAGAGTTAATTTGTGAAAATTGAATATTTTAATATTTAATCGACTAGTGAAAATAGTCAATTTTTGAACAGTCTCAGAATTGGACGAAACCAGTTCCATTGGATCCGTAATAGTTAGTTATTATCGGATTTCAATTTTCGTAGCAATCGGAGCTATCGTTTGATCGTGGCAGCTCGAAACGCATCGAATTGTTTTTAATATTAATTTGGCGAGTTAAAATAGCCATTTTTCAAAAAGTCTCGGATTTTGACGAAACCAGTTTCATCGGATCCGTAATGTGATATTATTGTAAGTTTCAAATTTCGTGTCAATTGGATTTACCGTTTGTCCGATACAAATTAAAACGCCTAGGAAATCGTTTAAATCGGTTTAATTTAAATCGAACGTTTATTGCCATAACTCGCACAGATGTCCGAATTAGCTTCCGAAACATGTTCCATTGTGTCCGAAACGCGGGGTAAACCCTAGAAACGCTGGTTACGGCGCGTAAATTGGAGTTTGGAATTCCCGGATGAATAGTGTTCAACGATTTCCTATAAATACAACTTAAATTCACAAAAAAAAAAATTAACCTAAACCTAAAAACCCTAGCCGCCGTTACTTCCTTCAATGGCCAGGAAGTCGCCATTTTCTTTCTCAAAATTCTTCCAATCCGTAACTCATTTCGAAAAACTTACAACTGCAAAAACGTAGAGCATTGGAAGGGCTTTCGATCCATACGGCTACTTAGTCGAATCGTCGACCAGAGACGAAGAATTTAGCTCGCGTTCACCGACGTTTGCGCACGTTTTTTTGGAGTCATGGTGCAGCCGAGCTTGCTAGGGTCGTGGCCGAAGGTAGCGTTCGTCGCAAGCTTTCGCGTGGTATCGTCTGATCGTGGTGGAAGTGATGGATTTGGTGGCGATAATTAGGGCATAGGGGCGGCTAGGTGGGTTTCTTGTTCGTGCTTTGCCTGATGATGGAAGAAGAAAGAAAGGATGGCTTGGATTTACAGGTGATACGATGGACGGCCAGGATGTATTTGGGGTGAAAATTTTTAAAAAGTTGTTGTGATTTATATATATAAAATCGTGTAAACTTTGAAAATTGATATCTTTTTCATACGAGGTCGAAAACGCACGAAACCAGTTGCGTTGGAATCGTATGGACGAGCACTACGCGATGGAAGTGGATTGGAGTCATTTGGAGTTAGTGAGAATTTCGGGTAAAATTAAACGTCCGTTTAATTTTATTCGAAATAAATCGCTAAAACGAAATTGAAATCAAGGTGAGAACTTCTCACTCAATCGAATCAGTTTCGATTTTTATTTTAAATAGTTAGATTTAAAATATTTGAATGCATGTTTGAATGATGATTGATATCTATTGATTGTTAAAATAGACATTATGCGCCGTTAGTAAGCGGATGTTATTTATTAAAAACATATACCGCGAATATTTCATAAACAGTGAAATTGGTATTATATATAATAGCAATATATATATATATATATATTGGCACATGTATATATTGGAGTTATTGATTTCCCGCATTTGTGTAGCGGATGAGACCCTATTGCGCCGTCTATTAAGCGGATAATATTTTAAATCCCATATACCGCGATAATTTCATATTGGAGCGAAATTGGTATTGTGCTAATGTTTGTGGATGCAGGGAAACAGGTTGGAGGGATCCAACTGGATTCCTCAACAGTATTTATTTGATTATGGATATTTCGATATTCGTTGATTATCATATTGATATATGATGTCGTTGTAGTCGTGATTGACTATTTGGTATGTAGCATCATTGGACCAAATTTTGGAATTTTAAAAAGATTTTTAAAGTGATTTTTGAGAATATAAAATATTTTTGGAATTGATCCATTACAGATAAATAACGTTATAATTTTAAAAGTTATAAAAATTATGATTTTTGAGAAATATAGTTAAAAGTTGATTTTTGAGAAATATGGGTTAATGATTTTATAAAATAGTTTAAATTTGGATTTCTGAATTTATTGTGAAAAGTTTAAATATAGGATTTATAGAAATTTGATTTTTTTATAAATCAAAATGGTGAAATTATAAAGGAGAGCAAAGATGTTTTAAAATAATAGTATAAATTGATTTTTATAAAGGATTTATAAATTGATATTTATAAATGAAAATATTTGAATTATAAAACGAGTTTTTATAAGGGTTAGAATGAATTGGAAATGAATTTCATAAATGAATGAAATTTATAGAATTATAAATGGTGAAGTTATAAATAGAATTTTATAAGCAGTAGGTTTATAAAATTTATAAAGTTATTGAAAGAATAGATTTGAATAAATAATTGAATCTTATAAGTTATAAGATTTATAATTATGAAGTTCAAAGGAACGATTTTGCAAACAAATAAATAATAAGTATTTCACTTATGATCTGAACTTTTGTTTTATAATTGAGTTATAAATTGAATAGGTTAATAATGGAACTTATAAAAGGAAGTTGTTATAAAATAAATAGGAATGGAGTTATAAACGTTGTTTTATAAATCCGCAAATGACTTATTTTGATAAGTAAATTGTTGTAACCTATTAATGGAGTTATATTCACGTTTTCACTGTGAATAATCCTTTGAAATGAAATGTATAGAAATGATGAAATTGGTTAACGTAGTATATTCACGTTTTTGAATAGTGAATAATATGTTAAAGAAAATGTTTAGATTTGATGTTTTAAATAGAATTAAAACGATCTAACGATGTTTTAAAATGTGTTAAGATTCGAAACCATAGATTTCAACATTCATTGTTGAAATAGACGTTTTCGAGAAATAAAAGGAAATTGTGGACTATAACACTGTTGTTATAGTAAATGATTTCCGAAAGGAAATGTTTTGTATAGTATTGGGATTTATATAACTATTTTAATTTCGAATCCCTATACTAGTGATTTTGGGTTGTCGTAACGATGTTTTACGTAACATTCGTTTTGGCCCAAATAAATATGTTTAAGAGGATGATTTCCTTAAAGAATGAAATATATACTTAATCTCGATTTAAGTATATTGAATATTTTCCAAAGTTTGAAAATAAATAAAATTTGTGAATTACTTATGAATAAATGAGTATGGAAATGTTTTCCAATATAAAGTGAATATTTTGAGAATTTATCTTTTTGAAGATAGATTGAAAAGGAATATTGAAACCTGTTGAAAAATCGTATGTCAGTAGATATTGTGAAATATAAATTCACTATGGAATTTATAAAAGAAAGGGGAACTTGTTTAAAAATAAATATTGATTTATTTTTGAGGTATTGAAATAATATATCTTGTAAAGATATTTTGGAAAATAAATAATTTGGAGAATTATTTGAAAACTGGTGATGTGTGCATATCCATCGATAGTTCAATAACCGACTATCAATATTTCCCTTTGAATGGGTAATTGATGTGATTTGTTTGAATTTGAATGCCACACTTATTTTTGAATAAGCGCTCACTATTCGGGTTAACCGGGAAAGTACCATGGGGTCGTATAACCCATTCCGAATATGTGATACGTCGTTATGAATTGCATTTGAAGACCGGTGTTGAAGACCGGATCTTTTTGAAAGCGAAAGGACAACTCGTCGATTGTCTTTGCACCGAGTAGCTACGGTATAGAGACTCCCTATGTGATGGGAAGTCCGGACATGATTAGAGATTATCCGGATTGCAAGGACTTCTTTGTAAGTGCCTTCGGTTTTGTTCGAGCCCGGAACAGACTTGTATGGATTGTATGTCTGACATTACAAGTTGAGATATAAAGCCGATTTCTTTCAAATATATTTCTGTTGGTGGCGGAGAATTTATTCTTTTAGCTTAACACCCTTCTCTGAGACGTACGAGCTCAGAGGTTATGTAGTTGATGGTTATCAGCGATATATTCCCAATTTGGTAATGTGACATGCTGAATGTTGCTGTGAAATGATCATTGTGTTGATTATTTGTGATAGGATCATTAGTTTGATCGTCTATCTTGGTGATCATTTCTATGATCATTTGTTGACCCAAAGCATGGCTTTTGTATAAAGTATGTTTTTGTGGACGAGACTTCGTCGAGCCTCACAAACCGGTAATGTCCGAAACAGGAATTGTGCGGCAAGGTTTTCAGGGATCGCTTCCCTAGGGTATGACCATTCCTTCTGGAAAAGGGTAGTATCATGGTATGGAGCCCAGATACTTACTCATGTTGAAACACTTATTTTTATGGTGTGATGTTGGTTAGAGAGCTCTCGTTTAAAGGTTCCAAAGGACCGGGGGTGGCATATCTGAGGGTTTGTAATATTCCTTGGGAAAAGGGGTTCCCGGCTTTGTTTAGCGGAGAACGGTTTGGTTCTCGGGGCGTCCATCCAGAGGCGTTTCCATGTGGCAATGGGAAGTTCCTTGGCCTGACCATTTGTTGGAAAATCCATTCTTCAAATACGAGCCTTGTACGGTTTTAGTTGTATAACCTGCTATGGAATGTGGCGGTAACCGGCTATTGAACATGGTAGCTATAGTAGGCATAGTTCGAAATGTCTATGTTGGCTAAGATTTATATCTTTACTTTCGAAATGAATTTTCTCTACACTATGCACTAGTAATAATATCAAATGTTCTTTTTAATGCGTATCAAGCATCTTTGACTATCATAAGGAGAAATCTCCTCCGATTCTGCGTTTGCATTGTGTGTGTGTGCGGGAGGCCTTATGGTAGTCTCATTCTTAAAAGCATTGCGAATTGACTTTAAAAATATTCCTCTATTTTTGATTTTAAAGATAAATAAACTGTTTTGAGTTCTCACACCAGTCACATGACTGACTCGGAGTTTATTTTTTTCCTTCCTAAACTCAGGGTGCCCACCAATTTCCACACGGGCAGTCAAGAGTAAGATTTATCAGGATATTCTGGATATTCTAGAGTTGCTGGAGGCAAGATGGATGGCATGGCGTAATTACTAGTATATAGTATTTCCTTTTCCGCTGCACTATTTATTGTTGTTGTTGTACACTCTGATGATATGATGTAATGTAATAACTGATATAGTTCTTTGTTTAAAGATTATTCATTTATTATTATATGTTGTTCCGCTGCGAATTGTGAGATTCTGATATTGTTCTGTTGTTTTCTTTTTGTTCTGTTCTTTCTATTTTCTTTTCTCTCTATTTTCTATCTTTTTCTCTCTTCTTCTACCTCTTTCCTTTTCTTAAACCATAACATTTCGGGTTTCCGGCCTTCGATTTCTCGGCAGTCGATAAAGTGAGTGTCGATGTTGAATTTTCGAAAGTCGAAAATTTCCGGGGCGATACATCTGGTATCAGAGCATATGGTTAAGCGACAACCATGGTTCTGTTGGGTATTACTCATTAGAGATAGAGTCAGTAGTACTCTAGAATGAGTTTGAGTGTAATAATAGCTATGAGAGCGTATTTGTTAGTGAATATAAAATTGTTTTATATTGTGATGATTGGTTTGTTGAGTGGTATATAGATTCTGGTTAATACGAGTAATTAACGTTGTTGATAGGGATCTCTAAACACTTGTACAGAACAATTCGACACAATATTGTTTTTAAATTGGATAAATAAAATAATTTTACCTTGATTATTTTTATATATAAAGGAATAATTTTTCAGAATTATTATAGTGTATATAAGTTGATTGTTTAGTTGTTTGAATAATCTAAATAAAAGAATAATTGTATAAGCAAATGAATTATAAGAATTGAATTATAATTAAAGTGATTTACAATTGTGAAATAAACTTATATATATAAGAAGTGAAACTATATGGATATATTTATGAATATGAATTATAAATAAAAAAATGAACTTAAGTTATGTAAATGAAATTCAACTTTAGAAATTGAATTGAATTAATGAATTGAATGTTAATCAATGGAATGTAAATTTAGTTGACATGGAATAATGAATATAAGTGTTAATTCATTAAAATCTTATGTTATGAGAAGTTGAATAATTGAATAAAAATCAATTAATTAAACCAATTGAAAGCAAAGTAATTTGGTTGTAATTAATATACATTGATTGTTATATGATTGTTAGTTGATTGTATATAATTCATTAAGTGTTAATGAAATTGAGTTAATGAAATTGGAAGTTAAAGTAATTGAATTTCAATTGGAAGTTAAGTGAATCTTAAATAAAATTGAATTTGATTTGGAAGTGAACCAACTTGAATATAAATTAGTGAATATAAACTAATTGGAAATGAATGTTAGAACATCCACTGTTAATGAATCAAATGTGATTTAAATTGAAAACCTATTTCATTAAATATTAATGAGAATATGAATGAATATTTATTGTTTATGAATGCTAGTTGGTTGATGGTTGAACATATTGCTTTTGTTTCATTTGCTATGTTGACATATATAGTTATTATGTTGTTATATGTTGTATATCGATACTATTGTCTATATACATGTTCCCATGTTGTTTATTGAGTGTTTAGTAGGTGCGGATCGCGTTTGCTTCGCATTTGGAGCTCGCTTTCGCGCTATATTAGCCGTATATGCTCGCTAATAAAATATAAGGTACATATCTCGGATTACATACCGTACTTTTATACTTTTTCCCTTCGGGATGCCTCACTACTTGATGAGATGTATATTTGTGATATACATACTGTCATTTTTTTTTCGGATCGAGCCGCGCAAAGGAGACTATGGCGAATTTTTCCGAAAATTTAAGGCGTTAGAAAAAGTTTGAGAAAATTGGAAAGTTTTGAAAACTTTAACTTTGATTTAGAATTGAAAGTTAAACAATAGTAGTTGTTTTTGAATGGATAACTAAGTATGATTTGAAAACTTAGTAAAGTTATTGTAAGAAGTTTAACTATGGGTTTATGGAAAGTTAATCGATTCTGTAACTTTTCTTACTTGTTAATTTCGAGGACGAAATTCTTTTAAGGGGGGAAGATTGTAACGACCCAGAATTTTATTTAATTAAAATTTGTATATTTAATTAATTTTAAAAATTAATGAGTGAATTTATGAGTCGAATAAATTTATTTTGAATAATTGGATTTAATTGGATAATTAAATCGATAATTTAATATGTTAAATTATGGAAATAATTGAAAATTGAGTTAAATATGATTGAAAATGGTTTGTAAAATTTTATTTTATCAAGTTGGAGTTAGAATGATATTTTAGAACTTTTAAAATCGAATTAAGAGTTAATTTGTGAAAATTGAATATTTTAATATTTAATCGACTAGTGAAAATAGTCAATTTTTGAACAGTCTCAGAATTGGACGAAACTAGTTCCATTGGATCCGTAATAGTTAGTTATTATCGGATTTCAATTTTCGTAGCAATCGGAGCTATCGTTTGATCGTGGCAGCTCGAAACGCATCGAATTGTTTTTAATATTAATTTGGCGAGTTAAAATAGCCATTTTTCAAAAAGTCTCGGATTTCGATGAAATCAGTTTCAACGGATCCGTAATGTGATATTATTGTAAGGTTTCAAATTTCGTGTCAATTGGATTTACCGTTTGTCCGGTACAAATTAAAACGCCTAGGAAATCGTTTAAATCGGTTTAATTTAAATCGAACGTTTATTGCCATAACTCGCACAGATGTCCGAATTAGCTTCCGAAACATGTTCCATTGTGTCCGAAACGCGGGGTAAACCCTAGAAACGCTGGTTACGGCGCGTAAATTGGAGTTTGGAATTCCCGGATGAATAGTGTTCAACGATTTCCTATAAATACAACTTAAATTCACAAAAAAAAAAATTAACCTAAACCTAAAAACCCTAGCCGCCGTTACTTCCTTCAATGGCCAGGAAGTCGCCATTTTCTTTCTCAAAATTCTTCCAATCCGTAACTCATTTCGAAAAACTTACAACTGCAAAAACGTAGAGCATTGGAAGGGCTTTCGATCCATACGGCTACTTAGTCGAATCGTCGACCAGAGACGAAGAATTTAGCTCGCGTTCACCGACGTTTGCGCACGTTTTTTTGGAGTCATGGTGCAGCCGAGCTTACTAGGGGCGTGGCCGTGGGTAGCGTTCGTCGCAAGCTTTCGCGTGGTATCGTCTGATCGTGGTGGAAGTGATGGATTTGGTGGCGATACTTAGGGCATAGGGGCGGCTAGGTGGGTTTCTTGTTCGTGCTTTGCCTGATGATGGAAGAAGAAAGAAAGGATGGCTTGGATTTGCAGGTGATACGATGGACGGCCAGGATGTATTTGGGGTGAAAAAATTTAAAAAGTTGTTGTGATTTATATATATAAAATCGTGTAAACTTTGAAAATTGATATCTTTTTCATACGAGGTTGAAAACGCGTGAAACAAGTTGCACTGGAATCGTATGGACGAGCACTACGCGATGGAATTGGGTAGGAGTCATTTGGAGTTAGTGAGAATTTCGGGTAAAATTAAACGTCCGTTTAATTTTATTCGAAATAAATCGCTAAAACGAAATTGAAATCAAGGTGAGAACTTCTCACTCAATCGAATCAGTTTCGATTTTTATTTTAAATAGTTAGATTTAAAATATTTGAATGCATGTTTGAATGATGATTGATATCTATTGATTGTTAAAATAGACATTATGCGCCGTTAGTAAGCGGATGTTATTTATTAAAAACATATACCGCGAATATTTCATAAACAGTGAAATTGGTATTATATATAATAGCAATATATATATATATATATTGGCACATGTATATATTGGAGTTATTGATTTCCCGCATTTGTGTAGCGGATGAGACCCTATTGCGCCGTCTATTAAGCGGATAATATTTTAAATCCCATATACCGCGATAATTTCATACTGGAGCGAAATTGGTATTGTGCTAATGTTTGTGGATGCAGGGAAACAGGTTGGAGGGATCCAACTGGATTCCTCAACAGTATTTATTTGATTATGGATATTTCGATATTCGTTGATTATCATATTGATATATGATGTCGTTGTAGTCGTGATTAACTATTTGGTATGTAGCATCATTGGACCAAATTTTGGAATTTTAAAAAGATTTTTAAAGTGATTTTTGAGAATATAAAATATTTTTTGGAATTGATCCATTACAGATAAATAACGTTATAATTTTAAAAGTTATAAAAATTATGATTTTTGAGAAATATAGTTAAAAGTTGATTTTTGAGAAATATGGGTTAATGATTTTATAAAATAGTTTAAATTTGGATTTCTGAATTTATTGTGAAAAGTTTAAATATAGGATTTATAGAAATTTGATTTTTTTATAAATCAAAATGGTGAAATTATAAAGGAGAGCAAAGATGTTTTAAAATAATAGTATAAATTGATTTTTATAAAGGATTTATAAATTGATATTTATAAATGAAAATATTTGAATTATAAAACGAGTTTTTATAAGGGTTAGAATGAATTGGAAATGAATTTCATAAATGAATGAAATTTATAGAATTATAAACGGTGAAGTTATAAATGGAATTTTATAAGCAGTAGGTTTATAAAATTTATAAAGTTATTGAAAGAATAGATTTGGATAAATAATTGAATCTTATAAGTTATAAGATTTATAATTATGAAGTTCAAAGGAACGATTTTGCAAACAAATAAATAATAAGTATTTCACTTATGATTTGATCTTTTGTTTTATAATTGAGTTATAAATTGAATAGGTTAATAAAGGAACTTATAAAAGGAAGTTGTTATAAAATAAATAGAAATGGAGTTATAAACGTTGTTTTATAAATCTGCAAACGACTTATTTTGATAAGTAAATTGTTGTAACCTATTAATGGAGTTATATTCACGTTTTCACTGTGAATAATCCTTTGAAATGAAATGTATAGAAATGATGAAATTGGTTAACGTAGTATATTCACGTTTTTGAATAGTGAATAATATGTTAAAGAAAATGTTTAGATTTGATGTTTTAAATAGAATTAAAACGATCTAACGATGTTTTAAAATGTGTTAAGATTCGAAACCATAGATTTCAACATTCATTGTTGAAATAGACGTTTTCGAGAAATAAAAGGAAATTATGGACTATAACACTGCTGTTATAGTAAATGATTTCCGAAAGGAAATGTTTTGTATAGTATTGGGATTTATATATCTATTTTAATTTCGAATCCCTATACTAGTGATTTTGGGTTATCGTAACGATGTTTTACGTAACATTCGTTTTGGCCCAAATAAATATGTTTAAGAGGATGATTTCCTTAAAGAATGAAATATATACTTAATCTCGATTTAAGTATATTGAATATTTTCCAAAGTTTGAAAATAAATAAAATTTGTGAATTACTTATGAATAAATGAGTATGGAAATGTTTTCCAATATAAAGTGAATATTTTGAGAATTTATCTTTTTGAAGATAAATTGAAAAGGAATATTGAAACCTGTTGAAAAATCGTATATCAGTAGATATTGTGAAATATAAATTCACTATGGAATTTATAAAAGAAAGGGGAACTTGTTTAAAAATAAATATTGATTTATTTTTGAGGTATTGAAATAATATATCTTGTAAAGATATTTTGGAAAATAAATAATTTGGAGAATTATTTGGAAACTGGTGATGTGTGCATATCCATCGATAGTTCAATAACCGACTATCAATATTTCCCTTTGAATGGGTAATTGATGTGATTTGTTTGAATTTGAATGCCACACTTATTTTTGAATAAGCGCTCACTATTCGGGTTAACCGGGAAAGTACCATGGGGTCGTATAACCCATTCCGAATATGTGATACGTCGTTATGAATTGCATTTGAAGACCGGTGTTGAAGACCGGATCTTTTTGAAAGCGAAAGGACAACTCGTCGATTGTCTTTGCACCGAGTAGCTACGGTATAGAGACTCCCTATGTGATGGGAAGTCCGGACATGATTAGAGATTATCCGGATTGCAAGGACTTCTTTGTAAGTGCCTTCGGTTTTGTTCGAGCCTGGAACAGACTTGTATGGATTGTATGTCTGACATTACAAGTTGAGATATAAAGCCGATTTCTTTCAAATATATTTCTGTTGGTGGCGGAGAATTTATTTTTTTAGCTTAACACCCTTCTCTGAGACGTACGAGCTCAGAGGTTATATAGTTGATGGTTATCAGCGATATATTCCCAATTTGGTAATGTGACATGCTGAATGTTGCTGTGAAATGATCATTGTGTTGATTATTTGTGATAGGATCATTAGTTTGATCATCTATCTTGGTGATCATTTCTATGATCATTTGTTGACCCAAAGCATGGCTTTTGTATAAAGTATGTTTTTTGTGGACGAGACTTCGTCGAGCCTCACAAACCGGTAATGTCCGAAACAGGAATTGTGCGGCAAGGTTTTCAGGGATCGCTTCCCTAGGGTATGACCATTCCTTCTGGAAAAGGGTAGTATCATGGTATGGAGCCCAGATACTTACTCATGTTGAAACACTTATTTTTATGGTGTGATGTTGGTTAGAGAGCTCTCGTTTAAAGGTTCCAAAGGACCGGGGGTGGCATATCTGAGGGTTTGTAATATTCCTTGGGAAAAGGGGTTCCCGGCTTTGTTTAGCGGAGAACGGTTTGGTTCTCGGGGCGTCCATCCAGAGGCGTTTCCATGTGGCAATGGGAAGTTCCTTGGCATGACCATTTGTTGGAAAATCCATTATTCAAATACGAGCCTTGTATGGTTTTAGTTGTATAACCTGCTATGGAATGTGGCGGTAACCCGCTATTGAACATGGTAGCTATAGTAGGCATAGTTCGAAATGTCTATGTTGGCTAAGATTTATATCTTTACTTTCGAAATGAATTTTCTCTACACTATGCACTAGTAATAATATCAAATGTTCTTTTTAATGCGTATCAAGCATCTTTGACTATCATAAGGAGAAATCTCCTTCGATTCTGCGTTTGCATTGTGTGTGTGTGCGGGAGGCCTTATGGTAGTCTCATTCTTAAAAGCATTGCGAATTGACTTTAAAAATATTCCTCTATTTTTGATTTTAAAGATAAATAAACTGTTTTGAGTTCTCACACCAGTCACATGACTGACTCGGAGTTTATTTTTTTCCTTCCTAAACTCTGGGTGCCCACCAATTTCCACACGGGCAGTCAAGAGTAAGATTTATCAGGATATTCTGGATATTCTGGAGTTGCTGGAGGCAAGATGGATGGCATGGCGTAATTACTAGTATATAGTATTTCCTTTTCCGCTGCACTGTTTATTGTTGTTGTTGTACACTCTGATGATATGATGTAATGTGATGTAATGTAATAACTGATATAGTTCTTTGTTTAAAGATTATTCATTTATTATTATATGTTGTTCCGCTGCGAATTGTGAGATTCTGATATTGTTCTGTTGTTTTCTTTTTGTTCTGTTCTTTCTATTTTCTTTTCTCTCTATTTTCTATCTTTTTCTCTCTTCTTCTACCTCTTTCCTTTTCTTAAACCATAACATTTCGGGTTTCCGGCATTCGATTTCTCGGAAGTCGATAAAGTGAGTGTCGATGTTGAATTTTCGAAAGTCGAAAATTTCTGGGGCGTTACAGTAACGACCCGCTATTTTGGACCATTCAAATTGACAAAAAAACCATACATATCTGACTTGAATAATTCAAAATACCGAATTGTTAATTAAAATTTGGCAAAACCTAAAATATACAGTAAATAAATCAATCACAGATCACAGAGTAATATAATGCAACGGAATAGATAAAGAATAGTAGTTCATGAAGCTACTATATACATCAAAGTTAGAAAAAACAACCGAATAGTTCAAATGCAGTGAAGTCTCTAATGCAACAGATGACTTCTCTGAACCAATCAACTGGAAAGGCTGGAATATGAATCGATATTTGGATTTTCAAATGAAGCTCCGAACTCCAAAGGTGAGTCTCAAATGTTGTATCACTCAGTCTGACCCGAGCGCAAAGCAAAACACAGAACACTCGTGTGACGATCGTGATTTTTCGTTGACGAAAACCGACATCAATACGTCCACTGTATCAACTGCCGAGCAATCGAAAGCCGAAAAACCGTAACGTTAGGGTTTAAGAAAAAGAAAAAGGTAGAAGAAGAGAGAAAAATATAGAACAGAACAGAAGAAATAACAGAACAACATCAGAATCTCACAATTCGCAGCGGAAGAACATATAATAAATAAATGAATAATCATTAAACAAAGAACTATATCAGTTATTATATTACATTACATCATCAGAGTGTACAACAACAAACAACATCAACAGCGGAAAAGAAATACTATATACTAGTATACGCCATGCCATCCATCTTGCCTCCAGCAACTCCTGAATTCCAGAATATCCTGATAAACCTTAACTCTTGACTGCCCGTGTGGAAATTGGTGGGCACCCAGAGTCTAGGAAGGAAAACAATAAACTCCGAGTTAGTCATGTGACTGGTGTGAGAACTCAAAACAGTTTATTTATCTTTAAAATCAAAATCGAAGAATATTTTTAAAGTCAATTCGAAATGCTTTTAAAAATGAGACTACCATAAGGCCTCCCGCACACACACACAATGCAAACGCAGAATCGGAGGAGATTTCTCCTTATGATAGTCAAAGATGCTTGATACGCATTTAAAAGAAACATTTGATATTATTACTAGTGCATAGTGAGGAAAACATTTCAAAAGTAGAATATTAATCTTAGCCAGCATAGACATTTCGAACTATGCCTACTATAGCTACCATCCAAACAGTGGGGCGCCACCATAAGTGAATGATAGGTTCTACAACTAATACCATACAAGATCGTATTGTTTCTTTGGATTTCCAACAAATGGTCAGGCTAAGGAACTTCCCATTGCCACATGGAAACGCCTCTGGAATGACGTCCCAAGAACCAAACCGGATATCTGCCAACACAAGGCCGGGTTACCCCTAACTGGGTAACTACTGACACGAATATGTCATCCCCCGATCGTAACCTATCTATCCGAGAATCCTCGATTTCCAACAACCACAAAATATGCAGCAACAACATAGGTTAAATATCTGGGCTCCATACCATGATACCACCTCTATCCAGAAGGAATGACATACACTAAAGGGGCGCTACCCCCTAATAACCTTGTCGCATCCTTCCTGTTTTGACCATTTTCGGGGTGTGAGGTACGACGAAGTCTCGTCCACAAAGCCACGCTTTATACAAAAGTCGTGCTTTAGGTCAACAAATGATCATAGAAATGATCACCAAGATAAATGATCAAATAAATGATCCTATCACAAATGATCAAACAATGATCATTTCACAGCAACACTCAGCATGCCACACTACCAAATTGGGAGTATATCACTAATAACCTTCAACTATATAACCTCTAAGCTCGTACGTCTCAGAGAAGGGTGTTAAGCTAAGAGAATAAATTCTCCGCCACCAACATAAATATATTTGAAAGAAATCAGCTTTATATCTCAATTTGTAATGTCAGACATACAATCTATACAAGTCTGTTCCGGGATCGAACAGAACCGAAGGCACTTACAAAGAAGTCCTTGCATTCCAGATATTCACTAATCACGACCGGACTTCCCATCACTAAGGGTGATAAAACCTCTATATCGGAGATCAGCCGATGTAGAGTAACTCGACGGTAATCTTTCCGTTTTCGCAAATATCCGGTCTTCAACACCGGTCATCGAATGCAATCCATAACGACGTATCACATACTCGGAATGGGTTATACGACCCCAAGGTCCTTTCCCGGCTAACCCGAATAGTGAGCGCTTATTTTAAAAATAAGTGTGGCATTCAAATTCAAGCAAATCACAACAAATACCTATTTAAAGGTAAATGTTGATAGTCAGATTATTTAACTATCAAATAGGCATGCTCAACATCACCCAATTCAAAAAAAATTCCCAAATTATTTACTTCCCAAAATATCTTTACTAGATATATAATTTCCCACACTTCAAACATTTGAAAACTAATTTTCAAATCACTTTTCAATCCTTTACCATTTTCGAAAACAAATTTCAATCATTTTCCGTTCTTGGAAATACTTTCATTTCAAAATGGTTTATTTAAACCAATTAAATAAATCCTTAACGATTTACTTTATATTTACGTTCCGAATCCGTAAATTAATTCCCATAATTTCAAAAATAAATCAACACTTATTTTTAAACAAATTCCCCTTTTTATTTATAAATTCCATAGTGAATTTTCATTCCTAAATATTTATGAATATACGATTTCAAGTATTCATTGTCAATTTACCTTCAAAAAGATAAATTCTCAAAACATTTCATTTCACATTGGAAAAACATTCCCATACTTATTTATTCATAAGTAATTCACAAATCCATTCAATTTCAACACTTGGAAAATATTCAATATACTTAAATCGAAAATTAAGTATATATTTCATTCTTTAAGAAATCATTCTCTTAAACACATTTGTTTGGGCCAAAATGAATGTTACGTAAAACATCGTTACAACGACCCAAAATCACTAGTATAGGGATTCAAAGTTTAAATAGATATATAAATCCCAATACTATACAAAACATTTCCTTTCGGAAACCATTTACTATAACAACAGTGTTATAGTCCACCATTTCCTTCTATTTCTAAAAAACGTCTATTTCAACAATGAATGTTGAAATCTATGTATTCGATACTTAATGCATTTTAAAACGTCTTTAAAATCATCAACTTCATTTCATAATGTTCCTTCCCCAAAAACATATCCATTTCACTTAATAATATATTCACTGTCCAAAATCGTGAATATAATTCCTTTCATATATTCCTTTATCCAACTTATCAAATTCAATTGATTTCGGATTTATAAACAACGTTTATAAACTACGTTTATATTTTTATAAACTTCTATTTATAAAAATCCTTTTTATATCTCATTTTAAATGCCAAAATCCGATTTATAAGTTGATTACTTATAAATCTTATATTTTACAAAATCTATCCATTTTATATATTCATATTTCACAAATTTATAAATCACAATTCACTTATGAAATCCATTTTTTATTTTACTTTATTACTTATAAAAACTTGTTTTATAATTCCAGTATTTTTAATTTATAAATGTCAATTTTATAAATCTTTTATATAAACCGTTTATAATAATTCTAAATTCCCAATTAAACCATTTTATAAATTAATCACTATTTATTTCAAAAATCTTAATTTGGTTATATTTTACAAAAATTATAACTTTTATAACATTAAACTTATAACGTTAATTTATTTAAAATAAATCAAGTCAAGATTTCATAAAACGTATACTTTCAAAAATCACTTTAAAAATTCCTTTAAAACCAAAAATCATTATTTTAAAACTTCAAAAATGGATCTGATGATGCAACAGCACCAAATAGTCAATCACGACATCCAAATATCATATATCGATATGATAATCAACAAATATCAAATCTGTAAATGTAACGACCCGTTAAATTTATGATATTTAATAAAATGAATTAATATAATTTCTAATTTGGTTAAAAATAAATGTAGAAATTTGGTATAGTGGTTGCAATTTAGTGTAACTATAAAAATTTATGATAATAGATGTGGATAATGTAAATTGTCACAACTTGATTAAAGTAATTTTTAAGAAACAAATAAATGTGAATTTGTGAATGTTAAAATAAATATTAACTTAAATGGTGTTCATTAATACAAAGATGTAATTAGTGTAGACAGTAATAATTTATGCCTGTAGTGAAAGGAAAAGAAAACTAATAGAAACATAAAATTTATTTTATGTAAACATTTGATTCAATTAAGGGAATTAAATTATAATAAATGGTCATTTAATAAATTCAACGTTTGTGAGAAATCATAATAGTTGTGTAAAATGTGTACAAACTTGGATTTGGAAGTTTATTGGATTTATAACGGTTTTGTTATTAAGTGTATGAGTTTAAAAGTTATTCCCTTTTGTAAAGTTATAGAAGAATGCATAAAGATATAAACAGGGCTTAATAGAATTGGCACTTAATGAATTGAATAAATTACCCATTTATGTAGATATGTATAGTGAAATAAATGGCCTAAGCAAATTAAAATGGGATAATCATTGAGATTTGTACTATGAAAATAAATAGTAACATTTATTTGCAAGGAATAAAAGACTATTTAGGTGACTAGAATTTGGAGTAATGACTATTGTATGTTACCTACCCTAGTTTCTTGTTAATTTAGATTTTGGGAATCAAATTCAATTTATCCGCCAATTTACCGCAGTTAAAGTGAAATGAATTGGTGATTGAGAAATGTTAAATACAAATAAGATGTAAACCAAAGAAAATCCCATTTGTAATAAATTATGTAGAATAAAGTAAAGAAACTAGGAAATGAAAATGTGAAAATGTGGATGCAGTGAGATCTTAAGTGATAATAACCTTGTTAGGCAAGTGATAACGGAATTTTGTGTATATGTAATATTTACTGGTGTGTCAAGTAATAAACACATGGATGCAATAAAAGGAAAGTTGGTAGCAATCTATATATGTTATTTATCTTACTTAGTATATTAAATAAGGTATGGAATTCAAATTTTAATTAAAGGAGTTGGTAGCACGTTAGTAGGAAATAATTGTAAGGGTGGGATAACAACTACTATAAACTACCTAATTTTAATGAGTCAATGAACTTATTTGAAATAACGTTCATCTAAATATGAGTAATTAAAATGGCGGGGTCAACAATAAACGTTACTTTAGAATTAATTTATATTTTAACGGAAGTGTGAAAGTAAAGCAATAGAAGCGTAAACTTATCAAGGTAGAATTTAGTAGTGTAATGAAAAAATGTTAAGAATGTTATAGTATAATGATTGATTGGAAATCAAAATTTACTTGTTTGAATGTAACTTTAGGGAAATTGGATTTAATTAAAATAAAAAGGAAGAAAAAAAAATTGGATGAAATTTAATGTTGGAATATTATGTAAATATAAACTTAGATAAAATTTAAGGATATCTACGTAATAGAGTGTAAAACCAATGTTAATTTCATCTATTTAATACTAATAGGTTAATAATAGAATGAAGAGTAAATTTAATGTTATGTTAATATGAATTAAGGTAATATTGGGGATTAATGTGAATTTTCTTCATAATATGATAAGTTGTAGAATACAACGTAAACTTAAGTATAACCTTTGGATTGAAAACATTGTTAAGGGTTACCTGTTAAATTTGGATGGAATTGGCAATAAATGTTACACTTATGGGTAAGGAAATAAAAATGTCCAGAATTTGAGTATATTAAGAAATGGGGATTGAAATTGAAATCTTGCAACGAATCTAATAATACGTTACATAAGTGTTAAATTAAGGTAACATTTGGAAAATATGATAATGATTTTCAAATTGAACAAGTTGTGGAATTAATAAGGATGGAAGAAAAAAAAAATCAAGATTTATTTTATTTATTGGAATGAAAAATTTATAATTTGATTTATTGCGAATAATTGAAATTTAATTTGGTAATTGGCGAAATGATTAATGATTGAATTAACATAGAACTTGTTGTTAGTTATTGAAATTATTTAAGAAATCAAAGGAGAGAAATTTTATAAAATTTTAAATTTTGTAATTGGATTGGCTAAAGTGGGAAAGTGGAATTAATCAACGTTGTTACTTTTATCTCCTTCCCTATTAGATCCTTATGTGATTGCATCCACATTTATTGTTGATTATTCCTATATATTGTCAACAATTAATCGTACTTGATGTATGTTTAGCAATTTTGTCACACAGTTAAAGTATGAATATATATATATGATGTATTCAAATTTTTCTGTATCTAGCACTTAATTAATTTAGAATCAAACTAACGAAACGTGTCATTTATTTTTGTCCCTCCATATTCATTTTCTTTCTAATTAATAAATACCTCTTTTTAATACCTGCTACTTAAAAAAAAAAAAAAGGACTGTTCGTATTTGCTATATTTCAATACCAAGTGTTCATATTCACTTTATTTCTAATTAATAGCAGCCTCTCCTTTCAAATCTATTTATCCCTAAACCAAACTCTAACCTTATAAATAACCTACTTCTTATTCTTCTATTACATTTTGTTTCTCCTAACTCTAACCCTAGCCTCCATGGTATTCTTCTTCTTCTTCTTCTTCTTCTTCTTCTTCTTCTTCTTTTTTCTTGTTTTTCTCAAAGCTCCTTATTATCTCTCATTTTAATTTTTTTTCTTTCTCTTCAAATATTCTTCTTCTTCTTCTTCTTCAAATTTACTTCTATTTCAAACTTTCTTCTTTTCAAATCTAGATCTTCTCTTCCGTTTTCAGTTCTTATTTTAATCATTTTTTTCAATTCTTCTTTTTCAAATCTTCTTTTTCTTTCAAACCTTTTAAAATACATACATTCATATAATAAGGAGGAAAATTAAAGTAAATCGAAATAAAAGAAAAATTACGGAACAAAGTTAGCAATCAAGAAGAAGCATATGCGTTTTTCACGAGGGAAGGTGGATGCGGCACGGTATTTTATTTTTGTTTTGTTTATTTTTTTTTTATTTCAATTGCAAATCGTTTAATTGTGATAACTTTCACATACGAACTCCGTTTCACACGAAATTTCTTTTGTTAGGATCGTAATTAAATTCCGGATCTGATGACGCTGGTTTGGATAAATTTAGAGGCCATCAAATTTTGGGTTTAAATCGGATTTACATTCGATTTAAATTCAATAGGTGAGTGTTTTGACCCACTCACAATTACTAGAAGCTTTTATGTTTGTTAAATAAATTTTAGAAATGAATAAAAATTTATTTATGAGTATTTGGCATGTTTATTTCATTCATATCTGTTGAATTGCATTTTATTAAATTTAACTGTTAATTTAATTGATTTATTGTGTATTAATTGACTGTTGGAAATTTTTGTTGCATATGAATTGCTAGTTAACAGTTGTATAAATTATTACTGAATAAACTGTTAGATTAATAGTTGATAAATTTAATTTGAATAAACTGCCAGTTATCACCTGTTATATATGATCATATATATAATTGTTATTGATTGATATTGATCGATGTTGTGATTGGATGATGGATGTGTTGTTGAATGAATGTTTTATTTGGATATCATTAAACTGCAAGTTAGTATGCATTTACATTTCATTTGGGATTACGGTTTGAAATGATATACAACCGCAGTTTTATTTTTTATTTTTATTTTTAAATTGCGGATTGAAATGATAAATATCCGTATCACTTGACCATAGGATAGAAAACTATATACATGCACCGCGGTCTATATATAACTATTTTTAATGTGATTTCTATGCTTTGGATGGAATACGGTTTATAAAAATATTAAATTTTATACTGAATAAATGTTTTCTTCCATATTTATATACAAATGAAGTTGAAAATTTTGAAATAAAAAGGTGTATAAATCTCTTTATTAAAATGGAAGAAAATTTAGTAAATGGAGTTTGATAATTTATATCCTATGTTTAAATGTTAAGTTGGAAATTTTAAGATATGATATTTATAATTGGATTTTCCCAAAATAAATTAAATGAATATTCTAGTATAATTTGAATTGGAAAATATATATAATTTATTACTAGAAATTGAAGTCTTATAAATTATGGATTCTATGTGAATATTCAAGGCTAATTAATAGAACATTTGATTTGAAAGAATAAAATCCAACTTTAGTTGAAATATTTATACTCAAAATGGATATACGTATATATATGAATTTATTGAAATGGTTTTGGAACTTGAAGCGATATTAAATTTTGGTTTTAACTTTAAATAAAGAAATGTATTGTAAAGCCACGAGAAATATTTCTTTTCAAAGTAACATTTAAGTTAAACCACTTATTTTATATACTGTTGAATATCCAAACCATTTAGTTTTGAAAGTAATGGTTTTAAAACTATGGATTTCGAAGTATTATGTTGAAAGTTAATATTCAAATATTTGGTTACAAGGAATTATAAATTTTAAAAGTGGCATAATTTTTGGAAAAGATTTATATTTGGGAAATGATATCATTGATTTGGGTTTTATAAAATAATATCAAAATGAATCTTTTTGGGTTTTAAAGAAGAAATGATATCGTAATATTATGGTTTTGAAATGGATTATATTTTGGTTTTAAAGTATAAACTATTTTTAAATGACCGCGGTGTTATAATAACGATTGGTTGGCAAAGAGACCGGGATCGGATATGGACATACTCTCTGTCGATACCGAAAACCACTTTGACTAACCGTGTACGCGGTGGAGATTCCAGAATGAAGTAGGTTGGGGCGACGTTTCCTGTAAGGTAAATACGTGGGCCCGACTCCCGTGAGTTGGCATAAGGTGGCTAAAACAGGAGCGATTGACGGGTTAATGAGGTCATTCCTCTGATCGGACACTCCTCTTCGATATTATACTTCGACTTTGGATTGATTCAGTGGCCACTTCTATTTTTGATTTTGGGGGAGTTTGTTCGAGGTGGGCGGTAGCTGCGGCTACGTGTTACCATCGACCCGGAAGCGTAATTGGTATATCTACTCTGGCATTGCCTAGTTGTACCGTGTCACCTACCCTATCGCGCCTTATACGATTTTGGTTTTGTACCATACCTATGGAGTGCCCTCTGACGATGCCCTGTACGGGGGAGATTACGGTACTGTATAGACTATGGGAATATATTCTGTGTTAAGGTGGAAAATGTAAAGCCTTAACGCTATTTAAAAGTAAGTTTATTTTACAATTAGACACTATTATAATAGCGCAATATACTACATAGTAAATAGTTTAACGGATCCTTAGGAGATGTAAATCCCGAGCATCTCTTAAGTTACAGTACTCATATTTATTTCTGTAAAATTTAACTTACATAAGATCTTTTAGTTCTGACTCGAGTGTTTTTGTCTTTTCAAATTCGCTCGGGTCAGTCCGAGCGTTTCAGGATTTGAAGATTTAGCTTTGGAAGACGAAGACGAAGATTTGTATTATTATTATTTATACTAGTGCACTACACCATTTAATTCCGCTACATTGTTGTATTGGTATGTGTAACTCTGATATTTATTGCACAAGAAAAATAAATTATTTTGTAAAACAGTTTCATGAACTGTATATTTGATTATTATATTTTATCCTTCCGCTGTGAGATTCTGTTTTGTTTTATTTCTTCTCTATCTTTCTCATTTACCCCATAACAATCCGACCTTCCGTATGGTTTGAACTGGCACGTGTGTCTGTTTAAATCGTACGAAAAAGGCGGGACGTTACATCTGGTATCAGAGCTTTGGTTTAGCGATAAACCTTGGCTTTGTGGGGTTTGACTCTTCGTTAATAGGGTAGAAATACCCTATGGGAGTCGCTGAGAGTATATATATGAGAGAGCGTAATTGTTAGTGTTATAAAAAGATTTTGATATTGTGTTAATCTGTTCCGTTTTGTATTTATAAATTCTGGTTGATGCATGGGACGCTATGTCATCAATAGGGATTTCTAAACACTTAATAGGACAGACCGACATAATATTTGTTTTAATACAGGTGAATGAAATAATTTTGCCTATTATATTTTCTATATATAAAAATATTTTTATAAAGATATATATATATATTTGGTTGCTATAGATTGGGTGTTAGGAAATAAAAATATTTATAATAATTGAAGCTAAGTTGAAATTATAATAAATCAAATTGGAGATTTTAGAACTTAAGTCCGGAAATTTTTGAAAATTTGCTTTCAAAGGATTTATGAAATATAATGATTTGGTTTATAAGTATTTTAAAGATTTAGTATAATTTGGAAGAATTGTGTAAAAGAAGATTTTGGAGAAGATAAATTCTGTACTTTCCTCTCTGTCGCTGGAAAATAATTTCGGTGATGGCGGCCGCATCATCGACTTTCATTTTCGAGTTTCGAAAGGGAAAGGCCACTGTAGTAAATTCTACTGCAGATTTGTTTTGAAATTAATTGAAATTTTAATTGTTTAAAGATAATTAGAGATATAAAAGTTGTAAGAAATTAATTATTTATTATTTTAAATAATTTGAAATTCGACCCGGTATTTAATTCTAAAATTTCCATTAATTAAATTGTTTAAACTATCTTAGTGGAATAAAAGGTAGGTAAGTAATTGAATTGAAACCTCTAATTGAAATAAGAGAATAATTGCAAAGCTATAAAGAGGAATTTGCATACATATGAGACAAAGAGTAATAGGATAAACATTAAATTTAATTAAAAGAATGGAGATTAAACTTGTATAAGTTCAATTGCAATTTCCTTAACATAAATAACTTACCCAAATATAAAAGTTGAAGTGTTAAATGAGAAACTGGAATTGAATATTTTACAAGTAGGAATTTAGGAAAAATGAAGTATTCAATAAATTACTGTTATAATAAGAATTTAATGGTATAAACTTAGGTTATAATTGAAATTTTACTGAAAAAGGGTTAAGAATTATTAATAGATGATATGAACCTAAGTATATAAAATGAAATTCAAAATAAGAATTGATTGTATGATTATTGACTTAAGTATGTTTTAATCTTCCCTATTCTAATATAATGGAAAGTAGGAAAAATTAAATGAATGCAATTCATAGTTAATGGATAAATAAAAACTTCCACTTATAAGAATAAATGTTAGCAGATTAAGAATTTAAGGGAAATCTTACAAGTGAAGAGTAAGGAAATGAAGATATTCAAAATATTTGTTGTTATTAATGAGAATTTATTTTATAAACTTAGGTAATAAAAGGAAACTTAAGTAATAAAAGGAAATACAAATATAATGAATTTTGGGATAATTGGAAAATAAAACTTGTAAGAACAAAGAAATCCCTCATAAATGAAGGGAAGAAAATCAAACACTGAAGTATGAAATAAATGTATAATAAGCTATTTTGGTGTTGATTTGAATTGTTTGGTTGATGTATGGTTGTTGGGTAAGGAATTTTGAAGTTGTTGGATGGAGAAATAATCTATCTTTGTTCCATCTAAGACTGTTGAGTAAAGGATGCACTTGATAGTTATTTTACATTTCGTACAATTTCGGAATTTGAACCTAACAAATAATTGTTTGTTTGATTGAATGATTTTGTTTGCGGTGTGTGCTGTTTGTTAAAATGTATGGTTGTTGCATTTGATTGGATATGAATGATTGAATCCACTAGAATTGTTCATTTTAAAATAAATATTTAACCTTTTAGGCTTATAAGAAAATACAGGTTATGGAAGCAACTGCTACTGCTTTTGGTTCCGTAATAATAAGCGTATTGCCCGACAAATAGGTACGTTTCCGGATTACGTATAAAGCGCTATTTTATATATTTTCCCGTGTTGGGATATTTTATTTTGGATATATATGTAATATATTGTATATTTGGATATTATATTTTCTCCAGAGTCCCTCCGTACAAAGGAGACTCTGCCAAAAATTTTCGTAAATTTTGGACTTAGAATTTTGTGAAAGTATTTTTCCAACTTTAATAATTCTAGTATTAAAGGATATAATGTTTATAAAACAAGTATATTTCATTAAAGGAAATTAATCCAGTAAAATATTGTTTATAAGTTAATATTTGAAATAAGATGCACTGTAAATCTTCCTCCTCCCTTCTTTTTCCTTTTCGGGGACGAAAAGTTTTGAGTGGGGGAGATTGTAACGACCCGTTAAATTTATGATATTTAATAAAATGAATTAATATAATTTCTAATTTGGTTAAAAATAAATGTAGAAATTTGGTATAGTGGTTGCAATTTAGTGTAACTATAAAAATTTATGATAATAGATGTGGATAATGTAAATTGTCACAACTTGATTTAAAGTAATTTTTAAGAAACAAATAAATGTGAATTTGTGAATGTTAAAATAAATATTAACTTAAATGGTGTTCATTAATACAAAGATGTAATTAGTGTAGACAGTAATAATTTATGCCTGTAGTGAAAGGAAAAGAAAACTAATAGAAACATAAAATTTATTTTATGTAAACAAAAGTATAGTTTTGAACAAACTTATGAAAATTGATAGAAACAGTGTTTGTAATCAGTTTGGTTATTTTATATTTGAAAGATAGAGATGTGTAAATACGTTAATGAATTTATAATGGGAAGGAATGGTAGAATGAAAAGAATATATATAATAATAAGCATTTGATTCAATTAAGGGAATTAAATTATAATAAATGGTCATTTAATAAATTCAACGTTTGTGAGAAATCATAATAGTTGTGTAAAATGTGTACAAACTTGGATTTGGAAGTTTATTGGATTTATAACGGTTTTGTTATTAAGTGTATGAGTTTAAAAGTTATTCCCTTTTGTAAAGTTATAGAAGAATGCATAAAGATATAAACAGGGCTTAATAGAATTGGCACTTAATGAATTGAATAAATTACCCATTTATGTAGATATGTATAGTGAAATAAATGGCCTAAGCAAATTAAAATGGGATAATCATTGAGATTTGTACTATAAAAATAAATAGTAACATTTATTTGCAAGGAATAAAAGACTATTTAGGTGACTAGAATTTGGAGTAATGACTATTGTATGTTACCTACCCTTGTTTCTTGTTAATTTAGATTTTGGGAATCAAATTCAATTTATCCGCCAATTTACCGCAGTTAAAGTGAAATGAATTGGTGATTGAGAAATGTTAAATACAAATAAGATGTAAACCAAAGAAAATCCCATTTGTAATAAATTATGTAGAATAAAGTAAAGAAACTAGGAAATGAAAATGTGAAAATGTGGATGCAGTGAGATCTTAAGTGATAATAACCTTGTTAGGCAAGTGATAACGGAATTTTGTGTATATGTAATATTTACTAGTGTGTCAAGTAATAAACACATGGATGCAAGAAAAGGAAAGTTGGTAGCAATCTATATATGTTATTTATCTTACTTAGTATATTAAATAAGGTTTGGAATTCAAATTTTAATTAAAGGAGTTGGTAGCACGTTAGTAGGAAATAATTGTAAGGGTGGGATAACAACTGCTATAAACTACCTAATTTAAATGAGTCAATGAACTTATTTGAAATAACGTTCATCTAAATATGAGTAATTAAAATGGCGGGGTCAACAATAAACGTTACTTTAGAATTAATTTATATTTTAACGGAAGTGTGAAAGTAAAGCAATAGAAGCGTAAACTTATCAAGGTAGAATTTAGTAGTGTAATGAAAAAATGTTAAGAATGTTATAGTATAATGATTGATTGGAAATCAAAATTTACTTGTTTGAATGTAACTTTAGGGAAATTGGATTTAATTAAAATAAAAAGGAAGAAAAAAAAATTGGATGAAATTTAATGTTGGAATATTATGTAAATATAAACTTAGATAAAATTTAAGGATATCTACGTAATAGAGTGTAAAACCAATGTTAATTTCATCTATTTAATACTAATAGGTTAATAATAGAATGAAGAGTAAATTTAATGTTAAGTTAATATGAATTAAGGTAATATTGGGGAATAATGTGAATTTTCTTCATAATATGATAAGTTGTAGAATACAACGTAAACTTAAGTATAACCTTTGGATTGAAAACATTGTTAAGGGTTACCTGTTAAATTTGGATGGAATTGGCAATAAATGTTACACTTATGGGTAAGGAAATAAAAATGTCCAGAATTTGAGTATATTAAGAAATGGGGATTGAAATTGAAATCTTGCAACGAATCTAATAATACGTTACATAAGTGTTAAATTAAGGTAACATTTGGAAAATATGATAATGATTTTCAAATTGAACAAGTTGTGGAATTAATAAGGATGGAAGAAGAAAAAAATCAAGATTTATTTAATTTATTGGAATGAAAAATTTATAATTTGATTTATTGCGAATAATTGAAATTTAATTTGGTAATTGGCGAAATGATTAATGATTGAATTAACATAGAACTTGTTGTTAGTTATTAAAATTGTTTAAGAAATCAAAGGAGAGAAATTTTATAAAATTTTAAATTTTGTAATTGGATTGGCTAAAGTGGGAAAGTGGAATTAATCAACGTTGTTACTTTTATCTCCTTCCCTATTAGATCCTTATGTGATTGCGTCCACATTTATTGTTGATTATTCCTATATATTGTAACCAATTAATCGTACTTGATGTATGTTTAGCAATTTTGTCACACAGTTAAAGTATGAATATATATATACACGATGTATTCAAATTTTTCTGTATCTAGCACTTAATTAATTTAGAATCAAACTAACGAAACGTGTCATTTATTTTTGTCCCTCCATATTCATTTTCTTTCTAATTAATAAATACCTCTTTTTAATACCTGCTACTTTAAAAAAAAAAGGACTGTTCATATTTGCTATATTTCAATACCAAGTGTTCATATTCACTTTATTTCTAATTAATAACAGCCTCTCCTTTCAAATCTATTTGTCCCTAAACCTAACTCTAACCTTATAAATAACCTACTTCTTATTCTTCTATTACATTTTGTTTCTCCTAACTCTAACCCTAGCCTCCATGCCATTCTTCTTCTTCTTCTTCTTCTTTTTTCTTGTTTTTCTCAAAGCTCCTTATTATCTCTCATTTTAATTTTTTTTCTTTCTCTTCAAATATTCTTCTTCTTCTTCTTCTTCAAATTTACTTCTATTTCAAACTTTCTTCTTTTCAAATCTAGATCTTCTCTTCCGTTTTCAGTTCTTATTTTAATCATTTTTTTCAATTCTTCTTTTTCAAATCTTCTTTTTCTTTCAAACCTTTTAAAATACATACATTCATATAATAAGGAGGAAAATTAAAGTAAATCGAAATAAAAGAAAAATTACGGAACAAAGTTAGCAATCAAGAAGAAGCATATGCGTTTTTCACGAGGGAAGGTGGATGCGGCACGGTATTTTATTTTTGTTTTGTTTATTTTTAATTTTTTTTTATTTCAATTGCAAATCGTTTAATTGTGATAACTTTCACATACGAACTCCGTTTCACACGAAATTTCTTTTGTTAGGATCGTAATTAAATTCCGGATCTGATGACGCTGGTTTTGATAAATTTAGAGACCATCAAATTTTGGGTTTAAATCGGATTTACATTCGATTTAAATTCAATAGGTGAGTGTTTTGACCCACTCACAATTACTAGAAGCTTTTATGTTTGTTAAATAAATTTTAGAAATGAATAAAAATTTATTTATGAGTATTTGGCATGTTTATTTCATTCATATCTGTTGAATTGCATTTTATTAAATTTAACTGTTAATTTAATTGATTTATTGTGTATTAATTGACTGTTGGAAATTTTTGTTGCATATGAATTGCTAGTTAACAGTTGTATAAATTATTACTGAATAAACTGTTAGATTAATAGTTGATAAATTTAATTTGAATAAACTGCCAGTTATCACCTGTTATATATGATCATATATATAATTGTTATTGATTGATATTGATCGATGTGTAATTGGATGATGGATGTGTTGTTGAATGAATGTTTTATTTGGATATCATTAAACTGCAAGTTAGTATGCATTTACATTTCATTCGGGATTGCGGTTTGAAATGATATACAACTGCAGTTTTATTTTTTATTTTATTTTTTAAATTGCGGATTGAAATGATAAATATCCGTATCACTTGACCATATGATAGAAAACTATATACAGGCACCGCGGTCTATATATAACTATTTTTAATGTGATTTCTATGGTTTGGATGGAATACGGTTTATAAAAATCTTAAATTTTATACTGAATAAATGTTTTCTTCCATATTTATATACATATGAAGTTGAAAAATTTGAAATAAAAAGGTGTATAAATCTCTTTATTAAAATGGAAGAAAATTTAGTAAATGGTGTTTGATAATTTATATCCTATGTTTAAATGTTAAGTTGGAAATTTTAAGATATGATATTTATAATTGGATTTTCCCAAAATAAATTAAATGAACATTCTAGTATAACTTGAATTGGAAAATATATATAATTTATTACTAGAAATTGAAGTCTTATAAATTATGGATTCTATGTGAATATTCAAGGCTAATTAATAGAACATTTGATTTGAAAGAATAAAATCCAACTTTAGTTGAAATATTTATACTCAAAATGGATATACGTATATATATGAATTTATTGAAATGGTTTTGGAACTTGAAGCGATATTAAATTTTGGTTTTAACTTTAAATAAAGAAATGTATTGTAAAGCCACGAGAAATATTTCTTTTCAAAGTAACATTTAAGTTAAACCACTTATTTTATATACTGTTGAATATCCAAACCATTTAGTTTTGAAAGTAATGGTTTTAAAACTATGGATTTCGAAGTATTATGTTGAAAGTTAATATTCAAATATTTGGTTACAAGGAATTATAAATTTTAAAAGTGGCATAATTTTTGGAAAAGATTTATATTTGGGAAATGATATCATTGATTTGGGTTTTATAAAATAATATCAAAATGAATCTTTTTGGGTTTTAAAGAAGAAATGATATCGTAATATTATGGTTTTGAAATGGATTATATTCTGGTTTTAAAGTATAAACTATTTTTAAATGACCGCGGTG
Organism: Allium cepa; assembly: GCA_030765085.1. NCBI lineage: Eukaryota > Viridiplantae > Streptophyta > Magnoliopsida > Asparagales > Amaryllidaceae > Allium > Allium cepa. The sequence goes on along the minus strand of CM060937.1, from coordinate 760,211,420 downwards.
TTATAATAACGATTGGTTGGCAAAGAGACCGGCATCGGATATGGACATACTCTCTGTCGATACCGAAAACCACTTTGACTAACCGTGTACGCGGTGGAGATTCCAGAATGAAGTAGGTTGGGGAGACGTTTCCTGTAAGGTAAATACGTGGACCCGACTCCCGTGAGTTGGCATAAGGTGGCTAAAACAGGAGCGATTGACGGGTTAATGAGGTCATTCCTCTGATCGGACACTCCTCTTCGATATTATACTTCGACTTTGGATTGATTCAGTGTCCACTTCTATTTTTGATTTTGGGGGAGTTTGTTCGAGGTGGGCGGTAGCTGCGGCTACGCGTTACCATCGACCCGGAAGCGTAATTGGTATATCTACCCTGGCATTGCCTAGTTGTGCCGTGTCACCTACCCTATCGCGCCTTATACGATTTTGGTTTTGTACCATACCTATGGAGTGCCCTCTGACGACGCCCAGTACGGGGGAGATTACGGTACTGTATAGACTATAGGAATATATTCTGTGTTAAGGTGGAAAATGTAAAGCCTTAACGCTATTTAAAAGTAAGTTTATTTTACAATTAGACACTATTATAATAGCGCAATATACTACATAGTAAATAGTTTAACGGATCCTTAGGAGATGTAAATCCCGAGCATCTCTTAAGTTACAGTACTCATATTTATTTCTGTAAAATTTAACTTACATAAGATCTTTTAGTTCTGACTCGAGTGTTTTTGTCTTTTCAAATTCGCTCGGGTCAGTCCGAGCGTTTCAGGATTTGAAGATTTAGCTTTGGAGGACGAAGACGAAGATTTGTATTATTATTATTTATACTAGTGCACTACACCATTTAATTCCGCTGCATTGTTGTATTGGTATGTGTAACTCTGATATTTATTGCACAAGAAAAATAAATTATTTTGTAAAACAGTTTCATGAACTATATATTTGATTATTATATTTTATCCTTCCGCTGTGAGATTCTGTTTTGTTTTATTTCTTCTCTATCTTTCTCATTTACCCCATAACAATCCGACCTTCCGTATGGTTTGAACTGGCACGTGTGTCTGTTTAAATCGTACAAAAAAGGCGGGACGTTACAGTAAATAAATCAATACAGTTGAGGAATCCAGTTGGATCCCTCCAACCTGTTTCCCTGCATCCACAAACATTAGCACAATACCAATTCCGCTCCAGTACGGAATTATCGCGGTATATGGGATTTATAATATTATCCGCTTAATAGACGGCGCAATAGGGTCTCATCCGCTATACAATGCGGGAAATCAACAAGTGCATTATATACATATGCCAATATATATATATTGCTATTATATATAATACCAATTTCACTGTTTATGAAATATTCACGGTATATGTTTTTAATAAATAACATCCACTTACTAACGGCGCATAATGTCTATTTTAACAATCAATAGATAACAATCATCATTCATGCATACATTCAATAATTTTAAATCTAACTATTTAAAATAAAAAATCAAAACCGATTCGATTGAGTGAGAAGTTCTCACCTTGATTTCAATTTCGTTTCAGCTTTTATTTCGAATAAAATTAAACGCGCGTTTAATTTTACCCAAAATTTTCGCTGACACCAATCGCTTCCAAACCAATTGCAGTGCGTAGTGCTCGTCAAAAAGAAGCCAACGCAAGTTGTTTCGTCGAATTCCGACCTCGTATGAACAAGTTACAGTATCTTAAACATCACACGATATAATTTATAATTTGTTTACAAATTTATTTTATTTTCTATACCCAAACACATCCAGGCCGCACATTTCAAAATTATCAGATCCAAGCCATCCACGCATTTCTCCTTCTCCTTCCCAGGTTATTGAATGAAAACGTGAACCCATACTTGCCGTCCAACCCCACACCTCGCGGCCACCATGCTTGGCTTCAGGATGATCAGAGAGCGCCATATTGAAGGCCTTTAAGCAAGCTACACTCGGCCCCAAAATCTCCAAGCTCGGTCAGCCGCCTCTCTCGAGAAACGTGTCGAAACCGAAGACAAACGCGGCCAAAATTTGCATCCATATGACGACGATAGCGCAAATCCACCGTTGGATACGAAGTACTCGAGGAGATCTGCGTTTTTCTAGTTGGAGGATTCGTGAAATTGTTTGTAGATTGGAATAAAAGGGGAGGGGAATGAACGAATTCTTAGCCATTAACAAGTTAGGGCCGGTGGCTGAAGCTATTGGCTAGGGTTTTGGCAAATAGAAGAGAAGGGGGGCTTTTATAGAAAATTTCACCAATTACTATTCACCCGGAATTTCCGAACTCCAAACGAAGCGTGCCGGTTGGCGTTCCTAAGGTTTACCCCGCGTTCCGAACACAATGGAACGTGTTTCGGGAGCTAATTCGATCATCTGTGCGAGTTATGGCTATAAACGTTCGATTTAAAATTAAACCGATTAAACGATTTTCTAGGCGTTTTAGCTTGCACCGGACAAACGGTAAATGCAATTGACACGAAATTTGAAACCATACAATAATATCACATTACGGATCCGATGAAACTGGTTTCGTCGAAATCTGAGACTTTTTGAAAAATGACTATTTTAACTCGCCAAATTAATATTAAAACAATTTCGATGCGTTTCGAGCTGCCACGGTCAAACGACAACTCCGATTGCTATGAAAATTGAAATACGATAATAAAAAACTATTACGGATCCAATGGAATTAGTTTCGTCCAATTCTGAGACTGTTCGAAAATTGGCTAATTTCACTAGTCCATTAAATATTAAAATATTCAATTTTCACAAATTAACTTGTAATTTGATTTTAAAAGTTCTAAAATATCATTCTAACTTCAACATGATAAAATAAAATTTACAAATCAATTTTAATCATTTTTAACCCTATTTTCAATTATTTCTGTAATTTCAACTATTAAATTATTGGTTTAATTGTCAAATTAAATCTAATATTCGAAAAATAAATTATTCGACTTATAAATTCCACTTATTAATATTTAAAATTAATTAAATATTCAAATTTCAATTAATAAAAATCCTGGGTCGTTACATACTTCCCCCCTTAAAAGAATTTCGTCCTCGAAATTAACGAGTAAGAAAAAGTTACAAAATTCATTAACTTTCCAAAATCCATAGTTAAACTTCTTACAATAACTTACTAAGTTTTCAAATCATACTTAGTTATCTTTTCAAAAACAACTACTATTGTTTAACTTTCAACTCCAAATCAAAGTTATAGTTTTCACAAAATTTTCCAATTTTTTCCCAAATTTTTCTAACGCCTTAAATTTTCGGAAAAATTCACCATAGTCTCCTTTGCGCGGCTCGATCCGAAAAAAAATGACAGTATATATATCACAAATATACATCTCATCAAGTGATGAGGCATCCCGCAGGGAAAAAAGTGTAAAAGTACGGTATGTAATCCGAGATATGTACCTTATTATATTATTAGCGAGCATATACAGCTAATATAGCACGAAAGCGAGCTCCAAAAGCGAAGCAACGCAATCCGCACCTACTAAACACTCAACAACAACATGAGAATCATGCATATATGAAAATAGTATCAATATACAACATATAGCAACATAACAACGGCATAATATAGCAAATGCAACTAAAGCAACAAATGCAACCATCAACCAACTCAATATTCATTCATATTCTCATTAATATTCAATGAATTGGTTTTCAATTAAAATCACATTTGATTCATTAACATTGGATTTACTAACATTCATTCATATTCAATTTTAATTAGTTTGCATTCACTAATTAAATCCAATTCACATTCAATTCTATTCAAATTTATTTACTCTAATTTGAATTCAATTACATAGCTTCCAATTTCGCTAATTCAATTTCATTAACACTTAATAAATTATATACAATCAACTAATAATCATATAACAACCAATGTATATTCAACACAACCAAATTTATTCACTTTACATTCAATTTGGTTCAACACTTTTAATTCCAATTGGATCATATTAAATTGACTTCCATTCAATTTATTCAACTTCCAATAACATTAGCTTTTAATGAATTATCACTTATATATTCATTATTTCATATCAATTGTTTACATTTAATTGATTAACATTCAATCCATTTATCAATTCAATTGCTAATTCCTTTAACAATTTAAAGTTGAATTTCATTTATATAACCCAAGTTCAAATTCTTAATGACTTCACTTCATTAATTCACTTGCTAATTTACTTCGATACCAAAATTCAACTTCATTCAACATCACTTAAGTTATATTTCATTCCAAACACCTTTTGTTTAATTTAACTTAAGTTTTCACTTATAAATCCAATTCACATTCCGATCCTATTTAACTTTTTACCAAAGCTAAATTTATTAACTCCTATCATAAGTTCAAAACTTATTTCACTTATATTCATCATCTTATAAGTTATACAACTTATATTCAACAATTACTAGTTGGATTTTATTGATTTACTTATACTTCCTTTAATTTAACTTCATCCTTTTAAGTTAAATTTATTCTATCAAAATTCAAATTGTATAAGTTATCAACTCATTTATCATTCCCAAATTACTATGGTAGCAAATCTATCACATGGAGACTCGAAAATGATACTGATGATGCTGCAGTCATCACCCTTATTATTTCCTAGTAACAATAGTGAATTCAGTGCTTAATATTCTTTCAAAAAATTTCCTTTCATTTATAAATGACATTTATAAATCTTGTTCTTATAGAGTTTCACTTTATATATATACAAGATTATTTCACAATTGTAATCATATTAATTATAGTTCCATACTCATAATTCATTTGCTTATACAATTATTCTTTTACAATAAGTTTTTATTTAACTTATTCAACAACCAAACAATCAATTCATATACACTTTAATAATTCTTAAAAATTATTCCTTTACATATAAAATGTAATCAAGGTAAAATTATTTCATTTACCCAATTTAAAACAATATCGTGTCGAATTGTTCTATTCAAGTGTTTAGAGATCCCTATCAACAACGTTAATTACTCGTGTTGACCAAAATCCATATACCACTCAACAAACCAATCATCACAATATAAAACAATTTATATTCACTAACAAATACGCGCTCGTATCTATTATTACACTCACACTCATTCTAGAGTACTGCTGACTCCATCTCTAATGAGTAATTCCCAACAAAGCAGGGTTGTCGCTTAACGATAACCTCTGATACCAAATGTGACGATCGCGATTTTTCGTTGACGAAAACCGACATCAATACGTCCACTGTATCAACTGCCGAGCAATCGAAAGCCGAAAAACCGTACCGTTAGGGTTTAAGAAAAAGAAAAGGGTAGAAGAAGAGAGAAAAATATAGAACAGAACAGAAGAAATAACAGAACAACATCAGAATCTCACAATTCGCAGCGGAACAACATATAATAAATAAATGAATAATCTTTAAACAAAGAACTATATCAGTTATTACATTACATTACATCATCAGAGTGTACAACAACAAACAACATCAACAGCGGAAAAGAAATACTATATACTAGTATACGCCATGCCATCCATCTTGCCTCCAGCAACTCCTGAATTCCAGAATATCCTGATAAACATTAACTCTTGATTGCCCGTGTGGAAATTGGTGGGCACCCAGAGTTTAGGAAGGAAAATAATAAACTCCGAGTCAGTCATGTGACTGTTGTGAGAACTCAAAACAGTTTATTTATATTTAAAATCAAAATAGAAGAATATTTTTAAAGTCAATTCGAAATGCTTTTAAAAATGAGACTACCATAAGGCCTCCCGCACACACACACAATGCAAACGCAGAATCGGAGGAGATTTCTCCTTATGATAGTCAAAGATGCTTGATACGCATTTAAAAGAAACATTTGATATTATTACTAGTGCATAGTGAGGAAAACATTTCAAAAGTAGAATATTAATCTTAGCCAGCATAGACATTTCGAACTATGCCTACTATAGCTACCATCCAAACAGTGGGGCGCCACCATAAGTGAATGATAGGTTCTACAACTAGTACCGTACAAGATCGTATTGTTTCTTTGGATTTCCAACAAATGGTCAGGCCAAGGAACTTCCCATTGCCACATGGAAACGCCTCTAGAATGACGTCCCGAGAACCAAACCGGATCTCTGCCAACACAAGGCCGGGTTACCCCTAACTGGGTAACTACTGACTCGAATATGTCATTCCCCGATCGTAACCGATCTATCCGAGGATCCTCGATTTCCAACAACCACAAAATATGCAGTAACAACATAGGTTAAATATCTGGGCTCCATACCATGATACCACCTCTATCCAGAAGGAATGACATACACTAAAGGGGCACTACCCCCTAATAACCCTGCCGCATCCTTCCTGTTTTGACCATTTCCGGAGTGTGAGGTCCGACGAAGTCTCGTCCACAAAGCCACAATTTATACAAAAGCCATGTTTTAGTTCAACAAATGATCATAGAAATGATCACCAAGATAAATGATCAAATAAATGATCCTATCACAAATGATCAAACAATGATCATTTCACAGCAACACTCAGCATGCCACACTACCAAATTGGGAGTATATCACTAATAACCATCAACTGTATAACCTTTGAGCTCGTACGTCTCAGAGAAGGGTGTTAAGCTAAGAGAATAAATTCTCCGCCACCAACAGAAATATATTTGAAAGAAATCAACTTTATATCTCATTTTGTAATGTCAGACATGCATTCTATACAAGTCTGTTCCGGGATCGAACAGAACCGAAGGCACTTACAAAGAAGTCCTTGCATTCCGGATATTCACTAATCACGACCGGACTTCCCGTCACTAAGGGTGATAAAACCTCTATATCGGAGATCAGCCGATGTAGAGTAACTCGACGGTAATCCTTCCGTTTTCACAAATATCCGGTCTTTAACACCGGTCATCGAATGCAATCCATAACGACGTATCACATACTCGGAATGGGTTATATGACCCCAAGGTCCTTTCCCGGCTAACCCGAATAGTGAGCGCTTATTTTAAAAATAAGTGTGGCATTCAAATTCAAGCAAATCACAACAAATACCTATTTAAAGTTAAATATTGATAGTCGGATTATTTAACTATCAAATAGGCATGCTCAACATCACCCAATTCCAAAAAATTTCCCAAATTATTTACTTCCCAAAATATCTTTACTAGATATATAATTTCCCACACTTCAAATATTTGAAAACTAATTTTCAAATCACTTTTCAATCCTTTACCATTTTTGAAAACAAATTTCAATCATTTTCCTTTCTCGGAAATACTTTCATTTCAAAATGGTTTATTTAAACCAATTAAATAAATCCTTAACGATTTACTTTATATTTACGTTCCGAATCCGTAAATTAATTCCCATAATTTCAAAAATAAATCAACATTTACTTTTAAACAAATTCCCCTTTTTATTTATAAATTCCATAGTGAATTTTCATTCCAAAATATTTATGAATATACGATTTCAAGTATTCATTTTCAATTTACCTTCAAAAAGATAAATTCTCAAAACATTTCATTTCACATTGGAAAAACATTCCCATACTTATTTATTCGTAAGTAATTCACAAATCCATTCAATTTCAACACTTGGAAAATATTCAATATACTCAAATCGAAAATTAAGTATATATTTCATTCTTTAAGAAAACATTCTCTTAAACACATTTGTTTGGGCCAAAACGAATGTTACGTAAAACATCGTTACGACGACCCAAAATCACTAGTATAGGGATTCAAAGTTTAAATAGATATATAAATCCCAATACTATACAAAACATTTCCATTCGGAAACCATTTACTATAACAACAGTGTTATAGTCCACCATTTCCTTCTATTTCTCGAAAACGTCTATTTCAACAATGAATGTTGAAATCTATGTATTCGATACTTAATGCATTTTAAAACGTCTTAAAATCATCAACTTCATTTCATAATGTTCCTTCCCCAAAAACATATCCATTTCATTTAATAATATATTCACTGTCCAAAATCGTGAATATAATTCCTTTCATATATTCCTATATCCAACTTATCAAATTCAATTGATTTCGGATTTATAAACAACGTTTATAAACTCAAATTTATATTTTTATAAACTTCTATTTATAAAAATCCTTTTTATATCTCATTTTAAATGCCAAATTCCGATTTATAAGTTGATTACTTATAAATCTTATATTTTACAAAATCTATCCATTTTATATATTCATATTTCATAAATTTATAAATCTCAATTCACTTATGAAATCCATTTTTTTATTTTATTTTATTAGTTATAAAAACTTGTTTTATAATTCCAGTATTTTTAATTAATAAATATCAATTTTATAAATCTTTTATATAAACCGTTTATAATAATTCAAAATTCCCAATTAAACCATTTTCTAAATTAATCACTATTTATTTCAAAAATCTTAATTTGGTTATATTTTACAAAAATTATAACTTTTATAACATTAAACTTATAACGTTAATTTATTTAAAATAAATCAAGTCAAAATTTTAATAAAACGTATACTTTCAAAAATAACTTTAAAAATTCCCTTAAAAACCAAAAATCATTATTTTAAAACTTCAAAAATGGATCCGATGATGCAACAGCATCAAATAGTCAATCACGACATCCAAATATCATATATCAATATGATAATCAATAAATATCAAAATATCTGTAAATAAATCAATACAGTTGAGGAATCCAGTTGGATCCCTCCAACTTGTTTCCCTGCATCCACAAACATTAGCACAATACCAATTCCGCTCCAGTACGGAATTATCGCGGTATATGGGATTTATAATATTATCCGCTTAATAAACGGCGCAATAGGGTCTCATCCGCTATACAATGTGGGAAATCAACAACTGCAATATACACATATGCCAGTATATATATATATATATATATATATATATATATATATATATATATATATATATTGCTATTATATATAATACCAATTTCACTGTTTATGAAATATTCGCGGTATATGTTTTTAATAAATAACATCCGCTTACTAACGGCGCATAATGTCTATTTTAACAATCAATAGATAACAATCATCATTCATGCATACATTCAAGAATTTTAATTCTAACTATTTAAAATAAAAAATCGAAACCGATTCGTTTGAGTGAGAAGTTCTCACCTTGATTTCAATTACGTTTTAGCTTTTATTTCGAATAAAATTAAACGCGCGTTTAATTTTACCCAAAATTTCGCCAACTCCAATCGCTTCCAAACCAATTGCATTGCGTAGTGCTCATCAAAACGAAGCCAACGCAAGTTGTTTCGTCGAATTCCGACCTCGTATGAACAAGTTACAGTATCTTAAACATCACACGATATAATTTATAATTTATTTACAAATTTATTTTTATTTTCTATACCCAAACACATCCAGGCCGCACATTTCAAAATTATCAGATCCAAGCCATCCACGCATTTCTCCTTCTCCTTCCCAGGTTATTGAACGAAAACTTGAACCCATACTTGCCGTCCAACCCCACACCTCGCGGCCACCACGCTTGGCTTCAGGATGACCAGAGAGCGCCATATTGAAGGCCTTTAAGCAAGCTACACTCGGCCCCAAAATCTCCAAGCTCGGTCAGCCGCCTCTCTCGAAAAACGTGTCGAAACCGAAGACAAACGCGGCCAAAATTTGCATCCATACGACGACGATAGCACAAATCCACCGTTGGATATGAAGTACTCGAGGAGATCTGCGTTTTTCTAGTTGGAGGATTCGCGAAATTGTTTGTAGATTGGAAGAAAAGGGGAGGAGAACGAAACGAATTCTCAGCCATTAACAAGTTAGGGCCGGCGGCTGAAGCTATTGGCTAGGGTTTTGGCAAATAGAAGAGAGGGGGGGGGGCTTATATAGAAAATTTCACCAATTACTATTCACCCGGAATTTCCGAACTCCAAACGAAGCATGCCGGTTGGCGTTCATAAGGTTTACCCCGCGTTCCGAAAACAATGGAACGTGTTTCGGGAGCTAATTCAATCATCTGTGCGAGTTATGGCTATAAACGTTCGATTTAAAATTAAACCGATTAAACGATTTTCTAGGCGTTTTATCTTGCAGCGGACAAACGGTAAATCCAATTGACATGAAATTTGAAAACACACAATAATATCACATTACGGATCCGATGAAACTGGTTTCGTCGAAATCCGAGACTTTTTGAAAAATGACTATTTTAACTCGCCAAATTAATATTAAAACAATTTCGATGCGTTTCGAGCTAGCACGGTCAAACGACAACTTCGATTGCTACGAAAATTGAAATCCGATAATAACAAACTATTACCGATCCAATAGAACTGGTTTCGTCCAATTCTGAGACTGTTCGAAAATTGGCTAATTTCACTAGTCGATTAAATATTAAAATATTCAATTTTCACAAATCAACTTTTAATTTGATTTTAAAAGTTCTAAAATATCATTCTAACTTCAACATGATAAAATAAAATTTTACAAATCAATTTTAATCATTTTTAACCCTATTTTCAATTATTTCTGTAATTTCAACTATTAAATTATCGGTTTAATTGTCAAATTAAATCTAATATTCGAAAAATAAATTATTCGACTTATAAATTCCACTTATTAATATTTAAACTGAATTAAATATTCAAATTTTAATTAATAAAAATCCTGGGTCGTTACAACTCGAGTCAGGATTAACATTCTTATATCAACAAATCCAACTCAAGTGAAATATCAACTGAAATACAAATAACTTAAAGGATGTTTGGGATAACCATCCTCTAAGGGTCCATGGAACTTTCTACAAGGTAGAAATATACACTATGACACCGTGGTCATTTCAGCTTAATTTATGCTTCAAAACCAAATCTCATTTTCACTTCAAATATCTCTATATTTCCCAAAATAGTATTTATATATATTAAATAATTTATACAGTAAAGTATTTTCAATTTCCTCAACTTAACAAATCGTTCCAACATTAACCCGACCTTCCCATTCAAATTAAATTCAATCTCAAATTATCGATTTAAATTCAACTCAATTTCTAGAATAACCACTTAATTTTATCGATCTCAAATTCGGATTTATAATCACAAATGCCCCTTTATATTTCCATATATTTCAAAACTTTAAGTATTCAACGTTTCATTTAAATTTTCATTGAATTTAGTTTTCTAAATAATAAATTCAAATTTAGTTCAACCTAAATTTTCATTTTAATTCAATTTAGTTGCTAAATAACAAATTCAACTACGTTGATTTCAAATACAGATCCGAATCTCAACATAAACCATTTAAATTCCAATATAGTTCAAGGCTTTAATATTTAAATGTTCTATATAACAGTTTCATATAGATCTCGATTTAACCTCATTATTATTTAGTCTTGAAATACTCCCTTATTAGATTCAATATCATTTAAGTAACCTTAAATTACATTTTACTAAATATTTTCTTTAATTTATTTAAACGTGAAATATTCATTAAATCACTTAAATCAAAAATCCAGTTATAAAATCATACCCTTTAAATTTCCCATTCAAAAATTTCAAATCGATTTAATTAAATAAATCCTTATTTAAATACCATTTTTATAAACCCAAATTTATCTCCCAATCTTAATTATTCAATTTATTACAAGAGAATCTATTTGAAATATAGATTTACTTAAATACTTAACCATATTATATGTATTAAATCAATCTAATTTAAATCAATATTACTACTAAATCTATATATACAATTTTCATTTATATAATACCTTAAGAATCAAATTTATTAAACCATATATTTCTTTCCAAAATTATAGAAATTATTTTCAAAATATGAATATGGACCAACGGTGTCTGTATATATTTCTATAACAACCCGGTATTTGCATCAATTAATAATCGACATTTAGACGATTAATATTGTTGCAAATTGCCATTTGAAGTTTTTAAATTTGAATTAAAATTTTTTTACAAATTTTTAGTAAGATTGATGGGTTTTACAAATTTAATAGTGGTCCATGTTTTTTTTAATTGGGCCGTGAAAATTTACAAAGGGTAAAAACCCGTTCCCCTTTTTTTTCTCTTCTTTATTCGAAACCTAATTCACGAACAACATTGATCGAGAGGAACGAAAATGGCGGCTTCGTCCTCCTTCCTCTTCGTTCAATAATTAGGGCTTTTCAAAATGAGGGGCGTCGACTTCAACGCTCGTTCAATCTTCAACAGCTAGATCTTTGCTGCCGATTTCTGGTGCTCGCTCGATCTCCAAAAATTAGGGCTTCGGCAATCGGCTTCTTCAATTCGTTCGTGTTCAACTTCGATGGTCACTGCTTCGATTTGGCAATAAGGTGAGTAATTTATATTGCTCACATCTAATTCGAATTTGTTCGACCTTGTTTGCTTTTACTGTTTTCGTGGTCTTCGGCTTCGATTTGATTTTTGTTCGTTGTTGATACTTTTCTGCCTTGAGTTGATTTTGGGGCTGTTGATTTTTTGGCTTGACTTGTTTGACTCTTTGTTCGACATGGTTTCAGCTTCGAGCATTTTTTTCCGTTGTCATTAGTAAATGAAAATTTACTTTGATTTCTTTTCATTTTTGTCACTGGCTTTGATTTCTCGGCCCCTGTGAGCTTCGGCTCTGACCATCTCTGTGTTCATCTCTTACCTGTCGCACTTGCAGTATATTGCTATTTTGCAGTTGAACACTTGTTTGTGGTTTTGTTTCACTGTTTGGTCAATGCATATTAGAATTTGGGGTTAGTTTTGAGCATTGTAGTTGATGTCTCGTCTCTGGCCTACTGGAAATATGTTTTGATAGTTCATTCCTGACATATTTGGCACTTTCACTTGAGTCATTTAAATTCGTAGATTTCTGTACTGTTAGCTTCAATCTTGAACACTGTTTTCTCAAGCCTGCATAGATTGTTGCATTTTCCCAGTGGCACACTTGAACTTGTTTGTGAAATTCCATAACATTGGCCATTAACTGTTGGCATCAGTCTTGACTTTACTCTTTTCATTTACATGAAGTAGATGTATTTGCTTGCATCCATATGGTCACTGCATCAGGTGTGATATAGTTTACATTTGAGTTGAATTTGGTCCAATTTCATTTAGTTATTCACTGGCCACTGTATACAAGTTTTTCATGTAATCAACTGTGCATTTGTCTGCAGTGTTACCATGTTCATTTGATAGCACCTTGGTCATTTTAGTTGGACTTGTACACCTTTGGTTTCACTGCATAGCATATTGGTACATATTAAAAATGCTGCATCATTGAGTTGCACTGCACTTTTGTGTTTCCATTAGCTTCACGATGAGGCTGGTGTTGTTTTGGTCGAGACTGTGTTCATATATGGTTATTTTAGAACCATTTCATTATTGAGGCTGTGACACTTGCTGTTGCACTTGCTTGACCCAGTTTCATTCCTCTTTGAGTCTGTTGTGCTTTGCATTGTATTGACTTATATACTTCTGGTTTCAGTGTGGTCCACTATACCACTGTTATCATCTTCTCTTGACCATTTTGGCATTGTCTTGCTGTGTTCGAAATTCTATACCTGCTATTGTTTTTGTGATGCAGATGTGTTGAGTCAGTGACTTGACCTTCTTGCATTTTGTGGTAGTTGTTACCTTCTTGAAGTCTGCAGTGTTATTACAATCACTTGCTTATTGCATTTGTTTGCACTGTGAATTCTTAAGGATTGGCCTTTGTGCCTTGTTGCTATTTCTGTATCTGCTGTTATGGCGAGGCAGTGTACGCGTGCGTGCACTGCAGCCACACAGTATCGACATTTTGAATTGATGTTTGAACCTTCATTGATTTTGGTTCGTTGATATTTTGTGTACGTCATCACTGTAGTGGCAAGGCAGTGCACGCAAGTGTGAACTGAAGCCACACGGTATCAATTTTATTGGTATTTCTTTTACTCTTGATGCGTTGATCTTTTGTGTAATGCATGTGTAGTGGCGAGGCAGTACACACGTGCGTGTACTGCAGCCCTACCAGATTGATGTTCAATTGATGTTTTCAATTGCTGGATTTGTTTCGTATTGCCAATTCAATATTTTGAATCGTATTTTGATTTGGTTTAATCTGCTGATTTGCTGTTTAACACTGATACGTGTTATATTTATCTTTGTCCAATTCCCTATTAAGGGATTGGATATGCGAGATTTCCGTGGCTGTTGTCTATTTGATAGTTGATTATTATTGCTTCTTTGCATTAATAACTGAGTTTGAATTAGACTGACCCGTGTATTATTTTCTTTTGAATTTAATACTCGGGTCAGACCGAGTTATTACAGGTTGTAGATATTCTGCTTTGGGTTGCTGCTAGAGTTATGAAGTCCTTTCATATCTTTTGGAGTAGTCGTCGTCATTTATAGTAGTCAGTGTAATTGTATAGGAAGATATGTATTCATGTATATTATATACGTTGATGTACTTGTATATGTAACTTCCTGAGTCGACTGTTGTAGTTGTATCATATGTACCGTGTCAAATGTATTGTAACTGGCATCAGTTATTATATATATGAGACTTTCTGTTTTTTTCTGTGTTCCGCATTTATATTATCTGTGTTATTATTATATATTTTGTTCTAAACTATTATGAACCATCATAGTTCGTTTTATACTGGAATTGGGGTATGTCGATGGGAGTAAATAAATCAGAGATGAAAAACGAAAGAACATATATACCACTCCTATTGAGATAACCAATACTAGTGTAAGGCCTAACTATGGATGGCCGCTCCTCAACAGCCTTATTCTCCATGCTAGTTGACAGCACTACACTGTAGTGTTCTTGGTTAGCGTGGGTATAGAGGTGGGGTGTCACAGCTTGGTATCAAAGCCTGGGGTTTAGGACAAATATAAAACATAACTTAGATAGTACATGTGTTACAACTATTTGTCGATGTTTTATCTCTCATCATTGTATATGATTATCTTTGATTGTTAGGTATGAATTCCTAACGCTTATTCATGTGCAATTGATTTTGATTTCGTGAAAGTATTTTGGCTTCGGCCTCCGTTTTCTTTGCGAACTCAAGTTGAGTTTATGATGATGAGGATTTTGTTCTTGTGTTTTCGGCTTTGAATTGATTTAGCCTGTGTTGATTTTGTTCGAATCTCAGCGATTTTGAACTTGATATTTTGTGTTTTCCTCGGCTTGATTTCCATTCGACTTCGGTCACTTTGTTTTCGTGAAATTGCTAGTTTCTTGATTTCCAAGACTCTGACTTTGTATGCCGTTGAATTCTTTGATGAGGATGTTGATTCGTTTTGTACTCGACTGTGGCCAATAAACGTTGACTTCGGCATTGTCTTGATTTTTTTTATTCTTTTTGAAGTCATTTATGCGTTTATGCTCGTTTTGCTCTATTTTTCCAATTGTTAATCGATTCTTCTTTTCCGATTAGTTGTTATCTCCTTTGTCGACTTTGATAACTTCTATTTCTGGAATTTTTGGGTATTTCTACTTTGATGGATTTGGAATCGAGTTCTTTGGATTTTATTCACGTCTTCGAATGTGAATTTTAGTGAATTGATTTGGTTTTCAAATTTAATCGATTTTTGATTATTTTCCAGATTTGTTGCTATCATTTATTAGCAACTTTGATGACATTTTCTTCGGTATTTTTGTGAACATACTTTTTGAAGGATTCAATATCGATTACTTTGGATTCTATTCACGTCTTCGTACGTGAATTCTTGTGATTGATTGTTTCTACAATCATTTTTGAGATTGTCACTTTAAAAATATAAAGATTTTCTATACTAGTAGTAAATATCAAAACCCTTTTCTCCAAACGATTTCAAAACTATTTTACTACAAAGCTCTTTTCCTAAACTGTTTTCCAGTCTACTAGTATATACAAACCTTTACCTCACTCGTATGAGAAATCTAATTAAACGACTTAGTAAAACGAGTGGTATGAAACGCCTAAGTTTACTTCGCCGGTTAATTCTTGGACTTATTCGATTGAATCTTTTGTGACAATTTTCTAGTGAAGATCTACAGTTTGTTCGTAAATATTTGAGTTAAGAAAGTAGTCGTGGGACATGAGGCTAAACTTTTATATTTACTAGCTTAGTGTAATTGACACTTCTCGTTGATCATGGCGATCATTTTATGATTTAGACTAGCAATTATGCGATGTCTCTTTGTTTGCTTTCTGGTTAGGCTAGATACCACTTGTGTGATTCCATTCACACATACTTTTTTGCTTTTTGGTTAGCCTAGACACCACTTGTGTGATTCCACTCACACGTATCTTTTTGCTTTCTGGTTAGGCTAGACACCATTTGTGTGATTCTACTCACACATACCTTTCTGCTTTTTGGTTAGCCTAGACATCATTTGTGTGATTCAATTCACACATATCTTTTTGCTTTCTAGTTAGGCTAGACACCATTTGTGCGATTCCATTCACACATACCTTTTTTCTTTTTGGTTAGCCTAGACACCATTTGTGTGATTCCACTCACACGTATCTTTTTGCTTTCTGGTTAGGCTAGACACCATTTGTGTGATTCCACTCACACATACCTTTTTGCTTTTTGGTTAGCCTAGACACCATTTGTGTGATTCCATTCACACATATCTTTTTGCTTTCTGGTTAGGCTAGACACCATTTGTGTGATTCCATTCACACATACCTTTTTGCTTTTTGGTTAGCCTAGACTTCATCTAGGTGATTCCGACTCATCCATATGGGGTAGCTCCCCACGGTCTTCGGACCATTCGTGCGTCAAAATTTAATGGTTGGCCACCATGAGATAACATCTCGTTTAGCGTTACACGTGTTGGAGAGTTTTCATGCTCACGTGTAGGTGAGTTTTCATGCTCCCGTTCTCGCTTTGCGTTACACGTGTTGGTGAGTTTTCATGCTCACGTGTAGGTGAGTTTTCATGCTCCCGTTCTCGCTTTGCGTTACACGTGTTGGTGAGTTTTCATGCTCTCGTTCTCGCTTTGCGTTACACGTGTTGGTGAGTTTTCATGCTCACGTGTAGGTGAGTTTTCATGCTCCCGTTCTCGCTTTGCGTTACACGTGTTGGTGAGTTTTCATGCTCACGTGTAGGTGAGTTTTCATGCTTCCGTTCTCGCTTTGCGTTACACGTGTTGGTGAGTTTTCATGCTCACGTGTAGGTGAGTTTTCATGCTCCCCTTCTCGCTTTGCGTTACACGTGTTGTTGAGTTTTCATGCTCACGTGTAGGTTAGTTTTCATACTCCCATTTGAGTTTTCATAGTCCCATTTGAGTTTTCATACTCCCATTTGAGTTTTCATACTCTCATTTTGTGATTTTTTGATTTCTTGTGTAGTCTTTTGGAACTTGTGCTTCACCAATTTTCGTGATTTCTATTGATAAGTTTTATCAATTTTTGTGCATTGCTGAATTCGTGTGTCATTGACTTGTTATGAATACAAGTTTAGGGTAAGATAACCCTTTCTATCTTTGAGAAGATTCTTGTGACATTTTTTATGAATGAAAATTCACTGGTATTATTTTTAATACCAATTATTTTGACGAGGTTTTGACGTATAAAAAATTACTGTCGCTTTGACTTCAGTAACCGTCAATTTTAAAATGGATTTTCAAGCGGTTATCCCACGATGCTTATTTTGTTGTCCGTTTTTACGGTATTTTGAGAAGTGCAATTTCCTTGTCGAAGTTGCTACTGATGTTGCTGTTTTAATCACGTGTTTTAAAAATTGTTTCAAAATAAAAAAAAATTCAAACTAAAAATTGTTTCCAAAATTTTTACGGTTTGCGCTTTCAAAAGAATGAGAAAGCGACTTAAACGTTTCAGTAAAATCGAGGACTATGACCCCTTTCTTTTGCTGATTCGCTTAATTCCAGACTTGTTCGTTTGAGAATGTAAATTGTAATTTTATAAATAAAATTGTTTTCAGAAGTTTTGCACTTTGCGCTTTCAAAATAATGAGGAAGCGACTTAAACGTTTTAGTAAAATCGAGGACTATGACCCCTTTCTTTTACTGATTCGCTTAATTCCGGACTTGTCCATTTGAGAATGTGAAATGTTATTTTTAGAATACACAATTTTGCACTTTCAAGAAAACGATGAAGTGAATTAAACGATTTAGTAAAACTCGTGGTATGAGACATGTGCGTTTGCTATTTCAGTTAATTCTGGACTCGTTAATTGAAATATTTGCGATTTCTGATTATCCTTTTTGATAATCGGATATTTGTGGTTTCTGATTATCGTTTTTGATAATCAGATATTTCTTGTTTCTGATTATCGCTTATGATAATTAGATATTTAAGATTTAATTATCGTTTTGATAATCGAATATTTGTGATCTGAGATTTCTGATTATCGCTTGTGATAATTAGATATTTGTTGATACAAGTTCTGATTATCGTTTTTGTTAATCGAATATTTGAGACTTTTGATTATCGTTTTTGATAATCAGATATTTGTTGTTTCTGATTATAGCTTGTGATAATTAGATTTTTGCTGTCTTCTAATTATCGAATCGATGATTAGATATTGCTGTTTTGTGATTTTTGTATTCTGATTATCTATTTGATAATTAAATTTTGTAGAGAATTTGTGAATTTCTTTTATGAACTTAAAAGATCTCCTTGGTGTTTATATTGTACTATGCCAGTGTACCGGCTCAATTTTCTGCTATTCATGACGTTTTCCACGTCTTCCAATTACGGAAAATGCCTTTGGGATTTCCGATTTTTATTCTTGAGCAACCTTTTATTCACATCATCGCTTCGGGGGTGTAGCACCTTCGAAATAAAGATGTTTTCTTGCGGAAGTTCAATGGTTCTCAAATCCTTAGGATTGCACTTAGGAATCCTGAGAATTCATCGAGCAAACACGTTCAGGCTTACTCTCTCATGCTCTATATGGTGAACTTCCTATTTTCAATTTTCGTCATTTCGTGATCATATGCTTTTATGGTTGTTAACTTTTGTCCACTTATTCCTTATGATTGTGAGGACGCAATTTCTTTAAGGAGGGGAGTCTATAACAACCCGGTATTTGCATCAATTAATAATCGACATTTAGACGATTAATATTGTTTCAAATTGCCATTTGAAGTTTTTAAATTTGAATTAAAATTGTTTTACAAATTTTTAGTAAGATTGATGGGTTTTAAAAATTTAATAGTGGTCCATGTTTTTATTAATTGGGCCGTGAAAATTTACAAAGGGTAAAAACCCGTTCCCCTTTTTTTCTTTTTCTTTTTTCCTTCTTTATTGGAAACCTAATTCACGAACAACATCGATCGAGAGGAACGAAAATGGCGGCTTCGTCCTCCTTCCTCTTCGTTCAATAATTATGGCTTTTCAAAATGAGGGGCGTCGACTTCAACGCTCGTTCAATCTTCAGCAGCTAGAGCTTTGCTGCCGATTTCTGATGCTCGCTCGATCTCCAAAAATTAGGGCTTCGGCAATCGACTTCTTCAATTCGTTCATGTTCGACTTCGATGATCTCTGCTTCGATTTGGCAACAAGGTGAGTAGTTTATATTGCTCACATCTAATTCGAATTTGTTCGACCTTGATTGCTTTTACTGTTTTCGTGGTCTTCGGCTTCGATTTGATTTTTGTTCGTTGTTGATACTTTTCTGCCTTGACTTGATTTTAGGGCTGTTGATTTTTTGATTATGGCTTGACTTGTTTGACTCTTTGTTCAACATGGTTTCAGCTTCGAGCATTTTTTTTCCGTTGTCTTTAGTAAATGAAAATTTGCTTTGATTTCTTTTCATTTTTGTCACTGGCTTTGATTTCTCGGCCCTTGTGAGCTTCGGCTCTGATCATCTCTGTGTTCATCTCTTACCTGTCGCACTTGCAATATATTGCTATTTTGCAGTTGAACACTTGTTTGTGGTTTTGTTTCACTGTTTGTTCAATGCACATTAGAATTTGGGGTTAGTTTTGAGCATTGTAGTTGATGTCTCGTCTCTGGCCATATTTGGGTCAATACTTGAAATATGTTTTGATAGTTCATTCCTGACATATTTGGCACTTTCACTTGAGTCGTTTAAATTCGTAGATTTCTGTACTGTTAGCTTCAATCTTGAACATTGTTTTCTCAAGCCTGCATAGATTGTTGCATTTTCCCAGTAGCACACTTGAACTTGTTTGTGAAATTCCATAACATTGGCAATTAACTGTTGGCATCAGTCTTGACTTTACTCTTTTCATTTACATGAAGTAGATGTATTTGCTTGCATCCATATGGTCACTGCATCAGGTGTGATATAGTTTACATTTGAGTTGAATTTGGTCTAATTTCATTTAGTTATTCACTGGCCACTGTATATAAGTATTTCATGTAATCAACTGTGCATTTGTCTACAGTGTTACCATGTTCATTTGATAGCACCTTGGCCATTTTAGTTGGACTTGTACACTTTTGGTTTCACTGCATAGCATATTGGTACATATTAAAAATGTTGCATCATTGAGTTGCACTGCACTTTTGTGTTTGCATTAGCTTCACGATGAGGCTGGTGCTGTTTTGGTCGAGACTGTGTTCATATATGGTTATTTTAGAACCATTTCATTGTTGAGGCTGTGACACTTGCTGTTGCACTTGCTTGACCCAGTTTCATTCCTCTTTGAGTCTGTTGTGCTTTGCATTGTATTGACTTATATACTTCTGGTTTCAATGTGGTCAACTATACCACTGTTGTCATCTTCTCTTGACCATTTTGGCATTGTCTTGCTGTGTCCGAAATTGTATACCTGCTATTATTTTTGTGATGCAGATGTGTTGAGTCAGTGACTTGACCTTCTTGCATTTTGTGGTAGTTGTTACCTTCTTGAAGTCTGCAGTGTTATTACATTCACTTTCTTATTGCATTTGTTTGCACTGTGAATTCTTAAGCATTGGCCTTTGTGCCTTGTTGCTATTTCTGTATCTGCTTGTAACAACCCGCATATTTAACGATTTTATATTTAAATGTTTGATTTAAATATAGCGTCGTTATTCGGATTTTGGGGTCCGAAATGTTACTTTCTGCAAATGGCCGAATTGGAGCTCGAAACCATTTCCATTGAGTCCAAAATGGCGTTTGCGATCTTTTTGAGTATGATCTTTGATATGTTTGGAGTTTGTGAAATTTTGGCTACTTTTCCTATTGGGTTTGGGGTTGGGTTCAGCCCACTAGCTCACTTAACCCCTAGCTCAACCCTTCTCTTCATTTCATCTTCATTTCATTTTATTTCTTAAACTAAAAAATGAAATGGGGGAAAGGAAAGAGAAATAGAAATTAGCAAGCCCTAGTTCTCCTTTGTATCTTGATTTCTTGCTCCAAATTCATAGAGAATCCATTGGTAAGTTCATCTCCACCTTCTCCATCTTTTCTCCTCTTCAATTTCAGTAATTTCCTAACCCTAACTTAGGAAATACTTGCTTTTGATTCTAGATTGAAGCTTGTAGTGTTGAAGTGGAGTGTAGTTGGTTGATCCCTTGCAATTGTGCTTCTTCATCTTCTTTGTTTTGTGTAAAAAGGTGAGTTTTGAACTCACATCTACTTCTTTTGATTACATTAATGTTAGGTATGAATTCCTAACACCTTGTTCATATGCACTTGCAATTGGTTTGGGTTGAATTGGGGAATATTCCAATTTTTAGTGTTTTGGGTTCAAATCTTTGAAGTCCTAACTTTGATGTTTTAATCATGTTTTGGTGATGCATCGAGGAACATATAGGGCTGGGTTGTCGATTGGCATAAGCCCTTAGAGCCAATGTTCGTCCGATTGCATTTTGGGAGAGTTTGCTCTTCATTTGAATAAGGCTGAAAAACAGCCCAGGCATGATTCAGTCGACTGAAAACTCTGCACAGTCGACTGAACCTGAAACCCGAGAGTTTCCAGGCATGATTCAGTCGACTGAAAAACTCTGCACAGTCGACTGAACCTAGAAACAGAAAGTTTCCTAAACCTGGAAATTTTTCCAAGTATATGGTCAGTCGAATGAAAACTCTGTTCAGTCGACTGAACCTGCTGTTTCAGTCCACTTTGCCTTTTGGGATTGAATTTTCAATTTGAATCGATTCATGATGATCCTATGTATGATTATCAATTGTTTTGACTTTGATGGTTCCTTTTAATTTTAATCCACGGGTTTTTATAAAATAATCTCTCGAATCGCATTTAAAAGTTTGTTTCTCTAATTTATAAATTCTATTTAAAACACACACACACTTTCGCACTTCGAACGAAGTGGAAGGGTGATTAAATGGTTGGGCAAAACACGGACCATGAATCTGTGCGTTTATCTTTCCGATCAATCCTCGACCTATTCGATTGATTGTTTTGACCTTCGGGTTTGGTTTATCGATGATATGAGGTAAACTTTGTACTGCTTTGAGTGTGAAAGGGACTGACGGATAGTAAACCGTTTAGTGCGAACGAGTGGTTATGGGACATACGTTAACACTTTTCGGATTCCTTTTCGAGAGTTGTGACACATTCCGCCAGTTAGTGGTGTTCAGTACTGGGTCTTCGACCTTCACCACTACGGTTTGTTGCCTCTGGGATAGTGTCTTCGGACTGTCTCCCTAGGTTTGTTGCCTTCGGGTGTGTGCCTTCGGGTTTGTTGCCCTATATAGTTTCGCTCTGATGTTGGCCTTATGTGCCACATGGGTGATACTTGGGTTTGGAGTCTTCGGGCTCATGGATCCTTGTTTGTACAGTACTAAGCTCGAGCAAATTTTATGATGTTTCATTGATATGTATGTTCCTTTGGTATCGCCCTTCGGTATTGGTCTTTTTGAGCCGCATGGAGTATAGCGTTTACCTTGTGGAACTTGTATACCTTATTGGTATTTGTTGTTTGCCTATTGGCTTGTTTTGGGATATTTGTATCCTTTGTTTCTATATGTTGCCGATGATATGAGGCTTGTTCTATATGATTCATCTCTTGTTGATGATTGTGTTATCTCCCCTAGAGATATTTATTATACTGTATGACCATGCAGGTTTATTAGTGCTCAGTTTATCTAACTGATTTGTTATCTAGACTGACCCGTGTATTTTATACTCGGGTCAGACCGAGATGTTTCAGGTTAGGTACTTTTGGGGACTTAGCCTATTTTGCTTCCGCATGGACTATTCGCTAGCTTCATTTTGTTATAGCGTCTTTTGTAGTCCTTATCTGTTATAACTCTGATTTATACTCTTTCGTCTCGTCTGTATATGGTGGTCTCCTGTACCACTTGACATGTATTATTTTGTATACTCTGTGGTGTATCTGTGTATGTGTATATTATGATCGACTGTTCTGTGATGTATATTACATTTGAGTTGTTATATTTTTTTCTGATAGATCCTATAGCCATTGTAGTTTTGCTTTAAATATTTATTGAATAGGTCGAATTTTAATGTGTTTCTACTTTTCGACATATTTAGTGAATAGTTAAGGTAAGATTGCACATGGTCGCTTCCATTATACTCTATTGTCCGCGTTAGCCGACAGTATTATCTATGTAATACTCTTTGTCAACGAGGCTCTCGGAGTGGGGCGTCACACTGCTATTGTGGCAAGGCAGTGTACGCGTGCGTGCACTGCAGCCACACAGTATCGACATTTTGAATTGATATTTGAACCTTCATTGATTTTGGTTCGTTGATATTTTGTGTACATCATCACTGTAGTGGTAAGGCAGTGCACGCAAGCGTGAACTGCAGCCACACTGTATCGATTTTATTGGTATTTCTTTTACTCTTGATGCGTTGATCTTTTGTGTAATGCATGTGTAGTGGCGAGGCAGTACACGCATGCGTGTACTACAGCCCTACCAGATTGATGTTCAATTGATGTTTTCAATTGCTGGATTTGTTGCGTGTTGCCAATTCAATATTTTGAATCGTATTTTGATTTGGTTTAATCTGCTGATTTGCTGTTTAACACTGATACGTGTTATATTTATCGTTATCCAATTCCCTATTAAGGGATTGGATATGCGAGATTTTTGCGACTGTCATCTATTTGATAGTTGATTATTATTGCTTCTTTGCATTAATAACCGAGTTTGAATTAGACTGACCCCTGCATTATTTTCTTTTGAATTTAATACTCGGGTCAGACCGAGTTATTACAGGTTGTAGATATTCTGCTTTGGGTTGCTGCTAGAGTTATGAAGTCCTTTCATATCTTTTGGAGTAGTCGTCGTCATTTATAGTAGTCAGTGTAATTGTATAGGAAGATAGGTATTCATGTATATTATATACGTTGATGTACTTGTATATGTAACTTCCTGAGTCGACTGTTGTAGTTGTATCATATGTACCGTGTCAAATGTATTGTAACTGACATCAGTTATTATATATATGAGACTTTCTGTTTTTTTCTGTGTTCCGCATTTATATTATCTGTGTTATTATTATATATTTTGTTCTAAACTATTATGAACCATCGTAGTTCGTTTTATACTGGAATTGGGGTATGTTGATGGGAGTAAATAAATCAGAGATGAAAAATGAAAGAATATATATACCACTCCTATCGAGATAACCAATACTAGTGTAAGGCCTAACTACGGATGGCCGCTCCTCAATAGCCTTATTCTCCGTGCTAGTTGACAACACTACACTGTAGTGTTCTTGGCTAGCGTGGGTATAGAGGTGGGGCGTCTCAATATCCTATCATATAGTCAAGTGCTACGGATATTTATCATTTCAATCCGTATACTAAATATATACGGGTGGATATCATTTCAACCCATAATCCCAAATTCAATTAAATGAAAATCGCTTGGGTTTATCATTTCAACCCATAAAGATTTTCTCCTATTCTAAAGTCTGTTAGGGTATGTATCATTTCAACCCATAGTGATTTCTAAACTACAGGGAACTTGCAGAGTGATAAAAGAAAATACAATAAAATAACATGCATATATCATTAATAACAATATAATATAAACAACAGGATATGTTGTCATATCCCGCAGGTGAACAGTTATAGATAATAGCATATATAACAAATTTAAATAACTACAGCAGCATATTTCAATTGTCGTTTCAATTGAAATCAAATTTAATGAATAAAAGAATGTTAATCGTGAGTGATTGCTCACCTTTCGAGGCTAGAGAATATAGAAGGAGACACGGATACGCACACTGATACAGACACTGAAATTAAATTTCAAATCCAAGCAAAGCAAAATCGGCACGAATTCAACGATCAAAGTTGATAGGCTCGAATTGATGAAACAGATCAGATCAGAACTGGAACGATGAAGATAAATAGTGTAAGCGAACTTTTATAACCACCTATAGCTATATATACACATATGAAATTTATATTCTAAGTTCAAACATCACAAATTTAATTTACATGTTTTTCAAACATATAAATAAATAAATAAATAAATCAAGCTTACATTGTTTTAAAAAAAAATCAACATACACTTAAAAAAATATATATACTAACACCTTTATACTAAACTTATACAACTAGTATATATATATATTTTTTCAAACAGATAAAATAAATGTTTAAATATGAATACCTAAAAGAAAACTTTTTTTTTATATAACTATTTCTATATATATTAAATGTTATATATATATAATTTAAATCCATCCATATTTTTACATTCAATAACATATTATATCCAACCTATATAAATTTCCAAATTATATATATATGTATTAAAATAATTTATAAAGTAGAGTATTTCATCTTAAATCCAAAATAGTATAAATATAATACTGTAACAAAATATATACAATCATCAACTAAATAAGTCAGTACCACATAGAAACCCATATGGTAACAAACCGCATAATATACATATATTAAAGTATTTTGTATAGTCTGTAACAAAACAAATATATGACTTACATAAGCGAATAACCATATTATAGGAAACCTGATATCAACAAATAGAAGCTGACCCATATTAAAATATAAAACACAAAATATATATATTCTTATTAAAAATGAAAGATACTTATTATATAGTATGTTCTCTTCAAATTGTCGCATACATAATTCAAAATATTAACATGACTTACAAGCTGTAAGGAAGATCAAATAGAAACTATATATAAATATACACTGTCATGTTATGAAAATGAAATTTTGAAAAAAATAGTATTCAATACTTATATAAATAGTATGTATATCACAACTAACCAAAAAAACAAAAAACAAAAAACAAAAAACAAAAAAAAATCATGTAATTAGGAATATAAATCAAAACATATATGTGCTTACATGCCTATACCTCACTGATCAAACAGAAGCAACCGGAAGGCGAGGTGATGGGTTTCATTTGATGAGGAGGTCTGGAAGAAAGGTGAAGTGGCGGATGTA
The DNA here is from genome assembly GCA_030765085.1 of Allium cepa. NCBI lineage: Eukaryota > Viridiplantae > Streptophyta > Magnoliopsida > Asparagales > Amaryllidaceae > Allium > Allium cepa. The sequence continues at coordinate 760,185,071 of CM060937.1, read as the reverse complement.
TATAATGGTGGCAGCCGCATGCTTCAGTTTGCTTTTTTTTTTCAAAGAAAAGTAGGGAGGGGAACGAGCAAATCTAGAGAAAAGAGAAATGAAAGAGAAAATAAATAGGGATGAACCGCATGTTTTCAGGCAAATATAACGGAAGAAAATGAATAGGAAATCAAATTTTAAGCGAATAAATAAATAAAAGTGATTGTAACGGTCAACCCTTGATTTGGTGAAAATAATTGTAGCAATTAATAAAAGAAATAAATTACAACGGTTACGTTGCTTGATTCAACTGACCCATAAAAGCAAATTATTTAAAATTTAAACGGTAGGAAACGTAAAAAAACGTACCACCATAAAATGAAATTGATAACGTCTGTGCATTGATTCTGCAATATTTATTGAAGCAATTGATTGATACGCGTTTAAATTTGAGCGGAAGGAAGGAGAAAAGTCACAATTAAAGGTAAGCTTTAAATTTTTAATAAATACAAAACGTTTCCAAGTTTATACGTTTATAACTTTCCAGCTGTAGTGTATATATATAATGAATGGTCATAAAGAAAGAACCATTCATAAAGAAAGAAGTGGAAACAGGGAGCATAGGAAAGGAAAGTTTAGAAAAATAAAATTTTGTTGAGAAATGAATATTTACGTGAGTTATATAGGTTTGATCAAAGAGGTAGCGTGATTTAAGTAGAAGAAAGAACGGCAATGAATCAATTTGCTTTGAAATGGAAAGGAAATTATACTAGCGTTGATTTTTAATGAGCGGTTATAGGCAAGAAATAAGATATTGATTTAAAAAGAAAGGCCACGATTTTGATTGAGCACTTGATTTTTTTTGTTATAAACGGTTACTAGATTTTTAACAAATTTTAAGCAAATGGGTTTTGTTAACTCCGCCTCGACCATGACTTACCGATCTAGTGCATCAAGAGGTTCCGACCTAACAGTTAGAAGCATGCCGACTTAAGGCTTAACAGGGGTACCGACCTAAGGCCTAAGGGGTATGCCGACCTAACACTCAACATAGATACCGACCTAACTGCCTTATCAGGGAGACCGACTTAAGGCTCAAAGGGTTACCGACTTAAGGGTTTGAGAGGCATACCGACTTAAGAAATACCGAGTTAAGGCTAAAATAGTGGACGACCTAACGTGGGTACTGGCTTAAGACTCAGAGCATGCCGACTTAATAGGAAGGCCGACCTAAGGCCTAAAAGAGATGCCAACTCAGCGACTTGACCTAGTTACCGATCTAATGTTTTACCAAGCTGGCGACCTAGAATAGTTGCCGACCCAAGTCACAACCGATTTAGGACCAATGTTAGCTCGTTCACGACTCAAGAAAAGGAAGATGAGTTCAATGCAGCTACTCAGCACAGCAGCCTCTTAACTCGTGCACGATTCAGCTCCCAGTTATCTCGGTCACGACTCACGACCTAATTTGAGTCGTGAACGACTTAAAGCTATTAAATGCAAACCCGAGGCCATATTACTAAGAAGGGGTGGTGTTGACTCGGAGGCGACCTAGGACTTGTGCAAGTGAACTCTTGTGAAGCCATGAAGGGGCCAGATGGACCGGCCACGACTCATATTAAGTCGGCTACGACTTAACTTAAATCGGCCACGACTTAGGACTTGGCAATAATTCCAGACCGGAACTTTCTATAAATAGACAGCCACCTCCAACATTGAGGGGACTTTTGGCACATTCTCTTCATACACCGTTACCTTGCTGCATTGAGAACTTCATCAACACTTAGAGCTTTCAAGATTAGAGGAATACATCAAAGAAATTCACGAAGAAACCACACATATTCAACATGAATTTAAGGACTTTAATCGACATTGAAGCTTAAGACTTGTTCCAAATCACTTGTAACTTGAAGTATATTGTACTTGAGAAGAATTGTATCAGCTTGTAACGGGATTATTAATAAAAGTACTTAGAGTGGACGTAGGCTAAACCCTTAAGCCGAACCACTATAAAATTGTTGTTGTTTACTGCTTTTCTTCTATTACTTGCTTGTAATTCTTTCCCGATCTATCGGGTGGTGCTTTCACAACTACACTTCACACACCGGGGTGTTAGCGTTCACATTTTAGCGTTAACATTTTTGGTGCTTTCACTGAGAATTGAACTCAGGGCAAACTTCAACCATTGTTCAACAAAATTCTAACAGAAATCATGGCTTCAGAAAGGAAACGGAAGTTTTTGAGGTTTGAAGGTACTTGCAGCAATGCCATTGCTCTTCCCACGCTAAGTGAAACAGCTTCAAGTATTGGAGTCACAAGGGCTGAATTAAACGCCGTGATATATGGAATATATCAACACATGGAAGTTCAAAGCAATAGGATACTGGATAAGATGAACGCTTTGCAGGAAGAAGTCCATCGACTAGAAAGTGATATAAAAACCATTGCCAAAGAGGCCCAGGTTTCAGAAGAATGGAATACTCCTCAACGAGCAACTGGCATTGCTATTGGAACATTCCCCCAAACAGAGAATTCATGGCCACAACCAACTATCCACGAACGTTTGTCAAGGCGAACTTTTGAAAGAATAGTTGACGATTACCCATTGAGTCCTGGTAACAATGAAGAATACATACCGGAAATGATTGAACAGAAAGAGAAGAATGGGGGAAGGAGACAGCAAAAATTCTTGAAAAAAGCTCGACGCTTCATACCCTCCGACTTCACTCCCTTGACCGACACTCCGGAAAGTATCTTCTTGGCAACAAAGGATGTTGTTGTGTACCCCAAACCATCTCTGATGAGGAGAAGCGCGACAGACAATGGGAAATTCTGTCAATTTCACAATCAACCTGGCCATGAAGCTAACCAATGTCGCCATCTAAGGAAGGAGATTGAAGAATTGATCAAGCAGAATGAACTGCAACAGTATGTGGAAAAAGATGGAATTAGCTACTCCTCATCCTCTAAGGTGCAGTTGGTTCCCGCTCAACAATGTAGCTCAAATAAAAGAACCGTGGCACAGGGAGATGAAGGTCCTATCATCAGTATCATCACAGCAAGCCCTCACCAGGCAGGGAAAAATTGGATGAGGCGGGAAGACGTGCTCACGCTCCAAGGAGACCTTCAAAGTGAAAGGAAGTTTCGATTCTGAAAGATGTTGCCATCCAGTCCTCTTATGCCAAAAGATTCAATCCCTAAAGCCTGGGGCAGCAATTGCTTCCATACCTTACTTGAACACTTTGTTTCAAATTTGTAAAAGAGTGCTGATCCAATGATTCTTGTATCAAAATCTGTTGTAAAAACAATGCCAATAAATAATAAAAACTATAAGTCTTGCTTTCCCTATTATTACAAGTCGCTTATTTTATTTCGATATGTGAAATACTCTGAGAATATCACTAAGATTATCGATCTAAATTTGCAGGCAATCAATGCCAAGCTGATTCATTGCAATATCAAGCAACCCTTGGTAGCATTCAAAAGCAAGCCTTAAACAACAGAATTCCAGGGTCAAATCCTGAATAAGAAGTACTCTAAGCAAACAAATAAGATTTGGCTAGAGTATGTTTCTTCAGTTAAAACCACCACCTCAGAAGAAGATGATGCACACTCAAAGACGGCACTAAGGAATTGCTAATATAATCAATCAAATTCACAACTGTCAAAAGAGAACCAATTCCAAGAACTTGGAACAGCAACCATTTACATCCATATTTTACATGAAAACTTTGCTGAAATATTGCAAAGAATTTACAAATATATGATTCTCTTGTTAAGGGCAATTGCAAGGCAGGCAAATAACAAAAGCTATAAAGTGGATATAGGCCCAGTTTCGGCTAAACCGCTATAATTCTTGTGTTCCCTACTGCTATAAACTGCTTTGTTTTATTTCGGCATATGAAATACGTTAATCGTGTTACTAAAAAAAATGATTTAATAATGTAGGCCATAAAAACAAAGCTTACCAGTCACAAGACCAAGTGATCCGCGACATCATCCAGCAGTCAAGCACTGAGCCATTCAAAATTCCCATATTCAAATCCTACAAAAGGAGAACTTCAGACGAAAGTAAGCAAGGTGGATAGAAGCAGATCATATATAGCTAACTACAAATGCTTGAACAAACAAACAGCAAGTTAAAGAACCTATATCTGCCACCACCAATTTGCTTAACTATAAAATATACTCCTTTGGGTAAGGGAGAGGCTTGGCAGCTGAAAGTGGTGACACTTGCGAAGCAATGGGGATTGTCAACATGAATCAATGACAAAGAGACATGCGAGAGTAAGCGTCAGCCAGCAAAAAGAATATTTCAGAAGCACAAGCCCTCTTTGAAGGCATAACTCCTCAGAGGATAAAGACCTCAAGCGGGCTTCACCGAAAAAAAAAAAGGGCGTCTTTCTCGTTACAAAGTCATGGAGTTATTGGTCGACACACTCCCGAGAATCCATCCAACCGAGAAAAGGAAACTCCAAACTTCCTGACAATAACCCTACTTAGGGGCACGCATTTCACCACACCCGGTCAACATACTCCCGGGAGATGAAATGTGGAAAGCCCTCTTCGGAGGCGAAATGCTTCTCTACGGAGACCAAATGCTTCTCCTCAGAGACCGAAGCCCTCTTCGGAGGCAAAAAGCTTCTCTACGGAGACCAAATACTTCTCCTCAGAGACCAAAGCCCTCTTCGGAGGCGAAATGCTTCTCTACGGAGATCGAATGCTTCTCCTCAAAGACCAAAGCCCTCTTCGGAGGCGAAATGCTTCTCTACGGGGATCGAATGCTTCTCCTCAGAGACCAAAGCCCTCTTCGGAGGCAAAATGCTTCTCTACGGAGATCGAATGCTTCTCCTCAGAGACCAAAGCCCTCTTCGGAGGCGAAATGCTTCTCTACGGGGATCGAATGCTTCTCCTCAGAGACCAAAGCCCTCTTCGGAGGCGAAATGCTTCTCTACGGAGATCGAATGCTTCTCCTCAGAGACCAAAGCCCTCTTCGGAGGCGAAAAGCTTCTCTACGGAGACGAAATGCTTCTCCTCAGAGACCAAAGCCCTCTTCGGAGGCGAAATGCTTCTCTACGGAGACCAAATGCTTCTCCTCAGGGACCAAAGCCCTCTTCGGAGGCGAAATGCTTCTCTACGGGGATCGAATGCTTCTCCTCAGAGACCAAAGCCCTCTTCGGAGGCGAAATGCTTCTCTACGGAGACCGAATGCTTCTCCTCAGAGACCGAAGCCCTCTTCGGAGGCAAAAAGCTTCTCTACGGAGACCAAATGCTTCTCCTCAGAGACCAAAGCCCTCTTCGGAGGCGAAATGCTTCTCTACGGAGATCGAATGCTTCTCCTCAGAGACCAAAGCCCTCTTCGGAGGCGAAATGCTTCTCTACGGGGATCGAATGCTTCTCCTCAGAGACCAAAGCCCTCTTCGGAGGCGAAATGCTTCTCTACGGAGATCGAATGCTTCTCCTCAGAGACCAAAGCCCTCTTCGAAGGCAAAATGCTTCTCTACGGGGATCGAATGCTTCTCCTCAGAGACCAAAGCCCTCTTCGGAGGCGAAATGCTTCTCTACGGAGATCGAATGCTTCTCCTTAGAGACCAAAGCCCTCTTCGGAGGCGAAAAGCTTCTCTACGGAGACCAAATGCTTCTCCTCAGAGACCAAAGCCCTCTTCGGAGGCGAAATGCTTCTCTACGGAGATCGAATGCTTCTCCTCAGAGACCAAAGCCCTCTTCGAAGGTGAAATGCTTCTCTACGGGGACCAAATGCTTCTCCTTAGAGACCAAAGCCCTCTTCAGAGGCAAAATGCTCCTCTTCGGAGGCACAACTCTTCGGAGGACAAAGACCTCTAATGGGACATATGCCACAAAAAAGAAAGTTCTCTACTCAACAAAAAAGATTGGAGGAGTCATGACCCACCAACCATGAGAGAGTAACTTCCAGGCAATGTAAACCATCTCTGGGGCACATTTCACCAGGAGTTGAAGTGTAACAGCCGCTCTTCGGAATTACACTTCACCAGAGTTGAAATGCAAACAAAATAAAGACCTCTTCGGGGGCACATTTCACCAGGAGTTGAAGTGTTATGACCGCTCTTCGGGATTTCACTTCACCAGAGTTGAAATGCAAACAAAATAAAGACCTCTTCGGGGGCACATTTCACCAGGAGTTGAAGTGTTATGACCGCTCTTCGGGATTTCACTTCACCAGAGTTGAAATGCAAACAAAATAAAAAGCCCTCTTCGGAGGCCCATTTCACCAGGAGTTGAAGTGTTATGACCGCTCTTCGGGATTTCACTTCACCAAAGTTGAAATGCAAACAAAATAAAAGCCCTCTTCGGAGGCACATTTCGCCAGGAGTTGAAGTGTAACAACCGCTCTTCGGAATTTCACTTCACCAAAGTTGAAATGCAAAACAAAATAAAGACCTTTCTGAAAGTCCACGTTTCACCAAGATTGAAATAAAACTTCCAAGTGTTGAAACGTGAAAAGGCTTTCTTCGAAGGCACAACTCTTTGGAGGTACACGTTTCACCAAGATTGAAATAAAACTTCCAAGTGTTGGAACGTGAAAAATCCCTCCTCAGAGGTACAACCCCCTCCCGGGGACACAATCAAGAAGAAAGACCTCTTCGGAAGCCCACGTTTCACCGAGATTGAAATAAAACTTCCAAGTGTTGAAACGTGAAAAGGCTTTCCTCGAAGGCGCAACTCTTTGGAGGTACACGTTTCACCAAGATTGAAATAAAACTTCCAAGTGTTGAAACGTGAGAAATCCCTCCTCAGAGGTACAACCCCCTCCCGGGGACACAATTGAAAAGAAAGACCTCTTCAGAAGCCCACGTTTCACCAAGATTGAAATAAAACTTCCAAGTGTTGAAACGTGAAAAAATATCTCCTCAGAGGCACAAACTTTTATCAAAAAAAAAAAAAAAAAAAAGGGGGGGGGGGAAGAAAGTTAAAGTACATTCAGAGGTCCGCTTTACCACATAGAAGAATTCACTTGGCAAAATGTATACATACGCAAAAGGAAAAAGTGATTTCTTCGAAGGGTAAAGCGTAGAAACTTATGTGAAGGAAGTTGCACTCTACGAAAATTCTCTTCGAGAATGAAGTAATTATTCTTTAGAAAACGAGAGTGCAAGTCCCCTCGAAGTATACGATATTGCAGTAAGCTCATGGTATAGGGGCAACATGGTATAGTTACATACAAAGCGGTATAACTATGTCGGTAAAGTACGCTCAAACAACATACCACAAGCTCACCGCAACATCGTATAAATAAACTTGTGCAAAAATGAATAATAAATGCATTCTCAAATTCAAACAAAAGTCTGTACAAATAAAGAATCATTTTATTCAATTGCAGATATTGCAGATACAGGTTTCAAAATAAAAAAGCAGGGGCCGGTGCCTGCACAACATCCGACCATTACACAAAAAAGGAATCAAAAAGCTCAACTCTTCATTTCTTCTTGCCGCCTTTAGACCCTTTACCCGGCCGAGTGGTTAGCTTTTCGGGTCTTTCAGGTTGGTCTGAAGGCATAAGGGAAGAAGGGAAGGGAGGTGCAACTGGCGCAATTTCCGGTTCCTCTTCAGTGGTGATAATTTTCTTCCCCCTCCTCTTCGATGTCCCATGCTTCTTTCTTCTCTGCGAAGAAGACTCACTCCCCGGAGTAACGAGAGCGGACAAAACTACGTCGTCAGAAGGAGTCCGCTCCGGAGAGATCTCGCCTCCTTCGAGTCCCTCATCTTTTTGCTCCTGCGAGGCAACAGGGTCATCCAAACCATGAAGAGCCTCAATTTTCTCCTCTTGTGACCCAGGTTGTGAAGCAGAAGGAGGAATCACCTGAAGAGATGGAGGAGGAATAACCAGAGAAGGCGAAGTCTGCACGGCACTTGTTGTTTCAACTGCAGAAGAAGAAAAATTGAAAATGTTAGTATCTTCCCGAAAGAGGGGAGATATGGGTTCATCGAGATTCAAGAGGTAATCGAGAAGCTCATCAAATTTTTGAGGAATAAGCAGGCAATCCACCTGAATCGGACCAATGTCGAAATTACCTGAAGATGTTGGCTTCGTCAGTTCAATCTCATAATTCTGAGCCCCAATGTCCTCCAAAGCCTCTTCATCAGTAGGGGTGATTACCCCAGTTCTTGTAGGAGGCGGCAAATGAGCACTAGGGCCTGTAATGTCCACCTCGGGAGAAACTAGAGGACGTTCAGAGATGGTAGGCGGTACTTCTTTTTCAGAACGCTCCTCTTCCGCCATCCCGGCCCGCGCTCTGGCAAGCTGCTCCTTACCCTTGGCAAGAGCGGCACGGGCTTCGTCATCAAGATAATGCTCTTCAAGGGCTGACTCAGCATATCCAGCACCTTTACCACCGAGCATATCAAGTGCTGCCTCCCAAACTTCAGCCAGTGTGATTTCATACTTGGGGCCTAGAAAGGCAAGGCTGCCACGTCCCAAAACGCTGTGCAGGTAAAAATCGAATAATGTAGAGCTAATGTCAGCTTTGGTTGCTTGATGAGCCTCTTCAGCCGCAAGTTTACCAGCAACAGCCTCGTCGCGCTCCTTTTCGGCCATAGCAAGTCGAGTTTGTAACAACTCTATCTCCAAGCTTTGAGAGCCGGTCTGTTCTCGCAGTTGTACAGTTTCAGCACGATATTCTTCTATGACCTTTTCCTTGTGTGCAAGCTTATCTTCGAATGCTCTTTGACTGGCATGCGCATCTCGTACTTGTTGCTGAAGCATGCTCTCCTTTTGTGAATGGAAAGTAGATGAAGTAGCTAATTCTTCCTTAAGTTTTTCTACTTCCGCTTCCAGCTTTTCATTATAGGAAGCAATACTTCTCATTTCGGCGTCATGTTGTTCAAGAGTCTTCTGCCACTCAGCCTTATCATTCTCCATTGTTAGCATGGCCTCGAGATTGGCTCGGTTAACCCTCTGAAGTTCGTCGACGAGTTTTTGCCAGTTCGACATTCTTTCGATATCGGTCCTGACAGCATCAAGATTTCGCAGCATAGCCGGTTTGTCGAGAGGAACAAGTCGAGATCAAATCGAACCCCTCTCAGGCACCACTGAGGAAATCGACTTTGAAGAGTGGGAGGACCTTGCCCGACCTGGTATGCGGGCCGGTTGATGATTGCTTGAATGTCGGAGCGTGCGGGAGCAGGAGATTGAGCAGGGACATGTTCGGAAGCTGAAGGAGTTGTTTCTTCAGTAAGTCTAGCCCGCTTGCTAGAAGAATCGTCTATGTGACTCTTTCCTTTCTCATCATGATCCTTTCTCTTTTGGGTATCATCATCTCTGTGGGGAAGATCATGTCTTTCTTGTTCCCTTCGGCGACGTTCTTCATATGCTCGTCTCTCGTCAGCTTTCCTTATGGCCCTCTCTTCATCCGACTCTCTGTAAGAAGGAAGGTAACGCCTGTAATCATACTGGCTACGCGTCCCGTAGCACTGGAAATCGTCATAGTACGAGCCGCTGCGCCCCATAGGAGAATCTGGAATTAAAATAATAAGCTTTAGAAATCTTTAAAGTACAAGAAGATAAGTGCACAGAAGTGATGAGAAATTCTAAAGTATGTGTGATGTGCAAACTACGCGCATTAATCTACGAACCACTCTTTATTTGGGGAGTGGTTGTGGGTGTAATAGTTAACGTCAACTCTTGAGTCGACGGCGACTGTTGCAAAATAGAAGTAGCTTCAACTACTGAAGAAGAAATCCCGGCAGTAGTAGGGTCATCTTTGAAGATCTCTTGTGAAGTAGCGAAGAGGTCGCTCAATCCTTCGAAGGTATCGTCCCTGCTTTGCTTGACAGGATTGGATTTCTTAGCCCTTTCACCAGAATCTTGTGAATGATGGGAAGATCCCAGAGGCTCTTCTTCTTCGATGACCGGGGCAAGTTTATCAGATGGCCCCGCAACATCAACAGAAGTGGAGCATTTCACTAGCGAAGACTCAGGAGTCTTTATCGGAGAATCAGGGACTTCCGTTGGAACTTCATGAGCATGCATAGAGCGAGAAGCGTGTAGAAGCCCATGTTGATGTAAAAATTCATCCCTCAATAGAAATTTTATGCTCCTCTCTTCTGCGGCCACGGCACTCAACCTCTCAAAAACTTGCTTATGAATTGGATCTCTAGAAGGGAGAGGAAGTGCTGAAAGGAACAAAGAATGAAATTAGCAACTGAAAGTTCGGATCTCGAAAAGGTTTCAAAACGGAAAAAATAGAAACACTAATCTTACTTCCTACTCTCCAGATGGCATAAAACCCTGGGGGACAGCGAGCAAAGAAAAACTGATTCAAAAATCCATGAACACTTTCAGTAAGATCGGAAATGAGCTTGCGGTTTCTGGCACTTCTCACAATAATGAGGGAAGGATGATCTTTACTCTTCGCAAACGAGCACAGATAACGAATTTCTTCAAAACTCGGTAGGCGATCAAGAGTTCTTCTAAACAAAACACATAACCCCGTCAAGATGGCATAGCCATTGGGATGAAGTTGAAACGGAGAGATTGTCAACCGAAGGAGAAGAGTTCGAAGGAAGTCGTTAAAAGGAGGAATCGCCCCACTTAAGCACATTTGGCGATTGACTGCAACAAAACCATAGGGAGGATTGTCAGCAGTATCACTTGGCCCAGGGAGAAGAACATCACTTTCAGCAAAGCCAAATTGAGTGCGCAGCTGGATAAACGCTCTCGAAGTTAGAATAGTCGAGGTTCTCTCCGGAGGATTCTCTATGGGAACAGCTATCGGAAAAGTTTCTTCCTCTTGAGTTACCACTTCTTCTTCTCGGTGGGAAGTCATTCTACATAAACAACTGGGTATTCAAACATGAAGGTGCACGTTTCCTAAAGTGTGTGAAGTGTTGTGTAAAATCAATCAAGCAGTAAACAAATGTAATTGGAATAAAAGCTAGCAAGCATTTGTCAGTTATAAAGTCGAAGATTCATTGTTTTAATATGCAAGTGTAATGTTGATGCAAGCAAATCAGTTCAAGCTAGCGATGCTTTGCATTAATACTTCACTTTAGTTGAATGGTTCACAGCATTTCATACAGTGTATTTAAATTGATTACTTTATGTCAGCTAATCTGTCATTTGATGTGGGCAGTCAATGGCAATATATTCGCCTTGGTCTTTGTGATTGTTGTTTTCAGCAGGTTGTTAGCCTATGAGACAATGTGGTTTATGAAGTAAAGCAACAAGGTTAAAATGATCCAAAATTTAAGCTGTTTAGCACAGTAGATCAAGTTAAGAATTCAAATTGGAACTATGCTTTTAAGTGGGAATTCGAGTTGGGCATCTAAGTGTTAAATCGGCTGCGACCCAAGGAATTTCTCGCGAGTTAAGGTTAGGTTTCTGGTTCCTTAAAGCGGCAGTTCTTTAGGTCGTGGAGGATAGTAAGAGAGGAAGGCTCTGGTTCAAGAAGTGGTGTGAAATTCTCTAAGTGTTAACTCGGCAACGGTCTAAGTGTTAACTCGGCAGCGGTTTAAGTGTTAACTCGGCAGCGGTTTAAGTGTCAACTCGGTCACGGTTTGAAGGCTTAACTCGGCTATGATTGAAGTCTTAACTCAGCTACGATTGAAGGATTAACTCGGTCACAGTTTTAAAGCTTAAATCAGTAGAAGATTAGATCGGCAGATTTTCCCAAGAATTAATTCGGCTACGATCTAAGGGTAAGGTCGGCCAAATGTTAAGCTACCCAAATTCACTGAGTCGCTTCCGGACTAACATCTCACTACATTCAACCCGTTAACCCAATAACCATTCCATCAACAGCCGCCTTCATTCACGTAATCCAATCACCCAATAAAACAATTTGAAATTGTTACAAATCGATGTCCTGCCATCAAAGACCATCGAGCCTGAAGCGATAAGCCACCTTCATTGTATCAACGATCATCTCAAGCAACCTAAACTTCATCAATTACGAAAACAATGGTATTCTTGATGGAGCATCACGCAAAGAGGCGATTCGTGTTCGAGCGACAGGATTCATGAATCGACAGTAATCTACAATCGAAAGAGGAATAGAATCACTTACGCAATGGAGGGTAGAGGTTATCGGTGATTAGTTGGAAGGAAATCGCTTCTAGGAACTTGAGAGTACTTTAATGGCAGAATCAGGCAAGAGAGTAAGTGACGAAGAAAGAGGAAGAAAGTCAACTTATACCCTGCGGTGGAGGACTTGGAGCAATGCATACGGTCTAACTGTTAGTTTGCATACGACCTACCGACCTAAGAAGGGATGAGTTAAGGGCTATCGAAGCACACGACCTAACATTTAGGCGTATACTTCGAGGGGCAAATGTTAACTCCGCCTCGACCATGACTTACCGATCTAGTGCATCAAGAGGTTCCGACCTAACAGTTAGAAGCATGCCGACTTAAGGCTTAACAGGGGTACCGACCTAAGGCCTAAGGGGTATGCCGACCTAACACTCAACATAGATACCGACCTAACTGCCTTATCAGGGAGACCGACTTAAGGCTCAAAGGGTTACCGACTTAAGGGTTTGAGAGGCATACCGACTTAAGAAATACCGAGTTAAGGCTAAAACAGTGGACGACCTAACGTGGGTACTGGCTTAAGACTCAGAGCATGCCGACTTAATAGGAAGGCCGACCTAAGGCCTAAAAGAGATGCCAACTCAGCGACTTGACCGAGTTACCGATCTAATGTTTTACCAAGCTGGCGACCTAGAATAGTTGCCGACCCAAGTCACAACCGATTTAGGACCAATGTTAGCTCGTTCACGACTCAAGAAAAGGAAGATGAGTTCAATGCAGCTACTCAGCACAGCAGCCTCTTAACTCGTGCACGATTCAGCTCCCAGTTATCTCGGTCACGACTCACGACCTAATTTGAGTCGTGAACGACTTAAAGCTATTAAATGCAAACCCGAGGCCATATTACTAAGAAGGGGTGGTGTTGACTCGGAGGCGACCTAGGACTTGTGCAAGTGAACTCTTGTGAAGCCATGAAGGGGCCAGATGGACCGGCCACGACTCATATTAAGTCGGCTACGACTTAACTTAAATCGGCCACGACTTAGGACTTGGCAATAATTCCAGACCGAAACTTTCTATAAATAGACAGCCACCTCCAACATTGAGGGGACTTTTGGCACATTCTCTTCATACACCGTTACCTTGCTGCATTGAGAACTTCATCAACACTTAGAGCTTTCAAGATTAGAGGAATACATCAAAGAAATTCACGAAGAAACCACACATCTTCAACATGAATTTAAGGACTTTAATCGACATTGAAGCTTAAGACTTGTTCCAAATCACTTGTAACTTGAAGTATATTGTACTTGAGAAGAATTGTATCAGCTTGTAACGGGATTATTAATAAAAGTACTTAGAGTGGACGTAGGCTAAACCCTTAAGCCGAACCACTATAAAATTGTTGTTGTTTACTGCTTTTCTGCTATTACTTGCTTGTAATTCTTTCCCGATCTATCGGGTGGTGCTTTCACAACTACACTTCACACACCGGGGTGTTAGCGTTCACATTTTAGCGTTAACATTTTTGGTGCTTTCACTGAGAATTGAACTCAGGGCAAACTTCAACCATTGTTCAACAAAATTCTAACAGAAATCATGGCTTTAGAAAGGAAACGGAAGTTTTTGAGGTTTGAAGGTACTTGCAGCAATGCCATTGCTCTTCCCACGCTAAGTGAAACAGCTTCAAGTATTGGAGTCACAAGGGCTGAATTAAACGCCGTGATATATGGAATATATCAACACATGGAAGTTCAAAGCAATAGGATACTGGATAAGATGAACGCTTTGCAGGAAGAAGTCCATTGACTAGAAAGTGATATAAAAACCATTGCCAAAGAGGCCCAGGTTTCAGAAGAATGGAATACTCCTCAACGAGCAACTGGCATTACTATTGGAACATTCCCCCAAACAGAGAATTCATGGCCACAACCAACAATCCACGAACGTTTGTCAAGGCGAACTTTTGAAAGAATAGTTGACGATTACCCATTGAGTCCTGGTAACAATGAAGAATACATACCGGAAATGATTGAACAGAAAGAGAAGAATGGGGGAAGGAGACGACAAAAATTCTTGAAAAAAGCTCGACGCTTCATACCCTCCGACTTCACTCCCTTGACCGACACTCCGGAAAGTATCTTCTTGGCAACAAAGGATGTTTTTGTGTACCCCAAACCATCTCTGATGAGGAGAAGCGCGACAGACAATGGGAAATTCTGTCAATTTCACAATCAACCTGGCCATGAAGCTAACCAATGTCGCCATCTAAGGAAGGAGATTGAAGAATTGATCAAGCAGAATGAACTGCAACAGTATGTGAAAAAAGATGGAATTAGCTACTCCTCATCCTCTAAGGTGCAGTTGGTTCCCGCTCAACAATGTAGCTCAAATAAAAGAACCGTGGCACAGGGAGATGAAGGTCCTATCATCAGTATCATCACAGCAAGCCCTCACCAGGCAGGGAAAAATTGGATGAGGCGGGAAGACGTGCTCACGCTCCAAGGAGACCTTCAAAGTGAAAGGAAGTTTCGATTCTGAAAGATGTTGCCATCCAGTCCTCTTATGCCAAAAGATTCAATCCCTAAAGCCTGGGGCAGCAATTGCTTCCATACCTTACTTGAACACTTTGTTTCAAATTTGTAAAAGAGTGCTGATCCAATGATTCTTGTATCAAAATCTGTTGTAAAAACAATGCCAATAAATAATAAAAACTATAAGTCTTGCTTTCCCTATTATTACAAGTCGCTTATTTTATTTCGATATGTGAAATACTCTGAGAATATCACTAAGATTATCGATCTAAATTTGCAGGCAATCAATGCCAAGCTGATTCATTGCAATATCAAGCAACCCTTGGTAGCATTCAAAAGCAAGCCTTAAACAACAGAATTCCAGGGTCAAATCCTGAATAAGAAGTACTCTAAGCAAACAAATAAGATTTGGCTAGAGTATGTTTCTTCAGTTAAAACCACCACCTCAGAAGAAGATGATGCACACTCAAAGACGGCACTAAGGAATTGCTAATATAATCAATCAAATTCACAACTGTCAAAAGAGAACCAATTCCAAGAACTTGGAACAGCAACCATTTACATCCATATTTTACATGAAAACTTTGCTGAAATATTGCAAAGAATTTACAAATATATGATTCTCTTGTTAAGGGCAATTGCAAGGCAGGCAAATAACAAAAGCTATAAAGTGGATATAGGCCCAGTTTCGGCTAAACCGCTATAATTCTTGTGTTCCCTACTGCTATAAACTGCTTTGTTTTATTTCGGCATATGAAATACGTTAATCGTGTTACTAAAAAAAATGATTTAATAATGCAGGCCATAAAAACAAAGCTTACCAGTCACAAGACCAAGTGATCCGCGACATCATCCAGCAGTCAAGCACTGAGCCATTCAAAATTCCCATATTCAAATCCTACAAAAGGAGAACTTCAGACGAAAGTAAGCAAGGTGGATAGAAGCAGATAATATATAGCTAACTACAAATGCTTGAACAAACAAACAGCAAGTTAAAGAACCTATATCTGCCACCACCAATTTGCTTAACTATAAAATATACTCCTTTGGGTAAGGGAGAGGCTTGGCAGTTGAAAGTGGTGACACTTGCGAAGCAATGGGGATTGTCAACATGAATCAATGACAAAGAGACATGCGAGAGTAAGCGTCATCCAGCAAAAAGAATATTTCAGAAGCACAAGCCCTCTTTCAAGGCATAACTCCTCAGAGGATAAAGACCTCAAGCGGGCTTCACCGAAAAAAAAAAGGGCGTCTTTCTCGTCACAAAGTCATGGAGTTATTGGTCGACACACTCTCGAGAATCCATCCAACCGAGAAAAGGAAACTCCAAACTTCCTGACAATAACCCTACTTAGGGGCACGCATTTCACCACACCCGGTCAACATACTCCCGGGAGATGAAATGTGGAAAGCCCTCTTCGGAGGCGAAATGCTTCTCTACGGAGACCGAATGCTTCTCCTCAGAGACCGAAGCCCTCTTCGGAGGCAAAAAGCTTCTCTACGGAGACCAAATGCTTCTCCTCAGAGACCAAAGCCCTCTTCGGAGGCGAAATGCTTCTCTACGGAGATCGAATGCTTCTCCTCAGAGACCAAAGCCCTCTTCGGAGGCGAAATGCTTCTCTACGGGGATCGAATGCTTCTCCTCAGAGACCAAAGCCCTCTTCGGAGGCGAAATGCTTCTCTACGGAGATCGAATGCTTCTCCTCAGAGACCAAAGCCCTCTTCGGAGGCGAAAAGCTTCTCTACGGGGATCGAATGCTTCTCCTCAGAGACCAAAGCCCTCTTCGGAGGCGAAATGCTTCTCTACGGAGATCGAATGCTTCTCCTCAGAGACCAAAGCCCTCTTCGGGGGCGAAATGCTTCTCTACGGGGACCAAATGCTTCTCCTCAGAGACCAAAGCCCTCTTCAGAGGCAAAATGCTCCTCTTCGGAGGCACAACTCTTCGGAGGACAAAGACCTCTAATGGGACATATGCCACAAAAAAGAAAGTTCTCTACTCAACAAAAAAGATTGGAGGAGTCATGACCCACCAACCATGAGAGAGTAACTTCCAGGCAATGTAAACCATCTCTGGGGCACATTTCACCAGGAGTTGAAGTGTAACAGCCGCTCTTCGGAATTACACTTCACCAGAGTTGAAATGCAAAAAAAATAAAGACCTCTTCGGGGGCACATTTCACCAGGAGTTGAAGTGTTATGACCGCTCTTCGGGATTTCACTTCACCAGAGTTGAAATGCAAACAAAATAAAGACCTCTTCGGAGGCACATTTCACCAGGAGTTGAAGTGTTATGACCGCTCTTCGGGATTTCACTTCACCAGAGTTGAAATGCAAACAAAATAAAAAGCCCTCTTCGGAGGCCCATTTCACCAGGAGTTGAAGTGTTATGACCGCTCTTCGGGATTTCACTTCACCAAAGTTGAAATGCAAACAAAATAAAAGCCCTCTTCGGAGGCACATTTCGCCAGGAGTTGAAGTGTAACAACCGCTCTTCGGAATTTCACTTCACCAAAGTTGAAATGCAAAACAAAATAAAGACCTTTCTGAAAGTCCACGTTTCACCGAGATTGAAATAAAACTTCCAAGTGTTGAAACGTGAAAAGGCTTTCTTCGAAGGCACAACTCTTTGGAGGTACACGTTTCACCAAGATTGAAATAAAACTTCCAAGTGTTGGAACGTGAAAAATCCCTCCTCAGAGGTACAACCCCCTCCCGGGGACACAATCAAGAAGAAAGACCTCTTCGGAAGCCAACGTTTCACCGAGATTGAAATAAAACTTCCAAGTGTTGAAACGTGAAAAGGCTTTCCTCGAAGGCGCAACTCTTTAGAGGTACACGTTTCACCAAGATTGAAATAAAACTTCCAAGTGTTGAAACGTGAGAAATCCCTCCTCAGAGGTACAACCCCCTCCCGGGGACACAATTGAAAAGAAAGACCTCTTCAGAAGCCCACGTTTCACCAAGATTGAAATAAAACTTCCAAGTGTTGAAACGTGAAAAAATATCTCCTCAGAGGCATAAATTTTTATCAAAAAAAAAAAAAAAAAAAAGGGGGGGGGTGAAAGAAAGTTAAAGTACATTCAGAGGTCCGCTTTACCACATAGAAGAATTCACTTGGCAAAATGTATACATACGCAAAAGGAAAAAGTGATTTCTTCGAAGGGTAAAGCGTAGAAACTTATATGAAGGAAGTTGCACTCTACGAAAATTCTCTTCGAGAATGAAGTAATTATTCTTTAGAAAACGAGAGTGCAAGTCCCCTCGAAGTATACGATATTGCAGTAAGCTCATGGTATAGGGGCAACATGGTATAGTTACATACAAAGCGGTATAACTATGTCGGTAAAGTACGCTCAAACAACATACCACAAGCTCACCGCAACATCGTATAAATAAACTTGTGCAAAAATGAATAATAAATGCATTCTCAAATTCAAACAAAAGTCTGTACAAATAAAGAATCATTTTATTCAATTGCAGATATTGCAGATACAGGTTTCAAAATAAAAAAGCAGGGGCCGGTGCCTGCACAACATCCGACCATTACACAAAAAAGGAATCAAAAACCTCAACTCTTCATTTCTTCTTGCCGCCTTTAGACCCTTTACCCGGCCGAGTGGTTAGCTTTTCGGGTCTTTCAGGTTGGTCTGAAGGCATAAGGGAAGAAGGGGAGGGAGGTGCAACTGGCGCAATTTCCGGTTCCTCTTCAGTGGTGATAATTTTCTTCCCCCTCCTCTTCGATGTCCCATGCTTCTTTCTTCTCTGCGAAGAAGACTCACTCCCCGGAGTAACGAGAGCGGACAAAACTACGTCGTCAGAAGGAGTCCGCTCCGGAGAGATCTCGCCTCCTTCGAGTCCCTCATCTTTTTGCTCCTGCGAGGCAACAGGGTCATCCAAACCATGAAGAGCCTCAATTTTCTCCTCTTGTGACCCAGGTTGTGAAGCAGAAGGAGGAGTCACCTGAAGAGATGGAGGAGGAATAACCAGAGAAGGCGAAGTCTGCACGGCACTTGTTGTTTCAACTGCAGAAGAAGAAAAATTGAAAATGTTAGTATCTTCCCGAAAGAGGGGAGATATGGGTTCATCGAGATTCAAGAGGTAATCGAGAAGCTCATCAAATTTTTGAGGAATAAGCAGGCAATCCACCTGAATCGGACCAATGTCGAAATTACCTGAAGATGTTGGCTTCGTCAGTTCAATCTCATAATTCTGAGCCCCAATGTCCTCCAAAGCCTCTTCATCAGTAGGGGTGATTACCCCAGTTCTTGTAGGAGGCGGCAAATGAGCACTAGGGCCTGTAATGTCCACCTCGGGAGAAACTAGAGGACGTTCAGAGATGGTAGGCGGTACTTCTTTTTCAGAACGCTCCTCTTCCGCCATCCCAGCCCGCGCTCTGGCAAGCTGCTCCTTACCCTTGGCAAGAGCGGCACGGGCTTCGTCATCAAGATAATGCTCTTCAAGGGCTGACTCAGCATATCCAGCACCTTTACCACCGAGCATATCAAGTGCTGCCTCCCAAACTTCAGCCAGTGTGATTTCATACTTGGGGCCTAGAAAGGCAAGGCTGCCACGTCCCAAAACGTTGTGCAGGTAAAAATCGAATAATGTAGAGCTAATGTCAGCTTTGGTTGCTTGATGAGCCTCTTCAGCCGCAAGTTTACCAGCAACAGCCTCGTCGCGCTCCTTTTCGGCCATAGCAAGTCGAGTTTTTAACAACTCTATCTCCAAGCTTTGAGAGCCGGTCTGTTCTCGCAGTTGTACAGTTTCAGCACGATATTCTTCTATGACCTTTTCCTTGTGTGCAAGCTTATCTTCGACTGCTCTTTGACTGGCATGCGCATCTCGTACTTGTTGCTGAAGCATGCTCTCCTTTTGTGAATGGAAAGTAGATGAAGTAGCTAATTCTTCCTTAAGTTTTTCTACTTCCGCTTCCAGCTTTTCATTATAGGAAGCAATACTTCTCATTTCGGCGTCATGTTGTTCGAGAGTCTTCTGCCACTCAGCCTTATCATTCTCCATTGTTAGCATGGCCTCGAGATTGGCTCGGTTAACCCTCTGAAGTTCGTCGACGAGTTTTTAAACAATATTGAATGCGTTTAAATTTTAAAGCTCGCGTTGATGGGAACAGTGGCAAGAAATTAAAAACGTGAACGGTTATAAAATTTGTAAATAACGTTCCTATTAAATCAGGAGAGTAAAAGGAAAGTGAATAAAATTAGAATGCGTACAACAGACGCAGTGATTTTTGTCCAAAAAAATATAAAAATAACGGATTTCAATTTTATACGTTTTCTTGTATGTGTATATACATTATTTATTTCATCAAATAACGCGCCTTTTAAACGCGAAATTAAACAGTTTCTTTATACACAAAGTTTTGGAAATTTATTACTTATATAAAAATATGATTTGTTTAGACATTTACTAAGAAATTTATATTCAAAAATGTATATAAGTAAAATATTAAATATTAAATTTTTAAAAGTATAAATTTTTTTTTAAAGAACAAAAGGTGAAATAAACGTTGTTACGAATATATTAAATTAAACCAACAGATTAAAAATTAAAATTTAAAGATTTATAACTTCAAAAAAAATGTTAAGACTTAACCAAAATAAGAATTTTAGAAATTCCACACTAATGAAAATCTTGAGTGATTATTTATAATTAAATTTAGACAATCAAATTTTCGAAAAATAAAACCCCAGAGTTATAAATAAAGAATAAAATATTGCTAAAATTTGGGTTGTTACAGCCACACTTAAGCTTTTTCATGTAAAATATTATCCAATTAGGCCGCACAACTAACATACTTAAGCATGCAATTTTCACAATTAAACTGGTTTCACAATTAAACGGGTTATGACCCAGATCCCTATCTAACACTTTCTTTCTAAGAGAAGGCGTAGTCACTAATTTAATAATTTAATGATGTTCTTTTTAAGGCATAAACATAATCGATCAAAGAGGACTAACAAACGTCGACTATCAACTTCGGGCAACCAATGTTTCGGTGATAACTAACTATAAAATTAATCATCTTTGTTGTGATGCAAGATTCCTAATAGACGATAATATTACATTTTCCAAGAAGCAAAGGAGAAGTTGATAATCCTTGAACGGAGAAAGTAAGGGGAAAACCATACTAATTGACAATAGTTTCTTGGAGATATTGTGAGAAGTTATTAAAAGCAGAAAGCCCAGTGTGTCGGTAATGGATTCACAAGACATCTAGTACTCGGTAAAGAGGAAGAAGGAGTTCCTTCTGTTTATAGATTTGGGTTTCAAATCTAAAGTCGTTGGATGAAATGGACAAGAACTACTCTCGCTGCCGATTGAATGGCGAGCCAGTTGGTCTTCATCCGAACCAATCCTTCCACATGGTCTTTGAGTCTGCCACCGTTTGGAACATATATTGTAATCAGCGGCAACAAGGATCCATAGTATCGAAGCATTAATCCCAACCCTCCAAAGCATGATCTCTATAGCTAGAAATATAGATCTTTGCTTAAAATATAACTTAGCTCAAAGCTATTGCAATAAGTAACTTATGGCTGAAATATCGAGTAATCAAATCATTCATCATAGTCCACATTGATCTTTACTAAGATCGAACAACTCGAAATCTTGTATCACTTACTTCACTAACATAAGATATAACTCCCTCTCTTAATTCCTCATTTTACATTTTTAAACACGGTTTTAGTGAATTACCTTTGCTACAATCTACCTTAATCATAATTTAGAAGTTTGCTAGAAATCTAGTCAACAAACGAGGTTTGAAAGGAATTGTTAAAAGTACTTCAGTTTTGGACAAAAGTATATAATGGTAGTGAGACTCCAAATAAAATAAAACTTGTATGAGAGGAACATAATAAGGGATTCAAATTAGCAATTTTCTATTTTACCCTTGTTTCAAAATAAACTTGGAAACACCTTATCAAAAGCTAAAAAGAAAAACGATTGATCATTGTCGTAAATCAAAAAACCGTAGTGGTTTATTGAAAAAATGTACTATTTCTGACAAAGTTGCACGAAAAAATAATAATAAAATGCAGTCATACTTGAAATTATTAGGAAACCAAAATTTGGCGAGGTCTGATCGAAAAGGAAACTGGAAATTAGTGGTGGTATGCCGACAAAGTTGCGTAAAAAGAGCAAGAACTAATATTTCAATCGTTGACAATTTAAACTATATATGCCAGAACGACGATAATAATGTAATTAATTGCAATTGATTTTGTCAAAGAAAGTAAAACTTTTGGTACTCGATAATAATTATAAAAAAACGAGATCTACCACTTGAATTTAGAGTCCTTTTAACAACCCCACTTGATGCAACAAACAAATTCAAAGCACCTATGAGTACCTAATTCCTTTCCGATGAAGCATTGGAACTAAACTGCTACAATGTATCATTGATTACACTTAGAGTCCATTCTTTATGAAGCAAACAAAGCATTTGAGCAAGATATTTAAGGAAGGAAGGTGGTTGAAAGTGGAATGTATTTGGGGCTGTGAGCAGAAAATCCGAACAGAGTATTTGACATGCATATTCCAAGATAAAATTGATTTGAATTTTTTTATTTTTCTAATGAATAATAAGTATCAAGAATTTGCAAAAATAAATAAATGAATAAACAAATTAAATTGTAAACTGCTCATATTTAGTTCAAACCAACTCAATAACGTAGAGCACTTCGATACGATCATAAAGCAAAAAGCCGTGTGTCAGACGGACCTCATTTGCACAAGTTATTAGGTTTAGAAATTTATAAAAGTTTAAATTTACATTATGTAACATTAAATTAATTAAACATTCCATTCAAACTTAAGCAGAACAAAATTTTCAATTCGCACAACGGGACAGTTGGTCTGTTACCGTTCCCCACACGTCGAAGGGGTAGGTAACGTTGAAGGGGTAGGTAACGTTAACAGACTATTTGTTTACTGCGAATGTTACCTTATCATTTCATATAATGGTGGCATCCCCGCACACATTATAATAATGAAAAATATATGACAATTTTCGTATTTATGTTGCCAAAAATACGGATTAATATCTATACATAGCTCACTGTTATGTAAATCCGTGGATGAAAACTATTTTGGGCGCTTCCTGACAATATTTTAGAAACATGCGTATCATACAAACAAAAATAAGCATGTTAGTTAAAGATGGAAAAACGAAAGCCTCTCATAATATAACTGTTTCCTTCCTATTATTACTCTCCTTTCTACCACCCAAATCCATGTTAATTGATAAAAAGAAAAAGGAAAGGAAAAGCTTGAAGTGAAGAGAAAAGGGAATTAAAGGGATAAAAAACTCCCACCCATATGTGAACCACCGTCGGTGAACATGACTAAACCGACGGTGGTGCTTTCCCTCCTCATTTCCATCTTCATCTTCTCTCTCTTTTCACAGCTCCCTCAACAATCCACCTCCAACAAAAAACATGGAATCCGAAAGCTTCATCATCGTGCTTCCTTCGACCCTTTAATAAACAAACTAGAAATGAAAGCCGAGGAAGAAGGCTTAATCGACATTAACACATTCCGAGAAAGGATAGAGGATGAGCTCCATTTTGGAGAGGATGGAACTTTGAACACCACAAAGAGGTTGATGTTCTTGTTCCCTTTGTTGGATCGAGACCCGATGGATGGTGTTGTAAGTTATGAGGAGCTGGAGATTTGGAATCGAATGCAAGCCGTCGATCGAATGGTTTACAACATGGAGAGGAGCTTGAAGGTGCATGATAAGGATGGGGATGGTAATGTCACTTTGGAGGAGTTTTTGGGGAATATGAACGGCCAAAAGGAGGATGGTAGGATCACATATTTTGAATATCAGCCATTAGATCAAAGATATAGCAAAACTGAATATGCTATGAACTCCACTGCTGCACCTTTATCTGCTTTTTATGAAAATTTGTAAATTTGAATAGTCATAGTATAGGTTATAGTGACCTTTTAAGTAATGCTATTTTTTGTTTATATCACGGAGAGGTATTTGAAGGTGTATGATAAGGATGGGGAGATTTTAAGTCGTATGTAAATTAAGGGCACTTCCAAGAGTTTAGGCATACTAAAATTACCGTGCATAACGTCAAAACAACCCAGTAGTCGGACGTTTATTATTCAAACTTCAGACCTTTAAGCGTCAAAACGGTTAAAGTGGATATGGTTGGATGATCAAGTTTGAAAATCATCCATTAGATCAAAGATCTAATGATCAAAGATCACTTTGGAGGAGTTTTTGGGGAATATGAACGGCCAAAAAGAGGATGGTAGGATCACATATTTTGAATATCAGCCATTAGATCAAAGATATAGCAAAACTGAATATGCTATGAACTCCACTGCTGCACCTTTATCTGCTTTTTATGAAAATTTGTAAATTTGAATAGTCATAGTATAGGTTATAGTGACCTTTTAAGTAGTGCTATTTTTTGTTTATATCACGGAGAGGTATTTGAAGGTGTATGATAAGGATGGGGAGATTTTAAGTCGTATGTAAATTAAGGGCACTTCCAAGAGCTTAGGCATACTAAAATTACCGTGCATAACGTCAAAACAACCCAGTAGTCGGACGTTTATTATTCAAACTTCAGACCTTTAAGCGTCAAAACGGTTAAAGTGGATATGGTTGGATGATCAAGTTTGAAAATCATCCATTAGATCAAAGATCTAATGGCTTTGACCAAGAGCAGAATTGTACTATTGTATATTGGTTATGAAAATTTACTAATTTAAATGGTAATGGTGCAGAACTGGGTAACAAGGCAAACCGTGACTTTCTGTGGTGGAAAGTTCAGTTTGAAAATGCAGACATGGATGGCAATGGCTCCTTAAATGAAACTGAATTCAATGAGTACGTTTCTCTTATGAAAATCTTGAGTATTTTTTTACCGCTGCTTAGCACTTTTTCCCCCTAATATACAGCCTTTTGCACCCTGAAGACAGCATGAACCCTAAAGTTCAGATGTGGTTGCTTCATGAAAGAATGAGGTACGTTAGAAACTTCTTTAGCTCTATCCTTACATTGATATGACACAAATATCCTTGTTTATTTTTGCAATATGGGAAACAGAGAAATGGACCAAGATGCAGACGGGAAGTTAAGTTTTCAAGAGTTCTATGATGAAACTCATGATCTGTTTTCCAATCACCTTTTACTTCAGAATGAGAATGATGCAACTACTCTGGAATCCAATGCAGAAAACATGTTTGCAGAGCTTGATGTAAACAAGGACAAGTACAAACATAAACTATGTTTATTATTATTATTATTATTTTTTTCAACTTCTGGATTTTGATACGGTAAGCTTTAGAAGCTGATGAAGGTGCAACTGTTTGCAGGTTTTTGACAGCAGAAGAGTTAAAACCGATCATCAGTTATCTTTGCCCAGGGGAGCTTTCTTATGCCAAGCATTACACGAAACATTTAATCAAGGAGGCGGATGATGACAAAGATGGAAAGCTCACCTTGGATGAGATGATCAACCATCAAAGTGTATTCTACAATGCTGTTTTCGAGGAACCGCCTAGTAATGATCAGAATGACAATGATGAAAGTTATGACCATTATGAGCTGTGAACAAACTTGTATAATTTTGTTTTTATTTCTCTGTAACCCAAATTTTGACTATTTCAAAAAACTTGCATAGACTGCCAGTATCAAGAATATGGCATGTTTTGTTCCAGTTCAGATTTATGCTCAAAGAGAAGTGTTAAAAATGCATGAAAAACTAGAATGCAAAGATAATTACCATATAAAATACAAGCTTGAATCCAAAGTTACGATGGATATAATTTGTTTTATGAGAAGATGAGCCTTAACCAACGTCCCAAGTGAGATGGCTAGATGGTTAAACATCAGCAAAAGATGCAGTGATAGAAGCTTTAACTGTATTCGCTTCGGTTTTCATCCGAACTGTAACGACTCAGGATTTCTATTAATTAAAATTCGTATATTAAATTGATTTTAAATATTAATAAGTAAGATTTGCAAGTCGAATAAATTTTGTTTCGAATAATTGGATTTAATTGGATAATTAAATCGATAATTTAATATTGAAAATACAGAAATAATTGAAAATTGGGTTTAATATGATTAAAAATGATTTGTAAAATTTTAATAAATCATATTGGAGTTAGTATGATGTTATAGAACTTTTAAAATTGAATTAAAAGTTAATTTGTGAAAATTGAATATTTTAATATTTAATTAACGAGTTAAAATGGTCATTTTTCAAACAGTCTCGGATTTCGACGAAACTAGTTTCATCGGATCCGTAATTTGATATTATTGTAAGGTTTCAAATTTCGTATCAATCGGATTTACCGTTTGTCCGGAGCAAGCTAAAACGCACAGAAATTTGGTTAACCGATTTAATTTAAAATCAATCGTTTATTGCCGTAACTCGTACAGATGATCGAATTGGCTCGCGAAACATATTCCATTGTGTCCCGAATGCGGGGTAAACCCTAGAAATGCTAGTCACCGCGCGAGATTTGAAGTTCGGAAAATTTTGAATGAATATTAATTTGGAAATTTTCTATAAAAGGCCTTCATTATTTTCATTTGCAACAAGAAACAATACCTAACCCTAATTCTGAAGCCAGCCGCCTCCAATATTTCCAATGGCCGAAAACGTGCCATCTTCTTCTTCAATTCTTGATCAATCCACAAACATTTAGTGAAAGTTGTCAACTGCAAAGATGTAGAGTACGATGAGAGCTAGCAATCCAACGGTTATGATTAGATTTCGAGCTGTGGTTTGATAGTTAGGGCGCCGCGTTCGTATGTGGTCCAAGCACGTTTTTCAACGCAATGATGAGGCCGAGCTTCATCATCCTCTGGCCGAAGGTCGAGCTCGACGTTGGCTTCGAGGTGACGTTGCCTGATCGATGCAAAAGTGATCGTGGTGGCCGCGATTTGGAACCCTAGGCGATGGATGATGGGTTCTTCTACGTGCGTGTTACCTAGAGTGTTACGTGAAGAGGAAGATGAAGATAGCAGCGGCCCTGATGCAATCTAACCAAAATCTAACGGTCCAGATGCTGAAAGGTTTAAAATAAAAAAGAAATATGTAAATTAATTATATTTAAATTTGTGTAAACTTTAAAAATGTTGTATCTTTGTCGTACGAGGTCCGTTTTGAACGAAACAAATTGCGACGGATTCGTTTTGTCGAGCACTACGCAATGCAATTGGATTGGAATCGTTTGGAGCTAGTGAAAATTTCGGGTAAAATTAACATCCGTTTAATTTTATTCGAAATAAAACGCTGGAACTACATTGAAATCAAGGTGAGAACTTCTCACTCAATCGAATTGTTTCGATTTAAATTTTAAATAGTTAGATTTAAAATTTGTTGATTGTATGCCTGGATGATAAATTATTATCTATTGATTGTCAAATAGACATTATACGCCGTATATTAAGCGGATGTTATTTATTAAACACATATACCACGATATATCACCTTGAAGTGGAATTGGTATTATATATGTACTTGAAATTGATTTTTCCGCATTATATAGCGGATGGGAACTATTGCGCCGCATAATAGCGGATAATATTTTGTAAATCTCATATACCGCGATATTCACCTCGAAGTGGAATTGGTATTGTGCTAACATCTGTGGATGTAGGAAAACAGGTTGGAGGGATCCAACTGGATTCCTCAAATGATTGGATTGGTTTCAATGTTGTGTGTTGATCTATTTATAATCTTTGCGATTATCTTTGTGATTGAAATCATTAAAGGCTAAAATTTAGCCGAATATATTTTTGGTATCGTTAGATGCCAAAAATAAATGTAATTGGATTTTTGAAAATTTAAGCCGAGAATTCATAATAAAATTTAATTTTGGAATCGATTCATTTTAAACACATAAACGTTGAAATTTTAATGTTATAAAAATTATAATTTTTGTGAAATATGACCGAAATGTTATTTTTGAAATAAATAGTTGATAAATTTGTAAAATGGTTTAAAGTGGGATTTTTGAATTATTATAAACGGTTTATATAAAAGATTTATAAAATTGATATTTATAAATTAAAATATTGGAATTATAAAACGAGTTTTTATAAGGTTAAAATGAAGTATAAATGGATTTCATAAGTTAATGAAATTTATAGATTTATAAATTGTGAAGTTATAAAATGAATAGATTATTGTAAAATAAAAGATTTATAAGTAATTAACTTATAAATTGGATTTTAGCATTTAAATGAGATATGGATAGAATTTGTTAATCAAGAGATTTTATGAGTTGAAGTTTTGTAAAATATATATAGTGGAATTTATAAACATTGTTTTATAAATCCGAAATCGACTTATTTTGATAAGTTAATTATTATAGATTATTAAAGGAGAATATTCACGATTTTGGACAGTGGATAATCCTTTAGATAAAATGTGTAGAAAATGTTGAATTTGGTTAACGAAGTATATTCGCGATTTTGGATAGTGGATAATCCTTTAGATAATGTGTAGAAAATGTTGAATTTGGTTAACGAAATATATTCGCGATTTTGGACAGTGGATAATCCTTTAGATAAAATGTGTAGAAATTGTTGAATTTAGTAAACGATGTATATTCACGGTTTTGGACAGTGAATTATATATTAAAAGAATGTTTTGGGAAGTGATATTTTAAATCGAATTTAAAACGATTTAAAGATGTTTTAAAATATATTAAGTATCGAAATCATAGATATCAACATTTATTGTTGAAATAGACGTTTTCGAGAAATATGGAAATGGTGGACTATAACACTGTTGTTATAGAAAATGATTTCCGAAAGGAAATGTTTTTATATAGTATTGGGATTTATATATCTATCTTAAGTTCGAATCCCTGTACTAATGATTTTGGGTTGTCGCGATGTTTTACGCAACATTCGTTTTGACTCAAATAAATATGTTTAAGAGAATATTTTCTTAAAGAATGAAATATATACTTAACTATGGTTTGAGTATATCGAATATTTCCCAAATGTTGAAAATAAATAGATTTGTGAATTACTTATTATTTAATAAGTATGGAAATGTTTTCCAATATGAAATGAGTGTTTTGAGATTTTATCTTTTTAAAGATAAATTGAAAAATGAATATTAGAAATCGATTTGAAAATCGTATATTCATAGATATTTTGGAAATGTAAATTCACTATGGAATTTATAAAAGAAAGGGAAAATTGGTTTAAAAAAAACATTGATTTATTTTTATAAGTGTGGGAAAATATATACCTGGAAAGTAAATAATTTGGGGAAATTATTTGGAATATGGTGATGTTGTGCATATCTATTGATAGTTAAATAACCGTATCAATATTTACCTTTAAATAGGTATTTGTTGTGATTTGCTTGAATTTGAATGCTACACTTATTTTTAATATAGCGCTCGTTATTCGGTTTAGCCGGGAGATGACCTTTGTGTAATAAATCCTATTCCGAATAGTGATACGACGTATATGGATAGCATTGAAGACCGGTGGTGAAGACCGGGTATTTGCGAGAACGATAGGATGACCTATCGATTGCCTCTGCACCGAGTAGCTACGGTATGAGATTCGGATTCCTTAAGTGATGGGAAGTCCGATCGGGATTGTGAATGCCCGGATTTGCAAGGACTTCTTTGGAAGTGCCTTCGGTTCTGTTCGAACCCAGAACAGACTTGTATGGATTGTTATGTCTGACATTACAAATTGAGATATAAAGCAGATTTCTTTCAAATACATTTCTGTTGGTGGCGGAGAATTTATTCTCTTAGCTTAATACCCTTCTTTGAGACATACGAGCTCAGAGGTTATGTAGTTGATGGTTATCAGTGATATACTCCCAGTTTGATAGTGTGGCATGCTGAGTGCTGTTGATCATTTGTTGATCAAAGCGTGGCTTTTGTAAAAAGCATAGCTTTATGGAAGAGATTTCGTCAAACCTCACAACCCGCTTATGGTCGAAACAGGAATCGTGGCAGCAAGGTTATTTGAGGATAGTGCCCTCTAAGGGTATGTCATTCCCTATCTGGATTATGAGTGGTATCATGGTATGGAGCCCAGATACTTACTTTGTGGTTGCTGCAAATTTATTACTTTGTGGTTGTTGGTTGAGAGGTACCTCGGATTAAGGTCCCTAAAGACCGGGGGATGACATACTCGTGTCAGTTGTTACCTAGCTTAAAGGTAACCCGGCCTTGTGTAGCAGAGATCCGGTTAGGATCCAAGAACATCACTCCAGAGGCGTTCTATTTTATTTGGGAAGTTCCTTTGCCCAACCATTTGTTGGAAATCCAAACAAAACAATACGCGCCTTGTACGGTATTAGTTGTATAACCTGCCATTTACTTATGGTGGCGCTCCACTGTTTAGATGGTAGCTATAGTAGGCATACGATAATTGTCGTATGTTGGCTAAGATTTATATTGTACTTTCGAAATGTTTTCTACACTTTACACTTATAATAATAATATTGAAAAGAAATTTGCGTAGTAAGCATGTTTGACTATCATAAGAATAAATCTCCTCCAAGTCTGCGTTTGCATTGTATGTGTGGCGGAAGGTCTTATGGTAGTTTCATTTCTAAAGCATATCGAAATTCTTTTGTAAATCTAGTTTCTTTAAAAGAATAACTGTTTTAAGTTCTCACACCAGTCACATGACTGACCTGGATTTTATTGTTTCCTTCCTAAACTTTGGGTGCCCACCAATTTCCACACGGGCAGTCTAGAGTTAGGTTATCAGGATATTCTGGAATTCGGAAGTTGCTGTAGAGTTTTGGAGGCAAGCTGGATGGCATGGCGTATCCACTAGTATATAGTATTTTTTTCCGCTGTTTTGTTGTTGTACACTTTGATAATGTAATGTAATGTGATGTGATGTAATAACTGATATAGTTCTAGTTTTAAAGATTATTCATTTATTTATTATATGTTGTTCCGCTGCGATTGTGAGATTCTGATATTGTTCTGTTGTTTCTTTCTGTTCTGTTCTATCTTTTTCTCTCTTCTTCTACCTCTTTCTTCTTCTTAAACCCTAACGGTTCGGTTTTCCGGCATTCGATTGCTCGGCAGTTGATACAGTGGACGTATTAATGTCGATTTTTGAGCGTCGAAAAATTGCATTCGTTACACGAACACGGTGATATTTGAGTAATCATCTGCTATTCAAAACTCCACTAACTAATATGTGTAATTCATTCACATAAACATTTGATACCAGATATAAAAGAGCCAACATTTATTTATACTTAGTTCTAGTTCTGGGTATACGTAACTTTCAGGCTCCTTTTCTTATTAGTCATTAGCTAAATTTTACATTTGACAAACGTTAGAAGCAATCAAATTTTTTGAAAAGCTCTGCGTGACATAAAAATCAAGAAGGGAAAACAAAGCAACTTAAACCCCATTCGAGGGCATCATGATGCTCTGGTCAACATGATGAGCAATTTTTAGGTCAGACGTAAGCTAAGGTGCGTTTACGATCAATAAAGACAGTGTTGATTGAATAGTTTGATGAACTTCGAAGTTATGTGTTTGTGGGTATCTTTAACCACTGAGTGAGAGCTATGACTTACGGAATTATGGATCTTAAGACTCATTTAACACTAGAGATGAGTGAATATTATTTTCAAACTTATGTAAACCTTTTTAATTTTCTTTAAAGATTGATATTAAATAACAGATTAACAATACTAAATTATAATAATAGTCGATCACAGATATAAACATAGATAAAAATAAAAGCAGTAAAGTAAAGTAAAGAGTTAGAGAGGTGATATCGGGAATTTGATACTAGTTCAGATTCTCCTACATCCAGTCCCATAAAATTGCTTGTACGGATTTCTTTTCAAATTCCAATCTTTAACCAGGTAGAAGGAAAACTCAAATACAATCTCGATTTCGAGGCTAGAGGCACATCCTTTTATATTTCGAGTTTGGGGTTAACCCACTAGATTTGAACGGGCTACAAACACACCTACTAGATTTGAACAGACTGCTAAGCACAGCCACTAGATTTGAACGGGCTGTTAAGCACACCCACTTGATTTGAACGGGCTACAAGCATACCCAAGCAAAAACAAATAGAGTTTATAGTTTTTTCAAAGACAAATTCTTGTACTTTGTATACAATGAATTATATAGCTTATATCGTTTTGGATAGCACTTTGATCTTTGAAATGAGAGTGATGCTTTCTAAATAGTAAGTAGTATTGAATCAATATAATGAAGTATGAATTGATTCTACTTGATTTTGAGGAGAATAGAGTATATTTTTCTAGAGAATTTTCAAGAGAGTAAAAGGAGGGAAGATAGTAAATAATTAGTTATTAAAAAATTCATTTACACTCCCCTTTATATATCCATTCATGAAAGGTTGTGTCAAATAAACACTTCCATTCAAAATTTGAAAAATTATTTGGTGGCATATATGTCGACATATCATATATATATGTATGTCGACATATGCTAGTTCAAAATGAAAAGTTGTTTTCTTTTTGAAGTTTTGAAAATCCTATTCTTTATAAAATAATTTGAACATAATTCTAAAATATTTTGAATCTAGGAAAATTTTAAGAAATATTTTGAACTCTAGGAAACTTTTATAAAATATTGTTGAAATTAAAATAATTTATTTTTGTTTAAAAATATCAAAGATCGAAATTTGGAGACAGAGATCAGAAATTTCTATCAAGGATTTTAACAATATATACTTAATACTCTATACATTAAATTATAACCTTGAGATCTTGTTTTCTTTGTCTTTGAACTCATGAATCTTAATATCTTAGTCTTGAGTCTTTATATTATATAGTCTTCGATTCAACACTTGTGTAATATTATGCATTATATACTATATAACTCGGTAAATCAGTAGTATCTATATTTTATATGATTGTATATGGTTGTTATCATCAAAATCAATAGCGGAGGTATTAACAAGAGTTAGATATGTTACTGGGTATATATATTGGTTTATGAGATGCAAAATAAGGAAACAACACTTATTTTAGAGTGCTCGATTGGAACCCACATCAACTATATTTCTTTTCGCTTTATTACATTTATAATTTGATTACAATGAGAATAGAAAATAAGAGCTTTCTTACCAAAACTATTAATCAATCCCTTGTGTCATAGTCCGGATATGTCCATTGCCGTCCAAACATAACCGAGTGGTTGGATGTGAAGGAACCGTACAAACACGACCTTACGAACCCTTTTATGGCCATTGAGCCATTTGTAGAGATTTTGGCATGGATTATTGTCCTCACATCATGCCTTTGTCATGCTACAAATAACAAAGTATGTTATAGTCAGGGGTTTGGATGTTTTTGCAGCCATCACGTTTGTAAAAATTTTGGCATGGATTACTGTCCTCAACATCATGCCTCTGTCATACTGCAAATAACAAAGTATGTTATAGTCAAGGGTTTGGATGTTTTTGTAGCCATCACATCCCGATTCATACGTCACAGAATGTATGGCCGCCAAATGACAAGACATTTCGTTGAGACCGGAAAAGATAGCTTATTATTCCACCTCGTGATTGTTCAGGATAAGGTGAAGTGAAACAAGTTTATTGGTGGACAATTTAGAATCGTTAATGATTGCAAAAATGTCTTATTTGGAAAAGGAGGACTTAGTGGAGATTAGAGCTAGAGCATAAGTAGGTCGGTATATTAAGTGAGGTTAGTTCATGCTGCGTGGTGGATGCAATCCTAG
The DNA here is from genome assembly GCA_030765085.1 of Allium cepa. NCBI lineage: Eukaryota > Viridiplantae > Streptophyta > Magnoliopsida > Asparagales > Amaryllidaceae > Allium > Allium cepa. The sequence continues at coordinate 760,151,818 of CM060937.1, read as the reverse complement.
AATAGGAAATAGGGCTGTTATGGTAACTATAAATTTACCATTATCATACCATTACCAGCCAATCGGTTACCATTTTCGAGTGAAATCGGTATACCAGTTTAATCGGTATGGTAATGGTAAATTTACCATTTTCTACGGTAAATCATCGGTAACATTTCTTCAATACCAGCGGTAACGGTAATTTACCAGTCATTTTATAATACATGTATATTCATGTAACATGCTTTATTATAGGCATTTAGAACCAAGAAAATGAGTAAATTTAGTTTATTAACCAGGTGAAATAATGTTAAATACACTTCACTTCGTACTCATTTGTGTCTTTTATTAAGTAACACTATAAATTGTATAATGAAACACCGTTATGGTGTGAATACGTGTTACGTTACTAACCTTTTTTAGACAAACGGTAATTTACCATTACCAGTGTAACGGTTACCAGATTATCGGTATACCAGTCTTTGATATACCAGCCTATCGGTAACGGTAACGGTAAGCAATTTTCGCTTACCAGTAAAAATGGTACGGTAACAATATTTGTGAAACGGTAACGGTAACCATTACCATAACAGCCCTAATAGAAAATGAGCTATGGCATTCAGGTGAGTAATGGGGTGGATAATGTGATAGTTCGGGCTAGTTGTTCAGAGGCTAGGTGTTGGGCTCATCCTAATATTGGGCTAATAATAGTTTTTACAAGGGAGCCTTTTAGCGTGGCATTTCAATTACATGTGCGAAAAATTCGTGCGTCATTTTCTCTTGTATAGTTTATTCCTATAACAGGAATGGCGGGCTTGTCCAATCTATTAAAAGCTCTAACATGCAGTGACGTCCTACGTAATTTCCTTTTTAATTGAGTGTTTTTTATACTATTGAGATCTCTTCATGCCTATTAATATTCACCATTGAGATTGTACCTTCCTCCTCTTTAATTTTTGTTCTCCATCTTCATTTCTACTGCTTCCTGACTGTTACTATTAAAAAACTTCAAAAAATTACTTTTCTTTCTCAATGTTCCCATCCAATAAACAGTAAGCTCTCTTCGCCTATTTTTTCATGTTATTTCTATAACTTTGTTTGTTGATTTCTATTTTTAGCAATTCTCACTTTGGACCCAATGAATTACTCTTCTCAGATGATTCATTATCTCTTTTAGGTGGGCTTTTGAACTCATTTGGTATCTTTCTCTATTGTAATATGCACGGAAAGACATGCAATTTTTCACCAAAATGTTTCTCATTGCTTTTGCTTAATTCATTAGTCCATTTATTTCTTTTTCCACAGTGTCACTAAACTGCACCTTGGTACTGATCAATTTCTTGTTAAACATGTTTAACTTGTAATAAAGATGGTAGCTAATTTCATAGGAATTTTTTTGAATAGCTTATGCAAATGCTAATTTGATGATGTGTCTCCCCTCATTTATTTGAGGTCCAATAGTGGTATTGAATAGTATAGTGGTGGGTCGTGTAACAACCCACACCATAATGGATACGATTTTCGACTAAATCAAAAACCCAAGTCTATTAGAGTACGGATGGATGGTGTTGGTAACCTACAGTAAACATAACTATATCTATAAGCTAAGCATGAACTCGCTGCAGAATAGTGAAATGTAATAGAACATACAAACCGACTACAGCTACTACCAAGAAACTAATATTATTCCTTAGATATGTATTTGCCTTGTCCATGCAAAGCATAAATAAGAAGACTTGTCCATCTACTATTCCCGTCTTGTAGAAGTCAAGTACCATCCAGCTTTAGGGACCCTTATACGTCGTGCTTGTGCTCTTCTTAGGTCAACACCTTCTAGTACAGCCTACATCACGTGGGGTAGTTCGGGGTAGGTATTGTGACAACCTACACCATAGTAGGTTTGAATTTTCGCTAAATCGAAAATCAAATTCTACTATGGAATAGATCGTTAGTGTTGGTATTCTGTAAATAAATAATGCATATCATAGCACTATCGATAAAATCTCACAGCATAATAGTAAAGTATTGTAAAACATATAATTACTAACCAAGGGTGATATCTCTAGTATCTAGTACCTCTTGTTAGTGTCAAGCATGTATTAGAAATTTGTTATTTCACTATTCCCACCTTGTGCCAGTTCCAGTCTCTCTAAATATGTTATGTGGATTGTAATGGGGAAGGGGTTAGAACTACGTTCTAATGACTGGTAAATTACATACTTTATACATAATAGTGGTTTATGTTGATTGCCTTCCATAACTTATTATGTCTATTATTTAAACTTAGTCATCTTGATTGCACGTACGTGTACGATATGATCCACCTACTCGAGATATATAATAACTACATAAGTGTGTATGTTTCTATACACACACACACATACATATATATAAGTACCACGGTCTCATTTACATAGATAATTTTTCTATTAGTATCAGTGTCTCTGCACCTGAGTCAGATTTCCACTATTTGTGTCTAGATCGAATTGTTCACGTACACCGAGGATCTTCACATTATGCTTAATAATGGCATTACAACTATTAGCCATATTCTTTTTGCTTGAAGACTTATCTACCTAACTGCAAACAAAACAAACAATTGTGAGGTGGTGTGTGCCACATACGTAACTATACTAGTAAGAAGTGTAGTCCGTATAGGTATAACTTACGTCTACCCACTGATCGCTCCAGGATCGATGATGCCCATGACCTATGCGTACAACCCTACTCCTCTCATATTTGGTATAGAACTTGCTAATATAAAGTTAAGCCTACGCTCACCATCCCATTTAGATTGTCTATTGCAATCGAGGAAATGCCCACTTTTTACTTAATACCATCTAAAAGGATTGAAGCAGACCCTACTTGACCCTTTGACACTTCAAACCGAGTCAAACTCACTTTTGTATATTCCCTTCACCTATACGCTAACGTATAATTCACAGATCCTTCATTGTGTGATGTGTCACATCAGTATAATGTATACACAACCGGTGGTAGCCCTTTTCAAGGGGGCACACTTCTACTGTGCAGCACTACTGACCTCACATTATAACCCATACTAATGACAATGTCATTTTTAATTAATCTAAGTTATTAATTCAATGATTCACATCCATCATAAATGAATACTTGAGGCGATATAAATTTATATAATTACTATGCCCCTTATGAGTTCAACTGTTGTGTTCAGTTACTTTTACACAACTTATTTCTTGTTTTATTAATACCATTTTGTTTCCTTTACGGCTTACTTCTAAATTACTAGATAAATTATCTTTTACAGCTTAAGTTCCACTTAATAGTAATTAGTATATTCTACTTTTCTTTTTCAACAATTACTATCTTCATTTGATTACTATAACCTTCTTAATTACTCATTTTGTTGCTTTACATATACTTCATCGCTTGTTATCTATTTTCTAACTTTAGTTAGATTTATAATTGAATTGTTCTTATTATCTCTACACATTTATTCATAGTTATAAAACTAGATAATTTATTAAAATTTATATTGCAACACACTCCATTCCAATGAATTAAAATACTACTTAAATCTCAATCCAAATTATAATAACTTCCAACTCATATTTACTCACATATATCATTTAACCAACAAACCAAAAATTACTGTACATTCTCATTAATTTAGAGACTACTTTTACTCTTGCATCTAGATTCAATTACTTGCTATATTCATTAAAGTTAACAATTCACAGAATATGAAGGCATGATTCATAAATTCAATACAGTAAGGTTAACGTTAATTAATTACATTTATTTTCTTAATTACATATATAATTGCTCTCTGTTTGAACTTCGATCGAAAACTTTGTATAGTAAAGTTGACCAAAAATTACTCATGAAAACAACGGCGCAAGTTTTGTACCCAAAATTTAACGTTTTCGAAAATTCCATATTCGGCTTCAATAATTATTAGTAAATTTTTTTATTAAATTATCATTTAATTTTGCGAAGTTTTACACTCTTCTCCCTTAAAAGAATTTCGTCCCTGGAATTCCTCAAATGTTGAATCATGTAACATAACGAGCAACCATTCTAAGCTATATATCCAACTAGTAACCGTGCAACCAATTTTGTAGGCAATCGTGTAAAAGTGCATGGTGTATCACAATACATATGATATGTATGCTGAATAATTCTAAATCGGTGCCTTATATGAATGCTTTAAAACTATTTTGAAAATATGGTGCAAACAACTTATATGTACTGATAGTTATATATGTATGCAAATTTTAAAAATCACAATATTTGTTTTTTCCAACAAATTTTCCTGCACTTCTTCAAATAGAAGTATGGTTCAACCGATTTTACATACAATCTCCACCATCCAATAACTAGCACGCCTTTTCTACCATCCAAAATTTTGAAAATCCAATTTTCTAAACATATATTCTTATACCGGGAAAGAGTTTAGAAGGAGAATTCCATATTTTCTTTTTTACTATATATATATATATATATATATATATATATATATATCCAATCCGATATACCTTGAAACCTTCTCTTTTACCCCAGATTCTTTTTCCAACTTTTCAAAATACAACCTGCATAAGAAAAAATTATTTTTTAAGTTTATTTTTAAATTTTTTTTCTAAAACAACGTTATTTAAAAACAAGTTTTGTTCCCCTATCAACAAGGTATGGAGAAAGGAATCCCAAAGCTAAAACTTCATTTTATCTTGTCATGAACTATGTTTTTCAAACTGTCGTTTTCGCCGAATAATAAATTTTTGTATTTGTTAACCCATCTAATTTTCATATGCTAAGCACGTAGCATTTCAAAAAATGATCAAAAATAAATTTCCCTATTCTGTTCAAAATCTTTTTCAATTTAATTTTAGAAGTACTTGAAAAAATTTAAAATAGAAACTCATTTTTTCAAAACTTTCACAAAAGTATTTTATTTTTAAAATACAGACTTTTGAATAAAAAAATTCAAGTGTATTTGTTTTTACTTTTCAAAACAAATTTAGCCACATCCTACATAAAATCTAGTCAATGGGTTAACATTTATTATTGACTCTTTTCTACTACACGGTAAATTTTCAAATTTTAAAGCCTATTCTTTTATTTAGAACAACAATTAGCACACAAGTTCATTTATAAATTTCAGCATTCAAGGCATAGAGATAGTGACCCTTTGCTTCTAATCCTGTCAATGAATGCTTTCGGATGCGAACATCCGAAATCATTTTCAAATATCGGAATCCGCATCCGCGGATATGGATGGATATCGGATAATTATCCTAACCGCTTACGACCGAAAAATCAAGAATTATAAAAAGAAAATTTTAACTTAACATAAATATTTTTTTAATCCTATTAATTATAAAAGTGTTAAAAGTAATAAATATGATGATAATAAATAGTTTCGTGCAATTAAAAAGCATTAAGTGCATATATTATAAAGTACTAACTTAATAAAATAATAATCAAATATATTTCACTTCACTAAAATACACATAATTTGAACTATAGTCTTGACAAACCTGGACGGATAATTTTCGGATGCGGATGTCTTCATATCCGCATTCGCATCCGTTTTTTCAGATATCGAATATTTATCCACTTTTCGGATGCGGATGGATTTTGGATTTTTCGATTATCCATTGACAGCCCTAGTTACTTCGGAGCAACTTTACAATGTCCTTCGCTAACTAAAATTTATCTTCCAAAATTTTAATACTTTCCGGGACTTAATTTATTTTTCTTTTAGCAACTAATTCAATAAAATTTCTAATTTATCTTATAAACTTCCAGTCTTACTTTGCATCAATTAAGTGCCTTCATGAGATTTTCTGTAACGACCCGTTAAATTAATAATATTAAATGAATTGAATTAATATAATTTCTAATCTAATTGAGAATAAATGTAGAAATTTGGTATAGTAGTGGTAATTTAGTGTAACAATAAAATTTTATGACAATAGATTTGGATAATGTAGATTGTCACAATTTGATTTAAAGTTAAATATAAGAAACTGATATAAGGGTTGAATTAGTGAATATCAATAAAAAGATTAAGTATAATGGAATTCATTTAATATAAAATAAATAGTGGAAGACTTACATTGGACTGTAAAATGGATAGTAACTAAATAAAAGGTGATCGCTGAATAAATCAATGCAATAAGTGTTGATAAGGAAATTTAATGAATGTTGTCAATAATAAATGGACTTAAGATAGTAATAAAATTTGTTTTGCCTATGTAAATTTTATGTATTGATAAGCCATAATTAAATTTGAAATTTGGTAGTAAATAGGGGATAAGTTGACTAAGGCAATTAGTAATTTAATAAATGAATGCATAGTAAGTAAGTGGAAATGTATGCATAAAAATATTTTCATATATGGGATAATTACAAAAGTTTACCCATTTATCTAATGTATATAATTGAATCTAAATTTAGGGCAACATTTTGTTATTGATGGTATAAGTGAATTTGAATAAAAGGGTAAAAATTATGCAGATTTAATATGTATTGAGTATATAGCTAAGAAGGGCATTCGATGTAAATGAATCTAAATTAATGTGTCTAGTCAATAAAGGAGAACTTTAAGGGAATAAATATAAATGAATGTATTTGGGGAATGGAGTCCTTTTATATGTTGAATAATATAACGTTGTTATTAAGAATGAACGTTACTTTAGTAATTATTAATATGGTAACGGAAGAGTGTATAAATTTTATAGTAACGGAAAACGTATTGTAAGGTAATAATTATGTGTAGACTTATAAAAAAGATTTATGACAATAATTATTGTACGTATTTATTCTATTTGTTTGTTGAGTTTATTTTAATCAATTTCAATTTATGCACTAAATTATTTCAGTTAGTGTGGAATTTTTGTACGTGGATAAATAAGATGTAACCAAGGGAAAATTTCATTTTTATAATATAATAATTAGTGTAATCTTAAGAATGAAACCGAAGTGGAATGAATTAATTGAGGTTTTAAGTTTTATTCAAGTGTTAAGTTAACAAAATTTCCAATAAGATTGAAATACAGTAATTTATGCAAATAAAAGATGGAAATTGGGTAAATATTAATGTATTGGGATATAAAAGAAACGTTAACTATGTAGGGAGTAATAATTGATTTATTTGTGAGTTATAATCAAATAGAGTCAAATTTATTAGAATTTATTGCAATTAATGGGATTAATTGCAGTAACCTTTGAAGATTTATTCACTAAAATAATTGATGATGGAAATTATATGTAAATTTGCTTTTAGTTAATATTAAATATCCAGAGGGCTAGAAATGACACAAATCTACTAGTTTAGAAATTTACAATAAAAAGTGGTAAGTAATTTTTCTAAATATTTAGATAGTAGGAAGATGTAGATTTAGATGGAATTTATTATTTAACTATTTCATAAGTTGAGATCTTAGTTTAGAATTGAGATTTTAATGTATAGATATTGAGCCAATGTTAGTTTCATTAAATTGACATCAATAACTTTGAATAATAGAAAGAAAGTGAATTTAATAAATTTAATCAAACGTATAATGTTGAATTTATTAAAAATTGGAATTTAACCTTTAAGTAAGGATTAACATCTAAATTGATGAATAGATCAACTATGTATTGACACTTGAATTGTTTAGAATTGGAGTAAATAATTAAGAAAATTTAAAGGGAGAAATTTGGTCAATTTTTGAATTTAGATGTAAATATTGGATTTTTATAATTTATTTAATTTATTTAATGAATATTGAAAATAGCCATTTTGGTCACGGACTCGGATTTCGATGAAACCAGTTTCATCGGATCCGTATCGGTGAATTATTATAGGGTTTCAAGTTTCGTATCGATCGGACCTGTCGTTTGATCGTAAGGACGCGAAACGCCTTGAAAATCAATTTTATTAAAATCAATTTGAAATCAATTTGGAAATCTTGTTTTCAGCATAACTTCTTCATACGATCAAATTTGGACGTGAAACTTTTTCCATCGCGTTCAGAATATTTTAAAATACCTATCTGGATATATGGGTTTGACAAATTTCGTTCCGGGGTCAGAACGGGCTTTTTGGGCCTTAGTTTGTTTCATACGTTCATCTATCTAGTCTATCTACTCTAACCCAACCCTACCTATAAATATACAGTTATAAACCCTAGCTCCATTCTATTGTCTATTTGCTGTACGTTCATCTTCTTCAAGCTTCTCTTCTTCTTCAATGGGGGCTAACCCTAGATCCAGTCAGTTAAAAAAAAAATTTCAATTTTTTTTTTTAAAAAAAAAAAATTTCGGATCTGCAGCAGCTTCTGGTCGCGCTTCGGGTTTCAGGGGAGAAAACCCTAGAGCAACTTCGGGTCAGCAAGAAAATGAATCTGGTCGATCCGGGTCGTTTTGGCGAAAACTCCAAGCAAGCACCGGGGAATTGAGGCGGCGCACCGAAGTCGAAGCCGAAGTCGACCCAGGACCAGAATTTTCCATTTTTCAAATTTTCATAACTTTTGCATACGAGCTCGGATTCGTGCGTGGTTTGTTTTAATGGGATCGTATCGGAATTTCTGACGTTTTGGCACTAGTTTGGATGAAATTGGAGACTGTCCAAATTTTGAGTTTAAATTGGATTTAAATTCGATTTAAATCCCAAAGGTGAGTGTTTTAACCCACTCACAACTATTAGAAACTTTTATGTTTGTTTAAATTAATTTTAGAAATGAATAGAAATTTATTTATGAATATTTGGCATGTTTATTTATTCATATCTGTTGAATTGCATTTATTTAATTTAACTGTTAATTTAATTAATCATTGCGTATAAATTTACAGTTAAAATTTATTTGTTTGTATATGAACTGCTAGTTAACAGTTATATAATTTATTTCTGAATATAGACTGTAGATTAATAGCTGTTAAATTTAATTTGAATAAAATTGCCAGTATTACCTATTATGTAGTACCAAAAATAATATTGTTATTGATTGATATTGATTGATGATTGCGATTTGGATGATGGATGATGTTGATGAATGGATGTTTATTGTATATCATTAAATTGCAAATTATCATGCATATTTCATTTCATTCGGGATTGTGGTTTGAAATGATATATAACCGCAACATTTTATATCTTTTAAATTGCGGATTAAAATGATAAATATCCATATCACTTGACCATAGGATAGAAAATTATATACAGGCACCGCGGTATATATATAACTATTTAAATGTGATTTCTATGGTTTGGATGGAATACGGTTTATAATAATCTTAAATTTTATATTGTATAAATATTTTTCTTCCATATATATACATATGAAGTTGAAAATTTTGAAATTAAAAGGTGTATAAAAATCTTTATTAAAAATGGAAGAAAATTAAGAAAATGGAGTTTAATAATTTATATCATATGTTTAAATGTTAAGTTTGGAAATTTTAAGATATGATATTTATAATTGGATTTTTCCCAAAATAAATTGAAATGAATATTCTAGTATAATTTGAATTGGGAAAAATATATATATTTTATTACTAGAAATTGAAGTCTTATTATTTATGGATTTTATATGAATATTCAAGACTAATTAATAGAACAATTGATTTGTTGAAAGCATAAAATCCAACTTTAGTTTGAAATATTGATACTCAAAATGGATATACGTATATATAAATAAATTGAAGTGGTTTTGGAACTTGAGAGAGATAATATAAATTTTGGTTTAGACTTTAATAAAGAAATGTATTGGTAAAGCCATGAGAACTATTTTCTTTACAAAGTAACATTTAAGTTAAACCATTTAATTCATATACCGTTGAATGTCCAAACCATTCAAGTTTTTAGAAGTTATGGTTTTAAATTATGATTTTCAAAATATTATGCTTTGAAAATATTTGATTTTCAGACGTTATGAAGTTAAAGCATTATGATTTTGGAAAAGAATTATATTTGGGATAAGTGATAAAATATGGTTTTGGGTTTGAAATGATATCGTATTCATGGTTATGAAATGGAATGTTTATTCTGATTTTTAAAGTATAACCTATTTTTAAATGACCGCGGTGTTATAATAACGATGGGTTGGCAAAGAGACCGGGATCGGATATGGACATACTCTCTGTCGATACCGAAAACCACTTTGACTAACCGTGTACGCGGTGGAGATTCCAGAATGAAGTAGGTGGTGGCGACGTTTCCTGTAAGGTAAATACGTGGACCCGACTCCCGTGAGTTGGCATAAGGTGGCTAAAACAGGAGCGATTCTCAGGCCAATGAGGTCATTCCTCTGATCGGACCCTCCTCTTCGATATTATACTTTGATTTTGGATTGATTCAGTGGCCACTTCTATATTTTGATTTTTGAGAGTTAGTCCGAGGTGGGCGGTAACTGCGGCTACGCGTTTCCACCAGCCTGGATAGCAATTGGTATATCTACCCTGGCATTGCCTAGTTGTGCCGTGTCACCTACCATACCGAGCCTTTACTACGAGTTTCTATTTGTGTCGTACCTATGGAGTATCCTCTGGTAGCTTCCCGATCAGGAGGTATTACGGTATTGTATAGACTATTGGCATTATTTGTGTTAAGGGCTATATGGGTAACCCCTTAACGCTATTAAAAAGTAAGTTTATTTTATAAATAGACACTATTATAATAGCGCAATATACTACATAGTAAATAGTTTAACAGATCCTTAGGAGATGTAAATCCCGAACATCTCTTGAGTTACTGTACTCATATTTATTTCTGTTAATTTAACTCACATAAGATCTTTTAGTCTGACTCGAGTGTTTTGTCTTTTCAAATTCGCTCGGGTCAGTCCGAGCGTTTCAGGATCGAAGACTTTGGCTTTGGAGGACGAAGACGAAGAAGTCGTATTATTTTATTTATAGTATTGCACAACACTCATACTGTTCCGCTGCATTGATTGTATTGGTATGTGTAACTCTGATATTTATTGTATAAAGAAGAATCAAGTGTTTTGTAAACTGTATATTTGTTATTATATTTTATCCTTCCGCTGTGAGATTCTATTTTGTTTTATTTCTTCTCTGTTTTTCTTATTTACCCCATAACAATCCGTCCTTCTGTATGGTTTGAATTAGCACGTGTGTCGGTTTAAAGTGTGCGAAAAGGCGGGACGTTACAGTTGGTATCAGTGCTTTGGTTTAGCGATAAACTTTGGCTTTGTGGGGTTTGACTCTTTGTTAATAGGTTAATAATACCCTATGGGAGTCGCTGAGAGTATATATATGAGAGAGCGTATTTGTTAGTGTTATAAAAAGATTTTGATATTGTGTTAATCTGTTCCGTTTTGTATTTATAAATTCTGGTTGATGCATGGGACGCTATGTCATCAATAGGGATTTCTAAACACTTAATAGGACAGACCGACATAATATTTGTTTTTAATATAGGTGAATGAAATAATTTTGCCTATTATATTTTCTATATATAAAAATATTTTTATAAAGATATATATATATATATATATATATATATATATATATTTGGTTGCTATAGATTGGGTGTTAGGTAATAAAAATATTTATAATAATTGAAGCCAAGTTGAAATTATAATAAATTAAATTGGAGATTTTAGAACTTAAGTCCGGGATTTTTGAAAATCTTCTTTCAAAGTATTTATGAAATATAATGATTTGGTTTATAAGTATTTTCTTATATAAATAATTAGTATAATTCGGAAGAATTGTTTTAAAAGAAGATTTTGAAGAAAATAAATTCTGTACTTTCCTCTCTGTCGCTGGAAAATAATTTCGGTGATGGAGGCCGCATCATCGACTTTCATTTTCGAGTTTCGAAGGGGAAAGGCCACTGTTGAACACTCTACTGCAGATTTATTTTGAAATTAATTGAATTTTTATTTGTTTTAAAATATAACTGAGATATAAAAGTTGTAGGAAGCAAGTTATCTATTAATTTAAAATAAATGGAAATTTGACCCGGTATTTAATTCTAAAATTTCCATTAATTAAATTGTATAAACTATCTTAGTGGAATAAAAGGTAGGTAAGTAATTTAATTGAAACCCCTAATGTAGGTAAGAGAATTAATGAAAAGTTATAAAGAGAAATTTGAAATTGTTACCAAGAGTAATATTGTTTAACATTAAATTTAATTAAAAGAATTGAGATAAAACTTGCATAAGTCCTTTGCATTTTCTTTAACATAAATAACTTACCAAATATGAAAAGTTGAAATGTAAATTAAGAGTGGAATTGAATATTATGCAAGTAGAATTTTTGGAAATAATGAAGTATTCAATAAATTACTGTTATAAATAAGAAATTAATGGTATTAACTTAAGTGATGATTGGAATTTTACTAAAATTAAAGGTTGTATTATTAATAGGTGATTTTAACCTTAAGAAAGTAAAAAATGAAATTCCTTAATTTATAAAGTTTGATTGTAGGGTTATTAACTTAAGTACGCCTTAATTTCCCCTATTCTAATATAATGGAAAGTAGGAAAAATATAAATGTCTGCAATCCATAGTTAATGAATGAGTAAAATCTTTCACTTATAGGAATGCAAGTTATAAGGTTAATAAATTAAGTGTAAGTAGAGGGTTACTGTAATTAAATATAATGGAAACTTCAACATTAAATAAATGAATGAGATTAAAGGTAAGTCGAAATTGTAATTTATAAAACAAATATATATTAATTAAAGGAATGGAGAAGAAACTTGTAAATTTTCACTTACATTCTTAAAACATACATAACTTACCATATAATAAAAAGTTGCAATATTAGTAGGAAAATGTAAAGGGAAATCTTACAAGTGAAGAGTAAGGTAATAAAGGTATTCTATTAATTTGCTATTATTAATGAGAATTAATTGTATAGATTTGAGTTAAATTGGAAATTTTACTATAAGTAAAGGTAAGTAGTATAAATAGATGATAGAAACTTTAGTAAATAAATTAGAATACAAATATAATGAATTTTGTGATAAATGGAAAATGAAAATTTGTAAGAAATAAAGAAATCACTCCATAAATGAAAGAAAGAAAATCAAACCATTGAAGCATGAGATAAATGTATAATAAATAAATTTGGGTGTTGGTTTGAATTGTGTTGTCTGATTTATGTTGTTGGGTAAGAAATTTGAAGTGGTTAAATGAATAAGTATCTATCTTTGTTCCATCTAAGACTGTTGAGTAAAGGATGCACTTGATAGTTAATATCATTTCATACAAATTTCAAGTTTGAACCCAAACAACTATTTGTTTGATGGATTAAATGGTTGCTTCGTTTGTGTATGTATGTTGTTTGTAAGGTTGATGGCTGTTGAATTGTTTGGTTGATTAATGATTGAATCCACTTGAATAGTTCACTTTAAAATAAATATTTAACCTTTTAGATTATATATGTGAATACAGGTGATGGAAGCAACTGCTACTGCTTTTGGTTCCAAAATAATAAGCGTATATTGCCCGACAAATAGGTACGTTTTCGGATTACGTTTAAAGCGCTATTTTCCCGTGTTGGGATATAATATTTTGATAATATATGTAATATATTTGTATATTTTGATATTATATTTTCTCCCGAGCCTCACCGTACAAAGGAGACTCTGCCAAAAAATTTCGTAAATTTTGGACTTAGAATTTTGTTGAATATTTTCCAAACTTTAATGATTTAAGTATAAAAGGTTGTAATGATTATAAACGGGTATATTTCATTAAAGGAAATTAATCCAGTAAATTATTGTTTATAAGTTAATATTTGAAATAAGATGTACTGTTTATTCTTCCTTCTCCCTTCTTTTTTCCTTTTCGGGGACGAAAAGTTTTGAGTGGGGGAGATTGTAACGACCCGTTAAATTAATAATATTAAATGAATTGAATTAATATAATTTCTAATCTAATTGAGAATAAATGTCGAAATTTGGTATAGTAGTGGTAATTTAGTGTAACAATAAAATTTTATGACAATAGATTTGGATAATGTAGATTGTCACAATTTTATTTAAAGTTAAATATAAGAAACTGATATAAGGGTTGAATTAGTGAATATCAATAAAAAGATTAAGTAGAATGGAATTCATTTAATATAAAATAAATAGTGGAAGACTTACATTGGATGTAAAATGGATAGTAACTAAATAAAAGGTGACCGCTGAATAAATCAATGCAATAAGTGTTGATAAGGAAATTTAATGAATGTTGTCAATAATAAATGGACTTAAGATAGTAATAAAATTTGTTTTGCCTATGTAAATTTTATGTATTGATAAGCCATAATTAAATTTGAAATTTGGTAGTAAATAGGGGATAAGTTGACTAAGGCAATTAGAAATTTAATAAATGAATGCATAGTAAGTAAGTGGAAATGTATGCATAAAAATATTTTCATATATGGGATAATTACAAAAGTTTACCCATTTATCTAATGTATATAATTGAATCTAAATTTAGGGCAACATTTTGTTATTGATGGTATAAGTGAATTTGAATAAAAGGGTAAAAATTATGTAGATTTAACATGTATTGAGTATATAGCTAAGAAGGGCATTCGATGTAAATGAATCTAAATTAATGTGTCTAGTCAATAAAGGAGAACTTTAAGGGAATAAATATAAATGAATGTATTTGGGGAATGGAGTCCTTTTATATGTTGAATAGTATAACGTTGTTAATAAGAATGAACGTTACTTTAGTAATTATTAATATGGTAACGGAAGAGTGTATAAATTTTATAGTAACGGAAAACGTATTGTAAGGTAATAATTATGTGTAGACTTATAAAAAAGATTTATGACAATAATTATTGTACGTATTTATTCTATTTGTTTGTTAAGTTTATTTTAATCAATTTCAATTTATACACTAAATTATTTCAGTTAGTGTGGAATTTTTGTAAGTGGATAAATAAGATGTAACCAAGGGAAAATTTCATTTTTATAATATAATAATTAGTGTAATCTTAAGAATGAAACCGAAGTGGAATGAATTAATTGAGGTTTTAAGTTTTATTCAAGTGTTAAGTTAACAAAATTTCCAATAAGATTGAAATACAGTAATTTATGCAAATAAAAGATGGAAATTGGGTAAATATTAATGTATTGGAAGATAAAAGAAACGTTAACTATGTAGGGAGTAATAATTGATTTATTTGTGAGTTGTAATCAAATAGAGTCAAATTTATTAGAATTTATTGCAATTAATGGGATTAATTGCAGTAACCTTTGAAGATTTATTCACTAAAATAATTGACGATGGAAATTATATGTAAATTTGCTTTTAGTTAATATTAAATATCCAGAGGGCTAGAAATGACACAAATCTACTAGTTTAGAAATTTACAATAAAAAGTGGTAAGTAATTTTTCTAAATATTTAGATAGTAGGAAGATGTAGATTTAGATGGAATTTATTATTTAACTATTTCATAAGTTGAGATCTAAGTTTAGAATTGAGATTTTTAATGTATAGATATTGAGCCAATGTTAGTTTCATTAAATTGACATCAATAACTTTGAATAATAGAAAGAAAGTGAATTTAATAAATTTAATCAAACGTATTATGTTGAATTTATTAAAAATTGGAATTTAACCTTTAAGTAAGGATTAACATCTAAATTTATGAATAGAACAATTATGTATCGACACTTGAATTTTTAGAATTGGAGTAAATAATTAAGAAAATTTAAAGGGAGAAATTTGGTCAATTTTTGAATTTAGATGTAAAAATTGGATTTTTATAATTTATTTAATTTATTTAATGAATATTGAAAATAGCCATTTTGGTCACGGACTCGGATTTCGATGAAACCAGTTTCATCGGATCCGTATCGGTGAATTATTATAGGGTTTCAAGTTTCGTATCGATCGGACCTGTCGTTTGATCGTACGGACGCGAAACGCGTTGAAAATCAATTTTATTAAAATCAATTTGAAATCAATTTGGAAATCTTGTTTTCAGCATAACTTCTTCATACGATCAAATTTGGACGTGAAACTTTTTCCATCGCGTTCAGAATATTTTAAAATACCTATCTGGATATATGGGTTTGACAAATTTCGTTCCGGGGTCAGAACGGGCTTTTTGGGCCTTAGTTTGTTTCGTACGTTCATCTATCTAGTCTATCTACTCTAACCCAACCCTACCTATAAATATACAGTTATAAACCCTAGCTCTATTCTATTGTCTATTTGCTGTACGTTCATCTTCTTCAAGCTTCTCTTCTTCTTCAATGGGGGCTAACCCTAGATCCAGTCAGTTCAAAAAAAAAAAAATTCAAATTTAAAAAAAAAAAAAAAAATTGGATCTGCAGCAGCTTCTGGTCGCGCTTCGGGTTTCAAGGGAGAAAACCCTAGAGCAACTTCGGGTCAGGAAGAAAATGACTCTGGTCGATCCGGCTCGTTTTGGCGAAAACTCCAAGCAAGCACCGGGGAATTGAGGCGGCGCACCGAAGTCGAACCCGAAGTCGACCCAGGACCAGAATTTTCCATTTTTCAAATTTTCATAACTTTTGCGTACGAGCTCGGATTCGCGCGCGGTTTGTTTTGATGGGATCGTGTCGGAACTTCTGACGTTTTGGCACTAGTGTCGATGAATTTGGAGACTGTCCAAATTTTGAGTTTAAATTGGATTTAAATTCGATTTAAATTCCAAAGGTGAGTGTTTTAACCCACTCACAACTACTAGAAGCTTTTATGTTTGTTTAAATTAATTTTAGAAATGAATAGAAATTTATTTATGAGTATTTGGCATGTTTATTTATTCATATCTGTTGAATTGCATTTATTTAATTTAACTGTTAATTTAATTAATTTATTGCGTATAAATTTACAGTTAAAATTTATTTGTTTGTATATGAACTGCTAGTTAACAGTTGTATAATTTATTTCTGAATATAGACTGTAGATTAATAGCTGTTAAATTTAATTTGAATAAAATTGCCAGTATTACCTGTTATGTAGTACCAAAAATAATATTGTTATTGATTGATATTGATTGATGATTGCGATTTGGATGATGGATGATGTTGATGAATGGATGTTTATTGTATATCATTAAATTGCAAATTATCATGCATATTTCATTTCATTCGGGATTGTGGTTTGAAATGATATATAACCGCAAAATTTTATATCTTTTAAATTGCGGATTGAAATGATATATATCCATATCACTTGACCATAGGATAGAAAATTATATACAGGCACCGCGGTATATATATAACTATTTAAATGTGATTTCTATGGTTTGGATGGAATACAGTTTATAATAATCTTAAATTTTATATTGTATAAATATTTTTCTTCCATATATATATACATATGAAGTTGAAAATTTTGAAATTAAAAGGTGTATAAAAATCTTTATTAAAAATGGAAGAAAATTAAGAAAATGGAGTTTAATAATTTATATCATATGTTTAAATGTTAAGTTTGGAAATTTTAAGATATGATATTTATAATTGGATTTTTCCCAAAATAAATTGAAATGAATATTCTAGTATAATTTGAATTGGGAAAAATATATATATTTTATTACAAGAAATTGAAGTCTTATTATTTATGGATTTTATATGAATATTCAAGACTAATTAATAGAACAATTGATTTGTTGAAAGCATAAAATCCAACTTTAGTTTGAAATATTGATACTCAAAATGGATATACGTATATATAAATAAATTGAAGTGGTTTTGGAACTTGAGAGAGATGATATAAATTTTGGTTTAGACTTTAATAAAGAAATGTATTGGTAAAGCCATGAGAACTATTTTCTTTACAAAGTAACATTTAAGTTAAACCATTTAATTCATATACCGTTGAATGTCCAAACCATTCAAGTTTTTAGAAGTTATGGTTTTAAATTATGATTTTCAAAATATTATGCTTTGAAAATATTTGATTTTCAGACGTTATGAAGTTAAAGCATTATGATTTTGGAAAAGAATTATATTTGGGATAAGTGATAAAATATGGTTTTGGGTGTTAACCCTATCTCGGTTATGGCTCACCGGTCTAAAGCTTGGAAGGAAGGCCGACCTAACCATTCGCATTACTTGCCGACCCAATGGATAAAGGCAGGCCGACTTAGCATCTCAAAGAGTGTTGCCGACCTAAAGGATGCGGGGAAGGATCCGATCTAACTCGATGCCGACCTAACTGGTTAAGAAGTATGCCGACCTAATGCCTTAACATGGATGCCGACTTAACTGATATGCCGACCTAATGCCTTAACATTGATGCCGACTTAAATGATATGCCGACCTAATGCCTTCACATGGATGCCGACTTAACTGATATGCCGACCTAATGCCTTAGCATGGATGCCGACCTAACTGTTAAGCACAAACTCACCCACCTATGAGTTGTGACCGACTTATGGGTTATGGTAAGTCGTAACCGGTCTAAGGGTGTGAAGGATGAAGTGGCGAAATAGTTTAGCACCTGGCACACTAGCTCGGCGGCGACCCAACACTTAAGGTTTGGAGCTAGAGAAGCGCGCGTCTTTCACTTAGACCGGAGACCGTGCCTGAGAGAAGGAGGGCGACATATAACTCAGCCTGACCCGGAGCCGACCTACGACTTAACCCATCTCGGCCACTACCTCCGACCAAACACCGAAAGCCCCTATAAATACACGACCATCACCAACATTCAAGGGACTTTTGGTCGATCAATTTCAAGCGCCATTACTCTGCCGAATTCCAGACTACTTCAACACTTAAAACTTTTGAGATTCAAAGAACGTCTAAAAGAACTTCATAAAGAAATCATCTACATCTACCATGGATTTGAAGATTTTTGTCAACATCGAAGTTTGAGCTACTTGTTCTAAGTCTTTTGTAATTCAAAGTGTATTGTACTTGAGAAGATTTGTATCAACTTGTAACGTGATCATCAATAAAAGTACTTAAAGTGGACGTAGGCTATACCCATAAGCCGAACCACTATAAAATTGCTGTCGTTTACTGCTTTTCCGCTATTACTTGCTTGTAATTCTTTCCCGATCTATCGGGTGGTGCTTTCACAACTACACTTCACACACCGGGGTGTTAGCGTTCAAATTTAAGCGTTAACATTTTTGGTGCTTTCACTGAGAATTGAACTCAGGACAGCTGTCATCATTGCTTCGCAGAGATTTGAAGAAAGAATTTCCTTAAAAACCAGAAGTATATCTGAGATTATGGCTCCTGGAAGGAAGAGTAGATCTATCAGATCTGGGAACATTCAAGAGGGAACCTCCGCTTCCCCTGTACCTAATCTACCCACTCCATCTGTTGGAGTTACGAAAGCGGAATTGGATGTTGTGATTCTAGGGCTAAACCAGCAGATAAACGCCCAAAATGCACAACTAGAGGCTCAAAGTGCCCAGAATGCTCTGATTCTGAATAAGTTGAACGACTTACTTGGGGCAAACAATCAACCGGCTGGTAATGAAAGGGACTATGCTGGCAACATTCATGATGTTAATGAAAGAAATGCTCCTGAAAGGCCTACTAGTCCCTTTGAGCAGGCAGTACCTGAGGCCGGTGGATCTAGAACTCGACATGATGAAGAATATCTTTCTGGAATGGTCCGGCAGATCATGAAAGAAAGTATGCAAAGGGTCGAAGATGAGAAGGAATGGGGTTTCGCTCCAAGTAAAACTCCGTTTACTGAAAAAATCTTGAAGGCGGAATTTCCAAGGAAGTTTGTCCCTCCAACTATTCCAGCTTACAAAGGGACAAGTGATCCGAATGAGTTCTTGTATAAATATGATTGGCACATGACAGGTGCCAGGGCCTCCGACGAAATAAAGTGCCGATATTTCCCCGTATACCTGGAAGGCGTGGCTTTACTGTGGTTCACCAAGTTGCCAGTTCGATCTATCGATCAGTTTTCAGACTTGACCAGAAAATTTAAGGAGCAGTTTAGGCTATATGCTTCGAAGGCCAAGGATATCATGTCATTGTCCAGTTTAGAGCAGAATCCTGGTGAGTCTATCAGATCTTTCTTGAACCGTTTCAATATAGCATTGGCTGAGGTGGACAATGCTGAACCACGAATGATATTGACCTATCTGATGAGGGCTATTGATAAGTCAAGCGAATTTGGGAAATGGTTAAATATGAAGGAGCCAACCTCTCTCGAGAAGTTCTACAAAAAAGCAGACGAATTCATTCGCTTGGAAAGTCGTCCTTTGCCAGTAAAGGCAGTGTTGGAAAAAGCTGAAGACAACACTGTCGCTCCACGCAAGAATGAGTCGGTGGGGCAGAAAAGGGAGAATAATAATGGAAAGAAACAGGGTAATCTGAAAAAGCCCCGGTCCTTCAAGCCATCAGAATATACTCCATTATCACATACGCCGGAGCACATCTACCTCGCCACTAAAGATTCCGTCGATTTCCCTAAACCTATCCCTTTGAGAACTGGGAGAAAAGCCATACAAAGTGGGAAATTCTGCCGCTTCCACAATCAACCAGGTCATGAAACTGATGAATGCCGCCAGCTGAAAAATCTGATTGAAGAGTTGCTAAGAGAAAACAAGTTGCAGCAATTTGTGAAAAAGAATAGCAACAATCCTGCATCATCGAGTCAGGGGCAGCGGGCTCCTGTTCATCAGCCTGGGGCAGGTGAGAAAGCTACGGGGCATGAATCTGGAAGGCCCGTTATCAATGTCATTTCCGGAGGACCTCACCCAGCTGGCAAGAGTTGGGGTGAGATGGAGAGATATTCCAGGGCTTTGAAATATGCTCCAGCCGAAGAAAACGTCTTTGTTCTAGAAGACACTACGCCCCTTAAACAACAGAAAACTTTCAGTGATGATATTATTTTCAGAGCCAGAGATTCTACAGGTGTTGAAGCTCCTACTTTAGATCCCTTGGTCATCTCGGCTGGTATTGGACCAGCCATTGTCAGAAGAGTCCTCATTGACTGCGGAGCATCATGTAATATCCTCTTCAAAAAGACATTTGACCAGATGAAAATCCCTATGATCGATGTGCAAGCCTCATCACAGAAAATCGTGGGCTTCACTGGGGAGCCAAAGCAACCAGTAGGAACCATCGATTTGTTTGTAGAACATGGGGAAGGAGAAAGGAAAGTGGTCCGAAAGCAAACATTTGTGATTGTCGATGAGTTTTCTGCCTATAATGCTTTTCTTGGCCGTCCAACACTCGCAGCATTCAAAGCTATCCTAGCCCCGTGGTGCCTCACTATTAAATTCCCTACTGACAATGGAGTAGGAGTTATAAAAGGGGATCAGAATGCTGCGCGAGAGTGCTATTTGACAGAGCTGCGAGAGTCAAGAAAAAGAGAAATGGGAAAGGGTGCGGCAACCCCAGTCCGCATCAAGGAACCAGCCTTGTAGCAATTACAGAGCGGACCCTGCACTGGCGAGCACAGCGGGGCACGGAAAGAAATGGATCCCAGAAAAGCCAGTACAGGGGAGAATAGAGTAGTACCGGTGGAAACGACAGTTCCGGTACCTGTTGACCCAAAAGATCCAAATAAGGTGTTGAATGTGGGTTCACAGCTTAATGTGTCAATTCAGAACATCTTGATATCTTTCCTGAAGGCAAATCTGGATGTCTTTGCTTGGGCTCATGCCGATATGTGTGGGATATCTCCAGAAGTTGCAGTACACGCTCTGAATATTGACCCAAAATTTACACCAGTTAAACAGAAAAGGAGAACCCAAGGTCCAGAAAGGTCAGCAGCATTAAAAGAAGAAGTTGATCGACTCATGGAAAATAACTTCATCAGAGAATCTACATATCCGAATTGGGTTTCGAATCCTGTGTTGGTCAAGAAAGCTAATGGAAAATGGAGAGTGTGCATCGATTTTTCTGATCTAAACAAGGCTTGCCCCAAAGATTGCTTCCCATTACCCAGGATCGATCAACTGGTAGACGGAACTGCGGGACATGAATTGTTATCCTTCATGGATGCCTACTTCGGTTATAACCAAATCATGATGCATGAGCCGGATCAGGAGGATACAAGCTTTATCACAGATGTTGGACTTTATTGCTACAGAGTTATGCCCTTCGGATTGAAAAACGCAGGGGCAACCTACCAAAGACTTGTTAATGCTATGTTCAAACCGCAATTGGGCAAAACTATGGAAGTCTACGTCGACGACATGTTAGTGAAGTCCAGGAAAGCAGTGGATCACATTGAACACTTAGCAGAAATGTTCGCAGTCCTCCGGAAATACAGAATGAAACTTAACCCTCTGAAATGTACATTTGGGGTCGAATCCGAAAAGTTCTTAGGTTTTATCGTCAGTGCTAGGGGCATTGAGGCCAGTCCAGCTCAAATTACTGCCTTAAAAGAAGTTAAAGCTCCTAGAACGAAGAAGGAATTGCAAAGTCTCAACGGAAAGGTCGCCGCTTTGAGTCGGTTCATTTCCAAAGCTACTGATAAATGCATCCCATTCTTCGATGCCCTGAAAAAAGGAAAGAAGAACTTTGAATGGACTCCCGAATGCCAAAAAGCCTTTGAAGAGTTGATCCGTCATATGGAAACGCCTCCGATGCTTTCTATGCCAGGCAATGGTGAGGATCTTCTTATATACTTGGCAGTATCATCTCATGCTCTAAGTGCAGCGCTGATACGGGAAGACAAAAGGATTCAACATCCAGTTTACTATATCAGCAAAAGACTCACTGGGGCAGAGCTGAATTACTCCAAGTTGGAAAAACTCGCCTATTGCCTACTAATTGCATCGAGGAAACTGAGGCAATATTTCCAAGCTCATCCTATCAAAGTACTCACTGATCAACCTCTAAAGCAAGTCCTATTTCGCCCAGAAACTTCGGGGCGCCTTCTAAAATGGAACATTGAACTCAGTCAATATGACATCACTTATCATCCCCGAAAAGCAATCAACGGACAAGCTTTAGCTGATTTCATTGCAGAATTCACAGAGAAAGACAATGGTGAGGAAAAAGCGGTCAATGATTCCCCAATCCAGTGGAAGATGTATGTGGATGGCGCAAGAAATGACTACTGTTCAGGAGCCGGAGTGATACTTGAAACTCCTGAAGGTCGATCATTATGTTATGCACTAAGACTGGAATTTCCTTCAACAAACAATGAAGCAGAATATGAAGCTCTTATTGCAGGTCTGAAAATCGCTAAAGAGCTAAACATTCGAGCATTACAGATCTTCAGTGATTCTCAGCTTATTGTATGCCAAGTCAAGAAGGAATTTCAAACAAAAGGTGGAAACTTGCCCTCCTACCTGTCAAAGGCTTGGGAACTCCTATGTGAACTCGATCATTATTCAATAAGCCATATTCCCCGGGAAGAGAATACGAAGGCAGATTCCCTCGCAAAGTATTCAAGTTCTGGTGAGGCTCAACTATTGGGGTTGGTTCCCGTAGATGTCCTCTCAGCACCAAGTATAGACGAGATGGATATAGACTGGATCATGGATGTATCTCAAGAACAAGAGTCATGGATGACTCCAATACTGGATTACCTACTCAGGGGTTCTCTGCCAGAAAACTCGATAGAAAGACGAAAGCTTCTAAGGAAGGCCTCTCGCTATATAATTCAGGATGGCCGATTGTACAGACGGGGATTCTCAATGCCATTGCTTCGATGTGTATCCCGGGAAGAGTCCAAAACAATCCTAGCTGAAGTGCATGGAGGAGAATGCGGTGATCATTCAGGTGGTCAAACACTAGCAAAGAAAATTCTCCGATACGGATATTTTTGGCCAGAAATTAATCGGGATGCCGCAGATTACTCCCGAAAATGTGACAAGTGCCAAAGATATGCCAAAATTCCTAGAGCACCTTCTACCGAACTCACACAGATGGTCAGTCCATGGCCATTTGCAATTTGGGGAATGGATCTCATTGGGCCGCTACCAACTGCTAAATCAGGGATTAAATATGCTATTGTTGCAGTTGATTATTTTACTAAGTGGGCTGAAGCTGAACCATTGGCTACGATCACTTCAAAGAAAATGATAAGCTTTGTGACCAAGAATATCATTTGCAGATACGGTGTGCCTCAGAAAATAATCACAGACAATGGTACTCAGTTTGAAAGCGAGGAATTCCAGGATTTTTGCAAGCGATTCAAAATCCAGAAAAGCTTTTCGGCAGTAGCTCATCCGCAGGCAAACGGGCAAGTGGAAGCAGTGAACAAGATCATCAAATCAACCGTCAAAAAGCAACTCGAAAGAGCAAAAGGTGGTTGGGTCGATAAACTACCACTTGCACTATGGGCATACAGAACTACTCACAAAACTGCAACTGGGCATACTCCTTTTGCGTTAGCATACGGATCGGAAGCAATGATCCCGGTTGAAGCAGAGGTCCCTTCACACAGAAGAATCCATTTCAATCAAGCAGAAAATGAAAAGCTGCAACTTGAAGCGCTGGATCTCCTTGATGAAAAGAGAGATGAAGCTAACCTTAGAGTTGCAGCTCATCAGCAAAGGATAGCCAGACATTTCAATTCCAAAGTTCGTCAACGCAGCTTTGAAATTGGAGATCTAGTCCTGAAAAGAATTATGACCGCGACAGGTGTGTTTGGGCCAAATTGGGAAGGACCATATGTAATAGGTCAGAAGCTTCTTGACGGCACATTCAAGCTCACCACTGTTGATGGAGATCAAATTCCAAGGGCATGGAACAGCAACCACTTGCGTCCATACTTTACTTGAAAATTTTGTTGAAAAATTGTAAAAAGAATTATGAATGTATGATTCTTGTAATTGAAAGCAATTGTGAAACTGATGCAAGTAAATAATGAAAGAATATAAAGTGGATGTAGGCCCAATTTCATGGCCGAACCACTATAAATCTTGTGTTCCTTATTATCATTATATGTTTGCTTTGTTTTCGATATAAAAATACATAAAATGTATTGCTAAAATGTCGATTTAAATTTTTGCAGACAATGGAAATAAAACTTGCGCATAATAAGACCGAGCGATTCTCACCATCATTCAACAAACAAATTTCAAGTCACAAAGACCCTGAATTCAAATCCTAGATAGGAAATACTTCAATTGAACGGCTAATGATTTCGATAGAAACGAGCCCTTGCTGATAAATTGAGATTGTTTGAACAAACAAACATCCAATTAGGAAGCTAGTGCCCGTTCTCACGAACTTGCCTGGCAATGAAGTACACTTCCTTGGATTAAACAAGCCACTTGTGAGAGAAAGGGGAATGAAAACTTGAAAAAAAAAAAAGAGGATCGCTAGAAAGGCATAAGCAAGTGAACAGAGGAACAACCAAAGCTACCATAAGCGGCACAAGTCCTCTTCGGAGGCGCAACTCTTCGGAGGATAAAAGACCTCTAATGGGTCATACGCCACAAAAAAGAAAGTTCTCTACTCAACAAAAAAGATTGGAGGAATCATGACCCTCCAACCATGAGAGAGTAACTTCCAGGCGATGAAAACCCTCTTTGAGGCCCATTTCACCAGGAGTTGAAGTGTTATAACCGCTCTTCGGAATTTCACTTCACCAGAGTTGAAATGTAAACAAAATAAAAGCCCTCTTCGGAGGCCCATTTCACCAGGAGTTGAAGTGTTATAACCGCTCTTCGGGATTTCACTTCACCAGAGTTGAAATGTAAACAAAATAAAAGCCCTCTTCGGAGGCACATTTCGCCAGGAGTTGAAGTGTAGCAACCGCTCTTCGGAATTTCACTTCACCAAAGTTGAAATGCAAAAAACAAAGACCTTCTTGAAAGCCCGCGTTTCACCAAGATTGAAATAAAGCTTCCAAGTGTTGGAACGTGAAAAGGCTTTCTTCGAAGGCACAACTCTTTGGGGGTACACGTTTCACCGAGATTGAAATAAAACTTCCAAGTGTTGAAACGTAAAAAATCCCTCCTTAGAGGTACGACCCCCTCCCGGGGACACAATCAAGAAAAAAGACCTCTTTGGAAGTACACGTTTCACCGAGATTGAAATAAAACTTCCAAGTGTTGAAACGTGAAAAGGCTTTCTTCGAAGGCACAACTCTTTGGGGGTACACGTTTCACCGAGATTGAAATAAAACTTCCAAGTGTTGAAACGTGAAAAATCCCTCCTCAGAGGTACAATTTTGTATATAAAAAAAAAATCCTCATCAAAAGCGTACTTTAACTTTCAAATGGAAAATGATCGTAAAAAGAAAAGAAGTTAAAGTACCCTTCAGAGGTCCGCTTTACCACATAGAGGAATTCACTTGGTAAAATATGCACATAAGCAAAAGAGAAAAGTGATTTCTTCGAACGACAAAGCGTAAAAACTTATACGAAGGGAGTTGTACTCAATAAAAATTTTCTTTAAAGAATAAAATAATTATTCTTTAACAAATAAGAGTGCAAGTCCCCTCGAAGTATAAAATATTGCAACAAGCTTAAGGTATGGGGGCAACATGGTATAGTAGTACGGCTGCATCAGTAAAGTAATACTCAAACAACATACCATAAGCCCGCTGCAATGTTATATAAACAAACTCGTGCAAAAATAAATAGTAAATGCATTCTCAAATTCAAACAGAAGTTTGTACAAACGAAGAATCATTTTATTCAACTATAATGCAGATACAGGTTTTCAAGATAAAAGCGGGGGCCGATACCCGCACAACTCTCGGCCAGTTCATATAAAAGACAAAAAGCTAAAATCTTCACTTCTTCTTCCCTCCTTTGGACCCTTTACCCGGTCGAATGACCAGCTTTCCAGGTCGGCCAGTGGGTATAAGGGAAGTAGGAGAGGTAGGTGTAACCGGTTCAACTTCCGGCTCCTCTTCAGTGGCGGTGATTTTCTTCCCCCTCCTCTTTGATATCCCACGCTTCTCTCTCCTTTGTGAGGAAGACTCACTCCCCCGAGTGACAAGTTTTGATAGAACAATGTCGTCAGAAGGAGTCCGTTCCGGGGATATGTCACCTCCCTCAGGTCTCTCATCTTTCTGCTCTTGCGAAGTGATGGGATCATCCAAGCCGTGAAGAGCCTCTATTTGTTCCTCCTGTGATCCAGGTTGCGAGGCAGAAGGAGGCACCGCCTGAAGAGATGAAGGAAGGATGACCGGAGGAGTAGAAGTTTGAGCAGTGCTTGGTACTTTCTCTACAGAAGAAAAAAGGTTAAAGTCAGTAAAAAGAGGAGATGAAGGTTCACCAATGAAGTCAGTAAAGAGAGGAGATGAAGGCTCGTCAAGGTTGAGAAAATAGCCAAGGAGCTCGTGAAACTCATGTGAAATAAACGAGTAACCCGCTTGAGCAGAATTGACAGTAGCGAGATTAACAGTGAAGTTAGCTGGAGAAGCTGGTTTCCTGATATCGACTTCGTAAGCTTGCGCATCAGCACTCTCTTCACCCTCGTCTCCGCCTTGTGTGCTTGTAATATCAGCGGTAACTTTGGTGGGAGATGCGAGATGGGAACTGGAACCAATAATGTCGACTTCAGACGAAGAAGGTGGCTGGACTAGAGTAGTTGAAGTGGTTTTCCCCAGCTGGTCCCCTTCCGTCACCTCGGTTCTTAGTTTGGCAAGTTGTTCCTTTCCCCTGGCAAGAGCAGCGCGAGCGTCTTCATCAAAATAATGCCTTTCCAGGGCTGACTCGTCATAACCAGCACCTTCAGCACCAAGCATATCGAGGGCGGCCTCCCACACTTCAGCTAAAGTAATCTCATACTTGGGACCAAGAAAGGCGAGGCTTCCACGCCCCAAGACGCTATGCAAGTAGAAGTCGAATAGTGTTGAGCCGAAGCTGTTTTTGGTCGCCTCATGAGATTCTTCGGCTGCGATTTTGCCGGCGACAGCCTCATCGCGCTCCCTTTCAGTTTTGGCAAGCTGAAGCTTAAGCATTTGTATCTCCGCCTCCTGGGAGTTGTTTTTCTTTCGAAGCTCAGCAATATCAGAGACATAGCCTTCACTGATTCTTTTTTGTGCCTCGAGCCTATCTTCGGCATCCCTCTGACTGGCATGAGCATCTCTAACTTGTCTGAGAAGCACTTCTTCTTTTTGAGAGTATGAAGTAGAGGAAGCAGCAAGCTCATCTTTCAACTTCTCAACCTTTGCTTCGAGCTCCTCGTTATAGGAAGTTATGCTCCTCATTTCGGTGTCGTGCTGCTCAAGCACCTTTTGCCACTCAGCCTTATCATTTTCCATGGTGAGCATGGCCTCTAAGTTGGCACGGTTAACTCTTTGAAGCTCATCAACAAGCTTCTGCCAGTTTGACATCCTCTCGATATCGAGCTTGACTGCATCAAGATTGCGCAACATAGAAGACTTGTCAATGGGGACCAAGTCTAGGTCGAATCTCACGCCCTTTAAGCACCATTGTGGAAAACGACTTTGTAAAGTGGCCGGGCCAGGTCCCACTTGAAATTTAGGCCTGCTTATTATTGTCTGGATGTCCTCCTTCCCAAGAGCAGGAGAGTCAGAAGTAATATCAAGAGGGGCAGGGGCAGTAGGCTTTTCGGGAATAGTGGAAACATGTCTCTCACCATGTCGGGCTCGTTTGCCTGAATCTTCAGCTACATGACCTTTTCCTCGGTCGTCGTGAGATTTCCTTTTGTGCGAGTCATCACTCCTCTGCAGAGAATCATGGTGCTCATCCCTATCCCTTCTGTCATAACGCTCTTCTGCATCCCTCCTTTCACGAGCCTTTCGAGCAGCCCTCTCTTCGTCAGACTCTCTATAGGAGGGAAAGTAACGCCGATAATCATATTGACCACGCCCCCCGTAGCGTTGGAAATCTTGATAATATGATTTGCCGCGTGTCATTGAAGAATCTGAAATAAGAAAAGATAAGCTTTAGAAGTCTTTAAAGTACAAGAAGATAAGTGCATAAATGTGCTGGAAAATCCTAAGTGTTGTGTGATGTGCAAGCTACACGCATTAAGCTACAAACCACTCTTTGGTGCAGAGGTGATGAAAGCTTGGGTATGAGGAGTTGATGTTTGTGTTGGTGTTTGTCGAAGAAGAGACGTCGCCTCAATTACAGGAGAGATAGTTTTAGATACGTCATCTCTAAAAAGCTCCTGCGAAGTCACTATTATGTCGCTCAACCCCTCGTAAACATCGTCACCATCATGCTTGGTGGGACTTGTTTTCTCAATTCCTACATCAGCTAATCCCCCGAGAGGCCGTGAAGGTTCTTCTTCTTCCTCGATCGGGGCAAGCACCGTCTTACTGGATGACCCCATAATGTCGGTAGAAGTGGAACACTTCACCAATGAAGCTTCAATATTAGACTCTTTTGATGTGAGTTGTTCGACAGTAACCGGGGCGTCAGGAGTTTTCGTCGGAGAATCGGGAACTTCTGTTGGAACTTCATGAGCATGCGTAGAACGAGAAGCGTGTAGAAGCCCGTATTGGTGTAAAAATTCATCCTTCAGCAGAAATTTTATGCTCCTTTCTTCCGCAGCCACGGCACTCAACCTCTCGAAAACTTGTTTATGAATCGGATCTCTAGAAGGGAGAGGAAGTGCTGAAAAGAGCAAAGAATGAAGTTAGCAACTGAAAGTTCGGATCTCGGAAAAAGTTTCAAAAACGAAAAAATGGAAACACTAGTCTTACTTCCTATTCTCCAGATGGCATAAAACCCTGGAGGGCAGCGAGCAAAGAAAAACTGGTTAAAAAATCAATGAACACTTTCAGTGAGATCGGAAAGGAGCTTGCGGTTTCTAGCACTTCTCACAATAATGAGTGAAGGATGATCTTTACTCTTTGTAAACGAGCACAGATAACGAATTTCTTCAAAACTCGGTAGGCGATCAAGAGTTCTTCTAAACAAAACACACAACCCCATCAAGATGGCATAACCATTAGGATGAAGTTGAAATGGAGAGATCGTCAACCGGAGAAGAAGAGTTCGAAGGAAGTCATTGAAAGGGGGAATTGCCCCACTTAAGCACATTTGGCGATTGGCTGCAACAAAACCGTAAGGAGGATTATCAGCAGTGTCGCTTGGCCCGGGCAATAAGACATCACTTTCAGCAAAGCCGAATTGAGTGCGTATCTGAATAAACATTCTTGGGGTTAGAATGGTCGAAGTTCTCTCCGGAGGATTCTCTATGGGAACAGCCACCGGGAAAGTCTCTTCCTCTTGAGCTACCATTTCTTCTTGTTGGAGGGAAGTCATTCTACATAAACAACTGGGTATTCAAACATGAAGGTGCACGTTTCCTAAAGTGTGTGAAGTGTTGTACAAGTATCAATCAAACAATAAGCAAAGGCAACTGGAATAAAACCTAACAAACATTTGTTAGTTATAAAGACCAGGAATCTTTGTTTTAAGTTTGAATATGCAAATATAATGTTGATGCAAACAAATCAGTTCAAATTGTTGATACTTTGCATTAATATTCTACTTTAGTCGATTAATTCACAACATTTCATGCATTATATTCATGATGCTTATCTTGTCTTGACTAATCTGCCATTTGATATGGGCTGTCAATGGCAGTATGTGCGCCTTGTTTTCCTTTGTTTGTTTGTTATTCTCAACAGGTTGGTAGCTTAAAAGTGAGGATGATCTGTGAAGTGACATAATGTGTTTAAACAAATTTAAAGTTGGGGCAGCTCAAAGTTTAATCCCTGTTCAAAGTTTGATCATAGTTCAAAGTTTATTCCACTTAATTTGGCAGTCCAAGTCAAAATGATTAAAGTTAGTTAACACTCTCAAGTGTCAGCATGTCCAAAGCCTAAGTCGTATCTCGGCTACAACCTAAAAAAAAAAAAAAAAAAAGAGAAAGGCTAAGTCTGAAGTTGGCCAAAATCATAGCAATTCGATTCGGCAAGCTTGGTTAAATGCTTAAGTGCTAACTCGGTTATGCCTTAAGAATCTCCCACACATTAATGTAGGGTTCCTACTCCTTTAACTCGGCAGTTCCCTAGGTCGCAAGAGAGAGGTGGGGAAGCAGGCCCTGATTCAAAAGGAAAAAAGTTTCTCCAAGTATTAACCCGGTCGCGGTTCAGGCCTCAAAGGTTAGGTCGGTAAGTTTCCCCAAGTATTGGCTTGGTACAGACTCAAGATTCATGTCACACCCAATCAGATCGGCCATAAGTTAGGTCACCTAAAATCACGTCCAAGCCGGTATCTCGCTCAACCCGTTAGCCCAATAACCACTCCACCCACAAAAACCCCTATCCCATTCATGATACTTCATTCTACTGGATCATCCACTAAACCAATTCGAAACTATTACGAATCTAACACCTCGCAATCCCAACCGGCTATCTTAAAGCAATAAACCATCTTCGTCGCTTCGTTGTTCATTTAAAGCTAAAAACCGAGCAACTCAAGCTTCGTCAAACACAGGTGAAGTGAGATTCGTAATAATGCAATGCTCAAAGGGGTGAGTTAGGCTCGAATGGAATTCGTGAATCAATGACAATGAGGAATCGAGGGTAGATTCACTTACGTGACAAACAGCAAGGATTATCATTGATCGATTGGGAGGAAATCGCCTTTATGGATCTGAGAGTGCTTTAATGGCGGAATTGAGCAGGAAATTAAGTGAAGAAGAAGAAGGAAGAGAGCCAGTTTATATCCCACGGTGAAGAGATGCGAAACGGCGCTAACTGATAGGTCGTGCGCGACCTACCGACCTAGGAGGAGCCGAGCTAAGAGGTGTCGAAGCACACGACTTAATCTTAAGGCATGTACTTCGAGGGGCAAATGTTAACCCTATCTCGGTTATGGCTCACCGGTCTAAAGCTTGGAAGGAAGGCCGACCTAACCATTCGCATTACTTGCCGACCCAATGGATAAAGGCGGGCCGACTTAGCATCTCAAAGAGTGTTGCCGACCTAAAGGATGCGGGGAAGGATCCGATCTAACTCGATGCCGACCTAACTGGTTAAGAAGTATGCCGACCTAATGCCTTAACATGGATGCCGACTTAACTGATATGCCGACCTAATGCCTTAACATTGATGCCGACTTAAATGATATGCCGACCTAATGCCTTCACATGGATGCCGACTTAACTGATATGCCGACCTAATGCCTTAGCATGGATGCCGACCTAACTGTTAAGCACAAACTCACCCACCTATGAGTTGTGACCGACTTATGGGTTATGGTAAGTCGTAACCGGTCTAAGGGTGTGAAGGATGAAGTGGCGAAATAGTTTAGCACCTGGCACACTAGCTCGGCGGCGACCCAACACTTAAGGTTTGGAGCTAGAGAAGCGCGCGTCTTTCACTTAGACCGGAGACCGTGCCTGAGAGAAGGAGGGCGACATATAACTCAGCCTGACCCGGAGCCGACCTACGACTTAACCCATCTCGGCCACTACCTCCGACCAAACACCGAAAGCCCCTATAAATACACGACCATCACCAACATTCAAGGGACTTTTGGTCGATCAATTTCAAGCGCCATTACTCTGCCGAATTCCAGACTACTTCAACACTTAAAACTTTTGAGATTCAAAGAACGTCTAAAAGAACTTCATAAAGAAATCATCTACATCTACCATGGATTTGAAGATTTTTGTCAACATCGAAGTTTGAGCTACTTGTTCTAAGTCTTTTGTAATTCAAAGTGTATTGTACTTGAGAAGATTTGTATCAACTTGTAACGTGATCATCAATAAAAGTACTTAAAGTGGACGTAGGCTATACCCATAAGCCGAACCACTATAAAATTGCCGTCGTTTACTGCTTTTCCGCTATTACTTGCTTGTAATTCTTTCCCGATCTATCGGGTGGTGCTTTCACAACTACACTTCACACACCGGGGTGTTAGCGTTCAAATTTAAGCGTTAACATTGGGTTTGAAATGATATCGTATTCATGGTTATGAAATGGAATGTTTATTCTGATTTTTAAAGTATAACCTATTTTTAAATGACCCCGGTGTTATAATAACGATGGGTTGGCAAAGAGACCGGGATCGGATATGGACATACTCTCTGTCGATACCGAAAACCACTTTGACTAACCGTGTACGCGGTGGAGATTCCAGAATGAAGTAGGTGGTGGCGACGTTTCCTGTAAGGTAAATACGTGGACCTGACTCCCGTGAGTTGGCATAAGGTGGCTAAAACAGGAGCGATTCTCAGGCCAATGAGGTCATTCCTCTGATCGGACCCTCCTCTTCGATATTATACTTTGATTTTGGATTGATTCAGTGGCCACTTCTATATTTTGATTTTGGGGAGTTAGTCCGAGGTAGGCGGTAACTGCGGCTACGCGTTTCCACCAGCCTGGATAGCAATTGGTATATCTACCCTGGCATTGCCTAGTTGTGCCGTGTCACCTACCATACCGAGCCTTTACTACGAGTATCTATTTGTGTCGTACCTATGGAGTATCCTCTGGTAGCTTCCCGATCAGGAGCTATTACGGTACTGTATAGACTATTGGCATTATTTGTGTTAAGGGCTATATGGGTAACCCCTTAACGCTATTAAAAAGTAAGTTTATTTTATAAATAGACACTATTATAATAGCGCAATATACTACATAGTAAATAGTTTAACGAATCCTTAGGAGATGTAAATCCCGAACATCTCTTGAGTTACTGTACTCATATTTATTTCTGTTAATTTAACTCACATAAGATCTTTTAGTCTGACTCGAGTGTTTTGTCTTTTCAAATTCGCTCGGGTCAGTTCGAGCGTTTCAGGATCGAAGACTTTGGCTTTGGAGGACGAAAACAAAGGAGTCGTACTATTTTATTTATAGTATTGCACCACACTCATACTGTTCCACTGCATTGATTGTATTGGTATGTGTAACTCTGATATTTATTGTATAAAGAAGAATCAAGTGTTTTGTAAACTGTATATTTATTATTATATTTTATCCTTCCGCTGTGAGATTCTATTTTGTTTTATTTCTTCTCTGTTTTTCTTATTTACCCCATAACAATCCGCCCTTCCGTATGGTTTGAATTGGCACGTGTGTCGGTTTAAAGTGTGCGAAAAGGCGGGACGTTACATTTTCTTATTTATACTATTTTTCAATAAATATACCAGTCAATACAGAGAATAAATAAAAATTAACCTTTACCACAACATCATACGTGTTCTATAAAAATAGAGACAACTAATACTTACGACCCAAAACCGAAAGAAACAATTGATGGATATTGCCCTTCAACATCAACTGATATTAATGACGTTGTAGCCCTATCACTTCTTACTTAACAAAGGGAACAATTTTAGTCGGTCATTCTACCATAACCTACATGTCTTAATTCGCCATTCTGGTTTCCAGTAAATAAGGTCCATTTAGTAATTTTAACTGCTACAACCAATTATAGGCTGAACTGTGCATTTCCACATTGTAGTAGCAAGAAATAAAAGCTATGTTCATTTAGAATAACTCACCGAAAAAAATGTTTCGGCGAAATAACTTTCCTGCCTTCTATATTGCCCTTCTTAATCCTGATTCAACCAAAGTCCTCTCACTATAAGAAATTGATCATATTACGGCTAGTTACTTACAATATTCACAAAACGACAATTGTAATAACGAGTTTTTAACAATTGGCTTTTTATCGCAGCAGTAATAATGGTATTAACAACTGTTTTTTTTGACGATTATAATGAACGTATTTTTAACTACTCATATTTTCTGACAGTTGTAAAAAACTTATTTTTAATAACTATTTGTTTTAGCTGGTTGTAATAGAGATCTATAACAACTTATCAGTTTTGATCATTGTAAATATTGATATGTCCCAAAGTTCATAAAAAAATTGAGAATTTGATAGTGCTAAATTATTTGATTAAGACTTTTCATTAAAAAAAATCATTATAGTAAAAATTTACTATAATTAATACCTATTATTTAATATTTAATAATTTTAAGTGATAATTTATAATTAGTTATTTATAAATGTATTTTATAATTTACTCTAATCAATGATTATCAATAAATAATTTATTATTTACAATTAATAATTTATTATAATTAATTATTAATAAATAAATTATAGTTAATAATTTAGAATAATAACGTATAAATAAAAATATAATATTTGTTTTTCTTGATAGTTGTAAAAGAACATATTTTTAACAATTGTTTGTTTTAGCCAATTATAAAGAGATCTATAAGAATTTTTAGTTTTGACCATTATTGTAAATATTACTATTTTCCCAAAGTTTATAAAAATTGAAAAATTAATATTATTAAGCTATTTAGTTAAGACTTTTTCTTGAAATGTAAATCTATTTTTCAAATAAATTATACATATATTTGATGAAAAAAGTATGTTTTATTTTAAATATATTTTCTAAACTATTAAGCACTAATATTTAAATCTTTCCAAATATTTTAGTTTGCTTGAAGATTTTATTGTTTCTGCCAACCGATCGTGCAAAAAATTAAAGAAGCATAACAAAATGCAGAAAAAGAACTTTGTACATTTTGAATAACCTTTCATATTTTTAGAATTTTTTTTGAAAAATAGATAAAATTTTAAAATAAATCATATATCCACTTACAAAAAATAAAAAATAATTTCTTTTTTTTATATATTTCGTAAACATATGTTAGAGTAAGCTACTAATATTTCAATAGGCGCCTAGTCTTTCAGGCTTGAAAATTTCATTTCTGTCCCTAATTGTGTGTGTGTTTTTGCGTGTGTGTTTGTGTGTATGAGTGTTTTATTATTTTTGAACTAAAATTTTATTATTTTTGGATTAACAAACGCATATACTTTGGGTCGATTTCATATTATACACACACACTAAATAGTAACTTGGTTTTAAAATTAATATGCTGTGTGTGTATTTTATTTTTCCAAAGAAAATGGACTAGCGTGGATGGAAAAAGCATTATTGAATGATCATATGTTAAAAAACCCCTTAGGTAGTATCCCCATGTTATTGGTACTAAAAGAAATTAATGCATCAGTATATGGTCACATATATCTGCAAAAATTCACTTCGATTTTAAAAAAATTCACACAAAATGTCAAAGGAAAGAAGATTTTTAACATGACATATAAGAACTAGGACCTACATCCCTACGGGTGTATGTGTATAATCCACAACCACTATCCCTACAAGAAAACATATATCTTATACTATAAAGTAAAACCCTTGGTCAACGAGTCAAACTGAAGCCTTTTTGACACTTCCTAAAATAGCCATACTAATTTTTTTAGACAATTGGTTCCGTTGGGATATTTAAATTCCAAAAAATGCATAGAGGACACAATATGCTTTCACGTTCTCATCCATAACACGTGTTGCTTTCCCTCCTACATGTAGGATGAATTCAACGGAAGAATATAATGGAAAAACCGCAGTATTCCTATGCATATTTTTGATCAGATCATTTGCGTGCATTGTTTTGCTCACTTCCTACAAATTTATCTTTTCCCCTATTCTATCCACTCACTTCACAACACCCATTCGATCCACCTTCCAAATCTTCAATAGGTGTGACAACTGGCTTTGAACTGGCAAGGACCGAACCTCGAAAGTGCAAAACGCAAGCTTCCCCTCTCTTCTTCCTTCACGTCAGCAACATTATGAGTTATTGATTATAGAATTTGTTCTTTTTAATGTATTCTTTTCAGATGATTTGGGGATTCGATTGAGGAACTTGAAACAAGGTTGATAAATGCTGATAATGACATGGGTAAACCGCATACTCTTTCATACGCTTAATTTTATTCCAAATCAAAAAAACTTGTCGATTATGAATTGAATTTACTTTTCGGATGATTAATTCAACGGTCTAATTATGCAGTAATCTATATTTGGGACTCGTCTCAAGGTAAAGCAAATATAGATTTGTCTCTTACTATTTGTTAAATCAATATATTGATATTACTATTGTTGGAGGTACTTCCCCTTTGCCCAATGAAGCAAATGTTATGGTCATTGTTAGTGGAGTTCTACTCCCTAATGCTTCTTGAAACAACCCGGAATTTTCGAACCCGAAAACTCCAGATAGTTATGAAAAAGAAGAAAGGGATAGAAGAAGAAGAAAACAACATCAGAATCTCACATCGCAGCGGAATAAAATATAATATATAGAATACAGTTTTAAATACAAGAAATCTGTACTGCCATATATATATATATACATACCATCATCAGAGTACATCAATCAATCAATCATACATGTCCATACACAGCGGAGATAATAGACAAATACGTAAATACGCTCTGTCACCAGCTCGTCTCCTGAGCTCCAGCATATAACCTGAATCCTATTTAACTCGGTCTGACCCGAGCATCATATAAAACAACAGCCGAGTCAGTCTGGAATACCAGCGTGAGAAAATCACACTCAATTGGATTATTAAAGTTTTGAAAATCCTTTGAAAACAAAAGCATCTCGTAAGACCATGCCACAAATAAACATGTCGGGTTTTTACCTTACGATAGCTAAAACAATTTTTATAGAAATCCTCTGATATTATAATAGGGTCTATATACAAATGCTTATAAAATAGCCGAAATTGTTACATCTATTAAATTCCAGCTACTAGCCACAAAGTGGGTAATACAAACAAAACTCGTACAAGGCTCGTAGGAAGAATGAATTTCCATCAATGGCTGCGCTACTGGGGTACCGCCCGTCACAGTACCTGGCCTAGTTTAGAGTACCGAGGAGTACGCCCGCTCCCCTGCAACACAAGGCCGGAACCATTCCTTACTGAACAGTCCAGAACAAGTTAACCCCGTGGTTGGCGTGACCAACCACCCACTAAGCCGAATATAAAGGGACATCTAGACGGGGGAAATCTTGTCCTGCTTGGGCATGACCCACCTAACCTTGCTGCACCTCCCCCGTTTTAGCCATTCTCGGTTGATGAGGCTTGAGGTTAAGTGTTACCTTTCAAGAACGCATCACTTAGAATGCTCATCGTCCACCTGACGATGTTCTGAAAGCACTCAATCCATACAAGTTGCCCTGGGTTTGGACAAACCGAATCACCGTCTTCAACTCTTCACGGTCTTTATTCGTATTCGTTCAAACCGGATCGAAGTGGTTTTTGGATAATTAAATCCGATCCCAGACTCTTCGAAACGATCAGCGCATTGTCCAATATTGATAGTCGATTATTTAACTATCAATTAATCATACACAAGCAACCATCAAATAATTTCCACAAATTAATTATCTCAATATCATTCAGATATTATTCCCAACTTAACCCATTTGAAATAAATTTCACATTTCTTTTATTTTCATGAAATCACTTAACTGATTTCTCATATACACTCAATTTGATTTTACCTTTGAGAATATTTCTTATTTTCTCATCCCTATCTCAAAAATCAATTTATACTTTGCTTATAATCTTGCAAATTCACTTTCTCCATTAAATAAGATTTCTCCTAAATCTTATCCCATTCAAATTAATTTGCTTACCATCACAAGAGGATTTTAATTGGATTTTAAAAACATTTTGAAAACATATAGATTTATAAAATAAGAAGTATTAAATATTAAAATTTATATCTAGTTATTTATAAGTTTCAAAGCTGGTTTTAGAAAAATTAGAGTTATCACAAATAATTGCTAAGCCTTCAAAAATAACTAATTTGAAATATTTTGAATTCAGAAATGATTTATAACACCTATATAGTATAGTAATTTAAAAAAAATATTCCTTTTTAAAATAAATTTTATAATTTAGGAAATCCAATATCCATCTATAAATCCCTCTTGTCCAAATTCACACTTCTCACTTTCGGAAATATTCTATTATTTCCGTTTCAAACAAATTTATAACTCCTTATAAGTTCTCCTTGACTTATCTCTTTCCATATTTACCGGTTTCTTCCCTTTTCATTTATAAACTTCGTTATAAATTCTATAACTTACCTGAGTTGTCCTTTTATTTATAAAAACAATTTTATTTAAAATCTTACCTTTAAAGTTTATTCTTCAATAAGATTCATATTGTTTCTTAATAAAAAAAATTTATTCCTTAATAGATTTTCTTTCCATTTCCTTAATAGAACTTCATTTCACTTCAAATTTATTTATCGATTCACAATATTCCTTCGAGTTGTCAATATATAAGTTAACCTTAAGTTCAACCAATTAAAATATAAATAACTTTTATCTTTTCTTAATTTTTCAAGTATAAGTAAATCCAAACTTCTTAATTAAATATTTCTCTTCAAGTTCCATTTAACTACCTCTAATTAAATTAATTATAGCATTTTATCCAAATTTTTAACTTCCAATGTAAGTTACCGTTAATAATTCAATTCATATATAAATCCATATCAATCTCATTCATCATGTCACATGGCAACAAAATATATATATAACAAATAAATATCCTTGAGGAATCCTGTTGGATCCCTCCAACCTGTTTCCCTGCATCCACAAATGTTAGCACAGTAACATATCAATTCCACTTCCAAATGGATATTATAGTATATGGGTTATGATATGAACCAGTGAATAAATTATTATCAATCAATCAATCACATCCAATAAATTTAAATTTATCATTTTAGATTTAATTTAGGGTATCCAAATGAGTGAGAAAATCTCAACTTTGCCTTTAAGTTGCAATAATTACCAATCTCGACTCATTCCCATAATTTTGACCTTGAATGACAATTGTATGAAATTTTATTAATATTCGAACAAATCGAATAATTATTACCGTTTAAATAAATTTATTCTTAACTCAATAATTTAATTTTAACTCGTGGTGCAATTTTAAACAGATAAATTAAATTTTAAACTTATTCTCCTTTTAAAAATCTTTTGGTAATTTAAACAATTTAATCACTAAATCCACTATTTAAAATAATATTTAAAACATGTAGATTTATTTTATCCTTGAAACACATACATATACACCTATATTTATTTAAAAAAACTAATCTTAATATTATTATTATTATTATTATTTTTCCAAAGTTCTATATAAAATTTCTGTTTTACTGGTTTTAAAATTCCAATATGTATATAGACTTTCAGCATCCTAGAATCCTCACATTTCAAACCTGTCTGTATATAAATTCTTCAACATTTAAATTTCAAATTTTCAAAATCTTATCTATTTTTCTGTTTTACTGTTTATACATTTAAATTAAATTAAAAAAAAATAAACAGAAACAAATACCTCACAGCTCGCGAACTGTAGATGCCAAAACGAACTTTGCCGAAGCCCAGAACCACCGCGCGACTCCACGCCTACGGCCTCCACCAATACATCCCGCACACGCGCGCCTCGCGATGCTCGCCACAAGAAACCCACCATTAACTGACCGCCGCACCCACGTCGCCACCAAAGACATCGCGACCCGCTGCCGCTGCCCCCGTAACCACCGCGCTCCTCCAAATCGAACGCACACCATCGCACCACCTGCCTTGAACCGCCGACCCCGCTTCCTGCATTCGCGTGCGCGAGTTCGAGAACAACGTGCCCCTCCCCTCATCGATTGATTCGTCGATCTCTCATTCATTTCGTTTTTTTTATTAATTGTCGTGAATCGGCTTGAAGTAGAAAAGGAAACGAAGGGGGTTCGAAGGTGAGAAGTAAGGGTTTTGAGTTTGAGAGATAGAAGAAAGAAACGCGATTTAGGAATATAAAGGCTTCGGCCATTAACTTTGCTCTGGCTTTCAATCTGGAGGAATAAGAATGAAAAGGGAAAGAGACCTGATTTAATTGAGGGGAAAAGAGGCGTATAGGAGAAGGTTGTAGTGATTTGATGAAAGATATTTTGAATTTAAAACGATTTATTATTTTCGAAGCGTTTACCTCTCGTACGATCACACGATCACTCCAAAAATTACGAAATTTGAAACCCGACAATAATTCCGTATTACGGTTCCAACGGCACGCGTTTCGTCGAATTCCGAGACTGTGCCTCGGAAGGCTATTTTCAATTGTCAATTTAAACAATGTAAATTTAAAATTGAACAAACAACTGTTGAATTCAATTTTAATTCATCTATTATTCTCAGTATTATTAATATAAATTTATAAGCCGTTAAAATATTTCCAATAAGCTTACAATACCAGATTTTAAATAATTTACCCAATTGTCAACTACTATTTAATTTATTCAATTAATGATTATATTTAAATTCTGAGTTCTTTTTATTAAATCAAACCAACTTTTCATATTCAAAATCAAATTATAATTCAAATTAAATATTTAAATTCATTTTAAATATCGCAAATTAAATGTCCAAAAATCCGAGTCGTTACATTCCTCCCCCCTTAAAAGAATTTCGTCCCCGAAATTACTAATTAGGAAGAATGATCCAATACCCAATACTATTACCTTACAATCAACAATTCAACATCCTACAAAACTACCTTTTTAATAAAAGACGCATTACCCTTCTTATTAATTTTCCAAATCTTTTTCCTAGTTTCAAACTGTACTATTTGTTTAACCATTCAAGTTTCAATTTAAACTCAAATTTTGACTTATCAGAATTTTCTTAAAATTTTCTATCACCCTAAATTCCCAAAAAAATTTGCCAGCGTCTCCTTTGCGCGGCTAGCTCGGTACAACTACAAAATGGCTCTACGGCCTTTCAAAAACCCAAAAGAAAACAAAAAGCCAAGTGGCTTGATCAAAATCTCAATCAATTCCCATATAGAAATTTTAAACACATACCTTTTGTCGAGCATTTCAATTTTATCTTTTGAAATTAGAATCAATGTTGTTTACCTTTCTATTACCTGCATATCTTACACAGCAATATGTCCAATCACAATATTCAAAACATTTTATCGACATCCTTACAAATGTCAATATCTATTCATTCAAATATTATTTTAGATTATATTCGAATATCAATTCCCAATTGAGAATGCATTTTCCTTACTTAAGTTAGTATAAACATCTTATGTGTTTCTTATATTTATTTTCATCTTATCATTTTCGTTTATATCCATTCTTATTCAAATTAATTCTTCCATTTCTATATGAATTCAATTTATCTTAATCTCTGAATATTCAAATTCTATTTTTCATTTATCAAATTCAAGTCGTTATTTTAAATAAGTTTCATTCACCAATTTATTGCAATTTCCAATTTGAAAACATTTGTCGTTAACAAAATTTTCAAAAATTTTCAAAAAATTTTCTAACTCCCAAAATTTCTGAATTTTTTTGGCAGAGTCTCCTTTGTACGGAGGAGCTTTTGCAATTTGACAATAGAGATAAATATATATACATCGACCCACGCGGTCGAAAAACCAAAAACAGTTCATATTTCCTTGTTTGTATTACGTAGGCGTACCTTATTTAGCATTTTAAGCAAGCGGCTTATTTAATTTTAGCATTTGTGTGCCCAAAATCCCGCTATACAGTCTTCTGGTACCTGTACTTACTCAATTTAAACATATAAGTATCATATTTATGAAATTTATAGCATTTCATTCATTTAAGCAACTACAACACATCCATAACATAAGTAATGCATTATAAATCACTTTATAACAAATTTATATAGTTTCCAAACTAGTTCCATTTGTTTATAACTGACACAAACACCGTTTGCATTCAACTTTAAGTGAGTTACAACACATTTACTTAACTTCAATTCATAATTATGTCCGAACAAACCTATTTTCAATTTAATTGATTTCCAAAATCTCAATTTCTGTTTCTTATCAATTCAAAACCATATTTTATAAGCAATTATACGCGAATCAAGTTCTATAAGCAGGTAATAAGGTTTCCATATTAATTTAGTTGCTCTTACTTAATTTAAATCTCCCTATCCAATTCGGAATGATTTTCACATCATTCTTTTATTCAATTCATTTTTCATCCGAACTATTTTGTATTCAATTCAAAAATCAAGTTTATTTACTTCTATTATTCTATAGAACTTTATTTAATCTTGTTTACGAAAACAACAATTATTTCATGCAAATTCAACAATATTCATTCAACCACTATTTCTTTAGTTTGATAACTGTTTTAAAATTGATTCCAACTCAAGTTATATGGAATTTCATTCCATTCTAATTTATTTTTAAATCGTATCTTTGCATTGACTTTATTCAAAACCATTCTTATTAAGCTCGACAACTTCAAAGCTTAAAATTTAACAATCATGTCCCAAATTTATATAAGTCATGCCTCATTTAATTTTAAATTTAAGTTAATTTGCTTCAAATTATTTAACTTTCACAACTTAAGTTTATTTCATTTGTCCATAAATTCTTTTCCAAATTTAATTTGATTTTATTTGAATCAAATCTCTTTCATTTACTTCTTAACTCAATTAATTATTTCATTTAAAAATTCTATTCCCATGTTCGATTCATTCTCGAACTTATTTAACTTATTACAAGACCATTTTTCACATTATTTATACACAATTGGATTTTTGTTTGCACTTCTAACCATTTATATTTAATCCAATTTCATTTTATTTACCAACCAATCCAAGTTGAATTTTATATTTATAATTCAAGGTCTCTTCCTCCCATTTACTTTAATTCACTTTCCACTTTTATTAATTTACCATTAGACCTTTTATTTAACCAATTCAAAATTTATTCACATATTCTAGTTACTAATTTATTCCAAATTAGTTTACACCCAATTTATAATTCAATACTTGATTTTTAGCTTCAAACATCTCTTCATTTAAATTTCTTTGGTTCAATTCTATTTTGAAATTCAGGTTTGGATTTCCATTCATCTTCCAGATTCAAACAATTCTATTTGACTTATTTATTCCATCATAATTTTATATGTTCACTTCTTATTAATCTTCACACTTCCATTTATTTACAGTTAACCACATTCCCATTTTTATTTTTATTTCAGGTTTATACATCCTCACTTAGCCAATTATATATTTTTATTTCAACGCCTCTCAATTCTTTTATAAGCTATCGAAGCCTTATTACTTCAAATTCAAATTCCACTTAGCTCAGCTTTCATTAAATTCAACCTCATTCCATTATTATGAATTTTACCCAAGTGAGATTTTATTACAATATCATCTATATCTCAATTTAATTCATCGTCATTCAAATCCCAATATTACCCTAGCTTAAGATAATTCCAGTACAAACAAAGTTCTCAATCCAATTAAATTTTCTATTCACTATCCAATCACATCCAAAGTTTAAGGTACTTTACCAATCCATTTTATTCAATGAACTTTCACTTTCATCAAAATCACCTTTCCATAAATTTTAAATCTTAAGTTAATTTATTTATTACAACTTCTTACTTAAATTCATTGCAATAGATTTGATACTCATCTAGATCAAATCCCATGTCATTTAATTAACCATCTAAATTTGTTAAGATAACATCCAAGGCCACTT
Source organism: Allium cepa (assembly GCA_030765085.1). Taxonomy (NCBI): domain Eukaryota; kingdom Viridiplantae; phylum Streptophyta; class Magnoliopsida; order Asparagales; family Amaryllidaceae; genus Allium; species Allium cepa. The sequence continues at coordinate 760,107,658 of CM060937.1, read as the reverse complement.
TATTCCATCCATACTTGATTTGGATCTTATTTGTAAATTCAAACTATCTTTACTTTAATCCAATTCATAATAATTGAGATTCATATTAAATTTGACTTACCATTACAATGGAATTTCTATTTATAACTCGGGTTTCATCACTAGATTCCATTTTTAATTCCAATTACAATTTAATTCAAATACAACTGAATTTTAATTTCAGTTTAATTCAATTTACTTCCATTCACATAACTTGAATTAATTTCAATCCACTTCAAGTTTTATTTAAACTTCTCAATTCATTCACATTCTAAATTTTTATTCACTTCTCCACTTTATTTATATTTATTTATTTTTTTGTATTTTCATCATCTCACTTCAATCACAACAAAAATTTCTTATTCATTACTTACATTTCAACAATTTAATCTTAAATCCAAGTTAAATTCTCATTTCTAACCTTTCACTTGATTTTAAATTCCAAAATTCAAATCTAATGATTTCCTGGGTTATATAAGCTATTTCGGATTTTAAAATCTCATTTGTCTACAATACTAGCATCCAAACATCCAAGTTATAATAATAATTTCAGAAAATATTTCTTTTTATTTCAAAATATATTTTGGATGAAATTATTTCATTCACCCACTTTTAAAAATCAATATTGTGTCGAATTGCTCTATTTAAGTTTTTAGAAACCCCTTCGATACAGTTTTCGAGGCTGTGCCGACGAAGGTTCATATACCACTCAATAAATCAACCAACGCAATATAAAATTATTTTATATTCACTAACAAATACGCACTCATATCAAGATATACGCTCAAACTCATTCTAGAGTACCATTGACTCTATTTCTAATGAGTAAATTTCCCACCAGAGCCTAGGTTCTCGCTTAACCTTTCAGCTCTGATACCAAGTGAAACAACCCGGAATTTTCGAACCCGAAAACTCCAAATAGTTATGAAAAAGAAGAAAGGGATAGAAGAAGAAGAAGAAAACAACATCAGAATCTCACATCGTAGTGGAATAAAATATAATATATAGGACACAATTTTAAATACAAGAAATCTATACTGCCATATATATATATATACACACACATACCATCATTAGGGTACATCAATCAATCAATCATACATGTCCATACACAGCGGAGATAATAGACAAATACGTAAATACGCTCTGTCACCAGCTCGTCTCCTGAGCTCCAGCATATAACCTGAATCCTGTTTAACTCGGTCTGACCCGAGCATCATATAAAACAACACCCGAGTCAGTCTGGAATACCAGCATGAGAAAATCACACTCAATTGGATTATTAAAGTTTTGAAAATCCTTTGAAAACAAAAGCATCTCGTAAGACCACGCCACAAATAAACATGTCGGGTTTTTACCTTACGATAGCAAAAACAATTTTTATAGAAATCCTCTGATATAATAATAGGGTCTATATACAAATGCTTATAAAATAGCCGAAATTGTTACATCTATTAAATTCCAGCTACTAGCCACAGAGTGGGTAATACAAACAAAACTCGTACAAGGCTCGTAGGGAGAATGGATTTCCATCAATGGCTGGGCTACTGGGGTACCGCCCGTCACAGTACCTGGCCTAGTTCAGAGTACCGAGGAGTGCGCCCGCTCCCCTGCAACACAAGGCCGGAACCATTCCTTACTGAACAGTCCCGAACAAGTTAACCCCGTGGTTGGCGCGACCAACCACCTACTAAGCCGAATATAAAGGGACATCTAGACAGAGGAAAATCTTGTCCTGCTTGGGCATGACCCACCTAACCTTGCTGCACCTCCCTTGTTTTAGCCATTCCCGGTTTATGAGGCTTGAGGTTAAGCATTACCTTTCAAGAACGCATCACTTAGAATGCTCATCATCCACCTGACGATGTTCTGAAAGCATTCAATCCATACAAGTTGCCCTGAGTTTGGACAAACCGAATCACCGTCTTCAACTCTTCATGGTCTTTATTCGTATTCGTTCAAACCGGATCGAAGTGGTTTTCGGATAATTAAATCCGATCCCGGACTCTTAGAAACGATCAGCGCATTGTCTAATATTGATAGTCGGTTATTTAACTATCAATTAATCATACACAAGAAACCATCAAATAATTTCCACAAATTAATTATCTCAATATCATTCAGATATTATTCCCAACTTAACCCATTTGAAATAAATTTCACAGTTCTTTTATTTCCATGAAATCACTTAACTGATTTCTCACATACACTCAATTTGATTTTACCTTTGAGAATATTTCTTATTTTCTCATCCCTATCTCAAAAATCAATTTATACTTTGCTTATAATCTTGCAAATTCACTTTCTCCATTAAATAAGATTTCTCCTAATTCTTATCCCATTCAACTTAATTTGCTTACCATCACAAGAGGATTTTAATTAGATTTTAAAAACATTTTGAAAACATATAGATTTATAAAATAAGAAGTATTAAATATCAAAATTTATATCTAGTTATTTATAAGTTTAAAGCTGGTTTTAGAAAAATTAGGGTTATCACAAATAATTGCTAAGCCTTCAAAAATAATTATTTGTAATATTTTGAATTCAGAAATGATTTATAAAACCTATATAGTATAGTAATTTAAAAAAAATATTCCTTTTTAAAATAAATTTTATAATTTAGGAAATCCAATATCCATCTATAAATCCCTCTTGTCCAAATTTACACTTCTCACTTTCGGAAATATTCTATTATTTCCGTTTCAAACAAATTTATAACTCCTTACAAGTTCTCCTTGACTTATCTCTTCCCATATTTACCGGTTTCTTCCCTTTTCATTTATAAACTTCGTTATAAATTCTATAACTTCCCTGAATTGTCCTTTTATTTATAAAAACAATTTTATTTAAAATCTTACCTTTAAAATTTATTCTTCAATAAGATTAATATTGTTCCTTAATAAAAATTTCTTTTTATTCCTTAATAAATTTTCTTTCCATTTCCTTAATAGAACATCATTTCACTTCAAATTTATTTATCGATTCACAATATTCCTTCGAGTCGTCAATATATAAGTTAACCTTAAGTTCAACCAATGAAAATATAAATAACTTTTATCTTTTCTTAATTTTTCAAGTATAAGTAAATCCAAACTTCTTAATTAAATATTTCTCTTCAAGTTCCATTTAACTACCTCTAATTAAATTAATTATAGCATTTTATCCAAATTTTTAACTTCCAATGTAAGTTACCGTTAATAATTCAATTCATATATAAATCCATATCAATCTCATTCATCATGTCACATGGCAATAAAATATATATATAACAAATAAATATCCTTGAGGAATCCTGTTGGATCCCTCCGACCCGTTTTCCCTGCATCCACAAATGTTAGCACAATAACATATCAATTCCACTTCCAAATGGATATTATAGTATATGGGTTATGATATGAACCAGTGAATAAATTATTATCAATCAATCAATCACATCCAATAAATTTAAATTTAACATTTTAAATTTAATTTAGGGTATCCAAATGAGTGAGAAAATCTCACCTTTGCCTTTAAGTTGTAATCATTACCAATCTCGACTCGTTCCCATAATTTTGACCTTGAATGACAATTGTATGAAATTTTATTAATATTCGAACAAATCGAATAATTATTACCGTTTAAATAAATTTATTCTTAACTCAATAATTTAATTTTAACTGGTGGTGCAATTTTAAACAGATAAATTAAATTTTAAACTTATTCTCCTTTTAAAAATCTTTTGGTAATTTAAACAATTTAATCACTAAATCCACTATTTAAAATAATATTTAAAACATGTAGATTTATTTTATCCTTGAAACACATACATATACATCTATATTTATTTAAAAAAATCTAATCTTAATATTATTATTATTAATAATATTATTTTTCCAAAGTTCTATATAAAATTTCTGTTTACTGGTTTTAAAATTCCAATATGTATATAGACTTTCAGCATCCTAAAATCCTCACATTTCAAACCTGTCAGTATATAAATTCTTCAACATTTAAATTTCAAATTTTCAAAATCTTATCTACTTTTCTGTTTTACTATTTATACATTTAAATTAAATTAAAAAAAAACAGGAACAAATACCTCACAGCTCGCGAACTGCAGATGCCAAAACGAATGTTGCCGAAGCCCAGAACCACCGCGCGACTCCATGCCTACGGCCTCCACCAATACATCCCGCACACGCGCGCCTCGCGATGCTCGCCACAAGAAACCCACCATTAACGGACCGCCGCACCCACGTCGCCACCAAAGACATCGCGACTCGCTGCCGCTGCCCCTAAAACCACCGCGCTCCTCCAAATCGATCACTCACCATCGCGCCACCTGCCTTGAACCGCCGACCCCGCTTCCTGCATTCGCGTACGCGAGCTCGAGAACAACGCGCCTCTCCCCTCATAGATTGATTCCCCGATCTCTCATTCATTTCAATTTTTTTTATTAATTGCCGTGAATCGGCTTGAAGTAGAAAAGGAAACGAAGGGGGTTCGAAGGTAAGAAGTAAGGGTTTTGAGTTTGAGAGATAGAAGAAAGAAACGCGATTTAGGAATATAAAGGCTTCAGCCATTAACTTTGCTCTAGCTTTCAATCTGGAGGAATAAGAATGAAAAGGGAAAGAGACCTGATTTAATTGAGGGGAAAAGAGGCGTATAGGAGAAGGTTGTAGTGATTTGATGAAAGATATTTTGAATTTAAAACGATTTATTATTTTCGAAGCGTTTACCTCTCGTACGATCACACGATCACTCCAAAAATTACGAAATTTGAAACCCGACAATAATTCCATATTATGGATCCAAAAGGCCCAGGTTTCGTCGAATTCCGAGACTGTGCCTCGGAAGGCTATTTTCAATTGTCAATTTAAACAATGTAAATTTAAAATTGAACAAACAACTGTTAAATTCAATTTTAATTCATCTATTATTCTCAGTATTATTAATATAAATTTATAAGCCGTTAAAATATTTCCAATAAGCTTACAATACCAGATTTTAAATAATTTACCCAATTGTCAACTACTATTTAATTTATTCAATTAATGATTATATTTAAATTCTGAGTTCTTTTTATTAAATCAAACCAACTTTTCATATTCAAAATCAAATTATAATTCAAATTAAATATTTAAATTCATTTTAAATATTGCAAATTAACTGTCCAAAAATCCGGGTCGTTACACTTCTAACTGGATAGCTATGATTTCACTCTTCATTTCGAGGTATGTTTTATTTTCTACACTTTGCCTGTTTGTGTTTTGTTTGTTAATTAGAATGTTTGTTTGTCATGGTAAGCTTCATCAATAAGCGTACAATAATAGCTTCAATATTCAATAAACATATAAAAAGTGTTCAAAAAATTATTCAGTGTTGGTTCTCATTTGATTTGAAGATTTATATGATATTTAAGCTTAAAATGTATTATAACTTACTTCAAATCCTGAAAAATACATAGCATTATTACAATACATATTTCCTCAGAAATTACAAATAGTGTTTGATTCACATTATGGACTCTAGAACATTGTATAATGTTATATATGCAAAGTTCAGTTTGATTACATAGTCCTACTGGCTTCGAATTTTTCATTGAATTTGGTTTTTTTTGGACGCTTGATTATAAACCAAGTGTCAACATCAATCTTTCTAAGGGTAAAATTGCATATAACTTGCACAGTTGAAAACTCACTCAAATGCCCGCTTTATGCACTTGATAGATAGATGATGGTGAAGCTGTGAAGTATATATAAACACAAGTATTATATTATAGTTTTTAAGAAGCATATTGTATATATAGTTTAAATGGATGGCAGTGTGAGCTTGCATAATGAACGGATTTTGTTTTGTGCAAACTGGATATCTAAGTATTCTACCTCTACTATGTCATTATCCTGTCAAGGCAAAAATTTCATTCAATGTTTATAATTTTCCACTTAACTATTTATGTACCAACCCGGAATTTTGGGTCGCTAGATTTTGAACATTTAATTCATTTTAAATGTTAAATGTGGATTCCGAATTGATTTTGAAATAAGAATTTTGTTAAATCAATATAATTTAGCTGTAATTTTCAATATGGGAATTCAATTAAAATTTGAATAATAATTAAATATATGGAATCGGAATAACTTGTGAATCTGGATGTAAATAGTTATGAAAATGGTTTCTAAGGTTTATTTTAAGTTTAATTTGATTTGAATTTTTCTATTGGACTTTTAGATGGAACTAAAAGTCGATAAGTTGAATTTGGAATTTTATATTAATTTAATAATGGAATTTAATAATATAATTATAACGACCCTGACTCGACCTTCGAAAATCGGCACCGAATACGACACTCGTATTCAAATGCCGCAGATCCAAACGTCGAACCTGGTTCGCCGGAGCTTATAACACATTAAGTAAATAACACAGCGGAAGAAATGAATAGCATAAGTCAATATACAACATTTGATACAATATCTGCTACAACAGAATGATACAATGAATATCAATATACGTCAGAGTAATGATACAAGATAATAGCAGCGGAAAGAAAAAGATAACACTAGCAGTGGAACAAAATCTTCAATATAGTCTTCAAGGAAGAACTCCAGTATCGGTAATCTCCATCCCCAAGGCACCAATCCGGAAATAGCTCGAACTTCCAATAACGATGCACTAAGCTGAGCAAGTCTCGTCCACTTGCGATTGTCAAATCCTAAGGCTGAAAGCTATTGAATCTACACCTACTACTGATTATCTGAAAACCCCCAACTCTAGACTGCCCGTGTGGGAAAATAGTGGGCACCCAGAGATTAGGAAAGGAACAATAAACTCCAGGTCAGTCGTGGGACTGGTATGAGCAAACAAAAGCATTTGGTCTTTAAAATAAACAGGAGAATTTAAATTTGAAATTCGCAATGCTTTTTGGAAAATGAAACTACCATAAGGCCTCCCGGCACACACACAATGCAATCGCACACTTGGGGGAGATTTCCCCTTATGATAGTCAAAGATGCTTAATACGATAAAATTTCTTTGATATTATTATTAGTGCATAGTGGAAAATCTTTCGAAAGTATAATATCAATCCTAGCCAGCATAGGTACCATGATATTATGCCTACTATAGCTACCATGTTAAATGGCAGGTTCTACAACTAAAACCGTACAAGGCTCGTATTGTTTTGATTGGATTTCCAACAAATGGTCAGGCTAAGGAACTTCCTACTGCCACATGGGATCGCCTCTGGCGGGACGTCCCGAGAACCTAACGTTACGGTTAGATCTCTGCCAACACAAGGCCGGGTTACCTCTGTAACTAGGTAACTACTACACGAGCGTGCCATCCCCCGGTCCTTTGGGACCTTTATCCGAGCGCTCGACACCAACAACCACAAAGTATCACAAAGTAATAGATCTGCAGTATCCACATGAGTATGTATCTGGGATCCATACCATGATACCACCCTTTACCAGAAGGGAATGACAAACACTAAAGGGCGCGACCCTCATAACCTTGCCGCATCTTTCCTGTTTCGACCATTTCCGGGGTGTGAGGTCCTGATGCAGTCTCGTCCACAAAGCTACGCTTTATACAAAAGCCATGCTTCGATCACAAATGATCAACAAATAATCATCATCACACAGCAGTACTCAGCATGCCACATTACTAAATTGGGAATATATCACTGATAAATATCAACTACATAACCTCTGAGCTCGTGCGTCTCAGAGAAAGGTGTTAAACTAAGAGAATAAATTCTCTGCCACCAAGCAGAAATGTATTTGATAGAAATCAGTTAACATCTCAAAGTGTAATGTCGGACATACAACCATACAAGTCTGTTCCGGGTTCGAACAGAACCGAAGGCACTTTCGAAGAAGCCCTTGCAAATCCGGGTATCCACAATCCCGATCGGACTTCCCATCACTAAGGAGAACTCTATACCGGAACAACTCAGTGCAGAGTCAATCGATAGGTTATCCTATCGTTGTCACAAATACCCGGTCTTCACCACCGGTCTTCAAATGCTATCCATAACGTCGTATCACTATTCGGAAAGGGCTATATGACACAAGGTCCTCTCCCGGCTAAACCGAATAATGAGCGCAATATTTAAAAACATATGGATATGGGATTTCAGTTAAGTCACAACTTAAAAATTCAACACTTTTCTTTCAAATGGTTAAACAAATTACCATTTTAAATCTTTTAAACAAAAAGATTTATTCCACAAAGTTTCACCCAATTTCACAAAGATTTATTCATAGATTCCAAAACAATTTCCATTTCAATTTGGATTAACTCAATTAGATCTTTAAATCAAAGATTTGACTTATAGCTTTCAAACCCGTTTCCAAAGATTTATCCATAACTTGGAAAACTGTTTTTCAATTCAAACTTGAAATTCCTATAATACCAATTTGGAAATTTATTTCTTATATGAAAGCTTTTATCATTTTGAAAACAAATAGTTTTCATTTTTGATTATACAAGTTAAAGTTTCTCAAACTTGGGTTAAATTTAATTCTCAAAACAACACTTTTAAAATGGTTTAAAAAACCCATATAACTTGTTTTACTTCATAATTTCTCAAAATAGAATTTAATTTCAAAATTTGAATTCAATTTTAAATTGAATTATTAAGTTTCAAAACTTTATTAAGTTATTCAAAATAACTTCTATTTTAGAAATTCTTTTCCAAAAGCTTTTCATTTTAAAACCCGATCCATTTTCAAAATCATTTGAATTCAAAACTTCAATTTAAAAATTATTTCAAAATCTGTGACTTAACCAATTTCCGCATGCAATCCATATTTGTGTGTGTATAGTGTAGTCCAGGGGTATTACACAATAGTGCACAACATCAATCATCACAGATATATCGATAAGCGGTATAACCCATAACGCTTATCTTCATTCACAGATTCATAGATAAAATAAATTTATCAATCACAAAGGTTCATCATTACGATTCGATGTGGGTTTCGGATAACCAACTGGAATCTGACTCCCTGTCGCATCGAAGTTTAAATGTCGTTTTACGGGCAAAAGGGGTTTTACAAACATATAGAAACAAATCACAAGTCATAGTTCATCACAAAGCAATCACAGCATCACAACACAAATATCAATCCAGTATAGAGTATTTGATGATGGTCAATCATCGTTGATTCAAGTGATTGTGATTAAAGTGAATCAGCCATATAATTGTCTTTATTAATCATTTTAAATTAATGTCTAATTTTACTTAATTTTGAATTAATTTAATTGGCTAAGTTAATTAATTATTCTTTAATTTATTATTTTAATTTATTAATTCTTAATTGTTAATTTATTAAGTTTAATTATTTTTATAAACTTCCTATTCTTTAATTAATTAATCTTAGATTGTAAAATCATTGCAAGCCTTAAGGGTTAATTATTCTTTCATTTTTATAAATCAATTTGGTTTTTAAATTAACATTTAAACATTCATTTTACTTTTAGGAATTTTGTTAAGTCAAACTTTTAAAACAACTTTTGTAAAATTATAAATTTGAAATGCCATTTGTTTTGTATGCTATTTAAGCATTAATTTATTCAGGAATTAAGTTTACTGGTGTTCCAAAAATTTGGTAAAAACAAACTGGGTTGCTGTTTTAAATCCCCTCACCCGAGACTTGCTTCGAGTCGTACCCGAGCCAACACCCCCTTACTTCGATTCATCCCCAGATTGACCCGTGTTGCCATCCCTTTGCAAAAAATTTGTTAAAGTTTTTTTTCTCTTCTGTTCTACACGGTACAAACTAACCCAGCATAACCTTCTCGTCCCCAGCACATCACACTGACACACCCCCAAACGCGTGCACATGTACGGCCACCGGAAGCGACTCCGACCTCAAGCGAACATCGCCGCATGTCCACCACCAACCCAGCAACCCTTTCCAGCCATCGATGTGTCCCATCTCCTCTCGAGTCGAAATCGAGATATCGGCCTCAAACTGGAAACAATTGCTTGACTAAAAAAACCTCCTTGACCACGCGACGCCAACCACCTGGCCTTGCACCACCGCGGCCACCTCACCACCGACGATCCACGAAGCTAAACCTCATACCCTCGTCCAACTCGATGCGCCGAGAAATCATCAGCGACCCATTTTTTTATGTGAACAAAACGTGGGTTCTTAAACCCTACTTTGAATTCAAATCAAAAATTCAAACATTTATAAATTATTCCAGGATTTTTCCTGGTGATACCAAGCATTAAATCTAGCTGCAAAAATGAATTCGAAACTTATAACTACATAGATCACCAGAGTTGCTCAAAAATTCATTTTTAGTTCAAATCCTATTTTCCAGAGAATGTCAAATGTAAAATTCAAATTCTTGTTTCTAAAATCATCAATTTTGAAGTGGATTCAAACGACATCCTTGAAGTTGAAATCTGTAAAATTCGAAGTTTAGCAAAATTAAGCGGTGACAGTAATTAACAAATTTCCAGAGAGGACTTTGTATCATTTGTTTAAATTTATTGCTGGCACATACTATGTTTTAATTCCTTTCTGTAATAAAATCCAGGTTTTAACAAAACCTTAACTTGTTTACATTCTCCTTTCTTTTTTTCAGAAGTAAAAAGAGAAAGACTTTTGAATCTCCTTCAATATTAATTACCCAGTAAACCAAGTTTAGATGTACTGTTTTTTTTTTCTTTTTAATCCCCAGTAAGATCACAACCTGTTTTGATTAGTTTTCTGAGGCAAAGCGCAAGCTCAAACACAAACTTCAACTTGTTACAATTTATTTCAGAAAGAATAAGTGGAGAGTAGATTGGGATTTTAACCATAGTTTTTTTCTTTTTTTTTTCTTTTTCTTTACTGTAAAACAGAAAGCTAAGGAAACAGGGAAGGGAAAAGTCATTTTCTAGGCATGCATTCATGGGTTTGATTCATAATTTTTTTTCTTCTTTTATTCAATTAGATGCATCTGAACCATGATGCATTGGTTGAACGTCCTCCTACCTATCTTAGCAATTTGATTACTTTACAAATTGTGTACAGGGAAAACAAAACACAACAAAGAAAAAGAAAAAGACAGGAAACAATGTTTCCAGAAAATCAAAACACAAGCCTATCATTCATTCAATTCAGAGCCATCACATTCACACAGGGGTTCAAGCACAAAGAATTCAGATAAACATAGGTCTACTCACCCTTTTTTTCCAGAAGATTACTGACAGTTTCCAACAGAGAGATGAGGCTGGCAATTTTTCTTCTTTTTCTACTCTAATTCTCTTGGGGTTTTAGATCTGAAATTGATAGGTGCAGTTCTATGATTATTTGTAGTTGTATCCATGCATTTTGCTAATCAATAACAACAAAACTTTTTTTTTATTGACTTACAGTAAGGTTTTTTTTTTGAATAAAACAGAGAGCTCCCTCCTTCCTGCTACTTGAAAGCTAGTAGCAGCTTCTAATTCTTGATTTTTATTTTTCTGCAAATAGTTGAACATTATTGTATTAAACAACATATTGTATTCATTTACTTAATTATTGATAACAAAAACCTCTAGATTACTTACAGTTTGGATTTTTTTTTTTTACACAGAACTTTTTATCTTCTGCAACTTGAACTAGAGATAGCTTAGGCCCTGAACTTGATTTCTTTTCTGCAAGTAATTGATTGAATATCATTGAATTAAACTCTTTTCTTCATTACTAATCACAACTTAAAGTTCAAACTTTAAAAAGAAAAGTTACTTCCCCTTTTAAATTTATTCCCAGAAAGAAAAACTATACACTGCCTGAAACCAGAAGCTCCCTGCCTTCACAAATCTAAAATTTTTGTTTTGAATTGATTGTTAATACTTGATTCAAAATTCGAAATTTCATAAACTAAATTTTTTAAAACAAAGCTTACCTGAAGATTAATATATCACTACAGTTTGAAAGCACTTCAGTTTTTTTTTTTGCTTTGAATTGCAGAAGACATTGGCAGTTTTCTTCCTTTTTTTTTATTTCTGAATTTTTTTTCTTCTTGAATGTTGAAGTAAAGATTGCGAAATCTTTTGGGTTATTAAACTTTTCGGAGATTTGGAGGTAAATAGATTTGAATTGGGAAGGTGAAAGATTTGTGAAATTTTTTTTATTTGATTATTTTATTTAGGAAATGATGTCTTGTGCCATTTGTTAAAAATAATCATAAGCTTTAGATCTTGTTAATCATTCTACTCCACCCTCACATGTTGATATATATGCAGCCTTTTTGATTTTTTTACAAAGCAAATGAGTTTATAAATTTTATATTTATAACTTATACAGTTTAAAAACAAATGTATATCTTTATTCTTTTGTATATATACATACATACGTACAATGTTAAAAGAAAAGTTTAACCAAATTTTATGTTACATCTTAATGATTTTACATGATACTAATTTTTAAAACATTTATTTTAAATTTAAATTCAATTTTCAATTTCAAACTTGAAATATAAACTTTCATTTCCATTTGTACATTCACACTTTATCTTGAATAATTTAAATTAATTTCCAATATGTATTCAGTTTTTACTCATATATGAAATGTACATATGTATAAGATTTTAAATTTAAAATGACATTCTAAAACATTCATTCTTTCAATATTTTCAACTCAAAATCAAAATGGAATTTATTTATATATATCTATCACTCATTTTCATTTGTTTTAGATTTTTCTTAATTTATTCCCAAATTAAATTCCAAAAGTTAAAATATATTATTTATTTAAATTGAAAATTATGGGATGTTACTTTTTAACTATGAGATTTTAAATATATCAAATTCAAAATCTCAATTAAATTTTTAAAATCAATCCTCAAATAAACAAATATCCTATTAAATTTGAAAAATTCAAATTAAGTTACAATTTTATTCCAAAATTCATTTTAATTATCAATTTAAATTTAATTAAAAATCGGGATCGTTACAGATTTCCCCCCCTAAAAGAAATTTCGTCCTCGAAATTTGCAAGGAAGACGACAAGGAATAGATGAAAGATAGAGAAATATCTTTCCAAATCAGACTGGATAACAATTCTGTATTTGGCTTGCCAAATCAGAATGAGAACAATATGAGAACAAACTCGTACAATTATTTCGCAAGATACCCGGGTCATCCGGTCTACGAATATGCAAAGGCATTGATTAGTTCGAAGGATAACTAATCGTTCGTAGAATATATCGGATCCCAGAGAATAGATAGATGTGCTTAATTTTCAACAATTCCCAAATGCTAGATATGGATAACGAATTCGGGTCGGAATACCCCAAAGTATATGGACTTTGATATACATACTAAATTACAATTTTTTAAATTTGGTTTTAACCGATATCATTTTATTGATTCAATTCAAATTTATCTTCATATTCTATTAAACAATTTAACTCAATTTAAAGTTTCCAATTTATTCAAAATTTTCAACCTCAAATTCAAATTCATTAAGGTTTAGATCGAAAAGCTGATAAGAAACCGATGAAGATACGGAGTAAAGATCTTCTACAACGATACGTAGGCCACCATCACACCGAAATTTCTTTATAGGGCTGGTACGAAGCAATCAAAAGAATTTGGAATCGAATCAAAGGAGATTGATAGAGAAATTTGTTTCCGCTATTGCAGGGTATTGACCATTGGTAGTGGTATTCCTCCGTCCCCTATCTCGTCCTCTTCTCTCACTCATACTTACTATCAGTGGATAGTAAGAGAATTTACTGAGGCATTCGATCGGATATCTTAGGGATTACTCATTCTAGGGTATATTTCACCCTATCTCTAATGAGCTACTTAATGTGTTATACTCCTGAGCTAAAGTTTTAACCCTCAGCTCTGATACCAATTATAACGACCCTGACTCGACCTTCGAAAATCGGCACCGAATACGACACTCGTATTCAAATGCCGCAGACCCAAACGTCGAACCTGGTTCGCCGGAGCTTATAACACATTAAGTAAATAACACAGCGGAAGAAATGAATAGCATAAGTCAATATACAACATTTGATACAATATCTGCTACAACAGAATGATACAATGAATATCAATATACATCAGAGTAATGATACAAGATAATAGCAGCAGTAAGAAAAGGATAACACTAGCAGTGGAACAAAATCTTCAATATAGTCTTCAAGGAAGAACTCCAGTATCGGTAATCTCCATCCCCAAGGCACCAATCCGGAAATAGCTCGAACTTCCAATAACGATGCACTAAGCTGAGCAAGTCTCGTCCACTTGCGATTGTCAAATCCTAAGGCTGAAAGCTATTGAATCTACACCTACTACTGATTATCTGAAAACCCCTAACTCTAGACTGCCCGTGTGGGAAAATAGTGGGCACCCAGAGTTTAGGAAAGGAACAATAAACTCCAGGTCAGTCGTGGGACTGGTATGAGCAAACAAAAGCATTTGGTCTTTAAAATAAACAGGAGAATTTAAATTTGAAATTCGCAATGCTTTTTGGAAAATGAAACTACCATAAGGCCTCCCGGCACACACACAATGCAATCGCACACTTGGGGGAGATTTCCCCTTATGATAGTCAAAGATGCTTAATACGATAAAATTTCTTTGATATTATTATTAGTGCATAGTGGAAAATCTTTCGAAAGTATAATATCAATCCTAGCCAGCATAGGTACCATGATATTATGCCTACTATAGCTGCCATGTTAAATGGCAGGTTCTACAACTAAAACCGTACAAGGCTCGTATTGTTTTGATTGGATTTCCAACAAATGGTCAGGCTAAGGAACTTCCTACTGCCACATGGGATCGCCTCTGGCGGGATGTCCCGAGAACCTAACGTTACGGTTAGATCTCTACTAACACAAGGCCGGGTTACCTCTGTAACTAGGTAACTACTACACGAGCGTGCCATCCCCCGGTCCTTTGGGACCTTTATCCGAGCGCTCGACACCAACAACCACAAAGTATCACAAAGTAATAGATCTGCAGTATCCACATGAGTAAGTATCTGGGCTCCATACCATGATACCACCCTTTACCAGAAGGGAATGACAAACCCTAAAGGGCGCGACCCTCATAAACTTGCCGCATCTTTCCTGTTTCGACCATTTCCGGGGTGTGAGGTCCTGATGCAGTCTCGTCCACAAAGCTACGCTTTATACAAAAGCCATGCTTCGATCACAAATGATCAACAAATGATCATCATCACATAGCAGCACTCAGCATGCCACATTACCAAATTGGGAATATATCACTGACAAATATCAACTACATAACCTCTGAGCTCGTGCGTCTCAGAGAAAGGTGTTAAGCTAAGAGAATAAATTCTCCGCCACCAAGCAGAAATGTATTTGATAGAAATCAGTTAACATCTCAAAGTGTAATGTCGGACATACAACCATACAAGTCTGTTCCGGGTTCGAACAGAACCGAAGGCACTTCCGAAGAAGCCCTTGCAAATCCGGGTATCCACAATCCCGATCGGACTTCCCATCACTAAGGAGAACTCTATACCGGAGCAACTCAGTGCAGAGTCAATCGATAGGTTATCCTATCGTTGTCACAAATACCCAGTCTTCACCACCGGTCTTCAAATGCTATCCATAACGTCGTATCACTATTCGGAAAGGGCTATATGACACAAGGTCCTCTCCCGGCTAAACCGAATAATGAGCGCAATATTTAAAGACATATATATATGGGATTTCAGTTAAGTCACAACTTAAAAATTCAACACTTTTCTTTCAAATGGTTAAACAAATTACCATTTTAAATCTTTTAAACAAAAAGATTTATTTCACAAAGTTTCACCCAATTTCACAAAGATTTATTCATAGATTCCAAAACAATTTCCATTTCAATTTGGATTAACTCAATTAGATCTTTAAATAAAAGATTTGACTTATAGCTTTCAAACCCGTTTCCACAGATTTATCCATAACTTGGAAAACTATTTTTCAATTCAAACTTGAAATTCCTATAATACCAATTTGGAAATTTATTTCTTATATGAAAGCTTTTATCATTTTGAAAACAAACAGTTTTCATTTTTGATTATACAAGTTAAAGTTTCTCAAACTTGGGTTAAATTTAATTCTCAAAACAACACTTTTAAAATGGTTTGAAAAACCCATATAACTTGTTTTACTTCATAATTTCTCAAAATAGAAGTTAATTTCAAAATTTGAATTCAATTTTAAATTGAATTATTAAGTTTCAAAACTTTATTAAGTTATTCAAATTAACTTCTATTTTAGAAATTCTTTTCCAAAAGCTTTTCATTTTAAAACCCGATCCATTTTCAAAATCATTTGAATTCAAAACTTCAATTTAAAAAATTATTTCAAAATCTGTGACTTAACCAATTTCCGCGTGCAATCCATATTTGTGTGTGTATAGTGTAGTCCAGGGGTATTACACAATAGTGCACAACATCAATCATCACAGATATATCGATAAGAGGTATAACCCATAACGCTTATCTTCATTCACAGATTCATAGATAAAATAAATTTATCAATCACAAAGGTTCATCATTACGATTCGTTGTGGGTTTCGGATAACCAACTGGAATCCGACTCCCTGTCGCATCGAAGTTTAAATGTCGTTTTACGGGCAAAAAGTGTTTTACAAACATATAGAAACAAATCACAAGTCATAGTTCATCACAAAGCAATCACAGCATCACAACACAAATATCAATCCAGTATAGAGTATTTGATGATGGTCAATCATCGTTGATTCAAGTGATTGTGATTAAAGTGAATCAGCCATATAATTGTCTTTATTAATCATTTTAAATTAATGTCTAATTTTACTTAATTTTGAATTAATTTAATTGGCTAAGTTAATTAATTATTCTTTAATTTATTATTTTAATTTATTAATTCTTAATTGTTAATTTATTAAGTTTAATTATTTTTATAAACTTCCTATTCTTTAATTAATTAATCTTAGATTGTAAAATCATTGCAAGCCTTAAGGGTTAATTATTCTTTCATTTTTATAAATCAATTTGGTTTTTAAATTAACATTTAAACATTCATTTTACTTTTAGGAATTTTGTTAAGTCAAACTTTTAAAACAACTTTTGTAAAATTATAAATTTGAAATGCCATTTGTTTTGTATGCTATTTAAGCATTAATTTATTCAGGAATTAAGTTTACTGGTGTTCCAAAAATTTGGTAAAAACAAACTGGGTTGCTGTTTTAAATCCCCTCACCCGAGACTTGCTTCGAGTCGTACCCGAGCCAACACCCCCTTACTTCGATTCATCCCTAGATTGACCCGTTTTGCCATCCCCTTGCAAAAAATTTGTTAAAGTTTTTTTCTCTTCTGTTCTACACGGTACAAACTAACCCAGCATAACCTTCTCGTCCCCAGCACATCACATTGACACACCCCCAAACGCGTGCACATGCACGGCCACCGGAAGCGACTCCGACCTCAGGCGAACATCGCCGCATGTCCACCACCAACCCATCAACCCTTTCCAGCCATCGATGTGTCCCATCTCCTCCCGAGTCGAAATCGAGATATCGGCCTCAAACTGGAAACAATTGCTTGACTAAAAAAACTCCTTGACCACGCGACGCCAACCACCTGGCATTGCACCACCGCGGCCACCTCACCACCGGCGATCCACGAAGCTAAACCTCATACCCTCGTCCAACTCGATGCGCCGAGAAATCATCAGCGACCCATTTTTTTACGTGAACAAAACGTGGGTTCTTAAACCCTACTTTGAATTCAAATCAAAAATTCAAAGATTTATAAATTATTCCAGGATTTATCCTGGTGATACCAAGCATTAAATGTAGCTGCAAAAATGAATTCGAAACTTATAACTACATAGATCACCAGAGTTGCTCAAAAATTCATTTTTAGTTCAAATCCTATTTTCCAGAGAATGTCAAATGTAAAATTCAAATTCTTGTTTCTAAAATCATCAATTTTGAAGTGGATTCAAACGACATCCTTGAAGTTGAAATCTGTAAAATTCGAAGTTTAGCAAAATTAAGCGGTGACAGTAATTAACAAATTTCCAGAGAGGACTTTGTATCATTTGTTTAAATTTATTGCTGGCACATACTATGTTTTAATTCCTTTCTGTAATAAAATCCAGGTTTTAACAAAACCTTAACTTGTTTACATTCTCCTTTCTTTTTTTCAGAAGTAAAAAGAGAAAGACTTTTGAATCTCCTTCAATATTAATTACCCAGTATACCAAGTTTAGATGTACTGTTTTTTTTTTCTTTTTAATCCCCAGTAAGATCACAACCTGTTTTGATTAGTTTTCTGAGGCAAAGCGCAAGCTCAAAAACAAACTTCAACTTGTTACAATTTATTTCAGAAAGAATAAGTGGAGAGTAGATTGGGATTTTAACCATAGTTTTTTTCTTTTTTTTTCTTTTTCTTTACTGTAAAACAGAAAGCTAAGGAAACAGGGAAGGGAAAAGTCATTTTCCAGGCATGCATTCATGGGTTTGATTCATAATTTTTTTTTCTTTTATTCAATTAGATGCATCTGAACCATGATGCATTGGTTGAACATCCTCCTACCTATCTTAGCAATTTGATTACTTTACAAATTGTGTACAGGGAAAACAAAACACAACAAAGAAAAAGAAAAAGACAGGAAACAATGTTTCCAGAAAATCAAAACACAAGCCTATCATTCATTCAATTCAGAGCCATCACATTCACACAGGGGTTCAAGCACAAAGAATTCAGATAAACATAGGTCTACTCACCCTTTTTTTCCAGAAGATTACTGACAGTTTCCAACAGAGAGATGAGGCTGGCAATTTTTCTTCTTTTCTACTCTAATTCTCTTGGGGTTTTAGATCTGAAATTGATAGGTGCAGTTCTATGATTATCTGTAGTTGTATCCATGCATTTTGTTAATCAATAACAACAAAACTTCTTCTTCTTTTTTTATTGACTTACAGTAAGATTTTTTTTTTGAATAAAACAGAGAGCTCCCTCCTTCCTGCTACTTGAAAGCTAGTAACAGCTTCTAATTCTTGATTTTTATTTTTCTGCAAATAGTTGAACATTATTGTATTAAACCCCATATTGTATTCATTTACTTAATTATTGATAACAAAAACCTCTAGATTACTTACAGTTTGTATTTTTTTTTTTACACGGAACTTTTTATCTTCTGCAACTTGAACTAGAGATAGCTTAGGCCCTGAACTTGATTTCTTTTCTGCAAGTAATTGATTGAATATCATTGAATTAAACTCTTTTCTTCATTAGTAATCACAACTTCAAGTTCAAACTTTAAAAAGAAAAGTTACTTGCCTTTTTAAATTTATTCCCAGAAAGAAAAACTATACACTGCCTGAAACCAGAAGCTCCCTGCCTTCACAAATCTGAAATTTTTGTTTTGAATTGATTGTTAATACTTGATTCAAAAGTCAAAATTTGATAAACTAAAAATTTTAAAACAAAGCTTACTTGAAGATTAATATATCACTACAGTTTGAAAGCACTTCGGTTTTTTTTTTACTTTGAATTGCAGAAGACATTGGCTGTTTTCTTCCTTTTTTTTTTATTTCTGAATTTTTTTTCTTCTTGAATGTTGAAGTAAAGATTGCGAAATCTTTTTGGTTATTAAACTTTTCATAGATTTGGAGGTAAATAGATTTGAATTGGGAAGGTGAAAGATTTCTGAAAAAAATTTTATTTGATTATTTTATTTAGGAAATGATGTCTTGTGCCATTTGTTAAAAATAATCATAAGCTTTAGATCTTGTTAATCATTCTACTCCACCCTCACATGTTGATATATATGCAGCCTTTTTGATTTTTTTACAAAGCAAATGAATTTATAAATTTTATATTTATAACTTATACAGTTTAAAAATAAATGTATATCTTTATTCTTTTGTATATATACATACATACGTACAATGTTATAAGAAAAGTTTAACCAAATTTACATTACATATGTTACATCTTAATGATTTTACATGCTACTAATTTTTAAAACATTTATTTTAAATTTAAATTCAATTTTCAATTTCAAACTTGAAATATAAACTTTCATTTCCATTTGTACACACTTTATCTTGAATAATTTAAATTAATTTCCAATATGTATTCAGTTTTCACTCATATATGAAATGTACATATGTATAAGATTTTAAATTTAAAATGACATTCTAAAACATTCATTCTTTCAATATTTTCAACTCAAAATCAAAATGGAATTTATTTATATATATCTATCACTCATTTTCATTTGTTTTAGATTTTTCTTAATTTATTCCCAAATTAAATTCCAAATGTTAAAATATATTATTTATTTAAATTGAAAATTTTGGGATGTTACTTTTTAACTATGAGATTTTAAATATATCAAATTCAAAATCTCAATTAAATTTTTAAAATCAATCCTCAAATAAACAAATATCCTATTAAATTTGAAAAATTCAAATTAAGTTACAATTTTATTCCAAAATTCATTTTAATTATCAATTTAAATTTAATTAAAAATCGGGATCGTTACAATAATAGTGTAAATAAACAGATTTTGATTCGGAATGAATCAGAACGGTTTCTAATGTGGATATAAATTCTATACGATTTATAATAAAGTTAGTAAAGTTTTAAAAGTGAAGTTTTAAAAGATTTCGATGATTTTGGAAATCGCTCGAATTAATCGATGAGTTAAAATAGCCTTCCGAGGCACAGTTTTGGAATTTGGCGAAACCGGTTCTATTGGATCCGTAACAGTTAGTCATTATCTAGTTCCAAATTTTGTAGCGTTTGGAGTTGCCGTTTGCTCGCACGGGTGAGAAATGCGTTGAGATTTAAATCGATAATTTAATATTTTAAATCGATTTAAAAGGCTATCTTCCGCATACGATCAAACTAGCTTCCAAAACACGTTCCATTGTGTTCGGAATGTGGGTAAAACATTATAAATGCCTGTCGGCATGCGTTGTTTGGAGATCGTGTGAAAAAGTTGTTTTAAAATGGGTTTAATATTAAAATAATATTTATAAACGTATACATATATATATGTATAAGCCAGAAACCCCAATATTTTGCCTAGCCGCCGTCTCTTTTATCTATGACCGAAAGGTCTTCTCCTTCTTCCTCATTTTTCTCTTTAAATCCGTAGATCGTTAGCTAAAATTTTCAGCTTGAGAATCGAAGAGCACTTCGAAATCTACGAGGTGGACGGTCGTGATCAAATATTGTATTATAGATCATCTCTGATTTCACTGCGTTCGTTCAACATTCGAGCTCATCGTTTAAAAGCGTTGTTCGACTCAGCCTACTATAACGTCCCGCCTTTTCGCACGCTTTAAATCGACACACGTTCCAATTCAAACCATACGGAAGAGTAGATTGTTATGGGGTAAATACGAAAAACAAGAAAGAAATTAAAAAAATAGAATCTCACAGCGGAAGGATAAAATATAATAATCAATATACAGTTCGTAAAACTGTTTACAAAATATTTGATTCTTCTTTATACAATAAATATCAGAGTTCACATACCAATAAATATCAATGCAGCGGAATACAATGTGTAGTGGAACCATATAATATATAATAATAATAATAATAATAATGAAATCTTTGTCTTCGTCCTCCATAAATAAAGCCTTCTATCTTGGAATGCTCGGACTGACCCGAGCGAATTGAAAAGACAAAACAATCGAGTCAGAACTAGAAGATCTTATGTAAGTTAAATCAACAGAAATAAATATGAGTGTAGTAACTCAAGAGATGCTTGGGATTTACATCTCCTTAGGATCCGTTAAACTATTTACTATGTAGTATATTTTGCTATTATAATAGTCTCTAATTGTAAAATAAAATTACTTCTAAATAGCATTAAGGCTTTACATTTTCCACCTTAACACGTAAAAGGCCAATAGTCTATACAGTACCGTAATACCTCCTGATAGGGAGGCAACCAGGGGATACTCCATAGGTACGACACAAATAGAAACTCGTACAAGACGCGATAGGGTAGGTGACACGGCACAACTGGGCAATGCTAGGGTAGATATACCAATTACGCTTCCCGGTCGGTGGTAACGCGTAGCCGCAGCTACTGCCCACCTCGAGCCACCCCCCAAATCAAAGAAATCAAAAGTGGCCACCGAATAAAACCAAAGTCAGAGTAGAATATCGAAGGGATGTGTCCGATCAAAGGTGCTACCTCAATTAACCCGTCAATTGCTCATGTTTTAGCCACCTTATGCCAACTCATAGGAGTTGGGTCCACGTATTTACCTCAAAGGAAACTCCGCCACCATCCTACTTCATTCTGGAATCTCCACCGCATACACGGTTGTTAAAGTGGTTTTCGGAGTTGGCAAAGAGTATGACAACTTCCGATCCCGGTCTCTTCAACAACCAAACGTTATTATAACACCGTGGTCTTTTCAAAATAGTTTATACTTTAAACCAAAATAAAATATCCATTTCAAACCGTATAAATACGATATCGTTTCTATTTTAATACCCATATCAATATGATCTCATTTTTATTTCAAATATATCCTTTTCCAAAAATCATAATACTTTCAAATATATATATATACTTTAAACCCATAGCTTCGAACATAATTTTCAATATTTAAATGGTTTAATAATAAATTACTTTATACAGTAAATTTAACTTTTTTAAATTTCTCAAATCGATTCCAAATACAGATTTGAATTCGCGAATAAACCATTAAATTTCCATATATTTCAAAGTTTACATATTCCATCATTTCAAAACTAAATTTTTAATTCACATATATATGCCAAATTCACTTTACTATTATTTGGTTTTGAAATACTTACTTAATGAATCCAGTATCCATTAAATAAAACTTTCAAATTCAATAATTGAGTATTCCTCAATTTATTTAGACTAGATATATTCACTTAAAGCATCTTAAACCCGAATTTGGTTATAACACCATATTATCTTTTAATCTAAATTCCAATAAGATCTTAATTAAATAAAATCTCAAATCAATTTCAAACTATATTCTCAACTTTGATTTATAAAAGTCAATATAAACTCTTTATTGGAATATAATTTAAATAAATACTTATCCATAATATATTTTAATAAAATCAACTTTATGATTTAACCTACTTCATACTTTTAAATAATTTTATACATAGCGTAAAACCAAGAATTTAACCACATATAAAATAACCTTTATCAAATATCCAAGATCAATATCTCATAAAACCATATATATATTTCTTTACAAAACCATAGGAAAATTATTTCAAAAATAAATTTATATATATATATAGCGGTGCCTGTATAAAATTTTCTATCCTATGGTCAAGTGATACGGATATTTATCATTTCAATCCGCAATTTAAAAATAAGAATGCAGTTGTATATCATTTCAAACCGTAATCCCGAATGAGATGAAAATGCATAATAAGTTGCAGTTTATAACAATATACAATACAGCATCCATTCATCCAATATCATCCATCAACCATTTGTCACACTCATCATCAAATTCAAACAATACATTAATATACAAAAGGTAATGAATAACAGGCATTTACTGGCAGTTTATTATGCAAAATAAATTAACTGATAAATTTAACAGGCAGATTATATGCACAATAAATTAACTAATAATTTAACTATCAGTTTATATGCAATAATAAATTCAAATAAAAATTGAGCTGGCAGTTTATATGCAATAATGAATTTAATAACAAGTAAATTAAATGAATGCAAATTAACTGAGATAGTGATGAAACATATGCCCAACAGCTATAAATAAATTTCTAAACACATCATAAATCAATTTAACAAACATAAGAAATCTTAGAAGTTGTGAGTGGGTTAAAACACTCACCTTTTGAATTTAAATTGAATTTAAATCAAATTTAAACCCAAAAATTCAACAGCCTCAGAATCTGTCCAAACCAGCATCAAAGTTTCCGGAATTTAATTACGATCCTAACATAAGAAACCGTGTGAAATTCTGATATCGTATGTGGAAGTTATATTTATTTAAGCATTTAAATTCCAAAATTAAATTAAATAAATAAATAAACAAACAAACCCCTACTTACCGTCCACGTCATCAACTTCACAGAACCGAACCCCTAATTTTTTCTACAGGTTGCAAAAACATCATGTAGCCGCCACCGTTCTCTCGAATTGTCGCCGCTACTCGTCCACTTTCTTGATGTTCAGAGATTACCACTGGTTTCACCGTGTCAGGCCGCCCATCCCATGGCCGAGCGAACCTCTTTTGCTGCCCAAAACACGATCGCCGCCGTGAGCTATACGGCCAATTCGAGGCGAATTCTGGTGCCAATATGAGGAACTAAATGTAAAGATAGCGATTTTTCGTTGCCGAAAAACCGAAATGTTATGGTTGAAGAAAGAAGAAAGAGGTAGAAGGAGAGAGAAAAAGAAGAAGAAGAACAGAAAAGAAACACAGAACTATATCAGAATCTCACAATCGCAGCGGAACAACATACAATAGATAAGTGAATAATCTTTTAAAACAAAGAACTATATCAGTTATTACATTACATTACATCACATTACATTTCATCATCAGAGTGTACAACAACAAACAGCGGAAAAGAAATAATATATACAATAGATAATATGCTACGCCATCCAGCTCGCCTCCAGATATCTATAGCAACACCTGAATCCAGAATGACCTGATAACCTAACTCTAGACTGCCCGTGTGGAAATTGGTGGGCACCCAGAGTTTAGGAAGGGAACAATGAACTCCAGGTCAGTCATGTGACTGGTGTGAGAACTAAAACAGTTATTTATCTTTAAAACAAAGAATAGGATAATTTTTAAATAAATTCGCAATGCTTTTTAGAAAATGAGACTACCATAAGGCCTCCCACACACACACACAATGCAAACGCAGAATCGGAGGAGATTTCTCCTTATGATAGTCAAAGATGCTTGATACGCATTAAAAAAGAAGCATTTGACATTATTGCTAGTGCATAGTGTAGAAAAATCATTTCAAAAGTAGAATATAAATCTTAGCCAACGTACGACCATTATCGTATGCCTACTATAGCTACTATGTTCAATAGCAGGTTACCGCCACATTCCATAGCAGGTAATACAACTAAAACCGTACAAGGCTCGTATTGTTTCTTTGGATTTCCAACAAATGGTCAGGCCAAGGAACTTCCCATTGCCACATTGAAACGCCTCTGGAATGACGTCCCGAGAATCTAACCGGATCTCTGCCAACACAAGGCCGGGCTACCCCTAACTGGGTAACTACTAACACGAATATGTCATTCCCTGATCGTAACCGATCTATATCCGAGGATCCCCGATTTCCAACAACCACAAAGTAATAAATTTGCAGTAACCACATAGGTTAAGTATCTGGGCTCCATACCATGATACCACCTCTATCCAATAGGAATGACATACACTAAAGGGGCGCTACCCCCTAATAACCTTGCCACATCTTTCCTTTTTTGACCATTTCCGGGGTGTGAGGCTCGATGAAGTCTCGTCCACAAAGCCACGCTTTACAAAAGCTGCTTTGGGTCAACAAATGATCAAAGCAATGATCATCAAGATAGACGATCAAACAAATGATTCTATCACAAACGATCAACAATGATCATTTCACAGCATCACTCAGTATGCCACATTACCAATTCGGGAATGTATCACTAGTAACCATCAACTATATAACCTCTGAGCTCGTACGTCTCAGAGAAGGGTGTTAAGCTAAGAGAATAAATTCTCCGCCACCAACAGGAATATATTTGATAGAAACCAGCTTTACATCTCAAATTGTAACGTCAGACATACAATCCATACAAGTCCGTTCCGAGATCGAACGGAACCGAAGGCACTTCCAAAGAAGCCCTTGCAATCCAGATATTCACTAATCACGTCCGGACATCCCGTCA
Organism: Allium cepa; assembly: GCA_030765085.1. Taxonomy (NCBI): domain Eukaryota; kingdom Viridiplantae; phylum Streptophyta; class Magnoliopsida; order Asparagales; family Amaryllidaceae; genus Allium; species Allium cepa. Next base: position 760,081,753 of record CM060937.1, on the reverse strand, counting down.
CTAAGGGTGATAAACCTCTGTATCGGAGATCAGCCGATGCAGAGTAACTCGACGGTAATCCATCCATTTTCACAAATATCCGGTCTTCAACACCGGTCTTCAAATGCAATTCATAACGACGTATCACATATTCGGAGTGGGTTATACGACCCCATGGTCCTTTCCCGGTTAATCCGAATAGTGAGCGCTTATTTTAAAAATATGTGTGGCATTCAATTCAAGCAATCACAACAAATACTCATTTAAGGGTAAATATTGATAGTCGGTTATTTAACTATCAATAAAGATGAGCAACATCATCAGATTCCAAATAATTTTCCAAATTATTTATTTTCCCAAAAATATCTTTACAAGATATAAAATTTTCCACACTTCAAAAATAAACAACGTTTATTTTGAAAACCAATTTTCCCTTTCCACTTATAAATTCCATAGTGAATTTATATTTCAAAATATCTACTGATCTACATTTTTCAATAGATTTTAAATATTCAATTCCAATTTATCTTCAAAAATGATAGATTCTCAAAAACGTTCCATTTCATATTGGAAAAGCAATTCCATACTTATTTAAAAGTAAGTGATTCACAAATATTATTTATTTTCACAATTTGAAAATATTCGGTATACTTAAACCATAGTTAAGTATATTTTTCATTCCTTAAGGAAAAAGGTTCTTTTATTCACATTTACTTGGGTCAAAACGAATGTTGCGTAAAACATCGTTACGACGACCCAAAATCACTACTATAGGGATTCAAAATTAAATAGATATATAAATCCCAATACTATACAAAAATATTTCCTTTCGGAAATCATTTACTATAACAACAGTGTTATAGTCCATTATTTCCTTATTTTCTCGAAAACGTTTATTTCAACAATGAATGTTGAAATCTATGACTTCCTTTCCTTCTATTTCTCGAAAACGTCTATTTCAACAATGAATGTTGAAATCTATGTTTCGATACTTGATGCATTTTAAAACATCTTTAAATCGTTTTAAATTCTATTTAAAACATCCTTTTCCCAAAAGATATCGCTTTTATTTAACGATATATTCATTGTTCAAAAACGTGAATATAACTCCTTTAACAAATTCTATATTCAATTTATCAAATTCCATTTATTTCCGAATTTATAACAATGTTTATAAATTCCATCTCTATTTATAAACTTCAATTTACTAATCTCTTTTATTAAATCCAATTCAATTTATATAACCCAATTATAAACCAAAATCTATATTATAAGTTGAATACTTATAATATTATTTATTTACCAAATCGTTCCTTTGAACTTCACAAATTTTTAAATCTTATTACTCATAAGATTTCTTTATATATTTTCTTTCAATTTCAACTTATAAAAAAAAAATTCTTTTATTAACTGTTTCTATCAGTATCCCATTTAAATGCCCAAAAGCCAGTTTATAAGTTAATTTCCTATAAAACTTTTATTTTCAACATCTATTCATTTGATAACTTTCACTACTTATAAATCTATAAATTTTAATGAAATTCATTTTATATATCAACTCAACACTTTATAAACCCGTTTCAGAATTCCAATAAATTTAATTCACAAATATCCATTTATAAAATCTTTTATATAAACCGATAATAAAATTTATCCAAAATCCCAATTTAACTATTTTATAGAAATCTATGTATTTTAAAAATTACCTTTCTGTCATATTTCTTAAAAATGTTAATTTTTTTTATAACATAAAAATTTATAAGTTTATTTATTTTAAAATGAATCAATACAAAAATTTAATAAAACATATTCTTTGAAAAATCACTTTAAAAACCCTTTTAAATTCAAAATCGTTATTTTTAACTTTAAAAATGAATCCGATGATGCAACAGCATCGAATAGTCAATCACGGCAGAAATATCATATATCGATATGATAATCAATAATCACACAATATCTATAATCATATAAATATTTGTGAGGAATCCAGTTGGATCCCTCCAACCTGTTTCCCCGCATCCACAGACGTTCGCACAATACCAATTCCACTTCAAGGTGGAATATCGCGGTATATGGGATTTTTAAAATATTATCCGCTTAATAGGCGGCGCAATAGGGTCTCATCCGCTATACAAGGCGGGAAATCAATTCCAATATATACATATGCCAATATATATATATTGCTATATATAGTATATCCTACTATATCTACTATCACAATCAAACAGTAATCAATAATTGCAATCATTATTCAAAAAATTTAAATCTAGCTATTTAAAATTTAAATCGATCTGTTCGATTAAGTGAGGAGTTCTCACCTTGCTTTCAGTAATGGTTCAGCGTTTACTTCGAATATAATTAAACACACGTTTAATTATACCCGAAATTTTCACTGACTCCGATCGCTTCCAAACCAACTTCATCGCGAAGAGCTCGACAATACGAACGCAATGCAACTGGTTTCGTCAGATTCCGACCTCGCAGCAAAAAGATATGCATTTTCAAAGTTACACGATTTATAATATTATTCAATTTACATTTTAAATTTTATTTCCTAACCCAGAATAAATCAGGGCCGCTCATCACACCTTCTCCCCCCTTCTTCTCTTGCGTGCGCACGGCTACAGGAAGGAATTCACGCACAAAGAACCCATGCTTCACAACTAGGGTTGGACATCACGACCACCAACGACGACCGGAAATCGATCGGGGACCCCCACCGCGTGCGCCCATGTGAGAGCCACCCACGGCCAGAGCCACTGCCGGCTCGGCCCAACCGTGCGCTCCAAAAACGCGCGCGACCTCCAGCTGGACGCGAGTAGATTGCGGCCTCCACACAACACCGGTTCTCATCTCCACCATTGAACTCGTAGTGCTCGATGAGCTCTCCAACTTTCCTGTTGAGGCTGAGGTCTAGTTGTGAATGGATGAGGAGATCGGAGGGAGGAAAGGAGGGAAGTTTCTGGCCATTGGAATCAAAAGTGGCGGCCGGCCATTATTTCTTGAAACCCTAGTTTTTTTTTCTGTTTTTTTTGTGAATTTTGGCCCATTTATAAAAATCAAACGACATTATTCATCCAGGTTTTCAAAACTCCGATTTATGCGCCGAAACTGACATTTCTGTGGTTTATCCCGCGTTCCTGACACAATGGAATAGGTTTCGGAAGCTAATTCGATCATCTGCGCGAGATATGGAATTAAACGATCAATTTGAATTAAATCGATTTAAACGATTTTCTAGGCGTTTTAGCTTGCCCCGGACAAACGGTAAATCCGATTGACACAAAATTTGAAATCTTACAATAATATCACATTACGGATCCGATGAAACTGGTTTCGTCGAAATCCGAGACCGTTTGAAAAATGGCTATTTTTCAGTCGATAATTAAATATTAAAATATTTAATTTTCACAGTTTAACTTTTAATTCGATTTTAAAAGTTCTACAACATTTCTATAACTCCAATATGATAAAATAAAAATTTTAAAATCATTTTCAATCATATTAACTTGATTTTTAATTATTTCTGGAATTTAATTTATTAAATTATCGATTTAATTGTTCAATTAAATCTAGAAATTCGAAATAAAATTATTCGACTTAAGAATTTCATTTATTAATATTTAAATTCAATTAAATATCCAATTTTTAAATTATCAAAAATTCTGGGTCGTTGCAATCTTCCCCCCTTAAAAGAATTTCGTCCCGAAATTGCAAGTTAAGGAGAATGATCCTAAACCGTTTATTATTTTTCACAATTCAAATAGTTTTATTACCTTTCTAACAGAAATCTTTTTATTAAAGATTCATTATCATTTCAACTGGCTTTCAAACTTCAATTATAAGTTTCAAACAACATTGTTTACTTCAAAATTCAAATTTAAATTCAAATTCAAATTTTAAACTTTCAAAATTTGTCAAAAATTTTATAACACCCTAAATTTTCGAAAAATTTCTCCTGTGTCTCAAAAATTCATTTGATACGTCAACTCAACACTTTATAAACCCGTTTCAGAATTCCAATAAATTTAATTCACAAATATCCATTTATAAACTCTTTTATATAAACCGATAATAAAATTTATCCAAAATCCCAATTTAACTATTTTATAGAAATCTATGTATTTTAAAAATTACCTTTCTGTCATATTTCTTAAAAATGTTAATTTTTTTTTATAACATGAAAATTTATAAGTTTATTTATTTTAAAATGAATCAATACAAAAATTTAATAAAACATATTCTTTGAAAAATCACTTTAAAAACCCTTTTAAATTCAAAATCGTTATTTTTAACTTTAAAAATGAATCTGATGATGCAACAGCATCGAATAGTCAATCACGGCAGAAATATCATATATCGATATGATAATCAATAATCACACAATATCTATAATCATATAAATATTTGTGAGGAATCCAGTTGGATCCCTCCAACCTGTTTCCCTGCATCCACAGACGTTCGCACAATACCAATTCCACTTCAAGGTGGAATATCGCGGTATATGGGATTTTTAAAGTATTATCCGCTTAATAGGCGGCGCAATAGGGTCTCATCCGCTATACAAGGCGGGAAATCAATTCCAATATATACATATGCCAATATATATATATATATATATATATATATATTGCTATATATAGTATATCCTACTATATCTACTATCACAATCAAACAGCAAACAATAATTGCAATCATTATTCAAAAATTTTAAATCTAGCTATTTAAAATTTAAATCGATCTGTTCGATTGAGTGAGGAGTTCTCACCTTGCTTTCAGTAATGGTTCAGCGTTTACTTCGAATATAATTAAACACACGTTTAATTATACCCGAAATTTTCACTTACTCCGATCGCTTCCAAACCAACTTCATCGCGAAGAGCTCGACAATACGAACGCAATGCAACTGGTTTCGTCAGATTCCGACCTCGCAGCAAAAAGATATGCATTTTCAAAGTTACACGATTTATAATATTATTCAATTTACATTTTAAATTTTATTTCCTAACCCAGAATAAATCAGGGCCGCTCATCATACCTTCTCCCCCTTTCTTCTCTTGCGTGCGCACGACTACAGGAAGGAATTCATGCACAAAGAACCCATGCTTCACAACTCGGGTTGGACATCACGACCACCAACGACGATCGGAAATCGATCGGGGACCCCCCACCGCGTGCGCCCATGTGAGAGCCACCCACGGCCAGAGCCACTGCCGGCTCGGCCCAACCGTGCGCTCGAAAAACGCGCGCGACCTCCAGCTGGACGCGAGCAGATTGCGGCCTCCACACAACACCGGTTCACATCTCCACCATTGAACTCGTAGTGCTCGATGAGCTCTCCAACTTTCCTGTTGAGGCCGAGGTCTAATTGTGAATGGATGAGGAGATCGGAGGGAGGAAAGGAGGGAAGTTTCTGGTCATTGGAATCAAAAGTGGCAGCCGGCCATTATTTCTTGAAACCCTAGTTTTTTTTTTGTTTTTTTTGTGAATTTTGGCCCATTTATAGAAATCAAACGACACTATTCATCCGGGTTTTCAAAACTCCGATTTATGCGCCGAAACTGACGTTTCTGTGGTTTATCCCGCGTTCCGGACACAATGGAACAGGTTTCGGAAGCTAATTCGATCATCTGCGCGAGATATGGAATTAAACGATCAATTTGAATTAAATCGATTTAAACGATTTTCTAGGCGTTTTAGCTTGCCCCGGACAAACGGTAAATCCGATTGACACAAAATTTGAAATCTTACAATAATATCACATTACGGATCCGATGAAACTTGTTTCGTCGGAATCCGAGACCGTTTGAAAAATGCCTATTTTTCAGTCGATAATTAAATATTAAAATATTTAATTTTCACAGTTTAACTTTTAATTCGATTTTAAAAGTTCTACAACATTTCTATAACTCCAATATGATAAAATAAAAATTTTCAAATCATTTTCAATCATATTAACTTGATTTTTAATTATTTCTGGAATTTAATTTATTAAATTATCGATTTAATTGTTCAATTAAATCTAGAAATTCGAAATAAAATTATTCGACTTAAGAATTTCATATATTAATATTTAAATTCAATTAAATATCCAATTTTTAAATTATCAAAAATTCTGGGTCGTTACAATCTTCCCCCCTTAAAAGAATTTCGTCCCGAAATTGCAAGTTAAGGAGAATGATCCTAAACCGTTTATTATTTTTCACAATTCAAATAGTTTTATCAACTTTCTAACAGAAATCTTTTTATTAAAGATTCATTATCATTTCAACTGGCTTTCAAACTTCAATTATAAGTTTCAAACAACATTGTTTACTTCAAAATTCAAATTTAAATTCAAATTCAAATTTTAAACTTTCAAAATTTGTCAAAAATTTTATAACACCCTAAATTTTCGAAAAATTTCTCCTGTGTCTCAAAAATTCATTTGATACATCAACTCAACACTTTATAAACCCGTTTCAGAATTCCAATAAATTTAATTCACAAATATCCATTTATAAACTCTTTTATATAAACCGATAATAAAATTTATCCAAAATCCCAATTTAACTATTTTATAGAAATCTATGTATTTTAAAAATTACCTTTCTGTCATATTTCTTAAAAATGTTAATTTTTTTTTATAACATAAAAATTTATAAGTTTATTTATTTTAAAATGAATCAATACAAAAATTTAATAAAACATATTCTTTGAAAAATCACATTAAAAACCCTTTTAAATTCAAAATCGTTATTTTTAACTTTAAAAATGAATCCGATGATGCAACAGCATCGAATAGTCAATCACGGCAGAAATATCATATATCGATATGATAATCAATAATCACACAATATCTATAATCATATAAATATTTGTGAGGAATCCAGTTGGATCCCTCCAACCTGTTTCCCTGCATCCACAGACGTTCGCACAATACCAATTCCACTTCAAGGTGGAATATCGCGGTATATGGGATTTTTAAAATATTATCCGCTTAATAGGCGGCGCAATAGGGTCTCATCCGCTATACAAGGCGGGAAATCAATTCCAATATATACATATGCCAATATATATATATATATATTGCTATATATAGTATATCCTACTATATCTACTATCACAATCAAACAGCAAACAATAATTGCAATCATTATTCAAAAATTTTAAATCTAGCTATTTAAAATTTAAATCGATCTGTTCGATTGAGTGAGGAGTTCTCACCTTGCTTTCAGTAATGGTTCAGCGTTTACTTCGAATATAATTAAACACACGTTTAATTATACCCGAAATTTTCACTTACTCCGATCGCTTCCAAACCAACTTCATCGCGAAGAGCTCGACAATACGAACGCAATGCAACTGGTTTCGTCGGATTCCGACCTCGCAGCAAAAAGATATGCATTTTCAAAGTTACACAATTTATAATATTATTCAATTTACATTTTAAATTTTATTTCCTAACCCAGAATAAATCAGGGCCGCTCATCACACCTTCTCCCCCTTTCTTCTCTTGCGTGCGCACGACTACAGGAAGGAATTCATGCACAAAGAACCCATGCTTCACAACTCGGGTTGGACATCACGACCACCAACGACGATCGGAAATCGATCGGGGACCCCCCACCGCGTGCGCCCATGTGAGAGCCACCCACGGCCAGAGCCACTGCCGGCTCGGCCCAACCGTGCGCTCGAAAAACGCGCGCGACCTCCAGCTGGACGCGAGCAGATTGCGGCCTCCACACAACACCGGTTCACATCTCCACCATTGAACTCGTAGTGCTCGATGAGCTCTCCAACTTTCCTGTTGAGGCCGAGGTCTAATTGTGAATGGATGAGGAGATCGGAGGGAGGAAAGGAGGGAAGTTTCTGGTCATTGGAATCAAAAGTGGCAGCCGGCCATTATTTCTTGAAACCCTAGTTTTTTTTTTGTTTTTTTTTGTGAATTTTGGCCCATTTATAGAAATCAAATGACACTATTCATCCGGGTTTTCAAAACTCCGATTTATGCGCCGAAACTGACGTTTCTGTGGTTTATCCCGCGTTCCGGACACAATGGAACAGGTTTCGGAAGCTAATTCGATCATCTGCGCGAGATATGGAATTAAACGATCAATTTGAATTAAATCGATTTAAACGATTTTCTAGGCGTTTTAGCTTGCCCCGGACAAACGATAAATCCGATTGACACAAAATTTGAAATCTTACAATAATATCACATTACAGATCCGATGAAACTGGTTTCGTCGGAATCCGAGACCGTTTGAAAAATGGCTATTTTTCAGTCGATAATTAAATATTAAAATATTTAATTTTCACAGTTTAACTTTTAATTCGATTTTAAAAGTTCTACAACATTTCTATAACTCCAATATGATAAAATAAAAATTTTCAAATCATTTTCAATCATATTAACTTGATTTTTAATTATTTCTGGAATTTAATTTATTAAATTATCGATTTAATTGTTCAATTAAATCTAGAAATTCGAAATAAAATTATTCGACTTAAGAATTTCATTTATTAATATTTAAATTCAATTAAATATCCAATTTTTAAATTATCAAAAATTCTGGGTCGTTGCAATCTTCCCCCCTTAAAAGAATTTCGTCCCGAAATTGCAAGTTAAGGAGAATGATCCTAAACCGTTTATTATTTTTCACAATTCAAATAGTTTTATCAACTTTCTAACAGAAATCTTTTTATTAAAGATTCATTATCATTTCAACTGGCTTTCAAACTTCAATTATAAGTTTCAAACAACATTGTTTACTTCAAAATTCAAATTTAAATTCAAATTCAAATTTTAAACTTTCAAAATTTCTCAAAAATTTTCTAACACCCTAAATTTTCGAAAAATTTCGCCAGTGTCTCCTTTGCGCGGCTAGCTCGGTACGACTACAAAACGGCAATACGGCCCCTCGGAATCAAAAAGAAAAGAGAAAGCCAGGTGGCTGGAGAAGGAAATCATCAAATCTCATACTAAAATTGAAATACGTACCTTTTTGTCGAGCAATTCAATTTTTATCTTTGAAATCAAAATCCCAATTCCTTTTCTTTTAATACACCTGTATAACCTTCTAGTAGTAGTATCCAACTACAATATTCGAACCATTTTGCACATTTCCTTTACAGAATTTTGATATATACTTCTTATATCATCTTTACTTTACTATTGGAGGTATACATTCATTTTCATTCAATTTTGCATTTTAATTTCATTTGAATTCAATTTACAATTTCAATTTTTATTTGAATTCAATTTATAATCTCAATTCTATATGTTTCTAAGCCAAACGAATTCATATTCATTCTAGTTTATACTAATTCAAACTGATACCAATTCAATTTATTCTAATTCTACTTCTGTTCAATTTGCATTCCATATTTTCCATTCAATTTTGTTTACATTCCATATTCATATTCATCTTGAATTTACTTAAGCTATTTCACTTCAAACTCAAGTTCATTTCCTTGTAAACAATTTCCAATTTCATTTATTTGCGAATGTAGCTTCATTTGTTCATTCACCGTTTCATTTTATCTCAACTTATTGAGTCCATTAGATTAAATTCTCAAATTTACTTTTATCCAAGTTAAATTCAATTTTAATTTGAATTCTCCTAAGTTCCCAAACTCATTTCAATTTATAGAACTCATAACCATTTTGAATTGATTCTAACTCAATTTATATCAATTTTATTTTCATTTTCATTTAATTCAATTCATTTACAAATCGTATTTACTGTCATTCATTCAATTAGTTTAGCTTACTAATTTTCATTTCAATACTTCGCTTTGCTTAAATCAATTTCAATTCCAATTCATTTTAATTACTCCAAATTTATTTTCAACTTAATAATATTCCATAAATATTTTTATATAGCATTCCAGAGTCTTTTCAGATTTTCCAAAACCAAATTCAAATTTTCCAAACAACTTTTTTTTTTTAAAACAGTTTGGCAGCAATTTCTCTTTTGGAAACCCGAAAATGAACACCGATAGTGTCGCGATCACCATCGGAATTATTTTCCAGCGACCAAAAGAGTTTAGAGCTTTTCATTCCTTCAAAATAATTTTCCAAAAACCTTTGAAAATCATTTTCAAATCAAAAAGGAATATAATTCCTAAAATTTCCAATTTCATTCAAAAACATTTCCAAAACTTCTCTGGAATTCTATTTATAATTATAAATCACATTTATAATTTACATTCTCAAATTTCATTTGTATATGGATTTCATTTTCTTATCTTTTTATCTAAATTTTCATATAACAATGATTTCAATTATATTTCAATTTCAATGGTAATAGTTTAATATTATTACTACCTAACAACCATGCATCCATATACTACAATAATTTATAATTTTCTTTATCTACAAAAATAGTTTTGGGCAAAATTATTTCATCTACCCGATTTTTTTAAAACAATACTGTGTCAAATTGTTCTATTCAAGTGTTTAGAAACCCCTTCGATCCAGTTGTACAGAATGTGCCGACGAAGGTTCATATGCCACTCAATAAACCAATCATCACAATATAAAACAAATTTTATATTCACTAACAAATACGCGCTCATATCTATTATTACACTCAAACTCATTCTAGAGTACTACTGACTCTATCTCTAATGAGTAACACCCAACAGAGCTAAGGTTGTCGCTTAACCATATGCTCTGATACCAAATGTAAAGATAGCGATTTTTCGTTGCCGAAAAACCGGAATGTTATGGTTGAAGAAAGAAGAAAGAGGTAGAAGGAGAGAGAAAAAGAAGAAGAAGAACAGAAAAGAAACACAGAACTATATCAGAATCTCACAATCGCAGCGGAACAACATATAATTGATAAATGAATAATCTTTTAAAACAAAGAACTATATCAGTTATTATATTACATCACATCACATTACATTTCATCATCAGAGTGTACAACAACAAACAGTGGAAAAGAAATACTATATACAATAGATAATATGCTACGCCATCCAGCTCGCCTCTAGATATCTGTAGCAACACCTGAATCCAGAATGACCTGATAACCTAACTCTAGACTGCCCGTGTGGAAATTGGTGGGCACCCAGAGTTTAGGAAGGGAACAATAAACTCCAGGTCAGTCATGTGACTGGTGTGAGAACTAAAACAGTTATTTATCTTTAAAACAAAGAATAGGATAATTTTTAAATAAATTCGCAATGCTTTTTAGAAAATGAGACTACCATAAGGCCTCCCCCACACACACACAATGTAAACGCAGAATCGGAGGAGATTTCTCCTTATGATAGTCAAAGATGCTTGATACGCATTAAAAAAGAAGCATTTGATATTATTGCTAGTGCATAGTGTAGAAAAATCATTTCGAAAGTAGAATATAAATCTTAGCCAACATACGACCATTATCGTATGCCTACTATAGCTACTATGTTCAATAGCAGGTTACCGCCACATTCCATAGCAGGTAATACAACTAAAACCGTACAAGGCTCGTATTGTTTCTTTGGATTTCCAACAAATGGTCAGGCAAAGGAACTTCCCATTGCCACATGGAAACGCCTCTGGAATGACGTCCCGAGAACCTAACCGGATCTCTGCCAACACAAGGCCGAGTTACCCCAAACTGGGTAACTACTGACACGAATATGTCATTCCCCGATCGTAACCGATCTATATCCGAGGATCCCCGATTTCCAACAACCACAAAGTAATAAATTTGCAGTAACCACATAGGTTAAGTATCTGGGCTCCATACCATGATAGCACCTCTATCCAGAAGGAATGACATACACTAAAGGGGCGCTACCCCCTAATAACCTTGCTGCATCTTTCCTATTTTGACCATTTCCGGGGTGTGAGGCTCGATGAAGTCTCGTCCACAAAGCCACGCTTTACAAAAGCTGCTTTGGGTCAACAAATGATCAAAGCAATGATCATCAAGATAGACGACCAAACAAATGATCCTATCACAAACGATCAACCAATGATCATTTCACAGCATCACTTAGTATGCCACATTACCAATTCGGGAATGTATCACTAGTAACCATCAACTATATAACCTCTGAGCTCGTACGTCTCAGAGAAGGGTGTTAAGCTAAGAGAATAAATTCTCCGCCACCAACAGGAATATATTTGGTAGAAACCAGCTTTACATCTCAAATTGTAACGTCAGACATACAATCCATACAAGTCCGTTCCGGGATCGAAAGGAACTGAAGGCACTTCCAAAGAAGCCCTTGCAATCCGGATATTCACTAATCACGTCCGGACATCCCGTCACTAAGGGTGATAAACCTCTGTATCGGAGATCAGCCGATGCAGAGTAACTCGACAGTAATCCATCCGTTTTCACAAATATCCGGTCTTCAACACCGGTCTTCAAATGCAATTCATAACGACGTATCACATATTCGGAGTGGGTTATACGACCCCATGGTCCTTTCCCGGTTAATCCGAATAGTGAGCGCTTATTTTAAAAATAAGTGTGGCATTCAATTCAAGCAATCACAACAAATACTCATTTAAGGGTAAATATTGATAGTCGGTTATTTAACTATCAATAAAGATGAGCAACATCATCAGATTCCAAATAATTTTCCAAATTATTTATTTTCCCAAAAATATCTTTACAAGATATAAAATTTTCCACACTTCAAAAATAAACAACGTTTATTTTGAAAACCAATTTTCCCTTTCCACTTATAAATTCCATAGTGAATTTATATTTCAAAATATCTACTGATCTACATTTTTCAATAGATTTTAAATATTCAATTCCAATTTATCTTCAAAAAAGATAAATTCTCAAAAACGTTCCATTTCATATTGGAAAAGCAATTCCATACTTATTTAAAAGTAAGTGATTCACAAATATTATTTATTTTCACAATTTGAAAATATTCGGTATACTTAAACCATAGTTAAGTATATTTTTCATTCCTTAAGGAAAAACGTTCTTTTATTCACATTTACTTGGGTCAAAACGAATGTTGCGTAAAACATCGTTACGACGACCCAAAATCACTAGTATAGGGATTCAAAATTAAATAGATATATAAATCCAATACTATACAAAAATATTTCCTTTCGGAAATCATTTACTATAACAACAGTGTTATAGTCCATTATTTCCTTATTTTCTCGAAAACGTCTATTTCAACAATGAATGTAGAAATCTACGACTTCCTTTCCTTCTATTTCTCGAAAACGTCTATTTCAACAATGAATGTTGAAATCTATGTTTCGATATTTGATGCATTTTAAAACATCTTTAAATCGTTTTAAATTCTATTTAAAACATCCTTTTCCCAAAAGATATCGCTTTTATTTAACGATATATTCATTGTTCAAAAACGTGAATATAACTCCTTTAACAAATTCTATATTCAATTTATCAAATTCCATTTATTTCCGAATTTATTACAATGTTTATAAATTCCATCTCTATTTATAAACTTCAATTTACTAATCTCTTTTATTAAATCCAATTAAATTTATATAACCCAATTATAAACCAAAATCTATATTATAAGTTGAATACTTATAATATTATTTATTTACCAAATCGTTCGTTGAACTTCACAAATTTTTAAATCTTATTTCTTTATATATTTTCTTTCAATTTCAACTTATAAAAAAAATTCTTTTATTAACTGTTTCTATCAGTATCCCATTTAAATGCCCAAAAGCCAGTTTATAATTTAATTTCCTATAAAACTTTTATTTTCAACGTCTATTCATTTGATAACTTTCACAAGTTATAAATCTATAAATTTTAATGAAATTCATTTTATACATCAACTCAACACTTTATAAACCCGTTTCAGAATTCCAATAAATTTAATTCACAAATATCCATTTATAAAATCTTTTATATAAACCGGTAATAAAATTTATCCAAAATCCCAATTTAACTATTTTATAGAAATCTATGTATTTTAAAAATTACCTTTCTGTCATATTTCTTAAAAATGTTAAATTTTTTTATAACATAAAAATTTATAAGTTTATTTATTTTAAAATGAATCAATACAAAAATTTAATAAAACATATGCTTTGAAAAATCACTTTACAAACCCTTTTAAATTCAAAATCGTTATTTTTAACTTTAAAAATGAATCCGATGATGCAACAGCATCGAATAGTTAATCATGGCAGAAATATCATATATCGATATGATAATCAATAATCACACAATATCTATAATCATATAAATATTTGTGAGGAATCCAGTTGGATCCCTCCAACCTGTTTCCCTGCATCCACAGACGTTCGCACAATACCAATTCCACTTCAAGGTGGAATATCGCTGTATATGGGATTTTTAAAATATTATCCGCTTAATAGGCGGCGCAATAGGGTCTCATCCGCTATACAAGGCGGGAAATCAATTCCAATATATACATATGCCAATATATATATATTGCTATATATAGTATATCCTACTATATCTACTATCACAATCAAACAACAATCAATAATTGCAATCATTATTCAAAATTTTTAAATCTAGCTATTTAAAATTTAAATCGATCTGTTCGATTGAGTGGGGAGTTCTCACCTTGCTTTCAGTAATGGTTCAGCGTTTACTTCGAATATAATTAAACACACGTTTAATTATACCGAAATTTTCACTGACTTCGATCGCTTCCAAACCAACTTCATCGCGAAGAGCTTGACAATACGAACGCAATGCAACTGGTTTCGTCAGATTCCGACCTCGCAGCAAAAAGATATGCATTTTCAAAGTTACACGATTTATAATATTATTCAATTTACATTTTAAATTTTATTTCCTAGCCCAGAATAAATCAGAGCCGCTCATCACACCTTCTCCCCCCTTCTTCTCTTGCGTGCGCACGGCTACAGGAAGGAATTCACGCACAAAGAACCCATGTGTAACAACCCGCATATTTGTCGATTTTATATTTAAATATTTTATCGTTAGTCGGATTTTAGTCCGAAAAGCTACTTTTTGCATACGGTCGAATTAGGGCTCGGGACCACTCCCATTGAGTTTAAAATGCCGTTTGCGACCTTTTTGAGTATAAGCTTCGATATGTTTGGAGAAAGTTGATTTCTGCTACTTTTTACTTTGGGTTTGGTTTTTGGGCTCAACCCTATGTTAACTTATGCTCAAATCTGAGCCACTCTTCCCCACTCACCCTCATTCTCTTCTCATTTCAGTTTTTAGAGTGTTAATGGTGGGAGAGATTGGAAATTAAAATTCCAAAACCCTAGTTTCTCTTGCAAATCCATCTCCTTGCTCCAAACTCAAGAAGAACCCCTTGGTAAGAATCTCCTTCTTCTTCTCCAACTCTTTATCCATTCAATTTCAGAAATTTCCTAAACCTAATTTCGGGAATGTTCTTGTTTTTGAGCTTAGATTCAAGCTCATTTGGGTTGTGATTGAAGAAAGGTTGATTCTCCATTTGCTTTCAAGCTTCTTCTTGTTCGATTTTGTGAAAAGGTGAGATTTTTATCTCACATCTATGACTATAATTATCTTTGGTTATTGGGTATGAATTCCTAACACTTCTTCATGTGCATTTGCTCTTGATGTGGATTGGTTTTGTGAATATTCCAATTTTTGGGTTTTTAAGTCAAATTCGTGTAAAATCCTTTTATGGATGTTTGATCATGCTTTTGGTGATGCATCGAGGAGCATATAGGGCCGGGTTGCCGATTGGCATAAACCCTTAGAGCCAATGTTCATCCGATTGCATTTTGGAAGAGTTTGCTCTTCATTTGAATAAGGCTGAAAAACAGCCCAGGCATGATTCAGTCGACTGAAAAACTCTGTTCAGTCGACTGAACCTGAAACCCGAGAGTTTTCAGGCATGATTCAGTCGACTGAAAACTTCTGCACAGTCGACTGAAACTGGAAACAGAAAGTTTCCTGAACCTGGAAAATTTCCATGTACAGGGTCAGTCGACTGAAATTCTCTGTTCAGTCGACTGAACCTGCTGTTTGAGTCCAATTTGCCTTTTTGGATTGGAATTCCAATTTAAATCGATTCGTGATAATCCTATTTGTTGTTATCATCTATTATGATTTTGATGACTCATTTTAGGGATTTTTGAATATCCATTTCGATGGATTCTTTATCGATTTCTTTGGATTTTATTCACGTCTTCGTATGTGAATTTTTGTGATTGATTGTTCTTACAATCTTCTTCGTGATTTGTCACTTTAAAAATATAAAGGTTTTCTATACTAGTAGTAAATATCAAAACTCTTTCCTCAAACGATTTCAATACTATTTTAATACCAAATTCGTTTATAAAACCGTTTTCCAATCTATTATTATATACAAACCTTTACCTCACTCATATGAGAAATCTAATTAAACGGCTTAGTAAAACTAGTGGTATGAAACGCTTGCGTTTACTTTGTCGGTTAATTCTTGGACTTGTTCGATTGAACCTCTTGTGACAATTTTCTAGTGGAGACTTACAGTTTGTTCGTAAATATTTAAGTTAAGCAAGTGGTTATGGGACATGAAGCTAAACTCATTTATTTACTAGCTTAGTGTAATCGACACTTCTCGTTGATCATGACGATCATCTTTGTGATTTAGACTAGCGATGTGCGATGTCTCTTTGTCTGCGAGGGAGACTAAACCACGTTTTGTGGAGTTTCGACTCAATTTGTGATGGGGTAGCAACCCATGGTCTTCGGGCTGTTTGTGGAGCTTCGGCTCAATTTGTGATGGTTAGCGACCATGGAATTAGCGTTCGGTTTGTGATACACGTGTTGGTGAGCTTTATGCTCCCGTTTGTGATAGGCCTCCCCCCTTTGTGATTTCTGGATTTCTTGTGTAGATTCCTAGAATTTGTGTTTCACCAATTTTTCGTGATTTTCATTGATAAGTTTTATCAATATTTGTGCATTGGTGAATTTGTGTGTCATTGACTTTAGTGGTCTCTGGATTTCTTGTGTAGTCTTCTGGAATTTGTGTGTCATTGACTTTTGTGATTGACGTTGATATTATCGTCAATATTTATAGTATGGTGAACGAAATTTGGAGTATGACGTTTCTTTGATTCTTGTGTAGATTTGGTGACATTGATTAATCTCTTGATGATTATCAACTAAGTATATATTTATATATATCACATCTTGGCATCGTGATTATTATGTGTTTAGTCATATCTCTTATTCTATATCGTTTCATCTGATATTTATAGTTAGACTGATCCGTTTATTATTTTCTTATTAAATAATACTCGGGTCAGACCGAGATGTTACAGGTGCTTCTGCTTGACTTCTCATCCGAGATTAACTCCTTGACTTTTGGGTTAACTACTTAGATTAGTAGTTATTTTGCTGTATACATTTGAGATATAGACTCCTTAATGTATACTTATTCTTTTGTGTAGTTCGTGTAACTATTCTTTTGTGATATTGTGGATCTTTTTAGACCACTACTCTGATGTACACTTCCTAGTGTAGTATTCATATCTTATTCCGCCTTTGTGATATGAATTGTCTGTGACTGATTTGTGTTATGTTTATTTCTATATTTGTTTCCGAAGGATTTATATAGCCACCGTGTAGTAGCTTTGAGTTTGTGTTGGTATGTCGGATTTCCTCTTGAAATAGAATGCATGTTATATTATCTGACATATCGGTGCTCGCGCAAAGAAATTACACGGATGGTCGCTCCTCAACAGCCTTATTCTCCATGCTAGTCGACAGCATTCACCGTAATGTTCTTGGCTAGCGTGGGTATAGAGGTGGGGCGTCACAGCTTGGTATCAGAGCCAAACTTCGGAACAATATGGAATATTATAACAAGGATCATCGTCCTAAGTCTTTCTTAGGAGTTGTGCTTTAGGATTTTATTCGGGTCTTCGTACCGTTCTATCCTATTTTCTTTATGATTCCTTATTTTATCTATCAAGATTGCTTGATATTCAATTTGGTGAATAACCTTTTCTTCTTCTTCTTTCTTTCTAAAGGAAGAGAAATGTCTAGACCAGGCCGCCCCAGAGCCGTGCCATCTAGCACTCCGCCCCAGGATGGAGTTTTTATGACTGCCCAACAGCTTCTTGATTTGGTAACAAATGCTCAAGCGGCTGGAGCTAACCCGGAACCTACTCACCCAAAGTCGGGATTAGCACGCTTGTGTAGCGATTACACTAATTTGGGTGGGGAGCCATTCAGGGGTTCCGAAACTGTTATTGAAGTACATGCTTGGCTAAGAACATGCGATCGCATCTTTTCGCGCATGAATCTTATTGACCTTCACCGAGTTCAGGTGGCCTCAAGTATGCTCCGAGAAAGAGCATTGGACTGGTACAAGCTTCTTATTTCTGAAACTAATGAAGCGGATCTCACTTGGGAGAAATTCCGAGAACGCTTCGAGTTGAAATTCGTACCGGAAGCTGAGAAAGTGACATTGGCTCGACGATTTATAGACCTTGTTCAAGGTGAGTCCTCCGTGACTGATTACGTCGCCTCCTTCGAGTCGCTTTCCAAATATGGGGTTGAATACATCAACACCCCTCTTAAGAAGAATCAAAGATTTGTTTATGGCTTAAACAAAAGTCTCAATAAGCCATTACTTCTAAAGTTAGAAGTTTCTTTCGACCAATTCGTTGATATCGCTCTTCGTCTTGAAGAGGCGGATAGAGAGAATGATGTTGAAGTGGTGGGTTCCAAACCAAACTTCAACAACAAGAAGAGGCCAAGCAAATTCAAAGGCCCTTATCCCAATAAGAAAGGGTAGCAAGCAACCTCCGTGGCAAAGACTTCTTCCTTTGGTCGTGGGGAATGCTATAATTGTGGTTCGAAGGACCATTATGCGAACAAGTGCCCAAAGTCTCTTTCTTGTCGCTACTGCAAAGTTCCCGGTCATGTTATATCTTCATGCCCCAAGCTTCAGGGCAAGAAGGAGGGAAAGTTAAATGTTGCTCAAGCACCTGGCAACACATCTCGTGGCCAAGGTATTTCTCATTCTATTCTAGATGGAATTATTTTGTTTCGTGATCATCCTATTCGAGTTCTTTTTGATACGGGTGCGTCCCATTCTTTTATATCAAAAGAACTTGTTGATGCTTTTTCTTTGGATGTCTTGTGTTTAATGACTTCTTTGAGAATTGCGAATCCGGTTGGTGGATCCGCAACAATCAGTTTATTGTGTAAAGATGTCGAGATTATTTTGTGTGATTTATCTTTCCGAGCCTATTTGCATGTCATGCGTTATTTAGGCTTTGGAATGATTTTGGGAATGGATTGGCTTAACCGTTATGAAGCTCATATCCTATGTCCTGAGCGGACTATTCATCTTCGACATCCTCAATCTGTTAATCAGGTTTCTGTTATTCTTAAAGATTCAGATTCTGCTTTGGTTGCATCTTTATATTCTTTAAATCCTCGTGATGATGATGATGATGATGAGGGTGATATTATTTCTCTTATTCACGTCGTTTGTGAATTTTTCGACATATTCGAGCCCGTTTTAGGATTACCACCTAAACGAGCAATTGAGTTCAGAATTAATCTTACTCCGGGAGCTCAACCTATCACTCGTCCTCCTTATCGTATGTCCAATAAAGAAAATGAGGAGATGCGTAAACAATTATCTGAATTGGAAACGAAGCAATTTATTCGCTCTAGTTCCTCGCCTTGGGGAGCTTCAGCTATTTTTGTGAAGAAATCCGATGGTACACTTAGGCTTTGCGTTGACTATCGCAAGCTTAATGATCTTACTATCAAAAATAAATATCCTTTACCTCGGATTGATGATCTATTCGATCAACTTAGTGGTGCTAGAGTCTTTTCACAATTGGACTTGGCTACCGATTTTCATCAGCTTCGTATTGCAGAGGATAGCATTCCTTTGACATCGTTCCGCACTCGGTATGGATCTTATGAATGGCTTGTTATGCCATTTGGGTTAACAAATGCCCCGGCTTATTTCGTTGACTTAATGAATCGAGTTTTTAAAGACTTTCTCGACCGGTTTGTTCTCATCTTTATCGATGATATTCTTGTTTATTCTAAAACCGAAGAGGAGCATGAAAAACATCTTCGGATTGTGTTGGAAACTCTTAGGAGTAATCACTTAAAGGCAAAATTTTCTAAATGCCATTTTTGGCAATCACGTGTGAAGTTTCTCGGTCACATCATTTCCGAATCCGGAATTTCCGTGGATCCTTCAAAGATTGAAGCGATTCAAGATTGGAAGAGACCGGAGAGTGTGACAGAGATTCGTAGTTTTCTTGGATTGGCGGGCTATTACCGTCGTTTTATTAAAGACTTTTCTAAAATTGCCGTGCCTCACACTAGCTTGACGAAGAAGGGTGTTAAATACATTTGGTCGGACAAATGTGAAGCTTCTTTTCAGAAATTAAAAGAACTTCTTTCTGATGCTCCTATTCTTGTTATTCCCGAAGGGAATCAAGATTTCGTTGTTTATACCGATGCTAGTCGCATTGGTTTGGGTGTCGTTCTTATGCAAAAGGAACGCGTTATTGCTTATGCTTCTAGGCAATTAAAGACTGCTGAGTCTAGATATGCCACTCATGATTTAGAGCTCGCGGCTATTGTTTTTGCTCTTCGGATTTGGCGTCATTATCTCTTAGGAGAGAAATTTGTTCTTTACACAGATCATAAGTCTTTGAAATATTTATTCTCTCAAAAGGAACTTAATTTGCGTCAACAGCGTTGGCTCGAATTTCTTGCACCATATGATCTTGATATTCTTTATACTCCCGGTAAGGGTAATCTTGTCGCCGATGCTCTTAGCCGAAAACAACAAGCTGTTGTTTCTATGATGATATCCGAATGGAACGATCTCGAGATTTTATCCACTTGCGAAATTCGAGACCGAGTTTCCGATTTATGCTCATCGTTTGTTTTATGTAGCCTTGTGGCTCATCCATCTCTTTTAGACCGCATTCTTGAAGCTCAAGGGCTAGATCCCAACTTGGCTCTTCTTGGCCAATATATTAGGGACAAAATGGATATTGAAGGTTTGAAAGACTTTGATATCGATTCTCGTGGCGGCATTCGGAAATTTGGTAGACTTGTCGTGCCAAATATTGGTGATCTTCGTAAAGATATTTTAGAAGATTCACATCGTTCTAAATTTACCATTCATCCCGGTAGTAGTAAAATGTACGCGGATATGAAGCGACTTTATTATTGGGAGGGAATGAAACTTGACATCGCTAACTTCGTTAAACGTTGCATGACTTGCCAACTCGTTAAGGCCGAACATCAAAGGCCCGGTGGGTTATTGCAACCTTTAGAAATTCCAGTTTGGAAGTGGGATCAAATTTCCATGGATTTTATAGATGGCCTTCCCCGTTCTCGATCGGGTTATGATAGCTTATGGGTAATTGTTGATAGACTTACTAAATCCGCCCATTTTATTCCTGTTCGGTCTAACCGAACTGTTCCTCTTTTGGCCAAGATATTTATCAAAGAAATTGTTAAATTGCATGGGGTTCCTACTTCAATTGTTAGTGATCGTGATCCATTGTTTACTAGTGGATTTTGGAAGAGTCTTCAAAAAGCTTTGGGAACGAAGCTTAATTTTAGCACCGCTTATCATCCCCAGTCCGATGGACAAACCGAGCGTGTGAATCAAACTGTTGAAGATCTTCTTCGTTCTTGTGTTCTTGATTTTGGTGGAAGTTGGGAAGATCATATTTCACTTGTTGAATTTTCCTATAATAATAGCTTCCAATCTATTATTGGTATGGCACCTTTCGAGGCACTCTATGGTAGGCCATGCCGATCTCCTTCTTGTTGGCTTGAGGCCGGTGAGAAGCTGGCTTTAGGTCCAGATTTTATTCGTGATTCCACAGAAAAGATTGATCTTATTCGTCATAGGATAAAAGAAGCCCAAAGTAGACAAAAATCCTATGCCGATAACCGGAGAAGGAAGTTAGAATTTTCTGTGGGAGATCTTGTGTTCATTCGTGTTTCACCTATGAAAGGTGTTGTACGTTTCAGTCGATCGGGAAAGTTAGCGCCTCGATATATTGGGCCATTTCCTATCACCGAACGTATTGGTTCCATGGCTTATCGCCTTTTATTACCGGCTCAGTTTTCTGCTATGCATGACGTGTTTCACGTTTCTCAACTTCGGAAATGTCTTCGAGATTCCGATTCTATTCTGGAGCCCGGTGTTGTGGAAGAGATTGAAGTTTCGCCTAATTTAACTTATGAGCAACATCCTATTCGTATCATTGCTTCGGAAGTCAAACGACTTCGAAATAAAGATGTTCCGCTTGTTAAAGTTCAATGGTCTTCAAATCCTAAGGATTGTTCTTGGGAATCTAGAGAGTACATCGAGCGTACACATCCGGACTTACTTTCTTGTGCTCTTTGAGGTGAACTTCTTATTTCAAAATTCTTTTGTGTTGAATATGCTTTTATGGTTGTTACTATATATATCTTCTTCTTGTAATATTGCGAGGATGCAATTTCTTTAAGGAGGGGAGTCTGTAACAACCCGCATATTTGTCGATTTTATATTTAAATATTTTATTTAAATATTTTATCGTTAGTCGGATTTTAGTCCGAAAAGCTACTTTTTGCATACGGTCGAATTAGGGCTCGGGACCACTCCCATTGAGTTTAAAATGCCGTTTGCGACCTTTTTGAGTATAAGCTTCGATATGTTTGGAGAAAGTTGATTTCTGCTACTTTTTACTTTGGGTTTGGTTTTTGGGCTCAACCCTATGTTAACTTATGCTCAAATCTGAGCCACTCTTCCCCACTCACCCTCATTCTCTTCTCATTTCAGTTTTTAGAGTGTTAATGGTGGGAGAGATTGGAAATTAAAATTCCAAAACCCTAGTTTCTCTTGCAAATCCATCTCCTTGCTCCAAACTCAAGAAGAACCCCTTGGTAAGCATCTCCTTCTTCTTCTCCAACTCTTTATCCATTCAATTTCAGAAATTTCCTAAACCTAATTTCGGGAATGTTCTTGTTTTTGAGCTTAGATTCAAGCTCATTTGGGTTGTGATTGAAGAAAGGTTGATTCTCCATTTGCTTTCAAGCTTCTTCTTGTTCGATTTTGTGAAAAGGTGAGATTTTTATCTCACATCTATGACTATAATTATCTTTGGTTGTTGGGTATGAATTCCTAACACTTCTTCATGTGCATTTGCTCTTGATTTGGATTGGTTTTGTGAATATTCCAATTTGTGGGTTTTTAAGTCAAATTTGTGTAAAATCCTTTTATGGATGTTTGATCATGCTTTTGGTGATGCATCGAGGAGCATATAGGGCCGGGTTGTCGATTGGCATAAACCCTTAGAGCCAATGTTCGTCCGATTGCATTTTGGAAGAGTTTGCTCTTCATTTGAATAAGGCTGAAAAACAGCCCAGGCATGATTCAGTCGACTGAAAAACTCTGTTCAGTCGACTGAACCTGAAACCCGAGAGTTTTCAGGCATGATTCAGTCGACTGAAAACTTCTGCACAGTCGACTGAAACTGGAAACAGAAAGTTTCCTGAACCTGGAAAATTTCCATGTACAGGGTCAGTCGACTGAAATTCTCTGTTCAGTCGACTGAACCTGCTGTTTGAGTCCAATTTGCCTTTTTCGATTGGAATTCCAATTTAAATCGATTCGTGATAATCCTATTTGTTGTTATCATCTATTATGATTTTGATGACTCTTTTTAGGGATTTTTGAATATCCATTTCGATGGATTCTTTATCGATTTCTTTGGATTTTATTCACGTCTTCGTATGTGAATTTTTGTGATTGATTGTTCTTACAATCTTCTTCGTGATTTGTCACTTTAAAAATATAAAGGTTTTCTATACTAGTAGTAAATATCAAAACTCTTTCCTCAAACGATTTCAATACTATTTTAATACCAAATTCGTTTATAAAACCGTTTTCCAATCTATTAGTATATACAAACTTTTACCTCACTCGTATGAGAAATCTAATTAAACGGCTTAGTAAAACTAGTGGTATGAAACGCTTGCGTTTACTTTGTCGGTTAATTCTTGGACTTGTTCGATTGAACCTCTTGTGACAATTTTCTAGTGGAGACTTACAGTTTGTTCGTAAATATTTAAGTTAAGCAAGTGGTTATGGGACATGAAGCTAAACTCATTTATTTACTAGCTTAGTGTAATCGACACTTCTCGTTGATCATGACGATCATCTTTGTTATTTAGACTAGCGATGTGCGATGTCTCTTTGTCTGCGAGGGAGACTAAACCCCGTTTTGTGGAGTTTCGACTCAATTTGTGATGGGGTAGCAACCCATGGTCTTCGGGCCGTTTGTGGAGCTTCGGCTCAATTTGTGATGGTTAGCGACCATGGAATTAGCGTTCCGTTTGTGATACACGTGTTGGTGAGCTTTATGCTCCCGTTTGTGATAGGCCTCCCCCCTTTGTGATTTCTGGATTTCTTGTGTAGATTCCTAGAATTTGTGTTTCACCAATTTTTCGTGATTTCCATTGATAAGTTTTATCAATATTTGTGCATTGGTGAATTTGTGTGTCATTGACTTTAGTGGTCTCTGGATTTCTTGTGTAGTCTTCTGGAATTTGTGTGTCATTGACTTTTGTGATTGACGTTGATATTATCGTCAATATTTATAGTATGGTGAACGAAATTTGGAGTATGACGTTTCTTTGATTCTTGTGTAGATTTGGTGACATTGATTAATCTCTTGATGATTATCAACTAAGTATATATTTATATATATCACATCTTGGCATCGTGATTATTATGTGTTTAGTCATATCTCTTATTCTATATCGTTTCATCTTATATTTATTTATAGTTAGACTGATCCGTTTATTATTTTCTTATTAAATAATACTCGGGTCAGACCGAGATGCTACAGGTGCTTCTGCTTGACTTCTCATCCGGGATTAACTCCTTGACTTTTGGGTTAACTACTTAGATTAGTAGTTATTTTGCTGTATACATTTCAGATATAGACTCCTTAATGTATACTTATTCTTTTGTGTAGTTCGTGTAACTATTCTTTTGTGATATTGTGGATCTTTTTAGACCACTACTCTGATGTACACTTCCTAGTATAGTATTCATATCTTATTCCGCCTTTGTGATATGAATTGTCTGTGTCTGATTTGTGTTATGTTTATTTCTATATTTGTTTCCGAAGGATTTATATAGCCACCGTGTAGTAGCTTTGAGTTTGTGTTGGTATGTCGGATTTCCTCTTGAAATAGAATGCATGTTATATTATCTGACATATCGGTGCTCGCGCAAAGAAATTACACGGATGGTCGCTCCTCAATAGCCTTATTCTCCATGCTAGTCGACAACATTCACCGTAATGTTCTTGGCTAGCGTGGGTATAGAGGTGGGGCGTCACACCATGCTTCACAACTAGTGTTGGACATCACGACCACCAACGACGACCGGAAATCGATCGGGGACCCCCCACCGCGTGCGCCCATGTGAGAGCCACCCACGGCCAGAGCCACTGCCGGCTCGGCCCCACCGTGCGCTCGAAAAATGCGCTCGACCTCCAGCTGAACGCGAGCAGATTGCGGCCTCCACACAACACCGGTTCACATCTCCACCGTTGAACTCGTAGTGCTCGATGAGCTCTCCAACTTTCCTGTTGAGGTTGAGGTCTAATTGTGAATGGATGAGGAGATCGGAGGGAGGAAAGGAGGGAAGTTTCTGGCCATTGGAATCAAAAGTGGCGGCCGGCCATTATTTCTTGAAACCCTAGTTTTTTTTTTCTATTTTTTTTCGTGAATTTTGGCCCATTTATAGAAATCAAACGACACTATTCATCCAGGTTTTCAAAACTCCAATTTACGTGCCGAAACTGACGTTTCTGTGGTTTATCCCGCGTTCCGGACACAATGGAACAGGTTTCGGAAGCTAATTCGATCATCTGCGCGAGATATGGAATTAAACGATCAATTTGAATTAAATCGATTTAAACGATTTTCTAGGCGTTTTAGCTTGCCCCGGACAAACGGTAAATCCGATTGACACAAAATTTGAAATATTATAATAATATCACATTACGGATCCGATGAAACTGGTTTCGTCGAAATCCGAGACCGTTTGAAAAATGGCTATTTTTCAGTCGATAATTAAATATTAAAATATTTAATTTTCACAGTTTAACTTTTAATTCGATTTTAAAAGTTCTACAACATTTCTATAACTCCAATATAATAAAATAAAATTTTCCAAATCATTTTCAATTATATTAACTTGATTTTTAATTATTTCTGGAATTTAACTTATTAAATTATCGATTTAATTGTTCAATTAAATCCAGAAATTCGAAATAAAATTATTCGACTTAAGAATTTCATTTATTAATATTTAAATTCAATTAAATATCCAATTTTTAAATTATCAAAAATTATGGGTCGTTACACTAACTGCATGGATCGAACCCCCTTGCTCCCCTCTACTCGGCTGTGCCCTTCGATCGCCATGAAATTGGCGATCCACCGTCGATTTAAAACCGAGGTCAATGGACGGCCGAGGTTTAACATGAATTTCAGAGCCAACGATGTAAAGAATTGAAAAAGAATTACACCATTGAATTACGCTCGTCGAGAGCTTCAACATATTTTTTTTTTTGAATTTTTCTAAGGAGTTTGGATTTTCACTGATTTTTGAATTAGAATTGTAATTTGGGAATTTAGGGTTTGCAGCCATTGGAAGAGGAGGAGTTGACGGAATTTTACGCGCAGACAATTGAGAATAGACGTAGGCTAGGGTTTATAGCAGGATATTAATAGAGAAAGTTGAAAAAAGAATGGATCGGATCTATTAGATATACGCGCTAAACGATATATGGCCCGAAAACCCGTTTCGACTCCGGAACGAAATTGGGTCAATCCATATATCAAAATACGTGTTTTTAAATATTTTAAACGCAACGGAAAAGGTTTCAGGTCCAAATTCTGTATGGAGAAGTTATGCTAAAATCAATATTTTCAAATAGATTTCAGTTGATTTCAATTAAATCGATTTCAAGGCGTTTCACGTTCGTACGATCAAATGATAAGTCCGATCGCTATGAAACTTGAAACCCTACAATAATTCACCGATACGGATCCGATAAAACCGGCTTCGTCGAAATCCAAGTTAGTGACCAAAATGGCTATTTTTATATTAGTTAAATAAAGAAAATTTAGTCAATATAATCAATTTTTAAATTTAAATTTGATAATTACCAATTCTTATCATTTTAAATTTTCTAATCATTTTCAATGATTTAAACCAAATTTAAATGTCAATTTAGAGAAGACTAATTTACAAATTTCAATATAAATCCTCAATTTCATTAAATTCAAAATTATAAATAAAATTTCCAATAATTCCATTAAATTCCCTTTTTATTTTATTATTTAATTCATTGTTATCAAAACGGTGCAATTTACATTGGTTTCAGATTGTTTACATTTAATTTCTTAGATTTCATCAACATTCCCTTTTAGGCAATATTTTAAATATTAAATTTTCATTAAATTACAATAAATCATACTATCGTAATTAAATTCAATTAAATAAATAAATGTTGATTCCCATTCTTATTATTCAAACGATCATTATCTTATACTTGACATTTGTTTACGTTTCATTACATTGATACTTCTATATACATCTTAGATTCGTATAAATGGTTAAAATGTGAAATCTTGTCTATTTCACATATTAATTAAGGTTTTAAAACCAATTAATAAAATTTTCTTAGTCCAACCCTTTTTACCTAATCAATTATGATCCAATAAACAAGGATAACATTTGTTTAGCCTAATTTATACTAATATAACCTTAAATTAGATTAATTTCTATCGATTACCCATTTTAATTTATTAGACTCCATTAACGTTAAATTACATTTAAGTTATCACTAACGGACAAGTGTTGAAATTGATTACATACATCGTCCTCATCCTATTATCAATTTGACGAATTTTCATTGATTCATAGCTATTGCATTAATATCCACAAATTCCATCCACATTTCTATTAATGTAAAATTTAATATTAAATTCCACTTATTTTCCATTAATTCACTTATTGAATTTTAACTTTCAAATAAATTAATAAATCTTGATTTTCACTCCTAAAATCCACCACTTGTTACATTATAAATGAAATTAACATTGGTTACATCTTATGGGATTAACAATCTTAAATGACAAATCAATTTACCCTAACTGCACAATTAGGTCAATTAACTGCAATTGATTTCACATTAAATTGTATAAATTATCAATTGAAATTTTAACAAATCCGTTACTTGATTTAAAACCTTGATATTTAATAAATTGACATTTATGGGTGAAATTAACATCGACTTATATTAAATTTCATTAATTCATGCTTCATTCCATACTATTTAGTTATATTTGCCAAATATGTACACTAATTACTATTTGTATTCTTAATTAATTTACTTCCTTGGTTTCATACTTAACAAGTTTTCACTTCCAACAATATTATAATTACTTACAGGACATTGATCTTTATTTCATGAATTCATTAATTAATCCACTAAATACCTTTGTTTTCTTATATTCAATTTATTACCATTTTAAGTACGTTTATTATCAACAACATACATTATAATTACTTATTTACAATCATTGCATTGGTTTATTCAACAGTAACTTTTTATTTACTCATTTTCTATTTTGTAACCAAATGTAATAAATTTCACTATTCACTAATTACTGCCCTATAAATAAACCTACATTTCTATTCAATTTACATTATTTCCAATTAATTGCAATATAAATTTTAAATTGTTAATTTTAATTTCAATTGTTACATCTAATTTCTAACATTCGTT
This sequence comes from Allium cepa, assembly GCA_030765085.1. Classification (NCBI taxonomy): domain Eukaryota; kingdom Viridiplantae; phylum Streptophyta; class Magnoliopsida; order Asparagales; family Amaryllidaceae; genus Allium; species Allium cepa. The sequence continues at coordinate 760,052,997 of CM060937.1, read as the reverse complement.
CCAATATAAATTATAATATTTTCATTTATTTCCTTCTAAATTTAACTCAAAATCTTATTAATTTAACTCATTTTAATCATCGAATTTTTACGGGTCGTTACACACTCCCCCACTCAAAACTTTTCGTCCACGAAAAGGAAAAAGAAGGGAAAAAGAGAATTAAGAAATCAATATATCATATTTAAATATTAAGTTTATAAATAAATAAATTTTTACAAAATTAATTAATTTAAATAAAACATACCAATTTATAATCATTAAATCCTTTTATACTCAATTTAATAAAGCTTGGAAAACATTTTCAAAATATTTTCTAAGTCCAACATTTACGGAAAAAATTCGACAGAGTCTCCTCTGTTCGGGGAGGCTTGGGAGAGAATATAATTTCAAAAATACAATATATAACATATATTTTTCAAAATAATAAATATCCCAACTTGGGAATAATATAATAACGCTATAAACCAAAATCAGAAAACATACCTATTTGTTGGGCAATTAACGCTTATTTTATGGAACCAAAAGCAATAGCAATTGCTTCCATAACCTGCATTTCACTTATATAATCTAGAAGGGTTAATTTTTTTATAAAATGAAATATTTAACTTGTTTCAATCAATAACAAACAAATCAATACAACAACAACAATTCCTTGCAACAAGGCATACAACCATCACATAAAATCAACACAAATAAACATTCATTCATATCAAACAAACAAATAGTTGTTCGGGTTCAAAACTTTAAATTGTACGGAATGAAAAATAAACTACTAAGTGTACCCTTCACTCAACAGTCTTCGGTGAAACTAAATAGATTATTCATATTTGCAAACCCATTTTAAAGTTTCCTTACCCAAACAACCATAAACCAAAACAAACAACCATTTAAACAAAATTTCCATTTCATTCTTATTAATTTCATTTCATACATTTGTTATTTGATTTCCTTTTTATTTATACAATGTTTTTTTTTCTTTTCTTTTTATCTTCATTTATTTACAGTATTCATCTTTCTGCTTATTTTATTAATAAATAGCGTCAATCATTTACTTAAGTTTATTATCTTTCATTTATAATACTTAAATTTATTTATTTACTTTCATTTATTACTAAATTCCATTTATAATATTTACCTTTCTATTTTAATTAGTAGTCTTTTTAATTACACTTAAGATTATAATATTACTTATATAATATCTATTACAATTTCTTATTAACATTTCAACTTTTAATATTCGGTAAGTTATATATATATTTATAAGGATGTAATTGAAAGTTAAACAAGTTTATTCTATTTTCATAATAAATTTAATGTTCAATAATAATATCCTTGTTTTATACGTTACACATTTCAATTTCTTTTAATTTCCATTTATAAACTTAGCATTACATCTCTTATTTCTTTTAGAGGTTTCAATTTATTAATTACCTACGTTCCAATTCACTACAGTAATTGAAACTATTAATTAATGGAAACTTAAGAATTAAATACCGGGTTTTATTCAAAAATCATTTCAAAATAATAGGTAAACATATGCTTGCACTTAATATATCCAATTATAATTAAAACAATTTAAAATATATATTTATTTATCAAAATAAATCTGTAGTAAAACTACTACAATGGCCTTCCCACTTCGAAACTTGAAAATGAATGTCGATGATGCGTGAACTCATCACCGAAATTATTTTCCAGCGACAGATAGGGGAGTACAACTTATTTCTTGTCTAAAATTTCTTTAAAACAATTCTTTCAAATTATATTGAAATATTTATACCAGAAATTACCTTTAAAATATGATTACTATATTTCAAAATTATTCGAAAGAAATTTCAAAAATCCTGAAACTAAAACTTTAAGTTTCCAATTTCATTTATCTTATTTTCAATCTTATTACGGCTATTAATTATAAATTTATTTCCTAACAACCAATAGATTGCAACCAAATATATATATATATATATATATATATATATATATCATTTAAAATTTTATTTTATATATAGAAAATATAATAGGAAAAATTATTTCACACGCCTATATTAAAAACAAATATTATGTCGGTCTGTCCTATTAAGTGTTTAGAAATCCCTATTGATGTCACAACGTCCCATGCACAAACCAGAATTTATAAATACAAAACGAAACACATTAACACAATATTAAAACCTTTTTATAACACTAACAAATACGCTCTCTCATATATATACACTCAGCGACTCCCATAGGGTATTACTACCTTATTAGCAAAGAGTCAAACCCCATAAAGCTAAGGTTTATCGCTAAACCTGACTCTGATACCAAATGTAATATCCCGCCTTTTCGCATGCTTTAAATTGACTCACGTGCCAATTCAAACCATACGGAAGAGCGGATTGTTATGGGATAAATAAGAAAAATAAGAAAGAAATAAAACAAAATAGAATCTCACAGCGGAAGGATAAAATATAATAATCAATATACAGTTCATAAAACTGGTTACAAAACATTAGATTTTTCTTTATACAATAAACATCAGAATTCACATACCAATAAATATCAATGCAGCGGAATACAGTGTGTAGTGGAACCATATAATATATAATAAAAATAATGATGATGAAATCCTCGTCTTCGTCCTCCAGAAATAAAGTCTTCGATCCTGAAATGCTTGGACTGACCCAAGCGAATTGAAAAGACAAAACACTCGAGTGAAAACCAAAGATCTTATGTAAGTTAAATCAACAGAATTAAATATGAGTGTAGTAACTCAAGAGATGCTCGGGATTTACATCTCCTAAGGATCCGTTAAACTATTTACTATGTAGTATATTTCGCTATTATAATAGTGTCTAATTGTAAAATAAACTTACTTTTAAATAGCATTAAGGCTTTACATTTTCCACCTTAACACGTAAAAGACCAATAGTCTATACAGTACCGTAATACCTCCTGATCGTGAGGCTATCAGAGGATACTTCATAGATACGACACAAGTAGAAACTCGTACAAGGCGCGATAGGGTAGGTGACACGGCACAACTAGGAAATGCCAGGGTAGATATACCAATTACGCTTCCTAGTCGGTGGTAACGCGTAGCCGCAGCTACCGCCCTCCTCGAGCCACACTCCCAAATCAAATAAATCAAAAGTGACCACCGAACAAAACCAAAGTCAAAGTAGAATATCGAAGGAATGTGTCTTATCAAAGGTGCTACCTCAATTAACCCGTCAATCGCTCTTGTTTTAGCCACCTTATGCCAACTCACTGGAGTTGGGTCCACGTATTTACCTCAAAGGAAACGTCGCCACCATCCTACTTCATTATGTAATCTCCACCGCGTACACGGTTGTTAAAGTGGTTTTCGGAGTTGGCAGAGAGTATGACAACTTCCGATCCCGGTCTCTTCAACAACCAAACTTTATTATAACACCGCAGTCTTTTCAAAATATTTTATACTTTAAACCAAAATAAAACATCCATTTCAAACCATATAAACACGATATCATTTCTATTTTAAAACCCAAATCAATATGATCTTATTTTTATTTCAAATATATCCTTTTCCAAAAAATCATAATACTTTCAAATATATATACACTTTAAACCCATAGCTTCGAACATAATTTTCAATACTTAAATGGTTTAATAATAAATTACTTTATAAAGTAAATTTAACTTTTCTAAATTTCTCAAATCAATTCCAAATATAGATTTGAATTCCCAAATAAACCATTAAATTTCCATATATTTCAAAGTTTACATAATCCATCATTTCAAAACTAAATTTTTAATTATATATATATATATGCCAAATTCACTTTACTATTATTTAGTTTTGAAATACTTACTTAATGAATCCAGTATGCTTTAAATAAAACTTTCAATTTCAATAATTGAATATTCCTCAATTTATTTAGACGAGATATATTCACTTAAATCATCTTAAACACGAATTTGGTTATAACACCATATTTTTTTAATCTAAATTCCACTAAGATCTTAATTAAATAAAATCTAAAAACAATTTCAAACTATCTTCTCAACTTTGATTTAGAAAACTCAATATAAACTCTATATTGGAATATAATTTAAATAAATACTTATCCATAATATATTTTAATAAAATCAACTTTATGATTTAACTTACTTCGTACTTTAAACAATTTTGTACATAGCTTAAAACAAAGAATTTGACCATATATAAAATAACCTTTATCAAATATCCGAGATCAATATCTCATAAAACCATATATATATTTTTTTTAAAACCATAGGAAAATTATTTCAAATATATATATATATATATATATATATATATATATATACACATACCGCGGTGCCTGTATAAAATTTTCTATCCTATGGTCAAGTGATACGGATATTTATCATTTCAATCCGCAATTTAAAAATAAGAATGTGGTTGTAGATCATTTCAAACCGCAATCTCGAATGAGATGAAAATGCATAATAAGTTGCAGTTTATAACAATATACAATACAGCATCCATTCATCCAATATCATCCATCAACCACTTATCACAATCATCATCAAATTCAAACAATACATCAATATACAACAGGTAATGAATAACAGGCATTTACCTGCAGTTTATTATGTAAAATTAATTAACTGATAAATTTAACTAGCATTTTATATGCACAATAAATTAACTAACAATTTAACTATCAGTTTGTATGCAATAATAAATTTAAATAAAAATTTAGTTGGCAGTTTATATGCCATAATGAATTAAATAACAAGTAAATTAAATGAATGCAAATTAACTGAGATAATGATGAAATATATGCCCAACAACGATAAATAAATTTCTAAGTACATCATAAATCAATCTAACAAACATAAGGAATCTTAGAGGTTTTGAGTGGGTTAAAACACTCACCTTTTGAATTTAAATTGAATTTAAATCCAATTTAAACCCAAAAATTCAACAGCCTCATAATTTGTCCAAACCAACGTCAAAGTTTCCAAAATTTAATTACGATCCTAACGTAAGATACCGTGTGAAATTCTGATATCGTTTATGTGGAATTTATAATGATTTAAACATTTAAATTCCAAAATAAAATAAAATAAATAAATAAACAAGCCCCTACTTACCGTCCACGTCATCAACTTCACAGAACTGAAACCCTAATTTTTTCTACAGGTCGCAAAAACATTACGTAGCCGCCACCGTTCTCTCGATTTGTCGCCACTACCCGTCCACTTTCGTGATGACCAGAGATCACCACTGGGTTTGCCGTGTCAGGCCGCCCCTCCCAAGGCCGAGGGACCCCTTTTTGCCGCACAAAACACGATTACCTCCGCGAGCTATACGGCCAATTTGAGGCGAATTCTGGTGCCAATATCAGGAACTAACCGTATGGATCGAACCACCTTGCTCCCCTCTACTCGGCTGTGCCCTTCGAATGCCATGAAATTGGCGATCCACCGTCGATTTAAACCCGAGGTCAATGGATGGCCGAGGTTCAACATGAATTTCAGAGCCAACGTTGCAACGAATTGAAAAACGAATTACACCATTGAATTACGCTGGTCGAGAGCTTCAACATATATTTTTTCGAATTTTTCTGGGGAGTTTGGATTTTCACTTAGTTTTGAATTGGAATTGTAATTTGGGAATTTAGGGTTTGCAGTCATTGGAAGAGGAGGAGCTGATGGAATTTTATGCACAGACAATTGAGAATAGATGTAGGCTAGGGTTTATAGTAGGATATTTATAGAGAAAGTTGAAAAAAGAATGAATCGGATCTATTAGATATACCGCTAAACGATATATGGCCCAAAAGCCCATTTCGACACTGGAACGAAATTGGGTCAATCCATATATCAAAATAGGTGTTCTTAAATATTTTAAACGCAATGGAAAAGGTTTCAGGTCCAAATTCCATCGTATGGAGAAGTTATGCTAAAATCAATATTTTCAAATTGATTTCAATTAAATCATTTCAAGGCGTTTCACGTTCGTACGATCAAATGACAAGTCTGATCGCTACGAAACATGAAACCCTACTTTAATTCACTGATACGGATCCGATGAAACTGGTTTCATCGAAATCCGAGTCAGTGGCCAAAATGGCTATTTTTATATTAATTAAATAAAGAAAATTTAGTCAATTTAATCAATTTTTCAATTTGAATTTGATAATTACCAATTCTTATCATTTTAAATTTTCCAATCATTTACATTGATTTAAACCAAATTTAAATGTCAATTTAGAGAAGATTAATTTATAAATTTCAACATAAATCCTCAATTGCATTAAATTCAAAATTATAAATAAAATTTCCAATAATTCCATTAAATTCCCTTTTCATTTATTATTTAATTCATTGTTATCAAAAGGGTGCAATTTACATTGGTTCCCGATTGTTTACATTTGATTTCTTAGATTTCATCTACATTCCCTTTTAGGAAATAATTTAAATATTAAATTTTCATTAAATTGCAAAAATCATACTATCGTAATTAAATTCAATTAAATAAATAAATGTTGATTCCCATTCTTATTATTCAAACAAACATTATCTTATATTTAACATTTGTTTACGTTTCATTACATGATACTTCTATATACATCTTAGATTTGTATAAATGGTTAAAATGTGAAATCTTGTCTATTTCACATATTAATTAAGGTTTTAAAACCAATTAATAAAATTTTCTTAGTCCAACCCTTTTTACCCAATCAATAATTATCCAATAAATAAGGATAACATTTGTTTACCCTAATTTGTACTAATATAACCTTAAATTAGATTAATTTCTATTGATTACCCATTTTAATTTATTAGACTCCACTAACGTTAAATTACATTTAAGTTATCACTAACGGAAAGGTGTTGAAATTGATTACATACACCGTCCTCATCCTATTAACAATTTGATGAATTTTCATTGATTCGTAGCTATTGCATTAATATCCACAAATTCCATCCACATTTCTATTAATGTAAAATTTAATATTAAATTCCACTTATTTCCATTAATTCACTTATTGAATTTTAACTTTCAAATAAATTAATAAATCTTGATTTTCACTCCTAAAATCCACCACTTGTTACATTATAAATGAAATTAACATTGGTTACATCTTAGGGGATTAACAATCTTAAATGACAAATCAATTTATCCTAACTGCACAATTAGGTCAATTAACTGCAATTGATTTCATATTAAATTGAATAAATTATCAATTGAAATTTTAACAAATCCGTTACTTGATTTAAAACCTTGCTATTCAATAAATTGACATTTATAGGTGAAATTAACATCGACTTATATTAAATTTCATTAATGCATGCTTCATTCCATACTATTTAGTTATATTTGCCAAATATGTACCCTATTTACTATTTATATTCTTAATTAATTTACTTCCTTGGTGTCAAACTTAATAAGTTTTCACTTCCAACAATATTATAATTACCTACAGGACAATTGATCTTTATTTCATGAATTCATTAATTAATCCACTAAATGCCTCTATTTTCTTATATTCAATTTGTTACCATTTTAAGTTCGTTTTTATCAACAACATTCATTATAATTACTTATTTACAATTATTGCATTGGTTTATTCAACAGTTACTTTCTATTTACTCATTTTCTATTTTATATCCAAATGTAACAAATTTCACTATTCATTAATTACTGCCCTATAAATAAACCTACGTTTCTATTCAATTTACATTATTTCCAATTAATTGCAATATAAATTTTAAATTGTTAATTTTAATTTCAATTGCTACATCTAATTTCTAACATTCGTTCCAATATAAATTATAAGATTTTTATTTATTTCCTTCTAAATTTAACTAAAAATCTTATTAATTTAACTCATTTTAATTATCTAATTTTTACGGGTCGTTACACCTACCGAGATTTGGGGCGTGGATGGAGCTATACCGGGTGCACGTCGTGGTGCCATTGGATCATCCTCAAGACGATCGTGGGAGGTGCGGTTGCGACCCTAGTTTGGGAGCATGCAAATGCGAAGAAGGAAGGAGAAGCCTCGTGTGTGGCCCAGATCGCTTGGGCAACAGGCGTGATAATTCTAGGTATAATTTCAAAGAAAAGTAAATTTAATTTTATAAGTTTATCCTCAAGTTTTTAAAATTCATATCTTTGACATGCGTGGTCAGAATTCAATGGAACAAGAAGCGCCGGAATCGTAGTGACGCGATCTATGCTGCGGTGCTGGTTTGGAGACTATCAAAGCTAGCGGAATTTTTGGGTTAAATCGATCATGGTCGATTTAATTAAGAAATTTAAACGCTTGTTAAATTCAAGGTGAGTTAATCTCACTCACATTTGGAATTTACAGTTAATTTAAATAGTTAAAATGTAAATGAATGATTGATTGGTTGAATGTGGATATTATAATCAGTCTGGATATGATATTTTATCTGTTATGCTAAAGTTTGTGGATGCAGGGAAATAGGTTGGAGGGATCCAACTGGATTCCTCACAATATAGAAATTATTTTCATAATTGATGAAGCATTTTATTTATATACCGTGATAGATTAATTTGGAAATTAAATTGTGCCGTGTTATGATTGGATAAGTATAATTTGAGATTTTAAAATATAAATAAAGTAAATTGGAATTAAAGAGGATAGAAAGGGGAAATTTGAGTAATGAATTTAAGGGAATTAAATTCAAGAAATTAATTGAAATTTGAAGTGTTTGAAATTATGATTTAAAAAGGAAATGCGAATTTCTTTGAAAATAATAGTGAGATATTTTCTCTGGAAGTTAAGTATCATTCCAAAGAAAGCTTCAAAAAATATAAATTAGCGGTTTAAAACGTGTTTAGGATATTTAGAGAAAATACTACTTTTGATTATTTCAAGTACAAAGTAAATATTTATTTAAAGAATTTGTAGTACTCAATTATTTTAAAAGTAAAATAGTATTAAGTTTTCAAAAGGGAATTTTAATATAAATAATTGATTTAATAATTTTACTAAAAAAACGTAATTTAGTTTAAATTACTTAGAATCTCCCCTATATTTTCCCAAGTATTATTTTCTTTTAAATAATTTCTAGGAGCCGTATTTTAATAATTTAAGTACATATTTTAGAGAGTGATTTCCAAGAAATGGGAAATGTGTTGGAAATAAAAAGGTGTTCATTTTTAAAGTGTTGGCAGAGATTTACGGGATTTAAACGTAAATTCAAATTGAGATAAATCAAGCAGGATTTATAAAAGGATTCGTTGGTTTATTTTGAAAATTTATTAAGAGTTTTAAACCGGGATTTTAAAAGGAAGTTGAGTGTAACGTATGGAAATTTTCGACTTTCGAAAATTCAACATCGATACTCACTTTATCGACTGCCGAGAAATCGAAGGCCAAAAACCCGAAATGTTATGGGTTTTAAAAAGAATTTATGAAAAGAGAAGAGAAGAAGAGAGAAGATAGAAAATAGAGAGAAAAGAAAATAGAAAATAGAAGAGGGAAAAGATAGAAGAGAGAGAGGAAAGATAATAGAAGAAAATAGGATAGAGAACATAGAACGGAACAGAACACAACAGAACAATAACAGAATCTCACAATTCGCAGCGGAACAACATATAATAATAAATGAATAATCTTTAAACAAAGAACTATATCAGTTATTACATTTCATACATTTCATTATATCTTCATTACATCAGAGTGTACAACAACAACAACAAACAGTGCAGCGGAAAAAGAAATACTATATAAACTAGTAATACGCCATGCCATCCATCTTGCCTCCAGCAACTCCAGAATATCCAGAATATCTTGATAAACCTTAACTCTTGACTGCCCGTGTGGAAATTGGTGGGCACCCAGAGTTTAGGAAGGAAAACAATAAACTCCTAGTCAGTCATGTGACTGGTGTGAGAACTCAAAACAGTTTATTTATCTTTAAAATCAAAAATAGAGGAATATTTTTAAATTCAATTCGCAATGCTTTTAAAGATGAGACTACCATAAGGCCTCCCGCACACACACACAATGCAAACGCAGAATCGGAGGAGATTTCACCTTATGATAGTCAAAGATGTTTGATACGCATTTAAAAAGACATTTGATATTATTACTAGTGCATAGTGTAGGGGAAAAATTCATTTCGAAAGTAGAATATAAATCTTATCCAGGATAGACATTTCGAACTATGCCTACTATAGCTAACTATGTTCAATAGCAGGTTACCGCCACATTCCATAGCAGGTTATACAACTAAAACCGTACAAGTCACGTATTGTTTCTTTGGATTTCCAACGAATGATCAGGCCAAGGAACTTCCCATTGCCACATGAGAATGCCTCTGGATGGACATCCCCGAGAACCAAACCGGATCTCTACCAACACAAGGCCGGGTTACCCCTAACTGAGTAACAACTGACTGAATATGCCATCCCCCGGTCCTTTGGGACCTTTTCACCGAGCGCTCGCAATCAATTCACACAATCATAACAAAGTGTTTTCAACATGAGTAAGTATCTGGGCTCCATACCATGATACCACCCTTTTCCAGAAGGAAATGCACACATCCTAAAGGGCGCTACCCCTCATAACCTTGCTGCTTCTTTCCTGTTTTGACCATTCACGGGGTGTGAGGCTCGACGAAGTCACGTCCACAAAAACATACTTTATACAAAAGCCATGCTTTGGGTCAACAATCATAGAAATGATCACCAGGATAGACGATCAAATAAACGATCCTATCACAAAAAATCAACACAATGATCATTTACAGCAACACTCAGCATGTCACATTACCAAATTGGGAATATATCGCTGATAACATTCAACTACATAACCTCTGAGCTCGTACGTCTCAGAGAAGGGTGTTAAGCTAAAAGAATAAATTCTCCGCCACCAACAGAAATATATTTGAATGAAATCGGCTTTATATCTCAATTTGTAATGTCAGACATACAATCCATACAAGTCTGTTCCGGGCTCGAACAAAACCGAAGGCACTTACAAAGAAGTCCTTGCAATCCGGATATTCACAATCCTGATCGGATTTCCCATCACATATGGAGAACTCAATACCGGAGCAACTCGATGCAGAGTCAATCGACAGGTCATCCTATCGCTCTCGCAAATACCGGGTCTTCAACACCGAACTTCAATGCAATTCATAACGACGTATCACATATTCGGAATGGGTTATTCGACCCCATGGTCTTTTCCCGGTTAACCCGAATAGTGAGCGCTTATTCAAAAATAAGTGTGGCATTCAAATTCAAACAAATCATATCCAATACCGATTCAAAGGGAAATATTGATAGTCGGTTATTGAACTATCAATGGATATGCACAACATCACCAGATTCCAAATAATTTTCCAAATTATTTACTTTCCAAAATATCTTTACAAGACATATAATTTTCAATACTTCAAAATAAATCAATATTTATTTTTAGACAAATTCCCCTTTCCTTTATAAATTCCTTAGTGAATTTATAATTCCAAAATATCAATGAATATTCGATTTCAATTATTCATTTCAATTTATCTTCAAAAAGATAAATTCTCTAAACGTTTCATTTCACATTGGAAAAACATTTCCATACTTATTTATTCATAAGTAATTTACAAATTTTATTTATTTTCAACACTTGGAAAATATTCAATATACTTAAATCGAGATTAAGTATATATTTCATTCTTTAAGGAAATCATTCTCTTAAACATATTTATTTGGGCCAAAACGAATGTTACGTAAAACATCGTTACGACAACCCAAAATCACTAGTATAGGGATTCGAAATTTAAATAGATATATAAATCCCAATACTATACAAAACATTTCCTTTCGGAAATTATTTACTATAACAACAGTGTTATAGTCCACTATTTCCTTTTCATTTCTCGAAAACGTCTATTTCAACAATAAATGTTGAAATCTATGGTTTCGAATCTCAACACATTTTAAAACATCGTTAGATCGTTTTAATTCAATTTCAAATATCACATTCAAAACAATTTCTTTAACATATTATTCACTATTCAAAAACGTGAATATACTACGTTAACAACTTTCATCACTTCTATTCATTTTATTTCAAAGGATTATTCACAGTCAAAAATGTGAATATAACTCCATTAATAAGTTTCAACAATTTACTTATCAAAATAAGTCGTTTGCGAATTTATAAAACAACGTTTATAAATTCCTTTATTAAACTATTCAATTCCATATCTCAATGATATACTAACAGTTCATCTTATAAGTTAAATGCTTATAATTTCTTTGTTTACAAAAATCATTCTTTTTAAACTTCCCAATATAAAAATCTTATAACTTATAAGATTCATTCATTTATCCAAATATATTCTTTAATAACCTCACAAAATTCCTAAATCTTACTATTTATAAATTTCATTTATAACTTCACCATTTATAATTTTATAAATCCCATTCACATATGCAATCCATTTTCACTTCATTCAAACACTTATAAAAACTCGTTTTATAATTCAAATGTTTTAATTTATAAATATCAATTTATAAATCCTTTAATATAAATCAATTTATATTATTCTTTAAAACGTCTTTAATTTCCTTTATAATTTCATCCTTTCTCTTGATTTATAAAATAATCAAATTTTATAAATCCTATATTTAAACTTTTCACAATAATTCTAAAATATCTCGATTAAACTATTTTATAAAATCAATAGCATCATATTCTCAAAATTCAGTTTTTAACTGTATTTCACAAAAATCATAATTTTTATAACTTTAAAAATTATAACGTTTATTTATTTAAAATGGATCAATTCCAAAATTATTTTATAAAACGTATACTTTCTAAAATCACTTTAAAATCATTTTAAAATCCCAAAATCTGGGTCCAATGATGCTACACACCAAATAGTCAATCACGACAACAACGATATCATATATCAATATGATAATCAATCAAATATCAAAATATCTGAAATTAAATAAAAACTGTTGAGGAATCCAGTTGGATCCCTCCAACCTGTTTTCCTGCATCCACAAACATTAGCACAATACCAATTTCGCTCCAGTACGAAATTATCGCGGTATATGGGATTTAAAATATTATCCGCTTAATAGACGGCGCAATAGGGTCTCATCCGCTAAACAAAAAATGCGGGAAATCAATAACTCCAATATATACATATGCCAATATATATATATTGCTATTATATATATAATACCAATTTCACTGTTTATGAAATATTCGCGGTATATGTTTTTAATAAATAACATCCGCTTACTAACGGCGTATAATGTCTATTTTAACAATCAATAGATATCAATCATAATTCAAACATGCATTCAAATATTTTAAATCTAACTATTTAAAATAAAATCGAAACTAATTCGATTGAGTGAGAAGTTCTCACCTTGATTTTATATTCCGTTTTAGCGATTTATTTCGAATAAAATTAAACGGACGTTTAATTTTACCCAAAATTCTCACTAACTCCAAACGACTCCAATCCAATTTCATCGCGTAGTGCTCGTCCATACGATTCCAACGCAACTAGTTTCGCGCGTTTTCGACCTCGTATGAAAAAGATATGAATTTACAAAGTTATACGAATTTTTATTTATATAATTACAACATAACTTTTACAAATCTTATACCAAGCTAATCCTGGCCGTAGATCCATCCCACTACCATCATCAGGCCGAACGTTTTCCTCCTTCCCAAATCACGTTCTCCTTCCTCCAGACATCCATACGCACGGCCGAACCCATATATGAAAATTAGGGTTCGATTTTCGCCACCACTTCGTCGACTTCTAGCATGATCAGGATACACCATCGTGAAGCTCTCGACCCCCCCATGCTCGGCCTTAAGCTCATAGAGCTCGGCCTCATCATCTCTCGTGCGCACGTCAATGAACGTGGCACGCACGCACCCCCTTAGCTCCCTCCACGTCGCTCCAAACACGATCTCCACCGTTCACATCGAAGCTCTCGTTGTGATCTTCATCTTTGTAGTTCAAACCTAAGGCTAATTGTCGACGGATTTGGAGTAATCGAGGGAGGAAGTTGGGAGTTTTCTGGCCATTGAACCCTACAATGGCGGCTAGGGTTATAATTTAGGGTTTTGTGTTTTTATTTTTATTTTTTTAGAATGGTGGGCTATTTATAAGAAAATATCGAACACTATTCATCCCGGAAATTCCGAACTCCGATTTACGCGCCGTAACCAGCGTTTCTAGGGTTTACCCCGCGTTCCGGACACAATGGGATAGGTTTCGGAAGCTAATTCGGAAGCATGTGCGAGTTATGGCAATAAACGTTCAATTTGAATTAAACCGATTTATGCGATTTTCTAGGCGTTTCAATTTGTACCGGACAAACGGTAAATCCAATTGACACGAAATTTGAAACCTTACAATAATATCACATTACGGATCCGATGAAACTGGTTTCGTCGAAATCCGAGACTTTTTGAAAAATGGCTATTTTAACTCGTCAAATTAAAATTAAAAATAATTCGATGCGTTTCGAGCTGCCACGATCAAACGATAGCTTCGATTGACACGAAAATTGAAATCCGGTAATAACTAACTATTACGGATCTAATGGAACTAGTTTCGTTCAATTCTGAGACTGTTCAAAAATTGGCTATTTTCACTAGTCGATTAAATATTATAATATTCAATTTTTCACAAATTAACTTTTAATTCGATTTTAAAAGTTCTAAAATATCATTCAAACTTCAACATGATAAAATAAAATTTTACAAATCATTTTCAATCATATTTAACCCAATTTTCAATTATTTTCATAATTTAACATATTAAATTATCGATTTAATAATCCAATTAAATCCAATAATTCAAAATAAAATTTATTTGACTTATAAATTCACCTATTAATATTTAAAATTAATTAAATATTCATATTTTAATTATCAAAAATTCTGGGTCGTTACAATCTTCCCCACTTAAAAGAATTTCGTCCTCGAAATTATTAAGTAAGAAAAGTTACAGAATCTATTAATTTTCCAAAAATTCATAATTAAATTTCTTACAAATCTTTACTAAGTTTTCAAATAATACTTAGTTATCTTTTCAAAAACAACTACTATTGTTTAACTTTCCATTCTAAATCAAAGTTAATAGTTTTCAAAATTTTCCAATTTTCTCAAATTTTTTTCTAATGCCTTAAATTTCCGAAAAAATTCGCCATAGTCTCCTTTGCGCGGCTCGATCCGAAAAAAAATGACAGTATATATATCACAACTATACATCTCATCAAGTAACGAGGCATCCCGCAGGGAAAAAAGTGTAAAAGTACGATATTTAATCCGAGATATGTACCTTATATTTTATTAGCGAGCATATACGGCTAATATAGCGCGAAAGCGAGCTCCAAATGCGAAGCAAACGCGATCCGCACCTACTAATCACTCAACAAACAACATGAGAATCATGCATAGACAATAATATCAATATACAACATATAGCAACATAATAACTATATATGCTAACATAGCAAATGTAGTAAAAGCAACAAATGCAACCATCAACCAACTATCATTCATAACCAATAAATATTCATTCATATTCTCATTAATATTCAATGAATTGGTTCTTCAATTTAATCACATTTGATTTATTAACAGTGGATGTTTTCTAACATTCATTTTCAATTTGTTTATATTCACTAATTCATATTCAAGTTGGTTCACTTCCAAATCAAATTCAATTCTATTCAAATTTACTTACTTCTAATTTGAATTCAATTACATAGCTTTAAATTTCATTAATCAATTTCATTAACACTTAATGAATTCATATACAATCAACTAACAATCATATAACAATCAATGTATATTAATTACAACCAAATTCCTTTGCTTACAATTGGTTTAATTAATTGATTTTTTTTATTCTATTATTCAACTTTCTAATAACATTAGATTTTAATGAATTAACACTTATATTCATTATTTCATACCAATTATTCACATTCAACTGATTTACATTCAATCCAATTCAATTTCTAAAGTTGAATTTCATTTGCATAACTTTAGTTCACATTCATTTTTATTTACAATTCATATTCATAAATATATTCATATAGTTTCACTTCTTATATATATAAGTTTATTTCACAATTGTAAATCACTTTAATTATAATTCAATTCTTATAATTCTTTTTGCTTATACAATTCCTTTATTTAGATTATTCAAACAACTAAACAATTTATATACACTTTAATAATTCTGAAAAATTATTTCTTTTATATAAAATATATTCAAGGCAAAATTATTTCATTTACCCAATTTAAAACAATATTGTGTCGAATTGTTCTATTCAAGTGTTTAGAAACCCCTTCGGCATAGTCTTGCGGACCACGTTGACGAAAGTTCATATGCCACTCAATAAACCAATCATCACAATATAAAACAATTTTATATATTCACTAACAAATACGCTCTCATATCTATTATTACTCTCAAACTCATTCTAGAGTACTACTGACTCTATCTCTAATGAGTAATACCCAACAGAACCATGGTTGTCGCTTAACCATAAGCTCTGATACCAAATGTAACGTACGGAAATTTTCGACTTTCGAAAATTCAACATCGATACTCACTTTATCGACTGCCGAGAAATCGAAGGCCAAAAACCCGAAATGTTATGGGTTTTAAAAAGAATTTATGAAAAGAGAAGAGAAGAAGAGAGAAGATAGAAAATAGGGAGAAAAGAAAATAGAAAATAGAAGAGGGAAAAGATAGAAGAGAGAGAGGAAAGATAATAGAAGAAAATAGGATAGAGAACATAGAACGGAACAGAACACAACAGAACAATAACAGAATCTTACAATTCGCAGCGGAACAACATATAATAATAAATGAATAATCTTTAAACAAAGAACTATATCAGTTATTACATTTCATACATTTCATTATATCTTCATTACATCAGAGTGTACAACAACAACAACAAACAGTGCAGTGGAAAAAGAAATACTATATAAACTAGTAATACGCCATGCCATCCATCTTGCCTCCAGCAACTCCAGAATATCCAGAATATCCTGATAAACCTTAACTCTTGACTGGCCGTGTGGAAATTGGTGGGCACCCAGAGTTTAGGAAGGAAAACAATAAACTCCAAGTCAGTCATGTGACTGGTGTGAGAACTCAAAACAGTTTATTTATCTTTAAAATCAAAAATAGAGGAATATTTTTAAATTCAATTCGCAATGCTTTTAAAGATGAGACTACCATAAGGCCTCCCGCACACACACACAATGCAAACGCAGAATCGGAGGAGATTTCTCCTTATGATAGTCAAAGATGCTTGATACGCATTTAAAAAGACATTTGATATTATTACTAGTGCATAGTGTAGGGGAAAAATTCATTTCGAAAGTAGAATATAAATCTTAGCCAGCATAGACATTTCGAACTATGCCTACTATAGCTAACTATGTTCAATAGCAGGTTACCGCCACATTCCATAGCAGGTTATACAACTAAAACCATACAAGTCACGTATTGTTTCTTTGGATTTCCAACGAATGATCAGGCCAAGGAACTTCCCATTGCCACATGAGAATGCCTCTGGATGGACATCCCCGAGAACCAAACCGGATCTCTACCAACACAAGGCCGGGTTACCCCTAACTGAGTAACAACTAACCGAATATGCCATCCCCCGGTCCTTTGGGACCTTTTCACCGAGCGCTCGCAATCAATTCACACAATCATAACAAAGTGTTTTCAACATGAGTAAGTATCTGGGCTCCATACCATGATACCACCCTTTTCCAGAAGGAAATGCACACATCCTAAAGGGCGCTACCCCTCATAACCTTGCTGCTTCTTTCCTGTTTTGACCATTCACGGGGTGTGAGGCTCGACGAAGTCACGTCCACAAAAACATACTTTATACAAAAGCCATGCTTTGGGTCAACAAATGATCATAGAAATGATCACAAAGATAGACGATCAAACAAATGATCCTATCACAAATAATCAACACAATGATCATTTACAGCAACACTCAGCATGTCACATTACCAAATTGGGAATATATCGCTGATAACTTCAACTATATAACCTCTGAGCTCGTACGTCTCAGAGAAGAGTGTTAAGCTAAAAGAATAAATTCTTCGCCACCAACAGAAATATATTTGAAAGAAATCGGCTTTATATCTCAACTTGTAATGTCAGACATACAATCCATACAAGTCTGTTCCGGGCTCGAACAGAACCGAAGGCACTTACAAAGAAGTCCTTGCAATCCGGATATTCACAATCCTGATCGGATTTCCCATCACTTAGGGAGTCTCTATACCGTTGCAACTCAGTGCAGAGACAATCGACAGGTCATCCTATCGCTTTCGCAAATACCGGGTCTTCAACACCGATATTCAATGCAATTCACAACGACGTATCACATATTCGGAATGGGTTATACGACCCCATGGTCTTTTCCCGGTTAACCCGAATAGTGAGCGCTTATTCAAAAATAAGTGTGGCATTCAAATTAAAACAAATCATATCCAATACCGATTCAAAGGGAAATATTGATAGTCGGTTATTGAACTATCAATGGATATGCACAACATCACCAGATTCCAAATAATTTTACAAATTATTTACTTTCCAAAATATCTTTACAAGACATATAATTTTCAATACTTCAAAATAAATCAATATTTATTTTTAGACAAATTCCCCTTTCCTTTATAAATTCCTTAGTGAATTTATAATTCCAAAATATCAATGAATATTCGATTTCAATTATTCATTTCAATTTATCTTCAAAAAGATAAATTCTCTAAACGTTTCATTTCACATTGGAAAAAAATTTCCATACTTATTTATTCATAAGTAATTTACAAATTTTATTTATTTTCAACACTTGGAAAATATTCAATATACTTAAATCGAGATTAAGTATATATTTCATTCTTTAAGGAAATCATTCTCTTAAACATATTTATTTGGGCCAAAACGAATGTTACGTAAAACATCGTTACGACAACCCAAAATCACTAGTATAGGGATTCGAAATTTAAATAGATATATAAATCCCAATACTATACAAAACATTTCCTTTCGGAAATTATTTACTATAACAATAGTGTTATAGTCCACTATTTCCTTTTCATTTCTCGAAAATGTCTATTTCAACAATAAATGTTGAAATCTATGTTTTCGAATCTCAACACATTTTAAAACATCGTTAGATCATTTTAATTCAATTTCAAATATCACATTCAAAACAATTTCTTTAACATATTATTCACTATTCAAAAACGTGAATATACTACGTTAACAACTTTCATCACTTCTATTCATTTTATTTCAAAGGATTATTCACAGTCAAAAATGTGAATATAACTCCATTAATAAGTTTCAACAATTTACTTATCAAAATAAGTCGTTTGCGAATTTATAAAACAACGTTTATAAATTCCTTTATTAAACTATTCAATTCCATATCTCAATGATATACTAACAGTTCATCTTATAAGTTAAATGCTTATAATTTCTTTGTTTAAAAAAATCATTCTTTTTAAACTTCCCAATATAAAAATCTTATAACTTATAAGATTCATTCATTTATCCAAATATATTGTTTAATAACCTTACAAAATTCATAAATCTTACTATTTATGAATTTCATTTATAACTTCACCATTTATAATTTTATAAATCCCATTCACATATGCAATCCATTTTCACTTCATTCAAACACTTATAAAAACTCGTTTTATAATTCAAATGTTTTAATTTATTAATATCAATTTATAAATCCTTTAATATAAATCAATTTATATTATTCTTTAAAACGTCTTTAATTTCCTTTATAATTTCACCCTTTCTCTTGATTTATAAAATAATCAAATTTTATAAATCCTATATTTAAACTTTTCACAATAATTCTAAAATATCTCGATTAAACTATTTTATAAAATCAATAGCATCATATTCTCAAAATTCAGTTTTTAACTGTATTTCACAAAAATCATAATTTTTATAACTTTAAAAATTATAACGTTTATTTATTTAAAATGGATCAATTCCAAAATTATTTTATAAAACGTATACTTTCTAAAATCACTTTAAAATCATTTTAAAATCCCAAAATCTGGGTCCAATGATGCTACACACCAAATAGTCAACCACGACAACAACGATATCATATATCAATATGATAATCAATCAAATATCAAAATATCTGAAATTAAATAAAAACTGTTGAGGAATCCAGTTGGATCCCTCCAACCTGTTTTCCTGCATCCACAAACATTAGCACAATACCAATTTCGCTCCAGTACGAAATTATCGCGGTATATGGGATTTAAAATATTATCCGCTTAATAGACGGCGCAATAGGGTCTCATCCGCTAAACAAAAAATGCGGGAAATCAATAACTCCAATATATACATATGCCAACATATATATATTGCTATTATATATATAATACCAATTTCACTGTTTATGAAATATTCGCGGTATATGTTTTTAATAAATAACATCCGCTTACTAACGGCGTATAATGTCTATTTTAACAATCAATAGATATCAATCATCATTCAAACATGCATTCAAATATTTTAAATCTAACTATTTAAAATAAAATCGAAACTAATTCGATTGAGTGAGAAGTTCTCACCTTGATTTTATATTCCGTTTTAGCGATTTATTTCGAATAAAATTAAACGGACGTTTAATTTTACCCAAAATTCTCACTAACTCCAAATGACTCCAACCCAGTTTCATCGCGTAGTGCTCGTCCATACGATTCCAACGCAAGTGGTTTCGCGCGTTTTCGACCTCGTATGAAAAAGATATGAATTTACAAAGTTATACGAATTTTTATTTATATAATTACAACATAACTTTTACAAATCTTATACCAAGCTAATCCTGGCCGTAGATCCATCCCACTACCATCATCAGGCCGCACGTTTTCCTCCTTCCCAAATCACGTTCTCCTTCCTCCAGACATCCATACGCACGGCCGAACCCATATATGAAAATTAGGGTTCGATTTTCGCCACCACTTCGTCGACTTCTAGCATGATCAGGATACACCATCGTGAAGCTCTCGACCCCCCCTATGCTCGGCCTTAAGGTCATAGAGCTCGGCCTCATCATCTCTCGTGCGCACGTCAATGAACGTGGCACGCACGCACCCCCTTAGCTCCCTCCACGTCGCTCCAAACACGATCTCCACCGTTCACATCGAAGCTCTCGTTGTGATCTTCATCTTTGTAGTTGAAACCTAAGGCTAATTGTCGACAGATTTGGAGTAATCGAGGGAGGAAGTTGGGAGTTTTCTGGCCATTGAACCCTACACTGGCGGCTAGGGTTATAATTTAGGGTTTTGTGTTTTATTTTTATTTTTTTAGAATGGTGGGCTATTTATAAGAAAATATCGAACACTATTCATCCCGGAAATTCCGAACTCCGATTTACGCGCCGTAACCAGCGTTTCTAGGGTTTACCCCGCGTTCCGGACACAATGGGACATGTTTCGGAAGCTAATTCGGAAGTATGTGCGAGTTATGGCAATAAACGTTCAATTTGAATTAAACCGATTTAAGCGATTTTCTAGGCGTTTTAATTTGTACCGGACAAACGGTAAATCCAATTGACACGAAATTTGAAACCTTACAATAATATCACATTACGGATCCGATGAAACTGGTTTCATCAAAATCCGAGACTTTTTGAAAAATGGCTATTTTAACTCGTCAAATTAAAATTAAAAATAATTCGATGCGTTTCGAGCTGCCACGATCAAACGATAGCTCCGATTGACACGAAAATTGAAATACAGTAATAACTAACTATTACGGATCCAATGGAACTTGTTTCGTTCAATTCTGAGACTGTTCAAAAATTGGCTATTTTCACTAGTCGATTAAATATTAAAATATTCAATTTTTCACAAATTAACTTTTAATTCAATTTTAAAAGTTCTAAAATATCATTCTAACTTCAACATGACAAAATAAAATTTTACAAATCATTTTCAATCATATTTAACCCAATTTTCAATTATTTTCATAATTTAACATATTAAATTATCGATTTAATAATCCAATTAAATCCAATAATTCAAAATAAAATTTATTTGACTTATAAATTCACCTATTAATATTTAAAATTAATTAAATATTCATATTTTAATTATCATAAATTCTGGGTCGTTACATTGAGACTTTGAAACTTATTAATTGAGTTATAAAGAGAAGTAATATATCAATAGATATTTGGAAGAATAAATTCACGGTGGGAGTTTATTAAAGCAATGAGTAAATTTGTTTAAAAATAAATAGTGATTTATTTTTAAAGGATGCGAAGAGAAGTATATTTCCCTGGATAACCAAGTACGTTTTCAAAGCAAATTTTTAAGTATAAGTTAAAAGTTTTAATGTTGTTTAAAAGTATGTTTAGAAAATTTATTATTTCTAAATGTTTAAATTCTAAAGTAAGTATTTCTCAAATCTATTGTAGTGGTAATTATTTAAAAGGTGACTTGGTATTATGTTTTAAAAAGATAAAAATTAATTTTATGTTTTATAAAGTAATTTATTTTAAATATTCTTAAAGTATATATTTTTAATAAAGTATTAAAGTGGTTTTTAAATTTAAATGTTAAAGTATATTTTATAGTATAGTGTTTTAAAATTTGTTTTAAAATCAATTTGTTTGGACTTGGTTGTTTTTAGTGGAAATAAATATATAGGAATTTATTTCATGAGAAGAGTGTGGTTTGAAAGCTGTTTTCAAAAAGGTTTGAAAAGTAGAAATATATCTTGTGAAGATATTTTGATATTAATAAATAATTTGGAAAATTATTTATTGTTTGATGGATGTTTGAGAATGTTAATTGATAGTTAAATAACCAACTATCAATATTGGCCAATGCGTTGATCGTTTCGAAGAAACCGGGATCAGGATAATTTCTCGAAAGCCACTTCGATCCGATTTGTACATTTCGTGAGGAAGACGAGTTCGGAGTCGAAGATGGAGCAGTGAAGTGCAAGGGCTAGTCGCTACTAATCCTAAGAATGATTCCAAAATGAATGTAGTAGGAGTAGTGCCTTCGGTTCCGTTCGAACCTGGGACGGACTTGTATGGACGAATGCTTTCGGGACATCGTCAGGTGGACAATGGGCATTCTATGTGAAACGTTCTAAAAGGTAATGCTTAGCCTCAAGCCTCATCAACTGGGAATGACTGAAAATCAGGGGATATCCAGCAAGGCTAAGTGGGTAGCGCCCATTAGGGTAAGGTCATCCCTGTCTAGATGTCCCTTTTTATTTTGGCTTAGTGGTGTGGTTGCTGTAACGATCCCGGATTTTAACTAAGTTTAAATTGATAATTAATTTAATTTTTGAATAAAAATTTATGAAATAATTGGTAATTAATATAAAATTTTAGTTAAATTATGAATTATAATTGAGAAACTAATTGAGAAATGTATTTAAATTGAATTTGAATTAGGATTTATAAATAATGTAAAGATCAAAATATACTACAAAAATAATAAAAATAAATATAAACATACATGATAATAAAATTTAAGTTTGAAATACACTCATGTATTTAAAATATAAAAAAAACAAATTTGCTAAATGTAAACAACATATTAACTATAGAATGTCATTTATATTATAAAGTAAGAAGAACATGTAAGTATAGTAAAGTTGAACAAAAGGGAATATAAATAAGAATGCAAACTGGAAAACATAAACATCTTTGAGCTTGTATAAGACAGAAAATAATACTCAAATATGAACAAAACAAATTATATAAAGATAGGCTTGAACAACAAGGAACAAATAAATAAGTAGATAAGTACGTAGATTTTTACAAAGAGAAGACAAGCCTAATTAATGCAATATCATATCAGCACACAAAAGAAAAATATCAGCCTCCAAACCAAAGAAAAAGATCTCTGGTGAATTGTACAAACAAAATTTTTATACCCTGTATTGTACAAGACAATATAATTACTCAGTACTCTGCTTTCTTGTGTATCAAGCTTCATTTTAATTCGTCCATTCACAAGTGTGTAAATCTGAAGGAAATAATATTTCAAACTTAAACAAATTCAACTGAAACCAAATCAGAGAATTAAAGAAGGGAGCTTCAGCTTGCATATTTCAATCTGTGTCAAAAGAAAAGAAAAAGAAAAAGTCAGGCTAGAAATTCAGGCTAGGAAACAAACACACACACACACACACACACACACACATATATGAATTAACTTACAACACAAGACAAAAGCAATTAATGCAATATCTTTAGCATACAAATGAATATCACTTCAGTTGCCAAAACAACATTTCAGTTAATAAAAAAAATGTCATCTGCTGTACAAACAAATAATAACATCCCTGTAAACCTCTTTATTTATATCAACTTCTCATTCTATATTTTTCCACCAGAAGCTAAGCAAATCTGAAGTCATACCATCTCAAACTTAAACAAAATTCAACTTAAAAACATCAAACAAATTAGTAGCAGCTTCCAGGATTGTTTTCTGTTCATCTTCTCAACTGTTAGTAACCTTTGTTTTTATTAAACTTAAAAGTATAATCAAATCTACGTGTTTGCTTAAGTATTTTCTTTCAGTTATATATATATATATATATATATATATATATATATGTATGTAATGGCCCTATGTATTAGAGTTTACCCGTTCATATCTGTTCTGGGTTACTGGGTACAAATTACCAGAGAAAAACTCAATATATTTTCAACAAAAACATTTTTTGGGATCTGAGTTTAAAACAAAATGTGTTTGTTCACACTTGAGTAAAAATCTAAAAATGGTTTCAAGCGGTATGGTGATATACAACATCTAAGGATTTGATTTTTTCCAGAGAAACTCAAATATATGAAAAAATCGAACATGATAAATCAGTGATTCAAGTATATATTGTGAATTGTTATTCGAAAACTAAATTTTTAAAATAAAAATCTTGATTTTTCATCAAGTATGTTGAGAGCAGTTCCTTGTTGAACTAAAAATGCTTTTAAATCAATTTCCAGTGATCGCACCAATTTTAAATGTTGAAATTTTGTACAAAGCAAGTTTAGAGATTGATGATATTGGAAAAATTGTTAAATAAATTTTCTATTGCAAGAAATGTTAGAGCGAGTAAGATTTAGGGTTTAAAACTCGTTTTTGTCGATACTTGTTCTCGGAAGAACTGCGTCATCATCAGGGGTTTGTGATCGATCACACCCCAAGGGATCGATGCATAGCGACGTGACGGAGGTTTGGACGAAAAAGCATGGACTCCGGTGACGTCACGTGTTGGGACGAAGCAGATTTTTGGTGATCGAATGGGTTCAGGAAGAAGAGAGTTGGCCCTATACTCGCTCGATTTTGACTCGATGATGATTTTGTATCGTGGATGGCTCGAAACGACTGGGATGGTCGTTGATGACTTGTGTGGGATGGCGGCGATGACCGGAGTAGCTCTGATCATCGGTGCACGGATACGCGCACATCTATGTGCAGACTTTGTTTGTCGAAGAAGATGGGATTTGTCTCGAGACCCAGCTAGGAAATCTGGATGATGGTCCGTGTTTATCCTCTGGTTCATTCGCATGATCATTTCGTGTTATAAGCGTTTGAAAGTTAAAACATAACAAAAGGTTGTGTAGCTTGGGGATGGAAGTGGGTTCGTTTGCAAATTGACTCGAGTGTTTACTCGAGGTTTTTGGGTACCGGAGTCGAAGCAAGTGGAGGGATGCCTCGGGTTATATTTTGTTACAGTATTTTTTTACAGAAACCTGTAGTGTTTTGGTTTTTAAAATTTTAAACTGGAAATAAATTGTAAAGTGAAGTTTTGAACAAGTTTTAAATCGAAGTTAAATCAAAAATTAAGATTTATCTGTATTCCAGTTTTTAATAAGAGAAGTTTTTAAATTTGAGTATAAAGTGAAATTTTAAATTTATTTGAATTTGAAATGAAATTGGGTTTAAATTCCTTTAAACTTCTACTATATTATGAATAATTCTTTAACATGTGAATTTCAAAGTTTTAAATTGGTTGTAAACTTTGTTAAAGATAAATGGTTTTTCAGTTTAAATCTTGGATTTAAAAATGAAATTTAAAGGTAAAATTGAAATAAATGTTTTCAAATGTATAGATAAGAAAAGTTTTTTCTTAATGAAAATTTGAATTAATGATTTATATTTCATTTAATTATTAAGATAATTAAAATGGATTAATTGATTTATAAATAATTAATGGAGTGGATAATTAATCAATGTAATTAAAGGTTAATAACTTTAAAGAATAATTAATTAATATGGTTAATTAATTAAGGTAATTAAATTAAGAATAATTAATTAAAGGTTAATTAATGATTAAAGAATAATTAATAATAATTGTTTGTTATTAAATATTAATTAACCAGGATTGGTAATTAAATTCATAAGTAAATAATCTGATTATATAAATTGGATGATTAAATTGATCCTACTTATGGATGTTTGGATGCTATTGGACGTTAAATCGTTAAGTTATACCAAGAAATCCTCAGTTTCAACGACGCCCGAAAAAAGAATCGAAAAAGAAATTTTCCTACGAGAGAGGGGCAGGCGCCAGTATATTAATTGATAGTGGGACTGCCTTTTCTTTTTCATTTTCCTTTTTGATTGCAAGGAAGAAAATCAGGTTCAATGATGTTCCAACAGGCACAGGCCCAGATAAGTCGATATCTATGCTAAAACATTGGGAACAATATTCATCCTGCACCTTGGCTTCTGGCACAATGTACAACTCAGTAATAGATCTACAAGATCTCGCATTCAAGGCCTAGGTATGCTGGGGCGGCCTAGTATATTAATTGGGCGAAGTATGAACCAGGGGGCTTCTTCCTATTACTGATGTATAACTATTACGCACAAGACCTATTCCAGTTTACCTTCGCTGGTTCCAAGTTTCATTCATCTATTGCTTATTACTCACTCAAGTGGAATTATTAGTTAGTTCTTCCGAACTGCCATGTTGAGTGTTTTCTTATTATGATATCTCTACTGCATGATGCCTTGTGATATGAATTGTTTTAATTCAAGCTGTGATGTAATTTGTTCATATGAGATGTGATTAATTATCTGCAATGTAATTTATTATCTGTGATATATATATCTGTGATCTGCAAATCAAAGATAAGCGTGATAGCTCATACCGCTTATCAAATATATTATTGTATTTTAATCTGTAATGATGATGTTGCACTATTGCGTTAAACCCCTGAACTACACTTTACACACGCAAATGTGGATTTCACGAGGAAATCGGTTAAGTCACAGATTTTAACAATTTTAATAAATTGAAGTCAGGAATCCAAAAACAGTTTTAGAATTGGAATTGAGAACTTTTGAAAATGAGTTTCCAAAAATAAGAGTTATTTTTAAATAACTTAATAAACTTGAAATTCAGATCACTTGATTTAAATTTGAATTCAATATTTGAAACTGAATTCAATAACTTGGAAATTTTAGTCTAAAACATTATACAAGTCATAAAGGATGTTTATACGGGTTTTTAACCATTTAAAAAGTATGATTTTGGAAATTTCAATTGAAGTCCAAGTTTTATACTTGAATAACTTTAACTTATGAAAATGGTAATCGGTTTTTCCCAAACCGAAAACTAGTTGTTCCAATAATAACAGCTTTCATAAAAAGAAAGGATTTTCAATTTGTATCAAAAGGTTTCAAGTTTAAAATAAAATTGTAAAAAGTTTGGAGAACTATGAATTAACCTTTGTGAAGACGATTGAACCTTGTTTTGAAATCGAAGGAAGTTTCAAATGGTGTATCTTTTATTTTAAAAGATTTGAAATGGGGATTGTTTGAAAGTTATAAAGGGAGTTTTTGGTTTTATAATTGGACAAGTTAATCTAATTCAAAATGGAATTGTCTTGTAAAGCCGTGAATGAATCTTTTGGAAATTGGTGAACTTTGTGAATTGAAACTTTTTGTTTAAAAGATTTGAAATGGTAATTTGTTTGAACCATTTGAAAGATAAGTTGTGACTTAACTGAAATCCCAGTATCTATATGATTTTTTAAGTATTGCGCTCATTTTTCGGTTTAGCCAGGGGGGGACCTTTGTGTCATATAACCCATTCCGAATAGTGATACGATGATATGGATAGCATTTGAAGACCGGTGGTGAAGACCGGGTATTTGCGAGAATGATAGGATGACCTATCGATTGTCTGTGCACTGAGTCGCGCCGGTATAGAGATTCCCTAAGTGATGGGAAGTCCGATCGGGATTGTGAATACTCGGATTGCAAGGACTTCTTTGGAAGTGCCTTCGGTTCTATTCAAATCCGGAACAGACTTGTATGGATTGTATGTCTGACATTATGTTTTGAGATATAAAGCATATTTCTTTCAAATAGATTTCTGTTGGTGGCGGAGAATTTATTCTCTTAGCTTAACACCCTTCTCTGAGACGTATGAGCTCAGAGGTTATGTAGTTGAAGGTTATCAGCGATATACTCCCAATTTGGTAGTGTGGCATGCTAAGTGCTGCTGTGTGTTGATGATCATTTGTGATCAAAGCATGGCTTTGTGAAAAGCGTAGCTTTGTGGACGAGACTTCGTCGAGCCTCACAACCCGGTAATGGTCGAAATAGGAATCGTGGCAGCAAGGTTTCAGGGGTAGCTCCCCTAGGGTATGACCATTCCTTCTGGAAAAGGGTAGTATCATGGTATGGAGCCCAGATACTTACTCATGTGGGCAATGTAGTATTTATTATTACTGTGTGATGTTGTTGGTGTAGAGGTACCTCATATAAAGGTCCCAAAGGACCGGGGTGGCATATCTGAGGATTTATTCCACGGGATGTAGGTAGCCGGCCTTGTTTGGCAGAGAGCTGGGTGAGTTCTAGGGGCGTCCCGCCAGAGGCGTTCCCATGTGGCAATAGGAAGTTCCTTAGCCTGACCATTTGTTGGAAAATCCATTCATCCAGTACGCGCCGTGTACAGTTTTAGTTGGATAACCTGCCATTCACTTATGGTGGCCACCACTGTTTGGATGGTAGCTATAGTAGGCATAGTTTGAAATGTCTATGCTGGCTAAGATTAATATTATATTTTTGAAAGGTTTTCTGCATTATGCACTAATAATAATATCAACAAGAAAGATTTTGCGTAGTAAGCATGTTTGACTATCATAAGGAGAAATCTCCTCCAATTCTGCGTTTGCATGGTGTGTGCAGTGGGGGGCCTTATGGTAGTTTAATTTTCCAAAAAGCATTGTGGTTTTCAATGTTTTAAATGCTTTTGTTCGTTTTTAAAGATAAAAGCTGTTTTCGTTGCTCACACCAGTCCCACGACTGACCTGGAGTTTATTGTTCCTTTTCTATACTCTGAGTGCCCACAATTTTCCACACGGGAAGTCTAGAGTTGGGTTTTTCAGATAGTCAAATAATAGGAATTGATTCGATAGCCTTCGAAGCATTTTGGATTGTGGATCGCATTTTCTACTCTTCAGCATTCGTAGCTGATTTTTCTTACCTTGGTGTGGTTGTTCGAGCTATCTTTAGTTTGGAGATGGTGTTGCAATTGCTTTCTGGAGATGTATTCTACTGAAGACATTATCTTTCCGCTGCTATTTCTTGTATCTCTGATAGTATTGATATTTAGTTGTATCAGATATTGTATCAAACATTGTATATAAAATGATATTATTCATTTTTCTTCCGCTGTGTTGTACTTGATGTGTTATAAGCTCCGGTGCGAGTCAAATTTTAACGGTTGAATCTGCGGCTTTCGAGTACAAGTGAAGTACGGGTGTCGATTTTCGAACGTTGAAATTTGGATCGTGACATTTTGGTATCAGAGCTAAGGTTGAACTTTAGCTCAGGAGTATAACATATTAAGTAACTCATTAGAGATAGGGTGAAGCATACCCTAGAATGAGTATATCCCGAAGATATCTATCCATATGCCTCAGTAAATTCTCTTACTATCCACTGATAGTGTGTATGAGGGCAAGAAAAGGATGAGATAGGGGACAGGGGAGTACCACTACAAATGGTCAATACCCTACGATAGCGGAAACAATATTTCTCTTCTCAATCTCCTTTGATTCGATTCCAATTCCTTTTGATTGCTTCGTGACAGCTCCAGAAAGAAGTTTCGGTGTGATGATGGCCCTACGAATCGTTGTAGAAAATTCTTACTTCGTATCTTCATCGGTTTCTTATCAGTTTTTCGATATAAACCTTAATGAATTTGAAGTTTAGAAATTGAAAACTTTAAATGAATTAGAAATTTTAAATTGAGTTAAATTAATATAGGGCTGAATTTGAGTTGAATCGATAAAACGATTTCATTTAAAACCAAATTTGAAATTCTATTATAATTTCTTATGTAGATTGAAGTCCGAAGAGGGACAAGTTGATGTATACTTTTAGATATTCTGACTTGAATTTGGTGTTTGAGAAATTGTAGGAGATTGAATCTATCTATCTTTTTTTTCTGGGGTCCGATATATTCTACGAGTGGTTAGTAATCCCATCGAACTAATTAGTGCCCCTGCATATTCGTAGATCTGCTGACCCGAATATCTTATGCAATATTAAATGATTTTGTTCTCATATCTATTATTGATATTCTGATTTGGTAAGCCAAATGCAGAATAGATATTCAGTTTGATTAGATGAAACATTCTTCATCTATCATTGTTATCTCCTTGGCAAATTTTGGGGACGAAATTTCTTAAGGGGGAATCTGTAACGATCCTGGATTTTAACTAAGTTTAAATTGATAACCAATTTAATTTTTGAATAAAAAATGTGAAATAATTGGTAATTAATATAAAATTTTAGTAAAATTATGAATTATAATTGAGAAATTAATTGAGAAATGTATTTGAATTGAATTTGAATTGGGATTTATAAATAACGTAAAGATCAAAATATACTACAAAAATAATAAAAATAAATATAGACATACATGATAATAAAATTTATGTTTGAAATACACTCATGTATGTAAAATATGAAATAAACAAATTTGCTAAATTTAAACAACATATTAACTACAGAATTTCATTTATATTATAAAGTAATAAGAACATATAAATATAATCAAGTTGAACAAAAGGGAATATAAATAAGAATGCAAACTGGAAAACATAAACATCTTTGAGCTTGTACAAGACATAAAAAAGTACTCAAATATGGACAAAACAAATTATATAAAGATAGGCTTGAGCAACAAGGAAGAAACAAATAAATAGATAAGTATGTAGATTTTTAAAAAGAGAAGACAAGCCTAATTAATGCAATATCATATCAGCACACAAAAGGACAATATCAGCCTCCAAACCAAAGAAAAAGATCTCTGGTGAATTGTATAAACAAAAAATTTATACCCTGTATTGTACAAGACAATATAATCACTCAGTACTCTGCTTTCTTGTGTATCAATCTTCATTTTAATTCGTCCATTCACAAGTGTGTAAATCTGAAGGAAATAATATTTCAAACTTAAACAAATTTAACTGAAACCAAATCAGAGAATCAAAGAAGGGAGCTTCAGCTTGCAAGTTTCAATCTGTGTCAAAAGAAAAGAAAAGGAAAAGGTCAGGCTTGAAATTCAGGCTAGGAAACAAAATACACACACGCGCGCGCGCACACACACACATACGAGTTAACTTACAACACAAGACAAAAGCAATTAATGCAATATCTTTAGCATACAAATGAATATCACTTTAGCTGCCAAAACAACATTTCAGTTAATAAAAAAATGTCACCTACTGTACAAACAAATAATAACATCCCTGTAAACCTCTTTTATTTATGCCAACTTCACATTCTACTTTCGTCCACCAGAAGCTAAGCAAATATGAAGTCATACCATCTCAAACTTAAACAAAATTCAACTTAAAAACATCAAACAAATTAGTAGGAGCTTCCAGGATTGTTCTCGGTTCATCTTCTCAACTATGAGTAACCTTTTTTATTATTAAACTTAAAAGTTTAATGAAATCTGTGTGTTTTCTTAAGTATTTTCTTTCAGTTATCTCTCTCTCCATATATATATGCATATGTAATGGCTCTATGTATTAGAGTTTACCTGTTCATCTCTGTTCTGGGTTACTGGGTACAAATCACTAGAGAAAAATTCAATATATTTTCAACAAAAACATTTTTTAGGATCTGAGTTTAAAAAAAATGTGTTTGTTTACACTTGAGTAAAAATCTAAAAATGGTTACAAGCGGTATGGTGATATACATCATCTAAGGATTTGATTTTTTCTAGAGAAACTCAAATATATGAAAAAATCGAACATGATGAATCAGTGATTCAAGTATATATTGTGAATTGTTATTCGAAAACTAAATTTTTAAAACAAAAATCTTGAT
This sequence comes from Allium cepa, assembly GCA_030765085.1. Taxonomy (NCBI): domain Eukaryota; kingdom Viridiplantae; phylum Streptophyta; class Magnoliopsida; order Asparagales; family Amaryllidaceae; genus Allium; species Allium cepa. The sequence goes on along the minus strand of CM060937.1, from coordinate 760,020,598 downwards.
TTTTCATCAAGTATGTTGAGAGCAGTTCCTTGTTGAACTAAAAATGCTTTTAAGTCAATTTCAGCGATCGCAGCAATTTTAAATGCTGAAATTTTGTACAAAGCAAGTTTAGAGATTGATGATATTAGAAAAATTGTTAAATAAATTTTCTATTGCAAGAAATGTTAGAGCGAGTAAGATTTAGGGTTTAAAACTAATTTTTGTCGATACTTGTTCTCGAAAGAACCGCTCATCATCAGGGGTTTGTGATCGATCGCACCCCAGGGGATCGATGCATAGCGGTGTGACGGAGGTTTGGACGAAAAAGCGTGGACTCCGGTGATGTCATGCTGTGGGACGAAGCAGATATTTTGTGATCGAATGGGTTCAGGAAGAAGAGAGTTGGCCCTATACTCGCTCGATTTTGACTCGGTGATGATTCTGTATCGTGGATGGCTCGAAATGATTGGGATGGTCGTTGATGACTTGGGTTGGGTAGAGGCGATGACCGGAGCAGCTCCGATCATCGGTGCATAGATACGCATGCATCAGGTGTCAGACTTTGTTTGTCGAAGAAGATGGGATTTGTCTCGAGACCAAGCTAGGAAATCTGGATAATGGCCCGTGTTTATCCTCTGGTTCGTTCGCATGATTATTTCATGTTGTAAGCGATTTGAAAGTTAAAACATAACAAATGGTTGCATAGCTTGGGGACGGAACTGGGTTCGTTTGCAAATTGACTCGAGTGTTTACTCGAGATTTTTGGGTACCGACCTCGAAGCAAGTGGGGGGATGCCTTGGGTTATATTTTGTTACAGGTTTTTTTTTACATAAACCTGTAGTTTTTGGTTTTTAAAATTTTAAACTGGAAATAAATTGTAAAGTAAAGTTTTGAACAAGTTTTAAATCTAAGTTAGATCGAAAGTTAAGATTTATCTGTATTCTAGTTTTTAATAAGCGAAGTTTTTAAATTTAATATAAAGTGAAATTTTAAATTGATTTGGATTTACAATGAAATTGGGTTTAAATTCTTTAAACTTCTATTATAAGATGAATAATTCTTTAACATGTGAATTTCAAAGTTTTAACTTGGTTGTAAACTTTGTTAAATATAAATGGTTTTTCATTTTAAATCTTGGATTTAAAAATGAAATTTAAAGGTAAAATTGAAATAAATGTTTTCAAATGTATAGATAAGAAAAGTTTTATCTTAATGAAAATTTGAATTAATGATTTGTATTTCATTTAATTATTAAGATAATTAAAATGGATTAATTGATTTGTAATTAATTAATGGAATGGATAATTAATCAATGTAATTAAAGGTTAACTTTAAAGAATAATTAATTAATGTGGTTAATTAATTAAGGTAATTAAATTAAGAATAGTTAATTAAGGTTAATTAGTGATTAAAGAATAATTAATAATAAAGGTTTGTTATTAAATATTAATTAACCAGGATTGGTAATTAAATTCATAAGTAAATAATATGATTATATAAATTGGATAATTAAATTGATCCTACTTATGGATGTTTGGATGCTATTGGACGTTAAATCGTTGATATCTCTATTGTGTGATGCCTTGTGATATGAATTGTTTTAATTCAAGCTGTGATGTAGTTTATTCATATGAGATGTGATTAATTATTTGTGACGTAATTTATTATCTGTGATATATATCTGTGATCTGTGAATGAAAGATAAGTGTTATAGTTTGCACCGCTTATCAAATATATTATTGTATTTTAATCTGTGACGATGATGTTGCACTATTGTGTTAAACCCCTGGACTACACTATACACACACAAATGTGGATTTCATGAGGAAATCGGTTAAGTCACAGATTTTTAACAATTTTAATAAATTCAATTCTGGAATCCAAAAATAGTTTTGGAATTGGAATTGAGAACTTTTGAAAATGAGTTTCCAAAAATAAGAGTTATTTTTAAATAACTTAATAAATTTGAAATTCAAATCACTTGATTTAAATTTGAATTCAATATTTGAAATTGAATTCAATAACTTGGAAATTTTAGTCTAAAACATTATACAAGTCATAAAGGATGTTTATATGGGTTTTTAACCATTTAAAGAATACGATTTTGTAAATTTCAATTGAAATCTAAGTTTTATACTTGAATAACTTTAACTTATGAAAATGGTAATCGGTTTTCCCCAAACCGAAAACTAGTTTTTCCAATAATAATAGCTTTCATAAAAAGAAAGGATTTTCAATTTGTATCAAAAAGTTTCAAGGTTAAAATAAAATTGTAAATAGTTTGGAGAACTATGAATTAACCTTTGTGAAGACGATTGAACCTTGTTTTGAAATCAAAGGAAGTTTCAAATGGTGTATCTTTTATTTTAAAAGATTTGAAATGGGGATTGTTTGAAAGTTATAAATGGAGTTTTTGGTTTTATAATTGGATAAGTTAATCCAATGCAAAATGGAATTGTCATGTAAAGCTGTGAATGAATCTTTGTGAAATTGGTGAACTTTGTGAATTGAATCTTTTTGTTTAAAAGATTTGAAATGGTAATTTGTTTGAACCATTTGAAAGATAAGTTGTGGCTTAACTTAAATCCTAGTATCCATATGATTTTTAAGTATTGCGCTCATTTTTCGGTTTAGCCGGGGGAGGACCTTTGTGTCATATAACCCATTCCGAATAGTGATGCGACGATATGGATAGCATTTGAAGACCGGTGGTGAAGACCGGTTATTTGGGAGAATGATAGGATGACCTATCAATTGTCTCTGCACTGAGTCGTGCCGGTATAGAGATTCCCTAAGTGATGGGAAGTCCGATCGGGATTGTGAATACCCGGATTGCAAGGGCTTCTTTGGAAGTTCCTTCGGTTCTGTTCGAACCCGGAACAGACTTGTGTGGATTGTATGTTTGACATTACATTTTGAGATATAAAGCAGATTTCTTTCAAATACATTTGTGTTTGTGGCGGAGAATTTATTCTCTTAGCTTAGACCCTTCTCTGAGACGTATGAGCTCAGAGGTTGTGTAGTTAAAGGTTATCTTCGATATACTCCCAATTTGGTAGTGTGGCATGCTAAGTGCTGCTGTGTGTTGATGATCATTTGTGATCAAAGCATGGCTTTGTGAAAAGCATAGCTTTGTGGACGAGACTTCGTCGAGCCTCACAACCCGGTAATGGTCAAAATAGGAATCGTGGCAGCAAGGTTTCAGGGGTAGCCCCCTAAGGTATGACCATTCCTTCTGGAAAAGGGTAGTATCATGGTATGGAGCCTAGGTACTTACTCATGTGGGCACTTTAGTATTTATTATTACTGTGTGATGTTGTTGGTGTAGAGGTACCTCGTATAAAGGTCCCAAAGGACTGAGGGTGGAATATCTAAGGTTTTATTCCCCGGGAAGGGCGTAGCCGGCCTTGTTTGGCAGAGAGCTGGGTAAGTTCTCGGGGAGTCCCGCCAGAGGCGTTCTTATGTGGCAATAGGAAGTTCGTTCGCCTGACCATTTGTTGGAAAATCTATTCATCCAATACGCGCCCTGTACGGTTTTAGCTGTATAACCTGCCATTCACTTATGGCGGTTACCACTATTTGGATGGTAGCTATAGTAGGCATAGTTCGAAATGTCTATGCTGGCTAAGATTAATATTATATTTTCGAAAGGTTTTCTGCACTATGCACTAATAGTAATATCAAAAAGAAAGATTTTTGCGTAGTAAGCGTGTTTGACTATCATAAGGAGAAATCTCCTCCAATTTTGTGTTTGCATGGTGTGCGGTGGGAGGCCTTATGGTAGTTTCATTTTCCAAAAAGCATTACGGTTTTCAGTGTTTAAATGCTTTTGTTCGTTTATAAAGATAAAAGCTGTTTTCGTTGCTCACACCAGTCCCACGACTGACCTGGAGTTTATTGTTCCTTTCCTAAACTCTGGATGCCCACAATTTTCCACACGGGCAGTCTGGAGTCGGGTTTTTCAGATAGTCGAATAATAGGAATTGATTCGATAGCCTTCGAAGCCTTTTGGATTATGGATCGCATTTTCTACACTTCAGCATTCGTAGCTCATCTTGCTTATCTTTGTGTGGTTGTTCGAGCTATCTTTAGTTTGAAGATGGTGTTGCGGTTGCATTCTGGAGATGTATTCTACTGAAGACATTATCTTTCCGTTGATATTTCTTGTATCTCTGATAGTATTGATATTCAGTTGTATCGGATATTGTATCAAACATTGTATATTAAATGATATTATTCATTTTTCTTCCACTGTGTTGTACTTAATGTGTTATAAGCTCCAGCGCGACTCCAGTTAATTAACGGTTGAATTTGCGGCATTCGAGTACAAGTGAAGCACGGGTGTCGATTTTCGAACGCTGAAATTTGGATCGTGACAGTTGCTGATCCCAACCGTAGGGTGATGTTACTCGGAATTATCCAGTAAGGGGTAGTTTCGGTTTTGTGTGGCAGGGGAGTTAAGGTTGCTACTCGGTACACTAATCTAGGCCACGTACTGTGACAGGTGGTACTCCAGTGCCTGGTCATTAGTTGGAAATCCATACCCCCTACGTGCCTTTATGATTTTTGTTTGTATTACCCACGATTGTGGCTAGTAGCTAGAATTTAATAAATGTAACAATTTTGGCTATCTGAATAAGTATTTGTATATAGACCCTATTATAATATCAGAGGATTTTATAAGAAATGTTTTAGCTATTGTAAGGTAAAAACCCGACATGTTTATTTGTGGCGTGGTCTTATGAGATGCTTTTGATTTCAAAGAATTTTGAAACTTTAATAATCAATTTGGGTGTATTTTTCTCACGCTGGTATTCCAGACTGACTCGGGTGTTATTTCATTATAATGCTCAGGTCAGACTGAGTATTATAGATTACAGGATAGGATGCTGTGGAGCTCAGGGGAGGAGCAAGAATCCGAGACGTATTACCGTATTTGTTTATATCCGCTACTGTGTTTGTTTAAAATTGTCAGGCTGGTAATTGTTGTTTGTTTGTGATACTCTGATGATGTAGTACATATGTAACGACCCAGAATTTTAATTAATTAAAATTCGTATATTTAATTAATTTAAAATATTAATAAGTGAAATTTATAAGTCGGATAAATTTTATTTCGAATAATTGGATTTAATTGAATAATTAAATCAATAATTTAATATGTGAAAATACAGAAATAATTGAAAATTGGGTTAAATATGATTGAAAATGATTTGTAAAATTTTATTTTATCATGTTGGAGTTAGAATGATATTTTAGAACTTTTAAAATCGAATTAAAAGTTAATTTGTGAAAATTGAATATTTTAATATTTAATCGACTAGTGAAAATAGCCAATTTTTGAACAGTCTCAGAATTGGACGAAACTAGTTCTATTGGATCCGTAATAGTTAGTTATTATCGGATTTCAATTTTCGTAGCAATCCGAGTTATCGTTTGATCGTAGCAGCTCGAAACGCATCGAAATTGTTTCTAATATTAATTTGGCGAGTTAAAATAGTCATTTTTCAAAAAGTCTCGGATTTCGACGAAACCAATTTCATCAGATCCGTAATGTGATATTATTGTATGGTTTAAAATTTCGTGTCAATCGGATTTATCGTTTGTCCGGTGCAAGCTAAAACGCCTAGAAAATCGTTTAATCGGTTTAAATTTAAATTGAACGTTTATTGCCATATCTCGCACAGATGACCGAATTAGCTCCTGAAACCTATTCCATTGTGTTTGAAACGCGGGGTAAACCTTAGAAATGCCAACCGGCACGCTTCGTTTGGAGTTCGGAAATTCCGGGTGAATAGTAAATTGGAAAATTTTCTATAAACCCCCCCCCCTCTTCATTTTTCCAGAAAAATATTAAAACCTAGGTTAAAACTGCAGCCGCCGCCTCTTATTCAATGGATGGCCAAAATTTTCCTACCTTTCTCCTCTAATCTCTTTCAATCCACTCAATGTTATCAAAAACTTTCAACTAGCAAATCGAAAAGCGTTGGAAGGGCTTTAAATCCATAAGGTGATGATTGTTTAACTCGAAGTTGGTGAGGAGATATTTGGCCGCGTTCACGTGCGTTTGGGCACGACTCTCGAGGCCAAAGGAAGGGTCGAGCTCTGACCTATTCAGGGCGTTGGTAGCTCGTGTTGCGAGCTTCGACGTGGAGCTCCTTGATCGTGTTCATGTTGCTCGTGAAAATCGTATAATTAAACCCTAATTTCGTGTTCATGGGTTTAGTTGTGTGATGGTTATCTGTAGATAGAACGTGAAGAGGAGAGGATGAAGCTCACGGGCCTGATAGCTTTGCTAGGGATCTACGGCCCTGATTGAAAGTTAGGTTTAAAAAGAAAATATATGTTGTAATTTATAAATAAAAATTCGTGTAACTTTGAAATTGCATATCCTTTTCATACGAGGTCGAAAACGCGCGAAACAGGAAGCGTTGGAATCGTATGGACGAGCACTACGCTATATAAATGGATTGGAGTCGTTTGGTGTTAGTGAGAATTTCGGGTAAAATTAAACGCGTGTTTAATTTTATTCGAAATAAATCGCTAAAACGAAATTGAAATCAAGGTGAGAACTTCTCACTCAATCGAATCGGTTTCGATTTTAATTTTAAATAGTTAGATTTAAAATTCTTGAATGCATGTTTAAATGATGATTGTTATCTATTGATTGTTAAAATAGACATTATGCGCCGTTAGTAAGCGGATGTTATTTGTTAAAAACATATACCGCGAATATTTCATAAACAGTGAAATTGGTATTATATATAATAGTAATATATATATATTGGCATATGTATATATTGCAGTTGTTGATTTCCCGCATTGTATAGCGGATGAGACTCTATTGCGCCGTCTATTAAGCGGATAATATTTTAAATTCCATATACCGCAATAATTTCATACTTGAACGGAATTGGTATTGTGCTAACATCTTTGGATGCAGGAAAACAGGTTGGAGGGATCCAACTAGATTCCTCAATAGTATTTATTTGATTATGGATATTTTGATATTCGTTGATTATCATATTGATATATGATGTCGTTGTTTGTCGTGATTGACTATTTGGTATGTAACATTATTGGGCCAAATTTGGAATTTTAAAATGATTTTTAAAGTGATTTTTGAAGAGTATACGTTTATAAAATATTTTTTGAATCGATCCATTATAGATAAATAAACGTTATAATTTTTATGTTATAAAAATTATGAGTTTTGAGAAATATAGTTAAAAATTGATTTTTGAAAATATGGGGTTAATGATTTTATAAAATAGTTAAATTGGGATTTTTGAATTTATTGTGAAAAGTAAAATATAGGATTTATGAGGTTTGATTATTTTATAAATCAAAATGGTGAAATTATAAAGGAGATTAAAGACGTTTTAAAAGAATAATATAAATTGATTTATATAAAAGATTTATAAATTGATATTTATAAATTAAAAATATTTGAGTTATAAAACGAGTTTTTATAAGTGTTAGAATGAATTGTGAATGAATTTCATAAATGAATGAAATTTATAGAATTATAAACGGTGAAGTATAAATGGAATTTTATAAGCAGTAGGTTTATAAAATTTGTAAAGTAATTAAAGGAATATTTTTGGATAAATAATTGAATCTTATAAGTTATAAGATTTATAATCATGAAGTTCAAAGGAACGATTTTGCAAACAAATAAATTATAAGCATTTAACTTATAATATGAACCTTTGGTATATAATTGAGTTATGAATTGAATATAAGGTAATAAAGGAATTTATAAACGTTGTTTTATAAATTCGCAAATGACTTATTTTGATAAGTAAATTGTTATAACTTATTTATGGAGTTATATTCACGTTTTAGACTGTGAATAATCCTTTAAAATAAAATGAATAGAAATGATGAAATTTGTTAACGAAGTATATTCACGTTTTTGAATAGTGAATAATATGTTAAAGAAAATGTTTTGGATATGATGTTTTAAATAGAATTAAAACGATCTAACGATGTTTTTAAATGTAATGAGATTCGAAACCATAGATTTCAACATTCATTGTTGAAATAGACATTTTCGAGAAATAGAAGGAAATGGTGGACTATAACACTGTTGTTATAGTAAATGATTTCGGAAAGGAAATGTTTTGTATAGTATTGGGATTTATATATCTATTTTAATTTCGAATCCCTATACTAGTGATTTTGGGTTGTCGTAACGATGTTTTACGCAACATTCGTTTTGGCCCAAATAAATATGTTTAAGAGAATGATTTCCTTAAAGAATGAAATATATACTTAATTTCGATTAAAGTATATTGAATATTTTCCAAGTGTAGAAAATAAAAAGATTGTGAATTACTTATTTAATAAGTATGGAAATGTTTTCCAATATAAAGTGAATATGTTGAGAATTTATCTTTCTGAAGATAAATTGAATTGAATATTAAAATCGTATATTCATAGATATTTTGGAATGAAAATTCACTATGGAATTTATAAAAGAAAGTGGAATTCGTTTAAAAATAAATATTGATTTATTTTTGAAGTGTGAAAATTATTTATCTTGTAAAGATATTTTTGGGAAATAAATAATTTGTAAAATTAATTGGAATTGGGTGATGTTGTGCATATCCATTGATAGTTCAATAACCGACTATCAATATTTACCTTTGAAAGGTATTTGTTGTGATTTGCTGAATTTGAATGCTACAGTTATTTTTAAATTTTTGCGCTCGTTATTCGGATTACCCATTCCGAATAGTGATACGACGTAATGGATAGCATTGATGACCGGTGTTGAAGACCGGATATTTTTGAAAGCGAAAGGACAACTCGTCGAATGTCTTTGCATTGAATGGTCCCCGGTATAGAGACTCCATATGTGATGGGAAGTCCGGTCGTGATTAGTGAATATCCGGATTGCAAGGACTTCTTTGTAAGTGCCTTCGGTTCTGTTCGAGCCCGTAACAGACTTATATGGATTGTATGTCTGACATTACAAATTGAGATATAAAGCTGATTTCTTTCAAATATATTTATGTTGGTGGCGGAGAATTTATTCTCTTAGCTTAACACCCTTCTCTGAGACGTACGAGCTCAGAGGTTATGTAGTTGAAGGTTATCAGCGATATATTCCCAATTTGGTAATGTGACTTGCTGAGTGTTGCTGTGAAATGATCATTGTGTTGATCATTTGTGATAAGATCATTTGTTTGATCGTTTATCTTTGTGATCATTTGTTGACCCAAAGCACAGCTTTTGTATAAAGCGTGGCTTTGTGGACGAGACTTCGTCGAGCCTCACACCCCGGAATGGTCAAAACAGGAAAGATGCGGCAAGGTTATGAGGGGTAGCTCCCTTTAGGGTATGTGCATTTCCTTCTGGAAAGGGTGGTATCATGGTATGGAGCCCAGATACTTACTCATGTTGATACACTATATCTATTACTGTGTGGTGTTGTTGGTTGTCGAGCGCTCGGATAAAGGTCCAATGGGACCGGGGGATGACATATTCGTGTAGTAGTCACCTAGTGATAAAGGTAACCCGGCCTTGTGTTGGCAGAGAGCTGGTTAAGTTCTCGGGACGTCCCGCCAGAGGCGTTTCCATGTGGCAATGGAAAGTTCCTTGGCCTGACCATTCGTTGGAAATCCAAAGAAACAATACGATCTTGTACGGTATTAGTTGTAGAACCTATCATTCACTTATGGTGGCGCCCCACTGTTTGGATGGTAGCTATAGTAGGCATAAGTGCGAAATGCCTATGCTGGCTAAGATTTATATTCTACTTTCGAAATTGTTTTATACACTATGCACTAGTAATAATATCAAATGTTCCTTTTTAATGCGTATCAAGCATCTTTGACTATCATAAGGAGAAATCTCCTCCGATTCTGCGTTTGCATTGTGTGTGTGTGTGCGGGAGGCCTTGTGGTAGTCTCATTTTTAAAAGCATCGCGAATTGACTTTAAAAATATTCCTCTATTTTGATTTTTAAAGATAAATAAACTGTTTTGATTTCTCACACCAGTCACATGACTGACTCAGAGTTTATTGTTTTCCTTCCTAAACTCTGGGTGCCCACCAATTTCTACACGGGCAGTCAAGAGTTAGGTTTATCAGGATATTATGGATATTCTGGAGTTGCTGGATGGCATGGCGTATTACTAGTATATAGTATTTCTTTTCCGCTGTTTGTTTGATGTTGTATACTCTGATGATGTAATGAAATGTAATGTGATGTAATGTAATAACTGATATAGTTCTTTGTTTAAAGATTATTCATTTATTATTATATGTTGTTCCGCTGCGATTGTGAGATTCTGTTATTGTTCTGTTGTTTTCTGTTCCTTTCTATTTTCTATCTTTTTCATCTTCTTCTACCTCTTTCTTTTTCTTAAACATTGAGAATTCGTATTTCTGTTCATCTTGAATTAATCTATGGAGATTAGTGTATATTCAAGGAGTACGGATTTGCGGGTCCTCACAGGTGGTATCAGAGCATATGGTTAAGCGACAACCATGGTTCTGTTGGGTATTACTCATTAGAGATAGAGTCAGTAGTACTCTAGAATGAGTTTGAGTGTAATAATAGATATGAGAGCGTATTTGTTAGTGAATATATAAAATTGTTTTATATTGTGATGATTGGTTTATTGAGTGGCATATGAACCTTCGTCAGCACGGTCTCGACAACTATGCCGAAGGGGTTTATAAACACTTGAATAGGACAATTTGACATAGTATTGTTTTAAAATTGGGTAAATGAAATAATTTTACCTTGATTATATTTTATATATAAAGGAATAATTTTTCAGAATTATTAAAGTGTATATAAGTTGATTGTTTAGTTGTTTGAATAATCTAGATAAAAGAAGAATTGTATAAGCAAAAGAATTATAAGAATTGAATTATAATTAAAGTGATTTGCAATTATGAAATAAACTTATATATATAAGAAGTGAAACTATATGAATATATTTATGAATATGAGTTGTAAATAAAAATGAATTTAAAGTTAAATGGAAATTTACTTAGAACTGGAATCTGAATTGATTTATAAATGTGAACTTAAGTTATGTAAATGAATTTCAACTTTTGTAATGAATTGAATAATGAATTGAATGTTAATCAATTGAATGTTGATTAAGTTGATATGAAATAATGAATTTAAGTGTTAATTCATTAAAATCTAATGTTATTGGAGGTTGAATAATTGAATGAAATGAATATAAGCAAATAAATTTGGTTGTAATTAATATACATTGGTTGTTATATGATTGTTAGTTGATTGTATATAATTCATTAAGTATTAATGAAATTGAGTTAATGAAATTGGAAGCTAAAGTAACTAAAATTCAATTGCAAGTTAAGTGAATCTTAAATAGAATTGAATTTGATTTAGAAGTGAACCAACTTGAATATGAATTAGTGAATATAAACTAATTGAAAATGAATGTTAGTAAAATCCAATGTAAATGAATCAAATGTGATTAAATTGAAAACCTATTTCATTGAATATTAATGAGAATATGAATGAATATTTATTGGTTATGAATGCTAGTTGGATGATAGTTGATTTATAGTTGCATTTGTTGCTTTTATTGCATTTGCTATGTTGGCATATATAGTTATTATGTTGCTATATGTTGTATATCGATACTATTGTCTATATGCATGTTTCTCATTTGTTTGTTGAGTGTTTAGTAGGTGCGGATCGCGTTTGATTCGCATTTGGAGCTCGCTTTCGCGCTATATTAGCCATATATGCTCGCTAATAAAATATAAGGTACATATCTCGGATTACATATCATGCTTTTACACTTTTTTCCCTGCGGGATGCCTCATTACTTGATGAGATGTATATTTGTGATATATATACTGTCAATTTTTTTTTCGGATCGAGCCGCGCAAAGGAGACTATGGCGAATTTTTCCGAAAATTTAAGGCGTTAGAATATTTTTGAGAAAAAATTGGAAAATTTGTGAAAACTATAACTTTGATTTGGAATTGAAAGTTAAACAATAGTAGTTTGTTTTGAAAAGATAACTAAGTATGATTTGAAAACTTAGTAAAGTATTGTAAGAAGTTTAACTTTGGATTTTGGGAAAGTTAATAGATTCTGTAACTTTTCTTACTTAATAATTTCGAGGACGAAATTCTTTTAAGGGGGGAAGTATGTAACGACCCAGAATTTTAATTAATTAAAATTCGTATATTTAATTAATTTAAAATATTAATAAGTGAAATTTATAAGTCGGATAAATTTTATTTCGAATAATTGGATTTAATTGAATAATTAAATCAATAATTTAATATGCGAAAATACAGAAATAATTGAAAACTGGATTAAATATGATTGAAAATCATTTGTAAAATTTTATTTTATCATGTTGGAGTTAGAATGATATTTTAGAAGTTTTAAAATCGAATTAAAAGTTAATTTGTGAAAATTGAATATTTTAATATTTAATCGACTAGTGAAAATAGCCAATTTTTGAACAGTCTCAGAATTGGACGAAACTAGTTCTATTGGATCCGTAATAGTTAGTTATTATCTAATTTCAATTTTCGTAGTAACCGGAGTAATCGTTTGATCGTAGCAGCTCGAAACGCATCGAAATTGGTTTTAATATTAATTTGGCGAGTTAAAATAGTCATTTTTCAAAAAGTCTCGGATTTCGACGAAACCAGTTTCATCGGATCCGTAATGTGATATTATTGTATGGTTTAAAATTTCGTGTCAATCGGATTTATCGTTTGTCCGGTGCAAGCTAAAACGCCTAGAAAATCGTTTAATCGGTTTAAATTTAAATTGAACGTTTATTGCCATATCTCGCACAGATGACCGAATTAGCTCCCGAAACCTGTTCCGTTGTGTCCGGAACGTGGGGTAAACCTTAGAAATGCCAACCGGCATGCTTCGTTTGGAGTTCGGAAATTTCGGGTGAATAGTAAATTGGAAAATTTTCTATAACCCCCCCCCTCTTCATTTTTGCAGAAAAATATTAAAACCTAGGTTAAAACTGCAGCTGCCGCCTCTTATTCAATGGATGGCCGAAACTTTCCTACCTTTCTCCTCTAATCTCTTTCAATCCACTCAAATTTATCAAAAACTTTCAACTAGCAAATCGAAGAGCGGTGGAAGGGCTTTAAATCCATAAGGTGATGATTGTTTAACTCGAAGTTGGTGAGGAGATATTTGGCCGCGTTCACGTGCGTTTGGTCACGACTCTCGAGGCCAAAGGAAGGGCCGAGCCCTGACCTGTTCAGGGCGTTGGTAGCTCGTGTTGCGAGCTTCGACGTGGAGCTCCTTGATCGTGTTCATGTTGCTTGTGAAAATCTAATAATTAAACCCTAATTTCGTGTTCATGGGTTTAGTTGTGTGATGGTTATCTGTAGATAGAACGTGAAGAGGAGAGGATGAAGCGCACGGGCCTGATGGCTTTGCTAGGGATCTACGGCCCTGATTGAAAGTTAGGTTTAAAAAGAAAATATATGTTGTAATTTATAAATAAAAATTCGTGTAACTTTGAAATTGCATATCTTTTTCATACGAGGTCGAAAACGCGCGAAACAGGAAGCGTTGGAATCGTATGGACGAGCACTACGCAATGGAATTGGATTGGAGTCGTTTGGAGTTAGTGTGAATTTCGGGTAAAATTAAACGCGTGTTTAATTTTATTCGAAATAAATCTCTAAAACGAAATTGAAATCAAGGTGAGAACTTCTCACTCAATCGAATCGTTTTCGATTTTAATTTTAAATAGTTAGATTTAAAATTCTTGAATGCATGTTTAAATGATGATTGTTATCTATTGATTGTTAAAATAGACATTATGCGCCGTTAGTAAGCGGATGTTATTTATTAAAAACATATACCGCGAATATTTCATAAACAGTGAAATTGGTATTATATGTAATAGCAATATATATATATATATTGGCATATGTATATATTGCAGTTGTTGATTTCCCGCATTGTATAGCGGATGAGACCCTACCGCGCCGTCAATTAAGCGGATAATATTTTAAATCCCATATACCGCGATAATTTCGTACTGGAACGGAATTGGTATTGTGCTAACATCATTGGATGCAGGAAAACAGGTTGGAGGGATCCAACTGGATTCCTCAACAGTATTTATTTGATTATGGATATTTTGATATTCATTGATTATCATAATTATATATGATGTCGTTGTTTGTCGGGATTGACTATTTGGTATGTAGCATTATTGGGCCAAATTTGGAATTTTAAAATGATTTTTAAAGTGATTTTTGAAGAGTATACGTTTATAAAATATTTTTGGAATTGATCCATTATAGATAAATAAATGTTATAGTTTTTATGTTATAAAAATTATGATTTTTGAGAAATATAGTTAAAAGTTGAATTTTGAAAATATGGGGTTAATGATTTTATAAAATAGTTAAATTGGGATTTTTGAATTTATTGTGAAAAGTAAAATATAGGATTTATGAGATTTGATTATTTTATAAATCAAAATGGTGAAATTATAAAGGAGATTAAAGACGTTTTAAAAGAATAATATAAATTGATTTATATAAAAGATTTATAAATTGATATTTATAAATTAAAATATTTGAGTTATAAAACGAGTTTTTATAAGTGTTAGAATGAATTGTGAATGAATTTCATAAATGAATGAAATTTATAGAATTATAAACGGTGAAGTATAAATGGAATTTTATAAGCAGTAGGTTTATAAAATTTGTAAAGTAATTAAAGGAATATTTTTGGATAAATAATTGAATCTTATAAGTTATAAGATTTATAATTATGAAGTTCAAAGGAACGATTTTGCAAACAAATAAATTATAAGCATTTAACTTATAATATGAACCTTTGGTATATAATTGAGTTATGAATTGAATATAAGGTAATAAAGGAATTTATAAACATTGTTTTATAATTTCGCAAACGACTTATTTTGATAAGTAAATTGTTATAACTTATTTATGGAGTTATATTCACGTTTTAGACGGTGAATAATCCTTTAAAATAAAATGAATAGAAATGATGAAATTTGTTAACGAAGTATATTCACGTTTTTGAATAGTGAATAATATGTTAAAGATAATGTTTTGGATATGATGTTTTAAGTAGAATTAAAACGATCTAACGATGTTTTTAAATGTATTGAGATTCGAAACCATAGATTTCTACATTCATTGTTGAAATAGACGTTTTCGAGAAATAGAAGGAAATGGTGGACTATAACACTGTTGTTATAGCAAATGATTTCCGAAAGGAAATGTTTTGTATAGTATTGGGATTTATATATCTATTTTAATTTCGAATCCATATACTAGTGATTTTGGGTTGTCGTAACGATGTTTTACGCAACATTCGTTTTGGCCCAAATAAATATGTTTAAGAGAATGATGTCCTTAAAGAATGAAATATATACTTAATTTCGATTAAAGTATATTGAATATTTTCCAAGTGTAGAAAATAAAAAGATTGTGAATTACTTATTTAATAAGTATGGAAATGTTTTCCAATATAAAGTGAATATGTTGAGAATTTATCTTTTTGAAGATAAATTGAATTGAATATTAAAATCGTATATTCATAGATATTTTGGAATGAAAATTCACTATGGAATTTATAAAAGAAAGTGGAATTCGTTTAAAAATAAATATTGATTTATTTTTGAAGTGTGAAAATTATTTATCTTGTAAAGATATTTTTGGGAAATAAATAATTTGGAAAACTAGTATTTACCTTTGAAAGGTATTTGTTATGATTTGCTGAATTTGAATACTACACTTATTTTTAAATTTTTGCGGTCGTTATTCGGATTACCCATTTTTAATAGTGATACGACGTAATGGATAGCATTGATGACCGGTGTTGAAGACTGGATATTTTTGAAAGCGAAAGGACAACTCGTCGAATGTCTTTGCATCGAATGGTCCCCGGTATAGAGACTCCATATGTGATGGGAAGTCCGGTCGTGATTAGTGAATATCCGGATTGCAAGGACTTCTTCGTAAGTGCCTTCGGTTCTGTTCGAGCCCGAAACAGACTTGTATGGATTGTATGTCTGACATTACAAATTGAGATATAAAGCTGATTTCTTTCAAATATATTTCTGTTGGTGGCGGAGAATTTATTCTCTTAGCTTAACACCCTTCTCTGAGACGTACGAGCTCAGAGGTTATGTAGTTGAAGGTTATCAGCGATATATTCCCAATTTGATAATGTGACATGCTGAGTGTTGCTGTAAAATGATCATTGTGTTGATCATTTGTGATAAGATCATTTGTTTGATCGTTTATCTTTGTGATCATTTCTATGATCATTTGTTGACCCAAAGCACAACTTTTGTATAAAGCGTGGCTTTGTGGACGAGACTTCGTCGAGCCTCACACCCCGGAATGGTCAAAACAGGAAAGATGCGGCAAGGTTATGAGGGGTAGCTCCCTTTAGGGTATGTGCATTTCCTTCTGGAAAGGGTGGTATCATGGTATGGAGCCCAGATACTTACTCATGTTGATACACTATATCTATTACTGTGTGGTGTCGTTGGTTGTCGAGCGCTCGGATAAAGTCCAATGGGACCGGGGGATGACATATTCGTGTACTAGTTACCTAGTGATAAAGGTAACCCGGCCTTGTGTTGGTAGAGAGCTGGTTAAGTTCTCGTGACGTCCCGCCAGAGGCGTTTCCATGTGGCAATGGGAAGTTCCTTGGCCTGAACCATTCGTTGGAAATCCAAAGAAACAATACGATCTTGTACGGTATTAGTTGTCGAACCTATCATTCAATTATGGTGGCGCCCCACTGTTTGGATGGTAGCTATAGTAGGCATAAGTGCAGAATGCCTATGCTGGCTAAGATTTATATTCTACTTTCGAAATTGTTTTATACTCTATGCACTAGTAATAATATCAAATGTTCCTTTTTAATGCGTATCAAGCATCTTTGACTATCATAAGGATAAATCTCCTCCGATTCTGCGTTTGCATTGTGTGTGTGTGCGGGAGGCCTTATGGTAGTCTCATTTTTAAAAGCATTGCGAATTGACTTTAAAAATATTCCTCTATTTTGATTTTTAAAGATAAATAAACTGTTTTGAGTGCTCACATCAGTCACATGACTGACTCGGAGTTTATTGTTTTCCTTCCTAAACTCCGGGTGCCTACCAATTTCTACACGGGCAGTCAAGAGTTAGGTTTATCAGGATATTATGGATATTCTGGAGTTGCTGGAGGCAAGCTGGATGGCATGGCGTATTACTAGTATATAGTATTTCTTTTCCGCTGTTTGTTTGATGTTGTACACTCTGATGATGTAATGAAATGTAATGTGATGTAATGTAATAACTGATATAGTTCTTTGTTTAAAGATTATTCATTTATTATTATATGTTGTTCCGCTGCGATTGTGAGATTCTGTTATTGTTCTGTTGTTTTCTGTTCCGTTCTATTTTCTATCTTTTTCATCTTCTTCTACCTCTTTCTTTTTCTTAAACATTGAGAATTCGTATTTCTGTTCATCTTGAACTAAACTATGGAGATTAGTGTATATTCAAGGAGTACGGATTTGCGGGTCCTCACAATATAAAACAGATATAGTTTTCAATTTATGTAAAGATCTGTTATTGACTATTATATTTTGTTCCGCTGCGACTGTGAGATTCTATTATTGTTTAGTTCCTTCTCTCTTCTACCTTCTTTCTTTTTCCTCAACAATCTGTCTTTTCCGGTACTTGATCGTCGGCATATTGAACTGTGGAGTACTTTGTGTCCATTTTCAAAGGGTCGAGAAGGGCGGGTCGTCACAGTGGTATCAGGGCTTAGGTTGGAGACAACCTAGGCTTTGGTGGGAAAAATTACTCATTAAATATAGAGTCAATAGTACTCAGAATGAGTTGAGTGTAATAATAGATATGAGAGCTTCTTGTTAGTGAATATAAAACTATTTTTATACCGTGTTGACTTATCGGTTGAGGTTTATGAATTCTGGTCGGTACGGGAAGTACAACCGTATCGATAGGGGTTTCTATTGTTTTTTAAGTGGGCAAATGAAATAATTTTACGCAAAATTATATTTTGGTATGAAAGGAATAATTTTCTAAAATTATTATATATATATATTTGGATGCTTGGTTGTTGATATTATAATCAGATATAAGAATCTAAAATTTGAAATGGTTGTAACCAAATAGAATTCTATATTTTTGATTTATCCAAAAGAAGAATAACGGAAATTTGATTTAGACCAGAATTTAAATCCCGAAATTTTGAAAAGTATTTTAAATGTATTTAAAACAAAAGTTCGGGAATTTAAAATCTTGGGAATGGTTGAAATGTTTTCCAAAGTGTTTGAAGGCAATGATGGAGTATTATTTTGGGAAATATTTTGAATGGAAATTGTTTTGAAGGGAATTTGTGGTAGTAAGGAAGCACTGAACTCACTTCAGTCGCTGGAAAATAATTGTGATGATGATGGCCACATCATATGTATTCATTTTCGAGTTTCTAAAGTGATGGATTGCTACCCTGGTGATTGGTTATGATATTTGTTTGGACTTGTTGGGTGTACAAGTGGTTTTAGAAATTTCAAAAGGGAAATTTGTTTTGGTAAAATCAAGTGTTTTGGAATTCACAGATTTGAATTGATATACCAAGTGGGTATGTGTTATTTATGATTTCAAAATGGTTTTGGAGTAAAGCCGGGCAATTGAATTCTAGGAATTCTATTTAAATAATGTGAAATTTAGATGAAGAAACTATTGAACTTATAAGTGAAGTTGATTTAAATAAGAAGGAAAATGAAAATTTTAATCCTGGAATTAAAATTTAATTTGAGCGAACGAAAGTGAATGAAATATATTTGAATTTAACTCAGGATAAGTTAAATATAAAGTAAAATTGACTTAAATTGAATATAAAATTGAAATGTACAAGGGTTATAATAGTGTAATGAAAATTTATAACCATAAGCTATTAAGTGATATATATATATATATATATATATATATATATATATATATATATATATATTGTTGGGTGTGTTTCAACCGGTCCAACACCACCGAACCGAATCCCTTCCTATGCATAGCCGAACCAGCCCACTACCGCATCATTCACCTCCGAACTAGCACAAACCAAGCCACCGAATCAAACCCCTCTGAACCAAACACCAACTCACTCCCAAGCTACCACCAGTCCAGTTCCACTAACAACCGAACCACCCACCACCGAACCAAGCTAAGCCCTCACCACCGAACCAACACACATACCACTCACTACCGAACCACCTGCTACCGAACTAACCTACTTCCAATACCCAGCCGAACCAACCTCAACCCTCTACAACCGGACCAAGTCCACACCAACTCTCCACCGAACCAAGGCCTTGCCGAATCAACACTGCCAGGCCAGATTGCAACAGCCTAGGCCCACCAGCAGCTATATACATCCAAGACCTCTGCCCCCAACCTCACTCTATAAATAGAGGGGCAGGGGTACAACAATGGCAGACAAGTTTGAGAGCTCAAGCACGGATAGAACTTTCAAACAACTTTCAGATACGGGTAATCAAAGCTTTGTACTTGTAATCTGAACAGAAAAAGGAGAATAACATATAAAGTGGACGTAGGCACGTTCGGGCCGAACCGCTATAAATCTGTGTGTCTTTTACAGTTTAGTCCATCTATTTTATATATTTGCATAAATCACCCAAATCATTAAGAAAAACATATAATCGACTAAATCATACCACTTGGAGGTGTTTGCCCAATTTTTGTGCAAAATTTTTTGTGCTTTCACTGAGAACAGGAGCTCCAAGCTTCAGCTTCTCCCACTTAACCCTTTTCCTATCAGCATCGTTCATTGCTTGGAAAGCATGCCTCCCGGATGGAAGAAAGATGCTAACAAAGGAAAAAAATATCGCAACTAGCAGTATCTAGATCCAGTGATCAGAGATCAAGACCATCGTCGATTCCAACAGCAAATGGAAATCAGGCAAATCCGACAGCCCCTGCTACGGAACAACCAATTTCAAGGGCGGATGTGGACAGTGTTGTGGCTGAAGTAACTAACCGCTTCGCATCTCAATAAGAAGCCTTGGTGGATCAACTCATGTCACGCTTAAGGGATGTTGAAGAATCCAATCGCAACACTGGATCATGGGGTGAGTCTCGATCTGGAGGATCTGGGAGACGACAAAGGTCTTTCTTCTTCGAAGAGGTCAACAACAGAAACAGCTATGGTAGGAGCCGAGCTCGGACTCAGCCCGAATTCCGACCCGAGGAAACACTTGGAACTGAACCCAACAGGGGAGGTGCCATGCAGGGGTCGGATGTAGCTGAGCCTGCCATGCTACCTAACCATGGAAACACCAATAGACGGGGCCGAGCTGGAGTCCAGCCAGAAGTTGGACCCGAGGAAGTGCTGAGAACAGAACCCAGCAGGGGAAGATCAAGGCAAGGGCCAACTGTGGCAGACCCCAGCGTGCCCCCGGAAGACCAGAGGCAGTCATTGAAGAATGTTAGTAGTGATAGACGATACCATCCCTACAGGTCATCTGGACGGAATCGATCCCGCAGGGAAGAACCAAACTCATTTCTATCCGCTCCATGTTCTGATGAAAGGATGGCACGATTGTTCAGAGAGTGCGTCCAACGGGACCAAAGCGATCGGGAGATAGGCGCTAGGGTAACCAGCCCCTTCACCCGCAATATCGAAACTGCCATCACCTCTCGGGAATGGGAAATGCCAACAATGGAACCTTACAAGGGAACCACTGACCCCGTTGTACACTTGCAAAGATACACACAGCATATGCTCATGAGCGGAGCAACCGAGGGAGTATTGTGTAAATGCTTTCCACTATTCTTGGCAGATCTAGCTACTTCCTGGTTCTGCCATCTATCCCAAGGATCCATCAGCTCATGGGAAATGTTGAAAGAAAAGTTCATCAGCCAGTTCCGCATTCATGTGGAACAACCCAAGGACGCTTATTCCCTATCTAATATCAACCAGAAGCCCGGAGAGACAGTGCAACAATATCTAACCCGATTCAACGCCGCAGCGGCCGCAGTCCAAGATGTCGATGAGAAACTTATCCTAATGGCCCTCTGCAGTGGTGTGCATCCGGATACTAAATTTGCTAGGAGATTAACGAAAGAAAAACCAACTACCTTACCCGAATTCTTCCACGAAGCTGGGAAATAAATGAGACTTGAAGACGCTGCCAATGAAAGGCAGACATGGCAACAAACCAAGGCAGCTCATGGCAACACACCCACAGTAGCAAAGGACATTCGAAGAAATGACTCCAGAGATAGTGCTGGGGGCAAGAAGGGGAAAAGCGCTTATATAGGCCAGGACCGAGATTTGACTCTT
The DNA here is from genome assembly GCA_030765085.1 of Allium cepa. Lineage (NCBI taxonomy): Eukaryota > Viridiplantae > Streptophyta > Magnoliopsida > Asparagales > Amaryllidaceae > Allium > Allium cepa. Next base: position 759,999,255 of record CM060937.1, on the reverse strand, counting down.
ACACTCCTTTAAATGAAACAATCGAAAACATGTTCTTGGCCACCCAAGAAGAAGTTAGATACAAGCGCCCCCCGCATAAGAAGGGGCAGAAGCCAGATACCCTAAACTTGAAAAGCTAGCATACTGTTTGTTAATCACGTCACGAAAACTGCGACACTATTTCCAATCTCATTCCATCAGAGTTTTAACCGATCAACCGCTAAGGCAGGTACTCCATCGCCCCGACACTTCTGGGCGACTACTTAAATGGTGCATTGAACCGAGTCAATATGATATCACCTACCACCCTCACACCACCATCAAGGGACAAGCCATAGCCGATTTCATTGCCGAATTCACTACCAACGAAGGTAAAGATCGATCTGAAATAACAAAAGATATCAAGTGGAATCTCTTTGTAGATGGAGCATCAAACGAACAGGGCTCGGGGCAGGTATTATAATAATCACACCCAGGGGAAGGCAGCTGCACTACACCCTAAGGTTGGAATTTGCTGCCACCAACAATGATGCAGAATATGAAGCAGTAATAGCAGGACTAGAACTTGCCATAGAAATTGGAGTCAGTTCTTTATGTCTCCATAGTGATTCTCAATTTATTGTAAATCAAACACTGGGAGAATTCCAGACTCGAGGAGAACGACTCACAGCATATCTAAGGAAGACCAAGCTGCTGTTCAATCAATTGGATCACTATTTAATCAAACACATTCCTCGAGGTTCAGGAGGCCGACGAATTGGCAAAGCAAGCTAGCATGAAGGACGGCACCACTTCCGAAACAATAACCACCTCAAAGCAACTAGCCCCGAGTTTCGAGAAAGTGAATCTGATAGCTGCAATCGAAGAGGAAACTTGGATGACCCCCATCCGGAAGTACTTACAAAGTGGCACACTGCCCGACGGGGGGAGCGAAGTTAAGAAAATCTTGAGGAAAGCTTCCCGCTACACAATACAAGAAGGCATCCTCTATCGGCGCGGCTTCTCTAAATCCTTATTAAGGTGTGTCACTGGAAGGGAAGCCAAAGAGGTCCTGTCCAACATCCATCAAGGAAGTTGCGGAGATCACACTGGAGGGCAGACTGTAGTAAAGAAAATACTCCGATATGGGTATTACTGGCCCACTTTAAACAAAGACGCCTTAGACTTCGTCAAAAGATGCGACAGATGCCAGAAATTTGCTAAGATTCCTCGACTACCAAAAAATGAGATTACTCAAATGACAAGGCCCTTTGCGGTATGGGGAATTGACCTGATTGGCGAACTGCCGATGGGCCGAGGCGGAGCAAAATATGCTATAGTGGCAGTCGACTATTTCACCAAATTGGTGGAAGCGGAACCTTTAAATAAAATATCTTCGGCAAAAGTTATTAACTTCTTGATCAAAAATGTTCTATGGAGGTACGTGGTTCTGCTCAAAATCATATCGGACAATGGACTTCAGTTTGACAGCGAGGAGTTCACCGACTGGTGCCAAGAGCATGGAATTCACAAATGCTTCTCATCTATGGCTTACCCCCAGGCATATGGACAAATCGAAGCTGTCAACAAAATTCTCAAAACTCTGATCAAGAAGAAGCTTGAAAAGTCAAAAGGATCTTGCGTGGATGAACTTCCTACGGCACTTTGGGCCTACCGCACGTCTTTCAGAACATCAACAGAGCATACTTCATTCTCTTTGGCATATAGATCGGAGGCCATGATCCCAGTTGAAACTGTAGTGCCCTCCCACCGTAGGATCCACTACAACCCAGAAGAGAATGAAGAACTCCTACAAATGTCTTTGGACCTAATTGAAGAAAGAAGAAATGATGCAGCACTTAAAGCGGCAGCTCACAAGCAAAAAGTGGCAGCACGATAAAACTCCAAAGTCAAGCACCGCAGCTTATGAGAAGGAGATCTTGTTCTCAAACGGATCTTCCCGCGCCCCGGAGCGCTAGATTCAATCTGGGACGGACCCTATGTAATTCATAAAGATCTCCACAATGGAGCTTATATTTTGTCAACAGTGGACGAAGAGGTGTTCCAGAGGGCATGGAACATCCAACACCTTCGTCGATACTTTTCTTAACTTGTACTGCCCATATGAAGTGAATCAACGAAGAGAATCAATGGACGTAGGCATTTTCGTGCCGAACCACTTTAAAAATCTTGTCTCTTTTTAACTTGTTCCTTTACATATTAGCTGCTTGTTAAGCTTTATCCTTTTCTGTTGAACAAAATCCTGTATAACGGCATTTCCATTCTGGACACTTCACGGCACAACCTCACCTGGACAAGACCTAACAGGTACTATATGAATCTATGCCCTCACCAATGTGACACTTTTTCTCCAGCATCCCTCTGCTGTGGGTTAACTCATTGCTCGCGACGGCCCTCAAAGCCAACTGTAATGAGCCGATCATAAGCCACCGAGAAGGCCGACTATAGCCGAGGCAGCTCATTACGGCTTTCGGCTCGCTGGCGACTATGAACCGATTATAAGCTCCAACATAAGGTGTGGCCAGGCAGGGGCAGTTCACAGTTGACGATCGACGCCCACGCTAGCCGGCCACGGTAAATCGAATAATACCCACGATTACGGGCCATAATGGCCCGGGTAGTTACTGAGCACGATCTCGGCTCCGATGTGTCTTAAGTACGGCTGTGGTAAAAAAGAAAACTCCCCGCGGAGGCGTAAGATGGGTGACGAATGTCTCCAAGACCCACAGCTAGGGAAAGTGACTACAAAACCCGTTTGCCATGAACTTAAGCACATCGAAGGCCTTCCATGATTGGAAGTTTTACTATTCCTTATATTTCCATTTTATTTATAAAAACTTTCCTCCTATCCTCTATAACAACCTTTAAAGTACAGGACACCAAATAGGATGCACTCGCTAATGTGAATGAGAACTCTCAGTTGGATGACGGGTCACTCAACCCGTATTTGATAACACAAGGCATTCAAAGCTACCACCTACAACTAAAAATCGAAAGGGCGGTGCTTTCTTCTCTTGTATACAAATAAGTAACTCTGATATATTCACACATCACATTAACATTGCAAGACATGAAATTATACTTTAAGCAAGAACTTGGCATCAAACACAGTCGAATCACTAGCACATGCATAGCTATATTTCTTATGCAACACATCAAAATAATGACAGCATCCAAATATGACAGAATCAGCTTATGTTATAAAATTACATGTAAAAAATAAAGTCGTTCGTTGCAATGACATAATTACAACCTGAAAGTGCATTAATGTTTTGGAACTAGTATATATAGGAATGTCAAGTAAAACCAAAAATATCCGGATCAAGCCAAGATAGTCGGCAGCATCAGAATTTCATATCTATCCTTCTGACCCCCCAAGATCTACTTGACCGCAGGATCAGAGCTCCCAGCATGCTGACCAGAGGTCCCACCTATCCGATTCAAGAGAAGAATCTATTAGATAAACGATAAGCAACCAAGCTATGAAAGGGCTAAAAGGGGAGACTTACCAACATCCGTTCCTTGATCGTCGTCTCCCAACTGCACGCCTACCTCCTCGGCAGCAAGCAGCCGCATGCCCTCCTTCACCGTCACCTTCTCTTCCTTAGTAAACTGGGCTGTAACCACATCCATCCTGAAGGCCATACCACCCTCCTTATCCGCGTCAGCCTTGGCCTCTTCCAGAGCCGGAAGATAAATCCTGGCCATGATCCGGGGATAGTCATCCATCCAGGATAGGTTGCCCTGCTTCCAAGTACGGAAATACATATCCTGGGGCATCTCGTCCATCATCCCGTCATTTTCCTCGAACTCCCTCATCCGGCTTCAGAAGCCAACACCTTTGTAACGGCAGCATCCCTCTCCGATCGGTATCGTGAGCGGTCAGCCTGAAGGGATTTCCTCATCGCCTCCATCTCCTCCTTCAGCTTGGCTTGAGCAAGCTCCGCTGCTTCAAGCTTCCCGGATAACTCCTATACCTGCTCGAGGTCCGCCTTCCGAACATCGTCTACCGTTGCAATGGCTATATCGATCCGTTCCTTGCAGATGGCCTCCATTTTTCGCAGCTCGGCTCTGCTAGCCTCTTCCATAGTTTTCTTTAGCCGTCTGGAGGCAGCCTCGTGCTGAGAAATCTGGATGGCCTGATCGGCAAGTTGCTTAGCCTGGTCGGCAATCACTAGCCGCAATCTTATGTTGGCACTCCCAATTTCCTCCTCGACCTTGACCAGTCGGGCGTGATGCCCCATCAACTTCCTGGTCTCCTCAGCCACCCGATCGATGTTTTCCTTGGCCTCATCCCCCATAGTCACAATCCGAGTGGTCAACAAGCCGAGATCCAAAGACTTAGCCTCATCAAGCACCCTTACCATAGGATTGCGGGGTAGGAGGTGCTCACCGGTAACCTCATCGAAGGAAATATCATGAGAACCCGGGTCCAGATCTGGATGACCCGCAAATGGGTTACGAGCCAAGCCAGGACGATCAACATGAGTAACGGTAGGATTCTTTGATGGATGTGGAGATGGTATGGACTCAGTATCCTCCCCCGTGATATCATGAATAGGCTGGGTTGGGGGCTGAGACCCAAGTGAAGGTTCGAACATGGAGCGACTCCTCTTTTTCTTTTGAATATCCTCTTCAATAACTCCGAGAAGAGGACGGTAGCCGACTACGTCCCCGGAACGGCTGGTCGAAGGCTTCGGTTTAGCAGAAGCTTTGAGGAGTTTGAATTGCTCGAGGCAAAACCAAGTGTTACAAGCATGCATGAGACTATAATCCAAGAAACATGTGAAGTTAAAAGAGGAGTCAAAAATTCACTTTGAACCGTCGGAGTTGCCCTAGCTGAAATGCTCTCAGAAGATGGACTGGCGCCAGTCCCGGCCTTATCAGTTTTCTTCAGTTTCTCCACCAAGGCCGACCCTTCCTCCAACCCCTCAAAAGCTTGGCGGAAAGCATCATCCGTCCACTCTTGGATCTCACCTGCTTGCCCCGAGGTCAAGGCACCAACGCCACTACCACTTTGTCCTTCGCCACCATTACCACCATCACCTTCTCCATCACCTCCGCTCTCCTCCTCGCCTCTTTCCTCCTCTCCACTTTCCTCTTCCGGAACATCTGGGCACGTGCTTGGAGAGGGTCCATCAGTTTTCTTGAGCTTCTTCCCCCCGACGGCTGGAGGTATCGAAAATGGTTTCCTCTTGTTGCTCTTTGTCGTGGCCCCTCCTTTGGATTTAGCAGCGCTTTCCTCAGCCGTATCCCTCTGCTTGACCATAGACTGGTGTGGTAGAATCAAATTATGTCCCAGGAGAGTAGCATTCCTGATCAGGTAAGAAGTTGACCAATCCCTTCCCGAAATGGCTTCTATCTCCGTGGCCATCTGAACCAGGTGATCGTTCTCCACGACGCAAAGCCACCTGTCGCTAGCAGGAAATAAAAACACAAGAGAAGAAGCATTTCAGTCAGAACGGAGATTATAAATAAGCTTCAACTTACAGCCAGAGGTGAAGCGGTGGATAGTAACGGAGTCATCCTAGACGAAGAACCATTCCTTCTTAAACATGGTGAACTTTGAATACAAGTCTAGGACCGGCTTGAAGGACACGGCCGATTCCAAGCTGATGTATGGAGACCCCTTCTTGTAACCCCTCAAGTTATATAGGTACCGAATCTCCCGGTTGGAAGGGGGGCGCCTGTACTTTCTCTGGAAAATCACGAATAGGCACTCCAGGATAGCGTAGGAGTTGGGCTGGAGCTGGAAAGGGGCCACCTTCAAATAGGTACGAAGCTAACTATCCAAGCATTGATTGGAGGAATGGCCCACACATGCAGTGGTACCTACTATAAGCGAAGTATCCTTCAGGGGGATTATATGGCATGACCCCCTTCCCTGGCAACAGCATGCATGCTCTATCAATCCCAAAGGAGCGGGAGATAACATCAAGCTGCTCTCCTTTGAGAGAGCTAGGAAAGCAGTCAGGCGGAGAACTCAGAAGCTCTTGAGGACCATACCCATCTACTAGCGATCTCGGGGTGGGTCCATGACGTTCCGGTCCTGGCTGAGCTGGGGGCACTACGGTGGACTCCCTTCTGTCCGTAGATTTCTTCTTATCCGATCGAGTTTCCACTTTATGAGACATTTATCTGCAAACACAAAGAAGTACGTCGTTAGAACTAGGGGTGTAGAGATATAAACAAGCAAGTGTATATAGCCTGAAATTTCATTCGTAATTCAAGACACCAAAATTCCATTCGGTAGTGTGAGCCTAAGGATCCTTTCGGCCCTCGCACTCCCAAAACCCTATTCGGTAATTCAAGCCTAAGTGCCCATTCGGTACTCATCCTCCATAAGTTTCATTCGGTAGTCCCATCATAAAAAATCGATCGGCAGAAGAAAACTCACCTGGTCCGGCAGTTGAGTAGATCCGGCAAATGAGTTGATTCGGTGGTCGATTGGTTCGGCTATTTCAAGCAAACAAGTTTGGTTCGGTATTCAATTGTTTCGGCTGATAAGGAATAACGAAAACCCTAGGCCCATACTTATAGGCGAAATATAAATAACCGGACCAACTGGCTCGGCGCACAAGGCCGGATGAGGATGTCCAAGCTAAAACAAAGCACGCCATATGCATACACATGCCCTACTTTGGAGGGGCAAGTGTTGGGTGTGTTTCAACCGGTCCAACACCACCGAACCGAATCCCTTCCTATTCATAGCCGAACCATCCCACTACCGCTTCATTCACCTCCGAACCAGCACAAACCAAGCCACCGAATCAAACCCCTCCGAACCAAACACCAACTCACTCCCAAGCTACCAACAGTCCAGTTCCACTAACCACCGAACCACCCACCACCGGACCGAGCTATGCCCTCACCACCGGACCAACACACATACCACTCACTACGAACCACCTGCTACAGAACTAACCTACTTCCAATACCCAACCGAACCAACCACAACCCTCTACAACCGGACCAAGTCCACACCAACTCTCCACCGAACCAAGGCCTTGCCGAACCAACACTGCCAGGCCAGATTGCATCAGCCCAGGCCCACCAGCAGCTATATACATCCAAGACCTCTGCCTCCAACCTCACTCTATAAATAGAGGGGCAGGGGTACAACAATGGCAGACAAGTTTGAGAGCTCAAGCACGGACAGAACTTTCAAACAACTTTCAGATACTTGTAATCAAAGCTTTGTACTTGTAATCTGAACAGAAAAAGGAGAATAACATATAAAGTGGACGTAGGCATATTTGGGCTGAACCACTATAAATTTGTGTGTCTTTTACATTTTAGTCCATCTATTTTATATATTTGCATAAATCACCCAAATCATTAAGAACAACATATAATCGACTAAATCATACGACTTGGAGGTGTTTGCCCAATTTTTGTGCAAACATATATATATAATTTGGAATTGTGATTATAATGTGAAAATGACTCAAATGAGCTATATAAGCTTTTAAGTAAATAAGTTGGGAAACTTATGAATAGAGAAATGAACTGTAAAACAAAAGTAATGATTGGTATTTTGTGGGAAATTCAAAATTTAAATCCTAAAGGAAATGTAAAATGTGATAAGGCAAAGTAATATATAAAAGATGCATGGATTTAAGTTAGTAAATGAGTTTGAACTTATATATAGAGAAATAGAATTTAGTTGAATTTGAATTGGATTAAAATTAAAAATCAGTTGTGTTTTAAATAATTTTGAATAGAACTAAATTCTTATTTAAAATAGTAAGGAAATGATATAAGTTTAAGTTGGCTAAATAAAATTTAGTTGGACTTGAATTAAATTTGGAAAAGAATTGAATTAAATGGAATTTAAATTAAGTAAGAATGATACGGAATGAATTAAATTCTCACCCAAGTAAATTCACAAGAATTGTTTGAAAATGAATTTTGCGTAAGCTAAATTAAATAAAAGAGTGATGGGATGAATGAAATTTTGGTAGCTTGTTAAAAATTTAAAAAGCATAATAAAACCCAGTTTGGGTTTAGAATAATTGGAATAGTTATGTTATTAATAAATTAAGTAATGATTTGAGAAGGTGAATAAATTTAAAATGGATTGAGTAAGTAAACTAGTTGAATTAAAATTTACAAATGGATTAGAATTTGATTGAATAAGAATCAAATTAAAATGGAAATAAGATTAAGGTGGGAAGAAATGGAGTTATTTTATTATTGAAACAACTTAAGTAAATTAGGAAATGATTGTGGTCGAGCTTTATATGGGGTCTTGAATGAAATTTTGTTTAGATAATAAAATTTTAATGCAAGTGAAAGAATTTTAATTTCTTATTGTGAGGAAATAAGAATGCATGAGCTGTAAATAATCCAGAATGGAATGATCTTAATATAAACTTAAGTTGGATGATGAACTTGAAATTAGAATATGGATTTGATTTAATAATTGTGACGAAGTAAAAATTGTTTGGGTTATGAATAATTCCATATGAAATAAAATTGATATAGATTGAAATGGAATTAATTCTAAATGGTTATAAGCTCAAGTGACGGTTACTTGCATGGATAACTTTAAAATTTGCATGGAAATTGGTTGTTTGTTGTAAACGGAAATTGAATTGGCTTAAAGAAGCAAATTGAGGTTGGTTTTTGGATCAATCGGAATGGATTGAAATCGTATTAAGTGGATTTGCATATTAATGAAAGTGGTTCATAAAAGAAATGTAAGTATATCAAATTTAAAATAAAAATTTGATTGTGAATCAATTTGGAATTGAATTGAAGTAAATTGAAGTAAGTAAAGCACATGTTAATCATATTGAAGTAAATATGAATTGAGAATAGTAAACTTGAATGTAAATCATTCGAGTGGAATAAAATGAAGTTTGGATTTGTTAGGAAAATTAAACGGTGTTGAAAATCTATAAAGATGGTACTTGTAGGATTATGAAATTTGTTGTTGGGCTATGTAATTGTTGTGTTTAGCTAAGATAAATGTATGGAATGTTGTTAAAAATTCTCATATTGTTGAAACTGATGTGTTTGTTTGAGTAAGTATAGGTACGGGAGGTAATCGATAGAGTTGAAGCGCGTAAATGCAATATATTAGCCGCTTGCTTTTAAAATGTTAATCTAAGGTACGCCTACGCAATAAAATTTGTAAATGATTTATATATATATATATATATATATATATATATATAGTGTTATATTTTGTTTTCTGACCGTGTGGGTCGATGTATATATATTTGTGTTTATTGTGATATTGTTAAACGCTCTCCTAACAAAGGAGACACTGTCAAAAAATTTCTATAATTTTGGGTGATAGACATTTTTTAAGGATTTTGAAAATTTTGGGTTAACTAGGAAAGTGATTTTTGAAGTGATATTGAAAACAAACTTTTGAGTTAAAAAATGGAGCAAATGGTTTTTGAATTGAGCTAAAGGTTTTGGTGAAGTGAATGTAAGTTTTTAACTAAGTAAGTTTGGGTAAGTAAATGAGTTTGAAAGCATTTTCCTACCTTAACAAATTTCGAGGATGAAATTTTTATAAGGAGTAGGAATGTAACAATCCGGAATTTTGGGTCGTTAGATTTTGAATATTTAATTCATTTTAAATGTTAAATGTGGATTTCGAATCGATTTCAAAATAAGAATTTTGTTAAATCAATAGAATTTAGTTGTAATTTTCAATATGGGAATTCAATTAAAATTTGAATAATAATTGATATTTGGAATTGGAATACTTTGTGAATCTGGATGTAAATAGTTATGAAAATGGTTTCTAAGGTTTATTTTAAGTTTGATTTGAATTTTTCTATTGGACTTTTAGATGGAATTAAAAGTCGATAAGTTGAATTTGGAATTTTATATTAATTTAATAATATAATAGTGTAAACAAAAAGATTTTGATTCGGAATGAATCAGAACGGCTTCTAATGTGAATATAAATTCTATACGATTTATAACAAAGTTAGTACAGTTTTAAAAGCGAAGTTTTAAAATATTTTGACAATTTTGGAGATCATACGAATTAATCGATGAGTTAAAATAGCCTTCCAACGCACAATCTCCGAATTCGACGAAACTAGCTTTATTGGATCTGTAATAGTTAGTTGTTATCGGATTCAAAATTTCGTAGCGTTTGGAGTTGCCGTTTGCTCGTACAGGTGAGAAACGCGTTAAGATTTAAATCGATAATTTAATATTTAAATCGATTTAAAAGGCTATCTTCCGCATACGAACAAATTAGATTCCGAAACATGTTCCCTTGTGTTCGGAATATGGGTGAAACATTATAAACGCCTATCGGCATGCGTTGTTTGGAGATTGTGTGAAAAAGTTGTTTTAAAGTGGGTTTAATATTAAAACAATATTTATAAACGTATACATACATACATACATACATATATATATATATATATATATATATGTATATATATGTATATGTATAAGCCAGAAACCCTAATATTTTGCCTAGCCACCATCTCTTTTATCTATGGCCGAAAGGTCTTCTCCTTCTTCCTCGTTTTTTTCTTCAAATCCTTAGATCGTTAGCTAAAATTTTCAACTAGAGAATCGAAGAGGACTTCGAAATCTACGAGGTGGACGGTCCCGATCGAGTATTGTGTTTGTTGTAGATCATCTCTGATTTCACTGCGTTCGTTCAAAAGCATTGTTCGACCGAGCCCATCGAGATTTGGGGCGTGGATGGAGCGGTACCGGGCCCATATCGTGGTGGTATTGGATCGTCCTCAAGACGATGGTGGGAGGTGTGGTTGTGAATACTAGTCGGTGAAGTGGGTTTGAAATCGTTCTGGAGCTTGCAAACGCGAAGAAGGAAGGAGAAGGCTTGAGTGCGGCCCAGATCGCTTGGGCAACGGCCGTGATAATTTTGGGTTTAATTTAAAAGAAAAGTAAATTTAATTTTATAAGTTTATCCTCAAGTTTTTAAAATTCATATCTTTGACATGCGTGGCCAGAATTCAATGGAACAAGAAGCGCCGGAATCGCAGCGACGCGATCTACGCTGCAGTGCTTATTTGAAGTCTATTGGAGCTAGCGGAATTTTCGGGTTAAACCGATCACGGTGGATTTAATTCGGAAATTTAAACACTCGTTATATTCAAGGTGAGTTAATCTCACTCACATCTGGAATTTCCAGTTAATTTAAATAGTTAAAAATTAAATGAATGATTGATTGGTTGAGTGTGAATATTATTATCGGTCTGAATGTGATATTTTATCTGTTATGCTAACGTCTGTGGATGCAGGGAAACAGGTAGGAGGAATCCAACTGGATTCCTCAGAATATAGAAATTATTTTCATAATTGATGATGCATTTTATTTATATACTGTGATAGATTAATTTGGAAATTAAATTGTGCTGTGTTATGATAGGATAAGTATAATTTGAGATTTTAAAATATAAATAAAATAAATTGGAATTAAAGAGGATAGAAAGGGGAAATTTGAGTAATGAATTTAAGGGAATTAAATTCAAGAAATTGGTTGAAATTTGAAGTGTTTTGAAATTGTGATTTAAAAAGGAAATGCGAACTGCTTTGAAAATAATAGTGAGATATTTTCTTTGGAAATTAAGTATGATTCCAAAGAAAGCTTCCAAAAATATAAATTAGCGGTTTAAAACGTGTTTAGGATATTTAGAGAAAATACTACTTTTAATTATTTCAAGTACAAAGTAAATATTTATTTAAAGAATTTGTAGTACTCAATTATTTTAAAAGTAAAATAGTATTAAGTTTTCAAATGGGGAATTTTAATATAAATAATTGATTTAATAATTTTATTAAAAGAAAAAGTAATTTGGTTTAAATTACCTAGAATCTCCCTTATATTTTCCCAAGTATTATTTTCTTTTAAATAATTTCTAGTAGCCGTATTTTAATAATTTAAGTATATATTTTGGAGAGTGATTTCCAGGAAATGGGAAATGTGTTAAAAGTAAATAGTTGTTCATTTTTAAAGTGTTAGAAGAGATTTACGAGATTTAAACGTAAATTCGAATTGAGATAAATCAAGCAGGATTTATAAAAGGATTCTTTGGTTTATTTTGAAAATTTATTAAGAATTTGAAACCGGGATTTTAAAAGGAAGTTGAGACCTTGAAACTTATTAACTGGGTTATAAAGAGAAGTAATATATCAGTAGATATTTGGAAGAATAAATTCACAGTGGGAGTTTATTAAAGCAACGAGTAAATTTGTTTAAAAATAAATAGTGATTTATTTTTAAAGGATGTGAAGAGAAGTATATTTCCTTGGAGAGCTAAGTAAGTTTTCAAAGCAAATTTTTAAGTATAAGTTAAAAGTTTTAAAGTTGTTTAAAAGTATGTTTAGAAAATTTAATGTTTCTAAATGTTTAAATTCTAAAGTAAGTATTTTTCAAATCTATTATAGTGGTAATTATTTAAAAGGTGACTTGGTATAAGGTTTTGAAAAGATAAAAATTAATTTTATGTTTTATAAAGTAATTTATTTTAAATATTCTTGAAGTATATATTTTTAATAAAGTATTAAAGTGGTTTTTAAATTTAAATGTTAAAGTATATTTTATAGTATAGTGTTTTAGAATTTGTTTTAAAATCATATTTGTTTGAACTTGGTTGTTTTCAGTGGAAATAAATGTATGGGAATTTATTTCATGAGAAGAGTGTGGCTTGAAAACTGTTTTCAAAATGGTTCGAAAAGTGAAAATATATCTTGTGAAGATATTTTGAGATTAATAAATAATTTGGGAAATTATTTAGTGTTTGAGAATGTTAATTGATAGTTAAATAACCGACTATCAATATTGGCCAATGCGTTGATCGTTTCAAAGAGACCGAGATCGGGATTAATTTCTCGAAAACCACTTCGATCCAGTTTGTTCGTTTTGTGAGGAAGATGAGTTCGGGATCGAAGATGGAGCAGTGAAGTGCAAAGGCTAGTCGCTACTAATCCTGAGGATGATTACAAGATGGATGTAGTAGGAGTAGTGCCTTCGGTTCCGTTCAAACGCAGGACGGACTTGTATGGACGAATGATTTCGGAACATCGTCAGGTGGACGATGGTCATTCTAAGTGAAATGTTATAAAAGGTAACGCTTAGCCTCAAGCCTCATCAACCGGGATTGACTGAAAATCAGGCGATATACAGCAAGGCTCAGTGGGTAGCGTCCATTAGGGTGAGGTCATCCCTGTCTAGATGTCCCTTTTTATTTCGGCTTAGTGGTGCGGTTGCTGATCCCAACCGTAGGGTGATCTTACTCGGGATTATCCAGTAAGGGGTAGTTCCGGTCTTGTGTTGCAGGGGAGTTAGGGTGGCTCTTCGGTACGCTGATCTAGGCAATGTACTGTGATAGGTGGTACCCCAGTGCCTAGTCATAGTTGAAAATCCATACTCCCTACGTGCCTTTATGATTTTTGTTTGTATTACCCATGATTGTGGCTAGTAGCTGGAATTTAATAAATGTAACAATTTCAGCTATTTGAATAAGTATTTGTACTTTAAATTTTCGAAAAATTTCGCCAGCGTCTCCTTTGCGCGGCTAGCTCGGTACAACTACAAAATGGCTCTACGGCCTCCCAAATCCAAAAAGAAAACAAAAAAACCAAGTGGCTCAATCCAAAATCCCAATCAGATTTCATACCAAATTTAAATACATACCTTTTCGTCGAGCATTTCAAAATTATCTTTTAAAAGCAAATCCAATTTCCTTTTCCCTTTATAATACCTGCATATCCTGCTTAGCACTAATATCCAATCACAATATTCAAAAACATTTTATCAACTTCCTTCCAAATGTCAATATTTATTCATTCAAATATTAACTCAGAATATATCTATAATATTCAAGTTCCAATTAAGAATGCACCATTCCTTACTTAAGTTAGTATAAGCATTTTATATGCTTCTTATGTTTATTCCCAACTTACCACTTTAGTTTATGTCCAATTTTATTCAAATTGATTCTTTCATTTCCATCGGAATTCAATTTATCTTTAACTTTAAATATTGGATTTTTTTTATAACTAATTCATGTCATTATTTTACATTAGTTCATTTACACAATTATTTCAATTTCCAATTTAAAATCGCTTTGCTGTTAACTAAATTTTCCAAAAGTTTTCAAAAAAATTCGAAAAAAATTCTAACTCCAAAAATTTCTGAAAATTTTTGGCAGAGTCTCCTTTGTACGGAGGAGCTTTTGCAATTTGACAAAAGAGATAAATATATATACATCGACCCACTCGGTCGGAAAAACCAAAAACAGTTCATATTTCCTATTTTTATTGCGTAGGCGTACCTTATTTAGCATTTTGAGCAAGCGACTTATTTATTTAGCAGTTAATGCAACCCAAGTCCAGCCACACGGCTTCCAAAAACCTGTGCTTACTCAGTTTAAACATGTAAGTGACAAATATACAAAGTTTATGGCATTTCACTTAATTTCAGTTGTTAAACACATGTATACTATAAACAATATACACTAAACACTTCCAAAAGCAAATTAATAAAGTTCCGATACAAATTTAGTTCTTTACAACTAAATCACCCATCAACTTCATTCTATTTAAATGGTTTACACTTCATTTCTTACATTCTATTCATTTTAATCCAAACAAACACATATTTATCTCAATTGATTCAAAAATCAATTTCATTGCTTATATTAACTCATAGAATTTTACACAATCTCATTTGCGTCAACGACGTCTACTTTTATGCAAATTCAATGATGTTCACTTAATAGAATATCCATTCTATTTTATAACTACGTAAAATTAGTATCAATTCAATTTATACTTTATTCTGTTTCATTTCCAATGTTCCAACATAACTCTTAATTGTTGACAACCAATTCATATATCGTTCCACTTAATCCGAATGGTTAACAACTCACAAACTTACATTTAATTTATTATTAAGCAAATCTGAACTCATATCTAATTCAATTGATCTCAAAATCAATTCATTTTACTTCCATCCATCCATGGCATTTTAATAACTTCCATTTACATCCAACGACAATTTATTCCATGCAATTCGACGAGATTTATGTGAATAAATAAGCATTTATGTTTATAACAAATTTAAATTGATTTCAACTCAATTTATACTTAATTCTATTCCATTTTCAAATTCATTCACAATCCATATATTCTCATTTCCATTTCATTTCACATTGGAATTCATTCACTTGCATTTCATTTTATTAACCAAACTAGTTTATTCAAAACCATTAACAACTTAGGTTCATCTTCATTACCTATTAAATTTTATTCACAGTCCACTCATTTATACTTCATTTCTTATCCACATTCATTTAAATCCATTCTATTAAACTTGAAACATTCTATTTTCTCATTCTCTCAAGTTATTTCAAGTCCTTAATAATTTTAAATGGTTTACAATTATTTATTCTAGAATTTCATTCCATTAATATTATTTATAACTCACCGAATTTTATTTCGATTAAAAATTTATTTTCACTTGATTTAAAACCAATCCAATATTATTAGACTTTGTTTTAGGTTGAATTCAATTCAACTCTCTTCCATTTGTTTAGTTTTAAGTTAATTTACTTCAATTTATTCAAATCCCTTTTTTTGTATACTTAAGCTCATTTCATATTGCAAATAAATTCCTCTTTTCAATTTAACTGTAACGTACGCGATTTTTCGTTGCCGAAAAACCGAATAGTTATGGGTTTAAGAAAAGAATTTAAGAAAAGAGAAGAGGAAAAGATAGAAATTAGGGAGGAGAGAAAATAGAAGATAGAACAGAAAGAAAACAGAATATTTTAAAATAGAAGAAAAAGAGAATAGAGGAAAAAGAAAAAACAGAAGAAAATAGGACGGGACAGAGAACAACATAACAACATCAGAATCTCACAATTCGCAGCGGAACAACATATAATAATAAATGAATAATCTTTAAACAAAGAACTATATCAGTTATTACATTACATCACATTTCATTACATCATATCATCAGAGTGTACAACAACAACAACAAATAGTGCAGCGGAAAAAGAAGTACTATATAACTAGTAATACGCCATGCCATCCAGCTTGCCTCCAGCAATTCCAGAATATCCAGAATATCCTGATAAACCTAACTCTTAACTGCCCGTGTGAAAATTGGTGGGCACCCAGAGTTTAGGAAGGAAAACAATAAACTCCGAGTCAGTCATGTGACTGGTGTGAGAACTCAAAACTGTTTATTTATCTTTAAAAATCAAAAAGAGGAATATTTTTAAAGTCAATTCGCAATGCTTTTAAAAATGAGACTACCATAAGGCCTCCCGCACACACACACAATGCAAACGCAGAATCGGAGGAGATTTCTCCTTATGATAGTCAAAGATGCTTGATACGCATTTAAAATAACATTTGATATTATTATTAGTGCATAGTATAGGAAAATTATTTCAAAAATAAAGATATAAATCTTAGCCAGCATAGACATTCCGCACTTATGCCTACTATAGCTACCATGTTCAATAGCAGGTTACCGCCACATTCCATAGCAGGTTATACAACTAATACCGTACAAGTCTCGTATTGTTTCTTTGGATTTCCAACAAATGGTCAGGCCAAGGAACTTCCCATTGCCACATGGAAACGCCTCTGGCTGGACGTCCCCGAGAACTTAACCAGCTCTCTGCCAACACAAGGCCGGGTTACCTTTATCACTAGGTAACTACTACACGAATATGGCATCCCCCGGTCCCATTGGACCTTTAACCGAGCGCTCGTCACCAACAACACCACACAGTAATAAATATAGTGTATCAACATGAGTAAGTATCTGGGCTCCATACCATGATACCACCCTTTCCAGAAGGAAATGCACATACCCTAAAGGGAGCTACCCCTCATAACCTTGCCGCATCTTTCCTGTTTTGACCATTCCGGGGTGTGAGGCTCGACGAAGTTTCGTCCACAAAAACATACTTTATACAAAAGCCATGCTTTGGGTCAACAAATGATCAACACAATGATCACAAGGATAGACGATCAAATAAATGATCCTATCACAAATAATCAACACAATGATCATTTCAGCATCACTCAGCATATCACATTACCAAATTGGGAATATCTCGCTGATAACCTTCAACTACATAACCTCTGAGCTCGTACGTCTCAGAGAAGGGTGTTAAGCTAAAAGAATAAATTCTTCGCCACCAACAGAAATATATTTGAAAGAAATCGGCTTTATATCTCAAATTGTAATGTCAGGCATACAATCCATACAAGTTTGTTCCGGGCTCGAACAAAACCGAAGGCACTTCTTACGAAGCCCGTGCAATCCGGGTATTCACAATCCCGATCGAATTTCCCATCACTTAGGAGATCTCTATACCAGGAGCTACCCAGTGCAGAAACAATCGATAGGTCATCCTATCGCTTTCGCAAATACTCGGTCTTCAACACCGATCTTCAAATGCAATTCATAACGACGTATCACATATTCGGAATGGGTTATACGACCCCATGGTCCTTTCCCGGTTAACCCGAATAGTGAGCGCTTATTCAAAAATAAGTGTAGCATTCACATTCAAACAAATCACATCAATTACCCATTCAAAGGGAAATATTGATAGTCGGTTATTGAACTATCAATGGATATGCACAACATCACCAGATTCCAAATAATTTTCCAAATTATTTATTTTCCAAAAATATCTTCACTAGATATATAATTCAATATCTCAAAAATAAATCAATATTTATTTTTGGACAAATTCCACTTCCTTTATAAATTCCTTAGTGAATTTATAATTTCCATAATATCAATGAATATTCGATTTCAATTATTCATTTTAATATTCCTTTTCAATTTATCTTCAAAAAGATAAATTCTTAAAATATTCACTTTATATCGGAAAACAATTCCTTACTTATTTATTCATAAGTAATTCACAATTTTTATTTATTTTCAACACTTGGAAAATATTCAATATACTTCAATCGAAATTAAGTATATATTTCATTCTTTAAGGAAATCATTCTCTTAAACATATTTAATTGGGCCAAAACGAATGTTACGTAAAACATCGTTACGACAACCCAAAATCACTAGTATAGGGATTCGAAATTTAAATAGGTATATAAATCCCAATACTATTCAAAACATTTCCTTTCGGAAATCATTTACTATAACAACAGTGTTATAGTCCATTATTTCCTTTTATTTCTCGAAAACGTCTATTTCAACAATAAATGTTGAAATCTATGGTTTCGAATCTCAACACATTTTAAAACATCGTTAGATCGTTTTAATTCAGTTCAAAAAATCACATTCTAAACAATCTCTTTAACATACTATTCACTATTCAAAAAAACGTGAATATACTACGTTAACAAATTTCATCCTTTTATTCATTTTAATTCAAAGGATTATTCACAGTTCAAAAACGTGAATATAGCTCCATTTATAAGTTGTAACCATTTACTTATCAAAATAAGTCGTTTGCGAATTTTTAAAACAACGTTTATAAATTCCATTTCTATTTATTTTATTTCAACTTCCTTTTATAAGTTCCTTTATTAACCTATTTGATTTATAACTCAATTATAAAACAAAGGTTCATATTATAAGTTAAATACTTATAATTTATTCGTTCACCAAATCGTTCCTTTGAACTTCATAATTATAAATCTTATAACTTATAAGATTCAATTATTTATCCAAAACCATTCTTTTAATGACTTTATAAATTTTATAAACCTACTGTTTATAAAATTCCATTTATAATTTCACCGTTTATAATTCTATAAATTTCATTCAATTTATGAAATTCATTTTCACTTCATTCAAACACTTATAAAAACTCGTTTTATAATTCAAAGGTTTTAATTTATAAATATCAATTTATAAATCCTTTATAAAATCAATTTATACTATTATTTTAAAACATCTTTAATCTCCTTCATTATTTCACCATTTTGATTCATGAAATAATTAAATTTTATAAATCCTATATTTAAACTTTTCACAATAAATTCTAAAATCCCGAGAAATCAATAGCATCATGTTCTCAAAAATCAGTTTTTAACTATATTTCTCAAAAATCATAATTTTTATAACTTTAAAAATTATAACGTTTATTTATTTAAAATGAATCAATTCCAAAAATATAGCATATTTTCAAAAATCACTTTAAAATCATTTTAAAATCCCAAAATCTGGGTCCAATGATGCTACACACCAAATAGTCAATCACGACTACAACGATATCATATATCGATATGATAATCCATCAAATATCAAAATATTTAAAATCAAATAAATACTGTTGAGGAATCCAGTTGGATCCCTCCAACCTGTTTTCCTGCATCCACAAACATTAGCACAATACCAATTTCGCTCCAGTACGAAATTATCGCGGTATATGTTTTTAATAAATATTATCCGCTTAATAACGGCGTAATAGAGTCTCATCCGCTAAACAAAAAATGCGGGAAATCAATAACTCCAATATATACATATGCCAATATATATATATTGATATTATATATAATACCAATTTCACTGTTTATGAAATATTCGCGGCATATGTTTTTAATAAATAACATCCGCTTACTAACGGCGTATAATGTCTATTTTAACAATCAATAGATATCAATCAACATTCAAACATGCATTCAATATTTTAAATCTAACTATTTAAAATAAAATCGAAACTGATTCGATTGAGTGAGAAGTTCTCACCTTGGTTTTAATTTCCGTTTTAGCGATTTATTTCGAATAAAATTAAACGGACGTTTAATTTTACCCAAAATTCTCACTAACTCCAAATGACTCCAAACCAACTCCATCGCGTAGTGCTCGTCCATACGATTCCAACGCAACTGAGTTTGCATTTTTTTGACCTCGTATGAAAAAGTTATGAATTTTTGAAGTTACACGAGTTTATATTAACAAATTTACAACATTAACTTTATATTTACAACCTTCATCCAATCCTAGCCCTTGATCTTTGCTTCCCCACATCAGGCCCGTCCCTGTTGCTTCTTCCTCTCACGTTATCATCTCCAGGCCGCTCATCATAGAACCGAACCCAACAATGAAAACTAGGGTTAAATAGTTCTCCACCAATACTCGACTATAACTCGATCAAGACGCGCCGTTACGAAGCCCTCACCCACGCCCATGCTCGGCCTGAAGGCCATGCAACTCGGCCACCTGAGGCTCCTAGGAAAACGTGCGCAGGCCATGACCAACGGCCCCCCCTAGCTCCTCCTCCGATGCTCCAAACACGATCTCCACCGTTCACATCGAAGCTCTCGTTGTGATCTTCATCTTTGTAGTTGAATGTTTTAGCCAAAACTTGATGGATTGAGAGATCAAAGGGGAAAAATGAGATCAATTTCTGGCCCTTCAACCTGATAGTGGCGGCTAGCAACATGAATTAGGGTTTTAGTGTTTTTATTTTTATTTTTTTAGAGTGAGGGTGTATTTATAGGAAACCGTCGAAACACTATTCATCCCGGAAATTCCTAACTCCGATTTACGCGCCGTAACCAGCGTTTCTAGGGTTTACCCCGCGTTCCGGACACAATGGAACAGGTTTCGGAAGCTAATTTGGAAGTATGTGCGAGTTATGGCTGTAAACGCTCAATTTAAATTAAACCGATTTAAATCGATTTCTAGGCGTTTTAATTTGTACCGGACAAACGGTAAATCCAATTGACTTGAAATTTGAAACCTTACAATAATATCACATTACGGATCCGATGAAACTAGTTTCGTCGAAATCCGAGACTTTTTGAAAAATGGCTATTTTGACTCGCCAAATTTAAATTAAAAATAAATCGATGCGTTTCGAGCTGCCACGATCAAACGATAACTCCGATTGACACGAAAATTGAAATCCGGTAATAACTAACTATTACGGATCCAATGAAACTGGTTTCGTTCAATTCTGAGACTGTTCAAAAATTGACTATTTTCACTAGTCGATTTAAATATTAAAATATTCAATTTTCACAAATTAACTTTTAATTCGATTTTAAAAGTTCTAAAATATCATTCTAACTCCAATATGATAAAATAAAATTTTACAAATCATTTTCAATCATATTTAGCTCAATTTTCAATTATTTCCATAATTTAACATATTAAATTATTGATTTAATTATTCAGTTAAATCCAAAAATTCAAATTAAATTTTATTCAACTTATAAATTCACATATTAATATTTGAAATTAATTAAATATTCAAATTTTAATTTCTAAAAATTCTGGGTCGTTACATTAACTTGATTCTATTTTAATCCAATCCCATTTCAAACTACAAATTTATTTGATCAGTTATTATACATTTTAACTTTTTAGATTCAGCTTATTCAATTTATTACAAGACCATTTCCAATTTATTTCCACTTATTTCCATTTTATTTGCAATTTAACTATTACTATTTCAAACCAATTTCATTTTTATTCGATACGTTTCAATTAGGGGGAATTAATTTAAAGGACAATTTTTTTTATATTTTTTGCCTCAAGGACATCACCTCAATATTTTTGCCACAAGGACAAACATTCTTCTAAAATTTATTCACAAGGACAAACATTTTCAAAAATTATTCATAAGGACAACAAAACTGATACCGAGCTAAAAACTGATACCTAAAAACTGCTACCAATAACTACAAACTGATACCTAAAAACTGCTATCAATAACTAAAAACTGATACCTACAGAAAGTTGTCCTTCAGGATAAAATATTGAAGGTCTGTCCTTGAGGCTAAAAAGCTGTGAAATTTTGTCCTTAACAATAATTTCCTGTTTCAATTATATCTAATTTGTTAACATTTCAAGTTAAATTTTTAGTTATAACTCAAGTTCTGATCCCACCATTTACTTTTAATTTACCATCCAATTTATTAACTTACAATTCAATTTCATTTACTTTACTATCGATCCAAGTCAAATTTGATTTATAACTTGAGTGTTATTTTCCAACTTCATCATAAACTCACAATTTAGCTTCTATTTAACTATAATAGGTTCCATTTACACATTTCATTAACAAATTAGTTCTTCCCTTATTTATAATCCAACACATGAATTTTAATTCCAAATATCACTCCATTTAATTTACTTAATTCAATTTAGTTTATAATTCAAGTTTTGATTTTTATTTTATTTTCCAATTCATCAAACAATATTTATTTTGGGTTTTCTATCCCATTTTTCAATTATATGGCATAACTTATTATTTACACAATCCCATTCATTCTAGGCTTGAATATATTCTTATTTTATTTTTAACTCAAGGCTTATGCTTATTCATATCCCAAGCATATTTTATTTCATGCATTATAATTCTTTTACACGTATTTCCAATTATTTAGGTAAGAATATAATTCCATTCATAATTCAATTGAATTCTTATTCCAATCCAATTTTATTTTAACTCAGATTTATTTAACCTCAATTCGATTTCAACGTAATTCGGATACAACTGGATAATATTTCAGCCTATTCAATCAATTTCAATCCAGTTAATTTTTATTTCCCATCCAAGTTAATTTCATTTTAACTTTTCTCTTTAAATTCAAATTCTCAACATTCAAAGCTTATATTCCTTTCCTGATTTAAAAATCATCTCAGTTTATAAGCCTACAACTTATCTCAACAGAATTTTTTTAAACACCCGGCCTTTGGTTTCAAATTATTTTGAAATCCCCAACATCTCCAATCACATTTCTCAAAAATCTTAAACCAGTTCTGGTTTTATTCCCAACAAATTTCTTTTGAAATTTTCGAAAACAAACAAGTTTCCCTGAACAAATCAATTTGGCAGCAATTCATCACTTAGAAACTCGAAAATGAACATCGATGATGCTGCAGTCACCAACGAAGTTATTTTCCAGTGACTGAAGTGGATTCAATGTTATCTCACTTCCAAAATCCATTTTAAAAAAAATTTCCTTTCAGAATTATCTCCAAAACAATAATGCTATCATTTATCATTAAAACACTTCGATAAACATCTCCAAATCTCCGGGATTTTAAATTTCTAAAGCCTGCTTAAATAAATATTAACTATAATTCATTTGTACACTTTATTTATACAAATTCTCATTTGATTGTATTTCAATGCATAAATTACCTTTATAAATTTCATTTCATAATTGAATTTATCTTCTCAATCTTTGATTATATTTACAATTTCTTGTTAAAATTTTCACTTAACAATGATAATACTTTAATATCATCATTTCCAACATCCAAGCAACCATATGTTAGCTAAATAGTTTTCAAAAACTTTTTTTTATATCAAAATATATTTTGGGTAAAATTATTTCATTTACTCGCATTTAAAACAATACTGTGTCAATTAATCTATTCAAGTGTTTAGAAACCCCTTCGATACAGTTGCGCAGACTGTGTCGACGAAGGTTCATTTGCCACTCAATAAATCAATCAACGCGATATTAAAACAATTTACATTCACTAACAAATACGCGCTCATATCTATTAATACGCTCAAACTCATTATATAGTACTACGGACTCTATTTCAAATGAGTAATTCCCATCAGAGCCAAGGTTATTACCAACCTATGCTCTGATACCAAGTGTAACAGCCCGCAAATCCATACCCCTTGAGTTAACACTATTCTACCTAAATCAACTTAAGTTGTACAGAAATATGAACCATTTGGGTTAAAGAAGAAGAGGTAGAAGAAGAAAATAGAAAACAATAACAGGATCTAACCATCGCAGCAGGATAAAGTATAATAGATAATAAATAATCTTTACTCAACATCAAATATCGCTGTTTATATATTACATCATCAGAGTACATCAATCACAGCTCAACATCAATATCATATAATGGATACTCAACAACTCAAACAGCGGAATATATATATAAAACAAGTACGAATATACGTATCGTCATCCAGCTCGTCTCCTGAGCTCCACGGCATCTCCTGTATCCTATAATACTCAATCTGACCCGAGCATTACAGTTAAATAACAGCCGAGTCAGTCTGGAATACCAGCGTGAGAAAGTCACACCCAATTTATTATTAAAGTTTCAAAAATCCCTTGAAATCAAAAGCATCTCGTAAGACCACGCCACAAATAAACATGTCGGGTTTTTACCTTACAATAGCTAAAACATTTTTATTAAAGTCCTCTGATATTATAATAGTGTCTATAGAAAGTAAAATAGAATCTAGCTGAAATACTTGCATCTCACGTTTCAGCAATAGTTGGGCACAATCAAAACCGTACGGGCGCGTACGGAAAAATTGATTCCAACTAATGGCTAGGCACTGGGGTACCACCTGTCACAGTACCTGGTCTAGATCAGCGTACCGAGGAGCCACCCTAACTCCCCTGCAACACAAGATCGGAACCATCCCTTACTGGACAGTCCCGACAAGATCACCCTGCGGTTGGGATCAGCAACCGCCCACTAAGCCGAAATAAAAGGGACATCTAGACAGGGATGACCTCACCCTCTAGTGGGGGCTACCCACGAAGCCTTGCTGCATATCCCTTGATTTTCAGCCATTTCCATTTGATGAGGCTTGAGGCTAAGCGTTACCTTTAAGAACAATATCCTTAGAATGCCCATCGTCCGTCGGATGATGTTTCGCAAGCAGTCATCCATACAAGTCCGTCCCAGGTTCGAACGGAACCGAAGGCACTATTCCTACTACATCCATTTTGGAAATATCCTCAGGATTAGTAGCGACTAGCCCTTGCACTTCACTGCTCCATCTTCGAATCCAAAATCGTTTCCACGAAACGTACAAACCGGATTGAAGTGGTTTTCGAGAAATAAATCTCGATCCCGGTCTCTTCAAAACGATCAACGCATTTGGCCAATATTGATAGTCGGTTATTTAACTATCAATTAATATCCATAAACAACCATCAACCAATAATTTTCCAAATTATTTATTAATCCCAAAAATATCTTCACAAGATATATTTCTATTTTCAATCCCTTGAAAACAGTTTCAAAACCATCTTTCTTTTCAGAATAAACTTTCCCAAATATTTTCTATCTCTGAAATCACCAAGCACACAAAACTAGATTTTTTTTTAAAATAATTTAAAACACTTTACTTAGAAATATACTTTATAACATTTAAGTTAAAACTACTTCAATGATTTGTTAAAAATGCATACTATATGAATATTTGAAAATAATGTTACTAAATAAAATATAAAACTAGATTTCACTTTTAAAAATAAAATACTAAGTCACTCGTTAAATAATTATTGTCATAATAGATTAAAAGAAAATACTTACTTTAGAATTTAAATATTTAGAAATAGTAAATTTTTCAAAACAAACTTCTTAAAACAACTTTAAACTTTTAATTTATATTTAAAAATTTACTTTGAAAACGTACTTGGTTATTCAGAGAGAAATTTCCAATCTCAAACACTTAAATCAATTTTCCAAATTGATTCCCAATTTATTCCATTTGAAATAAATTTCTTTACTTATCAGTTCATTTCAAAATTCATTAATATTGACTTTATTATTATTTTCAGTTTGATTTTTAAATTCTTTAGCTGAAATATACAAATTTCAGGTTATTCCCAATTTCTTCTTATTCTTCTTAAATAATTTAAATCCTAAATTTAAAATTAAATGTTTTGTTCTTTTAAACAATAACAATGAAGTTAAAGTTTCATTAACTTTCTGTTTATTTAAAATTTTCCTTCCCCAACTCAAGATTTATTTATTAAAATTTTAAAGTCACTTTATTTCCTTTCTAGTTCATTCATAAATTTATTCAACTTTTCTATAATTATTTTATTTACAACTTCACTTCTTTTATTTTCATTCCCAAACTCAAATTATATATTTGGTAATTCATTATTGCCCGATTATAACAATCAAGCCATAGCATTCAATATTTTCACATAATTCATTACATAATATCAAATATTCCGAACAGAGAATATTAAATAATTAAATAAAGTTGAGGGGTCCAGTTGGATCCCTCCAACCTGTTTTTCCTGCATCCACGGATGTTATCACAATATAAAATGCCAATTCCAAATATAGACCACACTACAACACATAAATCAATTCAACAATTTCAAACAATTATTTAAATTTAATCATTTAAATTTAAATTTAACTGAATGAGATTAACTCAACTTTGACTCCTGTTTTGCAACCCACTTCATTCTCAATTTGATTCCATGATTTTAGACCTTGAATAGCATTATATTGTCTATTAATATTTGAGATAATCGAACAACTTGTTACCAATTAAATAAGTTTAAATCTAATTTAGTTTAAACAAGTAATTAAATTTTAAACTAATTCCCCTTTTGAAAATCTTTTAGTAACTAAAATAATCTAAATAAGTTAGTTCAGCATTTTTTTTTGAATGACATCTAGTAAGTCAAAATATGTGTGCATATATTTTATCTTCAAAATAAACTATATAGGGTTTAAAAATCTAACTTTACATATATATATACTGTATATATTCATAAAAATCTTCTATATATTAATGTTATTTGTTTATTGTCAACCATTTAAGTAAAAATCTTAACCCTAAAAATAAATTTTCTATTGAGTTGTACTGTTTCAATATCCATTATTTAAACTAAAATAAAAATCGAAATACCTCACTGTAAATTCTCCTTAATTTAAATTAAGCTTTAAAATTTTTACCTTACTGCCGAACTCCAATCGAATCGAGCCCTCATCATGACTTTCCTGCATCGCCGACGTCGGCCACCAGTCACGCGTCCTCTCGCTTTTACTCCTACACCTCAACATCACGACGAAACCATACTTACGTCTATGTCTTAGCCTCCCCTACTGTCGCACGTGATCTCGCGAAGATCCTAAAACCCAGAAGACGTACGAACCATCGCGGCTACAAGTTGAAGTCGCCTCCCAATCTCGATTCAAGCGAGTGCGTCCTCAGTCACATGCGGCGAAACCCTAGTAATCTGAACCAATTCGTTTCCTCCTCTCTTACCCCTCTCGCTCGAACTTCCAGGAAACCCCCAAATCGCGACGTTCCCAAATCTCTCATCACCAATCTCGAGCTAGGGTTGCAGGCTTCGGTTGCGGTAAGAGGTCGGGTGAAGATGCCGACCTGATTCGGTCCTCCCCAATTTTATATACACTCGTTCGCCATTTTTTTTTAGATCAAAATTTTGATTTGAGAAGTTTAGGCTTCGCACATTAATTATTGTTTTTTTTTCGAATTGTTATGCGAACTGAAAGGATAAGGGTCTCGCGTTCGAAAAGAAACAGGAATAGGTATGGTGTGTTCAAGAAGGCAAAGGAAGCGTGTTGAAGACGCCTTGCTACTGTAATGACCCAGAATTTGAACAATTTAAATTGAAATATTTAATTAATTTCAAATATTTGAATTATGGTTTGGGTTGAAATTTCAATATAACTTTGAATTTAGCGATTAAATTATAAAATTTAATCTATTAACAGTTGAATAAAAATTTGGATCTTCAATTTTAAGCTGATTAAAAATATTTCAAAGGCTTGAAAAATTCACATTGGTAATACTGAAGACAACAGAAGCTTCAGAGTTGAATTTCAAATTGAATTGTTCAGTTTTGAAATTATATCGTTTGAATTGATATTTAAAAACAAAAATATAGCCTTCGGAAGGATAGTCTCAGAATTCGACGAAACCAGTTCCATTGGATCCGTAATAGTTAGTTATTACCGGATTTCAAATTTCGTGGTGATTGGAATTGTTGAGTGAGCGTACAACGTATAAACGCATTGAAAATTTTATTGAGACAATTTGAATTTAAATAATATACCATTCAAATCATAGCCGAAATAATTTCACATCAGAATTTTTAAAGTTTTTTTTCGTGGTCACTGTGGCAAAGCGTCTCAAGCATGCTACTTTCTCTTCTCTAAGCCGAATCCCTTAGCTTCAGAAGAGAAATCAAATGGCCGAAGCCCTTTATCAAATTCAAAATAAAATAAAATAAAAAAATTATTAATTAATGGCCGCCTGTTTCCTCCTTTCAAAATCAAACCAAAGCTTCGAATGAAATCAACGGCCAAGTCTTTCATTCTATCTTCAAAACTTCAAAAGAGGGAAAAATAAAATCGACTTCGTTCTTTTATGGCTGCGGCATCGCTCGAGCAGGAAGCGGCGAACTTCGCGAGGGGGGAAAACGGTGGCACGTCGCTCACGCACACAGGAGACTTTGGGTTCGAGATGGGTTTAGGGTTGAAGTGGCAAATTGCGACGACAAGGTGCTGGGTTTCGCGTTGAGATTTGGGGCACTGGCACGTACGTGGGTTGTCATCGCGGTGGAAAACTCGAGCGCGACAATGGTAGCAGCGGCAACCTGGGGATTGGAGACGTGCCGAGGCTAGGGTTTTTGATTTAGCGTGGCGGCGATGAGATTGTTCAAGCTGAGGTATTCGGCTTCCTTCCTTTTCAATTAATATTAATCTAGAGTCAGTAGTACTCTAGAATGAGTTGGAGTATAATAATAGATATGAGCGCGTATTTGTTAGTGAATATAAAATTGTTTTATATTGTGTTGACTTATCGGTTGATTGTTTATAGATTCTGGTCGGTGCAGTCTAGCTAACTGAATCGATAGGGATTTCTAAACTCTTAAACAAGATAAACCGACACAGTATTGTTTTAAAATAGGGTAAATGAAATAATTTTACCCAAAATTATTTTTGTATATAAAAGAAATGATTTTCTGTATATTATTACAGTGTATGGTTGCTTGGTTGTTTGGTAGTGATAATACTCAATCATTATCATTAAAGTTGAATAAGAATTGAAATCATAATAAAAAGGTTAAGAAATAAGTCCATATACAAATGAAATTTGAGAACGTAAATTATAAATGTGAATTGTAATTTGAAGTGGAATTCCAGAGAATGTTTTGAAAAGAATTTGAAATTTTGGAGATTTGGAAAGTTTAAATTCCTTGTTGATTTGAAATTAATTTCCAAAAGTTTTGGAAGGATAAAAGCTCTAAACTCTTTTCGGTCGTTGGAAAATAATTCCAGTGATGATCGCGACATCATCGGTGCTCATTTTCGGGTTTCCAAAAGAGGAATTGCTGCCAAATTGTTTTAAATGGAAGTTGTTGGGAAAATTTGGGTTTGGTTTTGAAATGCAAAAGATAAAGTTGAATTGTTTTCAAAAATGGTTTTGAAAGGTTGAAAAGACTCTGGAGTGCTATATAAAAATATTTATGGAATATTATTAAGTTGATAACTTGTAAAGTTTAAAGTTGTTAAAATAAAAATCCAACTTAAGGAAATTTATTGAGTTGAAAATAAATTTGGAGTTGTAATAAATGAATTTGAATTGAATATTGAACTATGGAAATAAATTGAGAATGAATGAATTAATCTACAATTGCAACTAGACGAAAGTGAAATTGAAAGTCGAAATTCATTTTGAATTTTTAAGCAAATAGAATTGAATTGAAATTAAATTGTGTTTGTGAATGAACAAATGAGGTGACATTTGCAAATAAATGAATTGAAATTGAAAAATGGA
This sequence comes from Allium cepa, assembly GCA_030765085.1. NCBI lineage: Eukaryota > Viridiplantae > Streptophyta > Magnoliopsida > Asparagales > Amaryllidaceae > Allium > Allium cepa. The sequence goes on along the minus strand of CM060937.1, from coordinate 759,969,757 downwards.
ATGAGATTTGAATCAAGTTGAATAAAATCCAGACTTGGGTAAAATAAAATAGATTGAATTCAGGTATACTAGTATGATAATTTATTAATTCATGAAATACCGAAATGGAAGTTGAATTAGTTAAATTAAAACTTGAATTGTGAGCTAAATAAAAATGGTTCGAAATTGCAGATAAATTCAAGTAAGTTGAAATAAATTGAAAATGACCTCGTTGACAAAATAAATTCGAAATGAATGTGAATGGTTATAAACCAAAATAGTGAATTGAAAATAAATTTTGGGAATGAACGAAAGAATGAAACTGGAATTGAAACCGAATGTTGAAAGCAAATTTGAATAAAGTGAATTGGAATTGGTAATGAATTAGTAATGGGAACTAATTTAAAATTGTGTAGTTATGAATAAAAGATAGTTGATAAAATTCAATATTAAGAAGGTAAATTGAATTCAAATAGAATTGAAATCGTAAATTGAATCCAAATGAAATTGGAAATGCAAAATTGAAAGGAAATGAATGTATAACTCCAATAGTAAACTAAAAAAAATGTATAAGAAGCATATATTGAAGATTTTGTAATGAAAAGTGCAAAATGATATTTGAATGTTGGAATTGGATATTATGACTAGCAGGTTATACAGGTGTATTAAAAGAAAAGAAATTGGGATTTTGATTTCAAAGATAAAATTGAATTGCTCGACAAAAAGGTACGTATTTCAATTTCAGTATGAAATTTGGTGATTTTCTTCTCTAGCCACTTGGCTTTCTCTTTTCTTTTTGATTCTGAGGGGCCGTGGAGCCATTTTGTAGTCGTACCGAGCTAGCCGCGCAAAGGAGACGCTGGCGAAATTTTCGAAAATTTAGGGTGTTAGGAAAATTTTGCGAAAATTTTGAAAGTTGAAATTTGAATTTAAATTTAAATTTGAATTTTGAAGTAAATAATTTGTTTGAAACTTATAACTTAAGTTGGAAAGCTAGTTGAAATTGATAATGAATCTCTAATAAAAAAAAGATTTAGGTTAATGAATTGATAAAACTATTTGGATTGTGAAAAAAATATAAACGGGTTAAGGATCATTTTTCCTAACTTGTAATTTCGGGACGAAATTCTTTTAAGTAGGGAAGGTTGTAGCGACCCAGAATTTGAACAATTTAAATTGAAATATTTAATTAATTTTAAATATTTGAATTATGGTTTGGGTTGAAATTTCAATATAACTTTGAATTTAGCGATTAAATTATAAAATTTAATCAATTAACAGTTGAATAAAAATTTGGATCTTCAATTTTAAGCTGATTAAAAATATTTCAAAGGCTTTAAAAATTCATATTGGTAATACTAAAGACAACAGAAGCTTCAGAGTTGAATTTCAAATTGAATTGTTCAGTTTTGAAATTATATCGTTTGAATTGATATTTAAAAACAAAAATATAGCCTTCGGAAGGATAGTCTCGGAATTCAACGAAACTAGTTCCATTGGATCCGTAATAGTTAGTTATTACAGGATTTCAAATTTCGTGGTGATTGGAGTTGTTGAGTGAGCATACGACGTATAAACTCATTGAAAATTTTATTGAGACAATTTGAATTTAAATAATATACCATTCAAATCATAGCCGAAATAATTTCACATCAGAATTTTTAAAGTTTTTTTCGTGGTCACTTTGGCAAAGCGTCTCAAGCACGCTACTTTCTCTTCTCTCTTTATATCTCAGCCGAATCCCTTAGCTTTAGAAGAGAAATCAAATGGCCGAAGCCCTTTATCAAATTCAAAATAAAATATAAAAAAAAAATTATTAATTAATGGCCGCCTGTTTCCTCCTTTCAAAATCAAACCAAAGCTTCGAATGAAATCAACGGCCAAGTCTTTCATTCTATCTTCAAAACTTCAAAAGTGGGAAAAATAAAATCGACTTCGTTCCTTTATGGCTGCGACATCGCTCGAGCAGGAAGCGGCGAACTTCGCGAGGGGGGAAAACGGTGGCACGGCGCCCACGCACACAGGAGACTTTGGGTTCGAGATGGGTTTAGGGTTGAAGTGGCGAATTGCGACGACAAGGTGCTGGGTTTCGCGTTGAGATTTGGAGCACTGGCACGTACGTGGGTTGTCATCGCGGTGGAAAACTCGAGCGCGACAATGGTAGCAGCGGCAACCTGGGGATTGGCGACGTGCCGAGGCTAGGGTTTTTGATTTAGCGTGGCGGCGACGAGATTGTTCAAGCTGAGGTATTCGGCTTCCTTCCTTTTCAATTAATATTAATCTAGATATATGCAGAAACTAAAAAATTATATAAGATTTTGAAATATATATGTATACGAATTTTAAAATATTGAACAGTATGAAAAATTGGTTTTTAAAGATATTTAAATTTTTGTACAACTGTGTGAGCTTCCAAGAAAATATATATATATATATGTTTATGCAGAAATACATATACAGATTGAATTTTAAATAAAAGGAAATGATAATAATATAGATGTATATATCTAGATAGTTTTAAATGAAATATAGAAATTTTAAATTGTTGGAATTTCTATGCAAAATTTGTTTTTGAAATCTTAAAATAAATAAATTATATTTGGTTAATTTATTAAAAAGGAAGCTTAGTTTTAATTCAATTTTTAGTTAAACAAATTTGTTTAAAAGAAATTAGTTTGAAATGGAATCATTTGTTCAAATTAAATTGTTAGTAAATTAAATTTGTCAAATGGTTAGACAATTAGATTTATTTAATGAAATCAGTTTATAACAATCCAGTAGTTAATTAAAATTTTAGAAATAGGAATTTTTCGATTGATTCGAATATTAATAAATTGTGTAAATATTTTTATAAGGTTTAAAAATCGAGGAAACAAGCCGGAAATGTAAATGAGTTGGAAATGGACTGCAAATAAAAAGCTAAGGTGAGAACTCCTCACTCAATCGAACAGTTTGGTTTAAAATATAAATAGTTAATGTTGATTGATGATTGTTGTTTGATTGTGTTAGTAGATATAGTAGGATATATACTATATATATATATATATATATATTGGCATATGTATATATTAGATTGATTTCCCGCCTCGTATAGCGGATGAGACCCTATTGCGCCGCCTATTAAGCGGATAATATTTTATAAAATCCCATATACCGCGATATTCCACCTTGAAGTGGAATTGGTATTGTGCTAACGTCTGTGGATGCAGGGAAACAGGTTGGAGGGATCCAACTGGATTCCTCGCAAATATTTATTTGTTTATAAATATTGTATTTATTGTTAACTATCATATCGATATATGATGTTTATTCCCGTGATTGACCATTTGATGTTGTTGCATCATCGGATTCATTTTTAAAGTTAAAAATAACGATTTTGAATTTAAAAAGGGTTTTTAAAGTGATTTTCCAAAGTATACGTTTTATTAAAATTTTTGGATTGATTCATTTTAAAATAAATGAACGTATATTTATGTTATAAGAATTAATATTTTTATGAAATATAACCAAAAGGAAAATTTTAAAATAAATAAATTTATAAAATAGTTAAATTGGGATTTTTGAATAATCATTATAAACAGTTTACATAAAAGATTTTATAAATTGATATATATAAATTTAAAATTACTGGAATTATGAAACGAGTTTATTAAGTGTTAAAATGAAGTATAAAAATGGATTTCATTTAAACTATAGTTTTATAAATTGTGAAAGTTATGAAATGAATTGATGTTGAAAATAAAAGTTTTATAAGTAATTAACTTATAAAATGGATTTTGGCCATTTAAAGGGGATACTTATAGAAATTGTTAACAAAGGAGGTTTTTATAAGTTGAAAACTATTATAAAATGTAAAGGAATCTTATCAGTGATAAGATCCAAAAATTTGTGAAATTTTAAAAGAACGTTTAAGTAAATAAATGGATTATAAGCTCTTAACTTATAATGCGAACCTTTGGTATAGAAATTGGGTTTATAAATTGAATTGGACGGATAAAAGAGTTTTCTAAACCGAAGTTATTAATAGAAATGGAATTTATAAACGTTGTTTATAAATTGGAAATCAATTGAATTTGATAAATCGAATATGGAAGTTTGTTAAAGGGGTTATATTCACTATTTTTGAACGGTGAATATACTATTATATTAAATGGTCATGCTTTGAAAAAAAAATGTTTTAAATGGAATTTAGAACGATTTAAAGATGCTTTAAGAGGCATTAAGTATCGAAACCATAGATTTCAACATTTATTGTTGAAATAGACGTTTTCGAGAAATAGAAGGAAATGAGTACATAGATTTCAACATTCATTTTTGAAGTAGGCGTTTTCGAGAAAACAAGGGAATGGTGGACTATAACACTGTTGTTATAGTAAATGGTTTCCAAAAGAAAATATTTTATATAGTATTGGGATTTATATATCTATTTTAATTCCGAATCCCTATACTAGTGATTTTGGGCTGTCGTAACGATGTTTTACGCAACATTCGTTTTGACCCAAGTAAAAGTGAATAAAAGAATGTATTCCTTATAAGAGTGAAATATAGTCTTAACTATGGTTTAAGTATATGGAATATTTTCAAATTGTCGAAAATAAATAAACTTGTGAATTACTTATTTTTTAAATACGTATGGAAAAATATTTTTCCAATATGAAATGAAACATTTTTGAGAATTTATCTTTTAAAGGTAAAATGGAAGCGAATAATTCGAAATCGATTTGAAAATCGTATTCTAGTATATATTTTGGGAAATTTGAAATTCACTATGGGATTTATAAAGAAGGGAAATTTGTTTAAAAATAAATATTGATTTATTTTGAAGTATGGAAATGAATTAACAAATTTGGAACGTAAGTTTAAAATAAATCGGTAAAGATTTATTTGATGATTTGAAATTTGTTTTCAAAGGGTATAAAGGATGAAAAGTAATTTGAAATTGGTTTTCAAATGGTTGAAGTGTGGAAATTATATCGTGTAAAGATATTTTGGTAAAACAAATAATTTGGGCAATTATTTGGAAGGTGTGTATATGTATATATATATATCTTGTGAAGATATTTTTGGGATTAAATAATTTTGGAAAATTATTTGGAATCTGATGATGTGGCGCATCTTTATTGATAGTTAAATAACCGACTATCAGTATTTACCCTTGGATGGTATCTGTTGTGTTTGTTTGAGATTGAATGCTACACTTATTTTAAAATAAGCGCTCGTTATTCGGTTTAGCCGGGAGAGGACATTTGTGTCGTATATCCCATTCCGAATATGTGATACGTCGTTATGGATAGCATTTGAAGACCGGTGTTGAAGACTGGGTATTTGTGAAAACGATAGGATGACCTATCGATTGTCTCTGCATCGTTAGCTACGGTATGGAGATTTCCTTTGTGATGGGAAATTTTATCGGGATTATGAATACCCGGATTGCAAGGGCTTCTTTGGAAGTGCCTTCGGTTCTGTTCGAACCCGGAACAGACTTGTATGGTTACATGTTTGACATTACATTTTGAGATATAGAGCAGATTTCTTTCAAATACATTTCTGTTGGTGGCGGAGAATTTATTCTCTTAGCTTAACACCCTTCTCTGAGACGTACGGGCTCAGAGGTTATGTAGTTGAAGGTTATCAGCGATATATTCCCAATCTGGTAATGTGACATGCTGAGTGCTGCTGTGTGATGATCATTGGTTGGTCATTTGTGATATGATCATTTGTTTGATCATTTATCTTTGTGATCATTGCTTTGTTCATCTGTTGACCCAAAGCATGGCTTTGTTGCACAAAGCGTAGCTTAGTGGACGAGACTTCGTAAGACCTCACTCCCTGGAAATGGTCGAAACAGGAATATGCAGCGACAGTCATTCCCTTCTGGAAAAGGGTGGTATCATGGTATGGAGCCCAGATATTTACTCATGTTGATACACTATATCTATTACTGTGTGGTGTTGTTGGTATCGAGCGCTCGGATAAAGGTCCCAAAGGACCGGGGGATGACATATTCGTGTAGTAGTTACCTAGTTACAGAGGTAACCCGGCCTTGTGTTGGCGGAGATCTAACCGTAACGTTAGTTTCTCGGGATGTCCCGACAGAGGCGATCCCATGTGGCAGTAGGAACTTCCTTAGCCTGACCATTTGTTGGAAATCCAATCAAAAACAATACGCGCCCTGTATGCTTTTAGTTGTATAACTTGCCATGGAATGTGGCGGTAACCTGCTATTGAACATGGTAGCTATAGTAGGCATATGACGAAATGTCATATGCTGGCTAGGATTTATATTCTATTTTCGAAATTGTTTTCTACACTATGCACTAATAATAATATCAAAAATGATTTGATTTTGCGTAGTAAGCATCTTTGACTATCATAAGGAGAAATCTCCTCCAATTCTGCGTTTGCATTATGTGTGTGGCGGGAGGCCTTATGGTAGTTTAATTTTTCAAAAAGCATTGCGGATTTCAAAATTTAATTTCTCTTGTTGCTTGTTTTAAAGATAAACTGTTTTGAGTTCTCACACCAGTCCCATGACTGACCTGGAGTTTATTGTTTCCTTTCTAAACTCTGGGTGCCCACTATTTTCCACATGGGCAGTCTAGAGTTAGGTTATCAGGTTATTCTGGTTTTCGGGAGTTGCTGTAGCAATCTGGAGGCGAGCAGGATGGCGTAGTCTAGTATCTACTGTATATAGTATTTCTTTTCCGTTGTTTTGTTGTTGAACACTCTGGTGATGTGATGTAATGTGATGTAATATATAAAATATACAGTTCTTTTGTTTTAATGAATATTCATTTATCTATTATATGTTGTTCCGCTGCGATTGTGAGATTCTGATATTGTTATCCTGTTCTGTTGTTGTTTCTGTTTCTTCTCTCTTTTCTCTCTTCTTCTACCTCTTTATTCTTCTTCTTCAACCCTAACGGTTCGGTTTTTTCGGCAACGAAAAATCTCGACCGTTACATTTGGTATCAGAGCATATGGTTAAGCGACAACCATGGCTCTGTTGGGTGTTACTCATTAGAGATAGAGTCAGTAGTACTCTAGAATGAGTTGGAGTATAATAATAGATATGAGCGCGTATTTGTTAGTGAATATAAAATTGTTTTATATTGTGTTGACTTATCGGTTGATTGTTTATAGATTCTGGTCGGTGCAGTCTAGCTAACTGAATCGATAGGGATTTCTAAACTCTTAAACAAGATAAACCGACACAGTATTGTTTTAAAATAGGGTAAATGAAATAATTTTACCCAAAATTATTTTTGTATATAAAAGAAATGATTTTCTGTATATTATTACAGTGTATGGTTGCTTGGTTGTTTGGTAGTGATAATACTCAATCATTATCATTAAAGTTGAATAAGAATTGAAATCATAATAAAAAGGTTAAGAAATAAGTCCATATACAAATGAAATTTGAGAACGTAAATTATAAATGTGAATTGTAATTTGAAGTGGAATTCCAGAGAATGTTTTGAAAAGAATTTGAAATTTTGGAGATTTGGAAAGTTTAAATTCCTTGTTGATTTGAAATTAATTTCCAAAAGTTTTGGAAGGATAAAAGCTCTAAACTCTTTTCGGTCGTTGGAAAATAATTCCAGTGATGATCGCGACATCATCGGTGCTCATTTTCGGGTTTCCAAAAGAGGAATTGCTGCCAAATTGTTTTAAATGGAAGTTGTTTGGAAAATTTGGGTTTGGTTTTGAAATGCAAAAGATAAAGTTGAATTGTTTTCAAAAATGGTTTTGAAAGGTTGAAAAGACTCTGGAGTGCTATATAAAAATATTTATGGAATATTATTAAGTTGATAACTTGTAAAGTTTAAAGTTGTTAAAATAAAAATCCAACTTAAGGAAATTTATTGAGTTGAAAATAAATTTGGAGTTGTAATAAATGAATTTGAATTGAATATTGAACTATGGAAATAAATTGAGAATGAATGAATTAATCTACAATTGCAATTAGACGAAAGTGAAATTGAAAGTCGAAATTCATTTTGAATTTTTAAGCAAATAGAATTGAATTGAAATTAAATTGTGTTTGTGAATGAACAAATGAGGTGACATTTGCAAATAAATGAATTGAAATTGAAAAATGGAATGAGATTTGAATCAAGTTGAATAAAATCCAGACTTGGGTAAAATAAAATAGATTGAATTCAGGTATACTAGTATGATAATTTATTAATTCATGAAATACCGAAATGGAAGTTGAATTAGTTAAATTAAAACTTGAATTGTGAGCTAAATAAAAATGGTTCGAAATTGCAGATAAATTCAAGTAAGTTGAAATAAATTGAAAATGACCTCGTTGACAAAATAAATTCGAAATGAATGTGAATGGTTATAAACCAAAATAGTGAATTGAAAATAAATTTTGGGAATGAACGAAAGAATGAAACTGGAATTGAAACCGAATGTTGAAAGCAAATTTGAATAAAGTGAATTGGAATTGGTAATGAATTAGTAATGGGAACTAATTTAAAATTGTGTAGTTATGAATAAAAGATAGTTGATAAAATTCAATATTAAGAAGGTAAATTGAATTCAAATAGAATTGAAATCGTAAATTGAATCCAAATGAAATTGGAAATGCAAAATTGAAAGGAAATGAATGTATAACTCCAATAGTAAACTAAAAAAAATGTATAAGAAGCATATATTGAAGATTTTGTAATGAAAAGTGCAAAATGATATTTGAATGTTGGAATTGGATATTATGACTAGCAGGTTATACAGGTGTATTAAAAGAAAAGAAATTGGGATTTTGATTTCAAAGATAAAATTGAATTGCTCGACAAAAAGGTACGTATTTCAATTTCAGTATGAAATTTGGTGATTTTCTTCTCTAGCCACTTGGCTTTCTCTTTTCTTTTTGATTCTGAGGGGCCGTGGAGCCATTTTGTAGTCGTACCGAGCTAGCCGCGCAAAGGAGACGCTGGCGTAATTTTCGAAAATTTAGGGTGTTAGGAAAATTTTGCGAAAATTTTGAAAGTTGAAATTTGAATTTAAATTTAAATTTGAATTTTGAAGTAAATAATTTGTTTGAAACTTATAGCTTAAGTTGGAAAGCTAGTTGAAATTGATAATGAATCTCTAATAAAAAAAAGATTTAGGTTAATGAATTGATAAAACTATTTGGATTGTGAAAAAAATATAAACGGGTTAAGGATCATTTTTCCTAACTTGTAATTTCGGGACGAAATTCTTTTAAGTAGGGAAGGTTGTAGCGACCCAGAATTTGAACAATTTAAATTGAAATATTTAATTAATTTTAAATATTTGAATTATGGTTTGGGTTGAAATTTCAACATAACTTTGAATTTAGCGATTAAATTATAAAATTTAATCAATTAACAGTTGAATAAAAATTTGGATCTTCAATTTTAAGCTGATTAAAAATATTTCAAAGGCTTGAAAAATTCATATTGGTAATACTAAAGACAACAGAAGCTTCAGAGTTGAATTTCAAATTGAATTGTTCAGTTTTGAAATTATATTGTTTGAATTGATATTTAAAAACAAAAATATAGCCTTCGGAAGGATAGTCTCGGAATTCGACGAAACCAGTTCCATTGGATCCGTAATAGTTAGTTATTACAGGATTTCAAATTTCGTGGTGATTGGAGTTGTTGAGTGAGCATACGACGTATAAACGCATTGAAAATTTTATTGAGACAATTTGAATTTAAATAATATACCATTCAAATCATAGCCGAAATAATTTCACATCAGAATTTTTAAAGTTTTTTTCGTGGTCACTTTGGCAAAGCGTCTCAAGCACGCTACTTTCTCTTCTCTCTTTATATCTCAGCCGAATCCCTTAGCTTTAGAAGAGAAATCAAATGGCCGAAGCCCTTTATCAAATTCAAAATAAAATATAAAAAAAAAATTATTAATTAATGGCCGCCTGTTTCCTCCTTTCAAAATCAAACCAAAGCTTCGAATGAAATCAACGGCCAAGTCTTTCATTCTATCTTCAAAACTTCAAAAGTGGGAAAAATAAAATCGACTTCGTTCCTTTATGGCTGCGACATCGCTCGAGCAGGAAGCGGCGAACTTCGCGAGGGGGGAAAACGGTGGCACGGCGCCCACGCACACAGGAGACTTTGGGTTCGAGATGGGTTTAGGGTTGAAGTGGCGAATTGCGACGACAAGGTGCTGGGTTTCGCGTTGAGATTTGGAGCACTGGCACGTACGTGGGTTGTCATCGCGGTGGAAAACTCGAGCGCGACAATGGTAGCAGCGGCAACCTGGGGATTGGCGACGTGCCGAGGCTAGGGTTTTTGATTTAGCGTGGCGGCGACGAGATTGTTCAAGCTGAGGTATTCGGCTTCCTTCCTTTTCAATTAATATTAATCTAGATATATGCAGAAACTAAAAAATTATATAAGATTTTGAAATATATATGTATACGAATTTTAAAATATTGAACAGTATGAAAAATTGGTTTTTAAAGATATTTAAATTTTTGTACAACTGTGTGAGCTTCCAAGAAAATATATATATATATATGTTTATGCAGAAATACATATACAGATTGAATTTTAAATAAAAGGAAATGATAATAATATAGATGTATATATCTAGATAGTTTTAAATGAAATATAGAAATTTTAAATTGTTGGAATTTCTATGCAAATTTTTTTTTTGAAATCTTAAAATAAATAAATTATATTTGGTTAATTTATTAAAAAGGAAGCTTAGTTTTAATTCAATTTTTAGTTAAACAAATTTGTTTAAAAGAAATTAGTTTGAAATGGAATCATTTGTTCAAATTAAATTGTTAGTAAATTAAATTTGTCAAATGGTTAGACAATTAGATTTATTTAAGGAAATCAGTTTATAACAATCCATTAGTTAAATAAAATTTTAGAAATAGGAATTTTTCGATTGATTCGAATATTAATAAATTGTGTAAATATTTTTACAAGGTTTAAAAATCGAGGAAACAAGCCGGAAATGGAAATGAGTTGGAAATGGACTGCAAATAAAAAGCTAAGGTGAGAACTCCTCACTCAATCGAACAGTTTGGTTTAAAATATAAATAGTTAATGTTGATTGATGATTGTTGTTTGATTGTGTTAGTAGATATAGTAGGATATATACTATATATAGCAATATATATATATATATATTGGCATATGTATATATTGGATTGATTTCCCGCCTCGTATAGCGGATGAGACCCTATTGCGCCGCCTATTAAGCGGATAATATTTTATAAAATCCCATATACCGCGATATTCCACCTTGAAGTGGAATTGGTATTGTGCTGACGTCTGTGGATGCAGGGAAACAGGTTGGAGGGATCCAACTGGATTCCTCGCAAATATTTATTTGTTTATAAATATTGTGTTGATTGTTAACTATCATATCGATATATGATGTTTATTCCCGTGATTGACCATTTGATGCTGTTGCATCATCGGATTCATTTTTAAAGTTAAAAATTACGATTTTGAATTTAAAAAGGGTTTTTAAAGTGATTTTCCAAAGTATACGTTTTATTAAAATTTTTGGATTGATTCATTTTAAAATAAATGAACGTATAAAATTTTATGTTATAAGAATTAATATATTTATGAAATATAACCAAAAGGAAAATTTTAAAATAAATAGATTTATAAAATAGTTAAATTGGGATTTTTGAATAATCATTATAAACAGTTTACATAAAAGATTTTATAAATTGATATATATAAATTTAAAATTACTAGAATTATGAAACGAGTTTATTAAGTGTTAAAATGAAGTATAAAAATGGATTTCATTTAAACTATAGTTTTATAAATTGTGAAAGTTATGAAATGAATTGATGTTGAAAATAAAAGTTTTATAAGTAATTAACTTATAAAATGGATTTTGGCCATTTAAAGGGGATATTTATAGAAATTGTTAATAAAGGAGGTTTTTATAAGTTGAAAACTATTATAAAATGTAAAGGAATCTTATCACTGATAAGATCTAAAAATTTGTGAAGTTTTAAAAGAACGGTTAAGTAAATAAATGGATTATAAGCTCTTAACTTATAATACGAACCTTTGGTATAGAAATTGGGTTTATAAATTGAATTGGATGGATAAAAGAGTTTTCTAAACCGAAGTTATTAATAGAAATGGAATTTATAAACGTTGTTTATAAATTGGAAATCAATTGAATTTGATAAATTGAATATGGAAGTTTGTTAAAGGGGTTATATTCACTATTTTTGAACGGTGAATATACTATTATATTAAATGGTCATGCTTTGAAAAAAAAATGTTTTAAATGGAATTTAAAACGATTTAAAGATGCTTTAAGAGGCATTAAGTATCGAAACCATAGATTTCAACATTTATTGTTGAAATAGACGTTTTCTAGAAATAGAAGGAAATGAATACATAGATTTCAACATTCATTTTTGAAGTGGGCGTTTTCGAGAAAATAAGGGAATGGTGGACTATAACACTGTTGTTATAGTAAATGGTTTCCAAAAGGAAATATTTTATATAGTATTGGGATTTATATATCTATTTTAGTTTCGAATCCCTATACTAGTGGTTTTGGGTTGTCGTAACGATGTTTTACGCAACATTCGTTTTGACCCAAGTAATAGTGAATAAAAGAATGTTTTCCTTATAAGAGTGAAATATATTCTTAACTATGGTTTAAGTATATGGAATATTTTCAAATTGTCGAAAATAAATAAACTTGTGAATTACTTATTTTTAAATAAGTATGGAAATGTTTTTCCAATATGAAATGAAACGTTTTTGAGAATTTATCTTTTAAAGGTCAAATGGAAGCGAATAATTCGAAATCGATTTGAAAATCGTATTCTAGTATATATTTTGGGAAATTTGAAATTCACTATGGAATTTATAAAGAAGGGAAATTTGTTTAAAAATAAATATTGATTTATTTTGAAGTATGGAAATGAATTTACAAATTTGGAACGTAAGTTTAAAATAAATCGGTAAAGATTTATTTGATGATTTGAAATTTGTTTTCAAAGGGTATAAAGGATGAAAAGTAATTTGAAATTGGTTTTCAAATGGTTGAAGTGTGGAAATTATATCGTGTAAAGATATTTTGGTAAAACAAATAATTTGGGAAATTATTTGGAAGGTGTGTGTATATATATATATATATATCTTGTGAAGATATTTTTGGGATTAAATAATTTTGGAAAGTTATTTGGAATCGATGATGTGGCACATCTTTATTGATAGTTAAATAACCGACTATCGGTATTTACCCTTGGATGGTATCTGTTGTGTTTGTTTGAGATTGAATGCTACATTTATTTTAAAATAAGCACTCGCTATTCGGTTTAGCCGGGAGAGGACCTTTGTGTCGTATATCCCATTCCGAATATGTGATACGTCATTATGGATAGCATTTGAAGACCGGTGTTGAAGACCGGGTATTTGTGAAAACGATAGGATGACCTATCGATTGTCTCTGCATCGTTAGCTACGGTATGGAGATTTCCTTTGTGATGGGAAATTTTATCGGGATTATGAATACCCGGATTGCAAGGTCTTCTTTGGAAGTGCCTTCGGTTCTGTTCGAACCCGGAACAGACTTGTATGGTTACATGTCTGACATTACATTTTGAGATATAGAGCAGATTTCTTTCAAATGCATTTCTGTTGGTGGCGGAGAATTTATTCTCTTAGCTTAACACCCTTCTCTGAGACGTACGAGCTCAGAGGTTATGTAGTTGAAGGTTATCAGCGATATATTCCCAATCTGGTAATGTGACATGCTGAGTGCTGCTGTGTGATGATCATTGGTTGGTCATTTGTGATATGATCATTTGTTTGATCATTTATCTTTGTGATCATTGCTTTGGTCATCTGTTGACCCAAAGCATGGCTTTGTTGCACAAAGCGTAGCTTTGTGGACGAGACTTCGTCAGACCTCACTCCCCGGAAATGGTCGAAACAGGAATATGCGGCAAGGTTATGAGGGTCGCGCCCTTTAGGGTATGTCATTCCCTTCTGGAAAAGGGTGGTATCATGGTATGGAGCCCAGATATTTACTCATGTTGATACACTATATCTATTACTATGTGGTGTTGTTGGTATCGAGCGCTCGGATAAAGGTCCCAAAGGACCGGGGGATGACATATTCGTGTAGTAGTTACCTAGTTACAGAGGTAACCCGGCCTTGTGTTGGTAGAGATCTAACCATAACGTTAGTTTCTCGGGACGTCCCGCCAGAGGCGATCCCATGTGGCAGTAGGAAGTTCCTTAGCCTGACCATTTGTTGGAAATCCAATCAAAAACAATACGCGCCCTGTACGGTTTTAGTTGTATAACCTGCCATGGAATGTGGCGGTAACCTGCTATTGAACATGGTAGCTATAGTAGGCATACGACGAACTGTCGTATGCTGGCTTGGATTTATATTCTATTTTCGAAATTGTTTTCTACACTATGCACTAATAATAATATCAAAAATGATTTGATTTTGCATAGTAAGCATCTTTGACTATCATAAGGAGAAATCTCCTCCAATTCTGCGTTTGCATTGTGTGTGTGGCGGGAGGCCTTATGGTAGTTTCATTTTTCAAAAAGCATTGCGGATTTCAAAATATAATTTCTCTTGTTGCTTGTTTTAAAGATAAACTGTTTTGAGTTCTCACACCAGTCCCATGACTGACCTGGAGTTTATTGTTTCCTTTCTAAACTCTGGGTGCCCACTATTTTCCACACGGGCAGTCTAGAGTTAGGTTATCAGGTTATTCTGGTTTTCGGGAGTTGCTGTAGCAATCTGGAGGCGAGCAGGATGGCGTAGTCTAGTATCTACTGTAAATAGTATTTCTTTTCCGCTGTTTTGTTGTTGAACACTCTGGTGATGTGATGTAATGTGATGTAATATATAAAATATACAGTTCTTTTGTTTTAACGAATATTCATTTATCTATTATATGTTGTTTCGCTGCGATTGTGAGATTCTGATATTGTTATCCTGTTCTGTTGTTGTTTCTGTTTCTTCTCTCTTTTCTCACTTCTTCTACCTCTTTCTTCTTCTTCAACCCTAATGGTTCAGTTTTTTCGGCAACGAAAAATCTCGACCGTTACAGCTACAGTGTTCACTTATTTTGAATTCAAATTCGAATCGATTATTATCAATTAAATTTTCAGCGCGTTTATATATCGTACACACACACTAACTCCGATCAATACGAAATTTGAAATCCGATAATAATTCAATATTACGGACCCAATGGAACTGGTTTCGTCAAATTCCGAGACTGTGCCTCGGAAGGCTATTCTTAAATTCGATTTAAACGATTAAATTTCAAAACTGACCGATTCAGTGTTAGATTCCATTTTAGCACTTCTATTATGTTCAACGTTATCAATATAAATTTTTATAAGCTTTCAAATTATATTTTTAACAGGCTTAAAATCTCAGGTTTCATATTTTATCCAATTCAGATTATTTAATTCAACAATCTAATTGTCAAATAAATTATGATATTCGTAATTTAAGTTGATAATTAACCTTTAAATAATGAAAATCAATTAAATATTCCGATTTTAAATTCTCGAAAATTCCGGGTCGTCACACGTTGTGTCATTCAAATTATATCTCCAGCATAAAAATGTGAGTTATTCTCACTAGACATTATGTACTTATATAAGTAGTAAATTGACACCCTATGAATCTGTAGAAATATATGATCATGTTATAACTGCTTATATTATTATCATATGATGTTCACACTTGTTATTACACCTATTATATCATATGTTACTGTTATTTCATGATATTCTGTATATTTTATCAGTTTATCACACTGCAAGTTTCCTGTAAATTAGAAATCACTATGGGTTGAAATGATACATACCCGAATGAACTTCAAAATAAGGGAAATTTGTTATGGGCTGAAATGATAGGCCCAAATGATTTTCAGTTTATTTCATTTACTTGGGACTGTGGGTTTGAAATGATAAAACCTGGATTTTCTTTGTAAATTATGGGTTGAAATGATATATTACCCGTATGACTTTACCTAGCATAGAAAATTATATACAGACCCGTAGTTAATATATGTTTTCTAAAATTTTTAAAATTATTTTAGAAATGTAAATATTAAAATATTTTTATTTAAATCTAATTAAAAAGGATTTTTGTAAAATATTATTGATTTTCTGAATAATTGTAAGTAAAATGAATTAATGAAAAGTTAGAAAATTTTGAACGCAAGTTATTTTGGAAAATTTGATTTAATTATAATGGGAATTAAATTGAATATGAAATTATGATAAATTTATGATAATTTGAATTTAAATGAATTCAAAGTGATTTTATATCATATTAATGATTTTTAATAAAGTTGCAATGTGAAATGGATGAATACTTTAAGTTGTTTTGAAATATAACTAAATTGGAAATTTATGAAATTGACTTAAAAGTGAACTTTTAGTTAACTAAATAAAAATAAAACTAAGTTATATTTGAGAATTTGAACTTAAGTGTTAAGTTGAAATTTAATGCAATGAATTTAAAATTGAACATTGCAATTTAATAAGTGAATTATTATTAAATCTTGATTTTTGAATGAAAAATTAACTTTATAAAATCATGAACTTGAGGAAAATTAAATGATGTTTATAAATGTGAAAATGTATGATTTTATGAGTTAAAAATGTTTTAAATAAAAAAATATAATTGGTTGAGAAATTATATTGAATATTTGAAGTTAATTGACTGCATTTTTGAAATGCTATTAATTACAATGTAAATGATATTACAGCATTTGTAAATGCTGTAGTTGATGATAATGAACTAAAAAGCTAAATTGAATTAAAAGCTATTATAGCAATTTTTGTAAGTGCTATAATTTTTGAATTTAACTAAGTTTATTTGAAATTTAAGTAAACCCTATTACAACATTTTAAAATGTTGTCTTTTGTTAAATTGAACTGTTTCGAATGTATCTTTCCATAGTGTTTTCTAAATGCCACGAAAAGTGAATTTTCACTGTTTTGATAAATTTAAGTTAATAAATGAACTTTGGAAGTTGAAAATTTTGGAAATTTAATAATTTAATTATTGAACATAATAACTTCATTTTAATGATTAAAAATGATTTTTTTTGAATATAAACTGTTTTGAAATGTGAATTGAAATGGTATTTTAAATTGAATAAAATGAATAATGATTTGAAATGAATGTGGTTTTGATATTTTGATATATTAGTGATTTGAAATGTGGTTTCGAAAAGATACGATATTTTGATATATTAAAATGATTTGAAACGAAGTTTTGAAAGATATGATATTTTGATACTAAATGATTTGAAAAATGAAGCTTTGAAAGGTTATGATATTTTGATGTATTAAAATGATTTGAAAGGAAGCTTTTAAAGGATATGATAATTTAAAATATTGAAATGGTTAGAAATGACTTGATATTTATTTTGATAAATATTTGAATTGAAAGATATGGTATGATGATATATTGAAATGGTTTGGAAATGATTTAATCTTTATTTTGATAAAGGTTTGGGTTGAAATGACATTTTATTTTTGAAGTATAAAATATTGCTTTAAAGTTATAACTACGGGTTATAATAACGATTGGTTGTTAAAGAGACCGGGATCGGATATTGTCTTATAGCCGGCCAATACCGAAAACCACTTTAACAACTGTGTACGCGGTGGAGATTCCAGAATGAAGTAGGATGGTGGCGACGTTCTCGAAGTATATTACGTGGACCCAACTCCCGTGAGTTGGCATAAATGACTAAAACAGGAGCTATACCGGGCTACACAAAGCGTCGCACCCTTTCATCGAGCATGCTCCATCGGAAACCATTCTATTACTTTTGTGATTCGATATGTGGCGCCACTTTGATTCGAGGGTATTGTTCAAGGTGGGCGGAAGCTGCTGGCTTGCTGTCACCACCGGTCCGGGAGTGCAAACGGTGTGTCCACCCTGGCATTGCCTCGCGTGCCGTGTCATCTCCTTATATCGAGCCCACTACGATTTTGGTTTTAAAGATCCGACCGCGTTAAGGTTCACCATCCCCTTAATGCTATTTTCTATATGATTATACTTTACTGATTAGACACTACTGTATATAGCGTATATTACTACATAGTAAATAGTTTAACGGATCCTTAGAGGATGGGAGGTCTCAAGCATCTTCTAAGTTACTTGTACCTTTACTACTGTTCACTTG
The DNA here is from genome assembly GCA_030765085.1 of Allium cepa. Lineage (NCBI taxonomy): Eukaryota > Viridiplantae > Streptophyta > Magnoliopsida > Asparagales > Amaryllidaceae > Allium > Allium cepa. The sequence goes on along the minus strand of CM060937.1, from coordinate 759,951,588 downwards.
AGTTGGTTTACATTGTATAAGTATGTATGTCCTGACTCGAGTGTTTGTATTTTTATTTACGCTCGGGTCAGCCTGAGTTATTCACAGGTTTGGATTTCCACTTTATGGAGATTTAATCGCTGGAGATTATCTACTTGTCAAGTTTCGTCTTTTCAGTTCGGTTGTTCTATTCAGCTTGTACTTGGTTATCATATTTAAACTTCAGTTGTACTTTATTTCTTCTATTGTATCTTATGTAACTCTGATATATTTATATAGTAGCTTCATGAACTACTATCTCTTTTACTTCCGCTGCATTATTATTACTCTGTGTCTGTGATCTGTGATTTTTATTTATTGCATATTCTGAGATTTGCCAAATTTTTATTTACAACGCGATATTTTGAGCAATTCAATTCCGGCATAAGTGTCTACCTATACACTTATAATGGATGTGAATGGTTGAAAATACCTGGTTGTTACAGTTGGTATCAGAGCTTTGGTAGCTCTAGTGTGACGCCCCACCTCTATACCCACGCTAGCCAAGAACACTACGGAGTAGTGCTGTCAACTAGCGCGGAGAATAAGGCTGTTGAGGAGCGACCATCCATGTAATTGCTTATCACAAGGTGGCTTTAAATAATCTTCGAAAACAAACATAGAAATAAGCATAACACAAATCAGTCACAGACATCCATATCACAAGGGCGGAAGAAGATATGAATATATAACTAACACATGAAAGTGTACATCAGAGTAGTGGTCAAAAAGATCCACAATAATACAAAAGAATAGCAACACGTGCTATACAATAGAATACAACTATGAGTCTATATCTCAAGTGTATACAACAAAAACTGCTAATCTAAATAGTTAGCCAAAAGTCAAAGTAGCAAATCCCAGGAAGAAGTCAAGCAGAAGCACCCGTAACATCTCGGTCTGACCCGAGTATTATTTGAGAAAATAATAAACGGTTCAGTCTAGCTATAAATATCAGATGACATGATATAAAATAAAAGATATGGCATAAACATAAAATATCCATACTGACATACTACTATAAGTATGCAAATGATGATCAACAGAAGATCAATCGATAAGAGGTAAATCAATATCACAAGAATCTTCTCAAAGATCCAAAGAGGGCATCATACCCTAAACTTGTACTCATAACAAGTCAATGACATAAATTCCAGAAATCAACACGAGAAATCCAGAAATCATAAAAAGGGAAAGAGGCCTATCACATGACGGTCCGAAGACCAAGGGGAGCTACCCCCATGTGTGAATGGAATCACACAGATTGAGGTCAAGACTAACCAAAAAGCAGAAAGGTATGTGTGAATGGAATCACACAAGTGGTGTCTAGTCTAACCTTGCAATGAAAGAGACATCACGCAATTGCTAGTCTAATTCGTAAAGCGATCATCAAGATCAACGAGAAGTGTCAATTACACTAAGCTAGTAAATATAGAAGTTTAGCTTCATGTCCCATAACCACTTGCTTAACTTAAATATTTACGAACAAACTGTAAATCTTCACTAATAAAATTGTCACAAGAGGTTCAATCGAACAAGTCCAAGAATTAACCGACGAATTGAACGCAAGCATTTCATACCACTTGTTTTACTAAGTCGTTTAATTAGATTTCTCATCCGAGTGAGGTAAAGGCTTGTATATACTAATAGATTGGAAAACGGTTTAAGAAAAGAGCTTTGTTATTAAAAATAGAGTTGAAATTGTTTGTTAAAAGAGTTTTGATATTTACTACTAGTATTGAAACCTTTATATTATAAAGTGACAAAACACAGAAGCAATTGTAGAAACAATCAGTCACAAAATTCGCATACGGAGATGTGAATAAAATCCAAGGAAATCAGCTCAATGTTTTTCAGATAAGATCCCCTACGGAGGGAGGGTCCAGGGGGGTGGCAACCCCCCAAGGTGGGGGTGCGGGGGCAACGCCACCGCTTACGGGGGCATGACCTAAGAGGGATAGGGTCGAGCGACCTAAGAGGGATAGGGTCGAGCGACCTAATGGTTGCGACCTAGGGGTCTAAGGGGCACGACCTAGTGGTCCAGCGACCTAAAGGGTAAAGGTCATGCGACCTAAAATGGGTTCGCGACCTAACGGAGACGAGGTCATGCGACCTAAAGTGGTTCACGACCTAATGGTGTTCGCGACCTAACAAGGTTCGCGACCTAACGGAGACGAGGTCATGCGACCTAAAGTGGTTTGCGACCTAAAGGTGTTCGCGACCTAATAGGGTTCGCGACCTAAAGGTACACGACCTAAGGTCTTTCGACCTAGGGGTATATAGGTAACACGACCTAAAGATGTCGCGACCTAAGGGGCCAAACGACCTAGTGGGTCATACGACCTAAAGGAAATAGGGTCCAACGACCTAAGGAAAACAAGGTCCAACGACCTAAAGAGATGGGAGTCATGCGACTTAAAGGAGTATGCGACCTAAAGAAGTGCGCGAGCTAAATGAAGGCGGAACAACTCAGGGTCTAACGACCTAGGGGGGGCGACCTGAGGTCTAACGACCTAAGATCAAGGAGACGTTTCCAACAGAGGGAACGACTTAACGACCTAAGCCTAACGACCCACGACCTAAGGTCCCACGACCTAATGAGGCAGGCAAGGCCGAACGACCTATACGCGAACGACCTAAAGTCCAACGACCTACGACCTAAATCCGAGGCGACCTAAATCCGAGGCGAACGAAATATGCATGCCTTGACTTTTCCACACGCGCGAGCTAATGATTCCGAGCGACCTATACCTGGGCAGAGCGACCTAAGCTCAGGAAGTTCACCAAACAACTAAAAATTAGAGTTTTTCGCCAATCCAATCCAAACCAAATGCAAATATACATGCTAAAGTGATGGGGAATCATTCCCAACAGTCCAATATAGTTATAGACTAGAATTGTGAGATAAAAATCTCACCTTTGCACCAAATATCAATGAAAATGAAGTTTTAAGCAAGCAAGAATCAATCCTTCTTCTATCTAAGCACAAGAAGCTTGAATCCAATGTCTTCTTCTTGAATTTGGAGTAGAAAGATGGATTTCAATTGAATTTGAGTTTTGGAATTTTAATTTCCCATTCCCTCCACCATTAATGCCAAAGCTTGATTAGTTAGGAAATTTATGAAGAGTGAGGAGAAGAGGGTTGGAACTTGGGCTTAATAGGCTAAACTAACCCAAAGTCCAAAGCGGGAAAAGTTAGTGAAATTTCACTAACTCCAAACCTATCGATGTTTATACTTAAAAAAATTGTAAACGACATTTCGAACTCAATGGAAGTGGTCTCGAGTCCTAATTTGACCGTTTGCAAAAAGTAGCTTTTCGGACCAAAATCCGATTAACGAGTTAATATTTAAATAAAATATTTAAATACAAACTCGATAAATATGCGGGTTGTTACAGACTCTCCTCCTTAAAGAAATTGCGTCCTCGCAATATATATAAGATGGAAATAAAAAGTAACAACCATAAAAGCGTATTAACACAAGAGGAATTTTGAAATAAGAAGTTCACCTCAAGGAGCAGGAGTAAGCAAGTCCGGATGTGTACGCTCGATGAATTCTCTGGATTCCCAAGAACAATCCTTAGGATTTGAGGACCATTGAACCTTCACAAGCGGAACATCTTTATTTCGAAGTCGTTTAACCTCAGAAGCTATAATTCGAATAGGATGCTGCTCATAAGTTAAATTCGGCAAAACTTCAATTTCTTCCACAACAGCAGGCTCAAGAATAGAATAGGAATCCCGAAGGAATTTCTGTAATTGAGAAACGTGAAATACATCATGCATAGCAGAAAACTGAGCCGGCAATGCAAGGCGATAAGCCATGGAACCAATACGTTCAGTGATAGGAAATGGCCCAATATATCGAGGCGCTAACTTTCACGGCCGACTGAAACGTACAACACCTTTCATAGGTGAAACATGAATAAATTCTGGAACTAAAACCAGCTTCTCACCGGCCTCAAGCCAACAAGAAGGAGATCGGCATGGCCTTCCCAACTTCCACCGACATCAAGCACACAAGCTCGAAGGAGATCTTCAAGAGTTTGATTCACACGCCCGGTTTGTCCATCGGACTGGGGTGATAAGCGGTGATAAAATCTCGAAGACTTTTCCAAAGTCCACTAGTGATTAATGGATCCCGATAGCTAACAATAGAAGTAGGAACTCCATGAATTTAACAACTCCTTTAACAAAGAGTTTGGCCCAAAGATGAACGGTTCGGTTAGACCGAACATGAATAAATTGGGAGGATTTAGTAAGTCTATCTACTGTAACCCATAAGCTATCATGACCCGAACGAGAACGGGGAAGGTCATCAAAAAAATCCAAGGAAACCCACTTCCAAATTGGAATTTCTAAAGGTTGCAATAACCCACCAGGCCTTTGATGTTTGGACTTGACAAGTTGGCGAGTCATGCAACACTTAATAAAGTTAGCAATATCAGATTTCATTCCCTCCCAATAATAAAGTCGCTTCATATCAGCATACATTATACTACTACCGGGATGAATGGTGAATTTAGAACAATGGGAATCTTCTAAAATATCTTTACGAAGATCACCAATATTTGGTACGATAAGTCTACCAAATTTTCGAATGCCGCCGCGAGAATCAATATCAAAGTCTTTCAAAACTTCAATATCAATTCTATCCTTAACATTTTGGCCAAGAAGAGCCAATTCAGGATCTAGCCCTTGAGCTTCAAGAATGCGGTCTAAAAGAGAAGGATAAGCCTCAAGGCTACATAAAACAAGTGATGAGCATAAATCGGATACGCGCTCTCGAATCTCACAAGTAGATATAACCTCGAGGTCATTCCATTCGGATATCATCATAGAAACAACAGCTTGTTGTTTATGGCTAAGAGCATCGGCGACAAAATTATCCTTACCGGGGGTATAAAGAATATCAAGATCATATGGTGCAAGGAACTCGAGCCAATGCTGTTGACGCAAATTAAGTTCCTTTTGAGAAAATAAATATTTCAAAGACTTATGATCCGTGTAAAGAATAAATTTCTCTACCAATAGATATTGTCGCCAAATTCGAAGGGCGAAAACAATAGCCGCGAGCACTAGATCATGAGTGGCATACCTAGTCTCAATCGGCTTTTAATGATTTAAAAGCACAAGTGATAGCACGTTATCTTATGCAAGAGAACGACATCCAAACCAATACAATTAGCATTGGTACAAAAGTTAAAGTCTTGGTTCCCCTGGGGAATCACAAGAATAAGAGTATCGAAAAGAAAGAATATCTTTTAAATAATCTTCTTTCTTGAAAAGTTAAAACTTTCCAAATTACATTTATCTTTATGTAACAATCTTTCTAGAAGAATTTACGTTTTTACAAGTCAATTTATTTTGTCTGACTGTCTCATCAAAGCGTTTAGGAAATTCCTATCGATAGCGTTGATCAAGCGCATCGACCGGAATTCTTAAAACACTAAATGGGCAATACAACACAAATTTTTTTTTTTTTTTAGGAATTTAAAATATCTTCTTAAAAAGATTTGCAAAATTTTAAATTTCCATTCTCATTCAAAATTAATAAATATAAGATTGGAATTATTTGAGATATTCATAGAATACTCGATTTATAAAATGGATGAAATAGACTGGATAATCTGAATGACATAATATGTCATTCATATAAATCATAACGAGTGCGGAATGCGGTATGTGGAAGGCTAACTTCCGCAACTCGTAGCGATTGAAATTCGGTGGCAAGGTCAAACTAGAAAGACCTTAACACCACTCAAAAAGGCTGCTTAGGTGATAATCCTAAGACAAACTCAAAAATACTGAAAAATTCTCAACCGATAAGAATGAGAGAGACATCTCTTTACTCAACATGTGAGCTAAAAGAGCAAAATGATGCCATCGATTTGAAATCGAAATCACAAAGGAAAAATATGAATCTGCTTAACAGATCGAAAATATCGAAAATGAATAGTCCTTTCGGAAAAATTGGATATGGGCTTTGCAATAAGCCAATCCTTTCACGCAAATCAATTCCGAAACCAAAGCAATGCATAACATGCAAATTGGTTCGGAAAGAAAAATCACATGAAATAATTTTCGATATCAATAAAAAGCAAGTAGAGTGTTGCAGATCCACTAATCTGGATTCGCAATCCTCAAAGAAGTCATCCAGCCCAAAACATAAAAAGAAAGAAAATCATCAAGTTCTTTTGATATAAAAATAATGAGACGAACCTATATCAAAAAGAACTCGAATCGGATAATCGAAAACAAATGAAATCAAGGATTAAATAAGAAATACCTTGACCCAGAGAAGTTTCGTTAGAAGCATTTAGCTTTCCTTCTCTCTTGCTAGGTCGCTTGGGAGACAAGTAATGGCCCGAGCCTTTACAATAGCGGCAATAGAGAGGTTCTGGGCAATTGATTACATAATGGTCTGTGGAACCACAATTGTAACATCGTTTACGACTAGAGGTAGGTGGCTTGGCTACTGAAGTTTCTGGTTCCATCCTCTTCTTTCTTAAAAGTATGGGGCAGACAGAAATATGATGACTGGCATCTTTGCAATAGCGACAAAAGAGTGGCTCAGGACATTCCTTTGCATAGTGGTCCTTAGAATTACAATTGTAGCATACTCCACGATTAGGGATTGGAGTCTTTGCTACAAAAGTAGTTTGCTTCACTCTCTTATTGGGATTGAGGCTCTTGAACTTAATATGCCTCTTCTTGGAAGTCCCAATATCATAAACACTTCCTTTACCAACCTCTCCATGAAGAAGAGTAACATCCACAAGCTGATTGAAAGAAACTTCAAGTTTCAAAGGTAGAACAATTTCGGGGTTCTTACTCAAAGCACAGATAAACTCTTGATTCTTAACAAGATCCAAAAGTTGTTGGGCAGACATGAATGCGCCATCCAGAGAAGGGCTACTGGATTGACCAGTGCTAGGACTGCTAGAACTAACCATTTCTCTTCCTTAAGAAAGAAAGAAGGAAGAAGAAGAAGGTTATTCACAAAACGAATATCAAGCAATCTTGATAGATAAAACAAGGAATCATAAAGAAAATAGGATGAATCGGTACGAAGACTCGAATTAAATCCTAAGGCACAACTCCTAAGAAAGACTTAGGACATGATCCTTGTTAGACTATTCTATATTGTTCCGAAGTTTGGTTCTGATACCAAGCTGTGACGCCCCACCTCTATACCCACGCTAGCCAAGAACACTACGGAGTAGTGCTGTCAACTAGCGCGGAGAATAAGGCTGTTGAGGAGCAACCATCCATGTAATTGCTTATCACAAGGTGGCTTTAAATAATCTTCGGAAACAAACATAGAAATAAGCATAACACAAATCAGTCACAGACATCCATATCACAAGGGCGGAAGAAGATATGAATATATAACTAACACATGAAAGTGTACATCAGAGTAGTGGTCAAAAAGATCCACAATAATACAAAAGAATAGCAACACGTGCTATACAATAGAATACAACTATGAGTCTATATCTCAAGTGTATACAACAAAAACTGCTAATCTAAATAGTTAGCCAAAAGTCAGAGTAGCAAATCCCGGGAAGAAGTCAAGCAGAAGCACCTGTAACATCTCGGTCTGACCCGAGTATTATTTGAGAAAATAATAAATGGATCAGTCTAGCTATAAATATCAGATGACATGATATAAAATAAAAGATATGGCATAAACATAAAATATCCATACTGACATACTACTATAAGTATGCAAATGATGATCAACAGAAGATCAATCGATAAGAGGTAAATCAATATCACAAGAATCTTCTCAAAGATCCAAAGAGGGCATCATACCCTAAACTTGTACTCATAACAAGTCAATGACATAAATTCCAGAAATCAACACGAGAAATCCAGAAATCATAAAAAGGGAAAGAGGCCTATCACATGACGGTCCGAAGACCAAGGGGAGCTACCCCGCATGTGTGAATGGAATCACACAGATTGAGGTCAAGACTAACCAAAAAGTAGAAAGGTATGTGTGAATGGAATCACACAAGTGGTGTCTAGTCTAACCTTGCAATGAAAGAGACATCGCGCAATTGCTAGTCTAATTCATAAAGCGATCATCAAGATCAACGAGAAGTGTCAATTACACTAAGCTAGTAAATATAGAAGTTTAGCTTCATGTCCCATAACCACTTGCTTAACTTAAATATTTACGAACAAACTGTAAATCTTCACTAATAAAATTGTCACAAGAGGTTCAATCGAACAAGTCCAAGAATTAACCGACGAACTGAACGCAAGTGTTTCATACCACTTGTTTTACTAAGTCGTTTAATTAGATTTCTCATCCGAGTGAGGTAAAGGCTTGTATATACTAATAGATTGGAAAACGGTTTAAGAAAAGAGCTTTGTTATTAAAAATAGAGTTGAAATTGTTTGTTAAAAGAGTTTTGATATTTGCTACTAGTATTGAAACCTTTATATTATAAAGTGACAAAACACAGAAGCAATTGTAGAAACAATCAGTCACAAAAATCGCATACGGAGATGTGAATAAAATCCAAGGAAATCAGCTCAATGTTTTTCAGATAAGATCCCCTACGGAGGGGGGGGGGTCCAAGGGGGGGTGGCAACCCCCCAAGGTGGGGGTGCGGGGGCAACGCCACCGCTTACGGGGGCACGACCTAAGAGGGATAGGGTCGAGCGACCTAATGGTTGCGACCTAGGGGTCTAAGGGGCACGACCTAGTGGTCCAGCGACCTAAAGGGTAAAGGTCATGCGAGCTAAAATGGGTTCGCGACCTGACGGAGACGAGGTCATGCGACCTAAAGTGGTTCGCGACCTAAAGGTGTTCGCGACCTAACAAGGTTCACGACCTAACGGAGACGAGGTCATGCGACCTAAAGTGGTTCGCGACCTAAAGGTGTTCGCGACCTAATAGGGTTCGCGACCTAAAGGTACACGACCTAAGGTCTTTCGACCTAGGGGTATATAGGTAACACGACCTAAAGATGTCGCGACCTAAGGGGCCAAGCGACCTAGTGGGTCATACGACCTAAAGGAAATAGGGTCCAACGACCTAAGGAAAACAAGGTCCAACGACCTAAAGAGATGGGAGTCATGCGACTTAAAGGAGTATGCGACCTAAAGAAGTGCACGAGCTAAATGAAGGCGGAACAACTCAGGGTCTAACGACCTAGGGGGGGCGACCTAAGGTCTAACGACCTAAGACCGAGGAGACGTTTCCAACAGAGGGAACGACTTAACGACCTAAGCCTAACGACCCACGACCTAAGGTCCCACGACCTAATGAGGCAGGCAAGGCCGAACGACCTATACGCGAACGACCTAAAGTCCAACAACCTACGACCTAAATCCGAGGCGACCTAAATCCGAGGCGAACGAAATATGCAGGCCTTGACTTTTCCACACGCGCGAGCTAATGATTCCGAGCGACCTATACCTGGGCAGAGCGACCTAAGCTCAGGAAGTTCACCAAACAACTAAAAATTGGAGTTTTTCGCCAATCCAATCCAAACCAAATGCAAATATACATGCTAAAGGGATGGGGAATCATTCCCAACAGTCCAATATAGTTATAGACTAGAATTGTGAGATAAAAATCTCACCTTTGCACCAAATATCAATGAAAATGAAGTTTTAAGCAAGCAAGAATCAATCCTTCTTCTATCTAAGCACAAGAAGCTTGAATCCAATGTCTTCTTCTTGAATTTGGAGTAGAAAGATGGATTGCAATTGAATTTGAGTTTTGGAATTTTAATTTCCCATTCCCTCCACCATTAATGCCAAAGCTTGATTAGTTAGGAAATTTATGAAGAGTGAGGAGAAGAGGGTTGGAACTTGGGCTTAATAGGCTAAACTAACCCAAAGTCCAAAGCGGGAAAAGTTAGTGAAATTTCACTAACTCCAAACCTATCGATGTTTATACTTAAAAAAATTGTAAACGACATTTCGAACTCAATGGAAGTGGTCTCGAGTCCTAATTTGACCGTTTGCAAAAAGTAGCTTTTCGGACCAAAATCCGATTAACGAGTTAATATTTAAATAAAATATTTAAATACAAACTCGATAAATATGCGGGTTGTTACATCTAGGCAAAACTCAGCATATGGGGTAAGTGTATTTAAAGAATCACTTTCATTCGAGTTTGAATATCTTCCTTTTTGACTCGATTCCTTTGAATTTTGGAACATTTCCTACGGTTCCAAGATCCATTCGTATCCCTCACTATTCATCTTCTTTTGACTCTGGAGTATTCCATAACTCCGCTTCGGATGATCTTTTTAGTGAGTCGGCGGTCACGCCATTTTCAAATTGAATTGAAAAAGTGGGAAAATCCTCTACAATTAGCATCGATTCACCAGAGATTTATATCTGTCTTTGGTTTAGATGCTAATATCTTTTGTTATTCCAAACTCTAACTCTTGAGATCAATGTAGATTTACCCTAGAGAAAATCCACATCGATCTTATTATTTAAGTCACAGTTGACCCGGTTAAGGTTGCCCGCGATTTATTTAAGCTTACCCACCTCCCTACTCTGTTATTAAATCATCTTGTCTTTTGTTTCCAATCTATTCTTCCAAACATTTTGAATTGTACTTGTATATCTATGTTTTGTTTTATATATTGTGTTGTTTGAGTTGTTGATGTTGATTTGGGTTTCCGATCGATTCGTCTGATCAATGCTATCGACGGGATTTCTAAAACACTTTGACAGAACAAACTGACACAATATTATTTTAAAATTTGGTTAGTGAAATAATTTTTTTATATATAAGTAAATTTATGGAACAATAAATGAATTTATAGATAGTTTTTTATAAACTGATTTGGGAACTAAAATGAATTTTGAACAAGAAATTTTAGAATTTAATTTCAGATGGTTTCAAACCTTGTGTTTAAAGTTTTAAAAGGTTATATTATTTAAAGTATTTTTGAATAGAAATTTGTTTCCAAAGAATTTTAAGTTTAAAATTAGTGCTCTTCTCTTTGTCGCTGGAAAATAACTTCGGTGATGACTGCAGCATCATGGACGTTCATTTTCGAGTTTTGAAGTGAAGAAACCGCCCTGTAGTCTTGCTACAACTTTGTTTTAGGAAATTTATGACTTGATTTTAATATATATAGATATATGATTGAAATTTGATTTGACATATTATGTATATATTATTACTTATCTCTAAATGGTTTGAATGTAATCGGAAATTTAGTTCTTAAATTTTATTTTAAAGAATAATTTCAATTATAAAAAAAAATCAAAATTTTGGATGAATATCAAGCATGAAATGATTTAATCGGAAAGTTTATTTGTATAATACAATTTCATTCAAATATAACTTAGCTTAATTTCAGAAGTTAACAATGTAATTGGATAATATACATTATAAAAAGATTTTATAAATAAAATTTGAGTGGTTATATTAAATGTTATACACTTAAATTTTAAAACGATTAACAGAGGTAAATATAATAAAGGGTAATTGAATAACTTGCAATAAAATAATGTTAGAAGAACTAAGAATAAAATAAAGCAGTTATAATAAGTGTACGTATGTTTAACATAAGTGATAAATATATTGAAAGGAATAAATTTTATTTTATTTAGGAATAAAGAAGAATTAAATGTATTAAGTACATTATGAGTATAATAAATGATTATTTTTCAAACCCCTTGGTTTTAAAAATGGTTAATTTAAGATGATTGTATAATAAGATAATGGAATTTGAGATAGTTAAGATTTATTTAACTTGTGTACAGATTTATTCTCCATTTAAGTTGAAATTTCCGTGCTTTCAAATTCATTTCCTTATTTTGTTTTCCAAACTATCTTTTGGTTGTCCTTATCATCCTTATCTTGCTATAGATTGGTATAGGCATCTTTCTATAATCTTTGATAGATCTTTGGTAATCATTTTGAATCCACCTTTTCGTGCTTGTGTTCTTAATTTTGGAGAATCTTGGAAAGATCATCTCCACCTTGTAAAACTTACCTATAACAATAACCATCATGTATAATTTCAATCTCCTTGTCATCTTGTCCTAATCTGGTTTCACTCTATCTTTTTCTGTGCTTTCCGTACCTCATTCCTTTTCGGGGACGAAAAGTTTTGAGTGAGGGAGAGTGTAACAACGCTGTATTTTATGATTTTTTTGTATATTTTAATTATTTTAATTTAATTTTTGAATTAAAAACTTATTTTATTTATTTTTAATGATAAACTTTAGTTTTGATATGAATAATCATTCCAAAGCATGACTAAAAAGAATATTTTACAAAAAGTGAATTTTTGGTCAAAATAGTCAAACTTTGACTTTTAATTTAAAATTTTAAAAGTTTGAAAATTTAAATTTTATCTTTTATTATGAAAGTACATAAAATTTTAAGAACACTGCTTTTTGTTTCGTTGGAAACGGATTTAAATTGTGAAAGTTATGTATATTTCAATATTGAGTGCAATTCGTTTATTCTGCAATTTTGTTATTTTAAATAGTATAAATTTTATTTTTCTTTGTCATATTTTTTTGTAATATGTATTGATATGTTATTTGATGTATGTTTTTGTCTTTTAATATTTTTGAAGTGAGGTAGGAATTTTTCTAGAGCTAGTTGTATTTTTCTTGTAATTTCCATGCCCTGTTTTCAATTTTTAAACATTTTCTTTAGTTCTTTTCTATTTTTCTCCAATTTAATTATTTATTTTATTTTAGAAATGATAAATAAATTATTTTATTTCAAAATTTTTCTTTAGAATATTTTTAAAATGACGTAGATATTTTTCCAAAGCCATTGATGTTTTAATTGTAATTTTTGAACCCTGTTTTCAATTTTTAAGCAATTTCCTTAATTCTTTTTATATTTTCTTTAAATTTAATTATATATTTTTATTTTTTTTCACTTTGTTTCGGTTTTAGATGTACTTTCTGAAGTTTATTTTTTTTTACTTGATTTAAAAGAAAAGGAAGTATGGAAGGTTTTAAAAGCTAAGAAACGTAAAGTCGTTTCACCGTTTCTTTTTCAATCAATACACCATTTATTTTGGCCGTACCTTTCTCTATTCTTTTCAGTTGCATTCTCTCATCTTTTTCATGTATTTTCAAACCTTCTCAACCCTAAAAAAAATCATGGCCTCCAACTTGCAAAAATTTGGTAAAATCTTCTTCTCTTCTCTTGTTTTCTAGTTTTTCTATGTGATTTTGCAACTTGTTCTCAGCTTCATGGCTCCACTCCTCCTCAACCAGACCTAGGCCAATCTCCACCACTTTGTTCTCTGATCATCATCCACCCTAGATCACCACCATGGCAGGCCAAGCAACCCCAAGGCAAACACCACCACCAAAATCCACAAATCCATCACCTATGCACTCAAGCTGGCCTAGTTTTGGTACCATCACCTTCATCCACCTTTTGCCACCACTTCCACCACCACCACCACCTCTGACCTGACCTCCACCCTCTACCACATAACCCACCACCACCTGGACCCACTGGCCATGCCCTTAGGGCCTATGGCCGAACCCATTTATAGCATAGAAGTGATGAATTTTGCCTTGTAGTTGTTGTTTTGTTGCACCTATGTCCATCCACCTTTACTTCCAAGCTATGGCTGACCCTTATGAGCCCAAGACCTGATCCTAACCCACTCCTTAGACATGTATTTCAGATCTATAGCTGAAGCATAGACGGTAGAAAGCAAGTGCGAAAACTTTGGCTTTGTTTTACGCATTTAATTCTAACATTTTTTATATTGAATTTGGGTTTGAAAACTTATGTTATTTGTTTGTTTTGTTTGAATGTTTGCAAGGCTATTGTCTCTCCCACACTCATATCATCATCATGGCTGAGAAAATGAACCCCTTAGTCGATCTTTTGAATGGTTGTAGTAAGGTCTAGTTATCTTGTCTTTGTTGCCTTTCAATTTCCAATTATTTCTATATTGTTTTGGTTGAATATTCATAAGTTATATTGTCTTGTTTTGGGGTTGTTTACAAGATGATATCTTGGCTATTTCTCTCCACTCAAAATCAAAGGTCGTGCCTTCTGGATCCGTTGTGTCATTTAAATTAATATCTCTAGCATAAAAATGTGAGTTATTCTTATTAGACATTATGTACTTATATAAGTAGTAAATTGACACCCTGTGAATCTGTAGAACTATATGATCGTGTTATAACTGCTTATATTATTATCATATGATGTTGACACCTGTTATTCACCTATTATATCATATGTTACTGTTATTTCATGCTATTCTGTATATTTTATCAGTTTATCACACTGCAAGTTCCCCGTAAATTAGAAATCACTACGGGTTGAAATGATACATACCCGAACGGACTTTAGAATAAGGGAAAATTGTTATGGGCTGAAATGATAGGCCTGAATGATTTTCATTTTATTTCATTTTCTTGGGACTGCGGGTTTGAAATGATAAAACCCGGATTTTCTTTGTAAATTACGGGTTGAAATGATATATTACCTGTATCACTTTACCTAGCTTAGAAAATTATATACAGACCCGTAGTTAATATATGTTTTCTAAAATTTTTAAAATTACTTTAGAAATGTAAATATTAAAATATTTTGATTTAAATCTAATTAAAAAAGGATTTTTGTAAAATATTATTGATTTTCTGAATAATTGTAAGTAAAATGAATTAATGAAAAGTTAGAAAATTTTGAACGTAAGTTATTTTGGAAAATTTGATTTAATTATAATTGAAAATTAAATTGAATATGAAATTATGATAAATTTAAGATAATTTGAATTGAAATGAATTGAAAGTGATTTTATATCATATTAATGATTTTTAATAAAGTTGAAATGTGAAATGAATGAATACTTTAAGTTGAAATTTTGAAATATAACTAAGTTGGAAATTTATGAAATTGACTTAAAAGTGAACTTTTAGTTAAGTAAATAAAAATAAAACTAAGTTATATTTGAGAATTTGAACTTAAGTGTTAAGTTGAAATTTAATGCAATGAATTTAAAATTGAACATTGCAATTTAATAAGTGAATTATTATTAAATCTTGATTTTTGAATGAAAATTTAACTTTATAAAATCATGAACTTGAGGAAAATTAAATGATGTTTATAAATGTGAAAATGTATGATTTTATGAGTTAAAAATGTTTTAAATAAAAAAATATAATTGGTTGAGAAATTATATTGAATATTTGAAGTTAATTGACTGCATTTTTGAAATGCTATTAATTACAATGTAAATGATATTACAGCATTTGTAAATGCTGTAGTTGATGATAATGAACTAAAAAGCTAAATTGAATTAAAAGCTATTATAGCAATTTTTGTAAGTGCTATAATTTTTGAATTTAACTAAGTTTATTTGAAATTTAAGTAAACCCTATTACAACATTTTAAAATGTTGTCTTTTGTTAAATTGAACTGTTTCGAATGTATCTTTCCGTAGCGTTTTCTAAATGCCACGAAAAGTGAATTTTCGCTGTTTTGATAAACTTAAGTTAATAAATGAACTTTGGAAGTTGAAAATTTTGAAAATTTAATAATTTAATTATTGAACATAATAACTTCATTTTAATGATTAAAAATGATTTTTTTGAATATAAACTGTCTTGAAATGTGAATTGAAATGGTATTTTAAATTGAATAAAATGAATAATGATTTGAAATGAATGTGGTTGTGATATTTTGATATATTAATGATTTGAAATGTGGTTTCGAAAAGATATGTAACAACCCTGTATTTTGTAATTATTTTATTGTATATTTTAATTACTTTTAATGTAAGATTTTGATTTAATAACTTATTTTACTTATTTGAAATGATTAAATTTATTATTTAAATATATTCTTGATTTTTATATGAGTTATAATTCCAAACTTGTGTAAGTTGAATGTTTGCCTGAAATGCTTACTTTGGTCAAAATAGTCAAACTGTGACTTTCAACTAAAAATTTTAAAAGTAAAAATTTAAATTTTTTCTTTTATTATGAAAGTACATAAAATTATAAGAACACCACTTTTCGTTTCGTTGAAATTGGATGTAAATTGTGAAAGTTATACCCTTTACAATATTGTGCGTATATATGGTTATTTAACAATGACTATTTTAAATGGGGGAATTAATTTAAAGGACAAAAATTTCTATATTTTTTGCCTCAAGGACACGACCTCAATATTTTTGCCACAAGGACAAACATTCTTCTAAAATTTATTCACAAGGACAAACATTTTCCAAAATTATTCATAAGGACAACAAAACTGATACCGAGCTAAAAACTGATACCTAAAAACTGCTACCGATAACTACAAACTGATACCTAAAAACTGCTATCGATAACTAAAAACTGATACCTACAGAAAGTTGTCCTTCAGGATAAAATATTGAAGGTCTGTCCTTGAGGCTAAAAAGCTGTGAAATTTTGTCCTTGACAATAATTTCCTGATTTTAAATTGTATAAATTACTTCTTCTTTGTTTAATTTTATTTTAATATGTGATAATATGTTATATAATGTATATTTTGACTTTTAAGTATTTTTAAAATGATAATATAATTTTTCTAAAGTTCATTTGAATTTATTTCTAATTTTAAAAGCCTAGTCTACAATTTTAAACCATTTTCTTAATTTAATTATATATAATTAAAATTTATTTATTTATTTTATGCACTCACTTTTATTTGTTGTGTTTTACTTTATTTTATTCATTTTACATATATTTAAATTAAAGTAAATTTTTCCAAAGTGTATTGAAGTTATTTCTAATTCTTAAGTCAAGTTTTCATTTTCTGTGCTATTTTTCTTATTTTAATCATATCTAATTAATATTTAATTATTAATATTTTGTTTATCTGTTATATTTTCGAATTTTAACTGAGATTTTAATTATTTTCAGTTATTTAGATGTATATGAATATATATATAGGAAGTTTAAAAGGTTTGAAAGCAAAGAAACGTAAAACCGTTTTAACGTTTCTTCTTCCGTTTCTTTTCCAATTAATAGATTTAATTTCCTTTGACCGTTCTTTTCTTTATTGTAGCTGTGCATTTCTTACCTCATTTTCACATGAAAACATTCCTTTCCACTTCATAATAATTTTATAATGAAATGTATAATTTTCCAAGACTAACAGTGATTTATGCACAATTTTAGAACACTGTTTGGTATTTTTAAGGCATTTTCTTCATTATTTTATATTTTTTCAAATTATACTATTTGCTACCTCATATTTCTAATTGATTTCATTTTGTAAAGTATTTTCTCCTGAAATTTTGTTTATGTAAAGTTTTAAAAGGAAAAGAATATGGAAGATTGTAAATCACTTTGAAACGTAAGCCCTTTTATTTGCCCAAACCCTTCATTTCCTTAAACTCCTCAATTAATTGCCTTAGCCGTGTAAAACCCTAATGTAGCCGTCATCTCATTAGGTTTTCACGTGAAAAAAAAAGATCATTTTCATTTGTTTCTCACGACTTCAAAGATCTGGTAATGGCTTCCCTTTCTTTTTCTTACTTTTCTACTTGTTTTCCCTAAATTTTAAAATTTTTCATTTATTTAAAGACTTTGGCTTTTGTTTTCTTAAAAATCTAATTTTCAAAATTTTCTTGAAATGATTTCTGATCATTTGTCCAAATAAAAATAAACAATGTCTGAAAATTTGATTTGGATAAAAAGTGTAACTTTAATAGAAATTCTAAATTTTATAATTCTAAAGGCAAATTTTTCATCTTGAACTGTATACAATTGTGTAACATTTGTTTCACTTTTGTTTTGGTCAGATTTGTTGTATACTTTTTTTAAAAAAAAAAGTTAGTAATAATTAGTGTGAAACGGGAAATAAACTTTACATTTCTTTTACATATGTTTACATCTGTTTCTTAACTTTATATTTAACAATCAATTGGATGAAGCTAAATCAAATGTTATTAATTATGGTACAATAGCTATTAAATTTTGGTTTAAAGTGATGGTTTATTTTCCTAATAGAAACGTTAGTATTTTAAATTTATTTAATAAGAGAAACAAAATAATTTGTACGTTACTTTGGGCATATATTTAATTGTTGCTCTTGCCTTTTCGTTATCTATTTGATTTTTTTTCTTGCGTTAACAATGCAAAGTTTTCAGCCGTATATTCTCTTTTGAGAATCCAAAATCTTGCTCAAATCTTGCCTTAAATCATTTCCTTGTGTGAATTATTTCTTTCCCTCTTGCCTCTCATACGATTTCACATATTAGATAGAATTGAATGCCTTAATTGCCTCTACCGTTTAAGCATTTTTCTCTTGCCTGCCCTCTACATAAATTAGTGAGCAAATGTTAATATATATTTCACGTTCAAAAGTTCCATACCATAAATTATTCATTTTGCTTCCATCAAAATTTGCCTAAGCATCTCCTGAAGGTATGAACCGGTGCATGCTTTTCCTTTCATTTTTTTTTTCTCTTTTTTTCTTTTTTTCTTCTTTTCACTCTTGTTTTATTTCATTTGTTCTCCTTTCATTGTTTTGCTTTGGATTGTTGATACAAAATCATATCTTGGCTATCTTTCAACTCAAATCAAAAGTCGTGAAATTGTGCTTGTCGTGCCTTTGGAGTCGTGCTTGTATGTTGTTTTGGTCTCTAGCTTTGAAAAAGGTGAGTCTTTCTCACTCTGACATATATACTTATGAAAAGTGGATTGATGACAAGTGTTTAGTAATGTAAAATGTTTATGCAAGTTAATGATGATCATATGATATGCTATGCCGTGTTATTACCATGTTATTACCATGTTAAAACTGTTAATTTTCACCTGACATCTGATACATGACTGTATATTGTGATATTGACATTGTTTATATTATTTCTGTATATGATCACGCTGCAAGTTCCCTGTTAGGATAAAAAATCATTATGGGCTGAAATGATAGGCCTGAGTTATTTTATTTATTTATTTAAACTTGGGATTGTGGGTTTGAAATGATAGAACCCGGATTTTTACCTTTTAAACTGCGGATTGAAATGATACATATCCGTATCACTTGACCTAGGTTAGAAAACTATATACAGACCCGTGGTTATTCTATAAAGTGCTTTGAATATTTTAAGTATTTTAAAAATATGAAATTATGAAATTTGATTTAAATAGATTTTGAAAGGTTTTAAAATAAATAAATTATGATTTTTCTATGTGTTAAAAATGTAATTTATGAATGGATTAAGTGGATTTTGAAATATAACTTATGTTTGAAATTTGGAATTTTGACTAAAAATGATATTTAAGTTACATGAATAAAATGGACTTTAATTTTATTTGGAAAATGGTAAATATGATAAATTGATTTATATTTGAATTTAAGTGATTTATTAAAGAATTATTGATTTTCTATAAATTTAAGTGGTTGAATAAATGACTGTTGAAAATGAAATTTTAAAATATAACTTGACTTGAAAATGTGAAATTTGAGTTTTAACTAAAGATGTTAAATTAATTAAATAAACTGGAAGTTTAGTTAAATTTGTGAAATGGTAATATAAATCTGAAACGTATAGGTTTTAATTTATGAAAGAAACGTATAGGTTTTAATTAATGAAAGAACGTATGGTGTTCTAATTAATGATATGAACATGTAAATTCCTAATTAATGAAAGAAAGGTATAAGTTTTAATTAATGAAAGAAACGTATAAGTTTTTAATTAATGAAAGAAACGTGTAAAGTCCTAATTAATGAGAGAACATGAAAGTTTTAATTAATGCAAGAACATGTAAAGTTTTAATTAAGAAAGAAACATGTAAAGTTTAAGTAGTGTGGTATTGATTTAATTAATAAATGTTCGTTATTGTAATAGGAATATAAAATTTAAAACGTACATTTGACACGTAGATTTTAATCAATGTAATGGTGTATTTTAAGTTGATTAAAATGATAAATGTTACTTATTGTAATAATAATAGTTAATAAGGTGCTTTTAACTTAACATAAGAATTTCGGTTTAAATTGTATATTACAGTAAGAAAGTTTATTTAACTATAAGGCTATGATAAATTGACATGTTAAAATTTTAAGCTTATCAATACTTTGATTATATACAATGTAAAGTGGAATGTAGTACATTCCAAAAATGCTATGATTCCTTAAGGTAACATTTCCAAAATGCTATGATAATTTAAAGGAATATTTCAAGTTTAATAAATTTAAAGAAATATTCAATGATTTGAAAATTTGGGTTTTATTTGAGTGATATAATATTGAATTATTTTTGAAATGGAAATGATACAATTGTGATATTGTTTTGAAATGAGTATGACATTTTGGTCTTGAAAGTATAAATTATTTGAAATAAATATCCATGGGTTATAATAACGATTGGTTGTTAAAGAGACCGGGATCAGATATTGTCTTATAGCCGGACAATACCGAAAACCACTTTAACAACTGTGTACGTGGTGGAGATTCCAGAATGAAGTAGGATGGTAGCGACGTTCTCGAGGTATGTTACGTGGACCCAACTCCCGTGAGTTGGCATATATGACTAAAACAGGAGCTATACCGGGCTACACAAAGGGTCGCACCCTTTCATCGAGCATGCTCCATCGGAAACTATTCTATTACTGTTGTGATTCGATTCAGTGGCGCCACTTTGATTCGGGGGTATTGTTCGAGGTGGGCGGAAGTTGCTGGCTTGCCGTCACCACCGGTCCGGGAGTGCAAACGGTGTATCCACCCTGGCATTGCCTCGCGTGCCATGTCATATCCTTATATCGAGCCCACTACGATTTTGGTTTTAAAGATCCGACCGCGTTAAGGTTCACCATCCCCTCAACGCTATTTTCTATATGATTATACTTTACTGATTAGACACTACCATATATAGCGTATATTACTACATAGTAAATAGTTTAACGGATCCTTAGAGGATGGGAGGTCCCAAGCATCCTTTAAGTTACTGATGCATTTTGTTACTGTTCACTTGAGTTGATTTACAGTTTATAAGTATTTATGTCCTGACTCGAGGGTTTTGTGTTTTGCTTTACGCTCGGGTCAGATTGATTGAGTTAGCATTCAAGATTCACCTTCGGCGTTGGAGCTTTCCTTGAAGATCCAGCCATCTATTTTGTTTCAGTATCCAGTGGTTCAGTGATGTATCTGATTTGTACTTGATGTATCTTGTTACTCTTCTGTTGTATCTTATTTAACTCTGATGTGTCTCATATTTTATATAGTAGCTTCATGAACTACTATCTCTTTTCTTCCGCTGCATTTTTATGTACTCTGCGATTTTATTTACTGTATATTCTGAGATTTGCCAAATTTTTATTTACAACGCGGTATTTTGAGCTATCCAATTCCGGCATGAGAGTCTACCTATACACTTATAATGGATGCGAATGGTTGAAAATACCGGGTCACTACAGTTGGTATCAGAGCTTTGGTAGCTCTAGGCAAAACTCAGCATATAGAGTTTATGTATTTACAGAATCACTTTCATTCGAGTTTGAATCTCTTCCCTTTTGGCTCGATTCCTTTGAATTTTGGAACGTTCCCTACGGTTCCAAAGTCCATTCTTATTCCCCGCTATTCATCTTCATTTGATTCTGGAGTATCCCACAACTCCACTTCGAATGATCTTTATAGTGAATTGGCGGTCCCGCCAATCTCAAAAAATTTCTTGTAAAAGGAGTGAAACTCCTTTACAACAGCATCGATTCACCATAATTTTTATATCCTCGGTTTAGATGCTAGTATCTCCTATTATCCCAAACTCTATCTCTTGAGGTCGAATGTAGATTTACCCCAGAAAATCCACTTCGATCTTATACTTTAAGTCACGGTTGACCCGATTAAGGTTGCCCGTGATTTATTTTAGCTTATCCGCCTCCCTACTCTGTATTTAATCATCTTGTCTTTTGTTTCCAACATATTTTCAAACATTTTGAATTGTATTTGTCAATCTATATTTTTTTTATATTGTGTTGTTGGAGTGGTTGATGTTGATTTGGGTTTCCGATCGATTCGTCTTATCAACGCTATCGATAGGATTTCTAAAACACTTTGACAAAACAAACTGACACGATATTATTTTAAATTTTGTTTTGGTTAATGAAATAAAATTTTGACGTATATATATATATTTATGGAACTTAATAAAATGATTCAAATTGATAATTTAAATGATAATACTTGATTTATCATTTATTGTTCTATAAATGAACTTATAAATAATTGTTTATAAATTTATATGGGAACTTAAATGAATTTAGAAAAAGAAATTTAAGAATTTAATTTCCGATGGTTCCAAACCTTTTGTTTAAAAGTTTAAAGGGATATAATATTTAAAATATTTTCAAATAGAATTTTGTTGCCAAAGAATTTTAAGTTTAAAGTTAGTACTCTTCTCTTTGTCGCTGGAAAATAACTTCGGTGATGACTGCAGCATCATCGACGTTCATTTTCGAGTTTCGAAGTGAAGAGACTGTTCTGTAGTCTTGCTACAGCTTTGTTTTGGGAAATTAATTTGATTTGAATTTCTAAAATATGACTTAATTTATAATATATATAGATATATGATTGAAATTTGATTTGACATGTTATATATATATATTATTACTTATCTCTAAATGGTTTGAAGAAATCAGAAATTTAATTCTTAAATTTATTTTTAACAATAATTTCAATTATAAAAAGAAAATCAATTTTTTTTGGATAAATGATTAAACTTGAGGTAATTGAATTGGAAAGTTTTATTTGTATGACACAATTTCATTCCAATATAACTTACCTTAATTTCAGAAGTTAACAATGTAATTGGGTAATATACAATATAAAAAGATTTTATAAATAAAATTTGAGTGGTTATAATAAATGTTATACACTTAAATTTTAATTATAAAACGATTAACAGAGGTAAATATAATAAAGGGTAATTGAATAACTTATAACAAAATAATATTAAAAGAACTAAGAATAAAAGAAAGCAGTTATATTAAGTGTAAGTATGTTTAACATAAGTGATAAATATAGTGAGAAGAATAAATTTAGTTTTATTTAGGAATAAAGAAGAATTAAATTTATTAAATACATTGTGAGCGTAATAAATGTTTATTTTTCAAACCCATGGTTTTGAAATTTGTTAATTTATGATGATTGGATAATAAGATAATGAAATTTGAGATAGTTAAGATTTATTTAACTTGTGTAAAAGTTTATTTTCTATTTAAGTTGAAATCTCCATGCTTTCAAATTCATTTTCTTATTTTGTTTTTCAAACTATCTTTTGGTTGTTCTTATCGTCCTCATCTTGCTATGGACTGGTATATGCATCTTTCTATGATCATTCTGTTTAGAAATCTTTCTATAATCTTTGATAATCTCCACCTTGTAAAACTTACCTATAACAACAGTTATCAGGTATAACTTCAATCTTCTTGTCGTCTTATCTTAATCCTATTTCACTCTATCTTTTCTGTGCCCTTCCATACCTCATTCCTTTTCGGGGACGAAAAGTTTTGAGTAGGGGAGAGTGTAACAACCCTGTATTTTGTAATTATTTTATTGTATATTTTAATTATTTTTAATGTAAGATTTTGATTTAAAAACTTATTTTACTTATTTGAAATGATTAAATTTATTATTTAAATATATTCTTGATTTTTATATGAGTTATAATTCCAAACTTGTGTAAGTTGAATGTTTGCCTGAAATGCTGACTTTGGTCAAAATAGTCAAAATGTGACTTTCAACTTAAAATTTTAAAAGTAAAAATTTAAAATTTTCTTTTATTATGAAAGTACATAAAATTATAAGAACACCACTTTTCGTTTCATTGAAATTGGATGTAAATTGTGAAAGTTATACCCTTTACAATATTGTGCGTATATAGGGTTATTTAACAATGACTATTTTAAATTGTATAAATTACTTCTTCTTTGTTTTATTTTATTTTAATATGTGATAATATGTTATATAATGTATATTTTGACTTTTAAGTATTTTTAAAATGATAATATAATTTTTCTAAAGTTCATTTGAATTTATTTCTAATTTTAAAAGCCTAGTCTACAATTTTAAGCCATTTTCTTAATTTAATTATATATAATTAAAATTTATTTATTTATTTTATGTACTCACTTTTATTTGCTGTGTTTTACTTTATTTTCTTCATTTTACATATATTTAAATTAAAGTAAATTTTTCCAAAGTGTATTGAAGTTATTTCTAATTCTTAAGTCAAGTTTTCATTTTCTGTGCAATTTTTCTTATTTTAATCATATCTAATTAATATTTAATTATTAATATTTTGTTTATCTGTTATATTTTCGAATTTTAACTGAGATTTTAATTATTTTCAGTTATTTAGATGTATATGAATATATATATAGGAAGTTTAAAAGGTTTGAAAGCAAAGAAACGTAAAACCGTTTTAACGTTTCTTCTTCCGTTTCTTTTCCAATTAATAGATTTAATTTCCTTTGACCGTTCTTTTCTTTATTGTAGCTGTGCATTTCTTACCTCATTTTCACATGAAAACATTCCTTTCCACTTCATAATAATTTTATAATGAAATGTATAATTTTCCAAGACTAACAGTGATTTATGCACAATTTTAGAACACTGTTTGGTATTTTTAAGGCATTTTCTTCATTATTTTATATTTTTTCAAATTATACTATTTGCTACCTCATATTTCTAATTGATTTCATTTTGTAAAGTATTTTCTCCTGAAATTTTGTTTATGTAAAGTTTTAAAAGGAAAAGAATATGGAAGATTGTAAATCACTTTGAAACGTAAGCCCTTTTATTTGCCCAAACCCTTCATTTCCTTAAACTCCTCAATTAATTGCCTTAGCCGTGTAAAACCCTAATGTAGCCGTCATCTCATTAGGTTTTCACGTGAAAAAAAAAGATCATTTTCATTTGTTTCTCACGACTTCAAAGATCTGGTAATGGCTTCCCTTTCTTTTTCTTACTTTTCTACTTGTTTTCCCTAAATTTTAAAAAATTTCATTTATTTAAAGACTTTGGCTTTTGTTTTCTTAAAAATCTAATTTTGAAAATTTTCTTGAAATGATTTCTGATCATTTGTCCAAATAAAAATAAACAATGTCTGAAAATTTGATTTGGATAAAAAGTGTAACTTTAATAGAAATTCTAAATTTTATAATTCTAAAGGCAAATTTTTCATCTTGAACTGTATACAATTGTGTAACATTTGTTTCACTTTTGTTTTGGTCAGATTTGTTGTATACTTTTTTTAAAAAAAAAGTTAGTAATAAATAGTGTGAAACGGAAAATAAAGTTTACATTTCTTTTACATATGTTTACATCTGTTTCTTAACTTTATATTTAACAATCAATTGGATGAAGCTAAATCAAATGTTATTAATTATGGTACAATAGCTATTAAATTTTGGTTTAAAGTGATGGTTTATTTTCCTAATAGAAACGTTAGTATCTTAAATTTATTTAATAAGAGAAACAAAATAATTTGTACGTTACTTTGGGCATATATTTAATTGTTGCTCTTGCCTTTTCGTTATCTATTTGATTTTTTTTCTTGCGTTAACAATGCAAAGTTTTCAGCCGTATATTCTCTTTTGAGAATCCAAAATCTTGCTCAAATCTTGCCTTAAATCATTTCCTTGTGTGAATTATTTCTTTCCCTCTTGCCTCTCATACGTTTTCACATATTAGATAGAATTGAATGCCTTAATTGCCTCTACCGTTTAAGCATTTTTCTCTTGCCTGCCCTCTACATAAATTAGTGAGCAAATGTTAATATATATTTCACGTTCAAAAGTTCCATACCATAAATTATTCATTTTGCTTCCATCAAAATTTGCGTAAGCATCTCCTGAAGGTATGAACCGGCGCATGCTTTTCCTTTCATTTTTTTTCCCTCTTTTTTTCTTTTTTTCTTCTTTTCACTCTTGTTTTATTTCATTTGTTCTCCTTTCATTGTTTTGCTTTGGATTGTTGATACAAAATCATATCTTGGCTATCTTTCAACTCAAATCAAAAGTCGTGAAATTGTGCTTGTCGTGCCTTTGGAGTCGTGCTTGTATGTTGTTTTGGTCTCTAGCTTTGAAAAAGGTGAGTCTTTCTCACTCTGACATATATACTTATGAAAAGTGGATTGATGACAAGTGTTTAGTAATGTAAAATGTTTATGCAAGTTAATGATGATCATATGATATGCTATGCCGTGTTATTACCATGTTATTACCATGTTAAAACTGTTAATTTTCACCTGACATCTGATACATGACTGTATATTGTGATATTGACATTGTTTATATTATTTCTGTATATGATCACACTGCAAGTTCCCTGTTAGGATAAAAAATCATTATGGGCTGAAATGATAGGCCTGAGTTATTTTATTTATTTATTTAAACTTGGGATTGTGGGTTTGAAATGATAGAACCCGGATTTTTACCTTTTAAACTGCGGATTGAAATGATACATATCCATATCACTTGACCTAGGTTAGAAAACTATATACAGACCCGTGGTTATTCTATAAAGTGCTTTGAATATTTTAAGTATTTTAAAAATATGAAATTATGAAATTTGATTTAAATAGATTTTGAAAGGTTTTAAAATAAATAAATTATGATTTTTCTATGTGTTAAAAATGTAATTTATGAATGGATTAAGTGGATTTTGAAATATAACTTATGTTTGAAATTTGGAATTTTGACTAAAAATGATATTTAAGTTACATGAATAAAATGGACTTTAATTTTATTTGGAAAATGGTAAATATGATAAATTGATTTATATTTGAATTTAAGTGATTTATTAAAGAATTATTGATTTTCTATAAATTTAAGTGGTTGAATAAATGACTGTTGAAAATGAAATTTTAAAATATAACTTGACTTGAAAATGTGAAATTTGAGTTTTAACTATAGATGTTAAATTAATTAAATAAACTGGAAGTTTAGTTAAATTTGTGAAATGGTAATATAAATCTGAAATGTATAGGTTTTAATTTATGAAAGAAACGTATAGGTTTTAATTAATGAAAGAACGTATGGTGTTCTAATTAATGATATGAACATGTAAATTCCTAATTAATGAAAGAAAGGTATAAGTTTTAATTAATGAAAGAAACGTATAAGTTTTTAATTAATGAAAGAAACGTGTAAAGTCCTAATTAATGAGAGAACATGAAAGTTTTAATTAATGCAAGAACATGTAAAGTTTTAATTAAGAAAGAAACATGTAAAGTTTAAGTAGTGTGGTATTGATTTAATTAATAAATGTTCGTTATTGTAATAGGAATATAAAATTTAAAACGTACATTTGACACGTAGATTTCAATCAATGTAATGGTGTATTTTAAGTTGATTAAAATGATAAATGTTACTTATTGTAATAATAATAATAGTTAATAAGGTGCTTTTAACTTAACATAAGAATTTCGGTTTAAATTGTATATTACAGTAAGAAAGTTTATTTAACTATAAGGCTATGATAAATTGACATGTTAAAATTTTAAGCTTATCAATACTTTGATTATATACAATGTAAAGTGGAATGTAGTACATTCCAAAAATGCTATGATTCCTTAAGGTAACATTTCCAAAATGCTATGATAATTTAAAGGAATATTTCAAGTTTAATAAATTTAAAGAAATATTCAATGATTTGAAAATTTGGGTTTTATTTGAGTGATATAATATTGAATTATTTTTGAAATGGAAATGATACAATTGTGATATTGTTTTAAAATGAGTATGATATTTTGGTCTTGAAAGTATAAATTATTTGAAATAAATATCCATGGGTTATAATAACGATTGGTTGTTAAAGAGACCGGGATCAGATATTGTCTTATAGCCGGACAATACCGAAAACCACTTTAACAACTGTGTACGCGGTGGAGATTCCAGAATGAAGTAGGATGGTAGCGACGTTCTCGAGGTATGTTACGTGGACCCAACTCCCGTGAGTTGGCATATATGACTAAAACAGGAGCTATACCGGGCTACACAAAGGGTCGCACCCTTTCATCGAGCATGCTCCATCGGAAACTATTCTATTACTGTTGTGATTCGATTCAGTGGCGCTACTTTGATTCGGGGGTATTGTTCGAGGTGGGCGGAAGCTGCTGGCTTGCCGTCACCACCGGTCCGGGAGTGCAAACGGTGTATCCACCCTGGCATTGCCTCGTGTGCCGTGTCATATCCTTATATCGAGCCCACTACGATTTTGGTTTTAAAGATCCGACCGCGTTAAGGTTCACCATCCCCTCAACGCTATTTTCTATATGATTATACTTTACTGATTAGACACTACCATATATAGCGTATATTACTACATAGTAAATAGTTTAACGGATCCTTAGAGGATGGGCGGTCCCAAGCATCCTTTAAGTTACTGATGCATTTTGTTACTGTTCACTTGATTTGATTTACAGTTTATAAGTATTTATGTCCTGACTCGAGGGTTTTGTGTTTTGCTTTACGCTCGGGTCAGATTGATGGAGTTAGCATTCAAGATTCACCTTCGGCGTTGGAGCTTTCCTTGAAGATCCAGCCATCTATTTTGTTTCAGTATCCAGTGGTTCAGTGATGTATCTGATTTGTACTTGATGTATCTTGTTACTCTTCTGTTGTATCTTATTTAACTCTGATGTATCTCATATTTTATATAGTAGCTTCATGAACTACTATCTCTTTTCTTCCGCTGCATTTTTATGTACTCTGTGATTTTATTTACTGTATATTCTGAGATTTGCCAAATTTTTATTTACAACGCGGTATTTTGAGCTATCCAATTCCGGCATGAGTGTCTACCTATACACTTATAATGGATGCGAATGGTTGAAAATACCGGGTCACTACAAGATACGATATTTTGATATATTAAAATGATTTGAAATGAAGTTTTGAAAGATATGATATTTTGTTATTAAATGATTTGAAAAATGAAGCTTTGAAAGGTTATGATATTTTGATGTATTAAAATGATTTGAAAGGTAGTTTTTAAAGGATATGATAATTTAAAATATTGAAATGGTTAGAAATGACTTGATATTTAATTTGATAAATATTTGAATTGAAAGATATGGTATGATGATATATTGAAATGGTTTGGAAATGATTTAATCTTTATTTTGATATAGGTTTGGGTTGAAATGACATTTTATTTTTGAAGTATAAAATATTGTTTTAAAGTTATAACTACGGGTTATAATAACGATTGGTTGTTAAAGAGACCGGGATCGGATATTGTCTTATAGCCGGCCAATACCGAAAACCACTTTAACAACTGTGTACGCGGTGGAGATTCCAGAAAGAAGTAGGATGGTGGCGACGTTCTTGAGGTATATTACGTGGACCCAACTCCCGTGAGTTCGCATAAATGACTAAAACAGGAGCTATACCGGGCTACACAAAGGGTCGCACCCTTTCATCGAGCATGCTCCATCGGAAACCATTCTATTACTTTTGTGATTCGATATGTGGCGCCACTTTGATTCGGGGGCATTGTTCGAGGTGGGCGGAAGCTGCTGGCTTGCCGTCACCACCCGTCCGGGAGTGCAAACGGTGTATCCACCCTGGCATTGCCTCGTGTGCCGTGTCATCTCCTTATATCGAGCCCACTACGATTTTGGTTTTAAAGATCCGACCGCTTTAAGTTTCACCATCCCCTTAACGCTATTTTCTATATGATTATACTTTACTGATTAGACACTACTGTATATAGCGTATATTACTACATAGTAAATAGTTTAAAGGATCCTTAGAGGATGGGCGGTCCCAAGCATCTTCTAAGTTACTTGTACCTTTGCTACAGTTCACTTGAGTTGGTTTACATTGTATAAGTATGTATGTCTTGACTCGAGTGTTTGTATTTTTATTTACGCTCGGGTTAGCCTAAGTTATTCGCAGATTTGGATTTCCACTTTCTGGAGATTTGAATCGCTGGAGATTATCTACTTGTCAAGTTTCATCTTTTCAGTTCGGTTGTTCTATTCAGCTTGTACTTGGTTATCATATTTAAACTTCTGTTGTACTTTATTTCTTCTATTGTATCTTATGTAACTCTGATATATTTATATAGTAGCTTCATGAACTACTATCTCTTTTACTTCCGCTGCATTATTATTACTCTGTGTCCGTGATCTGTGATTTTTATTTACTGCATATTCTGAGATTTGCCAAATTTTTATTTACAACGCGGTATTTTGAGCAATTCAATTCCGGCATGAGTGTCTACCTATACACTTATAATGGATGCGAGTGGTTGAAAATACCTGGTTGTTACAACAGCTGTAATTTTTTTGTCAACAATTTCTATATTTTTTTCCTATGTGAAAATTTGAATTTCATTTAATTGTTGATCTTGGATGAGTTTTGATATGCATTTTTTGGCATTTAGAACAGTTGTGAACATTTGTCTGAAATATGTTCTTTCTTTTCCTATTTGCAAATTTTAACTCCATTGATACTTTCATGTTGTTGATGCTTGAAGCTATATTTTATGGTGCTTGAAGCTATATTTTGTGAATACATAATATAGGTTTTCATAAATTAATTTAATATGCCAAGGATTCTTGGTTTAAAATCTACACTAACCTTTGTTTACTTTTGATAATAATTAAATAATTGTTTCTAAAACAGACTTAAGGTTATCCTGTCAAGTTCAGTGTATCAAAGATCAACAATTTGTTGAGGTGTTATATTACAAAATATTAAAATTAAATGATTATTAAAAAAATGTACAATGTGGGATGCATTGGCTTGATTGAGAGGATTGCCAGCAAATAGCCTTGTATTCATGGAATTCAGTTAGTACATATATACCTAGGTGTGAACTGAAATCATGATCAGCATGACTTTTGGTAAAGATAACGTAATTCTATACATTAATCTTAGTTGTGGGTACTTGACACAAAAAAATGTCAAACTTTATCACTATTTCAGATGTTGTTTGGTAGTGATAGAGAATTGTATTAAGCTACTGGATAACTAAATAACTCAAAGCGTCTACCATTCTTTGGGAAAAAGTAAATACCATATTTTTGGTAAAATAAATTTTAAATCTCTAACTTAAGATCTATATACAGTACCCTAGTATATTTGCTGTTTAATTGTAACGTTCAAATGCATGATTGATAGAATAATCGAACTTTCATTATTTTAATTACCAGCTTTGTGTTATGTCTTGCCAAATTAGCTTCGATTATATCTTCTTTGGAGCATTTGTAATTGATTTTAAGCTTATTCATTCCAAAAATCATTTAGCTATAATTGTACGCCTAATTTTATTATAATCATAAAATATAGATCTTTTTTACCTGATGTATTTAAACAGGTTATTTAGCAGTTATATCACCGATATTATATTCATCGTAAAGAATGTATGTGGGTCTACCTTGAAAAGCACTGATAAGCCAAAGCTAATAATTGAATGAATGCATACACTAACACTTACTCTTTAGTGCTCTTTTTTCCTTAATTTTATACAAGCTCCATAAATGAATAAAGTATCACAATGTTCATTGTAGTTTAAGAAAGTGTTGCATTACTATTGTCATTAACATGTATAAAAACAAAAAATGTAAATTTATCTTCAACATAGCTTGAAATTTGCATGGCTTTTTGAATTATGTTTGTAACTTCAAATGTTGAGCTGTCTTTTATCTTGCAAACACTCTTTGTTTTATACAACAATGTAATAAAAAGAAGCTATCTCACTTTTTTATATGCATGCATCCATCGGACGTGCCTTATGACTTTTTTTGGAGAAACGGGATTGAAAACATTACTAGATAATAAATATCATTAACTATATCGGTATTACATACAATTTACCTTTTTATGCCGAAATGATGCAAGGTTTCTAGATTCCAAACTATAAGAAGCACCGATTTTTATGTTTGTTGCATTTCTTCAATATTGATACAATAGTTGATTACAATCTTTATTTTATTTTATTATTTCTTGAAATAACTTAGTCTAATTTGCCTTTGAGTAAGCGGTCGATTTATGCATCATATACGTAAAAATGCACAACATTACATATACTTCAATGTCGTGATTGAAGATCCAAAAAATCCTATAAATGATGTCTTTTAATAAAAGTTTCTCATATGCACGTGCATCGCACGTGCCAAAGTACTCGTATATATAACGGCAAATCAGCGTGGCATTTTTACATCCCGTGCGGTTAAAAATAAAATTATTATGAACATAATTTCATGAAACGTCATCTGATAGCCAAAGGCGGTACAATTTCACATTCCCTCTCTTCACTAAACCTAAACTAAATAAAATTTCACCATAGAAATTTCTTTGAAATTTCAATCCCTACATCAAATATAAATTCCCAGTCATAAAATTTTGTCCCAAAATTGTTAACCCCAATTGAAATTCATCGCTCGACGCTGAACCCCTTAACCGCTGTCACTGGGTCTCTTTGTCGCCGATGCTTTTCAATTTGTCTTTATCGTTGCCAAATATCTCTTAATCTTAGCCATTGCTGCATCTTTTTCACCATTGTTCCTCTTCGCCGCCACCATTGCCAGACCTTTTCCCTATTTGTCTTCATACCACTTTGGCTCATCAGCTAAATCATTCCAAATCAGCCACCTAAAGTCATATTTTAAGTATCATAACCATATTTTATATGTTTTCCTACTTATTTGAAATCACCTGCATTGTGCTACATGCTTGCATTGCATAGTTCCCAAAAGGGGTTATTGGCTTTACTAGCCGATGTTTAATGAATTTGTCACTCTTGTTTTCTGTTCAGTTTTGTTTAGCCATTGGCAGATGGATGGATAATACTGATTTTTTTCATTTCAAGCTTATTTTTGCTACTAGTACCTAGAATACTAGATAAGGTTTCATTTTAATTTTGACAGTTTGAAATTGGAACATGAATCCAATTATTGAGAATGGGATCTGTGTTTTCTTTAATAAGTTATTCTTTTTCTAATTTAAATTAAGTTCTTGATGAAGTCTGTGGAAAGAAGGAGCAAAAATATATAGAATTGGTTCTCATATCAGTGTTATTTTAGTGGTTAAAGTAATCAGTTACTTCTTGATACAGTCAGTTTTTAAACCTGATCAATTATCATAATTCTTGAGTAGTAATTTAAATTTAACCTTTTAGTTTCTAATTAAGGTATATTTTAATTATTTCAATTCAATTAAAAAAACTATTTGGAAGTTTAAATTTAACCTTTTGTACACATCCAATGATGCAAAATTGAAGAGATTTTTTGGGAAAAAGCATAAATTACAGGGATATACATGTTCATACATGTTGTTTGATATTCGTTCAGGCATATTTTTTATTTGGATAACCAAATTACATATGCATGTTCTATTGATTCTTAAGAACCATAATAGTAAAATAACTGAAGTTTGCTACCCTTTTAGCGATCGAGGACGATGATTATTATCTTAAATGGGTTACAAATATAGGATCGTGAATTTTTTAATATAAATTTCTTTTCTACATTTACTGTATTTCTTTTAAGTCATCATTAACAGTGTGAAGTTTTGATTATTTCACTCAACTCATAAATGCATCACACTCATTTAGTCTGATGAATGCATATGGTGTTGTGACAAGTAACCTTGTTTCATAATTAAAGCTACCACTAGACATAATCTTTGCATCACACTCATTTTACCATATTTGATAATCTTTTCTACAGTTGCTTCATGTTTTTATTTTTACTACATGTTGTGTGACAGTGAATATTAAGGTTGTTCACCTTGGTACATTTGAATTCTCTAGATATTTATCAGGTCCTTTTAGAGTTTTTTTACTTTTTTTCCACTAAATGCTATATAGCCGAGCTTCATATATATGTTCAAACTGAATTTTGCCTGAATACGAACTTCCAACTTTTTTCTTCTGTTAATTAATTGCATGTCTAGAAAAATTTGAACATGTATGTAACTACTATCTTAAAGTCTGTGTCACCGCACCGTGCGCTAAATCTCTGAAATCAAGTGAGGTTAATATGTATACTTTCATGCGATAACACAGGTTAACCAACTTCGAAATCTATCCATGTTGTTCTGCAATGTAGATGTAGATATACACCTATTTGTTCATACAAGCACTCTATATATATTTTCATGCATGAGTTTAATACAATCTCATTGACAATAGTAAACTTTTGTGATTGCCATTACTTCTAAATATATGTACCTTCCATTGTGTTATATGCTTGTATCTTTATATTTATATATGATACTTTACACTACCCTTTGTATGCTCTGCTCTTCCTTCTATGTGCTGCTTAGGATTTTTATGAAAATATTTAATATTGATTCTTTTTTCTGTGTATATTTAGTTACGTTACTGTCTAAAAGAACTTTGCTAGCTTGTTATTCCAATACATCATAGCTATAGCATTTTAAAAGAATGTAGCATGCTTCTTCAACATCTTCTCCTAAGGACATTGTATTAGCTTAGAAGAAAGTTTCATTGATTGTTATGTATGTTACAATGATGCAAGCTACGCAATGTGGTATAAAGTTGTTTTATATATGTTACACTGATGTAGGCTACACAATGCATGTAACGACCCGTAATTTTTGATATAAAAAAATGGTTAATTTAATAAAGTTTATAATTTAAAGTAGGGAGAAACTAAAATTTAAGATTTATAGTGGGAATAATAATGGAATGAAAGTTAATAATGTTAATTTAAGTTAATTATTAACAATTTGAATGAAATTCCAATCAACTGAAATGATTTAAAGGTTATACTAAGTTATAAATTGAATATAAGAAAACAAATGTAAACATTGAATTATTTAATGAAATAATATGTAATAAATGGTAATTGAATAAAAAATTGTTGTGAAAGTAATCATAACTTTTGGTTGTAAATAATAAACTTATTAATGTGACTAAAAGTTAATGCTGACAAACTATTATATGTTACCTATTTATTTAGTCTGTTAAATCAAATGGGAAATCAGATTATAATTAAATGAAATTAAATGTTATATTAATGTGAGTTAAGACAATAACTGTAAATTATGAATGTAATAAAAGGTATGGAAATGTAATTATATTCGTAAGGGAATAACTGATGTATTAAAAGAGTGAAATCAAGATAAATAAATTAAATTGGCAATTTAAATTTTAATTAATGTGTAAAATTGACAAAAATCCCGTATACTGGAAATATAGCAGTTAATACAAATAAAAGATGGAAATTGGAGAATATCAATGTAATGAAAGATAAACAAATGCTGACTATGTCTATAGAATAATAATTGATTGAGTATAAAGACTGAAATCAAATAAAACCAATTTATTGGAATTAATTATAAATAATTGGATGTAACTACAATTGAAATTAAACACTGTAATTGGTAAAATAATTAACTTTGGATGATATCTAAATTTGTTTTAAATTATGGTAAATGTCCAAGTAAATTAAAATGACAGAAATTGTAAATTATTAAATTTGAACAGAAAAGTGATTTAATATTAATTTATTTAACAGGAAATTATTGTTAAAGACAAAATTTCTCAGCATTTTAGCCTCAAGGACAAACCTTCAGTATTTTTGCCTGAAGGACAACTTTCTTTAGGTATTAGTTTTTAGTTATTGATAGCATTTTTTAGGTATTAGTTTGTAGTTATCGGAAGCAGTTTGGAAGAATGTTTGTACTTATGAATAATTTTGGAAGAATGTTTGTCCTTATGATTAATTTTTAGGAGAATGTTTGTTCTTGTGATTAAAATATTGAGATCGTGTCCTTGAGGCTAAAAATATACAAATTTTTGTCCTTTAAATTAAGGGAACATTTGCCATACATCCTTAATAACTTTCATAATTCACTAAAAATCCTTTAGATATAAAACATAAAAATTTCATCCTTATTTTTAAACGTAGCCTTTTCTTTTCCCAAACTACCCTTAAAAATCATCCTAAAACCCTGAACCCACGCTTTCTTTATCGTTCGACCTTTATTACAATTGAAATCACATTTTCTTCAACAAAATCCAAAAAGTCTACAAAATAGAACAACAAAACAACCAAAATCAAGTCGAAATCTGACATTTTCAAAACCAAACAAGGCAAACTGGAAGATCGATGGTGATATATCTCAATTTCAAGAGTAGTCGATTTATATTACACTGTTTTCAATCGACAATCTTAGGGTTTTCGCAAGTGACTTAGAGATTTTCGAGTTAGTCGTGCATATAATTGATCTTTTTACGGTAATACAAAGAAAATTGAGAATGTAGACGATAAACTATAAAACATTCTATAATTACTGCAATTTTTGTTAAAAATTGTCCAAAAAATTGTTTTCTCTCTTCAAATTTCTAAGCAGATGTTATTAATGTGTTTTTGGCATATTATTAAGCAATATATTCGATCAATGTCAGTATTCGCCTGTAATTTTTCATAATAATTACAAATCTAATAGTAAATATCATAATAATGTCAATTAGTCACAATTATTGCAGACAAATATGCAAAATTTTTGAATTTTTTTGAATTTCTCTACAACATTTATGTATAAACGAAATTAAGTAAACATTACTAACAATATCACATATGGCTGCAATAATTCACCTAATTACTTACTTTTCAGTAATAAAGCAGTAAACGGAAAAATTTACCTTTATCTGTAATTTTTTGAATAGTTTAATGTCAATTATTCATATTATTACAGACAGATATTAAACTATACTGAGCATGATTGAATATCTTTGCAACATTTATGTATGAACAAAAATAATCATTACTGACAATATCACATATAGTTGCAGCAATTCAGTTTAACTGCTTACTTTTCAGCAATAATTCAATTAAACATAGTAATCTCATTTTTATATATTACTTTTTGAATAGTTTCATTGAAATACCAATCTATCTTGAAAAAATTGAAGAAAAATCTGATAATATTTATAATTACAAATTCCATATTTTAAAGTTTACAATTATTCAAATTGTTGTTGAAAATTAAGCAATTAATTTTTAAAACTACTAGCATATATGCAACTACAACATATACAAGAAAATTTTGTATAAGCTGACAGTTTTTTCAATACTTTCATTGGATTACCAATCTATTTCCAAAAAGTTAAGAAAATTCTAGACATATGTATGATTAGAAACAATAAAATTTCGATATCACAGTTATTCAAATAATTGCTGAAAAATAAGCAATTATTTTTTAAAACTGCTAAATTATATGCAACAATTCCACATACATGAAAATTTGCATATACCTTAAAATTTGCTGAACAGGCTGCAATTATTTAGGATAATTGCATATATTTCTGTTTTTTTGCATATTCATTATAACTACAAGTACTTAACTCACCTATCATATTATTAGATTGTTCATATTTATTTCATAGTTTTCAATGCACTTTTACAAAAAACACAAAAGAAGAAATAAAAGGAGGAAAAAAGGTAATTCTGGAAACATAAATTGTTCCTATTGAACAACAATCAGGATAAAATATTCTACAGAAAAAAAAGAAAAATAACCAGTGAAGAGAAAATTACTTCAAGGGAAGACAACTGCAGAAATAATTTAAGGCCTTTCATCGATCTTCTTGGCTGGATTAAGAAGGAAGAATTGCTGGTAGTATCGCGTATAAAATATCTTCAAAATTTACCTTTCTACAAATTCATTCATATGATCTATGTTTGAATTAAACTAGCAAAGGAAAACACAAAAAACTCAACAACTATAGACATAATCATTAAAGCTTACAGAAAGAACTTGAACTACTTCCAATTTGGGGATATGTTACTAACATTCACAGAGAATGGTATAAGCAAATTATTATCAATTCCTACAGATGGTCAGCAAATCAAAACTTCTGGCCATATGAAAAAAGAGGGTAAAAGCAATGCTCAGTTTGCATCATTCATCAATAGACACTTTTAAGGAGAGACAAGTGTCAACAAAAAACATAGAAAGGGAGTTGTTTACAACAATAAAAGGAACATCAAAAGAAGAAAAAGCAGATACGACAAAGCTTTTGCAACTGCATTTTGTAGCAACATTCTTAATATCAAATCCAAATTCAACTGTATCTTGGAATATGATTCCATATTGTGTTTGTGAAGATAAAATGCAGCAGATGTCATGGCCAAAAACGATTCACAAACATTTGATAATTCAAATTGAAAAATATATTGACACACCAAGGAAAATAAATGCTCGCGTTACATTGTTACTAGTATTAAATTTTTGATCAATTAAATAAATATCCTTTTAATTAGTAATTTATTCTAATACTAATTGTCTTTTTTGTAGTGGTGGATCTTTGAGAAAACACAAATTTTGAAATCTGCTAAATTGCAATACAACA
Organism: Allium cepa; assembly: GCA_030765085.1. Taxonomy (NCBI): domain Eukaryota; kingdom Viridiplantae; phylum Streptophyta; class Magnoliopsida; order Asparagales; family Amaryllidaceae; genus Allium; species Allium cepa. Next base: position 759,913,267 of record CM060937.1, on the reverse strand, counting down.
ACTCATATCCCTAGGTTGGCAAATGGTATATATCAAAACTTAAGCCAATAATGTTAATGACCATAGTATACAACTCAGTAAGTATAACTGCAATTTAATTTGTAGAATTGTTAAGTTACAGTACAAAAATAGCAAGTACTCTATTTTTTTGCAAACTTATCTGCAACCATTGACAATAATTGCAGATATATCTGCAGTTATTAGCAAGAGTTGAGCATTTTTGGTGCAATTATTCACTACAGATGCTGACTTATATGCAATTATAATAAACAATTGCATATTTATCCACGGTTAAAATTGGAAAACTGAACATAGGTCTACAATTATTTACAATATTTAAAGATATGTCTACAATGTTGCATAATACTTGCGGATTTCTCTACCATTATTTAAAATATTTATGGACATACATACCAATCATAATTAAAATTATATACATTTTCCAATTATTCACGGTTCTTACATAATTATATTCAAATATTCTAAAGCTTCAATTTTGATTCTATTCTTTATTTCAGGATTTTCAAGGAGAGGAAATAAAATTGCTGAAAGATGCAGTTGAAAAAGAGGAAGAATATGAAGCAATATATAAGGAAGGAGAAGAAAAATACAAAGAAATAATAAGAAAACTTGAATTAGAAAATCGAAAACTTCAAGCTGAAAATACGGTAGAAAGCAATTCAGACAAAATGTGGAAACATCATCATCCACACAATCTAAAAATGTAGAGCTGCCAATAAAAGAAATAAGGGGTAGCAAACTAAACTCCTCAGATGAAAATGAAAGTGAAGAAAATGAAGAAAGTGAAGATAATGAAATAGAAGAGAATATGTCACTTGGTAATACTTTCAATAATATATTGTTTTCCAATAAGAGTGCAAAAATTTAGAATATTTGATGATATATCTGCAAATATTCTTACTACATGACAAATGCATTTCTAAAGAATAAATGCAGATATTATTGCGATAGCTATTAAAAAGTGCAGCACATTCTTCATATTTTACTTAATACCTTGCAACATAACAAAGAAAATCCATAATTATTTCAAAAATACTAACGAGTTGAATTGCAAACATATATTTCAGCTCAAAGGACAGAAGAAAAGGAATATTAAACTGATGTACAAACTGAAAACAAAGCTGTTGAAGATGAATCTCAGCTTATGGAGAAAGATAAAGATGAAGAAAAAGAAGAACAAAAAGTAAAAGAAGTTGACAATGAGGAAAAGGTAAATTTCGAAGAAAAACAAAAAGATCCATATGATAATGAACAAACAAAAACAGTTGAGGAAGATAAAGCAATTGAAAAAAATCCTTCATTTGATAATGCTTTGAATAATTATAGTTTTTCAACAAGACTGTAAAAATTAAAAAATTTGTTGATATAACCGCAAATATTCTTATTATATTAAAAAAATGCTGTTGAAGAATAAATGCAGATATTAATGCAACAACTGTTGTAAAGTGCAGCATATTATTCACTTTTTCACAATTATTCACAAAATTACAAATAAAATTCACTATCATTTCAGAAACAGTAAAATTTTCAATTGAAAATATATCTTTCAGCTCAAAGTACCGAGGAAATAGAAAATCAAACTAATACTGCATATTAAAACAAAAATATTGAACAAGAATGCAGACTTATAGAAGTTAAAAAACCTAAAAACAATCAAATCACAAAAATTGTATTTCGAAAACCAATCATGAAATATTAACCAACATTCAAATTAATTTCATGTGAAAGCATTCAAAATTATCCACAGCTACAAGGCAAACAAGCAGAAGATGAAATATCTACTTCAACAGAAAAAAAACCTGAAGAAATCAAAGAGAAAACATTGGAAATTGAAAAGGAAAAAAGGTATAAATCAACTGAAGAAGTGGATTTCCAAACTGAAAAGAAAGAAAAAAAAGGCAAAACAGCAAGTACAAATCCTACCAATAATAGTTGAAGAACATGAATCTGAACATAGATCAACTGAATTATCTTCCATTACAAAGATAAATATCAGAAAAAGGTCAAATGTACGAAGTCTATCTGAAGAAAAAGTCAAGCTGCTTGAGGACTTCTTTAATAACTCCGACCTCAGGTAAAACTATATAATTCTTTAAATAGCTAAGTATACCAATAACTGCTCAAATAAAAGTAATTATTTAAATTTGCTACCGACATAATGGCAAATATTTAAAAAATACAAACATTTAGTAATATTGATCATTATATCACATCAAAAGTGCATACCTGAATGGAGACGATGACATAATTATAACCGTAATAACACTTGGTGAACTAATTATAGGAAGATTTTTTGAAGGCCATGTAGAACTTTACTATAAAATTCCATTTATTTGCAAATTTATCCGCAACATTTCATTGGACTTGCTGTTTTATCTGTAAACACCTATTTATCCGCAATAACTCCATTTGTCTGCATATTTATCAGCAACATTTTGTTAAACTTATCGTTTTGTCAGCAAAATTCCATTTATCTACAAAAATACATTTATCAATCAGTTTTCAGCAACATTTCATCAAACCTGTTGTTTCTTATGCAAAATTCCATGAACTTATTGTTTTTTCTGCAAAACATATTATAGTCTTCTATCAACAAATATATTATCACTATTTCCTTATAATAATTTTTGTAGTTCATTGATTGGTATTCACATGAATTGCATAAAGTTCATGCAGAAAACTTGTACTTCAAAGTTTACGCTGCTCTAAGTCTTATAATCTTCTAGTGAAGAATTTGTTTAAATATTCATAAATTCAATTTGCTAATATATTCTCCTACAGACATTTCTATTGAGCAATTCAAAGAATGTAACACAAGCCCTAATCGATAATGTAGCAGCTAAAAATTTTGCAAACTGCAATAAAATGTTCTTCCCTATCCACCGAAAATCACTTTTTACACTCTTGGAGTTTATTAAACAAGATAGAATAAGGATTCACTACGATTCCATAAAACCACGGCATGAAGAAGAACATTAGAAGGCAGCAAGAAAGCTGGTACGTAAATTAAAAAATGAATAAAGTAGAGGAAAATAAACTACTTAACAAAATCTTTGTTTTTCTTTACATAGAGTTTATATCACAACCTTACAGAAGAAATTGGAAAAAGCAGAGCATGAACCATTAAAGCAAATCAATTTTGCTAACTTCCTACAACAACGTTCTGATTCGTAAGTACACAAAAAAAATGTACAAATATTTCCATATAATAGAACATTTATTCTAACAATTTTGTAATATTTATCAATCATTGCAGAATTGACCGTGGCATGTTTGTAATGAACATTATGAAACAAAGAAGTGAAGGCAAAGAAATCAACAATGATGACCCTGAATTCACATATGAAGCTGTGGATTTACAAAGAGCTGAATTGGCACATCAAATTCTTTCTTGCAAACCTTATAGTTAGAGCTTAGAAGAAAGCTTGACACAAAAGTTTTTACTTTCTGAAGCAAATCGAAATATTTGATTTATCAAACTGTAATGTTTTCTCTAAGAATACTGAAATGTATATACATATTTTTCTAAACTTATGTAGTTGGATGACAATATTACTGTTTTAACACAATATTAGAGATTATTATCAAAAACATTATATATGAATTTCTTATAATTGTATTCAGCTACCAAAATACTAAACCAAATGACAGCTATTCATAATAATTGCAGAATTGTCAGCAATAAAAGCACATATCTGCAGATATCTCCACAAATATTTAGGTATTCTGAATTCTTAAACCAAATAGTTGCAGAAATTTCAATGATAAAAGCATATATCTACAGATATCTCCATAAATATTTAGATATTCGAAATTCTTGCACCAAATAACTACAGAAATGACAGCACAAAAAATATATAATTGCAGATACCTCCATATTTATTAACTAAAATTACACATACTTATGGATATACCTTGTTTATTTTGTGCGAAAAAAATATACAAATATTATCTTTATATAAAAATTGTAATGACCCGTAAAATTCGATAATTAAATTGATTAAATTAATAATATTTTTGTAATTAGATTTAGGAAGAAATAAAAAAATTATAAATTTATATTGAAATAAATGTTAAGAATGAACGTAGCAATGGTTATTAAAACTAACTAATGATAATTGAAGTGAAATCACAATAACAATGAAATAGTGTAAATTGTTGCACTTTGGCATAAATGGAAAATTTATACAATCAATGTTAGATCAGTAATCATAATGTTTGTTGTTGATGTTAAACGTTACTCTAGTGATTGTTAATATAATAACGGAAGTGTAGATGTGAATTAAATAGAAACGTAAATTTATTTGTAAGGTAAATAATTGGTAAGAGGGTAAATTAATAATTTAAAATATTGACATCGCCTTTAAGATGGTAAGTTTATAATTGATTCATAATAGGGAAAATTTCAAATGAATGGATTTATTGGGATGGCAATTGACAATTAATGAATTTATATAAAATAGTAACTTATAATTGATTGAAATTATGTAACAACCCGCATATTTATCGATTGTATATTTAAATATTTTATTTAAATATTTCATCGTTAGTCGGATTTTTGTCCGAAAAGCTACTTTTTGCAAACAGCCGAATTAGGACTCGAGACCACTTCCATTGAGTTCATAATGCCGTTTGCGACCTTTTTGAGTATAAACTTCGATATGTTTGGAGCTAGCTAACAATTTGACCTTTTTCACTTTGGTTTGGGTTTGGGTTCAGCCCACTAGCCATAATAATACCCAAATCTGAACCACTTCTCCCCATTCACTCTCACTTCCTCCTCTTTTTAGTTCTAAAGCAAAAATGGTGGAAGAGAATGGGAAATAGAAATCCAAAACCCTAGTTTCCATTTGCAAACCAATTTCTAGCTTCAAACTCAAGAGAACTGTGACGACCTTGAATTTTCCAACAATTTAAATTGGAATTGTTAATTGATTTTAAAATATTTAGAAGTTAATTTTAACTTGAATTCCAGGTAACAATATTTATTGAATAATTAAATCATTGAATTATATAGTTTAAATACAAAAATTTAATAATTGGAGTTGGGTAAATTTTCGAATTTGAAATTTCTAAGCCTGTTTAAATAATTTGAAGGCTTATAAAATTTATAATGGTAATACTAAAGATAATAGAATGGTTGAAATTCAATTTAAAGGTAATTTGTTCAATTTTAAAAATATATCGTTTAAATTGAATTTAAAAATAGCTTTCCGAGGCACAGTCTCGGAATTCGACGAAACCGGTTCCATTGGATCCGTAATAGTTAGTTATTATCGTATTTCAATTTTCGTAGCAATCGGAGTTGCCGTTTGACCCTGGCAGCTCAAAACGCTTAGGAATATTTTAATCGATTCAATTTAAAATTGATCGTTTTCTTCTGTAACTCGCACATACGATCAAAATAGACTCCGAAATACGTTCCATTGAGTTTGAAACACGGGTAAAACCCTTTAAACGCCTGTCGGCGTGCTTGATTCGGCGTACAGGATTTTGCGATACAATACGAGATAATTTTCAATAATTAATTATAAAATATCAAGCGTATTGAGGAAGCCAATCCCTTACTCTATATCTTCTCCCCGTCCCTCCCTCTACTACCCAAAGAAGCAGAAATAAAATCGAACTCTATATATAAAAAAAAAACGTGATGGCCGCCTCTCTCTCTAGTATTTTCCCAAAATCGAAAACCCTCTTCGCCTCGATAAGGAGTCGAATGGAGGCGCCGGCGAGATGAGTTCGAGCACGGCAAAAGCAGAGGCGATGCGGGGCGGTTCACGATTTAGGGTCTGCCGTAGTCGCGAGGTAGTGGGATTGAATCGTTCGATCTGAGATAGCACACGCTCGCAACTCCGAAGGTTGTGCGAGGGGATGCTCGAGGGGACGTAGGCGCGATCGATTTTGGGTTTCTGGCATCGTCTTCGTGAGCGTGAGCACTCGGGAGGATGACCGATAGCAGTAACATGGTTTGAAGAGCAAATAGGATGGGGGCGAACTGCAATTTTAAAGGTGAGTAATTTAAATTTTCAGTTGTTCAGGAAGATGTTGAACTCGTATAGAATACGATAATGGTGTTTCAAATGTTAAAATAACATAATCAAGTTTTTAATAAATCACCCAATCATATATATTATACTTGGAGGGTTCAGTTTGGTCAGGAAAGAATTGATTTGTTAAGTCGAATTATATATTATAGCTTAGAGGGTAAGTTAACTTAATGTAATTAAAATGAAGTTGAATAATTAAAGGTTGAATCATTTACTAGTAATTAAGTGTTGATTGATTAATTAATTAATTAAGTGGACGTAAATTAACTTTGAGTTAATCAATTAGACTATCTAATTGAAAAGAAAAATCACCTAGTGTAATTGATTTAGTATATTACTTAGTGAAGTTATAAATGAGAAATTACCGAATGGTAAAAAAGGGTAATTACTTCAGGTAGGTAATTAACGGGAAGTTAATTAAAAAGAAATTCGATAAATGGAAATATTTAAATATTTTGAGTAAATCTCACCCTTTTGGATTTTTAATTAAATTTAAATGGTTAAGTTTGAATATTTGTTTGCATGATTAAATTGGTTGATGTACACTTTGGATTGACGATTTAGTGACTTGGTTTTTGTTGATTTACGTGTTAATTGTTGCTTGACTCGTGGCATTCGGGTTAGGGGTTTGTTTTAAACTTAAATCATAAATAAGAAAATGCCTTATTTTTAAGTAAATAAGAGCTTAATGATTTGTGATTCATTAAATTAGTAGGGTGATTAAAATGGATAGGTAACTAATTCCATTAATTCATGATTTGGGTTAATTAATTTAGAAATTAGGAGCTTTGAATTAATTAAGTAAGGATTTATTTTATTAATGAAGTTTAATTAATTTAGGAATCAATGGATGGTTTGATAGATAAATACTAAATGTAATTAATTAATTATAATTACTTTGTGGAATTAATCTAGAGAATAATTAAGGTAGTTAATTAAGGAATAATTAATTTATTTATTAAAGCAAATGAAAAGTTAGTTAATTATAGGTTGATATAAATCAAGAATGATTAATATTTGCAATTTATTTTAACTATTAATTTTCGATGTAATTAATTTAGATTAGGGTAAATTGAATTAATTGGAAATCATTAATTTATATAATCAACGATGTAATTAAGGATTGGTTAATTAGGGCGAATTAATCAATAAGTGACTTATGAGGAAGTAATTAATAACTAATTAAAGATTAATGTAATTAATATAGTTAATTAATTTATGAAGTAGTTAAGATTACTTATTGTTTTGGTTAAAAATAATTAATATCGTGAAATTAAATAAAGATAAATTACCTGAATGTAATTGGGAGATGAATTAATCCTGGACGGTTAATTAAGATGAGGGATGAAGGGCTGATTAAATAATAGATTTGGAATTGATTAATGAAGGAATCTAAGGGAGGGAGGTTCGAAATTCAAATAGGACCGATTGAAATAATTTGGATGCGATCAAATTTGTTTATGGTTGATCGAATGGATTGGAATGGGTAACGACCCGAAATTTTCTAACCCGAAAATTCCAGATAGTTATGAAAAAGAAGAAAGAGATAGAAGAAGAAGAACAGAAACACCAAACATCTCACAATCGCAGCGGATAAAATATAATAATAAATAATAACAGTTGCAAAAGAATAGTATATCTGTCGATTACATTCTAATACATCAGAGTTTCACATTATATACAGTCACTGAATATTTACAATTATCATGTCTCAGATTTACAATAATATAAATACAGCGGATATACTCTATACGATATTGCCATCCAGCTCGCCCTCTGAGCTCCAGAACGTACCTACCTGGAAATCTGTAATACTCGGTCTGACCCGAGCATTACACCAAAGTAACACCCGGGTCAGGCTGGAAACCAGTATGAGTAAATCCAACTAACATAGAATACAAAGCATACAACTCAAATAAAACCCGGGTAACTTTCATTAATTTTCAAAGTCACATTTTATTTTAGACAACACTTATTTCACATATAAGTTTCTAAATACCAAAGATTAAGATTTTAAAATAGTCCAATTCCTCAAATTCACTTATTCCAGCATATAGATTTTCCCTATCAATCTATAAACGTTCGAAGGGGTTTCCGGGTATTTACCCAATACTCGACCCCGGTCTCTTCGAAATCTCATATTATCCTATCCCAAATTATCCAATTAAATTCACAACATTTTATATCGGAGTTATCAACCCTTTTAAATCATACAATACCATCCAATCATTCATAAACAAATTTGATCACTCCCAAAATAATTCAATCAATTCTAATTGAATTTCTAATCTCAATTCTTCAGTTACTTCCTTTAACATTAATTAATTCCAAATAAATTAACTAGCAACCCTTCATCATCCATCTTTAATTAATCGCCCTGGATTAATTATTTTTAATTACATTCAAGTAATTATCTTACATTAACTTCATAATATTAGTTAGTCTCAACAAAGATCATTAAGTAATCTTAATTACTTCATGAATCCATTAATTATTTAATCGTATTAATTCATAATTACTTAAAATAATTAACTCCCATGAGTCGCTTATTCTAATTAATTCATCTTAATTAATCGATTCTTCACTCACATCGTTAATTGTATTAATTTATTATTTCCAATTTATTTTAATTTGTTCCAATCTAAATTAATTACTTTAATTCAACCACAATATTAATCACTTTCGATTAATCTCAACCTGTAATTGACTATTCCCTTTATTTAATAAATTAATTACTCCTTTATTTAACTATCTTGATTTCTTCCCTGATTAATTTCACAAAGTAACTATATTTTATTAAGTTTATTAAGTAATTTCCTGTCAACCACCAATTGGTTATCTTAAATTAGTTAAGCTAAATAAATTAACTTAACCCTCAGTTAATTGGTTCAAACTCTTAATTTCTAAATTTATCAACTCAAATCATCAATTAATTGACTTAATTAGTTATCCATTTACATAACCCTACAAATTTATTGAATCACGAATCATAATCCCTTAATAGTTTATCTTATCTAATCCTTACTTTAAATAATTTCAAGGTTAATTCTCAAATACTTCCATTAAGTACTTTATCGATTAAGTACTGAATAAGTTCTAATTGTGGGCTTAGTTTTCTGGAATGCTAAGATTTTATAACAAGCTGGAATACAAACAGGTTTCGTTACAACCTGAACAACTATTAACTCGAAGCAACCCTACCGTGCTTCGAGTCCAAGCACCACTGCCCCGAGTACAACTACCCTATACTTCGAATCACACAGTTTCACCCAAATTTATCTAAGATCAAAGCGGTTACAGTACAATAATTTAAAATCAAAATTTATTAAAGTACTCACTATCGATGCGTGATACCAGAACGTCAACAAAACTGCCGTGACCCTCCTCCACGAGTTCGAGTCGAGCTCGTATGCCACAAATTCCAACTCGCGAACCCCAGATTCCAATTCGCGAACCCCCTACCACTAGGCCCGCCACCACGCCCCACGCTACCCTCGCGAGTCGCCACTTCACCTCCTAGATGTTACCGCCGCCCTCACGAATCACGAATTCTTCAGATCGTAGCCGAGCATCCACCATTCCTCCATTCAAAACTAGCTCGCGAGCCTCGAGCTCCCTCGGCTCTTTGATTACTGGTTTGATTTGAGACGAAGATCGAAAGGTAGAAGGACGCGATTTTATTTTGTAGCCATTTCTATTATTATTATTATTTTATAAAACTGGAAATCGTAACGTAGGGCTAGGGAATGTAAACGCGGGTTACAAAAAGAGGAGGGAAAGATTAACTTGGGGTTTTCTTCTGAAGATAAACGTTCGGCCTCACTTTTTTTTTATTACTGACCTTGATTTCGACAGTAAAGGTTTTGGACGAACTGAAGATGGGGAAGAAAGTGAATGTACGCGGTTACAAGAAAATAGATATAGGGGGTGAGAGGCTTCTTGGGTACGACAACATGAAAATATCTATGACCCTATCCCTTTAAATTTTACTATATCTTCACGACATCGCAAAAACTTCCATAAAAATTCAAATCCCTCTTAAGAAATGCCGTTAGGCAATGATAAGATTCTACTCGTGTCCCGAACATGATGAAACGTGTTCAGAACCTAAGTCGATCGTATACACGAGTTACAGAAGAAAACGATCAGTTTTAAAATAAATTGATTAGCATAGTTCTAAGCGTTTTGAGCTGACAGGGTCAAACGACCACTTTGATAGCTACGAAATTTGATATCCGATAATAACTAGCTATTACGGACCCAACGGAACTGATTTCGTCGAATTTCGAGACTGTGCCTCGGAAGGCTATTTTTAAATTCAATTTAAACGACATATTATTAAAATTTGAACAAATTACTTTTAAATTAAATTTCAACCATTCTATTATCTTCAGTATCCTCGTTATAGATTTTATAAGCCTTCAAATTATTTGAAACAGGCTTAGAATCTCAGATTCAACAATTTACCCAATTTCAATTATAAAATTCAATATTTAAGCTATATAATTCAATGATTTTATTATCAAGTAAATATTGATATCTTAAATTCAAACTAAAATTAACTTTTAAATATTTAAAACCAATTAACTATTCAAATTTAAACTGCTAGAAATTCCGGGTCATCACATTCCTCCCCCCTTAAAGAATTTCGTCCCCGAAATTACTAATTAGGAAGAATTGACCAATACCCGTTTATCTTTTCCAAAATTCACAATTCAACATCCTACCAATTATCTTTTATTAAATGCCCACTATCACCTTATCCAACTTTCCCAAAACCTTCTATAGTTTCAATCAATACTCTTCTGCTCAATCAATTAAATTTCAATTTAAAACCAAATTTTGAATTATCAAAATTTCTCAAAAATTTTCTAACTCTCTAAATTCTCGAAAATTTTTGCCAGCGTCTCCTTTGCGCGGCTAGCTCGATACTACTACAAAAGGCCTCTACGGGCTCCCAAATACCAAAAAGAAAACAAAAGCCAAGTGGCTACATCAAAAACCCAATTCAATTTCATACAGAAATTTTAAATACATACCTTTTTGTCGGGCAATTCACATTTATCTTTTGGAAATCAAATCCAACTTTCTTTTTATCTTTTTATACCTGCATATTTTACTTAGCAACAATATTCAATCGTAACCTTTCAAATCATTTATACTTTTTCTTACAGGAGTTTTCACATATACTTCTATGCAAATTAGTTTTCCTTGTTTCATGCGAATTTAATACGTCTTCAATTATGAATATTAAATTTTATTTTCCATTTATAACTGATTCATATTAGTTTCATTTACTAATTTACTTTGGTCGTCGTTAATAAAATTTAACAAAAATTTTCTAACTGCCAAAATTTTCAGAAAATTTTGGCAGAGTCTCCTTTGTACGGAGGAGCTTTTGCAATTTGACAAGAGATATAAATATATATACATCGACCCACCCGGTCGGGAAAAGCAATAACAGTTCATATTTCCTATTTTTATTGCGTAGGCGTACCTTATTTAGCATTTTAAGCAAGCAGCTTATTTATTTTAGCAATTAGTGCAATCCAAACCAGCCAAACGGCCTTCAGGTACCTGTACTTACTCAATTTGTATATGTAAGTGCCATATAAATAAAATCTATTAGCATATCACTTCTTTTCAATAGCTACGCATGAATATCATAGGCAACAAGCACCAAAACCTTTCCATAAGCGATTTATATGATCTTAAAGCTAATTCAATTGCTTTCATCCAATTTATAAACCATTTTATTCAATTTCAATGGTTTGCAACTCAATTTCTTACATTCCATTGATTTTTAACCCAAACAAGCTCATATTCACTTTAAATGATTCGAAATCAATTTCATTAAATCTCTATCAACTCATAGTATTTTAATTACTTTGGTTTACGCCAAACAACAATTATTGTTATGCAATCTCGACGATATTCGCTTAATAGAGTATCTATTTTAGTTTATAACTACTTCAAATTAATTTCAACTCATTCTGAATTTAATTCCATTTCATTTCTAAACTATCTACCAACCATTCATTGCATTTCATTTAATTTCCGCATTAAATTCATGCAAAACAATTTATTAAGCTTGGCACATTCAAACTTATAAATTAATGACCATTTCCAAATTAATTTAACCCAAGCTTCTATTTAATGGGCTTTCACTCTTATTCGAAGCCAATGTAAGATAATTACTTAAATGGGCTTTCACTCTTATTTAATGGGCTTTCACTCTTATTCGAAGCCAAAGTTCCATAAAATTTAAACTTAAGTGAATTTACTTTAGTTTATTCCAACACCAAACTTAAGTTTACTTCTATTTGATTCTCATTTAATCAAATTCCATTAAATTCGGTAAGCCCATCCATTTAAATCTTAATTTTTAATTTATCTTATCAGTTTATCAAAATAATATCCAACCGCAAACCGAACTCACTTATACTTCAAATTATTATACCACCAAATTAAGTCCAGTCTGATAATCCAATTCCAATCACAGTTTTCATTTAGTTTTATTCAATCAGACTTCATCCATTTATTATTTAACTCAATTATCCTGTTTTAAATTTTTAATTTACTTACTTAATTCGTTATCGAATTTATTTTATTAATACAAGGCCACTCTCAATTTATTTCTATTCACTTGGGTTTTGTTTTGCAACTCAAAACATTGCTATTATAATCACTTTTCTTATATCCAATTTTTCTTGCAAATTTCATTAAACATTATTCAAATCACACTTGAATTTTATTTGTAGTTCAAACCATCACATTTTCAATCCAACTCTATTTTATTTTTATTTTACAACATCTCTTCTTATTTAATTTATTATCAAATCCAGGTCGAATTCTATTTACAATTCGAATTCATTACCAAATGTTATTAATTATACAATCCATTTGTTTACCCAACTTAAATTTTATTAACACACTATAAATAATTTATTTAGTTGATTGGTTTACTTTCACTTTTAATTTAATATTCGATTTCCTTTAATTGTAAAGAATCACTTCATTAAATTTTCCCGAGTTTTAATTTTATAATTTCAGTTTGGATTTCCTTTGATTTTCCAAAATCCCAACACCTTAATTTCAAAATTTTAGAAAAACCATTAAAGTCACATAATATTATTAAAATAACTCTTTATAAAAATACTTTTTAAATAACTCGATGTCTCAACCAGTCCATCCTTGTTCTCACAGAAATTCAGTCATACGTTGATCAGGCGTAGGACCGAAAATCTATAAGTACTTGGAAAACTCGTTTTCAACATCCAGTGAAAATACTTGGAAAATAATTTTATTGAAAATATAGAAAACAGTTATTTTGAAAATGGAGGAAATATCTTTGCTGAGGATGCTCTGGAAATCATCACCCCCATCCATGGTCACAGTTACATCCCAAGGTTACGTTGCAGTCGCAGCAAAAGTCCATGTAACTACAGGCTCTCGGCGGCCTCTCGATAACGCCATGGATCCCACAAAATAGATCACAATTACATCTAGGGTTACGTTGTTGTCACAGCAAAAGTCCATGTAACTGCAGGCTCTCCGCGGCCTCTGATTTCGCTATCGAAATGAAACCTCTCCACTCCTACATAGGTCGCAGTCTGCCGATATAAAATCAAACACAGACTGTTGGCTCTCAGCGGCACACACGACTTCCGCTATGTTATACCATAGGTCGCAGTCTACAGATATAAAATCAAACGCAGATTGTTGGCTCTCAGCGGCACACACGACTCTCACTGTGGTATACACTACTCATAATCCTCAGGAACTAGTTTTGTCCGTACTCCTCACAGGATCAACTTTAGAACCCCCCTCCCCCCCCCCCCCCCCCCCCCGGGCTCAAGGCAGCACCACCCGGTGGCACTCCTGAGAAGTTCATTTCAAGGGAGCGCCTTTTTCCCCAGAGCCATCATCAAAACATTTTATACTATACACATATAGTATCTTCAAATCATACACCTAGTATGATCTCATACAAAGCTCATTTATACAAAATCGATTATTCCAAAATCGATAATTCCCGAACTAGGCTTTCCAAATTCTCATATTGATTTTACCCAAAACTCAAAAGCCTTTCCAAATCCAAAGGTTCTCAAAACCTTTTTCAAAATCCTCATAAAATCCTTTATATATATACAGATATATATAATTTTTAAAACTTTGAATCATTTCAAACTTGTATAAAACCCCTTTTATACTTCAAACATCTTCAAAATCATTTTTCTTCTAGCAATAAATTCAACAAGGTGAGATTTATCTCATATAACAAAGATATACAACTTTGTTTATTCAAAACCAAATATTCAAATTTGACTTCTCTGTCCAATATCAATTTCCTTTCTATTCACACTTCCTTAAATTTCCATTCACTTATTTACAATTGCCTTAATCCCCATTTGGATTATCACTTCAATTCTTATCTCGGTTGGGTATTTAAATTAATAACAGTTGGAACTCCGACCAGTTTATATTTAGAAAATAGCTTGAAAATTTTAGAAATAGATAAGTAGTTGAAAAATAATTATTAGTTTGCAAAATAGCGGTAAACTAGTTAACTAATAGTAAGTTAGTTGGAAAATAGTTAAATAATTTCAGGAATTTTAGATAATTTTAAAATAGTTGTAAAATAGTAATTAATTTGTAACATAGTTGAAAGATAGTAATTAGTTTAGAAAATAGTTGGAAAATGGTTAAATAGCTTCAAAAATAATCGTAAAACAAGTAAGAAAGAAAGATTGTATATATTTAATAGCTTAGAAAAATAAGTTTATATCAAAACAATTTTATATTGAAAATAGTCAAGAGCCAACTGTTCACTTCCCAACAATTCAATTTAAATCTCCATTCAAATTGACCCAATTCCAATTCAAATAACTCCAAATTCCTTCGGACTTGATTAATTCCCAATTCAAGTTGAATCAATCTTGATTCCTTCCCAAATTTAAATCAAATTCTAGTTGATTTTAATCCTGTTCAATTTTAATTGTAAGTTTATATTATTCCAATAAATTTGAATTATTATCAATTTAATTTCAGAATCCAAATCACTTCAATTTAATCCAATCCAATTTCCCATTTAATTTTTTTTTAAACTTATACATCTTTAATCACCCATCCAACTACTTCAAACCAACTTCAATTTTGAACTAATTCAATTTCAATCTTGAATTCAAATTATCTCGAATTATATAAATTCAAGTTAAATTCTCAAAGGTTGATTTACCTTTTTAAATCAAATTAATTTTTATTCAAAGTTTTTAATTAATTTAATGTCTGAATCCAATTCTCAAAATTCCATTTTATATTATCTTCACTTATATATTTCAAGGTTCAAATAATAATTCAACACAATTTTATTTTAAAATTTTAATTTATTATTCAATTTTATCTTCCAGTTTGAAGCCAGTTCTTAAACAATTTTAATATACAAATTCAATTATTCAAATTTATTTTATTTTTACAATAGGATGATATCATCCAATTTATTTTAAAACGTCCATCCATTTTCAATCTTTAAATCTCAAACCCGTTTTGAGATCACACAAATCCCCAATTCAAATCAACCATTTAACTCTCCAAGTTAAATTCCAATTTCATCTTAAAATCTTCAATCCAAGTTGTTCATTCTAACTTATTTAACTTCTTCCAAGTTAAATTCATTTTACTTAGTCCAGTCAACCTCATTCTCACATTGAATTTCCCACTTCAACTTCAAATTTTTTCCCTTTTATAAGTTCAAAACTTATATCACTTTGGGTTTAATATCACATTTCCGAGAAAAATCAAAACTCAACCTCTTAGAGTTTATTTCAAATTATCTTTCATATCATGTATACCCATACATACATATTTATTTCTTGGCCCTTCCAACCATGTTTTAAAATTTTAAACCACCTTCGGTTTTAAATTCAAATCAATTT
The DNA here is from genome assembly GCA_030765085.1 of Allium cepa. Classification (NCBI taxonomy): domain Eukaryota; kingdom Viridiplantae; phylum Streptophyta; class Magnoliopsida; order Asparagales; family Amaryllidaceae; genus Allium; species Allium cepa. The sequence goes on along the minus strand of CM060937.1, from coordinate 759,897,264 downwards.
CAAACAACCCATTGTTTCAACAAATCCCGGTTATCCAAATAATACTTATTTATTATTCTCATCACTTTGAAACCAAAATTTCAAATTCTGGGATTAGATTTAGAATTTCATTTCCAATCACTTAAATTTAAATTTAGTTGTATTTTTGTTCCTACTTAATTTAATTCCAATTCTAAATTTTAGTTTCAGTTTGAATCCATTTCAAACTTATCTTTATGAAATTTCAGTTTGGTTGTATTATATTATTTCTTAATTTTAATTTCAATAATTTAACAACCAATTGCCTTAATATTTAGTAGAATGAAATATTCCTTTATATATCAACATATATTTTATATAAAATCATTAAAAACCTTTATATAAGCAAAATAACAAGTACGCGCTCATATATATATATATATATACATACATACATATATATATATATACATACATATACTCAACTCATTCTAGAGTTCTACTGACTCTATTTAATGAGTAATCCCTACCAGAACCAAGGTTCTCACTTAACCTTTCAGCTCTGATACCAAATGTAACGACTCGAAATTTTCTAACCCGAAAATTCCAGATAGTTATGAAAAAGAAGAAAGAGATAGAAAAAGAAGAACAGAAACACCAAACATCTCACAATCGCAGCGGATAAAATATAATAATAAATAGTAACAGTTGCAAAAGAATACTATATCTGTCGATTACATTCTAATACATCAGAGTTTCACATTATATACAGTCACTGAATATTTACAATTATCATGTCTCAGATTTAAATATAAATACAGCGGATATACTCTATACGATATTGCCATCCAGCTCGCCCTCTGAGCTCTAGAACGTACCTACCTGGAAATCTGTAATACTCGGTCTGACCCGAGCATTACACCAAAGTAACACCCGTGTCAGGCTGGAAACCAGCGTGAGTAAATCCAACTAACATAGAATACAAAGCATACAACTCAAATAAAACCCGGGTAACTTTCATTAATTTTCAAAGTCACATTTTATTTTAGACAACACTTATTTCACATATAAGTTTCTAAATACCAAAGACAAAGATTTTAAAATAGTCCAATTCCTTAAATTCACTTATTCCAGCATATAGATTTTCCCTATAAATCTATAAACGTTCGAAGGGGTTTCCGGGTATTTACCCAATACTCGACCCTGGTCTCTTCGAAATCTCATATTATCCTATCCCAAGTTATCCAATTAAATTCACAACATTTTATATCGGAGTTATCAACCCTTTTAAATCATACAATACCATCCAATCATTCATAAACAAATTTGATCACTCCCAAAATAATTCAATCAATTCTAATTGAATTTCTAATCTCAATTCTTCGATTACTTCCTTTAACACTAATTAATTCCAAATAAATTAACTAGCAACCCTTCATCATCCATCTTTAATTAATCGCCCTGGATTAATTATTTTTAATTACAGTCAAGTAATTATCTTACATTAACTTCATAAAATTTAAGATTTAAACCCTTAATAGTTTATCTTATCTAATCCTTACTTTAAATAATTTCAAGTAGTTAATTCTCAAATACTTCCATTAAGTACTTTATCGTTTAAGTACTGAATAAGTTCTAATTGTGGGCTTAGTTTTCTGGAATGCTAAGATTTTATAACAAGCTGGAATACAAACAGGTTTCATTACAACCTGAACAACTATTAACTCGAAGCAACCCTACTGTGCTTCGAGACCAAGCACCACTGCCCCGAGTACAACTACCCTATACTTCGAATCTCACAGTTTCACCCAAATTTATCCAAGATCAAAGCGGTTACAGTACAATAATTTAAAATAAAAATTTATTAAAGTACTCACTATCGATGCGTGATACCAGAACGTCAACAAAACTGCCGTGACCCTCCTCCACGAGTTCGAGTCGAGCTCGTATGCCACAGATTCCAACTCGCGAACCCCAGATTCCAATTCGCGAACCCCCTACCACTCGACCCGCCACCACGCCCCACGCTACCCTCGTGAGTCGCCACTTCACCTCCTAGATGTTACTGCTGCCCTTCATCATCCATCTTTAATTAATCGCCCTGGATTAATTATTTTTAATTACATTCAAGTAATTATCTTACATTAACTTCATAATATTAGTTAGTCTCAACAAAGATCATTAAGTAATCTTAATTACTTCATGAATCCATTAATTATTTAATCGTATTAATCCATAATTACTTAAAATAATTAACTCCCATGAGTCGCTTATTCTAATTAATAAATCTTAATTAATCGATTCTTCACTCACATCGTTAATTGTACTAATTTATTATTTCCAATTATATTTTAATTTGTTCCAATCTAAATTAATTACTTTAATTCAACCATAATATTAATCACTTTCGATTAATCTCAACCTGTAATTGACTATTCCCTTTATTTAATAAATTAATTACTCCTTTATTTAACTATCTTGATTTCTTCCCTGATTAATTTCACAAAGTAACTATATTTTATTAATTTTATTAAGTAATTTCCTATCAACCACCAATTGATTATCTTAAATTAGTTAAGCTAAATAAATTAACTTAACCCACAATTAATTGGTTCAAACTCTTAATTTCTAAATTTATCAACTCAAATCATCAATTAATTGACTTAATTAGTTATCCATTTACATTACCCTACAAATTTATTGAATCACGAATCATAATCCCTTAATAGTTTATCTTATTTAATCCTTACTTTAAATAATTTCAAGTAGTTAATTCTCAAGTACTTCCATTAAGTACTTTATCGTTTAAGTACTGAATAAGTTCTAATTGAGGGCTTAGTTTTATGGAATGCTAAGATTTTATAACAAGCTGGAATACAAACAGGTTTCATTACAACCTGAACAACTATTAACTCGAAGCAACCCTACTGTGCTTCGAGTCCAAGCCCCACTGCCCCGAGTACAACTACCCTATACTTCGAATCTCACAGTTTCACCCAAATTTATCCAAGATCAAAGCGGTTACAGTACAATAATTAAAATCAAAATTTATTAAAGTACTCACTATCGATGCGTGATACCAGAACGTCAACAAAACTGCCGTGACCCTCCTCCACGAGTTCGAGTCGAGCTCGTATGCCACAGATTCCAACCCACGAACCCCAGATTCCAATTCGCGAACCCCCTACCACTCGACCCGCCACCACGCCCCACGCTACCCTCGCGAGTCGCCACTTCACCTCCTAGATGTTACCGCCGCCCTCACGAATCACGAATTCTTCAGATCGTAGCCGAGCATCCACCATTCCTCCATTCAAAACTAGCTCGCAAGCCTCGAGCTCCCTCGGCTCTTTGATTACTGGTTTGATTTGAGACGAAGATCGAAAGGAAGAAGGAAGCGATTTTATTTTGTAGCCATTTCTATTATTATTATTATTTTTTAAAACTGGAAATCGCAACTTTGGGCTAGGGAATGTAAACACGGGTTACAAAAAGAGGAGGGAAAGATTAACTTAGGGTTTTCTTCTGAAGATAAACGTTCGGCCTCACTTTTTTTTTTTATTACTGAAGTTGATTTCGACAGTAAAGGTTTAGGATGAACTGAAGATGGGGAAGAAAGTGAATGTACGCGGTTACAAGAAAATAGATATAGGGGGTGAGAGGCTTCTTGGGTACGACAACATGAAAATATCTATGACCCTATCCCTTTAAATTTTACTATATCTTCACAACGTCGCAAAAACTTCCATAAAAATTCAAATCCCTCTTAAGAAATGCCGTTAGGCAATGATACGATTCTACCAGTGTCCCGAACATGATGAAACGTGTTCAGAACCTAAGTCGATCGTATACACGAGTTACAGAAGAAAACGATCAGTTTTAAAATAAATCGATTAGAATAGTTCTAAGCGTTTTGAGCTGACGGGCTCAAACGACCACTCTGTTAGCTACGAAATTTGAAATCCGATAATAACTAGCTATTACGGACCCAACGGAACTGGTTTCGTCGAATTCCGAGACTGTGCCTCGGAAGGCTATTTTTAAATTCAATTTAAACGATATATTATTAAAATTTGAACAAATTAATTTTAAATTAAATTTCAACCATTCTATTATCTTCAGTATCCTCCTTATAGATTTTATAAGCCTTCAAATTATTTGAAACAGGCTTAGAATCTCAGATTCAACAATTTACCCAATTTCAATTATAAAATTCAATATTTAAGCTATATAATTCAATGATTTTATTATCAAGTAAATATTGATATCTTAAATTCAAATTAAAATTAACTTTTAAATATTTAAAACCAATTAACTATTCAAATTTAAACTGCTAGAAATTCCGGGTCATCACAGAATGCTTTGAATGAGTTGATATTCTTGATGAAATGTTGTGTATTTCATATAGATAACTTGGGTTAGTATGACATGAGATTCGAAGAGACCGGAGTCGGGTAATAGAAGATACCCGAAACCACTTCAAATTTTTATAAATTGAATTTTGAAATCAATAGCCAGGAATGAAATGATTTATGTGAACTGGATTATTTTATCTAAGTTTGGTACTTAGAAAATTGAGGTGTGAAATAAGTGTTGTCTATTACAAATTGAGAATTGGATAAATTGATATAAGTTACCCTGGGTTTTATTTAAATTGTATGCTTCGTTATTCCATGTTAGTTGGGTTTAATCACGCTGGTTTCCAGCCTGACCCGGGAGTTACTTTGATGTAATGCTCGGGTCAGACCGAGTATTACAGATTTTCAGGTTAGGACGTTCAGGAGCTCAGGAGGCGAGCTGGTGGCAATATTGTATGGAGTTTATCCGTTGTATTTATATTATTGTTTATCTGAGTCATGATAATTGTATAGATATTCAGTGACTGTATATATGTAAAACTCTGATGTACTAAAATGTAATCGACAGATATAGTACTCTTTTGCAACTGTTATTATTTATTATTATATTTTATCCGTTGTGATTGTGAGATGTTTGGTGTTTCTGTTCTTCTTCTTCTATCTCTTTCTTCTTTTTCATAACTATCTGGAATTTTCGGGTTAGAAAATTTCGGGTCTTTACATTTGGTATCAGAGCTGAAAGGTTATGCGAGAACCTTGGCTCTGGTGGGGATTACTCATTAAATAGAGTCAGTGGTACTCTAGAATGAGTTGAGTGCATATTTATATGAGAGCGTACTTGTTATTTGCTTATAAAGGTTTTAAATGATTTTACATAAAAATATATTTTGATATATAAAGCAATATTTCTTTCTAATAAATATTAAGGTGATTGGTTGTTAAAATATTGGAATTAAAATTGAGAAGTAATATAATACAACCAAATTGAAGACTTGAATTAGAATTAAATGCAGTAAAAATGAAAATACAACTAAATCGAAATATAATTAATTGAAAATGAAATTCTAAAATTAGAATTCAGGAATTAAATTATTTAAAAGCTTTAAATAAAGGTAAGTTTGAAATGAGACTTATTGCAAACAATGAGTTGTTTGAAATTTGATTTGAATTTAAAACCATAGGTGGTTTAAATTTTAAAATATGGCTGGGAGGGTCAAGAAATAAATATGTATATATGTATGGATATACATGATATCAAAGATAATTTAGAATAAACTCTAAGAGGTTGAGTTTTGATTTTTCCCTGAAATGTGATAAAAACTCAAGTGATATAAGTTTGAACTTATAAGAGGGAAAGAATTTTGAGGTTTGAAGTGGGAATTCAATTCGAGTAAGGTTGATTGGATTAAGTAAATTGGAATTTAACTTTGGAAAGTTAAATAAGTATAGAAAAAAAAAGTAACCAGAATTGAAAATTTCATGATGAAATTGAAATTTAACTTGGAAAGTTAAATGATTGATTTGAATTGGGGATTTGTGTGATCTCAAAACGGGTTTGAGATTTAAATTTGAAAATAGATGGACGTTTTAAAATTAATGGGATGTTATCATCTTATTGTTAATAAAATCTTTAAATTGAGAATGGTATTGTATAAATGAAATCAATTTGAATAATTGACTTGTAAAATTAAACTGTTTAAGAACTGGCTTCAAATTGGAAGATAAATTTGACTAATAAATTAAATTTTGAAAACAAATAAAATTGCATTGAACTCTTATTTGAACCTTGAAATATATAAGTAAAGGTAATTTGAAATGAAGAATTGGACTCAGAAATTTAAATCGTTTTAAAAACTTTAAATAAAAGTTAATTTGGTTTAAAGAGTTAAACCAACCTTTGAGAATTCAACTCGAAGTTATATAATTCGAGATAGTTTAGATTCAAGATTGAAATTGAATCAGTTCAAAATTGAATTTGGTTAGAATTAACTGGATCAGTAATTGAAGATGTATAAGTTTGAAAATTAATTGGGAAATTGAATTGTATTGTATTGAAATGATCTGAATTTGAAATGGATTCAACTGATGATAATTTAAATTGATTTGAATAATATAAAATTAAAATCGAACAGCATTTAAAATCAACTAGAATTTGATTTGAATTGAGAAAGGAATCACGATTGATTCAACTTGAATTGGGAATTAATCAAATCCAATGGAATTTAGAGTTATTTGAATTGGAATTGGGTCAATTTAAATGGAAATTTAAATTGAATTGTTGGGAAAGTGAACAGTTTGACTCTTGACTATTTTTAATATAAATTGTTTTTAATATAAACTTATTTTTCTAAGCTATTAAATATATACAACCTTTCTTTCTTAAAGCCAAATTATTTTATGGTTTGGAGTTATTTAACCATTTTTCAACTGTTTTCTAAGCTAATTCCTATTTTTCAACTATTTCACAAACTAATTTCTATTTTACAACCATTTTGCAATTATCTACAATGTTTGGAACTATTTAACCATTCCTCAACTATTTTACAACTAGTTAACTATGTTAATAGCTACTTTACAAACTAATAATTATTTTTCAACTACTTATCTATATTTCAAAATTTTCAAGCTATTTTCTAAATATACTGGTCGGAGTTCAAACTATTATTGATTAAATACCCAACTGGGATATGAATTGAGGTAATAATCCAAATGGGGATAAAGGCAAATGTGAATAAGTGAATGTGAATAGAAAGGAAATTGATATTGGAAAGAGTAATCAAATTTGAATATTTGATTTTGGGTAAACAAAGTTATATCTTTGTATATATATTCTTCCCTTGTTAAATCTGTTGTTAGAAGAAAAAAGATTTTGGAAGTGTTTGAAGTATAAAATGGATTTTATACAAGTTTAAAGTGATCCAAAGTTTTAAATATATATATATATATATACATATATAGGTATATATATATAAAGGATCTTATGAGGATTTTGGAAAAAGGGTTTTGAGAACCTTTGGATTTGGAAAGGCTTTTGATTTTTGGATAAAATCAATATTGAATTTGGAAAGCCTAGTTTGAGAATTATCGATTTTGGGATAATCGATTTTGTGTAAAGGAGCTTTGTGTGATATCATACTAGGTGTATGATTTGAAGATACTATATGTATAGTATAAAGTGTTTTGATGATTGCTCTGGGGAAAAAGGTGCTCCCTTGAAATGAACTTCTCAGGAGTGCCACCGGGTGGTTCTGCCTTGAGCCCAGGGGGGTTCTAAAGTTGATCCTGTGAGGAGTCCGGACAAAACTAGGTCCTGAGGATTATTGGGTAGCGTAAGTCGATGGCGTTGATGCCTACAGAGGCATTTGGGTTATGTTGTGACGACAGTGTAACTCGATGTCGCTGCGATCTACTGTGGGGACCATAGAGAAAATCGTGTGGAGGATGAGTGTCAACGGTCTACACTTGATTTTGCCGGGAAGGCAACGCAACATTGGTAGACTGCGATCTATGGTCAAGTGGAGTGGAGAAGTTTCATTTTTGGCAGCGAAATTCGATGGCGCTGATGTCTACTGTTATATGGGTTTTTGCTGTGATAGCTACGTAACCCCAGTTGTAGCTGCGATCTGTCGTGGGTTCCATGGTGTAATCGTGGGGCGCGGAGGCCTACAGTTATCTGTGGATTTTGTCGGGATGGCAACGTAATCATCGGGTTAACTACGACCATTGATGGGGGTGATGATTTCCAGAGCATCCTCACTAAAAAAAAATATTTCCTCTATTTTCAAAATTGTTTTCTATATTTTCAATAAAATTATTTTTCAAGTATTTTCACTGGATGTTGAAAACGAGTTTGCCAAGTACTTATAGATTTTCGGTCCTACGCCTGATCAACATATGTCTGAATTTCTGTGAGAACAAGGATAGACTGGTTGAGACATCGAGTTATAGAAGTATTTTTATAAAGAGCTATTTTATTAAGTATGTTGTGAATTTAAAAGCATTTCTAAAATTTTAAATAAAGGTGTTGGAATTTTGGGAAAATAAAAAGGAAATCCAAACTAGAATTTCAATGAAGTGATTCGTAATTAAAATCGAATATTGATTTAGAAATTGGAAATAAGCTAATTGGTGAAATAATTATGAGATTGAGTATGTTAATAAAATTTAACTTTGGTTAATAAATGGATTGTAAATTAATAATGAAGTTTGGAAATGAATTCAAATTGTAAATAGAACTCGACTTGGATTTAATAATGAAATAAATAAGAAGAGATGTTGTAAAAGAATAAAATAGAGTTGGAGTGGGGAAAAAAAAGAAATGTGATGGTTTGAATTATAAATAAAATCCAAGGGTGATTTGAATAATATTTAATGAGATTTGGAAGTAGATTGGATATAAGAGGAGTGATTATAGTAGAAATAGTTTGAGTTGCAAAGCATAATCCAAGTGAATAGAAATAAATTGAGAGTGGCCTTGTATTAATAAAATAAATTCGATAACGAATTAAGTAAGCAATTAAAATTTTTAAATGGGTTTATTGAGTTAAATAATAAATGGATGAAGTCTGATAGAATAAAAAAATAAATCAAAATTGTGATTGGAATAAGATTATCAGACTGAACTTAAATTTGGTGGTATATTAATTTAAAGTATAAATGAGATAAGTATGTAGCTGGACATTATTTTGGAAATTATGAAGGTGAATTTAAAATCAAAATTAAAATGGATAAGTTAACTAAATTTAATGGAAGTTGCTTAAATGAGAATCAAATAGAAGCAAACTTAAGTTTAATACTGGAATAAACTAAAGTAAGTTCATTTAAGTTTAAAAGTTATGGAAATTTGGCTTCGAATAAGAGTGAAAGCCCATTAAATAAAGCTTGGATTGAATTAATTTGGGAATGGCTAGTAGTATACAAGAATGGAATGTGTCGAGCTAAATAAAACGATTGTGAATAAATTAAAATGGAATTGAAGTAAATAAAATTGAGTTGGAATCAATTTCAATAGGTTATAAAACTTAGGTAATTATTTATTCACATGGATGTTATCGAATTGCATAGAAATAATTGTTGTTTAACGTAAACTGGATTTAATTAAATTTTATGGATTAGTGGAAGCAAATATAATTGATTTTTGAGTTAATTGAAGTGAATATGAGTTTGTTTTGCTTAAAAATGAATTGAATGTGAACAATTGCATTGTAAACCATTAGAATTGAATATAATGGCATATAAATTTGGTCGAAAGCAATTGGATTAGCTTTAAATTATATAAATCGCTTATGGTAAGCGTTTGGTGTTTGTTGTTTTTGAAATACTTGTGTTTAGCCATTTAAATTAAGTGAAATGCTAATAGAATTTCTATATATGGCACTTACATATTTAAACTGAGTAAGTACAGGTACAGGGAAGCCGTTTGGCTAGATTTGGGGTATGCTAATTGCTAAAATAAATAAACTGCTTGCTTAAAAGCTAAATAAAGGTACGCTTACGCAATTAAAATAGGAAATATGAACTGTTTTTGCTTTTTCCGACCGGGTGGGTCGATGTATACATATTTATATCTTTTGTCAAATTGCAAAAGCTCCTCCGTACAAAGGAGACTCTGTCAAAATTTTCTGAAAATTTTGGGAGTTCGAAAATTTTGGAAAATTGGTTAACGACAAAACAATTTCAAATTGGAAATTAAAGTAAACTAGTAAATGAAACTAACATGAATCAGTTTTAATGAAAGATAAAATTCAATATTAGAAATCAAAATAAAATTGAATTCATATGAAAACAGAAACAACAAAATTGAATAGCAGTATATGTGAAAACCTATATAGGAGAATGTATAAAATGATTTGTAAGGTTGCAATTGGATATTGTTGCTAAGTGAGATATGCCGGTATTAAAGAGAAAAGAAATTGGATTTGGTTCCAAAAGATAAATTTGAATTGCCCGACAAAAAGGTATGTATTTAAATTTCTGTATGAAATTGGATTGGGTTTTTGATGTAGCCACTTGGCTTTTGTTTTCTTTTTGGAATTTGGGAGCCCGTAGAGGCCTTTTGTAGTAGTACCGAGCTAGCCGCGCAAAGGAGACATTGGCAAAAAAATTTCGGGAATTTAGGGAGTTAGAAAATTTTGAGGAAATTTTGATAATTCCAAAATTGGTTTTAAATTGAAATTTAAATGATTGAGCAATAGGGTATCGTTTGAAACTATAGAAGATTTTGGGTAGTTGGTTAAGATGATAGTGGGTCTTGATAAAAGATAGTTGGTAGGATGTTGAATTGTGAGTTTTGGGAATAGTAAACGGGTCTTGGTTTATTCTTCCTAACTAGTAATTTCGGGGACGAAATTCTTTTAAGGGGGAAGGAATGTGACGACCAAGAATTTTTCAACAATTTAAATTGGAATTGTTAATTGATTTTAAAATATTTAGAAGTTAATTTTAACTTGAATTCCAGGTAACAATATTTATTGAATAATTAAATCATTGAATTATATAGTTTAAATACAAAAATTTAATAATTGGAATTGGGTAAATTGTCGAATTTGAAATTTCTAAGCCAGTTTAAATAATTTGAAGGCTTATAAAATTTATAATGATAATACTAAAGATAATAGAATGGTTGAAATTCAATTTAAAGGTAATTTGTTCAATTTTAAAAATATATCGTTTAAATTGAATTTAAAAATAGCTTTCCGAGGCACAGTCTCGGAATTCGACGAAACCGGTTCCATTGGATCCGTAATAGTTAGTTATTATCAGATTTCAATTTTCGTAGCAATCGGAGTTGCCGTTTGACCCTGGCAGCTCAAAACGCTTAGGAATATTTTAATCGATTCAATTTAAAATTGATCGTTTTCTGCTGTAACTCGCACATACGATCAAAATTGTAACATTCCTGAAATATTAGCCAAAATAATTCAATAATCAAATTGATTTTTAATTTAAACTGTGAATTTAATTGTGAATTAATTTGCGATTTCCAAAATAAACTTAAAATTTTGGATTATAAATAGAAATTTGGATTTTAAAACCACATAATTTTATACTAATAGAAATTGGAAATATTTATTTTGAAAATTTTATTTTGAATTAGATATTAATGATTTTCAAAACAATTGTTTAAAACTAAATACTATTTTATATGGGTTTATTTATTAAAAGCATAATTAGTTTAAAATTCATTTTCTTTTTTTTAAAATTTGTAAAAGTAAAATAAATACATATGTTAGTATCTCAAGTTTAAAATGAGTGTTTTAAAAAAAAAAATGAGTAGCATTTAAAAATTTGTTAAGATACAATATATGTATATACATACATACATAAATATTGATTAAATTCTTTTAACATTGAGCATGTACATATTACATACAAATGAATAAACAAATACATTTATTTACAAAGTATAAACAAATACATACCTTTTAGATCATACATATCTATATACATACAAATGGCATCATTACTTTAATAAAATAATCAAATAAAAAAAAATTGTTATAGAAAACTTTTTCAACTCCCCATATGCAATTATGTAGTCTCTCTCCAAATCTTTGAAAATACAGTAGAAAAGAGATTGAGCCTCACATATCTCAATATCAAAAGCATTATGGTTCAAAATAAGAACAAATACAAACCCAGGCTTCTTTACTTTCTTAGCTTAGTCCTTCTTTATCAAATCAGAGAAAAAAAATAGTTTGAAACCTTCAATCAAATTTTCACAAAATCTGGAAATGAAAAGCATGCATTTGGATCAGACAACAACCTGATCTAGAGCAATGCAAATGGAATAGAAGATCAAAGCAAGCAAAGTTCAGACAAGATCAAAAACAAAATATAAAACCTGAAAACCAGAAACAAAAGCATTTCCACTTCGAGTATCAAGTAACAAATCAAGCTGTAACTTATGTTCCTTCTCTCAGGTAAATGTTAAACTTTAAAATTTAATAGATTTGTGATTTCAAAATCAAGTTTTAACATAAAAACAAATTCAAAATAAAAACTGCAGATTTGTAAAGGGGGAGCTTTAGTTTGGCCAGTAAGCAAGATTCTCTGGGAATAAATGAAGTTAAGTAAAATTCTTTTAAAAAGATTTGAAATTTATGTTGTTAATCAGTAGTAAAATAAGGATATGATCAATAAATTTAATAAATTGCAGAAGAAATCAAGCTCAGAGGTTTTATCTATCTCTAGTTTTCAAGTTGCAGAGAGGATAAAAAGACTTCTCTGTTATATACAGTTAACTGTAAGTGAGTAGAATTAAATTTGTTGGGTTTGATGAATTAAATGAACAAATACAACAGTGGTTAAACAAAAGTTTTTATTCACGAGTTCCAGACTCCAGCCTCAGGCAAGACTAATCAAAATCAAAATAAGGAAAAATCAAAGGCCTGCAAACTCAAAACAATCTTTCCTGTCCCTGTTCTTATCTCTGCTGCAGATCAACATGTGAGCAAATCCCTTAGCCTGTTATGTTTTTTTTTCTTTCTATGCTTGTATTTGTCTTTGGAGTATGCATGGGTTATGGTTGAATGACTGTGTGGATTGTTTGAATGATTTTATATATATGAAAAAAAAAACCAAACTTGGTAATTCATAAGTTCATGTGAGTAAACTTTGTTTTCTCAATCTTTTTGATTGCTGTGTGTATGCTTGGGTGATATAGGAGAATTAAACTTGTTTGCATGCAAGATTTTTTGGTATATGATGGTAGTTGACTGTGCATGTTGATGTTTCAAAATACTATCTGCATTTCAATTTTAAAAGCAAGAAAAGAATCCTGCATGTTAAAAACAAGTGAAAGCTCTGCATGCAAAGAACCTGGAAGCATCATTTTTTTTTTTTTTTAAAAAAAAAAAAAGGAATTCACACCTGCATTTCTTTGAATCTGCATTCATGAAATCTTCAAATCTGATGAATCAAGTTGAGCACTGCATTTCAATATTCATCAATTGAAGCAAGCATCATTTTTAAAAACTTGAGGCCTGCATACATCAAGTAGAAGCCTGCATGTTTTAAAAAGCAACAATCAAAGATTTAAAGCAAGAAGGGAGTCTGCATTTCATAATTTGGAACCTGCAACTACAATATGCTCTGCAATTTACAAATTCATGTGAGTAACTTAAACTTTTAAAACTGTTTAATATGTAGTTAATCATGCTTATGAGTTTCAGATAAATATTTATGAATTGATCTGCAAGTATGTGTTTGTGAAACCTGATTTTGATTTTGCATGTGTGATTACCAAAATTTCAACTGATGTTTAATATTTGGATTTTTGCTTTGACTTGTTTTGTTGTTGTTATTACATAACTTTGAATAAATCATGATGTTTTAGAATAGCATAAGTACTAATAAAATCAGTAAGTAAATTTCAAGAATTTTAAAACTAAATTTTTAAATTTACAGTGAAAAGAGGAAAATACAGTTTCATGTTTACTGTATTTTATTTTTGATCAAGATCCTTTGATCCCTTGCATTTGAATTAAGTAAAATTGTTTCTGGAAATGGTCATCTATTTTAGATCATAAGTAAATCATTGAATTGATTTACAATTCAAAATTTAGTTTGTAAATTGGAAATTACAGTAAGATCACTAGTTTACTGGGTTTGGGGTAAGTTTCTGGGTTGCAGGGAATTTTGACTCGGGTAGGTCTCGGGTAAATTGAAAAAAAACTCGGAGTAGTAGGAGAAGTGACTCGAAGTAAATCAGGGAGTTCTGTGTGTATGTGCAGGCTTAATAACAGAGCTGTTCTGTTATTTTTAAAATTTGAAGTAAAGTTTAAATTTAAATCTGGAAGCTTAGCTTAGGATTTAAACTTGAGTTTGAAAATTAAATTCAAATAGTTTGAATTCCTATTTTTGTAATAAGTTAAATGCAGAAATTCAAAGTTTGTTTGAAATATAAAAAAATAAATAAATAAAAGAGATGAATCAGGAAACCTGTTTCAGGTTTTATAAAATTTGAAATAAAGTGCAAAATACATTTGTGACTTGGAATTTTGAAACTGAATTTATGTTGAATTCAAATAAGTTGAATTATGTTCTTTTGAAATAATGTAAATTTAGAAAGAGATTTCAAAGTTTAAGTTTTTGAATTAAACAGAAACTGTTTCTGTTTTAAATGATGAAAAAAAAAGTAAATTTAAAATTAAGATGGAGATTTAAACTTAGTTTTTAATTTGGAATTTTGAATATGAGTTCAGATTTGATTATCAGAGATTTGAAGGTAATTATATTTCAAATTCAAATTTGATTTTGACTCTCAAGTATAAAGGCAATGTTGTTTTGAATTTTGTATTGGAAAGGTTAAGTATTTGAAATTTAGGAATTCAAATGAATTCAAACTCTGAGTTTTTAAATCTATTTTTTTTAACTTCAGTTTTTAAATTAAAGATTTAAATTTAAATTGTTTTCAAATGGTTTGCATTTGAATTAAAGGTATAGATGATAGAAAGAATTTAAAGCTAAAATAAATTTGAAAGTTGAATTTCAAATGTTAAAGTAATTTTTAAATTGGTTTGAATTTAATTTGAATTGAAATTTAAATTCTTTTTAATCTTATTAACAAAGTATATGTTCTTGTAAACATATAAGATTAAGATTTGTATTGTTTTAGAATCTTATTTTAAATAAATTTGAATCTTTAAGTTTAAAAGAAATGCTAAATGGAATTTAATGTAAATTTAAAAACATTTTTGTGTTTAAATGCTTGATTTAATAAGAAATGTTTATCTAAAAGATAAATAAATGCTTAATGATTGGAATCATTTAATTACTAAGGTAATTTAGATAAATATTAATTATTTAATAAATTAATAATGTGGAAGTTTAATTAAAAAATTAATGATATTTAATTTGATTTGAGATTAATTAATTAAGTTTAATTAATCTATAATTAAGAACGGTTAACTAAATTTTAATTTATGATTAAGATTTATTTAATCAAGTGATTAATGATTAATTTAGATAATTAATTAAGAATAATTAATTGGGTTGAGTAATTAATGTATTTAATTACTGAATGGTTATTAATCAAGGGTGATTTATATATATATGTAGGGTTTAAGTAATTAACTTGTGTAATTATCTTATAAGCTAATTACTCATTGTAATTAGAGATAGTTAATTAGGACTAATAAATGAAAGTAATCATGTAGGGAATAAATTTAAAACCACCCA
Source organism: Allium cepa (assembly GCA_030765085.1). Classification (NCBI taxonomy): domain Eukaryota; kingdom Viridiplantae; phylum Streptophyta; class Magnoliopsida; order Asparagales; family Amaryllidaceae; genus Allium; species Allium cepa. The sequence continues at coordinate 759,881,767 of CM060937.1, read as the reverse complement.
GTTTATTCATCTTAATTGTAGATGCTGATTGTTATTGAATGTTGTGTGATGGATTGATATATTTGATATGTGATGTGATGCTATGTGATACTTTGCGTTGATCTGCTATATTTGTGATGAATATACTGTTGTATGAATATGAAACCCTTTGACCCGTAAAACGACATTTGAATTTCGATGCGACAGGGAGTCGGATTCCAGTTGGTTATCCGAAACCCACATCGAATCATATTAGTGAATTTTTATGATTGATAATTTATTTTATCTATGAATCTGTGAATATAGATAAGCGTTATGGGTTATACCGCTTATCTTTATGATTGAATCTGTGATGATGATGTTGTGCACTATTGTGTAAAACCCCTGGACCACACTTATACACACACAAATATGGGTTGCACGTGGAAATGAGTTAAGTCACAGATTTTGAAATTGTTTTTAAAATTTGAATTTTTGAATCCAAAATAGTTTTGGAATTAGAATTGAGGTTTTTGAAAAAAAATGAATTTCAAAAATAAAAGTTATTTTGAATAACTCGATTGAGTTTTGAAATTTTAAATAATTTGAGTTAAATTTGAATTCAATAATTGAATTGAATTCTATGATTTGGAAACTAGGGTTTTAAAAAGTTATTCAACTTATAAATGGGTTTATATGGGGTTTTTAAACCAATTTAAAAGTGATGTTTTGAAATTTAAAATTTAACCCAAGATTCCAACTTGTATAAATCGGACTTTTCTGAAACGAAAACTGTTGTTTTCAAATAATAGAAGCTTTCATATAAGAAATGGATTTCCAATGTATGTTAAAAGGAATTCAAGTTTTGAAATGAAAATGGTATTCCAAGTTATAAATAAATCTTTGGAACGTGTTTTGAAAGCTATAAATTAAATCTTTAATTTAAAGATTTATTGAGTTAATCCAATTGAAATGGAAGTTGTTTTGAATCTATGAATAGATTTTTGTGAAATTAGGTGAAACTTTGTGAAATAAATCTTTTTGTTTAAAGATTTAAAATGGTAATTTGTTTAACCATTTGAAAGAAAAGTTTTGGATTTTATAAGTTGTGACTTAACTAAAATCCCATATCCATATGTTTTAAAATATGGCGCTCATTATTCGGTTTAGCCGGGAGAGGACCTAGTGTCATATAGCCCATTCCGAATAGTGATACGACGTTAGGGATAGCAATTGAAGACCGGTGGTGAAGACCGGATATTTCCGAAAACAAAAGGGTAACTCATCGATTGTCTCTGCACTGGCTGATCCCCGGTATAGAGATCTTCATATGTGATGGGAAGTCCGGACGTGATTAGGGATTATCCGGATTTGCAAGGGCTTCTTCGGAAGTGCCTTCGGTTCTGTTCGAACCCGGGACAGACTTGTATGGTTGTATGTCCGACATTACACTTTGAGATGTTAACTGATTTCTATCAAATACATTTCTTCTTGGTGGCGGAGAATTTATTCTCTTAGCTTAACACCCTTCTCTGAGACGTACGAGCTCAGAGGTTATGTAGTTGATATTTATCAGTGATATTCCCAATTTGGTAATGTGGCATGCTGAGTGATGCTGTGTGATGATCATTGGTTGATCATTTGTGATATGATCATTTGTTTGATCATTTATCTTTGTGATCATTGCTTTGGTCATCTGTTGACCCAAAGCATGGCTTTGTGCCAAAGCGTAGCTTTGTGGACGAGACTGCATCAGGACCTCACTCCCCGGAAATGGTCGAAACAGGAAAGATGCGGCAAGGTTATGAGGGTCGCTCCCTTTAGGGTGTGTCATTCCCTTCTGGTAAAGGGTGGTATCAGGTATGGAGCCCTGGTATTTAACCTATGTGGTTGCTCCAATCTCATTTACTGTGTGGTTGTTGCTTTGAGGCGCCTCGGATAAAGGTCCCAAAGGACCGGGGGATGGCATATTCGTGTAGTAGTTACCTAGTTACAGAGGTAACCCGGCCTTGTGTTGGCAGAGATCTAACCGTAACGTTAGTTCTCGGGACGTCCCGCCAGAGGCGTACCCATGTGGCAGTAGGAAGTTCCTTAGCCTGACCATTTGTTGGAAATCCATTCATCCAATACGTGCCTTGTACGGTTTTAGTTGTAGGACCTGCCATTTAACATGGCAGCTATAGTAGGCATAGTATCATGGTACCTATGCTGGCTAGGATTTATATTATACTTTCGAAAGATTTTCCACTATGCACTAGTAATAATATCAAAGGATTTTTCTCGTAGTAAGCATGTTTGACTATCATAAGGAGAAATCTCCCCCATGTGTGCGTTTGCATTGTGTGTGTGCCGGGAGGCCTTATGGTAGTTTCATTTTTTAAAAAGCATTGCGGATTTCAAATTTAAATTCTGTTGTTTGTTTTAAAAGACCAAATGTTTTTGTTTGCTCATACCAGTCCCATGACTGACCTGGAGTTTATTGTCCCTTTCCTAAACTCTGGGTGCCCACTATTTTCCCACACGGGCAGTCTAGAGTTGGGGTTTTCAGATAATCAGTAGTAGGTGTAGATTCGATAGCTTTCAGCCTTAGGATTTGGCAATCGCATTTTGGATCGAGTTGCTTCTCTTCGTTTTGATTTGGAGTTCGAGCTATTCTGGATTGGTGCTTTGGAGATGGAGATTACTGTTACTGGAGTTCTTCCTTGAAGACTACATTGGAGATTTTGTTCCGCTGCTAGTGTTATCTTTTATTTCCGCTGCTATTTCTTTGTAACTCTGATGTATATTGATGTTCATTGTATCATTCTGTTGTATCAGATATTGTATCAAATGTTGTACATTGATATATATTATTCATTTCTTCCGCTGTGTTATTTACTTAATGTGTTATAAGCTCCGGCGACTCGAATTTGAACGGTCGAATCTGCGGCATTCGAGTACAATGTAAAGTATGGATGTCGATTTTCGAACGCGAAAAATTCGAGTTCGTTACACTTGGTATCAGAGCTGAAGGTTAAAACTTTAGCTCAGGAGTATAACACATTAAGTAACTCATTAGAGATAGGGTAAAGTAAACCCTAGAATGAGTATATCCCTGAGATATCCGTTCGAATGCCTCAGTAAATTCTCTTACTATCCACTGATAGTGAGTATGAGTGCGAGAAGAGAACGAGATAGGGGACAGGGGAGTACCACTATAAATGGTCAATACCCTGCAACAGTGGGAATATCTTTTCTCTATCAATCTCCTTTGATTCGATTTCGAATTCTTTTGATTGCTTCGTGACTGCTCCAGAAAGAAGTTTCGGTGTGATGATGGCCATACGTATTGTTGTAGGAAATTCTTACTTCGTATCATCATCGGTTTCTTATCAGCTTTTCGATCTAAACTCTAATGAATTTGAAGTTGAAAATATTAAATAAATTGAAAATTTTAAATTAGTAAATTGGTTAACTAATATGAAGATTTGATCCATCTATCTATTCTCTGGGATCCGATATATTCTACGAACGATTAGTTATCTCTTCGAACTAGTCAATGTCCTTGCATATTCGTAGACCGATGGACCCAAATATTTTGTGTAATATTATATGAGATTGTTCTCATATCTATTGTCGATATTCTGATTTGGTAAGCCGAATGCAGAATAGATATTTTGATCTGATCTGATCAATCATTTCTTTATCTATTATCTTTTCTTTCCCGTCTTCCTTGCAAATTTCGAGGACGAAATTTCTTAAGGAGGGGAATCTGTAACATTCCTGAAATATTAGCCAAAATAATTCAATAATCAAATTGATTTTTAATTTAAACTGTGAATTTAATTGTGAATTAATTTGCGATTTCCAAAATAAACTTAAAATTTTGGATTATAAATAGAAATTTGGATTTTAAAACCACATAATTTTATACTAATAGAAATTGGAAATATTTATTTTGAAAATTTTATTTTGAATTAGATATTAATGATTTTCAAAACAATTGTTTAAAACTAAATACTATTTTATATGGGTTTATTTATTAAAAGCATAATTAGTTTAAAATTCATTTTCTTTTTTTTAAAATTTGTAAAAGTAAAATAAATACATATGTTAGTATCTCAAGTTTAAAATGAGTGTTTTAAAAAAAAAAATGAGTAGCATTTAAAAATTTGTTAAGATACAATATATGTATATACATACATACATAAATATTGATTAAATTCTTTTAACATTGAGCATGTACATATTACATACAAATGAATAAACAAATACATTTATTTACAAAGTATAAACAAATACATACCTTTTAGATCATACATATCTATATACATACAAATGGCATCATTACTTTAATAAAATAATCAAATAAAAAAAAATTGTTATAGAAAACTTTTTCAACTCCCCATATGCAATTATGTAGTCTCTCTCCAAATCTTTGAAAATACAGTAGAAAAGAGATTGAGCCTCACATATCTCAATATCAAAAGCATTATGGTTCAAAATAAGAACAAATACAAACCCAGGCTTCTTTACTTTCTTAGCTTAGTCCTTCTTTATCAAATCAGAGAAAAAAAATAGTTTGAAACCTTCAATCAAATTTTCACAAAATCTGGAAATGAAAAGCATGCATTTGGATCAGACAACAACCTGATCTAGAGCAATGCAAATGGAATAGAAGATCAAAGCAAGCAAAGTTCAGACAAGATCAAAAACAAAATATAAAACCTGAAAACCAGAAACAAAAGCATTTCCACTTCGAGTATCAAGTAACAAATCAAGCTGTAACTTATGTTCCTTCTCTCAGGTAAATGTTAAACTTTAAAATTTAATAGATTTGTGATTTCAAAATCAAGTTTTAACATAAAAACAAATTCAAAATAAAAACTGCAGATTTGTAAAGGGGGAGCTTTAGTTTGGCCAGTAAGCAAGATTCTCTGGGAATAAATGAAGTTAAGTAAAATTCTTTTAAAAAGATTTGAAATTTATGTTGTTAATCAGTAGTAAAATAAGGATATGATCAATAAATTTAATAAATTGCAGAAGAAATCAAGCTCAGAGGTTTTATCTATCTCTAGTTTTCAAGTTGCAGAGAGGATAAAAAGACTTCTCTGTTATATACAGTTAACTGTAAGTGAGTAGAATTAAATTTGTTGGGTTTGATGAATTAAATGAACAAATACAACAGTGGTTAAACAAAAGTTTTTATTCACGAGTTCCAGACTCCAGCCTCAGGCAAGACTAATCAAAATCAAAATAAGGAAAAATCAAAGGCCTGCAAACTCAAAACAATCTTTCCTGTCCCTGTTCTTATCTCTGCTGCAGATCAACATGTGAGCAAATCCCTTAGCCTGTTATGTTTTTTTTTCTTTCTATGCTTGTATTTGTCTTTGGAGTATGCATGGGTTATGGTTGAATGACTGTGTGGATTGTTTGAATGATTTTATATATATGAAAAAAAAAAACCAAACTTGGTAATTCATAAGTTCATGTGAGTAAACTTTGTTTTCTCAATCTTTTTGATTGCTGTGTGTATGCTTGGGTGATATAGGAGAATTAAACTTGTTTGCATGCAAGATTTTTTGGTATATGATGGTAGTTGACTGTGCATGTTGATGTTTCAAAATACTATCTGCATTTCAATTTTAAAAGCAAGAAAAGAATCCTGCATGTTAAAAACAAGTGAAAGCTCTGCATGCAAAGAACCTGGAAGCATCATTTTTTTTTTTTTTTTTAAAAAAAAAAAAGGAATTCACACCTGCATTTCTTTGAATCTGCATTCATGAAATCTTCAAATCTGATGAATCAAGTTGAGCACTGCATTTCAATATTCATCAATTGAAGCAAGCATCATTTTTAAAAACTTGAGGCCTGCATACATCAAGTAGAAGCCTGCATGTTTTAAAAAGCAACAATCAAAGATTTAAAGCAAGAAGGGAGTCTGCATTTCATAATTTGGAACCTGCAACTACAATATGCTCTGCAATTTACAAATTCATGTGAGTAACTTAAACTTTTAAAACTGTTTAATATGTAGTTAATCATGCTTATGAGTTTCAGATAAATATTTATGAATTGATCTGCAAGTATGTGTTTGTGAAACCTGATTTTGATTTTGCATGTGTGATTACCAAAATTTCAACTGATGTTTAATATTTGGATTTTTGCTTTGACTTGTTTTGTTGTTGTTATTACATAACTTTGAATAAATCATGATGTTTTAGAATAGCATAAGTACTAATAAAATCAGTAAGTAAATTTCAAGAATTTTAAAACTAAATTTTTAAATTTACAGTGAAAAGAGGAAAATACAGTTTCATGTTTACTGTATTTTATTTTTGATCAAGATCCTTTGATCCCTTGCATTTGAATTAAGTAAAATTGTTTCTGGAAATGGTCATCTATTTTAGATCATAAGTAAATCATTGAATTGATTTACAATTCAAAATTTAGTTTGTAAATTGGAAATTACAGTAAGATCACTAGTTTACTGGGTTTGGGGTAAGTTTCTGGGTTGCAGGGAATTTTGACTCGGGTAGGTCTCGGGTAAATTGAAAAAAAACTCGGAGTAGTAGGAGAAGTGACTCGAAGTAAATCAGGGAGTTCTGTGTGTATGTGCAGGCTTAATAACAGAGCTGTTCTGTTATTTTTAAAATTTGAAGTAAAGTTTAAATTTAAATCTGGAAGCTTAGCTTAGGATTTAAACTTGAGTTTGAAAATTAAATTCAAATAGTTTGAATTCCTATTTTTGTAATAAGTTAAATGCAGAAATTCAAAGTTTGTTTGAAATATAAAAAAATAAATAAATAAAAGAGATGAATCAGGAAACCTGTTTCAGGTTTTATAAAATTTGAAATAAAGTGCAAAATACATTTGTGACTTGGAATTTTGAAACTGAATTTATGTTGAATTCAAATAAGTTGAATTATGTTCTTTTGAAATAATGTAAATTTAGAAAGAGATTTCAAAGTTTAAGTTTTTGAATTAAACAGAAACTGTTTCTGTTTTAAATGATGAAAAAAAAAGTAAATTTAAAATTAAGATGGAGATTTAAACTTAGTTTTTAATTTGGAATTTTGAATATGAGTTCAGATTTGATTATCAGAGATTTGAAGGTAATTATATTTCAAATTCAAATTTGATTTTGACTCTCAAGTATAAAGGCAATGTTGTTTTGAATTTTGTATTGGAAAGGTTAAGTATTTGAAATTTAGGAATTCAAATGAATTCAAACTCTGAGTTTTTAAATCTATTTTTTTTAACTTCAGTTTTTAAATTAAAGATTTAAATTTAAATTGTTTTCAAATGGTTTGCATTTGAATTAAAGGTATAGATGATAGAAAGAATTTAAAGCTAAAATAAATTTGAAAGTTGAATTTCAAATGTTAAAGTAATTTTTAAATTGGTTTGAATTTAATTTGAATTGAAATTTAAATTCTTTTTAATCTTATTAACAAAGTATATGTTCTTGTAAACATATAAGATTAAGATTTGTATTGTTTTAGAATCTTATTTTAAATAAATTTGAATCTTTAAGTTTAAAAGAAATGCTAAATGGAATTTAATGTAAATTTAAAAACATTTTTGTGTTTAAATGCTTGATTTAATAAGAAATGTTTATCTAAAAGATAAATAAATGCTTAATGATTGGAATCATTTAATTACTAAGGTAATTTAGATAAATATTAATTATTTAATAAATTAATAATGTGGAAGTTTAATTAAAAAATTAATGATATTTAATTTGATTTGAGATTAATTAATTAAGTTTAATTAATCTATAATTAAGAACGGTTAACTAAATTTTAATTTATGATTAAGATTTATTTAATCAAGTGATTAATGATTAATTTAGATAATTAATTAAGAATAATTAATTGGGTTGAGTAATTAATGTATTTAATTACTGAATGGTTATTAATCAAGGGTGATTTATATATATATGTAGGGTTTAAGTAATTAACTTGTGTAATTATCTTATAAGCTAATTACTCATTGTAATTAGAGATAGTTAATTAGGACTAATAAATGAAAGTAATCATGTAGGGAATAAATTTAAAACCACCCAGTTTATTCATCTTAATTGTAGATGCTGATTGTTATTGAATGTTGTGTGATGGATTGATATATTTGATATGTGATGTGATGCTATGTGATACTTTGCGTTGATCTGCTATATTTGTGATGAATATACTGTTGTATGAATATGAAACCCTTTGACCCGTAAAACGACATTTGAATTTCGATGCGACAGGGAGTCGGATTCCAGTTGGTTATCCGAAACCCACATCGAATCATATTAGTGAATTTTTATGATTGATAATTTATTTTATCTATGAATCTGTGAATATAGATAAGCGTTATGGGTTATACCGCTTATCTTTATGATTGAATCTGTGATGATGATGTTGTGCACTATTGTGTAAAACCCCTGGACCACACTTATACACACACAAATATGGGTTGCACGTGGAAATGAGTTAAGTCACAGATTTTGAAATTGTTTTAAAAATTTGAATTTTTGAATCCAAAATAGTTTTGGAATTAGAATTGAGGTTTTTGAAAAAAAATGAATTTCAAAAATAAAAGTTATTTTGAATAACTCGATTGAGTTTTGAAATTTTAAATAATTTGAGTTAAATTTGAATTCAATAATTGAATTGAATTCTATGATTTGGAAACTAGGGTTTTAAAAAGTTATTCAACTTATAAATGGGTTTATATGGGGTTTTTAAACCAATTTAAAAGTGATGTTTTGAAATTTAAAATTTAACCCAAGATTCCAACTTGTATAAATCGGACTTTTCTGAAACGAAAACTGTTGTTTTCAAATAATAGAAGCTTTCATATAAGAAATGGATTTCCAATGTATGTTAAAAGGAATTCAAGTTTTGAAATGAAAATGGTATTCCAAGTTATAAATAAATCTTTGGAACGTGTTTTGAAAGCTATAAATTAAATCTTTAATTTAAAGATTTATTGAGTTAATCCAATTGAAATGGAAGTTGTTTTGAATCTATGAATAGATTTTTGTGAAATTAGGTGAAACTTTGTGAAATAAATCTTTTTGTTTAAAGATTTAAAATGGTAATTTGTTTAACCATTTGAAAGAAAAGTTTTGGATTTTATAAGTTGTGACTTAACTAAAATCCCATATCCATATGTTTTAAAATATGGCGCTCATTATTCGGTTTAGCCGGGAGAGGACCTAGTGTCATATAGCCCATTCCGAATAGTGATACGACGTTAGGGATAGCAATTGAAGACCGGTGGTGAAGACCGGATATTTCCGAAAACAAAAGGGTAACTCATCGATTGTCTCTGCACTGGCTGATCCCCGGTATAGAGATCTTCATATGTGATGGGAAGTCCGGACGTGATTAGGGATTATCCGGATTTGCAAGGGCTTCTTCGGAAGTGCCTTCGGTTCTGTTCGAACCCGGGACAGACTTGTATGGTTGTATGTCCGACATTACACTTTGAGATGTTAACTGATTTCTATCAAATACATTTCTGCTTGGTGGCGGAGAATTTATTCTCTTAGCTTAACACCCTTCTCTGAGACGTACGAGCTCAGAGGTTATGTAGTTGATATTTATCAGTGATATTCCCAATTTGGTAATGTGGCATGCTGAGTGATGCTGTGTGATGATCATTGGTTGATCATTTGTGATATGATCATTTGTTTGATCATTTATCTTTGTGATCATTGCTTTGGTCATCTGTTGACCCAAAGCATGGCTTTGTGCCAAAGCGTAGCTTTGTGGACGAGACTGCATCAGGACCTCACTCCCCGGAAATGGTCGAAACAGGAAAGATGCGGCAAGGTTATGAGGGTCGCTCCCTTTAGGGTGTGTCATTCCCTTCTGGTAAAGGGTGGTATCAGGTATGGAGCCCTGGTATTTAACCTATGTGGTTGCTCCAATCTCATTTACTGTGTGGTTGTTGCTTTGAGGCGCCTCGGATAAAGGTCCCAAAGGACCGGGGGATGGCATATTCGTGTAGTAGTTACCTAGTTACAGAGGTAACCCGGCCTTGTGTTGGCAGAGATCTAACCGTAACGTTAGTTCTCGGGACGTCCCGCCAGAGGCGTACCCATGTGGCAGTAGGAAGTTCCTTAGCCTGACCATTTGTTGGAAATCCATTCATCCAATACGTGCCTTGTACGGTTTTAGTTGTAGGACCTGCCATTTAACATGGCAGCTATAGTAGGCATAGTATCATGGTACCTATGCTGGCTAGGATTTATATTATACTTTCGAAAGATTTTCCACTATGCACTAGTAATAATATCAAAGGATTTTTCTCGTAGTAAGCATGTTTGACTATCATAAGGAGAAATCTCCCCCATGTGTGCGTTTGCATTGTGTGTGTGCCGGGAGGCCTTATGGTAGTTTCATTTTTTAAAAAGCATTGCGGATTTCAAATTTAAATTCTGTTGTTTGTTTTAAAAGACCAAATGTTTTTGTTTGCTCATACCAGTCCCATGACTGACCTGGAGTTTATTGTCCCTTTCCTAAACTCTGGGTGCCCACTATTTTCCCACACGGGCAGTCTAGAGTTGGGGTTTTCAGATAATCAGTAGTAGGTGTAGATTCGATAGCTTTCAGCCTTAGGATTTGGCAATCGCATTTTGGATCGAGTTGCTTCTCTTCGTTTTGATTTGGAGTTCGAGCTATTCTGGATTGGTGCTTTGGAGATGGAGATTACTGTTACTGGAGTTCTTCCTTGAAGACTACATTGGAGATTTTGTTCCGCTGCTAGTGTTATCTTTTATTTCCGCTGCTATTTCTTTGTAACTCTGATGTATATTGATGTTCATTGTATCATTCTGTTGTATCAGATATTGTATCAAATGTTGTACATTGATATATATTATTCATTTCTTCCGCTGTGTTATTTACTTAATGTGTTATAAGCTCCGGCGACTCGAATTTGAACGGTCGAATCTGCGGCATTCGAGTACAATGTAAAGTATGGATGTCGATTTTCGAACGCGAAAAATTCGAGCTGTCACAAAAATAGACTCCGAAATACGTTCCATTGAGTTCGGAACGCGGGTAAAACCCTATAAACGCTTATCGGCGTGCTTGATTCGGGGTACAGGATTTCGCGATACAATACGAGATAGTTTTCAATAATTAATTATATTATATCAAGCGTATTGAGGAAGCCAATCCCTTACTCTATATCTTCTCCCCGTCCCTCCCTCTACTACCCAAAGAAGCAGAAATAAAATCGAACTCTATATATAAAAAAAAACGTGATGGCCGCCTCTCTCTCCAGTATTTTCCCAAAATCGAAAACCCTCTTCGCCTCGATAAGGAGTCGGATGGAGGCGCCGGCGAGATGAGTTCGAGCACTGCAAAAGCAGAGGCGATGCGGGGCGATTCATGATTTAGGGTCTGCCGTAGTCGCGAGGTAGTGGGATTGAATCGCTCGATCTAAGATAGCACGCACTCGCAACTCCGAAGGTCGTGCGAGGGGATGCTCGAGGGGACGTAGGCGCGATCGATTTTGCGTTTCTGGCATCGTCTTCGTGAGCGTGAGCACTCAGGAGGATGACCGATAGCAGTAGCATGGTTTGAAGAGCAAATAGGATAGGGGCGAACTGCAATTTTAAAGGTGAGTAATTTAAATTTTCAGTTCTTCAGGAAGATGTTGAACTCGTATAGGATACGATAATGGTGTTTCAAATGTTAAAATAACATAATCAAGTTTTTAATAAATCACCCAATCATATATATTATACTTGGAGGGTTCAGTTTGGTTAGGAAAGAATTGATTTGTTAAGTCGAATTATATATTATAGCTTAGAGGGTTAATTATTTAAGTTAACTTAATGTAATTAAAATGAAGTTGAATAATTAAAGGTTGAATCATTTACTAGTAATTAAGTGTTGATTAATTAATTAATTAAGTGGACGTAAATTAACTTTGAGTTAATCAATTAGACTATCTAATTGAAAATAAAAATCACCTAGTGTAATTGATTTAGTATATTACTTAGTGAAGTTATAAATGAGAAATTACCGAATGGTAAAAAAGGGTAATTACTTCAGGTAGGTAATTAACGGGAAGTTAATTAAAAAAAAATTCGATAAATGGAAATATTTAATTATTTTGAGTAAATCTCACCCTTTTGGATTTTTAATTAAATTTAAATGGTTAAGTTTGAATATTTGTTTGCATGATTAAATTGGTTGATGTACACTGTGGACTGACGATTTAGTGCCTTGGTTCTGGTTGATTCACGTGTTAATTGTTGTTTGACTCGTGGCATTCGGGTTAGGAGTTTGTTTTAAACTTAAACCATAAATAAGAAAATGCCTTATTTTTAAGTAAATAAGAGCTTAATGATTTGTGATTCATTAAATTAGTAGGGTGATTAAAATGGATAGGTAACTAATTCCATTAATTCATGATTTGGGTTAATTAATTTAGAAATTAGGAGCTTTGAATTAATTAAGTAAGGATTTATTTTATTAATGAAGTTTAATTAATTTAGGAATCAATGGATGGTTTGATAGATAAATACTAAATGTAATTAATTAAATATAATTACTTTGTGGAATTAATCTAGAGAATAATTAAGGTAGTTAATTAAGGAATAATTAATTTATTTATTAAAGCAAATGAAAAGTTAGTTAATTATAGGTTGATATAAACCAAGAATGATTAATATTTGCAATTTACTTTAACTATTAATTATTCAATGTAATTAATTTAGATTAGGGTAAATTGAATTAATTGGAAATCATTAATTTATGTAATCAACGATGTAATTAAGGATTGGTTAATTAGGGTGAATTAATCAATAAGTGACTTATGAGGAAGTAATTAATAACTAATTAAGGATTAATGTAATTAATATAGTTAATTAATTTATGAAGTAGTTAAGATTACTTATTGTTTTTGTTAAAAATAATTAATATCGTGAAATTAAATAAAGATAAATTACTTGAATGTAATTGGGAGATGAATTAATCCTGGATGGTTTATTAAGATGAGGGATGAAGGGCTGATTAAATAATCGATTTGGAATTGATTAATGAAGGAATCTAAGGGAGGGAGGTTCAGAATTCAAATAGGACCAATTGAAATAATTTGGATGCGATCAAATTTGTTTATGGTTGATTGAATGGATTGGAATACTTTGAATGAGTTGATATTCTTGATGAAATGTTGTGTATTTCATATAGATAACTTGGGTTAGTATGACATGAGATTCAAAGAGACCGGAGTCGGGTATTAGAAGATACCCGAAACCACTTCGAATTTTTATAAATTGATTTGTGAAATCAATAGCCAGGAATGAAATGATTTATGTGAACTGGATTATTTTATCTAAGTTTGGTACTTAGAAAATTGAGGTGTGAAATAAGTGTTGTCTACAGCAAATTGAGAGGATAAATTGATATAAGTTACCCCGGGTTTTATTTAAATTGTATGCTTCGTTATTCCATGTTAGCTGGGTTTACTCACGCTGGTTTCCAGCCTAACCCGGGTGTTACTTTGATGTAATGCTCGGGTCAGACCGAGTATTGCAGATTTTCAGGTTAGGACGTTCAGGAGCCCAGGAGGCGAGCTGGTGGCAATATCGTATGGAGTTTATCCGCTGTATTTACATTATTGTTTGTCTGAGTCATGATAATTGTATAGATATTCAGTGACTGTATATATGTAAAACACTGATGTACTAAAATGTAATCGACGGATATAGTATTCTTTTGCAACTGTTATTGTTTATTATTATATTTTATCCGCTGCGATTGTGAGATGTTTGGCGTTTCTGTTCTTCTTCTTCTATCTCTTTCTTCTTTTTCATAACTATCTGGAATTTTCGGGTTAGAAAATTTCGGGTCGTTACAAGAACCCATTGGTAAGCATCCTCTTCTTCTTCTCCAACTCATTCTCTTATCAATTTTCAGAAATTGCTAAATCTGATTTGGGAAATGTTTCTCTTTTAAGCTTAGATTCAAGCTTCTTGTGTTGAGGTTGAAGTGTGGTTGATTCTTCCTTTGCTTTCAAGCTTCTCCTTCATTGATTTTGTGAAAAGGTGAGATTTTAAATCTCACATCTAAGTCTATGAATTATCTTCGATTGTTAGGTATGAATTCCTAACACTTATTCATACGCATTTGATTTTGATTTGGATTGGTTTTGTGAATATTCCAATTTTAGTGTTTTGAAAGCCAAATCCTTAAAAATCATAGCTTTGATCTTTGATCATGATTTTGTGATGCATCAAAGAGCATATAGGGCCGGGTAGTCGATTGGCATAAACCCCTAGCGTCCAATGCTCGTCCGATTGCAATTTGGAGGAGATTGGTCCTCACTTTGATAGGTTGGGAGGTGCTGGAAACAAGCTCCAATCGACCGAGCTCTGAGGACGGTCGACTGACCTGCTACTAAAGTGAATATGCACTTCTCTATCTATGGTCCGGTCGACCAACTATAGGGCTCGGTCGACCGACCTGCTTCCCGAGAATTTTCCAGAACAGGGTTCGGTCGACCTAGCTCTGAGACCGGTCGACCGATATGTTGCTATTTTTCCTATTTCACATATTTTGCGTGGTTTCCAAATTTAATCGATTCGTGTTACTTCCCTATTTGTTATTATCATATGTCATTGACTTTGATGACTTCTTTTCTTCGGGAATTTTTGGAATATCCATTTTGATGGATTTGATATCGATTTTCTTTGGGTTTTATTCACGTCTTCGAATATGAATTTTTATGATTGATTATTCCTACAATGACTTCTATGATTTGTCACTTTAAAATATAAAGGTTTTCTATACTAGTAGTAAATATCAAAACTCTTTCTTCAAATGATTTCAACACTATTTTATTACAAAGCCTGTTTTCTCAAACCGATTTCCAATCTATTAGTACCAGTACGTATGGCACGTCCATTGGACGTGTGCAAATAAAAACTTGCATTAACTCATTTTTAGTGCAAAGATATATGTGATATATTGATATGTTAGATAATTGTTAAATTTACATCAAAAGTATGTAGGGCACGCCCAGACGTGTACAGAAAAAACCGAGAGAAAATCACTTTATTGTGTAGTATGGTCAATTGAGGTTGACCTAAATTATCAAGTTCAAAGCCTTGCTTTGACAAAATTTAATTATTATTATTTTATATACATGGATCGTATTGAAACTGGGAGCAAATGTATTTATTTTAAAGTAATAGTCATATGCATAGGTGTGTATCACTATAATGATTAGTTGGGTTATGAATCTATGTTGCATTTAGAACATTTTGCCATGTTGTTTCCGTTTTCCTTTTTGTTCCTTCTTTACATGATCCAGGTACAATGTATAAATATGGACAAAAACTTTTGTTTGTTGCATAGAAGAGCCTGAAAACAAATAACCACAGTAAATCGAATCCATAAACAAAACATATTCAGAATATGGTTTGTACTTTGAAGGAAAATTTTGAGAGAATGAATGAATTTTCCTCTCTGCTATCATATTTTAAATAATTATGTTGATACAGCTGAACATTTTTTTTTTGTTTGAGTAGACCTGCCGATTTCTAACTATGTAATTTGTTGCTCTGGAAAAAAATTAAAAAATTATTTAGCAAAGTGTGGACATGCTTATTTTATTATGCAGGTGACATATGCATGTTTCCTTGAATGATTTTATGGATTAAGATATATTAGTATCTTTATGAAGTTTGACATAGACATTTTTCTAAAACTAATATTTGACATTCCATGTTTAGAGAAATTAAAATTCAAACCGACTTGAAAAATCGTTATTTATTTAGGGAAAATTTGGTTTGTGAAACTTAGCTTTCTCTAAGAATTAATGATTTTAAATGTACACATGAATGGTATACCTATATGAATACTCTTAAATTGCTAATTTTTTGTCTTTTATTTTATTTTAAACTGTAGAAATATTTCAGCTCTCCTCCAGATAAAGGCTTTAATGTCATAAACATCAGAATATCTTAAATATATATTATATACGTTCATTTGGTTATCTGAAACTATTAACAATATTAAAAATATATACTTTTGTCCCATTATTGTTTGTTTACAACGATTAAAAAACATGAACTATACCTATATATTTTCAATGTTGACATTATAGTTTACTTAAAAAGGATTAATGTAAAACAAAACTTTTTACTTCTTTTTACAAACTGTATAATGTAGCTGTTATTGGCACATGCCATCAACTACGAAATGCAATTCATGTTATCTCAAACTTTGATTCTTTAACGAAAAAATGAAATAACAAAACCCTTGAATGTTAAAGAAACTTCACGAATAAAAAATAATGTAGATGCAATCAGAAATAATAGTTCAGAAAACAAAATTATCATGCACAATATTCAGTTTTAAAAATTCGAAGAAATGAGAGTTGAGTATGAAATTGAAGTTTTCTCATGCATTTCCTCAAACAATTTATGTGCATTAAAATACTTATGGGTATTTAAGCAAGATTACAGTACAACTGTGCATGCATAGCCAGACTTACCGACTGAAAATGATACACTGAAGTAACTTCCATGACAACAAATAATGTTTTGGTCAGACTTAGTGAATTTGCTTGATGTAGTACGTAATGAAGACAACGATTTGTAATAAGACGGCAATATATGTATAGCTTACTCATTCCGGTGGATCAAAAAATGTTACATCAAATTTCTGTTGCCGTCTTTTCAAAGAATTATCGGCGAGAAAAGAGAAAGTTTAGTAGGAAAATGTTTAGTGTATGAATAAAGTGGAGAACCAAAATTAAAGAACGCACCTTGAGAAAGATTTCAGTTTGCATGGAAAATGACTAAATAAGCAAGAAAATGCATGAAGATTTCACAAAGGTTGTCATTGAGGTTGTCATCGTGTCATCCAGTTATAGGCGGATACAGTTTGGACAGTAGGAGTGTACTGGAAATAGGACGTGGAGATTAAAATGGCAAGATTGTCCTTAATTCAGTGTCATAGTTGATTGGGCTAGTTTGGTAATTTCAAAAGCTTCAAATAAGGGTATTCGTGTCGTGTCTCGCACGCAACAATATTCATTGAAGAGCTGATTAAAGAACTGTTAGAGTTGATACTACTGACTACAAAATGTTGAAATCATTATCTGTCGTAAATCAAGCACTTTTAGAGTCCTATCTATATTTTTCAATCAATTTACATGTTATGCGTTTTTACTAAAACAACTAAAACGAAGGATTTATCCATTACATATTATAATTTTGTACAATAATGAAATAGTAATTGTAGGTTAAACTGGGCAACCGTGCTTGTAGTATGACATGGTTAAACATAAAGCAGTATACAACAAAATGTAATATAGTTAGAGGTCATCCTTACATCAGTACATCTAAAGCATTAGTAGATAGCATAAAATAAACCTTCTAGAATCTACGATTCAAGCTAATAGTACAATATGGCAACATTTTATTATATCATAGTTCAACTGGAAGTGTTCAATGAGTAAACAATATTGTCTCGTTTAAAATGCGATCGTCAGAACAACAATATCAATGGTTCCCAAAAATCAATGTTTACATAGATCAATGCCCTTCTTTAATAATTTTTTAAAGTCTAATTACTTCAATATCCTACAGCAAAACATGAAGAGAACAAAAATTGATTTTCTTTGATTACACAATGTAGCATATTCCTAAAATTTTCCTACACAAATGACTTAGCCCTCTTTAATAGAAATTATACTAATATTTTGATCATTGAATAAAAAGAGCGGTGAACGGTAGTAATAGGTATATCCTTCTTGGGAAAAAATTGAGGCAAATCACGTACAAAAGTAGATCGGATCTGAAACTCCTCATGGACTTCACTACCTTGTTAACCAAATCTGCGAATCTGAATTGCTCATCGTTCCTACTATGGCAACCTAATCATTCTTTGAATTTTCTATCTAAGATCTGGGACGTTTCCAGTCAAATGAAATATATTATATGATTCAAATTCTCATATGTAATCCTCAGTTATTTCATAGATACTTAATAAAGCCTGTTCATTTGAAATGATTTGGATGGCCCGCCATATCGTTGGTGAACAATTGTGGTGCTCCAGTGATTTGAAATATAAACTCTATAATTTCTAATAGTGCTTCGACAATTCAAAGAAGCTTTTTTCTAAACTATTTTTTTGAAGAATCTTTGAGCTGTTATAAAAATAAAAAATAAATGCGATAGGAAGGCGTGGGAGGACACGTGCATACCGTGATTGGAGCTGTGCATAAGAAGTGGACAAATAAAATGACCAAAAAATCCACACCGCATATTGTTTATTCAATTGGATATTTTGGTAATTTCAAAAGCTTCAAATGAGAGTATTCCTATTATATATAGATATACAAACCTTTACCTCACTCGTATGAGAAATCTAATTAAACGACTTAGTAAAACAAGTGGTATGAAACGCTTGCGTTTACTTCGTTGGTTAATTCTTGGACTTGTTCGATTGAATCTCTTGTGACAATTTTCTAGTGGAGATCTACAATTTGTTCGCAAATATTTAAGTTAAGCTAGTGGTTATGGGTCATGATGCTAAACTCATATATTTAATAGCTTATTGTAATTGACACTTCTTGATGATCGATGATGATCATTTTAAGGTTTAGACTAGCAATGTGCGATGTCTCTTTGTCTATGTGGAGGACTGTTCCTTATTTTATTGAGCTTCGTCTCATTTCTTCGTGGGCTAGCGACCCATGTACTTTTAATATGTTTCGATTCATTGGATGTACCGTTTGTACTACATCGATGTCTCGGCTTTTCGATTCATTTGACGTACCGTGTGTACTACGTCGATGTTCCGAATTGTTGGTGTTTTGATTCATTGGATGTACCGTTTGCACTACATCAATGCCTTTGCTATTTGATTCGTTGGATGTACCGGTTGCACTACATCAATGTCTTTGCTTTTTGATTCATTGGATGTACCGTTTGCACTACATCAATGTCTTTGCTATTTGATTCATTGGATGTACCGTTTGCACTACATCGATGTCTTTGCTTTTTGATTCATTTGATGTACCGTTTGCACTACATCAATGTCTTGGCTTTTTGGATTCATTGGATGTACCATTTGCACTACATCAATGTCTTGGCCAACCTTTTCTTGTGATTCCTGGATTTCTATATGATGATTTTTGGAATTTATGTTTCACCACCTTTTTCAGTTGGCATTGATGTGTATGTCATTTATTGTGGCTTGGTGAATTAAATAAAGAATATGATATTCTTTTTGATGCTATGAGATTTTTGAGACTTTGTATGACTTTCGTGATTCTCTAATGTATACCAGTCGTAGTATGACATTTTTGGTTATCATACATTTTAATATTATATCTCTTCTTATATCTCATTTTATCTGATAATTATAGCTAGTCTGATCCGTTTATTATTTTCTTATTAAATAATACTCGGATAAGACTGAGATTTTACAGTTGCTTCCTCGTGTCTTCTTATCTGGGTCCATCATCTGATCTTTTTCCTAACTACTTTATTTTAGTAGTTTTTTGTTGTATACAATTAAGATATAGACTCCTTGATGTATACATATTTTTGTCTAGCACTTGTATCTATTCCTTTGTGATATTGTGGCTCTTGATAGACCACTACTTTGATGTACACTTTTGTGTGTAATATTCACATCTATTTCTGCCTATGTGATATGAATTATCTGTGACTGATTTATGTTATGCTTATTTCTATAATTGTTTCCGAAGATATTATAGCCACTGTGTAGTAGCTTTGAGTATTGCATCGGTATGTCGGATTTCCTCTTGAAAAAATGCATGTTATATTTTATCTGGCATATCGGTACTCGCACAAAGCAATTACACGGATGGTCGCTCCTCAACAGCCTTATTCTCCACGCTAGTTGACGGTACTACACCGTAGTGTCCTTGGTTAGCGTGGGTATAGAGGTGGGGCGTCACAGCTTAGTATCAGAGCCAAACTTCGGAACAATAAGGAATATTATAACAAGGATCATTGTCCTAAGTCTTTCTTAGGAGTCGTGCTTTAGGATTTTACTCGTATCTTCGTACCGTTCTATCCTATTTCCTTTTATGATTCCTTGTTTTATCTATCACGATTGCTTGATCGCATCTTTTCTCGCATGAACCTTATTGATCTACATCGAGTCCAAGTGGCTTCTAGTATGCTCCAAGAGAGAGCATTAGATTGGTATGAGCTTTTAATTTCTGAAATCGTTGAAGCGGATCTCACTTGGGAGCAATTCCGAGAAAGATTCGAATTGATATTCGTGCCGGGGGCTGAAAAAGTAACTTTAGCACGACGTTTTATTGACCTTGTCAAGGTGAATCTTCTGTGACAGACTATGTCGCATGTAACGACCCAGAATTTTGGGCAATATCAATTTAATAATTTGTATAAATAATTTAACTGGTTTGATAATTTTTCTTTATGATTTTAATTTAAACTGATAAATTTAATCCTTTTATGGTTAATAAATATTTAATCTGATAATTGTGATCAATATCGTTTTAACAATTTAAAATATGATAAGGATAATTTTTTTAAAAGTTAATGAAATTTTATTCTGTTTATAATATATACATTTGATATATATTGTGAATAGAAGATCTTTTTAATTAATGATTGAAGTTTCAAATTGTAATATATATGTATGTATATGTTATAATTTGAGTTGTTTTGAAATTTAATTTAATCTATTAATAATTGATGTATGAATGAATATTTTAATTTTAAAGTTTTGTTTTAAAAAAAGCTTAATACTTTTTAAAAGTTAATTTAAGATTAATTCAATTGTTTTAAAAATATAAAGATAATTGTTTATTTTAATATGATAGTTTGAAAAGAGATTTAATCAATGTTTTATTTTTTTGTTTCCTTTAAAATGTTTAAATTGAAATGGTTATAAATATATAAAGTTATAAATAAAATCTTTTTAAAATAATCTCTTAAATTTAGAATAATTTGTAAACATAAGTAGTAATAAATAAATTACTAAATTCACATTCACATAAATATAAAATATAATTATCTTTGTAATAAGGTTTTAAGTACAATTATGCAAGGATTTAACAGTTGTAAAACTTAGAAGCTCATGGTAATGACAATTGTAAGAATGTAAACAAGTGGCAACATATAGTTCTAATTTTTATTAAATATTTTTAAGAAGAAAACAAGTTTTTTTCCTAACACTTTCATTCTCTTTACTTTCCTTAACTCAAATAAATGGCAACCAACAAACTACTTTCTCAAATCTGAAAGATTTAAAATCTAAAACCTGAATTTGAAACCAAAGGCAACTCAAACCTGTAATTAAAAGCAATTCTGCAAAGCAAAAGCAAAATCTGCAACCTGCAAATGCTAATAGATCTTCAACCTCAAATTTGTAAAATGAATCTGCATTTCAAAGTAAAGTTTCAACCTGCATTGAGTTTAACCTGCAAGTTTCAACATTCTAAATCAAAGGATTTCAAAGCATGCATAGATTTAAAGTTATTCAAGCCTGGAAATTAAACAAACTGCTCTGCATATATATTAGAGATGAGTAAATGAAATTTTAAAAACAGTTTTATCCTAGATTTTTATGTTGTTCTTGAGATGAAATCATGATGTTGTATCTGGATTCTTGGATTTAATTGATGTATGTTGGTGTTTGAGTGTTTGATAATATTGAGATGCCTGCAGTAATCATAAAATATATGTTCTGTATATTTATAACAGTTCAATTGCCATAGCAGGTGCAATAACTAGATTTTGAACTCGAATTTATCTTTGATTTATAAATAGAAGATGTTTGTAATTATATAACTTTTCATCTAAAAATGTTTATAAGTTTTTAAAATGAAATAATGGTTCAGAAATTTCAAAATTGCAGTAAAAATCAAATTGGGTTAAAAATTTATGAACTTAATCTTTAGTTTTGATTGCATGATTGGAATAGCATCAATAAATCATGATTTTTAGTACTTGTATCATGATATTTAGTTGGGTATTTCGTATGTAATTGGGGTTTATTCAAAAAATTGGGTTTTAGTGATTTGCCAATGATCCATGTGACAATTGATGCTGGATCTTTGATCTAAGCTTGTTTTCGTGTTGTGGATATTGGGAAAAATGAAATTAAAATTTTCAAATGTTTAATTTGATCGGAATTTAGCAAAGCAGGGTTTTTTACATGCTTTCGGCAGAGCTTGGTTGTCGTTATCTTTGCGACATGAAGATGGGACCGGAGGCATTCGCTTTTCAGGAGAAGGTAGCTCGTGACGTAGAGCTTCGATGGAGAGGGTCGGCGAGGTATAACGTCGTCACGGTGGTTGGTAGTGGAAGGATTTATAAAGGTGGTCTGCTGCAGTTTTCGAGCTATCGGTTGAAATTTTGATTCTTGAGTTCGTTGTTGGATCTGGGTTGATAATCGAGATGTTGGGGTTACGTGTGATGGTGGTTGGTCGTCGCGCAGATCATCAGTGGCCGGAGGAGTCGTGAAACGTGCACCGTGTTTGCACCGTGCACTGTGAAGTTTTGTGTTTTGGGAAGATGGAGTTTTTCTCAGGATAGCTCTCGTGTTTTCAGGGAGAAGACTCGAAGCGAGGGATCTTGGGGTTGTCTTCGGGGCTGTCGCGTGGGATTGGAGTGATTTACTCGGGTATTTAGGGTGTTGCTTCTAGTTAGGTACTGTGTAGATACTAAGAGCAGAATTTACTTGTTGTTTAGTAAATAAGATCAAGCTTTAAATTATAAACGAATTTTACAAAAGAAAACAGAATTTCAAAGGTGATAGTTGAATTTAATTTCAAATTTAAAAAGGTTTTAAGATGTTTGAATTTTTAAAAATAATTATCTTAATTAAGTTTTAAAATTTAAATTTAAAAGAGTGTTTTGAATTTAATTATTTAATCAAAGTTTTAAGTTAAATTTTAAAATAATGTTTCAAATTCTATTTAAAATGAATAAGTTTTACTTAGATAATTAATTGGTTTTAGATTTTAAATGAGTTATTTTCAAATAAAGGTAAATAATATAATTTTGTTCGTTTTTAAGCTACTAAATTTGATTAAATTCAAATAATTTATTTACAGATAATTAAGGTTAAATTAGTTGGATATGACTTAAGAATACTTAATTAAGTATAATTGTTAACAAGTAAGAAATTAATTAACATTTATGCTTTTCTTAATTATTAATTAATGATTTTCTTTAATTATAAGAAGATTAGTTAATTAATTAATTGTTTAATTAATTTTAAATAATTAGTTAATTGTTTATTTAATTTTAAATAATCACTTAATTATGGATTAATTAAGTATAATTACTTAATAAAGTAATTAATGGTTAATAATTGAATGTAATTAAGAAGGTAATTACTTATGGAAGTAATTCAAGTGGAAGTGATTAATGGATAATCACATGATGTTATTAATTGAGGATTAATTAATATAGTTGTTTTAAAGTTAATTTATTATGGAGTAATCAATTAAGAATTATTTAATGATGGAATTAATAATTTGTTAAGTAATTAATTAAGAGATTAATTAATATTTATTAATGAAAGTAATTTGAGACCATTACTTATGTAAGTAATTTAGAGTTAATTACTTAACTAATTTTAGTTAATTAATTAATATGATTAATTAATGAAGGAATGTGATTAATTTAAGATTAATTTATAAGTGTAATTAATCAAAATTGTAATTAATTAATAAAGTAATTAATTAAGGATTTATTTATTAATTTAATTGTTTAATAATTACTTAATGAAGTAATTAAAGATTAATTAATTGGATTAATTAATCAAGAATTAATATAATTAATTAAGAAGTTAATTAATTAAGATAAATATTACAAATTGTTAATTACTAATTATGATTAATGAGTTGATTAATTATAAGTTAATTAGTTACTTAATTAAAGTATTATTAATTAATAAGGATCACTAATGAATGTGATTAATGATATTAATCAAGGTTGATTAATGTAAGTAATTAATTTAAGGGTGATTAATTATTGTAATTAATTGAGGTATAATGCAATTAATTATAGTTAATTAATAGAAGTAAATGAATGATCATTAATTATTGTAGTTAATGATAGTAATTAAGGATTAATTACTAAATATGGTTAAGGATAATTACTTGAATGTAATTAAATAAAATTAATCAAGGGTGATTAATTAGTGAAGATCATGAGAGATGATTAATTTATCTGGAATAATAATTAATGAAGAAGGATTATAGTAATTCAATTGATTAAGAGATAATCAATTCTGTTTTGGATGTTTGATTAATATGGATTGATTGATTAATATTGGTTAATTGATTGATATTGGATGATCAATATTTAGAGATTGATATTGTATGATTGGTTGATATTGGATGTTTGATATTGGTTTGATACTGGATGATTTGGATATATCTGTTATGTGATATGCTGCTTTGTGAAAATGAACATTGATATGAATTATCTCTTGTGATAATATGATTCATCTATCTGTTTATATCATCCGTAATATGAGTTTAAATTGTTTAAACCCTTAAGTATAACTTGGACATTAAAATGGCGTTTGGTTTCGGTGAGACCGGGATCGGATTTCCATATTTGGAATCCGAAAACCACATCGATTCCAATTAAACGTTAGGTCGTGAATCCAAGTGGAGCAAGTGATGACTCAAGGTGTAGGGACTATACGTCAGTATAACTCTGTGGGTGATTCTGTAATGAGTTTGACGGAATAGTACTTATAGATTCGAGATGGTGATTCAGAGTGCAAGGGCTATGGTCGTTGACTCTGAGGATGATTCCAAAATGAGTGCAACGAGATAGTGCCTTCGGTTTCGTTCGAACCCGGAACGAACTTGTATGGATTGAATGCTTTCAGAACATCGTCAGGTGGACGATGAGCATTCTAAGATAGATGTATTCTATAAAGGTAATCGTAACCTCAAGCCTCATTAAACGGGAATGGCTAAAACAGGGGAGGTGTAGCAAAGCTTCGTGGGTAGCCCCCACTTGAGAGCGAGATTTACCCCTGTCTAGAGGTCCCTTTCTATTTCGGCTTAGTGTGTGGTTGGTCGCGCCAACTACGGGGTGGTCTTGTTCGGGACTGTCAGTAATGGATGGTTCCGGCCTTGTGTTGCAGGGGAGCGGGCGTACTCCTCGGTACGTTGATCTAGGCCACGTACTGTGACGGGCGGTACCCCAGTAGCCCTGCCATTGATGGAAAACCATTCTTCCTACGAGACCCTATGGTTTTGATTGTATTACCCACTTTTGTGGCTAGTAGCTGGAATTTAATAGATGTAACGATTTCGGCTATTTCATATTTACTTGAAAACCCTAGACACTATTATAATATCACTGGATATCCTATCAAATGTTTTGGTTAGCGTAAGGTAAAAAACTTTTCCATGTTTATATGTGGGAAGTCTTACGTGATACCCTTTCTTTTCAAAAGGTTTTCCAAAGTTAAGCAATTTTAACCCGTTTACTCACACCAGACCCCTGTCTGACCCGAGTGTTTATTTTATGTTTTATTATACTCTTGGGTACTCATATTATGTAGGAGTAGTCAAGTGATTCAGGTTTGCTTGACGAATTTTGGAGGAGATATGGAGCAGGAGGCTTCGACGTGTAGATATATATTGGTTCCGCTGTGTTTGTTTAGTATCTGTTTCTGTTGTACTTGAGTTGTATAGTTAGACAGGTGTTTATAACTGTCTATTATCTGTTGTTTAAGTTGTGTACTCTGATGAAATAGGACACTATGTAATATTTTATGTGATATATTATATTTTATTCGTTCCGCTGTGAGTTCTCTGATGTTGTTTGTGTTCTTCTTTCTCTTTCTTTTTCTTCTTCTATCCCTTTCTTTCTTCAAGATGATGCAATTTCCTGGAGATAGGAAGTCGGGTCGTCTCATTTGGTATCAGAGCATTTGGCTGAGTGAATACCTAGGCTCTGAAGTGTGTCTTTCTTTAGGGAGCATTAGATTGAGTGAATACCTAGGCTCTGTAGTGGTTTCTTTCTTGAGTGAGTATACTTGTAATTTTTATATATAACTATATATATTTATATCTACCTAATTTGTTGGGTTATCTTTTCGGATTTTCCAACATAATTTGTATAGGTAGATGGAGTAGTGGTGTGTGTGTAACACGACTACCACTGATGGAAGAGGTCCATATGTTTGAGGTTGGAAGTATTTGTCGAGACTGTAGACCTAATACCGTCTCGAGTGAGTATAGTTTGGAGTAAGGATTTCTCAGATATCCAAAGGAAATCTTTTTAAAGATTCGGGGTTTATCTTTGGAGTGTAAGTTTGGATTTCGCTCGGGTAAGCGAATTTTTCTTGAGTTTGGATTTGTCGGAAGTGCAGAAATAAGTGATGGTATCTTGGTAACTACATGATGAGATGTAGTATCCTTGGACATTTTTTTGAAGATGTTTTCTTTTAAAGCAGTTTTAAAAGTAGTTGAGGAGCAGTCTTTACCTGCTGCAGGGAAGACTCGTTTGTGTAAAAGTTTTCCAGATCTTTAGCAAGGAGGTTGGCTGTTTTGGAATATGAGACTAAGGTCTATAAGTTATTTGCTTTGGCATGGTCTCATTTGTTATTCCCTAAGGAAAGCGGGATATGGATGCTTGGTTTGGAGTCCGAGTTTGTTGAGAAGTTGTCTGCCAATCTCAGAGGTCAGTTGTGTGGTTTGTTGATGGTTTTGGAGTTGAGAAACCCTAGGATTAGAAGCCTTTGGTTAGCTGTGGCAGCAGTGCAACTCGAAGTGTTCGGTGTGCTGTCGAAAAAGTCTTTTAGCCTTATAGTATCTTTAAGGTAGAGTTTGGAAGCAGTAGTGTAGCTTGTTTCTCCGATGGTTCAGGAATCTTTGAGGTTCTTCTATCAGCAGTCCAGGCTGATGATCGAAGTTTTCTTGAAGGGTTAACCTTGTTTGGAAAAGCTTAAAGCTGTTCTAATTGGTAAAGTGGGGACGGTTTTATTTGGAATTCGAATTCGGTAGGATCGCAAAAGTGACTTGCGATTAGTTTGGGAATTTATCTGAGCAATCTTTTGTTTGAGACTGAGGATTCTCATGAGAGGTAGGAGCTACTGAGGTACTAAGAAGGTTGTCTACATCTAGAGTTGAGTTCCATATTGTTTTGGTTCCCGAAGTAATTTTGGTGGTCAACCTAGTAGTAGAGTTGGTGTAGCAGCTTAGAATATTTTTGGATTGGTTCGATCTAGTTTATGAGTTTGGATTTCTGTTATAAGGTTGTGTGACTGAGTCGGATGAGTAACTCAGATTATTATGGATTTGATGAAAAAGGTTTCTGAATTCAGTGGATAAGTTTGTATTCGTGTTCATCAGCAGTACTCTCATCTATTTCAGATTCAGAGTTGTGCAGCGGAAGCGAGGTAGCAGCTGTACAAGGAAGGAAGCAAGTTCAATTTGCTATTGCTTGAGTAGTAGAGCTTGAGTTCTGGATTTCGACGGATTTTGGAAGACTTTTATGTTGAATAGGATCTAGGAACTGTTTGCTTTGGTCTAGTTGTTTCTGGGAGTATCAGCATGGGTTGAGCTGATCAGGAAGAAGATTGGTAGTCCAGGATTGTCTGTTGAGTTATACAGATATGAGATAAAAAGTTTGGTATTTGAAGTTGGAGACTTCATTGTTGTTAAGAATTCTCTGGTTAAGAGAGATAAAATTGGATAAGATTGGTTGGTTAGTGCTGAGGCATTTGAAGATTTCTTATCTGCGTTTTTGATAGGTTAAGATTGAATTACCAGTTTGGACAGCTGGAATTCATTGTGTATCACGTATCTCTGAGAGAATACGTGTATGATTCATCATTGGTTATTGAATCTGTAGTTCAGTTGGAGTTGGATGTTGAGATGG
Organism: Allium cepa; assembly: GCA_030765085.1. Classification (NCBI taxonomy): domain Eukaryota; kingdom Viridiplantae; phylum Streptophyta; class Magnoliopsida; order Asparagales; family Amaryllidaceae; genus Allium; species Allium cepa. The sequence continues at coordinate 759,853,938 of CM060937.1, read as the reverse complement.
ATTTGGGAGTAATCTTATGTTCTGTTCAGATTGATTGATCTAGGGATGAGAGGAGCTCTGGTTTTTGGTGGTGTAGTTTGCTGAGTTTGTGTAGAGCTAGTCTCCCGGTGATTTATACTTGGGGAACTCGAGATAGTGATAGAAGATTTATTCTAATTTGTGTCAGAATAACTAGTTAAATTTGTTTGTTTATTTGATTGCTATGGTTGTTAGTAATTGGTTGTTAGAAAGGCTTTGCTAATTTAAATTAAAATCTGTGTTGGGTTATTAAATTACCTTGGCTTTTAAATTTCGGGGACGAAATTCTTTTAAGGGGGGAGCATTGTAACGACCCGGAATTTTGGGCAATATCAATTTAATAATCTGTATAAATAATTTAACTGGTTTGATAATTTTTCTTTATGATTTTAATTTAAACTGATAAACTTATTCTTTTTATGGTTAATAAATATTTAATCTGATAACTGTGATCAATATCTTTTTAACAATTTAAAATATGATAAGGATTATTTTTTTCAAAAGTTAATGAAATTTTATTCTATTTATAATATATACATTTGATATATATCGTGAATAGAAGAGCTTCTAAATTAAAGATTGAAGTTTCAAATTATAATATATATATGTATGTATATGTTATAATTTGAGTTGTTTTGAAATTTAATTTAATCTATTATAATTGATGTATGAATGAATATTTTAATTTTAAAGTTTTGTTTTAAAAAAACTTAATATTTTTCAAAAGTTAATTTAAGATTAATTCAATTGTTTCAAAAATATAAAGATAATTGTTTATTTTAATATGATAGTTTGAAAAGAGATTTAATCAATGTTTTATTTTTTTGTTTCCTTTAAAATGTTTAAATTGAAATGGTTATAAATATATAAAGTTATAAATAAACTCTTTTTAAAATAATCTCTTAAATTTAGAATAATTTGTAAACATAAGTAGTATATAAATAAATTACTAAATTCACATTTACACAAATATAAAATATAATTATCTTTGTAATAAGGTTTTAAGTACGATTATGCAAGGATTTAACACTTGTAAAACTTAGAAGCTCATGGTAACGACATTTGTAAGAATGTAAACAAGTGGCAACATATAGTTCTAATTTTTATTAAATATTTTTAAGAAGAAAACAAGTTTTTTTCCTAACACTTTCAGTCTCTTTACTTTCCTTAACTCAAATAAATGGCAACCAACAAACTACTTTCTCAAATCTGAAAGATTTAAAATCTAAAACCTGAATTTGAACCAAAGACAACTCAAACCTGTAATTAAAAGCGATTCTGCAAAGCAAAAGCAAAATCTGCAACCTGCAAATGCAAACAGATCTTCAACCTCAAATCTGTAAAATGAATCTGCATTTCAAAGTAAAGTTTCAACCTGCATGGAGTTCAACTTGCAAGTTTCAACATTCTAAATCAAAGGATTTCAAAGCATGCATAGATTTAAAGTTATTCAAGCCTGGAAATTAAGCAAACTGCTCTGCATATATATCAGAGGTGAGTAAAGGAAATTTTAAAAACAGTTTTATCCTAGATTTTTATGTTGTTCTTGAGATGAAATCATGATGATGTATCTGGATTCTTGGATTTAATTGATGTATGTTGGTGTTTGAGTGTTTGATAATACTGAGATGCCTGCAGTAATCATAAAATATATGTTCTGTATATTTATAACAGTTCAATTGCCATAGTAGGTGCAATAACTAGATTTTGAACTCGAATTGATCTTTGATTTATAAATAGAAGATGTTTTTAATTATACAACTTTTCATCTAAAAATGTTTACAAGTTTTTAAAATGAAATAATGGTTCAGAAATTTCAAAATTACAGTAAAAATCAAATTGGGTTAAAAATTTATGAACTTAATCTTTAGTTTTGATTACATGATTGGAATAGCATCAGGAAATCATGATTTTTAATACTTGTATCATGATATTTAGTTGGGTATTTCGTATGTAATTGGGGTTTATTCAAAAAATTGGGTTTTAGTGATTTGCCAATGATCCAGGTGACAATTGATGATGGATCTTTGATCAAAGCTTGTTTTCATGTTGAGGATATTGGGAAAAATAAAAATAAAACATTCAAATGTTTAATTTGATCGGAATTTAGCAAAGTAGGGTTTTTTTACATGCTTTCGGCTGGGCTTGGTTGTCGTTATCTTTGCGACATGAAGATGGGACCGGAGGCGTTCGCTTTTCAGGAGAAGGTAGCTCGTGACGTAGAACTTCGATGGAGAGGGTGGCGAAGTATAACGTCGCCATGGTGGTTGGTAGTGGAAGGATTTATGAAGGTGGTCTGTTGAAGTTTTCGAGCCATCGGCCGAAATTTTGATTCTCGAGTTCGTTGTTGGACCTGGGTTGATAATCGAGATGTTGGGGTTACGTGTGATGGTGGTTGGTCGTCGCGCAGATCATCAGTGGGCGGAGGAGTCGTGCAACGTGCACCATGTTTGCACCGTGCACTGTGAAGTTTTGTGTTTTGGGAAGATGGAGTTTTTCTCAGGATAGCTCTCGTGTTTTCAGGGAGAATACTCGTAGCGATTGGTCTTGGGGTTGTCTTCGGGGGCTGTCGCGTGGGATTGGAGTGATTTACTCGGGTATTTAGGGTGTTGCTTCTAGTTAGGTACTGTGTAGATACTAAGAGCAGAATTAACTTGTTGTTGAGTAAATAACATCAAGCTTTAAATTATAAACGAATTTTATAAAAGAAAACAGAATTTCAAAGGTGATAGTTGAATTTAATTTCGAATTTAAAAAGGTTTTAAGATGTTTGAATTTTTAAAAATAATTATCTTAATTAAGTTTTAAAATTTAAATTTAAAAGAGTGTTTTGAATTTAATTATTTAATCAAAGTTTTAAGTTAAATTTTTAAATAATGTTTCAAATTCTATTTAAAATGAATAAGTTTAACTTAGTTAATTAATGGGTTTTAGATTTCAAATGTGTTATTTTCAAATAAAGGTAGATAATATAATTTTGTTTGTTTTTAAGTTACTAAATTTGATTAAATTCAAATAATTTATTTAAAGATAATTAAGGTTAAATTAGTTGGATATGACTTAAGAATACTTAGTTAAGTATAATTGTTAACAAGTAAGAAATTAATTAAGATTTATGCTTTTCTTAATTATTAATTAAAGATTTTCTTTAACTATAAGAAGATTCAGAAACATGTAAACATCTATTTTTCAACTGTTCTTTTTCTAAGCATGTGTGGTGCTGGATCATAACCATAATGGGAGACCCTATAACGCATAGAAATGTTCACATTTCAATCACAGATGCCATTGCATATATAACTCGGAAATTTGCAGCTAACAACATAAAGAAAGATATCATAATAGCTGCGCTTAGCTCCTCTGTTTGGTTCATTTGGAAAAGCAGAAATTCTATCATTTTTAACAATGAAAGGATAGACAAAATCACGGCCTGTAATACCATAAAATTCAAGGTTCGCGACATTATCATTAACAGATCCAAGTTTTTCAGTCAAAGCATAATTAACACTGATGATATCATTCAGAAATGGGAGATTTTACCTCTGCGAGTTGACCTTACCTTGACCAAAAACCCCAACTTCCCAAATACAGCATCATCCTCTAGATACATGATTGATAGAGAAGATAATGAAACTAAGAGCTCGAGATTGTCTAGACGCACTGATAGTATTATCACTATCGTTGATAGAGAAGAAAGATTGCCTGGTAGAGAGAATGAGCCGCCATGAGTTGCTAGGTTTTCGCAAAGAATTTAGGGCATTGGTTTTGAGTATACGGGTCGCTTATTGTCCATCTGTTTATTATGTATATACAGTGTATGTAATGTTTTGACATTATCAATAAAGTGTTTGATCCTTTTTCAAAAAAAAAACTGTAAGAAGATTAGTTAATTAATTAATTGTTTAATTAATTTTAAATAATTAGTAAATTGTTTATTTAATTTTAAATAATCACTTAATTATGGATTAATTAAGTATAATTACTTGATAAAGCAATTAATGGTAAATAATTGAATGTAATTAAGAAGGTAATTACTTATGGAAGTAATTCAAGTGGAAGTGATTAATGGATAATCACATGATGTTATTAATTAAGGATTAATTAATATAGTTTTTTTAAAGTTCATTTATTATGGAGTAATCAATTAAGAATTATTTAATGATGGAATTAATTATTTGTTAAATAATTAATTAAGAGAATAATTAAGATTTATTAATGAAAGTAATTTGAGACAATTACTTATGTAAGTAATTAAGAGTTAATTACTTAATCAATTTTAGTTAATTAATTAATGTGATTAATTAATGAAGGGATGTGATTAATTTAAGATTAATTTCTAAGTGTAATTAATTAAAATTGTAATTAATTAAGGATTTATTTATTAATTTAATTGTTTAATAATTACTTAATGAATTAATTAAAGATTAATTAATTGGATTAATTAATCAAGAATTAATATAATTAATTAAAAAGTTAATTAATTAAGATAAATATTAAAAATTGTTAATTACTAATTATGATTAATGAGTTGATTAATTAAAAGTGAATTAGTTAATTAATTAAAGTATTATTAATTAATAAGGATCACTAATGAATGTGATTAATGATATTAATCAAGGTTGATTAATATAAGTAATTAATTTAAGGGTGATTAATTATTGTAATAAATTGAGGTATAATGCAATTAATTATAGTTAATTAATAGAAGTAAATGAATGATCATTAATTATTGTAGTTAATGATAGTAACTAAGGATTAATTACTAGATATGGTTAAGGATAATTACTTGAATGTAATTAAATAAAATTAATCAAGGGTGGTTAATTAGTGAAGATCATTAGAGATGATTAATTTATTTGGAATAATAATTAATAAAGAAGGATTATAGTAATTCAGTTGATTAAGAGATAATCAATTCTGTTTTGGATGTTTGATTAATATGGGTTGATTGATTAATATTGGTTAATTGATTGATATTGGATGATCAATATTTGGAGATTGATATTGTATGATTGGTTGATATTGGATGTTTGATATTGGTTTGATACTGGATGATTTGGATATATCTGTTATGTGATATGTTGCTTTGTGAAAATGAATATTGATATGAATTATCTCTTGTGATAATATGATTCATCTATCTGTTTATATCATCCTGAATATGAGTTTAAATTGTTTAAACCCTTAAGTATAACTTGGACATTAAAATGGTGTTTGGTTTCGGTGAGACCGAGATCGGATTTCCATATTTGGAATCCGAAAACCACATCGATTCCAATTAAATGTTAGGTCGTAAATCCAAGTGGAGCAAGTGAAGACTCAAGGTGTAAGGGCTATACGCCAGTATAACTCTGTGGGTGATTCCGTAATGATTTTGACGGAATAGTACTTATAGATTCGGGATGGTGATTCAGAGTGCAAGGGCTATGGTCGTTGACTCTGAGGATGATTCCAAAATGAGTGCAACGAGATAGTGCCTTCGGTTTCGTTCGAACCCGAAACGAACTTGTATGGATTGAATGCTTTCAGAACATCGTCAGGTGGACGATGAGCATTCTAAGATAGATGCATTCTATAAAGGTAATCGTAACCTCAAGCCTCATCAACCGGGAATGACTAAAACAGGGGAGGTGCAGCAAGGCTTCGTGGGTAGCCCCCACTTGAGAGCGAGATTTACCCCTGTCTAGAGGTCCCTTTCTATTTCGGCTTAGTGTGTGGTTGGTCGCGCCAACTACGGGGTGGTCTTGTTCGGGACTGTCCAGTAAGGGATGGTTCCAGCCTTGTGTTGCAAGGGAGAGGGCATACTCCTCGATACGTTGTTCTAGGCCACGTACTATGACGGGCGATACCCCAGTAGCCCTGCCATTGATGGAAGCCCATTCTTCCTACGAGACCCTACAGTTTTGATTGTATTATCCACTTTTGTGGCTAGTAGCTGGAATTTAATAGATGTAACAATTTCCGCTATTTCATATTTACTTGAAAACCCTAGACACTATTATAATATCATTGGATATCCTATCAAATGTTTTGGTTAGCGTAAGGTAAAAAAACTTTTCCATGTTTATGTGTGGGAAGTCTTACGTGATACCCTTTCTTTTCAAAAGGTTTTCCAAAGTTAAGCAATTTTAACCCGTTTACTAACACCAGACCCCTGTCTGACCCGAGTGTTTATTTTCTGTTTTATTAAACTCTTGGGTACTCATATTATGTATGAGTAGTCAAGTGATTCAGGTTTGCTTGACGAATTTTGGAGGAGATATGGAGCAGGTGGCTTCGACGTGTAGATATATATTGGTTCCGCTGTGTTTGTTTAGTATCTGTTTCTGTTGTACTTGAGTTGTATAGTTAGACATGTGTTTATAACTGTCTATTATCTGTTGTTTAAGTTGTGTACTTTGATGAAATAGGATACTATGTAATATTTTGTGTGATATATTATATTTTATTCGTTCCGCTGTGAGTTCTCTGATGTTGTTTGTGTTCTTCTTTCTCTTTCTTTTTCTTCTTCTATCCCTTTCTTTCTTCAAGATGATGCAATTTCCTGGAGATAGGAAGTCGGGTCATCTCATCGCATCTTTCGAATCTCTGTCCAAATACGGGGTTGAGTACATTAATACCCCATTGAAGAAAAATCAGAGATTTGTCTATGGCTTGAATAAGAATCTTAAGAAGCCATTACTTCTAAAACTTGAGGTTTCATTTGATCAGCTTAATGATATCGCTCTTCATCTTGAAGAGGCCGATAATGAAGGTGATGTTGAAGTTGTGCGTGCCCAACAGAACTTCGACAATAACTTGAAGAGGCCTATCAAATTCAAAAGCCCCAATTCTAATAAGAAAGGGAAGCAACAAACTCCGGTAGCAAAGACTCCTACCTCTAGTCGTGGACGATGCTACAATTGTGGTTCCACAAACCACTATGCAAGGGAATGCCCGAAACCCCTCTTTTGTCGTTATTGCAAAGGTTTGGGTCATCTTTTATCTTCGTGTCCTAAGCTTCCAAGCAAGAGAGAAGGAAAGCTGCAAGCCCCTAGCAACTCTTCTCTTGGTCAAGGTATTTCTCATTCAATCCTTGATTACGTTTGTTTTGTGATTATCCTTTTTTAAGTTCTTGTTGATAGGAGTTCATCTCATTATTTTATATCAAAAGAACTTGCTGATTCTTTTTCTTTAAAAATATTTTAGGCTTGATGTCTTCGTTGAGAACTGTGAATCCGGATGGATCCGCAACACTCAATTTGCTTTCTATTGATGTCGAAATTATTTTATGTGATTTTTCTTTCCTAGCCGATATTTTTACTTAGGCTTCGGAATTAATTTTTTTTTGAAAGGATTGGATTAATCATTATGAAGCCCATATCCTATTTTCCCGAGTGGACTATTCATCCTCGACATTTTTAACCTGTTAAGCACATTTCTATTTTTCCTTTGTGAGTTTGATTCCAACTTGATGGCATCATTTTATTCTTTAAGCCCGCATGGTGAGGAAAGTGTCATTTCTCTTATCTAAATGATTTGTTAAACTTTCTGGTATTTTGAGCTTGTCTTAGGATTATCACCTAAGTAATCTTTTGCGTGGTGCTAAGGTCTTTTCAGTTTGACTTTACCACCGGTTTTCATTTGCTACGAGTTGCGAAGTTAGCATTCCACTTACCGCATTCCACAGTTGTTACGATTCCTATGAATGAATTATCATGTCATTCAATTTATCCAGCTTATTTCATACATTTTATGTATCGAGCATTCTATCGAATATCTCGATGACTCCATTTTTGCATTTATTGATTTTGGATGAAAATTGCAATTTAAATTTTTGCAAATCTTTTTCATAAGATTTATTTATAAGTATAACTGAATTTTTGTTCTTAAAACAAACAAAGAGAATTCTTAAAAGTTGTTAGAAAACATGTTTATCATATAGAAGATGGTTTTGTGATTGTATTGCCCATTGAGTGCTTTGAGAATTCTAGTCGATGCGCTTGATCAACATTATCGATAAGAATCTCCTAAACGCTTTAATGAGACAGTCAGACACGATATATTGACTTGTAAAAATATAAAATTATGTAGAAAGATTATTACATAAAAATGGAAATGTGATTTTGAAAGTTTTAACTTTTCGGGAAAGAAGATTATTTAAAAGAAATTCTTTCTTTTCGAAACTCTTATTCTTGTGATTCTCGAGGGGAACCAAGACTTTGTCTTTTGTACCGATGCTTATCGTATTGGTTTGAGTGTCGTTCTCTTGCAAGGGAGAACGTGCTATCAATTATGTTTCTAAATCATTAAAGCCGATCGAGACTAGATATGCCGCTCATGATCTAATGCTCGCGGCTATGGTTTTCGCTTTTAGAATTTTTCCATCATCATTTTTGGAGGAGAAATTTGTTCTCCATCTCGATCATAAATCTTTGGAATATTTATTTTCTCATAAGGAACTTCATGTTGACTTGAGTTCCTGGCATCTTATGATCTTGATGTTCTTTTATTCCCGAAAGGGAAATCGTGTTGCCAATGCATTTAGTCGTAAGCAACGAGTGGTTGATTCTTTGATGATTTTTGAAAGGAATTATCTTTTTATCAAGTTCATCAGACGTTTTGATGTACTTTGTTTTATTGAGTTTCATCTCATTTCTTTTATGGACTAGCGTCCGATGTTCTTTTATGGTGTTCGGTTCATTGGACGTACCGTTTTTGTACTGCGTCTATGTTCCGAATTATTTGAGCTTCGGTTCATTGGACGTACCGTTTTTGTACTGCGTCGGTGTTCCGAAGAATTATTTGAGCTTCGATTCATTGAACGTACTGTTTTTGTACTATGTCGGTGTTCCGAAATTATTCGAGCTTTGGATCATCTGGCGTACCGTTTTGAACTACGCTGTTGTCCCAAATTTTTTGAATTCCTAGCTTCTTGGGCATACTATTATTATACTACGTCATTGCACCAGCTCAATTTTCTGATATTCATGACGTTTTCTCACGTCTTTCTACTACGGAAATGCCTTAGGGATTTCGATTTTTATTCTTGAGCCCGATGTTATTGAGGAAATTGAAGTTTCACCAGGTTTGATTTATGAGCAACATTCCATTCGCATCATTGCTTCGGAGGTTGAGCGCCTTCGGAATAAAGATGTTCTTCTTGTGAAAGTTCAATGGTTCTCAGATCATGAGGATCGCGCTTGGGAATCCTGGGAATTCATCGTGCGAACCCGTTCGGACTTACTCTTTCATGCTCTTTATGGTGAACTTCTTATTTCAAAATTCTTTTATGTTGATATGCTTTTATGGTTGTTACTATTTATTTTCTTCTTAAGTATTGCGAGGACGCAATTTCTTTAAGGAGGGGAGTCTGTAACAACCCGCATATTTATCGATTGTATATTTAAATATTTTATTTAAATATTTCATCGTTAGTCGGATTTTTGTCCGAAAAGCTACTTTTTGCAAATAGCTGAATTAGGACTCGAGGCCACTGCCATTGAGCTCAAAATGCCGTTTGCGACCTTTTTGAGTATAAACTTCGATATGTTTGGAGCTAGCTAAAAATTTGACATTTTTCACTTTGGGTTTGGGTTTGGGTTCAGCCCACTAGCCATAATAATACCCAAATCTGAACCACCTTTCCCCATTCATTCTCACTTCCTCCTCTTTTCAGTTCTAAAGCAAAAAATGGTGGAAGAGAATGGGAAATAGAAATCCAAAACCCTAATTTCCATTTGCAAATCAATTTCTAGCTTCAAACTCAAGAGAACCTATTGGTAAGCATCCTCTTCTTCTTCTCCAACTCATTCTCTTATCAATTTTCAGAAATTCCTAAACCTAATTTGGAAAATGTTTCTCTTTTAAGCTTAGATTCAAGCTTCTTGTGTTGAGGTTGAAGTGTGGTTGATTCTTCCTTTGCTTTCAAGCTTCTCCTTCATTGATTTTGTGAAAAGGTGAGATTTTTAATCTCACATCTAAGTCTATGAATTATCTTCAATTGTTAGGTATGAATTCCTAACACTTATTCATGTGCATTTGATTTTGATTTGGATTGGTTTTGTGAATATTCCAATTTTAGTGTTTTTAAATCCAAATCCTTAAAAATCATAGCTTTGATCTTTGATCATGATTTTGTGATGCATCGAAGAGCTTGTAGGGCCGGGTAGTCGATTGGCATAAACCTCTAGCGTCGAATGCTCATCCGATTGCAATTTGGAGGAGATTGGTCCTCACTTTGATAGGCTGGGAGGTGCTGGAAACAGGCTCCGGTCGACCGAGCTCTGAGGACGGCGACCGATCTGCTACTAAAGTGCATAAGAACTTCTCTGTCTATGGTCCGGTCAACCAACTACAGGGCTCGGTTGACCGACCTGCTTCTCGAGAATTTTCCAGAACAGGGTTCGGTCGACCGAGCTCTGAGACCGGTCGACCGACCTGTTGCTATTTTTCCTATTTCACCTATTTTGCATGGTTTCCAAATTTAATCGATTCGTGTTACTTCCCTATTTGTTATTATCATATGTCATTGATTTTGATGACTTCTTTTCTTCGGGAATTTTTGGAATATCCATTTTGATGGATTTGATATCGATTTTCTTTGGATTTTCTACACGTCTTCGAATGTGAATTTTTATGATTGATTGTTCCTACAATCACTTCTATGATTTTTCACTTTAAAATATAAAGGTTTTCTATACTAGTAGTAAATATCAAAACTCTTTCTTCAAATGATTTCAGCACTAGTTTATTACAAAGCTCGTTTTCTCAAACCGATTTCCAATATATTAGTATATACAAACCTTTACCTCACTCGTATGAGAAATCTAATTAAAGACTTAGTAAAACAAGTGGTATGAAACTCTTGCGTTTACTTCGTTGGTTAATTCTTGGACTTGTTCGATTGAATCTCGTGTGACAATTTTCTAGTGGAGATCTACAATTTGTTCGCAAATATTTAAGTTAAGCTAGTGGTTATGGGACATGATGCTAAACTCATATATTTACTAGATTATTGTAATTGACACTTCTTGATGATCGATGGTGATCATTTTATGGTTTAGACTAGCAATGTGCGATGTCTCTTTGTCTATGTGGAGGACTGTTCCTCATTTTATTGAGCTTCGTCTTTTTCTTCGTGGGCTAGCGACCCATGTACTTTTAATATGTTTCGATTCATTGGATGTACCGTTTGTACTACATCGATATCTTGGCTTTTCGATTCATTGGACGTACCGTGTGTACTACGTCGATGTTCCGAATTGTTGGTGTTTTGATTCATTGGATGTACCGTTTGCACTACATCAATGTCTTTGCTATTTGATTCATTGGATGTACCGGTTGCACTACATCAATGTCTTTGCTTTTTGATTCATTGGATGTACCGTTTGCACTACATCCCGGTTGCACTACATCAATGTCTTTGCTTTTTGATTCATTGGATGTACCGTTTGCACTACATCAATGTCTTTGCTATTTGATTCATTGGATGTACCGTTTGCACTACATCAATGTCTTTGCTTTTTGATTCATTGGATGTACCGTTTGCACTACATCAATGTCTTGGCTTTTTGGATTCAATGGATGTACCATTTGCACTACATCAATGTATTGGCCAACCTTTTCTTGTGATTTCTGGATTTCTTTATGATGATTTCTGGAATTTATGTTTCACCACCTTTTTAATTTGGCATTGATATGTATGTCATTTATTGTGGCTTGGTGAATTAAATAAAGAATATGATATTCTTTTTGATGCTATGGGATTCTTGAGACTTTGTATGACTTTCGTGATTCTCTAATGTATACGAGTCGTAGTATGACATTTTGGGTTCTCATACGTTTTAATATTATATCTCTTCTTATATCTTATTTTATTTGATAATTATAGCTAGTCTGATCCGTTTATTATTTTCTTATTAAATAATACTCGGGTCAGACTGAGATTTTACAGGTGCTTCCTCGTGTCTTCTTATCTGGGTCCATCATCTGATCTTTTGGCTAACTACTCTATTTTAGTAGTTTTTTGTTGTATACAATTAAAATATAGACTCCTTGATGTATACATATTTTTTTCTAGCACTTGTATCTATTCCTTTGTGATATTGTGGCTCTTGATAGACTACTACTCTGATGTACACTTTTGTGTGTGATATTCGCATCTATTTCCGCCTACGTGATATGAATTATCTGTGACTGATTTATGTTATGCTTATTTCTATATTTGTTTCCGAAGATATTATAGCCACTGTGTAGTATCTTTGAGTATTGCATCGGTATGTCGGACTTTCTCTTGAAAATAAATGCATGTTATATTTTATCTGGCATATCGGTACTCGCACAAAGCAATTACACGGATGGTCGCTCCTCAACAGCCTTATTCTCCGCGCTAGTTGACGGCACTACACCGTAGTGTCTTTGGCTAGCGTGGGTATAGAGGTGGGGCGTCACAAATTAGTAAATTAGGAAATAAGTTCACAGTATGTTAATTGATGAATTAATACGTAATGTACGTAAAGTAATAAACTGGTATAAGAATGAAATTAAGGTAAATTCATTAATTGGTTTTAAAACCTTAATTAATGTGTTCAATTGATAGACTGTCCTAATTTTGGGTTTAAATTCGATTTAAATTCAATTTAAATTCAAAAGGTGAGTGTTTTAACCCACTCACAACTTCTAAAAATTCTTATGTTTGTTAAATTAATTTATGTTATGATTATGAATTTATTTATGCCTCTTTGTATATTTTTAATCATCATCTCAAGTAATTGCATTTATTTAAATTAAATATTTAGTTAATTTATTATTGAATATAACTGCCAGTTAATTGCTTGTTATATATTATCAGTTATATATTAATATTAATTGATTATTGGATGATGATTGTGATGGATGTATGATTTTACGATGGATGAATGGATGTTTTATTTATATCATCAACATCTGCAAGTTCTTTATTGATTTGTCATTATTAATTCGGGATTGCGGTTTAAAATGATATACAAGCGTATTTTTATTTTAAATTACGGATTGAAATGATAAATATCCGTATCACTTGACCATAGGATAGAAAATTTTATACAGACACCGCGGTCTATATATATATATATATATAATTATTTTCGAAATGATTTCTATAGTTTTGTAAAGAAATATATGGGTTCTATAGATGTTAATTTTAGATGTTATATAAATGCTATTTTATTAATGATTTTAGCTATGTATAAATTTGTTTTAAATTATAAAATATGCTAAATAATAAAGTTTTATTTCTTTTATATAATATGGTTAAGTATCTATTTAAATTCTATTGTATATAGAGTTTATAATGACTCAATAAAATTAAGGTTGGAAGATAAATGTGAATTTTGTTTGAATTAAAGTATTAAGAATTATCCTCGAAAAAAATTGATTTGAAATGTAAATAAATTGAGATTTAATAGGTATGATTTTATAACTTGATTTTTGTTTAGAGGATTTAAATGAATATCAAATTGATTTAATGAATATTATCAAGTTAATTAAATTGAAAGAATATCCAATTATTTGAAGTCTAAAGATTTTACTAAAATGATATTTGATTTATTAAGCTAACATTTCAAATCTAAATAATAGTAGTTGAAATTGATATACATGAAATTATCAAAGAATAAGTTTTGAAATGGTGGAATAATTAAAGCTTTGAAATATATGGAAATTATATTGGTTTATATGGGGATTTAAGTCTATATTTGGAATTGATTTGTGAAGGTGAAGAAGCTATTTTATTACATAAAGTAATTTAATATTTAAACCATTTAAGTGGTGTAGTATGTTTCAAAGTTATGAAATTCAAAGTTTTATGTTTTGAAATGCTAAATTTCAAGTTTTGGTTTCGAAATATTATAACTTTGAGAATGTTATGGTTTTTAAAAAGGATATATTCGAAAATGATATTATATTGATTTGGTTTTTAAAAGAGGAAGTGATAAGGTAATTATATGGTTTTGAAATGGGTATTTTATTCTGGTTTTTAAAGTATAAACTATTTTGAAAAGACCGCGGTGTTATAATAACTTTTGGTTGTTAAAGAGACCGGGATCGGAAGTTGTCATACTCTCTGCCAACTCCAAAAACCACTTTAACAACCGTGTACGCGGTGGAGAATCCAGAATGAAGTAGTGTCACGATCCAAATTTCAGCGTTCGAAAATCGGCACCAACACTTCACTTGCACTCGAATGTCGCAGATTCAACCGTTAAAATTCGAGTCGAGCCGGAGCTTATAACACCATTAAGTAAACAACACAGCGGAAGAAAAAGAATCCATCAATATATATAATATTGATACAATGACATATACAATGGATAATACAGTATAATTGTAACATCCCGCCTTTTCGCACACTTTAAATCGACACACGTGCCAATTCAAACCATACGGAAGGGCGGATTGTTTTGGGGTAAATAAGAAAAAACGGAGAAGAGAAAAAAACTAAACAGAATCTCACAGCGGAAGGATAAAATATAATAATAAATATACAGTTCATAAAACTGTTTACAAAACATTTAATTCTTCTTTATACAATAAATATCAGAGTTCTCATACCAATAAATATCAATGCAGCGGAATTAAATAGTGTAGTGGAATAATATAGTAGATAGTAATACTACAAATCTTCATTTTCGTCCTCCAGAATAAAATCTTCAAATCCTGAAACGCTCGGACTGACCCGAGCGAATTGAAAAGACAAAACACTCGAGTCTAAACTAAAAGATCTTATGTAAGTTAAATCAACAAGAATAAATATAAGTGCAGTAACTTAAAAGGTGCTCGGGATTTACATTTCTTAAGGATCCGTTAAACTATTTACTATGTAGTATATTTCGCTATTATAATAGTGTCTATTTGTAAAATAAACTTACTTTTAAATGGCATTAAGGAGTGACCTACTATTCCCCTTAACACAAAATATATTCCCATAGTCTATACAGTACCGTAATCTCCCCCGTACTGGGCGTCGTCAAAGGGCACTCCATAGGTATGGTACAAAACAAAATCGTATAAGGCGCGCTAGGGTAGGTGACAAGGCACAACTAGGCAATGCCAGGGTAGATATACCAATTACGCTTCCGGGATGGCGGTAACGCGTAGCCCCAGCTACCGCCCACCTCGGACAAACTCCCCCTTAAAATCTAAAGTAAAAGTGGCCACCGAATCAATCAAGAGTCAGAGTATAGTATCGAAGAGGAGTATCCGATAAAGGGCGCTAACCCCCTTGGCCCGTCGATCGCTCCTGTTTTAGCCACCTTATGCCAACTCACGGGAGTCGGGTCCACGTATTTACCTCAAAGGAAACGCCGCCACCATCCTACTTCATTCTGGAGTCTCCACCGCGTACACGGTTGTTAAAGTGGTTTCCGGCGTTGGCAGAGAGTATGACAACTTCTGATCCCGGTCTCTTTAACTACCAAACGTTATTATAACACCGCGGTTATTTTAAAATAATTTATACTTTAAAACCAGAATATAATATCTCTTTCAAACTATATAAATACGATATCATTTATATTTTTAAAACCAAATCAATATTGATATCATTTCAAATATATCTTTTTTCTTAAACCATACCACTTTAAATTTATAGCTTATACCAATTTATTGCAGTCTCTTTTCCCCTGTAGCATACTGTGGCTTGTGATAATGTTGTTCTCGACTTGAATTTACGATGACTGTGATTTCTTTCTCATTGACTTTGGCATTGTTCTACCAATTGCATTTGGACTTCAGCATACTGAATGTTGTTTCTCGATTTTGAATCTGGTTTTGGGTTTGAACCATGACTTGATGGAGTTGTTGCCATTACTGTTGGCCTTGACTTCGTCTTGTCAGCACTTAGATGATCAGGTTGCATACTCCCTGATGCCTTTATGTGCTTTGTTTATTTGATGGCACTTAGTGAACACTATTTATCTCGGTAGTATTTTCTACCTTGTTCTTTTACTCTGGTTTGAACTGTTCGATTTGGACTTGGTTGCTAACTGGATTTTGCGAAAATAATTGTGAAAGAAATTGAGTTAGGCTCTGCCTTGATTTGAAATCTGCAACTAAATTTTGTGAAAATAATTTAAATGAGGATTTGCTTTGATTTTTTGCAATTTCTTTCAATGGTGACTTCAGTCCTTATGTTGATGGTGAAACTGTTGATCCACGGTGGTTTCGACACTGTCATGATGGCTTTGTTCGAACTACCTTTGTCACATACTTATTTTGGTGTTGTTCTATTTTGGTATAGGTATGTATGCGTATTCATATATATGCATACATGCATTTTTGTACTTGTGTTGCTTGCTGTCTTGGATTTTCTCACTGTGTTCACAGTGTTGCTCCTTATGTTTGATTTGAACTATGATTTCACTGTGTCGAGTTGTACACAAGCTTGTTCCCCAGATTTGGTGACTGCAGTTTCATTTGTGCAGTTTGCCCTTGGATTCGTTTATGCATTTGCCCTTATCGGTTTGCGTTGCATCGATATTTGATTCTTGATTAATTTCGGTTCGTTAATCTTTTGAGTACATCATCACTATAGTGGCAAGGCAGTGCACGCAAGCGTGAACTGCAGCCACATAGTATTGATTTTAATTGATATCCTATTTTGTTTTGATTTATGATCTTTTGCATATTTCATTACGGTAGTGGCGAGGCAGTGCACGCAAGCATGAACTGCAGCCACACAGAGTTAACATGTTGTTGTGGCGAGGCCGTACACGCGTGCGTGTACTGCAGCCTTACTAGACTTGATGTTTAAATGATGTTTTCTATTGATGGAAATTTATTTTATGTTGCCATTTCAATATATTTTGAATCGCATTTTGATGATTTTGTAGTTAATTGCTGTTTTAGCAATTCTGTTGTTTTCTAAATTATCTTCATTTAAAATCTCTTCATCTAACTTCGTTGATAATTTGAATCTATTGATTTGTTATTTTAACACTGTTAAGTGTTATGTTTACCGTTATCCGTTTTCTTTGTTGAAAGGATCGGATAGGTGAATTTATATTTGACTGTCGTCTAATTGTTAATTGATTATTATTTCCTCTATGCACTAATAACTGAGTTTGAATTAGACTGACCCATGTATTATTTTCTTTTGAATGTAATACTCGGGTCAGACCCAGTATTTTACAGCTTGAAGATTTTCAGGCAGCGAAGTTAGAGAGAGAGAAGGGGAAATCGCTTCACTTTAGCTTTTCGGGGATTTATTTTTGTACTTAAAGAAATATTCCGCTGTATAAATTAATGCATTGTACAAACTCTGGTATATGTAAGAAAAATTCATTATGTGAAATATAATTATTCTGTGTTTCTGTGGCTGATTCTATTTAAACTCTATAAACTGAATAACAATCCGTCATTTTGAACGTTTTAAGTTGGTTTAATTACCGACTAGGGGCGGTCAGAAGGGCGGGTCGTTACATTTAAAGTTTCGTAACAAACAGGCTTGTCCTTTGATCGTACGGACTCGAAACACCAGAAACCAATGTAATGGAAATAAATTTGGAAAATTTTGATTTTAGCCTAACTTCTTCATACAATGGAATTTGGACTTGAAACTTGTTCCATCAAGTTTAAAATATTTTAAAATATGTATTTTGATATATGGGTTGACCCAATTTCGTTCCAAAGTCCGAACGGGCTTTTTGGGCCATTTTATCGTTTAACGCGTATACCAATCTGATCCATCTATTCTATTCAACCATGCCTATATATACCATGTTATAAACCCTACCCTACCTCTATTTCTCATTTGTCTGTGAGTACAATTCCTCTTCACCTCCTCTTTTCGATGGCAGACAATTCCAAACCCAATTGCAATTCAAAAATCAAAGTGAAATTTCAAACTCCTCAAAAAAATTCAAAAAAAATTATATATCGAAGTTCTCGATGAGCGCAAGTCAGATCTGCAGTTCGTTTCTTGATCTGAGATTTTGGGTGGCTAGAAATTGAGGTTTAATTCACGGCCGTTCATAGCGCGTCGATGAACGTCGTCGGATCATCAAACCATTTTTGGGTATTGTAGAGTGGACGATGGGAAGTACATCGGTGGTGTTTGTTCTGCGATTCGACGGTTGGATGGTGCGATTTAATTCGATTAGGGTTCAAAAATGAACGGCGGCTTTTGTACATTTTCGAGGTCCTTCGCGCGCGCTTGATACTGGAAGGGGAGGTCACGGATCTTGGAGGGGGAGCGGCTGAGTCAACATGGTCGGCGATCGGAGTTTGGGACGGCGACGTGCTCACGTGGGAGCTGGTGGTTCGTTTGTTCGAGCGTGCGTGCATTCTCATCTACAGGTTTGGGTTCTGTGAAGGCCGCGTGGAAGAAGTTGTTTGGTGACGTGTTTTCTGATTTTTATTTTTATTTATTTTCAAAATTTTAAATCGTAACTTCTAATGCGAATTTTTTTGCATACGAGGTGCGTTTCACGCACGGTTTTCTCCGCCTAGTTCTTATTGGAATTCCGGAAACTTTGACGCTGGTTTGGACAAATTTGGAGACTGTCAACATTTTGGGTTTATATTGGATTTAAATTCAATTTAAATTCAAAAGGTGAGTGTTTTGACCCACTCACAACTTCTAAAAATTCTTATGTTTGTTAAATTAATTTATGCTGTGATTATGAATTTATTTATCACTGCTTGTATATTTTTAATAATCATCTCAGTTAATTGCATTTATTTAAATTAAATCTTTATTTAATTTATTATTGAATATAACTGCCAGTTAATTTCCTGTTATATATTATCAGTTATATATTAATATTGATTGATTGTTGGAGATGATTGTGATGGATGTATGATTTTACGAAGGATGAATGGATATTTTATTTATATCATCATAATCTGCAAGTTCTTTATTGATTTGTCACTATTAATTCGGGATTGCGGTTTGAAATGATATACAACCGTATTTTTATTTTAAATTACGGATTGAAATGATAAATATCCGTATCACTTGACCATAGGATACAAAATTTTATACAGACGCCGCGATCTATATATGTAAATTTATTTTTGAAATGATTTCCATAGTTTTGTAAAGAAATATATGGGTTTTATAGATATTGATTTTAGATGTTATATAAATGTTATTTTATTATTGATTTTAGCTATGTATAAATTTGTTTTGAATTATAAAATAAGCTAAATAAAAAAGTTCGATTTCTTTTATATAATATGGTTAAGTATCTATTTAAATTCTATTGTATATAGAGTTTATAATGACTTAAATAAAATTAAGTTGGAAGATAAACGTGAATTTGATTTGAATTAAAGTATTTAAGAATTATCCTCGAAAAAAAATGATTTGAAATGTAAATAAATTGAGATTTAATGGTATGATTTTATAACTTGATTTTTGTTCAGAGGATTTAAATGAATATCAAATTGATTTAAATAAATATTATCAAGTTAATTAAATTGAAAGAATATCCAGTTATTTGAAGTCTAAAGGTTTTACTAAAACGATATTTGATTTATTAAGTTAACATTTCAAATCTAAATAATAGTAGTCGAAATTGATATATATGAAATTATCTAAGAATAAGTTTTGAAATGGTGGAATAATTAAAGCTTTGAAATATACGGAAATTATATTGGTTTATTTGTGGATTTAAATCTATATTTGGAATTGATTTGTGAAGGTGAAGAAGCTATTTTATTATATAAAGTAATTTAATATTTAAACCATTTAAGTGGTGTAGTATGTTTCAAAGTTATGAAATTCAAAGTTTTATGTTTTGAAAGGCTATATTTCAAGTTTTGGTTTCGAAATATTATAACTTTTAGAATGTTATGGTTTTAGAAAAAAGATATATTTGAAAATGATATCATATTGATTTGGTTTTTAAAAGAGGAAGTGATATCGTAATTATAGAGTTTTGAAATCGATATTTTTTTCTGGTTTTTAAAGTATAAACTATTTTGAAAAGATCGCGGTGTTATAATAACGTTTGGTTGTTAAAGAGACCGGGATAGGAAGTTGTCATACTCTCTGCCAACTCCGATAACTACTTTAACAACCGTGTACGCGGTGGAGATTGCAGAATGAAGTAGGATGGTGGAGGCATTTCCTTTGAGGTATATATGTGGACCCAACTCCCATGAGTTGGCATAAGGTGGCCAAAACATGAGCGATTGACAGGCTAATGAGGTAGCATCTTTGATCGGACACATCCCTTTGATATTGTACTCTGACTTTTGGATTGATTCGGTGGCCACTTTTGATTTTTTTATTTGGGGGTGTGGCTCGAGGTGGGCGGTAGCTGCGTGCTATGCGTTACCACCGGCCCGGAAGCATACTTGGTGTATTTACCCTGGCATTGCCTAGTTGTGTCCTGTCACCTACCCTAGCGCGCCTTGTACGAGTTTGGTTTTCTCCCGTAGCCCGTGTGGTATCCTCTGGTGGCTTCCCAATCAGGAGGGACCATGATATTGGATGTACAACTGGGACTACTACGTGTTAAGGTGGAAAATATAAAGCCTTAATGCTATTTAAAAGTAAGTTTATTTTATTAATAGACATTATTATAATAGCGAAATATTAGTACATAGTAAATAGTTTAACGGATCCTTAGGAGAAGTGAATCCCGAACTTCTCTTAAGTTAGTGCTCTCATATTTATTTCTGTTAATTTAACTTACCAAAGATCTTTTAGTTCCGACTCGTGTTCTGTCTTTTTAATTCGCTCGGGTCAGCCTGAGCATTTCAGGTTTTGAAGGCCTTAATTCTTGAGGACGAAGACGAAGATTTATTATTATATTCCACTTCACACATTGTTCCGCTGCATTGTTATTATCCTTTGGTATGTGTAACTCTGTTATTTATTGTATAAGAAAATCAAATGTTTTGTAAACAGTTTTTTGAACTGTATATTTGATTATTATATTTTATCGTTCCGCTGCAAGATTCTGTTTTGTTTTTCTTTCTCTGCTTTTTCTTATTTACCCCATAACATTCCCCCCTTCTGTATGGTTTAAGTCTGACGTGTGTGGTTTATCGTCGATTTAAGGCGTACAAAAAGGCAGGACGTTACAAAACGCAATATTCATAAAAGAGGTATAAACGGTAAACAAATGTTAACGCTAAAATTTGAACGCTAACACCCCGGTGTATAAAGTGAGATCGTGAAAGCACCACCCGATAACTCGGGAACAGATTATAAGCAGATAATAGTGAAAAAACAGTAAACAACAGCAATTTTATAGTGGTTCGGCTTGAGAGATAGCCTACGTCCACTTTGAATATCTTTATTGACGATTTGATTACAAGTCAATGCAGTTACACTTTGATTACAACACACTTTGAGTTTCAAGTGACTTTGAACAAGTAGCCTAAACTTCAATGTCGATCCAAATCTTTGAACACATGTTTGACATGTTTGATTTCTTCGTGAAGTTTCTTGAAGGTGTTGAAGCAGTTTAGAATGCAGCAGAGTAACGGCGCTTGAAATGAATCAGCCAAAAAGTCCCCTGAATGTTGGGGGTGGCCATGTATTTATAGGCAAATCTGGATAGAAGTTTTTTGCCCAAGTCCTGAGTCGTGACCGACTCAGGCTAAGCCATGGCCGAGTCAAGTTGTGTCGTGGCCGGCTTATCTGATTAAACATTTGGTCTTCTCACTAGCTCATTCTCTTGCTGGATTCTAAGTCAAGTCCTGAGTCGTTGGCGAGTCAATTCTCACTGGGTCATGCATTGTAGCAACGGAGTACGACTCAGTGGCTTTAAGTTGCGGACGAGTCATCCTGAGTTATGAGTCATCAAGTCATTTCTTAGGTCGTCAATTCTCTTGAGTCGTTTCTTATGATGAGTCGTGGACCTGTTGAGTCGCTGGGGCAAAGCATTTGATGAGTCGGTAATGCATTGAGTCGGTCCTGCCTTGTGAACCGTTAACCCCTTGAGTCGTAACCCTTTAAGTCGCTTTGAGCTTTAGGTCATTAACTCCTTGAGTCGGTGACTCGATGAGTCGCGAGGCTTCCTGAGTTGTGAGGCTTCCTGAGTCGTTAAACACCTTAAGTAGTGGCTCGTCCCAGGCCTTAAGTCGTTGACTCCTTTAACTCGTAGGCTGGAACGGGGTTAACATTTGCCCCTCGAAGCACACGCTTAAGTCGTAAGTCGTGTGCTTCGACTTATCATAACCCGGGCGTGCCGATTCGAGTTTCAGCTCTTCCAGATATAAAACGCTTGACTCGTTCCTCCTATCTCCCACTTCTTATCAGCGATCTTCTAAACCGCATCCGCCATTAACGCACCTCTAAGTTCTCACAGGCGATTCCAACTCGACTCTCCTCTGATCATCTTTGAACACAACATTACGTAAGCAATCTTGCTTCCCTTCCGATTATCGATCATCGTTAACCTATGCGCTCTGTCCCTACCTTCATTTTACTCCCTCGAGTCTTGCGAGTTCGGTCATTCTAACCATCAATGGATGTAGGGTTGTTTGATCTGATGATTTTCGTCTTGAGGTGATTTAGCGGCGTGATAAGACCGGGGTTGTTTATTGAGAGTTTTATTGGGTTAATGGGTTAAAAGTTGGAAGATTAACGGGTTAGGAGTGAAATGGTTTATGGGTTAGAAGGCAACCTGGTTAGGAGTTAGGTGATTAGTTGGTAAGATTGATTCGAATATTGCTTTTGGTATGACTCGGTCATTTTTGTATGATCCAACAACCATGATCCGACCCAACATGCTCCACGGCCTAAGCCTTGAGTCGTGGCCGAGATACGACTTACGACTCACGGCTTACGACTCACGGCTTACGACTTACGGCCTAAGCCTTGAGTTGAACCAGAGCTTCTCCCTTTTTATACGACTTAGGGCACTGCCGACTCAAAATTTTTGAGCCGTTGACGAGTTAGGACTTGCGTGAATTCTGCTCGAACTTTGGACCATTGCATTAACTTTGAACTGTTGACTTTTATTGCATTCATTCACAGGTTATTTTGACTTGCAGGCTAACAATCTGTTCAATACAACATTCATAGAAAACTGGGACGAATATACTGCCATCGACTGCCCATATCAAATGACAGATTAGTTAATAACAGATAATTAACTTAAACAAATCGTGTGATCGAAGTGCTATCGATTT
This sequence comes from Allium cepa, assembly GCA_030765085.1. Taxonomy (NCBI): domain Eukaryota; kingdom Viridiplantae; phylum Streptophyta; class Magnoliopsida; order Asparagales; family Amaryllidaceae; genus Allium; species Allium cepa. The sequence goes on along the minus strand of CM060937.1, from coordinate 759,830,808 downwards.
CAAGTAGAATATTAAAGCAACACTGAAACAGTCAATTGAAACTGACCAGCCTGCGCTAATATTATGCTTGAACTTTAAATTAACAAGTTGTGAAATTACCATAGTCGATCAATCGTCAACTAGTTTAATTCCAATTATATTTACTTGTTATTTTCATTAGTTCTGCACAACACTTCACACTTTTAGGAAACGTGCACCTTCGCATTTGAACACCCAGTTGCTTGTGTAAAATGACATCTCAACAAGAAGAACCGATGGGCCAGGCTGAAGATGTCTTCCCAGTAGCCAACTTGTTGGATAACCCTCCGAAGAGAACTCCCACAACTCTGAATCAGCGGGTGTTTAACCAATTGCTCATCCAGTTTGGCATTGCCGAAGCTGATGCCTTACTGCCGGGGCCAAATGATACTGCAGATAGGCCCCCTTCTGGCTTTATTGCTGTCAACCGCCAAATGTGCTTGAGCAGTGCCATACCACCTTTCAATGACTTCCTTCAGCAGTTCCTGCTTCGACTATCTATCTCTCCATTCCAATTGCACCCCAATGGTCATGCCATTCTGATGGGGTTATTTGTGCTATTTAGTAGAGTTCTGGGCCGATTACCGAGCTTTGAGGAAATCTGCTACTTCTGCTCATTCACAAAAAATAAAGATCATCCCTCTATCGTAGTTATAAGGAGTGCTCGAAACCGCAAGCTCATCACTGATCTTCCTGAAAGCGTTCATGGATTTCTAAATCAGTACTTCTTTGTCCGCTGTCCTCCAGGGCTTTATGCCATCTGGAGAGTAGGAAGTAAGATTTTCCTGCTTTTATTTCTCCATTCTTGGGCTTTTCGAAATCTGGGTTGCTAAACGCTAACTTGGCTTTTTTTTTTCCTGTTTTAGCACTTCCTCCTCCCTCTAGAGATCCATGCTATAAACAAATTTTTGAGAGATTGAACGCCGTGGCGGCAGAAGAGAGGAGTATAAAGTTCTTGTTAAATGATGGATTTTTACATCAATATGGGCTTCTTCATTCCTCTCGCTTCACTCAGCTTCGTGAAGTCCCAACTGAAATTCCTGATTCTCCGGCGGAAACTCCTGATGCCCCGGTCTCTACTAAAGAGCACACGCAGGGAGGAACCTCTATAGAAACTCCACTAGTGAAGTGTTCAATTCCGAAGGACGTTGCGGGGCCGTCCGACAAGTCCGCATTTGCCCCAGTTATCGAAGAGGAAGAAACTCCACGATCTTCCGGAAGATTTGCTGACGAAGGAGTTGAGAAAGCCAGTCCCAAAAAACATGATGGTGATGATGTTTTCGAGGGGTTGAGCGATTTAATTGTGACTTCTCAAGAACTTTTCAAAGATGATGTTTCCAAAACTATCTCTTCTGTAATTGAGGCGACATCCTCTCTACAGCAAATGTCAACTCCTTCCACTCAAGTTATCACTACCTCTACTCCACAGAGTGGTCTGTAACTTGATGCGTGTAGTTTACACGTTACACAACACTTAGGATTTTTCAGCACTTCTACGCATTCATCTTCTTATACTTTAAAGATTTCTAAAGCTTATTATTTTTATTCCAGATTCTCCAATGGGGCGCAGCAGTTCATATTATGATGATTTCCAGCGCTACGGGAGGCGTAGCCAATATGATTACAGGCGTCACCTCCCCTCTTACAGAGAATTGGATGAAGAGAGGGCCATCAGGAAAGCAGACGAGAGACGAGCATATGAAGAACGTCAGCGAAGAGAACAAGAAAGACATGACCCTCCCCACAGAGATGATGATACCCAAAAAAGAAAGACTCACGATGAGAGAGGTAAAGGTCACATGGAAGATTCTTCTAGCAAGCGGGCTAAACTTACTGAAGAAACAATGCCGACAATTTCTCAAAACGTTCCTGCTCAATCTCCTGCCCCCGTTCGTTCCGACATTCAAACAATCATCAACCGGCCCGCATACCAAGTTGGGCAAGGTCCTCCCACTCTTCAAAGTCGATTCCCTCAGTGGTGCCTGAGAGGGGTTCGATTTGATCTCTACTTGGTTCCTCTCGACAAATCGGCTATGCTGCGAAATCTTGATTCTGTCAGGACCGATATTAAAAGAATGTCGAACTGGCAAAAACTTGTCGACGAGCTTCAGAGGGTTAACCGAGCCAATCTTGAGGCCATGCTCACAATGGAGAACGATAAGGCTGAGTGGCAGAAGACTCTCGAACAGCATGACGCCGAAATGAGAAGTATTGCTTCCTATAATGAAAAGCTGGAAGCGGAAGTAGAAAAGCTTAAGGAAGAATTAGCTACTTCATCTACTTTCCATTCTCAAAAGGAGAGCATGCTTCAGCAACAAGTACGAGATGCGCATGCCAGTCAAAGGGCAGTCGAAGATAAGCTTACACACCAGGAGAAGGTCATAGAAGAATATCGCGCTGAAACTTTACAGCTGCGAGAACAGACCGGCTCTCAAAGCTTGGAGATAGAGATGCTAAAAGCTCGACTTGATATGGCCGAAAAGGAGCGTGACGAGGCTGTTGCTGGTAAACTCGCGGCCGAAGAGGCCCATCAAGCAACCAAAGCTGACATTAGCTCCACATTATTTGATTTCTATCTGCACAGCATTTTGGGGCGTGGCAGCCTTGCCTTTCTAGGCCCTAAGTATGAAATTACATTAGCTGAAGTTTGGGAGGCAGCACTCGATATGCTAGGTGGTAAAGGTGCTGGCTACGCTGAGACAACTCTTGAAGAGCATTATCTCGATGATGATGCCCGCGCCGCTCTTGCCAAGGGAAAAGAGAAACTCGCCAGGGTACGGGCCGGAATGGCGGAAGGGGAACGTTCTGAGAAAGAAATACCACCTACCACTTCTGAACGTCCTTTAGTTTCTTCCGAAGTGGACATTACAGGTTCCAGTGCTCATTCGCCACCTCCTACAAGAACCGGGGTAATCACCCCTACTGATGATGAGGCTTTGGAGGATATCGGGGCTCAGAATTATGAGATTGAACTAACGAAGCAAACATCTTCAGGTAATTTTGACATTGGTCCGATTCAGGTGGATCGCTTTCTTACTCCTCAAAAGTTTGATGAGCTTCTCGATTACTTCTTGAATCTCAGACGAACCCATATCTCCCTTCTTTCGGGGAGATACTAATATTTTTAATTTCTCTTCTTCTGCAGTTGAAACACCAAGTGCTGTGCAGACTTCACTTCCTCCGGTTATCCCTCCTCCGTCTCTTCGGGTGACTCCTCCTTCTGCTTCACAGCCCGGGTAACAAGAGGAACAGATTGAGGCTCTTCATGGCTTGGATGACCCTATCGCTTCGCAAGAGCAGAAGGACGAGGGACTTGAAGGAGGCGAGATCTCTCCGGAGCGGACTCCCTCTGATGACGTAGTTTTGTCCGCTCTTGTTACTCTAGGGAGTGAGTCTTCTTCGAAGAGAAGAAAGACGCACGGAACAACGAAGAGGAGGGGGAAGAAAATCATCACTACTGAAGAGGAACCGGAAGTTGCACCGGTTGCACCTCCCTCTCCTTCTTCCCTTATGCCTATAGATAGACCTGAAAAACTAATCATTCGGCCAGGCAAAGGGTCCAAAGGTGGTAAGAAGAAGTGAAGAGTCGGACTTCGGGCTTTTTGACTCCTTTTTTGTGTAATGGTCGGATGTTGTGCAGGCACCGACCCCTGCTTTTTTATTTTGAAACCTGTATCTGCAATTGAATAAATTGATCCTTTATTTGTACAGATTTTTGTTTGAATTTGAGAATGCATTTATTATTATTTTTTTTTTTTGCATAAGTTTATTTATATGATATTGCGGTGAACTTGTGGTATGTTGCTTGAGCGTATTTTACCGATATAGCTATACCATTTTGTATGTAACTATACCATGTTGCCCCCATACCATGAGCTTGCTGCAATACTTTATACTTTGAGGGAACTTGCACTCTTATTTTCTGAAGAGTAATTACTTCATTCTTGAAGAAATTTTTCGTAGAGTACGACTTCCTTCACATAAATTTTTACGCTTTGTCCTTCGAAGAAATCACTTTTTTTTTTTACTTATGTATGCATTTTGCCAGGTGAATTCTTCTATGTGGTAAAGCGGGCCTCTGAAGGGTACTTTAACTTTCTTCCTCTTTTTTTTTTGAGGAAGGTTATTTTCTAGAATAGGTAAATCACTCTTCCTTTGAAAGTTAAAGTATGCCCTTGATGAGGATATATATATATATATTTGAAGTAGAAATTTGTACTTCTAAGGAGGGATTTTTCACGTTTCAACACTTGGAAGTTTTATTTCAATCTTGGTGAAACGTGTACCTCCAAGGAATTGCGCCTTCGAAGAAAGCCTTTTCACGTTTCAACACTTGGAAGTTTTATTTCAATCTCGGTGAAATGTGGGCTTCCGAAGAAGTCTTTCTTTTTGATTGTGTCCCCGGGAGGGGGCTGTACCTCTGAGGAGGGATTTTTCACGTTTCAACACATGGAAGTTTTATTTCAATCTTGGCGAAACGTGTTCCTCCAAAGAGTTGTGCCTTTGAAGAAAGCCTTTTCACGTTTCAACACTTGGAAGTTTTATTTCAATCTCGGTGAAACGTGGGCTTCCAGAAAGGTCTTTATTTTGTTTTGCATTTCAACTTTGGTGAAGTGAAATTCCGAAGAGCGGCTGTTACACTTCAACTCCTGGTGAAATGTGCCTCCGAAGAGGTCTTTATTTTGTTTGCATTTCAACTCTGGTGAAGTGAAATTCCGAAGAGCGGTCGTAACACTTCAACTCCTGGTGAAATGGGCCTCCGAAGAGGGCTTTTATTTTGTTTGCATTTCAACTCTGGTGAAGTGAAATTCCGAAGAGCAGTAGTAACACTTCAACTCCTGGTGAAATGTGCCTCAAAGAGGGTTTTCATCGCCTGGAAGTTACTCTCTCATGGTTGGAGGGTCATGACTCCTCCAATCTTTTTTGTTGAGTAGAGAACTTTCTTTTTTGTGGCGTATGACCCATTAGAGGTCTTTATCCTCAGAAGAGTTGTGCCTCCGAAGAGGATTTGTGCTGCCGATGATGGATTTGGTTGTTCCCTTGTCCACTTGCTTATGCTTTTTCAGTGATCCCCCTTTTTTTTTTACAAGTGACTTGTTTAATCCAAGGAAATGTACTTCATTGCCAGGCAAGTTCGTGAGAACGAGCATCAGCTTCTTAATTGGATGTTTGTTTGTTCAAACGATCTCAATTTATTAGCAAAGGCCCGTTTCTGTCGAAATCATAGGCTGTTCAATTGAAGTACTTCCTATCTAGGATTTGAATTTGGAGCTTTTGTGACTTGAAATTTGGCGAGAATCACTGGGTCTTATTATGTGCAAGTTTCACTTCCATTGTCTGCAAAAATTTAAATCGACATTTTAGCAATACATTCTATGTACTTTTTATATCGAAAATAAAGCAAACATGTAATCATAATAAGGAACACAAGATTTATAGTGGTTCGGCCAGGAAATTGGGCCTACATCCACTTTATATTTTTTCATTATTTACTTGCATCAGTTTTACAATTGCCTTCAATTACAAGAATCATACATTCATAATTCTTTTTACAATATTTCGACAAAATTTTCAAGTAAAGTATGGACGCAAATGATTGCTGTTCCATGCCCTTGGGATTTGATCTCCTTCAACAGTAGTGAGTTTGAATGTGCCGTCAAGAAGCTTCTGACCTATGACATATGGTCCTTCCCAATTTGGCCCAAACACACCTGTCGCTGTCATAATTCTTTTTAGGACTAGGTCTCCAATCTCAAAGTTGCGTTGGCGAACTTTGGAATTGAAATGTCTGGCTATCCTTTGCTGATGAGCTGCAATTCTGAGATTAGCCTCATCTCTTTTTTCATCAAGGAGATCTGGCGCTTCAAGCTGTAGCTTTTCGTTTTCTGCTTGGTCGAAATGGATTCTTCTATGTGAAGGGACCTCTACTTCTACCGGAATCATTGCCTCCGACCCGTATGCTAATGAAAACGGGGTGTGCCCAGTCGCAGTTTTGTGAGTGGTTCTGTATGCCCATAGTGCCAGTGGTAGCTTATCGACCCAACCACCTTTTGCTCTTTCAAGTTGCTTTTTGATGGTTGACTTAATAATTTTATTCACGGCTTCCACTTGCCCGTTTGCCTGCGGATGAGCCACTGCTGAGAAGCTTTTTCGGATTTTGAATCGCTTGCAAAAATCTTGGAATTCTTCACTTTCAAACTGAGTACCATTGTCTGTAATTATTTTTTGAGGCACACCGTATCTACAAATGATGTTTTTAGTTACAAAACTTATCGTCTTCTTTGAGGTGATACTAGCCAGTGGTTCAGCTTCTGCCCACTTAGTAAAATAATCTACAGCAACAATGGCATATTTAATTCCAGATTTGGCAGTTGGTAACGGTCCTACAAGGTCTATCCCCCATATTGCAAACGGCCATGGACTGACCATCTGTGTGAGTTCAGTGGAAGGAGCTCTAGGAATTTTGGCGAATCTTTGGCATCTGTCACATTTTCGGGAATACTCTGCTGCATCTCGATTAATTTCTGGCCAAAAATATCCGTATCGGAGAATTTTCTTTGCTAATGTTTGGCCACCTGAATGATCACCACACTCTCCTCTGTGTACCTCTGCTAGGATTGCTTTGGACTCTTCCCTGGATACACATCGAAGTAATGGCATTGAGAATCCTCGTTTGTATAATCGGCCATCCTGGATTATGTATCGAGAGGCTTTTCTTAGTAGCTTTTGTCGTTCTTTTGAGTTCCCTGGTAAGGATCCATTGAGCAGATATTCTGTTATCGGAGTCATCCATGATTCTTGCTCTTGAGACATACTCATGATCCAATCAATGTCCATCTCATCAATGCTAGGAGTCGACAGGACCTCCACCGGAGTTAACCCCAGAAATTGAGCTTCGTCGGTGCTAGAATACTTTGCGAGAGAATCTGCTTTCACGTTTTCTTCTCGAGGAATGTGACTTATCATGTAATGATCGAAATCACCCAGGAGTTCCTAAGCCTTTGATAAGTAGGCGGGCAGATTCCCCCCTTTTGCTTGGAATTCCTTTTTGACTTGGCATACAATAAGCTGAGAATCACTGAATATCTGCAACGCTCGAATGTTTAATTCTTTAGCAATCCTTAAGCCAGCGATAAGGGCTTCGTATTCTGCTTCATTGTTTGTTGAAGGAAATTCCAATCTTAGTGCATAGCATAATGATCAGCCTTCAGGGGTCTCAAGTACAACTCCGGCTCCAGAACAGTAGTCGTTTCTCGCACCATCGACATATAACTTCCATTGGATTAGGGAATCGTCGACCGTTTTCTCCATACTGTTACCCTTATCTGTGAATTCTGCGATGAAATCCACTAAAGCTTGTCCATTGATTGCTTTTCGGGGATGATAAGTGATGTCATACTGACTGAATTCAATATTCCACTTTAGAAGACGACCCGAAGTCTTAGGGCGAGACAGGACTTGCTTTAAAGGTTGATCAGTGAGGACTCTGATAGGATGAGCTTGAAAATATTGCCTCAACTTTCTAGATGCAATTAGTTGGCAATAGGCGAGTTTTTCCAACTTAGAGTAATTCATCTCTGCCCCAGTGAGTCTTTTGCTGATATAGTAAACTGGATGTTGAATCCTTTTGTCTTCTCGTATCAGCGCTGCACTTAAAGCATGAGATGATACTGCCAAGTATATAAGAAGATCCTCGCAATCGCCAGGCCTAGAAAGTATTGGAGGCGTTTCCATATGGCGAATCAATTCATCAAAGGCTTTTTGGCATTCGGGAGTCCAATCGAAGTTTTTCTTTCCTTTCTTTAGGGCGTCAAAGAATGGGATGCATTTATCTGTGGCTTTGGAAATGAACCGACTCAAGGCGGCGACTTTTCCATTGAGACTTTGCAATTCCTTCTTTGTTCTAGGGGCTCTGACTTCTTTCAGTGCAGTAATTTGAGCTGGACTAGCCTCAATGCCCCTAGCGCTCACGATGAAACCTAAAAACTTGCCGGATTCCACTCCAAATGAACATTTCAAAGGATTGAGCTTCATTCCGTATTTTCGGAGGACTGCGAACATGTCCGCTAAGTGTTCTATGTGATCCACTGCTTTCTTAGACTTTACTAACATGTCATCGACGTAGACTTCCATAGTCTTGCCTAATTGCTGTTTGAACATAGCATTAACAAGTCTTTGGTATGTTGCCCCTGCATTCTTTAGCCCGAAGGGCATAACTCTGTAGCAGTAAAGACCAATGTCGGTGATAAAGCTCGTGTCCTCCTGATCTGGCTCATGAATCATAATCTGGTTATATCCGGAGTAAGCATCCATAAAAGATAACAATTCGTGTCCCGCTGTTCCGTCTACCAGTTGATCGATTCTGGGTAATGGGAAGCAGTCTTTGGGGCAGGCCTTGTTTAGATCTGAAAAGTCGATGCATACTCTCCATTTTCCGTTGGCTTTCTTAACCAGCACTGGATTTGAAACCCAATTCGGATAGGTAGATTCTTTGATAAAATTATTCTCCATGAGCCGATCAACTTCTTCTTTTAATGCCGCCGACCTTTCTGGACCTTGAGTTCTCCTCTTCTGTTTCACAGGTGTAAATTTTGGATCAATATTTAGAGCATGCACTGCAACTTCTGGGGATATTCCGCACATATCGGCATGAGTCCAAGCAAAAACATCCAGATTTGCCTTTAAAAAAGATATTAAGATATTTTGAATTGACACATTAAGTTGTGAACCCACATTCAACACCTTGTTTGGGTCCTTTGGGTCAACAGGTATTGGTATTGTCGTTTCCACTGGTACCACTCTATTTTCCCCTGCACTGACTTTTCTAGGGTCCATCTCTTTCCTTGCTCCACTGTGCTCGCCAGTGCAGGGTCCGCCCTGTAATTGCTACAAGGCTGGTTCTTTGATGCGGATTGGGGCTGCCGCATTCTTTCCCATTTCTCTTTTTCTGGTTTCTCGTAGCTCTGTCAGATAACACTCTCGCCCAGCATTTTGATCCCCTTTTATAACTCCCACTCCATTGTCTGTAGGGAATTTAATAGTGAGGCACCACGGGGCAAGAACAGCTTTGAACGCTGCCAGAGTTGGACGACCAAGGAAAGCATTGTAAGCAGAAAATTCGTCGACAATCACAAAAGTTTGCTTGCGGACCATTTTTCTCTCTCCTTCTCCAAGTTCCACAAACAAATCAATGGTTCCTACCGGCTGTTTTGGCTCCCCAGTGAAGCCAGCGATTTTCTGCGATGAAGCTTGCACATCAGCCATAGGGATCTTCATTTGGTCGAATGTTTTCTTGAAGAGGATATTGCAGGATGCACCACAATCAATGAGAACTCTTCTCACAATAGCTGGCCCGATACCAGCCGAGATGACTAAGGGGTCCAAGGTAGGAGCTTCAATACCTACGGAATCCTTAGCTTTGAATACAATATCATCATCAAGAGTTCTTTGTTGCTTCAAGGGCGTAGCACCTCCCAAAACGAATACATCTTCCTCTGTCGGTACATACTTTAAAGCTCGGGTATACCTTTCCATCTCACCCCAGCTTCTCCAAGTTCCACAAACAAATCAATGGTTCCTACCGGCTGTTTTGGCTCCCTAGTGAAGCCAGCGATTTTCTGCGATGAAGCTTGCACATCAGCCATAGGGATCTTCATTTGGTCGAATGTTTTCTTGAAGAGGATATTGCAGGATGCACCACAATCAATGAGAACTCTTCTCACAATAGCTGGCCCGATACCAGCCGAGATGACTAAGGGGTCCAAGGTAGGAGCTTCAATACCTGCGGAATCCTTAGCTTTGAATACAATATCATCATCAAGAGTTCTTTGTTGCTTCAAGGGCGTAGCACCTCCCAAAACGAATACATCTTCCTCTGTCGGTACATACTTTAAAGCTCGGGTATACCTTTCCATCTCACCCCAGCTTCTCCAAGTTCCACAAACAAATCAATGGTTCCTACCGGCTGTTTTGGCTCCCCAGTGAAGCCAGCGATTTTCTACGATGAAGCTTGCACATCAGCCATAGGGATCTTCATTTGGTCGAATGTTTTCTTGAAGAGGATATTGCAGGATGCACCACAATCAATGAGAACTCTTCTGACAATAGCTGGCCCGATACCAGCCGAGATGACTAAGGGGTCCAAGGTAGGAGCTTCAATACCTGCGGAATCCTTAGCTTTGAATACAATATCATCATCAAGAGTTCTTTGTTGCTTCAAGGGCGTAGCACCTCCCAAAACGAATACATCTTCCTCTGTCGGTACATACTTTAAAGCTCGGGTATACCTTTCCATCTCACCCCAGCTTCTGCCCGTTGGGTGAGGTCCTCCTGTAATGACATTGATAATGGGCCTTCCTGATTCATGCCCTGCAGCCTTCTCAGTCGTCCTAGGCTGATGAGTAGGAGCCTGTTGCCCCTGACTAGATGAAGCAGGATTGTTGCTATTCTTTTTCACAAATTGCTGCAGTTTGTTTTCCCTTAGCAACTCTTCAATCAGATTTTTCAACTGGCGGCATTCGTCGGTTTCGTGACCGGGTTGATTACGGAAGCGGCAGAACTTCCCACTCTGTATAGCCTTTTTCCCGGTCCTTAGAGGAGGAGGTTTAGGAAAGTCAATAGAATCTTTAGTGGCAAGGTAGATACGTTCCGGCGTATCTGATAAAGGAGTATATTCTGATGGCTTGAAGGATCGGGGTTTCTTCAGATTACTCTGCTTCTTCCCGTTGTTATTTTCCCTTTTTTGCCCTACAGATTCATTCTTGCGTGGAACAACAGTGTTATCTTCGGCTTTTTCCAACACTGCCTTTACCGGTACGGGACGACTTTCTAAGCGTATGAATTCATCTGCTTTTTTATAGAACTTTTCAAGGGAATTTGGTTCCTTCATGTTTAGCCATTTCTCAAACTCGCTCGACTTGTCAATACCCTTCATCAGATAAGTCAATATCATTCGCGGTTCTGCATTGTCCACCTCAGCTAGTGCTATATTAAAGCGGTTTAAGAAAGATCTGATAGTCTCCCCTGGATTCTGCTCCAAACTTGACAGTGACATGATATCCTTGGCTTTTGAGGCGTATAGTCTGAACTGCTCCTTGAACTTACGGGTTAAGTCAGAAAACTGATCGATAGATCGGACTAGAAGTTTGGTGAACCAAAGCAGAGCTACACCTTCGAGATACACAGGAAAATATCGGCACTTTATTTCATCAGAGGCTCTGGCACCTGTCATGTGCCAATCATACTTGTATAAGAATTCGTTCGGATCACTTGTCCCCTTGTAAGCTGGAATGGTTGGAGGGACAAACTTCCTTGGGAATTCAGCCTTTAAGATTTTCTCAGTAAATGGAGTTTAACTTGGGGCGAAATCCCATTCTTTCTCGTCTTCAACCCTCTGCATACTCTCTTTCATAATTTGTCGGACCATTCTAGAAAGATACTCCTCATCATGTCGAGCTCTAGATCCACCAACCTCTGGAAGTGTTTGTTCAAAGGGGCTAGCAGCCCTTTCAGGAGCATTTCTTTCTTCAGCATCACGAATGTTGCCAGCAAAATTCCTTTCATTATCTGTCGGCTGACGGTTTGCCCCAAGCAAATCGTTCAACCTATTCAGAATTAGGGCATTCTGAGCCTCGAATTGTGCATTTTGGGCATTTATCTGCTGGTTCAGCCCTAAGATTGCAACATCCAGCTCTGCCTTTGTAACTCCGACAGCTGGAGTGGCTTGATTTGATATAGGGGAAGCGGAGGTTCCCTCTTGAATATTCCCAGATCTGACAGATCTACTTTTCCTTCCAGGAGCCATAATCTCGGATAGACTTCTGGTTTTCAAGGAAATTCTCTCTACAAACCTCTGTGAAGCAATGATGATAACTAGCCTGAGTTCAGTTCTCAGTGAAAGCACCAAAAATGTTAACGCTAAAATTTGAACGCTAACACCCCGGTGTATAAAGTGAGATCGTGAAAGCACCACCCGATAACTCGGGAACAGATTATAAGCAGATAATAGTGAAAAAACAGTAAACAACAGCAATTTTATAGTGGTTCGGCTTGAGAGATAGCCTACGTCCACTTTGAATATCTTTATTGACGATTTGATTACAAGTCAATGCAGTTACACTTTGATTACAACACACTTTGAGTTTCAAGTGACTTTGAACAAGTAGCCTAAACTTCAATGTCGATCCAAATCTTTGAACACATGTTTGACATGTTTGATTTCTTCATGAAGTTTCTTGAAGGTGTTGAAGCAGTTTAGAATGCAGCAGAGTAACGGCGCTTGAAATGAATCAGCCAAAAAGTCCCCTGAATGTTGGGGGTGGCCATGTATTTATAGGCAAATCTGGATAGAAGTTTTTTGCCCAAGTCCTGAGTCGTGACCGACTCTGGCTAAGCCGTGGCCGAGTCAAGTTGAGTCGTGGCCGGCTTATCTGATTAAACATTTGGTCTTCTCACTAGCTCATTCTCTTGCTGGATTCAAAGTCAAGTCCTGAGTCGTTGGCGAGTCAATTCTCACTGGGTCATGCATTGTAGCAACGGAGTACGACTCAGTGGCTTTAAGTTGCGGACGAGTCATCCTGAGTTATGAGTCATCAAGTCATTTCTTAGGTCGTCAATTCTCTTGAGTCGTTTCTTATGATGAGTCGTGGACCTGTTGAGTCGCTGGGGCAAAGCCTTTGATGAGTCGGTAATGCATTGAGTCGGTCCTGCCTTGTGAACCGTTAACCCCTTGAGTCGTAACCCTTTAAGTCGCTTTGAGCTTTAGGTCATTAACTCCTTGAGTCGGTGACTCGATGAGTCGCGAGGCTTCCTGAGTCGTGAGGCTTCCTGAGTCGTTAAACACCTTAAGTCATGGCTCGTCCCAGGCCTTAAGTCGTTGACTCCTTTAACTCGTAGGCTGGAACGGGGTTAACAACAAAAATTTAGAAAAACTAAAGAAATATGTGCAATTAATCGTAATAATCGCATAAAATATCGCAACAATGATTAATAGAAGCCTACCATGATCAATACATTACAAACATTAAACATCCCAACCTAAGTACAGAGTAAATACCATTAAATTGAATAAGAAAAGCATAAACTCAACTCCATACATTTTTGCTTTCCAAAAGATAAGAAAATACTACATGTGTTTCAGTGAACAGGTCCTTTTATTATGACCCAACTTCTTGCATATACTACATCTAATAGTCCTTGAAATTTCACCAGTAGATTTTATCCTCTTAGATGATGATGGTCGACCAGGCATTCTTCTACAATTAGGAGGTGCTACAGCAACATCTTCAATCAAAACATCTTCTTTCACAAAGTTTATAATTGGATTGATTGGATGAGAATATGCCGATCGAAAATAAACAACTTTGAAATAATCTTCAATGTAATAATAAACATTTTACTTTCCACAACTCAAAATACATCTAACAGCATGATCATAAGGAAAACCATATATTTGCCAGAAATTACAAGAAGAAATCTGATTATTTAAATCAACAGATTGACGAACAGGAGATGAACTTCAAACACATGACCACTTGATTTTATAACAAACCACGAAGCTCCTTCCAAATGAAGATTTTCCAACCGATTTTCATTCACCGAACATACAACACTATTCCAACTATTAGCAAGTTCTCGACGATCAGAAATTAGCTTCATTAACTTAACTCTAATGTTATCCAAGCAGTAGTGATCGGTAAATGTCTTTCTTCCAAAATCCATTTATTGAATCTCTTTGAACAATTTGATGACATTTCACCATAACGACAAGTAGGGAAAAAGCATTAGCAAACTTCTCAAAGGGAATTCCATTCAAAAAATTTGCCACAGTAGAACCACCAGCATCTTTAAAATTCTTCAATGCAACATTGAAATCATCCAAATTAGAAGCATATGCAACACGTCCAAACAAATCTATCAACCATTTCTTTTTCGATTTGGAAAATTCAGATTTTAAAGCAACTTTTAAATTATTGTTTAAATGATAAAAACAGAAACAATGAACTGAATATGGAAACACTTTGGGAACAGCAACAAGAATATCCGGATGATGGTCAGAAATGAAAACAAACTTTCCTCTATCATCTTTCAAAAAATCTTTAAGCTGTTCACAGTACCAAATCCAATTATTTTCATCTTCACTAGAAACAATTGCAACAGCTATAGAAAAAAAATGATAAAAAACAAATATATAAATTACTGAACAAATTGCATAATACTATGCACTTATATTGTAAAGGTGCAGACAAAACTGCAACTATTACCAAATATTACTGCAGAACAATTTTTCACTATAACAAAAAGATTGCAGACTTTTCAGCAATTTTTTATACAAAATTGCTTCGGTTTCTGCAATGATTTCTGTTAGTAAGATATTTTTTTTGTTTTTAATAAATGCTGATGTTGCGGCAACAAATAATAATTATTATAGATGTTGATGCAATTATATATTAATCTACAAACAAACAACTTACCTTCATTGCCATTTTTACCAGTAGTAACCATCAAACAACCTTGAGCTCTATCCTTTATAAAAGTAGCATCAACAAACATTAAATGCCGACAAAATTGAAAACCATGTGCTCAAGCTTCAAAACCAATAAAAACCCTCTCAAATTGACGAGTATCATGATTATACTCTAAAACTATTTTATTACCAGGATTAGTTTCGAGTACACCATCACAAAAAGACTTCATATGGTGATAAGACATCATATCACTTCCATGTAAATCTTCTAAAGCCAATCTCTTCCCACTATAAGCAAAATAATACTTCAAAATGATATTATACTCAGTTTGAAATAGGTTAATAATGTCCTTTGTTTTCATTAATGGATTAGCTTGAATATGATCATAAACCAACAACTTAATCAATTTACTTGAAATAGGAGAATCATTAATATCTTGAATTCCAGCACCACAAGTATGTTCAGTATGAAATCTCTTTATAACAAAATAGCTAGGAAGATTAAACTTGACAGAAACATGAATCCTGAAAGTACATTTTGTTCGAGAACAAATACCCGTAACTGTTTCCTTATCATTCTTAACCAAATCAAGCTTATACCAAGTCTTAATTCTATATATCATCAAATTGAGCCTAACTTCAGTAACACCACCTGGAAATTTTTGATCAACCCCCGTAAAAACAGATTGATTGGAATCATTTCTCAATAACTGCCTGAATTGAATATTAGAATCATCGGTACTAACAAATAAGGAATCACTACTACAAGAAACAGCATCTGACCTAATATTGGTAGCCGAAAAACTAGTAGGAACAACATCAACAAAAAAAAAACAAAGTAATCCTCATGGTTATGAGCAGCCAACAACAAAATAGATTGAAGATCAAAACTAGTTTCAATATTCCTTCTGAATCCATCTCTAACATAGTATAATTCAAATGACAATGAACTCAATTCTGTCCATTGACCACAAATAGCACTTCTCAACATAGCAACCGAACTATCAAATTGAAGACGTAACGAAAAGCTATCATATCTAAACATCAATAGCACAAGAACTCCAACATCACCAGGAACACTTTAATATAAAAACAAAACAGAATTACAATTACAAGAAAATAAATAAAACACAAGGATATATATATATATATATATATATATATATTATATGCTTATACGTAAGCAATAATTTTAAAAAATTGCACACAAATTAGCACATAAAAATAATATGCTAATATGTAAGCAATATCATTTGCTGATATGTAAGCAATATTTCTAAAAAATGCAGATAAATAAGCAGAAGTCCGAGCTTAATCAAAACAGTGAAATACGAACATTACTTGCTGATATATAAGAAATAATTGTAAAAAATTGTAGATAAATCAACAATTATTAGTAATTTGTACCATTTTCACCATACATTTTCAAATTATTTGCGGACAAGTCCGTAAAATATTTAACAATAATTCGAGACAAATCTGAACTTAATTAAAGCTAACAAAATATATCATCAAACAGTACCCTATACACACGCATTAATTTTTCAGCTAAAATAAACAATAGAATACATGTAATTTCCATTTACTTTAAACAAAAAAAAACGAAACAAAAATAACAAAATTATCAACCAATATTGCAATGCTAGTTAAAAACAAACAAAATCGACTACAATCCAAACAATGTTTTACCTGGAAGAAGATAAAGCCATGAATCCGAAATAATATCTTAAAACAATGATCGAACTGAATCAGAATTAAAAACTTGCAATTGAAATCATGACCACCATCAAAATTAGCACGATAGATAAACAAGGGTATTTATGGAATAAATTTAGCCGCAAATAAAAATAGGGATCGAAAATATAAGTTTTCAAACAGGAGGAGTTTACGTGGACTAATTTTAATTAAAAGGACGTGGGCCTATTTTCACTTAAATTAGTTCCCCCTTTATTTAATTAACGTGAAAATATCCATTTTGGCCGCTGACTCGGATTTCGATGAAACTAGTTTCATCGGATCCATAACGGTGGATTATCGTATGATTTCAAGTTTCATTGTTATCGACTTATCGTTCGATCGTATGGATTCGAAACGCCTAGAAATCAATTTAATTGAAATCTATTGAAATCAATTTGAAATAAGCCGATTTTAACGTAACTTCTTCATACGATGGAATTATTACTTGGAAACATGTTCCATTGAATTTAAAATTATCAAAAACATCTATTTTGGTATATGGATTGACCCATTTTCGTTCCGGAGTCGAAACGGGCTTTTCGGGTCGTTTATCGTTCAACTTCCAATTCGATCTGTTCCATTCTTTTCCATTTCAGCTATACCTATAAATAGCCTATTATAAACCCTCGTTATTTCTTATTCCATTTGTCTGTACGTACATTTTCGTCTCAACTCCTCATTCCAATGGCAGACAAACCAAAACCCTAATTCCCAATTAGCATTCAATTTCAAATTGAATTCAAAAATTCAAAGTCCTCAAACCCTATCAAATTATATATCGATTTGAAGCTCTTGACGAGCGCAAGTAAAATTTGTAGTTTTTTTTACAGATCTGGGTTGCTATGTGGATGAAACTGGGCGATTTAATCTCAGCCGTTCATTGGTGGTTGACGATCTTCGATGGATCATCGATTGGAGGATATCGTTGTGTGGAGAAAACCGATTGGAGTTCATCGGCGTGGGTTGTTTGGCATTTTGATGGTCGGATCGCTTGCGATAATTGATTAGGGTTAGACACATTTTGGCGACGGCGGCTCAATGGGGGCTCGCGATCAGGGATGAGGCGGCGCGCAGGTCGAGGAGGAGGGGGAGAGACATGGACGTGATTCAGGTGATGGTCCAACGGCCAAAGCGGCGCCTAGATCGAACATGAGGTCATCGTGTTGGGCTCGGTTCCTTCATCCTAGGGTTGGGAGGAAGGAGTAGGACCGCATGCGTGAGGTGATGTGTACTAAATTATATTATTATTATTTTGTTTGTTTAAAAGTTAAATCGTATAACTTATAACCTAGATAACTTTTACATACGAAGTCCAATTCATGTGCGGTTTATTTTGCTGGGATCATATCGAAATTTCGGACATTGTGATGGTGGTTTAGATAAATTCTGAGATCGTTTGAATTTGGACCCTAAATTGGATTTAAATTCGATTTAACTTCAAAGGTGAGTGTTTTAACCCAATCACAACGTCTGAAATATCTTATGTTAGTTAAATTAAATTTGTGATGTGATTTTAAATTTATTGATTGCTGTTTGGTATGTTAAATCGTCATTCCGATTAAATTGACTTTTATTGCATTTAATTATAGTTTAATTTAATATTGAATTTTAATTTGTCAATTTAATACCTGTTATTAAGCATCAGTTATCTATTGATATTTATGAATTGATTTGGATGATGATTGTGATGGATGGTTGATTGTTGATATTGGATGACTGGATGTTGTATTTTATGCTGTTATAACACTGCAAGTTCCTTATGGGTTGAAATGATACATACCCAAACAATCTAAAGATTAAGGAAAAATCGTTATGGGTTGAAATGATAGACCCGAGTGATTTTATGGATGTTATATTAATTCGAGATTGCGGTTTGAAATGATATATAACCATTAAATTTCAAATTGCGGATTGAAATGATAAATATATGTATCACTTGAGCTTAGGGTAGAGAATTATATACAGACACCGGATTGGTTAAATTAAATTATTTTAAAATCCTTAGTTTTTGAATTTAATTAAATGATATTTTTGAGATAAAATTTGATTTATATAAATTGAATTATTATTGAAAAATCAAGTTTTATGTTGAAATGTGAATTGGTTTAAAGGAATTGCTCAAGAAATAAAATTGAAAATTTAAAGTCGAATTTGAGATATAAGTGAAATTTGTCAGAATTGTGTTATTTGGATTGTTTGAAATACAACTTTGAATTGTATTGAAATTGGAATAATTTAAATTGATATTTCTAACATGGGTTGAAATCGATATAGAGTTTAATAGTTTATTTAAAATTTGAATTGAAAGATTTGCAATTCGGTTTGTTGATTTGTAAATTGAAATGGTTCAAATGTGTTAAAATGAAATAAATAGTTTAAATTGAGATTAATTCCAAATTCATATTTTATTATTAAATATTTGAAAAGATAGTGTTTTAAAATTTCTAATTATTAAGATTTCTAAATTATTGAACTACTTTAACTTATATTAACTCAATTAAATCATTTTAACCTATTTTGAACAAATTAATTTATTTTAAAACTAATTAACCCCATTTTAACTTATTTTAAATCTAATTAATCATTTTTAAAGCTATTTAATCTATTTTAATTATATTTAATCTATTTTAAATCTATTTAACTATCTTAAGTTAATTTAACAATATCTTTAATCTAAAAGTAAACTATTTTAGAGTATTTAACTATTTATAACAATTTTAACTATTTATAACTATTTACTAAATTTTCATACTAGGTAGAGGGAAAGTGTTTATATTCAATTCATCGGTTTGAAAGCAGATATGGTTAAATGATGTTATAACCGAAGTTGGAATTTAAAGGTTATAATTAATTGAATATTATGATTTTGAAGTGAGGATTTAACCTAATTGGAAATATGATTTTTGAAAGAAATTATGATTTCGGAAACGATATGATTTAAAAGGTGAATATGATTTCAAAATGAATATGATTTCGAAAGTGATATGGTTTTGAGAATATGATATTTTGATATAAATTGTGAATTGACTTTTGAAATGTAAAAGAACCATCCGGTGTGAAATAAGCGTTTTGTAGCTAAAGAGACCAAGATCGAATATTGTCGTACTCTCTGCCAATACCAAAAATCACTTTAACAACTACGCACGTGGTAGAGATTCCAGAAATGAAGTTGGATGGTTTGGCGAGCGATTCTATATAAGGTATTTACGTGACCCTGACTTCCGTGAGTCAGCTTGATGCAGCTAAAATCAGGAGCCATGTCGGGCCAAGTGAGGTCATTCCTCCTATCGGGCACACTTCTTCGATACTATATTCTGAATTTGTGATTTGATTGGTGGCTACCCTTGATTTTGATTAGGGAGTGTGTTCCGAGGTGGGCAGTATTAGCTGTTATGCGTTACCACCAGTTCGGATACGTAAACTATCTATCTACCTTGGCATTTCCTCGTGTGCCATGGCGCATGCCCTATCGTGCCTTCTACGAGTTTGTCTTGTACCATACCTATGGAGTGCCCTTTGATAGCTATCTAGTTTACGGAGGAATTATGGTACTGTATAGACTATGGGAATATACGTAAAAATGTGTTAATGGGGATACGTGTGACGCCCCACCTCTATACCCACACTAGCCAAAGACACTACAGAGTAATGCCGTCAACTAACACGGAGAATAAGGCTGGTTAGTAGCGACCATCTATATCCTTGCTCTAACTATCTATTGAATACATCGACGATAATCATACAAAGCAGATCGACATATCCAATGAATACTTAAAACAAAACCATAGGTGGATGGAGGATCTATCAGAACAGAATATAACAACTCACATGTAATATATATCACAGAACAGAAGATCATCATAGATATACATATAGTGATACATAACAGAGTATACAGAATAATACATGCCGAGTGGTATAGCAAACCACAATATACAGACAGATCCAGAAGAATAAATATCAGAGTTACAGTAAAATAGGACTATGCAAAAAGCTACGACAAAAAGGAGCAAGCTGAATAGTCCATGCGGAAGCAAAATTGGCTAAGTCCAAAAGCACCGAACCTGAAACATCTCGGTCTGACCCGAGTATAAAATACGCAGTCAGTCTAGCTAAATAAATCAGTTAGATAAACTGAACAACAATAAACCTGCAAGGTTACAAGGTATAACAAATATCTCTGAAAGAAACAACACAATCATCTAATCAAAAGATGAATCATATCATAACAAGCCTCGTATCATCGGCAACTCACAGAAACAAAGGGTAGGAATACCCCAAAACAAGCCAAAAGGCAATAACAAATACCAATAAAGGTAACACAAGTTCCACGAGGTAATCGCTACATATCATTCGGCTCAAAAAGACCAACACCAAAGGGCGATACCAAGGGAATATACATATCAAATGAAACATCAGAAAATTGCTCGAGCTTAGTACTGTATAAACAAGGATCCATGAGACCGAGGACTCCAAACCCAAATATCACTCGAGTGGCTCATAAAGACCTAACTCCAAAAGCGATACAATAGGGCAACAAACCCGAAGGCACAAACTCGAGGGCACAAACCCGAAGGAACCATACCCGAAGGCAACAAACCTGAAGGAGACAGTCCGAAAACACTATCCCAAAGGCAACAAACCGTTGTGGTGAAGGTCCAGAGGCCCAGTACTGGACACCACTAACTGGCAGAATGTGTCATAACACTCAAAAAGGAATTCGAAAAGTGTTAACGTGAGTCCCATAACCACTCGTTCGCACTAAACGGTTTACTATCGGTCGTCAATTTCACACTCAAAGCAATACAAAGTTCACCTCATTTCATCGGTAAACCAGACCAAAGGTCAAAACGACCAATTGAATAGGTCGGGGATTAATCGAAAGGATAAACGCACAGATTCATGGTCCGTGTTTTTCCCAACCATTTAATCACCCTTCCACTTTGCTCGAAGTGCGAAATTGTGCGTGTGTTTTAAATAGAATTTATAAATCGGAGAAGCGAACTTTTAATACGATTTGAAGAAATCATTTATAAAAAACCCATGAATAAATTCAAAAAGGAATCATCGAGGTCAAATATGAATAAAAAACTAATTGGAATCAATATGCATCGATCAAATTTGGAAAACTAAGCGAACAAGGCAAATTGTAAAAAGACAATAGATTCAGACGTCTGAAAGAAGTGGTTCAGACGTCTGAATCTGGAAATTAATATGCTTTCCAGAACAGAATTAAGACGTCTGAACCCAAACTTTCATACGTCTGAAATAGGCATTATTTTGCCTATTTCCTTTCTGGTTGAAATTTAGCCAATTCAGACGTCTGGAATATAATTTCAGACGTCTGAATCTGGGATGAAAATCTTCTCCAGAACAATATTCAGACGTTTGAAATAGGGTTTCAGACGTCTGAAACCTGATGGTCAGGCATTTCCTGAACCTAGGCCATCTATGGCCAAACAAATCGAAAGTATTCGGATGCGTGTTGATTATGGGCTTATGTCAAACGACTACCCAACCTTAACGACACACCCAAACACTCCGAACAACATAAACGTCAACCATATAAGGTTTTACATAGATTTGGTTTCAAAAATCAATATTTGGCAATTTCACCAAAGCAATCCAAATCGAAAGCAAATGAACATACAGGTGTATTAGGAATTCATTCCTAATAACCAAAGATAGCTGTAAACATAAATGTGGGATAAAATTCTCACCTAACATCAATAATATTAAGAGAAGTAGGTGTGAGTTCAAAACTCAACTTTTAATTCAAAACAAGAATAGAGAAGCTCAATAGCAAAGAAAACAACCAACCACTCTCCACTTCAACTCTACTAGCTTCAATCAAAGATCAAAACAAGTATTTTCCGAAGTTAGGTTTAGGAAATTTTCTGAAATCGAAGGAGAAAGATTTGGAGAAGATGAAGAGGAGGCTTACCAATAGCTTCTCTTTGATTTTGGAGCAAGAATTCAAGTTTGCAAGTTAAACCAGGGCTTGGAATTTCTATTTCCTCTTCCTTTCCTCCATTTTCAGTTTTGCTTAAGCTTAAGAAATGAAAATGTGTGAATGGAAGGAGAGAAAGGGCTGAGTTGGTTTAAAGAATATTTGGGTGAAACCCAAACCAAAAGCCTACTTAGCAAATGTCAAAATTCGACTTACTAACATATCAAAGCTTATAATCAAAAAGATCGCAAACGCCATTTGGAATCAATGGAAATGGTTTCGAGTTCCAATTCGGCCATTTACAAAAAGTAACTTTTCGGACCTAAATCCGACTAACGACGCTATATTTAAATAAAACATTTAAATATATAATCGTTAAATATGCGGGTTGTTACAGATCTCCCCTCCTAACAAAATTGCATCCCCGCAATTTCTAGAGACGATAATTGTAACAACTACATATATACATCATTCAAAAGAAAAGAAAATAAGTTTGAGATAAAAAGATATACTCACCGTTTCCAAGCAAAGATAGAAAACCCGGATAGGATCGCTCAATAAACTCTCTGGTTTCCTAAGTACAGTCATTGGGATTAGCGGACCATTGAAGTTTAACGAGCGGCACGTCCTTGTTCCGAAGGCGTCGCACCTCCGTGTCAAGTACACGAATAGGCTGCTGTACAATAGATAAGTCCGGGTAGATCTCAAGCTCAAGGAAATCAGGAGAATCAATAATAGAATCCGATTCCCAAAGACACTTCCGAAGTTGCGAGACATGAAACACGTCATGAATGCCAGATAAATGAGCAGGAAGTGAAACTCTATAAGCCACAGCGCCAATACATTTAGTAATAGAAAATGGTCCTATATAGCGAGGAGCCAATTTCCCAGTCGTACTGAAACGCGTAACCCCTTTCAAAGGAGAAACACGAATAAAAACAAGATCACCAATCGAGAACTCGAGAGGCTTCCTACGGTTGTCCGCGTAGGATTTTTCGCGACTTTGTGCCTCTTTCATTCTCAACCGGATAAGATCAATCTTCTCGGAAGAATCACGAACAAAATCTGGACCAAGAATAAGCTTCTCCCCAGATTCCAACCAAAAAGAAGGTGATCGACATGGCCTTCCGCATAAGGCTTCGGAAGGAGCCACACTAATACTGGACTGAAAACTATTATTGTAGGAGAACTCTACAAGAGGTAGGTGATCCTCCCAACTACCACTGAAATCAAAAATAAAAATACGGAGAAGAGCTTTCAAGATACGATTCACCCGTTCAGTTTGTCCGTCAGACTGCGGAAGATAAGCTGTACTAAAATTATGCTTTGTTCCCAAAGCTTGCTGAAGACACTGCCAAAAATGACTCGTGAATAAAGGATCATGATCACCCACAATAGAACTAGGGACACCGTGAAGTCTTATGATTTCCTTGACATACAACTTAACAAAATGCGAAGCAGCCCTATTAGACTTAATAGGAACAAAATGAGCAGACTTGGTGAGGCGATCAACAATAATCCAATGCTAGAATGGCCCGATCTCGAACGAGGTAGGCTGTCAATGAAATCCATAGAAATCTGATCCCATTTCCACAATGGAATCCCTAGAGGCTAAAGAAGACCAGAAGGATGCTGATGTTCGGCCTTAACACGCTGACAAGTTATGCAATTACTCACATAACTCGCCACGTCGCGCTTCATGCCTTCCCAATAATAAAGACGACGCATATCGGCATACATCTTACTACTACCGGGATGAATGGTATACTTAGAACGGTGACAGTCATCAAGAATGTCATGCCTAAGTGCAAACTCAGAAGGCACAAAAAGACGGTTCTTCTTGCGAAGACACCCATGAGAATCAATGCTGAAATCCCGCAACGCCTCATCACAGGATCCAGACTCACAAAGCTGAATAAGATGCAACAAATCAGGATCACGCTGCTGGGCATCGGCAATACGATCCAACAAAATAGGTCGAGCTCCCAAACTAAATAATAGAATAGGAGAGTCAGAAGATGAACCTCGATCACGAATTTCACAAAAAGATAGAGTCTCAAGAATATCCCATTCGACAAGCATCATAGAAACAACAGCCGAATGTTTGCGACTAAGCGCATCAGCAACACGATTACCCTTTCCAGGGGTATACTGGATATCAAAGTCATAGGAAGCAAGAAACTCGAGCCAACGCTATTGTCTCATATTGAGTTCCTTCAGAGTAAACAAATACTTCAAAGATTTATGATCGGTATAAAGAATGAAGCGCTCGCCCAACAAATAGTGTCGCCAAATCTTCAAGGTAAAGACAATGTCGGCTAACTCAAGATCATGAGTGGCATAGCGAACTTCATTCGGACGTAGTTGCCTAGAAGCATAAGCAACTACCCGATCCTTCTGCATAAGAACAGCACCGAGACCACTACCACAAGCATCGGTTTAGACAATAAGATCATGATTCCCCTTGGGAACCACAAGAATAGGAGCATTAGTGAGAAGTTCCTTTAATGTCAGAAAGGAAGCTTCACACTTGTCGGACGAAATAAAACGAATGCCTTTCCAAGTAAGGCTGGTGTAAGGAAGCACAACGCGGGAAAAATCCTTAATGAACCGACGGTAATAACCCGCCAATCAAAGGAAACTACGAATCTCATGCACATTCTTGGGCCTCTTCCAATTCTGGATAGCATCAATCTTTGAGGGATCGACGGAAATGCCATCAGAAGATACAACATGGCTTGAGAACTTAACCTTATTCTCCCAAAAATGGAACTTGGAGAATTTGGCTTTAAGCTGATGGTGACGGAGAGTACTCAAGGCAATACTCAAGTGATTAGCATGCTCGGCTTCAGACATAGAGTAAATAAGGATATCATCAATGAATACAAGGACGATCTTATCGAGATATTCCCGGAATACCCGATTCATGAGATCGACAAAGAAAGCAGGAGCGTTCATCAACCTAAACGGCATAACGAGCCACTCAAAAGAACCATAACGAGTGCGGAAAGCGGTAAGAGGTATGCTATCCTCCGCGACTTGTAACTGATGAAAACCTGTGGCAAGGTCTAGTTGAGAAAAGACCTTAGCACCACTCAATAGATCGAACATATCATCGATCCTAGGAAATGGATACCTATTTTTGATGGTTAACTCGTTAAGTTTGCGATAGTCAATGTAAAGCCTAAGAGTTCCATCGGACTTCTTAACGAAGACGACCGTGGATCCCCATAGAGAAAAACTAGACTGAATCAACTGCTTGGACTCAAGCTCTAAAAGCTTCTTCTTGAGTTCCTCATTTTCCCTTGTAGACATCCTCGTGGGAGGATGACTAACTGGCTGCGCGCCTAGAATGAGAACAATGCGGAACTCAATTGCCCGCTTAGGTGGCAAACCCGAGACAGGCTCAAAAACATCAGAAAAGTCACAAGCAATAGGAATACGAGATATATCATCATCATCCCACGAGTCAAGAGAATATAAAGCCATTTCGGAATTATCCACATCCCGAAGAATAGGAGATAGCTGAGTAGGCGAATCCGGATGTCGAAGATATATAATTCTCTCCGAACAAATAATCCTGGCATCATATCTTACTAGCCAGTCCATACCCAAAATCAAATCAAATCCCAAACAAGAAATAACGTGCAGACTCGCACGAAAAGAAAAGCCACATAAAACAATCTCAACATAATCACAAAGCAGGCTAAGGGTCGCGGATCCCCCAATAGGATTCACAATCCTTAAAGAAGTAACCAAACAAGAAACATCCAAAGATAAATCATCAACGAGCTTTTTCGATACGAAAGAATGTGATGCACCCGTATCGAAAAGAACTCGAATACCATGATCATGAAATAAAATAGAACCTTCCAAAATAGATGGAGATATACCTTTGGGCTGAGAGGGACCTTCAAAAGCCTTAGCAGCATAAAGCTTGCTAGACTTGGCACCAGCCGAAACAGTAGGGCAAGTGGAAACATGATGACCTTCCTTCTTGCAATAGCGGCAGAAGAGAGGCTTGGAACAAGCTCGAATCATATGATCAGGAGAACCACAATTGAAACACTTCCGAATAAAAGGTGTTCCAACAGACTGAGGTTGAGAACTAGAACAACCGGTCTTCTTCTTCTTAGAAGAAAAAGACCTCTTCTGAAATGGAAACTGCTTCTTGTTGGGTTCTTGGAAACCTCAACATCAACATCACTATCACACTCCTTCTCGACGGTCTCGAGATAAAGTGCTGAATCAACCAACTCCTCAAAAGAAAGCTTAAGCTGGAGCAGTGAAGACTTTAAGATATTTCTTAAGACCAGAAACAAACTTCAAATTCTTCTTATAAGAAGTGCTAATGAATTCAATACCATACTTAGATAAAGCCTCGAATGACGCAACATACTTAGAAATTGAAGATTTCCCTTGCTTCAACTCAAGGAAGCGACGGGTCAATAATACTTTTTCAGATTCAGGAACGAACTTGAGTTCAAATTGCTCCCGAAACGGAGTCCAAGAAAGAGTAGACTCATCAATTTCGGCTATAAGAAGCTCATACCAATCAAGAGCACACTCGTGTAATAAGCTAGAAGTTACGAGAACTCTATCATGATCAGAAAGATCCATACGAGAGAAGATACGTTCGCACGTGCGAAACCAAGCTTGGAATTCAAGAATGGATTCGGAGCCCTTAAACAGCTTTCCTCCAAGATGAGCAAAATCACTGCACTGGCGTGCAAAGGCAGACTTGCGAGGTGGAGAAACTCGAGGAGGAACTGGAGGCTGAGTGCTCCTAAACAACTCCAAAAACTGATCGGCAGACATATAAACGCCATCCGGATGTGAGCCACTAGATCGCCCAGCATCCGAACGTCGTCCCCTGCCTCTTCCAGCCATACGCTGAAAGTAAGATAAGAACAAGATTAATCACAAGGTTGATACTTCAATACAGAATTCTACGGAATAAAATGCATTCCTAGACGTATTCCCCAAATTCTATCTAACCTTTGATGGTGGAAGGAATAGAGAGACATGATGATTCAAAGATTCGTATCACTTATACACTTTGATGTACCAGAATATGTGCATCTATTCTGTGTTTATCATATTTTGTTCTGAACTCAGCTCTGATACCACGCTGTAATGCCCCACCTCTACACCCACGCTAGCCAAGGACACTACAGAGTAATGCCGTCAACTAATACGGAGAATAAGGCTGGTTAGGAGCGACCATCTATAGCCTTGCTCTAACTATCTATTGAATACATCGACAATAATCATACAAAGCAGATCGACATATCCAATGAATACTTAAAACAAAACCATAGATGGTTGGAGGATCTATCAGAACAGAATATAACAACTCACATGTAATATATATCACAGAATAGAAGATCATCATAGATATACATATATTGATGCATAACAGAGTATACAGAATAATACATGCCGAGTGGTATAGCAAACCACAATATACAGACAAATCCAGATAAATAAATATCAGAGTTACAACAAAATAGGACTATGCAAAAGGCTATGACAAAAAGGAGCAAGCTGAATAGTCCATGCGGAAGCAAAATAGGCTAAGTCCAAAAGCACCAAATCTGAAACATCTCGGTCTGACCGGAGTATAAAATACATGGGTCAGTCTAGCTAAACAAATCAGTTAGATAAACTAAACAACAATAAACGTACAAGGTTACAAGGTATAACAAATATCTCTGAAAGAGATAACACAATCATCTAATCAAAAGATTAATCATATCATAACAAGCCTCGTATCATCGGCAACCCATAGAAACAAAGGGTAGGAATACCCCAAAACAAGCCAAAAGGCAATAACAAATACCAATAAAGGTAACACAAGTTCCACGAGGTAATCGCTACATATCATTCGGCTCAAAAAGACCAACACCGAAGGGCGATACCAAGGGAAAATACATATCAAATGAAACATCAGAAAATTGCTCGAGCTCAGTACTGTATAAACAAGGATCCATGAGCCCGAAGACTCCAAACCCAAATATCACTCGAGCGGCTCATAAAGACCTAACTCCGAAAGCGATACAATAGGGCAACAAACCCGAAGGCACAAACCCGAAGGCAACATACCCGAAAGCAACATACCCGAAGGCAACAAACCTGAAGGAGACAGTCCGAAGACACTATCCCAAAGGCAACAAACCGTAGTGGTGAAGGTCTGGAGGCCCAGTACTGGACACCACTAACTGGCAGAATGTGTCATAACACTCAAAAAGGAATCCAAAAAGTGTTAACGTGAGTCCCATAACCACTCGTTCGCACTAAACGGTTTACTATTCGTCAGTCAATTTCACACTCAAAGTAGTACAAAGTTCACCTCATTTCATCGGTAAACCAGACCAAAGGTCAAAACGATCAATTGAATAGGTCGGGGATTAATCGGAAGGATAAACGCACAGATTCATGGTCCGTGTTCTGCCCAACCATTTAATCACCCTTCCACTTTGCTCGAAGTGCGAAATTGTGCGTGTGTTTTAAATAGAATTTATAAATCGGAGAAGCGAACTTTTAATACAATTTGAAGAAATCATTTATAAAAAACCCGTGAATAAATTCAAAAAGGAATCATCGAGGTCAAATATGCATAAACAACTAATTGGAATCAATATGCATCGATCAAATTTGGAAAACTAAGCGAACAAGGCAAATTGGAAAAAGACAATAGATTCAGACGTCTGAAAGAAGTGGTTCAGACGTCTGAATCTGGAAATTAATATGCTTTCCAGAACAGAATTAAGACGTCTGAACCCAAACTTTCAGACGTCTAAAATAGGCATTATTTTGCCTATTTCCTTTCTGGTTGAAATTTAGCCAATTCAGACGTTTGGAATATAATTTCAGACGTATGAATTTGGGATGACAATCTTCTCCAGAACAATATTAGACGTCTGAAATAGGGTTTCAGACGTCTGAAACTTGATGGTCAGGCATTTCCTGAACCTAGGCCATCTATGGCCAAACAAATCGAAAGTATTCGGATGCGTGTTGATTATGGGCTTACGTCAAACGACTACCCAACCTTAACGACACACCCAAATACTCCGAACAACATAAACATCAACCATATAAGGTTTTACATAGATTTGGTTTCAAAAATCAATATTTGGCAATTTCACCAAAGCAATCCAAATCGAAAGCAAATGAACATACAGATGTATTAGGAATTCATTCCTAATAACCCAAGATAGCTGTAAACATAAATGTGGGATAAAAATCTCACCTAACATCAATAATATTAAGGGAAGTAGATGTGAGTTCAAAACTCACCTTTTAATTCAAAACAAGAATAGAGAAGCTCAATAGCAAAGAAAACAACCAACCACTCTCCACTTCAACTCTACTAGCTTCAATCAAAGATCAAAACAAGTATTTTCCCAAGTTAGGTTTAGGAAATTTTCTGAAATTGAAGGAGATAGAGTTGGAGAAGATGAAGAGGAGGCTTACCAATAGCTTCTCTTTGATTTTGGAGCAAGAATTCAAGTTTGCAAAGTAAACTAGGGCTTGGAATTTCTATTTCCTCTTCCTTTCCTCCATTTTCAGTTTTGCGTAAGCTTAAGAAATGAAAATGTGTGAATGGAAGGAGAGAAAGGGCTGAGTTGGTTTATAGAATAGTTTGGGTGAAACCCAAACCCAAAAGCCTACTTAGCAAAGAGCAAAATTCGACTTACTCCAAACATATCAAAGCTTATACTCAAAAAGATCGCAAACGCCATTTGGAATCAATGGAAATGGTTTCGAGTTCCAATTCGGTCATTTGTAAAAAGTAACTTTTCGGACATAAATCCGACTAACGACGCTATATTTAAATAAAACATTTAAATATATAATCGTTAAATATGTGGGTTGTTACAGATCTCCCCTCCTAACAAAATTGCATCCCCGCAATTTCTAGAGACGATAATTGTAACAACTACATACATACATCATTCAAAAGAGAAGAAAATAAGTTTGAGATGAAAAGATATACTCACCGTTTCCAAGCAAAGATAGAAAACCCGGATATGATCGCTCAATAAACTCTCTGGTTTCCTAAGTACAGTCATTGGGATTAGCGGACCATTGAACTTTAACGAGTGGCACGTCCTTGTTCCGAAGGTGTCGCACCTCCGTGTCAAGTACGCGAATAGGCTGCTGTACAATGGATAAGTCCGGTGAGATCTCAAGCTCAAGGAAATCAGGAGAATCAATAACAGAATCTGATTCCCGAAGACACTTCCGAAGTTGCGAGACATGAAACACGTCATGAATGCCAGATAAATGAGCAGGAAGTGAAACTCTATAAGCCACAGGGCCAATACATTCAGTAATAGAAAATGGTCCTATATAGCGAGGAGCCAATTTCCCAGTCGTACTGAAACGCATAACCCCTTTCAAAGCAGAAACACGAATAAAAACAAGATCACCAATCGAGAACTCGAGAGGCTTCCTACGGTTGTCCGTGTAGGATTTTTGGCGACTTTGTGCCTCTTTCATTCTCAACCGGATAAGATCAATCTTCTCGGAAGAATCACGAACAAAATCTGGACCAAGAATAAGCTTCTCCCCATATTTCAACCAACAAGAAGATGATCAACATGGCCTTCCGTATAAGGCTTCGAAAGGAGCCATACTAATACTGGACTGAAAACTATTATTGTAGGAGAACTCTACAAGAGGTAGGTGATCCTCCCAACTACCACTGAAATCAAAAATACAAATACGGAGAAGATCTTCCAAGATACGATTCACCCGTTCAGTCTGTCCGTCAGACTGCGGATGATAAGCTGTACTAAAATTAAGCTTTGTTCCCAAAGCTTGCTGATGACTCTGCCAAAAATGACTCGTGAATAAAGGATCATGATCACTCACAATAGAACTAAGGACACCGTGAAGTCTCACGATTTCCTTAACATACAACTTAGCCAAATGCGAAGCAGTCCTATTAGACTTAATAGGAACAAAATGAGCAGACTTAGTGAGGCGATCAACAATAATCCAAATGCTAGAATGGTCCGATCTCGAACGAGGTAGGCCTTCAGTGAAATCCATAGAAATCTGATCCCATTTCCACAATGGAATCCCTAGAGGATGATGAAGAGCAGAAGGACGCTAATGTTCGGCCTTAACACGCTGACAAGTTATGCAACTACTCACATAACTCGCCACGTCGCACTTCATGCCTTCCCAATAATAAAGACGACGCATATCGGCATACATCTTACTACTACCGGATGAATGGTATACTTAGAACGGTGACAGTCATCAAGAATGTCATGCCTAAGTGCAAAATCAGAAGGCACAAAAAGATGGTTCTTCTTGCGAAGACACCCATGAGAATCAATGCTGAAATCCCGCAATGCCTCATCACAGGATCCAGACTCACAAAGCTGAATAAGATGCAACAAATCAGGATCATGCTGCTGGGCATCGGCAATACGATCCAACAAAATAGCTCAAGCTCCCAAACTAAATAATAGAATAGGAGAGTCATAAGATGAACCTCGATCACGAATTTCACAAAAAGATAGAGTCTCAAGAATATCCCATTCGGCAAGCATCATAGAAACAACAGCCGAAGTTTGCGACTAAGCGCATCAGCAACACGATTACCCTTTCCAGGGGTATACTGGATATCAAAGTCATAAGAAGCAAGAAACTCGAGCCAACGCTGTTGTCTCATATTGAGTTCCTTCTGAGTAAACAAATACTTAAAAGATTTATGATCGATATAAAGAATGAAGCGCTCGCCCAACAAATAGTGTCGCCAAATCTTCAAGGCAAAGACAATGGCGGCTAACTCAAGATCATGAGTGGCATAGCGAACTTCATTCGGACGCAGCTGCCTAGAAGCATAAGCAACTACCCGATCCTTCTGCATAAGAACAGCACCGAGACCACTACCACAAGCATCGGTGTAGACAACAAGATCATGATTCCCCTTGGGAACCACAAGAATAAGAGCATTAGTGAGAAGTTCCTTTAATGTCTGAAAGGAAGCTTCACACTTGTCGGACCAAATAAAACGAATGCCTTTGCGAGTAAGGCTGGTGTGAGGAA
The DNA here is from genome assembly GCA_030765085.1 of Allium cepa. Lineage (NCBI taxonomy): Eukaryota > Viridiplantae > Streptophyta > Magnoliopsida > Asparagales > Amaryllidaceae > Allium > Allium cepa. The sequence goes on along the minus strand of CM060937.1, from coordinate 759,798,568 downwards.
GCACAACACGGAAAAATCCTTAATGAATCGACGGTAATAACCCACCAATCCAACGAAACTACGAATCTCATGCGCATTCTTGGGCCTCTTCCAATTCTGGATAGCTTCGATCTTTGAGGGATCGACGGAAATGCCATCGGAAGGTACAACATGGCCCGAGAACTTAACATTATTCTCCCAAAAATGGCGCTTGGAGAATTTGGCTTTAAGATGTTGGTGACGGAGAGTACTCAAGACAATACTCAAGTGATTAGCATGCACGGCTTCAGACTTAGAGTAAATAAGGATATCATCAATGAATACAAGGACGAACTTATCGAGATATTCCCGGAATACCCGATTCATGAGATCGACAAAGAAAGCAGGAGCGTTCGTCAACCCGAACGGCATAACGAGCCACTCAAAAGAACCATAACGAGTGCGGAAAGCGGTAAGAGGTATGCTATTCTCCGCGACTCATAACTGATGAAAACCTGTGGCAAGGTCTAGCTGAGAAAAGACCTTATCACCACTCAATAGATCGAACATATCATCGATCCTAGGCAATGGATGCCTATTTTTGATGGTTAACTCGTTAAGTTTACGATAGTCAATGCAAAGCCTAAGAGTTCCATCGGACTTCTTCACGAAGATGACCGTGGATCCCCACGGAGAATAACTGGACTGAATCAACTGCTTGGACTCAAGCTCTAAAAGCTGCTTCTTGAGTTCCTCATTTTCCCTTGTAGACATCCTCGTGGAAGGACGACTAACTGGCTGCACGCCTGGAATGAGATCAATGCGGAACTCAATTGCCCGCTTAGGTGGCAAACCCGAGATAGGCTCAAAAACATTAGAAAAGTCACAAGCAATAGGAATACGAGATATATTATCATCATCCCACGAGTCAATAGAATATAAATCCATTTTGGAATTATCCACATCCCGAAGAATAAGAGATAGCTGAGTAGGCGAATCTGAATGTCGAAGATATATAATTCTCTCTGAACAAATAATCCTGGCATCATATCTTACTAGCTAGTCCATACCCAAAATCAAATCAAATCTCAGACAAGAAATAACGTGCAGACTCGCACAAAAAGAAAAGCCACATAAAACAATCTCAATATCATCACAAAGCAGGCTAAGGGTCGCGGATCCCCCAACAGGATTCACAATCCATAAAGAAGTAACCAAACAAGAAACATCCAAAGATAAATCATCAACGAGCTTTTTCGATACGAAAGAATGTGATGCACCCGTATCGAAAAGAACTCATCATGAAATAAAATAGAACCTTCCAAAATAGGTGCAGATATACCTTTGGGCTGAGAGGGACCTTCAGAAGCCTTAGCAGCATAAAGCTTGCTAGACTTGGCACCAGCCGGAACAGTAGGGCAAGTGGAAACATGATGACCTTCCTTCTTGCAATAGCGGCAGAAGAGAGGCTTGGAACAAGCTCGAATCATATGATCAGGAGAGCCACAATTGAAACACTTCCGAATGAAAGGTGTTTCAACAGATTGAGGTTGAGAACTAGAACCACCAGTCTTCTTCTTCTTAGAAGGAAAAGACCTCTTATGAAATGAAAACTGCTTCTTGTTGGGTTCTTGGAAACCTCAACATCAACATCACTGTCACACTCCTTCTCGACGCTCTCGAGATGAAGTGCCGAATCAACCAACTCTTCAAAAGAAAGCTTAAGCTGGAGCAGCGAAGACTTCTTAAGATATTTATTAAGACCAGAAACAAACTTCAAATTCTTCTTATAAGAAGTGCTAATGAATTCAATACCATGCTTAGATAAAGCCTCGAATGATGCAACATACTCAGAAACAGAAGATTTCCCTTGCTTCAACTCAAGGAAGCGACGGGTCAATTATACTTTTTCAGATTCAAGAACGAACTTGAGTTCAAATCGCTCCCGAAACTGAGTCCAAGAAAGAGTAGACTCATCAATTTCGGCTATAAGAAGCTCATACCAATCAAGAGCATGCTCGTGTAATAAGCTAGAAGTTACAAGAAATCTATCATGATCAGAAAGATCCATACGAGAGAAGATACGCTCGCACGTGCGAAACCAAGCTTGGACTTCAAGAACGGATTCGGAGCCCTTAAACGGCTTTCCTCCAAGATGAGCAAAACCACTGCACTAGTGTGCAAAGGCAGACTTGCGAGATGGAGAAACTCGAGGAGGAACTGGAGGCTGAGTGACCCTAAACAACTCCAAAAACTGATCGGCAGACATATAAACGCCATCCGGATGCGAGCCACTAGATCGCCCAGCATCCGAACGTCGTCCCCTGCCTCTTCCAGCCATACGCTGAAAGTAAGATAAGAACAAGATTAATCACAAGGTTGATACTTCAATACAAAATACTACGGAATAAAATGCATTCCTAGACGTATTCCGTAAATTCTATCTAACCATTGATGGTGGAAGGAATAGAGAGACATGATGATTCAAAGATTTGTATCACTTATACACTTTGATGTACCAGAATATGTGCATCTATTCTGTGTTTATCATATTTTGTTCTGAACTCAGCTCTGATACCACGCTGTAACGCCCCACCTCTATACCCACGCTAGCCAAGGGCACTACAGAGTAATGCCGTCAACTAACACGGAGACTAAGGCTGGTTAGGAGCGATCATCTATAGCCTTGCTCTAACTATCTATTGAATACATCGACAATAATCATACAAAGCAGATCGACGTATCCAATGAATACTTAAAACAAAACCATAGGTGGTTGGAGGATCTATCATAACAGAATATAACAACTCACATGTAATATATATCACAGAATAGAAGATCATCATATATATACATATACTGATGCATAACAGAGTATACAGAATAATACATGCCGAGTGGTATAGCAAACCACAACATACAGACAAATCCAGAAGAATAAATATCAGAGTTACAACAAAATAGGACTATGCAAAAAGCTATGACAAAAAGGAGCAAGCTGAATAGTCCATGCGGAAGCAAAATAGGCTAAGTCCAAAAGCACCTAATCTGAAACATCTCGGTCTGACCCGAGTATAAAATACATGGGTCAGTCTAGCTAAACAAATCAGTTAGATAAACTGAACAACAATAAACCTGCAAGGTTACAAGGTATAACAAATATCTCTGAAAGAGATAACACAATCATCTAATCAAAAAATGAATCATATCATAACAAGCCTCGTATCATCGGCAACTCATAGAAACAAAGGGTAGAAATACCCCAAAACAAGCCAAAAGGCAATAACAAATACCAATAAAGGTAACACAAGTTCCACGAGGTAATCACTATATATCATTCGGCTCAAAAAGACCAACACCGAAGGGCGATACCAAGGGAATATACATATCAAATGAAACATCAGAAAATTGCTCGAGCTCAGTATTGTATAAACAAGGATCCATGAGCCCGAAGACTCCAAACCCAAATATCACTCGAGCGGCTCATAAAGACCTAACTCCGAAAGCGATACATAAGGGCAACAAACCCGAAGGCACAAACCCGAAGGCAACATACCCGAAGGCAACATACCCGAAGGCAACAAACCTGAAGGAGACAGTCCGAAGACACTATCCCAAAGGCAACAAACCGTAGTGGTGAAGGTCCGGAGGCCTAGTACTGGACACCACTAACTGGCAGAATGTGTCTTAACTCTCAAAAAGGAATCCGAAAAGTGTTAACGTGAGTCCCATAACCACTCGTTCCCACTAAATGGTTTACTATCCATCAGTCAATTTCACACTCAAAGCAGTACAAAGTTCACCTCATTTCATCGGTAAACCAGACCAAAGGTCAAAACGATCAATTGAATAGGTCAGGGATTAATCGGAAGGATAAACGCATAGATTCATGGTCCGTGTTTTGCCCAACCATTTAATCACCCTTCCACTTTGCTCGAAGTGCGAAATTGTGCGTGTATTTTAAATAGAATTTATAAATCGGAGAAGCGAACTTTTAATACGATTTGAAGAAATCATTTATAAAAAACCCGTGAATAAATTCAAAAAGGAATCATCGAGGTCAAATATGCATAAACAACTAACTGGAATCAATACGCATCGATCAAATTTGGAAAACTAAGCGAACAAGGCAAATTGGAAAAAGACAATAGATTCAGACGTCTGAAAGAAGTGGTTCAGACGTCTGAATCTGGAAATTAATATGCTTTCCAGAACAGAATTAAGACGTCTGAAATAGGCATTATTTTGCCTATTTCCTTTCTGGTTGAAATTTAGCCAATTCAGACGTTTGGAATATATGAATCTAGGATGAAAATCTTCCCCAGAACAATATTCAGACGTTTGAAACCTGATGGTCAGGCATTTCCTGAACCTAGGCCATCTATGGCCAAACAAATCGAAAGCAATCGGATGCGTGTTGATTATGGGCTTACGTCAAACGACTACCCAACCTTAACGACACACCCAAACACTCCGAACAACATAAACGTCAACCATATAAGGTTTTACGTAGATTTGGTTTCAAAAATCAATATTCGGCAATTTCACCAAAGCAATCCAAATCGAAAGCAAATGAACATATAGATGTATTAGGAATTCATTCCTAATAACCCAAGATAGCTGTAAACATAAATGTGGGATAGAAATCTCACCTAACATCAATAATATTAAGAGAAGTAGATGTGAGTTCAAAACTCACCTTTTAATTCAAAACAAGAATAGAGAAGCTCAATAGCAAAGAAAACAACCAACCACTTTCCACTTCAACTCTACTAGCTTCAATCAAAGATCAAAACAAGTATTTTCCTAAGTTAGGTTTAGGAAATTTTCTGAAATTGAAGGAGAAAGAGTTGGAGAAGATGAAGAGGAGGCTTACCAATAGCTTCTCTTTGATTTTGGAGCAAGAATTCAAGTTCGCCAAGGTAAACTAGGGCTTGGAATTTCATTTCCTCTTCCTTTCCCTCATTTTCAGTTTTGCTTAAGCTTAAGAAATGAAAGTGTGTGAATGGAAGGAGAGAAAGGGCTGAGTTGGTTTATAGAATAGTTTGGGTGAAACCCAAACCCAAAAGCCTACTTAGCAAATAGCAAAATTCGACTTACTCCAAACATATCAAAGCTTATACTAAAAAAGACCGCAAACGCCATTTTGGAATCAATGGAAATGGTTTCGAGTTCCAATTCGGCCATTTGCAAAAATTAACTTTCCAGACCTAAATCCGACTAACGAAGCTATATTTAAATAAAGCATTTAAATATATAATCGTTAAATATGCGGGTTGTTACAACACGGGTAGCGCCTTAACGCTAATTTAGTACTTTTACTTTGCTATAGACATATTATTATAGTGTATTGTACTACATAGTAGATAGTTTGATGGATCCTTAGGAGATAGTAATCTCGAACATCTCTTAGGTTACTGCACTCACGTTAGGATAGGAGATGTCAGACCTCGTAAACATTCTCTGACGCCGTCGCACTCATATTTACCATTGATTTAACTTACATAAGATCTTTTAGTTCTGACTCGAGTGTTTTGTCTTTTCAATTCACTCGGGTCGGCCTGAGAATTTTTGGTTTGAAGACCTTATTTCTGGAAGATGAAGACGAAGATTTGTACTATTATTATTTTATATATTTAATCCACTACATCGTGTTGTTCCGCTGCATTTATTTATTTATTTATTTCTATTTTATGTAACTCTAATGTTTGTGTTGTAAAGAATAATCAAATGTATTTTATAAAACATCTTCATGAACTGTTAATTGATTATTATATTTTGTCTTTCCGCCGTGAGATTCTGTGTTTGTTTTATTTCTTTTTCTTATTTACTCCATAACAATTGCCCTTTTGAATGGTTTGAGCCTGACGTGTGTGTCTGCTTAAAACGTCCAAAAAGGCAGGTCGTTATAGTTGGTATCAGAGCTGGGTTTAGCGATAATCTTAGCTTTATGGGGTCTGACTCTTATTAAATAGGGTAGTAATAACCTAGAATGAGTCGTTGAGTGTGTATATATGAGAGAGCGTATTTGTTAGTGTTATAAAGAGGTTTTAGTATTATGTTAATTTTTCCCACATTGTACTTATAAATTCTGATTGGTGCATAGGATGCTATGGCATCGATATGGATTTCTAAACACTTAATAGGACAGATCGACACAATATTTGTTTTTGAAACATAGGTAAATGAAATAATTTTGCCTATTATATATTTTTGTATATGGATAATAAATTTTATAAATGATATATTTGGTTGTGTTATATTTGTTTGTTAGGTATTGAAAATTTATAAATATTGATTTAAAATAGGATTTCCAAATGAAGTAAATATAAATTGGAAATTTTAGAACTTAAGTTTCGGGCTTTTGAAAATTTCTTTCAAAGGATTTTGGAATATAATATTTGTTGTATTTGAAAGTATTTTCTGATATAAATATTTCAATATAATTTGAAAGAAATTTTTAAAGAATTTTTGAAGGAAATAAGTTCTGTACTCCCCTCTCTGTTGCTGGAAAATAATTTCGTTGATGAGTGAACGCATCACCGACGTTCATTTTCAATTTCACAGTGGGAAGGCTGCCATAGTAGTTTACTACACATTTTCTTCGATAAATAAATGTTAACTTTTATTTCTAAATATGATTTGATATATATAGATATGGTTAAATATATATTATTTTAAATGGTTTGGAATGGAACCCGACATTTAGTTCTTAAATTTCTATAAATTAGAGATATCAATTATTGTAATGAAATGAAATTTTAACCATTTAATGATTGGAACTTCTAAAATGAAAATAAGAAAGTAAATTCTCAGTTATAAATGAAATATACAAGGAATTTGAAATTTGTAACCTGTAGGTAAATGAATGAAAATCTGAAAGATATGATTATTGAACATTTTTGTTAATTAAAATAATTAGGATAAACTTGTGCAACTTTCAATTGCTTTCTTAAAACATATATATAACTTACCAAATATTAAAAGTTGAAATATTTAATAAGATTATGTAATGAAATATTATACAAGTAAAATTTAAGTAATGAAAGTGTTCAAGGGAATTTCTTTTATAAATAAGAATTATGATAATATAATGGTTGTAAACTTAAGTTATAATTGAAATGCTACTAATAAAATGTAATAGAAAGGTCAGTACTGTAAGTAAAAGTTTATAAACTTAAGTTAATGTTTGAAGCTTTTGATAATTAAAGTGAATAATTAAAAGGAATGCTATATTAAAATTTAAAGTCTATAACTTCAGAAAAGTTGAAATAATCCAGGAAATAGATTTAATACTCAATGACACTATATAAGAAAATGAATGAAAATTTAGAAGTAAAAAACATAAATACGAACTTATGCATTTATGGATATTAATATCTGATGAAAATCAAGTAGATAAATTAATAAATGTAAACTAAACTGAAATAAAATGTATGAAATACTTAATAAATGAATTCATTGTTCATATAAACAATTGAATGGAAATAACTTACATAAGAAATAAATATAAAGAAATGAAGGAAATTTTCATTATATGAATAAATGAAGAAAAATGAATTTTTAGTGTAATGGATGTAAATAAATGAAACTGAGTACTAAATGAATGAATGTGAATTTATTCACAAAGAAACCTATATAGTACTTTAAGAATTGATTTACATATGTTTAAATAACTGTACATGAGTAACATATGTAATAAAAATGTAAATAACATATGTAAACAAAGGGAATTAAGTACTAAATGGATAAATGAGAATTTAATTATGAGAAATGAATGTGGATTAGAGAAATAATCATTGTATGAAGAAAAAAATGTCGTGAAACGAAATTTATAAGAATAAACTTAAACAATATTTGGATTTTTTGCTTGTTTTGGTTTATGGGTTGTTTGGAATAAGATACTTCTAATTGTTTGGATGTATGAATAATTTGTTGAGTTTATCTAACACTGTTGAGTGTATGGTATACTTAATAGTTTATTTGTCATTCTATACAATTTAAAGGTTCTAAACCCAAACAAAACCATTTGCTTTGCTTGCTACGAATTTATGGTTGATTTCATTGATTTCATGCGATGTTATATGTTTTGGTTGCAAATGATTGTTATTATATTATATTGATTGTTTCTATTAATTGAAACAACTTAAACGTTTCATTTTTATATAATTATTAAATCTTTGGATTATGTAAGTGAAATACAGGTTTATGGAAGCAAATTGTTATAGCTTTTGATTTCATAAAATAAGCATTATTTACCCGACAAATGGGTACTTTCTTGGATTACGGGTTTTATAGAGGTATAATATTGTTTTCCCGTTGTTGGGATACATTATTTTGAAACATATATGGTATATATTGTTAATTTTTATATTATTATTTCTCCCAGACCTCTTCGTACAAAGGAGACTTTGCCAAAATTTTCTATAAATTTTTTGGACTTAGAAAATTCAGTGAAATATTTTCCTAACTTTGTGAATTTGAACATAAAAGGATTTAATTGTTATAAATTGATATATTTTATGTAAATTATTTAATTTGTAAATTAATTGTTTATAAATTTAAATGTTTTGAATAAGATGTATTGACTATTTAATGTCTTCTTTTCCCTTCTTTTCCTTTTCGGGGACGAAAAGTTTTGAGTGGGGGAGAGTATAACGAACTGTAATTTTGATATAAAAAAATTGTTAATTTAATAAAGTTTGCAATTTAAAGTGGGGAGAAATTAAAATTTAAGATTTATGATGGGAATAATAATGGAATGAAAGTTAATAATGTTAATTATTAACAATTTGAATGAAGTTCCAATCAATTGAAATGATTTAAACTTATACTTGGTTATAAATTGAATATAAGAAAATAAATGTAAATATTGAATTTATTAATGAAATAATATGTAATAAATGGTAACTGAATAAAATTTGTGTTGTGAAAGTAATCATAACATTTGGTTGTAAATAATAAACTTATTAATGTGACTAAAAGTTAATGGTGTCAAACTATTATATGTTGCCTATTTATTTAGTATGTTAAATCAAATGGGAAAAAAAATTATAATTAAATTAAATTAAATGTTACATTAATGTGAGTCAGGACAATAACTGTAAATTGTGAATGTAATAAAAGGTATAGAAATGTAATTATATTCGTAAGGAAATAATTAATGTATTAAAATGGTGAAATCAAGATAAATAAATTAAATTGGGATTTTAAATTTTAATTAATGTGTAAAATTGACAAAAATTCCATATAATGGAAATATAGCAGTTAATACAAATAAAATATGGAAATTGGAGAATATCAATGTAATGAAAGATAAACAAATGTTGACTATGTCTATAGAATAATAATTGATTGAGTATAAAGATTTAAATCAAATAAAATCAATTTATTGGAATTAATTATCTATAATTGGATGTAATTACAATTGAAATTAAACACTGTAATTGGTAAAATAATTAACTTTGAATTGATATCTAAATTTGTTTTAAATTATGGTAAATGTCCAAGTAATCTAAAATGACAGAAATTGTAAATTATTAAATTTGAATTGAAAGGTGATTTAATTAATTTAATATTTATTTATTTATTTAATGTGAAAATAGCCATTTTGGCCACTAACTCGGATTTCGAAATAGACTCGAAACGCTTACAAATCAATTTAATTGAAATCAATTTAGAATAAGCTGATTTAAATGTAACTTCTTCATACGATGGAATTAGGACTTGAAACCTATTACATTGAATTTAAAATTGTCGAAAACATCTATTTTGGTATATGGGTTGACCCATTTCCATTCAGTAGTCGAAACGGGCTTTTCGGGTCGTTTATCGTTCAACTTCTAATTTGATCTGGTCCATTCTTTTCCATTTCAGAAATACCTATAAATAGCCTGTTACAAACCCTAGTTATTTCTTATTCCATTTTTCGGTACGTATATTTCCTTCTCGACTCCTCATTCCAATGGAAGACAAACCAAAACCGTGATTCCCAATTCGCAGATTCAATTCCAAAATTAAAACTCCTCAAACCCTATCGAAATATATATCGATTTGAAGCTCTCGATGAGCTGAAGTCAAATTTGTAGTTTGTTTTTCGACCTGGGTTGTTGTATGGCCGAAACTGGATGGTTTAGTCTCGACCGTTCATTGGTGGTTGATGATCTTCGATGGATCGTCGATTGGAGGATACCGTTGTGTGGAGAGGACCGATTAGAGTTCATTGGCGTGGGTTGTTTGGTAATTTGATGGTCGGATCAGTTGCAATAATTGATTAGGGTTAGACACATATTGGCGATAGTGGTTCATTGGGGGCTCGCGATCAGGGACGATGCGGCGCGCGGGTCGAGGAGAAGGGGGAGAGGCGAGGACGCGACTCAGGTGATAGTCCAGCGGCCGAGGCGGCGCCTAGTTCGAATGCGAGGTCATCATGCAGGGTTCGATTCATTTGTTCTAGGGTTGGGTGGAAGGAATAGGACTGCATATGTGATGTGATGTGTACTAGTTTATATTATTATCATTATTTTGTTTGTTTAAAATTTAAATCGTATAACTTCTAACCTAAATAACTTTACATAAGAAGTCCAATTCACGTGCGGTTTATTTATCTAGGATCGTATCGAAATTTCGGATATTTTGACGCTTGTTTGGACGAATTCTGAGATCGTTTGAATTTGGGCCCTAAATTGGATTTAAATTCGATTTAAATTCAAAGGTGAGTGTTTTAACCCACTCACAACTTTTAAAATTTTTATGTTAGTTAAATTAAATTTATGATGTGGTTTGAAATTTATTGATTGTTATTTGGTTTGTTAAATTGTCATTCCGATTAAATTGACTTTTATTGCATTTAATTATAGTTTAATTTAATATTGAATTTTAATTTGTCAATTTAATACCTGTTATTAAGTATCAGTTATCTATTAATGTTTATGAATTGATTTGGATGATGATTGTGATGGATTGTTGATTGTTGGTATTGGATGACTAGATGTTGTATTTTATACTATTATAACACTGCAAGTTCCTTATGGGTTGAAATGATACATACCCGAACGCTCTATAGATTAACAAAAAAATGTTATGGGTTGAAATGATAGACCCGAGCGATTTTATGGATGTTATGTTAATTCGGGATTGCGGTTTGAAATGATATATAACCGTAAAATTTTAAATTGCGGATTGAAATGATAAATATCCGCATCACTTGACCTTAGGGTAGAGAATTATATACGGACACCGGATTGGTTAAATTAGTGATTTTAAAATCCTTAATTTTTGTAACAACCCGTATATTTGGACCATTTAAATTGACAATAATCCACACATGTCAACTTAAATAATACAAAACACGAATCATTATGGGATTATAAATACATAAATGTAAATGAGAATCAATACAACAACACAGACACAGAACAGTCACAGAATAATGTAGCGGAAAATACATTGTCACAGTAGCAGTTCATGAAGCTACTACATGAAGTACAACAATGTCTTAACATAAAGTGACTAAAAGGAAATACATAAATGTCCAACAGGCTAGGACATCAATACAGGAATAGAAATAGACTGATAAAGATAAATGCTAAGCCTTCAGCATCTTCAACCAACCTTGATCAGCAACTGGATAGCTTCAGACTGACCCGAGCATATAAAAAAGGGAAACACTCGAGTCAGGACCCAAAATCTTATACAGAATAATCAAGTGCAGGGAATAAAGTCCATAACTCAAAGATGAATAAAATAACATCTCTAAGGATCCGATAAACTATATATATACAATAGAATATGATATGTAGATAATGTCTAATTAGTAAAGTACGATATTAAAATAGCGTTAAGGCGTTACCACAATTCCTTTTAACACATTTTATAAGGTCATAGTCTATACAGCAACGTAAACCCCATCGTAAACTAGTGGTTATCAGAGGGTACCCCATAGGTATAACACAAAACAAAACGTAGTGGTCGCGAATAGGATAATCAGTATGACAAGGTACATGAGGCGATACCAACTAGGATACTAGTAGTTGCGTGATCCAGACTGATGTTGAGCATAGCAGCTACTACCTCAACACCGTGAAGCAACACTCCCAAATCAAGGGGTGCACCCAAATCGAATCACAAAAGTAATAGATATGGTATCGAAGAAGCGTGTCCGCTAGAGGTGGCGAACCTCAATGGCCCGGCGCGGCTCCTGTTTTAGTCATGTCAGGGGCCATCTAATATCGTTCTCTTTCTTCAGTCAACGCGTTCACCAAATCATTCACTTCGTTCTGGATCAACACTCCGTGTATAATAGTTATTAAAGTGGTTTCCGGTATCGACAGAGAGTATGTCCATACCCGATCCCAGTCTCTTTAACAACTATGTATTTATTACCCGATGGTCGGTTAAATTAACGTTTAAACAAATCAAAGTCCAAAAGTCAAGGTTCAAATTTGACATTTCACGATTCAATTTATTTCAGATATTTAAAACATATTTCCAAATGCAATCTTTAGTTCAAATATTTGTGTTAACAATAAAATTAAGTATTCAAGTTCGATATAAATAGGTCTAAATGTCGCTTATTAAATTTAGTTCATAAATAATGAATTCAATTTAATGGTAAATTTAGTTCGAATCATTAAATCAAATTCTATTCATTTCAATTCATATTACACTCACAGTTATCATAAATTCAATTAAATCAATCTCCTTAACAAAATTCCTTTTATCAAAACTTCATTTGATTTATTTACCAATTCAATTAAATTTCTATTTAAAGGAATCCATTTCCATTTATTTGATTCAATGATCTACACATCACAAATAAGTTATTTCCGAGTTACAAATCAACTCAATCCACATTTCATTTAAAATATCCCGATTTGATTAATTCATTAAATTTAAAGTCATTTAAATTTTAAATTATCGCTCAATTAAATCCATTAAACCTTAATTAATTTTGTATTCCCCTTAAGTCAAAATTTTCTTAATCTCAAATCAAATTTATAACAAGTTCCAAATCTATTTAATTAAAACCGAGTTTAAAGCTAAATCTAACAAATCTAATAAATTTTTAACTTATTAACTCTAGAACTTACCTGTTTCTAAATCCTATTTCGATTAAACTTGCCAATTCATTTTACTCAATTAAATAGGTTTATTCATTCGTTTCAATTAAATCCAATAATTTATTTCAATTTAAATCCCTTAAGTTCGTTACTTAATTTCCAAACAAATCGTTAAGTTCATTCCTTAATTTAGAATATTTTCCAATTTCGAAAAATAATTTTGTTGACCAATCAGGTTTCTTATTTTTAATTATCTATCCTAGGCCAAGTTGTTTAACTGGGTATTTATCATTTCGACCCAATATCATTCAATATAAACCAAACATAGCAAAGGGAACTTGCAGTGTGATAACTGGGATGGTGTCAAAGTAAATAAACAAGCAATAGCAACCATACATAACAATTCAACAATTTATTAAATAATCCCGAAATAACCGTACTAACTCACATTTGTTATTTATGCAAATTAATATAATTATTCCTATAATCCACACTATCATTTCATGCAGATTAAAGATCATTACATTATGGTTTCACTTGGTGTCTATTATCAATTTACTATATCAACCATACATTCAATGGTTCAAAGCAAGGTTAACGTTATTTCTACGCGTCGATTTATTTAACATTTAAAGGGGTCAAATTCAACATATATAATCCATTTTAAATTGTTAACTATCCTATATCAAATTCAATTTCATATTAAATTTTACTTATATTAACAACCAAATTCAACATCACATAACACATTTAGTGTCACCACTATTTGTCGTAAACTAACAATATTCAATTTTAACTTGCATAGCGATTTACAATTTTATTTTAACAATTTTAACAATCAACAATTTAATATCCAAATTGATATTAACAACCATTATCACTTAATTATTGTAACGACCCGGAATTTTGGGCAATATCGATTTAATAATCTGCAATAATAATTTAATTGGGTTGATAATTTTCTTTGCAATTTTAGTTTAAAATTGGTAAATTTAATCTTTTAAAGGTTAATAAATATTTAACCTAGCAATATTGATAAGAATTATTTTCCAAAGCTAATGAAATTTTATTCTATTTATAATATATATGTTTGATATATATTGTGAATATGAGATCTTTTGTTTCAAATTTAAGATGCATTTTCAAATTGTAATATATATGTATGTATATGTTATAGTTTGAGTTGTTTTGAAATTTAATTTTTATCTATTGATAATTTATATATGTTTGAAATTTATAATTTAAAGTTTTATTTTAATTTTATATTTTCAAAAGTTAATTTAAATTTGTCAAATTGTTTTCTAATATAAGATAAATTGTTTGTTTTAAATAAAATAGTTAAAAATGATTCAAATAAGCTTTGTTTTGTTTTCTTTTATTAAAATTTTAAATGGTTATAAATGTATAAGTTTTAGATTTTTTTTAATACATGTATAAGATTATATTTAAATTATAATTAGTTTAGGATATTTTCTTTTAAAAGTAAAACTTATTTATATACATGTAAGTATCTATCAATTAAGTAAGTAAATATGTAAGTCTTTATTTATATGTAAAATTAAATAAAAATTTACTTAAAATACTTAGAGACATGTGTAAATATGTAAACTTCTTTAATAAACAAATGTAAGAACATTAAATACTTATGTGACAAGTGTCTTTATTTTTATATTTTTATAAACATAACTTTCTTTCCTTTCAAATGTTTATGGCAAAATTAGAAACTGTTAACCCTAACTCGTTCACGAGTTAACAGGTCCACGAGTTAAGGCATGTACGACTCAAGGCATGTACGAGTTAAAGGATACATGAGTCAGTAACTTCCTACGACTTAAAGACCTCTACGAGTTGGCAAGCTTACGAGATAAGCGGCCTACGAGTTAAGGAGTACCCGAGTTAAGCTACTTGCGAGGTAAGCCTTTACGAGATTAGCAGATCTGCAAATTAGCAAGTGTACGAGTTAAGATCATCCACGAGTTAAGCCTCTACGAGATAAACAGGAACCCGAGATAATAGGCTTACGAGATAAGCGGCTCACGACTTAACGAAATGGATGGCCTACGACTTAATGATAACTGCAGTTTGTACGACTTAAGACCCTTACGACTTAAAGAGGATACGACCTAAAGACACATCTCTTAACTCGTCTACGAGTTAAGACTTGCTTTAAACCAGTTGCAATTAGTTAAGTCGACTACGACTTACGGCATAGAAAGAGTCGTATACGACTAAAGAAAGGAAATTAGCAATTGCAGCCAGATAACTCATACACGACTTAGAACTTAGGGATGGGTTCAAAAAAGGCGAACTGCCATAGACTCAGCTCAGTGACTCGGGGACGACTTACCTTAAGTCGAACACGACTTATCTTAAGTCGGCCACGAGTTAGGACTTAGCACTTTTTTTTCGCCCAGAACTCTCTATAAATATGCAACCATCTCCAACATGCGAAGGACCTTTTGGCTCATTCTCTTCAAGCGCCATTACTCTGCCGAATTCCAGACTACTTCAAAGCTTTTTAGATCCAACAAACTTCTAAAGGAACTCCATGAAGGAATCATCCACATTCACCATGGATTTGAAGATGATTGTCAACATCAAAGCTTGAGCTACTTGTTTTACATATCCTATAACTTGAAGTGTGTTGTAATTGAAAGATCTTGTAAAGGATTGTAATCAAACTAGTGATAAAAAGATTAAAGTGGACGTAGGCTGGATTATAAGCCGAACCACTATAAATACTGTGTCTCTTACTGTTTTTCTGCATACTATCTGCTTATTTCTGTTTCCCGTACGAACGGGTGGTGCTTTCACAATCACATCCTATACACCAGGGTGTTAGCGTTTAAATTTGAGCGTTAACATTTTGGTGCTTTCACTGAGAATTGAACTCAGGACATCTATCATCATTGCTTCAGAAAGATTTGTAGATAAAGTTTCTTTAAGAACCAGAAGTCTATCCGAAATCATGGCTCCTGGAAGGAAAAGTAAATCTGTGAGATCTGCAAACGTTCAAGAGGGAACCTCCGCTTCCCCAACACCAAATCAAGCTACTCCAACTGTTGGGGTTACGAAAGCAGAGTTGGATGCCGCAATTTTGGGGTTGAACAGACAGATACATGCTCAAAATGTGCAAATGGAAGCCCAGAATGCCCAAAACGCCTTAATCCTGAATAAGTTGAACGATTTGCTCGGGGCAAACCGTCAATCAACAGCTAATGAAAGGAATTTTGCTGGTAATATTCATGAAACTGAAGAAAGGAATGTTTCCGAAAGGGACACTAACCCCGCTGAGCAAATACTTCCTGAGGTTGGCGGATCTAGGGCTCGCAATGATGAAGAATATCTCTCTGGAATGGTTCGCCAAATTATGAAGGAGAGCATGCAAAGAGTCGAAGATGAGAAAGAATGGGGCTTTGCTCCAAGCAAGACTCCATTTACTGAAAAAATTCTAAAGGCTGAATTCCCACGAAAATTTGCTCCTCCAACTATCCCAGCTTATAGGGGGACAAGTGATCCAAACGAATTTCTGTATAAGTATGATTGGCATATGACGGGTGCCCGAGCCTCAGATGAAGTAAAATGTAGATATTTCCCCGTATATTTGGAAGGCGTAGCTCTGCTTTGGTTCACAAAACTACCTGTCCGGTCCATCGATCAGTTTTCAGACCTAACCAGGAAATTTAAAGAGCAATTTAGGCTATATGCTTCAAAGGCAAAAGACATCATGTCGTTATCCGGTTTGGAACAAAATCCGGGGGAAACTATCAAGTCTTTTTTAAATCGCTTTAATATAGCGTTAGCTGAGGTGGATAATGCAGAACCCCGCATGGTCTTGACCTATTTGATGAGGGCCATAGATAAATCTAGTGAGTTTGGAAGATGGTTGAATATGAAGGAACCAAGCTCTCTCGAAAAGTTCTACAAGAAAGCAGACGAGTTCATGCGTCTGGAGAGCCGCCCTGTATCGACAAAAGCAGCATTGGAAAAGGTTGAAGCTAACACCAATGCTCCACGCAAAAATGAGTCTGTGGGACAGAAGAGGGAGAACAACAATGGAAAACAACAGAATAATCAGAAGAAGCATAGATCCTTCAAGCCATCAGAATACACACCTTTGTCAGATACTCCAGAACGAATCTACCTGGCTACCAAAGATTCTGTCAATTATCCTAAACCCCCAGTCTTGAGAACCGGGAAAAAAGCTGTGCAAAGTGGGAGGTTCTGTCGCTTCCATAATCAGCCCGGTCATGATACTGATGACTGCCGTCAATTGAAGAATCTAATTGAAGAATTGTTAAGGGAAAATAAACTACAACAATTTGTGAAGAAGAATGATAATAATAATCCTGCTTCGTCGAACCAAGGACAGCAAACTCCTGCTCATCAATCTGGGACTAATGGCAAAGATGCAGGTTTTGAGTCTGGAAGGCCTGTTATCAATATCATTACAGGCGGACCTCACCCAGCGGGCAGAAGCTGGGGTGAGATGGAAAGGTATTCCCGGGCCCTTAAATATGCACCGGAGGAAGAAAATGTTTTTGTTCTAGAAGACACTACGCCTTTGAAGCAACGAAAGACATTCAATGATGACATTGTATTCAAAACCAGGGATTCCATCGGTATTGAAGCCCCAACCTTGGATCCTTTGGTCATCTCGGCTGGCATTGGGCCAACCATCGTCAGAAGGATTCTTATCGACAGCGGCGCATCCTGTAATATCCTCTTTAAGAACACCTTCGACCAGATGAAGATTCCTATGGTTGAAGTGCAGGCATCATTGCAAAAAATTGCTGGCTTCGCAGGGGAGCCAAAGCAACCAGTAGGAACCATTGACTTGCTTGTGGAACTCGGAGAAGGAGAAAGAAAAGTAGTTCGCAAGCAGACTTTTGTGATAGTAGATGAATTTTCTGCTTATAATGCTTTCTTTGGTCGACCTATTCTTGCTGCATTCAAAGCTGTCCTTGCCCCATGGTGTCTTACTATTAAATTCCCTACAGACAATGGGGTAGGAGTTATTAAAGGAGACCAGAACGCTGGGCGAGAATGTTATATGACAGAGCTGCGAGAAACAAGGAAGAGAGAAATGGGAAAAGATGCGGCAACCCCAATCCGCATCAAAACACCAACCCTATAGCAACTACAGGGCGGACCCTGCACTGGCGAGCATAGCGGGGCACGAAAAGTGATGGATCTTAGAAAGGCCAGTGCGGGGGAGAGTAGGGTGGTACCAGCAGAAACAACGATACCGGTGCCCGTTGATCTGAAGGACCCAAACAAGGTGCTGAATGTGGGTTCACAACTTAATGTGTCAGTTCAGAATGCCTTGATATCTTTTTTGAAAGCAAACCTGGATGTTTTCGCTTGGACCCATGCCGATATGTGCGGAATATCCCCAGAAGTTGCGGTACATGCTCTGAATATTGACCCAAAGTTCACGCCAGTAAAGCAGAAAAGAAGAATCCAAGGTCCAGAAAGGTCGACAGCATTGAAAGAGGAAGTTGACCGGCTCATGGAGAATAATTTCATCAGAGAATCTACCTATCCAAATTGGGTTTCAAATCCAGTGCTGGTTAAGAAAGCCAATGGTAAATGGAGAGTGTGCATCGACTTTTCAGATCTAAACAAGGCCTGTCCCAAAGACTGCTTCCCTTTACCCAGGATCGATCAACTGGTAGATGGAACAGCGGGTCATGAATTGTTGTCTTTTATGGATGCCTACTCCGAATATAATCAGATCATGATGCATGAGCCAGATCAGGAGGACACAAGCTTTATCACCGATGTCGGTCTTTACTGTTACAGAGTTATGCCCTTTGGGTTGAAGAATGCGGGGGCAACATACCAAAGACTGCTCAATGCTATGTTCAAACCGCAGTTGGGAAAGACTATGGAAGTTTACGTTGATGACATGCTAGTAAAATCTAAGAAAGCAGTGGATCACATCGAACACTTAGCAGAAATGTTCGCAATTCTCCGAAGATACGGAATGAAGCTTAACCCTTTAAAATGTTCTTTCGGGGTAGAATCTGGGAAGTTCTTGGGTTTCATCGTGAGCGCTAGGGGCATTGAAGCTAGTCCAGCTCAAATCACTGCTTTAAAAGAAGTCAAAGCTCCTAAAACAAAGAGGGAATTGCAAAGTCTCAATGGAAAAATTGCCGCCTTAAGTCGGTTCATATCCAAAGCTACTGATAAATGCATTCCATTCTTCGACGCTCTAAAGAAAGGAAAGAAAAACTTTGACTGGACTCCCGAATGCCAGAAAGCCTTTGAAGAATTGATTCAACATATGGAAACGCCTCCAATACTTTCTAGGCCCGGCGATGGCGAGGATCTTCTTATATACTTGGCAGTTTCATCTCATGCTTTAAGTGCAGCGCTGGTACGGGAAGACAAAAGGATTCAACATCCAGTTTACTATATCAGCAAAAGACTCACTGGGGCAGAAATGAGTTACTCCAAGTTGGAAAAACTCGCCTATTGTCTATTGATTGCCTCAAGAAAGTTGAGGCAATATTTCCAGGCTCATCCTATCAAAGTCCTCACTGATCAACCTTTAAAGCAAGTCTTGTTTCGCCCCGAGACTTCGGGCCGCCTTTTAAAGTGGAATATTGAATTGAGCCAATATGACATCACTTATCATCCTAGAAAAGCGATCAACGGACAAGCTTTGGCAGATTTTATTGCAGAATTTACAGACAAGGGTAACAGCGAGGAAGAAACAATCGAGAACTCCCCAATCCAATGGAAGTTATTTGTAGATGGCGCAAGAAATGATTACTGTTCAGGTGCTGGAATTGTTCTTGAAACTCCTGAAGGCCGGTCATTATGCTATGCGCTAAGATTAGAATTTCCTTCAACAAACAATGAAGCAGAATATGAAGCTCTGATTGCTGGTTTGAAAATTGCTAAAGAACTAAACATTCGAGCGTTACAGATCTTCAGTGATTCTCAGCTTATAGTATGCCAAGTCAAGAAGGAGTTTCAAACGAAAGGAGGAAATCTGCCCGCTTATGTGTCAAAGGCTTGGGAACTTTTATGTGAATTCGACCATTACACGATAAGTCATATTCCTCGAGAAGAAAACATGAAAGCAGATTCTCTCGCAAAATACTCAAGTTCTGGCGAAGCCCAATCCTTAGGGTTAGTTCCAGTGGAAGTTTTGTCAAATCCAAGCATTGATGAAATGGATATCGATTGGGTTATGAGTATGTCGCAAGAGCAAGAATCATGGATGACTCCAATAACAAAGTATCTACTCAATGGCTCTTTACCAGAAAACTCTAAAGAACGACAAAAGCTACTGAGAAAAGCTTCTCGATATATAATCCAGGATGGTCAATTATACAGACGAGGATTCTCAATGCCACTACTTCGATGTGTATCCAAAGAAGAAGCCAAAATAATCCTATCAGAGGTACATGGAGGAGAATGTGGGGATCATTCAGGTGGTCAAACTTTAGCAAAGAAAATTCTCCGATATGGATATTTTTGGCCAGAAATTAATCGAGATGCTGCAGATTACTCTCGAAAATGTGACAGATGTCAAAGATTTGCCAAAATTCCTAGAGCACCTTCAACTGAACTCACACAAATGACCAGTCCGTGGCCGTTTGCAATTTGGGGAATAGATTTGATCGGACCATTACCAACCGCCAAATCTGGAATCAAATATGCCATTGTTGCTGTAGATTATTTCACTAAATGGGCTGAAGCTGAACCATTGGCAACCATCACCTCCAAAAAGGTGATAAATTTTGTGACTAAGAATATCATTTGCAGATACGGTGTGCCTCAAAAGATAATTACAGATAATGGTACTCAATTTGAAAGTGAAGAATTCCAAGATTTTTGTAAACGATTCAAAATCCTGAAAAGCTTCTCAGCAGTAGCTCATCCGCAGGCAAACGGGCAAGTGGAAGCAGTAAATAAAATTATCAAGTCAACCATCAAAAAGCAACTTGAAAGAGCTAAGGGTGGTTGGGTCGATAAGCTACCACTAGCACTATGGGCATATAGAACTACCCACAAAACTGCAACTGGGCATACTCCGTTTTCATTAGCATACGGGTCGGAAGCAATGATTCCGGTAGAAACAGAGATCCCTTCACATAGAAGAATCCACTTCAGTCAAATGGAAAATGAAAAGTTGCAATCTGAAGCACTAGATCTTCTTGATGAGAAAAGAGAAGAAGCAGAACTCAGAGTTGCAGCTCATCAACAAAGAATAGCCAGACATTTCAATTCTAAAGTTCGCCAACGCAGCTTTGAAATCGGAGATCTAGTCCTGAAAAGAATTATGACCGCGACAGGTGTGTTTGGGCCCAATTGGGAAGGACCGTATGTGATAGGTCAGAAGCTTCTTGACGGCACATTCAAACTCACTACTGTTGAAGGAGATCAAATTCGAAGGGCATGGAACAGCAATCATTTGCGTCCATATTTTACTTGAAATTCTTGTTGAAATATTGTAAAAAGAATTGTGAATGTATGATTCTTGTAATTGAAAGCAATTGTAAAACTGATGAAAGTGAATGATGAATGAATATAAAGTGGATGTAGGCCCAGATTTTTGGCCGAACCACTATAAATCTTGTGTTCCTTACTTTTATTACATGTTTGCTTTATTTTCGATATAAAAAGTACATAGAATGTATTGCTAAAATGTCGATTTAAATTTTTGCAGACAATGGAAGTAAAACTTGCACATAATAAGACCGAGCAATTCACTCCATCATTCAACAAACAAATTTCAAGTCATAAAAAACCCGAATTCAAATCCTAGATAGGAAATATTTCAATTGAACGGCTAATGATTTCGTAAAAACGAGCCCTTGCTAATAAATTGAGATTGTTTGAACAAACAAACATCCAATTAGGAAGCTAGTGCCCGTTCTCACGAACTTGCCTGTCAATGAAGTATACTTCCTTGGATTAAACCAGCTACTTGCAAAAAAGGGGAAATGACGACTTGGAAAGGAAAAATAGAGGAATTGAAAGGCATAAGCAAGAAGACGAGGAAACAACCAAAATCCATCATCAGCAACACAAGTCCTCTTCAGAGGCACAACTCTTCGGAGGATAAAAGGCCTCTAATGGGTCATATGCCACAAAAAAGAAAGTTCTCTACTCAATAAAAAAGATTGGAGGAGTCATGACCCTCCAACCATGAGAGAGCAACTTCCAGGCGATGAAAACCCTCTCTGAGGCACATTTCACCAGGAGTCGAAGTAGTTACTCTTCGGAGTATCACTTCACCAAAGTTGAAATGCAAACAAAATAAAGACCTCTTCGGGGGCACATTTCACCAAGAGTTGGGGTAGTTACTCTTCAGAGTTTCACTTCACCAAAGTTGAAATGCAAATAAAATAAAGACCTCTTCGGAGGCACATTTCACCAGGAGTCGAAGTAGTTGCTCTTCGGAGTTTCACTTCACCAAAGTTGAAATGCAAACAAAATAAAGACCTCTTCGGGGGCACATTTCACCAAGAGTTGGGGTAGTTACTCTTCAGAGTTTCACTTCACCAAAGTTGAAATGCAAATAAAATAAAGACCTCTTCGGAGGCACATTTCACCAGGAGTCGAAGTAGTTGCTCTTCGGAGTTTCACTTCACCAAAGTTGAAATGCAAACAAAATAAAGACCTCTTCGGGGGCACATTTCACCAAGAGTTGGGGTAGTTACTCTTCAGAGTTTCACTTCACCAAAGTTGAAATGCAAATAAAATAAAGACCTCTTCGGAGGCATATTTCACCAGGAGTTGAAGTGTAACAGCCGCTCTTCGGAATTTCACTTCACCGGAGTTGAAAGACAAGCAAAATAAGGACCTCTTCGGAGGCACAATCAAGAAGAAAGACCTCTTCGGAAGCCCACGTTTCGCCGAGATTGAAATAAAACTTCCAAGGGTTGAAACGTGGAAAAGCTTTCTAAGGCAAAACTCTTTGGAGGTACACGTTTCGCCGAGATTGAAATAAAACTTCCAAGTGTTGAAACGTGAAAAAATCCCTCCGTAGAGGTACAACTTTCCATATATAAAAAAGAAAAATCCTCATCAGGGGCATGCTTTAACTCACAAAGGAAGAGTAATTTACCTATTCTGGAAAATGATCTTCTTTTTTAAAAAAAAAAAAAAAAAAAAAAAAAAAAAGGGGAAGAAGAGAAGAGAAAAGGAGTTAAAGTACCCTTCAGAGGTCCGCTTTGCTACATAAAAGAAATCACTCGGTAAAAAAGAAAATGTACTTAAGCAAAAAAGAAAGAAGTGATTTCTTCAAAGGACAAAGCGCGTAGAAACTCATATGAAGGGGGTTGCACTCTACAAGAATTCTTTTTAAAATAAAAATAAAATAATTATTCTTTAGCAAATAAGAGTGCAAGTCCCCTCGAGGTATAGAATATTGCAGCATACTTATGGAATGGGGGCAATATAGTATAATTACACACGATATGGTATAACTAAACCAGCAAAAGGTAACGCTCAAGTAACATACCATAAGCTCGCTGCAATATCAAATAAACTCATGCCAAAACGAATAACAAATGTATTCTTTAATTCAAACAAAAGTTTGTGCAAACGAGGAATCATTTTATTCAATTACAATGCAGGTACAGGTTTCAAAATAAAGAAAAGCGGGGGCCGGTACCCGCACAATTCTCGGCCAGTACATGCAAAACACAAAAAACTAGAAACTGAAGATCTTCACTTCTTTTTGCTGCCTTTAGACCCTTTACCCGGCCGAATGATCAGCTTATCAGGGCGGTCGGTGGGCATAAGGGAAGTGGGAGAGGAAGGCGCAACCGGTCCAGCTTTCAGCTCCTCTTCAGTGGTGGTGACTATCTTCCCCCTCCTCTTTGGTGTCCCACGCTTCTTTTTTCTTCTTTTTTTTGAGGAAGACTCACTCCCGGGAGTGACAAGTTTAGATAGAACAATCTCGTCAGAGGGAGTTCGCTCTGAAGATGTGTCACCTCCCTCAGGCCTTTCATCTTTCTGCTCTTGTGAAGCAATGGGATCATCCAAGCCGTGAAGAGCCTCTATTTGTTCTTCTTGTGACCCAGGTTGCGAGGCAGAAGGAGGCGCCACTTGAAGAGATGGAGGAAGGATCACCGGGGGAGAAGAAGCTTGAGTTTGGCTCGGTGCTTTCTCTACAAAGGAGAAAAAACTTAAAATATCAGTATCTTTCGAAAAGAGAGGGGATGACGGCTCGTCAAAAGTCGGGAATTCATTGACATTTGAGGAATAATCAAAAGTCGGGAATTCATTGACATTTGAAAAATAATCAAGAAGATCGTCAAGTTCACAAGGAGCGAACGAGCAGTTCACCACTTGGGCTGGTCCGGTGTCAAGTTTACCTGGGGCAGTTGGATCTCTGAGGCTGATTTCATATCGCTGTGCTTCGTTGCTTTCACCACCTTCATCCCCGCCTTGTGCACTTGTAGTTTCAGTTACTGTCTTAGTTGTAGGCGGAGTATAGGAGCTAGAACCCATGATGTCAACCACAGGAGAAACTGGAGGTTGGACAGAGGAAGTAAGCGTTAATTCCTTTCCAGAACGTTCCTCTTCCGCCATTCCAGTTCTCATCCTGGCAAGTTGTTCTCGCCCCTTCGCAAGAGCAACGCGAGCTTCCTCATCCAGGTAACGCGCCTCAAAATCTTCATCGCCATACCCGGCGTCTTTAAACATGTTAAGAGCAGCTTCCCACACCTCGGCCAGGGTGATTTCATACTTAGGACCAAGAAAAGAGAGGCTGCCGCGTCCCAAGACACAGTGTACATAAAAATCGAATAAAGTCGAATTGATGTCGGTTTCCATGGTCTGAGCAGTTTCTTCGGCTGCAATTTTGCCAGCCATGGCCTCATCTCGATCTTTTTCGGTCTGAGCAAGTTGGGCCTTTAGCGCTTCAATCTCCATGTCCCGGGCGCTCAGTTTATTCTGCAACTGGGTGACATCAGTGCGGTGGTTCTCTACAGCTTGTTCTAACCTCTCAGCTTTAGCTTCAGCGTCCCTCTGGCTGGCGTGCGCATCTCGCACTTGTTTTTGCAATACCTCTTCTCTTTGGGTGTAAGTATTAGTAGAAGAGGCAAGATCATCTTTGAGCTGCTTTACTTCAGCTTCGAGTTTTTCATTGTATTCGGCTATCTCCTTCATCTCAGCGTTGTGTTGATCAAGAATCTTCTGCCATTCTGATTTGTCATTTTCCATGGTCAGCATTGCTTCGATGTTAGCCCGATTAACTCTTTGAAGTTCATCAACCAGCTTTTGCCATCCAGACATTCTATCGATATCAAGCTTGACAGCATCGAGATTTCTGTACATAGCTTCTTTGTCAATGGGGACCAAATCAAGGTCGAAGCGTACCCCCCTCAAACACCAGTTCGGGAATCGGCTCTGCAAAGTCGGGGGGCCCCTTTCAACATGGTATGAAGGCCTGTTGAGAAGTGTTTGGATGGCACTTCCTTCAAGAGCAGGAGATTTGGAAGGGATGTCAATAGAAACTGAGGCGCCAGGTCTCTCAGATGTCACGGGCACGTGCTCCTCGCCAAGTTTGGTCCGCTTTCTCGAATCCTCAATATGGCTCTTCCCCCTATCATCGTGCGTTTTACGTTTATGGGAATCATCATCCCTTGGGAAGGATTCATGTCGCGTGCCCGCTCCCTCATGACGTTCTTCATACCTTCTCCTCTCTTCAGCTTTTCGCGCAGCTCTCTGCTCATTGGTCTCTCTGGGATCGGTATAGTATTGCTTGTAATCATAGCTGTCACGCCCTCCATAGCGTCGAAAGTCTTTGTAATAAGAACCGCTGCCGCTGCGCCCCATAGAGGAATCTGAAAAGGCAAAAATAGCAAGTCTTAGAAACTTCCGGAGAAAAGAAGTTAAATGTGAACAAATGCCAAAAAATCCTAAGTGTTGTGTGATGTGCAAGCTACGCGCATTAAACTACAAACCACTCATTGGTGTAGAGGTGATGATAGCTTGGGTATGAGGAGTTGGTGTTTGTGTTGGTGTTAGTCGAAGAAGGGACGTCGCCTCAATTATAGGAGAGATAGTTTTAGACACGTCATCTCTAAAAAGCTCCTGTGAGGTCACTATTATGTCGCTCAACCCATCATAAACATCGTCACCATCATGCTCGGTGAGACTTGTTTTCTCAGTTCCTACATCAGCTAATCCCCCGAGAGGCTGTGAAGGTTCTTCTTCTTCCTCAATCGGGGCAAGTGCCGTCTTACTAGATGACCCCATAATGTCAGTAGGGGTGGAACATTTCACCAATGAAGCTTCGATGTTAGACTCTTTTGATGAGGGTTGTTCGATAGTAACGGGGGCATCCGATGCTTCAGTCGGGGAATCGGGAACTTCAGTCGGGGCTTCACGAGGCTGAGTATAGCGAGAAGAGTGAAGAAGCCCGTATTGATGTAAAAAGTCATCTCTCAGCAAAAACTTTATACTCCTCTCTTCTACTGGCACAGCATTCAATCTTTCAAAAATTTGCTTATAGCCTGGGTCTCTAGAAGGAGGTGGAAGCGCTGAAAAGTAAAAAGGGAAATTAACATCTAACTACTCAGGCTATGAAAAGATTTTATAAGGAAAACATGTGTCAGGAATAAAGCTGAACGCCCTTACTTCCAACTCTCCACACACCATAAAACCCCGGAGGGCAACGAACATAGAAGAATTGGGTTAAAAACCCGTGAGCAGTATCAGGGAGGCCAACAATCAGTTTGCGGTTTCGGGCGCTCCTCACAACAGTAATGGAAGGATGATCCTTAGTCCGAGTAAAAGAGCATAGATAACAAACTTCACCAAAGCTTGGAAGTCGATCAAGTGTTCTCCTAAAAAGCACACACAACCCCATTAGAATGGCATAGCCATTGGGGTGTAGCTGGGATGGAGCAATGGCCAGTTGATGAAGAAGTTGTTGGAAAAAGTCGTTGAAAGGAGGAATGCCTCCACTTAGGCACATTTGCCGGTTAATTGTCACAAAGCCAGAAGGAGCTATATCGGCAGTGTTATTTCTTTCGGGAAGAATGGCATCTGATTCAACGATACCAAACTGAGCACACAACTGGCGAAAAACTTTGTATGATAGTGAAGTAGGAGCTCTTTCGGGAGGATTAACCAGTGGAGCCGGAAGAACAGTTACCTCTCCAGTCCGAACTGTTGCATCACCTTCCTGAGAAGTCATTCTACACAAACAACTGGATATTCAAATATGAAGGTGCACGTTTCCTAAAAAAGTGTGAAGTGTTGTGCAAAAAACTAATAAAAAATAACAAGTAAATATAACTGAAATAGGACTAGTCGACGATTGATCGATTACAAAAATTTCAGAACTTGTTAGTCTTTAGTTCAAGTATAATATTAATGCGAGCTGGTCAATTTTAATTGACTATTTCAGTATTGCTTTAGTATTTTACTTGAAGTTAATAAGTTGAGCACTTCATTCACACAATCTGTTTAAGTTTAATGACTGTTATTAGCTAATCTGTCATTCGAAGAGGGCGATCAATGGCAGTATATTCGCCCCGGTTTTTCTGTAAATGTTGTATTGGACAGGTTGTTAGCTTGCGAGTTAAAGTAATTTGTAAAAGAAGGCATCAAAGTTCAACAGTTCAACATCACTGCAACAATTCAAGGTTTAAGCAGATCCTAAAAAACACAAGTACTAAGTCGTAACCGACTCAAGGGATGAGTCGTTCCTATCCTAAGTCGTCAACACATCAAGTTGGTAATCCCCTAAGTCCTAAGTCGTAACTCGAGGAACAAGAAAAAGGCTATGATGCAAATCAACTGGAAATCCTTTAAGTCTTATCTCGGCTACGATTCATGGAATTCGCTAGGTCGCATGGAGAATCTCTGGGTTGTATATGAGACAATTCTTCACTCTATTCAGTCAAATTTCTCAACCAACCTGCCTTCCTCTCCAATTCCCAACCCGAAAACCTAATAACCTCACAATAAACAACGACCTAAATCTATCACATTACAGGTCGCCTCAAATCACAAATCGCCATAAGTCAAGCCAAACAAGTTTGAATTCATCAGTGATCGATTTGGCAGAACTCGTAAGGTTTGAAGGGGCAGGCCAGAAACGAAGAACTGAATACATAAAGTAACAATGGTTAACGGTCGAAGTTTGAAGCAAGATCGCTTACGATTGTTTGATGCTAGAAAGAATCGGAGATGAATCGGGTCGAAATCGCCTCGGAGAGCTTGAAGATGCGTTAATGGCAGAAAGCGGTTTAAAAGGTTAAGTGATGAGAAGAAGGACGACTCAGGCTTTTATATCTAGAAAGGTTGGGATTTGAAACGACATGACCGAGTTATGATAAGTCGAAGCACACGACTTACG
The DNA here is from genome assembly GCA_030765085.1 of Allium cepa. Classification (NCBI taxonomy): domain Eukaryota; kingdom Viridiplantae; phylum Streptophyta; class Magnoliopsida; order Asparagales; family Amaryllidaceae; genus Allium; species Allium cepa. The sequence continues at coordinate 759,770,206 of CM060937.1, read as the reverse complement.
ATTTAAGCGTGTGCTTCGAGGGGCAAATGTTAACCCTAACTCGTTCACGAGTTAACAGGTCCACGAGTTAAGGCATGTACGACTCAAGGCATGTACGAGTTAAAGGATACATGAGTCAGTAACTTCCTACGACTTAAAGACCTCTACGAGTTGGCAAGCTTACGAGATAAGCGGCCTACGAGTTAAGGAGTACCCGAGTTAAGCTACTTGCGAGGTAAGCCTTTACGAGATTAGCAGATCTGCAAATTAGCAAGTGTACGAGTTAAGATCATCCACGAGTTAAGCCTCTACGAGATAAACAGGAACCCGAGATAATAGGCTTACGAGATAAGCGGCTCACGACTTAACGAAATGGATGGCCTACGACTTAATGATAACTGCAGTTTGTACGACTTAAGACCCTTACGACTTAAAGAGGATACGACCTAAAGACACATCTCTTAACTCGTCTACGAGTTAAGACTTGCTTTAAACCAGTTGCAATTAGTTAAGTCGACTACGACTTACGGCATAGAAAGAGTCGTATACGACTAAAGAAAGGAAATTAGCAATTGCAGCCAGATAACTCATACACGACTTAGAACTTAGGGATGGGTTCAAAAAAGGCGAACTGCCATAGACTCAGCTCAGTGACTCGGGGACGACTTACCTTAAGTCGAACACGACTTATCTTAAGTCGGCCACGAGTTAGGACTTAGCACTTTTTTTTCGCCCAGAACTCTCTATAAATATGCAACCATCTCCAACATGCGAAGGACCTTTTGGCTCATTCTCTTCAAGCGCCATTACTCTGCCGAATTCCAGACTACTTCAAAGCTTTTTAGATCCAACAAACTTCTAAAGGAACTCCATGAAGGAATCATCCACATTCACCATGGATTTGAAGATGATTGTCAACATCAAAGCTTGAGCTACTTGTTTTACATATCCTATAACTTGAAGTGTGTTGTAATTGAAAGATCTTGTAAAGGATTGTAATCAAACTAGTGATAAAAAGATTAAAGTGGACGTAGGCTGGATTATAAGCCGAACCACTATAAATACTGTGTCTCTTACTGTTTTTCTGCATACTTTCTGCTTATTTCTGTTTCCCGTACGAACGGGTGGTGCTTTCACAATCACATCCTATACACCAGGGTGTTAGCGTTTAAATTTGAGCGTTAACAGAAACAACTTCCAAAATCTGAAACTTGAATCAAAAGCAAATTAAAAATACTGTAACTTAAACCTGCAAAGTGAAGATCTGCAACATTCAAATCAACTGCAATTCAAATGGAGTTCATCAGCAAGATTCAATCTTTTAAACATCAAAATCAAAGGCATGCAGAGAAATTTACTTCAACAGCAAAGCCTGGAAAAGAAAAATAGTAAACCTGCTCTGTTTACTGCAAAGTCAATAAGGTGAGTAAACTATTTTTAAAAACAGTTTAAATTGATTTTGATCCTAATGCATGTGATAATCTGTGAGTAAATTCTGGTGATTGCATGAAAATCTTTCAGTATTGATATTATTGAATTGATGGATGTGTGTATATATGTATGATAGGTCTGTATATGTTTATGTCAAAACTCTGTTACCCGTTCTTTCCAGATCAAGTTTTACATTCAAAAATTATATTCTCCCGATAACATCAATATTTGACTTTAATGATTAAATGAAAGTTGTTAGTTATTGTTTTATGATAATTTTAAGAATGGATTCTGAAATTTTAAATTCACAAATAATGGATAAAGCAAGATAATACAGTGAAACTGGGTTGCAAGTAAAAAAATGGATATCTTAAATTTCTACTTTGGACTATATAGTTGGATTTGTTGTCAAAAATAATGAATTTTAACATGCATATCAAAATTTTTAGTTGAGGAATCATCATGAAATTTGGGTTTGTCTGATTTGGGGATTTTGGATGATTGCCGAAGTACGGCATGATGGATGCAGCTATAATTTGGTTCGAAACTTGTTTATGAATCAAGGATTAGGAGAAAAATGCTAAAGAATTTTTCTGATGGTTGAATTGATCGAATTTGGTTAAACTAGGGTTTATTTTGGTTTTTGGTTTCGGCTGATTGTCATGGCCTTTACGTCGTGGAAGTTGGACCAGAGGCGGTCGCTTCTAGGGCGACGAAGTACTTGACGTAGCGATTCTGTGATGGTGACGGAAAGGTGGTACGGCGTCGTTGGCAACGGCCGTGGGTGATTTTGGGTTTGAGGCAGCTGCAGTGGTTCGAGCTTGATGCTCGAATTCGACTCGAGTAATTGTTTGATCGAACTAGTTTCGAATTCATGCTCGCGTGTGTACATGGGATCGATGGGGATGGTCGCGTTGGACGTCGGTGGCCGGAAAAGGGTGGGCACGTGCACCGTGCACAGAAGGATGTCAGTTTGAGGATCTTGGAATTTTTGGGTGGGGGAAGATGAAGGCAGCTCGAAGTAATACTCGTGTTTTGGGGGGGGGGGGGGCGACCCAAAGTAGGTGCTGTTGGGGTTGATTCGAGGGTAAGCATGAGTTTGCATCGAGATTTACTTAGAATTTTGTTGAGTACTACTCGTGTTTAACCTGAGTTTTCCTCTCGAGCTAGTATTTGCAGGTTGTTTTAAAGATTATGTTCCAGATTAAACTCATTGATTGATATAATGAATTCAAGTAAAGTTTTATAGAGAATAAATAACAGGGTTAAAGCTTGTTCTGTGAAGTGAATGTAAATCAACTTTTAAAGGTGACAATTGAATTTATTTTCAAAATTTAAAATGTTTTAAAAATGATTGCCTAGAAAGTAATTATCTTAATTTAAATTTTGAATTTCAATTTTAAAAGAGTATTTGGAATTTTAAAGGTGAATCAAGTTATAAGTAAAATTCTAAAATAATGTGTTTAAAACTTAAGTTTCAAAATTTTATTCAAAATAAAGAAGTTTGAAAGGGAAAATTTAAATGTCATAGATTTTAAATTTTGATTTCTAAATGCTTTATTTCCAAATAAAGTTTTAAGTTATAATTTTGTAATCCAAAAAAATAATTTGTCTTCAAGTTATTTAGATTTGATTAATTCAAACAATTTATTTATGTAGATAAATATGGTTAATTTATCTTTGATGTTGAACTTAAGAATATTTGATTATATGACTGGTTAATAAGTAAAAGATTAATTAAGATCAATGTATTCTTAATTATTAAAGATTTTAAATATTAAAAGTTAATTAATTAATTAATTAATTAATTTTAAATAATTAGTTAATTATTTATTAATTTTAAATAATCACTTAATTATGGATTAATTTAGTGTGATTACTTAATGAAGTAATCAACGGTTAAATTTTTGAATGTAATTAAAAGGGTAATTACTTATGGAAGTAATTAAAGAAGTTAATCATAGAAGTAATTAATTGAGTGATTAATGGTTAATCACTTAATGTTATTAATTAAGAAATTAATTAATATAATTGTTTTTAAGTTAATTAATTATGGAATAATTAATTAGTTAATGAATTAAGATTTATTAAGGATGGAATTAATTATTGTTAAGAGAGTAATTAAGATTTATTAAAGGAAGTAATTAGAGATAATTACTTATGTAAGAAATTAAGAGTTAATTACTTAAATTATTTTAGTTAATTAATTAATGTGATTAATTAATTAATAAATGGGATTAATTTAAGATTAATTACTAAGTGTAATTAATTTATTAATAAGGAAATTAATTAAGGATTTATTTATTAAACTTAATTGTTTAATAATTACTTAATAAAGTGATTAAAGATTAATTAATTAAAGTAATTAATCAAGGTTAATATAATTAATTAAGAGGTTAATTAATTAAGGTATGTAATTACAAATTGTTAATTACTGTTTATGATTAATGAGATGATTTATTACAAGTTAATTATTTAATTAATTAAAGAATTATTAATTAATAAAGATTATTAATTAATATAATTAATGTAAGTAATTAATTAAAGTAATTAATTTAAAATATGATTAATTAATTGTAATTAATTAAGGATTAATGTAATTAATTATAGTTAATTAATTTACGAAGGATCATTAATTTTGTAATTAATGATAGTAATTAAAGGTTAATTACTGAATATGGTTAAGGATAATTACTCGAAGGTAATTAAGGATAATTAATCGAGGAAGATTAATTAGGAAGATCATTAGGAGATGATCAATGAATTTGATTTGTAATAAATCAATGAAGAAGGAGTTAGAATAATCCAAGTGATTAAAGGATAGTATTTAATTTAATTGGAAATTAATTAAATTAATTAGGAGTTAATCAATTCTGCTATGGGTGATTGATTAATATTGAATGGTAGATATTGAATGATTGATATTGGATGTTGAATGATATTGGATGATTGATATTGGGTGTTTGGTTGATACTGGATGATTTGGATGTCTATGAGATATGTGATATGCTATTGTGATAATGTTGTTCATCCATCTGTTTATATCATCCTGAATAAGTTAAACTGTTTAAATCCCTTAAGTACAACTTGGACATTAAAATGGCGTTTGGTTTCGATGAGACCGGGATCGGGTTTCCATATTTGGATATCCGAAAACCACATCGATTCCAATTAAACGTTAGGTCGTTAATCCAAGTGGAGCAAGTGAAGACTCGGGGTGTAAGGGCTATACGTCAGTATAACTCTGTGGGTGATTCCGTAATGAGTTTGACGGAATAGTACTTATAGATTCGAGATGGAGATTTAGAGTACAAGGGCTATGGTTGTTGACTCTGAGGATGATTCCAAAACGAGTGCAACGAGATAGTGCCTTCGGTTTCGTTCGAACCCGAAACGAACTTGTATGGATTGAATGCTTTCAGCACATCGTCAGGCGGACATTGAGCATTCTAAGATAGATGTGTTCTATAAAGGTAGTCGCAGCCTCAAGCCTCATCAACCGGGAATGGCTAAAACAGTGGAGGTGCAGCAAGGCTTCGTGGGTCGCTCCCATTGGAGAGCAAGATTTACCCCTGCCTAGAAGTCCCTTTTTATTCGGCTGTGTGGGGCGGTTGAATTCCGGACAACCGCCGAGGTTGTTTTGTTTGGGACTGTTCAGTAAGGAATGGTCCCGGCCTTGTGTTGCAGGGGAGTGGGAGTAATCCTCGGCACGGTGATCTAGGCCACGTACTGTGACGGGCGGTACCCCAGTAGCCCAGCCATTGATGGAAACCCATTTTCCCTACGAGACCCTACGGTTTTGTTTGTATTACCCACTTTTGTGGCTAATAGCTGGAATTTAATCATGTAACAATTTCGGCTATTTCTTATTTACTTGAAAACCCTAGACACTATTATAATACCACCGGATTTCCTATCAAATATTTTGGTTAGCGTAAGGTAAAAACTTTTCCATGTTTATGTGTGGGAAGTCTTACGTGATACCTTTTCTTTTCAAAGGTTTTCTAAAGTTAAGCAATTTTAACCGTTTACTCACATCAGACCCCTGTCTGACCCGAGTGTTTATTTTTTGTTTTATTAAACTCTTGGGTACTCATATTATGTATGAGTAGTCAAGTGATTCAGGTTTGCTTGACGAATTTTGGAGGAGATATGGAGCAGGAGGCTTCGACGTGTAGATATATATTATGTTTCCGCTGTGTATGTTGTGTCTGTATCTAGTATACTTGAGTTGTATGAATTAGAAAGATGTTTATAACTGTCTAACATGTATTGTAAAGTTGTGTAACTCTGATGTAATCTGATACTATGTATATTTTATTTGATATATTATATTTTATTCGTTCCGCTGTGAGTTCTCTGATGTTGTTCTGTTTCTTCTTTCTCTTTCTTTTCTTCTTCTATCCCTTTCTTTCTTCACTAGTGATAAGATTTCCTGGAGATAGGAAGTCGGGTCGCTACAGTGGGTATCAGAGCATTAGGCTGAGTGAATACCTAGGCTCTGAAGTATGTTTTTCTTCAGGGAGCGTTAGGTTGAGTGAACACCTAGGCTCTGTAGTGGAGTCTTTCTTGAGAGAACGTACTTGTAATTTATATATATGTATATATATATATATGTATATATATATATGTATATATATATATATACACCTAATCTGTTGGGCTATCTGTTCGAATTTTCCAACATAAGTTTTAGAGGTAGATAGAGTAGTGGTTTGTGTGTGTAACACGATTACCACTGATGGAAGAGGTCCTTATGTTGAGGTTGGAAGTATTTGTCGAGACTGTAGACCTAATACCGTCTCGAGTGAGATCTGTAATTTGTAGTAAGGATTTCTTTGATATCCGAAGGAAATCTTTTAAAGATTCGGAGTCTATCCTTGAAGTATAAGTTTGGGTTTAGCTCGAAGTGTTCGATGTGCTGACGAGAAGGTCTTTTAGCTTCATAGTATCATCGAAGTAGAGTTTGGGAAGTAGCAAGTTGGTTGTTTCTCCGATGGTTCGGGAATCTTGGTGTTTATTCAAGCAGCAGCCCGAGCAGTTGGTGGAAGTTATCTTGAAGAATTAACCTTGTTTGGAAAAGCTTTAAGTTGTACTAATTGGTAAAGAAAGGACAGTTTCTTTGGAATCCGAATTAGGTTGAATCGCAAAAGTGACTTGCGATTGATTTGGAATTTTCCTGAGCATTCTTTTGTTTGAGACTGAGGATTCTCATGAGGAAGTAGGAGCTGCTGATGTTATCATAAGAATTGTCTGCATCTAGAATTGAGTTCCATATTGTTTTGGTTCCAAAAGCGATTTTGAGTGGATAGCCTATAGGAAGAGTTGGTGTAGAAGCTCAGGAATTTTAGGAATTTGTATTTGGTTAGATCTAGCTTTTGAATTGGATTCTGTAGTAAGGTTGTGTGACCGAGTCGGATGTGTCACCAAGGTTATATGGATTTGATGAACAAAGTTTCTGGTATATATTGGATAAGTTGTACTTGTGTTCATCAACAGTATTCTCATCTATTTCAGAATCAGAGTTGTGCAGCGGAAGCAAGGTAGCAGCTGTACAAGGAAGGAAACAAGTTCTGTTTGCTATTGCTTGAGTAGTAGAGTTTGTGTTCTGGATTTCGATGGATTTTGGAAGACTTTTTGTTGAATAGGATCCAGAAGCTGGTTTGTTTTGGTCTAGTTGTTTCTGGAAGCGTCAGCATAGATTGAGATGATCAGGAAGAGAATTGGTAGTCCAGAATTGTCTGTTGAATTATGCTGATATGAGATAAGGAGTTGGTATTCGAAGTTGGGGACTTCATTATTGTTAAGATTTCTCTGGTTAAGAGAGCAGAAATTGAGAAAGATTGGTTGGTTAGTGCTATGGCATTTGAGATTTCTTATCTGTGTTCTGATAAGATAAAATTTGTTGTCTATGAGATTGAATTGCCAGTTTGGATAGCTGGAGTTCATTTTATTTCACGTATCTCTGAGGGAGTACATGTATGATTCATTATTGGTTGTTGAATCTGTAATTCGGTTGGAGTTGGATGTTGAGCTGGATTGGAGCGTAGTCTGGTGTTCTGTTCAGACTGATGGATCTAGAGAAGAGTGGAGCTCTGGATTTTGGTGGTGTAGTTTGTTAGTATAGCTTTGGTGGAGCGAGTCTCCCGGTTATTTTTACTTGGGAAACTCGAAATAGTACTAGAGTTTTATTCTGACATATGTCAGGATAATTAGTTAAGTTTGTTTGTGTGATTGATTGCTTTGGTTTTTAGTTACTGGTTATTAGGAATGCTTTGCTAATTGAAATTAAAATCTTTACTGGGTTATTAAATTACCTTTGCTTTTAAATTTCGAGGACGAAATTCTTTTAAGGGGGGAGGATTGTAACGACCCGGAATTTTAGGCAATATCGATTTAATAATCTGCAATAATAATTTAATTGGGTTGATAATTTTCTTTGTGATTTTAGTTTAAAATTGGTAAATTTAATCTTTTAAAGGTTAATAAATATTTAACCTAGCAATATTGATAAGAATTATTTTCCAAAGCTAATGAAATTTTATTCTGTTTATAATATATATGTTTGATATATATTGTGAATATGAGATCTTTTGTTTCAAATTTAAGATGCATTTTCAAATTGTAATATATATGTATGTATATGTTATAGTTTGAGTTGTTTTGAAATTTAATTTTTATCTATTGATAATTTATATATGTTTGAAATTTATAATTTAAAGCTTTATTTTAAATTTATATTTTCAAAAGTTAATTTAAATTTGTCAAATTATTTTCTAATATAAGATAAATTGTTTGTTTTAATTAAGATGGTTAAAAATGATTCAAATAAGCTTTGTTTTGTTTTCTTTTATTAAAATTTTAAATGGTTATAAATGTATAAATTATAGATTATTTTTAATACATGTATAAGATTATATTTATATTATAATTAGTTTAGGATATTTTCTTTTAAAAGTAAAACTTATTTATATACATGTAAGTATCTATCAATTAAGTAAGTAAATATGTAAGTCTTTATTTATATGTAAAATGAAATAAAAATTTACTTAAAATAATTAGAGACATGTGTAAATATGTAAACTTGTTTAATAAACAAATGTAAGAACATTAAATACTTATGTGACAAGTGTCTTTATTTTTATATTTTTATAAACATAACTTTCTTTCCTTTCAAATGTTTATGGCAAAATTAGAAACAACTTCCAAAATCTGAAACTTGAATCAAAAGCAAATTAAAAATACTATAACTTAAACCTGCAAAGTGAAGATCTGCAACATTCAAATCAACTGCAATTCAAATGGAGTTCATCAGCAAGATTCAATCTTTTAAACATCAAAATCAAAGGCATGCAAAGAAATTAACTTCAACAGCAAAGCCTCGAAAAGAAAAATAATAAACCTGCTCTGTTTACTGCAAAGTCAATAAGGTGAGTAAACAATTTTTGAAAATAGTTTAAATTGATTTTGATCCTAATGCATGTGATAATTTGTGAGTAAATTCTGGTGATTTCATGAAAATCTTTCAGTATTGATATTATTGAATTGATGGATGTGTGTATATATGTATGATAGGCCTGTATATGTTTATGTCAAAACTCTGTTACCTGTTCTTTCCAGACCAAGTTTTAAATTCAAAAATTCTAATCTCCAAATAACATCAATATTTGACTTTAATGATTAAATGGAAGTTGTTAGTTATTGTTTTATGGTAATTTTAAGAATGGTTTCTAAAATTTTAAATTCACAAATAATGGATAAAGTAAGATAATACAGTGAAATTGGGTTGCAAGTAAAAAAATGGATATCTTAAATTTCTGCTTTGGACTATATAGTTGGATTTGTTGTTAAAAATAATGAATTTTAACATGCATATCAAAATTTTTAGTTGAGGAATCATCATGAAATTTGGGTTTGTCTGATTTGGGGATTTTGGTTGATTGCGGAAGTACGGCATGATGGATGCAGCTGTAATTTGGTTCGAAACTTGTTTATGAATCAAGGATTAGGAGAAAAATGCTAAAGAATTTTTCTGATGGTTGAATTGATCGAATTTGGTTAAACTAGGGTTTATTTTGGTTTTTGGTTTCGGCTGATTGTCATGGCCTTTACGTAGTGGAAGTTGGACCAGAGGCGGTCGCTTCTGGGGAGGACGAAGTACTTGACGTGGCGATTCTGTGATGGTGACGGCAAGGTGGTACGACGTCGTTGGCAACGGCCGTAGGTGATTTTGGGTTTGAGGCAGCTGCAGTGGTTCAAGCTTGATGCTCGATTTCGTCTCGAGTAATTGTTTGATCGAACTAGTTTGGAATTCATGCTCGAGTGGGTACATCGGATCGATGGGGATGGTCGCGTTGGACGTCGGTGGCCGGAAAAGGGTGGGCACGTGCACCGTGCACAGAAGGATGTCAGTTTGAGGATCTTGGAATTTTTGGGTGGAGGAAGATGAAGGCAGCTCGAAGTAATACTCGTGTTTTGGTGGGGGGCGACCCGAAGTAGGTGCTGTTGGGGTTGATTCGAGGGCAAGCATGAGTTTGCATCGAGATTTACTTGGAGTTTTGGTGAGTACTACTCGTGTTTAACCCGAGTTTTCCTCTCGAGCTAGTATTTGCAGGTTGTTTTAAAGATTATGTTCCAGATTAAACTCATTGATTGATATAATGAATTCAAGTAAAGTTTTATAGAGAATAAATAACAGGGTTAAAGCTTGTTCTGTGAAGTGAATGTAAATCAACTTTTAAAGGTGACAATTGAATTTATTTTCAAAATTTAAAATGTTTTAAAAATGATTGCCTAGAAAGTAATTATCTTAATTTAATTTTTGAATTTCAATTTTAAAAGAGTATTTGGAATTTTAAAGGTGAATCAAGTTTTAAGTAAAATTCTAAAATAATGTGTTTAAAACTTAAGTTTCAAAATTTTATTCAAAATAAAGAAGTTTGAATGGGAAAATTTAAATGTTATAGATTTTAAATTTTGATTTCTAAATGCTTTATTTCCAAATAAAGTTTTAAGTTATAATTTTGTAATCCAAATAAATAATTTGTCTTCAAGTTGTTTAGATTTGATTAATTCAAACAATTTATTTATGTAGATAAATATGGTTAATTTATCTTTGATTTTGAACTTAAGAATATTTGATTATACGACTGTTTAATAAGTAAAAGATTAATTAAGATCAATGTATTCTTAATTATTAAAGATTTTAAATATTAAAAGTTAATTAATTAATTGTTTAATTAATTTTAAATAATTAGTCAATTATTTATTAATTTTAAATAATCACTTAATTGGGGATTAATTAAGTGTAATTACTTAATGAAGTAATCAACGGTTAAATTTTTGAATGTAATTAAAAGGGTAATTACTTATGGAAGTAATTAAATAAGTTACTCATAGAAGTAATTAATTAAGTGATTAATGGTTAATCACCTAATGTTATTAATTAAGAAATTAATTAATATAATTGTTTTTAAGTTAACTAATTATGGAATAATTATTTAGTTAATGAATTAAGATTTATTAAGGATGGAATTAATTATTGTTAAGAGAGTAATTGAGATTTATTAAAGGAAGTAATTAGAGATAATTACTTACGTAAGAAATTAAGAGTTAATTATTTAATTATTTTAGTTAATTAATTAAGGTGATTAATTAATTAATAAATGTGATTAATTTAAGATTAATTACTAAGTGTAATTAATTAATTAATAAGGAAATTAATTAAGGATTTATTTATTAAACTTAATTGTTTAATAATTACTTAATAAAGTGATTAAAGATTATTTAGTTAAAGTAATTAATCAAGGTTAATATAATTAATTAATAGGTTAATTAATTAAGGTAAGTAATTACAAATTGTTAATTACTGTTTATGATTAATGAGATGATTACAAGTTAATTATTTAATTAATTAAAGGATTATTAATTAATAAAGATTATTAATTAATATAATGAATGTAAGTAATTAATTAAAATAATTAATTTAAAATATGATTAATTAATTGTAATTAATTAATGATTAATGTAATTAGTTATAGTTAATTAATTTATGAAGGATCATTAATTTTGTAATTAATGATAGTAATTTAAGGTTAATTACTGAATATGGTTAAGGATAATTACTCAAAGGTAATTAAGGATAATTAATCGAGGAAGATTAATTAGGAAGATCATTAGGAGATGATCAATGAATTTGATTTGTAATAAATCAATGAAGAAGGAGTTAGAATAATCCAAGTGATTAAAGGATAGTATTTAATTTAATTGGAAATTAATTAAATTAATTAGGAGTTAATCAATTCTGCTATGGGTGATTGATTAATATTGAATGGTAGATATTGAATGATTGATATTGGATGTTGAATGATATTGGATGATTGATATTGGGTGTTTGGTTGATACTGGATGATTTGGATGTCTATGAAATATGTGATATGCTATTGTGATAATGTTGTTCATCCTTCTGTTTATATCATCCTGAATAAGTTAAACTGTTTAAATCCCTTAAGTACAACTTGGACATTAAAATGGCGTTTGGTTTCGATGAGACCGGGATCGGGTTTCCATATTTGGATATCCGAAAACCACATCGATTCCAATTAAACGTTAGGTCGTTAATCCAAGTGGAGCAAGTGAAACTCGAGGTGTAAGGGCTATACGTCAGTATAACTCTGTGGGTGATTCCGTAATGAGTTTGACGGAATAGTACTTATAGATTCGAGATGGAGATTTAGAGTACAAGGGCTATGGTCGTTGACTCTGAGGGTGATTCCAAAACGAGTGCAACGAGATAGTGCCTTCGGTTTCATTCGAACCCGAAACGAACTTGTATGGATTGAATGCTTTCAGCACATCGTCAGGCGGACGATGAGCATTCTAAGATAGATGTGTTCTATAAAGGTAGTCCCAGCCTCAAGCCTCATCAACCGGGAATGGCTAAAATAGGGGAGGTGCAGCAAGGCTTCGTGGGTCGCTCCCACTGGAGAGCAAGATTTACCCCTGTCTAGAAGTCCCTTTTTATTCGGCTGTGTGGGGCGGTTGAATTCCGGACAACCGCCGGGGTTGTCTTGTTTGGGACTGTTCAGTAAGGAATGGTCCCGGCCTTATGTTTTAGGGGAGTGGGAGTACTCCTCGGTACGGTGATCTAGGCCACGTACTGTGACGGGCGGTACCCCAGTAGCCCTGCCATTGATGGAAACCCATTTTCCCTACGAGACCCTACGGTTTTGTTTGTATTACCCACTTTTGTGGCTAGTAGCTGGAATTTAATCATGTAACAATTTCGGCTATTTCTTATTTACTTGAAAACCCTAGGCACTATTATAATATCACTGGATTTCCTATCAAATGTTTTGGTTAGCGTAAGGTAAAAACTTTTCCATGTTTATGTGTGGGAAGTCTTACGTGATACCTTTTCTTTTCAAAGGTTTTCTAAAGTTAAGCAATTTTAACCGTTTACTCACACCAGACCCCTGTCTGACCCGAGTGTTTATTTTCTGTTTTATTAAACTCTTGGTACTCATATTATGTATGAGTAGTTAAGTGATTCAGGTTTGCTTGACGAATTTTGGAGGAGATATGGAGCAGGAGGCTTCGACGTGTAGATATATATTATGTTTCCGCTGTGTATGTTGTGTCTGCATCTAGTATACTTGAGTTGTATGAATTAGACAGATGTTTATAACTGTCTAATATGTATTGTAAAGTTGTGTAACTCTGATGTAATCTGATACTATGTATATTTTATTTGATATATTATATTTTATTCGTTACGTTGTGAGTTCTCTGATGTTGTTCTGTTTCTTCTTTCTCTTTCTTTTCTTCTTCTATCCCTTTCTTTCTTCACTAGTGATGCGATTTCCTGGAGATAGGAAGTCGGGTCGCTACAATTATCATAGCATAATAGATTGAGTCGTGAATGAAATATTCACCTTGCGTGGTCTGAGAAGATGACGAAGCACGAAGACAAATGGATAAAATAGACCCTAACAAGCACGACGCAAAATGAACACAACTGCAATCAACAAATAATTAATCAATAATTTGTTTATTGCAATATATATATCGATTGGATATATATACAAACCATACCAAAACAAAGAAACTAGATAGATCTGATAAGTTGAATGGAAGCTTACGTCTCCGAAGTAGTAGCTGAAACAAACACAGTAAAACACTGTATGTAAGCAAACTAGAATCTCAAAATATATACTGCTACAATATAACAGTTCCATATATATATTATATACAGACGGAAGTACACTGAAACATGGCGGCGGCCAAGGCGAGGCACAACAGTGACGGCGGGGAGGGGATGTTGCGATGGTCGGGAAAGGCGGGTGTGGGCTGCAGGTTCGGCTGACGGGTTCGGGTGGTCTGGGGTCCGAGTGGTCTGGGGCTCGGCTGGGCGTGGGTGGGTGGCGGATGGTGAAGGCGAAGGCTGGTGGATGTGGATACGGCGGAGTGAGGATGCGGTGGTGCGGCAGTGGGTGGTGTGTGGGGCGGAGGAGTAGTTGAGGCGGGCTATGGGCAGTGCCGGATGGTAGCGTGGGTAGGGCAGTGGGCGGAGGTGGGCTGGTGTTCGTGGTGTGGAGATGGAGAGGGTTTTTGTGAGTTTCACAATCTGGAGAGGAGAGAAAAATAATAATAAGAAGAATGCTGAAGGAGGGAGAAGAGAGGAAGTGCAGAGACGTACCAGAGAAGCAGTGAGCAATAAATGAAGGCAGAGGGGGGTAGCAGATATATACAGAGGGGTTCAGAGTCCATGGTCAAGGCAATGTTGTTTTCGGTAAACGTGATGGCTATTGGGTTTCTGAATGGTCAAAGGTCCTTAGAATTCTGAGCGGGAGACAGTTGGGTACCGGTTCGTGCTGCGTAACGGACCAGTTTTTACTCCTGTAAACAATTATAATTTGCAACGCCGAACTTCGATTGACACAAATAAATATACCGTTTTGATCAGCGCGACGAGGCGGACACAACGGTATAAAGATATTGTTGGTTTGACATTGTTGGCGAAGTGGTTAATCTTTCTGAACCATGTTCTCGAGCGACAATTTAACTAGCGATTAAAAGCGGAATTTGATGAAACAAAATGCGCCGTCATGTTAAGAATATTTCCCTTATGCAACATTTTGAAAAATATTTGAGTTCGGACAATAGGAAATTTACACATTAAATTTAAACTAATATGTAAATGCGACGAGCGAAATTTACTTCAATATTTTCCAACGAAATCTGGCGTACGTCTATGTCTATCTAGACGCATTCCAAATGTGAAGTTTGAATAGCAACGGAAGTTGTTTGAGAAAATTCGAATTTTTACACTAAATAAGCTATTTTAAAATTTTAAACTGGGTCTGAATTTCATGGTCGTTACAATTTTTGAATTTAATTAAATGATATTTTTGAAATAAAATCTGATTTATATAAATTGAATTATTATTGAAAAATCAAGTTTTATGTTGAAATGTGAATTGGTTTAAAGGAATTGCTTAAGAAATAAAATTGAAATTTTAAAGTCGAATTTGTGATATAAGTGAAATTTGTCAGAATTGAGTTATTTGGGTTGTTGGAAATATACCTCTGAAATGTATTGAAATTGGAATAATTTAAATTGATAATTCTAACATGGGTTGAAATCGACATAGAATTAATAGTTTATTTAAAATTTGAATTGAAAGATTTGCAATCGGGTTTGTTGATTTGTAAATTGAAATGGTTCAGATGTGTTAAAATGAAATAAATAATTCAAATTGAGATTAATTCCAAATTCATATTTTATTATAAACTGTTTGAAAAGATAGTGTTTTAAAATTTCTAATTATTAAGATTTCTAAATTATTAAACTACTTTAACTTATATTAACTCAATTAAATCATTTCAACCTATTTTGAACCAATTAATTTATTTTAAAACTAATTAACCTATTTTAACTTATTTTAAATCTAATTAATCTATTTTAAAGCTATTTAACCTATTTTAATTATATTTAATCTATTTTAAGTCTATTTAACTATCTTAAGTTAATTTAAAAGTACCTTTAATCTAAATGTAAACTATTTTAGAGTATTTAACTCTTTATAACAATTTTAACTATTTATAACTATTTACTAAATTTTCAGACTAAGTAGAGGGAAAGTGTTTATATTCAATTCATCGGTTTAAAAGCTGATACGGTTAAAGTATGTTATAACCTAAGTTGGAATTTAAATGTTATAATTAATTGAATATTATGATTTTGACGTGAGGATTTAAACTAATTGGAAATATGATTTTTGAAAGAAATTATGATTTCGCAAACGATATGATTTAAAAGGTGAATGTGATTTTAAAGTGAATATGATTTTGAAAGTGATATGGTTATGAGAATATGATATTTTGATATAAATTGTGAATTGACTTTTGAAATGTAAAAGAACCATCCGATGTGAAATAAGCTTTGGGTTGTTAAAGAGACCGGGATTGGATATTGTCATACTCTCTACCAATACCGAAAACCACTTTAACAACTGTGCACGTGGTAGAGATTCCAGAATTGAAGTAGGATAGTTTGGCGAGCGATTCTATATGAGGTATTTGCATGACCCTGACTCTCGTGAGTCAGCTTGATGCGGCTAAAATCAGGAGCCACGTCGGGCCAAGTGAGGTCATTCCTCCTATCGAGTACACTTCTTCGATACTATATTCTGACTTTGTGATTTGATTGGTGGCCACCCTTGATTTTTATTTGGGGTGTTCCGAGGTGGGCAGTAGTAGCTGTTGTGCGAGCCTTCTACGAGTTTGTTTTGTACCATACCTATGGAGTGCCCTCTAATAGCCCTCCAGTTTATGGAAGAATTACGGTACTGTATTGACTATAGGTATATATGTAAAAATGTGTTAAGGGGGATATGGATAACGCCTTAACGCTATTTTAATACTTTTACTTTACTATAGACATATTTAATAGCGTATTGTACTGCATAGTACATAGTTTAACGGATCCCTAGGAGATGGTAATCTCGAACATCTCTTAAGTTATTGCACTTATGTTAGACACTGGATAGGAGATGTCAAACCCCGTAAACATTCTCTGACTCCGTCGCACTCATATTTATCGTTGATTTAACTTACATATGATCTTTTAGTTCTGACTCGATTGTTTTGTCTTTTCAATTTGTTCGGGTCAGCCTGAGCATTTCAGGGTTGAAGACCTTATTTCTAGAGGACGAAGACGAAGATTTGTACTATTATTATTTATACATTTATTCCACTTCATCATGTTGTTCCGCTTTATTTATTTATTTATTCCTGTTTTATGTAACTCTGATATTTGTGTTGTAAAGAATAATCAAATGTATTTTATAAAACAGCTTCATGAACTGTCATTTGATTATTATATTTTGTCATTCCATCGCGAGATTCTGTGTTTGTTTTATTTCTTTCTCTTTTTCTTATTTACCCCATCTGCCCTTTTGAATGATTTGAGTCAGATGTGTGTGTCTGCTTAAACGCCAAAAAAGGCAGGTCGCTAATAATGTATGAAGTGAGTTATTGACTGCATTATGAATATTTTTAAAATTATGGAAAAAAGAAAAGAAATAAGATAGCTAAGAATGAGAATTGGTAAACCATTTTGAGCCAACATTTCATTTCCACTTCTTATTTAACGTCAGCCTGGCAGGCATCCTAAACCTGCGTCAGATTTACTTGGCAGACCCAAAGCTCGCATGCAGCTCGCATAATTTGCTTCTAGTGAACCATTACTAATGTTCTACAATGTGCCCTTTTACCTAGTTCAATAGGAATGTGGAGCGATAGATGGCTAAAAACGGTAATATATTTGATTTTTATCCATGTATATTGAACTTTGTTCTATTCATAAGCAATGCTCTGCTAAATTTTATGGTGTAGAAGATATTATATCTAAAAGGAAAAAAAAATGGAACAATGTATTTGGTCATTTTCTACTTATTCATTTTCTTAATTTTGGTAAATTATTGTTTCTTATGCTTAGGTTGTCTATTAGTAGATTGTAGTATAGCCTTTCTTTTGTGTGCATGTACTACCATAGACCAATATGATATGAGCATGAATTGGATGCTAGCTTATCTGTAGGTTGTTACTTAATGGTTATCATTAAAACCTCTAAATGATTTATTCTTAGCCACCTGAATGGTGGGAAAATGATAATTCCTATAATTACCACTAGTATGTTGTTATGCCATATTCAATAGTGAGAATTTCTTTTATTATCATCTTAAGTATTTACTCATAATCTATATATTGGTCGATGTATATGTTACTAATGCCTAAACCATTCAACTATATAACTGAATAGCCTAACCTCAGGTTTCTTGACTTGGTCGTTAGACATACATAATACTCTTACTACTTGATCTAACTTTTCATTTTCAAGTATCTCTTCTCATGAACTTCTCATTATCTTGTTCATTATCTACAAGACAATATAAGCAAATACTATCGTTCGCTGAGCACATACACCATTTTGAACTAAACTTGTGATATGAAGTATTTTCAAATAGCTCTTCTCATGAACTTCTCACTACAAAAAAAAATTTGTTACGACTTTCGTATTCTAAACTTTGTAAGAGTGTCAATATGTTGTAGTGACTGAAATATCCTTGGTTAGGTATTTTTATTGTGAGTTATCACTCTATGTTGTCAAAGGCGACATGGAGTACCGCTTAGGCTAATTATCATCTTATACTTTGACATTATATTTTTTTGCAATTTATAGGTCTCTTTTTACCTTAGAGAGTTGACTGAAAAATCAAAAGACGTCAGGAAACAAGTTATTGAAGCATCCTATAATCACTTAATGGTTTGTTTTGCATCTTAATCTATAACAGCCCGCAAATCCGTACCCCTTGAAACAACACTATTCTACCTCTATTAACTGAAGTGGCACCGAATTACGAACCATTAGGGTTAAAGAAGAAGAGGTAGAAGAAGAAGAAACTAAACAATATCAGAATCTCACAGTCGCAGCGGAATAAAATATAATAGTAGACATAGAACTTTACACAAAATGAAATCTATAACTGTTTTATACATCATATCATCAGAGTATCACATACATCAACAATTACCAATCAGACATACCATATAATCATAGCAGCGGATATATATATAGGTACAGATAATACGAATGATACGTCTCGGACTCCAGCTCCTCTCTTGCTCCATAGCATCCTGTCCTGAACATATAATACTCGATCTGACCCGAGCATTATAATGAAATAACACCCGAGACAGTTTGGAATACCAGCTAATAATAATGCATCCAAATTGATTATTAAAGTTTCAAAAATCCTTTGAAAACAAAAGCATCTCGTAAGACCACGTGTAACATTCCTGAAAATTTATCAAATTTAATTTGGCCCTTAAATTTATTTTTGAGAATAGATTATGAAGTAATTAAAGATTTCTAGAATAAATAAATAATTTTTGATTATAAATAGAAGTTTAATTAGGAATTTAAGTATAAGTGGTTTACAAATAAATATTGGATTTAGGAAAATATAATGTATAAAAAATAAAAATAGAAATTAAAAGCTTGAGATTAATAAAAAGGTAATGATAGTTGTTTTCTAAAATATTAAATATATTTGGAAGATGTATTTATTTCCAAAATATTATTTTGAAGTTAAATTTTCATATATGAATAAAGGTGATTGATTGTTAATATGAAATTTTTACATTCTTCTTTTCTTTTAAGGTTGTACAAAAGTAAATAATAATAAAATGTATGAATGAAAATTGTGTAAATATAAATATGAAGGAAAATGTAAACAATTTTGAAATGAAGGCATATGTATACATGCATATACCAATGAATTAAAGTTATGTTTATTTATAAAAGAATATGATATAAAATTTATTTTAAAAATTCTTTTATCTTTGAAAATTACAAATTTAAACATACATAGAAGAGATAAGTGAAAGCAAATCAACATAACATACCTTAAAGATCTTACACATCTATACATATATACAAATGGCACCATTAACTTTTTTTTATAATGAAATTTAAAATTACAAGAAATTTCACATCTTCCCATATGCCATCATATAGTATCTTAGAAAATCTGAACAAAATAGTAGAAAAAAGATTTGCCTCACACATTTCAAAACCAAAGAGCAAGGCTACAGTACAAAATCAAAACCAGGCTTTCATTTTCTCAACTAAGTCTCTTCCTTTCTTTATCTAATCTGAGAAAATGAAACCAGATCGAAATCTGGAAATCAGATGGCAATCAAACAAATACAATCTGGAATCAAGCATGATCAAATTCAATCCAGAAGCAACTTCTCAACACAAAACAAATAAACCTCAAACAATCTCAGCCGGGAGAATCTTAAAGCAAATGCAAAGTAAATTCAAAAAGGCAAGTAAATCTTTCCTTTTTAAAAAAAAAATTATATTTGAGGTTATAATCTGTAATGGAGCAAGATTTAATACAATA
Organism: Allium cepa; assembly: GCA_030765085.1. Classification (NCBI taxonomy): domain Eukaryota; kingdom Viridiplantae; phylum Streptophyta; class Magnoliopsida; order Asparagales; family Amaryllidaceae; genus Allium; species Allium cepa. The sequence continues at coordinate 759,750,323 of CM060937.1, read as the reverse complement.
ACATTCAATTTTTTTGCAGGAAGAAAATCAAGATCAAACCTTTAGTCTGCTTTTGGTTTTCAAGCTGTAGGAAAAAAAATATATGAAAAAAAAGACTTCTTTGTTATATACATTCAAGTGTAAGTAAATAAAAAAAACTATTGTTATTGATAAATTTAATAAATAAATACAAGAAGGAATTTGATACAATGATATCCAATTTGTTACAGAAAGAAATCAAAGCAGTCTTCAAAAGCTAAACAATGTCAACTCAAACCTGTTCTTTCTTCTCTGTTTCATCAGACTTCAATGTGAGCAAAACCATCAACTTTGAATCTGTTATTGTTGTTTATGGGTATACTAATCCCTTTTATCCACTTATGCTTGGAGTGTTGCTTTGATAGTGTGTGTGTTGATTAAAAAATAATTTCTCTGTTACATTTTACAGTTCCAAAAAAAATATCAACTGTGAACAAACTTGCCTTATGTTTGTATGAATGCCTGCATCTACTCTCTTCTCCGATATAGGTCACTCTGGTTTTCATGTTGGATGTTTAGGTATGCAGGTAGTGTGCGTATCTGTTAAGTATTTCAATCATTCCCCTATTGAATCTCAGGTTTAAAGCCATTAAAGCAAAAGGAAAAAAAATCAAACTACACCCTATCTAATCTATTTTAGACTTTGAATTATGAACATAAAACGATTATAAGAGTACAACATTGTCTTTAATAATAGTTTCAGATACTTATACTCAGTGATTTCTGCAAAAGCAATTCAAGTTACAGTGAAGCTCTAAAAAGAAAGAAAAAAAATAAGAAATTCGAATGGCTTAACTTTATAATTCGATTTTATAACTCGATTTGAAATCGAAAATGATGATTTTAGGAAGTTATTTCAATATTTTTAGTGTATTGATTGATGAGGAATATAGGGTTGAACGGAAACGATATATTCATCAAATTACGTTGAACGGTGAGGTTAAGTTCGTCGTTCTTGGGTTGAGGGATAGCTTGAGCATCAGAGATCAAAGGAAAAATACGAATGAAATTTTTAAACAATTGAGGCAGTGGATCGATGTGGAATTAGGGTTCTAAAGCAAGTTTTACGTGGATGGTTTTGAAGAAGGACTGCGTCACCACCTGGGCGTTTCAGGCAATCGGCCGTGGGGGAACAACGGCGAGGTGATGCAGTGTTGCTCTGGGAGGAAAGCCACGGATTCCAGTCAACGCGATCCACAATTGAATGGGTTTTTGTTGTTCGTGCTCGTTCCAGTTTTCGACTCATAATCGAAAATTTGTTTTGCTGTCGAATTGGGCAATTTGGGTGTTCCAGTGGATTGTCGAAGTCGTTGGTGATTTGTGGAAGTTTTCGGCGATGGCTGGAGATCACCAGAGGCCGGTGCATGTTCATGTTTCTTCGCCGTGCACGGTGTTAGTATTTTGGAGTTTGGAAGAAAAGAAGGAGAAGAAGAAGGTGAGGAACTCGGGTTCGCGTGCGTGTAGTACAGCGCGTAACTCGAAGTAATCGGCGAGGGGCTAACTGATGTAAAAGTTTGAGATATAACAAAAAAAAATAAAGAAAAAAAAAAGCAGGAGGGGGGAAACTTTCTAGGGGAAGTTTCTAATGAAACTCGAAGTTGGGTACGGGGGTAACGTGAATTGGTCTCGGGTCTGGGAACCTTGTATAAAACAGTTGTTGTTTTTTAAAAACCAAATCAAGCAGACAGTTCTTTTGCAAACAATAAAGGTTATCCAAGTTGTATTGGTCAAAAGTTGTACAATGATTTAAAACTATATATAGATTTTTATTGTTAAAAATTATTTCAAATAAACTCAATTATGTCAAAGGTTAGTTAACTAATATAAAGAACATTATAATGGTTAATTAACTTTTGAAGTCAAGTTAAATTATTGTTAGAGGAAATTAATTTCTTAAAATTAATTACTCAATAAGTTATATAAATTTAACTTCCAAAAGAAAATATTAACAAAATTTTCAAAACAAACTCCAAATCTAAATTTAAATGATTTTAAAACTTGTTTAGTTTTGAATAATCATATTAAGTTAATTATTTTAAATTACCCCAAGTCCCTTCAAACTTAATTTGATGACGTAATTAAGTGATAGTTGAGATAAATAATTTATCTTAAATATTTGGTGTCTTATTAATAAAAGTAATTAAAGATTAATTACTCAAAGAAAATTACTTAATTAGAGGTTTAATTAAAGATTTATCAAAGATTTACTTATAGATTGATTCAGGTTAATTGATTATATGATTTAGGTAATTAATTAATGATTAAAAGGTTAATTAATTTATAATTTAGGAGTAACTGATTTACGTGATTAATTAATTAGGGTGGTTAATTTAAGAAAAATCTATTTAAAGGTTAATTAATTAATGAAATTTATTAGGGATAATTTCTTATTGTAATTAATTAGATGGTAAATAATCAATGGTTAATTAACCAATGTAATTAATTAAGGATAATACATTAAAGGATAATTATTTAATGATTTAAGGTTAATTAGTAATTAATTAAGAATAATTAATCAAAAGATTAATTATGAATTAAAATTTAATTAATAAATGATTAAGGAGTAATTAATAAAATTTAATTGTAATTAATTAATATTAATTAACCAAGAATTTTTTTTCATAAGTGATTAATCTGATTTAATTTAGATCAGATAATTTAATTTATTTTTACTTATGGATGTTTGGATTCTATTGGATGTTTGGATGGTTGATATTCCCCATATGTGATGCTTCATGATATTTTGTTATGTGAGTTGCTGTGCATTGATCTTTGATTTCTGTGATATGTTTCTGTGTAAGCACCCCTTGGCCGTTGAACGACATTTAAATTTCGATGCGACAGGGAGTCGGATTCCAGTTGGTTATCCGAAACCCACATCGAATCATATTAGTGAATCTTTGTGATTGATAATCTACTTTATCTATGAATTTGTGAATAATAGATAAGCGTTATGGGTTATACCGCTTATCGATATGATTGAATCTGTGATGATGTTGTGCACTATTGTGTTGAAACCCTGGACCACACTTATACACACACAAATATGGATTGCACGTGGAAATGGGTTAAGTCACAGATTTTTGAGATTGTTTTAAAATTGAATTTTTGAATCCAAAATAGTTTTGGAATTAGAATTGAAAGCTTTTGAAAATGAATTTCAAAAATAAAAGTTATTTTGAATAACTTGATTGAGTTTTGAAATTTAATAATTTGATTTAAATTTGAATTCAATATTTGAAATTGAATTCAATAATTTGGAACTAAGGTTTAAAAAGGGTATTCAACATATAATTGGGTTTATATGAGTTTTTAAACCATTTTAAAAAGTGTTGTTTTAGGACTTTAAATTTAACCCAAGGTTTTAACTTGTATGAATATAATTGGATTTTTCTGAAACGAAAACTGTCGTTTTCAAATAATAAAAGCTTTCACATAAGAAGTAAACGTCCAATTTGTGTTAAAAGGATTTCGAGTATAAAATGGAAAATAGTTTTTCCTAGTTATGAATAAATCTTTGGGAACGGTTTGAAAGCTAAAAATTAAGTCTTTAATTTAAAGATTTAATGAGTTAATCCATTTGAAATGGAAATTTGTTTTGGAAATCTATAAATGGACCTTTGTGAAACTGGGTGAAACTTTGTGAAATAAATCTTTTGTTTAAAGATTTAAAATGTATTTGTTAACCATTTAAAAAGAAAAGCTTTGGATTTTTAAGTTGTGACTTAACCTAATCCCATATCCATATGTTTTAAAATATGACGCTCATTATTCGGTTTAGCCGGGAGAGGACCTTGTGTCATATAGCCCATTCCGAGTAGTGATACGACGTTATGGATTGCAATTGAAGACCGGTGGTGAAGACCGGGTATTTGTGAGAAAGATAGAATAACCTATCGATTGTCTCTGCACCGAGTAGTTATGGTATAGAGATTCCCTTAGTGACAGGAAGTCCGATCGGGATTGTGGATACCCGGATTTGCAAGGGCTTCTTCAGAAGTGTCTTCGGTTCTGTTCGAACCCGGAACAAACTTGTATGGTTGTATGTCCGACATTACACTTTGAGATACTAAACTGATCTCTATCAAATACATTTCTGCTTGGTGGCGGAGAATTTATTCTCTTAGTTTAACACCTTTCTCTAAGACGTACGAGCTCAGAGGTTATGCAGTTGATATTTATCAGTGATATATCCCCAATTTGGTAATGTGGCATGCTGATTGCTGCTGTGTGATGATCATTGGTTGATCATTTGTGATATGATCATTTATCTTTGTGATCATTGCTTTGGTCATCTGTTGACCCAAAGCATGGCTTTGTGCCAAAGCGTAGCTTTGTGGACGAGACTGCATCAGGACCTCACACCCCGGAAATGGTCGAAACAGGAAAGATGCGGCAAGGTTATGAGGGTCGCTCCCTTTAGGGTGTGTCATTCCCTTCTGGTAAAGGGTGGTATCATGGTATGGAGCCCGGATACTTACTCATGTGGTTGCTCCAATCTCATTTACTGTGTGGTTGTTGCTTTGAGGCGCCTCGGATAAAGGTCCCAAAGGACCGGGGGATGGCATATTCGTGTAGTAGTTACCTAGTTACAGAGGTAACCCGACCTTGTGTTGGCAGAGATCTAACTGTAACGTTAGTTCTCGGGACGTCCCGCCAGAGGCGATCCCATAGACAGTAGGAAGTTCCTTAGCCTGACCATTTGTTGGAAATCCATTCATCCAATACGCGCCGTGTACGGTTTTAGTTGTAGAACCTGCCATTTACTTATGGTAGCGCCCCACTGTTTAGATGGTAGCTATAGTAGGAATACGATACTGGTCGTATGTTGGCTAGGATTTATATTATACTTTCGAAATGGTTTTCCACACTTTGCACTTATAGTAATAATATCAAAGAAATTTTCTCGTATCAAGCATATTTGACTATCATAAGGAGAGATCTCCCCCAATTCTGCGTTCGCATTGTGTGTGTGGCGGGAGGCCTTATGGTAGTTTCATTTTCTAAAAAGCATTGTGGATTTCAAATTTAAATTCTGTTGTTTGTTTTAAAAGACCAAATGTTTTTGTTTGCTCATACCAGTCCCATGACTGACCTGGAGTTTATTGCTCCATTCCTAAACTCTGGGTGCCCACTATTTTCCCATACGGGCAGTCTAGAGTTGGGTTTTTCAGATAGTCAGGTTTAGTAGATTATCTGGAGCTAGTTCCGTCTTTGGATCGGGACTGCACTTGCTTCGCTTTGTGCATCGTTATTGAGAGTTCGAGCTATCGCTGGATTGGTGATTTGGAGATGGAGATTACCGATGCTGGAGTTCTTTCTTGAAGCCCATATTAGAGTTTTTGTTTCGCTACTGTGTTATCTTTTCTTTTCCGCTGCTGTTATCTTGTATCATATCTCTGATGTATATTGATATTCATTGTATCATCTGTTGTATCATATTGTATCTGATATTGTATCAATGTTGTATATTGATATGTATTATTCTTTTTCTTCCGCTGTGTTGTTATACTTAATGTGTTATAAGCTCCGGCGAACCAGATTCGACGTTTGGATCTGCGGCATTTGAATACGAGTGTCGTATTCGGTGCCGATTTTTCGAAGGTCGAGTCAGGGTCGTCACACCACGCCACAAATAAACATGTCGGGTTTTTACCTTACGATAGCTAAAACACTTTTTATAGAAATCCTCTGATATTACAATAGGGTCTATTTACAAATACTTATTAAATAGCCGAAATTGTTACATCTATTAAATTCCAGCTACTAGCCACAAAAGTGGGTAATACAAACAAAACTCGTAAAAGGCTCGTAGGGAGAATGGATTTCCAACAATGACTAGGCACTGGGGTACCACCTGTCACGGTACGTGGTCTAGATCACAGTACCAAGGACCACTTCCGATCCCCTGCAACACAAGGCCGGACCCATCCCTTACTAGACAGTTCCGAATAAGATCACCCCACGGTTGGGATCAGCAACCGCACCACTAAGCCGAATAAAAAGGGACATCTAGACAGGGATGACCTTACTCTTAGTGGGGGCTACCCACGAAGCCTTACTTCATATCCCTTGATTTTCAGTCATTCCCCGTTAATGAGGCTTGAGGCTTAGCGTTACCTTTAGAACGTTTTCACTTAGAATGCCCATCATCCACCTGACGATGTTTCGCAAGCATTCATCCATACAAGTCCGTCCCGGGTTCGAACGGAACCAAAGGAACTACTCCTACTACATCCATTTTGGAAATATCCTCAGGATTAGTAGCGACTAGCCCTTGCACTTCACTGCTCCATCTTCGACTCCGAACACGTTTTCGCATGAAACGTACAAACCGGATCGAAGTGGTTTTCGAGAAATAAATCTCGATCCCGGTCTCTTCGAAAAGTCAACGCATTTGGCCAATATTGATAGTCGGTGATTTAACTATCAATTTATATTCATAAACATCCATAAGCATCCACCACACAATAAATAATATTCCACATTATTTATTTGCCCCAAATATCTTTTAAAGGTATATTTCCAATTTTCAAAGCTCATTTGAAACAGTTCCCAAAGTTCTTCCTTTACAAAGTAAATCCTTTACCATTAATTCCCATTGGAAATAACCAAGTTCAAAACATTTAGATTTAAAACAGTTAAAATATTTATACTGAAAGATACTTTAAAATATGCAAATTTACTTCTAGTTATTTACTCAAAATAAAATTTCGAAGTATTTAAAGTAAAACTATTTTATAAGATATAACTTGATTTAAAAATAAGGTTTTAGTTAAACTAAATTTAAAAATAGAGTTGTAAAAAGTTTATACTAATTCAAAATAACTTAGGTCAAAACTAGCCTTTTAAAACAAATCCATTTGTAAAAAGAAAAATTACTTTACTATTGCTAATTTATAAATAGTTACTTTTGAAAATAAAAAATTTCAAAACATTCTTTTAAACAAGTTTGAACACAAAACTTTCTTTTAATAAAATCTGTCTAAAACTCGAACTTGGTTTTTCCCAGGGAACTCATTTCCACTTAAACATTCCAGAAATTCTTCTCACAATTTCTGTCGATTTATTCAATTTAGTTTTATGGTTTAATAACATAAATTTACTTTCAAAGTGTAGGTTTAAAATATCTCTTTTTAAATAATTTATTATAAATTTATTTAATAAAATCACATTTAATTCCCAGGAAACATTATTATCAAAATACCCTTCGTTATTTTTAACAATTTATAACTTCTTATTCACGTTTATCACCAGAATTCCATACCTTCACATTTATCATCTAATAAATACTCCACTTTATTTATATTTCCAAATTTACAAATTTCGTGATTCATCCAAACCAGATTCCAATTTTTATTCTTTTAAATTCTATATTTATCAATTTCTTTCACTTATTTAAAAAAGACAATTTATATACTTTTATTTTTAAAATTCTGTGTATATACTTCTCCAGCAATATCGCAATAGAATTTAATTCAGAGTTATCAATCTCAATATATAAACAGATTTACATCGTAAATCATAGAAATAATCACTATATTGTGAGGAATCCAGTTGGATCCCTCCAACCTGTTTTCCCTGCATCCACAAATATTAGCACACCACATATATAATTATCAATCCAGACTGATAATAGCAATAATATGCAACCAGTCCCACAGATATTTAAATATTTATTATTTAAATCAGCCAATATCCAAATGTGAGTGAGAATAACTCACCTTGAGTTTCGGCGAGCGTTCGAAATCTAAATTAAACCGAACGACGTTCGATTTAACTCAATTTTCTACTTGCCCGGAATGAATCCGGAACTGCACCATCTCGTAGTGTTCGTCGCTGCGTTCCCGGCGCCGCAAATTTCGTTTGAATCTGATATTATATGAGAGAGTTATTTAATTTTAAAGATTGTATAAACATTTTATAAACAAATTACACTTTTTTTATTTACCCAAAACAAAACAAAATCAAGGCCGCAGGTACATCTTCTCCATCGCGTGCAAACTCCAGTAAGAAACGAACCCACTATGTAACGACCCGCCCTTCTACGCCCAGAAAGACGTTCCGTCGTTAAGGAAGAAAGGGATGAGAAAATAGAAAATATAGAGAAGAAAGAACAACAACATCAGAATCTCACAGCGGAACGAATAAATTATAATAATCACATAAATATTTACATAATATACAACATCAATTAGAGTTATACAGATAACACATCATATACTAGACAGTTATAGACACCTGTCTAGTTAATACAACTCAATACATTACAGCTCAAACAATAGGACTCAGAGATACCAACACAGCGGAACTATATATATATATATATATATATATATACACACAACGCTGAAGCCGCCTGCTCCATTTCTCCTCCAGAATTCGTCAAAGCTAACCTGAATCCCTTGGCTACCCGTAAAAATTTGGATACCCGAGAGTTTATAAAAACAAAAATAAACTTCGGGTCAGACATGGGTCTGGTATGAGTAACAGGTTTAAGTTGCTAAACTTTGAAAATCTTTTGAAAATAAAAGGTATCACGTAAGACTCCCCACAAATAAACATGGGAAAGTTTTTACCTTACGCTAACCAAAACATTTGATAGGAAATTCTGTGATATTATAATAGGTCTAGGGTTTTCAAGTAAACAGAAAATAGCCGAAATTGTTACATCTATTAAATTCCAGCTACTAGCCACAAAAGTGGGTAATACAATTAAAACCGTGGGCACTTATTCGATTTTGGATTCCATACAATGACAGGGCTACTGGGGTACCGCCCGTCACAGTACGTGGCCTAGATCAACGTACCGAGGGTAACGACCCTGGATTTCGGCCCTTGTATTTTTAATAAATGTTTAATCTAATTAAATACAAAATATGAATTGTTCATATTTAAATGAATATGGTTTTGAAAGTATTGCTAGCTATTTATGTAAACTGTATTTTAAAGGAAATTGATTTGGAAATTGAAATAAGTATTTCAATAATATTCCCAATAAAAATCTATTTTATATAATTACTTAAAATACTTTACATTGTTTATATTTAGTATAAAATAATACGTATTGATGATAATGTTGAAATTCTAAAATAAGTTTCTTAACAATATTATTAATAAAATTGAACTCATATAATTAAATTAGAATGCTATACATTGATAACATTGGTTAAATAAATCCATATGCTTGATAATGTTTAAATTTTAAAATCAAATTCTAGTAATATAAAATATAAATGTAAAATACGAGTCAAACTTATGTGTATAATCTGAATAAAGTATAATTGGAAATAAATATAAAAATAAGTCTTACATATAAGTAAAACTTAAGAATATAATGTAGATATTGATAATCAAATTATAAAGTACAAATATAAATAAGTAAGCAAGCAAATAATGAAACTGTTCTTTTGTATACAATATCTACACAGTATAAACATAATAATAATTATGTAAACAAAGAGTAGAACAAGAACAAAGCATAATATAGATAAAGTTAAATGTGAAGTAAAATATGATACATATGTATGAACCTTTTTGCAAGCTAGAAAATAACATGATGACAAAACAAATATTACTTATAAAATATCTTCATATAAATATTTGATCGAGAGTTGCTGTGTAATCATGTGTGCAGAGAAGTCGAAGTTTATAAATGAACTACAAGATGTACCTATGCATATGCAAAAAGATTTGTACTGAAGAAAAAAAAAATATTCATAACATTTAAATACAAACATCTTTATACATGAAGCTTCATTCACAAGCCTCTTAAATGAGACAAAATCAATTTATGAAGCTACCAACTAATTATATTACTACATACTATATTTACATATGAACCATTCTAAGATGATGAATTATTACTATAACCTACATATACACATGAATAATGAAAAGAAGACAAAACATTTACAGCAAGTACAAAATATCTCTGCACTAGGAACATGTAGCCGAGATAAGTAAAATTCCAGCTAATATAAATTACCTGTAAACTAACTAAGTAACAAATGAAACATATATGCTGCAGTAAAGAATTTTATAGGCATAAGAAATAAAAGATTTCACTTCGAATTTATAAAAACAGATCATTGTCTTGTACAAAAATGAGCAAGCATCAACAAACATTAATTACTTGTCATCATAATTAAGAGCATGAGCATTAAATAGCATAATTTCTTGTTTAATAAAGTACATGTAGCCGAGATCACAATATCATTCATATTGCAGTAAATTTAATACCAAAATTCTTGCTTGGTCAAACAAGGTGGCTGTCCAGTTATATTCTATACAAAGTCATTTCTATTTATATATCACCCTATTCCAATTCATTTACAAACTGAAGTATCAAAACTTATAAAGTAAACTTGAGAAAAAACATTGTTTTAGCTTTGCAAACAAAATTAGTTCAAAACAGAGAAAAGGAACAAGTAGAGTTTCAGGGTATGTCTGCAGTGCCTTCTTCAACATTTGCTTGCTGTTCAACTGTTGCTTTTAGGTGAGTGAACTTAATTATTTTCAAATTTAAACTTGTATTTTAGCCTATAATTGGTATGTGCTTGATATCTGTTTGTATAGGAATTCCTGAGTACTTTTGTTGCTTTGGTAGTATATAAAAATTGCTCTTCAAAGGAAAAATAATAGTATTGAATCTCTGAACTTAGTAAGCAAAGAAATTGTAAGTGTTCTTCATACAAATGTTTGAAACCTGAATACTAATGCTAATGTAAGTTGTGCAATTTTTGCTTTGAAGTTTTACAGTGTGACATAAATACTGTATTTCAGGTTACAGGTAAACAAAGTAATAGAATCAAAATTCGAATGTTCAAGTTTATAAATTCAATAACATATTTAGACCTCATGTATATAATTATGATTTTTAACTTAAAAATTAGAATTTTTAAGCAAGGGTATGAGGAGCAGTTTTGACATGAAACTTAAATGGATTTTCAACAAATTTGGATGATAGGGTTAATTTTACTTCCTGTAAATTGATAGGATGCAAGTTAGTAATCTATATGATTCCAGAAAAATGTCAAACAAAATTTTCGAATACAGGGATTTGGAGATTTTGATTTAAGTAGGGTTTAAGGTCTGTATCTTTTGGGTTCTGCAGTTTTGGTGATCGCGACATCATAGCATCACCGAGTGGTTTGAGATTTGGGTAGAGGCTCGAGAGGGGTGTTGGCAGGGATCGACCGAAGCCACGTCACCTCAGAGGGCCGCGGCAGTGAGAACGAGGTGGTTTTTGACCACTGGGTTCGTATTGAAGTTCGACCTTTGGGCAATATTTTGTTTTCGTGGTATTTGGGTATATCTGGGTTGGGATTTCGCGTGAGTGGATGCTTTGTGACTTGTGGGTGGAGTCGTGATGCGACGGCACGGTGGTGGACCGCCATGCACGTGCACGGCAGTGGGAAAGTTTATGCTGGGGATCGACTCGAGTTTAACTCGAGAAACATTTGCGTGTTGCTTCGGGTTTTAGCTGAGAAATTTTGGTTGAGAGACGCGTGCGTATTAATATGTTTCTACAGTTTTAACTTAAGCTAAAAAAAAGGAAAGAAAAGAACAGGGGAAGAAGAAGATAAGGAGGATTGACGCGAGAAACATATGGGGTAGTATCGATTTTGACATGTGCTAGATGCGAGACTTACTTCGAGTTTAATGTCAGTTGCTTGCAAACTATATTAAGCAAAAGATTCATAAGCTAAGTATTAATCAGGTTATAAATGTTACAAACTGTTTCAAGCCAAGTAAAACTTTAAAATTATACAGAAACGAAGAAGGGTACTTAATGTAAAATCAAAGTTAATTATGAATTAAATTTATAATTGTAATTGAATAGTAGTTCAAAGTGCAATTAAATTGTAATTAAAGATTTCAATGATAACCTTGTATAAATCATTTGTAATGAAGAATCATTTGAAGTTGATTAATCAACAAATCGTAGTTAACAAACTAAGTAATTAATTAATGATTAAACGATTAAGTTAATTAATAATTAATGATTAATTAAATAAATAATAATAATTAATTGTGTAATTAAGTTTATAAATCAATAATTAAGGTTATTGATTTGTAATTAACGATTAATTCATTAATTAAGTGAATAATTAATAGGTAATTGATGAATTGAAATAAGTTAATTTATTAGTAATTAATTAAGCAAAGAAAAAATGTAATTTATTCTTAAGCATGTAATTAAGTTTTTAACAAATCAAACTTGTTAATATGAATCGATGATTATATTGACTGCCTTTGATGTGTATTTATATCCTGTGATGTTCTGTGATATTCTGGATATATCTATGATGATTGTGTGTGATTTATTTGCATTAAATTGCTATATGATTTATCCGGTGTCATTTACCTATGTTAAATTACCATATGATTTATCTGATGTTATTTATCTGTGTTAAATTGATTTATGAATTCAATTGTTAACTTTAAACAGTTTAAGTTAAATAGACAACTTGGCCCTTAAAATGGCGGTTGGATTCGATGAGACCGGGATCGGAAGAATCAAATTTGATTCCACGAAAACCACATCGATCCAATTTAAACGTTAGGTCGTGAATCCTAAAATGAAGATCGATATGGTGTTTTCAGAATGCAAGGGTTATCGTCGTTGACTCTGAGGGTGATTCCAAAATGAGTGTGACGAGATAATGCCTTCGGTTTCATTCGAACCCGGAACGAACTTGTACGGATTGAATGCTTTCAACACATCGTCAGGTGGACGATGAGCATTCTAAGTGATATGTTCTATAAAGGTAATCGCAGCCTCAAGCCTCATCAACCGGGAATGGCTAAAACAGGGGAGATGCTGCAAGGTTAGGTGGGTCATGCCCAAGCAGGACAAGATATTTCCCTGTCTAGATGTCCCTTTTTATATTTCGGCTTAGTGGGCGGTTGCTAGCTACAACCGCGGGGTTTATCTTGTTCGGGACTGTTCAGTAAGGAATGGTTCCGGCCTTGTGTTGCATGGGACGAAGGGAGTAATTCTCGGTACGGTGATCTAGGCCCCGTACTGTGACGGGCGGTACCCCAGTAGCCTTGCCATTGTTGGAAATCCTTTTCCCTACGAGACCCTACGGTTTTGATTTTTATTACCCACTTTTGTGGCTAGTAGCTGGAATTTAATAGGTGTAACAATTTCGGCTATTTTCTATTTACTTGAAAACCCTAGACACTATTATAATATCACTGGATTTCCTATAAAATGTTTTGGTTAGCGTAAGGTAAAAACTTACCCGTATTTATTTGTGGGGAGTCTTACGTGATGCCTTTATTTTCAAACGTTTTTCAAAGTTAAACAACCTTAAACCATTTACTCATACCAGACCCACGTCTGACCCGAAGTTTATTTTTGTTTTACTTAATCTCTCGGGTACCCAAATTTTTACGGGTAGTCAAGGGATTCAGGTTAGCTTTGACGAATTCTGGTGGAGCAATGGAGCAGTAGGCTTCAGCGTTGTATGTATATATATAGTTCCGATGTGTTGGTATCTCTGAGTCATATCGTTTGAGTTGTATTGTATTGGGTTGTATTAACTGGACATGTGTTTATAACTGTCTAGTATTGATGTATTATCTGTATATCTCTGATGTATGTTAAACTTTTAAATATTTAAGTGATATATTATATTTTGTTCCATTCCGTTGTGAAATTCTGATATTGTTGTTCTTTCTTCTCTATCTTTTCTATTTTCTCACCCCTTTCTTTCTTAATGATGATACGTCTTTATGGTAGCAGAAAGGCGGGTCGTCACATTTGGTATCAGAGCCTAGGTTGGTGATAACCTTGGCTCTAGTAAGAATTACTCATAGAATGGAGTCAATAGAACTCTAAAATGAGTTTGAGTGTATTAATAGATATGAGCGCATATTTGTTAGTGAATATAAAGTTGTTTTATATTGCGTTGATTGATTTATTGAGTGGTATATGAACCTTCGTCGGCACAGCCTCGAAAACTGTATCGCAGGGGTTTCTAAACAATTAAATAGAGCAATTCGACACAATATTGTTTTTAAAAGTCGGGTAAATGAAATAATTTTACCCAAAAGATATATTTTGATATAAAAGAAGTATTTTTCTGAAATGATTATATATTTGGATGTTTGGTTGTTAGTACTACAACAAAATAAAAATTTAAATTTGAGTGGTCTATAGACAAATAAAATTATCTAAGTACAAAAGAAATATAACTGAAATCTGATTAAACTAGAATTTAAGTCCCGGAATTTTGGAAGATGTTTAAATGAAATTTCAACAAAGGATTTGGAAATTTAAAATCTTGGAAATGTTTGAAATGTTTTTCCAAAAGATTTGAAGGAAATAATGTAATCTTGTTTTGGAAAATATTGTTGGTTATGATATTGTTTGTGGTTGTTGGGCATGCAAGTTGTTTCAAATTTTTCAAAGGCGAAAATTTGTTTTGGTAAAAACAAGTGTTTGGAATTTGGGAATTTGATTTGATATACCAAGTGGGTATGTGTAGTTATCATTTCAAAATAGTTTGAAAATGAAAACCGGGCAGTGAAATTCTAAAAAGTTCTATTTAAGTAATGTGAAAAATCTAAATGAATCAACTATTTAATTTATAAGGTAAAGTTGATCTTAATAAGAAGAAATTGGGAATTTTAATCCAGAAATTAAAATTTAATTTAAGGAAATAAAAGTGAGGACAACATATTGGAGGTTAACTTGAGATAAGTTAAATGGAATTGAAGTTCAAAATGAACTTAATTGGATATAAAATTTGAAGGTAAAATGATAGAAATTGTGAGGTGAAACTTTATACCCTAATGATAGTAAGGGTTATATAAATATATGATCTGAAATTGTGATTATAAGATAAAATGACACAAATGAGCAATATAAGCTTTTAAGTAAACAAATAAGTTTTGAGCTCATATATATTGAGAAATAAAATTGAATTTAAATGAATTCAATCGAGTTACTGATAATATTGAATGAAATAAAATTCTTAAGGAAATAAGTAAATAATGAATTGAGTTAAAATTGGTGTGAGTGTAAACAAGTCTAATTCAAGCATAAATTGAATAACCTTATTATGAATAAATTCAATAATGAGTTGTTACTGTAAATTAAAATTTAAGAATGGATAAAAGAATAAACTAATCAAATAGATTAGTAAATAGTTGAGATTTGATTAAAGGAAAAATCAAATCAAAGATTTGAACGGAAATTGGTGGAATAGAATGAACTTAAGTTATTAAGTGAAACAGTTAATGACTTAAATAAATTGTGAGATGATTTGGAATCAAACCTGTTGAAATGAAAGGAAATGCAATGGTAAGGTTGTGAATAATTTAATTGGGGTGGAATCAAGTATAAATTGAATTGGAATCAATTTAAAATTTGTTATAAGCTTAAGTGATTATCTATTCACAATGATATTGTTAAATTGCCTAAGGAAATGGGTTGTTTGAAGTAAATAAGAACTAGATAAATTCTATGTATTATTGGAAGCAAAATAGGATGATTTTGAATATGAGTTTGTTTTTCTCAAATAAATTGAATATATAAGCAAGAAAGTTATAAATCTCTTTAAACTAAAGAGAATGATTTGAGAATTGATTGAAATTAATTGTGTTGAGAATTGGAACCCTACATTTGTGCTTATGGAAATATGTAATGCTAGACAAATGGAGAATATGTCAAAGCTTTCCAGAATTTGAAAACTAAAAAAAAAATTAGCAACAAAATAATTTCAAGTTGAAAATTTAAAAAAAATTAGTGAATGAAATTAATTTAAAATAATAATAGGAATCAGTTATAAATGAAAGATAGTCGATAAAATTCAATATTCAGAGTTGAAGAAAATTTGAATTCACATGGAAGTAGAAATTCAAATTGAAAGTAAGTGAATATAAGAGGATATAAAGGCTATAGTGGTAAAGTAATAATATAAGGGAATATATAATGCTTATATCAAAACTTAAGAAATGGACGGTGAAACTCTTAAGTAAAATTTGATATAATTTTTTTTTTATTCCTAGTGGATAGAATCAAAATAATGTGCATAAAAGAAAATTGATATGGTTGATAATCAATGGATATAAATACGTAGGATGTATGTATATTATTTTATTCGCATAACGAACTGATCCAGATTCGAGCACAGAATTTCAAGATAGTTATATCGATCCGAATTAGGATTTTTCACTCGATTTTCGACGACGAACCATGGATTGGGATTTTGATTGATTCTGGGGAATTCTCTATCATAGTTGTGACTATGCAAGGAGAATGACAGACTCTAATCTAGAAACCAGTCCTGAGTCCGTACTAGGAAGTCGGAGGGGGGGGGGCAATACTAGTTCGGAAATGAAATTGTGTGATCGAGCGATCGGATTTGATATTGCGTACGAATGGTATATGTACATCGTACGGGCTTGATTGGATAGATATAGAAATTCTGTAAAGAGTCAATTAAATTTGGAAAGAGTTAATACTGTAACTTTTAAAATTGAATAGCTAGAATGGATGTCTGGAATTTATTGTATATTCCATATATCTCATCTAAGGAAATTTGTTCATGATGCATCATTAATTGTTAAACTAGTAATTCAGGAATTTGGAGGTTGAATCAAATTTAACTGTGGTCAGGAATCCAGTTCGGATTGTTGATCATCGAGAGACAACTCTCGATAATTTTAGGAAAGCT
Source organism: Allium cepa (assembly GCA_030765085.1). NCBI lineage: Eukaryota > Viridiplantae > Streptophyta > Magnoliopsida > Asparagales > Amaryllidaceae > Allium > Allium cepa. The sequence goes on along the minus strand of CM060937.1, from coordinate 759,733,611 downwards.
TATCTGGAATTGTGTTCGGATAACTAGGGTTGTTTGTTAGGATAGACTGTTTGATTATTTGCTAATATATAAATGTGCTAATATATAAAAGATAAGTATGTTTGAATAGTTGATATACAAGCTTTTGGATTAACTGTTGTTTTAAATTTCGGGGACGAAATTCTTTAAAGGGGGAAGGAATGTGACGACCCTGGATTTCGACCCCTGTATTTTTAATAAATGTTTAATCTAATTAAATATAAAATATGAATTGTTCATATTTAAATGAATATGATTTTGAAAGTATTGCTAGCTATTTATATAAACTGTATTTTAAAGGAAATTGATTTGGAAATTGAAATAAGTATTTCAATAATATTCCCAATAAAAATCTATTTTATATAATTACTTAAAATACTTTACATTGTTTATATTTAGTATAAAATAATACGTATTGATGATAATGTTGAAATTCTAAAATAAGTTTCTTAACAATATTATTAATAAAATTGAACTCATATAATTAAATTAGAATGCTATACATTGTTAACATTGGTTAAATAAATCCATATGCTTGATAATGTTTAAAATTTAAAATCAAATTCTAGTAATATAAAATATAAATGTAAAATACGAGTCAAACTTATGTGTATAATCTGAATAAAGTATAATTGGAAATAAATATAAAAATAAGTCTTACATATAAGTAAAACTTAAGAATATAATGTAGATATTGATAATCAAATTATAAAATACAAATATAAATAAGTAAGCAAGCAAATAATGAAACTGTTCTTTTGTATACAATATCTACACAGTATAAACATAATAATAATTATGTAAACAAAGAGTAGAACAAGAACAAAGCATAATATAGATAAAGTTAAGTGTGAAGTAAAATATGATACATATGTATGAACCTTTTTGCAAGCTAGAAAATAACATGATGACAAAACAAATATTACTTATAAAATATCTTCATATAAATATTTGATCGAGAGTTGCTGTGTAATCATGTGTGCAGAGAAGTCGAAGTTTATAAATGAACTACAAGATGTACCTATGCATATGCAAAAAGATTTGTACTGAAAAAAAAAATTCATAACATTTAAATACAAACATCTTTATACGTGAAGCTTCATTCACAAGCCTCTTAAATGAGACAAAATCAATTTATGAAGCTACCAACTAATTATATTACTACATACTATATTTACATATGAACCATTCTAAGATGATGAATTATTACTATAACCTACATATACACATGAATAATGAAAAGAAGACAAAACATTTACAGCAAGTACAAAATATCTCTGCACTAGGAACATGTAGCCGAGATAAGTAAAATTCCAGCTAATATAAATTACCTGTAAACTAACTAAGTAACAAATGAAACATATATGCTGCAGTAAAGATTTTTATAGGCATAAGAAACAAAAGATTTCACTTCGAATTTATAAAAACAGATCATTGTCTTGTACAAAAATGAGCAAGCATCAACAAACATTAATTACTTGTCATCATAATTAAGAGCATGAGCATTAAATAGCATAATTTCTTGTTTAATAAAGTACATGTAGCCGAGATCACAATATCATTCATATTGCAGTAAATTTAATACCAAAATTCTTGCTTGGTCAAACAAGGTGGCTGTCCAGTTATATTCTATACAAAGTCATTTCTATTTATATATCACCCTATTCCAATTCATTTACAAACTGAAGTATTAAAACTTATAAAGTAAACTTGAGAAAAAACATTGTTTTAGCTTTGCAAACAAAATTAGTTCAAAACAGAGAAAAGGAACAAGTAGAGTTTCAGGGTATGTCTGCAGTGCCTTCTTCAACATTTGCTTGCTGTTCAACTGTTGCTTTTAGGTGAGTGAACTTAATTATTTTCAAATTTAAACTTGTATTTTAGCCTATAATTGGTATGTGCTTGATATCTGTTTGTATAGGAATTCCTGAGTACTTTTGTTGCTTTGGTAGTATATAAAAATTGCTCTTCAAAGGAAAAATAATAGTATTGAATCTCTGAACTTAGTAAGCAAAGAAATTGTAAGTGTTCTTCATACAAATGTTTGAAACCTGAATACTAATGCTAATGTAAGTTGTGCAATTTTTGCTTTGAAGTTTTACAGTGTGACATAAATACTGTATTTCAGGTTACAGGTAAACAAAGTAATAGAATCAAAATTCGAATGTTCAAGTTTATAAATTCAATAACATATTTAGACCTCATGTATATAATTATGATTTTTAACTTAAAAATTAGAATTTTTAAGCAAGGGTATGAGGAGCAGTTTTGACATGAAACTTAAATGGATTTTCAACAAATTTGGATGATAGGGTTAATTTTACTTCCTGTAAATTGATAGGATGAAAGTTAGTAATCTATATGATTCCAGAAAAATGTCAAACAAAATTTTCGAATACAGGGATTTGGAGATTTTGATTTAAGTAGGGTTTAAGGTCTGAATCTTTTGGGTTCTGCAGTTTTGGTGATCGCGACATCATAGCATCACCGAGTGGTTTGAGATTTGGGTAGAGGCTCGAGAGGGGTGTTGGCAGGGATCGACCGAAGCCACGTCACCTCAGAGGGCCGCGGCAGTGAGAACGAGGTGGTTTTTGACCACTGGGTTCGTATTGAAGTTCGACCTTTGGGCAATATTTTGTTTTCGTGGTATTTGGGTATATCTGGGTTGGGATTTCGCGTGAGTGGATGCTTTGTGACTTGTGGGTGGAGTCGTGATGCGACGGCACGGTGGTGGACCGCCATGCACGTGCACGGCAGTGGGAAAGTTTATGCTGGGGATCGACTCGAGTTTAACTCGAGAAACATTTGCGTGTTGCTTCGGGTTTTAGCTGAGAAATTTTGGTTGAGAGACGCGTGCGTATTAATATGTTTCTACAGTTTTAACTTAAGCTAAAAAAAAGGAAAGAAAAGAACAGGGGAAGAAGAAGATAAGGAGGATTGACGCGAGAAACATATGGGGTAGTATCGATTTTGACATGTGCTAGATGCGAGACTTACTTCGAGTTTAATGTCAGTTGCTTGCAAACTATATTAAGCAAAAGATTCATAAGCTAAGTATTAATCAGGTTATAAATGTTACAAACTGTTTCAAGCCAAGTAAAACTTTAAAATTATACAGAAACGAAGAAGGGTACTTAATGTAAAATCAAAGTTAATTATGAATTAAATTTATAATTGTAATTGAATAGTAGTTCAAAGTGCAATTAAATTGTAATTAAAGATTTCAATGATAACCTTGTATAAATCATTTGTAATGAAGAATCATTTGAAGTTGATTAATCAACAAATCGTAGTTAACAAACTAAGTAATTAATTAATGATTAAACGATTAAGTTAATTAATAATTAATGATTAATTAAATAAATAATAATAATTAATTGTGTAATTAAGTTTATAAATCAATAATTAAGGTTATTGATTTGTAATTAAAGATTAATTCATTAATTAAGTGAATAATTAATAGGTAATTGATGAATTGAAATAAGTTAATTTATTAGTAATTAATTAAGCAAAGAAAAAATGTAATTTATTCTTAAGCATGTAATTAAGTTTTTAACAAATCAAACTTGTTAATATGAATCGATGATTATATTGACTGCCTTTGATGTGTATTTATATCCTGTGATGTTCTGTGATATTCTGGATATATCTATGATGATTGTGTGTGATTTATTTGCATTAAATTGCTATATGATTTATCCGGTGTCATTTACCTATGTTAAATTACCATATGATTTATCTGATGTTATTTATCTGTGTTAAATTGATTTATGAATTCAATTGTTAACTTTAAACAGTTTAAGTTAAATAGACAACTTGGCCCTTAAAATGGCGGTTGGATTCGATGAGACCGGGATCGGAAGAATCAAATTTGATTCCACGAAAACCACATCGATCCAATTTAAACGTTAGGTCGTGAATCCTAAAATGAAGATCGATATGGTGTTTTCAGAATGCAAGGGTTATCGTCGTTGACTCTGAGGGTGATTCCAAAATGAGTGTGACGAGATAATGCCTTCGGTTTCATTCGAACCCGGAACGAACTTGTACGGATTGAATGCTTTCAACACATCGTCAGGTGGACGATGAGCATTCTAAGTGATATGTTCTATAAAGGTAATCGCAGCCTCAAGCCTCATCAACCGGGAATGGCTAAAACAGGGGAGATGCTGCAAGGTTAGGTGGGTCATGCCCAAGCAGGACAAGATATTTCCCTGTCTAGATGTCCCTTTTTATATTTCGGCTTAGTGGGCGGTTGCTAGCTACAACCGCGGGGTTTATCTTGTTCGGGACTGTTCAGTAAGGAATGGTTCCGGCCTTGTGTTGCATGGGACGAAGGGAGTAATCCTCGGTACGGTGATCTAGGCCCCGTACTGTGACGGGCGGTACCCCAGTAGCCTTGCCATTGTTGGAAATCCTTTTCCCTACGAGACCCTACGGTTTTGATTTTTATTACCCACTTTTGTGGCTAGTAGCTGGAATTTAATAGGTGTAACAATTTCGGCTATTTTCTATTTACTTGAAAACCCTAGACACTATTATAATATCACTGGATTTCCTATAAAATGTTTTGGTTAGCGTAAGGTAAAAACTTACCCGTATTTATTTGTGGGGAGTCTTACGTGATGCCTTTATTTTCAAACGTTTTTCAAAGTTAAACAACCTTAAACCGTTTACTCATACCAGAGATAACATGGCCTAAGAATCTCACTTCACTCTTCCAGAAGTGACACTTCGAAAACTTAGCCTTCAGCCGATGTTTCTGCAAGATTTCCAAAACAATACGCAAGTGCGTCTTGTGCTCTTCCTCAGTTCTGGAATAAATCAGAATATCATCCACGAACACAAGCACGATCTTATTCAACTGATCTCTGAACACTCTATTCATAAGATCCACAAAATATGATGGTGCGTTAGTCAATCCAAACGGCATTACCAGCCACTCATAAAAACCGGATGGTGTCCTGAAAGCAGTCTTCGGCACACTATCCTTAGCCACTCTCAACTGGTGAAATCCCGTTGCCAAATCCATCTGAGAGAACACCTTAGCCTCGTGAAGCTGATCAAACAAGTCATCTATCCTCGGCAATGGATACTTGTTCTTCTTAGTCACCTTATTCAGCTCACGATAATCCACACACAACCTCAACGATCCATCCGCTTTGGTTGCGAACACAACTGGTGCACCCCATTCGGACACACTACGCCGAATGAATCCTTTCCGTAAAAGGTCATCAACTTGCACCTTCAACTCTTGCTGTTCCCTAGGCGCCATCCGCCTAAGAGGCATCACAACGGGTCTGGCTCCCTCAACTAGATCAATACGAAACTCGATCTCTCTATGCGGCGGTAACCCTTTGACTTCGTCAAAGACATCCTCAAATCCATTCACAATAGGCACCGATGACAGTCCATCCCGTGGAACAACCAGCGAATACATGAAGCTCATGAAGACGCCTTCCTCATGCTTACATCGTATCACAACCTTTCGCCCTTCCACATTCCCGACTGTCACCTCCAGCCTCTCACAATCAATCCTTACCGCATACTTCCTAAGCCAGTCCATACCCAAAATAATTCCGAACCCCGCAAAGTTCAGAACAAAGCAATCACAAACAAACGAGCTATCATGACTCGACACAACTAGACCATGGCACATCATACACAGACATGACGAACGCCCAACTGGATTTGTCACAACCAGTGGCCTAACAACAATATCCGGTTTCAAACCTAACCGGCCTACCAAATCATCACAAACAAAAGAATGCGACGCTCCAGTATCAAACAACACTCTAACTGGAACACCACAAATGGAAAGAGTACCTTGAACCACCACACTCTTCCCCTTCTCTTCAGCAGTAGGAGCTTTCGAAGATGACGGAACAGATCCCAAAGCATAAGCTTGCACAACCTGCCTGTCCTTCTGTGGTTCCGGACAATTCTTCTTAACATGCCCCAGCTTGTCACAGTTGTAGCACTTCAACAGCACCTTCGGAATCTTGCAATCCTTGGAGAGATGGCCCTTCTGTCGACAGTTGTAGCAGGTCTTTTCCCCCTTCGGCTTCTTCTGACCATCCTTACCCTTCTGCTGTTCCTGTTCCCTCTTCTTGTTTCCACCCTGCTGTGGTTTAGACTCCTCCTTGGTCACAGCAACAATAGATACTTCCTTAGGAAACAAACTCTCATGCCTGAGAGCTTTCTCCACCAGCTTCTCAAATGGATCGTCCAGATGATCCACCAACTGCCTTCCAAGATAACTGTCCAAGCCTGTCACAAACTTCTCATTCTTCTGATAAGAAGATTCAATATACGACCGAGCATACTTGGACAAGGCCTCAAACTCAGAAACGTACTCAAGAACCGATCTCCCACCTTGCTTGAGCTCAACAAACTTTTTAAACAAAACAGACTTCTGAGCTGTAGAGATAAACTTGGCTTCAAATCTAACTTGGAATTGCTCCCAAGTAATCTCTTCTTCTGGAGTGTCTATGGTGATAGAATTCCACCAATCAGCAGCTCTCCCTTGAAGCTTTCTCGATGCAAGCTTCCTCTTAGTTGCATCCTCAATTCCCAAATCTCCAAAGATCCTCCTACAAGCATCCATCCATCTCTGCACTTCAATGGTCGATTCCGTTCCCAAGAAAACCCTTCCTCCAAGAGCAGTATAATCCTTACAAAGCTTAGCAAAATCCACCGGTCTTGGAGCTTGAACTTGAACTCCAACATCAACTGATGGCCCTGAAGCTGGTATCCTTCTCATGATCGAAGTCATCATAGCCTCAAACATAGGAGCATAATCAACAGCTTCCCTAGCAGCTGGTCTCCCCCTTCGACTCATCCTTAATATCTACAAAAAGGAATGACTTAGAACACCTTGAGAAACAACTGCGTAAGGAGTTCAAATCCTTCTAAACTACTATATTATATATAGTCATCATTCATCAAAATACAATTACGTCTCTCATACGTAGTTACGTCAGCGAGCGTTGGCTAAAATCGGTTAACCAAAGCTCTGATACCAAATGTGACGACCGCCCATGACTCCCGCACCAAAACAAGGAAATAATGCGCTGAAAGTGTGCCAGGCAGCCATGGACGATAGTCAAGGGTAGAATAAACATCGCAGGCTCTATCGTAAAACTCACAGCGCATGGATAAAAACACAATAGAGAAATATAATATAGTGAAGCTCCCATAGAACAGAATATCATCATCTAATCATAATAGCTTTATGCATGGTCTGAATCATGAATACAAGAAGCCTCACTACATAGCACTCAGAGTAATCAACAAACAGCGGAAGATCCAGTACATAGAATATGAAAATAATATGCAAAGCCTCCTGCTCGTCTTCGTCATCATCAGCGTGAGCCACTAAGATCAGCACCTGTCACCTGTCACCTAGTCTGCCCATCCCAAACATGGATGAACAGCCCAAGGTAATAAGAGGAGACATAAAACCTTGAGTCAGACAAAATCTTAGTGAGCAGTAAATCAACTATCAAACATACCAAAAGAGCATAAGGGATAAAAGGAATAGGAACCCAAATCATCCCACTCCACCTCTTTCTACAGTGATAGCCCCCAGACACACACTAAGGAGAAGCAAACACAGCAAAGCAGATAATTAAAGTAAAGCAATAATCACTCGAGTCAAGGTCGATGTTTTCCAAATACAAACCCCCAAGGCCTAAACCAAGATCAGATAAGCATCCAGAAAACACCGCTCTTGAGACCGAATGATGGTACAACCAAACATCCATGACCCTGGCTATCACTGTTATCATTGCCTTGATTTTATCGTTAATTGAATGACCAACTCATTTTTCAAACATCCGTCAAGGGCTAATGGCAACCCCGGATCTAGACATAACTCCGCACGTCCTCGTGACCCGTGCCTAGGTATAACGAATCTACCCAGAGTACTAGCACGTCATCATGACCCGCGCCTGGGTATAACGGATCTACCCAACGTACTCTTGCTTTGAGCTTGCTAGAACCTTCATTAACGATAAGATCTCAGCCTTCTAGTCATCCTCCTCGACGACTATTCCCATTATAGCTCAAGCACCTCTCGAGCCACCATTATCCACCAACTCGAACCGCATCATCGAGTAATCAACATGCTTGGGATGATCCCGTCTGGATTAAACCAAGGCTTCCACATCATGCTTTGCTCCAACGCATCTTAGCAAAGTCCATCTCATCATCATACTTTGCTTCCTCTAACTATAGCAAAGTCCTCGAACCCATCCATATGAGCTTCATTATCCGCTTCATATGCCACAGCAGCTTTCACCATTCAAGAGCCTTTCTACTTAGCTTTTGAATCATCTTCAACCATCTTGTCCCAAATCAACTACAAGCTAACTCGAGACAATCAAATAAATCATACATCCAAACAATCAAGCATCCAAACAAGATCTAATCAAGTGATATCGACTATAATGGCAATTTCGTAAATAAATGAGCATAAGTCTAACATATATGAAATCATGGATTTTAGCATAGATCTATCAAATATAAAACATGGGTTTTGTCTCTATAACTTGTTAATTGAACTTGCATAGGTAAACATCTTCAAAAGTAACGAATCTAGTCTTGGGACTAAGAAAAATGCATGAAATCTCTAACTTTAACACTCAAACAAGCCACCAATCCAATATACTCCTTTGGGTCCGCGTGAGAGATAACTACCACTCACCAAATCACCCTAACACTTCAAAAACAATCAACAAAAGATCTGGACAGCAAGGACTCAAGCTCGATTCGTCGAAATCTCGCTTGAAATGGTGAGATCTAGCTTCGTCGGATGAAGATCTTCAACTTTGGCTCTTCGATCTTGATCTTCGATCTTCAATGGATGTTAGCACTAGATTGAAGTAGAGAAAGAAGTGAAGAAAATGTTGTAGTCGAGTTTCCAAAATGGCAGCACTTCGTTGCTTCAAAAACCGGTGCCAAAAAGTGAGCCAAACCCCTCTATTTATAAGCTGAAAACTCCATGAGTCGTTCGTCCATAAGTCGTCCACGAGTCATCCCTGAGTCGTTCACGACTCATCATATTCCACGACTCAGAGAATCCCAACAGCATACGACCTAACAAGCTACGACTCATCCAAGCGCGCGACCTAACCCACACGCGACATAACGACCTAAGCCCTCAACGACTCATCTACTATACGACTCATCCCCTTAACCCGGTCACGACTCAACCTATCCCGTTAACTCGTAACCTGGCAATGTTCTAACTCTATAAGCCGTTAACCACCATGAGTCGTCCCATACGAGTTAACTCATAACTCTTAACTCGTTAGCTCCTTATCCCCTGAGTCGGTCAAAACCTTAAGTCATTCACGACTCATACACGAGTCGTTCACTACCTTGACTCGTTAACTCGTGCACACTCATCTCTTAACTCGAACACGACTCATCACTTAACTCACGAGTTAACTTCCTAAACGACTCAGGCTAGAGACAACATAAACAACACTAACGACCTGTAAATTCTACGATATATCGACACGTAAAATACGGGTCGTTACAGAAATCATTTTCGAAATATATATATATAGAGACCACGGTGTATGTATATAATTTTCTACCCTATGGCCAAGTGATACGGATATTTATCATTTCAATCCGCAATTTAAAAATAAAATTTATGGTTATATATCATTTCAAACCGCAATCCCAAATGCAATAAAATGCATAATAACTTGCAGTTTATAACAATATAAAATATAGCATTCATTCATCCAATATCAACCTTCGACCATTTATCACAATCATCATCCACATCCAAAAAATACATCAATATATAACAGGTGATAATAACAGGTATCAACTATCGGTTTATATTCAAAATTAAATTATAACTGTTTAACTAGCAGTTTCTATGCAAAAATAAATAAATTTTAACTGAAAATTTATATGCAATAATAAAATTAAATAACAAATTAATTTAAATAAATGCAATTAACTGAGATGATGATAAAAAACATGCCAAACAGTCATAAATAAATTTCTAAACACAATCACAAATCAATTTAACAAACAAAATAAATTTTAGAAGTTGTGAGTGGGTTAAAACACTCACCATTGATTTTATCCCTAAAAATCCAAACAGAAGCGCAAAACTCAACAATCTCCAAATTCAACTAATTCAATTTCATGTTGTCTGGAATATAAATTTGAATCCAACAGAAGAAATCGCACGTGAATCAAAGTTTATATGCAAAAGATTTTCATGTTACTAGAAATATTATTAAAATAAAAATTAGTACGCGTTAAAAATATATATAAATAAACAAATTCTAATACTTACGTTTTCTCAAGATGAGGCTTCAGGAAAAGATTGAAGAACAACTAAGATGAGGATAGGAAGTGTACGAAAAATGAAAAAAATTAATTTTATAAAAGAATGCTTTTGGAGTTGCAAGAATAAGAGCTTTTGAATATGAGGTGTTTGGAGAAACAAAATGTATAAGAAGAAATAAGATGTAGGTTATTTATAATTAGGAAATGAATGTGGAGGGACAAAAATAAATGTCACATTTTATTATTAAAGCTTCAGGCATTAATAATAGATAAGAAAATGTACGTAGGAATGGAAAAGTTTCAAACGAAAATAGAATTTTGTACGCATTTAGGTTTTTATCTATGCATAATAAAATATTTATACTTACCTTAAAAATGAGAACGCTCAATTTTGTTTTCTCAAAATGATCTTTTATTTCCATTAAAACGCCCTTTTTGTTTAACACAAACGTGCGTTTCTTTTATTAAATCTATTAATTGCATTCAACGTTTCCTTTCTTTTTAATTGAAACATTTGAATTACATTAATTGCAGTTACTTAAATTTTAAAATAGACAACTAAAATGGATAAAGAAATAGAATAATTGTTTATTTAAACACGTTTATAAATTTATTGTTTATGCACAAGAGTAATAAATAGATTATTTTCCTATTCTTGTAATCAGTCGGTAAGCTAAAACACAGTTCAAATAAACATATATTTCTTTCTTTAAAATCAATCTTTCTGTTCTTGTTTTAATAAAATTAAACGTACATTCACAGATGAAACATTCATTTTATTTAATGTAAATTTTTCTTTTTATTAAATCAAACTTTCCCTATATTTTCAAAAAGCATATGCTGCTTTTATTTACACCTATTAATTTACAATTAGTATTCTCTCTCCTATTATCGTGTATTAAATTACAATATTTTGATAAAATTTTATTCCATCCCTTATATTCAACCAATAGTCATTACTTCAATTATTAATTACAATTAGTTGAGATCTTACTATTGGTTCCATAAATTTATTTGCACAAAATTCCATTATCATAAATTAAGTATATTGATAAACTTTATTTTCCATTATTTCCCTAATTATATTAACGTAACATAAAATACGGATTTATTTCAATTGGTTACCCGTTTTAAATTAAATAAACTAGATAAATGGTTAACTTAAAACAACCGTTATCAAAATCTTTAAATTACATATATGAATCCACTATTTACAACAAATGTTACAGTCTCTATATAATATTGATTTCATTAAATTTATTACGTATTTCTTCCTTAGTTAATAACCTTCCTATTTCCATTTATTATATCTAAACAAGTTATATCCATAAATTACGATTAACTATTCTAAATAAATTGATTCACTTGGTTTCACGCCTTTTTATTACATCAATTATCCTATCATGATTGAAATTTTACCTTGGTTACATCTTATTGAATCCGACATTCTTCACTTACCAATTTATTCCACATTAACTGCCATAATTTAGTGAATTAATTGAATTGATTACAAATTAACTTAACAACCTAATAATATAAGTAACGTACAATAAATATTGTCATTAACTCTTAATTACACTTTTAGAGGTTCATTATTTACACCCCAATATTGCAATTACTTACAAAACACTGGTTTTACTCAATTTACATTTATTACAAACTATTCCAAAATTTATTCAATATTTATTAGTTCTCTTATATTATATTTATAACCAAGTGTAACTTTAAACTTGAATTGGTTGGATTTTCTTTCAAGTTATTAATAGTTAACTTATACTAACATATTCCTTAATTTATTCCAATTACCGTTACAATGTTTTTATTATATAATCAATTAAATACTTTCCTTTCTCGTATTAAATTATACACCTGTATAATCCTTTCCACTATTCATTCTTTAGAATTCTATTTAAAATTCAATCTCTTGTAATAACTCATTTATTATACTTTTGCATATCAATAAGCAAGGTTCCAAATAAATAGGGTTTATTAAATTCAATTTTTATAATTAAGTCTATTACAACCGATGTAATATTTCATTACCTAAATATTCACCTATTTACATTTTAAATTTGAATGAATATTATGTTTTTAAATGTGTATTTCTATATATTGAACCCATAAATTACGGTCTTCAAATGATTTACATTCTATAACTTACTCTACATTTTATAACTTACTTTAAATACTTTTTCGTATTAATTTCTTAATTATCAAAATTTCAACTTGTTCCCCAAATCCACAAATTATTACTTAACATAAATCTACGCTTATATTACTTTACGTTCACACTTTCGTTACTCTATAATTAATCACCAAGTAACATTATCATCAATCCAACGTTAATTAATATATTAAATGCTTACATTTATTTCTCTATATCCAATTTGTTCCAACTTTATTTATATTAATGCTATTCCCTTATTTTGGTTATTATTTATCAACTTGTTCTTATTATCATATTCCACTTACTAAGTCATAACAAATTAATTTATTAAATTGAAATGTTCGTTCAAGTTTATAAATTATTAACTTGAAATAATGTATCCCTAATTAAAAATCAATTACTGTAACAATGTGTCTTTACACCTACTAATTTAATGCCTACCTTATATTTTCCATATTCACATTATATCCAGGTACAATACTTACACCATTTTATTTATTGAAATTTTATTCATATTACAAATAAATAGGCTTTAATTACCATTCATATATTTTATTTTAGCCTTCATTTCAATATTAATTTAACACCTTTATTATTTCTACTAAAAATTAATTACAAAATCCTATTAAATTAACAAATTTAAATTGTCGAAATTTACGTGTCGTTACACTCTCCTCCACTCAAAACATTTCGTCCCCGAAAAGGAAAAGAAGGGAAACGAAGAACTAAGAAATCAATATACCTATTCAAACATTAACTTTATAAACAATTAAATTTATAAATTAATCAATTTAGATAAATTATCTTAATTTATAACCATTAAATCTTTTCATACTTAAATTACTAAAGTTTGGTACACATTTTCAAAATATTTCTAAGTTCAAAATTTACGAAATTTTTTTGGCAGAGTCTCCTTTTTATGGAAAGGCTCGGGAGAAAATATAATATCGAAATATAACAATTATATTACATATATTATCCAAAATATTATATCCCAACACGGGAAAATACATAAAATAGCGCTATAAAACCGTAATCCGAAACGTACCTATTTTTCGGACAATTTACGCTTAATTTATAGAACCAAAAGCAGTAGCAATTGCTTCCATAACCTGCATTTTACTTATAAAATCCAAAGGGTTAGCAATTTATATAAGGTGAAATATTTAAGTGGTTTCAATCACTAACAACAAATCAATATGACACCCATCGATTTCAACAAATAGCATACACAACAAATAAAAAAAACCATTCAATCAATCAAACAAATAGTTTTCGAGTTCAAAACTTTTAAATTGTACGAAATGAAGAATAAACTACTAGCGCATCATTTACTCAGCAGTCTTAGATAGAACTAAATAGATTATTCTTCCATTTAAACAATTTTAAAGTATCCGTGCCCAAACAACCATAAACCAATCAAACAACCAACAATTTCAGAAAATAAGTCAAATTCATTCTTATTTATTTTATTTCATAATATTTGTTGTTTGATTTATTTTCTTTCAAATAGTGATTTATCTTTCTTTTTTTTTCATTTTTCTTCTCACTTATTTCTTGCAATTATTCACTTTATTTCTACCAAACATTTTCACTTATTCATATCATGAATTTTCCTTTTACTATTTTACATTAATTTATTCACTGCTTAACTTTATTTATTTAGAGTATTCATCTTTCTGTCTATTAAAATAATTAACTTTAACATTTACTTAAGTTTATAATCATCTATTTATGATACTTACCTTTAATTATATTCAAATATAGTAAAATTCCAATTGTAACTTAAGTTTACAACAATTACAACATCAAATCCTTGTTTATTAAAGAATTTCATTAATTACTTTCATTACCTCAAGTTTATTTCTTGTATAATATCTATTACATCCTCTTATTAATATTTCAACTTTTAATATTTGGTAAGTTATATATATGCTTTTAAAGAATGTAACTACAATCATACAAATTTATCATATTTCTTTTTAATTAATAAATGTTCAGTAGTTATATCCTTTTTTTCCTTTATAACTTGGCATTAAATCTCTTACCCTAATTAGAGGTTTCAATTATTAATCACTTACTTTTCCTTTCACAACAATAATTGAAACAATTAATGAACGGAAATTTAAGAACTTAATACCGTGTTAAATTTCAAATTATTTTAAAATAATAGATAAATATATTCTTACAACTATTATATCTCTAATTATATTTAAACAATTCAAAATATACATACATATATTGCAACGACCCAGAATTTCTGTTAATTAAAATTTGTATATTTAATTAATTTTAATTATTAATTATTAATAAGTGAAATTTATAAGTCGAATAAATTTTATTTCGAATAATTGGATTTAATTGGATAATTAAATCGATAATTTAATATGTGAAAATACAGAAATAATTAAAAATTGGGTTAAATATGATTGAAAATGATTCGTAAAATTTTATTTTATCATATTGGAGTTAGAATGATGTTTTAGAACTTTTAAAATTGAATTAAAATTTAATTTGTGAAAATTGAATATTTTAATATTTAAATCGACTAGTGAAATTAGTCAATTTTCGAACGGTCTCCGAATTGGGCGAAACTAGTTCCATTGGATCCGTAATAGTTTGTTATTATAAGGATTTCAATTTTCGTAGCAATTGGAGTTGTCGTTTGATCGAGGCAGCTCGAAACGCATCGAAATTGTTTTAATATTAATTTGGCGAGTTAAAATAGCCATTTTTCAAAAAGTCTCGGATTTTGACGAAACCAGTTTCATCGGATCCGTAAGGTGATATTATTGTAAGATTTCAAATTTCAAGTCAATCGGATTTACCGTTTGTCCGGGGCAAGCGAAAACGCCTAGAAATCGGTTTAATCGATTTAATTTCAAATTTATCGTTTATTGCCATATCTCGCACAGATGATCGAATTAGCTTCCGAAACCTATTCCATTGTGTCCGGAACGCGGGATAAACACTAGAAACGCCGGTCACCGCAAGTAAATCGGAGTTTGGAAAATCCAAAATGAATAGTGTTTGAGAAAATTCTATAAATAGGGCCTAACTATTTTCATTTTGCAAGAATATGAAACCCTAACCCTAATTTCTAAGCTAGCCGCCAGTTATCCTCCAATGGTCGAAATTTAATTTCATTTCCCCTCAAAAATCTCTCGATCTAAGCTTTGATTTCGAAATCTTTCTAAATGAAAGTTGAAGAGCTCTTCATGGCGAGCGTATCCAACGGTCAAGACGAAGTATGACGACCGGGTTGGAGGGGAATTCGCTCGCGTTTGTGCATGGTTCGAATACGTTTTTCAACACCAGGGCACCACCGAGCTTGGGGATGTTTGAGCCGAGTATGGAGTCGGCTACGGCCTTCGTAGTGGTGGTCGTTGATCAGCATGAAAGTGAAGCAAGAGGGCGCGTGCATTAGGATTTTGGGGCAGCCGTGGGTTCGATTATCACGTTCGAATGTGAACGAGAGGGAGAAGACAAAGCTAGAGGCTCAGATCTATGAGCAAAGAAACGAACGGCCATGATCTGATATGGTTTGAAATTAAAATAAAATTGTATTTAAATTATGTATAAATGTGTACAAACTTTAAAAATCAATATTTCTTTCATACGAGGTTGAAAAATTTCGAAGCCAGTTGCGTTGGAACCATATTGTCGAACACTACGCGATGGAGTTGGATTGGAAGCGATTGGAGTCGGTGAAATTTTTGGGTAGAATTAAAGTTCGTTTAATTTTATTCAAAATAAAACGCCACCAATTGCTATCAGGAATTCAGGGTGAGAATATCTCACTTAGTCGAATCGGTTTCGATTTATATTTTAAATAGTTAGATTTAAAATTTCCTTGAATGTATGTTGAATGATGATTGATGTTATTGATTGTTGTTTGATTGTGATATTAGATATAATAGGATATATCTATATATAACAATATATATATTGGCATATGTATATATTGGAGTTGTTGATTTTCCGCATTGTATAGCGGATGAGACCCTATTGCGCCGCCTATTAAGCGGATAACATTTTATAAATCCCATATACCACGATAATTCTGTACTGGAACGGAATTGGTATTGTGCTAATGTTTGTGGATGCAGTGAAAAAGGTTGGAGGGATCCAACTGGATCCTCAACTGTATTGATTTATTTATAGATATTGTAATATTTGTTGATTATCACATCGATATATGATATTTGGATGTCGTGATTGACTATATGGTGCTGTTGCATCATCGAATCCATTTTTAAAGTTTAAAAATAACGTTTTTGATTTTTAAAAGGATTTTAAAGTGATTTTTCAAAGTATATGTTTTTATTAAATTTTGAATTGATTCATTTTAAATAATTAAAACGTTATAAATTTTTATGTTATAAAAACTAAGATTTTTGAGAAATATAACCGAAAGGAGATTTTTGGAAATAAATAGTTAATTAATTTATAAATTGGTTTAAATTGGGATTTTTGAATTATTATAAACGATTTATATAGAAGATTTATAAAGTTGATATTTATAAATTAAAAATGCTGGGATTATAAAACGAGTTTTTATAAGTAATAAAGTGAAATAAAAAAATGGATTTCATAAGTGAATGGAAATTTATAAATTTATGAAATATGAAGATATAAAATGGATAGATTTTGTAAAATTGAAGATTTATAAGTAATTATCTTATAAATCGGATTTTTTTCATTTAAATGAGATATAAATGGAATTTGTTAATAATGAGATTTATAAATCAAAGCTTATAAATAGAAATGGAATTTATAAACATTGTTTATAAATTCGAAATCAATTGAATTTGATAAATTGAATATTGAAGTTTATTAAAGGAATTATATTCACGATTTTGGACAGCGAATACATTATTCAATAAAATGGGCATGTTTGGCAAAATGAATATTATAAAATGAAGTTAATTATTTTAAAGATGTTTTAAAATGTATTATGAATCGAAACCATAGATTTCAACATTTATTGTTGAAATAGACGTTTTCGAGAAAGAAGGAAATGGTGGACTATAACACTGTTGTTATAGTAAATGATTTCCGAAAGGAAATGTTTTATATAGTATTGAGATTTATATATCTATCTAAATTTCAAATCCCTATACTAGTGATTTTGGGACGTCGTAACGATGTTTTACACAACATTCGTTTTAGCCCAAATAAATGTGTTAAGTGAAAGTTTTCCTTAAAGAATGAAATCTATACTTAATTTCGATATTAAGTATATTGAATATTTTCTAAGTATTGAAAATAAATGGATTTGTGAATTACTTATTAATAAATAAGTACGGAAATGTTTTTCCAATGTGAAATGAAATGTTTTGAGAATTTATCTTTTTTAAGACAAATTGAAAATGAATAATTGAAATCGTATATTCATAAATATTTTGGAATTTAAATTCACTATGGAATTTATAAATGGAAAGGGGAATTTGATGAAAAATAAACGTTGATTTATTTTTTAAGTGTGGAAAATATATATATATATATATATATATATATATATATATCTTGTAAAGATATTTTGGAAAGTAAATAATTTGGGAAATTATTTGGAATTTGGTGATGTTGAGCATGCCTAATTGGTAGTTAAATAATCTGACTATCAATATTTACCTTTAAATAGGTATTTGTAACAACCCGCATATTTATCGATTATATATTTAAATATTTTATTTAAATATTTCACTGTTCATCGGATTTTGGTCCGAGAAGCTACTTTTTGCAAACAGCCGAATTAGGACTCAGGACCACTCCCATTGAGTTTAAAATGCCGTTTGCGACCTTTTTGAGTATAAGCTTCGATATGTTTGGAGAAAGTTGATTTTTGCTACTTTTCACTTTGGGTTTTGTTTGGGCTCAGCCCTATGTTAACTTATGCTCAAATCTGAGCCACTCTTCCCCACTCACCCTCATTCTCTTCTCTTTTCAGTTTTTAGAGTATTAATGGTGGGAGAGATTGGAAATTAAAACTCCAAAACCCTAGTTCCTCTTGCAAATTCAATTCCTAGCTCCAAATTCAAGAGAGCCCATTGGTAAGCATTCTCTTCTTCTTCTCCAACTTATTCTCTTACCAATTTCAGAAATTCCTAAACCTAATTTTGGGAATGTTCTTGTTTTTGAGCTTAGATTCAAGCTCAATTGGGTTGTGTTGAAGAGAGGTTGATTCTCCATTTGCTTTCAAGCTTCTTCTTGGTTGATTTTGTGAAAAGGTGAGATTTTTATCTCACATCTATGCTTATATTTATCTTCGATTGTTAGGTATGAATTCCTAACATTTATTCGTGTGCATTTGCGTTTGGTTTGGATTGATTTGGTGAATATTCCAATTTTTAGTGTTTTGAGTTCAATCCTTTAAAAATCATAACTTTGAGGTTCAAATGTGTATTTTGGTGATGCATCGAGGAGCCAATAGGGCTGGGTAGCCGTTAGGCATAATTCCCTAGCGTCCGTGCTCGTTCGGTTGCGAATTGGTGGAGGTTGCATATCAATTTATGGGCATCATTGTGCAGAGCATCAGGTTCGGCCGACCGACCCCCCTGGTCCGGTCGACCGACCTGCTAGTTAAAATTTGCCTCTGTTTCTGGTTCGGCCGACCGACCCTCCTGGTTCAGTCGACCGACCTGGTGCCCGAGAAGTTTCCTACCTCTGGTTCGGTCGACCGACTCAAGGAGTCCGGTCGACCGACCTGCTTCTATTTGCCTGATTAGCCTATTTTGCTAATTCGTTTGAATATCCAACTTTAATCGATTCGTGTTGTCTCCCTTTTGTTGTTGTCATTTATTATCGACTTTGATGACCATTTCCTTGGGAATTTTAGATATATCCACTTTGATGGATTTTGTATCGATTTCTTTGGATTTTATTCACGTTTTTGAATGTGAATTTTAGTGATTGATTGTTCCTACAATCTCCTTGGTGTTTTGTTACTTTAAAAATATAAAGGTTTTCTATACTAGTAGTAAATATCAAAACTCTTTCCTCAAACGATTTCAATACTATTTTAATACCAAATTCGTTTATAAAACCGTTTTCCAATCTATTAGTATATATAAACCTTTACCTCACTCGTATGAGAAATCTAATTAAACGACTTAGTAAAACGAGTGGTATGAAACGCTTGCGTTTACTTCGTCGGTTAATTCTTGGACTTGTTCGATTGAATCTCTTGTTACAATTTTCTAGTGGAGATCTACAGTTTGTTCGTAAATATTTAAGTTAAGCAAGTGGTTATGGGACATGAAGCTAAACTCATATATTTACTAGCTTAGTGTAATTGACACATCTCGATGATCATGACGATCATCTTTGTGATTTAGACTAGCAATGTGCGATGTCTCTTTGTCTGCGAGGGAGACTAAACCCCGTTTTGTGGAGCTTCGGCTCAATTTGTGATGGTTAAAAACCATGGAATTAGCATTCCGTTTGTGATACACGTGTTGGTGGGCTTTATGCTCCCGTTTGTGATAGCCTCCCCCCCTTTGTGATTTCTGGATTTCTTCAGATGATTTCTAGAATTTGTGTTTCATCAATTTTCATGATTTCCATTGATAAGTTTTATCAATATTTGTGCATTGGTTAATTTGTGTGTCATTGACTTTTGTGATTGACATTGATATTATTGTCAATATTTGTGCATTGGTGAATTTGTGTGTCATTGACTTTTGTGATTAACATTGATATAATCGTCAATACTTGTGGTTTGATGAACGAAATAAGGAGTATGGCATTTCTTTGATTCTTGTGTAGATTTGGTGATATTGATTAATCTCTCGTTGATTTTCAATTACTTATATATATCACAGCTTGGAATTGTGATTATTATGTGTTTAGTCATATCTCTTATTCTATACCATTTCATCTGATATCTATAGTTAGACTGATCCGTTTATTATTTTCTTATTAAATAATACTCGGGTCAGACCGAGATGTTACAGGTGCTTCTGCTTGACTTCTCTCTTGGGATTGATTTCTCTGACTTTTGGCTTACTACTTAGATTAGTAGTTTATTTTGGTGTATACATTCGAGATATAGACTCCATAATGTATACTTATTCTTCTGTGTAGTTCTTGTAACTATTCTTTTGTGTTATTGTGGATCTTTTTAGACCACTACTCTGATGTACACTTCCTAGTATAATATTCATATCTATTTCCGCCTTTGTGATATGAATTGTCTGTGACTGATTTATGTTATGTTTATTTCTATATTTGTTTCTGAAGATACTATAGCCACTGTGTAGTAGCTTGAGTTTGTGTCGGTATGTCGGATTTCCTCTTGATAAAGAAATGCATTTTATACTATCTGACATATTGATGCTCGCACAAAGCAATTACATGGATGGTCGCTCCTCAACAGCCTTATTCACCGTGCTAGTTGACAGCATTCACCGTAATGTTCTTGGCTAGCGTGGGTATAGAGGTGGGGCGTCACAGCTTGGTATCAGAGCCAAACTTCGGAACAATATAGAATAATTTAGCAAGGATCATGTCCTAAGTCTTTCTTAGGAGTTGTGCTTTAGGATTTTATTCGAGTCTTCGTACCGATTCATCCTATTTTCTTTATGATTCCTTGTTTTATCAATCAAGTTTGATTGAAATTTACTTTGAGAATAACTATTTCCTCTTCTTTCTTTCTTTCTTAAAGAAGAGAAATGGTTAGGCCTGGCCGCCCCAACGCCGGTCAATCTAGTGCTACTCCCCAGGATGGAGTATTTATGTCTGCCCAACAGCTTCTAGATCTTGTTAAGAACGCTCAAGCAGCCGGACCCAATCCAGAGCCTACTCATCCTAGATCCGGTTTTGCACGCTTGTGCAGAGACTATACCGATTTGGGTGGAGGGCCATTCAGGGGATCCAAGAATGTTATAGAAATTGAAGCTTGGCTCAAATCATGCGATCGCATCTTTTCTCGCATGAACCTTATTGACCTTCATCGAGTCCAAGTGGCTTCTAGCATGCTCTAAGAAAGAGCATTAGATTGGTATGAGCTTTTAATTTCTGAAATTGTTGAAGCGGATCTCACTTGGGAGCAATTCCGGGAAAGATTCGAATCGAAATTTGTGCCGGAGGCTAAAAAGTAACTTTGGCCCGACGTTTTATTGACCTTGTTCAAAGTGAATCTTCTGTGACAGACTATGTCGCATCTTTCGAATCTCTTTCTAAATACGAGATTGAGTATATTAATACCCCGATGAAGAAAAATCAGAGATTTGTCTATGGCTTGAATAAGAATCTTAATAAGCCATTACTCCTGAAACTTGAGGTTTCATTTGATCAGCTTATTGATATCGCTCTTCGTCTTGAAGAGGCCGACAATGAAGGTGATGTTGAAGTTGTGCGTGCCCAACGGAACTTCGACAATAACTTGAAGAGGCCTATCAAATTCAAAGGCCCCGATTCTAATAAGAAAGGAAAGCAACAAACTCAGGTAGCAAAAGTTCCTACCTCTAGTCGTGGACAATGCTACAATTGTGGTTCCACAGACCACCATGTAGGGGAGTGCCCGAAACCCCTCTTTTGCCGTTATTGCAAAGGTTCGGGTCATATTTTATCTTCGTGTCCTAAGCTTCCAAGCAAGTGAGAAGGAAAGCTGCAGGCCCCTGGCAACTCTTCTCTTGGTCAAGGTATTTATCATTTAATCCTTGACTACATTTATTTCGTGATCTTCTTATTTGAGTTCTTTTTGATATGGGTTTCATCCCACTATTTTATATCAAAAGAACTTGTCGATTCTTTTCATTGAAAATATTTTGTGCTTGATGACTTCTTTGAGAGTTGCGAATCCGGATGGTTGATCCGCAACACTCAATTTGCTTTCTATTGATGTCGAAATTATTTTATGTGATTTATCTTTCCGAGCCGATATTTTTACTTAGGCTTCGGAATTTACTTTTGTAAGGATTGGCTTAATCATTGTGAAGCCCATATCCTATTTTCTCGTGTGGACGTTTCCTCTTCGAAATTTTCAATCTGTTAAGCAGATTTCTATTTTTCCTTTATGATTTTGATTCCAACTTGATGGCATCATTTTATTCCTTAAGCCCACTTGTAAGGAAAGTGTTATTTCTCTCATTCATGTAGTTAGAGAAATTTTCCGGAATCTTTGAGCTTGTCTTAGGATTATCACCTAAGTAATCTTTTGTGTAGTGCTAAGGTCTTTTCAGTTTGACCTTACCACCAATTTTCATTTGCTACAAGTTGCGGAAGTTGGCATTCCACTTACCGCATTCCGCACTCGTTATGATTCTTATGAATGACTTATTATGTCATTCAATTTGTCCAGCTTATTTCACCTACTTTATAAATCGAATATTCTATGAATATTTCGATGAGACCATTCTTGTATTTATTGATTTTGGATGAAAATAGAAATTTAAAAATTTTGAAAATCTTTTTCATAAGATTTATTTATAAGTAAAACTGGATTTTGTTCTTGAAACGAACAAAGAATATTCCTAAAACTTTTTAAGAGATTTATTTATCCTATAGAAGATGATTTTGTGATTGTATTGCCCGTTGAGGGCTTTAAGAATTTTGGTCGATGCGCTTGATCAACGTTATCGATAGGAATTTCCTAAACGCTTTGATGTGACAATCAGACACGATATATTGACTTGTAAATTGTAAATTTTTCTAGAAATATTTTTACATTGAAATAATTGTGATTTTGAAAGTTTTAGCTTTTCGAGAAAGAAGATTATCTAAAAGAACTCTTCCTTTCGATACTCTTGTTCTTGTGATTCCTGCAGGGGAACCAAGACTTTGCTATTTGTACCGATACTAGTCGTATTGGTTTAGATGCCGTTATCTTGCCAAAGAGAACGTGCTATCACTTGTGCTTCTAAATAATTATAGCTTATTGAGACTAGATATGCCACTTATGATCTAGCGCTCTCGGCTATTGTTTTTGTTTTTGGAATTTGGCATCATCATATTTGGATGAGAAATTTGTTCTCTACCTCGATCATAAATCTTTGGAATATTTATGTTCTCTTAAGGAACTGCATGTTGACTCGAGTTCCTAGCATCTTATGATCTGGATATTCTTTTATTCCCGAAGGGGAAATCGTGTTGCCAATACATTTTGTCGTAGGCAATAAGGTGTTGATTCTTTGATGATGTCGGAATGGAATTATCTTTTTACCAAGTTCATCGGGCGTTTTGGTGTACTTCGTTTTATTGAGTTTCATCTCATTTCTTCTATGGACTAGCGTTCGATATCCTTTTATTGTGTTCGGTCCATTGGACGTACCGTTTTTGTACTACGTCGGTGTTCCGAAATCATTCGGGCTTCGGTTCATTGGATGTACCGTTTGTACTACATCAATGATTTTGCTATTTGATTCATTGGATGTACCGTTTGTACTACATCAATGTCTTTGCTTTTGATTCATTGGATGTACCGTTTGTACTGCATAATGATTTTGCTATTTGATTCATTGGATGTACCGTTTGTACTACATCAATGTCTTTGCTTTTGATTCATTGGATGTACCGTTTATACTACATCAATAATTTTTCTATTTGATTCATTGGATGTACCGTTTGTACTACATCAATGTCTTTGCTTTTGATTCATTGGCTGTACCGTTTGTACTATATCAATGATTTTGCTATTTGATTCATTGGATGTACCGTTTGTACTACATCAATGTCTTTGCTTTTGATTCATTGATGTACCGTTTGTACTACATCAGTGTCTTTGCTTTTCGATTCATTGGATGTACCGTTTGTACTACATCAATAACTTTGCTATTTGATTCATTGGATGTACCGTTTGTACTACATCAATGACTTTGCTTTTTGGATTCATTGGATGTACCGTTCGTACTACATCAATGACTTTGCTTTTTGGATTCATTGGATGTACCGTTTGTACTACATCAATGACTTTGCTTTTTGGATTCATTGGATGTACCGTTTGTACTACATCAATGACTTTGCTTTTGATTCATTGGATGTACCGTTTGTACTACATCAATGTTTTTGCTATTTGATTCATTGGATGTACCGTTTGTACTACATCAATGTCTTTGCTTTGGTTCATTGGATGTACCGTTTGTACTACATCAATGACTTTGCTTTTTGGATTCATTGGATGTACCGTTTGTACTACATCAATGACTTTTCTTTTTGGATTCATTGGATGTACCGTTTGTACTACATCAATGACTTTGCTTTTTGGATTCATTGGATGTACCGTTTGTACTACATCGATGACTTTGCTTTTGATTCATTGGATGTACCGTTTGTACTACATCAATGTTTTTGCTATTTGATTCATTGGATGTACCGTTTGTACTACATCAATGTCTTTGCTTTGGTTCATTGGGTGTACCGTTTTTGTACTACGCTGAGGTCCCAAATTATTTGAGTTTCTTGTTTCCCAGGCGTACCGTTTTTGTACTACGCCATTGCACCGGCTCAATTTTCTGCTATTCTTGACGTTTCCCACGTCTTTTATCTACGGAAATGCCTTAGGGATTCCGGTTTTCATTCTTGAGCCAGGTAATATTGTGGAAATTGAAGTTTCACCAGATTTCTTGCTAACTCTTTCGAGCACTTTATGATGAACTTCCTATTTCAAATTTTCTTTTGTGTTAATATGCTTCTATGGTTGTTACTTATTATATTTCCTTCTTAATTATTGCGAGGACGCAATTTCTTTAAGGAGGGGAGTCTGTAACAACCCGCATATTTATCGATTATATATTTAAATATTTTATTTAAATATTTCACCGTTCATCGGATTTTGGTCCGAGAAGCTACTTTTTGCAAACAGCCGAATTAGGACTCGGGACCACTCCCATGAGTTTAAAATGCCGTTTGCGACCTTTTTGAGTATAAGCTTCGATATGTTTGGAGAAACTTGATTTTTGCTACTTTTCACTTTGGGTTTGGTTTGGGCTCAGCCCTATGTTAACTTATGCTCAAATCTGAGCCACTCTTCCCCACTCACCCTCATTCTCTTCTCTTTTCAGTTTTTAGAGTATTAATGGTGGGAGAGATTGGAAATTAAACTCCAAAACCCTAGTTCCTCTTGCAAATTCAATTCCTAGCTCCAAATTCAAGAGAGCCCATTGGTAAGCATTCTCTTCTTCTTCTCCAACTTATTCTCTTACCAATTTCAGAAATTCCTAAACCTAATTTTGGGAATGTTCTTGTTTTTGAGCTTAGATTCAAGCTCAATTGGGTTGTGTTGAAGAGAGGTTGATTCTCCATTTGCTTTCAAGCTTCTTCTTGGTTGATTTTGTGAAAAGTTGAGATTTTTATCTCACATCTATGCTTATATTTATCTTCGATTGTTAGGTATGAATTCCTAACATTTATTCGTGTGCATTTGCGTTTGGTTTGGATTGATTTGGTGAATATTCCAATTTTTAGTGTTTTGAGTTCAATCCTTTAAAAATCATAACTTTGAGGTTCAAATGTGTATTTTGGTGATGCATCGAGGAGCCAATAGGGCCGGTTAGCCGTTAGGCATAATTCCCTAGCGTCCGTGCTCGTTCGGTTGCGAATTGGTGGAGGTTGCATATCAATTTATGGGCATCATTGTGCAGAGCATCAGGTTCGGCTGACCGACCCCCCTGGTCCCGTCGACCGACCTGCTAGTTAAAATTTGCCTCTGTTTCTGGTTCGGCCGACCGACCCCCCTGGTTCGGTCGACCGACCCCCCTGGTTCGGTCGACCGACCTGGTGCCCGAGAAGTTACCTACCTCTGGTTCGGTCGACCGACTCAGGGAGTCCGGTCGACCGACCTGCTTCTATTTTCCAGATTAGCCTATTTTGCTAATTCGTTTGAATATCCAACTTTAATCGATTCGTGTTGTCTCCCTTTTATTGTTGTCATTTATTATCGACTTTGATGACCTTTTCTTTGGGAATTTTAGATATATCCACTTTGATGGATTTTGTATCGATTTCTTTGGATTTTATTCATGTTTTTGAATGTGAATTTTAGTGATTGATTGTTCCTACAATCTCCTTTGTGTTTTGTCACTTTAAAAATATAAAGGTTTTCTATACTAGTAGTAAATATCAAAACTCTTTCCTCAAACGATTTCAATACTATTTTAATACCAAATTCGTTTATAAAACCGTTTTCCAATCTATTAGTATATATAAACCTTTACCTCACTCGTATGAGAAATCTAATTAAACGACTTAGTAAAACGAGTGGTATGAAACGCTTGCGTTTACTTCGTCGGTTAATTCTTGGACTTGTTCGATTGAATCTCTTGTGACAATTTTCTAGTGGAGATCTACAATTTGTTCGTAAATATTTAAGTTAAGCAAGTGGTTTTGGGACATGAAGCTAAACTCATTTATTTACTAGCTTAGTGTAATTGACACTTCTCCATGATCATGACGATCATCTTTGTGATTTAGACAAGCAATGTGCGATGTCTCTTTGTCTGCGAGGGAGACTAAACCCTATTTTGTGGAGCTTCGGCTCAATTTGTGATGGTTAGCAACCATGGAATTAGCATTCCGTTTGTGATACACGTGTTGGTGGGCTTTATGCTCCCGTTTGTGATAGGCCTCCCCCCCTTTGTGATTTCAGGATTTCTTGAGATGATTTCTAGAATTGTGTTTCACCAATTTTCGTGATTTCCATTGATAAGTTTTATCAATATTTGTGCATTGGTGAATTTGTGTGTCATTGACTTTTGTGATTGACATTGATATTATTGTCAATATTTGTGCATTGGTGAATTTGTGTGTCATTGACTTTTGTGATTGACATTGATATTATTGTCAATATTTGTGCATTTGTGAATTTGTGTGTCATTGACTTTTGTGATTAACATTGATATAATCGTCAGTATTCGTGGTTTGATGAACGAAATAAGGAATATGGCATTTCTTTGATTCTTGTGTAGATTTGGTGATATTGATTAATCTCTCGTTGATTTTCAATTACTTATATATATCACAGCTTGGAATTGTGATTATTATGTGTTTAGTCATATCTCTTATTCTATACCGTTTCATCTGATATCTATAGTTAGACTGATCCGTTTATTATTTTCTTATTAAATAATACTCGGGTCAGACCGAGATGTTACAGGTGCTTCTGCTTGACTTCTCTCTTGGGATTGATTTCTCTGACTTTTGGCTTACTACTTAGATTAGTAGTTTATTTTGGTGTATACATTCGAGATATGGACTCCATAATGTATACTTATTCTTTTGTGTAGTTCTTGTAACTATTCTTTTGTGTTATTGTGGATCTTTTTAGACCACTACTCTGATGTACACTTCCTAGTGTAATATTCATATCTATTTCCGCCTTTGTGATATGAATTGTCTGTGACTGATTTATGTTATGTTTATTTCTATATTTGTTTCTGAAGATATTATAGCCACTGTATAGTAGCTTGAGTTTGTGTCGGTATGTCGGATTTCCTCTTGATAAAGAAATGCATGTTATACTATCTGACATATCGATGCTCGCACAAAGCAATTACATGGATGGTCGCTCCTCAACAGCCTTATTCTCCGTGCTAGTTGACAGCATTCACCGTAATGTTCTTGGCTAGCGTGGGTATAGAGGTGGGGCGTCACAGTATTTGTTGTGATTGTTTGAATTTGAATGCCACACTTATTTTTAAAATAAGCGCTCATTATTCGGGTTAGCCGGGAAAGGGCCTTGGGGTCGTATAACCCATTCCGAATATGTGATACGTCGTTATGGATTGCATTTGATGACCGGTGTTGAAGACCGGATATTTGTGAAAACGGAAGGATTACCGTCGAGTTACTCTACATCGGCTGATCTCCGATATAGAGGTTTTATCACCCTTAGTGACGGGAAGTCTGGTCGTTATTAGTGAATATCCGGATTGCAAGGACTTCTTTGTAAGTGCCTTCGGTTCTGTTCGATCCCGGAACAGACTTGTATGGATTGTATGTCTGACATTACAAATTGAGATATAAAGCTGATTTCTTTCAAATATATTTCTATTGGTGGCGGAGAATTTATTCTCTTAGCTTAACACCCTTCTCTGAGACGTACGAGTTCAGAGGTTATGTAATTGAAGGTTATTAGTGATATACTCCCAATTTGGTAGTGTGGCATGCTGAGTGTTGCTGTGAAATGATCATTGATTGATCATTTGTGATATGATCATTTGTTTGATCATTTGTCTTGGTGATCATTACTTTGATCATTTGTTGACCCAAAGCATAACTTTTGTATAAAGCGTGGCTTTGTGGACGAGACTTCGTCGGACCTCACACCCCGGAAATGGTCAAAACAGGAAGGATGCAGCAAGGTTATTAGGGGGTAGCGCCCCTTTAGTGCATGTCATTCCTTCTAGATAGAGGTGGTATCATGGTATGGGGCCCAGACACTTAACCTATTTTGTTGCTGCAAAATTATTGCTATGTGGTTGTTGGAAATCGAGGATCCTCGGATAGGTCCGTTACGATCGGGGGATGACATATTCATGTCGGTAGTTACCCGGTTAGGGGTAACCCGGCCTTGTGTTGGAAGAGATCCGGTTTATTTCTCGAGACGTCATTCCAGAGGCGTTTCCATGTGGCAATGGGAAGTTCCTTGGACTGACCATTTGTTGGAAATCCAAAGAAACAATACGATCTTGTACGGTTTTAGTTGTATAACTTATCATTCACTTATGGTGGCGCCCCACTGTTTGGGTGGTAGCTATAGTAGGCATAAGTGCGAAATGCTATGCTGGCTAAGATTTATATTCTACTTTCGAAATTGTTTTATACACTATGCACTAGTAATAATATCAAATGTTTCTTTTTAATGCGTATCAAGCATCTTTGACTATCATAAGGAGAAATCTCCTCCGATTCTGCGTTTGCA
Organism: Allium cepa; assembly: GCA_030765085.1. NCBI lineage: Eukaryota > Viridiplantae > Streptophyta > Magnoliopsida > Asparagales > Amaryllidaceae > Allium > Allium cepa. The sequence goes on along the minus strand of CM060937.1, from coordinate 759,704,248 downwards.
TTGTGTTTGTGTGCGGGAAGCCTTATGGTAGTCTCATTTTTAAAAGCATTGCGAATTAACTTTAAAAATATTCCTCTGTTTTGATTTTAAAGAAAGATAAACTGTTATGAGTTCTCACACCAGTCACATGACTGACTCGGAGTTTATTGTTTTCCTTCCTAAACTCTGGGTGCCCACCAATTTCCACACGGGCAGTCAAGAGTTTGTTTATCAGGATATTCTGGAATTCAGGAGTTGCTAGAGGCAAGATGGATGCATGGCGTATTCACTAGTATGTAGTATTTCTTTTCCGCTGTTGATGTTGTGTGTTATTATACACTCTGATGATGTAATGAAATGTAATGTAATGTAATAACTGATATAGTTCTTTGTTTTTAAGATTATTCATTTATGTATTATATGTTGTTCCGCTGCGAATTGTGAGATTCTGATGTTGTTCTGTTATTTCTTTCTGTTTTCTTTTTTTTTCTATCTTCTTCTACCTTTTCTTCTTCTTTAACCCTAACATTTCGGTTTTTCGGCAACGAAAAATCATAAACGTTACATTTGGTATCAGAGCTTGTGGTTAAGCGATAACCATGGCTCTGTTGGGTATTAATCATTAGAGATAGAGTCAGTAGTACTCTAGAATGAGTTTGAGTGTTATAATAGATACGAGCGCGTATTTGTTAGTGAATATAAATTGTTTTATATTGTGATGATTGGTTTGTTGAGTGGTATATGGATTTTGGTCAACACGAGTAATTAACGTTGTTGATAGGGATCTCTAAACACTTGTACAGAACAAATTGACACGATATCGATTTAATAGGGTAAATGAAATAATTTTACCTCGATTATATTTTATATATAAAGGAAATAATTTTTCAGAATTTTTGAAGTGTATATGAATTGATTGTTTGGTTGTTGAATAAGTTAAATAAAAACAACAGCTGTAAAAGAATGAATTGTATAAGCAAATGAATTATAAGATGGAATTATAATTAAAATGATTTACACTTGTGAAATAATCTTATATATAAGAAGTAAAGTTATATAAGTAAAAGATTTATAAATGTGATTTATAATCTGAAAATAAAATTCCAGAGAAGTGTTTTGAAAGGATTTGATATTTTGGAAAATTGTTTTGGAGAAATGAAAGCTCTAAACTCTTTTCGGTCGCTGGAAAATAATTCTGATGATGATCATGACATCATCGGTGTTCATTTTCGGGTTTCCAAAAGAGGGATCGCTGCCAAATTGTTTAAAAGAAAGTTGTTTGGAAAATTTGTGTTTGGTTTTAAAATTCAAAAAGGGAAATTGAATTGATTTCAAAAATGGTTTTGAAAGGTTGAAAAGACTCTGGAATCCTATTTAGAATATTTATGGGAATGATAAATGAGTTGATAACTTATACAATTTGAATTTTGATAGAATAAATTTAACTTAAAGGATGGAGTTAAATTAAAGGAGGTATAAGTGAATCAATAAAAAAAAATCCAAGTGGTAATTGTTGAATATAAGTTGTATAACTTACAAAATGATGAATATAAGTGAAATAAGTTTTGAACTTATAATATGAGTTAATAAATTTACCTTTGGTAAAATGTTAAATAGAACTGGAATTGAAATCTAAATTGGATTTATAAGTGGAATCTTAAGTTAAATTGAAACAAATAATATTGGAATTGAATATAACTTAAGTAAAGTTGAATAAAGTTGATTTTGGTGTCGAAATAAATTAATAAGTGAATTAATGAAATGAAGTTATGAATGTGAACTTGAGTTATATAAATGAAATTCAACATTATATTGTTAAAGGAATTAGCAATTGAATTTAACTAATGAATTTAACTAATGAATTGAATGTAAATCAATTGAAAATTGATATGGGATAATGGATGAAAATGTTAATTCATTAAAAGCTAATGTTATTGGAAGTTGAATAAATTGGAATGGAAGTCAATTTAATATAAACCAATTGGAATTGAAAGTGTTGGACCAAATTGAATGTAAATTAAATAATTTGGTTGTGTTGAAAATACATTGGTTATTATATGGATGTTAATTGATTGTATGTAAATTCATTAAGTGTTAGTGAAATTGAAAGCTATGTAATTGAATTCAAATTAGAAGTAAATAAATTTGAATAGAATTGAATTTGATTTTGAAGTGAACTAATGTGAATGCAAATTAGTGAATCCAAACTAATTAAAATTGAATATGAATGAATGTTAGTAAATCCAATGTTAATGAATCAAATGTGATTTAAATTGGAAAACAAATTCATTGAATATTAATGAGAAATGAAAGAATATTGATTTGGTTATGGATTTGTTGGATGATAGTTGTTTGATGGTTGCATTTGTTGCTTTAGATGATTTGCTATATTGACATTTGTAGTTGTTGGTATATGTTGTATATTGATGTTATTTTCATATATGCATGATTCTCATGTTGTTGTTGAGTGTTTAGTAGGTGCGGATTGCGTTGCTTCGCTTTTGGAGCTCGCTTTCGTGCTATATTAGCCGTATACGCTCGCTAATAATAAATAAGGTACATATCTCGGATTACATACCGTACTTTTACACTTTTTTCCCTGCGGGATGCCTCATCACTTGATGAGATGTATATTTGTGATATATATACTGTCATTTTTTTTTCGGATCGAGTCGTGCAAAGGAGACTATGGTGAATTTTTTCGAAAATTTAAGGCGTTAGAATATTTTTGAAAATTGGGAAATTTTTGAAAACTAAGTATGATTTGGAAACTTAGTAAAGATTTAGTAAGAAGTTTAACTATGAATTTTGGAAAAGTTAAACACTTAAGAGATTGAATAAAAATCTAATTTGAATGGTTTGTTTTGGAAAGTTAATAAATTCTGTAACTTTTTCTTACTTGGTAATTTCGAAGACGAAATTCTTTTAAGGGGGGATGTCTGTAACGACCTAGAATTTCTGTTAATTAAAATTTGTATATTTAATTAATTTTAATTATTAATAAGTGAAGTTTATAAGTCGAATAAATTTTATTTCGAATAATTGGATTTAACTGGATAATTAAATCGATAATTTAATATGTGAAAATACAGAAACAATTAAAAATTGGGTTAAATATGATTGAAAATGATTCGTAAAATTTTATTTTATCATATTGGAGTTACAATGATGTTTTAGAACTTTTAAAATTGAATTAAAAGTTAATTTGTGAAAATTGAATATTTTAATATTTAAATCGACTAGTGAAATTAGTCAATTTTCGAACTGTCTCAGAATTGGGCAAAACTAGTTCCATTAGATCCGTAATAGTTTGTTATTATCGGATTTCAATTTTCGTAGCAATTGGAGTTGTCGTTTGATCGTGGCAGCTCGAAACGCATCGAAATTGTTTTAATATTGATTTGGCAAGTTAAAATAGCCATTTTTCAAAATGTCTCGGATTTCGACGAAACCAGTTTCATCGGATCCGTAAGGTGATATTATTGTAAGGTTTCAAATTTCAAGTAAATCAGATTTACCGTTTGTCCGGGGCAAGCGAAAACACCTAGAAATCAGTTTAATTGATTTAATTTTAAATCGATCATTTATTGCCATATCTCGCACGGTTGATCGAATTAGCTTTCGAAACCTATTCCATTGTGTCCGGAATGCGGGATAAACCCTAGAAGCGTTGGTCACCGCAAGTAAATCGAAGTTTGGAAAATCCAAAATGAATAGTGTTTAAGAAAATTCTATAAATAGGGCCTAACTATTTTCATTTTGCAAGAATATGAAACCCTAACCCTAATTTCTAAGCTAGCCGCCAGTTATCCTCCAATGGTCGAAATTTAATTTAATTTCCCCTCAAAAATCTCTCGATCTAAGCTTTGATTTCGAAATCTTTCTAAATGAAAGTTAAAGAGCTCTTCACGGCGAGCATATCCAACGGTCAAGATGAAGTATGACGACCAGGTTGGAGGGGAATTCGCTCGCGTTTGTGCACGGTTCGAATACGTTTTTCAACACCAAGGCACGACCGAGCTTGGGGATGTTTGAGCCGAGTACGGAGTCGGCTAGGGCCTTCGTAGTGGTGGTCGTTGATCGGCATGAAAGTGAAGCAAGAGGGCGTGTGCATTAGGATTTTGGGGCAGCCGTGGGTTCGATTATCACGTTCGAATGTGAACGAGAGGGAGAAGACAAAGCTAGCGGCTCAGATCTGTGAGCAAAGAAACGAACGGCCATGATCTGATAGGGTTTGAAATTAAAATAAAATTGAATGTTAAATTATGTATAAATATGTACAAACTTTAAAAATCAATATCTCTTTCATACGAGGTCGAAAAATTCCGAAACCAGTTGCATTGGAACCGTATTGTCTAACACTACGCGATGGAGTTCGATTGGAAGCGATTGGAGTCAATGAAATTTTTGGGTAAAATTATTCGAAATAAAACGCCACCAATTGCTATCAGGAATTCAAGGTGAGAACTTCTCACTCAATCGAATCGGTTTCGATTTATATTTTAAATGAATGTTGAATGATGATTGCAGTTATTGATTGCTGTTTGATTGTGATATTAGATATAATAGGATATATCTATATATAACAATATATATATTGGCATATGTATATATTGGAGTTGTTGATTTCCCACATTGTATAGCGGATGGGACCCTATTGCGCCGCCTATTAAGCGGATAACATTTTACAAATCCCATATACCGCGATAATTTCGTACTGGAACGGAATTGGTATTGTGCTAATGTTTGTGGATGCAGGGAAAAAGGTTGGAGGGATCCAACTAGATTCCTCAACTGTATTGATTTATTTATAGATATTGTGATATTTGTTGATTATCATATCGATATATGATATTTGGATGTCGTGATTGACTATTCGGTGCTGTTGCATCATTGGATCCATTTTTAAAGTTTAAAAATAACGTTTTTGATTTTTAAAAGGATTTTAAAGTGATTTTTCAAAGTATATGTTTTTATTAAATTTTGAATTGATTCATTTTAAATAATTAAAACGTTATAAATTTTTATGTTATAAAAACTAAGATTTTTGAGAAATATAACCGAAAGGAGATTTTTGGAAATAAATAGTTAATTAATTTGTAAATTGGTTTAAATTGGGATTTTTGAATTATTATGAACGATTTATATAGAAGATTTATAAAGTTGATATTTATAAATTAAAAATACTGGGATTATAAAACGAGTTTTTATAAGTAATAAAGTGAAATAAAAAAATGGATTTCATAAGTGAATGGAAATTTATAAATTTATGAAATATAAAGATATAAAATGGATAGATTTTGTAAAATAGAAGATTTATAAGTAATTATCTTATAAATCGGATTTTTTCATTTAAATGAGATATAAATGGAGTTTGTTAATAATGAGATTTATAAATCGAAGCTTATAAATAGAAATGGAATTTATAAACATTGTTTATAAATTCGAAATCAATTGAATTTGATAAATTGAATATTGAAGTTTATTAAAGGAATTATATTCACGATTTTGGACAGCGAATACATTATTGAATAAAATGGGCATGTTTGGCAAAATGAATATTATAAAATGAAGTTAATTATTTTAAAGATGTTTTAAAATGTATTATGAATCGAAACCATAGATTTCAACATTTATTGTTGAAATAGACGTTTTCGAGAAAGAAGGAAATGGTGGACTATAACACTGTTGTTATAGTAAATGATTTCCGAAAGGAAATGTTTTATATAGTATTGATATTTATATATCTATCTAAATTTCGAATCCCTATAGTAGTGATTTTGGGTCGTCGTAACGATGTTTTACGCAACATTCGTTTTAGCCCAAATAAATGTGTTAAGTGAATGTTTTCCTTAAAGAATGAAATATATACTTAATTTCGATATTAAGTATATTAAATATTTTCTAAGTATGGAAAATAAATGGATTTGTGAATTACTTATTAATAAATAAGTACGGAAATGTTTTTCCAATGTGAAATGAAATGTTTTGAGAATTTATCTTTTTCAAGACAAATTGAAAATGAATAATTGAAATCGTATATTCATAAATATTTTGGAATGTAAATTCACTATGGAATTTATAAATGGAAAGGGGAATTTGATTAAAAATAAACGTTGATTTATTTTTGAAGTGTGGAAAATATATATATACCTTGTAAAGATATTTTGGAAAGTAAATAATTTGGGAAATTATTTGGAATTTGGTGATGTTGAGCATGCCTAATTGATAGTTAAATAATCCGACTATCAATATTTACCTTTAAATAGGTATTTGTTGTGATTGTTTGAATTTGAATGCCACACTTATTTTTAAAATAAGCGCTCACTATTCCGGTTAGCCGGGAAAGGACCTTGGGGTCGTATAACCCATTCCGAATATGTGATACGTCATTATGGATTGCATTTGATGACCGGTGTTGAAGACCGGATATTTGTGAAAACAGAAGGATTACCGTCGAGTTACTCTACATCGGCTAATCTCCGATATAGTGGTTTTATCACCCTTAGTGACGGGAAGTCCGGTCGTGATTAGTGAATATCCGGATTGCAAGGACTTCTTTGTAAGTGCCTTCGGTTCTGTTCGATCCCGGAACAGACTTGTATAGATTGTATGTCTGACATTACAAATTGAGATATAAAGCTGATTTCTTTCAAATATATTTCTGTTGGTGGCGGAGAATTTATTCTCTTAGATTAACACCCTTCTCTGAGACGTACGAGTTCAGAGGTTATGTAATTGAAGGTTATTAGTGATATACTCTCAATTTGGTAGTATGGCATGCTGAGTGTTGCTGTGAAATGATCATTGATTGATCATTTGTGATATGATCATTTGTTTGATCATTTATCTTGGTGATCATTACTTTGATCATTTGTTGACCCAAAGCACAGCTTTTGTATAAGGCGTGGCTTTGTGGACGAGACTTCGTCGGCCCTCACACCCCGGAAATGGTCAAAACAGGAAGGATGCAGCAAGGTTATTAGGGGTTAGCGCCCCTTTAGTGTATGTCATTCCTTCTGCATAGAGGTGGCATCATGGTATGGAGCCCAGATACTTAACCTATGTTGTTGCTGCAAAATTATTGCTTTGTGGTTGTTGGAAATCGAGGATCCTCGGATAGATCGGTTACGATCGGGGGATGACATATTCGTGTCAGTAGTTACCCAGTTAGGGGTAACCCGGCCTTGTGTTGGTAGAGATCCGGTTTGGTTCTCGGGATGTCATTCCAGAGGCATTTCATGTGGCAATGGGAATTTCCTTGGCCTGACCATTTGTTGGAAATCCAAAGAAACCATACGATCTTGTACGGTTTTAGTTGTAGAACCTATCATTCACTTATGGTGGCGCCCCACTGTTTGGATGGTAGCTATAGTAGGCATAAGTGCGAAATGCCTATGCTGGCTAAGATTTATATTCTACTTTCAAAATTGTTTTATACACTATGCACTAGTAATAATATCAAATGTTTCTTTTTAATGCGTATCAAGCATCTTTGACTATCATAAGGAGAAATCTCCTCCGATTCTGCATTTGCATTGTGTGTGTGTGCGGGAGGCCTTATGGTAGTCTCATTTTTAAAAGCATTGCGAATTGACTTTAAAAATATTCCTCTATTTTGATTTTAAAGAAAGATAAACTGTTTTGAGTTCTCACACCAGTCACATGATTGACTCGGAGTTTATTGTTTTCCTTCCTAAACTCTGGGTGCCCACCAATTTCCACATGGGCAGTCAAGAGTTTGTTTATCAGGATATTCTGGAATTCAGGAGTTGCTGGAGGCAAGATGGATGCATGGCGTATTCACTAGTATATAGTATTTCTTTTCCGCTGTTGATGTTGTGTGTTGTTGTACACTCTGATGATGTAATGAAATGTAATGTAATGTAATAACTGATATAGTTCTTTGTTTAAAGATTATTCATTTATGTATTATATGTTGTTCCGCTGTGAATTGTGAGATTCTGATGTTGTTCTGTTATTTCTTTCTGTTTTCTTCTATTTTTTCTATCTTCTTCTACCTTTTCTTTTCCTTTAACCCTAACATTTCGGTTTTTCGGCAACGAAAAATCGCAAACGTTACATATATATATATATATATATATATATATATATATATATATATATATATCAAAAATGAATCTGTAGTAAATTACTACAGTGGCCTTCCCTTTCGAAACTCGAAAATGAAAGTCGATGATGCGGCCGCCATCACCGAAATTATTTTCCAGCGGTAGAGAGGAAAGTACAAAACTTTTTCTCCAAAATCTTCTTTAAAACAATTCTTCCTAATTATATTGAAATATTTATATTAGAAAATACTTATAAACAATATTATTATATTCCAAAATTTATTCGAAAGAAATTTCAAAACCTCGGAACTTAAGTTCTAAATTTCCAAATTTCATTTATTTTATTTTCAAACTTATTTCTACTATTATTTATACACTTTATTACCTAACAACCAATCTATTGCAACCAAATATAGATATCATTTGAAAAAAAATTATTTTATATATAGAAAATATAATAGGCAAAATTATTCCATTCACCTATATAAAAACAAATATTATGTCGGCCTGTCCTATTAAGTGTTTAGAAATCCCTTTTGATGTCATAGCATCTCATGCATCAACCAGAATTTATAAATGCGAAACGGAACAAATTAACACAATATCAAAACCTTTTTATAACACTAACGAATACGCACTCTCATATATATACACTCAACGACTCCCATAGGGTATTACTACCCTATTAATAAAGAGTCGGACCCCACAAAGCTAAGGTTTATCGCTAAACCTGGCTCTGATACCAGATGTAATGTCCCGCCTTTTCGCACGCTTCAAATCGACATACGTGACAATTCAAACCGTACGGAAGGGCAGATTGTTATGGGGTAAATAAGAAAACAGAGAAGAAATAAAATAAAACAGAATCTCACAGTGGAAGGATAAAATATAATAATCAATATACAGTCAATAAAATTGTTTACAAACAATTGATTCTTCTTTATACAATAAATATCATAGTTCACATACCAATAAATATCAATGCAGCGGAATTAAACATTGTAGTGGAATAATAGTAGATAATAGTAATACAAATCTTCGTCTTCGTCCTCCAGAGCTAAAACTTCAAATCCTGAAACGCTCGGACTGACCCGATCGAATTGAAAGACAAAACACTTGAGTTAGAACTAAAAGATCTTATGTAAGTTAAATCGACAGAGATAAATATAAGTGCAGTAACTTAAGAGATGCTCGGGATTTACATCTCCTAAGGATCCGTTAAACTATTTACTATGCATTATATTTCGCTATTATAATAGTGTCTAATTGTAAAATAAACTTACTTTTAAATAGCGTTAAGGGGTTACCCATATAGCCCTTAACACATAATATATTCCCATAGTCTATACAGTACCGTAACCTCCCCCGTACTGGCCGTCTATAGAGGGCACTCCATAGGTATGGTACAAAAGCAAAATCGTATAAAGCACGCTAGGGTAGGTGACACGGCACAACTAGGCAATGCCAGGGTAGATATACCAATTGCTATCCGGGCTGGTGGTAACGCATAACCGTAGCTACCGCCCACCTCGAACAAACTCCCCCTAAAATCAAAAGTAAACGTGGTCACCGAATCAATCCAAAATCAGAGTATAGTATCGAAGAGGAGTGTCCGATAAAGGGCGCTAACCCCCTTGGCCCGAGAATCGCTCCTACTTTAGCCACCTTATGCCAACTCACGGGAGTTGGGCCCACGTATTTACCTCAAAGGAAACACCGCCATCATCAGGTCGCCCGGAACTAGGTCGTAGGTCGTAGGTTGTTTGGCCGCGAGATGCTCGGTCTTGTCCAATTTAGGTCGCGTGAACCCTTAGGTCGTTTGGCCCTGTCCCTCGGCCTTTATTTCGTTAAGTCATAGGTCGCTCGACCTGTCTTACCTTAGGTCGCTGGGTCGTTCGTCTCCCTAGGTCGTGTGTCGTTAGGTCGCTCGGCCTTGCTTACTTTTAGGTCGCTCGACCGTTCCATCGTAGGTCGTTTGGCCTTATATCTTTAGGTCGCTCAACCTGTTTTTACTCTAGGTTGTTCGGCATGTTACCCTTAGGTCGTTCGACCCAATTTATTTCTAAGTCATTGCGCTTTAACTCGGCCACGTTAGGTCGCATGGGTATTTCTACTTTGATGGTTTTGGAATTGATTTCCATGGATTTTACTCACGCCTTCGAACGTGAATTTTTATGACTTGATTCTTCAATCAATTTCTGTGATTTGTCACTTTAAAATATAAAGGTTTCAATACTAGTAGTAAATATCAAAACTCTTTCATCAAAATGATTTCAACTCTATTGTCAATACCAAACTCTTTTCCTAAACCGTTTTCCAATCTATTAGTATATACAAGCCTTTACCTCACTCGGATGAGAAATCTAATTAAACGACTTAGTAAAACAAGTGGTATGAAACGCTTGCGTTTGCTTCGTCGGTTAATTCTTAGTCTTGTTTGATTGAACCTCTTGTGACAATTTTCTAGTGCAGATCTACAATTTGTTCGTAAATATTTATGTTAAGCCAGTGGTTATGTGACATGAAGCTAAACTCATATATTTACTAGCTTAGTGTAATTGACACTTCTCGATGATCATGACGATCATTTTTATGATTTGGACTAGCAATTGTGCGATGTCTCTTTGTCTGCACGGTTAGACTAGACCTCATCTGTGTGATTTCGACTCACACATATCTCTTTGTCTGCGAGGTTAGTCTAGACACCATCTGTGTGATTTCGACTCACACATATCTCTTTGTCTGCGAGGGTAGACTAGACACCATCTGTGTGATTTCGACTCATACGTATCTCTTTGTTTGCAAGGTTAGTCTAGACCTCATCTGTGTGATTTCGACTCACACATATGGGGTAGCTCCCTATGGTCTTCAGACCGTTCTGTGATAGGCCTCTTTCCATTTTTATGATTTCTGGATTTCGTGTGTTGATTTCTGCAGATTTTATGCTTCACCTATTTTCGTGATTTCTATTGATATGCTTTATCAATTTTATGCATTGGTGAATTCGTGTGTCATTGACTTGTTATGAATACAAGTTTTGGGTATGAAACCCTTTTTGGATCTTTGAGAAGATTCTTGTGATATTGATTAATCTCTTGTTGATTATCATTCACATACTTATAGTAGTATGCCATTATGGATATTATATGTTTATGACATATCTCTTATTTTATATCATGTCATGTGATATTTATAGCTAGACTGATCCGTTTATTATTTTCTTATGAAATAATACTCAGATCAGACCGAGATGTTACAGGTGCTTCTTCTTGACTTCTCCCTTGGGGTCTCTTACTCTGACTTTTGGCTAACTACTTAGATTAGTAGTTTTTTGATATATACATTGAGATATAGACTCTATGATGTATACTTATTCTTTTGTATAGCACATGTTGCTATTATTTTGGGTTATTATGGATCTTTTTGACCACTACTCTGATGAACACTTTCCCGTGTTATATATTCATATCTTTTTTCCGCATCTGTGATATGGATGTCTGTGACTGATTTGTGTTATGCCTATTTCCATATTTGTTTCCGAAGATTATGTATAGCCACTGTGTGATAGCTTTGAGTTTGTATCGGTATGTCAGATTTCCTCCTTAAAATGACATGCATGCTATACCATCTGACATATCGGTGCTCGCACAAAGAAATTACATGGTGGGTCGCTCCTCCACAGCCTTATTCTCCGCGCTAGCCGACAGCATTACACCGTAGTGTTTTTGGCTAGCGTGGGTATAGAGGTGGGGCGTCACAGCTTGGTATCAAAGCCAAACTTCGGAACAATGTAGAATAACTTAACAAGGATCATCGTCCTAAGTCCATCTTAGGAGTTATGCCTTAGGATTAATTCGAGTCTTTGTACCGATTCATCCTATTTTCTTTATGATTCCTTGTTCTATCTATCAAGATTTCTTGATATTTATTTGGAGAATAACTTTTCTTCTCTCTTTCTCAAAGAAAAGAATGTCTAGACCAGGTCCTCCCAGAGCCGGACCACCTAGTGCTGCTCCCGAAGATGGAGTTTTTATGATTGCTCAACGGCTTCTTGATTTAGTAAAGAATGTTCAGGCAGCTGGTCCTAATCAGGAACCTACTCACCCTAAGTCTGCATTTGCACGCTTGTGCAGCGATTATACCAACTTGGGTGGGAAGCCATTCAAAGGTTCTGAAACTATTATTGAGGTCCAGGCTTGGTTAAGATCATGCGATCAAATCTTTTCTCGCATGAACCTTATTGATCTTCACCGAGTTCAGGTGGCCTCCAATATGCTCCAAGGGAGAGCATTGGACAGGTATGAACTTCTTATTTCTAAAATAAATGAAGAGGATCTCACTGGGAGCAATTCCAGGGACGCTTCGAATTAAAATTTATGCCAGAAGCTGAGAAAGTGACATTGGCTCATCATTTCATAGACCTTGTTCAAGGTGAATCTTCTGTGACAGACTATGTCGCATCTTTCGAATCTCTTTCTAAGTACGGGGTTGAATACATAAACGCCCCATTAAAGAAGAACCAGAGATTTGTCTATGGCTTAAACAAGAATCTTAAGAAGCAATTACTTCTAAAATTAGAAGTTCCCTTCGACCAACTAATTGATATCGCTCTTCGTCTCGAAGAGGCGGATAAGAAAAGTGATGTTGAAATTGTGGGTTCCAAACCAAACTTCAACAACAAGAAGTGGCCAAACAAATTCAAAGGTCCATATCCCAACAAAAAGGGTAAGCAAGCCACTCCTGCTGCAAAGGCTCCTTCTCCTAGTAGTGGGAAATGCTTCAACTGTGGATCTAGGGATCATTTTGTGAACAAGTTCTCAAAGCCCCGTTGTTGTCGCTATTGTAAGAGCCCGGATCATTATATACATCAATGCCTCAAACTTGTAGGCAAGAAGGAGGGAAAGTTAAACGTTGCTCAAGCCCCTGGCAACACATCTCGTGGCCAAGGTATTTCTCATTCCATTCTTGATGGCATTATTTTATTTCATGATCAACCTATCAGAGTTCTCTTTGATACGGGTGCATCCCATTCTTTTATATCAAAGGAACTTGTGGACACTTTTTCTTTAAATGTTGTTGCTTTAATGACTTCTTTGATAGTTGCGAATCCGGTTGGTGGATCTACAACTCTTAGTTTGCTTTGTAAAGACGTGGAGATTATTTTATGTGATTTTTCTTTCCTAGCCGATTGGCATGTCATGCGTTATTTAGGCTTTGGAACGATTCTGGGTATGGATTGGCTTAACCGTTATGAAACTCATATCCTATGTCCTGAGCGGACTATTCATCTCCGACATCCACTATCTGTTAATCAGATTTCTGTTAACCTTAAAGATTCAGAATCCTGTTTGGTTGCATCTTTATATTCTTTAAATCCTCGCGATGACGATGATGATGATGAGGATGATATTATTTCTCGTATTCACGTTGTTCGTGAATTTTCCGACGTATTTGAGCCCGTTTTAGGATAACCACCTAAGTGAGCAATTGAGTTCAGAATTAATCTTATTTCTGGAGCTCAACCTATTACTTGTCCTCCCTATCGCATGTCCAATAAGGAAAATGAAGAGATGCGCAAACAATTGTCCAAATTGGAGACGAAGCAATTTATTCGCTCTAGTTCCTCGCCTTGGGGAGCTTCAACTATTTTTGTGAAGAAATCCGATGGCACACTTAGGCTTTGCGTCGAGTACCGCAAGCTTAATGATTTTACTATTAAAAATAAATTTCCTTTGCCTCGGATTGATGATCTATTCGATCAGCTTAGTGGTGCCAGAGCCTTTTCACAATTGGACTTGGCTACCGGTTTTCACCAGCTTCGTATTGCAGAGGATAGTATTCCTTTGACATCGTTCCGTACTCGTTATGGATCATATGAATGGCTTGTTATGCCATTTGGTTTAACAAATGCTCCGGCTTACTTTGTTGACCCAATGAATCGAGTTTTCAAAGATTTCCTCGATCGATTTGTTCTCATCTTTATTGATGATATTCTTATGTATTCTAAAACCGAGGAGGAACATGAAAAGCATCTTCGGATTGTATTGGAAACTCTTAGGAGTAATCAATTAAAAGCAAAAAAAATTAAATGCCATTTTTGGCAATCTAGTGTGAAGTTCCTCGGTCATATTATTTCTGAATCTGGTATTTCCGTGTATCCTTCAAAGATTGAAGCGATTCAAGATTGGAAGAGACCGGAGAGTGTGACTGAAATCCGTAGCTTTCTCGGATTATGGGGGTATTACCGCCGTTTCATAAAAGACTTTTCTAAGATTGTCGTGCCTCTCACTAGCTTAACAAAGAAAGGTGTTAAATACATTTGGTCGGAAAAATGTGAAGCTTCTTTCCAGAAATTAAAAGAACTCCTTTCCGATGCACCTATTCTTGTTATTCCCGAAGGAATCAAGATTTTATTGTTTATACCGATGCTAGTCGTGTTGGTTTGGGTGCCGTTCTTATGCAAAGAGAACGTGTTATTGTTTATGCTTCTAGGCAATTGAAGCCAACCGAGACTAGGTATCCTACACATGATTTAGAACTCGCGGCTATTGTTTTCGTTCTTCGTATTTGGCGTCATTATCTTTTGGGAGAAAAGTTTATTCTATACACCGATCATAAGTCTTTCAAATATTTATTTTCTCAAAAGGAACTTAACTTGTGTCAATAGCGTTGGCTCAAATTCCTAGCATCTTATGATCTTGATATTCTTTATACTCCCGGAAAGGGAATCGAGCTGCCAATGCACTTAGTCGCAAGCAACAAGCGGTTGTTTCCATGATGATATCCGAATGGAATGATCTTGAGGTTTTATCCACTTGTGAAATTCGAGATCGTGTTTCCGATTTATGTTCATCTCTTATTTTATGTAGCCTTGAGGCTCATCCTTCTCTTTTAGACCGCATTCTTGAAGCTCAAAGGCTAGATCCTGAATTGGCTCTTGTTAGCCAAAGGTTGAGGGATAAAACTGATATTGAGGAGTTGAAAGACTTTAATATCGATTCTCGTGACGGCATTCGAAAATTTGGTAGACTTATCGTGCCAAATATTAGTGTTCTTCGTAAAGATATTTTAGAAGATTCTCATCATTCTAAATTTACCATTCATCTCGGTAGTAGTAAAATGTACGCGGATATGAAGCGACTTTATTATTGGGAGGGAATGAAATCTGATATTGCTAATTTTGTTAAGTGTTGCATGACTTGCCAACTTGTCAAGGCCGAACATCAAAGGCCTGGTGGGTTATTGCAACCTTTAGAAATTCCAATTTGGAAGTGGGACCAAATTTCCATGGATTTTATTGATGGCCTTCCCCGTTCTCGTTTGGGTCATGATAGCTTATGGCTTATAGTTGATAGACTTACTAAATCCGCCCATTTTATTCTCGTTCGGTCTAACCGAATCGTTCCTCTCTTGGCCAAACTTTTTATCAAGGAAATTGTTAAATTACATGGAGTTCCTACTTCTATTGTTAGCGATCGTGATTTATTGTTTACTAGTGGATTTTGGAAGAGTCTTCAAAAAGCTTTAGGAACGAAGCTTAATTTTAGCACTGCTTATCACCCCCAGTCCGATGGACAAACCGAGCGTGTGAATCAAACTCTTGAACGTCTTCTTCGTGCTTGTTTGCTTGATTTCGGTGGAAATTGGGAAGATCATATTTCTCTTATTGAATTTTCCTATAATAATAGCTTCCAATCTAGTATTGGTATGGCACCTTTCGAGGCACTTTACGGAAGGCCATGCCGGTTTCCTTCTTGTTGGCTTGAGGCCGGTGAGAAGCTGGATTTAGGTCCAGATTTTATCTGGGATTCCACAGAGAAAATTGACCTTATTTGACATAGGATGAAAGAAGCCCAGAGTAGACAAAAATCCTATGCCGATAACCGGAGAAGGAAGTTAGAATTTTCATTGGGGGATTCTCTATTTATTCGTGTTTCACCTATGAAAGGTGTTGTACGTTTCAGTCGATCGGGAAAGTTAGCGCCTCGATATATTGGGCCATTTCCTATCACTGAATGTATTGGTTCCATGGCTTACCGCCTTGCATTACCGGCTCAGTTTTCTGCTATTCATGACGTGTTTCACGTTTCTCAATTACGGAAATGCCTTCGGGATTCCGATTCTATTCTTGAGCCTAGTATTGTGGAAGAAATTGAAGTTTCACCTGATTTAACTTATGAGCAGCATCCCATCCGAATTATTTCTTCGTAGGTCAAACGACTTCAAAATAAAGTGTTCCGCTTGTGAAGGTTTAATGGTCCTCAAATCCTAAAGATTGCTCATGGGAATCTAGAGAATTCATTGAGCGAACACATTCGGACTTACTTTCTAGTGCTCCTTGAGGTGAACTTTTTATTTCAAATTACTTTTGTGTTAATATGCTTTTATGGTTGTTACTTTTATTTCCATCTTATATATTGCGAAGACGCAATTTCTTTAAGGAGGGGAGTCTGTAACAACCCGCATATTTGTCGATTTTATATTTAAATATTTTATCGTTAATCGGATTTTAGTCCGAAAAGCACCTTTTTGCATACGTTCAAATTAGGACTCGAGACCACTTCCATTTGGTCCAAAACGACGTTTGCGGTCTTTCTAAGTATAAACTTTGATATGTTTGGAGTTAGTGAAAGTTTATCACTTTTACACTTTGGGCCTTTTGGGTGGGTATAGCCATTATAAGTCAAGCCCAACTCCCTCTTCTCTTTGTAACTTCTTTTTATTTCCTAAACATTGAAGCTTCATCAAAAATTGAGGAAGGGATGAGAAATTAAAACTCCAAAGCTCAAATTCAATTGCAAATCCATCATTCAACTCCAAATTCAAAGTGAAGACATTGGATTCAAGTGTGGTTGATTCTTGCTTTGCTTAAAGTTTCATCTTCATTGGTTTTGGTGCAAAAGTGAGATTTTTATCTCACATTCTTGTCTATAACTATCATGGATGTTTGGGAATGATTTCCTATCACTTTAGCATGTACATTTGTATTTGGTTTGGATTGGATTGGTGAAAAACTCTAATTTTTAGTGTTTTTGGTGAAATTCTGCACTTAGGTCCTTCTGCCTATGCTAGGTCGTTTGCGTGGAAAAGTCTCAGCCTTCAAATAGCTCGTTTCTGGCCTTAAATCGTTCTACAGCCTTAGGTCGCCCGGCACTAGATCGTACGTCGTTTGGCCGCGAGATGCTCGGTCTAGTCCAATTTAGGTCGGCTTTCAGATAGGTCGCTTGACCGAGTTAAGTCGTTATATCCCTTAGGTCGCGTGACACAGGGTCGTTCCACTTTGGCTTTATGGCCACTTCCCTAGGTTGCATGGCCTTCATGTATCGTTAGGTCGCTCGCCTTTCTCGCCATTAGGTCGCGTACTCCGTTACGTCGCGTGCCTCATTAGGGCACTTCCCTTGTTAAGTTGCAAGGTCGCGTGAACCCTTAGGTCGTTTGGCCTTGTCCCTCGGCCTTTATTTCGTTAATTCATAGGTCGCTCAACCTGTCTTACCTTAGGTCGCTGGGTCGTTGGTCTCCCTAGGTCGTGTGTCGTTAGGTCGCTCGGCCTTGCTTACTTATAGGTCGCTCGACCGTTCCATCGTAGGTCGTTTGGTCTTATATCCTTAGGTCGCTCAACCTGTTTTTCCTCTAGGTTGTTCGACATGTTACCCTTAGGTCATTCGACCTAATTTATTTCTATGTCGTTGCGCTTTAACTCGGCCATATTAGGTCGCATGGGTATTTCTAATTTGATGGTTTTGGAATTGATTTCCATGGATTTTACTCACGTCTTCGAACGTGAATTTTTGTGACTTGATTCTACAATCAATTTCTGTGATTTGTTACTTTAAAATATAAAGGTTTCAATACTAGTAGTAAATATCAAAACTCTTTCATCAAAATGATTTCAAATCTATTTTCAATACCAAACTCTTTTCCTCAACCGGATGAGAAATCTAATTAAACGACTTAGTAAAACAAATGGTATGAAACGCTTACGTTTGCTTCGTCGGTTAATTCTTGGTCTTGCTCGATTGAACCTCTTGTGACAATTTTCTACTGAAGATCTACAGTTTGTTCGTAAATATTTAAGTTAAGCCAGTGGTTATGGGACATGAAGCTAAACTCATATATTTACTAGCTTAGTGTAATTGACACTTCTCGATGATCATGACGATCATTTTTGTGATTTAGACTAGCAATTGTGCGATGTCTCTTTGTCTGCAAGGTTAGAATAGACCTCATCTGTGTGATTTCGACTCACACATATCTCTTTGTCTGCGAGGTTAGTCTAGACATCATCTGTGTGATTTCGACTCACACATATCTCTTTGTCTGCGAGGGTAGACTAGGCACCATCTATGTGATTTCGACTCACACGTATCTCTTTGTTTACAAGGTTAGTCTAGACCTCATCTATGTGATTTCGACTCACACATATGGTGTAGCTCCCCATGGTCTTCAGACCGTTCTGTGATAGGCCTTTTTCCATTTTTACGATTTCTGGATTTCGTGTGTTGATTTCTGGAGATTTTATGCTTCACCTATTTTCGTGATTTCTACTGATATGCTTTATCAATTTTTATGCATTGGTGAATTCGTGTTTCATTAACTTGTTATGAATACAAGTTTTGGGTATGATACCCTTTTTGGATCTTTGAGAAGATTCTTGTGATATTGATTAATCTCTTGTTGATTATCATTCACATACTTATAGTAGTATGCCATTATGGATATTATATGTTTATGCCATGTCTATTATTTTATATCATGTCATCTGATATTTATAGCTAGACTGATCCGTTTATTATTTTCTTATGAAATAATACTTGGGTCGGACCGAGATGTTACAGGTGCTTCTGCTTGACTTCTCCCCTGGGATCTCTTACTCTGACTTTTGGCTAACTAAAGTATTAGTAGTTTTTGGATATATACATTTGAGATATAGACTATATGATGTATACTTATTCTTTTGTATAGCACATGTTGTTGTTATTTTGGGTTATTGTAGATCTTTTTGACCACCACTCTGATGAACACTTTCCTGTGTTATATATTTATATCTTTTTTCCGCCTCTGTGATATGGATGTCTGTGACTGATTTGTATTATGCTTATTTCCATATTTGTTTCCGAAGATTATGTATAACCACTGTGTGATAGCTTTGAGTTTGTATCGGTATGTCGGATTTCCTCCTTAAAATGACATGCATGCTATACCATCTGACATATCGGTGCTCGCACAAGGAAATTACATGGAGGGTCGCTCCTCCACAGCCTTATTCTTCGCGCTAGCCGACAGCATTACACCGTAGTGTTCTTGGCTAGCGTTGGAATAGAGGTGGGGCGCCACATTGCATGTTTTGAGACGTATAAAAATAAAACTTTCATTTTGAAAAAGAATGATTTTGGATAAAAAAAATTGAATTTTAGGATAATATATACACACACAAGCACATTAATATTCAAACGTGGAATCAATTAGAAATTACTTTTTTTTTACAGTTGTACATTGAAAGTAAAGTAAATCATTTTTATAGTGCATAGGTTGATATATATTCATTAATAAATAAAATTTGTTTGAGTAACGTAAATAAGTATATATTGAATGTTTGATTAATTGATTGGTTGATTGTTAATTGATTGAGTTAATGTAGTGTGCACATATATTAGCAAAAAACGAATGTTTTAATATGGAATTAAATAATGTAAGCATATGTATATTTGGGTTTATTGATATAAATTAATTGGAGCAACTTTTGGAATGTGGACCCAAGAGGTTTGTTTATAGGAAATAGGTGGTCCCTTCATTTACTTTACATTTATTATCACCTTGCAATCTCTCTCTTTTCGTTTTCAAGTTGTCTAATAATTAAACTACTCATTCATTTCTTATAAATTAATGGTTGCTTCATTTGATTTATTTGTCATTGATAATTTCCACATTCTTTTCATTTGTTTCTCCTTTATTCGTTTGCTCTTTTTAAATGCTTTACCTGAAGTTTTTTTCCTTTTCTGTTTTTTCGTTTTTAATGCGAACATCCAAATTAATATGCATGCCATCTAATTAGCATTTACTATTTTCCATTTCAAAAGTTTATTTTGCTTATGCATCATTAGTTCTTGTAGCTTCCTTTCATTCGCAATTCTTGAAGCTTCATATTTAAAACAGAAGATTTATTTTTATCTTTATTGATATATTTATTCCTTTAGTTACCCTCTTTCAATACTACATTTTAGGGCTATTCATATTTTTACTTCATTTCAATTCCTAGTTTATTTATATATACATCATTAGCTTTTCATTTTTTTCCATCTTCATTCATGTAGCCTCATTTCTAGTCTCATCTTCTGTAGCTTTATTTTTTCAAATAAAATTTTCATCTCATTTCTTTTCACTCTTCACCTTCCTCATTCCCTTTTCATTTTTTTTCTTTTTTTAAATCTCCTTCTTCTCTTTTTTTTTGCTTCATTTTTATGTTTTTTTATTCTTCTTCAAATCTTCTTCTTCTTTTTTAAAGCTTCCTTTTCTTTTTCAATTCTTCATCTCTTTAAATTTTCTTCTTCTTTTCCAAGCAGTCTTCTGTTTTCCAAATCATTTTCTTCATATCCAGATGTATACAAACTTCTCTGTCTCTTCCAAAACATTCCAAAAAAAAGATTAAGATAGCAAGGAAATAAATCGAAAGGAGGAAGTAGTAGCGGATTCAAATCCGACTAGGCGAGGGAAGTCCAAAAGGTGAGTGTTTAAACTCACTCACGAAATACTAAAATTTTGTTGCAAGTTAAACCAGGTCATATAGTGATAAATTTTCGATTGTTGGTTTGGAATATTTATAAATATTTAATTTGAATAGCTAAATTCCAATATGTGATGACTAATAATTACTGTGACATGTTATTGAATTGGTTGATTTGTTGAATTGATTGATTTGAATGTTGATTGTATGTTGTGATGGATGCTATAGTGCTTGAATGTATATTTGTTCATTTATTTGATATATCCTTGTTATCACCCTATAGTTTATTTAAATTATTTAAATTTTCATATTGATTATTTGCACACTGAATAAGGATGTAAAACCTATGAATTTCAAGTATTTACATCAGAGGAAAAATTATATGTTTAGATTTACTATTTGAACCATAAAAATGATTTTGGGAAGTAAACTGCCGTTACCTTACTTGAAATTTTCAAAATTAAATTTTGAAACATTGGGAAGTTTCCAAAAAAGTGAATATTGAAACTTTGGAACATTTTTATAAATCAAATCTCTAAAACTATGAAATTTAACTGGGAATTGTTCTGTAAATTTGAAATTTACTAGAATGGATCTATTGTGAAATCCATTTTATTTTGAATAAGGAAATAATAACATTTCCATAAATTTGAACCTTCAAAAATGTAGTTATCTGCATTACTTATTTCATATACTTTTGATTTAATTTGCATAAGAATTTTAGTTCTGACTCGAGCGTATTATTTTCCTCTATGCTCAGGTCAGCCTGAGTTTTTCAGCATTGAAGACTATTTCTGGTGGACGAAGACGAAGATTCAGTATATTATTGCTATTTATTATTCCACTACATTCTGTGTTCCGCTGCATTATTGGTTATTTATGATATATGTATAACTCTGATTTGAATTTGTAAAAGTGTAATCAAATGTTATTTGTAAAACAGCTTCATGAACTGTTTATTTGATTTTATATTTTGTCGTTACGCTGCGAGATTCTGTATTTTGTTTTTCTCTTTCCGTTTTTTCTTATTTACCCCATTAACAATCCTCCCTTTTGAACGGTTTGATTCTGACATGTGTGGTTTATTGTTGATTTGAACCATACAAAAGGGTGGGTCGTTACAATATAAATTATTGTAAACATACTTGTTAAGTTCGCTTCGTATCTATAAGTTGCCTAGTGCAATCCAACGTGTCAAAATGGGCATATATCTTATTTTTTTGGTTCAGTAATGCATAAATCAATCGTTCGATGGTATTCTTTTTTACTTTGAAATGTAAGTTGGTGTCCTAGTGATGAGTTAATAAAGTTTTTAGCTATTGATTTTTAGAGATTTTGAGTTATTTCTAAGCATATGTCACAACTTGATATTATAATCTTTGTGTCGTTACTGACCCAGTTTCTATTTATAATTATTCTACAATATGTGACATGGATATGCCCACTGAATATTTATGCTTCTTTAATTTAGCAAATTGCATTTCAAATAATTGTATTATAAACTGAGTTGATGCCAAGTATTAGTTTAGACATTCATAGCAAAAGCAGTGGTTTATTGTATGAAAGTAAGGCTGAACTAAATAGAAAGGATTTAGAGTTTACAATCAAGAAAATGATAGATCTCACACTAAAATTTTTTTGCCTTCTTTATGTAATTATCTTATTAAGCAATAACTGAAAGATATTAATTAAGGACATTGACCAAAAGCTAAAACAATATGAAAGTGTTGCACGCTAGATTGCATTTTACTTTATGTTATAGTAACTAAAGAAGGATATCCGTAGTGTTTATATAGCTAAACTTCTTCTCCTTAATTTAATTATTTATATCATTTAAAAATAAAGACCAGTTCCTGAATAAATTAATAATTTTAAAGTGGTGTTAAAATCATTTTAGTGATGATATAAACAACCTCTCGACCAACTAAGAAACAACTAATGCTGAAAAGTATGTCAAAGCTTGTAACGATCCCGAATTTTATCTAAGTTTAAATTGATAATTAATTTAATTTTTTGAATAAAATTTTTAAAATAAATTGGTAAATTGATATGGATTTCTCCAAAATTTAAATAAAATATGTGTTAAATCAATTGGATTTAAATTTTAAGTAAATGGTTAAAAAAATTTGAATTTATAAAATATATCTATGTAATTTATTTAGTATGTATTTAATTTCAAAATATCCTCTTTTAAATAATATGTATTAATACAAACAAAATATACTAGGAAAATAATAAAAATAAAATAAATATTTGAGCTAGAAATAGAAACAAATATATATAAGATAAACTATAAAATATAAAGCAATCCATTAGCTAAGAATCTAACAATATATTAAAATAGAAATTTATTTGTATTGTAAAATAATAAGGCAAAGCAAAAGAAAAGAAAGTAATACATACAAATACGTACAAGCAAATAAAGATAGGCATAGACAAGAACAAAGTAAAAATATAAATATCTATGTACTTACCAAATAAAAATAAATACATGTGTAAACATAAAGGACTCATGCATTAAATGCTAGCATAACATTGGTCAACTCGAAATGTTCAAGATCAATTCAGCCTCCACAAATCTTGCCTGGCCAGATTAAAAAAAAAATTAAAGCGTGAAAAAAATCTCTGCCTATTGTACTAAAAGGATTATGATCATCCTGTATTTGTACAAAACATAATATCACTTTATACAAATGATATCAACCTGTAATCTTCTGTTATATATATCAACTTCTCCCCCTTAGTTCGATCATCAAAAGCTAAGAAAAATTGAAGGAAGCGTCATCTACAGATTTAAACAAAATTCACTTAAACAACAATACAACTTCATAAAACCAGAGATCAAAAGCAGGGAGGAGTTACAGGGAATTCAAACTTGCAATTTCAAGCCTGTTTCAAATAAAAGCAAGTTCTGTTCTTTCTTCTGGAAAATAATGTGAGTAACACTTTTAATAACTTAAGTTTTAAACTAGTTGCATGTTAATATCTGAAAAGTATATCTGTGTGAATATTTATATGTGCATTGTTCTGTGAAATTTGGTGAGGTACGATGCCTGCATATTGATAACCTGTAGTACACCTCTGTATTTAAGATTTTAAGCTCATGCGTCACTTCTAAAAGTCATTTTTGCTTGATCTATTGGTTGTTAGGACTTAGTATCTTAACAAGATATATTTGTTTGATCATAAAGTAAATTTTAAATTTTGTATTTTAGTTAAATAAAGTAGAACTATTCTGTAAAAACCTAAGAACAGTTATTAACATGAGTGAATTTCAATCATCTTAAATTATTAATTCAGGTTTATAACTTGAATTCTTATCTGAAATAAGGATTTTTAAAACTAAATTCACATTTTCTAGTTAAGTATTGATTAGGCATTTCTGGTTTGATTGTTTTGGGAATTTTGGGTTAACTCTAGTAATCCAGTTTATCTGGGAGTTTGTGGTGCTTCCTGGAGGTACATGGGTGGTCGGAGTGTCTGGGAAAATTGGTGGTGATTGGTCAGTGACCAGTGGCGACTGTGGTGGTTGGATTTTGTTTCTAAACCTAGTTTGGCAATTCTGGAGAAATGAGTTCACCTTGTGGTCTCTGGTGCATCGAGTGCTATAGGATTTTGGGGATTGCTAGAGGGATGGTAGGCGAAGCTGTGGCCGGTGGTGATGGTTCTCTAGTGATCGGAGAGGCAAATTCGAAGTGATGATAGGTTAGGGGTTGGGTTCTGTCTCGAGTTCCAGGTTTTGCTGGAGAGCTCGATTTTGATTTGAGTTGTTGTGACGGATTCTGGTGATCGTGATCGAGACTGAGGGTGATCGGCGATGTGCAGGAGGCCAGGGTGGTGGCCGGAGATGGCCAGAGCCACGGTGCATGTGCACCGTGCCATTTGAATTTTCTGATGATCTTTGTTTGTGCAGAGAAATGGAGCTCAGGTTGTCTCGGGTTGTTCGAGTATTTTACTCGAAGTAGGTAGCTTTTTGACTCGAAGCAGTTTTAGTTGCCTCGGGTTAGCTTGTTTGTTACAGGTTTTATTAAACCTGTCTGAAATTTAAATTTAATGCAAATATAAATGAATTTAAATTTGTAAGCTAGATGTAAACAAAGTTTAAATCTAGTATGAAATTAGATTCAAATGGAACTTTGAATCTTAAAGTTTTAAAATGAAATCTGGACTTTAAATTAAAGTTTTAAATCAAGATTTTAAAACAAATTTTTAAATCAAAGTTTAAATCAAAATTAAAATATGGATTCAAGTCTCTTTGAATCCAAATCTGGTAATTTAAATTAATTTTAAATCTGAATGTGTTTTAAACAAGTTAAATTAAATAGCTTTTAAAAGTATATTTGTTTTCAAACAAATGTTTAACTTGATTTTGATAAAATTCTTTTGTAAAGGTTTTCTTAATTTTGAGTGAAAAGTTAAATAAATTGTTTTAACTTGAATTTTCAAGATAAAATGCAATGTATTTTAAAGCTTAAATTTTAAATAAAAGTTTATGAAATTTAGTTAGAACTTTTCTTATATAGGTTTATAAGTGGATATTTAAATTTGGTAAATGTTTAAATATATAATCATTTTGAATCTCAAATTCAAAATGAAATTTGAATTTAATTTAAAGTGTAATGTTTAAAATGCACTTAAATGTTAATGAAATCATTAATAAAGAAATTAATTATCTTAGAGAAAATTAAGGTAATAGAATGATTTAATTAATAAGGTAATTAAAGAATGATTTATTCAATTTATAAATAAATAATTTAGATTAATTTATAATTAGAAATGATTAATAATGAATTAATCTAAGATAATTTCTTAAGAAAGTAAATAAAGAAATGTTATTAGTTAATGAAGATAATTAACTAGGGATTATTAAGTAATTAAATTAATGTGATTAATTTTGACAACTAATTAGATTAATTAATTTAGATAATCAATTATACATTTTTAAATGTAATTACTGAATGAAAGTAATTAAGGGATTAATTACTTATTGTAATTAGTTTTGGTAATGTGATTAATTTAAGTTAATTAGTTAATTTAGTTTAATTAATTTAAGGAAATCATTGGATAAGTGTAATTACTTGGTATAATGGACTAATTAATAATGAGGTGATTAATTGATGTAATTAATTAAGTTGATTGATTAATTAATTTATATCAAATGATTTGTAATTAATTAATCAGGATTGGATAATAAATTCATAGGTGATTAATTTAATTGGAAATAAATTGAATTAATTAGGATTAAACAATTAATTAATCCTGCTTATAAATGATATTGAATGCTTGACCCTACTTATGAATGATTGTATTGTATGAGATGCCTGGAACTGATTGTTCTATCTGATCTGTGATATTCTATTCTGTGGATTGAGCTGTGTATTTTATTCATTTATTTGTGATACATTTGTATATTATCTGTGAACCTGTGAATGAACGATAAACGTTATAGTTTACACCGCTTATCAATTATATTCCTGTATTTTGATCTGTGATGATTGAATGATGTTGCATTATTGTGTTAAATCCCTAGACCACACCATACACACACGAATATGGATTTCACGAGGAAATCGATTAAGTCACAGATTTTTTGAAAATGATTTTTAAATAGACAATTTGAATTCCAATGGTTTTGAAATGGAATCGGGTTAAAGGTGGAAAGCTTTTGAAATGGAATTTCAAGATAAAAATTATTTTTGAATGACTTGATAAAGTTTGAAATTTAAACAATTTGACTTAAATTTGAATTCAAAATTTGAAATTAAATTCTATGATTTGAAACTAAGGATTAAAGATGTTATACAAGTTATATACGGATTAAATCATTTTAAAAGTAGTGATTTAGGAATTTGAATTAAATTCAAGGGCTTTAACTCGTGCAAATATAATTGGATTTTTCTAAAACAAAAACTATTTGTTTTCAAATAATAAAAGCTTTCACATAAATAACGAACTTCCAAATTGTATTAAAAGGTTTCAAGTTTGAAATGGAATTGAAATGTTTTGAAAGCTATGAAATGAGTCTTTGATTTAAAGACCGGATGAGTTAATCCAACTTAAAATTGGAATTATTTTGAAAGGCTATAAATGAACCTTTGAAAATGAATTTTGGAAGCTATAAGTTAAATCTTTGATTTAAAGATTTAACGAGTTAATCCAACTGAAATGGAAATTGTTTTGAAATCCATGAATGGACCTTTGTGTACGGGGTGAACTTTGTGAATTAAATCTTTCGTTTAAAAGATTAAAAGTGTGGAAATTATTTAAACCATTGAAGGTTGTTAAAATGAATCATTTTGTTTAAAAGATTGGAAATGGTATTTTTTTTTAACCATTCGAATGAAAGGTTTTGGGCTTTAAGCTGTGATTTAACTGAGACCCCAGTATCCATATGATTTTTAATACTGCGCTCGTTATTCGGTTTAGCCGGGGAGGACCTTTGTGTCATATAACCCATTTCGAATAGTGATACGACGTATATGGATAGCATTTGAAGGCCGGTGGTGAAAACCGGATATTTTCGAAAACGAAAGGACTTCTTGTCGAATGTTTATGCATCGGCTGATCCCCGGTATAGAGATTTGAGCACCCTTTGTGATGGGGAGTCTGGACATGATTAGGAATTATCCGGATTTGCATGGGCTTCTTCGGAAGTGCCTTAGGTTCTGTTCAAACCCGGAACAGACTTGTATGGATGTGTGTCTGACGTTACACTTTGACATGTAAAGCTGGTTTCTCTTAAATACATTTCTGTTGGTGGCGGAGAATTTATTCTCTTAGCTTAACACCCTTCTCTGAGACGTATGAGCTAAGAAGTTATGTAGTTGATGGTTATTAGTGATACATTCCCAATTTGGTAATGTGGCATACGAAGTGTTGCTGATCATTTGTTGATCAGAGCAAGGCTTTGTGAAAAGCGTAGCTTTGTGGTCGAGACTGCATCAGGACCTCACACCCCGGAAATGGTCGAAACAAGAAAGATGCTGCAAGTTTTCAGGGGTAGCGCCCCTAGGGTATGACCATTCCTTTTGGAAAAGGGTGGTATCATGGTATGAAGCCTAGATACTTACTCGTATGGACACTGTAGTATATTTATTACTGTATGATGTTGTTGGAGGGACCTCGGATAAAAGTCCCAAAGGACCGGGGGTGGCATATCTTAGGTTTTATTCCTCGGGAAGGGGGTAGCCGGCCTTGTGTTAGTAGAGAGTCGGGTAGGTTCTCGGGGCATCCCTCCAGAGGCGTTCCCATGTGGCAATAGGAAGTTCCTTAGCCCGACCATTTGCTGGAAATCCATTCATCCAATATGCTCCTTGTACGATTTTAGTTGTATTACCTGCCATCTACTTATAGTGGTCACCACTGTTTGGATGGTAGCTACAGTAGGCATAGTTCGGAATGTCTATGCTGAAAAAGATTAATATTATACTTTTGAAATGTTTTCTCCACTATGCACTAATAATAATATTGAAAAGAATCTACGTATCAAGCATGTTTGACTATCATAAGGAGAAATCTCCTCCAATTCTGCGTTTGCATTGTGTGTGTGACGGGAGGACTTATGGTAGTTTCATTTTCCAAAAAGCATTGTGGATTTGAATTTTAAATTCTTTTGCTGTTGTTTTAAACTGTTTTTGTTGCTCATACCAGTCCCATGGCTGACCTGGAGTTTATTATTTCTTTCCTAAACTCTAGTTGCCCACAATTTTCTACACGGGTAGTTTGGAGTTGGTTTTTCAGATAGTCATATAGTAGGAGTAGAGTCGATATCTTTGAAGCCTTTGGATCTTGGTGATCACATTTGCTTCATTCTGGAGTTATCTTGTTTGCTTACTGCATCATTGATGGTTGTTCGAGCTATTTCTGGATTGGTGTTTGGAGATGGAGAGTGCAAGCATTGGAGTTCTCTTCTGAAAACTATTCTTTTTACTGGAGATCATAGTTATTCTTTCCGCTACTATATTGTTTTCCGCTGTTGTTTATTGTCTCTGATATTCTTGTATCATATTGATACCATTATTGTATATCATTGGATATTGTATTCATTGGAGTTATATATGATATTCATTTCTTTTCTTCCGCTGTGTTGTTATACTTGATGTGTTATAAGCTCCAGCGAACCAGATTCGACATTTGGATCTGCGGCATTTGAATATGAGTGTCGTATTCGGTGCTGATTTTCGAAGGTCGGGTCAGGATCGTTATAAAGCTTCCATTCTTTATTTATTTGTCAGTAGATGGATATAGCTAGCTCATCAATAGTCTATTCCTTTGTTATAATTCTAATCCAAATGTATTTGTTTGTTATAATCAACTATGTATAAGTTTATTGTATTTAATTAAGAAAAATAATGAAGAATGAGTGCAGGTGTGCAGAAGTCAGGCATCTACGTGTCACGCTCTTAAATGAGATCATTTCTGTCTTTGTTATGTTCATAACACATAACTTATATCCTAAGTTGGATGGTATCATTTTTTGTTAGCCTAGCAGGACTGTCTACATAATATGGATGCTATCTATCACACATACTAAAGAGTATATTTGACCCCTCTATTTATGCCCAGAAAGTAAAACCGTTTAAGGTAGAGTATGACAAAAGATCCATTGATCTACACATCAGAATTAACTTTATACTTAATGGACCCGACTAATAGATTCTTGTATATGTATGTCAAGCATGTGAAATGAGTGCTAGCTTAAACAGACACAGCTATAAATATTTGATTCATTTATAAGTAGCATAGCATGATAGAGTTAAGGATCCAACTGAATAAAGTACACAAATGACAAGGAATAAAGTATGTAACGAACCGGGGATTTTCGACCTCGAAAATCGACATCTATATGTCCACTGTATAGACTGCCGAGTAGTCGAGTGTCGGAAATACCAGTTCTTTATGGGTGAAGGAGAAAAAGGTAGAAGAAAACGAGAAACAACAACATAGAATCTTACAATCACAGCGGAACAAAATATAATATATAACAACATATTTTTATACAAAAGAATCTGTAACTGCTTAATACTTACAATCATCAGAGCACACAATCATTACATCAAATCTGTACAGTTATAACAACTTGTCCTCATACAGCAGAAATATCCAAGTACGTCATATACGTCTGAACTCCTCCAGCTCGCATTCTGAGTTCCATAGCATTTTAACCTGAATCTGTAATACTCGGTCTGAGCCGAGCATTATAATAAAATAACACCCGAGTCAGTCTGGAAAATCATCGTGATAAAACACACTCAAATTGAATTATTAACTTTTCAAAATCCTTTGAAAACAAAAGTATTTCGTAAGACCACGTCACAAAGAAACACAACGGGTTTTTACCGTAGGATATCCAAAACAATTTCTATCAAAATCGTCTGATATTATAAAAGTGTCTATAGAAAGTAAATAGAATATAGCTGAAATGCTACCATCTCACGTTCCAGCATAGTTCGGCATAATCAAAACCGTACGGCGCTTATTGGAGAATGGATTCCATCGAATGACTGGGCCATACCGCCCATCACCATACACCTCTAGAGCAATGTAATGAGGACCACTCCAGGATCCCCTGCTACACAAGACCGACCTACCACTAACCTGGATAGATCGAATAAGATTACCCCGCGGTTGGGATTAGCAACCGCCACATAGCCGAATAAAAGGGACTTTAGATAGGGGTAACCTTACCCTACTTGGGTACGACTCACTTAGCCTTACTGCATCTCCCATGTTTTAGTCATTCCTCGGTTAATGAGGATCGAGGCTAAGTGTTACCTTTTAAAGAATACTGTAACAAACCCTGAGATTTTATAATTAATTTTCGTTGTTAAGCGATTAATGTTGGCAAATATTCGCTGTTAGGAGTTTTGATTAGGATTAAAATTCTTTTGAAATTTGTTTAAGAATTTTATGGGCTTTAAAAATTTAATCTGGGTCCACGTTTTAAATTGGGCTGCCTTGTTAATTATCTCAAGTATGTAACCGGATCCCCTTTTCATTTTGATTCGTTCATTTTTCAAAACCCTAGATAAAAGAAAACGAAAATGGGGGCGGTTCTGTTCTTTTTGTCGTTCGAAAAAAAAAACACGGCATCGTTCTTCTAGTTCATTCCTCCCTTCAGCTAAGGCTTTTCAAATCAAAGGTGCCGACTTCTAGTAGTGATAGGGTTCGAATGCGACTTCGCTCGTCTTCGCTTCGGTGAAAGGTGAGTAATTTCAATTATTCACATCTTCTTCATACGTAAGTTTGTTGGGTTTAAATTATATGATTTTCGTTCGATTTTGTTTCGTTGATTGGTTATTTTTCTAACTTTGTCAGTTTCATGTAATCTAACACCTGATACTTGCGATTTTGACTGGTTCATGTATATAGTTTTGATGATTTTTGAATTGTTGAACCCCATGATTCTTCTGTTTCATTTTTTTTTGCTGTTTAAACATGACTTCAGTCACTTGATTTCTCGACTGTTGAATTGTGGTTCGATGTTGTTCATGTCTCTGATGTTTTCTATTCACACGGGTTTGAATACTTGATTAATTGATGGATTAGGTTTGAATTGTTACCATCGAACTTATTTGAAGATGTTGCTTTCTTTTATGGCCATCAGGATTTTGATTCTGTTAACATCGGTCACTTAATTCTGAATTTAGTACGAATGTTGAGATGATTTACGACTTGGGGTATAATCGTATATATTTTGGTTAGTGATTCATTTTGTCTCCAGTCATTATCGGTTGCCTGGATAAATTCTGATGGAACTGGTATTAATATTTGTACTTGACTTCGGCCATGTACTTTGTGGTTGCGCTGTTTTACAAGTTAGGGATTCCCTGTAGTTCTGAATATTTTGAGTTGCATTTGTTAGTGCTGTGCACTTGATTTCTTGTCACTTGACTTCGAGTGGATAACCCAGTGGCTGCTAGCATCAATGAATCATTTCTGATTTGTTGTGTTACTTGGCTATCATGGGTTTCACTGTTTGGCATTGATTTGTCTTTCTTTGATTGTTGGTACCACTCTTATTTATGAAAATGGTCATACTCTATGCGTATGCAGTTTGTTGCTTGACTTGCTGTTTGTCTTGCTGTTTGACTGTGTTTACTTTGTCTTTGATTAAAACAGCCTATTTTTATTGCCTGTTGCAAACCTGTACACATTTTGGTCAGGTATCACTTGACTTGAGTTTGGTTCTGTTGCGTATAGCTAGCTTCTTGGGCATCATTGTACGAGGTCACTGCCCTTGTATTATGTTACTTGCAGCTGCACTATCATTTTGTCGACAGTATTTGAAATTGTCACATGTTTGGTTCTTATGAATCCAGCATGACATGAGTATTGCCTCTGTTTTCACTGCATATGGCTTTGAATCTTCCTTATGTAGCATATCCTGTTCTTTGGGTTGAGCATTTGTATCTGCAGTCTTCACTGCAATCTTTGTCTATATATCAAGTTGCTTTCATATTGCACATGAATGTGAACACTCACAACTGCTGCACTATGCATCTGCATTTTTATACTTCATCATTATTGTTTCCACTGCCTGTTTCAATATGCTTGTGATTTGAGTTGTAGCCTTGTTATATCCACTGTTCTAGACAAGTGGCTTTGGGACAGTGATGTTCACTGTTTTGGTTACTTGTGCATTATTTTGACTGTCTTGTCCAATCACTGATACATTGCATTGATGCATTGCTTTCATTTGCATTTGGTCAGTTGTATTCGTTTGTTTCGTGTGATGTGGTGCCATACCTTTGGTGCTCTCACCTTCACTCCACTCTGGTAGTTTATACCACCACCTGTTCACAGTGATGTGCACACAGCTGCACTTCCCTGATCTGTCGAAGTGTAACTTCCATGCAAGCCTTTGTGCTTGGCATTTTAGTTGAGTTGCCTTTTTGGTTCCAGAAGTTTGATTTATCATTTTTCTGTTGTCTTCATGTAGTTGCTATGTCGTTGCGATGCATTGTGCATATCACGGCACTGATTCATTCCACTGTTGCATTCATTTGCACATCACCCGGGTACCTCTTTTAGTGGTTGTCCTTCGAGACATGTCGTCTTGTACACGTATGATCTTGTGGTGGCTGTAGTTATTAGCTGCAGTTGCCCTTGTTGTTTTGCATTACAGTGTTGCAAATGGATTGCTTTCTGACTACATTTGAGTTGAATCCGGTAACTCGGGTTTAATCTTGTGTTTGCTTATGAATTTTTATTGGGTACATCGTCACCGTAGTGGCAAGGCAGTGCACGCAAGCGTGAACTGCAGCCATACGGTATGGTTTTGTGATATTCTATTTTGTTTTGATTTATTGATCTTTAGCATATTCCATATGCTGTAGTGGCGAGGCAGTGCACGCGTGCGTGTACTGCAGCCCTACCCGAGTTGGTATTTTAATTGATATTTCAGGTTATTTTGGAGTTGTATTTTGATTGGTTAGTTTGATGATTTTGTTGTTAATTGCCGTTTAGGAAACTCAGATGTTTTTAAATTATCTTCATCCATATTCTTTTCACTTATCTTTGTTGATGATTTAATTTTGCTAATTTGTTGTTTAACACTATTACGTGTTATATTTATCGTTATCCGATTTCTTTATTTAAGGATCGGATAGACGAGATTTATTGTGACTGTCGTCTAATTTTTATTTAATTATTATTGCTTCTGTGCACTAATAACTGAGTTTGAATTAAACTGGCCCGTGTATTATTTTCTTTTGAATGCAACACTCGGGTCAGACCGAGTATATACAGGTTGTAGATATCTTACTTTGGGTTGCTGCTTGAGCTATGAAGTCTTTTCATATTTTTGGAGTAGATGTTGTCATTGTATAGGATGTTGTACATTCATGTATATTATTTATGATAATGTACTTGTATATGTAACTTCCAGAGTCGACAGTTGTAGTTGTATCATACGTACTGTATCAAATGTATTGTAACTGATATCAGTTATTATATATATGAGACTTTCTGTTTATCTGTGTTCCACATATATATTATCTGGGTTATTATTATATCTATTGTCCTAAACTATTATGAACCATCGTAGTTTGTTTTATACTAGAAATTGGTATGTCGATGGGAGTAAATAAATATGAGATGAAAAATAAAAATATATACCACTCCTATCGAAATAACCAATACTAGTGTAAGGCCTAACTACGGATGGCCGCCCCTATCCAGCCTTATTCTTCGTAATACCAGACAGTATTTCTTTTAATACTCTTTGTTATTGTGAGCATAGAGGTGGGGCGTTACAAATACATTCAATTAGATTGCTCATCGTCCTCCAATGACGATGTTCTGATAGCATTCGTCCATAAAAGTCGTCCTTGGTCTGGACAAACCAAATCACCATCTTCATCATCTTCACAGTATTCATTCGTTACGTTCAAACTGGATCGAAGTGGTTTTTGGATAATTAAATCTGATCTCGGTCTCTTCGAAACGGTTAACGAAATTGGCCAAAATTTGATGGTTATTTAACTATCAATACACATCCATAACAATTATCAGGCCTAGTTATAAATTTCCCAAAATTTATCTCAAAATATCTTTATAAGATATTACTTTCAGTTCCTCAACGTTTGAAAACAGTTTTCAAATTCATTTTATTTTCACGGAACATTTCCAATCTTTCCCAATACCTAGAATATTTTCTTCACTTCATTTGATATTAAAACTAGGAAAAATATTCCTTTTATTTCTTTTTCTTTCCTTAAAACCATTTACAACTTTATATGTAAATTTCCCAACACGTTTTACACGAATTCTATAAATTCCGAAATTCCTTAATTAATTCCTTAATATTTTCAAAACTAGTTATACTTGCTTATAAACTAAATTCCCTTTGTACTTCTTTATGAATTTTATTTTCATTTTTCGAAGTTGCCTTATATTTAACTTCTTCGGATATTTTCTCACTTTTCTTCTCAATTCCATTTAAAAAATTTCTTATAAATCACACCTTCTGAATAACCCCTTTTCCCGGCTTCCGAGAAGGTTTATAAATAAATTTAAAACATTTCGAAACTCTATATGTATATATAAAAATAAGTACTTTAAAGAAAATAATAATAATTTATTTTAAGACATATTCAAATAATTATTTAAAATCTTGAAACACCTTTTATAATATCACTTTCCAGAGCATATTTAAAAGTTAGTATTCTATTTAAAATAAATATCAAGTATTTAAAATTTATTTCTGAAGTATTCAATACTAACTAAGTTTAAAATTTCATAATTTAATAAATAAAAGTTTCCTTTTTACAATTTAAAACTCAACTTGTTTAAAAACTTATTTTCAAGTCTGGATAACCAAATTCTCAGTCTATAACCCCTCTCGATTTTCATTACATTTCATCCATTCTGGTCTCCTTAACCATCTTTATTTTAAAATTAATATCTACTATTTTCCTCACCTTATTTCCATATTCCAATATATATTCTTCCTATAAATTTATATTACAAATTTATCATCCAATATCACTTCCCTTTTATTTATAAACTTCGTTTATAAATTTTTATAACTCATTTTGAGTTCCGCTAAAATAATCTCATTTATAAAATTCCATTTTTATAAATTCAATTCCTTCAAAAATTCATTTATTTTTAGCCATCTAGTTTCAATATTGATTTCAACCCTTTTTCCTGAATATCATTTTTAAATCTAGTCTTTAAAAAATTCCTTTGTATAATTTATTTTAATCTCTCTATTTAAAACATTTTCCCGCATTATTTAATATGATAAAAAATTCACCATTCTTATTCAAACCAATTTCTTTTAAATAAACCAAATTTCGTTATACAAGCTGTTAACTCCCCTTCATTAGCGACCTAAGACCTAAAGACATTTAACGACCAAGCTATAGGAATGGTCTAGCGACTTAAAGATGTCTCGACCTAGAGAGGAGAGCGACCTATCAAGCTCAGCGACCTAAAGGTAGCTGCGACCTAAAGTGTTGCGACCTAAGACTGTCTCGACCTAAAGGCAGCAGCGACCCAAAAAGGCCACGACCTAAAAGAACAAGCAACCTAAAAAAGGGGACGATCTAATTACTGAAGTAACCCAGCGACCTAAAGGTAGCTGCGACCTAAAGTGTTGCGACCTAAAGATTGTCTCGACCTAAAGGTAGCAGCGACCTAAGGAAGGTCGTGACCTAACTACAGAAGCGACCTAACTTCTTCAGTAACACAGCGACCTATAGAATTTAGCGACCTACAGGCTCACCAAACTTACGACCTAAATCATATGCGACCTAAACAAAGCCATAGCCTACCGACCTGAGAATGAAGTGGTCTCAGCGACCTAAATCTCAGCCGACTTACGACCTAAAACAAGTCGTACGCGACCTATCAACTCGCTGAGAAAAGAGACGAGCACAATTGAGATAAGTCAGATCCCATCCCCTAGGTCGTTGCCCACCTACGACCTACTTTAGGTCGAAGACGACCTAGCACTTGGAGATAAAAATACTGCCCAACGACCTAACGGAGTACTTCGACCTAAGGAAGGTCACGACCTAAGAGATTCAACGACTTAAGAACTCCAGCTATGACTACAGAAAAGTTCTCACGACCTATGACAGGTCGCTAACGACCTAGGATAAGTCGCTCTTGACCTATCTGCATGAATAAAGAAGCCGCCTATGCCATGCCGCTAGGGGATATGTCGTTTACGACCTTGGACTTGTACAAATCAGCACGTATGTTCTTATGGAAGGAAGGCCAGTGCTTTTTAGGTCGACTGCGACCTACGACCTTACTTAGGTCGGTCACGACCTACGACCTAACTCCGATAAAAGCCTATAAATACAGCCCTAACTCGAACTAGGGGAGGACTTTTTGGCTCACTCTCTTCAAGCGCCGATACTCTGCTGCATTCCGAACCAATCTAACACTTGAAGCTCTCAAGACACTAAGAACGCTACAAATAACTTCAAGAAGAGATCACATGCATCCAACATGGATTCGAAAACTCTCATCTTCATCAAAGTTTAGGCTACTTGTTCTAAGTCTCTTGTAATTCAAAGTGTATAGTACTTGGGAAGAATTGTATCAGCTTGTAACGAGATCATTAATAAAAGTACTTAAAGTGGACGTAGGCTATACCCTTAAGCCGAACCACTATAAAATTGTTGTTGTTTACTGCTTTTCGGCTATTATCTGCTTGTAATCTGTTCCCGAGCTATCGGGTGGTGCTTTCACAACTATAACTCATACACCGGGGAGTAAGCGTTCAAATTTTAGCGTTAACATTTTTGGTGCTTTCACTGAGAATTGAACTCAGGAAAAATTATCATCATTGCTTCACAGAGATTAGTAGAGAGAATTTCCTTGAAAACCAGAAGTCTGTCTGAGATTATGGCTCCTGGAAGGAAGAGTAGATCTGTCAGATCTGGGAACGTTCAAGAGGGAACATCCGCTTCCCCTGTACCTAATCAACCCACTCCGTCTGCTGGGGTTACGAAAGCGGAGTTGGATGCTGTAATATTAGGGCTGAACCAGCAGATAAACGCCCAGAATGCACAATTAGAGGCTCAGAGTGCCCAAAATGCTCTAATTCTGAATAAGTTGAATGATTTGCTCGGGGCAAACAATCAACCGGCTGGTAATGGAAGGAATTATGCTGGCAACATTCATGATGCTAATGAAAGGAATGCTCCTGAAAGGGCTGCCAGTCCCTTTGAGCAAACGCTTCCCGAGGTTGGTGGATCTGGAACTCGACATGATGAGGAGTATCTTTCTGGAATAGTCCGGCAAATCATGAAAGAAAGTATGCAAAGGGTTGAAGACGAGAAAGAATGGGGTTTCGCCCCAAGTAAAACTCCATTTACTGAGAAAATCTTAAAGGCGGAATTTCCAAGGAAGTTTGTCCCTCCAACTATCTCAGCTTACAAAGGGACAAGTGATCCGAATGAATTCTTGTATAAATATGATTGGCACATGACAGGTGCCAGAGCCTCTGACGAGATAAAGTGTCGATATTTCCCCGTATACCTTGAGAGTGTGGCTCTACTGTGGTTCACCAAGTTGCCAGTCCGATCTATTGATCAATTTTCAGACTTGACTCGAAAATTCAAGGAGCAGTTCGGACTATATGCTTCAAAGGCCAAGGACATCATGTCGTTGTCAAGTATAGAACAGAATCCTGGTGAATCTATCAGATCTTTTTTGAACCGCTTTAATATAGCGCTGGCTGAGGTGGACAATGCTGAACCGCGAATGATATTGACTTATCTGATGAGGGCTATTGATAAGTCGAGCGAATTTGGGATATGGCTAAACATGAAGGAGCCAACCTCCCTCGAAAAGTTCTACAAAAAGGCAGATGAATTCATACGCCTGGAAAGCCGTCCTTTACCAGTAAAGGCAGTGTTGGAGAAAGCTGAAGATAACACTGTCGCTCCACGCAAGAATGAATCGGTGGGGCAAAAAAGGGAGAATAATAATGGGAAGAAACAGGGTAATCTAAAGAAGCCCCGATCCTTCAAGCCATCAGAGTATACTCCATTATCACATACGCCGGAGCACATCTACCTTGCCACTAAAGATTCTGTTGATTTTCCTAAACCTATCCCTTTGAGGACCGGGGAAAAGGCTATACAGAGTGGGAAGTTCTGCCGCTTCCATAATCAACCCGGTCATGAGACCGATGAATGCCGCCAGTTGAAAAATCTGATTGAAGAGTTGCTAAGAGAAAACAAGCTGCAGCAATTTGTGAAAAAGAATAGCAACAATCCTGCATCGTCAAGTCAGGGGCAACAGGCTCCTGTTCATCAGCCTAGGATAGGTGAGAAAGCTACGGGGCATGAATCTGGAAGGCCCATTATCAATGTCATTACAGGAGGACCTCACCCAGCTGGCAAGAGCTAGGGTGAGATGGAGAGATATACCAGGGCTTTGAAATATGTTCCAGCCGAAGAAGACGTCTTTGTTTTAGAAGACACTACGCCCCTGAAACAACAGAAAACTTTCAGTGATGATATTATTTTCAGAGCCAGAGATTCCACAGGTATCGAAGCTCCTACCCTAGATCCCTTGGTCATCTGAGCTGGTATCGGACCGGCCATTGTCAGAAGAGTTCTCATTGACTGCGGAGCATCATGTAATATCCTCTTCAAGAAGATATTCGACCAAATGAAAATCCCTATGGTCGATGTACAAGCCTCATCGCAGAAGATCGCTGGCTTCACTGGGGAGCCAAAGCAACCAATAGGAACCATCGATCTGCTTGTAGAACTTGGGGAAGGAGAAAGGAAAGTAGTCCGCAAGCAAACATTTGTGATTGTCGATGAGTTTTCTGCTTATAATGCTTTCCTTGGCCGTCCAACGCTCGTAGCGTTCAAAGCTATCCTAGCCCCGTGGTGCCTCACTATTAAATTCCCTACAGACAATGGAGTAGGAGTTATAAAAGGGGATCAAAATGCTGCGCGAGAGTGCTATTTGACAGAGTTGCGAGAGTCAAGAAAAAGGGAAATGGGAAAGGATGCGGCAGCCCCGGTCCGCATCAAAGAGCCAGCCTTGTAGCAATTACGGGGCGGACCCTGCACTGGCGAGCATAGCGGGGCACGGAAAGAGATGGATCCCAGAAAAGCCAGTGCAGGGGAGAATAGAGTAGTGCTGGTGGAAACGACAGTACCGGTACCTGTTGACCCGAAGGACCCGAATAAGGTGTTGAATGTGGGTTCACAGCTTAATGTGTCAATTCAGAATATCTTGATATCTTTCCTGAAAGCAAATCTGGATGTCTTCGCTTGGACTCATGCTGATATGTGTGGAATATCTCCAGAAGTTGCAGTACACGCTCTGAATATTGACCCAAAGTTTACACCAGTAAAACAGAAAAGAAGAACCCAAGGTCCAGAAAGGTCAGCAGCATTAAAAGAGGAAGTTGATCGACTCATGGAAAATAACTTCATCAAAGAATCTACATATCCGAATTGGGTTTCAAATCCTGTGCTGGTTAAGAAAGCTAATGGAAAATGGAGAGTGTGCATCGATTTTTCAGATCTGAACAAGGCTTGCCCCAAAGATTGCTTCCCTTTACCCAGGATCAATCAACTGGTAGATGGAACAGCGGGGCATGAATTGTTATCTTTCATGGATGCCTACTCCGGATATAACCAGATCATGATGCATGAACCGAATCAGGAGGACACGAGCTTTATCACCGATGTTGGTCTTTATTGCTACAGAGTTATGCCCTTCGGATTGAAAAATGCAGGGGCAACCTACCAAAGACTTGTTAATGCTATGTTCAAACCGCAATTGGGCAAAACTATGGAAGTCTACGTCGACGACATGTTAGTAAAGTCTAAGAAAGCAGCGGATCACATTGAACACTTAGCAGAAATGTTCGCAGTCCTCCGGAAATACAGAATGAAGCTTAACCCTCTGAAATGCACGTTTGGGGTCGAGTCCGGAAAGTTCTTAGGGTTTATCGTCAGCGCTAGAGGCATTGAGGCTAGTCCAGCTCAAATTACTGCCTTAAAAGAAGTTAAAGCTCCTAGAACGAAGAAGGAATTGCAAAGTCTGAACGGAAAGGTCGCCGCCCTGAGTCGGTTCATTTCCAAAGCTACTGATAAATGCATCCCATTCTTTGACGCTCTGAAGAAAGGAAAGAAGAACTTTGAATGGACTCCCGAATGCCAAAAAGCCTTTGATGAATTGATCCGTCATATGGAAACGCCTCCAATACTTTCTTGGCCAGGCAATGGTGAGGATCTTCTTATATACTTGGCAGTATCATCTCATGCTCTAAGTGCAGCGCTGATTCGGGAAGACAAAAGGATTCAACATCCGGTTTACTATATCAGCAAAAGACTCACTGGGGCAGAGCTGAATTACTCCAAGTTGGAAAAACTCGCCTATTGTCTACTAGTTGCATCAAGGAAGTTGAGGCAATATTTCCAAGCTCATCCTATCAGAGTACTCACCGATCAACCTTTAAAGCAAGTCCTGTTTCGCCCTGAAACTTCGGGTCGCCTTCTAAAGTGGAACATTGAACTCAGTCAATATGACATCACTTATCACCCCCGAAAAGCAATCAACGGACAAGCTTTAGCTGATTTCATTGCAGAATTCACAGAGAAAGGTAATGGTGAGGAAGAAGCGATCAATGATTCCCCAATCCAGTGGAAGTTATATGTTGATGGCGCAAGAAATGACTACTGTTCTGGAGCAGGGGTGGTACTTGAAACTCCTGAAGGTCGGTCATTATGCTATGCACTAAGATTGGAATTTCCTTCAACAAACAATGAAGCAGAATATGAAGCTCTTATCGCAGGACTGAAAATCGCTAAAGAACTAAACATCCGAGCATTACAGATCTTTAGTGATTCTCAGCTTATTGTATGCCAAGTCAAGAAGGAATTTCAAACGAAAGGGGGAAACCTGCCCGCTTACTTGTCAAAGGCTTGGGAACTTCTGTGTGAGCTCGATCATTATTCAATAAGCCACATTCCTTGGGAAGAGAATATGAAGGCAGATTCCCTCGCAAAGTATTCAAGTTCTGGAGAAGCCCAACTATTGGGATTAGTCCCCGTAGAAGTCCTTTCAGCACCAAGTATAGACGAGATGGATATTGACTGGATTATGAATGTATCTCAAGAACAAGAGTCATGGATGACTCCAATACTGGACTACCTACTCAGAGGTTCTCTGCCAGAAAATTCGAGAGAGAGACAGAAGCTACTAAGGAAAGCCTCTCGCTATGTAATTCAGTATGGCCGATTATACAGACGGGGATTCTCAATGCCATTGCTTCGATGTGTATCCAGGGAAGAGTCCAAAACAATCCTAGCTGAGGTACATGGAGGAGAATGTGGTGATCATTCAGGTGGCCAAACATTAGCAAAGAAAATTCTCCGATACGGATATTTTTGGCCAGAAATTAATCATGATGCTGCAAGCTATTCCCGAAAGTGTGACAGATGCCAAAGATTTGCCAAAATTCCTAGAGCGCCTTCAACTGAACTCACACAAATGGTCAGTCCATGGCCGTTTGCAATTTAGGGAATGGATCTTATTGGGCCGCTACCGACTGCCAAATCAGGGATTAAATATGCTATTGTTGCAGTTGATTATTTTACTAAATGGGCTGAAGCTGAACCATTGGCTTCTATCACCTCTAAGAAGATGATAAGTTTCGTGACCAAGAATATCATTTGCAGGTATGGTGTGCCTCAGAAAATAATCACAGACAATGGTACTCAGTTTGAAAGCGAGGAATTCCAAGATTTTTGCAAGCAATTCAAAATCCAGAAAAGCTTTTCAGCAGTTGCTCATCCGCATGCAAACGGGCAAGTGGAAGCAGTAAACAAGATCATCAAATCAACCATCAAAAAGCAACTTGAAAGAGCAAAAGGTGGTTGGGTCGATAAGCTACCACTTGCACTATGGGCATACAGAACCACTCACAAAACTGCGACTGGGCACACTCCTTTCTCATTAGCATACGGATCGGAAGCAATGATCCCGGTAGAAACAGAGGTTCCTTCACACAGAAGGATCCATTTCAATCAAGCAGAAAATGAAAGGCTACAGCTTGAAGCGCTAGACTTCCTTGATGAAAAAAGAGATGAAGCTAATCTCAGAATTGCAGCTCATCAGCAAAGGATAGCCAGACATTTCAATTCCAATGTTCGCCAACGCAGCTTTGAGATTGGAGATCTAGTCCTGAAGAGAATTATGACAGCAACAGGTGTGTTCGGGCCAAATTGGGAAGGACCATATGTCATAGGTCAGAAGCTTCTTGACGGCACATTCAAACTCACTACTGTTGAAGGAGATCAAATTCCAAGGGCATGGAACAGCAATCACTTGCGTCCATACTTTACTTGAAAATTTTGTTGAAATATTGTAAAAAGAGTTGCGAATGTATGATTCTTGTAATCGAAAGCAATTGTAAAACTGATGCAAGTGAATAATGAAAAAATATAAAGTGGATGTAGGCCCAAATTCCTGGCCGAACCACTATAAATCTTGTGTTCCTTATTATTATTACATGTTTGCTTTATTTTCGATATAAAAAGTACATAGAATGTATTGCTGAAATGTCGATTTGAATTTTTGCAGACAATGGAAGTGAAACTTGCACATAAAAAGACCAAGTGATTCTCGCCAAGTTTCAAGTCACAGGAGCCCCGAATTCAAATCCTAGATAGGAAGTACTTCAATTGAACGGCCTATGATTTCGACAGAAACGGGTCTTTACTAATAAATTAAGATCGTTTGAACAAACAAACATCCAATTAAAAAGCTAGTGCTCGTTCTCACGAAATTGCCTGACAATGAAGCACACTTCCTTGGATTAAACAAGTTACTTGTAAA
Organism: Allium cepa; assembly: GCA_030765085.1. Classification (NCBI taxonomy): domain Eukaryota; kingdom Viridiplantae; phylum Streptophyta; class Magnoliopsida; order Asparagales; family Amaryllidaceae; genus Allium; species Allium cepa. Next base: position 759,661,141 of record CM060937.1, on the reverse strand, counting down.
AAAAAAAAAAAAAAAAGGGGCAGAGGATCATTGAAAAGGCATAAGCAAGTGAACAGAGGAACAACCAAAGCCATCATCGGCAGCACAAGTCCTCTTCGGAGGAACAACTCTTCGGAGGATAAAGACCTCTAATGGGTCATACGCCACAAAAAAGAAAGTTCTCTACTCAACAAAAAAGATTGGAGGAGTCATGACCCTCCAACCATGAGAGAGTAACTTCCAGGCGATGAAAACCCTCTCTGAGGCACATTTCACCAGGAGTTGAAGTGTTATGACCGCTCTTCGGAATTACACTTCACCAAAGTTGAAATGCAAACAAAATAAAAGCCCTCTTCGGAGGCCCATTTCACCAGGAGTTGAAGTGTTATGACCGCTCTTCGAAATTACACTTCACCAGAGTTGAAATGCAAACAAAATAAAAGCCCTCTTCGGAGGCCCATTTCACCAGGAGTTGAAGTGTTATGACCGCTCTTTGGAATTACACTTCACCAGAGTTGAAATGCAAACAAAATAAAAGCCCTCTTCGGAGGCCCATTTCACCAGGAGTTGAAGTGTCATGACCGCTCTTCGGGATTTCACTTCACCAAAGTTGAAATGCAAAACAAGATAAAGACCTTCCTGGAAGCCCACTTTTCACCGATATTGAAATAAAACTTCCAAGTGTTGAAACGTGAAAAGGCTTTCTTCGAAGGCACAACTCTTTGGAGGTACACGTTTCACCAAGATTGAAATAAAACTTCCAAGTGTTGAAACGTGAAAAATCCCTCCTTAGAGGTACAACCCCCTTCCGGGGACACAATTCAAAGGAAAGACCTCTTCAGAAGCCCACGTTTCACCAAGATTGAAATAAAACTTCCAAGTGTTGAAACGTGAAGAAATCCTTCCTCAGAGGCACAAATTTCTATCTTAAAAAAAAAAAAAAAAAAATCCTCATCAAGGGCATACTTTAACTTTCAAAGGAAGAATTAAAGTTAAAGTACCCTTCAGAGGCCCGCTTCACCACATAGAAGAATTCACTTGGCAAAATGTATACATACGCAAAAGGAAAAAGTGATTTCTTCGAACGACAAAGCGTAAAAACTCATATGAAGGGAGTTGCACTCTACGAAAATTCTCTTCGAGAATGAAGTAATTATTCTTCAGAAGATGAGAGTGCAAGTCCCCTCAAAGTATACGATATTGCAGTAAGCTCATGGTATGGGGGCAACATGGTATAGTCACATACAAAATGGTATAGCTACGTCAGTAAAGTACGCTCAAACAACATACCACAAGCTCACCGCAACATCATATAAATAAACTTGTGCAGAAATGAATAATAAATGCATTCTCAAATTCAAACAAAAGTCTGTACAAATAAAGGATCATTTTATTCAATTGCAGATATTACAAATACAGGTTTCAAAATAAAAAAGCAGGGGCCGGTGCCTACACAACATCCGACCATTACACAAAAAAGGAATCAAAAAGCCCAACTCTTCATTTCTTCTTGCCGCCTTTAGACCCTTTACCCGGCCGAATGATTAGCTTTTCAGGTTGCATAAGGGAAGAAAGGGAGGGAGGTGCATCTGGTGCAATTTTCGGTTCCTCTTCAGTGGTGATAATTTTCTTCCCCCTCCTCTTCGATGTCCAATGCTTCTTTCTTCTCTTCGAAGAAGACTCACTCCCTGGAGTAACGAGAGCAGACAAAACTACGTCGTCAGAAGGAGTCCGCTCCGGAGAGATCTCGCCTCCTTCGAGTCCCTCATCTTTTTGCTCCTACGAAGCAATAGGGTCATCCAAGCCATGAAGAGCATCAATTTTCTCCTCTTGTGACCCAGGTTGTGAAGCAGAAGGAGGAGTCACCTGAAGAGATGGAGGAGGAATAACCAGAGAAGGCGAAGTTTGCACGGCACTTGTTGTTTCAACTGCAGAAGAAGAGAAATTGAAAATGTTAGTATCTTCCCAAAAGAAGGGAGATATGGGTTCATCGAGATTCAATAAGTAATCGAGAAGCTCATCAAATTTTTGAGGAATAAGCAGGCAATCCACCTGAATCGGACCAATGTCGAAATTACCTGAAGATGTTGGCTTCGTCAGTTCAATCTCGTAATTTTGAGCCCCAATGTCCTCAAAAGCCTCTTCATCAGTAGGGGTAATTACCCCGGTTCTTGTAGGAGGCAGTGAATGAGCACTGGAACCTGCGATGTCAACTTCAGAAGAAACTAGAGGACGTTCAGAGGTAGTAGGCGGTGCTCCTTTTTCGGAACGCTCCTCTTCCGCCATACCAGTCCGCGCTCTGGCAAGTTGCTCTTTTCCCTTGGCAAGAGCGGCGCGGGCTTCATCGTCAAGATAGTGCTCTTCAAGGGCTGACTCAGCATATCCAGCACCCTTACCACCAAGCATATCAAGTGCTGCCTCCCAAACTTCAGCCAGTGTGATTTCATACCTGGGGCCTAGAAAGGCAAGGCTGCCACGCCCCAAAATGCTATGCAGATAAAAATCAAATAATGTGGAGCTAATGTCAGCCTTGGTTGCTTGATGGGCCTCTTCGGCCGCAAGTTTACCAGCAACAGCCTCATCACGCTCCTTTTCGGCCATAGCAAGTCGAGTTTTTAACAACTCTATCTCCAAGTTTTGAGAGCCGGTCTGTTCCCGCAGCTGTACGGTTTCAGCACGATATTCTTCTATGACCTTCTCCTTGTAAGCAAGCTTATCTTCGACTGCCCTTTGACTAGCATGCGCATCTCGTACTTGTTGCTGAAGCATGCTCTCCTTTTGGGAAAAGGAAGTTGATGAAGTAACTAATTCTTCCTTAAGCTTTTCCATTTCTGCTTCCAGCTTTTCGTTATAAGAAGCAATACTTCTCATTTCGACGTCATGCTGTTCGAGAGTCTTCTGCCACTCAGCCTTATCGTTCTCCATTGTGAGCATGGCCTCGAGATTGGCTCGGTTAACTCTTTGAAGCTCATCGACAAGTTTTTGCCAGTTTGACATTCTTTCGATATCGGTCCTGACAGTATCAAGATTTCGCAGCATAGCCGATTTGTCGAGAGGAACCAAGTCGAGATCAAATCGAACCCCTCTCAGGCACCACTGAGGGAATCGACTTTGAAGAGTGGGAGGACCTTGCCCAACTTGGTATGCGGGCCGGTTAATGATTGCTTGAATGTCGGAGCGAACGGGAGCAGGAGATTTAGCAGGAACATGTTCAGAAGCTATCGGCATTGTTTCTTCAGTAAGTCTAGCCCGCTTGCTTGAAGAATCGTCTATGTGACTCTTTCCTCTCTCATCATGAGCTTTTCTCTTTTGGGTATCATCATCCCTGTGGGGAAGATCATGTCTTTCTTCTTTCCTTCGGCGACGTTCTTCATATGCTCGTCTCTCGTCGGCTTTCCTGATGGCCCTCTCTTCATCCGATTCTCTGTGAGAAGGGAGGTAACGCCTATAATCATACTGGCTACGCCTCCCGTAGCGCTGGAAATCATCATAGTACGAGCCGCTGCGCCCCATAGGAGAATCTGGAATAAAAATAATAAGCTTTAGAAATCTTTAAAGTACAAGAAGATAAGTGCATAGAAGTGACGAGAAATCCAAAGTGTCGTGTAACGTGTAAACTACGCGCATCGAGTTACAAACCACTCTGTGGAATAGAGGTAGTGATAACTTGAGTAGGAGGAGTTGACATTTGTTGAAAAGAAGATGTCGCCTCGATTACAGAAGAGACAGTTTTAGAAACATCATCTTTGAAAAGTTCTTGAGATGTCACAATTAAATCGCTCAACCCCTCAAAAACATCATCGCCATCTTGTTTTTTGGAGCTTGCTTTCTTAACTCCTTCACTAGTAGATCGAGGGGGTTCTACCTCTTCAGTAACTGGGGCAAGTACAGACTTGTCAGATGGCCCCGCAACATCTTTCGGAATTGAACACTTAACTAGTGAAGTTTCTATAGAGGTTCCTCCCTGCAAGTGCTCTTTAGTGGAGACTGGGGCATCAGGAGTGCTCGTCGGAGAATCAGGAACCTCCGTTGGAACTTCATGTATTTGAGTGGAACGAGAAAGATGTAGAAGCTCAAACTGATGAAGAAGTTCTTCTGTCAATAGAAATTTTGCGCTTCTTTCTTCAGCTGCCACAGTGCTTAGCCTTTCAAAAACTGACTTGTGGCTGGAATCTCTAGAAGGAGGAGGAAGTGCTGGAAAAATAAGGAATGGAATCAGCATCTAGCAATACGAACCAGGTAAAACTTAGAATAAAATTAAAGAGAAAAAAGATCTCACTTCCTACTCTCCAGTCTGCGTAAAATTCTGCGGGGCAACGAATGTAGAAGTATTGATTCAGGAATCCATGTGCACTCTCCGGCAAATCCAAAATAAGTTTGCGGTTCCTCGCACCTCTTACAAGTACAATTGAAGGATGGTCCTTGTTCTTCGCAAAAGTGCACAAGTAACAGATTTCCTCAAAACTCGGAAGACGATCAAGAGTCCTCCTGAACAGAACACACAATCCCATCAAAATAGCATAGCCATTGGGGTGCAGCTGAAAAGGAGAGATCGTCAGTCGAAGTAGGATTTGCCGGAGAAATTCATTAAAAGGAGGAATTGCTCCACTCAAGCACATTTGTCGATTAATGGCAACAAAACCGTAAGGTGGTCTATCAGCAGAGTCATTTGGTCCAGGGAGTAAAACTTCTGCCTCGGCAATGCCAAATTGAACGCATAATTGATTAAGCGCCCGCTGTTTCAAAAGGGTAGGAGTTCTTTCCGGAGGATTCTCTAGTGGAATAGCAATCGGGAAAACCCCTTCAGCGTGTTCTATCATCTCTTCTTGTTGAGACATCATTCTACATAAGCGACTGGATGTTCAGATGAGAAGGTGCACGTTTCCTAAAAAGTGTGAAGTGTTGTGCAGAACTAAAAAAAAAAGAAATCAAACATAACTGAAATTGAACTAGTTGACAATTAATCGACTATGAGATTTCAGGACTTGTTAATATAAAGCTCAAGTGTAGTGTTAATGCGAACGAATCAACTTTAACTGGATATTTTAGTTTTGCTTTAACACTTCATTTAAATTCATTAGTTCACAGTATCTCATTCACACAGTTCATTTAAGTTGATTACTCTTTATCAACTAATCTGTCATTCGATGTGGGCAGTCAATGGCAGTATAATCGTCCCAGTTTTTTGCAAATATTGCGTTTAACAGGTTAATTAGCATTAGAGATAATCTACAACAAAGTGCAACAGAATTCAAGGTCAAACAATTCAACCAAGTCTTCACAGAATTTCACAAGTCATAGGTCGTCCAGCGACCTAGCATAGGTCAGGGCTTCATTAGGTCGCATTGTGCAAGTTCAAGGGGTTCAAAACAATGCAAAATTGTTCAAGTCCTAGCTCGGCTGCGACCTAGAGCCCATACCGCAAAAGAATTAGGTCGTTGACATGTCGAGTCCCTCTGCAGTCATTCAGGAATCTAGGTCAACAAGTTCTTAAGTCGCACTTTAGTTCAGAGTAAGATGGTCCAGATCTGTTTAAGTGTAAGGTCAGCCGCGACCTAAGATTTCAATCATCATGGAACTTAAGTCGTTACTTTTTAGGTCGTTATGAGGTCGCTCTGCTTTAAGTTTTATCTCATTCAAGAGGGAGTTAGATCATTAGTATTAGGTCGCATGGTTCACATTCAAGCAGACACCCCTAAGGTCGATTCCCCACTCACACACTGCTAGATCATCACTACCATTAACCCGTTAACCCATTAGAGCCTTCCTCATCTCTTCCAAATTTATAAACCAGCTAATTTGAATCACTGTAGTTTACCATCTTCCTCCCACATCCTCACAGATCACTCGAAAAATCCAATCCAAATTGCCTCAGATCCACCATACATCGGATAATACTGCTATATCCACAAGAATCACCACGATAACTCAATCAAGAGGAAAATCGAATCGTGACTTATGGGAAAAAGCAGCATACGAAAATGCATTAAGAATGACAAGTGGAATATTCGTGGTTTGATGATGGATGTGATCGAATGTTGATAGAACTCACTTACGCAATCTGGTGATGGAAAAGTTGAAAGATTGAGCTGATTAGAATCGTCCTCGAGAAGTTCAGAAGCTTGTTAGTGGCAGAATGGATGTTGAAGTAGATGAAGAGGGGAGGGAGCGACCTACGGTATTTATATTCTAGGACAGTGGAACGCGAACCGACACTACGCGACCTAATTTTCTCCTTAAGTCGTTTGCGACCTAGCAATTCTTCAGAATGCGAGTTAAGAAAGTCGAAGCACACGACCTACGACCTAGGCGTATACTTCGAGGGGCAAATGTTAACTCCCCTTCATTAGCGACCTAAGACCTAAAGACATGGAACGACCAAGCTATAGGAATGGTCTAGCGACTTAAAGATGTCTCGACCTAGAGAGGAGAGCGACCTATCAAGCTCAGCGACCTAAAGGTAGCTGCGACCTAAAGTGTTGCGACCTAAGACTGTCTCGACCTAAAGGTAGCAGCGACCCAAAAAGGCCACGACCTAAAAGAACAAGCAACCTAAAAAAGGGGACGATGTAATTACTGAAGTAACCCAGCGACCTAAAGGTAGCTGCGACCTAAAGTGTTGCGACCTAAAGATTGTCTCGACCTAAAGGCAGCAGCGACCTAAGGAAGGTCGTGACCTAACTACAGAAGCGACCTAACTTCTCCAGTAACACAACGACCTATAGAATTTAGCGACCTACAGGCTCACCAAACTTACGACCTAAATCATATGCGACCTAAACAAAGCCATAGCCTACCGACCTGAGAATGAAGTGGTCTCAGCGACCTAAATCTCAGCCGACTTACGACCTAAAACAAGTCGTACGCGACCTATCAACTCGCTGAGAAAAGAGCCGAGCACAATTGAGATAAGTCAGATCCCATCCCCTAGGTCGTTGCCCACCTACGACCTACTTTAGGTCGAAGACGACCTAGCACTTGGAGATAAAAATACTGCCCAACGACCTAACGGAGTACTTCGACCTAAGGAAGGTCACGACCTAAGAGATTCAACGACTTAAGAACTCCAGCTATGACTACAGAAAAGTTCTCACGACCTATGAGAGGTCGCTAATGACCTAGGATAAGTCGCTCTTGACCTATCTGCATGAATAAAGAAGCCGCCTATGCCATGCCGCTAGGGGATAGGTCGTTTACGACCTTGGACTTGTACAAATCAGCACGTATGTTCTTATGGAAGGAAGGCCAGTGCTTTTTAGGTCGACTGCGACCAACGACCTTACTAAGGTCGGTCACGACCTACGACCTAACTCCGATAAAAGCCTATAAATACAGCCCTAACTCGAACTAGGGGAGGACTTTTTGGCTCACTCTCTTCAAGCGCCGATACTCTGCTGCATTCCGAACCAATCTAACACTTGAAGCTCTCAAGACACTAAGAACGCTACAAACAACTTCAAGAAGAGATCACATGCATCCAACATGGATTCGAAAACTCTCATCTTCATCGAAGTTTAGGCTACTTGTTCTAAGTCTCTTGTAATTCAAAGTGTATAGTACTTGGGAAGAATTGTATCAGCTTGTAACGAGATCATTAATAAAAGTACTTAAAGTGGACGTAGGCTATACCCTTAAGCCGAACCACTATAAAATTGTTGTTGTTTACTGCTTTTCTGCTATTATCTGCTTGTAATCTGTTCCCGAGCTATCGGGTGGTGCTTTCACAACTATAACTCATACACCGGGGTGTTAGCGTTCAAATTTTAGCGTTAACACAAACTTTTATATTAAAAATCTCTTTTTAATTCCTCTACAATTAAAAAAAATATTTATGGTATTTAATATTTCCACAGTTAATTTCCATGCCATTATATCATTTAAAATTTTACAACACACAATAATCCTGCATTTATATAAATATGAAGAATACTAACATATTTGAGGAATCTAGTTGGATCCCTCCAACCTGTTTTCCTTGCATCTACAGATGTTAGACAAAACTAAAAATATCAATCTCACTTCTAGGGGTATATCGCAGTATACAGGGTCATCCGCTATTATGCGGGTTGCATAGTGTAATGACCCGTAAATTTCTTGGATTTAATTTGGTTGAATTAATGAGTTTTGTAATTAAATTTAGTAGAAATAAAAACTTTATAAACAAATATTGAAATGAACGCTAAATTAAAATATATAAATGGTGACTTGAAATCTATTTGCTAACAATTTGAATAAATTTTAATAAATAAAATGGGGTAAGTATTATACCTGGGTATGAATTTCATTCAAAGGGAATTAACTAATATGTTAATGTAAATTAAGAAGATATTGGAATAAATGATAATTCCATTCATACTTGTAAGCAGTTATTATAAGTTGCATGTTGAAATGGTTGATTGAATTAGAATTTAAAATTTAATTTAAATGAAAAAAATATAAAGGTTTACAATAACGGAAATTTAGGTAATAAAGTTAGAACAAGTTGATAAGTAATAACCAAAATAAGGGAATAGTATTAATGTAAATAAAGTGAAATAAATTGGATAGAGAGAAGTAAATGTAAGCACTTAATAAATTAATTAATGTGGATTTCAATAAATGGTAATTGAATAAAAGTCAACGTTCTCTAAGTAATCATATTACTTGCTGGAAAGTAATACGTAATTAATTGAATGTGATTACGAAATATAAACTTTGTGTATACACGAGATTTTTAATGGTGGTTGTTAAGTAATAAACCTATAAAGGCATGTAAAGGAAATAGGTAACAATCTATATGTTGTTTATTTCATTTAGTATGTTAAACTAAAATTTGGGAATCAGATCTCAATTAAGGGAAATTAAGTTGTGCGTTAATTTAAAATAAAATCTAATAAATATTACATTAATAAGGAATGTAGTACAAATGGTTAGGGATTGTCAACTTTGGTAAAAAGGGATTGGACTTAGGAAACTTTGTTAATTGAGTTTAAAACCTTAATAATACGCGTAATTGACAAGATTCGCATTTTTAAATATAACCGTTGATACAAACCTAAGATGTATATACGAGTATAAGTGTAATGAAATATAAACAAATGTTAAGTATGCTTATAGGATAAAGATCATTGAATAAAAAGAATGGGAATCAACATTTAATTATTTATTTGAATTTAATTAAGATAATATGATTTATTGCAATAAAATGGATTTAATATTTAAAAATTACGTAAATATAAATTTAGATGAAATTTGGAGATATTTACGTAATAGAGTATGAATCCAATGGCAATCTCATCCATTGGATACTAATAGATTGAATAATTAAATGAAAGTCAATTAAAAGGAATTTTTGCAAATTTAATTTTTAATTTGCGAATATAATGAAATTGAAATTTAACGCTGAAATGAATAAATTTGTTAACTCTAAATTTACATCTAGATTTGGTTTAGTTAATATGAGGGATTAAGAAAATAGAAGTGATTAAGATTGTCGATTTCAGAATTTAAATAGGAAATTTGATTTAATCAATTTATTGTAAATTTATTTAATTAACATAAAAAATAACCATTTTGGCCACTAACACGGATTTCGACGAAACAAGTTTCACCGGATCCGTAATGGTGAATTATTATAGGATTTCAAGTTTCGTAACGATCGGACATGTCATTTGATCGTACGGACTCAAAACGCCTTGAAATAAATGAAAGTGAAATCAATTTGAAATCGACTTGAAAATATTGATTTCAGCATAACTTCTTCATACGATGCAATTTGGACGTGAAACCTTTTCCATTGCGTTTAGAATATTTTGAAACATCTATTTTGATATATGAATTTAACCAATTTCGTTCCGGGGTCAGAACGGGCTTTTTGGGCCACGTTAGCGGCAGCACGTATATCTATCAACCTGATCCATTTATTTTTTAACTTTATCTATAAATACCCTATTGAACCCTAGCCTCCGCCTATTCTCATTTGTCTACGTGTAAATTTCATCAGCTCCTCCCCTTTTTCCAATGGCTGCAAACCCTAAATCCAATTTCAAAATTCAAAAACCAAATCCAAAGCCTAAAATTCAAAATGCTCAGAAAATTCTGGAAGAAATATATATCGAACATCTCGACGATTCAAATCAGCGTCTGCTGTTTTTTTTTCGAAATTACGCTTCGAATCAGCGGGAAATCATGGTCAAAGGTCAAAATTTCAAAACCCATATGGTGATTTGGGCGTTTTTGATTTGGGCAGCAATCGAGAAATTCCTTTCTGGGTATCGAAGAGCTCGACAAGGGGAAGCTAACGTTGGTAGTCGGGAGGGCTAATTCGATCGTAGGCGCTCGAATTTGGCGATTTAGGGTTTCGAAAACCCTAAACGGCGGCGGCGGCGACCTGGGGGTGCCGCGGTGGTGTCGGCCGGTAGAGGGGGAGATGGAGGTCTCGTCGATGGCGGCGGCCCGTTGATAAGTGGTCGGAGGCTCGTCGAAATCTCGGTCAAAATGGGGCTTACGTGCGTTCGTTTGCAGTGAAGAGGAAGGGCTCGTTTCTGTTCGCATGAGGAAGGACGCGCAAATTTTTGTTGATGACGAGGTATATGTTTTAGTTGGGTAAGTTTACTATGTTTTGTTTTAAATTTAATTTTGTTTCAAGCGATTTAACACGTGTAACATTCTCATACGAACTCAGTTTCACGTGCAAATTTTTTTGTTAGGATCGTAATAAAATTCCGGACGCTTTGATGCTGGTTTGGACGAATTTGGAGACTGTCAAATTTTTGGGTTTAAATCAGATTTTTTATTCGATTTAAATTCAAAAGGTGAGTGTTTTAATCCACTCACAACTTCTAAAATTTCTTATGTTGTTAGATTAATATATGATGTGATTTGAAATTTATCTATGTTCGTTTGGCATATTTTTATCATCATCTCAGTTAATTGCATTGGTTTAAATTAAATTGTTATTTATTTATTTATTGCATATTAACTGTCAGTTAGATTTATATTTATTTATTGTATATAAACTGCCAGCCAAACAGTTATAATTTATTTTGAATATAAACTGATAGTTGGTACCAGTTATTTATCACCTGTTATATATGGATGTATTGTTTGAATTTGGATGATGATGTGATAAATGAATGTATGATTTCGATGAATGAATGGATGTTTATTTATATTAACTGCAAGCTATTATGCATTTCATTTCATTTGGGACTGCGGTTTGAAATGATATATATAACCGTAATTTTTATTTTAAACTATGGATTGAAATGATAAATATCTATATCACTTAACCATAGGATAGAAAATATTATACAGACACCGTCGGTCTATATATATAAATATTTTGAAAATGATTTCTATGGTTTGGATAGGATACGGTTTAATAAATATTTATTTTTGATATTATATAAATATTATTTTATATATACCTATATGGTTAAATTATTGAATTTATGTTATGTATAAGTTTGTTAAATAAAAACAAATAAGTCGAATAATGGAGTTTGATTATTTATATTATATGGTTAAATACGTGTGAAGATATTTTGTATATATATATAGTTTAATGGTTTAAATCAATTAAGATTGGAAGGTGAATTAGAAATTTAATTGGAATTGAGCGTATTTAAGAATTTAACTCCATAAGTTGATGTAGAACTTATAGCTTGAAATTTTAAAGTATGATATGTATAACTGAAATTTTATTCAAGATGAATTAAATGAATATTTCTATTATAAATGAATTAAAGGAAATATTTAGTTATAGGTAATTTGAGTTTTATTTAAATGATTATGGATTTAGTATGCGATATTTCAAAACTAAATAACTGGACATTTAATTGTTGAATAATAATTTCCAGTTTAATTTTTGGAAGTGTAATACTCAAAGTTTGAAATATATTAAAATTGAAGTAGTTTTGAAAACTGAAGTGAATTTAAAATGTATGGATTTAGACTAAATTTAAAATGAATAAATTTGTAAAGCCGTGGAAATTATTTACTTTATAAAGTAATATAAAATCAACTATTTTACATACTATGGAATATCCAAACCATTTAAGTTTTGGAAGTTATGGTTTTAAAGCTATGAAGTTCGAAGTTTATGTTTTGAAAGTTATAATTCAAATGTTTGGTTTCCAGATATTATAAATCTTAAAGCAGTATGATTTTGGAAAAGAAATATATTTGAAACAAAATGATATTATATTAATTTGGGTTTTTATAAAAATAATATCAAATGAGTTTGTTTTGAAATGGAAAGGATATCGTATTTATATGATTTTGAAATAGATATTATATTCTGGTTTTGAAAGTATAATTATTTTTAAATGACCGCGGTGTTATAATAACGATTGGTTGTTGAAGAGATCGGGATCAGAAGTTGTCATACTCTCTGCCAACTTCGAAAACCAATTTAACAACCATGTACGCTGTGGAGATTCCAGAATGAAGTAGGATGATGGCGGCGTTTCCTTTGAGGTAAATACGTGGACCCAACTCCCGTGAGTTGGCATAAGGTGGCTAAAACAGGAGCGATCGACGGGTTAATATGGTAGCACCTTTGATCGGACACTTCACTTCGATGCTATACTCTGACTTTGGATTGTTTCGGTGGCCGCCTTCACTTTTGATTTCTTTGATTTGGGGGATTTTGTCCGAGGTGGGCGGTAGCTACACGCTATGCGTTACCACCAACCCGGAAGCGTAATTGGTATATCTACCCTGGCGTTGTCTAGTTGTGTCGTGTCACCTACCCTATCGCGCCTTGTACGAGTTTGGATTTCTCCCGTAGCCCGTGTGGTATCCTCTGGTGGCTTCCCACTCAGGAGGGACTATGATATTGGATGGACTACTGGGACTATTATAGTGTTAAGGGGGAGATTGGGTAACTCCTTAACGCTGTTTAAAAGTATGTTTATTTTACCATTAGACACTATTATAATAGCGTAATATACTACATAGTAAATAGTTTAACGGATCCTTAGGAGATGTAAATCCCGAACATCTCTTGGGTTACTGTACTCATATCTATTTCTGTTGATTTAACTTACATAAGATCTTTTAGTACTGACTCAAGTGTTTTGTCTTTTCAATTCGCTCAGGTCAGTCCGAGCGTTTCAGGATTTTTGAAGATTTTATTCTGGACGACGAAGACGAAGATTTGTAGTATTACTATCTACTATATTATTCCACTACACTATTTAATTCCGCTGCATTGATATTTATTGGTATGTGAACTCCGATATTTATTGTATAAAGAAGAATCAAATGTTTTGTAAATAGTTTTATGAACTGTATATTGATTATTATAATTTATCATTCCGCTGTGAGGTTTTGTTTTATTTTTATTTCTTCTTTGTTTTTTTCTTATTTACCCCATAACAATCCACCCTTCCGTATGGTCTGAATTGGCACGTGTGCCGATTTAAAGTGTGCGAAAAGGCGGGACATTACACATAGGGTCTCATCCGCTATAATGTGTAGGAATATCACTCCAATATTAATATATATACTACTATATATATAAAGACATCTATAGATAATTATAAATTTGTCAATCAATCAAGCATCCAACAATTTTAAATTTAAACATTTAAATTTGAATATGGAAATCCAAATGAGTGAGGAATTCTCACCATGATTTTCGAGTTGTTAATCGTTCAAATTCAAATTCTTTCGCTCGGAATCCACAGCTTCAAATTCCTATACGGTTGATTCTGTTTGGTATAATCTTGTACAAGCAAATTTCGAATAATCTAAATTAACGATTCAATTTTTTCCCCCACTAATTATTCAATTTAACCCAATTACTTATCGACGAATTTTAAAAATCTTAAATTGACAAATTAAATTATCTTTGTACGCGACAAAGCTTCCAACATCGCTCACACTGGACTTCACCTCAGCCAATGTGATGCTGCTCTCAACACTGTACATGACATTGTACATGGCACACATACTCCATCCACTTGAATGACCGCATCGAGCCCAGCCTCTTACCCAAACATGTCCACGACCATAGCACGCGACCCAGTTTCTTCCAAATAGCCTCGACCACCATACGCGCGCTCATGATTCAATCGACAAGCTAGCCTTCAATACTCGATGAACCATACTACCCATAAAACCCTAGCTTCCCAGTCGAACGACCCAACACTTGCGCAAGCGGCACTCCACCAACGCCTCGCGTCTTGCCTCAGGCCGTGGCTTCGGCCTCCCTTCGTGATCCCTTTTTTTATTAAACGAATTGATTTTCGTTTTCTGTTGGACTGGAAATTTGATTTCGATCGAAGAGGATTGAATTCCCCTTTTTTCTATCTTGAAACAGCTGGAAGAAATGAAAAGCGGGTGTGATTTGAAGAAGGGACGATAGCGTAAAATTTGGAGTTAGCGTGTTTTTAACGATTTAAATTTGATTGATGTAAAGGAAAAGGTGGGACGTGATTTGAACGTGGCTAGGCAGCTGACTTGATATTATTTGATTATATATAATTTTATTTAATTATAAAATACCTCGTTATAGTAGCTTAAAATTTTAATCTCCTATCGAGGCGTGCCGCTAGGCGTTCATAACGTTATACCCCAACTCCAAACGAAATGGAAAAGGTTTCGAGTCATGATTCTATCGCATGGAGAAGACAGTTTTTTGGACCCAATTATTATATTAAATTTCGGTATTAATTTTGACGCATTTATATCCCGTATGACCAAACGATAACTCCAAACTCCCTGAAATTTGAAATCGATGATAATACACTATTACGGATCCAATGGAACTGGTTTCGTCGAATTCCAAGACTCTGCCTCGCAAGGCTATTTTTAAATGTCAATTTGAACAAACTATTTTTAAAACTGAACAAATCAATATTAAATTCAATTTAAAAACTTTTATTATCTTCATTATTATCAATATAAATTTTACAGGCCTTTAAATTATTTTTATAGAGCTTAAAACTCAAGATACAAAAATTTAACCAATATTCAACTATAAAATTCAATAATTAATTTATTCAATATATCGGTATATTTAAATTATGAATTTATTTTATAATAAAAACCCAAATTTTCATATTCAAAATCAATCTATATTCAGATTAAATATTTAAAATCATTTAAGTATTCCAAATCAAGCATCGCAAAATCCGGGTCGTTACATTTCTCCCCTTTTAAAATAATTTCGTCCCCGAAATTGCTAAGGCAGGAAAATGCTCCAAACCCATTAACTTATTTAAAACCCTCTCAGTTGAATCCCAATATTCACTTCTCTAATCTTTTGTTCTGTCCAAAAAAATTAGTTTTCAATTCAAATTCCAGAATCCTTTATTTCAATTCCAATTTGAAACCAATTCGTCGTAAACAAAAAATTTCCAAAAAAATTTCTAACACTCTAAATTTTCAAAAGTTTTGGCAGAGTCTTCTTTGTACGGAGAACCTTTTGCAGTTTGACAAGAGAGATAAATATATACACATCGACCCACACGGTCGGAAAACAAAAATAGATATCAACATTTATATATTTGATGTATTTAATCCGAAAGCGTATATTATTTTAGCATTTTTAAGCATTATTAAGCGAACAATTAACTTCATATGCAAATACGTAACCGAAATCTAGTCCGACAGCCTCTGGTTACTTGTACTTACTCAATATAAACCACGTATGTACCAAATATGAAAGCTCAACAACATTCCATTCATTTAGATAGTTAAAATGCATAACTTCATTAATCCATCATTCCAACATATATTACATGAAATTTAAGGTTCCGATACTAGTTTAATTACTTCGAATCGATCCATATATCATTGTAACTACCCGTAAATTTTAATAAATTAATTGGCTAAGTTAATAATGTTTTGGAATCTAGTTTAGAAAGAAATAAAAATTTAGTGTAACGACCCATAAATTTTTATAAATAAATTGGCTAAGTTAATAAGGTTTTGGAATTGAATTTAGAAAGAAATAAAAAATTTATAAATTTATAATGAAGCAAATGTTAAAAATGAAATGCAACCATGGAAATTTAAGCTAACTATTAACGATTGAAATGAACGCTAAAATAAAATATAGTAATGGAATTAAAACTAATTATTAATAATTTTAATAAAATTCTAATAAATGAAGTAGTGAAAGTGCTATGGCTGGATATAAATTGAATATGAGGAAATAAATGTGAGTATTGGATTAACTAATAAATATATACACTGTTAACAGTAATTGAATATAGATTAAGGAAATATGTTAATGCAAATTTATAATTAATGAACTTGGATGAACATTCCAATTAAATAAAATAAGTTAAACGTTAAGACTGAGTTATAAATGGAATATAAAAAAAGACAAATGTAGTTATTGTATAAATGTGTGAAATAATAGGATAGATGGTAAATTGTTGTAGAGAATAACCATACAAGTATTATAAAGAGTATATTGTGATAAACGGTTATTTCGAATAAAAGTAATTAAATATTACTTTAACGAAAATGAATGTTGTAACGGATAGGGTGAATGTAAATTGAATAGAAACGTAAGTTTATTTATAAGGTAGTAATTGGTGTAATAAAAAGAATGTGACCAAGTTAATAAATTTATTGAGAATATTAATTGTAATTGGATGTAGATTTAAAGTAATAATGTTAATACAAGGTAAGCAATGATAATTAAAGTCAATAATAAATGAATTGTAAGGATGTAATCTAAGCTAAATTTTCGATAGATTGCATGTGATTACGATAAATAGAAATTATGTTGTAACAGGCCAAGATTTTTCAAGCATTTTATTCTTTTATTTATAAAACCTTGAAATTTGTCATAATATAAAATTTTAATTTGATTAAATCATTTCCCAAAATTCTAAATATAAAATGAAAGTTTCTGAAATTTTTAACTTTGTTTAAAAGATAACCTTAATTGGAATTTTAATATAAAAAAATGGATTATCTACTTTCTTTAAAAATTTGTAATAGTTTGTTCATTTGAATAATAAAACGCTTTGTAAATGGTAGATTAATCAGAAGAATGTAAGCATGTTAAGGAATAACTTTTAAGAATTCAGTATATTAATAAACTGCTAAATTTCGCGTTTAAAAGGGTACGTTATTTGATGGAAAAATAACCTATAAATAGGAATACGTATTTATTTAAAAAAGCGCTACTTTGGTATTAATTTGGATGTATATTTTGCATGGGTCCTACGCATTTTAAAATTCATACCGCAATATATATAAATGAATAAATCAGTTAAAGAATTTTGCTATAGCCAAACGTTACACTTCCCATAGCATTCAATTTGTTTTAAGTTTGTTATAAAATCTTTACCATAATTATTTTTGCCGTTCTTTATAAATCAACGCCATCTAAATATTTAGTGCTTGCCTTTTTCTTTCCCTGAACCAACGCAATCACGTATGAAATTTATTGCCACTTCTCTACTCTTAATTCACGCAAGTTGTTATAAAAAAAGGGAAACGTTCGAATTTTAAGATCGTACTTCCTTACCATCTTTTATCAATCAATGCAAACAATTTATTTTCTTACCATGCTTCCTCCCGCAATCAACTCTTAGAGCTGAAAATTTTTCAACGTTCCTTCCACTTCGGTTTCAAAGGAAAGTGTAAATTGCTTGCCTTCTTTATTTCAATCAAAAAAATTAAATACCTGCCTGACCGTGAGAATATAAATTTTTACCTATTCCTTCGCCAAAATTCACGCAAGTTTTATTATCTATAAATACCATACCCGTTCTCATAAACTTCCATTTACCTCCTATGATCTTCTCGTGAGCTCTTGCATGCAATCAGGTAATGGGTTCAAACCTTTCTCTTCTTCTTTTATTTTTCTTTACTGTCATTCTTTGTTTCCTTACTTTGGCAATTTTATTTTGTTATCAATTGCTCCACTGCCCCTTAAAAATGCTCGACCTGCACCCAATTTTCTCCACCATCACGGCACGACTCGTCTATAACACAAAACCACCTCCATTCGGCATCACCTTTGTGTGATATCATCGGCTAAACACCCCTGCTTGGATCGAATATGGGCATGTAGGCCGAGTTGCATGAATACATTCGACAAGCTCTTGTTTTGGGCGTCTGTATGTATCACAGCGCACCTATATGGGAAGGACGAGGTGGGCTAAAAAAAAAAGGAAGAAACCAAACATCTTTTTGCATTTTAACCTCCTACATGCTGTGGGTCGTTAGCCTCTGCTGTGTCGTGCATATTACATGCGCCTTTCAAAGAAAAAAAGTATATACAAATAAAAGGTTTGAACCCCGTACGTGCGTGCATTCTAGCAAAGATGGGAAGGGACGTGCAGTTTGAAAAAAATTAGGGATAGTGGAAATATGCATGCATTGCCGAACAGGAAAGTGGATGTTTTCAGGTATAAGAAATTACTGGGTATAGGTGATTATCTTCTAGGTAGTGAGAAATGTACGTGAGTTTTAGTTTAAAAAAAAAGTGTACGACACCTATTGTCAAAATATGTTGTTTGCCCACTTTTTTTTCAGCTATTGCCTAAATATCCCCTTGTACTTTCACGGGTTACCTAAAAAAAATTTGGCCGAGCATGGGTTAGGTGGTGGAACGGTCGATTCGGATTGTTTCCATTCGTCCCTATGTGTTTCGAAATTTCGTGTTAAAATTTTTTTCTTAGTTTTGATGTTGAATTTATTCGTTTCCTTTTTCAAGAATAAAAAATCTGGTCGCAGCCTTCGCATCTATTTGAACGTGCTTCTGTGCATTCTCTTTTTCAAGTGTTACCATCATCCTTGAATCAAAATCTTCGACGGAAATAAGGTGAGTATTTCTCACCAGACAAACGTACTTGTATGTCTGTGAATTAATCACAAGTGTAATTGCAAAATTTATTTTAGTTAATTTTATCTGCCTATGATATAAACTTAGGATGTTGAAACCCCATTATTTAATTGACACATCATCGGTTGTATTATCTATTGTTATATTATTGCAGTTATACTATTTAATTCTTATTTACTATTAATCACACTGCAAGTTCCCTATAAAAATAAAGATCATTATAGGTTGAAATGATAGGCCTGAACAACATTTATATTTCATTTATTTATTTAGTCATTTTAACTTGGGATTGCGGGTTTGAAATGATAGAACCCGGTTTTCTTTGGAATTTACGGATTGAAATGATAGTATCAGTATCACTTAACCTAGGCTCGAAAATATTATACAGACCCGCGGTTATATATACACACACACATATATATGTATGTATATGTATGTATTTTTATTAAATTTTTAAATAATTCTTTGTTTAAAAATTGGATTTAAATGATTTTTATATGTATAATATTATACTAGTCATATATGTAAATAATATTAGAATTCAAAGTATGGGTTTAGATGAAATTTGGACTTGTAAAACAAGTAGAATTTAAGTTAAGAAATAATCTATGAAATTTGGTATAACTTGAATATAAAGCAGATAAAAATAAGTTAAGTTTTCTATGAATTAAATAGTTAGATTTGTAAAAGATGGAAATTGAAATTTAACTTGATTTAGAAATGGAAGGCTATTTTTGGAAACAAAGGTAAGGTAAGAAATTAATTGGAAATTTGTTTATGTTGGATATGGGAATTTAACTAAATTATAAGTAAAATTTATATAAATTTTTGCACCTGATTTTATTAAATATAAGAGAAGTTAGATATTTATTTATAAAATATACTTTATAAAAATCATAATTTATCGAGAAATTTAAATGACTATTTAAGAGGTGGAAATATGATTTATAGATTAAATTGGGTAAATTATGGTTGAAACCATATTGAAGTTAAAATTTTAGGTCACTCAAATGAACTAAGGTATAACCTTGGAGACATATTGGATTTTTATTTTAACTTCACCTTTTTCAATATAGCATTTGATTCAAATATAAATATTTTGGAATTTACAAACCACGGGTATTGTAACGACCCAGGATTTTTATTAATTAAAATTTGAATATTTAATTAATTTTAAATATATAAAAGTGAATTTATAAGTCAAATAAATTTTTATTTGAATTATTGGATTTTTAAATCGGTAATTTAATATGTTAAATTATGGAAATAATTGAAAATATAGATAAATATGATTGAAAATGATTTGTGAAATTTTATTTTATCATATGGGAGTTAGAACGATATTTTAGAACTTTTAAAATCGAATTAAAAGTTAATTTGTGAAAATTGAATATTTTAATATTAAAATCGACTAGTGAAAATAGTCAATTTTTGAACAGTCTCAGAATTGAACGAAACCAGTTCCATTGGATCCATAATAGTTAGTTATTACCGGATTTCAAATTTCGTGTCAATCGGAGCTATCGTTTGATCGTGGCAGCTCGAAACGCATCGAATTATTTTTTAATTTAAATTTGACGAGTGAAAATAGCCATTTTTCAAAAAGTCTCGGATTTCGACGAAACCAGTTTCATCGGATCCGTAATGTGATATTATTGTAAGGTTTCAAATTTCAAGTCAATTGGATTTACCGTTTGTCCGTTACAAATTAAAACGCCTAGAAAATCACTTAAATCGGTTTAATTCAAATTGAGCGTTTACAGCCATAACTCGCACATACTTCCGAATTAGCTTCCGAAACCTGTTCCATTGTGTCCGGAACGTGGGGTAAACCCTAGAAACGCTGGTTACGGCGCGTAAATCGGAGTTCGGAATTTCCGGGATGAATAGTGTCGTTCGTTCTTCTATAAATAGACCAACATCTCTCTCTCTTCATTAAAAAAAAAAAAAACAAATCAAACCCTAGCCGCCAGTTGCAACGGATGGCCAGAAAACTCTCCCCTTCCCTCTCTTTTATCTTTCAATCCGTCGACAATTAGGCTAAAGTTTCAACTAGGGAATTGAAGAGGGCGGTGAGAGCTAGAGATTCAACGGTTATGATCGGAAACGGAGTCGTGTGGAGGAAGCTACAGGGCCGCGTCCATCTGCAGTTCACCCTCGTGATGCGTGCTACCTAGGAGGCCGAGCTCCACCATAGGGGGGCCGAACATAGTGCAAGACGAGTGCTACGCGATGGTGGTTGTGTGATGGAGTTTAGTCGTGAGATGGTGTTGCAAATTGTAACCCTAATCCTAAGAGTTGGGTTCGGCCATAACGTGTATAACCTGGAGGTTGTTGCGTGATGGGGAAGGAGAAGGGAGGGGCCTTGGATGCAGATCACACGGCCTGGAATGGTTTGAGATTTTAAAAAAATAAAGTTAGTTATAAATTTGTGTACATAAATCGTGTACAAACTTCAATAATTCATAACTTTTTCATACGAGGTCGAAAAAATGCAAACTCGGTTGCGTTGGAATCGTATGGACGAGCACTACGCGATGGAGTTGGTTTGGAGTCGTTTGGAGTTAGTGAGAATTTTGGGTAAAATTAAACGTCCGTTTAATTTTATTCGAAATAAATCGCTAAAACGGAAAAATAAATCAAGGTGAGAATTTCTCACTCAATCGAATCAGTTTCGATTTTATTTTAAATAGTTAGATTTAAAATATTTGAATGCATGTTTGAATGTTGATTAATATCTATTGATTGTTAAAATAGACATTATACGCCGTTAGTAAGCGGATGTTATTTATTAAAAACATATACCGCGAATATTTCATAAACAGTGAAATTGGTATTATATATAATATCAATATATATATATTGGCATATGTATATATTGCAGTTGTTGATTTCTCGCATTTTTTTTTAGCGGATGAGACCCTATTACGCCGTTATTAAGCGGATAATATTTAATAAGAACATATACCGCGATAATTTCGTACTGGAGCGAAATTGGTATTGTGCTAATGTTTTTGGATGCAGGAAAACAGGTTGGAGGGATCCAACTGGATTCCTCAACAGTATTTATTTGATTTCAGATATTTTGATATTTGATGGACTATCATATCGATATATGATGTCGTTGTAGTCGTGATTGACTATTTGGTGTGTAGCATCATTGGACCAAATTTGAAATTCTAAAATGATTTCGAAGTGATTTTTGAAAGTATACGTTATAAAATATTTTTGGAATTGATTCATTTTAAATAAATAAACGTTATAATTTTTAAAGTTATAAAAATTTTGATTTTTAAGAAATATAGTTAAAAGCTGATTTTTGAAAATAAGGAATTAATGACTTTATAAAATAGTTAAATTAGGATTTCTGAAATAATTGTGAAAGGTTTAAATATAGGATTTATAAAATTTGATTATTTTATAAATCAAAATGATGAAATTATAAAGGAGTTTAAAGACGTTTTTAAAATATTAATATGAATTGATTTATATAAGAGATTTATAAATGGATATTTATAAATTGAGATATTGAAATTATAGAACGAGTTTTTATAAGTGTTTGAATGAAGTGAAAGTGAATTTCATAATTGAATGGAATTTATAGAATTTTATACGGTGAAGTTATAAATGGAATTTTATAAGCAGTAGGTTTATAAAATTTATTAAGTTATTAAAATAATGATTTTGGATAAATGAATGAATCTTATAAGTTATAAGACTTATAATTTGGGAAGTTAAAAAGAACGATTTTGTAAAATAATCGTTTTATAAGTAATTAACTTATAATATGAACTTGTAGTTTATAATTGAGTTATAAACTGGAATAGGTTAATAAAAGAATTTATAAAAAGGAAGTTTTTATAAATAAATAGAATGGAATTTATAAACGTTGTTTATAAATTCGCAAACAACTTATTTCGATAAGTTAATTGTTGAAACCTATTAATGGAGTTATATTCACGTTTTTGAATAGTGAATAATCCTTTGAACTAAAATGAATAAAAGGATGAAATTGTTAACGTAGTTTATTCACGTTTTTGAATAGTGAATAATATGTTAAAGAAAATGTTCAGAATGTGATATTTTAAACTGAATTTAAAACGATCTAACGATGTTTTAAAATATGTTGAGATTCGAAACCATAGATTTAAACATTTATTGTTGAAATAGACGTTTTCGAGAAATAGAAGGAAATAATGGACTATAACACTGTTGTTATAGTAAATGATTTCCGAAAGGAAATGTTTTGTATAGTATTGGGATTTATATATCTATTTAATTTCGAATCCCTATACTAGTGAATTTGGGACGTCGTAACGATGTTTTACGCAACATTTGTTTTGGCCCAAATGAATATGTTGAAGAGAATGATTTCCTTAATAGAATGAAATATATACTTAATTTCGATTGAAGTATATTGAATATTTTCCAAGTGTTGAAAATAAATAAAATTTGTGAATTACTTATTAAATAAGTATGGAATTGTTTTCCAATATGAAGTGAATAATTAGAATTTATCTTTTTGAAGATAAATTGAAATGAATTATTGAAATCATATGCATGGGTATTTTGAAATGTAAATTCACTAAGGAATTTATAAAAGAAAGTGGGATTGGTTTAGAAAAATAAATATTGATTTATTTTTGAAATATTGATATTATATATCTAGTGAAGATATTTTGGAAAATAAATAATTTGAAAAATTATTTGGAATCTGGTGATGTGTGCATATCCAGTGATAGTTCAATAACCGACTATCAATATTTCCCTTTGAAGGGGTAATTGATGTGATTTGATTGAATGTGAATGCTACACTTATTTTTGAATAAGCGCTCACTATTCGGGTTAACCGGGAAAGGACCATGGGGTCGTATAACCCATTCCGAATATGTGATACGTCGTTATAATTGCATTGAAGATCGGTGTTGAAGACCCGGTATTTGCGAGAGCGATAGGATGACCTGTCGATTTACTCTACACCGAGTTGCTCCGGTATAGAGTTCTCCATATGTGATGGTGAATCCGATCAGGATTGTGAATATCCGGATTGCAAGGACTTCTTTGTAAGTGCCTTCGGTTTTGTTCGATCCCGGAACAGACTTGTATGGATTGTGTGTCTGACATTACAAGTTGAGATATAAAGCCGATTTCTTTACAAATATATTTCTGTTGGTGGCGGAGAATTTATTTTTTTAGCTTAACACCCTTCTCTGAGACGTACGAGCTCAGAGGTTATGTAGTTGAAAGTTATCAGCGATATATTCCCAATTTGGTAATGTGACATGCTGAGTGTTGCTGAAATGATCATTGTGTTGATTATTGTGATAGGATCATTTATTTGATCGTCTATCTTGGTGATCATTGTGTTGATCATTTGTTGACCCAAAGCATGACTTTTGTATAAAGTATGTTTTTGTGGACGTGACTTCGTCGAACCTCACACCCCGAAAATGGTCAAAACAGGAAAGATGCGGCAAGGTTATGAGGGGTAGCACCCTTTAGGGTATGTACATTTCCTTCTGGATAGAGGTTGTATCATGGTATGGAGCCCAGATATTTAACCTATGTGGTTACTACGAATTTATTACTTTATGGTTGTTGGCTTTCGGGATCCCGTGAGAAAGGTCGTTTACGATCGGGGAATGGCGTGCTCGTGTCAGTAGTTACCCAGTTAGGGGTAACCCGGCCTTGTGTTGGCAGAGTTCCGGTTTGGTTCTCGGGGATGTCTTTCCAGAGGCATTCTCATGTGGCAATGGGAAGTTCCTTGGCCTGACCATTTGTTGGAAATCCAATTCCCAATACGAAACTTGTACGGTATTAGTTGTAGAACCTGCTATTCACTTATGGTGGTCACCACTGTTTGGATAGTAGCTATAGTAGGCATACGATAATGGTCGTATGTTGGCTAAGATTTATATTCTACTTTCGAAATAAATTTTTCCTACACTATGCACTAGTAATAATATCAAACGTTTCTTTTAATGCGTATCAAGCATCTTTGACTATCATAAGGAGAAATCTCCTCCGATTCTGCGTTTGCATGTGTGTGTGTGCGGGAGGCCTTATGGTAGTCTCATTTTTAAAAGCATTGCGAATTGGAATAAAAATATTCTTCTATTTTTGATTTTAAAGATAAATAAACTGTTTTGAGTTCTCACACCAGTCACATGACTGACTTGGAGTTTATTGTTTTCCTTCCTAAACTCTGGGTGCCCACCAATTTCCACACGGGCAGTCAAGAGTAAGGTTTATCAGGATATTCTGGATATTCTGGATTTGCTGGAGGCAAGATGGATGGCATGGCGTATTACTAGTATATAGTATTTCTTTTTCCGCTGCACTATTTGTTGTTGTTGTATACTCTGATGATATGATGATATGATGTAATGAAATGTAATGTAATAACCGATATAGTTCTTTGTTTAAAGATTATTCATTTATTTATTATATGTTGTTCCGCTGCGAATTGTGAGATTCTGATGTTGTTCTGTTGTTTTCTGTTCCGTCCTATTTTGTTCTGTTTTTCTTTTTCCTCTATTCTCTTTTTCTTCTATTTTAAAATGTCCTATCTTCTTTTCTGTTTTCTCTCCTCCCTAATTTCTATTTTCTATTTCCTTTTCCCTCTATCTTCTTTCTACCTTCTTTTCTACTTTTTCTTTTCTTAAATTCTTTTAAAAAAAAAACCCTCAGTGTTCGGTTTTCCCGTCGTTCGATTTCTCGGCAGTCGATAAAGTGAGTGTCGATGTTGAATTTTCGGAAGACGAAAAATCGTGTCCTGACATTGTGGTATCAGAGCTTATGGTTAAGCGACAACCATGGTTCTGTTGGGTATTACTCATTAGAGATAGAGTCAGCAGTACTCTAGATTGAGTTTGAGTGTAATAATAGCTATGAGAGCGTATTTGTTAGTGAATATGAAATTGTTTTATATTGTGATGATTGGTTTGTTGAGTGGCATATGAACTTTCGTCAGCACGGTATGTACAACTATGCCGAAGGGGTTTCTAAACACTTGAATAGAACAATTCGACACAGTATTGTTTTAAAATTGGGTAAATGAAATAATTTTACCTTGAGTATATTTTATATATAAAAGAATAATTTTTCAGAATTATTAAAGTGTATATAAGTTGATTGTTTAGATGTTTGAATAATCTAAGTAAAAGAATAATTGTATAAGTAAAAGGATTATAAGAATTGAACTAAAATTAATGTGATTTACAATTGTGAAATAACTTATATATATAAGAAGTGAAACTATATGAATATGAGTTGTAAACAAAAAAATGAAGTTGATATTAGTATCAAAGTAAATTAATAAAGTTAAGTGGTGGATGTGAACTTGAGTTATATAAATGAAATTCAATTTTGTAATTGAATTGAATTAATGGATTAAATATTAATCAATTGAATGAAAATAATTGATAATAAATGATGAATATAAGTGTTAATTCATTTAAAATTTAATGTTATTAGAAGTTGAATAATTGAATGAAAATCAATTAATTAAACCAATTGTAAGCAAAGGAATTTGGTTGTAATTATATATGCATTGATTGTTATATGATTGTTAGTTGATTGTATATAATTCATTAAGTATTAATGAAAGTGAATTAGTGAAATTTAAAGCTATGTAATTGAATTCAAATTAGAAGTAAATAAATTTGAATAGAATTGAATTTAAACTGGAAGTGAACCAACTTGAATATAAATTAGTAAATATAAACTAATTGAGAATGAATGTTAGTAAAAACATCCAATGTAAATAAATCAAATGTGATTAAATTGAAAACCAATTCATTGAATATTAATGAGAATATAAATGAATATTGATTTGGTTATGGATGATAGTTGGTTGATGTTTGCATTTGTTGTTTTGTTGCATTTGCTATGTTAGTATATATAGTTATTATGTTGCTATATGTTGTATATTGATACTATTGTCTATATGCATGATTCTCATGTTGTTTGTTGAGTGTTTAGTAGGTGCGGATTGCGTTTGCTTCGCATTAGGAGCTCGCTTTTGCGCTATATTAGCCGCATATGCTTGCTAATAAAATATAAGGTACATATCTCGGATTAAATATCGTACTTTTACACTTTTTTCCCTGCGGGATGCCTCATTACTTGATGAGATGTATATTTGTGATATATATACTGTCATTTTTTTTTTCGGATCGAACCGCGCAAAGGAGACTATGGCGAATTTTTCCGAAAATTTAAGGCGTTAGAAAAAATTTGAGAAAATTGGAAAATTTTGAAAACTTTAACTTTGATTTTGAAGTTGAAAGTTAAACAATAGTAGTTTTTTTTGAAAAGATAACTAAGTATGATTTAAAACTTAGTAAGTATTATAAGAAGTTTAACTATGAATTTTGGAAAGTTAATAAATCCTGTACTTTTTCTTACTTGTTAATTTCGAGGACGAAATTCTTTTAAGTGGGGAAGATTGTAACGACCCAGGATTTTTATTAATTAAAATTTGAATATTTAATTAATTTTAAATATTTAAAAGTGAATTTATAAGTCAAATAAATTTTTATTTGAATTATTGGATTTTTAAATCGATAATTTAATATGTTAAATTATGGAAATAATTGAAAATATAGATAAATATGATTGAAAATGATTGGCGAAATTTTATTTTATCATATGGGAGTTAGAACGATATTTTAGAACTTTTAAAATCGAATTAAAAGTTAATTTGTGAAAATTGAATATTTTAATATTAAAATCGACTAGTGAAAATAGTCAATTTTTGAACAGTCTCAGAATTGAACGAAACCAGTTCCATTGGATCCGTAATAGTTAGTTATTACCGGATTTCAAATTTCGTGTCAATCGGAGCTATCGTTTGATCGTGGCAGCTCGAAACGCATCGAATTATTTTTTAATTTAAATTTGACGAGTGAAAATAGCCATTTTTCAAAAAGTCTCGGATTTCGACGAAACTAGTTTCATCGGATCCGTAATGTGATATTATTGTAAGGTTTCAAATTTCAAGTCAATTGGATTTACCGTTTGTCCGTTACAAATTAAAACGCCTAGAAAATCGCTTAAATCGGTTTAATTCAAATTGAGCGTTTACAGCCATAACTCGCACATACTTCCGAATTAGCTTCCGAAACCTATTCCATTGTGTCTGGAACGTGGGGTAAACCCTAGAAACGCTGGTTACGGCGCGTAAATCGGAGTTCGGAATTTCCGGGATGAATAGCGTCGTTCGTTCTTCTATAAATAGACCAACATCTCTCTCTCTCTTCATTAAAAAAAAAAAAAAAACAAATCAAACCCTAGCCGCCAGTTGCAATGGATGGCCAGAAAACTCTCCCCTTCCCTCTCTTTTATCTTTCAATCCGTTGACAATTAGGCTAAAGTTTCAACTAGAGAATTGAAGAGGGCGATGAGAGTTAGAGATTCAAAGGTTATGATCGGAAACGGAGTCGTGTGGAGGAAGCTACAGGGCCGCGTCCATCTTCAGTTCACCCTCGTGATGCGTGCTACCTAGGAGGCCGAGCTCCACCATAGGGGGGCCGAACATAGTGCAAGACGAGTGCTACGCGATGGTGGTTGTGTGATGGAGTTTAGTCGTGAGATGGTGTTGCAAATTGTAACCCTAATCCTAAGAGTTGGGTTCGGCCATAACGTGTATAACCTGGAGGTTGTTGCGTGATGGGGAAGGAGAAGGGAGGGGCCTTGGATGCAGATCACACGGCCTGGAATGGTTTGAGATTTTAAAAAAATAAAGTTAGTTATAAATTTGTGTATATAAATCATGTACAAACTTCAATAATTCATAACTTTTTCATACGAGGTCGAAAAAAATGCAAACTCGGTTGCGTTGGAATCGTATGGACGAGCACTACGCGATGGAGTTGGTTTGGAGTCGTTTGGAGTTAGTGAGAATTTTGGGTAAAATTAAACGTCCGTTTAATTTTATTCGAAATAAATCGCTAACACGGAAAAATAAATCAAGGTGAGAATTTCTCACTCAATCGAATCAGTTTCGATTTTATTTTAAATAGTTAGATTTAAAATATTTGAATGCATGTTTGAATGTTGATTAATATCTATTGATTGTTAAAATAGACATTATACGCCGTTAGTAAGCGGATGTTATTTATTAAAAACATATACCGCGAATATTTCATAAACAGTGAAATTGGTATTATATATAATATCAATATATATATATATTGGCATATGTATATATTGCAGTTGTTGATTTCCCGCATTTTTGTTTAGCGGATGAGACCCTATTACGCCGTTATTAAGCGGATAATATTTAATAAGAACATATACCGCGATAATTTCGTACTGGAGCGAAATTGGTATTGTGCTAATGTTTTTGGATGCAGGAAAACAGGTTGGAGGGATCCAACTGGATTCCTCAACAGTATTTATTTGATTTCAGATATTTTGATATTTGATGGACTATCATATCGATATATGATGTCGTTGTAGTCGTGATTGACTATTTGGTGTGTAGCATCATTGGACCAAATTTGAAATTCTAAAATGATTTCGAAGTGATTTTTGAAAGTATACGTTATAAAATATTTTTGGAATTGATTCATTTTAAATAAATAAACGTTATAATTTTTAAAGTTATAAAAATTTTGATTTTTAAGAAATATAGTTAAAAGCTGATTTTTGAAAATAAGGAATTAATGACTTTATAAAATAGTTAAATTGGGATTTCTGAAATAATTGTGAAAGGTTTAAATATAGGATTTATAAAATTTGATTATTTTATAAATCAAAATGATGAAATTATAAAGGAGTTTAAAGACGTTTTTAAAATATTAATATGAATTGATTTATATAAGAGATTTATAAATGGATATTTATAAATTGAGATATTGAAATTATAGAACGAGTTTTTATAAGTGTTTGAATGAAGTGAAAGTGAATTTCATAATTGAATGGAATTTATAGAATTTTATACGGTGAAGTTATAAATGGAATTTTATAAGCAGTAGGTTTATAAAATTTATTAAGTTATTAAAATAATGATTTTGGATAAATGAATGAATCTTATAAGTTATAAGACTTATAATTTGGGAAGTTAAAAAGAACGATTTTGTAAAATAATCGTTTTATAAGTAATTAACTTATAATATGAACTTGTAGTTTATAATTGAGTTATAAACTGGAATAGGTTAATAAAAGAATTTATAAAAAGGAAGTTTTTATAAATAAATAGAATGGAATTTATAAACGTTGTTTATAAATTCGCAAACAACTTATTTCGATAAGTTAATTGTTGAAACCTATTAATGGAGTTATATTCACGTTTTTGAATAGTGAATAATCCTTTGAACTAAAATGAATAAAAGGATGAAATTGTTAACGTAGTTTATTCACGTTTTTGAATAGTGAATAATATGTTAAAGAAAATGTTCAGAATGTGATATTTTAAACTGAATTTAAAACGATCTAACGATGTTTTAAAATATGTTGAGATTCGAAACCATAGATTTAAACATTTATTGTTGAAATAGACGTTTTCGAGAAATAGAAGGAAATAATGGACTATAACACTGTTGTTATAGTAAATGATTTCCGAAAGGAAATGTTTTGTATAGTATTGGGATTTATATATCTATTTAATTTCGAATCCCTATACTAGTGAATTTGGGACGTCGTAACGATGTTTTACGCAACATTTGTTTTGGCCCAAATGAATATGTTGAAGAGAACCTTAATAGAATGAAATATATACTTAATTTCGATTGAAGTATATTGAATATTTTCCAAGTGTTGAAAATAAATAAAATTTGTGAATTACTTATTAAATAAGTATGGAATTGTTTTCCAATATGAAGTGAATAATTAGAATTTATCTTTTTGAAGATAAATTGAAATGAATTATTGAAATCATATGCATGGGTATTTTGAAATGTAAATTCACTAAGGAATTTATAAAAGAAAGTGGGATTGGTTTAGAAAAATAAATATTGATTTATTTTTGAAATATTGAAATTATATATCTAGTGAAGATATTTTGGAAAATAAATAATTTGGAAAATTATTTGGAATCTGGTGATGTGTGCATACCAGTGATAGTTCAATAACCGACTATCAATATTTCCCTTTGAAGGGGTAATTGATGTGATTTGATTGAATGTGAATGCTACACTTATTTTTGAATAAGCGCTCACTATTCGGGTTAACCGGAAAAGGACCATGGGGTCGTATTACCCATTCCGAATATGTGATACGTCGTTATAATTGCATTGAAGATCGGTGTTGAAGACCCGGTATTTGCGAGAGCGATAGGATGACCTGTCGATTTACTCTGCACCGAGTTGCTCCGGTATAGAGTTCTCCATATGTGATGGTGAATCCGATCAGGATTGTGAATATCCGGATTGCAAGGACTTCTTTGTAAGTGCCTTCGGTTTTGTTCGATCCCGGAACAGACTTGTATGGATTGTGTGTCTGACATTACAAGTTGAGATATAAAGCCGATTTCTTTACAAATATATTTCTGTTGGTGGCGGAGAATTTATTCTTTTAGCTTAACACCCTTCTCTGAGACGTACGAGCTCAGAGGTTATGTAGTTGAAAGTTATCAGCGATATATTCCCAATTTGGTAATATGACATGCTGAGTGTTGCTGAAATGATCATTGTGTTGATTATTGTGATAGGATCATTTATTTGATCGTCTATCTTGGTGATCATTGTGTTGATCATTTGTTGACCCAAAGCATGGCTTTTGTATAAAGTATGTTTTTGTGGACGTGACTTCGTCGAACCTCACACCCCGAAAATGGTCAAAACAGGAAAGATGCGGCAAGGTTATGAGGGGTAGCACCCTTTAGGGTATGTACATTTCCTTCTGGATAGAGGTTGTATCATGGTATGGAGCCCAGATATTTAACCTATGTGGTTAATACGAATTTATTACTTTGTGGTTGTTGGCTTTCGGGATCCCGTGAGAAAGGTCGTTTACGATCGGGGAATGGCGTGCTCGTGTCAGTAGTTACCCAGTTAGGGGTAACCCGGCCTTGTGTTGGCAGAGTTCCGGTTTGGTTCTCGGGGATGTCTTTCCAGAGGCATTCTCATGTGGCAATGGGAAGTTCCTTGGCCTGACCATTTGTTGGAAATCCAATTCCCAATACGAAACTTGTACGGTATTAGTTGTAGAACCTGCTATTCACTTATGGTGGTCACCATTGTTTGGATAGTAGCTATAGTAGGCATACGATAATGGTCGTATGTTGGCTAAGATTTATATTCTACTTTCGAAATAAATTTTTCCTACACTATGCACTAGTAATAATATCAAACGTTTCTTTTAATGCGTATCAAGCATCTTTGACTATCATAAGGAGAAATCTCCTCCGATTCTGCGTTTGCATGTGTGTGTGTGTGCGGGAGGCCTTATGGTAGTCTCATTTTTAAAAGCATTGCGAATTGGAATAAAAATATTCTTCTATTTTTGATTTTAAAGATAAATAAACTGTTTTGAGTTCTCACACCAGTCACATGACTGACTTGGAGTTTATTGTTTTCCTTCCTAAACTCTGGGTGCCCACCAATTTCCACACGGGCAGTCAAGAGTAAGGTTTATCAGGATATTCTGGATTTGCTGGAGGCAAGATGGATGGCATGGCGTATTACTAGTATATAGTATTTCTTTTTCCGCTGCACTATTTGTTGTTGTTGTATACTCTGATGATATGATGATATGATGTAATGAAATGTAATGTAATAGCCGATATAGTTCTTTGTTTAAAGATTATTCATTTATTTATTATATGTTGTTCCGCTGCGAATTGTGAGCTTCTGATGTTGTTCTGTTCTTTTCTGTTCCGTCCTATTTTGTTCTGTTTTTCTTTTTCCTCTATTCTCTTTTTCTTCTATTTTAAAATGTCCTATCATCTTTTCTGTTTTCTCTCCTCCCTAATTTCTATTTTCTATTTCCTTTCCCCTCTATCTTCTTTCTACCTTCTTTTCTACTTTTTCTTTTCTTAAATTCTTTTTAAAAAAAAACCCTCAGTGTTCGGTTTTCCCGTCGTTCGATTTCTCGGCAGTCGATAAAGTGAGTGTCGATGTTGAATTTTCGGAAGACGAAAAATCGTGTCCTGACAGGTAATAATAACGTGGATTGTTAAAAGACCGGGATCGGATATGGACATACTCTCTGTCGATACCGAAAACCACTTTAACAACCGTATACGCGGTGGAGATTCCAGAATGAAGTACGATGGTGGTGACGTTTCCTTTGAGGTAAATACGTGGACCCGACTCCCCAGAGTTGGCATAAGGTGGCTAAAATAGGAGCGATTGACAGACTAATAAGGTAGCACCTTTGATCGGACGCACTTATTCATATGCCATTCTATTACTTTGTGATTGTTTGGTGCACACCTTTGTTTTGGGAGTGTTTTTCGAGGTGGGCGGTAGTAGCAACTACGCATTTCCATCGGTCCGGAAGCGTAATTGGTATATCCACCCTGTTATTGCCTAGTTGTGTCGTGTCACCTACCATAGCGAGACTTGTACGAGTTTGGTGTAACGACCCGCTATTTTGGACCATTAAAATCGACAATAAAACCGTACATGTCCGACTTGAATAATTCAAAATACCGAATTGTTAATAAAATTTGGCAAAACTTAAAATATACAGTAAATAAATCAATCATAGATCACTTACATAGAGTAATACAATGCAGCGGAATAGATAAAAATAGTAGTTCATGAGGCTACTATATACCTCAGAGTTAGAAATAAAATACAACCGAATAGTTCAAATGCCATGAAGTCTCCAATGCAACAGATGGCTTCTCCGAACCAATCAACTGGATGACTGAAGGGATAGATAGCTGGATCTTCAAGCAAAGCTCCAACTTCGAAGATGAGTCTCAAATGCTGTATCTCTCAGTCTGACCCAAGCGTAAAGCAAAACACAAAACACTCGAGTCAGGATTAACATTCTTATATCTATAAATCTAACTCAAGTGAAATATCAACTGAAATATAATTAACTTAAAGGATGTTTGGGATAACCATCCTCTTAGGGTCCATGGAACTATCTAAAAGATAGAAATATACACTATAACACCGTAGTCTTTTCAACTTAATTTGTACTTCAAAACCAAATATCATTTTCACTTCAAATATCTCTATACTTCCCAAATAGTATTTTTATATATTAAATAATTTGTACAGTAAAGAAATTTCAATTCCCTCAACTTAACAAATCGTTTAACATCAAACCGACCACCCCATTTAAATCTATTTCAATCTCAATTTATTAATTTAAATTCAACTCAATTTCTAAAATAACCACTTCAATTTTATCGATCTCAAATTCGGATTTGAAATCACAAAATACCCTTTATGTTCAATATATTTGAAAACTTTAAGTATTCAACGTTTCAAACTAACTTTTTAATCAATTTAGTTTCTAAATAATAAATTCAACTATACTGATTTCAAATACATATCCGAATCTCAAAATAAACCATTTAAATCCCAATATAGTTCAAAGCTTTAATATTTAATTAAATGTTCAATTTAATAGTTCCACATAGATCTCGATTTAACCTCATTATTATCTAGTCTTAAAATAATCCCTCATTAGATACAATATCATTTAAGTAACCTTAAATTACATTTTACTCAATATTTTCTTTAATTTATTTAAACGTGAAATATTCATTAAATCACTTAAATAAAAATCCAGTTACAAAATCATACCCTTAAATTTCCCATTCAAAAATTTCAAATTGATTTAATCGAATAAATCCTTATTTAAATACCATTTAGACAAACCCACATTTATCTCCCAATCTTAGTAAATTGCAGAATACTTTTGGAATAAAATTTACATAAATATTTAGCATAATTTATGTATTAAATCAAATTTTGACTAAATTAAATATTATTAAATCTATATATCATTACCCTTTATATATAAAAAAATTTAAGGATTAACATTTAATAAGACCATATATTTCTTTCCAAAACAATGAATTAAATTTCAAAAATATTTATATATATGGACCAACGATGTCTGTATATATTTCTTATCATATGGTCAAGTGTTACGGATATTTATCATTTCAATCCGTATACTAAATGTATACGGGTGGATAGCATTTCAACCCGTAATCCCAATTCAATTAAATGAAAATCGCTTGGGTTAATCATTTCAACCCATAACGATTTTCTCCTATTTTAAAGTCTGTTCGGGTATGTATCATTTCAACCCATATTGATTTCTATACTAACAGGGAACTTGCAGAGTGATAATAGATATGTAAATAATAATAACAACAGGCATATATCATCAAAATAAATATATAAACAATAGGATATGGTGTCATATCCCATAAGTGAATAGTTACAGATAATAGCATATAATTTAAATAACTACAGCCTCAGATTTCAATTGTCATCTCAATTGAAATCAAATTTAGTAAATAAAAGAATGTTAACCGTGAGTGATTTCTCACCTTTCGAGGCCAGAGAAAAAGAAGTGAGTTATGAAATCCAGATCCGAATTCCAAAACAAAGCTAGATGGACATGGTTCAATGATCAAAGCTGATAATAGGAATAGACGAATTCAAATCAGAATTGGATCAAGGAAGATAAATAGGATAAGTGATCTTATATACAACTAGCCAACATATGCAGACACAGTTTATAAAATATGCAACAAAATATGCATGCCTCGGTTAATATATATACATAGGTGTGCAGACCGACTATATTAATATAACCATATATATACTATATAACATTTCCTCTACCAATTTGTATATGACTATACATATGACTATACTTGAAATCAAAATACACATCCCTTAAAA
Organism: Allium cepa; assembly: GCA_030765085.1. Lineage (NCBI taxonomy): Eukaryota > Viridiplantae > Streptophyta > Magnoliopsida > Asparagales > Amaryllidaceae > Allium > Allium cepa. The sequence continues at coordinate 759,625,531 of CM060937.1, read as the reverse complement.
AAAAATCCAACGTATATCAGTCAATGCAAACAACATTAAGGCTGACAAGAAATAAACTTTTGAAAGCATATACTGTTGAAATTATAAAATATTGATATAACTTATACAGTAAAACTACCATAGAAAATTTATATATATACCTACATTTAAATATAACTTATGTAAATTGTTGAAAATAAAATAAAATATAGTACGGTAGACTCTAAAATACTAAAACAATCATAAAAATATATATATATATATATATATATTATAAATTGACCTATCAAACTTGTACCCACCAATTTTATATAATATATATACCAAAACAGTAACGAAAATTGAAATACTATATTTTATATATCTAACATATGAAAGCTAATAAAATAACATATTTTATTATAGTTGAAACTGTTATAACCAAATATATAAAACATATAAAAATACGTATATTAATAGAAGGCTGCCAAACTTATACCATATATACCGTAAGCTATCAATAGTAAAATAAAATGCGTGTATATATATATTTATATATATATATATATATAACTTATCAACTAGTTAGTAAAACATACGTATCTAAAAGCCATACGATAACTATATGCTAACAAAAGTCAAAAACTATATACCGTAAAATCTTAAAATAATATACATAATACAGTATAAATATATACTAACCTTTATATATGAACAGAAGTTAAATATTTATATACACGTTTATAAATATAACAATTATCATATATATGCTATTATGAAATATATTATTATTTTTAAAGTTCAACTGTTAGGGAATTCAAAATCCCCATAGTTGCAGTAAACATATAAAACAAAACTTATGCACAATCTATACTGTTCTTAATATATAAAATAGACTTATATCAAATAAAATGCGTACTTACTTTTAAAAACCAGAGAGGAAATGTTTTGCCAACTAATGCATGCGGCCATGGGGAGGAGGTAGGCCAAGGAAAAGAGAGAGCTCATGCTCAAGTTTGGAAGAAATAAGAAAAGATGGAGGGGAGATGAGAACAGGCGATTTTTAAAGGAAGAATGCATGCGTGATTCAAGCAACATGACATGGCGAAGGGCATTCTTCAGGCAACAGAGAAAATGCTAGTTTCTTAAATATAAAGGTAGGTCTGCATCTGATATGTGAACATGCTATATGACTTTATATCATATTTACAAAGCTCTCTCCTCTTTTAATATTAATTTGAGGGCAACGAATAGCCTACAGAGAGAAAAGAAGATGCAATCCATGCTATACTATATATAAATATATTCCTAGAAACACGGAAACGAAGAGGTAAAAGAGGGAAGAGAAAGAGGCGTATAAATGAATGGTAAATAAATTTAGATTTCAAATGAAATAAATGGAACAGCAGAGATTAAAGTATGGATGTAAATCCTAGAATAATAAAAAGCAACGGTTATATGTTGATTAAGAAAAATAATTAAAACAATTAATGGCTTAAATGGGGCAGCATGTTTCAAATTTTTGAAATGCAAAAGAAACGTACACTATAAATATAAAGTTTTCAAAAGCAAACGAAACGTAAAGCTGTCCATTAATTCATCAAAACGTTATTTAAGTAATAAATTGAAATGGAAAAAAAAAGTAATTGTAACGATCAATAGTTGATTTAGCTATACACTTAAAGCAATAAATTTTTGTTTGTTTGTACAACACATAATGAGTTTTGAAAGTCAAGGATATAAAAATGGATAAAAGGAAAGAAATTAGGAAATTTTTGTGAGCAATAGCTTTCCAAGGAAAGGTAGGCTTACATTATATATACATGCCGAGATGATTAGGCACGTTCAAAAATTTTGAAGCAATGAAGGAATTGGAAATAAATATAAAATGAAAGAAATTTGAAAAGTCCGTAGCTATGATTTAGCCAAAATTTATTAAAGCCATTTACTAGGAATGTTGGAACCGAAATAATAGGGAGAGGAAGGCACATTAAATTTGATGACAAAGTTGTGTTCGGATCTATAAGCAAGTGGTTTATATATTATAGGCCTTATGAAAGCGAGGGAAGGAACGGATGCTACTAGCTTGATGATTTGAGATTCTTTCAAGCATTAAAAACAAAAATAAAGAGAGACTAGAATAAACGCACCACCATAAATATAAATATACGCTTCAATTGCAAAAGAAACGTATAGAGAAAATTATGGGTAGTGGGAAAGGTAAAGTCAGTGCCCGAAACTACAAGGAATAATAAAAGCAAGGTCGATGATCTCAAATTTATTAATGGTTACGAATGGAAAAGTCTACCTGGATTGGAAAAGTACTAAGCAATAGAAATCTTTAACGGTAGTAAAAAGAAACCGTTACGCACTGATTCAGAAATCAATTAAAGCAATTAATAGCTTGAATTGGACAGCACGTTTTCTCAATTAAATAAACTTCCATAAAATTATTTGAAAATTTACAATCTGCTATATTTAAATATACGTATTCTAAATATATAAACATTTTATTTAAAAATTCAATTATTATAAGATTGCACAAATATTCAATTAAATACGTTATAGAATCAATTAAAATTGTTAAAATTTTCCGGGTCGTTACACTCTCCCCCACTCAAAACTTTTCGTCTCCGAAAAGGAAGGAGGTAGGAGAATAAAACAACCAGAAAAAAAAATAGATTGAAAGCCAAGATAAACTATAAATTTTAAAACTATATAAATTTTATTTAAAATATTCATTTGAAATTAAATTTTCTTTAATATTTAATACTTCTCAAACTCCTTTGCAAACAATTATTTACATTATTACTTCTATTTACAAAGACTATTGAAAATATTAAATCCAAAATTTATGAAATTTTTAATTTATCTCAAGATACCTTTCAAATATTATCAATAAATTAATAATCATTTTCTTTAAAGATGTTTTATTTAATTTATAACTTCAAAAATATTTATGACACTAAAATTTTATATAAAACAATGTAGTATACAAATAAGTAATATTTAAAAGATTTATTCAAAAAGGAAAGGAAGGTAGATTCCGAAAACGGAATATAAGTGAAAAATGAAGCTGAGCAGATGAGGTAGATTCAGAAGAATAGAATCGGGCACGAATAATTTATTTCAAACCTTAAGAATTTTAATTTCAAATATTAATACAAAATTTCTTTGTTGGGAAAAATACTTTTATAATAAATACCTTTATAATAATACGTTTATATCGAAATAAATCTTTCTTTCGAAAATATTTTTATAACTCGATGTTTTAACAAGTTTATCCTCGTTCTTGCAGACTCTGGCCATGCGTTGATCAGGCGCAAAGCTAGAATTCTTCAAGTACTTAGTAGACCTGTTTCAACACCCAGTGAAAATACTTGAAAAACCTTTTTAAAAACAGATATGGAATGTACAATCCAAACAAACAACCAAACCAAAACCTTTGTCCGACCATGGTTCGCAGATACACAATGGTTATGCCTGGGTCTCCCAGGAAACAATCCATATCCGTAAGCTTTCTCAGCCCTGCGAGTTACGCCATGATGACTAGTAGAGTGCAGGATACACAATGGTTACGCCTGGATCCCCCAGGAAACAATCCGTACCCCTAGGCAAGATTCAGCCAGGCACTTGCGCTACTATTCGCGACCTACACAGATTGCAGGATACACAATGGTTACGCCTGGATCCCCCAGGAAACAATCCGTACCCCTAGGCAAGACTCAGCCAGGCAGTTGCGCTATGCAGTCACGAGAGGAAAAAAACCATAGGTTACGCCACGGTGGGAAACACTCGAGTATTACATCCGGAAAACCGAAAATCAGAGAGAATAATATCGATAGAATGAATCCACGATGTGGCCACAAAGCGGATATCAAGCAGAAGGCACTTTCCATATCTTTACTTCGAAAATATATATCATATAGTACCTTTTCAAATACTTTCAAATATCATACTTATATAAAATCCACACATATATATAAGATTCCATTTCCAAATCGAATACTTTCCAAATCAATAGTATATCAAATCATACTTATATAGACTTCGATTTATAAAAAAAATTCTCTTTCCAAATTGAGTACCTTTCAAATCAATAGATTTCAAATCACTACATACTTATACAAATCCATTTTATATAAGTTCGACCACTCCCAAATCAAGTGCTTAACAATATAAGGTTCTCAATTTCAAATCATTTCAATATCAATTCAGTTTCAAAATCAAATAGGATTTCACCAAATTTTCTTCCAAATTAAGTATCTAAATTTCAAAGTTCCCAAAATAATAGGTTTGGAAAATTATCCCAGTTTCCAAATTAAAATAATTCAAGTCATACAAATTCATTTCCAAAATCACCATATAAGTACTGGTTTTTAATTTCAATTTAATTTCAAAACCAAATATTTTCTCAAAATCAATTATATTTAAAATGGTTTCCAAATTTATAATCATCACTTTAAAACTTTTAAACTATCTATTTCTATTAGAAATATCCAATTTACCTTTCTGAAAACCATTATTTGAAATTAATTTTTTTTTTCCAAAAAATTTCAAATCTAAATTCCATATTAGTATAATTAAAAATAGTCATATTCACTTACTTCACAAAAGGTTTCAAACTTACTTAAGTCATACTCTTCAAAACTAAACTTATATGCTTTATCATAAATTTTATACTTTTCGAAATTTCTTAGTTTAAACCTTTATTTCGAAGTGCTCGAACCTTCAAAATAGTCGATGAAGTCAAATTTCAAATCTAAGAGTTGGAAAGTTGGAAATCAATTTTTTTTTATATAGAGTTATTACTAGTCAAATTGAAAACTCGAGGACTAAACACCGGTCTCACTTTAAATTGTTTCAAATATATACATATATCTTTCGAAAATATCAAATTATACTTCGAAATTTGAAATCAAAAACGGTTTTACAAAATCACTCGCATAGCGAAGCTATTAAAGTGGCCTCTCCCCCACTCTGAAACTCGAAAATCAATGTCGATGGTGCGTGCACTCATCACCGAAATTATTCTCCAGCGACATAAGTGAGTTCTGGACTTCTATTTTCTTGAAAACTTCTTTGAAATTTCTTCAAAATTATTGGAATTCATTTGAACCCATTTGAAACATTTCTTATTCGAAAAATACTTTTAAATCGTATTATTTTTATATATTTTCCCAAAATCTTAAAACCAATTTCAAAATATCGGAATTCAATTCTCGAATTTCAAATTTAACCCTTCAGTTATAAATCCTTTTTATATAAATCACTTTCTTATAAATTTTCAAAATTTCCAATCCTTTCAAAACTTTTATATATAGAATAACATTTCTTATTCGTTTTATATATAGGTATATAATCCTTATCGAAAACATTTTCACTTTTATATATAGAATAAAATCATAGTTATCAAAATAATAATTTCGTATAAAACAATTTTAAAATACAACAAACCCGATTTTCAAAGGATGATTCAAGAATGGATTTCAAAACAAAGATAGAGATTTAATTTAGAGGAACTCTAATTAATAGAATCCTGATTCGAAGATAGGCTCAAACAAGGTTGAGAAAATCAAATTACAAAATAGAAGATGGATATACTTCTATAAATCTCGGGCGACCTTAACCGGGTCAACCGTGACTTCAGGAATATAATTGATGCGGAATTCTAAAGCAAATCGACATTCGATTGCCAGAGATAGAATTCGGCATACCAAGATATAACAGCATCGTAAACCGAGGATACAGAAATCTCCGGTGAATCAATGCCAATTGTAAAGGAGTTTTCACCCCCTTTACAATTCATTCCGTGGAGTTATGGGATACTCCAGAATCAAACGAATATAAATAGGGAGAGACAAGAATGAATTTCAGAACCGAAGGACATTCCAAAATTCAAAGGAAATCAAGTCAAAAAGAAGGGATTCAACTCGAACGAAAGCGATTTTGTAAATGAATTTACCATATATGCCAGGTTTTGCCTAGAGCCAAAGCTCTGATACCAACTGTAACGACCCGCTATTTTGGACCATTCAAATCGACAATAAAACCGTACATGTCCGACTTGAATAATTCAAAATACCGAATTGTTAATAAAATTTGGCAAAACTTAAAATATACAGTAAATAAATCAATCATAGATGTAACAACCCGCATATTTATCGATTTTATATTTAAATATTTTATCGTTCGTCGGATTTTGGTCAGAAAACCCACTTTTTGCATACGGTCGAATTAGGACTCGAGACCACCTCCATTGAGTTCAAAATGACGTTTGCGACCTTTTTGAGTATAAGCTTTGATATGTTTGGAGAAAGTTGAATTTTACTACTTTTTGCTCAGGGTTTTGGTTTGGGCTGAGCCAATTAACCACTTACTAACTCAATTCAAACCCTCTCCTCTTCATTCACTTCTCTTCTATTTTCCTAATACTCAAGCTTTTATGTTAATGGAGGGTGGAAGAGGAAATTAAAACTCCAAGCCCTAGCTTCCTTTGCAAATCCAAATTCTTGCTCCAAACTCAAGAGAACCCATTGGTAAGCTTTTTCTTCTTCTTTTTCTTCTTCTCCAACTCATTCTCTCTTTGATTTCAGAAAATTCCTAAACCTAATTTTGGAAATAATTATCTTTTAAGCTTAGATTCAAGCTTGTTGAGTTGGAATTGAAGAGTGCTTGTTCTTGCCATTGCTTCATAGCTTCCTCTTCATTTGTTTGGGTTCAAAGGTGAGATTTTTGTCTCACATCTATGACTATAATTATCTTTGGTTGTTAGGTTTGAATTCCTCACACTTCTTCATAAGAATTTGCTCTTGATTTGGATTGGTTTTGTGAATATTCCAATTTTTGGGTTTTTTAGTCAAATTTGTGTGAAAATCCTTTTATGGATGTTTGATCATGCTTTTAGTGATGCATCGAGGAGCATATAGGGCCGGGTTGCCGATTGGCATAAACCCTTAGAGCCAATGTTCATCCGGTTGCATTTTGGAAGAATTTGCTCTTCATTTGAATAGGCTGAAAAACAGCCCAGGCATGATTCAGTCGACTGAAAACTCTATTCAGTCGACTGAACCTGTAACCCGAAAGTTTGCAGGAATGATTCAGTCGACTAAAAAACTCTGTACAGTCGACTGAACCTGGAAACAGAAAGTTCCTGAACCTGGAAAATTCCCAGGTACAGGGTCAGTCGACTGAAACTTCTGTTCAGTCGACTGAACCTGCTGTTTTATTCCAATTTGCCTTTTTGGATTGAATTTCCACTTTAAATCGATTCGTGATGATCCTATTTATTGTCATCATTTATTATCCTCTTTGACGACTTATTTTCTTTGGGAATTTTAGGTATATCCACTTCGATGGATCCTTTATCGATTTCATTGGATTTTTATTACATCTTCGAATGTGATCTTTGTGATTGATTGTTTCTACAATCCCCCTTGTGCTTTGTCACTTTAAAAATATAAAGGTTTTCTATACTAGTAGTAAATATCAAAACTCTTTCCTCAAACGATTTCAATACTATTTTAATACAAAATTCGTTTATAAAACCGTTTTCCAATCTATTAGTATATATAAACCTTTACCTCACTCGTATGAGAAATCTAATTAAACGACTTAGTAAAACGAGTGGTATGAAACGCTTGCGTTTACTTCGTCGGTTAATTCTTGGACTTGTTCGATTGAATCTCTTGTGACATTCTTCTAGTGGAGATGTACAGTTTGTTCGTAAATTATTAAGTTAAGCAAGTGGTTATGGGACATGAAGCTAAACTTTTATATTTACTAGCTTAGTGTAATTGACACTTCTCTTTGATCATGACGATCATTTTATGGTTTAGACTAGCAATGTGCGATGTCTCTTTGTCTATGTGGAGGACCGTACCTCATTAAATGGAGCTTCGTCTCATTTCTTCGTGGGCTAGCGACCTATGTACTTTCTAATGTGTTTCGATTCATCGGATGTACCATTTGTACTACATCGATGTTTTGGCTTTTGGATTCATTGGATGTACCGTTTGTATTACATCAATGTCTTGACCAACCTTTTTATTGTGATTTCTGGATTTCGTGTGTTGATTTCTGGAATTTGTGTTTCACCAACTTTTACGATGGGCATCGATATATATGTCATTTATTGTGGCTTGGTGAATGAAATTAGGAGTATGACATTCCTTTCTATCTTGACTAGATTATTGTGATATTGATTAATCTCTTGTTGATTTTCAATTACTTATTTATCACAGCTTGGCACTGTGATTATTATATGTTTATGTCATATCTCTTATTATATATCACTTCATCTGATATTTATAGCTAGACTGATCCGTTTATTATTTTCTTCTTAAATAATACTCGGGTCAGACTGAGATTTTACAGGTGCTTCTGCTTGACTCCTTATCGGACTATCATCCCGGCTTTTGGCAAACTACTTAGATTAGTAGTTTATTTTGTTGTATACACTTGAGATTTAGACTCATAGATGTATTCTTTTGTATAGCACGTGTTGCTATTCTTTTGTATTATTGTGGATCTTTTTGACCACTACTCTGATATACACTTTTATGTGTAATATTCATATCTATTTCCGCCTTTGTGATATGAATTGTCTGTGACTAATTTATGTCATGTTCATTTCTATATTTGTTTCTGAAGATATTATAGCCACCGTGTAGTAGCTTTGAGTTCGTGTCGGTATGTCGGATTTCCTCTTCAGATGAAAAGTTATATTTTATCCGGTATATCGGTACTCGCACAAAGCAATTATACAGATGGTCGCTCCTCAACAGCCTTATTCTCCGTGCTAGTTGACAGCATTCACAGTAATGTTCTTGGCTAGCGTGGGTATAGAGGTGGGGCGTCACAGCTTGGTATCAGAGCCAAGCTTCGGAACAATGTAGAATAATTTAACAAGGATCATCGTCCTAAGTCCATCTTAGGAGTCATGCTTTAGGATTTTATTTGGGTCTTCGTACCGTCCTATCCTATTTTCTTTTATGATTCCTTGTTTTATCAATCAAGTTTGATTGAAATTTATTTTGAGAATAACTTTTTCCTCTTCTTTCTTTCTTTCTTAAAGAAGAGAAATGGTTAGACCAGGCCGTCCCAGCGCCGGTCAATCTAGTGCTACTCCCTTGGATGGAGTATTCATGTCTGCTCAACAACTTTTGGATCTTGTAAAGAATCAAGAGTTTATCTATGCTTTGAGTAAGAACCCCGAAATGGTTCTACCTTTGAAACTTGAAGTTTCTTTCAAACAGCTTGTGGATGTTACTCTTCTTCCTGGAGAGGTTGGTAAAGGAAGTGTTTGTGATGTTGGGACTTCCAAGAAGAGGCATATTAAGTTCAAGAGCCTTAATCCCAATAAGAGAGTGAAGCAAACTAATTTTGTAGCAAAGACTCCAATCCCTGATCGTGGAGGATGCTACAATTGTAATTCTAAGGAACACTATGCGAATATGTGTCCAAAACCCCATTCTTGTCGCTATTGCAAGAAACCGGGTCATCTTTTATCTGCATGTCCCAAACTTTTGAATAAGGACATGAGAAAACTAAATATTGTGCAAGCCGCTAGCAACTCTTCTCTTGGTCAAGGTATTTTTCATTCAATCCTTGATGACATTTGCTTTGTGACTATCTTGTTCATGTTCTTTTTGATATAGTTTCCATCTCACTATTTTATATCAAAAGGAATTGTTAATTCTTTTTCTTTGAATATTTTGGGCTTGTTGACTTCATTGAGGATTATGAATCCGGATGGTAGATCCGCAACACTCAATTTGCTTTTGTTTAGATGTCGAAATTGTTTTATGTGACTTTTCTTTCTGAGCTGATATTTACTTTGGCTTCGGAATTGATTTTTTTTGAAAGGATCGGCTTAATCATTGTGAAGCCCATATCCTATTTTTCGAGTGGACTATTCATCTTCGACATTTTCAATCTGTTAAGCAGATTTCTATTTTTCCTTTATGATTTTGATTCCAACTTAATGGCATCATTTTATTCCTTAAGCCCACTTATAAGGAAAGTGTTATTTCTCTCATCTAAATAGTTTGAGAATTTTCCGGTATATTTGACTTGTCTTAGGATTATCACCTAAGTAATCTTTTGTGTGGTGCTAAGGTCTTTTTAGTTCGACTTTGCCACCGGTTTTCATTTGCTACGAGTTGCGGAAGTTAGCATTCCACTTACCGCATTCCGCACTCGTTATGATTCTTACGAATGACTTATTATGTCATTCAATTTGTCTAGCTTATTTCATCCATTTTATAAATCAAATATTCTATGAATATTTCGATGAGACCATTCTTATTTATGGATTTTGGATGAAAATAGTAATTTAAAATTTTGCAAATCTTTTTCATAAGATTTATTTATAAGTAAAACTGGATTTTGTTCTTGAAACGAACAAAGCATATTCTTACAACTTTTTAAGAGATTTATTTATCCTATAAAAGATGATTTTTTGATTGTATTGCCCGTTGAGTGCTTTAAGAATTTTGGTCGATGCGCTTGATCAACGTTATCGATAGGAATTTCCTAAACGCTTTGATGTGACAATCAGACACGATATATTGACTTGTAAAATAGTAAATTTTTCTAGAAAGATTATTACATAATGATAAATGTAATTTTGAAAGTTTTAACTTTTCAGGAAAGAAGATTATTTAAAAGAAATTCTTTCTTTTCGATACTTTTATTCTTGTGATTCCTGAAGGGGAACCAAGACTTTGCTATTTGTACCGATACTAGTCGTATTGGTTTGGAATGCCATTCTCTTGCAAAGGAGAACGTTCTATCACTTGTGCTTCTAAATCATTATAGCTTATCAAGACTAGATATGCCACTCATGATCTAGTGTTCGCGGCTATTGTTTTTACTTTTGGAATTTGGCATCATCATTTTTGGATGAGAAATTTGTTCTCTACCTCGATTGTTAACCCCACTAAAGCCTGGGCCGACTCATCTGATCTAGGTTCGACTCATAAAAGACCGACTCATCTGATCCCGACTCATCCACTTAAGGTCCTTAAGTATCACAATGGGTTTGCGACTCAAGGGATTAACGGTTCATAAGAAAAGGCCGACTCAAGTTCGTTAACGACTCAACGACCCAAGAAGCCTGTGACTTAAGGGGTCTACGACTTAAGGAACCTGACGAGTTAAGGAAATTCTACGAGTTAAGGATGGCACGACTCAGGGAAGTCTACGACTCAAAAGATAGGTCAATTCACAACCTAAGACTCAGAGACAAGCTCAGAATCATGCTGCAAAGGGGTTGACTCGTTGATGAGTTACGACTTGTTATGAGCCGTGCATGACTCATGAAGGCAGAAAGATAGCTGCATCCTAATAACTCGTAAACGACTTGGGACCAGATAAGACGGGTCATAAGCTAACTGACTAAAATCCCAAAACAACAAAGGGCCGACCTACGACTTACGGTAGGTCGTTCACGACCTAACTTGAGTCGTCCACGACTTAAAGCTACTATGAAGAAATCCAGCGCTGCCTCATCTTGGACCATGACCTATTAACTCGCAGACGAGTTAAGACTTGTGCTGTTACAGAAGACCGGAGAAGCTCTGATATGAAGTCAGGACTCAACCAGCTGAGTCGCCTATGACATACGACTCATCGAGAGTCGGTCACAACTTACGACTCATATTGAGTCGGTAACGACTCATGACTTGACAATTTCAGACCAGAACTCTCTATAAATAGGCGACCACCTCCAACATTCAAAGGACTTTTGGCGCATTCTCTTCACACACCGTTACCTTGCTGCATTGAGAACTTCATCAACACTTAGAGCTTCCAAGATTAGAGGAATACATCAAAGAAATTCACGAAGAAACCACACATCTTCAACATGAATCTAAGAACTTTAATCGACATCGAAGCTTAAGACTTGTTCCAAATCACTTGTGGCTTGAAGTGTATTGTACTTGAGAAGAATTGTATCAGTTTGTAAGGGGATTATTAATAAAAGTACTTAGAGTGGACGTAGGCTATACCCTTAAGCCGAACCACTATAAAATCGTTGTTGTTTACTGCTTTTCTGCTATTACTTGCTTGTAATTCTTTCCCGATCTATCGGGTGGTGCTTTCACAACTACACTTTACACACCGGGGTGTTAGCGTTCACATTTTAGCGTTAACATCGATCATAAATCTTTGGAATAATTATTTTCTCATAAGGAACTTCATGTTGACTCGAGTTCCTAGCATCTTATGATCTTGATATTCTTTTATTCCCGAGAAGGGAAATCGTGTTGCCACTGCGCTTTGTCGCAGGCAACAAGTGGTTGATTCTTTAATGTTGTCTGAATGGAATTATTTTTCTATCAAGTTCATCGGACGTTTTGGTATACTTCGTTTTATTGAACTTTATCTCATTCCTTTTAAGGACTAGCGTCTGATGTCCTTTTATTGTGTTCGGTTCATTGGACGTACCGTTTTTGTACTACGTCGGTGTTCCGAAAATCATTAGGGTTTTGATTCATCGGATGTACCGTTGTACTACATCGATGTCTTTGCTTTTGATTCATCGGATGTACCGTTGTACTACATCGATGTCTTTGCTTTTGATTCATCGGATGTACCGTTTGTACTACATCGATGTCTTTGCTTTTGATTCATCGGATGCACCGTTTGTACTACATCGATGTCTTTGCTTTTGATTCATCGGATGTACCGTTGTACTACATCGATGTCTTTGCTTTTGATTCATCGGATGTACCTTTGTACTACATCGATGTCTTTGCTTTTTATTCATCGGATGTACCGTTGTACTACATCGATGTCTTTGCTTTTGATTGATCGGATGTACCGTTGTACTACATCGATGTCTTTTCTTTTGATTCATCGGATGTACCTTTGTACTACATCGATGTCTTTGCTTTTGATTCATCGGATGTACCGTTTGTACTACATCGATGTCTTTGCTTTTGATTCATCGGATGTACCGTTTGTACTACATCGATGTCTTTGCTTTTGATTCATCGGATGTACCGTTGTACTACATCGATGTCTTTGCTTTTGATTCATCGGATGTACCGTTGTACTACATCGATGTCTTTGCTTTTGATTCATCGGATGTACCGTTTGTACTACATCGATGTCTTTGCTTTTGATTCATCGGATGTACCGTTTGTACTACATCGATGTCTTTGCTTTTGATTCATCGGATGTACCGTTGTACTACATCGATGTCTTTGCTTTTGATTCATCGGATGTACCGTTTGTACTACATCGATGTCTTTGCTTTTGATTCATCGGATGTACCGTTGTACTACATCGATGTCTTTGCTTTTGATTCATCGGATGTACCGTTGTACTACATCGATGTCTTTGCTTTTGATTCATCGGATGTACCGTTGTACTACATCGATGTCTTTGCTTTTGATTCATCGGATGTACCGTTGTACTACATCGATGTCTTTGCTTTTGATTCATCGGATGTACCGTTTGTACTACATCGATGTCTTTGCTTGTGATTCATCGGATGTACCGTTGTACTACATCGATGTCTTTGCTTTTGATTCATCGGATGTACCGTTTGTACTACATCGATGTCTTTGCTTTTGATTCATCGGATGTACCGTTTGTACTACATCGATGTCTTTGCTTTTGATTCATCGGAAGTACCGTTTGTACTACATCGATGTCTTTGCTTAGTGCTTTCACTGAGAATTGAACTCAGGAAAACTGTCATCATTGCTTCGCAGAGATTTGAAGAAAGAATTTCCTTAAAAACCAGAAGTCTATCTGAGATTATGGCTCCTGGAAGGAAAAGTAGATCTATCAGATCTGGAAACATTCAAGAGGGAACCTCCGCTTCCCCTGTACCTAATCAACCCACTCCGTCTGTTGGAGTTACGAAAGCGGAGTTGGATGCTGTGATTCTAGGGCTAAACCAGCAGATAAACGCCCAAAATGCACAATTAGAGGCTCAAAGTGCCCAGAATGCTCTGATTCTGAATAAATTGAACGATTTACTTGGGGAAAACAATCAACCAGCTTGTAATGAAAGGAACTGTGCTGGCAACATTCATGATGTTAGTGAAAGGAATGCTCCTAAAAGGGCTACTAGTCCCTTTGAGCAGGCAGTTCCTGAGGCTGGTGGATCTAAAACTCGACATGATGAGGAATATCTTTCTGGAATGGTCCGGCAGATCATGAAAGAAAGTATGCAAAGGGTTGAAGATGAGAAGGAATGGGGTTTCGCTCCAAGTAAAACTCCGTTCACTGAAAAAATCTTGAAGGCGGAATTTCCAAGGAAGTTTGTCCCTCCGACTATTCCAGCTTACAAAGGGACAAGTGATCCGAATGAGTTCCTGTATAAATATGATTGGCACATGACAGGTGCCAGGGCCTCTGACGAAATAAAATGTCGATATTTCCCCGTATACCTTGAAGGTGTGGCTCTACTATGGTTCACCAAGTTGCCAGTCCGATCTATCGATCAGTTTTCAGACTTGACCAGAAAATTCAAAGAGCAGTTTAGACTATATGCTTCGAAGGCCAAGGACATTATGTCACTATCGAGTTTGGAGCAGAATCCTGGGGAGTCTATCAGATCCTTCTTGAACCGCTTTAATATAGCACTGGCTGAGGTGGACAATGCTGAACCACGAATGATATTGACTTATCTGATGAGGGCTATTGATAAGTCAAGCGAATTTGGGAAATGGTTAAATATGAAGGAGCCAACCTCTCTCGAAAAGTTCTACAAAAAAGCAGATGAATTCATTCGCTTGGAAAGCCGTCCTTTACCGGTAAAGACAGTGTTGGAGAAAGCAGAAGACAACACTGCCGTTCCACGCAAGAATGAATCGGTGGGGCAAAAAAGGGAGAATGATAATGGGAAGAAACAGGGTAATCTGAAGAAGCCCCGATCCTTTAGACATCAGAGTATACTCCATTATCACATACGCCGGAGCACATCTACCTTGCCACTAAAGATTCCGTCGATTTCCCTAAACCTATCCCTTTGAGGACCGGGAAAAAAGCCATACAGAGTGGGAAGTTCTGTCGTTTGCACAATCAACCCGGTCATGAAACTGATGAATGCCGTCAGTTGAAAAATCTGATTGAAGACTTGCTAAGAGAGAACAAACTGCAACAATTTGTGAAGAAGAATAGCAACAATCCTGCATCGTCAAGTCAGGGGCAACAGGTTCCTGTTCATCAGCCCAGGACAGGTGAGAAAGCTACGGGACATGAATCTGGAAGGCCCGTTATCAATGTCATTACAGGAGGGCCTCACCCAACTGGCAAAAGCTGGGGTGAGATGGAGAGATATTCCAGGGCTTTGAAATATGCTCCAGCCGAAGAAGACGTCTTTGTTTTAGAAGACACTACGCCCCTGAAACAACAGAAAACTTTCAGCGATGATATTGTTTTCAGAGCCAGAGATTCCATAGGTATAGAAGCTCCTACCCTAGATCCCTTGGTCATCTCGGCTGGTATTGGACCGGCCATTGTCAGAAGAGTCCTCATTGACTGCGGAGCATCATGCAATATCCTCTTCAAGAAGACATTTGACCAGATGAAAATCCCTATGATTGATGTACAAGCCTCATCACAGAAGATCGCTGGCTTCACTGGGGAGCCAAAACAACCAATTGGGACCATCGATCTGCTTGTAGAACTTGGAGAAGCAGAAAGGAAAGTGGTCCGCAAGCAAACATTTATGATTGTCGATGAGTTTTCTGCTTATAATGCTTTTCTTGGCCGTCCAACACTCGCAGCATTCAAAGCTATCCTAGCCCCGTGGTGCCTCACTATTAAATTCCCTACTGACAATGGAGTAGGAGTTATAAAAGGGGATCAAAATGCTGCGCGAGAGTGCTATTTGACAGAGCTGCGAGAGTCAAGAAAAAGAGAAATGGGGAAGGATGCGGCAACCCCGGTCCACATCAAAGAACCAGCCTTGTAGCAATTACGGGGCGGACCCTGCACTGGCGAGCACAGCGGGGCAAGGAAAGAAATGGATGCCAGAAAAGCCAGTGCAGGGGAGAATAGAGTGGTACCGGTGGAAACGACAGTTCCGGCACCTGTTGACCCGAAGGACCCAAATAAGGTGTTAAATGTGGGTTCACAGCTTAATGTGTCAATTCAGAATATCTTGATATCTTTCCTGAAAGCAAATCTGGATGTCTTTGCTTGGACTCATGCCGATATGTGTGGAATATCCCCAGAAGTTGCAGTACACGCTCTGAATATTGACCCAAAGTTTATGCCAGTTAAACAGAAAAGAAGAACCCAAGGTCCAGAAAGGTCAGCAGCATTGAAAGAAGAAGTTGATCGACTCATGGAAAATAACTTCATCAAAGAATCTACATATCCGAATTGGGTTTCAAATCCTGTGTTGGTCAAGAAAGCTAATGGAAAACGGAGAGTGTGCATTGATTTTTCTGATCTAAACAAAGCTTGCCCCAAAGATTGCTTCCCATTACCCAGGATCGATCAACTGGTAGACGGAACTGCGGGACATGAATTATAACCAAATCATGATGCACGAGCCGGATCAGGAGGATACAAGCTTTATCACAGATGTTGGACTTTATTGCTACAGAGTTATGCCCTTCGGATTGAAAAATGCAGGGGCAACCTACCAAAGACTTGTTAATGCTATGTTCAAACCGCAATTGGGCAAAACTATGGAAGTCTACGTCGACGACATGTTAGTGAAGTCCAGGAAAGCAGCGGATCACATTGAACACTTAGCAGAAATGTTCGCAGTCCTCCGGAAATACAGAATGAAACTTAACCCTCTGAAATGTACATTTGGGGTCGAGTCCGGAAAGTTCTTAGGTTTCATCGTCAGTGCTAGGGACATTGAGGCTAGTCCAGCTCAAATTACTGCCTTGAAAGAAGTTAAAGCTCCTAGAACAAAGAAGGAATTGCAGAGTCTCAACGGAAAGGTCGCCGCCCTGAGTCGGTTCATTTCCAAAGCCACTGATAAATGCATCCCATTCTTTGACGCCCTGAAGAAAGGAAAGAAGAATTTTGAATGGACTTCCGAATGCCAAAAAGCCTTCGATGAGTTGATCCGTCATATGGAAACGCCTCCAATACTTTCTAGGCCAGGCAATGGTGAGGATCTTCTTATATACTTGGCAGTATCATCTCATGCTCTGAGTGCAGCGCTGATACGGGAAGACAAAAGGATTCAACATCCGGTTTACTATATCAGCAAAAGACTCACTGGGGCAGAGCTGAATTACTCCAAGTTGGAAAAACTCGCCTATTGCCTACTAGTTGCATCAAGGAAACTGAGGCAATATTTCCAAGCTCATCCTATCAAAGTACTCACTGATCAGCGTCTAAAGCAAGTCCTATTTCGCCCTGAAACGTCGGGTCGCCTTCTAAAATGGAACGTTGAACTCAGTCAATATGACATCACCTATCACCCCCGAAAAGCAATCAACGGACAAGCTTTAGCTGATTTCATTGCAGAATTCACAGAGAAAGATAATGGTGAGGAAGAAACGATCAACGATTCCCCAGTCCAGTGGAAGATGTATGTTGATGGCGCAAGAAATGACTACTGTTCTGGAGCCGGAGTGGTACTTGAAACTCCTGAGGGTCGATCATTATGTTATGCACTAAGATTGGAATTTCCTTCAACAAACAATGAAGCAGAATATGAAGCTCTTATTGCAGGTCTGAAAATCGCTAAAGAGCTAAACATTCGAGCATTACAAATCTTCAGTGATTCTCAGCTTATTGTATGCCAAGTCAAGAAGGAATTTCAAGCAAAAGGTGGAAACCTGCCTTCCTACTTGTCAAAGGCTTCGGAACTCCTATGTGAACTCGATCACTATTCAATAAGCCACATTCCTCGGGAAGAGAATATGAAGGCAGATTCCCTCGCAAAGCATTCAAGTTCTGGTGAAGCTCAACTATTGGGATTGGTCCCTGTAGAAGTCCTTTCAGCACCAAGTATAGACGAGATGGATATAGATTGGATTATGAATGTATCTCAAGAACAAGAGTCATGGATGACTCCAATACTGGACTACCTACTCAGAGGTTCTCTGCCAGAAAATTCGATAGAAAGACGAAAGCTACTAAGGAAAGCCTCTCGCTATGTAATTCAGGATGGCCGATTGTACAGACGGGGATTCTCAATGCCATTGCTTCGATGTGTATCCCGGGAAGAGTCCAAAACAATCCTAGCTGAGGTGCATGGAGGAGAATGTGGTGATCATTCAGGTGGTCAAACATTAGCAAAGAAAATTCTCCGATACGGATATTTTTGGCCAGAAATTAATCGAGATGCTGCAGATTACTCCCGAAAATGTGACAAATGCCAAAGATTTGCCAAAATTCCTAGAGCACCTTCTACCGAACTCACACAGATGGTCAGTCCATGGCCATTTGCAATTTGGGGAATGGATCTCATTGGGCCGCTACCAACTGCTAAATCAGGGATTAAATATGCTATTGTTGCAGTTGATTATTTTACTAAATGGGCTGAAGCTGAACCATTGGCTACTATCACTTCTAAGAAAATTATAAGCTTTGTGACCAAGAATATCATTTGCAGATACGGTGTGCCTCAGAAAATAATCACAGACAATGGTACTCAGTTTGAAAGCGAGGAATTCCAGGATTTTTGCAAACGATTCAAAATCCAGAAAAGCTTTTCGGCAGTAGCTCATCCGCAGGCTAACGGGCAAGTGGAAGCAGTGAACAAGATCATCAAATCAACCATCAAAAAGCAACTCGAAAGAGCAAAAGGTGGTTGGGTCGATAAACTACCACTTGCACTATGGGCATACAGAACTACTCACAAAACTGCAACTGGGCATACTCCTTTTTCGTTAGCATACGGATCGGAAGCAATGATCCCGGTTGAAACAGAGGTCCCTTCACACAGAAGAATCCATTTCAATCAAGCAGAAAATGAGAAGCTACAACTTGAAGCACTAGATCTCCTTGATGAAAAAAGAGATGAAGCTAACCTCAGAGTTGCAGCTCATCAGCAAAGGATAGCCAGACATTTCAATTCCAAAGTTCGTCAACGCAGCTTTGAAATTGGAGATCTAGTCTTGAAAAGAATTATGACCGCGACAGGTGTGTTTGGGCCAAATTGGGAAGGACCGTATGTAATAGGTCAGAAACTTCTTGACGGCACATTCAAGCTCACCACTGTTGATGGAGATCAAATTCCAAGGGCATGGAACAGCAACCATTTGCGTCCATACTTTACTTGAAAATTTTGTTGAAACATTGTAAAAAGAATTATGAATGTATGATTCTTGTAATTGAAAGCAATTGTGAAACTGATGCAAGTAAATAATGAAAGAATATAAAGTGGATGTAGGCCCAATTTCATGGCCGAACCACTATAAATCTTGTGTTCCTTATTATTATTATATGTTTGCTTTGTTTTCGATATAAAAATACATAAAATGTATTGCTGAAATGTCGATTTAAATTTTTGCAGACAATGGAAATAAAACTTGCGCATAATAAGACCGAGTGATTCTCACCATCATTCAACAAACAAATTTCAAGTCATAAAGGCCCCGAATTCAAATCCTAGATAGGAAATACTTCAATTGAACGGCTTATGATTTCGATAGAAACGAGCCCTTGCTAATAAATTGAGATTGTTTGAACGAACAAACATCCAATTAGGAAGCTAGTGCCCGTTCTCACGAACTTGCCTGACATTGAAGTACGCTTCCTTGGATTAAACGAGCCACTTGCGAGAAAAGGGGAATGAAAACTTGAAAAGAAAAAAAAAAAAAGAGGATCGCTGAAAAGGCATAAGCAAGTGGACAGAGGAACAACCCAAGCTACCATCAGCAGCACAAGTCCTCTTCGGAGGATAAAAGACCTCTAATGGGTCATACGCCACAAAAAAGAAAGTTCTCTACTCAACAAAAAAGATTGGAGGAGTCATGACCCTCCAACCATGAGAGAGTAACTTCCAGGCGATGAAAACCCTCTCTGAGGCACATTTCACCAGGAGTTGAAGTGTTATGACCGCTCTTCGGGATTTCACTTCACCAGAGTTGAAATGCCAAAAAATAAAAGCCCTCTTCGGAGGCCCATTTCACCAGGAGTTGAAGTATTATGACCGCTCTTCGGAATTTCACTTCACCAGAGTTGAAATGTAAACAAAATAAAAGCCCTCTTCGGAGGCACATTTCGCCAGGAGTTGAAGTGTAACAACCGCTCTTCGGAATTTCACTTCACCAAAGTTGAAATGCAAAAACAAAATAAAGACCTTCCTGAAAGTACACGTTTCACCGAGATTGAAATAAAACTTCCAAGTGTTGAAACGTGAAAAGGCTTTCTTTGAAGGCACAACTCTTTGGAGGTACACGTTTCACCAAGATTGAAATAAAACTTCCAAGTGTTGAAACGTGAAAAATCCCTCCTTAGAGGTACAACCCCCTCCCGGGGACACAATCAAGAAGAAAGACCTCTTCGGAAGCCCACGTTTCACCAAGATTGAAATAAAACTTCCAAATTTTGAAACGTGAAAAGGCTTTCTTCAAAGGCACAACTCTTTGGAGGTACACGTTTCACCGAGATCGAAATAAAACTTCCAAGTGTTGAAACGTGAGAAATCCCTCCTCAGAGGTACAACTTTGTATAAAAAAAATCCTCATCAAAAGCGTACTTTAACTTTCAAAGGAAGAGTAATTTACCTACTATGGAAAATGATCGTCAAAAAAAAAAAAAAAAAAAGAAAAGAAGTTAAAGTACCCTTCAGAGGTCCGCTTTACCACATAGAGGAATTCACTTGGTAAAATATGCACATAAGCAAAAGAAAAAAGTGATTTCTTCGAACGACAAAGCGTAGAAACTTATACGAAGGGAGTTGTACTCTACAAAAATTTTCTTTAAAGAATAAAATAATTATTCTTTAGCAAATAAGAGTGCAAGTCCCCACAAAGTATAAAATATTGCAGCAAGCTTAAGGTATGGGGGCAACATGGTATAATAGTATAGCTGCATCAGTAAAGTAATACTCAAACAACATACCATAAGCCCGCTGCAATATCGTGTAAATAAACTTGTGCAAAAAAAAAAAAAAAATAGTAAATGCATTCTCAAGTTCAAACAGAAGTTTGTACAAACGAAGAATCATTTTATTCAACTATAATGCAGGTACAGGTTTCAAAATAAAAGCGGGGGCTGGTACCCGCACAACTCTCGGCCAGTTCATACAAAAGACAAGAAGCTAAAGTCTTCACTTCTTTTTACTGCCTTTGGACCCTTTACCCGGCCGAATGACCAGCTTTTCAGGTCGACCAGTGGGTATAAGGGAGGAAGGAGAGGTAGGCGCAGCTGGCCCAACTTCTGGCTCCTCTTCAGTGGCAGTGATTATCTTCCCTCTCCTCTTTGATGCTCCTTGCTTCCTTCTCCTCTTCGAGGAAGACTCACTTCCTGGAGTGACAAGTTTAGATAAAGTTATGTCGTCAGAAGGAGTCCGCTCCGGAGATATGTCGCCTCCCTCAAGTCCCTCATCTTTCTGCTCTTGCGAAGCAATGGGATCATCCAGGCCATGGAGAGCCTCTATTTGTTCCTCCTGTGATCCAGGCTGCGAAGCAGAAGGAGGAGCCACCTGAAGAGATGGAGGAGGGATTACCGGAGAAGTAGAGATTTGAGCAGTGCTTGATACTTTTTCTACAGAAGAAAAGAGGTTAAAGTCAGTAAAGAGAGGAGATGAAGGTTCACCAATGAAGTCAGTAAAGAGAGGAGATGAAGGCTCGTCAAGGTTGAGAAAATAGCCAAGGAGCTCATGAAACTCATGCGAAATAAATGAGTAACCCGCTTGAGCAGAATTGACAGTAGCGAGATTAACAGTGAAATTACCTGGAGAAGCTGGTTTCCTGATATCGACTTCATAAGCTTGCGCATCAGCGCTCTCATCACCCTCGTCCCCACCTTGTATGCTTGTAATCTCAGTGGTAACTTTGGTGGGAGATGCAAGATGGGAACTGGAACCAATAATGTCGACTTCAGACGAAGAAGGTGGCTGGACTAGAGTAGTTGAAGTGGTTTTCCCCAGCCGGTCCCCTTCCGTCACTTCAGTTCTTAATTTGGCAAGTTGTTCCTTTCCCTTAGCAAGGGCAGCGCGAGCGTCATCATCAAAATAATGCCTTTCCAGGGCTGATTCGTCATAACCAGCACCTTCAGCACCAAGCATCTCAAGAGCGGCCTCCCATACTTCAGCTAAAGTGATTTCATACTTAGGACCAAGAAAAGCGAGGCTTCCACGCCCCAAGACGCTATGCAAGTAGAAGTCGAATAATGTTGAGCCGAAGCTGTTTTTGGTCGCCTCATGAGATTCTTCGGCTGCGATTTTGCCGGCGACAGCCTCATCACGCTCCCTTTCAGTTTTGGCAAGCTGAAGCTTAAGCATTTGTATCTCCGCCTCCTGGGAGTTGTTTTTCTTTCGAAGTTCAGCAATATCAGAGACATAGCCTTCACTGATTCTTTTTTGTGCTTCGAGCCTGTCTTCGGCATCCCTCTGGCTAGCGTGAGCATCTCTCACTTGTTTCAGGAGCACTTCTTCTTTCTGAGAATATGAAGTAGAGGAAGCAGCAAGCTCATGTTTCAAATTCTCAACCTTTGCTTCGAGCTCCTCATTGTAGGAAGCAATGCTCCTCATTTCGGTGTCGTGTTGCTCAACGACCTTTTGCCATTCGGCCTTATCGTTTTCCATAGTAAGCATGGCCTCTATGTTGGCACGGTTAACTCTTTGAAGCTCATCGACAAGCTTCTGCCAGTTTGACATCCTCTCGATATCGAGCTTGACTGCATCAAGATTGCGCAACGTAGCAGACTTGTCGATGGGGACCAAGTCTAGGTCGAACCTCACCCCCTTAAGGCACCATTGAGGAAATCGGCTCTGCAGAGTGGCAGGACCCGGTGCAACTTGAAATTTGGGCCTGCTAATTATCGTTTGAATGTCTGATTTCCCAAGAGCGGGAGAGTCAGAAGGAATGTCGAGCGAGGCAGGAGTAGTAACTTTCTCAGGAGTAGTAGAGGCCTGCTTTTCACTGTGACGGGCTCGTTTGCTTAAGTTTTCACTCATGTGACCTTTTCCTCGATCGTCATGAGTTTTTCTCTTGTGGGAGTCATCGCCTTTTTGCCAAGAATCATGGCGCTCTTCTCTCTCCCTTCTTTCGCGACGTTCTTCTTCAGTCCTCCTTTCATGAGCCTTTCGGGCAGCCCTTTCTTCATCAGATTCTCTGTAGGAGGGAAAGTAACGCCGATAATCATATTGACCACGCCCCCCGTAGCGTTGGAAATCCTGATAATATGATCCGCCGCGTGTCATTGAAGGATATGAAATAAGAAAAGATAAGCTTTAGAAATCTTTAAAGTATGAGAAGATAAGTGCATAAATGTGCTGGAAAATCCTTAGTTGTGTGTGAAGTGAAAACTACTCGCGTTGGACTAACGAACCACTCCTCAGTTGGGGGGAAGTAATAGGTCCCACTGTCGGTAACAATTCTTGGGATAAAGGAGTTGGAGTCTGTTGGAGGGCAGATGTCGCTTCAATCATCGGGGGTACAGTTTTACCACAGGCAGGGTCATCTTTAAAGAGCTCTTGGGAAGTGACGATTATGTCACTTAAATCCCCAAAGACGTCATCACCATCATGCCCAACCTGATTCCCTCCATCAGCTCCTTTGTCAGCACTCTTCCTGGTTTGGGAAAGGGGCTCCTCTTCTTCTTCGATTATGGGAGCAAGTGCGGGCTTTTCGGAGGGTCCCGCATCGTCTCTTGGAGTAGAGCACTTTACTAGTAAGGTTTCTGCAGAAATTTCTCCTCGCATGTGCTCTTTAGTGGAGATCGGAAGATCAGGAGTTTTCACCGGAGAATCAGGAACCTTCGTTGGAGCTTCATGAGGCTGAGTAAAGCGAGAGGGATGGAGGAGTCCGTATTGATGTAAAAATTCATCGTTTAGCAGAAACTTTATGCTCCTCTCTTCCACCGGCACGGCATTTAATCTTTCAAAAATTTGCTTAAGACTTGGGTCCCTAGCAGGGGTGGAAGTGCTAAAACAGGAAAAGAATGAAATTAGCAACTGAGAGTTCAGATCTCGAGAAAGTTTCAAAACGGAAAAAGTAAAGACAGGAAATCTTACTTCCCACTCTCCAGATGGCATAAAACCCTGGAGGGCAGCGAACAAAGAAAAACTGATTCAAAAATCCGTGAGCGCTTTCGGAGAGATCAGTAATAAGTTTGCGGTTTCGAGCGCTTCTTATAACCACGATGGAGGGATGGTCTTTAATTTTCGTGAATGAGCAAAAATAGCAGATCTCCCCGAAGCTTGGTAATCGATCCAAAACTCTCCTAAATAGAACACATAACCCCATCAGAATGGCGTAGCCATTGGGGTGTAATTGGAATGGAGAGATAGACAACCGAAGCAGGAACTGTTGAAGAAAGTCATTAAAGGGAGGAATAGCGCCGTTCAAGCACATTTGGCGATTAACAGCAACAAAGCCAAGAGGGGGCCTATCCGCGGTGTCATTTGGCCCCGGAAGTAAGATGTCAGCATCATCAATGCCAAACTGGACGCGCAGTTGGTTAAACACCCGCTGATTCAAAGTTGTGGATGTTCTCTCCGGAGGGTTGTCTACAGGGATGGCTACTGGGAAGACATCTTCAGCCTGGCCCATCGGCTCTTCTTGATGAGAGGTCATTCTACACAAGCAACTGGATGTTCAAATGCGAAGGTGCACGTTTCCTAAAAAGTGTGAAGTGTCGTGCAAAGCTAATAAAAAAAAGAATAACAAGTAAAGATAACTGGAATTAAACTGGTTGACGATTGATTGACTACGGTAATTTCGGAACTTGTTATTTAAAGCTCAAGCATAATATTAATGCGGGCTGGTCAGTTTCAATTGGCTAATCCAGTGCTGCTTTAATATTCTACTTGAAATCGATAGCACTTCGTTCACACGATTCATTTAAGTTAATTATCTATTATTAACTAATCTGTCATTTGATGTGGGAAGTCGATGGCAGTATATTCGTCCCAATTTTCTGTAAATATCATGTTAAACAGGTTATTAGCTTACAAGTTAAAGCAATCTGTAAAAGATTCAAGCAGCAGTTCAAGGTTCAAGTGGAGTTTAAAAGTGCAAGTGCTAAGTCGTAGACGACTCAAGGACTAAGTCGAAGACGACTCAGCAATACTTAGGTCACGAGTCATAAAAGAAAGAATAGATGTCAGCTCAGAATTACGAAAAATTCATCAAGACATGTCTCGGCCCCGACTCAAGCATTGTGTCGTGATGTCTCGGCCCCGACTCAAGCATTGTGTCGTGATGTCTCGGCCCCGACTCAAGTCTTGTGTCGTGAAGGTTGGTGAGCCGGTCCAGAGTTGAATCGCAAAGGGTTTTAGGTCGTTCAAGATTATTAAGTCGCATCAGGGGTAGTGTTTTACTCTGATTGGCCTATCTACCATACAACTCCAAAACCCGTTTCCCTCCTACCCCATGTTAACCCAATGACCTATCTCCAAGTCCTATCTTCGGATCCTAACCCATAACCCGTTAACCTAATGGTATCTCCAAAAATAGCAACTTTAATCCTATCACGATACAGAATCGCCTCGAATGGTGGATCGCCGCAAGTCAAATCAGGCGGGCTCAAATTCATCGGCGATCAATCCAACCAAATTCGTAAGGCTCGAAGGAATGAACCGGAAGTGAAAAATTAAACGCATGAATCAATGGTGATCGACAATCAGAGGGAAAGCAGGATCGCTTACGTGGTGTGATGCTCGAGAGAATTGAAAGTGGATCAAGTTGAAATTGCTTTTGGAGCTCAGAGAAATTTTAATGGCAGAAAACGACTCACAAGATTGGTATGAGAAGAAGATGAAAGTGACGAGTCATGCCTTTTATACCAAGGTAGTAGGACGTGAGTCGGCATATGCCGGTTAAGATAAGTCGAAGCACACGACCTACGACTTAGGCGTGTGCTTCGAGGGGCAAATGTTAACCCCACTAAAGCCTGGGCCGACTCATCTGATCTAGGTTCGACTCATAAAAGACCGACTCATCTGATCCCGACTCATCCACTTAAGGTCCTTAAGTATCACAATGGGTTTGCGACTCAAGGGATTAACGGTTCATAAGAAAAGGCCGACTCAAGTTCGTTAACGACTCAACGACCCAAGAAGCCTGTGACTTAAGGGGTCTACGACTTAAGGAACCTGTCGAGTTAAGGAAATTCTACGAGTTAAGGATGGCACGACTCAGGGAAGTCTATGAATCAAAAGATAGGTCAATTCACAACCTAAGACTCATAGACAAGCTCAGAATCATGCTGCAAAGGGTTGACTCGTTGATGAGTTACGACTTGTTATGAGCCGTGCATGACTCATGAAGGCAGAAAGATAGCTGCATCCTAATAACTCGTAAACGACTTGGGACCAGATAAGACGGGTCATAAGCTAACTGACTAAAATCCCAAAACAACAAAGGGCCGACCTACGACTTACGGTAGGTCGTTCACGACCTAACTTGAGTCGTCCACGACTTAAAGCTACTATGAAGAAATCCAGCGCTGCCTCATCTTGGACCATGACCTATTAACTCGCAGACGAGTTAAGACTTGTGCTGTTACAGAAGACCGGAGAAGCTCTGATATGAAGTCAGGACTCAACCAGCTGAGTCGCCTATGACATACGACTCATCGAGAGTCGGTCACAACTTACGACTCATATTGAGTCGGTAACGACTCATGACTTGACAATTTCAGACCAGAACTCTCTATAAATAGGCGACCACCTCCAACATTCAAAGGACTTTTGGCGCATTCTCTTCACACACCGTTACCTTGCTGCATTGAGAACTTCATCAACACTTAGAGCTTCCAAGATTAGAGGAATACATCAAAGAAATTCACGAAGAAACCACACATCTTCAACATGAATCTAAGAACTTTAATCGACATCGAAGCTTAAGACTTGTTCCAAATCACTTGTGGCTTGAAGTGTATTGTACTTGAGAAGAATTGTATTAGTTTGTAACGGGATTATTAATAAAAGTACTTAGAGTGGACGTAGGCTATACCCTTAAGCCGAACCACTATAAAATCGTTGTTGTTTACTGCTTTTCTGCTATTACTTGCTTGTAATTCTTTCCCGATCTATCGGGTGGTGCTTTCACAACTACACTTTACACACCGTGGTGTTAGCGTTCACATTTTAGCGTTAACACTTAGGTTCATTGGGCGTACCGTTTTTGTACTACGCTGATGTCCCAAATTGTTTGAGTTTCTAGTTTTTCGGGCGTACCATTTTTGTACTACGCCGTTGCACCGGCTCAATTTTCTGCTATTCTTGACGTTCCCCACGTCTTTTATCTACGGGAATGCCTTAGGGATTCCGGTTTTCATTCTTGAGCCCGGTGTTATTGTGGAAATTGAAGTTTCACCAGATTTCTTGCTAACTCTTTTGTGCACTTTATGGTGAACTTCCTATTTCAAATTTTCTTTTGTGTTAATATGCTTCTATGGTTGTTACTTCTTATATTTCCTTCTTACTTATTGCGAGGACGCAATTTCTTTAAGGAAGGGTGTCTGTAACAACCCGCATATTTATCGATTTTATATTTAAATATTTTATCGTTCGTCGGATTTTGGTCCGAAAACCTACTTTTTGCATACGGTCGAATTAGGACTCGAGACCACCTCCATTGAGTTCAAAATGACGTTTGCGACCTTTTTGAGTATAAGCTTCGATATGTTTGGAGGAAGTTGAACTTTGCTACTTTTTGCTTAGGGTTTTGGTTTGGGCTGAGCCAATTAACCACTTACTAACTCAATTCCAACCCTCTCCTCTTCATTCACTTCTCTTCTATTTTCCTAATACTCAAGCTTTTATGTTAATGGAGGGTGGAAGAGGAAATTAAAACTCCAAGCCCTAGCTTCCTTTGCAAATCCAAGTTCTTGCTCCAAACTCAAGAGAACCCATTGGTAAGCTTTTTCTTCTTCTTTTTCTTCTTCTCCAACTCATTCTCTCTTTGATTTCAGAAAATTCCTAAACCTAATTTGGGAAATAATTATCTTTTAAGCTTAGATTCAAGCTTGTTGAGTTGGAATTGAAGAGTGCTTGTTCTTGCCATTGCTTCATAGCTTCCTCTTCATTTGTTTGGGTTCAAAGGTGAGATTTTTGTCTCACATCTATGACTATAATTATCTTTGGTTGTTAGGTTTGAATTCCTAACATTTCTTCATGAGAATTTGCTCTTGATTTGGATTGGTTTTGTGAATATTCCAATTTTTGGGTTTTTAAGTCAAATTTGTGTGAAAATCCTTTTATGGATGTTTGATCATGCTTTTAGTGATGCACCGAGGAGCATATAGGGCCGGGTTGCCGATTGGCATAAACCCTTAGAGCCAATGTTCGTCCGGTTGCATTTTGGAAGAATTTGCTCTTCATTTGAATAGGCTGAAAAATAGCCCAAGCATGATTCAGTCGGCTGAAAACTCTGTTCAGTCGACTGAACCTTTAACCCGAAAGTTTCCAGGCATGATTCAGTCGACTGAAAAACTCTGTACAGTCGACTGAACCTGGAAACAGAAAGTTCCTGAACCTGGAATATTCCCAGGTACAGGGTCAGTCGACTGAAACTTCTGTTCAGTCGACTGAACCTGCTGTTTTAGTCCAATTTGCCTTTTTGGATTGAATTTCCACTTTAAATCGATTCGTGGTGATCCTATTTATTGTCATCATTTATTATCCTCTTTGACGACTTATTTTCTTTGGGAATTTTAGGTATATCCACTTCGATGGATCCTTTATCGATTTCATTGGATTTTTATTTACATCTTCGATTGTGATCTTTGTGATTGATTGTTTCTACAATCCCCCTTGTGCTTTGTCACTTTAAAAATATAAAGGTTTTCTATACTAGTAGTAAATATCAAAACTCTTTCCTCAAACGATTCCAATACTATTTTAATACCAAATTCGTTTATAAAACCGTTTTCCAATCTATTAGTATATATAAACCTTTACCTCACTCGTATGAGAAATCTAATTAGACGACTTAGTAAAACGAGTTGTATGAAACGCTTGCGTTTACTTCGTCGGTTAATTCTTGGACTTGTTCGATTGAATCTCTTGTGACATTCTTCTAGTGGAGATGTACAGTTTGTTCGTAAATGTTTAAGTTAAGCAAGTGGTTATGGGACATGAAGCTAAACTTTTATATTTACTAGCTTAGTGTAATTGACACTTCTCTTTGATCATGACGATCATTTTATGGTTTAGACTAGCAATGTGCGACGTCTCTTTGTCTATGTGGAGGACCGTACCTCATTAAATGGAGCTTCGTCCCATTTCTTCGTGGGCTAGCGACCCATGTACTTTCTAATGTGTTTCGATTCATCGGATGTACCGTTTGTACTACATCGATGTTTTGGCTTTTGGATTCATTGGATGTACCGTTTGTACTACATCAATGTCTTGACCAACCTTTTTATTGTGATTTCTGGATTTCGTGTGTTGATTTCTGGAATTTGTGTTTCACCAACTTTTACGATGGGCATTGATATATATGTCATTTATTATGGCTTGGTGAATGAAATTAGGAGTATGACATTCCTTTTTATCTTGAGTAGATTATTGTGATATTGATTAATCTCTTTTTGATTTTCAATTACTTATTTATCACAGCTTGGCATTGTGATTATTATATGTTTATGTCATATGTCGTATTATATATCACTTCATCTGATATTTATAGCTAGACTGATCCGTTTATTATTTTCTTCTTAAATAATACTCGGGTCAGACTGAGATTTTACAGGTGCTTCTGCTTGACTCCTTATCGGACTATCATCCCGGCTTTTGGCAAACTACTTAGATTAGTAGTTTATTTTGTTGTATACACTTGAGATTTAGACTCATAGATGTATTCTTTTGTATAGCACGTGTTGCTATTCTTTTGTATTATTGTGGATCTTTTTGACCACTACTCTGATATACACTTTTATGTGTAATATTCTTATCTATTTCCACCTTTGTGATATGAATTGTCTGTGACTGATTTTTGTCATGTTCATTTCTATATTTGTTTCCGAAGATATTATAGCCACCGTGTAGTAGCTTTGAGTTCGTGTCGGTATGTCGGATTTCCTCTTGAGATGAAAAGTTATATTTTATCCGGTATATCGGTACTCGCACAAAGCAATTATACAGATGGTCGCTCCTCAACAGCCTTATTCTCCGTGCTAGTTGACAGCATTCACAGTAACGTTCTTGGCTAGCGTGGGTATAGAGGTGGGGCGTCACAATAGATCACTTACACAGAGTAATACAATGCAGCGAAATAGATAAAGAATAGTAGTTCATGAAGCTACTATATACCTCAAGTTAGAAATAAAATACAACCGAATAGTTCAAATGCCATGAAGTCTCCAATGCAACAGATGGCTTCTCTGAACCAATCAATTGGATGACTGAAGGGATAGATAGCTGGATCTTCAAGCAAAGCTCCAACTTCGAAGATGAGTCTCAAATGCTGTATCTCTCAGTCTGACCCGAGCGTAAAGCAAAACACAAAACACTCGAGTCAGGATTAACATTCTTATATCTATAAATTTAACTCAAGTGAAATATCAACTGAAATATAATTAACTTAAAGGATGTTTGGGATAACCATCCTCTAAGGGTCCATGGAACTATCTAAAAGATAGAAATATACACTATAACACCGTAGTCTTTTCAACTTAATTTATACTTCAAAACCAAATATCATTTTCACTTCGAATATCTCTATACTTCCCAAATAGTATTTTTATATATTAAATAATTTGTACAGTAAAGAAATTTCAATTCCCTCAACTTAACAAATCGTTTAACATCAACCCGACCACCCCATTTAAATCTATTTCAATCTCAATTTATTAATTTAAATTCAACTCAATTTCTAAAATAACCACTTCAATTTTATCGATCTCAAATTCGGATTTGAAATCACAAAATACCCTTTATGTTCAATATATTTCAAAACTTTAAGTATTCAACATTTCAAACTAACTTTTTAATCAATTTAGTTTCTAAATAATAAATTCAACTATACTGATTTCAAATACATATCTGAATCTCAAAATAAACCATTTAAATCCCAATATAGTTCAAAGCTTTAATATTTAATTAAATGTTCAATTTAATAGTTCCATGTAGATCTCGATTTAACCTATAACGACCCTGACTCGACCTTCGAAAATCGGCACCGAATATGACACTCGTATTCAAATGCCGCAGATCCAAACGTCGAAACTGATTTGCCGGAGCTTATAACACATTAAGTACAACACAGCAGAAGAAATGAATAGCATATATCAATATACAACATTTGATACAATAACTGGTACAACATGAATGGTACAACAGAATGGTACAATAGGTATCAACATTATCAGAGATACCAAGAATAGCAGCGGAAAGATAATGATAACACTGGCAGCGGAACAAAAACTCCAATAGTCTTCAAGGAAGAACTCCAGCATCAGTAATCTCCATCTCCAAGACACCAATCCAGCAATAGCTTGAACTCCCGAATCACGATGCACAAGGATAAGCAAGTGCAGTTCAAATCCAAAGACTGAACTAGCTCCAGATAATCTACTAAACCTGACTATTTGAAAAACCCAACTCTAGACTGCCCGTGTGGGAAAATAGTGGGCACCCAGAGTTTAGGAAAGGAACAATAAACTCCAGGTCAGTCATGGGACTGGTATGAGCAAACAAAAACATTTGGTCTTTTAAAACAAACAAAAGAATTTAAATTTAAAAAAAAACCGCAATGCTTTTTAGAAAATGTAACTACCATAAGGCCTCCCGCCACACACACAATGCAAACGCAGACTTGGAGGAGATTTCTTCTTATGATAGTCAAATATGCTTAATACGAGAAAATTCTTTGATATTATTATAATAATGTGCAAAGTGTAAAAAATCATTTCGAAAGTATAATATAAATCCTAGCCAGCATAGGCATTTCGCACTTATGCCTACTATAGCTACCATGTTCAATAGCAGGTTACCGCCACATTCCATGGCAGGTTATACAACTAAAACTGTAAAGACCCATAATTTTCGACTATTAAAAATAGTAAATTTAATAAGACTTTTGTAACTAAATGTTGGAAGAAATTAAAAATTAAGATTTATAACTGGAAAAATACTAAAATGAAATGCAACAATGTTAATTAAAGCTAAGTATTAACAATTTGAATGGAATTCCAATTAATTGAAATCGTGTAAGGTTATACTTGGTTATAAAATGAACATAGGAAAAAGAATGTAAATATTGAATTCATTAGTGAAATAATATATCGTTAATGGAAATT
This sequence comes from Allium cepa, assembly GCA_030765085.1. Taxonomy (NCBI): domain Eukaryota; kingdom Viridiplantae; phylum Streptophyta; class Magnoliopsida; order Asparagales; family Amaryllidaceae; genus Allium; species Allium cepa. Next base: position 759,593,209 of record CM060937.1, on the reverse strand, counting down.
GAATAAAATTAGTGTTATGAAATAAATGGTAACATTTATTTGTAGGTAATAAACATATAAAATGTAATTAAAGGCTAATGGTGACAATTATTATATATATTATCTATTTATTTGGTCAATTAAATTAATTGGAAATAAATGGTAATCAATTCCCTTAATTAGTGCAGTTAATGTAGGTTTAATTGATAACGGTAAAAAGTTGATTCTATACAATATAACCAATGTAAATTTTTATCATAGTATGACCTTTGATTTGAATAAAAGGATGAAAATCAGTTTACTCAAATTTATTGGAATTGGAAATTTTAATAAGTGAATTTATTACAATCAATGAAATAAAACGTTACATAAATGAAAGGTAAGATGAAATGGTAAAATATTGATGTTGACTATGTATGTAAGGTAATGATTGATTTAATAAGAGAATGAAATCAACGTAAATAAATAATTGAGAATTTAATTATAATTAATGTGTGAGATTGACCAAAATTCAATAAAATCGAAATATAGTAGTTAATACAAAAGGATGAAAATTGGAGTATATTAATATAATGAAATTTAAATAAATGTTAACTGTGTTATTAGATCATAAGTTGGACCATAAATAAAATTCTAAACAATAAACTACAATGAAGCAATTAAGTGGAAGGTTCTAACGCGTATTATAGTATAATTTAATAATAGGAATTGGAATAATAAATGCCAGCTTCAATGATGAGTTAAATGAATATTGATTGATAGAGAAAAACGTTTATTCTGTATGCAATTTAATGCGTGTTGGATACTGTAATTTTATAAACGTATTTGCATGACTATAAATAAGGATTACAATGTTCATGTATTTATTAAATTGATTTCATCAATTAGGGTCTATTTTGAAGTGAAAGATTAAAATTAATTAGAAATAAATTTATTGAAATCATTCAATTAAAAAAAGGAAAAAGAAACAAAGTGCAATTAATAAATTTAATGTAAGAATTTATTTTATTTGGAATGTACATTATTTGGAAATATAAGAATGGATTTAATGTTGTATAAGTTGATCATTTTAGAATATAAGAATGTTTACATTTATGAATTGCAAGTAATGAATAAGCATTTTAAGGAAAATAAAAGAATGTTTGAGAAAAATAAAGGGAACGTTTCCTTTTTAAATATAAATATAACGTTGTAACGGTACGGTATATTGTGACTTTACTTCTTTCTTCCATTTCAAAATTTAAACGCACACCCTGGACCACAATCATAATTTGCTTTAATTATTCACCAAAAAAAAACGTTGACCGTTGCCATTTCATTTATTTTTTTGTACGTTTCACTTGATTTTTATACGGTACGTTTTTTTTATGTGCGTGAATTATTCATTCCTCTTTATAAAACCACTATCTCTTCACTTTCTTTTCAATTGAGAAAACAACTTATACAGTAACGTATACATATAAAAAAGTGGATCTCATTTTGTTTCTTTATCTTCTGGAGTTTCCCATGTGTGAGCCTATGCTTCTTCCCCTCCTCTTATCACCCTCCCTCTGTTTTCCTGAAGCCATCATAATACCCACGCAAATGCCTTCTCTCCCTTTTCTTCCATCTGATGTAAGTTTGTATGCATAGAATGATGCATATTATTTTATTAGCTCTTATATATATATACTTTGAATGTGTAAATTCAAAAGTTATAGGGTTACAGCATTATGTCGTATATAATTAGCTTAGTTATAGATTTATATTGTTATATATGTCAGATGTTGTTCAAATATAATATATGTCCATACTAGGCCGTACTGAGTAGGTGATAATACAAATTTTAAAATTTTAGTCATGACTATTTATAAATATGTTGAACAGTTTATACTATATGTTATATAATATTTTAATATGTTCAATGATATAATTTAATGGGTTATAAGGTTTTAGTTAGCCGTATGTTAAGGGAAGAGAGATTACTATATAAATATAGTACGCTTTGATTTTTTTTATTTATTTATTGTCTTCAGATTTATTGTGTCGTTGAAAATATATCTATATATGTAAAGTTACAAAGGTTATAAATTTATTTCAAATCTGGGAAGTTGCTTCCATTTTTCCTGAAACTTATATTTACAAAATACCATATATATTGATCCATCTGTATGTTTTTCAAGCCGAGCACCTAGGTTCATAGGATGTGCATATTTGGTATATATAGTTATAGTGCACAAGTGTTTAGATTTCGGTTATGTGCATTTCATTTTAATATGGTAGGTATGTATTCAGCTTTGTTTTATATATTAGTTTAATTGTATATAACCGGTTCATATGTATATACTAGGATTTTATTAAGTATAGTCTAGGTGATATATATTGTTGAAACTATTTGATTTTATTTTTATATAAATGATTTTTATTTTAAAACAATGATTTTATTTATATATATATATATGTATATGTATATCTAAATTTAGGATGCGTTTGAATTTAGAAAATGACTTTTTAGATATAGAGTTATATATGTATATATGTATACATATATGTTCACATGCATCAAATTATCTCATCAATCAAGTTCTGATTTGATTTCGTCAATTCCTATTTACCAGCTTCGTTCGTCAAATTCGTACCAATTTCGACTTGCTTTGAAAATCGTCAATTGGATCGGTCATTTCGCAATTCAAATCGTAGCCTATTACGTTGTCTATCTCTCTAACCTCGAAAGGTGAGCAATCACTCACGACTAACATTCTTTTATTCATTAAATATTGATTTCAATTGAAACGACAATTGAAATATGTTGCTGTAGTTATTTAAATTTGTTATATACGCTATTATCTGTAACTGTTCACCTGCGGGATATGACACCATATCCTGTTGTTTATATTTTATTGTTATTGATGATATATGCCTGTTATTTTATTGTATTATCTGTTATCACTCTGCAAGTTCCCTGTAGTTTAGAAATCACTATGGATTGAAATGATACATGCCCGAACGGACTTTAGAATAGGAGAAAATTGTTATGGGTTGAAATGATAAACCCAAGCGATTTTCAGTTAATTGAATTTGGGATTACGGGTTGAAATGATATCCGCCCGTATATATTTAGTGTACGGATTGAAATGATAAATATCCGTAGCACTAGACTATATGATAGGAAATATATACAGACACCGTTGGTCCATATAAATATTCTGAAAATAATTTTTATAATTTTGGAAAAATTTATATGGTTTAAATAATATTGATTCTTAAGATATTATATAAATGGAAATTTTATATATAGATTTAGTCGTAATATTTGATTTAAATTAGATTAATTTAATACGGATAATATGGTTGAGTATTTATGTAAATCTATATTTCAAATAGATTTCCTTGAAATAAATTAAATAATTAAGATTGAGAGATAAATTGGGGTTTATTAAAAATGGTATTTAAATGAGGATTTATTTAATTAAATCAATTTTAAATTTTTGAATGGGAAATTTAAAGGTATGATTTTCTAACTGGATTTTTGATTTATGTGATTTAATGAATATTTCACATTTAAATAAATTAAAGAAAATATTGAGTAAAATGTAATTTAAGGATACTTAAATGATATTGTATCTAATGAGGGAGTATTTCAAGACTAAATAATAACGAGGTTAAATCGAGATCTATATGAAACTGTTAAATTGAACATTTAAATACTAAAGCTTTGAACTATATTGGAATTTAAATGGTTTATTTTGAGATTCAGATCTGTATTTGAAATCAATATAGTTGAATTTGTTATTTAGAAACTAAATTGAATTAAATGAAAATTTAGGTTGAACTAAATTTGAATTTATTATTTAGAAAACTAAATTGAATAAAAATTTAGTTTGAAACGTTGAATACTTAAAGCCTTGAAATATATTGGAATATAAAGAGGTATTTTGTGATTACAAATCCGAATTTGAGATCGATAAAATTAAAGTGCTTATTTTTAGAATTGAGTTGAATTAAAATTGAAAATACTTTACTGTATAAATTATTTAATATATGTAAATACTATTTCGGGAAATGTAGGGATAATTGAAGTAAAAATGATATTTGGTTTGAAGTACAAATAAAGGGAATGGCCACGGTGTTATAGTGTATATTTCTACTTTGTAGATAGTTCCATGGACCCTTAGAGGATGGTTATCCCAAACATCCTTTAAGTTATTTGTATTTCAGTTGATATTTCACTTGAGTTGGATTTATTGATATAAGAATGTTAATCCTGACTCGAGTGTTTTGTGTTTGCTTTACGCTCGGGTCAGACTGAGTTGATACAGCATTTAAGACTCACCTTCGAAGTTGGAGCTTTGTTTGAAGATCCAGCTATCTATCCTTCCGGTCATCCAGTTGATTGGTTCAAAGAAGTCATCTGCTCGTACTGGAGACTTCACTGCAACTGGGATATTCTGATGTATTTTATTTCTCTAACCCCGATGTATGTAGTAGCTTTATGAACTACTATTCCTTATTTATTCCGCTGCATTTTATTACTCTGTGTCTGTGATCTGTGACTGATTTATTTACTATATATGTTGAGTTTGTCACATTTAAATTAACAACGCGGTATTTTGAATTATTTAAGTCGGACATGTATGGTTTATTGTCGATTTGAATGGTCCAAAATAGAGGGCTGTTACAGTTGGTATCAGAGCTTTGGCTCTAGGCAAAACTTAGCATATATGGTAAATTTATTTACAGAATCACTTTCATTCGAGTTGAATCTCTTCCTTTTTGACTCGATTTCGTTTGAATTTTGGAATGTCCCTCAGTTTCGAAATTCATTCTTGTCTCTCCCTATTTATATTCGTTCGATTCTGGAGTATTCCATAACTTCACTGAATGATTTGTAAAAGGGGTGAATCTCCTTTTCAGTTGGCATTGATTCACCGAAGATTCATGTATCCTCGGTTTACAATGCTGCTATATCTAGTTATGCTGAATTCTATATCGGGCGATCGAATGTCGATTTGCCTTAGAATTCCGCATCAATCATATTCCTGAAATCACGATTGACCCGGTTAAGGTCGCCCGCGATTTATAGAAGTATATCCATCTTCTATTTTGTAATTTAATTATCTCATCTTCGATCGAGTCTATCTTCGAATCAGAATTCCATGGATTGGAGTTCCTCTAATTCAAATCTCTATCTTTGTTTTGAAATCCATTCTTAAAATTATCCTTTGAAAATCGGGTATGTTTGCATTTTGAAATTTGTTTTAAATATCGAAATTATTATTTTGATAACTATGATTTTATTCTATATATAAAAGTGAAAATGTTTTCCATAAGGATTATATACCTATATACAAAACAAATAAGAAATGTTATTCTATATATAAAAAAGGGTTTTGAAAGGATTTGAAATTTTGAAAAATTATAAGAAATTGATTTATATAAAAATGATTTATAACTGAAGTGTTAAATTTGAAATTCGAGAATTGAATTCCAGTATTTTGAAATTGGTTTTAGGATTTTGGAAAATATATATAAATAATACGATTTAAAATTATTTTTTTTGAATAAGAAATGTTTCAAATGAGCTCAAATGAATTCCAATAATTTTAAAGAAATTTCAAAGAAGTTTCCAAGAAAATAGAAGTCCAGAACTCACTTATGTCGCTTGAAAATAATTTCGGTGATGAGTGCACGCATCATCGACATTGATTTTCGAGTTTCAGAGTGAGGGAGAGGCCACTTTAATAGCTTCGCTATGCAAGTGTTTTTGTAAAACCGTTTTTGATTTCAAATTCCGAAGTATAATTGATATTTTAGAAAGATATAAGTATATATTTGAAACAATTTAAAATGAGACCGGTATTCAGTCCTCGATTTTCGGATTTAATAATCGGTTTATTGATTTATTGTTGATTTTCAACTCTTGAATTGAAAATTTGATCTCCCTAATTATTTTGATGGTTCGAACACTTCCAAGTCAAGGTCTAAAGTTTTAAAAACTAAAAAATTTCGAAGAGTATAAAATGTTTGATAAAGAATATAAATTTAGTTTGAAATGTTTTGAAAAAAATAGTTTTGAATAATGGTTTTCAGAAAGGTAAATTGAATATTTCAAATAGAAATAGATAGTTTAAAAGTTTTAAAGGGATAATTATAAATTTGGAAACCATTTTTGAGTATAATTGATTTTGAGAAAAATATTTGGTTTTGAAATTAAATTGGAATTAAAAACCAGTACTTATATGGTGATTTTGGAAATGTATTTGTTTGACTTTAGATATTTAATTTGGAAGAAAATTGGTGAAATCAAATATGATTTTGAAACTGAATTGATATTGAAATAATTTGAAATTGAGAACCTTATATTATTAAGTACTTGATTTGGGAGCGGTCGAACTTATACAAAATGGATTTGTATAAGTATGAAGTTGATTTGAAATCTATTGATTTGAAAGGTACTCAATTTGGAAAGAGATTTTATATAATCGAAGTCTATATAAGTATGATTTGATCTACTATTGATTTGGAAAGTATTCGATTTGGGAAGAATAGAATCCTCTATATATATGGACTATATATAAGTACAATATTTGAAAGTGATTTGAAAGGTACTATATAATATATATTTTCCAAGTAAAGATATGGAAAGTGCCTTCTGCTTGATATCCGCTTTGTGGCCACAGCGTGGATTCATTCTATCGATATTATTCTCTCTGATTTTCGGTTTTCCGGATGTAATACTCGAGTGTTCCCACCGTGGCGTAACCCGCGGTTTCTTTTTCTCTCGTGAATGCACAGCGAAATTGCCTGGCTGAGTCTTGCCTAGGGGTACGGATTGTTTCCTGGGGGATCCAGGCGTAACCATTGTGTATCCTGCAATCTGTGTAGGTCGCGAATAGTAGCGCAAGTGCCTGGCTGAGTCTTGCCTGGGGGTACGGATTGTTTCCTGGGGGATCCAGGCGTAACCATTGTGTATCCTGCACTCTACTAGTCATCATGGCGTAACTCGTAGGGCTGAGAAAGCTTACGGATACGGATTGTTTCCTGGGGGATCCAGGCGTAACCATTGTGTATCTGCGAACCATGATCGGACAAAGGTTTTTGGTTTGGTTGTTTTATTTGGATTGTACTTTCCATATCTGTTTTTAAAGGTTTTTCAAGTATTTTCACTGGGTGTTGAAATGGGTCTACTAAGTACTTGAAGAATTCTAGCTTTGCGCTTGATCAACGCATGGCCAGAGTCTGCAAGAACAAGGATAAACTTGTTGAAACATCGAGTTATAAAAGTATTTTCGAATAGAAATTTGTTTTGATAATAAAAGTATTTTATTATAAAGGTATTTCCACAAGAAAATTCTGTATTAGTTTTGAAATTAAATTTCTTATGGTTTGAAATTAATTATTTGTGCCCGATACTATTCTTTTGAATCTACCTTATCCGCTCAGCTTTAGTTATTGAGCTAGATTTTGTTTTCCGAATCTACCTTCTTCCTTTTCAAATATATTCTTTTAAAATATTGTTGTGTATATACTGCATGGTTTAACAATAAATTTTTAGTGTTATAAATACTTTAGAAGTTAATAATTCAATAAAACATATTTAAAGTAAATGATTATTGATTTATTATTAATGTTTGAAAAGTATCTTGAGATAAAACTAATAAATTTATAAATTATCGGATTTAAGGAACTTTATTTTAAGGTTTATTATAATGTTTTGATATAAATTTCTAACACTGCTTTAGATATTAAAAAAAAAAAAAAAAATCTTTGCATAATGCAATGAGGATGTTTTAAATATATCTTATATTTTTATTAAGTGAATGAGGTTAAATGTTTTAATTGAATTTTTAGATATAATGAAATATTTCTTTCCTCTTCAAGAGCGAATAGCAAAAACTTAATTTTTTTTATTTATAATAGAATTAAGTTGTAAACTTAGGCAAGGCAGTAGGAGCTTAAGTAATATTTTATGAAATTATTCATTAATGAATTAAATCTCTAATGAAAATAAGAAATTAAATGTTAGACTATAACTGAAGTATATAAGAAATTTAGAATTTGTAACCTGTAAATAAAAAGGATATGAAAATAATAAATGATAACTATTGAACATTTATTTACTAAAACAAAATAAGATAGACTTGTGTAACTTTCAATTGCATTCTTAAAGACATATATATAACTTACCAATTAAAAAGTTGAAATGTTAAAAGAATAGGTAATGGAGAATTTTACAAGTAAAACTTATGTAATGGAAGTGTTCAGTGAATTACTTTTATAAATAAGAAACTTGATATGAAAGTAGTTATAAACCTGAGTTATAAATGTAGTGCTACTAAATAAAATGAAATAGAAAATGAATATTGTAAGCAATGAATTATGAACTCAAGTTAATGTTTGAAGCTATTGATAATTAAAGTAAATAATTAAATGAATACTATATTAAATTTAATTTTTTGAATATATTGATTACTTAATTCCTTCTTTCCCTTTTTTTTTTCCTTTTCGGGGACGAAAAGTTTTGAGTGGGGGAGAGTGTAAAGACCCATAATTTTCGACTATTAAAAATAGTAAATTTAATAAGACTTTTGTAACTAAATGTTGGAAGAAATTAAAAATTAAGATTTATAACTGGAAAAATACTAAAATGAAATGCAACAATGTTAATTAAAGCTAAGTATTAACAATTTGAATGGAATTCCAATTAATTGAAATCGTGTAAGGTTATACTTGGTTATAAAATGAACATAGGAAAAAGAATGTAAATATTGAATTCATTAGTGAAATAATATATCGTTAATGGAAATTGAATAAAATTAGTGTTATGAAATAAATGGTAACATTTATTTGTAGGTAATAAACATATAAAATGTAATTAAAGGCTAATGGTGACAATTTTTATATATATTATCTATTTATTTGGTCAATTAAATTAATTGGAAATAAATGGTAATCAATTCCCTTAATTAGTGCAGTTAATGTAGGTTTAATTGATAACGGTAAAAAGTTGATTCTATACAATATAACCAATGTAAATTTTTATCATAGTATGACCTTTGATTTGAATAAAAGGATGAAAATCAGTTTACTCAAATTTATTGGAATTGGAAATTTTAATAAGTGAATTTATTACAATCAATGAAATAAAACGTTACATAAATGAAAGGTAAGATGAAATGGTAAAATATTGATGTTGACTATGTATGTAAGGTAATGATTGATTTAATAAGAGAATGAAATCAACGTAAATAAATAATTGAGAATTTAATTATAATTAATGTGTGAGATTGACCAAAATTCAATAAAATCGAAATATAGTAGTTAATACAAAAGGATGAAAATTGGAGTATATTAATATAATGAAATTTAAATAAATGTTAACTGTGTTATTAGATCATAAGTTGGACCATAAATAAAATTCTAAACAATAAACTACAATGAAGCAATTAAGTGGAAGGTTCTAACGCGTATTATAGTATAATTTAATAATAGGAATTGGAATAATAAATGCCAGCTTCAATGATGAGTTAAATGAATATTGATTGATAGAGAAAAACGTTTATTCTGTATGCAATTTAATGCGTGTTGGATACTGTAATTTTATAAACGTATTTGCATGACTATAAATAAGGATTACAATGTTCATGTATTTATTAAATTGATTTCATCAATTAGGGTCTATTTTGAAGTGAAAGATTAAAATTAATTAGAAATAAATTTATTGAAATCATTCAATTAAAAAAAGGAAAAAGAAACAAAGTGCAATTAATAAATTTAATGTAAGAATTTATTTTATTTGGAATGTACATTATTTGGAAATATAAGAATGGATTTAATGTTGTATAAGTTGATCATTTTAGAATATAAGAATGTTTACATTTATGAATTGCAAGTAATGAATAAGCATTTTAAGGAAAATAAAAGAATGTTTGAGAAAAATAAAGGGAACGTTTCCTTTTTAAATATAAATATAACGTTGTAACGGTACGGTATATTGTGACTTTACTTCTTTCTTCCATTTCAAAATTTAAACGCACACCCTGGACCACAATCATAATTTGCTTTAATTATTCACCAAAAAAAAACGTTGACCGTTGCCATTTCATTTATTTTTTTGTACGTTTCACTTGATTTTTATACGGTACGTTTTTTTTATGTGCGTGAATTATTCATTCCTCTTTATAAAACCACTATCTCTTCACTTTCTTTTCAATTGAGAAAACAACTTATACAGTAACGTATACATATAAAAAAGTGGATCTCATTTTGTTTCTTTATCTTCTGGAGTTTCCCATGTGTGAGCCTATGCTTCTTCCCCTCCTCTTATCACCCTCCCTCTGTTTTCCTGAAGCCATCATAATACCCACGCAAATGCCTTCTCTCCCTTTTCTTCCATCTGATGTAAGTTTGTATGCATAGAATGATGCATATTATTTTATTAGCTCTTATATATATATACTTTGAATGTGTAAATTCAAAAGTTATAGGGTTACAGCATTATGTCGTATATAATTAGCTTAGTTATAGATTTATATTGTTATATATGTCAGATGTTGTTCAAATATAATATATGTCCATACTAGGCCGTACTGAGTAGGTGATAATACAAATTTTAAAATTTTAGTCATGACTATTTATAAATATGTTGAACAGTTTATACTATATGTTATATAATATTTTAATATGTTCAATGATATAATTTAATGGGTTATAAGGTTTTAGTTAGCCGTATGTTAAGGGAAGAGAGATTGCTATATAAATATAGTACGCTTTGATTTTTTTTATTTATTTATTGTCTTCAGATTTATTGTGTCGTTGAAAATATATCTATATATGTAAAGTTACAAAGGTTATAAATTTATTTCAAATCTGGGAAGTTGCTTCCATTTTTCCTGAAACTTATATTTACAAAATACCATATATATTGATCCATCTGTATGTTTTTCAAGCCGAGCACCTAGGTTCATAGGATGTGCATATTTGGTATATATAGTTATAGTGCATAAGTGTTTAGATTTCGGTTATGTGCATTTCATTTTAATATGGTAGGTATGTATTCAGCTTTGTTTTATATATTAGTTTAATTGTATATAACCGGTTCATATGTATATACTAGGATTTTATTAAGTATAGTCTAGGTGATATATATTGTTGAAACTATTTGATTTTATTTTTATATAAATGATTTTTATTTTAAAACAATGATTTTATTTATATATATATATATGTATATATATATCTAAATTTAGGATGCGTTTGAATTTAGAAAATGACTTTTTAGATATAGAGTTATATATGTATATATGTATACATAAATGTTCACATGCATCAAATTATCTCATCAATCAAGTTCTGATTTGATTTCGTCAATTCCTATTTACCAGCTTCGTTCGTCAAATTCGTACCAATTTCGACTTGCTTTGAAAATCGTCAATTGGATCGGTCATTTCGCAATTCAAATCGTAGCCTATTACGTTGTCTATCTCTCTAACCTCGAAAGGTGAGCAATCACTCACGACTAACATTCTTTTATTCATTAAATATTGATTTCAATTGAAACGACAATTGAAATATGTTGCTGTAGTTATTTAAATTTGTTATATACGCTATTATCTATAACTGTTCACCTGCGGGATATGACACCATATCCTGTTGTTTATATTTTATTGTTATTGATGATATATGCCTGTTATTTTATTGTATTATCTGTTATCACTCTGCAAGTTCCCTGTAGTTTAGAAATCACTATGGATTGAAATGATACATGCCCGAACGGACTTTAGAATAGGAGAAAATTGTTATGGGTTGAAATGATAAACCCAAGCGATTTTCAGTTAATTGAATTTGGGATTACGGGTTGAAATGATATCCGCCCGTATATATTTAGTGTACGGATTGAAATGATAAATATCCGTAGCACTAGACTATATGATAGGAAATATATACAGACACCGTTGGTCCATATAAATATTCTGAAAATAATTTTTATAATTTTGGAAAAATTTATATGGTTTAAATAATATTGATTCTTAAGATATTATATAAATGGAAATTTTATATATAGATTTAGTCGTAATATTTGATTTAAATTAGATTAATTTAATACGGATAATATGGTTGAGTATTTATGTAAATCTATATTTCAAATAGATTTCCTTGAAATAAATTAAATAATTAAGATTGAGAGATAAATTGGGGTTTATTAAAAATGGTATTTAAATGAGGATTTATTTAATTAAATCAATTTTAAATTTTTGAATGGGAAATTTAAAGGTATGATTTTCTAACTGGATTTTTGATTTATGTGATTTAATGAATATTTCACATTTAAATAAATTAAAGAAAATATTGAGTAAAATGTAATTTAAGGATACTTAAATGATATTGTATCTAATGAGGGAGTATTTCAAGACTAAATAATAACGAGGTTAAATCGAGATCTATATGAAACTGTTAAATTGAACATTTAAATACTAAAGCTTTGAACTATATTGGAATTTAAATGGTTTATTTTGAGATTCAGATCTGTATTTGAAATCAATATAGTTGAATTTGTTATTTAGAAACTAAATTGAATTAAATGAAAATTTAGGTTGAACTAAATTTGAATTTATTATTTAGAAAACTAAATTGAATAAAAATTTAGTTTGAAACGTTGAATACTTAAAGCCTTGAAATATATTGGAATATAAAGAGGTATTTTGTGATTACAAATCCGAATTTGAGATCGATAAAATTAAAGTGGTTATTTTTAGAATTGAGTTGAATTAAAATTGAAAATACTTTACTGTATAAATTATTTAATATATGTAAATACTATTTCGGGAAATGTAGGGATAATTGAAGTAAAAATGATATTTGGTTTGAAGTACAAATAAAGGGAATGGCCACGGTGTTATAGTGTATATTTCTACTTTGTAGATAGTTCCATGGACCCTTAGAGGATGGTTATCCCAAACATCCTTTAAGTTATTTGTATTTCAGTTGATATTTCACTTGAGTTGGATTTATTGATATAAGAATGTTAATCCTGACTCGAGTGTTTTGTGTTTGCTTTACGCTCGGGTCAGACTGAGTTGATACAGCATTTAAGACTCACCTTCGAAGTTGGAGCTTTGTTTGAAGATCCAGCTATCTATCCTTCCGGTCATCCAGTTGATTGGTTCAAAGAAGTCATCTGCTCGTACTGGAGACTTCACTGCAACTGGGATATTCTGATGTATTTTATTTCTCTAACCCCGATGTATGTAGTAGCTTTATGAACTACTATTCCTTATTTATTCCGCTGCATTTTATTACTCTGTGTCTGTGATCTGTGACTGATTTATTTACTATATATGTTGAGTTTGTCACATTTAAATTAACAACGCGGTATTTTGAATTATTTAAGTCGGACATGTATGGTTTATTGTCGATTTGAATGGTCCAAAATAGCGGGCTGTTACAAAAACCATACGGGGCGCGTAGTGTTTTGATTGGATTTCCAACAAATGGTCAGGCTAAGGAACTTCCTATTGCCAAATGGGATCGCCTCTGGCGGGACGTCCCGAGAACAAACGTTACGGTTAGATCTCTGCCAACACAAGGCCGGGTTACCTCTGTAACTAGGTAACTACTACACGAATATGCCATTCCCCGGTCCTTTAGGACCTTTATCCGAGCGCGCGCAACAACAACCACAAAGTATCACAAAGTAATAGATCTGCAGTATCCACATGAGTAAATATCTGGGCTCCATACCATGATACCACCCTTTTCCAGAAGGGAATGACATACCCTAAAGGGCGCGACCCTCATAACCTTGCCGCATATTTCCTGTTTCGACCATTTCCGTGGTGTGAGGTCCTGATGCAGTCTCGTCCACAAAGCTACGCTTTATACAAAAGCCATGCTTTGATCACAAATGATCAACAAATGATCATCATCACACAGCAGCACTCAGCATGTCACATTACCAAATTGGGAATACTTCGCTGATAAATATCAACTACATAACCTCTGAGCTCGTACGTCTCAGAGAAGGGTGTTAAGTTAAGAGAATAAATTCTCCGCCACCAAGCAGAAATGTATTTGATAGAGATCAGTTTAATATCTCAAAGTGTAATGTCGGACATATAACCATACAAGTCAATTCCGGGTTGGAACAGAACCGAAGGCACTTCCGAAGAAGCCCTTGCAAATCCGGGTATCCACAATCCCGATCGGACTTCCCATCACTTAGGGAATCTCTATACCGTAGCTACTCGGTGCAGAGACAATCGATAGGTTATCCTATCATTCTCACAAATACCCGGTCTTCACCACCGGTCTTCAAATGCGATCCATAACGTCGTATCACTATTCGGAATGGGCTATATGACACAAGGTCCTCTCCCGGCTAAACCGAATAATGAGCGCAATATTTAAAAACATATGGATATGGCATTTTAGTTAAATCACAACTTATAAAATCCAAAACCTTTCTTTCAAATGGTTAACAAATTAGCATTTTAAATCTTTAAAACAAAAAGATTTATTTCACAAAGTTTCACCCAGTTTCACAAAGATTTATCCATAGATTTTCAAACAATTCCATTTCAATTGGATTAACTCACTTAAATCTTTAAATCAAAGATTTAATTTTTAGCTTTCAAACCATTTCCAAAAATTTATTCATAACTAAGAAAACCATTTTCCATTTTATACTTGAAAACCTTTTTACACAAATTGGAAGTTCATTTCTTATGTTAAAGCTTTTATTATTTGAAAACAAATAGTTTTCGTTTCAGAAAAATCCAATTATATTCATACAAGTTAAAATCTTTGGGTTAAATTTGAAGTCCCCAAAACAACACTTTTAAAATGGTTTAAAAACCTACATAACACATTTATAAGTTGAATAACCTTTTTTTTAACCCTAGTTCCCAAATTATAGAATTCAATTTCAAATATTTAATTCAAATTTAAATTAAATAATTTAAATTTCAAAACTCAATCAAGTTATTCAAAATAACTTTTATTTTGAAACTCATTTTCAAAAGCTTCAATTCAAATTCCAAAACTATTTTGGATTTAAAAATTTAATTTTAAAACAATTACAAAATCTGTGACTTAACCCTCTTCCACGTGCAATCCATATTTGTGTGTGTATAAGTGTGGACCAGGGGTTTTACACAATAGTGCACAACATCATCATCACAGATTCAATCATATCGATAAGCGATATAACCCATAACGCTTATCTATATTCACAGATTCATAGATAAAGTAAATTATCAATCACAAAGATTCACTAATATGATTCGATGTGGGTTTCGGATAACCAACTAGAATCTGACTCCCTGTCGCATCGAAATTTAAATGTCGGTTTACGGGTCAAGGGGTTTTATATAACAATATATGTACTACAAATATAACAGTTTAGCACAAAGCATCATATAGCATCACATCACATATCAAATATATCAATCCATCACACATCATTCAATAGCAATCAAATATCTATAATTAAGATGAGAAATTGGGTGGTTTTTAAGTTTATTACTTACATAATTACTTTCATTAGTAAATTTAAACCAATGATTAATTATTATTAACTACTATTGATTAAGTTTTAATTACCTTCATAATTTATCATTTTAATTAATTATCTTAATTAATTAACCTTAATCGTAATTTATTAAATCTTAATTACTTATTTCTTAATTAATTACTTTAATTAATAACCCTTTAATTGTTGATTAAATCCTAATTATAATTAATTGTCCTTAATGGATTAATTTATAGGTTTATCATTCCCTAATTAATTACAATAGGTAATTACTCCTAAATTAATAATGATTTCTTAATTACTTTAAGATAATTAACCTTAATTATTATACTTGATTTAATTACCACATTAATTATTAATTAATAAATCTTACTATTAAGTAACCAATCCTTTAATTTACAGATTAATAAATTTATCACCTTGATTTTTTTTAGTAATTGACTATTACTTACATAAATTAAACTTTAAATTAATCATATTCAATAATTGATTATACTTTATTCACCAATTTATGATACTTAATAAATCAAGACCTAAATTTAGTAGAGATAACCCTTTTCCTTTGATTGATTACTTAATTACCTCTTCATTAATTACATATGAAACATTTAGCAATTGATTGCAAAAATCATTTAATATAAATTTCCTAAATCAAAACAAATGGAATTTCAAGTCATGTAACTTTATAGTTTATATGGAAAACTTGATAAATTGAATTTCAAATCAAATCATTTAATATAAACTTTATAGTTTATATTGAAAAATTGATACACTCTTTTTAAATCAATTTAAATTTAATATAAACCAAACCATCGCCTGAAGCCCACTAAGATAAATACAAAACCGGCACAAAACTTCAATCCTTAACGTTCGAACCAAAGAAAAATGTTTCTTCCCCAAATTAAAACTTTCCCCAGTGCACACACGTACACGGTGCACGTGCACAGTCGCACGGCGGCGCTCCGACCCCTATCGTGATCACCCCCACATCATTGATGACCCATACGAACATCACAAACTTCCAGTTCACCTCGAAATCTCCTGAAATCGATTTTTGAATTATTGCTTTCACCTGGAAACGAACTCGACTCATGAATCCACCTTGCCAACGACGTTTCCGACCACCTAGCACCATGCCGCACCACCCAAAGACACGTCACACGATTACTCTTCGATTCCCCTTGGACCGGTTACACTCGATCCTTCCACGGTAATGAACGAGCTCGAAACCCATCACTGACAAAAACAGGCTTTCAAACCCTAAATTGGTTTCGCGCGGCCACCACGATTGATGAGAAAATTTGTGATCATTTTTCCTACAACCCTCATCACATTATCCCCCTCCAGATTCAATCTCAAGACTTAATTTCTCTTAGGTTGACCGATATTGACTAAAATTTGATTTTCGATCCTCTCGTGAATTCACCTACCTCACTTACTTAAAAATCTTGATATCCATACTAAAAATCGTTGTTTACCAACACGAATTCAAATATGAATTCAAAACTTAAAAACGTAACAATCAAAATTTTGACTTGAGTTGGTTCTCTCAGTCATTTATTATATTAGTAATGCTATATGTGATGATGTCTAATAATATGTTAAGAATTTATATTATGATCATTCAAAAAAACTTTTATTCGAACCTCAATGCCTAAAGGGAGTTAGAAGGTTGGATTCAGAATTTTGAACAGGTTTAGAACCTGTTATGTTTAAACAGAAACATGGTCTGCCTGTTTCCAAACATATATACAAATTCTTGAGTTTTTGCATTTATTCGACTTTCACTGCAAATCCTTGTTTCAGATAAAAATTTACTCTATGATCTTCTTAAAGATATTATTAAGAGCTAAATTATGATTTAACAAACACGTTTTGTTTGAAGCCTAGGGTCTAAAGAGGCTTAGAAAAATAAGGATTTGGATTTTTATAAATTTGTTAAAGCCTGTACTTCAAATCAGAGAAGCATATGCATATTACAGACATGCATACACTAAACAGACATGCAAACTTGATATACATTCATTCATCATTTCTCATAACAACCACTTAACCAAAACATCAAATATATCACAGATCTCAAATTTAAATAAGTTAATTTGCTCACCTGGAATGCTTTAACAGAAAGAAACAGAGACAGTGAACAGATCTGGTTTTCCAAGCTTGATTCTTTTGAACTGCTCCCTGATTAATTTCCAGATTTACTTTGTTTTGGTTATCCTCCCCTCAGATTGAAGATGATAAAGTCAGTTAAATCTTTTATTTTGTTACCGATTACAACATTAAGTCAAATTCTTTTTTTTTTTTAAAGAAAGAAATTTACTTGCCTTTGAGTTGAATGCTTTGTTTGTTTGTGATTTGATCTTCCAGGTTTTAACATTTTTTTAATCTTCATTTGCTTTGAACTTGAATGCAAACCAAGGTGTAAGTAAGGTTAAGGATTTGCTCACTGGTAAACTGAAGCTCCATTTTTTTTTCTTATAAAATGCATCTGCAATTTTTCTGAGATCTTTCAGGTTGTTTGGTGAAGATCTGGAATTGATTTCAGAGCCTTATCTTTGATCTGTTGTTCTGAGATTGATCTTATACTTTCCTGCAACTTATTAATAATGTTGTTCAAATCTTTGTTTCATTACTGACAATAACATTTAATTCAAATTTTAAAAAGAAAATTTTCACTTGCCTTTATAATTTATTTCCAGAAAAATCTTGCATTATATCTGGCCCAAACTGAAGCTCTTCTTTTCTTCTTTTTATAAAACAAATCTGCAGTTTAAATTGGTTTATTACAACTTGATTTTCTTAATTTATTCAAGACAAAAGAAAAATAAATAAATTACTTACTTACAGGTTACTGTTTTTTTTAGCTTCAGATTTAAGGTTGTCTGATCTTCAAGTTTGCATTGTTTCCCAAATCTTCGTTTTGTTTTAAGTTCTCAGTTTTGAATTTCTTTAGCTCAGTCGAATCTGTGCTTGCTTCCTGGCTTTGTTTACTTAAATTATAATGAGCTGCAGCTTTGAGATGATCTTGGAATTTGCTTCTGTTTTAATTTGAAATTTGTTTTCTTTGTTTTGCTCGGGGCTTGAAGGCTTGAACACTTGATTTTGTTTGTTTGCTTTTCTGATTTTGAACCGCCTAGGATTTTGAAATGTGTGAGGCAAATCTCATTCTCAGATTTGCTAAGATATGGTATGATTCCAACATGGAAAATGTAAAGTTTCCTTGTTATTTTAAATTTGATTATTTTATTAAGTAATTGTGTCATTTGTATGTATATATATATATGTAAGATCTTAAAGTATGTTTGCATTTGTTTGTACATGTTTATTTTTAAAAAAAAAAAATTTAAGACAAAAGGAATTTTTAAATATATTTTACGTCATATTTGCTTTGTAAATGAATACACCTCTTATTTCATTTGTATGTGTACATATACAATGTTGAAAGAATTAAACTAATATATATATATATATATATATTACATCTTTTTTTTTAAAAAAATATATTTATTATTTCAAGATTTCTAAACTCAAAAGAAATTGGAGTTTATTCCATGTATAGCTTGTTACTTATTTTTATTTGTTTGAGATTTTCTATCAATTTATTCCCAAATTTCTAATATAAATTTCTATATAAAATCAAAATTATTTATTTATTCTAGAAATTTTCTAATTAATTCACAATTTATTTCAAAAAATTAATTTAACTGCCAAATTAAACTTGATGAATTTTCAGGAATGTTACATAACCTCATTATTATCTAGTCTTGAAATAATCCCTCATTAGATACAATATCATTTAAGTAACCCTAAATTACATTTTACTCAATATTTTCTTTAATTTATTTAAACGTGAAATATTCATTAAATCACTTAAATAAAAATCCAGTTACAAAATCATACCCTTAAATTTCCCATTCAAAAATTTGAAATTGATTTAATTGAATAAATCCTTATTTAAATACCATTTAGATAAACCCACATTTATCTCCCAATCTTAGTAAATTGCAGAATACTTTTGGAATAAAATTTACATAAATGTTTAGCATAATTTATGTATTAAATCAAATTTTGACTAAATTAAATATTATTTAATCTATATATCATTACCCTTTATATATTAAAAAATTTAAGGATTAACATTTAATAAGACCATATATTTCTTTCCAAAACAATGAATTAAATTTCAAAAACATTTATATATATGGACCAACGATGTCTGTATATATTTCTTATCATATGGTCAAGTGTTACGGATATTTATCATTTCAATCCGTACACTAAATGTATACGGGTGGATAGCATTTCAACCCGTAATCCCAATTCAATTAAATGAAAATCGCTTGGGTTTATCATTTCAACCCATAACGATTTTCTCCTATTCTAAAGTCTGTTCGGGTATGTATCATTTCAACCCATAGTGATTTCTATACTAACAGGGAACTTACAGAGTGATAACAGATATGTAAATAATAATAACAACATGCATATATCATCAAAATAAATATATAAACAATAGGATATGGTGTCATATCCCATAAGTGAATAGTTACAGATAATAGCATATAATTTAAATAACTACAGCCTCATATTTCAATTGTCGTCTCAATTGAAATCAAATTTAGTAAATAAAAGAATGTTAATCGTGAGTGATTTCTCACCTTTCGAGGCCAGAGAAAAAGAAGTGAGTTATGAAATCCAGATCCGAATTCCAAAACAAAGCTAGATGGACACGGTTCAATGATCAAAGTTGATAATAAGAATAGACGAATTCAAATCAGAATTGGATCAAGGAAGATAAATAGGATAAGTGAGCTTATATAAATTAGCCAACATATGCAGACACAGTTTATAGAATATGCAACAAAATATGCATGCCTCGGTTAATATATATACATAGGTGTGCAGACCGACTATATTAATATAACCATATATATACTATATAACATTTCCTCTACCAATTTGTATATGACTATACATATGACTATACTTGAAATCAAAATATACATCCCTTAAAAAAATCCAACATATATCAGTCAGTGCAAACAAACTTAAGGCTGACATGAAATAAACTTTTGAAAGCATATACTGTTGAAATTATAAAATATTGATATAACTTATACTGTAAAACTATCATAGAAAATTTATATATATACCTATATTTAAATATAACTTATGTAAATTATTGAAAATAAAATAAAATATAGTACGGTAGACTCTAAAATACTAAAACAATCATAAAACTATATATATTATAAATTGACCTATCAAACTTGTACCCACCAATTTTATATAATATATATACCAAAACAGTAACGAAAATTGAAATACTATATTTTATATATCTAACATATGAAAGCTAATAAAATAACATATTTTATTATAGTTGAAACTGTTATAACCAAATATATAAAACATATAAAAATACGTATATTAATAGAAGGCTGCCAAACTTATACCATATATATCGTAAGCTATCAATAGTAAAATGAAACGCGTATATATGTATATATATATTTATTTAACTTATCAACTAGTTAGTAAAACATACGTATCTAAAAGCCGTACAATAACTATATGCTAACAAAAGTCAAAAACTATATACCGTAAAATCTTAAAATAATATACATAATACAGTATAAATATATACTAACCTTAATATATGAAGAGAAGTTAAATATTTATATACACGTTTATAAATATAACAATTATCATATATATACTATTATGAAATATATTATTATTTTTGAAGTTCAACTGTTAGGGAATTCAAAATCCCCATAGTTGCAGTAAACATATAAAACAAAACTTATGCACAATCTATACTGTTCTTAATATATAAAATAGACTTATATCAAATAAAATGCGTACTTACTTTTAAAAACCAGAGAGGAAATGTTTTGCCAACCAATGCATGCGGCCATGGGGAGGAGGCAGGCCAAGGAAAAGAGAGAGCTCATGCTCAGGTTTGGAAGAAATAAGAAAAGATGGAGGGGTGATGAGAACAGGCAATTTTTAAAGGATGAATGCATGTGTGATTCAAGCAACATGACATGGCGAAGGGCATTCTTCAGGCAATAGAGAAAATGCTAGTTTCTTAAATATAAAGGTAGGTCTGCATCTGATATGTGAACGTGCTATATGACTTTATATAATATTTACAAAGCTCTCTCCTCTTTTAATATTAATTTGAGGGCAACGAATAGCCTATAGAGAGAAATGAAGATGCAATCTATGCTATACTATATATAAATATATTCCTAGAAACACGGAAACGAAGAGGTAAAAGAGGGAAGAGAAAGAGGCGTATAAATGAATGGTAAATAAATTTAGATTTCAAATGAAATAAATGGAACAGCAGAGATTAAAGTATGGATGTAAATCCTAGAATAATAAAAAGCAACGGTTATATGTTGATTAAGAAAAATAATTAAAACAATTAATGGCTTAAATGGGGCAGCATGTTTCAAAATTTTGAAATGCAAAAGAAACGTACACTATAAATATAAAATTTTCAAAAGCAAAAGAAACATAAAGCTGTCCATTAATTCATCAAAACGTTATTTAAGTAATAAACTGAAATGAAAAAAAAAGTAATTGTAACGGTCAATAGTTGATTTAGCTATACACTTAAAGCAATAAATTTTTGTTTGTTTGTACAACACATAATGAGTTTTGAAAGTCAAGGATATAAAAATGGATAAAAGGAAAGAAATCAGGAAATTTTTGTGCGAAATAGCTTTCCAAGGAATGGTAGGCTTACATTATATGTACATGCTGAGATGATTAGGCACATTCAAAAATTTTGAAGCAATGAAGGAATTGGAAATAAATATAAAATGAAAGAAATTTGAAAACTCCGTAGGTATGATTTAGCCAAAATTTATTAAAGCCATTTACTAGGAAGGTTGGAACCGAAATAATAGGGAGAGGAAGGCACATTAAATTTGATGACAAAGTTGTGTTCGGATCTATAAGCAAGTGGTTTATATATTATAGGCCTTATGAAAGCGAGGGAAGGAACGGATGCTACTAGCTTGATGATTTGAGATTCTTTCAAGCATTAAAAACAAAAATAAAGAGAGACCAGAATAAACGCACCACCATAAATATAAATATACGCTTCAATTGCAAAAGAAACGTATAGAGAAAATTATGGGTAGTGGGAAAGGTAAAGTCAGTACACGAAACTACAAGGAATAATAAAAGCAAGGTCGATGATCTCAAATTTATTAATGGTTACGAATGGAAAAGTCTACCTGGATTGGAAAAGTATTAAGAAATAGAAATATTTAACGGTAGTAAAAAGAAACCGTTACGCACTGATTCAGAAATCAATTAAAGCAATTAATAGCTTGAATTTGACAACACGTTTTCTCAATTAAATAAACTTCCATAAAATTATTTGAAAATTTACAATCTGCTATATTTAAATATACGTATTCTAAATATATAAACATTTTATTTAAAAATTCAATTATTATAAGATTGCACAAATATTCAATTAAATACGTTATAGAATCAATTAAAATTGTTAAAATTTTCCGGGTCGTTACATTTGGTTTCACCCGTACCCCGTGTAGTATCCTCTGGTGGCTTGCCGATCAGGAGGGACCATGATATTGGATGGACTACTGGGACTATTACGTGTTAAGGGCTATATGGGTAACCCCTTAATGCTAAGAAAAAGTAAGTTTATTTTAATATAGACACTATTATAATAGCGAAATATTACTACATAGTAAATAGTTTAACGGATCCTTAGAGGATGGGCAGTCCCAAGCATCCTTTAAGTTACTTGCACTTAAATACAGTTCACTTGAATTACCTTACACTATATAAGCATGTATGTCCTGACTCGAGTGTTTATGTTTTATTTTATGCTCGGGTCAGCCTGAGTTGTAGTTCAATCTTCATCCCGGAGCTAGGATTTCTGTAGATCACTTTTCAAGCTGCTGGCAAACTTCCCTTCCGGTTCCTTATCTAATTTTTTTGTAATCAAGACTAATGGATATTTGGATTGTTCTATTGATAATTTAAATCTATATTTGGGATTAAACTATGTAATTTTTATTTGTTTGAGACTATTTATAGTGGCTTCATGAACCACTAAGTATTTTTAAATTCCACTGCGAGTTTTCTGATATCTGTATCTATGATTCTGTGATTTAATTTCAATTGCTCCAAATTTATTTATAATCTATTGTTTTGAACTATTCAAGCTTGACATGTTCTTAATTTATTATCGAATTTGAATGGTACAAAATAGTGGGTCGTTACAGTTGGTATCAGAGCTTTGGTTTAACCATAGCCTGAGGATCAAAACTCATTAGAGATAGGCTAGCAATAACCTAGAATGAGGGAAGTCAAATTTTAGAATCCTTCCCTTGTGAGAGAATGTATTCTAAGTATAGAATGATTTCAAAAGGGTTTTCAAAGAAGTATTTTGATATAAAACTTTCCTGTTTAAATAAATTTTTCAACTACTTCTTTCCTTTTTCCATATTATATAATTCGGCCTTAGTTAAATGCCTATTCCGGTTAAACTTTTTCTTATCTAAATATCCTGACATCCATATTTTCCTCAGTCCTTAGTTCCATTCTTGGTTCCTCGGGATGAATCGAGGAAATATCAAGAGGTAGGGGACAAGATGATGCCCCAGCTCCTCCACCCGTCGCCCCTGTTAGATTTACTAAGCTATGCAAGGATTATTCTGAGCTTGGTGGCACTAAGTTCACGGGTTCTGAAACCATAATTGAAGATCAACAATGGTTGAGAGATTTGGAGAGAATCTTCTCCTGTCTCGAAATCACAAATGCCCAGTAGAGGCAATTGGCGGCCTGGCAGATGAAAGGAGCTGCTTTAAATTGGTGCCTTTCAGTTACTACTCACACTAATGAGGCTGACCTCACCTGGGAGCAATTTAGGTATCTTCTTCAGTTGCCAAATTTAGGATTTTCGTTCCTCCATTTATCGAAATTTGTCTTATCCCTCTTATCGTGCTTTAGGGAGGCCTTTCTGGTCAAATGGTTGCCCGAAGCGGGAAAGTCTCGGCTATAACGAGACATTATGGATTTGAAGCGGGGCGACATGTCCTTCACAGAATACGAGAGAAAATTTAATAAGCTCTCGTAGTATGGCCTGAATTTGATAGACACCCCGCTTAAGAAAAACGAGAAATTTATCGATGGTGCTCGCCCCGAGTTTTGTGATCGACTTATTACCCACGTGCATGGGACGTTCACCGCTCTGATGGACATGGCTCTCCGGTATGAGAACCCTACCTCTAGGGCCACTCCAGCTGCCCAGTCTGCACCATCTCAGTCTTCTGGAAATTCTAAGAATAGGAAGTCCAACTTCTACCGTCATAAGAGGAATAGGACTCCAGGACTCGGATCATCGTCTTCTTCATCCCAGAGGCAGCCTGTAGATCTATCTACCATTACTTGCTACCGATGCGACCAGAAAAGACACTACGCTAATAATTGTCCTACTTTGGGGGCTACTATTCCTCCTCCTTCTCAGTTGGCTAGACGAGACCTCTGCCACATCTGCCTTCAACCGAGACACTTCAAGAGAGACTGCCATACCTAGAAGAAGGGCATGGCATCAGGGACCGTTGCGGTGACTTCTGTATCCTCCTCAGCCCCACAGCCGGTACCTGCTCCAGCTCCTAGCGATTCTCAAGGTACACTCCAGAGTTCTTTTACTTTGCATTATTTTCCTATAAGAGTTCTCTTCGATACCGGAGCTTCCCATAGCTTTATCTCGGTAGACCTCTATAATAAATTTGAAAATCTTCTATCTCCCGAATTTTCCTCTGTACCCTTATGTGTTTCAAACCCTATCGGTGGTCCTGCGAACCTTGTTAATGTTTGTAGAAACGTGAAACTCTTCCATGGTAATTATCGATTCACTGGTGATTTCTATGTTTTGGGGTTTGACGCTTTCGATCTACTGCTTGGAGGTGATTGGTTTGATAGCCACGATGCCCATATATCGTGCAGTTCTCGATTTGTGGCCCTCAAAGATGATTTTGGAAATTCCTTAAAGATCCAGTGTAGTTTACCCCAGGAGTTCGCTGGTAGCTTCATCTATTCTCTCGATACTTTCCCTGGTGATATCCATTCGACTCGAGTAGTTAAACTATTTCCTGACGTATTTGGTGAAGTCATCTCTCTACCTCCGAAGATGGAAATTCATTTCCATATCAATCTCATTCCTGGAGCACGACCTGTAGTTCTTCCACCAAGAAGAATGGCACCACGGGAGAAGATCGAATTAAGGAAGCAGATTCAAGACTTATCCTCCAAAGGTCTGATCAGACCTAGCTTCTCAGAATGGGGAGCAGCTGTAGTTTTCGTAATAAAATCTGATGGTTCCCTTCGGATGTGTGTTGATTATAGGGAGCTGAACAAGCTCACTATGAAAAACAGATATCCTATGCCACGCACCAATGATATGTTCGATCAACTTTATGGAGCGTCTATTTTCTCTCAGCTCGATCTAGCCACGGGTTTACACCAGCTCAGAGTTGTTGAGGAAAGCATACCCAAAACTGCTTTCCGTACTGAGAATGGTTTCTTTGAATGGCTAGTAATGCCTTTTGGATTGACTAACGCTCCTGCTTTCTTCGTGGACTTGATGAATCGTGTCTTCTGCGATGTGCTCAACAAATTTGTCCTTGTCTTTATTGATGACATCCTTGTTTTCTCCAAAACAAGAGATGAGCATGAGTCGCACTTGAAGCATGTCTTAGAGACTCTCTGAAATCACCAATTAAAGGCTAAATTCTCTAAATGTCATTTCGGGGAAGAGGAAGTCCGATTCCTCGGACATATTGTCTCTAGTGAAGGGGTTTCTGTTGATCCAGTCAAGATCGCTGCGATAAAAGATTGGGAAGACCCTAAGACTCCAACTGATCTTCGTAGTTTTCTGGGCCTCGCCGGTTACTATCGGAGGTTCATTGGAACTTCGCTCGGATTTCTGCACCGCTCACTGCTCTAACTTGGAAGAATGCTAAGTTTATTTGGAGCAATAAGTGTAAAGCTGCGTTCCAAGAGTTAAAGGATAAACTCACCTCCGCACCAGTGATTATTGTACCGAATGGAAATGAGAGATTAACAGTATTCACCGATGCTTGTCGCGAGGGTTTGGGAGCAGTATTAATGCAAGAAGGGAAGGTAGTTGCATATGCTAGTCGTCAGTTGAAGACCCATGAGGCTAATTATGCTGCTCACGATTTAGAATTGCTAGCTGTTGTCTTTGCTCTGAAGCTATGGAGACATCATCTCTTGGGGGCTAAGTTTGACCTCTTCACCGATCATCAGTCTTTGAAATATATCTTCACCCAGAAGAATTTGAATCAGAGACAAGTTCGGTGGCTCGAGTTTCTAGCTTCTTATGATCTTGACATCAACTATACCCCGGGGAAAGCAAATGTAGTGGCTGATGCGCTGAGTAGGAAGAAGTCTTTGTTGTGCCAGCTTTTTGTTCCTTCTCCTCTTTTAGATCGCATCATGGATAAACAAGATTAGGATGAGTTGCTTAGGCATATGAAGGGAAGTGTTCGTAACAGGATTGGTGGTAGTAGTCTTGACGGTAGTGGAGCTCAGATTGATGATAAAGGGATTTTAAGGATCAATAATAGGATTTGTGTCCCAAAGTTGATGGTTTGAGACAGGAGTTACTTCGGTAACATCATCAATCCTGACTTTCCATACATCCTGGCATAGCGAAGATGTATCAGGATTTAAAGAAACTTTACTGGTGGAAGGGTATGAAGCATGATGTCTCTATGTTTGTGAGTAGGTGTGCGACTTGTCAGCAAGTCAAGGCGGATCATCAGAAGACACCGGGTTTGTTGCAGCCTCTGGAGATTCCAAATTGGAAGTGGGAGCAAGTTTCTATGGATTTCATCGATGGTTTACCAAGATCTAGGAGGGGAAATGAAAGCATCTGGGTTATTGTGGATAGACTGACTAAGTCCGCTCATTTTATTCCAGTCAGGTCCACCCGGACGGCTTCGAGCTTATCTGAGATTTATATGAGGGAGATCGTTCGCCTCCATGGCGTTCCCCTTAGCATTGTTTGCGATCGAGACCCTCTTTTCACTAGTCAGTTTTGGGAAGCACTCCAAGAATCTTTGGGTACTCGTCTGGATCTGAGCACTGCTTACCACCCACAGACTGATGGTCAAACGGAAAGGGTGAATCAGGTTCTGGAGGATCTCCTTCGTGCATGCATCTTAGATTATGGAGGATCTTAGGAAGACCATCTCCATCTTGTGGAATTCACCTATAACAATAGTTATCAGGTATAAATTCCTATCCTCTGTTCTAATCTTATCCTCTATCTGTCTCATTCTATCTTTTTCAGGCTAGTCTTGAGATGTCCCCTTTTGCTGCTCTTTACGGGCGACCCTGTAGATCTCCATTCTGCTGGATTGAATCTGGTGATCGCTTAGTCCTTGGTCCCGAAATGATTTTGGAAGCTTCGGAGAAAGTGGAGGAGATTAAGAGAAGATTAAAGATTGCTCAGGACAGGCAGAAGAAGTATGCTGATCGTCGTAAAAGGAGCTTGGAGTTTGCAGTCGGTGATTTGGTTTTTCTTAAGGTTTCTCCTTTAAGAAATGTGGTTCGGTTTGGGTGTAGAGGGAAGCTCGCTCCTAGGTTCATCGGACCATTCCGCATCTTGGAAAGGATTGGATCTCTTGCTTATCGATTGGATTTACCTGAGAAATTCACTGGAATACACAATGTGTTCCACGTATCCCACCTTCGTCGCTGTCTTCACGATCCATCTCTTATTATCCACCCTACTACTCTCGAAAGTTTGAACATCGAGCCTGACCTAACTATTGAAAGGAAACCGCTTCTTATCGTCGATCGAGGTACGAAACAACTAAGAAGAAAATCTGTCCGACTAGTCAAAGTGCAATGGAGCACTGATGAACGGGATTGCACATAGGAGACGGAGGAGAGCATTCGTGCTTTGAATCCGGAATTATTCGTTTAAGGTACTTTGCTTTATTATCCTATCTTCCTCTGTTTTTCCTTCTTTCGTTCCTTTTCGAGGACGAAAAGTTCTGAGTGGGGAAGAGTGTAAAAGCCCAAGATTTTTCAAGCACTTTATTCTTTTATTTATAAAACCTTGAAATTTATCATAATAAAAAAATTTAGTTTGATTAAATCATTTCCCAAAATTCTAAATATAAAATGAAAGTTTCTGAAATTTTTAACTTTGTTTAAAAGATAACCTTAATTGGATTTTTAACAAAAAAATGGATTATCTACTTTCTTTAAAAATTTGTAATATTTTGTTCATTTGAATAATAAAACGCTTTGTAAATGGTAGATTAATCAGAAGAATGTAAGCATGTTAAGAAATAACTTTTAAGAATTCAGTATATTAATAAACTGCTAAATTTCGCATTTAAAAGGGTACTTTATTTGATGGAAAAATAACGTATAAATAGGAATACGTATTTATTTAAAAAAGCGTTGCTTTGGTATTAATTTGGGTGTATATTTTGCATGGGTACTACGCATTTTAAAATTCATACCGCAATATATATGAATGAATAAATCAGTTAAAGAATTTCTATAGCCAAACGTTACACTACCCATAGCATTCAATTTGTTTTAAGTTTGTTATAAAATATTTACCAAATTTATTTTTGTCGTTCTTTATAAATCAACGCCATCTAAATATTTAGTGCTTGCCTTTTTCTTTCCCTGAACCAACACACTCACGTACGAAATTTATTGCCACTTCTCTACTTTTAATTCACGCAAGTTGTTATTAAAAAAAGGGAAACGTTCGAATTTTAAGATCGTGCTTCCTTACCATCTTTTATCAGTCAATGCAAACAATTTATTTTCTTACCATGCTTCCTCCCGCAATCAATCTTAGAGCTGAAATTTTTTCAACGTTCCTTCCACTTCGGTTTCAAAGGAAAGTGTAAATTGCTTGCCTTCTTTATTTCAATCAAAAAAATTAAATACCTGCCTGACCGTGGGAATATAAATTTTTACCTATTCCTGAGCCAAAATTCACGCAAGTTTTATTATCTATGAATACCATACCGTTCTCATAAACTTCCATTTACCTCCTCTGATCTTCTCGTGAGCTCTTGCATGCAATCAGGTAATGGGTTCAAACCTTTCTCTTCTTCTTTTATTTTTCTTTACTGTCATTCTTTGTTTCCCTACTTTGGCAATTTTATTTTGTTATCGATTGCTCCACTGCCCCTTAAAAATGCTCGGCCTGCACCCTATTTTCTCCACCACCACGGCACGACTCGTATATAATACAAAACCACCTCCATTCGGCATGACTTATGTGTGATATCATCGGCTAAACACCCCTGCTTGGATCGAATATGGGCATGTAGGCCGAGTTGCATGAATACATTCGATAAGCTCTTGTTTTGGGCGCCTATATGAATCACAGCACACCTATATGGGAAGGACGAGGTGGGCTAAAAAAAAAAGAAGAAACCGAACATCTTTTTGCATTTTAACCTCCTACATATTGTGGGTCGTTAGCTACTGCTGTGTCTCGCATATTACATGCGCCTTTCAAGAAAAAAAAAGTATATACGAATAAAAGGTTTGAACCCCGTACGTGCATGCATTCTAGCAAAGATGGGAAGGGACGTGCAGTTTGAAAAAAATTAGGGATAGTGGAAATATGCATGCATTGCCGAATAGGAAAGTGGATGTTTTCAGGTATAAGAAATTACTGGGTATAGGTGATTATCTTCTGGGTAGTGAGAAACGTACGTGAGTTTTAGTTTTAAAAAAAAAGTGTACGACACCTATTGTCAAAATATGTTGTTTGCCCACTTTTTTTCAGCCATTTCCTAAATATCCCCCTGTACTTTCACGGGTTACCTAAAAAAATTTGGCCGAGCATGGGTTAGGTGGTGGAGCAGTCGAGTCGGATTGTTTCCGTTCGTCCATATGTGTTTCAAAATTTCGTGTTAAATTTTTTTCTTAGTTTTGATGTTGAATTTATTCGTTTCCTTTTTCAAGAATAAAAAATCTGGTCCCAGCCTTCGCATCTATTTGAACGTGCTTCTGTGCATTCTCTTTTTCAAGTGTTACCGTCATCCTTGAATCAAAATCTTCGACAGAAATAAGGTGAGTATTTCTCACCAGACAAACGTACTTGTATATCTGTGAATTAATCACAAGTGTAATTGTAAAATTTATTTTATTTAATTTTATCTGCCTGTGATATAAACTTAGGATGTTGAAACCCCATTATTTAATTGACACATCATCAGTAGTATTATCTGTTGTTATATTATTGCAGTTATACTATTTAATTCTTATTTACTTTTAATCACACTGCAAGTTCCCTGTAAAAATAAAGATCATTATAGGCTGAAATGATAGGCCTGAACAACATTTATATTTCATTTATTTATTTAGTCATTTTAACTTGGGATTGCGGGTTTGAAATGATAGAACCTGGTTTTCTTTGGAATTTACGGATTGAAATGATATAGTATCCGTATCACTTAACCTAGGCTAGAAAATATTATACAGACCCATGGTTATATATATATATATATATATATATATATATATATATATTAAATGCTTAAATAATTCTTTGTTTAAAAATTGGATTTAAATGATTTTTATATGTATAATATTATACTAGTCAAATATGTAAATAATATTAGAATTCAAAGTATGGGTTTAGCTGAAATTTGGACTTGTAAAACAAGTAGAATTTAAGTTAAGAACTAATCTATGAAATTTGGTATAACTTGAATATAAAGCGGATAAAAATAAGTTAAGTTTTCTATGAATTAAATAGTTAGATTTGTAAAAGATGGAAATTGAAATTTAACTTGATTTAGAAATGGAAGGCTATTTTTGGAAACAAAGGTAAGGTAAGAAATTCATTGGAAATTTGTTTATGTTGGATATGGGAATTTAACTAAATTATAAGTAAAATTTATATAAATTTTTGCACCTGATTTTATTAAGTAAAGTATAAGAGAAGTTAGATATTTATTTATAAAATATACTTTATAAAAATCATAATTTATCGAAAAATTTAAATGACTATTTAAGAGGTGGAAATATGATTTATAAATTAAATTGGGTTAATTATGGTTGAAACCATATTGAAGTTAAAATTTTAGGTCACTCAAATGAACTAAGGTATAACCTTGGAGATATATTGGATTTTTATTTTAACTTCACCTTTTTCAATATAGCATTTGATTCAAATTAACTATTTTGGAATTTATAAACCACGGGTAATAATAACGTGGGTTGTTAAAAAGACCGAGATCGAATATGGACATACTCTCTGTCGATACCGAAAACCACTTTAACAACCGTATACGCAGTGGAGATTCCAGAATGAAGTAGGATGGTGGTGACGTTTCCTTTGAGGTAAATACGTGGACCCGACTCCCGAGAGTTGGCATAAGGTGGCTTAAATAGGAGCGATTGACGGACTAATAAGGTAGCACCTTTGATCGGACGCACTTCTTCGTATGCCATTCTATTACTTTGTGATTGTTTGGTGCGCACCTTTATTTTGGGAGTGTTGTTCGAGGTTGGCGGTAGTAGCAGCTACGCGTTTCCACCGGTCCGGAAGCGTAATTGGTATATCTACCTTGTCATTTCCAAGTTGTGCCGTGTCACCTACCATAGCGAGACTTGTACGAGTTTGGTTTTCTCCCGTAGCCCGTGTAGTATCCTCTGGTGGCTTCCCAATCAGGAGGGACCATGATATTGGATGGACTACTAGGACTATTACGTGTTAAGGGCTATATGGGTAACCCCTTAATGCTAAGAAAAAGTAAGTTTATTTTAATATAGACACTAATATAATAGCGAAATATTACTACATAGTAAATAGTTTAACGGATCCTTAGAGGATGGGCGGTCCCAAGCATCCTTTAAGTTACTTGCACTTAAATACAGTTCACTTGAATTAACTTACACTATATAAGTATGTATGTCCTGACTCGAGTGTTTATGTTTTATTTTACGCTCGGGTTAGCCTGAGTTGCAGTTCAATCTTCATCCCGGAGCTTGGATTTCTGTAGATCACTTTTCAAGCTGCTGGCAAACTTCCCTTCTAGTTCTTTATCTAATTTTTTTGTAATGAAGACTAATGGATATTTGGATTGTTCTATTGATAACTTAAAACTATATTTGGGATTAAACTATGTAATTTTTATTTGTTTGAGACTATTTATAGTGGCTTCATGAACCACTAAGTATTTTTAAATTCCACTGCGAGTTTTCTGATATCTGTGTCTATGATTCTGTGATTTGATTTCAATTGCTCCAAATTTATTTACAATCTATTGTTTTGAATTATTCAAGCTTGACATGTTCTTAATTTATTGTCGAATTTGAATGGTACAAAATAGTAGGTCGTTACATATGTAAATGTGTAACTTGGATCTGTAAACAATAAACTTATAAATGTAGTTAAAAGTAAACGATGGCAATAATTATGTGTTGCCCATTTATTTAGTCTATTAATTGAAATGAGAAATCAAATTTTAATAATATAAACAAAGATTACAATGATGGGAATGAGAATATGGCAAGTAACGAAAGGTAATCAATGGAAATAATGTAGATGTTATACTTAGCTACAAACTGAATATATGAAAACAAATGTAAGCATTGAATTAATTTAATGAATTTAAATTATAATAAATGATCATTGAATATAATCAATGTTCTGTAAGTAATTATAATATTGGTTTGAAGGAAATAAACTTAAAGGTAATTAATGAAATTTAATGGTTACAATTGTTATGAATTGCCTATTTGTTTAGCGCATATGATTTAATTTGGAAGCAATTGTAGTAATTGACTTAATTAGTGCAATCCCAATTATTTAAAATAATTAGTTGAATTAAAGGAATAGAAGGCAGAATTTATTTATTTATTGGAATTTAAAGTTAAATAATTAGATTAATTGCAAATGAGTGGAGTAAAATATAAAAATTATTATGTTATTTGAAATTAAGATGGAATGTTAGGATGTTAATGTATAGACTTTGAATCCAAGGTTAAATTTCTTTTGTTTGGCAATAAGGAATGAAATAATTATTAATTATTTAATAAAATGGAAATTTTGGGAATTATATTTATATGGCCTGAAATTAATGAATTGAGTTTAATACCGGAATTGATAAATTTATCAACTCTAAATTGACATATAAATTTGTTTAAATGATTAAGGAAATTTAAAGGGGTAAAATTTGCCAATTATAGAATAGAAAGTTAAGATTTGATTTAATTAATTTATTTATAAATTTACATTATTAATGGAAAAGTAGCCATTTTGGGCACTGACTTGGATTTCGACGAAACAAGTTTCATCGGATCCGCGACGGTGAATTATTGTTGGATTTCAAGTTTCGTAGCGATCGGACTTGTTGTTTGATGGCACGGACTCGAAGCGCCTTGAAATCAATTTTGAAATAAACTGATTTTGCATAACTTCTCCATACAATGGAATTAGAACTTGAAACCTTTTCCATTGAGTTTAAAGTATTTGAGGACATATATTTTGATATATGGGTTGACCCATGTTCGTTCTGGAGTCGAAACGGGCTTTTCGATCAATTTCGTTCAAAACCCAAATCAATCTTGTCCATCTATTTTATTTCCAGCATTGTTTATTGTTAACGCTAAAATCTGAACGCTAACACCCCGGTGTATAAAGTGTAGTTGTGAAAGCACCACCCGATGATTCGGGAACAGAGTATAAGCAGAAAGTCACAGAAAAAGCAGTGAATAACAACGATTTTATAGTGGTTCGGCTCAAGGCAAGCCTACGTCCACTTTAATTCTCTTTATTGCTAAACCGATTACAACTTTACAACAATCTTCAATTACAATTACGACGAGACAAACAACTAGAACTTTGGTAGAGAAGAATTCTTCGAATCCATGTGGATTGCGTTAGATTTTCCCTTGAATTTAGTTGAGATGCCTTTCGAACTTGAAGTGTCGGGTGAGTTGAGAATTCGGCTGAGTATTAGCGCTTGAAATGATTGGCCAAAAGTCCCCTGAAAGTTGGAGGTGGTCGCGTATTTATAGGAGTTCTTGGTGTCACATTGCAGGTAGTAGCCGAGGTAGGTTAGATCGTGAGTCGGCTCCGGGTTAAACTAGGTCGTGGGTCGGCACCGATCTCTTATGCCCGGTCTACAGCTTAAGCCAAAGACCAATGTTTTTCCAGCCTCGTTTCTTAAGTCTTAGGCCGTTGCTGAGTTAATGTGCTCTGCGTTAGGTTTTAACACCGTATCTCCTTTGTATCCTTAGGTCGCGGCCGACCTAGCATAGTCATAAGTCGGTCACGACTCAAGTGTGGACCAATTTGTTCTTAACAGTTAAGTCGGCGACCAACTTGGGTAGTTAGATCGGTACACGCGTTGGGTCGGTGGACTTATGTAAGCCCTAGGTCAGAATCCCCTTGAACCTTAAGTCGGCATCATTTCAAGATGTTAGTTCGGAACTCTCTTTGAGGCATTAGGTCGGCATGCTTCTCAAGTCCCTTAGGTCGGTATTCCTCTTAAGCCTTATGCAGTTAGGTCGGTCTTCCATGCTAGGATACTAGGTCGGCATCCCTCTGTGCCTTAGGTCGGCAGAACGCTGGGTCGCTAACTGTTTGATATGCTAGATCGGTGGGTCTTTTAGGTCGGTTATTCTTGGATTGGTAACACTTGACCGAGGTGGAATTAACATTTGCCCCTCGAAGTACACGCCTAATGGTTAGGTCGTGTGCTTCGATAGCCTTTAACTCGTCCCTTTTAAGTCGGTAGGTCGTATGCGACCTAACAGTTAGACTGTACGTGTCGCTTCAAGTCTTCCATTGCAGGGTATAAGTTAGCCTTCTTCCTCTTTCTTCGTCACTTACTCTCTTGCTTAATTCCGCCATTGAAGTATTCTCAAATTCCTAAAGGCGATTTCATCCCAACTGATCACCGATAACCTCTACTATCCATCGCATAAGTAATTTCACTCTTCTCTCGATCGTAGATTACTGTCAATTCATTAGTCCTGCCGCTCGAATTCGAATCATCTTCTTGAGCAATGCTCCACCACGAATCCCATCATATTTGTAGTTGACGAAGCTTAGGTTGCTCAAGATGATCGCTGATTCAACAAAGGTAGTTTACCACCTCAAGTTCGATGATGTCTGATGGCAGAATGCTGGATTTATAACGATTTCGAGTTGTTTAATTGGGTGATTCGATAGCATGAGTAGAGGCGGGTGATTCGATAACATGAGTAGAGGCGGCTGCTGATGAAATGGTTATTGGGTTAACGGGTTGAATGCCATGAGATGTTGGTTCGGGAACGAGTTAGTGAGTTTAGGTGACTTAGTTTTTGGCCGACCTGGCTCTTAAGTTGTGGCCGAGATAATACATGGAGAAATTCCTGCCTTTCGAATCGGAGCTTGCTTTCTTATCTCCCCCTTGCGACCTAGAGGAATGAGTTGCCGAACTAAACTATCCAGGCTTCAACCCGCTACCGACTTAGTGCTATCCTGCAAGAGACTTTTAAACCGTAGCCGAGTTGACCCTTAAGCTTTGGGCGTGTTGACATTTTAAGAGCATAGACCCACTTTGAGTATTTGACTTGAACTGCCAAACTAAGTTGTCTGAGTTTTGAACTGCCCCAACTCTAAACTTGTTTGGATCTCATTATATTATTTCACAGACCGCATTAACTTAT
Source organism: Allium cepa (assembly GCA_030765085.1). Lineage (NCBI taxonomy): Eukaryota > Viridiplantae > Streptophyta > Magnoliopsida > Asparagales > Amaryllidaceae > Allium > Allium cepa. The sequence continues at coordinate 759,556,980 of CM060937.1, read as the reverse complement.
AAGCTGACAACCTGCTGAAAATAACAAACAAAGAAAACCAAGGCGAAAATACTGCCATTGACTGCCCACATCAAATGATAGATTAGTCGAGACAAGACAAGCAACTTAAATATATTGCAGGAAATGCTTGTGAATCAATCAACTAAAGTTAAACATTAATGCAAAGTATCAACAATCTGAACTGATTTGTCTGCATCAACATTATACTTGCATATTTAGGCTTAAAACAATAGTCCCTGGATTTCATAACTAACAAATGCTTGCTATTTTTCATTCCAGTTATATTTGTTCATTGCTTTGTTAATTTTACACAACACCTCACACATTCTAGGAAACGTGCACCTTGATGTTTGAATATCCAGTTATTTATGTAGAATGACTTCCCATCAAGAAGAAATGGCAGCTCAAGAGGAAGAAACTTTTCTGGTAGCTCTACCTATAGAGAACCCTTCAGAGAGAACTCCAACCATTCTAACCCCGAGAGCATTTACTCAGCTGCGCACTCAATTTGGTTTTACTGAGAGTGATGTCCTGCTCCCTGGGCCAAGTGATACTGCCGACAATCCTCCCCGTGGCTTTATTGCAATCAATTGTCAAATGTGTTTAAGCGGAGCGAACCCTCCTTTTAATGACTTTCTTCGAATTCTTCTCCTTCGGTTATCAATCTCTCCGTCCCAACTTCATCCTAATGGTTATGCCATCTTGATGGGGTTATGCATTTTGTTCAGAAGAACTTTTGATCGCTTACCAAGTTTTGAAGAAATCCGTTATTTATGCTCGTTTGCAAAGAGTAGAGATCATCCTTCCCTTATAATTGTGAGGAGTGCTAGAAACCGCAAACTTATTTCCGACCTTACCGAAAGCGTTCATGGATTTCTGAACCAATTTTTCTTTGCTCGCTGCCCCCCAGGGTTTTATGCCGATTGGAGAGTAGGAAGTAAGATTATTTGTCTCCATTTTTAAACTTTCTCGAGATCTGAATTGCCAATTGCTAATTTCATTCTTTGCTCTTTTCAGCACTTCCTCTTCCCTCTAGAGATCCGGTCCATAAGCAGACTTTCGATAGATTGAGTGCCGTGGCTATAGGAGAGATAAGCATCAAGTTTTTGTTGGGGGATGAATTATTGCACCAATACGGGCTTTTGCATACTTCTCGTTGTACACATCCTCATGAAATCCCAGACTCCCCGGCTAGAGCATGGGATGCCCCAGCTTCTACAGATACATCCAAACCAAAAGGACCTGCTCCCGAGGCTTTGCTAGTGAAATGTTCCACTTCTATTGATGTTGCGGGGCCATCTGACGAACTTGCCCCAGTTATTTAGGAAGAGGAGCCTCAGGGATCTCCCCGACGTTCACAGAAATCCGGCGAAGAAGCCGAGAAAACTAGCCTTGCCAAGCAGAGCAGGGATGATACTTTCGAAGGGCTGAGCGACCTCTTTGCCACCTCGTAGGAAATCTTTAAAGATGATCCTATCACTACTGGGGTTTCTTCTTTAGTAGTTTAAGCACCTTCTGTCCTGCAGCAGACTCCGTCAACTCAGGAGTTGAACCTGATTATTACACCCACAACCACTCCTCAATTAAAGAGTGGTTCGTAGTTTGATGCGCGTAGTTTGCACGCCACACACACTTAGAATTTCTTTTCGGCACTTTTATGTTTCTCACTTTTTGTACTTTGAAGACCTCTAAAACTTATCTTTTTTTTATTTCAGATTCTCCGATGGGGCGCAGCAGCTCATACTACGATGATTTCCAGCGCTACGGGAGGCGTAGCCAATATGATTATAGGCGTTACCTCCCCTCTTACAGAGAATCTGATGAAGAAAGAGCCTCCCGAAAGGCTCAAGAGAAGAGGGCTCAAGAGGAGCGCTACGAAAGAAGAGAGAGGGAAGAGCGCCACGATTCTTCACAGAGAGGTGACGATTCCCATAAAAGAAAAACCCATGATGACAGAGGAAAAGGTCATGTGGTTGAAGATTCGAGCAAGCGAGCCCGACATGGTGAGAAGCACACCACTACAACTCCTGAAAAGGTTACCGCCCCTGCCTCGCTTGATATTCCTTCCGGCTCTCCCGCTCTCGGGAAGTCAGACATCCAAACTATAATTAGCAGACCCAAATTCCAAGTTGGACCGGGTCCTGCCACTTTGCAAAGTCGATTTCCTCAGTGGTGTCTGAAGGGAGTAAGGTTTGACCTTGACTTGGTCCCCATTGACAAGTCTGCCATGTTACGAAACCTTGACGCCGTTAAGCTTGATATTGAGAGGATGTCGAACTGGTAGAAACTTGTTGACGTGCTTCAGAGGGTTAATCGTGCAAACATAGAGGCCATGCTCACCATGGAAAATGATAAAGCCGAATGGCAAAAGGTGCTCGAGAAACATGACACTGAGATGAGAAGCATTGCTTCTTACAATGAGGAGCTTGAAGCAAAAGTTGAAGAACTGAAACAAGAGCTTGCTGCTTCATCTATTTCTTATTCTCAAAAAGAAGAAGTGCTCCTCAAACAAGTGAGAGATGCCCATGCTGGCCAAAGGGATGCCGAAGACAGGCTCGAAGTGCAGAAAAGAATTAGCGAGGGCTATGTCGCTGACATTGAAGAGCTTCGGAAGAAGAATAGCTCCTAAGAGGCGGAGATCCAAATGCTTAAGCTTCAACTTTCTAAAGTTGAAATGGAGCGTGATGAGGCCGTTGCCGGCAAAATTGCAGCTGAAGAATCTCACGAGGCAACGAGGGCCAACATCAGCTCAACATTATTTGATTTCTATCTGCATAGCATCTTGGGGCACGGTAGCCTTGCCTTCCTAGGCCCTAAGTATGAAATTACACTAGCTGAAGTTTGGGAGGCAGCACTCGATATGCTCGGTGGTAAAGGCGCTGGCTACGTTGAGTCAACTCTTGAAGAGCATTATCTTGATGATGATGCTCGCGCCGCTCTTGCCAAGGGGAGAGAACAGCTTGCAAGATTAAGGGCCGAAACAGCGGCAGGAGAATATTCATGAAAAATCACCTCAACTACTCCTATTCAACCTTCTGCTTCGGCCGAAATTGACATTATCGGTTCTAGTTCTCATCCCCCATCTCCTACTAAAGTCACCACTGATATTACAAGCATACAAGGTGGAGATGAGGGCGGCGAGAGTGTCGAGGCACAGGCTTACGAAGTTGACATCAGGGAACCGACTTCTGCAGGTAACCCTACTGACAATCTTGCCCAAGTAGACTGCTCATCTGTTTCTTATGAACTTGATGGGCTTTTTGACTACTTCTTGAATCTCAGCGAACCTTTATCTCCGCTTTTTGCTGACTTAAACTTTTTTCCTTCTGCAGAGAAAACGTCGGGCATTGTTCAGGCTTCTCCTCCTCCAATTATTCCTTCTCCGCCTCCTAAGGTCACTCCTCCTTCTGCCTCGCAACCCGGGTCACAGAAAGAGCAAATAGAAGCCCTTCACGGCTTAGATGATCCCGTTGCTTCTCAAGATCCGAAAGGAGAAGAAACTGAAGGAAGCGAGAGGACGCCAGAACCCACTGGCTCCGACGCTGAACCGTTATCCAAACTTCTTTCTCCAGGGAGTGGGCCTTCCTCCAAGAAGAGAGGGAAGCAGGGAGTTTCCAAGAAGAGGAATAAGAAGGAATCTTTAACTGGCGGAGAAGAGACGGAAGAAAGTTCGATCGAGCCCCTTTCTCCTTCATCCCCTACCCTTACAAGCCGACCTAAAAAGTTGGTCATTCGGCCAGGTGCGGGCTCAAAAGGTGGGCGGAAGAAGAAATGATGGCTCTGGTTCTGTGGCTTTCATATCGCTTTTTTGCCTTTTTTTTGCATGCAATGACCGGAAATTGTGCGGGTACCGGCCCCCCGCTTTTCTTTTGTTGGAACCTGTACCTATATATAAAATAGTGTTGAATAAAATGATTCTTTTTCTTTGTATAAACTTCTGTCTATATCTGAGAATGCATTTACTATTTATTTTTGTACAAGTTTCTTTGTACGATATTGCAGTGAGCTTGTGGTATATATTGTTCGAGCGCAATTTTACCGATGTAGTTACGCCATGCTGCCCCTTTACCATAAGCCCATTGTAATATTTTATTTTATGAGGAACTTGTGCTTTTATTTTTTAGAGAATAATTATTCCACATTTGGAGGAATATGATTTTATTAAAAAATAGAGCACAAATAAGTTTCTTCGCTTCAACTTTCGAAGATATCACTCTTTATTTTGTGCATATACACATTTTATTGAATGAAATCTTCTATGTGGTAAAGCGGGTATTTGTAAAGTACTTCAACTTCTTTTTGAGGAAGAGAATTTTCTAGAACAAGTAATTCACTCTTCCTTTGAAAGTTAAAGTGTGCTCTTAATGAGGATTTTTTTTTTTTTTACTTGCCACAGTAAAGGGCTTCTTGATTTTTGTTTCTTTAAAAAGTTGCACCTCTGAGGAAAACTTTTTAACGTTTCAACACTTGGAAGTTTTACTTCAATCTTGGTGAAACGTGTGCCTCCGAAGAGGTCTTTTCTGCTTGATTGTGCCTCCGGGAGGAGGTCTTTTCATTTCTGCCTTTGGGAAGAGGTCTTTCTGTCTTATTGTGCCTCTGGGAAGAGGTCTTTCTGTCTTATTGTGCCTCTGGGAAGAGGTCTTTCTGTTTCTGCCCCTTGGGAGAGGCTCTCTTTTTTTTTTAGCATTTCATCTCCGGTGAAGTGAAACTCCGAAGAGCGGTTGTTACACTTCAACTCCTGGAGAAATGGGCCTCCGAAGAGGGCTTTTATTTTGTTTTACATTTCAACTCTGGTGAAGTGAAATTCCGAAGAGCGGTTGTAACACTTCAACTCCTGGTGAAATGGGCCTCCGAAGAGGGCTTTTATTTTGTTTTACATTTCAACTCTGGTGAAGTGAAATTCCGAAGAGCGGTTGTAACACTTCAACTCCTGGTGAAATGGCCTCCGAAGAGGGCTTTTATTTTGTTTTACATTTCAACTCTGGTGAAGTGAAATTCCGAAGAGCGGTTGTAACACTTCAACTCCTGGTGAAATGGGCCTCCGAAGAGGGCTTTTATTTTGTTTTACATTTCAACTCTGGTGAAGTGAAATTCCGAAGAGCGGTTGTAACACTTCAACTCCTGGTGAAATGGGCCTCCGAAGAGTGCTTTTATTTTGTTTTACATTTCAACTCTGATGAAGTGAAATTCCGAAGAGCAGTTGTAACACTTCAACTCCTGGTGAAATGGGCCTCCGAAGATTGCCTGGAAGTTACTCTCTCATGGTTGGAGGGTCATGACTCCTCCAATCTTTTTTGGTTGAGTAGAGAACTTTCTTTTTTGCGGCATATGCTTCGTTAGAGGTCTTTATCCTCCGAAGAGTTGTGCCTCCGAAGAGGACTTGTGCCTCCGAAGAGGGCTTTAGTTGTTCCTTGTCCACTTGCTTATGCCTTTTCAGTGATCCTCTATATTTTTTTAAGCTTGCACTCCCTTCTCTTACAAGTAATTTGTTTAATCCAAAGAAGTGTACTTCATTGCTAGGCTAGTTCACGAGAACGGACATAAGCTTCTTAATCGGATGTTTGTTTGTTCAAACTTCTCAATTTATTAGCTAAAGCCCGTTTTCGGCGAAATCATTGACCGTTCAATTGAAGCTCTTCTTATCTAGGATTTAAGCTCGGGAATTTTGTGACTTGGAATTTGTTTGTTGAATGATAACAAGAATCACTTGGTCTTGTAATGTGCAAGTTTTGTTTTTGTTGCCTGCAAAAATTTAAATCGACATTTCAGTAATACATTTAATGTACTTTTCATATCGAAAATAAAGCAAACATGTAATAATAATAAGGAACACAAGATTTATAGTGGTTCGGCCAAGAATTTGGGCCTACATCCACTTTATAGTCTTTCATTATTCACTTGCATCGGTTTTACAATCGCTTTCAATTACAGGAATCATACATTCATAATTCTTTTTACAATATTTCAACAAAGCTATCAAGTAAAGTATGGACGCAAGTGATTGCTGTTCCAAGCTCTTGGAATTTGATCTCCTTCGACAGTAGTGAGTTTGAATGTGCCGTCAAGAAGCTTCTGACCTATGACATATGGTCCTTCCCAATTTGGCCCAAACACACCTGTCGCTGTCATAATTCTCTTTAGGACTAGATCTCCAATTTCAAAGCTGCGTTGGCGAACTTTGGAATTGAAATGTCTGGCTATCCTTTGCTGATGAGATGCGATTCTGAGCTCAGCCTCTTCTCTTTTTTCATCAAGGAGATCTAGTGCCTCAAGCTGTAGTTTTTCATTCTCCGCTTGATTGAAATGGATTCTTTTATGTGAAGGGACCTCTGTTTCTACCGGAATCATTGCCTCTGATCCGTATGCCAATGAAAACGGAGTATGCCCAGTCGCAGTTTTGTGGGTAGTTCTGTATGTCCATAGTGCTAGTGGTAGCTTATCGACCCAACCACCTTTCGCTCTTTCAAGCTGCTTCTTGATGGTTGACTTGATAATTTTATTTACTGCTTCCACCTGCCCGTTTGCCTGCGGATGAGCTACTGCTGAGAAGCTTTTTTTGATTTTGAATCGTTTGCAAAAATCTTGGAATTCTTCACTTTCGAACTGAGTACCATTGTCTGTAATTATTTTTTGAGGCACACTATATCTGCAAATGATACTTTTAGTCACAAAACTTATCATCTTTTTTGAGGTGATAGTAGCCAGTGGTTCAGCTTCTGCCCACTTAGTAAAATAATCAACAGCAACAATGGCATATTTAATTCCAGATTTGGCAGTTGGTAACGGTCCTACAAGGTCTATCTCCCATATTGCAAACGGCCATGGACTGACCATCTGTGTGAGCTCAGTGGAAGAAGCTCTAGGATTTTTGGCGAATCTTTGGCATCTGTCACATTTTCGGGAATAGTCTGCTGCATCTCGATTAATTTCTGGCCAAAAATATCCGTATCGGAGAATCTTTTTCGCTAAAGTTTGACCACCTAAATGATCACCACATTCTCCCCCATGCACCTCAGCTAGGATTGTTTTGGACTCTTCCCTGGATACACATCGAAGTAACGGCATTGAGAATCCCCGTCTGTATAACTGGCCATCCTGGACTATATAGCGAGAGGCTTTCCTCAGTAGCTTCTTTTGTTCTTTTGAATTTTCCGGTAAAGAGCCATTGAGCAGATATTCTGTTATCGGAGTCATCCATGATTCTTGCTCTTGAGACACGCTCATGATCCAATCAATATCCATCTCATCAATGCTCGGAGCCGACAGGACCTCCACTGGAGTCAACCCCAGAAATTGAGCTTCGCCTGTGCTAGAGTACTTTGCGAGAGAATCTGCTTTCATGTTTTCTTCTCAAGGAATATGACTTATCATGTAATGATCGAAATCACCCAGGAGTTCCCAAGCCTTTGACAAGTAGGCGGGCAGATTTCCCCCTTTCGCTTGGAATTCCTTCTTGACTTGGCATACAATAAGCTGAGAATCACCGAAGATCTGTAACGCTTAGATGTTTAGTTCTTTAGCAATCCTTAAGCCAGCGATAAGGGCTTCGTATTCTGCTTCATTGTTTGTTGAAGGAAATTCCAATCTTAGTGCATAGCATAATGATCGACCTTCAGGGGTCTCAAGTACAACTCCGGCTCCAGAACAATAGTCGTTTCTCGCGCCATCGACATATAACTTCCATTGGATTGGGGAATCGTCGATCGTTTCGTCCTCACTGTTACCCTTATCTGTGAATTCTGCGATGAAATCCGCTAAAGCTTGTCCGTTGATTGCTTTTCGGGGATGATAAGTGATGTCATATTGACTGAGTTCAATATTCCACTTTAGAAGACGACCCGAAGTCTCAGGGCAAAACAGGACTTGCTTTAAAGGTTGATCAGTGAGGACTCTGATAGGATGCGCTTGGAAATATTGCCTCAGCTTCCTGGATGCAATCAGTAGGCAATAGGTGAGTTTTTCCAACTTAGAGTAATTCATCTCTGCCCCAGTGAGTCTTTTGCTGATATAGTAAACTGGATGTTGAATCCTCTTGTCTTCTCGTATCAGCGCTGCACTTAAAGCATGAGATGATACTGCCAAGTATATAAGAAGATCCTCGCCATCACCAGGCCTAGAAAGTATTGGAGGCGTTTCCATATGGCGAATCAATTCATCAAAGGCTTTTTGGCATTCGGGAGTCCAATCGAAGTTTTTCTTTCCTTTCTTTAGGGCGTCAAAGAATGGGATGCATTTATCTGTGGCTTTGGAAATGAACCGACTCAAGGCGGCGACTTTTCCATTGAGACTTTGCAATTCCTTCTTCGTTCTAGGAGCTTTGACTTCCTTTAAAGCGGTAATTTGAGCTGGACTAGCCTCAATGCTCCTAGCGCTCACGATGAAACCTAAAAACTTTTCGGATTCCACTCCAAATGAGCATTTTAAAGGGTTAAGCTTCATTCCGTATTTTCGGAGGACTGCGAACATGTCTGCTAAGTGTTCTATGTGATCCACTGCTTTCTTAGACTTTACTAACATGTCATCGACGTAGACTTCCATAGTCTTGCCCAATTGCGGTTTGAACATAGCATTAACAAGTCTTTGGTATGTTGCCCCTGCATTCTTCAGCCCGAAGGGCATAACTCTGTAGCAGTAAAGACCAACATCGGTGATAAAGCTCATGTCCTCCTGATCTGGTTCATGCATCATGATCTGGTTATATCCGGAGTAGGCATCCATAAAAGATAACAATTCGTGTCCCGCTGTTCCGTCTACCAGTTGATCGATTCCGGGTAATGGGAAGCAGTCTTTGGGGCAGGCCTTGTTTAGATCTGAAAAATCGATGCATACTCTCCATTTTCCGTTGGCTTTCTTAACCAGCACTGGATTTGAAACCCAATTCAGATAGGTAGATTCTTTGATAAAATTATTCTCCATGAGCCGATCAACTTCTTCTTTTAACGCTGCTGACCTTTCTGGACCTTGAGTTCTCCTTTTCTGCTTCACAGGTGTAAATTTTGGATCAATATTTAGAGCGTGTACTGCAACTTCTGGGGATATTCCGCACATATCGGCATGAGTCCAAGCAAAAATATCCAAATTTGCCTTTAAAAAAGATATTAGGATATTCTGAATTGACACATTAAGTTGTGAACCCACATTCAACACCTTGTTTGGGTCCTTTGGGTCAACAGGTACTGGTATTGTCGTTTCCACTGGTACCACTCTATTTTCCCCTGCACTGGCTTTCCTAGGATCCATCTCTTTCCGTGCTCCGCTGTGCTCGCAGTGCAGGGTCCGCCCTGTAATTACTACAAGGCTGGTTCTTTGATACGGACTAGGGTTGCCGCATCCTTTCCCATCTCTCTTTTCCTTGTTTCTCGTAGCTCTGTTGTCTATGGGAAATTTAATGGTGAGGCACCATGGGGCCAGAACAGCTTTGAATGCTGCGAGAGTTGGACGGCCAAGGAAAGCATTATAAGCAGAAAACTCGTCAACAATCACAAAAGTTTGCTTGCGGACCACTTTTCTTTCTCCCTCTCCAAGTTCTACAAGCAAATCAATGGTTCATATCGGCTGTTTTGGCTCCCCAGTGAAGCCAGCGATTTTCTGCGATGATGCTTGCACATCAGCCATAGGGATCTTCATTTGGTCGAATGTTTTCTTGAAGAGGATATTGCAGGATGCGCCACGATCAATGAGAACTCTTCTGACAGTAGCTGGCCCGATACCAGCTGAGATGACTAAGGGATCCAAGGTAGGAGCTTCAATACCTGTGGAATCCCTGGCTCTGAACACAATATCATTATTGAAAGTTTTTTGTTGCTTCAGGGGCATAGCACCTTCCAAAACAAATACATCTTCCTCGGTCGGTACATACTTCAAAGCTCGAGTATATCTTTCCATCTCACCCCAGCTCCTGCCTGCTGGGTGAGGTCCTCCCGTAATGACATTGATAACAGGCCTTCCGGATTCATGCCCTGCAGTCTTCTCACTTGTCCTGGGTTGATGAGCAGGAGCTCGTTGCCCCTGACTAGTCGAAGCGGGATTGTTGCTATTCTTTTCCACAAATTGCTGCAGCTTGTTTTCCCTTATCAATTCTTCAATCAAAATTTTCAATTGGCGGCATTCATCGGTATCATGACCAGGTTGATTATGGAAGCGGAAAAACTTTCCGCTTTGTACAGCTTTTTTCCCGGTTCTCAGAACGGGAGGTTTAGGATAATCAACAGAATCTTTAGTGGCAAGGTAAATACGCTCCGGCATATCCGATAAACGAGTGTATTCCGATGGCTTGAAGGAACGAGGCTTCTTCAGATTTTTCTGTTTCTTCCCATCGTTATTTTCCCTTTTCTGTCCTCCAGATTCACTCTTGTGTGGAGCAACAATGTTATTTTCATCCAATGCGGCCTTTACCGGTACAGGACGGCTTTTCAGGCGTATGAACTCATCTGCGTTCTTGTAGAATTTTTCAAGGGAATTTGGTTCCTTCATGTTAAGCCATTTTCCAAATTCGCTCGACTTGTCGATGGCCCTCATCAGATAGGTCAAGATCATCCGTGGTTCTGCATTGTCTACCTCGGCCAAAGCTATATTAAAGCGATTCAAGAAAGATCTGATAGTTTCACCTGGATTCTGCTCTAAACTTGACAACGACATGATATCTTTGGCTTTGGAAGCGTATAGTCTGAACTGCTCCTTGAATTTCCGGGTTAGGTCAGAAAACTGATCTATGGACCGAATTGGTAGCTTGGTGAACCAAAGCAGAGCTACACCTTCCAAATATACAGGAAAATATCGACACTTTATTTCATCAGAAGCTCTGGCACCTGTCATGTGCCAATCATACTTATACAAGAATTCGTTCGGATCACTTGTTCCTTTGTAAGCTGGGATAGTTGGAGGGACGAACTTCCTTGGGAACTCAGCCTTTAAGATTCTTTCGGTAAACGGGGTTTTACTTGGAGCGAAACCCCATTCCTTCTCATCTTCATTCCTTTGCATGCTTTCTTTCATGATTTGTCGAACCATTTCAGAAAAATACCCCTCATCATTTCGAGCTTTAGATCCACCAACTTCAGGAAATGTCCGCTCAAAGGGGCTGGCAGCCCTCTCAGGAATGTTTCTTTCTTCATCCTCATGAATGTTGCCAGCAAAGTTCCTTTCATTACCCGTTGGTTGACGGTTTACTTGAAGCAAGTCATTCAACTTATTCAAAATTAGGGCATTTTGGGCGTTCTGAGCCTCCAATTGTGCACTTTGGGCATTTATCTGCTGGTTCAGCCCTAAGATTACAGCATCCAACTCCGCTTTTGTAACCCCAACAGGTGGAGTGGCTTGATTAGGTATTGGGGAAGCGGAGGTTCCCTCTTGAACATTTCCAGATCTAACAGATCTACTCCTTCTCCCCGGAGCCATGATTTCAGATAAACTTCTAGTCTTCAGAGAGGTTACTTCAACAAACTTTCGTGGAGCAATGATGATAATACTCCTGAGTTCTTATTCTCAGTGAAAGCACCAAAAATGTTAACGCTAAAATTTGAACGCTGACACCCCGGTGTATAAAGTGTAGTTGTGAAAGCACCACCCGATGATTCGGGAACGGAGTATAAGCAGAAAGTCACAGATAAAGCAGTGAATAACAACGATTTTGTAGTGGTTCGGCTCAAGGCAAGCCTACGTCCACTTTAATTCTCTTTATTGATAAACCGATTACAACTTTACAACAATCTTCAATTACAATTACGACGAGACAAACAACTAGAACTTTGGTAGAGAATAATTCTTCGAATCCATGTAGATTGCGTTAGATTTTCCCTTGAAGTTAGTTGAGATGCCTTTCGAACTTGAAGTGTCGGGTGAGTTGAGAATTCGGCCGAGTATTGGCGCTTGAAATGATTGGCCAAAAGTCCCCTGAAAGTTGGAGGTGGTCGCGTATTTGTAGGAGTTCTTGGTGTCACATTGCAGGTAGTAGCCGAGGCAGGTTAGATCGTGAGTCGGCTCCGGGTTAAACTAGGTCGTGGGTCGACACCGATCTCTTATGCCCGGTCTACAGCATAAGCCAAAGACCAATGTTTTTCCAGCCTCGTTTCTTAAGTCTTAGGCCGTTGCCGAGTTAATGTGCTCTGCGTTAGGTTTTAACACCGTATCTCCTTTGTATCCTTAGGTCGCGGCCGACCTAGCATAATCATAAGTCGGTCACGACTCAAGTGTGGACCAATTTGTTCTTAACAGTTAAGTCGGCGACCAACTTGGGTAGTTAGATCGGTACACGCGTTGGGTCGGTGGACTTATGTAAGCCCTAGGTCGGAATCCCCTTGAACCTTAAGTCGGCATCATTTCAAGATGTTAGGTCGGAACTCTCTTTGAGGCATTAGGTCGGCATGCTTCTCAAGTCCCTTAGGTCGGTATTCCTCTTAAGCCTTATGCAGTTAGGTCGGTCTTCCATGCTAAGATACTAGGTCGGCATCCCTCTGTGCCTTAGGTCGGCAGAACGCTGGGTCGCTAACTGTTTGATATGCTAGATCGGTGGGTCTTTTAGGTCGGTTATTCTTGGATTGGTAACACTTGACCGAGGTGGAATTAACATCTATAAATACCCTATTATAAACCATAATTGCTACTCATTCTTATTTGTCTGTACGTACCTTCTTTCTCAACTACTCATCCCAATGGCAGACAAAACCTAGTTCTCAAATTTAAAAAAAAAAATTGCGGATCTGCAGCCACTTCGAGTTTCAGAGGGAAAAAAATGCTGCATTTACTTCGGGTCAGGAAGCAAATGACTAGGGTCGTTCCGGGTCGTTTTGGAAAAAACTCCAAGCAAGCACCGGGGATTTGAGGCGGTGGACCGAAGTTGAACCCGAAGTCGACCCAGGACCAGATTTTTCCAATTTTCAAATTTTCATAACTTTTTCATACTAGCTCCGATTCATGCGCAGTTTGTTTCGCTGGGATCATATCGGAATTCCGGACATTTTGACGCTGGTTGAGACAAATTTGGTGACTGTGCAAATTTTGGGTTTAAATTGGATTTAAATTCAATTTAAATTAAAAAGGTGAGTGTTTTAACCCACTCACAACTTCTAAAATTTATTATGTTTGTTAAATTAATTTTTGGTGTGATTTGAAATTTATTTATTGTTGTTAGTATATTTTTATCATCATTCCAGTTAAATTTAATTTATTGAATTAAATTACTATTCGACTTATTTTGCATATAAACTTCCCGTTAAATTTATTTATTATTGAATATTAATTGCCAGTAGTTACTTGTATTTAGTATCTGTTCTATATTAATGTTATTGTTTGTTTTGGATGATGATTGTGATGGATGTATGATTTTATGATGGATGAATGGATGTTGTATTTTACATCGTTATATACTGCCAATTGTTATGCACTTTATTTCATTCAGGATTGCGGTTTGAAATGATATATAACCGTATTTTAATTTTAAATTGCGGATTGAAATGATAAATATTCGTACCATTTGACCATAGTGTAGAAAATTTTATACAGACACCGTGGTCTATATATATATATATATATATAATTATTTTGAAATGATTTTCTATGATTTGGAAAGAAATATACGGTTTAATAAATATTAATTTTTGATATTATATAGATATTATTTTATATATATATAGTTAGATTCTTGAATTTAAGGTACGTATAAATTTGTTTAATAAAAATAAGTTGAATAACGGAGTTTGTTTGGTTTATCATTATATGGTCAATTACCTATTTAAGATATTGTATATATAGAGTTTTGATGACTTAAATAAAAATTAAGTTGGAAGATAAATATGAAATTGGTTTGAACTGAAGGATTTAAGAATTTGACTTGAATAAAATAGATGTGAAATTCAAATAAAAATTGATATTTTTAAAGGGCATGATTTTATAACTTGATTTTGGTTTAAAGCGATATAAATAAATATCGAGTTGACTTAATTGAATATATCAAGTTAATAAAATTTAACGAACATCCAATTATTTGATGTTTAAAGGTTTTACTTAAATGATATTTGTTTTATTAAGTAAACATTTCAAATCTAAATAATGGTAATTGAATTTGATATATAAGGAATTATCAAAAAAAATTGTTTTGAAATAATGGAATATTTGAAGCTTTGAAATATATGGAAATTAAAATGGTTTATTTGGTGGTTCAAATCGGTATTTGGAATTTATTGGGAAAATTAAAGAAGTTATTTTATTTTATATAGTATTTTAATATTTAAATCATTTAAGTATTAAAAGTTATGTTCCAAAGCTATGGGTTTCAAGGTATATAGATTTGAAAATGCTATAATTTTGGAAAGGATATATTTGAAATAAAAAAGGATACCATTTTGATTTGGGTTTTTAAAATAGAAATGATATCGTATTTATATGGTTTTGAAATGGATATTATATTCTGGTTTTAAAGTATAAACTATTTTGAAAAGACCGCAGCATTATAATAACATTTGATTGTTAAAGAGACTGGGATCGGAAGTTGTCATACTTTCTGCTAACTCCGAAAACCACTTTGACGATCGTGTATGTGATGGAGATTCCAGAATGAAGTAGGATGGTGGCGGCGTTTCCTTTGTGGTAAATACGTGGACCCAACTCCCGTGAGTTGGCATAAGGTGGCTAAAACAGGAGCGATCTCGGGCCAATGAGGCCATTCCTCTGATCGGACACATCCCTTCGATATTATACTATGACTTTTGAGATTTTTGGTTGCCACTTTTGATTTTTAATTTGGGGGTGTGACTCGAGGTGGGCGGTAGTAGCTGCTATGCATTTCCACCCTCCTGTGTGCGTAATTGGTATATCTACCCTGACATTGCCTTGTGCGCCGTGTCACCTACCCTAGCGCGCCTTATACGATTTTGGCTTTGTACCATACCTATGGAGTGCCCTCTGATGATGCCTAGTACGGGGGAGATTACGGTACTGTATAGACTATGGGAATATATAAATGTGTTAAGGTAGAAAATGTAAAGCCTTAACGCTATTTAAAAGTAAGTTTATTTTACTATAGACGTTATTATAATAGCGAAATATTACTACGCAGTAAATAGTTTAACGGATTCTTAGGAGATGTGAATCCCGAGCATCTCTTAAGTTACTACACTCATATTTATTTCTGTTGATTTAACTCGCATAAGATATCTTAGTTCTAACTCGAGTGTTTTGTCTTTTCAATTCGCTCGGGTCAGCCTGAGCATTTTAGGATTCGAAGACTTCAGCTCTAGAGGACGAAGACGAAGATTTATATTACTATTATTTATTATTGTTCTCCACTACATTCAACATGTTCCGCTGCATTGCTATTATTATTTGGTATGTGTAACTCTGATATATATTGTATAAGTATAATCAAATGTTTTTGTAAAACAGCGTCATGAACTGTATATTTGATTATTATATTTTATCGTTCCGTTGCAAGATTCTGTTTTGTTTTTTTCCTTCTCTATTTTTCTTATTTACCCCATAATAATCCGCCTTTCTATATGGTTTAAGTCTGACGTGTGTGGTTTATCGCCGATTTAAAGCGTACGAAAAGGTGGAACGTTACACCTGAAATCAGAGCTTTGGTTTAGAGATAAACCTTAGCTTTATGGGGTCTGACTCTTTATTAATAGGGTAGTAATACCCTGTGATGAGTCGCTGAGTGTTTGTATATAAATATGAGAGAGCGTATTTATTATTGTTATAAAAAAGTTTTGATATTGTGTTAATTTGTTCCGTTTTGTATTTATAAATTCTGGTTGATGCATGGGACACTATGAAATCAATAGGAATTTCTAAACACTTAATAAGACAGACTGATACAACATTTGTTTTTGAATATAGGTGAATGAAATAATTTTGCCTATTATATTTTCTATATATATAAAATAATTTTTTTTAAATGATATATACATTTGGTTGCAATATATTGGTTGTTAGGTAGTGAAATTTATAAATAATAGTTGAAATAAGATTTGAGAAATAAAATAAATGGAAATTGGAAATTTTAGAACTTAAGTTCCAGGGTTTTGAAAATTCTTTCAATTGATTTTGGAATATAGCAATAATATTATTAGAAGTATTTTCTGATATAAATATTTCAATATAAATTGAAAGAATTGTTTTAAAGAATTTTTGGAAAAGAGATAAGTTCTGTACTTCCCTCTCTAACATTGGAAAATAATTTCGGTGATGGCGGACGCATCATCGACATTCATTTTCGAGTTTCGAAGGGGGAAGGCCACTGTATTAGTGTTACTGCAGATTAATTTTTATAAACAAATATAAATTTCTAATTGTTTTAAATATAATTGGATGTATAAGTTATAAGTATATATTTATCGGTTATTTTAAAATGATTTGAAATTTAACCCGGTATTTAGTTCTTAAGTTTCCATTAATTAATAATTTCAATTATTATAGTGAATTGGAACGTAGGAAATCAATAATTGAAACATCTAAAGGAAATAAGAGATTAAATGCTAAGTTATAAATTAAATAAAAAGAAATTTAAGTTTGTAACATATAAAACAAAGGATATTATTATTGAACATTTAATTAATTAAAAGGATTAGGAAAACTTGTGTAATTTTCAATTTCATTCTTAAAAAGCATATATATAACTTACCAAATATTAAAAGTTGAAATGTTTAATAAGACAATGTAATGGAAATTGTACAAGTAAGAGTATGTAATGAAGTGTTCAATAAATTGCTTTTATTTATAAGAATTGATGTTGTAATTGTTATAAACTTAAGTTATAAGGGAAATCTTACTATAATAAAATACAATGGAAGGTAAATGTTGTAAGTAAGTAATTATAGACTTAAGTAAATGATTGAAGTTATTTATTATAAGCAGAAAGATGAATACTGCAAATAAATGAAAAAAAAGATAAACCATTATATAAATGAAAAGAAATCAAACAACATATTATGAAATGAAATTGGTTAAAATTAACCGGATCTATTGAAATTGTGGTTTGTTTGGTTTATGGTTGTTAGGGTAAGGATACTTTAAGATTGTTTGGATGTATGAATAATCTATTTAGTTTCATCAAAGACTGTTGAGTGAATGATGCACTTAGTAGTTTATTTTCCATTATGTACAATTTAAAGTCTTTGAACCCGAACAACTATTTGTTTTGTTTAATATGAATGGATGATTGATTTGTGATGACTTTATGTGATGGTTGTATACCTTGTTGCAAGTGACTGGTGTTTGTATTAATTTGTTTGTTTATGGTTGAAACCACTTTAAACATTTCATTTTATATAAATGGTTAACCCTTTTGGATTACATAAGTAAAATACAGGTTATGGAAGCAATTACTACTGCTTTTGGTTTCATAATTAAGAGTTAATTGTCGGACAAATAGGTACGTTTTCTGATTACGGTTTTATAGCGTTATTATATTGTTTTTCCCGTGTTGGGATATATTATTTTGAAAAATATATGTTGTATATTGTTATATTTGATATTATATGCTCTTTCGAGCCTCCACGTACAAAGGAGACTCTGCCGAATTTTTTTGTAAATTTTGGACTTAGAAATATTTTGAAAATGTTTTTCCAAACATTATTAATTTGAGTATAAAAGATTTTATGGTTATAAAATTGGTATATTTTATCTAAGTTAATTAATTTTGTAAATTTATTTGTTTATAAATTTAATATTTTAAGTAAGACATATTGATTCTTAATTCTTCTTTTCCCTCCTTTTTCCTTTTCGAGGACGAAAAGTTTTGAGTGGGGGAGAGTGTAACGACCCATAAATTTTGATAAATAAATTGGATACGTTAATAAGGTTTTGGAATTTAATTTAGAAAGAAATAAATTTTTTATAAATTTATAATGAAGCAAATGTTAAAAAAGAAATGCAACCATGGAAATTTAAGCTAAATATTAACGATTGAAATGAACGCTAAAATAAAATATAGTAATGGAGTTAAAACTAATTATTAGTAATTTGAATAAAATTCTAATAAATGAAGTAGTGAAAGTGCTATGCCTGGATATAAATTGAATATGAGGAAATAAAAGCGAGTATTGGATTAATTAATGAACATATACATTGTTAACAGTAATTGAATGTAGATTAAGGAAATATGTTAATGCAAATTTATAATTAATGAACTTGGATGAACATTCCAATTAAATAAAATAAGTTAAACATTAAGACGAAGTTATAAATGGAATATAAAAAATGACAAATGTAATTATTGTATAAATGTGTGAAACAATAGGATAGATGGTAAATTGTTGTAGAGAATAACCATACAAGTATTATAAAGAGTATATTGGTGATGAACGGTTATTTCGAATAAAGGTAATTAAATATTACTTGAATGAAAATAAATGTTGTAACGGATAGGGTGAATGTAAATTGAATAGAAACGTGAGTTTATTAATGAGGTAGTACTTGGTGTAATAAAAAGCATGTGACCAAGTTAATAAATTTATTGAGAATATTAATTGTAATTGGATGTAGATTTAAAGTAATAATGTTAATACGAGGTAAGCAATGTTAATTAAAGTCAATAATAAATGAATGGTAAGGATGTAATCTAAGCTAAATTTTCGATAGATTGAATGTTATTACGATAAATAGAAATTATGCAAATATGTAACTTGGTTCTGTAAACAATAAACTTATAAATGTAGTTAAAAGTAAACGATGGCAATAATTATGTGTTGCTCGTTTATTTAGTCTATTAATTGAAATGAGAAATCAAATTTTAATAATATAAACAAAGGTTACAATGATGGGAATGAGAATATGGCAAGTAAACGAAATGTAATCAATGGAAATAATGTAGATTTTATACTTAGCTACAAATTGAATATATGAAAACAAATGTAAGCATTGAATTAATTTAATGAATTTAAATTATAATAAAT
Source organism: Allium cepa (assembly GCA_030765085.1). NCBI lineage: Eukaryota > Viridiplantae > Streptophyta > Magnoliopsida > Asparagales > Amaryllidaceae > Allium > Allium cepa. The sequence continues at coordinate 759,538,090 of CM060937.1, read as the reverse complement.
GATCATTGAATATAATCAATGTTCTGTAAGTAATTATAATATTGGTTTGAAGGAAATAAACATAAAGGTAATTAATGAAGTTTAATGGTTACAATTGTTATGAATTACCTATTTGTTTAGCGCATAGAATTTAATTTGGAAGCAATTACAGTAATTGACTTAATTAGTGCAATCCCAATTATTTAAAATAATTAGTTGAATTAAAGGAAAGAAGGCATAATTTATTTATTTATTGGAATTTAAAGTTAAATAATTAGATTAATTGCAAATGAGTGGAGTTAAATATAAAAATTATTACGTTATTTGAAATTAAGATTGAATGTTAGAATGTTAATGTATAGACTTTGAATCAAAGGTTAAATTTCATATGTTTGGCAATAAGGAATGAAATAATTATTAATTTACTTAATAAAATGGAAATTTTGAGAATTATATTTATAAAGCCTGAAATTAATGAATTGTGGTTAATACCGGAATTGATAAATTTATCAACTCTAAATTGACATATAAATTTGTTTAAATTAATGTAAATGATTAAGGAAATTTAAAGGGGTAAAATTTGTCAATTATAGAATTGAAAGTTAAGATTTGATTTAACTAATTTATTCATAAATTTATATTATTAATGGTAAAGTAACCATTTTGGGCACTGACTCGGATTTCGACGAAACCAGTCTCATCGGATCCGTAACGGTGAATTATTGTAGGATTTCAAGTTTCGTAGCGATCGGACTTGTCGTTTGATCGTACGGACTCGAAACGCCTTGAAATCAATGAAATTGAAATCCATTGAAATCAATTTTGAAATAAACTGATTTTGCATAACTTCTCCATACAATGGAATTAGGACTTGAAACCTATTCCATTGAGTTTAAAATATTAAAAAACATATATTTTGATACATGGGTTGACCCACGTTCGTTCCGGAGTCGATACGGACTTTTCGGGTCTATTTCGTTCAGAACCCAATTCAATCTTGTCCATCTATTTTATTTCTAGCCTTGTCTATAAATACCCTGTTATAAACCCTAATTGCTTCTCATTCTCATTTGTTTACATGTACCTTCTTTCTCAACTCTGATCCCAATGGCAGACAAAACCTAATCCTCAAACTTTAAAAAAAATTGTGGGTCGTTCCGGGTCGTTTTGGCAAAAACTCCAAGTAAGCACCGGGGATTTGAGGCGGTGGACCGAAGTTGAACCCGAAGTCGACCCAGGACCAGAATTTTCAAATTTTCAAATTTTCATAACTTTTTCGTACGAGCTCGGATTTACGCGCGGTTTGTTTTGCTAGGATCGTATAAGTATTCTTGAATTTTTGGCATTAGTTTGGACAAATTTGGAGACTGTGAAAATTTTGGGTTTAAATTGGATTTGAATTCAATTTAAATTCAAAAGATAAGTGTTTTAACCCACTCACAACTTCTAAAATTTCTTATGTTTGTTAAATTAATTTTTGGTGCGATTTGAAATTTATTTATTGCTGTTGGTATATTTTTATCATCATTCCAGTTAAATTTAATTTGTTGAATTAAATTATTAGTCGATTTATTTTGCATATAAACTTCCAGTTAAATTTATTTATTACTGAATATAAATTGCCAGTAGTTACTTGTATTTAGTATGTGTTTTATATTAATGTTATTGTTTGTTTTGGATGATGATTGTGATGGATGTATGATTTTATGATGGATGGATGAATGGATGTTGTATTTTATATCGTTATATACTACAAATTGTTATGCACTTTATTTCATTCGGGATTGCGGTATGAAATGATACATAACCGTATTTTCATTTTAAATTGCGGATTAAAATGATAAATATCCATATCACTTGACCATAGGGTAGAAAATTTTATAAAGACACTGTGGTCTATATATATAAATAATTATTTTGAAATGATTTTCTATGGTTTGGAAAGAAATATACGGTTTAATAAATATTAATTTTTGATATTATATAGATGTTATTTTATATATGTATAGTTAAATTCTTGAATTTAAGCTATGCATAAATTTGTTTAATAAAAATAAGTTGAATAACGGAGTTTGTTTGTTTTATCATTATATGGTTAAGTACCTATTTAAGATATTGTATATATAGAGTTTTGATGACTTAAATAAAATTAAGTTGGAAGATAAATATAAAACTGGTTTGAATTGAAGGATTTAAGAATTTGACTTGAATAAAATGGATGTGAAATTTAAATAAAAATTGAGATTTTTAAAGGGTATGATTTTATAACTTGATTTTGGTTTAAAGTGATTTAAATAAATATTGAGTTGATTTAATTGAATATATCAAGTTAATAAGATTTAAAGAACATCCAGTTATTTGAAGTTTAAAGGCTTTACTTAAATGATATTTCTTTTATTAATAAACATTTCAAATCTAAAAAATGGCAATTGATTTGATATATATGGAATCATCAAAAAAAATTGTTTGGAAATAATGGAATATTTAAAGCTTTGAAATATATGAAAGTTAAAATGGTTTATTTGGTGGCTCAAATCGGTATTTGGAATTTATTGGGAAAATTAAAGAAGCTATTTCATTTTATATAGTATTTTAATATCTAAACCATTTAAGTATTAAAAGTTATGTTCCAAAGCTATGGGTTTCAAGGTATATAGACTTGAAAATGCTACGATTTTGGAAAGGATATATTTGAAATAAAAAAGGATATTATTTTGATTTGGGTTTTTAAAATAGAAATGATATTGTATTTATATGGTTTTGAAATGGATATTATATTCTGGTTTTAAAGTATTAACTATTTTGAAAAGACCTCGGTGTTATAATAACGTTTGGTTGTTAAAGAGACCGGGATCGGAAGTTTTCATACTCTCTGCCAAGTTCGAAAACCACTTTGACAACCGTGTATGCGATGGAGATTCCAGAATGAAGTAGGATGGTGGCGGCATTTCCTTTTAGGTAAATACGTGGACCCTACTCCCGTGAGTTGGCATAAGGTGGCTAAAACAGGAGTGATCTCGGGCCACTGAGGTCATTCCTCTGATCGGACACATCCCCTCGATATTATACTCTGACTTTTGAGATTTTTGGTGGCCACTCTTGATTTTTGATTTGGGGGTGTGACTCGAGGTGGGCGGTAGTAGCTGCTATGCGTTTCCACCAACCCGTGTGCGTAATTGGTATATCTACCCTGGCATTGCCCTATGTGCGGTGTCACCTACCCTAGCGCGCCTTATACGATTTTGGCTTTGTACCATACCTATGGAGTTCCCTCTGACGATGCCCAGTACGGGGGAGATTACGGTACTGTATAGACTATGGGAATATATAATTGTGTTAAGGTGGAAAATGTGAAGCTTAACGCTATTTGAAAGTAAGTTTATTTTACTACAGACGTTATTATAATAGCGAAATATTACTACGTAGTAAATAGTTTAACGGATCCTTAGGAGATGTGAATCACGAGCATCTCTTAAGTTACTGCACTCATATTTATTTCTGTTGATTTAACCTGCATAAGATATCTTAGTTCTGACTCGAGTGTTTTGTCTTTTCAATTCGCTCGGGTCAGATTGAGCATTTCAAGATTCGAAGACTTCAGCTCTAGAGGACGAAGACGAAGGTTTATATTGCTATTACAAGTACGTAGGCACGTCCGATGGACGTGTGCATATATAACCATGACCAAAGCTGGGTTTGAGTTATAAGTTGGATTGTGGCTACCATCATCTTCCATTTGTTCATTTGCCCGTTTGCAACTGTAGGCGTGATAAATATAATTTGTATTATCTAATGATAAGGTAGTGTGAGGAGACATCGGTAGTAACAGACATTGAAATTGTATAGCATATATAAGTTTAGTACTCAACATAATATAATGATATGTAATAAGTTTGCACATATCAGAAGAGTTGTATTGGAAGGGCGGAAATACAATAATTGACTTACAAAAGATGAAACAACTTCTTTTTTATAATGCACCATGTGTTAAATTGAAAATATATAGACAGACAGTAGGTGCATTAATCACAGTCCAAGTTTCACATATTTTGAGTCAAAGTAGTGAGGCAAAATTACTCCTTGGGTGAGAATAACCAATAGTAATGGAAGGGTAATGTGTAATTGTAAACCCGAGGTTTTATAACAATTAATTATCGTCAAATGACGATTAAATTGGTTGTTAATGGCTATTTGGGTTTTTATTTGGGTTGTGTTTCTTTTAAAAATCCATTAAGAATATACGGGCTTTAAATAAATCCCTTTTATTTTATTGGCACGTTCTCTTTTATTTTGTTGGGCTGTGATAATTATCAAAAAGGGAATGACCGTTCCCCTTTTCCATTCGAAAAACCCTAAATCAAAGCATACAAGATAATGGCGGCTTCAGTTCTTCGTTCGTTTCTTCGATCGCTCCTCTTTGACATATTAGGATTTTCTGAAATTTGAAGACGCGACTTCAAACGCTCGATCTTGCTTCTTTGGTCGATCGCCGCTGGGGATGCTCGCGGATGCTTGTTTGAGCTCGCCGTTGCTTCGACTAAGGTGAGTGAACTTTTTCACTCACATCTCCTTCAACTCGCTCTTAGACAATTTAATTTTGTTTTGAATGCTGATGATTTTTTAAGCTTGCAATTCACTCGGTTTTGAACAATTAATTGACTTTTGCTACTTGATTTTACAATGTTGATGTTGTTCGACTTTTTGATTTTTACCCTTGTTTGTATTTCTTGAGTATCACTGCTTCGATTTACATTTCGGTTGGCTGGTCACTTGAATGGATTAAAATGATTTTGTTGTATAGCTTCGTCATTTTGAAACCCCTGATTTTTGTGAAGATATTGCTCCGGCATTTAATACCAGACTTGTTGAATTCATGGTTACTACCGCTTGATTTTTAGTTGAACCTACATGCTATGTCATTTACTTTTTTGGCATTGGCTTCTGCTGTTCCATGGTTCCATTTTCACCATGTCATTGCAGTGAAACTTTGAGCTGTATATTTAATTTTGCATTTCCCCTTGTATCTGTAACGACCAGTAATTTTTGACAATTAAAAATAGTAAATTTAATTAGATTTTGTAGTTAAATGTGGAAGAAATTAAAATTTAAGATTTATATCTGGAATAATGCTAAAATGAAATGCAGCAACATTAATTAAAGCAAATTATTAACAATTTGGATGGAATTCCAATTAATTGAAATAGAGTAAGGTTATATTTGTTTATAAAGTGAACATAGGAAAAAGAATGTAAATATTGAATTCATTAATGAAATGATACATTGTTAATGGAAATTGAATAAAATTCGTGTTATGAAAGAAATGGTAACATTTGTTTGTAAGTAATAAACTTATAAATGTAATTAAAGGCTAAATGGTGCAACTATTATATATATTACCTATTTATTTGGTCTATTAAATTTAATTGGATATAAGTGTCAATTAATTCCTTTAATTAGTGCAATTAATGTATGTTTAATTGATAATGGTAAAAAAGGTTGATTATATACAGTGTAACCAACGTAAATTTTATCATAGTATGACCTTTGATTTGAATAAAAGGATGGAAATCAGTTTACTCAAATTTATTGGAATTGGAAATTTTAATAAGTGAATTTATTACAATCAATGAAATAAAAGGTTACGTAAATGAATGGTAAGATGAAATGGTAAAATATTGATGTAATGGAAGATATAACAATGTTGACTATGCATATAAGGTAATAATTGATTTAATAAGAGAATGAAACCAAGGTAAATTAATTAATTGAGACTTTAATTATAATTAATGTGTGAAATTGACCAAAGTTCAATAAAATGGAAATATAGTAGTTAATGCAAATAAAGGATGGAAATTGGGGTATATTAACGTAATGAAATGTAGAACAAATGTCAATTATGTTATTGGATCATAAGTTTGGACCATAAATAAAATTCTAAAAAAACAACAAAACTACAATGAAGCAATGAACTGGAAGGTTCTAACGCGTATTAGAATATAATTTAATAACAGGAATTGGAATACTAAATGTTAGTTTTAATGATGAGTTAAATGAATGTTGATTGATAGAGAAAAAGATTAATTTAGTATGTAATTTAATGCTTGTTGGAAACTGTAATTTTATAAACATGTTTGCTTGACTATGAATAAGGATTACAATGTTCACGTATTTATTTAATTGATTTCATCAATTAGGGTCTGTTTTGAAGTGGAAGATTAAAATTAATTGGAAATAAATTTATTAAAATCTTTCAATTGAAAAAGGAAAAGAAACAAAGTGCAATTAATAAAATTAATGTAAGAATGTTTTCATTATGAATGTACATTATTTGGAAATGTAAGAATGGATTTAATATTGTATAAGTTGATAATTTTAGAATATAAGAATGTTTGCATTTATGAATTGCAAGTAACGAATAAGCATTTTAAGGAAAATAAAAGAACGTTGAGGAAATAAAGTGAACGTTTCCATTCTGAATATAAATATAACGTTATAAAAAGAGAAAATTGAATTTTTAAAACAACATTTTATTGTAGTTAAATAGCAAGCATAGGTTGCACGGAAGTGATTTTATTACTAACCTTGAAATTTAAAATAAATTAAATAATTGAGTTCATAATTACGTGTCGAGAAAAATGTTATTTTTAAATTTGAATTTTCAAATCATGGTTCATATTTTATTTATGTATCCGCTGTCCCCGTTATGTAAATTGTTCTTTTTAAATTTAGTTATGTTGTGGTAATTAAATCTTTAATGAATGTCAAATTTGGTATGTTTGGGGTTAAAAAAAATTAATTGGGTGAACAAATGTTTTGAAATTTGAATTCTAAAAGTTTGTTTATAGAGTAGAGTTGGTTCATTCATCCCCTTTCTAATTAATAATTGTCACACTATTTTTTTTCATTGTTTCCTCATTTGTTTCATTACTCATTTCCATTTACGTGGTCTAAAGCCTTTTCATTTCATGAACGTTACATACTTTTCATATTTTTAATTCTTTCTTTCATCTATTTTAATATTACCATTTTTATTGGGTTGTTCATATTTTTACATTATTTCAATTCCTACTTTGTTTATATTTAGCTTTATTAGCTTTTCACTAGTTTCATTCCTCATTCTTGTAGCTTCGTTTCATTTTTTTTTAATTTCGTCTTCTATAGCTTCATTTTTTGTCACTCTTCACCTTCCTCCTACCTTTTTTCATGTTTCTTCTTCAAATCTCCTTTCTCTCTTTTTTTTCCAAAGCTTTTTTTTCCTCTTTCTTCTTCTTATTCTTCAAATCTTCTTCTTTTTCAAAGTTTCCTTTTCTTTTTTTTGTTCTTCTTCTTCTTTAAATTTTTTTCTCTTTTATACCTTCTCTTCTTTCCATGTCTTTTTCTTCAAATCCATATTTATATAATCTTCTCTTCAAAACTTTCTATAAAAAAAATATTAAGATAGCAAAGAAACAAAACAAAATGAGAAAGTAGTTGCAGATCCAAATCTGGCTAAGCAAAAAGGTACGCAATACTAAAAATTCCATTGCAAGTTAAATAAAATATATGATATGATATATAATTTCTTTTTTCTTTTTTTGAAATTTCAATCACCATTAATGCGTATAACTTTCTCCTACGAACTCAGTTTCACGCGTGATTTTCTCCGCTAGGTTCGTGTTGGGATTCCCGACTCGATGACGCTGGTTTGGATGAATTCTGAGACGGTCAAATTTTTGGGTTTAAATTGGATTTAAATTCAAAAGGTGGGTGTTTTAACCCACTCACAATTTCTAAAGTTTCCTATGTCTGTTAAATTGATTTTAGATATGAGTAGAAATTTATTTATGACCGTTTGACATGTTTTATTCATTATATCTGTTAAATCGCATTTATTTAATTTAACTGTTAATAAATTTTATAATTGCATATAAATTTGACAGTTAAAATTTATTTATTTTCATATAAACTGATGGTTAAACAGTTAATAAATTTATTTAGAATATACACTGTTAGTTAATAACTGTCATTTATTGAAATAAATTGATAATGATTGATATTGGATGATTGGATGATGTGTTCTATCTTATATAAACTGCAAGTCATCAAGAATTTTCATTTCATTGAGGATTGCGGTTTGAAATGATATACAACCGCATTTTTATTTTAAATTGCGGATTGAAATGATAAACATCCGTATCACTTGACCATAGGGTAGAAAATTTTATACAGGCACCTCGGAAAATATATTAAATTATTTTTGAAATGTTTTACTATGGTTTTGTAATGCTACATATATATATATGGTTTATAGGATATTGATTTGGTTATTTTTATATATATCGTAAATTTTCGGTTTTTAAGCTTTGTATAAATTTGATTTGAAGTATAAAATAAAGTTTGATTTTTAAGATCAAATACGATTAAGCATTTATTTAAAATCTAATTTCTGGAGTTTTGATGACTTAAATGAGAATAAGATTTGGAAGATGAATATTAAGTTAAATTGAAATTTAATAAAAATTAAAAAAATTATAGGATATGATTTTTATAACCTGATTTTTTTGTAAAGTGATTTAAATGAATATCAGGTTAATTTAAATCAATATATCAAGTTTAATAAATTGAAAGATTTTCCAATTATGTGAAGTTAAAGGTTTTACTTAAATTATATTGAATTCATTAAGTAAACATTTCAAGTCTAAATAATAAGTAATTGAATTTGATATATATGGGTTTGTCAAATGAGTTTGTTTTTGAAATGGTGAAATATTTAAAGCTTTGAAACATAAGAATTAAAAATGGTATTTGGAAGTTTAAAACGATATTTGGAATTGATTTGTGAAATGTAAAGAAGCTATTTTGTTTTATAAAAGAAATCTAATATTTAACCATTTGAGAGATGGAAATTTGTTTCAAAGTTATGATTTTCAAGGTAGTATAATTTGGAAATATTATATTCAAGAGTTTTGATTTCTAAATATTTTACTTTGAAAACCCTATGAGTTTGGAAAGAATATATATTGGAAAATAAAATGACATTATATTGGTTTGGGCCTAAATGATATCGTATTGATTTGGGGTTTCAAAAAATAAAAACGATATCGTATTTATATGGGTTTAAAATGGATATCTTATTCTGGTTTTAAAGTATAATTATTTTAAATGACCGCGGTGTTATAATAACGTTTGGTTGTTGAAAAGACCGGGATCGGAAGTTGTCATACTCTCTGCCAACTCCGAAAACCACTTTAACAACCATGTACGCGGTGGAGATTCCAGAATGAAGTAGGTTGGTGGAGGCATTTCCTGCAAGTTAAATACGTGGACCCGACTCCCGTGAGTTGGCATAAGGTGGCTAAAACAGGAGCGATTCTCGGGCCAATGAGGTCATTCCTCTGATCGGACACTACTCTTCGATATTATACTTTGACTTTGGATTGTTTCAGTGGCCACTTTTACTTTGATTTTTGGGGGAGTTTGTTCGAGGTGGGCGGTAGCTGTGGCTACGCGTTTCCATCAGCCCGGATAGCAATTGGTATATCTACCCTGGCATTGCCTAGTTTTGCCGTGACACCTACCATACCGAGCCTTTACTACGAATTTCTATTTGTGTCGTACCTATGGAGTGTCTTCTCGTAGTCTCCCGATCAGGAAATATGCAGGCACTGTATAGACTATTGGCACTATTACGTGTTAAGGTGGCAAATGTAAAGTCTTAACGCTATTTTAAAGTAAGTTTATTTTACAATTAGACACTATTATAATAGCGCATTATACAAAATAAATAGTTTAATGGATCCATAGGAGATGAAAATCCCGAGCATCTCTTGAGTTACTGTACTCATATTTATTTCTGTTAGTTTAACTCACATAAGATCTTTTAGTTCTGACTCGAGTGTTTTTGTCTTTTCAAATTCGCTCGGGTCAGTCCGAGCGTTTTAGGATTTGAAGATTTAGCTTTGGAGGACGAAGACGAAGATTCATATTATTATTATTTATTCTATTGCTCTACACTCATACTATTCCGCTGCATTGTTTATTGGTATGTGTAACTCTGATATTGTATAAAGAAGAATCAATTATGTGTAAACAGTTTTATGAACTGTATATGGATTATTATATTTTATCCTGCCGGTGTGAGATTCTGTTTTATTTTTTTTCTTCTCTGTTTTTCTTATTTACCCCATAACAATCTGCCCTTCCGTATGGTTTGAATCGGCATGTGTGTCGGTCTAAAGCGTGCGAAAAGGCGGGATGTTACATCTGGTATCAGAGCTTTGGTTTAGTGATAAACCTTAGCTTCGTGGGGTTTGACTCTTCACTAATAGGGTAGAAATACCCTATGGGAGTCGTTGAGTGTATATATATGAGAGAGCGTATTTGTTAATGTTATAAAAAGATTTTGATATTGTGTTAATCTGTTCAGTTTTGTATTTATAAATTCTGGTTGATGCATGGGACGCTATGACATCAATAGGGATTTCTAAACACTTAACAGGACAGACCGACATAATATTTGTTTTAATATAGGTGAATGAACTAATTTTGCCTATTATATTTTCTGTATATAAAATAAAATTTTTTCGAATAATATCTATATTTGCCTGCAATAGATTGGTTGAAATAGGATTTGAAAAATAAAATAAATGAATTTGGGAAATTTAGAACTTAAGATCCGGGGTTTTGAAATTTCTTTCGAATAAATTTTTGAATATAATAATATTGTTTATAAATATCTTCTGATATAAATATTTAGTATAATTCGGACGAATTGTTTTAAAGAAGATTTTGGAAAAAAAATAAGTTTTGTACTTTCCTCTCTGTCACTGGAAAATAATTTCGATGATGGCGGCCGCATCATCGACTTTCATTTTCGAGTTTCGAAGGGGGAAGGCCACTGTAGTAGTTTTACTGCAGATTCATTTTGAAAAATATATAAATTTTGAATTGTTTAAATATAATTAGGGATATATAAGTTGTAAGAATATATTTATCTATTATTTTAAAATAATTTGAAATTTAGCTCGGTATTAAATTCTCAAATTTCCGTTAATTGATTGTTTCAATTATTGTAGTGAAATGAAAGGTAAGTGATTAATAAATTGAAACCTTCAATTTAGGTAAGAGATTTAATGCTAGGTTATAAATGGAAATTAAAGGAAATTTGAAATTTGTAACATATGAAACAAAGAGTAATATTGTTGAACATTAAATTTAATTAAAGGATGAGATAAAACTTGTATAAGTTCATTTGCATTTTTTTTAACATGTATAACTTACCAAATATAAAAAAGTTGAAATGTTTAATAAGAAATGTAATGAAAATTGTACAAGTAAAAGTAGGTAACGAAGAAATAAAAAGAACTAGCATGACCTGAGATAATGGAAAGGAATAATTGTAAGTAATAAGTGGAAATAAATGAAACAAACACTGAGTAAATGAAATTAAAAGGTTATTGGAAAAGAAATGTAATATTATAAAAGGAAAATATAAATGGTACAAATAAATGAGAATAAATAAAATTAAAATTTTATAAGAAGAAAAGAAGAAAATAAATTGAAAGAAATAAAATAAAAATAATTGGAAGAAATATATGAAAATAAAAAGATAAACCGTTATATGAATGAAAAGAATCAAACAACAAATGTATGAATGGAATAAATAGAATAGACTAAATCTACTGCTGAAATTGTTGTTTGGCGTGGTTTGTGGTTGTTGGGTAAGGAAACTTTAATTTTGTTGGGATGGATGAATAATCCATTGTGTTTAATCTAAGACTGTTGAGTAAATGATGCACTTGATGGTTTATTCTTCATTCCATACAATTTAAAAGTTTTGTACCCGAACAACTATTTGTTTGTTTGATTGTATGGTTGTTTTGTATTTGTTGTATATGCTGCTTGTTGAAATTGTTGGTTGTTGTATTCATTTTTTGTTAGTGATTGAAACCACTTAAATATTTCACTTTATATAAATTGTTAACCTTTTGGATTTTATAAGTGAAATGCAGGTTATGGAAGCAAGTGCTACTGCTTTTGGTTCCATAAATTAAGCGTATATTGCCCGACAAATAGGTACGTTTCGGATTACGATTATAGCGCTATTTTATATATTTTCCCGTGCTGGGATATACTATTTTGGATATTATATGTGATATAATTGTTATATATTGATATTTTATTTTGTCCCGAGCCTCTCCGTACAAAGGAGACTCAGCCAAAATTTTCCGTAAATTTTGGACTTAGAAATTTTTTGAAAAGTGTTTTCCAAACTTTAGTAATTTGAGTATATAAAAAAATGATTTAATTGTTATAAATTGGTATACGTTATTTTAATTCATTAATTTTGTAAATTACTGTTTTATAAATTTAATATTTTGAATAAGATATATTGTCTCTTTAATTTCTTAATTTTCTTTTCCCTTCTTTTCCTCTTTTCCGAGACGAAAAGTTTTGAGTGGGGGATAGTGTAACGACCAGTAATTTTTGACAATTAAAAATAGTAAATTTAATAAAATTTTGTAGTTAAATGTGGAAGAAATTAAAATTTAAGATTTATAACTGGAATAATACTAAAATGAAATGCAGCAATATTAATTAAAGCAAATTATTAACAATTTGGATGGAATTCCAATTAATTGAAATAGAGTAAGGTTATATTTGGTTATAAAGTGAACATAGGAAAAGATTGTAAATATTGAATTCATTAGTGAAATGATACACTGTTAATGGAAATTGAATAAAATTCGTGTTATGAACGAAATGGTAACATTTGTTTGTAAGTAATAAACTTATAAATGTAATTAAAGGCTAAATGGTGCAACTATTATATATATTACCTATTTATTTGGTCTATTAAATTTAATTGGATATAAATGTCAATTAATTCCTTTAATTAGTGCAATTAATGTATGTTTAATTGATAATGGTAAAAAGGTTGATTATATACAGTGTAACCAACGTAAATTTTTATCATAGTATGACCTTTGATTTGAATAAAAGGATGGAAATCAGTTTACTCAAATTTATTGGAATTGGAATTTTAATTAGTGAATTTATTACAATCAACGAAATAAAAGGTTACGTAAATGAATGGTAAGATGAAATGGTAAAATATTGATGTAATGGAAGATATAACAATGTTGACTATGCATATAAGGTAATAATTGATTTAATAAGAGAATGAAACCAAGGTAAATTAATTAATTGAGACTTTAATTATAATTAATGTGTGAAATTGACCAAAGTTCAATAAAATGGAAATATAGTAGTTAATGCAAATAAAGGATGGAAATTGGGGTATATTAACGTAATGAAATGTAGAACAAATGTCAACTATGTTATTGGATCATAAGTTTGGACCATAAATAAAATTCTAAAAAAACAACAAAACTACAATGAAGCAATGAAGTGGAAGGTTCTAACGCGTATTAGAATATAATTTAATAACAGGAATTGGAATACTAAATGTCAGATTTAATGATGAGTTAAATGAATGTTGATTGACAGAGAAAAAGATTTATTTATTATGTAATTTAATACTTGTTGGAAACTGCAATTTTATAAACATGTTTGCTTGACTATGAATAAGGATTACAATGTTCACGTATTTATTTAATTGATTTCATCAATTAGGGTCTGTTTTGAAGTGGAAGATTAAAATTAATCGGAAATAAATTTATTAAAATCTTTCAATTGAAAAAGGAAAAGAAACAAAGTGCAATTAATAAAATTAATGTAAGAATGTTTTCATTATGAATGTACATTATTTGGAAATATAAGAATGAATTTAATATTGTATAAGTTGATCATATTAGAATATAAGAATGTTTACATTTATGAATTGCAAGTAACGAATAAGAATTTTAAGGAAAATAAAAGAATGTTGAGGAAATAAAGTGAACGTTTCCATTCTGAATATAAATATAACGTTGTAAAAAGAGAAAATTGAATTTTTAAAACAACATTTTACGGTAGTTAAATAGCAGGCATAGGTTGCACGAAAGTGATTTTATTACTAACCTTGAAATTTAAAATAAATTAAATAATTGAGTTCATAATTACGTGTCGAGAAAAATGTTATTTTAAAATTTGAATTTTTAAATCATGGTTCATATTTTATTTATGTATCCGCTGTCCCCGTTATGTAAATTGGTCTTTTTAAATTTAGTTATGTTGTGGTAATTAAATCTTTAATGAATGTCAAATTTGGTATGTTTGGGGTTAAAAAAAATTAATTTGGTGAACAAATGTTTTGAAATTTGAATTCTAAAAGTTTGTTTGTAGAGTAGAGTTGGTCCATTCATCCCCTTTCTAATTTATAATTGTCACACTATTTTTTTTCATTGTTTCCTCATTTGTTCCATTACTCATTTCCATTTACGTGGTCTAAAGCCTTTTCATTTCATGAACGTTACATACTTTTCGTATTTTTAATTCTTTCTTTCACCTCTTTTAATATTACCATTTTTATTGGGTTGTTCATATTTTTACATTATTTCAATTCCTACTTTGTTTATATTTAGCTTTATTAGCTTTTCACTAGTTTCATTCCTCATTCTTGTAGCTTCATTTCATTTTTTTTTTAAATTTCATCTTCTATAGATTCATTTTTTGTCACTCTTCACCTTCCTCCTTCCTTTTTTCATGTTTCTTCTTCAAATCTCCTTTCTCTCTTTTTTTTCCAAAGCTTTTTTTCCTCTTTCTTCTTCTTATTCTTCAAATCTTCTTCTTTTTCAAAGTTTCCTTTTCTTTTTTTTGTTCTTCTTCTTCTTTAAATTTTTTTCTCTTTTATACCTTCTCTTCTTTCCATGTCTTTTTCTTCAAATCCATATTTATATAATCTTCTCTTCAAAACTTTCTATAAAAAAAATATTAAGATAGCAAAGAAACAAAACAAAATGAGAAAGTAGTTGCAGATCCAAATCTAGCTAAGCAAAAAGGTACGCAATACTAAAAATTCCATTGCAAGTTAAATAAAATATATGATGTGATATATAATTTCTTTTTTCTTTTTTTGAAATTTCAATCAGCATTAATGCGTATAACTTTCTCCTACGAACTCAGTTTCACGCACGATTTTCTCAGCTAGGTTCGTATTGGGATTCCCGACTCGATGACGCTGGTTTGGATGAATTCTGAGAGGGTTAAATTTTTGGATTTAAATTGGATTTAAATTCAATATAAATTCAAAAGGTGAGTGTTTTAACCCAATCACAATTTCTAAAATTTCCTATGTCTGTTAAATTGATTTTAGATACGAGTAGAAATTTATTTATGACTGTTTGACATGTTTTATTCATTATATCTGTTAAATTGCATTTATTTAATTTGACTGTTAATAAATTTTATAATTGCATATAAATTTGACAGTTAAAATTTATTTATTTGCATATAAACTGATGGTTAAACAGTTAATAAATTTATTTAGAATATACACTGTTAGTTAATAACTATCATTTATTTCCGGTTATATTGTATATGCCATATATTGATGTTTGTTTAAATTGATGATGATTGCTTAAATTGATGATGATTGAAATAAATTGATGATGATTGAAATTAATTGGTTGATGATTGATATTGGATGATTAGATGATGTGTTCTATCTTATATAAACTGCAAGTCATCATGCATTTTCATTTCATTCGAGATTGCGGTTTGAAATGATATACAACTGCATTTTTATTTAAATTGCGGATTGAAATGATAATTATCCGTATCACTTGACCATAGGGTAGAAAATTTTATACAGGCACCGCGGTAAATATATAAAATTATTTTTGAAATGTTTTACTATGGTTTTGTAAAGCTATATATATATATGGTTTATGGAATATTGATTTGGTTATTTATATATGTATATATATATGTATGTATGTATGTATGTATGTATGTATGTATGTATGTATGTATGTATGTATATCGTAAATTTTCGATTTTTAAGCTTTGTATAAATTTGATTTGAAGTATAAAATAAAGTTTGATTTTTAAGATCAAATACGATTAAGCATTTATTTAAAATCTAATTTCTGGAGTTCTGATGACTTAAATGATAATAAGATTTGGAAGATGAATATTAAGTTAAATTGAAATTTAATAAAAATTAAAAAAATTATAGGATATGATTTTTAAACCTGATTTTTTGTAAAGTGATTTAAATGAATATAAGGTTGATTTAAATGAATATGTCAAGTTTAATAAATTGAAATATTTTCCAATTATGTGAAGTTAAAGGTTTTACTTAAATTATATTGAATTCATTATTAAGTTTAAATAATAAGTAATTGAATTTGATATATATGGGTTTGTCAAATGAGTTTGTTTTTGAAATGGTGAAATATTTAAAGCTTTGAAACATAAGAATTAAAAATGGTATTTGGAAGTTTAAAACGATATTTGGAATTGATTTGTGAAATGTAAAGAAGCTATTTTGTTTTATAAAAGAAATTAAATATTTAACCATTTGAGAGATGGAAATTTGTTTCAAAGTTATGATTTTCAAGGTAGTATAATTTGGAAATATTATATTCCAGAGTTGATATCTAAATATTTTACTTTGAAAACCCTATGAGTTTGGAAAGAATATAAATTGGAAAATAAAATGACATTATATTGGTATGGGCCTTAATGATATCATATTGATTTGGGGTTTTAAAAAAATATAAACGATATCGTATTTATATGGGTTTAAAATGGATATCTTATTCTGGTTTTAAAGTATAATTATTTTAAATGACCGCGGTGTTATAATAACGTTTGGTTGTTGAAGAGATCGGGATCGGAAGTTGTCATACTCTCTGCCAACTCCGAAAACCATTTTAACAACCGTGTACGCGGTAGAGATTCCAGAATGAAGTAGGTTGGTGGAGGTGTTTCCTGCAAGGTAAATACTTGGACCCGACTCCCGTGAGTTGGCACAAGGTGTCTAAAACAGGAGCGATTCTCGGGCCAATGAGGTCATTCCTCTGATCGCCCTCTCCTCTTCGATATTATACTTTGACTTTGGATTGTTTCAGCGGCCACTTTTACTTTGATTTTTGGGGGAGTTTGTTCGAGGTGGGCGGTAGCTGCGGCTACGCGTTTCCATCAGCCCGGATAGCAATTGGTATATCTACCCTGGCATTGCCTAGTTGTGCCGTGTCCCCTACCATACCGAGCCTTTGCTACGATTTTCTATTTATGTCGTACCTATGGAGTGTCTTTTCGTAGTCTCCCGATCAGGAGATATGCAGGCACTGTATAGACTATTGGCACTATTACGTGTTAAGGTGGAAAATGTAAAGCCTTAACGCTATTTTAAAGTAAGTTTATTTTATAATTAGACACTATTATAATAGCGTAATATACTACATAATAAATAGTTTAACGGATCCTCAGGAGATGAAAATCCCGAGCATCTCTTGAGTTACTGTGCTCATATTTATTTCTCTTAATTTGACTCACATAAGATCTTTTAGTTCTGATTCGAGTGTTTTTGTCTTTTCAAATTCGCTCGGGTCAGTCCGAGCGTTTCAGGATTTGAAGATTTAGGTTTGGAGGACGAAGACGAAGATTCGTATTATTATTATTTATTCTATTGCACTACACTCATACTATTCCGCTGCATAGTTTATTGGTATGTGTAACTTTGATATTGTATAAAGAAGAATCAATTATGTGTAAACAGTTTTATGAACTGTATATGGATTATTATATTTTATCCTTCCGCTGTGAGATTCTGTTTTATTTTTTTTCTTCTCTGTTTTTCTTATTTACCCCATAACAATCTGCCCTTCCATATGGTTTGAATCGGCATGTGTGTCGGTCTAAAGCGTGCGAAAAGGCGGGATGTTACAGTATCTGATTTGTGAAACTATGCTTGCTTCGGCCTTGGCTTGAATCATTTAAGTCTTGGTTGTAGTCGTATTGAGCTTGTATCACTCGAATCTGCTGCATATATGTTTGATTGCCTCCGAGTTGAATTCGTAATGCAGTCTTCATACACTTGGTTTTATGATGTTGTTTTGTTCGACTTTGGCTATACCGTTCCTGCCTCTATTCATTTAGTTTGATTATGTTGATTTTGGGGGAAAACTGCTATGTGAATTTTTAGTACTTTGAATTTAGTTGGCGATGTTGATTTCTTTTGTGACTTCGATCTCTTTTGGTCTTGACTTTGATTATGCGATTCCATGACTTTGCCATCTTTGGCCATCACCGTTGCAGTTACATTGAACTGCAGTGGTTTTCTTGCTAATTACTACTTTGAATTCTCTGGTGATTTTGTATTCATTCTTGAGCATCTGCATCTGTTCTGGTTGGTCTGCATCCCTTAACTGGTTTGGATTGCATTTGCATTACTGCATACGTGAGGTTCAGTTGAGCATATGGTTTGTATTGTAGTGCACCGATGTTGTTTCTCGGCCATGTGTTCATCTGAGTCATTTGAAGTTATAGCCATTGTGCTTGTTACTGTGTTGCCTTATCTTGGGTACATATGCTTGTTTCACTTGTAGCATGCTTTGTTCATGCATCTTGATGGTACTGTCCAATTTCATTTAGTGTTCGTCGGTGCATTTTTGTTATCTTGTATACATGTGCACTACTCCACCTTTATATTACAGGGTCTGATCATTTGAACTTCGTAACATTGCTGTTGACTTTGGGTCTGTTGCATATATATATGGCTGTTGCAATTGTAGCAGAAGTAAACTTCGAGCTTAATCATTCACTGTAGTTGTCTCGGCCTATTGTGAAAGTATGCAAGTTTGTTTATGTTAGTTTGGTCATTACCATGTCATTCTGCTTTGACGTTGAGGCCGTGGGATCGATATTTGATTCTTCATATGATTTTGGTTCGTTGATCTTTTGGGTACATCATCACTGTAGTGGCAAGGCAGTGCACGCAAGCGTGAACTGCAGCCACATGGTATTGAGCTTTTGTGTACATCACCACTGTAGTAGCAAGGCAGTGCACGCAAGCGTGAACTGCAGCCACACGGTATGGCTTTTTTGATATATTATTTTGTTTTGATTTATTGATCTTTTGCATATTCCATATGCTGTAGTGGCGAGGCAGTACACGCGTGCGTGTACTGCAGCCCTACCCGTATTATTATTTTAATTGATATTTCAATTGTTTGAACTGTTTCATTTATTCAATTCAATGTGATTTGAATTGTATTTTGATTGGTTTAATTTGACGATTTTGTTGTTAATTGTCGTTTAGGCAATTCTGCTGGTTTCTAAATTATCTTTATTAATAATCCTTTCATCCATCTTCATTGATAATTTTGATTTTGCTGATTTGTTGTTAAACACTATTACGTGGTATATTCACCGTTATCCGATTTTCTTGTTAAAGGATCGGGTAGGTGAATTTATTTTGACTGTCGTCTAATTGTTATTTAATTATTACTGCTTCTGTGCATTAATAACTGAGTTTGAATTAGACTGACCCATGTATTATTTTCTTTTCAACGTAATACTGGGTCAGACCGAGTTATTACAAGTTGTAGATATCCTGCTTTGGATTGCTGCTAGGGCTATGAAGTCTTTTCATATCTTTTGGAGTAGTCGTTGTCATTTTTAGTAGTAAGTGTATTAGTGTAGGAAGATATGTATTCATGTATATTATTCACGATAATGTACTTGTATATGTAACTTCCAGAGTCGACAGTTGTAGTTGTATCATATGTACTGTATCACATGTATTGTAACTAACATCAGTTATTATATATATGATCTGTGTTTTATCTGTGTTCCCCATTTATATGATCTGTGTTATTATTATATTTATTGTCCTAAACTATTATGAACCATCGTAGTTCGTTTTATACTGGAATTGGGTATGTCGATGGGAGTAAATAAATAAGAGATGAAAAATTAAAAATATATACCACTCCTATCGAGATAACCAATACTAGTGTAAGACCTAACTACGGATGGCTGCTCCTATCCATCCTTATTATTCATGATAACAGACAGTATTTCTTTTAATACTCTTTGTTATTGCGAGCATAGAGGTGGGGCGTCATAGTTGGTATTAGAGCTTGGGGTTTATAGACATAATATAAAACATAACTTAGATGGAACATGTGTCACAACTATTTGTCGATGTTTTATTTGTGCTTTGAGTCAAAACTAAATTTTTTAAAATATGTTGAAAGTTTTGAATATCTTTATTTAAAAATAAAAAGTGAAATTGTGTTTGATGTTTAGATTGAGTGTGTTCTGTTTATCAGAGTGCGCAGCGGAAACAGTGATTGTCTTCGCTGAGTACGGCTGATAAACTTTAGATTTAAAAATCAAAATATGAAATTGAAATAAATTTCATTTTTTGTTTACATAGCTGTGTTTATTTTGTTTTCTTTGAAAATTTCGAATCCGATTTGAGGATTCGAAGCGATTGCAGTTATGTGATTTTGTTGAGATTTTGTTGTTTTGAATTATCTTCATTGAAGATATATTCGACTGATTTCTGTGTTCATTTTGTAGCATACGGGCAAATTTAAGTTGCACGTTACTGCATTATTTTTACGTTGAACCGATATTTGGTTTTAAACGTATTTTGTTGCCGTTATTTTATAACGGGATTTATACACCAATGCTAAATTTTTGAAGCACGGTGTTTTGTTGACATTTGGAATGAATGAAAATTCACTGGTATTATATTTCGATGCAAATTATTTTGATGAGATTTTGACGTTTAAAAAAAAAATTACTGTCGCTTTGATTTCAGTAACCGTCAAATTTTAAAGTGGATTTTCAAGCGGTTAACCTGCAATGCTGATTTTGAGATCCGTTTCTATGGTGTTTTGAGAAGTGCAATTTCCTTGTTGAAATTATCACTAATGTTGCTGCTTTTATCATGGATTTGCAAATCGTTTTAAAAATAAAAATTGTTTTCAAAATTTTTTATAGTTTACGTTTTCAAAAGAATGAGAAAGCGATTTAAACGTTTCAGAAAAATTGAGGACTATGACCCCTTTCTTTTACTGATTCGCTTAATTCCAGACTTGTTTGTTTGAGAATGTAAATTATAACTTTTATAAAATAAATGAAATTGTTTTCAGAAGTTTTGCAGTTTGCATTTTCAAAAGAATGAGAAAACGATTTAAACGTTTCAGCAAAATCGAGGACTATGACCCCTTTCTTTTACTGATTCGCTTAATTCTAGACTTGTTCGTTTGAGAATGTGAAATGTTATTTTTGAAATACACAATTTTGCACTTTCAAGGAAACGATGAAGAGAATTAAACGATTTAGTAAAACTCGTGGTTATGGGACATGTGTGTTTGCTATTTTGGTTAATTCCGGACTCGTTAATTGAAATATTTGCTGTTTTAATGATTTTGATGATTTTCGTGTGCTTTCGAGCCACTATGATGGACCTTCGGGTCATATGAGGACCTTGGGGTCAAATACCAGTACCCGACCTTCGGGTCATATGTTGGACCTTCGGGTCATATGATGGGCGCCAAAATAATGATGACGGCACTTGGTAGGCTTCGTCCATATGAGATGCACGTGCGGCGTAGCTAAAACTCGCCATATGATGGGATCGATCCACCTTTTTTGTTGATTTTCTAGAGTATCTTAATTGATTTCTAGATATTTGTTGAATCTAATTATCTGCATGTAATTAGATATTTGATATTATGAGTTCTGATTATCGTTTTTGATAATCGGATAATTTTTGTTCTGATTATCGCTTGTGATAATTAGATATTTGATGTTATGAGTTCTGATTATCGTTTTTGATAATCGGATAATTGTTGTTCTGATTATCGCTTGTGATAATTAATTATTTGATGTTATGAGTTCTGATTATCGTTTTTGATAATCGGATAATTGTTGTTCTGATTATCGCTTGTGATAATTAAATATTTGTTGATTTGATTATCGTTTTTGATAATCGAATATTTGTTGACTTGAGATTTGATTATCGTTTTTGATAATCGAATATTTTTTGATTTGAAATTTGATTATCGTTTTTGATAATCAAATATTTGTTGATTTGAGATTTGATTATCGTTTTTGATAATCGAATATTTGTTGATTTGAGATTTGATTATCGTTTTTGATAATCGAATATTTGTTGATTTGATTATCGTTTTTGATAATAGAATATTTGTTGATTTGAGATTTGATTATCGTTTTTGATAATCGAATATTTGTTGATTTGAGATTTGATTATCGTTTTTGATAATCGAATATTTGTTGATTTGAGATTTGATTATCGTTTTTGATAATCGAATATTTGTTGATTTGAGATTTGATTATCGTTTTTGATAATCGAATATTTGTTGATTTGAGATTTGATTACCGTATTTGATAATCGAATGTTTGTTGATTTGAGATTTGATTATCTTTTTTGATAATCGAATATTTGTTGATTTGTGATTTGATTATCGTTTTCGATAATTGAATATTTATTGATTTTAAATTTGATTATTGATTGTGATAATTAAATATTTGTTGATTTGAGAATTTGACTATCGTTTTGATAATTAAATATTTATTGATTTGAAATTTGATTATCGATTTGATAATTAAATATTTGTTGATTTGAAATTTGATTATCGATTGTGATAATTAAATATTTGTTGATTTGAGATTTGATTATCGATTGTGAAAATTAAATGTTTGTTGATTTGAGATTTGATTATCGTTTTTGATAATTGAATAATTTTTGATTTGAAATTTGATTATTGTTTTTGGTAATTAGATATTTGCGGTTTTGTGATTGGTGATTTGTGTTTCCTAATTATCTTTGTTGATAATTAGATTTCGTTGTTTTCTAATTATCGTATCGATAGAAATTACTGTTTTGTGATTTCTAAATTATAATTATCTAATTGATAATTGAATATTGGTGATAATTGCATTTATTCAGTTTTGTGTTTTCTGATTTTCTATTTGATAATTATAATTTGTGAATTTCTTTTATGAAATTAAAAGATTTCTTTGGTGTTTGTGTTCCTGACCTTTATTTTTCTAGCTTAACCAGTTTATGTTAGAAAAATAATTGTTATAGATGGCTTTAATTATGAAAATTGCAGGGACGTAATTTTTATAAGGAGGGGAGTCTGTGACAACCCGGGGTTTTATAACAATTAATTATCGTCAAATGACGATTAAATTGGTTGTTAATGGCTATTTGGATTTTTATTTGGGTTGTGTTTCTTTTAAAAATCCATTAAGAATATACGGGCTTTAAATAAATCCCTTTTATTTTATTAGCCCGTTCTCTTTTATTTTGTTGGGCTGTGATAATTTTCAAAAAGGGAATGACTGTTCCCCTTTTCCATTCGAAAAACCCTAAATCAAAGCATACGAGATAATGGCGGCTTCAGTTCTTCATTCGTTTCTTCGATCGCTCCTCTTTGACATATTAGGGTTTTCTGAAATTTGAAGACGCGACTTCAAACCCTCAATCTTGCTTCGTTGGTCGATCGCCGCTGGAGATGCTCGCGGGCGCTCGTTTGAGCTCGTCCTTGCTTCGACTAAGTTGAGTGAACTTTTTCACTCACATCTCCTTCAACTCGCTCTTAGACGGTTTAATTTTGTTTTGAATGTTGATGATTTTTTAAGCCTGCAATTCACTCATTTTTGAACAATTAATTGACTTTTGCTGCTTGATTTTACAATGTTGATGTTGTTCGACTTTTTGAGTTTTACCCTTGTTCGTATTTCTTGAGTATCACTGTTTCAATTTTGATTTCAGTTGGCTGGTCACTTGAGTGGATTAAAATAATTTTGTTGTATAGCTTCGGCATTTTGAAACCCCTGATTTTTGTGAAGATATTGCTCCGGCATTTAAAACCGGACTTGTTGAATTCATGGTTACTACCGCTTGATTTTTAGTTGAACCTACATGCTATGTCATTTCCTTTGTTGGCATTGGCTTCTGCTGTTCCATGGTTCCATTTTCACCATGTCATTGCAGTGAAACTTTGAGCTGTATATTTAATTTTGCATTTCCCCTTGTATCTGATTTGTGAAACTATGCTTGCTTCAGCCTTAGCTTGAATCATTTAAGTCTTAGCTGTAGTTGCATTGAGCTTGTATCACTCGAGTCTGCTGCATATATGTTTGATTGCCTCCGAGTTGTATTCGTAATGCAGTCTTCATACACTTGGTTTTATGATGTTGTTTTGTTCGACTTTGGCTATACCGTTCCCTGCCTCTAGTCATTTAGTTTGATTATGTTGATTTTGGGGGAAAACTGCTACGTGAATTTTTAGTACTTTGAATTTAGTTGGCGATGTTGATTTCTTTTTGTGACTTTGATCTCTTTTGGTCTTGACTTTGGTTATGCGATTCCATGACTTTGCCATCTTGGGCCATCACCGTTGCAGTTACATTGAACTGCAGTGGTTTTCTTGCTAATTACTACTTTGAATTCTCTGGTGATTTTGTATTCATTCTTGAGCATCTGCATCTGTACTGGTTGGTCTACATCCCTTAACTGGTTCGGATTGCATTTGCATTACTGCATACGTGAGGTTCAGTTGAGCATATGGTTTGTATTGTAGTGCACCGATGTTGTTTCTCGGCCATGTGTTCATCTGAGTCATTTGAAGTTATAGCCTTTGTGCTTGTTACTGTGTTGTCTTATCTTGGGTTCAAATGCTTGTTTCACCTGTAGCATGCTTTGTTCATGCATCTTGATGGTACTGTCCAATTTCATTTAGTATTCGCTAGTGCATTTGTGTTATCTTGTATACATGTGCACTGCTCCACCTTTATATTACAGGGTCTGATCATTTGAACTTCGTAGCATTGCTTTTGACTTTGGGTCTGTTGCATATATATATGGCTGTTGTAATTATAGAAAAAGTAAACTTCGAGCTTAATCATTCAGTGTATTTGTCTCGGCCTATTGTGACAGTATGCAAGTTTGTTTATGTTAGTTTGGTCTTTACCATGTCATTCTGCTTTGACGTTGAGGTCGTGGCATTGATATTTGATTCTTCATATGATTTTGGTTCGTTGATCTTTTGGGTACATCATCACTGTAGTGGCAAGACAGTGCACGCAAGCGTGAACTGCAGCCACACGGTATTGTGCTTTTGTGTGGATCACCACTGTAGTAGCAAGGCAGCGCACGCAAGTGTGAACTGCAGCCACACGGTATGGCTTTTATGATATTCTATTTTGTTTTGATTTATTGATCTTTTGCATATTCCATATGCTGTAGTGGCTATGCAGTACACGCGTGCATGTACTGCAGCCCTATCCATATCGTTATTTTAATTGATATTTCAATTGTTTGAACTGTTTCGTTTATTCAATTCAATATGATTTGAATTGTATTTTGATTGGTTTAATTTGATGATTTTGTTGTTAATTGCCGTTTAGGCAATTCTGCTGGTTTCTAAATTATCTTTATTAATAATCCTTTCAACCATCTTCGTTGATAATTTTGAGTTTGCTGATTTGTTGTTAAACACTATTACGTGTTATATTCACCGTTATCTGATTTTCTTGTTAAAGGATCGGGTAGGTGAATTTATTTTGACTGTCGTCTAATTGTTATTTAATTATTACTGCTTCTGTGCATTAATAGCTGAGTTTGAATTAGACTGACCCATGTATTATTTTCTTTTGAATGTAATACTCGGGTCAGACCGAGTTATTTCAGGTTGTAGATATCCTGCTTTGGATTGCTGCTAGAGCTATGAAGTCTTTTCATATCTTTTGGAGTAGTCGTTGTCATTTTTAGTAGTCGGTGTATTAGTGTAGGAAGATATGTATTCATGTATATTATTCACGATAATGTACTTGTATATGTAACTTCCAGAGTTGACAGTTGTAGTTGTATCATATGCACTGTATCACATGTATTGTAACTAACATCAGTTATTATATATATGAGACTTTTTGTTTTACATGTGTTCCGCATTTATATGATCTGTGTTATTATTATATTTATTGTCCTAAACTATTATGAACCATCGTAGTTCGTTTTATACTGGAATTGGGTATGTCGATGGGAGTAAATAAATAAGAGATGAAAAATTAAAAATATATACCACTCCTATCGAGATAACCAATACTAGTGTAAGGCCTAACTACGGATGACCGCTCCTATCCAGCCTTATTCTTCGTGATAACAGACAGTATTTCTTTTAATACTCTTTGTTATTGTGAGCATAGAGGTGGGGCGTCACCGTATATATTCTAGGAGGTGGGAATGGATTCAAGCATTTCGCAGACTTGGGATTAAATTTTGTTCAAAGGGCAATTAATTTTCATGTAGAAGTAACTTGAAGAACCATCAAATAAAATGTTAAGGTGTACTACGGTTTGCAGTTTGTGTACGTGAAAGTTGGAAAAAAATGAAAAAGCCAACATGGCAGCATGACCGCTAGTACATATGCTGTAGTGTAAGATGTGACATAGCAGACTGTGTATTGTAAAATACAGTAGGGTCCAAAAAGGAGAGGAGGAAAACAGTTGCGTAAGGGTAATGTAATCGGGTTGTAAACCATGATACTGTTGAGGACCATGGTTATAATTTTATAAGTTGTAGCAGGTAAGATTGTTGGTCAAATTTGTAGTACACCGAGAATATATGTGAGCACAATATCGCAATGTGCAGCTGTGGTAAAAGAGCATTGAAAATTACTGTGGTTATTTGAAGGAGCAAAATAATACAGAACGTTGCAATATCGAACAAACTTATTGGAAAAAATTCAGAACGGTGGACAAGAAGGTAAAAATGTTGCGGGAAGTAGGATTGTTGGCGCAAACGGTCTGTGAGAAAACGATCAACAATATTATCACATCCCTCAACCTGCAAGAGGAAAAAAAGGATGATTGGTAAAGGAACAGTAAATGTATCGAGGCGCATGCATGTATATGGATAGTTGAAAGCATATGTGTGTATATAGGTGTACATACACACTCATATATGCATATGTACACAGTTATGTATATACATATATGTGTGCGTATGTATGTATATATGTATATATGTTTGCGTGTAGCAATGAATGCAGAAGTAAATTAATTCAGAAATACCACTTCAGGAGGAAAAATAAGCATCCCAATTAACATTGTCAGAATATTGGAGAAGAAGTTGCAGTTTAGAAGTAGTGGCACTTGTAGATCACTGTCGTGGACGTGAAAATTTGTCTTTTTTCAACTATTTTTTCAGGAAGTGGATGCAATTGTAGGAGAATGCAGTTTTGCAAGGTGTTGTGATGTTTCGATTCAGCATGATGAACAGTTTCTTTTAGGACAGTGGCTGAAGCGCCTACGTTATCATCAGTAAACGAGTGAACATGTTTGCTTAGACGTGAGCTTTTATGTTCGATTTTATCTGCAGAAGTGGATGTTGTACCGTCATTGTTGTGCAGTAAAGATTTGCGCTCCATGGTAGAGAATTAAATGTTAGCGGACAGGTAAAAATAAAACATGTGGTAAAATTAAAACATGGGACAGTAGCATGTATGTGAACGTACAAATTACTATGGTGAAATATATTAGCAGTAACGCATCGAAGTATGGAATACAGATTTCATGCTGTACACGTTTTTATTGTGGACGTAGTCAGGTGTATCGCATGCATTTTCAAAGGTGTACAATTACTGTGTTGTCGAACACCCGGTTCAAAATCCAGAACAGTATGTAGATTGAGTGTTTGCATTTTCGCTATGTGGAATGTTGTGAAAATCAGAAAGGTGAAAAAAGAAGGGGAGGGTGAACTTAAAACAGTACCAGTTGTGTGTGGTTATTCCAATTCAGATGTGGACACCCGTTGCGCAAGTCGTTGTCGTCTACGGTTTGCAAGCTGAAGTTGTCAAGCATCGTTGGATATTCTTTCACGCCGTGCCCGTTGAGCCAACCGACGCTGTTCCCGTTGCTGATCGTCCATTTGTGCGACACCAAAAGGTGGGAAAAAATATTGAAATCAGTAAATGATGAAAAAAACCGAGAATAAAATGAGGTTATATTGATGTAGTGAAAAAAAGTGTTGACGTTCATGTGTGGGTGAGAAATGAGGAATGAGAATATAAAAGTAAGGTAGGGGTGAGTGTAGCTTGAAGTAGTAGTGAAAAGAAATGTAAAATGGGGATGGAATACCTAGCGGCAACAAGAGTATGGATGTGTGCAGACAGGAAAGAGGAAGCGTAGTTTAAGTAGAGTGGATATTTGTGACCGTGAATAGGAAAAGGGAAAACGTAGGAGATATTTTGGCTTTTGAACGGTTAAAAAAGAGAAATAGTCAAAGTGGAATAAGTCAGATCGTAGTAACTGGAATATTTTTTAAACGTTAGTTGAAAATAGATGTACTGTTGATATCATAAAACCACATACGTATGTGTAAAAATAAAATTGTATATTTTTAAACCTGACATGTTTAAAATGTTTGTTCACTCATAATCTAATATGTACATTGTTAATCATCTCTACTACTAACTACTACTAATAAAGAAAATTTGTTGAACTAATTTACTCGGTATCTTTTTGAAATTCCAAAAAACCCTTGCTTTTCGACGTTCAAACAAAATATCAACATATACAATAACACAAACAGTCCATATACGAAGCACAGGGATGTAACAGTCTTAATAAAAACAACCGTATATGAATAATATCACATCACAAATAAAGAACTCAATTTCATTGACCACTTTGCTATGTCACCAATGGTCTTAAATTTGATTTCTCCAAACAGATGAAATAATCAAGTTGTGTGTGTAAAGGGGTGAAAAACTTTAGATAAGAGAATTTAGACAAAAATATATTAATTTTATCACTTTAGAGGATGTATGAAGGATGAAACTAGGGCTGTCAATGGGTACCTGAAAAATCCGATATCCGTCTGAATCCGTATCCGAAAATATGAAAAATATCCGTTATCCGAAAAGCGGATACGGATATCCGAAAAGCTTTTCGGATACGGATATGGTTATAGTGGTATCCGTATTCGAAAAATATCCGTCCGATTAACTGATGCATATTTATATAATTTTAAATAGAAAAATAGGGCTATGAGTGTTTAACTTTTGAATATTTTTGGATACACATACACATATTAGTATAAAACAATGTTTTATCACCATATTTTTTATTTCTTTGTTTTTTTATAAACAATGGTACAAAAAATGTTTTATGTTGATCTAAACTTTTTCGTTTATACCTTTAAATTTATCAATTATTGGCTGAGCGGATAAATATCTGATAGCCGTCCGTATCCGAAAATTAAGCGGATACGGATATCCGATATCCGAAAATTAAACGGATACGGATATCCGGTATCCGAAAATGATTTCGGATACGGATACGGCACTATCCGTATCCGAAAGCATCCGTTGACAGCCCTAGATGAAACCACATAAACCACACTATAAAAGAACCAACAAAGTAAAAAATTCAACACCGAAATTGTTTATAAAACAGTAAGAACTATAAGTTTGTACCATTACAGGTTTGGAATATCCAAAAACATCAATATAATACACTCACAAACATCCACCTAACAAAATAGCAACCGACCTTGATATATATAATGTTTACATACATGTTTTCCATAACTTGATCATATAAATCTTATTACGTATCCACATCCTCTTATGCAGTAACTGCTTAAGAACTTTAAGAATCTTTTTAAGCAGTGGGATTAAAGGCAACCTGCTCAGCACAGTCCAAGTTATCACCAGACATCTCACGGCCAACTCCCATCAAATCAAGATAGTACTGACAGTGCAAAATGATAACGTTCATGTCATCAACGAAACCTTGCCAACAAACCTGATCTGCATATAGAATGTTCATTGGAGCACCGAAGCCTGGAAATCTCTTTGAATCGGTGTCGTTTTTAGTGGTTTTCCAGTTACCAACAAAGACATCATGCGCTGAAGGCTGTTTCTTGTGTATACCTATAATGACAGCAGTTCATATGTTCATAAATTGGTAGATCCCAAAATGGTCGCAGGCGTAAAACTGTGGTGCTTTGGCAGTTGCAAGTACCCAAATGTATTAAAATACGGTTATATATGTGGAGAAAAATAAACCCACTTAGGACCACAGTTTAATCACTAATATAAACTAAACAATATACTGTCGAAACCAATGTAAAAAAAAGACAGTTTATGTGTTTATAAGCTATAAGGTTTTAGTCAGATCGTACTGTAGACCGTTAAAATGCAATGTTCGAAATGAATTCTGAAATAGGTAGAGTATTCCAAGTTTGAATCCTTTTAAAGTTCATCTTCTTATATTTGTAAATCGTCAAAATGAAGCTGTTAATCTCAAGTAAAAATCTCATACTTTAAGGGAGATCAGCATGGATGGTTGTCGGATGCATGACGTCATGAACAGAACATTTCAGTTTTGAACAATGCTAAAATCAAAGCAAATATGTTTGTTAGGGAGTAGAAAAGTATGTTTGTTAGACAGAACAAAATTGCTTGCTAAATGTGTAATCAGTAAGTGGTGAAATATGTAAAAAGAACATCGATAAACATATTAATCACATAATTGGTTGCATTAGTGAATGAGAAATCATAAATATAGTAAAAAGATTCAGTTCATGGATTCTTCTTTTTATATTAATGTACTATAATAAATGTGTTGTTTGAAACAATCATAAATTGTCTTCAAATGTTTGTGAAATTGAGCAGCAGAACAATGAAAATGTCAAGCAATTATTAGTAGAAAATTTAGCTAAATTACAATATCAATTGTACAGAAATTAGAAGTAGAAAACAAAAATGGATTTCTTGTCTATTCCGCTCTACGTATGCAAAAAAATCCAAATTCCAGTAGTAGCAGAGACACATTGTAAGAGAGAAGATGGAAAATTAATGGATCCTTGCACCCAGTTAGAAAAATTAATAACCAAATGAGTGAGAAGACATGTAGGAGTAACCTTTAAGCAGAATCCAAAAAATCAGTTAGAAAATAATGCAACACTCTTGATTGTAAACCAATGCACATTGTTATTTTGCTTACATCGTTTTAAAATAAAAGATACCTTATGAAAAGATGAGGGTAATAATATTATAGGGTAAGCATTATTCGATATATAGCCAACATCACATTTTTCGTTTCTGATCATTATACTTATTGTTGGATTATGGAAGATAATATGTGAAAAAGAAAAATCGTAACCAATTCTCTTTAATAAGGAAACAAAATTTGCAAAGTTAGATATTTACATGTGCGAATAGTTCATTAGGTGATGATAGAGAAGGTGCATCTGTTAGTATTGCAAAATAATATAAGTTGAAGTTGCAAAAGAGATTACAACTCTCATGTTGTACTAATCACCATAAAATATAACGAAGATATAATGTGAGAAAATAATAATTATGTGTAACATCCCGCCTTTTCACACGCTTTAAATCGACACACGTGCCAATTCAAACCATACGGAAGGGCGGATTGTTATGGGGTAAATAAGAAAAACAAGAAAGAAATAAAAAAAAAACAGAATCTCACAACGGAAGGATAAAATATAATAATCAAATATACAGTTTATAAATCTGTTAAAAAAAACATTTGATTATATTTATATAATACATATCAGAGTTATACAAACCAATAACAATGCAGCGGAATAGTATGAAGGTAGTGCAATAATATAAATAATAATAATACAAATCTTCGTCTTCGTCCTCCAGAGCCAAATCTTCAAATCCTGAAATGCTCGGACTGACTCGAGCGAATTTGAAAAGACAAAAACACTTGAGTTAGAACTAAAAGATCTTATGTAAGTTAAATCAACAGAAATATATATGAGTACAGTAACTCAAGAGATGCTCGGGATTTACATCTCCTAAGGATCCGTTAAACTATTTACTATGTAGTATATTGCGCTATTATAATAGTGTCTAATTGTAAAATAAACTTACTTTTTAATAGCGTTAAGGGGTTACCCATATAGCCCTTAACACAAATAATGACAATAGTCTATACAGTACCGTAATACCTCCTGATCGGGAGGCTACCAGAGGATACTCCATAGGTACGACACAAATAGAAACTCGTACAAGGCGCGATAGGGTAGGTGACACGGCACAACTAGGCAATGCCGTGGTAGATATACCAATTGCTATCCGGGCTTGATGGAAACGCGTAGCCGCAGCTACCGCCCACCTCGAACAAACTCCTCAAAAATCAAAGTAAAAGTGGCCACTGAAACAATCCAAAGTCAAAGTATAATATCGAAGAGGAGTGTCCGATCAGAGGAATGACCTCATTGGCCCAAGAATAGCTCCTGTTTTAGCCACCTTATGCCAACTCACGGGAGTCGGGTCCACGTATTTACCTTGCAGGAAATGCCTCCACCAACCTACTTCGTTCTGAAATCTCCACCGCGTGCACGGTTGTTAAAGTGGTTTTCGGAGTTGGCAGAGAGTATGACAACTTTCGATCCCGGTCTCTTCAACAACCAAACGTTATTATAACACCGCGGTCATTTAAAATAATTATACTTTAAAAACCAGAGTATAATATCCATTTCAAAACCATATAAATATGATATCATTTCCTTTTAAAACCCAAAACAATATGATATCATCTTTATTTTCCAATATATTCTTTCCAAAATCATAATGGTTTCAAAGCAAAATATTTAGAAATCAAAACTCTTGAATATAATATTTCCAAATTTTACCACCTTGAAAACCATAACTTTGAAACAAATTCCATCTCTCAAATAGTTAAATATTAAATTACTTTTATAAAACAAAATAGCTTCTTTACATTTCACAAATCAATTTCAAATATCGATTTAAACTTCCAAATACCATTTTAAATTTTTTACGTTTCAAAGCTTCAAATATCACACCATTTCAAAAACAAACTCATTTGACAAACACATATATACCAAATTCAATTACTTATTATTTAGGATTGAAATGTTTACTTAATGAATTAAATATAATTTAAGTAAAACTTTTAACTTCACATAATTGGAAAATCTTTCAATTTATTAAACTTGATATATTTATTTAAATCAACCTGATATTCATTTAAATCACTTTAAAAAAAATCAAGTTATAAAAATCATTTCCTTTAAAAAAAATAATTTTTATTAAATTTCAATTTAACTTAATATTCATCTTCCAAATCTTATTCTCATTTAAGTCGTAAAAGCTCCATAAATTAGATTTTAAATAAAGGCTTAATCGTATTTGATCTTAAAAATCAAACTTTATTTTATACTTCAAATCAAATTTATACAAAGCTTAAAAACCGAAAATTTACTATATATATATATATAAATAACCAAATCAATATCCCATAAACTATATATATATATATAGCTTTACAAAACCATAGTAAAACATTTCAAAATAATTTTATATATTTACCGCGGTGCCTGTATAAAATTTTCTACCCTATGGTCAAGTGATACGGATGTTTATCATTTCAATCCGCAATTTAAAATAAAAATGCGGTTGTATATCATTTCAAACCGCAATCCCGAATGAAATGAAAATGCATGATGACTTGCAGTTTATACAATATAAATATAGCATCCATTCATCCAAATATCAATTATCAACCATTATTTGCAATCATCATCAAATTTAAACAATCATCGATATAGAGCATATCAGTTATACAGGTAATAAATAACATGTATTAACTACAGTTTATATTCAATAATAGATTTAACAACTGTTAAACTAGCAGTTTATATGCAAAAATAAATGTAAATTAAAGTGACAGTTAATATGAAATAAAAATTTAACATAACCATGACTGGCAGTTAATATGCAAATAAATAATTCTAACTGTCAAATTTATATGAAATAAATAAAATAAATTAACAGTTAAATTAAATAAATGCGAATTAACTGAGATGATGAATAAAACATGCTAAACAATCATAAATAAATGTTTACTCATATCTTAAGTCAAATTAACAAACATAAGGAATTCTAGAAGTTGTGAGTGGGTTAAAACACTCAACTGTTGGATTTAAATTGAATTCAAATCCAATTTAAACCCAAAAATTTGACGGTCTCCAAATTCATTCAAACCAGCGTCAACAGATTCGGAATTTAATTACGATCCTAACAAAAAAAATCGCGTGTGAAACGGAGTTCGTATGTGAAAGTTATCATAATTAAACGATATGCAATAGAAATTAAAAATAAACAAAACAAAAATAAAATACCGTGCCACATCCACTCTTCCCTCGCGTATGCTTCTTCTTGATTGCTAGCTTTGTTCCGTAATTTTTCTTTTATTTCGATTTACTTTAATTTTCCTCCTTATTATATGAATGTATGTATTTTTAAAAGGTTGGAAATAAAAGATTTGAAAAAGAAGAGTTGAAAAAGAAAATGATTACAATAAGAACTGAAAATAGAAGAGAAGATCTAGATTTGAAAATAAAGAAGAAAGTTTGAAATAGAAGAAAATTTTGAAGAAGAAGAATATTTGAAGAGGAAGGAAAAATTAAAATGAGAGATAATAAGGAGATTTGAAGAGAAAAGGGAAAAAAAGATTAGAATGGAGGCTATGATTTCATTTGCGTCATATCTTATTTATACAGGTAAATAGACACAAGGAAGAAGTTACAAAAAAATTTAGTCTCAAGGACAACAAGTTTATTTTTTAGTCTGAAGGACACTTTTTAGTGTAAACTGAAATGGTAGTTACAACTATCATTCTGTGATTTACACTAAAAAGTGTCCTTCATCCTAAAAAGAAAACTTCTTGTCCCTGAAACTAAATTTTTCTCTAACTTTTTCCTTGAGCCTAAAAACCTCTTATTTATAAGGTTAGAATTAGGTTTAGGATCAAAGATATTTGAAAAGAGAGACCTCTAGTAATTAGAAATAAATGAAATGACGTTTCAGAAAAATGAAGTTGGAAAATGAATGGAAAGAAATAAAGTAAATATGAACAAACTTGGTTCTGAAATATAGTAAATATGAACAGCCTTTTTAAAAGTAGCAGGTATTAAAAAAGGCAATTATTAATTAGAAAGTGAATGAATGGAATAACTCTATACTGTAAACAAACTTTTAGAATTCAAATTTCAAAACAATTGTTTACTTAATAAATTTTGTTAACCCTAAACACAGCAAAATTACTTCATTAACTCAAGTAATATTCGAATTTCTATGCATTTGGGTTTTTGTCTATGCATAATAATTTTTTTATACTTACCTTAAAAATGAAAACATTTGATTTGTTTTTCCCAAAATGATCTCTTATTAGCATTGAAACACCCTTTTTGTTTACCACAGAACGCGCGTTTTTTTTTAATTAAATCTATTAATTGAAATCACTGTTTTCTTTCCTTTTAATTGAAATATTTGAACTACATTAATTGCAAACACTTACAAGGTTAAATTTTAAAACAGATAACTAAAATGCATTAAAAAAATAGAAAAATTGTTTATACACAAGAGTAATAAATAGATTATTTTCCTATTCTTGTAATCAGTCTGTAAGCTAAACACAGTTCAAATAAACATATATTTCTTTCTATAAAATCAATCTTTCTAATTTTTATTTAAATTAAATTAAACCTACATTCACAGATGAAACATTCATTTTATTGATGTAAATGTTTTTTTTTTCATTGAATCAAAACTTTCCTTATATTTCACAAAACATAAGCTGCTTTTAATTGCGCCTTTTACAATTAGTATTCTCTCTTCTATTAATTGAAAATTTTCAATTACATTAATTTCCGTTGACTAAGTTTCAAAATGGGCTAAATGAATGAAATGATAAGTAGAACAATTACTTCCTATTAACGTAATATTTAGATGTTAAATTTTCATTTATTTCAATTAAACCTATTATCATACATTACTTCAATATACTGACAAGCTTACTTTTGCACCCTTTCATTTACCCAACTGTCATTTTATAAATAAACTTAATAATAGATTCATAATCTACTACATAAATGTCTACCCTTTCATCTAAATTAAAGTTTACATAAACTTCAAACATTTAACCCATTTAATTCCAATTTATCCTTTCATTAAATTTAGATTCAAATCAATTTATAAAGCTTTATCTCCATTCTTTATATACACTAACCATCATTTAATGAAGAATTTATTTACGTTATTCCCCATTATTACCTAAATTTATTTAAACGTACCATTTATTTCAATGATTTACAAATTAAATTGAATGAACTATATATATATATATATATATATATAGCTCATAATAATTGTTGTCAAACTCGAAATCCCACATTTATAAGTTTGTTGTTTACAGCGTATTGGTTTTTATTAAATCATCACTTATTATATATGTATAAATTAAATAAAAGCATTATTTAAGTCCGTTTAAGTTTATTACCAAATATCCGTTTACCTTTCCCATCAAAGTTGAATACCATTCAATTAATATAACAATCACTTTCCCCATTCACACCTATTATCAACCCACAATTATTGCAATTCATTATCTTGTATTGATTACCATTAACTTTACATTCAGTTATTATTCAACGCATATTTATTCATCAATCAAATTCAATATTTACTTTTCCTTCCTTTTATTTGATAAATAACCTAGTATACATTTACATACATTCATTTCATCCCATTCATTTATGGGTATTGCATTAAAATTTAGTTTATTAGCAGATACCAACATTATTACCATTCATTACAATTAGATTTCAAATTTTTATTCAATACCCTGAATGAATAACATATATATTAATCAAATCGTTACATTTTTTTTTCTCATATTCCATTAAATATATGCACACATACAAATTAAGATTCTAAATCCAATTTGTTATTCCTTTTACATCAACCGTCACTTATGAATAATTATCGTTTCCTATTTATTTTGTTACATTCAATTATATTCACTTTATGAGTAAATTGGTATTCCCTTTAACCCATTAATTACTAACTTTAATTATTGCAATTTATCATCCAACATACAATTTAATCTATTGTCAAATTTTCCATTTCAATTAATTAACACCTTACAATAGTTAATAAAAAGGGATTATACTAAATAAAAATTTATTTTCATTGATGAATTCAATACTTGCCTTTATTTACTTATTTCTAACCTTATATCCAATTGCAACAATTTCCACTATTACAATTAATTGCAATATATAATTCAATTTGTAAATTTTAATTTCCCTTGATACATCTAATTACAACATTCTCTTTCCTGAAAATAAATAAGATTTCTGTTTCTTCCTAAATTTAAATTAGAAATCCTATTAAATACACGAATTAAATTATCGAAATTTACGGGTCGTTACACTCTCTCCCACTCAAAACTTTTCGTCCCCGAAAAGAAAAAGAAGGGAAAAGAATAATTTAAATAACAATACATCTTATTCAAAATATTTAACTTATAAAAAATAATTTACTAAATTTATTACCTTAAATAAACCGTAATCCGAAACGTACCTATTTGTCAGGAAATTTATGCTTAATTTATGGAACCAAAAGCAGTAGCAATTGCTTCCATAACCTGCATTACACTTATAAAATCTAAAAGGGTTACAGTTTATATAAAGTAAAATATTTACGTGGTTTCCATCACTAATACAAAACAATACAACAACCATCAATTTTAACAGCATCATACACAACAAATTCAAAGCAACCATTCAACCAAACAAATAAATAGTTGTTCGGGTTCAAACTTTTAAATCGTACGGAATGAAGAATAAAACATCAAGTGCATCATTTACTCAACAGTCTAAGATAAACTAAATAGATTATTCATTCACCCCAAATCCAATTTTCAAAGTATTTTACCCAAACAATCATAACCAAACAACAACAATCCAAACAACAATCAACTTAACCTTTTATTAATTACATACCTTTGTTGTTTGATTTTCTTTTTACTTATACAGTGATTTATCCTTTAAATTTACATTTACTCATTAAATGTTTGCTTCATTTATTTTTACTTATTACCTACAATTATTCAATTTCATTAACTCAGGCCATGCTAGTTCTTTTTATCTCATTATAATTATTTATTCATTTATTGCATACCCTCGTTTAATTTGTTAGCATTTCCATTTTATTTACTTAAGTTGATATTCATCTATTTGAATTGCTTACCTTTAATTTTATTCACTTATAGTAAGATTTTAATTGTAACTTAAGTTGATAACATTAAATTCTCATTTATAATAGCAAATTCATTGAATTCTACACTACCTACTTTTACTTGTACAATTTTCATCACATTTCCTATTAAACATTTCAACTTTTAATATTTGGTAAGTTATATATGTTTTTTAAAGAATGTACTTGAAAGTTATACAAGTTTTCTCATTACCAATAATTAATTTAAAATTCAATAATAATATTCTTTATTTCGTAGGTTATAATTTCAAATTTCATTTAATACCATTTATAACCTATCATTAAATCTCTTATTTCCTTTAGAGGTTTTAATTTATTAATTTCCTATGTTTCAATTCACTACAATAATTGAAACAATTAATTTATGGAAATTTAAGAATTTAATACCGGGTTAAATTTCAAATTATTTTAAAATAATAGATAAATATATTCTTACAACTTATATATCTCTAACAATCCAAAATTTATATATATTTTTCAAAAATGAATCTGCAGTAAAACCACTACAGTGGCCTTTCCTCTTCGAAACTTGAAAATGAAAGTCGATGATGCGGCGGCCATCACCGAAATTATTTTTCAGCGACAAAGAGGAAAGTACAAAATTTATTTTCTCCAAAATCTTCTTTTTAAAACAATTCTTCTGAATTACATTGAAATATTTATATCAGAAAGTCCTTATAAACAATATTATTATATTCCAAAATTTATTCGAAAGTAATTTCAAAACCCCGGAACTTAAGCCCTAAATTTCCAGATTTCATTTATTTTACTTTCAGCTTAGTTTCAACTATTATTTATATTCCATCACCTAACACCCAATCTATAGCAACCAATTATATGTCATTATAAAATATTTTTATATATATCCCCCACTCAAAACTTTTCGTCTCGGAAAAGAGGAAAAGAAGGGAAAAGAAAATTAAGAAATTAAAGAGACAATATATCTTATTCAAAATATTAAATTTATAAAACAGTAATTTACAAAATTAATGAATTAAAATAACGTATACCAATTTATAACAATTAAATCATTTTTTTATATACTCAAATTAATAAAGTTTGGAAAACACTTGTCAAAAAATTTCTAAGTCCAAAATTTACGGAAAATATTGGCTGAGTCTCCTTTGTACGGAGAGGCTCGGGACAAAATAAAATATTAATATATAACAATTATATCACATATAATATCCAAAATTGTATATCCCAGCACGGGAAAATATATAAAATAGCGCTATAATCGTAATCCGAAACGTACCTATTTGTCGGGCAATATACGCTTAATTTATGGAACCAAAAGCAGTAGCACTTGCTTCCATAACCTGCATTTCACTTATAAAATCCAAAAGGTTAACAATTTATATAAAGTGAAATATTTAAGTGGTTTCAATCACTAACAACAAATGAATACAACAACCAACAATTTCAACAAGCAGCATATACAACAAATACAAAACAACCATACAATCAAAACCACAAATAGTTGTTCGGGTTCAAAACTTTTAAATTGTACGGAATGAAGAATAAACCATCAAGTGCATCATTTACTCAACAGTCTTAGATTAAACACAATGGATTATTCATCCATCCCAACAAAATTAAAGTTTCCTTACCCAACAACCACAAACCACGCCAAACAACAATTTCAGCAATAGATTTAGTCTATTCTATTTATTCCATTCATACATTTGTTGTTTGATTCTTTTCATTCATATAACGGTTTATCTTTTTATTTTCATATATTTCTTCCAATTATTTTTATTTTATTTCTTTCAATTTATTTTCTTCTTTTCTTCTTATAAAATTTTAATTTTATTTATTCTCATTTATTTATACCATTTAAATTTTCCTTTTATAATATTACATTTCTTTTCCAACAACCTTTTAATTTCATTTACTCAGTGTTTGTTTCATTTATTTCCACTTATTACTTACAATTATTCCTTTCCATTATCTCAGGTCATGCTAGTTCTTTTTATTTCATTATAATTATTTATTCATTTATTGCATGCCCTCATTTATTTACATTTGTTTATCAATAGTATTCATGTCCCATTTAATTTCTTAGCATTTCCATTTTATTTACTTAAGTTGATAATCATCTATTGAATTACTTACCTTTAAAATTTCGATTATAACTTTAGTTTACAACATTAAATTCTCATTTATAATAGCAAATTCATTGAATACTTCATTACCTACTTTTACTTGTACAATTTTCATTACATTTCTTATTAAACATTTCAACTTTTTTATATTTGGTAAGTTATACGTGTTAAAAAAAATGCAAATGAACTTATACAAGTTTTATCTCATCCTTTAATTAAATTTAATGTTCAACAATATTACTCTTTGTTTCATATGTTACAAATTTCAAATTTCCTTTAATTTCCATTTATAACCTAGCATTAAATCTCTTACCTAAATTGAAGGTTTCAATTTATTAATCACTTACCTTTCATTTCACTACAATAATTGAAACAATCAATTAACGGAAATTTGAGAATTTAATACCGAGTTAAATTTCAAATTATTTTAAAATAATAGATAAATATATTCTTACAACTTATATATCCCTAATTATATTTAAACAATTCAAAATTTATATATTTTCCAAAATGAATCTGCAGTAAAACTACTACAGTGGCCTTCCCCCTTCGAAACTCGAAAATGAAAGTCGATGATGCGGCCGCCATCACCGAAATTATTTTCCAGTGATAGAGAGGAAAGTACAAAACTTATTTTTTTTCCAAAATCTTCTTTAAAACAATTCGTCCGAATTATACTAAATATTTATATCAGAAGATATTTATAAACAATATTATTATATTCCAAAATTTATTCGAAAGAAATTTCAAAACCCCGGATCTTAAGTTCTAAATTTCCCAAATTCATTTATTTTATTTTTCAAATCCTATTTCAACCAATCTATTGCAGCCAAATATAGATATTTTTCGAAAAAAATTTATTTTATATATAGAAAATATAATAGGCAAAATTAGTTCATTCACCTATATTAAAACAAATATTATGTCGGTCTGTCCTATTAAGTGTTTAGATATCCCTATTGATGTCATAACGTCCCATGCATCAACCAGAATTTATAAATACAAAACGGAACAGATTAACACAATATCAAAATCTTTTTATAACACTAACAAATACGCTCTCTCATATATATACACTCAGCGACTCCCATAGGGTATTTCTACCCTATTAGTAAAGAGTCAAACCCCACGAAGCTAAGGTTTATCGCTAAACCAAAGCTCTGATACCAGATGTAACATCCCGCCTTTCGCATGCTTTAAATCGACACACGTGCCAATTCAAACCATACGGAAGGGCGGATTGTTATGTGGTAAATAAGAAAAACAAGAAAGAAATAAAATGAAAACAGAATCTCACAGCGGAAGGATAAAATATAATAATCAAATAAACAGTTTATAAATCTGTTAAAAAAACATTTGATTATATTTATATAATACATATCAGAGTTATACATACCAATAACAATGCAGCGGAATAGTATGAAGGTAGTGCAATAATATGAATAATAATAATAATACAAATCTTCGTCTTCGTCCTCCAGAGCTAAATCTTCAAATCCTGAAACGCTTGGACTGACCCGAGCGAATTTGAAAAGACAAAAACACTCGAGTCAGAACTAAAAGATCTTATGTAAGTTAAATCAACAGAAATAAATATGAGTACAGTAACTCAAGAGATGCTCGGGATTTACATCTCCTGAGGATCCGTTAAACTATTTACTATGTAGTATATTGCGCTATTATAATAGTGTCTAGTTGTAAAATAAACTTACTTTTTAATAGCGTTAAGGGGTTACCCATATAGCCCTTAACACAAATAATGCCAATAGTCTATACAGTACTGTAATACCTCCTGATCGGGAGGCTACCAGAGGATGCTCCATATGTACGACACAAATAGAAACTCGTACAAGGCGCGATAGGGTAGGTGACACGGCACAACTAGGCAATGCCAGGGTAGATATACCAATTGCTATCCAGGCTGATGGAAACGCGTAGCCGCAGCTACCGCCCACCTCGAACAAACTCCCCAAAAATCAAAGTAAAAGTGGCCACTGAAACAATCCAAAGTCAAAGCATAATATCGAAGAGGAGTGTCCGATCAGAGGAATGACCTCATTGGCCCGAGAATCGCTCCTGTTTTAGCCACCTTATGCCAACTCACGGGAGTCGGGTCCACGTATTTACCTTGCAGGAAATGCCTCCACCAACCTACTTCGTTCTGGAATCTCCACCGCGTACACGGTTGTTAAAGTGGTTTTCGGAGTTGGCAGAGAGTATGACAACTTCCGATCCCGGTCTTTTCAACAACCAAACGTTATTATAACACCGCGATCATTTAAAATAATTATACTTTAAAAACCAAAGTATAATATCCATTTCAAAACCATATAAATATGATATCATTTCCTTTTAAAACCCAAAACAATATGATATCATCTTTATTTTCCAATATATTCTTTCCAAAATCATAATGGTTTCAAAGTAAAATATTTAGAAATCAAAACTGTGACGCCCCACCTCTATACCCACGCTAACCAAGAACATTACGGTGAATGCTGTCGACTAGCACGGAGAATAAGGCTGTTGAGGAGCGACTATCCATGTAATTTCTTTGCGCGAGCACCGATATGTCAGATAATATAACATGCATTCTATTTCAAGAGGAAATCCGACATACCGACACAAACTCAAAGCTACTACAC
Source organism: Allium cepa (assembly GCA_030765085.1). Classification (NCBI taxonomy): domain Eukaryota; kingdom Viridiplantae; phylum Streptophyta; class Magnoliopsida; order Asparagales; family Amaryllidaceae; genus Allium; species Allium cepa. Next base: position 759,495,313 of record CM060937.1, on the reverse strand, counting down.
GGTGGCTATATAAATCCTTCGGAAAACAAATATAGAAATAAGCATAACAGAAATCAGTCACAGACAATTCATATCACAAAGGCGGAATAAGATATGAATATTACACTAGAAAGTGTACATCAGAGTAGTGGTCTAAAAAGATCCACAATATCACAAAAGAATAGTTACACGAACTACACAAAAGAATAAGTATACATTAAGGAGTCTATGTCTCAAATGTATACAACAAAATAACTACTAATCTAAGTAGTTAACCCAAAAGTCAAGGAGTTAATCCCGGATGAGAAGTCAAGCAGAAGCACCAGTAACATCTCAATCTGACCCGAGTATTATTTAATAAGAAAATAATAAACGGATCAGTCTAACTATAAATATCAGATGAAACGATATAGAATAAGAGATATGACTAAACACATAATAATCACAATGCCAAGCTGTGATATATATATATATATATATATATACTTAGTTGATAATCATCAAGAGATGAATCAATGTCACCAAATCTACACAAGAATCAAAGAAACGTCATACTCCTTATTTCGTTCACCATACCATAAATATTGACGATAATATCAATGTCAATCACAAAAGTCAATGACACTCAAATTCCAGAAGACTACACAAGAAATCCAGAAATCACTAAAGTCAATGACACACAAATTCCAGAAGACTACACAAGAAATCTAGAAATCACTAAAGTCAATGACACACAAATTCCAGAAGACTACACAAGAAATCCAGAAATCACTAAAGTCAATGACACACAAATTCACCAATGCACAAATATTGATAAAACTTATCAATGGAAATCACGAAAATTGGTGAAACACAAATTCTAGGAATCTACACAAGAGATCCAGAAATCATAAAGGGGGGAAGGCCTATCACAAACGGGAGCATAAAGCTCACCAACAGCTGTAACACATGAACGAGAAGCTATCTCATGGTAGCTAGCCATTAATTTGACACACGAATGGTCCGAAGACCTGACACACGAATGGTCCGAAGACCGTGGGTAGCTACCCCACAAATTTGACACACGAACGGGGTTTAGTCTCCCACGCAGACAAAGAGACATCGCACATTGCTAGTCTAAATCACAAAAATGATCGTCATGATCATCGAGAAGTGTCAATTACACTAAGCTAGTAAATATGAAAGTTTAGCCTCATGTCCCATAACCACTTGCTTAACTTAAATATTTACGAACAAATTGTAAATCTCCACTAGAAAATTGTCACAAGAGGTTCAATCGAACAAGTCTAAGAATTAACCGACAAAGTAAACGCAAGCGTTTCATACCACTTGTTTTACTAAGCCGTTTAATTAGATTTCTCATACGGGTGAGGTAAAGGTTTGTATATACTAATAGATTGGAAAACGGTTTTTATAAACGAATTTGGTATTAAAATAGTATTGAAATCGTTTGAGAAAAGAGTTTTGATATTTACTACTAGTATAGAAAACCTTTATATTTTTAAAGTGACAAATCACGAAGAAGATTGTAAGAACAATCAATCACAAAGATCACATTCGAAGATGTGAATAAAATCCAATGAAATCGATAAAGGATCCATCGAAATGGATATTCAAAAATCCCTAAAAAGAGTCATCAAAGTCATAATAGATGATAACAACAAATAGGATTATCACGAATCGATTTAAATTGGAATTACAATCCAAAAAGGCAAATTGGACTCAAACAGCAGGTTCAGTCGACTGAACAGAGTTTTTCAGTCGACTGACCCTGTACATGGAAATTTTCCAGGTTCAGGAAACTTTCTGTTTCCAGTTTCAGTCGACTGTGCAGAGTTTTTCAGTCGACTGAATCATGCCTGGAAACTCTCGGGTTTCAGGTGCAGTCGAATGAACAGAGTTTTCAGTCGACTGAATCATGCCTGGGCTGTTTTTCAGCCTTATTCAAATGAAGAGCAAAATCTTCCAAATTGCAACCGGACGAACATTGGCTCTAAGGGTTTATGCCAATTGGCAACCCAGCCCTATATGCTCCTCGGTGCGTCACTAAAAGCATGATCAAACATCCATAAAAGGATTTCACACAAATTTGACTTAAAAACCCAAAAATTGGAATATTCACAAAACCAATCCAAATCAAGAGCAAGTGCACATGAATAAGTGTTAGGAATTCATACCCAACAACCAAAGATAATTATAGTCATAGATGTGAGATAAAAATCTCACCTTTTTACCAAAATCAAACAAGAAGAAGCTTGAAAGCAAATGGAGAATCAACCTCTCTTCAACACAACCCAATTGAGCTTGAATCTAAGCTCAAAACAAGAACATTCCCGAAATTAGGTTTAGGAATTTCTGAAATTGGTAAGAGAATAAATTGGAGAAGAAGGAGAGAAGCTTACCAATGGGTTCTTCTTGAGTTTGGAGCTAGTAATTTGATTTGCAAGGGAAACTAGGGTTTTGGAGTTTTAATTTCCAATCTCTCCCACCATTAAAGCTAAGAAAACTGAAAAGAGAATGAAGTGAGGGAGAATGGGGAGAGTGGTTCAGTTTTGGAGTATAAGTTAACATAGGGCTGAGCCCAAAAACCAAACCCAAAGTAAAAAGTAGCAAAAATCAACTTTCTCCAAACATATCGAAGCTTATACTCAAAAAGGTCGCAAACGGCATTTTAAACTCAATGGGAGTGGTCCCGAGTCCTAATTCGACCGTATGCAAAAAGTAGCTTTTCGGACTAAAAATCCGACTAACGATGAAATATTTAGATAAAATATTTAAATATAAAACCGATAAATATGCGGGTTGTTACAGACTCCGCTCCTTAAAGAAATTGCGTCCTCGCAATATTTTAAGAAGAAGATATATAGTAACAACCATAAAAGCATATTCAACACAAAAGAAGTTTGAAATAAGAAGTTCACCTCAAAGAGCACGAGAAAGTAAGTCCGGATGTGTACGCTCGATGTATTCTCTAGATTCTCAAGAACAATCCTTAGGATTTGAAGACCATTGAACTTTAACAAGCGGAACATCTTTATTTCGAAGTCGTTTGACTTCTGAAGCAATGATACGAATAGGATGTTGCTCATAAGTTAAATTAGGCGAAACTTCAATCTCTTCCACAACACCGGGCTCAAGAATAGAATCGGAATCTCGAAGACATTTCCGAAGTTGAGAAACGTGAAACACGTCATGCATAGCAGAAAACTGAGCCGGTAATAAAAGGCGATAAGCCATGGAACCAATACGTTCGGTGATAGGAAATGGCCCAATATATCGAGGCGCGAGTTTTCCCGATCGACTGAAACGTACAACACCCTTCATAGGTGAAACACGAATGAACACAAGATCTCCCACAGAAAATTCTAACTTCCTTCTCCGGTTATCGCCATAGGATTTTTGTCTACTCTGGGCTTCTTTCATCCTATGACGAATAAGTTCAATTTTCTCTGTGGAATCACGAATAAAATCTGGACCTAAAACCAGCTTCTCACTGGCCTCAAGCCAACAAGAAGGAGATCGGCATGGCCTTCCGTAGAGTGCCTCGAAAGGTGCCATACCAATACTAGATTGGAAGCTATTATTATAGGAAAATTCAACAAGTGAAATATGATCTTCCCAACTTCCACCAAAATTAAGAACACAAGCACGAAGAAGATCTTCAAGAGTTTGATTCACACGCTCAGTTTGTCCATCGGACTGGGGGTGATAGGCGGTGTTAAAACTAAGCCTCGTTCCTAAAGCTTTTTGAAGACTCTTCAAAAATCCACTAGTAAACAATGGATCACAATCACTAACAATAGAAGTAGGAACACCATGCAATTTAAAAATTTCTTTGATAAATATTTTGGCCAAAAGAGGAACGGTTCGATTAGACCGAACGGGAATAAAATGGGCAGATTTAGTAAGCCTATCAACAATCACCCATAAGCTATCTTGACCCGAACGAGAACGGGGAAGGCCATCTATAATATCCATGGAAATTTGGCCCCACTTTCAAATTGGAATTTCTAAAGGTTGCAATAACCCACCGGGCCTTTGATGTTCGGCCTTAACGAGTTGGCAAGTCATGCAACACTTAACAAAGTTAGCAATATCGAGTTTCATTCCCTCCCAATAATAAAGTCGCTTCATATCCGCGTACATTTTACTACTACCGGGATGAATGGTAAATTAAGAGTGATGATAATCTTCTAAAATATCTCTACGAAGATCACCAATATTTGGCACGACAAGTCTACCAAATTTCCGAATGCTGCCACGATAATCGATATCAAAGTCTTTCAAACCTTCAATATCAATTTTATCCTTAATATTTTGGCCAAGAAGAGCCAATACGGGATCTAGCCTTTGAGCTTCAAGAATGCGGTCCAAAAGAGAAGGATGAGCCTCAAGGCTACATAAAACAAATGATGAGCATAACTCGGATACACGGTCTCGAATCTCACAAGTGGATAAGATCTCGAGATCGTTCCATTCGGATATCATCATAGAAACAACAGCTTGTTGTTTACGGCTAAAAGCATCGGCGACATGATTACCCTTACCGGGAGTATAAAGAATATCAAGATCATATGGTGTAAGAAATTCGAGCCAACGCTGTTGACGCAAATTAAGTTCCTTTTGAGAGAATAAATATTTCAAGGACTTATGATCTGTGTAAAGAACAAATTTCTCTCCTAAGAGATAATGACGCCAAATCCGAAGAGCAAAAACAATAGCCGCGAGCTCTAAATCATGAGTGGCATGTCTAGTCTCAACAGGCTTTAATTGCCTAGAAGCATAAGCAATAACACGTTCTTCTTTGCAAGAGAATGACATCCAAACCAATACGACTAGTATCGGTACAAATAGCAAAGTCTTGGTTCCCCTTCAGGAATCACAAGAATAAGAGTATCGAAAGGAAGAGTTCTTTTAAATAATCCTCTTTCCAGAAAAGTTAAAACTTTCAAAAGTACATTTTTATTTTTATGCAATAATCTTTCTACAAAAATTTACATTTTTACAAGTCAATATATCGTGTCTGACTGTCTCATCAAAGCGTTTAGGAGATTCCTATCGATAACGTTGATCAAGCGCATCGACCAGAATTCTTAAAAAACTAAATGGGAATACAATCACAAAATCATATTCTATAGGATAAGTAAGTTTCTTAAAAACTTCTAACAATATTCTTTGTTCGTTTTAAGAACAAAAAAATCAAATTGTACTTATAAATAAATCTTATGAAAAAGATTTTCAAAATTTTAAATTTCTATTTTCATCCAAAATCAATAAATTCAAGAATAGTCTCACCAAAATATTCATAGAATACTCGATTAATAAAATGGATGAAATAAGCTAGACGAATCGATTGACATAATAAGCCATTCATAAGAATCGTAACGAGTGCGGAATGCGGTAAGTAGAATGCTAACTCCCGCAACTCGTAGCCAAACGAAAATCGGTGGCAAGGTCGAACTAGAAAGACCTTATCACCACACAAAAGATTTCTTAGGTGATAATTCTAAGACAAACTCAAAATTACCGGAAAATTCTCAAACTACATGAATGAGAGAAACAACACTTTCTTCATCATGCGGGCTTAAAGAATAAAATGAGGCATTCAAAAATTTGAAATCGGAATCACAAGAAGAATAGAAATCTGCTTAACAGATAGAAAATGTCGAAGATGAATAGTCCACTAGGGACAAAGGATATGGCTTCGTAGTGAAAAAGCCAATCCTTTAACACAAATCAATCCCGAAGCCTAAGTAAAAATATCGGCTCGGAAAGAAAAATCACATAAAATAATTTCGACATCAATAGAAAGCAAATTGAGTGTTGCGGATCTACCATCCGGATTCACAATTCTCAAGGAAGACATCAAGCCCAAAATTGTTTAAAGGGAAAGAATCAACAAGTTCTTTTGATATAAAATAGTGAGGTGGAACCCATATCAAAAACAACACGAACAAGATAATCACAAAGCAAATGTCATCCTGGATTGAATAAGAAATACCTTGACCAAGAGAAGTGTCACAAGGGGCTTGCATGACTTTCGACTTTCCCTCCCTCTTGCTAGGGAGTTTGGGACATGTAGATAAGTAATGACCCAAGCCTTTGCAATAGCGGCAATAGAGGGGTTTCGGGCACTTAATTACATAATGGTCCGTGGAACCACAATTGTAGCATTGTTTACGACTTGGGGTAGGAGTCTTGGCTACCGAAGTTTCTTGTTCCACCTTCTTCTTGCTTTGAAGTATGGGGCAGACAGAAATATGATGACCTGTATTTCTGCAATAGCGACAAAAGAGTGGGTCCGGACACTCCTTTGCATAGTGGTCCTTAGAATTACAATTGTAGCATCCTCCACGATAAGGGATTGGAGTCTCTGCTACAAAAGTAGTTTGCTTCACTCTCTTATTGGGATTAAGGCTCTTGAACTTAATATGCCTCTTCTTGGAAGTCCCAATATCACAAACACTTCCTTTACCAACCTCTTCATGAAGAAGAATAACATCCACAAGCTGATTGAAAGAAACTTCAAGTTTCAAAGGTAGAACCATATCGGGGTTCTTACTCAAAGCACGGATAAACTCTTGATTCTTTACAAGATACAAAAGTTGTTGGGCAGTCATGAATGCGTCATCCAGAGAAGGTCTACTGGATTGACCAGCGCTAGGACTGCTAGAACTAACCATTTCCCTTCCTTTAGAAAAGAAAGAAGGAGAAAAGTTATTCTCAAAATAAATATCAAGCAATCTTGATAGACAAAACAAGGAATCATAAATGAAAATAGGATAGGACGGTACGTAGACCCGAATAAAATCCTAAAGCACGACTCCTAAGAAAGACTTAGGACGATGATCCTTGTTATAATATTCCATATTGTTCCGAAGTTTGGCTCTGATACCAAGCTGTGACGCCCCACCTCTATACCCACGCTAAACAAGAACATTACGGTGAATGTTGTCGACTAGCACGGAGAATAAGGCTGTTGAGGAGCGACCATCAATGTAATTTCTTTGCGCGAGCACCGATATGTCAGATAATATAACATGCATTCTATTTCAAGAGGAAATCCGACATACCGACACAAACTCAAAGCTACTACACTGGCTATATAAATCCTTCGGAAAACAAATATAGAAATAAGCACAACACAAATCAGTCACAGACAATTCATATCACAAAGGCGGAATAAGATATGAATATTACACTAGAAAGTGTACATCAGAGTAGTGGTCTAAAAAGATCCACAATATCACAAAAGAATAGTTACACGAACTACACAAAAGAATAAGTATACATTAAGGAGTCTATATCTCAAATGTATACAACAAAATAACTACTAATCTAAGTAGTTAACCCAAAAGTCAAGGAGTTAATCCCGGATGAGAAGTCAAGCAGAAGCACCTGCAACATCTCGGTCTGACCCGAGTATTATTTAATAAGAAAATAATAAACGGATCAGTCTAACTATAAATATCAGATGAAACGATATAGAATAAGAGATATGACTAAACACATAATAATCACAATGCCAAGCTATGATATATATATATATATATATATATATATATATACTTAGTTGATAATCATCAAGAGATTAATCAATGTCACCAAATCTACACAAGAATCAAAGAAACGTCATACTCCTTATTTCGTTCACCATACCATAAATATTGACGATAATATCAATGTCAATCACAAAAGTCAATGACACTCAAATTCCAGAAGACTACACAAGAAATCCAGAAATCACTAAAGTCAATGACATACAAATTCCAGAAGACTACACATGAAATCCAGAAATCACTAAAGTCAATGACACACAAATTCCAGAAGACTACACAAGAAATCCAGAAATCACTAAAGTCAATGACACACAAATTCACCAATGCACAAATATTGATAAAACTTATCAATGGAAATCACGAAAATTGGTGAAACACAAATTCTAGGAATCTACACAAGAAATCCAGAAATCATAAAGGGGGGAAGGCCTATCACAAACGGGAGCATAAAGCTCACCAACAGCTGTAACACATGAACGAGAAGCTATCTCATGGTAGCTAGCCATTAATTTGACACACGAATGGTCCGAAGACCTGACACACTAATGGTCCGAAGACCGTGGGTAGCTACCCCACAAATTTGACACACGAACGGGGTTTAGTCTCCCACGCAGACAAAGAGACATCGCACATTGCTAGTCTAAATCACAAAAATGATCGTCATGATCATCGAGAAGTGTCAATTACACTAAGCTAGTAAATATGAAAGTTTAGCCTCATGTCCCATAACCACTTGCTTAACTTAAATATTTACGAACAAATTGTAAATCTCCACTAGAAAATTGTCACAAGAGGTTCAATCGAACAAGTCCAAGAATTAACCGACAAAGTAAACGCAAGCGTTTCATACCACTTGTTTTACTAAGCCGTTTAATTAGATTTCTCATACGAGTGAGGTAAAGGTTTGTATATACTAATAGATTGGAAAACGGTTTTTATAAACGAATTTGGTATTAAAATAGTATTGAAATCATTTGAGAAAAGAGTTTTGATATTTACTACTAGTATAGAAAACCTTTATATTTTTAAAGTGACAAATCACGAAGAAGATTGTAAGAACAATCAATCACAAAGATCACATTCGAAGATGTGAATAAAATCCAATGAAATCAATAAAGGATCCATCGAAATGGATATTCAAAAATCCCTAAAAAGAGTCATCAAAGTCATAATAGATGATAACAACAAATAGGATTATCACGAATCGATTTAAATTGGAATTACAATCCAAAAAGGCAAATTGGACTCAAACAGCAGGTTCAGTCGACTGAACAGAGTTTTTCAGTCGACTGACCCTGTACATGGAAATTTTCCAGGTTCAGGAACTTTCTGTTTCCAGTTTCAGTCGACTGTGCAGAGTTTTTCAGTCGACTGAATCATGCCTGGAAACTCTCGGGTTTCTGGTTCAGTCGACTGAACAGAGTTTTCAGTCGACTGAATCATGCCTGGGCTGTTTTTCAGCCTTATTCAAATGAAGAGCAAACTCTTCCAAATTGCAACCGGACGAACATTGGCTCTAAGGGTTTATGCCAATCGGCATCCCGGCCCTATATGCTCCTCGGTGCATCACTAAAAGCATGATCAAACATCCATAAAAGGATTTCACACAAATTTGACTTAAAAACCCAAAAATTGGAATATTCACAAAACCAATCCAAATCAAGAGCAAATGCACATGAATAAGTGTTAGGAATTCATACCCAACAACCAAAGATAATTATAGTCATAGATGTGAGATAAAAATTTCACCTTTTTACCAAAATCAAACAAGAAGAAGCTTGAAAGCAAATGGAGAATCAACCTCTCTTCAACACAACCCAATTGAGCTTGAATCTAAGCTCAAAACAAGAACATTCCCGAAATTAGGTTTAGGAATTTCTGAAATTGGTAAGAGAATAAGTTGGAGAAGAAGGAGAGAAGCTTACCAATGGGTTCTTCTTGAGTTTGGAGCTAGGAATTTGATTTGCAAGGGAAACTAGGGTTTTGGAGTTTTAATTTCCAATCTCTCCCACCATTAAAGCTAAGAAAACTGAAAAGAGAAAGAAGTGAGGGAGAATGGGGAGAGTGGTTCAGTTTTGGAGTATAAGTTAACATAGGGCTGAGCCCAAAAACCAAACCCAAAGTAAAAAGTAGCAAAAATCAACTTTCTCCAAACATATCGAAGCTTATACTCAAAAAGGTCGCAAACGGCATTTTAAACTCAATGGGAGTGGTCCCGAGTCCTAATTCGACTGTATGCAAAAACTAGCTTTTCGGACTAAAAATTCGACTAACGATGAAATATTTAAATAAAATATTTAAATATAAAACCGATAAATATGCGGGTTCTTACAAAAAATCTTGAATATAATATTTCCAAATTTTACTACCTTGAAAACAATAACTTTGAAACAAATTCCATCTCTCAAATAGTTAAATATTAAATTACTTTTATAAAACAAAATAGCTTCATTACATTTCACAAATCAATTCCAAATATCGATTTAAACTTCCAAATACCATTTTAAATTTTACGTTTCAAACCTTTAAATATTACACCATTTCAAAAACAAACTCATTTGACAAACCCATATATACCAAATTCAATTACTTATTATTTAGGCGTGAAATGTTTACTTAATGAATTCAATATAATTTAAGTAAAACTTTTAAATTCACATAATTGGAAAATCTTTCAATTTATTAAACTTGATATATTCATTTAAATCAACCTGATATTCATTTAAATCACTTTAAAAAAAATCAAGTTATAAAAATCATATCCTTTAAAAAATTTAATTTAAATTATATTTCAATTTAACTTAATATTCATCTTCCAAATCTTATTCTCATTTAAGCCATAAAAGCTCCATAAATTAGATTTTAAATAAAGGCTTAATCTTATTTGATCTTAAAAATCAAACTTTATTTTATACTTCAAATCAAATTTATACAAAGCTTAAAAACCGAAAATTTACTATATATATATATATAAATAACCAAATCAATATCCCATAAACCATATATATATATATATATATATATATATATATATATATATATATAGCTTTACAAAACCATAGTAAAACATTTCAAAAATATTTTTATATATTTACCGCGGTGCCTGTATAAAATTTTCTACCCTATGGTCAAGTGATACGGATGTTTATCATTTCAATCCGCAATTTAAAATAAAAATGCGGTTGTATATCATTTCAAACCGCAATCCTGAATGAAATGAAAATGCATGATGACTTGCAGTTTATACAATATAAATATAGCATCCATTCATCCAAATATCAATCATCAACCATTATTTGCAATCATCATCCAATTTAAACAATCATCGATATAGAGCATATCAATTATACAGGTAATAAATAACATGTATTAACTACAGTTTATATTCAATAATAAATTTAACAACTGTTAAACTAGCAGTTTATATGCAAAAATAAATGTAAATTAAACTGACAGTTAATATGAAATAAAAATTTAACATAACTATGATTGGCAGTTAATATGCAAATAAATAAATTCTAACTGTCAAATTTATATGAAATAAATAAAATAAATTAACAGTTAAATTAAATAAATGCGAATTAACTGAGATGATGAATAAAACATGCTACAATCATAAATAAATTTTTACTCATATCTTAAGTCAAATTAACAAACATAAGGAATTCTAGAAGTTGTGAGTGGGTTAAAACACTCAACTTTTGGATTTAAATTGAATTCAAATCCAATTTAAACCCAAAAATTTGATGGTCTCCAAATTCATTCAAACCAGCGTCAACAGATCCGGAATTTAATTACGATCCTAACAAAAAAATCGAGCGTGAAACGGAGTTCGTATGTGAAAGTTATCATAATTAAACGATTTGCAATAGAAATTAAAAATAAACAAAACAAAAATAAAATACCGTGCCACATCCACTCTTCCCTCGTGTATGCTTCTTCTTGATTGCTAGCTTTGTTCCGTAATTTTTCTTTTTTTTCGATTTACTTTAATTTTCCTCCTTATTATATGAATGTATGTATTTTTAAAAGGTTGAAAAAAAAGATTTGAAAAAGAAGAGTTGAAAAAGAAAATGATTAAAATAAGAACTGAAAATGGAAGAGAAGATCTAGATTTGAAAAGAAAGAAGAAAGTTTGAAATAGAAGAAAATTTTGAAGAAGAAGAATATTTGAAGAGGAATGAAAAATTAAAATGAGTGATAATAAGGAGATTTGAAGAGAAAAAAAAAGGAAAACAAAAGAAGAAGATTAGAATGGAGGCTGTGGTTTCATTTGCGTTATATCTTATTTGTAAGGTTAGAATTAGGGTTAGGATCAAAGATATTTGAAAAGAGAGACCGCTAGTAATTAGAAATAATTGAAATGACGTTTCAGAAAAATGAAGTTGGAAAATGAATGGAAAGAAATAAAGTAAATATGAACAAACTTGGTTCCGAAATATAGTAAATATGAACAGCCTTTTTAAAAGTAGCAGGTATTAAAAAGAGGCAATTATTAATTAGAAAGGGAATGAATTGAATAACTCTATACTGTAAACAAACTTTTAGAATTCAAATTTCAAAACAATTATTTACTTAATAAATTTTGTTAACCCTAAACACACCAAAATTACTTCATTAACTCAAGTAATATTCGAATTTCTATGCATTTGGTTTTTGTCTATGCATAATAATTTTTTTATACTTACCTTAAAAATGAAAACATTTGATTTGTTTTTCCCAAAATGATCTCTTATTAGCATTGAAACACCTTTTTGTTTACCACAGAACGCGCGTTTTTTTTTAATTAAATCTATTAATTGAAATCACCGTTTTCTTTCCTTTTAATTGAAATATTTGAACTACATTAATTGCAATCACTTACAAGGTTAAATTTTAAAATAGATAACTAAAATGCATTAAAAAAATAGAAAAATTGTTTATACACAAGAGTAATAAATAGATTATTTTCCTATTCTTGTAATCAGTCTGTAAGCTAAACACAGTTCAAATAAACATATATTTCTTTCTATAAAATCAATCTTTCTAATTTTTATTTAAATTAAATTAAACCTACATTCACAGATGAAACATTCTTTTTATTGATGTAAATGTTTTTTTTTTCATTGAATCAAAACTTTCCTTATATTTCACAAAACATAAGCTGCTTTTAATTGCGCCTTTTACAATTAGTATTCTCTCTTCTATTAATTGAAAATTTTCAATTACATTAATTTCCGTTGACTAAGTTTCAAAATGGGCTAAATGAATGAAATGATAAGTAGAACAATTACTTCCTATTAACGTAATATTTAGATGTTAAATTTTCATTTATTTCAATTAAACCTATTATCATACATTACTTCAATATACTGACAAGCTTACTTTTTCACCCTTTCATTTACCCAACTGTCATTTTATAAATAAACTTAATAATAGATTCATAATCTACTACATAAATGTCTACCCTTTCATCTAAATTAAAGTTTACATAAACTTCAAACATTTAACCCATTTAATTTCAATTTATCCTTTCATTAAATTTAGATTCAAATCAATTTATAAAGCTTTATCTCCATTCTTTATATACACTAACCATCATTTAATGAAGAATTTATTTACGTTATTCCCCATTATTACCTAAATTTATTTAAACGTACCATTTATTTCAATGATTTACAAATTAAATTGAATGAACTATATATATATATATAGCTCATAATAATTGTTGTCAAACTCGAAATCCCACATTTATAAGTTTGTTGTTTACAGCGTATTGGTTTTTATTAAATCATCACTTATTATATATGTATAAATTGAATAAAAGCATTATTTAAGTCCGTTTAAGTTTATTACCAAATATCCATTTACCTTTCCCATCAAAGTTGAATACCATTAAAGTAATATAACAATCACTTTCCCCATTCACACCTATTATCAACCCACAATTATTGCAATTCATTATCTTGTATTGATTACCATTAACTTTACATTCAGTTATTATTCAACGCATATTTATTCATCAATCAAATTCAATATTTACTTTTCCTTCCTTTTATTTGATAAATAACCTAGTATACATTTACATACATTCATTTCATCCTATTCATATATGGGAATTACATTAAAATTTAGTTTATTAGCTGATACCAACATTATTACCATTCATTACAATTAGATTCTAAATTTTTATTCAATACCCTGAATGAATAACATATATATTAATCAAATTGTTACATTTTTTTTCTCATATTCCATTAAATATATGCACACATACAAATTAAGTTCTAAATCCAATTTGTTATTCCTTTTACATCAACCATCACTTATGAATAATTATCGTTTCCTACTTATTTTGTTACATTCAATTATATTCACTTTATGAGTAAATTGGTATTCCCTTTAACCCATTAATTACTAATTTTAATTATTGCAATTTATCATCCAACGTACAATTTAATCTATTGTCAAATTTTCCGTATCAATTAATTAACACCTTACAATAGTTAATAAAAAGGGATTGTACTAAATAAAAATTTATTTTCATTGATGAATTCAATACTTGCCTTTATTTACTTATTTCTAACCTTATATCCAATTGCAACAATGTCCACTATTACAATTAATTGCAATATATAATTTAATTTGTAAATTTTAATTTCCCTTGATACATCTAATTACAACATTCTCTTTCCTGAAAATAAATAAGATTTCTGTTTCTTCCTAAATTTAAATTAGAAATCCTATTAAATACAGGAATTAAATTATCGAAATTTACGGGTCGTTACATTATGTAGCAAGAATGTCATTATTTGGATTAGCTAAACATGATCAGTATATGTTTAGGCATTATAGGAACAAATATCAAGGTGTGAGCAAATTAAGTTCTTATCAAGTTGCCTAGTTAGCAAAAATTATAAGTGCACTTGGACATATAAAGCACAAAATTACCTACTTGGTCCATTGAACTAAAGTTAACTTATTAGAAGCAAACAGCCATATAGACAACATGATTCAGGGTTGAAGGTAAAATTTAAACTCTGAAACAGTTGGGTATGGTGAACTCCATTTGGACGTAGGTAAACCAAATAAAACTATATTTCCATTGAGAAAATGGTCTACAAACATGGATTTTTACTATTATTAGTTTTATACAGTTGATGATTTATCCAAAATTAATTAAAGTATTTAATCAAGGATATAAGTTTTGAGAAAAAGCAACTATAATATGTTATTATCAATGACAAACAATTAGATATGTACTTAAAATGTGATTTACCTGCCTGCCAAGCATTCCTCGATTTCCTAGTTTATCTTTACCGGTGTCATCTTTAGTGTCTTTGGCATTCTTAGTTTGTTGTCTGTAACAACCCGCCTATTTAACGATTACATATTTAAATGTTTGATTTAAATATGGCGTTGTTATTCGGATTTTGGGGTCCGAAATGTTACTTTCTACAAATAGCCGAATTGGAACTCGAAACCACCTCCATTGGTTCCAAAATGGCATTTGCGATCTTTTTGAGTATAATCTTTGATATGTTTGGAGTTTGTGAAATTTTAACCTTTTTCTATTGGGTTTTGGGTTTGGGTTCAGCCCACTAGCTAACTAAACCCACTTAACCCCTCTACTTCAGCCCTCTCCTCTCCATTCACTCTCATTTCATTTCATTTCTTAAGTAAAAACTGAAATGGGGGAAAGGAAGTGGAAATAGAAATTGGCAAGCCCTAGTTTCCTTTGCAAAGCTTGAATCCTTGCTCGAAAATTAAGTAGAAGCCATTGGTAAGTTCATCTCCATCTTCTCCATCTCTTCTCCTCTTCAATTTCAGTAATTTCCTAACCCTAACTTAGGAAATACTTGCTTTGATTCTAGATTGAAGCTTGTAGTGTTGAAGTGGAGTGTAGTTGGTTGATTCCTTGCATTTGTGCTTCTTCATCTTCTTTGTTTTGTGTAAAAAGGTGAGTTTTGAACTCACATCTACTTCTCTTGATATCATGGGTGTTGGTATGAATTCCTAACAAGTATGCATGTGCCATTGTTTGGATTTGGAAAGAATTTGCATTTTCATTGAAATAGGGCAGGAAGTGCAAAATCATCAGGTTCGGCCGACCGAGCGCAGGCTCCGGTCGACCGACCTGCTGCCCCGAGCCATATTTGGTTTTCTACATCTGGCCGGTCGACCGAGGTCTGTAGTCCGGTCGACCGACCTGCTCTGTTCTGCCTGTTTTGCCTATTTTGCATATTTGATTGATTTTTCGGATTTTATCGATTCAAGTTGCTTTTTAGTGGTTGTTATTGCATATTTGGCTTTGATAACTTACTCTTGACATCATCCACGGGTTTTTATAAAATAATCGAATCGTATTTAAAAGCTCTTTTCTCCAATTTATAAAATCTATTTAAAACACACACTTTCGCACTTCGAGCGAAGTGGAAGGGTGATTAAATGGTTGGGCAAAACACGGACCATGAATCTATGCGTTTATCCTTCCGATTAATCCCCAACCTATTCAATTGATCGTTTTGACCTTCGGGTTTGGTTTATCGATGATATGAGGTAAACTTTGTACTGCTTTGAGTGTGAAAGTGACTGACGGATAGTAAACCGTTTAGTGCGAACGAGTGGTTATGGGACACACGTTAACACTTTTCAGATTCCTTTTCGAGAGTTGTGACACATTCCGCCAGTTAGTGGTGTCCAGTACTGGGTCTTCGACCTTCACCACTACGGCTTGTCGCCCTATAGTATCGCTCCGATGTTGGCCTTATGCGCTGCATGGGTGATATTGGGTTTGTGCCTTCAGGTTTGTCGCCCTATATAGTATCGCTCTGATGTTGGCCTTATGTGCCTCATGGGTGATATTTGGGTTTGGAGTCTTCGGGCTCATGGATCCTTGTTTGTACAGTACTGAGCTCGAGCAATTTTCTGATGTTTCATTCATATGTATATTCCCTAGGTATCGCCATTCGGTGTTGGTCATTTTGAACCGCACGATATGTCGCGATTACCTTGTGGAACTTATATACCTTATAGGTATTTGTTATTGCCTTTGGCTTGCTTTGGGATATTCTTATCCTTTGTTTCTATATGTTGCCGATGATATGAGGCTTGTTATCATATGATTCATCTTTTGTTCGATGATTGTGTTATCTCCTTTAGAGATACTTGTTATGCTGTGAAACCTTGCAGGTTTATTATTGTTCAGTTTATCTAACTGATTTGTTATCTAGACTGACCCGTGTATTTTATACTCGGGTCAGACCGAGATGTTTCAGGTTAGGTGCTTTGGACTTAGCCTCTTTTGCTTCCGCATGGACTATTCCGCTAGTTTCTTTTTGTCTTCGCTTTCTTGTAGTCCTTATATGTTGTAACTCTGATATGTATTCTTGTGAACTCGTCTGTATATTGTGGATTGCTATACCACTTGATGTGTATCATTTTGTATACTCATTTATGTGTCTATATATGTGTATGTGATGATTTACTGTTCTGTGATGTATATTACATTTGAGTTGTTATATTTTGTTCTGATAGATCCTATAGCCATTGTAGTCTTGCCTTAAATATTTATTTAATATGTCGAACTGTTTGTGATTCTACTTTTCGACGTGTTTAGTGAATAGTTAAGGTAAGATTACACATGGTCGCTC
Source organism: Allium cepa (assembly GCA_030765085.1). Classification (NCBI taxonomy): domain Eukaryota; kingdom Viridiplantae; phylum Streptophyta; class Magnoliopsida; order Asparagales; family Amaryllidaceae; genus Allium; species Allium cepa. The sequence continues at coordinate 759,478,143 of CM060937.1, read as the reverse complement.
CTATCCAGCCTTATTCTCCGTGTTAGCAGACGGTATTATCTATACAATACTCTTTGCTAACGTGGGTATAGAGGTGGGGCGTCACATTGTCCGTATTTTGAACTTTTTTGCTATAGAACTTTTCATGCCTGCTTTGGTAGAATGGAAATTGCACTTGCCATAAGATGACACCTATAAAAAGACAATAATGTTTGGTTTTTAAAATGCCGATGTTTAACATAATGAATATTATTATATCACTATATAATGCCCATGATGTGTAAGAAAAAAGGAAACAACCTTCAGGATAAATCTTAGACGTGCATGGAAACAAATAAACCCATAAAATGTTAGGAGAAACAAAAGTGAATTTAAAATGAAAAAATGTAACAACCCGCATATTTGTCGATTTTATATTTAAATATTTTATTTAAATATTTTATCAATACTCGGAATTTAGTCCGAAAAGCTACTTTTTGCATACGGTCGAATTAGGACTCGGGACCACTCCCATTGAGTTTAAAATGCCGTTTGCGACCTTTTTGAGTATAAGCTTCGATATGTTTGGAGAAAGTTGATTTTTGCTACTTTTCACTTTGGGTTTGGGTTTGGGCTCAGCCCTATGTTTAACTTATACTCAAATCTGAGCCACTCTCCCCCATTCGCCCTCATTTTCTTCCTCTTTTCAGTTCTAAGGCAATAATGGTGGGAGTGATTGGAAATTAAAACTCCAAAACCCTAGTTCCTCTTGCAACCTCAATTTCCTAGCTCCAAATTCAAGAGAACCCATTGGTAGGCATTCTCTTCTTCTTCTCCAACTTATTCTCTTACCAATTTCAGAAATTCCTAAACCTAATTTTGGGAATGTTCTTGTTTTGAGCATAGATTCAAGCTCATTTGGGTTGTGTTGAAGAGAGGTTGATTCTCCATTTGCTTTCAAGCTTCTTCTTGTTTGATTTTTGTAAAAAGGTGAGATTTTTATCTCACATCTATGCTTATATTTATCTTCGATTGTTAGGTATGAATTCCTAACATTTATTCGTGTGCATTTGCTTTTGGTTTGGATTGATTCGGTGAATATTCCAATTTTTAGTTTTTGGGTTCAATCCTTTAAAAATCATAACTTTGATGTTTGAACATGTGTTTGGTGATGCATCGAGGAGCATATAGGGCCGGGTAGTTGATTAGCATAATCCCTTAGTGCCGTTGCTCGAGAGAATGCAATTTGGTGGAGGTTGGACCTCAATTGGACGGACTGGGAGGGGACTGGCAACAGGTTCGGTCGACCAAGCACTGCAGCCGGCCGACCGACCTGCTGCCAAGTGCATAAGCACTCCCCTGTTTAAAGGTTCGGTCGACCGAGTACAGTGTTCGGCCGACCGACCTGTTTCCCGAGGAACTTTGAGAACAGGGTCCGGTCGACCGAGCTCTGTAGCCGGCCGACCGACCTGTTGCATTTTTGCCTATTTTGCCTAGTTGTTTGAATTTCCAACTTTAATCGATTTGAGTTGTTTCCTATGTGTTGTTATCATTTGTTATGACTTTGATGACTCCTTTTTAGGGATTTTTGAATATCCATTTTGATGGATTCTTTATCGGTTTCGTTTGATTTTTATTCACATCTTCGTATGTGAATTTTAGTGATTGATTGTTCCTACAATCTTCTTTGTGTTTTGTCACTTTAAAAATATAAAGGTTTTCTATACTAGTAGTAAATATCAAAACTCTTTCCTCAAACGATTTCAATACTATTTTAATACCAAATTCGTTTATAAAACCGTTTTCCAATCTATTAGTATATATAAACCTTTACCTCACTCGTATGAGAAATCTAATTAAACGACTTAGTAAAACAAATGGTATGAAACGCTTGCGTTCACTTTGTCGGTTAATTCCTGGACTTGTTTGACTGAATCTCTTGTGACAATTTTATAGTGGAGATCTACAGTTTGTCCGTAAATATTTAAGTTAAGCAAGTGGTTATGGGACATGAAGCTAAACTCATATATTTACTAGCTTAGTGTAATCGACACTTCTCATTGATCATGACGATCATTTTTGTGATTTAGACTAGCAATGTGCGATGTCTCTTTGTCTACGAGGGAGACTAAACCCCGTTTTGTGGAGCTTCGACTCAAATTGGTGGGGTAGCAACCCACGGTCTTCGGACCATTCGTGTGTCAGGTCTTCGGACCATTCGTGTTTCAAATTAATGGCTAGCTACCATGTGATAGCTTCTCATTCGTGTGTTATAGCTGTTGGTGAGTTTTCATGCTCCCGTTCATGTGATAGGCCTCCCCCCTATTTTGTGTGATTTTTGGTTTTCGTGTGTCGAATTCTGGAATTTTCTTCGTCACCTATTTTTGTGATTTCTATTGATATGATTTATCAATTTTTGTGCATAAGTGAATTTGTGTGTCAGTTACTGGATTTCTTGAGATGATTTCTAGAATTTGTGTTTCACCAATTTTCATGATTTCCATCAATAAGCTATATCGATATTTGTGTATTGGTGAATTTGTGTGTCATTGACTTTTGTGGTTGGTATGGATATAATATGTCATTAATTGTGGTTTGGTGAACGAAATGAGGAGTATGACATTTCTTTGTTTCTTGTGTAGATTTGGTGATATTGATTAATCTCTCGTTGATTTTCAATTACTTATATATATCACAGCTTGGCATTGTGATTATTATGTGTTCAGTCATATCTCTTATTCTATATCGTTTCATCTGATATTTATAGTTGGACTGATCCGTTTATTATTTTCTTATTAAATAATACTCGGGTCAGACCGAGATGTTACAGGTGCTTCTGCTTAACTTCTCCCCTGGGATTGATTTCTCTGACTTTTGGCAAACTACTTAAATTAGTAGTTTATTTTGTTATATACACTTGAGATATAGACTCATTGTTGTATTCTTTTGTATAGCACGTGTTGCTATTCTTTTGTATTATTGTGGATCTTTTTGACCACTACTCTGATATACACTTCCATGTGTTAATTATATATTCATATCTTCTTCCGCCTTTGTGATATGAATTATCTGTGACTGATTTATGTTATGTTTATTTCTGTATTTGTTTCCGAAGATATTATAGCCACTTTGTAGTAGATTTGAGTTTGTGTCGGTATGTCGGATTTCCTCTTGATAAAGTATTACGTGTTATACTATCTGACATATCGATGCTCGCACAAAGCAATTACACGGATGGTCGCTCCTCAACAGCCTTATTCTCCGTGCTAGTCGACAGCATTCACCGAAATGTTCTTGGCTAGCGTGGGTATAGAGGTGGGGCGTCACAAAAAAACTGTAAACTTAGAAGGGTGTATAGAAAATCAATAATGATTCAACATAATTTTTGAACCACTATAAACTTGCAAAATGTGCACTGTCTTTGTGTACAAAAAATAATGGGGAATGTCAATTAAGTACCTCAGATACGCCAACTATATATAAAAGCAAGTTATTTATGTAATCATGGACCCATTTTTCTACGCATCAACAACAAAATAATTTCGCTAACTTTGACATAAATATTTGATGTGGGACTACTACTTTTCTATTTAAGAAACCACCTGATCTGTGGGCTTTAAGAATTGTTTAAGAAATCAATAATTTTTAAGAATAGGCGGATTGTTGATTTTTTTTAATTACTAAATCTTATAGTTGATGTTCTTAAAAACAAATAAACAGGAAATTACATGCCTAAGTGCTTTGATCAGAACAAAATGACAACCATGTTTTCTCAAGTCTATTGTGCAAGAGAGAAGTTTTTAAGAATAGTAATAAAGCTAAATAGAAGTTAATGTTTGTACACATTGAGTTTATGTAATAATATTTTGTATTTTTAACACCAAAGTTGCTCAAGCTAGTGATGTAGTGGTACGAAAATTTAATGAGAACTGTTCACCGTTAGGAAGCTGTGGATAATGTGTTAGTAAACATAAGATGTTTTGCACCCAATTATTTCTCTTAAAAGTTATTCTTTTTAGACAATTTTCTTTGTTTTCTCCTTGAGCTTTTATGCATAATGTTAGTTCGTTAAAAATAAAACATATTAGTGGAATACTAAGAATATGGATAATTTGCACACAAAAATCCATGCCATATATTTATGAAATCATATTATTAGATAGGTTCAAAATTCAAATGCTAGTAAGGAGGAAGTTGGTACAGATGGCATACTTAATAATGTCAGTTAGATCTTGTCTACTGTATCCTATTCTCATCAAGCTTAACTTGGGAATATAGATGCAGCATGAAGACTTCCCCAATTCAATCAGTACCCAACATGTATGACACAACCATCATGCCCCTCAGTCATACTTAAATGTTGGCAAAATTCTTGAGTTTACATAGGCCCTCTTCTGATGCAGTGGTCAGTACAGAAAATTTAGATTAAAGTTGAATTTCAAACACTAATAAGAGAATCAAGCAATACAGAGAAGTCGAGCAGTATATTAACAGAGTAGAATTAGGGATAATTTGACAATCATGTACCTGTAACGAAATCAAGCAGTTCAGAAAAACTAAGAGCGATCAACCATAAAAGAAAAAACAGTAAGATAAACTAAACTAAAATATAATAAACAAAAGCTTCCCAAATTTAGTATGATCTTCCTCGACCTTCGTTCACCCTTAGCCTGCAAGCTACTTCGCCACGCATCAGATGCGGATGTTAGCACGCTAGGGCGGAAACCGAATGCTAGCCGAGTCCCTACGTAGGGGAAGAAAGAAGAATCGACGGTCGATTTAGGCCCACGGAAGGCGATGGACAAGTTGGTGGAGAAAATTAGTGAGAGGGGAAACTGGGGAGAGGAGGTATAGTAGGTTGTAGAAGAGCGGTTCGGAGGAATGGCGGTTGACATGTTGTGGGGAAAACATAGAGAGGAGAAAGTGCGGAGAGGTGATACTGGGGGGAATGAATGAAAACGGGTGATGTTCTAGGATGAAAATGTGGGTGTGAAGAGGGACGCGTATGCCCTCTGTACTTCGTTGTAGCTGCAGTAGGGGGAAGGGCATGTTGGGAAGTTTAAAAAAGCTTCACCACAACAAAGTATTTGTATTTGTAGTAGAGATTTATTATAGTTCTCCACTACATTCAAAATGTTCTGCTGCATTGTTATTATTCTTTGGTATGTTTAACTCTGATATATATTGTATAAGTATAATCAAATGTTTTTATAAAACAGCTTCATGAACTGTATATTTGATTATTATATTTGATCGTTCCGTTTGCAAGATTAAGTTTTGGTTTTTTTCCTTCTCTGTTTTTCTTATTTACCCCATAACAATCTGCCTTTCTCTATGGTTTAAGTCTGATGAGTGTGGTTTATCGTCAATTTAAACCGTACGAAAAGCCGGGACGTTACAATCATTTTATTCAATTCAGATGATTTACAACCAATTTTCTTACATTCAATTCATTTTTATATCAGATAGACCCATATCCATTTCAAATTGATTAAAAAAACCAATTTATCCACTCTCTATTACTTTACAGAATTTTATTTACATCTGTTTACGACAAACGCCAATTTTTCTATGCCAATTCGACGATTTGTATTTAAATAAATAACCATTTTAGTTTATAGCTACTTTAAATTGATTCCAAATCAATTTATATTTAATTCTAATTATCTCAAATTCATTCTCAATCAATTTATTTACATCCCTTCCATATCCACATTTATTATATTCAAATCTATATTATCAAGCTCAAAATTCATTCTGGCCATTTCTAAAAGCTCTCGTACAAACTCATTTGTTTATACCTTTCCAAATTGTATACTTGACTTCTTGAACCATTTTATAATTGAGCTTATAGTTATGTATCCATTTTGCACTTCCAATTTTGTTCATATTCAAATTCATTCTTGAATTCATTTAAATAATATTCTAATGCCATATTCACTTGATTTTCACTAAAATTGAATTTATTTATAACTTGAGCCATTTTTATTTCACTCCAATTCCATGTGGTCGGATTCAACATATTTTTAATCCGCTTGTATATATAGGTCGAATTTTATTTATTTCTCAAGTTCTAAATTCAACTTCAGTTTCACCCACAATCCGTATTATTTAATCAAGTTAGATTAAATTCAATTTTCTAATTAATTTATCACATTAGCTCTCTTCCATCTTTACAAATTTCCATATCCGATTTTTATTTCAAAAATCACTTCACCTTAATCTTTCTGGAGTTAAATTTTATTTTATAATCTAGGTTTTTATTTTTACTTCTTCACTAAAATATCAAACTATCTTTATTCTGGTTTTTCTATTCCATTTTCAAATTTTATATGCTATTCAAAATCTATTTATTCGCGAATTCCAAATTTTCATTCAAGTTTTATTTCATCCAAGTTTTATGCTATCTGGTCATATAATATTTCACAATTCAAAATATATTTTTACTTTCACTTGAAATCATTACTAATTCAAGTCAAATTTTATAACTTATAGTTATATAGTCATTACACTTCACATTTACGTATTTAATTCCATTCAATATGGTTTCAATCCAATCCGATTCAATTTAAGATCAATTTCAATTTCCTTTAACAAATATTTCAAACCAATTTCTGAGTTATTCATACTTAAATTAAATTCCACTCCAAGCAATTTTATTATTTTTATTTATTCCATTTACTTAAACATATTCATATGCTTTTATTTTTAGCTAACCTCGTTACATTATATTTAATTCATCTATCAATACAATCTCTTCATTTAATTTATTTTTCTTTAACCTTTACCCAAATTAAATTCCAATTCCAATAAATTTTCTTTTACAAATTCAAATTATTTAACTTGCATAGGTTAAATTTCAGTTCATACTGAAATTTTCCATTTTCCAAGTTTTATTTCAAAGCTTATTTTCTTCTTATTTCACTTCTCCTTTAATTAGAAATTTCAGAATTCAAACACCCGGTATTTATTTCAAATCATCTTGAAACCAATTTATAGTTTTTGGGTTTAACAAACTGTTTCTTTGAAATCTTCAAAGTCAACTCGATTTTATTTAAACGATTCCTTTCGGGATTTTCCAAACACAACAATTGTTTACCAAAAAAAATTCATATTAATTTACTATGGTAGCACTTCATCACTTAGAAACTCGAAAATCAACACCAATGATGTCGCGATCATCATCGGGATTATTTTTCAGCGACCGAAGTGAATTCAGCGCTATATCTCTTTCAAATTCATTTTAAATCCAATCTAAAACAATTTTTCCCGAGGATAATGTTATTTTATGTCCACAACCCTTCGAAGATTATTTTCCAAACTTTCGAGATTTTAAAATTTTCAAATACTTAGTACAAATCCATTTTTAAACAATTTCCAAAACTTTCGGGAATTTTAAATTTCCAAATACTGGTTTGAATCCATTTTAATTAAAATCCATTTATATAATTTATACTTGTACAAATTCCCGTTCGGTTATATAAACCATTTTCAATTTTATAATCTTATCCGATTATAATAACAGCTAACACACCAATATACAATAATAATTTCTAGAAAAATTATTTCTTTTATATCCAAAATATAATTTGGGTAAAATTATTTCATTTACCTGCTTCAAAACAATATTGTATCAAATTGCTCTATTTAAGTATTTAGAAACCCCTATCGGTACAGTTGTATGGACTGTTCCGTCCAGATTTCATAAGCCACTCAATAAATCAATCAAAACAATATAAAATCATTATTATATTCATTAATAAATTTGCGCTCGTATCTATTAATACTCTCAAACTCATTCTAGAGTACTACTGACTCTATCTCTAATGAGTAATCCCCACTAGAGCCAAGGTTCTCACTTAACCTTCAGCTCTAATACCAAATGTAACTAACCGGGGATTTTCGACCTTGAAAATCGACATCTATATGTCCACTGTATAGACTACCGAGTAGTCGAGTGCCGAAAATACCAGTTCATTAGGGGTGAAGGAGAAAAAGGTAGAAGAAAAGGAGAAACAACAACGCAGAATCTCACAATCGCAGCGGAACAAAATATAATTTATAACAACCGATTTTTATACAAAAGAATTTGTAACTGCTTAATACTTACAATCATCAGAGTACACAATCATTATATCAAATTTGGACAGTTATAACAATTTGTCCTTATACAGCGGAAATATCCATGTACATGATATACGTCTGAACTCCTTCAGCTCGTATCATGTAACAACCCGCATATTTTACGACTATATATTTAAATGATTTATTTAAATATAGCATCGTTAGCTAAATGTAAAGTTTGAAATGTAACTTTTGGCAAACAGTCGAATCCGAACTCGAGACCACTTTCATTGAGTTCAAAATGGCGTTTACAACTTGTTTGAGTATAAACATTGATATGTTTAAAGTTGATTAGGATTTTAGTATTATCATTTAGGCTTTGGGTTGTTTTCTAGCCCACAAACCCAACAAGGTAACCCAAACTCTTCTACAAAACACTTCTAACTCCTCTCTCTTCATTCATTCCACTCACAATTTCCTAACACTCTAAGAAAAAAGAAAAATGGGAGAAAAGAGGGGAAATCAAAATTCCTAAGCCCTAGATTATTAGGAAATACAAATTTTAGTTCCATAATCAAGGAGAAGCTTAGCTAAGCATGATCTTCATCTTCTCCGTATCAATCCCTGTCCAATTTTCATAATTTCATATAACTTAATTTAGGAAATATTTGCATATGATCATAGATTGGAGCTTCTACAGTTGCGATTGAAGTGGAGCTGATCTTTCCTTGTTTTAGAGCTTCTCAGTTGTTGTTTTTGAGTTTAGAGGTGAGTTCTTGAACTCACATCTATGTCTATAGCTTTCATTGTTGTTAGGTATGAATTCCTAACATTTACTTCATGTTCAATTGCTTTTGAATTGAATTGGTTTGCTGAATTTTTCAATTTTGGGTATTTTGAAGTCAAAATCTTTGAAAATCCTACTATGGATGTTTGGACATATTATTTAGAGTGTATTGAAGAGCTTATAGGGTTGGGTTGTCGCTTGGCATAAATCCCTAGACACCATCACTTATTCGATCGCTTCCAGGTTGATTTGGCCATCATTGGCCTAGGAAAATTTTGTCCTGAGCTTCAGCTCAAATGTCTAGGAAACACTCAGACGTCTAGGTCATAGGAATAAAAATTCCAGACTTACAGCTCAAACATCTCAGGTTATTCCCAGACATCTAAGCAATTTGGAAGAAAATTTCCAAACACTCAACTCAGACGTCTGGGAAAACCACCAGACGTCTAAAGCTGTTAAAATCAGCCAATTTGCCTATTTTTATGTGGCTCCTATTTTATCGATTTTTGTTGATCCGGTTATTTGTTGTCATTTATTATCGACTTTGATGACCTCTTTCCTGAATTTTTGGGAAAATCTGTTTGATGGATTTGATATCGATTTTCACGGTTTTAATTCACGTCGTCATTTGTGAATTTTTGGTGATAGATTATTTTCACAATCATTTCTGTGATTTGTCACTTTAAAATACAAAGGTTCATATACTCGTAGTAAATACTCAAATTCTTTCACAAAAATGATTTCAACATTAACTTTTAATACAAAGCTCGTTTTTAAACCCGTTTTCCAATCATCGTATATACAAACCTTTACCTCATTCGTATATGAAATCCAATTAAACGACTTAGCAAAACAAGTGGTATGAAACGCTTGAGTTTACTTCTTCGGCTAATTCTTAGACTTGTTCGATTGAAATCTTTTGACAATATTCGAGTGAAATCTACAATTTGTTCATAAATATTTGATTTAAGCTAGTGGTTATGGGACATGAAGCTAAACTCATTTATTTACTATCTTAGTGTAGTTTGCACTTCTTATTGATCAATGATGGTCATTTTATGGTTAAGACTAGCGATATGCGATGTCTCTTTATCCGCATGAGGGACTTTACCTCGTTATGTTGAGCTTCATCTCATTTTTTATAGGCTAGCGACCTATGGGTTTTATGGAGTTTGGTTCATCGGGAGTATCATTATACTACGTCGTTGTTCTGCCTTATTTGAGTTTCAAGTTCCTCGGGCGTATCGTTGTACTACATCATTGCACCAGCTCTATGGGTTAGCGACCCATGGGATAGTGACCTGTTTGTGATACACGTGTTGGTGAGTTTTCATGCTCACGTTTGTGAAAACCACTCCCTTTTGTGTTTTCTGGATTTCTAATTTTTGATTTCTAGAATTTGTGTTTCACCAATTTTGTGATTTGCATTGGTAAGCTCTATCAATATTTGTGGTATGGTGAATAAAAATAAAGAATATGACATTCCTTTCGGGGCTTGAGAAAATTTGAGATATTGTATTATTTTTTTGTCACCATATATATATATATATATATATTTGTCATGTCTCTTATCCTATCTCATCTTATATGATATTTATAGCTAGACTGGTCTGTTTATTATTTTTCTTCTTAAATAATACTCGACTCAGGCCGAGGTGTTTCAGGTGCTTCCACTTGACTTCTAAGTAGGGACTAGCTTTTGTCTTTAGGCTAACTACTTTAGCATAGTAGTTTTTGTTTTTATATATTCGAGATAGAGACTCCTTAATGTATACATATTCTTTTGTCTAGCACTTGTACCTATTCTTTTGTGATGTAGTGGATCTTTTATGGCCACTACTTTGATGTTCACTTCTATGTGTTATGTTCATATATGTTTCCGCCTTAGTGATATGAATATCTGTGACTGATTTATGTTATGTTTATTTTATATTTGTTTTTGAAGGCCACAGAGCCATAGTGTAGTAGCTTTGAGTTTGTATTTGATATGTCAGATTTCCTCTTGAAATGAAATGCATGACATACCATCTGACAATCGGTAATCGCACAAAACAATTACACAGATGGTTGCTCCTCAACAGCCTTATTCTTTATACTAATTGATGGCTATTACCGTCGGTTCATTCTTTATATACATTGGCTCGAATTTCTTGCATCTTATGATCTTGATATACTTTATACTTCTAGAAAGGGGAATCGTGTTACCGATGCACTTAACCGTAAGCAACAAGCTATTGTTTCCATAATGATATCCAAATGGAATGATCTCGAGACTTTGTCCACTTGTGAGATTTGAGATCGTGAATCCGATTCGTGTTCGTCTCTTGTTTTGTATAATCTTGAGGCTCATCCTTCTCTTTTAGACCGCATCCTTAAAGCTCAAAAGAAAGATCCCGAATTAACTCTTCTTAGCCAATGTTGTAGGGATAAAAATAAGGTTGATGGTTTGAAAGACTTTGATATTGATGCTCGTGGAGGCATTCTCATCGTTCTAAATTTACCATTCATTCCGGTAGTAGTAAAATGTATGCGGACATGAAACGACTTTATTATTGGAATGGAATGAAATCAGATATTGCTAACTTTATTAAGTGTTGCATGACTTGCCAACTCTTAAAGGCCAAGTATCAAAGCCCGGGTGGGTTATTCAAACATTTAGACATTCCAATTTGGAAGTAGGATCAGATTTCCATGGACTTTAGTGACAGTTTTCCCAGTTCTCGTTCGGGTCATCACAGTTTATGGGTGATCATAGATAGACTTACAAAATCCGCCCATTTTATTCCTGTTCGGTCCAACCGGACCGTATCTCTTTTGGCCAAACTTTATGTTAAAGAAATTGTTGAATTGCATAGAGTTCCTACTTCTATTGTTAGCAATCAGATCCATTGTTTACTAGTGGTTTTTGAAAAGGTCATCAAAAAGCTTTGGGAAAGAAGCTTAATTTTAGCACCGCTTATCATCCTCAGTCCGATGGACAAACAGAGCATATGAATCAAACTCTTGAAGATCTTCTTTGTGCATGTGTTCTTGATTTTGGTGGAAGTTGGGAAGATCATATTTCTCTTGTTGAGTTTTCTTATAATAATAGCTTCCAACTAGTATTAGTATGGCACCTTCGAGGCACTCTACGAAAGGCCATGCCAGTCTCCTTCGTGTTGGCTTGAATCCGGTGAGAAGATGGTTTTAGGTCTAGATTTTATTCGTGATTCCACAGAAAAGATTGACCTTATTCGTCGTAGGATGAAAGAAGCTCAAAGTAGACAAAAATCCTATGCTGATAACCGAAGGAGGAATTTAGAATTTTCTGTGGGAGATTTGGTGTTCAATCGTGACTTACCTATGAAGGGTGCTATACGTTTCAGTCATTCAGGGAAATTGGCACCTTGATATATTGGCCCATTTCCCATCACAGAATGCATTGGCTCCATGGCTTATCGCCTATTATTACCGGTTTAATTTTCTGCTATTCATGACGTATTTCACGTTTCTCAACTACGGAATTGCTTAGAGATTCTAATTCTATTCTTGAGCCCGGTGTTATAGAAGAAATTGAAGTTTCACCTAATTTGACTTATAAGCAACATCCTATTCGTATCAATGCTATGAAGGTTAAACGCCTTCGTAATAAAGATGTTCCGCTTGTGAAAGTTCAATGGTCCATAAATTCTAAGGATTGTTCTTGAGTATCTAGAGAATTCATCGAGCGAACGCATCCGGACTTACTCTCTCGTGATCCTAAAGGTGAACTTCTCACTTCAAAATTTTCTTTTGTGTTATTATGCTTTAGAATGATTGTTGCTCTTTATTTTCTTCTTAAGTATTTCGAGGATGCAATTTCTTTAAGGAGGGGAGTCTGTAACAACCCGCATATTTTACGATTATATATTTAAATGTTTTATATAAATATAGCATCGATAATTGAATGTAAAGTCTTAAATATGACTTTTTGCAAATAGTCGAATCCAGACTCGAGACCACTTTCATTGAATTCAAAACGACGTATACAACTTGTTTGAGTATAAACATTGATATGTTTGGAGTTGATTAGGATTTTGTTATTTTCATTTGGGCTTTGGGTTGTTTTCTAGCCCACTAACCCAACAAGGTAACCCAAACTCTTCTACAAAACACCCTAACTCCTCTCCTCTTCATTCATTCCACTCACAATTTCCTAACATTCTAAGCAAAAGGAAAAATGGGGAAAAGAGGGGGAGTCAAAATTCCTAAGCCCTAGATTCTTAGGAAATTCAAATTTTAGTTCCAAAATCAAGGAGAAGCTTAGGTAAGCATGCTCTTCATTTTCTCCATCTAAATCCTTCTCCAATTTTCATAATTTCCTATAACCTAACTTAGGAAATATTTGCATATGATCATAGATTGGAGCTTCTAGAGTTGTGATTGAAGTGGAGTTGATCTTTCCTTGTTTTAGAGCTTCTCAATTGTTGTTTTTGAGTTTAAAGGTGAGTTCTTGAACTCATGTCTATTTCTATAGCTTTCATTGTTGTTAGGTATGAATTCCTAACATTTAATTCATGATCAATTGCTTTTAAATTGAATTAGTTTGGTGAATTTTCCAATTTATGTATTTTGAAGTCAAAATCTATGAAAATCCTACTATGGATAATTGGACATGTTGTTTGGAGTGTATTGAAGAGCCAATAGGTTTGGATTGTCGCTTGGAATAAATCCCTAGCCACTGCCGCTCATTCGATCGCTTTCGAGTTGATTTGGCCATCATTGGCCTAGGCAAATTTTGCGCCGAGCTTCAGCTCAGACGTTTGGGGAAGCACTTAAACATTTGGGTCATAGGAATAAAAATTCCAGACTTACAGCTCAGACGTCAAAGGTTATTCCCAGACGTGTGAGTAATCTGGATGAAAATTCCCAGACTCTCAGCTCAGACGTCTGGGAAAACCACCAGACGTCTAGCACTGTTAAATTTAGCCAATTTGCCTATATTTATGTTGGTTTCCGATTTATCGATTTTTGTTGATCCGGTTATTTATTGTCATTTATTATCGACTTTGATGACTTCTTTCTTGGATTTTTGGGAATATCCATTTGATGGATTCGATATTGATTTTCATGGTTTTAATTCACGTCGTCGTGTGTGAATTTTTGGTGATGGATTGTTTTCACAATCGTTTTTGTGATTTGTCACTTTAAAATACAAAGGTTTCTATATTAGTAGTAAATACTCAAATTCTTTCACAAAAATGATTTCAACATTACTTTTAATACAAAGCTCGTTTTTAAAACTGTTTTCCAATCTATTAGTATATACGAACCTTTACCTCATTCGTATGAGAAATACAATTAAATGACTTAGCAAAACAAGTGGTATGAAACGCTTGAGTTTACTTCATCGGTTAATTTTTTGACTTGTTCGATTGAAATCTTGTGACAATTTTCGAGTGGAAATCTACAATTTGTTCGTAAATATTTAAGTTAAGCCAGTGGTTATGGGACATGAAGCTAATTGTTTATTTACTTGCTTATTGTAGTTTGCACTTCTTATTGATCAATGATGATCATTTTATGGTTTAGACTAGTGATATGCGATGTCTCTTTGTCCACGTTGGGGACTGTACCCCGTTTTGTTGAGCTTTCTCTCATTTTTTATAGGCTAGCGACCTATGGGTTTTATGGAGTTTGGTGTTGTACTACATCGTTGTTCCGGCTTATTTGAGTTTAAGGATCCTCGGGCGTATCGTTGTACTACGTCGTTGCACCGGCTCTATGTGTTAGCGACCCATGGGATAGCGACCCATTTGTGATAAACGTGTTGGTGACTTTTCATGCTCCAGTTTGTGAGAGGCCTCCCTCTTTTGTGTTTTCTGGATTTCTAATTTTTTATTTCTGGAATTTTCGGTTTACCAATTTTTATGATTTGTATGATTTTTGTTGTCCTCATATATATTTGTCATATCTCTTATCCTATCTCATCTTATATGATATTTATAGCTAGACTGATCCGTTTATTATTTTTCTTCTTAAATAATACTTGGGTCAGACCAAGGTGTTTCAGGTGCTTCCACTTGACTTCTTATCATGGACTAGCTTCTGACTTTTGGCTAACTACTTTAGCTTAGTAGTTTTTTATACATTCGAGATAGAGACTCCTTGATGTATACATATTCTTTTGTCTAGCACATGTACCTATTCTTTTGTGACGTAGTGGATCTTTTAGGACCACTACTTTGATGTTCACTTCTATGTGCTATATTCATATCTATTTCCGTCTTAGTGATATGAAAATCTATCACTGATTTATGTTATGCTTACTTATATTTGTTTCCGAAGGCCACAGAGCCACTGTGTAGCAGCAATGAGTTTGTATTTGATATGTCAGATTTCCTCTTGAAATGAAGTGCATGACATACCATCATACATATCAGTACTCGCACAAAACAATTACACATATGGTCGCTCCTCAACAGCCTTATTCTTCATACTAATTGACGGCATTACCCGGTAGTGTCCTTGGTTAGTGTGAGTATAGAGGTGGGGCATCACATATCCTGAGTTCTATAGCATTTTAACCTGAATCTATAATACTCGGTCTGATCCGAGCATTATAATAAAATAACAGCTGAGTTGGTCTGGAAAACCAGCGTGAGAAAACACGCTCAAATGGAATTATTAACTTTTCAAAATCCTTTGAAAACATAGGTATCTCATAAGACCATGTCAAAATAAACATAACGGGTTTTTTTCTTACGATAACCAAAACAATTTTTATCAAAATCATCTGATATTATAATGGTGTCTATAGATAGTAAATAGAATATTGCTGAAATGCTTGTATCTCACGTTCCAGCATAGTTGGGCACAGTCAAAACCATATGGCGCTTATGGGAGAATGGATTCCATCGAATGACTAGGCTACTGGGGTACCGTCCGTCACTGTATACCTCTAGATCAATATATCGAGGACCACTCCGGAATCCCCTGGTACACAAGATCGGCCTACCTCTAACCTGGATAGACCGAATAAGATTACCCCACAGTTGGGATCAGCAACCGCCACACAGACGGATAAAAGGGACTCTAGATAGGGGTAAACAACCTTACTTTGGTGCAACCAACTTAGCTTTGCTGCATCTCCCATGTTTTAGTCATTCCCCGGTTGATGAGGCTCGAGGCTAAGCGTTACCTTTTAAAGAACACATTCACTTAGAATGCTCATTGTCCATCAATGACGATGTTCTGATAGCATTCATCCATACAAGTTGTCATGGGTTTGGACAGACCGAATCACCGTCTTTATCATCTTCACGGCATTCATTCATTACATTCAAACCGGATCGAAGTGGTTTTCAGATAATTAAATCCGATCTCGGTCTCTTCGAAACGATTAATGAAATTGGCCAAAATTTGATAGTCGGTTATTTAACTATCAATACACATCCGTAACAAACATCAGGCGTTATTATAAAATTTTCAAAATTTATCTCAAAATATTTTTATAAGATATTACTTTCGGTTCCTCAACATTTGGAAACAGTTTGTAACGACCCGATATTTTCAACCATTCACATCCATTATAAGTGTATAGCTAAACACTCATGCCGGAATTGAATTGCTCAAAATACCACGTTGTAGATAAAAATTTGGCAAATCTCAGAATATACAATAAATATAATCACAGATCACACACACAGAGTATTTAATAATGCAGCGGAAGTAAAAGAGATAGTAGTTCATGAAGCTACTATATAAATTTATTAGAGTTACATAAGATACAACAGAAGAAATAAAGTACCAAAGAAGTCTCAATACAAAGAAATCTTAGAAGTCTACTAATACAAGAGCTGAAAGGAACAACAGACTGCGAAAGATAAAACTTGACAAGTAGATAATCTCCAGTGATTCCAATCCCCGGAAAGTGGAAATCCAAATCTGTGAATAACTCAGGCTGACCCGAGCGTAAACAAAAATACAAACACTCGAGTCAGGACATACATACTTATACAATGTAAACCAACTCAAGTGAACTGTAGCAAAGGTACAAGTAACTTAGAAGATGCTTGGGACCGCCCATCCTTTAAGGATCTGTTAAACTATTTACTATGTAGTAATATACGCTATATACAGTAGTGTCTAATCAGCAAAGTATAATCATATAGAAAATAGTGTTAAGGGGATGGTGAACCTTAACGCGGTCGGATCTTTAAAACCAAAATCGTAGTGGGCTCGATATAAGGATATGACACGGCATGTGAGGCAATGCCAGGGTGGATACACCGTTTGCACTCCCGGACCGGTGGTGACGGCAAGCCAGCAGCTTCCACCCACCTCGAACAATACCCCCGAATCAAAGTGGCGCCACCGTATCGAATCACAAAAGTAATAGAATGGTTTCCGATGGAGCATGCTCGATGAAAGGGTGCGATCCTTTGTGTAGCCCGGTATAGCTCCTGTTTTAGTCATATATGCCAACTCACGGGAGTTGGGTCCACGTAATATACCTCGAGAACATCGCCACCATCCTACTTCATTCTGGAATCTCCACCGCGTACACAGTTGTTAAAGTGGTTTTCGGTATTGGCCGGCTATAAGACAATATCCGATCCCGGTCTCTTTAACAACCAATCGTTATTATAACCCGTAGTTATAACTTTAAAACAATATTTTATACCTCAAAATAAAATATCCCTTTCAATCCAAATCTTTATCAAAATAAAGATTAAATCATTTCCAAAACCATTTCAATATATCAACATACCATATCTTTCAAATTCAAATACTTATCAAAATAAATATCAAGTCATTTTT
Source organism: Allium cepa (assembly GCA_030765085.1). Classification (NCBI taxonomy): domain Eukaryota; kingdom Viridiplantae; phylum Streptophyta; class Magnoliopsida; order Asparagales; family Amaryllidaceae; genus Allium; species Allium cepa. The sequence goes on along the minus strand of CM060937.1, from coordinate 759,460,553 downwards.
AACCATTTCAATATATTAAATTATCATATCCTTTCAAAACTTCCTTTCAAATCATTTTATTGTCACAGTATCATATCTTTCAAAACTTCATTTTTAAATCATCATATCTTTCAAAAGCTTCATTTCAAAACATTTAATATATATCAAAATATCTTATCTTTCCAAAGCTTCATTTCAAAACATTTAATATATATCAAAATATCATATCTTTCCAAAGCTTCATTTCAAAATATTTAATATATATCAAAATATCATACCTTTCCAAAGCTTCATTTCAAAACATTTAATATATATCAAAATGTCATACCTTTCCAAAGCTTCATTTCAAAACATTTAATATATATCAAAATGTCATAGCTTTCCAAAGCTTCATTTCAAAACATTTAATATATATCAAAATGTTATATCTTTCCAAAGCTTCATTTCAAAACATTTAATATATATCAAAATATCATATCTTTCCAAAGCTTCATTTCAAAATATTTAATATATATCAAAATATCATATCTTTCCAAAGCTTCATTTGAAAACATCATGTAAGTGCAAATCCAAATATTCAACTTTAAATACCTTTTAAATTCAAAGATATCATTCCTTTATTATCATTCCAAATCACCTTCTATATAGCTAATATTTTAAATCAAAATAATTCATTTATACCATTTAAAATTTAAGTTTATATACTTTCAAATCAAGTGTTCAAATTTCCAAAGTTTTAAACCATTATGAGTTCATTTACTAAGTTAAAACCATAAGCATTGAAAATTTCAACCTTTTACAGCATTCAGAAAAAGGTGCTGAAAATTATACTTGAAAACATTTCAATTTAAACCATTTAAAAATTTAAAAAAAAATTGTATTTTAACATTCAAAGATGTTCATTAAATACTCTTTTAGTTAACAATTTTTATAAAGCAACATTTTATAATTAAATCAAATTTCACAAATCCACTTAATAAATTCAAGTGTAAACTTCCTATTTTTACATTTAACACTTTATTAACATTTACATTTTTCAAATTATCATTTCACAAATTAAACTAAATTCCCAGTTTATTTAATTAACTTAAAACTTTAAACAAAACCAAATTCCACATTTCCAAACCAAGTTGTATTTTAAAATTTCACTTTTAAGCATTCATTTACTTAACCATTTTAATTCATAGAAAAATCAATAATACTTTAATAAATCATTCAAATTCAAATTTAATCAAATTATAATATTTACCAATTTCCAATAAAATTAAATTTCCATTTTATTCATATAACTTAAATATCGTTTTTAACCAAAATTCCAAATTTCCAAACTTAAGTTATATTCAATAATCCAATTTAACCATTCATTAATTACATTTTTAACTCATAGAAAAATCATAATTTCTTTATTTTAAAACATTTCAAAATCTATTTAATTCAAATTTCACAAATTTATATTTTTAAAATACTTAAAAATATCCAAAAACACTTTATAAAATAACCACGGGTATGTATATAGTTTTCTAACCTAGGTCAAGTGATACGGATATGTATCATTTCAATCCGTATTTTAAAAAGAAAAATCCGGGTTCTATCATTTCAAACCCGCAATCCCAAGTTAAATAAAATAAATAAAAACCGTTCAGGCCTATCATTTCAGCCCATAACGATTCTTCCCTATTCTAAAGTCCGTTCGGGTATGTATCATTTCAACCTATGGTGATTTCTAATCTACAGGGAACTTGCAGTGTGATAAACATATATAAATGAACGATAACAACATATATATAATAACAGATGATATGACATGAAATTTAACAGGTTTAACATCATATGTAATTAATCACAGGCAGTTATAACATCATATACTTTTCTACACATTCAGTTGTTGTTGTTTCACAACTGCATAAGTATAAATGTCGTGTGAGCTTTACTCACCTTTTTAGCTGGAGATTGCAATACAAATGACATAAACGGATTCCAAAAGGCAAGATGACACAACAATAGACCCAAGTGGGAAGAGAACCAAGCTCAATGATCTTGTCACAAGCCATAAACAAAACCAAACATAAACATAGATTCAATACCCGATTGAATTGAAATAACTTTGGAATAAAAAGCAATATGAACACACGATCTTTTGCCTTGCTTTCTATTATTGTTTTGCATGGCCTAGGGATGTATTTGGCTCAGGTTTGGACATAGCATGGCTCAGGTATGAACATAAGAATGCATGGCTACAAGGCATTAAAGGTGGAGGGGTTACAACTTGAGAATGTTAAGGGTTTAAGGCAAAATAACATGTTTTTGGTCAACAAAAGGGCTCGGCCTTGGAGTGGTTTGGCTTGGCCATTCAAGTTTAGATCTGGAATGATGTTGGGGTGGTGTGTGGTGGTCTGGTCAGAGGTGGTGGTGGCTAGAGGTGGTGGTGGTGGTGGAAAATGAAGTGGTGAAGCAACAAGCCTCAAACTAGCATGTTTTCAAGGCATTGGTTGGATTTTGAGGGATTTGTCACCACGGATGGCTCTGATATGGTCATGACCTGGAGTGTAGGTGATGATGATGGCAGGGAATAGATGTAGAGAGTGGTGGCCATGGAAATAGTGAGGAGGCCATGCAAATAGAAGAAAGAAACAAGATAAAAGTATGGAAAAAGTAGAAGAAAAAGTGCAAAAGGAGGAGGTCATTACCCAATTTTTTCTCCTAGCCGTGAATGAATGAGAAGTGGAATTTTTTTAGTGAATGAAGACTGGAATACACGGCCAAACAAAGTAATATACACCCAAAATAAGTAAAGGCTAATAAATAAATAAAAACTGCCAAAGAGTAAACGGTAAAAGAAACGTCTTACGTTTCAAAAGTTTTTAAAATCTTTGGTATTTCCCTAATTTATTCATATAAATTTATATTACTGAAAGTAATAATGATTCCAGTCAAAATTTCAAAAATATAAAAAAATATAAGATATATATATAAATATTTATTAATTATATAAGGTTAAAATAAGAAAATAGCACAAAATTGCAAACTAGTCTAGAAAAATGGAAAATAAACAGAATGAACTTTGAAAAATTTATATGGACTTGTAAAAATATTTATAACAAAGATAAAAAAATAAAAGTAAAAATGCATTCACAAATAAATATATAAATTTAAATTTAAATATAATTTAAATAAAGAAAATAGCAGAAAAATGGAAACTAGGCTTTAAAATTTGGAAATAAATTCAATAAGCTTTGGAAAAATTCAAACATCACTTTAAAAATATTTAAAAGACAAAATATACTTAAAATAACATATTTACACAAAAAAAATTTATTTTTAAAGAAAATAGAAAAAGATATAAAGAAATTGCTTAAAAATTCAAACAGTGTCCAAAAACTACAAATAAATCACCATTGACTTTGGAAAATTGTTTACTTCATTTAAAAATTATTGTAATACAAAAATATGAATACAATAACATATTTACACATTAATATGACAAGGAAAATATAATCTATATAATTTAAAATAGACAAAATTGCAAAATAAAACAAATTATACTCAAAATTCAGATGTACATAATTTTCACAGTTTAATTCCGTTTCCAACGAAACGAAAAGCAGTGTTCAAGTTATTTCATCTATTTTCATAATAAAAGATAAAATTAAGATTTAAAATAATTTAAATTTGAAACTTTTAAAAAGTCACAGTTTGAACAGTTTGACCAGAAATTCGCTTTATAGTAAAATATTCAAATTATACTAATTTGAACTATAAATCGCTTAAAAATCAACATTTATATTTAAAAATGAAATGTTTGAAATAAAAATAAATTTAAAATAGTTAAAATAAAATAAAGTCAAATTTAAAATATATAGGCAAAATCTAGGGTTGTTACACTCTCCCCCACTCAAAACTTTTCGTCCCCGAAAAGGAATGAGGTACGAGAAAGCAAAGACAAGGATAGAGTGAAATAGGATTAAGATAGGATGACAAGGAGATTGAAATTATACCTGATAACTATTGTTATAGGTAAGTTTAACAAGGTGCAGATTATTAAAGATTATAGAAAGATTTCTAAACAGAAAGATTATAGAAAGATGCATATACCAGTCTATAGCAAGATACAGATGATAAGGACAACCAAAAGATAGTTTGACAAACAAAATAAGGAAATAAATTTGAAAGCATGGAAATTTCAACTTAAATTTTTTCTCTTTTTTTTCATAAGTTAAATAAATCATTAACTATCTCAAATTTCATTATCTTATTGTCCAATCATCTTGAATTAGCAATTTTTAAAACCATGGGTTTGAAAAATAATCATTTATTACACTCACAATGTACTTAATAAATTTTATTCTTCTTTATTCCTAATTAAAATTAGATTTATTCCTCTAATTATATTTATCACTCATGTTAAATATGCTTACACTTATTATAACTGCTTTATTTTATTCTTAGTTCTTCTAACACTATTTTATTGTAAGTTATTCAATTACCCTTTATTATATTTACCTCTGTTAATCGTTTTATAACTAAAGTTTAAGTGTATAACCTTTATTATAACCACTCAAATTTATTTATAAATCTTTTTATATTGTATATTATCCATTTACACTGTTAACGTCTGAAATTAAGGTAAGTCATATTGGAATGCAATTGAGTATTATACAAATAAAACTTTCCAATTCAATTATCTCAAGTTTGAATTATTTATCCAAAATTTTGATTTTCTTTTTATAATTGAATTTAAGAATTAAATTTCTGATTTCTTCAAACCATTTAGAGATAACTAAAAGGTATGTACATAGTTTATCAAATCAAATTTAAATCATATATCTATATATATTATAAATCAAGTCATATTTTAGAAATTCAAATCAATTTGATTTCCCAAAACATAGCTGTAGCAAGACTACAGGGCGTTCTCTTCATTTCGAAACTCGAAAATGAATGTCGATGATGTCGCGGTCATCACCGAAGTTATTTTCCAGCGACAAAGAGAAGAGCACTAAAATTTTAAACTTTTAAAATTCTTTGAAAATAAATTTCTATTCAAAAATACTTTAAATAATATAACCTTTTAAAACTTTAAATACAAGGTTTGAAACCATCGGGAATTAAATTCTTAGATTTCTTGTTCTAAATTCATTTCAGTTCCCAAATCAATTTATAACTATCTATAAATTCATTTATAGAACAATAAATGATAAATCAAGCATTATCACTTCAAATAATCAATTTAAATCAGTTTATTACGTTCCATAAATTTACTTATATATCAAAATTTATTTCATTAACCAAATTTTAAAATAATATTGTGTCAGTTTGTTCTGTCAAAGAGTTTTAGAAATCCTATCGATAGGTTGATCAGACGAATCGATCGGAAACCCAAATCAACATCAACAACCCAAACAACACAATATATAAAACAAAACATAGATATACAAGTACAATTTAAAATGTTTGGAAGAATAGATTGGAAACAAAAGACAAGATGATTAAATAACAGAGTAGGGAGGTGGGTAAGCTTAAATAAATCGCGGGCAACCTTAACCGGGCCAACCGTGACTTAAAGAATAAGATCAATGTGGATTTTTCTGGGGTAAATCTACATTCGATCTCAAGAGTTAGAGTTTGGGATAACAAAAGATATTAGCATCTAAACCAAGGATAGATATAAATCACTGCTGAATCGATGCTAATTGTAGAGGAGTTTCACCCTTTTACAATTCAATTTTAGAGATTGGCGGGACTGCCAACTCAATATAAAGATCATTCGAAGCAGAGTTATGGGATACTCTAGAATCAAAAGAAGATGAATAGTGAGGGACATGAATGGATTTTGGAACCGTAGGGAACGTTCCAAAATTCAAAGGAATCGAGTCAAAAAGTAAGAGATTCAAACTCGAAAGAAAGTGATTCTGCAAATACATTCACTCCATATGCTGAGTTTTGCCTAGAGCTACCAAAGCTTTGATACCAACTATAACGGCCCGATATTTTCAACCATTCGCATCCATTATAAGTGTATAGGTAGACACTCATGCCGGAGTTGAATTGCTCAAAATACTGCGTTGTAAATAAAAATTTGGCAAATCTCAAAATATGCAATAAATATAATTACAGATCACAGACACAGAGTATTTAATAATGCAGCGGAAGTAAAAGAGATAGTAGTTCATGAAGCTACTATATAAATTTATCATAGTTACATAAGATACAACAGAAGAAATAAAGTACAAAAGAAGTCTCAATACAAAGAAATCTTAGAAGTCTACTAATACAAGAGCTGAAAGGAACAACAGACTGCGAAAGATAAAACTTGACAAGTAGATAGTCTCCAGTGATTCCAATCTCCAAAAAGTGGAAATCCAAATCTGTGAATAACTCAGGCTGACCCGAGCGTAAATAAAAATACAAACACTCGAGTCAGGACATACATACCTATACAATGTAAACCAACTCAAGTGAACTGTGGCAAAGGTACAAGTAACTTAGAAGATGCTTGGGACAGCCCATCCTCTAAGGATCCGTTAAACTATTTACTATGTAGTAATAACTCTACAGTAGTGTCTAATCAGTAAAGTATAATCATATAGGAAATAGCGTTAAGGGGATGGTGAACCTTAACGCGGTCGGATCTTTAAAACCAAAATCGTAGTGGGCTCGATATAAGGATATGACACGGCACGCGAGGTAATGCCAGGGTGGATACACCATTTGCACTCGCGTACCAGTGGTGACGGCAAGCCAGCAGCTTCCTCCCACCTCGAACAATACCCCGGAATCAAAGTGGCGCCACCGTATCGAATCACAAAAGTAATAGAATGGTTTCCGATGAAGCATGCATGATGAAAGGGTGCGACCCTTTGTGTAGCCCGGTGTAGCTCCTGTTTTAGTCATATATGCCAACTCACGGGAGTTGGGTCCACGTAATATACCTCGAGAACGTCGCCACCATCCTACTTCATTCTGGAATCTCTACCGCGTACACAGTTGTTAAAGTGGTTTTCGGTATTGGCCGGCTATAAGACAATATCCGATCCCAGTCTCTTTAACAACCAATCGTTATTATAACCCGTGGTTATAACTTTAAAACAATATTTTATACCTTAAAATAAAATATCCCTTTCAATCCAAATCTTTATCAAAATAAAGATTAAATAATTTCCAAAACCATTTCAATATATAAACATACCATATCTTTCAAATTCAAATATTTATCAAAATAAATATCAAGCCATTTATAACCATTTCAATATATTAAATTATCATATCCTTTCAAAACTTCCTTTCTAATCATTTTATTATCACTGTTAACGCTAAAATTTGAACGCTAACACCCCGGTGTATGAAGTGAGATCGTGAAAGCACCACCCGATAGCTCGGGAACAGATTATAAGCAGATAATAGTGAAAAAACAGTAAACAACAGCAATTTTATAGTGGTTCGGCTTAAGAGAGAGCCTACGTCCACTTTGAATATATTTATTGACGATTTGATTACAAGTCAATGCAGTTACACTTTGATTACAACACACTTTGAGTTTCAAGTGACTTAGAACAAGTAGCCTAAACTTCAATGTTGATCCAAATCTTTGAACACATGTTAGACATGTTTGATTTCTTCGTGAAGTTCCTTGAAGGTGTTGAAGTAGTTCAGAATGCAGCAGAGTAACGGCGCTTGAAATGAATGAGCCAAAAGTCCCCTTTTGGTTGGAACTAGGGTTGTATTTATAGGCATTTCTCGGAGTTAGGTCGTAAGTCGTGACCGACCTAAGTTAGGTCGTACGTCGTGACTGACCTAAGATGCACTGGCTTCTCTTTCACAAGAACACGCATGCTGGTTTTCACAAGTCCTAGGTCGTGAGCGACCTATCATAGGCCGTAGGTCGCAAGCTTTTTCCTGAAGATGGTTGGATAGCATTGCACTTAACTCTGGAACGAGCTAGTAAGCAGTAGGTCGTGGTCGACTTAACAGATCAGGGTATAAGTGAAGCGGCATAGGGATTTTATTTCATCTTCTTAGGTCGCAAGCGACCTACTATAGGTCGTTAAGTCGTTATCCTTTTTAAGTCGCTCCATACTTTAGATCGGTACATATCTTTAGGTCGTGTTGAACATTTTGTAGTTAGGTCGTTCCACCTTTAGGTCGTAAGGTCGCTAAGACAATTATGTCATTAGGTCGTTGAGGCTATTAGGTCGTCAAGTCCTCTTAGGTCGTTGGGGTGCTGAGTTATAGGTCGCGGAGTTTTAGGTCGTTATGTTTTAGGTCGCGGCAGAAGTAGGAGTTAACATTTGCCCCTCGAAGTGCAGGCCTATGCCATAGGTCGTGTGCTTCGACTTAATTTTGCTAGGTCGTGAGCGACCTAAAACATATACTAACTCGCGCGTCTGCTTGTCTTCTTCTTTCAGCCCCATATAAATTCGTTAAGTCGCTACACCCTCTTTACACACCTGCTTCAATTTCCTATGCCACCATTAACAAAATTCTACGATTTTAAAGACAAATTCAAGTTAATCATTCAGCGATTCATCCTTGCTATCAAATTACGTAAGTATCTTCGATCTTTATCCATTCCATGGTCACCATCGAACCACGAACTCTAACTTCCAAACCCCAGACCAATTTTGTGCGTCGTGCTTCACTTTGAGTCAGGTTGTGATCGATTTTTGATCGTCTCTGGTTACTGTTGTTGTTGTGATTCACGAACGCACAGTAGTGAGTTAGAGTTATGATAGATCGGAGATATGTTGAATTGGTTTTCGAGTGATTTGGTGGTATGAGAAGATGACGAACTTCGTTAATAGGATGATGGATTTCGTGATGTTGGCGTTAACGGGTTAATGGATTCTCAGCTACACGGGTAACGGAGGAGATGACGTGGCAGCGTGTGAATGGAGGATCGACCTTAGGGCTGTCTGCTTGAATACTAACCATGTGACCTAACTTCTTAGCGATCTAACTTTGTAATGACCTAAGTTCTTGCGGCATTGATTTTAGGTCGTGGCCGACCTTAGACTTGAATTCCTGTGGCACAGAAGTTAGGTCGCTGCCGACCTAGTACTTGGATGGTTTGCACATGAACTTTGAACCGAACGACCTAACAGCTTAGCAACTTATCACCTTTGAATGACTGCATAGGGACTTAACACATCAACGACCTATCTTTTGCGACATAAGCTTTAGGTCGCGGCCGAGTTAGGACATGAACAGATTTGCATTGAGCGACTTAAGTTAACCCCGACCTAGGTTAGGTCACCAGACGACCTAGGACTTGACAAATTTGCACATGAATTCCAAGCAGCACGACTTAACAAATTAACGACCTAACTCCTTTGCGGCATAGGCTTTAGGTCGTGGCCGAGCTAGGACTTGAACAAATCTGCATTGCTTTGAAATCCTTTAACTTGCACGGTGCGACCTAATATAGCTTTGACCTATGCTAAGTCGCAGGGTACAGTCTGGATGACCTATGTCTTGTAAAATTTTGAGAGAATTTGATTGAACTACTTGGACTCGAGTCATTTGAAATTCATTACATTCCTTTGCAGATTGCTCTAACTTTTAATTTAACAACCTGTTTAAACATAACATTTGCAGAAAAGTGGGACGAATATACTGTCACTGACCGCCCACATCGAATGACAGATTAGTCGATAAAGAATAATCAACTTAAATGAATTGTGTGAGTGAAATGCTGTGAATCAACCGACTTAAATGAAGTGTTAAAGCAAAGCTAAAATTTTGCTTGAATTAACACTGCACTCGAGTTTTAAATTAACAAGTCCTGAAATCTCACAATCAATCAGTTGTCAACTAGCTTAATTTCAGTTATTTTGCTTGTTATTTTTATTAGTTTTGCACAACACTTCACACTTTTAGGAAACGTGCACCTTCACATCTGAACATCCAGTTGCTTGTATAGAATGACGGTTCAACAAGAAGAGATGATAGAACACGTCGAAGGGGCTCCTCTGATTGCTATTCCACTAGAGAACCCTCCGGAAAGAACTCCTACCCTTCTGAAACAGCGGGTGCTTAATCAATTATGCGTTCAATTTGGCATTGCCGAGGCAGAAGTTTTACTCCCTTGACCAAATGATTTTGCTGATAGACCACCTTCCGGCTTTGTTGCCATTAATCACCAAATGTGCTTAAGTGGAGTAATTCCTCCCTTTAATGAATTTCTTCAACAAATCCTTCTTCGACTGACGATCTCTCCTTTCCACCTGCATCCCAATGGCTATGCCATTTTGATGGGATTGTGCGTTCTGTTCAGGAGAACTCTTGACCGTCTTCCGAGTTTTGAGGAAATCTGTTACCTGTGCACTTTTGCGAAGAACAAGGACCACCCTTCGATTGTACTTGTAAGAGGTGCGAGGAACCGTAAACTAATTTTGGATTTGCCGGAGAGTGCACATGGTTTTTTGAATCAATTCTTCTATATTCGTTGCCCTGCAGGATTTTACACAGACTGGAGAATAGGAAGTGAGATCTTTTTTCCCTTCTCTCTTCAATTTCATTTTAAGTTTTTCATGGTTCGTATTGCTAGATGCTGATTCCATTCCTTATTTTTACAGCACTTCCTCCTCCTTCTAGAGATTCCAGTCATAAACCAGTCTTTGAGAGGCTAAGCATTGTGACAGCTGAAGAGAGGAGCGTAAAATTCCTATTGACAGATGAACTTCTTCATCGGTTTGAGCTTTTACATTCTTCCCGTTCTACTCAACTTCATGAAGTTCCGACTGAAGTTCCCGATTCTCCGATGAAAACTCCTGATGCCCCAGTCTCTATTAAAGAGCACATGCGGGGAGGAACCTCTATAGAAACTTCACTAGTAAAATGTTCCACTCCAAGGGATGATGCGGAGCCATCTGAAAAGCCTGCACTTGCCCCCATAACTGAAGAAGAGGAGTCCCTTCCTCATACTGATAAGAACGTTGATCTTGGAGTTGATATTTTTGGGAGTTTAAGTGACATAATGGTCACTTCTCAAGAACTTTTTAGGGATGAAGTTTCCAAAACTGTCTCTTCTGTAATTGAGGCGACATCTTCTCTACAACAAATGTCAACCCCTTCTACTCAAGTTATCACTACCTCTACTCCACAGAGTGGTCTGTAACTTGATGCATGTAGCTTACACGTTACACAACACTTAGGATTTTTCAGCACTTCTACGCATTCATCTTCTTATACTTTAAAGATTTCTAAAGCTTATTATTTTTATTCCAGATTCTCTAATGGGGCGCAGCATTTCATATTATGATGATTTCCAGTGCTACGGGAGGCATAGCCAATATGATTATAGGCGTCACCTCCCTTCTTACAGAGAATCGGATGAAGAGAGGGCCATCAGGAAAGCAGACGAGAGACGAGCATATGAAGAACGTCACCGAAGAGAACAAGAAAGACATGACCCTCCACACAGAGATGATGATACCCAAAAAAGAAAGACTCACGATGAGTGAGGTAAAGGTCACATGGAAGATTCTTCTAGCAAGCGGGCTAAACTTACTGAAGAAACAATGCCGACAGTTTCTCAAAATGTTCCTGCTCAATCTCCTGCCCCCGTTCGTTTCGACATTCAAATAATCATCAACCGGCCCGCATACCAAGTTGGGCAAGGTCCTCCCACTCTTTAAAGTCGATTCCCTCAGTGGTGCCTGAGAGAGGTTCGATTTGATCTCGACTTGGTTCCTCTGGACAAATCGGCTATGCTGCGAAATCTTGATACTGTCAGGATTGATATTGAAAGAATGTCGAACTGGCAAAAACTTGTCGACGAGCTTCAGAGGGTTAACCGAGCCAATCTCGAGGCCATGCTCACAATGGAGAACGATAAGGCTGAGTGGCAGAAGACTCTCGAACAGCATGACGCCGAAATGAGAAGTATTGCTTCCTATAATGAAAAGCTGGAAGCAGAAGTAGAAAAGCTTAAGGAAGAATTAGCTACTTCGTCTACTCTCTATTCTCAAAAGGAGAGAATGCTTCAGCAACAAGTACGAGATGCGCATGCCAGTCAAAGGGCAGTCGAAGATAAGCTTACACACAAGGAGAAGGTCATAGAAGAATATCGCGCTGAAACTTTACAGCTGCGAGAGCAGACCGGCTCTCAAAGCTTGGAGATAGAGATGTTAAAAGCTCGACTTGCTATGGCCGAAAAGGAGCGTGACGAGGCTGTTGCTGGTAAACTCGCGGCCGAAGAGGCCCATCAAGCAACCAAAGCTGACATTAGCTCCACATTATTTGATTTTTATCTGCACAGCATTTTGGGGCGTGGCAGCCTTGCCTTTCTAGGCCCTAAGTATGAAATTACACTAGCTGAAGTTTGGGAGGCAGCACTCGATATGCTAGGTGGTAAAGGTGCTGGCTACGCTGAGACAGCTCTTGAAGAGCATTATCTCGATGATGATGCCCGCGCCGCTCTTGCCAAGGGAAAAGTGCAACTCGCCAGAGTACGGGCCGGAATGGCGGAAGGGGAATGTTCTGAAAAAGAAATACCACCTACCACTTCTGAACGTCCTTTAGTTTCTTCCGAAGTTGACATTACAGGTTCCAGTGCTCATTCGCTGCCTCCTACAAGAACCGGGGTAATTACCCCTACTGATGATGAGGCTTTGGAGGATATCGGGGCTCAAAATTATGAGATTGAACTAACGAAGCAAACATCTTCAGGTAATTTTGACATTGGTCCGATTCAGGTGGATCGCTTGCTTTCTCCTCAAAAGTTTGATGAGCTTCTCGATTACTTCTTGAATCTCGACGAACCCATATCTCCCTTCTTTCGGGGAGATACTAATATTTTTAATTTCTCTTCTTCTGCAGTTGAAACACCAAGTGCTGTGCAGACTTCACTTCCTCCGGTTATCCCTCCTCCGTCTCTTCAGGTGACTCCTCCTTCTGCTTCACAGCCCGGGTCACAAGAGGAGCAGATTGAGGCTCTTCATGGCTTGGATGACCCTATCGCTTCGCAAGAGCAGAAAGACGAGGGACTTGAAGGAGGCGAGATCTCTCCGGAGCGGACTCCTTCTGATGACGTAGTTTTGTCCGCTCTTGTTACTCCAGGGAGTGAGTCTTCTTCGAAGAGAAGAAAGAAGCACGGAACATCGAAGAGGAGGGGGAAGAAAATCATTGCTACTGAAGAAGAACCGGAAGTTGCACCGGTTGCACCTCCCTCTCCTTCTTCCCTTATGCCTGTAGATAGACCTGAAAAGCTAATCATTCGGCCGGGCAAAGGGTCCAAAGGTGGTAAGAAGAAGTGAAGAGTCGGGCTTCGGGCTTTTTGATTCCTTTTTTGTGTAATGGTCGGGTGTTGTGCAGGCACCGGCACCTGCTTTTTCATTTTGAAACCTGTATCTGCAATTGAATAAAATGATCCTTTGTTTGTACAGACTCTTGTTTGAATTTGAGAATGCATTTATTATTCATTTTTGCACAAGTTTATTTATATGATATTGCGGTGAGCTTGTGGTATGTTGTTTGAGCATACTTTACCGATGTAGCTATACCATTTTGTATGCAACTATACCATGTTGCCCCCATACCATAAGCTTGCTGCAATATTGTATACTTTGAGGGGACTTGCACTCTTATTTTCTGAAGAATAATTACTTCATTCTTGAAGAAATTATTCGTAGAGTACAACTTCCTTCATATAAGTTTTTACGCTTTGTCCTTCGAAGAAATCACTTTTTTTTTGCTTATGTACGCATTTTGCCAAGTGAATTCTTCTATGTGGTAAAGCGGGCCTCTGAAGGGTACTTTTACTTTCTTCCTCTTTTTTTTTTTTTTTTTTTGAGGAAGGTTATTTTCTAGAATAGGTAAATCACTCTTCCTTTGAAAGTTAAAGTATGCTCTTGATGAGGATTTTTTTTTTTAAATAGAAATTTGTACCTCTGAGGAGGGATTTCTCACGTTTCAACACTTGGAAGTTTTATTTCAATCTTGGTGAAACGTGTACCTCCAAAGAGTTGTGCCTTTGAAGAAAGCCTTTTCACGTTTCAACACTTGGAAGTTTTATTTCAATCTCGGTGAAACGTGGGCTTCCGAAGAGGTCTTTCTTTTTGATTGTGTCCCCGGGAGGGGGTTGTACCTCTGAGGAGGGATTTTTCACGTTTCAACACTTGGAAGTTTTATTTCAATCTTGGTGAAACGTGTACCTCTAAAGAGTTGTGCCTTTGAAGAAAGCCCTTTCACGTTTCAACACTTGGAAGTTTTATTTCAATCTCGGTGAAACGTGGGCTTCCAGAAAGGTCTTTATTTTGTTTTGCATTTCAACTTTGGTGAAGTGAAATTCCGAAGAGCGGCTGTTACACTTCAACTCCTGGTGAAATGGGCCTCCGAAGAGGGCTTTTATTTTTTTTGCATTTCAACTCTGGTGAAGTGAAATTCCGAAGAGCGGTCATAACACTTCAACTCCTGGTGAAATGGGCCTCCGAAGAGGGCTTTTATTTTGTTTGCATTTCAACTCTGGTGAAGTGAAATTCCGAAGAGCGGTTGTTACACTCCAACTCCTGGTGAAATGTGCCTCAGAGAGGGTTTTCATCGCCTGGAAGTTACTCTCTCATGGTTGGAGGGTCATGACTCTTCCAATCTTTTTTGTTGAGTAGAGAACTTTCTTTTTTGTGGCGTATGACCCATTAGAGGTCTTTATCCTCCGAAGAGTTGTGCCTCCGAAGAGGACTTGTGCTGCCGATGATGACTTTGGTTGTTCCCTTGTCCACTTGCTTATGCCTTTTCAGCGATCCTCTTTTTTTTTCAAGTAACTTGTTAAATCCAAGGAAGTGTACTTCATTGTCAGGCAAGTTCGCGAGAACGAGCATCAGCTTCTTAATTGGATGTTTGTTTGTTCAAACGATCACAATTTATTAGCAGAGGCCCGTTTCTGTCGAAATCATAGGCCGTTCAATTGAAGTACTTCCTATCTAGGATTTGAATTCGGAGCTTTTGTGACTTGAAATTTGGCGAGAATCACTTGGTCTTATTATGTGCAAGTTTCACTTCCATTGTCTGCAAAAATTTAAATCGACATTTCAGCAATACATTCTATGTACTTTTTATATCGATAATAAAGCAAACATGTAATAATAATAAGGAACACAAGATTTATAGTGGTTCGGCCAGGAAATTGGGCCTACATCCACTTTATATTTTTTATTATTTACTTGCATCAGTTTTACAATTGCCTTCAATTACAAGAATCATACATTCATAATTATTTTTACAATATTTCAACAAAATTTTCAAGTAAAGTATGGACGCAAATGATTGCTGTTCCATGCCCTTGGAATTTGATCTCCTTCAACAGTAGTGAGTTTGAATGTGCCGTCAAGAAGCTTCTGACCTATGACATACGGTCCTTCCCAATTTGGCCCAAACACACCTGTCGCTGTCATAATTCTCTTCAGGACTAGGTCTCCAATCTCAAAGTTGCGTTGGCGAACTTTGGAATTGAAATGTCTGGCTATCCTTTGCTAATGAGCTGCAATTCTGAGATTAGCCTCATCTCTTTTTTCATCAAGGAGATCTAGCGCTTCAAGCTGTAGCTTTTCGTTTTCTGCTTGATTGAAATGGATTCTTCTATGTGAAGGGACCTCTATTTCTACCGGAATCATTGCCTCTGATCCGTACGCTAATGAAAACGGGGTGTGCCCAGTCGCAGTTTTGTGAGTGGTTCTGTATGCCCATAGTGCCAGTGGTAGCTTATCGACCCAACCACATTTTGCTCTTTCAAGTTGCTTTTTGATGGTTGACTTAATAATTTTGTTCACGGCTTCCACTTGCCCGTTTGCCTGCGGATGAGCCACTGCTGAGAAGCTTTTTCGGATTTTGAATTGCTTGCAAAAATCTTGGAATTCTTCACTTTCAAACTGAGTACCATTGTCTGTAATTATTTTTTGAGGCACACCGTATCTGCAAATGATGTTTTTAGTCACAAAACTTATCATCTTCTTTGAGGTGGTAGTAGCCAGTGGTTCAGCTTCTGCCCACTTAGTAAAATAATCTACAGCAACAATGGCATATTTAATTCCAGATTTGGCAGTTGGTAACGGTCCTACAAGGTCTATCCCCCATATTGCAAACGGCCATGGACTGACCATCTGTGTGAGTTCAGTGGAAGGAGCTCTAGGAATTTTGGCGAATCTTTGGCATCTGTCACATTTTCGGGAATACTCTGCTACATCTCGATTAATTTCTGGCAAAAAATATCCGTATCGGAGAATTTTCTTTGCTAATGTTTGGCCACCTGAATGATCACCACACTCTCCTCCGTGTACCTCTGCTAGGATTGCTTTGGACTCTTCCCTGGATACACATCGAAGTAATGGCATTGAGAATCCCCGTCTGTATAATCGGCCATCCTGGATTATGTATCGAGAGGCTTTTCTTAGTAGCTTTTGTCGTTCTTTTGAGTTCCCTGGTAAGGATCCATTGAGCAGATATTCTGTTATCGGAGTCATCCATGATTCTTGCTCTTGAGACATGCTCATGATCCAATCAATGTCCATCTCATCAATGCTAGGAGTCGACAGGACCTCCACTGGAGTTAACCCCAGAAATTGAGCTTCGCCTGTGCTAGAATACTTTGCGAGAGAATCTGCTTTCACGTTTTCTTCTCGAGGAATGTGACTTATCATGTAATGATCGAAATCACCCAGGAGTTCCCAAGCCTTTGACAAGTAGGCGGGCAGATTCCCCCCTTTTGCTTGGAATTCCTTTTTGACTTGGCATACAATAAGCTGAGAATCACTGAATATCTGCAACGCTCGGATGTTTAATTCTTTAGCAATCCTTAAGCCAGCGATAAGGGCTTCGTATTCTGCTTCATTGTTTGTTGAAGGAAATTCCAATCTTAGTGCATAGCATAATGATCGGCCTTCAGGGGTCTCAAGTACAACTCCGGCTCCAGAACAGTAGCCGTTTCTCGCACCATCGACATATAACTTCCATTGGATTGGGGAATCGTCGACCGTTTTCTCCTCACTGTTACCCTTATCTGTGAATTCTGCGATGAAATCCGCTAAAGCTTGTCCATTGATTGCTTTTCGGGGATGATAAGTGATGTCATACTGACTGAGTTCAATATTCCACTTTAGAAGACGACCCGAAGTCTCAGGGCGAAACAGGACTTGCTTTAAAGGTTGATCAGTGAGGACTCTGATAGGATGAGCTTGAAAATATTGCCTCAACTTTCTAGATGCAATTAGTAGGCAATAGGCGAGTTTTTCCAACTTAGAGTAATTCATCTCTGCCCAGTGAGTCTTTTGCTGATATGGTAAACTGGATGTTGAATCCTTTTGTCTTCTCGTATCAGCGCTGCACTTAAAGCATGAGATGATACTGCCAAGTATATAAGAAGATCCTCGCCATCGCCAGGCCTAGAAAGTATTGGAGGCGTTTCCATATGGCGAATCAATTCATCAAAGGCTTTTTGGTATTCGGGAGTCCGATCGAAATTTTTCTTTCCTTTCTTTAGGGCGTCAAAGAATGGGATGCATTTATCTGTGGCTTTGGAAATGAACCGACTCAAGGCGGCGACTTTTCCATTGAGACTTTGCAATCCTTCTTTGTTCTAGGGGCTTTGACTTCTTTCAATGCAGTAATTTGAGCTGGACTGGCCTCAATGCCCCTAGCGCTCACGATGAAACCTAAAAACTTGCCGGATTCCACTCCAAATGAACATTTCAAAGGATTGAGCTTCATTCTGTATTTTCGGAGGACTGCGAACATGTCCGCTTAGTGTTCTATGTGATCCACTGCTTTCTTAGACTTTACTAACATGTCATCGACGTAGACTTCCATAGTCTTGCCTAATTGCTGTTTGAACATAGCATTAACAAGTCTTTGGTATGTTGCCCCTGCATTCTTTAGCACGAAGGGCATAACTCTGTAGCAGTAAAGACCAATGTCGGTGATAAAGCTCGTGTCCTCCTGATCTGGCTCATGCATCATAATCTGGTTATATCTGGAGTAAGCATCCATAAAAGATAACAATTCGTGTCCCGCTGTTCCGTCTACCAGTTGATCGATTCTGGGTAATGGGAAGCAATCTTTGGAGCAGGCCTTGTTTAGATCTGAAAAATCGATGCATACTCTCCATTTTCCATTGGCTTTCTTAACCAGCACTGGATTTGAAACCCAATTCGGATAGGTAGATTCTTTGATAAAATTATTCTCCATGAGCCGATCAACTTCTTCTTTTAATGCCGCCGACCTTTCTGGACCTTGAGTTCTCCTTTTCTGTTTCACAGGTGTAAATTTTGGATCTATATTTAGAGCATGCACTGCAACTTCTGGGGATATTCCGCACATATCGGCATGAGTCCAAGCAAAAACATCCAGATTTGCCTTTAAAAAAGATATTAAGATATTCTGAATTGACACATTAAGTTGTGAACCCACATTCAACACCTTGTTTGGGTCCTTTGGGTCAACAGGTATTGGTATCGTCGTTTCCACTGGTACCGCTCTATTTTCCCCTGCACTGACTTTTCTAGGGTCCATCTCTTTCCTTGCTCTGCTGTGCTCGCCAGTGTAGGGTCCGCCATGTAATTGCTACAAGGCTAGTTCTTTGATGCGGACTGGGGCTACCGCATTCTTTCCCATTTCTCTTTTTCTGGTTTCTCGTAGCTCTGTCAGATAACACTCTCGCCCAGCATTTTGATCCCCTTTTATAACTCCTACTCCATTGTCTGTAGGGAATTTAATAGTGAGGCACCACGGGGCAAGAACAGCTTTGAACGCTGCCAGAGTTGGACGACCAAGGAAAGCATTGTAAGTAGAAAATTCGTCGACAATCACAAAAGTTTGCTTGCGGACCATTTTTCTCTCTCCTTCTCCAAGTTCCACAAACAAATCAATGATTCCTACCGCTGTTTTGGCTCCCTAGTGAAGCCAGCGATTTTCTGCGATGAGGCTTGCACATCAGCCGTAGGGATCTTCATTTGGTCGAATGTTTTCTTGAAGAGGCTATTGCAGGATGCGCCACAATAAATGAGAACTCTTCTGACAATAGCTGGCCCGATACCAGCCGAGATGACTAAGGGATCCAAGGTAGGAGCTTCAATACCTGCGGAATCCCTAGCTTTGAACACAATATCATCATCAAGAGTTCTTTGTTGCTTCAAGGGCGTAGCACCTTCCAAAATGAATACATCTTCCTCGGTCGGTACATACTTTAAAGCTCGGGTATACCTTTCCATCTCACCCCAGCTTCTGCCTGCTGGGTGAGGTCCTCCTGTAATGACATTGATAATGGGCCTTCCAGATTCATGCCCTGCAGCCTTCTCACTCGTCCTAAGCTGATGAGTAGGAGCCTGTTGCCCCTGACTAGATGAAGCAGGATTGTTGCTATTCTTTTTCACAAATTGCTGCAGTTTGTTTTCCCTTAGCAACTCTTCAATCAGATTTTTCAACTGGCGGCATTCGTCGGTCTCGTGACCGGGTTGATTATGGAAGCGGCAGAACTTCCAACTCTGTATAGCCTTTTTCCCGGTCCTTAGAGGAGGACGTTTAGGAAAGTCAACAGAATCTTTAGTGGCAAGGTAGATACGCTCCGGCGTATCTGATAAAGGAGTATATTCTGATGGCTTGAAGGATCGGGGCTTCTTCAGATTACTCTGCTTCTTCCCATTGTTATTTTCCCTTTTTTTCCCTACAGATTCATCCTTGCATGGAGCAACAGTGTTATCTTCATCTTTTTCCAACACTGTCTTTACCGGTACGGGACGGCTTTCTAAGCGTATGAATTCATCTGCTTTTTTATAGAATTTTTCAAGGGAATTTGGTTCCTTCATGTTTAGCCATTTCCCAAATTCGCTCGACTTGTCAATACCCTTCATCAGATAAGTCGATATCATTCGCGGTTCTGCATTGTCCACCTCAGCTAGCGCTATATTAAAGCAGTTTAAGAAAGATCTGATAGTCTCTCCTGGATTCTGCTCCAAACTTGACAGTGACATGATATCCTTGGCTTTTGAGGCGTATAGTCTGAACTGCTCCTTGAATTTCCGGGTTAAGTCAGAAAACTGATCTATAGATCGGACTGGAAGTTTGGTGAACCAAAGCAGAGCTACACCTTCGAGATACACAGGAAAATTTCGGCACTTTATCTCATCAGAGGCTCTGGCACCTGTCATGTGCCAATCATACTTGTATAAGAATTCGTTCGGATCACTTGTCCCCTTGTAAGCTGGAATGGTTGGAGGGACAAACTTCCTTGGGAATTCAGCCTTTAAGATTTTCTCAGTAAACGGAGTTTTACTTGGGGCGAAACCCCATTCTTTCTCGTCTTCAACCCTCTGCATACTCTCTTTCATAATTTGTCGGACCATTCCAGAAAGATACTCCTCATCATGTCGAGTTCTAGATCCACCAACCTCTGGAAGTGTTTGTTCAAAGGGGCTAGCAGCCCTTTCAGGAGCATTTCTTTCTTCAGCATCATGAATGTTGCCAGCAAAATTACTTTCATTACCTGCCGGTTGACGGTTTGCCACAAGCAAATCGTTCAACCTATTCAGAATTAGGAAATTCTGGGCATTCTGAGCCTCGAATTGTGCATTTTGGGCATTTATCTGTTGGTTCAGCCCTAAGATTGCAGCATCCAGCTCTGCCTTTGTAACTCCGACAGCTGCAGTGGCTTGATTCGATATAGGGGAAGCGGAGGTTCCCTCTTGAATATTTCCAGATCTGATAGATCTACTTTTCCATCCAGGAGCCATAATCTCGGATAGACTTCTGGTTTTCAAGGAAATTCTCTCTACAAACCTCTGTGAAGCAATGATGATAACTCGCCTGAGTTCGACGTTCTCAGTGAAAGCACCAAAAATGTTAACAATAAAATTTGAACGCTAACACCCCGGTGTATGAAGTGAGATCGTGAAAGCACCACCCGATAGCTCGGGAACAGATTATAAGCAGATAATAGTGAAAAAACAGTAAACAAAAGCAATTTTATAGTGGTTCGGCTTAAGAGAGAGCCTACATCCACTTTGAATATATTTATTGACGATTTGATTACAAGTCAATGCAGTTACACTTTGATTACAACACACTTTGAGTTTCAAGTGACTTAGAACAAGTAGCCTAAACTTCAATGTCGATCCAAATCTTTGAACACATGTTAGACATGTTTGATTTCTTCGTGAAGTTCCTTGAAGGTGTTGAAGTAGTTCAGAATGCAGCAGAGTAACGGCGCTTGAAATGAATGAGCCAAAAGTCCCCTTTTGGTTGGAACTAGGGTTGTATTTATAGGCATTTCTCGGAGTTAGGTCGTAGGTCGTGAGCGACCTAAGTTAGGCCGTAGGTCATGACTGACCTAAGATGCACTGGCTTCTCTTTCACAAGAACACGCATGCTGGTTTTCACAAGTCCTAGGTCGTGAGCGACCTACCATAGGTCGTAGGTCGCAAGCTTTTTCCTGAAGATGGTTGGATAGCATTGCACTTAACTCTGGAACGAGCTAGTAAGCAGTAGGTCGTGGTCGACTTAACAGATCAAGGTATAAGTGAAGCGGCATAGGGATTTTATTTCATCTGCTTAGGTCGCAAGCGACCTACTATAGGTCGTTAAGTCGTTATCCTTTTTAAGTCGCTCCATACTTTAGATCGGTACATATCTTTAGGTCGTGTTGAACATTCTGTAGTTAGGTCGTTCCACCTTTAGGTCGTAAGGTCGCTAAGACAATTATGTCATTAGGTCGTTGAGGCTATTAGGTCGTCAAGTCCTCTTAGGTCGTTGGGCTGCTGAGTTATAGGTCGCGGAGTTTTAGGTCGTTATGTTTTAGGTCGCGGCAGAAGTAGGAGTTAACAATCACAATATCATATCTTTCAAAACTTCATTTTTAAATCATCATATCTTTCCAAAGCTTCATTTCAAAACATTTAATATATATCAAAATATCATATCTTTCCAAAGCTTCATTTCAAAACATTTAATATATATCAAAATGTCATATCTTTCCAAAGCTTCATTTCAAAACATTTAATATATATCAAATTGTCATATCTTTCCAAAGCTTCGTTTCAAAACATTTAATATATATCAAAATGTCGTATCTTTCCAAAGCTTCGTTTCAAAACATTTAATATATATGAAAATATCATATCTTTCCAAAGCTTCATTTCAAAACATTTAATATATATCAAAATATCATATCTTTCCAAAGCTATATTTAATATATATCAAAATATCATATCTTTCCAAAGCAATATTTAATATATATCAAAGTATCATATCTTTCCAAAGCTTCATTTCAAAACATCATGTAAGTTCAAATCCAAATATTCAACTTTAAATACCTTTTAAATTCAAAGGTATCATTCATTTATTATAATTCCAAATCACCTTCTATATAGCTTATATTTTAAATCAAAATAATTCATTTAAACCATTTAAAATTTAAGTTTATATAACTTTCAAATCAAGTATTCAAATTTCCAAAGTTTTAAGCCATTATGAGTTCATTTACTAAGTTAAAACCATAAACATTGAAAATTTTAACCTTTTACAGCTTTCAGAAAAAGGTGCTGAAAATTATACTTGAAAACATTTCAATTTAAACCATTTAAACATTTAAAAAAATCATATTTCAACATTCAAAGATGTTCATTAAATACTCTTTTAATTAATGATTTTTATAAAGCAACATTTTATAATTAAATCAAATTTCATAAATCCCCTTAATAAATTCAAGTGTAAACTTCCTATTTTTACATTTAACACTTTATTAACATTTACATTTTTCAAATTATCATTTCACAAATTAAACTAAATTCCCAATTTATTTAATTAACTTAAAACTTTAAAAAAACCAAATTCCACATTTCCAAACCAAGTTGTATTTTAAAATTTCACTTTTAAGCATTCATTTACTTAACCATTTTAATTCATAGAAAAATCAATAATACTTTAATAAATCATTCAAATTCAAATTTAATCAAATTATCATATTTACCAATTTCCAATAAAATTAAATTTCCATTTTATTCATATAACTTAAATATCGTTTTAACCAAAATTCCAAATTTCCAAACTTAAGTTATATTCAATAATCCAATTTTACCATTCACTAATTACATTTTTAACTCATAGAAAAATCATAATTTCTTTATTGTAAAACATTTAAAAATCTATTTAAATCAAATTTCATAAATTTATATTTTTAAAACACATAAAAATATCCAAAAACACTTTATAAAATAACCACGGGTCCGTATATAGTTTTCTAACCTAGGTCAAGTGATACATATATGTGTCATTTCAATCCTCAGTTTAAAAAGAAAAATCCAGGTTCTATCATTTCAAACCCGCAATCCCAAGTTAAATAAAATAAATAAAAATCGTTCAGGCCTATCATTTCAGCCCATAACGATTCTTCCCTATTCTAAAGTCCGTTCGGGTATGTATCATTTCAACCCTTCGTGATTTCTAATCTACAGGGAACTTGCAGTGTGATAAACATATATAAATGAACAATAACAACATATATATAATAGCAGATGATATGACATGAAATTTAACAGGTTTAACATCATATGTAATTAATCACAGGTAGTTATAACATTATATATTTTTCTACACACTCAGTTGTTGTTGTTTCACAACTGCATAAATATAAATGTCGTGTGAGCTTTACTCACCTTTTTAGCTGGAGATTGCAATACAAACGACATAAACAGATTCCAGAAGGCAAGATGACACAACAATAGATCCAAATGGGAAGAGAACCAAGCTCAATGATCTTGTCACAACCCATATACAAAACAAAACATAAACATAGATTCAATGACCGATTGAATTGAAATAACTTTGGAATAAAAAGCAATATGAACACTCGATCTTTTGCCTTGCTTTCTATTATTGTTTTGCATTTCCTAGGGGTGTATTTGGCTCAGGTTTGGACATAGCATGGCACAGGTATGAACACAAGAATGCACGGCTACAAGGCATTGAAGGTGGAGGGGTTACAACTTGAGAATGTTAAGGGTTTAAGGCAAAATAGCATGTTTTTGGTCAACAAAAGGGCTCGGCCTTGGAGTGGTTTGGCTTGGCCATTCAAGTTCAGATATGGAATGATATTGGGGTGGTGTGTGGTGGTCTGGGCAGAGGTGGTAGTGGCGGCTAGAGGTGGTGGTGGTGGAAAATGAAGTGGTGAAGCAACAAGGCTCAAACTAGCATGTTTTCAAGACATAGGTTGGATTTTGAGAGGTTTTGTCACCATGGATGGCACTCGGATATGGTCATGACCTGGAGTGTAGGTGGTGATGATGGCAGGGTATAGATGTAGAGAGTGGTGGCCATGGCAATAGTGAGGAGGCCATGCAAATAGAAGAAAGAAACAAGACAAAAGTATGGAAAAATAGAAGAAAAAGTGCAAAAAGAGGAGGCCGTTACCCAATTTTTTCTCCTAGCCGTGAATGAATGTGTTAACGCTAAAATTTGAACGCTAACACCCCGGTGTATGAAATTAGATCGTGAAAGCACCACCCGATAGCTCGGGAACGGATTATAAGCAGATAGTAGTAGAAAACAGTAAACAACAGCAATTTTATAGTGGTTCGGCTTTAGAGATATCCTACGTCCACTTTGAATATCTTTATTGATGATTTGATTACAAGTCAATGCAGTTACACTTTGATTACAACACACTTTGAGTTTCAAGTGACTTAGAACAAGTAACCTAAACTTCAACGTCGATCCAAATCTTTGAACACATGTTTGACATATTTGATTTCTTCGTGAAGTTCCTTGAAGGTGTTGAAGTAGTTCAGAATGCAGCAGAGTAACGGCGCTTGAAATGAATGAGCAAAAAAGTCCCTTGAATGTTGGATGTGGCCATGTATTTATAGGCAAATTTCTGGGCTGGAATTGTTAAGTCATGAGTCGTGGGCGACTCAACTGGTTGAGCCCAGGCTTCGTATCAGAGCGTCTTCGGTCCTCTGTATATAGCACAAGTCCTAAATCGTCTGCGAGTTAAAAGGTCATGGTCTAAAATGAGGCGGCATTGGATTTCTACTTAGTAGCTTTAAGTCGTGGACGACTCAAGCTAGGTCGTGAGTCGTGGCCTAACCGGTTGGCTTGCTTACCGAGTCGTGTACGAGTCAATGGGCCACGATGTAAAATGAAGCGGTATCGATTCTTTTGCTTAGGTCGTGAACGACCTACCATAGGTCGTAGGTCGGTCCTTTGTTGTTTTGGGATTTTAGTCAGTTAGGTCATTTGACACCTTAGGTCGTTGAGTCGTTAGAGAACTTGAGTCGGTCTATCCCATACACCGTTAATCCCTTGAGTCACTCCACTCCTCTAAGTCGCCTTAAGCTTTAACTCGTTAGCTTGTTGAGTCGGTAGCTTGTTGAGTCGGTTGCTTGTTGAGTCGGTTGCTTGTTGAGTCGGTTCACCCTTTAAGTCGTGAGGCTTCTTGAGTAGTGGGTCCCTCCTGAACCGTTAAGAACCTTAAGTCGTGAATCGGCCCAGACCTTAACTCGTTGCCTAAACGGAGTTAACATTTGCCCCTCGAAGTTCACGCCTAAGTCGTAGGTCGTGTGCTTCGACTCATCTTAACTTGTGTGCCGATTCAACTGCCACTGCTCAAAGCTATAAAAGACTTGAGTCGTTCCCCTTACTTCCTTCTTCTCATTTCTTATCCTTCGAACCGTGTCTGCCATTAACGCATCTTCGAGCTCTCAAAGGCGATTCCAACCTGATTTATTTTCGATCATCTTTAGCATCACACCGTGTAAGAGATTTTGCATCTTTTTTCAATTGCTGATGATTGCCGATCTCCGCCTCTGTTTTTCCCCCTTGATCCTTGCGAATATTATTACATCGGACATTGATGGATTAAAGGCAGGCGGTTTGATCTTACTTGTAACGATTCGAGATTTGAGGCGACCTAGTGGTGTGATGGAACTGGGGTTAACCATTGCGAGGTTATTGGGTTATCGGGTTAGGGATTAGATGGTTAATGGGTTAGGAGTTAGTAGTGAAAAGGTTTATGGATTAGAAGGTAACCCGGTTAGGAGTTAGGTGATTAGTCGGTCAGATTGATTCGAATATTGCCGTCGGTACGACTCGGTCATTTTTGTATGATCCAACAACCATGATCCAACCCACATGCTCCACGGCCTAAGCCTTGAGTCGTGGCCGAGATACGACTTACGACTCACGTCTTACGACTTACGACTTACGGCCTAAGCCTTGAGTTGAACCAAAGCTTCTCCCTTTTATACGACTTACGACTTAGGGCACTGCCGACTCAAGCTTTACTGCCGACTCAAGATTTTTGAGCCGTTGACGAGTCAGGACTTGCGTGAATTCTGCTCGAACTTTGAACCATTGCATAAACTTTGAACTGTTGACTTTTATTGCATTCATTCACAGGTTATTTTGACTTGCAGGCTAACAATCTGTTCAACACAACATTCACAGAAAACTGGGACGAATATACTGTCATCGACCGCCCATATCAAATGATAGATTAGTTTATAACAGATAATTAACTTAAACAAATCGTGTGAACGAAGTGCTATCGATTTCAAGTAGAATATTAAAGCAATACTGACACAGTCAATCGAAACTGACCAGCCTGCACTAATATTATGCTTGAATTTTAAATTAACAAGTTCTGAAATTACCTTAGTCGATCAATCGTCAACCAGTTTAATTCCAGTTATATTTACTTGTTATTTTCATTAGTTCTGCACAACACTTCACACTTTTAGGAAACGTGCACTTTCTCATTTGAACACGCAGTTGCTTGTGTAGAATGACATCTCAACCAGAAGAACCGATGGGCCAGGCTGAAGATGTCTTCTCAGTAGCCAACTTGTTGGATAATCCTCCGGAGAGAACTCCTACCACTCTGAATCAGCGGGTGTTTAATCAATTGCTCACCCAGTTTGGCATTGCCGAAGCTGATGCCTTACTGCCGGGGCCAAATGATACTGCAGATAGGCCCCCTTCTGGCTTTATTGCTGTCAACCGCCAAATGTGCTTGAGCGGTGCCATACCACCTTTCAATGACTTCCTTCAGCAGTTCTTGCTTCGATTATCTATCTCTCCATTCCAATTGCACCCCAATGGTCATGCCATTCTGATGGGGTTATGTGTACTATTTAATAGAGTTCTGGGCCGATTACCGAGCTTTGAGGAAGTCTGCTACTTTTGCTCATTCACAAAAATTAAAGATCATCCCTCTATCGTAGTTATAAGGAGTGCTCGAAACCGCAAGCTCATCACCGATCTTCCTGAAAGTGTTCATGGATTTCTAAACCAATATTTCTTTGTTCGTTGCCCTCCAGGGTTTTATGCCATCTGGAGAGTAGGAAGTAAGATTTTCCTGTTTTTATTTCTCCATTCTTGGGCTTTTCGAAATCTGAGTTGCTAAGTGCTAACTTGGCTTCTTTATTTTTTCCCTTTTTAGCGCTTCCTCCTCCCTCTAGAGATCCATGTTATAAACAAATTTTCGAGAGATTGAACGCCGTGGCGGCAGAAGAGAGGAGTATAAAGTTTTTGTTAAATGATGGATTTCTACATCAATACGGGCTTCTTCATTCCTCTCGCTTTACTCAACTTCGTGAAGTCCCAACTGAAATTCCCGATTCTCCGGCGGAAACCCCTGATGCCCCGGTCTCTATTAAAGAGCACATGCAAGGAGGAACCTCTATAGAAACTCCACTAGTGAGGTGTTCAATTCCGAAGGACGTTGCAGGGCCGTCTGATAAGTCTGCACTTGCCCCAGTTATCGAAGAGGAAGAAACTCCACGATCTTCCGGAAGATCTGCCGACGAAGGAGTTGAAAAAGCCAGTCCCAAAAAACATGATGGTGATGATGTTTTCGAGGGGTTGAGCGATTTAATTGTGATTTCTTAGAACTTTTCAAAGATGATATTTCCAAAACTATCTCTTCTGTAATTTAGGCGACATCTTCTCTACAACAAATGTCAACTCCTCCTACTCAAGTTATCACTACCTCTATTCCACAGAGTGGTCTGTAACTTGATGCGTGTAGTTTACACGTTACACAACACTTAGGATTTTTCATCACTTCTACGCGTTTATCTTCTTGTACTTTAAAGATTTCTAAAGCTTATTATTTTTATTCCAGATTCTCCTATGGGGCGCAGCGGCTCGTACTATGATGATTTCCAGCGCTACGGGAGGCGTAGCCAGTATGATTATGGGCGTTACCTCCCTTCTTACAGAGAATCCGATGAGGAGAGGGCCATCAGGAAAGCAGACGAGAGACGAGCATATGAAGAACGTCACCGAAGAGAACAAGAAAGACATGACCCTCCCCACAGAGATGATGATACTCAGAAAAGAAAGACTCACGATGAGAGAGGTAAAGGTCACTTGGACGATTCTTCTAGCAAGCGGGCTAGACTTACTAAAGAAACAATGCCGACAGCTTCTGAACATGTTCCTGCTCAATCTCCTGCTCCCGTTCGCTCCGACATTCAAGCAATCATCAACCGGCCCGCATACCAAGTTGGGCAAGGTCCTCCCACTCTTCAAAGTCGATTTCCTCAGTGGTGCTTGAGAGGGGTTCGATTTGATCTCGACTTGGTTCCTCTCGACAAATCGGCTATGCTGCGAAATCTTAATACTGTCAGGACCGATATTGAAAGAATGTCGAACTGGCAAAAACTTGTCGACGAGCTTCAGAGGGTTAACCGAGCCAATCTCGAGGCCATGCTCACAATGGAGAATGATAAGGCTGAGTGGCAGAAGACACTCGAACAGCATGACGCCGAAATGAGAAGTATTGCTTCCTATAATGAAAAGTTGGAAGCGGAAGTAGAAAAGATTAAGGAAGAATTAGCTACTTCATCAACTTCCTATTCTCAAAAGGAGAGCATGCTTCAGCAACAAGTACGAGATGCGCATGCCAGTCAAAGGGCAGTCGAACATAAGCTTACACACCGGAAGAAGGTCATAGAAGAATATCGCGCTAAAACTTTACAGCTGCGAGAACAGACCGGCTCTCAAAGCTTGGAGATAGAGATGCTAAAAGCTCGACTTGCTATGGCCGAAAAGGAGCGTGACGAGGCTGTTGTTGGTAAACTCGCGGCCGAAGAGGCCCATCAAGCAACCAAAGCTGACATTAGCTCCACATTATTTGATTTCTATCTGCACAGCATTTTGGGGCGTGGCAGCCTTGCCTTTCTAGGCCCTAAATATGAAATTACGCTAGCTGAAGTTTGGGAGGCAGCACTTGATATGCTCGGTGGTAAAGGTGCTGGCTACGCTGAGTCTGCTCTTGAAGAGCATTATCTTGATGATGATGCCCGCGCCGCTCTTGCCAAGGGAAAAGAGCAACTCGCCAGGGTACGGGCCGGAATGGTGGAAGGGGAACGTTCTGAGAAAGAAATATCACCTACCACTTCTGAACGTCCTTTAGTTTCTTCCGAAGTGGACATTACAGGTTCCAGTGCTCATTCGCTGCCTCCTACAAGAACCGGGGTAATCACCCCTACTGATGATGAAGCTTTGGAGGATATCGGGGCTCAGAATTATGAGATTGAACTAACGAAGCAAACATCTTCAGGTAATTTTGATACTAGTCTGATTCAAGTGGATTGCCTGCTTACTCCTCAAAAGTTTGATGAGCTTCTGGATTACTTCTTGAATCTCGACGAACCCATATCCCCCTTCTTTTGGGGAGATACTAATATTTTTAATTTCTCTTCTTCTGCAGTTGAAACACCAAGTGCTGTGCAGACTTCACTTCCTCCGGTTATCCCTCCTCCATCTCTTCAGGTGACTCCTCCTTCTGCTTCACAACCCGGGTCACAAGAGGAACAGATTGAGGCTCTTCATGGCTTGGATGACCCTATCGCTTCGCAAGAGCAGAAGGACGAGGGACTTGAAGAGGGCGAGATCTCTGCGGAGCGGACTCCCTCTGATGACGTAGTTTTGTCCGCTCTTGCTACTCCAGGGAGTGAGTCTTCTTCGAAGAGAAGAAAGAAGCACGGAACATCGAAGAGGAGGGGGAAGAAAATCGTCACTACTGAAGAGGAATCGGAAGTTGCACCGGTTGCACCTCCCTCTCCTTCTTCCCTTATGCCTATAGGTAGACCTGAAAAATTAATCATTCGGCCAGGCAAAGGGTCCAAAGGTGGCAAGAAGAAGTGAAGAGTCGGACTTCGGGCTTTTTGACTCCTTTTTTGTGTAATGGTCGGATGATGTGCAGGCACCGGCCCCTGCTTTTTTTTTTATTTTGAAACCTGTATCTGCAATTGAATAAAATGATCCTTTATTCGTACAGACTCCTGATTGAATTTGAGAATGCATTTATTATTCATTTTTGCACAAGTTTATTTATATGATATTGCGGTGAGCTTGTGGTATGTTGTTTGAGCGTACTTTACCGATGTAGCTATACCATTTTGTATGTAACTATACCGTGTTGCCCCCATACCATAAGCTTGCTGCAATATTTTATACTTTGAGGGGACTTGCACTCTTATTTTCTGTAGAATGACTATTTCATTCGTGAAGAAATTTTTCATAGAGTACAACTCCTTTCATATAAATTTTTACGCTTTGTCCTTCGAAGAAATCACTTTTTCCTTTTGCGTATGTACACATTTTGCCAAGTGAATTCTTCTATGTGGTAAAGCGGACCTCTGAATGTACTTTAACTTTCTTCCTTCTTTTTTTTTTTAGAACAGGTAAATCACTCTTCCTTTGAAAGTTAAAGTATGCTCTTGATGAGGATTTTTCTTTTAAATAGAAATTTGTACCTCTGAGGAGGGATTTTTTCACGTTTCAACACTTGGAAGTTTTATTTCAATCTTGGTGAAACGTGTACCTCCAAAGAGTTGTGCCTTTGAAGAAAGCCTTTTCACGTTTCAACACTTGTAAGTTTTATTTCAATCTCGGTGAAACGTGGGCTTCCGAAGAGGTCTTTCTTCTTGATTATGCTTCCGGAGGAGGGGGGTTGTACCTCTGAGGAGGGATTTTTCACGTTTCAACACTTGGAAGTTTTATTTCAATCTTGGTGAAACGTGTACCTCCAAAGAGTTGTGCCTTTGAAGAAAGCCTTTTCACGTTTCAACACTTGGAAGTTTTATTTCGATCTCGGTGAAACGTGGACTTCCAGAAAGGTCTTTATTTTGTTTTGCATTTCAACTTTGGTGAAGTGAAATTCCGAAGAGCGGCTGTTACACTTCAACTCCTGGTGAAATGTGCCTCCGAAGAGGTCTTTATTTTGTTTGCATTTCAACTCTGGTGAAGTGAAATTCCGAAGAGCGGTCGTAACACTTCAACTCCTGGTGAAATGTGCCTCCGAAGAGGTCTTTATTTTGTTTGCATTTCAACTCTAGTGAAGTGAAATTCCGAAGAGCGGTCGTAACACTTCAACTTCTGGTGAAATGTGCCTCGGAGAGGGTTTTCATCGCCTGGAAGTTACTCTCTCATGGTTGGAGGGTCATGACTCCTCCAATCATTTTTGTTGAGTAGAGAACTTTCTTTTTTGTGGCGTATGACCCATTAGAGGTCTTTATCCTCCGAAGAGTTGCGCCCCCGAAGAGGACATGTGCTGCTGATGACGGCTTTTGGTTGTTCCCTTGTCCACTTGCTTATGCCTTCTCAGTGATCCTCTTTTTTTTATTTTTTATTTTTTTAAGCTTTCATTCCCTTTTCTTACAAGTAATTTGTTTAACCCAAAGAAGTGTGCTTCATTGTCAGGCAATTTCGTGAGAACGAGCATTAGCTTCTTAATTGGATGTTTGTTTGTTCAAACGATCTCAATTTATTAGCAAAGGCCCGTTTCTGTCGAAATCATAGGCCGTTCAATTGAAGTACTTCCTATTTAGGATTTGAATTCGGGACTTTTGTGACTTGAAATTTGGCGAGAATCACTTGGCCTTATTATGTGCAAGTTTCACTTCCATTGTCTGCAAAAATTTAAATCGACATTTCAGCAATACATTCTATGTACTTTTTATATCGAAAATAAAGCAAACATGTAATAATAATAAGGAACACAAGATTTATAGTGGTTCGGCCAGGAAATTGGGCCTACATCCACTTTATATTCTTTCATTATTTACTTGCATCAGTTTTACAATTGCCTTCAATTACAAGAATCATACATTCATAATTCTTTTTACAATATTTCAACAAAATTTTCAAGTAAAGTATGGACGCAAATGGTTGCTGTTCCATGCCCTTGGAATTTGATCTCCTTCAACAGTGGTGAGTTTGAATGTGCCGTCAAGAAGCTTCTGACCTATGACATATGGTCCTTCCCAATTTGGCCCAAACACACCTGTCGCTGTCATAATTCTCTTCAGGACTAGGTCTCCAATCTCAAAGCTGCGTTGGCGGACTTTGGAATTGAAATGTCTGGCTATTCTTTGCTGATGAGCTGCAATTCTGAGATTAGCCTCATCTCTTTTTTCATCAAGGTGATCTAGCGCTTCGAGCTGTAGCTTTTCATTTTCTGCTTGATTGAAATGGATTCTTCTGTGTGAAGGGACCTCTATTTCTACCGGAATCATTGCTTCTGACCCGTATGCTAATGAAAACGGGGTGTGCCCAGTCGCAGTTTTGTGAGTGGTTCTGTATGCCCATAGTGCCAGTGGTAGCTTATCAACCCAACCACCTTTTGCTTTTTCAAGTTGCTTCTTGATGGTTGACTTAATAATTTTGTTCACGGCTTCCACTTGCCCGTTTGCCTGCGGATGAGCCACTGCTGAAAAGCTTTTCCTGATTTTGAATTGCTTGCAAAAATCTTGGAATTCTTCACTTTCAAACTGAGTAGCATTGTCTGTAATTATTTTTTGAGGCACACCGTATCTGCAAATGATGTTTTTAGTCACAAATCTTATCATCTTCTTTGAGGTGATAGTAGCCAGTGGTTCAGCTTTTGCCCACTTGGTAAAATAGTCTACAGCAACAATGGCATATTTAATTCCAGATTTGGCAGTTGGTAACGGTCCTACAAGGTCTATTCCCCATATTGCAAACGGCCATGGACTGACCATCTGTGTGAGTTCAGTGGAAGGAGCTCTAGGAATTTTGGCGAATCTTTGACATCTGTCACATTTTCGGGAATACTCTGCTGCATCTCGATTAATTTCTGGCCAAAAGTATCCATATCGGAGAATTTTCTTTGCTAATGTTTGGCCACCTGAATGATCACCACATTCTCCTCCATGCACCTCCGCTAGGATTGCTTTGGACTCTTTCCTGGATACACATCGAAGTAATGGCATTGAGAATCCCCGTCTGTATAATCGGCCATCCTGGATTACATATCGAGAAGCTTTTCTCAGTAGCTTTTGTCGTTCTTTTGAGTTCCCTGGTAAAGATCCATTGAGCAGATATTCTGTTATCGGAGTCATCCATGATTCTTGCTCTTGAGACATGCTCATGATCCAATCAATATCCATCTCATCAATGCTAGGAGTCGACAGGACCTCCACTGGAGTTAATCCCAGAAATTGGGCTTCGCCTGTGCTAGAATACTTTGCAAGAGAATCTGCTTTCGTGTTTTCCTCTCGAGGAATGTGACTTATCATGTAATGATCGAAATCACTCAGGAGCTCCCAAGCCTTTGACAAGTAGGCGGGCAGATTCCCCCCTTTTGCTTGGAATTCATTTTTGACTTGGCATACAATAAGCTGAGAATAACTGAATATCTGTAATGCTCGGATGTTTAATTCTTTAGCAATCCTTAAGCCAGCGATAAGGGCTTCATATTCTGCTTCATTGTTTGTTGAAGGAAATTCCAATCTTAGTGCATAGCATAATGATCGGCCTTCAGGGGTCTCAAGTACAACTCCGGCTCCAGAACAGTAGTCGTTTCTTGCACCATCGACATATAACTTCCATTGGATTGGGGAATCGTCGACTGTTTCCTCCTCACTGTTACCCTTATCTGTGAATTCTGCAATGAAATCTGCTAAAGCTTGTCC
The DNA here is from genome assembly GCA_030765085.1 of Allium cepa. NCBI lineage: Eukaryota > Viridiplantae > Streptophyta > Magnoliopsida > Asparagales > Amaryllidaceae > Allium > Allium cepa. The sequence continues at coordinate 759,426,657 of CM060937.1, read as the reverse complement.
ATTGATTGCTTTTCGGGGATGATAAGTGATGTCATACTGACTGAGTTCAATATTCCACTTTAGAAGACGACCCGAAGTCTCAGGGCGAAACAGGACTCGCTTTAAAGGTTGATCAGTGAGGACTCTGATAGGATGAGCCTGAAAATATTGCCTCAACTTCCTATATGCAATTAGTAGGCAATAGGCGAGTTTTTCCAACTTAGAGTAGTTCATCTCTGCCCCAGTGAGTCTTTTGCTGATATAGTAAACTGGATGTTGAATCCTTTTGTCTTCTCGTATCAGCACTGCACTTAAAGCATGAGATGATACTGCCAAGTATATAAGAAGATCCTCGCCATCGCCAGGCCTAGAAAGTATTGGAGGCGTTTCCATATGGCGAATCAATTCATCAAAGGCTTTTTGGCATTCGGGGGACCAATCGAAGTTTTTCTTTCCTTTCTTTAGGGCGTCAAAGAATGGGATGCATTTATCTGTGGCTTTGGAAATGAACCGACTTAAGGCGGCGACTTTTCCATTGAGACTTTGCAATTCCTTCTTTGTTCTAGGGGCTTTGACTTCTTTCAATGCAGTAATTTGAGCTGGACTGGCCTCAATGCCCCTAGCGCTCACGATGAAACCTAAAAACTTGCCGGATTCCACTCCAAATGAACATTTCAAAGGATTGAGCTTCATTCCGTATTTTCGGAGGACTGCGAACATGTCCGCTAAGTGTTCTATGTGATCCACTTCTTTCTTAGACTTTACTAACATGTCATCGACGTAGACTTCCATAGTCTTGCCTAATTGCTGTTTGAACATAGCATTAACAAGTCTTTGGTATGTTGCCCCTGCATTCTTTAGCCCGAAGGGCATAACTCTGTAGTAGTAAAGACCAATGTCGATGATAAAGCTCGTATCCTCCTGATCCGGCTCATGCATCATAATCTGGTTATATCCGGATTAAGCATCCAAAAAAGATAACAATTAGTGTCCCGCTGTTCCGTCTACCAGTTGATCGATTCTGGGTAATGGGAAGCGGTCTTTGGGGCAGGCCTTGTTTAGATCTGAAAAATCGATGCATACTCTCCATTTTCCGTTGGCTTTCTTAACCAGCACTGGATTTGAAACCCAATTCGGGTAGGTGGATTCTTTGATAAAATTATTCTCCATGAGCCGATCAACTTCTTCTTTTAATGCCGCCGACCTTTCTGGACCTTGAGTTCTCCTTTTCTGTTTCACAGGTGTAAATTTTGGATCAATATTTAGAGCATGCACTGCAACTTCTGGGGATATTCCGCACATATCGGCATGAGTCCAAGCAAAAACATCCAGATTTTCCCTTAAAAAAGATATCAAGATACTCTGAATTGACACATTAAGTTGTGATCCCACATTCAACACCTTGTTTGGGTCCTTTGGGTCAACAGGTATTGGTATTGTCGTTTCCACTGGTACCACTCTATTTTCCCCTGCACCAACTTTTCTAGGGTCCATCTCTTTCCTTGCTCCGCTGTGCTCGCCAGTGCAGGGTCCGTCCTGTAATTGCTACAAGGCTGGTTCTTTGATGCGGACTAGGGCTGCCGCATTCTTTCCCATTTCTCTTTTTCTGTTTTCTCGTAGCTCTGTCAGATAACACTCTCGACCAGCATTTTGATCCCCTTTTATAACTCCTACTCCATTGTCTGTAGGGAATTTAATGATGAGGCACCACGGGGCAAGAACAGCTTTGAACGCTGCAAGAGTTGGACGACCAAGGAAAGCATTGTAAGCAGAAAATTCGTCGACAATCATAAAAGTTTGCTTACGGACCTTTTTTCTTTCTCCTTCTCCAAGTTCCACAAACAAATCAATGGTTCCTACCGGCTGTTTTGGCTCCCCAGTGAAGCCAGCGATTTTATGCGATGAAGCTTGCACATCAGCCATAGGGATCTTCATTTGGTCGAATGTTTTCTTGAAGAGGATATTGCAGGATGCGCCACAATCAATGAGAACTCTTCTGACGATAGCTGGCCTGATACCAGCCGAGATGACTAAGGGATCCAAGGTAGGAGCTTCAATACCTACGGAATCCCTAGCTTTGAACACGATATCATCATCGAAAGTTCTTTGTTGCTTCAAGGGCGTAGCACCTTCCAGAACAAATACATCTTCCTCGGTCGGTACATACTTTAAAGCTCGGGTATACCTTTCCATCTCACCCCAGCTTCTGCCCGCTGGGTGAGGTCCTCCTGTTATGACATTGACAATGGGCCTTCCAGATTCATGCCCTGAAGCCTTCTCAATCGTCCTAGGCTGATGAGTAGGAGCCTGTTGCCCCTGACTAGATGAAGCAGGATTGTTGCTATTCTTTTTCACAAATTGCTGCAGTTTGTTTTCCCTTAGCAACTCTTCAATCAGATTTTTCAACTGTCGGCATTCGTCGGTTTCGTGACCGGGTTGATTATGGAAGCGGCAGAACTTCCCACTCTGTATAGCCTTTTTCCCGGTCCTTAGAGGAGGAGGTTTAGGAAAGTCAACAGAATCTTTAGTAGCAAGGTAGATATGCTTTGGCGTATCTGATAAAGGAGTATATTCTGATGGCTTGAAGGATCGGGGCTTCTTCAAATTACTCTGCTTCTTCCCATTGTTATTTTCCCTTTTTTGCCCTACAGATTCATTCTTGCGTGGAACAACAGTGTTATCTTCATCTTTTTGCAACACTGCCTTTACCGGTACGGGACGGCTTTCTAAGCGTATGAATTCATCTGCTTTTTTATAGAACTTTTCAAGGGAATTTGGTTCCTTCATGTTTAGCCATTTCCCAAACTCACTCGACTTGTCAATACCCTTCATCAGATAAGTCAATATCATTCGCAGTTCTGCATTGTCCACCTCAGCTAGCGCTATATTAAAGCGGTTTAAGAAAGATCTGATAGTCTCCCCTGGATTCTGCTCCAAACTTGACAGTGACATGATATCCTTGGCTTTTGAGGCGTATAGTCTGAACTGCTCCTTGAACTTCCGGGTTAAGTTAGAAAACTGATCGATAGATCGGACTGGAAGTTTGGTGAACCAAAGCAGAGCTACACCTTCGAGATACACAGGAAAATATCGGCACTTTATTTCATCAGAGGCTCTGGCACCAGTCATGTGCCAATCATACTTGTATAAGAATTCGTTCGGATCACTCGTCCCCCTGTAAGCTGGAATGGTTGGTGGGACAAACTTCCTTGGGAATTCAGCCTTTAAGATTTTCTCAGTAAAAGGAGTTTTACATGGGGCGAAACCCCATTCTTTCTCGTCTTCAACCCTCTGCATACTTTCTTTCATAATTTGTCGGACCATTCCAGAAAGATACTCCTCATCATGTCGAGTTCTAGATCCACCAACCTCTGGAAGTGTTCGTTCAAAGGGGCTAGCAGCCCTTTCAGGAGCATTTCTTTCTTCAGCATCACGAATGTTGCCAGCAAAATTCCTTTCATTATCTGCCGGTTGATGGTTTGCCCCAAGCAAATCGTTCAACCTATTCAGAATTAGGGCGTTCTGGGCATTCTGAGCCTCGAATTGTGCATTTTGGGCATTTATCTGTTGGTTCAGCCCTAAGATTGCAGCATCCAGCTCTGCCTTTGTAACTCCGACAGCTGGAGTGGCTTGATTCGATATAGGGGAAGCGGAGGTTCCCTCTTGAATATTCCCAGATCTGACAGATCTACTTTTCCTTCCAGGAGCCATAATCTCGGATAGACTTCTGGTTTTCAAGGAAATTCTCTCTACAAACCTCTGTGAAGCAATGATGATAACTCTCCTGAGTTCAATTCTCAGTGAAAGCACCAAAAATGTTAACGCTAAAATTTGAACGCTAACACCCCGGTGTATGAAATTAGATCGTGAAAGCACCACCCGATGGCTCGGGAACGGATTATAAGCAGATAGTAGTAGAAAACAGTAAACAACAGCAATTTTATAGTGGTTCGGCTTTAGAGATAGCCTACGTCCACTTTGAATATCTTTATTGATGATTTGATTACAAGTCAATGCAGTTACACTTTGATTACAACACACTTTGAGTTTCAAGTGACTTAGAACAAGTAACCTAAACTTCAACGTCGATCAAAATCTTTGAACACATGTTTGACATATTTGATTTCTTCGTGAAGTTCCTTGAAGGTGTTGAAGTAGTTCAGAATGCAGCAGAGTAATGGTGCTTGAAATGAATGAGCAAAAAAGTCCCTTGAATGTTGGATGTGGCCATGTATTTATAGGCAAATTTCTGGGCTGGAATTGTTAAGTCATGAGTCGTGGGCGACTCAACTGGTTGAGCCCAGGCTTCGTATCAGAGCGTCTTCGGTCCTCTGTATATAGCACAAGTCCTAACTCGTCTGCGAGTTAAAAGGTCATGGTCTAAAATGAGGCGGCATTGGATTTCTACTTAGTAGCTTTAAGTCGTGGACGACTCAAGCTAGGTCGTGAGTCGTGGCCTAACCGGTTGGCTTGCTTACCGAGTCGTGTACGAGTCAATGGGCCACGATGTAAAATGAAGCGGTATCGAATTCTTTTGCTTAGGTCGTGAACGACCTACCATAGGTCGTAGGTCGGTCCTTTGTTGTTTTGGGATTTTAGTCAGTTAGGTCATTTGACACCTTATGTCGTTGAGTCGTTAGAGAACTTGAGTCGGTCTATCCCATACACCGCTAATCCCTTGAGTCGCTCCACTCCTCTAAGTCACCTTAAGCTTTAACTCGTTAGCTTGTTGAGTCGGTTGCTTGTTGAGTCGGTTGCTTGTTGAGTCAGTTCACCCTTTAAGTCGTGAGGCTTCTTGAGTAGTGGGTCCCTCCTGAACCGTTAAGAACCTTAAGTCGTGAATCAGCCCAGACCTTAACTCGTTGCCTAAACGGAGTTAACAGAATGAGAAGTAGATTTTTTTTTTTAGTGAATGAAGACTGGAATACATGGCCAAACAAAGTAATATACAGCCAAAAGAAGTAAAGGCTAATAAATAAATAAAAACTGCCAAAGAGTAAATGAGGAAACGGTAAAAGAAACGACTTACGTTTCAAAAGCTTTTAAAACCTTTGGTATTTCCTTAATTTATTCATATAAGATTATATTACTGAAAGTAATAATGATTCCAGTAAAAATTTCTAAAATATAAAAAAATGTAAGATATATATAAATATTTATTAATTATATAAGTTTAAAATAAGAAAATAGCACAAAATTGCAAACTAGTCTAGAAAAATGGAAAATAAACAGAATGAACTTTGGAAAATTTATATGGACTAGTAAAAATATTTATAACAAAGATAACAACACAAAAATAAAAATTCATTCACAAATAAATATATAAATTTTAATTTAAATATAATTTAAATAAAGAAAATAGCAGAAAAATGGAAACTAGGCTTTAAAATTTGGAAATAAAATCAATAAGCTTTGGAAAAATTCAAACATCACTTTAAAAATATTTAAAAGACAAAATATAATTAAAATAACATATTAACACATAAAAAATTATTTTTAAAGAAAACTGGAAAAGATTTAAAGAAATTGCTTAAAAATTCAAATAGTGTCCAGAAATTACAAATAAATCACCATTGACTTTGGAAAATTGTTTACTTCATTTAAAAATTATTATAATACAAAAATATGTATACAATTTAATATTTAAACATATTAATATGACAAGGAAAATATAATTTATATAATTTAAAATAGACAAATTTGCAAAATAAAACAAATTATACTCAAAATTGAGATGTACGTAACTTTCACAGTTTAAGTCTGTTTCCAACGAAACGAAAAGCAGTGTTCAAGTTATTTCATCTATTTTCATAATAAAAGATAAAATTTAAGATTTAAAATAATTTAAATTTGAAGTTTTTAAAAAGTCATAGTTTGAACAGTTTCACCAGAAATTCATTTTACAGTAAAATATTCAAATTATACTAATTTGAACTATAAATCGCTTAAAAATCAACATTTATATTTAAAATGAAATGTTTGAAATAAAAATAAATTTAAAATAGTTAAAATAAAATAAAATAAAATTTAAAATATATAGGCAAAATCTAGGGTTGTTACACAGTTTTCAAATCCTTTTTATTTTCACGGAACATTTCCAACCTTTCCCAATACTTAGAATATTTTCTTCACTTTATTTGATATTAAAACTTGGAAAAATATTCCTTTTATTTCTTTTTCTTTCCTCAAAACCACTTATAATTTTATCTGTAAATTTTCTAACTCGTTTTACATGAATTCCATAAATTCCGGAATTCCTTAATTAATTCCCTTAATTTTTTCAAAACTAGTTATACTTGCTTATAAACTAAATTCCCTTTATACTTCTTTATGAATTCTATTTTCATTTTTCGAAGTTCACTTTTATTTAACATCTTCGGAAATTTCCCTACTTTTCTTCCCAATTTCATTTAAGAAATTTCTTATAAATCACATCTTTGAATAACCCATTTTCCCGGCTTCCGAGAAGGTTTATAAATAAATTAAAAACATTTCAAAACTATATATATATATATATACATTAAAGAAAATAATAATAATTTATTTTTAATGCACATTTAAAATATTGAAACACCTTTTATAATATCACTTTCCAGAGCATATTTAAAAGTTAGTATTCTATTCAAAATAAATATCAAGTATTTAAAAATTCATTTCTGAAGTATTCAATACTAACTAACTTTAAAATTTCATAATTTAATAAATAAAAGTTTCCTTTTTATAATTTAAAAAACTTAACTTATTTAAAAACTTATTTCAAGTCTGGATAACCAAATTCCCAGTTTATAACCACTCTCGATTTTCATCACATTTCTTCCATTCTGGTCTCCTCATCTTCATCTTAAAAATAGTATCTACTATTTTCCTCACCCTGTTTCCATATTCCAATATAAATTCTTTCCATAAATTTATATTTCAAATTCACCATCCAATATCACTTCCCTTTTATTTATGAACTCAATTTATAAATTTTTATAATTTGTTTTGAGTTCCACTAAAAATAATCTCACTTATAAAATTCCATTTCTATAAATTCAATTCCTTCAAAAATTCATTTATTTTTGCCTATCTATTTTCAATATCGATTTCAACTCTTTTTCCCGAATATCATTTTTAAATCTAGTCTTTAAAAAATTCCTTTATATAATTTACTTTAAACTCTCTATTTAAAATATTTTCCCGCACTATTTAATACGATCAAAAATTCACTATTCTTATTCAAACCAATCTTTTTTAAATAATCCAAATTTCCTTATACAAATTTTTATATAAAAAATCTCTTTTTAATTCCTCTATAATTTAAAAAAATGTTTATGGTATTTAATATTTCCATAATTAATTTCCATCCCATTATATCATTAAAAAAATTACAACACATAATAATCCAGTATTTATATAAATATGAAGAATATTAATATATTTGAGGAATCCAGTTGGATTCCTCAAACCTGTTTTTCCTGCATCCATAGATGTTAGACAACGCTAAAAATACCAATCTCACTTCGAGGGGGATATCGCGGTATATAGGTCATCCGCTATTATGCGGGGTGCATAGGGTCTCATCCGCTATAATGTGCGAGAATATCACTCCAATACTAATATATATACTACTATATATATAAAGACATCCACAGATAATTATAAATTTGCCAATCAATCAAGCATCCAATAATTTTAAATTTAAACATTTAAATTTGAATATGGAAATCCAAATGATTGAGAATTCTCACCTTGATTTTCGACTTGCTAATCGTTCCAATTTAAATTCTTTTGCTCGGAATCCGCAGCTTCAAATTCCTATACGGCTGATTCCGTTTGGTATAACCTTGTACAAGGAAATTCCGAATAATCTAAGGGATAGTTTGGCTCACATCCCTACTAAGTTTCAAAATAGAAAAAATATCCTCCCCAAACTAAATTTACATTTCCAGTCCCTGTTTTCAAATCCGCGTGCACAAAAAGGCCCAAATACCCTTTACGTTTTTAATATTTCAAATGTGTATAACTTTCTGTAGAAACATGGATCGACATTGCATTTTCACCAAAAAATCAAAATTTTATGATCTTTAAAATGAGATCCATTGTTGATACCAAAAAACCATATTTGCAGTAAGGCTGCAATTATTCCATATATTTGCAGAGAATTCTGCAATTTTTGAACACCATCAATTTTTCTTCAAATGTCAACAATTATTTCATATAATTGCAACTTTTATGCAATTATATGGAATAACTGCAGACTTTTATGCAATTATTCCATATAAGTGCATACATTTATGCAATTATGTCAAATAATTGCAGAAAACTCTGCAATTATTCCAAGTAATCATAGAACTGTCTACAATCATACCGTATAATTGCAGACATTTCTGCAATTATTGTAGACATTTCTTCAATTATTGCATATTATTGCAGACATTTCTGCAATTATTGCGGAGATTTCTATAGTTATTGTAGAGACTTCTGCAATTATTGCATATAATTGCTGAATGACTACAACTATACCATATAATTGCAGACATTTCTGCAATTATTGTGTATAATTGTAGACATTTCTGTAATTATTACGTATCATTGCTGAATGTCTGCAACTATACCATATAATTGCAGATATTTCTGCAATTATTGCAAAAAATTGCAGAATTGTCTGCAATCATACTATATACTATTTTTACATATGCATAATGCCACTCATTAGAAAGATAATAAAATTTGTGATATAATGGTGAAAACTGTTTGTTAATCTGTCATTTCTACAAAAAGTTATTGCGTTTTGAAGATTGATAATTAAATGAGGTGCAAAATTTAGTTATGCATGTGAGAATAACATGCACGTATGAAGAATGCAATGGAATAAAGTGATATTTTAGGAAACAAATTTGGAGTATTTGAAAATAAGGATGTAATTTATATCCTTTTTTGGGGAGGATGTTTTGTGTATTAAGTTTGATTCTAGGGATGCGTCCCTTATTTTCACATAATCTAAATCAACGATTCAATTTTTTTTCTCCCACTAATTATTCAATTTAACCCAATTACTTATTAATGAATTTTAAAAATCTTAAATTGACAAATTTAATTACCTTCGTATGCGACAAAGCTTCCAACATCGCTCTCACACTAGACTTCACCTCAGCCAATGCGACGCTGCTCTTGACCATGTACATAATAACGTACACAGCACTCATACTCCATCCACTCGAATGACTGCATCGAGTTCGGCCTCTTACCCGAACATGTCCATGACCACAGCACGCGACCCAATTTCCTCCAAATAGCCTCGACCTCCTTACGCACGCTCACGAGTAGATCGATAAGCCAGCCTTCGCCACTCGATGAACCATATTACCCACAAAACCCTAGCTTCCCAGTCGAACGCCACAACACTTGCACGCGCGACGCTCCACCAACGCAACGTGTCTCGCCTCTGGCCGCGGCTTCGGCCTCTCCTCGCAATCCCTTTTTTTTATTAAACGAATCGATTTTTGCTTGATGTTGAACTGAGAATTCGATTTTGATCGAAGAGGATTGAATTCCCCTTTTTTTCTATCTTGAAACAGCTGAAAGAAATGAAAAGCGAGCGTGACTTGAACAAGGGGAGGTAGCGTAAAATTTGGGATTAGCGTGTTTTGAACGATTAAAATTTGACTGATTTGAAGGAAAAAGTTGGACGTGATTTAAACGTGACTAGGCAGCTGACTTGATATTATTTGATTATATATTATTTTATTTAATTATAAAATACCTCGTTATAGCAATTTAAAATTTTGATCTCCTATCGAGGTGTGCCGCTAGACGTTCATAATGTTATACCCTCATTTCAAACGAAAAGGAAAAGGTTTCGAGTCCTAATTCGATCATATGGAGAAGATAGCTTTTTGGACCCAATTATTATATTAAATTTCGGTATTAATTTCGAAGCGTTTATATCCCATACGACCAAACGATAACTCCAAACACCCCGAAATTTAAAAGGGACAGTTTGGCACAGGTCCCTAATAAGTTTCAAAATACACAAAAACCCAAATTAGGTCCTTAAAATTAAGTTGCCGAATAATGTCATACGCTTATGCAATTATTCAGTGAATAATTGCAGACATTTATGCAACTATATCAAAAAATTGCATACATTTCCACTATTATTCATAGAAAAATAGCGGAAATTTCCGCAATTTTTTAATTATTCACCAAAAAATTACGGAAATTTGCGCAGTTATTCACCAAAAAATTGCATAATTTATGCAACTTTTGGATATAATTGCATAAATGTCTACAATTATTCAGTGAATAATTGCATAACTATATGCAATTACTTAGTAACTTAATTCTAGGGACCTAATTTACATACCTTTTTTATTGGGGTTTTTGTGTATTTTGAAACTTATTAGGGACCTAAGCCTAATATTCACAATTTAAAATCCAATAATAATATACTATTCCAGATCCAACGGAATTAGTTTCGTCGAATTCCGAGACTGTGCCTCGGAAGGCTATTTTAAAAGTAAATATTAGGCTCAGGTCCCTAATAAGTTTCAAAATACACAAAAACCCCAGCAAAAAAAAGTATGTAAATTAGACCCCTAAAATTAAGTTACTAAGTAATTGCACATAGTTATGCAATAAGTGATTGCACATAGTTATGCAATTATTCACTGAATAATTGGAGCATTTATGCAATTATATGCAAAAGTTGAATAAATTTATGTAGTTATTTTGGTGAATAATTGCAGAAATTTCCGCAATTTTTTTGGTGAATAATTGAAGAATTTTCCGCAACTTTTTGAAAAAGTTGCGGAAATTTCCGCAACTTTTTTGGTGAAAATTTCGAAAATTCATGCAATTTTTTTGGTGAATAATTGTGGAAATTTCCGCAATTTTTCGGTGAATAATTGTGGAAATATCCGCAATTTTTTGATATAATTGCATAAATGTCTGCAAATGTTTGATATAATTGCATAAATGTCCGCAATTATTCACTGAATAATTGCATAAGTGTATGCCACTGTCCAGTAACTTAATTCTTGGGACCTAATTTACAAACTTTTTTTACTGGAGTTTGTGTGTTTTGAAACTTATTAGAGACATGTCAAACTGTCCCATTTTTAAATGTCAATTTGAACAAACTATTTTTAAAACTGAACAAATCAATTTTAAATTCAATTTAAAAAATTTTGTTATCTTCATTATTATCAATATAAATTTTACAAGCCTTTAAATTATTTTTATTGATCATAAAACTCAAGATACAAAAATTTAACCAATATTCAACTATAAAATTCAATAAATAATTTATTCAATAAATCGCTATATTTAAATTTTGGATTTATTTTATAATTAAAACCCAAATTTTCATATTCAAAATCAATCTATAATTCAAATTAAATATTTACAACCATTTAATTTGTCCAAATCAAACGTCGCAAAATCCGGGTCGTTACAAAGTATATGTATGTCAAGCATGTGAAATGAGTAATCAGAATCAAATAGACGCAACTATAAGTATTTGATTAAATTATAAATAGCATAACATGATAGAGTTATGGACCCAACTGAAGAAAGTACACAAATGACTAGAAATAAATGAATGAACACCTTTTTTATATAAAAAATAGCTTATTGTTTGAATTAGCTGATTAAAATGAAGACCTGTTCTGTTTCAATCTTCACAACTGCTGAGCCCACCCATCTTTTTATTAAAATATTCAAAATTACTTTTTTATTTTTTCCTGTCATCTCATCTAATTCATACTGAAGCGAGTAATGTAACATGCGTGAAGCATCAATGCAAAAATTTGATAGGTGATACTGATTCAATAATATTTAATTACTCGGTTAAAAATAGTTGATCATGCCGCAAGACTTTCAGCACCTACTTTGACACTTTTGCAAATCGCTCCTTCATCAACTGAACTTCATTTATACACTACAAGAATGACAACTAATAGCGATGAGTTTTAACCGTCGCTGGCCGTCGCAAGCCGTCGCCAGCCGACGCTAAAAGCCGACGCTATTTACCTCATCGCCTAATGGAATCGCAACGGCTTTAGCGACGGCTCCGTCACATAAATAGCGATGGCTCGCGACTGCAAATGTGTCATGTGGAAATTTTTCAATGTTTAATTGGGGGTCGCAAGCCATCGCTAATCTGAACACAAAGGCCGTCGCTAGCCGTCGCTAATCTGAACAAAATGGTCGTCGCTAGCCGTCGCTATACTGAACAAAATTCTGTGCACTTGCACAGCCCATATACGCTTCAAGCAATAACCATCAAATACCATCATCATAGCCATTATACACTATATTCATCAACTAAAACCATCATATAACATCACTATACATTCAAACAATATAAAATCCAACAAAACCAAACAAAATCATATACAATCCCAACAATACAAGTTATCAAAATATGTACATAGTTTCCCAACCAAAATGTGTGCATAGTTTTCCAACCACAACTACAAACCGTTAACCTAAACAAACCGTTAACACAACTACATGTCATCAAAATATGTACATAATATCCCGAAATATATATACACCAAACCAATCAAAATGTGTATATACCAAACTGTAACATGAGCAAACAAGCATACCTACTCCTCACCATCGCTGCCATCCTCTCCAGACATCCTCCCATGCTGTTGCAAATAACCTGCAATCCGCTCATCCAGCTGTTGCTCGAAGAAACTCTTCCTCCAATCATTTATTTCATCCACTTTTTTCTTCAACTGAGCAATCTCCTCTTCTTGCTGGGACCTCCTGTATGCACTCTGCAATCTCGTCGCCTGTAAAATAGTTCATAATTATTTATATATTAGTATATATATATATATATATATAATATTATTAAAATTATTTAACTATTCATATGCATGTGTAAATTTATATATTAGTACATGTCAAAATTTACCTCCAGATTTCCATAGCTATACCGCACATTGGTCCGAGAAGGCGGGTCAATAATAGCATCCTAGATATTGTTCGCCTCCTCTAGCGTAAGCTCTTCCCGACCAGTGGCCTGTGCTACCCGAGCCCGCTCAGCTTCGTACCTCTCCTGCGATTACAAACAATTGTTTTACACGATAAAAACCGAATTTCAAGTTTTTGAAAATAAAATAAGACAAATATTGTTATTAACAATAAATTAGTTTACCACTACGGATTGAGATTTGTCATCCGTCCACTCGTACGAAACATTGCCTTCTTCATCAGTCCTCTCCACTGCATGCGTCACCTTGAACAACTCGGCCATAGTGGACTCGCGGTTGTATCTCGTGGCTTGAAAATCTATAAATATTATTGCTAATCTGATTATAAAATATTTTAATAAAATGTAAAAACAGTTTATAAATTTAATTATCATCTCTCTCTTATGCTCTTGGAAGGATTTGGAGCCACCACGGTGCAATGCAGGATTTTTATTCCTGTTAGCCCGATTCCACGCAGATAATTCCTACAAATTAAGATAAATTATCACGTATATATCTTGCGAGATTTATATTAGATTTAAATAACAAAACAAACATATATTACTTACTTTTGCTGCCGGAGTGTCCCAAAGCCGAAGAAAATCAGCCCATACACCGTCACCCATCCAGTTCAGCTTTTTGCCTGAATTCCTAGCCTTGGACAATGTATTCCTGTAATTTTTCCTCATTCTTTTGTTCCAGTGATTTATGAAAATGTCCATGTCGTCAGGGTCAATGCGGACTGCAGCCTGTAAATTAAAATTATTTTAAGTTATATAGATTATATTAATTTACAACTGAAATTCAAACTACTACTTATAAGTAAATCGGCCTGTATTGCGTTCTTGACATGAAGGGGGATGTCGTCCCAGCGAGGCCAACAACCATCCATCCGGCTCTGAAAAGCCTTCCTCGAAACCTATAGAATATAATCTGATGGCTCCACCTCAAAGCCCCTGGAAAAGTTATGATATACATGTTTAGTGGATTTTAAAACTTATACTTTAAATAAAATTGATACTTACCCGACACTTTTCGAAACAACTTCTGCCATCGGACGTAAGTCCGGTGCAGTGCCACTACCACCTGCACCGGGAGATGGGGATGGCTTGCCTGTCATACTTCATCTCCTGCCAGACATATCTACTGTAGAAAAACAATATCATCACAGAATAATTATAGAAATTCACTACTACATAGCATGTTTCAATCACTTTCACAGAAACAATTATAAAAATTTACTAGTACAAAACATGGATAAAAATTAAATAAACGATCATCATAGAACAATAATAGAAATTCACTACTACATAACATGTTTCAATCACTTTCACAGAACAATTATAAAAATTTACTAGTACAAAGCATGGATAAAAATTAACTAAATGATCATCAAAGAACAATTACAACTTGTACGGGAATTCTTTCTCGTTCTTCTTTCTTGGTTTGTATCTTTCTTCGTTACATATTTTACATTTTTTGAGGTCAACGTCGTCTTTTCAATACAACATGCAACATTTCACACATGCATCTATCTTCTCGTACGGTAGACCGAAAGCGGACATCAATTTTTTTACTTTATAATGACTATCGCACATCAGATTATTGGGTGGCATGTGTCGTTTTGCAGCTTGTACAACTGCTGTAAATGCAGCTTCCGTAAGGTTGAATTTTGATTTCATAGTTATGTATTCGGCGATTACTGAAAGTTCGGTTCCGCTTTTACATCCGTCCCACAACGGCCTCTTAGCAGAATCCAACAAATGGTTTATTTTTTTAGCTCCCGCAGTCGGTTCTTCTTCGACATTTTCGTCTTCATCGACAGCTTCAGTTGTAGGAAACATTGATCGTGCTGCATCATCCACCATATTTTCTATCGGATTCGTCATCATATTACCGTCCTCTAACACTTCAATATTAGGTGTAGGTTCAACAAGTTTTCCATGACGATCCCAGAAATAATAATCAGGCACGAAACCATATTAATACAAAAGTACTTCAACTATATCTGGTTTCCAATGCCTCAAATATTGGCACTAACTACACGGGCAACGAATTTCTGTGTTGTTTCGGTTATTAGATTTAGCAAATCTAATAAATTCGTGTACATCGTTGTAGAAATGTTGCTTATTGATCCCTTCTTTCCAGTTCTAACTTCATACATCCAAGTACGGTCGAGAAAATAATTGAACATTTTTCCTGATTTGAAAATGTATGTTAGGCAATTTAAATCATTAATTTTCAGCCATTCTCTATTGTGAACAGTTCATCGTTGTAGAAAATTCAAAATAAAAACTTCACTTTATTTTTTTATTTTTTGGTATTTTGGTTTTCACTTCGGTGGTCAGTCATCCTACTTCCCATTACAAACACAATAATGTAATTACATTTTATAAATCATTTCAAATTAAACGGTTCAACAAAATTTCAGCAGCACTTCCCTTCTGTTCCCTGTATCGTACACAAATGCATGTACACATGGAACGTAAAGGAAGTGCTGTCGAAATTTTGTAACCGTTTAAAATGAAATGATTTATAATATGTAATTACTTTATTGTGTTTGTAACTTGTCCAATACAGGGACAAATCCGACAAATATTGTATTAGATGAATATAAATGTCCGTTCCGTTACAAAACGAACATCCATATAACGATCATATACAACACATGCCAGACGGAGCCAAAGCCAATCTAAGTGATAAAAAAATTTCTTTAAATTTTATCAAATATTGTTGTTCTTTTCAAATTTGGACAATGTTTAAAACTATTTAAATTTTATTTCATAAATTTGTGTATTTCAATTTTAGTTCAACATTCAATTAACAATTTTAGTTCAATATTCATTTCTTTATTTTTTTACGACATAGATTTGAGCGGAATATTTGTCGTTGTTATATTCATTTATTAATTTCTTTACAAAATCGATTTTAGTACAATATCAGTTGTTTTTAAAGTAATTTTCTAATTTTTTTTTAAAAAATTTAGATATTTACAGAATTTTTAATGTTCTCATATTCATTTTTTAATTTTTTGTATAAACTTTATTTTTGTACAATATATACAACCTTTTGCATTTTAGCCGTCACTAGCCGTCGCTAAATTATTAAAATGGCCGTCGCTTGCCGTCACTAAATCAACAAGATAAATAGAAGAATTATCAATGAAGATAATTAGAAAACAACAAAATCTAATTATCAAATAGATAATTAGAAAACAATAAAAATCTAATTATTAAATAAAAATTTGTCAATTTAAATTCACTTAACAACTTAAATTTGTAATTTATCAATTTCATAAACTATGAAATACTTTCATGTAAATTTATCAAGAACCAAGTTAATCATTAATATACACTAACTTTTCACCTAACACAACTAAGCATGTTAATCGCCAACACTAATTATCTACATCAACCATTTATTCAACTTCATGATAAACTAATTAATCTAATACCTAATTTAACTTCATGATAATAAACTGATTAATCTACCAAATCAACATACAACACTAATAATACCTAATTTAGCAACACTACTAATACCTAATTTAACAGCAAATCTTAATTTAATTAGGGTTTAAACTAAATCTAAAAAACATCAAATTTACATTCAAAATAGAGATTAGAAGCATACCTAGACGAATTTGGGTGATTTGGAGGCGGCGGAAGGTGGGGCGGCGGCTGCGGTGACGAGAGGCGGCGGATTGGGGGAAGAATTTGGTGGGAAAGGAATGGAACTTCTGTTCGCCGGAAGAACCTGTATATTGCGTATAGCGACGGCCGCATTTTTTAGCCGTCGCCAACCGTCGCATAATCCCGCCGCTATTCGAAGCCTTTCTAGCCGTGATAGCAGAAACAATAATACTAGTTTTCATCTGTTTACAATTAAAAAGGTTGATGGAATGATCAATATGTCATAAAATGAGGTCATTTCTATCTTCCTTATGTTCATAAAACATAACTTATATCCTAAGTTAGATAGCAGCATTTTTTAACTCTGAGCTCCTTGATTTTCTCACATTCAAATATTCAATACAAAATGACAAAAAAAATTGGACCCCTATAAGATACATTTCTACACTTTAATCTTTGAACAGTGACAAGATGATTGCTAACATGTACCAGTTATATTTTTAAAAACTTGAAAAATAAAGCAGTAAAACATTAGTATTTGGCTGTAGGGATCAATATTGGTTTAAGCTAGAGTACATGACACATAAATTCAAGTAAAAGTGGTGTGTACTTATGTGTGTGTATATGTGTATATGTGTATATATACACACATATATATACATATATACATATACATACACACATACATATATATATAATCCAGATAACAATAGTACGTTTCAACTTTCAGGAGAGATTATATGTGGGAATAAACAAGGGTACACAAGATAAACGGGAATGCGATCTACATAGTAGGGTATGCATAAATCAAAGCAAGAATTACTACTACTAATATTGGGATTATAAGAGGAGAGAACTGAAGGTTTTGAGTATGAATGGTAAATAAAGAAGGAACATATTCTTTCCATGAAATACTCACCACAATATCACAAATTATAATCTGATATACCATTTATCAGTATCATGAAGCATTTTTTGTTCTTCTAAATATGTCCTTGCACGTTTATAATGCTATTACTGATTTTACTGGTTTATTATATGGGGAATACAATTTTATAGCCTAGGTTGCTAGGATGAGCATATAACTTGTTCACTAAGCTCAAAATTCAATATATGAAGTATTATAATGGCAACGATATTTATATAAGACTATTAATTATCACACTGTTGCATACCACCTTTACCAAGATGCATAGGTTTTTCCATCAATATTTCAAACAAACTGAATCTATATACATTATTGATGTTTTGTAACTATTTATGCAACAGTTACATAAAAAGAGTAGGTCAACTAGGTTGCTTTAGAAGATAACCAAGCACAGTGAAATAGCAAGAACTCACATGGGCTGAAAAAGGACATAGAAGAACTAGTGTGCCACATTAATACTTGTTACAGATGAAAAAAAGAAACCAAGTTTGTAATCCCTTGATATTTGTTGTTATAAAAGTTACTTGTTTGTTTTTATTTTATCAAGATATTATTAAGTGAAAAATAAATAAAAAACCAAAACTATGAAGATCAAATAATATTGAAGAAAGCAAGTCTTTGACAGTTCTTTGAATCAAACATCATTGTAGTTTGTCATCTGTATGAGTTTAAGGATATAATATAGAACATTTATAAAATTCAAACTCTAATATGCTAGCTGAAATATATATATGCAACACTTAATATTAGTTCATGTTTTGTAGTCGGCGCTGTAAGTAATCTTGTCAATTCGAACAAAACACATTATACCACAAAGACCCAATTAAAATTATATTCAAATTTCCTTAAGATTGAAGTTCCAACTATTATTCACTTGTTTGGACCAACAAATAAAAGCTTAAACTTAATAATAGGTTAAAAAGTGCAAAAACTGTTATTGCAGCAAAAGTGGCAACTACCCACCTCATCCTATGTACTGATAATTGCAGCATTCACTGACCGGACTCCTGCATTACTGTAACTCGCTGATTTTAACCTCATAATTAACTCCCACTTGAACAATAAAAATCTTCTATTATATCATTATTTCACAAACTAAAATCAATTTGTTCGTGCTTAATAATATGCATGAAAACAAAACTGCACTTGTTTCTTTTGCAACTCTATGAATAGCTATGTACATCATTAACTATGTGCCTTATTTTGCATTAATGCAGGTACGAATTTATTGTTTTTATTCATTAGTGCAAAGTCATAAATTGTGATATTTCTCTATAAAAAAAGCAGACAGTATCAGAAGTCTCTCAACAAATATCACAGATGGACTTACATAGTGAAAATGCAAATTTCAGCATGGACGAGGTTTCAAAATTCAAGCAAAGAGAAAATGACGCAGAATCAGATCAAGTCAGCAAATAAGTACAAACATTTGGAAATGCAGGTTATAGCAATACAAACTAAGTGAAAACTGATATTCAAGTGAAAAAAGTCATCAAAGGGGTTTTATGCAAATTATAGCATAAGATACTACCCTTTCCTTTGCATTTGCTACATCATCTTTGATGTAAAAACAAGATTATGAACAAAATTGCAACAACTGCAAGTATACAACAAAAACAATCATGAAAGTTTGCTCCCATAGATCAATGACAAGTATTTCATATTCAAGATACTAACGAGCCGACGAGCACCATTGTCTCAGTGGTTAAGTGATTCGACTTTGATGCGAGGGGTCACAAGTTCGAAACTTGCGTAGCGTGATTCGAAAATTTATTGACACATGATTTGTGGTTTGTTGTCTCAGTGACATGTTGTATCAAAGTAGCATTTCAAATACACACACTAAAGAACCATTCTATATGGGTATACGATCATGAAAGTTTGCATAATGTACCATTATTTCAATATACAAAAAAAACAATCATGAAATCATTCATAACGAACCATTCATAACAAATAAAAATAAAAATCGAATCCTATTATATACCTTGGCCGGATCGATTGCAAATTTCGAGATTATTAGATGAGCCGATTCTTTTGGAACTAATTCAATAATGTACCGATACCTTTGGATTGCGAAACCAGACGCCAGAATTCGCACATGGAACTGGAATATGAAATTGAATATTATGAGATGAAATTGGATCTAGAATATGAAATTAGACGAGAGGGGGGACATTATTAAGGTATGCGTTATTTTTTTGGAAAATTAACTGTGATAGGACTGTATTATCTTAGGAACGAGGGGTGTATGCAAGTGGCCAAGAAATTTTGTTAAAAAAAAGGGAAACTTCTCAACGGCTTTAAGCCATTGTAAGATTATAACGGCTTGAAGCCGTTGCTAATCATTTTGCAACGGCTCAAAACTGTTGCGATTTCGCAACGACTAAGAGCCGTTGTGACTTCCACATTGGGGCGTTGCGAAACTGCAAATATGGTGTAATGATATATTTTACTTTTCTAACCACTGTATTAAAATTTGTTGTTCTTATCTATTTCCTCAAGTCAATTTAATTTATGAAAAGTTCTCTACATGGATAAATACAGTATCACCTTCAATCACAAGTTAAATAAAGTTGTAATAAAGAACATCCATTATGGTTTTGGGTGGGATGGTCTCAGTTAGCAGTCAACTTTATTCCTGTTTGAAAAGTAACAAGTGCTTTCAAAATATTATATATGTCGATTGAACCTACCTATATAGAATAATGTATACAGCCTTATTTTCAAAAGTAACATAGACACTTGTCCAAGATTAAGCAAAAACTCATGTTCTGGTGTAAACATCAAAAATAAGTAAAATCCATTTCACTGCAATAGATGTTGTGAATATCAACTTATCAGGCTAAATCTAGCTTAGATACATTGATTCTGAATAATCTATCACACAGAATCGTCAAATGGAGCAAGAGTAGAATAATTTAATGAAAAAAAAATCAATTTCATAGCGTTAATCAAAGTTATTGTATGAAATGTAATGTATTTTTTAATAGAATTTAACCATTATAAACATCTTTTCTTCATGAAATAATGTGAGAATGAGATGGTGTATGTAGTTGTGTATTGCTTTAATTTTTTGACACAAATTAGTGTAATTTCTTAACGTACTATAAGAAGAGTATTGCTATGATTTGATGCATATTGTCCTTAAAACCTTGAACAATATTAGCGGGTCCTTTAAACATAAATAGGTTCATAGTGAAGCCCATGGACATTGTTATTTCATATGATCTCTAACGTCTCCGGTAATTCGACAAGCTTTGTGATCGGCTGACTTGTTTTATCTTTCCCCCTCACACTCTTACCCAAAAATAAATATCAATCCAAATCTGATGTTCTTCTCATGCTCAGTTTGATATGTGTGCTATATAATTGGATGACATGGTTTTATCCCCATGCTCAATCTGACCTGATTTTGTCCAACTTTGGCTACAGGAATAGGCGAATGCAGCGGACAGTTCAAGCAACTTATTTTAATAAGTTATCCTCTATGACGTGTTCTTCGCCTGACTAGTTGATTTTCTTGTGTTTAACTAGCCAAATATATCAAACATCTTGTTTCAATTCTCCTGGTCAATCGTATTTTCCATAGCATATCTATACTAGTTGATTATTGCATCCCTAACGCGCTTCAGTTACCGGCCTTGTTAAATGCTAATATGTATTTTGACAAATCATAATGTGGTTTAACCCTAAATGAATGCATAAACCTAGGTTTGATCAGATAGTTTGAGAGTTTCAAACTCGCATCATGTTTGTGCATTCGACTAATGAAATGTCACATATTCGTAGTCCTATGGCTTTGTTCTATTTCAATGGTTGTTGTCTGTTTCTAAGCTTATAGGTTTCCACATAATCAATTGTTTGGTAATCCTGTAACATCTACTTTTTGGTCAGTTTTGTAGTCTTGGACTTCTTTTAGGACTAATTTTAAAACACATGATTCTTGAGTGCTCTCTCCGAAATGATTATCATTGTTATTCTAAAAAAATGATTTAGTATTTATATCTAATTTAAAATTATTATTATATAATTGATAACTTTAAGTTTTACTTTGCTTTTGTTTTATAGTTAAATATGTTCACATGCTTTAAATGCTCTCCTTTTCTTGCAGGGTATAGGATGTTTGAAGGTGGCAAACATGGACATCTACGATCATGGTATTTTGGTATTTTCTTTTGTAGAGTATTAATGGTACGATTATCATAAATGTTTAAAAATATTGGCTATGAAATATTATATACAATATTGAATTTGGTGTAATTTGATTATGTATAATATATAATATGCTTTGATTATCAAAAGTTTAGTATCATTGTTGTTTTAAGTTGATTGAATTGTTTATGAATTGAGGCAAATATATCTTGCTGTTAGATGTTCTAATATATAGAAAGGCTATTGTAAACTCAAATTGGGGATTTAAAAGAAGTGTTTTTGTTATGCTATAGAAAACCTAATCCAACGTTTAAGATATGATGTGGAAAATATACAGCAGCGTTTATGATATGATGTGGAAAATATACAACAACGTTTATTAAATGCATTAAAAACTCTAGCTTTTCACAGCATTTTTTGCTATAATAGGCCATGGATCCATTGTTATACAACGTATATAAAAATGTTGTTAAATCCTTTAACAACATTCGTCAAATGCTATTAAAAATGAGTTGGAAATGCTATGAAAGGTATTCACGGCATTGAACAAAATGCAATAAAAAACACTCTTAGCCTTGATAAAACGCTATGAAAAATGTTTTACCTAGCAGAAACCCAGTATAAAGTGTTTAATAGCATAAACTAGACGCTGTTAAAACCTTGTTTTTCTCAGTGTTTCATCTAATGCTATGTAAGGTCCATGACTTTAATGGCATGTTGTTATAAGCATCGTGAAAAACGTTGTTAAAGCCTTTTGTACGGTTTTTTGAACGCTGTAAAAGTCCTGAATGTTGTAGTGTATTTTCTTAAATCCTTCGGAGTTCTTTTATACTGAATAGTGGATTTCATACATTAGTGGATGGATTTGATGTGGTTAATAACATTATCTCATACTTTATCATTTATCTTTTTCTTTCATCATCACATATACCATGAACAAAACTAATCGTTGAACCTAACAAATCAATATAAGGATTTAATGGTAATGTAAGAGAGAGAGACAAAAATGAAGGATAAAAGAGTGACATTAAATCCACCCATTCATTTATTAGATTCAATGGTTAATATTATAAGGCTATAAAGGAGATACACACACGTGTACGTATGTGTATGTATATATATGTATGTATGTATTTATGTATGTATGTGTATGTACGTACGTATGTGTGTCTATAACAACCTAGAATTTGACCACCTAAAAATAGAATATTTAAAGTGATTTTAAATATAATATATAAAATATTTTATGATTCAAACAATATTAGATGGATTTGAAAACAGAAATATACATAAAAATCATAACATTTGCTTATATCGACAAAAGTGGTAAAATCCTGATTTCAGAAAACTAAGTTTAAATGGTTTAATAAATTATTTCAATTTATTTATGAGTGTTTATATTTTTAAATAATATTAACAAAATTTATTTTTAAATTTGGTTTACATAAATAAATGTTTAACTAAAACGTCAAAATATGATCATAGAAAATTTTGTCGAAAATCAACATTTTAAATGTAGTAAGTATTAATTAAGTTGCTAATTAGGTTTACATTTATTAAAGCACAATTAGGAAATTTTAGAATATAATTAGAAAAAGTGCATTAATAAAAACAAAGCATGTCAAATCAAAAGAAACATCACTATTACTTTAAGTTTTATTGCTCCTTAAGCGATAATGACATAAAGTAAAGATTTCTAATGTGATGTTAAGTGTTGAAAAGTAAGATTATTTTAAAAGTAAGTAAAGGATATTTTTGTCTTTTGCTAATATAATATTTTAATCCAAAGTTTTTCTATAAATACACACCCACTTTCTCACTTCCTTCCACACTTCTTCTTCTCAAAAATTCAAACTTCTTCTCACTCTTTTAATGGCGCCCAACCTTAATAAAATAATGCCAAAATTTATTCCAAAAATATACCGAAGAAAGTAATTATCAAATCACCTTAAATATTCACCAAAATTCCTCCTCCTACATTCACCACCCACGACCCACTCCTTTACCATCAAACCGAGCCCAATCTCCCCTTGAAACTCATGGCCCAAAGCTCCAAAGGCCTCCACAAGCATAGTCGAGCCATCTAGAATTCTCAAAACAAGTGTTCGTGAGCTTTTGAGTTGAGTTAGAAAAGCTATTTCAATTTAAAGTTAGTTCAATTCCAAAAAAAGGTGAGAACTCCTAATTTATATATACATTTGGTTGTGATGTTGTGATATGTTTGTTTGAATGTTTAGTTATGATAATGATTTTCAAATTTTGTTCATCGAATGAAAATATTGAAATAAGTCACGATATACATGACATTGATTCACATAGAAATTTTTTTCCAAAATAAAATAAAATGTGATATGGAATCATTTATACCTATGTAAAAAATGTTTGAATGTACTTTCGAAATAATTCCTAAGTGTTTAAATCTGTCTCAACAAAGTTTGGATATGAATCTCAAAATACGCCTAAAATTTGACGCGTCACGTAATGGTAGTTCTTGTTTTCGCGTCAAAAGTTCAAATGAACATAAGAAGTGGAATATAGTTTGGAATTTTTCGAAGTAAGAATTTTCCAAATCCTTGTATCCATATATTTCAAATGATACTAGAAAATCAAGATTTTATCTTGTATATTTTGAAATATGGCAAAATCAATTTTCAAGAAAAATCAAGTTTTTGCACTAAATGACCAAAGTTGAAAATGGATAAAATAATCATTTTAAAAATATCAAATAAATTATAAAAATATTTTAAAATGTTTTAAAAGTGATTTAAGTTGAAAAGATGGTTTTCTAAATGATATAAAAGTCGTTTTAAAGAATATAGCTTTTAAAACATTATTTGCAATACTT
Source organism: Allium cepa (assembly GCA_030765085.1). NCBI lineage: Eukaryota > Viridiplantae > Streptophyta > Magnoliopsida > Asparagales > Amaryllidaceae > Allium > Allium cepa. The sequence continues at coordinate 759,402,147 of CM060937.1, read as the reverse complement.
TTTCGCAATGCTTTTCAATAACTTGAGAAATAAAGGTTGGAACTAAATAATTTCCCAAGTCTTATGTAAACACTGTTAAGCAAATGATAAATTATTTTTAAAAGAGATTTTAATAATTCAAAATTATTTCAAAGGTGGTTTAACAAATAGTTAAGTGATTTAAAAAGGGAAAATGAGTATGCGGAAACGACTAATACATTTGTTCCGCCTATGAGATCTATAAGTGAAAACAAGGTATGTAACTAAGGTTAGGAATGGAGCAACCAGTACCCTGAACTTACCTGGCCTTAGTTTTCTCTTTTAGGCAAGGGGGTAGAACATATCGAAAGGAAAGCCTGGATCCTCAACTTGGATTTTATAGAAATAATCTTCTTATACTCATTATTAAAATCCGAAAAGGGTGTCCTATTCATGGAATTTAAAAGGTGATCTCACCATTATTCCGCCCATAGCACTTGTTGAATATGGAAGTAGATATTGAATGAAAGTATAGTGATTTCTATAATCCTATTTTCTCAAAACATATTCTAAAAAATGATTTGAGAAATATTCAAAAATAGAGGTTTAAATGATTCAATATTCACTAAAAGAATATTTTGAAAATATATATCTCTCGAAGATATTTTGGTAAAGGAAAATGAATGAATTGAAAAACTATCACCTAATTACATCACTTTTTTTTATCGATGATTGGATTTCGAAGGAACCAGAGTCGGATTTGAGTGATTCATATCCGAAAACCACTTTAAACCAATTTACGTGTTCGGATATTGAAGATGTTTGAAGACGGAGATATTAGGACGAATAATAATAAGGATTACTTGTTGATTAATCGGGGATAAACTCCCGATTCACTATATTGTGGCAGTGGTCTCATTGTTATGAAAAAATCTCAGAACCACAAGGACTTCTTGCCTAGTAATGTCCAAGGAAAGTACATTCGATTTCGTTCGGTCACAGAACGAACTTGTATGGAAGAATGTCTGACCTTGCATTCCAAATCACAACGAGTGATCTCTATAAAGGTATATCAGTCGGTGGCAGAGAAGACACCTTCTCTTAGCTTAACACCCTTTTCTGAGACATACGAGCTCAGGAAGTTATACGTTTGTAGAAATCGGTCGTGTGATTGTGGAATGTCAATATGGCATACAAAGTGAAAGAAGATGTGCCATGTGAAAAGATAATCGTTGCCTCAAGCCTCATCAACCAAAAATGATCGAAACAGGGTTAGATGCAACAAGGTTAGTCGGTCATTCCCAATTAGGGTATGATCATTCCCTTCTAGATATATTTCTTCCTGCTATGACATTCGAGATGCAAATCAATGTGGATGTATGCAAAGAGAGCTCTCAGATAAAGGTCGGTAACGACCGGGGGATGATATATTCGGTACTATCTATTTACAGAGATAAGCCAGTCATGTGTTGGTAGAGGATCCTTTGTGATGGTCATCGGTAAATTCCTCTATAGATGTGCTGTCGGAAGGCAGTCCCTTAACCTGGTCATTGTAAGGAAATACATTCTCTAATAAGAACCTACGGACGTGATTCTAAACCTATTATGCTTGAATTTAATCAATGTAACAATTTCAGCTAAGATTGATAAGTTTATTTGCAAATGTTTTCAAAGAATGTCATTAAAAATAATATCCCTAAATTTTACGTAATAAAGAGTTTTGGTTATCATAAGGTAAAAACTCATTCCGTGTTTATGTGCAGCGTGGTCTTATAAGGTATCCTTTTGTTTTCCAAACATCGTACTTTGAGTTCTCACACTAGTCTCATGCCTGACCCAAAGTTTGTTTTTCCCTTTAAACTCTAGGTGCCCGATTTTTCGGGCAGCCAAGTAGTCAGGATACCTTAGGAGCATTTTGGAGCATGTTGGGGAAACATTTTGGAGATGTCTTTTGGAGCTATGAAGCTGGAGTACCTTATGTAGATATCTAGCCATTTTTCGTTGTGTCGTGTAGTATGTATTTTCCTGCATATGTACGGATAGACAGTTATAACTATCCCGCTAGATTTATATTTGGCTCTGATCATTTATGTATAATTAAAATGTTGAATGCGATGTGAGATTCTATTATTGTGTTATCTTCTATCTTTATTTTCTTTTACACCCCTGATATTCTGCCTCCCCAGCACTTGGATTTATGGCACGTGAATACTGTCGATGTATTAGTGTCGAATTCTAAGGGTCGAGGAGACGGGTCGTCACATTTGGTATCAGAGCTGAAGGTTAAGCGTGAACCTTCGCTTTATTGGGGTGTAACTCATTAGAGATAGGGTTAGTAATGCCCTAGAATGAGTTTAGTCTGAGAGAGCGCATAATTAAAACTTTTAGCTTAAATAAGTATATTCATACTATATAACATTCCCTAATATATCTTCGTCTATATATCTAAAGATCTTTTTCTTACTATATACAGATAGTAGAAAATGAGTGGAAGAAGAGGACGAGGTAGGGGAGGAAGTAATACCACAAATGGTCAGACTTCCGTAGCTACAATAGTTGAGGAAGTAGTAGTTCCGATGCAGCCTCAAATTAACTTTGCAACTTGCAAGAACTATACCAGCACTACACCATAAACGATATTTTGGTATGGCTAAAAGCCGTATCTAATCTTATTAGATACGGCTAAAAGCCGTATCAAAATATGCCGAGCTTAATATTTTGATACGGCTTGTAGCCGTATCTAATGTATCAATTAGATACGGCCTTAGGCCGTATCTAATTGGCTCATTAGATACGGCCAGAAGCCATATCTGATTGACAAATAGGCAGCCTCTATGAAACAATTTGATACGGCTAAAAGTCATATCTAATTCGTCAATTAGATGTACACATGAAGTCCAAAGTTTTTTGAATAAATAATTAAAAACAATTTTTTTACAGATTCAACATAAAGAAGAAACAGTTAACAATAAATTTTGAAATTATATCTACATAAATAGTTCACAGTTCGTACATCTTGCAGTTCAAAAAATAGTCATCACTAAGTACATTACAATTACAATACTTCATGCAATTCAACAACATTACATACGGTACAAAGTTCAACGACAATACATACGACAAAAGTTCAACAATGGTAGTTCAACAACATGAATAACATTAGTAATACAACGCAAATTTCGGCAAGTTCAGCAATTACAAAGTTCAGATAGTACCATCAATGCCTATATCTTGCCAATTTCTTCACCATCACCACTAGTGATCCCAGCACTATATCTTGCCAAACGATATGTATCAGACTGCAAGTAGAAGACCAGAATTGCACATAATCTGCTGAAGACATTCAAAATATGAAGAAAATAAATTAGTTACAATTATGGTTTGTAATTTAAGATTAAGAGGGTGTAAAAATTGTCCTTTTGCATTAATATTCACATTCTAAGTCGACCTAACTCTGATGCCATTTGCTTCCTGGGTACCACTACCCATTGTGCATCAAAATGACTCTCAAAATTAGATCAATATATGCATGTACGAATAATACCCAATCTGCATCAAACTGACTCAAAATTAGATCAGGATATGCATGTACAAATAGCGTCGATCCAAGCATCAACAAGATTAAGCCTTCATTCTAGAACAACATGTTAGCAAAAGGTAGTTGAGTGAACACAATTTCTTTGAAAATGGGTTCTCTGATGTTCTGAACATTAGAGGTGGGTTGGGCGGGCATAAGTTTTTTGTTTATTTTATTAGTTTAGTCAGTTATCATTTAGAAATTCTAATTGATAATTTATACCTAATAACTATTAGTAAAATGGTTGTCACTTATTATTTATAAATTTTACTATATTATTAATAATTCAAATTTTTGTTCTATAATCAATCATTTTAGTTAATATATAATATATATTTTGATAAATTTTCATTTTAATTAGTATAACTAGAATAAAATATAATTAATAAATTTCGACCAACGGTTAACAATAAGTCTGCGAAACAATAGAAATTTCGTTGCACATTATTCAACATAACAAAATAAAATAAGTTAATGCATAAAGGAACTTAAGACATCAAGCAATATAAGCAAAAATCCCAATACAAGAACAGACACATCAGACGTTTGCTATCTCTTAATGAAACATCAACTTCGCTAATGTGTATGATGGTTTTGTTAAAGTAACTTAATACCGCAAACTAACTGACAATATGGACAATACACTCTTAAACATGTATTAAACAACTTTCGTTTTCTTCTCAAAGTAATAGCAAAAATATTACACTCATATTTGTTGATCATTGCAAATTTTGTTGTAATTTCTTCCTTTTGGTTTCATAAAATAAATAATCAAAAATTATATTCATTTCTTCTCAGAGTGGTAAGAAATATATTACACTCATTTGTCGCCATCCAAAAGATGATCATTGCAAATCGTCAAGTAGCCAATTAGCTACCATTTAGTGATGGGCATTTAGTTTGTTTAGTCTTACCTGAAATTTTAGATGTAGATTGCCAAGCCATTATTTTGTTAAAGATTTAGTGATGGCTTGGTAACGGATTCATAGTTCACCTTTTTAAGAAAAAAAATTATAAGTTGTTAAAAGCATTTTGGAGGTGATGCAGTCAATTTGTCCAACGTGAACATGAAGACGACAATTTGTGCGCTGCTAGTTAGTACCAGTGGTTTGGCTTTGCTCTTGATAACGACATGATATTATTATAGAATTAATATTTATCTAAACCAGTCAACAACATACAAAATTAAGGTAAAAAAGAGATTGATTGGGCTAAGAGATGATTTAGGATGGCAATGCCTAGGATTTTGATTGTTGGACAATTAGATATAGAATTAATCATTTTACGTATCTTTTCTAGTACATGAAATATCTTGTTCCATCAATTGTGCAAGAGACTAGCAGTTGGGCTTTATGTGGAATCGATATCTTTAATATACTTTGGAAATGCAAGGACATGCAATTAGACACTAATATACTGAATTTTACATATTCTACCACTGCTTAACTAGAAGTAACTAGGGAGGTTCATATGAAATAAAGTGCTAGTATGTTCAAATGATCTGACTCATATGAGCATTTAGTGCAACTTTATCCCAAGAAAATCAATTGGGATCACCGTCAATGACAAAAACATTATGAGAAGTCTAACAAGCAATAGGATGGTACATTAAGCTATTGAAGATCTGTTTCAACCATTTACACATATCATCATAATTTTTTTAATTAACTTTGTATCAGTATTTATGAAAGAATGAACATATATGAATATAACTAACAGAAGGAAAAAGAAAGGAAAAAAACACATGACATGCATGACCAAGTGAGAGTAAACCCTGAAACTCGTCGAACAACTAGGAAGCAATTAAACCCTTGAAGAAATATTATTGATACTTTTGTTATATATAAACAAGTCATTCTCATCTAATGGAGCAGGTTATTATGATCCCGGATGGACATGATGATACATAATATGGAATGAAATAAAGATCCAGGCACTTTAATATACGTTAGAGTATAAGAAAAGAAGATGATGTCTCTGAAACTCAACCACCGAAAAAGAGCAAATCACCTTAAAAGAGACTTGTTCCCTCACTGGGCAACTACTACACCATCACATATACTTATTTTCTTCCTCTACAGTATGATGCGTGTAGACCAAACCCTTATGTCAACTCACTCAAATTAACCCACTTTGCAGTAAGATTTTCACATGGGATAATCAAGAAAAATGTATATGGAACCATCATTTCCTAAACAAGTATATTAGATAGTATGGCTGATCCATAGATTAATTCAGAAACAATCAAGTAACAAATAAATTGATCATGATGAATTTTAGGAAGAAATTAATTCAAGATAGAAAATTTTGGGGATTCAAGATAGCGTTTGGCTTGAAAATGAGTTTTGTGGTTTTCATTTTCAACGTGTACTTTAAAACGTATGGCGAAGAGAAAATATACCTGTTCCATCATCTAGAGATATCGAATAAGACACTTCGGATGGCACACATATCCATCCACTCCAACATCAGCAAAGGTCTTTGCAAATTGATGATTCATTTTGCTTGTTCTCTCATCTGGTAGCAGTATACTGTCCAACACCACTTTTTCATGTGTGGATGGTACAGATTTCCCATGGATGTTGGGTAATGTAGAATCTCGGCACATAGTACCTATTGCAATAAAAGGGAATATTTATTATATTTAAGTTTTCTACTTATTATGTCATAAATGTTTAAATGTTAAAAATACCTGTTCCTATTACTTCTAAATCAGAGTTGAGGATTTCACATTTTTTGATTGTTCGTAACATTGGTCGAGTCCTGGAACTGCGAAGCAATGAATTCAGGAGCATTGAATTATGTGGCGCGTCCTTCATCAAAAGAATTGACTAGTGCACGAATTCCTTGTTCAATATTTCCCACCATGTTGATCAAAACCTCTATTTGCCCAAATTTCCCACTGTACCCTCCAAACTTCCCACCCTCATTTTCAACTCATCTTGCTCGCCATGAACATGTCGAAATCATTTCTGTGCAATGGCACAAGCCTTAACTTTAGTCTTTGGTATAACGGTCCCAACACCATGACTCCTACATCTTGCATCCTTACCAAGCACTTGTGATAAGATGTCTTCATCCACTGTCAATTTTTCTTCATCACTATCAGTGATCTTTTCCTTCGCTTTTGCAATTTGATCCTGTAATATGATAATACTTACATGAATAAGGAATTTTAAAGAATATGCAAGCTAATATTTGTTTAACTTACAAAGTATGAAGAAGTGGCATCTGATATGCTACCATCTTTTTCCTGTTTGTCTTCTCCCATACTTGACGACGATTGATATTTGTTGATGGACTAGCAACGATCTGCAATACAAGTTGATGCAACAACATGAATATCCAATTACAATGTGTAAATCATTTGAATGAAAATGAATATAAATTACCATTTCTTGTTCTATTTTAGCGTGACTTTTACGTCCTGCATGATGAGCATAACTGAGCAATGCTCTGTTCTTTTTGCCTACCTCCCTTCTTCCGCTCGCTTCAGGCGTTGCTTCATTTTTTACGAACTCTGCCCAATCTTCTTGAGCAACTGTAGGTGGGCAAATTTTCAACCGTTCTTCGTCATTGTTGAAAGGGTCATAATAAACTAATCTCAAGTTTTTCTTGTATCTCCTAAAAGCCTCGGCCATTCTTGATGAAGTACAAACCTCGACTCGCGACTCAAATCCTCCCACGACCCACGACTCATCCCCACCGCGACCTACGACTCATCACCAATTCTCCCACGACCCGCGACTCATCCTCCTCCACGACTCACGACTCATCCACCCATCACCGACTCACGACTCATCCACCCATCACCGACTCACGACTCATCCACACATCACCACGACTCACGACTCATTCCCAAATCCCCTCACGCGGCTTCGTCACTCGCGAAACCCTACATCAATTCCAAAACCCTAAGTCGCGACACCGCCATAAGTCGCGAACGACTTATCCTCCCCCGCCTCCTCCATATACCGTGCGCGAGATACCCAGAGTTCGAGCGACCTATTCATGAGTCGCGAGTTAATCCTAAGTCGCGAACGACTTATATTTTTTTGAGTCGCGAGAACTTGTGCCGTGTTCAAATTTTGAGTCGCAAGTTTGAGTCGTTGCCGAAGTTTCCTTAAGTCGTTACCGAGTTATTTTAAGTCGCGTAACGCATTTTTTTAGGTCGTTTGTGTCACTGTACTGTTTGTATGACATTTTCTTAAGTCATTTACTATGTAAACCGATCGTGTTGTAATTCTAGTAAGTCTTGAGTGTGTTGTACTATAAATAGGGTGTGTACGTGTCATTTGAAAAGTGGTTGAAAATTGAATAAAATTTTGCTTGTGAAGCTTTGTGCCTCCATTAAATTGGTAGTCGAATGTTAACTCCTATCTCCACTTACGTAATTCGAGTGCGCTCGAATTATCGTTTGTTGAAGCGGATTCACGGTATCTTGTGCGCAAGATCAACGTTGAAGAATCATAGATCTCTTTTCGCGAAATCGTGCGCGATCAACGTGATAGACATAGCTAGAATTCGGTATCTTTGGATCAACGAATTCGGGCATTACAGGATTATCAATTCACCGCTTGCTACTTTCATCCATTTCATTTGTTTTTCGAATATCCGCTGCGTCAGTTTGGTATCAGAGCTAGATCGCAAGAAGTTGCATCATTTGGAGACTTGGGTTTCGAGAATTTGAAGTTTGGAGATCGTATTTGCAATTGTTGAGAAGTTTAGTGTTCATCGTGTTCATCGTGAAGTTGCAACAAGTTGGGAGTTTCGATCCATCTCACTTTGGATCAAAGTTCGGAAACTGTTGGAAAATTATTTTTTGAAGTTTGTTTGAAGTTCAATCATGCCTTCGAGACGAGCTCAACGCCACCGAAATATCAATGCTTTGTATGGAAGAGAAGAAGCTAATGAAATGGAGCAACGAATCAACGAGAGTTTCACTGAGAAGTTGAATGAAGGAATTGGTCGATTAGAGAGAATGATGCTTGAAATGAATCAAAGTAGAAGAAGAGTTTCACCTGAATCGAACCATGGGGGAAGTAGAGCTTCGATACATTCAGATCGAGAGAGAAGAGAAGATCAAAATCATAGAAGTGTTGACAATCGTGATAGAAATGTTGATCGAAGGAGTGGTAGTAGAGATGTTGGAGGTCATGATCGACATCGATATACTTCAGATTTTGATGAGGAGTTTGATGGTGATAGGGGAAGTGTTCATTACCGAGATAGAGAACCAACACGACGTCAGTATCGAGATGTAGCGGATGATCGTTGATGGGAATTGGGAATGAAGATGGAAATTCCAGAGTTCAAGGGTGGAATGGTTGCTCAAGAATTTTTAGATTGGTTGTCTAATGTTGAAGAAATTTTTGATTTCAAGGAGATTCCGGAGAATCGCCGAGTGAAGTTAGTCGCTACAAGGCTGAGGGGGAGAGCTTTGGCGTGGTGGCAGCAAACCAAACTTACACGAGAACGGATGGGAAAGTCGAAGATTGTAGATTGGGAGAAAATGAAGAAATTGATGAGAGCTACATTTTTACCATACAACTATCAATCACTTATGTACCAGAGATTGAAGAATCTAAGGCAGGGGACGAAATCAGTCAATGATTACGCCGATGAATTTTACCAACTCATTGTGTGACGCCCCACCTCTATACCCACGCTAGCCAAGAACACTACGGTGTAGTGCTGTCAACTAGCACGGAGAATAAGGCTGTTGAGGAGCGACCATCCGTGTAATTGCTTTGTGCGAACACCGATATGTCAGATGGTAAAATCATGCTTTTAATTTCAGGAGGAAATCCGACATGCCGATGCAAACTCAAAACTACCACACGGTGGCTATAATAGTCTAGGACAAATATAAACTAATAACACAGATAAATATAAATGCGGAACACAGATAAAACAGAAAATCTCATATATATATGTAACTGATGTCAGTTACATTACATTTGACACGGTACATATGATACAACTACAATAGTCAACTCAGGAAGTTATATATACAAGTACATTAACGTATATAATATACATGAATACATATCTTCCTATACAATAATACAGTCTACTACAAATGACGACTACTCCAAAAGATATGAAAGAACTTCATAGCTCTAGCAGCAACCCAAAGCAGAATATCTACAACCTGTAAATACTCGGTCTGACCCGAGTATTAGATTCAAAAGAAAATAATACTCGGGTCAGTCTAATTCAAACTCAGTTATTAGTGCACACAAGCAATAATAATTAAATACTGAATAGACGACAGTAATTAAACCAAATCAGAATGAAATTCAGGATATTGAATTGAAATGAACAAACAGTTCAAACCATTGAAATATCAATTAAAATATTAATTCAAGTAGGGCTGCAGTACACGCATGCGTGCGCTGCCTCGCCGCTACGGAATATGGAATACACAAAAAGATCCATAAGTCAAAACAAAAAGAATATCATACACGCCATACCGTGTGGCTGCAGTTCACGCTTGCGTGCACTGCCTTGCCACTTTAGTGATGTCGTGCCCAAAAACTCAATACCGTGTGGCTGCAGTTCACGCTTGCGTGCACTGCCTTGCCACGACAGTGATGATGTACCCAATGAATATTCACAAGCGTCGCCGTGAATATCACAAGACCAAGTGTCGATTTGAAGATGTGTAACAATCAAGTTCATGTCCAGGGAACAGCAACAATTCTAGCTAATTACTGAAACAAGTTCATACAAGACAAGGTGCAGTGAAACATGTCGAAAATGAAGACTGCAAGAACATGAATATTACAAGCATGCAACAGCAAGCATGTAACAGAGATCAAGCATGATACACAGTGACTCAGACCAAATGCAGTAACATACTTCAACAACCAAAGGCATCAGAATGTCAACCAGCATAATCAAATGAATGCACAGGGGTGCAACATGAAGGATGCACAGAAATGATGCACAGAAATGCAACAGGGGACAATAGTTGAAAGAGAGTCCCAAAGCAATGGTTCCAAAATGAAATGAACCAGAAGGAGGCAACAGAATTTTGCATGAATGGCTACAAGTATATGAAATGTACTTGTAAACATATGAATGCCAACAGTATGAATATACAGTAATGCATGGAACAAGCCTCAAGTATGTATACAGAGAGTATACATCATGACAATGCAGGCACCTCAGAGAATTACATACAGTGATGCAAAATGAAGCATACTACTGAATCAAGTATGCAAACCAAGTCCCAAAAAAATAACTGCAGTGCAATTTAACAACACATGCATACACACATACAAAGGTATGTATGAACACATATGAAGACAAGTAATGCACATGCAAAAATACTTGAAAGCTACAGCATCAAGTAGACCAAGTTTATATGCAATAAGAAGAACATCAAAGACAACACAAGTTCAGCTATGCAAATGAAACACAGTGGCAACACTGGAAGATATGAACCAGAAGTATAAGCATGGCAGTGAAACAATGAAATATGCTCAAGTATCTGCATATATATACCAGTGCAAATACAACACAAAAATGTGGCAGTGAAACAATAAATTATGCTCAAGTATCTGCATATATATACAAGTGCAAATACAACACAAAACCCGAACCATGGTCAACAATATATGCATACACACATACGAATGTATGTATGCATATATATACAGATAAGTCAACCAAAACAAGTTCGAACTTAGCAATTAACCAATGCACCAAGCCCATAAAGGTCAAAACCAAACAAGCATCAAAACTTTCAGAAATAATTAACTGAATGCATTGCGGTTGTTACGAAATCCAAAACTGAAAACCGCAAACCAAACAAGCTTCAAAACTTTCAGAAATAATTAACTGAATGCATTGCGGTTGTTACGAAATCCAAAACTGAAAACCGCAAACCAAACAAGCTTCAAAACTTTCAGAAATAATTAACTGAATGCAGTTCAACGCAAAAACAGGACCAGACCAACATATGAATCAGTCAAGGGAACTTGAAGCATACAAGCTCAAGGAAGCTTGCAGCAATACACAAATGGACAAAATAACCAAGTGCAACATCAAACAGAATGAAATGCACAATGTCACAGCAAACTGGCACCAACGAAGGCAACATGAAGAATTCGAGATAGTGGTGGCCACGAAATCGACATCACAGCAAAACATTCAAACAAATCAAAGTGACCAAGTTAGACATCAATGCCGATAATATTAGGTCACAAAATTAAAAGAGGAAAGTCACTGCCGTGCAATTCAAGTAGCAAAGAATCAAAGCCACGATAGCACACAATAAGCGAGCACATGAACAATCAAACTAGGGTTTGAATTAGATGTAAGTGACGGAATCACTTACCTGATTTGCGAACTCGATCCTCAGAAAACGAACGAGCCAAGCACGAGAATCAATCAACAGAGAAGCCCTAATTCGAGAAAGAAGAACGAAGCCCTAATTCAAGAAAGAAGAACGAAGCCCTAATTCGGCAAAGAGAGGCCGCCATTTTCTTTGCGTGATTAGTTTTAGGTTAGCAAACGAAAAAAAATAAAGAAAAGGGGACGGGTTCGAAAATGAAAAAAAGAAAATGGGGGAGGGCCGGTTCGAAATTAAAGAGGGGATAAGGCCAAATAAATAAATAAATTAAATAAAAAGAAAACTTTTATTTAAAGTCCTAAATTTCTTTTATCAATTTATAAATCAATTTCAATTCAAAATTTAAAAAAAACTTCAAATAGAAGTTTGTGTCAATATTAATCGTTTTAAGTCGATTATAAATCGATGCGAAATACCGGGTTGTTACAGACTCCCCTCCTTAAAGAAATTGCGTCCTCGCAATCATAAGGAACAAACGGGTAAAAGGTAACAACCATAAAAGCATGTCATCACATGATGAAGAAATTCGAAGTAGGAAGTTCACCATAAAGTGCATGATAGAGAAAGCCTGATCGTGATTGCTCGATGAATTCTCTGGATTCCAAAGTGAAATTCATAGGATTTGAGAACCAATAAACTTTCACGAGAAAACATCTTTATTTCGAAGGTGCCGAACCCCCGAAACATTGATGTGAATAGAATGTTGCTCAACGTCAAATCTGGTGAAACTTCAATTTCTTCAATAATACCGGGCTCAAAAATAGAAATCGGAAATTCCTAAGGCATTTCCGTAATTGGAAGACGTAGAAAACGTCATGAATAGTAGAAAATTGAGCCGGTACACTGGCGTAGTACAATATAAACGCCAAAGAAATCTTTTAATTTCATAAAGGAAATTCATAAATTATCAACAAAATCTAATTATCAATAGATAATTCAGAGATCTCAAATCACAAATATTCGATTATCAAAAACGATAATCAAATCAACAAGTATTCGATTATCAAAATCGAAAATCAATCTTAAATTACAAATATTTAATTATCACAAACGATAATTAAATCTCAAACATCTAATTATCACAAGCGATAATTAGAAACAATAAATATCTGATTTTCAAAAACGATAAATCAGAAATCATAAACATCCAATTATCAAAACGATAATCAGAAATTACCACAACGGTAATCAAATTTCAAATTACAAATTTTTCAATTAACGAGTCCAAAATTAACCGAAATAGCAAACGCACATGACCCATAACCACGAGTTTTACTAAATCGTTTAATTCACTTCATCGTTTCCTTGAAAGTGCTAAATTGTGTATTTTAAATAAATAACATTTTACTTTCTCAAACGGACAAGTCCGGAATTAAGCGAATCAGTAAAAGAAAGGGGTCATAGTCCTCGATTTTTCTGAAACGTTTACATCGCTTCCTCATTCTTTTGAAAGCGTAAAGTGTAAAAATTTTGAAAACCATTTTATTTATAAAATTACAATTGACATTCTCAAGCGAACAAGTCCGGAATTAAGCGAATCAGCAAAAGAAAGGGGTCATAATCCTCAATTTTACTGAAACGTTTAATTCGCTTCCTCATTCTTTTGAAAGCGCAAATCGTAAAAATATTGAAAATAATTTTGATTTATATTTTGAAACAAATTTTTTTTTTTAAAACACGTGATTAAAACAACGACATCAGAAGCAACTTCGATAAGTGGATTTTCATTCATCCAAAGAGTCACAAGAATCTTCTCAAAGATAGAAAGGGGTATCATACCCTAAACTTGTATTCATAACAAGTCAATAACACACGAATTCACCAATGCACAAGAATTGATAAAACTTATCAATAGAAATCACGAAAATTGGTGAAGCACAAATTCTAGAAATCCTCACAAGAAATCCAGAAAACACAAGCTAAGAGTATGAGAACTCGAACGCGAGTATGAAAACTCGAACCGGAGTATGAAAACTCGAACGCGAGTATGAAAACTCGAACCGGAGTATGAAAACTCAAACGCGAGTATGAAAACTCGAACGGAGTATGAAAACTCGAAGGAGAGTATGGAAACTCAAACGGAGTATGAAAACTCAAACGGAGTATGAAAACTCGAACAGAGTATGAAAACTCAAACGGAGTATGAAAACTCGAACGGAGTATGAAAACTCGAACAGAGTATGAAAACTCAAAGGAGAGTATGGAAACTCACCAACACGCGAGCATGAAAATTCATCAACACATGTAACGCACAACGAGAACGGGAGCACGAAAACTCACCTACATGCGAGCATGAAAACTCACCAACACGTGCAATGCAAAGCGAGAACGGGAGCACAGAATCTCACCTACACGTGAGCATGAAAATCACCAACACGGGCAACGCAAAGCGAGAACGGGAGCACGGAATCTCACCTACACGCGAGCATGAAAAATCATCAACACGTGCAACGCAAAGCGAGAACGGGAGCACGGAATCTCACCTACCCGCGAGCATGAAAAATCATCAACACGTGCAACGCAAAGCGAGAACGGGTGCACGGAATCTCACCTACACGTGAGCATGAAAATCACCAACACGGGCAACGCAAAGCGAGAACGGGAGCACGGAATCTCACCTACACGCGAGCATGAAAAATCATCAACACGTGCAACGCAAAGCGAGAACGGGAGCACGGAATCTCACCTACCCGCGAGCATGAAAAATCATCAACACGTGCAACGCATAACGAGACGCTATCTCATGGTTGCAAGCCATTAATTTTGACACACGAATGGCCCGAAGACCGTGGGGCGCTACCCCACATGTGTGAGTCGAAATCACACAGATTGAGGTCCAGACTAACCAAAAAAATCAAAAGAGGTATGTGTGAGTGGAATCACACAAGTGGTGTCTAGTCTAACCTCGCAATCAAAAGAAAAGTATGTGTGAATGAAATCACACAAGTGGTGTCTAGACAATCCTCAAAGCCCAAGAGATATGTGTGAGACGAAATCACACCGATGAGGCCTAGTCTAACCGTAAAAATGATCGTCATGATCAACGAGAAGTGTCAATTACACTAAGTCAGTAAATGTAAAAGTTTAGCTTCATGTCCCATAACCACTTACTTAACTTAAATATTTACGAACAAACTGTAAATCTTCACTAATAAAATTGTCACTAGAGGTTCAGTCGAAAACAAGTCCAACAATTAACCGACGAAGTAAACGCAAGTGTTTCATACCACTTGTTTTACTAAGCCGTTTAATTAGATTTCTCATACGAGTGAAATAAAGATTTGTATATACTAATAGATTGGAAAACGGTTTCAAAAACGAGTTTGGTATTAAAAATAGAGTTGAAAACATTTTGTTAAAAGAGTTTTGATATTTACTACTAGTATTGAAACCTCTATATTTTTAAAGTGACAAATCTCAAAAATGATTGTAGAAACAATCAATCACAGGAATTCACATACGAAGACGTGAATAGAATCCAAAGAAATCGATACCGAATTCATCGAAAGGTATGTTCACAAAAATCCCGAAGAAAAGGTCATCAAAGTTGCTAATAAATGATAGCAACAAATCGGGAAATAATCAAGAATCGATTAAATTCGAAAACCAAATCAATTCACTAAAATTCACATTCGAAGACGTGAATAAAATACAAAGAATTCGATTCCAAATCCATCAAAGTAGGAATACCCAAAATTCCTGAAATAGAAGTTATCAAAGTCGACAAAGGTGATAACAACTAACCGGAAAAGAAGAATCGATCAACAATTGGAAAAATAAAGCAGAACGAGCATAAATGCTTGAATGACTTTAGCAAGAGTAAAAGTCAAGTCAACGTCGATATCGACAAGGCAAAGTCCAAGACAATTTCTTTTATACCAAAGAAATTTTAAAACCATCAGAGAGAGGCACATGAAAGCCAAAACCCATGGATAAACAGACAGAGTCGACAATTGGAATGCAATTTGTCTCATAGATTGATACCCAAAACCCAATTGTATGGAGACTGCATTAAGTACACGAATCAGAGATAAGAATGCCTATAGATAGCAGTTCGAATAAACAATGCGAGTTCAAATCGAAGTGGGTACTAGTTGCAGCAATATGCAACTTGGTAGAGCATATATACTCTGATACTTAGAAGTGTAAACTCAAGTGAGCAAGTGCGACAGAGAATAGCAGCACTACTCACGAATAAGCGTTAGGAATTCATTCCTAAAAATCAAAGATGGTCTTAAGACAAAGATGTGAAATAAAACATCAACAAATAGTTGTAACACATGTACTATGTAAGTTATGTTTTATATTTGTTCTAAACCCCAGGCTCTGATACCAAGCTGTGACGCCCCACCTCTATACCCACGCTAGCCAAGAACACTACGGTGTAGTGCTGTCAACTAGCACGGAGAATAAGGCTGTTGAGGAGCGACCAACCGTGTAATTGCTTTGTGCGAACACCGATATGTCAGATGGTAAAAACATGCTTTTAATTTCAGGAGGAAATCCGACATGTCGATGCAAACTCAAGACTACCACACGGTGGCTATAATAGTCTAGGACAAATATAAACTAATAACACAGATAAATATAAATGCGGAACACAGATAAAACAGAAAATCTCATATATATATATATAACTGATGTCAGTTACAATACATTTGACACGGTACATATGATACAACTACAATAGTCAACTCAGGAAGTTATATATACAAGTACATTAACGTATATAATATACATGAATACATATCTTCCTATACAATAATACAGTCTACTACAAATGACGACTACTCCAAAAGATATGAAAGAACTTCATAGCTCTAGCAGCAACCCAAAGCAGAATATCTACAACCTGTAAATACTCGGTCTGACCCGAGTATTAGATTCAAAAGAAAATAATACTCGGGTCAGTCTAATTCAAACTCAGTTATTAGTGTACACAAGCAATAATAATTAAATACTGAATAGACGACAGTAATTAAACCAAATCAGAATGAAATTCAGGATATTGAATTGAAATGAACAAACAGTTCAAACCATTGAAATATCAATTAAAATATTAATTCAAGTAGGGCTGCAGTACACGCACGCATGCACTGCCTCGCCGCTACGGAATATGGAATACGCAAAAAGATCCATAAGTCAAAACAAAAAGAATATCATACACGCCATACCGTGTGGCTGCAGTTCACGCTTGCGTGCACTGCCTTGCCACTTTAGTGATGTCGTGCCCAAAAACTCAATACCGTGTGGCTGCAGTTCACGCTTGCGTGCACTGCCTTGCCACGACAGTGATGATGTACCCAATGAATATTCACAAGCGTCGCCGTGAATATCACAAGACCAAGTGTCGATTTGAAGATGTGTAACAATCAAGTTCATGTCCAGGGAACAGCAACAATTCTAGCTAATTACTGAAACAAGTTCATACAAGACAAGGTGCAGTGAAACATGTCGAAAATGAAGACTGCAAGAACATGAATATTACAAGCATGCAACAGCAAGCATGTAACAGAGATCAAGCATGATACACAGTGACTCAGACCAAATGCAGTAACATACTGCAACAACCAAAGGCATCAGAACGTCAACCAGCATAATCAAATGAATGCACAGGGGTGCAACAGGAAGGATGCACAGAAATGATGCACAGAAATGCAACAGGGGACAATAGTTGAAAGAGAGTCCCAAAGCAATGGTTCCAAAATGAAATGAACCAGAAGGAGGCAACAGAATTTTGCATGAATGGCTACAAGTATATGAAATGTACTTGTAAACATATGAATGCCAACAGTATGAATATACAGTAATGCATGGAACAAGCCTCAAGTATGTATACAGAGAGTATACATCATGACAATGCAGGCACCTCAGAGAATTACATACAGTGATGCAAAATGAAGCATACTACTGAATCAAGTATGCAAACCAAGTCCCAAAAAAATAACTGCAGTGCAATTTAACAACACATGCATACACACATACAAAGGTATGTATGAACACATATGAAGACAAGTAATGCACATGCAAAAATACTTGAAAGCTACAGCATCAAGTAGACCAAGTTTATATGCAATAAGAAGAACATCAAAGACAACACAAGTTCAGCTATGCAAATGAAACACAGTGGCAACACAGGAAGATATGAACCAGAAGTATAAGCATGGCAGTGAAACAATGAAATATGCTCAAGTATCTGCATATATATACCAGTGCAAATACAACACAAAAATGTGGCAGTGAAACAATAAATTATGCTCAAGTATCTGCATATATATATACAAGTGCAAATACAACACAAAACCCGAACCATGGTCAACAATATATGCATACACACATACGAATGTATGTATGCATATATATACAGATAAGTCAACCAAAACAAGTTCGAACTTAGCAATTAACCAATGCACCAAGCCCATAAAGGTCAAAACCAAACAAGCATCAAAACTTTCAGAAATAATTAACTGAATGCATTGCGGTTGTTACGAAATCCAAAACTGAAAACCGCAAACCAAACAAGCTTCAAAACTTTCAGAAATAATTAACTGAATGCATTGCGGTTGTTACGAAATCCAAAACTGAAAACCGCAAACCAAACAAGCTTCAAAACTTTCAGAAATAATTAACTGAATGCAGTTCAATGCAAAAACAGGACCAGACCAACATATGAATCAGTCAAGGGAAATTGAAGCATACAAGCTCAAGGAAGCTTGCAGCAATACACAAATGGACAAAATAACCAAGTGCAACATCAAACAGAATGAAATGCACAATGTCACAGCAAACTGGCACCAACGAAGGCAACATGAAGAATTCGAGATAGTGGTGGCCACGAAATCGACATCACAGCAAAACATTCAAACAAATCAAAGTGACCAAGTTAGACATCAATGCCGATAATATTAGGTCACAAAATTAAAAGAGGAAAGTCACTGCCGTGCAATTCAAGTAGCAAAGAATCAAAGCCACGATAGCACACAATAAGCGAGCACACGAACAATCAAACTAGGGTTTGAATTAGATGTAAGTGATGGAATCACTTACCTGATTGCGAACTCGATCCTCAGAAAACGAACGAGCCAAGCACGAGAATCAATCAACAGAGAAGCCCTAATTCGAGAAAGAAGAACGAAGCCCTAATTCGAGAAAGAAGAACGAAGCCCTAATTCGGCAAAGAGAGGCCGCCATTTTCTTTGCGTGATTAGTTTTAGGTTAGCAAACGAAAAAAAATAAAGAAAAGGGGACGGGTTCGAAAATGAAAAAAAGAAAATGGGGGAGGGCCGGTTCGAAATTAAAGAGGGGATAAGGCCAAATAAATAAAAAAATTAAATAAAAAGAAAACTTTTATTTAAAGTCCTAAATTTCTTTTATCAATTTATAAATCAATTTCAATTCAAAATTTAAAAAAAACTTCAAATAGAAGTTTGTGTCAATATTAATCGTTTTAAGTCGATTATAAATCGATGCGAAATACTGGGTTGTTACACATTGCCAGGAATGATATAATGGAGACGGAAGAACAACTGACTGCTAGATTTGTTGGAGGATTACGAATGCAGATCCAGGATATGGTTGATATGTTTGATCCGAGATTTGTGGCGGAGGCACACCAGAAAGCGATAGCTTGGGTGAAGCAGGGAAGGCGTGGAGGTGGTGTGTTCACAAATTCCAACAATCAAGTGAAGGGAGCTAGTGGCAATACTACTGTTTCGAAGGCTGTTACTAAACCGGCTGTGAATGAGGCTGCGAAGGCAAAGGGCAACAACAGTTTCAAATGTTACAATTGCCAGGAAGTGGGTCATAAAAGCAATGAGTGTCCAAAACCAAAGAAACGAACTATGATAGCTGAGGCAGAAGTTGAGGATGTTGGTGAAGGTGATTCTAGTCCAGTGGAGGAAGATGAACAGGATATCGCATCGGGGGACGAAGGTTGTAATCTAATGATGAGGAGATCTTGTTGAACACCGAAGCAAGAGGATGAAGCTAGTTGGTTGAGGAGTAACATCTTTCAGTCGACATGCACTATATTAGGGAAAGTTTGTAAATTTGTGATTGATGCAGGAAGTTGTGACAATATTATTTCTACAGAAGCGGTGAGAAAATTGAAGTTGAAAACGGAAAAACATCCAAATCCTTATAGGTTAGCGTGGCTGAGAAAAGGAGGAGAGGTGAAGGTGGATAAGCGAGTTCGAGTTCCATTTTCTATTGGGAAGAAATATAAAGACGAGATTTGGTGTGATGTAGTTGAGATGGATGTTTGTCATTTGCTTTTGGGAAGACCGTGGCAGTATGATCGAGCAGTGCAGCATGACGGTCGAACCAATAGCTATAGTTTTATGTTTGAAGGCGTTAAGATTATTTTAGTTCCAAAGAAGAGACAGCAGGGAGAGAGTAAATCTGAGGAGATTGAAGAGCTGAAAACTTTGTTAACTTTGAAGGAGTTTGTTAAGGAAGTTGAAGAAGAGCCTGAAGTCTTTGTGTTAATTGGACGAGATTGTAGCGAAGAGGTTGAAATCCTAGAAGAAGCGAAGCCAGTTTTGAAAGAATTTGAGGATGTATTTCCAGAAGAGTTGCCCAAGGAGTTACCGCCACTGAGAGACATTCAACATCAAATCGATCTTGTTCCGGGAGCAATATTACCGCATAGACCACATTATCGAATGAGTCCGAAGGAACATGAAGAGTTGAGGAGGCACGTGGAAGAGTTACTTGAGCAGGGACGTGTGCTGGAAAGTTTGAGTCCATGTGCTTTGCCAGCTTTGTTGGTACCGAAGAATGACGGGACGTGGAGGATGTGCACTGACAGTCGAGCATTGAATAAGATTACTGTGAGATATAGATTTCCAATGCCGAGGTTGGATGACTTGCTAGATCAGTTGAGTGGGGCGACTATTTTTTCGAAGATTGATTTGAAGAGCGGATATCATCAAATTCGTATTAGACCAGGTGATGAGTGGAAGATTGCTTTTAAAACCAGGGAGGGTCTATACGAATGGTTGGTTATGCCATTTGGTTTATCAAACGCGCCTAGTACTTTCATGCGGGTGATGAATCAAATCTTTAGACCATTCATTGAGAAATTTGTGGTGGTGTATTTTGATGATATTCTGATATACAGCAGGAATACGGAGGAGCATGTTCAACATTTGAGGGAAGTGTTGATTATTCTTCGTGAGGAACAATTTTATGCTGCTACGAAGAAATGCGTGTTTATGACGCACAGTGTTTTATTTCCGGGTTATGTTGTTTCAGGAGAAGGTATTCAAGTTGATCAGAGTAAAGTTGAGGCAGTCAGAAATTGGCCACAGCCCAAGACAGTAACAGAAGTTCAGAGTTTTCATGGGTTGGCTTCATTCTACCGTAGATTTATTCCACACTTCAGTAGCGTGATGGCGCCTGTTACCGATTGAATGAAGGGTAAATGTAACGACCCGTTAAATTTGATAATGTTAAATGAATTGAATTAATAAAATTTCTAATCTAATTGAGAATAAATGTAGAAATTTGATAGTAGTTGTAATTTAGTGTAACAATAAAATTTTATGACAATAGATTTGGATAATGTAATTTGTCACTTTTTGTTAAAAAAGTAAATTATAAGAAATCAATAAATGTTGAATTGAAATTATTAATAAAAATATTAACTAAAATGAGATTCATTAATATAAAATCAGTAGTGAAGAGGTTACCTTTGGTTGTAATAAAGGTGAATTCTATTAGTGGATGTCAACCCTTAATAAAATTTATTTAGAATAAAAAGGTTTCAAATGCATGTTTGCATTGAATATGTAATTGATGGATTAAGGGTAAGTAATTAGAATTTAATCCTATAAGATTTGGAATTTAATGTATGAAGATAATTTGGTAGAAATAATTAATTAACCTCTTAATTGTGCATACCCAATATAATATAAATAACAACAGGACTAGAACTTGATTTGCCTAGGTATGTATATATGTTTATAAACTATAACCAAGTGAGAAATTTGGTAGTAAATAGGGGATAAGTTGACTAAGGCAATTAGTAATTTAATAAATGAATGCATAGTAAGTAAGTGGAAATGTATGCATAAAAATATTTTCATATATGGGATAATTACAAAAGTTTACCCATTTATCTAATGTATATAATTGAATCTAAATTTAGGGCAACATTTTGTTATTGATGGTATAAGTGAATTTGAATAAAAGGGGTAAAAAAATTATTTGGATTTAACATGTATTGAGTATATAGCTAAGAAGGGCATTCGATGTAAATGAATCTAAATTAATGTGTCTAGTCAATCAAGGAGAACTTTAAGGGAATAAATATAAATGAATGTATTTGGGGAATAGAGTCCTTTTATATGTGAATAGTATAATGTTGTTATTAAGAATGAACGTTACTTTAGTAATTATTAATATGGTAACGGAAGAGTGTATAAATTTTATAGTAACGTAAAAACGTATTGTAAGATAATAATTAAGTGTAGACTTATAAAATATATTTATGACAACAAATTTTGTAAGTTATTTATTCTATTAGTTGTTAAGTTTTATTTATGTGTAAGTTAACAATATTACAATTCAATTGAATACAGTAATTTATGCAAACAAAAGATGAACATTTGGAAGTATTACTGTAGTGATATATATAAGAAACGGTAACTTTGTAGTTGGGGAATAATTGATTTATTTGTGAGTTGTAATCAAATAGAGTCAAATTTATTAGAATTTATTGCAATTTAGGGGATTAATTGCAGTAACCTTTGAAGATTTATTCGCTAAAATAATTGACGATGGAAATTATATGTAAATTTGCTTTTAGTTAATATAAAATATCCAGAGGGCTAGAAATGACACGAATCTACTAGTTTAGAAATTTACAATAAAAAGTGGTAAGTAATTTTTCTAAATATTTAGATAGTAGGAAGATGTAGATTTAGATGGAATTTATTATTTAACTATTTCATAAGTTGAGATCTAAGTTTAGAATTGAGATTTTTAATGTATAGATATTGAGTCAATGTTAGTTTCATTAAATTAACATCAATAACCTTGAATAATAGAAAGAAAGTGAATTTGACAAATTTAATCAAACTTATAATGTTGAATTTATTAAAATTGGAATTAATATTGAAGTTAAGAATTTACATTTGAATTGATGAATAGAACAGCTATTGACACTTAAATTATTTAGAATTGGAGTAAATAGTTAAGAAAATTTAAAGGGAGAAAACTTGGTCAATTTTTGAATTTAGATGTAAAAACTGGATTTTTATAATTTATTTAATTTATTTAATGAATATTAAAAATAGCCATTTTGGCCACGGACTCGGATTTCGACGAAACCAGTTTCATCGGAGCTGTATCGGTGAATTATTATAGGGTTTCAAGTTTCGTATCGATCGGACTTGTCGTTTAATCGTACGGGCGTGAAACGCCTTGAAATCAATTTTAATAAAATCAATTTGAAATCAATTTGGAAATTTTGTTTTCAGCATAACTTCTTCATACGATCAAATTTGGACGTGAAACTTTTTCCATCGCGTTCAGAATATCTTAAAATACCTATTTGGATATATAGATTTAATAAATTCGGTTTCGGAGGCATAGCGGGCTTTTTGGGCCATAGTTTGTTTCGTACGTTCACTTATCCGATCCATCTACGCTATCTTTAGTCTACCTATATAAGCACGGTTATAAACCCTAGCCACTCCTTATTTTCATTTTCTATACATACATCTCCTTCTCACCTCCTCATTCTAATGGCAGAAAAAAAACATAATTCCCAAATTCAAAAAAAAAAAAAAAAAAAAAAATTGCGGATCTGCAGCAGCTTCTGGTCGCGCTTCGGGTTTCAGGGGAGAAAACCCTAGAGCAACTTCGGGTCAGGAAGAAAATGACTCGGCTCGCTCCGGGTCGTTTTGGCGAAAACTCCAAGCAAGCACCGGGGAATTGAGGCGGCGCACCGAAGTCGAACCCGAAATCGACCCAGGACCAGAATTTTTCAATTTTCCAAATTTCCATAACTTTTGCATACGAGCTCGGATTCACGCGCGGTTTGTTTTGCTGGGATCGTATCGGAATTTCTGACGTTTTGTCGCTGGTTTGGATGGATTTGGAGACCGTCAAAATTTTGAGTTTAAACTGAATTTAAATTCGATTTAAATTCCAAAGGTGAGTGTTTAAAACCCACTCACAACTCCTAGAAGCTTTTATGTTTGTTAAATTAATTTTAGAAATGAATAGCAATTTATTTATGAGTATTTGGCATGTTTATTTCACTCATATTTGTTGAATTGCATTAATTAAGTTTAACTGTTAATTTAATTTATTTATTGCGTATTAATTGATAGTTAGAATTTATTTGTTTGCCTATAAACTGCTAGTTAACAGTTATATAGATTATTACTGAATATAAACTATTAGATTAATAGTTGTTAAATTTAATCTGAATAAAATTGCCAGTTATTACCTGTTATCTATTATCAAATATAAATTGTTATTGATTGATATTGCTTGATGATTTTGATTGGATGATGGATGATGTTGATGCATGTTTATTGAATATCATAAAATTGCGAATTATCATGCATATTTCATTTCATTCGGGATTGTGGTTTGAAATGATATACAACCGCAAAATTTTATATCTTTTAAATTGCAGATTGAAATGATAAATATCTGTATCACTTGACCATAGGATAGAAAATTTTATACAGGCACCGCGGTCTATATATAACTATTTTAATGTGATTTCTATGGTTTGGATGGAATACGGTTTCTAAATATCTTAAATTTTATATTGTATAAATATTATTCTTCCATATATATACATATGAAGTTGAAAATTTTGAAATTAAAAGGTGTATAAAAATCTTTATTTAAAAATGGAAAAAAATTAAGAAAATGGAGTTTAATAATTTATATCAAATGTTTAAATGTTAAGTTTGGAAATTTTAAGATATGATATTTATAATTGGATTTTTCCCAAAATAAATTGAAATGAATATTCTAGTATAATTTGAATTGGGAAAATATATATATTTTATTACTAGAAATTGAAGTCTTATTATTTATGGATTTTATGTGAATATTCAAGACTAATTAATAGAACAATTGATCTGTTGAAAGAATAAAATCCAATTTTAGTTTGAAATATTGTTACTCAAAATGGATATACGTATATATAAATAAATTGAAGTGGTTTTGGAACTTGAGAGAGATAATATAAATTTTGGTTTAGACTTTAATAAAGAAATGTATTTGTAAAGCCATGAGAACTATTTTCTTTACAAAGTAACATTTAAGTTAAACCATTTAATTCATATACCGTTGAATGTCCAAACCATTCATGTTTTTTTTATAGAAGTTATGGTTTTAAATTATGATTTTCAAAGTACTATGCTTTGAAAATATTTTATTTTCAGACGATATGAAGTTAAAGCATTTTGATTTTGGAAAAGAATTATATTTGGGATAAGTGATAAAATATGGTTTTGGGTTTTGAAATGATATCGTATTCATGGTTATGAAATGGAATGTTTATTCTGATTTTTAAAGTATAACCTATTTTTAAATGACTGGGTTGGCAAAGAGACCGGGATCAGATATCTGACATACTCTCTGTCGATACCGAAAACCACTTTGACTAACCGTGTATGCGGTAGAGATTCCAGAATGAAGTAGGTGGTGGCGACGTTTCCTGTAAGGTAAATTCGTGGACCCGACTCCCGTGAGTTGGCATAAGGTGGCTAAAACAGGAGCGATTCTCAGGCCAATGAGGTCATTCCTCTGATCGGACCCTCCTCTTCGATATTATACTTTGATTTTGGATTGATTCAGTGGCCACTTCTATATTTTGATTTTGGGGAGTTAGTCCGAGGTGGGCGGTAACTGCGGCTACGCGTTTCCACCAGCCTGGATAGCAATTGGTATATCTACCCTGGCATTGCCTAGTTGTGCCGTGTCACCTACCATACCGAGCCTTTACTATGAGTTTCTATTTGTGTCGTACCTATGGAGTATCCTCTGGTAGCTTCCCGATCAGGAGGTATTACGGTACTGTATAGTCTATTGGCATTATTTGTGTTAAGGGCTATATGGGTAACCCCTTAACGCTATTTAAAAGTAAGTTTATTTTATAAATAGACACTATTATAATAGTGCAATATACTACACAGTAAATAGTTTAACGGATCCTTAGGAGATGTAAATCCCGAACATCTCTTGAGTTACTGTACTCATATTTATTTCTGTTAATTTAACTCACATAAGATCTTTTAGTCCGACTCGAGTGTTTTTGTCTTTTCAAATTCGCTCGGGTCAGTCCGAGCGTTTCAGGATCGAAGACTTTAGCTTTGAAGGACGAAGACGAAGGAGTCGTATTATTATTATCTATAGTATTGTACCACACTCTAAATTTCCGCTGCATTGATTGTATTGGTATGTGTAACTCTGATATTCATTGTATAAGCAAAATAAATATTTTGTAAACAGTTATCATGAACTGTATATTGATTATTATATTTTATCCTTCCGCTGTGAGATTCTATTTTGTTTTATTTCTTCTCTGTTTTTTATTATTTACCCCATAACAATCCGCCCTTGCGTATGCTTTGAATTGGCACGTGTGTCGGTTTAAAGTGTGCGAAAAGGCGGGATGTTACAGTTGGTATCAGAGCTTTGGTTTAGCGATAAACCTTGGTTTTGTGGGGTTTGACTCTTTGTTAATAGGGTAGTAATACCCTATGGGAGTCGCTGAGTTTATATATATGAGAGAGCGTATTTGTTAGTGTTAATAAAGATTTTGATATTGTGTTAATCTGTTCCGCTTTGTATTTATAAATTCTGGTTGATGCATGGGACGCTATGACATCAATAGGGATTTCTAAACACTTAATAGGACAGACCGACATAATATTTGTTTTTAATAGGTGAATGAAATAATTTTGCCTATTATATTTTCTATATATAAAAATATTTTTATAAAAATATATATATATATATATATATTTGGTTGCTATAGATTGGGTGTTAGGAAATAAAAATATTTATAACAATTGAAGCTAAGTTGAAATTATAATAAATCAAATTGGAGATTTTAGAACTTAAGTCCGGGATTTTTGAAAATCTTCTTCCAAAGGATTTGTGAAATATAATGATTTGGTTTATAGGTAATTTCTTATATAAATGTTTAGTATAATTCGGAAGAATTGTTTTAAAAGAGGATTTTGGAGAAAATAAATTTTGTACTTTCCTCTCTGTCGCTAGAAAATAATTTCGGTGATGGCGGCCGCATCATCGACTTTCATTTTCAAGTTTCGTAGGGGAAAGGCCACTGTAGTAAATTCTACTGCAGATTTATTTTAAAATTATCTAAAATTTTAAATTGTTTTAAATATAAATTGAGATATAAGTTGTAAGAACTCATTTATCTATTATTTTTAAAATAAAATTGAAATTTGACCCGGTATTTGATTCTAAAATTTTCCACTAATTAATGGTTTAAATTATTTTTAGGGAAATATAAAGTAAGTAATAAATGGATTGAAACCTCTAATTTAAGTAAGAAAATTAATGCTAGGTATAAAGGAAGTTAAAATTTTAACTGATAAATAATGGTAAAGATTTATTGAAAATCAACGAATTAAAAGGGTTGAGATTAAACTTGTATAAGTTCTTTTGCTTTTTCTTTAACATAAATAACTTACCAAGTATAAAAAGTTGAAATGTGAATTAAGAGTGGAATAGAATATTATGCAAGTAGAATTTTTGGAAATAATGAAGTATTCAATAAATTACTGTTATAAATAAGAATTTAATGGTATTAACTTAAGTGATGATTGGAATTTTACTAAAATTAAAGGTTGTATTATTAATAGGTGATTTTAACCTTAAGAAAGTAAAAATGAAATTACTTAATTTATAAAGTTTGATTGTAGGGTTATTAACTTAAGTACGCCTTAATTTCCCCCTATTCTAATATAATAGAAAGTAAGTAATATATAAATGACTGTAAACCCTAAGTAATTAATTAATAAAATTCCTTATTTTTAAGAATGAAGGTTAAAGGGTTAATAATTTAAGTGTAATTAAAAAGGGTTACTGTAATTAAATATAATAGAAAGTGGGTAATTAAATTGTTACTACTATTAAATATAATAGAAACTTCAACATTAAATAAATGAATGAAATTAAAGGTAAGTTGAAATTGTAATTTATAAAACAAATATATATTAATTTAAGGAATGGAGAAGAAACTTGTAAATTTTCACTTACATTCTTAAAACATACGTAACTTACCACATAATAAAAAGTTGCAATGTTAATAGGAAAATGTAAGGGGAAATCTTACAAGTGAAGAGTAAGGTAATAAAGGTATTCTATTAATTTGCTATTATTAATGAGAATTAATTGTATAGACTTAAGTTAAATTGGAAATTTTACTATAAGTAAAGGTAAGTAGTATAAATAGATGATAGAAACTTTAGTAAATAAATTGGAATACAAATATAATGAATTTTGTGATAAATGGAAAATGAAAATTTGTAAGAAATAAAGAAATCACTCCACAAATGAAAGAAAGAAAATCAAACCATTGAAGCATGAGATAAATGTATAATAAATAAATTTGGGTGTTGGTTTGAATTGTGTTGTTTGATTTATGTTGTTGGGTAAGAAATTTGAAGTGGTTAAATGAATAAGTATCTATCTTTGTTCCATCTAAGACTGTTGAGTAAAGGATGCACTTGATAGTTAATTTCATTTCATACAAATTTCAAGTTTGAACCCAAACAACTATTTGTTTGATGGATTAAATAGTTGCTTTGTTTGTGTATGTATGTTGTTTGTAAGGTTGATGGTTGTTGAATTGTTTGGTTGATTAATGATTGAATCCACTTGAATAGTTCACTTTAAAATAAATATTTAACCTTTTAGATTATATAAGTGAATACAGGTGATGGAAGCAACTGCTACTGCTTTTGGTTCCAAAATAATAAGCGTATATTGCCCGACAAATAGGTACGTTTTCGGATTACGTTTAAAGCGCTATTTTTACCGTGTTGGGATATAATATTTTGATAATATATGTAATATATTTGTATATTTCGATATTATATTTTCTCCCAAGCCTCACCATACAAAGGAGACTCTGCCAAAAATTTTCGTAAATTTTGGACTTAGAATTTTATTGAATATTTTCCAAACTTTAATGATTTAAGTATAAAAAGAATATAATGATTATAAACAGGTATATTTTATTTAAGAAAATAAATTTAGTAAATTATTGTTTATAAATAATATTGAAATAAGATGTACTGTTCCATTCTTCTTTCTCCCTTCTTTTTTCCTTTTCGGGGACGAAAAGTTTTGAGTGGGGGAGATTGTAACGACCCGTTAAATTTGATAATGTTAAATGAATTGAATTAATAAAATTTCTAATCTAATTGAGAATAAATGTAGAAATTTGGTATAGTAGTTGTAATTTAGTGTAATAATAAAATTTTATGACAATAGATTTGGATAATGTAATTGTAACGTCTGCCGGATTTTTCGACGCCGAAAAACCGACATCGACACTCACTTTATCGACTGCCGACAAATCAAAGGCCGAAAACCGAGATGTTATGGGTTTTAAAAAGAAAAGAAAAGAAAGAAGAGAGAAAAAGAAGAAAGAAAAAGAAAAATAGAGGGAAAAGAAGATAGACAATTTTTTAGAAAACAGAGAATTAGAAAAACAGAAGATAGAAAATTTTAAAAATAGAAAAATGGAGAATAGAAAATAGAACAAAATAGAACGGAACAGAAAACAACAGAACAATAACAGAATCTCACAATTCGCAGCGGAACAACATATAATAATAAATGAATAATCTTTAAACAAAGAACTATATCAGTTATTACATTACATTTCATTACATCATATCATATCATCAGAGTGTACAACAACATACAACAATAAACAGTGCAGCGGAAAAGAAATACTATATAAATAATACGCCATGCCATCCAGCTTGCCTCCAGCAACTCCAGAATATCCTGATAAACCTTAACTCTTAACTGCCCGTGTGGAAATTGGTGGGCACCCAGAGTTTAGGAAGGAAAACAATAAACTCCGAGTCAGTCATGTGACTGGTGTGAGAACTCAAAACAGTTTATTTATCTTTAAAATCAAAATAGAGGAATATTTTTAAATTCAATTCGCAATGCTTTTAAAAATGAGACTACCATAAGGCCTCCCGCACACACACACATGCAAACGCAGAATCGGAGGAGATTTCTCCTTATGATAGTCAAAGATGCTTGATACGCATTTTAAAATAACATTTGATATTATTACTAGTGCATAGTGTAATAACAAATCATTTCAAAAATAAAGATATAAATCTTAGCCAACATACGACCATTATCGTATGCCTACTATAGCTACTATCCAAACAGTGGTGACCACCATAAGTGAATAGCAGGTTCTACAACTAATACCGTAAAAGTTTCGTATTGGGAATTGGATTTCCAACAAATGGTCAGGCCAAGGAACTTCCCATTGCCACATGAAAATGCCTCTGGATGGACATCCCCGAGAACCAAACCGGATCTCTACCAACACAAGGCCGGGTTACTCCTAACTGAGTAACAACTGACCGAATATGCCATCCCCCGGTCCTTTGGGACCTTTATCAACCGAGCGCTCGTAATCAATTCACACAATCATAAAGTGTTTTCAACATGAGTAAGTATCTGGGCTCCATACCATGACACCACCCTTTTCCAGAAGGAAATGGACACATCCTAAAGGGTGCTACCCCTCATAACCTTGCTGCTTCTTTCCTGTTTTGACCATTCACGGGGTGTGAGGCTCGACGAAGTCACGTCCACAAAAACATACTTTATACAAAAGCCATGCTTTGGGTCAACAAATGATCAACACAATGATCACAAGGATAGACGATCAAATAAACGATCCTATCACAAATAATCAACACAATGATCATTTCAGCATCACTCAGCATGTCACATTACCAAATTGGGAATATATCGCTGATAACATTCAACTACATAACCTCTGAGCTCGTACGTCTCAGAGAAGGGTGTTAAGCTAAAAGAATAAATTCTTCGCCACCAACAGAAATATATTTGAAAGAAATCGGCTTTATATCTCAACTTGTAATGTCAGACATACAATCCATACAAGTCTGTTCCGGGCTCGAACAAAACCGAAGGCACTTCTTACGAAGCCCTTGAAATACGGGTATTCACAATCCCGATCGAATTTCCCATCACTTAGGAGATCTCTATACCAGGAGCTACCCAGTGCAGAGACAATCGATAGGTCATCCTATCGCTTTCGCAAATACTTGGTCTTCAACACCGATCTTCAAATGCAATTCATAACGACGTATCACATATTCGGAATGGGTTATACGACCCCATGGTCCTTTCCCGGTTAACCCGAATAGTGAGCGCTTATTCAAAAATAAGTGTGGCATTCACATTCAATCAAATCACATCAAATACCCATTCAAAGGGAGATATTGATAGTCGGTTATTGAACTATCAATTTGATATGCATACATCACCAGATTCCAAATAATTTTCCAAATTATTTATTTTCCAAAATATCTTTACAAGATATATAATTTTCACACTTCAAAAATAAATCAATATTTATTTTCAAACAAATTCTACTTTTCATTTATAAATTCCATAATGAATTTATATTCCAAAATATCTATGAATATTCGATTTCGATCATTCATTTCAATTTATCTTCAAAAAGATAAATTCTTAAGATATTCACTTTATATTGGAAAACATTTCCATACTTACTTATTTATAAGTAATTCACAAATTTTATTTATTTTCAACACTTAGAAAATATTCAATATACTTCAATCGAAATTAAGTATATATTTCATTCTTTAAGGAAATCATTCTCTTAAACATATTTATTTGGGCCAAAACGAATGTTGCGTAAAACATTGTTACAACAACCCAAAATCACTAGTATAGGGATTCGGAATTAAAATAGATATATAAATCCCAATACTATACAAAAACATTTCCATTCGGAAATCATTTACTATAACAATAGTGTTATAGTCCACCATTTCCTTTTATTCCTCGAAAACGTCTATTTCAACAATAAATGTTGAAATCTATGGTTTCGAATCTCAACATCTTTTAAAACATCGTTAGATCGTTTTAATTCTGTTTAAAACACCAAATCTAAAACAATTTCTTTAACGTGTTATTCACTATTCAAAAACGTGAATAAACTACGTTAACAATTTCATCCTTTTATTCATTTTAATTCAAAGGATTATTCACTATTCAAAAATGTGAATATAACTCCATCTATAGGTTTCAACAAATTTTCTCGTCAAAATAAATCATTTGCAAATTTATAAAACAACGTTTATAAATTCCATTTCTAATTATTTATAAAAACTTCCTTTTTATAAATTCCTTTATTAACCTATTCCAGTTTATAACTAAATTATAAACCAAACGTTCATATTATAAGTTAATTACTTATAAAACGATTATTTTACAAAATCGTTCATTTAACTTCCCAAATTATTAATCTTAACTTATAAGATTGTTTATTTATCCAAAATTCATTCTTTCGATAACTTTATAAATTTTATAAACCTATTGCTTATAAAATTTCATTTATAACTTCACAGTTTATAATTTCATAAATTTCATTCATTTAGGAAATTCATTTTCACTACATTCAAACACTTATAAAAAATCGTTTTATAATGTCCATAATTCAATTTATAAATATCCATTTATAAATCTCTTAATATAAATCAATTTATATTATTCTTTTAAAAACATCTTTAAATTCCTTTATAATTTCACCTTCTCTTGATTTATAAAATAATCAAATTTTATAAATCCTATCTTTAGACTTTTAATAATAAATTCAAATTTTCTCAATTTAAACTATTTCATAAATCCTTAACCCATATTTCTCAAAAATCAGCTTTTAACTATATTTTCAAAAATTATAATTTTTATAACTTTAAAAATTATAACGTTTATTTATTTATAATGGATCAATTCCAAAAATATAGTATATTTTCAAAAATCACTTTAAAAATCATTTTAAAATCCCAAAATTTGGGTCCAATGATGCTACACACCAAATAGTCAATCACAACAACAACGATATCATATATCAATATGAAAATCCATCAAATATCAAAATATCTGAAATAAAATAAAAACTGTTGAGGAATCCAGTTGGATCCCTCCAACCTGTTTCCTGCATCCAAAAACATTAGCACAATACCAATTTCGCTCCAGTACGAAATTATCGCGGTACATGTTTTTAATAAATATTATCCGCTTACTAACGGCGTAATAGGGTCTCATCCGCTAAACAAAAAATGCGGGAAATCAACAACTGCAATATATACATATGCCAATATATATATATATTGATATTATATATAATACCAATTTCACTGTTTGTGAAATATTCGCGGTATATGTTTATAATAAATAACATCCGCTTACTAACGGCGCATAATGTCTATTTTAACAATCAATAATTTACAGTCATCATTCAAACATGCATTCAAATATTTTAAATCTAACTATTTAAAATAAAATCGAAACCTATTCGATTGAGTGAGAAGTTCTCACCTTGATTTTAATTCCGTTTCAGCTTTTATTTCGAATAAAATTAAACGCGCGTTTAATTTTACCCGAAATTCTCACTAACTCCAAACGACTCCAAACCAACTCCATCGCGTAGTGCTCGTCCATACGATTCCAACGCAACTGAGTTTGCATTTTTTCGACCTCGTATGAAAAAGTTATGTATTTTTGAAGTTTGTACACAATTTTAATAACTAATTACTATATAAACTTTTATAATATAACCTTCAACTAATCCTAGCCCTTGGATCCAAAGCCCACACCATCAGGCCGTTCCCCCATCATCTTCTACATTCACGCAACCTACAGGTTTGAGGCCGAACTCCTCAACCCATTCAACATAGATTAGGGTTTCATAATACTCCCCAATCACACGACGATACTTCATCACACCACATGCATTTTGAAGCTCCTCTCCTCCTTCATGTTCGCCCCCAACTGTAGTGAACTCGGCCTCGTGTATAGCCTAGGAAGTCGTGCGAAACCTGATGCAAACGGCCACACATCACTCCCCCTCCGTTGCACCAAAATCCATCATCACCGTATGGATTTCAAGAACTCATCGTGCTCTTCGATTTTGCTGTTGATCACTTTGGCTAATTCTTGATGGATTGGAAGAGATTAAGAGATGAGTGTTGAGCATTTCTGGCCATACATTGCTAAAGTGGCGGCTACATGATATTAGGGTTAGGTTTTCTTATTTTAGCAAATTTATGAAGATGGTGGTCTATTTATAAGGAACGAGCGACACTATTCATCCCGGAAATTCCGAACTCCGATTTAGGCGCCGTAACCAGCGTACCTAGGGTTTATCCCGCGTTCCGGACACAATGGAACAGGTTTCGGAAGCTAATTCGGAAGTATGTGCGAGTTATGGCTACAAACGCTCAATTTAAATTAAACCGATTTAAATCGATTTCTAGGCGTTTTAATTTGTACCGGACAAACGGTAAATCCAATTGACTTGAAATTTGAAACCTTACTATAATATCACATTACGGATCCGATGAAACTGGTTTCGTCGAAATCCGAGACTTTTTGAAAAATGGCTATTTTCACTCGCCAAATTTAAATTAAAAATAATTCGATGCGTTTCGAGCTGCCACGATCAAACGATAGCTCCGATTGACACGAAAATTGAAATCCGGTAATAACTAACTATTACGGATCCAATGGAACTGGTTTCGTTCAATTCTGAGACTGTTCAAAAATTGACTATTTTTACTAGTCGATTTTAATATTAAAATATTCAATTTTCACAAATTAACTTTTAATTCGATTTTAAAAGTTCTAAAATATCATTCTAACTTCAATATGATAAAATAAAATTTTACAAATCATTTTCAATCATATTTAACTCTATTTTCAATTATTTCCATAATTTAACGTATTAAATTATCGATTTAATTATCCAATTAAATCCAATAATTCAAATAAAAATTTATTCGACTAATAAATTCACTTATTAATATTTAAAATTAATTAAATATTCAAATTTTAATTTCTAAAAATTCTGGGTCGTTACAATCTTCCCCCCTTAAAAGAATTTCGTCCTCGAAATTTCAAGTAAGAAAAGTTACAGAATCTATTAATTTTCCATAATTCATAGTTAAACTTCTTATAATACTTTACTAAGTTTTCAAATCATACTTAGTTATCTTTTCAAAAACATCTACTATTGTTTAACTTTCAATTCCAACATCAAAATTAAAGTTTTCTAAATTTTCCAATTTTCTCAAATTTTTTCTAACGCCTTTAATTTCCGGAAAAATTCGCCATAGTCTCCTTTGCGCGGCTCGATCCGAAAAAAAAAATGACAGTATATATATCACAAATATACATCTCATCAAGTAATGAGGCATCCCGCAGGGAAAAAGTGTAAAAGTACGATATTTAATCCGAGATATGTACCTTATATTTTATTAGCAAGCATATACGGCTAATATAGCGCTAAAGCGAACTCCAAATGCGAAGCAAACGCGATCCGCACCTACTAATCACTCAACAAACAACATGAGAACATGCACATATGCAAATAATCTCAATATACAACATATAGCAACATAACAACTATATATATCACATAGCAAATGCAACAATAGCAATATATATTCAACCATCAACCAACTAACATCCATAACCAACATATATTCATTCATATTCTCATTAATATTAAATGAAATGGTTTTCAATTTAAATCACATTTGATTCATTAACATTGGATTTTCTTACTAACATTCATTCTCAATTCAATTAGTTTACATTACTAATTAAATCCAATTCACTTTCAATTTTATTCAAATTTATTTACTTCTAATTTGAATTCAATTTCTTTAGCTTTCAATTTCATTAACTCTTAATGAATTTTATACAACCAATCAACAATCATATAACAACCAAAGTATATTAATTTCAACCAAATTCCTTTTCTTATATTCATTCATTTTTTATTCAACTTCTAATAACATTAGATTTTAATGAATCAACACTTATATTCATTATTTTATTAAATCCATTTGATTATTTACAACTCATATTCATAAATATATTAACTTCTTATATATATAAGTTTATTTCACAATTGTAAATCACTTTAATTATACTTCAATTCTTATAATTCTTTTACTTATACAATTATTCTTTAATTTAGATTATTCAAACAACCTAACAATCAACTTACATACAATTTAATAATTTTGAAAAATTATTTCTTTATATATAAAATATAATCAAGGCAAAATTATTTCATTTACCCAACTTAAAATCAATATTGTGTCGAATTGTTCTATTCAAGTGTTTAGAAACCCCTTCGGCTCAGTTTCGAGGCTGTGCTGACGAAAGTTCATATGCCACTCAATAAACCAATCATCACAATATAAAACAAATTTTTATATTCACTAACAAATACGCTCTCATAGCTATTATTACACTCAAACTCATTCTAGAGTACTGCTGACTCTATCTCTAATGAATTATACCCAACAGAACCATGGTTGTCGCTTAACCATCAGCTCTGATACCAAATGTAACGTCTGCCGGATTTTTCGACGCCGAAAAACCGACATCGACACTCACTTTATCGACTGCCGAGAAATCAAAGGTCGAAAACCGAGATGTTATGGGTTTTAAAAAGAAAAGAAAAGAAAGAAGAGAGAAAAAGAAGAAAGAAAAAGAAAAATAGAGGGAAAAGAAGATAGACAATTTTTTAGAAAACAGAGAATTAGAAAAACAGAAGATAGAAAATTTTAAAAATAGAAAAATGGAGAATAGAAAATAGAACAAAATAGAACGGAACAGAAAACAACAGAACAATAACAGAATCTCACAATTCGCAGCGGAACAACATATAATAATAAATGAATAATCTTTAAACAAAGAACTATATCAGTTATTACATTACATTTCATTACATCATATCATATCATCAGAGTGTACAACAACATACAACAATAAACAGTGCAGCGGAAAAGAAATACTATATAAATAATACGCCATGCCATCCAGCTTGCCTCCAGCAACTCCAGAATAT
Source organism: Allium cepa (assembly GCA_030765085.1). Lineage (NCBI taxonomy): Eukaryota > Viridiplantae > Streptophyta > Magnoliopsida > Asparagales > Amaryllidaceae > Allium > Allium cepa. The sequence continues at coordinate 759,365,061 of CM060937.1, read as the reverse complement.
CCAGAATATCCTGATAAACCTTAACTCTTAACTGCCCGTGTGGAAATTGGTGGGCACCCAGAGTTTAGGAAGGAAAACAATAAACTCGGAGTCAGTCATGTGACTGGTGTGAGAACTCAAAACAGTTTATTTATCTTTAAAATCAAAATAGAGGAATATTTTTAAATTCAATTCGCAATGCTTTTAAAAATGAGACTACCATAAGGCCTCCCGCACACACACACATGCAAACGCAGAATCGGAGGAGATTTCTCCTTATGATAGTCAAAGATGCTTGATACGCATTTTAAAATAACATTTGATATTATTACTAGTGCATAGTGTAATAACAAATCATTTCAAAAATAAAGATATAAATCTTAGCCAACATACGACCATTATCGTATGCCTACTATAGCTACTATCCAAACAGTGGTGACCACCATAAGTGAATAGCAGGTTCTACAACTAATACCGTAAAAGTTTCGTATTGGGAATTGGATTTCCAACAAATGGTTAGGCCAAGGAACTTCCCATTGCCACATGAGAATGCCTCTGGATGGACATCCCCGAGAACCAAACTGGATCTCTACCAACACAAGGCCGGGTTACTCCTAACTGAGTAACAACTGACCGAATATGCCATCCCCCGGTCCTTTGGGACCTTTATCAACCGAGCGCTCGTAATCAATTCACACAATCATAAAGTGTTTTCAACATGAGTAAGTATCTGGGCTCCATACCATGACACCACCCTTTTCCAGAAGGAAATGGACACATCCTAAAGGGTGCTACCCCTCATAACCTTGCTGCTTCTTTCCTGTTTTGACCATTCACGGGGTGTGAGGCTCGACGAAGTCACGTCCACAAAAACATACTTTATACAAAAGCCATGCTTTGGGTCAACAAATGATCAACACAATGATCACAAGGATAGACGATCAAATAAACGATCCTATCACAAATAATCAACACAATGATCATTTCAGCATCACTCAGCATGTCACATTACCAAATTGGGAATATATCGCTGATAACATTCAACTACATAACCTCTGAGCTCGTACGTCTCAGAGAAGGGTGTTAAGCTAAAAGAATAAATTCTTCGCCACCAACAGAAATATATTTGAAAGAAATCGGCTTTATATCTCAACTTGTAATGTCAGACATACAATCCATACAAGTCTGTTCCGGGCTCGAACAAAACCGAAGGCACTTCTTACGAAGCCCTTGAAATACGGGTATTCAGAATCCCGATCGAATTTCCCATCACTTAGGAGATCTCTATACCAGGAGCTACCCAGTGCAGAGACAATCGATAGGTCATCCTATCGCTTTCGCAAATACTTGGTCTTCAACACCGATCTTCAAATGCAATTCATAACGACGTATCACATATTCGGAATGGGTTATACGACCCCATGGTCCTTTCCCGGTTAACCCGAATAGTGAGCGCTTATTCAAAAATAAGTGTGGCATTCACATTCAATCAAATCACATCAAATACCCATTCAAAGGGAGATATTGATAGTCGGTTATTGAACTATCAATTTGATATGCATACATCACCAGATTCCAAATAATTTTCCAAATTATTTATTTTCCAAAATATCTTTACAAGATATATAATTTTCACACTTCAAAAATAAATCAATATTTATTTTCAAACAAATTCTACTTTTCATTTATAAATTCCATAATGAATTTATATTCCAAAATATCTATGAATATTCGATTTCGATCATTCATTTCAATTTATCTTCAAAAAGATAAATTCTTAAGATATTCACTTTATATTGGAAAACATTTCCATACTTACTTATTTATAAGTAATTCACAAATTTTATTTATTTTCAACACTTAGAAAATATTCAATATACTTCAATCGAAATTAAGTATATATTTCATTCTTTAAGGAAATCATTCTCTTAAACATATTTATTTGGGCTAAAACGAACGTTGCGTAAAACATTGTTACAACAACCCAAAATCACTAGTATAGGGATTCAGAATTAAAATAGATATATAAATCCCAATACTATACAAAAACATTTCCATTCGGAAATCATTTACTATAACAATAGTGTTATAGTCCACCATTTCCTTTTATTCCTCGAAAACGTCTATTTCAACAATAAATGTTGAAATCTATGGTTTCGAATCTCAACATCTTTTAAAACATCGTTAGATCGTTTTAATTCTGTTTAAAACACCAAATCTAAAACAATTTCTTTAACGTGTTATTCACTATTCAAAAACGTGAATAAACTACGTTAACAATTTCATCCTTTTATTCATTTTAATTCAAAGGATTATTCACTATTCAAAAATGTGAATATAACTCCATCTATAGGTTTCAACAAATTTTCTCGTCAAAATAAATCATTTGCAAATTTATAAAACAACGTTTATAAATTCCATTTCTAATTATTTATAAAAACTTCCTTTTTATAAATTCCTTTATTAACCTATTCCAGTTTATAAATAAATTATAAACCAAACGTTCATATTATAAGTTAATTACTTATAAAACGATTATTTTACAAAATCGTTCATTTAACTTCCCAAATTATTAATCTTAACTTATAAGATTGTTTATTTATCCAAAATTCATTCTTTCGATAACTTTATAAATTTTATAAACCTATTGCTTATAAAATTTCATTTATAACTTCACAGTTTATAATTTCATAAATTTCATTCATTTAGGAAATTCATTTTCACTACATTCAAACACTTATAAAAAATCGTTTTATAATGTCCATAATTCAATTTATAAATATCCATTTATAAATCTCTTAATATAAATCAATTTATATTATTCTTTTAAAAACATCTTTAAATTCCTTTATAATTTCACCTTCTCTTGATTTATAAAATAATCAAATTTTATAAATCCTATCTTTAGACTTTTAATAATAAATTCAAATTTTCTCAATTTAAACTATTTCATAAATCCTTAACCCATATTTCTCAAAAATCAGCTTTTAACTATATTTTCAAAAATTATAATTTTTATAACTTTAAAAATTATAACGTTTATTTATTTATAATGGATCAATTCCAAAAATATAGTATATTTTCAAAAATCACTTTAAAAATCATTTTAAAATCCCAAAATTTGGGTCCAATGATGCTACACACCAAATAGTCAATCACAACAACAACGATATCATATATCAATATGAAAATCCATCAAATATCAAAATATCTGAAATAAAATAAAAACTGTTGAGGAATCCAGTTGGATCCCTCCAACCTGTTTCCTGCATCCAAAAACATTAGCACAATACCAATTTCGCTCCAGTACGAAATTATCGCGGTACATGTTTTTAATAAATATTATCCGCTTACTAACGGCGTAATAGGGTCTCATCCGCTAAACAAAAAATGCGGGAAATCAACAACTGCAATATATACATATGCCAATATATATATATATTGATATTATATATAATACCAATTTCACTGTTTATGAAATATTCGCGGTATATGTTTATAATAAATAACATCCGCTTACTAACGGCGCATAATGTCTATTTTAACAATCAATAATTTACAGTCATCATTCAAACATGCATTCAAATATTTTAAATCTAACTATTTAAAATAAAATCGAAACCTATTCGATTGAGTGAGAAGTTCTCACCTTGATTTTAATTCCGTTTCAGCTTTTATTTCGAATAAAATTAAACGCGCGTTTAATTTTACCCGAAATTCTCACTAACTCCAAACGACTCCAAACCAACTCCATCGCGTAGTGCTCGTCCATACGATTCCAACGCAACTGAGTTTGCATTTTTTCGACCTCGTATGAAAAAGTTATGTATTTTTGAAGTTTGTACACAATTTTAATAACTAATTACTATATAAACTTTTATAATATAACCTTCAACTAATCCTAGCCCTTGGATCCAAAGCCCACACCATCAGGCCGTTCCCCCATCATCTTCTACATTCACGCAACCTACAGGTTTGAGGCCGAACTCCTCAACCCATTCAACATAGATTAGGGTTTCATAATACTCCCCAATCACACGACGATACTTCATCACACCACATGCATTTTGAAGCTCCTCTCCTCCTTCATGTTCGCCCCCAACTGTAGTGAACTCGGCCTCGTGTATAGCCTAGGAAGTCGTGCGAAACCTGATGCAAACGGCCACACATCACTCCCCCTCCGTTGCACCAAAATCCATCATCACCGTATGGATTTCAAGAACTCATCGTGCTCTTCGATTTTGCTGTTGATCACTTTGGCTAATTCTTGATGGATTGGAAGAGATTAAGAGATGAGTGTTGAGCATTTCTGGCCATACATTGCTAAAGTGGCGGCTACATGATATTAGGGTTAGGTTTTCTTATTTTAGCAAATTTATGAAGATGGTGGTCTATTTATAAGGAACGAGCGACACTATTCATCCCGGAAATTCCGAACTCCGATTTAGGCGCCGTAACCAGCGTACCTAAGGTTTATCCCGCGTTTCGGACACAATGGAACAGGTTTCGGAAGCTAATTCGGAAGTATGTGCGAGTTATGGCTACAAACGCTCAATTTAAATTAAATCGATTTAAATCGATTTCTAGGCGTTTTAATTTGTACCGGACAAACGGTAAATCCAATTGACTTGAAATTTGAAACCTTACAATAATATCACATTACGGATCCGATGAAACTGGTTTCGTCGAAATCCGAGACTTTTGAAAAATGGCTATTTTCACTCGCCAAATTTAAATTAAAAATAATTCGATGCGTTTCGAGCTGCCACGATCAAACGATAGCTCCGATTGACACGAAAATTGAAATCCGGTAATAACTAACTATTACGGATCCAATGGAACTGGTTTCGTTCAATTCTGAGACTGTTCAAAAATTGACTATTTTTACTAGTCGATTTTAATATTAAAATATTCAATTTTCACAAATTAACTTTTAATTCGATTTTAAAAGTTCTAAAATATCATTCTAACTTCAATATGATAAAATAAAATTTTACAAATCATTTTCAATCATATTTAACTCTATTTTCAATTATTTCCATAATTTAACGTATTAAATTATCGATTTAATTATCCAATTAAATCCAATAATTCAAATAAAAATTTATTCGACTAATAAATTCACTTATTAATATTTAAAATTAATTAAATATTCAAATTTTAATTTCTAAAAATTCTGGGTCGTTACAGTAATTTGTCACTTTTTGTTAAAAAAGTAAATTATAAGATATCAATAAATGTTGAATTGAAATTATTAATAAAAATATTAACTAAAAAATGAGATTCATTAATATAAAATCAGTAGTGAAGAGGTTACCTTTGGTTGTAATAAAGGTGAATTCTATTAGTGGATGTCAACCCTTAATAAAATTTATTTAGAATAAAAAGGTTTCAAATGCATGTTTGCATTGAATATGTAACTGATGGATTAAGGGTAAGTAATTAGAATTTAATCCTATAAGATTTGGAATTTAATGTATGAAGATAATTTGGTAGAAATAATTAATTAACCTCTTAATTGTGCATACCCAATATAATATAAATAACAACAGGACTAGAACTTGATTTGCCTAGGTATGTATATATGTTTATAAACTATAACCAAGTGAGAAATTTGGTAGTAAATAGGGGATAAGTTGACTAAGGCAATTAGTAATTTAATAAATGAATGCATAGTAAGTAAGTGGAAATGTATGCATAAAAATATTTTCATATATGGGATAATTACAAAAGTTTACCCATTTATCTAATGTATATAATTGAATCTAAATTTAGGGCAACATTTTGTTATTGATGGTATAAGTGAATTTGAATAAAAGAGGTAAAAAAAATTATTTGGATTTAACATGTATTGAGTATATAGCTAAGAAGGGCATTCGATGTAAATGAATCTAAATTAATGTGTCTAGTCAATCAAGGAGAACTTTAAGGGAATAAATATAAATGAATGTATTTGGGGAATAGAGTCCTTTTATATGTGAATAGTATAATGTTGTTATTAAGAATGAACGTTACTTTAGTAATTATTAATATGGTAACGGAAGAGTGTATAAATTTTATAGTAACGTAAAAACGTATTGTAAGATAATAATTAAGTGTAGACTTATAAAATATATTTATGACAACAAATTTTGTAAGTTATTTATTCTATTAGTTGTTAAGTTTTATTTATGTGTAAGTTAACAATATTACAATTCAATTGAATACAGTAATTTATGCAAACAAAAGATGAACATTTGGAAGTATTACTGTAGTGATATATATAAGAAACGGTAACTTTGTAGTTGGGGAATAATTGATTTATTTGTGAGTTGTAATCAAATAGAGTCAAATTTATTAGAATTTATTGCAATTTAGGGGATTAATTGCAGTAACCTTTGAAGATTTATTCACTAAAATAATTGACGATGGAAATTATATGTAAATTTGCTTTTAGTTAATATAAAATATCCAGAGGGCTAGAAATGACACAAATTTACTAGTTTAGAAATTTACAATAAAAAGTGGTAAGTAATTTTTCTAAATATTTAGATAGTAGGAAGATGTAGATTTAGATGGAATTTATTATTTAACTATTTCATAAGTTGAGATCTAAGTTTAGAATTGAGATTTTTAATGTATAGATATTGAGTCAATGTTAGTTTCATTAAATTGACATCAATAACCTTGAATAATAGAAAGAAAGTGAATTTGATAAATTTAATCAAACTTATAATGTTGAATTTATTAAAATTGGAATTAATATTGAAGTTAAGAATTTACATTTGAATTGATGAATAGAACAGCTATTGACACTTAAATTGTTTAGAATTGGAGTAAATAGTTAAGAAAATTTAAAGGGAGAAAATTTGGTCAATTTTTGAATTTAGATGTAAAAATTGGATTTTTATAATTTATTTAATTTATTTAATGAATATTAAAAATAGCCATTTCGGCCACGGACTCGGATTTCGACGAAACCAGTTTCATCGGATCCGTATCGGTGAATTATTATAGGGTTTCAAGTTTCGTATCGATCGGACTAGTCGTTTGATCGTACGGGCGTGAAACGCCTTGAAATCAATTTTAATAAAATCAATTTGAAATCAATTTGGAAATTTTGTTTTCAGCATAACTTCTTCATACGATCAAATTTGAACGTGAAACTTTTTCCATCGCATTCAGAATATCTTAAAATACCTATTTGGATATATAGATTTAATAAATTCGGTTCCGGAGGCATAGCGGGCTTTTTGGGCCATAGTTTGTTTCGTACGTTCACTTATCCGATCCATCTACGCTATCTCTAGTCTACCTATATAAGCACGGTTATAAACCCTAGCCACTCCTTATTTTCATTTTCTATACATACATCTCCTTCTCACCTCCTCATTCTAATGGCAGAAAAAAAACATAATTCCCAAATTCAAAAAAAAAAAAAAAAAAAAAAAAATTGCGGATCTGCAGCAGCTTCTGGTCGCGCTTCGGGTTTCAGGGGAGAAAACCCTAGAGCAACTTCGGGTCAGGAAGAAAATGACTCGGGTCGCTCCGGGTCGTTTTGGCGAAAACTCCAAGCAAGCACCGGGGAATTGAGGCGGCGCACCGAAGTCGAACCCGAAGTCGACCCAGGACCAGAATTTTTCCATTTTTCAAATTTCCATAACTTTTGCATACGAGCTCGGATTCATGCGCGGTTTGTTTTGCTGGGATCGTATCGGAATTTCTGACGTTTTGACGCTGGTTTGGATGGATTTGGAGACCGTCAAAATTTTGAGTTTAAACTGAATTTAAATTCGATTTAAATTCCAAAGGTGAGTGTTTAAAACCCACTCACAACTACTAGAAGCTTTTATGTTTGTTAAATTAATTTTAGAAATGAATAGCAATTTATTTATGAGTATTTGGCATGTTTATTTCACTCATATTTGTTGAATTGCATTTATTAAGTTTAACTGTTAATTTAATTTATTTATTGCGTATTAATTGATAGTTAGAATTTATTTGTTTGCCTATAAACTGCTAGTTAACAGTTATATAGATTATTACTGAATATAAACTATTAGATTAATAGTTGTTAAATTTAATCTGAATAAAATTGCCAGTTATTACCTGTTATCTATTATCAAATATATATTGTTATTGATTGATATTGCTTGATGATTTTGATTGGATGATGGATGATGTTGATGCATGTTTATTGAATATCATAAAATTGCGAATTATCATGCATATTTCATTTCATTCGGGATTGTGGTTTGAAATGATATACAACCGCAAAATTTTATATCTTTTAAATTGCGGATTGAAATGATAAATATCCGTATCACTTGACCATAGGATAGAAAATTTTATACAGGCACCGCGGTCTATATGTAACTATTTTAATGTGATTTCTATGGTTTGGATGGAATACGGTTTCTAAAAATCTAAAATTTTATATTGTATAAATATTATTCTTCCATATATATACATATGAAGTTGAAAATTTTGAAATTAAAAGGTGTATAAAAATCTTTATTTAAAAATGGAAAAAATTAAGAAAATGGAGTTTAATAATTTATATCATATGTTTAAATGTTAAGTTTGGAAATTTTAAGATATGATATTTATAATTGGATTTTTCCCAAAATAAATTGAAATGAATATTCTAGTATAATTTGAATTGGGAAAATATATATATTTTATTACTAGGAATTGAAGTCTTATTATTTATGGATTTTATGTGAATATTCAAGACTAATTAATAGAACAATTGATCTGTTGAAAGAATAAAATCCAATTTTAGTTTGAAATATTGTTACTCAAAATGGATATACGTATATATAAATAAATTGAAGTGGTTTTGGAACTTGAGAGAGATAATATAAATTTTGGTTTAGACTTTAATAAAGAAATGTATTTATAAAGCCATGAGAACTATTTTCTTTACAAAGTAACATTTAAGTTAAACCATTTAATTCATATACCGTTGAATGTCCAAACCATTCAAGTTTTTTTTATAAAAGTTATGGTTTTAAATTATGATTTTCAAAATACTATGCTTTGAAAATATTTGATTTTCAGACGATATGAAGTTAAAGCATTTTGATTTTGGAAAAGAATTATATTTGGGATAAGTGATAAAATATGGTTTTGGGTTTTGAAATGATATCGTATTCATGGTTATGAAATGGAATGTTTATTCTGATTTTTAAAGTATAACCTATTTTTAAATGACCGCGGTGTTATAATAACGATGGGTTGGCAAAGAGACCGGGATCGGATATCTGACAAACTCTCTGTCGATACCGAAAACCACTTTGACTAACCGTGTACGCGGTGGAGATTCCAAAATGAAGTAGGTGGTGGCGACGTTTCCTGTAAGGTAAATACGTGGACCCGACTCCCATGAGTTGGCATAAGGTGGCTAAAACAGGAGCGATTCTCAGGCCAATGAGGTCATTCCTCTGATCGGACCCTCCTCTTCGATATTATACTTTGATTTTGGATTCATTCAGTGGCCACTTCTATATTTTGATTTTGGGGAGTTAGTCCGAGGTGGGCGGTAACTGCGGCTACGCGTTTCCACCAGCCTGGATAGTAATTGGTATATCTACCCTGGCATTGCCTAGTTGTGCCGTGTCACTTACCATACCAAGCCTTTACTACGAGTTTCTATTTGTGTCGTACCTATGGAGTATACTCTGGTAGCTTCCCGATCAGGAGGTATTACGGTACTGTATAGACTATTGGCATTATTTGTGTTAAGGGCTATATGGGTAACCCCTTAACGCTATTTAAAAGTAAGTTTATTTTATAAATAGACACTATTATAATAGCGCAATATACTACATAGTAAATAGTTTAACGGATCCTTAGGAGATGTAAATCCCGAACATCTCTTGAGTTACTGTACTCATATTTATTTCTGTTAATTTAACTCACATAAGATCTTTTAGTCTGACTCGAGTGTTTTTGTCTTTTCAAATTCGCTCGGGTCAGTCCGAGCGTTTCAGGATCGAAGACTTTAGCTTTGAAGGACGAAGACGAAGGAGTCGTATTATTATTATCTATAGTATTGCACCACACTCTAAATTTCCGCTGCATTGATTGTATTGGTATGTGTAACTCTGATATTCATTGTATAAGTAAAATAAATATTTTGTAAACAGTTATCATGAACTATATATTGATTATTATATTTTATCCTTCCGCTGTGAGATTCTATTTTGTTTTATTTCTTCTCTGTTTTTTCTTATTTACCCCATAACAATCCGCCCTTGCGTATGCTTTGAATTGGCACGTGTGTCGGTTTAAAGTGTGCGAAAAGGCGGGATGTTACAGTAAACAATTTTCGTGGTCAGAGGAAGCCGGGAATGCTTTTGGAAGGATCAAGGAATTGTTGACGTCTGCACCAATTCTAGTTTTACCAGATTTTCAGTTATTGTTTGAGCTACATACTGATGCATCAAAGGTTGGAATTGGGGGAGTGCTGAGTCAGAGGGGACGTCCTATTGCGTATTTCAGTGAAAAGTTATCAGGGGAAAAGATGAGATATGGTACATATGATGTGGAATTCTATGCTGTTGTACAAGCCGTTAAGCATTGGAGACACTATCTATTTTAGAAAGAATTTGTTCTATATACTGATCATGAAGCGTTGAAACATTTACAAGGACAAGACAAGATTTCAGTGAGACATGCATCATGGATTTCCTAGTTGCAGCAGTTTACTTTCGTTGTGGAACACAAATCAGGGGTGACAAATCGTGTAGCGGATGCTTTGAGCAGGAGGAATCACTTGTTGACAACGCTGAAGATTGAAGTGTCAGGATTCGAATTATTGCCAGAGTTGTTTGAGGAGGACCCTTACTTTGCAAAGTTTGTAGAGAAAGTTAAGGATGGGAGTACCGATGATTTTGTGTTAGTGGATGGTTTTCTGTTTAAAGGGAACCGTTTATGCGTACTAGACTGTAGCTTGAGAATGAAGATTGTTAAAGAATTACATGAAGAAGGCCATGTGGGTAGAGATCGTACATTGCAGTTGATTTCTCAATCTTATTTTTGGCCGTCAATGAGTAAAGAAGTTGAGAGATTTGTAGAGAGATGCCATATCTGTCGAGTTTCGAAGGGAACAGCTACGAATGCGGGATTATATAGGCCATTACTGGTGCCTACCTGACCATGGGTTGATATCAGCATGGATTTCGTTTTGGTTTTGCCTAGAACTCAGAGGGGAAATGATTCTATATATGTTGTAGTGGACACGTTTTCGAAGATGGCACATTTTATAGCTTGTAAGAAGACAGCGGATGCAGTTCGAGTGGCGCAATTTTTCTTTAAAGAGGTGTATCGATTGCATGGTTTACCAAAATCTATCGTTTCTGATCGAGATACTAGATTTTTAAGCCATTTTTGGTTGAGTTTCTGGAAGATGGTCGGAACAAAGCTGAATTTTAGTAGCGCTTACCATCCGCAAACTGATGGGCAAACGGAGGTGGTTAACCGATCGTTGGGGAATTTACTGAGATGTCTCGTGAAAGACAATTTGAAAAGCTGGGATATGAAGTTATGTCAAGCTGAGTTTGCTCATAATCATGCGGTGAATCGTAGTACAGGTTTCAGCCTATTTCAGATTGTATATTCAAGCTTACCAAAGGGGCCGTTGGATTTGACAATAGTACCACCACCAAAGGGTACAGTTAAGCGGGCTGCTGATTTTGTTGATGGGTTGACGGAATGCCATAGAATCATTCAGAAATGATTGAGAAAGGCAAATGAGAAGTATAAACAAATGGCGGATAAGAAACGAAGAAGTGTTGTCTTCAAAGAAGGTGATCTAGTTTACGCCGTTTTGACGAAAGATCGTTTTCCAGTTGGAACTTACAACAAGTTGAAAGCACGAAAAATTGGTCCAGTAGAAATCTTGAAGAGGATCAATGATAATGCGTATCGATTAAGATCGCCAGAAAATATTCATACTTCGGATGTTTTCAATATCAAACACTTGGTTCCGTATTATGGGGAGGAACTCGATGAAGATGACGAGAGTGTGAATTCGAGGACGAATTCTTTCCAACAAGGGGAGGATGATGAAGTACATACCTCGACTCGCGACTCAAATCCTCCCACGACCCACGACTCATCCCCACCGCGACCTACGACTCATCACCAATTCTCCCACGACCCGCGACTCATCCTCCTCCACGACTCATGACTCATCCACCCATCACCGACTCACGACTCATCCACCCATCACCGACTCACGACTCATCCACCCATCACCACGACTCACGACTCATTCCCAAATCCCCTCACGCGGCTTCGTCACTCGCGAAACCCTACATCAATTCCAAAACCCTAAGTCGCGACACCGCCATAAGTCGCGAACGACTTATCCTCCCTCGCCTCCTCCATATACCGCGCGCGAGCTACCCATAGTTCGAGCGACCTATTCATGAGTCGCGAGTTAATCCTAAGTCGCGAACGACTTATATTTTTTTGAGTCACGAGAACTTGTGCCGTGTTCAAATTTTGAGTCGCAAGTTTGAGTCGTTGCCGAAGTTTCCTTAAGTCGTTACCGAGTTATTTTAAGTCGCGTAACGCATTTTTTTTTAGGTCGTTTGTGTCACTGTACCGTTTGTATGACATTTTCTTAAGTCATTTACTATGTAAACCGATCGTGTTGTAATTCTGGTAAGTCTTGAGTGTGTTGTACTATAAATAGGGTGTGTACGTGTCATTTGAAAAGTGGTTGAAAATTGAATAAAATTTTGCTTGTAAAGCTTTGTGCCTCGATTTAATTGGTAGTCGAGTGCTAACTCCTATCTCCACTTACGTAATTCGAGTGCGCTCGAATTATCGTTTGTTGAAGCCGATTCACGTATCTTGTGCGCAAGATCAACGTTGAAGAATCGTAGATCTCTTTTCGCGGAATCGTGCGCGATCAACGTGATAGAGATAGCTAGAATTCGGTATCTTCGGATCAACGAATTCGGGCATTACATGATTATCAATTCACCGCTTGCAACTTTCATCCATTTCATTTGTTTTTCGAATATCCACTGCGTCAATTCTCTTTAAAAACATTTCGTTTGAAAGCGGATCAAGCTCATAAATTTTCTGCAAAAAATATATTAAATTATGTGTTGTGCAAAGAGTTGAAACCATAAGGCTATTGAATGAAATAGTTGTTGTCAAACAGATAAGGATACTTGCCACCAATTCGTTCCAAACGTTGTTCTTGTGTATTCCAGGTACTTTATTCCAACTTATATATGATATCGGCACATGAGCTCTTACTAGTTTACCGAGCATAGTAGCAATTTTTCCAGCGTTATCTGAGACCGGAATACCAAGTAAGTTTTGGTCAACTTTCTTCGCCTCTGAACATGACGAATGTGAAGATGGTGGATTTTCTGACATAGTTTCCTGCAAAGTATAATATTATTAATTATTTTAATAAGTCACGATAATAATTATACATGTACCAATGCATCAATGTCAACACTCCATAATATAACACACTTGCACATACAAAATTGTTAAGTGACAACACCTGGAATTGCATTGGAATGTATAAAATATTCAAAACCATATATACACACAATTGTGCAATTAAAAATATACATACACACAATCATGTGATGTACGAATACTAATAAGTTAACATATGGATTTGGTAAGGTCTTCTAATTTTTCATTGTCTTCAAAAGCTGATTGATAGACGGTAGGGAACTCAATGTCATCCATATTTGTAGTCAACTGTTTTGGTGTATGAAAGACCACAGACCATCCGTTATTTTTTAAATCTTTTGAGTAGAAAACTTGACTCGCTTCTGATGCAAGAATAAATGGCTCGTCATTCACGTTATTTTTGTTCTTCGTTTTCCCTAAATTTACCATGATGAGGTTTGAAATGGGATCTATTTTGCAACCATTGACCTTATCCTCGACTTTTACCCAATCACAATAAAAAACTGTTTGTTTGAAGTCAGTGTAATCCAACTCAAGTATCTGTTGAATGACTCCGTAATACGTTGTTTATGCTTCCTTATAATTTTATCCTTGCCACTCGCTCTAAATTTTGTAATTGCTCATGCGTACACCGCTATTTTGTGTTACCATACGGTCTTCGTACTTTTTCATGGAAAATGAAAATCCATTCACTTGGTACTTCATATAACTACGCGTTATGAACTTCGGCCCGTGCACTAACCGCCACAGAGTTGGATCAACATCGATGGTCTTTAACATCTACATAAATTTTAATAAGTAAAAAAGCATGGTCACAAAAGTGTATTGCACACTTATAAACACATGAACTACTTAAGACGAAGTTAAACCTCATTACATAACCATAGATTAAAACTTTGAACTACTTTCACGGTGGTAGCCCTGCCTCTAGGTTGAAATCTAGTATTTTTCACATAGGAGTTATACCTCCTACGAAAAACACATATCAAAATGTATATATAAATTGAATTAAAAAAATTAAAATTCCAAACAAGTTCGTGAAATTACTTCTTCCATTCATCCAATCCATCGTACTTATTAAGTACCAATCTATGCACCTGTTCAAACTGCACTTGGGTTAACGTTATGTCTTTATCATTACCAGAGGCATCTCACCCGCAAACTCATTGTCCTCATTTAAAAATGCTTCGCGGGTATGTTTATGATTGCGATCACCTCCGTTTGGCATATATTCCATGCAGTAAAGACTAGCTTCTTGTACGATATATCCTTCTGCAATACACCCTCCAATATATCTTTTGTTGGGCGCATATCCTTTATATGTTTTCATCAACCTATAAATGTGATCAATTATATATTGTAGACGGTAGCTATTTATATGAAATAATGATGTGCATAACTGAAATTAGAAATTTACCGTTCAAATGGATACATCCATCTATATCTGACAGGGCCACAAATCAACGCTTCATCGGCTAAATGAACCATAAGGTGGACACTGATATCAAAAAATGCAGGTGGAAAATGTTTTTTAAAAGCACACATTGCTTCTACTAAGCTAGCCTTTGCTTTTAAAAGATGTTCCCTATTGATCACCTTTGAACACAAAATGTTAAAGAATAAACTAATACGATGAATATCATTTCGTAGATCCTTATGTTGTGGATAAGAATGTTGAAGCAACACCGGAAGCAAATGCTGCATTATGACATGGTAATCATGTGACTTCATATTTCTTAGTTTAGGAGGATTGACGCTCACATTGTTGTGAAAGCTAGAAGAAATTTTTTTAAGCACTTTCATATTTTTCAAAACGGTGCAAAACCGTATCTTTTCTTCTTTGCTCAAAGCGAATGTTATCTTTGGTATGATTGTTTTATTTGTTTCAGGATCTTCCATCACCCACAACTTTTGTTTTATACCCATGATTTTCAAATCCTTGTGTGCATTGATGCCATCTTTTGACTTATCTTTATGGTCCATAATGGTGCTGATGAGTTGCTCCGTGACATTCTTCTCCGTATGCATAACATCAATATTATGTCAGACCAAATTTGCCCTCCAATATGGTAAATCAAAAAAGATAGACCTCCTATACCATCCAGAAATATTGTCAACATCTTCATTGGTTGACTTTTTCCGTTTTCGACCAATTTCTTCTTTTTTTTAACAACTTTCATTTTGATATTCGCTACTTTCTTTTCAACTTGAAAACAAGTCAATGGCCATTTAGGACGATGAAGTTCTTGTTCGTTGTTGAAATTTGTCTTATCGTATCGAAACTTGTGTTCGTTAGGAAGAAACATTCGTTGTCCCATGTAACACATCTTCTTACTTTCAGGAAGATAATAAGAACAAGTGTTTTCCCCACAAACAGGACATGCAAAGTAACCGTGAGTTGTACATCCCGATAAAGTCCCAAAAGCAGGGTGATCATGGATTGCCCACAGCACCCTAGCTCTCATTGTGAACTCAGATTTATTTAACGCGTCAAATGTAACTACTCCTTCCCATAACTGCTTTAACTCGTCTATCAACGGCTGTAAATAAACATCAGTATCCTTTCCTCGTTGTTTTGGCCTAGAAATCAACAATGTTAACATTAAGAACTCCCTTTTCATGCACATAGACGGAGGAAGATTATATGGTACTACAATTACTGGCCAACAACTGTAAGGGTTAGAGAGAGAAGCATGTGGACAGAAACCATCTGTTGCTATTCTAAGTGTGACATTTCGTGGCTCGACAACAAAAGTTTGATCAAATGAATCTGCGACTTTCCTGAGAAGTGTCACATGGATGACGCATTACGGTTGGATCAGACTTGGCACGACCATGCCAAGTCATCGCATCTGTCATCCATGGTACAGTATATAGTCTCTTCAATCTAGAAATTAAAGGAAAATGTCTTAATGTCTTTCGAGGTACTTTGGTGCATTTTCTCTCTTCGTTTAATGATGTCATATATCTTGGTTCATTGCAATTTGTACAAGAAACTTTATTCGCATCATCTTTCCAGTACAATATGCAATCATTGATGCATCATCATAAGTTTTGTAATTCATCCCAACTTGCTTAATGATCTTCTTCGCATCGGAGTACTTTGTCGGCGGCGTGTTACCTTCGGGGAGTAACTCCTTTACTAGTTCGAGAAGTGCAGTCATACCATTATCTGAAAAGATGTATTGGGTCTTCAAGCTATTCAGTTTCACAATGGCATACAGCTTCGTAATCCCTTTTGGACATGAAGGATACAGTGGCTCTTTTACGCTACCAAAAAGCGATTTATACTTCTTACTTTCATTGGCCTGCCAATCTGGATAATCAGTAGACTGCTCTCCAACATTAGCATGATCAGGCAACGAATTTGTAGGTTGAAAATGATGAAATCTATCTGCATCATTGACCAGATCTTCCATCCTAATATGTTCAGACTCAGCAGTAGTTCTGCCATGACTAACTGGTTGCTCTTTTTCCATCTCCGCCCTTTTTTCCCCATGAAAATACCACGCTGTATACGATTGGATAATACCCCATCTACGCAAATGAAAATGAATGTCATCTAATTTGACCGTCTTCATATTTTTGCACCGGGTGCAAGGGCACAAATACAATCCTTTCTTACCACCATTTTCTTCAACAAAACTAATGAACTTCTGCACCCCGTCTATATAGTATGTAGATCTTAGATTTGATTCATTTATCCATTGTTTGTCTATGCTGAAAGACATACTGCCCTCCTATATCATATTGTATAGAACATGAGACTTGCCCTTCAATGTGTCCTCATTCCAATTGATCGAAAAGAATATTTTTGAAATTATATTGATAAATTTGTTGCAAGATTAATTCTACATATTTAACTTTACTAAATTATATTGTTCTTGTTAAATATAACAATTATTTTTTTTCTATTGTCATTTTGCTAGTTCAGCATAGTCAGTTTATTAAGAAGTCCAAACTATACAGTTCAGCATAGTTCGGCCTTTGAAATTTTATTCGCCTGAGTTCTTTATCCTCAACTAAAATAGAACCAATTGCTTATTGAATCTAAATTCTTACCTTTTTCTTCAAGAATTTGGATCCTCTTATGAGAACAAGATAATCTGATTGCAGGAAAAATGCTGAATCCAGTTCAAGCATAGCTTAGTCTTAAATGTTATCTTCATAACTCCTTTTATAATAAATGAAAAACTCAGATGAATTTATAATATGAAGTATACTACTATATATATGTATAAAGAAAAAATGTTTTTAATGTCCACTGCTAATAAGTGATGATTACAGAAAACATGGTGCGTAGCGAAACCATCGGCTTCAAAAGCAACACTATGGGAGGATTTAAATTACGCATGCTCGCAGGTAGACTGCAGCACACTGTAAGAAGGGGGTCCTTGCTTCAAACCAAACAATCTCATAGCTCATGCTTCTATTTCTATGAATCTCTACTACCAGTCTAATGGTAGAAACCCTTGGAATTGTGATTTCAAGAATTCTGGTCTTATTGTCACTACTGACCCCAGTAACTTTCATTTCCTAGTATTCTTCTTGTTTTCCGTTTCTTTTTCTATTTACTAAAATTATTATGGTACTCATTCATGTAGGTTCTGGTAGCTGCATCTATTATTACAAGGAGTAAAGGATTGGCTGAATTTTATAAGTGTGCATGATGTAGTACAAATAACAGTATTGTTATTAATGGATGGATTTTAGTGAACATGATGGTTATTGTGTCAGTTTCTCCTATGTTAATTTGATGCTTCACAAGTTTACCCTTCCACATAGAATCTATTTAATTTCATAACTGTTTCACTATACTTTATTGACTAAGTATTTCCCTATGACATATCATTAAATTGTGAACCTTTAAAAGCATTTCTCATGTGACTAGAAAACTAAAAGAGCCAGGACTCGGTGAAACATTAATATCACATATCAGGTTGAGAGTACGAGCCTAATAAAGTTACATAAAACAAGCTTTTGAAAAACAATATATAGAGCCATTCCTAGTGAGCATTCAAAATTTTATGGCTTATTTACAGTGTGTGTGTGGGGTGTAAAAATTGGATTCCTGGAAGACAAACAAATGCATCAAACTTTTACTAGTATAAAAAATACTTTCCTTTCCAAATTAGAACATGATTTAATCCACATGATAATTCACCATCATCAAATTGTGAGGACATATCTAAACTTGATATCATCTTTGTTTTAAAAAAAAGCTTTATGGGGAAACATATGTAACTTCATTTTCTAAGTTAGTAATTTTACATGATTCAAGCTACTTGATCGTTCACAATATAAATTGTTTAGTAAAGAACAATATAATTTAGTAAAAAATTAACTTCCTTGAAAGATTTGTACGCATGCCTTTTTCATGATCGTTTTTTGTTTTCCTGTACGACCTAGAATTTTGTAGTATGATTTTAAACATTTAATTAATTTTAAATAGTTAAAATATATGGACTATTTAAATTTCAATAAATGGAACTCAAAATATAGGGTTTATTTTAAACATTGGCACCAAACTGTTTCCAAAAAATTTGCCATTACAACGGCGCCATTTTGTGGCACCGGAGTAATATCTATGCATTACTCCTCTCTTGATACTAGGCTTGCGCCATTAACAACAATTTTATCCACTTATACAACAATGTCAGAACAATATACAACATTAGCACCAAACTGTTTCCAAAAAATTTGCCATTACAACGGCGCTATTTTGTAGCACCGGAGTAATGTCTATGCATTACCCCTCTTCTGATACTTGGCTTGCGCCATTAACAATAATTTTATCCACTGATCAACAATGTCAAAACCATATACAATGTCAGAACCATATACAACATTAGCACCAAGCTGTAAATTATGCAAGGAGATCAAAATAATACAAAAAACTTGGATAAAACGGAAGTCCAAGCCATCAAATAAATTTGAATTTGACGTGATAGCAAATCTAACGAGTTACAAATAATAGGCACATACGCGTTAATGGTCCAACATTATGCTTCGTGCTTTATGAATGCATGGTGTGTTTCATTAAAAGTTAAAACATTTCAATCATCTAACGTTGAAGAATAAATCCACCAGAATCTTTAGATGTATCAATTATCTTAAGCAACGTACATGTAGTGATTTAACACTGATTGAGAGTGATACATCTCTAGATTGCGCTTTTAAACCGATAAATTTGATGAAAATGTTAAATTATATTAGAAAGCTGAAGACAAGGGAAGGGTCAATCCACATGTCATGTGGGTATGCATAGTCGGTACTTTATATTTCTAGTTTGAAAATTTATCACGCTAGAGGATATGGATTGAAAATGTTCATTCAGTACTTTTTCTAAACCCACTCAGTCAAAATGTTGAAAACTTTCTCTAAACCCACTAATCCTACAGTACTTTTTATTTTCATTCAAAAAAATGCTCATCTCTGATGGAAGAAGACAGATTCTACATGTTCTAAATGTAAATGAAATATCAAAACAGAATCTACTGTGATTTCAATCTCTACCTTCAATTGAAATTCTACACAAATATGTGAAGTATGAATTCCTAAACTTAAAAAAACACTTATTTAAAGTAGGTTCGTACAACCAGCAGCGTAGACAAAAGAGAAAAAATAAGAAAAGAATTCAACTTAAAAAGAGAAAGCCACCAGGATGAAGCAAATTACAGAGCTACTGCGATCTTGGTTTTACAGAGAATAAAGCTATGATCGAATCCTAATAGTACCCTAAACCAATATACATCGATTCAATGCCAAAGACTATACCTGGCAAGAATATAACTTAACTGCTGAATATTTGTAAAAATAATACTATCTAAGATATACCGAAAGGACAAAGCTAGCTCAGATGTATGATACGTACCTCATTAGGATTACGACAACGAGGTTAAACACTCTGATATCAGCAGCAAATCGTAAACAAGGACCAAAATCCGATATCAACAAAGAAATATCAGTGAGATTGGAGGATTATTTGCGTCATAAAGGTTGACATGCCCCTGATTGCAACGTTCGATCGATCGAGATGTCTGGCGATTTAACCCTAAATAAGCACGGGAAAAAAATAGAAAGCTGGAAATAAAAAAAAGGTGGGAGGGTGTGCGTTTTGGGGAAAAATTTCTCACAAAAAGAGACACAGATTTTGATACGGCTATAAGTCGTATCAAATGTTAATACGGTTTACAGCCGTATTAAATTATATAGATACAGCTCTAAGCAGTATTAAAATTTGATACGGCTTAAAGCCGTATCAACTGTCCCGCCTAAGGTTGCGCCAAAATCCTATCTATGGTGTAGTGCAGCCTTGGTGGTAAACTTTTCAAAGGAACGAAAACCATCATTGAAGTATACAAGCTTGGATCCGCTCTTGTGTAAGAATTTTCAAAGGACTAAATACTGGAGAAGAGTGAAAGAGATTCTTAGCTTCTTGGAAACTACAAGATGGAGCTCTAATTTGGTGGAAATATATTATGCAGAATGAGTCAGAAGATAATTTCTCATGGAACGATTCAAAGAAGTTCTGGCGAAGTAGTATATGCCGGAAGCAGGAAATTCCCGTCTTTATCGAAATTTTATGGATTTTAAATGGGAGGAGGAAATTTTGTTTGAGGAGTATGCTAACAAGTTTAACGAATTATCTCGTTTTGGGCCTGGATTGATAGATACACCCTTTAAAAAGAATGAAAGGTTCATTTCTGGAATGAAGTAATACGATGTCAGAATGACTGGGCATGTGAAAGAACCATTTGTAGTCTTAATAGACATGGGATACAGATATGAAGCTTTTGATAATATAGATCCACTCGTAGTACAAGAAGGCAACAACAATAACTGGAAGAAAAGGAAGTTCAATGGCAAGAAGCCATGGCGGGAAAACTCAAAGGAGGATCTCAGGATAATCGCTTTAAAGATGTCACTTGTACAATTGCCACCAAAAGGGCCACCTATCAAATCATTGTAGAAAACCCAGAACTCAAGGATCAACACCAAGAAGCTGTTATAATTGCCATCAACCAGGACACATGATAAAGGATTGTCCCCTAATGAAGAAAGGAGAACAAGCTAAAGTTTATGCTATCAAGGATGAGCCTTTAACCTCCCAAGATGTAAAGGGCAAATAAGTGTTGGAATGTAATATTTTTATCAAAGATGCTTTAGTTAGATTATTATTTGATACATCGGCTTCTCATAGTTTTATTTCTAAAATAACTGTAGAAGAAATGAAACTTAAACCAAAAATTGTTGACGACCCTATCTACATAACGAATCCTATAGGAGGTTTCACTAATCTTTATATGCACTATGAAAAAGTCCCAATTTCCTATCCTCTCCATCACTTTCCTTTTGACCTTTTTGTCTTAGATTTTATTAGATTTGAAATTTTACTCGGTATGGATTGGTTGGCTAAGTACAAACCTTTGCTCGATTACAAAAAACGATATCTTTATGGACCGTCTTTGGAAAAATCATAGAAATATCTTGTGAAGGTCCTAGTCCAAGAAAGGATAGTTTTGTTTATTCTTTAGATACATCCCATACATGATTAGAACAATACCCGTTGTTAAAGAATTTGCATATGTCTTTGAGGAAGTAAAAAAGTTTGCCCTGACATCGAGAAATCGAATTCCATATCGATTTAGTTCCTGGTGCGATGCAATAAACAATAAGATGGTAGGATGGCTTCGAATGAAAAGGATGAGTTGAATAACCAAACCCAAGAGCTAATAAAGAAAGGATTGATAAAACCCAGCCGTTCAAGTTGGAGATCGGCAGTAGTTTTTGTTGATAAGTCAGATGGATCTTTGAGATTGTGCGTAGACTATCAAGATCTAAATAAGAAAACCATTAAGAACAAGTATCCTCTACCCTGAATAGATGACTTGTTTGACCAGTTACACGGAGCTCGAGTTTTTTCTAAAGTGGACCTAGCTACAGGATTCCATCAATTAAGGATCGCAGAAGACTGCATCTATTTAACTGCATTCAAAGGTCCAAATGCTTTCTATGAATGGTTGAGTTATGCCTTTTGGGAAAACTAATGCACCCGCTTATTTTGTTGACCTTATGAATAGAAAGTTTAGAGATGTGCTAAACAAATTCGTGTTAGCTTTTATCGATGATATCCTCATCTACTCAAAGACAGAAGAAGAACACATAAGGCATCTAGAAGTTGTATTGGAGATATTGAGGAATAATGTGTTAAAGCCAAATTCTCAAAGTGCCATTTTTGGGAGAAAGAGGTAAGATTCCTTGGACATATAATATCAGGGGATGAAATTTCAGTGGATCCAGGGAAAGTTGTAGCTATTCGACTGGAAGCAGCCACAAACTCCTAAAGAGATTCGTAGCTTCTTAGGTTTGGCAGGATATTACAGAAGATTCAATTTAGACTTCTCTAAGATTGCCTATCACCTAACGAAGTTGACAATGAAAGTTGCTAAATTTATCTGGACTCCTAAGTGTGAAGAAGCATCCCAAGAGCTAAAGAAGAGGTTGACAACCGCTCCAGTTTTAGCAATTATAAATGGAAATAGTGGATTGACTATTTACATAAATGCTTGCGGAGAAGGAGTTGGTGCGGTTTTAATGCAAGATGGGAAGGTGATTGCTTACGTAAGTACACAACCGAAGACGCATGAGAAGAATTACACAACACGTGACTTAGAATTATTAGCCGCTATGTTCGCTCTAAAGATATGGAGACATTATTTGCTGGATAAGAATCTTTCGATGTTTATTTCGATAAAACTTTGAACTGGCCTTAGTAAATAATATTCCATCTTTTAGGTGAAAAATTCGGACTCTTCACGGACCACAAATCTTTGAAGTATCTTTTCACCTAGAATGATTTGAACATGAGACAGCAACGTTGGCTAGAATTTCTCACGTCATATGATCTCGATATTTTACACACCCGAGAAAGCCAATGTAGTAGCGGATGTATTGCGTAGAAAGTTAGCTACTATCTCTTATTTGGTAGTAACTCCAACTCTTCAGGAGAGAATAACTAGCAAGCAAAAAAGAAGATCGATTCCTAATGGAGTTTATCGAAGATATACACAGAGGAAGGAGTTCAAGATTTAAAATAGATAACCATGGAGTATTGCGAATAAATTAGAAGAATTTGCATTCCGGATGTTGGAAATCTTAAGCAAGAAGTATTAGCTGAATGCCACACAGCCAAACTTAGCATTCATTCGGGGATTCATAAGATGTGCAAGGACATGAAGCATACATTTTGGTGGAGAAGCATGAAGAGGAACATATCTATCTATGTCAGCTGTTGTGAAAATTACCAAAGAATCAAAAGTGACCAACAAAAGACGACACGATTACTTCAACCTTTGGAGATTCCATCTTGGAAGTGGGATCAAATATCCATGGATTTCATTGATGGCTTACGCCAAACAAGGAGAGGAAATGAAGGCATTTGGGCTATCATAGACTGGTTAACCAAAAGTGCACACTTTATTCTGGTAAAGCCAACAAGAACTGCAGCAAGCCTTGTAGACATATATATATATATATATATATATATATATATATATATATATATGAAGGAGATTGTCCGATTGCATGGAGTTTTGAGCAGTATAGTAAGTGATCGTGATCCATATTCACTAGTCAGTTTTGGGAAGCACCACAATAGCTTTGGGAACCAAGCTGAGTATAAGCACCGCATATCACCCCCAAGCTGATGGACAGACGGAAAGAGTCAATCGCATTTTAGAAGATCTTTTGAGAGCATATATTCTAGACTTTGGAGGCTCGCGGGAGAATCATTTACATTTAGTAGAGTTCTTCTACAATAATAGCTATCAAGCTAGCATCGGTATGGCACCGTATGAAACTCTGTATGGTCGTCCATGTAAATCGTCAGCGTGTTGGATAGAATCTGGAGATCGGTTAGTGTTTGGCCCAGAAATGATACGAGAAGCTTCAGAGAAAGTTGATATGATTAGAAAGAAGCTAAAATAAGCCCAAAGTAGACAGAAGAGTTATGCAGACCGAAGGCGTAGAAATCTAGAATTCTCAATTGGAGATTCAGTCCTTTTGAAAGTCTCTCCAATGAGATGAGTAGTAAGATTTGGAAGAGCTGGGAAGTTCGCACCACGATATATTGGACCTTTTTCCATTCTCGGACGAATCAGCCCACTAGCTTATCGAGTACAATTGCCTGAAAGATTGTCTAGTGTACACAATGTTTTTCACGTATCACATTTACGAAAGCATGTATATGACTCAGAACAAATCGTAGAAATGGCTGTCCAAAATGACTTGGAGATAGAACCAAACTTAGCAGTTATTAGAAAGCTCATTCGAATCATGGATCAGATGAAAAACGATTAAGAAGGTTGTAAAGTTGGTAAAAGTTCAATGGAGTGAGGATGCTGATGATTGCACATGAAAGATAGAAGAAAGAATGAGAAAAGCATATCCCAAGTTTAGGATCGATGTATAGACTTTATCTATAGTTTGAGTGTACTCACCGCTGTTGGTGTAATCACTTATTGTATATATTTCATCCTGTTGAATATATATTTCCTTTTGATCTATTTTCTTCTTATCTAATTTCAAGGACGAAATTCTTTTAAGTAGGGGAGGATGTAACAATCCAGAATTTGACCACCTAAAAATATAACATTTAAAGTGATTTTAAATATAAAATATAAAAGGTTTTATGATTCAAACAATATTAGATAGGATTTGGAAATAGAAACACATAAAAATAGTAAGGTTGGTAAAAAAATTTTTATTTTTTTATGAGTGTTAATATTATTAAATAACATTATACAAATTTATTTTTAAATTTGGTTTACATAAATAAATAGTTTAACTAAAACATTAAAATATGACCGTAGAACATTTTGTCAAAAATCAACGTTTTGTTGATTTAAAGTTGTCGCAATGCTGTTGCACCTTTATTTTATTATTCATGTACACTTATATAAATGTAGTAAGTATTAATTAAGTTGCTAATTAGATTTACTTTTATTAAAACACAATTAAGAAATTCTAGAAGATATTTAGGAAAAGTAAACTAATAAAAACAAAACATGTCAAATCAAAAGAAACATCATTATTACTTTAAGTTTTCTTACTCCTGAAGTAATAAGGAGATAAAGTAAAGATTTGAAATGTGATGTTAAGTGTTGAAAAGTGTAACGATCCCGATTTTTAAATAAATTTAAATTGACAATTAAAGTGAATTTTTGAAAATAAAATTGTAGATTTATTTGAATTTTTCAAATTTTGATAGGATATTTGTTTATTGGGTATTGATTTTAGAATTTAGTTGGGGTTTTGAATTTGTATATTTAAAATCCTATAAATAAAAAGAAATAATAACATCCTAAAATTTATCAACATAGATTAATAATATATTTTAAACTTTTGAAATAATGAGTGTTTTAAAAAGTCAACAAAATTTAAAAAAAAAATTATACATATATGAGTAAGATTGAATTTAAATTTATTCAAGTGAATTGGAATTTGAATTTAGAATGAATGTTTTTAAAATAAATATTTGGCTTTTAAAAACCATTAAGGTGAAATTTATATAGTGTAAATATTGGGTAAAACAATTCTTTCAACATTGTATATGCACATACAAATGAAATAAAAGGTGTATTCATGTACAAAGCAAATATGACATAAAATTTATTTAAAAAAAAATTCCTTTTGTCTTTAAAAATTTAAAAGCAAACATATGCATACATGCACATGGGTTTGGAGTAAAGAGATTAACAAAATCTAGAGTTTATGATGATTTCTTACAAATGGCATTCAATGTAATTGTTTAAATAAAATATTAAAATTAAAAAATTACAGCAACTCTTCATTTTCCCATATGTAATCATATTACACATCACAACAAATCTGAACAAATAAGTATTAAGAGATTTTGCATTTCAAATCTCAACAAAGAAAGAAAAATCAGAAAGAAAAAAAAAAGAAGAAGAAGAAAATAGCAACCTGGAAAAGCAAATCTGGGTTCAAAGCCATAAACCCGAGCAAATTTAAGTTCAGGCAAGCAAAAAGAAACAAAACAATTCAGTTTTAAAACCAAAAGAAAGAAAAACTGTCAACTCTTTTTCTCTTCAGTTCAATCTTCAAAACAGCAATTAACAAAAGCTAAAGCCTGAAACAATCAAAGTTTCAAGACTTCAACCTGGAAACCAAATGCAAAGCTCCCTGGAAATAATTGCAGGCAAGTAAAATTCTTTTTCTTTAAAATTGAATTGATGTTAGTAATCAGAAAATGAAACAAAGATTTAAACAACTTTATCAATCTAAGTTGCAGGAGTAAATCAAGTTTTAACACAAAAAAAATAAAAATTTCAAACTGCAGATTTGTGGAAAGAAAAAAAACAGTGAAGATTCAGGTTTTTTCTAATGCTAGTTTCTGGGAATAGATTTCAAGGCAAGTGGATTCTCCTTTTTAAGATCTTAAGTTAAAATTGTTAAACATGAATGAAAACAGGAATTTAACCAATTGAATCAATCAATTTATTTGCAGGAAACCAAATCAAGTTCAAAGCAAATTTGATTCTGTTTTAAAGTTGCAGAGAAAAAAAAAAGGGGGAAAACTTCTCTGTCATTTGAAATGTAAGTAATTTAATTTTTCTTTCTTTCTTTTGTATTGAATGAATTAAGAACAATAAAGAGTAAATGAAAATCTGTATTTACAATTTACAGATCTAAAACTCCATGATCTAAAGAAGAAGAAAAAAAAAAGATTTAGGTTTTCTTCTTTGAAACTGTCAAACATGCCTCTGCCTTTCTCTGTTCTTTCTAAACTCCAAGGTGAGTAAACCTTAATTTTTCAGCCTTAGTATGGCTATATTTTGATTGATGAGA
Organism: Allium cepa; assembly: GCA_030765085.1. Lineage (NCBI taxonomy): Eukaryota > Viridiplantae > Streptophyta > Magnoliopsida > Asparagales > Amaryllidaceae > Allium > Allium cepa. Next base: position 759,337,776 of record CM060937.1, on the reverse strand, counting down.
TGAATGGTTGAAGCATGAATGTTGTGTGAATGTGCTTGTATGAATATTGACTGTGATTACAAGTTGAAACCATTTAATGCTTGAGGATATATTAGTCTCTGTAGATACATATCCTCTCTGTAACAACAATATATGACAGGACCCAAAATTTTAAATGAATTTCTATCTTTTAAACAAATCAATCTTAGGCCTTGATCCTTAAAGAAGAAAGGATGATAACAATGTGTCATCACTGGTAAAAATGATTTCTAGTAAAAATATTTGGTCATTTTTTTTAAAAAAAAAAAATTTGAAACACAATAGTAAAATTCAAAGTATGACCAAATTTGATTTGAATAAATTGTTGATTCATTTACATAGCCTGTTTTGTAATCAAAAACTATGATTTTTAAAAATAGTTTCAAGATTTTTAGTCTTGATTTAAGGGGTAATTTGCGAGTTGAACAGAAAACCCAATTTTGTCAATTTCTGGTGATCACTGCAATTTTGGACCTCTGGGTTGTGGTCAAAGGAAGGTAGTGGATCAGGGATCTCGTGAAAAATGTTCTCACATTTTTCTAGGCATCGGTGGCTGTGGTATGATAGGATTTAGGGTTTAGAACTCGTGCAAATCGTTATTGCTATCTCGACAGTTACTTCGACACAGTGGCATCGAGTGTGACTGGGGTAGGTGGAGTAGGGAGATAATCGAGTAGAGAGGGTATGGACGTGATGGCATGGCTTCAGGTGGCCGAAGATCGTGGGGCGAGGAAGACAATGCCGATCAGGTTGGTTCAGTAGTCACCGCTATGGCTCGATTTCAATTTCCGTGGTAAATGATGGTGATGGATGGTCGTTTGGGTCTAGGTGATCAACGTCGACATGTTGGAAACGGTGAGGTCAGCTGGAGTTTGTCAAGGCATTGGTGCACGTGCACAACGGCGATTCGTATCAGTGGATTCTGTGGTAGATCGACGCGAGTTGTCACTCGAGAAAATAAGGGGAGGCTTCGGGTTATACCCTAGTGCTTGAGCGTGGGTTGTACGACAGTTCTAACTTAGCTAAAGAGAAAAAAAAGGGGAAGAGTAGAAGAAGAAGAAGCGTGCGAGTAAGAGAGGGAGACTCGGGGAAAAGGTTAGGGGAACTCGAGTTTTACTCGAGTAAACACAGGGTTTTCCTCGGGTCAATGTTTGCATGACTTTTAAAAACCAACCTTTTCCTGAATTTAAAAACTGAACTTAAAAATTCAAAGCAAAGTTTAAAATAAGTTTTTAAATCATAGTTTGATAGTGAATTCAAGTCAGTTTGAATCTTGGTTGGGAAGAAAGGAAAATAAAGTTTTAAATTCAAATTTTTTTTAATAAAGGTGTTTAGGTAAGTAAGTGAAAAAAAATTGAATTTAAAATGGGTTTTGAAATTGTAAGAAGCAAGTTAAATCAAAAATTTGTAGCCTGGACTTAAGTTTAAAAATTTGAATTCTAGATTTTGAAATGAAAGAAAGTTTATAAATTTAAATGGTTTTAAATAAGTTTAAATATTTTGAATTCAAAGGGAATTTGATTTCAAACTCGTTTCAGTTTCCTTTATATCAAAAGTATAACTAGTAATTACGAGGTTTTAAAGGTTAGTTTAAAAACTGATTTAAAGATCAATGGGTATTCATTTTAAAATTGGAAGATTTAAAATGAAGCTTCAAGGGTAAACTTAAAATAAATGTTTTCAAACATATTTTTGAGTGATAAATGAAATTATTAATAAGTTTTCTTTAAAGTTAATGAAACTTTTTGATTTGTAGTTCATGAATTATTAGGTTAATTAGAATGGCTAACTAATGTTGTAATAATTAAATTAGTAATTACAAGTTTAAATTTGTTAATCAAAGTTGTGCTTTATTTATTTAAGGGTAGTTAATTAAGATTTAATTAAATTAGGGGTTTATTAATTAAAGTAATTAATAAAAGTAATTAAGAGCTAATTGATTAACAATTTAGGATTTATTAATTAAGAAAAGTAATTAAAGAAATGATTGATTTATGAAGGTGATTAAGACTTAATCAGTTGAAATTTATGATAATTATTCATTGATTAAAAATTACCTAGGAACGTAATTATGGGGATAATAAATTTAGAACCACACAAATTTATTCACCTTAATTAAAGATGTTGATTGTTATTAGATGCTGTGTGATGGATTGATATATTTGATATGCGATGTGATGCTTTGTACTGAGCTGCTATATTTGTGATGAATATACTGTCGTATGAATATGAAAACCCCTTGACCCGTAGAACGACATTTGAATTTCTATGCGACAGGGAGTCAGATTCCAATTGGTTATCCGAAACCCACATCGAATCATATTAGTGAATCTTTGTGATTGGTAATTTACTTTATCTATGAATCTGTGGATATAGATAAGCATTATGGGTTATACCGCTTATCGATATTGATATATCTGTGATTATTGATGTTATGCACTATCGTGTTGAACCCCTGGACCACACTTATACACACACAAATATGGATTGCACGTGGAAATGGGTTAAGTCACAGATTTTTGAAATTGTTTTAAAGATTTAGTCCAAAATTGTTTTGGAATTAGAATTGAAAGCTTTTGAAAAATGAATGTCAAAAATAAAAGTTATTTTGAATAACTTGATTGAGTTTTGAAATTTAAATAATTTGATTTAAATTTGAATTCAATATTTGAAATTGAATTCTATGATTTGGAACTAAGGTTTAAAAAGGGTATTCAACATATAATTGGGTTTATATGAGTTTTTAAACCATTTTAAAAAGTGTTGTTTTGGGACTTTAAATTTAACCCAAGGTTTTAACTTGTATGAATATAATTGGATTTTTCTGAAACGAAAACTGTCGTTTTCAAATAATAAAAGCTTTCATATAAGAAGTAAACGTCCAATTTGTGTTAAAAGGATTTCAAGTATAAAATGGAAAATAGTTTTTCCTAGTTATGAATAAATCTTTGGGAACGGTTTGAAAGCTACAAATTAAGTCTTTAATTTAAAGATTTAATGGGTTAATCCATTTGAAATGGAAATTTGTTTTGGAAATCTATAAATGGACCTTTGTGAAACTGGGTGAAACTTTGTGAAATAAATCTTTTTGTTTAAAGATTTAAAATGGTAATTTGTTAACCATTTGAAAGAAAAGCTTTGGATTTTTAAGTTGTGACTTAACCTAATCCCATATCCATATGTTTTAAAATATGACGCTCATTATTCGGTTTAGCCGGGAGAGGACCTTGTGTCATATAGCCCATTCCGAATAGTGATACGACGATATGGATCGCATTTGAAGACCGGCGTTGAAGACCGGGTGTCTTCGAGAACGATAGAATAACCTGTCGATTGACTCTGCACTGAGTTGCTCCGGTATAGAGTTCTCCCTTAGTGACGGGAAGTCCGATCGGGATTGTGGATACCCGGATTTGCAAGGGCTTCTTCGGAAGTGCCTTCGGTTCTGTTCGAACCCGGAACAGACTTGTATGGTTGTATGTCTGACATTACACTTTGAGATATTAAACTGATTTCTATCAAATACATTTCGGCTTGGTGGCGGAGAATTTATTCTCTTAGCTTAACACCCTTCTCTGAGACGTACGAGCTCAGAGGTTATGTAGTTGATATTTATCAGTGATATATTCCCAATCTGGTAATGTGACATGCTGAGTGCTGCTGTGTGATGATGATCGTTTGTGATCAAAGCATGGCTTTTGTATAAAGCGTAGCTTTGTGGACGAGACTGCATCAGGACCTCACACCCCAGAAATGGTCGAAACAGGAAAGATGCGGCAAGGTTATGAGGGTCGCTCCCTTTAGGGTGTGTCATTCCCTTCTGGTAAAGGGTGGTATCATGGTATGGAGCCCAGATACTTACTCATGTGGTTGCTCCAATCTCATTTAGTGTGTGGTTGTTGCTTTGAGGCGCCTCGAATAAAGGTCCCAAAGGACCGGGGGATGGCATATTCGTGTAGTGGTTACCTAGTTATAGAGGTAACCCGGCCTTGTGTTGGCAAAGATCTAACCGTAACGTTAGTTCTCGGGACGTCCCGCCAGAGGCGATCCCATTGACAGTAGGAAGTTCCTTAGCCTGACCATTTGTTGGAAATCCAATCAAAACAATACGCGCCCTGTACGGTTTTAGTTGTATAACCTGCCATTGAATGTGGTGGTAACCTGCTATTGAACATGGTAGCTATAGTAAGCATAGTGCGAAATGCCTATGCTGGCTAGGATTTATATTGTACTTTCGAAATGGTTTTCTACACTATGCACTAATAATAATATCAAAGAAATTTTCTCATATCAAGCATATTTGACTATCATAAGGAGAAATCTCCTCCAATTCTGCGTTTGCATTGTGTGTGTGGCGGGAGGCCATATGGTAGTTTCATTTTCTAAAAAGCATTGCGGATTTCAAACTTTAAATTATTTTGTTTGTTTTAAAAGACCAAATGTTTTTGTTTGCTCATACCAGTCCCATGACTGACCTGGAGTTTATTGTTCCTTTCCTAAACTCTGGGTGCCCACTATTTTCCCACACGGGCAGTCTAGAGTTGGGTTTTTCAGATAGTCAGGTTTAGTAGATTATCTGGAGCTAGTTCCTTCTTTGGATCGGGACTGCACTAGCTTGGCTTAGTGCATCGTTATTGAGAGTTCGAAGTCTTCGCTGGATTGGTGATTTGGAGATGGAGATTACCGATGCTGGAGTTCTTTCTTGAAGACCATATTAGAGATTTTTGTTCCGCTGCTGTGTTATCTTTTCTTTCCCGCTGCTGTTATCTTGTATCATATCTCTGATGTATAATGATATTCATTGTATCATCTGTTGTATCATATTGTATCTGATATTGTATCAATGTTGTATATTGATTTATGCTATTCTGTTTCTTACGCTGTATTGTACTTAATGGTGTTATAAGCTCCGGCGAACCAGATTCGACGTTTGGATCTGCAGCATTTGAATACGAGTGTCGTATTCGATGCCGATTTTCGAAGGTCGAGTCAGGATCGTTACATTTGGTATCAGAGCTGAGGATTAAAACTTTAGCTCAGGAGTATAACACATTAAGTAGCTCATTAGAGATAGGGTAAAGTATACCCTAGAATGAGTATGTCCCTAAGATATCCGTTCGAATGCCTCAGTAAATTCTCTTACTATCCACTGATAGTAAGTATGAGTGTGAGAAGAGGATGAGATAGGGGACAGGGGAATACCACCATAAATGGTCAATACCCTGCAACAGTGGAAATAACTTTCTCTATCAATCTCCTTTGATTCGATTCCCAAAATTCTTTGATTGCTTCGTGATAGCTCCAGAAGAAATTTCGGTGGATGGTGGCCCTACGAATCGTCGTAGAAGATTCTTATTTCGTATCTTCATCGGTTTCTTATCAGCTTTTCGTTCTAAACTCTAATGAATTTGAAGATTTAAATTAAATAAATTGAAAATTTTAAATTACGTAAATTGGTTAACTAATATGAAGCTAAATTTGAATTGTATTAATAAAACGATATCGGTTAAAACCAAATCGTAATTTCTTGTGTATATCAAGGTCCGAAGAGGGACAAATTGATATATACTTTGGGATATTTCGACTTGAAGTTGGAATCCATACCTAGTGTTTGAGAGATCGTAAAAGATTAAATCCATCTATCTATTCTCTGGGATCCGATATATTCTACGAACGATTAGTTATCCCTTCGAACTAATAATTGTCCTTGCATATTCGTAGGCCGCTGGACCCAAATATATCTTGTGAAATAATTGTATGAGGTTGTTCTCATATTGTTGATATTCTTATTTGGTAAGCCAAATACAGAATTAATATTCAATTTGATTTGGAAAAATATTTCTCTATCTTTCATCTTTTCTTTTTGTCTTCCTAGCAAATTTCGGGGACGAAATTTCTTAAGGGGGGGAATCTGTAACGATCCCGATTTTTAAATAAATTTAAATTGACAATTAAAGTGAATTTTTGAAAATAAAATTGTAGATTTATTTGAATTTTTCAAATTTTGATAGGATATTTGTTTATTGGGTATTGATTTTAGAATTTAGTTGGGGTTTTGAATTTGTATATTTAAAATCCTATAAATAAAAAGAAATAATAACATCCTAAAATTTATCAACATAGATTAATAATATATTTTAAACTTTTGAAATAATGAGTGTTTTAAAAAGTCAACTAAATTTAAAAAAAAAATTATACATATATGAGTAAGATTGAATTTAAATTTATTCAAGTGAATTGGAATTTGAATTTAAATATAAAATGAATGTTTTTAAAATAAATATTTGGCTTTTAAAAACCATTAAGGTGAAATTTATATAGTGTAAATATTGGGTAAAACAATTCTTTCAACATTGTATATGCATATACAAATGAAATAAAAGGTGTATTCATGTACAAAGCAAATATGACATAAAATTTATTTAAAAAAAAAAATTCCTTTTGTCTTTAAAAATTTAAAACCAAACATATGCATACATGCACATGGGTTTGGAGTAAAGAGATTAACAAAATCTAGAGTTTATGATGATTTCTTACAAATGGCATTCAATGTAATTGTTTAAATAAAATATTAAAATTAAAAAATTACAGCAACTCTTCATTTTCCCATATACAATCATATTAAACATCTCAACAAATCTGAACAAATAAGTAATAAGAGATTTTGCATTTCAAATCTCAACAAAGAAAGAAAAATCAGAAAGGAAAAAAAAAAGAAAAAAGAAAATAGCAACCTGGAAAAGCAAATCTGGGTTCAAAGCCATAAACCCGAGCAAATTTAAGTTCAGGCAAGCAAAAAGAAACAAAACAATTCAGTTTTAAAAACAAAAGAAAGAAAAACTGTCAACTCTTTTTCTCTTCAGTTCAATCTTCAAAACAGCAATTAACAAAAGCTAAAGCCTGAAACAATCAAAGTTTCAAGACTTCAACCTGGAAACCAAATGCCAAGCTCCCTGGAAATAATTGCAGGCAAGTAAAATTCTTTTTCTTTAAAATTGAATTGATGTTAGTAATCAGAAAATGAAACAAAGATTTAAACAACTTTATCAATCTAAGTTGCAGGAGTAAATCAAGTTTTAACACAAACAAAAAAAAAAAAATTCAAACTGCAGATTTGTGGGAAAGAAAAAAAAAAGTGAAGATTCAGGTTTTTTCTAATGCTAGTTTCTAGGAATAGATTTCAAGGCAAGTGGATTTTCCTTTTTAAGATCTTAATTAAAATTGTTAAACATGAATGAAAACAGGAATTTAACTAATTGAATCAATCAATTTATTTGCGGGAAACCAAATCAAGTTCAAAGCAAATTTGATTCTGTTTTCAAGTTGCAGAGAAAAAAAAGGGGGAAAACTTCTCTGTCATTTGAAATGTAAGTAATTTAATTTTTTTTCTTTCTTTTATTTTGAATGAATTAAGAACAATAAAGAGTAAATGAAAATCTGTATTTACAATTTACAGATCTAAAACTCCATGCTCTAAAGAAGAAGAAGAAAAAAAGATTCAGGTTTCCTTCTTTGAAACTGTGAAACATGCCTCTGCCTTTCTCTGTTCTTTCTAAACTCCAAGGTGAGCAAACCTTAATTTTTCAACCTTAGTATGGCTATATTTTGATTGATGAGATGAATGGTTGAAGCATGAATGTTGTGTGAATGTGCTTGTATGAATATTGACTGTGATTACAAGTTGAAACCATTTAATGCTTGAGGATATATGAGTCTCTGTAGATACATATCCTCTCTGTAACAACAATATATGACAGGACCCAAAATTTTAAATGAATTTCTATCTTTTAAACAAATCAATCTTAGCCTTGATCCTTAAAGAAGAAAGGATGATAACAATGTGTCATCACTGGTAAAAATGATTTCCAGTAAAAATATTTGGTCATTATTTAAAAAAAAAAAAAAATTGAAACACAACAGTAAAATTCAAAGTATGACCAAATTTGATTTGAATAAATTGCTGATTCATTTACATAGCCTGTTTTGTAATCAAAAACTATGATTTTTAAAAATAGTTTCAAGATTTTTAGACTTGATTTAAGGGGTAATTTGCGAGTTGAACAGAAAACCCATTTTTGTCAATTTCTGGTGATCACTGCAATTTTGGACCTCTGGGTTGTGGTCAAAGGAAGGTAGTGGATCAGGGATCTCATAAAAAATGTTCTCACATTTTTCTAGGCATCGGTGGCTGTGGTACGATAGGATTTAGGGTTTAGAACTCGTGCAAATCGTTATTGCTATCGCGACAGTTACTTCGACATAGTGGCATCGAGTGTGACTGGGGTAGGTGGAGTAGGGAGGTAATCGAGTAGAGAGGGTATGGACGTGATGGCATGGCTTCAGGTGGCCGAAGGTCGTGGGGCGAGGAAGACAATGCCGATCAGGTTGGTTCAGTAGTCACCGCTATGGCTCGATTTCAATTTCAGTGGTAAATGATGGTGATGGATGGTCGTTTGGGTCTAGGTGATCAACGTCGACTTGTTGGAAACGGCGAGGTCAGCTGGAGTTCGTCAAGGCATTGGTGCACGTGCACAACGGCGATTCGTGTCAGTGGATTCTGTTGTAGATCGACGTGAGTTGTCACTCGAGAAAATAAGGGGAGGCTTCGGGTTATACCCTAGTGCTTGAGCGTGGGTTGTACGACAGTTTTAACTTAGCTAAAGGGGAAAAAAAATGGGGAAGAGTAGAAGAAGAGTAGAAGAAGAAGAAGCGTGCGAGTAAGAGAGGGAGACTCGGGGAAAAGGTTAGGGAACTCGAGTTTTACTCGAGTAAACACAGGGTTTTCCTCGGGTCAATGTTTGCATGACTTTTAAAAACCAACCTTTTCCTGAATTTAAAAACTAAACTTAAAAATTCGAAGCAAAGTTTAAAATAAGTTTTTAAGTCATAGTTTGATAGTGAATTCAAGTCAGTTTGAATCTTGGTTGGGAAGAAAGGAAAATAAAGTTTTAAATTCAAATTGTTTTTAATAAAGGTGTTTAGGTAAGTAAGTGAAAAAAAAAATTGAATTTAAAATGGGTTTTGAAATTGTAAGAAGCAAGTTAAATCAAAAATTTGTAGCCTGGACTTAAGATTAAAAATTTGAATTCTAAATTTTGAAATGAAAGAAAGTTTATAAATTTAAATAGTTTTAAATAAGTTTAAATATTTTGAATTCAAAGGGAATTTGATTTCAAACTCGTTTCAGTTTCCTTTATATCAAAAGTATAACTTGTAATTACGAGGTTTTAAAGGTTAGTTTAAAAACTGATTTAAAGATCAATGGGTATTCATTTTAAAATTGGAAGATTTAAAATGAAGCTTCAAGGGTAAACTTAAAATAAATGTTTTCAAACATATTTGTGAGTGATAAATGAAATTATTAATAAGTTTTCTTTAAAGTTAATGAAACTTTTTGATTTGTAGTTCATGAATTATTAGGTGAATTAGAATGGCTAACTAATGTTGTAATAATTAAATTAGTAATTACAAGTTTAAATTTGTTAATCAAAGTTGTGCTTAATTTATTTAAGGGTAGCTAATTAAGATTTAATTAAATTAGGGGTTTATTAATTAAAGTAATTAATAAAAGTAATTAAGAGCTAATTGATTAACAATTTAGGATTTATTAATTAAGAAAAGTAATTAAAGAAATGATTGATTTATGAAGGTGATTAAGACTTAATCAGTTGAAATTTATGATAATTATTCATTGATTAAAAATTACCTAGGAACGTAATTATGGGGATAATAAATTTAGAACCACACAAATTTATTCACCTTAATTAAAGATGTTGATTGTTATTAGATGTCGTGTGATGGATTGATATATTTGATATGCGATGTGATGCTATGTGATGCTTTGTACTGAGCTGCTATATTTGTGATGAATATACTGTCGTATGAATATGAAAACCCCTTGACCCGTTGAACGAAATTTGAATTTCGATGCGACAGGGAGTCGGATTCCAATTGGTTATCCGAAACCCACATCGAATCATTTTAGTGAATCTTTGTGATTGATAATTTACTTTATCTATGAATCTGTGGATATAGATAAGCGTTACAGGTTATACCGCTTATCGATATTGATATATCTGTGATGATTGATGTTATGCACTATCGTGTTGAACCCCTGGACCACACTTATACACACACAAGTATGGATTGCACGTGGAAATGGGTTAAGTCACAGATTTTTGAAATTGTTTTAAAGATTTAGTCCAAAATAGTTTTGGAATTAGAATTGAAAGCTTTTGAAAAATGAATGTCAAAAATAAAAGTTATTTTGAATAACTTGATTGAGTTTTGAAATTTAAATAATTTGATTTAAATTTGAATTCAATATTTGAAATTGAATTCTATGATTTGGAACTAAGGTTTAAAAAGGGTATTCAACATATAATTGGGTTTATATGAGTTTTTAAACCATTTTAAAAAGTGTTGTTTTGGGACTTTAAATTTAACCCAAGGTTTTAACTTGTATGAATATAAATGGATTTTTCTGAAACGAAAACTGTCGTTTTTAAATAATAAAAGCTTTCATATAAGAAGTAAACGTCCAATTTGTGTTAAAAGGATTTCAAGTATAAAATGGAAAATAGTTTTTCCTAGTTATGAATAAATCTTTGGGAACGGTTTGAAAGCTAAAAATTAAGTCTTTAATTTAAAGATTTAATGAGTTAATCCATTTGAAATGGAAATTTGTTTTGGAAATCTATAAATGGACCTTTGTGAAACTGGGTGAAACTTTGTGAAATAAATCTTTTTTTTAAAGATTTAAAATGGTAATTTGTTAACCATTTGAAAGAAAAGCTTTGGATTTTTAAGTTGTGACTTAACCTAATCCCATATCCATATGTTTTAAAATATGACGCTCATTATTCGGTTTAGCCGGGAGAGGACCTTGTGTCATATAGCCCATTCTGAATAGTGATACGACGATATGGATCGCATTTGAAGACCGGCGTTGAAGACCGGGTGTCTTCGAGAACGATAGAATAACCTGTCGAATGACTCTGCACTGAGTTGCTCCGGTATAGAGTTCTCCCTTAGTGACGGGAAGTCCGATCGGGATTGTGGATACCCGGATTTGCAAGGGCTTCTTCGGAAGTGCCTTCGGTTCTGTTCGAACCCGAAACAGACTTGTATGGTTGTATGTCTGACATTACACTTTGAGATATTAAACTGATCTCTATCAAATACATTTCTGCTTGGTGGCAGAGAATTTATTCTCTTAGCTTAACACCCTTCTCTGAGACGTACGAGCTCAGAGGTTATGTAGTTGATATTTATCAGTGATATATTCCCAATTTGGTAATGTGACATGCTGAGTGCTGCTGTGTGATGATGAACATTTGTTGATCATTTGTGATCAAAGAATGGCTTTTGTATAAAGCGTAGCTTTGTGGACGAGACTGCATCAGGACCTCACACCCCGGAAATGGTTGAAACAGGAAAGATGCGGCAAGGTTATGAGGGTCGCTCCCTTTAGGGTGTGTGGTGGTATCATGGTATGGAGCCCAGATACTTACTCATGTGGTTGCTCCAATCTCATTTACTGTGTGGTTGTTGCTTTGAGGCGCCTCGGATAAAGGTCCCAAAGGACCGGGGGATGGCATATTCGTGTAGTAGTTACCTAGTTACAGAGGTAACCCGGCCTTGTGTTGGCAGAGATCTAACGGTAACGTTAGTTCTCGGGACGTCCCGCCAGAGGCGATCCCATTGACAGTAGGAAGTTCCTTAGCCTGACCATTTGTTGGAAATCCAATCAAAACAATACGCGCCCTGTACGGTTTTAGTTGTATAACCTGCCATGGAATGTGGTGGTAACCTGCTATTGAACATGGTAGCTATAGTAGGCATAGTGCGAAATGCCTATGCTGGCTAGGATTTATATTGTGCTTTCGAAATGGTTTTCTACACTATGCACTAATAATAATATCAAAGAAATTTTCTCGTATCAAGCATATTTGACTATCATAAGGAGAAATCTCCTCCAATTCTGCGTTTGCATTGTGTGTGTGGCAGGAGGCCTTATGGTAGTTTCATTATTCTAAAAAGCATTGTGGATTTCAAACTTTAAATTATTTTGTTTGTTTTAAAAGACCAAATGTTTTTGTTTGCTCATACCAGTCCCATGACTAACCTGGAGTTTATTGTTCCTTTCCTAAACTCTGGGTGCCCACTATTTTCCCACACGGGCAGTCTAGAGTTGGGTTTTTCAGATAGTCAGGTTTAGTAGATTATCTGGAGCTAGTTCCTTCTTTGGATCGGGACTACACTTGCTTAGATTAGTGCATCGTTATTGAGAGTTCAAAGTCTTCGCTGGATTGTTGATTTGGAGATGGAGATTACCGATGCTGGTGTTCTTTCTTGAAGACCATATTAGAGATTTTTGTTCCGCTGCTGTGTTATCTTTTCTTTCCCGCTGCTGTTATCTTGTATCATATCTCTGATGTATAATGATATTCATTGTATCATCTGTTGTATCATATTGTATCTGATATTGTATCAATGTTGTATATTGATTTATGCTATTCTGTTTCTTCCGCTGTGTTGTACTTAATGGTGTTATAAGCTTCGGCGAACCAGATTCGACGTTTGGATCTGCGGCATTTGAATACGAGTGTCGTATTCGATGCCGATTTTCGAAGGTCGAGTCAAGATCGTTAAAAAAAGTGTGATTACTTTAGAAGTAAGTAAATGGTATTTTCGCCTTTTGCAAATATAATATTTTAATCCAAAGTTTTCATATAAATACATACCCAATTTCTCACTTCCTTCCACACTTCTTCTTCTAAAAATTCAAGCTTCTTCTCACTCTTTTAATGGCTTCCAACCTTAATAAAATAATGTCAAAATTTATTCCAAAAATATATTAAAGAAAGTAATCATCAAATAATCTTGAATATTCACCAAAACTCCTTCTCCTTCTACTTCCTTCACAACTAACAACCCACTCCTTCACCATCAAGTGGAGCCCAATCTCACCTGAAAACTCATGGCCCAATGCTCCAAAGGCCTTGTGACGCCCCACCTCTATACTCACAATAAAAAAGGTTATTATAAGAAATAACGTCTGCTATTGCGAAGAATAAGGCTTGTTAGGAGCGACCATGTATAGTTTTTCCTTAACTATCTATTGAATACATCGACAATTGCTATATCAAGCGGATCGACATAACAAATAAATACTTAATTCAAAACCATACATGGCAGGAGGATCTATCAGAACGAAATATAACAACTCAAATGTAATACACATCACAGAATAGTAGATCATCACATACACATATATAGATACATAACAGAGTATACAAAATGATGCATGTCAAGTGGTATAGCAAACCACAATATACAGACGAGTCAATAGAATACATATCAGAGTTTTAACCAAAAGGACTACACAAAAAGCTATAACAAGCTAGCGGAATAGTCCATGCGGAAGCAAAAGAGGCCAAGTCCAAATGCACCTAACCTGAAACAACTCGGTCTGACCCGAGTATAAACTACACGGGTCAGTCTAACTAAACAAATCAATTAGATAAACTGAACGATAATGAACCTGCAAGATCATAAAGCAGAACAAATATCTCTATATGAGATAACTCAATCATCAAACATATGATGAATCAAAAAACCTGATGACATCGGCAACTCAAATAAACACTGGATATGAATATCCCAAATCAAGCCAAAAGGCAATAACAAATACCAATGAAGGTAATACAAGTTCCATAAGGCAACCGCTATATATCTTGTGGTTCAAAGGACCAACACCGAAGGGCGATACCTTGGGAATATAAATATCAATGAAACAACAGAAAATTTTAACTTCAGCAAATCCAAGTATCTCTTGAGCGGTGGTGAAGAAACCACTCCAATATCTCTCGAGCGGTAGTGAAGAAACCACTCCGATATCTCTCGAGCGACGGTGAAGAAACCACTCCGAAAGCACTACTAAAAGAAACAAGCCAAAAGGAGACAGTCCGAAGACACTATCCCAAAGGCAACAAACAATCCCAAATATCTCTCGAGCTGGGGCAAAGGACAAACTCCAAAAGCGATACTAAAGGCAACAAGCCAGAAGGAGACAGTCCGAGGACACTATCCCAAAGGCATCATGTGTCACAAACTCCCAGAAAGGAATTCGAAAAGTGTTAACGTGAGTCCCATAACCACCCGTTCGAACTAAACGGTTTACTATCCGCTAATCAATTTCACACTCAAAGCAGTACAAAGCTTACCTCATCTCATCGGTAAACCAAACCCAAAGGTCAAAACGTTCAAACGAATAGATTGGGAATTAACTGAAAAGATGAACGCACGTGTTCATTGCACACATTTTATCTAATCATTTAATTCTCCTCCCACTTCGCTCGGAGTGTGAAATTGTGTGTGTAAGTTTTAAATAGAATTTATAAGTCGGAGAAGCGAGCTTTTAATACGATTTGAAGAGATCATTTATAAAAACCCGTGAATGAAGTCAAAAAGGAATCATCAGAGTCCAAAAATGAGATAATAACTAATTGGAATCAACACCAATCGATAAAAATTGCAAATTAACTCAAAAATAGCCAAAATAGGCAAAATTGATAGTTCGAGACGTCTGGTAGATGTTTCCAAACGTCTGGCCCTATGTTCTGGAAAATATATGCATTTCTCCTCTTTTTTTTTTAATTCCTGGGCCATTTCAGACGTTTGAAATTTTCAACCGAACGTCTGAATTCGATTTCAGACGTCTAGTGTAACAACCCGGGATTTTAGAGATTACTGTTAATATTAAATTATAATGCAAATTATAATTTAATATTTTGTTTAAAAATGATTTGGTTAACAAAATGAGGTATTATATTGTTTATTTTATATAAACAATATCTTGATGAATATAATTTGGGATTTGAAATTTAAATAAGTAACATTATTTTATTTGAAGCATTTTTTAACATTTGATGGTTGAAAAAAAGTGTAAATGAATGAAATAAAGTTCGAAAAACTTTATTTATGGATTTGGATTGAAAACAAATAATTGTCATGATTTAACTTTTAGTTAATGAGTAATATTGGAAATTTATTCCAATGTTAGCCTTTTATTGTAAAATAAAAGGAATAGTATGAAAATAAAATAAAATTTGAAAGTATAATTAGGTTTGGAATGATGTATTAATGTTATGAAAATGTTAAAACATTTTAGTACACTTCATTAGACTTAAAAATAAATTTTATTTGGTTGAAATGGATAAAAATAGTGATTTTTCACCAAAAATGTGAATATTGGTAAATATTGTTAGGACTGACAAAATGGCTTGGAGAGGTGTCAGCGACCTTGTCATGAGGACGAACTGCTTTGGGAGGTGTTAGCGACCTTGTTAGGACTGACAAAATGGCTTGGAGAGGTGTCAGCGACCTTGTCATGAGGACGAACTACTTTGGGAGGTGTTAGCGACCTTGTGAGGACTGACAAAATGGCTTGGAGAGGTGTCAGCGACCTTGTCATAAGGACGAACTGCTTTGGGAGGTGTTAGCGACCTTGTTTGAGTTTTGCACGTGCAACATCTCTTCGACATTACAATCGGGGATTTGGCCAATCCGGATTTTCTGAGTTTTCTGTTTTATTGTGATTTCACCTTTTTAAGATGTTTTATTACATCGATAGCCTAGTTCTATATGAGATGCTATATATATGGTGGTTTCAATTGTGATGTTTTGAACTCTTATCGAGTTCCTTGAGTTATGAGTTTTGATAATTTCAGGATTTTATAAGATATTCTGGGTTTTTCCATTTTGGCGATTTGAGATTGAGATTTATATACATTTATACCGACGAGATAAGGTATAATTGAATTTGAAGATTATTCTGTAGTTGAGTTTTGGGATCATCCTATTTGTATGTTTGCCATTTTGGCGAGAGTTTGTATTGATGTTTCTCCTTTTAAGGAGATATGGTTCATGGAAACCATGTAGACATTTTGAGACGTTGCCGATGATATAAGGCACTTTTGTTTGATTTGAGTATTGAGTTTGAGTTACCTCCTTCGAAGTATTTGTTCACTTAAGTAGCATTTGTTACTTAAGTGTTGATTTTATGATTTTATCGATTCATTCTTTTCTTTCGAGAAGAAGTATCTTCATGTCTATTCTGCTTCATATTACCGATATTGACTGATTCGTGTAGCTAGACTGACCCGTGTATTTATACTCGGGTCAGACCGAGTTGTTTCAGGTATCATCTATTGGACTTAGCTTGAAGTTGGAGCTGGATATCAGCTCTCCTGTCTCTTGAGCAATTTCTGTTCTTCCGCACACTCTGATATATTTATATTTGATTCAATGTATATGGTATGGTCGTGTACCACCTTTGTTGTATTCATATTGTATTGTACTAAACATGTATCAGTGTATATGTATATACATGATGTTGATTACTGTTCTATGATGTGCTTTACATTTAGTTATTGTATTTTGTTCTGATAGATGCCTTAACTACCCATAATTTTGGATTAAGCATTTACTGGGTATGTCGATCCACTTGAGTAGAAAAAGAAATTTATATTGCATTTATCGACGTATTCAGTAGATGTTTAAGACAAAATTAAAGATGGTCGCCCTTAACCAGCCCTATTCTCCGCTTTAGTAGACAGAATTACTTGTTAATTCTCTTTACTAAGGTGGGTCTCGAGGTGGGGCGTCACATCTGGATTTTGTTTCAAATGTCTGGATTTAGTCTCTGCCTTTTCCAGACCCCTTTTCAGACGTCTGGATTTTTCAACCAGACGTTGGGATTTGGTTTCAGACGTCCAAAATTGATTTCAGACGTCTGAAATTTTCTGCTAGGCAAAAAATAGCCTAGACCAAAAATGACAAATCCAAACCGAAATGCGATCGAACGAGCGATGGATGCTAGTGATTTATGCCAATCGACAACCTAGCACTATAGGCTCTTCGATACGCCTCCAAAAACATGATCAAACATCAAAGCTATGATTTTTAGAGTTTTTGACTTCAAAACGCCAAAAATTGCAATGTTCACAAAACCAATCCGAATCAAAAGCAATTGCACATGAATAAGTGTTAGGAATTCATACCTAACATCAATGAAGGATTTAGACATAGATGTAAGATAAAAATCTCAACTTTAACCCAAAAACAAAGAAGAAGGAGCTCAATTGCAAAGAGAAGACCAACCGTTCTCCACTTCAACTCTACAAGCTTCAATCTAGGGTCAAAACAAGTATTTCCCAAACTTAGGTTTAGGAAACTTTCAAAAATTGAAGGAAGAAAGAGTGGGAGAAGATGAAAAGGAGGCTTACCAATAGCTTCTCTTTGATTTAGGAGCAAGAATTCGAGTTTGCAAGAGGAACTAGGGCTTGGAGTTTCTAATTCCCTTTCCTTTCCACCATTTTCAATTGAAGCTTGAGTTTTATAAATGAGAATGAGTGAATGGAAGGAGAGGGACTGAGTTATGGTATTTAGTTAGCTAGTGGGCTGATCCCAAACCCAAAACCCAAATACAAAAAAGTAGCAAAATTCGACTTACTCCAAACATATCGAAGCTTATATTAAAAAAGATCGCAAATGACATTTTGAACTCAATGGAAGTGGTCTTGAGTCCAAATTCGACCGTTTGCAAAAGTACCTTTCTGGACTATAATCCGACGAACGATGTTATATTTATATAAAATATTTAAATATTCAACCGATAAATATGCGGATTGTTACAGGCCTCCACAAGCATAGTTGAGCCACCTAGAAGTCTAAAACAAGTGTTCGTGAGCTTTTGAGTTGAGTTAGAAAAACTATTTCAATTTAAAGTTAGTTCAATCCCAAAAAAAGATGAGAACTACTAATTTATATGTATATATTTGGTTGTGATGTTGTGATATGTTTGTTTGGATGTTTTGTTATGATATTCATTTCCATATGTTGTTTATCGCATGAAATATTGAAACAAGCCACGATATACACGACATTGATTCACACGAAAAACACTTTTCAAAATAAAATAAAATATGATATGGAATCATTTATACTTGTGAACAAAATGTTTGAATATGATTTAGAAATGATTCCTAAGTGTTTAAACTTGTCTCAACAAAGTTTGGATATGAATCTCAAACTACGCCTAAAATTTAACGCGTCACGTAACGGTAGTTCGTGTTTTCGCATCAAAAGTTCAAATGAATATACGAAATGGAATATCGTTTGGAATTCTACGAAGTAAGAATTTTCCGAATCCTTATATCCATATCTTTCAAATGAAATAGGAACCAAAATTTCATCATGTATATTTTGAAATATAGCAAAATCAATTTTCAAGATAAATCAAGTTTTTGCACTAAATGACCAAAGTTGAAAATGAATAAAATAATCGTTTTAAAAATATAAAATAAATTCTAATTTTTTCAAAATATTTTGAAAGTGATTTAAGTTGAAAAGATGGTTTTCTAAATAATATAAAAGTCGTTTTAAAGAATATAGCTTTTAAAATATTTGCAACAATTTTTCGTAGCGCTTTTCAATAACTCTGAAATCAAGGTTGGAACTAAATAATTCTTTCCCAAGTCTTATGTAAACATTTTTAAGTAAATAATAAAGTATTTTAAAAAGAGATTTGAATAATTCAAAATTATTTCAAAGGTGGTTGAACAAATAGTTAAGTAATTTAAAAAGGTAAAATGAGTATGCGGAAACGACTTATACATTTGTCCCGCCTTTGAAACTTATAAGTGGAAACAAGGTGTGTAACTAAGGTTAGGGATGGAGAAACCAGTGCCTTGAACTTACCTGGCCTTAGTTTTCCCTTTTAGGCTTTTTGGTGGAACATATCGAAAGGAAAGCCCAAATTCTCAACTTGGATTTTATAGAAATAATCTTGTTACACTCATTATTAAAATCCGAAGAGGGAACTTGTCCTCAAGGTGATCTCACCGTTATTCCGCCCATATCACTTGTTGAATACGGAAATTGATATTGAATAAACGTATAGTGCTTTCTATAATCCTATTTTCTCAAAAGATACTCTAAAAAATGATTTGAGAAGTATTCAAAAAGAGAGGTTTAATTGATTCTGTGTTCACTAAAAGAATATTTTGAAAATACAATTTTCTCGAAGATATTTTGGTAAAGGGAAATGAATGAATCGAAAAACAATCACCTAATTACATCGTTTTTTTTGTCGATGATTGGATTTCAAAGGAACCAGAATCAGATTTAGGTGAATCCTATCCGTAAACCACTTCGAACCAATTTACGTGTTCGAAGATTGATGATGATTGAAGACGGAGATATTGAGACGAATAATAACGAGAGACTACTTGCTGATTAATTAGGGATAAACTCCTGATTCACTGTATTATAGTAGTAGTCTCATTATTATGAAAAAATCTCAAAACCATAAGGACTTCTCGCCTAGTAATAGCCAAGGAAAATACTTCAGTTTTGTTCGGTCCTAGAACGAACTTGTATGGAAGAACATCTGATCATGCATTCCAAATCACAACGAGTGATCTCTATAAATGTACATCAGTCGATGGGGGAGAAGACACCTTCTCTTAGCTTAACGCCTTTTTCTAAGACATACGAGCTCGGGAAGTTATGTTTGTAGAAACCAGTCGTGTGAATGTGGAATGGCAATGTGGCATTCAAAGTGAAAGAAGACGTGTTATGTGAAAAGGTAATCGTTGTGTGACGCCCCACCTCTATACCCACGCTAGCCAAGAACACTCCGGAGTAGTGCTGTCAACTAGCACGGAGAATAAGGCTGTTGAGGAGTGACCATCCATGTAATTGCTTATCACACGGTGGCTATAAATAATCTTCGGAAACAAACATAGAAATAATCATATCACAAATCAGTCACAGATATCCATATCACAAAGGCGGAAGAAGGTATGAATATATAACTAACACATGAAAGTGTACATCAGAGTAGTGGTCATTAAGATCCAGGATAATACAAAAGAATAGCAACACGTGCTATACAAAAGAATACAACTATGAGTCTATATCTCAAGTGTATACAACAAAAACTGCTAATCTAAACAGTTAGCCAAAAGTCAGAGTGATGAATCCCTGGGAAGAAGTCAAGCAGAAGCCCTGTAACATCTCGGTCTGACCCGAGTATTATTTAAGAAAATAATAAACGGATCAGTCTAGCTATAAATATCAGATGACATGATATAACATAAAAGATATGGCATAAAAATAAACATCCATAACGATATACCACTATAAGTATGTAAATAATGATCAACAGAAGATCAATCAATAAGAGATAATCAATATAACAAGAATCTTCTCAAAGATTCGAAGAGGGCATCATACCCTAAACTTGTACTCATAACAAGTCAATGACATAAATTCCAGAAATCAACACGAGAAATCCAGAAATCATAAAAAGGGAAAGAGGCCTATCACATGACGGTCCAAAGACCAAGGGGAGCTACCCCGCATGTGTGAATGGAATCACACAGATTGAGGTCAAGACTAACCAAAAAGCAGAAAGGTATGTGTGAATGGAATCACACAAGTGGTGTCTAGTCTAACCTTGCAATGAAAGAGACATCGCGCAATTGCTAGTCTAATTCATAAAGCGATCATCAAGATCAACGAGAAGTGTCAATTACACTAAGCTAGTAAATATAGAAGTTTAGCTTCATGTCCCATAACCACTTGCTTAACTTAAATATTTACGAACAAACTGTAAATCTTCACTAATAAAATTGTCACAAGAGGTTCAATCGAACAAGTCCAAGAATTAACCGACGAAGTGAACGCAAGCGTTTCATACCACTTGTTTTACTAAGTCGTTTAATTAGATTTCTCATCCGAGTGAGGTAAAGGCTTGTATATACTAATAGATTGGAAAACGGTTTAAGAAAAGAGCTTTGTTATTAAAAATAGAGTTGAAATTGTTTGTTAAAAGAGTTTTGATATTTACTACTAGTATTGAAACCTTTATATTATAAAGTGACAAAACACATAAGCAAGTGTAGAAACAATCAGTCACAAAGATCGCATACGGAGATGCGAATAAAATCCAAGGAAATCAGCTCAATGTTTTTCAGATAAGATCCCCTACGGAGGGGGTGTCCAGGGGGGTGGCAACCCCCCAAGGTGGGGGTGCGGGGGCAACGCCACCGCTTACGGGGTTCGACCTGCCCGGTCAGGTCGCGGGGGTCCAGGGGGCAGCGCCCCCGGCGTGGTGCGGGGCAGCGCCCCGACAAAACGGTACGACCTAAGTGAAGGCAAGAGGCCTACAACCTAAAGCAAAATGAGGCCTAACGACCTAAGGGTTCACGCGACCTAACACAATGGCTGAGCGACCTAACTAAGTGCGCGACCTGGTGGGTAAGGAGGTCGAGCGACCTAATGTTCTTTGCGACCTAACGAGGTAGAGGGGACACGCGACCTAAAGGTACGCGACCTAAGAAAGTTCGCGGGCTAAGGATGAGCGACCTAACAAGGTTCACGACCTAACGGAGATGAGGTCATGCGACCTAAAAGTGAAACGACCTAAGGGCGAAAACAAGGTCACGCGACCTAACAGGAAACAAGGTCAAGCGACCTAAGGGGTTACGCGACCTAACGTAACACGGGTCAAACGACCTGAGGCATCACAGGACGAACGACCTAACTTCTTAAGGGACAGGCGACCTAAAGAGGTTCGCGACCTAATAGGGTTCGCGACCTAAAGATGCACGACCTAAGGTCTTTCGACCTAGGGGTATATAGGTAACACGACCTAAAGATGTCGCGACCTAAAAATAGAAAGCATGGCCGAACGACCTATCGAAGTAGAAAGGCATGCGACCTAACGGTCAAAAGGCCAGCGACCTACGACCTAAAAGTCATACGACTTACAACCTAAAAGCCATACGACCTACGACCTAAAAGCCATACGACCTAACGTGAAACGACCGAACTCCGAAGTGAAGATTCAAGGCAGTGCGACTTAGCGTGATAACACGCGAATGACCTAAGGGTTAGGTCGCGAGCGACCTAAGTACTAGGTCGTGAACGACCTAACTCCGAACACGCGAAAAATGGTCAGAACGATCTAGGAGCTATCTCGTACGCGACCTACGACCTAAGACCCACACGACCTAACTCCGAACGACCTAAAAATGGCCAGAACGACCTAAATGCAGAAATTTCGCCAAAACGCCAAAAATCGGAGTTTTTGGCCAATCCAATCCAAACCAAAAGCAAATATTCATGCTTAAGTGATAGGGAATCATTCCCAACAACCCAATATAGTTATAGACTAGATTTGTGAGATAAAAATCTCACCTTTGCACCAAATATCAATGAAAATGAAGTTTTAAGCAAGCAAGGATCAATCCTTCTTCTATCTAAGCACAAGAAGCTTGAATCCAATGTCTTCTTCTTGAATTTTGAGTAGAAAGATGGATTGCAATTGAATTTGAGTTTTGGAATTTTAATTTCCCATTCCCTCCACCATTAATGCCAAAGCTTGATTAGTTAGGAAATTTATGAAGAGTGAGGAGAAGAGGGTTGGAACTTGGGCTTAATAGGCTAAACTAACCCAAAGTCCAAAGCGGGAAAAGTTAGTGAAATTTCACTAACTCCAAACCTATCGATGTTTATACTTAAAAAGTTGTAAACGACATTTCGAACTCAATGGAAGTGGTCTCGAGTCCTAATTTGACCGTTTGCAAAAAGTAGCTTTTCGGACCAAAATCCGATTAACGAGTTACTATTTAAATAAAATATTTAAATACAAACTCGATAAATATGCGGGTTGTTACAGACTCCCCTCCTTAAAGAAATTGCGTCCTCGCAATATATATAAGATGGAAATAAAAAGTAACAACCATAAAAGCATATTAACCCAAGAGGAATTTTGAAATAAGAAGTTCACCTCTAGGAGAAGGAGTAAGCAAGTCTGAATGTGTATGCTCGATGAATTCTCTGGATTCCCAAGAACAATCCTTAGGATTTGAGGACCATTGAACCTTCACAAGCGGAACATCTTTATTTCGAAGTCGTTTAACCTCAGAAGCTATAACTCGAATAGGATGCTGTTCATAAGTTAAATTCGGCGAAACTTCAATTTCTTCCACAACAGCAGACTCAAGAATAGAATCGGAATCCCGAAGGCATTTCCGTAATTGAGAAACGTGAAATACATCATGCATAGCAGAAAACTGAGCCGGCAATGCAAGGCGATAAGCCATGGAACCAATACGTTCAGTGATAGGAAATCGCCCAATATATCGAGGCGCTAACTTCCTCGATCGACTGAAACGTACAACACCCTTCATAGGTGAAACACGAATAAAAACAGGATCCCCAACAGAAAATTCTAATTTCCTTCTTCGATTATCGGCATAGGATTTTTATCTACTCTGGGCTTCTTTCATCCTATGTCGAATAAGTTCAATCTTTTCCGTGGAATCACGAATAAAATCTGGACCTAAAACCAGCTTCTCACCGGCCTCAAGCCAACAAGAAGGAGATCGGCATGGCCTTCCGTAGAGTGCCTCGAAAGGTGCCATACCAATACTAGATTGGAAGCTATTATTATAGGAAAATTCAACAAGTGAAATATGATCTTCCCAACTTCCAACAAAATCAAGCACACAAGCACGAAGAAGATCTTCAAGAGTTTGATTCACACGCTCGGTTTGTCCATCGGACTGGGGGTGATAAGCGGTGCTAAAATTAAGCTTCGTTCCTAAAGCTTTTTGAAGACTCTTCCAAAATCCACTAGTAAACAATGGATCACGATCGCTAACAATAGAAGTAGGAACTCAATGCAATTTTACAATTTCCTTGACAAATAGTTTGGCCAAAAGAGGAACGGTTCGGTTAGACCGAACCGGAATAAAATGGGCGGATTTAGTAAGTCTATCAACAATCACCCATAAGCTATCATGACCCGAACGAGAACGGGGAAGGCCATCTATAAAGTCCATGGAAATTTGATCCCACTTCCAAATTGGAATTTCTAAGGGTTGCAATAACCCACCAGGCCTTTGATGTTCGGCCTTGACAAGTTGGCAAGTCATGCAACACTTAACAAAGTTAGCAATATCAGATTTCATTCCCTCCCAATAATAAAGTCGCTTCATATCAGCGTACATTTTACTAATACCGGGATGAATGGTGAATTTAGAATGATGGGAATCTTCTAAAATATCTTTACGAAGATCTCCAATATTTGGTACGATAAGTCTACCAAATTTTCGAATGCCGCCACGAGAATCAATATCAAAGTCTTTCAAACCTTCAATATCAATTTTATCCTTAACATTTTTGCCAAGAAGAGCCAATTCAGAATCTAGCCCTTGAGCTTCAAGAATGCGGTCTAAAAGAGAAGGATGAGCCTCAAGGTTACATAAAACAAGCAATGAGCATAAATCGGATACGCGCTCTCGAATCTCACAAGTGGATAAGATCTCGAGATCGTTCCATTCGGATATCATCATAGAAACAACTGCTTGTTGCTTACGGCTAAGAGCATCGGCGACACGATTACCCTTACCGGGGGTATAAAGAATATCAAGATCATAAGGTGCAAGGAACTCGAGCCAAAGCTGTTGACGTAAATTAAGTTCTTTTTGAGAAAATAAATATTTCAAAGACTTATGATCCGTGTAAAGAATAAATTTCTCTCCCAATAGATAATGACGCCACATTCGAAGGGCGAAAACAATAGCCGCGAGCTCTAGATCATGTGTGGCATATCTAGTCTCGGCCGGCTTCAATTGCCTAGAAGCATAAGCAACAACACGTTCTTTTTGCATAAGAACGGCACCCAAACCAACGTGACTAGCATCGGTATAAACAACAAAATCTTGATTCCCCTCGGGAATCACAAGAATAGGAGCATCGGAAAGGAGTTCTTTCAATTTCTGAAAAGAGGCTTCACATTTGTCCGACCAAATGTATTTAACTCCCTTCTTAGTTAAGCCAGTAAGAGGCACGACAATCTTAGAAAAGTCTTTAATAAAACGGCGGTAATAGCCCGCCAATCCGAGAAAACTACGAATCTCTGTCACACTCTCCGGTCTCTTCCAATCTTGAATCGCTTCGATCTTTGAAGGATCCACGGATATCCCGGATTCGGAAATAATATGACCGAGAAACGTCACACGAGATTGCCAAAAGTGGCATTTAGAAAATTTCGCCTTTAATTGATTACTCCTAAGTGTTTCCAATACAATCCTAAGATGTTTCTCATGTTCCTCCTCGGTTTTTGAATACACTAGAATATCATCAATGAATATGAGAACAAACCGATCGAGGAAATCTTTGAAAACTCGATTCATGAGGTCAACGAAATAAGCTGGAGCATTCGTTAACCCAAATGGCATAACAAGCCATTCATAAGATCCATATCGAGTACGGAATGATGTCAAAGGAATGCTATCCTCAACGATACGAAGCTGATGGAAACCGGTAGCCAAGTCCAATTGTGAAAAGACCTTAGCACCACTATGCTGATCGAATAGATCATCAATCCGAGGTAAAGGATATTTATTTTTAATAGTAAGATCGTTAAGCTTGCGATAATCAACGCAGAGCCTCAGAGTACCATCAGATTTCTTTACGAAAATAGCCGAAGCTCCCCAAGGCGAGGAACTAGAGCGAATAAATTGCCTCGTCTCCAACTCAGATAATTGTTTACGCATCTCCTCATTTTCCTTATTGGACATGCGATAAGGAGGACGAGTAATAGGTTGAGCTCTAGAAATAAGATTAATTCTGAACTCAATTGCTCGTTTAGGTGGCAAACCTAAAACGGGCTCGAATATGTCGGAAAATTCACGAACAACATGAATACGAGAAACAATATCATCTTCATCATCATCATCGTTATCACGAGGATTTAAAGAATATAAAGATGCCACCAAACAGGATTCTGAATCTTTAAGATTAACAGAAATTTGATTAACAGATAGTGGATGACGGAGATGAATAGCCCGTTCAGGACATAGGATATGGGCTTGATAACGGTTAAGCCAATCCATTCCCAAAATTATTCCAAAGCCTAAGTAACGCATGACATGCAAATCGGCTAGGAAAGAAAGATCGTAAAAAATAATCTCCACATCTTTACAAAGCAAACTAAGAGTTGCGGATCCACCAACAGGATTCGCAATTTTTAAAGAAGTCATCAATGCATTAACACTTAAGGAAAAAGTGTCTACCAGTTCCTTTGATATAAAAGAATGGGATGCACCCGTATCAAAGAGAACTCTAATAGGTTGATCATGAAATAAAATAATACCATCAAGAATGGAATGAGAAATACCTTGGCCACGAGATGTGTTGCCAGGGGCTTGAGCCACATTTAACTTTCCCTCATTCCTGCTTTTACGTTTGAGGCATTGATGTATAAAGTGATCTGGGCTCTTACAATAGCGACAAGATTTGGGCTTAGAGCACTTATTCGCATAATGATCTCCAGACCCACAGTTGAAGCAACTCGCACCACTAGGAGAAGGAGACTTTGCCGCAGGGGTTGCCTGCTTACCCTTTTTGTTGGGATAAGGACCCTTGAATTTGTTTGGCCTCTTCTTGTTGTTGAAGTTTGGTTTAGCGCCTTCGACTTCAACATCACTCTCTCTATCAGCCTCTTCAAGACGAAGAGCGATATCGACGAGTTGATCAAATGCGACTTCTAGTTTCAGGAGTAGTGGCTTCTTAAGATTCTTATTTAAGCCATAAACGAACCTCTGGTTCTTCTTCAATGGGGTGTTGATGTATTCAACCCCATATTTGGAAAGCGACTCGAAGGCTGCGACGTAATCAGTCACAGAGGATTGACCTTGAACAAGGTCTATAAAACGTCGAGCCAAGGTTACTTTCCCAGCTTCTGGTACAAACTTTAACTCGAAGCGTCCCTGAAATTGCTCCAAGGTGAGATCCGCTTCATTAATTTCTGAAATAAGGAGTTCGTACCAGTCCAATGCTCTCTCCTGGAGCATGCTGGAAGCCACCTGAACGCGGTGGAGATCGATAAGGTTCATGCGAGAGAAGATTCGATCACATGATTTTAACCAAGCCTGGACCTCGATGATATTTTCTGAACCTTTGAAGGGCTTCCCACCCAAGTTGGTGTAATCGCTGCACAAGCGTGCAAATCCCGACTTTGGGTGAGTGGGTTCTGGGTTAGCTCCAGCTGCTTGAGCATTAGTTACTAAATCAAGAAGCTGTTGAGCAGTCATAAAAACTCCATCCGGAGGAGCAGCACCAGATGATCCAGTTCTGGGACGGCCTGGTCTAGACATTCTCTTCCTTAAAGAAAGAAAGAAGAGAAGAAGGTTATTCACCAATGAACACCAAGCAATCTTGATAGATAAAACAAGGAATCATAAAGGAAATAGGATGAATCGTTACGAAGACTCGAATTAATCCTATGGTATGACTCCTAAGATAGACTTAGGACGATGATCCTTGTTAAGTTATTCTACATTGTTCCGAAGTTTGGCTCTGATACCAAGCTGTGCCGCCCCACCTCTATACCCACGCTAGCCAAGAACACTCCGGAGTAGTGCTGTCAACTAGCACGGAGAATAAGGCTGTTGAGGAGCGACCATCCATGTAATTGCTTATCACACGGTGGCTATAAATAATCTTCGAAAACAAACATAGAAATAATCATATCACAAATCAGTCACAGATATCCATATCACAAAGGCGGAAGAAGATATGAATATATAACTAACACATGAAAGTGTACATCAGAGTAGTGGTCATTAAGATCCACGATAATACAAAAGAATAGCAACACGTGCTATACAAAAGAATACAACTATGAGTCTATATCTCAAGTGTATACAACAAAAACTGCTAATCTAAATAGTTAGCCAAAAGTCAGAGTGATGAATCCCTGGGAAGAAGTCAAGCAGAAGCACCTGTAACATCTCGGTCTGACCCGAGTATTATTTAAGAAAATAATAAACGGATCAGTCTAGCTATAAATATCAGATGACATGATATAACATAAAAGATATGGCATAAACATAAACATCCATAACGACATACCACTATAAGTATGTAAATAATGATCAACAGAAGATCAATCAATAAGAGATAATCAATATCACAAGAATCTTCTCAAATATTCGAAGAGGGCATGATACCCTAAACTTGTACTCATAACAAGTCAATGACATAAATTCCAGAAATCAACACGAGAAATCCAGAAATCATAAAATGGGAAAGAGGCCTATCACATGACGGTCCAAAGACCAAGGGGAGCTACCCCGCATGTGTGAATGGAATCACACAGATTGAGGTCAAGACTAACCAAAAAGCAGAAAGGTATGTGTGAATGGAATCACACAAGTGGTGTCTAGTCTAACCTTGCAATGAAAGAGACATCGCGCAATTGCTAGTCTAATTCATAAAGCGATCATCAAGATCAACGAGAAGTGTCAATTACACTAAGCTAGTAAATATAGAAGTTTAGCTTCATGTCCCATAACCACTTGCTTAACTTAAATATTTACGAACAAACTGTAAATCTTCACTAATAAAATTGTCACAAGAGGTTCAATCGAACAAGTCCAAGAATTAACCGACGAAGTGAATGCAAGCGTTTCATACCACATGTTTTACTAAGTCGTTTAATTAGATTTCTCATCCGAGTGAGGTAAAGGCTTGTATATACTAATAGATTGGAAAACGGTTTAAGAAAAGAGCTTTGTTATTAAAAATAGAGTTGAAATTGTTTGTTAAAAGAGTTTTGATATTTACTACTAGTATTGAAACCTTTATATTATAAAGTGACAAAACACATAAGCAAGTGTAGAAACAATCAGTCACAAAGATCGCATACGGAGATGCGAATAAAATCCAAGGAAATCAGCTCAATGTTTTTCAGATAAGATCCCCTACGGAGGGGGGGTCCAGGGGGGTGGCAACACCCCAAGGTGGGGGTGCGGGGGCAACGCCACCGCTTACGGGGTTCGACCTGCCCGGTCAGGTCGCGGGGGTCCAGGGGGCAGCGCCCCCGGCGTGGTGCGGGGCAGCGCCCCGACAAAACGGTACGACCTAAGTGAAGGCAAGAGGCCTACAACCTAAAGCAAAATGAGGCCTAACGACCTAAGGGTTCACGCGACCTAACACAATGGCTGAGCGACCTAACTAAGTGCGCGACCTGGTGGGTAAGGAGGTCGAGCGACCTAATGTTCTTTGCGACCTAACGAGGTAGAGGGGACACGCGACCTAAAGGTACGCGACCTAAGAAAGTTCGCGAGCTAAGGATGAGCGACCTAACAAGGTTCACGACCTAACGGAGACGAGGTCATGAGACCTAAAAGTGAAACGACCTAAGGGCGAAAACAAGGTCACGCGACCTAACAGGAAACAAGGTCAAGCGACCTAAGGGGTTACGCGACCTAACGTAACACGGGTCAAACGACCTGAGGCATCACAGGACGAACGACCTAACTTCTTAAGTGACAGGCGACCTAAAGAGCTTCGCGACCTAATAGGGTTCACGACCTAAAGGTGCACGACCTAAGGTCTTTCGACCTAGGGGTATATAGGTAACACGACCTAAAGATGTCGCGACCTAAAAATAGAAAGCATGGTCGAACGACCTATCGAAGTAGAAAGGCATGCGACCTAACGGTCAAAAGGCCAGCGACCTACGACCTAAAAGTCATACGACTTACGACCTAAAAGCCATACGACCTACGACCTAAAAGCCATACGACCTAACGTGAAACGACCGAACTCCGAAGTGAAGATTCAAGGCAGTGCGACTTAGCGTGATAACACGCGAATGACCTAAGGGTTAGGTCGCGAGCGACCTAAGTACTAGGTCGTGAACGACCTAACTCCGAACACGCGAAAAATGGTCAGAACGATCTAGGAGCTATCTCGTACGCGACCTACGACCTAAGACCCACACGACCTAACTCCGAACGACCTAAAAATGGCCAGAACGACCTAAATGCAGAAATTTCGCCAAAACGCCAAAAATCGGAGTTTTTCGCCAATCCAATCCAAACCAAAAGCAAATATTCATGCTAAAGTGATAGGGAATCATTCCCAACAACCCAATGTAGTTATAGACTAGATTTGTGAGATAAAAATCTCACCTTTGCACCAAATATCAATGAAAATGAAGTTTTAAGCAAGCAAGAATCAATCCTTCTTCTATCTAAGCACAAGAAGCTTGAATCCAATGTCTTCTTCTTGAATTTGGAGTAGAAAGATGGATTGCAATTGAATTTGAGTTTTGGAATTTTAATTTCCCATTCCCTCCACCATTAATACCAAAGCTTGATTAGTTAGGAAATTTATGAAGAGTGAGGAGAAGAGGGTTGGAACTTGGGCTTAATAGGCTAAACTAACCCAAAGTCCAAAGCGGGAAAAGTTAGTGAAATTTCACTAACTCCAAACCTATCGATGTTTATACTTAAAAAGTTGTAAACGACATTTCGAACTCAATGGAAGTGGTCTCGAGTCCTAATTTGACCGTTTGCAAAAAGTAGCTTTTCGGACCAAAATCCGATTAACGAGTTACTATTTAAATAAAATATTTAAATACAAACTCGATAAATATGCGGGTTGTTACACGTTGCCTCGAGTCTCATCAACCGAAAATGACCGAAACAAGTTTAGATGCGGCAAGACAAATGGGCCATTCCGAATTAGGGTATGATCATTCCCTTTTAGATATATTTCTTCCCATTATGGCATTCGGGATGTAAATTAATATGGATGTATGCAACAAGAGCTCTCGGATAAAGGTCGGTAACGAACGGGGATGATATATTCGGTACTATCTAGTTATAGAGATAGGTCTGTCTTGTGTTAGTAGAGGATCCTTTGTGATGGTCCTCAGTACATTACTCTAGAGATGTACTATCGGAAGGTAGTCCCTTCACCTGGTCATTTGTATGGAAATCTATTCTCCAATAAGAACCTACGGACTTGATTGTAAACCTATTATGCTTGAATTTAATCAATGTAACAATTTCGTCTAAGATTTATAAGTTTATTTGCAAATGTTTTCAAAGAATGTCATTAAAATAATATCACCAAGTTTTACGTAATAAAGAGTTTTGGTTATCATAATGTAAAAATCTATTCCATGTTTATGTGCGGTGTGGTCTTATGAGATACTTTTTGTTTTCAAAACATCGTACTTTGAGTTCTCACACCAATCCCATGACTGACCCGGAGTTTGTTTTTCCCTTTAAACTCTAAGTGCCCTATTTTTTGGGCTGCTAAGTAGTCAGGATACCTTAGGAGCATTTTGGAGCAAGTCGGGGAAACATTTTGGAGAAGTCTTTTGGAGCTATGAAGCTGAAGTACCTTATGTAGATATCTACCTATTTTCCACTGTGTCATGTAGTATGTATTTTCCAGCATGTGTATGGATAGACAGTTATAACTATTCCCTTGTATTTGTATTTGACTCTGATCATTTATGTATAATCAAAATGTTAAATGCAATATGAGATTCTATTATTGTGTTATCTTCTATCTTTATTTTCTTTTACACCCTTGATAATCTGCCTCGTCGGCACGGATTTACGGCACGTGAATACCATGGATGTATCAATGTCGATTTCTTAGGGTCGAGGAGACGGGTCATCACAGTTTCTATGTATGTATTTATAATTAATGTCCCTTAATTCAACCTCCAAGCTTAATCGTTTGATTTCATCCATAGACTATTGTTTGAAACTAGGAGGTTAAACGCTCGCTTGGAAACAACGTATTTTCTCTTCTTCTTAAAAACATTTTTGAATGGTAGGTTCCAAGTATTTTCTAGTGTAAAGTAATATAAAAAGATGTTAGAGTAAATAAGTTGAAATGGTAGTTAAATTTATTAATGAAATTAAAAATGTGTCATAAGTAAATAATTGTTGTTTGTAACAACCCGCATATTTATCGATTTTATATTTAAATATTTTATTTAAATATTTTATCGTTCATCGGATTTTGGTCCGAAAAGCTACTTTTTGCAAACAGTCGAATTGGGACTCGAGACCACCCCCATTGAGTTCAAAATGACGTTTGCGACCTTTTTGAGTATAAGCTTCGATATTTTGGAGTAAGTTGATTTTTGCCACTTTTCACTTAGGGCTTTGGTTTGGGCTGAGCCCATTAACCCCACTTAACACAGTTCCAACCCTCTCCTCTTCATTACTTCATTTCATATCCTAACACTTTAAGCTTTAAGCAACAATGGTGGAAGAGAGTGGAAATTAGAAATTCCAAGCCCTAGTTTCATTGCAAATCCAACTTCTAGCTCCAAATTCAAGAGAACCCATTGAATCAAGCTTCTTGAGTTGGGATTGAAGAGTGGTTGATTCTCCTTTGCTTTCAAGCTTCTTCTACATTTATTTGGGTTCAAAGGTGAGATTTTTATCTCACATCTTAGTATATAATTATCTTCGATTGTTAGGTATGAATTCCTAACGCTTATTCTTGTGCAATTGCTTTTGGTATGGATTGATTTGGTGAATATTCCAATTTTTAGTGTTTTGGGTTCAAATCTTTAAGAATCATAACTTTGATGTTTTGATCATGTTTTTGGTGATGAACCAAAGAGCTTCTATGGCCGGGCAGTCGATTGGCGTAAACCCTTAGTGTTGTTGCTCGACGGTTTGCAAATTGAGGGAGTTTGTACCTCTTTTGAAATAGGGTAGGAAGTGCAAGTATGCAGGTTCGACCGATCGAGCTCAGGGTCCGGTCGATCGACCTACTACCCAGGCACTTCCTACCTCTGTTTAGGAAGTGCTGGTTACAGGCTTCGGCCGACCGAGCCCCTGGGCTGGTCGACCGACCTGGTGCCCGAGCACTTCCAACCTCTGGTTCGGTCAACCGACTCAGGGAGTCCGGTTGACTGACCTGCTCCTATCTGCCAACTATGTTTTTTTGCCTAGTTGTTTGAATTTCCAACTTTAATCGATTCGTGTTATTTCCCTATTTGTTGTTATCATTTGTTATTGACCTTGATGACTTATTTTCTTCGGGAATTCTTGGAATATCCATTTCGATGGATTCGGTATCGATTTCTTTGGATTTTATTCACATCTTCGAATGTGGATTTTAGTGATTGATTGTTCCTACAATCTTCTTTGTGATTTGTCACTTTAAAAATATAAAGGTTTTCTATACTAGTAGTAAATATCAAAACTCTTTCTTCAAATGATTTCAACACTATTTTATTACAAAGCTCGTTTTCTTAAACCGTTTTCCAATCTATTAGTATATACAAACCTTTACCTCACTCGTATGAGAAATCTAATTAAACGGCTTAGTAAAACGTGTGGTATGAAACGCTTGCTATTCATGTTGCACAGTTGTTCTTTAAAGAGATCTATCGTTTACACGGGTTACCAGAGTCTATTGTTTCGGATAGAGATACTCGTTTTCTGAGTCATTTTTGGCTAAGCTTGTGGAAGATGGTGGGAACAAAGTTGAACTTTAGTAGCACTTACCATCCGCAGACAGATGGACAGACCGAAGTTGTTAACGGATCGTTGGGAAATTTGTTGCGATGTCTTGTGAAGGACAATCTGAAGAGTTGGGACATGAAGTTATGCCAAGCAGAGTTTGCTCATAATCATGTAGTGAATCGTAGTACGGGATTCAGTCCATTTCAGATTGTATATTCAAATTTACCAAGGGGACCGTTGGACCTAACGGTAGTGCCACAACCGAAGGGGACGGTTAAACGAGCTGTAGATTTTGTTGATGGGTTGACCGAATGTCATAAGATCGTTCAAGAACGATTGGAGAAGGCAAATGAGAAGTATAAAAGATCCGCAGATCTGAAGCGAAGAAATGTTGAGTTTAATGAAGGGGATATGGTGTATGCTGTGTTAACAAAGGACCGTTTTCCAGTGGGCGCTTATAACAAGTTGAAAGCCAGAAAAATTGGTCCTGTAGAAGTTGTGAAACGGATTAATGAAAATGCTTATAAATTGAAGCTACCGGAGGATGTGTACACTTCTGACGTGTTCAATGTTAAGCATCTCTTACCATATTATGGAGATGAACGAGGCGATGTGGAAGAATTTACAAATTCGAGGACGAATTTTTCTCAACCTGGGGAGGATGATGCAGCTCAAACTAAGGTCGAAGAATTGCAAGCTATCATTTTCCAAGGCTTAAGTCGTTCACGACCTAAGCAAGGTGAAGACTTAGGTCGCCCACGACCTAAGGAGGAAAATTTAAGTCGTTTCCGACCTAACTGGAACCCAGAAGGTGAAGGCCTAGGTCGTCCACGACCTAAGGAGGAAAGTTTAGGTCGTTCCCGACCTAACTCGAGACTAGAGGGGGATGTTGCACCGAGTTCACGACCTAACTCAAACGGGTTACGACCTAAGGATGTTAAAGTCGTTCGAACGACCTAACGGGCTACGTTCTAACGAGCTACGATCTAACGAGCTACGATCTAACGAGCTACGATCTAATAGTCTACGACCTAAAGAGTTGAGTCGCTGCTTGGTTATGCCGCACTGGAAGTAAAGCTGCTCTGGAAGTTAACTCGTTACCGACCTAAGAGCTTAAGTCGCTGGGAGTTTTAAGTCGTAAGTCGGGATGTTTGTATTTTCTTATGTCGTTAGGTCGTATACAACCTAGGTGTTGTAAATATATGTGTGTGTTGTAACTTGAATCTTGTACCGTTGAGTCGTAAGTCGTCACTTTTGTGTGTTTTTAGATCGTGTACGACCTAAGTTGAGTCGGCATTGTGTTGTAACTGATAAGCCGTGTATGATGAGTCGCTGCCGACATATGATGAGTCGTAAGTCGTGAACGACTTAAGGCACCGGTTGTGAAATGCTATAAATAGGGAGTGTGTTGTACATTTTGAAATATAGATTGTTGAATAAAACTTTGTTTGATTGCTGTGTGCTTTCATCTAAATTGGTAGTTGAGTGTGATCTCCTATCTCCACTTTCGGTTATTCGAGTGCGCTCGAATCAACGATCGTTAAAGCCAATTCACGGTATCAAGTGCGCTTGATCAACGTTTGAAGAATTGTAGATCTTCTTTCACGGTATCGTGCGCGTTCAACGTGTCGAAGATAGCTAGAATTCGGTATCTTTGTGATCAACGAATTTGGGCATTTCAGTACCTTCAATCCACCGTTTGCTACTTTCATCGATCTATATCATTTTGTTATTATCCGCTGCGTCAGTTTTGGTATCAGAGCTAGACTTAGCCAATCATAGCTAAACCGAGTCTTGGAGCCAAGAAGTTTGAAGTTGGTGTTCATCGTGTTCATCTTGAAGTTGCAACAAGTTAGAAGCTTCCGATCCATTTCATTTTGGATCAAAGTTGGAAAGGTGTTTGAGTTTGAGCCGAGTTGGGTAGAGTCGTACATCACTTGTTTAAGCGAGAGTTTGAAGTGAAGGCCGAGCATAACTTTGTGTTGAGTTTGAGCCATGCACCATTTTGGTATCATTGGTTGAAGTTAGGGCCGAACTTTTTGAGCTTGTGCGAGCTAGTTGAAGTTTGATTTGTAGAAGATTTGTGAAGTTTTGAAGTGTTTGTGTTGATTTAATCATGCTACCAAGGAGAGTTAATCGTCATCAAAATGTTGAAGCGTTGTATAGAAGTGAAGAGGCCGAGCAAATGGAACAACATATCAATGAAAAATTTGATGAAGGCATTGGAAAGTTAGAGAAATTGATGAATGACTTGAATCAAAGTCAAAGGAAAAGGTCGCCAGTCTCGAACCATGGAGGAAACAGAGTTTCGCCATCGGTTACGGAAGCGAGGAGGGTGTGACCACAATCTTTTAGAGAAAGAAGAGAAACATCAATTTCATCGAGGAGAGATCACCATGACTATGGACATGAAGAGAGAAGAACTCCACGTGAGTTTGAAGATGAGCCATATCAAGAGGAAGAGAGACATAGTAGAAGAGACATGCGTGATCGAAAGGATGTTGATGGTCGAGATCGATATAGACATACATTTGATTTTAATGAAGAGGGTGATAGAGCTAGCATTCATTATCGAGATCGAGACCAAGTACGAAATGTATATCGGGATGTTGAGGAAGATCGACGTTGGGAGTCGGGTATGAAGATGGAAATTCCAGAATTCAAGGGTGGAATGGTAGCAGAAGAATTTTTGGATTGGTTGTCTAATGTTGAAGAGATCTTTGATTTCAAAGAGGTTTCGAAAAAACGTCGAGTGAAATTGGTTGCTACTAGGTTGAGGGGGAGAGCTATGGCGTGGTGGCAGCAAACCAAACTTACACGAGAACGGATAGGTAAGTCGAAGATTGAGACATGGGAGAAGATGAAGAAGTTAATGAAAGCTACATTTTTACCTTACAATTATCAATCACTCATGTATCAGGGGTCGCAGAATCTGAGGCAAGGGACGAAGACTGTTAATGATTATGTCGATGAATTTCATCAATTAATTGCTCGAAATGATATTATGGAGACAGAGGAACAATTGACTGCTAGGTTTGTTGGAGGTTTAGGAATGCAGATTCAAGACATGGTTAATATGTTTGATCCTAGATCTGTAGCTGAAGCACATCAGAAAGCGTTGGCTTGGGAGAAGTAGGGAAGACGAGGTGGTGGTGTGTTTAGAAGTTCCAATATTCAGAAAAAAGGTGCTAGTGGGAGTTCCAATGTTTCTAAATCTGTCAGTAAACCAGTTGTGAATGAAGTTGCGAAGGCGAAGGTCAACAACAGTTTCAAATGTTATAATTGCCAGGAAGTGGGTCACAAGAGTAATGAATGTCCGAAGCCGAAGAAACGAACTATGATTGCTGAAGCTGAAGGTGAGAATGTTGATGAAGGTTATTCTAGTCCAGCTGAGGAGGATGAACAGGATATCGCGTCAGGAGATGAAGGATGTAATCTTGTGATGAGGAGATCTTGTTTGATACCGAAGAAGGAA
This sequence comes from Allium cepa, assembly GCA_030765085.1. Taxonomy (NCBI): domain Eukaryota; kingdom Viridiplantae; phylum Streptophyta; class Magnoliopsida; order Asparagales; family Amaryllidaceae; genus Allium; species Allium cepa. The sequence goes on along the minus strand of CM060937.1, from coordinate 759,300,900 downwards.
GAAGAGGCTAGTTGGTTGAGGAGTAACATCTTTCAGTCAACATGCATTATTCTGGGAAAGGTTTGTAAATTTGTGATTGACGCTGGAAGTTGTGACAATATTATTTCTACCGAAGCCATGGGAAAGTTGAAGCTAAAGACGGAGAAGCATCCAAATCCTTACAAGTTAGCGTGGTTGAGAAAAGGAGGAGAAGTGAAGGTGGACAGACGAGTTCGAGTTCCACTCTCTATTGGAAAGAAGTATAAAGACGAGATTTGGTGTGATGTTGTGGAGATGGATGTTTGTCACTTGCTTTTGGGAAGACCATGGCAGTATGATCGAGCAGTGCAGCATGACGGTCGGACCAATAGCTACAGTTTTATGTTTGAAGGTGTTAATATTATTTTAGTTCCGAAGAAGAGACAACAAGGAGAAAGCAAGTCAGAAGAGATTGAGGAGCTGAAGACTTTGTTGACTTTGAAGGAATTTGTTGAAGAAGTAGAGAAGAGTCCAGAGGTATTTTTGTTGATTGGACGTGAAACGACTGAATCTGTTGAAATCCCAGAGGAAATAAAGCCGGTATTAGAAGAATTCAGTGATGTGTTTCCTGAAGAGTTGCCCACGAAGTTGCCACCGTTGAGGGATATTCAACATCAGATTGATCTTGTGCCAGGGGCAGTATTACCATACAGACCACACTACCGTATGAGTCCGAAGGAACATGAGGAGTTGAGAAGGCATGTGGAGGAGCTGTTAGAACAAGGGCATGTTTAGGAGAGCTTGAGTCCTTGTGTAGTGCCAGCTTTATTAGTACCAAAGAAGGATGGTTCATGGAGGATGTGTACGGACAGTCGGGCTTTAAACAAGATCACTGTGAGATACAGATTTCCTACGCCGAGGTTCGATGATTTGATTGATCAATTGAGTGGAGTTGTTGTGTTTTCAAAGATTGACTTGAAGAGTGGATACCATCAGATTCGTATTAGACCGGGTGATGAATGGAAGACTGCTTTTAAAACGAGGGAAGGATTATACGAATGGCTGGTTATGTCGTTTGGCTTATCAAATGCTCCGAGTACTTTTATGAGAGTGATGAACCAGATTTTCAGACCATTCATTGGGAAGTTCGTGGTTGTTTACTTTGATGATATTTTGATCTATAGTGGGAGTATGGAAGAACACATCCAGCATTTGCTTGAAGTACTGTTGATTCTACGTCAAGAGCAGTTCTATGCAGCAGCAAAGAAGTGCGTGTTTATGACGGACAGTGTTTTATTTCTGGGATATGTTCTATCGAAGGAAGGAATTCAAATGGATGAAAGTAAAGTAGAAGCTGTCAGGAGTTGGCCACAGCCAAAGACAATTACTGAAGTGAGGAGTTTTCATGGATTGGTATCTTTCTATCGAAGATTCATTCCACATTTTAGTAGCGTGATGGCACCTATAACCGATTGCATGAAAGGAAAGAAGTTTGAGTGGTCAGAGGAAGCAGGGATTGCTTTTGAGAAGATCAAGATCCTATTGACGACAGCACCAATTCTAGTTTTACCGGATTTTCAGTTGTTGTTTGAATTACATACTGATGCATCAAAGGTTGGGGTTGGTGGAGTTTTGAGTCAGAAGGGAAGACCAGTTGCTTATTTCAGCGAGAAGTTGTCTGGAGCTAAGTTGAGATATAGCACTTATGATGTGGAGTTTTACGCAATTGTTCAAGCAGTAAAGCACTGGAGACATTATCTGTTTCAGAAGGAGTTTGTTCTCTATACGGATCATGAAGCTTTGAAGCATTTGCAAGGGCAGGATAAAATTTCAGCTAGGCACGCTTCATGGGTCGCGTATTTACAACAGTTTACTTTTGTTATTAAGCACAAATCAGGGGTGACGAATCGTGTAGCTGATGCATTGAGCAGGAGGAATCATTTGTTGATGACAATGAAAGTTGAAGTGATAGGGTTTGTACTATTGCCAGGGTGGCTTGAAGAAGATCCTTACTTTATGAAATTTGTTGAGAAAGTCAAGGACGGGAGTGCTGATGAATTCGTGTTGGTAGATGGGTTCTTATTCAAGGGAAATCAATTGTGCGTACCACAAGGTAGTTTGAGAATGAAGATTATCAAAGAATTACATGAAGAAGGCCATGTGGGTAGAGATCGAACATTGCAGTTGATTTCTCAATCTTATTATTGGCCGTCGATGAGAAAGGAAGTTGAAAAGTTTGTGCGCAGATGTCATATTTGTCAGGTTTCGAAAGGGACAGCTACAAATGCGGGATTACATATGCCTTTACCTGTTCCTACAAAACCTTGGGTAGTCAATAGCATGGATTTTGTGTTGGGTTTGCCGAGAACCCAAAGGGGAAATGACTCTATATATGTGGTAGTGGATCGCTTTTCGAAGATGGTACATTTTGTTGCTTGTAAGAAGACGGCGATGTTGTTCATGTTGCACAGTTGTTCTTTAAAGAGATCTATCGTTTACACGGGTTACTAGAGTCTATTGTTTCGGATGGAGATACTCGTTTTTTGATTCATTTTTGGCTAAGCTTGTGGAAGATGGTGGGAACAAAGTTGAACTTTAGTAGCGCTTACCATCCGTAGACAGATGGACAGACCGAAGTTGTTAACAGATCGTTGGGAAATTTGTTGCGATGTCTTGTGAAGGACAATCTGAAGAGTTGGGACATGAAGTTATGCCAAGCAGAGTTTGCTCATAATCATGCAGTGAATCGTAGTACGGGATTCAGTCCATTTCAGATTGTATATTCAAATTTACCAAGGGGATTGTTGGACCAACGGTAGTGCCACAACCGAAGGGGACGGTTAAACGAGCTATAGATTTTGTTGATGGGTTGACCGAATGTCATAAGATCGTTCAAGAACGATTGGAGAAGGCAAATGAGAAGTATAAAAGATCCACAGATCTGAAGCGAAGAAATGTTGAGTTTAATGAAGGGGATATGGTGTATGCTGTGTTAACAAAGGACCGTTTTCTAGTGGGTGCTTATAACAAGTTGAAAGCCAGAAAAATTGGTCTTGTAGAAGTTGTGAAACGGATTAATGGAAATGCTTATAAATTGAAGCTGCCGGAGGATGTGTACACTTCTGACGTGTTCAATGTTAAGCATCTCGTACCATATTATGGAGATGAACGAGGCGATGTGGAAGAATTTACAAATTCGAGGACGAATTTTTCTCAACCTGGGGAGGATGATGCAGCTCAGACCAGGGTCGAAGAATTGCAAGTTATCATTTTCCAAGGCTTAAGTCGTTCACGACCTAAGCAAAGTGAAGACTTAGGTCGACCACGACCTAAGGAGGAAAATTTAAGTCGTTTCCGACCTAACTGGAACCCAGAAGGTGAAGGCCTAGGTCGTCCACGACCTAAGGAGGAAAGTTTAGGTCGTTCCCGACCTAACTCGAGACCAAAGGGGGAAGTTGCACCGAGTTCACGACCTAACTCAAATGGGTTACGACCTAAGGATGTTAAAGTCGTTCGAACGACCTAACGGGCTACGTTTAACGAGCTACAATCTAATGAGCTACGATCTAATAGTCTACGACCTAAAGAGTTGAGTCGCTGCTTGGTTATACCGCACTGGAAGTAATGCCGCTCTGGAAGTTAACTCGTTACCGACCTAAGAGCTTAAGTCGCTGGGAGTTTTAAGTCGTAAGTCGGGATGTTTGTATTTTCTTAAGTCGTTAGGTCGTATACGACCTAGGTGTTGTAAATATATGTGTGTGTTGTAACTTGAATCTTGTACCATTGAGTCGTAAGTCATCACTTTTGTGTGTTTTAGATCGTGTACTACCTAAGTTGAGTCGGCATTGTGTTGTAACTGATAAGCCGTGTACGATGAGTCGCTGCCGACATATGATGAGTCGTAAGTCGTGAACGACTTAAGGCACCGGTTGTGAAATGCTATAAATAGGGAGTGTGTTGTACATTTTGAAATATAGATTATTGAATAAAACTTTGTTTGATTGCTGTGTGCTTTCATCAAAATTGGTAGTTGAGTGTGATCTCCTATCTCCACTTTCGGTTATTCGAGTGCGCTCGAATCAACGATCGTTGAAGCCAATTCACGGTATCAAGTGCGCTTGATCAACGTTTGAAGAATTGTAGATATTCTTTCACGGTATCGTGCGCAATCAACGTGTCGAAGATATCTAGAATTCGGTATCTTTGTGATCAACGAATTTGGGCATTTCAGTATCTTCAATTCACCGTTTGCTACTTTCATCGATCTATATCGTTTTGTTATTATCCGCCGCGTCAAAAGGTTTTCTATACTTGTAGTAAATATCAAAACTCTTTCTTCAAATGATTTCAACACTTTTTTATTACAAAGCTCGTTTTCTTAAACCGTTTTCCAATCTATTGGTATATACAAACCTTTACCTCACTCGTATGAAAAATCTAATTAAACGGCTTAGTAAAACGAGTGGTATGAAACGCTTGCGTTTACTTCGTCGGTTAATTCTTGGACTTGTTCGATTGAATCTCTTGTGACAATTTTCTAGTGGAGATCTACAATTTGTTTGCAAATATTTAAGTTAAGCTAGTGGTTATGGGACATGAAGCTAAGCTCATATATTTACTAGCTTTCTGTAATTGACACTTCTCGGTGATCATGACGATCATTTTATGGTTTAGAGTAGCATTGTGCGATGTCTCTTTGTCCACGTGGAGGACTGTACGTCGTTTTTATTGAGCTTCGGCTCGCCAGGAGGAGCTTTGGCTCAATGTCCGCAATGGGGGACTATACCCTGTCATGAGGAACTTCGGTTCACTAGGAGGAGCTTCGGCTCAAAGTCCGCAATGGGGGACTATACCCTGTCAGGAGGAGTTTTTGACTCACCAGGAGGAGCTTCGGCTCAAAGTCCGCAATGGGGGACTATACCCTGTCAGGAGGAGTTTTGACTCACCAGGAGGAGCTTCGGGTCAAAGTCCGCAATGGGGGACTATACCCTGTCAGGAGGAGTTTTTGACTCATCAGGAGGAGCTTCGGCTCAAAGTCCGCAATGGGGGACTATACCCTGTCTGGAGGAGCTCCGGCTCATTTTTCTGGGATTGGCCATCCTTTTTCTTGTGATTTCTGGATTTCCATTTGATGATTTCTGGAATTTATGTTTCACCAACTTTTACGATTGGCACTGATATATATGTCATTTATTGTGCCTTGGTGAATGAAATTAGGAGTATGACATTCCTTTTTATCTTTGAGAAGATCTTTGCGATATTGATTAATCTCTTATTGATTTTTCAATTATTTATTTATCACAGCTTGGCATTTGTGATTATTATACGTTTAGTCATATCTCTTATTCTATATTATTTCATCTGATATTTATATCTAGGCTGATCCGTTTATTATTTTCTTCTTAAATAATACTCGGATCAGACTGAGATTTTACAGGTACTTCTACTTGTCACCTTGTCGGACCATCATATGATCTTTTGGCTAACTACTTTAGTTTGGTAGTTTTTGTTGTATACACTTAAGATATAGACTCTATGATGTATACTTATTCTTTTTTCTAGCACTTGTATCTATTCTTTTTGATATTGTGGATCTTGTTTGACCACTACTCTGATGTACACTTTCATGTGTTATATTCATATCTATTTCCGCCTTTGTGATGTGAATTGTCTGTGAATGATTTATGTTATGTTTATTTCTATATTTGTTTCCGAAGACCTTTATAGCCACTGTGTAGTAGCTTTGAGTTTGCGTCGGTATGTCGGATTTCCTCCTTAAATGAAATGCATGTTATTCTATCTGGCATATCGGTGCTCGCGCAAAGCAATTACACGAATGGTCGCTCCTCAACAGCCTTATTCTCCGTGCTAGTTGACAGCATTACACCGTAGTGTTCTTGGCTAGCGTGGGTATAGAGGTGGGGCGTCACAGTGTTTATGCTTTATAAACTTATTAGCAATTTATTTTGCCCAAATAGATAATAATTGTTTTAGCAACTTATAAGTAGTTGAGAAAAACACTCTAAATAAAGCAGTGTTAGCGCACATGTATAGGCGCATGTACGTATGTCCGTGTATGCATACGTACACATATATACGAACGTGCATGGGTATGCATGTATTTGTATGTATAGATGCATGTATGTGCATACATATGTGTTTACCCACACAGCACACGCATTCAGTTCCTATTTTATATCCGGCGTAGTAACCTACAAACCAATAGTTATACTTCCATTGAAAACATATGTTTATTAATTGGAATTAAGCATCCACCTGTAACGACCCGAAAATTTCGATCCCGAAATTTACAGATAGTTAAGAAAAGAAAAAAAGAGAAAGAAGAAGAAACAGGAACAAGACACGGAAAACCTCACATTCGCAGCGGATCAAAATATAATACCATATAATAATAGTTAACAAAAGAAGAACTGTATCAATACACTTATATTTATGCATCAGAGTTACAACCATTCTATTCGCTGGACAGTTTTAAACAACATGTCCTAATTACAATAATATATCACAATGGTAAATACTCCATACGTTCCAGCCATCCAGCTTGCCTCCTGAGCTCTAAAACGTCCTTACTTGAAAATCTGTAATACTCGGTCTGACCCGAGCATTACATCAAAGTAACACCCGTGTCAGGCTGGAAACCAGCGTGAGTAAACCTATCTAACATGGAATACAAAGCATACAACTTATATAGAACCCGGGTTAACTCGAATCAATTTACAAATTCCCAACTTGTAGTAGACATCTCTATTTTTACACATCAATTTTCTAAGTACCGAAGTTAGATTAAATAATCCAATTCACTTAAATCATTTCATTTCAGCCTATTGATTTCACATATCAATTTACAAATTATCGAAGTGGTTTCGGTATTAACTAATACCCGACTCCGGTATCTTCGAATCCAATGTCTTCTTATCCCAAGTTTTCAAGTGAATACAGCTTACTTAAAAATATTGAATGTCACTTTTACACATCAATTCATCATCCTAAAAAAAATCCACATTATATCAGTTCAACCCATACTACAAAACATTTCATTTCACAAAGCATCACAAACACATAGCCGGGATAACCAATAACCCAAAGCATTCAAATATCATTCAATCATTTATAAGCAAGATAAATTGGTCATACCATTTCTAATTAATTCAATTAATTACCAATGAATTATATTACTTGTAAACTTGCTTATTTAATCATAAATTATTTATTCATTTAATTAATCATGTTGATTAATCATTCTTGATTATTCATTCTCTAATTACATTATGAAATTAATCCTTAATTAATTATATAAATTAATTATTCTCAAGCAATTGTAGTAATTAACCTTTAATTAATTAACTATACTTAATTACATTAATCTCTAATTACATACATTGATTAATTATTATTTTTATTTACTTCATTGATTAATTAACCTTAATAAATCAATCCCTTAGTTACTTCATTATTACATTAATTGATGATTCTTAATTACTTGTTTAATTTATTATTTCCCTAATCAGTCAAGTTTCTATTCATTTATCAGCCTGCTTAATCTTTAATTACACTATGAACCAATAAATCTTTAATTATAGATTAATTATTCTTTAATTATTAAGTGATAAACCTTAATTATCAGTTACTCTCCTGCAATACAAGTGATCAATCCTTAAATACCTTATTAAGTAAATTTATTAATTTATCACACCTTTAATTAATTACATTTAGTAATTAATCTTAAATTAATCACATTCATTTCTTCGATGGATTGGCTAGACAATTTGAAGACAGTAGATTAACTAACATAATCTAAGTTTTGTTTTACCTATAATTTAACTAAAGCAGGACTTATAACCAAAACTATTTTTAAACAAAAGTTTAAAATTTGAAAATCCATACTTTAAAACTAAAATTATTTTCAAACATCATACTCTAAAACATATTTTATTTTTATTTTTCTTTCATAATTTGTTTTGCTTTAAACTTCATGCTGTTTGAAAACAAGACAGGGTCTAACTCCTGGACTCCAAACTTTAACACGAGACCAACATGCGCACCCATCTCCTCAAGATTTCGAGTTGTTCACCCCAAAACGTGAGAACCCACCCGAGTCCGGACCCTTCTTCTCCACCAAACAACTATGATGCACGAAAACAACCTCGGGCACGTGCACGCCCATTTTGGTCGACGGCAATCATCGCAGCGATGCACCACAAGTCAACACTGAGCCTAGCGATCCCCTCAACCCTTGAGATCGACGCTAACGCCATCGATTCAAAAAAAAAGATCAACCACAGCACTTCAACAGGGCAAGAAAAAGAAACACAATCGACAAAATCCCCTGCCGACATCGAATCCCATCACCAGAGAACCTACCGCTTCGTCTACGAACGCGCCTCGAACTAAAGAAACTCTTCCTCCACAAATGATTCATTCCGATGAGAAGTCGACGCCACGATCTCCTCAGCAAACATCACGACCAAACCGCACCATCTAACCCTAGAGCGCCACTAAACGGCCACCACGATCATCGGTGACATCCTCCCGCATTTTTCCCATGCCCTCTGATACCATGGCCACCTCCATGCCTAACCTCGAGCCTCCTCTTGACTCTGATCAACGGCAAAGGACAAATGTCCCAAAATTGATCAACACCGAATTTCACTATCAATACTAAGTTAAAAATCATAAACTTTACTTTAAAATTCATGATTCGTTACTTCAATTCAGATTATATAATCAGAAGTTTAAATTATCTTGATTGATTTTGATCATATAATAGGATTTCCACTGCTGTTGCTATTCCAAAGCTAATTGCTAAATAATATTTTTTTTTTGAAAATTATTTTTTTAGAGCTGATATCATGATGTTATAATCAAACTTCATTCAAGGATCTTAGTTTAAACTTGCTTATATTTAGAGTAATGGATTTTCTCAGGGATTCAAGAAGACTGTAAACCAAACAGAGGCCATCTTAAATATATATAGGCATATCCAAAATATGAATATTAATTCAGGTTATATTCATGCGAAAACATCCATACAATCAATCATTATCTCACACATTTCAATTATATTAAGATTTGAATCTCAGATTCAAACTGTTTTTAAAAGAAAGCAGATTTTACTCACAGGTATTTCAAAATAAACAGACGAAACCGGGTTGAAATACTCAGCTAATATCCCAGAGCAGAGGACTGAAATGCTTTGATTACTTCAGGTTTGCTTGCTCGATTCTGCATTCTTGAAGTTTCCTTTGTTGATGATGTTTGCATTCAGGTTCGTTTTTATTTTGATTGAATTCCCAAGTTTGAAGATAAAATATAACAGGCTTGTTTACAGGTTATCTTGCATGAACTTCCTTTGGTTGAAAATTTTACAGGTTTTATTCCTTGAAGATTTCTGCTTTGAAGATAATTTCCAAGTTTAGTTTTCTTTGTTTACATTAATTTACAAATTAAATTAAAAAAAAAACAATGTTGCTACTTGTTGATTCAAATGATACATAAGTGACAAATGTATTTTACATGAGTCCATTTATTAACGAATGTTTAAATCTAGACTATTGTATATACAATTGTTAAAACCATTTTTAAATTAATAATACAATTTTTATTTTAATATGTTATGTTTACATTAATTTATATTTAAGGTTTAAACTTATATATATATATTTATGAACTATGTTCATGTGTTTTGAAGATGAATTTTGAAAGCAAAGAAATGACAAAAATTTAAATCTCATTTTAACTCAAGCCAACGTGTTCTTGATTAGAATAAATTTTAACTAGCTTTGAAAATTATTAACTTGAATTTTTAAAACAAATTTTCCAATTACAACACACACACACACACACACACACACACACATATTAAGATTAGATAACATATCGTTTATTAAATTTAGTACCAAAGACTTTCTTTAATTATCAAAGCTCCAAATTCATCCAGATATCAAAATTTTATTTGAAGCCAAATTTAAGTCAAATGTTCCTTAATATTTATTAGAATGAAATTTTGCTTTATATATCAAAATATAATCTTAGATAAAATAATTTAAAATCCTTATATAAGAAAATAACAAGTACGCTCTCACACACACACACACACACACACACTCAACTGATTCTAGGGTACTATTGGCCCTATTCTTAATGAGTAATCCCACCAGAGCCAAGGTTCTCTCTTAACCTTCAGCTCTGATACCAACTGTAACGACCCGAAAATTTCGATCTCGAAATTTCCACATAGTTAAGAAAAGAAGAAAAGAGAAAGAAGAAGAAACAAGAACAAGACACAAAAACCTCACATTCGCAGCGGAACAAAATATAATACCACATAATAACAGTTTACAAAAGAAGAACTATAATACACTTATATTTATACATCAGAGTTACAACCATTTCTATTCACTAGACAGTTCTAAACAACATGTCCTAATTACAATAATATATCACAATGGTAAATACTCCATAGGTTCCAGCCATCCAGCTTGCCTCCTGAGCTCTATAACGTCCTTACCTGAAAATCTGTAATACTCGGTCTGACCCGAGCATTACATCAAAGTAACACCAGGGTCAGGCTGGAAACCAGCGTGAGTAAACCAATCTAACATGGAATACAAAGCATACAACTTATATAGAACGCGAGTTAACTCGAATCAATTTACAAATTCCCAACTTGTAATAGACATCTCTATTTTTACACATCAATTTTCTAAGTACCGAAGTTTAGATTAAATAATCCAATTCACTTAAATCATTTCTTTTCAGCCTATTGATTTCACATATCAATTTACAAATTATCGAAGTGGTTTCGGTATTAACTAATACTCGACTCCAGTATCTTCGAATCCAATGTCATATTATCCCAAGTTTTCAAGTGAATACAGCTTACTTAAAAATACTGAATGTCACTTTTACACATTAATTCATCATCCTAAAAAAAATCCATATTATATCAGTTCAACCTATACTACAAAACATTTCATTTCACAAAGCATCACAAACACATATCCGGGATAACCAATAACCCAAAGCATTCAAATATCATTCAATCATTTATAAGCAAGATAAATTGGTCATACCATTTCTAATTAACTCAATTAATTACCAATAAATTATATTACTTGTAAACTTGCTTATTTAATCATAAATTAATTATTCATTTAATTAATCATCTTGATTAATCATTCTTGATTATTCATTCTCTAATTACATTATAAAATTAATCCTTAATTAATTATATAAATTAATTACTCAAATGTAACGACTCGAAAATTTCGATCCCGAAATTTCCAGATAGTTAAGAAAAGAAGAAAAGAGAAAGAAGAAGAAACAGGGACAAGACACAGAAAACCTCACATTCGCATCGGATCAAAATATAATACCACATAATAACAGTTTACAAAAGAAGAACTGTATCAATACACTTATATTTATACATCAGAGTTACAACCATTTCTATTCACTGGACAGTTTTAAACTACATGTCCTAATTACAATAATATATCACAATGGTAAATATTCTATACGTTCCAGCCATCCAGCTTGCCTCCTGAGCTCTAGAACGTCCTTACTTGAAAATCTGTTATACGCGGTCTGACCCGAGCATTACATCAAAGTAACACCCGGATCAGGCTGGAAACCAGCGTGAGTAAACCTATCTAATATGGAATACAAAGCATACAACTTATATAGAACCCGAGTAAACTCGAATCAATTTACAAATTCCTAACTTGTAATAGACATCTTTATTTTTACATATCAATTTTCTAAGTATCGAAGTTTAGATTAAATAATCCAATTAACTTAAATCATTTCATTTCAGCCTATTGATTTCACATATCAATTTACAAATTATCGAAGTGGTTTCGGTATTAACTAATACCCGACTCCTGTATCTTCGAATCCAATGTCATCTTATCCCAAGTTTTCAAGTGAATACATCTTACTTAAAAATACTGAATGTCACTTTTACACATCAATTCATCATCCTAAAAAAATCCATATTATATCAGTTCAACCCACACTACAAAACATTTCATTTCACAAAGCATCACAAACACATATCCGGGATAACCAATAACCCAAAGCATTCAAATATCATTCAATCATTTATAAGCAAGATAAATTGGTCATACCATTTCTAATTAATTCAATTAATTACCAATGAATTAAATTACTTGTAAACTTGCTTATTTAATCATAAATTAATTATTCATTTAATTAATCATCTTGATTAATCATTCTTGATTATTCATTCTCTAATTACATTATGAAATTAATCCTTAGTTAATTATATAAATTAATTATTCTCAAGCAATTATAGTAATTAACCTTTAATTAATTAACTATACTTAATTACATTAATCTCTAATTACTTACATTGATTAATTATTATTTCATTTACTTCATTGATTAATTAACCTTAATAAATCAACCCCTTAGTTACTTCATTATTACATTAATTGATGATTCTTAATTACTTCTTTAATTTATTATTTCCCTAATTAGTCAAATTTCTATTCATTTATCAGCCTGCTTAATCTTTAATTACCCTATGAACCAATTAATCTTTAATTATAGATTAATTATTCTGTAATTATTAAGTGGTAAACCTTAATTATCAGTTACTCTTCTGCAATACAAATGATCAATCCTTAAATACCTTATTAAGTAAATTCATTAATTTATCACACCTTTAAATCTAAATTAATCACATTCATTTCTTCGATGGATTGGCTAGATAATTTGAAGATAGTAGATTAACTAATATAATCTAAGTTTTGTTTTACCTATAATTTAACAAAGCAGGACTTATAACCAAAACTATTTTTAAACAAAAGTTTAAAATTTGAAAATCCATACTTTAAAACTAAAATTATTTTCAAACATCATACTCTAGAACATACTTTATTTTTATTTTTCTTTCGTAATTTTTTTTGCTTTAAACTTCATGCTGTTTGAAAACAAGACAGGGTCTAACTCCTGGACTCCAAACTTTAACACGAGATCAACATGCGCACCCATCTCCTCAAGACTTCGAGTTGCTCACCCCAAAACACGAGAACCCACCCGAGCCCGGACCCTTCTTCTCCACCAAACAACTCAGATGCACGAAAACAACCTCGTGCACGTGCACACCCATTCTGGTCGACGACAATCATCGCAGCGATGCACCACAAGTCAACACTGAGCCTAGCGATCCCCTCGACCCTTGAGATCGACGCTAACGCCATCGATTCAAAAAAAAAAGATCAACCACAGCACTTCAACAGGGCAAGAAAAGAAACACGATCGGAAAAATCCCCTGCCCACGTCGAATCCCCTCACCAGAGAACCTACCGCTTCGTCTACGAACGCGCCTCGAATTAAAGAAACTCTTCCTCCACAAACGATTCACTCCGATGAGAAGTCGACGCCACAATCTCCTTGGCAAACATCTAGACCAAACCGCACCATCTAACCCTAGAGCGCCACTAACCAGCCACCACGATCATCGGTGACATCCTCCCTCATTTTTCCCATGCCCTCTGATACCAGGCCACCTCCATGCCTAATCTCGACCCTCCTCTTGACTCTGATCAACGGCAAAGGACAAATGTCCCAAAATTGATCAACACCGAATTTCACAATCAATACTAAGTTAAAAATCAAAAACTTTACTTTAAAATTCATGATTCGTTACTTCAACTCGGATTATATAATCAAAAGTTTAAATTATCTTGATTGATTTTGATCATATAATAGGATTTCCACTGTTGTTGCTATCCTAAAGCTAATTGCTAGATAATATTTTTTTTTTGAAAATTATTTTTTTAGAGCTGATATCATGATGTTATAATCAAACTTCATGCAAGGATCTTAGTTTAAACTTGCTTATATTTAGAGTTATGGATTTTCCCAGGGATTCAGGAAGACTGTAAACCAAACAGAGGCCATCTTAAATATATACAGGCATATCCAAAATACGAATATTTATTCAGGTTATATTCATCCTAAAACATCCATACAATCAATCATTATCTCATACGTTTCAATTTTAATAAGATTTGAATCTCAGATTCAAACTGTTTTTAAAAGAAAGCATATTTTGCTCATAGGTATTTCAAAATGAACAGAGGAAACCGGGTTGAAGTACTCACCTAATATCCTAGGTCAAAGGACTGAAATGTTTTGATTACTTCAGGTTTGCTTGCTTGATTCTACAGTCCTGAAGTTTCCTTTGTTGATGATGTTTGCTTTCTGGTTTGTTTTTATTTTGATTGAATTCCAAGTTTGAAGATAAAATATAACAGGCTTGTTTACAGGTTATCTTGCATGAACTTCCTTTGGTTGAAAATTTTACAGGTTTGATTCCTTGAAGATTTCTGTTTTGAAGATAATTTCCACGTTGAGTTTTCTTTGTTTACATTAATTTACAAATTAAATTAAAAAAAAACAATGTTGCCACTTGTTGATTCAAATGATACATAAGTGACAAATGTATTTTACATGAGTCCATTTGTTAACAAATGTTTAAATCTAGACTATCGTATTTACAATTGTTAAAACCATTTTTAAATTAATAATACAAGTATTTATTTTAATACGTTATGTTTACATCAATTTATATTTAAGGTTTAAACTTATATATATATTTATAAACTATGTTTATTTGTTATTTGAAGATGAATTTTGAAAGCAAAGAAATGACAAAAATTTAAATCTCATTTTAACTCAAGCTAATGTATTCTTGATTAGAATAAATTTTAACTAGTTTTGAAAATTATTAGCTTGAATTTTTAAAACAAATTTTCTAATTACAGCATACACGCACACACACACACACACACACATATTAAGATTAGACAACATATCTTTTATTAAATTTAAAAAAAAAAGACTTCCTTTAGCTATCAAAGGTTCAAATTCATTCGGATATCAGAATTTGATTTGAAACCAAATCTATGTCAAATGTTCCTTTATATTTATTAGAATGAAATATTGCTTTATATATCAAAATATAATCTTAGATAAAATAATTTAAAATCCTTATATAAGAAAATAACAAGTACACTCTCTCATATATATATGCATTCAACTCATTCTAGGGTACTATTGACCCTATCCTTAATGAGTAATCCCATCAGAGCCAAGGTTCTCACTTAACCTTGAGCTCTAATACCAATGTAACGACCCAAAAATTTCAATCTTGAAATTTCCATATAGTTAAGAAAAGAAGAAAAGAGCAAGAAGAAGAAACAGGAACAAGACACAGAAAACCTCACATTCGCAGCGGATCAAAATATAATACCACATAATAACAGTTTACAAAAGAAGAACTGTATCAATACACTTATATTTATACATAGAGTTACAACCATTTCTATTCACTGGACAGTTTCAAACAGCATGTCCTAATTACAATAATATATCACAATGGTAAATGCTCCATACGTTCCAGCCATCTAGCTTGCCTTCTGAGCTCTAGATTGTATTTAGCTAATTAGATTACTTCTAACTTTTATTACAAAATCACTTCATTAAATTTTCCCGAGTTCAGCTTTTTTTTAACGATTCGGTTTCGAAGAAACGAATGAAAATATTTTTTTCGGCCTGGAGGGAGGATTGAAGATGAAGGAAAGTCTGCATTTTGTTTCTGCAATCTGGAAAGTGACCTCTTCATGCAAGTTATAGTCATCAACATCATTCAAGTTTAAGTTTTAAAGGCATTCAAATAAGTTTTAAGGGATTCAAGGGGCAAAGGTGTAACGCCCCACCTCCATGCTCACAATAACAAAGAGTATTAAAAGAAATACTGTCCGTTATTATGAAGAATAAGGCTGGATAGGAGCGGCCATCCGTAGTTAGGCCTTACACTAGCATTGGTTATCTCGATAGGAGTGGTATATATTTTTAATTTTTCATCACTTATTTATTCACTCCCATCGACATACCCAATTCCAATATAAAACGAACTACGATGGTTCATAATAGTTTAGGACAATAAATATAATAATAACACAGATAATATAAATGCAGAACACAGATTAAACAGAAAGTCTCATATATATAATAACTGATGTCAGTTACAATACAAGTGATACAATACATATAATAGAACTACAACTGTCGACTCTGGAAGTTACATATACAAGTACATTATCGTAAATAATATACATGAATATACAACATCCTATACTAAGACAACGACTACTCCAAAAAGTAAGAAAAGGCTTCATAGCTCTAGCAGCAATCCAAAGTAAGATATCAACAACCTGTAAATACTCGTTCTGACCCGAGTATTACATTCAAAAGAAAATAATACATGGGTCAGTCTAATTCAAACTCAGTTATTAATGCACAGAAGCAATAATAATTAAATAATGAATATACGACATTCACAATAAATCTCGTATATCCGATCCTTAAATAAAGAAATCGGATAACGATAAATATAACCCTTAACAGTGTTAAACAATAAATCAGCAGATTCAAATTATCAACAAAGATATGTGAAAAGAATATCAATGAAGATAATATGGAAAACATCAAAATTGCCAAATTGGCAATTAACAACAAAATCATCAAATTAAACCAATCAAAATATGATTCAAAACATATTGAATTGAATAAACGAAACAGTTCAAACAATTTAAATATCAATTAAAACGACAATTCGAGCAGGGATGCAGTAAACGTACGCGTGCACTGCCTCACCACTACAGCATATGGAATATGCAAAAGATCAATAAGTAAAAACAAAATAGAATGTGTTAAAAGCCATACCGTGTGGCTGCAGTTCACGCTTGCGTGCACTGCCTTGCCATTAAAGTGATGATGTACCCAAAAATTAACGAACCAAAATCAATGAAGATTCAAATATTGAATTGGATAAACAAAACAATTCCAACAATTGAAATATCAATTAAACCGTCAATACTGTGTGGCTGTAGTACACGCACGCGTGCACTGCCTCGCCACAACAGCATATGAAGTCATCACAACACCAAATGCCAACAATACATCGAAACTGCAGAGGTCAAGTCGCGACTTTCGTGACTCAACTGTGACGCCCCACCTCTATACCCACGCTAGCCAAGAACACTACGGAGTGGTGCTGTCAACTAGCGCGGAGAATAAAGCTGTTGAGGAGCGACCATCCATGTAATTGCTTATCACACGGTGGCTATAAATAATCTTCGGAAACAAACATAGAAATAAGCATAACACAAAGATCAGTCACAGCATCCATATCACAGAGGCCGAAGAAGATATGAATGTATAACTAACACATGAAAGTGTACATCAGAGTAGTGGTCAAAGAGATCCACAATAATACAAAAGAATAGCAACACGTGCTATACAAAAGAATACAACTATTAGTCTATGTCTCAAGTGTATACAACAAAAACTGCTAATCTAAATAGTTGGCCAAAAGTCCGAGTAGCAAATCCCGGGAAGAAGTCAAGCAGAAGCACCTGTAACATCTCGGTCTGACCCGAGTATTATTTAAGAAAATAATAAACGGATCAGTCTAGCTATAAATATCAGATGACATGGTATAAAATAAAAGATATGGCATAACATAAAATATCCATACTGACATACTACTATAAGTATGCAAATGATGACCAACAGAAGATCAATCAATAAGAGATAAATCGATATCACAAGAATCTTCTCAAAGATCCAAAGAGGGCATCATACCCTAAACTTGTACTCATAACAAGTCAATGACATAAATTCCAGAAATCAACACAAGAAATCCAGAAATCACAGAAAAGGGGAAAGAGGCCTATCACATGACGGTCTACCCCATATGTGTGAGTCTAAATCACACAGATGAGGTCTAGACTAACCAAAAATCAAAAAGGTATGTGTGAATGAAATCACACAAGTTGTGTCTAGTCTAACCTCGCAAACAAAAACGTATGTGTGAGTGAAATCACACAAGTGGTGTCTAGACTAACCAAGAAGGTAAAAAGGTATGTGTGAATGAAATCACACAAGTGGTGTCTAGTCTAACCAAGCAAACAAGAGACATCGCATAATTGCTAGTCTAAATCATAAGAATGATCGTCATGATCAACGAGGAGTGTCAATTACACTAAGCTAGTAAATATAAAAGTTTAGCTTCATGTCCCATAACCACTTGCTTAACTTAAATAGCTACGAACAAACTGTAAATCTTCACTAGAAAATTGTCACAAGAGGTTCAATCGAACAAGTCCAAGAATTAACCGACGAAGCAAACGCAAGCGTTTCATACCACTTGTTTTACTAAGCCGTTTAATTAGATTTCTCATCCGAGTGAGGTAAAGGTTTGTATATACTAATAGATTGGAAAACGAGTTAAGAAAAGAGCTTTGTTCTTACAAATAGAGTTGAAATCCTTTTATTGAAAGAATTTTTGATACGTACTACTAGTTTTGAAACCTTTATATTTTAAAGTGACCAATCAAAGAAGCGATTGTAGAAACAGTCAATCACAAAGATCACATTCGGAGATGTGATAAAAATCCAAGGAAATCAGCGCAGCAAGTTCTGTTGAATATTTTTCATATAAGATCCCCTACGGAGGGGGGTCCAGGGGGGGTGGCAACCCCACAAGGTGGGGGTGCGGGGGTAACGCCACCGCTACGGGGTTCGACCTGCCCGGTCAGGTCGCGGAGGTCCAGGGGGCAACGTCCCTGGTGGGGTGCGGGGCAGCGCCCCGTCCAAAACGGTACGACCTAATGGTTGCGACCTAGGGGTCTAAGGGGTCAAGCGACTTAGTGGTTGCGACCTAGAGGTGTTCGCGACCTAACGATGACTCGCGACCCAACATGGCCGAACTAACAGAGGTTGCGACCTAAGGTATTCGCGACTTAGGGACAGAAGCAGGACCGAGCGACTTACGACCTAGGCGACTTACGACCTACGACCTAAGGCGACTTACGACCTACGACCTAAGGCTCACGCGACCTAGTGAAATAGCAGTATTAGGTCGGAGATGACCTACGACTTAAGGCTATACGACCTAGTGAAATAGCAGTATTAGGTCGGAGACGACCTATGACTTAAGGCCATACAACCTACGACTTAAGGCCATACGACCTACGACTTAAAGCCATACGACCTAACACCGAACAAGCATTTAGATGGCCCAGCGACCTATGGTACTAACTCACGAGCGACCTAACGAGTTAACTCGTGAGCGAGCTAATTCCGAAGTGCCAATTCTTCCAGAACGACCTAACGTTAACTCGTAAGCGACCTACGACCTATGGACGAGCGACCTAACTCCGAACGAGCTAAAAATGGCCAGAACGACCTAGGGTTAACTCGTAAGCGACCTACGACCTATGGACGAGAGACCTAACTCCGAACGATTTAATAAAGGCCAGAACGACCTAGTAGCAGTTTTTCACCAAAATCACTAAAATTTGGAGTTTTTCGCCAATCCAATCCAAACCAAATGCCAATGTGCATACTAAAGTGATAGGGAATCATTCCCAACAGTCCAATATAGATATAGACTAGATTTGTGGGATAAAACTCTCACCTTTGCACCAAATATCAATGAAAATGAAGTTTTAAGCAAGCAAGAATCAATCCCTCTTCTATCTATGCACAATAAGCTTGAATCCAATGTCTTCTTCTTGAATTTGGAGTAGAAAGATGGATTGCAATTGAATTTGAGTTTTGGAATTTTAATTTCCCATTCCCTCCACCATTTTTGAAGAAGCTTGAAGGCTTAGGCAAATAGAAATGAAGTTATGAAGAGGAGGGGTGAAGGTTGGGTCCAATAGGCTAAAAGCCCAACCCAAAGTCTCAAGTGAAAAAGTAGTGAAATTCTACTATCTCCAATCATATCAATGTTTATACTTAAAAACGTTGTAAACAGCATTTCGAACTCAATGGAAGCGGTCTCGAGTCCTAATATGTCCGTTTGCAAAAAGTAGCTTTTCGGACCGAAATCCGATTAACGATTTAATATTTAAATAAAATATTTAAATATAAACTCGATAAATATGCGGGTTGTTACAGACTCCCCTCCTTAAAGAAATTATGTCCTCGCAATATATATAAGATGAAATAAAAAGTAACAACCATAAAAGCATATTAACACAAGAGAAATTTGAAATAAGAAGTTCGCCTCAAAGAGCAGGAGAAAGCAAGTCCAGATGTGTACGCTCGATGAATTCTCTGGATTCCCAAGAACAATCCTTAGGATTTGAGGACCATTGAACCTTCACAAGCGGAACATATTTATTTCGAAGTCGTTTAACCTTAGAAGCTATAATTCGAATAGGATGCTTCTCATAAGTTAAATTCGGCGAAACTTCAATTTCTTCCACAACAGCAGGCTCAAGAATAGAATCGGAATCCCGAAGGCATTCCGTAATTGAGAAACGTGAAATACGTCATGCATAGCAGAAAACTGAGCCGGCAATGCAAGGCGATAAGCCATGGAACCAATACGTTCAGTGATAGGAAATGGCCCAATATATCGAGGTGCTAACTTCCTCGATCGACTGAAACGTACAACACCCTTCATAGGTGAAACTCGAATAAAAACAGGATCTCCAACAGAAAATTCTAATTTCCTTCTTCGATTATCGGCATAGGATTTTTGTCTACTCTGGGCTTCTTTCATCCTATGTCGAATAAGTTCTCTGTGGAGTCTCGAATAAAATCTGGACCTAAAACCAGCTTCTCACCGGCCTTAAGCCAACAAGAAGGAGATCGGCAGGGCCTTCCGTAGAGTGCCTCGAAAGGTGCCATACCAATACTAGATTGGAAGCTATTATTATAGGAAAATTCAACAAGTGAAATATGATCTTCCCAACTTCCACCAAAATCAAGCACACAAGCACGAAGAAGATCTTCAAGAGTTTGATTCACACGCTCGGTTTGTCCATCGGACTATTGGTGATAAGCGGTGCTAAAATTAAGCTTCGTTCCTAAAGCTTTTTGAAAACTCTTCCAAAATCCGCTAGTAAACAACGGATCTCGATCGCTAACAATAGAAGTAGGAACTCCATGCAATTTGACAATTTCTTTGATAAAGAGTTTGGCCAAAAGAGGAACGGTTCGGTTAGACCGAACGGGAATAAAATGGGCGGATTTAGTAAGCCTATCAACGATCACCCATAAGCCATCATGACCCGAACGAGAACGGGGAAGGCCATCTATAAAATCCATGGAAATTTGGTCCCACTTCCAAATTGGAATTTCTAAAGGTTGCAATAACCCACCAGGCCTCTGATGTTCAGCCTTGACAAGTTGGCAAGTCATGCAACACTTAACAAAGTTAGCAATATCAGATTTCATTCACTCCCAATAATAAAGTCGCTTCATATCAGCGTACATTTTACTACTACCGGGATGAATTTAGAACGATGGCAATCTTCTAAAATATGTTTACGAAGATCACCAATATTTGGTACGATAAGTCTACCAAATTTTCGAATGCCGCCACGAGAATCAACACCAAAGTCTTTCAAACCTTCAATATCAATTCTATCCTTAATATTTTGGCCAAGAAGAACCAATTCAGTATCTAGCATTTGAGCTTCAAGAATGCGGTCTAAGAGAGAAGGATGAGCCTCAAGGCTACATAGAACAAATGGTGAGCATAAATCGGATACGCACTCTCGAATCTAATAAGTGGATAAGATCTTGAGATCGTTCCATTCGGATATCATCATAGAAACAACTGCTTGTTGCTTACGGCTAAGAGCATCGGCGACACGATTACCCTTACCGGGGGTATAAAGAATATCAAGATCATAAGGTGCAAGGAACTCGAGCCAACGTTGTTGACGTAAATTAAGTTCTTTTTGAGAAAATAAATATTTAAAAGACTTAAGATCCATGTAAAGAATAAATTTCTCTCCCAATAGATAATGACGCCACATTCGAAGGGCGAAAACAATAGCCGCGAGCTCTAGATCATGTGTGGCATATCTAGTCTCGGCCGGCTTCAATTGCCTAGAAGCATAAGCAACAACACGTTCTTTTTGCATAAGAACGGCACCCAAACCAACGTGACTAGCATTGGTATAAACAAAAAAATCTTGATTCCCTTCGGGAATAACAAGAATGGGAGCATCGGAAAGGAGTTCTTTCAATTTCTGAAAAGAGGCTTCGCATCTGTCCGACCAAATGTATTTAACTCCCTTCTTAGTCAAGCCAGTAAGAGGCACGGCAATCTTAGAAAAGTCTTTAATAAAACAACGGTAATAGCCCGCCAATCCGAGAAAGCTACGGATTTCAGTCACACTCTCAGGTCTTTTCCAATCTTGAATCGCTTCAATCTTTGAAGGATCCACGGAAATTCCGAATTCGGAAATAATATGACCGAGAAACTTCACACGAGATTGCCAAAAGTGGCATTTAGAAAATTTTGCCTTTAATTGATTACCCCTAAGAGTTTCCAATACGATCCGAAGATGTTTCTCATGTTCCTCCTCGGTTTTTTAATACACAAGAATATCATCAATGAATATGAGAACAAACCGATCGAGGAAATCTTTGAAAACTCGATTCATGAGGTCAACGAAATAAGCTGGAGCATTCGTTAACCCAAATGGCATAACAAGCCATTCATAAGATCCATATCGAGTACGGAATGATGTCAAAGGAATGCTATCCTCTATGATACGAAGCTAATGGAAACCGGTAGCCAAGTCCAATTGTGAAAAGACCTTAGCACCACTAGGTTGATCGAATAGATCATCAATCCGAGGTAAAGGATATTTATTTTTAATAGTCAGATCGTTAAGCTTGCGATAGTCAACGCAAAGCCTAAGCGTACCTTCGGATTTCTTCACGAAAATAGCCAAGCTCCTCAAGGCGAGGAACTAGAGCGAATAAATTGCTTCGTCTCCAATTCGGACAACTGTTTGCGCATCTCCTCATTTTCCTTATTGGACATGCGATAAGGAGGACGAGTAATAGGTTGAGCTCCAGAAACAAGATTAATTCTGAACTCAATTGCTCGTTTAGGTGGTAAACCTAAAACGGGCTCGAATATGTCGGAAAATTCACGAACAACGTGAATACAAGAAATAATATCATCTTCATCATCATCATCGTTATCACGAGGATTTAAAGAATATAAAGATGCTACCCAACAGGATTCTGAATCTTTAAGATTAACAGAAATCTGATTAACAGATAGTGGATGTCGGAGATGAATAGTCCGCTCAGGACATAGGATATGAGCTTCATAACGATTAAGCCAATCCATTCCCAAAATCATTCCAAAGCCTAGGTAATGCATAACATGCAAATCGGCTAGGAATTGAAAATCACATAAAATAATCTCCACATTTTTACAAAGCAAACTAAGAGTTGCGGATCCACCAACAGGATTCGCAATTTTTAAAGAAGTCATTAATGCAGTAACACTTAAGGAAAAAGTGTCTACCAGTTCCTTTGATATAAAAGAATGGAATGCACCCGTATCAAAGAGAACTCTAATAGGTTGATCATGAAATAAAATAATACCATCAAGAATGGAGTGAGAAATACCTTAGCCACGAGATGTGTTGCCAGGGGCTTGAGCCACATTTAACTTTCCCTCCTTCTTGGCTTCAAGTTTCAGGCATTGATGCATGAAATGATCTGGGCTCTTACAATAGCGACAAGATTTGGGCTTTGAGCACTTATTCGCAAAATGATCCCCAGATCCACAGTTGAAGCATCTCGCACCATTAGGAGAAGGAGCCTTTGCAGCAGGAGTTGCTTGCTTACCCTTTTTATTAGGATAAGGGCCTTTGAATTTACTGGGCCTCTTTTTGTAGTTATTGAAGTTTGGTTTGACACCCACCACTTCAACATCACTTTCCTTTTCAGCCTCTTCGAGACGAAGAGCGATATCAATTAGTTGATCAAATGCGACTTCTAGTTTCAGGAGTAGTGGCTTCTTAAGATTCTTATTTAAGCCATAAACGAACCTCTGGTTTTTCTTCAATGGGGTGTTGATGTATTCAACCCCATATTTGGAAAGCGACTCGAAGGCTGCGACGTAATCAGTCACAGAGGATTGACCTTGAACAAGGTCTATAAAACGTCGAGCCAAGGTTACTTTCCCAGCTTCTGGTACAAACTATAACTCGAAGCGTAAGCGTCCTTGAAATTGCTCCTAGGTGAGATCCGCTTCATTAATTTCTGAAATAAGGAGTTCGTACCAGTCCAACGCTCTCTCCTGGAGCATGCTGGAAGCCACCTGAACGCGGTGGAGATCGATAAGGTTCATGCGAGAAAAGATTCGATCGCATGATTTTAACCAAGCCTGGACCTCGATGATCGTTTCTGAACCTTTGAAGGGCTTCCCACCCAAGTTGGTGTAATCGCTGCACAAGCGTGCAAATCCCAACTTTGGGTGAGTAGGTTCCGGGTTAGCTCTAGCTGCTTGAGCATTTGTTACTAAATCAAGAAGCTGTTGAGCAGTCATAAAAACTCCATCCTGGGGAGCAGCACTAGATGATCCAGTTCTGGGACGACCTGGTCTAGACATTCTCTTCCTTAAAGAAAGAAAGAAGAGAAGGAAGAAGGTTATTCACCAATGAATATCAAGCAATCTTGATAGATAAACAAGGAATCATAAAGGAAATAGGATGAATCGGTACGAAGACTCGAATCAATCCTATGGTATAACTCCTAAGATAGACTTAGGAGGATGATCCTTGTTAAGTTATTCCACATTGTTCCGAAGTTTCGCTCTGATACCAAGCTGTGACGCCCCACCTCTATACCCACGCTAGCCAAGAACACTACGGAGTGGTGCTGTCAACTAGCGCGGAGAATAAGGCTGTTGAGGAGCGACCATCCATGTAATTGCTTATCACACGGTGGCTATAAATAATCTTCGGAAACAAACATAGAAATAAGCATAACACAAAGATCAGTCACATCATCCATATCACAGAGGCGGAAGAAGATATGAATGTATAACTAACAGTAGAACTAAGAAAAGATACCTTCGATGTATCTTATTAATTTTAATGAACGAGATCTTGTAATTTGTAATAAAGTACTAAAAAGAGTAGTGGTCAAAGAGATCCACAATAATACAAAAGAATAGCAACACGTGCTATACAAAGGAATACAACTATGAGTCTATGTCTCAAGTGTATACAACAAAAACTGCTAATCTAAATAGTTAGCCAAAAGTTCGAGTAGCAAATCCCGGGAAGAAGTCAAGCGGAAGCACCTGTAACATCTCGGTCTGACCCGAGTATTATTTAAGAAAATAATAAACGGATCAGTCTAGCTATAAATATCAGATGACATGGTATAAAATAAAAGATATGGCATAACATAAAATATCTGTACTGACATACTACTATAAGTATGCAAATGATGACCAACAGAAGATCAATCAATAAGAGATAAATCGATATCACAAGAATCTTCTCAAAGATCCAAAGAGGGCATCATACCCTAAACTTGTACTCATAACAAGTCAATGACATAAATTCTAGAAATCAACACAAGAAATCCAGAAATCACAGAAAAGGGGAAAGAGGCCTATCACATGACGGTCTACCCCATATGTGTGAGTCGAAATCACACAGATGAGGTCTAGACTAACCAAAAATCAAAAAGGTATGTGTGAATGAAATCACACAAGTTGTGTCTAGTCTAACCTCGCAAACAAAAACGTATGTGTGAGTGAAATCACACAAGTGGTGTCTAGACTAACCAAGAAGGTAAAAAGGTATGTGTGAATGAAATCACACAAGTGGTGTCTAGTCTAACCAAGCAAACAAGAGACATCGCATATTTGCTAGTCTAAATCATAAGAATGATCGTCATGATCAACGAGGAGTGTCAATTACACTAAGCTAGTAAATATAAAAGTTTAGCTTCATGTCCCATAACCACTTGCTTAACTTAAATATCTACGAACAAACTGTAAATCTTCACTAGAAAATTGTCACAAGAGGTTCAATCGAACAAGTCCAAGAATTAACCGACGAAGCAAACGCAAGCGTTTCATACCACTTGTTTTACTAAGCCGTTTAATTAGATTTCTCATCCGAGTGAGGTAAGGTTTGTATATACTAATAGATTGGAAAACGGGTTAAGAAAAGAGCTTTGTTATTAATAATAGAGTTGAAATCCTTTTATTGAAAGAGTTTTGATATTTACTACTAGTTTTGAAACCTTTATATTTTAAAGTGACCAATCAAAGAAGCGATTGTAGAAACAATCAATCACAAAGATCACATTCGGAGATGTGATAAAAATCCAAGGAAATCAGCGCAGCAAGTTCTATTGAATATTTTTCATATAAGATCCCCTGCGGAGGGGGGGTCTAGGGGGGATCGCAACCCCCCAAAGTGGGGGTGCGGGGGCAATGCCACCGCTACGGGGTTCGACCTGCCCGATCAGGTCGCGGGGGTCCAGGGGGCAACGCCCCCAGCGGGGTGCGGGGCAGCGCCCCGTCCAAAACGGTACGACCTAATGGTTGCGACCTAGGGGTCTAAGGGGTCAAGAGACTTAGTGGTTGCGACCTAGAGGTGTTCGCGACCTAACGATGACTCGCGACCCAACATGGCCGACCTAACAGAGGTTGCGACCTAAGGTATTCGTGACTTAGGGACAGAAGCAGGACCGAGCGACTTACGACCTAGGCGACTTACGACCTACGACCTAAGGCGACTTACGACCTACGACCTAATGCTCGTGCGACCTAGTGAAATAGCAGTATTAGGTCGGAGACGACCTACGACTTAAGGCCATACGACCTAGTGAAATAGCAGTATTAGGTCGGAGACGACCTACGACTTAAGGCCATACGACCTACGACTTAAGGCCATACGACCTACGACTTAAGGCCATACGACCTTACACCGAACAAGCATTTAGATGGCCCAACGACCTATGCTACAAACTCGCGAGCGACCTAACGAGTTAACACGTGAGCGACCTAATTCCGAAGTGCCAATTCTTCCAGAACGACCTAACGTTAACTCGTAAGCGACCTACGACCTATGGACGAGCGACCTAACTCCGAACGAGCTAAAAATGGCCAGAACGACCTAGGGTTAACTCGTAAGCGACCTACGACCTACGGACGAGCGACCTAACTCCGAACGAGCTAAAAATGGCCAGAACGACCTAGTAGTAGTTTTTCACCAAAATCACTAAAATTTGGAGTTTTTCGCCAATCCAATCCAAACCAAATGCAAATGTGCATACTAAAGTGATAGGGAATCATTCCCAACAGTCCAATATAGATATAGACTAGATTTTTGGGATAAAAATCTCACCTTTGCACCAAATATCAATGAAAATGAAGTTTTAAGCAAGCAAGAATCAATCTCTCTTCTATCTATGCACAATAAGCTTGAATCCAATGTCTTCTTCTTGAATTTGGAGTAGAAAGATGGATTGCAATTGAATTTGAGTTTTGGAATTTTAATTTCCCATTCCCTCCACCAGTTTTGAAGAAGCTTGAAGGCTTAGGCAAATAGAAATGAAGTTATGAAGAGGAGGGGTGATGGTTGGGTCTAATAGGCTAAAAGCCCAACCCAAAGTCTCAAGTGAAAAAGTAGTGAAATTCTACTATCTCCAATCATATCAATGTTTATACTTAAAAATGTTGTAAACAACATTTCAAACTCAATGGAAGTGGTCTCGTGTCCTAATATGTCCGTTTGCAAAAAGTAGTTTTTCGGACCAAAATCCGATTAACGATTTAATATTTAAATAAAATATTTAAATATAAACTCGATAAATATGCGGGTTGTTACAGACTCCCCTCCTTAAAGAAATTGCGTCCTCGCAATATATATATAAGATGGAAATAAAAAGTAACAACCATAAAAGCATATTAACACAAGAGAAATTTGAAATAAGAAGTTCACCTCAAAGAGCAGGAGAAAGCAAGTCCAGATGTGTACGCTCGATAAATTCTCTGGATTCCCAAGAACAATCCTTAGGATTTGAGGACCAATGAACCTTCTGTAACGACCCGGTGTTTTCAACCATTCGCATCCACACATGTCGGACTTGAATTGTTCAAAATACCGCGTTGTAAAAATAAATTTGGCAGAACTCAGAATATGCAGTAAATAAATAATCACAGAATCACAGACACAGAATCAAAATACTCGCAGCGGAATTTAAAAATACTTAGTGGTTCATGAAGCCACTATAAATATTCTTACTCAAGTAAAATTTACATAGTCTTAAATCCAAATATAGTTTTAACTTATCAGTAAACAGTCCAAATGTCCACTAGTCTTGATTTCAAAATTTTAGATAAAGAACTGGAAAGGAAGTTTGCCAGCAGCTTGAAAGTGATCTACAGAAATCCTAGCTCCGGAATGAAAACTGAACTGCAACTCAGGCTGACCCGAGCGTAACATAAAACATAAACACTCGAGTCAGGACATACATACTTATATAGTGTAAGCTAATTCAAGTGTACTGTAATATAGAGCAAGTAACTTAAAGGATGCTTGGGACCGCCCATCCTCTAAGGATCCGTTAAACTATTTACTATGTAGTATATTGCGCTATTATAATAGTGTCTAATTGTAAAATAAACTTACTTTTTAATAGCGTTAAGGGGTTACCCATATAGCCCTTAACACAAATAATGCCAATAGTCTATACAGTACCGTAATACCTCCTGATCGGGAAGCTACCAGAGGATACTCCATAGGTACGACACAAATAGAAACTCGTAGGAGGCTCGCTATGGTAGGTGACACGACACAACTAGGCAATGCCAGGGTAGATATACCAATTGCTATCCGGACCGGTGGAAACGCGTAGCCGCAGTTACCGCCCACCTCGAACAACACTCCCAAATCAAAGGTGCGCACCAAAACAATCACAGGAGTAATAGAATGGCATACGAAGAAGTGCGTTCGATCAGAGGTGCTACCTCATTAATCCGAGAATCGCTCCTGTTTTAGCCACCTTATGCCAACTCACGGGAGTCGGGTCCACATATTTACCTTAAAGGAACCGTCACCACCATCCTACTTCATTATGGGATCTCCACCGCGTACACGGTTAGTCAAAGTGGTTTTCGGTATCGACAGAGAGTATGTCCATATCCGATCCCGGTCTCTTTGCCAACCAAGCGTTATTATAACCCGTGGTTACAGTTTAAAATGGTATTCGTACTTTAAAATCAAAATATATCTCAAATTCCTTCAATATCAAATATTGGTTTAAACTTTCCACTTTATACATACTTTTTTAATTTATTCAATTTATTTGGAATTTATTGCCTTTACCAAATTTTAAAGTTAAATTCTTCCTTTAAATCCATCAAAAAATCAATTTCTTAAAATTTTTCTAATTTCATATTAAATTCCAAAATTTACACCTTTTTCCCAAAATTAATTTCCATACATTTTAAAACAATCAAATTCCAGTTTCTGCAGCACTTATGAAATGCTACCTAAAGTTTATGGGTTAAACAGTCCAATTTTAAAAGACAGCTTTTAAATGCTGTAATAGGTTATTAACTTATCAATTTAGTTTAAATTCCAAATACAACTTATTATCAATTATTTTTTAACTGAAATCTCATCTTAACAAAAATCCAGAATTTTTCCAAATAAGTTATATTTATTTATTTAAAATCTTAACTCATTCACAAATCATTTTTAAATCTTTATAAAAATCCTTTAAATACATTAAACCACAATATTATAAACTTCCATTTAAAAATAATTTTAAAATATTTCAGAAAAATATTATAGGAACCACGGGTCTGTATAAAATTTTCTAGCCTAGGTCAAGTGATACGGATTTATATCATTTCAATCCGCAATTTTAAAAACCCCGGGTTCTATCATTTCAAACCCGCAATCCCAAGTTAAAATTAAACAGTTAACTGAATAAATGCATAATAATCATCGTTTTAGGCCTATCATTTCAGCCTTAACGATTTAAATTTACAGGGAACTTGCGGTGATGATTTAAATCAGTAAATAAACATTTAACAATATAACTGCAGAAATATTACAACAGATAAATAACTGATGAGGTGTCAATTTAAATGGAGTTTAACATCCTACGTTATATTACAGACAGATAACAGTTAAATAATAATTTACACATACACTTGTGATAATTCACAGAAATATAGGCATGTTTGTCTGGTGAGAAAAACTCACCTGATGGCTGCAGAGAGATTTGATTCAAACAAAAATGAAAATCCACCGGAAAAGAAGCGCACAGAGAGTAACGATGAAATATCCCGGAATGTTACGCCTAGATTCAAATCTATAACAAGATCCAAATAAAACCAATACGCGACTTCAATTTACGGTCAAAGCAAATATTAAAAATAGGACGAGAATTAGTTCGACTTGCTCGACCACTCCACTGGGTATACTATCAAAATATAACGAAACTTTTCCTACCCGTTACCGAACCATGCCATTTCAAAAATCAAGGTAAAATTTACCTAAAGGCCATCTAAAACAAAATGGTGAAGTTTTTCTCCTATAGGCCGTGATATATGCATGTACAAGTGCATCCAATACTCTACTACCTACAGGCTTATGCACTGTCCCACACAACTGTAAAGCATATTGCAGTTATATGCTTTTATATGCAACTAAACATTTCCACCTAACATCTTCTCTGTTATCTGAAGTATTACATGCTTTCTCCCTTTTTTTTTCAACCGAATCTTATATAGATATATATATATATATATATATATATATATATTTATAAAACATGCACGGATACATCATTTCTTCTTTAAAATTTTTACTATCATCAACGAATAACTACCCAAGTCAGTTACCTAAAACACGGTCAAGATTTCACTAAAAGCCTGCCTATATGATATGCCTATATGCAACTGAAGGCTCACTCACTATGTCAACATGTTATATTCTGATGAACCCTGAAAACTCTCTTTCTCTCCCTATGTTATATTCTTCTTTACTCTCGTTTTATATTTATTTATTTATTTATTTATTTATTTTTAAACATGTCTAACATCCTATGCAAAACAAAACTCACGCAACTCTCTGCCTACAACTTGCGTCTCTCTGCTATCTACTGTTACAAGATGGTAAAACATGCACAGATCATTAGTGATAAGTACATCCAGAATAACACTTACTACATCATAACTACACTAATTCCATAACCTAGCTTCCTACAGGTTATTGACCTGACTTGAATGAATTTGCAAGGTAATGTATTTCTCTTAAGACCTCATCATCAACACACATATCCACTGCTACTAGAAACAAGGTTTTTTTCTTCTTCAAAATATATGTCTCGTAGGAAACTTGGCTGAGCACTAGAGTGGTAGTCAGGGTTGGAGTGGCCGAGCCAAAAGATGGGAAAGCAAAGGAAAAAAAACTGAAGAAGGAAAACGGAGAGGATGCAAAAGAAGAAGAGGAATAGTAATATTACCTGATAGAAGCTTTTCTCCTTGTGGATGATGTTATGCAAGATGAGGAGATAAAATACGAACCAGGCTAGTATATTTATAGAGGGGAGAGTTTGCTTTAGATGCAAGAAAACATATATACGTGAAGAAAATCAAAAGGGCTCGGTACAAAAATGGCAACATATCTTGGCATGCCTAAACAATTGATTGATAAAGCAAAATTTCGTACGTTCAAAAGTTTGAATGTGAATACCTTGGCAAGAGATTGAAAAAAAAAACGGCAACATTGATAGAAGATTGAACGTTTTGCAGATAAAGAATTGATTTGAGGCGAAATCAATGGAAAAAGAAAAAGCAAGCAGAGCTCAGTGATTTATTTCCAGTTTTTATCTTGTTTGAATGGATAAGGCTCGTGTGATTTTAGGGACCACGGTTAGAAATTAGATTTGATTTTATATGCGTGATATTCATTGCCAGTTTATGAGTTTTGATTTCAACATTTTTTTTTTATTTGATAGTTGCGTGATTGTAGATTGAAGAAACGGCATTTGGAAGAACTGATATTAGGCAAGAGATTGATTTTAGGCAAAAGATATTTGGATGAAAAGGTATATACAAAAGTTTAAAATAAATTTTGACAGTTAAAACAAAAGTAACGTTTGTTATAAAAATCACTAACTAATATTTTAATCGATAAGTATATTTAAATATGATTTTTACTTTATATGCGTGATTATAGGAAGGAAAAATTTTATCTTGAAAAATAAAGGCAGTGGAAACAGAGAGATATAAATAGGAATGTGAGAATTTGAAAACATAGGCAAGGTTAAATTTGAATGCATGAGTTGATTTTAGGCAATCAAATATATTGGTCCATTTAGGTTGCGTGAATAAATGAATACAGTGACATGCTCAAGAAACAAAAAGGTAAGAGGCAAATGCCAAAAATGTTAAAAGAATAAAATTTTGTGTCACGCGCAAAGGAATGCAAAATTGATTTTCTCTCAAATGATATATGCGTGATTTAAGAAGAAATATATGGTATGTTTAAATCAAAAAATGGAAGAGTTGATTATTATCATTATATTTTGAAGAACAGTTACAAACAGATTTGAACGTTTCTCTTTTAAATTCAGATTTGCGTGCTTTTTTTGATGCCTGGATATGCATGTTATTCCTCTGGATTTGAGATAAGGCTTGCGAAAATATTAGTTGCCAGTTATACAAAGCTTTGGATTCTATACTTTATATGCGTGATTAAAGCAAGCGTTGATTTTGTATACAGACCATTGATACGATATTTTAAATACATATGAATGTTGAAATATGATTTTTAAAATACGCCAAACTGACGTAATATAAAACACCCAAAGTTATATAAAAATAACGTTTTTAATTTACACGTTTATTTTGTTACTTATACCATAAATTTTTACGCGTCCTTTAAACGCGAAATTTAACAGTTCATTAATACACTAAATTCTTCAAAATTATTACTTAACAAACTTAATTGGTTTTCACATATTATATATATATACAAAATTCCTTTTATTAAAATTCAAAAGGAGTTGTCTTTTAACAAATTTAACCGCTTCACACTTTAAATTTCCATATTTAGCATTTTAAGGAAATGATTTAAATCAAATTATATATGTATATAAATTGGAAAGTAAATTTTACTGGAAAGAGAAAAATAACGGATTAAAGTTCTATACGTTTTCTTATATATAATCTTATATATATATAGTATTTATTCCCTAAATTTACGCGCCCTTTTTAGCGCGTAATTTCCCAGTTCATTTATACACAAAAAAATTCGAAATTCTGACCATGCTGAGACTCAAACTCATGACCTGTCGTGAATAGCCCAGATGTCTTAACCACCTAAGCTATTAATGTTTTCTTAATTAAAACTTGATTTTGCTAGACATTAAGTTATTTACCATCTTCGACAAAACCCCAAATTTCCAAATTAAAGTTAATTCTTAACCATGTCAAAATTTCAGAGATCTTATTATTTAATTAAAAATTTGGTCAATTGTTTTTTTTATATTTTTAATCACTTTAAATAAACCCCAAAGTTTTTTTTTTTAAAAAAAATACAAGTGAAAAATACTTGTAAAAAAAATTGGGCCGTTACACTCTCCCCCACTCAGGACTTTTCGTCCTCGAAAAGGAAGAAGGTAGGGGAATAGAAACAACCTGAAAGAAAACTAAATTGAAACTTAAATTAGAATCATTAATCTAAACAATAAAAATTCAATTTTAAATTAATCATTGATTTCATCTATCTATACTTAAAATTTTAACATTTATTTATTTACATATTTACTTGTATTATATCCCTACACTAAAAAAAAATCATTCAATTTTTTTTTTTTTAATCCAAATTTTACCCAAGGTATTATAACATTCTAATTTAAAATGTTTAATTTTAATCCAAATTTGAAATGGTAATTTAACTTTATTTTTAAAGTAAATTTACCATTTCCCAAAATAAACCAAATTCCCCATTTAGTTTCTTCTTTATTCCAAACTATAATTAAATTTATTTTTCTCAATATTTTTCTCATCTATGTCAAATATTTTTCTCAATATCTAAACTATATAAATTCAATTTAAATTAATATTCAATAATTTATTTAATTCATTTGATTTTTACAGAAGTTAAATCAATCTTAACTATTTCCAAATTAATTATTTTCTAAAATCAGAAATTTGTATAGTCATTTATAATAATCATCTTTTATTCAACAAATTTAATTTTCTTTATTCCAGATTATTATTAAATATATTCTGCTTAATATATCTTGTCGCACATATTAAGTAGATTATATTTAATATAACTATTCCAATATATTTCTAAATTTTCTTTAACACCATTTGATATTGTATATTATTCAATTATTATTTTATTTCTATTTACCTCTATTTGTCTTGTTGTAACTGAAACTTTAAGTGTATAACATTTATTATAACCACTCAAATTTTTATTTATAAAATCCTTTTATATTATACATTATCCAATTACATAGTTAATTTCTGAATGATTTAGGTAAGTTATATTGGCATGCAATTTACACAAGTAAAATTTTCCAACTATATTATTCAAGTTTAAATATTCATTCCAAATTTGACTTTATTTTATCATTAGAATCACCTTTTAACATAAATTTATGAATTAAATTTCCAAATAACTTCAAACCCTTTAGAGATAAATAAATACATACATATTGCATATATCAAATCAAATTTAAATCATATATCTATATATATTATAAATTAAGTCACATTTAGAAATTCAAATCAATTAAACTTTTGAAGCAAAACTACAACATGGTCTCTTTACTTCGATACTCGAAAATGAATGTCGATGATGTTGTACTCATCCCCGAAATTATTTTCTAGCGACAAAGAGAAGAGCACTGATTTTTAAAACTTTAAAATTCTTTGGAAACAAATTTATATTTGAAAATTATTTAAATAATAATATATCCTTTTAAGACTTTAAACACAAGGTTTGAAACTATCGAAAATTAAATTCTTAAATTCTTGTTTTAAATTCATTTCTGTTTCCAAATAAATTTATAACCATGTTTATATTCAATTATTTATATAAGACAAAACCAATGGTTTACAAAACAATAAATAAAACCAAACACTATTATCTCTAAACAACTAGTTAAATTTTGAAAATTATACTTATATATATAATATTAGATTTTTCCCAAATAGGAATAAAAAAATTTCAAACAAGGATAGAGATTCAAATTTTGAAGGACTCAAATTAAAGAGAATTTTGATTTAAAGATAAGTTGGAATCAGAAGATCCGATGGTTAAATAACAGAATAAGAAACCAGATAAGTTTATATAAATCGCGGGCAACCTTAACCTGGTCAACCGTGACTTAAAGAGTCAGATCGATGTGGATTTTCTGGGGTAAATCTACATTCGATCTGAAGAGATAGAGTTCAGAATAACCAAAGATACTAGTATCTAAACCGAGGATAAATATAAATCTCCGGTGAATCAATGCTAGTTGTAAAGGAGTTTCACCGCTATATTAGAATATTGGCGAAACCGCCAATTCACTATAAAGTTCATCCTAAGTGGAGTTATGGGATACTCCCGAATCGAAAGAAAAATAAATAGCGAGGGACACGAATGAACTTCGGAACCGCAGGGAACGTTCCAAAATTCAAAAAGGAAGAGATTCAAGCTCGAATGAAAGTGATTCTGTAAATCAAATTTACCATACATTCTAAGTTTTGCCTAGAGCCAAAGCTTTAATACCAGATGTAACGACCCGGTGTTTTCAACCATTTACATCCGCACATGTCGGACTTGAATTGTTCAAAATACCGCGTTGTAAAAATAAATTTGGCAGAACTCAGAATATGCAGTAAATAATTAATCACAGAATCACAGACACAGAATCAGAATACTCGCAGTGGAATTTAAAAATACTTAGTGGTTCATGAAGCCACTATAAATATTCTTACTCAAGTAAAATTTACATAGTCTTAAATCCAAATATAGTTTTAACTTATCAGTAAACAGTCCAAATGTCCACTAGTCTTGATTTCAAAATTTTAGATAAAGAACTGGAAAGGAAGTTTGCCAGCAGCTTGAAAGTGATCTACAGAAATCCTAGCTCCGGGATGAAAACTGAACTGCAACTCAGGCTGACCCGAGCGTAACATAAAACATAAACACTCGAGTCAGGACATACATACTTATATAGTGTAAGCTAATTCAAGTGTACTGTAATATAGAGCAAGTAACTTAAAGGATGCTTGGGACCGCCCATCCTCTAAGGATCCGTTAAACTATTTACTATGTAGTATATTGCGCTATTATAATAGTGTCTAATTGTAAAATAAACTTACTTTTTAATAGCGTTAAGGGGTTACCCATATAGCCCTTAACACAAATAATGCCAATAGTCTATACAGTACCGTAATACCTCCTGATCGGGAAGCTACCAGAGGATACTCCATAGGTACGACACAAATAGAAACTCGTAGGAGGCTCGCTATGGTAGGTGACACGGCACAACTAGGAAATGCCAGGGTAGATATACCAATTGCTATCCGGACCGGTGGAAACGCGTAGCCGCAGTTACCGCCCACCTCGAACAACACTCCCAAATCAAAGGTGCGCACCAAAACAATCACAGGAGTAATAGAATGGCATACGAAGAAGTGCGTTCGATCAGAGGTGCTACCTCATTAATCTGAGAATCGCTCCTGTTTTAGCCACCTTATGCCAACTCACGGGAGTCGGGTCCACGTATTTACCTTAAAGGAACCGTCACCACCATCCTACTTCATTATGGGATCTCCACCGCGTACACGGTTAGTCAAAGTGGTTTTCGGTATCGACAGAGAGTATGTCCATATCCGATCCCGGTCTCTTTGCCAACCAAGCGTTATTATAACCCGTGGTTACAGTTTAAAATGGTATTCGTACTTTAAAATCAAAATATATCTCAAATTCCTTCAATATCAAATATTGATTTAAACTTTCCACTTTATACATACTTTTTAAATTTATTCAATTTATTTGGAATTTATTGCCTTTACCAAATTTTAAAGTTAAATTCTTCCTTTAAATCCATCAAAAAATCAATTTCTTAAAATTTTTCTAATTTCATATTAAATTCCAAAATTTACATCTTTTTCCCAAAATTAATTTCCATACATTTTAAAAGAATCAAATTCCAGTTTCTGCAGCACTTATAAAATGCTACCTAAAGTTTATGGGTTAAACAGTCCAATTTTAAAAGACAGCATTTAAATGCTGTAATAGGTTATTAACTTATCAATTTAGTTTAAATTCCAAATACAACTTATTATCAATTATTTCTTAACTGAAATCTCATCTTAACAAAAATCCATAATTTTTCCAAATAAGTTATATTTATTTATTTAAAATCTTAACTCATTCAAAAATCATTTTTAAATCTTTATAAAAATCCTTTAAATACATTAAACCACAATATTATAAACTTCCATTTAAAAATAATTTTAAAATATTTCAGAAAAATATTATAGGAACCACGGGTCTGTATAAAATTTTCTAGCCTAGGTCAAGTGATACGGATTTATATCATTTCAATCCGCAATTTTAAAAACCCCGGGTTCTATCATTTCAAACCCGCAATCCCAAGTTAAAATTAAACAGTTAACTGAATAAATGCATAATAATCATCGTTTTAGGCCTATCATTTCGGCCTTAACGATTTAAATTTATAGGGAACTTGCAGTGATGATTTAAATCAGTAAATAAACATTTAACAATATAACTGCAGAAATATTACAACAGATAAATAACTGATGAGGTGTCAATTTAAATGGAGTTTAACATCCTACGTTATATTACAGACAGATAACAGTTAAATAATAATTTACACATACACTTGCGATAATTCATAGAAATATAGGCATGTTTGTCTGGTGAGAAAAACTCACCTGATGGCTGCAGAGAGATTTGATTCAAACAAAAATGAAAATCCACCGGAAAAGAAGCGCACAGAGAGTAACGATGAAATATCCCGGAATGTTACGCCTAGATTCAAATCTATAACAAGATCCAAATAAAACCAATACGCGACTTCAATTTACGGTCAAAGCAAATATTAAAAATAGGACGAGAATTAGTTCGACTTGCTCGACCACTCCACTGGGTATACTATCAAAACATAACGAAACTTTTCCTACCCATTACCGAACCATGCCATTTCAAAAATCAAGGTAAAATTTACCTAAAGGCCATCTAAAACAAAATGGTGAAGTTTTTCTCCTATAGGCCGTGATATATGCATGTACAAGTGCATCCAATACTCTACTACCTACAGGCTTATGCACTGTCCCACACAACTATAAAGCATATTGAAGTTATATGCTTTTATATGCAACTAAACATTTCCACCTAACATCTTCTCTGTTATCTGAAGTATTACAGGCTTTCTCCCTTTTTTTTCAACAGAATCTTATATATATATATATATATATATATATATATATAGTTATAAAACATGCACGGATACATCATTTCTTCTTTAAAATTTTTACCATCATCAACGAATAACTACCCAAGTCAGTTACCTAAAACACGGTCAAGATTTCACTAAAAGCCTGCCTATATGATATGCCTATATGCAACTGAAGGCTCACTCACTATGTCAACATGTTATATTCTGATGAACCCTGAAAACTCTCTTTCTCTCCCTCTTTTATATTCTTCTTTACTCTCGTTTTATATTTATTTATTTATTTATTTATTTATTTTTTTAAACATGTCTAACATCCTATGCAAAACAAAACTCACGCAACTCTCTGCCTACAACTTGCGTCTCTCTGCTATCTACTGTTACAAGATGGTAAAACATGCACAGATCATTAGTGATAAGTACATCCAGAATAACACTTACTACATCATAACTACACTAATTCCATAACCTAGCTTCCTACAGGTTATTGACCTGACTTGAATGAATTTGCAAGGTAATGTATTTCTCTTAAGACCTCATCATCAACACACATATCCACTGCTACTAGAAACAAGGTTTTTTTTTTCTTCAAAATATATGTCTCGTAGGAAACTTGGCTGAGCACTAGAGTGGTAGTCAGGGTTGGAGTGGCCGAGCCAAAAGATGGGAAAGAAAAGGAAAAAAAACTGAAGAAGGAAAACGGAGAGGATGCAAAAGAAGAAGAGGAATAGTAATATTACCTGATAGAAGCTTTTCTCCTTGTGGATGATGTTATGCAAGATGAGGAGATAAAATACGAACCAGGCTAATATATTTATAGAGGGGAGAGTTTGCTTTAGATGCAAGAAAACATATATACGTGAAGAAAATCAAAAGGGCTCGGTACAAAAATGGCAACATATCTTGGCATGCCCAAACAATTGATTGATAAAGCAAAATTTCGTACGTTCAAAAGTTTGAATGTGAATACCTTGGCAAGAGATTGAAAAAAAAACGGCAGCATTGATAGAAGATTGAACGTTTTGCAGATAAAGAATTGATTTGAGGCGAAATCAATGGAAAAAGAAAAAGCAAGCAGAGCTCAGTGATTTATTTCCAGTTTTTATCTTGTTTGAATGGATAAGGCTCGTGTGATTTTAGGGACCACGGTTAGCAATTAGATTTGATTTTATATGCGTGATATTCATTGCCAGTTTATGAGTTTTGATTTCAACAATTTTTTTTATTTGATAGTTGCGTGATTGTAGATTGAAGAAACGGCATTTGGAAGAACTGATATTAGGCAAGAGATTGATTTTAGGCAAAAGATATTTGGATGAAAAGGTATATACAAAAGTTTAAAATAAATTTTGACAGTTAAAACAAAAGTAACGTTTGTTATAAAAATCACTAACTGATATTTTAATCGATAAGTATATTTAAATATGATTTTTACTTTATATGCGTGATTATAGGAAGGAAAAATTTTATCTTGAAAAATAAAGGCAGTGGAAACAGAGAGATATAAATAGGAATGTGAGAATTTGAAAACATAGGCAAGGTTAAATTTGAATGCATGAGTTGATTTTAGGCAATCAAATATATTGGTCCATTTAGGTTGCGTGAATAAATGAATACAGTGACATGCTCAAGAAATAAAAAGGTAAGAGGCAAATGCCAAAAATGTTAAAAGAATAAAATTTTGTGTCACGCGCAAAGGAATGCAAAATTGATTTTCTCTCAAATGATATATGCGTGATTTAAGAAGAAATATATGGTATGTTTAAATCAAAAAATGGAAGAGTTGATTATTATCATTATATTT
The DNA here is from genome assembly GCA_030765085.1 of Allium cepa. Lineage (NCBI taxonomy): Eukaryota > Viridiplantae > Streptophyta > Magnoliopsida > Asparagales > Amaryllidaceae > Allium > Allium cepa. Next base: position 759,260,768 of record CM060937.1, on the reverse strand, counting down.
TGAAGAACAGTTACAAACAGATTTGAACGTTTCTCTTTTAAATTCAGATTTGCGTGCTTTTTTTGATGCCTGGATATGCACGTTATTCCTCTGGATTTGAGATAAGGCTTGCGAAAATATTAGTTGCCAGTTATACAAAGCTTTGGATTCTATACTTTATATGCGTGATTAAAGCAAGCGTTGATTTTGTATACAGACCATTGATACGATATTTTAAATACATATGAATGTTGAAATATGATTTTTAAAATACGCCAAACTGACGTAATATAAAACACCCAAAGTTATATAAAAATAACGTTTTTAATTTATACGTTTATTTTGTTACTTATACCATAAATTTTTACGCGTCCTTTAAACGCGAAATTTAACAGTTCATTAATACACTAAATTCTTCAAAATTATTACTTAACAAACTTAATTGGTTTTCACATATTATATATATATACAAAATTCCTTTTATTAAAATTCAAATGGAGTTGTCTTTTAACAAATTTAACCGCTTCACACTTTAAATTTCCATATTTAGTATTTTAAGGAAATGATTTAAATCAAATTATATATGTATATAAATTGGGAAGTAAATTTTACTGGAAAGAGAAAAATAACGGATTAAAGTTCTATACGTTTTCTTATATATAATCTTATATATATATATATATAGTATTTATTCCCTAAATTTACGCGCCCTTTTTAACGCGTAATTTCCCAGTTCATTTATACACAAAAAAATTCAAAATTCTGACCATGCTGAGACTCGAACTCATGACCTGTCATGAATAGCCCAGATGTCTTAACCACCTAAGCTATTAATGTTTTCTTAATTAAAACTTGATTTTGCTAGACATTAAGTTATTTACCATCTTCGACAAAACCCCAAATTTCCAAATTAAAGTTAATTCTTAACCATGTCAAAATTTCAGAGATCTTATTATTTAATTAAAAATTTGGTCAATTGTTTTTTTTATATTTTTAATCACTTTAAATAAACCCCAAAGTTTTTTTTTTTTAAATACAAGTGAAAAATACTTGTAAAAAAAATTGGGTCGTTACACCTTCACAAGCGGAACATCTTTATTTCGAAGTCGTTTAACCTCAGAAGCTATAATTCGAATAGGATGCTGCTCATAAGTTAAATTCGGCGAAACTTCAATTTCTTCCACAACAGCAGGCTCAAGAATAGAATCGGAATCCCGAAGGCATTTCCGTAATTGAGAAACGTGAAATACGTCATGCATAGCAGAAAACTGAGCCGGCAATGCAAGGCGATAAGCCATGGAACCAATACGTTCAGTGATAGGAAATGGCCCAATATATCGAGGTGCTAACTTCCCCGATCGACTGAAACGTACAACACCCTTCATAGGTGAAACACGAATAAAAACAGGATCTCCAACAGAAAATTCTAATTTCCTTCTTCGATTATCAGCATAGGATTTTTGTCTACTCTGGGCTTCTTTCATCCTATGTCGAATAAGTTCAATCTTCTCTGTGGAGTCTCGAATAAAATCTGGACCTAAAACCAGCTTCTCACCGGCCTCAAGCCAACAAGAAGGAGATCGGCAGGGCCTTCCGTAGAGTGCCTCGAAAGGTGCCATACCAATACTAGATTGGAAGCTATTATTATAGGAAAATTCAACAAGTGAAATATGATCTTCCCAACTTCCACCAAAATCAAGCACACAAGCACGAAGAAGATCTTCAAGAGTTTGATTCACACGCTCGGTTTGTCCATCGGTTTAACGTAAAATTAATGTAGTAACGTGCAACTCATGTTTGCACGCACAATACCAAATAAACAAAGAAAGCATTCTATTATATCTTTAATTAAGATATTTTAAAACAACTAAAATCTAATCAGATATGATTAGCACCACAAAAAACCAGCAAGAATTTCAACAAATCAAACCACTGGTTAAACAACATAATGAAATTAAATTCATTTTCATATTTCGATTTTTAAATCAAAATAATTATCAGCTGTACTCAGCGAAGCAGTCTCACTGTTTTCGCTGCGCACTCTGATAAACAAAACACAATTCACTTTTATTTTTAAATACAGATATTTAAAAATTTCATCAAAATTTCAAAACTTTAGTTTTGACTCAAAGCACAATAAAACATCGACTGATAGTTGTAACACATGTTCCATCTATGTTATGTTTTATATTATGTCCATAAACCCCAAGCTCCGATACCAACTGTAACGCCCCACCTCTATGCTCACAATAACAAAGAGTATTAAAAGGAATACTGTCCGTTATTACGAAGAATAAGGCTGGATAGGAGCGACCATCCGTAGTTAGCCCTTACACTAGCATTGGTTTATCTCGATAGGAGTGGTATATATTTTTTATTTTTCATCACTTATTTATTTACTCCCATCGACATACCCAATTCCAATATAAAACGAACTACGATGGTTCATAATAGTTTAGGACAATAAATATAATAATAACACAGAAAATATAAATGCGGAACACAGATTAAATAGAAAGTCTTATATATATAATAACTGATGTCAGTTACAATACAAGTGATACAATACATATGATACAACTATAATGTCGACTCTGGAAGTTACATATACAAGTACATTATCGTAAATAATATACATGAATATACAACATCCTATACTAAGACAACGACTACTCCAAAAAGTAAGAAAAGACTTCATAGCTCTAGCAGCAATCCAAAGTAAGATATCAACAACCTGTAAATACTCGTTCTGACCAGAGTATTATATTCAAAATAAAATAATACACGGGTCAGTCCAATTCAAACTCGGTTATTAATGCACAGAAGCAATAATAATTAAATAATGAATAGACGACAGTCACAATAAATCTCGTATATCCGATCCTTAAATAAAGAAATCGGATAACGATAAATATAACCCTTAACAGTGTTAAACAGTAAATCAGCAGATTCAAATTATCAACAAAGATATGTGAATAGAATATCAATGAAGATAATATGGAAAACATCAAAATTTCCTAATCGACAATTAACAACAAAATCATCAAATTAAACCAATCAAAATATGATTCAAAACATATTGAATTGAATAAACGAAACAGTTCAAACAATTTAAATATCAATTAAAATGACAATTCGAGTAGGGCTGCAGTACACGCACGCGTGCACTGCCTTCCCACTACAGCATATGGAATATGCAAAAGATCAATAAGTCAAAACAAAACAGAATATGATAAAAGCCATACCGTGTGGCTGCAGTTCACGCTTGCGTGCACTGCCTTGCTACAACAGTGATGATGTACCCAAAAATCAACGAACCAAAATCAATGAAGATTCAAATACTGAATTGGATAAACAAAACAATTCCAACAATTGAAATATCAATTAAACCGTCAATACCGTGTGGCTGCAGTACACGCACGCGTGCACTGCCTCGCCACAACAGCATATGAAGTCATCACAACACCAAATGCCAACAGTACATCGAAACCGCAGAGGTCAAGTCGCGACTCTCGTGACTCAACACAACTACAACAAAATGAATCAGAAATCACATCCCAAAGGATGACTATTCAAAGAACTGCATATAATCACTCAACGGTGAAATGAAACTGCAACCGAATAGAAAGTGTTTACACAACAGTCCAACCATCAAGCTCAAATATGAAGTACACATGAAATGCACATGTCAACAGTCAAAGGCATGCACCAGTGAACCAAGCTACTATATAATGAAACAAGCTACTGTGCAACAGCCCTGATATGCAACTCACTGAAATGTGGACAATGGAGCACATAGCTACATGAAGACTAGACAACATAATGCAAATGGGCTCATGTGGGACAAACGGAGCCTACAAGTTTACACGACAGTAAAGTAGGAATGCCACGACATCAGAGGCGACTTCAACATAGCAGTGACAACAATGCAGACCGGACTATAGTGATGCAATATACAAAGGGTTAATAACATACATATCTATCAATAAGAATTACTGGAGCAAATGCACAAATATAGGATGCTATGCACAGCAAAGGTTACATGTGCGACGGCCTCAATAATACAATGGCATGTACAAAACCCAATACAGGGAACTACATGACGAGTAGGTATACAAATGAATGCATCATCAACCAAAGAAGGCAACAGTAAAGTTAACAAGCCTCGACAAAAATCAAAATGTATAATTGCCACTTGAAACTGGACAGTGTACTCTCAACCAGAAGCAGGGGACACAAGTGCAGTGGTGTAAACATGGACACGAACAAGCTCAACTCGAGTTAATGCACCACAACAGTACCGAAATAAGGCAACAAGTACTCGATACAACTATTTTATATGTAAATGCAATACTCATATAACCATCAGGTTAAAACATGCAGGTGAAAAATAAACCAAGAGAGTGACATGAACAGAGATATAACATGTATACACTGTAAAATTTGACAGTGCAAATATCATACCCGAGAACAAAGTCCATAGTACACTCAATTCAACTACAATTACACAACAGGAACGAGTTAAAAATGAAATCGGTGCTATCAAAAAGTTTCGTTTATACGAATTTGATTAAGTTTATATATTTCAACGCTTCTTTCTATGATAGGTATAGAATTTATAAGAGGGCCTTAGTACATGAAAAATCCAAATATTCTTCACTGTGTTTTCTCCAAATCACAAATTTGAATTCTAATATAAACTTTATACTTCTGAAAGTAAAAACATATACTCGAATTTGAGTTTCTGTGCATTTGAAACTATATATTTTCAAAGTCCCTAATGTTATACATAATCATATATGCAGCAGAGAAAATAACAATTGTAACAGACGTAACCAAAGCCACAAGTCAATCATGAAACATCAACAACCTTATGATACAAGTGTCAAAGACAAAATGGCCGAAGCCCTACAGCAGCAAGTGAATCGACAAGGACACAGTGCTACCAAAGGCGATGAACAACATAGCCAAAACCAAACAAAAACAACATCATCAAACTCAAAATCAAAAATCATCAAAGCCAGAAATTCAACAATTTATACAAACTCGATAAAGACAGAGAAATTATCAACATCGAAGCAACATGGAACGGCCGAAAAATCAAGCAACGAACTCAAACAATTTTATAGAACGAAAATCACAAAAAAATCAAACCCTACAAACTGGAGATTGACTAGATGTGAGTAATAAATATTACTCACCTGCATCGGAGCAGCGACGAGCTCAATCATGAAGCCGCGAGCATCTCAAGAGGGATCGGTAATCGGCGCGGCTTCAAAGTAAAAGCCCTAATTTGGACAGAGGAACGAATGAAATAAACAAAGCCGCCATTGTTAATTTTTTTCGTTTATTTTGGTGTAGGGTTTTAGAATGAAAAAGGGAATGAAAGAGGAACGGGTCCAATTGGAATAAAAAGGGAACGACCAAAATTTTATAAAGGAGATAATGTTCTAATTTTTTTCTCCAGAGAATTCAAACTGGATTCAAAACTTAAATTAGCAATTAGCCAACAGATTAATAGTCTAATGACGATAATATAATAATTGCGAAATCCCGGGTTGTTACAGACTCCCCTCCTTATAAAAGTTGCGTCCCCGCAATTTTCATAAGTAAAGTCGTCAATAACAATTATTTTTGTAACATAAACTGGTTAAGCTAGAAAAATAAAAGTCGGGAATACAAACGTCAAAGAAATCTTTTAATTCTCTAAAAGAAATTCACAATTTCTCAACAAAATCTAACTATCAATTGGATTATCAGAAAACAACAAAACTGAATTGATGCAATCATCAACAATATTCAATTCTCAAATCAACAAATATTCGATTATCAAAAACGATAATCAAATCTCAAATCAACAAATATTCGATTATCAAAGACGATAATCAGAACTCATAACATCAAATATCCAATTATCACAAGCGATAATCAGAAACAACAAATATCCGATTATCAAAAACAATAATTAAATCTCAAATCAACAAATATTCGATTATCAAAAACAATAACCAAATCTCAAATCAACAAATATTTGATTATCAAAAACGATAATCAAATCTCACATCAACAAATACTCGATTATCAAAAACGATAACCAAATCTCAAATCAACAAATATTTGATTATCAAAAACGATAATCAAATCTCACATCAACAAATATTCGATTATCAAAAACGATAGTCAAATCAACAAATATTCGATTATCAAAAACGATACTCAAATCAACAAATATTCGATTATCAAAAACGAAAATCAAATCAACAATTATACGATTATCAAAAAAAATAATCAAATCAACAAATATTCGATTATCAAAAATGATAATCAAATCTCACACCAAATCTCAAATCAACAAATATTCGATTATCAAAAACGATAATCAAATCAACAAATATTCGATTATCAAAAACGATAATCAAATCAACAAATATTCAATTATCAAAAACGAAAATCAAATCAACAATTATTCGATTATCAAAAACGATAATCAAATCAACAAATATTCGATTATCAAAAACGATAATCAAATCTCACACCAAATCTCAAATCAACAAATATTCGATTATCAAAAACGATAATCAAATCAACAAATATTTGATTATCAAAAACGAAAATCAAATCAACAATTATTCGACTATCAAAAACGATAATCAAATCAACAAATATTCGATTATCAAAAACGATAATCAAATCTCAAATCAACAAATATTCGATTATCAAAAACGATAATCAAATCAACAAATATTTGATTATCAAAAACGATAATTAAATCTCAAATCAACAAATATTCGATTATCCAAAACGATACTCAAATCTCAAATCAACAAATATTCGATTATCAAAAACAATTAACAAATCAACAAATATTTGATTATAAAAAACGATAATCAAATCATCAGATATATAATTATCAAAAACGATAATAAAAAACAACAAATATCTAATTATCAAAAATGATAATCAGAAACATCAAATATCTAATTATCAAAAACGATAATCAGAAACATTAAATATCTAATTATCAAAAACGATAATCAGAAACATCAAATATCTAATTACCTGCAGAATCTAACAAATATCTAGAAATCAATTAAGATACTCTAGAAAATCAACAAAAAAGGTTGGATCGATCCCATCAGATGGCGAGTTTTTAGCTACGCCGCACGTGCATCTCAGAGTGGCCGAAGCCTACCAAGTACTCAACATAATTTTTGGCGCCCATCAGATTGACCCGAAGGTCCGCAGAGTGACCCGAAGGTCTAGTACTGGTATTTGACCCGAAGGTCCGCGGAGTGGCCCGAAAACCCAACAAATGACCTGGCGGTCCAGCAGAGTGGCCGAAAGCCCAACAAAAGACCCGGAGGTCCAGCAGAGTGGCCCGAAAGCCAAATAAAATCATCAGAATCATCAAAACAGCAGATATTTCAATTAACGAGTCCGGAATTAACCAAAATAGCAAACGCAGTCCCATAACCACGAGTTTTACTAAAACATTTAATTCTCTTCATCGTTTCCTTCAAAGTGAAAAATGGTGTATTCAAAAAATATAACATTTCACATTCTCAAACGGACAAGTCCGGAATTAAGCAAATCAGTAAAAGAAAGGGGTCATAGTCCTCGATTTCGCTGAAACGTTTAAATCGCTTGCTCACTCTTTTGAAAACGAAAACTGCAAAACTTCTGAAAACAATTTCATTTATTTTATGTAACGACCCGCTATTTTGGACTATTCGCATCCGCACATGTCGGACTTGAATAATTCAAAATACCGAATTGTTAATTTTAAAATTTGGCAAAACTCAGATATACAGTAAATAAATAATCACAGAATCACAGGCACAGAGTAATAATATGCAGTGGAAGTAAAAGAGATAGTAGTTCATGAAGCTACTATATAAATATATAAGATACATCAGAGTTTACAACAGAAGAGAAATATGATACATCAAGTACAAATCAGAATACATCACTGGAATCATCGAATACTGAAAGCAGAATAGATATCTGCATCTTCAAGCAAAGCTCCAACTCCAAAGGTGAGCCCTGAATACTGGTACACTCAGTCTGACCCGAGCGTAAAGCAAAACACAAAACACTCGAGTCAGGATTAATATTCTCATATCAATAAATCAAACTCAAGTGAAATAGCAATCGAAATACAAGTAACTCAAAGGATGTTGGAATCACCATCCTTTAAGGATCCGTTAAACTATCTACTAGGTAGTAATGTACGCTAGGTAAATAATGTCTATCAGTAATATAAAATATCAAAATAGTGTTAAGGCGTTACCATTATCCCACTTAACACGTTTTTATAAGCATTATAGTCTATACAACACTGTAAACTCCACCGTAAATTAGTGGGATATCAGGGAGTACTCCATAGGTATAACACAAAACAAATTCGTAGTGGTCGCGTATATGGGAATACAAGTATGACAAGGCACAAGAGGCAATACCCAAGGTAGTGAAACTACCGTTCGCCTGATCCGGACTGGTGAGAACGCATCGCCGCAGCGATCGCAACACCGCGAAACAACACTCCTGAAAAGTACGAGGGTGCACCAATCAATCACAAATAATGAGTAGTAGTTACGAAGAAGTGTGTTCGCTCGAGGTGGCTAACCCCATTTGGCCCGGCACGGCTCCTGATTTTAGTCATTTCCAATTTGACACAAGTGTCAAGGCTATCCATTATCGTTCTCTTTCTTCAGTCATCACGTACATCAATCCAACCACTTCATTCTGGATCATCACTCCACGTATTGTTATTAAAGTGGTTTTCGGTTTAGATAGAGAGTATATCCATAACCGATTCCGGTTTCTTTAATAACTTCCGTAATTATTACACCGATTGGTCGTTTAATAAATTTCAAAAACCAAATCAATTCAATTTCAATTTCAATTCGTAAATCAACATTTCGTTTGTCTTTCTAAATCAATTTCCAAAGTTTACGTTTCAAACTTCCAAATTACCATTTCAAAATCTTACAATTCGATTTCAACTTTTATTAAAACAATTCAAATATTGATTCAAGTTCGTATATACATTTCATTTCGAAATCATTTGAATAAATTAATTCAACACTCAAATCAATTTCAAATACATTTATCGATTTCATTCAATATTCATTGAGTAAATTTAACATTCAAACAATTCCAATTTAAATTTCCAATTCATTAAACCACTTTCTTAAGTTCAACTTATTCTATCAAGCTTACAAATTAAATTTGAATTAAACTTGTCGAATCCAATTCCTTAAATTACAAGCCTTACCTTTTGTTTCAATAAAATGCATTAATTTCTTGTTTAAGAGATTCAATTTCATTTATTTATTTACTTAGTTACAAGTTTCAAAACTTAATAAATAAAACTAACTTTCACATATTCGAGAAGTTCGATTTCACTTATTTAATTATTTAAATATTTTCCAACTTTAATAAATAAAGAACTCAATTTCATTTATTAACGAGGTTCAAATCCACTTATTCAAATGATCAATTTTTCTTATCAAAGAGTTCAATTTTTATTCAATTTTCAAATAATTCAATCTTATTCAATTATTAAATAATTTCAACTTAATTATAAATTCAAACTTAATTATTAAATCATTTCAAACTTAATTCAATGAATAATTCCAAATTTAGTTGTGAAATAATTAAATTCAAACAACGTTCTTTCATCAGTTATTACATTAATATTTTGTTTCAGATTTCAATATTAACATTTTCCATTTATCAAAATTTACGTTCCAAATTTTATTTCAAAACCTTATTATTCAAATAAAATCTTTATTTTATTTCAAATCAAATTATTGACCAATCGATTTATTTAATTCTCTATCCTAAGTCAAGTTCATTTTGGGTATTTATCATTTCAACCTGATTCCAATTCAATTCACAAATCAAAGCATAGTAAAGGGAACTTGCAGTGTGATAACAGGGATGGTGTCAAAGTAAATAAACAAGCAATAACACAATCAATAACAATCCAATAATTAATTCAAATAATCCCGAAAAATCGTATTAATTCGCATTGTTATTTGTGCGAATTAATATAATTATCTCTAGAATCTACACTATCATTTCATGTAGATTAAAGATTATTACATTACGGTTTTTCCCACTTGTCGTTCAGTTTCAATTTCAAATTTAATACTACGCCAATTAATCCAATATACGTTCCAGGGTTCAAAGTAAAATTTATCAAATTCTACGTGTCAATTAACTTAACAATTAAATTGGGTCATATTATTCAAATTAACTAATCAAATTCAATACATACGTCAATTCACAATTTTAAACTATCCTACGTCAAATTCAATTGCATAATATTCATCACTTTATACATTATAATTTAACATCCAATATAAACAACAAACAATCAATCAATTATCAACCAAACTGGATTATTATTGCATACATAAAAGATAACGGTGTCAGATGTCAAAGGTGAACTGATACATAAATAACAGTGCAATAAATAACAGCGGTATATTTCAATTGTCGTTTCAATTGAAATCAAATTTAATAAATAAAAGAATATTAATCGTAAGTGATTGCTCACCTTTCGAGGCTAGAGAATATAGAAGATGACGCGGATACGCACACTGACACGAACACTGAAATCTGAATGACGAATTGAAGCAAAGCAAAATCGGCACGAATTCAACGATCCAGCTGATAATAAGAATAGATGGAACGCATTAGAACGGGGTCGATGAAGATAATTGGTATAAGTGAACCCATATATAACTATAGATAACTGTTTATATACAAAGATCATATTTAAATTTAAACACATATTAAATTAAATACAAATATATATTCAAAGTCCATTGTCTTTTTTTTTTTTTTTTTTTATAGACACATATAAACAACATATCTTCATAATAATTTTGAAATAAATACACATATCTACTCTCCAACTATTAATTTTAGTGTAAGCATAATATATTATATAAATATACCTATTTCCAAAATACTAATATATATGTATACTTAAACTTACATACAAATTTCAAAACTCAAAATAAAGTACGTATATCTACAATAACAGACTCACGCATACCTACATTTTGCCAATATAAATATAATGTATAATATATACCACTTTCTATATACAATGAAATAACAGGTACGCATGATGATATATGTAAAATTCCAAATGTAACACTTCTCTTATCTGTACCTCTTTTTTATTTTATTTTATATATTTTTTTTTTTTACAGGGAAGATAATGGCAACATTTGTAATGTTTGAATACGTTGATGTGTGTTGCAACATACTTGTTTCTTATGCATGCTTATTGCTTGCGTGGTCATATCTTTATAAAACAAAACTCTCATAAACAAATATACACCCTATATTTATATATAACCTTTCCTTTAAACAATGTAACAAGATTCTAAATTATAATATACTGTACTGAACCATAATACACTAACGGGTATATGCACCTTTATATATAAATGTATAAACTATTAGTTATGCATAACCACTCATATGCAAATATATAATACTATACATACCTTCAACTTGAAATATAGCGAAGACGGCTGAGACTTGGCGAGGAGGCGCTGCTGGTGGTAGGCGAAGACGGAGTTCGGCAAGATGAAGGCACAAAGAGAAGGAAAAATGAGAGCAAGAGGACGAGTGGGCCTGGACTGGTGGTAGGCGAAGACGGAGTTCGGCAGCGGTGGTGGCCGAGGCTAGGGCATTGGCTACATGGCGATGTGCTTCGGCTCACGGTGGTTGTGACGTTGACTGGATTTAGGAGAATGTGAGAGTAATGTAAAATGGAAGAGATGGAGTCAGTTTTGAATTGATGCTTGTGTCATGGCAGAGGGAGGGGAGAAGGCGAATAAGGTGGAAGCAACTGTATAGGACCAAAGAATATGGTAGCTTGAATAATAATATGACTATATACGTTACTTCCTTTTCCAAAGCTAACTGAACCAGAAACGAAGAGTCTACATGAGTTTAACGATAAAATATAAATTGAAATCTTGGAATGGTAAAAGTCAGAAATTTATGTTTTTGGAATACTAAAAGAAATAGCTGTTTTTTTTTTTTGGATCAAGCAGTAAACAGATGAAGGGCATAAGAAAACCAGTTAAACTAGCTACCGGCACGACTAATCGTTTCACGATTTCCGACGCGTACCTGGCCCCGAAATGCGCAAACGAATATACTGTTGAAATCAGTATGATAAGACGATCAAAACGGTATAAAGATATCGGTGGTACGATTGAATTATAAAAATATGAAATTTTATACTATGGAAAATGCATAAAAATCGCAGAAAAATAAGATCGACGGAGCCAAAGATGTCCGAATTTGGAAAAACGACCAACTGACAACTTGCTCAAAAGATGGTTTAGAATTTTTCTATGTAAAAATATTTTGGTTTTGAAAACGTTTTATTTTCATTGCTTTTTAACTGATAAAATTGAAGTAAATTTACGCGCGAAATAAACTTTCATATTTTCGGACGAAAATTTACCAGTTGCTATGTTTATCTATACACATTTCAAATACCAAATTTATATTTTAAAATTTTATCGTTTAAAATTTCACAAAAATTTCAATAAAATACATTACTAAACCGATTAAATTTACGGGTCGTTACATTCTCCCCCACTCAAAACTTTTCGTCCCCGAAAAGGAAGGAGGTAGGAGAATAAAAAAAAAAAAAAATAGACTTGAGTTACATAATAACAATTAATTTAGACCGTATAAATTTCATTTTAAATAATTTATATTCCCAATTTGTTTAAATTCAAGATTTCATTAAATTGATTTGATTTCACATTTATTAATGTTAGGTACAAAATGTTTCTTTCAAATGAAATTGAATTTAAATTCAATTAATTCAAGATATTCCCTTAAGTTGATTCAATTCAATTTATTAACTTTCAAAACAAAATCTTCTTCTATTAATCATACCTATTATTTATCTAACTTGTTATTTTATTTATCTCCATAAATATTTTATAATTAAAATTTTAGTGAATAACATTTATTATACACACTCACTTTTTATTTATGAAGACAATTTATATTGTATATTATCCAATTATCTAAACTTAACCATTTCAAAGATCGTAATTTGAATAGTCATTTATTATAATCATAGTTTATTTGATAAATTAATTCTTCTTAATTTCAAATTATTTTTAAATTTATTTTACTTAAGATATCTTATCACCTATATATTAAGTATATTTACATTCATTATAACTACTAAAATTTATTTAAAAAAATTCTTTGACATCATTTATATTGTATAATATCCAATTACATAATTACGTTTTGAAAATTTAGGTAAATTATATTGAATGCAATTGAGTATTATCCAAATAAAATTTCTAATTCAATTCTCTCAAGTTTAAATATTAATTCAAAATTTGGTTTCATTTATAATCGAAATCATCTTTTTACCCAAATTTTAAGAATTAAATTTTTGATTGACTTCAAACAGTTTAGAGATAATTGTGTATATACTATATATCAAATCAAATTAAATTTAAAATAATATACCTATATATATATATAAATCAAATCATATTTAAGAATTTAAATCGATTTAATTTCCAAACAAAACTGTAGCAAAGCTACAAATTGGTCTCTCCACTTCGAAACTCGAAAATGAATGTCGATGATGCGGCCGTCATCACCGAAATTATTTTCCAGCGACAAAGAGAAGAGCTCTAATTTAATCATTTAAAATTCTTTGAAAACCATTCTTATTCGAAAATAGATCAAATAATATACATTTAAAATTTTAAAACCATAGTTCGAAATTATCGAAAATTAAATTCTCAGTTTCTTGATTTAAATTCATTACCATTTCCAAATAAACTATAGACCATGTTTTTATTTCAATTATTTACATATGAGAGAAAACCAATGGTTTAGGTGACATATTAAAATCCAATATTATTTATTAACAAACAATTAAATTAGCTATCAAAATTCAGAAGATTATACTTATACATATAATATAATTATTCAAAATTTATTTCATTTACCAAATTTGAAACAATATCGTGTCAGTTTGTTCTATTCAAGTGTTTTGGAAATCCTATCGATAGCGTTGATCAGACGAATCGATCGGAAATCCAAATCAACATCAACAACTCAAACAACATAATATATTAAACATTTTTAATATTAACTAACAAATACACTTCTTGCTCGACGATACGAGGATGAATTTCAAAATAAGAATAGAGATTCAAATTTGATGGAAACCAAATCAAAGAGAATTTTGATTCGATAATAAGTTCGAAACAGAAGATAAGATAATTCAATTAACAAATTTGAGAGATGGATAAGCTTATTTAATTCATGGGCAACCTTAACCGTTGTCGACCGTAACTTCAAGGATAAGATCGATGCAGAACTCCGAGGCAAATCTACCTTCGATCTCAATAAATAGAATTCTGGTATAGCAGGAGATGGATAACATCTTAAACCGAGGATACAGAAATCTCCGGTAAATCGATGTCTATCGTAAAGGAGTTTCACCCTTTTACAAATTATTCGAAAGTTGGCGAGACCGCCGATTCATTATAAAGGTCATTCGAAGTGGAGATATGGATACTCCGGAATCCAGACGAATACGAATAGTGAGGGACAAAAATGAATTTCGGAACTGTAGGGATCGTTCCAAAATTCAAAGGAATTAATTTAAAGGAAGAGATTGAAACTCGAATGAGAGTGATTCTGTAAATACATTTACCATATATACTAAGTTCTGCCTAGAGCTACCAAAAGCTCTGATACCAACTGTAACGACCCGCTATTTTGGACTATTCGCATCCGCACATGTTGGACTTGAATAATTCAAAAAACCGAATTGTTAATTTTAAAATTTGGCAAAACTCAGATATACAGTAAATAAATAATCACAGAATCACAGACACAGAGTAATAATATGCAGCGGAAGTAAAAGAGATAGTAGTTCATGAAGCTACTATATAAATATATAAGATACATCAGAGTTTACAACAGAAGAGAAATATGATACATCAAGTACAAATCAGAATACATCACTGGAATCATCGAATACTGAAAGCAGAATAGATGTCTGCATCTTCAAGCAAAGCTCCAACTCTAAAGGTGAGCCCCGAATACTGGTACACTCAGTCTGACCCGAGCGTAAAGCAAAACACAAAACACTCGAGTCAAGATTAATATTCTCATATCAATAAATCCAACTCAAGTGAAATAGCAATCGAAATACAAGTAACTCAAAGGATGTTGGAATCACCATCCTTTAAGGATCCGTTAAACTATCTACTAGGTAGTAATGTACGCTAGGTAAATAATGTCTATCAGTAATATAAAATATCAAAATAGTGTTAAGGCATTACCATTATCCCCCTTAACACGTTTTTATAAGCATTATAGTCTATACAGCACTGTAAACTCTACCGTAAACTAGTGGGATATCAGGGAGTACTTCATAGGTATAACACAAAACAAATTCGTAGTGGTCGCGTATATGGGAATACAAGTATGACAAGGCACAAGAGGCAATACCCAAGGTAGTGAAACTACCGTTCGCCTGATCCGGACTGGTGAGAACGCATCGCCGCAGCGATCGCAACACCGCGAAACAACACTCCTGAAAAGTACGAGGGTGCACCAATCAATCACAAATAATGAGTAGTAGTTACGAAGAAGTGTGTTCGCTCGAGGTGGCTAACCCCATTTGGCCCTGCACGGCTCCTGATTTTAGTCATTTCCAATTTGACACAAGTGTCAAGGCTATCCATTATCGTTCTCTTTCTTCAGTCATCACGTACATCAATCCAACCACTTCATTCTGGATCATAAATCCACGTATTGTTATTAAAGTGGTTTTCGGTTTAGATAGAGAGTATATCCATAACCGATTCCGGTTTCTTTAATAACTTCCGTAATTATTACACCGATTGGTCGTTTAATAAATTTCAAAAACCAAATCAATTCAATTTCAATTTCAATTCGTAAATCAACATTTCGTTTGTCTTTCTGAATCAATTTCCAAAGTTTACGTTTCAAACTTCCAAATTACCATTTCAAAATCTTATAATTCGATTTCAACTTTTATTAAAACAATTCAAATATTGATTCAAGTTCGTATATACATTTCATTTCGAAATCATTTGAATAAATTAATTCAACACTCAAATCAATTTCAAATACATTTATCGATTTCATTCAATATTCATTGAGTAAATTTAACATTCAAACAATTCCAATTTAAATTTCCAATTCATTAAACCACTTTCTTAAGTTCAACTTATTCTATCAAGCTTACAAATTAAATTTGAATTAAACTTGTCGAATCCAATTCCTTAAATTACAAGCCTTACCTTTCGTTTCAATAAAATGCATTCATTTCTTGTTTAAGAGATTCAATTTCATTTATTTATTTACTTAGTTACAAGTTTCAAAACTTAATAAATAAAACTAACTTTCACATATTCGAGAAGTTCAATTTCACTTATTTACTTATTTAAATATTTTCCAACTTTAATAAATAAAGAAATCAATTTCATTTATTAACGAGGTTCAAATCCACTTATTCAAATGATCAATTTTTCTTATCAAAGAGTTCAATTTTTATTCAATTTTCAAATAATTCAATCTTATTCAATTATTAAATAATTTCAACTTAATTATAAAGTCAAACTTAATTATTAAATCATTTCAAACTTAATTCAATGAATAATTCCAAATTTAGTTGTGCAATAATTAAATTCAAACAACGTTCTTTCATCAGTTATTACATTAATATTTTGTTTCAGATTTCAATATTAACATTTTCCTTTTATCAAAATTTACGTTCCAAATTTTATTTCAAAACCTTATTATTCAAATAAAATCTTTATTTTATTTCAAATCAAATTATTGACCAATCGATTTATTTAATTCTCTATCCTAAGTCAAGTTCATTTTGGGTATTTATCATTTCAACCCGATTCCAATTCAATTCACAAATCAAAGCATAGTAAAGGGAACTTGCAGTGTGATAACAGGGATGGTGTCAAAGTAAATAAACAAGCAATAACACAATCAATAACAATCCAATAATTAATTCAAATAATCCCGAAAAATCGTATTAATTCGCATTGTTATTTGTGCGAATTAATATAATTATCTCTAGAATCTACACTATCATTTCATGTAGATTAAAGATTATTACATTACTGTTTTTCCCACTTGTCGTTCAGTTTCAATTTCAAATTTAATACTACGCCAATTAATCCAATATACGTTCCAGGGTTCAAAGTAAAATTTATCAAATTCTACGTGTCAATTAACTTAACAATTAAATTGGGTCATATTATTCAAATTAACTAATCAAATTCAATACATACGTCAATTCACAATTTTAAACTATCCTACGTCAAATTCAATTGCATAATATTCATCACTTTATACATTATAATTTAACATCCAATATAAACAACAAACAATCAATCAATTATCAACCAAACTGGATTATTATTGCATACATAACAGATAACGGTGTCAGATGTCAAAGGTGAACTGATACATAAATAACAGTGCAATAAATAACAGCTGTATATTTCAATTGTCGTTTCAATTGAAATCAAATTTAATAAATAAAAGAATATTAATCGTAAGTGATTGCTCACCTTTCGAGGCTAGAGAATATAGAAGATGACGCGGATACGCACACTGATACGAACACTGAAATCTGAATGACGAATTGAAGCAAAGCAAAATCGGCATGAATTCAACGATCCAGCTGATAATAAGAATAGATGGAACGCATTAGAACGGGGTCGATGAAGATAATTGGTATAAGTGAACCCATATATAACTATAGATAACTGTTTATATACAAAGATCATATTTAAATTTAAACACATATTAAATTAAATACAAATATATATTCAAAGTCCATTGTCTTTTTATTTTTATTTTTTTATAGACACATATAAACAACATATCTTCATAATAATTTTGAAATAAATACACATATCTACTCTCCAACTATTAATATTAGTGTAAGCATAATATATTATATAAATATACCTATTTCCAAAATACTAATATATATGTATACTTAAACTTACATACAAATTTCAAAACCCAAAATAAAGTACGTATATCTACAAAAAAGACTCACGCATACCTACATTTTGCCAATATAAATATAATGTATAATATATACCACTTTCTATATACAATGAAATAACATGTACGCATGATGATATATGTAAAATTCCAAATGTAACACTTCTCTTATCTGTACCTCTTTTTTATTTTATTTTATATATATTTTTTTTTCCAAGGAAGATAATGGCAACATTTGTAATGTTTGAATACGTTGATGTGTGTTGCAACATACTTGTTTCTTATGCATGCTTATTGCTTACGTGGTCACATCTTTATAAAACAAAACTCTCATAAACAAATATACACCCTATATTTATATATAACCTTTCCTTTAAACAATGTAACAAGATTCTAAATTATAATATACTGTACTGAACCATAATACACTAACGGGTATATGCACCTTTATATATAAATGTATAAACTATTAGTTATGCATAACCACTCATATGCAAATATATAATACTATACATACCTTCAACTTGAAATATAGCGAAGACGGCTGAGACTTGGCGAGGAGGCGCTGCTGGTGGTAGGCGAAGACGGAGTTCGGCAAGATGAAGGCACGAAGAGAAGGAAAAATGAGAGCAAGAGGACGAGTGGGCCTGGACTGGTGGTAGGCGAAGACGGAGTTCGGCAGCGATGGTGGCCGAGGGCATTGGCTACATGGCGATGTGCTTCGGCTCACGGTGGTTGTGACGTTGACTGGATTTAGGAGAATGTGAGAGTAATGTAAAATGGAAGAGATGGAGTCGGTTTTGAATTGATGCTTGTGTCATGGCAGAGGGAGGGGAGAAGGCGAATAAGGTGGAAGTAACTGTATAGGACCAAAGAATATGGTAGCTTGAATAATAATATGACTATATACGTTACTTCCTTTTCCAAAGCTAACTGAACCAGAAACGAGGAGTCTACATGAGTTTAACGATAAAATATAAATTGAAATCTTGGAATGGTAAAAGTCAGAAATTTATGTTTTTGGAATACTAAAAGAAATAGCTGTTTTTTTTTTTTTTTTTTTGGATCAAGCAGTAAACAGATGAAGGGCATAAGAAAACCATCAGTTAAACTAGCTACCGGCACGACTAATCGTTTCACGATTTCCGACGCGTACCTGGCCACGAAATGCGCAAACGAATATACTGTTGAGATCAGTATGATAAGACGATCAAAACGGTATAAAGATATCGGTGGTACGATTGAATTATAAAAATTTGAAATTTTATACTACGGAAAATGCATAAAAATCGCAGAAAAATAAGATCGACGGAGCCAAAAATGTCCGAATTTGAAAAAACGACCAACTGAC
This sequence comes from Allium cepa, assembly GCA_030765085.1. NCBI lineage: Eukaryota > Viridiplantae > Streptophyta > Magnoliopsida > Asparagales > Amaryllidaceae > Allium > Allium cepa. The sequence continues at coordinate 759,241,336 of CM060937.1, read as the reverse complement.
AACTTGCTCAAAAGATGGTTTAGAATTTTTCTATGTAAAAATATTTTGGTTTTGAAAACGTTTTATATTCATTGCTTTTTAACTGATAAAATTGAAGTAAATTTACGCGCGAAATAAACTTTCATATTTTCGGACGAAAATTTACCAGTTGCTATGTTTATCTATACACATTTCAAATACCAAATTTATATTTTAAAATTTTATCGTTTAAAATTTCACAAAAATTTCAATAAAATACGTTACTAAACCGGTTAAATTTACGGGTCGTTACATTTTATAAAAGTAATAACTTACATTCTCAAACGAACAAGTCCAGAATTAAGCGAATCAGTAAAAGAAAGGGGTCATAGTCCTCGATTTTGCTGAAACGTTTAAATCGCTTTCTCACTCTTTTGAAAACGCAAACTATAAAAATTTTGGAAAACAATTTTATTTTTAAAGCGATTTGTGATCCATGATAAAAACAACAACATTAGTGATAATTTCAACAAGGAAATTGCACTTCTCAAAACACCGTAGAAACGGATCTCAAAATCAGCATTGCGGGATAACCGCTTGAAAATCCACTTTAAAATATGACGGATACTGAAGTCAAAGCGACAGTAATTTTTAAACGTCAAAATCTCATCAAAATAATTTGCATCAAAATATAATATCAGTGAATTTCCATTCATCAAAATGTCAACAAACACCGTGATTCAAAAATCTAGCACCGGTGTGAAAATCCCGTTATAAAAATAACGGCAATGAAATACGTTTCATAACCAAGCATCGGTTTAACGTAAAATTAATGTAGTAACGTGCAACTCATGTTTGCACGCACAATACCAAATAAACAAAGAAAGCATTCTATTATATCTTTAATTAAGATATTTTAAAACAGCTAAAATCTAATCAGATATGATTAGCACTACAAAAAACCAGCAAGAATTTCAACAAATCAAACCACTGGTTAAACAACATAATGAAATTAAATTCATTTTCATATTTCGATTTTTAAATCAAAATAATTATCAACTGTACTCAGCGAAGCAGTCTCACTGTTTTCGCTGCGCACTCTGATAACAAAACACAATTCACTTTTATTTTTAAATACAGATATTTAAAAATTTCATCAAAATTTCAAAACTTTAGTTTTGACTCAAAGCACAATAAAACATCGACTGATAGTTGTAACACATGTTCCATCTAAGTTATGTTTTATATTATGTCCATAAACCCCAAGCTCTGATACCAACTATAACGCCCCACCTCTATGCTCACATTAACAAAGAGTATTAAAAGGAATACTGTCCGTTATTACGAAGAATAAGGCTGGATAGGAGCGACCATCCGTAGTTATTAATGCACAGAAGCAATAATAATTAAATAATGAATAGATGACAGTCACAATAAATCTCGTATATCCGATCCTTAAATAAAGAAATCGGATAACGATAAATATAACCCTTAACAGTGTTAAACAATAAATCAGCAGATTCAAATTATCAACAAAGATATGTGAATAGAATATCAGTGAAGATAATATGGAAAACATCAAAATTTCCTAATCGGCAATTAACAACAAAATCATCAAATTAAACCAATCAAAATATGATTCAAAACATATTGAATTGAATAAACGAAACAGTTCAAACAATTTAAATATCAATTAAAACGACAATTCAAGTAGGGCTGTAGTACACGCACGCGTGCACTGCCTTGCCACTACAGCATATGGAATATGCAAAAGATCAATAAGTCAAAACAAAATAGAATATGATAAAAGCCATACCGTGTGGCTGTAGTTCACGCTTGCGTGCACTGCCTTGCCACTACAGTGATGATGTACCCAAAAATCAACGAACCAAAATCAATGAAGATTCAAATATTGAATTGGATAAACAAAACAATTCCAACAATTGAAATATCAATTAAATCGTCAATACCGTGTGGCTGCAGTACACGCACGCATGCACTGCCTCGCCACAACAGCATGTGAAGTCATCACAACACCAAATGCCAACAATACATCGAAACTGCAGATGTCAAGTCGCGACTCTCGTGACTCAACACAACTACAACAAAATGAATCAGAAATCACACCCCAAATGATGACTATTCAAAGAACTGCATATAATCACTCAACGGTGAAATGAAACTGCAACTGAATAGAAAGTGTTTACACAACAGTCCAACCATCAAGCTCAAATATGAAGTACACATGAAATGCACATGTCAACAGTCAAAGGCATGCACCAGTGAACCAAGCTACTATATAATGAAACAAGCTACTGTGCAACAGCCCTGATATGCAACTCACTGAAATGTGGACAATGGAGCACATAGCTACATGAAGACTAGACAACATAATGCAAATGGGTTCATGTGGGACAAACGGAGCCTACAAGTTTACACGACAGTAAAGTAGGAATGCCACGACATCAGAGGCGGCTTCAACATAGCAGTGACAACTATGCAGACCGGACTATAGTGATGCAATATACAAAGGGTTAATAACATACATATCTATCAATAAGAATTACTGGAGCAAATGCACAAATATAGGATGTTATGCACAGCAAAGGTTACATGTGCGACGGCCTCAATAATACAATGGCATGTACAAAACCCAATACAGGGAACTACATGACGAGTAGGTATACAAATGAATGCATCATCAACCAAAGAAGGCAGCAGTAAAGTTAACAAGCCTCGACAAAAATCAAAATGTATAATTGCTACATGAAACTGGACTGTGTACTCTCAACCAGAAGCAGGGGACACAAGTGCAGTGGTGTAAACATGGACACGAACAAGCTCAACTCGAGTTAATGCACCACAACAGTACCGAAATAAGGCAACAAGTACTCGATACAACTATTTTATATGTAAATGCAATACCCATATAACCATCAGGTTAAAACATGCAGGTGAAACATAAACCAAGAGAGTGACATGAACAGAGATATAACATGTATACACTGTAAAATTTGACAGTGCAAATATCATACCCGAGAACAAAGGCCATAGTACACTCAATTCAACTACAATTACACAGCAGGAACGAGTTAAAAATGAAATCAGTGCTATCAAAAAGTTTCGTTTATATGAATTTGATTAAGTTTATATATTTCAACGCTTCTTTCTATGATAGGTATAGAATTTATAAGAGGGTCTTAGTACATGAAAAATCCAAATATTCTTCACTATGTTTTCTCCAAATCACAAATTTGAATTCTAATATAAACTTTATACTTCTGAAAGTAAAAACATATACTCGAATTCGAGTTTCTACGCATTTGAAACTATATATTTTCAAAGTCCCTAATGATATACATAATCATATATGCAGCAGAGAAAATAACAATTGTAACAGACGAAATCAAAGCCGCAAGTCAATCATGAAACATCAACAACCTTATGATACAACTATCAATGACAAAATGGCCGAAGCCCTACAGCAGCAAGTGAGTCGACAAGGACGACAGTGCTACCAAAGGCGATGAACAACGTAGCCAAAACCAAACAAAAACAACATCATCAAACTCAAAATCAAAAATCATCAAAGCCGGAAATTCAACAATTTATACGAACTCGATAAAGACAGAGAAATTATCAACATCGAAGCAACATGGAACGGCCGAAAAATCAAGCAACGAACTCAAACAATTTTATAGAACGAAAATCACAAAAAAATCAAACCCTACAAACCGGAGATTGACTGGATGTGAGTAATAAATATTACTCACCTGCATCGGAGCAGCGACGAGCTCAATCATGGAGCCGTGAGCATCTCAAGAGGGATCGGTAATCGGCGCGGCTTCAAAGTAAAAGCCCTAATTTGGATAGAGGAACGAACGAAATCAATGCAGTTTCCATTATTAATTTTTTTAGTTTATTTTGGTGTAGGGTTTTAGAATGAAAAAGGGAATGAAAGGGGAACGGGTCTAATTGGAATAAAAAGGGAACGGCCAAAATTTTATAAAGGAGATAATGTTCTATTTTTTTTTCTTCAAAGAATTCAAACTGGATTCAAAACTTAAATTAGAAATTAGCCAACAGATTAATAGTCTAATGACGATAATAAAATAATTGCGAAATCCGGGGTTGCTACAAAAGGCATTTTAAAGCAAGCTTTCAAAAGATTCATAAGCTTTTCAAATCTGTACTCTGCTCTGTTCTTCTACTTTCATTTGAAGGTGATAACTCCTATTAAACATAAAGATTTAATCTGGTTGTCTGATCTATGCTTTAAATAAGTGTTAATTGGTATATATACATGTTGGAGGTTCCTGTTTACTTGTGATAGGTAATACTTGTATGATTTTTGAAAAAAAAAATCTGTAGAACATCTCTGTTCTAGATGTCAAGCCTAGTTTTCCTATTTAAATCATTTTCTTTTGATTCATAGATTTCTAAGATTTAGGATCTAATTAAACATTGTTTGTTTGATTATAAGCTAAATTTTAAGAACTTATTTAACTTAAATTAAAAACTATATGGCTCTGGAAATAAGATTATAATAGTAAAAGGTCAAACCACTGTAAATTTCAAACGTGTTAATTTATCAATTCAGTATCATAAATCAAATGCATCAACTAAAGCTTGATTTTTAAATCAAGAATTAAAATTTTTAGAATTAGGATGAAGGTGCAGTTGGGTTTTGACTGGAAATGGGTTTAATGGAATTTGCTGGTGATCTATGGATAGGGGAGGCATGGGGTTCTTCCTGGTGATGGAGGAGAGGTAGGTGAAGCTAGGAAAAATCATAGTAGGTGTAGTGTTTTTATTTTTAAAACCCTATTTTTTAAATAGTTTGAAGAGTCGATCATGTTTGGTTTGTATAATTGATCGAGTGTTAGGATATTTTGGGAATTGATAGTATGGTCATAGTTGAAGGTGAGGCCGGAGTGGTTGACCTACAGGTGGTTGGAGCGGCGAGATTTTTCTGTTGACAGGTTTGAAGGAGGACCTGATGGTAGTTTTCCAGGTTTGGGTTTGAGGACCTCAATCTTAAATTCGAGAATTGATGCATGAATCCATGATTGGAGTCGGTTGTTGAGTCATCTTCTAGTTTGTAGAGATCATTGCTGATGATCTATGGTGGCTGTAGTCACCGTGCATATGCACGGTGATGAGATGTATCTGTTGATTATTGGTTAAGTTTTGGAACAGAGGTGAGTCGCTGGAGTTTACTCGAAGTAGCCTATTGATTTACTTGGGGAAGTGTGGGTTGGAACTCGAAGTAGATTTGGGAAGTCTCGAGTATTTCATTGTTTACAAGTTTGATAGAACCTGAAGTATCTGTTTGTTTAAATTTTTCTTTTAAAAACCTGAAGCTTGTAAATGCAAAAGAAAAGTTTAAACCTAGTTGTAAATTCAAGTTTAAAATCTAGAGTTCAAGTTTTAGTTTTAAATCTCAGTTTTTAATAAATAATAATATAAAGTTTTTAAACTTAACTTGTTGAACTACTTTATAAAGGTAAGTAGTTTGAAATTTTAAAACTGAAGCTTTTAAAAATGTGAGCAAGATTCTAAGTTAAAGTTAAAAACTGGAAATCAAAGATTTGAATATTTACTTCAATTTTTTTTTTTTTTTAAATTTGAATAATTTACTTGATTGATAAATGATTAAGGGTTAAAGGTTAATTATTTAAGATTAATTAATTTGTAATTAAAATGATCATTAATAAGATTATTAATTAATGATTAAGGATTCATTAATCAAGTAATTAAGTATAATTAAACTTAATTTGATCAAGTGGTTAAGATTTACTAATTAAGTAATTAGTGAGTAATTAATTAAGTAATTAAAGGTTACTTAACTAATAATTAAGAAGTGGTTAACTTGTAATTAAGTTTTATTAATTAATGATTAAGGTTTTATTAATTAATAATTAAAGAATAATTAATCCGTAATTAAGGATTAATTAAAAAGTTGGTAAGTGGTAATTAATTGATTAATCAATAGTGATTAAGGATTAATCAAATGGTAATTAAGGATTGATTATCTGTTAATTAAGGATAGGTTAACAGTTAATTAAGGATTCCTAATTGATAAATAAAGGATAATTAATCTAAGGATTAGGGATTGATAAATTGATTGATTTAGATAATCAAGGATGTGATTAATTAATTAAGGTTAGTAATTAATTAATGATTGTATAAGCAAGATTAAGTAATTAATTCTTAAGGAGTTAATTTAATTTAAGTAATTAAATTAATTGTGATATGAATTGATAATTCTTGCTTATGGATGATTGGTTGTTGAATGTCTGAATTGGATGATATCTATTGAATTGATATCTATTGATGAATAATCAAGATTGATTAATGAATTAAGAATTAGAGGATTTATTGAATTCATGTAATTAATGGAAGTGATCAATCTTGCTTATTAATGATTGAATATTGATGAGTACATTGAATCGGTGGATATCTCTATTATGAATTGATTTGTTATATGATATGTTGGATAGGCGATGATAATGTGATTATCAATCATTTAGGAATTGCTGTGTAAAATGTTATCCGATAATTAAAGTTGAGTTGTATTTAATTTGATAACTTGGTTTTAGATGACATTGGATTCGAAGAGACCGGAGTCGGGTATTAGTAAATTCCCGAAACCACTTCGATTCTGTATAAATTGATATGTGAAATTAATAGGCTGAAATGGAATGGTTAAAGTGAATTCTACTATTCAATCTAAGTTCTAGCACATAGAAATTGATGTGTGGAATAAGTGATGTTATTACAACTTGAGACGTTGTAAATAGATATAAGTTACCCCGGGTTTATATAAGCTGTATGTTTTTATATTACATGTTAGATGGGTTTACTCATGCTGGTTTCCAGCCTGACCCGGGTGTTACTTTGATGTAATGCTTGGGTCAGACCGAGTATTACAGATTTTCAGGTAAGGACGTTCTAGACCTCAGGAGGCAAGCTGGATGGTTGGAAGTATGGAGTATTTATCACTGTGATATATTATTGTATATTTAGGACATGTTGTTTAAAACTGTCCAGTGAATAGTAATGGTTGTAACTCTGATGCGTAAATATAAGTGTATTGATACAGTTCTTCTTTTGTAAACTGTTAATAATATTTGTTATTATATTTTATCCGATGCGAATGTGAGATTGTGTGTTTCTTTTCTATTCTTCTTCTTCTATCTCTTTTCTTTTCTCTAACTATTTGGAATTTTCAGAATCGAAAATTCCGGGTCGTTACATGTGGTACTCATTACGGAATCACCCATAGAGTTATACTGACGTATAGTTCTTACACCTCGAGTCTTCACTTGCTCCACTTGGATTCACGACCTAACGTTTAATTGGAATCAATGTGGTTTTCGGATTCCGAAACATGGAAACCCGATCCCGGTCTCACCTAAACCAAACGCCATTTTAATGTCCAAGTTGTACATAAGGGTTTTAACAATTAACATATATTCAGGATGATATAAACAGATAGATGAATCACATTATCACAATAGATAAATCTTATCAAACATTCATCTCACAAAGCAGCATATCACATATCCCATAGGTATCCAAATCATCTACTATTGTAACAACCCGCATATTTATCGATTCTATATTTAAATATTTTATTTAAATATTTCATCGTTCTTTGGATTTTGGTCCAAAAACCTACTTTTAGCAAACAGTCGAATTGGGACTCGAGACCACTTCAATTGAGTTCAAAATGCCGTTTGGAACCTTTTTGAGTATAAGCTTCGATATGTTTGGAGTAAGTTGATTTTTGCTACTTTTCACTTAGGGCTTTGGTTTGGATTGAACCCTTTAATCACTTACTAACTCAGTCCCAACCCCCTCTCCTCTTCATTACTTCATTCCTTATTTCCTAACACTTCAAGCTAAAGCAAAAATGGGGGAAAGAAGAGGAAATTAAAACTCCAAGCCCTATATTTCTTTGCAAATCCAACTTCTAGCTCCAAATTCAAGAGAACCCATTGGTAAGCCTTCTCTTCATCTTCCCCAACTCATTCTCTCTTTGATTTTAGAAAATTCCTAAACCTAATTTGGGAAATATTTCTCTTTTAAGCTTAGAATCAAGCTTCTTGAGTTGGGATTGAAGTGTGGTTGATCTTCCTTTGCTTTCAAGCTTCTTCTTCATTGATTTGGGTTCAAAGGTGAGATTTTTATCTCACATCTTTGTCTATAATTATCTTCGATTGTCAGGTATGAATTCCTAACACTTATTCTTGTGCAATTGATTTTGGTTTGGATTGATTTGGTGTATATTCCAATTTTTGGTGTTTTGAAATCAAAATCTATGAAAATCCTTTTTATGAATATTTGGACAATGATATTCGGGGTGTATTGAGGAGCCGTTAAAGCTGGGTTATCGCTAGACACAAATCCTTAGTTGTCGTTGCTCTTCCGATCGCTCCCGATACGTTTGGCCACTTTGTCTTAGGCAAATTGTTGCCCAGACCAGGTGACCAGATGTCTGGTGACCAAGTCCAGACGTCTGGTTTGGACCTGGAGAGAAAAAAATATAACCACGCAGAATATAAAAATAAGGCAGAGACTAATTCCAGACGTCTGAAATTTAGGATCAGACGTCTGGATAGGTCTCAGACGTCTGACTTGAAGTTTCAGACGTCTGGGTGTTCTCTGGATTATTCCCATAGAACAAATCCAGACGTCTGGATTCTAAACCAGACGTCTGATTAGTTTTCAGACGCCTGGATTGGACTTCCAGACGCCTAGAATTGTGCATAGTGCCTATTTGCTTATGTTTTTGAGTGGATTCACTATTTTGATCAATTTTTGTGGATCCGAATAGTGGTTATCACTTTCTATCGACTTTGATGACTTCTTTTTATGGATTTTTGGGAATATCCATTTTAATGGATTCGGTATCGATTTCTTTGGATTTTATTCACGTCTTCGTACGTGAATTTTAGTGATTGATTGTTTCTACAATCATTTCGATGATTTGTCACTTTAAAAATATAAAGGTTTCAATACTAGTAGTAAATATCAAAACTCTTTCATCAAATGATTTCAACACTATTTTATTACAAAACTCGTTCTCTTAAACTGTTTTCCAATCTATTAGTATATACGAACATTTACCTCACTCGTATGAGAAATCTAATTAAACGACTTAGTAAAACAAGTGGTATGAAACGCTTGCATTTACCTCGCCGGTTAATTCTTGGACTTGTTCGATTGAAACTCTTGTGACAATTTTCTAGTGGAGATATACAATTTGTTCGTAAATATTTAAGTTAAGCTAGTGGTTATGGGACATGAAGCTAAGCTCATATATTTACTAGCTTACTGTAACTGACACTTCTCTATGATCATGACGATCATTTCTATGTTTTAGACTAGCATTGTGCGATGTCTTTTTGATTTGGTTCATCGGATGCCACGCCGTACGACGTCGATGCTCCGAATTATTTGATTCATTGGATGTACCTTTTGCACTACATCAATTGACGCAGCGGATAATAACAAAACGATATAGATCGATGAAAGTAGCAAACTGTAGATTGAAGGTACTGAAATGCCCAAATTCGTTGATCACAAAGATACCGAATTCTAGCTATCTTCGACACGTTGATCGCGCACGATACCGTGAAAGAAGATCTACAATTCTTCAAACGTTGATCAAGCGCACTTGATACCGTGAATTGGCTTCAACGATCGTTGATTCGAGCGCACTCGAATAACCGAAAGTGGAGACAGGAGATCACACTCAACTACCAATTTAGATGAAAGCATACAGCAATCAAAACAAAGTTTTATTCAACAATCAACTACCCAAAATGTACAACACACTCCCTATTTATAGCATTTCACAACCGGTGCCTTAAGTCGTTCACGACTTACGACTCATCATATGTCGGTAGCGACTCAACGTACACGGCTTATCAGTTACACACAATGCCGACTCAACTTAGGTCGCTAGCGACCCATCCATATACGACTCAATTGATTACACGACTTAACAGACACACAACGACTCAATACAAGATGACCTACGACTCAACGGTACAAGATTCAAGTTACAACACACACATATATTTACAACACCTAGGTCGTATACGACCTAACGACTTAAGAAAATACAAACACCCCGACTTACGACTTACACTAGGTCGTTGCCGACCTAACATATACCACACATCTCAAAACAGTACTCGACTCAAACATAGCGACCTAAAGACAACAACATACGACTTATGAGTTAGGTTGTTCGCAACCTACAGAAGTTAGGTCGTTCGCGACCTAAAGAAGCTTTAACCGGAATTCTTCCCAATCCTCTTCATACGACCTAACTAGGTCGTAGGTCGTTATAACGACCTATCACTTGGTAGCTATTTGAACGTCCTTCCTTGTAACGACCTTACTCCAAACGACTTATCAAGTTGATTCGTTCTTCATTAAGTCGTGAAATCCCACTAGGTCGTAGCCGACCTAAAACAACTTCAGTAGGTCGTTGCCGACCTAAGTCTTCTTTCTTAGCGCTTGTAGCTATAGGTCGTAGACGACCTAAATATGCCGAGCGACTTAAGGCTTGGTTAAGTCGTTGCTCCTTCCATGTGACCTGTTAGGTCGTTCCTCCTCCTCACGTGACCCGTTAGGTCGGGGCCGACCTTCATTAACTCGTGAACGACCTAAGCCTTGTGCTTCCGTAGGTCGTGCTGCATCATCCTCCCCTGGTTGACAGAAATTAGACCTCGAATTTTCACCATCTTCTTCCACAACAAGTTCAGCTCCATGGTACGGAATTAAATATTTGACGTTGAAAACATCAGAAGTATGAGCATCTTCTGGTAACTTCAATTGATACACATTCTGATTGATTTTCTATAGAATTTTAACTGGACCAATTTTTCACGCCTTCAATTTATTGTACGTTCCCACCGGAAAACGATCTTTTGTCAACACTGCGTAAACCAAATCACCTTCGTTAAATTCAACACTTCATCGCTTCAAATCTGCAGTTCACTTATACTTATCATTTGCCTTCACCAATCGTTCCCGAATGATTTTATGACATTCAGTTAATTCATCAACAAAATCAACAGCCCGTTTAACCGTCCCCTTCGGTTGTGGTACTACCGCCAAATCCAACGGTCCCCTTGGCAAACTTGAATATACAATCTGAAATGGACTGTAACCTGTGCTTCTATTAACCGCATGATTATGTGCAAACTCTGCTTGGCATAACCTCATGTCCCAACTTCTCAGATTATCTTTCACCAAACATCGTAACAAATTTCCCAATGATCTATTAACCACCTCCGTTTGCCCATCGGTTTGCGGATGGTAAGCGCTACTAAATTTCAGCTTCGTTCCAACCATCTTCCACAAACTTAGCCAAAAATTACTCAAAAATCTGGTATCCCTATCTGAAACAATAGACTCCGGCAGCCCATGTAAACGATAGATTTCTTTAAAGAACAAATGTGCCACATGGACTGCATCCGCCGTCTTCTTACAAGCAACAAAATGTACCATCTTCGAAAAACGATCCACCACAACATATATAGAGTCATTTCCCCTTTGAGTTCTCGGCAAACCCAACATGAAATCCATGCTAATGTCTACCCACGGTTTTGTAGGAACAGGTAATGGCATATACAATCCCGCATTTGTAGCTGTCCCTTTCGAAACCTGACAAACATAACATCTATGCACAAACCTTTCAACTTCCCTTCTCATTGACGGCCAATAATAAGACTGAGAAATCAACTGCAATGTTCGATCTCTACCCACATGCCCTTCTTCATGCAACTCTTTCACAATTTTCATTCTCAAGCTGCAATCTGGTACGCATAATTGATTCCCTTTGAATAAGAATCCATCTACCAACACAAACTCATCAGTACTCCCATCCTTAACTTTCTCAACAAACTTTGCAAAGTATGGATCCTCTTCAACCAATTCCGGCAATCTCTCAAATCCTATCACTTCAACCTTCATCGTAGTCAACAAATGGTTCCTCCTGCTCAATGCATCTGCTACACGATTCATCACCCTTGATTTGTGCTTAACAAAAAAAGTAAACTGTTGTAAATACGCGACCCATGATGCATGTCTCGCTGAAATCTTGTCTTGCCCTTGTAAATGCTTCAATGCCTCGTGATCAGTGTAAAGAACAAACTCTTTCTGAAATAGATAATGTTTCCAATGCTTCACTGCTTGAACAATTGCGTAAAACTCAACATCATAAGTGCTATATCTCAACTTATCTCCAGATAACTTCTCACTGAAATAAGCAACTGGTCTTCCTTTCTGAATCAAAACTCCACCAATCCCAACTTTAGATGCATCGGTATGTAACTCGAATAGCAACTGAAAATCCGGTAATACTAGAATTGGTGCTGTCGTCAATAGTGTTTTGATCTTTTCAAAAGCAACCCCTACTTCCTCTGACAACTCAAACTTCTTTCCTTTCATGCAATCGGTTACTGGTGCCATTACACTGCTAAAATGTGGAATGAACCTTCGATAGAAAGATACCAACCCATGAAAACTTCTCACTTCAGTAATTGTCTTGGGTTATGGCCAACTCCTGACAGCTTCTACTTTACTTTCATCCACTTGAATTCCTTCTTTCGATAGAACGTATCCCAGAAACAAAACACTGTGCGTCATGAACACACACTTCTTTGTTGCAGCATAAAATTTCTCCTGTCGTAGAATCAACAATACTTCACGCAAATGCTGGACATGCTTTTCCATACTTCCACTGTAGATCAAAATACCATCAAAGTAAACTACCACAAACTTCCCAATGTATGGTCTGAAAATCTAGTTCATCACTCTCATAAAAGTACTTGGTGCATTCGATAAACCAAACGACATAACCAAACATTCGTATAAACCTTCCCTGGTTTTGAAAGCAGTCTTCCACTCATCACCTGGTCTAATACGAATCTAATGGTATCCACTCTTCAAGTCAATCTTCGAGAACACAACAGCTCCACTCAACTGATCAATCAAATCATCAAACCTTGGCATAGGAAATCTGTATCTCACAGTGATCTTGTTCAGAGCCCGACTATCCGTACACATCCTCCACGAACCATCCTTTTTGGGCACCAATAAAGCAGGCACTACACAAGGACTCAAGCTCTCCTGAACACGCCCCTGTTCTAACAACTCCTCCACCTGCCTCCTCAGTTCCTCATGCTCCTTAGGACTCATTCTGTAATGTGGCCTGTGTGGTAATACTGCCCCTGGCACAAGATCTATCTGATGTTGAATATCCCTCAACGGTGGCAACTCCGTTGGTAACTCTTCAGGAAACACATCACTGAATTCTTCCAATACTGGCTTTACTTCTTCAGGAACTTCAACAGATTTAGTAGCTTCACGTCCAATCAACAAAAACACCTTTGGACTCTGAACAAAAACACCTTTGGCTTTACGTCCAATCAACAAAAACACCTTTGGACTTCACGTCCAATCAACAAAAACACTTTTGGACTCTCATCTACTTCTTCAATGAATTCTTTCAAAGTCAATAAAGTCTTCAGCTCCTCAATCTCTTCTGACTTGCTTTCTCCTTGTTGTCTCTTCTTTGGAACCAAAATGATCTTAACACCCTCGAACATAAAACTGTAGCTATTGGTCCGACCGTCATGCTGTACTGCTCGATCATACTGCCATGGTCTTCCCAAAAGCAAGTGACAAACATCCATCTCAACCATATCACACCAAATCTCATCTTTATATTTCTTTCCAATAGAAAATGGAACTCGAACTCGCCTATCCACCTTCACCTCTCCTCCTTTTCTCAGCCACGCTAACTTGTAAGGATTAGGGTGTTTCTCCATCTTCAACTTCGCTTCCTCACAGCTTCAGTAGAAATAATATTGTCACAACTTCCTGCATCAATCACAAACTTACAAACTTTTCCCAGAATAGTGCATGTAGATTGAAAAATGTTGCTCCTCAACCAACTAGCTTCTTCTTCCTGCTTCGGTATTAAACAAGACCTCCTCATCATTAGATTACATCCTTCATCTCCTGACGCAACATCCTGTTCATCCTCCTCTACTAGACTAGAATAACCTTCCCCGACATCCTCACCTTCAACTTCAGCAATCAAAGTTCGTTTTTTCGGCTTCGGACATTCATTACTCTTGTGACCCACTTCCTGGCAATTGTAACATTTGAAATTGTTGTTGACCTTTGCCTTCGCAGCTTCATTCACAACTGGTTTATTGACAGCTTTTGAAACATTGGAACTCCCACTAATACCCTTCACTTGATTGTTGGAATTAGTAAACACACCACCTCCTCATCTTCCCTGCTTCTCCCAAGCCAACGCTTTCTGATGTGCTTCTGCTACAGATCTTGGATCAAACATATTCACCATATCCTGGATCTGTATCCTCAACCCTCCAACGAATCTAGCAGTCAACTGTTCTTCTGTCTCCATAATATCATTTCTGGGAATCAGTTGATAAAATTCATCAGCATAATCACCAACAGTCTTTGTCCCTTGCCTCAGATTCTGCAACCTCTGTTACATAAGTGATTGATAATTGTAAGGCAAGAATGTAGCTTTCATCAATTTCTTCATTTTCTCCCATGATTCAATTTTTGACTTTCCCATTCTCTCCCTTGTAAGTTTAGTTTGCTGCCACCATGCTAAAGCTCTTCCCCTCAACCTAGTAGCAACCAACTTCACTCTTCAATGCTCAGGAACCTCCTCGAAATCAAAGATCTCTTCAACATTAGACAACCAATCCAAGAATTCTTCTGCAACCATTCCACCCTTGAATTCTAGAATTTCCATCTTCATACCCGACTCCCATCGTCGATCATCTTCAACATCCCTATATATATTTCGAACTTGGTCTCGATCTCGATAATGAAAACTAGCTCTATCACCCTCTTCATTAAAATCAAATGTATGTATATATCGATCTCGACCATCAACATCCCTTCGACCACGCATGTCTCTTCTACTATGTCTCTCTTCATTTCGATATGGCTCATTTTCAAACTCATGTGGAGTTCTTCTCTCTTCATGTCCATAGTCATGGTGATCTCTTCTCGATGAAATTGATGTTTCTCTTCTTTCTCTAAAAGATTGTGGCGATACCATTCTCGCTTTCGTAACCGATGGCGAAACTCTGTTTCCTCCATGGTTCGAGATTGGTGATCTCCTCCTTTGATTTTGATTCAAATCGTTCAACAACTTCTCTAACTTTCCAACGCCTTCATCAAATTTCTCATTAATGCGTTGTTCCATTTGCTCGGCTTCTCTTCTTCTATACAAAGCTTCAACATTTTGATGACGATTAGCTCTCCTTGGCGGCATGATTGAACTTCACAACACTTCAACAAATACTTCAAAAATCTTCAACACAAGTCCAACAAGCACGGCTCCAACTCGACTTGGCTCGGCCTCAACACCTTTCCAACTTTGATCCAAAATGAAATGGATCGGAAGCTTCTAACTTGTTGCAGCTTCAAGATGAACACGATGAACACCAACTTCAAACTCCTTGGCTCCAAGACTAGGCTTAGCTATGATTGGCTAAGTCTAGCTCTGATACCAAAACTGACGCAGCGGATAATAACAAAACGATATAGATCGATGAAAGTAGCAAACGGTGGATTGAAGGTACTGAAATGCCCAAATTCGTTGATTACAAAGATACCGAATTCTAGCTATCTTCGAAATGTTGATCGCGCATGATACCGTGAAAGAAGATCTACAATTCTTTAAACGTTGATCAAGCGCACTTGATACCGTGAACTGGCTTCGACGATCGTTGATTCGAGCGCACTCGAATAACCGAAAGTGGAGATAGGAGATCACACTCAACTACCAATTTAGATGAAAGCACACAGCAATCAAAACAAAGTTTTATTCAACAATCAACTACCCAAAATGTACAACACACTCCATATTTATAGCATTTCACAACCGGTGCCTTAAGTCGTTCACGACTTACGACTCATCATATGTCGGTAGCGACTCAACGTACACGGCTTATCAGTTACACACAATGCCGACTCAACTTAGGTCGCTAGCGACCCATCCATATACGACTCAACTGATTACACGACTTAACAGACACATAGCGACTCAATACAAGACGACTTACGACTCAACGGTACAAGATTCAAGTTACAACACACACATATATTTAAAACACCTAGGTCGTATACGACCTAACGACTTAAGAAAATACAAACATCCCGACTTACGACTTACACTAGGTCGTTGCTGACCTAACAGATACCACACATCTCAAAACAGTACTCGACTCAAACATAGCGACCTAAAGACAACAACATACGACTTATGAGTTAGGTCGTTCGCGACCTATAGAAGTTAGGTCGTTCGCGACCTAAAGAAGCTGTAACCAGAATTCTTCCCAATCCTCTTCATACGACCTAACTAGGTCGTAGGTCGTTATAACGACCTATCACTTGGTAGCTATCTGAACGTCCTTCCTTGTAACGACCTAACTCCGAACGACTTATCAAGTTGATTCGTTCTTCATTAAGTCGTGAAATCCCACTAGGTCGTAGCCGACCTAAAACAACTTCAATAGGTCGTTGCCGACCTAAGTCTTCTTTCTTAGCGCTTGTAGCTATAGGTCGTAGACGACCTAAATATGCCGAGCGACTTAAGGCTTGGTTAAGTCGTTGCTCCTTCCCATGTGACCTGTTAGGTCATTCCTCCTCCTCATGAGACCCGTTAGGTCGGGGCCGACCTTCATTAACTCGTAAACGACCTAAGCCTTGTGCTTCCGTAGGTCATGCTACATCATCAATGATATGCTTTTGATACATTGGATGTACCGTTTGCACTACATCAATGTCATTGCTTTTGATACATTGGATGTACCGTTGGATGTACCGTTTGCACTACATCAATGTCTTTGTTTTTGATACATTGGATGTACCGTTTGCACTACATCAATGTCTTTGCTTTTGATTCATTGGATGTACCGTTTGCACTACATCAATGATATGCTTTTGATACATTGGATGTACCGTTTGCACTACATCAATGTCT
Source organism: Allium cepa (assembly GCA_030765085.1). Taxonomy (NCBI): domain Eukaryota; kingdom Viridiplantae; phylum Streptophyta; class Magnoliopsida; order Asparagales; family Amaryllidaceae; genus Allium; species Allium cepa. Next base: position 759,224,313 of record CM060937.1, on the reverse strand, counting down.
TTGCTTTTGATACATTGGATGTACCGTTTGCACTACATCAATGTCTTTGCTTTTGATTCATTGGATGTACCGTTTGCACTACATCAATGATATGCTTTTGATACATTGGATGTACCGTTTGCACTACATCAATGTCTTTGCTTTTGATACATTGGATGTACCGTTTGCACTACATCAATGTCGTTGCTTTTGATTCATTGGATGTACCGTTTGCACTACATCAATGTCTTTGCTTTTGATTCATTGGATGTACCATTTGCACTACATCAATGTCTTGGCCATTATTTTCTTGTGATTTCTGGATTTCGTGTGTTGAATTCTGGAATTTATGTTTCACCAACTTTTACGATTGGCATTGATATGTATGTCATTTGTTGTGGCTTGGTGAATGAAATTAGGAGTATGACATTCCTTTTTATCTTTGAGAAGATCCTTGCGATATTGATTAATCTCTTATTGGTTTTTCAATTATTTATTTATCACAGCTTGGCATTGTGATTATTATACGTTTAGTCATACCTCTTATTTTATATCGTCTCATCTGATATTTATAGCTAGACTGATCCGTTTATTATTTTCTTATTAAATAATACTCGGGTCAGACTGAGATTTTACAGGTGCTTCTGCTTGCCACCTTATCGGTCCATCATCTGTTCTTTTGGTTAACTACTTAGCTTGTAGTTTTTGGTTGTGTACAATTTGTGATACAGACTCCTTGATATATACATATTCTTTTGTCTAGCACTTGTATCTATTCTTTTGTGATATTATGGATCTTGTTAGACCACTACTCTGATGAACACTTTTATGTGTTATATATATTCATATCTATTTCCGCCTTTGTGATATGAATTATCTGTGACTGATTTGTGTTATGTTTATTTCTATATTTGTTTCCGAAGACCTTTATAGCCACTTTGTAGTAGCTTTGAGTTTGTGCCGGTATGTCGGATTTCCTCTTGAGATGAAAAGTAATATTTTTATCTGGCGTATCGGTACTCGCACAAAGCAATTATACATATGGTCGCTCCTCAACAGCCTTATTCTCCGTGCTAGTCGACAACATTACTCCATAGTGTTCTTAGCTAGCGTGGGTATAGAGGTGGGGCGTCACAAGTGTCAACCAATCACCCAATACCAATCATACAATATTAATCACCCAAATATCAATCAACATCCAGTATCAACCATCCAAGACCAATCAATCATCCATTTAGCAGAATTGATTAACTCTAAATCAATTTAATTAACCTTAAATCCTTCTTCATTTATTTATTCCAAATAAATTAATTAATTAATCATCTCTTAATGATCTTCCTTAATTAATCTTACTTGATTAATTATCTTTTAATTACATTCAATTAATTACCCTTAACCATATTCAGTAATTAACATTTAATTACTATCATTAATTACAATAATTAATGATCCTTCATTAATTACATTAATGCTCAATTAATTACAATTAATTAATCATACTTTAATTAATTACTTTTATTAATCAACATTGATTAATTCATTAACCAACTAACGATCCTTATTAATTAATAATTCCTTTAATTAATTAACTAATTAACTTATAATTAATCATCTCATCAATCATAAACAGGAATTAACAATTTGTAATTACTTATCTTAATTAATTAACTTCTTAATTAATTATATCAATATTTGATTATTACTTTAATTAATTAATCTTTAATTACTTCATTAAGTAATTATTAATCAATTTAAATTAACAATTAATCTTTAATTAATTACTTTATTAATTAATTGCATTTTAATTAATTATCCTCAGTAATTAATCTTAAATTAATTACATTTACTAATTAATTAATCCCATTAATTAATTAACTAAATAAATTAAGTAATCAACTTTTAATTACTTACAAAGTAATTATCTCTAATTACTTCATTAATAAATCTTGATTACTCTCTTAATTAATTTCTTAACAAATAATTATTTCCATCATTAACCAATTCTTAATTCTTAATTAATTAATTACTTAATAATTAATTAACTTCAAACAATTATATTAATCAATTCTTTAATTGATATCATCCAGTGATTACCAATAATCATTTCCATTAAAATACTTCATGAGTAATTACCATTAATTACTTCCATAATTAATTTCTTCCCTTCTTAATTATATTCAAACATTAACGGTTGATTACTTCATTAAGTAATCACACTTAATTAATCCATAACTAAGTGATATTAAAATTAAATAAACAATTAACTAATTATTTAAAATTAATTAAACAATTAATTAATTAATTTCTAATATTAAAGAAAATCTTTAATAAACTAATAAAACCATAAATCTTAATCAAACTTAACTTGTAACAAATAAGTATTCTTAAGTTAATTATCCAAGTAATTTAACCGTATTTATTTCCATAAATAAATTATTTGAATTATTTAAATCTTATTAATTCGAAGACGCATTATTAAACTTGGTTTATAAAATCATATTAATAGTATTACTTGGAGATAAAGCATTTATAAATCATTTCCAAATTTAAAACGGTTAAAATTATCAAAGTTTAAACTAATTAATTTTCAATATAAATTGAAAATTGTTATTAAAACTTTACTTCAAAACTTTAACTAACATCTTTGATTTAATAATTAAATTCAAAACACTCTTTAAAATTTGAATTTTAAAACTTAATTAAGATAAATGTTTTCAAAAAAATCATCTTAAACGCTTTAAATTTGAAATATAAATTCAATTTTCACTTTTAAATGTTTGATTTACTTTCACTTTAAAATAACAAGTTTAACTTTGCATTTCACCTCCTTATAAACTTGTTTATAACTTTGACTGGATTTTTACTTATTTTACCTAACAAATCTAATCTGCATATACAATACACAGAGTAAAGCAACAAAACTCGAGTACCAACCCAGGAAACCCTCGTGCCTTCCCCGAAGCCAACCCAACCCCATCTCCTTCGAGTTGCTCCCGAAACACACGCGAGAACATACCCGAGCAAATTCGACTTCCCCAAATCCAAACTCCCAGACCCAAAACTATGCACACCACTAACACGGTGCATATGTACCTCCACCGTCGGCCATCAACGTTCATCGCGATGACCCCCCACGGTCATAGAATCACATGCGAGCACCACCATAAACCCAGATCGAAGAAATATAAATCGAATCGAAAACGACCCCTCTTGCTCGAAACTGCAGCTGACTCGAACCCAAAAATCCATTACCACCGATGGTCGCCTCCACCAGAAAACCCCAACGATCACCTCAGGCATCGCCACAACACCCACGCCACTATTCCCAAGTCGCGATAAGAACCTAATCCTTACCCACGTCTCAAATCCCTCGGCTACCCAGACAAATAAAAACCAATACTAAACCCTATTCCGATCGATTTCGATCAAATTGTTCATTGGAAAAATCTGTAAGTAATTTTCCCGTAATCTTCAATCTATATACAAGCTATGATTAAAATTTCAAACCAAATTAATGTATAGATAATCAGCAATCACAAAATCCCCAATTTCGTATAAACCCCAAATTCATCATAATTACACAATTAAAAATTATGATAGTAACATCTAAAATCATGATTTTTCATCACAATTACCTGTATGCAATCCAAATTTGAATTTAAAGCAGTTAATTTTTGACCAAAATTTAAGTTTACCGTGTCTTCCATTTTTTTTAAATTATCTGTAAATTTTAAATTTGCAGAAACCAATTTTAATATTACTAACATCAATGACAAACAACTTTATCAAATTATCAATGTCAAAATGATGATTGTTAGTGGGAGGTTTAAATTATTCAATGAAATCCAGATCAGGGAAGTAGCAGATAAATGAAGTGGCAATACATATATACAGACCATCACACATATGCATGTAAATCTAACAATCCAAAAATATAAAAACTGAAAATGTTCCATGCAACATCAATATAGATTAACACATGCATAGTAGTAAAAATCCAGAACAACTGTTTTTAAAAACATTTACTCACCTATTAAAAGTTGCAGAGCAGAATTATAAACAGAGCAGTTCTGATTTCTATTTGGAAAGCTTTGATATGCTGAAGGAATTGAATCCATGCATGCTTCTAATTTGATGTTGAACTGCAAGTTACTTGCTGTTGATCCTTATTTGAAAGCGCAGGTTGAAATTGATGCTTTAATTGCTGATTAAAACTTGCGGTTGAACTTGATGAATTGCAGGTTGCAAGATTGCAGTTTTAAATTCCAAATTTACTTTTGCTTCAGATTTGCTTATGGATTTTAATTTCAGGTTTTGAGAAAAGTTTTCTGTTTTGAGAATAATTTCTGGTTTTAGCCATTTTTTTTGAAAGAAGGAAGAAAATATGTTATATGAACTAGATTATGAAAATTAAAGGAAATAAAAATTAGTAGACGACACTTGTTTACATAAACCTACATTTGTCACTTTATTTGCTAAATAGCTTTACATATGTCACAAACATGTTAATATGTTTACACATATTACTTAAGTATTTTTTAATAAATTTTCATTTAATTTAAAATGTAAATAGAAAGCTTTCCTATTTAAGTTACTAAATAAACATTTACATAAGTATATAAGTTTATTTTTAAAAGAAAAATATTCTAAAACTAATAAAAATGCAAATAATTCTTATACATATATTTAAAATCTAAAACATTTATATTGATCATTTAACTATTTTAATTTGAGCATTTTTTAAAACAAAGCTTTAAATTATAATTTCATACATATTCAAATTATCGATAGATTAAAATTAAATTCCAAACAATTCCAAATTATACATATATATTACAATTTGAAATTCAATCTTTTTATTTAAAACAAAAGATATTCTATTCACAATATATATCAAATATATATATTATAAACGGAACAAAATTTCATTAGCTTTGAAAAATAAATCTTATCAGTATTTTAAATTGTCAGAAAGATATTGATCACAATTATCAGATTAAATATTTGTTAACCTTAAAAAGAATAAATTTATCAGTTTTAAATTAAAATTACAAAGAAAAATTATCAAACCAATTAAATTATTAATACAGATTATTAAATTGATGTTGCCCAAAATTCTGGGTCGTTACAATCCTTCCCCCTTAAAAAAAATTTCGTCCACGAAATTTAAAAGCAAAGATAATTTAACAACCCAGTAAAGATTTTAATTTCAAACAGCAAATCATAACTATCAACCAGTAACTAACAACCATAGCAATTAATCAAATAAACAAACCTAACCAATTATCCTGACACAGATCAGGATAAATCTTATTAATACTATCTAGAGTTTCCCAAGTATAAATCACCGGGAGACTCACTCTACAAAAGCTCAACTAACTACACCACCAAACCAGAGTTCCACAAACTATATTGCCAAAATCCAGAGCTCCTCTCATCTCTAGATCCACCAATCTGCACAGAACATCAGACTATACTCAAGTCTAGCATAACTTCCAAATCCAACAGGACTACAAATTCAACAACCAACAATGAATCATACACATACTCCCTCAGAGATACGTGAAATACAATGAATTCCAGCTATCCAAACTGACAATTCAATCTTATCTAAACACTGCTCCCTTAACCAGGGAAATCTTAACAACAATGAAGTCTCCAACTTTGAATTCCGAACTCCTTATCTCATATCTGCATAATTCAACAGACAATCCTGGACTGCCAGTCTTCTTCCTGATCAGCTTAACCTATGTTGATGCTTCCAGAAACAACTAGAATAAAGCAAACCAGTTTCTGGATTCTATTCAACAGAAAAGTCTTCCAAGATCCGTCGAAATCCAGAACAAAAATCTACTTCCCAAGCAATAGCAAACTGAACTTGCTTCCTTCCTCGCACATCTGCTACCTCGCTTCCGCTGCATAACTCTGATTCTGGAATAGATGAGAATACTGTTGATGAACACGAATACAAACTTATCCAATATACGAGAAAACTTTGTTCATCACATCCATAAAATCTGAGTGACCCATCAGACTCGGTCACACAACCTTACAGCAGAATCTAAATCAAAAACTAGATCTGCCAAACCAAATTCCAAAAATTTCTGAGCTGCTACACCAACTCTTCCTCAAGAGCCATTCTACAACCAGGCTAACTACCAGCATCACTTCTCGAATCAATCCATATGGAACTCAACTCCAGATGCAGACAAACTTCTGATTACATTAGTAGCTCCTACTTCCCCATGAGAATCCTTAGTCTCAAAAAAAAGATTGCCCAAAATAAATTCCCAAACTAATCGCAAGTCACTTTTGCGATCCTACCTAGTAAGGATTCCAAAGAAACTGTCCTCTCCTTACCAATTAGAATAGCTTTAAGCTTTTCCAAACAAGGTTATCTCTCAAGAAAACTTCACCAACTGCTCGGACTGTTGAAAGAAGAACCACAAAAAATTCCTGAACCATCAGAGAAACAGACCACACTGCTACTTCCAAACACTATCTCGATGATACTACAAAGCTAAAAGACCTTCTTGTCAGCACATCGAACACTTCGAGTTGCACTGTTGTCCCAGCTAACCAAAGACTTCTAATCCAAAGGCTCTCTGAACCCCAAAATGATCAACAAACCACACAAAAGACCTTCGAGATGGCAGACATCCTCTCAAGAAACTCGGGCTCCAAACCAAACATCATCATCTCGCTCTCCTTAAGGAATGACAATGAGACCATGCCTAGCCGAAGCAACTCATAGACCTTAGTCTCATATTCCACAATAGCCAACCTCCTTACCCGAGATCCAGACAACTTCTATACAAACAAATCTTCTCTGCGGCAGGTAAAGACTGTCCTCAACCACTTCTAAAACTGCTTCAAGAGAAAACATCTTCGGAAAATATCCATGGATACTGCATCTCATCACGCAGTTACGAAGACATCATCACTTACTTCTGCACTTTCGACAGATCCAAACTTACGCTTCAAAGATGAACTCCGAATCTTTAAAAGATTTCCTTCGGATATTAGAGAAATTCTTACTCCAAACTTCAAATCTTACTCGAGACGGTATTAGGTTTACAGTCTCGACAAATACTTCTAACCTCAAACATATGGACCTCTTCCATCAGTGGTAGTCATGCTACACACACACCCCACCACTACACCATCTACCTCTAAAAGTTATGTTGGAAAATCCGAACAGATAACCCAACAGATTCAGGTAGATATATATATATATATATATATATATATATATAATTTTATATAAAAATACAAGTATGCTCTCTCAAGATAGACACCACTCCAGAGCCTAGGTATTCACTCAACCTAATGCTCTAATACCAAATGTAACGACCCGGAAATTTCGATCCCGAAAATTCCAAATAGTTAGTGAAAAGAAGAAAAAGAAAGAAGAAGAAGAAGGAACAGAAACACCAAAACACAGAAAACCTCACATTCGCAGCGGATCAAAATATAATAATAAATAATATCAGTTTTACAAAGAAGAACTGTATCAATACTCTTATACATTTATACATCAGAGTTACAACTATTAACAACACATGACAAATTTGAAAACATGTCCCAGCTAAGTAGCAATAATATACACAGCGGAAATCACTCCGTACGTTCCTGCCATCCAGCTCGCCTCCTGAATTCCAGAACGTTCTTACCTGAAAATTGACTTAACACATTCACAATCTTTACTATACAACTATCCCTACTTAATTAAATTTTAAATTAAGTCTAAGTTAAAACAATCTTTTAACTTGATAAATTAAAGGTATCAAACACAACTTTAAATAACTTAAATATTTATCTATTTATAGTTTAAACTAGTTTCAATTTGAATTTAAAACTTGTCTTACATAAACCATTAAAATTACTTACAAGACTCGTTTTCAAAATCGTTTTAAAATTTCTAAACAATGTTTAAATTTAACGAAACTTCGAAACTTCTTAAAATATGTTAAATAAAACATTTATTAAATACATCAAGTAATTTATATAAAGTTTAAACTAATTTAGTTTTCTAAATTTCAAAAATAAGTTTTAATTTTTTTTAAAATCTTTTAAAAACTGTTTTTGAAATTTAAAAATCTAAACTAGTTTAAACTTTATATAAATTACTTGATGTATTTAATAAATGTTTTATTTAACATATTTTAAGAAGTTTCGAAGTTTTGTTAAATTTAAGCATTGTTTAGAAATTTTAAAACGATTTTGAAAACGAGTCTGGTAAGTAATTTTAATGGTTTATATAAGACAAGTATTAAATTCAAATTGAAACTAGTTTAAACTATAAATAGATAAATATTTAAGTTATTTAAAGTTGTGTTTGATAACTTTAATTTATCAAGTTAAAAGATTGTTTTACCTTAAACTTAATTTAAAATTTAATTAAGTAGGGATAGTTGTATTGAATGTGTTAAGTCAATTAAAGCATTTATAAGGTAAATGTTTTATCTTAATTAGGGTTTTAATAACTTAATTTTGATTAAGTTAATTTATAGGAACTAAGTTTAATTAATTTGTTAATTATAAAGGATTGATTAAGGAACCAATTAAGGAATAATAATTTACTTGATTTACAAATGGTTAAGGATTAAGATTAATTAATCTAAGATTAATTAAATTGTTATTAAAAGATCATTAACTAGATTTTTAATTAATGATTAAGGATTCATTTATCAAGTAATTAAATTAAATTAAACTTAGTTAATTAAGTGGTTATGATTTATTAATTAAGTAATTAATAAGTTGTTAATTAAGTATTAAAGGTTACTTAATTAGTATTTAAGAAACGTTTAACTTGTAAATAAATTTTATTAATTAATAATTAAAGTTTTATTGATTAATAATTGGATAACAATTAATCCGCAATTAAGGATTAATTAAGAAGTTGTTAAATGCTAATTAATTGATTAATCAATTGTGATAAGGATTAATCAAATGGTTATTAAGGATTGATTATCTGTTAATTTAAGATGGGTTAATAGTTAATTAAGGGTTAATTAAATGATTAATAATTGGTGATTAAGGAGTAAGTAATCTGTAATTAAATTCTTAATTAATAATTGATAATTAGGTTTATTAATTAATAATTAAGAGATATAATGTAAGGATCCGGAAATTTCGATCCATAAACTTCATAAAGTTAGGAAAAGAAGAAGAGATAGAAGAAGAAGAAACAAAAAACCAAACCCAAAGTCTCACATTCGCAGCGGATAAAATATAATATCACATAAATAATAGTTATAAAAAGGAAACTCTACTTGTCAAATTACACTTTAATATATACCAGAGTTACAACAGCTTTACAATCACAGAACAGATAAATCAATCTGTTTCAGATACTATAATATATCACATCAGAAGCTCTCCATACGTTCCTGCTCTCCACCTTGCCTCTTGAGCTCCAGAACGTCCTTACCTGAAAATCTGTAATACTCGGTCTGACCCAAGCATTACATATGAATAGTCAAGTGGTTCAGCTTAGCTTGACGAATTCTGGAGGAGATTTGGAGCAGGAGGCTTCATCATGTAGATATATTATGGTTTCGCTATGTATGTTTGTATCTTTATCTTGTGACCTTGAGTTTTATAGTTAGACAGATGTTTATAACTGTCTAATATGTGTCTTATAAGTTGTGTACTCCGATGTAATATGATACTATGTAATATTTTATGTGATATATTATATTTCATTTGTTCCGCTGTGAGATCTCTGATGTTGTTGTCTTTCTTCTTTCTCTTTCTTTTCTTCTTCTATCCCTTTCTTTCTTCATTAGTGATGCGACTTTCTGGAGATAGGAAGTCGGGTCGCCACATTGTTTGCAGGTTGAACTCCATTTTAATTTGCAGGTGTTTGATGTCGCAGGTTTGAGGTTTTGCAGATTTTAAATTCTCAGGTTTGTATAATTTTTTTTTCCATATTTGAAGTAGTTCATTAATTTGCCATTAATTTGAGAAGAAGAACGGAAATTTGGAAAAATGAAAGAGAAAACAAATTTCTTTATGACATTTCAAACCTGTAATTCAAATCTGCTGCAACATTTGATCATCTGCAATTCAAGGAAGGATCAACAACAGTTTAAATCAACATCAATTAAAACCTTCTGCAATTCAAATGATGATCAACTCCACGGTTTCAAGATCAAGCTTAACATTTTAGAGCATCAATTGAAGCATGCAATCAAAGCAACTTTTTCAGTTATATATTCAAGTGCCTGGAATAAATTTAAAGACTGCTCTGCATATTTAAAGAGGTGAGTAAACAGTTAATCTAAATCTTAAGTAGGATGTAATTTTTTGCTTAAGTGATATTGATTCTTGCATGTGTGGAAAACACTTTAAATTCTGTAATTATGAAATTATTTATGTTCCGCATGTCAGTAAATTGATGTTCCTCTGTTCATTCATGTTTACAGAATTTTTATAAATAAACAAAATTTAAGCTTTCATATAAACACCTTGAAGTTTTGAATCTAAAACAAATTAGTTAAGTTGTAAATTCATCTAGCTTATGAAATCATGTTTAAGCAAATTATGTTTGGAATTTACCTGTAAGCTTAAATATGCAGTAAAATTTATAAAACGTAAAAAAATAAAATTTTGAATTTTATTGATTCATGTTTATATATTGAATCATCATTCAAAGTTATGATTTTTAACACAAAAATCTAGATTTTTAAAATAGGATTGAGTTTGGAATTTGGGTTTTACTAGAAGGTTGATTTTGGGTGATTTCTGGAAGATGGATCCATTTGGTGGGTCGGGGTTGCTACTGGAGGTGGAGGAGGTCATAGAGTTTTAGGGGAAAATAGTAGTCGTGGCTGTAAGGGGCGGTGGCGACGGCGATAACCGGAAATTGGATTTGAACCCTAGTTTTGTATGGGTGGGAGTTTGTTTTTTTGTAACCACCGTTGCATCGAGTGCTTTGAAATTTTTGCTGGAGGTAGCATATCGGCTTGGCAGGGGATGGTCGGCACCATGAAATTTCTGGTGACCGGAGTTAGGTGGTCGAAGGGGATTTGTGTGAGATCGTTTTGGGTTTGGTTCTGTAGAAATACCCAAATTCGATTTGCGGAGAGTACGTTTGATTTAGTGATCGATTTTGGATGCCGAGGTGTTGAGAAAGTTGTCAGAGGCAATAACGTTGGTCGGAGATGACCAACGGTGGCGTGCATGTGAACGAGGCGGTAGTTGGGTGTCAGCTAGTTTGGCGTTGGAAAATCTCGAAGTTGCATACGAGTTTGGAAAGGGGGAACTCGTGATGTTCTCGGGTGTGTTGGTTTGGAAAACATGTTGTTTTTGTAAACTGTATTTAATCAAGTTTTTTTTAAAAAAAGAGATGAAAGAAGGAACTCGGGATTTACCCGAGTAAGTAATGGGTTTGGCCCGAAGCTGGAAACTAAATAGTTTTTGAAAGATTTAAAAAAAAATTAAAATTTGTTTATGAAATTTAGAAATCTAAATTAGTTTAAACTATAAATAGATAAATATTTAAGTTATTTAAAGTTGTGTTTGATAACTTTAATTTATCAAGTTAAAAGATTGTTTTAACTTAAACTTAGTTTAAAATTTAATTAAGTAGGGATAGTTATATAGTAAAGATTGTGAATGTGTTGAGTCAATTAAAGCATTTATAAGGTAAATGTTTTATCTTAATTAAGGTTTTAATAACTTAATTTTGATTAAGTTAATTTATAGAAACTAAGTTTAATTAATTTGTTAATTATAAAGGATTGATTAAGGAACCAATTAAGGAATAATAATTTACTTGATTTACAAATAGTTAAGGATTAAGGTTAATTAATTTAAGATTAATTAAATTGTTATTAAAAGATCATTAACTAGATTTTTAATTAATGATTAAGGATTCATTAATCAAGTAATTAAATTAAACTTAATTAATTAAGTGGTTAAGATTTATTAATTAAGTAATTAATAAGTTGTTAATTAAGTATTAAAGGTTACTTAATTAGTATTTAAGAAACGTGTAACTTGTAATTAAATTTTATTAATTATTAATTAAATTTTTATTGATTAATAATTGGATAATAATTAATCCATAATTAAGGATTAATTAAGAAGTTGTTAAATGGTAATTAATCGATTAATCAGTTGCGATAAGGATTAATCAAATGGTTATTAAGGATTGATTATCCGTTAATTTAGGATGGGTTAACAGTTAATTAAGGGTTAATTAAATGATTAATTAACTAGTGATTAAGGAGTAAGTAATCTGTAATTAAGTTCTTAATTAATAATTGATAATTAGGTTTATTAATTAATAATTAAGAGATAATTAATTAGTTAATTAATAATTAATTAATTAATTAATTATAAAAGTAATTATGGATTAATTAATTTGTATTAAGAGATATTGGTTAATACTTAAGGTTATTAATCGATAGTTGATGGATAATTAATTAGTTAATTAAAGGTTAATTAATTGATTATAGAAGTAATTAAGGATTGATTACTTTATATTAAAGGAGATTAACTAATAATTGAGATTTATTAATTTATGATTAAAGGACAATTAATCTAGGATTAAGGATTAATTATTTGATTAAGTAAATCAAGGAGTGATTAATTAATTAAGGTTAGTAATTAATTAATGATTGTATAAGCAAGATTTAGTGGTTGATTATAAGGGATTAATTTAAGAAATTAAATTAATTATTTTAACGATCCCAGATTTTGATTTATTTTAAATTGATAATTAAATTTATTTTTGATTTAAAATTGTGAAATTAAATGATAAATTGATTTGAGTTTATCCAAATCCAAATAAAATATGTTATTTATTAAGAAAGAGATAGTTTCTTTTATAAATTATTTTAATTTAATATTGAGTTATTTTTAAAACAATATTAATAATAAAATGACTTTACAAATGAATTCTTATTTTAAATAGAATTGTCGTTTCAAATTTATTTATAAATAATAGATATGTGTGTTTTGGAAGAAACTATGATTTATAAAATTCGAAAATGAAGTCTTTCAAAAATGTTTAAAATAAAATAAACTTTGAAAATATATAATTATGCACACTTGTAATATGAAACTAGTAAAAAAATATGTAAGATAAGTATGAGCTCTTACAAAAGGAAACAACAAATAGGTAAGTATAAACATGACAACAAATATCTTTGTACAAATAAAGTATAAACATGAAGACATATGCACCTTGGCATTAAATGCTAGCACAAAGATATTTCATTTGCAGCCACCAATATCTTTGATATTATACATAGCAAGTTGTATCACCTGTAAACAAATGAAAGAAAAAAAATATACAAATGTTTATGTACAAAACAAACATAATAAATGCAGCCACCATGTTAAAGCAAAGGAAACAAAAAAAAATATCTAAGTACAAAGTATCAGTACAAACAAATAAAAGAAGGAAGTATAAGCTAAGAAAACAAGACAAAGAAATGTCATCTCTAAAAAAACAAATTATCTCAGCCGAAATGCAAAGATATCCGCCACCATATGTAGATTAAAATATCTAGAAAACAAAACATAGAGTACTTAACAATAAATGCAACATACTTTATGCATTTAATGCAAGCATATCAGCCATGACCTTTTGTACAAAACATATTATAACCTGTAAACTTAAAAAAATGTATTCACTTGTAAGCTTTTGTCATATATATATTAATCAACTTCATTTCAGTTCAACAATTATCTCCTACTAAAACAAAAACTTCAAGTTTAAAAACAACCATATACATCAGTACAAACCCGAGATTTAAAAAGCTTCAGCAAGAAAATCTCAAGCTAGTTTCAGAAAGCAAGCAACTAAAAACAACAACTGTTCTTTCTCTGTTCTTCATATACCGGTGAGTAACTCCTAAAATATAAATGGTTTGAATATATTTATCTGTTGCTTGTGAAGTCTGAGACTTAGGTTATTTTGTTTATGCATATATCTGGATTTTCTCTATGTTATAAATATGTGTATGTGTATATGCCTGTATATATTGAAATCACCTCTGTTTCCTTGGTCAGAGCATCAAGGCTCGATCAAAAAACCCACAAATCAAATCTTTTGATCATTGTTAGGCTGAAAGAGTTAAACTTACTATGTTGTGTGATTATAAATTAGAGTTTGAAATTTATTTTTAGTAAAATAAGTTTAAAGATAGCTCGGAAACATCATAGTAGAGATGAATTGGTTTATAAGTGATAAAATCAAATGTAATAGATTGTTGAATCAAGTATATAATTGGAATCACCATTGAAAAAAATGATTTTTAAAACGAAAAATGAAAATTTTTAGATTTGTATTTAAGGTACAATTTGTATATGAACAAAGATTATATTTTTGCAAATTTCAGGTTATCAATCCAATTTAAAATGTTGGAATTTGAATTGAAGCGAGTATGAACATCATTGATCCTAGGAAAATTATCAGAAATTTTTCTGATTGTATAAATTGTTGGGTCGAACCACTTTTAGGGTTTTACTTCAAGTTTTTTAAAGAGGGGGCTATGCGGTAGGATCGTGTAATATGGAATAATGAAATAGTCTAGGTAGATAAAGTAGGTAAATGCAAGGAGACACCAGGATTTATACTGGTTCGGACCTCTCGTCCTACGTCCAGTCCTTAAGCTTCTCTTAGGAATTTCACTAACTAACACCCTCACTTCACCCGGAGGAATAGGTTTACAACTTACCCGAACAACCGAACGAGATTTCTTGCCTCAACTACCGAAGAGGACTTCAACTCAATTACTAAAATACAATATTCGACTTGTTGTTTTCTTGTCAACACTAATGAGTCTAATGTAGTACAATATTCCAATAATCTTATCCTCGAGAATATGCAATGTGTTTGTGAAGATTTAGGAAATGTGAATTGCTATGAATCAAAAGAATGTTCTAAACAAAAACAGTGATTCAAGCAATAGATTGGTGATTGCTTTGACAATATCTAGAGAATATGAACAAGAGAATAGTTAGATTAAAGTAAGAGAATTCGGTGAATTAAATGATGTTAGAATCATGAATTTATACTTGTAGAAGAGATGCATATGTTGTCAAAGGTTGCAAACAAGAGATGCTTCCATTTCCATTGATGAATGGTTGCAACTCTTGGGAAGAAGAAGGTGTCTTTTCAGAGAAAATTCGCAGGTTTAAATTCAGTCGACTGAGCAGGAGATTCAGCCGACTGAAAATACAAAGAAAAGTTTTCAGGAACAATTTCAATCGACTGCACAGGTAATTCAATCGACTGAAACTATGAATTTTTGTATATGTGTATAGTTTCAGTCGACTGGCCATGTCTGTTCAGTCGACTGACGTATAAAAGTATGCACAGTGAACATGTGAATGAAGTTTTTATGAATTGTGTTCTAATGTTCGTGCAAATCTCTTATGGATAGATTTTAACAAATAATCTAGACTAAGACACATAGAAAAATCATACTAATGTTTATACTTTGGTCTTCATCTATCTTCTTCTAGCTTTTGCATTCTCTTCCTATTTGTTGAAGCTTATTGTCATTGATCAAAACCTTCGTGTATCAACATTCTCCCCCTTTTTGATTGATGACAATACTATTCTAAAGATGTATATACTTACTTTCTCCCCCTGAATGTATGCACTATGTTTTCTACAAAACAAAGTTAGTACCATAGATTTTCTCCCCCTTTGTCATCGACAAAAAGGAAGAACTAACAGTAGTAATAATATATCAAAACAATCACTAAATCATAGAGAATATAAGCATGAACTAAGAGAAATAAAAATGTTATGACAGACAAGCATAAAATAGCTATTTATACAAGCCATTAGAAAGTTTAAAAGTAGACATCAAAACAACAAAATCACTCATCCTTATCCCAGTCATATGAACTTTCCCTTCCAGTTGGTTCACGTATGACGGGTCCTCCTATTGGTGGTCTAGGTGCTCTTCCTCCTTGGCCACAACTAGCTCCGCTTGCGCTGCTACTTGTATGCTCTTCGGACGTCGTCCATGTAAACGTGGGTGCGGGACGTTTGCCGCGAGATGTTGAAGCAGTAGTGGTGCTTGAGCACGAGATTGCATCCCAAAGCTTGTTGAAGAATCCTTTGATTTTATCAAGCTTATGATCTACCTTTTTAAGACGAGTGTCAAGAATTTGTTGATTTCTTGACAATATCCTCAAGGATTGGTTGGTAGTGAAGCGTGTCAACAAGACGAATTTCATCATCTTGCTCGAGATGTTCTTCGTGGCGAGGTTGAGGAGATTGTTGTTGTTGTTGTTGTTCTTGATGCCTTGCTTCCCATTCGGCAAGTGATATTATGCGAGGAGGTCGAGATGGGAGTTGCATTAGGCTTATGGTCCGATGATTAATCTGATGGACCATTGTATTCTCTGATTCAGGTAATGGCGTATCGACATTTAGGAGAAGTCGCATGATGTACTCTCCAAAGTAAATAGTGCGCATCTTGCCATTGTTGAAAGTGAGAAACTCATCAAGAATAAGCTGTACCCAATTAACTTGAATATTGCCAAAAATGGCATATAAAGCTCGATAGTTGTTTGGGTAGACAATTTCATATGAGCCCGTGGGAGGAGTAACCGTTCTCATTAGGGCTTTATGGAGGATTCTTGCCATAGGTCGAAGGGAAGTGGACTTAAAATCCCTAAAGTTGATGTTATCTTCCATAAATCGATGGTTGATGTTGTCACGAATGTGTGGATTGAATTCAATCTCCTCAAGTTTTCTCCCAACATTTGGGGACTCTAAAATGTGTGCCATTCTATCCAAGGAGAGCCAAACTTTCTTTCCACATACCATGCTCCAAACACTATTGTTTGGATTTCTTGGAGTTTGGTGTCCAAGATTAAGATTAGCATAAAATAATTTTGCCATTACATGATTAATGGCATGATCATTTCTTTTTAAATCTAGAAGTGGAGTTAAACCTGCCGGATCTGTGAATGCTTGAAGATTGTAGGTTTGAAAACTTTGAAAATCAACGAAAGAATGCTCAAAAATTCAAGAATTCTTCATCTTGTTCCATCGGGTGACAGCAGTTCCATCATAAAGCCATTGTGCTATTTGAGCATCAATTGGCTCGGAGGATGAAGAAGATGAGTCTCTTGATCTTTTTGGTGCCATTTTGGTGAGAATTGATTTGATTTTGAGGAATTTGAGAGCTAGGGTTTTGAATAGATTTGGGGAAGAAGGTTTGTAGGAGGTAAAAGTGAATAGGTATGGTAAAATTTGGTGGTTAAAAGGGGAAATTCTGCCTGGGAAGCAGCGTTCAGTCGACTGAATGTTCTGTTCAGTCGACTGAATCAAAGGTCGAAGTGTTCTGTGATATATTCAGTCGACTGAGCAGTACTTTCGGTCGACTGAATTTTGTTACAAAAATTTTGCTGTTGAATTTTCAGTCGACTGTGCAGATGGTTCCAGTCGACTGAACTTTGCATATGTGATTTTCTGTCATATTTTCAGTCGACTAAGCAGGGGAATTCAGTCGACTGAAACATGCAATGTTTGCTATTTTAGTTAATTTTTGAATTTTAAACAATTTATTTAAAGGAATAGTTACAAAAATATTTCAACATTTAACTATTTCTTTGGAGATGAACTTGGAAAAATAGTTACATGTATATCTTGAAAAATCATCAACAATTACAAATACCTATCGACTTTGATTAATGGATTGAACTTGTGTTGGTCTGAATAAATCCATATGTAGTAATTCTAATGGTTGTAAAGTTGAAATATTTTTCTTAGATTTAAAAGATGATTTCGTTAATTTCCCTTTTTGACAATCATCGCAAAAATTATTTATTTTGGGTAATCCTCTTACTAATTCGTTTTTAGAAAGTTTTCTAATAGTTTTAAAATTTATGTGACAAAATCTTTTGTGCCATAACCAAGGATCATTATCTTTGGCAAGTAAACACATACTTGAATTATGATTAATATTCATATTTAAAACATAAATATTTCTATCTCTTTTTACTTCAAATATAAGATTTTGGTCTTGATCAAAATTACTACATTTATTATTCGAGAAAGTTATTTTAAAACCTTTGTCACATAATTGACTTATGCTAAGTAGATTATGTTTTAAATTTTCAACTAATGAAACATTTGTTATAAAAGGTAAATTTGATGTACCGTAATTGTTCACATCTCCTTTGCCAATGATATAGCCTTTTGAATTGTCTCCGAAGGTAATCGAGCCACCATCAAAGTATGTGATGTTTGTAAGCATATCTTTGTCTCTGGTCATGTGTTTTGAACAACCACTTCTAATATCCATTTCTTCTTTTTAAGTGGGACCTGAAAATAAATATGAAATTATTGGTACCCACTTTTTAATAGGGCCCTAAGAAGTTAGGGTTTTAGGAAACCAAACCCAGTTTGGTTTAGTGTCCTTTTTATAAATATAGTTTTTATTATGATGAACATTATCCATAAATGTTTTAATATATTTATTTCTTATTAATACATTGTTAGTTTTTGGTACCCAAATTGTAACTACCTTGTTTTGTACTTTTGTTTTAATAGGTTCCTTAATTAATTTTTGTTATTTTGAATCCATATTCCTTTTAAAATTTGTATTTTTCTTTTTAGGAATTTTTGACTCCTTATTATATCCTAATCCATGTTTATTTGAAGTGGATTTAAAATTTTCTAAAATCTTAGATAAATTTTCTCTTCCTTTGTTAAAGTTAGAAACATTTTTAGTGATGTTCTCTAATCTAGTTTGAAGACTATTATTTTCTAACTCAACTAATTTAATTTTAGTTTTTAAATCATTATTTTCAGAAATAATTATATCATTCTTTAATTTTTGAGTTTCAATTTCTTGACTTAAAAGTGATTATTGAGTTTCCGAATTTGAATAAGATTCTTGAACTCTTTCAAGTTCTTCTTCAAGAATTTTCTTTTCATCATTTAACATATCTCTCTCAAACTCAGCTTTGTTTTGATTTTCACAAATTTCCTTAATTTTCTTTTTAAGAATTTTTATTGTGCTTAAAAGTTCAGTGTTTACTTCAATTAAATCGTCGAAAGTTAAATTATTTACCTCAGATTCTTGAGCCATGAAGCATACATTTGCGTGTTCATTGTCGCTATCACTATCACTTTCGGATGATGATGAATCTGAATCGTCCCATGTTAAAGAAAATGCCTTCTTTTTGAATTTATCCTTCTTGTTTTTGTTGTTGAAGTTTTTCTGATTTTCCTTCATTTGTTCTTGACAATCTTTTTGCATATATCCTTTCTTATGACAATTGAAGCATTCTATATTTGAGGATGATGGTTTGTTCAAGAAATTCTTTTTGAATCCGTTTTTGTTTCCTTTTCTATATTTTAGGAATTTCTTGAAATTTTTGGCTATAAATGCTAGATCCTCATCTTCAGACTCTGATTCTTCCTTTTCCGCATTAAAAGCAATATTCTTTCTTTCTTGAGCTTGATCCTTTTTAGCTTGCATATTTACTTCATACGACATAAGATTTCCAATCAATTCTTCTGGTTTCATTGTAGATAAATCATTTGCTTCCTCGATTGCTAGTACTTTTCTCTCCCATTCATCAGTGAGTGAATTTAGAACTTTAGACACAATGTCAAAGTCCGTGTATCTTTCTCCTAGTCCGATTAGAGCATGATGAATGTCTTGAAATCTTGAGTACATGTCATTGATGGATTCATTTTGTCGCATTCTAAAGTTTTGGAATTGATTCTTCAACATGGATATCTTTGTTTGTTTAACCTTGTTTGTGCCTTCATGTATGACTTTAAGTGTTTCCCATATCTGATATGCAGTAGTACATATGCTAACACGGTTGAATTCATTTCTATCCAGGGCGCAAAAAAAGATATTCATAGATTTAGTATTTGCACTTGCTTCATTGTTCTGAGTTTGTGTCCAAGTAGGATAATCGGTCGTGTGTGCAACAAACTCTGCTTGAGTAGCATTCCAGGCTTTGAAACTTGTTGCTTGCATATAAATCCTCATCCTTGTAGCCCAATAGTTATAATTTAGTCCATTGAATAGAGGAGGTCTTTGGGTAGATTGTCCTTCTGCAAATGTAGAACTATAGGCAGATGTTGTGCTTGTACTTGCGTTATTTTCCATATTATCAATATGTCTAATAACGGTGTTATGGTTATAGGACAACCTTGCTCTGATACCAATTGAAAGAGAGGGCTATGCGGTAGGATCGTGTAATATGGAATAATGAAATAGTCTAGGTAGATAAAGTAGGTAAATGCAAGGAGACACCAGGATTTTATACTGGTTCGGACCTCTCGTCCCACGTCCAGTCCCTAAGCTTCTCTTAGGAATTTCACTAACTAACACCCTCACTTCACCCGGAGGAATAGGTTTACAACTTACCCGAACAACCGAACGGGATTTCTTGCCTCAACTACCGAAGAGGACTTCAACTCAATTACTAAAATACAATATTCGACTTGTTGTGTTCTTGTCAACACTAATGAGTCTAATGTAGTACAATATTCCTACAATCTTATCCTCGAGAATATGCAATGTGTCTGTGAAGATTTAGGAAATGTGAATTGCTATGAATCAAAAGAATGTTATAAACAAAAATAGTGATTCAAGCAATAGATTGGTGATTGCTTTGATAATATCTAGAGAATATGAACAAGAGAATAGTAAGATTAAAGCAAGAGAATTCGGTGAATTAAATGATGTTAGAATCATGAATTTATACTTGTAGAAGAGATGCATATGTTGTCAAAGGTTGCAAACAAGAGATGCTTCCATTTCCATTGATGAATGGTTGCAACTCTTGGGAAGAAGAATCTGTCTTTTCAGAGAAAATTTGCAGGTTTAAATTCAGTCGACTGAGCAGGAGATTCAGTCGACTGAAAATACAAAGAAAAATTTTCAGGAACAATTTCAGTCGACTGCACAGGTAATTCAGTCGACCGAAACTGTGCATTTTTGTATATGTGTATAGTTTCAGTCGACTGGCCATGTCTGTTCAGTCGACTGAAGTATAAAAGTATGCACAGTGAACATGTGAATGAAGTTTTTATGAATTGTGTTCTAATGTTCGTGCAAATCTCTTGAGGATAGATTTTAACAAATAATCTAGACTAAGACACATAGAAAAATCATACTAATGTTTATACTCTGGTCTTCATCTATCTTCTTCTAGCTTTTGCATTCTCTTCCTATTTGTTGAAGCTTATTGTCATTGATCAAAACCTTCGTGTATCAACATTTTTTGCACTTGTCAGTATTATGTCGAGTTCGTCATCAATACGCGAGCGAGTCGTACGTGCTTCTGGGAGGTGGAGGAGGGGATGTCGATGAAGAGTTGACCGGAGTTCTAAGCGTTCCGAGGGCCGAGGTTGGGTGAACGAGTGGTTGCCAGGTTCGAAGAGGAGATGGTTCTTGTGTTCCCAGGTTCTGGTTCCAACGTTGACACTCGGAATTGATTTCGAGTTGGAGACGTCGATTTGATGATCGAGGTAGGATGCTTGTTTAGTTTTCGATTTGTGGCAGTCATCGTTGATGATCAACGACGAGCGGCGCCACCGTGCATGTGCACGGTGGACTTCTTGTGTTCTGTTGAGTTGGATTGGGGGGAGAGTTGTTTTCTCGAGTAATTCGTATTCCAGGCTTGAAGTAAAGGTGGTTTGGACTCGAAGCTTTTCAATGTTGCCTCGGGTTGTTTTGTTTGCTAAAGGTTTTTTTTAAGAAACCCGCTGCTCTGTTTTAAAAATTTAAATAAAATGTAAAAGCTAGTTCAAATGAAAAGCAAAGTTTAAAAATAAGTTTAAATCCAAGGTTTTAAACAGGTTCAAGTTATGTTTGAATCTCAGTTCTAGATAAATTAAGTTTAAACTTTAAAATTTTTAACTACTTTAAAATGTTACATAGTTCGAATTTTAAAAATGAAGTTTTAGAAATAAGTAAAGTTTGTAAAACCTAAGTTTAAATTTGGAATCTAAATTTAATATGTATTCCAGATTTGAAATAAATGGAAGATTTAAAATATAAAATGATTTAGACAATTTTAATTGTTAAAGTGTATTTTAAAAAAAAATTGATTTTAATTTAGAATAAATTTGGTTTTAAATTCTTTTAAAAACTTCTTTATAAAATAAATATTTCTTTGACATGAAAATCTAAAAGGTAGGTTTGTGTTTTTAAACTTTGTTAAAGTTAAATTATATTCATTTTAAATCGAAAATTTAAAATGAAATTTAAATAAATTTGAAAGCAAATTGTTTTAAATACTTTGATCAAGTAAGAAATGTTTTAACTTAAAGATAAATAGAATTTAGTGATTTGGATTCATTAAATTTTTAAGATAATTAAAATGGATAATTAACTTATTTAATTAATTAATGTTTGGATTAATTAAATAAGTAATTAAAGGTTTAAATTCATTAATTGAGGTTTAAGATTAATTAATTAAGGGAGAATTAATTAAGCAATTAAGGATTAATTAGGTAAAAGTTAACACTTAATTAATTAAATAATCAGATATTTGTACAATATGTGATTAAATAATTAAAAGTTGAGTAATTAGTAAATGATTAAAGGATAATTAATCAAATGATTTGAAATCAATTAAAGTTAATTAACCATGATCCATGACCCATCTGATTTAAATTAATCAGATAATTTATTGCGTTCACTAATGGATGTTTGAACCCTATTGACTGTTGAACTGTTTGATATTTCTGAGATGCTATGCTTTGTGCTATGAATTGTTTTCAGTGTTATCTGTGATGAATGTACTTTTATTTATTTATAATGCATTCATATTTTCTATCTGTGAATCTGTGTATATAAATGAGTATTATTGGGATACACCGCTTATCGATATTGGGTGATAGCAAATCTGTGATGATTTATGAGGTTGCACTATTGTGTTAAACCCCTGGACCATACTTATACACACATAAATATGGATGTCACGAGGAAATCGGTTAAGTCACAAATTCTTAACAGTCGAATATTTAAATTCAAACGTTTTGGAAATGGATTGGGTTTAAAGAAAAAAAAATTTTGAAATGGAATTTCAAAGATGAAATTTATTTTGAATAACTTGATTGAGTTTTGAAATTTAAATATTTTGATTTAAATTTGAATTCAATATTTGAAATTGAACTCTATGATTTGGAAACTAGCGTTTAAAAAGGCTATGCAAATTATAAATGAGTTTATATGGGTTAAAATATTTTTAAGGTATTGATTTGGAAATTTGAATTTAAATTCAAAGGCTTTAATTCGTGTAAATATAATTGGATCTTTCTGACATGAAAACTATATGTTTTCAAATAATAAAAGCTTTCACATAATTAATGAACTTCTTATTTGTGTTAAAGTGATTTCATGTTTAAATGAAAATGATTTTCCAAGTTATGGAAACAGTTTGAAAGCTGTAAGTTAAATCTTTAATTTAAAGATTTTAAACGAGTTAATCCAATTGGAATGGGAATTGATTTGAAATCCGTAAATGGATCTTTGTGAAAATGGGTGAACTTAGTGAAATAAATCTTTTTGTTTAAAGATTTGGAAATGGTAATTGGTTTAACCCATTTGAAAGAAAGTTTTGAATTATTAAGTTGTGACTTAATTGAAATCCCATATCCATATATTTTAAATGATGCGCTTACTATTCGGTTTAGCCGAGAAAGGACCTTTGTGTCGTATAACCCATTCCGAATACGTGATTCGACGTTATGGATAACATTTGAAGACCGGTGGTGAAGACCGGGTATTTGCGAGAACGATAGGATGACCTATCGATTGTCTCTACACTGAGTTGCTTCGGTATAGAGATTCCCTAAGTGATGGGAAGTCCGATCGGGATTGTGAATACCCGGATTGCAAGGACTTCTTTGGAAGTGCCTTCGGTTCTGTTCGAACCCGGAACAGACTTGTATGGTTGTATATCTGACACTACCCTTTGAGATATAAAGCAGATTTCTTTCAAACACATATCTGTGGTGGCGGAGAATTAATCTCTTAGCTTAATACCCTTCTCTGAGACGTACGAGCTCAGAGGTTATGTAGTTGAAGGTTGTCAGCGATATACTCCCAATTTGGTAGTGTGGCATGCTGAGTGTTGCTGTGTGTTGATGATCATTTGTTGATCATTTGTGATCAGAGCATGGCTTTTGTATAAAGCGTAGCTTTATGGACAAGACTGCATCAGGACCTCACACCCCGGAAATGGTCGAAACAGGAAAGATGCGGCAAGGTTATGAGGGTCGCACCCTTTAGGATGTGTCATTCCCTTCTGGTAAAGGGTGGTATTAGGTATGGAGCCCTGATATTTAACCTACGTGGTTGCTCCAATCTCATTTAATGTGTGGTTGTTGCTTAGAGGCGCCTCAGATAAAGGTCCCAAAGGACCGGGGAGTGGCATGCTCGAGTAGTAGTTACCTAGTTACAGAGGTAACCCGGCCTTGTGTTGGCAGAGATCCGGTTAGGTTCTCGGGACGTCCCGCCAGAGGCGATCCCATGTGGCAGTAGGAAGTTCCTTAGCCTGACCATTTGTTGGAAATTCCAAAGAAATAATACGAGCCTTGTACGGTTTTAGTTGTATAACCTGCCATGGAATGTGGCGGTAACCTGCTATTGAACATGGTAGCTATAGTAGGCATACGATAATGGTCGTATGTTGGCTAAGATTTATATTCTACTTTGGAAATGCTTTTCTGCACTGTGCACTTATAATAATAGTATCCAAGAAATTTTCTACGTATTAAGCATGTTTGACTATCATAAGAAGAAATCTCCTGCGTTTGCATTGTGTGTGTGGGGGGAGGTCTTATGGTAGTCTCATTTTTCAAAAGCATACTGGAATTCTTTCATAAATCTAGTTTCTTTAAAAAGCAACTGTTTTTGTTACTCACACCAGTCCCATGACCGATCTTGCTTCTCTTAGTGAAATGTGATAGGGGGTTCTCGCTTTGCGTTTTGGTGGCGAACGGGAGACTCTTACCCCTACATGTCCTCTTTTAGTGAATAGGGTTTGGTTAGGCGTAAGCCGTGACAGTCGAAAGGCTGGCTGTAAAAGCAAGGTCAGGGTACCATTGTATGCCACGGTGGGTCTGGAATGGTTGCAAAGCCTACCGGTCGCCACTGCCTTATGCCGTTACAAGTGGTATCAGAGCTAAGGTTGAATTTTAGCTCAGGAGTATGAAACATTAAGTAGCTCATAGAGATAGGGTGAAGCAAACCCTAGAATGAGTAATCCCTAAGATATCCATTCGAATGCCTCAGTAAATTTTCTTACTATTCACTGATAGTGAGTATGAGTGCAAGTAGAAGACGAGATAGGGGACAGGGGAGTACCACTATAAATGGTCAATGCCCTACAACAGTGGAAACAACCTTTCTCTTTCTCAATCTTCTTTGATTCGTTTCAATTTTTTTTGATTTCTTCGTAACAGCTCCAGAAAGAAGTTTCAGTGTGATGATGGCCCTACGAATCATTGTAGGAAATTTTTGCTTCATATCTACATCGGTTTCTTATCAGTTTTGATTTAACTTTAATGAATATGAATTGGAAATTGGGAATTGAAAATTTGAATAAATTGGAAATTTTAAATTGAGTTAAAATTTGATCAATAGAATATGAAGCTAAATTTGAATTATATCAATAAAACGATTTCGTTTAAAACCAAATTCGAAATTCTATTGTAATTTCTTGGGTTGATCGAAGTCCGAAGAGAGACAAATTATATATATACTTTGGATATTCCGACTAATCATATCTAGTATTTGGAAGTTGTGGAAAATAATAATCCACATATCTATTGTTTGGGTCTCGATATATTTTATGGACGGTTAGTTATCCCTTTCGAACTAATCAGTGCTTTGCATATTCGCAGAATTTAATGAACCGAGTATCCTGTGTAGTATTGTATGAGTTTGTTCTCATATTGTCGACATTCTGTGTTAACGCTAAAATTTAAACACTAACACCCCGGCATATGAAGTGAGATCGTGAAAGCACCACCCGATAGCTCGGGAACAGATTATAAGCAGATAGTAGTGAAAAAACAGTAAACAGCAACAATTTTATAGTGGTTCGGCTTAAGAGATAGCCTACGTCCACTTTGAATATCTTTATTGACGATTTGATTACAAGTCAATGCAGTTACACTTCGATTACAACACACTCTGAGTTTCAAGTAACTTAGAACAAGTAGCCAAAACTTCAATGTCGATCCAAATCTTTGAACACATGTTTGAAATGTTTGATTTCTTCGTTAAGTTCCTTGAAGATGTTGAAGTAGTTCAGAATGCAGCAGAGTAACGGCGCTTGAAAATGAATGAGCAGAAGTCCCCTTCTAGTTGGAACTAGGGTCGTATTTATAGGCATTTTTCGGAGTTAAGTCGTAGGTCGTGACCGACCTAAGTTAGGTCGTAGGTCGTGACTGACCTAAGATGCACTGGCTTCTCTTTCACAAGAACACGCATGCTGGTTCGCACAAGTCCTAAGTCGTGAGCGACCTATCATAGGTCGTAGGTCGCAAGTTTTTTCCTGAAGATGGTTGAATAGCATTGCACTTAACTCTGGAACGAGCTAGTAAGCAGTAGGTCATGGTCGACTTAACAGATCAGGGTATAAGTGAAGCGGCATAGGGATTTTATTTCATCTTCTTAGGTCGCAAGCGACCTACTATAGGTCGTTAAGTCGTTATCCTTTTTAAGTCGCTCCATACTTTAGATTGGTACATATCTTTAGGTCGTGTTGAACATTAGGTCGTTCCACCTTTAGGTCGTAAGGTCGCTAAGACAATTATGTTATTAGGTCGTTGAGGCTATTAGGTCGTCGAGTCCTCTTAGGTTGTAACTTTCTGTTAGGTCGCGGCCTCCTTTAGGTCGCGAAACATATTTAGGTCGTTCTCCTTTTTAGGTCGAGCCATTTTTAGGTCGTGGAGTCTTCTTAGGTCGTTATAACCTTTAGTTCGCCGCTATTTTTTAGGTCGTGGCTTCCTTAGGTCGCGACTACTTCTAGGTTGCTTCATTAGTTAGGTCGCTAGCAGTGGGGAGTTAACATTTGCCCCTCGAAGTATGTGACCAAGTTATAGGTCACGTGCTTCGATCTCATTAACTCGTGCTCTGGAGGGCCGTTAGGTCGTAGACGACTTAGAGAGAGGATTAGGTCGCATGCTGTCGATTCGTGTTCCACTGTCCCTGAATATAAATACCATAGGTCACTCCTTCCCTTCTTCATTTGCTTCAGCATCTATTCTACCATTAACAAGCTTTTGAACTTCTCGAGGGCGATTCCGATCAGCTCAATCTTCATTCTTTTCCATCATCAGATTGCGTAAGTGAATTCTATCAACATTCGACCACATCTATCATCAAACCGCGGATATTCCACTTGTCATTCTTAATACATGTCTGTATGCTACGTTTTCCCATAAGTCACGAGTCGATTAACCTTTTGATTGAGTTACCGTGGTGATTCTTGTGAATATGGCAATACATCAGGTGTACGGTGGATTTGAGACGATTTGGGTTGGATTCTTGGGTAATTCGTGACGATGTAGGAGGAAGATGGCGAATCATGGTGTTTCGAACTAGTTAGCTTGCAAATTTGGAAAAGACGAGGAGGGTTTTGATGGGTTAACGGGTTAATGGATTCTCAGCTACACGGGTAATGGAGGAGATGATGTGGCAGCGTGTGAGTGGAGGATCGACCTTATGGCTGTCTGCTTGAACACTAACCATGCGACCTAACTTCTTAGGATCTAACTTTGTAATGACCTAACTTCTTGCGGCATTGCTTTTAGGTCGCGGCCGACCTTAGACTTGAATTCTTGGGGCACAGAAGTTAGGTCGCTGCCGACCTAGTACTTGGATGGGTTGCACATGAACTTTGAACCGAACGACCTAACAGCTTAGCAACTTATCACCTTTGAATGACTGCATAGGGACTTAACACATCAACGACCTATCTTTTGCGACATAAGCTTTAGGTCACGACCGAGTTATGACGTGAACAGATTTGCATTGAGCGACTTAAGTTAACCCCGACCTAGGTTAGGTCACCAGACGACCTAGGACTTGACAAATTTGCACATGAATTCCAGGCAGCACGACTTAACAAATTAACGACCTAACTCCTTTGTGGCATAGGCTTTAGGTCGTGACCGAGCTAGGACTTGAACAAATCTGCATTGCTTTGAACTCCTTTAACTTGCACGGTGCGACCTAATATAGCCTTGACCTATGCTAAGTTGCAGGGGACAGTCTGGACGACCTATGACTTGTAAAATTTTGAGAGAATTTGATTGAACTGCTTGGACTTGAATCATTTGAAATTCATTGCATTTCTTTGCAGAGTGCTCTAACTTTTAATTTAACAACCTGTTTAAACATAACATTTGCAGAAAAGTGGGACGAATATACTGTCACTGACCGCCCACATCGAATGACAGATTAGTCGGTAAAGAATAATCAACTTGAATAAATCGTGTGAGTGAAGTGCTGTGAATCAACCGACTCAAATGAAGTGTTAAAGCAAAGCTAAAATTTTGTTTGAATTAACACTGCACTCGAGTTTTAAATTAACAAATCCTAAAATCTCACAATCAAACAGTTGTCAATTAGCTTATTTTCAGTTATTTTGCTTGTTCTTTTTATTAGTTTTGCACAACACTTCACACTTTTAGGTAACGTGCACCTTCACATCTGAACATCCAGTTGCTTGTATAGAATGATGTCTCAACAAGAAGAGATGATAGAACACGTCGAAGGGGCTCCTCCGATTGCTATTCCACTAGAGAACCCTCCGGAAAGAACTCCTACCCTTCTGAAACAGCGGGTGCTTAATCAATTATGCGTTCAATTTGGCATTGCCGAGGCAGAAGTTTTACTCCCTGGACCAAATGATTTTGCCGATAGACCGCCTTCCGGTTTTGTTGCCATTAATCGTCAAATGTGCTTAAGTGGAGTAATTCCTCCCTTTAATGAATTTCTTCAACAAATCCTTCTTCGACTGACGATTTCTCCTTTCCAACTGCATCCCAATGGCTATGCCATTTTGATGGGATTGTGCGTTCTATTCAGGAGAATTCTTGACCGTCTTCCGAGTTTTGAGGAAATCTGTTACCTGTGCACTTTCGCGAAGAACAAGGACCACCCTTCGATTGTACTTGTAAGAGGTGCGAGGAACCGTAAACTAATTTTGGATTTGCCGGAGAGTGCCCATGGTTTTTTGAATCAATTCTTCTATATTCGTTGCCCCGCAGTATTTTACGTAGACTGGAGAATAGGAAGTGAGATCTTTTTTCCCTTCTTTCTTCAATTCCATTCTAAGTTTTTCATGGTTCGTATTGCTAGATGCTGATTCCATTCCTTATTTCTACAGCACTTCCTCCTCCTTCTAGAGATTCCAGTCATAAACCAGTCTTTGAAAGGCTAAGCATTGTGGCTGCTGAAGAGAGGAGCAAAAAATTTCTATTGACAGATGAACTCCTTCATCGATTTGAGCTTTTACATTCTTCTTGTTCTACTCAACTTCATGAATTTCCGACTGAAGTTCCCGATTCTCCGATGAAAATTCATGATACCCCGGTCCCTACTAAAGAGCACATGCAGGGAGGAACCTCTATAGAAACTTCACTAGTAAGTGTTCAATTCCGAAGGATGTTGCGGGGCCGTCTGACAAGTCTGTACTTGCCCCAGTTATCGAAGAGGAAGAACCTCCACGATCTTTCGAAAAATCTACTAACGAAGGAGTCAAGAAAGCAGGTCCCAAAAAACATGATGGTGATGATGTTTTCGAGGGGTTGAGTGATTTAATTGTGACTTCTCAAGAACTTTTCAAAGATGATGTTTCCAAAACTATCTCTTCTGTAATCGAGGCGACATCTTCTCTACAACAAATGTCAACTCCTCCTACTCAAGTTTTCACTACCTCTATTCCACAGAGTGGTTTGTAACTCGATGCGTGTAGTTTACACGTTACACGATACTTAGGATTTTTCATCACTTCTACGCACTTATCTTCTTGTACTTTAAAGATTTCTAAAGCTTATTATTTTTATTCCAGATTCTCCTATGGGGCGTAGCGGCTCGTACTATGATGATTTCCAGCGCTACGGGAGGCGTAGCCAGTATGATTATAGGCGTTACCTCCCTTCTTACAGAGAATCCGATGAAGAGAGGGCCATCAGGAAAGCAGACGAGAGACGAGCATATGAAGAACGTCACCGAAGAGAACAAGAAAGACATGACCCTCCCCACAGAGATGATGATACCCAAAAAAGAAAGACTCACGATGAGAGAGGTAAAGGACACATGGAAGATTCTTCTAGCAAGCGGGCTAAACTTACTGAAGAAACAATGCCGACAGTTTCTCAAAATGTTCCTGCTCAATCTGCTGACCCCGTTCGTTCCGACATTCAAACAATCATCAACCGGCTCGCATACCAAGTTGGGCAAGGTCCTCCCACTCTTCAAAGTCGATTCCCTCAGTGGTGCCTGAGAGGGGTTCGATTTGATCTCGACTTGGTTCCTCTCGACAAATCGGCTATGCTGCGAAATCTTGATTCTGTCAGGACCGATATTGAAATAATGTCGAACTGGCAAAAACTTGTCGACGAGCTTCAGAGGGTTAACCGAGCCAATCTCGAGGCCATGCTCACAATGGAGAACGATAAGGCTGAGTGGCAGAAGACTCTCGAACAGCATGAAGCCGAAATGAGAAGTATTGCTTCCTATAATGAAAAGCTGGAAGC
The DNA here is from genome assembly GCA_030765085.1 of Allium cepa. Taxonomy (NCBI): domain Eukaryota; kingdom Viridiplantae; phylum Streptophyta; class Magnoliopsida; order Asparagales; family Amaryllidaceae; genus Allium; species Allium cepa. The sequence goes on along the minus strand of CM060937.1, from coordinate 759,193,595 downwards.
GGAAGTAGAAAAGCTTAAGGAAGAATTAGCTACTTCATCTACTTTCCATTCTCAAAAGGAGAGCATGCTTCAGCAACAAGTACGAGATGCGCATGCCAGTCAAAGGGCAGTCGAAGATAAGCTTACACACCAGGAGAAGGTCATAGAAGAATATCGCGCTGAAACTTTACAGCTGTGAGAACAGGCCGGCTCTCAAAGCTTGGAGATAGGGATGCTAAAAGCTCGACTTGCTATGGCCGAAAAGGAGCGTGACGAGGCTGTTGCTGGTAAACTCACGGCCGAAGAGGCCCATCAAGCAACCAAAGCTGACATTAGCTCCACATTATTTGATTTCTATCTGCATAGCATTTTGGGGCGTGGCAGCCTTGCCTTTCTAGGCCCTAAATATGAAATTACATTAGCTGAAGTCTGGGAGGCAGCACTCGATATGCTAGGTGGTAAAGGTGCTGGCTACGCTGAGACAGCTCTTGAAGAGCATTATCTCGATGATGATGCCCGCGCCGCTCTTGCCAAGGGAAAAGAGCAACTCGCCAGGGTACGGGCCGGAATGGCGGAAGGGGAACGTTCTGAGAAAGAAATACCACCTACCACTTCTGAACGTCCTTTAGTTTCTTCCGAAGTGGACATTACAGGTTCCAGTGCTCATTCGCTGCCTCCTACAGGAACCGGGGTAATCACCCCTACTGATGATGAGGCTTTGGAGGATATCGGGGCTCAGAATTATGAGATTGAACTAATGAAGCAAACATCTTCAGGTAATTTTGATATTGGTCTGATTCAGGTGGATCGCTTGCTTACTCCTCAAAAGTTTGATGAGCTTCTCGATTACTTCTTGAATCTCGACGAACCCATATCTCCCGTCTTTCGGGGAGATACTAATATTTTTAATTTCTCTTCTTCTGCAGTTGAAACACCAAGTGCTGTGCAGACTTCACTTCCTCCGGTTATCCCTCCTCCGTCTCTTCAGGTGAATCCTCCTTCTGCTTCACAACCCGGGTCACAAGAGGAACAGATTGAGGCTCTTCATGGCTTGGATGACCCTATCGCTTCGCAAGAGCAGAAGGACGAGGGACTTGAAGGAGGCAAGATCTCTCCGGAGCGGACTCCCTCTGATGATGTAGTTTTGTCCGCTCTTGTTACTCCAGGGAGTGAGTCTTCTTCGAAGAGAAGAAAGAAGAACGGAACATCGAAGAGGAGGGGGAAGAAAATCATCACTACTAAAGAGGAACCGGAAGTTGCACCGGTTGCACCTCCCTCTCCTTCTTCCCTTATGCCTATAGATAGACCTGAAAAACTAATCATTCGGCCAGGCAAAGGGTCCAAAGGTGGTAAGAAGAAGTGAAGAGTCGGACTTCGGGCTTTTTGACTCCTTTTTTGTGTAATGGTCAGATGTTGTGCAGGCACCGGCCCCTGCTTTTTTTATTTTGAAACCTGTATCTGCAATTGAATAAAATGATCCTTTATTTGTACAGACTCTTGTTTGAATTTGAGAATGCATTTATTATTCATTTTTGCACAAGTTTATTTATATGATACTGCGGTGAGCTTGTGGTATGTTGTTCGAGCGTACTTTACCGATGTAGCTATACCATTTTGTATGTAACTATACCATGTTGCCCCCATACCATAAGTTTGATGCAATATTTTATCCTTTGAGGGGACTCGCACTCTTATTTTCTGAAGAATAATTACTTCATTCTTGAAGAAATTTTTCGTAGAGTACAACTTCCTTCATATAAGTTTTTACGCTTTGTCCTTCGAAGAAATCACTTTTTTCTTTTGCTTAAGTACGCATTTTGCCAAGTGAATTCTTCTATGTGGTAAAGCAGGCCTCTGAAGAGTACTTTAACTTTCTTCCTCTTTTTTTTTTTTTGAGGAAGGTTATTTTCTAGAATAGGTAAGTCACTCTTCCTTTGAAAGTTAAAGTATACCCTTGATGAGGATATATATTTATTTATTTATTTTTTTTTATTTTTTTTTCTTGAGGTAGAAATTTGTAATTCTGAGGAGGGATTTTTCACGTTTCAACACTTGGAAGTTTTATTTCAATCTTGGTGAAACGTGTACCTCCAAAGAATTACGCCTTCGAAGAAAGCCTTTTCACGTTTCAACACTTGGAAGTTTTATTTCAATCTCGGTGAAACGTGGGCTTCCGAAGAAGTCTTTCTTTTTGATTGTGTCCCCGGGAAGGGGTTGTACCTCTGAGGAGGGATTTTTCACGTTTCAACACTTGGAAGTTTTATTTCAATCTTGGCGAGACGTGCACCTCCAAAGAGTTGTGCCTTTGAAGAAAGCCTTTTCACGTTTCAACACTTGGAAGTTTTATTTCAATCTCGGTGAAACGTGGGCTTCCAGAAAGGTCTTTATTTTGTTTTGCATTTCAACTTTGGTGAAGTGAAATTCCGAAGAGCAGCTGTTACACTTCAACTCCTGGTGAAATGTGCCTCCTAAGAGGTCTTTATTTTGTTTGCATTTCAACTCTGGTGAAGTGAAATTCCGAAGAGCGGCTGTTACACTTCAACTCCTGGTGAAATGTGCCTCAAAGAGGGTTTTCATCGCCTGGAAGTTACTCTCTCATGGTTGGAGGGTCATGACTCCTCCAATCTTTTTTGTTGAGTAGAGAACTTTCTTTTTTGTGGCGTATGACCCGTTAGAGGTCTTTATCCACCGAAGAGTTGTGCCTCCGAAGAGTATTTGTGCTGCCGATGATGGCTTTGGTTGTTCCCTTGTCCACTTGCTTATGCTTTTTCAGTGATCCTCTTTTTTTTTTTTTTTTTTTACAAGTGACTTGTTTAATCCAAGGAAATGTACTTCATTGCCAGGCAAGTTCGTGAGAACGAGCATCAGCTTCTTAATTGGATGTTTGTTTGTTCAAACGATCTCAATTTATTAGCAAAGGCCCGTTTCTGTCGAAATCATAGGCTGTTCAATTGAAGTACTTCCTATCTAGGATTTGAATTTGGAGCTTTTGTGACTTGAAATTTGGCGAGAATCACTGGGTCATATTATGTGCAAGTTTCACTTCCATTGTCTGCAAGAATTTAAATCGACATTTCAGCAATACATTCTATGTACTTTTTATATCGAAAATAAAGCAAACATGTAATAATAATAAGGAACACAAGATTTATAGTGGTTCGGCCAGGAAATTGGGCCTACATCCACTTTATATTTTTTCATTATTTACTTGCATCAGTTTTACAATTGGCTTCAATTACAAGAATCATACATTCATAATTCTATTTACAATATTTCAACAAAATTTTCAAGTAAAATATGGACGCAAATGGTTGCTGTTCCATGCCCTTGGAATTTGATCTCCTTCAACAGTGGTGAGTTTGAATATGCCGTCAAGAAGCTTCTGACCTATGACATATGGTCCTTCCCAATTTGGCCCAAACACACCTGTCGCTGTCATAATTCTCTTCAGGACTAGGTCTCCAATCTCAAAGCTGCGTTGGCGAACTTTGGAATTGAAATGTCTGGCTATTCTTTGCTGATGAGCTGCAATTCTGAGATTAGCCTCATCTCTTTTTTCATCAAGGAGATCTAGCGCTTCAAGATGTAGCTTTTCGTTTTCTGCTTGATTGAAATGGATTCTTCTGTGTGAAGGAACCTCTATTTCTACCGGAATCATTGCCTCTGGCCCGTATGCCAATGAAAACGGGGTGTGCCCAGTCGCAGTTTTGTGAGTGGTTCTGTATGCCCATAGTGCCAGTGGTAGCTTATCAACCCAACCACCTTTTTCTCTTTCAAGTTGCTTCTTGATGGTTGACTTAATAATTTTGTTCACGGCTTCCACTTGCCCGTTTGCCTGCGGATGAGCCACTGCTGAAAAGCTTTTCCGGATTTTGAATTGCTTGCAAAAATCTTGGAATTCTTCACTTTCAAACTGAGTACCGCTGTCTGTAATTATTTTTTGAGGCACACCGTATCTGCAAATGATGTTTTTAGTCACAAAACTTATCATCTTCTTTGAGGTGATAGTAGCCAGTGGTTCAGCTTCTGCCCACTTAGTAAAATAATCTACAGCAACAATGGCATATTTAATTCCAGATTTGGCAGTTGGTAACGGTCCTACAAGGTCTATTCCCCATATTGCAAACGACCATGGACTGACCATCTGTGTGAGTTCAGTGGAAGGAGCTCTAGGAACTTTGGCGAATCTTTGACATCTGTCACATTTTCGGGAATACTCTGTTGCATCTCGATTAATTTCTGGCCAAAAATATCCGTATCGGAGAATTTTCTTTGCTAATGTTTGGCCACCTGAATGATCACCACATTCTCCTCCGTGTACCTCCGCTAGGATTGCTTTGGACTCTTCCCTGGATACACATCGAAGTAATGGCATTGAGAATCCCCGTCTGTACAATCGGCCATCCTGGATTATATATCGAGAGGCTTTTCTCAGTAGCTTTTGTCGTTCTTTTGAGTTCCCTGGTAAAGATCCATTGAGCAGATATTCTGTTATCGGAGTCATCCATGATTCTTGCTCTTGAGACATGCTCATGATCCAATCAATATCCATCTTATCAATGCTAGGAGTCGACAGGACCTCCACTGGAGTTAATCCCAGAAATTGGGCTTCGCCTGTGCTAGAATACTTTGCGAGAGAATCTGCTTTCATGTTTTCTTCTCGAGGAATGTGACTTATCATGTAATGATCGAAATCACCCAGGAGCTCCCAAGCCTTTGACAAGTAGGCGGGCAGATTCCCCCCTTTTGCTTGGAATTCCTTTTTGACTTGGCATACAATAAGCTGAGAATCGCTGAATATCTATAACGCTCGGATGTTTAATTCTTTAGCAATCCTTAAGCCAGCGATAAGGGCTTCGTATTCTGCTTCATTGTTTGTTGAAGGAAATTCCAATCTTAGTGCATAGCATAATGATCGGCCTTCAGGGGTCTCAAGTACAACTCCGGCTCCAGAACAGTAGTCGTTTCTCGCACCATCGACATATAACTTCCATTGGATTGGGGAATCGTCGACTGTTTCCTCCTCACTGTTACCCTTATGTGTGAATTCTGCAATGAAATCTGCTAAAGCTTTTTCATTGATTGCTTTTCGTGGATGATAAGTGATGTCATACTGACTGAGTTCAATATTCCACTTTAGAAGACGACCCGAAGTCTCAGGGCGAAACAGGACTTGCTTCAAAGGTTGATCAGTGAGGACTCTGATAGGATGAGCTTGAAAATACTGCCTCAACTTCCTAGATGCAATTAGTAGGCAATAGGCGAGTTTTTCCAACTTAGAGTAATTCATCTCTGCCCCAGTGAGTCTTTTGCTGATATAGTAAACTGGATGTTGAATCCTTTTGTCTTCTCGTATCAGCGCTGCACTTAAAGCATGAGATGATACTGCCAAGTATATAAGAAGATCCTCGCCATCGCCAAGCCTGGAAAGTATTGGAGGCGTTTCCATATGGCGAATCAATTCATCAAAGGCTTTTTGGCATTCGGGAGTCCAATCGAAGTTTTTCTTTCCTTTCTTTAGGGCGTCAAAGAATGGGATGCATTTATCTGTGGCTTTGGAAATGAACCGACTCAAGGCGGCGACTTTTCCACTGAGACTTTGCAATTCCTTCTTTGTTCTAGGAGCTTTGACTTCTTTCAATGCAGTAATTTGAGCTGGACTGGCCTCAATGCCCCTAGCGCTCACGATGAAGCCTAAAAACTTGCCGGATTCCACTCCAAATGAACATTTTAAAGGATTGAGCTTCATTCTGTATTTCCGGAGGACCGCGAACATGTCTGCTAAGTGTTCTATGTGATCCACTGCTTTCTTAGACTTTACTAACATGTCATCGACGTAGACTTCCATAGTCTTGCCCAGTTGCTGTTTGAACATAGCATTAACGAGTCTTTGGTATGTTGCCCCTGCATTCTTCAACCCGAAGGGCATAACTCTGTAGCAGTAAAGACCAGTGTCGGTGATAAAGCTCGTATCCTCCTGATCCGGCTCATGCATCATGATCTGGTTATATCCGGAGTAAGCATCCATAAAAGATAACAATTCGTGTCCCGCTGTTCCGTCTACCAATTGGTCGATTCTGGGTAATGGGAAGCAGTCTTTGGGGCAGGCCTTGTTTAGATCTGAAAAATCGATGCATACTCTCCATTTTCCGTTGGCTTTCTTAACCAGCACTGGATTTGAAACCCAATTCGGATAGGTAGATTCCTTGATAAAATTATTCTCCATTAGTCGATCAACTTCTTCTTTTAATGCTGCCGACCTTTCTGGACCTTGAGTTCTCCTCTTTTGTTTCACAGATGTAAATTTTGGATCAATATTTAGAGCATGCACTGCAACTTCTGGGGATATTCCGCACATATCGGCATGAGTCCAAGCAAAAACATCCAGATTTGCCTTTAAAAAAGATATTAAGATATTCTGAATTGACACATTAAGTTGTGAACCCACATTCAACACCTTGTTTGGGTCCTTTGGGTCAACAGGTATTGGTATTGTCGTTTCCACTTGTACCACTCTATTTTCCCCTGCACTGACTTTTCTAGGGTCCATCTCTTTCCTTGCTCCGCTGTGCTCGCCAGTGCAGGGTCCGCCCTGTAATTGCTAAAAGGTTGGTTCTTTGATGCGGACTGGGGCTGCCGCATTCTTTCCCATTTCTCTTTTTCTGGTTTCTCGTAGCTCTGTCAGATAACACTCTCGCCCAGCATTTTGATCCCCTTTTATAACTCCTACTCCATTGTCTGTAGGGAATTTAATGGTGAGGCACCACGGGGCAAGAATAGCTTTGAACGCTGCCAGAGTTGGACGACCAAGGAAAGCATTGTAAGCAGAAAATTCGTCGACAATCACAAAAGTTTGCTTGCGGACCATTTTTCTCTCTCCTTCTCCAAGTTCCACAAACAAATCAATGGTTCCTACCGGCTGTTTTGGCTCCCCAGTGAAGCCAGCGATTTTATGCGATGAAGCTTGCACATCAGCCATAGGGATCTTCATTTGGTCGAATGTTTTCTTGAAGAGGATATTGCAGGATGCGCCACAATCAATGAGAACTCTTCTGACAATAGCTGGCCCGATACCAGCCGAGATGACTAAGGGGTCCAAGGTAGGAGCTTCAATACCTGCGGAATCCTTAGCTTTGAATACAATATCATCATCAAGAGTTCTTTGTTGCTTCAAGGGCGTAGCACCTCTCAAAACGAATACATCTTCCTCTGTCGGTACATACTTTAAAGCTCGGGTATACCTTTCCATCTCACCCCAGCTTCTGCCCGCTGGGTGAGGTCCTCCTGTAATGACATTGATAATGGGCCTTCCAGATTCATGCCCTGCAGCCTTCTCAGTCGTCCTAGGCTGATGAGTAGGAGCCTGTTGCCCCTGACTAGATGAAGCAGGATTGTTGCTATTCTTTTTCACAAATTGCTGCATTTTGTTTTCCCTTAGCAACTCTTCAATCAGATTTTTCAACTGTCGGCATTCGTCGGTTTCGTGACCGGGTTGATTATGGAAGCGACAGAACTTCCCACTCTGTATAGCCTTTTTCCCGGTCCTTAGAGGAGGAGGTTTAGGAAAGTCAATAGAATCTTTAGTGGCAAGGTAGATACGCTCCGGCGTATCTGATAAAGGAGTATATTCTGATGGCTTGAAGGATCGGGGCTTCTTCAGATTACTCTACTTCTTCCCATTGTTATTTTCCCTTTTTTGCCCTACAGATTCATTCTTGCGTGGAACAACAGTGTTATCTTCGGCTTTTTCCAACACTGCCTTTACCGGTACGGGACGGATTTCTAAGCGTATGAATTCATCTGCTTTTTTATAGAACTTTTCAAGGGAATTAGGTTCCTTCATGTTTAGCCATTTCCCAAACTCGCTCGACTTGTCAATACCCTTCATCAGATAAGTCAATATCATTCGCGGTTCTGCATTGTCCACCTCAGCTAGCGCTATATTAAAGCGGTTTAAGAAAGATCTGATAGTCTCCCCTGGATTCTGCTCCAAACTTGACAGTGACATGATATCCTTGGCTTTTGAGGCGTATAGTCTGAACTGCTCCTTGAACTTCCGGGTTAAGTCAGAAAACTGATCGATAGATCGGACTGGAAGTTTGGTGAACCAAAGCAGAGCTACACCTTCGAGATACACAGGAAAATATCGGCACTTTATTTCATCAGAGGCTCTGGCACCTGTCATGTGCCAATCATACTTGTATAAGAATTCGTTCGGATCACTTGTCCCCTTGTAAGCTGGAATGGTTGGAGGGACAAACTTCCTTGGGAATTCATCCTTTAAGATTTTCTCAGTAAACGGAGTTTTACTTGGGGCGAAACCCCATTCTTTCTCGTCTTCAACCCTCTGCATACTCTCTTTCATAATTTGTCGGACCATTCCAGAAAGATACTCCTCATCATGTCGAGCTCTAGATCCACCAACCTCTGGAAGTGTTTGTTCAAAGGGGCTAGCAGCCCTTTCAGGAGCATTTCTTTCTTCAGCATCATGAATGTTGCCAGCGAAATTCCTTTCATTACCTGCTGGTTGGCGGTTTTCCCCAAGCAAATCGTTCAACCTATTCAGAATTAGAGCATTCTAGGCATTCTGAGCCTCAAATTGTGCATTTTGGGCATTTATCTATTGGTTCAGCCCTAAGATTGCAGCATCCAGCTCTGCCTTTGTAACTCCGACAGCTGGAGTGGCTTGATTCGATATGGTGGAAGCGGAGGTTCCCTCTTGAATATTCCCAGATCTGACAGATCTACCTTTTCTTCCAGGAGCCATAATCTCGGATAGACTTCTGGTTTTCAAGGAAATTCTCTCTACAAACCTCTGTGAAGCAATGATGATAACTCTCCTGAGTTCAATTTCTCAGTGAAAGCACCAAAAATGTTAACGCTAAAATTTAAACGCTAACACCCCGGCATATGAAGTGAGATCGTGAAAGCACCACCCGATAGCCTGGGAACAGATTATAAGCAGATAGTAGTGAAAAAACAGTAAACAGCAGCAATTTTATAGTGGTTCGGCTTAAGAGATAGCCTACGTCCACTTTGAATATCTTTATTGACGATTTGATTACAAGTCAATGCAGTTACACTTCGACTACAACATACTCTGAGTTTCAAGTAACTTAGAACAAGTAGCCAAAACTTCAATGTCGATCAAAATCTTTGAACACATGTTTGAAATGTTTGATTTCTTCATGAAGTTCCTTGAAGATGTTGAAGTAGTTCAGAATGCAGCAGAGTAACGACACTTGAAAATGAATGAGCAGAAGTCCCCTTCTAGTTGGAACTAGGGTCGTATTTATAGGCATTTTTCGGAGTTAGGTCGTAGGTCGTGACCGACCTAAGTTAGGTCGTAGGTCGTGACTGACCTAAGATGCACTGGCTTCTCTTTCACAAGAACACGCATGCTGGTTCGCACAAGTCCTAAGTCGTGAGCGACCTATCATAGGTCGTAGGTCGCAAGCTTTTTCCTGAAGATGGTTGAATAGCATTGCACTTAACTCTGGAACGAGCTAGTAAGCAGTAGGTCATGGTCGACTTAACAGATCAGGGTATAAGTGAAGCGGCATAGGGATTTTATTTCATCTGCTTAGGTCGCAAGCGACCTACTATAGGTCGCTAAGTCGTTATCCTTTTTAAGTCGCTCCATACTTTAGATTGGTACATATCTTTAGGTCGTGTTGAACATTAGGTCGTTCCACCTTTAGGTCGTAAGGTCGCTAAGACAATTATGTTATTAGGTCGTTGAGGCTATTAGGTCGTCGAGTCCTCTTAGGTCGTAACTTTATGTTAGGTCGCGGAGCTTCTTAGGTCGCGGCCTCCTTTAGGTCGCGAAACATATTTAGGTCTTTCTCCTTTTTAGGTCGAGCCATTTTTAGGTCGTGGAGTCTTCTTAGGTCGTTATAACCTTTAGGTCGCCGCTATTTTTTAGGTCGTGGCTTCCTTAGGTCGCGACTACTTCTAGGTTGCTTCATTAGTTAGGTCGCTAGCAGTGGGGAGTTAACATTCTGATTTGGTAAGCCAAATGCAGAATTTATATCTAGTCGATCTAGAAAGATATTTCTCTATCTTTTATCTATCTTTGTTGTTTTCGTGCCTACAAATTTCGGGGACGAAGTTTCTTAAGGAGGGGAATCTGTAACGATCCTAGATTTTGATTTATTTTAAATTGATAATTAAATTTATTTTTGATTTAAAATTGTGAAATTAAATGATAAATTGATTTGAGTTTATCCAAATCCAAATAAAATATGTTATTTATTAAGAAAGAGATAGTTTCTTTTATAAATTATTCTAATTTAATATTGAGTTATTTTTAAAACAATATTAATAATAAAATTACTTTACAAATGAATTCTTATTTTAAAAGGAAATTGTCGTTTTAAATTTATTTATAAATAATAGATATGTGTGTTTTGAAAGAAACTATGATTTATAAAATTCGAAAATGAAGTCTTTCAAAAATGTTTAAAATAAAATAAACTTTGTAAATATATAAGTATGCACACTTGTAATATGAAACAAGTAAAAAAAATGTAAGATAAGTATGAGCTCTTACAAAAGGAAACAACAAATGGGTAAGTATAAACAAGACAGCAAATATCTTTGTACAAATAAAGTATAAACATGAAGACATATGCACCTTGGCATTAAATGCTAGCACAAAGATGTTTCGTTTGCAGCCACCAAATATCTTTGATATTATACATAGCAAGTTGTATCACCTGTAAACAAATGAAAGAAAAAAACATACAAATGTTTATATACAAAACAAACATAATAAATGCAGCCACCATGTTAAAGCAAAGGAAAGAAGAAAAAAAATATCTAAGTACAAAGTATCAGTACAAACAAATAAAAGAAGGACGTATAAGCTAACAATACAAGACAAAGAAATGTCATCTCTAACACAAACAAATTATCTCAGCCGAAATACAAAGATATCAGCCACCACATGTAAATTAAAATATCTAGAAAACAAAACATAGAGTACTTAACAATAAATGCAACATACTTTATGCATTTAATGCAAGCACATCAGCCATGACCTGTTGTACAAAACATATTATAACCTGTAAACTTAAAAAAATGTATTCACCTGTAAGCTTTTATCTTATATATATTAATCAACTTCATTTCAATTCGACCATTATCTCCTACTAAAACAAAAACTTCAAGTTTAAAAACAACCATATACATCAGTACAAACCCGAGATCTAAAAATCTTCAGCAAGAAAATCTCAAGCCAGTTTCAGAAAGCAAATAACTAAAAACAACAGCTGTTCTTTCTCTGTTCTTCATATATTGGTGAGTAACTCCAAAAATATAAATGGTTTGAATATATTTATCTGTTGCTCGTGAAGTCTGAGACTTAGGTTATTTTGTTTATGCATATATCTGGATTTTCTCTATGTTATAAATAAGTGTATGTGTATATGCCTGTATATATTGAAATCACCTATGTTTCCTTGGTTCAGAGCATCAAGGCTTGATCAAAAAAACCCACAAATCAAATATTTTGATCACTACTAGGCTGAAAGATTTAAACTTACTGTTGTGCAATTATTAATTAGAGTTTGAAATTTATTTTTAGTAAAATAAGTTTAAAGATAGCTCGGAAACATCATAGTACAGATGAATTGGTTTATACGTGATAAAATCAAATGTAATAGATTGTCGAATCAAGTATATAATTGGAATCACCATTGAAAAATATGATTTTTAAAACGAAAAATGAAGATTTTTAGATTTGTATTTAAGGTACAGTTTGTTTATGAACAAAGATTACATTTTTGCAAATTTCAGGTTATCAATCCAATTTAAAATGTTGGAATTTGAATTGAAGCGAATATGAACATCATTGATCATAGGAAAATTATCAGAAATTTTTTTAATTGTATAAATTATTGGGTCGAACCACTTTTAGGGCTTTACTTCAAGTTTTTGCACTTGTCAGTATTATGTCGAGTTCGTCATCAATACGCGAGCGAGTCGCACGCGCTTCTGGGAGGTGGAGGAGAGGATGTCGACGAAGAGTTGACCGGAGTTCTAAGCATTCCGAGGGCCGAGGTTGGGTGAACGAGTGGTTGCCAGGTTTGAAGAGGAGATGGTTCTTGTGTTCCCAGGTTCTGGTTCCAGCGTTGACACTCGAAATTGTTTTCCCGTGACTTGCGACTTGCCAGTTAACTCGTTCACGACTCACGACCTAGCTTGAGTCGTCCACGACCTAAAGCTACTAAATGTAAGCCCGATGCGATACTACTCATACAAGGTTTTATTGACTCGGGGGCGACCTGGGACTTATACAAACGGACCTATGTGAAACAATGGGGATGGGCAGATAAGTCGGCCACGACCTGCCATAGGTCGGTCGCGACTTACGACCCAAGGGGGAAATTTTCCTATAAATACCAACCTACCTCAAACATGAAGAGGACTTTTTGGCCGATCTCTTTTAAGCGCCGATACTCTACTGAATTCTCGACTCACTCGACACTTCAAGTACGAAAAGCATCTCAACTAACTTCGAGAGGAAATCTAACGCAATCTATATGGATTCAAAGAATTCTTCTGCATCAAAGTTCTAGTTGTTTGTCTCATCAGAATTGTAATTGAAGATTGTTGTAAAAGTTGTAATCAATTCAGTAATAAAGAGAATTAAAGTGGACGTAGGCTTACCCTAAGCCGAACCACTATAAAAGCTATTGTCTTTTCTACTTTCTCTATAACTTTTCTACTTGTTTTTAGTTCCCGTGTTCACGGGTGGTGCTTTCGCTCAACTTCAATCTACACCGGGGTGTTAGCGTTTGATTTTTACGTTAATATTTTTGGTGCTTTCACTGAGAACCCAACTCAGGAAACTTCCACTATTGCTCCGCGAAGGATTGTTGAAAGGATTTCTTGTAAAACCAGAAGTTTATTGGAAATAATGGCTCCTGGGAGAAAACGAAGTTCTGTAAGATCCGACAATGTTCAAGAGAATACTGCTACCTCTCCTCCTTCAAGTCAAGTAGCTCCAACTGTTGGAGTTACGCGAGCAGAATTGGATGCTGTAGTTTTGGGGCTGAATCAACAATTGGATGCTCAGAATGCGCAGTTGGAAGCCCAGAATGCCCAGAATGCCCTGATCTTGAGTAAGTTGAATGATCTGCTAGGGGCAAATCGTCAACCGGTTAATAATGATGGGAACCCTACTGTGGGAGTTTAGGATGTTGAAGGGAACATTTCTCAAAGAGCCGTAGACCCTGTAGAAAGGACTCCTCCTCAAGCTGGAGGATCAGTGCCGCAGCCGACCCTCCATGAACGATTATCAAGGCAGAATTCAGAGAGAGTGGCTGATGTGTGCCCTCCAGAGCCTCTAAATGATGAAGAGTATTTTTCGGGTATGGTTCGTCAAATCATGAAGGAAAATATGCGAAGAGATGAAGATGAGAAAGAGTGGGGTTTTTCTCCAAGCAAAACTCCATTTACTGAAAAGATCTTGAAGGCAGAGTTCCCAAGGAAATTCGTTCCCCTACTATTCCGGCTTATAAGGGGACGAGTGATCCTAACGAGTTTCTGTATAAGTACGACTGGCATATGACTGGTGCCAGGGCGTCTGATGAAATTAAATGTCGATATTTCCCGGTATATCTCGAAGGTGTGGCTCTATTGTGGTTTACAAAGCTGCCGGTCAGGTCCATCGATCAGTTGTCCGATTTGACCAGGAAATTCAAGGAGTAATTTCGATTGTATGCTTCTAAAGCAAAGGATATAATGTCACTGTCAAGTCTAGAGCAAAATCCGGGAGAATCCATCAGGTCATTTTTGAATCGTTTTAACATAGCTTTGGCCGAGGTAGATAATGCTGAGCCACGCATGGTCCTAACATACTTGATGAGGGCGATTGACAAATCGAGTGAATTTGGAAAATGGTTGAAAATGAAGGAACCAAACTCACTTGACAAATTCTACAAGAAAGCGGATGAATTCATGCTCTTGGAGAGCCTCCAAACATCGGCTAAGGTGGTATCAGCAGAAGCCAGGAACAATGGTGCTGCTTCGAACAAGAAAGAACCTAACACTCAGAAAAGGGGAAATGATGGTGGAAAGAAACAGGGAGATGCTAAGAAAGGCCGTCCTTTCAATTTCACACCCTTGACCGATACCCCTGAGAACATCTTTTTTGCGACCAAGGATGATGTCAATTATCCGACACCACCTAAAATGAGAGTTGGGATTAGGATGGAAAAAAGTGGAAGGTTCTGCCGGTTCCACAAGCAGCCCGGCCATGACACCAACGAATGCCGTCAGTTGAAAGAGGTAATTGAACAACTCTTGAAGGAAACAAACTCCAGCAGTATGTGAAAAGAAATAGAAATGCCCCGGCTTCGTCAACTCAAGGACAACAAGTTCCCGCTCAACGTCCTGGCTCGAGTGAGAAGGCCGTAGAACATGAATCAAAAAGACCTATTATCAATATAATTACCAGAGGACCTCACCCAGCAGGCAAAATCTAGGGCGAGATGGAAAGGTATGCCCGGGCCTTGAGGCATGTACCAGCTGAAGAGAATGTTTTTGTTTTAGAAAATGATGCGCCTTTAAAGCAACAAAAGACTTCCATAGATGATATTGTATTCAGTGCCAGGGATTCTTTGTGTATCGAGGCTCCGACCATAGATCCTTTGGTCATATCCGCTGGTATTGGGCCGGCAACTGCGAGAAGAGTTCTAGTTGATTGTGGAGCTTCATGCAACATCCTCTTCAAGAAGACCTTTGATCAAATGAAAATTCCAATGCCTGACGTTCAAGCTTCATCACTTAAGATTGCTGGGTTTGCCGGAGAACCCAAACAGCCGATTGGGACCATAGATTTGTTTGTAGAACTTGGAAAGGGATTGAGGAAGGTGGCTCGAAAGGAAACCTTTATAATTGTTGAAGAATTCTCTGCCTACAATACCTTTTTAGGCCGACCAACTCTTGCTGCGTTCAAAGCTGTTCTTGCCCTATGGTGTCTGACTCTAAAATTCCCCACAGATAACGGAGTTGGTGTGATTAAGGGAGACCAAGATGCGGGGTGAGAATGTTACTTTGCAGAGTTGCGAGAATCAAGGAAAAGAGAAATGGGAAAAGGTGCGGCGGTTCCATTCCGCATCAAAGAACCAACCTTGTAGCAATTACAGGGTGGACCCTGCACTGGCGAATGTAGTGGCACACGAAGAGAGATGGATCCAAGGAAAGCCAGTGCAGGGGAGAATAGAGTAGTACCGGTAGAGGTAACAGTGCCGGTGCCCGTTGACCCAAAGGACCCAAACAAAGTGCTTAATGTGGGTTCACAACTCAACACAACAGTTTAGAATGTTCTGATTTCATTTTTGAAGGATAATTTGGATGTATTCGCTTGGACTCATGCTGGCATGTGTGGAATATCCCCAGAGATTGCAGTACACACTCTGAACATTGATCCAAAGTTTACACCTGTGAAACAGAAGAGAAGAACCCAGGGTCCTGAGAGAACGGCAGTGTTAAAAGAAGAAGTGGATCGGCTCATGGAGAACGGTTTCATCAGAGAACCTACTTATCCAAATTGGGTATCAAATCCAGTGCTGGTGAAAAAGGCTAACGGAAAGTGGAGAGTATGCATTGACTTTTCAGATTTGAACAAAGCCTGCCCCAAAGACTGTTTCCCGCTGCCCAGGATCGATCAGTTGGTGGATGGGACGGCAGGTCATGAATTTTTATCTTTAATGGATGCATACTCCGGATATAACCATATTATGATGCATGAGCCAGATCAAGAGGATACAAGCTTCATCACCGATGTTGGACTCTACTGCTACAAAGTCATGCCTTTCGGACTCCAGAATGCAGAGGCAACTTACCAAAGGCTTGTTAATGCCATGTTTAAACCACAGATTGGCAAGACAATGGAAGTTTATGTTGATGATATGCTAGTGAAGTCTAAGAAAGCAGTAGACCACATGGATCACTTGGCAGAGATGTTCGCAGTACTCCGAAAGTACAGAATGAAGCTTAATCCCTTGATATGTTCATTTGGAGTGGAGTCCGGAAAGTTTTTGGGTTTTATTGTGAGCGCTAGGGGAATTGAAGCTAATCCAGTTCAGATCACTGCCCTAAGAGAGGTCAAGGCTCCTAGAACGAAGAAAGAATTGCAAAGTCTCAATGGAAAGGTTGCTGCCTTGAGTCGATTCATTTCCAAAGCTACTGACAAATGCATTCCATTTTTTGATGCTCTGAAGAAAGGAAGAAAAAACTTTGAGTGGACCCCTGAATGTCAGAAAGCATTTGATGAGTTGGTTCGTCATATGGAAGTGCCTCCGATACTTTCAAAGCCTGACAGTGGTGAAGATCTCTTCATATATTTGGCTATTTCGTCTCATGCTCTCAGTGCAGTGTTGGTATGGGAAGACGCAAGGATCAACGCCCAGTCTATTATATCAGCAAAAGATTCACTGGGGCAGAGATGAACTACTCAAGATTAGAAAAGCTCGCCTATGGTTTGTTGATCGCATCAAGAAAATTGAGGCCGTATTTCCAAGCTCATCCCATCAAAGTTCTCACTGATCAACCTCTAAAGCAAGTCCTATTCCGTCCTGAGAATTCGGGCCGTCTTTTGAAATGGAATATTGAACTCAGTCAATACGACATCACTTACCATCCCCGAAAAGCAATCAATGGACAAGCTTTGGCAGATTTCATCGCAGAATGTATGGATAAGGGTGATAGTGAGGAAGAAGTCACTGATAGCGTCCCAATCCAATGGAAATTGTATGTCGATGACGCAAGGAATGATTACTGTTTCGGAGCAGGGGATGTCCTTGAAACCCCAGAAGGGCGATCGCTATGTTATGCGCTGAGACTAGAATTCCCTTCGACAAACAATGATGCTGAATATGAAGCTCTCATCGCTGGTTTAAGGATCTCTAAAGAACTAAACATCAAGGCATTACAGACCTTCAGTGATTCTCAACTTATTGTTTGCCTAGTCAGGAAGGAATTTCAAGCTAAAGGAGGGAATCTTCCCGTCTATTTATCAAAAGCCTGGGAGCTCCTTCAAGATTTTGACCGTTATTCAATGAACCATATACCCCGAGAAGAGAACATGAAGGCGGATTCTCTCGCAAAGTATTCGAGTACTGGTGAAGCTCAACTATTGGGATTAGTTCCCGTCGAAGTCTTGTTAGCTCCAAACACAGATGAAATGGATGTTGATTGGATTATGAATGTATCCCAAGAACAAGAATCATGGATGACTCCGATACTTGAATATTTACTCAATGGTTCTTTGCCAGAAAGTTCAAAAGAACGACAGAAGCTGATGAGGAAAGCCTCCAGATATATAGTTCAAGATGGTCGTTTGTACAGACGAGGATTTTCAATGCCATTACTCCGATGTGTGACAAAGGAAGAAGCTAAGACAATTCTGACTGAAGTACACGGAGGGGAATGTGGGAATCATACAAGTGGTCAAACTTTAGCAAAGAAAATCCTCCGTTATGGATACTTTTGGCCAGAAATTAATCAGGATGCTGCTGACTATTCCTGAAAGTGTATTAAATGCCAGAGATTCGCTAAAATTCCTAGGGCACCTTCCACTGAGCTAACACAAATGGTCAGTCCATGGCCGTTTGCCATCTGGGGAATAGATCTCATTGGGCCTTTGCCGACTGCCAAATCGGGAATTAAATATGCTATCGTTGCTGTTGATTACTTCACTAAATGGGCTGAAGCCGAACCATTGGCTACTATTACCTCTAAGAAAATGATAATTTTTGTGACTAAAAATATCAATTGCAGGTATGGTGTGCCTCAGAAGATAACCACAGACAATGGTACTCAGTTTGAAAGTGAGGAGTTCCAAGATTTCTGCAAACGATTCAAGATCCAAAAAAGCTTCTCAGCAGTGGCTCATCCGCAGGCAAACGGGCAAGTGGAAGCAGTAAACAAAATCATCAAATTAACCATCAAAAAGCAACTGGAAAAAGCAAAAGGTGGTTGGGTCGATAAGTTACCGCTTGCACTATGGGCATACAGAACCACCCACAAAACTGCGACTGGGCATACTCCATTTTCATTGGCATACGGATCAAAAGCGATGATTCCAGTGGAAACCGAAGTCCCCTAACACAGAAGGATCCATTTTGATCAAAATGAGAATGAAAAATTGCAATTGGAAGCACTTGACCTCCTCGATGAAAGAAGAGAAGAGGCTAGACTTAGAATTGCAGCTCACCAGCAAAGAATAGCCAGGCACTTCAATTCCAAAGTTCGTCAGCACAGCTTTGAAGTTGGGACTTAGTCCTGAAGAGAGTTATGACAGCCATAGGTGTGTTTGGGCCAAATTGGGAAGGGCCATATGTTATAGGCACGAAACTCCTTGATGGCACATTCAAACTCACAACTGTCGAGGGAGAACCAATCCCAAGAGCTTGGAACAGCAATCATTTGCGTCCCTATTTTACTTGAAAGCTTTGCTGAAATGTTATAAAAGAATTACAAATATATGATTCTTGTATTGAAAGCAATTGTAAAGCAAGTGAATAATGAAAAGCTATAAAGTGGATGTAGGCCCAGTTTTTGGCCGAACCACTATAAATCTTGTGTTCTCTACTATTATAAACTGCTTTGTTTTATTTCGACATATAAAATACGTTAACTGTGTTACTAAAATGTCGATATAATAATGCAGGCCATAAAAACAAAGCTTACCCATCACAAGACCAAGCGATCTCCGACACCACCCAACAAGCAGACGCTAAACCATTCAAAATTTCCATACTCAAATCCTACAAAAGAAGTGCTTCGAACAAAAGTTAGCGATGTGGATGGAAGTGGGCCATATCTAACTAACTGCAAATGTTTGAACAAACAAACAACCAGTTAAATAGCCTGTGTCTACCACCACCAACTCGCTTAACTATGAAGTATATTTCTTTGGATAAGGAAAATTATTGGCAACTAAAAAAGCATGACGCTTGCAAAAGATAACGGGGATCGCCGACATGAATAGATCGCAAAGAGACATGGGCGAGCAAGCATCAATCAGCAAAAGACCTCTTCGGAGGCACATGCCCTCTTCGGAGGCACAACTCTTCGGACGATAAAGACCTCGAGCGGGCTTCGCCAGAAAAAGAGAGATCTTTCTCGATACAAAGTTGCAGACTGATCGGTTGATACACTCCCGTGAATCCGTCCAACCGAGAGAAAGAACCTCCAAACTTCCAGGCAAACCCCTACTCAAAGGCACACGTTTCACCGAGATTGAAATAAAACTTCCAAGTGTTGAAACGTGAAAAGCCCTCTTCGGAGGCCCATTTCACCACAGTTGAAATGCTAAAAGACCTCGAGCGGGTTTAACCAGAAAAAGAGAGACCTTTCTCGATACAAAGTTGCGGACTGATCGGTTGATACACTCCCGTGAATCCGTCCAACCGAGAGAAAGAAACTCCAAACTTCCAGGCAAAAACCCTACTCAGGGGCACACATTTCACTGTGATCGGTGATACACTCCCGTGAGACAAAATGTGAAAAGTCCTCTTCGGAGGCCCGCTTCCCAGCGAACAGGGAAAAATAAAAGCCTCTCCCAAGGGGTAGAAACAAAAGACCTCTTCCCAAAGGCACAATCAAACTAAAAGACCCCTTCCCAGGGGCACAATCAAACAAAAAACCTCTTCCCAGAGGTGCAATCAAACAGAAAGACCTCTTCGGAGGCACACGTTTCACCGAGATTGAAATAAAACATCCAAGTGTTGAACGTGGAAAGCCCTCCTCGGAGGTGCAACTCTTAGGTGGCACACGTTTCACCGAGATTGAAATAAAACTTACAAGTGTTGAAACGTGAAAAAGTCCTCCTCAGAGGTACAACTTTTCAAAGAAGCATTTCGTCAGAAACGCAAAGCAAAGATCAGAAAGCCCTCCACTGAGGCGCAATAAAAAAAAAGAAGAGAAGCCCTCTTCAAAGGCACACTTTAACTCTCAAAGGAAGAATGATTCACCTATTTTGGAAAATACTCTTCCTCAAAAAGAAGTTAAAGTGCCCTTCAGAGGCCAGCTTTACCACATAGAAGAATTCACTTGGTAAAAATGTGTGTATGCACAAAAGAAAAAGTGATATCTTCGAAGGATGAAGCGTAAAAACTCATATGGAGGGAGTTGTACTCTATTTTTAACAAAATAATGTTCCTCCAAGTATGGAATAATTATTCTCTAGAAAATAAGAGTACAAGTCCCCTCAAAGTATAAAATATTGCAACGAGCTTATGGTATAGGGGCAACATGGTATGACTACATTGGTAAAAATTACACTCGAACAACATACCACAAGCTCACTGCAATATCGTATAAAGAAACTTGTACAAAAATGAATAGTAAATGCATTCTCAAATACAGACAGAAGTTTGTACAAACGAAAAGAATCATTTTATTCAATACTGTTAAAATTTTGTACAGGTACAGATTTCAAAATAAAAAGATAAAGAAAAGCGGAGGCCTCCGGCCAGTACATGCAAAAAGCAAAAAAGCGATATAAAAAGCACAGGACCAAAGCCATCATTTCTTCTTCCTTCCGCCTTTTGAGCCTACGCCTGGCCGAATGGTCAACTTCTTAGGCCGGCTTGTAAGAGTAGGAGAGGAAGGGGAAAGGGATACAATAGGTTCTTCTCCCGCTTGTGTCTCGCTAGCAGAAGCCTCCTTCTTCTTCTTAGAGACTCCCTGCTTCCCTCTCTTCCTGGAAGAAGACCCACTCCCTGGAGAGAGAAGTGTAATTAACGGTTCATCATCGGAGCTAGTTGGTTCTGGAGTCTTCTCACTCCCTTCAGTTTCTTCTCCTCTGTGTTCTTGTGAAGCGATGGGATCGTCCAAGTCTTGGAGAGCTTCTATTTGCTCCTCTTGTGATCCTGGTTGCGAGGCAGAAGGATGAGTGACCTGAAGAGACGGAGGAGGAATAACTGGAGGAGGGGAAGTCTGAACGATGCTCGACAATTTCTCTACAGAAGAAAAGAAGTTAAAGTCAGTAAAGAGAGGAGATAAGGCTCATTGAGGTTCAGGAAATAGTCGAGAAGCTCATCGAACTCATAAGAGGAAAATGAGCAGTCTACTTGGGCAAGATTAACAGTAGAGGTACCTGGAGAAGTCGGCTTCCTGATATCAACCTCATAAGCCGGTGCTTTGGCACTCTCTTCGTCTTCATCTCCACCCTGTGTACTTGTAATCTCAGTTGTAACTTTAACCAGGGATGGAGAATGAGAACTGGAGCCGACAATGTCGATTTCGGTCGAAGGTGAAGGCTGGACTGGAATAGTTGAAGTAGTTTTTCCTAAACGTTCCGTTCCCCTTCGGCCATCTCGGCTCTTAATTTTGCAAGTTGTTCTTTTCCCTTGGCGAGAGCGGCGCGAGCGTCATCATCCAAGTAATGCTCCTCAAGAGCTGATTCGGCATAGCCAGCACCTTTACCGCCAAGCATGTCAAGTGCGGCCTCCGACACTTCAGCCAGTGTAACTTCATATTTGGGGCCTAGAAAGGCGAGACTACCGCGCCCCAAGACGCTGTGCAGGTGGAAGTCAAATAATGTTCAGCTGATGCTGGTATTCGTTGGCTCATGAGATTCTTCAGCTGCAATTCTACCGGCAACGGCCTCGTCACGCTCACTTTCAGCTTTGGAGAGTTAAAGCTTAAGTATTTTGATTTCCGCCTCTTGAGAGCCAGTTTTCTTTCGAAGCTCTACAATATCAGCAATATAGCACTCATTGATTCTTTTTTGCACTTCGAGCCTGTCTTCGGCGTCTTTTTGGCCGGCATGAGCATCTCTCACTTGTTTCTGAAGCACTTCTTCTTTTTGAGTATAGGAAGTAGAAGAAGTGGTGAGCTCTTCTTTAAGCTTCTCGACCTTCGCTTCAAGCTCTTCATTGTAAGTAGTGATGCTCCTCATTTCGGTATCATGCTGCTCAAGAACCTTCTGCCATTCAGCTTTGTCATTCTCCATAGTAAGCATGGCCTCGAGATTCGCACGGTTTACCCTTTGAAGTTCGTCAACAAGCTTTTGCCAGCTCGACATTCTTTCAATATCAAGTCTGACGGCATCAAGATTTTGCAGCATGGCAGGCTTGTAAATTGGAACCAAATCAAGATCGAAGCGAACCCCCTTCAGGCACCATTGTGGAAACCGTCTTTGGAGAGTAGCTGGACCTGGCCCAACTTGATATGAAGGCCTATTGATAATTGTCTGAATATCAGTACAAGAAGGGGCAGGAGATTGAGAAGTAATTGGAGCAGTGGCCTTTTCAGGAGTTGTAGATGCATGCTTCTCACTGTACCGGGCACGCTTGCTTGGGTCCTCAACTATACGGCTTTTTCCCCGATCATCATGCGACTTTCTTTTGTGAGAGTCGTCACCTCTCTGGGAAGAATCATGGTGCTCCTCCCTTTCTTTTCTCTCATAACGCTCTTCTTGAGCCCTCCTCTCCTGAGCTTTTCGGGCGGCTCTCTCTTCATCGGTTTCTCTCTGAACGGGAAGGTAGCGCCTATAATCATATTGACTACGCCTCCCGTAGCGCTGAAAGTCGTCATTGTAAGAGCCGCTGGGTCCCATCGGAGAATCTGAAATAAAAAAAGACAAGTCTTAAAAGTCTTCAGAGAAAAGAAGCGTAACTGTAGAATTTTCAAAGTACAAAGAATTAGGTGTATGAAAATGCCAAAGGATTCTAAGTGTGTGATGTGCAAACTACGCGCATCAAACTACGAACCACTCTTCGACTGTGGAGTAGTTGTGGGGTTAGTAGTTAACGTCAAATCTTGGGTTGGCGGAGCTTGTTGCAAAGAAGAAGTCGCTTCCACTACTGAAGAAGAAACCCTAGTAATGACAGGGTCGTCTTTAAAAATCTCCTGTGAGATGGCGAAGAGGTCGCTCAACCCTTCGAAAGTGTCGTCCCTGCTCTGCCTGACAGGGCTTGTTTTCCCGGCTTCTTCGCCAGACTTATGTGAACGTTGGAGAGATCCCTGAGGCTCTTCTTCCTCAATGACTGGGGCAAGTGCGGATTTGCCAGACAACCCCGCAACATCGACAATAGTAGAGCACTTCACTAGAGAAGCCTCAGGGGCAGGTTCTTTTGGTATGGGTGCGTCAGAAGAGACTGGGGCATCTAATGCTTTAGCCGGGGAGTCTGGGACCTCATGGGGATGTGTAGAACGAGAAATGTGTAAAAGCCCATACTGATGCAAAAGTTCATCCCTCAACAAAAAATTTATACTTCTCTCTTCTACGGCCATAGCACTTAATCTTTCAAAAACTTGCTTATGGCTTGGATCTCGAGAAGGGAGAGGAAGTGCTGAAAAGAGCAAAGAATGAAATTAGCAATTGGTAGTTCGGATCTCGAAAAAGTTTGAAAATGGAGAAAATAGAAACAGGTAATCTTACTTCCTACTCTCCAGATGGCATAAAACCCTGGGGGCAGCGAGCAAAGAAAAACTTGTTCAAAAATCCATGAACACTTTCTGTAAGATCAGAAATAAGCTTGCGGTTTCTAGCACTTCTCACAATAATGAGGGAAGGATGGTCTTTACTCTTTGCAAACGAGCATAAGTAGCGAATTTCTTCAAAACTTGGCAAGCGATCAAGAGTTCTCCTAAACAAAACACACAACCCCATCAAGATGGCGTAGCCGTTAGGATGAAGTTGGAATGGAGAGATTGTCAACCGAAGGAGAAGGGTTCGGAGGAAGTCGTTAAAGGGAGGAATCGCCCCGCTTAGGCACATTTGGCGGTTGACTGCGACAAAACCGTGGGGAGGACTATCGGCGGTATCATTTGGTCCGGGAAGTAGAGCATCATTTTCAGCAAAACCAAACTGAGTACGTAGCTGAATAAACGCTCTCGGAGTTAGGATAGTCGAAGTTCTCTCTGGAGGATTCTCTACGGGAATAGCTATCGGAAAGGTCTCTTCAGCTTGAGCTACCCCTTCTTCTTCTTGGTGGGAAGTCATTCTACACAAACAACTGGATATTCAAACATGAAGGTGCACGTTTCCTAAAGTGTGTGGAGTGTTGTGTAAAATCAATCAAGCAATAAGCAAATATAACTGGAATAAAAACTAGCAAGTATTTTTCAGTTATAAAGTCCAGGGTTCGTTGTTTTAATACGCAAGTGTAATGTTGATGCAAAAAAATCAGTTCAAGTTAGTGATACTTTGCATTGATATTTCACTTTAGTTGATTGGTTCACAGCATTTCATACAGTGTTTTTAAGTTGATTACTCTATGTCAACTAATCTGTCACTTGATGTGGGCAGTCAGTGGCAGTATATTCGCCTTGGTTTTTTGTGATTGTTGTATTCAGCAGGTTGTTAGCCTACAAGCTAGTGTGATCTTTGAAAAGCAGCAAAGTTAAAACAATCCAGGATTTAAGCAGTTCTGTCCAGTAGATTAAGTTAAGAATTCAAATTGGAATTATGCTTTTAAGTGAGAATTCAAATTGAGCATCCAAGTGTTAACTCGGCCGTGACCCAAGGAATCTTTCACGAGCTAAGATTAAGTTTCTGATTCTTTAAATCGGCAGTTCTTTAGGTCGTGAGGAGTAGTAAGGAGGAAGGCTCCGTTTCAAAAAGTAGTGCAAAATTCCCCAAGTGCTAGTTCGGCCACGATTTAAGGGCTAGGTCGGCAAGTTTCTCCAAGTGATTAGTTCGGCCACGGTTCAAGGGTTAGGTCGGCGAATTTCCCAAGTGCTAGTTCGGCCTTGATCTAAGGATTAGATCGTATCAAATTGGGTCGGCCAAAAGATAGGTCGAGTTAAGAATCCAAAGGGTTGAGTCGCTCCAACAGCCTAAGTCCTAAGTCATCAGGAAATCAATACGACCTAAAAGCTAAATCGTGTGCAGTCGAGGTTGCAAGAAATTTCTAAGTCGGTATATTCAGAAACTAACTAAGCTATGAGAATTACAAGTCGTCCCCTCGACCAATATCTCACTCCACCAACCCGTTAACCCGATAGCCACTCCCTTAACCAAAAAACCCTCATTTCATTTATGCTATTTCATGCTATCGGATCATCCATTAAACCAGATTAAAACCCCCATGAATTCAACGCCCCACTATCCTAACGTAAATCAGGATTGATTAGCCCGAAGCAGTGACCCATCGGCATCGTTTCATCAAACATTTGAATCCGAATTGAGCCATCTCAGGATCATCAACTATCGATATGATAAGATTCTTGATGAAGCGCTGCGCGAGGAGGTGGTTGAAGTTTGAATGGGATTCATGAACCAATGACAGTAAGGGATCGAGAAGGAAGCAGGTTTACTTACGTAATGATTATCAGTGATTGATGGAATGAAATCACCTTTTGGAGCTTGGAAAAGTTTTTAATGGCAGAATCAAGGGAGTAGGTAATGAGAAGGAAGAAGAAGATGTGACTTATACCTTGCAGTGGAGGGATCTGAAGCGGCACGTACGACCTAACTGTTAGGTCACGTACGACCTATCGACTTAGAGAGTGGACGAGTTAGAGGATATCGAAGCACACGACCTAACCAGTAGGCGTATACTTCGAGGGGAAATTGTTAACTCCGCCCCGGTTTAGACTTAACGACTTGAAAGATTACCGACCCAAAAGGATACCGACCTAACAGGCTTGAGAAGGATGCCGACCTAAGGCCTAAAAAGGATACCGACCTAATGCTTAACAAGAACGCCGACCCAACCGACCTAAGATAGCTACCGACCTAAGATAGCTACCGACCTAAGATAGCTACCGACCTAAGATAGCTACCGACCTAAGATGGAAGCCGACCTAACTATCCAGAGAGTTTGCTGCTCTAACTGCTCAGGACAGGGACAAGATCATGAACTATACCTAAGTCGCAACCGACCTATGACCTATGTTAAGTCGTTCACGACCCAAGCAAAGGAAGACAAGTTCAATGCAGCTACTTGGCACAGTGGCCTCTTAACTCGTACACGATCCAGGACTTACCAGTTAAGCCGTGACTTGCGACTTGCCAGTTAACTCGTTCACGACTCACGACCTAGCTTGAGTCGTCCACGACCTAAAGCTACTAAATGTAAGCCCGATGCCATACTACTGATACAAGGTTGTATTGACTCGGGGGCGACCTGGAACTTATACAAATGGACCTATGTGAAACAATGGGGATGGCCAGATAAGTCGACCACGACCTGCCATAGGTCGGTCGCGACTTACGACCCAAAGGGTAAATTTTCCTATAAATACCAACCTACCTCAAACATGAAGAGGACTTTTTGGCCGATCCCTTTTAAGCGCCGATACTCTGCTGAATTCTCGACTCACTTGACACTTCAAGTACGAAAGGCATCTCAACTAACTTCGAGAGGAAATCTAACGCAATATATATGGATTCAAAGAATTCTTTTGCATCAAAGTTCTACTTGTTTGTCTCATCAGAATTGAAATTGAAGATTGATGTAAAAGTTGTAATCAATTCAGTAATAAAGAGAATTAAAGTGGACGTAGGCTTACCCTAAGCCGAACCACTATAAAAGCCGTTGTCTTTTCTGCTTTCTCTGTGACTTTTCTACTTGTTTTTAGTTCCCGTGTTCACGGGTGGTGCTTTCGCTCAACTTCAATCTACACCGGGGTGTTAGCGTCTGATTTTTACGTTAACAAACTTCGTTTAAAAAAAATTTAAGCTAAATAGTAACCTCGCAACAAAACCCGAGACAAATGTAAGATTTCCCAGCCTCAATCCTGGGCTCAACCTTCCCCCTTCTTTTTTTTTTATTTTTTTTTAACTTGTCTAAATTTACACTGTACTTAAACTAGAACCCACTCGCGTAAAAATACGAAAGAATACTCGAGGCAAAATCTCACACAAACGAGACCGACCCTGAACCATTGCCATCGTACCCAAGATCCTGAAACCCAGATAAAACTGATACGAGCAACGCTCGTACACGTGCACAGATGGTCGGAGCATCTCCGACCATCGCCACCACCCTAGATCAGTCGCCGACATCATTTCCCCACTAATCAAACCCCTAGAACAAAGAGACGAGCCTCAAAACGAAATTAAGCTATTCGCATGGAAACAGGGAACACAACAATCACCAATGCCCCTCCCAGCACCGCCACCACAGACCACTACCGGACCTTCTTTCAAGACCAGAAGTTAGTCACATGCCCACGCCACTAAACCCTCACTCACGATCGCCTCCGACACTTCCCAAGCGTCACACGAACCCAACATTCCCTCTCGACCAATCCATATGCTAAAACCCTAAATCACTGATGTCAAGTCACCTAGGATGATGATAAATTCCACCAGCATTTTTCCTGAGAACCTCATGCCTCCAACCTTCCCCAGCCCAAACATTAACCACCTCGATGTTGTTGTTCGAAGACAATCACTCAAAACGCCCAAACCGAACATCTCAAAAATTCTCATGAATTAACAATTTAAAATTCATGAAATGTATACTAAAATTCATGATTTACAATCACGATTACATTCACAAAATTCAATCTAGAAGTTAAGATAGTAGATTCCAACATAAATAAGCATTTTCACTGTTCTTTAAATTTTAAAATAATTTGTTAAATTTTAAACAGTGAAACTACTTTTAAAAATTATCATCATCCCTAGCAAACAAATTTCATTCAAAGATCCAAGCTTTAATTTTGCTTGAAATAAGAGATATGAATTTTCTTTTTAACATCCAGAGCCTGTAAACATTTGGCAGAGTGTATACACACACACACACACATATATATATTCATATACAGTCAACTTCCAGGCATATCATGATTATATTCATACATGCACATTCCAGATATTACAGCAAACATTTTATCTTTATGCATCAGAGTTATTATTGAATTGTAACCGTTTTAAACAAAAGGATTGTACACGCAAACCTATTCATACATTACTTAATGACCAAGCATCAAATCAAACTTTAAAGGGTGAAGTTTACTCACCTAAAACAGAAGAACAGAAAAGCCTGAATTTGTCTTCGGTTTTAAAACTATAATTGTTACTGGATCTTGCATGCATGCTATTGGAACTTGGACTTACTTTAAACAAATTCCAGATTTGAAGAAAGATGCAGGCATTTATTTTCTAGATTTTAAGAAATGCTTGCAGCCTTGATGCTTCAGGTTTGATGTTGATAATTGGTTACAGGGTTTAGATTGATTTATTATCTGATTTTAGAGGCAAATTTTGAAATTCTTCCTTAACTTTAAGATTTTAATTTAAGTTTGAATCCATTTCAACTTTATGCTTATTTCATTTCAATTAAACCAAGTCCTTGATTAATTACACAAATTAATCCTTCAATTACACTGAGTATTTATCACTTAATTTTCCATCACATTAAGGACATGGTGTTTCCTCCCGTGTATATTATTGTTATTTATCTAGGACATGTTGTTTAAAACTGTCCAGTGTTGTGAAATTGTTGTAACTCTAAATGTAACGATCCAGAAATTTCGATCCAGAAACTTCCAGAAAGTTAGGAAAAGAAGAAGAAATAGAAGAAGAAGAAACAGAAAACCAAACCCAAAGTCTCACATTCGCAGCGGATAAAATATAATATCACATAAATAATAGTTATACAAAGGACACTGTACTTGTCAAATTACAATTTAATGTATATCAGAGTTACAACAGCTTTACAATCACAGAACAGATAAATCAATCTGTTTCAGATACTATAATATATCACATCAGAAGCTCTCCATACGTTCCTACTCTCCAGTTCGCCTCTTGAGCTCCAGAACGTCCTTACCTGAAAATCTGTAATACTCGTTCTGACCCAAGCATTACATCAAAGTAACACCCGGGTCAGGCTGGAAACCAGTGTGAGTAAAACCAA
Organism: Allium cepa; assembly: GCA_030765085.1. NCBI lineage: Eukaryota > Viridiplantae > Streptophyta > Magnoliopsida > Asparagales > Amaryllidaceae > Allium > Allium cepa. The sequence continues at coordinate 759,164,778 of CM060937.1, read as the reverse complement.
CTAACAAGGAATACAAAAGCATACAACTTATATAAACCCGGGGTAACTTATATCAATTTACAAGTTCACAAGTCGTTAAAGACATTACTCATTTCACACATCAATTCTAAGTGCTAGAACTTAGGTTAAATGTTCCAATTCACTTTAACCATTCCATTTCAGCCTATTGATTTCAGATATCAATTTTCAATGAATCGAAGTGGTTTCGGGTATTTACTAATACCCGACTCCGGTCTCTTCGAATCCAATGTTCTTTAACCCAAGTTATTCAATGAAATACAATTCAAACTTCGTAAATATAGGATTCCATTATACACATCAATGCATTTTGATAGGTGACCATACTACTTCAAACCGCTCAAATCAAACAGTATCATTTATCCAAACATATGCAAGGATCCAATAATCACACTAAAAATAATTTAAAATGAATTAAATTAATTTCTTCATCAATATAAATCTTGCTTATATAACCATCAATTAATTATAAACAATTAATTAATCATTCTCTATTTAATCACCTTAACTAATCACCCTTGATTAATTATTCTTTAATTAGACTAAACTAATTATCCTTTTTAAATTAAACCACAATTATTAATCATCCCTAATTAATCTCATATAGTAATTAACTACCCTTAATTACTTCATTAAATTAATTGAACTCCTTAGTTAATCTCTTTGATTAATCCTGTGATATCCCGGAATTTTTGACAATATCAATTTAATAATCTTTATATAAAATTAAATTGATATTGACAATATTAATTAAAAATGATTTGGTTTGGTTTAATAATCTGAATAAATAAATATTTAATTTGTGATTTGTTTTTTTTAAAATGCTAAAATAAATGTTTAAATTATAATGTATATATATTTGTATATATATTATAGTTTATCTTTGTTTGGAATTTAACTTACATGAAAAAAAATAGATAAACTTTTCTTTTTAAATTCTAATAAAATATTGAGTAATTAGGAAATTATGTTTTAAATTAATATTAAGCTTTCAAAAATTTATTTAAACTAGTAATTATATGGTTTGTAATATTTAAAATAAGTATTAAATTGTTTAAAATTTGTCTTAGTTTAATTTTTGTTTTAAATTTAAATAAAAGTTGATTTTATTTCTTTTTAAATATTACTTGATATAAATATGATTTAGAAATATTTTATATAAGTCTAAATATAAAATAACATATTATTTAAATTCATTTAAATATAAAAGTGATTTATAATTTCTTTATAAATCATATAAAATTTGTTAAATTGTTATTTTAAGCCATATTAATAAATATACTATTTTTCATAAATATAAAAGGAATTAAAATAAGGAAATAGTATTATCATTTTTAAATTAAATAAGCTGATTTTAATTTTGATTTCAAAAATTAAATTTGAATTGAAATTGTTTTTGAAATTCAAATAATTTGATTCTTTAAAATATTTGTGTAAGTTTTAATTTATAAATTGTTTTATTTACATTTTCTAAAAATAAGAAATTTATATATATCCATTCTAACATAAAATGAATTAAAGAAAACCCTTTATAAACATTTAAATATATAACTAAATTATATAAAAGACAAGTGTTAAGTCTTAAACAAATCTAAGCTACATGTGTAAATTGTTAAACAAACAAATGACAAGTGTCATTTGATCTTTTCTTTATTTTTATTAAAATATTTTCAGCCTTTTAAAACATTTTCCACTTTTCTTTTTTTCTTTTAAAAATCAAATGCTAGTGAATCAAAGAAACACTTTACTTAAAATCTAAAATCCCTCAAAAACGAAACCTGCAGAATTCATTTCAAAAAGCAAATTTAAGATCTAAATCACACCTCTAACCAATTATCTGAACTCTCTTCAAATTTGTTTAGCCTGAAGACATTCTGTAATTATCAAACCTGAAATGAAATCTCCTCAAACCTGAAAAGAAAATCATGTTTAAACCTGTAACAAGAACATCAACCTGCATTTTCATCACTGGAATGACCTGCATGCATATGGTTTTGGTCAGAAATTCAAATGCAAGCAATTTCAAGTTTGCATCTCTTTCAAATTGTAAATTTGCAAGCCTGCATACTTGAATCAGAGAATCATACACCTGCAACAATTAAAATCAGTTGACTAACTTCTCCAAGTTTTAAAATTTGATGGCTCTGTTCTTCAGATTTTAAGGTGAGTAACATTTTTGATTAATAGTTTAAGTTTAACATGGTTTTATGATTTATTTTTGTGATAAGTATGAATGGTGATAAGTAGCTTTCTGCATATATATATATATATATATACATACATATATATATATATATAAATTGTTAGTAGATACTTTGATAAAATGTGTGAATGTTTATCTTTGATCCTCTGCTTCTCATTTAAAACTCAGTTTTACTTTTAAATCTATACCTCTATCACTGTATCATGGCATTGATTATGATCAAGTTACATACAAATTTGTTTGTTAAAAACAAATCTGTAGCATAAGAACTTAAAATAAGGTAAATTGAAATCAAAACTTCTTTGGAAATCAAAATGACATGAAACATGATGTTGTTTAAAAATATAAATTCCTTAATTTCTTGATTTAAGATTATAAATTGAAAGCCCATATGAAAACATGATTTTTAGTTCAGAAATCATAATATTTAAGTTGTAATTTGGGAAAGCAGTGCTGTGATAGGCTAAAAGATGATTTTGGGAAATTTTAAGGATTTGGAACATTTGGGGGTTTGAAGTTTCTGGTGAATGAAGATTTGTGATCAGGTTCATTATAAAAATTATCAACATTAATGGATAATGTTTGGAATTAGCTGTGATAAGGGTTTTGGGTTCTGTAACCCTAGTTCTTGACCATCTTCAAAATTTGAACCATCCTCTCACTCTGGTTGACCGAGTGTGAAACAATTTTGGGAAAGTGTAGCTGGGAACATGTCAAGGTTGTGGATAAAGTTTCGCTTTAAACAATGGTCGGTGGGAGGTGGAATTGTCATTGACAGGTTTGAGAAGTTATTGGTGTAGTGTGTTACAGGTTTTTAAAAATAGAGGGCTGCTATGTTGAATTTTGGGAAATGGAAGTTCTCTAATGCTTAGGTGATCATGTTGGGTTTAAGGGTGGATGATGGAGGTAGGTGATCATCACTGATGATCGAAAAGTTGGCCATAGTTATGTGCATATGCACAGAGTCATTTTGAAAGGGGTTTTGGTTTTCTGTAAGTTGTAGGGAAAGACTCGAGTAGCTTGAAGATATGACTCGAAGTTAAGGCAAAGATGACTCGAAGTAAAATAGCTTTTGACTCGGGTAGTGTTTTTGTTTTCAGGTTGTTCCTGAAACCTAATCTGTTTCATTTTTTTGAATTTTAAGCTAAATTTAAAAATAAACAAGGCAAGTTTAAATCTGAACTTAAAGCAAGATTAAATAATGATGATTTCAAATAGGTTTGAATTTCAGGTTTTGAAATAACAGATTTACAAAAATAAAATAATTAAAAACTAAACCTGCATAGTTTTATATAAAGTGATTTATAAATCTGGAAATAGGATTTAAAACAAGATTTAAAATTTAGTTTAAACCTGAATTTGAAATCCTGAATTCAAATTTGGAATTTGAATCTGAAAGTTTTCAAAGGGGAATAAGTTGATAAGTTCAAATGTTATAATTAAGTTTGAATATTTTAGTATGTATAACATGTGTTTTATAAAATCTGAAATGAAATTTAAAACAGGGTTTTAAATTTTAATCTTTGAATTTAAATCTGAAGCATGATTTGAATTTTGTTTGTAATGTAAATAAGATTTGAATTTAAATGTTTAAATGCCATTTGAAATATCTAAGATATTTTAAATTTAATTGAATAAAGGCTAAAGTTAAATTATTCTTTTAAAATTGCTTTAAGAGGTAGGTGATTCTCTAATTTGAAAACTAAAGAGTTTTTAAATACTTAAAATCTTGTTTAAGTTTAAAATTTAGTTTCATTTTGATTTTAATTTAAAATGGAATTTAGAAACATTTAAAAGCAAATTTGTTTTTAAATTACTTTGATAATGATAATTAAATCATTAATGAGGTTAATGATTTTTATTAAATTGTTTTGAACTTAATAATTTATTATTTGATCAAGGTAATTAATTTTATAATTAATTAATTTAATTAATTAATAATTAGGTTAATTAATTAAATAATTAAGGGTTTATTTAATTAATAAAAAGAATTAAGTAAGTTAATTAAACTTGATTAAAGTGTGATTTAGAAATTAATTAAATAAGATTTGATTAATTTAATTAATTAATTGAATTAATAAATCAAGTAATTGATAATAAATTAATTTTTTAATTATCACTTGATTAATTCAATAATTAGAAATTAATTAATGAGTTTTATAAATAAATTAAGAATTAATATTGATTAATTCAATTAATTACTTTGGAAAGTAATTAAAGTTTTGTTATTGGTTAATACAGGTTATTAACTTAATATTATTTTATAATTAATTAATGTAATTAATTTTAATGATTAAATGTATTAATTAATTTAAAGATAATCATTGACAATTATTTAAGTATAATTGCTTAATGAAGTAATTAAAGAAATTAATTACTGATTGTAATTAATTAAGTTGTGATTAATTAAGTTAATTAATTAAGTTTAATTAATTTAATTTAATCACTGGTTGATTTGAGAAGTAATTACCAATGTAATTAAGAATGAATAATTACTTAGTGAAGTAATTAAGAAAATAAATTACTAGATGTAATTTAATGGAAGAAGTTTTGGAATTCAATTACTTGTAATTTATATGTAATTTGTATGATTGAATAATTACTTAAGGAAGTAATTAATAATTAATTACTTAGTGTAATTAATTTAGGTTTTGAAAATTAAGTTATTTGAGAATGATTAAGAGATGTAATTAATTTAATGTAATTAATTTCTTAATGTGATTAATCAAGAATGATTAATCAATAGAGACAATTGATAATTAATTTAATGGAGTTATTTTAAATAAAATAATTTGAGATAGTTAATTTAAATAATTAATGATATAATTAAGGATTGATTAAGTAAGAACAATTAATCAATGAAGGTATTAGTTAATGTGATTAATTAAGGATTAATTAATTACAGGTTAATACAGGGATTGGTTTGGATTAATTAATTTGTGGAATTAAGTAGAGGTTAATTACTTGAATAAAATTAAAGGGTAATTAATCAAGAGGATTAATTAGGGTAACTTGTTAAGAGCAATTAATTGATGTGTAATCAAGATTTATATAGATGAGTAATTAATTTAATTCATTTTAAATTAATTAAGGAAGAAGTAATGTAACAACCCGCATATTTATCGATTCTATATTTAAATATTTTATTTAAATATTTCATCGTTCATCGGATTTTGGTCCGAAAACCTACTTTTTGCAAACAGTCGAATTGGGACTCGAGACCACTTCCATTGAGTTTAAAGTGCCGTTTGTGACCTTTTTGAGTATAAGCTTCGATATGTTTGGAGTTAGTCAAGTTTTGCTACCTTTTCACTTTGGGTTTGGGTTTGGTTCAGCCCTATGTCTAACTTATACTCAAATCTGAACCACTCCCCCCCATTCACTCTCACTTTCTCCTCTTTTCAGTTCTAAAGCATCAATGGTGGGAGAGATGGGAAATTAAAACTCCAAGCCCTAGTTTTCTTTTGCAAATCAAACTCTAGCTCCAAAATAATAGAAGAACCCATTGGTAAGCTTCTCTTCATCTTCTCCAACTCATTCTCTTAATCAATTTCAGAAATTCCTAAACCTAATTTGGGAAATATTTCTCTTTTAAGCTTGGAATCAAGCTTCTTGAGTTGGATTTGAAGAGTGGTTGATTCTTCTTTGCTTTCAAGCTTCTTCTTCAATCGTTTGGGTTCAAAGGTGAGATTTTTATCTCACATCTTAGTCTATAATTATCTCCGATTTTAGGTATGAATTCCTAACACTTATTCTTATGCAATTGATTTTGATTTGGATTGATTTGGTGTATATTCCAATTTTTGGTGTTTTGAAATCAAAATCTATGAAAATCCTTTTATGGATATTTGGACATTGATATTTGAGGCGTATCGAAGAGCCGTTAAGGCTGGGTTTTCGCTTGGCATAAATCCTTAGTCGTTGTCGCTCAATCGATCGCTTCCGGTATCCGTTTGGCCATTTCTGGCCTAGGTTCAGGGAATGCCCTGAACCCTTCATTCAGATGTCTGAAACGTAATATTCAGACGTCTGAATATTGTTCTGGGAAGATTTCTATTCCCAGATTCAGACGTCTGAATATATGATTTCAGACGTCTGAATTGGTTCATTTGGAACCAGAGAGGAAATAGGCTAAAAAGTGCCTATTTCAGACGTCTGAAATCAAAGATTCAGACGTCTGAATTCTATTTTTGGAAAATATTTATTTTCCAGATTCAGACGTCTGAATCCTTTATTTCACACATCTGAATCTGCACTCTTTTGCCTATTTGCCTATTTGCTTGAGAATTCCAACTTTAATCGATTCATGTTGATTCCCTTTTGTTATTATCACTTATTATCGACTTTGATGACATTTCCTTCGTGATTTTAGGGAATATCCGTTTTGATGGATTCGGTATCGATTTCTTTGAATTTTTTTCACGTCTTCGAATGTGAATTTTAGTGATTGATTGTTCTTACAATCTTCTTTGTGATTTGTCACTTTAAAAATATAAAGGTTTCAATACTAGTAGTAAATATCAAAATTCTTTCATTAAAACGATTTCAATACTATTTTACTACAAAGCTCGTTTCTTAAACCGCTTTCCAAATCTATTAGTATATACAAGCCTTTACCTCACTCGTATGAGAAATTGAATTAAACGGCTTAGTAAAACAAGTGGTATGAAACGCTTGCGTTTGCTTTGTGAATGAAATAAAGAATATGATATTCTTTTTGGTGCTATGAGATTCTTGAGATATTTGTATGATTTTTCTATGTATACTTGTCGCAGTATGACATTTTTGGTTATCATACGTTTTTACTACATCTCTTCTTATATCTCATTTTATCTTATAATTATAGCTGGACTAATCCGTTTATTATTTTCTTATTAAATAATACTCGGGTCAGACCAAGATGTTACAGGTGCTTCTGCTTGACTTCTCACTTGGGATTGACTTCTCTGAATTTTGGCTAACTACTTAGATTAGTAGTTTAGTTTTATTGTATACACTTGAGTTATGGACTCATAGTTATATTCTTTTGTATAACACGTGTTGCTATTCTTTTGTATTATTGTGGATCTTTTTGACCACTACTCTGATATACACTTCCATGTGTTAGTTATATATTCATATCTTATTCCGCCTTTGTGATATGAATTATCTGTGACTGATTTGTGTTATGTTTATTTCTATATTTGTTTCCGAAGATTATATATAGCCACTGTGTAGTAGCTTTGAGTTTGTGTCGGCATGTCGGATTTCCTCTTGATATGAAACGCATGTTATATTTTATCTGGCATATCGGTGCTCGCACAAAGCACTTACACGGATGGTCGCTCCTCAACAGCCTTATTCTCCATGCTAGTTGACAGCATTACACCGTAGTGTTCTTGGCTAGCGTGGGTATAGAGGTGGGGCGTCACAGCTTGGTATCAGAGCCAAACTTCGGAACAATGTAGAATAATCTAGCAAGGATCATGTCCTAAGTCTTTCTTAGGAGTTGTTCCTTAGGATTTAATTCGAGTCTTCGTACCGATTCATCCTATTTTCTTTATGATTCCTTGTTTTATCTATCAAGATTGCTTCATATTCATTTTGTGAATAACCATCTTCTTCTTCCTTCTTTCTTTCTTAAGGAAGAGAAATGGTTAGACCTGGCAGTCCTTGCACTGGTCAATCCAGTAGCCCTTCTCTGGATGGCCCATTCATGTCTGCCCAACAGCTTTTGGATCTTGTAAAGAATCAAGAGTTTATCTGTGCTTTGAGTAAGAACCCTGAAATGGTTCTACCATTGAAACTTGAAGTTTCTTTCAATCAGCTTGTGGATGTTACTCTTCTTCATGGAGAGGTTGGTAAAGGAAGTGTTTGTGATATTGGGACTTCCAAGAAGAGGCATATTAAGTTCAAGAGCCTTAATCCCAATAAAAGAATGAAGCAAACTACTTTTGTAGCAAAGACTCCCATCCCTAATCGTGGAGAATGCTACAATTGTGGCTCTAGGGACCACTATATAAATAAGTGTCCCAGACCTGTCTCTTGCCGCTATTGCAAACACTCGGGTCATCTTTTATCTGCAAGTCCCAAACTTTTGAACAAGGACATGAGAAAGCTAAATATTGTGCAAGTCCCTAACAACTCTTCTCTTGGTCAAGGTATTTTTCACTCAATCCTTGATGGCATTGTTTTATTTCGTGATCATCTTATTTGAGTTCTTTTTGATATAGGTTCCATCTCATTATTTTTATATCAAAAGAACTTGTTGATTCTTTTTCTTTGAAAATATTTTAGGCTCGATGACTTCTTTGGGAGTTGCGAATCTGGTTGGTGGATCCGCAACACTCAATTTGCTTTCTATTGATGTCGAAATTATTTTATGTGATTTTTATTTCCGAGCCGATTTTTACTTAGGCTTCGGAATTGATTTTTGTAAGGATTGGCTCAACCGTTGTGAAGCCCATATCCTATTTTCCATGTGGACTATTCACCTGCGACATTTACTATCTGTTAAGCAGATTTTTAATTTTTCTTGAGATTCCGATTTCAAATTCTTGAAGGCATCATTTTATTCTTTATGCCCTCAAGATGAGAAAAGTGTTATTTCTCTTATCTAAATAATTTGTGAAACTTTTCCGGTATTTTTGAGTTTGTCTTAGGATTATCACCTAAGAAATCTTTTGTGTGGTGTTAAGGTGTTTCTAGGTCGACCTTGCCACCGATTTTCATTTGGCTACGAGTTGCGGAAGTTAGCATTCCATTTACCACATTCCGCACTCGTTATGATTCTTATGAATGCCTTATTATATCATTCAGTTTGTCCAGCTTATTTCATCCATTTTATGAATCGAGTATTTTACGAATATCTCGATGACTCCATTCTAGTATTTATTGATTTTGGACGAAAATAGAAATTTTAAATTTTGCTAATCTTTTTCATAAGATTTATTTATAAGTACAATTGGATTTTTGATCTTAAACGAGTAAAGAATATTCTCAAAACTTTTAAGAGATATTTTCATCATATAGGAGATGATTTTGTGATTGTATTGCCCGTTGAGTGCTTTAAGAATTTTGGTCGATGCGCTTGATCAACGTTATCGATAGGAATTTCCTAAACGCTTTGATGAGACAATCAGACACGATATATTGACTTGTAAAATGTAAATTTTTCTAGAAAGGTTTTTACATAGAGATAATTGTCATTTTGAAAGTTTTAGCTTTTCGGGAAAGAAGATTATTTGAAAGAATTATTTTCCGATACTCTTATTCTTGTGTTTTCCAAAGGGAACCAAGACTTTACCTTTTATACCAATGCTAATCGTATTGGTTTGGACGTCGTTCTCTTGCAAAAGATGATGTGCTATCACTTGTGCTTCTAAATCATTAAAAGTCGATCGAGACTAGGTATGCCACTCGTGACCTAGTGCTCGCGGCTATTGTTTTTGTTTTTAGAATTTGGCATCATTATTTTTGGGGGAGAAATTTGTTCTCCACCTCGATCATAAATCTTTGGAGTATTTATTTTCTCATAAGGAACTTCATATCGACTCGAGTTGCTTACATCTCATGATCTTGATATTCTTTATACTCCCGGAAAGGAGAATCGTGTTGCCTATGCACTTTGTCATAAGCAACAAGTGGTTGATGCTTTGATGATGTCTGAATGGAATTATCTTTTTATTAATTTCATCGGACGTTTTGATATACTTCGTTTTATTGAGCTTTATCTCATTCCTTTTATGGACTAGTGTCCGGTGTTCTTTTATGGTGTTCGGTTCATCGGATGTACTGCTATTATACTACCTCGATGTTCCGTCTTATCTGGATCAATGGATGTACCAATATTATACTACATCGTTGTTCCGGTTTATCGGTTCATTGGACGTAACATTTTTGTGCTACGTCGGTGTTCCAAATTATTCGAGTTTCTAGTTTCTCGGGCGTACCGTTTCTGTACTACGCCAATGCACTGGCTCAAGTTTCTGCTATTCTTGGCGTTTTCTACGTCTTTTAACTATGGAAATGCTTTTACGTTTCCTATTTTATTCTTGAGCCCGGTGATATTGAGGAAATTGAAGTTTCACCAGATTCGACTTAGGAGTTATATTCTATTCGCATCATTGCTTCGGAGGTTGAGTGCCTTCGAAATAAAGATGTTCTTTTTGTGAGAGTTCAATGGTTCTCAAATCCTAAGGATTGCTCTTTGGAATCCAGAGAATTCACCGTGCGATCCCGTTCAGGCTTACTCTTTCATGCTCTTTATGGTGAACTTCCTATTTAAAATTTCTTTTGTGTTGATATGCTTTTATGGTTGTTACTCTTTATTTTCTTCTTAAGTATTGCGAGGACGCAATTTCTTTAAGGAGGGGAGTCTGTAACAACCCGCATATTTATCGATTCTATATTTAAATATTTCATCGTTCGTCGGATTTTGGTCCGAAAACCTACTTTTTGCAAACAGTCGAATTGGGACTCGAGACCCCTTCCACTGAGTTTAAAATACCGTTTAAGACCTTTTTGAGTATAAGCTTCGATATGTTTGGAGTTAGTCAAGTTTTGCTACTTTTTCACTTTGGGTTTGGGTTTGGTTCAGCCCTATGTCTAACTTATACTCAAATCTGAACCACTCCCCCCCATTCACTCTCACTTCCTCCTCTTTTCATTTCAAAAGCATCAATGGTGGGAGAGATGGGAAATTAAAACTCCAAGCCCTAGTTTTCTTTTGCAAATCACACTCTAGCTCCAAAATAATAGAAGAACCCATTGGTAAGCTTCTCTTCATCTTCTCCAACTCATTCTCTTAATCAATTTCAGAAATTCCTAAACCTAATTTGGGAAATATTTCTCTTTTAAGCTTGGAATCAAGCTTCTTGAGTTGGATTTGAAGAGTGGTTGATTCTTCTTTGCTTTCAAGCTTCTTCTTCAATCGTTTGGGTTCAAAGGTGAGATTTTTATCTCACATCTTAGTCTATAATTATCTCCGATTTTAGGTATGAATTCCTAACACTTATTCTTATGCAATTGGTTTTGATTTGGATTGATTTGGTGTATATTCCAATTTTTGGTGTTTTGAAATCAAAATCTATGAAAATCCTTTTATGGATATTTGGACATTGATATTTGAGGCGTATCGAAGAGCCGTTAAGGCTGGGTTTTCGCTTGGCATAAATCCTTAGTCGTTGTCGCTCAATCGATCGCTTCCAGTATCCGTTTGGCCATTTCTGGCCTAGGTTCAGGGAATGCCCTGAACCCTTCATTCAGACGTCTGAAACGTAATATTCAGACGTCTGAATATTGTTCTAGGAAGATTTCTATTCCCAGATTCAGACGTCTGAATATATGATTTCAGACGTCTGAATTGGTTCATTTGGAACCAGAGAGGAAATAGGCTAAAAAGTGCCTATTTCAGACGTCTGAAATCAAAGATTCAAACGTCTGAATTCTGTTTTTGGAAAATATTTATTTTCCAGATTCCAACGTCTGAATCCTTTGTTTCAGACGTCTGAATCTGCACTCTTTTGCCTATTTGCCTATTTGCTTGAGAATTCCAACTTTAATCGATTCATGTTGATTCCCTTTTGTTATTATCACTTATTATCGACTTTGATGACATTTCCTTCGTGATTTTAGGGAATATCCGTTTTGATGGATTCGGTATCGATTTCTTTGAATTTTTTTCACGTCTTCGAATGTGAATTTTAGTGATTGATTGTTCTTACAATCTTCTTTGTGATTTGTCACTTTAAAAATATAAAGGTTTCAATACTAGTAGTAAATATCAAAATTCTTTCATTAAAACGATTTCAATACTATTTTACTACAAAGCTCGTTTCTTAAACCGCTTTCCAAATCTATTAGTATATACAAGCCTTTACCTCACTCATATGAGAAATTGAATTAAACGGCTTAGTAAAACAAGTGGTATGAAACGCTTGTGTTTGCTTTGTCGGTTAACTCTTGGACTTGTTCGATTGAACCTTTTTGTGACAATTTTCTAGTGGAGATCTACAATTTGTTCGTAAATATTTAAGTTAAGCTGGTGGTTATGGGACATGAAGCTAAGCTCATATATTTACTATCTTACTATAATTGACACTTCTTGATGATCATGACGGTCATTTTTATGATTTAGACTAGCAACTGTGCGATGTCTCTTTGTCTGTGAGGCTAGACTAGACACCATCTGTGTGATTCCGACTCACACATACCTCTTTGTCCACATGGAGGACTGTACCTCATTTTTATTGAGCTTTGACTCACCAGGAGGAGCTTCCGCTCAAAGTCCGCAATGGGGGACTATACCCTGTCAGGAGGAGTTTTGACTCACCAGGAGGAGCTTTGGCTCAAAGTCCGCAATGGGGGACTATACCCTGTCAGTAGGAGTTTTGACTCACCAGGAGGAGCTTCAGCTTAAAGTCCGCAATGGGGGACTATACCCTATGAGGAGGAGTTTTGACTCACCAGGAGCTTCGGCTCAAAGTCCTCAATGGGGGACTATACCCTGTCTGGAGGAGCTCTGGCTCATTTTTCTGGGATTGGCCATCCTTTTATTGTGATTTCTGGATTTCTAATTATTGATTTCTGGAATTTATGTTTCGCTAACTTTTACGATTGGCATTGATAAGTATGTCATTTACTGTGGCTTGGTGAATGAAATAAAGAATATGATATTCTTTTTGGTGCTATGAGATTCTTGAGATATTTGTATGATTTTCCTTTGTTGATTTTTCTATGTATACTTGTCGCAGTATGACATTTTTGGTTATCATACGTTTTTACTACATCTCTTCTTATATCTCATTTTATCTGATAATTATAGCTAGACTAATCCGTTTATTATTTTCTTATTAAATAATACTCGTGTCAGACTGAGATGTTACAGGTGCTTCTGCTTGACTTCTTACTTGGGATTGACTTCTCTGACTTTTGGCTAACTACTTAGATTAGTAGTTTATTTTGTTGTATACGCTTGAGTTATGGACTCATAGTTGTATTCTTTTGTATAACATGTGTTGCTATTCTTTTGTATTATTGTGGATCTTTTTGACCACTACTCTGATATACACTTCCATGTGTTAGTTATATATTCATATCTTCTTCCGCCTTGTGATATGAATTAACTGTGACTGATTTGTGTTATGTTTATTTCTATATTTGTTTTCGAAGATTATATATAGCCACTGTGTAGTAGCTTTGAGTTTGTATCGACATGTCGGATTTCCTCTTGAGATGAAACGCATGTTATATTTTATCCGGCATATCGGTGCTCGCAGAAAGCAATTACACGGATGGTCGCTCCTCAACAGCCTTGTTCTCCGTGCTAGTTGACAGCATTACATCGTAGTGTTCTTGGCTAGCGTGGGTATAGAGGTGGGGCGTCACAAGTAATTAATTTAATTTATTTTAAACTAATTATAGAGTGGCGATTTAATAAGTAACTGCTTATGAATGATGATTGATATTATTTACCCTGAATGGTTGAGATCTCAGTTATGAGATAAATGATGTTGTGTGATTTGGATGCTATGTTTGCATTGAGTTGATATTATGAATTATCTGTTTGAGTTGATATTATTGATTATCTATTGTGATGTTGAGAATTATCTATCTGTGTGTATATAGATAATATTAAATCAAATTGTTTTAAACATTAAAACAACTTGGACCTAAAAGACACGCTTTGGATTTCGATGAGACCAGGATCGGGTTTCCATATTTGGATATCCGAAAACCACATCGATCCAAATTAACGATAGGTCGTGAATCTTATGTGAAGAGTGAAGACTCGAGGTGTAAGAACTATACGTCAGTATAACTCTATGGGTGATTCCGTAATGAGTTTGACGGAACTAGTTCTTATAGGTTCGAGAGGAAGATTCAGAGTGCAAGGGTTATCGTCGTTAACTTTGAGGGTGATTCCAAAATGAGTGTAACGAGATAATGCCTTCGGTTTCGTTCGAACCCGGAACGAACTTGTATGGATTGAACGCTTTCAGAACATCGTCAGGTGGACGATGAGCATTCTAAGAGATGTGTTCTCTGAAGGTAATCGTAGCCTCAAGCCTCATCAACCGAGAATGGCTAAAACAGGGGAGGTGCAGCAAGGCTTCGTGGGTAGCTCCCACTGGAGAGCGAGATTGATCCCTGTCTACAGGTCCCTTTATAATCGGCTATGTGGACAGTTGGTTGCAAACAACTGTGGGGTTGTCTCGTTCGGAACTGTTCAATAAGAAATGGTTCCATCCTTGTGTTGCAGGGGAGTGGGAGTACTCCTCGGTACGGTGATCTAGGCCACGTACTGTGACGGGCGGTACCCCACTAGCTCTTCCATTGTATGGAATCCAAAATCCAATAAGTGCCGTACGTATTAGTTGTGCCCAACTATGTTGGAACGTGAGATGTAAGCATTCCAGCTATTTCTGTATTTTACTTGAAAACCCTAGACACTATTATAATATCATCGGATTTCCTATCAAATGTTTTGGTTAGCGTAAGGTAAAAACTTTTCCATGTTTATATGTGGGAAGTCTTATGTGATACCTTTCCTTTTCAAATGGTTTTTAAAGTTAAGCAACTTTAACCTGTTACTCACACCAGACCCATGTCTGACCCGGAGTTTATATTTGTTTTCTTAAACTTTTGGGTACTCAAATTTTTACGAGTAGCCAAGGGATTCAGGTTAGCTTTGACGTATAATGGAGGAGCAATGGAGCAGGAGGCTTCTGCGTTGTGATATATAGTTCCGCTGTGTGTTCTCTGTGTTGTGATTGTATTATGTTGTAAATACTAGACAGGTGTTTATAACTGTCTAGTATATGTGATGTGTATGCTGTGTATCTCTGATTGGTATTGTATGTTATTCAAATACTTATGTTATTAATATAATTTATTCGTTCCGTTTAAGCAAATTATGTTTGGAATTTACCTCTAAGCTTAAATATGCAGTAAAATTTATAAAACGTAAAAAAATAAAATTTTGAATTTTAATGATTCATGTTTATATATTGAATCATCATTCAAAGTTATGATTTTTAACACAAAAATCTAGATTTTTAAAATAGGATTGAGTTTGGAATTTGGGTTTTACTAGAAGGTTGATTTTGGGTGATTTTTGGAAGATGGGTCCATTTGGTGGGTCGGGGTTGCTACTGGAGGTGGAGGAGGTCATAGAGTTTTAGGGGAAAATAGTAGTCGTGGCTGTAAGGGGCGGTGGCGACGGCGATAACCGGAAATTGGATTTGAACCCTAGTTTTGTATGGGTGGGAGTTTGTTTTTTTCGTAAGCACCGTTGCATCGAGTGCTTTGAAATTTTTGCTGGAGGTAGCATATCGGCTTGGCAGGGGATGGTCGGCACCGTGAAATTTCTGGTGACCGGAGTTAGGTGGTCGAAGGGGATTTGTGTGAGATCGTTTTGGGTTTGGTTCTGTAGAAATACCCAAATTCGATTTGCGGAGAGTACGTTTGATTTAGTGATCGATTTTGGATGCCGAGGTGTTGAGAAAGTTGTCAGAGGCAGTAACGTTGGTCGGAGATGACCAACGGTGGCGTGCATGTGAACGAGGCGGTAGTTGGGTGTCAGCTAGTTTGGCGTTGGAAAATCTCGAAGTTGCATACGAGTTTGGCAAGGGGGAACTCGTGATGTTCTCGGGTGCGTTGGTTTGGAAAACATGTTGTTTTTGTAAACTGTATTTAATCGAGTTTTTTTTTTAAAAAAAGAGATGGAAGAAGGAACTCGGGATTTACCCGAGTAAGTAATGGGTTTGGCCCGAAGCTGGAAACTAAATAGTTTTTGAAAGATTTAAAAAAAATTAAAATTTGTTTATGAAATTTAGAAATCTAAATTAGTTTAAACTATAAATAGATAAATATTTAAGTTATTTAAAGTTGTGTTTGATAACTTTAATTTATCAAGTTAAAAGATTGTTTTAACTTAAACTTAGTTTAAAATTTAATTAAGTAGGGATAGTTATATAGTAAAGATTGTGAATGTGTTGAGTCAATTAAAGCATTTATAAGGTAAATGTTTTATCTTAATTATGGTTTTAATAACTTAATTTTGATTAAGCTAATTTATAGAAACTAAGTTTAATTAATTTGTTAATTATAAAGGATTGATTAAGGAACCAATTAAGGAATAATAATTTACTTGATTTACAAATAGTTAAGGATTAAGGTTAATTAATTTAAGATTAATTAAATTGGTATTAAAAGATCATTAACTAGATTTTTAATTAATGATTAAGGATTCATTAATCAAGTAATTAAATTAAACTTAATTAATTAAGTGGTTAAGATTTATTAATTAAGTAATTAATAAGTTGTTAATTAAGTATTAAAGGTTACTTAATTAGTATTTAAGAAACGTGTAACTTGTAATTAAATATTATTAATTATTAATTAAAGTTTTATTGATTAATAATTGGATAATAATTAATCCATAATTAAGGATTAATTAAGAAGTTGTTAAATGGTAATTAATTGATTAATCAGTTGTGATAAGGATTGATCAAATGGTTATTAAGGATTGATTATCCGTTAATTTAGGATGGGTTAACAGTTAATTAAGGGTTAATTAAATGATTAATTAACTGGTGATTAAGGAGTAAGTAATCTGTAATTAAGTTCTTAATTAATAATTGATAATTAGGTTTATTAATTAATAATTAAGAGATAATTAATTAGCTAATTAATAATTAATTAGTTAATTAATTATAAAAGTAATTATGGATTAATTAATTTGTATTAAGAGATATTGGTTAATAATTAAGGTTATTAATCGATAGTTGATGGATAATTAATCAGTTAATTAAAGGTTAATTAATTGATTATAGAAGTAATTAAGGATTGATTACTTTATATTAAAGGAGATTAACTAATAATTGAGATTTATTAATTTATGATTAAAGGACAATTAATCTAGGATTAAGGATTAATTATTTGATTAAGTAAATCAAGGAGTGATTAATTAATTAAGGTTAGTAATTAATTAATGATTGTATAAGCAAGATTTAGGGGTTGATTATAAGGGATTAATTTAAGAAATTAAATTAATTATTTTAACGATCCCAGATTTTGATTTATTTTAAATTGATAATTAAATTTATTTTTGATTTAAAATTTGTGAAATTAAATGATAAATTGATTTGAGTTTATCCAAATCCAAATAAAATATGTTATTTATTAAGAAAGAGATAGTTTCTTTTATAAATTATTTTAATTTAATATTGAGTGATTTTTAAAACAATATTAATAATAAAATGACTTTACAAATGAATTCTTATTTTAAATAGAATTGTCGTTTCAAATTTATTTATAAATAATAGATATGTGTGTTTTGAAAGAAACTATGATTTATAAAATTCGAAAATGAAGTCTTTCAAAAATGTTTAAAATAAAATAAACTTTGAAAATATATAATTATGCACACTTGTAATATGAAACTAGTAAAAAAATGTAAGATAAGTATGAGCTCTTACAAAAGGAAACAACAAATAGGTAAGTATAAACATGACAACAAATATCTTTGTACAAATAAAGTATAAACATGAAGACATATGCACCTTGGCATTAAATGCTAGCACAAAGATGTTTCATTTGCAGCCACCAATATCTTTGATATTATACATAGCAAGTTGTACCACCTGTAAACAAATGAAAGAAAAAAAATATACAAATGTTTATGTACAAAACAAACATAATAAATGCAGCCACCATGTTAAAGCAAAGGAAAGAAAAAAAAATATCTAAGTACAAAGTATCGATACAAAAAAAATAAAAGAAGGAAGTATAAGCTAAGAAAACAAGACAAAGAAATGTCATCTCTAACACAAACAAATTATCTCAGGCGAAATGCAAAGATATCAGCCACCATATGTAGATTAAAATATCTAGAAAACAAAACATAGAGTACTTAACAATAAATGCAACATACTTTATGCATTTAATGCAAGCATATCAGCCATGACCTTTTGTACAAAACATATTATAACCTGTAAACTTAAAAAAAATGTATTCACCTGTAAGCTTTTGTCATATATATATTAATCAACTTCATTTCAGTTCAACGATTATCTCCTACTAAAACAAAAACTTCAAGTTTAAAAACAACCATATACATCAGTACAAACCCGAGATTTAAAAAGCTTCAGCAAGAAAATCTCAAGCTAGTTTCAGAAAGCAAGCAACTAAAAACAACAACTGTTCTTTCTCTGTTCTTCATATACCGGTGAGTAACTCCTAAAATATAAATGGTTTGAATATATTTATCTGTTGCTTGTGAAGTCTGAGACTTAGGTTATTTTGTTTATGCATCTGGATTTTCTCTATGTTATAAATATGTGTATGTGTATATGCCTATGTATATTGAAATCACCTCTGTTTCCTTGGTCAGAGCATCAAGGCTCGATCAAAAAACCCACAAATCAAATCTTTTGATCACTGTTAGGCTGAAAGAGTTAAACTTACTATGTTGTGTGATTATAAATTAGAGTTTGAAATTTATTTTTAGTAAAATAAGTTTAAAGATAGCTCGGAAACATCATAGTACAGATGAATTGGTTTATAAGTGATAAAATCAAATGTAATAGATTGTTGAATCAAGTATACAATTGGAATCACCATTGAAAAATATGATTTTTAAAACGAAAAATGAAAATTTTTAGATTTGTATTTAAGGTACAGTTTGTATGTGAACAAAGATTACATTTTTGCAAATTTCAGGTTATCAATCCAATTTAAAATGTTGGAATTTGAATTGAAGCGAGTATGAACATCATTGATCCTAGGAAAATTATCAGAAATTTTTTTGATTGTATAAATTGTTGTGTCGAACCACTTTTAGGGTTTTACTTCAAGTTTTTGAAAGAGGGGGCTATGCGGTAGGATCGTGTAATATGGAATAATGAAATAGTCTAGGTAGATAAAGTAGGTAAATGCAAGGAGACACCAGGATTTTATACTGGTTCGGACCTCTCGTCCTACGTCCAGTCCCTAAGCTTCTCTTAGCAATTTCACTAACTAACACCCTCACTTCACCCGGAGGAATAGGTTTACAACTTACCCGAACAACCGAACGGGATTTCTTGCCTCAACTACCGAAGAGGACTTCAACTCAATTACTAAAATACAATATTCGACTTGTTGTGTTCTTGTCAACACTAATGAGTCTAATGTAGTACAATATTCCTATAATCTTATCCTCGAGAATATGCAATGTGTTTGTGAAGATTTAGGAAATGTGAATTGCTATGAATCAAAAGAATGTTATAAACAAAAACAGTGATTCAAGCAATAGATTGGTGATTGCTTTGAGAATATCTAGAGAATATGAACAAGAGAATAGTTAGATTAAAGCAAGAGAATTCGATGAATTAAATGATGTTAGAATCATGAATTTATACTTGTAGAAGAGATGCATATGTTGTCAAAGGTTGCAAACAAGAGATGCTTCCATTTCCATTGATGAATGGTTGCAACTCTTGGGAAGAAGAAGGTGTCTTTTCAGAGAAAATTCACAGGTTTAAATTCAGTCGACTGAGCAGGAGATTCAGCCGGCTGAAAATACAAAGAAAAGTTTTCAGGAACAATTTCAGTCGACTGCACAGGTAATTCAGTCGACTGAAACTATGAATTTTTGTATATGTGTATAGTTTCAGTCGACTGGCCATGTCTGTTCAGTCGACTGAAGTATAAAAGTATGCACAGTGAACATGTGAATGAACTTTTTATGAATTGTGTTCTAATGTTCGTGCAAATCTCTTATGGATAGATTTTAACAAATAATCTAGACTAAGACACATAGAAAAATCATACTAATGTTTATACTTTGGTCTTCATCTATCTTCTTCTAGGTTTTGCATTCTCTTCCTATTTGTTGAAGCTTATTGTCATTGATCAAAACCTTCGTGTATCAACATTCTCCCCCTTTTTGATTGATGACAATACTATTCTAAAGATGTATATACTTACTTTCTCCCCCTGAATGTATGCACTATGTTTTCTACAAAACAAAGTTAGTACCATAGATTTTCTCCCCCTTTGTCATCGATAAAAAGGAAGAACTAACAGTAGTAATAATATATCAAAACAATCACCAAATCATAGAGAATATAAGCATGAACTAAGAGAAATAAAAATGTTATGACAGACAAGCATAAAATAGCTATTTATACAAGCCATTAGAAAGTTTAAAAATAGACATCAAAACAACAAAATCACTCATCCTTATCCCATTCATATGAACTTTCCCTTCCAGTTGGTTCACGTATGATGGGTCCTCCTATTGGTGGTCTAGGTGCTCTTCCTCCTTGGCCACAATTAGCTCCGCTTGCGCTGCTACTTGTATGCTCTTCGGACGTCGTCCATGTAAACGTGGGTGCGGGACGTTTGCCGCGAGATGTTGAAGCAGTAGTGGTGCTTGAGCACGAGATTGCATCCCAAAGCTTGTTGAAGAATCCTTTGATTTTATCAAGCGTATGATCTACCTTTTTAAGACGAGTGTCAAGAATTTGTTGATTTCTTGACAATATCCTCAAGGATTGGTTGGTAGTGAAGCTTGGGTCAACAAGACGAATTTCATCATCTTGCTCGAGATGTTCTTCGTGGCGAGGTTGAGGAGGTTGTTGTTGTTGTTGTTGTTCTTGATGCCTTACTTCCCATTCGGCAAGTGATATTATGTGAGGAGGTCGAGATGGGAGTTGCATTAGGCTTATGGTCCGATGATTAATCTGATGAACCATTGTATTCTCTGATTCAGGTAATGGCGTATCGACATTTAGGAGAAGTCGCATGATGTACTCTCCAAAGTAAATAGTGCGCATCTTGCCATTGTTGAAAGTGAGAAACTCATCAAGAATAAGCTGTACCCAATTAACTTGAATATTGCCAAAAACGGCATATAAAGCTCGATAGTTGTTTGGGTAGACAATTTCGTATGAGCCCGTGGGAGGAGTAACCGTTCTCATTAGGGCTTTATGGAGGATTCTTGCCATAGGTCGAAGGGAAGTGGACTTAAAATCCCTAAAGTTGATGTTATCTTCCATAAATCGATGGTTGATGTTGTCACGAATGTGTGGATTGAATTCAATCTCCTCAAGTTTTCTCCCAACATTTGGGGACTCTAAAATGTGTGCCATTCTATCCAAGGAGAACCAAACTTTCTTTCCACATACCATGCTCCAAACACTATTGTTTGGATTTCTTGGAGTTTGGTGTCCAAGATTAAGATTAGCATAAAATAATTTTACCATTACATGATTAATGGCATGATCATTTCTTTTTAAATCTAGAAGTGGAGTTAAACCTACCGGATCTGTGGATGCTTGAAGATTGTAGGTTTGAAAACTTTGAAAATCAACGAAAGAATGCTCAAAAATTCGAGAATTCTTCATCTTGTTCCATCGGGTGACAGCAGTTCCGTCATAAAGCCATTGTGCTATTTGAGCATTAATTGGCTCGGAGGATGAAGAAGATGAGTCTCTTGATCTTTTTGGTGCCATTTTGGTGAGAATTGATTTGATTTTGAGGAATTTGAGAGCTAGGGTTTTGAATAGATTTGGGGAAGAAGGTTTGTAGGAGGTAAAAGTGAATAGGTATGGTAAAATTTGGTGGTTAAAAGGGGAAATTCTGCCTGGGAAGCAGCGTTCAGTCGACTGAATCAAAGGCCGAAGTGTTCTGTGATATATTCAGTCGACTGAGCAGTACTTTTAGTCGACTGAATTTTGTTATAAAAATTTTGTTGTTGAATTTTCAGTCGACTGTGCAGATGGTTCCAGTCGACTGAACTTTGCATATGTGATTTTCTGTCATATTTTCAGTCGACTAAGCAGGGCAATTCAGTCGACTGAAACATGCAATGTTTGCTATTTTAGTTAATTTTTGAATTTTAAACAATTTATTTAAAGGAATAGTTACAAAAATATTTCAACATTTAACTATTTCTTTGGAGATGAACTTAGAAAAATAGTTACATGTATATCTTGAAAAATCATCAAGAATTACAAATACCTATCGACTATGATTAATGGATTGAACTTGTGTTGGTCTGAATAAATCCATATGTAGTAATTCTAATGGTTGTAAAGTTGAAATATTTTTCTTAGATTTAAAAGATGATTTCGTTAATTTCCCTTTTTGACAATCATCGCAAAAATTATTTATTTTAAAATTTATTTTGGGTAATCCTCTTACTAATTCGTTTTTAGAAAGTTTTCTAATAGTTTTAAAATTTATGTGACAAAATCTTTTGTGCCATAACCAAGGATCATTATCTTTGGCAAGTAAACACATACTTGAATTATGATTAATATTCATATTTAAAACATAAATATTTCTATCTCTTTTTCCTTCAAATATAAGATTTTGGTCTTGATCAAAACTACTACATTTATTATTCGAGAAAGTTATTTTAAAACCTTTGTCACATAATTGACTTATGCTAAGTAGATTATGTTTTAAATTTTCAACTAATGAAACATTTGTTATAAAAGGTAAATTTGATGTACCGTAATTGTTCATATCTCCTTTGCCAATGATATAGCCTTTTGAATTGTCTCCGAAGGTAACCGAGCCACCATCAAAGTATGTGATGTTTGTAAGCATATCTTTGTCTCCGGTCATGTGTTTTGAACAACCACTTTCTAATATCCATTTCTTCTTTTTAAGTGGGACCTGAAAATAAATATGAAATTATTGGTACCCACTTTTTAATAGGGTCCTAAGAAGTTAGAGTTTTAGGAAACCAAACCCAGTTTGGTTTAGTGTCCTTTTTATAAATATAGTTTTTATTATGATGAACATTATCCATAAAGGTTTTAATATATTTATTTCTTATTAATACATTGTTAGTTTTTGGTACCCAAATTGTAACTACCTTGTTTTGTACTTTTGTTTTAATAGGTTCCTTAATTAATTTTTGTTGTTTTGAATCCATATTCCTTTTAAAATTTGTATTTTTCTTTTTAGGAATTTTTGACTCCTTATTATATCCTAATCCATGTTTATTTGAAGAGGATTGAAAATTTTCTAAAATCTTAGATAAATTTTCTCTTCCTTTGTTAAAGTTAGAAACATTTTTAGTGATGTTCTCTAATCTAGTTTGAAGACTATTATTTTCTAACTCAATTTATTTAATTTTAGTTTTTAAATCATGATTTTCAGAAATAATTATATCATTCTTTAATTTTTGAGTTTCAATTTCTTGACTTAAAAGTGATAATTGAGTTTCCGAATTTGAATAAGATTCTTGAACTTTTTCAAGTTCTTCTTCAAGAATTTTCTTTTCATCATTTAACATATCTCTCTCAAACTCAGCTTTGTTTTGATTTTCATGAATTTCCTTAATTTTCTTTTTAAGAATTTTTATTGTGCTTAAAAGTTCAGTGTTTACTTCAATTAAATCGTCGAAAGTTAAATTATTTACCTCAGATTCTTGCGCCATGAAGCATACATTTGCTTGTTCATTGTCGCTATCACTATCACTTTCGGATGATGATGAATTTGAATCCTCCCATGTTAAAGAAAATGCCTTTTTTTTTAATTTATCCTTCTTGTTTTTGTTGTTGAAGTTTTTCTGATTTTCCTTCATTCGTTCTTGACAATCTTTTTGCATATGTCCTTTCTTATGACAATTGAAGCATTCTATATTTGAGGATGATGGTTTGTTCAAGAAATTCTTTTTGAATCCGTTTTTGTTTCCTTTTCTATATTTTAGGAATTTCTTGAAATTTTTGGCTATAAATGCTAGATCCTCATCTTCAGACTCTGATTCTTCCTTTTCCGCATTAAAAGCAATATTCTTTTTTTCTTGAGCTTGATCCTTTTTAGCTTGCATATTTACTTCATACGACATAAGATTTCCAATCAATTCTTCTGGTTTCATTGTAGATAAATCATTTGCTTCCTCGATTGCTAGTACTTTTCTCTCACATTCATCAGTGAGTGAATTTAGAACTTTAGACACAATGTCAAAGTCCGTGTATCTTTCTCCTAGTCCGATTAGAGCATGATGAATGTCTTGAAATCTTGAGTACATGTCATTGATGGATTCATTTTGTCGCATTCTAAAGTTTTGGAATTGATTCTTCAACATGGATATCTTTGTTTGTCTAACCTTGTTTGTGCCTTCATGTATGACTTTAAGTGTTTCCCATATCTGATATGCAGTAGTACATATGCTAACACGGTTGAATTCATTTCTATCCAGGGCGCAAAAAAACATATTCATAGCTTTAGTATTTGCACTTGCTTCATTCTTCTGAGTTTGTGTCCAAGTAGGATAATCGGTCGTGTGTGCAACAAACTCTGCTTGAGTAGCATTCCAGGCTTCGAAACTTGGTGCTTGCATATAAATCCTCATCCTTGTAGCCCAATAGTTATAATTTAGTCCATTGAATAGAGGAGGTCTTTGGGTAGATTGTCCTTCCGCAAATGTAGAACTATAGGCAGATGTTGTGCTTGTACTTGCGTTATTTTCCATATTATCAATATGTCTAATAACGATGTTATGGTTATAGGACAACCTTGCTCTGATACCAATTGAAAGAGGGGGCTATGCGGTAGGATCGTGTAATATGGAATAATGAAATAGTCTAGGTAGATAAAGTAGGTAAATGCAAGGAGACACCAGGATTTTATACTGGTTCGGACCTCTCGTCCCACGTCCAGTCCCTAAGCTTCTCTTAGGAATTTCACTAACTAACACCCTCACTTCACCCGGAGGAATAGGTTTACAACTTACCCGAACAACCGAACGGGATTTCTTGCCTCAACTACCGAAGAGGACTTCAACTCAATTACTAAAATACAATATTCGACTTGTTGTGTTCTTGTCAACACTAATGAGTCTAATGTAGTATAATATTCCTATAATCTTATCCTCGAGAATATGCAATGTGTTTGTGAAGATTTAGGAAATGTGAATTGCTATGAATCAAAAGAATGTTATAAACAAAAACAGTGATTCAAGCAATAGATTGGTGATTTCTTTGAGAATATCTAGAGAATATGAACAAGAGAATAGTAAGATTAAAGCAAGAGAATTCGGTGAATTAAATGATGTTATAATCATGAATTTATACTTGTAGAAGAGATGCATATGTTGTCAAAGGTTGCAAACAAGAGATGCTTCCATTTCCATTGATGAATGGTTGCAACTCTTGGGAAGAAGAAGGTGTCTTTTCAGAGAAAATTTGCAGGTTTAAATTCAGTCGACTGAGCAGGAGATTCAGTTGACTGAAAATACAAAGAAAAATTTTCAGGAACAATTTCAGTCGACTGCACAGGTAATTCAGTCGACTGAAACTGTGCATTTTTGTATATGTGTATAGTTTCAGTCGACTGGCCATGTCTGTTCAGTCGACTGAAGTATAAAAGTATGCACAGTGAACATGTGAATGAAGTTTTTATGAATTGTGTTCTAATGTTCGTGCAAATCTCTTGAGGATAGATTTTAACAAATAATCTAGACTAAGACACATAGAAAAATCATACTAATGTTTATACTTTGGTCTTCATCTATCTTCTTCTAGCTTTTGCATTCTCTTCCTATTTGTTGAAGCTTATTGTCATTGATCAAAACCTTCGTGTATCAACATTTTTTGCACTTGCCAGTATTATGTCGAGTTCGTCATCAATACGCGAGCGAGTCGCACGTGCTTCTGGGAGGTGGAGAAGAGGATGTCGACGAAGAGTTGACCGGAGTTCTAAGCGTTCCGAGGGCCGAGGTTGGGTGAACGAGTGGTTGCCAGGTTCGAAGAGGAGATGGTTCTTGTGTTCCCAGGTTCTGGTTCCAACGTTGGCACTCGGAACTGATTTCAAGTTGGAGACGTCGATTTGATGATCGAGGTAGGATGCTTGTTTAGTTTTCGATTTGTGGCGGTCATCGTTGATGATCAACGACGAGCGGCGCCACGGTGCATGTGCACGGTGGACTTCTTGTGTTCTGTTGAGTTGGATTGGGGGGAGAGTTGTTTTCTCGAGTAATTCGTATTCCAGGCTCGAAGTAAAGGTGGTTTGGACTCGAAGCTTTTCATTGTTGCCTCGGGTTGTTTTGTTTGCTAAAGGTTTTTTTAAGAAACTCGCTGCTCTGTTTTAAAATTTTAAATAAAATGTAAAAGCTAGTTCAAATGAAAAGCAAAGTTTAAAAATAAGTTTAAATCCAAAGTTTTAAACAGGTTCAAGTTATGTTTGAATCTCAGTTCTAAATAAATTAAGTTTAAACTTTAAATTTTTTAACTACTTTAAAATGTTACATAGTTCGAATTTTAAAAATGAAGTTTTAGAAATAAGTAAAGTTTGTAAAACCTAAGTTTAAATCTGGAATCTAAATTTAATATGTATTCCAGATTTGAAATAAATGGAAGATTTAAAATATAAAATGATTTAGACAATTTTAATTATTAAAGTGTATTTTAAAAAAAAATTGATTTTAATTTAGAATAAATTTGGTTTTAAATTCTTTTAAAAACTTCTTTATAAAATAAATATTTCTTTGACATGAAAATCTAAAAGGTAGGTTTGTGTTTTTAAACTTTGTTAAAGTTAAATTATATTCATTTTAAATCGAAAATTTAAAATGAAATTTAAAGTAAATTTGAAAGCAAATTGTTTTAAATACTTTGATCAAGTAAGAAATGTTTTAACTTAAAGATAAATAGAATTTAGTGATTTGGATTCATTAAATTTTTAAGATAATTAAAATGGATAATTAACTTATTTAATTAATTAATGTTTGGATTAATTAAATAAGTAATTAAAGGTTTAAATTCATTAATTGAGGTTTAAGATTAATTAATTAAGGGAGAATTAATTAAGCAATTAAGGATTAATTAGGTAACAGTTAACACTTAATTAATTAAATAATCAGATATTTGTACAATATGTGATTAAATAATTAAAAGTTGAGTAATTAATAAATGATTAAAGGATAATTAATCAAATGATTTGAAATCAATTAAAGTTAATTAACCATGATCCATGACCCATCTGATTTAAATTAATCAGATAATTTATTGCGTTCACTTATGGATGTTTGAACCCTATTGACTATTGAACTGTTTGATATTTCTGAGATGCTATGCTTTGTGCTATGAATTGTTTTCAGTGTGATCTGTGATGAATGTACTTTTATTTATTTATAATGCATTCATATTTTCTATCTGTGAATCTGTGTATATAGATGAGCGTTATTGGGATATACCGCTTATCGATATTGGGTGATAGCAAATCTGTGATGATTTATGATGTTGCACTATTGTGTTAAACCCCTGGACCATACTTATACACACACAAATATGGATGTCACGAGGAAATCGGTTAAGTCACAAATTCTTAACAGTCGAATATTTAAATTCAAACGTTTTGGAAATGGATTGGGTTTAAAGAAAAAAATTTTGAAATGGAATTTCAAAGATGAAATTTATTTTGAATAACTTGATTGAGTTTTGAAATTTAAATATTTCGATTTAAATTTGAATTCAATATTTGAAATTGAACTCTATGATTTGGAAACTAGCGTTTAAAAAGGCTATGCAACTTATAAATGAGTTTATATGGGTTAAAATATTTTTAAGGTATTGATTTGGAAATTTGAATTTAAATTCAAAGGCTTTAATTCGTGTAAATATAATTGGATCTTTCTGACATGAAAACTATTTGTTTTCAAATAATAAAAGCTTTCACATAATTAATGAACTTCTGATTTGTGTTAAAGTGATTTCAAGTTTAAATGAAAATGATTTTCCAAGTTATGGAAACAGTTTGAAAGCTGTAAGTTAAATCTTTAATTTAAAGATTTTAAACGAGTTAATCCAATTGGAATGGGAATTGATTTGAAATCCGTAAATGGATCTTTGTGAAAATAGGTGAACTTAGTGAAATAAATCTTTTTGTTTAAAGATTTGGAAATGGTAATTGGTTTAAACCATTTGAAAGAAAGGTTTGAATTATTAAGTTGTGACTTAATTGAAATCCCATATCCATATATTTTAAATGATGCGCTTACTATTCGGTTTAGCCGGGAAAGGACCTTTGTGTCGTATAACCCATTCTGAATACGTGATTCGACGTTATGGATAACATTTGAAGACCGGTGGTGAAGACCGGGTATTTGCGAGAACGATAGGATGACCTATCGATTGTCTCTACGCTGAGTTGCTTCGGTATAGAGATTCCCTAAGTGATGGGAAGTCCGATCGGGATAGGGAATACCCGGATTGCAAGGACTTCTTTGGAAGTGCCTTCGGTTCTGTTTGAACCCGGAACAGACTTGTACGGTTGTATATCTGACACTACCCTTTGAGATATATAACAGATTTCTTTCAAACACATATCTGTGGTGGCGGAGAATTTATTCTCTTAGCTTAATACCCGTCTCTGAGACGTACGAGCTCAGAGGTTATGTAGTTGAAGGTTATCAGCGATATACTCCCAATTTGGTAATGTGGCATGCCGAGTGTTGCTGTGTGTTGATGATCATTTGTTGATCATTTGTGATCAGAGCATGGCTTTTGTATAAAGCGTAGCTTTATGGACAAGACTGCATCAGGACCTCACACCCCGGAAATGGTCGAAACAGGAAAGATGCGGCAAGGTTATGAGGGTCGCACCCTTTAGGATGTGTCATTCCCTTCTGGTAAAGGGTGGTATTAGGTATGGAGCCCTGATATTTAACCTACGTGGTTGCTCCAATCTCATTTAATGTGTGGTTGTTGCTTAGAGGCGCCTCAGATAAAGGTCCCAAAGGACCGGGGGGTGGCATGCTCGAGTAGTAGTTACCTAGTTACAGAGGTAACCCGACCTTGTGTTGGCAGAGATCCGGTTAGCTTCTCGGGACGTCCCGCCAGAGGCGATCCCATGTGGCAGTAGGAAGTTCCTTAGCCTGACCATTTGTTGGAAATTCCAAAGAAATAATACGAGCCTTGTACGGTTTTAGTTGTATAACCTGCCATGGAATGTGGCGGTAACCTGCTATTGAACATGGTAGCTATAGTAGGCATACGATAATGGTCGTATGTTGGCTAAGATTTATATTCTACTTTCGAAATGCTTTTCTGCACTGTGCACTTATAATAATAGTATCCAAGAAATTTTCTACGTATTAAGCATGTTTGACTATCATAAGAAGAAATCTCCTCCAATTCTGTGTTTGCATTGTGTGTGTGGGAGGAGGTCTTATGGTAGTCTCATTTTTCAAAAGCATACTGGAATTCTTTCATAAATCTAGTTTCTTTAAAAAGCAACTATTTTTGTTACTCACACCAGTCCCATGACTGATCTTGCTTCTCTTAGTGAAATGTGATAGGGGGTTCTCGCTTTGCGTTTTGGTGGCGAACGGGAGACTCTTACCCCTACATGTCCTCTTTTAGTGAATAGGGTTTGGTTAGGCGTAAGCCGTGACAGTCGAAAGGCTGGCTGTAAAAGCAAGGTCAGGGTACCATTGTATGCCACGGTGGGTCTGGAATGGTTGCAAAGCCTACCGGTCGCCACTGCCTCATGCCGTTACAAGTGGTATCAGAGCTAAGGTTGAATTTTAGCTCAGGAGTATGAAACATTAAGTAGCTCATAGAGATAGGGTGAAGTAAACCCTAGAATGAGTAATCCCTA
This sequence comes from Allium cepa, assembly GCA_030765085.1. Lineage (NCBI taxonomy): Eukaryota > Viridiplantae > Streptophyta > Magnoliopsida > Asparagales > Amaryllidaceae > Allium > Allium cepa. The sequence continues at coordinate 759,134,972 of CM060937.1, read as the reverse complement.
AGATATCCATTCGAATGCCTCAGTAAATTTTCTTACTATTCACTGATAGTGAGTATGAGTGCAAGTAGAAGACGAGATAGGGGACAGGGGAGTACCACTATAAATGGTCAATGCCCTACAACAGTGGAAACAACCTTTCTCTTTTTCAGTCTTCTTTGATTCGTTTCAAATTTTTTTGATTTCTTCGTAACAGCTCCAGAAAGAAGTTTCAGTGTGATGATGGCCCTACGAACCATTGTAGGAAATTTTTGCTTCATATCTTCATCGGTTTCTTATCAGTTTTGATTTAAACTTTAATGAATATGAATTGGAAATTTGGAATTGAAAATTTGAATAAGTTGGAAATTTTAAATTGAGTTAAAATTTAATCAATAGAATATGAAGCTAAATTTGAATTATATCAATAAAACGATTTCGTTTAAAACCAAATTCGAAATTCTATTGTAATTTCTTGGGTTGATCGAAGTCCGAAGAGAGACAAATTATATATATACTTTGGATATTCCGACTAATCATATCTAGTATTTGGAAGTTGTGGAAAATAATAATTCACATATCTATTGTTTGGGTCTCGATATATTTTACGGACGATTAGTTATCCCTTTCGAACTAACCAGTGCTTTGCATATTCGCAGAATTTAATGAACCGAGTATCCTGTGTAGTATTGTATGAGTTTGTTCTCATATTGTCGACATTCTGATTTGGTAAGCCAAATGCAGAATTTATATCTAGTCGATCTAGAAAGATATTTCTCTATCTTTTATCTATCTTTGTTGTTTTCGTGCCTACAAATTTCGGGGACGAAGTTTCTTAAGGAGGGGAATCTGTAACGATCCCAGATTTTGATTTATTTTAAATTGATAATTAAATTTATTTTTGATTTAAAATTGTGAAATTAAGTGATAAATTGATTTGAGTTTATCCAAATCCAAATAAAATATGTTATTTATTAAGAAAGAGATAGTTTCTTTTATAAATTATTTTAATTTAATATTGAGTTATTTTTAAAACAATATTAATAATAAAATGACTTTACAAATGAATTCTTATTTTAAATAGAAATTGTCGTTTTAAATTTATTTATAAATAATAGATATGTGTGTTTTGAAAGAAACTATGATTTATAAAATTCGAAAATGAAGTCTTTCAAAAATGTTTGAAATAAAATAAACTTTGTAAATATATAAGTATGCACACTTGTAATATGAAACAAGTAAAAAAAATGTAAGATAAGTATGAGCTCTTACAAAAGGAAACAACAAATGGGTAAGTATAAACAAGACAGCAAATATCTTTGCACAAATAAAGTATAAACATGAAGACATATGCACCTTGGCATTAAATGCTAGCACAAAGATGTTTCATTTGCAGCCACCAAATATCTTTGATATTATACATAGCAAGTTGTATCACCTGTAAACAAATGAAAGAAAAAAACATACAAATGTTTATATACAAAACAAACATAATAAATGCAGCCACCATGTTAAAGCAAAGGAAAGAAGAAAAAAAATATCTAAGTACAAAGTATCAGTAGAAACAAATAAAAGAAGGACGTATAAGCTAACAATACAAGACAAAGAAATGTCATCTCTAACACAAACAAATTATCTCAGCCGAAATGCAAAGATATCAACCACCACATGTAAATTAAAATATCTAGAAAACAAAACATAGAGTACTTAACAATAAATGCAACATACTTTATGCATTTAATGCAAGCACATCAGCCATGACCTGTTGTACAAAACATATTATAACCTGTAAACTTAAAAAAATGTATTCACCTGTAAGCTTTTATCTTATATATATTAATCAACTTCATTTCAGTTCGACCATTATCTCCTACTAAAACAAAAACTTCAAGTTTAAAAACAACCATATACATCAGTACAAACCCGAGATCTAAAAAGCTTCAGCAAGAAAATCTCAAGCCAGTTTCAGAAAGCAAACAACTAAAAACAACAAATGTTCTTTCTCTGTTCTTCATATACTGGTGAGTAACTCCAAAAATATAAATGGTTTGAATATATTTATCTGTTGCTCATGAAGTCTGAGACTTAGGTTATTTTTTTTATGCATATATCTGGATTTTCTCTATGTTATAAATAAGTGTATGTGTATATGCCTGTATATATTGAAATCACCTATGTTTCCTTGGTTCAGAGCATCAAGGCTCGATCAAAAAACCCACAAATCAAATATTTTGATCACTACTAGGCTGAAAGATTTAAACTTACTATGTTGTGCAATTATTAATTAGAGTTTGAAATTTATTTTTAGTAAAATAAGTTTAAAGATAGCTCGGAAACATCATAGTACAGATGAATTGGTTTATACGTGATAAAATCAAATGTAATAGATTGTTGAATCAAGTATATAATTGGAATCACCATTGAAAAATATGATTTTTAAAACGAAAAATGAAGATTTTTAGATTTGTATTTAAGGTACAGTTTGTTTATGAACAAAGATTACATTTTTGCAAATTTCAGGTTATCAATCCAATTTAAAATGTTGGAATCTGAATTGAAGCGAATATGAACATCATTGATCGTAGGAAAATTATCAGAAATTTTTTTAATTGTATAAATTATTGGGTCGAACCACTTTTAGGGCTTTACTTCAAGTTTTTGCACTTGTCAGTATTATGTCGAGTTCGTCATCAATACGCGAGCGAGTCGCACGCGCTTCTGGGAGGTGGAGGAGAGGATGTCGACGAAGAGTTGACCGGAGTTCTAAGCATTCCGAGGGCCGAGGTTGGGTGAACGAGTGGTTGCCAGGTTTGAAGAGGAGATGGTTCTTGTGTTCCTAGGTTCTGGTTCCAGCGTTGACACTCGAAATTGTTTTCGAGTTGGAGACGTCGATCTGATGATCGAGGTAGGATGCCTGTTTAGTTTTCGATTTGTGGCAGTCAACGTTGATGATCAACGACGAGCGGCGCCACCGTGCATGTGCACGGTGGACTTCTTGCGTTCTGTTAAGTTGGATTGGGGGGAGAGTTGTTTTCTCGAGTAATTCGTATTCCAGGCTCGAAGTAAAGGTGGTTTGGACTCGAAGCTTTTCAATGTTGCCTCGGATTGTTTTGTTTGCTACAGGGTTTTTTAAGAAACCTGCTGCGCTGTTTTAAAATTTTAAATAAAATGTAAAAGCTAGTTCAAATGAAACGCAAAGTTTAAAAATAATTTTAAATCCAAGGTTTTAAACAGGTTCAAGTTATGTTTGAATCTCAGTTCTAAATAAATTAAGTTTAAACTTTAAATGTTTTAACCACTTTAAAAATGTTACATAGTTTGAATTTTAAAAATGAAGTTTGAGAAATAAGTAAATTTTTAAAACCTAAGTTTAAATCTGGAATCTAAATTTAATATGTATTCCAGATTTGAAATAAATGGAAGATTTAAAATATAAAATGATTTAGACAATTTTAATTGTTAAAGTGTATTTAAAAAAAATTGATTTTAATTTAGAATAAATTTGGTTTTAAATTCTTTTAAAAACTTCTTTATAAAATAAATATTTCTTTACCATGAAAATCTAAAAGGTAGGTTTGTGTTTTTAAACTTTGTTAAAGTTAAATTATATCCATTTTCAATCGTAAATTTAAAATGAAATTTAAAGTAAATTTGAAAGAAAATTGTTTTAAATACTTTTGATCAAGTAAGAAATGTTTTAACTTAAAGATAAATAGAATTTGGTGATTTAGATTCATTAAATTTTTAAGATAATTAAAATGGATAATTAACTTATTTAATTAATTAATGTTTGGATTAATTAAATAAGTAATTGAAGGTTTAAATTCATTAATTGAGGTTTAAGATTAATTAATTAAGGGAGAATTAATTAAGCAATTAAGGATTAATTAGGTAAGAGTTAACACTTAATTAATTAAATAATCATATATTTGTACAATATGTGATTAAATAATTAAAAGTTGACTAATTAATAAATGATTAAAGGATAATTAATCAAATGATTTAAAATCAATTAAAGTTAATTAACCATGATCCATGACCCATCTTATTTAAATTAATCAGATAATTTATTGTGTTCACTTATGGATGTTTGAACCCTATTGATTGTTGAACTGTTTGATAATTTTAAGATGCTATTCTTTGTGCTATGAATTGTTTTCAGTGTGATCTATGATGAATGTAATTTTATTTATTTATAATGCATTCATATTTTCTATCTGCGAATCTATGTATATAGATAAGCGTTATTGGTATATACCGCTTATCGATATTGGGTGATTGCGAATCTGTGATGATTTATGTAGTTGCACTATTGTGTTAAACCCCTGGACCACACTTATACACACACAAATATGGATGTCACGAGGAAATCAGTTAAGTCACAGACTCTTAACAGTCGAATATTTAAATTCAAACGTTTTGGAAATGGATTGGGTTTAAAGTAAAAAAAAAACTTTTGAAATGGAATTTCAAAGAGGAAATTTATTTTGAATAACTTGATTGAGTTTTGAAATTTAAATATTTTGATTTAAATTTGAATTCAATATTTGAACTTGAATTCTATGATTTGGAAACTAGCATTAAAAAAGGCTATTCAACTTACAAATGAGTTTATATGGGTTAAACTATTTTAAAGGTATTGATTTGGAAATTTGAATTTAAATTCAAAGGCTTTAACTCGTGTAAATATAATTGGATCTTTCTGACATGAAAACTATTTGTTTTCCAATAATAAAAGAGTAATGAACTTCTGATTTGTGTTAAAGGGATTTCAAGTTTAAATGAAAATGATTTTCCAAGTTATGGAAACAGTTTGAAAGCTGTTAGTTAAATCTTTAATTTAAAGATTTTAAACGAGTTAATCCAATTGAAATGGGAATTGATTTGAAATCCGTAAATGGATCTTTGTGAAAATGGGTGAACTTAGTGAAATAAATCTTTTTGTCTAAAGATTTGAAAATGGTAATTGGTTTAAACCATTTGAAAGAAAGTTTTGAATTATTAAGTTGTGACTTAATTGAAATCCCATATCCATATGTTTTAAATGTTGCGCTCACTATTCGGTTTAGCCGGGTAAGGACCTTTGTGTCGTATAACCCATTCGGAATATGTGATTCAACGTTATGGATAGCTTTTGAAGACCATTGGTGAAGACCGGGTATTTGCGAGAATGATAGGATGACCCATCGATTGTCTCTACACTGAGTTGCTCCGGTATAGAGATTCCCTAAGTGATGCGAAGTCCGATCGGGATTGTGAATACCCGGATTGCAAGGACTTTTTTGGAAGTGCCTTCGGTTCTGTTCGAACTCGGAACAGACTTGTATGGTTGTATGTCTAACACTACACTTTGAGATATAAAGCATATTTCTTTCAAACACATATCTGTGGTGGCGGAGAATTTATTCTCTTAGCTTAACACCCTTCTCTGAGACATACGAGCTCAGAGGTTATGTAGTTGAAGGTTATCAGCGATATAATCCTAATTTGGTAGTGTGGCATGATGAGTGCTGCTGTGTGTTGATGATCTTTTGTTGATCATTTGTGATCAAAGCATGGCTTTTGTATAAAGCGTAGCTTTGTGGACGAGACTGCATCAGGACCTCACACCCCGAAAATGGTCGAAATAGGAAAGATGCGGCAAGGTTATGAGGGTCATACCCTTTAGGGTGTGTCATTCCCTTCTGGTAAAGGGTGGTATTAGGTATGGAGCCCTGATATTTAACTTATGTGGTTGCTCCAATCTCATTTACTGTGTGGTTGTTGCTTAGAGGCGCCTCGGATAAAGGTCCCAAAGGACGGGGGAGTGGCATGCTCGAGTAGTAGTTACCTAGTTACAGAGGTAACCCGGCCTTGTGTTGGCAGAGATCCGGTTAGGTTCTTGGGACGTCCCGCCAAAGGCGATCCCATGTGGCAGTAGGAAGTTTCTTAGGCTGACCATTTATTGGAAAATCCAAAGAAACAATACGAGCCTTGTATGATTTTAGTTGTATAACCTTGTAACGACCCGTTAAATTTATGATATTTAATAAAATGAATTAATATAATTTCTAATTTGGTTAAGAATAAATGTAGAAATTTGGTATAGTGGTTGCAATTTAGTGTAACTATAAAATTTTATGATAATAGATGTGGATAATGTAAATTTTCACAACTTGATTTAAAGTAATTTTGAAGAAACAAATAAATGTTGAATTTGTGAATGTTAGTATAAGTATTAACTTAAATGGTGTTCATTAATACAAAGATGTAATTAGTGTAGATAGTAATAATTTATGCCTGTAGTGAAAGGAAAAGAAAACTAATAGAAACATAAAATTTATTTTATGTAAACAAAAGTATAGTTTTGAACAAACTTACGAAAATTGATAGAAACAGTGTTTGTAATCAGTTTGGTTATTTTATATTTGAAAAGATAGAGATGTGTAAATACGTTAATGAATATAAAATGGGAAGGAATGGTAGAATGAAAAGAATATATATAATAATAAGCATTTGATTCAATTAAGGGAATTAAATTATAATAAATGGTCATTTAATAAATTAAACGTTTGTGAGAAATCATAATAGTTGTGTAAAATGTGTACAAACTTGGATTTGGAAGTTTATTGGATTTATAACGGTTTTGTTATTAAGTGTATGAGTTTAAAAGTTATTCCCTTTTGTAAAGTAATAGAAGAATGCATAAGATATAAACAGGGCTTAATAGAATTGACACTTAATGAATTGAATAAATTACCCATTTATGTAGATATGTATAGTGGACTATAAATGGCCTAAGCAAATATAAAATGGAATAATCATTGAGATTTGTACTATGAAAATAAATAGTAAAATTTATTTGCAAGGAATAAAAGACTATTTAGGTGACTAGAATTTGGAGTAATGACTATTGTATGTTACCTACCCTTGTTTCTTGTTAATTTAGATTTTGGGAATCAAATTCAATTTATCCGCCAATTTACCGCAGTTAAAGTGAAATGAATTGGTGATTGAGAAATGTTAAATACAAATAAGATGCAAAGCAAAGAAAATCCCATTTGTAATAAATTATGTAGAATAAAGTAAAGAAACTAGGAAATGAAAATGTGAAAATGTGGATGCAGTGAGATCTTAGGTGATAATAACCTTGTTAGGCAAGTGATAACGGAATTTTGTGTATATGTAATATTTACTGGTGTGTCAAGTAATAAACACATAGATGCAAGAAAAGGAAAGTTGGTAGCAATCTATATATGTTATTTATCTTACTTAATATATTAAATAAGGTTTGGAATTCAAATTTTAATTAAAGGAGTTGGCAGCACGTTAGTAGGAAATAATTGTAAGGGTGGGATAACAACTACTATAAACTACCTAATTTAAACGAGTCAATGAACTTATTTGAAATAACGTTCATCTAAATATGAGTAATTAAAATGGCGGGGTCAACAATAAACGTTACTTTAGAATTAATTTATATTTTAACGGAAGTGTGAAAGTAAAGCAATAGAAGCGTAAACTTATCAAGGTAGAATTTAGTAGTGTAATGAAAAAAATGTTAAGAATGTTATAGTATAATGATTGATTGGAAATCAAAATTTACTTGTTTGAATGTAACTTTAGGGAAATTGGATTTAATTAAAATAAAAAGGAAGAAAAAAAAAAATTGGATGAAATTTAATGTTGGAATATTATGTAAATATAAACTTAGATATAATTTAAGGATATCTACGTAATAGAGTGTAAAACCAATGTTAATTTCATCTATTTAATACTAATAGGTTAATAATAGAATGAAGAGTAAATCTAATGTTAAGTTAATATGAATTAAGGTAATATTGGGGAATAATGTGAATTTTCTTCATAATATGATAAGTTGTAGAATACAACGTAAACTTAAGTATAACCTTTGGATTGAAAACATTGTTAAGGGTTACCTGTTAAATTTGGATGGAATTGGCAATAAATGTTACACTTATGGGTAAGGAAATAAAAATGTCCAGAATTTGAGTATATTAAGAAATGGAGATTGAAATTGAAATCTTGCAACGAATCTAATAATACGTTACATAAGTGTTAAATTAAGGTAACATTTGGAAAATATGATAATGATTTTCAAATTGAACAAGTTGTGGAATTAATAAGGATGGAAGAAAAAAAATCAAGATTTATTTTATTTATTGGAATGAAAAATTTATAATTTGATTTATTGCGAATAATTGAAATTTAATTTGGTAATTGGCGAAATGATTAATGATTGAATTAACATAGAACTTGTTGTTAGTTATTAAAATTGTTTAAGAAATCAAAGGAGAGAAATTTTATAAAATTTTAAATTTTGTAATTGGATTGGCTAAAGTGGGAAAGTGGAATTAATCAACGTCGTTACTTTTTATCTCCTTCCCTATTAGATCCTTATGTGATTGCATCCACATTTATTGTTGATTATTCCTATATATTGTCACCAATTAATCGTACTTGATGTATGTTTAGCAATTTTGTCACACAGTTAAAGTATGAATATATATATATATATATATAATGTATTCAAATTTTTCTGTATCTAGCACTTAATTAATTTAGAATCAAACTAACGAAACATGTCATTTATTTTTGTCCCTCCATATTCATTTTCTTTCTAATTAATAAATACCTCTTTTTAATACCTGCTACTTTAAAAAAAAAAAAAGGACCGTTCATATTTGCTATATTTCAATACCAAGTGTTCATATTCACTTTATTTCTAATTAATAGCAGCCTCTCCTTTCAAATCTATTTGTCCCTAAACCTAACTCTAACCTTATAAATACGAAATGATGCAAATGAAACCCTAGCCTCTATTCAAATCTCCTTCTCCTTCTTTTCTTCTTCAAATCTCCTTATTATATCTCATTCTAATTTTTTTCCTTCCTCTTCAAATATTCTTCTTCAAGTTTTCTTCTATTTCATACTTCTTCTTTCTTTTCAAATCTAGATCTTCTCTTCCGTTTTCAATTCTTATTTTAATCCTTTTCTTTTTCAAATCTTCTTTTTCAAATATTTTTTTTCTTTTCCAAACCTTTTAAAAATACATACATTCATATAATAAGGAGGAAAATTAAAGTAAATCGAAATAAAAGAAAAATTATGGAACAAAGCTTGAAATCAAGAAGAAGCATACGCATTTTTCACGTAGGAAGAGCGGATGTGGCACGGTATTTCATTTTCGTTTAATTTATTTTTGTTTGAATTTAATTTAATTTTGATTGTTCAAATGCGTTAATACATTTAACTTCCACATACGAACTCCGTTTCATGCGCGATTTTTTTTTTAGGATCGTAATTAAATTCCAGATTTTTTTTGACGCTGGTTTGGACAGATTTGGAGACCGTCGAATTTTTGGGTTTAAATTGGATCTAAATCCAATTTAAATTCAAAAAAGGTGAGTGTTTTAACCCACTCACAACTTCTAAAAGTTTTTATGTTTGTTAAATTAATTTTAGAAATGAATAGAAATTTATTTATGAGTATTTGGCATGTTTATTTCATTCATATCTGTTGAATTGCATTTATTAAATTTAACTGTTAATTTAATTTATTTATTGCGTATTTATTTACAGTTATAATTTATTTGTTTGCATATAAACTGCTAGTTAACAGTTATATAAATTATTACTGAATATAAAATGTTAGATTAATAGTTGTTAAATTTAATTTGAATATAATTGACAGTTATTACCTGCTATATAATCTCATATATATATATATATATTGATTTTGATTGATATTGATGGATGATTGTGATTTGGACAATGGATGATGTTGATGAATGGATGTTTATTTGATATCATTAAATTGCAAGTTATCATGCATTTTTCATTTCATTCGGGATTGTGGTTTGAAATGATATACAACCGTAAAATTTTATTTTTAAATTGCGGATTGAAATGATAAATATCCGTATCACTTGACCATAGGATAGAAAATTATATACAGGCACCGTGGTCTATATATAAATTATTTTAAAAGTGATTTCTATGGTTTGGATGGGATACGGTTTATAAAATTTAATTTTGATATTTTATAAAATATTTTTCTTCGAGATATACACATATGAAGTTAAAATTTTAAATTTAAGCTGTGTATAAACCTGTTGAATAAAATGATAAAAATTTGAGAAAATGGAATTTGGTGATTTATCTTATATGTTTAAATTTGGAAATTTTAAGGTATGATATTTATAAATGGATTTTCCAAGATTTACTTAAATAGAATATTTTAGTATAATTTAAATTTAAGAAAATAGTTAATTTCTAGAAATTGGAGTTTTATTTATAGATTTTATGTAAATATTCAAAACTAAATAATAGAACATTTAATTTGTTGAAAGAATAAATTCCAACTTTAGTTTTGAAATATTAATACTCCAAATGGATATATATATATATATATATATTTATATATATATAAATAGAAATTGAAGTGGTTTTGGAACTTGAAAATGATATTTAAATTTGGTAGACTTTAAATAAAGAAGTATATTTGTAAAGCCCTGGAAATAATTTCTTTACAAAGTACCTTAGAAGTAAACCATTTATTTTATATACTGTTGAATATCCAAACCATTCAAGTTTTAGAAGTATGGTTTTAAAAGTATGAATTCCGAAATATTATGTTTTGAAAATATAATTCAAATGTTTGGTTTCCAGATATTTATATTTTAAACCGGTATGATTTTGGAAAAAGAGTTATATTTGAGATAAAATGATATCATATTATTTTGGGTTTTTAAATTGATATCGAATTCATAGTTTTGAAATGGAAAATTTATTCTGGTTTTTAAAGTAAAAACTACCTTTAAATGACCGCGGTGTTATAATAACGATGGGTTGGCAAAGAGACCGGGATCGGATATGGACATACTCTCTGTCGATACCGAAAACCACTTTGACTAACCGTGTACGCGGTGGAGATTCCAGAATGAAGTAGGTTGGTGGCGACGTTTCCTGTAAGGTAAATACGTGGACCCAACTCCCGTGAGTTGGCATAAGGTGGCTAAAACAGGAGCGATTGACGGGTTAATGAGGTCATTCCTCTGATCGGACACTCCTCTTCGATATTATACTTTGACTTTGGATTGATTCAGTGGCCACTTCTATTTTGATTTTGGGGAGTTTGTTCGAGGTGGGCGGTAGCTGCGGCTACGCGTTACCATCGACCCGGAAGCGTAATTGGTATATCTACCCTGGCATTGCCTAGTTGTGCCGTGTCACCTACCCTATCGCGCCTTGTACGAGTTTGGATTTCTCCCATAGCCCGTGTGGTATCCTCTGGTGGCTTCCCGATCAGGAGGGACTATGATATTGGATGGACTACTGGGACTATTACATGTTAAGGTGGAAAATGTAAAGCCTTAATGCTATTTAAAAGTATGTTTATTTTACTATAGACACTATTATAATAGCGCAATATACTACATAGTAAATAGTTTAACGGATCCTTAGGAGATGTAAATCCCGAACATCTTTTGAGTTATTGCACTCATATTTATTTCTGTTAATTTAACTCACATAAGATCTTTTAGTTCTGACTCGAGTGTTTTTGTCTTTTCAAATTCGCTCGGGTCAGCCCGAGCATTTCAGGATCGAAGACTTTAGCTTTGGAGGACGAAGACGAAGAATTTGTATTATTATTATTCATAGTATTGCACTACACTCACACTGTTCCGCTGCATTGTTATTGGTATGTGTAACTCTGATATGTATTATATAAATGTTTGTAAACAGTTTTTATAAACTGTATATTTTCTTATTATATTTTATCCTTCCGCTGTGAGATTCTATTTGTTTTTTTTCTTCTCTGTTCTTATTTACCCCATAACAAATCCGCCCTTCCGTATGGTTTGAATCGGCATGTGTGTCGGTTTAAATCGTGCGAAAAGGCGGGATGCTACAGTTGGTATCAGAGCTTTGGTTTAGCGATAAACCTTGGCTTTCTGGGGTTTGACTCTTTGTTAATAGGGTAGTAATATCCTATGGGAGTCGCTGAGTGTATATATATGAGAGAGCATATTTGTTAGTATTAATAAAATGATTTTTATATTGTGTTAATCTGTTCCGCTTTGTATTTATAAATTCTGGTTGATGCATGGGATGCTATGTCATCAATAGGGATTTCTAAACACTTAATAGGACAGACCGACATAATATTTGTTTTAATATAGGTAAATGAAAGAATTTTGCCTATTATATTTTCTATATATAAAAATATTTTTATAAAGATATATATATATTTGGTTGCTATAGATTGGGTGTTAGGAAATAAAATATTTATAATAACTGAAGCTAAGTTGAAATTATGATAAATCAAATTGGAGATTTTAGAACTTAAGTCTGGGATTTTTTTCCAAATCTGCTTTCAAAGAATTTGTGAAATTTATTGATTTGGTTTATAAGTAATTTCTTATATAAATATTTCGTATAATTTGGAAGAATTGTTTTAAAGAAGATTTTGGGAAGGAAAAAAAAAAATTAAATTCTGTACTTTCCTCTCTGTCACTGGAAAATAAATTCGGTGATGACGACCGCATCATCGACTTTCATTTCGAGTTTCGAAGGGGAAAGGCCACTGTAGTAAATTCTACTGCAGATTTATTATGAAATTTTCTAAAAAAAAAAAAAATTCTTTTATTGTTCTAACTATAATTAGAGATTTTGAGTTGTAAGAACTTATTTATCTATTATTTTGAAATAAATTGAAATCTGACCCGGAATCCAATTCTAAAATTCTCCATTAATTAATCAATTGTTAAATTGTAGTGAAATAAAAGTTAAGTAATAAATGAATTGAAACCTCTAATTGAAATAAGAGAACAATTGCAAAGCTATAAAGAGGAATTTGCATACATATGAGACAAAGAGTAATATGGATAAACATTAAATTTAATTAAAATAATGGAGATTAAACTTGTATAAGTTCAATTGCAATTTCCTTAACATAAATAACTTACCCAAATATAAAAGTTGAAGTGTTAAATGAGAAACTGGAATTGAATATTTTACAAGTAGGAATTTAGGAAAAATGAAGTATTCAATAAATTACTGTTATAATAAGAATTTAATGGTATAAACTTAGGTTATAATTGAAATTTTACTGAAAAAGGGTTAAGAATTATTAATAGATGATATGAACCTAAGTATATAAAATGAAATTCAAAATAAGAATTGATTGTATGATTATTGACTTAAGTATGTTTTAATCTTCCCTATTCTAATATAATGGAAAGTAGGAAAAATTAAATGATTGCAATTCATAGTTAATGGATAAATAAAAACTTCCACTTATAAGAATGAATGTTAGCAGATTAAGAATTTAAGGGAAATCTTACAAGTGAAGAGTAAGGAAATGAAGATATTCAAAATATTTGTTGTTATTAATGAGAATTTATTTTATAAACTTAGGTGATAAAAGGAAACTTAAGTAATAAAAGGAAATACAAATATAATGAATTTTGGGATAATTGGAAAATAAAACTTGTAAGAACAAAGAAATCCCTCATAAATGAAGAGAAGAAAATCAAACCACTGAAGTATGAAATAAATGTATAATAAGCTATTTTGGTGTTGATTTGAATTGTTTGGTTGATGTATGGTTGTTGGGTAAGGAATTTTGAAGTTGTTGGATGGAGAAATAATCTATCTTTGTTCCATCTAAGACTGTTGAGTAAAGGATGCACTTGATAGTTATTTTACATTTCGTACAATTTCGAAATTTGAACCTAACAACTAATTGTTTGTTTGATTGAATGATTTTGTTTGCGGTGTGTGCTGTTTGTTAAAATGTATGGTTGTTGCATTTGATTGGATATGAATGTTTGAATCCACTAGAATAGTTCATTTTAAAATAAATATTTAACCTTTTAGGCTTATAAGAAAATACAGGTTATGGAAGCAACTGCTACTGCTTTTGGTTCCGTAATAATAAGCGTATTGCCCGACAAATAGGTACGTTTCCGGATTTCGTATAAAGCGCTATTTTATATATTTTCCCGTGTTGGGATATTTTATTTGGATAATATGTGTAATATATTTGTATATTTGGATATTAAATTTTCTCCAGAGTCCCTCCGTACAAAGGAGACTTTGCCAAAATTTTCAGGAAATTTTGGACTTAGAATTTTGTGAAAGTATTTTCCCAACTTTAATAATTCAAGTATTAAAGGATATAATTATTATAAAACAAGTATATTTCATTAAAGGAAATTAATCCAGTAAAATATTGTTTATAAGTTAATATTTGAAATAAGATGCACTGTAAATCTTCCTCCTCCCTTCTTTTTCCTTTTCGGGGACGAAAAGTTTTGAGTGGGGGAGATTGTAATGACCCGTTAAATTTATGATATTTAATAAAATGAATTAATACAATTTCTAATTTGGTTAAGAATAAATGTAGAAATTTGGTATAGTGGTTGCAATTTAGTGTAACTATAAAATTTTATGATAATATATGTGGATAATGTAAATTTTCACAACTTGATTTAAAGTAATTTTGAAGAAACAAATAAATGTTGAATTTGTGAATGTTAGTATAAATATTAACTTAAATGGTGTTCATTAATACAAAGATGTAATTAGTGTAGATAGTAATAATTTATGCCTGTAGTGAAAGGAAAAGAAAACTAATAGAAACATAAAATTTATTTTATGTAAACAAAAGTATAGTTTTGAACAAACATACGAAAATTGATAGAAACAGTGTTTGTAATCAGTTTGGTTATTTTATATTTGAAAAGATAGAGATGTGTAAATACGTTAATGAATATAAAATGGGAAGGAATGGTAGAATGAAAAGAATATATATAATAATAAGCATTTGATTCAATTAAGGGAATTAAATTATAATAAATGGTCATTTAATAAATTAAACGTTTGTGAGAAATCATAATAGTTGTGTAAAATGTGTACAAACTTGGATTTGGAAGTTTATTGGATTTATAACGGTTTTGTTATTAAGTGTATGAGTTTAAAAGTTATTCCCTTTTGTAAAGTAATAGAAGAATGCATAAGATATAAACAGGGCTTAATAGAATTGACACTTAATGAATTGAATAAATTACCCATTTATGTAGATATGTATAGTGGACTATAAATGGCCTAAGCAAATATAAAATGGAATAATCATTGAGATTTGTACTATGAAAATAAATAGTAAAATTTATTTGCAAGGAATAAAAGACTATTTAGGTGACTAGAATTTGGAGTAATGACTATTGTATGTTACCTACCCTTGTTTCTTGTTAATTTAGATTTTGGGAATCAAATTCAATTTATCCGCCAATTTACCGCAGTTAAAGTGAAATGAATTGGTGATTGAGAAATGTTAAATACAAATAAGATGCAAAGCAAAGAAAATTCCATTTGTAATAAATTATGTAGAATAAAGTAAAGAAACTAGGAAATGAAAATGTGAAAATGTGGATGCAGTGAGATCTTAGGTGATAATAACCTTGTTAGGCAAGTGATAACGGAATTTTGTGTATATGTAATATTTACTGGTGTGTCAAGTAATAAACACATAGATGTAAGAAAAGGAAAGTTGGTAGCAATCTATATATGTTATTTATCATACTTAGTATATTAAATAAGGTTTGGAATTCAAATTTTAATTAAAGGAGTTGGCAGCACGTTAGTAGGAAATAATTGTAAGGGTGGGATAACAACTACTATAAACTACCTAATTTAAATGAGTCAATGAACTTATTTGAAATAACGTTCATCTAAATATGAGTAATTAAAATGGCGGGGTCAACAATAAACGTTACTTTAGAATTAATTTATATTTTAACAGAAGTGTGAAAGTAAAGCAATAGAAGCGTAAACTTATCAAGGTAGAATTTAGTAGTGTAATGAAAAAAATGTTAAGAATGTTATAGTATAATGATTGATTGGAAATCAAAATTTACTTGTTTGAATGTAACTTTAGGGAAATTGGATTTAATTAAAATAAAAAGGAAGAAAAAAAAAAATTGGATGAAATTTAATGTTGGAATATTATGTAAATATAAACTTAGATATAATTTAAGGATATCTACGTAATAGAGTGTAAAACCAATGTTAATTTCATCTATTTAATACTAATAGGTTAATAATAGAATGAAGAGTAAATCTAATGTTAAGTTAATATGAATTAAGGTAATATTGGGGAATAATGTGAATTTTCTTCATAATATGATAAGTTGTAGAATACAACGTAAACTTAAGTATAACCTTTGGATTGAAAACATTGTTAAGGGTTACCTGTTAAATTTGGATGGAATTGGCAATAAATGTTACACTTCTGGGTAAGGAAATAAAAATGTCCAGAATTTGAGTATATTAAGAAATGGAGATTGAAATTGAAATCTTGCAACGAATCTAATAATACGTTACATAAGTGTTAAATTAAGGTAACATTTGGAAAATATGATAATGATTTTCAAATTGAACAAGTTGTGGAATTAATAAGGATGGAAGAAAAAAAAATCAAGATTTATTTTATTTATTGGAATGAAAAATTTATAATTTGATTTATTGCGAATAATTGAAATTTAATTTGGTAATTGGCGAAATGATTAATGATTGAATTAACATAGAACTTGTTGTTAGTTATTAAAATTGTTTAAGAAATCAAAGGAGAGAAATTTTATAAAATTTTAAATTTTGTAATTGGATTGGCTAAAGTGGGAAAGTGGAATTAATCAACGTCGTTACTTTTTATCTCCTTCCCTATTAGATCCTTATGTGATTGCATCCACATTTATTATTGATTATTCCTATATATTGTCACCAATTAATCGTACTTGATGTATGTTTAGCAATTTTGTCACACAGTTAAAGTATGAATATATATATATATATATATATATATATAATGTATTCAAATTTTTCTGTATCTAGCACTTAATTAATTTAGAATCAAACTAATGAAACGTGTCATTTATTTTTGTCCCTCCATATTCATTTTCTTTCTAATTAATAAATACCTCTTTTTAATACCTGCTACTTTAAAAAAAAAAAAGGACTGTTCATATTTGCTATATTTCAATACCAAGTGTTCATATTCACTTTATTTCTAATTAATAGCAGCCTCTCCTTTCAAATCTATTTGTCCCTAAACCTAACTCTAACCTTATAAATACGAAATGATGCAAATGAAACCCTAGCCTCTATTCAAATCTCCTTCTCCTTCTGTTAATCCCGTTTCACCAACGAGTTAAAGAGTCCACGAGATAAGAGCCCACAAGGTAAGATCTATGAGTTGAGGAGCCTGCGACCCAAGAACTACGACTCAGGAAGCTTACGACCTACGACTTAAGGCAGCAAACAGTTCTAGAAGGACTTACGAGTTAAGCAGTCTCCGACTTAAGGCATCCACGGTTTAAGGCTTTTACGAGTTAAGGAACCTTACGAGTTAAGGATGGCACGACTTAAGGAGATGAACGACCTACGACCTAAAACATGTTGCGACCTAACAATGGCTACGGTTGAACGGCCTAAGGAAAGCTATGCGACCTAAAGGAGTAACGACTCAAAACATTGGAAGGAAGGGTCAACAACACATAAGTCGTTGACGACTTACGACTTATGATGAGTCGTGTACGACTCATGCTAGAACGAAGGAAGTCATGTTTGGTTAACTCGGGAACGACTTATCACTTGTATCGTTCATTCGAACAGGAGCATAACATTAAACCAAGCCGAGAGTCAAATCCAGTAGGTCGGCCGCGACCTACCATGAACCGCCGACAAGCCCGCGACTTATCATATGAGACAATTCACCATGACTCGTCCACGACCTAAGGTCACTAAGTCGTAGTCCACTGCTAAGATGTCCATAATAAAAAAGGATGACTCGTGAACGGGTTAGAACTTGTGCTATATTCAGAAGACCGAAGGCGAGTTTGAGCTCAACATGGTGAGTCGTCCACGACCCAACATGACTCGGCCACGAGTAACCCATGAGTCGGGTACGACTCACGACTTAAGACCGGAAACCCCTATAAATACACGACCATTTCCAACATGAAGGGGACTTTTGGTCGATCAATTTCAAGCGCCATTACTCTGCCGAATACCAGATTACTTCAACAATTAAAGCTTTTGAGATTCAAAGAACGTCTAAAAGAACTTCATAAAGAAATCATCTACATCCACCATGGATTTGAAGATTTTTGTCAACATCGAAGTTTGAGCTACTTGTTCTAAGTCTTTTGTAATTCAAAGTGTGTTGTACTTGAAAAGATTTGTATCAATTTATAACGTGATCATCAATAAAAGTACTTAAAGTGGACGTAGGCTATACCCATAAGCCGAACCACTATAAAACTGCTGTTGTTCACCGCTTTTCCGCTATTACTTGCTTATAATTCTTTCCCGATCTATCGGGTGGTGCTTTCACAACTACACTTCACACACCGGGGTGTTAGCGTTCAAATTTAAGCGTTAACATTTTTGGTGCTTTCACTGAGAACTGAACTCAGGACAGCTGTCATCATTGCTTCGCAGAGATTAGAAGAAAGAATTTCTTTAAAAACCAGAAGTATATCTGAGATTATGGCTCCTGGAAGGAAAAGTAGATCTATCAGATCTGGGAATATTCAAGAGGGAACCTCCGCTTCCCCTGTGCCTAATCTACCCACTCCGTCTGTTGGAGTTACAAAAGCGGAATTGGATGCTGTGATTCTAGGGCTAAACCAGCAGATCAACGCCCAAAATGCACAACTAGAGGCTCAAAGTGCCCAGAATGCTCTGATTCTGAATAAATTGAACGACTTACTTGGGGCAAACAATCAACCGGCTGGTAATGAAGGGAACTATGCTGGCAACATTCATGATGTTAATGAAA
The DNA here is from genome assembly GCA_030765085.1 of Allium cepa. Classification (NCBI taxonomy): domain Eukaryota; kingdom Viridiplantae; phylum Streptophyta; class Magnoliopsida; order Asparagales; family Amaryllidaceae; genus Allium; species Allium cepa. Next base: position 759,116,152 of record CM060937.1, on the reverse strand, counting down.
GGAATGCTCATGAAAGGCCTACTAGTCCCTTTGAGCAGGCAGTACCTGACGCCGGTGGATCTAGAACTCGGCATGATGAGGAGTATCTTTCTGGAATGGTCCGGCAAATCATGAAAGAAAGTATGCAAAGGGTTGAAGATGAGAAGGAATGGGGTTTCGCTCCAAGTAAAACTCCGTTTACTGAAAAAATCTTGAAGGCGGAATTTCCAAGGAAGTTTGTCCCTCCAACTATTCCATCTTACAAAGGGACAAGTGATCCGAATGAGTTCTTGTATAAATATGATTGGCACATGACAGGTGCCAGGGCCTCCGACGAAATAAAGTGCCGATATTTCCCCGTATACCTGGAAGGCGTGGCTTTGCTGTGGTTCACCAAGTTGCCAGTTCGATCTATCGATCAGTTTTCAGACTTGACCAGAAAATTTAAGGAGCAGTTTAGGCTATATGCTTCGAAGGCCAAGGATATCATGTCATTGTCCAGTTTAGAGCAGAATCCTGGTGAGTCTATCAGATCTTTCTTGAACCGTTTCAATATAGCATTGGCTGAAGTGGACAATGCTGAACCACGAATGATATTGACTTATCTGATGAGGGCTATTGATAAGTCAAGCGAATTTGGGAAATGGTTAAATATGAAGGAGCCAACCTCTCTCGAGAAGTTCTACAAAAAAGCGGACGAATTCATTCGCTTGGAAAGTCGTCCTTTGCCAGTAAAGGCAGTGTTGGAAAAAGCTGAAGACAATACTGTCGCTCCACGCAAGAATGAGTCGGTGGGGCAGAAAAGGGAGAATAATAATGGAAAGAAACAGGGTAATCTGAAAAAGCCCCGGTCCTTCAAGCCATCAGAATATACTCCATTATCACATACGCCGGAGCACATCTACCTTGCCACCAAAGATTCCGTCGATTTCCCTAAACCTATCCCTTTGAGAACTGGGAGAAAAGCCATACAAAGTGGGAAATTTTGCCGCTTCCACAATCAACCAGGTCATGAAACTGATGAATGCCGCCAGCTGAAGAATCTGATTGAAGAGTTGCTAAGAGAAAACAAGTTGCAGCAATTTGTGAAAAAGAATAGCAACAATCCTGCATCATCAAGTCAGGGGCAGCGGGCTCCTGCTCATCAGCCTGGGGCAGGTGAGAAAGCTACGGGGCATGAATCTGGAAGGCCCGTTATCAATGTCATTTCCGGAGGACCTCACCCAGCTGGCAAGAGTTGGGGTGAGATGGAGAGATATTCCAGGGCTTTGAAATATGCTCCAGCCGAAGAAAACGTCTTTGTTCTAGAAGACACTACGCCCCTTAAACAACAAAAGACTTTCAGTGATGATATTATTTTCAGAGCCAGAGATTCTACAGGTATTGAAGCTCCTACTTTAGATCCCTTGGTCATCTCGGCTGGTATTGGACCAGCCATTGTCAGAAGAGTCCTCATTGACTGCGGAGCATCATGTAATATCCTCTTCAAAAAGACATTTGACCAGATGAAAATCCCTATGATCGATGTGCAAGACTCATCACAGAAAATCGTGGGCTTCACAGGGGAGCCAAAGCAACCAGTAGGAACCATCGATTTGTTTGTAGAACTTGGGGAAGGAGAAAGGAAAGTGGTCCGAAAGCAAACATTTGTGATTGTCGATGAGTTTTCTGCCTATAATGCTTTTCTTGGCCGCCCAACACTCGCAGCATTCAAAGCTATCCTAGCCCCGTGGTGCCTCACTATTAAATTCCCTACTGACAATGGAGTAGGAGTTATAAAAGGGGATCAGAATGCTGCGCGAGAGTGCTATTTGACAGAGCTGCGAGAGTCAAGAAAAAGAGAAATGGGAAAGGGTGCGGCAACCCCAGTCCGCATCAAGGAGCCATCCTTGTAGCAATTACAGAGCGGACCCTGCACTGGCGAGCACAGCGGGGCACGGAAAGAAATGGATCCCAGAAAAGCCAGTACAGGGGAGAATAGAGTAGTACCGGTGGAAACGACAGTTCCGGTACCTGTTGACCCAAAAGATCCAAATAAGGTGTTGAATGTGGGTTCACAGCTTAATGTGTCAATTCAGAACATCTTGATATCTTTCCTGAAGGCAAATCTGGATGTCTTTGCTTGGACTCATGCCGATATGTGTGGGATATCTCCAGAAGTTGCAGTACACGCTCTGAATATTGATCCAAAATTTACGCCAGTTAAACAGAAAAGGAGAACCCAAGGTCCAGAAAGGTCAGCAGCATTAAAAGAAGAAGTTGATCGACTCATGGAAAATAACTTCATCAGAGAATCTACATATCCGAATTGGGTTTCGAATCCTGTGTTGGTCAAGAAAGCTAATGGAAAATGGAGAGTGTGCATCGATTTTTCTGATCTAAACAAGGCTTGCCCCAAAGATTGCTTCCCATTACCCAGGATCGATCAACTGGTAGACGGAACTGCGGGACATGAATTGTTATCCTTCATGGATGCCTACTCCGGTTATAACCAAATCATGATGCATGAGCCAGACCAGGAGGATACAAGCTTTATCACGGGTGTTGGACTTTATTGCTACAGAGTTATGCCCTTCGGATTGAAAAACGCAGGGGCAACCTACCAAAGACTTGTTAATGCTATGTTCAAACCGCAATTGGGAAAAACTATGGAAGTCTACGTCGACGACATGTTAGTGAAGTCCAGGAAAGCAGTGGATCACATTGAACACTTAGCAGAAATGTTCGCAGTCCTCCGGAAATACAGAATGAAACTTAACCCTCTGAAATGTACGTTTGGGGTCGAATCCGGAAAGTTCTTAGGTTTTATCGTCAGTGCTAGGGGCATTGAGGCCAGTCCAGCTCAAATTACCGCCTTAAAAGAAGTTAAAGCTCCTAGAACGAAGAAGGAATTGCAAAGTCTCAACGGAAAGGTCGCTGCTTTGAGTCGGTTCATTTCCAAAGCTACTGATAAATGCATCCCATTCTTCGATGCCCTGAAAAAAGGAAAGAAGAACTTTGAATGGACTCCCGAATGCCAAGAAGCCTTTGAAGAGTTGATCCGTCATATGGAAACGCCTCCGATACTTTCTAGGCCAGGCAATGGTGAGGATCTTCTTATATACTTGGCAGTATCATCTCATGCTCTAAGTGCAGCGCTGATACGGGAAGACAAAAGGATTCAACATCCAGTTTACTATATCAGCAAAAGACTCACTGGGGCAGAGCTGAATTACTCCAAGTTGGAAAAACTCGCCTATTGCCTACTAGTTGCATCGAGGAAACTGAGGCAATATTTCCAAGCTCATCCTATCAAAGTACTCACTGATCAGCCTCTAAAGCAAGTCCTGTTTCGCCCTGAAACTTCGGGTCGTCTTCTAAAATGGAACATTGAACTTAGTCAATATGACATTACCTATCACCCCCGAAAAGCAATCAACGGACAAGCTTTAGCTGATTTCATTGCAGAATTCACAGAGAAAGATAATGGTGAGGAAAAAGCGATCAATGATTCTCCAATCCAGTGGAAGATGTATGTTGATGGCGCAAGAAATGACTACTGTTCAGGAGCCGGAGTGATACTTGAAACTCCTGAAGGTCGATCATTATGTTATGCACTAAGACTGGAATTTCCTTCAACAAACAATGAAGCAGAATATGAAGCTCTTATTGCAGGTCTGAAAATCGCTAAAGAGCTAAACATTCGAGCATTACAAATTTTCAGTGATTCTCAGCTTATTGTATGCCAAGTCAAGAAGGAATTTCAAGCGAAAGGTGGAAACCTGCCTTCCTACTTGTCAAAGGCTTGGGAACTCCTATATGAACTCGATCACTATTCAATAAGCCACATTCCTCGGGAAGAGAATATGAAGGCAGATTCCCTCGCAAAGTATTCAAGTTCTGGTGAAGCTCAACTACTGGGATTGGTCCCTGTAGAAGTCCTTTCAGCGCCAAGTATAGACGAGATGGATATAGACTGGATCATGAATGTATCTCAAGAACAAGAGTCATGGATGGCTCCAATACTGGATTACCTACTCAGGGGTTCTCTGCCAGAAAATTCGATAGAAAGACGAAAGCTTCTAAGGAAGGCCTCTCGCTATGTAATTCAGGACGGTCGATTGTACAGACGGGGATTCTCAATGCCATTGCTTCGATGTGTATCCCGGGAAGAGTCCAAAACAATCCTAGCTGAAGTGCATGGAGGAGAATGCGGTGATCATTCAGGTGGTCAAACACTAGCAAAGAAAATTCTCCGATACGGATATTTTTGGCCAGAAATTAATCGGGACGCTGCGGATTACTCCCGAAAATGTGACAAGTGCCAAAGATATGCCAAAATTCCTAGAGCACCTTCTACCGAACTCACACAGATGGTCAGTCCATGGCCATTTGCAATTTGGGGAATGGATCTCATTGGGCCGCTACCAACTGCTAAATCAGGGATTAAATATGCTATTGTTGCAGTTGATTATTTTACTAAGTGGGCTGAAGCTGAACCATTGGCTACTATCACTTCTAAGAAAGTGATAAGCTTCGTGACCAAGAATATCATTTGCAGATACGGTGTGCCTCAGAAAATAATCACAGACAATGGTACTCAGTTTGAGAGCGAGGAATTCCAGGATTTTTGCAAGCGATTCAAAATCCAGAAAAGCTTTTCGGCAGTAGCTCATCCGCAGGCAAACGGGCAAGTGGAAGCAGTGAACAAGATCATCAAATCAACCATCAAAAAGCAACTCGAAAGAGCAAAAGGTGGTTGGGTCGATAAACTACCACTTGCACTATGGGCATACAGAACTACTCACAAAACTGCAACTGGGCATACTCCTTTTTCGTTAGCATACGGATCGGAAGCAATGATCCCGGTTGAAACAGAGGTCCCTTCACACAGAAGAATTCATTTCAATCAAGCAGAAAATGAAAAGTTGCAACTTGAAGCGCTGGATCTCCTTGATGAAAAAAGAGATGAAGCTAACCTCAGAGTTGCAGCTCATCAGCAAAGGATAGCCAGACATTTCAATTCCAAAGTTCGTCAACGCAGCTTTGAAATTGGAGATCTAGTCCTGAAAAGAATTATGACCGCGACAGGTGTGTTTGGGCCAAATTGGGAAGGACCATATGTAATAGGTCAGAAGCTTCTTGACGGCACATTCAAGCTCACCACCGTTGATGGAGATCAAATTCCAAGGGCATGGAACAGCAACCACTTGCGTCCATACTTTACTTGAAAATTTTGTTGAAAAATTGTAAAAAGAATTATGAATGTATGATTCTTGTAATTGAAAGCAATTGTGAAACTGATGCAAATAAATAATGAAAGAATATAAAGTGGATGTAGGCCCAATTTCATGGCCGAACCACTATAAATCTTGTGTTCCTTATTATCATTATATGTTTGCTTTGTTTTCGATATAAAAATACATAAAATGTATTGCTAAAATGTCGATTTAAATTTTTGCAGACAATGGAAATAAAACTTGCGCATAATAGGACCAAGCGATTCTCACCATCATTCAACAAACAAATTTCAAGTCACAAAGACCCCGAATTCAAATCCTAGATAGGAAATACTTCAATTGAACGGCTAATGATTTCGATAGAAACGAGCCCTTGCTGATAAATTGAGATTGTTTGAACAAACAAACATCCAATTAGGAAGCTAGTGCCCGTTCTCACGAACTTGCCTGGCAATGAAGTACACTTCCTTGGATTAAACAAGCCACTTGTGAGAGAAAGGGGAATGAAAACTTGAAAAGAGGAAAAAAAAAAAAAAGAGGATCGCTGAAAAGGCATAAGCAAGTGAACAGAGGAACAACCAAAGCTACCATCAGCGGCACAAGTCCTCTTCGGAGGCGCAACTCTTCGAAGGATAAAAGACCTCTAATGGGTCATACGCCACAAAAAAGAAAGTTCTCTACTCAACAAAAAAGATTGGAGGAGTCATGACCCTCCAACCATGAGAGAGTGACTTCCAGGCGATGAAAACCCTCTCTGAGGCACATTTCACCAGGAGTTGAAGTGTTATAACCGCTCTTCGGGATTTCACTTCACCAGAGTTGAAATGAAAACAAAATAAAAGCCCTCTTCGGAGGCCCATTTCACCAGGAGTTGAAGTGTTGTGACCGCTCTTCGGAATTTCACTTCACCAGAGTTGAAATGTAAACAAAATAAAAGCCCTCTTCGGAGGCACATTTCACCAGGAGTTGAAGTGTTATAACCGCTCTTCGGGATTTCACTTCACCAGAGTTGAAATGCAAACAAAATAAAAGCCCTCTTCGGAGGCCCATTTCACCAGGAGTTGAAGTGTTGTGACCGCTCTTCGGAATTTCACTTCACCAGAGTTGAAATGTAAACAAAATAAAAGCCCTCTTCGGAGGCACATTTCGCCAGGAGTTGAAGTGTAACAACCGCTCTTCGGGATTTCACTTCACCAAAGTTGAAATGCAAAAACAAAGACCTTCTTGAAAGCACACGTTTCACCGAGATTGAAATAAAACTTCCAAGTGTTGAAACGTGAAAAGGCTTTCTTCGAAGGCACAACTCTTTGGGGGTACACGTTTCACCGAGATTGAAATAAAACTTCCAAGTGTTGAAACGTGAAAAATCCCTCCTCAGAGGTACAATTTTGTATAAAAAAAAAAAAAAAAAAAATTCCTCATCAAAAAGCGTACTTTAACTTTCAAATGGAAAATGATTGTAAAAAGAAAAGAAGTTAAAGTACCCTTCAGAGGTCCGCTTTACCACATAGAGGAATCCACTTGGAGAAATATGCACATAAGCAAAAGAGAAAAGTGATTTCTTCAAACGACAAAGCGTAAAAACTTATACGTAGGGAGTTGTACTCTATAAAAATTTTCTTTAAAGAATAAAATAATTATTCTTTAGCAAATAAGAGTGCCAGTCCCCTCGAAGTATAAAATATTGCAGCAAGCTTAAGGTATGGGGGCAACATGGTGTAGTGGTATGGCTGCATCAGTAAAGTACTACTCAAACAACATACCATAAGCCCGCTGCAATATTATAAAAATAAACTTGTGCAAAAATAAATAGTAAATGCATTCTCAAATTCAAACAGAAGTTTGTACAAACGAAGAATCATTTTATTCAACTATAATGCAGATACAGGTTTTCAAAATAAAAGCGGGCGCCGATACCCGCACAACTCTCGGCCAGTTCATACAAAAGGCAAAAAACTAAAATCTTCACTTCTTCTTCCCTCCTTTGGACCCTTTACTCGGTCGAATAACCAGCTTTTCAGGTCGGCCAGTGGGTATAAGGGAAGTAGGAGAGGCAGGTGTAACCGGTTCAACTTCCAGCTCCTCTTCAGTGGCGGTGATTTTCTTCCCCCTCCTCTTTGATGTCCCACGCTTCTCTCTCCTTTGTGAGGAAGACTCACTCCCCGGAGTGACAAGTTTTGATAGAACAATGTCGTCAGAAGGAGTCCGTTCCGGGGAAATGTCACCTCCCTCAGGTCTCTCATCTTTCTGCTCTTGCGAAGTGATGGGATCATCCAAGCCGTGAAGAGCCTCTATTTGTTCCTCCTGTGATCCAGGTTGCGAGGCAGAAGGAGGCACCGCCTGAAGAGATGAAGGAAGGATGACCGGAGGAGTAGAAGTTTGAGCAGTGCTTGGTACTTTCTCTACAGAAGAAAAAAGGTTAAAGTCAGTAAAAAGAGGAGATGAGGGTTCACCAATGAAGTCAGTAAAGAGAGGAGATGAAGGCTCGTCAAGGTTGAGAAAATAGCCTAGGAGCTCGTGAAACTCATGTGAAATAAACGAGTAACCAGCTTGAGCAGAATTGACAGTAGCGAGATTAACAGTGAAGTTACCTGGAGAAGCCGGTTTCCTGATATCGACTTCATAAGCTTGCGCATCAGCGCTCTCTTCACCCTCGTCTCCACCTTGTGTGCTTGTAATATCAGCGGTAACTTTGGTGGGAGATACGAGATGGGAACTGGAACCAATAATGTCGACTTCAGACGAAGAAGGTGGCTGGACTAGAGTAGTTGAAGTGTTTTTCCCCAGCTGGTCCCCTTCCGTCACTTCGGTTCTTAGTTTGGCAAGTTGTTCCTTTCCCCTGGCGAGAGCAGCGCGAGCGTCTTCGTCAAAATAATGCCTTTCCAGGGCTGGCTCGTCATAACCAGCACCTTCAGCACCAAGCATATCGAGGGCGGCCTCCCACACTTCAGCTAAAGTGATCTCATACTTGGGACCAAGAAAGGCGAGGCTTCCACGCCCCAAGACGCTATGCAAGTAAAAGTCGAATAATGTTGAGCCGAAGCTGTTTTTGGTCGCCTCATGAGATTCTTCGGCTGCGATTTTGCCGGCGACAGCCTCATCGCGCTCCCTTTCAGTTCTGGCAAGCTGAAGCTTAAGCATTTGTATCTCCGCCTCCTGGGAGTTGTTTTTCTTTTGAAGCTCAGCAATATCAAATACATAGCCTTCATTGATTCTTTTTTGTACCTCGAGCCTGTCTTCGGCGTCCCTCTGACTAGCATGAGCATCTCTAACTTGTCTGAGAAGCACTTCTTCTTTTTGAGAATATGAAGTAGAGGAAGCAGCAAGCTCATCTTTCAACTTCTCAACCTTTGCTTCGAGCTCCTCGTTGTAGGAAGTAATGCTCCTAATTTCGTTGTCATGCTGCTCAAGGACCTTTTGCCACTCAGCCTTATCATTTTCCATGGTGAGCATAGCCTCTAAGTTGGCGCGGTTAACTCGTTGAAGCTCATCAACAAGCTTCTGCCAGTTTGACATCCTCTCGATATCAAGTTTAACGGCGTCAAGATTTCGTAGCATAGCAGGCTTGTCAATAGGGACTAGGTCGAGATCGAACCTCACACCCTTTAAACACCACTGCGGAAAACGACTTTGTAAAGTGGCAGGGCCCGGTCCCACTTGAAATTTGGGCCTGCTTATTATTGTCTGGATGTCCTCCTTCCCAAGAGCAGGAGAGTCGGAAGTAATGTCAAGAGGGGCAGGGACAGTAGGCTTTTCGGGAATAGTGGAAGCGTGTCTCTCACCATATCGGGCTCGTTTGCCTGAATCTTCAACTACATGACCTTTTCCCCGGTCGTCGTGAGATTTCCTTTTGTGAGAATCATCACTTCTCTGCAGAGAATCATGGTGCTCATCCCTATCCCTTCTGTCATAACGCTCTTCTGCATCCCTCCTTTCACGAGCCTTTCGAGCAGCCCTCTCTTCGTCAGACTCTCTATAGGAAGGAAAGTAACGCCGATAGTCATATTGGCCACGCCCCCCGTAGCGTTGGAAATCCTGATAATATGACCCGCCGCGTGTCATTGAAGAATCTGAAATAAGAAAAGATAAGCTTTAGAAATCTTTAAAGTATAAGAAGATAAGTGCATAAATGTGCTGGAAAATCCTTAGTTGTGTGTGAAGTGCAAGCTACTCGCGTTGGACTAACGAACCACTCCTCTGTTGGGGGGAAGTGATAGATTTCACTGTTGAAGACAATTCTTGAGATGAAGGAGTTAGAGTCTGTTGGAGGGCAGATGTTACTTCAATCGTCGGAGGTATAGCTTTACCATGAGCAGGGTCTTCTTTAAAGAGCTCTTGTGAAGTAATAATTATGTCACTTAAATCCCCAAAGACGTCATCACCGGCATGCCCAACCTGATTCCCTCCATCATCTCCTTTGTCAGCACTCTCCCTGGTTTGGGAAAGGGGCTCCTCTTCTTCTTCAATAATGGGAGCAAGTGCAGGCTTTTCGGAGGGTCCCGTATCGTCTCTGGGAGTAGAGCACTTTACTAATAAGGTTTCTGCAGAAATTTCTCCTCGTATGTGCTCTTTAGTGGAGATCGGAAGATCAGGAGTTTTCACCGGAGAGTCAGGAACCTCCGTTGGAGCTTCACGAGGCCGAGTAAAGCGAGAGAGATGGAGGAGTCCGTATTGATGTAAAAGTTCATCGTTTAGCAGAAACTTTATGCTCCTCTCTTCTACCGGCACGGCATTTATTCTTTCAAAAATTTGCTTGAGACTTGGGTCCCTAGCAGGGGGTGGTAGTGCTAAAAACAGAAAAAGAATGAAATTAGCAGCTGAGAGTTCAGATCTCGAGAAAGTTTCAAAACGGAAAAAGTAGAGACAGGAAATCTTACTTCCCACTCTCCAGATGGCATAAAACCCTGGAGGGCAGCGAACGAAGAAAAACTGATTCAAAAATCCGTGAGCGCTTTCGGAGAGATCAGTAATAAGTTTGCGATTTCGAGCGCTTCTTACAACCACGATGGAGGGATGGTCTTTAGTTTTCATGAATGAGCAAAAATAGCAGATCTCCTCGAAGCTTGGTAACCGATCCAAAACTCTCCTGAATAGAACACATAACCCCATCAAAATGGCGTAGCCATTGGGGTGTAATTGGAATGGAGAGATAGACAACCGAAGCAGAAGCTGTTGGAGAAAGTCGTTAAAAGGAGGAATCGCCCCACTTAGGCACATTTGGCGATTGACTGCAACAAAGCCGTAGGGAGGATTGTCAGCAGTGTCATTTGGCCCCGGAAATAAGGTGTCAGCATCATCAATGCCAAACTGGATGCGCAGTTGGTTAAACACCCGCTGATTCAAAGTTGTGGGTGTTCTCTCCGGAGGGTTGTCTATAGGGATGGCTACTGGAAAGACATCTTCAGCCTGACCCATCGGCTCTTCTTGATGAGAGGTCATTCTACACAAGCAACTGGATGTTCAAATGCGAAGGTGCACGTTTCCTAAAAAGTGTGAAGTGTCGTGCAAAGCTAATAAAAATAATAATAATAACAAGTAAAGATAACTGGAATTAAACTGGTTGACGATTGATTGACTATAGTAATTTCGGAACTTGTTATTTAAAGCTCAAGCATAATATTAATGCGGGCTGGTCAGTTTCAATTGACTAATCCAGTGCTGCTTTAATATTCCACTTGAAATTGGTAGCACTTCGTTCACACGATTTATTTAAGTTAATTATATATCATTAACTAATCTGTCGTTCGATGTGGACAATCAATGACAGTATATTCGTCCCAGTTTTCTGTGAATGTTGTATTAACAGATTATTAGCTTACAAGTTGAAGTAATCTGTAAAAGAATGCAGCAGTATAGCAGTTCAGAGTCCATGCAATAATTCGGAGTTCAAACAAAATTTACAAGTACTAAGTCGTAAACGACTCAAGGATTCTTTGTACGGGTTAAGCTAAGTCGTTGGCTATTTAGGTGACTCGACTACGACCTAAGGAAAGTGAGGCGGGTTAAGTTAGGTTACTCCAACTCTAAACCGCTGATGTTATAAGTCGGCAGCACTATGAGTCGTAAGTCAAAGAACAGGAGGAAGGCTCCAGATCAAAGCAATAAGAAACCTTCTAAGTTCTAACCCGGTTACGACTCATGGATTTTGTCGTAAAATTTGCTAAGTCGGATTAAAGTCGATAGTAAAAGCTACTGGGTCGCATGGAAGCCACTGAGTCGTACACGGCTTATGGTTTAAGTCGTGCACGGTTTAAAGGATAAGTCACGGGAAAGTAGCAAGTACAGAGTCGTTGACAGCTCATGGTTTGAGTCATTCACGGCCCATGGTTTAAGTCGTTCACGACTTATAGCTTGAGTCGTTTGTGGTTTATGGCTAAAAGCATTAAGTCGTGTACGGTTGTGATTGCAAGGTATTTCAGAATCAGTGGCCGAAAAGCAAAACCAACTAAGTCGTGAGATCCTAAGTCGTTTCCTCAACCGGTCAACCTCTTTCTAACCCGTTAACCCGTTAAGAACTTCCTCATCTCCTCCGAACCCACGGGCCAGTCAAATCAAGACATTGTAATTCATCATCTTCTCCTCACATCACCAGAAAGCACCCAAAAACCAATTCGAATCGCTTCAAGTGTACGGCGAATCAAGCGCAATGTTATAATCTAAAGGATCACAACAACAACGTAGCCAACAATGGTCAGAGTCGTTCACAACTCAATTCAAAGCCCGAGTACGACATACGGCGGTGATTTGGGAACAGGAAGCAAAAATTTATGCCTTAGCAATGGTCGTGGTTGGATTGGAGTTCAAAATGACTTACGCGATGTGGAGGAAAGGATGGATTAATGATCAGTAAGCTTGGAGAGTCTCTAATGGCGGATGCGTCTGTGAGATAAGAAGTGGGAGAGGAGAAACGACTCAAGCGTTCTTATATCTGGAGACATTGGAACTTGAATCGGCACGGGTTATGATGAGTCGAAGCGCACGACTTACGGCTTAAGACGTGTGCTTCGAGGGGCAAGTGTTAATCCCGTTTCACCAACGAGTTAAAGAGTCCACGAGATAAGAGCCCACAAGGTAAGATCTATGAGTTGAGGAGCCTGCGACCCAAGAACTACGACTCAGGAAGCTTACGACCTACGACTTAAGGCAGCAAACAGTTCTAGAAGGACTTACGAGTTAAGCAGTCTCCGACTTAAGGCCTCCACGGTTTAAGGCTTTTACGAGTTAAGGAACCTTACGAGTTAAGGATGGCACGACTTAAGGAGATGAACGACCTACGACCTAAAACATGTTGCGACCTAACAATGGCTACGGTTGAACGGCCTAAGGAAAGCTATGCGACCTAAAGGAGTAACGACTCAAAACATTGGAAGGAAGGGTCAACAACACATAAGTCGTTGACGACTTACGACTTATGATGAGTCGTGTACGACTCATGCTAGAACGAAGGAAGTCATGTTTGGTTAACTCGGGAACGACTTATCACTTGTATCGTTCATTCGAACAGGAGCATAACATTAAACCAAGCCGAGAGTCAAATCCAGTAGGTCGGCCGCGACCTACCATGAACCGCCGACAAGCCCGCGACTTATCATATGAGACAATTCACCATGACTCGTCCACGACCTAAGGTCACTAAGTCGTAGTCCACTGCTAAGATGTCCATACTAAAAAAGGATGACTCGTGAACGGGTTAGAACTTGTGCTATATTCAGAAGACCGAAGGCGAGTTTGAGCTCAACATGGTGAGTCGTCCACGACCCAACATGACTCGGCCACGAGTAACCCACGAGTCGGGTACGACTCACGACTTAAGACCGGAAACCCCTATAAATACACGACCATTTCCAACATGAAGGGGACTTTTGGTCGATCAATTTCAAGCGCCATTACTCTGCCAAATACCAGATTACTTCAACACTTAAAGCTTTTGAGATTCAAAGAACGTCTAAAAGAACTTCATAAAGAAATCATCTACATCCACCATGGATTTGAAGATTTTTGTCAACATCGAAGTTTGAGCTACTTGTTCTAAGTCTTTTGTAATTCAAAGTGTGTTGTACTTGAAAAGATTTGTATCAATTTATAACGTGATCATCAATAAAAGTACTTAAAGTGGACGTAGGCTATACCCATAAGCCGAACCACTATAAAACTGCTGTTGTTCACCGCTTTTCCGCTATTACTTGCTTATAATTCTTTCCCGATCTATCGGGTGGTGCTTTCACAACTACACTTCACACACCGGGGTGTTAGCGTTCAAATTTAAGCGTTAACACCTTCTTTTCTTCTTCAAATCTCCTTATTATATCTCATTCTAATTTTTTTCCTTCCTCTTCAAATATTCTTCTTCAAGTTTTCTTCTATTTCATACTTCTTCTTTCTTTTCAAATCTAGATCTTCTCTTCCATTTTCAGTTCTTATTTTAATCCTTTTCTTTTTCAAATCTTCTTTTTCAAATATATTTTTTTCTTTTCCAAACCTTTTAAAAATACATACATTCATATAATAAGGAGGAAAATTAAAGTAAATCGAAATAAAAGAAAAATTACGGAACAAAGCTTGAAATCAAGAAGAAGCATACGCATTTTTCACGTGGGAAGAGCGGATGTGGCACGGTATTTCATTTTCGTTTAATTTATTTTTGTTTGAATTTAATTTAATTTTGATTTTTCAAATGCGTTAATACATTTAACTTCCACATACGAACTCCGTTTCATGCGCGATTTTTTTTTTAGGATCGTAATTAAATTCCAGATTTTTTTTGACGCTGGTTTGGACAGATTTGGAGACCGTCGAATTTTTGGGTTTAAATTGGATCTAAATCCAATTTAAATTCAAAAAAGGTGAGTGTTTTAACCCACTCACAACTTCTAAAAGTTTTTATGTTTGTTAAATTAATTTTAGAAATGAATAGAAATTTATTTATGAGTATTTGGCATGTTTATTTCATTCATATCTGTTGAATTGCATTTATTAAATTTAACTGTTAATTTAATTTATTTATTGCGTATTTATTTACAGTTATAATTTATTTGTTTGCATATAAACTGCTAGTTAACAGTTATATAAATTATTACTGAATATAAAATGTTAGATTAATAGTTGTTAAATTTAATTTGAATATAATTGACAGTTATTACCTGCTATATAATCTCATATATATATATTGATTTTGATTGATATTAATGGATGATTGTGATTTGGACAATGGATGATGTTGATGAATGGATGTTTATTTGATATCATTAAATTGCAAGTTATCATGCATTTTTCATTTCATTCGGGATTGTGGTTTGAAATGATATACAACCGCAAAATTTTATTTTTAAATTGCGGATTGAAATGATAAATATCCGTATCACTTGACCATAGGATAGAAAATTATATACAGGCACCGTGGTCTATATATAAATTATTTTAAAAGTGATTTCTATGGTTTGGATGGGATACGACTTATAAAATTTAATTTTGATATTTTATAAAATATTTTTCTTCGAGATATACACATATGAAGTTAAAATTTTAAATTTAAGCTGTGTATAAACCTGTTGAATAAAATGATAAAAATTTGAGAAAATGGAATTTGGTGATTTATCTTATATGTTTAAATTTGGAAATTTTAAGGTATGATATTTATAAATGGATTTTCCAAGATTTACTTAAATAGAATATTTTAGTATAATTTAAATTTAAGAAAATAGTTAATTTCTAGAAATTGGAGTTTTATTTATAGATTTTATGTAAATATTCAAAACTAAATAATAGAACATTTAATTTGTTGAAAGAATAAATTCCAACTTTAGTTTTGAAATATTAATACTCCAAATGGATATATATATATATATATATATATATATATATATAAATAGAAATTGAAGTGGTTTTGGAACTTGAAAGTGATATTTAAATTTGGTAGACTTTAAATAAAGAAGTATATTTGTAAAGCCCTGGAAATAATTTCTTTACAAAGTAACCTTAGAAGTAAACCATTTATTTTATATACTGTTGAATATCCAAACCATTCAAGTTTTAGAAGTATGGTTTTAAAAGTATGAATTCCGAAATATTATGTTTTGAAAATATAATTCAAATGTTTGGTTTCCAGATATTTATATTTTAAACCGGTATGATTTTGGAAAAAGAGTTATATTTGAGATAAAATGATATCATATTATTTTGGGTTTTTAAATTGATATCGAATTCATAGTTTTGAAATGGAAAATTTATTCTGGTTTTTAAAGTAAAAACTACCTTTAAATGACCGCGGTGTTATAATAACGATGGCTTGGCAAAGAGACCGGGATCGGATATGGACATACTCTCTGTCGATACCGAAAACCACTTTGACTAACCGTCTACGCAGTGGAGATTCCAGAATGAAGTAGGTTGGTGGCGACGTTTCCTGTAAGGTAAATACGTGGACCCAACTCTCGTGAGTTGGCATAAGGTGGCTAAAACAGGAGCGATTGACGGGTTAATGAGGTCATTCCTCTGATCGGACACTCCTCTTCGATATTATACTTTGACTTTGGATTGATTCAGTGGCCACTTCTATTTTGATTTTGGGGAGTTTGTTCGAGGTGGGCGGTAGCTGCGGCTACGCGTTACCATCGACCCGGAAGCGTAATTGGTATATCTACCCTGGCATTGCCTAGTTGTGCCGTGTCACCTACCCTATCGCGCCTTGTACGAGTTTGGATTTCTCCCGTAGCCCGTGTGGTATCCTCTGGTGGCTTCCCGATCAGGAGGGACTATGATATTGGATGGACTACTGGGACTATTACGTGTTAAGGTGGAAAATGTAAAGCCTTAATGCTATTTAAAAGTATGTTTATTTTACTATAGACACTATTATAATAGCGCAATATACTACATAGTAAATAGTTTAACGGATCCTTAGGAGATGTAAATCCCGAACATCTTTTGAGTTATTGCACTCATATTTATTTCTTTTAATTTAACTCACATAAGATCTTTTAGTTCTGACTCGAGTGTTTTTGTCTTTTCAAATTCGCTCGGGTCAGTCCGAGCGTTTCAGGATCGAAGACTTTAGCTTTGGAGGACGAAGACGAAGAATTTGTATTATTATTATTCATAGTATTGCACTACACTCACACTGTTCCGCTGCATTGTTATTGGTATGTGTAACTCTGATATGTATTATATAAATGTTTGTAAACAGTTTTTATAAACTGTATATTTTCTTATTATATTTTATCCTTCCGCTGTGAGATTCTATTTGTTTTTTTTCTTCTCTGTTCTTATTTACCCCATAACAAATCTGCCCTTCCGTGTGGTTTGAATCGGCATGTGTGTCGGTTTAAATCGTGCGAAAAGGCGGGATGCTACAAACCTGCCATGGAATGTGGTGGTAACCTGCTAGCGAACATGGTAGCTATAGTAGGCATACGATAATGGTCGTATGTTGGATAAGAATTATATTCTACTTTCGAAATGCTTTTCTACACTGTGCACTTATAATAATAATATCCTAGAAATTTTCTGCGTATTAAGCATGTTTGACTATCATAAGAAGAAATCTCCTCCAATTCAGCGTTTGCATTGTGTGTGTGGCGGGAGGTCTTATGGTAGTCTCATTTTTCAAAAGCATACCGGAATTCTTTTATAAACCTAGTTTCTTTAAAAAGCAACTGTTTTTGTTACTCACACCAGTCCCATGACTGATCCGGAGTTTATTGTTCCTTTCCTAAAGTCTGGGTGCTCACTATTTTCCACACGAGCAGTTTAGAGTTGGGTTTTTCGGATAGTCAGGTTTAGTAGATTATCTGGAGCTTGTTCAGTCTTTGGATATGGACGAGACTCGCTTGTCTTGGTGTGTCGTGATGTTGGTTCGAGCTGCTGCTGGAGTTCTCTCTTGAAGACTATCTTAGAGTTATTTGTTCCACTGCTGGTGTTATTTATTTTTCCTTTCCGCTGCTATTTTATTGTATCATATCTCTGATGTATATTGATATCTATTGGATCATCTGTTGTATTAGATATTGATTGTATCAATGCTGTATATCAATGTATTATTCTTTTTCTTCCGCTATGTTGTTTACTTAATTGTGTTATATGCTCCAGCGAACCAGGTTCGACGTTTGGATCTGCGACATCTGAATATGAGTGTCGTATTCGGTGCCGATTATCTAAGGTCGAGTCAGGATCGTTACAATTATGATATGAACTGATAATGCTTGCTTATGGATGATTGGTTGTTGAATGTCTGAATTGGACGGTATCTACTGGATTGATATCTATTGATGATATGTGTAGTGACATTCTGTGATATGATATTGGTTATATCAATGATAAGTGAGAGATGTCTATCTGTGTATTACAATGTATAAGTGACATCCAATATTTAAATTTAATCACTTGAATAATTGAGTTAAGGTGACATTGGATTCGAAGAGTCCGAATTTGGGTATTAGTAAAATACCCGAAAACCACGTCGATCTTTTATAGTTTGATTTGTGAAGCCAATAGGATGAAGTTGGATAACTTGGACCATTCAATCTAAGTTTGGCACTTTAAAATGAATGTGTGGAATAATTGATGACAACAACGACTTGTGAAGTTGTAATTTGATACAAGATACCCCAGGTTTATATAAAAGTTGTATGCTCCTGTAATTCATGTTAGATGGGTTTGCTCACGTTGGTTTCCAGCCTGACCCGGGTGTTACCTTGATGTAATGCTCGGGTCAGACCGAGTATTACAGATTTGTAGGCAAGGACGTTCTGGAGCTCAAGAGGAGAGTTGAAGGACAGAAACGTATAGAGTGTTATCCGCTATGATATATATTGTTATTTATCTCGGACATGTTGTTTAAAACTGTCCAGTGTTGTGAAATTGTTGTAACTCTGATGTAAAATGTAAATGTACTGATACAGTTCTTCTTGTAAACTGTTATTTTATTTGCTATTATATTTTATCCACTGCGAATGTGAGATTTTGAGTTTGAGTTTTCTGTTTCTTCTTCTTTCTCTTTCTTCTTTCACTAACTATCTGGTTCCGGGTCATTACATACCGCTTTTTTTTTCTCATTTTGTTTAACACCATGTCCTAGATCCTTAAACAAGCTTCGAACAGGATTACAGCTGCAACCATCATGTTTTTCAATCTTATTAACCTTAATCTATGATTGAATGTTGATGAATTTGGGATTTTAAATTCTCAGCCTTCAAACTTATTTATACACATTTCAGAGTTAAACTTTTAATAACTATGAAGAAATGTGTATAAACAATCCTTTAAAAATCCAAATAATGTTTGAAATCAGTTTTTAAATTGCTTAAAATCAGATAAGTTTAAAAACATTAATTACCATTTTACAACTACTGTAACGACCCCAAATTTTCGAAGCCGAAAGTTCCAGATAGTTATTAAAAATAAGAAAGAGATAGAAGAAGAAGAAGAACAGAAACACCAAACAGCTCACATTCGCAGCGGATAAAATATAATAAATAATAACAGTTTACAAAAGAATACTATATCTGTTGATTACATTTAATATACATCAGATTTTCACATATATACAGTCAATGCATATATACAATTTTCATATCTCAGATTAATAATAATATAAATACAGTGGAAGTACTCTATACACTCTTGCCATCCAGCTCGCCTCCTGAGCTCCAAAACGTCCTTACCTAAAAATCTGTAATACTCGGTCTGACCCGAGCATTATACCAAAGTAACACCCGGGTCAGGCTGGAAAATCAGCGTGATTAAACCCTTCTAACATGGAGTACAAAGCACACAACGCATATAAAACCCCAGGGTAACTCATTTCAATTCACTAAGCCACAATTTATTATAGACATCACTTTTTCCACACATAAGTTTTCTAAGTGCTAAAATTTAGATCACATAGTCCGATTCACTTAAATCATTTCATCCCAATTATTAATTTCACATAACAATATATATGGATTCGAAGTGGTTTCGGGTATTTCCAAATACCCGATCCTGACCACTTCGAGTCTCATGTCATCCTCACCCAAGTTATCCAAATGAAATACACAACATTTCATATCAAAGATATCAGCTCATTCAAAGCATCCAATACCATTCAATCATTCATAAGCAAAGTTTAATCACATACAAATTTAACTTAATTAATCCTGATTGAATTACTAACCTCAACCACTTAGATTTCTTCATTTAACATTAATTAATTTCCAATAAATTAATCAATCATCCCTTCATTATTCATCTTAATTGATCACCCACGATTAATTAATTTCAATTACATTCAAGTAATCAACTTTAAATTCGTTTCACAATATTAGTTATTCTTAACCAACATCAATAAGTAATCTTAATTAGTTCATAAATTATTTAACTATATTAATTACATTAAACTTTAATTACTTATGTTAATTAACTTTCTCACAAGTTACTTATTATTGATTAATCAATTTTAATTTACCAATCTTTAATTACTTCATGACTTATATAAATTAATGATTTTCAATTATATTTTAGTTTATCCTAGTTAAATTTAATTACATTAATTAAACCACATTATTAATCATTTTCGATTAATCCCAAACTGTAATTAACTATCTTTTTATTTACTTCATTAAATAAATCATTTACTCCTTAATTAACCATCTTAATTAATCTCTTGGTTAATTTCACAAAATAATTATATTTTATTAATTACATTAAGTAATTATCTATCAAACCATCCATTGATTATTCTAAATTAATTCAACTTAATTAATTAACTTAAACCTTAATTAATTAAGTCAAACCCTTAATTACTATCATTAATTAATTGAATTAATTAATTATCCATTTTAATTACCCTATTATTTAATGAATCACAATTCATTAAGCCCTTATTAACTTTAAATTGAAAACTTTTTCTTATTTATGGCTTAAGTTTAAAATAAATTTAAAACCCAAATACTTCGAGTCAAACCACAGTTAACTCGAGAACCAACTAAAATCAAAGTCACATCATTATCAGTGCACATCCAATCAATTAATCATTCAACTAAACCATTTAAATCTAAATAAAAATCCAACTGAGTGAGATTTACTCACCTTTGCTGTTATTTGCAACCCGATCCATATCGCCTTGTCGCTCCACAATTTCAAACCTTGTATAACATTTATACGATTTATTAATATTCGAAGTAAATCGAACCATTTAGTACTATTTAATAATTAAATTGGTTAATGAATTAAATTTGAACTTATTTTCCTTTAAATTATTGCTTAATAACTAAAATAATTTAAATCTAATTAAACCAATACATCTTTATTATTTAAAAATTAACTAGAAAATGAAAATAATTATATTTATTCACTCTTAAAACTACATGTGTACATATAAGGATAAAAATCTAATTTATATAAACTTCAACATTTTCAAACCCTTAATATTTTCAAACCTTAATTATATGAAATAATTTCCTATTAACTTCCATATATTAAAACATGTATGAGAACATATATATTTATTAAATTAGAATAAACTGTTATACCTTATAGACTCGATCGATTCGAGCACAACCCAGCCTACTGCTTCCAAGCGAACCATCCCTCTTCGCTCACCTAAAGCCGAGAACCCAAGCACGCGCACAACAACCCTCCAGTGGTCACGTGCACAGCCAAGAATGTGAAACCCTAGCCTCGAATTTACGCCAGCAATCCTCCAACATCGCGCCTCCTGCGCCGCCGCCTGACGCGATTCACACGAGTCACTTCCCCTATATTGAGTCGAAAATGTCTGCACGCCCAAAACCCCCAAACTGGAAAGAGGATCCTCCAATCGAGAACCCCTCACGCATGCGTGGGGTCGCTCGTCTTTCCCCACGTCTATTCAAACGCGGCAGTGTTTGCCATCCTCCCTCCAGCAATCACGACTCACAACTGCAATCGTGACCCACTTCGAACTCAGAACCTCAATTTCGACTAAAACCATGAGCACGAGCTTCGGTTTCGAAAATTTGATTTTGGGAAATTGAAATTTAATATTTTCTTTCTGGACCGATCAAGAATTCGGTATAATTCGAGATTGATTTTGTTTTTTTTTTCGATTCTGTTCGTTCAGATTAGAGAGGGAGAGGGACATAAAATATAGGTCTGGAAATGGCTTCATGAGTACACTTGTTTACCTATCAAAAATATCTCTGACTAATGTACTACAAATTTTATTATATTATAAAATTTCCAAAATGCCCTCGTAATTTCTACCATAAAATTTCGAACTCCTCTTATGGAATGCCACTAGGTGATTATAGGGTTTTACCCATGTTCCGAACACAATGGAACGTGTTTCGAAAGCTAATTCGATCATATGCGCGAGTTACAGAAATAAACGATCAATTTAAAATTAAATCGATTAGAATAGTTCTAAGCGTTTTGAGTTGCCAGAGTCAAACGACAACTCCGATTGCTACGAAAATTGAAATCTGATAATAATATAATATTATGGATCCAATGAAACTGGTTTCGTCGAATTCCGAGACTGTGCCTCGGAGGGCTATTTTTAAATATCGATTTAAACGATATATTATTAAAATTAAACAAATCGCCTTTAAATTAAATTTGAACCATTCTACTATCTTCAGTACTATCATTATAAATTCTATAAGCCTTCAAATAACTTTAAACAGGCTTAAAAAATTGAGATTCAACAATTCACCCAATTTCAGTTCATTAAATCCAATAACTCAATTGCTAAATAATAATATTTGAATTCAAGTTGAAAATTAACTTTTAAATATTTAAAATCGATTAATTATTCCAATTTAAATTGTTAAAAATTCTAGGTCATCATATTCCTCCCCCCTTAAAAGAATTTCGTCCCCGAAATTAGTAGTTAGGAGGAATGGCCCAATACCCGTTTACTTTTCTTTCCAAATCAACAGTTCAATATCCCACAAACTATCCTTTATAAAAGACCCCTTATCATTCTTACTAACTTCCCATACTCTCCCAATGTTTCCAAACAATACCATTTTCTCAATCGTTCAAATTTCAATTTAAAACTAAATTTAGAATTATCAAAATTCTCTCAAAAATATTTTAACTCTCCAAATTTTTGAAATTTTTTGCCAGCGTCTCCTTTGCGCGGTTAGCTCGATACTACTACAAAAGGCCTCTACGGGCTCCCAAATTCCAAAAAGAAAACAAAAAGCCAAGTGGCTAGATCTAAAACCCAATCCAATTCCATACAGATTTTTAAATACATACCTTTTAGTTGAGCAATTCAAATTTATCTTTGGAATTGCAATCAATTTTCCTTTCCCTTTATAATACCTGCATATCCAACTTAGCAACAATATCCAATCGTAACCTTTCAAATCATTGTATACATTTCCTTACATAAGTTTCATACCAACCCCTCTATTCAAATTAGTTTTTCCCATTTCCACATGGATTCAGTTTGTCTTCAAGTCTGAATATTGAATTTACCTTCCATTTATAACTGATTCATATTAGTCTTATCTACTAATTCACTTTAATTTCAATTTGTAATCGTTTTATCGCTAACGAAAATTTTCTCAAAAATTTCCAAAAATTTTCTAACCCTCATAATTTTTAGAAAATTTTGGCAGAGTCTCCTTTGTACGAAGAAGCTTTTGCAATTTGACAAGAGATATAAATATATATACATCGACCCACACGGTCGGAAAAAGCAAAACAGTTCATATTTCCTATTTTTATTGCGTAGGCATGCCTTTATTTAGCATTTTAAGCAAGCAGCTTATTTATTTTACCAAATAGCGCAACCAAACCCAGCCAAACGGCCTTCAGGTACCTGTACTTACTCAATTTAAATATGTAAGTGTCATATATAGAGAATTTATTAGCATATTACTTACTTGAATGGAAAAACACAAGCATTACAAAAGCATCAAACACCAAACGCTTACCATAAGCGATTTATATGATTTAAAGCCAATCCAATTGCTTCCAACCAAATTTATATGCCATTTCATACAATTTTAATGGTTTACAATTCAATTGCTTAAGTTCAATTTGTTTTTAATCCAAACAAGCTCATATTCACTTCAAATGATTCAAAAGCAATATTATTTAACTTCTCTTAACCCATATAATTTTAGTTACCTTTGTTTACAACAATGACAACTATTTTTATGAAAATTTTGGCGATATTTGCTTAATAGAGTATCCATTTAGGTTTATAACTACTTCAATTAAACTTCAATTCATCCTGTATTTAATTCTGTTTCATTTCAAGTTTATTCACCAACCATAAATATGCATTCCATTTCAACTCCGCATTGTTTCCATTTTAAAAATATTTCAATCATCTTGTCAACATTCAATGCTTAATATTAATATCCATTTTTCCCAAATAAATTTAACCTAAGTCCTTATTTAATGGTTTACTATTCTCACTCAATCCAAGCTTTCATTGGTTTAAGAAATTTTACTTCTTATTTATTCGTCTCATAACTTAAGTCCATTCTGATAATCCAATTCCAATTAAAACTTTGATTCAAAATTTTTTTTCATCAAACTTCATCCATTTATTATTTAATTCAATTAACCAATTTATCCACCCCATTTTTAATTTTTAATTCACCTGCTTAACACATTTCGAACTTATTTTATTTACACAAAGCCATTCTCAATTTATTTCTACTCATCTGGGTTTTGTTTGCACTCAAACCATTTCTATTATAATTCACTTTCATTTCATTCGACAACACTTCTCTTATATCTAATTTACTTGCAAATTTCGTTAAATTCTATTCATATCAGACTTGAAATTTGTTTATTATTCAAACCATCACTATTTCGATGACACTCTATTTTATTTTTATTTTTACAACATCTCTACTAATTTATTTCATTATCATATCCAAGTCGAATTCTATTTTAAATTTGAATTCATTTCCAAATTCCATTATTAACTTACAATCCATTTTATTTAACCGAGTTAAATTTTATTAATATACCCAATCAATTAATTATTTAGTTAATTAGCTTACTTCCATCTATTAAATCAATATTTGATTTTATTACAAAAATCACTTCATTAAATTTTCCTGAATTCAAACATTTTCATAATTCAAGTTTGGATTTCCATTTATTTTCCCAAAATTCCGACACTTTTATTTAAAAATTTTAGAAATGCTTTTAAATTCACATCATACTAATAAAATAGCTCTTCATAAAAAAAATACTTCTTATAACTCGATGTCTCAACCAGTCTATCCTTGTTCTCATAGAAATTCGGTCATACGTTGATCAGGCGTAGGACTGAAAATCTATAAGTACTTGGTAAACCCGTTTTCAACACCCAGTGAAAATAGTTGGAAAATAATTTTAATGAAAATATAGAAAACAGTTTTTGAAAACAGAGGAAATATCTTTGGTGAGAATGCTCTGCAAATCATCACCGCCATCCATGGTCGCAGTTACATTCCAGGGTTACGTTGTCGTCACAGCAAAAGTCCATGTAACTGCAGGCTCGCAGCGGCCTCTCGATTACGCCATGGATCCCACACGAAAGATCATAGTTACACTCCAGGGTTACGTTGCCATCGCAGCAAAAGTCCATGTAACTGCAGGCTCTCAACGACCTTTGATTTTCGCTGTCAAAATGAAACTTCTCCACTCCTACATAGGTCGTAGTCTACCGATATAAAATCAAACGCAGACCGTTGGCTCTCAGCGGCACACACGACTTTCACTATGTTATACCATAGGTCGCAGTCTGTCGATATAAAATCAAACGTAGACTGTTGGCTCTCTGCGGCACACACGACTTTCGTTATGGTATACTCTACTCATAATCCTCAGGAACTAGTTTTGTCCAGACTCCTCACAGGATCAACTTTAGAACCCCCCTTGGGGCTCAAGGCAGCACCGCCCGGTGGCACTCCTGAGAAGTTCATTTCAAGGGAGCGCCTTTTTTCCCAGAGCCATCATCAAAACATTTTATACTATACATATATAGTATCTTCAAATCATACACCTAGTATGATCTCATATAAAGCTCCTTTACACAAAATCGATTATTCCAAAATCAATAATTCTCAAACTAGGCTTTCCAAATTCTCATAGTGATTTTACCCAAAAATCAAAAGCCTTTCCAAATCCAAAGGTTTCCAAAACCCTATTCCAAAATCCTCATAAGATCATTTATATATATATATATTCAGATATATATAATTTTAAAAACATTGGATCCTCTCAAACTTGTATAAAATTCCTTTTATACTTCAAACACCTTCAAAAATCCTTTTCTTTTGGCAATAGATTTAACAAGGGGAGTTTCATTTTATAAACAAAGATATTTAACTTTGTTTACTCAAAATCAAATATTTAAATCTGATTACTCTTTTCAATATCATTTCCATTCAAATCCGTACGATGTACACATATCATCCGTACGCTATACCAATCTGATCGCTCACTTGACCACACAATTTCACTTCCGAACTAGTATCGTCCACCCGACTTCCTATTGCGGACACAAATCTGGTTTCTTGATCAGAAACCGTCATTCTCCTTGCATAGTCAGAACTATGATAGAGAATATCCAGAACCAATCAACAATCCATATCCAGGTTCGCCGTTGAAAATCGAGTGAAAAATCCCAACTCGGATCGACATAATTATCTTGAAATTCTATGCTCGAATCTGGATCAAATCACTATGCGAATAGAATAATATACGTACATCTTATGTATTTAACTTTATTGATTATAAATCAATTTCTCTTTCTATTCACATTTCCTTTAGATTCAATCCACTTACTCACATTTGTCTTAATCCCTATTTGGATTATTCCTTCAATTCTTATCTCAGTTGGGTATTTCACCATAAACAGTTTAAACTCTGTCCAGTTTAAATTTAGAAAATAGCATGAAAAGTTAAAAATGGATAAGTAGCTGAAAAATAATTATTAGTTTACAAAATATCTGTAAAATAGTTACGTAATTATAAAATAGTTGAGAAATAGCTAAATAGTTTCAGAAATTTTAGATAACTGCAAAATAGTTGTAAAATAGTAACTAATGTGTAACATAGTTGAAAAATAGTAATTAGTTTAGAAAATAGTTGAAAAATGGTTAAATAGCTCCAAAAATAATTGAAAAATGAGTATAAAATAAATTGGCTTTAAGAAAGGAAGGTTGTATATATTAAATAGCTTAGAAAAATTACTTTATATTAAAACCATTTATTGAAAATAGTCCAGAGTCAAAACTGTTCACTTTTCCATCTATTTAATTTAAATTTCCATTTAAATTGACCCAATTCCAATTCAAATAACTCCAAATTTCATTGGACTTGATTTATTCCAATTCTCAATTTCTTTCCAACTTCAAATCAAATTCCATTTGATTCTTACTTATTCAACTTTATTTATAGCTCCAAATTATTAAAACAAATTTGGACTAATTTCAAATTGAACCCGCTTCAATTTCAAATCATTTCAATTCCTGCTTGATTTTAATCCCAATTCACATTCAAATTTTAAACCTTCAGATTAATAACCTTTCCACTTAAGTTTAAAATTTGCTTCACTTTGGGTTTCACATCACATTCCAAGGAAAATTCAAAACTCAACCTTAGAGTTTATTTCATATTCATTTCCTTTACACACCAGACTACTTTTTAATTTTAAACCACCCTTGGTTTTAATTTCAAAACAAATCCCTTAAAAATCTTTCAAACATTCTTGTTTTGAAATAAGACTATATTCAAAATAGTCTGAATTATGTTATTTGTTATTTTATTTTAACTTTTTGAAACAATTAATTGTTTCTAGACGTAGTGTTTTTTTTAAACTTCATAATTTTAAAACTTACATAAATTTAAAAGTTATACTCATCTTATAAATTTGCTTCATTTGGCTTACCTTATAGCAAATATATCATTATTAAACACAATAACTATTTATGATAATACTCAAGGTTATCATATCTAGTTACCAATTCCCTTTTTATATTATTCTTACTTCTATAAATTTAAAATTAACTTTCAGTTTGAATCCATTTCACACTTACCTTTATTTAATTTTAATTTGATTGTATTTCTGTTTTTACTTAATTTAATTCCAATTCAAGTTTTCAATTTGGTTGTATTATATTATTTCTTAATTTAATTCTAATAATTTAACAACCAATCACCTTAATATTTATTAGAATGGAATATTGCTATATATATCAAAATATACTTTTATATAAAATCATTTAAAATCTTTATAAGCGAATAACAAGTACGCGCTCATATATATACATACATACATACATACATAGATATATATATATATATATATATATATGTATATATACACACACAACTCATTCTAGAGTACTATGGACTCTATGTAACGAGTAACCCCACCAGAGCCAAGTTCTCGCTTAACCTTCAGCTCTGATACCAACTGTAATGACCCAAAATTTTCGAAGCCAAAAATTCTAGATAGTTATGAAAAAGAAGAAAGAGATAGAAGAAGAAGAAGAACAGAAACACCAAACAGCTCACATTCGCAGTGGATAAAATATAATAAATAATAACAGTTTACAATAGAATATTATATCTGTTGATTACCTTTAATATACATCAGAGTTTCATATATATACAGTCACTGAATATATACAATTTTCATATCTCAGATTAATAATAATATAAATATAGCGGAAGTACTCTATACGCTCTTGCCATCCAGCTTGCCTCCTGAGCTCCAAAACGTCCTTACCTGAAAATCTGTAATACTCGGTCTAACCCGAGCATTATACCAAGTAACACCCGGGTCAGGCTGGAAACCAGCGTGAGTAAACTCATCTAACATGGAGCACAAAGCACACAACTCATATAAAACCCCGTGGTAACTCATTTCAATTCACTAAGCCACAATTTATTATAGACATCACATATTCCACACATAAGTTTTCTAAGTGCCAAAATTTAGATCACATAGTCGGATTCAATTAAATCATTTCATCCCAACTATTAATTTCACATAACAATATATATGGATTCAAAGTGGTTTCGGGTATTTCCCAATACCCGATCCCGGCCTCTTCGAGTCTCATGTCATCCTCACCCAAGTTATCCAAATGAAATACACAACATTTCATATCAGAGATATCAGTTCATTCAAAGCATCCAATACCATTCAATCATTCATAAGCAAAGCTTAATCACATACAAATTTAATTTAATTAATACTCATTGAATTACTAACCTCAGCCACTTAGATTTCTTCATTTAACATTAATTAATTTCCAATAAATTAATCAATTATCCCTTCATTATTCATCTTAATTGATCACCTTGGATTAATTATTTTCAATTACATTCAAGTAATCAACTTTAAATTCATTTCACAATATTAATTATTCTTAACCAACACAATAAGTATTCTTAATTACTTCATAAATTATTTAACTATATTAATTACATTAAACTTTAATTACTTATGTTAATTAACTTTCTCATAAGTCACTTAATATTGATTAATCAATTTTAATTTACCAATCTTTAATTACTTCATGACTTATATAAATTAATGATTTTCAATTATATTTTAATTTATCCTAGTTAAATTTAATTACATTAATTAAACCACAGTATTAATCATTTTCGATTCATCCCAAACTGTAATTAACTATCTTTCTATTTACTTCATTAAATAAATCATTTACTCCTTAATTAACCATCTTAATTAATCTCTTGGTTAATTTCTCAAAGTAATTATATTTTATTAATTACATTAAGTAATTATCTATCAAACCATCCATTGATTATTCTAAATTAATTCAACTTAATTAATTAACTTAAAACTTAATTAATTAAGTCAAACCCTTAATTACTATCATTAATTAATTGAATTAATAAATTATCCATTTTAAATACCCTATTATTTTAATGAATCACAATTCATTAAGCCCTTACTAATTTTAAATTGAAAACATTTTCTTATTTATGACTTAAGTCTAAAACAAATTTAAAACCCAAATACTTCGAGTCAAAACACAGTTAACTCGAGAACCAACTAAAATCAAAGTTACATCATCATCAGTGCACATCCAATCAATTAATCATTCAACCAAACCATTTAAATCTAAATAAAAATCCAACTGAGTGAGATTTACTCACCTTTGCTGTTATTTGCAACCCGATCCATATCGGCTTGTCTCTCCACAATTTCAAACCTTGTATAACATTTATACGATTTATTAATATTCGAAGTAAAAATCGAACCATTTAGTACTATTTAATAATTCAATTGGTTAATGAATTAAATTTGAACTTATTTTCCTTTAAATTATTTCTTAATAACTAAAATAATTTAAATCTAATTAAACCAACACAACTTTATTATTTAAAAATTAACTAGAAAATGAAAATAAGTATATACGTATATTTATTCACTCTTGAAACTACATGTGTACATATAAGGATAAAAATCTAATTTATATAAACTTCAACATTTTCAAACCCCTATTATTCTCAAACCTTAATTATATGAAATAATTTCCTATTAACTTCCATATATTAAAAAATGTATGAGAACATATATATTTATTAAATTAGAATAAACTGTTATACCTTACAGACTCGATCGATTCGAGCACATCCCAGCCTACTGCTTCTAGACTACCTATCCCTCTTCGCTCACCTGAAGCTGAGAACCCACGCACGCGCACAACTTCCCTCCAGTGGTCACATGCAAAGCCAAGAATGTGAAACCCTAGCCTCGAATTTACGCCAGCAATCCTCCGACATCGCGCCTCCTGCGCCGCCGCCTGACGCGATTCACACGAGTCACTTCCCCTATATCGAGTCGAAACGTCTACATGCCCAAAACCCCCAAATTGGAAAGACGATCCTCCAATCGAGAACCCCTCACGCATGCGTGGGGTCGCTCGTCTTTCCCCACGTCTATTCAAACGCGGCAGTGTTCGCCATACTCCCTCCAGCAATCAGGACTCACAACTGCAATCGTGACCCACTTCGAACTCAGAACCTCAACTTCGACTAAAACCACGAGTACGAGCTTCGGTTTCGAAAATTTGATTTTGGGAAATTGAGATTTAATATTTTCTTTTTGGACCGATCAAGAATCTGGGATAATTCGAGATTGGTTCTGTTTTTTTTCGATTCTGTTCGTTCAAATTAGAGAGGGAGAGGGAGATAAAATATAGGTTTGGAAATGGCTTCATGAGTACGCTTGTTTACCTATCAAAAATATCTCTGACTAATGTACTACAAATTTTATTATATTATAAAATTTCCAAAATGCCCTCGTAATTGCTACCATAAAATTTCGAACTCCTCTTAAGGAATGTCGCTAGGTGATTATGGGGTTTTACCCGCGTTCCGAACACAATGGAATGTGTTTCGAAAGCTAATTCGATCATATGCGCGAGTTACAGAAATAAACGATCAATTTAAAATTAAATCGATTAGAATAGTTCTAAGCGTTTTGAGCTGCCAGAGTCAAATGACAACTCCGATTGCTACGAAAATTGAAATTCGAAAATAATAAAATATTACGGATCCAATGAAACTAGTTTCGTCGAATTTCAAGACTCGGAGGGCTATTTTTAAACATCGGTTTAAACGATATATTATTAAAACTGAACAAATCACCTTTAAATTAAATTTCAACCATTCTATTATCTTCAGTACCATCATTATAAATTTTGTAAGCCTTCAAATTACTTTAAATAGGCTTAAAAATTTCAGATTCAACAATTCACCCAATTTCAGTTCATTAAATCCAATAACTCAATTGCTAAATAATAATATTTGAATTCAAGTTGAAAATTAACTTTTAAATATTTGAAATCGATTAATTATTCCAATTTAAATTGTGAAAAATTCTGAGTCGTCACATTTTGATTTAACCCTATTTATCTTCATAATTAAATTATTTGAATTAATCAAATTTTTAATAACTTAAAATCAAATGATTCTATTTAGACTTCAAAATCATAATAATAACCTTATTTGAAAATAAGAAATTTAGAGACAAATTTCAAAATTAAAAAAACTTTAAACATCTAATTTAACCTTATTTATTTCAAATAAAATTTGAAAACTTTAGTTTTCAAATCATTACGTAATATTTTAACTTGAACTTTGATTTAATATTTAAATTCAAAAAATTCTTTTAAAATTGAACTTCAAAATTTAATTACGCAATTATTTTCAAAACAATCATCTTAAAACACACTTAAATTTGAAATATAAATTTAATTTACATTTTTATTTCAAACAACAAGTTTAACTTAGGATTTGTTTCTTTATAAAACTTGTTTACAATTTAAAAGCTTAGTCTCATTTACTTCAACAACACGTAAATTTTGTAACTTAGTATTATACAAAACCTAACTAAACACAATAACCTATCACTCGAGTTTGAAT
This sequence comes from Allium cepa, assembly GCA_030765085.1. Lineage (NCBI taxonomy): Eukaryota > Viridiplantae > Streptophyta > Magnoliopsida > Asparagales > Amaryllidaceae > Allium > Allium cepa. Next base: position 759,084,566 of record CM060937.1, on the reverse strand, counting down.
GCTCAGCTACTCGAGTCGAAACCTAAATCTCACGAGTCTGCCCCGAGCTAATTCCCAACACCGTCTCTTCGAGTCGTTACCCTTAAAGCACGATCACAACTTCGAGACGACCTCTGTAATAACACGAGCTCCCTCCCGAGAAGAACTCATCTTCCCCTAGTTCAAAACTTCCATGTTCACACAACTTGCACGGTGCACGTGCACAACTGTGCCGACCAACGACGATCACGGTCGAAGACCTCTCAAGTCCACGGCAACATCACCGACCCTCTTGATCTTTCTGATCGAAGAAACTTCCACCAAATCAAAATTTGGTCACCTCAACCCAACAGCAACCAAAGAACGATCGGCAAAACCCCCTCCAACCGCCACAATCGATCACCGGCTCGCATGCCCATCATCCAGAAACTATGCCACTACCACTGACTACATTTCCCCCTATTGCGATTGAACTCGAACCATCCTCCACATCGCCATTGCCAAAACAGTCAAGCCGAAACCCAAACTAGAATAAACCCTAAATTGGTCAAATCCTACCACCACGATCATTGGAAAAATCCAAGTACAATTTTCCACACATCCTCAACACCAAAACTTGCTTCGACCAAAGATCCAACACCAATCAACACGTTAATCAATGGCAATCTCCAAAACCCCCAAAAACACACAAACCCAAAATTCACCATAAATACACAATTAAAAATTATGATACAAGCTCTACAAATCCTAACTTTCCAATTGTAATTCAATTATAAATTCAAAACTAGAATTTGAAATCGTGAATTTTTGCCCAAATTTTGATTTTTACTGTAAATTTGAAAAATATGAATAACTCATTCATTTGAAACCCTATAACTATTTTTAGATGATAAATTATGTGACTGCAAACAACTTTCATTTACAAATCACAGTTCAGTTTGTGTTAAAAATCAAGTTATTGAGATTATTATAGGATTTGGGACTGTTTTTAATAAAGACAGTAACCATTCTAATTTCTACAGGTATTTCATTATTATTTTTTGGTAAACATACGTGCAGGTAAACAAATATACACCATCAAAATCAAATTCATTTAATTTCTAGTCCCAAATATGCAAGTCTCTTTGAATTCAATGCCATCTTAAACCACACTATTCAAGTGAAATGCAATTCAGCTTCAAATACAGGATGTCACTTTTTACACAACAATTCATCATTGGTAAATAACCACATCATCACCGTTTAAACCAATCATAACATATTGCATAGCATCACAAATCACATATCAAAGATACTAACTAATCTAAGCATACGATATCATCCAATCATTCATAAGCAAGATTAATTTGTAATACCATTTCTAATTAATTAAATCAAATTAAATTTATTGCTTCAATTCCTGTTTACTTAATCATTGATTAATTATAAACCATTAATTAATCATTCTTAAGTCATCCATCTTAATTAATCATCCTTGACTTATTAACTATAATTACATCAAATAATTAACCTTTAATCAATCACATAGATTAATTATTCTTAACCATTCTCATTAATTATTCTCTAATTAAACACCATGATTAATTAATTAAATTAATTAATGATCCTCTAATCACTTCCCTTACTCAATTATCCATTTAATTAATGTCATTTAACAAGTAATCTTCGAATAAATCACATTCATCAATTAACCATAATTAATCCAACAATTAAGTATTTTTGATCACCTACATTAATTAATCCTTTAATTTATTACTTTAAGTAATAAATCCTTAATTACTTACCTTAAGTAATTATCATTTAAATTAATTAATTTATTTATAAACCTTAATTATATTTTTTAATTAATAATTAATTAACTAATCAATACATCCTAATTATTCAAATCTTAATTATTTCCAAGATAATTCATCTACCTAAACCACTTCCTTAATCTTCATCTGAAGTTAATAAACTTGGCATGGATTAACATTAATTCAAAAATTAGCACGAGTCCTTAAGATTATTGATGAATCGCATCATTCTTCCCTATTATTACTAATTGCATTATTAATCGAGTTTAAATAAACTTAAGATTTAACTAAATCTAAGTTAATATGAATGTCAAAACTTTTCTTAACCAATCATTTAATAGACCATTATTGCTTAAAAGAAATTATTCTAGGAAGATTAGTCTAAACTAAAACTTTGCTAACTCCGCCCCGGTTTTGACTCAACGACTTGAAAGATTACCGACCCAAAAGGATACCGACCTAACAGGCTTGAGAAGGATGCCGACCTAAGGCCTAAAAAGGATACCGACCTAATGGTTAACAAGAACGCCGACCCAACCGACCTAAGATAGCTACCGACCTAAGATAGCTACCGACCTATGATAGCTACCGACCTAAGATAGCTACCGACCTAAGATGGAAGCCGACCTAACTATCCAGAGAGTTTGCCGCTCTAACTGCTCGGGACAGGGACAAGATCATGAACTATACCTAAGTCGCAACCGACCTATGACCTATGTTAAGTCGTTCATGACCCAAGCAAAGGAAGACAAGTTCAATGCAGCTACTTGGCACAGTGGCCTCTTAACTCGTACACGATCCAGGACTTACCACTTAAGCCGTGACTTGCGACTTGCCAGTTAACTCGTTCACGACTCACGACCTAACTTGAGTCGTCCACGACCTAACTTGAGTCGTCCAAGACCTAAAGCTACTAAATGTAAGCCCGATGCCATACTACTGATACAAGGTTGTATTGACTCGGGGGCGACCTGGGACTTATACAAACGGACCTATGTGAAACAATGAGGATGGCCAGATAAGTCGGCCACGACCTGCCATAGGTCGGTCGCGACTTACGACCCAAGGGGGAAATTTTCCTATAAATACCAACCTACCTCAAACATGAAGAGGACTTTTTGGCCGATCTCTTTTAAGCGCCGATACTCTGCTGAATTCTCGACTCACTCGACACTTCAAGTACGAAAGGCATCTCAACTAACTTCGAGAGGAAATTTAACGCAATCTATATGGATTCAAAGAATTCTTCTGCATCAAAGTTCTAGTTGTTTGTCTCATCAGAATTGTAATTGAAGATTGTTGTAAAAGTTGTAATCAATTCAGTAATAAAGAGAATTAAAGTGGACGTAGGCTTACCCTAAGCCGAACCACTATAAAAGCTGTTGTCTTTTCTACTTTCTCTGTGACTTTTCTACTTGTTTTTAGTTCCCGTGTTCACGGGTGGTGCTTTCGCTCAACTTCAATCTACACCGGGGTGTTAGCGTCTGATTTTTACATTAACATTTTTGGTGCTTTCACTGAGAACCCAACTCAGGAAACTTCCACTATTGCTCCGCGAAGGATTGTTGAAAGGATTTCTTGTAAAACCAGAAGTTTATTGGAAATAATGGCTCCTGGGAGAAAATGAAGTTCTGTAAGATCCGACAATGTTCAAGAGAATACTGCTACCTCTCCTCCTTCAAGTCAAGCAGCTCCAACTGTTGGAGTTATGCGAGCAGAATTGGACGCCGTAGTTTTGGGGCTGAATCAACAATTGGATGCTCAGAATGCGCAGTTGGAAGCCCAGAATGCCCTGATCTTGAGTAAATTGAATGATCTGCTAGGGGCAAATCGTCAACCGGTTAATAATGATGGGAACCCTACTGTGGGAGTTTAGGATGTTGAAGGGAACATTTCTCAAAGAGCCGCAGACCCTGTAGAAAGGACTCCTCCTCAAGCTGGAGGATCAGTGCCGCAGCCGACCCTCCGTGAACGATTGTCAAGGCAGAATTCAGAGAGAGTGGCTGATGTGTGCCCTCCAGAGCCTCTAAATGATGAAGAGTATTTTTCGGGTATGGTTCGTCAAATCATGAAGGAAAATATGCGAAGAGACGAAGATGAGAAAGAGTGCGGTTTTGCTCCAAGAAAAACTCCATTTACTGAAAAGATCTTGAAGGCAGAGTTCCCAAGGAAATTCGTTCCCCCTACTGTTCCGGCTTATAAAGGGACGAGTGATCCTAACGAGTTTCTGTATAAGTACGACTGGCATATGACTGGTGCCAGGGCGTCTGATGAAATTAAATGTCGATATTTCCCGGTATATCTCGAAGGTGTGGCTCTATTGTGGTTTACAAAGCTGCCGGTCAGGTCCATCGATCAGTTCTACAATTTGACCAAGAAATTCAAGGAGCAATTTCGATTGTATGCTTCTAAAGCAAAGGATATAATGTCACTGTCAAGTCTAGAGAAAAATCCAGGAGAATCCATCAGGTCATTTTTGAATCGTTTTAACAAAGCTTTGGCCGAGGTAGATAATGCTGAGCCACGCATGGTCCTAACATACTTGATGAGGGCGATTGACAAATCGAGTGAATTTGGAAAATGGTTGAAAATGAAGGAACCAAACTCACTTGACAAATTCTACAAGAAAGCGGATGAATTCATGCGCTTGGAGAGCCTCCAAACACCGTCTAAGGTGGTATCAGCAGAAGCCGGGAACAATGGTGCTGCTTCGAACAAGAAAGAACCTAATACTCAAAAAAGGGGAAATGATGGTGGAAAGAAACAGGGAGATGCTAAGAAAGGCCGTCCTTTCAATTTCACACCCTTGACCGATACCCCTGAGAACATCTTTTTTGCGACCAAGGACGATGTCAATTATCCGACACCACCTAAAATGAGAGTTGGGATTAGGATGGAAAAAATTGGAAGGTTCTGCCGGTTCCATAACCAGCCCAGCCATGACACCAACGAATGCCGTCAGTTGAAAGAGGTAATTGAACAACTCTTGAAGGAAAACAAACTCCAGCAGTATGTGAAAAGAAATAGAAATGCCCCGGCTTCGTCAACTCAAGGACAACAAGTTCCCGCTCACCATCCTGGCTCGAGTAACATGGCCGTAGAACATGAATCAGAAAGACCTGTTATCAATATAATTACCGGAGGACGTCACCCAGCAGGCAAAATCTAGGGCGAGATGGAAAGGTATGCCCGGGCCTTGAGGCATGTACCAGCTGAAGAGAATGTTTTTGTTCTAGAAACTGATGCGCCTTTAAAGCAACAAAAGACTTCCATAGATGATATTGTATTCAGTGACAGGGATTCTTTGTGTATCGAGGCTCCGACCATAGATCCTTTGGTCATATCCGCTGGTATTGGGCCAGCAACTGTGAGAAGAGTTCTAGTTGATTGTGGAGCTTCATGCAACATCCTCTTCAAGAAGACCTTTGATCAAATGAAAATTCCAATGGCTGACGTTCAAGCTTCATCACTTAAGATTGCTGGGTTTGCTGGAGAACCCAAACAGCCGATTGGGACCATAGATTTGTTTGTAGAACTTGGAAAGGGATTGAGGAAGGTGGCTCGAAAGGAAACCTTTATAATTGTTGAAGAATTCTCTGCCTACAATGCCTTTTTAGGCCGACCAACTCTTGCTGCGTTTAAAGCTGTTCTTGCCCTATGGTGTCTGACTCTAAAATTCCCCACAGATAACGGAGTTGGTGTGATTAAGGGAGACCAAGATGTGGGGCGAGAATGTTACTTTGCAGAGTTGCGAGAATCAAGGAAAAGAGAAATGGGAAAAGGTGCGGCGGTTCCATTCCGCATCAAAGAACAAACCTTGTAGCAATTACAGGGTGGACCCTGCACTGGCGAATGTAGTGGCGCACGAAGAGAGATGGATCCAAGGAAAGCCAATGCAGGGGAGAATAGAGTAGTACCGGTAGAGGTAACAGTGCCGGTGCCCGTTGACCCAAAGGACCCAAACAAAGTGCTTAATGTGGGTTCACAACTCAACACAACAGTTCAGAATGTTCTGATTTCATTTTTGAAGGCTAATTTGGATGTATTCGCTTGGACTCATGCTGGCATGTGTGGAATATCCCCAGAGATTGCAGTACACACTCTGAACATTGATCCAAAGTTTACACCTGTGAAACAGAAGAGAAGAACCCAGGGTCCTGAGAGAACGGCAGTGTTAAAAGAAGAAGTGGATCGGCTCATGGAGAACGGTTTCATCAGAGAATCTACTTATCCAAATTGGGTATCAAATCCAGTGCTGGTGAAAAAGGCTAACGGAAAGTGGAGAGTATGCATTGACTTTTCAGATTTGAACAAAGCCTGCCCCAAAGACTGTTTCCCGCTGCCCAGGATCGATCAGTTGGTGGATGGGACGGCAGGGCATGAATTGTTATCTTTTATGGATGCATACTCCGGATATAACCAGATTATGATGCATGAGCCAGATCAAGAGGATACAAGCTTCATCACCGATGTTGGACTCTACTGCTACAAGGTCATGCCTTTCGGACTCCAGAATGCAGAGGCAACTTACCAAAGGCTTGTTAATGCCATGTTTAAACCACAGATTGGCAAGACAATGGAAGTTTATGTTGATGATATGCCAGTGAAGTCTACGAAAGCAGTGGACCACATGGATCACTTGGCAGAGATGTTCGCAGTACTCCAAAAGTACAGAATGAAGCTTAATCCCTTGATATGTTCATTTGGAGTGGAGTCCGGAAAGTTTTTGGGTTTCATTGTGAGCGATAGGGGCATTGAAGCTAATCCAGTTCAGATCACTGCCCTGAGAGAGGTCAAGGCTCCTAGAACGAAGAAAGAATTGCAAAGTCTCAATGGAAAGGTTGCTGCCTTGAGTCGGTTCATTTCCAAAGCTACTGACAAATGCATTCCATTTTTTGATGCTCTGAAGAAAGGAAGAAAAAACTTTGAGTGGACCCCTGAATGTCAGAAAGCATTTGATGAGTTGGTTCGTCATATGGAAGTGCCTCCGATACTTTCAAAGCCTGACAGTGGTGAAGATCTCTTCATATATTTGGCTATTTCGTCTCATGCTCTCAGTGCAGTGTTGGTACGGGAAGACGCAAGGATTCAACGCCCAGTCTATTATATCAGCAAAAGATTCACTGGGGCAGAGATGAACTACTCAAGATTAGAAAAGCTCGCCTATGGTTTGTTGATCGCATCAAGAAAATTGTGGCCATATTTCCAAGCTCATCCCATCAAAGTTCTCACTGATCAACCTCTAAAGCAAGTCCTATTCCGTCCTGAGAATTCGGGCCGTCTTTTGAAATGGAATATTGAACTCAGCCAATACGACATCACTTACCATCCCCAAAAAGCAATCAATGGACAAGCTTTGGCAGATTTCATAGCAGAATGTACGGATAAGGGTGATAGTGAGGAAGAAGTCACTGATAGCGTCCCAATCCAATGGAAATTATATGTCGATGACGCAAGGAATGATTACTGTTCCGGAGTAGGGGATGTCCTTGAAACCCCAGAAGGGCGATCGCTATGTTATGCGCTGAGACTAGAATTCCCTTCGACAAACAATGATGCTGAATATGAAGCTCTCATCGCTGGTTTAAGGATCTCTAAAGAACTAAACATCAAGGCATTACAGATCTTCAGTGATTCTCAACTTATTGTTTGCCTAGTCAGGAAGGAATTTCAAGCTAAAGGAGGGAATCTTCCCGTCTATTTATCAAAAGCCTGGGAGCTCCTTCAAGATTTTGACCGTTATTCAATGAACCATATACCCCGAGAAGAGAACACGAAGGCGGATTCTCTCGCAAAGTATTCAAGTACTGGTGAAGCTCAACTATTGGGATTAGTTCCCATCGAAGTCTTGTCAGCTCCAAGCACAGATGAAATGGATGTTGATTGGATTATGAATGTATCCCAAGAACAAGAATCATGGATGACTCCGATACTTGAATATTTACTCAATGGTTCTTTGCCAGAAAGTTCAAAAGAACGACAGAAGCTGATGAGGAAAGCCTCCAGATATATAGTTCAAGATGGTCGTTTGTACAGACGAGGATTTTCAATGCCATTACTCCGATGTGTGACAAAGGAAGAAGCTAAGACAATTCTGACTGAAGTACACGAAGGGGAATGTGGGGATCATACAAGTGGTCAAACTTTAGCAAAGAAAATCCTCCGTTATGGATACTTTTGGCCAGAAATTAATCAGGATGCTGCTGACTATTCCTGAAAGTGTATTAAATGCCAGAGATTCGCTAAAATTCCTAGGGCACCTTCCACTGAGCTAACACAAATGGTCAGTCCATGGCCGTTTGCCATCTGGGGAATAGATCTCATTGGGCCTTTGCCGACTGCCAAATCGAGAATTAAATATGCTATCGTTGCTGTTGATTACTTCACTAAATGGGCTGAAGCCGAACCATTGGCTACTATTACCTCTAAGAAAATGATAAGTTTTGTGACTAAAAATATCATTTGCAGGTATGGTGTGCCATAGAAGATAATCACAGACAATGGTACTCAGTTTGAAAGTGAGGAGTTCCAAGATTTCTGCAAACGATTCAAGATCCGAAAAAGCTTCTCAGCAGTGGCTCATCCGCAGGCAAACGGGCAAGTGGAAGCAGTAAACAAAATCATCAAATTAACCATCAAAAAGCAGCTGGAAAAAGCAAAAGGTGGTTGGGTCGATAAGTTACCGCTTGCACTATGGGCATACAGAACCACCCACAAAACTGCGACTGGGCATACTCCATTTTCATTGGCATACGGATCAAAAGCGATGATTCCAGTGGAAACCGAAGTCCCCTAACACAGAAGGATCCATTTTGATCAAAATAAGAATGAAAAATTGCAATTGGAAGCACTTGACCTCCTCGATGAAAGAAGAGAAGATGCTAGACTTAGAATTGTAGCTCACCAGCAAAGAATAGCCAGGCACTTCAATTCCAAAGTTCGTCAGCACAGCTTTGAAGTTGGGGACTTAGTCCTGAAGAGAATTATGACAGCCATAGGTGTGTTTGGGCCAAACTGGGAAGGGCCATATGTTATAGGCGCGAAACTCCTTGATGGCACATTCAAACTCACAACTGTCGAGGGAGAACCAATCCCAAGAGCTTGGAACAACCATCATTTGCGTCCCTATTTTACTTGAAAGCTTTGCTGAAATGTTATAAAAGAATTACAAATATATGATTCTTGTATTGAAAGAAATTGTAAAGCAAGTGAATAATGAAAAGCTATAAAGTGGATGTAGGCCCAGTTTTTGGCCGAACCACTATAAATCTTGTGTTCTCTACTATTATAAACTGCTTTGTTTTGTTTCGACATATAAAATACGTTAACTGTGTTACTAAAATGTCGATATAATAATGCAGGCCATAAAAACAAAGCTTACCCGTCACAAGACCAAGCGATCTCCGACACCACCCAACAAGCAAACGCTAAACCATTCAAAATTTCCATACTCAAATCCTATAAAAGATGTGCTTCGAACAAAAGTTAGCGATGTGGATGGAAGTGGGCCATATCTAACTAACTGCAAATGTTTGAACAAACAAACAACCAGTTAAATAGCCTGTGTCTACCACCACCAACTCGCTTAACTATGAAGTATATTTCTTTGGATAAGGAAAATTATTGGCAACTAAAAAAGCATGACGCTTGCAAAAGATAACGGGGATCGCGACATGAATAGATCGCAAAGAGACATGGGCGAGCAAGCATCAATCAGCAAAAGACCTCTTCGGAGGCACATGCCCTCTTCGGAGGCACAACTCTTCGGAGGATAAAGACCTCGAGCGGGCTTTGCCAGAAAAAGAGAGATCTTTCTCGATACAAAGTTGTGGACTGATCGGTTGATACACTCTCGTGAATCCGTCCAACCGAGAGAAAGAACCTCCAAACTTCCAGGCAAAAGCCCTACTTAGAGGCACACGTTTCACCGAGATAACTTCCAAGTGTTGAAACGTGAAAAACCCTCTTCGGAGGCCCATTTCACCACAGTTGAAATGCTAAAAGACCTCGAGCGGGTTTAACCAGAAAAAGAGAGACCTTTCTCGATACAAAGTTGCGGACTGATCGGTCGATACACTCCCGTGAATCCGTCCAACCGAGAGAAAGAAACTCCAAACTTCCAGGAAAAAACCCTACTCAGAGGCACACATTTCACTGTGATCGGTGATACACTCCCGTGAGACGAAATGTGAAAAGCCCTCTTCGGAGGCCCGCTTCCCAGCGAACAGGGAAAAATAAAAGCCTCTCCCAAGGGGTAGAAAAAAAAGACCTCTTCCCAGAGGCACAATCAACTAAAAGACCCCTTCCCAGGGGCACAATCAAACAAAAAACCTCTTCCCAGAGGTGCAATCAAACAGAAAGACCTTTTCGGAGGCACACGTTTCACCGAGATTGAAATAAAACTTCCAAGTGTTGAAACGTGGAAAGCCCTCCTCGGAGGCGCAACTCTTAGGAGGCACAGGTTTCACCGAGATTGAAATAAAACTTACTAGTGTTGAAACGTGAAAAAGTCCTCCTCAGAGGTACAACTTTTCAAACAAGCATTTCGTCAGAAACGCAAAGCAAAGATCAGAAAGCCCTCCACTGAGGCGTAATAAAAAAAGAAGAGAAGCCCTCTTCAAAGGCACACTTTAACTCTCAAAGGAAGAATGATTCACCTATTCTGGAAAATACTCTTCCTCAAAAAGAAGTTAAAGTGCCCTTCATAGGCCCGCTTTACCACATAGAAGAATCCACTTGGTAAAAATGTGTGTATGCACAAAAGAAAAAGTGATATCTTCGAAGGATGAAGCGTAAAAACTCATATGGAGGGAGTTGTACTCTATTTTTAATAAAATAATGTTCCTCCAAGTATGGAATAATTATTCTCTAGAAAATAAGAGTACAAGTCCCCTCAAAGTATAAAATATTGCAACGAGCTTATGGTATAGGGGCAACATGGTATGACTACATTGGTAAAAATTACGCTCGAACAACATACCACAAGCTCACTGCAATATCGTATAAAGAAACTTGTATAAAAATGAATAGTAAATGCATTCTCAAATACAGACAGAAGTTTGTACAAACGAAAAGAATCATTTTATTCAATACTGTTAAAATTTTGTACAGGTACAGATTTCAAAATAAAAAGATGAAGAAAAGCAGAGGCCTCCGGCCAGTACATGCATAAAGCAAAAAAGCGATATAAAAAGCACAGGACCAAAGCCATCATTTCTTCTTCCTTCCGCCTTTTGAGCCAACGCCTGGCCGAATGGTCAACTTCTTAGGCCGGCTTATAAGAGTAGGAGAGGAAGTGGATAGGGATACAATAGGTTCTTCTCCCACTTGTGTCTCGCTAGCAGAAGCCTCCTTCTTCTTCTTAGAGACTCTCTGCTTCCCTCTCTTCCTGGAAGAAGACCCACTCCCTGGAGAGAGAAGTGTAATTAACGGTTCATCATCGGAGCCAGTTGGTTCTGGAGTCTTCTCACTCCCTTCAGCTTCTTCTCCCCTGTGTTCTTGTGAAGCGATGGGATCGTCCAAGTCTTGGAGAGCTTCTATTTGCTCCTCTTGTGATCCTGGTTGCGAGGCAGAAGGAGGAGTGACCTGAAGAGACGGAGGAGGAATAACTGGAGGAGGGGAAGTCTGAACGATGCTCGACACTTTCTCTACAGAAGAAAAGAAGTTAAAGTCAGTAAAGAGAGGAGATAAAGGCTCATTGAGGTTCAGGAAATAGTCGAGAAGCTCATCGAACTCATAAGAAGAAAATGAGCAGTCTACTTGGGCAAGATTAACAGTAGAGGTTCCTGGAGAAGTCGGCTTCCTGATATCAACCTCATAAGCCGGTGCTTCGGCGCTCTCTTCGCCTTCATCTCCACCCTGTGTACTTGTAATCTCAGTTGTAACTTTAACCAGGGATGGAGAATGAGAACTGGAGCCGACAATGTCGATTTCGGTCGAAGGTGAAGGCTGGACTGGAATAGTTGAAGTAGTTTTTCCTAAACGTTCTGTTCCCCTTCGGCCATCTCGGCTCTTAATTTTGCAAGTTGTTCTTTTCCCTTGGCGAGAGCGGCGCGAGCGTCATCATCCAAGTAATGCTCCTCAAGAGCTGATTCGGCATAGCCAGCACCTTTACCGCCAAGCATATCAAGTGCGGCCTCCTACACTTCAGCCAGTGTAACTTCATATTTGGGGCCTAGAAAGGCGAGACTACTGCGCCCCAAGACGCTGTGTAGGTGGAAGTCAAATAATGTTGAGCTGATGCTGGTCTTCGTTGGCTCATGAGATTCTTCAGCTGCAATTCTACCGGCAACGGCCTCGTCACGCTCACTTTCAGCTTTGGAGAGTTAAAGCTTAAGCATTTCGATTTCCGCCTCTTGAAAGTCAGTTTTCTTCCGAAGCTCTGCAATATCAGCAATATAGCCCTCATTGATTCTCTTTTGCACTTCGAGCCTGTCTTCGGCGTCTTTTTGGCCGGCATGAGCATCTCTCACTTGTTTCTGAAGCACGTCTTCTTTTTGAGTATAGGAAGTAGAAGAAGTGGTGAGCTCTTCTTTAAGCTTCTCGACCTTCGCTTCAAGCTCTTCATTATAAGTAGTGATGCTCCTCATTTCGGTATCATGCTGCTCAAGAACCTTCTGCCATTCAGCTTTGTCATTCTCCATAGTAAGCATGGCCTCGAGATTCGCACGGTTTACCCTTTGAAGTTCATCAACAAGCTTTTGCCAGCTCGACATTCTTTCAATATCAAGTCTGACGGCATCAAGATTTTGCAGCATGGCAGGCTTGTAAATTGGAACCAAATCAAGATCGAAGCGAACCCCCTTCAGGCACCATTGTGGAAACCGTCTTTGGAGAGTAGCTGGACCTGGCCCAACTTGATACGAAGGCCTATTGATAATTGTCTGAATATCAGTACAAGAAGGGGCAGGAGATTGAGAAGTAATTGGAGCAGTGGCCTTTTCAGGAGTTGTAGATGCATGCTTCTCACTATACCGGGCACTCTTGCTTGGGTCCTCAACTATATGGATTTTTCCCCGATCATCATGTGACTTTCTTTTGGGAGAGTCGTCACCTTACTGGGAAGAATCATGGTGCTCCTCCCTTTCTTTTCTCTCATAACGCTCTTCTTGAGCCCTCCTCTCCTGAGCTTTTCGGGCGGCTCTCTCTTCATCGGTTTCTCTCTGAATGGGAAGGTAGTGCCTATAATCATATTGACTACGCCTCGCGTAGCGCTGAAAGTCGTCATAGTAAGAGCCGCTGGGTCCCATCGGAGAATCTGAAATAAAAAAAGACAAGTCTTAAAAATCTTCAGAGAAAAGAAGCGTAACTGTAGAATTTTCAAAGTACAAAGAATTAGGTGTATGAAAATGCCAAAGGATTCTAAGTGTGTGATGTGCAAACTACGAACCACTCTTCGACTGCGGAGTAGTTGTGGGGGTAGTAGTTAACGTCAACTCTTGGGTTGGCGGAGCTTGTTGCAAAGAAGAAGTCACTTCCACTACTGAAGAAGAAACCCTAGTAATGACAGGGTCGTCTTTAAAAATCTCCTGTGAGATGGCGAAGAGGTCGCTCAACCCTTCGAAAGTGTCGTCCCCGCTCTGCCTGACAGGGCTTGTTTTTCCGGCTTCTTCGCCAGACTTATGTGAACGTTGGAGAGATCCCTGAGGCTCTTCTTCCTCAATGACTGGGGCAAGTGCGGATTTGCCAAACAACCCCGCAACATCGACAATAGTAGAGCACTTCACTAGAGAAGCCTCAGGGGCAGGTTCTTTTGGTATGGGTGCATCAAAAGAGACTGGGGCATCTAATGCTTTAGCCGGGGAGTCTGGGACCTCATGGGGATGTGTAGAACGAGAAATGTGTAAAAGCCCATACTGATGCAAAAGTTCATCCCTCAACAAAAATTTTATACTTCTCTCTTCTACGGCCACATCACTTAATCTTTCAAAAACTTGCTTATGGCTTGGATCTCGAGAAGGGAGAGGAAGTGCTGAAAAGAGCAAAGAATGAAATTAGCAATTGGTAGTTCGGATCTCGAAAAAGTTTGAAAATGGAGAAAATAGAAACAGGTAATCTTACTTCCTACTCTCCAGATGGCATAAAACCCTGGGGGGCAGCGAGCAAAGAAAAACTGGTTCAAAAATCCATGAACACTTTCTGTAAGATCAGAAATAAGCTTGCGGTTTCTAGCACTTCTCACAATAATGAGGGAAGGATGGTCTTTACTCTTTGCAAACGAGCATAAGTAGCGAATTTCTTCAAAACTTGGCAAGCGATCAAGAGTTCTCCTAAGCAAAACACACAACCCCATCAAGATGGCGTAGCCGTTAGGATGAAGTTGGAATGGAGAGATTGTCAACCGAAGGAGAAGGGTTCGGAGGAAGTCGTTAAAGGGAGGAATCGCCCCGCTTAGGCACATTTGACGGTTAACTGTGACAAAACCGTGGAGAGGACTGTCGGCAGTATCATTTGGTCCGGGAAGTAGAGCATCATTTTCAGCAAAATCAAACTGAGTACGTAGCTGAATAAACGCTCTCGGAGTTAGGATAGTCGAAGTTCTCTCTGGAGGATTCTCTACGGGAATAGCTATCGGAAAGGTCTCTTCAGCTTGAGCTACCCCTTCTTCTTCTTGGTGGGAAGTCATTCTACACAAACAACTGGATATTCAAACATGAAGATGCACGTTTCCTAAAGTGTGTGGAGTGTTGTGTAAAATCAATCAAGCAATAAGCAAATATAACTGGAATAAAAACTAGCAAGTATTTGTCAGTTATAAAGTCCAGGGTTCGTTGTTTTAATACGCAAGTGTAATGTTGATGCAAAAAAATCAGTTCAAGTTAGTGATACTTTGCATTGATATTTCACTTTAGTTGATTGGTTCACAGCATTTCATATAGTGTTTTAAGTTGATTACTCTATGTCAACTAATCTGTCACTTGATGTGGGCAGTCAATGGCAGTATATTCGCCTAGGTTTTTTGTGATTGGAGTATTCAGCAGGTTGTTAGCCTACAAGCTAGTGTGATCTGTGAAAAAGCAGCAAAGTTAAAACAATCCAGGATTTAAGCAGTTCAGTCCAATAGATTAAGTTAAGAATTCAAATTGGAATTATGCTTTTAAGTGAGAATTCAAATTGGGCATCCAAGTGTTAACTCGGCCGTGACCCAAGGAATCTTTCACGAGCTAAGATTAAGTTTCTGATTCTTTAAATCGGCAGTTCTTTAGGTCGTGAGGAGTAGTAAGGAAGAAGGCTCCGGTTCAAAAAGTAGTGCAAAATTCCCCAAGTGCTAGTTCGGCCACGATTTAAGGGCTAGGTCGGCAAGTTTCTCCAAGTGATTAGTTCGGCCACGGTTCAAGGGTTAGGTCGGCGAATTTCCCAAGTGCTAGCTCGGCCTTGATCTAAGGATTAGATCGTATCAAATTGGGTCGGCCAAAAGATAGGTCGAGTTAAGAATCCAAAGGGTTGAGTCGCTCCAACAGCCTAAGTCCTAAGTCATTAGGAAATCAATACGACCCAAAAGCTAAATCGAGTGCAGCCGAGGTTGCAAGAAATTTCTAAGTCGGTATATTCAGAAACTAACTAAGCTGTGAGAATTACAAGTCGTCCCCTCGACCAATATCTCACTCCACCAACCCGTTAACCCGATAGCCACTCCCTTAACCAAAAAACCCTCATTTCATTTATGCTATTTCATGCTATCGGATCATCCATTAAACCAGATTAAAACCCCCATGAATTCAACGCCCCACAATCCTAACGTAAATCAGGATTGATTAGCCCGAAGCAGTGACCCATCGGCATCGTTTCATCAACCATTTGAATCCGAATTGAGCCATCTCAGGATCATCAACTATCGGTATGATAAGATTCGTGATGAAGCGCTGCGCAAGGAGGTGGTTGAAGTTTGAATGGGATTCATGAATCAATGACAGTAAGGGATTGAGAAGGAAGCAGGTTTACTTACGTAATGATTATCAGTGATTGATGGAATGAAATCACCTTTTGGAGCTTGGGAAAGTTTTTAATGGCAGAATCAAGGGAGTAGGTAATGAGAAGGAAGAAGAAGATGTGACTTATACCTTGCAGTGGAGGGATCTGAAGCGGCACGTACGACCTAACTGTTAGGTCACGTACGACCTACCGACTTAGAGAGTGGACGAGTTAGAGGATATCGAAGCACACGACCTAACCAGTAGGCGTATACTTCGAGGGAGAATTGTTAACTCCGCCCCGGTTTAGACTCAACGACTTGAAAGATTACCGACCCAAAAGGATACCGACCTAACAGGCTTGAGAAGGATGCCGACCTAAGGCCTAAAAAGGATACCGACCTAATGCTTAACAAGAACGCCGACCCAACCGACCTAAGATAGCTACCGACCTAAGATGGAAGCTGACCTAACTATCCAGAGAGTTTGCCGCTCTAACTGCTCAGGACAGGGACAAGATCATGAACTATACCTAAGTCGCAACCGACCTATGACCTATGTTAAGTCGTTCACGACCCAAGCAAAGGAAGACAAGTTCAATGCAGCTACTTGGCACAGTGGCCTCTTAACTCGTACACGATCCAGGACTTACCAGTTAAGCCGTGACTTGCGACTTGCCAGTTAACTCGTTCACGACTCACGACCTAGCTTGAGTCGTCCACGACCTAAAGCTACTAAATGTAAGCCCGATGCCATACTACTGATACAAGGTTGTATTGACTCGGGGGCGACCTGGGACTTATACAAACGGACATATGTGAAACAATGGGGATGGCCAGATAAGTTGACCACGACCATCCATAGGTCGGTCGCGACTTACGACCCAAAGGGTAAATTTTCCTATAAATACCAACCTACCTCAAACATGAAGAGGACTTTTTGGCCGATCCCTTTTAAGCGCCGATACTCTGCTGATTTCTCGACTCACTTGACACTTCATTTACGAAAGGCATCTCAACTAACTTCGAGAGGAAATCTAACGCAATCTATATGGATTCAAAGAATTCTTCTGCATCAAAGTTCTACTTGTTTGTCTCATCAGAATTGAAATTGAAGATTGTTGTAAAAGTTGTAATCAATTCAGTAATAAAGAGAATTAAATTGGACGCAGGCTTACCCTAAGCCGAACCACTATAAAAGCTGTTGTCTTTTCTGCTTTCTCTGTGACTTTTCTACTGGTTTTTAGTTCCCGTGTTCACGGGTGGTGCTTTCTCTCAACTTCAATCTACACCGGGGTGTTAGTGTCTGATTTTTACGTTAACAAACTTCGTTTAAAAAAATTTTAAGCTAAATAGTAACCTCGCAACAAAACCCGAGACAAATGTAAGATTTCCCAGCCTCAATCCCGGGCTCAACCTTCCCCCTTCTTCTTTTCTATTTTTATTTTTAATTTGTCTAAATTTACACTGTACTTAAACTAGAAACCACTCGCGTAAAAATACGAAAGAATACTTGAGGCAAAATCTCACACAAACGAGACCGACCCTGAACCATTGCCATCGTACCCAAGATCTTGAAACCCAGATAAAACTGATACGAGCAATGCTCGTACACGTGCACAGATGGTCGGAGCATCTCCGACCATCGCCACCACCCTAGATCAGTCGCCGACATCATTTCCCCACTAATCAAACCCCTAGAACAAAGAGACGAGCCTCAAAACGATATTAAGCTATTCGCATGGAAACAGGGAACACAACAATCACCAGTGCCCATCCCAGCACCGCCACCACAGACCACTACCGGACCTTCTTTCGAGACCAGAAGTTTGTCACATGCCCATGCCACTAAACCCTCACTCACGATCGCCTCCAACACTTCCCAAGCGTCACACGAACCCAACATTCCCTCTCGACCAATCCATATGCTAAAACCCTAAATCACTGATGTTAAGTCACCCAGGATGATGATAAATTCCACCAGCATTTTTCCTGAGAACCTCATGCCTCCAACCTTCCCCAGCCCAAACATCAACCACCTCGATGTTGTCGTTCGACGACGATCACTCAAAACGCCCAAATCGAACATCTCAAAAATTCTCATGAATTAACAATTTAAAATTCATGAAATGTATACTAAAATTCATGATTTACAATCACGATTACATTCACAAAATTCAATCTAGAAGTTAAGATAGTAGATTCCAACATAAATTAGCATTTTCACTGTTCTTTAAATTTTAAAATAATTTGTTAAATTTTAAACAGTGAAACTACTTTTAAAAATTATCATCATCCCTAGCAAACAAATTTCATTCAAAGATCCAAGCTTTAATTTTGCTTGAAATAAGAGATATAAATTTTCTTTTTAACATCCAGAGCCTGTAAACATTTGGCAGAGTGTATACGCACACACACACACACACATATATGTATTCATATACAGTCAACTTCCAGGCATATCATGATTATATTCATACATGCCATTCCAGATATTACAGCAAACATTTTATCTTTACGCATCAGAGTTATTACTGAATTGTAACCGTTTTAAACAAAAGGATTGTATATGCAAACCTATATTCATACATTACATAATGACCAAGCATCAAATCAAACTTTAAAGGGTGAAGTTTACTCACCTGAAACAGAAGAACAGAAAAGCCTGAATTTGTCTTCGGTTTTAAAACTATAGTTGTTACTGGATCTTGCATGCATGCTATTGGAACTTGGACTTACTTTAAACAAATTCTAGATTTGAAGAAAGATGCAGGCATTTATTTTCCAGATTTTAAGAAATGCTTGCAGCCTTGATGCTTCAGGTTTGATGTTGATAATTGGTTACAGGGTTTAGATTGATTTATTATCTGATTTTAGAGGCAAATTTTGAAATTCTTCCTTAACTTTAAGATTTTAATTTAAGTTTGAATCCATTTCAACCTTATGCTTATTTCATTTCAATTAAACCAAGTCCTTGATTAATTACACAAATTAATCCTTCAATTACACTGAGTATTTATCACTTAATTTTCCATCACATTAAGGACAGGGTGTTTCCTCCCGTGTATATTATTGTTATTTATCTAGGACATGTTGTTTAAAACTGTCCAGTGTTGTGAAATTGTTGTAACTCTAAATGTAACGATCCAGAAATTTCGATCCAGAAACTTCCAGAAAGTTAGGAAAAGAAGAAGAAATAGAAGAAGAAGAAACAGAAAACCAAACCCAAAGTCTCACATTCGCAGTGGATAAAATATAATATCACATAAATAATAGTTATACAAAGGACACTGTACTTGTCAAATTACAATTTAATGTATATCAGAGTTACAACAGCTTTACAATCACAGAACAGATAAATCAATCTGTTTCAGATACTATAATATATCACATCAGAAGCTCTCCATACGTTCCTACTCTCCAGTTCGCCTTTTGAGCTCCAGAACGACCTTACCTGAAAATCTGTAATACTCGTTCTGACCTAAGCATTACATCAAAGTAACACCCAGGTCAGGCTGGAAACCAGCGTGAGTAAAACCAACTAACAAGGAATACAAAAGCATACAACTTATATAAACCCGGGGTAACTTATATCAATTTACAAGTTCACAAGTCGTTAAAGACATTACTCATTTCACACATCAATTCTAAGTGCTAGAACTTAGGTTAAATGGTCCAATTCACTTTAACCATTCCATTTCAGCCTATTGATTTCAGATATCAATTTTCAATGAATCGAAGTGGTTTCGGGTATTTACTAATACCCGACTCCGGTCTCTTCGAATCCAATGTTCTTTGACCCAAGTTATTCAATGAAATACAATTCAAACTTCGTAAATACAGGATTCCATTATACACATCAATGCATTTTGATAGGTGACCATACTACTTCAAACCGCTCAAATCAAACAGTATCATTTACCCATACATATGCAAGGATCCAATAATCACACTAAAAATAATTTAAAATGAATTAGATTAATTTCTTCATCAATATAAATCTTGCTTATATAACTATCAATTAATTATAAACAATTAATTAATCATTCTCTATTTAATCACCTTAACTAATCACCCTTGATTAATTATTCTTTAATTAGACTAAACTAATTATCCTTTTCAAATTGAACCACAATTATTAATCATCCCTAATTAATCTCATCTAGTAATTAACTACCCTTAATTACTTCATTAAATTAATTGAACTCCTTAGTTAATCTCTTTGATTAATCCTGTGATATCCCGGAATTTTTGACAATATCAATTTAATAATCTTTATATAAAATTAAATTGATATTGACAATATTAATTAAAAATGATTTGGTTTGGTTTAATAATCTGAATAAATAAATATTTAATTTGTGATTTGTTTTTTTTAAATGCTAAAATAAATGTTTAAATTATAATGTATATATATTTGTATATATATTATAGTTTATCTTTGTTTGGAATTTAACTTACATGAAAATAAATAAACAAACTTTTCTTTTTAAATTCTAATAAAATATTGAGTAATTAGGAAATTATGTTTTAAATTAATATTAAGCTTTTAAAAATTTATTTAAACTAGTAATTATATGGTTTGTAATATTTAAAATAAGTATTAAATTGTTTAAAATTTGTCTTAGTTTAATTTTTGTTTTAAATTTAAATAAAAGTTGATTTTATTTCTTTTTAAATATTACTTGATATAAATATGATTTAGAAATATTTTATATAAGTCCAAATATAAAATAACATATTATTTAAATTCATTTAAATACAAAAGTGATTTATAATTTCTTTATAAATCATATAAAATTTGTTAAATTGTTATTTTAAGCCATATTAATAAATATACTATTTTTCATAAATATAAAAGGAATTAAAATAAGGAAATAGTATTATCATTTTTAAATTAAATAAGCTGATTTTAATTTTGATTTCAAAAATTAAATTTGAATTGAAATTGTTTTTGAAATTCAAATAATTTGATTCTTTAAAATATTTGTGTAAGTTTTAATTTATAAATTGTTTTATTTACATTTTCTAAAAATAAGAAATTTATATATATCCATTCTAACATAAAATGAATTAAAGAAAACCCTTTATAAACATTTAAATATATAAATAAATTATATAAAAGACAAGTGTTAAGTCTTAAACAAATCTAAGCTACTTGTGTAATTTGTTAAACAAACAAACGACAAGTGTCATTTGATCTTTTCTTTATTTTTATTAAAATATTTTCAGCCTTTTAAAACATTTTCCACTTTTCTTTATTTTCTTTTAAAAATCAAATGCTAGTGAATCAAAGAAACACTTTACTTAAAATCTATAATCCCTCAAAAACAAAACCTGCAGAATTCATTTCAAAAAGCAAATTTAAGATCTAAATCACTCCTCTAACCAATTATCTGAACTCTCTTCAAATTTGTTTAGCGTGAAGACATTCTGTAATTATCAAACCTGAAATGAAATCTCCTCAAACCTGAAAAGAAAATCATGTTTAAACCTGTAACAAGAACATCAACCTGCATTTTCATCCCTGGAATGACCTGCATGCATATGGTTTTGGTCAGAAATTCAAATGCAAGCAATTTCAAGTTTGCATCTCTTTCAAATTGTAAATTTGCAAGCCTGCATACTTGAATCAGAGAATCATACCCCTGCAACAATTAAAATCAGTTGACTAACTTCTCCAAGTTTTAAAATTTGATGGCTCTGTTCTTCAGATTTTAAGGTGAGTAACATTTTTGATTAATAGTTTAAGTTTAACATGGTTTTATGATTTATTTTTGTGATAAGTATGAATGGTGATAAGTAGGTTTCTGCATATATATATATATATATATATATATATATATATATATATATATATATATCTATAAATTGTTAGTAGATACTTTGATAAAATGTGTGAATGTTTATCTTTGATCCTCTGCTTCTCATTTAAAACTCAGTTTTACTTTTAAGTCTATACCTCTATCACTGTATCATGGCATTGATTATGATCAAGTTACAAACAAATTTGTTTGTTAAAAACAAATCTGTAGCATAAGAACTTAAAATAAGGTAAATTGAAATCAAAACTTCTTTGGAAATCAAAATGACCTGAAACATGATGTTGTTTAAAAATATAAATTCCTTAATTTCTTGATTTAAGATTATAAATTGAAAGCCCATATGAAAACATGATTTTTAGTTCAGAAATCATAATATTTAAGTTGTAATTTGGGAAAGCAGTGCTGTGATAGGCTAAAAGATGATTTTGGGAAATTTTAAGGATTTGGAACATTTGGGGGTTTGAAGTTTCTGGTGAATGAAGATTTGTGATCAGGTTCATTATAAAAATTATCAACATTAATGGATAATGTTTGGAATTAGCTGTGATAAGGGTTTTGGGTTCTGTAACCCTAGTTCTTGACCATCTTCAAAATTTGAACCATCCTCTCACTCTGGTTGACCGAGTGTGAAACAATTTTGGGGAAGTGTAGCTGGGAACATGTCAAGGTTGTGGATAAAGTTTCGCTTTAAACAATGGTCGGAGGGAGGTGGAATTGTCATTGACAGGTTTGAGAAGTTATGGGTGTAGTGTGTTACAGGTTTTTAAAAATAGAGGGCTGCTATGTTGAATTTTGGAAAATGGAAGTTCTCTAATGCTTAGGTGATCATGTTGGGTTTAAGGGTGGATGATGGAGGTAGGTGATCATCACTGATGATCGGAAAGTTGGCCATAGTTATGTGCATATGCACAGAGTCATTTTGAAAGGGGTTTTGGTTTTCTGTAAGTTATGGGGAAAGACTCGAGTAGCTTGAAGATATGACTCGAAGTTAAGGCAAAGATGACTCGAAGTAAAATAGCTTTTGACTCGGGTAGTGTTTTTGTTTTCAGGTTGTTCCTGAAACCTGATCTGTTTCATTTTTTTGAATTTTAAGCTAAATTTAAAAATAAACAAGGCAAGTTTAAATCTGAACTTAAAGCAAGATTAAATAATGATGATTTCAAATAGGTTTGAATTTCAGGTTTTGAAATAACAGATTTGCAAAAATAAAATAATTAAAAACTAAACCTGCACAGTTTTATATAAAGTGATTTATAAATCTGGAAATAGGATTTAAAACAAGATTCAAAATTTAGTTTAAACCTGAATTTGAAATCCTGAATTCAAATTTGGAATTTGAATCTGAAAGTTTTCAAAGGGGAATAAGTTGATAAGTTCAAATGTTATAATTAAGTTTGAATATTTTAGTATGTATAACATGTGTTTTATAAAATCTGAAATGAAATTTAAAACAGGGTTTTAAATTTTAATCTTTGAATTTAAATCTGAAGCATGATTTGAATTTTGTTTGTAATGTAAATAATATTTGAATTTAAATGTTTAAATGCCATTTGAAATATTTAAGATATTTTAAATTTAATTGAATATAGGCTAAAGTTAAATTATTCTTTTAAAATTGCTTTAAGAGGTTGGTGATTCTCTAATTTGAAAACTAAAGTGTTTTTAAATACTTAAAATCTTGTTTAAGTTTAAAATTTAATTTCATTTTGATTTTAATTTAAAATGGAATTTAGAAACATTTAAAAGCAAATTTGTTTTTAAATTACTTTGATAATGATAATTAAATCATTAATGAGGTTAATGATTTTTATTAAATTGTTTTGAACTTAATAATTTATTATTTGATCAAGGTAATTAAGTTTATAATTAATTAATTTAATTAATTAATAATTAGGTTAATTAATTAAATAATTAAGGGTTTATTTAATTAATAAAAAGAATTAAGTAAGTTAATTAAACTTGATTAAAGTGTGATTTAGAAATTAATTAAATAAGATTTGATTAATTTAATTAATTAATTGAATTAATAAATCAAGTAATTGATAATTAATTAATTTTTTAATTATCACTTGATTAATTCAATAATTAGAAATTAATTAATGAGTTTTATAAATAAATTAAGAATTAATATTGATTAATTCAATTAATTACTTTGGAAAGTAATTAAAGTTTTGTTATTGGTTAATACAGGTTATTAACTTAATATTATTTTATAATTAATTAATGTAATTAATTTTAATGATTAATTGTATTAATTAATTTAAAGATAATCATTGAGAATTATTTAAGTATAATTGCTTAATGAAGTAATTAAAGAAATTAATTACTGATTGTAATTAATTAAGTTGTGATTAATTAAGTTAATTAATTAAGTTTAATTAATTTAATTTTATCACTGGTTGATTTGAGAAGTAATTACCAATGTAATTAAGAATGAATAATTACTTAGTGAAGTAATTAAGAAAATAAATTACTAGATGTAATTTAATGGAAGAAGTTTTGGAATTCAATTACTTGTAATTTATATGTAATTTGTATGATTGAATAATTACTTAAGGAAGTAATTAATAATTAATTACTTAGTGTAATTAATTTAGGTTTTGCAAATTAAGTTATTTGAGAATGATTAAGAGATGTAATTAATTTCTTAATGTGATTAATCAAGAATGATTAATCAATAGAGATAATTGATAATTAATTTAATGGAGTTATTTTAAATAAAATAATTTGAGATAGTTAATTTAAATAATTAATGATATAATTAAGGATTGATTAATTAAGAACAATTAATCAATGAAGGTATTAGTTAATGTGATTAATTAAGGATTAATTAATTACAGGTTAATACAGGGATTGGTTTGGATTAATTAATTTGTGGAATTAATTAGAGGTTAATTACTTGAATAAAATTAAAGGGTAATTAATCAAGAGGATTAATTAGGGTAACTTGTTAAGAGCAATTAATTGATGTGTAAGCAAGATTTATATAGATGAGTAATTAATTTAATTCATTTTAAATTAATTAAGGAAGAAGTAATGTAACAACCCGCATATTTATCGATTCTATATTTAAATATTTTATTTAAATATTTCATCGTTCATCGGATTTTGGTCCGAAAACCTACTTTTTGCAAACAGTCGAATTGGGACTCGAGACCACTTCCATTGAGTTTAAAGTGCCGTTTGTGACCTTTTTGAGTATAAGCTTCGATATGTTTGGAGTTATTCAAGTTTTGCTACCTTTTAACTTTGGGTTTGGGTTTGGTTCAGCCCTATGTCTAACTTATACTCAAATCTGAACCACTCCCCCCCATTAACTCTCACTTTCTCCTCTTTTCAGTTCTAAAGCATCAATGGTGGGAGAGATGGGAAATTAAAACTCCAAGCCCTAGTTTTCTTTTGCAAATCAAACTCTAGCTCCAAAATAATAGAAGAACCCATTGGTAAGCTTCTCTTCATATTCTCCAACTCATTCTCTTAATCAATTTCAGAAATTCCTAAACCTAATTTGGGAAATATTTCTCTTTTAAGCTTGGAATCAAGCTTCTTGAGTTGGATTTGAAGAGTGGTTGATTCTTCTTTGCTTTCAAGCTTCTTCTTTAATCGTTTGGATTCAAAGATGAGATTTTTATCTCACGTCTTAGTCTATAATTATCTTCGATTGTTATGTATGAATTCCTAACACTTATTCTTGTGCAATTGATTTTGTTTTGGATTGATTTGGTGTATATTCCAATTTTTGGTGTTTTGAAATCAAAATCTATGAAAATCCTTTTATGGATATTTGGACATTGATATTTGAGGCGTATCGAAGAGTCGTTAAGGCTGGGTTGTCGCTTGGCGTAAATCCTTAGTCGTTGTCGCTCGATCGATCGCTTCCGGTATCCGTTTGGCCATTTTTGGCCTAGGTTCAGGGAATGCCCTGAACCCTTCATTCAAACGTCTGAAACGTAATATTCAGACGTCTGAATATTGTTCTGGAAAGATTTCTATTCCCAGATTCAGACGTCTGAATATATGATTTCAGACGTCTGAATTGGTTCATTTGGAACCAGAGAGGAAATAGGCTAAAAAGTGCCTATTTCAGACGTCTGAAATCAAAGATTCAGACGTCTGAATTCTATTTTTGGAAAATATTTATTTTCCAGATTCAGACGTCTGAATCCTTTATTTCACACGTCTGAATCTGCACTCTTTTGCCTATTTGCCTATTTGCTTGAGAATTCCAACTTTAATCGATTCGTGTTGATTCCCTTTTGTTATTATCACTTATTATCGACTTTGATGACATTTCCTTCGTGATTTTAGGGAATATTCGTTTTGATGGATTCGGTATCGATTTCTTTGGATTTTATTCACGTCTTCGAATGTGAATTTTAGTGATTGATTGTTCTTACAATCTTCTTTGTGATTTGTCACTTTAAAAATATAAAGGTTTCAATACTAGTAGTAAATATCAAAATTCTTTCATTAAAACGATTTCAACACTATTTTACTACAAAGCTCGTTTCTTAAACCACTTTCCAAATCTATTAGTATATACAAGCCTTTACCTCACTCATATGAGAAATTGAATTAAACGGCTTAGTAAAACAAGTGGTATGAAACGCTTGCGTTTGCTTTGTCGGTTAACTCTTGGACTTGTTCGATTGAACCTTTTTGTGACAATTTTCTAGTGGAGATCTACAATTTGTTCGTAAATATTTAAGTTAAGCTAGTGGTTATGGGACATGAAGCTAAGCTCATATATTTACTATCTTACTATAATTGACACTTCTTGATGATCATGACGGTCATTTTTATGATTTAGACTAGCAATTGTGCGATGTCTCTTTGTCTATGAGGCTAGACTAGACACCATCTGTGGGATTCCGACTCACACATACCTCTTTGTCCATATGGAGGACTGTACCTCATTTTTATTGAGCTTTGACTCACCAGGAGGAGCTTCGGCTCAAAGTCCGTAATGGGGGACTATACCCTGTCAGTAGGAGTTTTGACTCACCAGGAGGAGCTTCGGCTCAAAGTCCGCAATGGGGGACTATGCCCTGTCAGGAGGAGTTTTGACTCACCAGGAGCTTCGGCTCAAAGTCCTCAATGGGGGACTATACCCTGTCTGGAGGAGCTCCGGCTCATTTTTCTGGGATTGGCCATCCTTTTCTTGTGATTTCTGGATTTCTAATTATTGGTTTCTGGAATTTATGTGTCACTAACTTTTACGATTGGCATTGATAAGTATGTCATTTACTGTGGCTTGGTGAATGAAATAAAGAATATGATATTCTTTTTGGTGCTATGAGATTCTTGAGATATTTGTATGATTTTCCTTTGTTGATTTTTCTATGTATGCTTGTCACAGTATGACATTTTTGGTTATCATACGTTTTTACTACATCTCTTCTTATATCTCATTTTATCTTATAATTATAGCTGCACTAATCCGTTTATTATTTTCTTATTAAATAATACTCGGGTCAGACCGAGATGTTACAGGTGCTTCTGCTTGACTTCTCACTTGGGATTGACTTCTCTGAATTTTGGCTAACTACTTAGATTAGTAGTTTAGTTTTATTGTATACACTTGAGTTATGGACTCATAGTTATATTCTTTTGTATAACACGTGTTGCTATTCTTTTGTATTATTGTGGATCTTTTTGACCACTACTCTGATATACACTTCCATGTGTTAGTTATATATTCATATCTTCTTCCGCCTTTGTGATATGAATTATCTGTGACTGATTTGTGTTATGTTTATTTCTATATTTGTTTCCGAAGATTATATATAGCCACTGTGTAGTAGCTTTGAGTTTGTGTCGGCATGTCGGATTTCCTATTGATATGAAACGCATGTTATATTTTATCTGGCATATCGGTGCTCGCAAAAAGCACTTACACGGATGGTCGCTCCTCAACAGCCTTATTCTCTATGCTAGTTGACAGCATTACACCGTAGTGTTCTTGGCTAGCGTGGGTATAGAGGTGGGGCGTCACAGCTTGGTATCAGAGCCAAACTTCGGAACAATGTAGAATAATCTAGCAAGGATCATGTCCTAAGTCTTTCTTAGGAGTTGTTCCTTAGGATTTAATTCGAGTCTTCGTACCGATTCATCCTATTTTCTTTATGATTCCTTGTTTTATCTATCAAGATTGCTTCATATTCATTTTGTGAATAACCTTCTTCTTCTTCCTTCTTTCTTTCTTAAGGAAGAGAAATGGTTAGACCTGGCAGTCCTAGCGCTGGTCAATCCAGTAGCCCTTCTCTGGATGGCCCATTCATGTCTGCCCAACAACTTTTGGATCTTGTAAAGAATCAAGAGTTTATCTGTGCTTTGAGTAAGAACCCCGAAATGGTTCTACCATTGAAACTTGAAGTTTCTTTCAATCAGCTTGTGGATGTTACTCTTCTTCATGGAGAGGTTGGTAAAGGAAGTGTTTGTGATATTGGGACTTCCAAGAAGAGGCATATTAAGTTCAAGAGCCTTAATCCCAATAAGAGAATGAAGCAAACTACTTTTGTAGCAAAGACTCCAATCCCTAATCGTGGAGAATGCTACAATTGTGGCTCTAGGGACCACTATATAAATAAGTGTCCCAGACCTGTCTCTTGTCGCTATTGCAAAGACTCGGGTCATCTTTTATCTGCATGTCCCAAACTTTTGAACAAGGACATGAGAAAGCTAAATATTGTGCAAGTCCCTAACAACTCTTCTCTTGGTCAAGGTATTTTTCACTCAATCCTTGATGGCATTGTTTTATTTCGTGATCTTCTTATTTGAGTTCTTTTTGATATAGGTTCCATCTCATTATTTTTATATCAAAAGAACTTGTTGATTCTTTTTCTTTGAAAATATTTTGGGCTCGATGACTTCTTTGGGAGTTGCGAATCTGGTTGGTGGATCCGCAACACTCAATTTGCTTTCTATTGATGTCGAAATTATTTTATGTGATTTTTCTTTCCGAGCCGATTTTTACTTAGGCTTCGGAATTGATTTTTGTAAGGATTGGCTCAATCGTTGTGAAGCCCATATCCTATTTTCCATGTGGACTATTCACCTGCGACATTTTCTATCTGTTAAGCAGATTTTTAATTTTTCTTGAGATTCCGATTTCAAATTCTTGAAGGCATCATTTTATTCTTTATGCCCTCAAGATGAGAAAAGTGTTATTTCTCTTATCTAAATAATTTGTGAAACTTTTCCGGTATTTTTGAGTTTGTCTTAGGATTATCACCTAAGAAATCTTTTGTGTGGTGTTAAGGTCTTTCTAGTTCGACCTTGCCACCGATTTTCATTTGGCTACGAGTTGCGGAAGTTAGCATTCCATTTACCACATTCCGCACTCGTTATGATTCTTATGAATGCCTTATTATATCATTCAGTTTGTCCAGCTTATTTCATCCATTTTATGAATCGAGTATTTTACGAATATCTCGATGACTCCATTCTAGTATTTATTGATTTTGGATTTGCAAATCTTTTTCATAAGATTTATTTATAAGTACAATTGGATTTTTGATCTTAAACGAGTAAAGAATATTCTCAAAACTTTTAAGAGATATTTTCATCATATAGAAGATGATTTTGTGATTGTATTGCCCGTTGAGTGCTTTAAGAATTTTGGTCGATGCGCTTGAACAACGTTATCGATAGGAATTTCCTAAACGCTTTGATGAGACAATCAGACACGATATATTGACTTGTAAAATGTAAATTTTTCTAGAAAGGTTTCTACATAGAGATAATTGTCATTTTGAAAGTTTTAGCTTTTCGGGAAAGAAGATTATTTGAAAGAATTATTTTCCGATACTCTTATTCTTGTGTTTTCCAAAGGGAACCAAGACTTTACCTTTTATACCAATGCTAATCGTATTGGTTTGGATGCCGTTCTCTTGCAAAAGATGATGTGCTATCACTTGTGCTTCTAAATCATTAAAAGTCGATCGAGACTAGGTATGCCACTCGTGACCTAGTGCTCGCGGCTATTGTTTTTGTTTTTAGAATTTGGCATCATTATTTTTAGGGGAGAAATTTGTTCTCCACCTCGATCATAAATCTTTGGAGTATTTATTTTCTCATAAGCAACTTCATATCGACTCGAGTTGCTTACATCTCATGATCTTGATATTCTTTATACTCCCGGAAAGGAGAATCGTGTTGCCTATGCACTTTGTCGTAAGCAACAAGTGGTTGATGCTTTGATGATGTCTGAATGGAATTATCTTTTTATTAATTTCATCGGACGTTTTGATATACTTCGTTTTATTGAGCTTTATCTCATTCCTTTTATGGACTAGTGTCCGGTGTTCTTTTATGGTGTTCGGTTCATCAGATGTACTGTTATTATACTACATCGATGTTTCGTCTTATCTGGATCAATGGATGTACCATTATTATACTACATCGTTGTTCCGGTTTATCGGTTCATTGGACGTAACATTTTTGTACTACATCGGTGTTCCAAATTATTCGAGTTTCTAGTTTCTCGGGCGTACCGTTTCTGTACTACGCCAATGCACTGGCTCAAGTTTCTGCTATTCTTGGCGTTTTCTGCGTCTTTTAACTATGGAAATGCTTTTACGTTTCCTATTTTATTCTTGAGCCCGGTGATATTGAGGAAATTGAAGTTTCACCAGATTCGACTTAGGAGTTATATTCTATTCGCATCATTGCTTCAGAGGTTGAGTGCCTTCGAAATAAAGATGTTCTTTTTGTGAGAGTTCAATGGTTCTCAAATCCTAAGGATTGCTCTTTGGAATCCAGAGAATTCACCGTGCGATCCCGCTCAGGCTTACTCTTTCATGCTCTTTATGGTGAACTTCCTATTTAAAATTTCTTTTGTGTTGATATGCTTTTATGGTTGTTACTCTTTATTTTCTTCTTAAGTATTGCGAGGACGCAATTTCTTTAAGGAGGGGAGTCTGTAACAAACCGCATATTTATCGATTCTATATTTAAATATTTTATTTAAATATTTCATCGTTCGTCGGATTTTGGTCCGAAAACCTACTTTTTGCAAACAGTCGAATTGGGACTCGAGACCACTTCCACTGAGTTTAAAATACCGTTTAAGACCTTTTTGAGTATAAGCTTCGATATGTTTGGAGTTAGTCAAGTTTTGCTACTTTTTCACTTTGGGTTTGGGTTTGGTTCAGCCCTATGTCTAACTTATACTCAAATCTGAACCACTCCCCCCCATTCACTCTCACTTCCTCCTCTTTTCATTTATAAAGCATCAATGGTGGGAGAGATGGGAAATTAAAACTCCAAGCCCTAGTTTTCTTTTGCAAATCAAACTCTAGCTCCAAAATAATAGAAGAACCCATTGGTAAGCTTCTCTTCATCTTCTCCAACTCATTCTCTTAATCAATTTCAGAAATTCCTAAACCTAATTTGGGAAATATTTCTCTTTTAAGCTTGGAATCAAGCTTCTTGAGTTGGATTTGAAGAGTGGTTGATTCTTCTTTGCTTTCAAGCTTCTTCTTCAATCGTTTGGGTTCAAAGGTGAGATTTTTATCTCACATCTTAGTCTATAATTATCTTCGATTTTAGGTACGAATTCCTAACACTTATTCTTATGCAATTGATTTTGATTTGGATTGATTTAGTGTATATTCCAATTTTTGGTGTTTTGAAATCAAAATCTATGAAAATCCTTTTATGGATATTTGGACATTGATATTTGAGGCGTATCGAAGAGCCGTTAAGGCTGGGTTTTCGCTTGGTGTAAATCCTTAGTCGTTGTCGCTCAATCGATCGCTTCCGGTATCCGTTTGGCCATTTTTGGCCTAGGTTCAGGGAATGCCCTGAACCCTTCATTCAAACGTCTGAAACGTAATATTCAGACGTCTGAATATTGTTCGGGGAAGATTTCTATTCCCAGATTCAGACGTCTGAATATATGATTTCAGACGTCTGAATTGGTTCATTTGGAACCAGAGAGGAAATAGGCTAAAAAGTGCCTATTTCAGACGTCTGAAATCAAAGATTCAAACGTCTGAATTCTGTTTTTGGAAAATATTTATTTTCCAGATTCAGACGTCTGAATCCTTTGTTTCAGACGTCTGAATCTGCACTCTTTTGCCTATTTGCCTATTTGCTTGAGAATTCCAACTTTAATCGATTCGTATTGATTCCCTTTTGTTATTATCACTTATTATCGACTTTGATGACATTTCCTTCGTGATTTTACGGAATATCCGTTTTGATGGATTCGGTATCGATTTCTTTGGATTTTTTTCACGTCTTCGAATGTGAATTTTAGTGATTGATTGTTCTTACAATCTTCTTTGTGATCTGTCACTTTAAAAATATAAAGGTTTCAATACTAGTAGTAAATATCAAAATTATTTCATTAAAACGATTTCAATACTATTTTACTACAAAGCTCGTTTCTTAAACCGCTTTCCAAATCTATTAGTATATACGAGCCTTTACCTCACTCGTATGAGAAATTGAAATTAACGGCTTAGTAAAACAAGTGGTATGAAACGCTTGCGTTTGCTTTGTCGGTTAACTCTTGGACTTGTTCGATTGAACCTTTTTGTGACAATTTTCTAGTGGAGATCTACAATTTGTTCGTAAATATTTAAGTTAAGCTAGTGGTTATGGGACATGAAGCTAAGCTCATATATTTACTATCTTACTATAATTGACACTTCATGATGATCATGTCGGTCATTTTTATGATTTAGACTAGCAATTGTACGATGTCTCTTTGTCTGTGAGGCTAGACTAGACACCATCTGTGTGATTCCGACTCACACATGCCTCTTTGTCCACGTGGAAGACTGTACCTCATTTTTATTGAGCTTTGACTCACCAGGAGGAGCTTCCGCTCAAAGTCCGCAATGGGGGACTATACCCTGTCAGGAGGAGTTTTGACTCACCAAGAGGAGCTTTGGCTCAAAGTCCGCAATGGGGGACTATACCCTATCAGTAGGAGTTTTGACTCACCAGGAGGAGCTTCGGCTTAAAGTCCGCAATGGGGGACTATACCCTATCAGGAGGAGTTTTGACTCACCAGGAGCTTCGGCTCAAAGTCCTCAATGGGGGACTATACCCTGTCTGGAGGAGCTCCGGCTCATTTTTCTGGGATTGGCCATCCTTTTCTTGTGATTTCTAGATTTCTAATTATTGATTTCTGGAATTTATGTTTCACTAACTTTTACGATTGGCATTGATAAGTATGTCATTTACTGTGGCTTGGTGAATGAAATAAAGAATATGATATTCTTTTTGGTGCTATGAGATTCTTGAGATATTTGTATGATTTTCCTTTGTTGATTTTTCTATGTATACTTGTCGTAGTATGACATTTTTGGTTATCATACGTTTTTACTACATCTCTTCTTATATCTCATTTTATCTGATAATTATAGCTAGACTAATCCGTTTATTATTTTCTTATTAAATAATACTCGGGTCAGACTGAGATGTTACAGGTGCTTCTGCTTGACTTCTCACTTGGGATTGACTTCTCTGACTTTTGGCTAACTACTTAGATTAGTAGTTTATTTTGTTGTATACACTTGAGTTATGGACTCATAGTTGTATTCTTTTGTATAGCATGTGTTGCTATTCTTTTGTATTATTGTGGATCTTTTTGACCACTACTCTGATATACACTTTCATGTGTTAGTTATATATTCAAATCTTCTTCCGCCTTGTGATATGAATTAACTGTGACTGATTTGTGTTATGTTTATTTCTATATTTGTTTCCGAAGATTATATATAGCCACTGTGTAGTAGCTTTGAGTTTGTGTCGACATGTCAGATTTCCTCTTGAGATGAAACGCATGTTATATTTTATCCGGCATATCGGTGCTCGCACAAAGCAATTACACGGATGGTCGCTCCTCAACAGCCTTGTTCTCCGTGCTAGTTGACAGCATTACACCGTAGTGTTCTTGGCTAGCGTGGGTATAGAGGTGGAGCGTCACAAGTAATTAATTTAATTTATTTTATATTAATTATAGAATGGTGATTTAATAAGTAACTGCTTATGAATGATGATTGATATTATTTACCCTGAATGGTTGAGATCTCAGTTATGAGATAAATGATGTTTTGTGATTTGGATGTTATGTTTGCATTGAGTTGATATTATGAATTATCTGTTTGAGTTGATATTATTGATTATCTATTGTGATGTTGAGAATTATCTATCTGTGTGTATATAGATAATATTAAGTCGAATTGTTTTAAACATTAAAACAACATGGACCTAAAAGACACGCTTTGGATTTCGATGAGACCAGGATCAGGTTTCCATATTTGGATATCCGAAAACCACATCGATCCAAATTAACGATAGGTCGTGAATCTTATGTGAAGAGTGAAGACTCGAGGTGTAAGAACTATACGTCAGTATAACTTTATGGGTGATTCCGTAATGAGTTTGACGGAACTAGTTCTTATAGGTTCGAGAGGAAGATTCAGAGTGCAAGGGTTATCGTCGTTAACTCTGAGGGTGATTCCAAAATGAGTGTAACGAGATAATGCCTTCGGTTTCGTTCGAACCCAGAACGAACTTGTATGGATTGAATGCTTTCAGAACATCGTCAGGTGGACGATGAGCATTCTAAGAGATGTGTTCTCTAAAGGTAATCGTAGCCTCAAGCCTCATCAACCGAGAATGGCTAAAACAGGGGAGGTGCAGCAAGGCTTCGTGGGTAGCTCCCACTGGAGAGCGAGATTGATCCCTGTCTAGAGGTCCCTTTATAATCGGCTATGTGGACAGTTGGTTGCAAACAACTGTGGGGTTGTCTCATTCGGAACTGTTCAATAAGAAATGGTTCCATCCTGTGTTGTAGGGGAGTGGGAGTACTCCTCGGTATGGTGATCTAGGCCATGTATTGTGACGGGCGGTACCCCACTAGCCCTGCCATTGTATGGAATCCAAAATCAAATAAGTGTCGTACGTATTAGTTGTGCCCAACTATGTTGGAACGTGAGATGTAAGCATTCCAGCTAT
Source organism: Allium cepa (assembly GCA_030765085.1). Lineage (NCBI taxonomy): Eukaryota > Viridiplantae > Streptophyta > Magnoliopsida > Asparagales > Amaryllidaceae > Allium > Allium cepa. The sequence continues at coordinate 759,050,082 of CM060937.1, read as the reverse complement.
TTCTGTATTTTACTTGAAAACCCTAGACACTATTATAATATCATCGGATTTCCTATCAAATGTTTTGGTTAGCGTAAGGTAAAAACTTTTCCATGTTTATATGTGGGAAGTCTTATGTGATACCTTTTCTTTTCAAATGGTTTTTAAAGTTAAGAAACTTTAACCTGTTACTCACACCAGACCCATGTCTGACCCGGAGTTTATATTTGTTTTCTTAAACTCTTGGGTACTCAAATTTTTACGAGTAGCCAAGGGATTCAGGTTAGCTTTGGCGTATAATGGAGGAGCAATGGAGCAGGAGGCTTCTTCGTTGTAGATATATAGTTCCGTTGTGTGTTCTCTGTGTTGTGATTGTATTATGTTGTAAATACTAGACAGGTGTTTATAACTGTCTAGTATATGTGATGTGTATGCTGTGTATCTCTGATTGGTATTGTATGTTATTCAAATACTTATGTTATTAATATAATTTATTCGTTCCGCTGTTGAGATTCTTGTGTTGTTTCTTCTTTCTCTTCGTTCTTTTCTTCTTCTATCCCTTTCTTTCTTAATTGATGATGTGATTTTCTGGGAGAAGAAAGTCGGGTCGTCACAGGTGGCATCAAAGCATTAGCTTGAGTGAATACCTAGGCTCTGTAGTAGTGTCTTTCTTGAGAGAGCGTATTTGTAATTTTTAAATATATATATATATATATATATATATATATATATATTTCTACCTATCTGTTGGGTTACCTGTTCAGGTTTTCCAATATAAGTTATAAAGGTAGATGGGGTAGTAGTGTGTGTAACACGATTACTACCAATGGTTGAAGTATGATGTTAGGTTGAAATCTGTCGAGACTGTAGACCTAATACCGTCTCGAGTAAGTTCTGTAGTGATGAAGGACTTCATTAATCTCTGAAGGTTACCTGTAAAGGTTCGGAGTTCATTTCTGAAGTTGATGAGTAGAGTTTGGATCTGTTGTGGCTGAGTTCAGCAGGGTGTTTTTATGTGGTTTGGAGTCCGAGTTTCTCGAAGAGCTTTGTATGGGAATTCTTTAGCATTGATATCAGCAGTGCAGCTCAGAGCGTGCTGTGTGTTGGTAGGATTTTCTGGCTTAGCAGTTTTCTAGAGATGGAGTTCAGAAGCAGTAGAGTGAATACATTTCTTAGATGGATTGGTAAGACCAGCATAAGCTGTTCTGATTGGTAAAGAAAGAACAGTTCTCTTTGGAATTAGATTGAGTTGATCGCAAAAGCGACTTGCGATGATTGGGTATTCTCATGGATTGTTGGAATTTTTATGAATATTTTCAGAGAAGCCAGAGTTTGTCTTCATCTAGATATTCAGTGGTGCTCGTGGTTCTACTACTTGAAGGTTGGTTTCTTGAGATGGAGTTTGTTAAAGCAACTCAGGATTTGAGGAACTTCTGAGTTTTCTCTTGGTTATTAGAGATCTTCTTGGTTTTTCTATTTAGTTTTTCTTGTGTTTTTCATCAGCATTCTTTTCTACTCCAGATCAGAGTTGTGCAGCGGAAGCAGTTGGGGAGTGCATCTGTTTTTCTTTTCCGGATAGGAGAAGTTGTTTCTTCTGATGATGGTGAGAGGAGTTGTTCTTGATCTTGATTGATCGTGGAGGATCATTCTGATGAATTGGATTTGGTCTAGTTTGTTTCTTGAGACATCAACAAGGATTAAGCTGATCAGGTAGGATGTAGGCAGCCCGAGATCGTCCGAAGGGCTTTGTGGATCTGAAGTCTGGTTTTGGATAAGTTTCTCAGTTTTTAGGAGCTATAAATTTTGGTAAGGTTGGGTAAGCTAGCTCTGAGAGGATTTCTTCTGTGTTCTATTTTGAATAAGTGTTTAATTTTTCTGGATTGAATTGCCAGTATGGACAACTGTAATTCGATGAGTTTCAAGTATCTCTGAGGGAGTACGTGTATGATCTATTTCTGGTTTTGAAATTAGCTGTTCGGGGAGATTTGGTTGTTTAGTCAGACTCGTCTATAGTCTGATGTCTTGTTCAGTTATAGATATAGATAAGTAGGAGTTCTGTAACTCAGTAGTGTTGATTGTTTGGGTTCTATAGAGCGAGTAACCCGGTGTTTACTTGGGAAACTCGAGGAAACTCTATCCAGAATTTTGTCCGGATAGTTAATTTTGTTTTACTGGATGAATGGATTGCTATGGTTGTTAGCATATGTTTGATATATGCTTGGTTTTAAAAATTAAAATCTAAAGTAGGTTATTAAATTAACTTTGTTTTAAATTTCGGGGACGAAATTCTTTTAAGGGGGAAGGAATGTGATATCCCGGAATTTTTGACAATATCAATTTAATAATCTTTATATAAAATTAAATTGACATTGACAATATTAATTAAAAATGATATGATTTGGTTTAATAATCTGAATAAATAAATATTTAATTTGTGATTTGTTTTTTTTAAATGCTAAAATAAATGTTTAAATTATAATGTATATATATTTGTATATATATTATAGTTTATCTTTGTTTTGGAATGTAACTTACATGAAAATAAATAAATAAACTTTGGTTTTTAAATTCTAATAAAATATTGAGTAATTAGGAAATTATGTTTTAAATTAATATAAAGCTTTCAAAAATTTATTTAAACTAGTAATTATATGGTTTGTAATATTTAAAATAAGTATTAAATTGTTTAAAATTTGTCTTAGTTTAATTTTTGTTTTAAATTTAAATTAAAGTTGATTTTATTTCTTTTTAAATGATACTTGATATAAATATGATTTAGAAATATTTTATGTAAGTCTAAATATAAAATAACATATTATTTAAATTCATTTAAACATAATAGTGATTTATAATTTCTTTATAAATCATATAAAATTTGTTAAATTGTTATTTTAAGCCATATTAATAAATATACTATTTTTCATAAATATAAAAGGAATTAAAATAAGGAAATAGTATTATCATTTTTAAATTAAATAAAATTATTTTAATTTTGATTTCAAAATTTTAATTTGAATTGAAATCGTTTTTGAAATTCAAATAATTTGATTCTTTAAAATATTTGTGTAAGTTTTAATTTATAAATTGTTTTATTTACATTTTCTAAAAATAAGAAATTTATATATATCCATTTTAACATAAAATGAATTAAAGAAAATCCTTTATAAACATTTAAATATATAACTAAATTATATAAAAGACAAGTGTTAAGTCTTAAACAAATCTAAGCTACATGTGTAAATTTTTAAACAAACAAATGACAAGTGTCATTTGATCTTTTCTTTATTTTTATTAAAATATTTTCAGCCTTTTAGAACATTTTCCACTTTTCTTTATTTACTTTTAAAAATCAAATGCTAGTGGGTCAAAGAAACACTTCACTTAAAAATCTGAAATCCCTCAAAAACAAAACCTGCAGCATTCATTTCAAAAAGCAAATTAAGATCTAAATCACTCCTCTAACCAATTATCTGAACTCTCTTCAAATTTGTTTAACCTGAAGACATTCTGTAATTATCAAACCTGAAATGAAATCTCCTCAAACCTGAAAAGAAAATCATGTTTAAACCTGTAACAAGAACATCAACCTGCATTTACATCTCTGGAATGACCTACATGCATATGGTTTTGGTCAGAAATTCAAATGCAAGAAATTTCAAGTTTGCATCTCTTTCAAATTGTAAATTTGCAAGCCTGCATACTTGAATCAGAGAATCATACCCCTGCAACAATTAAAATCAGTTGACTAACTTCTCCAAGTTTTAAAATTTGATGGCTCTGTTCTTCAGATTTTAAGGTGAGTAACATTTTTGATTAATAGTTTAAGTTTAACATGGTTTCATGATTTATTTTTGTGATAAGTATGAAGGGTGATAAGTAGGTTTATGCATATATATATATATATATATATATATATATATATATATATATATATATATAAATTGTCAGTAGATACTTTGATAAAATGTGTGAATGTTTATCTTTGATGCCCTTCTTCTCATTTAAAACTCAGTTTTACTTTTAAATTTATACCCCTGTCACTGTATCATAGCATTGATTATGATCAAGTTACAAACAAATTTGTTTGTTAAAAATAAATCTGTAGCATAAGAAAGGTAAATTGAAATCAAAACTTCTTTGGAAATCAAAATGACCTAAAACATGATGTTGTTTTAAAATATAAATTCCTTAATTTCTTGATTTAAGATTATAAATTGAAAGCCCATATGAAAACATGATTTTTAGTTCAGAAATCATAATATTTAAGTTGTAATTTGGGAAAGCAGTGCTGTGATAGGCTAAAGGATGATTTTGGGAAATTTTAAGGATTTGAAACATTTGGGGGTCTGAAGTTTCTGGTGAATGAAGATTTGTGATCAGGTTCATTATAAAAATTATCAACATTAATGGATAATGCTTGGGATTAGGTGTGATAAGGGTTTTGGGTTCTGTAACCCTAGTTGTAACTACCCGCCGCTCTGACCGCCTCTAGTCGGTAATTAAACCAACTAGAAACGTTCAAAATGACAGATTGTTAGTCAGTTTATAGAGTTTAAACAGAATCAGCCACAGAATAACATAATATTGTTCATAAATGAATTTTTCTTTTATATACAGAGTTTGTACAATGCATTAAATTTTTATACAGCGGAATATATCTTTTATTAATACAAGAAAAATCTCTTTAAAACTTTAGTGAATGCCGAAATCCCCTCTCTCTAACTTCGCGGCCTGAGAATCTTCAAGCTGCAAAAATACTCGGTCTGACCCGAGTATTATATTCAAAAGAAAATAATACACAGGTCAGTCTAATTCAAACTCAGTTATTAGTGCATAAAGGCAATAATAATTAACAATTAGATGACAGTCAAATATAATTTTCCTATCCGATCCTTTAACAAGAAATCGGATAACGGTAAATGTAACACTTAACAGTGTTAAACATCAATTCAGTAGATTCAGATTATCAACGAGATAGATGAAGGGATTATTGATGAAGATAATTTAGAAAACAATCAAAATTTGCCTAAACGGCAATTAACAACAAAATCATCAAAATTGATTCAAAATATATTGAATTTGCATCATAAAATAATTTTCATCAAAGAAAACATCAATTTAAACATTAAATTTGGTAGGGCTGCAGTACACACACGCGCGTACGGCCTCGCCACATTTAAAATGTCAACTCCGTGGCTGCAGTTCACGCTTGCGTGCACTGCCTCGCCACTACCGTAATGAAATATGCAAAAAATCATAAATCAAAACAAATAGGATATCAATAAAAATCAATATCGTGTGGCTGCAGTTCACGCTTGCGTGCACTGCCTTGCCACTATCGTGACGATATACTCAAAAAGTCAACGAACCAAAATCAATGAAGGTTCAAATATCGATTCAAAGTGTCGATACTACGTGGCTGCAGTGGCACACACGCGTGCGCTGCCTCGCCACAACAACTTGTGAAATAAAGCAAGTTTCCAAACAACTTGTGAAATAAAGCAAGTTTCCAAACAACTTATTACTGCACACTTCAACAAGTGTAAAATTTTCATAAAAATGAACTGCAGTCATTACTAGGACACAAGGGCAACCTGCCACGAGAATGCAGTCACCACAAGATCCTACATGAAAACACTCAAAACTGTCGAGCATCAATTTAAACACAACTGAATTCAAGTGAAATGCAACTATACACCTAAAGTCAAAATGATCAAGGCAACAAACCCAGATCCAAGCATACACACAAATGTGCATAGGGCAACCAGACCATCAAAGTGCAGACAAAATGAAATCAGTGCCAACAGTACTGACAGCAACTCCATCAAGTCGTGATTCAAACCCCAAAATAAAATCAGAGATGTCAACAAGTATGTAAACTACAAGTCAACAAATGAATTTCAAAGTGATCAAGGTCATCTGCAACATTTTATACAACAAATCAAACTGCAGTCATCATAAAGGCACAAAGGCACAAAGGCCATACTCAAACCAAGATCAAGTTATAAGAACGAAACCCAAAAATGCATATACTTATGTTAACATAAGTATATACACCCTGCAATTATAAGTACAGATGGCTCCACTAACTAGAATATATAATGAAACCGAAGTGCACTTAAATGCATGAGGATAATTATACAAGAGCCACTGCAGCCCAACATAAAGTTTGAACACTTACAACTGAATCAAACTCAACTACAAATGCACATCAACAATAATTCAAGCTTGGTACAATTCCAACCATATATGTACACAAACATACACATGTATGCATGTACATATATGCAGATTTGAATAATAGGTGACAAAGCAAGGTCACAACTCATCAACAATCGAAACAAGTAACTGAGAGAAATAAATTCAAGTCGAAGAGCTACAGAGATGTACTCAGGGAAGGATATGAAAAGTACACAGCAACAAAGGCTTTTGAATACAGGCAGTGCAACAGCACCAAACAAAGAAGATGATCGATACTTATGAATACAGACAGTCCAGGTCAGAACAACATCAAAACCAGTGATGCAACTATAATGCAACAATACCAAGGTGATACATGATGAACCTGACTCTATATAACCAGATGAACAAGGCATAGCAGGTGATCGAACAAGAGAACAATGTTAACAAAGACCAGATAATAGTGAAGTACGACATCACTAACAAATGCAAGGTCAAAAATCAAGTAGCATCTGTTCTTATCGGTTTAAAAAAACAAAGATTGGGTAGAGTCTGTTCTTATTAAAATTTTTTTTTAACAATACTATATCTTGATAGTATCTGTTCTTATTAGTTTTAAAAAGACAAATATCAAATACAACAGTATCCAACTTCAAAGATACAACAGTGAAGGAAACTGCATCACAGCAGTATGAAAAAGGTGCAGACAAATCATACAAACACACAATTGCAATGCTCAAGTGAAGGATGAAATGCAACTCAAGATTACAGAGTGCAGTTAATGGTAATACAACTATATACATACATGAATGTATGTATACAGATGATTAGTCCCGAAAGTACAGAGCAAACAGGGGATGAGTACAACATGAAGCAGTGCAGACTACCATGATCAAAGTGCAACAGAGAAACATAAGATATATGTATACAAATGGTCAAGTGAAGCATTTGTGTCAAAGCAAACAAAAATGCAAACTTTCAGTGCAACGGCAATGTACCATATAATGCAGCTACAAGTACAACAGAGAAGATGGCCAGAGACGAAGCTCACAAGGGCCAGAAGATCGTAAGTCTCATTTTATATGAAATTGATTAAATCAAAGAAAACAACATCCAAGCAATGGCGATGGCCGAAGTCATCAAAACCCATACACAAAAAAAAACCAAAGTCGACAGTTCAAAATCATCATTTACTTAAAATTAGATGTGAGTGAAAATTTAATCATTCACTTTTGCAAAGCGAAGTAGTTCAGAGACGAAACAATAGAAATTCGAAGAAAAACGAGCGAATTGAAAAATACCAGAGAAAACTTCAACATTTAAACTAAATTACACGAAAGAGAATAAAATCAAAAGAATTAGGGAGCTCGAATTAGATGTGAGTGAGAGCTTCACTCACCTTACACCGAAGCGGTCGCGAATTGGAATCGAAGTCGAAACCCTAGTTGTTGAAGGAAGACGAAGAACGAGCGACTCGTGCGACAATTAGAGAGAGGCCGCCATTTTTTCTTTATTTCGTATGCTGATTAGGGTTTTCGAATGAGAAAAGGGGGCTTCGTGTTTTTAAGCAGAAGGGGTCGTGATTTTAGCGTGATGAAAGGCAGGGTTTTAGGCGTAAATTAAGGCGTGTTTACAGCTGATCAAAGTAAGGTAATGTATACCTTATTTTTATATTTATTTTATTTATCTTTTCTTATTTATTATTTTAAATTCAATTGTTTTGTTTAAAATTATCTTGTTAAAATTTTAACTAGTATATTCTTTATTTTTATTATATATATATTTTTATTTTTATTTTTATTTTGAATTAAATTTTGTTTTGTATAAATTTTTTTTTCTTTAAATAAACTTATAAACGTTTTACAGTTCAACATCAATTTATAAGTTTACATAAATATAATTCGTAAATCCAAACTATTTTTTTCTCTAAGTCCTTTGTTTGAATTTAAAATACAATTTCTAATATTCAATTTCAAACTTCAAAGTTAAATTCAAATTTCTATTCAACTTTAAATAGATTAAATTGAAAAATTTAATCGCCAACTTCATAGTTTTATTGGAATTCAATTTAAAATTATCTCAAATATTTAAAATTAATTAAATATCTTCATTTTTAAATTGTTCAAAATTCAGGATCGTTACACTAGTTCTTCACCATCTTCAAAATTTGAATCATCCTCTCACTCTGGTTGACCGAGTGAGAAACTGTTTTGGGGAAGTGTAGCTGGGAACATGTCAAGATTGTGGGTAAAGTTTCGCCTTAAACAATGGTCGGAGGGAGGTGGAATTGTCATTGACAGGTTTGAGAAGTTATAGGTGTAGTGTGTTACAGGTTTTTAAAAATAGAGGGCTGCTCTGTTGAATTTTGGGAAATGGATGTTCTCTGATGCTTAGGTGATCATGTTGGGTTTAAGGGTGGATGATGGAGGTGGGTGATCATCACTGATGATCGGAAAGTTGGCCATAGTTATGTGCATATGCACAGAGTCATTTTGAAAGGGGTTTTGGTTTTCTGTAAGTTGTAGGGAAAGACTCGAGTAGCTTAAAGATATGACTCGAAGTTAAGGCAAAGATGACTCGAAGTAAAATAGCTTTTGACTCGGGGAGTTTTTTGTTTTCAGGTTGTTCCTGAAACCTGATCTGTTTCAGTTTTTTTGAATTTTAAGCTAAATTTAAAAATAAACAAGGCAACTTTAAATCTTAACTAAAAGCAAGATTAAATGATGATATCAAATAGGTTTGAATTTCAGGTTTTGAAATAACAGATTTGCAAAAATAAAATAATTAAAAACTAAACCTGCACAGTTTTATATAAAGTGATTTATAAATCTGGAAATAGGATTTAAAACAAGATTTAAAATTTACTTTAAATCTGAATTTGAAATCCTGAATTCAAATTTGGAATTTGAATCTGAAAGTTTTCAAAGGGGAATAAGTTGATAAGTTCAAATGTTATAATTAAGTTTGAATATTTTAGTATGTATAACATGTGTTTTATAAAATCTAAAATGAAATTTAAAATAGGGTTTTAAATTTTAATCTTTGAATTTAAATCTGTAGCATGATTTGAATTTTGTTTGTAATGAAAATAAGATTTGAATTTAAATGTTTAAATGCCATTTGAAATGTTTAAGATATTTTAAATTTAATTGAATATAGGCTAAAGTTAAATTATTCTTTTAAAATTGCTTTAAGAGGTAGGTGATTCTTTAATTTGAAAACTAAAGAGTTTTTAAATACTTAAAATCTTGTTTAAGTTTAAAATTAATTTCATTTTAATTTTAATTTAAAATATAATTTAGAAACATTTAAAAGAAAATTTGTTTTTAAATTACTTTGATAATGATAATTAAATCATTAATGAGGTTAATGATTTTCATTAAATTGTTTTGAACTTAATTATTTATTATTCGATCAAGGTAATTAAGTTTATAATTAATTAATTTAATTAATTAATAATTAGCTTAATTAATTAAATAACTAAGGGTTTATTTAATTAATAAAAAGAATTAAGTAAGTTAATTAAACTTGATTAAAGTGTGATTTAGAAATTAATTAAATAAGATTTGATTAATTTAATTAATTAATTGAATTAATAAATCAAGTAATTAATAATTAATTAAGTTTTTAATTATCACTTGATTAATTCAATAATTAGAAATTAATTAATGAGTTTTATAAATAAATTAAGAATTAATATTGATTAATTCAATTAATTACTTTGGAAAGTAATTAAAGTTTTGTTATTGGTTAATATAGGTTATTGACTAGATATTATTTTATAATTAATTAATGTAATTAATTTTAATGATTAATTGTATTAATTAATTTAAAGATAATCATTGAGAATTATTTAAGTATAATTACTTAATGAAGTAATTGAAGAAATTAATTACCGATTGTAATTAATTAAGTTGTGATTAATTAAGTTAATTAATTAAGTTTAATTAATTTAATTTAATCACTGGTTGATTTGAGAAGTAATTACCAATGTAATTATGAATGAATAATTACTTAGTGAAGTAATTAAGAAAATAAATTATTAGATGTAATTTAATGGAAGAAGTTTTGGAATTCAATTACTTGTAATTTATATGTAATTTGTATGATTGAATAATTACTTAAGGAAGTAATTAACAATTAATTACTTAGTGTAATTAATTTAGGTTTTGAAAATTAAGTCATTTGAGAATGATTAAGAGATGTAATTAATTTAATGTAATTAATTTCTTAGTGTGATTAATCAAGAATGATTAATAAATAGAGATAATTGATAATTAATTTAATGGAGTTATTTTAAATAAAATAATTTGAGATAATTAATTTAAATAATTAATGATATAATTAAGGATTGATTAATTAAGAACAATTAATCAATGAAGGTATTAGTTAATGTGATTAATTAAGGATTAATTAATTACAGGTTAATTATAGGGATTGGTTTGGATTAATTAATTTGTGGAATTAATTAGAGGTTAATTACTTGAATAAAATTAAAGGGTAATTAATCAAGAGGATTAATTAGGATAACTTGTTAAGAGCAATTAATTGATGTGTAAGCAAGATTTATATAGATGAGTAATTAATTTAATTCATTTTAAATTAATTAAGGAAGAAGTAATTAATTTAATTTATTTTAAATTAATTATAGAATGGTGACTTAATAAGTAATTGCTTATGAATGATGATTGATATTATTTACCCTGAATGGTTGAGATCTGAGTTATGATATAAATGATGTTGTGTGATTTGGATGCTATGTTTGCATTGAGTTGATAATACGAATTATCTGTTTGAGTTGATATTATTGATTATCTATTGTGATGTTGAGAATTATCTATTTGTGTGTATATAGATAATATTAAATCAAATTGTTTTAAACATTAAAACAACTTGGACCTAAAAGACATGCTTTGGATTCGATGAGACCAGGATCGGATTTCCATATTTGGATATCCGAAAACCACATCGATCCAAATTAACGATAGGTCGCGAATCTTATGTGAAGAGTGAAGACTCGAGGTGTAAGAACTATACGTCGGTATAACTCTGTTGGTGATTCCGTAATGAGTTTGACGGAACTAGTTCTTATAGGTTCGAGATGAAGATTCCGAGTGCAAGGGTTATCGTCGTTAACTATGTGGGTGATTCCAAAATGAGTGTAACGAGATAATGCCTTCGATTTCGTTCGAACACGGAACGAACTTGTATGGATTGAATGCTTTCAGAACATCGTCAGGTGGACGATGAGCATTCTAAGAGATGTGTTCTCTAAAGGTAATCGTAGCCTCAAGCCTCATCAACCGGGAATGGCTAAAACAGGGAAGGTGCAGCAAGGCTTCGTGCGTAGCTCCCACTGGAGAGCGAGATTGATCCCTGTCTAGAGGTCCCTTTATAATCGGCTGTGTGGGCAGTTGGTTGCAAACAACTACGGGGTTGTCTTGTTCGGAACTGTTCAGTAAGGAATGGTTCCGGCCTTGTGTTGCAGGGGATGGGAGCACTCCTCGGTACGGTGATCTAGGCCACGTATTGTGACGGGCGGTACCCCAGTAGCCCTGCCATTGTATGGAATCCAAAATCCAATAAGTGCCGTACGTATTAGTTGTGCCCAACTATGTTGGAACATGAGATGTAAGCATTCCAGCTATTTCTGTATTTTACTTGAAAACCCTAGACACTATTATAATATCATCGGATTTCCTATCAAATGTTTTGGTTAGCGTAAGGTAAAAACTTTTCCATGTTTATGTGTGGGAAGTCTTACGTGATACCTTTTCTTTTCAAATGGTTTTTAAAGTTAAGAAACTTTAACCTCTTACTCACACCAGACCCATGTCTGACCCGTAGTTTATATTTGTTTTCTTAAACTCTTGGGTACTCAAATTTTTACGAGTAGCCAAGGGATTCAGGTTAGCTTTGACGTATAATGGAGGAGCAATGGAGCAGGAGGCTTCTGCGTTGTAGATATATAGTTCCGCTGTGTGTTCTCTGTGTTGTAATTGTATTATGTTGTAAATACTAGACAGGTGTTTATGACTGTCTAGTATATGTGATGTGTATGCTGTGTATCTCTGATTGGTATTGTATGTTATGTAAATACTTATGTTATTAATATAATTTATTCTTTCCGCTGTTGAGATTCTTGTGTTTTTTCTTCTTTCTCTTCTTTCTTTTCTTCTTTTATCCCTTTCTTTCTTAATTGATGATGCGATTTTCTAGGAGAAGAAAGTTGGATCGTCACAAATCCCTTGTTTAATTACACAAAGTAATTAAACTCAAATTACTTTCACAAACAAATCACCACTCAATTAATTACATCTAGTAATTACTCATTAATTACTTACTTACATTAATTAATTACACTAAGCAATTAATTCATGATTACTTCCATTCTTTAATTATTCCCTACTAGTAATCAACCATTATTACTTCACTAAGTAATTATACTTATCAAATCATCAAATGATTATCTTGAATAAATTAAACTAATTAATTAATTAGCTTACCAATCACATTTATTAATCATTTCATAATTCTTAGTTAATGATCTTCACTAACTATTAATTCTACTTTAGTTACCTTTCCCAGAAATTAAACTTAGATTTTACCATTATAAATTACAAATTAATTAATCTTTAATTAATTAACTTAACATGCAATAAATTTAATAAATCTCACTCGTTAATGGTCCTATAATTACATTAATTAATAAATTAATACTTAAATTATTACATAAGCCATTACTCTTCTGAATATTTAATAAATCGACGTTCATTTTCGAGTTTCAAAGTGAAGAGACTGTTCTGTAGTCTTGCTACAGCTTTGTTTTGGGAAATTAAATTGATTTGAATTTCTAAAATATGACTTAATTTATAATATATATAGATATATGATTGAAATTTGATTTGACATATTATATATATATTATTACTTATCTCTAAATGGTTTGAAGAAATCGGAAATTTAATTCATAAATTTTAATTTTTAACAATAATTTCAATTATAAAAAGAAAATCAAAAAAAATTGGATAAATGATTAAACTTGAGATAATTGAATTGGAAAGTTTTATTTGTATGACACAATTCCATTCCAATATAACTTACCTTAATTTCAGAAGTTAACAATGTAATTGGGTAATATACAATATAAAAAGATTTTATAAATAAAATTTTGGTGGTTATAATAAATGTTATACACTTAAATTTTAATTATAAAATGATTAACAGAGGTAAATATAATAAAGGGTAATTGAATAACTTACAATAAAATGATGTTAAAAGAACTAAGAATAAAAGAAAGCAGTTATAATAAGTGTAAGTATATTGAACATGAGTGATAAATATATTGAGAGGAATAAATTTAATTTTTATTAGGAATAAAGAAGAATAAAATTTATTAAATACATTGTGAGTGTAATAAATGATTATTTTTCTAACCCATGGTTTTAAAAAAAATTGTTAATTTAAGATGATTGGATAATAAGATAATGAAATTAGAGATAGCTAAGATTTATGTAACTTGTGTAAAAGTTTATTTTCTATTTAAGTTGAAATCTCCATGCTTTCAAATTCATTTTCTTATTTTGTTTTTCAAACTATCTTTTGGTTGTTCTTATCGTCCTCATCTTGCTATAGACCGGTATATGCATCTTTCTATGATCTTTCTGTTTAGAAATCTTTCTATAATCTTTGATAATCTCCACCTTGTAAAACTTACCTATAACAACAGTTATCAGGTATAACTTCAATCTTCTTGTCATCTTATCTTAATCCTATTTCACTCTATCTTTTTTGTGCCCTTCCATACCTCATTCCTTTTCGGGGACGAAAAGTTTTGAGTGGGGGAGAGTGTAACAACCCTGTATTTTGTAATTATTTGTTTGTATATTTTAATTATTTTTAATGTAAGATTTTGATTTAAAAACTTATTTTACTTATTTGAAATGATTAAATTTATTATTTAAATATAATCTTGATTTTTATGAGTTATAATTCCAAACTTGTGTAAGTTGAATATTTGCCTAATGTTGGGCGAATTCTCACCCAGAGGATCTCAAGACTGAGAAGCATCAATTTCACCCGGACTGGCATCCCCCATTCCACCCAGTAAGGAGTACATTCAACACTCGTGCCCAAAGCTCCATTCGGCATCCCCATGCGAGGTTCATTCGACATCTCCATGTACTCAAGTGCTAAAGCCCATCCGGCATCCCCTTGGCAGCAGTTCCATTCGGCATCTCCTTGGAAACTTGTCCATCCGGCATACCAAATGGACCACAGACACCACCGGACCGCACCTCCTACCGGACCAAAGTCCTACCGGACCAGCCCCTCTCACATTCTCCCACCGGACCAAGTTGATACCGAACCACCTCACCACCGGCCCAAACTCCAACAACTCACTACCGAACGAGGCTACCACCGGTCCAATCTCACCACCGAATGAGCCTCGTCGAACCAACACAGTTGCCAGTCCAGATCGCTTCAGCCCGGGCCCACCAGCAGTTATATACTTCCAAGACCCCTTCCCCCTACCTCATTCTATAAATAGAGGGGCAGGGGTACAACAATGGCAGACAAGTTTGAGAGCTCAAGCGAGGAAGGAACTTTCAAACTACTTTCATACACTTGTATACGAAGCACTGTACTTGTAATCCGGAAGAAAGAAGATAATAACATATAAAGTGGACGTAGGCATATTCCGGCCGAACCACTATAAATCTGCGTGTCTTTTACATTTTAGCCCCTACTTCTTTTATATTTACAAACTCATCTAAAATCATTGAAAATCACATATAATCAACTAAATAATACGACTCGGAGGTGTTTGTCCATTTTTTGTGCAAACATTTTTGGTGCTTTCACTGAGAGCAGAACTCAAGCTTCATCTTCTCCCACTCAACCTTCTTCCTAACAACATCGCTCGTTGCTTAGAAATCATGCCTTCCAAACAGAGAAGGGATGTTAACAAAGGAAAGAACATCGCAACTAGCAGCCTTCCAGATCCAGCAATCGCAGATCAGCCCACTTCAACAGCAGTACCAGATGAAAATCAGGAAAATCCAACTGGTCCCGCAACGGAACAACCAATCACTAGGGCAGATCTGGACAGGGTTGTGACTGAAGTAACTAACCGCTTCACATCCCAACAAGAAGCTTTGGTGGACCAACTCATGTCACGCTTAAGGGATGCTGAAGAGTCCAACCACAACACTGAATCATGGGGTGAGTCCCAATCCGGAGGATCTCGGAGGCAACAAAGGTCTTCCCTCTTCGAAGAAGCTATCAACAGGAACAACAATGATAGGGGCCGCGCCCGGACTCAGCCCGAATTCCGACTCGAGGAAGCCCTTAGAACCGAACCCAGCGGGGGAGGCACCAGGCGAGGGTCGGATGTAGCTGAACCAGTCATGCCACCTAATCATAGAAACCCCGCTGAACGGAGCCGAGCTAGAACCCAGCCCGAAGTTGACCCCATGGATGTGCTCGAAACAGAACCCCACAGGGGAAGATCAAGGCAGGGGGCAACTGTAGCTGGTCCTAGCGTGCATCCGAGCAGCCAAAGACAACCACTGGATAATGCTAGAAGTGATAGACTGTACCATCCCTACAGGTCATCTGAACGAGATAGATCCCGCAGGGAAGAACCGAGCTCATTTTTGTCCGCTCCAAGTTCTGACGAACGAATGGCACGATTATTCAGAGAATGTGTCCAACGGGAGCAAAGGGACCGGGGAATAGGCGCTAGGGTCACCAGCCCCTTTACCCGAAATATCGAAACTGCCATTACTCCCCGGGAATGGAAAATGCCAACCATGGAACCTTACAAAGGAACTTCCGACCCCATCGTACATTTACAGAGATACACCCAGCATATGCTCATGAGTGGAGCAACAGAAGGAGTATTATGCAAGTGCTTTCCGCTGTTCCTAGCAGATCTAGCTACCTCCTGGTTCTGCCATCTACCCCAGGGATCCATCAGCTCATGGGTGATGTTGAAAGAAAGGTTTATTAGCCAGTTCCGCATCCATGTGGAACAACCCAAGGATGCTTATTCTCTATCCAATGTCAAACAGAAATCCGGAGAGACGCTGCAACAATATCTAACGCGGTTCAACGCCGCAGCGGCAGCAGTTCAAGATGCCGATGAAAAACTCACTCTAATGGCCCTCTGTAGTGGTGTACATCCAGACACCAAGTTTGCCAGAAGGTTAACTAAGGAAAAACCAGCTACCTTGCCTGATTTCTTCCATGAAGCTGGAAAGTATATGAGACTTGAAGACGCTGCTACAGAAAGGCAATCAGGACAACAAGGTAAGACAGTTCAGGACAAGGTTCTCGCTGCAGCTAAGGACGCTCGAAGAAATGAATCTAGGGACAATGCTGGGGGCAGAAAGGTTGAAAAGCGCCAATATCGACCAGGGCCAAGATTTGACTCCTACACTCCTTTAAATGAAACAATCGAAAACATCTACCTAGCCACTCAGGGCGAACTCGGATACAAGCGCCCCCCGCACAAGAAAGAATCAGATAACGCACTCAAGTCCGGAAAGTTCTGTCGCTTCCACGAATCCCACGGACATGACACCAATGAATGCCACCATCTTCGGGACTTGATCGAAGAACACATTAGAAGAAGAAGACTGGAACGTTATGTGAAAGGTCAGAACAGGACTCCAACTCCTGCCAATGAGAACTCAAAGCAACCCCTCCCAGAAGTAGGCGGAGGGAATGGCAACAATCACAACACCAGTGGCTCTAGTCAAGAGAAGATAGTGGTCCTTACCATCTCAGGAGGACCACACATCGCCGACAGAAGTTGGGCAGAGATGGAAAGGTACGGCAAGTCGCTTAGAAATGCCGAAGGATATGTTAACTCCATTACGGAGGAACGCCACCCGAAACGAAAAGAAAACGATGACATTGTATTCAGTAGGCGTGATTTGGAAGGAAGACAGTACCCACATATGGATCCCATGGTCATCTCTGCCTGGTTCGGTCCAGCGAAAGTTTTTCGGATCCTAATAGACACGGGAAGCTCCGTAAATATCCTGTTCAAACATGCTTTCGACAAAATGAAGTTATCAATGAAGGATGTATCCCCCTGTGACAAACCACTGCACGGTTTCACTGGAGATGCAAAAATGCCCCTCGGGCAACTTGACCTCTTCGTCGAAATAGGAAGTCATCCCCGCTCCGTTGTGCGAAAACAAACGTTCGTGCTAATAGAAAACCACTCGGCTTACAACGCCTTCTTGGGAAGACCAGCCTTGTCTGACTTCCAGATTGTATTAGCCCCCTGGTGCCTGAAAATGAAATTTCCAACAGACAACGGAGTAGGAGAAGTAGAAGGAGATCAAGATGCTGCCCGAGACTGCTACGTAACTGAACTTCGCAATAACCGCAGAAAGAATAAAGGAAAAGGTGCAGAGACCACTCTCTGCATGAAAAGCTTGGAGGCATAGCAACTAAAGAAAGCCCCTCCTCTTCGATACACAAGCGATCCCTTCAATGAACTAGACCCCAGGGATAAAGAGGAGTAGGCTACCGCCGAGCCTGCAGAGGCTATGGAATTCGTATCGGTAGATAAGCATGATTCAAGTAGACTATTAAAAATCGGATCTCAGCTGAAAACGGAATTGAAGGATCAACTCATTGACTTTCTCCGCCACAACTTAGATGTATTTGCGTGGACCCATGCCGATATGACAGGAATCTCCCCAGACATAACATGCCACATGTTGAACATCGATCCCACCAAGGTACCAGTAAAGCAGAAAAAGAGGAGCATGGGGGCAGAGCGATCAGCAGCCCTTGATGAAGAAGTGAAAAATCTGCTTGCTAATGGCTTCATACGGGAAGCCATCTACCCAGAATGGATCGCTAACCCAGTGCTAGTAAAAAAGGCCAATGGAAAGTGGCGAACATGTATTGACTTCTCCAATCTGAATGACGCTTGCCCGAAAGACTGCCTCCCACTTCCCCGAATTGACCAACTCGTAGACAGCACAGCTGGGCACGAACTCCTATCTTTTATGGATGCATACTCCGGATATAACCAGATCCCCATGCACGCTCCCGATCAGGACCACACTAGCTTCATCACCGACCGCGGATTATATTGTTACAAAGTCATGCCTTTTGGACTCAAAAATGCTGGAGCTACCTATCAACGCCTCGTCAACAAAATGTTCGCAGAACTGATAGGACGAACTATGGAAGTATATGTGGATGACATGTTGGTAAAGTCTAGGAAAGCCAACGACCATGTAAGCCATCTGGACGATATGTTTCAGGTACTTCGCCGGTATGGAATGAAGCTGAATCCTCTAAAGTGCTCCTTCGGAGTTTCATCGGGAAAATTCTTAGGATTCATCGTCCACGCCAGAGGAATCGAAGCAAACCCTGAACAAATCCGGGCTTTAAAAGAAATAAGGATACCTTCCACTCGAAAAGAAATGCAGAGCCTAAACGGAAAGGTGGCCGCCCTAAGCAGATTCATTTCCAAGGCAACTGACAAGTGTGTCCCTTTCTTCGAAGCACTCAAGAAAGACAAAGGGAGGTTCGAGTGGACCGACGAATGCTTAAAAGCCTTCCTCAACCTAATCGAACACCTTCAGAGACCACCAGTACTCTCAACTCCAAATGAAGGAGAAGTGTTATACATATACCTCGCTGTATCATCTCATGCTCTAAGCGCCGCCTTGGTAAGAGAAGAGGACCGCACACAACGCCCGGTTTACTTTGTAAGTAAGAGGTTTACAGGGGCAGAAGCCAGATATCCTAAACTTGAGAAATTAGCATATTGTTTATTGATCGCGTCACGAAAACTGCGACACTACTTCCAGTCTCACTCCATCAGGGTTCTAACCGATCAACCACTAAGACAAGTGCTCCATCGTCCTGACACTTCTGGGCGACTCCTCAAATGGTGCATCGAACTAAGTCAGTATGATATCACCTACCATCCTCGCACCGCTATCAAAGGACAAGCCATGGCTGATTTCATTGCCGAATTCACTACCAACGAAGGCAAGGAACAATCCGAAGTAGCAGAAAACATCAAGTGGAACCTCTTTGTAGACGGAGCATCGAACGAACAAGGCTCGGGGGCAGGTATTGTGATCATCACCCCCAGGGGAAGAAAGTTGTACTATGCATTAAGATTGGAGTTCACAGCCACTAACAACGATGCTGAGTATGAAGCAGTAATAGCGGGATTGGAACTGGCCCTAGAAATTGGAGTCAATTCCTTATGTATTCATAGTGATTCTCAGCTTATCGTAAACCAGGTACTAGGAGAATTCCAGACTCGAGGAGAACGACTCACAGCATACCTAAAGAAAACCAGACTGCTGCTCGATCGATTGGACCATTATCTAATCAAACACATTCCTCGAGAAGAAAACCAAGAGGCAGATGAACTTGCAAAGCAAGCTAGTATGAAGAACAGCACCATTTCCGGAGCACTAGCAATCTCAAGGCAGCTAGCCCCAAGTTTCGAACAAGTGAATCTGATAACAGCAATCGAAGAAGGAACCTGGATGACTCCTATCCGGAAATATTTGCAAGATGGCATACTACCCGACAGGCGTGACGAAGCCAAGAAGATCTTGAGGAAAGTTCCCCACTACACAATACAAGAAGGCATCCTCTACCGGCGTGGCTTCTCTAGCCCCTTATTAAGATGCGTCGCCGGAAGGGAAGCCAAGGAGATATTAACAAACATCCATCAGGGAGGATGCGGAGATCACACTGGAGGACAGACTTTGGCAAGAAAGATACTCCGATATGGATATTACTGGCCCACACTAAACAAAGATGCCCTAGACTTCGTTAAGAAATGCGACAGATGTCAGAAGTTCGCCAAGATTCCTCGACTGCCCACAAACGAAATTACTCAAATGACTAGCCCTTGGCCCTTTGCTGTATGGGGAATTGACTTAATTGGCGAACTGCCAACGGGCCGAGGCGGAGCCAGATATGCTATAGTGGCAGTCGATTATTTCACCAAATGGGTGGAAGCGGAACCTTTAAATAAAATATCTTCAGCAAAAGTTATCAACTTCTTGATCAAAAACATTCTGTGCAGGTATGGAGTCCCACTCAAGATCGTATCCGACAACGGACTCCAGTTTGACAGCGAAGAATTTGCCGGCTGGTGCCAAGAGCATGGGATTCATAAAAGCTTCTCATCAGTAGCTTACCCTCAGGCAAACGGACAAGTTGAAGCTGTCAACAAAATTCTCAAAACCCTAATCAAGAAGAAACTTGAAAAGTCAAAAGGCGCTTGGGTGGACGAACTTCCTACGACACTATGGGCATACCGCACATCTTTCAGAACATCAACGGGACATACTCCTTTCTCTTTGGCATATGGATCGGAGGCAATGCTCCCAGTTGAGACTATTGTGCCTTCCCACCGTAGGATCCACTACAACCCAGAGGAAAACGAAGAACTCCTCCTCATGTCTTTGGATCTGATCGAGGAAAGGAGAAACGATGCAGCACTCAAAGCAGCAGCTCACAAACAAAAAGTGGCAGCGCAATACAATTCCAAAGTCAAGCATCGCAGCTTACAAGAAGGAGATCTTGTCCTCAGGCGAATCTTTCCGCGCCCCGGGGCACTGGACCCCATCTGGGACGGACCATATGTAATTCATAAAGATCTCCACAACGGAGCTTACATTTTGTCAACAGTGGACGGAGAGGTGCTCCAGAGGGCATGGAACATCCGACACCTCCGTCGATACTTTTCTTAACTTGTACTGCCCATATGAAGTGAATTAACAAAGAGAATCAGTGGACGTAGGCATTTCCGTGCCGAACCACTTTAAAAAATCTTGTCTCTTTTTAACTTGTTCCTTTATGTCTTGGCTGCTCGTTAAGTTTTATCCCTTTCTGTTGAACAAAATCCTATGGCATCTCCACTCAAGACGCACCACGGCCTCATCTGGACTAGGCCTAACAGGTACGCTACGATTCTATGCACTCGCCAATGAGACACTTTTGCTCCAGCATCCCTCTGCTGCGGGTTAACTCATTGCACGCCTGCCCTCAAAGCCAACTGTAATGAGCCGATTATAAGTCATCATAAAGGCCGACTATAGCCGATGGCAGCTCATTACGGCGTTCGGCTCACCGGCAACTGTGAACCTACTTTAAGCCCCAACATAAGGTGTGGCCAGCCAGGGGTAGTTCACGGCCAACGGCACCCACGCTAGCCGGCCACGGTAAATCGAATAATACCCACGATTACGGACCATAATGGTTCGGGTAGTTACCGTGCGCGATCTCGGCTCCGATGTGTCTTAAGTGCGGCTGTGGTAAAAAAGAAAACTCCCCGCAGAGGCGTAAGATGGGTGACAAATGTCTCCAAGACCCACAGCTAGGGAAAGTGACTACAAAACCCGTTTGCCACGAACTTAAGCACATCGACGGCCTTCCGTGACTGTAAGTTTTACTTTTACTATATTTCCATTCCATTTAAATATTTTTCCCCTATCCTGTATAACAAACTCTAAAGTACAGGAAACCGAATAGGAAGCATTCACTCATGAGGCTCTAAGCCTGCGTACTGGGTGGCAGGGCGCTCAGCTATACCCGTGAACAGTTACACAAGACACTCAAAGCTACCGCCTGCGAATAAAACATAAAGGGCGGTACTCTCTTCTCTTGTACATAAATGCGTAACTATAGCTTATTCATACACTGACATTGCAAAACGTGAAATTATATTTCAAGCAAAAACTTAACATCAAACACAACTAGAATCACAGGCATATACATAATTATACTTCTCACACGGCACATAAAGATAGCAACAACATTTAAACATGACAAAATCAGCTTATATTATAAGATCACACGAAGTTATTCTTTGCAAATAATTTTATTACAGTTGCATATCAAAGACTAACATAAACAGTGATAAAAAAGAAACAAAAAGATGGCAGATGCATCCACACTCCATCACCAACTCCCCCAGTCTACTTAGCCGCAGGATCAGAGCCCCCAGCATGCGGATCAGAAGTCCCGCCTGTCCAATTCGGAAGAGGAATTCATTAAACGAACAACCAAGTTATGGAAACACGGGAAGAAAAGAAAGGGAAGAAGAATAACTCACCAGCATCCGCCGCTTGATCCTCATCATCCAACTGCACGCCCGCTTCCTCTGCAGCAAGCAGCCGCATCCCCTCTTTCACCGCCGCTTGCTCCTCCTTTGAGAACTGAGCAGTAACCGCATTCAAGTTGAAAGCCTCTCCGCCTTCCTTACCCGCGTTCACCCTGGCCTCCTCTAAAGCCTGGAGATACACCTTGGCCATGACCCGAGGGTAATCGTCCATCCAAGACAAGCCGCCCTCCTTCCAAGTGTGGAAATACATATCCTGCAACATCTCATCCATCATCCCCTCGTTTTCCTCAAACTCCCTCACCCGGGCCTCGGAAGCTTGCAACTTGGCGACGGCGACGTCCCTCTCTGATTGGTATCTCAAGCAGTCAGCCTGGAGTGACCTCCTCATTTCCTCCTCCTTCAACTTGAGGGACCTCCTCACCTCCTCCATCTCCTCCTTCAACTCGGCCTGAGCCATCTCCGCAGCCTCGAGCCTCCCTGACAACTCCTCTACCCGCTCGAGATCCGCATTTCGAACCTCATCCACCGTTGCGATAGCTATGTTAATCCGTTCCCTGCAAGCGACCTCCATCTTCCGTAATTCCGCCCTACTGGCCTTCTCTATGGTCTCTTTCAGCCGCTTGGAGGCTTCCTCATGCTGGGAAATCTGGATGGCTTGGTCGGCGAGCTGCTTGGCCTGATCGACAACCTTTAACCTCAACCGAATGTTAGCACTCCTGCTCTTCCCCGGCCTTGACCAACTTAGCATGATGCTCCATTAACTTCTTGGTCTCTGCGGCCACCCGGTCGATATTAGCCTTGGCCTCATCCACCATGGTGACTACCCGTGTAGTAAGTAAATCAAGATCTAAAGATTTGGCCTCGTCCAGCACTCTTACCATGGGGTTGCGGGGAAGGAGGTGCTCGTCCGTGGTCTCATCGAATGAAATGTCCCGAAAGCTTGGGTCTAAATCAGGATGACCGGCAAAAGGGTCACGAGGCACGGGGCGAGGCACATCGGGACGCCTTATATGAATGACAGTAGGACTCTTGGAAGGAGGAGGAGGGGGGCCGGGCTCCGTGCTCTCCTCCGTAGTATCACGAGGAGGCTGAGTAGGAGGCTGCGAACCAGGGGACGACTCAAATAAGGAACGGCTCCGCTTCCTTTTCTGAATGCCCTCTTCGATGGCCCCAAGAAGAGGGCGGTAACTGACTACGTCCCCAGTGCGATCAGTAGAAGGTTTCGCGGAAGCTCTCCTCGACTTAAATTGTTCAAGGCGGTGTCGAACATCCGACGTTTTAACTGCCTGGCCTGCCCCTGGAATAAAGAACAAGTGTTATGAACATACAATAATCCACAGTTCAAAAAATGTGCTAAGTTAAAAAGAAAGAAAAGTGGGAAGACACATCTATTATACAAACCCGGCGGAGGAGTGGGATACTGCAATAAGTCCTGGATCTCACCCCAGGACGGAAGTGAACCGTAAAAAATTTCTAAGTCCCTATCGAAAATAGAATCGGCAGAAGACAAAAGTTCACCTTGCATCGCCGGAATCACCCTAGCTGAGGAACCCTTAGAGGATGGGTCAGTGCCAGCCACAGCTTTGCCGGTTTCCTTTGCCTTCTCTGTTCCCTTCTTCGTTTCCGACTCTCCCTCCGACTCCCCGAAGGCCCGACGGAGAGCCTCATCCAGTTCGAGGTCTTGTTCAGAGGTTAGAGCAGCAACACCACTACCACCTTGACCGTCGCCATCTCCTCCACCCTCCGACCCTTCTCCAACTTCGCCTCCTTCCTCCTCTTCTACACCTTCCTCCTCCGGGACAGTCGGGCAAGTACTTGGAGAAGGGCCATCAGACTTCTTCAGTTTCTTCCCCCCGACCACGGGACGCTCTGCGAAAGGCTCCCTCTTACCGCTCTTTACCGTAGCCCCCTCCTTAGCTTTAGCAGCCTTCTCCTCAGCCGTGTCTCTTTGCTTAACCACGGACTGGTGCGGTAAGATCAAATTATACTCCAAGAGGGTTGCGTTCCTGATCAAGAAGGAGGCCGACCGGTCCCGTGCCGGAATAGCCTTTAGTTCAGCAGCCATTCGCACCAAGGAATCATCCTCCACAACTGCAATACCACCTGTCGCTAGCCAGAAATAGAAGCATGTCAGAAAAAACACTACAGTCAAAACATGGAAAATATAAATGAAATCCATCTTACAGCCGGAAGTGAAAAGGCGGAAAGAAACAGCATCGTCCTTGATGAAGAACCACTCTTTCTTGAACATGGTAAACTTGGAATATAAGTCCAGGACTGGTTTGAAGGGCACGGCCGCTTCCAGACTAATATACGGAGACCCCTTCTTATAGCCTCTCAGGTTGTACAAGTATCGAATTTCCCGGTTAGAAGGAGGACGCCCGTACATCCTCTGGAAGATAACAAAGAGGCTCACCAGGATGGCATAAGAGTTAGGCAGAAGCTGGAAGGGAGCCACCTTCAAATATGTGGTGAAGCTAATTATCCAAGCGTTCATAGGGGGATAGCACCGCACATACAATGGTATCTGCTATAAGCGAAGTAGCCTTCGGGAGGATTATATGGCATCACTCCATCTCCCGGCAGCAGCATCAGAGCCCTATCTATCCCGAAGGAACGGGATATGACGTCAAGTTGCTCCTCCTTTAGGGAGCTAGGAAAGCAATCCGGGGGAGAGATCAAAAGTTCCTGTGGACCATATCCGTCCACTAGAGACCTCGGAATAGGTCGGT
The DNA here is from genome assembly GCA_030765085.1 of Allium cepa. NCBI lineage: Eukaryota > Viridiplantae > Streptophyta > Magnoliopsida > Asparagales > Amaryllidaceae > Allium > Allium cepa. The sequence goes on along the minus strand of CM060937.1, from coordinate 759,025,056 downwards.
GTTGCCCGGATCCTGGTTGGACTGGGGGCAAGGAAGAAGAAGGCTCTCCTGTGCCTCTAGACTTCTTTCTGTCTGATCGTGTTTCCGCTTTGCGAGACATTTAACTGCAACGCAAGGAAAGCATGGCATTAGAACAAGGAATATAGAAAAGTAAACAAACAAGTGCGTGCAAGTGTGGGATTTCATTCGCAAACTAAAGTTTTCAAGTTCACAAGTTCATTCGGTTTCCAAGTTCATTCGGTTTCCATCTCATTCGGTCATCATGCTCATTCGGTGGTACTATATGGAGTGCATTCGGTACACCAGACATTCGGCCCGAAGGCCGTAGTCCCATTCGGTGAAACGAGGACATACGTGTGTATTCGGCAATGAGTATATACCTGGTTCGGTATAAGGTTGGTTCGGCAAACACTTGGTTCGGCAATAAATTGATTCGGCGCTTATTGGTTCGGTAAAGAAAACTAAGGGGGTGTAGCCCCTATATATAGACGATGGCAATACCACCGGACCAAACGATTCGGCCTACCGGACCAATTTCCAGCCGAATGAAACCTTTAACCTCTCCATACCGGACCTACCCTTAACCGAATGAAAACTACACCAACCTCGCAGGAACCAAAGACAGGGGACATGCAGGGCGCCTCACTCAGATAAGTCCCGTACTCCAGATCTTACTAATAAAATAAAGAATATGATAACAATGGATAAGTCGTGAATCTCTCACTAACATGGGTTAATCATTTACACGTGTACGCGACCGCGGATGGTCCATAGGCACGCTCTGAATGGATTTTAACCCCGTCGCCATGAGAATTCACACTTTGACACCCCTGTTTTAAGCTCATCGGTTAGACGAATATTTGACTCTGATAATTAGAGAATGGCTAAGCTACTTACACATGTACGGGATCGCGAACAATCCCTAGGCATGCTCTGAGCTGGCAATATACCACCTTGAAAACAATCCAGGGACCCACTCTAACGTGAACCCGGCATCGTTAATGCTAAGCCCTCTCGGGGCACGCTAACCCGCCTCGAACGGCGCACTTCACTTCATTTCAAATGTCTTGACCCCGAACGGTCGTTATTTGAATTCACACTAAAACTGTAATTTCCTTTGCAGGACATCCAAAGGATATGGACACCCAGCTTATGTCGTTTTACGTATCACGCCCACTACAGGGAAACAAAGCGCGACACATGCAAGCACGTGCCCCACTTTGGGGGGCAAATGTTGGGCGAATTCTCACCCAGAGGATCTCAAGACTGAGAAGCATCAATTTCACCCGGACTGGCATCCCCCATTCCACCCAGTAAGGAGTACATTCAACACTCGTGCCCAAAGCTCCATTCGGCATCCCCATGCGAGGTTCATTCGGCATCTCCATGTACTCAAGTGCTAAAGCCCATCCGGCATCCCCTTGGCAACAGTTCCATTCGGCATCTCCTTGGAAACTTGTCCATCCGGCATACCAAATGGACCACAGACACCACCGGACCGCACCTCCTACCGGACCAAAGTCCTACCGGACCAGCCCCTCTCACATTCTCCCACCGGACCAAGTTGATACCGAACCACCTCACCACCGGCCCAAACTCCAACAACTCACTACCGAACGAGGCTACCACCGGTCCAATCTCACCACCGAATGAGCCTTGCCGAACCAACACAGTTGCCAGTCCAGATCGCTTCATCCCGGGCCCACCAGCAGTTATATACTTCCAAGACCCCTGCCCCCTACCTCATTCTATAAATAGAGGGGCAGGGGTACAACAATGGCAGACAAGTTTGAGAGCTCAAGCGAGGAAGGAACTTTCAAACTACTTTCATACACTTGTATACGAAGCACTGTACTTGTAATCCAGAAGAAAGAAGATAATAACATATAAAGTGGACGTAGGCATATTCCGGCCGAACCACTATAAATCTGCGTGTCTTTTACATTTTAGCCCCTACTTCTTTTATATTTACAAACTCATCTAAAATCATTGAAAATCACATATAATCAACTAAATAATACGACTCGGAGGTGTTTGTCCATTTTTTGTGCAAACACCTAAATGCTGATTTTGGTCAAAATAGTCAAACTGTGACTTTCAACTTAAAATTTTAAAGGTTTAAAAATTTAATTTTTTTCATTTATTTAAAGACTTTGGATTTTGTTTTCTTGAAAATCTAATTTTGGAAATTTTCTTGAAATGATTTCTGATCATTTGTCCAAATAAAAATAAACAATGTCTGAAAATTTGATTTGGATAAAAAGTGTAACTTTAATAGAAATTCTAAATTTTATAATTCTAAAGGCAAAATTTTAATCTTGAACTGTATACAATTGTGTAACATTTGTTTCACTTTTGTTTTGGTCAGATTTGTTGTATGCTTTTTTTAAAAAAAAAGTTAGTAATAATTAGTGTGAAACGGGAAATAAACTTTACATTTCTTTTACATATGTTTACATCTGTTTCTTAACTTTATATTTAACAATCAATTGGATGAAGCTAAATCAAATGTTATTAATTATGGTATAATAGCTATTAAATTTTGGTTTAAAGTGATGGTTTATTTTTCCTAATAGAAACGTTAGTATTTTAAATTTATTTAATAAGAGAAACAAAATAATTTGTACGTTACTTTGGGCATATATTTAATTGTTGCTCTTGCCTTTTCGTTATCTATTTGATTTTTTTCTTGCGTTAACAATGCAAAGTTTTCAGCCGTATATTCTCTTTTGAGAATCCAAAATCTTACTCAAATCTTGCCTTAAATCATTTCTGTGTGTGCATCATTTCTTTCCCTCTTGCCTCCCATACGTTTCCACCTATTGGATAGAATTAAATTGCCTCTACCGTTCAAGCATTTTACTCTTGCCTGCCCTCTGTATAAATTAGTGAGCAAATGTTAATATATATTTCACGTTCAAAAGTTCCATACCACAAATTATTCATTCTGCTTCCATCAAAATTTGCGTGAGCATCTCCTGAAGGTATGAACCGGCGCATGCTTTTCCTTTCATTTTTTTTCTCTTTTTTTCTTTCTTTCTTCTTTTCACTCTTGTTTTATTTCATTTGTTCTCCTTTCATTGTTTTGCTTTATCCTATTGCCTGCCACCGTGCTTGGCCATTCACCATATTTTTTCGACCCTACCCATGCCAGACCACCGAGCCTTGTTTGAGAAAAAAAAAGGAATGAAAAAAATTCCATTTTTGTCGCCTTTGTATTTTGTTTTTGAAGTAATATTGCCACCAAGCCTTGTTTTGAAAAAAAAAGGGAAATGAAAAAAAAAGTTGCTTTTGTCACTTTGTATTTTTGAAGTTATAATCTTTTTTTCCACTGGCCCTTGTTCTGGAAAAAAGGAATGAGAAAAAAAAATTTGTTTTGTCACCTCTGTAATTCGGGATTCTAGTCTATATTCCCTCTGCCCTTTTGTTTGAAAAAAAAAAGAAATGAACAAAATTTGTTTTGTCACCTTTGTTTTGAAGTTATAATCTATTTTAAAAGTGGTCTTGTATTTTTGAAGTCATGGTTTATTTTGTTTTTATAAAATTAAATAGAAAAGGAAATTTGAAAGGCCTTAAACTTTCTATCTTTCTATGGGCCTTTATAGTCCACCCTTTTACTTTTAACCTAACCTTTCACCAATTAACCCTAACACCTCCTCATATCATCTCCTACCACTTCACATTTTTGTGCTTGCCATGCCTTTGTGATGCCAAACCAGATCCTTTTCCACCTGAAAACATGTGTGGCCTAGCCCTAAGCATGTATGGCCGAGCATACATGGAGTTGTGGTCAAGCAAAAGTGGTTGAAAAGCTTGGTAATGTCATTTGTTGCTTCTACTTTTCTATTGTTCAACAAATCTTTATATTGTATGCATATGTTTATATGGTCTTGTTTATTTGTTGTATACAAGATCATTATCAAGGCTTTCCATTCATTCAATTCAAATCGTGTTTTCGTGCTTTTGGAATCGCTCTTGTGTTTGTTGTTTTGGTCTCTAGCTTTGACATATATACTTATGAAAAGTGGATTGATGACAAGTGTTTAGTAATGTAAAATGTTTATGCAACTTAATGATGATCATATGATATGCTATGCCGTGTTATTACCATGTTAAAACTGTTAATTTTCACCTGACATCTGATACATAACTGTATATTGTGATATTGACATTGTTTATATTATTTCTGTATATGATCACACTGCAAGTTCCCTGTTAGGATTAAAAATCATTATGGGCTGAAATGATAGGCCTGAGTTATTTTATTTATTTATTTAAACTTGGGATTGCGGGTTTGAAATGATAGAACCCGGACTTTTACCTCTTAAACTGCGGATTGAAATGATACATATCCGTATCACTTGACCTAGGTTAGAAAACTATATACAGACCCGTGGTTATTCTATAAAGTGCTTTGAATATTTTAAGTATTTTAAAAATATATAATTATGAAATTTGATTTAAATAGATTTTGAAAGGTTTTAAAATAAATAAATTATGATTTTTCTATGTGTTAAAAATGTAATTTATGAATGGATTAACTGGATTTTGAAATATAACTTATGTTTGAAATTTGGAATTTTGACTAAAAATGATATTTAAGTTACATGAATAAAATGGACTTTAATTTTATTTGGAAATAGTAAATATGATAAATTGATTTATATTTGAATTTAAGTGATTTATTAAAGAATTATTGATTTTCTATAAGTTTAAGTGGTTGAATAAATGACTGTTGAAAATGAAATTTTAAAATATAACTTGACTTGAAAATGTGAAATTTGAGTTTTAACTAAAGATGTTAAATTAATCAAATAAACTGGAAGTTTAGTTAAATTTGTAAAATGGTAATATAAATCTGAAACATATAGGTTTTAATTTATGAAAGAAACGTATATGTTTTAATTTATGAAAGAAACGTATAGGGTTTAATTTATGAAAGAAACGTATAGGTTTTAATTTATGAAAGAAACGTATAGGTTTTAATTTATGAAGGTTTTAATTTATGAAAGAAACGTATAGGTTTTAATTTATGAAAGAAACATATAGGTTTTAATTTATGAAAGAAACGTATAGGGTTTAATTTATGAAAGAAACGTATAGGTTTTAATTTATGAAAGAAACATATAGGGTTTAATTTATGAAAGAAACGTATAGGGTTTAATTTATGAAAGGAACGTATAGGTTTTAATTTATGAAAGAAACGTATAGGTTTTAATTAATGAAAGAACGTATGGTGTTCTAATTAATGATAGGAACATGTAAATTCCTAATTAATGAAAGAAGATATAAGTTTTAATTAATGAAAGAAACGTATAAGTTTTTAATTAATGAAAGAAACGTGTAAAGTCCTAATTAATGAGAGAACATGAAAGTTTTAATTAATGCAAGAACATGTAAAGTTTTAATTAAGAAAGAAACATGTAAAGTTTTAAGTAGTGTGGTATTGATTTAATTAATAAATGTTCATTATTGTAATAGGAATATAGAATTTAAAACGTACATTTGACATGTAGATTTTAATCAATGTAATGGTGTATTTTAAATTGATTAAAATGATAAATGTTACTTATTGTAATAATAATGTAAGTTAATAAGGTGCTTTTAACTTAACATAAGAATTTCGGTTTAAATTGTATATTACAGTAAGAAAGTTTATTTAACTATAAGGCTATGATAAATTGACATGTTAAAATTTTAAGCTTATCAATACTTTGATTATATACAATGTAAAGTGGAAAGTAGTACATTCCAAAAATGCTATGATTCCTTAAGGTAACATTTCCAAAATGCTATGATAATTTAAAGGAATATTTCAAGTTTAATAAATTTAAAGAAATATTCAATGATTTGAAAATTTGGGTTTTATTTCAATGATATAATATTGAATTATTTTTGAAATGGAAATGATACAATTGTGATATTGTTTTGAAATGAGTATGATATTTTGGTCTTGGAGGTATAAATTATTTGAAATAAATATCCAAGGGTTATAATAACGATTGGTTGTTAAAGAGACGGGGATCGGATATTGTCTTATAGCTGGCCAATACCGAAAACCACTTTAACAACTGTGTACGCGGTGGAGATTCCAGAATGAAGTAGGATGGTGGCGACGTTCTCGAGGTATATTACGCGGACCAAACTCCCGTGAGTTGGCATATATGACTAAAACAGGAGCTATACCGGGCTACACAAAGGGTCGCACCCTTTCATCGAGCATGCTCCATCGGAAACTATTCTATTACTGTTGTGATTCGATTCAGTGGCGCCACTTTGATTCGGGGGTATTGTTCGAGGTGGGCGGAAGCTGCTGGCTTGCCGTCACCACCGGTCTGGGAGTGCAAACGGTGTATCCACCCTGGCATTGCCTCGCGTGCCGTGTCATATCCTTATATCGAGCCCACTACGATTTTGGTTTTAAAGATCCGACCGCGTTAAGGTTCACCATCCCCTTAACGCTATTTTCTATATGATTATACTTTATTGATTAGACACTATCGTATATAGCGTATATTACTACATAGTAAATAGTTTAACGGATCCTTAGAGGATGGGCGGTCCCAAGCATCCTTTAAGTTACTGATGCATTTTGTTACTGTTCACTTGAGTTGATTTACAGTTTATAAGTATTTATGTCCTGACTCGAGGGTTTTGTGTTTTGCTTTACGCTCGGGTCAGATTGAGTGAGTTAGCATTCCAGATTCACCTTCGGCGTTGGAGCTTTCCTTGAAGATCCAGCCTTCTATTTTGTTTCAGTATCCAGTGTTCCAGTGATGTATCTTGTTACTCTTCTGTTGTATCTTATTTAACTCTGATGTATCTCATATTTATATCGTAGCTTCATGAACTACTATCTCTTTTTCTTCCGCTGCATTTTTATATACTCTGTGTCTGTAATCTGTGATTTTATTTACTGCATATTCTGAGATTTGCCAAATTTTTATTTACAACGCGGTATTTTGAGCTATCCAATTCCGGCATGAGTGTCTACCTATACACTTATAATGGATGCGAGTGGCTGAAAATATCGGGTCGTTACATAAGTTAAGGTAAGTCAGATCTTGAAATTTTATATTCCATTCAAAATAAAACATAACCTAAACCTGATAGGATTTTAAATAGGTTGAGATTTACTTTTATTACTATACATTCATTCTAAACAAAACTAGGCCCAAATGAAATAACCGCCCAAATCTTCCATTTCAATTACCCTTCCTCTTAAATCTGTTAATACCATGCTATAGATACTCAAACCCAATGCTTGAGCATTCTAAGTCCAAATCAAAACCACCTGAGTAATAACCAGAGCCTTCTTCCATTCTAAACAACTCGAGTTTAAATTCGAGAAAATTCACATTTTCCCCAAAGCTATTAAACACCCAACAACCCTTACATGTATCTGATGGCCGTATACGTGCACACATGTTCGAGGCACCACCGACCACCACCGCTATCATCAGCAAACCAACATTGGCCTACTCAATCAAATCCAGCGCCAAGAAATCCAATCCAACACTCCTAACTAAAAACGAGTAACTCGCAGCTCTCAAGAACTGGATCGATCACCCAAAATTTGTCTCGCGACACCTCCATCCACCGCCAGGAAACCCGACCCCTGTTTAGAGACTCACCGTTGACTTACGCAACTACTCCATCCACTTTGACCCAGTCAGATGCACCATAGATGGTGGAAACGACATGCAATCAAGACCGATCCCAACTGTCTGACAAACCCTGTAATCATCTCATCCAGTCACCACAGCCATTACAAAAATGCATCACCATTTGTCCTGAAAAACATGACCTCCAATCTTGCTTCGACAGAAAACTCAACCCCTAACCCTTCGTCGTTCGCCAGAAATCAAACAATTTTCCGTTTTCGTTCAACTGGGAATTTCTCTTGAATCCAAAGCCTTAAAATATTGATTTTATTTTCAAAAATCATCATTTCTGATAGCAAAATAGAATATGTAATTGAATCATTCAATTATAAAAATCGAAATTTTGATATAGTTCACATCTTACTGTTCTTATTTATTTTCAGATAATATCTCTATTTACTTTACTAAAAAATATATCATTAAACCTTGCTTCAGTTTAAAACCATCATGCTTAGTTTAAATTCCCAAGCCCAGAAGATTACAGTGAAAATAATTGAGATTTTAATCTGAGTTTATCTTCTGAACCTAAAATAGAGAGGAACCATGTACAACCAGACATTCATACGGCATTCAAATAAACAGGGTCAGGAACTAAACAAACATGCATTCAAATTTAAACAGTCATCACATACTCACTTCAAACATTTATCACATATATCAAAATTTAAAAAAAAATATACTTAAGATTTAGTTTACTCACCTTATATTTGATGATGAGCAGAGAATTTGAAAAACCTGGAACCTAGGTTCGAATCTGAAAGTTGAATCTTTGCTTGATGTATTATTGAGTTGATCTTGAATTTTCCAAGTTTAAAACTTGAAAGAACCGATTGTTCTTGAATTGCTCAAATTGAAGTTGTATTTGAATTACGTTTGATTTCAGGTTGGCTTCATTATCTCAGGTTGAAACAAAACATGCTTTAGATGGTTTGATTTTGTACTTGATTTTCCTTCAGGTTCTGTTGTCAATTTCCTCTTCTCTCTTCTTTTTTTTTTTCATTTCTGAGCTGCTAGTATTTATGTTTACAGATCTTTGTTTTGTTTTAGAACAAAAGAAAATGATAATAGATAAAATTTAATGATGGGTAACCTTGTTTATTTTCTTTCAATTATTATTATTAAAGAAAGAAGCTAATGACGCTTGTCACTATAAGTATTATAAGTGCTACAAATGTTAATTACATGCATCATAATACTTACAAATGTTTTTATGTTGTTTTTATATTATGTTTGGTTTTTTTATACTTTGTTTCCTATTAGTAATAAAGATAAAAGAGAGATAAGAAAGAGTGGAGATGTAAATATCTCATTTATCTTTTATTTATTTATCACCAATAGGAAACAAAGTATAAAAAAATAAACATAATATAAAAACAACATAAAAACATTTGTAAGTAGTATGATGCATGAAATTAACATTTGTAGTACTTATAAAATCAAACGACTTTCGCTATGGTATAACATAGATCGCAGTCTACCGATATAAAATCAAACGCAGACTGTTGGCTCCCAGCGGCACACACGACCTTCGCTATGGTATACTCTACTCATAATCCCTAGGAACTAGTTTTGTCCGGACTCCTCACATGATCAACTTTAGAACCCCCCCTTGGGGCTCAAGGCAGCACCACCCGGTGACACTCATGAGAAGTTCATTTCAAGGGAGCGCCTTTTCCCCAGAGCCATCATCAAAACATTTTATACTATATTCATATAGTATCTTCAAATCATACACCTAGTATGATCTCATACAAAGCTCCTTTACACAAAATCGATTATTCCAAAATTGATAATTCTCAAACTAGGCTTTCCAAATTTCAATATTGATTTTACCCAAAAATCAAAAGCTTTTCCAAATCCATAGGTTCCCAAAACCTTTTTCTGAAAATCCTTATAAGATCCTTTGTACATATATATACAGATATATAGAACTTTTAGACTTTGGATCATTTTAAACCTGTATAAAACTCCTTTTATACTTCAATCATTTCCAAAAACCCTTTTCTTCTGGCAAAAGATTCAACAAGGGAAGTTTCATTTTATAAAACAAAGATATTTAACTTTGTTTACTCAAAATCAAATATTCAAATTTGATTACTCCTTTCAATATCATTTTCATTCAAATCCGTACGAGGCACACATATCATCCGTATGCTATACCAATCTGATCGCTCACTCAATCACACAATTTCACTTCTGGAGATCGTCCACCCGACTTCCTAGTGTGGACACAGATCTGGTTTCTTAATCAGAAACCGTCATTCTCCTTACATCGTCATAACTATGATAGAGAATATCCAGAATCAATCAACAACCCATATCCAGGTTCGTCGTCGAATATCGAGTGAAAAATTCCAACTCGGATCGACATACTATCTCGAAATTCTGTGCTCGAATTTGGATCACATTACTATATGAATAGAATAACATACGTACACCCTACGTATTTATCTTTATTGGTTATTAGTCAAATCAATTCCATTCCTATTCACATTCACTTTGATTTTCATTCACTTACTCACAATTGCTTCGATCCATTAGATTATCACCTCTATTCTTATCTCGATTGGGTATTTAACCAATAATAGTTTGAACTCTAACCAGTTTATTTAGAAAATAGTTTGAAAAAAATTTAAAAAATAGATAAGTAGTTGGAAAATAATACTAGTTTGTAAAATAAGTGTAAAATAGTTAGAAAATAGTTAAAATAATTATAGAAATTTTAGATAATCGCAAAAATAATAGTAAGGTAGTAATTAGTTTTGCAAAACAGTTGAAATATAGTAATTAATTTATAAAACAGTTGGAAAATTATTAAACAGTTTCGAAAATAATTGTAAAACAGGTATAAGATAGTTTGGCTTTTAAAAGAAAGGTTTTATATATAATGAATAGCTTGGAAAAACAGGTTTATATTAAAACAATTTATATTAAAAATAGTCTAGAGTCAAAACTGCTCACTTCCCAATCTCCATTCTCATCAATTCAATTAAATTTCCACTTCCATTTAAATTGACCCAATTCCAATTTAAATAACTTCAATTTCCATTGAAATTGATTTAACCTCAATTCAAGTTGAATTAACCTTAGTTTCTTCCCAAATTTAACTTTATTCAACCTTGATCTCAAATTTACTAATTCAAATAAATTTTAATTGAACTAGTTCCAATTTCAATTCATTTCATCTCCAGTCTGAATTAATCCCAATTTCAAACTCCATTTCCAAATCAAGTTGAATTATTATTGATTTCCTCCCAAATTAAAATTCAAATTCCATTTGAATTTAAAACTATTCAATTTTAATTATAATTCCAAATTATTCAAATCAATTTGGACTATTTTCAAATTGAACCCACTTCAATTTCAAATCGTTTCCAATTAATCCAATTCAAATTTTCCTTTGAATCTTATACTCATACATCTTCAATCACCATTTCAATTAATTCAAATCAAATTCAATTTGAACTAATTCAAATTTCAAATCCAAATCATCTCGAATTATATAAATTCGAGTTAGTACTTCAAATGTTGATTTACTTCCTTTAAATCAATTTTCCTTTAAAGTTTTTAAACAATTCCATTTTAAAACATCCATGAAATTCCAAATTCTAGATCTCAAACCCATTTTGAGATCACACAATTTCTCAATTCCAATCAACCATTTAGCTTCCCAAGTTAAATCTTAGTTTCATCTTCCAATTTCCAAATCAGGTCGATCATTCCAACTTATTTAACTTTTTTCACAGCTAAGCTTAATTCACTTATCCAGTCAATCTTACCCAATTTGAATTTCCATTTTAAATTCTAAACTTCACATTAATAATCTTCCCATTTATAAGTTCAAAAACTTAGCTCTTCAGGTATCACACCTTATTCCAAATTCAAAGTCACCATTTAGAGTTTATTTCAAACCACCTTTGATACTATGTATATCCACATATATACATATTAATTTCTTTTACATACGAAGTTATACTTTAAATTTTTAAACCACCCTTGGTTTTTAATTCAAAACAAATTTCTTTAAATCTTTAAACAACTCTTGTTTGCATCAAACTCCCTTATTCAAATAATATTACTTATTATTTGTTTTAATAATTTGAAACCAAATTTCAAATGTTTTTAAATCTTAAGATTCAAACTTCATAATTTAGATCAACTTCACTTTCAATTTATATCCCATACTTATCTAAATGGTTTACTTCCTGTTAACCCCACTGAAGCTTGGGCCGACTCATCAGATAAAGCATTAAGCGACTCAGAAGATTTACGACTCACCATGAGTCGTTAGCGGTTCAAGTGTGCAAATCAGAAAGCCAAGTACAATTAACTCGCGTACGACTCAATGACCGAAGAAGGAACTCACCGACTCATATGATCTAGGTCCGACTCATCAAAGACCGGCTCAGCTAGTCTTCGACTCAACTGTTGAGCGACTTATGGAAGTTTCTGACTCAGCGACTCATGACTCAGCGACTCATGACTCAGTGACTCATGACTCAACGACTCATGGTTTAACGACTCAACAGGTTCGCGACTCATCCTAAGGAACGACCTAAGGAATGTCATGACTTATGGATACCTACGACTTATGATAAGTCGAGTACGACACATGCTAATATGAGAGGAGTTATGATAAGTTGACTCGGGAACGACTTATCTCTTGGGACCAAGCCAGCAGTTCGGCCTTGAGTTAACATGGGGCGACTCACCATGACTCGTCCACGACTCAAAATCGTTAAGTCGTAACCCATCGCCACAATGCCTAGGAAAATTGACTCGGACACGACTCAAGACTTGTCATGAAATCCAGCAGAGGAATAAGCCATGAAGAGGGGAAAGGTTGGTTTTATAAGTCAACCACGACTTAGCCTGACTCGGGGACGACTTAGCTTGAGTCGGTCACGACTCAGGACTTATGCGCAGAATTCATGTCCAAGCTTGCCTATAAATACATAGCCACCTCCAACATTCAAAGGACTTTTGGGCACATTCTCTTCATACACCGTTACCTTGCTGCATTGAGAACTTCATCAACACTTAGAGCTTTCAAGATAAGAGGAATTCATCAAAGAACCCCACGAAGAAACCACACATCTTCAACATGGATTTAAGGACTTTGAATCGACATTGAAGCTTAAGACTTGTTCCAAATCACTTGTAACTTGAAGTATATTGTACTTGAGAAGAATTGTATCAGCTTGTAACGGGATTATTAATAAAAGTACTTAGAGTGGACGTAGGCTATACCCTTAAGCCGAACTACTATAAAATTGTTGTTGTTTACTGCTTTTCTGCTATTACTTGCTTGTAATTCTTTCCCGATCTATCGGGTGGTGCTTTCACAACTACACTTCACACACTGGGATGTTAGCGTTCACATTTTAGCGTTAACATTTTTGGTGCTTTCACTGAGAACTGAACTCAGGAAAACTGTCATCATTGCTTCGCGGAGATTTGTAGAAAGAATTTCTTTAAAAACCAGAAGTCTATCTGAGATTATGGCTCTTGGAAGGAAAAGTAGATCTGTCAGATCTGGAAACATTCAAGAGGGAACCTCCGCTTCCCCTGTGCCTAATCAACCCACTCCATCTGTTGGAGTTACGAAAGCGGAGTTGGATGCTGTGATTCTAGGGCTAAACCAGCAGATAAACGCCCAAAATGCACAATTAGAGGCTCAAAGTGCCCAGAATGCTCTGATTCTGAATAAGTTGAACGACTTACTTGGGGCAAACAATCAACCGGCTGGTAATGAAAGGAACTATGCTGGCAACGTTCATGATGTTAATGAAAGGAATGCTCCTGAAAGGGCTACTAGTCCCTTTGAGCAGGCAGTACCTGAGGCCGGTGGATCTAGAATTCGGCATGATGAGGAATATCTTTCTGGAATGGTCCGCCAGATCATGAAAGAAAGTATGCAAAGGGTTGAAGATGAGAAGGAATGGGGTTTCGCCCCAAGCAAAACTCCGTTTACTGAAAGAATCTTAAAGGCAGAATTTCCAAGGAAGTTTGTACCTCCGACTATCCCAGCATATAAAGGGACAAGTGACCCGAATGAATTCTTGTATAAATATGATTGGCACATGACAGGTGCCAGAGCCTCGGACGAAATAAAGTGCCGATATTTCCCCGTATACCTGGAAGGTGTAGCTCTACTATGATTCACCAAGTTGCCAGTCCGATCTATTGATCAGTTTTCAGACTTGACCAGAAAATTCAAGGAGCAGTTTAGACTATATGCTTCGAAGGCCAAGGACATCATGTCACTGTCAAGTTTAGAGCAGAATCGTGGTGAATCTATCAGATCTTTCTTGAACCGCTTTAATATAGCGCTGGCCGAGGTGGACAATGCTGAACCACGAATGATATTGACTTATCTGATGAGAGCTATTGATAAGTCAAGCGAATTTGGGAAATGGTTGAATATGAAAGAGCCAACCTCCCTCGAAAAGTTCTACAAAAAAGCAGATGAATTCATTCGCTTGGAAAGTCGTCCTTTGCCAGTAAAGACAGTGTTGGAGAAAGCAGAAGACAACACTTCGCTCCACGCAAGAATGAATCGGTGGGGCAAAAAAGGGAGAATAATAATGGGAAGAAACAGGGTAATCTGAAGAAGCCCCGATCCTTCAAGCCATCAGAATATACTCCATTATCACATACGCCGGAGCACATCTACCTTGCCACTAAAGATTCCGTCGATTTCCCTAAACCTATCCCTTTGAGGACCGGGAAAAAAGCCATACAGAGTGGGAAATTCTGCCGCTTCCACAATCAACCCGGTCATGAAACTGATGAATGCCGTCAGTTGAAAAATCTGATTGAAGAGTTGCTAAGAGAGAACAAACTGCAGCAATTTGTGAAGAAGAATAGCAACAATCCTGCATCGTCAAGTCAGGGGCAACAGGTTCCTGTTCATCAGCCCAGGACGGGTGAGAAAGCTACGGGACATGAATCTGGAAGGCCCGTTATCAATGTCATTACAGGAGGGCCTCACCCAGCTGGCAAGAGCTGGGGTGAGATGGAGAGATATTCCAGGGCTTTGAAATATGCCCCAGCCGAAGAAGATGTCTTTGTTTTAGAAGACACTACGCCCCTGAAACAACAGAAAACTTTCAGCGATGATATTATTTTCAGAGCCAGAGATTCCACAGGTATTGAAGCTCCTACTCTAGATCCCTTGGTCATCTCGGCTGGTATTGGACCGGCCATTGTCAGAAGAGTCCTCATTGACTGCGGAGCATCATGTAATATCCTCTTCAAGAAGACATTTGACCAGATGAAAATCCCTATGATCGATGTACAAGCCTCATCACAGAAGATCGCTGGCTTCACTGGGGAGCCAAAGCAACCAATTGGGACCATCGATCTGCTTGTAGAACTTGGGGAAGCAGAAAGGAAAGTGGTCCGCAAGCAAACATTTGTGATCGTCGATGAGTTTTCTGCTTATAATGCTTTTCTTGGCCGACACTCGCAGCATTCAAAGCTATCCTAGCCCCGTGGTGCCTCACTATTAAATTCCCTACTGACAATGGAGTAGGAGTTATAAAAGGGGATCAAAATGCTGCACGAGAATGCTATTTGACAGAGCTGCGAGAGTCAAGAAAAAGAGAAATGGGAAAGGATGCGGCAACCCCAGTCCGCATCAAGGAACCAGCCTTGTAGCAATTACGGGGCGGACCCTGCACTGGCGAGCACAGCGGGGCACGGAAAAAAATGGATCCCAGAAAGGCCAGTGCAGGGGAGAATAGAGTAGTGCCGGTGGAAACGACAGTTCCGGTACCTGTTGACCCGAAGGACTCAAATAAGGTGTTGAATGTGGGTTCACAGCTTAATGTGTCAACTCAGAATATCTTGATATCTTTCCTGAAAGCAAATCTGGATGTCTTTGCTTGGACTCATGCCGATATGTGTGGGATATCTCCAGAAGTTGCAGTACACGCTCTGAATATTGACCCAAAGTTTACGCCAGTTAAACAGAAAAGAAGAACTCAAGGTCCAGAAAGGTCAGCAGCATTAAAAGAAGAAGTTGATCGACTCATGGAAAATAACTTCATCAAAGAATCTACATATCCAAATTGGGTTTCAAATCCTGTGCTGGTCAAGAAGGCTAATGGAAAATGGAGAGTGTGCATCGATTTTTCTGATCTAAACAAGGCTTGCCCCAAAGATTGCTTCCCGCTACCCAGGATCGATCAACTGGTAGACGGAACTGCGGGACATGAATTGTTATCTTTCATGGATGCCTACTCCGGTTATAACCAAATCATGATGCACGAGCCGGATCAGGAGGATACAAGCTTTATCACAGATGTTGGACTTTATTGCTACAGAGTTATGCCCTTCGGATTGAAAAATGCAGGGGCAACCTACCAAAGACTTGTTAATGCTATGTTCAAACCGCAATTGGGCAAAACTATGGAAGTCTACGTCGACGACATGTTAGTGAAGTCCAGGAAAGCAGCGGATCACATTGAACACTTAGCAGAAATGTTCGCAGTCCTTCGGAAATACAGAATGAAACTTAACCCTCTAAAATGCACATTTAGGGTCGAGTCCGGAAAGTTCTTAGGTTTCATCGTCAGTGCTAGGGGCATTGAGGCTAGTCCAGCTCAAATTACTGCCTTGAAAGAAGTTAAAGCTCCTAGAACGAAGAAGGAATTGCAGAGTCTCAACGGAAAGGTCGCCGCCCTGAGTCGGTTCATTTCCAAAGCCACTGATAAATGCATCCCATTCTTTGACGCCCTGAAGAAAGGAAAGAAGAATTTTGAATGGACTTCCGAATGCCAAAAAGCCTTCGATGAGTTGATCCGTCATATGGAAACGCCTCCAATACTTTCTAGGCCAGGCAATAGTGAGGATCTTCTTATATACTTGGCAGTATCATCTCATGCTCTAAGTGCAGCGCTGATACGGGAAGACAAAAGGATTCAACATCCGGTTTACTATATCAGCAAAAGACTCACTGGGGCAGAGCTGAATTACTCCAAGTTGGAAAAACTTGCCTATTGCCTACTAGTTGCATCAAGGAAACTGAGGCAATATTTCCAAGCTCATCCTATCAAAGTACTCACTGATCAACCTCTAAAGCAGGTCCTATTTCGCCCTGAAACTTCGGGTCGCCTTCTAAAATGGAACATTGAACTCAGTCAATATGACATCACTTATCATCCCCGAAAAGCAATCAACGGACAAGCTTTAGCTGATTTCATTGCAGAATTCACAGAGAAAGATAATGGTGAGGAAGAAGCGATCAATGATTCCCCAATCCAGTGGAAGATGTATGTTGATTGCGCAAGAAATGACTACTGTTCTGGAGCCGGAGTGGTACTTGAAACTCCTGAAGGTCGATCATTATGTTATGCACTAAGACTGGAATTTCCTTCAACAAACAATGAAGCAGAATATGAAGCTCTTATTGCAGGTCTGAAAATCGCTAAAGAGCTAAACATTCGAGCATTACAAATCTTCAGTGATTCTCAGCTTATTGTATGTCAAGTCAAGAAGGAATTTCAAACAAAAGGTGGAAACTTGCCTTCCTACTTGTCAAAGGCTTGGGAACTACTATGTGAACTCGATCATTATTCAATAAGCCATATTCCCCGGGAAGAGAATACGAAGGCAGATTCCCTCGCAAAGTATTCAAGTTCTGGTGAAGCTCAACTATTGGGATTGGTTCCCGTAGAAGTCCTCTCAACACCAAGTATAGACGAGATGGATATAGATTGGATTATGAATGTATCTCAAGAACAAGAGTCGTGGATGACTCCAATATTAGATTACCTACTCAGAGGTTCTCTGCCAGAAAATTCGATAGAAAGACGAAAGCTACTAAGGAAAGCCTCTCGCTATGTAATTCAGGATGGCCGATTGTACAGACGGGGATTCTCAATGCCATTGCTTCGATGTGTATCCCGGGAAGAGTCCCAAATAATCCTAGCTGAGGTGCATGGAGGAGAATGTGGTGATCATTCAGGTGGTCAAACATTAGCAAAGAAAATTCTCCGATACGGATATTTTTGGCCAGAAATTAATCGAGATGCTGCAGATTACTCCCGAAGATGTGACAGATGCCAAAGATTTGCCAAAATTCCTAGAGCACCTTCTACCGAACTCACACAGATGGTCAGTCCATGGCCGTTTGCGATTTGGGGAATGGATCTCATTGGGCCGCTACCAACTGCCAAATCAGGGATTAAATATGCTATTGTTGCAGTTGATTACTTTACTAAATGGGCTGAAGCTGAACCATTGGCTACTATCACTTCTAAGAAAATGATAAGCTTTGTGACCAAGAATATCATTTGCAGATACGGTGTGCCTCAGAAAATAATCACAGACAATGGTACTCAGTTTGAAAGCGAGGAATTCCAGGATTTTTGCAAACGATTCAAAATCCAGAAATGCTTTTCGGCAGTAGCTCATCCGCAGGCAAACGGGCAAGTGGAAGCAGTGAACAAGATCATCAAATCAACCATCAAAAAGCAAATCGAAAGAGCAAAAGGTGGTTGGGTCGATAAACTACCGCTTGCACTATGGGCATACAGAACTACTCACAAAACTGCGACTGGGCATACTCCTTTTTCGTTAGCATACGGATCGGAAGCAATGATTCCGGTTGAAGCAGAGGTCCCTTCACACAGAAGAACCCATTTCAATCAGGCAGAAAATGAAAAGCTACAAATTGAAGCGCTAGATCTCCTTGATGAAAAAAGAGACGAAGCTAATCTCAGAGTTGCAGCTCATCAGCAAAGGATAGCCAGACATTTCAATTCCAAAGTTCGTCAACGCAGCTTTGAAATTGGAGATCTAGTCCTGAAAAGAATTATGACCGCGACAGGTGTGTTTGGGCCCAATTGGGAAGGACCATATGTGATAGGTCAGAAGCTTCTTGACGGCACATTCAAACTCACTACTGTTGAAGGAGTTCAAATTCCAAGGGCATGGAACAGCAATCACTTGCGTCCATATTTTACTTGAAAATTTTGTTGAAATAATATAAAAGAGTTGTGGATGCATGATTCTTGTAAGTGAAAGCAATTGTAAAACTGATGCAAGTGATTAATGAAAGAATATAAAGTGGATGTAGGCCCAAATTCTTGGCCGAACCACTATAAATCTTGTGTTCCTTATTTTTATTACATGTTTGCTTTATTTTCGATATAAAAGTACATAAAATGTATTGCTGAAATGTCGATTTAAATTTTTGCAGACAATGGAAATAAAACTTGCGCATATTAAGACCGAGCGATTCTCACCATCATTCAACAAACAAATTTCAAGTCACAAAGACCCCGAATTCAAATCCTAGATAGGAAATACTTCAATTGAACGGCTAATGATTTCGATAGAAACGAGCCCTTGCTGATAAATTGAGATTGTTTGAACAAACAAACATCCAATTAGGAAGCTAGTGCCCGTTCTCACGAACTTGCCTGGCAATGAAGTACACTTCCTTGGATTAAACAAGCTACTTGCAAGAAAAGGGGAATGAAAACTTGAAAAGAGAAAAAAAAGAGGATCGGTGAAAAGGCATAAGCAAGAAGACAAGGAAACAACCAAAATCCATCATCAGCAGCACAAGTCCTCTTCAGAGGCACAACTCTTCGGAGGATAAAAGACCTCTAATGGGTCATATGCCACAAAAAAGAAAGTTCTCTACTCAACAAAAAAGATTGGAGGAGTCATGACCCTCCAACCATGAGAGAGTAACTTCCAGGCAATGAAAACCCTTTCTGAGGCACATTTCTCCAGGAGTTGAAGTGAAATAGCCGCTCTTCGGAATTTCACTTCACCAGAGTTGAAATGCAAACAAAGAAAAAGACCTCTTCGGAGGCACGTTTCACCAGGAGTCGGAGTAGTTATTCTTCGGAGTTTCACTTCGCCAAAGTTGAAATGCAAACAAAATAAAAGCCCTCTTCGGAGGCCCATTTCACCAGGAGTTGAAGTGTTATGACCGCTCTTCGGATTTCACTTCACCAGAGTTGAAATGCAAACAAAATAAAGACCTCTTCGGAGGCATATTTCACCAGGAGTTGAAGTGTAACGGCCGCTCTTCGGAATTTCACTTCACCAGAGTTGAAAGACGAACAAAATAAAGACCTCTTAGGAGGCACAATCAAGAAGAAAGACCTCTTCGGAAGCCCACGTTTCGCCGAGATTGAAATAAAACTTCCAAGTGTTGAAACGTGAAAAGGCTTTCTAAGGCAAAACTCTTTGGAGGTACACGTTTCACCGAGATTGAAATAAAACTTCCGAGTGTTGAAACGTAAAAAATCCCTCCTCAGAGGTACAACTTTCTATATAAAAAAAAATCCTCATCAGGGGCATACTTTAACTTCCGAAGAAAGAGTAATTTACGTATTCTGGGGAATAATCTTCCTCGAAAAAAAGAAGAGAGAAAAAGAGAGAGAGGGAGTTAAAGTACCCTTCAGAGGTCCGCTTTACCGCATAAAAGAATTCACTTGGTAAAAAATGTACTTAAGCAAAAGAAAGAAGTGATTTCTTCAAAGGTCGAAGCGCAGAAACTTATACGAAGAGGGTTGTACTTTGCAAAAATTTTCTTTAAAGAATAAAATAATTATTCTTTAGCAAATATGAGTGCAAGTCCCCTCGAAGTATAGAATATTGCAGCAAACTTATGGAATGGGGGCAATATAGTATAATTACACACAATATGGTATAGCCAAACCAGCAAAAGGTAACGCTCAAGTAACATGCCATAAGCTCGCTGCAATATCGTGTAAATAAACTTGTGCAAAAAATAAATAGTAAATGCATTCTCAAATTCAAACAGAAGTTTGTACAAACGAAGAATCATTTTATTCAACTATAATGCAGATACAGGTTTCAAAATAAAAGCGGGGGCCGGTACCCGCACAACTCTCGGCCAGTTCATACAAAAGACAAAAAGCTAAAGTCTTCACTTCTTTTTACTGCCTTTGGACCCTTTACCCGGCCGAATGACCAGCTTTTCAGGTCGGCCAGTGGGTATAAGGGAGGAAGGAGAGGTAGGCGCAGCTGGCCCAACTTCTGGCTCCTCTTCAGTGGCAGTGATTATCTTCCCTCTCCTCTTTGATGCTCCTTGCTTCCTTCTCCTCTTCGAGGAAGACTCACTTCCTGGAGTGACAAGTTTAGATAGAGTTATGTCGTCAGAAGGAGTCCGCTCCGGAGATATGTCGCCTCCCTCAAGTCCCTCATCTTTCTGCTCTTGCGAAGCAATGGGATCATCCAGGCCATGGAGAGCCTCTATTTGTTCCTCCTGTGATCCAGGCTGCGAAGCAGAAGGAGGAGCCACCTGAAGAGATGGAGGAGGGATTACCGGAGAAGTAGAGATTTGAGCAGTGCTTGATACTTTTTCTACAGAAGAAAAGAGGTTAAAGTCAGTAAAGAGAGGAGATGAAGGTTCACCAATGAAGTCAGTAAAGAGAGGAGATGAAGGCTCATCAAGGTTGAGAAAATAGCCAAGGAGCTCATGAAACTCATGCGAAATAAATGAGTAACCCGCTTGAGCAGAATTGACAGTAGCGAGATTAACAGTGAAATTACCTAGAGAAGCTGGTTTCCTGATATCGACCTCATAAGCTTGCGCATCAGCGCTCTCATCACCCTCGTCTCCACCTTGTATGCTTGTAATCTCAGTTGTAACTTTGGTGGGAGATGCAAGATGGGAACTGGAACCAATAATGTCGACTTCAGACGAAGAAGGTGGCTGGACTAGAGTAGTTGAAGTGGTTTTCCCCAGCCGGTCCCCTTCCGTCACTTCAGTTCTTAATTTGGCAAGTTGTTCCTTTCCCTTGGCAAGGGCAGCGCGGGCGTCATCATCAAAATAATGCCTTTCCAGGGCTGATTCGTCATAACCAGCACCTTCAGCACCAAGCATCTCAAGGGCGGCCTCCCACACTTCAGCTAAAGTGATTTCATACTTGGGACCAAGAAAAGCGAGGCTTCCACGCCCCAAGACGCTATGCAAGTAGAAGTCGAATAATGTTGAGCCGAAGCTGTTTTTGGTCACCTCATGAGATTCTTCGGCTGCGATTTTGCCGGCGACAGCCTCATCACGCTCCCTTTTAGTTTTGGCAAGCTGAAGCTTAAGCATTTGTATCTCCGCCTCCTGGGAGTTGTTTTTCTTTCGAAGCTCAGCAATATCAGAGACATAGCCTTCACTGATTCTTTTTTGTGCTTCGAGCCTGTCTTCGGCATCCCTTTGGCTAGCGTGAGCGTCTCTCACTTGTTTCAGGAGCACTTCTTCTTTTTGAGAATATGAAGTAGAGGAAGCAGCAAGCTCATGTTTCAAATTCTCAACCTTTGCTTCGAGCTCCTCATTGTAGGAAGCAATGCTCCTCATTTCGGTATCATGTTGCTCCAGGACCTTTTGCCATTCAGCCTTGTCATTTTCCATAGTGAGCATGGCCTCTATGTTGGCACGATTAATTCTCTGAAGCTCATCAACAAGCTTCTGCCAGTTTGACATCCTCTCGATATCAAGTTTGACGGCGTCGAGATTTCGTAGCATGGCAGGCTTGTCAATAGGGACCAGGTCAAGGTCGAACCTCAGACCCTTTAAGCACCACTGTGGAAAACGACTTTGTAAAGTGGCTGGGCCCGGTCCAACTTGAAATTTGGGCCTGCTTATTATCGTTTGAATGTCTGATTTCCCAAGAGCGGGAGAGTCAGAAGGAATGTCGAGCGAGGCAGGAGTAGTAACTTTCTCAGGAGTAGTAGAGGCCTGCTTTTCACTGTGACGGGCTCGTTTGCTTAAGTCTTCACCCATGTGACCTTTTCCTCGATCGTCATGAGTTTTTCTCTTGTGGGAGTCATCGCCTTTTTGCCAAGAATCATGGCGCTCTTCTCTCTCCCTTCTTTCGCGACGTTCTTCTTCAGTCCTCCTTTCATGAGCCTTTCGGGCAGCCCTTTCTTCATCAGATTCTCTGTAGGAGGGAAAGTAACGCCTATAATCATATTGACCACGCCCCCCGTAGCGTTGGAAATCCTGATAATATGATCCGCCGCGTGTCATTGAAGGATCTGAAATAAGAAAAGATAAGCTTTAGAAATCTTTAAAGTATGAGAAGATAAGTGCATAAATGTGCTGGAAAATCCTTAGTTGTGTGTGAAGTGCAAACTACTCGCGTTGGACTAACGAACCACTCCTCAGTTGGGGGGAAGTAATAGGTCCCACTGTCGGTGACAATTCTTGGGATAAAGGAGTTGGAGTCTGTTGGAGGGCAGATGTTGCTTCAATCATCGGGGGTACAGTTTTACCACAGGCAGGGTCATCTTTAAAGAGCTCTTGGGAAGTGACGATTATGTCACTTAAATCCCCAAAGACGTCATCACCGTCATGCCCAACCTGATTCCCTCCATCAGCTCCTTTGTCGGCACTCTTCCTGGTTTGGGAAAGGGGCTCCTCTTCTTCTTCAATTATGGGAGCAAGTGCGGACTTTTCGGAGGGTCCCGCATCGTCTCTTGGAGTAGAGCACTTTACTAGTAAGGTTTCTGCAGAAATTTCTCCTCGCATGTGCTCTTTAGTGGAGATCGGAAGATCAGGAGTTTTCACCGGAGAATCAGGAACCTCCGTTGGAGCTTCATGAGGCTGAGTAAAGCGAGAGGGATGGAGGAGTCCGTATTTATGTAAAAATTCATCGTTTAGCAGAAACTTTATGCTCCTCTCTTCTACCGGCACGGCATTTAACCTTTCAAAAATTTGCTTAAGACTTGGGTCCCTAGCAGGGGGTGGAAGTGCTAAAACAGGAAAAGAATGAAATTAGCAACCGAGAGTTCAGATCTCGAGAAAGTTTCAAAACGGAAAAAGTAAAGACAGGAAATCTTACTTCCCACTCTCCAGATGGCATAAAACCCTGGAGGGCAGCGAACAAAGAAAAACTGATTCAAAAATCCGTGAGCGCTTTCGGAGAGATCAGTAATAAGTTTGCGGTTTCGAGCGCTTCTTATAACCACGATGGAGGGATGGTCTTTAATTTTCGTGAATGAGCAAAAATAGCAGATCTCCCCGAAGCTTGGTAATCAATCCAAAACTCTCCTAAATAGAACACATAACCCCATCAGAATGGCGTAGCCATTGGGGTGTAATTGGAATGGAGAGATAGACAACCGAAGCAGGAACTGTTGAAGAAAGTCATTAAAAGGAGGAATAGCGCCGTTCAAGCACATTTGGCGATTAACAGCAACAAAGCCAAGAGGGGGCCTATCCGCGGTGTCATTTGGCCCCGGAAGTAAGACGTCAGCATCATCAATGCCAAACTGGACGCGCAGTTGGTTAAACACCCGCTGATTCAAAGTTGTGGATGTTCTCTCCGGAGGATTGTCTACAGGGATGGCTACTGGGAAGACATCTTCAGCCTGGCCCATCGGCTCTTCTTGATGAGAGGTCATTCTACACAAGCAACTGGATGTTCAAATGCGAAGGTGCGCGTTTCCTAAAAAGTGTGAAGTGTTGTGCAAGACTAATAAAAAGTGACAAGCATATTTAACTGGAATTATACTGATCGATGCTTGATCGATTGTAAACATTTCAGAACTTGTTAATCTAAAGCTCAAGCATAATATTAGTGCAAGCGGGTCGATTTCTATTGACTATTTCAGCATTGCTTTGGTATTTTGTTTGAAATTGATAAGTTAAAGGCACTTCATACACACAATTTATTCAAGTTAATCATCTATTGTTAACTAATCTGTCATTCGATGTGGGCAGTCAATGACAAGTATATTCGTCCCAGTTTTCTGTGAATGTTGTATTGAACAGGTTATTAGCCTGCAAGTCAAAATAACCTGTGAATGAGTGCAATAAAATTCAACAGTTTGAAGTTAATGCAATGGTCCAATGTTCAAACAGAATTTACACAAGTCATAACCCATCAACGGTTCAAAAGTTCTGAGTCGGCAGTGCCCTAAGTAATGAGTCGTGGAGATAAGGAGATTATCTCCAAGTCTTATCTCGGCAACGACTCAAGGCTAAGTCTTATCTCGGCAACGACTCAGGGCTTAGGTCGTGGAGTATGATAAAGGAGCTCTGGTGCAAAATAATAAGGAAATCTCTAAGTTTTATCTCGGCCGCGACTCAAAGGTCTTATCTCGGCCGCGATTCAAAGGTTTTATCTCGGCCACAATTCAGGGGTTCTGTCTCGGTCGCGACTCAAAGCTCAAGTTGAGGAGCATGATGAGTCGTGCCATGATTAAATTGTGAGGGTCACTGGGTCATACGAAAGGAGCCGAGTCAAACCTACAGCAGCATTCGAATCAACCATCTAACCCATTAACACAATAAACTCTCAATCTACAACCCTAATTTTATCGCGTCAGTGGATCGCCTCGAGTTGCAAATCATTGAATCAGACAATCCTCAATCCATCAATGATTAGAGCAACCTAACTCGCAAAGCTCAAGGGGATAAATTGAAGAAAAGGACGGTGCGCACAGGGAAATGATGATCGACAATCAGAAAGGAGGCGAAACTGCTTACGTGGTGTGATGTCAGAGATGATCGGAGGAGATTTTGAGTTGAAATTGCTTTTGGGAGCTTGGAGATGTGTTAATGGCGGAAAACGACTCACGAGATCGGTAAAAGAAGAAGAAGATAAGAATGACGATTCATGCTATTTATATACCAAGGTAGTAGGATATGAGTCGGCACACGCGGGGTAAGATAAGTCGAAGCACGCGACCTACGACTTAGGCGTGTGCTTCGAGGGGCAAATGTTAACCCCACTGAAGCTTGGGCCGACTCATCAGATAAAGCATTAAGCGACTCAGAAGATTTACGACTCACCATGAGTCGTTAGCGATTCAAGTGTGCAAATCAGAAAGCCAAGTACAATTAACTCGCGTACGACTCAATGACCGAAGAAGGAACTCACCGACTCATATGATCTAGGTCCGACTCATCAAAGACTGGCTCAGCTAGTCTTCGACTCAACTGTTGAGCGACTTATGGAAGTTTCTGACTCAGCGACTCATGACTCAGCGACTCATGACTCAGCGACTCATGACTCAATGACTCATGGTTCAACGACTCAACAGGTTCGCGACTCATCCTAAGGAACGACCTAAGGAATGTCATGACTTATGGATACCTACGACTTATGATAAGTCGAGTACGACACATTCTAATATGAGAGGAGTTATGATAAGTTGACTCGGGAACGACTTATCTCTTGGTACCAAGCCAGTAGTTCGGCCTTGAGTTAACATGGGGCGACTCACCATGACTCGTCCACGACTCAAAATCGTTAAGTCGTAACCCATCGCCACAATGCCTAGGAAAATTGACTCGGACACGACTCAAGACTTGTCATGAAATCCAGCAGAGGAATAAGCCATGAAGAGGGGAAAGGTTGGTTTTATAAGTCAACTACGACTTAGCCTGACTCGGGGACGACTTAGCTTGAGTCGGTCACGACTCAGGACTTATGCGCAGAATTAATGTCCAAGCTTGCCTATAAATACATAGCCACCTCCAACATTCAAAGGACTTTTAGGCACATTCTCTTCATACACCATTACCTTGCTGCATTGAGAACTTCATCAACACTTAGAGCTTTCAAGATAAGAGGAATTCATCAAAGAACCCCACGAAGAAACCACACATCTTCAACATGGATTTAAGGACTTTGAATCGACATTGAAGCTTAAGACTTGTTCCAAATCACTTGTAACTTGAAGTATATTGTACTTGAGAAGAATTGTATCAGCTTGTAACGGGATTATTAATAAAAGTACTTAGAGTGGACGTAGGCTATACGCTTAAGCCGAACCACTATAAAATTGTTGTTGTTTACTGCTTTTCTGCTATTACTTGCTTGTAATTCTTTCCCGATCTATCGGGTGGTGCTTTCACAACTACACTTCACACACTGGGATGTTAGCGTTCACATTTTAGCGTTAACACTTCCTTAAACATTTCATTACTATCTTATTCTGAAATTCTTCTCCAATTTAAGATTTCAATTTTCAGTTTGAATTCATTTCAAATTTATCTTTATTTTATTTCAGTTTGGTTTGTTTCTAATACCACTTAATTTAATTCCAATAATTTTACAACCAATTACCTAATATTTATCAGGAAGTAATATTGCTTTATATATCCAAAATATATTCTTATATAAAATCATTTAAAATCTTTATATAAGAAAATAACAAGTACGCTCTCTCATATATATACACATACACTCAACTCATTCTAGGGTACTACTTACCCTATCCTTAATGAGCAGTCATAACTATGATAGTAATTAATTTGAGATTAAGCTTTGTTCATTCGTTCCGCTGTGAGTTATCTGTTGTTGTGTCTTTCTTCTTTCTCTTTCTTTTCTTCTTTTATCCCATTCTTTCTTCATTAGTGACGCGACTTTCTAGAGATAGGAAGTCGGGTCGCCACTTTTGGTATCAATTTTTAAATTGCTTAAATTTAATATATCACATAAAATATTACATAATATCATATTACATCAGAGTTACACAACTTATACAACACATATTAGACAGTTATAAACATCTGTTTAATTCATAGAACTCAAGTATATAAGATACAGATATCACAAACATAGCGGAACCATAATATATCTATACGATGAAGCCTCCTGCTCCAAATCTTCCCCAGAATTCGTCAAGCAAACCTGAATCACTTGACTACTCATACATAATATGAGTACCCAAGAGTTTAATAAAACAGAAAATAAACACTCGAGTCAGACAGGGGTCTGGTGTGAGTAAACGGGTTTAAAATTGCTTAACTTTAGAAAACCTTTGAAAAGAAAAGGTATCACGTAAGACTTCCCACACATAAACATGGAAAAGTTTTTACCTTACGCTAATCAAAACATTTGATAGGAAATCCAGTGATATTATAATAGTGTCTAGGGTTTTCAAGTACATAAAATAGCTGAAATTGTTACATTATTAAATTCCAGTTACTACCACAAAAGTGGGTAATACAGACAAAACCGTAGGGTCTCCTAGGAAGAATGGGTTTCCATCAATGGCAGGGCTACTGGGGTACCGCCCGTCACAGTACGTGGCCTAGATAAACGTAACGACGAGTACGCCCGCTCCCCTGCAACACAAGGCCGGAACCATTCCTTACTGAACAGTTCTAAACAAGACAACCTCGGCAGTTGTCGCGAATCAACCGCCCCACACAGCCGAATAAAAAGGGACTTCTATACAGGGGTAAATGTAAGGATCTGATTCTTCGACTTTCGAAAATCGACATTAATACGTCCACTGTATCAACTGCCGAACAATCGAATGCCGGAAAACCGAATTCTTAGAGTTTAAGAAGAAGAAAAAGATAGAAGAAGAGAGAAAGAAGAAGAAACAGAAAACAATATCAGAATCTCACAGCCGCAGCGGAACAACATATAATAGATAAATGAATATCATTAAAATAAAAGAACTATATCAGTTATTACATTACATCAAATTACATTACATTATCAGAGTTTACAACAACAAACAGCGGAAAAGAAATACTACATATACTAGTTAATACGCCATGCCATCCAGCTTGCTTCCAAATCTCTATAGCAATTCTCGAATCTAGAATAACCTGATAACCTGACTCTATACTGCCCGTGTGGAAAATGGTGGGCACCTAAAGTTTAGGAAGAGAGCAATAAACTCCAGGTCAGTCATGGGACTGGTGTGAGAACTAAAGCAGTTATTTGTCTTTAAAACAACAACAGGATAATTTTTAAAGTCAATTCGCAATGCTTTTGGAAAATGAAACTACGATAAGGCCTCCCGCCACACACACAATGCAAACACAGAATTGGAGGAGATTTCTCCTTATTTTAGTTAAAGATGCTTACTACGCAAAACAAATCATTTTTTGATATTATTATTAGTGCATAGTGATAAAAACTTTTCGAAAGTATAATATAAATCTTAGCTAGCATATGTACCATTATATTATGCCTGCTATACGTAACGACCCGAAATTTTCGATCCCGAAAATTCCAGATAGTTATGAAAAGAAGAAAGAGATAGAAGAAGAAGAACAGAAACATCAACAACTCACATTCGCAGCGGATAAAATATAATAATAAATAATACAGTTTACAAAAGAATAATATATCAGTCAATTTCATTTTAATACATCAGAGTTACATTTACATATATAGACGCTGAATATACAAGTTAATCATGTCTCAGATACACTAATATACTACAGCGGAAATACTCCATACGTTAGCCATCCACCTCGCCTCTTGAGCTCCAGAACGTACCCACCTGAAAATCTGTAATACTCGGTCTGACCCGAGCATTTCATCAAAGTAACACCCGGGTCAGGCTGGAAACCAGCATGAGTAAACCCATCTAACACAAAATACTAGAACAATGCTTACTTAAAACCCGGGGTAACTCGTCTCAATTTACAAATTCAAAATTTTCTATAGACATTGCTTATTTTACACATCAATTCCTAAATATCAAAACTTAGATTAAATGACCCAATTTACTTAAATCATCCCATTCCAGCCTGTTGATTTCACATATCAATCTACAAAGAATCGTAGTGGTTTCGGGTATTTACTAATACCCGACACCGGTCTCTTCGAATTTAGTTCATCTTAACATATGTCCTTCAAGTGAAATGTAATTCAATTTTAAATAAGGGTGTCACCTTTTATTCAACAATTCATTATTAATATAACCACATTATCATTGCCCATCCAATACATCATATCACGAACCATTTCATATCAGGGGTATCAATCAATTCAGGTATTTAAACAATCACTTATCATACATAAGTAAGATAACCAATCACACCATTTCGAATAATTTTATTAACCATAATTGAATTAAATCAATTACCTTTAGGTCCTGCTTATTAATTACAACCTAATTGATTTACCATTCCAAAACCATTTATCTTGGATAATCCTCCCTGATTACTTATCCTTCCATTACGCTAAAATTTTCATCAGTGTCTAATTACTTTCTTTAAGTAATTATACTTAACCAAACTCCATAAAGGTTTATACTTAATTAATCAATTAAAATTAATTAATTGCATCCATTAGCCAACCCAAATTACTCATAAACAGTAATTACCCCTCTGTAATTAGTTACCCAAGTAATTCCCTTTAATTACTTCCATTAAGTAGTTTCTTTTTAATTTATTACGTCATGTAAAATATGAATTTCTTCACTAACCTCATCAAATTAATCTCCAAGAGATTACCTTTAATTAACCAACAATTTAATTTTAATCGGGTAACCCATCCCTTGATTACCCTTAAACCCAATTAATAAACCTTAATTGCAGATTAATTATTATTTTTACCATTAATTAATAAACCTGATTAACACATCTTAATTACCAATTAAGTATTCCTTATTTACGAGTTAAATCAATCATTAGCCATTAGTTAATTAAATCGCTTAATTACCTAACTACTAATCAATCGTTAATTTACTTTAAGTAGTTAACTACAAATTTATTAATCAATTAATCATTTATTAATCCAAACTCTAATTACAATTATAATTTAATTATTCTAAATTGCCTTCTAAAAATAATTAATTGAATGATGAATCATCTTTACTAACCTTTTAAAAAGAATCCTTCCTTAGCTTTGAAAATCAAATTATTATTAACTACAAATCTTTAATGTTAATAATTTATTTATTGTTTTAACTTAAATTAATTACTTAATTATTAAAATGATAGGAGGTCAAAACATCGTTAGGCATTAATTAAGACAATTTAGAACTTGATTTAAAATCTTAACTTACGGCTGAAACATTTCTACTTAGCTTCATTTTTTATATGCAACAATACTGTAGTTAGAAAAAAAACCGAAGACTTCCCCTTAGCTTTGCTCGAGAAGAACTACCAATGTCTCACCCATAACCCCGACTCCCTTCTCTCATTTTCTCGTACCTATCTTCTTCTATTTGTTTGTCTTTTATACAAGTTTAAGTTCAAAACGTTAAGTAAAAATCAAGTATCAGTAACTCGCACTCGAACCCAACGCAGCAACATCATATACACGAGCGTCTCATCAAAAACCCAAACCAGATCATCACTCGTGCACGCGACCACCGTGCACTTGCACGCGCCGCCGTCAACTCACCGATGCCTGAGACGAGCACCCCCAAGTCGACCATTGATCACTGTATCGGTCGAGACCACCCATTCCCTGAACGAACTCGCGAATAGAGATTTGATCAATTTGAGCTTCCAGGCCTTAAAAGCTCCGGTAACCATTTCCACATTCTGGCGACGACAACCACCCAGGGGCCTTGAAACTTCGGCCGTGACAACCCTAACTTCCACGCTGACACTCCTTCGCATACCATGCCACTCGATCACCTAGGGGAGGCGAAATCACTTCGTCTCCGATCTATTCAAAATCGCGTGCTAAACTCTATTGTTGCCTCAATCCATCACTTACTACAATAGAAAATTAAACGAATATTTTTCCTGACTTCGTAGATCATCAAACTAGCCTCTCTATGAATTTCAACCTCTAAACTTTGTTGAATTAACAAAAATTGATGAAAATGTAGTTTTTGTTCATCTGCAAACTACTCGTACATTTCCAAACTAAAAATTATCAATCTTGCTCTAAAAATCCTATTTTTGAATGTGTATTCCAGATATATAATCAAAATATCAATTTAAGATATTCGAAATTTAATCATATGATCGCTTTCCTTTTTTTTTCTTACTGTGAACTTTGAATTTATAGTATCAATACTCTCTGTCAACCTTCACAACAAAACCCCAACCCTGATTTTAGTTTTAATCAAATTTATTAAATTTAAATCCTAAGTTTTAAAGTGTTTTGTAAGAAGAAACACTAAAATTCCCTATTGTTCTTTGCTTTGTACTAACCATATGGAAGAATAGGTCTTCAGGGATTTCCAGAGCAACAGAAAATTCATAGAGTTTGTTTGTTTAAATTATACAGCAAACACATACCATAAAAACAAGCAAATACATAAATTTAAAACCAGATGTTTCACTCACTTGAAGATACTGTGAAGAGAGAACACTTTCCATATTAGAAAACTGCAGTTTGGATCTGCTCTGGGTTCTTCCTGTTCTTGTTTGAGTTGAGTGATGTCTTTTTTAGTTTTGAAGAATGAAGATGTTTCTCTTATTCTCTGGTTTTGCTAAATTGTTACTGAACAAATTTCAATAGAAAAATGGACACATATACAGAAAATAACAGGATGCAACAAGGAAGGTATTATCTGGCCAGTTTCTCCTTTAAGATTTGATTTTTTTTCTTGCTTTCTTTCTAGCCTACAATTTTTGACTAAGATATTTTTTTTTTGAATGGAGGCTATTTCGGATGAGAAGATATTAGTAAGTACATTTGTTTTCTTATTTAGTTCACACATAATTATTGTTTACTGATATTTACACATTTGTACAAAGATATTGGCTAATACTTATCTTTGTTTGTTTTTGGTACAAAGATATTTTTGAATATGATGTGAATACTTGTCTTCTTTGTATACCAGATTTACATAGCATCTTTGTTATAGTTTTTGTTAAAAATTATGTATTGTACAAATGTATTTTACAGTTTATTGTTTTCCTAACTTATCTTATATATTCGTGCATAGTTATTATAGTATTGTTAGCATTGTTTCTAAACTTTTTTCTATTTATTTAAATTTCGAACATTCATTTATAACATTCTATTTGTATATTTAATATTTACATCTTATAATCATAATTATATTTTATACTTATGTTTTGTATGTTTATGTTTACAACCATTTATATTGTTGTATACTTAAGTATAATATTTATGTTAAGTAAGATATACTTAGTTTGATGAACGAATTGGCTGAGATGACCTATAAAAAGAAATATGCTGCTGAAGTATATTTAGGTACAAGATTTGTATATTTTGGTCAGAGAGATCTTTCCCATTTGGAGGCTGATATGATACCAATTTTGTGCTTCATTAATGATGCTTGTCTTGTTTCATGTTTACAAAGTAATCCATGTTAAAAGATATTTACATTATGTACAACATGCATCTATTTATATTGTTTCTTTTGTCTTCCATGTCCCTTAAATTGTGTGTGTGTGTATATATATATATACTGTTCTAGAATGAACTTACGTTCATTCATGTGTTTACTTAACCATAAATTTATTTCAGATATTATTCATTGCTAATATAAATACTTATTCTTATTTCTTTCTAAAGTTAAGCTATCAACATTTAATTGCTTATTTATTATTTAGTTTTATACTCATATTAATTTCATAGTTCTCCCATAATTACATGCATATATATCTGTTTTCAAAAGAATAAGTCTATATTTTAATTAATTAGTCTAAATCCTTATTAAAATAATAAGGTTAAATTTCCAGGTTGTCACATTCCTCCCCCCTTTAGAACTTTTCGTCCTCGAAAAGAACGAAGCTAGAATTACCAAAATGTTTAATATCAGATAAATTCTCTTTGAACATTTTTAAACTACTTTAAAAATCAATAATATTTCTAAAATAATTTTTATAAAAACTTTTATAACTCGATGTTTCGACAAGTCCATCCTTGTCCTTACAGAAATTCGCTCATACGTTGATCAGGCATACGACTGAAAATCTATAAGTACTTAGCAGACCCGCTTTCAACACCTAGTGAAAATACTTGGGAAATAATTTTATTTAAAATATAGAAAACATTTCGAAATAGAGGAAATATCTTTGGTGAGAATGCTCTGGAAATCATCAGCCCCATCAATGGTCACAGTTACATACCAGGGTTACGTTGCAATCACAACAAAAGTCCATGTAACTGCAGGCTCTCCGCGGCCTCTCGATTACGCCATGGATCTCACATAACAGATCACAGTTACATCCAGGATTACGTTGCCGTCGCAGCAAAAGTCCATGTAACTGCAGGCTCTCCGCGGCCCCTGATCTTCGCTATCAAAATGAAACCTCTCCACTACTACATAGGTCGCAGTCTGCCGATATAAAATCAAACATAGACTGTTGGCTCTCAACGGCACACACGACTTTCGCTATGTTATACCATAGGTCGCAGTCTACCGATATAAAATCAAACGTAGACTGTTGGCTCTCACCGGCACACACAACTTCCACTGTGGTATACACTACTCATAATCCTCAGGAACTAGTTTTGTCCGGACTCCTCACAGGATCAACTTTAGAACCCTCTGGGCTTAAGGTAGCACCACCCAGTGGCACTCCTGAGAAGTTCATTTCAAGGGAGCGCCTTTTTCCCCAGAACCATCATCAAAACATTTTATACTATACACATATAGTATCTTCAAATTATACACCTAGTATGATCTCATACAAAGCTCATTTATACAAAATCGATTATTCCAAAATCGATAATTCCCAAACTAAGCTTTCCAAATTCTCATATTGATTTTACCCAAAAATCAAAAGCCTTTCCAAATCCTAAGGTTCTCAAAACCTTTTTCAAAATCCTCATAAAATCCTTTATATATATATATATACAAATATATATAATTTTTAAAATTTTGGATCATTTCAAAATTGTATAAAACCCCTTTTATACTTCAAACATCTTCAAAAATCATTTTTCTTCTAGCAATAAATTCAACAAGGTGTGATTTATCTCATATAACAAAGATATACAACTTTGTTTATTCAAAACCAAATATTCAAATTTGACTTCTCTTTCCAATAGCAATTTCCTTTCTATTCACACTTCCTTAAATTTCCATTCACTTATCCACCTTTACATTAATCCCTATTTGGATTATCACTTCAATTCCTATCTCAATTGGGTATTAAATCCATAACAGTTTGAACTCCGACCAGTTTATTTAGAAAATAGCTGAAAATTTTTGAAAAATAGATAAGTAGTTGAAAAATAATTATTAGTTTGCAAAATAGCTGTTAACATAGTTAACTAGTTGTAAAATAGTTGAAGAATGGTTAAATAGTTCCAAACATTGTAGATAATTGTAAAATGGTTGTAAAATAGAAATTAGTTTGTGAAATAGTTGAAAAATAGGAATTAGTTTAGAAAATAGTTGAAAAATGGTTAAATAACTCCAAACCATAAAATAATTTGGCTTTAAGAAAGATAGGTTGTATATATTTAATAGCTTAGAAAAAAATAAGTTTATATCAAAACAATTTATTTAAAATAATCAAGAGCCCAACTGTTCACTCCCCTAACAATTCAATTTAAATCTCCATTAAAATTGACCCAATTCCAATTCAAATAACTCCAAATTCCATTGGATTGATTAATTCTTAATTCAAGTTGAATCAATCTTGATTCCTTTCCCAATTCAAAACAAATTCTAGTTGATTTTAATCCTGTTCAATTTTAAATTTGAATTATTATTAATTTAATTTCAGAATCCAAATCACTTCAATTTAATCCAATCCAATTTCCCATTTAAAAATTTTAAACTTAGACATCTTCAATCACCAATCCAATTACTTCAAACCAAATTCAATTTTTAAACTAATTCAATTAAATCTTGAATTTAAAGTATCTCAAATTATAGAAATTCGAGTTTAATTCTCAAAGGTTGGTTTAACTCTTTAAACCAAATTAACCTTTAAATCAAAGTGTTTAATCATTTTAATTGCTGAGCCCAATTTCTCAAAATTCTCATTTTAATTTTTTTTTTTTACTTATGTATTTCAAGGTTCAATAAGAGTTCAATACAATTTTATTTCAAAATTTTAATTATTCAATTTTACCTTCCAGATTGAAATCAGTTCTTAAACAAGTTTATTTTACAATTTAATTATTCAAATTTATTTTATTTATACAATACCATTCTCAATTTAAAGATTTTTATCAACAATAGGATGGAACATCCAATTTATTCTAAAACATCCATCCATTTCAATTTTTTTAAAATCTCAAACCCGTTTTGAGATTTCACAAATTCCAATTCAAATCAACCATTTAACTTTCCAAGTTAAATTCCAATTTCATCTTAAAATCTTCAATCCAATTTAACTTCTCTCAAGTCAAATTCAATTTACTTACTCCAGTCAACCTTATTCTCACATTGAATTCCCACTTCAAACTTCAAATCCTTTCCCTTTTTATAAGTTCAAAACTTATATAACTTTGGGTTTTTATATTACATTTTAGGGAAAAATCAAAACTCAACCTTATAGAGTTTATTTCAAATTATCTTTAATATCATGTATATCCATATATATATACATATTTATTTCTTGGCCCTCCCAGCCATGTTTTACAATTTTAAACCACCTTTGGTTTTAAATTTAAATAAATTTTCAAACAACCCATTGTTTGCAATAAGTCCTAATTATCCAATTAATACTTCATTTTCTATTTATTTATTTATTTTTTCATTCCTTTGAAACAAAATTTTCAAATTCTAGGACCAGATTTAGAATTTCATTTCAACCCATTAAATTTTTAATTTAGTTGTATTTTTTTTATTTTTACTTAATTAAGTTCCAATTCTAGACTTCAGTTTGGTTGTATTATACTACTTCTAAATTTTAATTTTCAATAATTAACAACCAATCACCTTAATATTTATTAGAAGGAAATATTGCTTTATATAACAAAATATACTTTTATATAAAATCATTTAAAATCTTTATATAAGAAAATAACAAGTACGCGCTCATATATATACACTCAACTCATTCTAGAGTACTACACACTCTGTTTAATGAGTAATCCCCACCAGAGCCAAGGTTCTCGCTTAACCTTTCAGCTCTGATACCAAATGTAACGACCCGAAATTTTCGATCCCGAAAATTCCAGATAGTTATGAAAAGAAGAAAGAGATAGAAGAAGAAGAATGGAAACATCAACAACTCACATTCGCAGCGGATAAAATATAATAATAAATAATACAGTTTACAAAAGAATAATATATCAGTCAATTTCATTTTAATACATCAGAGTTAAATTTACATATATAGACGCTGAATATACACGTTAATCATGTCTCAGATACACTAATATACTACAGCGGAAATACTCCTTACGTTAGCCATCCAGCTCGCCTCTTGAGCTCCAGAACGTGCCCACCTGAAAATCTGTAATACTCGGTCTGACCCGAGCATTTCATCAAAGTAACACCCGGGTCAGGCTGGAAACCAGCATGAGTAAACCCATCTAACACAAAATACTAGAACAATGCTTACTTAAAACCCGGGGTAACTCGTCTCAATTTACAAATTCAAAATTTTCTATAGACATTGCTTATTTTACACATCAATTCCTAAATATCAAAACTTAGATTAAATGACCCAATTTACTTAAATCATCCCATTCCAGCCTGTTGATTTCACATATCAATCTACAAAGAATCGTAGTGGTTTCGGGTATTTACTACTACCCGACACCGGTCTCTTCGAATTTAGTTCATCTTAACATATGTCCTTCAAGTGAAATGTAATTCAATTTTAAATAAGGGTGTCACCTTTTATTCAACAATTCATTATTAATATAACCACATTATCATTGCCCATCCAATACATCATATCACGAACCATTTCATATCAGGGGTATCAATCAATTCAGGTATTTAAACAATCACTTATCATACATAAGTAAGATAACCAATCACACCATTTCGAATAATTTTATTAACCATAATTGAATTAAATCAATTACCTTTAGGTCCTGCTTATTAATTACAACCTAATTGATTTACCATTCCAAAACCATTTATCTTGGATAATCCTCCCTGTTTACTTATCCTTCCATTACGCTAAAATTTTCCTCAGTGTCTAATTACTTTCTTTAAGTAATTATACTTTACCAAACTCCATAAAGGTTTATACTTAATTAATCAATTAAAATTAATTAATTGCATCCATTAGCCAACCCAAATTACTCATAAACAGTAATTACCCCTCTGTAATTAGTTACCCAAGTAATTCCCTTTAATTACTTCCATTAAGTAGTTTCTTTTTAATTTATTACGTCCTGTAAAATATGAATTTCTTCACTAACCTCATCAAATTAATCTCCAAGAGATTACCTTTAATTAACCAACAATTTAATTTTAATCGGGTAACCCATCCCTTGATTACCCTTAAACCCAATTAATAAACCTTAATTGCAGATTAATTATTATTTTTACCATTAATTAATAAACCTGATTAACACATCTTAATTACCAATTAAGTATTCCTTATTTACGAGTTAAATCAATCATTAGCCAGTAGTTAATTAAATCGCTTAATTACCTAACTACTAATCAATCGTTAATTTACTTTAAGTAGTTAACTACAAATTTATTAATCAATTAATCATTTATTAATCCACTCTAATTACAATTATAATTTAATTATTCTAAATTGCCTTCTAAAAATAATTAATTGAATGATGAATCATCTTCGCTAACCTTTTAAAAAGAATCCTTCCTTAGCTTTGAAAATCAAATTATTATTAACTACAAATCTTTAATGTTAATAATTTATTTATTGTTTTAACTTAAATTAATTACTTAATTATTAAAATGATAGGAGTTCAAAACATCGTTAGGCATTAATTAAGACAATTTAGAACTTGATTTAAAATCTTAACTTACGGTTGAAACATTTCTACTTAGCTTCATTTTTTATATGCAACAATACTGTAGTTAGAAAAAAAACCGAAGACTTCCCCTTAGCTTTGCTCGAGAAGAACTACCAATGTCTCACCCATAACCCCGACTCCCTTCTCTCATTTTCTCGTACCTATCTTCTTCTATTTGTTTTTCTTTTATACAAGTTTAAGTTCAAAACGTTAAGTAAAAATCAAGTATCAGTAACTCGCACTCGAACCCAACGCAGCAACATCATATACACGAACGTCTCATCAAAAACCCAAACCAGATCATCACTCGTGCACGCGACCACCGTGCACTTGCACGCGCCGCCGTCAACTCACCGATGCCTGAGACGAACACCGCCAAGTCGACCATTGATCACTGTATCGGTCGAGACCACCCATTCCCTGAACGAACTCGCGAATAGAGATTTGATCAATTCGAGCTTCGAGGCCTTAAAAGCTCCGGTAACCATTTCCACATTCTGGCGACGACAACCATCCAGGGGACTTAAAACTCCGGCCGTGACAACCCTAACTTCCACGCTGACACTCCTTCGCATACCGTGCCACTCGATCACCTAGGGGAGGCGAAATCACTTCGTCT
This sequence comes from Allium cepa, assembly GCA_030765085.1. Lineage (NCBI taxonomy): Eukaryota > Viridiplantae > Streptophyta > Magnoliopsida > Asparagales > Amaryllidaceae > Allium > Allium cepa. The sequence goes on along the minus strand of CM060937.1, from coordinate 758,986,237 downwards.
CCGATCTATTCAAAATCGCGTGCTAAACCCTATTGTTGCCTCAATCCATCACTTATTACAATAGAAAATTGAACGAATATTTTTCCTGACTTCATAGATCATCAAACTAGCCTTCTCTACGAATTTCAACCTCTAAACTTTGTTGAATTAACAAAAATTGATGAAAATGTAATTTTTGTTCATCTGCAAGCTACTCGTACATTTCCAAACTAAAAATTATCAATCTTGCTCTAAAAATCCTATTTTTGAATGTGTATTCCAGATATATAATCAAAATATCAATTTAAGATATTCGAAATTTAATCATATGATCGCTTTCCTTTTTTTTTTTCTTACTGTGAACTTTGAATTTATAGTATCAATACTCTCTGTCAACCTTCACAACAAAACCCCAACCCTGATTTTAGTTTTAATCAAATTTATTAAATTTAAATCCTAAGTTTTAAAGTGTTTTGTAAGAAGAAACACTAAAATTCCCTATTGTTCTTTTCTTTGTACTAAACATATGGAAGAATAAGTCTTCAGGGATTTCCAGAGCAACAGAAAATTCATAGAGTTTGTTTGTTTAAATTATACAGCAAACACATACCATAAAAACAAGCAAATACATAAATTTAAAACCAGATGTTTCACTCACTTGAAGATACTGTGAACAGAGAACACTTTCCATATTAGAAAACTGCAGTTTGGATCTGCTCTGGGTTCTTCCTGTTCTTGTTTGAGTTGAGTGATGTTTTTTTTAGTTTTGAAGAATGAAGATGTTTCTCTTATTCTCTGGTTTTGCTAAATTGTTACTGAACAAATTTCAATAGAAAAATGGACACATATACAGAAAATAACAGGATGCAACAAGGAAGGTATTATCTGGCCAGCTTCTCCTTTAAGATTTGATTTTTTTTTCTTGCTTTCTTTCTAGCCTACAATTTTTGACTAAGATATTATTATTTTTTGAATGGAGGCTATTTCGAATGAGAAGATATTAGTAAGTACATTTGTTTTCTTATTTAGTTCGCACATAATTATTGTTTACTGATATTTACACATTTGTACAAAGATATTGGCTGATACTTATCTTTGTTTGTTTTTGGTACAAAGATATTTTTGAATATGATGTGAATACTTGTCTTTTGTATACTAGATTTACATAGCATCTTTGTTATAGTTTTTGTTAAAAATTATGTATTGTACAAATGTATTTTACAGTTTATTGTTTTCCTAACTTATCTTATATATTCGTGCATAGTTATTATAATATTGTTAGCATAGTTTCTAAACTTTATTCTATTTATTTAAATTTCGAACATTCATTTATAACATTCTATTTGTATATTTAATATTTACATCTTATATTCATAATTATATTTTATACTTATGTTTTTTATGTTTATGTTTATAACCATTTATATTGTTGTATACTTAAGTTTAATATTTTGTTAAATAAGATATACTTAGTTTGATGAACGAATTGGCTGAGATGACCTATAAAAAGAAATATGCTGCTGAAGTATATTTAGGTAAAAGATCTGTATATTTTGGTCAGAGAGATCTTTCCCATTTGGAGGCTGATATGATACCAATTTTGTGCTTCATTAATGATGCTTGTCTTGTTTCATGTTTACAAAGTAATCCATGTTCAAAGATATTTACATTATGTACAACATGCATCTATTTATATTGTTTCTTTTGTCTTCCATGTCCCCTAAAGTGTGTGTGTGTGTGTGTGTGTGTGTGTATATATATATATACTGTTCTAGAATGAACTTACGTTCATTCATGTGTTTACTTAACCATAAATTTATTTCAGATATCATTCATTGCTAATATAAATACTTATTCTTATTTCTTTCTAAAGTTAAGCTATCAGCATTTAATTGCTTATTCATTATTTAGTTTTATACTTATATTAATTTCATAGTTCTCCCATAATTACATGCATATATATCTGTTTTCAAAAGAATAAGTCTATATTTTAATTAATTAGTCTAAATCCTTATTAAAATAATAAGGTTAAATTTCTAGGTTGTCACACTATAGCTACCTCATGAGGAGGTAGGTTATACAATTGCAATCGTAAAAGGCTCGTATTGTTTCTTTTGATTTTCCAACAAATGGTCAGGCTAAGGAACTTCCTACTGCCACACGGGATCGCCTCTGGCGGGACGTCCTGAGAACCTAACGTCACGGTTAGATCTCTGCCGACACAAGACCGGGTTACCTTTGTAACTAGATAACTACTACACGAATATGTCATTCTCCGGTCCCTTTGGACCTTTATCCGAGCGCTCGATAACTGACGCAGCGGATAATTAACAAAACGATGTGGATCGATGAAAGTAGCAATCGGTTGATTGATGATACTGAAATGCCCAAATTCGTTGATCACAAATATACCGAATTCTAGCTATCTTCGACACGTTGATCGCGCACGATACCGTGAGAGAAGATCTTCAATTCTTCAAGCGTTGATCAAGCGCACTTGATTCCGCGAATCGGCTTCAACAATCGTTGATTCGAGCGCACTCGAATAACCGAAAGTGGAGATAGGAGATTACACTCAACTACCAATTTAAATTGAAAGCACAAAGCTAACAAAAGAGAATTTTATTCAAAAATCAACAACCTTTACAAATGACCCCAACTCGCCTATTTATAGGCTACATCACACCACACAACACTTTACAACACCACCGACCTTCCATAGGTCGTTCACGACCTAACTTCCTTCACTAGGTCGCACGCGACCTAACACCAATACACGACCCAGACACGACTTATCATAGGTCGGTAACGACCTAACAACACACGCCCCTCAAACACTTAAGTCGTTCACGACTTAAAACACTCGACCCATATTTACAACACTTAGGTCGTATACGACCTAATTACTCACGCAACTTAAGAAAGAAACGATCTACGACTTAATAATTACAAACATATTACAACCCAGCACTCACATTTTAACCTCGTTGCGACCTACGACCTAAGTTAAGTCGTTAACGACTTAAACTCTTAGCGACCTACGACCTAAGTTAACCCGTTTCCGTTAGGTCGTGAACTCGATGTATTTTCCCCTTCTGATCTCCAGTTAGGTCGGAAACGACCTAAATTCTCCTCCTTAGGTCGTGGACGACCTATGCTAACTTTCCACCCGGTCTCCAGTTAGGTCGGAAACGACCTAAACTTTCCTCCTTAGGTCGTGGACGACCTAGGCCTTCACATTCTGGATTCCAGTTAGGTCGGAAGCGACTTAAATTTTCGTCCTTACGTCGTGTATGACCTAAGTCCTCTCCTTGCTTAGGTCGTGGGCGACTTATGCCTTGAAAAATGATAGTTTGCAATCCTTCACCACTAGTCTGAGCTGCATCATCCTCCCCTGGTTGAGAAAAATTCGTCCTCGAATTTGTAAGCTCTTCCACATCCGACTGTTCATCTCCATAATATGGCACAAGATGCTTAACGTTGAACACGTCAGAAGTGTACACATCCTCCGGCAGTTTCAACTTATAAGCATTTTCATTAATCCGTTTTACAACTTCTATAGGACCAATCTTTCGAGATTTAAGCTTATTGTATGCACCCACTGGAAAGCGATCCTTCGTCAATACAGCATAAACCAAATCACCTTCCTTAAATTCAACACTTCGTCGTTTCAAATCTGCAAACTTCTTATATTTCTCATTCCACTTCTCCAATCGTTCCTGAACGATTTTATGACATTCAGTTAACTCATCAACAAAATCAACGGCCCGTTTAATCGTCCCCTACGGTTGTGGTACTACCGCCAAATCCAACGGTCCCCTTGGCAAACTTGAATATACAAGCTGAAATGGACTGAATCCCGTACTATGATTCACTGCATGATTATGAGCAAACTCTGCCTGGCATAACTTCATATCCCAACTTTTCAGATTGTCCTTCACAAGACATCGCAATAAATTTCCCAACGATCTTTTAACAACCTCGGTTTGTCCATCTGTTTGCGGATTAAGTTCAACTTCGTTCCCATCATCTTCCATAAACTAAGCCAAAAATGACTCAAAAATCTGGTATCCCTGTCTGAAAAAATAGACTCCGACAACCCATGTAAACGATAGATTTCTTTATAGAATAACTGAGCAACACGAACATCATCTGCCGTCTTCTTACAAGCAATAAAATGCGCCATTTTTGAAAATCTATCAACCACCACATATATAGAGTCATTACCACGCTGCGTTCTCGGCAATCCCAATACAAAGTCCATACTCACATCAACCCATGGTTTGGTCGGTACAGGCAACGACATATATAACCCAACATTAGTCGCAGTTCCTTTCGAAACTTGGCAGATATGACATCGCTCCACAAACCTTTCCACTTCTTTCCTCATTGACGGCCAAAAATAAGATTAAGAAATTAACTACAATGTTCGATCTTTACCCACATGTCCTTCCTCGTGTAACTCCTTGATAATCTTCAATCTCAAACTGCTCTCTGGAATACATAACTGATTTCCTTTAAACAGAAAACCATCAACCAACACAAATTCATCAGTACTTCCTTCCTTGACTTTCTCAACAAATTTCACAAAGTAAGGATCTTCTTCAATCAGCTCTGGCAATAATTCAAACCCTGTCACTTCAACTTTCATTGTCGTTAATAAATGACTCCTCCTACTCAAAGCATCAGCCACACGATTGGTTACCCCTGACTTGTGCTTAACTACAAAAGTAAACTGTTGCAAATAAGCAATCCATGATGCATGTCTCGTGGAAATCTTGTCCTGTCCTTGCATATGCTTCAATGCCTCATGATCAGTGTAAATAACAAACTCTTTCTGAAATAGATAGTGTCTCCAATGTTTAATAGCTTGTACAACAGCATAAAACTCCACATCATGCGTACTATATCTCATCTTTGCCCCTGATAACTTCTCACTAAAGTATGCAATTGGACGTCCCCTCTGACTCAACACTCCCCCAATTCCAACCTTTGATGCATCAGTATGTAGCTCAAACAATATCTGAAAGTCTGGTAAAACTAGAATTGGTGCAGACGTTAACAATTCCTTGATCTTCCCAAAAGCAATCCCAGCCTCCTCTGTCCAAGAAAATTGTTTCCCCTTCATGCAATCAGTAATTGGAGCCATCACGCTACTGAAGTGTGGAATAAATCTTCGATAGAATGATGCCAACCCATGAAAACTTCTAACTTCAGTGATAGTCCTCGGCTGCGGCCAATTTCTAATTGCTTCAACTTTACTCTGGTCCACCTGGATTCCCTTCTCAGATATAACATATCCCAAAAATAAAACACTCCTTGTCATAAACACACATTTCTTTGTTGCGGCATAAAACTGTTCTTGTCATAGGACCATCAATACTTCCTTCATATGCAGCAAATGTTCCTCCGAACTCCCGCTGTATATCAGAATATCATCGAAATACACGTCCATGAACTTCCCAATATATGGTCTGAAAATTTGACTCATCACCCTCATGAAGGTACTTGGTGCATTCGATAGACCAAACGGCATAACCAGCCATTCGTATAGACCCTCCCTGGTTTTAAAAGCAGTCTTCCACTCATCACCCGGTCTAATACGAATTTGATGATATCCGCTCTTTAAATCAATCTTCGAAAAGATAGTTGCCCCACTCAACTGATCTAGCAAGTCATCTAACCTCGGCATAGGAAATCTGTAGCGCACTGTAATCTTATTCAATGCTCGACTGTCTGTGCACATTCTCCATGTTCCATCCTTCTTTGGTACCAACAAAGCTGGCACAGCACACGGACTCAAACTTTCCTGCATACGTCCCTGCTCAAGCAACTCTTCCACCTGCCTCCTCAACTCTTCATGTTCCTTCGGACTCATTCGATAATGTGGTCTATGCGGTAATACTGCTCCCGGAACAAGATCGATTTGATGTTGAATGTCTCTCAGTGGCGGTAACTCCTTAGGCAACTCTTCTGGAAATACGTCTTCAAATTTTTTCAAAACTGGTTTTGCTTCTTCTGGAATTTCAACCTCTTCATGCCTCTCTCGTCCAATCAACAAATAGACTTCAGGCTCCTCTTCAACTTCTTTAACAAACTCCTTCAAAGATAGCAAAGTTTTCAGCTCTTCAATCTCCTCGAACTTGCTTTCCTTCTGTTGTTGTTTTTTAGGAACTAAAATAATCTTAGTACCTTCAAACATGAAACTATAGCTGTTAGCGCGTCCATCGTGTTGTACTGCTCTATCAAACTGCCACGGTCTGCCCAACAACAGATGACACACATCCATGTCCACAACATCACACCAGATTTCATCTTTGTAATTCTTTCCAATTGAAAAATTCACACAAGCTCTTCGCCCAACTTTCACTTCACCACCCTTCCTTAACCATGCTAGCTTGTACGGTTTAGGATGCTTCTCAGTTTTCAAGTTCAACTTTCTTACTGCTTCAATAGAGATAATATTGTCACAACTCCCAGCATCAATGACGAACTTGCAAACCTTTCCCAGAATAGTGCATGTGGACTGAAATATATTATTCCTCAACCAACTGTTTTCCTCTTCCTGTTTCGGTGCCAAATAACTTCTCCTCATCATCAAATTACACCCTTCATCTCCGGACAACTCTTCCTCCTTCTCATCATAAGGTGAATTAGAACATTCAGCTTCCACATCCTCTTCTTCAACCTCTGCAACCATTGCTCTCCCCTTCGGCTTTGGACATTCATTGCTTTTGTGACCCAACTCCTGACAATTGTAACATTTGAAACTACTATTAACCTTTGCCTTCTCAACCTCCCTCATAACTGGTTTACTGATAGGTTTAGAAACATTAGAACTTCCACTGGTACCCTTCACTGGATTATTGGAATTAGTAAACACACCACCTCCACGCCTTCCCTGCTTCTCCCAAGCCAACGCTTTCTGATGTGCCTCCGCCACAGATCTTGGATCAAACATATTAACCATATCCTGGATCTGCATTCGCAACCCTCCAACAAATCTAGCAGTTAGCTGTTCTTCCGTCTCCATAATATCATTTCTAGCAATGAGTTGGTAAAATTCATCTGCATAATCATTAACTGACTTCGTCCCTTGCCTTAGATTCTGGAATCTCTGGTACATAAGTGATTGATAGTTGTAAGGTAAAAATGTAGCTCTCATCAACTTCTTCATCTTCTCTCATGATTCAATCTTTGACTTTCCCATTCTCTCCCTTGTAAGTTTAGTTTGCTGCCACCATGCCAAAGCTCTCCCCCTCAACCTAGTAGCAACCAACTTCACTCTTCTATGCTCAGGAACCTCCTTGAAATCAAAGATCTCTTTAACATTAGACAACCAATCAAGAAATTCTTCGGCTACCATTCCACCCTTGAATTCTGGAATTTCCATCTTCATACCCGACTCCCATCGACGATCTTCTTCAACATCCCGATAAGAATTTCGAACTTGTTCTCGATCTCGATAATGATTACTTGCTCTATCATCCTCTTCATCAAAATCAAATGTACGTCTATATCGATCTCGACCATCGACATCCCTTCGATCACGCATGTCTCTTCTACTATGTCTCTCTTCATCTCTATATGGCTCATCTTCAAACTCTCGTGGAGTTCTTCTCTCTTCATGTCCATAGTCATGGTGATCTCTCCTCGATGAAATTGATGTTTCTCTTCTCTCTCTAAAAGATTGCGGTGATACCCTTCTCGCTTCCGTAACCGATGGTGAAACTCGGTTTCCTCCATGGTTCAAGATTGGTGATCTCCTCCTTTGAGTTTGATTCAAATCATTCATCAACTTCTCTAACTTTCCAATGCCTTCATCAAATTTCTCATTAATACATTGTTCCATTAACTCGGCTTCTTCTCTTCTATACAACGCTTCAACATTTTGATGATGGTTAGCTCTTCTCGACGGCATGATTGAAAACTTCTCAAAAACTTCAACAAATACATCAAGACTTTCAACACAAGTCAGACAAATCTCGGCTCAATTCAACTTGGCTCGGCCTCAACTTTGCAACGACCCAAAGTTAGGTCGGTTTCGACTCAACAAAGCACTCACGGCTTAACACTTCAAACAATGATACCTAGGCTCGGCTACTTCTCACGAGTATACACGGCCTACTCTTCAAACTCTCGGCTCAAATTCAAACACCTTTCCAAACTTTGATCCAAAATGAAATGGATCGAAAACTCCAAACTTGTTGCAATCTCGCGATGAGCACGATGAACACCAAACTTCAAATTCCTTGGCTCCAAGACTCGTCTTAGCTATGATTGGCTAAGTCAAGCTCCGATACCAAAACTGACGCAAGCGGATAATTAACAAAACAATGTGGATCGATGAAAGTAGCAATCGATGGATTGAAGATACTGAAATGCCCAAATTCGTTGATCACAAAGATACCGAATTCTAGCTATCTTCGACATGTTGATCGCGCATGATACCGTGAGAGAAGATCTTCAATTCTTCAAGCATTGATCAATCGCACTTGATTCCGCGAATCGGCTTCAACAATCGTTGATTCGAGCGCACTCGAATAACCGAAAGTGGAGATAGGAGATTACACTGAACTACCAATTTAAATTGAAAGCACAAAGCTAACAAAAGAGAATTTTATTCAAAAATCAACAACCTTTACAAATGACCCCAACTCGCCTATTTATAGGCTACATCACACCACACAACACCTTACAACACCACCGACCTTCCATAGGTCGTTCACGACCTAACTTCCTTCACTAGGTCGCACGCGACCTAACACCAATACACGACCCAGACACGACATATCATAGGTCGGTAACGACATAACAACAGACGCCCCTCAAACGCTTAAGTCGTTCACGACTTAAAACACTCGACCCATATTTACAACACTTAGGTCGTATACGACCTAATTACTCACGCGACTTAAGAAAGAAACGGTCTACGACTTAATAATTACAAACATATTACAACCCAGCACTCACATTTTAACCTCGTTGCGACCTACGACCTAAGTTAAGTCGTTAACGACTTAAACTCTTAGCGACCTACGACCTAAGTTAACCCGTTTTCGTTAGGTCGTGAACTCGATGTATTTTCCCCTTCTAATCTCCAGTTAGGTCGGAAACGACCTAAATTCTCCTCCTTAGGTCGTGGACGACCTATGCTAACTTTCCCCCCGGTCTCCAGTTAGGTCGGAAATGACCTAAACTTTCCTCCTTAGCTCGTGGACGACCTAGGCCTTCATATTCTGGATTCCAGTTAGGTCGGAAGCGACTTAAATTTTCGTCCTTAGGTCGTGTATGACCTAAGTCCTCTCCTTGCTTAGGTCGTGGGCGACTTATGCCTTGAAAAATGATAGTTTGCAATCCTTAACCACTAGTCTGAGCTGCATCAATAACCAACATCACACAGTAATAAATATAGTGTGTCAACATGAGTAAGTATCTGGGCTTAATACCATGGTACCACCCTTTCCAGAAGGAAATGACATACCCTAAAGGGCGCGACCCTCATACCCTTGCCGCATATTCTTGTTTTGACCATTTCCAGGGAGTGAGGTCCGACGAAGTCTCGTGCACAAAGCTAGGCACAAAGCCACACTTTGATCAACAAATGATCAATAAATAATCATCACACAGCAACACTAAGCATGCCACATTACCAAATTGGGAATATATCGCTGATAACCTTCAACTACATAACCTCAAAGGGTGTTAAGCTAAGAGAATAAATTCTCCGCCACCAACGGAAATGTATTTGAAAGAAATCTACTTTATATCTCAAAATGTAATGTCAGACACGTAACCATACAAGTCTGTTCCGGGTTCGAACCGAACCGAATGCACTTCAAAAGAAGCCCTTGCAATCCGTGTATTCACAATCCCAATCGAATTTCCCATCACAAAGGAAATCACCATACCGTAGCTAACGGTGCAGAGACAATCGATAGGTCATCCTATCGTTTTCACAAATACCCAGTCTTCACCACTGGTCTTCAATGCTATCCCTTACATCGTATCACTATTCGGAATGGGTAATCCGAATAACGAGCGCAATAATTTAAAAGTAAGTGTAGCATTCAATTTCAACCAATTCACAACAAATACCTATTTAAAGGTCAATATTGGTAGTCGGTTATTTAACTATCAATCAATATTCACAACATCACCCGATTATGAATAATTTTTCCCAAATTATTTATTTTTCAAAATATCTTTACAATATATATTTTCCACACTTCAACCATTTGAAAATAAATTTCAAATCATTTTTCACCATTCAATCTTTGAAAACAAATTTCAAATCTATTTTCTTAAACAGAAACACTTCCAAATATTTATCCATTTTAAATTTAAAATGGTTCATTTAAATCAATCAATTAAATCATTGCTGATTTATATTAAACTTACGTTCCAAATCCGTAAATTTATTTCCACACTTCAGAAATAATCAATGTTTATTTTTAAACCAATTTCCGTTTCCTTCATAAATTCCTTGGTGAATTTACATTTCCAAAATATCTATGAATATATGATTTTCAAATCGATTTCTAATTTTCATTATCAAATTATCTTTAAAAGATAAAATCTCAAAACATTTACTTCATATTGGAAAAACATTTCCATACTTATTTAGTAATAAGTAATTCACAAATCTATTTATTTTTCAACACTTGAAAAAATATATTTAATATACTTAAATAACAATTAAGTATATAATTTATTCTTTAAGGAAAACATCCTCTTAAACACATTTATTTGAGTCAAAACGAATGTTGCGTAAAACATAGTTACGACAACCCAAAATCATTTGTATAGGGATTCAAAATTAAGATAGATATATAAATCCCAATACTATATAAAACATTTCCTTTTGGAAATCATTTACTATAACAACAGTGTTATAGTCCACCATTTCCTTCTATTTCTCGAAAACGTCTATTTCAACAATGAATGCTGAAATCTATGGTTTCGATATTTTATACATTTTAAAACATCTTTAAACCGTTTTAATTCTATTTAAATATCACTTTCCCAAAACATTTCTTCAATATATTATTCACTGTCCAAAATCGTGAATATATTCCCTTAACCAAATTCAACATTTCTACACATTTTATTTTAAAGGATTATCTACCGTCAAAAATCGTGGAGATATCTCCTTTAATAATCTATAATAATTGACTTATCAAAAGAAGTCGATTTCGAATTTATAAAACAACGTTTATAAATTTCAGTTATATTTTATAGCAACTTCAATTTATAAACCTTCTTTATTAACCAATTCAATTTATAACTCAATTATATACCAAAAATCCATATTATAAGTTACTTACTTATAATCTTTCATTTTACAAAAATCTATTCATTTTACAACTTCACAATTTATAAATCTATAATTTCATTAACTTATGAAATCCATTTATACTGCATTTTAACCTTATAAAAACTCATTTTATAATTCCAATAATTTTAATCTATAAATATCAATTTTATAAATCTTTTATATAAATCGTTTATAATAATTCAAAAATCCACAGTTTTAACCGTTTTATAAATTAATCAACTACTTAATTCAAAAATCACATTTCGGTTATATTTCACAAAAATCATAATTTTTATAACACAAAAATTACAACATTTATTTATTTAAAATGAATAAATTCCAAAATTAAATTTTATTATGAATTCTCAACTTAAATTTTCAAAAATCCAATTTTATTTAATTTCGGCATCTAATGATACCAAAAATATATTCGGCTAAATTTTAGCCTTTAACGATCTCAATCACAAAGATAATCACAAAGATTATAAATAGATCAACACACAACATTGAAACCAATTCAATCATTTGAGGAATCCAGTTGGATCCCTCCAACCTGTTTCCCTGCATCCACAGATGTTAGCACAATACCAATTCCACTTCAAGCCGGAATATCGCGGTATATGGGATTTATAAAATATTATCCGCTATTATGCGGTGCAATAGGGTCTCATCCGCTATATAACGCGGGAAAATCAACTCCAAGTACATATATAATACCAATTCCACTTCAAGGTGGAATATCGCGGTATATGTTTTTAATAAATAACCGCCACTTACTAATGGCGTATAATGTCTATTTCAACAATCAATCAATAATAATTTATCATCCAGGCATACAATCAACAATTTTAAATCTAGCTATTTAAAATTTAAATCGAAACCGATTCGATTGAGTGAGAAGTTCTCACCTTGATTTCAATTCAGTTCCAGCATTTATTTCGAATAAAATTAAACGAGCGTTTAATTTTACCCGAAATTCTCACTAACTCCAAATGATCGCAATCCAGCTCCATTGCGTAGTGCTCGACAAAACGATGCCAACACACTTCGTTTCGTAATTTTTCGACTTCGTAGCAAAAAGATATAGTATTTTAAATATTACACGATTTAAATTATGATTTATTTACAATTTCTTTATTATTTTCAAAAACGATACCATCATCACCGTTCATTTCCTCTCCATCAAATCTGGCCGCACGCGAATGCTTTCTTCCCCAGGCTTCTCACGCGAAAGAGAACCCACAATTCACATTCGAAATTCGATGGCCGTTCCTTCATACGTTGATGAGAAGTTGATCGGGAACCATGGTTTGAAAGCCGCTCACAAGCATCACCATCGCCTGGAATAGGGAGAAGCTCGGTCGTCTCCATCGGCCAGAAAATGCCCCCAAACACGCGACCTTTTAATGCGATTTGCCATTGATTCGTTTCGTCTTTTTCGATCTTGACCGTTGAGATTCAAGATCTCGTCGTGCCCTACAAGTTTCGTTTAGGAAGTTTTAGCTATTGATCAACGTGATCAGAAATTTAGGAAGTAGGTTAGCTATTTTCGGCCATTGAAGATAGAGAACGGCGGCTAGGGTTTTCTGGTTAGGGTTTTGATCAAAAATGAAGATAAGGGTCCTTTTTATAGAAATTTACCAAAAATCACCATTCACATGATTTTCCGAACTCCAAATCTGCGCGGTGACCGGCGTTTCTAGGGTTTACCCCGCGTTCCGGACACAATAGAATAGGTTTCGGAAGCTATTTCGATCATATGTGCGAGTTACGGAAATAAACGATCGATTTTAAATTAAATCGGTTAACCAAATTTCTGTGCGTTTTAGCTTGCCCCGGACAAACAGTAAATCCGATTGACACGAAATTTGAAATCTTACAATAATATAACATTACAGATCCGATGAAACTGGTTTTGTGAAAATCCGAGACTGATTGAAAAATGACTATTTTAACTCGTTAGTTAAATATTAAAATATTCAATTTTCACAGTTTGACTTTTAATTTGATTTTAAAAGTTCTATAACACTATTATAACTCAAACATGATAAAATAAAATTTTACAAGTCATTTTCAATCACATGAAACCCAATTTTCAATTATTTCTGGAATTTGTTATATTAAATTATCGATTTAATTACACAATTAATTCCAGATATTCGAAAATTAAATTATTCGACTTATAAATTTTTATTTATTAATATTTAAAATTAATTAAATATACGAATTTTAATTGACAGAAATTTTGGACCGTTACAAACTTCCCCCCTTAAAAGAATTTCGTCCTCGAAATTACCAAGTAAGAAAACGTTACAGAATCCATTGACTTTCCCAAAATCTGTAGTCAAACTTCTTACAATACTTTACTAAGTTTTCAAATCATACTTAGTTATCTTCTTTCAAAATCAACTATATCGTTTAACTTTCGACTTCAAATCAAAACTTAGTTATTTTTTGTTAACTCCGCTTTGATAATGACTCAGCGACTTAAAAGGTTACGACCTAACGGCTTAAAAGGTTACGACCTAATGACTTAAAGGGTTACGACCTAACGGCTTAAAAGGTTACGACCTAACGACTTAAAAGGGTACGACCTAACGACTTAAGATGTGGGGCGACCTAACTGTTCAACGACCTAATTACTTAAAGTGGTTTGCGACCTAATGAGTTCAGTGACCCGGGGATCCGCGACTTAACGAGCTAAAGGTGGATGACCTAACTGCCTAAAAGAATGGGACGACCTAACGAATTAAAAGGTTATGACCTAACGAGCTAAAGGTGGACGACCTAACTGTCTAAAAGAATGGGACGACCTAACGACTTAAAAGGTTACGACCTAACGACTTAAAAGGTTACCGACCGAAGACTTATAAAGGTTACCGACCTAACGACTTAAAGGGGTTACCAACCTAGCAACTCAAGATAGGAAAAACTCAAAACAGCCACACTTAAGTCGCGACCGACTTACGACTTATGTTAGGTCGTAAGCGACCTAGGCAAACGAAGACAAATCCAATGCATCGTCACTTAAGCCGTGGCTTGTTAACTCGTCCGCGACTTGGGACTTGTGATATGAATCCAGAAGAGCATGCTTATCCCAGTTAAGCCGGGATCCATGCATGAGAGATGGAGCGCAACCGACGACCTTTCTTAGGTCTGCTACGATCCACGACCTATTTTAGGTCGGTTACTACTTACGACCTGGCATGGAAACTCCTTTATAAATACAGCGCTATCACCAACTTGAGGGGGACTTTTCCGATCATTTTCTTCAAAGCATCGAGACTCTTCCATCTTCAAGCCGAGCCTTATTCCAACATTCAAAACTCACAAGAAGCTTCAGTCAACTTCAAATAGGGATTCAACATATTCAACCATGAATTCGAAGAACTCTCTTGCATCGATGTTTTTCAAGCTACTTGTCTTTTGAAGTAAATTGTAATCGAAGGAAATTGTAAAGGATTGTAATCATATAAGCAATAAAAAAAGGATTGAAGTGGACGTAGGCTTGATTATAAGCCGAACCACTATAAACCCTGTGTCCCTAACTGCTTTTTCAGTTAATTACCATTTTTTCTGATTCCCGTGTTAACGGGTGGTGCTTTCATTCGGTCTTTATTTGCATCGGGGTGTTAGCGTCTGACTTTTTACGTTAACATTTTTGGTGCTTTCGCTGGGAACCCAACTCAGCATACTATCATCGTAGTTTCACAGAAATTTGTATAAAGGATCTCTCTAAAAACCAGAAGTTTATCAGAAATAATGGCCCCCGGAAGAAAACGCAGGTCTGTTAGATCCGACGATGTTCGTGAGAGTACTGCCACTTCTCCTCCTTTAAGTCAAACAAATCCAACCGTCAGAGTTACACGGGCAGAGCTGGACGCCGTGGTATCTGGGCTACATCGACCAATGGAAGCTCAGAATAACCTAATGATGGAAAGGTTGAATGCTTTATTTGAGGCAAACCGCCAACCGGCAACTAAGGAGGGAAACCTTGCCGATGAAGTGCAGAATGTGGAAGGAAGGAATATCCCTCATAGGCCAACTGACCCAGTGGAAAGGACACCTCCCCAAGCCGGAGGATCGGGGCCACAACCAACCCTCCGTGAGCGATTGTCAAGACAAAATTCGGAGAGAATGGCTGATGTTTGTCCTGCCGAGCCTCAAAATGCTGAAGAGTATTTCTCAGGCATGGTTCGTCAGATTATGAAGGAAAGTATGCAAAGAAATGAAGATGAGAAAGAATGGGGTTTTGCTCCGAGCAAAACTCCATTCACTGAAAAGATCCTGAAGGCAGAATTCCAAAGGAAGTTTGCCCCTCCAACTATTCCAGCTTACAAGGGAACGAGCGATCCTAATGAGTTTCTGTATAAATATGATTGGCACATGACGGGTGCCAGATCCTCTGATGAAATCAAATGCCGGTATTTTCCGGTATACCTGGAAGGAGTTGCTTTACTTTGGTTCATAAAGCTCCCAGTCCGATCGATAGACCAATTTTCTGATTTGACTCGGAAATTCAAGGAACAATTTCGATTGTATGCGTCAAAGGCAAAGGATATAACGTCATTGTCCAGCTTGGAGCAGAATCCTGGAGAATCCATCAGAGCCTTCTTGAATTGCTTCAATATAGCTCTAGCTGAAGTAGACAACGCAGAGCCGAGTATGATTTTGATGTACCTGATGAAGGCTATTGATAAGACAAGTGAGTTTGGGAAGTGGTTGAAAATGAAAGAACCGAATTCGCTTAACAAGTTTTATAAAAAAGCCGATGAGTTCATGCGTTTGGAAAGCCTCCAAGTACCGGCTAAGGTGGTATCGACAGGGGCTGGAAATATTAATGTCGTTCCGAATAAGAAGGAACCTAGGAATCAGAAGAGTGGGAACGATGGTCAGAAGAGGCAAGGAGATGCGAAGAAAGGTCGTCCCTTCAACTTCACCCCTCTGACCGATACCCCGGAGAACATCTACTTCGCAAGCAAAGACACGGTCGAATTCCCCACGCCTACTAAGCAAAGAGTTAATAACAAAGCTGAGAAGAATGGAAGGTTTTGCCGGTTCCATAACCAACCCGGGCATGATACTAACGAGTGTCGTCACTTGAAGGAGGTAATTGAGGAACTATTGAAGGAAAACAAGCTCCAGCAATATGTAAAAAGGAGCAAGAATGGCCCAACTTCATCAACTCAAGGACAACAGGTTTCTGTTCATCGTCCTAGCTCAAGTGAGAAGGCGGCAGCTCATGAGTCAGAGAGGCCTGTTATAAATGTGGTTACAGGGGGCCCTCACCCAGCTGGCAGGAGTTGGGGCGAAATGGAAAGATGTGCCCGTGCTTTGAAGTATGCACCGGCAGATGAAAGTGTTTTTGTGTTAGAAGATGCTGCTCCCCTGAAGCAGCAGAAAACCTTTAATGATGACATTATATTCAGTACTAGGGATTTGATGGGTGTTGAAGCTCCTACCATTGATCCTTTGGACATCTCTGCTGGCATTGGGCCAGCTACTGTGAAAAGAGTTCTGGTTGATTGTGGAGCTTCGTGCAACATTCTCTTCAAGAAGACTTTTGATCAGATGAAGATTCCAATGGCCGACGTTCAAGATTCATCACTAAAGATTGCTGGTTTTACTGGGGAGCCGAAACAGCCAACTGGGACTATCGATTTGTTCGTAGAGCTTGGAGAGGTGCAGAGAAAAGTGGCTCGAAAACAGACGCTTGTTATCGTTGAAGAGTTTTCTGCCTACAATGCCTTCCTAGGTCGACCAACTCTGGCAGCATTCAAAGCTGTTCTTGCCCCATGGTGTCTGACCATAAAATTCTCCACAGATAATGGAGTCGGTGTGGTGAGAGGGGATCAGAATGCTGGGCGAGAATGTTATCTTACAGAGTTGCGTGAAACGAGGAAGAGAGAAATGGGAAAAGATGCGGCGGCCCCAGTCCGCATCAAAGAATCAACCTTGTAGCAATTACAGGGTGGACCCTGCACAGGCGAACACATCGGTGCACGAAGAGAGATGGATCCCAGAAAAGCCAGTGCATGGGAGAATAGAGTGGTATCAGTTGAAGTGACAGTGCCGGTATCTGTTGACCCGAAAAACCCGAACAAAATGTTGAATGTGGGTTCGCAGCTTAATGCAACGGTTCAAAATGTTTTGATATCATTTTTGAAAGCAAATCTGCATGTATTCACTTGAAATCATGCCGATATGTGTGGAATACCTCCAGAAATTGCAGTTCATACCTTGAATATTGATCCAAAGTTTACACCGGTAAAGCAGAAAAGGAGAACTCAAGGTCCTGAAAGGTCAGCAGCATTGAAAAAAGAGGTTGATCGGCTTATGGAGAATTGTTTTATCAGGGAATCCACTTATCCGAATTGGGTTTCAAATCCAGTACTGGTTAAAAAAGCTAATGGGAAATGGAGAGTGTGCATTAACTTTTCAGATCTAAACAAAGCCTGCCCCAAGGACTGCTTCCCGTTACACAGGATTGACCAGTTGGTGGATGGAACGGCAGGGCATGAATTGCTATCTTTTATGGATGCCTACTCCGGATATAACCAGATCATGATGCATGAGCCAGACCAGGAGGACACAAGCTTTATCACCGATGTTGGTCTCTACTGCTACAGAGTCATGCCTTTCGGACTTAAGAATGCGGGGGCAACTTACCAAAGACTAGTTAATGCCATGTTTAAACCACAGATTGGCAAGACTATGGAAGTTTATGTCGATGATATGCTGGTAAAGTCAAAGAAAGCAGTGGACCACATGGATCACTTGGCAGAGATGTTTTTGATCCTCCGAAAGTACGGTATGAAGCTGAATCCTTTGAAGTGTTCATTTGGGGTAGAATCTGGAAAGTTTCTGGGTTTCATTGTAAGTGCAAGGGGCATTGAAGCTAATCCTGCTCAGATAACTGCCTTAAGAGAAGTCAAAGCTCCTAGAACGAAGAAGGAATTGCAAAGTCTCAATGGAAAAGTTGCTGCCTTGAGTCGGTTCATTTCCAAAGCTACTGATAAATGCACTCCATTCTTTGATGCTCCAAAGAAAGGAAAAAAAAACTTTGACTGGACTCCTGAGTGCCAGAAAGCTTTCGATGAGCTGATTCGTCATATGGAAACGCCTCCTATACTTTCTAAGCCTGACAATGGTGAAGATCTTTTTGTATATTTGGCAACCTCATCTCATGCCCTCGGTACAACTTTGGCGCTCGGTCTACTACATCAGCAAGAGACTCACTGGGGCAGAATTAAACTATTCAAAGTGGAAAAGCTCGCTTATTGTCTACTGATTGCGTCAAGAAAATTGAGGCCATATTTCCAAGCTCATCCCATCAAGGTCCTCACCGATCAGCCCTTGAAGCAAGTCCTATTTCGTCCTGAGACCTCGGGTCGTCTTTTGAAATGGAATATTGAGCCCAGTCAATATGACATCACGTATCATCCCCGGAAAGCAATCAATGGACAAGCTTTGGCAGACTTCATCGCGGAATGTACAGACAAAGGTGATAGCGAGGAGGTGGTAGCCGATAATTCCCCAATTCTATGGAAATGTCGATGGCGCAAGAAACGATTACTGTTCCGGGGCTGGGGTTGTGCTTGAAACCCCTGAAGGATGGTCACTGTGTTATGCATTAAGATTAGAATTTCCTTCGACTAATAATGAGGCAGAGTATAAGCTCTCGTTGCTGGCCTGAAGATTGCTAAAGAACTGAACATCAAGGCATTGCAAATCTTCAGTGATTCACAGCTTATTGTGTGTCAAGTCAAGAAAGAGTTTCAAACCAAAGGAGGAAATCTGCCCGCTTACTTGTCAAGAGCCTGGGAGCTTCTCGAGGACCTGGACCATTATAAGATAAACCATATACCTCGGGAAGAAAACATGAAGGCAGATTCCCTCGCAAAGTATGCAAGCACTGGTGAGGCTCAATTATTGGGATTAGTTCCTGTGGAAGTCCTGTCAACTCCAAGCATTGATGAAATGGATATTGACTGGATCATGACTGTATCACAGGAGCGAGAATCATGGATGACTCCGATATTGGAATACCTACGCGACAGTTCTCTACCAGAAAACCCAAGAGAACGGCAGAAGTTGTTAAGAGAAGCATCCAGATTTGTAATTCAAGATGGCCGATTGTATAGGCGGGGATTCTCAATGCCATTACTCCGATGTGTGACCAAGGAAGAAGCTGGAACAATTCTAACTGAGGTACAAGGAGGAGAGTGCGGAGACCATTCAGGAGGTCAAACTTTAGCAAAGAAAATTCTCCATTTTGGATATTTTTGGCCGGATATTAATCGTGATGCCGCGAGTTATGCCCGAAAATGTGACCGATGTCAGAGATTTGCAAAAAAACCAAGAGCACCTTCCACTGAGATAGCGCAGATGGTCAGTCCGTGGCCATTTTCTATTTGGGGAATGGATCTCATCGGGCCTCTACCAACTGCAAAATCCGGAATCAGATACGCTATTGTTGCTGTAGATTATTTTACTAAATGGGCTGAATCTGAACCCTTAGCTACTATTATCTCTAAGAAAATGATAAACTTTGTGACTAAGAATATCATTTGCAGGTATGGAGTGCCTCAAAAGATAATCACAGACAATGGAACCCAATTTGAAAGTAAAGAGTTCCAAGATTTTTGCAAAAAATTCAAGATTCAGAAAAGTTTCTCAGCAGTGGCTCATCCGCAAGCAAATGGGCAAGTGGAAGCGGTAAACAAAATTATCAAATCAACCATCAAAAAACAGCTGGAAAAAACAAAAAATGGTTGGTCGATAAACTTCCGCTAGCACTATGGGCATATAGAACTGCACATAAAACTGCGACGGGGCACACTCAATTTTCATTGGCATATGGATCAGAGGCAATGATTCCGGTAGAAATAGAGATCCCTTCACCAAGAAGAATCCATTTCAATCAAGACGAAAATGAAAAGCTACAACTTGAAGCCCTTGACTTCCTTGATGAAAAAAGGGAAGAAGCTGAGCTAAGAATTGCGGCTCATCAGCAAAGAATAGCCAGGCACTTCAATTCCAAAGTTCGCCGACGCAGCTTTGAAGTTGGGGATCTAATCTTAAAAAGAATTATGACACCTACAGGCGTGCTTGGACCGAACTGGGAAGGGCCGTATGTTATAGGCCAAAAACTTCTCGATGGCACATTCAAACTTGTAACTGTCGAAGGAGACCCAATTCCAAGAGCTTGGAACAGCAATCATTTGCGCCCATATTTTACTTAAAGGCTTTAATGAAATTTTGTAAAAGAATGATGAATGTATGATTCTTGTATTGAAAGTCATTGTAAAGTTAGTGCAAGTGAATAATAAGAACTATAAAGTGATGTAGGCCCAATTCTTGGCCGAACCACTATAAATCATGTGTTATTTACTACTATAGCCTGCTTTGCTTTATTTCGATATATAAAATATGTCAATTGTATTACTAAAATGTCGATTTAATAATGCAGTCCATAGAAACAAAGCTTACCCATCACAAGACCAAAAACAATCCTTGATAACACCCGACAAGCAAACGCTAAGCCGTTCAAAATTTCCATACTCAAATCCTACGAAAGAAGTGCTTCGAACAAAAGTTAACGATTCGGCTGGAAGTGGGCCATTGCTAACTAACTGTGAATGTTTGTACAAACGAGCATCCAATTAAATAGCCTGTGTCTGCCACCACCAACTCGCTTAACTATGAAGAATATTTCTTTGGATAAGGGAAATTGTTGGCAACTAAAAAGGGAATGGTATTTGGAAAAGATAACGGGGATCGTCGATATGAATAGATGGCAAAGAGACATGGGCAAGCAAGCATCAAACAGCAAAAGACCTCTTCGGAGGCACAAGCCCTCTTCGGAGGAACAACTCTTTGGAGGATAAAGACCTCAAATGGGGCATGCCAAAAGACTTTCTCAACAAAAAAGATTGGTATGGAATGACAGGGAGCACCTTCCCGACTGGAAGGTAAGGCGCTTGTTCACTAGCTGAGACAGTTTGCGCAGACAAGCGTCCAAGTAACTTGCATCCGCCCCGTAAATCCATACGATGATCGGAGGCACCTTCCCAAGTGGAAGGCAAGGCGCTTGTTCACTAGTTGAGACAATCTGCGCAAATAAGCATCCAAGTAACTTGCGTCCGCCCCGTGAAGCTAGCCAACCATGAGGAAGAAACTTCCAGGTAGACTCGGAGGCACGCATTCCACCGAGAATTGAAATAGAACTTCATAAGTGCTGGAATTTGAAAAGCCCTCTTCGGAGTCCCATTTCACCATAGTTGAAATGCTAAAAGACCTCGAGCGGGCGTCGCCAGAAAAAGAGAGTTCTTTCTCGACATAAAGTTGCGGACTGATCGGTGGCACAGAACACTTTGTGTCTGCCCCGTGAATCCATTCAACTAAGAGAAAGAAGCTCCAAACTTGCAGGAAAAAGCCCTATTCAGAGGCATACATTTCACCATGATCTGAAATAAAACTTCACACGAGTCGAAATGTGAAAAGCCCTCTTCAGAGGCCCGCTTCCCAACGAACAGGGAAAAGATAAAAGCCTCTCCCAAGAGGCAGAAACAAAAAGACCTCTTCCCAGAGGCACAATCAAACAAAAAGACCTCTTCCCAGAGGCGCAACCAAACAAAAAGACCTCTTCCCAGAGGCACAATAAAAAACTCTCTTCAGAGGCTCAAGCAGGTTGAAACCCCTTTTTCGAAAGGCCCGCTGAACGATGAAGTGAAATTCACTTGCCAAAGCAAAAGTGACTTTTTTCAAAAAGTGAAGTGTAAAAACTTTGCAACAAAAAAAGAAGAAGGAGAAAACTCCTCCAATATGAATTGCATTCTACTAAGCTAGAAAAATATTTTCTTGAAAGGGAAATATTATCCTATAAAGTACAAATGCAAACTTCCTTCAAATGGATGAGTTGTTCTCTAAAGGAAGAGTACTAGTCTTCTTGAAATAGAACAGTTGTTCTCCGAAACTTTGCCAATATGAAAAAAGATTGCAATAAACCTATGGTATGGGGGCAATACAGTATAGTTATCACAAAAATGAAGACAATCCTCAATAAACATACCATAGGTTTACTGCAACCTCACATAAAGAGGATAAAGAAACTTGCATAAAAACAGAAAGTAAAAGCGTTCTCAAAT
Source organism: Allium cepa (assembly GCA_030765085.1). Lineage (NCBI taxonomy): Eukaryota > Viridiplantae > Streptophyta > Magnoliopsida > Asparagales > Amaryllidaceae > Allium > Allium cepa. The sequence goes on along the minus strand of CM060937.1, from coordinate 758,963,791 downwards.
ATAGACACAAATTTGTATAAGTAAAAGAACCATTTTATTCCATACTATGAGAATTTTATACATATGCAGGTTTCAAAGTAAAAGAAAGCGGTGACTGGTACCCGCACAATCTCCAGTCAACACAGGCTTATATACATGCAAAAAAGCAAAAAAGTAAAGCAAAGAAGGGAAAGCGGGACTCATCCCTTCTTTCTCCCACCAACTTTAGAGCCTTCACCTGGCTTAATAGGCAATTTTTCAAGCCGGCTTGGGAGAGTTGGGGGAGAAGGAGAGAGAGCTAGTGCTGGATCAACTTCCGTTTCCTTTTCGGTAACAGAAATGCTTCTCCCTTTCTTCTTTGAAGTTGTACGCTTCCTCCTCCTCTTTGAAGAAGACTCACTCCCCGGAGTGACAAGAGCAGACAATTTTATGTCATCAAAAAGGGTTCTCTCCGGAGATTCTTCGCCTCCTTCAAGTCCTTCGGCCTTCTGCTCCTGCAAAGCGGTTGGATTGTCCAAGTCTTGAATGGCTCCTATTAATTCTTCCTCCGATCCCGGCTGGGAAGTAGGAGTGATTTGAAAGGATGGGGAGGAACATCTGGAGGAGGAGAAGTTTCTATGACACTAGGCGTTTTCGCTACAGAAGAAAAGCAAAAAATATTAGTATCTCCCGCGAAGAGAGGAGATAACGGTTCATCAAGTCTTAAGTAATAAGCAAGAATTTCATCAAGCTCGGCCGAAGCAAATGAGTAATCCACTTAACCTGGTTCGACGTTAATAATACCTGGGGAAGTGGGCTTCCTAATGTCAACTTCATAAGCTTGTGCTTCAGTGCTTTCTTCGCCTTCATCTCCACCCTGTGCACTTGTAATCTCAGTTATGACTTTAGCAGGGGACGGAGAATGGGAACCGGAGCCTGTGATATCAACGTCGGCTAAGATTGGAGGAGGGACAGGGGCAATTAATGGTGCTTCTTTCTCTGGATGCTCCTCTCTCATCGTCCCAGCACGCTCTCTAGCGAGCTGCTCTTTTCCTCTGGCAAGGGCTGCACGAGCTCCGTCATCCAGATAATGTGCCTCGAGTTCTTCTTCGGCATACCCAACATCTTTGAGCATATCAAGCGCAGCTTCCCATACTTCAGCCAAAGTGATTTCGTATTTGGGGCCCAAAAATGCGAGACTGCCACGCCCTAGAACACTTTGCAAATAGAAGTCAAATAATCTCGAACTGATATCGGCTTTAGTGGCTTGATGAGCTTCTTCAGCTGCAATTTTACCGGCAACAGCCTCATCGCGCTCTTTCTCAGCTATAGCAAGTCGAGTTTTTAAAGTCTCAATTTCAAGGTTCTGGGAGCTGGTCTGTTGTCGCGACTGTGCAACTTCAACGCGATAATCTTCTACAACCTTTTCCTACCACTTGAGTTTATCTTCGGCCTCTTGTTGGCTAGCATGAGCATCCCTCACTTGTTGCTGAAGCACACTTTCCCTTTGAGAGTAGGAAGTGGAGGAAGTAGCAAGCTCCTCTTTAAGTTTTCCAACTTCCGCTTCAAGCTTTTCATTATAAACGGCGATGCTCCTCATCTCTGCATCATGTTGATCAAGTGTCTTTTGCCATTCGGATTTATCGTTCTCCATGGTCAACATTGCCTCAAGGTTCGCGCGATTCACTCTCTGGAGTTCGTCAACAAGTTTCTGCCAATTCGACATTCTGTCAATATCAAGCTTGACAGCATCAAGATTTCGCAACATGGCTGGTTTGTCGACTGGAACCAAATCAAGATCAAAGAGAACTCCCTTCAAGCACCAGTTTGGAAATCGACTTTGAAGAGTAGCTGGGCCTGGTCCAACCTGATATGAGGGCCTGCCAATGATCGTCTGAATGTCAGTACGAGCGAGAGAGGGAGATTGAGGAGGCACCGAAGCAATGGGCTCTTTAAGAATGTCAGATGATGACTTTTTACCATGCTTGGTCCGTTTGCTCGAATCTTCGGCAGCGTGGCTCTTTCCTTTGTCATCATGGGATTTTCGTTTGAGGGAATCACCCTCTCTGTGGGAAGAGTCGTGACGTTCATCCCCTCTCCCGTACCGTTCTTCGTATGTTCTTCTCTCCTGAGCTTTTCGAGCAGCCCTCTGTTCATCAGTTTCCCTATGAGGGGGAAGATAGCGCCTATAATCATATTGACTGCGCCTTCCATACTGCTTAAAGTCATCATAATACGAGCCACTTCGCCCCATTGGAGAACCTGAAATTAAAAAAAAAAGCATAACTTGAAAATCTTCAAATTGTAAGGAGTTAAGTGCATATAAGTGCTGAAAAATCCTAAGTGTGTGCAACGTGTAGACTACGCGCGTTGAACTACAAACCACTCATCGGTTGTGAAGGAATGATGGGTGTAGTAGCTAACACCAACTCTTGAGTCGACGGGATCTGTTGCAAAACAGAATTTGCTTCAACCACTGAAGAGGAAACCCTAGTGGCAACAGGATCATCTTTGAAGAGTTCCTGTGAGGTGATAAACACGTCGCTCAACCCTTCAAAAGTGTCGTCCCCGCTCTGCTTGGCAGGACTTGTTTTCCTGGCTCCGCCGTCACCGGACTTCCATGAATGTTGGGGGGATTCTCAAGGCTCTTCTTCTTCAATGACCGGGGCAAGTGCAAATTTGCCAGATGACCCCACGACATCAGTAGAAGTAGAGCATTTCACCAGAGGAACTTCAGGAGCAGGATCTTTCAGTGTGGTTCCTCAACAGAAACTAGGGCATCCGGTGCCTCGGCCGGAGAATCAGGAACTTCATAAGGCTGAGTAGAGCGGGAAGGGTGTAAGAGTCCGAATTGATGAAGGAACTCATCTCTTAGCAAAAACTTGATACTTCTCTCCTCAGCCGCCACAGCGTTAAGCCTCTCAAAAGTCTGCTTGTGGCCTGGATCTCTACAAAAAGGAGGAAGGACTGCAAAAGTAGAAAGCGAGGTTAACATTTAGTAATTTGGATCTCGCTAAGCTCATAAGAGGAAAGAATGGGGATAAGTAAGCTTACCCCATACTCTCCAGATAGCGTAGAATCCCTAGAGGCAACGGACAAATAAGAACTGGTTTAGGAAACCATGAGCGCTATCAGGGAGATCGGTGATAAGCTTGCGTTTCCTGACGCTCCTCACATATATAATGGAAGGAAGGTCTTTGTTTCTCACAAATGTGCACAAATAGCAAATTTCTTCAAAGCTTGGGAGGCGATCAAGCGTCCTTCTGAAGAGAACGCATAATCCCATCAAATTGGCATAGCCGTTGGGGTGCAATTGAAAAGGAGAAATAGCCAATCGGCGAAGGATTTGTTGGAGAAAACTATTGAAAGGAGGAATGGCTCCACAAAGGCACATTTGGCGGTTAACGGCAACAAACCCAAAGGGAGGACTGTCAGCATAATCATTTAGCCCAGGGAGAATAGCATCTGCTTCTATAATCCCAAATTGGGCGCGTAACTGATTTAACACCCGGTAATTCAGGGTGGTAGGAGTTCTTTCTGGTGGGTTGACCAGTGGACCAGCCATCGGGAGGGCCTCTCCAGTTGGTACTGCTCCTTCTTCTTGATGAGAAGCCATTCTACATAAGCACCCGGATATTCAAATATAAAGGTGCACGTTTCCTAAATGTGTGAAGTGTTGTGCAAAACTAGTAGAGTGACAAGCAAACATGAATGAAATTAAATTAATAAACATGAAAATTTTCAGGACTTGTCCGAATACAAGTGCAGTATTGATGCAAAAAATCAGCTCTAGTTGATTAATATCGCTTTACTACTTCACTTTAATTCGTTGATTCGCAGCATTTCATACGATTTCTTTAAGTTGATTATATTTTATCGACTAATCTGTCATTTGATGTGGGCGATCAGTGGAAGTATATTCGCCTTAGTTTTCTGCAAATGTTGTATTTAACAGGTTATTAGCATCGAATTTGGTATAATCTGTTAAGAGAGCATAGCAAAGTCATGCAAGTTGTCTTGGCAATTCAAAGTTCAAACAATTCAAAGTTCAAGCAATTCAGAGTTTAGGCATTTCAGTCCGGTAGTTCAAGTTAAGCACTCAAGTTGAGATTATGCTTCTAAGTGCGAATTCGAGTTGAGCATCCAAGTACTAAATCGTCCACGACCTAAAAGATTTCTTGCGAGTTAAGTTAAGTCATTGGTTCTTTAAGTCATTGGTCCTTTAAATCGTGAGGCATAGTAAGGAGAAAAGGCTTCAGTTCAAAGTGACGTGAATTTCTCTAAGTCCTAGCTCGGCCGCGACTCAAGGTTTATGTCGCGTCTAGTTAGGTCGAAGGTTTATAGGTCGCGAAGGTTTATAGGTCGAAGGTTTATTGGTCACGAAGGCTTATAGGTCGAAGATTTTAGGTCGCCCAAAATTGCTGGGTCGTGTCCAAGCTAATGCCTTACTTCACTCAACCGACAAACCTCCAATCTAATCGGTAACTCGTCATCCTTTTAACCCTTTAACCCGTTAGCCTCTCCATCAACAGAAGCCCTCATTTTCTCATGCTTTCGAATCATCCAAAAAACTAATCCGAAATCTCCACAAACTCAATGCCCTGCCATTCTAACGCAAATCAAAAATCAGTTGGCCTGAAGCATCGCAACCCATCGCCATCGTCTCCTCAATCGTTCAAAGCCAAATCAAGCCAACTCAAGTTCACCAGCTGTTGATGTAACGAGATTCGCGATGAAACATTGCGTAAGGAGGTGGGTTAAGATTGAAGAAAAAATGGAATTTATGAATCAATGATGATAAAGGACCGAGAAAAGAGCAGGTTCACTTACGCGATGTAATATCAAGGATAATTGGTGATTGGTTGGATTGAGATCGCCTTTGGGAGCTCGGGAAAATGTTAATGGCTGAATCGAATGAGGAAGTAGGTAATGATAAGAAAGAAGAGGATGAATGACTTATACGTTATAGTGGAGAAACCTGAAGCGGCACCTACGACCTAACCTTTAGGTCGCACACGACCTAGCGACCCAGTGGGGAACGGGTTAAAAGATATCGAAGCACACGACCTAACCATTAGGCGTGTACTTCGAGAGGCAAATGTTAACTCCGCTTTGATAATGACTCAGCAACTTAAAAGGTTACGACCTAACGGCTTAAAAGGTTACGACCTAACGACTTAAAGGGTTACGACCTAACGGCTTAAAAGGTTACGACCTAACGACTTAAAAGGGTACGGCCTAACGACTTAAGATGTGGGGCGACCTAACTATTCAACGACCTAATTACTTAAAGAGGTTTGCGACCTAATGAGTTCAGTGACCCGGGGGTCCGCGACTTAACGAGCTAAAGGTGGGCGACCTAACTGCCTAAAAGAATGGGACGACCTAACGACTTAAATGATTACGACCTAACGAGCTAAAGTGGACGACCTAACTGCCTAAAAGAATGGGACGACCTAACGACTTAAAAGGTTACGACCTGACGACTTAAAAGGTTACCGACCAAACGACTTAAAAGGTTACCGACTTAGCAACTTAAAGGGGTTACCAACCTAGCAACTCAAAATAGGAAAAACTCAAAACAGCAACACTTAAGTCGCGACCGACTTACGACTTATGTTAGGTTGTAAGCGGCCTAGGCAAACAAAGACAAATCCAATGCAGCGTCACTTAAGCCGTGGCTTGTTAACTCGTCCGCGACTTGGGGCTTGTGATATGAATACAGAAGAGCATGCTTATCCCAGTTAAGCCGTGAGCCATGCATGAGAGATGGAGCGCGACCTACGACCTATCTTAGGTCGGCTATGATCCACGACCTATTTTGGTCGGTTACTACTTACGACCTGGCATGGAAACTCCCCTTTAAATACAGCGCTATCACCAACTTGAGGGAGACTTTTTCGATCATTTTCTTCAAAGCATCGAGACTCTGCCATCTTCAAGCCGAGCCTTATTCCAACATTCAAAACTCACAAGAAGCTTCAGTCAACTTCGAACAGGGATTCAACATATTCAACCATGAATTCGAAGAACTCTCTTGCATCGAAGTTTTTCTAGCTACTTGTCTTTTGAAGTGAATTGTAATTGAAGGAAATTGTAAAGGATTGTAATCATATAAGCAATAAAAAAAGGATTGAAGTGGACGTGGGCTTGATTATGAGCCGAACCACTATAAACTCTGTGTCCCTAACTGCTTTTTCAGTGAATTACCGTTTTTTCTGATTCCCGTGTTAACGGGTGGTGCTTTCATTCAGTCTTTATTTGCATCTGGGTGTTAGCGTCTGACTTTTTACGTTAACATTTTTTTCACAAAATTTTCCAATTTTCCCAAATTTTTTCTAACGCCTTAAATTTTCAGAAAAATTGTAAAAACCCTGTATTTTGTGATTTTTTTTTATGTTTTAATTATTTTAATTGAATTTTGATTTAAAAACTTATTTTATTTATTTTGAATGTTAAACTTTAGTTTTGATATGAATTATCATTCCAAAGCATGACTAAAAAGAATATTTTCCAAAAAGTGAATTTTTGTTCAAAATAATCAAACTTTGACTTTTAATTTAAATTTTTAAATGTTTGAAAATTTTAGTTTTATCTTTTATTATGAAAGTACATAAAATTTTAAGAACACTGCTTTTTGTTTCGTTGGAAACGGCTTTAAATTGTGAAAGTCATGTATATTTCAATATTGAGTGCAATTCGTTTATTCTGCAATTTTGTTATTTTAAATAGTATAAATTTTATTTTTCTTTGTCATATTTTATTGTAATATTTATTGATATGCTATTTTATGTATGTTTTTGTCTTTTAATATTTTTGAAGTGAGGTAGGAATTTTTCTAGAGCTAGTAGTATTTTTCTTGTAATTTCCATGCCCTGTTTTCAATTTTTAAACATTTTCTTTAGTTCTTTTCTATTTTTCTCCAATTTAATTATTTATTTTATTTTAGAAATGATAAATAAATTATTTTATTTCAAAATTTTTCTTTAGAAATTTTTTAAAATAAAGTATATATTTTTCCAAAGCCATTGATGTTTTAATTGTAATTTTTGAACCCTGTTTTCAATTTTTAAGCAATTTCGTTAATTCTTTTTATATTTTCTTTAAATTTAATTATATATTTTTATTTTATTTCACTTTATTTCGGTTTTTAGATATACTTGCTGAAGTTTATTTGTTTTACTTGATTTAAAAGAAAAGGAAGTATGGAAGGTTTTAAAAGCTAAGAAACGTAAAGTCGTTTCACCGTTTCTTTTACCGTTTCTTTTTCCAATCAATGCATCAATTTATTGTAGCCGTTTCTTTTCTTTTTCTTATTCACGTGAAAGTTTCTCATTCCATCAATAATACACATCTATTTCAGACCCGAGCAAAGAAAAATAAGCAATGGCCTCTCTTCTCCTCTCATTTTTCTACTTCTTCTTTGTTTTGCTTGATTTTTGCCATGACCTCTCATTGCTTTGTTTGGCCTAACACCGCCACCATCTCCTCCACCGACCGCCACCACTTCCTTCCCCACATCATACACGATCAAAACCCTTCCTGCTCTGACCAGCAAGTGCCATGACCATCCCATGATGCGAAATCCACAAAAAACTATGTTAAAACTTCTTAAAAAGCATGTCTAGCCACCTAGTCTTCATCACCATCACCTTAGATGACATTGGCCACCTCCTATTGATCCACCACCACCATGACACACCCCTAACCATCACCTTCATCCTCTGTCCAGATCTGAAACATGCCATAGCCGAGCCATAAAACCATGTAGCCTGGCCCAAAATGAACCAAAAACCCACTATTTGCATAAGCCTCTTCATATTCATGCATAGTAACTCCTCCACCACTTCAATACCTTGTAGCCATGCCTTATAGGACCCAAATTTGAACCAAAGTATGTCCAAACCTGAACCAAAACATTCCCTAAGCCGTGCTAGCAAGTGTAGAAGGCAAGACAAAAGACTGTGTATTCGTATCTCTTTTTATTTCAAAGTTATTCCTATTCAATGTTGTATTGAATTGTAATTTTATTTTGTTTTGTTTTGGGTTGTAACACAAGTTCTAAGCTTGGATCTCTTCCCACTTGATCCTATTGTTGTGTCATCGTGCCTTCTGGATCCGTTGTGTCATTCAAATTAATATCTCCAGCATAAAAATGTGAGTATTTCTCACCAGACAATATGTACTTATATAAGTAGTAAATTGACACCCTGTGAATCTGTAAAACTATATTAACATGTTATAACTGCTTATATTATTATCATATGATGTTCACACCTACTATTACACCTGTTATATCATATGTTACTGTTATTTCATGCTATTCTGTAAATTTTATCAGTTTATCACACTGCAAGTTCCTTGTAAATTAGAAATCACTATGGGTTGAAATGATACATACCCGAACGAACTTTTGAATAGGGGAAAATCGTTATGGGCTGATATGATAGGCCTAAACGATTTTCAACTTATTTTATTTACTTGGGACTGCGGGTTTGAAATGATAAAACCCGGATTTTGTTTGTAAATTACGGGTTGAAATGATATATTACCCATATCACTTTATCTAGTGTAGAAAATTATATACAGGCCCGTAGTTAAAATATGTTTTTCTAAAAATTTTAAAATATTTTAGAAATTTAATTATTATAATATTTTGATTTAAAATTAAATAAAAATATAATTTTTGTAAAGTATTATTGATTTTCTGGAAATCTATAAGTTAAATAAATTATGGAAAAGTTAGAAAATCTGAAATGCAAGTTATTTTGGAAATTTTGATTTAATTTTTAATGGAATTTAAATTAACTTTGAAAATATGATAAATTTATGATATTTTGAATTTAAATTGATTTAAAATGACTTTACCACATATTAATGATTTTTAATAAAGTTGAAATGTGAAATGAATGAATATTTAAGTTGAAATTTTGAAATATAACTAAAATTGAAAATTTATGAAATTGACTTAAAAGTGAACTTTTAGTTAAGTAAATAAAAATAAAACTAAGTTATATTTGAGAATTTGAACTTAAGTGTTAAGTTGAAATTTAATGCAATGAATTTAAAATTGAACATTGCAACTTAATAAGTGAATTATTATTAAATCTTGATTTTTGAATGGAAATTTAACTTTATAAAATCATGAACTTGAGGAAAAGTAAATGATGATTATAAATGTGAAAATGTATGATTTTATGAGTTAAAAATGTTTTAAATGAAAAAATATAATTGGTTGAGAAATTATATTGAATATTTGAAGTTAATTGACTGCATTTTTGAAATGCTATTAATTACAATGTAAATGATATTACAGCATTTGTAAATGCTGTAGTTGATGATATTGAACTAAAAAGCTAAATTGAATTAAAAGCTATTATAGCAATTTTTGTAAGTGCTATAATTTTTGAATTTAACTAATTTTATTTGAAATTTAAGTAAACCCTATTACAACATTTTTAAATATTGTCTTTTGTTAAATTGAACTGTTTTAAATGTATCTTTCCGTAGCTTTTTCTAAATGCCACGAAAAGTGAATTTTCACTGTTTTGATAAACTTAAGTGAATAAATGAACTTTGGAAGTTGAAAATTTTGGAAATTAATAATTTAATTATTGAACATAATAACTTCATTTTAATGATGAAAAATGATTTTTTTTGAATATAAACTGTTTTGAAATGTGAATTGAAATGGTATTTTAAATTGAATAAAATGAATAATGATTTGAAATGAATGTGGTTTTGATATTTTGATATATTAAATGATTGAAATGTGGTTTGAAAAGATATGATATTTTGATATATAAAATGATTTGAAAATGGAGTTTTGAAAGATATGACATTTTAATATTAAAATAATTTGAAAGGAAATGCTGAAAGATAAGATATTTTGAACGAAGTTTTGAAAGGTTATGATATTTTGATATATTAAAATGATTTGAAAGGAAGTTTTGAAAGGATATGATAATTTAATATATTGAAATGGTTAGAAATGACTTGATATTTATTTTGATAAATATTTGAATCGAAAGATATGGTATGATGATATATTGAAAATGGTTTGGAAATAATTTAATCTTTATTTTGATAAAGATTTGGGTTGAAATGATATTTTATTTTGAAGTATAATTTTTTTTTTAAAGTTATAACTACGGGTTATAATAACGATTGGTTGTTAAAGAGACCGGGATCGGATATTGTCTTATAGCCGGCCAATACCAAAACCACTTTAACAACTGTGTACGCGGTGGAGATTCCAGAATGAAGTAGGATGGTGGCGACGTTCTCGAGGTATATTACGTGGACCCAACTCCCGTGAGTTGGCATAAATGACTAAAACAGGAGCTATACCGGGCTACACAAAGGGTCGCACCCTTTCACCGAGCATGCTCTATCGGAAGCCTTTCTATTACTTTTAGAATTCGATATGTGGCGCCACTTTGATTCGGGGGTATTGTTCGAGGTGGGCGGAAGCTGCTGGCTTGCCGTCACCACCGGTCCGGGAGTGCAAACGGTGTATCCACCCTGGCATTGCCTCGCGTGCCGTGTCATCTCCTTATAGCGAGCCCACTACGATTTTGGTTTTAAAGATCCGACCGCGTTAAGGTTCACCATCACCCTAACGCTATTTTCTATATGATTATACTTTACTGATTAGACACTACTATATATATAGCGTATATTACTACATAGTAAATAGTTTAACAGATCCTTAGAGAATGGGCAGTCCCAAGCATCTTCTAAGTTACTTGTATCTTTGCTACAATTCACTTGAGTTGGTTTACATTGTATAAGTATGTATGACCTGACTTGAGTGTTTGTATTTTTATTTACGCTCGGGTCAGCCTGAGTTATTCACAGATTTGGATTTCCACTTTCTGGAGATTAGAATCGCTGGAGATTATCTACTTGTCAAGTTTCATCTTTTCAGTTCGGTTGTTCTATTCAGCTTGTACTCGGTTATCATATTTAAACTTCTGTTGTACTTTATTTCTTCTATTGTATCTTACGTAACTCTGATATATTTATATAGTAGCTTCATGAACTACTATCTCTTTTAATTCTGCTGCATTATTATTACTCTGTGTCTGTGATCTGTGATTTTTATTTACTGTATATTCTGAGATTTGCCAAATTTTTATTTACAACGCGGTATTTGAGCAATTCAATTCCGGCATGAGTGTCTACCTATACACTTATAATGGATGTGAATGGTTGAAAATATCGGGTCGTTACAGTTGGTATCAGAGCTTTGGTAGCTCTAGGCAAAACTTAGCATATGGAGTGAATGTATTTACAGAACCACTTTCATTCGAGTTTGAATCTCTTCCTTTTGACTCGATTCCTTTGAATTTTGGAACATTCCCTAGGGTTCCAAGATCCATTCGTATCCCTCACTATTCATCTTCTTTTTGACCCTGGAGTATTCCATAACTCCGCTTCGAATGATCTTTTTAGTGAGTTGGCAGTCCCGCCAATCTCAAAAATTGAATTGTAAAAGGGTGAAACTCCTTTACAATTATCATCGATTCACTAGAGATTGATATCTATCCTTGGTTCAGATGCTAATATCTTTTGTTATCCCAAACTCTAACTCTTGAGATCGAACGTAGATTTACCCTAAAAATCCAGATCGATCTTATTATTTAAGTCACGGTTGACCCAGTTAAGGTTGCCGGCGATTTATTTAAGCTTATCCACCTCCCTACTCTGTTATTTAATCATCTTGTCTTTTGTTTTCAATCTATTCTTCTAAACATTTTGAATTGTACTTGTATATCTATGTTTTGTTTTATATATTGTGTTGTTTGAGTTGTTGATGTTGATTTGGGTTTCCGATCGATTCGTCTGATCAACGCTATCGATAGGATTTCAAAAACCTTTGACAAAACAAACTAACACAATATCATTTTAAAATTTGGTTAGTGAAATAAATTTTGATATATAAGTAAATTTATGAAACTTAGTAAACTGATTTAAATTGATTATTTGAAGTGATAATACTTGATTTGGGAACTGAAATGAATTTAGAACAAGAAATTTGAGAATTTAATTTCCGATGGTTTCAAACCTTGTGTTTAATGCTTTAAAAGGTTATATTATTTAAAGTATTTTCAAATAGAAATTTGTTTCCAAAGAATTTTAAGTTTAAAATTAGCGCTCTTCTCATTGTCGCTGGGAAATAACTTCGGTGATGACTGCAGCATCATCGACGTTCATTTTCGAGTTTCGAACTGAAGAGACCGCTCTGTAATCTTGCTACAGCTTTGTTTTGGAAATCAATTTGAATTGAATTTCTAAAATATGACTTGATTTATAATATATATAGATATATGATTTAAATTTGATTTGATAAACTATGTACATACATTTAGTTATCTCTAAAATGGTTTGAAGAAATCGAAAATTTAATTCTTAAATTTTATTTTTAAAGAATAATTTGAATTATAAAAAAAAATCAAAATTTTTGAATAAATGATTTAAGCTTGAAATGATTGAATTGAAAGTTTTATTTGTATAATACTCAATTGCATTCAAATATAACTTACCTTAATTTCAGAAGTTCAAAATGTAATTGGATAATATACAATATAAAAAGATTTATAAATAAAATTTGAGTGGTTATAATAAATGTTATATACTTAAATTTTAATTATAAAATGATTAACAGAGGTAATATAATAAAGGGTAATTGAATAACTTATAATGAAATAATGTTAAAATAACTAAGAATAAATCAAAGCAGTTATAATAAGTGTAAGTTTAACATAAGTTATAAATATATTGAGCGGAATAAATTTAATTTTACTTAGGAATAAAGAAGAATTAAATGTATTGAGTACATTATGAGTATAATAAATGATTATTTTTCAAACCCTTTGGTTTTAAAAATTGTTAATTTAAGATGATTGGATAATAAGATAATGGAATTTGAGATAGTTAAGATTTATTTAACTTGTGTACAGATTTATTCTCTATTTAAGTTGAAATTTCCGTGCTTCCAAATTTATTTCCTTATTTTGTTTTCCAAACTATCTTTTGGTTGTCCTTATCATCCTTATCTTGCTATAGATTGGTATAGGCATCTTTCTATAATCTTTGATAGATCTTTGGCAATCATTTTGAATCCACCTTTTCATGCTTGTGTTCTTAATTTTGGAGAATCTTGGAAAGATCATCTCCACCTTGTTAAACTTACCTATAACAATAGCCATCATGTATAATTTCAATCTCCTTGTCATCTTGTCCTAATTTTGTTTCACTCTATCTTTTTCTGTGCTTTCCCGTACCTCATTCCTTTTCGGGGAAGAAAAGTTTTGAGTAGGGGAGAGTGTAACAACCCTGTATTTTGTAATTTTTTTATATTTTAATTGAATTTTGATTTAAAAACATATTTTATTTATTTTGAATGATAAACTTTAGTTTTGATATGAATTATCGTTCCAAAGCAAGACTAAAAAGAATATTTTCCAAAAAGTGAATTTTTGGTCAAAATAGTCAAACTTTGACTTTTAATTTAAATTTTTAAAAGTTTGAAAATTTAAATTTTATCTTTTATTATGAAAATACATAAAATTTTAAGAACACAGCTTTTTGTTTCGTTGGAAACGGATTAAAATTGTGAAAGTTATTTATATTTCAATATTGAGTGCAATTCGTTTATTCTACATTTTGTCATTTTAAATAGTATAAGTTTAATTTTTCTTTGTCATATGTTATTGTAATATGTATTGATATGATATTTTATGTATGTTTTTGTCTTTTAATATTTTTGAAGTGGGGTAGGAATTTTTCTAGAGCTAGTAGTATTTTTCTTGTAATTTCCATGCCCTGTTTTCAATTTTTAAACATTTTCTTTAGTTCTTTTCTATTTTTCTCCAATTTAATTATTTATTTTATTTTAGAAATGATAAATAAATTATTTTATTTCAAAATTTTGCTTTAGAATATTTTAAAATGAAGTAGATATTTTTCCAAAGCGATTGATGTTTTAATTGTAATTTTTGAACCCTGTTTTCAATTTTTAAGCAATTTCCTTAATTCTTTTTATATTTTCTTTAAATTTAATTATATATTTTTATTTTATTTCACTTTATTTCGGGTTTTACGTGTACTTTCTGTAGTTTATTTGTTTTACTTGATTTAAAAGAAAAGGAAGTATGAAAGGTTTTAAAAGCTAAGAAACGTAAAGTCGTTTCACCGTTTCTTTTTCCAATCAATGCATCAATTTATTGTAGCCGTTTCTTTTCTTTTGCTTATTCACGTGAAAGTTTCTCATTCCATCAATAATATACATCTATTTCAGATCTGAGCAAAGAAAAATAAGCAATGGCCTCTCTTCCTCCTCTCATTTTTCTACTTCTTCTTTGTTTTGCTTGATTTTTGCCATGACCTCTCATTGCTTTGTTTGTCCTAACGCCTCCACCATCTCCTCCACCGACCACCACCGCTTCCTTCCCCACATCATACATGACAAAAACCCTTCCTCCTCTGACTAGCAAGTGCCATGACCATCCCATGATGCGAAATCCACAAAAACTATGTTAAAACTCCTTAAAAAGCATGTCTAGCCATCTAGTCTTCATCACCATCACCTTAGATAACATTGGCCACCTCCTATTTATCCACCACCACCTTGACACATCCCTAACCATCACCTTCATCCTCTGTCCAGATCTGAAACATTCCATAGCCGAGCCATAGATCCATGTAGCCTAGCCCAAAATGAACCAAAAACCCACTATTTGCATAAGCCTCTTCATATTCATGCATAGTAACTCCTCCACCACTTCAATACCTTGTAGCCATGCCCTATAGGACCCAAACCTGAACCAAAGTATGTCCAAACCTGAGCCAAAACATTCCCTAAGCCGTGCTAGCAAGTGTAGAAAGCAAGACAAAAGACTGTGCATTAGTATCTCTTTTTATTTCAAAGTTATTCCTATTCAATGTTGTATTGAATTGTAATTTTATTTTTATTTTGTTTTGGGTTGTAACACAAGTTCTAAGCTTGGATCTCTTCCCACTTGAGCCTATTGTTGTGTCATCATGCCTTCTGGATCCGTTGTGTCATTCAAATTAATATCTCCAGCATAAAAATGTGTGTATTTCTCACCAGACATTATGTACTTATATAAGTAGTAAATTGACACCCTGTGAATCTGTAGAACTATATTAACTGTTATAACTGCTTATATTATTATCATATGATGTTCACACCTATTATTACACCTGTTATATCACATGTTACTGTTATATTCATGCATAGTAACTCCTCCACCACTTCAATACCTTGTAGCCATGCCCTATAGGACCCAAACCTGAACCAAAGTATGTCCAAACCTGAGCCAAAACATTCCCTAAGCCGTGCTAGCAAGTGTAGAAAGCAAGACAAAAGACTGTGCATTAGTATCTCTTTTTATTTCAAAGTTATTCCTATTCAATGTTGTATAGAATTGTAATTTTATTTTATTTTGTTTTGGGTTGTAACACAAGTTCTAAGCTTGGATCTCTTCCCACTTGAGCCTATTGTTGTGTCATCGTGCCTTCTGGATCCGTTGTGTCATTCAAATTAATATCTCCATCATAAAAATGTGTGTATTTCTCACCAGACATTATGTACTTATATAAGTAGTAAATTGACACCCTGTGAATCTGTAGAACTATATTAACATGTTATAACTGCTTATATTATTATCATATGATGTTCACACCTATTATTACACCTGTTATTATAAATGTGTGTATTTCTCACCAGACATGTTATAACTGCTTATATTATTATCATATGATGTTCACACCTATTATTACACCTGTTATATCACATGTTACTGTTATTTCATGCTATTCTATATATTTTATCAGCTTATCACACTGCAAGTTCCCTGTAAATTAGAAATCACTATGAGTTGAAATGATACATACCCGAACGAACTTTAGAATAGGGGAAAATCGTTATGGGCTGATATGATAGGCCTGAACGATTTTCAACTTATTTTATTTACTTGGGACTATGGGTTTGAAATGATAAAACCCGGATTTTATTTGTAAATTACGGGTTGAAATGATATATTACCCGTATCACTTTACCTAGCGTAGAAAATTATATACAGGCCCGTAGTTAAAATATGTTTTTCTAAAAAATTTAAAATATTTTATAAATTTAATTCTTATAATATTTTGATTTAAAATTAAATAAAAATATAATTTTTATAAAGTATTATTGATTTTCTGGAAATCTATAAGTTAAATAAATTATGGAAAAGTTAGAAAATCTGAAATGCAAGTTATTTTGGAAATTTTGATTTAATTTTTAATGGAATTTAAATTAACTTTGAAAATATGATAAATTTATGATATTTTGAATTTAAATTAATTTAAAATGATTTTATAACATATTAATGATTTTTAATAAAGTTGAAATGTGAAATGAATGAATATTTAAGTTCAAATTTTGAAATATAACTAAAATTGGAAATTTATGAAATTGACTTAAAAGTGAACTTTTAGTTAAGTAAATAAAAATAAAACTAAGTTATATTTGAGAATTTGAACTTAAGTATTAAGTTGAAATTTAATGCAATGAATTTAAAATTGAACATTGCAATTTAATAAGTGAATTATTATTAAATCTTGATTTTTGAATGGAAATTTAACTTTATAAAATCATGAACTTGAGGAAAAGTAAATGATGTTTATAAATGTGAAAATGTATGATTTTATGTGTTAAAAATGTTTTAAATAAAAAAATATAATTGGTTGAGAAATTATATTGAATATTTGAAGTTAATTGACTGCATTTTTGAAATGCTATTAATTACAATGTAAATGATATTACAGCATTTGTAAATGCTGTAGTTGATGATAATGAGCTAAAAAGCTAAATTGAATTAAAAGCTATTATAGCAATTTTTGTAAGTGATATAATTTTTTAATTTAACTAAGTTGAAATTTAAGTAAACCCTATTACAACATTTTTAAATGTTGTCTTTTGTTAAATTGAACTATTTTGAATGTATCTTTCCGTAGCGTTTTCTAAATGCCACGAAACTTAAGTGAATAATGAACTTTGGAAGTTGAAAATTTTGGAAATTTAATAATTTATTTATTGAACATAATAACTTCATTTTAATGATTAAAAATGATTTTTTTTGAATATAAACTGTTTTGAAATGTGAATTTAAATGGTATTTTAAATTGAATAAAATGAATAATGATTTGAAATGAATGTGGTTTTGATATTTTGATATATTAAATGATTGAAATGTGGTTTGAAAAGATATGATATTTTGATATATTAAAATGATTTGAAAATGGAGTTTTGAAAGATATGACATTTTGTTATTAAAATAATTTGAAAGGAAGTGCTGAAAGATAAGATATTTAGAACGAAGTTTTGAAAGGTTATGATATTTTGATATATTAAAATGATTTGAAAGGAAGTTTTGAAAGGATATGATAATTTAATATATTAAAATGGTTAGAAATGACTTGATATTTATTTTGATAAATATTTGAATCGAAAGAAATGGTATGATGATATATTGAAAATGGTTTGGAAATAATTTAATCTTTATTTTGATAAAGATTTGGGTTGAAATGATATTTTATTTTGAAGTATAATTTTTTTTTTTAAAGTTATAACTACGGGTTATAATAACGATTGGTTGTTAAAGAGACCGGGTCGGATATTGTCTTATAGTCGGCCAATACCGAAAACCACTTTAACAACTGTGTACGCGGTGGAGATTCCAGAATGAAGTAGGATGGTGGCGACGTTCTCGATGTATATTACGTGGACCCAACTCCCGTGAGTTGGCATAAATGACTAAAACATGAGCTATACCGGGCTACACAAAGGGTCGCACCCTTTCATCGAGCATGCTCCATCGGAAGCCTTTCTATTACTTTTGTGATTCGATATGTGGCGCCACTTTGATTCGGGGGTATTGTTCGAGGTGGGCGGAAGCTGATGGCTTGCCGTCACCACCGGTCCAGGAGTGCAAACGGTGTATCCACCCTGGCATTGCCTCGCGTGACGTGTCATCTCCTTATAGCGAGCCCACTACGATTAGACACTACTATATATAGCGTGTATTACTACATAGTAAATAGTTTAACGGATCCTTAGATGATGGGCGGTCCCAAGCATCTTCTAAGTTACTTGTATCTTTGCTACATTTCACTTGAGTTGGTTTACATTGTATAAGTATGTATGTCCTGACTCGAGTGTTTGTATTTTTATTTACGCTCGGGTCAAACTGAGTTATTCACAGATTTGGATTTCCACTTTCTGGAGATTAGAATCGCTGGAGATTATCTACTTGTCAAGTTTCATCTTTTCAATTCGGTTGTTCTATTCAACTTGTACTTGGTTATCATATTTAAACTTCTGTTGTACTTTATTTCTTCTATTGTATCTTACGTAACTCTGATATATTTATATAGTAGCTTCATGAACGACTATCTCTTTTAATTCCGCTGCATTATTATTACTCTGTGTTTGTGATCTGTGATTTTTATTTACTGTATATTCTGAGATTTGCCAAATTTTTATTTACAACGCGGTATTTTGAGCAATTCAATTCCGGCATGAGTGTCTACATATACACTTATAATGGATGTGAATGGTTGAAAATATCGGGTCGTTAAAAAATTCGCCATAACCTCCTTTGCGCGGCTAGCTCAGTACGACTACAAAAATGGCACTACGCCCCCTCGGATTACAAAAAGAAAAAAAAAAAGCCAAGTGGCTAGAGAAGAAAATCATCAAATCTCATACTGAAATTCAAATACGTACTTTTTTGTCGAGCAATTCAATTTTTTTAATCTTCGAAATCAAAATTCCAATTCTAGTTCCTTTAATACACATGTATATCCTGCTAGCCATAATATCCAATTACAATATTCAAAAATCATTTTGCGCCATTCAAATTGGTTTCCCATTTATGCATGTTTGATTTGTTAACATCAAATTTTACTAACATTCATTTATTCGATTTCGGTTAGTTTACATTCACTAATTTACATTCACATTAGTTCACTTTCAATTCAAATCAAATCCAGTTCATATTCATTTACTTCCAATTTGGATTCAATTACTTTAATTTTCAAATTCACTAATTCAATTTCATCAACACTTAATGAATTCATGTAACGACCCGCCCTTCTGACCGCCCCTAGTCGCAAATTTAACCAACTTGAAACGTTCAAAATGACGGATTGTTATTCAGTTTATAAGGTTTAAACAGAATCAACCACAGAAACATAGAATAATTATATTTCACATAAATGAATTTTTTTTGTACATATATCAGAGTTTATACAATGCATTAAATTTATACAGCGGAATATTTCTCTAAGTACAAAAATCCCCAAAGAGCTCAAGTAAGCGTTTTCCCCCTCTCTCTCTAACTTCGCCGCCCGAAAATCTTCAAGCTGCAAAATACTCGGTCTGACCCGAGTATTACATTCAAAAGAAAATAATACACGGGTCAGTCTAATTCAAACTCAGTTATTAGTGCATAGATGCAATAATAATCAAATAACAATTAGACGACATTCAAATATAAATCCGCCTATCCGATCCTTTAACAAGAAATCGGATAACGGTAAATATAACACTTAACAGTGTTAAACAATGTATTAGTAGATTCAAATTATTAACGAAGATAGATGAAGGGATAATTAATGAAGATAATTTAAAAAAAAACATCAGAATTTCCTAAACGGCAATTAACAACAAAATCATCAAATTTAACCTAATCAAAATGCGATTCAAAATATATTGAATTGAATAAACGAAACAGTTCAAACAATTGAAAAATCAATTAAAACGTCAACTCGAGTAGGGCTGCAGTACACACACGCGTGCACTGCCTCGACACTACAGAATACAAAATACACAAAAGATCAACGAAAGTTCACAAACGAGCACAAGGTCAAACCCGTGCCTTTAAGCGGGATTCAACTCAAGTATACAAATCAATGTACAAGTCACAATACAACACTGCCCAGACTAAATACTATCAATATGGCCGAACAGAGACTCCGAGCATATCAAAAGATATGCACAGATATGAAACAAAAATGGCCTGACCAACCAATGTAGGAACATATTATATATATATATATATATATATATATATATGCAACAAAACGGCAGGTCGAAATGCTCAGGAATGAATATAAAATGACCAGAGTCGAACTAACATAGCAACAATATGCTAAAGCATACAGACAAGAATGCCTGAGTTGAGAAACAAAGTTCACAACCAAACTGCAATTGTCATAAAGGCACAAGGCCATCAACATTGAAATGGACCGAGCAAGTGCAACCATTAAAATATGTTGCTTTTTCAAAACAAAATAATTTAATTCAAACAACTGCAGTTCAAAGTATCGCCTGCAGTTCGAATTTAAAATGACCAGAAACAAAATCAGTGCCAAACCCAATTATTCTTCAAACTGTGTTTTCTCAAAATCCAATCAAATGAACTGCATCACGAATACAAGGTGCAGACACCAGTGAGACAAAATGTCGCAGACCATACATGAATCGAAAGCAACCACAAAGAGCAATATCAATTCGACATGCACATGAGCCACAAAATTTTCTCAGAGCAATGTAAAGTACTCTGAATTAAATGCCATCAGATAAACCGGACTCAAGACAGTACAAATCCAATAATATATGCATACACACATACAAATATATGTATGCCTATATATGCAGACTTGAACAAACAGGTGACAAATTAAGGCCACCATTTAAAACAAATTGACGCAGCAATAATGATTCAAGTTCGAATATGCAAATATAGCTAGCAAAATCAAAATGGACAACAGCTACTACACAAATGCAAGAAGGTCAAGCCACTTGACTCAACACAACTGCAACATAAGAAAACTGCAATCACCACGTGTATTCAAGGGCAGAACTGCAATAAAAATGCAGCCACCTCATGAATTCAAGGGCAAAGCAAATATACAACTACTATACTGGGTCAAGCAAATGCAACACAGTGACAAGCTCAAAGATCACTACAACATGAATCTGGACATATCAATTTCAACTAGAAATACATATGAATATTAAGTAGGCAGTTTATTAACTAGCAAGTGGCACACGGTAGTGGACGAAAAATGCAGCAAGCTTCTGAAATAGTGCAGCAGTGCATATATATATAACAAGCATACTGTACAAATGTTTAAGTTTTTTTTAAAAAAAAAATTAATAATGCCAGAATCGACAAGATAACCAAATTCAAAGCCAAGTAGGAAATTCGTTACTGTAACGACCAAGGGAAGGTCGAATGGTTCTGAATCGAAACCATATAAATCAAGGAAACCAACGAGTTTGAAAAAAAATAAAAATGCACAATTTGGAACGAATCAGGAACAAGTTCAAAAGCAACTACAGATGATCAAGCAACTCGAAAGACTTGATTCAAATGCAACTATAGGGAAACCAGAAACTACCACAACAAGAAAATACCCACTGGTTCAACACACACCATAATTGATGCCATGAACAATATCAGTTTTGAACCAAGATAACTGCAGTGAAATTTAGGTATGCCGAAGTCGAGAGGGATATAAGTAAAAAAATCAAATAAGTCAACCATGCTACTGGATGAACATACAACAAAAATCACCAGCAAAACCAATACAGTAGCAAGTTCGAAACAAAAATCAAAGCACCTGTTTATCATAAACAAAGTCCAGAAAGCACCGAAGTCAAAGCAATGCAAATTCGTGGTGACTAGGGCAAGTATAAATCGAACAAGTCAGATAAATCATCAACAAACAACATAAATCGAACGGCGAGCAAAATTAATCAACAAACTCAAACAATTCAAATGGTAGAACGAATTAGATGTGAGTAATAAAAATTACTCACCTTAGTCCTAATCGAAGCAGCCGCGAGCGAGGCGAAGAATCGATCGAGCAAATCGAAGCCGGCGCCTTCGAATTAATCAAGCCTTATCTTCGGAGCGAAGAGGAAGACGAACGAAGAATACTCGAGGCCGCCATTAAAAAAATTTCATTTGATTTTTTTTCTTAATGAAAAGGAGAGGGGTATCGTATTTTATGAGGAAGGGGGGAGGGGACACGAGTTCGCGGCTAAAGATATTGGCATTAAATGCCTTGGTACCCTATGTTTCATATGCCATGCTTGTTGACTTCTTCCGGTATGAAGTTATGATGATAGATATGTTTGCATTTATTAGCTTGGCTTGTTTATACTTAAATATGTTTATTATATTTTTTAAAAAAAACTTGAATTCAATTTGTTTTCGACACAAACTTCGACGCGTTTAGGTGTCGTATGCTCACAAAACAACACCGATAAATACGAAATTTGAAAGCCAGTAATAATTCAATATTCCGGACCCAATGAAACTAGTTTCGTCGAATTCCGAGACTGTGCCTCGGAAGGCTATTTTTAAATTCAATTTAAATGATAAAATTTCAAAACTGAACAAATCATTTTCAAATTCAATTATGAAGCTTCTGTTTTCTTCAGTATTATCAATGTGAATTCTCTAAGCTTTTAAATTATTTTTAGTCAGCTTAAAATTGAAGATTCAAATTTTATTCAACTTTCAAGAGATTAAATTCTAAAATTAAATCGCCAAATTCATTCTGATAATTTGAAATTCAAGTCAAACCATCATTCAAATATTTAAAATTAATTAAATATTTTCAATTTAAATTGTTCAAAATTCTGGGTCGTTACAATCTTCCCCCCTTAAAAAGAATTTCGTCCCAAAATTATAAGTTAGGAAAAATGATTGTTAAAACCTCACGATATTTATACCCTACACAATTTTACCAAGTTCGAATCTTATTAAAATAAATAAATATAGGATTCGTTCCATTTATTTTATCCTACTAGCTTTGTTCATTATCTACTTTGTTCATTGATTTCTACAATCAAGACGCAAAGGTCTTTTACCAAAATTTTCGACTTACAAAACTCAGATTTAAACTTGAAATTCTTCCTGTTAGAGATTTGCATATTATATCTTTTCCAAAGCTGTGGACTTTCAAGATATTTCAAAGATCTTCTTCCTTAGTTTATTAGGGTGGAATTATGTAATTCTAATTTCAGACTATTGATTTGCTATCTAATGTTTTGAAAATACTTACTAACTTGAAATTTAACAAGTCTATTGTCGTTCCTACAGACATTAGGCATACGCTATCCAGGCGCAGGACTAAAAATCTCCAAGTACTAAATATACTTGCTTCAACTCCCAGTGAAAATACTTAAAAATCTTTAAAAAATGGATATGGAAAGCACGTCCCCCCATGGATCACAGTTACCCGGCGGTTACGCTACTATCCCAGTAGAATCGCTTGTGACTGTAGGCATCTCGCCCCTCAAATTTCGCTTTGGCATCTAGATCGCAGTTTACACGGCGGTTGCGCCACTATCCCAGTGAAATCGCTTGTAACTGTAGGCATCACGCCCCACGAATTACGCTAGCATACATCATCATCAATTCACATGATCCCATCACAATGATCCATCATGAGGGATTCTAATCCAAATGGACACTCCAACATATGGAAATTCTACGTAGCTACGAATTTCAAATGGACACTCATACCGAGTTCCAACACCTTCACAAATTTTAAATGGAAGGTACTTGTCCATATCCTCGGTTTAGAAAACATAATGTCATATACATATAGTACATCATTTCACATTTCGTACATATCATACCTATGTAAACTTACATAGGATTTCCATAATAATGACTTTCTAAACTGATGGTTTTCGAGTTTACTGCGTATCTCATATATGAGTTCCAAAAACCACAATATCCCATACCCATAACAAATAGAGGATTTATAAATTTTCCATCTTGTTACCAATTTAAATTTTTCCTCTAAATCGATTTGAAAATTTAAGGTTATCTCAAACCCATTTCACATTCATAATTCAATTTATTATCGACTTCACATTTGATTTGGATTTCACATTACATCGTCAATTCTCAACACATAATTGATGTCTACCGATATATAACCTCTGAGCTCGTACGTCTCAGAGAAGGGTGTATATAGCTAAGAGAATAAATTCTCCGCCACCACAAATATATATTTAATAGAGATCAATTGTTATTCACCATGTTAGACATACAATCCCAACCGACTATCCAAAATTCAAAGCTCAACTTATATTGTTTTTGGTGTCGAAGTTAAACTCAATTTAACTCAAGATTCAATCTTTTTTTGAAAAATTTCAAGCTGAACAAATTGTTCAAATTTCCCATAAATATCTTTACAAGATATATATAATTTTCCACACTTAAGCATTTGAAACAAATTTCAAATATTCACTTTTCAATTTATCTCTAAAAGATAGAATTTCAAACCTTTCATTTCGTATTGGAAAACATTTCCATACTTATTTAGTAATAAGTAATTCACAAATCCATTTATTTTAAACACTTGGAAAATATCCAATATACTTAAATCATAATCAAGTATATATTCCATTCTTTAAGGAAAGCGTTCCTTTAAACACATTTATTTGAGTCAAAACGAATGTTGCGTAAAACATCGTTACGACAACTCAAAATCACTAGTATAGGGATTCGAATTTAAGATAGATATATAAATCCCAATACTATATAAAACATTTCCTTTCGGAAACCATTTACTATAACAATAGTGTGATAGTCCACCATTTTCTTATTTCTCGAAAATGTCTATTTCGACAATGAATGTTGAAATCTATGTATTCGATAGTTAATACATTTTAAAACATCTTTTAAAACAATTAACTTCATTCTTTTAAATTTCACTTCTCCAAATCATGCCCATTTATTCAATAATATATTCACTGTCCAAAACCGTGAATATACCTTATTTACCCAATTCAGTATTTCTACACTTTTATCAAAAGATCATCCACTGTCCAAAATCATGGATATACATCGTTTACCAAATTCAACACTTGGACTTGTTTCATAGTTTGAATTCCGCATACTTTTCACAATATTGGTTTTAAACCGACTTCAAACTTTTCAATATTAAGTTTTTCACTTTAACTTAATTCTTTGATGTTCAAATACAAATTCATCACTGAATCTATTAAACCTATTATGGATTATCATGTTGACAACTTCAAATTTGAAATCTAAATTCCATTTGAAATTTTGCTTTTGCTTTCTATTTCCAAAAATAATCAATTAATTCTTTAGTCAATCCTTCATCGACTTGGTTCCATTAGATTTATATCTCCACATTAACTATTTTAGGCATTAGTTTAAACTTGAAATATAAGCTTTACATCAAAACTAGTTTGATTCATACAGTTAAGTCAACAAATAAATTTCCTTCCCAAGGCGCTATTTTATTAAAATACTTCTTTCCGTACAACTATCCATAGCTTAATACTTTTAAAATACGTATATAGAAGATTTTGGATTACAAAAGATGGTAGTACAAAATATATTGATTGCTTCAAATATACTGATTGGTTTAAGATTCAGAATTATTGAGGACTATCGACTTCCTGTCTGCTAGTACGCATCTTTGCCAAACTTCCCTCTTCGGTTTACACTATTTCAAATTGTATTAAAGGAGGATTAACACATTCAAAATCTACATGTCCCCAATTCCTACAGTTCCCGCAAAAATATGAGATGTTTCCATCCTTATCTATCATCCTTACACTTTTCGCTCTAGCTGATCGGGCTATAGCTTGCTTTCCATGTTGCCTTTCGGTGCAATTTCTGGCTATATGTCCAGTCTGGCGACAATGGTAGCAGATTGTCAATCTGTCAACGGGTAAATCGAGTGCACGCTTCTTCCTTTTCACTTCAGGGAAATGACTAAGAAAATGTCCTTCCCCCTGACATTTAAAACACACAATCTCAGGATGAGCGAACCTGTCATCCACATTCCTTTTCTTTCTCTTCTCTCGGCACATAACGGCATAATGTCCCTTTTTATGACATCGATAACAGATAACATTATCATAGGGACCAGGTCCTTGCCTTTCATTGATTTTCCTTTCGATTCCCCACGTGACACTCCTGCTTCTCTACGGGCAATTGCTCTTTGTTCACGGCGTGCTGCTTTTTGTGCTTCGGTTTTCTCCATTTCAATTAACAAGATGTGTTTCGAAGTTTCCTATTAAAATTTAAAATCCTTATTAGCAGAGGTTGGATTATTCAATCTTTCCCCAAGACAATTTGCAAATTTATATTATCCTGATATATAGGATTATTATTATTCAACCAAACTCGAGATTCAATTCCAGATTCTATTTCAAACATTTGAAATATACATATATATACATACTTGCGTATTTAACTTTGCTTGAAACATAAAAGCAAAATTTATTTTATTTTATTATTTTCAAAAATATTTTGAAAAATTACTTGAAAATTTTTCTTCCTGTATATACTACTAGTATTGTTTTTCAAAATATTTGAAATCAAATTTCAAAAGAATTCAGAATCAAATTCCCAAGTTATAGTTCAATGATCCCCTTGGCTATACTAAATTGACATGTCATTTTATTTCACAATTATTACTATGGAGATATCAAAAATATTTTATTTAAACCAATTCATTAATTCACTTAACTTTAATTTTATTTTTTCATGATCTCAGCAATTCGATGATGGTATTTTTGAATGATCGGGACTCAAATCTAAGGAGACCTTACCGGAGAGAAACTATCGTAAACCTAAATTTAGAGAGGGGAATTTCCGAAAAGGATTTGAATTTTCAAAATACCTTTTATTTTCAAAAAAACAATTTTATACTTCTTCAGATTTGAAAAACGTTTTCTTTAAAGTGATCCTAGTGACTATTCATATTAAACATCATAAACTGAGCTTTGTATAAACCAAAGCTCTGATACCACTTTTGTAACGACCCACCCTTCTGACCGCCCCTAGTCGGAAATTTAACGAACTTGAAACGTTCAAAATGACGGATTGTTATTCAGTTTATAAGGTTTAAACAGAATCAACCACAGAAACACAGAATAATTGTATTTCACATAAATGAATTTTTTTTTTGTACATATATCAAAGTTTAGACAATGCATTAAATTTATACAGTGAAATATTTCTCTAAGTACAAAAATCCCCGAAGAGCTAAAGTAAGCGTTTTCCCCCTCTCTCTCTAACTTCGCTGCCCGAAAATCTTCAAGCTGCAAAATACTCGGTCTGACCCGAGTATTACATTCAAAAGAAAATATAGTACACGGGTCAGTCTAATTCAAACTCAATTATTAGTGCATAGAGGCAATAATAATCAAATAACAATCAGACGACAGTCAAATATAAATTCACCTATCCGAACCTTTAACAAGAAATCGGATAACGGTAAATATAACACTTAACAGTGTTAAACAATGAATTGGCAGATTCAAATTATTAACGAAGATAGATGATGGGATAATTAATGAAGATAATTTAAAAAAACATCAGAATTGTCTAAACGGAAATTAACAACAAAATCATCAAATTTAACCAAATCAAAATGCGATTCAAAATATATTGAATTGAATAAACGAAACAGTTCAAACAATTGAAAATTCAATTAAAACGTCAACTCAAGTAGGGCTGCAGTACACGCACGCGTGCACTTCCTCGCCATTACAGAATATAAAATCACAAAAGATCAAAGGAAGTTCACAAACGAGCACAAGGTTAAACCCGAGCGTTTAAGCGGGATTCAACTCAAGTATACAAATCAATGTACAAGTCACAATACAACACTGCCCAGACCAAATACTATCAATATGGCCGAACAGAGACTCCGAGCATATCAGAAGATATGCACAGATATGAAACAAAAATGGCCTGACCAACCAATGTAGGAACATATATTATATATATATGCAACAAAACAGCAGGTCGAAATGCTCAGCAATGAATATAAAATGACCAGAGTCGAACTAACATAGCAACAATATGCTAAAGCATACAGACAAGAATGCCTGAGTTGAGAAACAATGTTCATAACCAAACTGCAATTATCATAAAGGCACAAGGCCATCAACATTGAAATGGATCGAGCAAGTGCAACCATTGAAATATATTGCTTTTTCAAAACAAAATATTTGAATTCAAACAACTGCAGTTCAAAGTATCGCCTGCAGTTCGACTTTAAAATGACCAGAAACAAAATCAGTGCCAAACCCAATTATTCTTCAAACTGTATTTTCTCAAAATCCAATCAAATGCACTGTATAATGAATAAAAGGTGCAGACACCAGTGGGACAAAATGTCGCAGACCATACATGAATCGAAAGCAACTATAAAGAGCAATATCAATTCGACATGCACATGAGCCACAAAATTTTCTCAGAGCAATGTAAAGTACTCTGAATTAAATGCCATCAGATAAACCAGACTCAAGACAGTACAAATCCAATAATATATGCATACACACATACAAATATATGTATGCCTATATATGCAGACTTGAACAAACAGGTGACAAATTAAGGCCACCATTTACAACAAATTGACGCAGCAATAATGATTCAAGTTCGAATATACAAATACAGCTAGCCAAATCAAAATGGACAGCAGCTACTGCACAAATGCAAGAAGGTCAAGCCACGTGACTCAACACAACTGCAACATAAGAAAACTGCAATCACCACGAGTATTCAAGGGCACAACTGCAACAAAAATGCAGCCACCTCATGAATTCAAGGGAAAAGCAAATATACAACTACTATACTGGGTCAAGCAAATGCAACACAGTGACAAGCTCAAAGATCACTGCAACATGAATCTGGATATATCAATTTCAACTAGAAATACATATGAATATTAAGTAGGCTGTTTAGTAACTAGCAAGTGGCACACGGCAGTGGACGAAAAATGCAGTAAGCTTCTGAAATAGTGCAGCGGTGCATATATATATATATATATATATATATATATATATATATATATATATATATATATATATATATAACAAGCATACTGTACAAATGTTTAAGTTTTTTTTTTAAAAAAAAAATAATGCCAGAATCGACAAGATAACCAAATTCAAAGCCAAGAAGGGAAGGTCGAATGGTTCTGAATCGAAACCATATAAATCAAGGAAACCAACGAGTTCGAACTCGATGCCATGAAATCGAACAAAAATCAAAATGCACAATTTGGAACGAATCAGGAACAAGTTCAAAAGCAACTACAGATGATCAAGCAACTCGAAAGACTTGATTCAAATGCAACTATAGTGAAACCAGAAACTACCACAACAAGAATATACCCACCGGTTCAACAAACACCATAGTCGATGCCATGAAAAATATCAGTTTTGAACCAAGATAACTGCAGTGAAATTTAGGTATGCCGAAGTCGAGAGGGACATAAGTAAAAAATCAAATAAGTCAACCATGCTACTGGATGAACATACAAAAAAAATCACCAGCAAAACCAATACAGTAGCAAGTTCGAAACAAAAATCAAAGCACCTGTTTATCATAAACAAAGTCCAGAAAGCACCGAAGTCAAAGCAATGCAAATTCGCGGTGACTAGGGCAAGTATAAATCGAACAAGTCGGATAAATCATCAACAAACAACATAAATCAAACGGCGAGCAAAATGAATCAACAAACTCAAACAATTCAAATGGTAGAACGAATTAGATGTGACTAATAAAAATTACTAACCTTAGTCCTAATCAAAGCAGCCGCGAGCGAGGCGAAGAATCGATCAAGCAAATCGAAGCCGGCGCCTTCGAATTAATCAAGCCCTAGCTTCGGAGCGAAGAGGAAGACGAACGAAGAATACTCGAGGCCATCATTAAAAAAAATTCATTTTATTTTTTTTTCTTAATGAAAAGGAGAGGGGTATCGTATTTTATGAGGAAGGGGGGAGGGGACACGAGTTCGTGGCTAAAGATATGGGCATTAAATGCCTTAGTACCCTATGTTTCATATGCCATGCTTGTTGACTTCGGCCGGTATGGAGTTATGATGATAGATATGTTTGCATTTATTAGCATGGCTTGTTTATACTTAAATATGTTTATTATATTTTATTTATTTATTTTTAAAATTTTTGAATTCAATTTGTTTTCGACACAAATTTTAACGCGTTTAGGTATCGTATGCTCACAAAACAACACTGATAAATATGAAATTTGAAAGCCAGTAATAATTCAATATTCCGGACCCAATGGAACTGGTTTCGTCGAATTCCGAGACTGTGCCTCGGAAGGCTATTTTTAAATTCAATTTAAACGATAAAATTTCAAAACTGAACAAATCATTTTCAAATTCAATTTTGAAGCTTCTGTTTTCTTCAGTATTATCAATGTGAATTCTCTAAGCTTTTAAATTATTTTTAATCAACTTAAAATTGAAGATTCAAATTTTTATTCAACTTTCAAGAGATTAAATTCTAAAATTAAATCGCCAAATTCATTCTGATAATTTGAAATTCAAGTCAAACCATCATTCAAATATTTAAAATTAATTAAATATTTTCAATTTAAATTGTTCAAAATTCTGGGTCGTTACAATTCATATACAATCAACTAACAATCATATAACAACCAAATCATAACCAACATAACTAAATTATCAAATTTACATTTAATTTGGTTTAACACTTTTAATTCCAATTGGTTTAACATTTAATTGATTTTCATTCAATTAATCAACTTCTAATTACATTGGCTTTCAATGAATTAACACTTCATTCATTATTTCATATCAACTTATTTACATTCGATTGGTTAACATTCAATCCATTTATTAATTTAATTGCCAATTCCTTCAACAATATAAGGTTGAATTTCAGTTATATAACTCAAGTTCAAAATCATCACTTCTCTTGATTAATT
This sequence comes from Allium cepa, assembly GCA_030765085.1. Classification (NCBI taxonomy): domain Eukaryota; kingdom Viridiplantae; phylum Streptophyta; class Magnoliopsida; order Asparagales; family Amaryllidaceae; genus Allium; species Allium cepa. Next base: position 758,932,979 of record CM060937.1, on the reverse strand, counting down.
TCTTCGATACCAAAATCAACTTCATTCAATTTTACTTAAGTTATATTCCATTTAAACATCATTTGCTTAATTTACTTAAATTTCCAAATCCAATTCAGATTTCAATTCTAAAGTAAATTCTATTTAACTTTTACTTGAGTCAAATTCATCATTTATTCAAATTCATATCTCGTTTTGCTTATCAAAATTATTTAACCATTTATCATTTGGTTTCACTTACATCTTCTCACTTTACAAGTTATACAACTTACTTATTTAAAATTCCAAATCTGATTTAATTTACTTAACTCCCTTTTGTTAAATTCCAAATCATATGTATTGTTATGCCAACTCAAATTCTTTAACTTTACCAAAGCTAAAAAATTTATCTCATAATATAAGTTCAAAACTCGTTTTACTTATATTTATCAATTTCAACTTGGATTTTCAATTTCAAAATTTTTTCTTAATCAGAACAAAACTTCAATTTCAATTTAATATAGTAGCAAATCCATCACACTGAAACTCGAAAATGATACTGATGATGCCGTAGTCATCACCCTTATTATTTCCCAACCACAATAGTGAATCAGTGCTAAATATGCTTTCAAAAATTTTATTTTCATTGTTTATAAATCACATTTATAAATTTTTTTCCTCATATAATTTCACTATTTATATATATGATTATTTTACAATTGTAAATCATTTTAATTATAATTCCATGCTTATAATTCATTTTCTTATACAATTCATTCTTTTACAACTGTTGTATTTATTTAACTTATTCAAACAACTTTTATTGACTTATACATTTTTACATTTTCAACAACCAAACAATCAATTATATATACTTTAATAATTTCTGAAAAATTATTTCCTTTATATAAAAATATAATCAAGGTAAAATTATTTCATTTACCCAATTTAAAACAATATCGTGTCGATTTGTTTTGTATAAGTGTTTAGAGACACCTATCGATAGAGTTGTACAGACTGTACCGACCAGAATCCATATACGACTCAACAAACCAATCATCACAACATAAAATATTTTATATTCACTAACAAATATGCACTCGTATCTATTATTACACTCACACTCATTCTAGAGTACTACTGACACTATCTCTAATGAGTAACACCCAACAGAGCCAAGGTTGTCGCTTAACCAAATGCTTTGATACCACTTTGTAAGGACCCGATTCCTCGACTTTCAAAAATCGACATTAGTACATCCACTATATCAACTTCCAAACAATCGAATGCCGAAAAACCGAATTCTTAGAGTTTAAGAAGGAGAAAAAGATAGAAGAAGAAGAAACAGAAAACAATATCAAAATCTCACAGTCGCAGCGGAACAACATATAATAGATAAATGAATATCATTAAAACAAAAGAACTATATCAATTATTATTACATCACATTACATTACATTATCAAAGTTTACAACAACAAACGGCGGAAAAGAAATACTACATATACTAGTTAATACGCCATGCCATCCAGCTTGCTTCCAAATCTCTATAACAACTCCTGAATCCAGAATAACTTGATAACCTGACTCTAGATTGCCCGTGTGGAAATTGTTGGGCACCCAAAGTTTACGAAGGGAACAATAAACTCCAGGTCAGTCACGGGACTGGTATGAGAACTAAAACGGTTATTTGTCTTTAAAACAACAACCGGATAATTTTTAAAGTCAATTCGCAATGCTTTTAGAAAATGAAACCACCATAAGGCCTCCCGCCACACACACAATGCAAACGTAGAATTGGAGGAGATTTCTCCTTATGATAGTTAAAGATGCTTACTACGCAAAACAAATCATTTTTTGATATTATTATTAGTGCATAGTGATAAAAACTTTTCGAAAGTATAATATAAATCTTAGCCAGCATAGGTACCATTATATTATGCCTGCTATAGCTACCTCCTGAGGAGACATGTTATACAATTGCAATCGTAAAAGGCTCGTATTGTTTCTTTGGATTTTCCAACAAATGGTCAGGCTAAGGAACTTCCTACTGCCACATGGGATCACCTCTGGCGGGACGTCCCGAGAACCTAACGTTACGGTTAGATCTCTGCCAACACAAGGCCGGGTTACCTTTGTAACTAGGTAACTACTACACGAATATGTCATTACCCGGTCCCTTTGACCTTTATCTGAGCGCTCGATAACCAACATCACACAGTAATAAATATAGTGTGTCAACATGAGTAAGTATCTGGGCTCCATACCATGATACCACCCTTTCCAGAAGGAAATGACATACCCTAAAGGGTGAGACCTCATAACCTTGCCGCATATTCCTGTTTTGACCATTTCCGGGGAGTGAGGTCTGACGATGTCTCGTCCACAAAGATAGGCACAAAGCCACACTTTGATCAACAAATGATCAATAAATAATCATCACACAGCAACACTAAGCATGCCACATTACCAAATTGGGAATATATCGCTGATAAACTTCAACTACATAACCTCAAAGGGTGTTAAGCTAAGAGAATAAATTCTCCGCCACCAACAGAAATGTATTTGAAAGAAATCTGCTTTATATCTCAAAATGTAATGTCAAACACGTAACCATACAAGTCTGTTCCGGGTTCGAACAAAACCGAAGGCACTTCAAAAGGAGCCCTTGCAATCCGGGTATTCACAATCGCAATCGAATTACCCATCATAAAGGAAATCTCCATACCGTAGCTAACGGTGCAGAGACAATCGATAGGTCATCCTATCATTTTCACAAATACCCGGTCTTCACCACCGGTCTTCAATGCTATCCATTACGTCGTATCACTATTCGGAATGGGTAATCCGAATAACAAGCGCAATAATTTAAAAATAAGTGTAGCATTCAATTTCAACCAATTCACAACAAATACCTATTTAAAGGTCAATATTGATAGTCGGTTATTTAACTATCAATCAATATTCACAACATCACCGGATTATAAATAATTTTTCCCAAATTATTTATTTTTCAAAATATCTTTACAAGATATATTTTCCACACTTCAACCATTTGAAAACAAATTTCAAATCATTTTTCACCTTTCAATCTTTGAAAAAAAATTCAAATCAATTTCCTTAAACGGAAAAACTTCCAAATATTTATCCATTTTAAATTTAAAATGGTTCATTTAAATCAATCAAATAAATCCTTACCGATTTATTTTAAACTTACGTTCCAAATCCGTAAATTTATTTCCACACTTCAAAATAATCAATGTTTATTTTTAAACCAATTTCCCTTTCCTTTATAAATTCCTTGGTGAATTTACATTTCCAAAATATCTATGAAAATATGATTTTCAAATCGGTTTCTAATATTCATTATCAAATTATCTTTAAAAGATAAAATCTCAAAACATTCACTTCATATTGGAAAAACATTTCCATACTTATTTAATAATAAGTAATTCACAAATCTATTTATTTTTCAACACTTGAAAAAATATATTTAATATACTTAAATAACAATTAAGTATATAATTTATTCTTTAAGGAAAACATCCTCTTAAATACATTTATTTGAGTCAAAACGAATGTTGCGTAAAACATCGTTACGACAATCCAAAATCATTAGTATAGGGATTCAAAATTAAGATTGTAACAACCAGGTATTTTCAACGATTCGCATCCATTATAAGTGTATAGGTAGACACTCATGCCAGAATTGAATTGATCAAAATACCGCGTTGTAAATAAAATTTTGGCAAACCTCAGAATATACAGTAAATAAAAATCACAGATCACAGACACAGAGTATATAAAAATGCAGCGGAAGAAAAGAGATAGTAGTTCATGAAGCTACTATATAAAATATGAGATACATCAGAGTTAAATAAGATACAACAGAAGAGTAACAGGATACATCAGGTACAAATCAGATACATCACTGAACCACTGGATACTGAAACAAAATAGATGGTTGGATCTACAAGGAAGGCTCCAACGCCGAAGGTGAATCTTGAATGCCAAATCAATCAATCTGACCCGAGCGTAAAGCAAAACACAAAACCCTCGAGCCAGGACATAAATACTTATAAACTGTAAATCAACTCAAGTGAACAGTAACAAAATGCATCAGTAACTTAAAGGATGCTTGGGGCCGCCCATCCTCTAAGGATCCGTTAAACTATTTACTATGTAGTAATATACGCTATATACGGTAGTGTCTAATCAGTAAAGTATAATCATATAGAAAATAGCGTTAAGGGGATGGTGAAACTTAACGCGGTCGGATCTTTAAAACCAAAATCGTAGTGGGCTCGATATAAGGATATGACACAGCACGCGAGGCAATGCCAGGGTGGATACACCGTTTGCACTCCCGGACCGGTGGTGACGGCAAGCCAGCAGCTTCCGCCCACCTCGAACAATACCCCCGAATCAAAGTGGCGCCATCGAATCGAATTACAACAGTAATAGAATAGTTTCCGATGGAGCATGCTCGATGAATGGGTGCGACCCTTTGTGTAGCCCGGTATAGCTCATGTTTTAGTCATATATGCCAACTCACGGGAGTTAGGTCCACGTAATATACCTCAAGAACGTCGCCACCACCCTACTTCATTCTGGAATCTCCACCGCGTACACAGTTGTTAAAGTGGTTTTCGGTATTGGCCGGCTATAAGACAATATCCGATCCCGGTCTCTTTAACAACCAATCGTTATTATAACCCATGGATATTTATTTCAAATAATTTATACTTCCAAGACCAAAATATCATACTCATTTCAAAACAATATCACAATTGTATCATTTCCATTTCAAAAATAATTCAATATTATATCATTCAAATAAAACCCAAATTTTCAAATCATTGAATATTTCATTAAATTTATTAAACTTGAAATATTCCTTTAAATTATCATAGCATTTTGGAAATGTTACCTTAAGGAATCATAGCATTTTTGGAATGTACTACTTTCCACTTTACATTGTATATAATCAAAGTATTGATAAGCTTAAAAATTTAACATGTCAATTTATCACAGCCTTATAGTTAAATAAACTTTCTTACTGTAATATACAATTTAAACCGAAATTCTTATGTTAAGTTAAAAGCACGCTTTTAACTTACATTATTATTACAATAAAGAAACTTTATTATTTTAATCATTTAAAGTATGCCATTCACATAAATTAAAACTTGCTTATCAAATGTACGTTTTAAATTTTATATTCCTGTTACAATAATGAACATTTATTAATTAAATCAATATCACACTACTTAAAACTTTACATGTTTCTTTCTTAATTAAAACTTTACATGTTCTTTCATTAATTAGGACTTTACACGTTTCTTTCATTAATTAAAAACTTATACCTTTCTTTCATTAATTAGGAATTTACATGTTCCTATCATTAATTAGAACACCATACGTTCTTTCATTAATTAAAACCTAAACGTTTCTTTCATAAATTAAAACCTATACGTTTCTTTCATAAATTAAAACCTATACGTTTCTTTCATAAATTAAAGCCTATACGTTTCTTTCATAAATTAAAGCCTATACGTTTCTTTCATAAATTAAAGCCTATACGTTTCTTTCATAAATTAAAACCTATACGTTTCAGATTTATATTACCATTTCAAAAATTTAACTAAACTTCCAATTTATTTAATTAATTTAACATCTTTAGTTAAAACTCAAATTTCACATTTCAAGTCAAGTTATATTTTAAATTTTCATTTTTCAACAGTCGTTTATTCAACCACTTAAATTTATAGAAAAATCAATAATTCTTTAATAAATCACTTAAATTCAAATATAAATCAATTTATCATATTTACCATTTTCCAAATAAAATTAAAGTCCATTTTATTCATGTAACTTAAATATCATTTTTAGTCAAAATTCCAAATTTCAAACATAAGTTATATTTCAAAATCCAGTTAATCCATTCATAAATTACATTTTTAACACATAGAAAAATCATAATTTATTTATTTTAAAACCTTTCAAAATCTATTTAAATCAAATTTCATAATTTTATATTTTTAAAATACTTAAAATATTCAAAGCACTTTATAGAATAACCACGGGTCTATATATAGTTTTCTAACCTAGGTCAAGTGATACGGATATGTATCATTTCAATCCGCAGTTTAAAAGGTAAAAATCCGGGTTCTATCATTTCAAACCCGCAATCCCAAGTTTAAATAAATAAATAAAATAACTCAGGCCTATCATTTCAGCCCATAATGATTTTTATCCTAACATGGAACTTGCTGTGATGTCCCGGAAATTTGGGCAATATTTATTTAATAATTTCATTAATATTTATTTTAAAATGTGAATACAGATTTAATAATCTAATTCAAACATAATTTTCTTTTGAAAATTTATAATTATTTAGTTTGGATAAATAATTTCTTTTGAAATTTATAATAGTGATTTAATTTGAAAATCTTATTGTTTTAAAATATTAAAAATATTTAAATGATAAAATTTTCTTTCTAAGCTGATTTAAAAATATTTTATTCATAATGTATATATGTGTATACATTGTAAATAGGTGTTTTGATTTTATTTTAATTTAATAAAAGATCTTTTCAAATTTAATATATATATATATATATATATGTGTATAATTTATGTATTGATAAATTAGAAAGTAATTATAGTAAATATTTTGTTATAAATATATAGTTAAAAATTGTATTCTATAGTAAAGTTTATTTTGTTTTTAAATATGTTTTGAAATAAACTTAGTTTATTTATATTTGAGTATAATATGTTAATTTGAAAAACTTTTGAATAAAATAATTCAACATTGTTCTTTTCTTTTAAAAAGTTTCTCTTGTGAAATTGGTTTTAAATAGTTTTTTTAAATATTCAAGCAAACATTTAATCATGTAAAGATAATTCATTTGCAATCATTTAAAGATTAGATATAAATAAACATATATAAATATCTTAAGTTAAATTAGAAATAGATTTATCTTTAATTAACACATTAGTAAACAAAGAATTTATCTTTATATTTAAACTCATACATGTGTAAGTTTCATGTTTTAAATTTGACACATGTAATTAATTTTTACATCTAAACAACAAGTGGCATTTCTAAATGAATATTTGAATTTATTAGTTTAGATAAAACTTAAAACATATCTTTTGTTTCAAACCCTTATCTTCTCTAATGAATCTAAAAACAGATCTAAAACCTGAAAATCCATTTTTACTCAAAATTACACAACCTAAACTTAATCTATGTTCTGTCATCAAAACCATATATGATCTGCAAATCAAGTTTTGAAATCTGCATATTCTTGTAAACCCTGCAAAAGAAAATTCCACAAACCTAATTCAGTTAGATCTACAAACAAATTCTGTAATATGCAAAACTCTTTTAATTTGCAATTAAAAGCTTTATACCCTGCAAAAGAAATACATCTGCAAATCAAATCTTCAAATTGTGAAATCAATTCTGCAAACAAAGTTCTGCATCCTGAAAGATCAATGCAAGCAAGGTGAATCTGGAAGCATGCAGACCAAAATCATGGCAACATCAAATGCAGATTCAAAAAGCCTGCAAGCATCAAGATATCACCAAAATTCCCACCAGCATGCAAGCAGATTCACAATGCAATGGAAATTCAGGCTGCAGGGATGAATTCATATGGATTGCTCTCTGCTTTTCTTTCTGTGGTGAGTAAATTTTCTGTTTTAAAAACAGTTCCTTCTTTTCTGCAGAACTTTAAAGTTTAACTCAAAATGCCCTTTTAAATAAGAAAATTTAAACAGTAGAAATTTATAACTACTCTGTTCTCTTCTCTTTAGTAAGTAACCTCATTTGCTGCAAGTTGTTTGAGATTTTATTTGTGCATGAGTTGAATATAAGCTTGTCTGTTGAATGTGATTATGTTTGAATATGCAGATAGATGTAATATGAATTTCTGCAGACATGATTATGCTATTACTTGGATTTAAATACAAATCCACATCTTATGTCTGAATCTTAGTTAGGAGATATTGTGTATACATAATGTGTTTGTTCAGTTTAGTTTAGGTTTGAAAATTTTTATTTAGACAGTAAAGAAAAAAAACTCTGTTACTTCTGAAATCAATCACCACAGAAATAGTTTCAAGGAGTAAGTTGTCTATATCTTAAAATTATTAAAACTAGTTAAAGCTTTAATGCATGATTAAAACATGGATATTTAATACATGTATCAGTTTTAAAGCTTCTGAGAAGTTAGGGACTGTGGTCTGTGCAGAAATTTTTATATTCTGGAAATATCAAATAATGAAATGGATGTTGAAACTTGGATTCCTGCCCTGAAGATGGAATGTTGACTGGGTAGTGGGGGGGAGAGAAAACTCCTTGTAGTTGATTAGGAGTGGGCAGCAACAGCAATGGATTTACAGGGTTCTAGCTTTGTTTTCTGGGGAAAGAGATGTTGTAGTTTTTTTTAATTCCCTTGTTTCACTGAGTGTTGCCACATTTTGGAATTGGAAAGAGGGGGTATAAGTGGAGCAATGGATGTAGATGGAGGTCGTGAAATGGCCGGAGTAGGATGAAGTGATAGTTGACAGGTTTGAGGCACAGATGAAACTTTGGTGTGCAGGTTTTGATGACTCGAGTCACTCCCGGGTAGATTGTATTTTGACTCGAAGCGGGAGAAGGTTTAACCCGAAGTAAATTATTGATGTCTCGGGTTAGTTGTGCAGGCTGTAAACCTGAGTTGTGTTTTTTTTTTTAAAATCTGGAAATTTAAAATGTTTACAAGCAAATGATTTAATTCAAAGTGTAGGTGGTTTAAATTCAAGTAAGATATGAATTCCAAAGTTTAAATTGAAGAATTCAAATATAAAGTAAGATTTAAACTTAAATTTGAAAAGTGTGAAAATAGTGTAGATCTGAGAGTTGTATTTTTTTTTTAAAAAAAAAAAATCTGGAAACTCAACATTTTTAAAGCATTGATTAAATTCAAGTAAGTTGAATTGAATTCAAGTAAGTATATGGATATAAAAAGTTTAAATGATGAATTTAAATTTAAGTTAGTTTTAAATTTAAATTTGGAAAGAGTGTAATTTTGTTTCAGGGTTCTTTGAATCTAGTTTTGACTTAAAAACAGTTTTGTTCTTTTAAAAATTTAAAGGTGGATTCAATATTTAAAAACAAGATTCAAATCTAGGTTTGAATTGGAATTAAGTTTAAATTCAAATCTGGAAAAAAACAGTGTAAGTGTAGAATCAAGTTTTGAATCCAGATTTTAGTTAAATGCAGTTTTGTTTCCTTTTAAAATTTTAAAGGAATTCAATGTTTAAAATTAAGATTCAAATTCAGGTTTGAATTTGAATCAGATTCAGGAATACTTTGAATTCAAAATGAAACATTTGAATGATAAGCAAGATTTAAAATTGGGTTTGAAATCAAATTCAAATATGATTTCAGTTTTTACTTTAAAACCTGTTTTAATTCAAATCAGTTTGAAAAGTTTTAAATATTGAACAAAAATGTTATTAAGTAGAATTCAAATATGAATTTGATTCCAAACAAAGGTTTAAATTTAAAAGATTTCTTCTTTTAAGTATTAAATAAAATTATGATATGTTAACTTTAAATTGAAAGTTGAATTAAATTTTAGAAATGTATTATTTAAATACATTTTGAATATTAATTAAGTTATAAATAAGTAAATGAGTTATTTTGGAAATAATTAAGTATTTACTTATTTATTAGATTTTAATTTATAACTTGAATTAATTTATAATTAAAGATGATTTATGAATAATTAATCTAAGATAATTTTCTTAAGTAAGGAATTAATGAAAATGTTGTTAATTATCTAAGGATAATTAATTGATAATTAATTAATATAATTAATTTTGATGGATTAATTAGATTAATTAATTGAAGATAATTAATTGTAATTGGTTAAATATAATTACTCTATAAAAGTAATTAAGGGATTAATTACATGTTGTAATTAATTCTGATAATGTGCTTTGTTAAATTAATTAATTTAGTTCAATTAATTTAAGTAATAATTTAATAATTAAATGATAATAATTACTTAATGTAATTTATGGAGCAGGATTACTTAGAGAAGTTGTAATTGATAATTACTGGAATGTAATTAAGGAAAGGTGATTTATTTAAAAGTAATTTGGATAATTACTTTTGTAATTAATCAAGGATTAATTTATATAGATAATTAATTAATGGATAATTAATTTATTAAGGAAGTAATTAAGGGTAGTTAATTACTGGATTTAAATATTAATCAAGGTGATTAATAAATGTATTTTGATTTATTACTAAATGTAATTAATTTTTAATTGAGTAATCAATTTAAATATTAATTAGAGATCATTAATTATTATAATTAATGATGTAATTAAGGCATTGTTTAATTGAATATTAATTAATTAATTAAGTGATTAATTAATTGTAATTAATTAAGGGTGAATGTAATTAATTATAGTTAATTAATAAATTAAGTAATTAAAAGTTAATTACTTATGATTAAGTTTAATTAATTTTATAAAATTAATTAAAGACTAATTACTTATTGTAATTAGTAAATGATTAATCATAGATGTTCAATCAAGTTGAATACTTAATGAATGATTAATTAACTAGGTTGATTAATCCATAGATTTGTAAGCAGGATTTATAGGTGAGTAATTAATTTAATTTATTTTAAAATTAATTAAGGATAGAAGTAATTAATTTAATTCATTTTAAATTAATTATAAATGATGGATAATATATCATTGCTTTTGAATGATATTGATATACCTTTGGATGATTGTGATCTCAGAAATGAGATGAGTAGTATCTATAGGATATGGATGCTTAGTATAGTATGATTGATTATTTGGTTGTGATGGTTGTTGTTGTGATGATTGACTGTTGTGATGATTATCTGTTGTGATAATGTTATGAGTTATCTGTTATGATATATGTAGTTTATCTATCTGTGTGAAATAGATAAAATAAAATGAGTTAATTGTTTAAAACCCTTAAGTATAACTTGGACATTAAAATGGCGTTTGGTTTCGGTGAGACCGGGATCGGGTTTCCATATTTGGATATCCGAAAACCACATCGATTCCAATTAAACGTTAGGTCGTTAATCCAAGTGGAGCAAGTGAAGACTCGAGGTGTAAGGGCTATACGTCAGTATAACTCTGTGGGTGATTCCGTAATGAGTTTGACGGAATAGTGCTTATAGATTCGAGATGGTGAATCAGAGTGCAAGGGCTATGGTCGTTGACTCTGAGGGTGATTCCAATAATGAGTGCAACGAGATAGTGCCTTCGGTTTCGTTCGAACCCGGAACGAACTTGTATGGATTGAATGCTTTCAGCACATCGTCAGGTGGACGATGAGCATTCTAAGATAGATGTGTTCTATAAAGGTAATCGTAACCTCAAGCCTCATCAACCGGGAATGGCTAAAACAGGGGAGGTGCAGCAAGGCTTCGTGGGTAGCTCCCACTGGAGAGCAAGATTTTCCCCTGTCTAGAGGTCCCTTTTTTTTTCGGCTGTGTGGGCAGTTGGGTCGCGGCCAACTGCGGGGTTGTCTTGTTCGGGACTGTCCAGTAAGGGATGGTTCCGGCCTTGTGTTGCAGGGGATGAAGGGAGTAATCCTCGGTACTGTGATCTAGGCCACGTACTGTGACGGGCGGTACCCCAGTGGCCCTGCCATTGTTGGAAACCCATTTTCCCTACGAGACTCTACGGTTTTGTTTGTATTACCCACTTTTGTGGCTAGTAGCCGGAATTTAATGAATGTAACAATTTCGGCTATTTCTTATTTACTTGAAAACCCTAGACACTATTATAATATCACTGGATTTCCTATCAAATGTTTTGGTTAGCGTAAGGTAAAAACTTTTCCATGTTTATGTGTGGGAAGTCTTACGTGATACCTTTTGTTTTCAAAGGATTTTCTAAAGTTAAGCAACTTTTAAACTATTTACTCACACCAGACCCCTGTCTGACCCGAGTGTTTATTTTCTGTTTTATTAAACTCTTGGGTACTCATATTATGTATGAGTAGTCAAGTGATTCAGGATTGCTTTGACGAGTTATGGAGGAGCAAATGGAGCAGGAGGCTTCTGCGTTGTAGTTATCTATTTTCCGCTGTGTTGGTATCTCTGAGTCGTCTCTCTGAGTTATTCCTTGTACTGTTTAGAGTTGTATAACTAGACAGATGTTTATAACTGTCTAGTATGTGTTGTATTGGCTGTAAAACTCTGATGTATATGATACTATGTAAAGTATTATGTGATATATTATATTTTATTCGTTCCGCTGTGAGATTCTGATGTTGTTTGTGTTCTTCTTTCTCTTTCTTTTCTTCTTCTATCCCTTTCTTTCTTCTTAGCGATGCAACTTCCTGGAGTATGGAAGTTGGGTCGTTACAAAGTGGTATCAGAGCGTTAGGTTGAGTGAATACCTAGGCTCTGTAGTGGTGTCTTTCTTGAGAGAGCGTACTTGAAATTTTATATATATATATATATATATATATATATATATATATATATATATTTAATTCTACCTATCTGTTGGGTTACCTGTTCAGGTTTTCCAATAAGTAATAAAGGTAGATAGGGTAGTGGTGTGTGTAACACAACTACCAATGGTTGGAGTTCTGAGTGTTTGAGCTTGGAAGTGTTCTGCTAGGGCAGTGTTGGGCATCTTGAGTAGTTTGGCAGTTTGATGTGAAGGATTTTTCTGATCTTTGAAGGAGAATCTTTTCAAGATTCGGAGTGTATCTTTGGATTTTTAAGCTTGATCTCACTCGTGTGAGTATATTTTCTTGAGTCTGGATCAGTTTGGAGTACTGAAGCCAGCATTGATATAGCTTTGAGGTTCGATAAGTTTTTGGGTAAGGAAGTTTTGGCAGCAGTAGCAGCAGTGAGTGGCCTGTCTCTTTGATGGCTCTGAAGTCTATGTGAATCTTTTGTTAGTAGGCCGGGCAGATGGCGAAGCTTGTCCATTTCTTCTGGAAGCTCAGCTGGGTGTGATGTTTGTGGTTGAAGGTGGACCACTAGTTTCCCTTCTGTTTTGAAGGCTTTGGCTATTCTGTTTGTTGAAGAGAGAACAATCTGAACTGAGTAGAATCGCAAAAGTGACTTGCGATGATTCGGAAGTTTTCTGAGTAACCTTTGTTTGGATTGAAGTATCTCTAGAAGATGTTTGAGTTATCGAAGTGGTTTGGTATTTTCTGGATGTCTTCGAAGGAGTTAAGTTTTGCATCTGCACCAGGAGATTGAGTTCTGTTTCGACTTGGTTTTTGGAGATTTTATGGAATTTGATGAATAATGTTTTCGGAATAAGTTGATCAAGTTTATACCTGTGTTCATCAACAGCATTCTCAATCAGAGTGGCGCAGTGGAAGCATGGTGGCAGCTATTCCAGAATAGAGGCATCACCCGATTCATTGGGGATTTGTGTTTTGTCTTGGATCAGAAGATTTCTACGGGAAATTCACTTTAATCTGGAGACTTGGATGTCTTGAGCATCTGTTCTGTTTTCCCGAATAAGTGTAGTTTATCGGAAGTCTTCTGATATCTGTAGTAGGTTTGTGTGATGGATTGGATTGATCTAGAAGTTGAAGGCAGCCCAGGATCGACAGGAAAGATTTGTGGATAAGAGATTGGACCTTTCTGTTTTCTCTTAAAGGTTAAGTGATTGATCTACAGGATTGGATTGCCAGTCTGGATAACTGGGATTCGATGAGTTTCACGTATCTCTGAGGGAATACGTGTATGATCTATCTCTGGTTGTGGAACCAGTAGTTCTGGAGTTTTGGTTGTTGAGTCAGACTCGTTTGCAGTCTGATATCTTGTCTAGTGTTGCAGATATAGTTGTATAAGAGTTTTGGAGCTTCTTAGTATTGATTGTTTGGATTCTCTAGAGCGAGTATCCCGGGATATATATATATATACTTGGGGAAACTCGATAGAATGTTATCCAGAATTTGTTTGGATAATTAGGTTTGTTTGATTGGTTGAATTGGTTGTTTTGATTGTTAGCATATGTTTGATATATGCTTGTGATAAAAAAAAAAATCTTTAAGGAGATTATTAAATTTACCTTTGCTTTTAAATTTCGGGGACGAAATTCTTTTAAGGGGGGAGGAATGTGATGTCCCGGAAATTTGGGCAATATTTATTTAATAATTTCATTAATATTTATTTTAAAATGTGAATACAGATTTAATAATCTAATTCAAACATAATTTTCTTTTGAAAATTTATAATTATTTAGTTTGGATAAATAATTTCTTTTGAAATTTATAATAGTGATTTAATTTGAAAATCTTATTGTTTTAAAATATTAAAAATATTTAAATGATAAAATTTTCTTTCTAAGCTGATTTAAAAATATTTTATTCATAATGTATATATGTGTATACATTGTAAATAGGTGTTTTGATTTTATTTTAATTTAATAAAAGATCTTTTCAAATTTAATATATATATATATATATATATATATGTGTATAATTTATGTATTGATAAATTAGAAAGTAATTATAGTAAATATTTTGTTATAAATATATAGTTAAAAATTGTATTCTATAGTAAAGTTTATTTTGTTTTTAAATATGTTTTGAAATAAACTTAGTTTATTTATATTTGAGTATAATATGTTAATTTGAAAAACTTTTGAATAAAATAATTCAACATTGTTCTTTTCTTTTAAAAAGTTTCTCTTGTGAAATTGGTTTTAAATAGTTTTTTTAAATATTCAAGCAAACATTTAATCATGTAAAGATAATTCATTTGCAATCATTTAAAGATTAGATATAAATAAACATATATAAATATCTTAAGTTAAATTAGAAATAGATTTATCTTTAATTAACACATTAGTAAACAAAGAATTTATCTTTATATTTAAACTCATACATGTGTAAGTTTCATGTTTTAAATTTGACACATGTAATTAATTTTTACATCTAAACAACAAGTGGCATTTCTAAATGAATATTTGAATTTATTAGTTTAGATAAAACTTAAAACATATCTTTTGTTTCAAACCCTTATCTTCTCTAATGAATCTAAAAACAGATCTAAAACCTGAAAATCCATTTTTACTCAAAATTACACAACCTAAACTTAATCTATGTTCTGTCATCAAAACCATATATGATCTGCAAATCAAGTTTTGAAATCTGCATATTCTTGTAAACCCTGCAAAAGAAAATTCCACAAACCTAATTCAGTTAGATCTACAAACAAATTCTGTAATATGCAAAACTCTTTTAATTTGCAATTAAAAGCTTTATACCCTGCAAAAGAAATACATCTGCAAATCAAATCTTCAAATTGTGAAATCAATTCTGCAAACAAAGTTCTGCATCCTGAAAGATCAATGCAAGCAAGGTGAATCTGGAAGCATGCAGACCAAAATCATGGCAACATCAAATGCAGATTCAAAAAGCCTGCAAGCATCAAGATATCACCAAAATTCCCACCAGCATGCAAGCAGATTCACAATGCAATGGAAATTCAGGCTGCAGGGATGAATTCATATGGATTGCTCTCTGCTTTTCTTTCTGTGGTGAGTAAATTTTCTGTTTTAAAAACAGTTCCTTCTTTTCTGCAGAACTTTAAAGTTTAACTCAAAATGCCCTTTTAAATAAGAAAATTTAAACAGTAGAAATTTATAACTACTCTGTTCTCTTCTCTTTAGTAAGTAACCTCATTTGCTGCAAGTTGTTTGAGATTTTATTTGTGCATGAGTTGAATATAAGCTTGTCTGTTGAATGTGATTATGTTTGAATATGCAGATAGATGTAATATGAATTTCTGCAGACATGATTATGCTATTACTTGGATTTAAATACAAATCCACATCTTATGTCTGAATCTTAGTTAGGAGATATTGTGTATACATAATGTGTTTGTTCAGTTTAGTTTAGGTTTGAAAATTTTTATTTAGACAGTAAAGAAAAAAAAACTCTGTTACTTCTGAAATCAATCACCACAGAAATAGTTTCAAGGAGTAAGTTGTCTATATCTTAAAATTATTAAAACTAGTTAAAGCTTTAATGCATGATTAAAACATGGATATTTAATACATGTATCAGTTTTAAAGCTTCTGAGAAGTTAGGGACTGTGGTCTGTGCAGAAATTTTTATATTCTGGAAATATCAAATAATGAAATGGATGTTGAAACTTGGATTCCTGCCCTGAAGATGGAATGTTGACTGGGTAGTGGGGGGGAGAGAAAACTCCTTGTAGTTGATTAGGAGTGGGCAGCAACAGCAATGGATTTACAGGGTTCTAGCTTTGTTTTCTGGGGAAAGAGATGTTGTAGTTTTTTTTAATTCCCTTGTTTCACTGAGTGTTGCCACATTTTGGAATTGGAAAGAGGGGGTATAAGTGGAGCAATGGATGTAGATGGAGGTCGTGAAATGGCCGGAGTAGGATGAAGTGATAGTTGACAGGTTTGAGGCACAGATGAAACTTTGGTGTGCAGGTTTTGATGACTCGAGTCACTCCCGGGTAGATTGTATTTTGACTCGAAGCGGGAGAAGGTTTAACCCGAAGTAAATTATTGATGTCTCGGGTTAGTTGTGCAGGCTGTAAACCTGAGTTGTGTTTTTTTTTTAAAAATCTGGAAATTTAAAATGTTTACAAGCAAATGATTTAATTCAAAGTGTAGGTGGTTTAAATTCAAGTAAGATATGAATTCCAAAGTTTAAATTGAAGAATTCAAATATAAAGTAAGATTTAAACTTAAATTTGAAAAGTGTGAAAATAGTGTAGATCTGAGAGTTGTATTTTTTTTTTAAAAAAAAAAAATCTGGAAACTCAACATTTTTAAAGCATTGATTAAATTCAAGTAAGTTGAATTGAATTCAAGTAAGTATATGGATATAAAAAGTTTAAATGATGAATTTAAATTTAAGTTAGTTTTAAATTTAAATTTGGAAAGAGTGTAATTTTGTTTCAGGGTTCTTTGAATCTAGTTTTGACTTAAAAACAGTTTTGTTCTTTTAAAAATTTAAAGGTGGATTCAATATTTAAAAACAAGATTCAAATCTAGGTTTGAATTGGAATTAAGTTTAAATTCAAATCTGGAAAAAAACAGTGTAAGTGTAGAATCAAGTTTTGAATCCAGATTTTAGTTAAATGCAGTTTTGTTTCCTTTTAAAATTTTAAAGGAATTCAATGTTTAAAATTAAGATTCAAATTCAGGTTTGAATTTGAATCAGATTCAGGAATACTTTGAATTCAAAATGAAACATTTGAATGATAAGCAAGATTTAAAATTGGGTTTGAAATCAAATTCAAATATGATTTCAGTTTTTACTTTAAAACCTGTTTTAATTCAAATCAGTTTGAAAAGTTTTAAATATTGAACAAAAATGTTATTAAGTAGAATTCAAATATGAATTTGATTCCAAACAAAGGTTTAAATTTAAAAGATTTCTTCTTTTAAGTATTAAATAAAATTATGATATGTTAACTTTAAATTGAAAGTTGAATTAAATTTTAGAAATGTATTATTTAAATACATTTTGAATATTAATTAAGTTATAAATAAGTAAATGAGTTATTTTGGAAATAATTAAGTATTTACTTATTTATTAGATTTTAATTTATAACTTGAATTAATTTATAATTAAAGATGATTTATGAATAATTAATCTAAGATAATTTTCTTAAGTAAGGAATTAATGAAAATGTTGTTAATTATCTAAGGATAATTAATTGATAATTAATTAATATAATTAATTTTGATGGATTAATTAGATTAATTAATTGAAGATAATTAATTGTAATTGGTTAAATATAATTACTCTATAAAAGTAATTAAGGGATTAATTACATGTTGTAATTAATTCTGATAATGTGCTTTGTTAAATTAATTAATTTAGTTCAATTAATTTAAGTAATAATTTAATAATTAAATGATAATAATTACTTAATGTAATTTATGGAGCAGGATTACTTAGAGAAGTTGTAATTGATAATTACTGGAATGTAATTAAGGAAAGGTGATTTATTTAAAAGTAATTTGGATAATTAATTTTGTAATTAATCAAGGATTAATTTATATAGATAATTAATTAATGGATAATTAATTTATTAAGGAAGTAATTAAGGGTAGTTAATTACTGGATTTAAATATTAATCAAGGTGATTAATAAATGTATTTTGATTTATTACTAAATGTAATTAATTTTTAATTGAGTAATCAATTTAAATATTAATTAGAGATCATTAATTATTATAATTAATGATGTAATTAAGGCATTGTTTAATTGAATATTAATTAATTAATTAAGTGATTAATTAATTGTAATTAATTAAGGGTGAATGTAATTAATTATAGTTAATTAATAAATTAAGTAATTAAAAGTTAATTACTTATGATTAAGTTTAATTAATTTTATAAAATTAATTAAAGACTAATTACTTATTGTAATTAGTAAATGATTAATCATAGATGTTCAATCAAGTTGAATACTTAATGAATGATTAATTAACTAGGTTGATTAATCCATAGATTTGTAAGCAGGATTTATAGGTGAGTAATTAATTTAATTTATTTTAAAATTAATTAAGGATAGAAGTAATTAATTTAATTCATTTTAAATTAATTATAAATGATGGATAATATATCATTGCTTTTGAATGATATTGATATACCTTTGGATGATTGTGATCTCAGAAATGAGATGAGTAGTATCTATAGGATATGGATGCTTAGTATAGTATGATTGATTATTTGGTTGTGATGGTTGTTGTTGTGATGATTGACTGTTGTGATGATTATCTGTTGTGATAATGTTATGAGTTATCTGTTATGATATATGTAGTTTATCTATCTGTGTGAAATAGATAAAATAAAATGAGTTAATTGTTTAAAACCCTTAAGTATAACTTGGACATTAAAATGGCGTTTGGTTTCGGTGAGACCGGGATCGGGTTTCCATATTTGGATATCCGAAAACCACATCGATTCCAATTAAACGTTAGGTCGTTAATCCAAGTGGAGCAAGTGAAGACTCGAGGTGTAAGGGCTATACGTCAGTATAACTCTGTGGGTGATTCCGTAATGAGTTTGACGGAATAGTGCTTATAGATTCGAGATGGTGAATCAGAGTGCAAGGGCTATGGTCGTTGACTCTGAGGGTGATTCCAATAATGAGTGCAACGAGATAGTGCCTTCGGTTTCGTTCGAACCCGGAACGAACTTGTATGGATTGAATGCTTTCAGCACATCGTCAGGTGGACGATGAGCATTCTAAGATAGATGTGTTCTATAAAGGTAATCGTAACCTCAAGCCTCATCAACCGGGAATGGCTAAAACAGGGGAGGTGCAGCAAGGCTTCGTGGGTAGCTCCCACTGGAGAGCAAGATTTTCCCCTGTCTAGAGGTCCCTTTTTTTTTCGGCTGTGTGGGCAGTTGGGTCGCGGCCAACTGCGGGGTTGTCTTGTTCGGGACTGTCCAGTAAGGGATGGTTCCGGCCTTGTGTTGCAGGGGATGAAGGGAGTAATCCTCGGTACTGTGATCTAGGCCACGTACTGTGACGGGCGGTACCCCAGTGGCCCTGCCATTGTTGGAAACCCATTTTCCCTACGAGACTCTACGGTTTTGTTTGTATTACCCACTTTTGTGGCTAGTAGCCGGAATTTAATGAATGTAACAATTTCGGCTATTTCTTATTTACTTGAAAACCCTAGACACTATTATAATATCACTGGATTTCCTATCAAATGTTTTGGTTAGCGTAAGGTAAAAACTTTTCCATGTTTATGTGTGGGAAGTCTTACGTGATACCTTTTGTTTTCAAAGGATTTTCTAAAGTTAAGCAACTTTTAAACTATTTACTCACACCAGACCCCTGTCTGACCCGAGTGTTTATTTTCTGTTTTATTAAACTCTTGGGTACTCATATTATGTATGAGTAGTCAAGTGATTCAGGATTGCTTTGACGAGTTATGGAGGAGCAAATGGAGCAGGAGGCTTCTGCGTTGTAGTTATCTATTTTCCGCTGTGTTGGTATCTCTGAGTCGTCTCTCTGAGTTATTCCTTGTACTGTTTAGAGTTGTATAACTAGACAGATGTTTATAACTGTCTAGTATGTGTTGTATTGGCTGTAAAACTCTGATGTATATGATACTATGTAAAGTATTATGTGATATATTATATTTTATTCGTTCCGCTGTGAGATTCTGATGTTGTTTGTGTTCTTCTTTCTCTTTCTTTTCTTCTTCTATCCCTTTCTTTCTTCTTAGCGATGCAACTTCCTGGAGTATGGAAGTTGGGTCGTTACACTTGCGGTGTGATCATATACAGAAATAATATAAACAATGTCAATATCACAATATACAGTCATGTCTCAGATGTCAGGTGAAAATTAACAGTTTTAACATGGTAATAACATGGTAATAACACGGCATAGCATATCATATGATCATCATTAACTTGCATAAACATTTTACATTACTAAACACTTGTCATCAATCCATTTTTCATAAGTATATATGTCAGAGTGAGAAAGACTCACCTTCTTCAAAGCTAGAGACCAAAACAACATACAAGCACGACTCCAAAGGCACGACAAGCACAATTTCACGACTTTTGATTTGAGTTGAAAGATAGCCAAGATATGATTTTGTATCAACAACCCAAAGCAAAACAATGAAAGGAGAACAAATGAAATAAAACAAGAGTGAAAAGAAGAAAGAAAGGATAAAAAAAGAGAAAAAAAAAATTAAAGTAAAAGCATGCGCCGTTTCATACCTTCAGGAGATGCTGACGCAAATTTTGATGGAAGAAAAATGAATAATATATGGTATGGAACTTTTGAACGTGAAATATATATTAACATTTGCTCACAAATTTATGTAGAGGGCGGGCAAGAGAAAAATGCTTAAACGGTAGAGGCAATTAAGGCATTCAATTCTATCCAATAGGTGGAAACGTATGGGAGGCAAGAGGGAAAGAAATAATTCACACACGGAAATGATTTAAGGCAAGATTTGAGCAAGATTTTGGATTCTCAAAAGAGAATATACGGTTGAAAACTTTGCATTGTTAACGCAAGAAAAAAAATCAATTAGATAACGAAAAGGCAAGAGCAACAATTAAATATATGCCGAAAGTAACGTACAAATTATTTTGTTTCTCTTATTAAATAACGTACAAATTATTTTGTTTCTCTTATTAAATAAATTTAAAATACTAACGTTTCTATTAGGAAAATAAACCATCACTTTAAACCAAAATTTAATAGCTATTGTACCATAATTAATAACATTTGATTTAGCTTCATCCAATTGATTGTTAAATATAAAGTTAAGAAACAGATGTAAACATATGTAAAAGAAATGTAAAGTTTATTTCCCGTTTCACACTAATTATTACTAAATTTTTTTTTAAAAAAAAAGTATACAACAAATCTGACCAAAACAAAAGTGAAACAAATGTTACATAATGTTAACTCCGCCTTGACCATGACTCACCGATCTAGTGCATCAAGAGGTTCCGACCTAACAGTTAGAAGCATGTCGACTTAAAGCTCAACAGGGGGTGCCGACCTAAGGCTCAACAGGGGGTGCCGACCTAAGGCCTAAGGGTTATGCCGACTTAACACTTCAACGAGGCTACCGACTCAACATAAATACCGACCCAACAGCCTTAGCTCATTGCCGACCTAAAATGAATGGCGACTCAATGGTTACCGACTTAATGACTCAGAAGGGACAGCGACTCAAGGGAGACCGACTTAAGATTCAAAGGGTTACCGACCTAGTAGGATTGAGAGGCATACCGACTTGAGAAATACCGAGTTAAGGCTAAAACAGTTGCCGACCTAACGTGGGTACTGGCCTAAGACTCAGAAGATACCGACTCAGTGACTTGACCGAGTTACCGATCTAATGCCTTACCAAACTGGCGACCTAGAATAGTTGCCGACCCAAGTCACAACCGATCCAGCTCCCCAGTTATCTCGTTCACGATCCAGGACTTATCATTTGGACCGTGACTTGCGACTTACCAAGTTAACTCGTCCACGACCTAATATAAGCCCGATGCCATGTTACTGAGAAGAGGTGGTGTTGACTCGGAGGCGACCTTAGACCGGTCACGACTCACCTTAAGTCGGCTGCGGCTTAACTTGAGTCGGCCACGGTTTAGGACTTGGCAAAAATTTCAGAATCAGAACTCTCTATAAATAGGCAACCACCTCCAACATTCAAAGGACTTTGGCACATTCTCTTCATACACCGTTACCTTGCTGCATTGAGAACTTCATCAACACTTAGAGCTTTCAAGATTAGAGGAATACATCAAAGAAATTCACGAAGAAACCACACATCTTCAACATGAATTTAAGGACTTTAATCGACATTGAAGCTTAAGACTTGTTCCAAATCACTTGTAACTTGAAGTATATTGTACTTGAGAAGAATTGTATCAGCTTGTAACGGGATTATTAATAAAAGTACTTAGAGTGGACGTAGGCTATACCCTTAAGCCGAACCACTATAAAATTGTTGTTGTTTACTGCTTTTCTGCTATTACTTGCTTGTAATTCTTTCCCGATCTATCGGGTGGTGCTTTCACAACTACACTTCACACACCGGGGTGTTAGCGTTCACATTTTAGCGTTAACACATAATTGTATACAGTTCAAGATGAAAATTTTGCCTTTAGAATTATAAAATTTAGAATTTCTATTAAAGTTACACTTTTTATCCAAATCAAATTTTCAGACATTGTTTATTTTTATTTGGACAAATGATCAGAAATCATTTCATGAAAATTTCCAAAATTAGATTTTTAAGAAAACAAATGCCAAAGTCTTTAAATAAATGAAAAAAATTTAAAATTTAGGGAAAACAAGTAGAAAAGTAAGAAAAAGAAAGGGAAGCCATTACCAGATCTTTGAAGCCGTGAGAAACAAATGAAAAAGATCTTTTTTTTTCACATGAAAACCTAATGAGATGACGTGTAACAACCCGCATATTTATCGAGTTTACATTTAAATATTTTTATTTAAATATTAAATCGTTAATCGGATTTTGGTCCGAAAAACTACTTTTTGCAAACGGTCAAATTAGGACTCGAGACCACTTCCATTGAGTTCGAAATGTCGTTTACAACTTTTTAAGTATAAACATCGATAGGTTTGGAGTTAGTGAAATTTCACTAACTTTTCCCGCTTTGGACTTTAGGTTAGTTTAGCCTATTAAGCCCAAGTTCCAACCCTCTTCTCCTCACTCTTCATAAATTTCCTAACTAACTCAAGCTTTAGCATTAATGGTGAAGAGAATGGGAAATTAAAACTCCAAGCTCAAATTCAATTGCAACTCCATCATTCAACTCCAAATTCAAGTAGAAGATATTGGATTCAAGCTTTGGATTGCTTCTCCTTGCTTTCAAGCTTCATCTTCATAAATTTTAGTGCAAAGGTGAGATTTTTATCTCACAATTCTAGCCTATAACTATATTGGACTGTTGGGAATGATTCCCCATCACTTTAGCATGTGCATTTGCATTTGGTTTGGATTGGATTGGCGAAAAACTCCAATTTTTAGCGTTTTTGACAAAAAACTGCAGTTAGGTCGCACTGCCTCGGAGTTAGGTCGTTCTGGCCTTAAGTCGTTTCTGGCCATCGCTAAGTCGTCCACGAGTTAAGCCTAAGTCGTAAGTCGCGCGCGTTGAAAAGTCACCGCCTTTGTATTTCTGTTCGCCTGTGTTGAGTCGTTCACGAGTTAGAGTGCTAAGTCGGCTGCGAGTTAAGAGTTAAGTCGTTCGTGTGTTATCTCGTAAGTCGTCTCCGACCTAAGCTCCAGTAAGTCGTTCGTGTGTTATCTCGTAAGTCGTCTCCGACCTAAGCTCCAGTAAGTCGTTCGCGTGTTATCTCGTAAGTCGTCTCCGACCTATGCTCCACTAGGTCGTAGGTCGTATCCGACCTAAGCCTCTCTAAGTCGCGAATTGTTAAGTCGGCTGTCCTTAAGTCGTTCGACCCCACTAAGTCGTAGGTCGCCTCCGACCTTACCCTTAGGTCGTATGACCTGTTTGTTAAGTCGGCTGTCCTTAAGTCGTTCGACCCCACTAAGTCGTAGGTCGCCTCCGACCTTACCCTTAGGTCGTATCCCTTAGGCCGCGCCACTTAGGTCGTATCCCTTAGGCCGCGAACTCTTTAGGTCGTTAGACCTCATTTTGCTTTAGGTCGTAAGCCGCTTGTCTTCACTTAGGTCGTACCGTGACGGGGCGCTGCCCCGCACCCCGCCGGGGGCGCTGCCCCCGGACCCCCGCGACCTGACAGGGCAGGTCGAACCCCGTATAACTCTGCGTAGGCGATCTTATCTGAAGAACATTCAACCGAACTTCCTGAGCTGATTTCCTTGGATTTTTATCACATCTTCGAATGTGATCTTTGTGATTGATTGTTTCTACAATCGCTTCTGTGATTTGTCACTTTAAAATATGAAGGTTTCAATACTAGTAGTAAATATTTTCTTAAACCGTTTTCCAATCTATTAGTATATACAAGCCTTTACCTCACTCGGATGAGAAATCTAATTAAACGACTTAGTAAAACAAGTGATATGAAACGCTTGCGTTCACTTCGTCGGTTAATTCTTGGACTTGTTCGATTGAACCCCTTGTGACAATTTTATTAGTGAAGATTTACAGTTTGTTCGTAAATATTTAAGTTAAGCAAGTGGTTATGGGACATGAAGCTAAACTTCTATATTTACTAGCTTAGTGTAATTGACACTTCTCGTTGATCTTGATGATCGCTTTATGAATTAGACTAGCAATTGCGCGATGTCTCTTTCATTGCAAGGTTAGACTAGACACCACTTGTGTGATTCCATTCACACATACCTTTCTGCTTTTTGGTTAGTCTTGACCTCATTCTGTGTGATTCCACTCACACATGTGGGGTAGCTCCCCATGGTCTTCGGACCGTCATGTGATAGGCCTCTTTCCCTTTTTATGATTTCTGGATTTCTCGTGTTGATTTCTGGAATTTGTGTCATTGACTTGTTATGAGTACAAGTTTAGGGTATGATGCCCCCTTCGAATCTTTGAGAAGATTCTTGTGATATTGATTATCTCTTATTGATTGATCTTCTGTTGATCATTATTTACATACTTATAGCGGTATGTCGTTATGGATGTTTATGTTTATGCCATATCTTTTATGTTATATCATGTCATCTGATATTTATAGCTAGACTGATCCGTTTATTATTTTCTTAAATAATACTCGGATCAGACCGAGATGTTACAGGTGCTTCTGCTTGACTTCTTCCCAGGGATTCATCACTCTGACTTTTGGCTAACTGTTTAGATTAGCAGTTTTTGCTGTATACACTTGAGATATAGACTCATAGTTGTATTCTTTTGTATAGCACGTGTTGCTATTCTTTTGTATTATCGTGGATCTTATTGACCACTACTCTGATGTACACTTTCATGTGTTAGTTATATATTCATATCTTCTTCCGCCTTTGTGATATGGATATCTGTGACTGATTTGTGATATGATTATTTCTATGTTTGTTTCCGAAGATTATTTATAGCCACCGTGTGATAAGCTATTACATGGATGGTCGCTCCTCAACAGCCTTATTCTCCGTGCTAGTTGACAGCACTTCTCCGGAGTGTTCTTGGCTAGCGTGGGTATAGAGGTGGGGCGTCACATGACGGCTACATTAGGGTTTTACATGGCTAAGGCAATTAATTGAGGAGTTTAAGGAAATGAAGGGTTTGGGCAAATAAAATGGCTTACGTTTCAAAGTGATTTACAATATTCCATATTCTTTTCCTTTTAAAACATTACATAAACAAAATTTCAGGAGAAAATACTTTACAAACCGAAATCAATTAGAAATATGAGGTAACAAATAGTATAATTTGAAAAAAATATAAAAAATGAAGAAAATGCCTTAAAATACCAAACAGTGTTCTAAAATTGTGCATAAATCACTGTTAGTCTTGGAAAATTATACATTTCATTATAAAATTATTATGAAGTGGAAAGGAATGTTTTCATGTGAAAATGAGGTAAGAAATGCATAGCTACAATAAAGAAAAGAACGGTCAAAGGAAATTAAATCTATTAATTGGAAAAGAAACGGAAGAAGAAACGTTAAAACGGTTTTACGTTTCTTTGCTTTCAAACCTTTTAAACTTCCTATACATATATTCATATACATCTAAATAACTGAAAATAATTAAAATCTCAGTTAAAATTCAAAAATATAACAGATAAACAAATATTAATAATTAAATATTAATTAGATATGATTAATATAAGAAAAATAGCACAGAAAATGAAAACTTGACTTAAGAATTAGAAATAACTTCAATACACTTTGAAAAAATTTACTTTAATTTAAATATATGTAAAATGAATAAAATAAAGTAAAACACAGCAAATAAAAGTGAGTGCATAAAATAAATAAATTTTAATTATATATAATTAAATTAAGAAAATGGCTTAAAATTGTAGACTAGGCATTTAAAATTAGAAATAAATTCAAATGGACTTTAGAAAAATTATATTATCATTTTAAAAATACTTAAAAGTCAAAATATACATTATATAACATATTATCACATATTAAAAAAAATAAAACAAAGAAGAAGTAATTTATACAATTTAAAATAGTCGTTGTTAAATAACCCTATATACGCACAATATTGTGAATGGTATAAATTTCACAATTTACATCCAATTTCAACGAAACGAAAAGTGGTGTTCTTATAATTTTATGTACTTTCATAATAAAGGAAAAAAAAATTAAATTTTTAAACTTTTAAAATTTTAAGTTGAAAGTCACAGTTTGACTATTTTGACCAAAATCAGCATTTCAGGCAAATATTTCAACTTACACAAGTTTGGGATTATAAACCATAAAAATCAAGATTATATTTAAATAAAAAATTTAATCATTTAAAATAAGTTTTTAAATCAAAATCTTACATTAAAAATAATTAAAATATACAATAAAATAATTACAAAATATAGGGTTGTTACACTCTCCCCCACTCAAAACTTTTCGCCCCCGAAAAGGAATGAGGTATGGAAGGGCACAGAAAAGATAGAGTGAAATAGGATTAAGATAAGATGGCAATAAGATTGAAGTTATACCTGATAACTGTTGTTATAGGTAAGTTTTACAAGGTGGAGATTATCAAAGATTATAGAAAGATTTCTAAACAGAAAGATCATAGAAAGATACATATACCAGTCTATAGCAAGATGAGGACGATAAGAACAACCAAAAGATAGTTTGAAAAACAAAATAAGAAAATGAATTTGAAAGCATGGAGATTTCAACTTAAATAGAAAATAAACTTTTACACAAGTTACATAAATCTTAACTATCTCAAATTTCATTATCTTATTATCCAATCATCTTAAATTAACAATTTTTTTTTAAAACCATGGGTTAGAAAAATAATCATTTATTACACTCACAGTGTATTTAATAAATTTTATTCTTCTTTATTCCTAATAAAAATTAAATTTATTCCTCTCAATATATTTATCACTCATGTTCAATATACTTACACTTATTATAACTGCTTTCTTTTATTCTTAGTTCTTTTAATATTATTTTGTTGTAAGTTATTCAATTACCCTTTATTATATTTACCTCTGTTAATCGTTTTATAATTAAAATTTAAGTGTATAACATTTATTATAACCACTCAAATTTTATTTATAAAATCTTTTTATATTGTATATTACCCAATTACATTGTTAACTTCTGAAATTAAGGTAAGTTATATTGGAATGGAATTGTGTCATACAAATAAAACTTTCCAATTCCATTATCTCAAGTTTAATCATTTATCCAAATTTTTTGATTTTCTTTTCATAATTGAAATTATTGTTAAAAATAAAATTTAAGAATTAAATTTTCGATTTCTTCAAACCATTTAGAGATAAGTAATAATATATATATAATATGTCAAATCAAATTTCAATCATATATCTATATATATTATAAATTAAGTCATATTTTAAAAATTCAAATCAATTTCCCAAAACAAAGTTGTAGCAAGACTACAGAACAGTCTCTTCACTTCGAAACTCGAAAATGAACGTCGATGAAGCTGCAGTCATCACCGAAGTTATTTTCCAGCGACAAAGAGAAAAGTACTAATTTTAAACTTAAAATTCTTTGGAAACAAATTTCTATTTGAAAATATTTTAAATATTATATCCCTTTAAACTTTTAAACAAAAGGTTTGGAACCATCGGAAATTAAATTCTCAAATTTCTTTTTCTAAATTCATTTAAGTTCCCATATAAATTTATATACAATTATTTATAAATTCATTTATAGAACAATAAATGATAAATCAAGTATTATCATTTCAAATTATCAATTTGAATCATTTTATTAAGTTCCATAAATATATATATCAGAATTTTATTTCATTAACCAAAACAAAATTTAAAATAATACCGTGTCAGTTTGTTCTGTCAAAGTCTTTTAGAAATCCTATCGATAGCGTTGATCAGACGAATCGATCGAAAACCCAAATCAACATCAACAACTCCAACAACACAATATAAAAAAAATATAGATTGACAAATACAATTCAAAATGTTTGAAAATATGTTGGAAACAAAAGACAAGATGATTAAATACAGAGTAGGGAGGTGAATAAGCTTAAATAAATCACGGGCAACCTTAATCGGGTCAACCGTGACTTAAAGTATAAGATCGAAGTGTATTTTCTGGGGTAAATCTACGTTTGATCTCAAGAGTTACAGTTTGGGATAATAGGAGATACTAGCATCTAAACCGAGGATATAAAATCTTTGGTGAATCGATGCTGTTGTAATGGAGTTTCACCCCTCTTACAAGAATTTTTTTTGAGATTGGCGGGACCGCCAATTCACTATAAAGATCATTCGAAATGGAGTTATGGGATACTCCAGAATCAAATGAAGATGAATAGCGGGGAATAAGAATGGACTTTGGAACCGCAGGGAACTTTCCAAAATTCAAAGGAATCGAATCAAAAGGGAAGAGATTCAAACTCGAATGAAAGTGATTCTGTAAATACCTTCACTCTATATGCTGAGTTTTGCCTAGAGCTACCAAAGCTCTGATACCAACTGTAACAACCCGGTATTTTGAGCAATTCAATTCTGGCATGAGTGTCTACCATTTATTAATTAAATCAATATCACACTACTTAAAACTTTACATGTTTCTTTCTTAATTAAAACTTTACATGTTCTCTCATTAATTAGGACTTTACACGTTTCTTTCATTAATTAAAAACTTATATGTTTCTTTCATTAATTAGGAATTTACATGTTCCTATCATTAATTAGAACACCATACGTTCTTTCATTAATTAAAAGCTATATGTTTCTTTCATAAATTAAAACCTATACGTTTCTTTCATAAATTAAAACCTATACGTTTCTTTCACAAATTAAAGCCTATACGTTTCTTTCATAAATTAAAACCTATACGTTTCTTTCATAAATTAAAGCCTATACGTCTCTTTCATAAATTAAAACCTATACGTTTCAGATTTATATTACCATTTCAAAAATTTAACTAAACTTCCAGTTTATTTAATTAATTTAACATCTTTAGTTAAAATTCAAATTTCACATTTCAAGTCAAGTTATATTTTAAAATTTAATTTTTCAACAGTCATTTATTCAACCACTTAAATTTACAGAAAAATCAATAATTCTTTAATAAATCACTTAAATTCAAATATAAATCAATTTATCATATTTACCATTTTCCAAATAAAATTAAAGTCCATTTTATTCATGTAACTTAAATATCATTTTTAGTCAAAATTCCAAATTTCAAACATAAGTTATATTTCAAAATCCAGTTAATCCATTCATAAATTACATTTTTAACACATAGAAAAATCATAATTTATTTATTTTAAAACCTTTCAAAATCTATTTAAATCAAATTTCATAATTTTATATTTTTAAAATACTTAAAATATTCAAAGCACTTTATAGAATAACCACGGGTCTATATATAGATTTCTAACCTAGGTCAAGTGATACGGATATGTATCATTTCAATCCGCAGTTTAAAAGGTAAAAATCCGGGTTCTATCATTTCAAACCCGCAATTCCAAGTTTAAATAAATAAATAAAATAACTCAGGCCTATCATTTCAGCCCATAATGATTTTTATCCTAATATGGAACTTGCAGTGTGATCATATACAGAAATAATATAAACAATGTCAATATCACAATATACAGTCATGTATCAGATGTCAGGTGAAAATTAACAGTTTTAACATGGTAATAACATGGTAATAACACGGCATAGCATATCATATGATCATCATTAACTTGCATAAACATTGTACATTACTAAACACTTGTCATCAATCCATTTTTCATAAGTATATATGTCAGAGTGAGAAAGACTCACCTTTTTCAAAGCTAGAGACCAAAACAACATACAAGCACGACTCCAAAGGCATGACAAGCACAATTTCACGACTTTTGATTTAAGTTGAAAGATAGCCAAGATATGATTTTGTATCAACAACCCAAAGCAAAACAATGAAAGGAGAACAAATGAAATAAAACAAGAGTGAAAAGAAGAAAGAAAGGAAAAAAAAAGAGAAAAAAAAAAATGAAAGTAAAAGCATGCGCCGGTTCATACCTTCAGGAGATGCTTACGCAAATTTTGATGGAAGAAAAATGAATAATTTATGGTATGGAACTTTTGAACGTGAAATATATATTAACATTTGCTCACAAATTTATGTAGAGGGCAGGCAAGAGAAAAATGCTTAAACGGTAGAGGCAATTAAGGCATTCAATTCTATCCAATAGGCGGAAAAGTATGGGAGGCAAGAGGGAAAGAAATAATTCACACACGGAAATGATTTAAGGCAAGATTTGAGCATGATTTTGGATTCTCAAAAGAGAATATACGGCTGAAAACTTTGCATTGTTAACGCAAGAAAAAAAATTAAATAGATAACGAAAAGGCAAGAGCAACAATTAAATATATGCCCAAAGTAACGTACAAATTATTTTGTTTCTCTTATTAAATAACGTACAAATTATTTTGTTTCTCTTATTAAATAAATTTAAAATACTAACGTTTCTATTAGAAAAATAAACCATCACTTTAAACCAAAATTTAATAGCTATTGTACCATAATTAATAACATTTGATTTAGCTTCATCCAATTGATTGTTAAATATAAAGTTAAGAAACAGATGTAAACATATGTAAAAGAAATGTAAAGTTTATTTCCCGTTTCACACTAATTATTACTAACTTTTTTTTTTAAAAAAAAAAGTATACAACAAATCTGACCAAAACAAAAGTTAAACAAATGTTACACAATTGTATACAGTTCAAGATGAAAAATTTGCCTTTAGAATCAAAAAATTTAGAATTTCTATTAAAGTTACATTTTTTATCCAAATCAAATTTTCAGACATTGTTTATTTTTATTTGGACAAATGATCAGAAATCATTTCAAGAAAATTTCCAAAATTAGATTTTTAAGAAAACAAAAGCCAAAGTCTTTAAATAAATGAAAAAAAATTTAAAATTTAGGGAAAACAAGTAGAAAAGTAAGAAAAAGAAAGGAAAGCCATTACCAGATCTTTGAAGCCGTGAGAAACAAATGAAAATGATCTTTTTTTTTCACGTGAAAACCTAATGAGATGACGCCT
Source organism: Allium cepa (assembly GCA_030765085.1). Taxonomy (NCBI): domain Eukaryota; kingdom Viridiplantae; phylum Streptophyta; class Magnoliopsida; order Asparagales; family Amaryllidaceae; genus Allium; species Allium cepa. Next base: position 758,901,303 of record CM060937.1, on the reverse strand, counting down.
ACATTAGGGTTTTACACGGCTAAGGCAATTAATTGAGGAGTTTAAGGAAATGAAGGGTTTGGGCAAATAAAAGGGCTTACGTTTCAAAGTGATTTACAATATTCCATATTCTTTTTCTTTTAAAACATTACATAAACAAAATTTCAGGAGAAAATACTTTACAAACCGAAATCAATTAGAAATATAAGGTAACAAATAGTACAATTTGAAAAAAATATAAAATAATGAAGAAAATGCCATAAAAATACCAATAGTGTTCTAAAATTGTGCATAAATCACTGTTAGTCTTGAAAAATCATACATTTCATTATAAAATTATTATGAAGTGGAAAGGAATGTTTTCATGTGAAAATGAGGTAAGAAATGCACAGCTACAATAAAGAAAAGAACGGTCAAAGGAAATTAAATCTATTAATTGGAAAAGAAACGGAAGAAGAAACGTTAAAACGGTTTTACGTTTCTTTGCTTTCAAACCTTTTAAACTTCCTACACATATATTCATATACATCTAAATAACTGAAAATAATTAAAATCTCAGTTAAAATTCGAAAATATAACAGATAAACAAAATATTAATAATTAAATATTAATTAGATATTATTAAAATAAGAAAAATAGCACAGAAAATGAAAACTTGACTTAAGAATTAGAAATAACTTCAATACACTTTGGAAAAATTTACTTTAATTTAAATATATGTAAAATGAATAAAATAAATTAAAACATAGCAAATAAAAGTGAGTGCATAAAATAAATAAATAAATTTTAATTATATATAATTAAATTAAGAAAATGGCTTAAAATTGTAGACTAGGCTTTTAAAATTAGAAATAAATTCAAATGGACTTTAGAAAAATTATATTATCATTTTAAAAATACTTAAAAGTCAAAATATACATTATATAACATATTATCACATATTAAAAAAAATAAAACAAAGAAGAAGTAATTTATACAATTTAAAATAGTCATTGTTAAATAACCCTATATACGCACAATATTGTGAAGGGTATAACTTTCACAATTTACATCCAATTTCAACGAAACGAAAAGTGGTGTTCTTATAATTTTATGTACTTTCATAATAAAAGAAAAAATTTTAAAATTTTAAAATTTTAAAATTTTAAGTTGAAAGTCACAGTTTGACTATTTTGACCAAAATCAGCATTTCAGGCAAATATTTCAACTTACACAAGTTTGGGATTATAACCCATAAAAATCAAGAATATATTTAAATAATAAATTTAATCATTTCAAATAAGTAAAATAAGTTTTTAAATCAAAATCTTACATTAAAAATAATTAAAATATACAATAAAATAATTACAAAATATAGGGTTGTTACAAAGATAGATATATAAATCCCAATACTATATAAAACATTTCCTTTCGGAAATCATTTACTATAACTACAGTGTTATAGTCCACCATTTCCTTCTATTTCTCGAAAACGTCTATTTCAACAATGAATGTTGAAATCTATGGTTTCGATACTTTATACATTCTAAAACATCTTTAAACGGTTTTAATCCTATTTAAATATCACTTTCCCAAAACATTTCTTTAATATATTATTCACTGTCCAAAATCGTGAATATATTCCCTTAACCAAATTCAACATTTCTACACATTTTATTCTAAAGGATTATCAACTTCCAAAAATCGTGGATATATCTCCTTTAATAATCTATAATAATTGACTTATCAAATGAAGTCGATTTCAAATTTATAAAACAACGTTTATAAATTCCATTTATATTTTATAACAACTTCAATTTATTAACCTTCTTTATTAACCAATTCAATTTATAACTCAACTATATACCAAAAATCTATATTATAAGTTACTTACTTCTAATATTTTATTTTACAAAAATCTATTCATTTTATAACTTCACAATTTATAAATCTATAATTTCATTAACTTATGAAATCCATTTATACTTCATTTTAACTTTATAAGAACTCATTTTATAATTCCAATAATATTAATTTATAAATATCAATTTTATAGATCTTTTATATAAATCGTTTATAATAATTCAAAAATCCCAGTTTTAACCGTTTTATAAATTAGTCAACTACTTAATTCAAAAATCACATTTCGGTTATATTTCACAAAAATCATAATTTTTATAGCACAAAAATTACAACATTTATTTATTTAAAACGAATAAATTCCAAAATTAAATTTTATTATGAATTCTCAACTTAAATTTTCAAAAATCCAATTTTATTTAATTTCGACATCTAATGATACCAAAAATATATTCGGCTAAATTTTAGCCTTTAACGATCTCAATCACAAAGATTATAAATAGATCAACACAAAACATTGAAACCAATTCAATCATTTGAGGAATCCAGTTGGATCCCTTGTAACGACCCAGAAATTTTAGTAATTAAAATTTGAATATTTAATTAATTTTAAATATTAATAAGTGAATTTATAAGTCGAATAAATTTTAATTTGAATTATTGGATTTAATTGAATAATTAAATCGATAATTTAATATGTTAAATTATGGAAAATATTGAAATCTGAGTTAGATATGATTGAAAATGATTTTTAAAATTTCATTTTATCATATGGGAGTTAGAATGATATTTTAGAACTTTTAAAATCGAATTAAAAGTTAATTTGTGAAAATTGAATATTTTAATATTAAAAATCGACTAGTAAAAATAGTCAATTTTTGAACAGTCTCAGAATTGAACGAAACCAGTTCCATTTGATCCGTAATAGTTAGTTATTACCGGATTTCAAATTTCGTGTCAATCGGAGTTATCGTTTGAGCGTGGCAGCTCGAAACGCATCGATTTATTTTTAATTTAAATTTGACGAGTGAAAATAGCCATTTTTCAAAAAGTCTCGGATTTCGACGAAACCAGTTTCATCGGATCCGTAATGTGATATTATTGTAAGGTTTCAAATTTCAAGTCAATTGGATTTACCGTTTGTCCGGTACAAATTAAAACGCCTAGAAATCGGCTTAAATCGGTTTAATTAAATTGAGCGTTTACAGCCATAACTCGCACAGATGTCCGAATTAGCTTCCGAAACCAGTTCCATTGTGTCCGGAACGTGGGGTAAACCCTAGCAACGCAGGTTACGGTGCGTAAATCAGAGTTCGGAATTTCCGGATGAATAGTGTTCGAATTTTTCCTATAAATACACCCACCCTCTTCATAATTTAGAAAAAAAAAATATAAAAACCTAATATTAAACCCTAGCCGCCACCACCACTGTCAATGGCCAGTATTTCTCCTCCTTCTTCCTCGATTATCTCTTGATCCATTCACTTTCAAGCTTCGTGTTCAACTACAAAGATGAAGATCACAACGAGAGCTTGGAGATCAACGGTGGAGATCGTGTTTGGTGTCGCGAGGAGGGAGCTAGAGGGGGCCGTATGCTGCAGGTTGCGCACACAACCCTAGGCACTAGAGGGGGCCGAGCTTCAAGCTCCTTGGGCCGAGTGTCATTCTTGTCGTGCTCTTCGCGATGGAACTCCCTGATCGAAGTATCGTTGAGAGATGGAGTTGCATAATTAAACCCTAATCATGAAGCTATGGGTTTGGGTGGAGCGGTTTTGTCTGGAGATGGAAACGTGAGATGGGGAAGATGCAAGGCACGGCCAGATTTGCATGATGAAGGATCTAACGGCCCAGAAGCAAGTGTGGGTTTTAATTATAAGTTTAAGTTGTAATTAAGTTATAAAATCGTGTACAATCTTTAAAAATTCATAACTTTTTCATACGAGGTCGAAAACGCGCGAAACCAGTTGCATTGGAATCGTATGGACGAGCACTACGCGATGAAATTGGATTGGAGTCGTTTGAAGTTAGTGAGAATTTTGGGTAAAATAATTTTATTCGAAATAAATCGCTAAAACGGAATTTAAAATCAAGGTGAGAATTTCTCACTCAATCGAATCAGTTTCGATTTTATTTTAAATAGTTAGATTTAAAATATTTGAATGCATGTTTGAATGTTGATTGATATCTATTGATTGTTAAAATAGACATTATACGCCGTTAGTAAGCGGATGTTATTTATTAAAAACATATACCGCGAATATTTCATAAGCAGTGAAATTGGTATTATATATAATAGCAATATATATATATTGGCATATGTATATACTGGAGTTATTGATTTCCCGCATTTTTTGTTTAGCGGATGAGACCCTATTACGCCGTTATTAAGCGGATAATATTTTAAATCCCATATACCGCGATAATTTCGTACTGGAGCGAAATTGGTATTGTGCTAATGTTTGTGGATGCAGGAAAACAGGTTGGAGGGATCCAACTGGATTCCTCAACAGTATTTATTTGATTTCAGATATTTTGATATTTGATGGGTTATCATATCGATATATGATATCGTTGTTGTCGTGATTGACTATTTGGTGTGTAGCATCATTGGACCAAATTTTGAAACTTTAAAATGATTTTTAAAGTGATTTTTGAAAAGTATACGTTTTATAAAATAATTTTGGAATTGATCCATTTTATATAAATAAACGTTATAATTTTTAATGTTATAAAAATTATGATTTTTGAGAAAAATAGTTAAAAACTGATTTTTGAGAATATGATGCTAATGGTTTTATAAAATAGTTAATCGGGATTTTTGAATTTATTATAAAATGTTTAAAAATAGGATTTATAAAATTTAATTATTTTATAAATCAAAATGGTGAAATAATAAAGGAGATTAAAGACGTTTTAAAAGAATAATATAAATTGAATTATATTAGAGATTTATAAATGGATATTTATAAATTGAAATATTGAAATTATAAAACGAGTCTTTATAAGTGTTTGAATGAAGTGAAAATGAATTTCATAAATTGAATGAAATTTATAGAATTATAAACGGTGAGATTATAAATGGAATTTTATAAACAGTAGGTTTATAAAATTTGGAAAGTCAATTGAAGAATGGATTTTTGATTAAATGAATCTTATAAGTTATAAGATTTATGAATTGGGATGTTTAAAAGAACGATTCTTGTAAACAAATAAATTATAAGTGTTTAACTTATAATGTGAACTTTTGTTTTATAATTGAGTTATAAATCGAATAGGTTAATAAAGGAAGTAGTTATAAAATAAATAGAAATGGGATTTATAAACGTTGTTTTATAAATTCGCAAACGACTTATTTTGATAAGTAAATTGTTGAAACCTATAAATGGAGTTATATTCACGTTTTGACTGTGAATAATCCTTGAAATGAAATAAATAAAAGGATGAAATTTGTTAACAAAGTATATTCACGTTTTCTGAATAGTGAATAATATGTTGAAGAAATTGTTTGAATGTGATGTTTTAAACAGAATTAAAACGATCTAACGATGTTTTAAAATGCGTTGAGATTCGAAACCATAGATTTCAACATTGATTGTTGGAATAGACGTTTTCGAGAAATAAAAGGAAATAATGGACTATGACACTGTTGTTATAGTAAATGATTTCCGAAAGGAAATGTTTTGTATAGTATTGGGATTTATATATCTATTTTAATTTCGAATCCCTATACTAGTGATTTTGGGTTGTCGTAACGATGTTCTACGCAACATTCGTTTTGGCCCAAATAAATATGTTTAAGAGAATGATTTCCTTAAAGAATGAAATATGTACTTAATTTCGATTTAAGTATATTGAATATTTTCTAAGTGTTGAAAATAAATAAAATTTGTGAATTACTTATGAATAAATAAGTATGGAAATGTTTTCCAATATAAAGCGAATATTTTGAGAATTTATCTTTTTGAAGATAAATTGAAAAGGAATATTGAAATGAATAATTGGAATCGAATATTCATAGATATTTTGGATTATAAATTCACTATGGAATTTATGAATGAAAAGGAGAATTTGTTTAAAAATAAATATTGATTTATTTTTGAAATGTGAAATTATATATCTTGTAAAGATATTTTGGAAAATAAATAATTTGGAAAATTATTTGGAATCTGGTGATGTGTGCATATTCATTGATAGTTCAATAACCGACTATCAATATTTCCCTTTGAATGGGTAATTGATGTGATTTGTTTGAATGTGAATGCCACACTTATTTTTGAATAAGCGCTCACTATTCGGGTTAACCGGGAAAGGACCATGGGGTCGTATAACCCATTCCGAATATGTGATACGTCGTTGTGAATTGCATTGAAGATCGGTGTTGAAGACCGAGTATTTGCGAAAGCGATAGGATGACCTATCGATTGTCTCTGCACTGGGTAGCTCCTGGTATAGAGATCTCCTAAGTGATGGGAAATTCGATCGGGATTGTGAATACCCGGATTTCAAGGGCTTCGTAAGAAGTACCTTCGATTTTGTTCGAGCCCGGAACAGACTTGTATGGATTGTATGTCTGACGTTACAAATTGAGATATAAAGCAGATTCCTTTCAAATATATTTCTGTTGGTGGCGGAGAATTTATTCTTTTAGCTTAACACCCTTCTCTGAGACGTACGAGCTCAGAGGTTATGTAGTTGAAGGTTATCAACGATATATTCCCAATTTGGTAATGTGACATGCTGAGTGTTGCTGTAAATGATCATTGTGTTGATTATTTGTGATAGGATCATTTACTTGATCGTCTATCCTTGTGATCATTGTGTTGATCATTTGTTGACCCAAGGCATGGCTTTTGTATAAAGTATGTTTTTGTGGACGTGACTTCGTCGAGCCTCACACCCCGTGAATGGTCAAAATAGGAAAGATGCAGCAAGGTTATGAGGGGTAGCGCCCTTTAGGATGTGTGCATTTCCTTCTGGAAAAGGGTGGTATCATGGTATGGAGCCCAGATACTTACTCATGTTGAAAACACTTTGTTATGATTGTGTGAATTGATTACGAGCGCTCGGTGAAAGGTCCCAAAGGACCGGGGGATGGCATATTCGGTCAGTTGTTACTCAGTTAGGGGTAACCCGGCCTTGTGTTGGCAGAGATCCGGTTTGGTTCTCGGGGATGTCCATCCAGAGGCATTCTCATGTGGCAATGGGAAGTTCCTTGGCCTGATCATTCGTTGGAAATCCAATTCCCAATACGAAACTTGTACGGTATTAGTTGTAGGACCTGCCATTTACTTATGGTGGTCACTACTGTTTAGATGGTAGCTATAGTAGGCATAGTTCGAAATGTCTATGCTGGCTAAGATTTATATTCTACTTTCGAAATAAATTTTTCCTACACTATGCACTAATAATAATATCAAATGTTCTTTTTAATACGTATCAAGCATCTTTGACTATCATAAGGAGAAATCTCCTCCGATTCTGCGTTTGCATGTGTGTATGTGCGGGAGGCCTTATGGTAGTCTCATTTTTAAAAGCATTGCGAATTGAAATTAAAAATATTCCTCTATTTTGTTTTAAAGATAAATAAACTGTTTTGAGTTCTCACACCAGTCACATGATTGACTTGGAGTTTATTGTTTTCCTTCCTAAACTCTGGGTGCCCACCAATTTCCACACGGGCAGTCGAGAGTTAAGGTTTATCAGGATATTCTGGATATCAGGAGTTGCTGGAGGCAAGCTGGATGGCATGACGTATTACTAGTTATATAGTATTTCTTTTTCCGCTGCACTGTTTGTTGTTGTTGTTGTACACTCTGATGATATGATGTAATGAAATGTGATGTAATGTAATAACTGATATAGTTCTTTGTTTAAAGATTATTCATTTATTATTATATGTTGTTCCGCTGCGAATTGTGAGATTCTGATGTTGTTCTGTTTTCTTTCTGTTCCGTTCTATTTTAAAATTTTGTTCTATTTTTCTTTCTCCTCCATTTTCTGTTCTCGTTTTCTTCTATTTTAAATTTTTTTCTATTATCTTTCCTCTCCCTCTTCTATTTTCTATTTTCTTTTCTCTCTATTTTCTATCTTCTCTCTTCTTCTATTCTCTTTTCATAAATTCTTTTTTTAAAAACCCATAACATTTCGGTTTTTCGGCAACGAAAAATCGCGTTTGTTACATTTGGTATCAGAGCTTATGGTTAAGCGACAACCATGGTTCTGTTGGGTATTACTCATTAGAGATAGAGTTAGCAGTACTCTAGAATGAATTTGAGTGTAATAATAGCTATGAGAGCGTATTTGTTAGTGAAAATATAAAATTGTTTTATATTGTGATGATTGGTTTATTGAGTGGCATATGAACTTTCGTCAGCGTGGTCCGCAAGACTATGCCGAAGGGGTTTCTAAACACTTGAATAGAACAATTCGGCACAATATTGATTTTTAAATTGGGTAAATGAAATAATTCTACCTTGATTATATTTTATATATAAAGAAATAATTTTTCAGAATTATCAAAGTGTATATAAGTTGATTGTTTGGTTGTTTGAATAATCTAAATTGAAGAATAATTGTATAAGCAAAAGAATTATAAGAGTTAAATTATAAGTAAAGTAATTTGCAATTGTGAAATAAACTTATATATATAAGAAGTGAAACTATATGAATATGAGTTGTGAATAAAAGTGAATTTAAAGTTAAATGGAAAATTTACTTAGAATTGGAAGCTGAATTGATTTATAAATGTGGATTAAGTTGATATGAAATAATGAATATAAGTGTAATTCATTAAAATCTAATGTTATTAGAAAGTTGAATAATTGAATGAAAATCAATTAAATTAAACCAATTGATAAGCAAAGGAATTTGGTTGTAATGAATAAACATTGGTTGTTATTTGATTGTTAGATTGATTATATGTAATTCATTAAGTAGTTAATAAAATTGAAAACTAAAGTAATTGAAATTCAATTGAAAGTTAAGTGAATCTTGAATAAAATTGAACGTGAATTGAATTTAATTTGGAAGTGAACCAACTTGAATATGAATTAGTGAATGCAAACTAATTAAAATTGAATAAGAATGACTGTTGATAAAATCCAATGTATATGAATCAAATGTGATTAAATTGAAAACCTATTTCATTGAATATTAATGAGAATATGAATGAATATATATTGGTTATGAATTAGTTGGTTGATGGTTGAATATATTGCTTTTGTTGCATTTGCTATGTTGACATATATAGTTATTATGTTGATATATGTTGTATATTGATACTATTGTCATACATACATGGTTTTCATGTTGTTTGTTGAGTGATTAGTAGGCGCGGATCGCGTTTGCTTCGCATTTGGAGCTCGCTTTCGCGCTATATTAGCCATATATGCTCGCTAATAAAATATAAGGTACATATCTCGGATTACATACCGTATTTACATTTTTTCCCTTCGGGATGCCTCATTACTTGATGAGATGTATATTTGTGATATATATACTGTCATTTTTTTTCGGACCGAGCCGCGCAAAGGAGACTATGGCGAATTTTTCCGGAAATTTAAGGCGTTAGAAAAAATTTGAGAAAATTGGAAAATTTTGAAAACTTTAACTTTGATTTTTGGAGTTGAAAGTTAAATGATAGTTTGGTTTTGAAAAGATAACTAAGTATGATTTGAAAACTTAGTAAAGTATTATAAGAAGTTTAACTATGAATTTTGGGAAAATTAATAAATCTGTAACTTTTCTTGTTAATTTCGAGGACGAAATTCTTTTAAGGGGGGAAGATTGTAACGACCCAGAAATTTTAGTAATTAAAATTTGAATATTTAATTAATTTTAAATATTAATAAGTGAATTTATAAGTCGAATAAATTTTAATTTGAATTATTGGATTTAATTGAATAATAAATCGATAATTTAATATGTTAAATTATGGAAAATATTGAAATCTGAGTTAGATATGATTGAAAATGATTTGTAAAATTTTATTTTATCATATGGGAGTTAGAATGATATTTTAGAACTTTTAAAATCGAATTAAAAGTTAATTTGTGAAAATTGAATATTTTAATATTAAAAATCGACTAGTAAAAATAGTCAATTTTTGAACAGTCTCAGAATTGAACGAAAACAGTTCCATTTGATCCGTAATAGTTAGTTATTACCGGATTTCAAATTTCGTGTCAATCGGAGTTATCGTTTGAGCGTGGCAGCTCGAAACGCATCGATTTATTTTTAATTTAAATTTGACGAGTGAAAATAGCCATTTTTCAAAAAGTCTCGGATTTCGACGAAACTAGTTTCATCGGGTCCGTAATGTGATATTATTGTAAGGTTTCAAATTTCAAGTCAATTGGATTTACCGTTTGTCCGGTACAAATTAAAAGGCCTAGAAATCGGCTTAAATCGGTTTAATTTAAATTGAGCGTTTACAGCCATAACTCGCACAGATGTCCGAATTAGCTTCCTAAACCTGTTACATTGTGTCCGGAACGTGGGGTTACCCCTAGAAACGCTGGTTATGGCGCGTAAATCGGAGTTCGGAATTTCCGGATGAATAGTGTTCGAATTTTTCCTATAAATACACCCACCCTCTTCATAATTTAGAGAAAAAAAATATAAAAACCTAATATTAAACCCTAGCCGCCACCCCCACTGTCAATGGCCAGTATTTCTCCTCCTTCTTCCTCGATTATCTCTTGATCCATTCACTTTCAAGCTTCGTGTTCAACTACAAAGATGAAGATCACAACGAGAGCTTGGAGATCAACGGTGGAGATCGTGTTTGGTGTCGCGAGGAGGGAGCTAGAGGGGGCCGTATGCTGCAGGTTGCGCACACAACCCTAGGCACTAGAGGGGGCCGAGCTTCAAGCTCCTTGGGCCGAGTGTCATTCTTGTCGTGCTCTTCGCGATGGAACTCCCTGATCGAAGTATCGTTGAGAGATGGAGTTGCATAATTAAACCCTAATCATGAAGCTATGGGTTTGGGTGGAGCGGTTTTGTCTGGAGATGGAAACGTGAGATGGGGAAGATGCAAGGCACGGCCAGATTTGCATGATGAAGGATCTAACGGCCCAGAAGCAAGTGTGGGTTTTAATTATAAGTTTAAGTTGTAATTAAGTTATAAAATCGTGTACAATCTTTAAAAATTCATAACTTTTTCATACGAGGTCGAAAACGCGCGAAACCAGTTGCGTTGGAATCGTATGGACGAGCACTACGCGATGAAATTGGATTGGAGTTGTTTGAAGTTAGTGAGAATTTTGGGTAAAATTAAACGTCCGTTTAATTTTATTCGAAATAAATCGCTAAAACGGAATTTAAAATCAAGGTGAGAATTTCTCACTCAATCGAATCAGTTTCGGTTTTATTTTAAATAGTTAGATTTAAAATATTTGAATGCATGTTTGAATGTTGATTGATATCTATTGATTGTTAAAATAGACATTATACGCCGTTAGTAAGCGGATGTTATTTATTAAAAACATATACCGCGAATATTTCATAAACAGTGAAATTGGTATTATATATAATAGCAATATATATATATTGGCATATGTATATATTGGAGTTATTGATTTCCCGCATTTTTTGTTTAGCGGATGAGACCCTATTACGCCGTTATTAAGTGGATAATATTTTAAATCCCATATACCGCGATAATTTCATACTGGAGCGAAATTGGTATTGTGCTAATGTTTGTGGATGCAGGAAAACAGGTTGGAGGGATCCAACTGGATTCCTCAATAGTATTTATTTGATTTCAGACATTTTGATATTTGATGGGTTATCATATCGATATATGATATCGTTGTTGTCGTGATTGACTATTTGGTGTGTAGCATCATTGGACCAAATTTTGAAACTTTAAAATGATTTTTAAAGTGATTTTTGAAAAGTATACGTTTTATAAAATAATTTTGGAATTGATCCATTTTATATAAATAAACGTTATAATTTTTAATGTTATAAAAATTATGATTTTTGAGAAAAATAGTTAAAAACTGATTTTTGAGAATATGATGCTAATGATTTTATAAAATAGTTAATCGGGATTTTTGAATTTATTATAAAAAGTTTAAAAATAGGATTTATAAAATTTAATTATTTTATAAATCAAAATGGTGAAATAATAAAGGAGATTAAAGACGTTTTAAAAGAATAATATAAATTGAATTATATTAAGAGATTTATAAATGGATATTTATAAATTGAAATATTGAAATTATAAAACGAGTCTTTATAAGTGTTTGAATGAAGTGAAAATGAATTTCATAAATTGAATGAAATTTATAGAATTATAAACGGTGAGATTATAAATGGAATTTTATAAACAGTAGGTTTATAAAATTTGGAAAGTCAATTGAAGAATGGATTTTTGATTAAATGAATCTTATAAGTTATAAGATTTATGAATTGGGATGTTTAAAAGAACGATTCTTGTAAACAAATAAATTATAAGTGTTTAACTTATAATGTGAACTTTTGTTTTATAATTGAGTTATAAATCGAATAGGTTAATAAAGGAAGTAGTTATAAAATAAATAGAAATGGGATTTATAAACGTTGTTTTATAAATTCGCAAACGACTTATTTTGATAAGTAAATTGTTGAAACCTATAAATGGAGTTATATTCACGTTTTGACTGTGAATAATCCTTGAAATGAAATAAATAAAAGGATGAAATTTGTTAACAAAGTATATTCACGTTTTTTGAATAGTGAATAATATGTTGAAGAAATTGTTTGCATGTGATGTTTTAAACAGAATTAAAACGATCTAACGATGTTTTAAAATGCGTTGAGATTCGAAACCATAGATTTCAACATTGATTGTTGGAATAGACGTTTTCGAGAAATAAAAGGAAATAATGGACTATAACACTGTTGTTATAGTAAATGATTTCCGAAAGGAAATGTTTTGTATAGTATTGGGATTTATATATCTATTTTAATTTCGAATCCCTATACTAGTGATTTTGGGTTGTCGTAACGATGTTCTACGCAACATTCGTTTTGGCCCAAATAAATATGTTTAAGAGAATGATTTCCTTAAAGAATGAAATATGTACTTAATTTCGATTTAAGTATATTGAATATTTTCTAAGTGTTGAAAATAAATAAAATTTGTGAGTTACTTATGAATAAATAAGTATGGAAATGTTTTCCAATATAAAGCGAATATTTTGAGAATTTATCTTTTTGAAGATAAATTGAAAAGGAATATTGAAATGAATAATTGGAATCGAATATTCATAGATATTTTGGATTATAAATTCACTATGGAATTTATGAATGAAAAGGAGAATTTGTTTAAAAATAAATATTGATTTATTTTTGAAATGTGAAATTATATATCTTGTAAAGATATTATGGAAAATAAATAATTTGGAAAATTATTTGGAATCTGGTGATGTGTGCATATTCATTGATAGTTCAATAACCGACTATCAATATTTCCCTTTGAATGGGTAATTGATGTGATTTGTTTGAATGTGAATGCCACACTTATTTTTGAATAAGCGCTCACTATTCGGGTTAACCGAGAAAGGACCATGGGGTCGTATAACCCATTCCGAATATGTGATACGTCGTTGTGAATTGCATTGAAGATCGGTGTTGAAGACCAAGTATTTGCGAAAGCGATAGGATGACCTATCGATTGTCTCTGCACTGGGTAGCTCCTGGTATAGAGATCTCCTAAGTGATGGGAAATTTGATCGGGATTGTGAATACCCGGATTACAAGGGCTTCGTAAGAAGTACCTTCGGTTTTGTTCGAGCCCGGAACAGACTTGTATGGATTGTATGTCTGACGTTACAAATTGAGATATAAAGCAGATTCCTTTCAAATATATTTCTATTGGTGGCGGAGAATTTATTCTTTTAGCTTAACACCCTTCTCTGAGACGTACGAGCTCAGAGGTTATGTAGTTGAAGGTTATCAGCGATATATTCCCAATTTGGTAATGTGACATGCTGAGTGTTGCTGTAAATTATCATCGTGTTGATTATTTGTGATAGGATCATTTACTTGATCGTCTATCCTTGTGATCATTGTGTTGATCATTTGTTGACCCAAGGCATGGCTTTTTTATAAAGTATGTTTTTGTGGACGTGACTTCGTCGAGCCTCACACCCCGTGAATGGTCAAAACAGGAAAGATGCGGCAAGGTTATGAGGGGTAGCGCCCTTTAGGATGTGTGCATTTCCTTCTGGAAAAGGGTGGTATCATGGTATGGAGCCCAGATACTTACTCATGTTGAAAACACTTTGTTATGATTGTGTGAATTGATTACGAGCGCTCGGTGAAAGATCCCAAAGGACCGGGGGATGGCATATTCGGTCAGTTGTTACTCAGTTAGGGGTAACCCGGCCTTGTGTTGGCAGAGATCCGGTTTGGTTCTCGGGGATGTCCATCCAGAGGCATTCTCATGTGGCAATGGGAAGTTCCTTGGCCTGATCATTCGTTGGAAATCCAATTCCCAATACGAAACTTGTACGGTATTAGTTGTAGGACCTGCCATTTACTTATGGTGGTCACCACTGTTTAGATGGTAGCTATAGTAGGCATAGTTCAAAATGTCTATGCTGGCTAAGATTTATATTCTACTTTCGAAATAAATTTTTCCTACACTATGCACTAATAATAATATCAAATGTTCTTTTTAATACGTATCAAGCGTCTTTGACTATCATAAGGAGAAATCTCCTCCGATTCTGCGTTTGCATATGTGTGTATGCGGGAGGCCTTATGGTAGTCTCATTTTTAAAAGCATTGCGAATTGAAATTAAAAATATTCCTCTATTTTGTTTTAAAGATAAATAAACTGTTTTGAGTTCTCACACCAGTCACATGACTGACTTGGAGTTTATTGTTTTCCTTCCTAAACTCTGGGTGCCCACCAATTTCCACACGGGCAGTCGAGAGTTAAGGTTTATCAGGATATTCTGGATATCAGGAGTTGCTAGAGGCAAGCTGGATGGCATGACGTATTACTAGTTATATAGTATTTCTTTTTCCGCTGCACTGTTTGTTGTTGTTGTTGTACACTCTGATGATATGATGTAATGAAATGTGATGTAATGTAATAACTGATATAGTTCTTTGTTTAAAGATTATTCATTTATTATTATATGTTGTTCCGCTGCGAATTGTGAGATTCTGATGTTGTTCTGTTTTCTTTCTGTTCCGTTCTATTCTAAAATTTTGTTCTATTTTTCTTTCCCCTCCATTTTCTATTCTCATTTTCTTCTATTTTAAAATTTTTTCTATTATCTTTCCTCTCCCTCTTCTATTTTCTATTTTCTTTTCTCTCTATTTTCTATCTTCTCTCTTCTTCTATTCTCTTTTCATAAATTCTTTTTTTAAAAACCCATAACATTTCGGTTTTTCGGCAACGAAAAATCGCGTTTGTTACATCCCTCCAACCCGTTTCTCTGCATCCACAGATGTTATCACAATACCAATTCCACTTCAAGACGGAATATCGCGGTATATGGGATTTATAAAATATTATCCACTGTTATGCGGCGCAATAGGGTCTCATCCGCTATATAATGCGGGAAAATCAACTCCACGTACATATATAATACCAATTCCACTTCAATGTGGAATATTGTGGTATATGTTTTTAATAAATAACCTCCGCTTACTAACGGCATATAAGGTCTCTTTCAACAATCAATAGATAATAATTTATCATCCAAGCATACAATCAACAATTTTAAATCTAACTATTTAAAATTTAAATCGAAACCGATTCGATTGAGTGGGAAGTTCTCACCTTGATTTTAACTCAGTTCCAGCGTTCATTTCGAATAAAATTAAAGGAGCGTTTAATTTTACCCAAAATTCTCACTAACTCCAAACGATCCCAATCCAGCTCCCTTGCATAGTGCTCGACAAAATGAAGCCAACGCACTTCGTTTCGTAATTTTTCGACCTCGTAGCAAAAAGATATAGTATTTTAAATATTACACGATTTAAATTATAATTTGTTACAGTTTCTTTATTATTTTCAAACCCAATACCATCATCATCGTTCGTTTCCTCTTCATTAAATCTAGCCGCATGCGAATGCTTTCTTCCCCAGGCTATGCGAATGAGAACCCACAGTTCACGTTCGAAATTCGATGGCCATTCCTTCATACGTTGATGAGAAGTTAATCGGGAACCATGGTTTGAAAGCCGCTCACAAGCATCACCATCGCCTGGAATAGGGAGGAGCTCGGTCATCTCCATCGGCCAGAAAATGCCCCCAAACACGCGACCTTTTAATGCCATTTGTCGTTGATTCGTTTCGTCTTTTTCGATCTTGACCGTTGAGATTCAAGATCTCGTCATGCTCTACGAGTTTCGTTTAAGAAATCTTAGCTATTGGTCGACGGATTGATCAGAAATTTAGGAAGTAGGTTAGCTATTTTCGGCCATTGAAGATAGAGAATGGCAGCTAGGGTTTTCTAGTTAGGGTTTTGAACAAAAATGAAGATAAGGTTCCTTTTTATAGAAATTTACCAAAAATCACTATTCACTCGATTTTCCGAACTCCAAACCTCGCGCGGTCACTTGTGTTTCTAGGGTTTACCCCACATTCCGGACACAATGGAATAGGTTTCGAAGGCTAATTCGATCATATGTGCGAGTTACGAAAATAAACCATCGATTTTAAATTAAATCGGTTAACTAAATTTCTGTGCTTTTTAGCTTGCCCCGGACAAATGTTATATCCGATGACACGAAATTTGAAATCTTACAATAATATAACATTAGGGATCCGATAAAACTGGTTTCGTCGAAATCCGAGACTGTTTGAAAAATGACTATTTTAACTCGTCAATTAAATATTAAAATATTCAATTTTCACAGTTTAACTTTTAATTCGATTTTAAAAGTTCTATAACACTATTATAACTCAAACATGATAAAATAAAATTTTACAAATCATTTTCAATCAAATTAAACCCAATTTTCAATTATTTCTGGAATTTGTTATATTAAATTATCGATTTAATTGCCCAATTAAATCAAGATATTCGAAAAATAAATTATTCGACTTATAAATTTTTACTTATTAATATTTAAAATTAATTAAATATACGAATTTTAATTGACAGAAATTCTGGGTCGTTATAGTAAATCTCACTCTCAAATGGGGGCTACCCACGAAGCCTTGCTGCACCTCCCCTGTTTTAGCCATTCCCGGTTGATGAGGCTTGAGGCTATGATTACCTTTATAGGACACATCACTTAGAATGCTCATCGTCCGCCTGACGATGTGCTGAAAGCATTCAATCCATACAAGTTCGTTCCGGGTTCGAAGGAAACCGAAGGCATTATCTCGTTGCACTCATATTGGAATCACCCTCAGAGTCAACGACCATAGCCCTTGCACTCTAAATCACCATCTCGAATCTATAAGTACTATTCCGTCAAACTCATTACGGAATCACCCACAGAGTTATAATGACGTATAGTTCTTACACCTCGAGTCTTCACTTGCTCCACTTGGATTCACGACCTAACATTTAATTGGAATCGATATGGTTTTCGAATGCCAAATATGGAAACCCGATCCCGGTCTCACGGAAACCAAACGCCATTTTAATGTACAAGTTGTACTTAAGGGTTTTAAACATTTAAACTTATATTCATGATGATATAAACAATAGATGAATCACATTATCTCAATAGATAATTCATATCAACCATTCATCTCAAATAGCAGCATATCACATATCTCATAGATATCCAAATCATTCAGTATCAATCAATCATCCAATATCAGTTATCCAATATAAACCATTCATCCAATATCAATTATCCAATATAAACCAATCATCCAATATCAATTATCATCCAAAGCAGAATTTATTAACTCTAAATCAATTTAATTAATCTTTAATTAAATTAATTACTATGCTTTAATCACTTGGATTATCTAAATCTTGCTTCATTGATTTATTACAAATCAAATTCATTAATCATCTCTTAATGATTTTCTTTAATTAATCTCCCTTGATTAGTCCTCCTTTAATTACATTCAAGTAATTATCCTTAACCAAGTTCAATAATTAACCTTTAATTACTATCATTAATTACAATAATTAATGATCCTTCTTTTACTTCCATTAATTAATTACATTAATCCTCAATCAATTACAATTAATTAATCATACTTTAATTAATTACTTTTATTAATCAACCTTGATTAATTTCATTAATTACATTAACTAATGATCCTTATTAATTAATAATTACTTTGATTAATTAAATAATTAACTTGTAATTAATCATCTCATTAATTCATAAACAGTAATTAACAATTTGTAATTACTTATCTTAACTAACTTCTTAATTAATTAACTTCTAAATTAATTATATTAATCCTTGATTAATTAATCCAATTAATTAATCTTTAATTATTTCATTAAGTAATTATTATTCAATTTAAATTAATAAATAAATCCTTAATTAATTACTTTATTAATTAATTACATTTTAATTAATTACCTTAGAAGAAGAAGAACAGAAAAGGAACACACAATCTCACATTCGCAGCGGATAAAATATAATAGCAAATAAATAACAGTTTACAAAGCAGAACTGTATCAGTATATTTACATTTTACATCAGAGTTACAACAATTTCACAACAGTGGAAGTTTAAAATAACTTGTCCCATAAAAACAACAATATATATCACAGCGGATAAACACTCTATATGTTCCTGTCCTTCAGCTCTCCTCTTGAGCTCCAGAACATCCTTGCCTGCAAGTCTGTAATACTTGGTCTGACCCGAGCATTACATCAAAGTAACACTAATACCTGGAACAAAGCCATATATATCAACATGCACAGTTCAAATCAGAAACATTCACACAACATTTACACTTGTATATATAATCAAATGCAAAGCATTTCAACATAGAAATTTTCATGCAACTACTACCATGTACTTAAGCTTTAAACTTAAATGTTTACTCACCTATATTTTAGGAGCAGCGCATCCATTGTTTATTGGAAAGCTTTGAACTTGAATGATGCTTTAAATTTTGAAAGCCTCAAATCTCTTCTTTTATTTTTGCTTATGAATTGAACTTCAAAATTTGTTTTTTTTAAACAGCAGTTTGCTATTAAAACATTCATCTTGCTTATGTAAAATGCTTTCCTTGATGCATGCTTCCTAGAAAAATGCAGGCATTGATGGAGTTGCATGCAGGTTTGATGAAATTCAAAACAGAACAGAGGGAAGACTGCAGGACGTCGAATTGCAAATTGATTCCAGGTTGGTGAAATTTAAGAGTTACAGTTGAGGATTTGCAAAAGATTTCAGGCATTTCAATTTGAATAGGGTTTCCAGATTTGCAGTTTGGTTGAATTTAGTTTTGAATTCTTTCAATCTGATTTCGGTTTTTTTTATTTGAAGAAAATGGTTTTGAACAATAATGAATTGTTAAGTTTTCATTATCTATAATAATTAATTTAAAAAATAAACTAACATTGCCACTTGTTAACTAATGTTATAGAATGTTTTACAAGTGTCTTCTTATGAGTTCAATGTCTAACACATGTTCTTCTTAATATAAAGAAAATAAATTTCTTAGTTTATAATTTTTTTTTTTAAAATTTATCCTAAATCAATTCCTTATTTAATTTAACATGAGAGTTTTTATTATAATGTATATACCCTTAATATTACTTATATTATGATTATTTATTTATTTTGTTTCAAAATTTTATTTTCTCAAAGTTCACATAAATTCAAATAAAAGAGAAGTATAAATATAAATTTACATACATCCTCCTTAATTAATTACATTTACTCCTTAAATTACATTGAGTAATTATCTCTTAATTACTTATATAAATTTAATTATTCCCAAACAAATATAGTAATTAACATTTAATTACTCCTATCAATTACATTGATTCTTAATTGATCCCTTAATTATACTTCCATCAATCTCAATCATTCATTACTCATCAACCAACCATATTCAGAATTTAACCAACTCTTAACAAATCATATTTTAATTAATTAATTATTAAATTAATTTCTTTAAGTAAATAATCCCTTTAATTACTCAAGTAATTATTCCTTCACAATCCCTAAACAATCATACTTATTTAATTATTGAGTATCTATCACTTGATTCATTATCTTTAAGTTTTTAATTGATTAACCCAAAGTTAATCATAAATTTAAATCATTACTTATACTTAATAAATCCCTTAAGTTAATTTCCTTGTATAATTATCCCAACCAAAGACAATTACTTTTCCAATGTCATCTTTCTTAAAATTTTAAATTATGGTGACTTACTTTTAAACCCGTTGGTTATTTTGCATTGAATCAGGAAGACCCAGAGGACCACTATCTCTAATGTTTAATCTAAACATTATTCCTTACATTTCTTATAATTTTATTTTATATTTCAAATTAAGTTTGAAAATAACTTTAAGGATCTAACTTAAAATATCGTACAAATTTGTTTATACAAACAATTCATTTCAAAGAAATGAATTTCAAGAGATTAATTTTGCTTAATTATTTAAAAATTTAAAACTTGCTTTATTTAAATTTTAAAAAGCGGTTAAACACTTCACTTTGGGGTTTAACTCATGTGTACTTAAACCAAAACACAAGTACTTCATCTTTTTTCCTTTCAAACAGTTTAACTCAAATTAAAAAAAAAACTGCTTTGGTTATATATTGGAACTGTTAAACTCAACAGTTAACCCAGGCTTGCTAAAGACCCCAAATCAACTCGAAGCAAAACCAAAATTCACACGAGTTTCCAGCCTGACCCGTGTGTTACTTTGATGTAATGCTTAGGTAAGACCGAGTATTACATACTTGTAGGTAAGGACGTTCTGGAGCTCAGGAGGAGAGCTGAAGGATAGGAACGTATAAAGTGTTTATCCGTTGTGATATATATTGTTATTTATATGGGACAAGTTATTTTAAACTGTCCAGTGTTGTGAAATTCTTGTAACTCTGATGTAGAATGTAAATATACTGATACAGTTCTGCTTTATAAACTGTTATTTATTTGCTATTATAATTTATCCGCTGTGAATGTGAGATTGTGTGTTCCTTTTCTCTTCTTCTTCTTCTATCTCTTTTCTTCTATTCTCTAACCATCTGGAAATTTTCGAGATCGAAATTTCCGGGACGTTACATTTGGTACACTCGATCATCAGAAAAAACCAAAAACCCAAAATTTGGTCAATCCTCAAATTCTCACAATGTACTGATGTCCAAAGAGATTCAGGGAGAAAGATCTTAATTTTTTTTTTGAAATTTATCCTAAATCAATTCGCACCCTCAAACTAGGCTTTCCAAATTTCAATGAGACGACCGGCCTTTCATTCCATTGAAAGACGCATCATTAAGAAGAAAGAAAGGGATAGAAAAGAGAAAAGAAAGAAACAGACAACACCAGAATCTCGCAGCGGAACGAATAAATTATATTATATCACATAAACATTACATAGTATCATATACATCAGAGTTATACAGCTAATAAAACACAGACTAGACAGTTATAAACATCTGTCTAGCAATTACAATTCAAGTACATCAGAGATAAATAGATACAACTCAAAACATAGCGGAACCACTCTATATATATCTAGACGCTGAAGCCTCTTGCTCCAATTCCTCCTCCAGAAATTCGTCAAGGCAATCCTGAATCACTTGACTACTCATACATAATATGAGTACCCAAGAGTTTAATAAAACAGAAAATAAACACTCGGGTCAGACAGGGGTCTGGTGTGAGTAAACGGGTTTAAAGTTTCTTAACTGTAGAAAATCCTTTGAAAAGAAAAGGTATCACGTAAGACTTCCCACACATAAACATGGAAAAGTTTTTACCTTACGCTAGCCAAAACATTTGATAGGAAATCCGGTGATATTATAATAGAGCCTAGGGTTTTCAAAATAAAATACAGAAATAGCTGGAATGCTTGCATCTCACGTTCCAACATAGTTGGGCACAATCAAAACCGTACAGGCACTTATTGAATTTTGGATTCCATCAATGGCAGGGCTACTGGGGTACCGCCCGTCACAGTACGTGTCCTATATCACCGTACCAACGTTTAACTATTTAATTATGTGACGACCCAGAATTTTGATTAATTAAAATTTGTATATTTAATTAATTTTAAATATTAATAAGTGAAATTTATTAGTCGAATAAATTTTATTTTGAATAATTGGATTTAATTGAAGAATTAAATCAATAATTTAATATGTGAAAATACAGAAATAATTGAAAATTGAGTTAAATATGATTTAAATGATTTGTAAAATTTTATTTTATCATATTGGAGTTAGAATGATGTTATAGAACTTTTAAAATCGAATTAAAAGTTTATTTGTGAAAATTAAATATTTTAATATTTAATCGACTAGTGAAATTAGTCAATTTTCGAACAGTTTCAGAATTGGACGAAACAAGTTCCATTGGATCCGTAATAGTTTGTTATTACCGGATTTCAATTTTCGTAGCAATCGGAGTTATCGTTTGACCGTGGCAGCTCGAAACGCATCGAAATTGTTTTAATATTAATTTGGCGAGTTAAAATAGTCATTTTTCAAACAGTCTCGGATTTTGACGAAACTAGTTTCATCGGATCCGTAATGTGATATTATTGTAAGGTTTCAAATTTCATGTCAATCGGATTTATCGTTTGTCCGGTGCAAGCTAAAACGCCTAGAAAATCGTTTAATCGGTTTAATTTTAAATTGAACGTTTATTGCTATAACTCGCACAGATGACCGAATTAGCTCCCGAAACACGTTCCATTGTGTTCGGAACGCGGGGTAAACCTTAGAAACGCCAACCGGCACGCTTCGTTTGGAGGTCGGAAAATCCGGGATGAATAGTGTCGCGCGAATTTTCTATAAAAGGCCACAAATATTCATTTTTGGAAAAGAATATCAACCCTAGGGTTTCATCTCTTCAGGCCGCCATTTTCTGAAACCTATGGCCGAAAAATTTTCACCTTCTTCCTCCAATTTCTTCAAATCCGTAACAATTAGCGGAAAGCTTCAACTACAAAGTTGAAGAGCACGTTGAGATCTTGATATCCAACGGCTATGATAGTTTAACTCGAAGTAGATCGTGAGATAATTGGCAGCATTCGTCATGAAGTCGCGCACGCTTTTCGACGCATTGGAGAGGCCGAGTTCACCAAGATTGCAGCCGAAGATAGTGGGGGTGATGAGCTTTCGCGTGGTGGTGGTGTGATGGAGTTTCGACAAACGTGGTGATCGCAAAATGGAACCCTAATTCGCGAGCATTGGGTTTGTTTGTTCGTGGTAGCCTGGAGATTAACATGCGTGTGGAAGAAATAGAAGGTGCGGTCACGATTGCAGGGGATTGAAATCAAAGGTTGTGATTAGATTTAGGTTTGAAAATTAAATATAAGTTGTATATTTATTAAGTTAAAAATTCGTGTAACTTTGAAAAATCATATCTTTTTCATACCAGGTCGAAAACGCGCGAAACTAGTTGCGTTGGAATCGTATGGACGAGCACTACGCTATGGAAATGGATTGGATTCGTTTGGAGTTAGTGATAATTTCGGGTAAAATTAAACGTCCATTTAATTTTATTCGAAATAAATCGCTAAAACGAAATTTAAATCAAGGTGAGAACTTCTCACTCAATCGAATCGGTTTCGATTTTAATTTTAAATAGTTAGATTTTAAAATTCTTGAATGCATGTTTGAATGACGATTTTTATCTATTGATAGTTAAAATAGACATTATGCGCCGTTAGTAAGCGGATGTTATTTATTAAAAACATATACCGCGAATATTTCATAAACAGTGAAATTGGTATTATTTATGTACTTAGAATTGATTTCCCGCATTATATAGCGGATGAGACCCTATTGCGCCGTCTATTAAGCGGATAATATTTTAAATCCCATATACCGCGATAATTTCGTACTGGAACGGAATTGGTATTGTGCTAATGTTAACGCTCAAATTTAAACGCTAACACCCTGGTGTATAAAATGTGATTGTGAAAGCACCACCCGTTCGTACGGGAAACAGAAATAAGCAGAAAGTATGCAGAAAAACAGTAAGAGACACAGTATTTATAGTGGTTCGGCTTATAATCCAGCCTACGTCCACTTTAATCTTTTTATCACTAGTTTGATTACAATCCTTTACAAGATCTTTCAATTACAACACACTTCAAGTTATAGGATATGTAAAACAAGTAGCTCAAGCTTTGATGTTGACAATCATCTTCAAATCCATGGTGAATGTGGATGATTCCTTCATGGAGTTCCTTTAGAAGTTTGTTGGATCTAAAAAGCTTTGAAGTAGTCTGGAATTCGGCAGAGTAATGGCGCTTGAAGAGAATGAGCCAAAAGTCCTCCGCATGTTGGAGATGGTTGCATATTTATAGAGAGTTCTGGGCGAAAAAAAAGTGCTAAGTCCTAACTCGTGGCCGACTTAAGATAAGTCGTGTTCGACTTAAGGTAAGTCGTCCCCGAGTCACTGAGCTGAGTCTACGGCAGTTCGCCTTTTTTGAACCCATCCCTAAGTTCTAAGTCGTGTATGAGTTATCTGGCTGCAATTGCTAATTTCCTTTCTTTAGTCGTATACGACTCTTTCTATGCCGTAAGTCGTAGTCGACTTAACTAATTGCAACTGGTTTAAAGCAAGTCTTAACTCGTAGACGAGTTAAGAGATGTGTCTTTAGGTCGTATCCTCTTTAAGTCGTAAAGGTCTTAAGTCGTACAAACTGCAGTTATCATTAAGTCGTAGGCCATCCATTTCGTTAAGTCGTGAGCCGCTTATCTCGTAAGCCTATTATCTCGGGTTCCTGTTTATCTCGTAGAGGCTTAACTCGTGGATGATCTTAACTCGTACACTTGCTAATTTGCAGATCTGCTAATCTCGTAAAGGCTTACCTCGCAAGTAGCTTAACTCGAGTACTCCTTAACTCGTAGACCGCTTATCTCGTAAGCTTGCCAACTCGTAGAGGTCTTTAAGTCGTAGGAAGTTACTGACTCATGTATCCTTTAACTCGTACATGCCTTGAGTCGTACATGCCTTGAGTCGTACATGCCTTAACTCGTGGACCTGTTAACTCGTGAACGAGTTAGGGTTAACATTTGCCCCTCGAAGCACACGCTTAAATCGTAAGTCGTGTGCTTCGACTTATCATAACTCGGTCATGTCGTTTCAAATCCCAACCTTTCTAGATATAAAAGCCTGAGTCGTCCTTCTTCTCATCACTTAACCTTTTAAACCGCTTTCTGCCATTAACGCATCTTCAAACTCTCCGAGGCGATTTCGACCCGATTCATCTCCGATTCTTTCTAGCATCAAACAATCGTAAGCGATCTTGCTTCAAACTTCGACCGTTAACCATTGTTACTTCATGTATTCAGTTCTTCGTTTCTGGCCTGCCCCTTCAAACCCTACGAGTTCCGCCAAATCGATCACTGATGAATTCAAACTTGTTTGGCTTGACTTATGGCGATGTGTGATTTGAGGCGACCTGTAATGTGATAGATTTAGGTCGTTGTTTATTGTGAGGTTATTAGGTTTTCGGGTTGGGAATTGGAGAGGAAGGCAGGTTGGTTGAGAAATTTGACTGAATAGAGTGAAGAATTGTCTCATATACAACCCAGAGATTCTCCATGCGACCTAGCGAATTCCATGAATCGTAGCCGAGATAAGACTTAAAGGATTTCCAGTTGATTCGCATCATAGCCTTTTTCTTGTTCCTCGAGTTACGACTTAGGACTTAGGGGATTACCAGCTTGATGCGTTGACGACTTAGGATAGGAACGACTCATCCCTTGAGTCGGTTACGACTTAGTACTTGAGTCGGTTTTGACTTAGTACTTGAGTCCGATACGACTTAGCACTTGTGTTTTTTAGGATCTGCTTAAACCTTGAATTGTTGCAGTGATGTTGAACTGTTGAACTTTGATGCCTTCTTTTACAAATTACTTTGACTCGCAAGCTAACAACCTGTCCAATACAACATTTACAGAAAAACCGGGGCGAATATACTGCCATTGATCGCCCTCTTCGAATGACAGATTAGCTAATAACAGTCATTAAACTTAAACAGATTGTGTGAATGAAGTGCT
This sequence comes from Allium cepa, assembly GCA_030765085.1. Lineage (NCBI taxonomy): Eukaryota > Viridiplantae > Streptophyta > Magnoliopsida > Asparagales > Amaryllidaceae > Allium > Allium cepa. The sequence goes on along the minus strand of CM060937.1, from coordinate 758,875,344 downwards.
CAACTTATTAACTTCAAGTAAAATACTAAAGCAATACTGAAATAGTCAATTAAAATTGACCAGCTCGCATTAATATTATACTTGAACTAAAGACTAACAAGTTCTGAAATTTTTGTAATCGATCAATCGTCGACTAGTCTTATTTCAGTTATATTTACTTGTTATTTTTTATTAGTTTTTTTTTTTTTGCACAACACTTCACACTTTTTTAGGAAACGTGCACCTTCATATTTGAATATCCAGTTGTTTGTGTAGAATGACTTCTCAGGAAGGTGATGCAACAGTTCGGACTGGAGAGGTAACTGTTCTTCCGGCTCCACTGGTTAATCCTCCCGAAAGAGCTCCTACTTCACTATCATACAAAGTTTTTCGCCAGTTGTGTGCTCAGTTTGGAATCGTTGAATCAGATGCCATTCTTCCCGAAAGAAATAACACTGCCGATATAGCTCCTTCTGGCTTTGTGACAATTAACCGGCAAATGTGCCTAAGTGGAGGCATTCCTCCTTTCAACGACTTTTTCCAACAACTTCTTCGTCAACTGGCCATTGCTCCATCCCAGCTACACCCCAATGGCTATGCCATTCTAATGGGGTTGTGTGTGCTTTTTAGGAGAACACTTGATCGACTTCCAAGCTTTGGTGAAGTTTGTTATCTATGCTCTTTTACTCGGACTAAGGATCATCCTTCCATTACTGTTGTGAGGAGCGCCCGAAACCGCAAACTGATTGTTGGCCTCCCTGATACTGCTCACGGGTTTTTAACCCAATTCTTCTATGTTCGTTGCCCTCCGGGGTTTTATGGTGTGTGTAGAGTTGGAAGTAAGGGCGTTCAGCTTTATTCCTGACACATGTTTTCCTTATAAAATCTTTTCATAGCCTGAGTAGTTAGATGTTAATTTCCCTTTTTACTTTTCAGCGCTTCCACCTCCTTCTAGAGACCCAGGCTATAAGCAAATTTTTGAAAGATTGAATGCTGTGCCAGTAGAAGAGAGGAGTATAAAGTTTTTGCTGAGAGATGACTTTTTACATCAATACGGGCTTCTTCACTCTTCTCGCTATACTCAGCCTCGTGAAGCCCCGACTGAAGTTCCCGATTCCCCGACTGAAGCATCGGATGCCCCCGTTACTATCGAACAACCCTCATCAAAAGAGTCTAACATCGAAGCTTCATTGGTGAAATGTTCCACCCCTACCGACATTATGGGGTCATCTAGTAAGACGGCACTTGCCCCGATTGAGGAAGAAGAAGAACCTTCACAGCCTCTCGAGGGATTAGCTGATGTAGGAACTGAGAAAACAAGTCTCACCGAGCATGATGGTGACGATGTTTATGATGGGTTGAGCGACATAATAGTGACCTCACAGGAGCTTTTTAGAGATGACGTGTCTAAAACTATCTCTCCTATAATTGAGGCGACGTCCCTTCTTCGATTAACACCAACACAAACACCAACTCCTCATACCCAAGCTATCATCACCTCTACACCAATGAGTGGTTTGTAGCTTAATGCGCGTAGCTTGCACATCACACAACACTTAGGATTTTTTTGGCATTTGTTCATATTTAACTTCTTTTCTCCGGAAGTTTCTAAGACTTGCTATTTTTGCCTTTTCAGATTCCTCTATGGGGCGCAGCGGCAGCGGTTCTTATTACAAAGACTTTCGACGCTATGGAGGGCGTGGCAGCTATGATTACAAGCAATACTATACCGATCCCAGAGAGACCAATGAACAGAGAGCTGCGCGAAAAGCTGAAGAGAGGAGAAGGTATGAAGAACGTCATGAGGGAGCGGGCACGCGACATGAATCCTTCCCAAGGGATGATGATTCCCATAAACGTAAAACGCACGATGATAGGGGGAAGAGCCATATTGAGGATTCGAGAAAGCGGACCAAACTTGGCGAGGAGCACGTGCCCGTGACATCTGAGAGACCTGGCGCCTCAGTTTCTATTGACATCCCTTCCAAATCTCCTGCTCTTGAAGGAAGTGCCATCCAAACACTTCTCAACAGGCCTTCATACCATGTTGAAAGGGGCCCCCCGACCTTGCAGAGCCGATTCCCGAACTGGTGTTTGAGGGGGGTACGCTTCGACCTTGATTTGGTCCCCATCGACAAAGAAGCTATGTACAGAAATCTCGATGCTGTCAAGCTTGATATCGATAGAATGTCTGGATGGCAAAAGCTGGTTGATGAACTTCAAAGAGTTAATCGGGCTAACATCGAAGCAATGCTGACCATGGAAAATGACAAATCAGAATGGCAGAAGATTCTTGATCAACACAACGCTGAGATGAAGGAGATAGCCGAATACAATGAAAAACTCGAAGCTGAAGTAAAGCAGCTCAAAGATGATCTTGCCTCTTCTACTAATACTTACACCCAAAGAGAAGAGGTATTGCAAAAACAAGTGCGAGATGCGCACGCCAGCCAGAGGGACGCTGAAGCTAAAGCTGAGAGGTTAGAACAAGCTGTAGAGAACCACCGCACTGATGTCACCCAGTTGCAGAATAAACTGAGCGCCCGGGACATGGAGATTGAAGCGCTAAAAGCCCAACTTGCTCAGACCGAAAAAGATCGAGATGAGGCCATGGCTGGCAAAATTGCAGCCGAAGAAACTGCTCAGACCATGGAAACCGATATCAATTCAACTTTATTCGATTTTTATGTACACTGTGTCTTGGGACGCGGCAGCCTCTCTTTTCTTGGTCCTAAGTATGAAATCACCCTGGCCGAGGTGTGGGAAGCTGCTCTTAACATGTTTAAAGACGCCGGGTATGGCGATGAAGATTTTGAGGCGCGTTACCTGGATGAGGAAGCTCGCGCTGCTCTTGCGAAGGGGCGAGAACAACTTGCCAGGATGAGAACTGGAATGGCGGAAGAGGAACGTTCTGGAAAGGAATTAACGCTTACTTCCTCTGTCCAACCTCCAGTTTCTCCTGTGGTTGACATCACGGGTTCTAGCTCCTATACTCCGCCTGCAACTAAGACAGTAACTGAAACTACAAGTGCACAAGGCGGGGATGAAGGTGGTGAAAGCAACGAAGCACAGCGATACGAAATCAGCCTCAGAGATCCAACTGCCCCAGGTAAACTTGACACCGGACCAGCCCAAGTGGTGAACTGCTCGTTCGCTCCTTGTGAACTTGACGATCTTCTTGATTATTTTTCAAATGTCAATGAATTCCCGACTTTTGATTATTCCTCAAATGTCAATGAATTCCCGACTTTTGACGAGCCGTCATCCCCTCTCTTTTCGAAAGATACTGATATTTTAAGTTTTTTCTCCTTTGTAGAGAAAGCACCGAGTCAAACTCAAGCTTCTTCTCCCCCGGTGATCCTTCCTCCATCTCTTCAAGTGGCGCCTCCTTCTGCCTCGCAACCTGGGTCACAAGAAGAACAAATAGAGGCTCTTCACGGCTTGGATGATCCCATTGCTTCACAAGAGCAGAAAGATGAAAGGCCTGAGGGAGGTGACACATCTTCAGAGCGAACTCCCTCTGACGAGATTGTTCTATCTAAACTTGTCACTCCCGGGAGTGAGTCTTCCTCAAAAAGAAGAAAAAAGAAGCGTGGGACACCAAAGAGGAGGGGGAAGATAGTCACCACCACTGAAGAGGAGCTGAAAGCTAGACCGGTTGCGCCTTCCTCTCCCACTTCCCTTATGCCCACCGACCGCCCTGATAAGCTGATCATTCGGCCGGGTAAAGGGTCTAAAGGCAGCAAAAAGAAGTGAAGATCTTCAGTTTCTAGTTTTTTGTGTTTTGCATGTACTGGCCGAGAATTGTGCGGGTACCGGCCCCCGCTTTTCTTTATTTTGAAACCTGTACCTGCATTGTAATTGAATAAAATGATTCCTCGTTTGTACAAACTTTTGTTTGAATTAAAGAATACATTTGTTATTCGTTTTGGCATGAGTTTATTTGATATTGCAGCGAGCTTATGGTATGTTACTTGAGCGTTACCTTTTGCTGGTTTAGTTATACCATATCGTGTGTAATTATACTATATTGCCCCCATTCCATAAGTATGCTGCAATATTCTATACCTCGAGGGGACTTGCACTCTTATTTGCTAAAGAATAATTATTTTATTTTTATTTTAAAAAGAATTCTTGTAGAGTGCAACCCCCTTCATATGAGTTTCTACGCGCCTTGTCCTTTGAAGAAATCACTTCTTTCCTTTTTGCTTAAGTACATTTTCTTTTTTACCGAGTGATTTCTTTTATGTAGCAAAGCGGACCTCTGAAGGGTACTTTAACTCCTTTTCTCTTCTTCTTCTTCCTTTTTTTTTTTTTTTTTTTTTTAAAAAAGATCATTTTCCAGAATAGGTAAATTATTCTTCCTTTGTGAGTTAAAGCATGCCCCTGATGAGGATTTTTCTTTTTTATATATGGAAAGTTGTACCTCTACGGAGGGATTTTTTCACGTTTCAACACTTGGAAGTTTTATTTCAATCTCGGCGAAACGTGTACCTCCAAAGAGTTTTGCCTTAGAAAGCTTTTCCACGTTTCAACACTTGGAAGTTTTATTTCAATCTCGGCGAAACGTGGGCTTCCGAAGAGGTCTTTCTTCTTGATTGTGCCTCCGAAGAGGTCCTTATTTTGCTTGTCTTTCAACTCCGGTGAAGTGAAATTCCGAAGAGCGGCTGTTACACTTCAACTCCTGGTGAAATATGCCTCCGAAGAGGTCTTTATTTTATTTGCATTTCAACTTTGGTGAAGTGAAACTCTGAAGAGTAACTACCCCAACTCTTGGTGAAATGTGCCCCTGAAGAGGTCTTTATTTTGTTTGCATTTCAACTTTGGTGAAGTGAAACTCCGAAGAGCAACTACTTCAACTCTTGGTGAAATGTGCCCCTGAAGAGGTCTTTATTTTGTTTGCATTTCAACTTTGGTGAAGTGAAACTCCGAAGAGCAACTACTTCGACTCCTGGTGAAATGTGCCTCAGAGAGGGTTTTCATCGCCTGGAAGTTGCTCTCTCATGGTTGGAGGGTCATGACTCCTCCAATCTTTTTTGTTGAGTAGAGAACTTTCTTTTTTGTGGCATATGACCCATTAGAGGTCTTTTATCCTCCGAAGAGTTGTGCCTCTGAAGAGGACTTGTGTTGCTGATGATGGATTTTGGTTGTTTCCTCGTCTTCTTGCTTATGCCTTTCAATTCCTCTATTTTTCCTTTCCAAGTCGTCATTTCCCCTTTTTTGCAAGTAGCTGGTTTAATCCAAGGAAGTATACTTCATTGACAGGCAAGTTCGTGAGAACGGGCACTAGCTTCCTAATTGGATGTTTGTTTGTTCAAACAATCTCAATTTATTAGCAAGGGCTCGTTTTTACGAAATCATTAGCCGTTCAATTGAAATATTTCCTATCTAGGATTTGAATTCAGGTTTTTTATGACTTGAAATTTGTTTGTTGAATGATGGAGTGAATTGCTCGGTCTTATTATGTGCAAGTTTTACTTCCATTGTCTGCAAAAATTTAAATCGACATTTTAGCAATACATTCTATGTACTTTTTATATCGAAAATAAAGCAAACATGTAATAAAAGTAAGGAACACAAGATTTATAGTGGTTCGGCCAAAAATCTGGGCCTACATCCACTTTATATTCATTCATCATTCACTTTCATCAGTTTTACGATTGCTTTCAATTACAAGAATCATACATTCACAATTCTTTTTACAATATTTCAACAAGAATTTCAAGTAAAATATGGACGCAAATGATTGCTGTTCCATGCCCTTGGAATTTGATCTCCTTCAACAGTAGTGAGTTTGAATGTGCCGTCAAGAAGCTTTTGACCTATCACATACGGTCCTTCCCAATTGGGCCCAAACACACCTGTCGCGGTCATAATTCTTTTCAGGACTAGATCTCCGATTTCAAAGCTGCGTTGGCGAACTTTAGAATTGAAATGTCTGGCTATTCTTTGTTGATGAGCTGCAACTCTGAGTTCTGCTTCTTCTCTTTTCTCATCAAGAAGATCTAGTGCTTCAGATTGCAACTTTTCATTTTCCATTTGACTGAAGTGGATTCTTCTATGTGAAGGGATCTCTGTTTCTACCGGAATCATTGCTTCCGACCCGTATGCTAATGAAAACGGAGTATGCCCAGTTGCAGTTTTGTGGGTAGTTCTATATGCCCATAGTGCTAGTGGTAGCTTATCGACCCAACCACCCTTAGCTCTTTCAAGTTGCTTTTTGATGGTTGACTTGATAATTTTATTTACTGCTTCCACTTGCCCGTTTGCCTGCGGATGAGCTACTGCTGAGAAGCTTTTCAGGATTTTGAATCGTTTACAAAAATCTTGGAATTCTTCACTTTCAAATTGAGTACCATTATCTGTAATTATCTTTTGAGGCACACCGTATCTGCAAATGATATTCTTAGTCACAAAATTTATCATCTTTTTGGAGGTGATGGTTGCCAATGGTTCAGCTTCAGCCCATTTAGTGAAATAATCTACAGCAACAATGGCATATTTGATTCCAGATTTGGAGGTTGGTAATGGTCCGATCAAATCTATTCCCCAAATTGCAAACGGCCACGGACTGGTCATTTGTGTGAGTTCAGTAGAAGGTGCTCTAGGAATTTTGGCAAATCTTTGACATCTGTCACATTTTCGAGAGTAATCTGCAGCATCTCGATTAATTTCTGGCCAAAAATATCCATATCGGAGAATTTTCTTTGCTAAAGTTTGACCACCTGAATGATCCCCACATTCTCCTCCATGTACCTCTGATAGGATTATTTTGGCTTCTTCTTTGGATACACATCGAAGTAGTGGCATTGAGAATCCTCGTCTGTATAATTGACCATCCTGGATTATATATCGAGAAGCTTTTCTCAGTAGCTTTTGTCGTTCTTTAGAGTTTTCTGGTAAAGAGCCATTGAGTAGATACTTTGTTATTGGAGTCATCCATGATTCTTGCTCTTGCGACATACTCATAACCCAATCGATATCCATTTCATCAACGCTTGGATTTGACAAAACTTCCACTGGAACTAACCCTAAGGATTGGGCTTCGCCAGAACTTGAGTATTTTGCGAGAGAATCTGCTTTCATGTTTTCTTCTCGAGGAATATGACTTATCGTGTAATGGTCGAATTCACATAAAAGTTCCCAAGCCTTTGACACATAAGCGGGCAGATTTCCTCCTTTCGTTTGAAACTCCTTCTTGACTTGGCATACTATAAGCTGAGAATCACTGAAGATCTGTAACGCTCGAATGTTTAGTTCTTTAGCAATTTTCAAACCAGCAATCAGAGCTTCATATTCTGCTTCATTGTTTGTTGAAGGAAATTCTAATCTTAGCGCATAGCATAATGACCGGCCTTCAGGAGTTTCAAGAACAATTCCAGCACCTGAACAGTAATCATTTCTTGCGCCATCTACAAATAACTTCCATTGGATTGGGGAGTTCTCGATTGTTTCTTCCTCGCTGTTACCCTTGTCTGTAAATTCTGCAATAAAATCTGCCAAAGCTTGTCCGTTGATCGCTTTTCTAGGATGATAAGTGATGTCATATTGGCTCAATTCAATATTCCACTTTAAAAGGCGGCCCGAAGTCTCGGGGCGAAACAAGACTTGCTTTAAAGGTTGATCAGTGAGGACTTTGATAGGATGAGCCTGGAAATATTGCCTCAACTTTCTTGAGGCAATCAATAGACAATAGGCGAGTTTTTCCAACTTGGAGTAATTCATTTCTGCCCCAGTGAGTCTTTTGCTGATATAGTAAACTGGATGTTGAATCCTTTTGTCTTCCCGTACCAGCGCTGCACTTAAAGCATGAGATGAAACTGCCAAGTATATAAGAAGATCCTCGCCATCGCCGGGCCTAGAAAGTATTGGAGGCGTTTCCATATGTTGAATCAATTCTTCAAAGGCTTTCTGGCATTCGGGAGTCCAGTCAAAGTTTTTCTTTCCTTTCTTTAGAGCGTCGAAGAATGGAATGCATTTATCAGTAGCTTTGGATATGAACCGACTTAAGGCGGCAATTTTTCCATTGAGACTTTGCAATTCCCTCTTTGTTTTAGGAGCTTTGACTTCTTTTAAAGCAGTGATTTGAGCTGGACTAGCTTCAATGCCCCTAGCGCTCACGATGAAACCCAAGAACTTCCCAGATTCTACCCCGAAAGAACATTTTAAAGGGTTAAGCTTCATTCCGTATCTTCGGAGAATTGCGAACATTTCTGCTAAGTGTTCGATGTGATCCACTGCTTTCTTAGATTTTACTAGCATGTCATCAACGTAAACTTCCATAGTCTTTCCCAACTGCGGTTTGAACATAGCATTGACCAGTCTTTGGTATGTTGCCCCCGCATTCTTCAACCCAAAGGGCATAACTCTGTAACAGTAAAGACCGACATCGGTGATAAAGCTTGTGTCCTCCTGATCTGGCTCATGCATCATGATCTGATTATATCCGGAGTAGGCATCCATAAAAGACAACAATTCATGACCCGCTGTTCCATCTACCAGTTGATCGATCCTGGGTAATGGGAAGCAGTCTTTGGGACAGGCCTTGTTTAGATCTGAAAAGTCGATGCACACTCTCCATTTACCATTGGCTTTCTTAACCAGCACTGGATTTGAAACCCAATTTGGATAGGTAGATTCTCTGATGAAATTATTCTCCATGAGCCGGTCAACTTCCTCTTTCAATGCTGTCGACCTTTCTGGACCTTGGATTCTTCTTTTCTGCTTTACTGGCGTGAACTTTGGGTCAATATTCAGAGCATGTACCGCAACTTCTGGGGATATTCCGCACATATCGGCATGGGTCCAAGCGAAAACATCCAGGTTTGCTTTCAAAAAAGATATCAAGGCATTCTGAACTGACACATTAAGTTGTGAACCCACATTCAGCACCTTGTTTGGGTCCTTCAGATCAACGGGCACCGGTATCGTTGTTTCTGCTGGTACCACCCTACTCTCCCCCGCACTGGCCTTTCTAGGATCCATCACTTTTCGTGCCCCGCTATGCTCGCCAGTGCAGGGTCCGCCCTGTAGTTGCTATAGGGTTGGTGTTTTGATGCGGATTGGGGTTGCCGCATCTTTTCCCATTCCTCTCTTCCTTGTTTTTCGCAGCTCTGTCATATAACATTCTCGCCCAGCGTTCTGGTCTCCTTTAATAACTCCTACCCCATTGTCTGTAGGGAATTTAATAGTAAGACACCATGGGGCAAGGACAGCTTTGAATGCAGCAAGAATAGGTCGACCAAAGAAAGCATTATAAGCAGAAAATTCATCTACTATCACAAAAGTCTGCTTGCGAACTACTTTTCTTTCTCCTTCTCCGAGTTCCACAAGCAAGTCAATGGTTCCTACTGGTTGCTTTGGCTCCCCTGCGAAGCCAGCAATTTTTTGCAATGATGCCTGCACTTCAACCATAGGAATCTTCATCTGGTCGAAGGTTTTCTTAAAGAGGATATTACAGGATGCGCCGCTGTCGATAAGAATCCTTCTGACGATGGCTGGCCCAATGCCAGCCGAGATGACCAAAGGATCCAAGGTTGGGGCTTCAATACCGATGGAATCCCTGGTTTTGAATACAATGTCATCATTGAATGTCTTTCGTTGCTTCAAAGGCGTAGTGTCTTCTAGAACAAAAACATTTTCTTCCTCCGGTGCATATTTCAGGGCCCGGGAATACCTTTCCATCTCACCCCAGCTTCTGCCCGCTGGGTGAGGTCCGCCTGTAATGATATTGATAACAGGCCTTCCAGACTCAAAACCTGCATCTTTGCCATTAGTCCCAGATTGATGAGCAGGAGTTTGCTGTCCTTGGTTCGACGAAGCAGGATTATTATTATCATTCTTCTTCACAAATTGTTGTAGTTTATTTTCCCTTAACAATTCTTCAATTAGATTCTTCAATTGACGGCAGTCATCAGTATCATGACCGGGCTGATTATGGAAGCGACAGAACCTCCCACTTTGCACAGCTTTTTTCCCGGTTCTCAAGACTGGGGGTTTAGGATAATTGACAGAATCTTTGGTAGCCAGGTAGATTCGTTCTGGAGTATCTGACAAAGGTGTGTATTCTGATGGCTTGAAGGATCTATGCTTCTTCTGATTATTCTGTTGTTTTCCATTGTTGTTCTCCCTCTTCTGTCCCACAGACTCATTTTTGCGTGGAGCATTGGTGTTAGCTTCAACCTTTTCCAATGCTGCTTTTGTCGATACAGGGCGGCTCTCCAGACGCATGAACTCGTCTGCTTTCTTGTAGAACTTTTCGAGAGAGCTTGGTTCCTTCATATTCAACCATCTTCCAAACTCACTAGATTTATCTATGGCCCTCATCAAATAGGTCAAGACCATGCGGGGTTCTGCATTATCCACCTCAGCTAACGCTATATTAAAGCGATTTAAAAAAGACTTGATAGTTTCCCCCGGATTTTGTTCCAAACCGGATAACGACATGATGTCTTTTGCCTTTGAAGCATATAGCCTAAATTGCTCTTTAAATTTCCTGGTTAGGTCTGAAAACTGATCGATGGACCGGACAGGTAGTTTTGTGAACCAAAGCAGAGCTACGCCTTCCAAATATACGGGGAAATATCTGCATTTTACTTCATCTGAGGCTCGGGCACCAGTCATATGCCAATCATACTTATACAGAAATTCGTTTGGATCACTTGTCCCCCTATAAGCTGGGATAGTTGGAGGAGCAAATTTTCGTGGGAATTCAGCCTTTAGAATTTTTTCAGTAAATGGAGTCTTGCTTGGAGCAAAGCCCCATTCTTTCTCATCTTCGACTCTTTGCATGCTCTCCTTCATAATTTGGCGAACCATTCCAGAGAGATATTCTTCATCATTGCGAGCCCTAGATCCGCCAACCTCAGGAAGTATTTGCTCAGCGGGGTTAGTGTCCCTTTCGGAAACATTCCTTTCTTCAGTTTCATGAATATTACCAGCAAAATTCCTTTCATTAGCTGTTGATTGACGGTTTGCCCCGAGCAAATCGTTCAACTTATTCAGGATTAAGGCGTTTTGGGCATTCTGGGCTTCCATTTGCACATTTTGAGCATGTATCTGTCTGTTCAACCCCAAAATTGCGGCATCCAACTCTGCTTTCGTAACCCCAACAGTTGGAGTAACTTGATTTGGTATTGGGGAAGCGGAGGTTCCCTCTTGAACGTTTGCAGATCTCACAGATTTACTTTTCCTTCCAGGAGCCATGATTTCGGATAGACTTCTGGTTCTTAAAGAAACTTTACTACAAATCTTCCTGAAGCAATGATGATAGATGTCCTGAGTTCAATTCTCAGTGAAAGCACCAAAATGTTAACGCTCAAATTTAAACGCTAACACCCTGTTGTATAAAATGTGATTGTGAAAGCACCACCCGTTCGTACGGGAAACAGAAATAAGCAGAAAGTATGCAGAAAAACAGTAAGAGACACAGTATTTATAGTGGTTCGGCTTATAATCCAGCCTACGTCCACTTTAATCTTTTTATCACTAGTTTGATTACAATCCTTTACAAGATCTTTCAATTACAACACACTTCAAGTTATAGGATATGTAAAACAAGTAGCTCAAGCTTTGATGTTGACAATCATCTTCAAATCCATGGTGAATGTGGATGATTCCTTCATGGAGTTCCTTTAGAAGTTTGTTGGATCTAAAAAGCTTTGAAGTAGTCTGGAATTCGGCAGAGTAATGGCGCTTGAAGAGAATGAGCCAAAAGTCCTCCGCATGTTGGAGATGGTTGCATATTTATAGAGAGTTCTGGGCGAAAAAAAAGTGCTAAGTCCTAACTCGTGGCCGACTTAAGATAAGTCGTGTTCGACTTAAGGTAAGTCGTCCCCGAGTCACTGAGCTGAGTCTACGGCAGTTCGCCTTTTTTGAACCCATCCCTAAGTTCTAAGTCGTGTATGAGTTATCTGGCTGCAATTGCTAATTTCCTTTCTTTAGTCGTATACGACTCTTTCTATGCCGTAAGTCGTAGTCGACTTAACTAATTGCAACTGGTTTAAAGCAAGTCTTAACTCGTAGACGAGTTAAGAGATGTGTCTTTAGGTCGTATCCTCTTTAAGTCGTAAAGGTCTTAAGTCGTACAAACTGCAGTTATCATTAAGTCGTAGGCCATCCATTTCGTTAAGTCGTGAGCCGCTTATCTCGTAAGCCTATTATCTCGGGTTCCTGTTTATCTCGTAGAGGCTTAACTCGTGGATGATCTTAACTCGTACACTTGCTAATTTGCAGATCTGCTAATCTCGTAAAGGCTTACCTCGCAAGTAGCTTAACTCGAGTACTCCTTAACTCGTAGACCGCTTATCTCGTAAGCTTGCCAACTCGTAGAGGTCTTTAAGTCGTAGGAAGTTACTGACTCATGTATCCTTTAACTCGTACATGCCTTGAGTCGTACATGCCTTGAGTCGTACATGCCTTAACTCGTGGACCCGTTAACTTGTGAACGAGTTAGGGTTAACAGCTAACATCTTTGGATGCAGGAAAATAGGTTGGAGGGATCCAACTGGATTCCTTAACAGTATTTATTTGATTATGGATATTTTGATATTCGTTGATTATCATATCGATATATGATATCGTTGTTGTCGTGATTGACTATTTGGTATGTTGCATCATTGGGGCAAATTTTCGAATTTTAAAAGGATTTTTAAAGTGATTTTTGAAAAGTATACGTTTATAAAATATTTTTGGAATTGATTCCTTTTAAATAAATAAACGTTATAATTTTAATGTTATAAAAATTATGATTTTTGAGAAATATAGTTAAAAGTTGATTTTTGGAAATATAGGGTTAATGATTTTATAAAATAGTTTAAACTGGGATTTTTGAATTTATTATAAAAAGTTTAAATATAGGATTTATAAAATTTGATTATTTTATAAATCAAAATGATGAAATTATAAAGGAGTTTAAAGACGTTTTAAAATAATAATATGAATTGATTTATATAAAAGATTTATAAATTGATAATTCATAAATTAAAATATTGGAATTATAAAACGAGTTTTTATAAGTGTTAGAATGGATTGTGAACGAATTCCATAAATGAATGAAATTTATAGAACTATAAACGGTGAAGTTATAAATGGAATTTTATAAGCAGTAGGTTTATAAAATTTGTAAAATTATTGAAAGAATAGATTTGGGTAAATAAACGAATCTTATAAGTATAAGATTTATAATTTGGGAAGTTTAAAAGAACGATTTTGCAAACAAATAAATTATAAGCATTTAACTTATAATATGGACTTTTGGTTTATAATTGAGTTATAAATTGAATAGGTTAATAAAGGAGATTTATAAAAGGAGGTTGTTATAAAACAAATAGAAATGGAATTTATAAACGTTGTTTTATAAATTCGCAAACGACTTATTTTGATAAATAAATTGTTATAACTTATTTATGGAGTTATATTCACGTTTTAGACAGTGAATAATCCTTTATAATAAAATGTATAGAAATGATGAAATTTGTTAACAAGGTATATTCACGTTTTTGAATAGTGAATAATATGTTAAAGAAAATGTTTTGGATGTGATATTTTAAATAGAATTAAAACGATCTAACGATGTTTTAAAATGTGTTGAGATTCGAAACCATAGATTTCAACATTCATCGCTGAAATAGACGTTTTCGAGAAATAAAAGGAAATGGTGGACTATAACACTGTTGTTATAGTAAATGATTTCCGAAAGGAAATGTTTTGTATAGTATTGGGATTTATATATCTATTTTAATTTCGAATCCCTATACTGGCGATTTTGGGCTGTCGTAACAATGTTTTACGCAACATTCGTTTTGGCCCAAATAAATATGTTTAAGAGAATGATTTCCTTAAAGAATGAAATATATACTTAATCTCGATTTAAGTATATTGAATATTTTCCAAGTGTTGAAAATAAATGGATTTGAGAATTACTTAATAAGTAAGTATGGAAATGTTTTCCAATAAGTGAATATTTTGAGAATGTATCTTTTTGAAGATAAATTGAAAATGAATATTTGAAACCTATTGAAAATCGTATATCAGTAGATATTTTGAAATGTAAATTCACTATGGAATTTATAAAAGAAAAGGGGAATTTGTTTAAAAATAAATATTGATTTATTTTTGGGGTATTGAAATTTTATAACTTGTAAAGATATTTTTGGGAAATAAATAATTTGAAAAATTATTTGGAATCGGGTGATGTTGTGCATATCCATTGATAGTTCAATAACCGACTATCAATATTTACCTTTGAAAGGTATTTGTTGTGATTTGTTTGAATTTGAATGCCACACTTATTTTTGAATAAGCGCTCACTATTCAGGTTAGCCGGGAAAGGACCTTGGGGTCGTATAACCCATTTCGAATATGTGATTCGACGTTATGGATAGAATTTGAAGTGTATCGACCCGGACTTCCTACGCCCAGGAAGACGTATCGTTATTGAAGAAAGAAAGGGATGAGAAAATAGAAAAGATAGAGAAGAAAGAACAACAACATCAGAATCTCACAGCGGAACGAATAAAATATAATATATCATATAAGTATTTACATAATATACAACATCAATCAGAGTTATACAGATAATACATCACATACTAGGCAGTTATAAACACCTGTCTAGTTATACAACTCAATACACAAAACAACACAGAGATATCAACACAGCGGAACTATATATATATATATATATATATATATATATATATATCTCTACAACGCTGAAGCCTCCTGCTCCATTGCTCCTCCAGAATTCATCAAAGCTAACCTGAATCCCGTGGCTACCCGTAAAAATTTGGGTACCCGAGAGTTTATGAAAAAACAAAAATAAACTCCGGGTTAGACATGGGTCTGGTATGAGTAATAGGTTAAAGTTGCTTAACTTTGAAAATCTCTGAAAAAAAAGGTATCACGTAAGACTCCCCACGAATAAATATGGGTAAGTTTTTACCTTACGCTAACCAAAACATTTGATAGGAAATTCTGTGATATTATAATAGGTCTAGGGTTTTCAAGTAAATAGAAAATAGCCGAAATTGTTACATGATTAAATTCCATCTACTAGCCACAAAAGTGGGTAATACAATCAAAACCGTTGGCACTTATTGGATTGTGGATTCCATACAATGGCAGGGCTACTGGGGTACCGCCCGTCACAGTACGTGGCCTAGATCAACGTACCGAGGATCACTCCCGACCCCCTGCAACACAAGGCCGGAACCATTCCTTACTGAACAGTCCCGAACAAGATAACCCTGCAGTTGGTGTACATTCAACCGCCCACAAAGCCGAATAAAAAGGGACATCTAGACAGGGGAAAATCTTGTCCTGCTTGGGCATGACCCACCTAACCTTGCTGCACCTCCCCTGTTTTAGCCATTCCCGGTTGATGAGGCTTGAGGCTACGATTACCTTTATAGAATGCATTTCTTAGAATGCTCATCGCCCACCTGACGATGTGTTGAAAGCATACAATCCGTACAAGTTCGTTCCGGGTTCGAACGAAACAGAAGGCATTATCTCGCTACACTCATTTTGGAATCACCCTCAGAGTCAACGACGACAACCCTTGCACTCTGAATCTTCATCTTCACTTCAGATTCACGACCTATCGTTAATTTGGAATCGATGTGGTTTTCGGATGTTCCAAATAGGAAAACCGATCCCGGTCTCATCGAAATCCAAAACGTGTCTTTTAGGGCCAAGTTGTCTATTTAGTCTTAAACGCTTAATTCAAAATCATCAATACACACACAGATAGATAATTCATAATATCACAGTAGATAATCATAACATCATCATAAACAGATAATCAAAATTATCAACCCAATCAGATAATAATATACTATCATGCTTAAACAAACATCCAAGTCACCTATATATTATTCATCTCATATCTGAGTTCACAACCATCAAATGAAATATTAATTTCATTCATCCATAAGCAATGATTTATAATCTTACCATTTGTAATTAATTTACAATGAATTAAATTAACTACTTCTATCTCTAATTAATTTAAAGTAAACTAAATTAATTACTTCATCTATAAATCCTGCTTATACAACCAATAATTAAATTTATACAAATTAATTAATTAATCTCTAGATATTTATCTTGATTAACTCCTTTGATTAATCATTTTCTAATTACAGTAAGTAATTAGTCTTTAATAAATTTTACAAACTAATTATTCTAAATCATTCCTAGTAATTAACTTTTAATTACTTCATTTATAATTAATTACATTACATAAATTAATCTCCATATTATTAATTATTTCTTAATTAAACAATTCTTAATTTACATTATTAATTATATTAATTGATGATCTCCAATTCAGATTAAATTACTTTATTAATCACATTAAGTGATTAATCTTGTATTAGACATAATTATTAATCACCTTTGATTAATATCAACCAGTAATTAATTATCCTTAATTACTCAATAATAAATTAATTATTCCATAATTAATTATCTCCATTAATTAATCTTCTGATTAATTACACAAGTAATTATCCAAATTACTTATTAACACGTCATCTTTCACTAATTACATTCAGTAATTATCATTAATTACTTTCTTGAGAAATTGTGCTCCATTGCATACACTAAGTAATTACACTTATCAATTTATCAAAATGATTTCCTTAAATTAATTAAAAAAAATTAACTAACTTAAATTAATCATCTTATTAGTTACCATAAGTAATTAATCTCTTCATTAGTTTTATCAAGTAATTACATTTAACAATTTACAATAAATTATTTAATTAATCTAATTAATTATCCAAAATTAATCCTATATATAAATTAATTAATAACCCTTAGTTTATTATCTACATTACTAATAACAATTCTTAATTTATTCCTTAATAGGTCTTTAGTTATAAATCAATTTAAATTATTTACTTAAATACATAAGTCATTCCTCAATTACCCTATTATTCTAAAGATAATTTATTCCTTAATTCATTAACATTACATTTTAAATTTTAATATCATTTGAATTGAAGATTCAAAATGATTATAATTAAAATCTTTTGAATAAATGTAAATAACATTTACACATGAATTTACAATAAGAAAATCTTTTAAATTAAACTACTTGAATTTTAATTCAAATTTAAATTTCCAAATTACATTAATATTTAACTTGCAAACCTCAAGTTAAACAATTTATTTATTTCCCATTCAAAAATCTTTAATCAAAGAATTTTAAAAATCAAGTTAATTTTTATTGAAACAAATTACTTTTCAAAACTGTTTTATTTGGTCTTATTCATAATTAAAGCTGAGTTAAGCTTTCAGATTTTGAATTCTAAGTAAACTTGAATTCCTCAATTTATCTTGATTTAAAACTTCGATCTAACTTTCTTTTGACAACTAGAATTAGGAACTCGATTCTTAAATCCAAATCTGTTTTAAACTTTAAAATTCAAATATCCATTTGAATCAAAAACTTTTAACAAAAATCGAATTTAACTGCAGCAACATTTTGTTTCAGATCTAATTTTAAAATCTGGAAATTATCAAGTTTTAAATCTGAAACCCCTTTAAATATTTTAAAACTGCATTTTAGATTCAAAATATTAATTTGAATTTATACTTCTAATTAGATTTAGACTTTGTTAAATCTTAGTTGACAAACTTAAATTCAATTACATCAAGATTTCAACTAACTTACAATTTAATTTGCTTTAAATTTAGTTTAAATTTAGAATCTACAGGCAGTTTATACAACCTGTAGCAAATTCAACTTTCACCTGAGACCAAAACAAATTGCTTCGGGTCAACTGCCTCCCTACTTCGAGTAAAAAGGCAAATAACCCGACACTTTCCCCGAGCCCAAAACCTGCACACTAAAACTGAGACAAATCAAACCTGGAACCATCTAAATTACCAAACCACTTTAGTGCTTCGAGTCCTCCAACACCTTGCTTCGAGTTACATACTCGATTGACTCGAGTGATTTCCCAGTTCAAAACTCTGCACCTAAAAAATCAACACCACCATACTTCACTGGCACGGTGCACGTGCACCGTGGCCCCAGCCAACTCCGGCCATCCCCTGGCACCCCCACACGACGCCAGTCACCTCCAGATCCTAACACAACCCTCAGAAGCGAACCACTTGCTCGAAAACAAAAACAAGCCTTCCCTCTAAAACCTGGAAACACAACAAGCAACAGCCCCAAAACCTGTAACCTCACCCCTCTTCAAACTCCGACCACCGGAGTACCACCGCCTTTGGCTACAACTTCTACCATGTCCCCGCAACCATCCCCCAGAGTTCCATCGAACTCGATCCTTTCTTGGCCCCGAAACGATCAAATTTCCAGCCATAGTCAAAACTTGGTCTAGGAGATAAAACTAGCTACCATCGTCACCTCCGGTCATAGATCAACTTCCTGACAATTTTCCTGGCCTCACCGACCATCCAACTACCTCCAAAACGAACCTCAAGCCCTCCGATCAACTACACTTCCAGAGGCAACCCAAAATGCTCGAATTATTCAACCCAGTAAAGCATGTTCATAACTCAACTAAAAATGTAATTTGAGTTTTAAAAATCCTAATTTTGATTTAATAATCAGTTCATAAGCTTGAATGGATAATTTATGACATTCGAAATTATCACTTGTATTAGATTTAGACTGCTCCTAAAGTTTTACAGAGCAATCAATTTTGTTTAGCATGAGTTAAATTTTAAAATTTACTTTATAATCAACAAAACATATTTTATTTAGATGCTTTGTCCTAACAATCAATAGGTTGATCAATAACGATTTTTGAATTAACTCAGGCTTTTGAAAATTTTAAACAGAGGCAAACTCCAGATACCATGCAGGCTTCATTTCATCATGGTATAATGCAATGCATATACAAACAGGCATCTCTGCTATTCTTCATAAAACTAAATTAACTTATGTTATTTTAAGACATAAGTTACTCACAGCAATGGAAAACAAAGCAAGTTTATAATGGAACAGTTTGGATTTGCAGGCTTAAAACATGCAGTAATTTCCATTTCACAATAATCCAGAGTAAAAAATGAATATATAAATATTCATTCAATATATTCAAGCATTCAAATATTTGCATGTAACAGATTTTAAAACTTAAGAAATTTAAGAGTGTTACTCACCAGTGATGGAGATGGACAAAGCACTTTTATTTGTAAAACTTTGGATGTCAAAACAGGAAAATGGTTTTCTTTGATTTTCCTGTTAAATTCATCTTGTTTGCAGTGATGTATTATTATTATACAAAGCTTCAGTTAAAAATAAAAAGGCTTGCTATGTTGAGTTGAACGAATAACAATATAAAAGAGAACATGATATATAAATAGGAAAACTGTTGAACAGCTGTAGGTTACCATATGTACAAGTTTCACTTGTTTTGATATGGGCAGATTTTTGTATCTGAGAGGTACAAATTTATATTCACTTGAATTGACAAAATTATGTGCTGAGATGAGAGTGATTAATACTTGGTTTCTCTATTAGTTGACATAAGTATGATTATGTACAGCTGCAAAAAAAGATATGCATGTGTGTAAGTGTACAATGTGCAGACTAAAGTTTTAGCTTGTATATGAAGCTACATGTTTATAAATATTTGTTTTATTGTTTCTAGTTCGAACTATAATGTACATCTTAGCGAACTGTTATTTTCATACTTTGACTACTTCCATTTGACTAGAATGAAGATATTTTATTTTGCTTTGCATACTTGTTTTTTTTTCTTTCCTATTCTTGCCTGCATATTTGCAAGCAATCCTACATATGTAAGCCCCTTTTATTTTGTTTTCTTAACTTAGCTTTACTTTTACTATGAATTTATCCTAAGTATTTAGTTCTATTTTCTAACATGTGTTTCACTTTTATTTTTCTTTTATTTTTTAACATAGACTAACAAATATTTGATTACTTATTATTATTCTACTTTATACTTATATTAATATTAATAAATGTTTATTTTAATTTGAACATCTTAAACCTTTATTTTAAATTTCCAAATCATAACTTTCATTCAAACACACAAATATAATTAAAGTTGAAATAACAATTTTATTAAAAATTCATTTGTAAAGATTTACAATATTAATAGAGCTCATTATTAAGTCAAAATGATTTATAAAAGAATTTATCTCTTTATTAATAAACTACTTATTTTTATCGAGCTAAATTTAAAACAAAATAAACAACCCTTTTTCTAAATTTAAATGTAAGCTAAAATTATTTTAAACAAACTAAACTTAAATCTTGAGTAATTTAAAATCATATGATCATTTATTAAATAACTTAATATCAAATTTCTAAATTATCAAAAATATTAGAATTAGAAACATGTCTATTTATTAAATTTAAAACAAAGATTTTCCATGTACAATATATATACAGATATATATACATTATAAATAGAAGGCAATTTGATTAACTTCTAAAAGATAAATTATCAGTTAAATATTTATTTAAAAGAAGATTAATAAATCAATTCATCTATTATTCACAAATATTATCAAATCAATTTAATTTTTAATGTAGATTATTAAATTGATATTGTCCCAAATTTCCGGGATATCACATTCTTCCCCCCTTAAAAGAATTTCGTCCCCGAAATTTAAAACAAAGGTAATTTAATAATCCGATTAAAAATTTAAATTTTAAACACAAGCATATATCAACATGAACTAACAATCATAGCAACCAATCCATCCAAACAAACAAATCTGACTATCCAGACAAAATTCTAAATAGAATTTTCTCGAGTTTCCCCAAGTATAAATATCGGGTTACTCGCCCTATAGAATCCAAACAATCAATACTACTACTAAACTACAGAGTTCCCACTCATCTAAATCTACAAAACAAATCAGAATATCAGACCAAACTCAAGTCTTACTCAACAACTACAACTCCCTGAACTGCTGACTCTAAAATCAAAGATAGATCTTGATGCAGCTCAGAACAGAGAAGAAATGCAACCAAAATTTCTAACAAGGATGAGTCGTACACGACTCATAGAGAGGTTAAGTCGTACGCGACTTAGGAAGGCAGGGTTAAGTCGTTTCCGACTTAATGGTGCACGGGATAGCAAGTTTCGAGTTAACAACAATTTGAACCGCATAAAAGAGGCATCGGGTTTGAGTCGTGCGAGCTTGAGTCGTATACGGGATAATGGAACAGGGTTACGACTCAAGGGAAACTTGGAGTGTGCATACTTGATGAGTCGTACACGACTTAACAACGTATCCATAAGTCGTGACCGAGATAGCATCAAGAAGGAGAAGGATTCAACTGATGGGAGCTTGAGTCGAAGGAAGGATGTTGAGTCGCTGAAGTTATGAGTCGTGAGTCGTAGGTCGTTGCCGACCTAGTATGAGTCGTGAGTCGTTTGTTGTGATGAGTCGTGTACTGTTGTATGTTGTAAGTCGTATGTCGTGAGTTTTAAGTCGGTATGTAGTGGATCGTGTTGCATTTTAGGTCGTTACCGACCTATGGGTTGTGAGTGTTGTATTTTAGGTCGTTACCGACCTAGGGGTAATGTTGAGTCGGTCATGTATATGAAGTGTTGGGTCGCATACGACCTATGGTGAGTCGTCTTAAGGTCATATGATGATGTATGAAGGTCGTGCTTGTTAAGTCGGCCAGGGTTGAGTCGTTCTGGAGTTGAGCTGCCTTGTGTTGAGTCGGCCGCGACCTAAGTTAGGTCGTAAGTCGTCGCCGACCTAAGAGTCAGGTGAGGGTTTGTGTGTGTTGAGTTGTGAAAGCTATAAATAGCGCGTGTGTTGTACATTTTGAGGTTGTTGATTTTTGAATAAAACTCTCTTTTGTTAGCTTTGTGCTTTCATACCAATTGGTAGTTGAGTGTAATCTCCTATCTCCACTTACGTCATTCGAGTGCGCTCGAATCCACGTTTGTTGAAGCCGATTCACGGAATCTAGTGCGCTAGATCAACGTGCGAAGAATCGTAGATCTTTGAACACGGTATAGTGCGCTATCAACGTGTTTGAGATAGCTAGAGTTCGGTATCTTTGGATCAACGAACTTGGGCATTTTGGTATCTTCAACTCACCGATTGCTACATTTCATCGATTGAAGTTTTGTTTGATTAATCCGCTGCGTCATTATTGGTATCAGAGCCATACTTAGCCAATCATAGCTAAGTTTGATTCTTGGAGCCAAGTTTTTGAAGTTTTTGAAGTTGGAAGGAGTTCATCGTGTTCATATTGAAGTTGCATCAAGTTTGGAGAGTTTGATCCATTTCATTTTGGATCGAGGAGTTGGATTTTGTTTGGATTTTGAATTGGTGATTTGCGCGCCAAAGTTTTGAAGGTTTTGGAGTGAGCCGAGGCAAGTCTTGACCGAGCCAAGCAAAGTTGTGAAGAGTCAAGGCCGAGACAAGCATTGCCGAGACAGTTGAGCCTAGATTGCCTTATCGTGTGAAATTTTGAAGTATTGTGTTCAACTTGTTGAAGTTGGTGAAAATTTTAACCATGCCACCAAGGAGAGCTAATCGTCATCAAAACGTTGAAGCTTTGTATCGTAGAGAAGAAGCCGAGCTTATGGAACAACGTATTAATGAGAAATTTGATGAAGGCATTGGTAAATTGGAGAGATTGATGAATGATTTGAATCAAAGGAGGAGATCACCAAACTCGAACCATGGAGGAAACCGAGTTTCGCCATTGGTTACGGAAGCGAGGAGGGTATCACCACATTCTTGTAGAGATAGAAGAGAAACATCAATTTCATCACGAAGAGATCATCATGACTATGCACATGAAGAAAGAAGAAGTCATCGAGAATTTGACCATGAAGTATATAGAGATGAAGAGAGACATAGTCAAAGAAGCATGCATGAGAGAAGGGATGATGTTAGTCGAGATCGATGTAGGCGTACCTTTGATTTTGTTGAAGAGGGTGATAGAGCAAGTATTCCTTATAGAGATCGAGACCAAATTCGAAATTCTTACCGTGATGTGGAGGATGATCGTCGTTGGGAGTCGGGTATGAAAATGGAAATTCCAGAATTTAAAGGCGGGATGGTTGCTGAGGAATTATTAGATTGGTTGTCTAATGTGGAGGAAATCTTTGATTTCAAGGAGGTGCCGGAGAATAGAAGGGTGAAGTTAGTTGCTACAAGGCTGAGGGGAAGAGCATTGGCATGGTGGCAGCAAACTAAACTTACTCGAGAACGAATGGGGAAGTCAAAGATAGAATCTTGGGAGAAGATGAAAAAGTTGATGAGATCTACTTTCTTACCTTACAACTACCAGTCACTTATGTACCAAAGGTTGCAGAATCTGAGGCAGGGGACAAAGTCTGTTAGTGATTACGCTGATGAATTTTACCAACTCATTGCCAGGAATGATATTATGGAGACAGAAGAACAGCTAACTGCTAGATTCATTGGGGGATTGAGAATGCAGATCCAGGATATGGTTAATATGTTCGATCCTAGATCAGTTGCGGAGGCACATCAGAAAGCGTTAGCTTGGGAGAAGCAAGGAAGGCGTGGAGGTGGTGTGTTTACTAACTCTAATAATCAAGCAAGGGGTGCTGGTGGAAGTTCTAATGTTCCTAAACCAGTTACAAAACCAGTGGTGAAGGAGGTTGAGAAGGCGAAGGCTAGTAGTGTTTTCAAATGTTATAATTGTCAGGAGTTGGGTCACAAAAGCAACGAATGTCCGAAGCCGAAGAAGAGAACCATGGTTGCAGAGGTTGAAGCAGATGATGGTGAGGAGGCAGAGTATTCAAATGTACCTTATGTTGAGGAGGAAGAAAAAGTGTCGGGTGATGAAGGTTGTAATCTTATGATGAGGAGAAGTTGTTTGACACCTAAGCAAGAGGAGGATTGTAGTTGGCTGAGAAGCAATATTTTTCAATCGACATGTACTATTCTGGGGAAAGTCTGCAAGTTTGTTATTGATGCAGGAAGTTGTGATAATATTATTTCTACAGAAGCAGTGAGAAAGTTGAACTTGAAGACCGAGAAGCATCCTAAACCATACAAGCTTGCATGGTTAAGAAAAGGGGGTGAAGTGAAAGTGTGTCGAAGGGCTTGTGTTAATTTTTCGATTGGGAAGAAGTACAAAGATGAAATCTGGTGTGATGTCGTAGATATGGATGTTTGTCACTTATTGTTGGGCAGACCATGGCAGTTTGATAGAGCAGTTCAGCATGACGGTCGTGCCAACAGTTACAGTTTCATGTTCGAGGGTACTAAAATCACTTTGGTTCCCAAGAGACAGCAACAGAAGGAGAGCAAGCTAGAAGAGATTGAAGAATTGAAAACTCTGTTGACTTTGAAGGAGTTTGTTAAAGAAGTGGAGGAAGAACCGGAAGTGTTTTTGTTGATTGGGAGAGAGAGTAGTGAAGAAGTTGAGATTCCCGAAGAAGCAAAGCCAGTTTTGGAAGAGTTTGAAGATGTCTTTCCAGAGGAGTTGCCAAAGGAGTTACCACCACTTAGAGACATTCAGCATCAGATTGATCTTGTTCCGGGGGCAGTGTTACCACATCGACCACATTATCGTATGAGTCCGAAGGAACATGAGGAATTGAGAAGGCAGGTGGAAGAGTTGCTTGAACAGGGTCGTATTCAGGAAAGTTTGAGTCCATGTGCTGTGCCAGCATTGTTGGTACCCAAGAAGGACGGAACTTGGAGGATGTGCACTGATAGTAGAGCTTTGAATAAGATCACTGTACGTTACAGATTTCCTATGCCAAGGTTGGATGATTTGTTGGATCAGTTGAGTGGGGCAACTATATTTTCAAAGATTGATTTGAAGAGTGGTTATCATCAAATTCGTATCAGACCTGGAGACGAATGGAAGACAGCTTTCAAAACTAGAGAGGGGTTGTACGAATGGTTGGTTATGCCATTTGGTTTGTCTAATGCACCTAGTACATTCATGCGGGTGATGAATCAAATTTTTAGACCACTCATTGGAAAGTTCGTCGTGGTTTATTTCGATGATATTTTGATTTATAGCAGGAGTACGGAGGAACATGTTCTACATCTGAGGGAAGTGTTGCTTATTCTTCGTGAAGAACAATTTTATGCTGCTACAAAGAAATGTGTGTTTATGACACCTACTGTTTTATTCCTGGGTTATGTTGTTTCAGGGAAAGGTATTCAAGTTGACCAGAGCAAAGTTGAAGCAGTCAAGAATTGGCCACAGCCAAAGGCAATTACAGAAGTGAGAAGTTTTCATGGGCTAGCGTCATTCTACCGAAGGTTCATACCACACTTCAGTAGCGTGATGGCTCCAGTGACTGATTGCATGAAGGGTAAACAGTTTGTGTGGTCAGAGGAAGCGGGGGTTGCCTTTGAGAAGATTAAGGAATTGTTAACGTCTGCACCAATTCTTGTTCTACCTAATTTTCAGTTATTGTTTGAATTGCATACTGATGCTTCGAAGGTTGGTATTGGAGGAGTTCTGAGCCAGAATGGAAAGCCAGTTGCTTATTTTAGTGAGAAACTGTCAGGGGCAAAGATGAGATACAGTACATATGACGTTGAATTTCATGCTGTTGTTCAGGCTGTTAAGCATTGGAGACATTACTTATTTCAGAAGGAATTTGTTCTTTACACTGATCATGAAGCATTGAAGCATTTACAGGGACAGGATAAAATTTCAGCAAGACATGCATCGTGGATTGCATATTTACAGCAGTTTACTTTTGTCGTAAAACACAAATCTGGGGTGACGAATCGAGTAGCTGATGCTTTAAGTAGGAGGAGTCATTTGTTAACGACAATGAAGGTTGAAGTGACCGGGTTTGAAATGTTGCCAGAAATTATTGAAGAAGATCCTTACTTTGTGAAATATGTGGAGAAAGTGAAGGATGGGAGTACCGATGAATTCATGTTGGTTGATGGTTTTCTGTTTAAAGGGAATCGTTTATGCATACCGGACTGTAGTTTGAGGATGAAGATTGTGAAGGAATTACATGAAGAAGGGCATGTGGGCCGTGATCGTACTTTGCAGTTGATTTCGCAGTCTTACTTTTGGCCGTCGATGAGAAAAGAGGTTGAAAGGTTCGTGGAGCGATGTCATATTTGCCAAGTTTCAAAGGGGACAGCAACGAATGCAGGGTTGTATATGCCATTACCAGTACCATCTAAGCCATGGGTTGATATCAGCATGGATTTCGTTTTGGGTTTGCCGAGAACTCAAAGGGGAAATGATTCGATATTTGTTGTGGTGGACAGGTTTTCGAAGATGGCACATTTTGTTGCTTGCAAGAAGACAGCAGATGCAGTTCGAGTAGCGCAGTTATTTTTCAAGGAGATTTATCGACTTCATGGTTTACCAGAATCTATTGTTTCTGATCGAGATACTCGTTTTCTGAGTCACTTTTGGCTGAGTTTGTGGAAGATGGTGGGAACGAAACTGAAATTTAGTAGTGCTTATCATCCACAAACTGATGGACAGACAGAAGTTGTTAACAGGTCATTGGGGAATTTGTTGCGTTGTCTTGTACAGGATAATTTGAGAAGTTGGGACATGAAGCTATGCCAGGCAGAATTTGCTCATAATCATGCAGTAAATCGTAGCACAGGATTCAGTCCGTTTCAGATTGTTTATTCAAGTTTACCTAGGGGGCCGTTGGATTTAGCAGTTGTACCACAGTCAAAGAGAACAGTTAAACGAGCTGCTGATTTTGTTGATGAGCTGACTGAATGTCATAAAATCGTTCAGGAACGATTGGAGAAATCGAATGAGAAGTATAAGAAGTCTGCAGATTTGAAACGTCGAAATGTTGAATTTAAAGAAGGTGATTTGGTTTATGCCGTATTAACAAAGGATCGTTTTCCGGTGGGTGCTTATAACAAGTTGAAGGCACGAAAAATTGGTCCAATTGAAGTTTTGAAGAAAATCAATGAGAATGCTTATCGATTAAAGTTACCAGATGATGTTTATACTTCTGATGTTTTTAACGTCAAACATTTAATTCCATATCATGGAGGTGAGATGGTTGAGGAAGAATTTACAAATTCGAGGTCGAATTTTTCTCAACCAGGGGAGGATGATGCAGCTCAGAACAGAGAAGAAATGCAACCAAAATTTCTAACAAGGATGAGTCGTACACGACTCATAGAGAGGTTAAGTCGTACGCGACTTAGGAAGGCAGGGTTAAGTCGTTTCCGACTTAATGGTGCACGGGATAGCAAGTTTCGAGTTAACAACAATTTGAACCGCATAAAAGAGGCATCGGGTTTGAGTCGTGCGAGCTTGAGTCGTATACGGGATAATGGAACAGGGTTACGACTCAAGGGAAACTTGGAGTGTGCATACTTGATGAGTCGTACACGACTTAACAACGTATCCATAAGTCGTGACCGAGATAGCATCAAGAAGGAGAAGGATTCAACTGATGGGAGCTTGAGTCGAAGGAAGGATGTTGAGTCGCTGAAGTTATGAGTCGTGAGTCGTAGGTCGTTGCCGACCTAGTATGAGTCGTGAGTCGTTTGTTGTGATGAGTCGTGTACTGTTGTATGTTGTAAGTCGTATGTCGTGAGTTTTAAGTCGGTATGTAGTGGATCGTGTTGCATTTTAGGTCGTTACCGACCTATGGGTTGTGAGTGTTGTATTTTAGGTCGTTACCGACCTAGGGGTAATGTTGAGTCGGTCATGTATATGAAGTGTTGGGTCGCATACGACCTATGGTGAGTCGTCTTAAGGTCATATGATGATGTATGAAGGTCGTGCTTGTTAAGTCGGCCAGGGTTGAGTCGTTCTGGAGTTGAGCTGCCTTGTGTTGAGTCGGCCGCGACCTAAGTTAGGTCGTAAGTCGTCGCCGACCTAAGAGTCAGGTGAGGGTTTGTGTGTGTTGAGTTGTGAAAGCTATAAATAGCGCGTGTGTTGTACATTTTGAGGTTGTTGATTTTTGAATAAAACTCTCTTTTGTTAGCTTTGTGCTTTCATACCAATTGGTAGTTGAGTGTAATCTCCTATCTCCACTTACGTCATTCGAGTGCGCTCGAATCCACGTTTGTTGAAGCCGATTCACGGAATCTAGTGCGCTAGATCAACGTGCGAAGAATCGTAGATCTTTGAACACGGTATAGTGCGCTATCAACGTGTTTGAGATAGCTAGAGTTCGGTATCTTTGGATCAACGAACTTGGGCATTTTGGTATCTTCAACTCACCGATTGCTACATTTCATCGATTGAAGTTTTGTTTGATTAATCCGCTGCGTCAGATCTTACACATACTCCCTCAGATATACGTGAAACACTCCGAATACCATTTATCCAAACTGACAATCCAATTCTGAAACAAAACACTTATCCAAAATCAAATCTCCGATTATGGACTCCAAATTCCTTCGTCTCTTATCCAGAAAACTCTTCGGACGATCCTGGGCTTCCTTCATCTTTCCTGATCTGCTCAACTCTTGTTGATGTCCTTAGAAACAAACTGAACCAAAGACAAATCAACAAATTGATCTTCCCAAGATCAACCATAACTTAGAACATAAACTCTATTCCAAAATCAGAAAACAGAACTCACATCTCTCGTCCGGAGAGATAAAACAGGTGCACTCCAATCTGGTCTCAGATCCTGAAAAATTTCCTGTAGAACTCTCTAATCCAAATACTGCAACATCTAATTGCTTCCAACTAGAACATCTGCCACCA
Source organism: Allium cepa (assembly GCA_030765085.1). Taxonomy (NCBI): domain Eukaryota; kingdom Viridiplantae; phylum Streptophyta; class Magnoliopsida; order Asparagales; family Amaryllidaceae; genus Allium; species Allium cepa. Next base: position 758,846,711 of record CM060937.1, on the reverse strand, counting down.
TGCTTCCACTGCGCAACTCTGACTGAACAGATGAAAATGCTGATTTATGAACTCAAGCACGGACTGGTCAACACATTCCAAAAATAAAACTGAGAAGTTCCTCCAAAATTCCGAGCTGCTCTACCAAACTAAATTTCCAGATGTTGACAAAACTCTAACTTCCAGAAGACATCTAGAAAAATCTCTGAAACCCCAAAAGAACACCCAAACTATCGCAAGTCACTTTTGCGATCGATACAGCCAAATTCTAAGATACTGCTCTCTTTTTTACAAATCAGAACAGTTTACACCTAGGTGGCCAATCCATCGAAGAAACGGGTCTACATAATTACTTCTGAATTCCATTCCAGAAAAAATGCTAAGCCAGAAGATCCCTTTCCAACACCGAAAACATCCCAAGCTGAATTGCTGCCACAGATGCTAAGATTTCCTATCCAAAGCTCTTCGAGAAACTCGGACCTCAACAAAAACAAAACACCCTGCTGAGCTCAGCCACAATACCGAAGTAGACACACTTCCTTAGCTTGATCCAAAGAAACATCTTCGGAGACATCCATAGTCACCGTGTCTCATCACACAGCTATTACACCTTGATGTATCAAAATATCTGGACTTACTTCTGCCCAACCGACAGATCCAAACTCTAGCTCAACCAAACTCCTACATTCCAAGGATGAACTCCAAACCTTAACAGGTTTCCTTCAGAGATCGATGAAATCCTTTCACCGTCCAGAACTTACTCGAGACAATATTAGGCCTACAGCCTCGACAATTACACTTCCAACCATTGATAGTTGTGTTACACACACCACTACCCAATCTACCTTTATAACTCATATTGGAAAACCCGAACAGGTAACCCAACAAATAGGTAGAAACACACACACACACACACACACACACACACACACACATATATATATCAAAATTACAAATACGCTCTCTCAAGAAGAAATCACTCAAGAGCCTAGGTATTCACTCAACCTAGCACTCTGATACCACTGTAACGACCCCGACTTCCTACGCAAAGGAAGACGTATCATTATTGAAGAAAGAAAGGGATGAAAATAAAAAAGATAGAGAAGAAAGAACAACAACATCAGAATCTCACAGCGGAACGAATAAAATATAATATATCATATAAGTATTTACATAATATACAACATCGATCAGAGTTATATAGATAATACATCACATACTAGGCAGTTATAAACACCTGTCTAGTTATACAACTCAATACACAAAACAACACAGAGATATCAACACAGCGGAACTATATATATATATATATATATATATATATATATATATATATATCTCTACAACGCTGAAGCCTCCTGCTCCATTGCTCCTCCAGAATTCGTCAAAGCTAACCTGAATCCCTTGGCTACCCGTAAAAATTTGGGTACCCGAGAGTTTATGAAAAAACAAAAATAAACTCCGGGTCAGACATGGGTCTGGTATGAGTAACAGGTTAAAGTTGCGTAACTTTGAAAATCTTTGAAAACAAAAGGTATCACGTAAGACTCCCCACGAATAAATATGGGTAAGTTTTTACCTTACGCTAACCAAAACATTTGATAGGAAATTCTGTGATATTATAATAGGTCTAGGGTTTTCAAGTAAATAGAAAATAGCCGAAATTGTTACATGATTAAATTCCAGCTACTAGCCACAAAAGTGGGTAATACAATCAAAACCGTTGGCAATTATTGGATTGTGGATTCCATACAATGGCAGGGCTACTGGGGTACCGCCCGTCATAATACGTGGCCTAGATCAACGTACTGAGGATCACTCCCGAACCCCTGCAACACAAGGCCAGAACCATTCCTTACTGAACAGTCCCGAACAAGATAACCCCGCGGTTGGTGTACATCCAACCACCCACAAAGCCGAATAAAAAGGGACATCTAGACAGGGGAAAATCTTGTCCTGCTTGGGCATGACCCACCTAACCTTGCTGCACCTCCCCTGTTTTAGCCATTCCCGGTTGATGAGGCTTGAGGCTACGATTACCTTTATAGAATACATTTCTTAGAATGCTCATCGCCCACCTGATGATGTGTTGAAAGCATACAATCCATACAAGTTCGTTCCGGGTTCGAACGAAACCGAAGGCATTATCTCGCTACACTCATTTTGGAATCACCCTCAGAGTCAACGACGACAACCCTTGCACTCTGAATCTTCATCTTCACTTCAGATTCACGACCTATCGTTAATTTGGAATCGATGTGGTTTTCGGATGTTCCAAATAAGGAAAACCGATCCCGGTCTCATCGAAATCCAAAACGTATCTTTTAGGGCCAAGTTGTCTATTTAGTCTTAACCGCTTAATTCAAAATCATCAATATACACACAGATAGATAATTCATAATATCACAGTAGATAATCATAACATCATCATAAACAGATAATCAAAATTATCAACCCAATCAGATAATAATATACTATCATGCTTAAACAAACATCCAAGTCACCTAGATATTATTCATCTCATATCTGAGTTCACAACCATCAAATGAAATATTAATTTCATTCATCCATAAGCAATGATTTATAATCTTACCATTTGTAATTAATTTAAAATGAATGAAATTAACTACTTCTATCTCTAATTAATTTAAAGTAAATTAAATTAATTGCTTCATCTATAAATCCTGCTTATACAACCAATAATTAAATTTATACAAATTAATTAATCTCTAGATATTTATCTTGATTAACTCCTTTGATTAATCATTTTCTAATTACAGTAAGTAATTAGTCTTTAATAAATTTTACTAATTAAATATTCTAAATCATTCCTAGTAATTAACTTTTAATTACTTCATTTATAATTAATTACATTACATAAATTAATCTCCATATTATTAATTATTTCTTAATTAAACAATTCTTAATTTACATTATTAATTATATTAATTGATGATCTCCAATTCAGATTAAATTACTTTATTAATCACATTAAGTGATTAATCTTGTATTAAACACAATTATTAATGACCTTTGATTAATATCAACCAGTAATTAATTATCCTTAATTACTCAATAATAAATTAATTATTCCATAATTAATTATCTCCATTAATTAATCTTCTGATTAATTACAAAAGTAATTATCCAAATTACTTATTAACACGTCATCTTTCACTAATTACATTCAGTAATTATCATTAATTACTTTCTTGAGAAATTGTGCTCCATTGCATACACTAAGTAATTACACTTATCAATTTATCAAATTATTTCCTTAAATTAATTAAAATAAATTAACTAACTTAAATTAATCATCTTCTTAATTACCATAAGTAATTAATCTCTTAATTAGTTTTATCAAGTAATTACATTTAACAATTTACAATAGATTATTTAATTAATCTAATTAATTATCCAAAATTAATCCTATATATGAATTAATTAATAACCCTTAGTTAATTATCTACATTACTAATAACAATTCTTAATTAATTTCTTAATTGGTCTTTAGTTATAAATCAATTTTAATTATTTACTTAAATACATAAGTCATTCCTTAATTACCCTATTATTCTTAAGATAATTTATTCCTTAATTCATTAACATTACATTTTAAATTTTAATATCATTTGAATTGAAGATTCAAAATGATTATAACTAAAATCTTTTAAATAAATGTAAATAACATTTACACATGAATTTACAATAAGAAAATCTTTTAAATTAAACTACTTGAATTTTAATTCAAATTTAAATTTCCAAATTACAGTAATATTTAACTTGCAAACCTCAAGTTAAACAATTTATTTATTTCCGATTCAAAAATCTTTAATCAAAGAATTTTAAAAATCAAGTTAATTTTTATTGAAACAAATTACTTTTCAAAACTATTTTATTTGGTCTTATTCATAATTAAAGCTGAGTTAAGCTTTCAGATTTTGAATTCTAAGTAAACTTGAATTCCTCAATTTATCTTGATTTAAAACTTCGATTTAACTTTCTTTTGACAACTAGAATTAGGAACTCGATTCTTAAATCCAAATCTATTTTAAACTTTAAAATTCAAATATCCATTTGAATCAAAAACATTTAACAAAAATCGAATTTAACTGCAGCAACGCTTTGTTTCAGATCTAATTTTAAAATCTGGAAATTATCAAGTTTTAAATCTGAAACCCCTTTAAATATTTTAAAACTGCATTTTAGATTCAAAATATTAATTTGAATTTATACTTCTAATTAGATTTAGACTTTGTTAAATCTTAGTTGACAAACTTAAATTCAATTACATCAAGATTTCAACTAACTTACAATTTATTTTGCTTTAAATTTAGTTTAAATTTAGAATCTAAAGGCAGTTTATACAACCTGTAGCAAATTCAACTTTCACCTGTGACCAAAACAAATTGCTTCGGGTCAACTGCCTCCCTACTTCGAGTAAAAAGGCAAAAAACCTGAGACTTTCCCCGAGCCCAAAACCTGCACACTAAAACCGAGACAAATCAAACCTGGAACCATCTAAATTACCAAACCACTTTAGTGCTTCGAGTCCTCCACCACCTTGCTTCGAGTTACATACTCGATTGACTCGAGTGATTTCCCAGTTCAAAACTCTGCACCGAAAAAATCAACACCACCATACTTCACTGGCACGGTGCACGTGCACCGTGGCCCTAGCCAACTCCGGCCATCCCCTGGCACCCCCACACGACGCCAGTCACCTCTAGATCCTAACACAACCCTCAGAAGCTAACCACTTGCTCGAAAACAAAAACAAGCCTTACCTCTAAAACCTGGAAACACAACAAGCAACAGCCCCAAAACCTGTAACCTCCACCGCTCTTCAAACTCCAACCACCGGAGTACCACCGCCTCTGGCTACAGCTTCTACCATGTCCCCGCAACCATCCCCCAGAGTTCCATCGAACTCGATCCTTTCTTGGCCCCGAAACGATCAAATTTCCAGCCATAGTCAAAACTAGGTCTAGGAGATAAAACTAGCTACCATCGTCACCTCCGGTCATAGATCAACTTCCTGACAATTTTCCTAGCCTCACCGACCATCTAACTACCTCCAAAACGAACCTCAAGCCCTCCGATCAAATACACTTCCAGAGGCAACCCAAAATGTTCGAATTGTTCAACCCAGTAAAGCATGTTCATAACTCAACTAAAAAATGTAATTTGAGTTTTAAAAATCCTAATTTTGATTTAATAATCATGGATAATTTAATACATTCAAAATTATCACTTGTATTAGATTTAGACTGCTCCTAAAGTTTTACAGAGCAAATCAATTTTGTTTAGCATGAGTTAAATTTTAAAATTTACTTTATAATCAACAAAACATATTTTATTTAGATGCTTTGTCCTAACAATCAATAGGTTGATCAATAACGATTTTTGAATTAACTCAGGCTTTTGAAAATTTTAAACAGAGGCAAACTCCAGATAACATGCAGGCTTCATTTCATCATGATATAATGCAATGCATATACAAACAGGCATCTCTGCTATTCTTCATAAAACTAAATTAACTTAGGTTATTTTAAGATATAAGTTACTCACAGCAATGGAAAACAAAGCAAGTTTATAATGGAACATTTTGGATTTGCAGGCTTAAAACATACAGTAATTTCCATTTCACAATAATCCAGAGTAAAAAATGAATATATAAATATTCATTCAATATATTCAAGCATTCAAATATTTGCATGTAACAGATTTTAAAACTTAAGAAATTTAAGAGTGTTACTCACCAGTGATGGAGATGGACAGAGCACTTTTATTTGTAAAACTTTGGATGTCAAAACTGGAAAATGGTTTTCTTTGATTTTCCTGTTAAATTCATCTTGTTTGCAGTGATGTATTGTTATTATACAAAGCTTTAGTTAAAAATAAAAAGGCTTGCTATGTTGAGTTGAACGAATGACAATATAAAAGAGAACATGATATATAAATAGGAAAACTGTTGAACAGCTGTAGGTTACCATATGTACAAGTTTCACTTGTTTTGATATGGGCAAATTTTTGTATCTGAGAGGTACAGATTTATATTCACTTGAATTGACAAAATTATGTACTGAGATGATAGTGATTAATACTTGGTTTCTCTATTAGTTGACATAAGTATGATTATTTACAGCTGCAAAAAAAGATATGCATGTGTGTAAGTGTACAATGTGCAGACTAAAGTTTTAGCTTGTATACGAAGCTACATGTTTATAAATATTTGTTTTATTGTTTCTAGTTCGAACTATAATGTACATCTTAGTGAACTGTTATTTTCATACTTTGACTACTTCCATTTGACTAGAATGAAGATATTTTATTTTGCTTTGCATACTTGTTTTTTTTTTCTTTCCTATTCTTGCCTGCATACTTGCAAGCAATCCTACATATGTAACCCCCTTTTATTTTGTTTTCTTAACTTAGCTTTACTTTTACTATGAATTTATCCTAAGTATTTAGTTCTATTTTCTAACATGTGTTTCACTTTTATTTTTCTTTTATTTTTAACATAGACTAACAAATATTTGATTACTTATTATTATTCTACTTTATACTTATATTAATATTAATAAATGTTTATTTTAATTTGAACATCTTGAACCTTTATTTTAAATTTCCAAATCATAACTTTCATTCAAACACACAAATATAATTAAAGTTGAAATAACAATTTTATTAAAAATTCATTTGTAAAGATTTACAATATTAATAGAGCTCATTATTAAGTCAAAATGATTTATAAAAGAATTTATCTCTTTATTAATAAACTACTTATTTTTATCGAGCTAAATTTAAAACAAATTAAACAACCCTTTTTCTAAATTTAAATGTAAGCTAAAATTATTTTAAACAAACTAAACTTAAATCTTGAGTAATTTAAAATCATATGATCATTTATTAAAGAACTTAATATCAAATTTCTAAATTATCAAAAATATTAGAATTAGAAACATGTCTATTTATTAAATTTAAAACAAAGATTTTCCATGTACAATATATATACAGATATATATACATTATAAATAGAAGGCAATTTGATTAACTTCTAAAAGATAAATTATCAGTTAAATATTTATTTAAAAGAAGATTAATAAATCAATTCATCTATTATTTACAAATTTTATCAAATCAATTTAATTTTTAATGTAGATTATTAAATTGATATTGTCCCAAATTTCCGAGATATCACATGAAGACCGTTGTTGAAGACCGGGTATTTGCGAGAGCGATAGGATGACCTGTCGATTGACTCTGCACCGAGTTGCTCCGGTATAGAGTTCTCCATATGTGATGGGGAATCCGATCAGGATTGTGGATATCCGAATTGCAAGGACTTCTTTGTAAGTGCCTTCGGTTCTGTTCGATCCCGGAACAGACTTGTATGGATTGTATGTCTGACATTACAAATTGAGATAAAAAGCTGATTTCTTTCAAATATATTTCTGTTGGTGGCGGAGAATTTATTCTCTTAGCTTAACACCCTTCTCTGAGACGTACGAGCTCAGAGGTTATGTAGTTGAAGGTTATCAGCAATATATTCCCAATTTGGTAATGTGACATGCTGAGTGTTGCTGTGAAATGATCATTGTTTGATCATTTGTGATATGATCATTTGTTTGATCTTTTATCTTTGTGATCATTTCTATTTATCATTTGTTGACCCAAAGCACAGCTTTTGTATAAAGCGTGGCTTTGTGGACGAGACTTCGTCGAACCTCACACCCTGGAATGGTCAAAACAGGAAAGATGCGGCAAGGTTATGAGGGGTAGCTCCCTTTAGGGTATGTGCATTTCCTTCTGGAACAGGGTGGTATCATGGTATGGAGCCCAGATACTTACTCATGTTGAAACACTTATTATTTTGATGTGATGTTGATTACGAGCGCTCGGATAAAGGTCCCAAAGGACCGGGGGATGGCGTACTCGTGTCAGTAGTTACCCAGTTAGGGGTAACCCGACCTTGTGTTGGCAGAGATCCGTTTTGGTTCTCGGGGACGTCCTTCCAGAGGCGTTCACATGTGGCAATGGGAAGTTCCTTGGCCTGACCATTTGTTGGAAATCCAAAGAAACAATACGATCCTTGTACGGTTTTAGTTGTATAACCTGCTATGGAATGTGGCGGTAACCTGCTATTGAACATAGTAGCTATAGTGGGCATACGATAATGGTCGTATGTTGGCTAAGATTTATATTCTACTTTCGAAATTGTTTTATACACTATGCACTTGTAATAATATCAAATGTTCTTTTTAATGCGTATCAAGCATCTTTGACTATCATAAGGAGAAATCTCCTCCGATTCTGCATTTGCATTGTGTGTGTGTGCGGGAGGCCTTATGGTAGTCTCATTTTTAAAAGCATTGCGAATTGACTTTAAAAATATTCCTCTATTTTGTTTTCAAAGATAAATAAACAGTTTTGAGTTCTCACACCAGTCACATGACTGACTTGGAGTTTATTATTTTCATTCCTAAACTCTGGGTGCCCACCAATTTCCACACGGGCAGTCAAGAGTTAAGGTTTACCAGGATATTCTGGAAATCAGGAGTTGCTAGAGGCAAGATGAATGGCTTGGCGTATTACTAGTATATAGTATTTCTTTTCCGCTGTTGATGTTGTTTGTTGTTGTACACTCTGATGATGATGTAATGTAATGTAATGTAATGTATAAAATGTAATAACTGATATAGTTCTTTGTTTAAAGATTATTCATTTATTTATTATATGTTGTTCTGCTGCGATTGTGAGATTCTGATGTTGTTCTACTATTTTCTTTCCGTTCTATTTTCTATCTTCTTATCTCTTCTTATGTCTTTTTCTTTTTATTAAACATTGAGAATTCGCATTTCTGTTCATCTTGAGTCAATCTATGGAGATTAGTGTATATTCAAGGAGTACGGATTTGTGGGTCCTCACAGTTGGTATCAGAGCATATGGTTAAGCGACAACCATGGCTCTGTTGGGTATTACTCATTAGAGATAGAGTCAGTCGTACTTTAGAATGAGTTGAGTGTAATAATAGCTATGAGAGCGTATTTGTTAGTGAATATAAAATTGTTTTATATTGTGGTGATTGGTTTATTGAATGGCATATGAACCTTCGTCAGCACGGTATGCACAAGTATGCCGAAGGGGTTTATAAACACTTGAATAGAACAATTCGACATAGTATTGTTTTAAAATGGGTAAATGAAATAATTTTACCTTGATCATATTTTTATATATAAAGGAATAATTTTTCAGAATTATTAAAGTGTATGTAAGTTGATTGTTTGGTTGTTGAATAAGATGTTTGAATAATCTAAATAAAAGAATAATTGTATAAGCAAAAGAATTATAAGAATTGAATTATAATTAAAGTGATTTGCAATTGAGAAGTAAACTTATATATATAAGAAATGAAACTATATGAATATATTTATGAATATGAGATGTAAATAAAAATGAATTTAAAGTTAAATGGAAATTTACTTTAGAATTGGAATCTGAATGATTTATAAGTGGGAATTTAAGTTATGTAAAACCAAGTGATGTTTTTAAAATGAAGTATAACTTAAGAGATGTTGAATGAAGTTGATATTGGTATCAAAGTAAATTAATAAAGTTAAATGATAAATGTGAACTTGAGTTATGTAATGAAATTCAACTTTAGTAATTGAATTGAATGAATGGATTAAATGTTAATCAACTGAATGTAAATTAAGTTGACATGAAATAATGAATGTAAGTGTTAATTCATTAAAATCTAATGTTATTTGAAGTTGAATAGTTGAATGAAAATCAATTTAATTAAACCAATTGAAAGCAAGGGAATTTGGTTGTAATTAATATACATTGGTTGTTATATGGTTGTTAGTTGATTGTATATAATTCATTAAGTGTTAATGAAATTGAATTAATGAAATTGGAAGCTAAGGTAATTGAAATCCAATTGGAAATTAAGTGAATCTTAAATAGAATTGAATTTGATTTGGAAGTGAACCAACTTGAATATGAACTAGTGAATATAGACTAAGTGAAAATGAATGTTAGTAAAAAACATCCACTGTTAATAAATCAAATGTGATTAAATTGAAAACCTATTTCATTGAATATTAATGAGAATATGAATGAATATTTATCGGTTATGGATGATAGTTGGTTGATGTTTGAATTTATTGCTTTTACTGCATTTGCTATGTTGGCATATATGGTTATTATGTTGCTATATGTTGTATATCGATACTATTGTCTATATACATGTTTCTCATTTGTTTGTTGAGTGTTTAGTAGGTGTGGATCGCGTTTGCTTCGCATTTGGAGCTCGCTTTCGCGCTATTTTAGCTGTATATGCTCGCTAATAAAATAAATAAGGTACATATCTCGGATTAAATATCGTACTTTTACACTTTTTTCCCTACGGGATGCCTCATCACTTGATGAGATGTATATTTGTGATATATATACTGTCATTTTTTTTTTCGGATCGAGCCGCGCAAAGGAAACTATGGCGAATTTTTTCGAAAATTTAAGGCGTTAGAATATTTTTGAGAAAAATTGGAAAGTTTTGAAAACTATAACTTTGATTTGGAATTGAAAGTCAAACAATAGTAGTTTGTTTTTGAAAAGGTAACTAAATATGATTTGAAAACTTAGTAAAGTATTGTAAGAAATTTAACTATGGATTTTGGGAAAGTTAATGGATTCTGTAACTTTTCTTACTTGATAATTTCGAGGACGAAATTCTTTTAAGGGGGGAAGTATGTAACGATCCAGAATTTTAATTGATTAAAATTTGTATATTTAATTAATTTTAAATATTAATAAGTGAAATTTATTAGTCGAATAAATTTTATTTTGAATAATTGGATTTAATTGAAGAATTAAATCAATAATTTAATATGTGAAAATACAGAAATAATTGAAAATTGAGTTAATATGATTTAAAATGATTTGTAAAATTTCATTTTATCATATTGGAGTTAGAATGATGTTATAGAACTTTTAAAATCGAATTAAAAGTTTATTTGTGAAAATTAAATATTTTAATATTTAATCGACTAGTGAAATTAGTCAATTTTCGAACAGTCTCATAAATGGACGAAACTAGTTCCATTGGATCTGTAATAGTTTGTTATTACCGGATTTCAATTTTCGTAGCAATCGGAGTTATCGTTTGACCGTGGCAGCTCGAAACGCATCGAAATTGTTTTAATATTAATTTGGCGAGTTAAAATAGTCATTCTTCAAACAGTCTCGGATTTCGACGAAAACAGTTTCATCGGATCCGTAATGTGATATTATTATAAGGTTTCAAATTTCATGTCAATCGGATTTATCGTTTGTCCGGTGCAAGCTAAAACGCCTAGAAAATCGTTTAATCGGTTTAATTTTAAATTGAACATTTATTGCCATAACTCGCACAGATGACCGAATTAGCTCCCGAAACATGTTCCATTGTGTTCGGAACGCGGGTTAAACCTTAGAAACGCCAACCGGCACGCTTCGTTTGGAGTTCGGAAAATCCGGGATGAATAGTGTCGCGCGAATTTTCTATAAAAGGCCACAAATATTCATTTTTTCAAAAGAATATCAACCCTAGGATTTCATCTCTTTAGGCCGCCATTTTCTGAAACCTATGGCCGAAAATTGTTCATCTTCTTCCTCCAATTTCTTCAAATCCGTTAACAATTAGCAAAAAGCTTCAACTACAAAGTTGAAGAGCACGTTGAGATCTTGATATCCAACGGCTATGATCGTTTAACTCGAAGTAGATCGTGAGATAATTGGCCGCATTCGTCATGAAGTCGTGCACGCTTTTCGACGCATTGGAGAGGCCGAGTTCACCAAGCTTGCAGCCGAAGATAGTGGGGGTGATGAGCTTTCGCGTGGTGGTGGTGTGATGGAGTTTCGACAAGCGTGGTGATCGCAAAATGGAACCCTAATTCGTGAGCATTGGGTTTGTTCGTTTGTGGTAGCCTGGAGATTAACGTGCGCGTGGAAGAAATAGAAGGTAACATAGTTAACTAATTATTAGTTTGCAAAATAGCTTGAAAATTTTGAAAAATAGATAAGTAGTTGAAAAATAATTATTAGTTTGCAAAATAGCTATTAACATAGTTAACTAATTGTAAAATAGTTGAAGAATGGTTAAATAGTTCCAAACATTGTAGATAATTGTAAAATGGTTGTAAAATAGAAATTAGTTTGTGAAATAGTTGAAAAATAGGAATTAGTTTAGAAAATAGTTGAAAAATGGTTAAATAACTCCAAACCATAAAATAATTTGGCTTTAAGAAAGATAGGTTGTATATATTTAATAGCTTCGAAAAAATTAAGTTTATATCAAAACAATTTATTTAAAATAATCAAGAGCCCAACTGTTCACTCCCCCAACAATTCAATTTAAATCTCCATTTAAATTGACCTAATTCCAATTCAAATAACTCCAAATTCCATTGGATTGATTAATTCTCAATTCAAGTTGAATCAATCTTGATTCCTTTCCCAATTCAAATCAAATTCTAGTTGATTTTAATCCTGTTCAATTTTAAATTTGAATTATTATTAATTTAATTTCAGAATCCAAATCACTTCAATTTAATCCAATCCAATTTCCCATTTAAAAATTTTAAACTTAGACATCTTCAATCACCAATCCAATTACTTCAAACCAAATTCAATTTTTAAACTAATTCAATTAAATCTTGAATTTAAACTATCTCGAATTATAGAAATTCGAGTTAAATTCTCAAAGGTTGGTTTAACTCTTTAAACCAAATTAACCTTTAAATCAAAGTGTTTAATCATTTTAATTGCTGAGCCCAATTTCTCAAAATTCTCATTTTAATTTTTTTTTTTTTTTTACTTATGTATTTCAAGGTTCAATAAGAGTTCAATACAATTTTATTTCAAAATTTTAATTATTCAATTTTACCTTCCAGATTGAAATCAGTTCTTAAACAAGTTTATTTTACAATTTAATTATTCAAATTTATTTTATTTATACAATACCATTCTCAATTTAAAGATTTTTATCAACAATAGGATGGTAACATCCAATTTATTCTAAAACATCCATCCATTTCAATTTTTTTAAAATCTCAAACCCGTTTTGAGATTTCACAAATTCCAATTCAAATCAACCATTTAACTTTCCAAGTTAAATTCCAATTTTATCTTAAAATCTTCAATCCAATTTAACTTCTCTCAAGTCAAATTCAATTTACTTACTCCAGTCAACCTCATTCTCACATTGAATTCCCATTTCAAACTTCAAATCCTTTCCCTTTTTATAAGTTCAAAACTTATATAACTTTGGGTTTTTATATCACATTTCAGGGAAAAATCAAAACTCAACCTTATAGAGTTTATTTCAAATTATCTTTAATATCATGTATATCCATATATATATACATATTTATTTCTTGGCCCTCCCAGCCATGTTTTACAATTTTAAACCACCTTTGGTTTTAAATTTAAATAAATTTTCAAACAACCCAATGTTTGCAATAAGTCCCAATTATCCAATTAATACTTCATTTTCTATTTATTTATTTATTTTTTCATTCCTTTGAAACAAAATTTTCAAATTCTAGGACCAGATTTAGAATTTCATTTCAACCCATTAAATTTTTAATTTAGTCGTATTTTTTTTTATTTTTACTTCATTAAGTTCCAATTCTAGACTTCAGTTTGGTTGTATTATACTACTTCTAAATTTTAATTTTCAATAATTAACAACCAATCACCTTAATATTTATTAGAAGGAAATATTGCTTTATATAACAAAATATACTTTTATATAAAATCATTTAAAATCTTTATATAAGAAAATAACAAGTACGCGGTCATATATATACACTCAACTCATTCTAGAGTACTACACACTCTATTTAATGAGTAATCCTGTAACAACCCGCATATTTATCGATTTAATATTTAAATATTTTATTTAAATATTTTGTCGTTAATCAGATATTGGTCCGAAAAGCTACTTTTTGCAAACGGTCAAATTAGGACTCGAGACCACTTCCATTGAGTTCGAAATGCCGTTTACAACTTTTTTAAGTATAAACTTCGATAGGTTTGGAGTTAGTGAAATTTTACTAACTTTTCCGGCTTTGGACTTTGGGTTAGTTTAGCCTATTAAGCCCAAGTTCCAACCCTCTTCTCCTCACTCTTCATAAATTTCCTAACTAACTCAAGCTTGGGCATTAATGGTGAAGAGAATGGGAAATTAAAACTCCAAGCACAAATTCAATTGCAAATCCAACATTCAACTCCAAATTCAAGTAGAAGATATTGGATTCAAGCTTTGGATTGCTTCTCCTTGCTTCTCCTTGCTTTCAAGCTTCATCTTCATAAATTTTAGTGCAAAGGTGAGATTTTAATCTCACAATTCTAGCCTATAACCATATTGGACTGTTGGGAATGATTCCCTATCATGTTTGCACGCACATTTGCATTTGGTTTGGATTGGATTGGCGAAAAACTCCACTTTTTAGTGTTTTTGGTGAAAAACTGCCCCTAGGTCGTTCTGCCTTTGTTAGGTCGTTCTGTGTGAAAAGTCGCACTGGAGTTAGGTCGTTTCCGACCTTAAAATGGCCTATACCTTTAGGTCGCTCGGAGTTATCTCATTAGGTCGTAGGTCGTATGGACCTTAGGTCGTAGGTCGTTCTGGCCATTTCTAACGTCTTCGGAGTTAGGTCGTATGACCTTAGGTCGTAGGTCGTATGGACCTTAGGTCGTAGGTCGTTCTGGCCATTTTCTAACGTCTTCGGAGTTAGGTCGTATGAACTTAGGTCGTAGGTCGTATGACCTTAGGTCGCTAGGTCGCATGACCTTTATATTTTTAGGTCGCGCCTCTTTTAGGTCGCGCCTAATTTAGGTCGCGTCTCCTTTAGGTCGCGCCTCTTTTAGGTCGCGTCTCCTTTAGGTCGTTGCACTGTTAGGTCGCTCAACCGTTTATATCGTTAGGTCGCAAACCCACTTAGGTCGCTTAACCTTGTTTTCCCTCTAGGTCGCGTGGCCTTTAGACCCTTAGGTCGCGAGCAGTTAGGTCGTTAGACCTAGGTTGCCTTTTCCCCTTAGGTCGTTGGACCGATAGGTCGCTTTACCTGTGCTCACGTTAGGTCGTTCGACCCATTCATCTTTAGGTCGTTCCACTTGCCTATCTCGTAGGTCGCTCACGAGTTAGGCCTATAACCCGTTAAGTCGCGAATACTTTTAGGTCGTTAGACCCTTGAATCGTTAGGTCGAACCCCGCAAGCGGTGGCGTTGCCCCCGCACCCCCACCTTGGGGGGTTGCCACCCCCCTGGACCCCCCTCCGTAGGGGATCTTATCTGAAAAACATTGAGCTGATTTCCTTGGATTTTATTCGCATCCCCGTATGCGATCTTTGTAACTGATTGTTTCTACACTTGCTTATGTGTTTTGTCACTTTATAATATAAAGGTTTCAATACTAGTAGTAAATATCAAAACTCTTTTGACAAACAATTTCAACTCTATTTTTAATAACAAAGCTCTTTTCTTAAACCGTTTTCCAATCTATTAGTATATACAAGCCTTTACCTCACTCGGATGAGAAATCTAATTAAACGACTTAGTAAAACAAGTGGTATGAAACGCTTGCGTTCACTTCATCGGTTAATTCTTGGACTTGTTCGATTGAACCTCTTGTGACAATTTTATTAGTGAAGATTTACAGTTTGTTCGTAAATATTTAAGTTAAGCAAGTGGTTATGGGACATGAAGCTAAACTTCTATATTTACTAGCTTAGTGTAATTGACACTTCTCGTTGATCTTGATGATCGCTTTATGAATTAGACTAGCAATTGTGCGATGTCTCTTTCATTGCAAGGTTAGACTAGACACCACTTGTGTGATTCCATTCACACATACCTTTCTGCTTTTTGGTTAGTCTTGACCTCAATCTGTGTGATTCCATTCACACATGCGGGGTAGCTCCCCATGGTCTTCGGACCGTCATGTGATAGGCCTCTTTCCCTTTTTATGATTTCTGGATTTCTCCTGTTGATTTCTGGAATTTATGTCATTGACTTGTTATGAGTACAAGTTTAGGGTGTGATGCCCTCTTCGAATCTTTGAGAAGATTCTTGTGATATTGATTATCTCTTATTGATTGATCTTCTGTTGATCATTATTTACATACTTATAGTGGTATGTCATTATGGATGTTTATGTTTATGCCATATCTTTTATGTTATATCATGTCATCTAATATTTATAGCTAGACTGATCCGTTTATTATTTTCTTAAATAATACTCGGGTCAGACCGAGATGTTACAGGTGCTTCTGCTTGACTTCTTCCCAGGGATTCATCACTCTGACTTTTGGCTAACTATTTAGATTAGCAGTTTTTGTTGTATACACTTGAGATATAGACTCATAGTTGTATTCTTTTGTATAGCACGTGTTGCTATTCTTTTGTATTATCGTGGATCTTATTGACCACTACTCTGATGTACACTTTCATGTGTTAGTTATATATTCATATCTTCTTCCGCCTTTGTGATATGGATATCTGTGACTGATTTGTGATATGATTATTTCTATGTTTGTTTCCGAAGATTATTTATAGCCACCGTGTGATAAGCAATTACATGGATGGTCGCTCCTCAACAGCCTTATTCTCCGTGCTAGTTGACAGCACTACTCCGGAGTGTTCTTGGCTAGCGTGGGTATAGAGGTGGGGCGTCACAAATCCCCACCAGAGCCAAGGTTCTCGCTTAACCTTTCAGCTCTGATACCAAATGTAACGACCCGAAATTTTCGATCCCGAAAATTCCAGATAGTTATGAAAAGAAGAAAGAGATAGAAGAAGAACAGAAACATCAACAACTCACATTCGCAGCGGATAAAATATAATAATAAATAATACAGTTTACAAAAGAATAATATACCAGTCAATTTCATTTTAATACATCAGAGTTAAATTTACATATATAGACGCTGAATATACACGTTAATCATGTCTCAGATACACTAATATACTACAGCGGAAATACTCCATATGTTAGCCATCCAGCTCGCCTCTTGAGCTCCAGAACGTACCTACCTGAAAATCTGTAATACTCGGTCTGACCCGAGCATTTCATCAAAGTAACACCCGGGTCAGGCTGGAAACCAGCATGAGTAAACCCATCTAACACAAAATACTAGAACAATGCTTACTTAAAACCCGGGGTAACTCGTCTCAATTTACAAATTCAAAATTTTCTATAGACATTGCTTATTTTACACATCAATTCCTAAATATCAAAACTTAGATTAAATGACCCAATTTACTTAAATCATCCCATTCCAGCCTGTTGATTTCACATATCAATCTACAAAGAATCGTAGTGGTTTCGGGTATTTACTAATACCCGACACCGGTCTCTTCAAATTTAGTTCATCTTAACATATGTCCTTCAAGTGAAATGTAATTCAATTTTAAATAAGGGTGTCACCTTTTATTCAACAATTCATTATTAATATAACCACATTATCATTGCCCATCCAATACATCATATCACGAACCATTTCATATCAGGGGTATCAATCAATTCAGGTATTTAAACAATCACTTATCATACATAAGTAAGATAACCAATCACACCATTTCGAATAATTTTATTAACCATAATTGAATTAAATCAATTACCTTTAGGTCCTGCTTATTAATTACAACCTAATTGATTTACCATTCCAAAACCATTTATCTTGGATAATCCTCCCTGATTACTTATCCTTCCATTACGCTAAAATTTTCATCAGTGTCTAATTACTTTCTTTAAGTAATTATACTTAACCAAACTCCATAAAGGTTTATACTTAATTAATCAATTAAAATTAATTAATTGCATCCATTAGCCAACCCAAATTACTCATAAACAGTAATTACCCCTCTATAATTAGTTACCCAAGTAATTCCCTTTAATTACTTCCATTAAGTAGTTTCTTTTTAATTTATTACGTCCTGTAAAATATGAATTTCTTCACTAACCTCATCAAATTAATCTCCAAGAGATTACCTTTAATTAACCAACAATTTAATTTTAATCGGGTAACCCATCCCTTGATTACCCTTAAACCCGATTAATAAACCTTAATTGCAGATTAATTATTATTTTTACCATTAATTAATAAACCTGATTAACACATCTTAATTACCAATTAAGTATTCCTTATTTACGAGTTAAATCAATCATTAGCTATTAGTTAATTAAATCGCTTAATTACCTAACTACTAATCAATCGTTAATTTACTTTAAGTAGTTAACTACAAATTTATTAATCAATTAATCATTTATTAATCCAAACTCTAATTACAATTATAATTTAATTATTCTAAATTTCCTTCTAAAAATAATTAATTGAATGATGAATCATCTTCACTAACCTTTTAAAAAGAATCCTTCCTTAGCTTTGAAAATCAAATTATTATTAACTACAAATCTTTAATGTTAATAATTTATTTATTGTTTTAACTTAAATTAATTACTTAATTATTAAAATGATAGGAGTTCAAAACATCGTTAGGCATTAATTAAGACAATTTAGAACTTGATTTAAAATCTTAACTTACGGTTGAAACATTTCTACTTAGCTTCATTTTTTATATGCAACAATACTGCAGTTAGAAAAAAAACCGAAGACTTCCCCTTAGCTTTGCTCGAGAAGAAGTACCAATGTCTCACCCATAACCCCGACTCCCTTCTCTCATTTTCTCGTACCTATCTTCTTCTATTTGTTTTTCTTTTATACAAGTTTAAGTTCAAAACGTTAAGTAAAAATCAAGTATCAGTAACTCGCACTCGAACCCAACGCAGCAACATCATATACACAAGCATCTCATCAAAAACCCAAACCAGATCATCACTCGTGCACGCGACCACCGTGCACTTGCACGCGCCGCCGTCAACTCACCGATGCCTGAGACGAACACCCCCAAGTCGACCATTGATCACTGTATCGGTCGAGACCACCCATTCCCTGAACGAACTCGCGAATAGAGATTTGATCAATTCGAGCTTCCAGGCCTTAAAAGCTCCGGTAACCATTTCCATATTCTGGCGACGACAACCATCCAGGGGCCTTGAAACTCCCGCCGTGACAACCCTAACTTCCACGCTGACACTCCTTCGCGTACCGTGCCACTCGATCACCTAGGGGAGGCGAAATCACTTCGTTTCCGATCTATTCAAAATCGCGTGCTAAACCCTATTGTTGCCTCAATCCATCACTTACTACAATAGAAAATTAAACGAATATTTTTCCTGACTTCGTAGATCATCAAACTAGCCTCTCTACGAATTTCAACCTCTAAAGTTTGTTGAATTAACAAAAATTGATGAAAATGTAATTTTTGTTCATCTGCAAACTACTCGTACATTTCCAAATTAAAAATTATCAATCTTGCTCTAAAAATCCTATTTTTGAATGTGTATTCTAGATATATAATCAAAATATCAATTTAAGATATTCGAAATTTAATCATATGATCGCTTTCCTTTTTTTTTCTTGCTGTGAACTTTGATTTATAGTATCAATACTCTCCGTCAACCTTCACAACAAAACCCCAACCCTGATTTTAGTTTTAATCAAATTTATTAAATTTAAATCCTAAGTTTTAAAGTGTTTTGTAAGAAGAAACACTAAAATTCCCTATTGTTCTTTGCTTTGTACTAAACATATGGAAGAATAGGTCTTCAGGGATTTCCAGAGCAACAGAAAATTCATAGAGTTTGTTTGTTTAAATTATACAGCAAATACATACCATAAAAACAAGCAAATACATAAATTTAAAACCAAATGTTTCACTCACTTGAAGATACTGTGAACAGAGAACACTTTCCATATTAGAAAACTGTAGTTTGGATCTGCTCTGCGTTCTTCCTGTTCTTGTTTGAGTTGAGTGATGTTTTTTTTAGTTTTGAAGAATGAAGATGTTTCTCTTATTCTCTCGTTTTGCTAAATTGTTACTGAACAAATTTCAATAGAAAAATGGACAAATATACAGAAAATAACAGGATGCAACAAGGAAGGTATTATCTGGCCAGCTTCTCCTTTAAGATTTGATTTTTTTTTCTTGCTTTCTTTCTAGCCTACAATTTTTGACTAAGATATTTTTTTTTTGAATGGAGGCTATTTCGGATGAGAAGATATTAGTAAGTACATTTGTTTTCTTATTTAGTTCACACATAATTATTGTTTACTGATATTTACACATTTGTACAAAGATATTGGCTGATACTTATCTTTGTTTGTTTTTGGTACAAAGATATTTTTGAATATGATGTGAATACTTGTCTTCTTTGTATACTAGATTTACATAGCATCTTTGTTATAGTTTTTGCTAAAAATTATGTATTGTACAAATGTATTTTACAGTTTATTGTTTTCCTAACTTATCTTATATATTCGTGCATAGTAATTATAATATTGTTAGCATAGTTTCTAAACTTTATTCTATTTATTTAAAGTTCGAACATTCATTTATAACATTCTATTTGTATATTTAATATTTACATCTTATATTCATAATTATATTTTATACTTATGTTTTGTATGTTTATGATTATAACCATTTATATTGTTGTATACTTAAGTTTAATATTTATGTTAAATAAGATATACTTAGTTTGATGAACGAATTGGCTGAGTTGACCTACAAAAAGAAATATGCTGCTGAAGTATATTTAGGTAAAAGATTTGTATATTTTGGTCAGAGAGATCTTTCCCATTTGGAGGCTGATATGATACCAATTTTGTGCTTCATTAATGATGCTTGTCTTGTTTCATGTTTACAAAGTAATCCATGTTCAAAGATATTTACATTATGTACAACATGCATCTATTTATATTGTTTCTTTTGTCTTCCATGTCCCTTAAAGTGTGTGTATATATATATATACTGTTCTAGAATGAACTTACGTTCATTCATGTGTTTACTTAACCATAAATTTATTTCAGATATTATTCATTGCTAATATAAATACTTATTCTTATTTCTTTCTAAAGTTAAGCTATCAACATTTAATTGCTTATTTATTATTTAGTTTTATACTTATATTAATTTCATAGTTCTCCCATAATTACATGCATATATATCTGTTTTCAAAAGAATAAGTCTATATTTTAATTAATTAGTCTAAATCCTTATTAAAATAATAAGGTTAAATTTCCAGGTTGTCACACTATAGCTACCTCATGAGGAGGTAGGTTATACAATTGCAATCGTAAAAGGCTCGTATTGTTTCTTTTGATTTTCCAACAAATGGTCAGGCTAAGGAACTTCCTACTGCCACATGGGATCGCCTCTGGCGGGACGTCCTGAGAACCTAACATTACGGTTAGATCTCTGCCAACACAAGACCGGGTTACCTTTGTAACTAGGTAACTACTACACGAATATGTCATTCTCTGGTCCCTTTGGACCTTTATCTGAGCGCTCGATAACTGACGCAGCGGATAATTAACAAAACGATGTGGATCGATGAAAGTAGCAATCGATTGATGATACTGAAATGCCCAAATTCGTTGATCATAAAGATACCGAATTCTAGCTATCTTCGACATGTTCATCGCGCACGATACCGTGAGAGAAGATCTTCAATTCTTCAAGCGTTGATCAAGCGCACTTGATTCCGCGAATCTGCTTCAACAATCGTTGATTCGAGCGCACTCGAATAACCGAAAGTGGAGATAGGTGATTACACTCAACTACCAATTTAAATTGAAAGCACAAAGCTAACAAAAGAGAATTTTATTCAAAAATCAACAACCTTTACAAATGACCCCAACTCGCCTATTTATAGGCTACATCACACCACACAACACCTTACAACACCACCGACCTTCCATAGGTCGTTCACGACCTAACTTCCTTCACTAGGTCGCACGCGACCTAACACCAATACACGACCCAGACACGACTTATCATAGGTCGGTAACGACCTAACAACAGACGCCCCTCAAACACTTAAGTCGTTCACGACTTAAAACACTCGACCCATATTTACAACACTTAGGTCGTATACGACCTAATTACTCATGCGACTTAAGAAAGAAACGATCTACGACTTAATAATTACAAACATATTACAACCCAGCACTCACATTTTAACCTCGTTGCGACCTACGACCTAAGTTAAGTCGTTAACGACTTAAACTCTTAGCGACCTACGACCTAAGTTAACCCGTTTCCGTTAGGTCGTGAACTCGATGTATTTTCCCCTTCTGATCTCTAGTTAGGTCGGAAACGACCTAAATTCTCCTCCTTAGGTCGTGGACGACCTATGCTAACTTTCCCCCCGGTCTCCAGTTAGGTCGGAAACGACCTAAACTTTCCTCCTTAGGTCGTGGACGACCTAGGCCTTCACATTCTGGATTCCAGTTAGGTCGGAAGCGACTTAAATTTTCGTCCTTACGTCGTGTATGACCTAAGTCCTCTCCTTGCTTAGGTCGTGGGCGACTTATGCCTTGAAAACTGATAGTTTGCAATCCTTTACCACTAGTCTGAGCTGCATCATCCTCCCCTGGTTGAGAAAAATTCGTCCTCGAATTTGTAAGATCTTCCACATCCGATTGTTCATCTCCATAATATGGCACAAGATGCTTAACGTTGAACACGTCAGAAGTGTACACATCCTCCGGCAGTTTCAACTTATAAGCATTTTCATTAATCCGTTTTACAACTTCTATAGGACCAATCTTTCGAGATTTAAGCTTATTGTATGCACCCACTGGAAAGCGATCCTTCGTCAATACAGCATAAACCAAATCACCTTCCTTAAATTCAACACTTCGTCGTTTCAAATCTGCAAACTTCTTATATTTCTCATTCGACTTCTCCAATCGTTCCTGAACGATTTTATGACATTCAGTTAACTCATCAACAAAATCAACGGCCCGTTTAATCGTCCCCTTCGGTTGTGGTACTACCGCCAAATCCAATGGTCCCCTTGGCAAACATGAATATACAATCTGAAATGGACTGAATCCCGTACTACGATTCACTGCATGATTATGAGCAAACTCTGCCTGGCATAACTTCATGTCCCAACTTTTCAGATTGACCTTCACAAGACATCGCAACAAATTTCCCAACGATCTGTTAACAACCTCGGTTTGTCCATCTGTTTGCGGATGATAAGCGCTGCTAAAGTTCAACTTCGTTCCCATCATCTTCCATAAACTAAGCCAAAAATGACTCAAAAATCTGGTATCCCTGTCTGAAACAATAGACTCCGGCAACCCATGTAAACGATAGATTTCTTTAAAGAATAACTGAGCAACACGAACATCATCTACCATCTTCTTACAAGCAATAAAATGCGCCATTTTTGAAAATCTATCAACCACCACATATGTAGAGTCATTACCACGCTGCGTTCTCGGCAATCCCAATACAAAGTCCATACTCACATCAACCCATGGTTTGGTTGGTACAGGCAACGACATATATAACCCCGCATTAGTCGCAGTTCCTTTCGAAACTTGGCAGATATGACATCGCTCCACAAACCTTTCCACTTCTTTCCTCATTGACGGCCAAAAATAAGATTGAGAAATTAACTGCAATGTTCGATCTCTACCCACATGTCCTTCCTCGTGTAACTCCTTGATAATCTTCAATCTCAAACTGCTCTCTGGAATACATAACTGATTTCCTTTAAACAGAAAACCATCAACCAACACAAATTCATCAGTACTTCCTTCCTTGACTTTCTCAACAAATTTCACAAAGTAAGGATCTTCTTCAATCAGCTCTGGCAATAATTCAAACCCTGTCACTTCAACTTTCATTGTCGTTAATAAATGACTCCTCTTACTCAAAGCATCAGCCACACGATTGGTTACCCCTGACTTGTGCTTAATGACAAAAGTAAACTGTTGCAAATAAGCAATCCATGATGCATGTCTCGCGGAAATCTTGTCCTGTCCTTGCATATGCTTCAATGCCTCATGATCAGTGTAAAGAACAAACTCTTTCTGAAATAGATAGTGTCTCCAATGTTTAATAGCTTGTACAACAGCATAAAACTCCACATCATGCGTACTATATCTCATCTTTGCCCCTGATAACTTCTCACTAAAGTATGCAATTGGACGTCCCCTCTGACTCAACACTCCCCCAATTCCAACCTTTGATGCATCAGTATGTAGCTCAAACAATGTCTGAAAGTCTGGTAAAACTAGAATTGGTGCAGACGTTGACAATTCCTTGATCTTCCCAAAAGCAATCCCAGCCTCCTCTGTCCAAGAAAATTGTTTCCCCTTCATGCAATCCGTAACTGGAGCCATCACGCTACTGAAGTGTGGAATAAATCGTCGGTAGAATGATGCCAACCCATGAAAACTTCTAACTTCAGTGATAGTCCTCGGCTGCGGCCAATTTCTAATTGCTTCAACTTTACTCTGGTCCACCTGGATTCCCTTCTCAGATACAACATATCCTAAAAATAAAACACTCCTTGTCATAAACACACATTTCTTTGTTGCGGCATAAAACTGTTCTTGTTGTAGGACCATCAATACTTCCTTCATATGAAGCAAATGTTCCTCCGAACTCCCGCTGTATATCAGAATATCATCGAAATACACCACCACGAACTTCCCAATATATGGTCTGAAAATTTGATTCATCACCCTCATGAAGGTACTTGGTGCATTCGATAGACCAAACGGCATAACCAGCCATTCGTATAGACCCTCCCTGGTTTTAAAAGCATTCTTCCACTCATCACCCGGTCTAATAAGAATTTGATGATATCCGCTCTTTAAATCAATCTTCGAAAAGATAGTTGCCCCACTCAACTGATCTAGCAAGTCATCTAACATCGGCATAGGAAATCTTTAGCGCACTGTAATCTTATTCAATGCTCAATTGTCTGTGCACATTCTCCATGTTCCATCCTTCTTTGGTACCAACAAAGCTGGCACAGCACACGGACTCAAACTTTCCTGCACACGTCCCTGCTCAAGCAACTCTTCCACCTGCCTCCTCAACTCTTCATGTTCCTTCGGACTCATTCGATAATGTGGTCTATGCGGTAATACTGCTCCCGGAACAAGATCGATTTGATGTTGAATGTCTCTCAGTGGCGGTAACTCCGTAGGCAACTCTTCTGGAAATACGTCTTCAAATTTTTTCAAAACTGGTTTTGCTTCTTCTGGAATTTCAACCTCTTCATGACTCTCTTGTCCAATCAACAAATAGACTTCAAGCTCCTCTTCAACTTCTTTAACAAACTCCTTCAAAGATAGCAAAGTTTTCAGCTCTTCAATCTCCTCCAACTTGCTTTCCTTCTGTTTTGTTTTTTAGGAACTAAAATAATCTTAGTACCTTCAAACATGAAACTATAGCTGTTAGCGCATCCATCGTGTTGTACTGCTCTATCAAACTGCCACGGTCTGCCCAACAACAGATGACACACATCCATGTCCACAACATCACACCAGATTTCATCTTTGTAATTCTTTCCAATTGAAAAATTCACACAAGCTCTTCGCCCAACTTTCACTTCACCACCCTTCTTTAACCATGCTAGCTTGTACGGTTTAGGATGCTTCTCAGTTTTCAAGTTCAACTTTCTTACTGCTTCAGTAGAGATAATATTGTCACAACTCCCAGCATCAATGACGAACTTGCAAACCTTACCCAGAATAGTGCATGTGAACTGAAATAGATTATTCCTCAACCAACTGTTTTCCTCTTCCTGTTTCGGTGCCAAATAACTTCTCCTCATCATCAAATTACACCCTTCATCTCCGGAAAACTTTTCCTCCTTCTCATCATAAGGTGAATTAGAACATTCAGCTTCCACATTCTCTTCTTCAACCTCTGCAACCATTGCTCTCCCCTTCGGCTTTGGACATTCATTGCTTTTGTGACCCAACTCCTGACAATTGTAACATTTGAAACTACTATTAACCTTTGCCTTCTCAACCTCCCTCATAACTGGTTTACTGATAGGTTTAGAAACATTAGAACTTCCACTGGTACCCTTCACTGGATTATTGGAATTAGTAAACACACCACCTCCACCCCTTCCCTGCTTCTCCCAAGCCAACGCTTTCTGATGTGCCTCCGCCACAGATCTTGGATCAAACATATTAACCATATCCTGGATCTGCATTCGCAACCCTCCAACAAATCTAGCAGTTAGCTGTTCTTCTGTCTCCATAATATCATTTCTAGCAATGAGTTGGTAAAATTCATCTGCATAATCATTAACTGACTTCGTCCCTTGCCTTAGATTCTGCAATCTCTGGTACATAAGTGATTGATAGTTGTAAGGTAAAAATGTAGCTCTCATCAACTTCTTCATCTTCTCCCATGATTCAATCTTTGACTTTCCCATTCTCTCCCTTGTAAGTTTAGTTTGCTGCCACCATGCCAAAGCTCTCCCCCTCAACCTAGTAGCAACCAACTTCACTCTTCTATGCTCAGGAACCTCCTTGAAATCAAAGATCTCTTTAACATTAGACAACCAATCAAGAAATTCTTCGGCTACCATTCCACCCTTGAATTCTGGAATTTCCATCTTTATACCCGACTCCCATCGACGATCTTCTTCAACATCCCGATAAGAATTTCGAACTTGTTCTCGATCTCGATAATGAATACTTGCTCTATCACCCTCTTCATCAAAATCAAATGTACGTCTATATCGATCTCGACCATCGACATCCCTTCGATCACGCATGTCTCTTCTACTATGTCTCTCTTCATCTCTATATGGCTCATCTTCAAACTCTCGTGGAGTTCTTCTCTCTTCATGTCCATAGTCATGGTGATCTCTCCTCGATGAAATTGATGTTTCTCTTCTCTCTCTAAAAGATTGCGGTGATACCCTTCTCGCTTCCGTAACTGATGGTGAAACTCGGTTTCCTCCATGGTTCGAGATTGGTGATCTCCTCCTTTGAGTTTGATTCAAATCATTCATCAACTTCTCTAACTTTCCAATGCCTTCATCAAATTTCTCATTAATACGTTGTTCCATTAACTCGGCTTCTTCTCTTTTATACAACGCTTCAACATTTTGATGATGGTTAGCTCTTCTCGACGGCATGATTGAAAACTTCTCAAAAACTTCAACAAATACTTCAAGACTTTCAACACAAGTCAAACAAATCTCGGCTCAATTCAACTTGGCTCGGCCTCAACTTTGCAACGACCCAAAGTTAGGTCGGTTTTGACTCAACAAAGCACTCACGGCTTAACACTTCAAACAATGATACCTAGGCTCGGCTACTTCTCACGAGTATACACGGCCTACTCTTCAAACTCTCGGCTCAGATTCAAACACCTTTCCAAACTTTGATCCAAAATGAAATGGATCGGAAACTCCAAACTTGTTGCAATCTCGCGATGAGCACGATGAACACCAAACTTCAAATTCCTTGGCTCCAAGACTCGTCTTAGCTATGATTGGCTAAGTCAAGCTCCGATACCAAAACTGACGCAGCGGATAATTAACAAAACGATGTGGATCGATGAAAGTAGCAATCGATGGATTGAAGATACTGAAATGCCCAAATTCGTTGATCACAAAGATACCAAATTCTAGCTATCTTCGACACGTTGATCGCGCACGATACCGTGAGATAAGATCTTCAATTCTTCAAGCGTTGATCAAGCGCACTTGATTCCGCGAATCGGCTTCAACAATCGTTGATTCGAGCGCACTCGAATAACCGAAAGTGGAGATAGGAAATTACACTCAACTACCAATTTAAATTGAAAGCACAAAGCTAACAAAAGGGAATTTTATTCAAAAATCAACAACCTTTACAAATGACCCCAACTCGCCTATTTATAAGCTACATCACACCACACAACACCTTACAACACCACCGACCATCCATAGGTCGTTCACGACCTAACTTCCTTCACTAGGTCGCACGCGACCTAACACCAATACACGACCCAGACACGACTTATCATAGGTCGGTAACGACCTAACAACAGACGCCCCTCAAACACTTAAGTCGTTCACGACTTAAAACACTCGACCCATATTTACAACACTTAGGTCATATACGACCTAATTACTCACGCGACTTAAGAAAGAAACGATCTACGACTTAATAATTACAAACATATTAAACCCAGCACTCACATTTTAACCTCGTTGCGACCTACGACCTAAGTTAAGTCGTTAACGACTTAAACTCTTAGCGACCTACGACCTAAGTTAACCCGTTTTCGTTAGGTCGTGAACTCGATGTATTTTCCCCTTCTGATCTCCAGTTAGGTCGGAAACGACCTAAATTCTCCTCCTTAGGTCGTGGACGACCTATGCTAACTTTCCCCCCTTGTCTCCAGTTAGGTCGGAAACGACCTAAACTTTCCTCCTTAGGTCGTGGACGACCTAGGCCTTCACATTCTGGATTCCAGTTAGGTCGAAAGCGACTTAGATTTTCGTCCTTAGGTCGTGTATGACCTAAGTCCTCTCCTTGCTTAGGTCGTGGGCGACTTATGCCTTGAAAAATGATAGTTTGCAATCCTTAACCACAAGTCTGAGCTGCATCAATAACCAACATCACACAGTAATAAATATAGTGTGTCAACATGAGTAAGTATTTGGGCTTAATACCATGGTACCACCCTTTCCAGAAGGAAATGACATACCCTAAAGGGCGCGACCCTCATAACCTTGCTGCATGTTCTTGTTTTGACCATTTCTAGGGAGTGAGATCTGACGAAGTCTCGTGCACAAAGCTAGGCGCAAAGCCACACTTTGATCAACAAATGATCAATAAATAATCATCACACAGCAACACTAAGCATTCCACATTACCAAATTGGGAATATATCGCTGATAACCTTCAACTACATAACCTCAAAGGGTGTTAAGCTAAGAGAATAAATTCTCCACCACCAACGGAAATGTATTTGAAAGAAATCTACTTTATATCTCAAAATGTAATGTCAGACACGTAACCATACAAGTCTGTTCCGGGTTCGAACCGAACCGAAGGCACTTCAAAAGAAGCCCTTGCAATCCGTGTATTCACAATCCCGATCGAATTTCCCATCACAAAGGAAATCACCATACCGTAGCTAACAGTGCAGAGACAATCGATAGGTCATCCTATCGTTTTCACAAATACCCAGTCTTCACCACTGGTCTTCAATGCTATCCATTACATCGTATCACTATTCGGAATGGGTAATCCGAATAACGAGCGCAATAATTTAAAAATAAGTGTAGCATTCAATTTCAACCAATTCACAACAAATACCTATTTAAAGGTCAATATTGGTAGTCGGTTATTTAACTATCAATCAATATTCACAACATCACCCGATTATAAATAATTTTTCCCAAATTATTTATTTTTCAAAATATCTTTACAAGATATATTTTCCACGCTTCAACCATTTGAAAATAAATTTCAAATCATTTTTCACCATTCAATCTTTGAAAACAAATTTCAAATCTATTTCCTTAAACAGAAACACTTCCAAATATTTATCCATTTTAAATTTAAAATGGTTCATTTAAATCAATCAATTAAATCATTACCGATTTATATTAAACTTACGTTCCAAATCCGTAAATTTATTTCCACACTTCAGAAATAATCAATGTTTATTTTTAAACCAATTTCCGTTTCCTTTATAAATTCCTTGGTGAATTTACATTTCCAAAATATCTATGAATATATGATTTTCAAATCGATTTCTAATATTCATTATCAAATTATCTTTAAAAGATAAAATCTCAAAACATTCACTTCATATTGGAAAAACATTTCCATACTTATTTAGTAATAAGTAATTCACAAATCTATTTATTTTTCAACACTTGAAAAAAAATATTTAATATACTTAAATAACAATTAAGTATATAATTTATTCTTTAAGGAAAACATCCTCTTAAACACATTTATTTGAGTCAAAACGAATGTTGCGTAAAACATCGTTACGACAACCCAAAATCATTTGTATAGGGATTCAAAATTAAGATAGATATATAAATCCCAATACTATATAAAACATTTCCTTTTGGAAATCATTTACTATAACAACAGTGTTATAGTCCACCATTTACTTCTATTTCTCGAAAACGTCTATTTCAACAATGAATGTTGAAATCTATGGTTTCGATATTTTATACATTTTAAAACATCTTTAAACCGTTTTAATTCTATTTAAATATCACTTTCCCAAAACATTTCTTTAATATATTATTCACTGTCCAAAATCGTGAATATATTCCCTTAACCAAATTCAACATTTCTACGCATTTTATTTTAAAGGATTATCTACTGTCAAAAATCGTGGATATATCTCCTCTAATAATCTATAATAATTGACTTATCAAAAGAAGTCGATTTCGAATTTATAAAACAACGTTTATAAATTCCATTTATATTTTATAACAACTTCAATTTATAAACCTTCTTTATTAACCAATTCAATTTATAACTCAATTATATACCAAAAATCCATATTATAAGTTACTTACTTATAATCTTTCATTTCACAAAAATCTATTCATTTTATAACTTCACAATTTATAAATCTATAATTTCATTAACTTAGGAAATCCATTTATACTTCATTTTAACCTTATAAAAACTCATTTTATAATTCCAATAATTTTAATTTATAAATATCAATTTTATAAATCTTTTATATAAATCGTTTATAATAATTCAAAAATCTACAGTTTTAACCGTTTTATAAATTAATCAACTACTTAATTCAAAAATCACATTTCGGTTATATTTCACAAAAATCATAATTTTTATAACACAAAAATTACAACATTTATTTATTTAAAATGAATAAATTCCAAAATTAAATTTTATTATGAATTCTCAACTTAAATTTTCAAAAATCCAATTTTATTTAATTTCGGCATCTAATGATACCAAAAATATATTCGGCTAAATTTTAGCCTTTAACGATCTCAATCACAAAGATAATCACAAAGATTATAAATAGATCAACACACAACATTGAAACCAATTCAATCATTTGAGGAATCCAGTTGGATCCCTCCAACCTGTTTCCCTGCATCCACAGATGTTAGCACAATACCAATTCCACTTCAAGGCGGAATATCGCGGTATATGCGATTTATAAAATATTATCCGCTATTATGCGGTGCAATAGGGTCTCATCCGCTATATAACGCGGGAAAATCAACTCCAAGTACATATATAATACCAATTCCACTTCAAGGTGGAATATCGCGGTATATGTTTTTAATAAATAACCGCCGCTTACTAATGGCGTATAATGTCTATTTCAACAATCAATCAATAATAATTTATCATCCAGGCATACAATCAACAATTTTAAATCTAGCTATTTAAAATTTAAATCGAAACCGATTCGATTGAGTGAGAAGTTCTCACCTTGATTTCAATTCAGTTCCAGCATTTATTTCGAATAAAATTAAACGAGCATTTAATTTTACCCGAAATTCTCACTAACTCCAAATGATCCCAATCCGGCTCCATTGCGTAGTGCTCGACAAAACGATGCCAACACACTTCGTTTCGTAATTTTTCGACTTCGTAGCAAAAAGATATAGTATTTTAAATATTACATGATTTAAATTATAATTTATTTACAATTTCTTTATTATTTTCAAAAACGATACCGTCATCACCGTTCATTTCCTCTCCATCAAATCTGGCCGCACGCGAATGCTTTCTTCCGCAGGCTTCTCACGCGAACGAGAACCCATAATTCACATTCGAAATTCGATGGCCGTTCCTTCATACGTTGATGAGAAGTTGATCGGGAACCATGGTTTGAAAGCTGCTCACAAGCATCACCATCGCCTGGAATAGGGAGAAGCTCGGTCGTTTCCATCGGCCAGAAAATACCCCCAAACACACGACCTTTTAATGCGATTTGCCATTGATTCGTTTCGTCTTTTTCGATCTTGACCGTTGAGATTCAAGATCTCGTCGTGCCCTACAAGTTTCGTTTAGGAAGTTTTAGCTATTGATCAACGTGATCAGAAATTTAGGAAGTAGGTTAGCTATTTTCAGCCATTGAAGATAGAGAACGGGGGCTAGGGTTTTCTGGTTAGGGTTTTGATCAAAAATGAAGATAAGGGTCCTTTTTATAGAAATTTACCAAAAATCACTATTCACATGATTTTCCGAACTCCAAATCTGCGCGGTGACCGGCGTTTCTAGGGTTTACCCCGCGTTCCGGACACAATATAATAGGTTTCGGAAGCTAATTCGATCATATGTGCGAGTTACGGAAATAAAC
Source organism: Allium cepa (assembly GCA_030765085.1). Classification (NCBI taxonomy): domain Eukaryota; kingdom Viridiplantae; phylum Streptophyta; class Magnoliopsida; order Asparagales; family Amaryllidaceae; genus Allium; species Allium cepa. The sequence goes on along the minus strand of CM060937.1, from coordinate 758,814,473 downwards.
GACCGATTTTAAATTAAATCGGTTAACCAAATTTCTGTGCGTTTTAGCTTGCCCCGGACAAACAGTAAATCCGATTGACACGAAATTTGAAATCTTACAATAATATAACATTACAGATCCGATGAAACTGGTTTTGTGAAAATCCGAGACTGATTGAAAAATGACTATTTTAACTCGTTAATTAAATATTAAAATATTCAATTTTCACAGTTTGACTTTTAATTTGATTTTAAAAGTTCTATAACACTATTATAACTCAAACATGATAAAATAAAATTTTACAAGTCATTTTCAATCACATGAAACCCAATTTTCAATTATTTCTGGAATTTGTTATATTAAATTATCGATTTAATTACCCAATTAATTCCAGATATTCGAAAAATAAATTATTCGACTTATAAATTTTTATTTATTAATATTTAAAATTAACTAAATATACGAATTTTAATTGACAGAAATTCTGGATCGTTACAAACTTCCCCCCTTAAAAGAATTTCGTCCTCGAAATTACAAAGTAAGAAAACGTTACAGAATCCATTGACTTTCCCAAAAACTATAGTTAAACTTCTTACAATACTTTACTAAATTTTCAAATCATACTTAGTTATCTTCTTTCAAAATCAACTATAACGTTTAACTTTCAACTTCAAATCAAAACTTAGTTATTTTTTGTTAACTCCGCTTTGATAATGACTCAGCGACTTAAAAGGTGACGACCTAACGGCTTAAAAGGTTACGACCTAATGACTTAAAGGGTTACGACCTAACGGCTTCAAAGGTTACGACCTAACGGCTTAAAAGGTTACGACCTAACGACTTAAAAGGGTACGACCTAACGACTTAAGATGTGGGGCGACCTAACTGTTCAACGACCTAATAACTTAAAGAGGTTTGCGACCTAATGAGTTCAGTGACCCGGGGCTAAAGGTGGACGACCTAACTGCCTAAAAGAATGGGAAGACCTAACGAATTAAAAGGTTACGACCTAACGAGCTAAAGGTGGATGACCTAACTGTCTAAAAGAATGGGACGACCTAACGACTTAAAAGGTTACGACCTAACGACTTAAAAGGTTACCGACCCAATGACTTCAAAAGGTTACCGACCTAACGACTTAAAGGGGTTACCAACCTAGCAACTCAAGACAGGAAAAACTCAAAACAGCCACACTTAAGTCGCGACCGACTTACGACTTATGTTAGGTCGTAAGCGACCTAGGCAAACGAAGACAAATCCAATGCAGCGTCACTTAAGCCGTGGCTTGTCAACTCGTCCGCGACTTGGGACTTGTGATATGAACCCAGAAGAGCATGCTTATCCCAGTTAAGCCGTGATCCATGCATGAGAGATGGAGCGCGACCGACGACCTATCTTAGGTCGGCTACGATCCACGACCTATTTTAGGTCGGTTACTACTTACGACCTGGCATGGAAACTCCTTTATAAATACAGCGCTATCACCAACTTGAGGGGGACTTTTCCGATCATTTTCTTCAAAGCATCGAGACTCTTCCATCTTCAAGCCGAGCCTTATTCCAACATTCAAAACTCACAAGAAGCTTCAGTCAACTTCAAACAGGAATTCAACATATTCAACCATGAATTCGGAGAACTCTCTTGCATCGATATTTTTCTAGCTACTTGTCTTTTGAAGTGAATTGTAATCGAAGGAAATTGTAAAGGATTGTAATCATATAAGCAATAAAAAAAGGATTGAAGTGGAAATAGGCTTGATTATAAGCCGAACCACTATAAACTCTGTGTCCCTAACTGCTTTTTCAGTTAATTACCATTTTTTCTGATTCCCGTGTTAACGGGTGGTGCTTTCATTCAGTCTTTATTTGCATCAGGGTGTTAGCGTCTGACTTTTTACGTTAACATTTTTGGTGCTTTCGCTGAGAACCCAACTCAGGATACTATCATCGTAGCTTCACAGAAATTTGTATAAAGGATCTCTCTAAAAACCAGAAGTTTATCAGAAATAATGCCCCCCGGAAGAAAACGCAGGTCTGTTAGATCCGACGATGTTCGTGAGAGTACTGCCACTTCTCCTCCTTTAAGTCAAACAACTCCAACCGTCAGAGTTACACGGGCAGAGCTGGACGCCGTGGTATCTGGGCTGCATCGACAAATGGAAGCTCAGAATAACCTAATGATGGAAAGGTTGAATGCTTTATTTGAGGCAAACCGCCAATCGGCAACTAAGGAGGGAAACCTTGCCGATGAAGTGCAGAATGTGGAAGGAAGGAATATCCCTCATAGGCCAGCTGACCCAGTGGAAAGGACACCTCCCCAAGCCGGAGGATCGGGGCCATAACCAACCCTCCGTGAGCGATTGTCAAGACAAAATTCGGAGAGAATGGCTGATGTTTGTCCTACCGAGCCTCAAAATGATGAAGAGTATTTCTCAGGCATGGTTCGTCAGATTATGAAGGAAAGTATGCAAAGAAATGAAGATGAGAAAGAATGGGGTTTCGCTCCGAGCAAAACTCCATTCACTGAAAAGATCCTGAAGGCAGAATTCCCAAGGAAGTTTGCCCCTCCAACTATTCCAGCTTACAAGGGAACGAGCGATCCTAATGAGTTTCTGTACAAATATGATTGGCACATGACGGGTGCCAGATCCTCTGATGAAATCAAATGCCAGTATTTTCCGGTATACCTGGAAGGAGTTGCTTTACTTTGGTTCATAAAGCCCAGGTCCGATCGATAGACCAATTTTCTGATTTGACTCGGAAATTCAAGGAACAATTTCAATTGTATGCGTCAAAGGCAAAGGATATAACGTCATTGTCCGTCTTGGAGCAGAATCCTGGAGAATCCATCAGAGCCTTCTTGGATCGCTTCAATATAGCTCTAGCAGAAGTAGACAATGCAGAGCCGAGAATGATTTTGACGTACCTGATGAAGGCTATTGATAAGACAAGTGAGTTTGGGAAGTGGTTGAAAATGAAAGAACCGAATTCGCTTGACAAGTTTTATAAAAAAGCAGATGAGTTCATGCGTTTGGAAAGCCTCCAAGCACCGGCTAAGGTGGTATCGACAGGGGCTGGAAATATTAATGCCGTTCCGAATAAGAAGGAACCTAGGAATCAGAAGAGGGGGAACGATGGTCAGAAGAGGCAAGGAGATGCGAAGAAAGGTCATCCCTTCAACTTCACCCCTCTGACCGATACCCCGGAGAACATCTACTTCGCAAACAAAGACACGGTCGAATTCCCCGCGCCAGCTAAGCAAAGAGTTAATAACAAAGCTGGGAAGAATGGAAGGTTTTGCCGGTTCCATAACCAACCCGGGCATGACACTAACGAGTGTCGTCACTTGAAGGAGGTAATTGAGGAACTATTGAAGGAAAACAAGCTCCAGCAATATGTAAAAAGGAGCAAGAATGGCCCAACTTCGTCAACTCAAGGACAACAGGTTTCTATTCATCGTCCTAGCTCAAGTGAGAAGGCGGCAGCTCATGAGTCAGAGAGGCCTGTTATAAATGTGGTTACAGGGGGCCCTCACCCAGTTGGCAGGAGTTGGGGCGAAATGGAAAGATGTGCCCGTGCTTTGAAGTATGCACCGGCAGATGAAAGTGTTTTTGTGTTAGAAGATGCTGCTCCCCTGAAGCAGCAGAAAACCTTTAATGATGACATTATATTCAGTACTAGGGATTTGATGGGTGTTGAAGCTCCTACCATTGATCCTTTGGACATCTCCGCTGGCATTGGGCCAGCTACTGTGAAAAGAGTTCTGGTTGATTGTGGAGCTTCGTGCAACATTCTCTTCAAGAAGACTTTTGATCAGATGAAGATTCCAATGGCCGACGTTCAAGATTCATCACTAAAGATTGCTGGTTTTACTGGGGAGCCGAAACAGCCAATTGGGACTATCGATTTGTTCGTAGAGCTTGGAGAGGTGCAGAGAAAAGTGGCTCGAAAACAGACCCTTGTTATCATTGAAGAGTTTTCTGCCTACAATGCCTTCCTAGATCGACCAACTCTGGCAGCATTCAAAGCTGTTCTTGCCCCATGGTGTTTGACCATAAAATTCCCCACAGATAATGGAGTCGGTGTGGTGAGAGGGGATCAGAATGCTGGGCGAGAATGTTATCTTACAGAGTCGTGTGAAACGAGGAAGAGAGAAATGGGAAAAGATGCGGCGGCCCCAGTCCGCATCAAAGAATCAACCTTGTAGCAATTACAGGGTGGACCCTGCACAGGCGAACACAGCGGTGCGCGAAAAGAGATGGATCCCAGAAAATCCAATGCAGGGGAGAATAGAGTGGTATCAGTTGAAGTGACAGTGCCGGTACCTGTTGACCCGAAAGACCCGAACAAAGTGTTGAATGTGGGTTCGCAGCTTAATGCAACGGTTCAAAATGTTTTGATATCATTTTTGAAAGAAAATCTGCATGTATTCGCTTGGACTCATGCCGATATGTGTGGAATATCTCCAGAAATTGCAGTTCATACCTTGAATATTGATCCAAAGTTTACACCGGTAAAGCAGAAAAGGAGAACTCAAGGTCCTGAAAGGTCAGCAGCATTGAAAGAAGAGGTTGATCGGCTTATGGAGAATGGTTTTATCAAGGAATCCACTTATCCGAATTGGGCTTCAAATCCAGTACTGGTTAAAAAAGCTAATGGGAAATGGAGAGTGTGCATTAACTTTTCAGATCTAAACAAAGCCTGCCCCAAGGACTGCTTCCCGTTACCCAGGATTGACCAGTTGGTGGATGGAATGGCAGGGCATGAATTGCTATCTTTTATGGATGCCTACTCCGGATATAACCAGATCATGATGCATGAGCCAGACCAGGAGGACACAAGCTTTATCACCGATGTTGGTCTCTACTGCTACAGAGTCATGCCTTTCGGACTTAAGAATGCAGGGGCAACTTACCAAAGACTTGTTAATGCCATGTTTAAACCACAGATTGGCAAGACTATGGAAGTTTATGTCGATGATATGCTGGTAAAGTCAAAGAAAGCAGTGGACCACATGGATCACTTGGCAGAGATGTTTTCGATCCTCCGAAAGTACGGTATGAAGCTGAATCCTTTGAAGTGTTCATTTGGGGTAGAATCTGGAAAGTTTCTGGGTTTCATTGTAAGTGCAAGGGGCATTGAAGCTAATCCTGCTCAGATAACTGCCTTAAGAGAAGTCAAAGCTCCTAGAACGAAGAAAGAATTGCAAAGTCTCAATGGAAAAATTGCTGCCTTGAGTCGGTTCATTTCCAAAGCTACTGATAAATGCACTCCATTCTTTGATGCTCCAAAGAAAGGAAAAAAAAACTTTGACTGGACTCCTGAGTGCCAGAAAGCTTTCGATGAGCTGATTCGTCATATGGAAATGCCTCCTATACTTTCTAAGCCTGACAATGGTGAAGATCTTTTTGTATATTTAGCAATCTCATCTCATGCCCTCAGCGCAACTTTGGCGCCCGGTCTACTACATCAGCAAGAGACTCACTGGGGCAGAATTGAACTATTCAAAGTGGAAAAGCTCGCTTATTGTCTACTGATTGCGTCAAGAAAATTGAGGCCATATTTCCAAGCTCATCCCATCAAGGTCCTCACCGATCAGCCCTTGAAGCAAGTCATGTTTTGTCCTGAGACCTCGGGTCGTCTTTTGAAGTGGAATATTGAGCCCAGTCAATATGACCTCACGTATCATCCCCGGAAAGCAATCAATGGACAAGCTTTGGCAGACCTCATCACGGAATGTACAGACAAAGGTGATAGCGAGGAGGTGGTAGCCGATAATTCCCCAATTCTATGGAAATTGTATGTCGATGGCGCAAGAAACGATTACTGTTCCGGGGCTGGGGTTGTGCTCGAAACCCCTGAAGGACGGTCACTGTGTTATGCATTAAGATTAGAATTTCCTTCGACTAATAATGAGGCAGAGTATGAAGTTTTCGTTGCTGGCCTGAAGATTGCTAAAGAACATCAAGGCATTGCAAATCTTCAGTGATTCACAGCTTATTGTGTGTCAAGTCAAGAAAGAGTTTCAAACCAAAGGAGGAAATCTGCCCGCTTACTTGTCAAGAGCCTGGGAGCTTCTCGAGGACCTGGACCATTATAAGATAAACCATATACCTCGGGAAGAAAACATGAATGCAGATTCCCTCGCAAAGTATGCAAGCACTGGTGAGGCTCAATTATTGGGATTAGTTCCTGTGGAAGTCCTGTCAACTCCAAGCATTGATGAAATGGATATTGACTGGATCATGACTGTATCACAGGAGCGAGAATCATGGATGACTCCGATATTGGAATACCTGCGCGACGGTTCTCTACCAGAAAACCCAAGAGAACGGCAGAAGTTGTTAAGAGAAGCATCCAGATTTGTAATTCAAGATGGCCGATTGTATAGGCGGGGATGCTCAATGCCATTACTCCGATGTGTGACCAAGGAAGAAGCTGGAACAATTCTAACTGAGGTACACGGAGGTGAGTGCGGAGACCATTTAGGAGGTCAAACTTTAGCAAAGAAAATTCTCCGTTTTGGATATTTTTGGCCGGATATTAATCGTGATGCCGCGAGTTACGCCCGAAAATGTGACCGATGTCAGAGATTTGCAAAAAAACCAAGAGCACCTTCCACTGAGATAGCGCAGATGGTCAATCCGTGGCCATTTTCTATTTGGGGAATGGATCTCATCGGGCCTCTACCAACTGCAAAATCCGGAATCAGATACGCTATTGTTGCTGTAGATTATTTTACTAAATGGGCTGAATCTGAACCCTTAGGTACTATTATCTCTAAGAAAATGATAAACTTTGTAACTAAGAATATCATTTGCAGGTATGGAGTGCCTCAAAAGATAATCACAGACAATGGAACCCAATTTGAAAGTAAAGAGTTCCAAGATTTTTGCAAAAAATTCAAGATTCAGAAAAGTTTCTCAGCAGTGGCTCATCCGCAAGCAAATGGGCAAGTGGAAGCGGTAAACAAAATTATCAAATCAACCATCAGAAAATAGCTGGAAAAAACAAAAAATGGTTGGGTCGATAAACTTCCGCTAGCACTATGGGCATATAGAACTGCACATAAAACTGCGACGGGGCACACTCAATTTTCATTGGCATATGGATCAGAGGCAATGATTCCGGTAGAAATAGAGATCCCTTCACCAAGAAGAATCCATTTCAATCAAGACGAAAATGAAAAGCTACAACTTGAAGCCCTTGACTTCCTTGATGAAAAAAGGGAAGAAGCTGAGCTAAGAATTGCGGCTCATCAGCAAAGAATAGCCAGGCACTTCAATTCCAAAGTTCGCCGACGCAGCTTTGAAGTTGGGGATCTAGTCTTAAAAAGAATTATGACACCTACAGGCGTGCTTGGACCGAACTGGGAAGGGCCGTATGTTATAGGCCAAAAACTTCTCGATGGCACATTCAAACTTGTAACTGTCGAAGGAGACCCAATTCCAAGAGCTTGGAACAGCAATCATTTGCGCCCATATTTTACTTAAAGGCTTTAATGAAATATTGTAAAAGAATGATGAATGTATGATTCTTGTATTGAAAGTCGTTGTAAAGTTAGTGCAAGTGAATAATAAGAACTATAAAGTGGATGTAGGCCCAGTTCTTGGCCGAACCACTATAAATCTTGTGTTATTTACTACTATAGACTGCTTTGCTTTATTTCGATATATAAAATACGTCAATTGTATTACTAAAATGTCGATTTAATAATGCAGTCCACAGAAACAAAGCTTACCCATCACAAGACCAAAAACAATCCTTTATATCACCCGACAAGCAAACGCTAAGCCGTTCAAAATTTCCATACTCAAATCCTACGAAAGAAGTGCTTCGAACAAAAGTTAACGATTCGGCTGGAAGTGGGCCATTGCTAACTAACTGTGAATGTTTGTACAAACGAGCATCCAATTAAATAGCCTGTGTCTGCCACCACCAACTCGCTTAACTATGAAGTATATTTCTTTGGATAAGGGAAATTGTTGGCAACTAAAAAGGGAATGGTATTTGGAAAAGATAACGGGGATCGCCGATATGAATAGATGGCAAAGAGACATGGGCAAGCAAGCATCAAACAGCAAAAGACCTCTTCGGAGGCACAAGCCCTCTTCGGAGGCACAACTCTTCGGAGGATAAAGACCTCAAATGGGGCATGCCAGAAGACTTTCTCAACAAAAAAGATTGGTATGGAATGACCGGGAGCACCTTCCCGACTGGAAGGTAAGGCGCTTGTTCACTAGCTGAGACAGTTTGCGTAAACAAGCATCCAAGTAACTTGCATCCGCCCCGTAAATCCATACGATGATCGGAGGCACCTTCCCAAGTGGAAGGCAAGGCGCTTGTTCACTAGTTGAGACAATCTGCGCAAATAAGCGTCCAAGTAACTTACGTCCGCCCCGTGAATCTAGCCAACCATGAGGAAGAAACTTCCAGGTAGACTCGGAGGCACGCATTCCACCGAGATTTGAAATAAAACTTCATAAGTGCTGGAATGTGAAAAGCCCTCTTCGGAGTCCCATTTCACCATAGTTGAAATGCTAAAAGACCTTGAGCGGGCGTCGCCAGAAAAAGAGAGTTCTTTCTCGACATAAAGTTGCGGACTGATCGGTGGCACAGAACACTTTGTGTCCGCCCCGTGAATCCATTCAACTAAGAGAAAGAAGATCCAAACTTCCAGGAAAAAGCCCTACTCAGAGGCACACATTTCACCATGATCTGAAATAAAACTTCACACGAGTCGAAATGTGAAAAGCCCTCTTCAGAGGCCCGCTTCCCAACGAACAGGGAAATGATAAAAGCCTCTCCCAAGAGGAAGAAACAAAAAGACCTCTTCCCAGAGGCACAATCAAACAAAAAGACCTCTTCCCAGAGGCCCAACCAAACAAAAAGACCTCTTCCCAGAGGCACAATAAAAAACTCTATTCAGAGGCTCAAGCAGGTTGAAACCCCTTTTTCGAAAGGCCCGCTGCACGATGAAGTGAAATTCACTTGCCAAAGCAAAAGTGACTTTTTTCAAAAAGTGAAGTGTAAAAACTTTGCAACAGAAAAAGAAGAAGGAGAAAACTCCTCCAATATGAATTGCATTCTACTAAGCTAGAAAAATATTTTCTTGAAACGGAAATATTATCCTATAAAGTACAAATGCAAACTTCCTTCAAATGGATGAGTTGTTCTCTAAAGGAAGAGTACTAGTCTTCTTGAAATAGAAGAGTTGTTCTCCGAAACTTTGCCAATATGAAAAAGGATTACAATAAACCTATGGTATGGGGGCAATACAGTATAGTCATCACAAAAATGAAGACAATCCTCAATAAACATACCATAGGTTTACTACAACCTCACATAAAGAGGATAAAGAAACTTGCATAAAAACAGAAAGTAAAAGCGTTCTCAAATATAGACACAAATTTGTATAAGTAAAAGAACCATTTTATTCCATACTATGAGAATTTTATACATATGCAGGTTTCAAAGTAAAAGAAAGCGGGGACTGGTACCCGCACAATCTCCAGTCAACACATGCTTATATACATGCAAAAAAGCAAAAAAGCAAAGCAAAGAAGGGAAAGCGGGACTCATCCCTTCTTTCTCCCACCAACTTTAGGGCCTTCACCTGGCTTAATGGGAAATTTTTCAAGCCGGCTTGGGAAAGTTGGGGGAGAAGGAGAGAGAGCTAGTGCTGGATCAACTTCCGTTTCCTTTTCGGTAACAGAAATGCTTCTCCCTTTCTTCTTTGAAGTTGTACGCTTCCTCCTCCTCTTTGAAGAAGACTCACTCCCCGGAGTGACAAGACCAGACAATTTTATGTCATCAAAAAGGGTTCCCTCCGGAGATTCTTCGCCTCCTTCATGTCCTTCGGCCTTCTGCTCCTGCGAAGCGGTTGGATTGTCCAAGTCTTGAAGGGCTCCTATTAATTCTTCCTCTGATCCCGGCTGGGAAGTAGGAGTGATTTGAAAGGATGGGGAGGAACATCTGGAGGAGGAGAAGTTTCTATGACACTAGGCGTTTTCGCTACAGAAGAAAAGCAAAAAATATTAGTATCTCCCGCGAAGAGAGGAGATAACGGTTCATCAAGTCTTAAGTAATAAGCAAGAATTTCATCAAGCTCGGCCGAAGCAAATGAGTATCCACTTAACCTGGTTCGACGTTAATAATACCTGGGGAAGTGGGCTTCCTAATGTCAACTTCATAAGCTTGTGCTTCAGTGCTTTCTTCACCTTCATCTCCACCCTGTGCACTTGTAATCTCAGTTATGACTTTAGCAGGGGACGGAGAATGGGAACCGGAGCCTGTGATATCAACGTCGGCTGAGATTGGAGGAGGGACAGGGGCAATTAATGGTGCTTCTTTCTCTGGATGCTCCTCTCTCATCGTCCCAGCACGCTCTCTAGCGAGCTGCTCTTTTCCTCTGGCAAGGGCTGCACGAGCTCTGTCATCCAGATAATGTGCCTCGAGTTCTTCTTCGGCATACCCAGCATCTTTGAGCATATCAAGCGCAGCTTCCCATACTTCAGCCAAAGTGATTTCGTATTTGGGGCCCAAAAATGCGAGACTGCCACGCCCTAGAACACTTTGCAAGTAGAAGTCAAATAATCTCGAACTGATATCCGCTTTAGTGGCTTGATGAGCTTCTTCAGCTGCAATTTTACCGGCAACAGCCTCATCGCGCTCTTTCTCAGCTATAGCAAGTCGAGTTTTTAAAGTCTCAATTTCGAGGTTCTGGGAACTGGTCTGTTGTCGCGACTGTGCAACTTCAATGCGATAATCTTCTACAACCTTTTCCTACCACTTGAGTTTATCTTCGGCCTCTTGTTGGCTAGCATGAGCATCCCGCACTTGTTGCTGAAGCACACTTTCCCTTTGAGAGTAGGAAGTGGAGGAAGTAGCAAGCTCCTCTTTAAGTTTTCCAACTTCCGCTTCAAGCTTCTCATTATAAGCGGCGATGCTCCTCATCTCTGCATCATGCTGATCAAGTGTCTTTTGCCATTCGGATTTATCGTTCTCCATGGTCAACATTGCCTCAAGGTTCGCGCGGTTCACTCTCTGGAGTTCGTCAACAAGTTTCTGCCAATTCGACATTCTCTCAATATCAAGCTTGACAGCATCAAGATTTCGCAACATGGCTGGTTTGTCGACTGGAACCAAATCAAGATCAAAGCGAACTCCCTTCAAGCACCAGTTTGGAAATCGACTTTGAAGAGTAGCTGGGCCTGGTCCAACCTGATATGAGGGCCTGCCAATGATCGTCTGAATGTCGGTACGAGCGAGAGAGGGAGATTGAGGAGGCACCGAAGCAATGGGCTCTTTAAGAATGTCAGATGATGACTTTTTACCATGCTTGGTCCGTTTGCTCGAATCTTCGGCAGCGTGGCTCTTTCCTTTGTCATCATGGGATTTTCGTTTGAGGGAATCACCCTCTCTGTGGGAAGAGTCGTGACGTTCATCCCCTCTCCCGTACCGTTCTTCGTATGTTCTTCTCTCCTGAGCTTTTCGAGCAACCCTCTCTTCATCAGTTTATCTATGAGGGGGAAGATAGCGCCTGTAATCATATTGACTGCGCCTTCCATACTGCTTAAAGTCATCATAATACGAGCCACTTCGCCCCATTGGAGAACCTGAAATTAAAAAAAAGCATAACTTGAGAATCTTCAAATTGCAAGGAGTTAAGTGCATATAAGTGCTGAAAAATCCTAAGTGTGTGCAACGTGTAGACTACGCGCGTTGAACTACAAACCACTCCTCGGTTGTGAAGGAATGATGGGTGTAGTAGCTAACATCAACTCTTGAGTCGATGGGATCTGTTGCAAAACAGAAGTTGCTTCAACCACTGAAGAGGAAACCCTAGTGGCAACAGGATCATCTTTGAAGAGTTCCTGTGAGGTGATAAACACATCGCTCAACCCTTCAAAAGTGTCGTCCCCGCTCTACTTGGCAGGACTTGTTTTCCTGGCTCCGCCGTCACCGGACTTCCCTGAATGTTGGGGGGATTCTCGAGGCTCTTCTTCTTCAATGACCGGGGAAAGTGCAAATTTGCCAGATGACCCCGCGACATCAGTAGAAGTAGAGCATTTCACCAGAGGAACTTGAGGAGCAGGATCTTTCAGTGTGGTTCCTCAACAGAAACTGGGGCATCCGGTGCCTCGGCCGGAGAATCAGGAACTTCGTAAGGCTGAGTAGAGCGGGAAGGGTGTAAGAGTCCGAATTGATGAAGGAACTCATCTCTTAGCAAAAACTTGATACTTCTCTCCTCGGCCGCCACAGCGTTAAGCCTCTCAAAAGTCTGCTTGTGGCCTGGATCTCTACAAAGAGGAGGAAGGACTGCAAGAGTAGAAAGCGAGGTTAACATTTAGTAATTTGGATCTCGCTAAGCTCAGAAGAGGAAAGAATGGGGATAAGTAAGCTTACCCCGTACTCTCCAGATAGCGTAGAATCCATAGAGGCAACGGACAAATAAGAACTGTTTTAGGAAACCATGAGCGCTATCAGGGAGATCGGTGATAAGCTTGCGTTTCCTGACGCTCCTCACATATATAATGGAAGGATGGTCTTTGTTTCTCACAAATGTGCACAAATAGCAAATTTCTTCAAAGCTTGGGAGGCGATCAAGCGTCCTTCTGAAGAGAACGCATAATCCCATCAAATTGGCATAGCCGTTGGGGTGCAATTGAAAAGGAGAAATAGCCAATCGGCGAAGGATTTGTTGGAGAAAACTGTTGAAAGGAGGAATGGCTCCACAAAGGCACATTTGGCGGTTAACGACAACAAACCCAAAGGGAGGACTGTCAGCATAATCATTTAGCCCAGGGAGAATAGCATCTGCTTCTAAAATCCCAAATTGGGCGCGTAACTGATTTAACACCCGGTAATTCAGGGTGGTAGGAGTTCTTTCTGGTGGGTTGACCAGTGGACCAGCCATCGGGAGGGCCTCTCCAGTTGGTACTGCTCCTTCTTCTTGATGAGAAACCATTCTACATAAGCACCCGGATATTCAAATATAAAGGTGCACGTTTCCTAAATGTGTGAAGTGTTGTGCAAAACTAGTAGAGTGACAAGCAAACATGACTGAAATTAAATTAATAAACATGAAAAATTTCAGGACTTGTCCGAATACAAGTGCAGTATTGATGCAAAAAATCAGCTCTAGTTGATTAATATCGCTTTACTACTTCACTTGAATTCGTTGATTCGCAGCATTTCATACGATTTCTTTAAGTTGATTATATTTTATCGACTAATCTGTCATTTGATGTGGGCAATCAGTGGAAGTATATTCGCCTTAGTTTTCTGCAAATGTTATATTTAACAGGTTATTAGCATCGAATTTGGTATAATCTGTTAAGAGAGCATAGCAAAGTCATGCAAGTTGTCTTGGCAATTCAAAGTTCAAACAATTCAAAGTTCAAGCAATTCAGAGTTTAGGCATTTCAGTCCGGTAGTTCAAGTTAAGCACTCAAGTTGAGATTATGCTTCTAAGTGCGAATTCGAGTTGAGTATCCAAGTACTAAATCGTCCACGACCTAAAAGATTTCTTGCGAGTTAAGTTAAGTCATTGGTTCTTTAAGTCATTGGTCCTTTAAATCGTGAGGCATAGTAAGGAGAAAAGGCTTCATTTTAAAGTGACGTGAATTTCTCTAAGTCCTAGCCCGGCCGCGACTCAAGGTTTATGTCGCGTCTAGTTAGGTCGAAGGTTTATAGGTCGCGAAGGTTTATAGGTCGAAGGTTTATAGGTCACAAAGGCTTATAGGTCGAAGATTTTAGGTCGCCCAAAATTGCTGGGTCGTGTCCAAGCTAATGCCTTACTTCACTCAACCGACAAATCTCCAATCTAATCGGTAACTCGTCATCCTTTTGACCCTTTAACCCGTTAGCCTCTCCATCAACAGAAGCCCTCATTTTCTCATGCTTTCGAATCATCCAAAAAACTAATCTGAAATCACCACAAACTCAATGCCCTGCCATTCTAACGCAAATCAAAAATCAGTTGGCCTGAAGCATCGCAACCCATCGCCATCGTCTCCTCAATCGTTCAAAGCCAAATCGAGCCCACTCAAGTTCACCAGTTGTTGATGTAACGAGATTCGCGATGAAACATTGCGTAAGGAGGTGGGTTAAGATTGAAGAAAAAATGGAATTTATGAATCAATGATGATAAAGGACCGAGAAAAGAGCAGGTTCACTTACGCGATGTAATATCAAGGATAATTGGTGATTGGTTGGATTGAGATCGCCTTTGGGAGCTCGAGAAAATGTTAATGGCAGAATCGAATGAGGAAGTAGGTAATGATAAGAAAGAAGAGGATGAATGACTTATACGTTACAGTGGAGAAACCTGAAGCGGCACCTACGACCTAACCTTTAGGTCGCACACGACCTAGCGACCCAGTGGGGAACGGGTTAAAAGATATCGAAGCACACGACCTAACCATTAGGCGTGTACTTCAAGAGGTAAATGTTAACTCCGCTTTGATAATGACTCGGCGACTTAAAAGGTTATGACCTAACGGCTTAAAAGGTTACGACCTAACGACTTAAAGGGTTACGACCTAACGGCTTAAAGGGTTACGACCTAACGGCTTAAAAGGTTACGACCTAACGACTTAAAGGGTTACGACCTAACGGCTTAAAAGGTTACGACCTAACGACTTAAAGGGTTACAACCTAACGGCTTAAAAGGTTACGACCTAACGACTTAAAAGGGTACGACCTAACGACTTAAGATATGGGGTGACCTAGCTGTTCAACGACCTAATTACTTAAAGAGGTTTGCGACCTAATGAGTTCAGTGACCGAGGGGTCCGCGACTTAACGAGCTAAAGGTGGACGACCTAACTGCCTAAAAGAATGGGACGACCTAACGACTTAAAAGGTTACGACCTAACGAGCTAAAGTGGACGACCTAACTGCCTAAAAGAATGGGACGACCTAACGAATTAAAAGGTTACGACCTAACGACTTAAAAGGTTACCGACCAAACGACTTAAAAGGTTGCCGACTTAGCAACTTAATGGGGTTACCAACCTAGCAACTCAAAATAGGAAAAACTCAAAACAACAACACTTAAGTCGCGACCGACTTACGACTTATGTTAGGTCGTAAGCGGCCTAGGCAAACAAAGACAAATCCAATGCAGCGTCACTTAAGCCGTGGCTTGTTAACTCGTCCGCGACTTGGGACTTGTGATATGAATCCAGAAGAGCATGCTTATCCCAGTTAAGCCGTGAGCCATGCATGAGAGATGGAGCGCGACCTACGACCTATCTTAGGTCGGCTACGATCCACGACCTATTTTGGTCGGTTACTACTTACGACCTGGCATGGAAACTCCCCTATAAATACAGCGCTATCACCAACTTGAGGGGTACTTTTCCGATCATTTTATTCAAAGCATCGAGACTCTGCCATCTTCAAGCCGAGCCTTATTCCAACATTCAAAACTCACAAGAAGCTTCAGTCAACTTCAAACAGGGATTCAACATATTCAACCATGAATTCGGAGAACTCTCTTGCATCGAAGTTTTTCTAGCTACTTGTCTTTTGAAGTGAATTGTAATTGAAGAAAATTGTAAATGATTGTAATCATATAAGCAATAAAAAAAGGATTGAAGTGGACGTGGGCTTGATTATGAGCCGAACCACGATAAACTCTGTGTCCCTAACTGCTTTTTCAGTGAATTACCGTTTTTTCTGATTCCCGTGTTAACGGGTGGTGCTTTCATTCAGTCTTTATTTGCATCGGGGTGTTAGCGTCTGACTTTTTACGTTAACATTTTTTTCACAAAATTTTCCAATTTTCCCAAATTTTTTCTAACGCCTTAAATTTTCAGAAAAATTGTAGCAACCCTGTATTTTGTGATTTTTTTTTATATCTTAATTATTTTAATTGAATTTTGATTTAAAAACTTATTTTATTTATTTTGAATGATAAACTTTAGTTTTGATATGAATTATCATTCCAAAGCATGAATAAAATGAATATTTTCCAAAAAGTGAATTTTTGTTCAAAATAATCAAACTTTGACTTTTAATTTAAATTTTTAAAAGTTTTAAAATTTTAGTTTTATCTTTTATTATGAAAGTACATAAAATTTTAAGAACACTGCTTTTTGTTTCGTTGGAAACGGATTTAAATTGTGAAAGTCATGTATATTTCAATATTGAGTGCAATTCGTTTATTCTGCAATTTTGTTATTTTAAATAGTATAAATTTTATTTTTCTTTGTCATATTTTATTGTAATATGTATTGATATGCTATTTTATGTATGTTTTTGTCTTTTAATATTTTTGAAGTGAGGTAGGAATTTTTCCAGAGCTAGTAGTATTTTTCTTGTAATTTCCATGCCCTGTTTTCAATTTTTAAACATTTTCTTTAGTTTTTTTCTATTTTTCTCCAATTTAATTATTTATTTTATTTTAGAAATGATAAATAAACTATTTTATTTCAAAATTTTGCTTTAGAAAATTTTTAAAATAAAGTAGATATTTTTCCAAAGCCATTGATGTTTTAATTGTAATTTTTGAACCCTGTTTTCAATTTTTAAGCAATTTCCTTAATTCTATTTGTATTTTCTTTAAATTTAATTATATATTTTTATTTTATTTCACTTTATTTCGGTTTTTAGATATACTTGCTGAAGTTTATTTGTTTTACTTGATTTAAAAGAAAAGGAAGTATGGAAGGTTTTAAAAGCTAAGAAACGTAAAGTCGTTTCACCGTTTCTTTTACCGTTTCTTTTTCCAATCAATGCATCAATTTATTGTAGCCGTTTCTTTTCTTTTTCTTATTCACGTTAAAGTTTCTCATTCCATCAATAATACACATCTATTTCAGACCTGAGCAAAGAAAAATAAGCAATGGCCTCTCTTCCTCCTCTCATTTTTCTACTTCTTCTTTGTTTTGCTTGATTTTTGCCATGACCTCTCATTGCTTTGTTTGGCCTAACACCTCCACCATCTCCTCCACCGACCACCACCACTTCCTTCCCCACATCATACACAACCAAAACCCTTCCTGCTCTGACCAGCAAGTGCCATGACCATCCCATGATGCAAAATCCACAAAAACTATGTTAAAACTTCTTAAAAAGCATGTCTAGCCACCTAGTCTTCATCACCATCACCTTAGATGACAATGGCCACCTCCTATTGATCCACCAACACCTTGAACCACCCCTAACCATAACCTTCATCCTCTGTCTAGATCTGAAACATGCCATAGCCGAGCCATAGATCCATGTAGCCTGGCCCAAACTGAACCAAAAACCCACTATTTGCATAAGCCTCTTCATATTCATGCATAGTAACTCCTCCACCACTTCAATACCTTGTAGCCATGCCTTATAGGACCCAAAATTGAACCAAAGTATGTCCAAACCTGAACCAAAACATTCCCTAAGCCGTGCTAGCAAGTGTAGAAGGCAAGACAAAAGACTGTGTATTCGTATCTCTTTTTATTTCAAAGTTATTCCTATTCAATGTTGTATTGAATTGTAATTTTATTTTGTTTTGTTTTGGGTTGTAACACAAGTTCTAAGCTTGGATCTCTTCCCACTTGATCCTATTGTTGTGTCATCGTGCCTTCTGGATCCGTTGTGTCATTCAAATTAATATCTCCAGCATAAAAATGTGAGTATTTCTCACCAGACATTATGTACTTATATAAGTAGTAAATTGACACCCTGTGAATCTGTAAAACTATATTAACATGTTATAACTGCTTATATTATTATCATATGATGTTCACACCTATTATTACACCTGTTATATCATATGTTACTGTTATTTCATGCTATTCTGTAAATTTTATCAGTTTATCACACTGCAAGTTCCCTGTAAATTAGAAATCACTATGGGTTGAAATGATACTTACCCGAACGAATTTAGAATAGGGAAAAATCGTTATGGGCTGATATGATAGGCCTAAACGATTTTCAACTTATTTCATTTACTTGGGACTGCGGGTTTGAAATGATAAAACCCGGATTTTGTTTGTAAATTACGGGTTGAAATGATATATTACCCGTATCACTTTATCTAGCGTAGAAAATTATATACAGGCCCGTAGTTAAAATATGTTTTTCTAAAAATTTTAAAATATTTTAGAAATTTAATTATTATAATATTTTGATTTAAAATTAAATAAAAATATAATTTTTGTAAAGTATTATTGATTTTCTAGAAATCTATAAGTTAAATAAATTATGGAAAAGTTAGAAAATCTGAAATGCAAGTTATTTGGAAATTTTGATTTAATTTTTAATGGAATTTAAATTAACTTTGAAAATATGATAAATTTATGATATTTTGAATTTAAATTGATTTAAAATGATTTTACCACATGTTAATGATTTTTAATAAAGTTGAAATGTGAAATGAATGAATATTTAAGTTGAAATTTTGAAATATAACTAAAATTGAAAATTTATGAAATTGACTTAAAAGTGAACTTTTAGTTAAGTAAATAAAAATAAAACTAAGTTATATTTGAGAATTTGAACTTAAGTGTTAAGTTGAAATTTAATGCAATGAATTTAAAATTGAACATTGCAACTTAATAAGTGAATTATTATTAAATCTTGATTTTTGAATGGAAATTTACTTTATAAAATCATGAACTTGAGGAAAAGTAAATGATGATTATAAATTCGAAAATGTATGATTTTATGAATTAAAAATGTTTTAAATGAAAAAATATAATTGGTTGAGAAATTATATTGAATATTTGAAGTTAATTGACTGCATTTTTGAAATGCTATTAATTACAATGTAAATGATATTACAGCATTTGTAAATGCTGTAGTTGATGATAATGAACTAAAAAGCTAAATTGAATTAAAAGCTATTATAGCAATTTTTGTAAGCGCTATAATTTTTGAATTTAACTAATTTTATTTGAAATTTAAGTAAACCCTATTACAACATTTTTAAATGTTGTCTTTTGTTAAATTGAACTGTTTTGAATGTATCTTTCCGTAGCATTTTCTAAATGCCACGAAAAGTGAATTTTCACTGTTTTGATAAACTTAAGTGAATAAATGTACTTTGGAAGATGAAAATTTTGGAAATTTAATAATTTAATTATTGAACATAATAACTTCATTTTAATGATTAAAATGAATTTTTTTGAATATAAACTGTTTTGAAATGTGAATTGAAATGGTATTTTAAATTGAATAAAATGAATAATGATTTGAAACGAATGTGGTTTTGATATTTTGATATATTAAATGATTGAAATGTGGTTTGAAAAGATATGATATTTTGATAAATTAAAATGATTTGAAAATGGAGTTTTGAAAGATATGACATTTTAATATTAAAATAATTTGAAAGGAAATGCTGAAAGATAAGATATTTTAAACGAAGTTTTGAAAGGTTATGATATTTTGATATATTAAAATGATTTGAAAGGAAGTTTTGAAAGGATATGATAATTTAATATATTGAAATGGTTAGAAATGACTTGTTATTTATTTTGATAAATATTTGAATCGAAAGATATGGTATGATGATATATTGAAAATGGTTTGGAAATAATTTAATCTTTATTTTGATAATGATTTGGGTTGAAATGATATTTTATTTTGAAGTATAATTTTTTTTTAAAGTTATAACTACGGGTTATAATAACGATTGGTTGTTAAAGAGACCGGGATCGGATATTGTCTTATAGCCGGCCAATACCGAAAACCACTTTAACAACTGTGTACGCGGTGGAGATTCCAGAATGAAGTAGGATGGTGGCGACGTTCTCGAGGTATATTACGTGGACCCAACTCCCGTGAGTTGGCATAAATGACTAAAACAGGAGCTATACCGGGCTACACAAAGGGTCGCACCCTTTCATCGAGCATGCTCCATCGGAAGTGTAACGACCCAGAATTTTATTAAATTAAAAATTTGAATATTTAATTTATTTTAAATATTAATAAGTGAATTTTTAAGTCAAATAAATTTTTATTTGAATTTTTGGATTTAATTAGATAATTAAATCGATAATTTAATATGTTAAATTATGGAAATAATTGAAAATTGAGTTAAATATGATTGAAAATGATTTGTAAAATTTTATTTTATCATATTGAAGTTAGAAAGATATTTTAGAACTTTTAAAATCGAATTAAAAGTTAATTTGTGAAAATTGAATATTTTAATATTTAATAATCGACTGTAAAATAGCCAATTTTTGAACAGTCTCAGAATTGAACGAAACCAGTTTCATTGGATCCGTAATAGTTAGTTATTACCGGATTTCAATTTTCGTGTCAATCGGAGCTATCGTTTGATCGTGGCAGCTCGAAACGCATCGATTTATTTTTAATTTAAATTTGACGAGTCAAAATAGCCATTTTTCAAAAAGTCTCGGAATTCGACGAAACTAGTTTCATCGGATCCGTAATGTGATATTATTGTAAGGTTTCAAATTTCAAGTCAATTGGATTTACCGTTTGTCCGGTACAAATTAAAACGCCTAGAAATCGATTTAAATCGGTTTAATTTAAATTGAGCGTTTTCAGCCATAACTCGCACAGATGTCCGAATTAGCTTCCGAAACCTGTTCCATTGTGTCCGGAACGCGGGATAAACCCTAGGTACGCTGGTTACGGCGTCTAAATCGGAGTTCGGAATTCCCGGGATGAATAGTGTTTACGCTTGGTTTTCTTTATAAATAGCCCTCACTCTAAAATAAAAAAAAAAAAAATTAAAACCCTAATTCATTCACGCAGCCGCCACCCCCATTTTGAACGGCCAGAAAACACTATCTCTTCTCCTCACTTATCTCTTGATCCACGCATGGATTCAAGAATCTTCCAACTAGAAGATTGAAGAGCACGTTGTGATCTACAAGATCAACGGCTATGATTTGAAACGGAGCTATGGATTGGCTGCAATCGGGGTTTGAAGTGGCACGCTTGCGCACGGTTTTTGAGGCAAATGGAGGGGCCGAGTTGGCCAAGGCTGGGGCCGAACCTAGCTTAAGTCGAGAGCTTCGAAGTGGCGGTGTTGTGATCGAGTATTAGCGAGTGTTGATGGAGCAATTTGAAACCCTAATTCCTTGAATGGGTTCGGCTATGGGTTTTGTTTGCTGAGTAATGAACGTGGAGGGGAAGAACATGAGTAACGGCCCAGATTTGAGAATATAGGATCCAATGGCTCTGAATAGGTTTAGGTTTAAAATTTTTAGATTTAGTTGTAATTGTTAATATAAATACGTGCAAACTTCAAAAATTCATATCTTTTTCATACGAGGTCGAAAAAATGCAAACTCAGTTGCGTTGGAATCGTATGGACGAGCACTACGCGATGGATTTGGTTTGGAGTCGTTTGGAGTTAGTGAGAATTTCGGGTAAAATTAAACGCGCGTTTAATTTTATTCGAAATAAAAGCTTAAACGGAATTTAAAACCAAGGTGAGAATTTCTCACTCAATCGAATAGATTTCGATTTTATTTTAAATAGTTAGATTTAAAATATTTGAATGCATGTTTGAATGATGACTGTAAATTATTGATTGTTAAAATAGACATTATTCGCCGTTAGTAAGCGGATGTTATTTAATAAAAACATATACCGCGAATATTTCATAAACAGTGAAATTGGTATTATATATAATATCAATATATATATATTGGCATATGTATATATTGCAGTTGATTGATTTCCCGCATTTTTTGTTTAGCGGATGAGACCCTATTACGCCGTTATTAAGCGGATAATATTTATTAAGAACATATACCGCGATAATTTCGTACTGGAGCGAAATTGGTATTGTGCTAATGTTTTTGGATGCAGGAAACAGGTTGGAGGGATCCAACTGGATTCCTCAACATTATTTATTTTATTTCAGATATTTTGATATTTGATGGATTATCATATCGATATATGATATCGTTGTTAGTCGTGATTGACTATTTGGTGTGTAGCATCATTGGACCCAGATTTTGGGATTTTAAAATGATTTTAAAGTGATTTTTGAAAATATACTATATTTTTGGAATTGATCCATTATAAATAAATAAACGTTATAATTTTTAAAGTTATAAAAATTATGGTTTTTGTGAAATATAGTTAAAAAGCTGATTTTTAGAAATACGATTAAAAGTCGATTTTTGAGAAATAGGAACTAATGATTTTATAAAATAATTTAGATTGGATTTTTGAATATATGATAAAAGTTTAAATATAGGATTTATAAAATTTGATTATTTTATAAATCGAAATGATGAAATTATAAAGGAATTTAAAGACGTTTTAGAATAATAATATAAACTGATTTATATTAAGAGATTTATAAATGGATATTTATAAATTGAAATATAGACATTATAAAACGAGTTTTTATAAGTGTTTGAATGTAGTGAAAATGAATTTCATAAATGAATGAAATTTATAGAATTATAAACTGTGAAGTTATAGATGAAATTTATAAATAGTAAGATTTATAAATTTGTGAAGTTAATTGAAGAATAGATTTGGTTAAATAAATGAATCTTATAAGTTATAAGATTTATAATTATGAAATTCTAAGGAACGATTTTGTGAAATAATCGTTTATAAGTAGTTAACTTATTATATGAACATTTAGTTTATAATTTAGTTATAAACTGGAATAGGTTAATAAAGGAATTTATAAAAAGGAAGTTTTTATAAATAAATAGAAATGGAATTTATAAACGTTGTTTTATAAATTCGCAAACGACTTATTTTGATAAGTTAATTGTTATAACTTAGAAATAGAGTTATATTCACGTTTTTAGACAGTGAATAATTCTTTGAATTAAAATGAATAAAAGGATGGAATTTGTTAAAGAAGTATATTCACGTTTTTGTATAGTGAATGATATGTTAAAGAAATTGTTTTGAATGAGATGTTTAAATTGAATTAAAACGATCTAACGATGTTTTAAAGGTGTTGAGATTCGAAACCATAGATTTCAACATTTATTGTTGAAATAGACGTTTTCGAGAAATAAAAGGGAATGGTGGACTATAACACTGTTGTTATAGTAAATAATTTCCGAAAGGAAATGTTTAGAATAGTATTGGGATTTATATATCTATTTAATTTCGAATCCCTATACTAGTGATTTTGGGTTGTCGTAACGATGTTTTACGCAACATTCGTTTTGGCCCAAATAAATAATGTTAAGAGAATGATTTCCTTAAAGAATGAAATATATACTTAATTCGATTTAAGTATATTGAATATTTTCCAAGGTTGAAAATAAAAAGATTGTGAATTACTTATGAATAATAAGTATGGAAATGTTTTCAAATATGAAGTGAATATTTAGAATTTATCTTTTTGAAGATAAATTGGAAATGGATAGTTGAAATCGTATATGCACGAATATTTTGAAATATAAATTCATTATGGAATTTATAAGTGAAAGTGGAAATTGTGTGAAAATAAATATTGATTTATTTTTGAAGTGTTGAAATTATATATCTTGTAAAGATATTTTGGAAAATAAATAATTTGGGAAAATTATTTGGAATCTGGTGATGTGTGCATATCCAGTGATAGTTCAATAACCGACTATCAGTATTTCCCTTTGAATGGGTATTTGATGTGAATTGATTGAGTTTGAATGCACACTTATTTTTGAATAAGCGCTCACTATTCGGGTTAACCGGGAAAGGACCATGGGGTCGTATAACCCATTCCGAATATGTGATACGTCGTTGTAAATTGCATTGAAGATCGGTGTTGAAGACCCGGTATTTGCGAAAGCGATAGGATGACCTATCGATTGTCTCTGCACTGAGTTGCAACGGTATAGAGACTCCCTAAGTGATGGGAAATCCGATCAGGATTGTGAATATCCGGATTGCAAGGACTTCTTTGTAAGTGCCTTCGGTTCTGTTCGAGCCCGGAACAGACTTGTATGGATTGTATGTCTGACATTACAATTTGAGATATAAAGCCGATTTCTTTCAAATATATTTCTGTTGGTGGCGGAGAATTTATTCTTTGCTTAACACCCTTCTTTGAGACGTACGAGCTCAAAGGTTATATAGTTGAAGTTATCAGCGATATATTCCCAATTTGGTAATGTGACATGCTGAGTGATGCTGAAATGATCATTGTGTTGATTATTGTGATAGGATCATTTATTTGATCGTCTATCTTAGTGATCATTGTGTTGATCATTTGTTGACCCAAAGCATGGCTTTTGTATAAAGTATGTTTTTGTGGACGTGAATTCGTCGAGCCTCACATCCCGGAAATGGTCAAAACAGGAAAGAAGCAGCAAGGTTATGAGGGGTAGCACCCTTTAGGATGTGTCCATTTCCTTCTGGAAAAGGGTGGTATCATGGTATGGAGCCCAGATACTTACTCATGTTGAAAACACTTTGTTATGATTGTGTGAATTGATTAGAGAGCGCTCTCGGAAAAAGGTCCCAAAGGACCGGGGGATGGCATATTCGGTCAGTTGTTACTCAGTTAGGAGTAACCCGGCCTTGTGTTGGTTGAGATCCGGTTTGGTTCTCGGGGATGTCCATCCAGAGGCATTCTCAGTGGCAATGGGAAGTTCCTTGGCCTGACCATTTGTTGGAAATCCAATTCCCAATACGAAACTTGTACGGTATTAGTTGTAGAACCTGCCATTCACTTATGGTGGTCACCACTGTTTGGATGGTAGCTATAGTAGGCATAGTTCGAAATGTCTATGCTGGCTAAGATTTATATTCTACTTTCGAAATGAATTTTTCCTACACTATACACTAATAATAATATCAAATATTATTTTAAATGCGTATCAAGCATCTTTGACTATCATAAGGAGAAATCTCCTCCGATTCTGCGTTTGCATGTGTGTGTGTGCGGGAGGCCTTATGGTAGTCTCATTTTTAAAAGCATTGCGAATTGATTTAAAAATATTCCTCTATTTAGATTTTAAAGTAAATAAACTGTTTTGAGTTCTCACACCAGTCACATGACTGACTCGGAGTTTATTGTTTTCCTTCCTAAACTCTGGGTGCCCACCAATTTCCACACGGGCAGTTAAGAGTTAGGTTTATCAGGATATTCTGGATATTCTGGAGTTGCTGGAGGCAAGCTGGATTGGCATGGCGTATTACTAGTTTATATAGTATTTCTTTTTCCGCTGCACTGTTTGTTGTTGTATGATGTTGTACACCCTGATGTGATGATATGATGTAATAAAATGTGATGTAATGTAATAACTGATATAGTTCTTTGTTTAAAGATTATTCATTTATTATTATATGTTGTTCCGCTGCGAATTGTGAGATTCTGATGTTGTTCTGTTGTTTTCTTCTGTCTTTTTCTATTTTTAAAATTTTTCTATCTTTTAATTTTTAAATTTCTGTTCTCCCTCTATTTTCTATCTTCTTATCTACTTTTCTCTCTTCTTTCTTTTTCTTTTCTTTTTTAAAACCCATAACATTCCGGTTTTTGGCCTTCGATTTCTCGACAGTCGATAAAGTGAGTGTCGATGTTGAATTTTCGGAGAACGAAAATCTCGTACTGTTACATTTGGTATCGGAGCATATGGTTAAGCGACAACCATGGTTCTGTTGGGTATAATTCATTAGAGATAGAGTCAGTAGTACTCTAGAATGAGTTTGAGTGTAATAATAGCTATGAGAGCGTATCTGTTAGTAAATATAAAATTGTTTTATATTGTGATGATTGGTTTATTGAGTGGTATATGAACTTTCGTCAGCGTGGTCCGCAAGACTATGCCGAAGGGGTTTCTAAACACTTGAATAGAACAATTCGACACAATATTGATTTTAAATTGGGTAAATGGAATGATTTTGCCTTGATTATATTTTTGTATGTAAAGGAATAATTTTTCAGAATTATTAAAGTGTATATAAGTTGATTGTTAGGTTGTTTGAATAATCTAAATAAAAGAATAATTGCATAAGTAAAATGAATTATAAGAATTGAATTATAATTAAAGTGATTTACAATTGTGAAATAAACTTATATATATAAGAAGTGAAAATAGAGTTAAATGGAATATAACTTAAGAGATATTGAATTAAGTTGATTTTGGTATCGAAGTAAATAATCAAGTGGATTAAATGAATATGAACTTGAGTTATGTAATAGAATTCAACTTTGTAATTGAATTGAATGAATGGATTGAATGATAATCAATTAAATGTAAATTTAAGTTGATATAAAATAATGAACATAAGTGTTAATTCATTAAGAATTTAATGTTATTAGAAGTTGAATAAATTGAATGAGAATGAATATAAGCAAAGTAATTTGGTTGAAATTAATATACTTTGGTTGTTATATGATTGTTGATTGATTGTATATAATTCATTAAGTGTTAATGAAATTGAAAGCTATGAGATTGAATTCAAATTGAAAGTAAATAAATTTGAATAAAATTGAATGTGAATTGGATTTAATTAGTGAATGCAAACTAATTAAAATTGAATGAGAATGAATGTTAGAAAATCCAATGTAAATAAATCAAATGTAATTTAAAGTGAAAACCAATTCATTGTATATGAATGAGAATATGAATGAATATATGTTAGTTATGAATGATAGTTGGTTGATGTTTGCATTTGTCGTTTAGTTGCATTTGCTATGTTAGCATATATAGTTATTATGTTACTATATGTTGTGTATTGAGATTATTTGCATATGTGCATGTTCTCATGTTGTTTGTTGAGTTTAGTAGGTGCGGATCGCGTTTGCTTCGCATTTGGAGTTCGCTTTAGCGCTATATTAGCCGTATATGCTTGCTAATAAAATATAAGGTACATATCTCGGATTAAATATCGCACTTTTATACTTTTTTCCCTTCGGGATGCCTCATTACTTGATGAGATGTATATTTGTGATATATATACTGTCATTTTTTTTTCGGATCGAGCCGCGCAAAGGAGACTATGGCGAATTTTTCCGAAAATTTAAGGCGTTAGAAAAATTTGAGAAAAAAAATGGGAAAATTTTGAAAACTTTAACTTTGTTTTAGAATTGAAAGTTAAATGATATAGTTTGTTTTGAAAAGATAACTAAGTATGATTTGAAAACTTAGTAAAGTATGGTAATAAGTTTAATTATGAATTTTAGAAAGTTAATAAATTCTGTAACCTTTCTTACTTATAATTTCGAGGACGAAATTCTTTTAAGGGGGAAAGATTGTAACGACCCAGAATTTTATTAAATTAAAAATTTGAATATTTAATTTATTTTAAATATTAATAAGTGAATTTTTAAGTCAAATAAATTTTTATTTGAATTTTTGGATTTAATTAGATAATTAAATCGATAATTTAATATGTTAAATTATGGAAATAATTGAAAATTGAGTTAAATATGATTGAAAATGATTTGTAAAATTTTATTTTATCATATTGAAGTTAGAAAGATATTTTAGAACTTTTAAAATCGAATTAAAAGTTAATTTGTGAAAATTGAATATTTTAATATTTAATAATCGACTGTAAAATAGCCAATTTTTGAACAGTCTCAGAATTGAACGAAACCAGTTTCATTGGATCCGTAATAGTTAGTTATTACCGGATTTCAATTTTCGTGTCAATCGGAGCTATCGTTTGATCGTGGCAGCTCGAAACGCATCGATTTATTTTTAATTTAAATTTGACGAGTCAAAATAGCCATTTTCCAAAAAGTCTCGGAATTCGACGAAACCAGTTTCATCGGATCCGTAATGTGATATTATTGTAAGGTTTCAAATTTCAAGTCAATTGGATTTACCGTTTGTCCGGTACAAATTAAAACGCCTAGAAATCGATTTAAATCGGTTTAATTTAAATTGAGCGTTTTCAGCCATAACTCGCACAGATGTCCGAATTAGCTTCCGAAACCTGTTCCATTGTGTCCGGAACGCGGGATAAACCCTAGGTACGCTGGTTACGGCGTCTAAATCGGAGTTCGGAATTCCCGGGATGAATAGTGTTTACGCTTGGTTTTCTTTATAAATAGCCCTCACTCTAAAATAAAAAAAAAAAAAATTAAAACCCTAATTCATTCACGCAGCCGCCACCCCCATTTTGAACGGCCAGAAAACACTATCTCTTCTCCTCACTTATCTCTTGATCCACGCATGGATTCAAGAATCTTCCAACTAGAAGATTGAAGAGCACGTTGTGATCTACAAGATCAACGGCTATGATTTGAAACGGAGCTATGGATTGGCTGCAATCGGGGTTTGAAGTGGCACGCTTGCGCACGGTTTTTGAGGCAAATGGAGGGGCCGAGTTGGCCAAGGCTGGGGCCGAACCTAGCTTAAGTCGAGA
The DNA here is from genome assembly GCA_030765085.1 of Allium cepa. Taxonomy (NCBI): domain Eukaryota; kingdom Viridiplantae; phylum Streptophyta; class Magnoliopsida; order Asparagales; family Amaryllidaceae; genus Allium; species Allium cepa. The sequence goes on along the minus strand of CM060937.1, from coordinate 758,786,232 downwards.
GCTTCGAAGTGGCGGTGTTGTGATCGAGTATTAGCGAGTGTTGATGGAGCAATTTGAAACCCTAATTCCTTGAATGGGTTCGGCTATGGGTTTTGTTTGCTGAGTAATGAACGTGGAGGGGAAGAACATGAGTAACGGCCCAGATTTGAGAATATAGGATCCAATGGCTCTGAATAGGTTTAGGTTTAAAATTTTTAGATTTAGTTGTAATTGTTAATATAAATACGTGCAAACTTCAAAAATTCATATCTTTTTCATACGAGGTCGAAAAAATGCAAACTCAGTTGCGTTGGAATCGTATGGACGAGCACTACGCGATGGAGTTGGTTTGGAGTCGTTTGGAGTTAGTGAGAATTTCGGGTAAAATTAAACGCGCGTTTAATTTTATTCGAAATAAAAGCTTAAACGGAATTTAAAACCAAGGTGAGAATTTCTCACTCAATCGAATAGATTTCGATTTTATTTTAAATAGTTAGATTTAAAATATTTGAATGCATGTTTGAATGATGACTGTAAATTATTGATTGTTAAAATAGACATTATTCGCCGTTAGTAAGCGGATGTTATTTAATAAAAACATATACCGCGAATATTTCATAAACAGTGAAATTGGTATTATATATAATATCAATATATATATATTGGCATATGTATATATTGCAGTTGATTGATTTCCCGCATTTTTTGTTTAGCGGATGAGACCCTATTACGCCGTTATTAAGCGGATAATATTTATTAAGAACATATACCGCGATAATTTCGTACTGGAGCGAAATTGGTATTGTGCTAATGTTTTTGGATGCAGGAAACAGGTTGGAGGGATCCAACTGGATTCCTCAACATTATTTATTTTATTTCAGATATTTTGATATTTGATGGATTATCATATCGATATATGATATCGTTGTTAGTCGTGATTGACTATTTGGTGTGTAGCATCATTGGACCCAGATTTTGGGATTTTAAAATGATTTTAAAGTGATTTTTGAAAATATACTATATTTTTGGAATTGATCCATTATAAATAAATAAACGTTATAATTTTTAAAGTTATAAAAATTATGGTTTTTGTCAAATATAGTTAAAAAGCTGATTTTTAGAAATACGATTAAAAGTCGATTTTTGAGAAATAGGAACTAGTGATTTTATAAAATAATTTAGATTGGATTTTTGAATATATGATAAAAGTTTAAATATAGGATTTATAAAATTTGATTATTTTATAAATCGAAATGATGAAATTATAAAGGAATTTAAAGACGTTTTAGAATAATAATATAAACTGATTTATATTAAGAGATTTATAAATGGATATTTATAAATTGAAATATAGACATTATAAAACGAGTTTTTATAAGTGTTTGAATGTAGTGAAAATGAATTTCATAAATGAATGAAATTTATAGAATTATAAACTGTGAAGTTATAGATGAAATTTATAAATAGTAAGATTTATAAATTTGTGAAGTTAATTGAAGAATAGATTTGGTTAAATAAATGAATCTTATAAGTTATAAGATTTATAATTATGAAATTCTAAGGAACGATTTTGTGAAATAATCGTTTATAAGTAGTTAACTTATTATATGAACATTTAGTTTATAATTTAGTTATAAACTGGAATAGGTTAATAAAGGAATTTATAAAAAGGAAGTTTTTATAAATAAATAGAAATGGAATTTATAAACGTTGTTTTATAAATTCGCAAACGACTTATTTTGATAAGTTAATTGTTATAACTTAGAAATAGAGTTATATTCACGTTTTTAGACAGTGAATAATTCTTTGAATTAAAATGAATAAAAGGATGGAATTTGTTAAAGAAGTATATTCACGTTTTTGTATAGTGAATGATATGTTAAAGAAATTGTTTTGAATGAGATGTTTAAATTGAATTAAAACGATCTAACGATGTTTTAAAGGTGTTGAGATTCGAAACCATAGATTTCAACATTTATTGTTGAAATAGACGTTTTCGAGAAATAAAAGGGAATGGTGGACTATAACACTGTTGTTATAGTAAATAATTTCCGAAAGGAAATGTTTAGAATAGTATTGGGATTTATATATCTATTTAATTTCGAATCCCTATACTAGTGATTTTGGGTTGTCGTAACGATGTTTTACGCAACATTCGTTTTGGCCCAAATAAATAATGTTAAGAGAATGATTTCCTTAAGGAATGAAATATATACTTAATTCGATTTAAGTATATTGAATATTTTCCAAGGTTGAAAATAAAAAGATTGTGAATTACTTATGAATAATAAGTATGGAAATGTTTTCAAATATGAAGTGAATATTTAGAATTTATCTTTTTGAAGATAAATTGGAAATGGATAGTTGAAATCGTATATGCACGAATATTTTGAAATATAAATTCATTATGGAATTTATATGTGAAAGTGGAAATTGTGTGAAAATAAATATTGATTTATTTTTGAAGTGTTGAAATTATATATCTTGTAAAGATATTTTGGAAAATAAATAATTTGGGAAAATTATTTAGAATCTGGTGATGTGTGCATATCCAGTGATAGTTCAATAACCGACTATCAGTATTTCCCTTTGAATGGGTATTTGATGTGAATTGATTGAGTTTGAATGCACACTTATTTTTGAATAAGCGCTCACTATTCGGGTTAACCGGGAAAGGACCATGGGGTCGTATAACCCATTCCGAATATGTGATACGTCGTTGTAAATTGCATTGAAGATCGGTGTTGAAGACCCGGTATTTGCGAAAGCGATAGGATGACCTATCGATTGTCTCTGCACTGAGTTGCAACGGTATAGAGACTCCCTAAGTGATGGGAAATCCGATCAGGATTGTGAATATCCGGATTGCAAGGACTTCTTTGTAAGTGCCTTCGGTTCTGTTCGAGCCCGGAACAGACTTGTATGGATTGTATGTCTGACATTACAATTTGAGATATAAAGCCGATTTCTTTCAAATATATTTCTGTTGGTGGCGGAGAATTTATTCTTTGCTTAACACCCTTCTTTGAGACGTACGAGCTCAAAGGTTATATAGTTGAAGTTATCAGCGATATATTCCCAATTTGGTAATGTGACATGCTGAGTGATGCTGAAATGATCATTGTGTTGATTTTTGTGATAGGATCATTTATTTGATCGTCTATCTTAGTGATCATTGTGTTGATCATTTGTTGACCCAAAGCATGGCTTTTGTATAAAGTATGTTTTTGTGGACGTGAATTCGTCGAGCCTCACATCCCGGAAATGGTCAAAACAGGAAAGAAGCAGCTAGGTTATGAGGGGTAGCACCCTTTAGGATGTGTCCATTTCCTTCTGGAAAAGGGTGGTATCATGGTATGGAGCCCAGATACTTACTCATGTTGAAAACACTTTGTTATGATTGTGTGAATTGATTAGAGAGCGCTCTCGGAAAAAGGTCCCAAAGGACCGGGGGATGGCATATTCGGTCAGTTGTTACTCAGTTAGGAGTAACCCGGCCTTGTGTTGGTTGAGATCCGGTTTGGTTCTCGGGGATGTCCATCCAGAGGCATTCTCAGTGGCAATGGGAAGTTCCTTGGCCTGACCATTTGTTGGAAATCCAATTCCCAATACGAAACTTGTACGGTATTCGTTGTAGAACCTGCCATTCACTTATGGTGGTCACCACTGTTTGGATGGTAGCTATAGTAGGCATAGTTCGAAATGTCTATGCTGGCTAAGATTTATATTCTACTTTCGAAATGAATTTTTCCTACACTATACACTAATAATAATATCAAATATTATTTTAAATGCGTATCAAGCATCTTTGACTATCATAAGGAGAAATCTCCTCCGATTCTGCGTTTGCATGTGTGTGTGTGCGGGAGGCCTTATGGTAGTCTCATTTTTAAAAGCATTGCGAATTGATTTAAAAATATTCCTCTATTTAGATTTTAAAGTAAATAAACTGTTTTGAGTTCTCACACCAGTCACATGACTGACTCGGAGTTTATTGTTTTCCTTCCTAAACTCTGGGTGCCCACCAATTTCCACACGGGCAGTTAAGAGTTAGGTTTATCAGGATATTCTGGATATTCTGGAGTTGCTGGAGGCAAGCTGGATTGGCATGGCGTATTACTAGTTTATATAGTATTTCTTTTTCCGCTGCACTGTTTGTTGTTGTATGATGTTGTACACCCTGATGTGATGATATGATGTAATAAAATGTGATGTAATGTAATAACTGATATAGTTCTTTGTTTAAAGATTATTCATTTATTATTATATGTTGTTCCGCTGCGAATTGTGAGATTCTGATGTTGTTCTGTTGTTTTCTTCTGTCTTTTTCTATTTTTAAAATTTTTCTATCTTTTAATTTTTAAATTTCTGTTCTCCCTCTATTTTCTATCTTCTTATCTACTTTTCTCTCTTCTTTCTTTTTCTTTTCTTTTTTAAAACCCATAACATTCCGGTTTTTGGCCTTCGATTTCTCGACAGTCGATAAAGTGAGTGTCGATGTTGAATTTTCGGAGAACGAAAATCTCGTACTGTTACAGGAAGCCTTTCTATTACTTTTAGAATTCGATATGTGGCGCCACTTTGATTCGGGGGTATTGTTCGAGGTGGGCGGAAGCTACTGGCTTGCCGTCACCACCGGTCCGGGATTGCAAACGGTGTATCCACCCTGGCATTGCCTCACATGCCGTGTCATCTCCTTATATCGAGCCCACTACGATTTTGGTTTTAAAGATCCGACCGCGTTAAGGTTCACCATCACCCTAACGCTATTTTCTATATGATTATACTTTACTGATTAGACACTACTATATATATAGCGTATATTACTACATAGTAAATAGTTTAACAGATCCTTAGAGAATGGGCAGTCCCAAGCATCTTCTAAGTTACTTGTATCTTTGCTACAATTCACTTGAGTTGGTTTACATTGTATAAGTATGTATGACCTGACTCGAGTGTTTGTATTTTTATTTACGCTCGGGTCAGCCTGAGTTATTCACAGATTTGGATTTCCACTTTCTGGAGATTAGAATCGCTGGAGATTATCTACTTGTCAAGTTTCATCTGAAAGTTCGGTTGTTCTATTCAGCTTGTACTCGGTTATCATATTTAAACTTCTGTTGTACTTTATTTCTTCTATTGTATCTTACGTAACTCTGATATATTTATATAGTAGCTTCATGAACTACTATCTCTTTTAATTCTGCTGCATTATTATTACTCTGTGTCTGTGATCTGTGATTTTTATTTACTGTATATTCTGAGATTTGCCAAATTTTTATTTACAACGAGGTATTTGAGCAATTCAATTCCGGCATGAGTGTCTACCTATACACTTATAATGGATGTGAATGGTTGAAAATATCGGGTCATTACAGTTGGTATCAGAGCTTTGGTAGCTCTAGGCAAAACATAGCATATGGAGTGAATGTATTTACAGAACCACTTTCATTTGAGTTTGAATCTCTTCCTTTTGACTCGATTCCTTTGAATTTTGGAACATTCCCTACGGTTCCAAGATCCATTCGTATCCCTCACTATTCATCTTCTTTTTGACCCTGGAGTATTCCATAACTCTGCTTCGAATGATCTTTTTAGTGAGTTGGTAGTCCCGCCAATCTCAAAAATTGAATTGTAAAAGGGTGAAACTCCTTTACAATTATCATCGATTCACTAGAGATTGATATCTATCCTTGGTTCAGATGCTAATATCTTTTGTTATCCCAAACTCTAACTCTTGAGATCGAATGTACATTTACCCTAAAAATCCAGATCGATCTTATTATTTAAGTCACGGTTGACCCAGTTAAGGTTGCCGGCGATTTATTTAAGCTTATCCACCTCCCTACTCTGTTATTTAATCATCTTGTCTTTTGTTTCCAATCTATTCTTCCAAACATTTTGAAATGTACTTGTATATATATGTTTTGTTTTATATATTGTGTTGTTTGAGTTGTTGATGTTGATTTGGGTTTCCGATCGATTCGTCTGATCAACGCTATCGATAGGATTTCAAAAAACCTTTGACAGAACAAACTGACACAATATCATTTTAAAATTTGGTTAGTGAAATAAATTTTGATATATAAGTAAATTTATGAAACTTAGTAAACTGATTTAAATTGATTATTTGAAGTGATAATACTTGATTTGGGAACTGAAATGAATTTAGAGCAAGAAATTTGAGAACTTAATTTCCGATGGTTTCAAACCTTGTGTTTAATGCTTTAAAAGGTTATATTATTTAAAGTATTTTCAAATAGAAATTTGTTTTCAAAGAATTTTAAGTTTAAAATTAGCGCTCTTCTCATTGTCGCTGGGAAATAACTTCGGTGATGACTGCAGCATCATCGACGTTCATTTTCGAGTTTCGAACTGAAGAGACCGCTCTGTAATCTTGCTACAGCTTTGTTTTGGAAATCAATTTGAATTGAATTTCTAAAATATGACTTGATTTATAATATATATAGATATATGATTTAAATTTGATTTGATAAACTATGTACATACATTTAGTTATCTCTAAAATGGTTTGAAGAAATCGGAAATTTAATTCTTAAATTTTATTTTTAAAGAATAATTTGAATTATAAAAAAAAATCAAATTTTTTGAATAAATGATTTAAGCTTGAAATGATTGAATTGAAAGTTTTATTTGTATAATACTCAATTGCATTCAAATATAACTTACATTAATTTCAAAAGTTAAAAATGTAATTGGATAATATACAATATAAAAAGATTTATAAATAAAATTTGAGTGGTTATAATAAATGTTATATACTTAAATTTTAATTATAAAATGATTAACAGAGGTTATATAATAAAGGGTAATTGAATAACTTATAATGAAATAATGTTAAAATAACTAAGAATAAATCAAAGCAGTTATAATAAGTGTAAGTTTAACATAAGTTATAAATATATTGAGCGGAATAAATTTAATTTTAATTAGGAATAAAGAAGAATTAAATGTATTGAGTACATTATGAGTATAATAAATGATTATTTTTCAAACCCTTTGGTTTTAAAAATTGTTAATTTAAGATGATTGGATAATAAGATAATGGAATTTGAGATAGTTAAGATTTATTTAACTTGTGTACAGATTTATTCTCTATTTAAGTTGAAATTTCCGTGCTTCCAAATTTATTTCCTTATTTTTTTTTCCAAACTATCTTTTGGTTGTCCTTATCATCCTTATCTTGCTATAGATTGGTATAGGCATCTTTCTATAATCTTTGATAGATCTTTGGTAATCATTTTGAATCCACCTTTTCATGCTTGTGTTCTTAATTTTGGAGAATCTTGGAAAGATCATCTCCACCTTGTTAAACTTACCTATAACAATAGCCATCATGTATAATTTCAATCTTCTTGTCATCTTGTCCTAATTTTGTTTCACTCTATCTTTTTCTGTGCTTTCCCGTACCTCATTCCTTTTCGGGGAAGAAAAGTTTTGAGTAGGGGAGAGTGTAACAACCCTGTATTTTGTAATTTTTTTATGTTTTAATTGAATTTTGATTTAAAAACATATTTTATTTATTTTGAATGATAAACTTTAGTTTTGATATGAATTATCATTCCAAAGCATGACTAAAAAGAATATTTTCCAAAAAGTGAATTTTGGGTCAAAATAGTCAAACTTTGACTTTTAATTTAAATTTTTAAAAGTTTGAAAATTTAAATTTTATCTTTTATTATGAAATTACATAAAATTTTAAGAATACAGCTTTTTGTTTCGTTGGAAACGGATTTAAATTGTGAAAGTTATGTATATTTCAATATTGAGTGCAATTCGTTTATTCTGCAATTTTGTTATTTTAAATAGTATAAGTTTAATTTTTCTTTGTCATATGTTGTTGTAATATGTATTGATATGATATTTTATGTATGTTTTTGTATTTTAATATTTTTGAAGTGGGGTAGGAATTTTTCTAGAGCTAGTAGTATTTTTCTTGTAATTTCCATGCCCTGTTTTCAATTTTTAAACATTTTCTTTAGTTCTTTTCTATTTTTCTCCAATTTAATTATTTATTTTATTTTAGAAATGATAAATAAATTATTTTATTTCAAAATTTTGCTTTAGAATATTTTTAAAATGAAGTAGATATTTTTCCAAAGCGATTGATGTTTTAATTGTAATTTTTGAACCCTGTTTTCAATTTTTAAGCAATTTCCTTAATTCTTTTTATATTTTCTTTAAATTTAATTATATATTTTTATTTTATTTCACTTTATTTCGGTTTTTAGATGTACTTGCTGAAGTTTATTTGTTTTACTTGATTTAAAAGAAATGGAAGTATGAAAGGTTTTAAAAGCTAAGAAACGTAAAGTCGTTTCACCGTTTCTTTTACCGTTTCTTTTTCCAATCAATGCATCAATTTATTGTAGCCGTTTCTTTTCTTTTGCTTATTCACGTGAAAGTTTCTCATTCCATCAATAATATACATCTATTTCAGATCTGAGCGAAGAAAAATAAGCAATGGCCTCTCTTCCTCCTCTCATTTTTCTACTTCTTCTTTGTTTTGCTTGATTTTTGCCATGACCTCTCATTGCTTTGTTTGGCCTAACGCCTCCACCATCTCCTCCACCGACCACCACCGCTTCCTTCCCCACATCATACATGACCAAAACCCTTCCTCCTCTGACTAGCAGGTGCCATGACCATCCCATGATGCGAAATCCACAAAAACTATGTTAAAACTCCTTAAAAAGCATGTCTAGCCACCTAGTCTTCATCACCATCACCTTAGATAACATTGGCCACCTCCTATTTATCCACCACCACCTTGACACACCCCTAACCATCACCTTCATCCTCTGTCCAGATCTGAAACATGCCATAGCCGAGCCATAGATCCATGTAGCCTAGCCCAAAATGAACCAAAAACCCACTATTTGCATAAGCCTCTTCATATTCATGCATAGTAACTCCTCCACCACTTCAATACCTTGTAGCCATGCCCTATAGGACCCAAACCTGAACCAAAGTATGTCCAAATCTGAGCCAAAACATTCCCTAAGCCGTGCTGGCAAGTGTAGAAAGCAAGACAAAAGACTGTGCATTAGTTTCTCTTTTTATTTCAAAGTTATTCCTATTCAATGTTGTATTGAATTGTAATTTTATTTTGTTTTGTTTTGGGTTGTAACACAAGTTCTAAGCTTGGATCTCTTCCCACTTGAGCCTATTGTTGTGTCATCGTGCCTTTTGGATCCGTTGTGTCATTCAAATTAATATCTCCAGCATAAAAATGTGTGTATTTCTCACCAGACATTATGTACTTATATAAGTAGTAAATTGACACCCTGTGAATCTGTAGAACTATATTAACATGTTATAACTGCTTATATTATTATCATATGATGTTCACACCTATTATTACACCTGTTATATCACATGTTACTGTTATTTCATGCTATTCTATATATTTTATCAGTTTATCACACTGCAAGTTCCCTGTAAATTAGAAATCACTATGAGTTGAAATGATACATACCCGAACGAACTTTAGAAAAGGGAAAAATCGTTATGGGCTGATATGATAGGCCTGAACGATTTTCAACTTATTTTATTTACTTGGGACTACGGGTTTGAAATGATAAAACCCGGATTTTATTTGTAAATTACGGGTTGAAATGATATATTACCCGTATCACTTTACCTAGCGTAGAAAATTATATACATGCCCGTAGTTAAAATATGTTTTTCTAAAAAATTTAAAATATTTTATAAATTTAATTCTTATAATATTTTGATTTAAAATTAAATAAAAATATAATTTTTATAAAGTATTATTGATTTTCTGGAAATCCAGAAGTTAAATAAATTATGGAAAAGTTAGCAAATCTGAAATGCAAGTTATTTTGGAAATTTTGATTTATATTTTAATGGAATTTAAATTAACTTTGAAAATATGATAAATTTATGATATTTTGAATTCAAATTAATTTAAAATGATTTTATAACATATTAATGATTTTTAATAAAGTTGAAATGTGAAATGAATGAATATTTAAGTTGAAATTTTGAAATATAACTAAAATTGGAAATTTATGAAATTGACTTAAAAGTGAACATTTAGTTAAGTAAATAAAAATAAAACTAAGTTATATTTGAGAATTTGAACTTAAGTATTAAGTTCAAATTTAATGCAATGAATTTAAAATTGAACATTGCAATTTAATAAGTGAATTATTATTAAATCTTGATTTTTGAATGGAAATTTAACTTTATAAAATCATGAACTTGCGGAAAAGTAAATGATGTTTATAAATGTGAAAATGTATGATTTTATGTGTTAAAAATGTTTTAAATAAAAAAATATAATTTGTTGAGAAATTATATTGAATATTTGAAGTTAATTGACTGCATTTTTGAAATGCTATTAATTACAATGTAAATGATATTACAGCATTTGTAAATGCTGTAGTTGATGATAATGAACTAAAAAGCTAAATTGAATTAAAAGCTATTATAGCAATTTTTGTAAGTGCTATAATTTTTTAATTTAACTAAGTTGAAATTTAAGTAAACCCTATTACAACATTTTTAAATGTTGTCTTTTGTTAAATTGAACTATTTTGAATGTATCTTTCCGTAGCGTTTTCTAAATGCCACGAAAAGTGAATTTTCGCTGTTTTGATAAACTTAAGTGAATAAATGAACTTTGGAAGTTGAAAATTTTGGAAATTTAATAATTTAATTATTGAACATAATAACTTCATTTTAATGATTAAAAATGATTTTCGTTTGAATATAAACTGTTTTGAAATGTGAATTGAAATGGTATTTTAAACTGAATAAAATGAATAACGATTTGAAATAAATGTGGTTTTGATATTTTGATATATTAAATGATTGAAATGGGGTTTGAAAAGATATGATATTTTGATATATTAAAATGATTTGAAAATGGAGTTTTGAAAGATATGACATTTTGTTATTAAAATAATTTGAAAGGAAGTGCTGAAAGATAAGATATTTAGAACGAAGTTTTGAAAGGTTATGATATTTTGATATATTAAAATGATTTGAAAGGAAATTTTGAAAGGATATGATAATTTAATATATTAAAATGGTTAGAAATGACTTGATATTTATTTTGATAAATATTTGAATCGAAAGAAATGGTATGATGATATATTGAAAATGGTTTGGAAATAATTTAATCTTTATTTTGATAAAGATTTGGGTTGAAATGATATTTTATTTTGAAGTATAATTTTTTTTTTTAAAGTTATAACTACGGGTTATAATAACGATTGGTTGTTAAAGAGACCGGGATCGGATATTGTCTTATAGCCAGCCAATACCGAAAACCACTTTAACAACTGTGTACGCGGTGGAGATTTCAGAATGATGTAGGATGGTGGCGACATTCTCGAGGTATATTACGTGGACCCAACTCCCGTGAGTTGGTATAAATGACTAAAACATGAGCTATACCGGGCTACACAAAGGGTCGCACCCTTTCATCGAGCATGCTCCATCGGAAGCCTTTCTATTACTTTTGTGACTCGATATGTGGCGCCACTTTGATTCGGGGGTATTGTTCGAGGTGGGCGAAAGCTGATGGCTTGCCGTCACCACCGGTCCGGGAGTGCAAACAGTGTATCCACCCTGGCATTGCCTCGCGTGACGTGTCATCTCCTTATAGCGGGCCCACTATGATTAGACACTACTATATATAGCGTATATTACTACATAGTAAATAGTTTAACGGATCCTTAGATGATGGGCGGTCCCAAGCATCTTCTAAGTTACTTGTAGCTTTGCTACAGTTCACTTGAGTTGGTTTACATTGTATAAGTATGTATGTCCTGACTCGAGTGTTTGTATTTTTATTTACGCTCGGGTCGAACTGAGTTATTCACAGATTTGGATTTCCACTTTCTGGAGATTAGAATCGTTGGAGATTATCTACTTGTCAAGTTTCATCTTTTCAGTTCGGTTGTTCTATTCAACTTGTACTTGGTTATCATATTTAAACTTCTGTTGTACTTTATTTCTTCTATTGTATCTTACGTAACTCTGATATATTTATATAGTAGCTTCATGAACTACTATCTCTTTTAATTCCGCTGCATTATTATTACTCTGTGTCTGTGATCTGTGATTTTTATTTACTGTATATTCTGAGATTTGCCAAATTTTTATTTACAACGCGGTATTTTGAGCAATTCAATTCCGGCATGAGTGTCTACATATACACTTATAATGGATGTGAATGGTTGAAAATATCGGGTCGTTACGAAAATTCGCCATAACCTCCTTTGCGCGGCTAGCTCAGTACAACTACAAAAATGGCACTACGCCCCCCCGGATTACAAAAAGAAAAAAAAAAGCCAAGTGGCTAGAGAAGAAAATCATCAAATCTCATACTGAAATTCAAATACGTACTTTTTTGTCGAGCAATTCAATTTTTTTAATCTTTGAAATCAAAATTCCAATTCTATTTCCTTTAATACACATGTATATCCTGCTAGCCATAATATCCAATTACAATATTCAAAAATCATTTTGCGCCATTCAAATTGGTTTCCCATTTATGCATGTTTGATTTGTTAACATCAAATTTTACTAACATTCATTTATTCGATTTCGGTTAGTTTACATTCACTAATATGCATTCACATTAGTTCACTTTCAATTCAAATCAAATCCAGTTCATATTCATTTACTTCCAATTTGGATTCAATTACTTTAATTTTCAAATTCACTAATTCAATTTCATCAACACTTAATGAATTCATGTAACGACCCGCCCTTCTGACCGCCCCTAGTTGGAAATTTAACCAACTTGAAACGTTAAAAATGACGAATTGTTATTCAGTTTATAAGGTTTAAACAGAATCAACCACAGAAACACAGAATAATTATATTTCACATAAATGAATTTTTTTTGTACATATATCAGAGTTTATACAATGCATTAAATTTATACAGCGGAATATTTCTCTAAGTACAAAAATCCCCAAAGAGCTAAAGTAAGCGTTTTCCCCCTCTCTCTCTAACTTCGCCGCCCGAAAATCTTCAAGCTGCAAAATACTCGGTCTGACCCGAGTATTACATTCAAAAGAAAATAATACACGGGTCAGTCTAATTCAAACTCAGTTATTAGTGCATAGAGGCAATAATAATCAAATAACAATTAGACGACAGTCAAATATAAATCCGCCTATCCGATCCTTTAACAAGAAATCGGATAACGGTAAATATAACAATTAACAGTGTTAAACAATGAATTAGTAGATTCAAATTATTAACGAAGATAGATGAAGGGATAATTAATGAAGATAATTTTAAAAAAAAACATCAGAATTTCCTAAACGGCAATTAACAACAAAATCATCAAATTTAACCTAATCAAAATGCGATTCAAAATATATTGAATTGAATAAACGAAACAGTTCAAACAATTGAAAAATCAATTAAAACGTCAACTCGAGTAGGGCTGCAGTACACACACGCGTGCACTGCCTCGACACTACAGAATATAAAATGCACAAAAGATCAACGAAAGTTCACAAACGAGCACAAGGTCAAACCCGAGCCTTTAAGCGGGATTCAAATCAAGTATACAAATCAATGTACAAGTCACAATACAACACTGCCCAGACTAAATACTATCAATATGGCCGAACGGAGAATCCGAGCATATCAAAAGATATGCACAGATATGAAACAAAAATGGCCAGACCAACCAATGTAGGAACATATATTATATATATATATATATATGCAACAAAACGGCAGGCCGAAATGCTCAGGAATGAATATAAAATGACCAGAGTCGAACTAACATAGCAACAATATGCTAAAGCATACAGACAAGAATGCCTGAGTTGAGAAACAAAGTTCACAACCAAACTGCAATTGTCACAAAGGCACAAGGCCATCAACATTGAAATGGATCGAGCAAGTGCAACCATTAAAATATGTTGCTTTTTCAAAACAAAATAATTTAATTCAAACAACTGCAGTTCGAATTTAAAATGACCAGAAACAAAATCAGTGCCAAACCCAATTATTCTTCAAACTGTATTTTCTCAAAATCCAATCAAATGCACTGCATCACGAATACAAGGTGCAGACACCAGTGGGACAAAATGTCGCAGACCATACATGAATCGAAAGCAACCACAAAGAGCAATATCAATTCGACATGCACATGAGCCATAAAATATTCTCAAAGCAATGTAAAGTACTCTGAATTAAATGCCATCAGATAAACCGGACTCAAGACAGTACAAATCCAATAATATATGCATACACACATACAAATATATGTATGCCTATATATGCAGACTTGAACAAACAGGTGACAAATTAAGGCCACCATTTAAAACAAATTGACGCAGCAATAATGATTCAAGTTCGAATATGCAAATATAGATAGCAAAATCAAAATGGACAACATCTACTACACAAATGCAAGAAGGTCAAGCCACTTGACTCAACACAACTGCAACATAAGAAAACTGCAATCACCACGTGTATTCAAGGGCAGAACTGCAATAAAAATGCAGCCACCTCATGATTTCAAGGGCAAAGCAAATATACAACTACTATACTGGGTCAAGCAAATGCAACACAGTGACAAGCTCAAAGATCACTGCAACATGAATCTGGACATATCAATTTCAACTAGAAATACATATGAATATTAAGTAGGCAGTTTATTAACTAGCAAGTGGCACACGGTAGTGGACGAAAAATGCAGCAAGCTTCTGAAATAGTGCAGCAGTGCATATATATATAACAAGCATACTGTACAAATGTTAAAGTTTTTTTTAAAAAAAAATTAATAATGCCAGAATCGACAAGATAACCAAATTCAAAGCCAAGTAGGAAATTCGTTACTGTAACGACCAAGGGAAGGTCGAATGGTTCTGAATCGAAACCATATAAATCAAGGAAACCAACGAGTTTGAACTCGATGCCATGAAATCGAAAAAAAATAAAAATGCACAATTTGGAACGAATCAGGAACAAGTTCAAAAGCAACTGCAGATGATCAAGCAACTCGAAAGACTTGATTCAAATGCAACTATAGTGAAACCAGAAACTACCACAACAAGAAAATACCCACTGGTTCAACACACACCATAATTGATGCCATGAACAATATTAGTTTTGAACCAAGATAACTGCAGTGAAATTTAGGTATGCCGAAGTCGAGAGGGATATAAGTAAAAAAATCAAATAAGTCAACCATGCTACTGGATGAACATACAACAAAAATCACCAGCGAAACCAATACAGTAGCAAGTTCGAAACAAAAATCAAAGCACCTGTTTATCATAAACAAAGTCCAAAAAGCACCGAAGTCAAAGCAATGCAAATTCGTGGTGACTAGGGCAAATATAAATCGAACAAGTCAGATAAATCATCAACAAACAACATAAATCGAACGGCGAGCAAAATTAATCAACAAACTCAAACAATTCAAATGGTAGAACGAATTAGATGTGAGTAATAAAAATTACTCACCTTAGTCCTAATCGAAGCAGTCGCGAGCGAGGCGAAGAATCGATCGAGCAAATCGAAGCCGGCGCCTTCGAATTAATCACGCCCTAGCTTCGAAGCGAAGAGGAAGACGAACGAAGAATACTCGAGGCCGCCATTTAAAAAATTTCATTTGATTTTTTTTCTTAATGAAAAGGAGAGGGGTATCGTATTTTATGAGCAAGGGGGGAGGGGACACGAGTTCGCGGCTAAAGATATTGGCATTAAATGCCTTGGTACCCTATGTTTCATATGCCATGCTTGTTGACTTCTTCCGGTATGAAGTTATGATGATAGATATGTTTGCATTTATTAGCTTGGCTTGTTTATACTTAAATATGTTTATTATATTTTAAAAAAAAAATTTGAATTCAATTTGTTTTCGACACAAACTTCGACGCGTTTAGGTGTCGTATGCTCACAAAACAACACCGATAAATACGAAATTTGAAAGTCAGTAATAATTCAATATTTCGGACCCAATGGAACTAGTTTCGTCGAATTCCGAGACTGTGCCTCGGAAGGCTATTTTTAAATTCAATTTAAACGATAAAATTTCAAAACTGAACAAATCATTTTCAAATTCAATTATGAAGCTTCTATTTTCTTCAGTATTATCAATGTGAATTCTCTAAGCTTTTAAATTATTTTTAGTCAGCTTAAAATTGAAGATTCAAATTTTATTCAACTTTCAAGAGATTAAATTCTAAAATTAAATCGCCAAATTCATTCTGATAATTTGAAATTCAAGTCAAACCATCATTCAAATATTTAAAATTAATTAATTTTTTTCAATTTAAATTGTTCAAAATTCTGGGTCGTTACAATCTTCCCCCCTTAAAAAGAATTTCGTCCCAAAATTATAAGTTAGGAAAAATGATTGTTAAAACCTAACGATATTTATACCTTACACAATTTTACCAAGTTCGGATCTTATTAAAATAAATAAATATAGGCTTCGTTCCATTTATTTTATCCTACTAGCTTTGTTCATTATCTCCTTTGTTCATTGATTTCTACAATCAAGACGCAAAAGTCTTTTACCAAAATTTTCGACTTACAAAACTCAGATTTAAACTTGAAATTCTTCCTGTTAGAGATTTGCATATTATATCTTTTCCAAAGCTGTGGACTTTCAAGATATTTCAAAGATCTTCTTCCTTAGTTCATTAGGGTGGACTTATGTAATTCTAATTTCAGACTATTGATTTGCTATCTAATGTTTTGAAAATACTTACTAACTTGAAATTTAACAAGTCTATTGTCGTTCCTACAGACATTAGGCATACGCTGTCCAGGCGCAGGACTAAAAATCTCCAAGTACTAAATATACTTGCTTCAACTCCCAGTGAAAATACTTAAAAATCTTTAAAAAATGGATATGGAAAGCACGTCCCCCCATGGATCACAGTTACCCGGTGGTTACGCTGCTATCCCAGTAGAATCGCTTGTAATCTGTAGATTTCACATCTCTTGAATTTCGCCATGGTTGTTGCCATAGATCGCGGTTCACACGGCGGTTACGCTACTATCCCAGTAGAATCGCTTGTGACCGTAGGCATCTCGCCCCTCAAATTTCGCTTTGGCATCTAGATCGCAGTTTACACGGCGGTTGCGCCACTATCCCAGTGGAATCGCTTGTAACTGTAGGTATCACGCCCCACGAATTACGCTAGCATACATCATCATCAATTCACATGATCCCATCACAATGATCCATCATGAGGGATTCTAATCCAAATGGACACTCCAACATATGGAAATTCTACGTAGCTACAAATTTCAAATGGACACTCATACCGAGTTCCAACACCTTCACAAATTTTAAATGGAAGGTACTTGTCCATATCCTCAGTTTAGAAAACATAATGTCATATACATATAGTACATCATTTCACATTTCGTACATATCATACCTATGTAAACTTACATAGGATTTCCATAATAACGACTTTCTAAACTGATGGTTTTCGAGTTTACTGCGTATCTCATATATGAGTTCCAAAAACCACAATATCCCATACCCATAACAGATAGAGGATTTATAAATTTTCCATCTCGTTACCAATTAAAATTTTTACACTAAATCGATTTGAAAATTTAAGGTTATCTCAAACCCAATTCACATTCATAATTCAATTTATTATCGACTTCACATTCGATTTGGATTTCACGTTACATCGTCAATTCTCAACACATAATTGATGTCTACCGATATATAACCTCTGAGCTTGTACGTCTCAGAGAAGGGTGTATATAGCTAAGAGAATAAATTCTCCGCCACCAAAAATATATATTTAATAGAGATCAATTGCTATTCACCATGTTAGACATACAATCCCAACCAACTATCCAAAATTCAAAGCTCAACTTATATTGTTTTTGGTGTCGAAGTTAAACTCAATTTAACTCAAGATTCAATCTTTTTTTGAAAAATTTCAAGCTGAACTAATTGTTCAAATTTCCCATAAATATCTTTACAAGATATATATAATTTTCCACACTTAACCATTTGAAACAAATTCAAATATTCACTTTTCAATTTATCTCTAAAAGATAGAATTTCAAACCTTTCATTTCGTATTGGAAAACATTTCCATACTTATTTAGTAATAAGTAATTCACAAATCCATTTATTTTCAACACTTGGAAAATATCCAATATACTTAAATCATAATCAAGTATATATTCCATTCTTTAAGGAAAGCGTTCCTTTAAACACATTTATTTGAGTCAAAACGAATGTTGCGTAAAACATCGTTACGACAACTCAAAATCACTAGTATAGGGATTCGAATTTAAGATAGATATATAAATCCCAATACCATATAAAACATTTCCTTTCGGAAACCATTTACTATAACAATAGTGTGATAGTCCACCATTTTCTTATTTCTCGAAAATGTCTATTTCGACAATGAATGTTGAAATCTATGTATTCGATAGTTAATACATTTTAAAATTGGTTTGAATTCCGCATACTTTTCACAATATTGGTTTTAAACCGACTTCAAACTTTTCAATATTAAGTTTTTCACTTTAACTTAATTCTTTGATGTTCAAATACAAATTCATCACTGAATCTATTAAACCTATTATGGATTATCATGTTGACA
Organism: Allium cepa; assembly: GCA_030765085.1. Lineage (NCBI taxonomy): Eukaryota > Viridiplantae > Streptophyta > Magnoliopsida > Asparagales > Amaryllidaceae > Allium > Allium cepa. Next base: position 758,767,627 of record CM060937.1, on the reverse strand, counting down.
ACTTCAAATTTGAAATCTAAATTCCATTGGAAATTTCGCTTTTGCTTTCTATTTCCAAAAATAATCAATTAATTCTTTAGTCAATCCTTCATCGACTTGGTTCCATTAGATTTATATCTCCACATTAACTATTTTAGGCATTAGTTTAAACTTGAAATATAAGCTTTACATCAAAACTAGTTTGATTCATACAGTTAAGTCAACAAATAAATTTCCTTCCTAAGGCGCTATTTTATTAAAATACTTCTTTCCGTGCAACTATCCATAGCTTAATACTTTTAAAATACGTACATAGAAGATTTTGGATTACAAAAGATAGTATTATAAAATATATTGATTGCTTCAAATATACTGATTGGTTTAAGATTCAGAATTATTGAGGACTATCGACTTCCTGTCTGGTAGTACGCATCTTTGCCAAACTTCCCTCTTCGGTTTACACTATTTCAAATTGTATTAAAGGAGGATTAACACATTCAAAATCTACATGTCCCCAATTCCTACAGTTCCCGCAAAAATATGAGATGTTTCCATCCTTATCTATCATCCTTACACTTTTCGCTCTAGCTGATCGGGCTATAGCTTGCTTTCCATGTTGCCTTTCGGTGCAATTTCTGGCTATATGTCCAGTCTGGCGACAATGGTAGCAGATTGTCAATCTATCGACGGGTAAATCGAGTGCACGCTTCTTCCTTTTCACTTCAGGGCAATGACTAAGAAAATGTCCTTCCCCCTGACATTTAAAACACACAATCTCAGGACGAGCGAACCTGTCATCCACATTGCTTTTCTTTCTCTTCTCTCGGCACATAACGGCATAATGTCCCTTTTTATGACATCGATAACAGATAACATCATCATAGGGACCAGGTCCTTGCCTTTCATTGATTTTCCTTTCGATTTCCACACGTGCCACTCCTGCTTCTCTACGGGTAATTGCTCTTTGTTCACGGCGTGCTGCTTTTTGTGCTTCGGTTTTCTCCATTTCAATTAACAAGATGTGTTTCGAAGTTTCCTATTAAAATTTAAAATCCTTATTAGCAGAGGTTGGATTATTCAATCTTTCCCCAAGACAATTTGCAAATTTATATTATCCTGATCTATAGGATTATTATTATTCAACCAAACTCGAGATTCAATTCCGGATTTTATTTCAAACATTTGAAATATACATATATATACATACTTGCGTATTTAACTTTCCTTGAAACATAAAAGCAAAATTTATTTTATTTTATTATTTTCGAAAATATTTTGAAAAATTACTTGAAAATTTTTCTTCCTGTATATACTACTAGTATTGTTTTTCAAAATATTTGAAATCAAATTTCAAAAGAATTCAGAATCAAATTCCCAAGTTATAGTTCAATGATCCCCTTGGCTATACTAAATTGACATGTCATTTTATTTCACAATTATTACTTTGGAGATATCAAAAATATTTTATTTAAACCAATTCATTAATTCACTTAACTTTAATTTTATTTTTTCATGATCTCAGCAATTCGATGATGGTATTTTTGAATGATCGGGACTCAAATCTAAGGAGACCTAACCGGAGAGAAACTATCGTAAACCTAAATTTAGAGAGGGGAATTTCCGAAAGGGATTTGAATTTTCAAAATACCTTTTATTTTCAAAAAAACAATTTTATACTTCTTTAGATTTGAAAAACGTTTTCTTTAAATGATACTAGTGACTATTCATATTAAACATCATAAACTGAGCTTTGTATAAACCAAAGCTTTGATACCCCTTTTGTAACGACCCACCCTTCTGACCGTCCCTGGTCGAAAATTTAACGAACTTGAAACGTTCAAAATGACGGATTGTTATTCAGTTTATAAGGTTTAAACAGAATCAACCACAGAAACACAGAATAATTATATTTCACATAAATGAATTTTTTTTTGTACATATATCAAACTTTAGACAATGCATTAAATTTATACAGTGAAATATTTCTCTAAGTACAAAAATCCCCGAAGAGCTAAAGTAAGCGTTTTCCCCCTCTCTCTCTAGCTTCGCTGCCCGAAAATCTTCAAGCTGCAAAATACTCGGTCTGACCCGAGTATTAAATTCAAAAGAAAATAGTACACGGGTCAGTCTAATTCAAACTCGGTTATTAGTACATAGAGGCAATAATAATCAAATAACAATTAGACGACAGTCAAATATAAATTCACCTATCCGATCCTTTAACAAGAAATCGGATAACGGTAAATATAACACTTAACAGTGTTAAACAATGAATTGGTAGATTCAAATTATTAACGAAGATAGATGAAAGGATAATTAATGAAGATAATTTAAAAAAAACATCAGAATTGCCTAAACGGCAATTAACAACAAAATAATCAAATTTAACCAAATCAAAATGCGATTCAAAATATATTGAATTGAATAAACGAAATAGTTCAAACAATTGAAAATTCAATTAAAATGTCAACTCGAGTAGGGCTGCAGTACACGCACGCGTGCACTTCCTCGCCATTACAGAATATAAAATGCACAAAAGATCAACGAAAGTTCACAAACGAGCACAAGGTTAAACCCGAGCGTTTAAGCGGGATTCAACTCAAGTATACAAATCAATGTACAAGTCACAATACAACACTGCCCAGACCAAATACTATCAATATGGCCGAACAGAGACTCCGAGCATATCAGAAGATATGCACAGATATGAAACAAAAATGGCCTGACCAACCAATGTAGGAACATATATTATATATATATATGCAACAAAACAGCAGGTCGAAATGCTCAGGAATGAATATAAAATGACCAGAGTCGAACTAACATAGCAACAATATGCTAAAGCATACATACAAGAATGCCTGAGTTGAGAAACAAAGTTCATAACCAAACTGCAATTGTCATAAAGGCACAAGGCCAACAACATTGAAATGGATCGAGCAAGTGCAACCATTAAAATATATTGCTTTTTCAAAACAAAATATTTGAATTCAAACAACTGCAGTTCAAAGTATCGCCTGCAGTTCGACTTTAAAATGACCAGAAACAAAATCAGTGCCAAACCCAATTATTCTTCAAACTGTATTTTCTCAAAATCCAATCAAATGCACTGTATCATGAATAAAAGGTGCAGACACCAGTGGGACAAAATGTCGCAGACCATACATGAATCGAAAGCAACTACAAAGAGCAATATCAATTCGACATGCACATGAGCCACAAAACTTTCTCAGAGCAATGTAAAGTACTCTGAATTAAATGCCATCAGATAAACCAGACTCAAGACAGTACAAATCCAATAATATATGCATACACACATACAAATATATGTATGCCTATATATGCAGACTTGAACAAACAGGTGACAAATTAAGGCCACCATTTAAAACAAATTGACGCAGCAATAATGATTCAAGTTTGAATATACAAGTACAGCTAGCCAAATCAAAATGGACAGCAGCTACTGCACAAATGCAAGAAGGTCAAACCACGTGACTCAACACAACTGCAACATAAGAAAACTGCAATCACCATGAGTATTCAAGGGCACAACTGCAACAAAAATGCAGCCACCTCATGAATTCAAGGGCAAAGCAAATATACAACTACTATACTGGGTCAAGCAAATGCAACACAGTGACAAGCTCAAAGATCACTACAACATGAATCTGGATATATCAATTTCAACTAGAAATACATATGAATATTAAGTAGGCAGTTTAGTAACTAGCAAGTGGCACACGGCAGTGGACGAAAAATGCAGTAAGCTTCTGAAATAGTGCAGCGGTGCATATATATATATATATATATATATATATATGTATATGTATATGTATATGTATATGTATATATAACAAGCATACTGTACAAATGTTTAAGTTTTTTAAAAAAAAAAAATAATGCCAGAATCGACAAGATAACCAAATTCAAAGCCAAGTAGGAAATTCGTTACTGTAACGACCAAGGGAAGGTCGAATGGTTCTGAATCGAAACCATATAAATCAAGGAAACCAATGAGTTCGAACTCGATGCCATGAAATCGAACAAAAATAAAAATGCACAATTTGGAACGAATCAGGAACAAGTTCAAAAGCAACTACAGATGATCAAGCAACTCGAAAGACTTGATTCAAATGCAACTATAGTGAAACCAGAAACTACCACAACAAGAATATACCCACCGGTTCAACAAACACCATAATCGATGCCATGAAAAATATCAGTTTTGAACCAAGATAACTGCAGTGAAATTTAGGTATGCCGAAGTCGAGAGGGACATAAGTAAAAAATCAAATAAGTCAACCATGCTACTGGATGAACATACAAAAAAATCACCAGCAAAACCAATACAGTAGCAAGTTCGAAACAAAAATCAAAGCACCTGTTTATCATAAACAAAGTCCAGAAAGCACCGAAGTCAAAGCAATGCAAATTCGTGGTGACTAGTGCAAGTATAAATCGAACAAGTCAGATAAATCATCAACAAACAACATAAATCGAACGACGAGCAAAATTAATCAACAAACTCAAACAATTCAAATGGTAGAACGAATTAGATGTGAGTAATAAAAATTACTCACCTTAGTCCTAATCGAAGCAGCCGCGAGCGAGGCGAAGAATCGATCGAGCAAATCGAAGCCGGCGCCTTCGAATTAATCAAGCCCTAGCTTCGGAGCGAAGAGGAAGACGAACGAAGAATACTCGAGGCCATCATTAAAAAAAATTCATTTGATTTTTTTTTCTTAATGAAAAGGAGAGGGGTATCGTATTTTATGAGGAAGGGGGGAGGGGACACGAGTTCGTGGCTAAAGATATTGGCATTAAATGCCTTGGTACCTTATGTTTCATATGCCTTGCTTGTTGACTTCGGTCGGTATGGAGATATGATGATAGATATGTTTGCATTTATTAGCATGGCTTGTTTATACTTAAATATGTTTATTATATTTTATTTATTTATTTTTTTAATTTTTGAATTCAATTTGTTTTCGACACAAATTTTAACGCGTTTAGGTATCGTATGCTCACAAAACAACACTGATAAATATGAAATTTGAAAGCCGGTAATAATTCAATATTCCGGACCCAATGGAACTTGTTTCGTCGAATTCCGAGACTGTGCCTCGGAAGGCTATTTTTAAATTCAATTTAAACGATAAAATTTCAAAACTGAACAAATCATTTTCAAACTCAATTATGAAGCTTCTATTTTCTTCAGTATTATCAATGTGAATTCTCTAAGCTTTTAAATTATTTTTAATCAACTTAAAATTGAAGATTCAAATTTTTATTCAACTTTCAAGAGATTAAATTCTAAAATTAAATCGCCAAATTCATTCTGATAATTTGAAATTCAAGTCAAACCATCATTCAAATATTTAAAATTAATTAAATATTTTCAATTTAAATTGTTCAAAATTCTGGGTCGTTACAATTCATATACAATCAACTAACAATCATATAACAACCAAATCATAACCAACATAACTAAATTATCAAATTTACATTTAATTTGGTTTAACACTTTTAATTCCAATTGGTTTAACATTTAATTGATTTTCATTCAATTAATCAACTTCTAATTACATTGGCTTTCAATGAATTAACACTTCATTCATTATTTCATATCAACTTATTTACATTCGATTGGTTAACATTCAATCCATTTATTAATTTAATTACCAATTCCTTCAACAATATAAGGTTGAATTTCAGTTATATAACTCAAGTTCAAAATCATCACTTCTCTTGATTAATTTTTTCGATACCAAAATCAACTTCATTCAATTTTACTTAAGTTATATTCCATTTAAACATCATTTGTTTAATTTACTTAAATTTCCAAATCCAATTCAGATTTCAATTCTAAAGTAAATTCTATTTAACTTTTACTTGAGTCAAATTCATCATTTATTCAAATTCATATCTCGTTTTGCTTATCAAAATTATTTAACCATTTATCATTTGGTTTCACTTACATCTTCTCACTTTACAAGTTATACAACTTACTTATTTAAACTTCCAAATCTGATTTAATTTACTTAACTCCCTTTAGTTAAATTCCAAATCATATGTATTGTTATGCCAACTCAAATTCTTTAACTTTACCAAAGCTAAAAAATTTATCTCATAATATAAGTTCAAAACTCATTTTACTTATGTTTATCAATTTCAACTTGGATTTTCAATTTCAAAATTTTTTCTTAATCAGAATAAAACTTCAATTTCAATTTAATATAGTAGCAAACCCATCACACAGAAACTCGAAAATGATACTGATGATGCCGTAGTGATCACCCTTATTATTTCCCAACAACAATAGTGAATCAGTGCTAAATATGCTTTCAAAAATTTTATTTTCATTGTTTATAAATCACATTTATAAAAAAATTTTCCTCATATTATTTTACTATTTATATATAAGATTATTTTACAATTTTAAATCATTTTAATTATAATTCCATGCTTATAATTCATTTTCTTATGCAATTCATTCTTTTACAACTGTTGTATTTATTTAACTTATTCAAACAACTTTTATTGACTTATACATTTTTACATTTTCAACAACCAAACAATCAATTATATATACTTTAATAATTTCTAAAAAATTATTTCCTTTATATAAAAATATAATCAAGGTAAAATTATTTCATTTACCTAATTTAAAACAATATCGTGTCGATTTGTTCTGTATAAGTGTTTAGAGACACCTATCGATAGAGTTGTACAGACTGTACCGACCAGAATCCATATACGACTCAACAAACCAATCATCACAATATAAAACATTTTATATTCACTAACAAATATGCACTCGTATCTATTATTACACTCACACTCATTCTAGAGTACTACTGACACTATCTCTAATGAGTAACACCCAACAGAGCCAAGGTTGTCGCTTAACCAAATGCTTTGATACCACTTTGTAAGGACCCGATTCCTCGACTTTCAAAACTCGATATTAATACATCCACTATATCAACTTCCAAACAATCGAATTCCGAAAAACCGAATTCTTAGAGTTTAAGAAGGAGAAAAAGATAGAAGAAGAAGAAACAGAAAACAATATCAAAATCTCACAGTCGCAGCGGAACGACATATAATAGATAAATGAATATCATTAAAACAAAAGAACTATATCAGTTATTACATTACATCACATTACATTACATTATCAAAGTTTACAACAACAAACGGCGGAAAAGAAATACTACATATACTAGTTAATACGCCATGCCATCCAGCTTGCTTCTAAATCTCTATAACAACTCCCGAATCCAGAATAACTTGATAACTTGACTCTAGACTGCCCGTGTGGAAATTGTTAGGCACCCAGAGTTTACGAAGGGAACAATAAACTCCAGGTCAGTCACGGGACTGGTGTGAGAACTAAAACGGTTATTTGTCTTTAAAACAACAACCAGATAATTTTTAAAGTCAATTCGCAATGCTTTTGGAAAATGAAACCACCATAAGGCCTCCCGCCACACACACAATGCAAACGCATAATTGGAGGAGATTTCTCCTTATGATAGTTAAAGATGCTTACTACGCAAAACAAATCATTTTTTGATATTATTATTAGTGCATAGTGATAAAAACTTTTCGAAAGTATAATATAAATCTTAGCCAGCATAGGTACCATTATATTATGCCTGCTATAGCTACCTCCTGAGGAGGCATGTTATACAATTGCAATCGTAAAAGGCTCGTATTGTTTCTTTGGATTTTCCAACAAATGGTCAGGCTAAGGAACTTCCTACTGCCACATGGGATCGCCTCTGGCGGGACGTCCCGAGAACCTAACGTTACGGTTAGATCTCTGCCAACACAAGGCCGGGTTACCTTTGTAACTAGGTAACTACTACACGAATATGTCATTCCACGGTCCCTTTGACCTTTATCCGAGCGCTCGATAACCAACATCACACAGTAATAAATATAGTGTGTCAACATGAGTAAGTATCTGGGCTCCATACCATGATACCACCCTTTCCAGAAGGAAATGACATACCCTAAAGGGCGAGACCTCATAACCTTGCCGCGTATTCCTGTTTTGACCATTTCCGGGGAGTGAGGTCTGACGATGTCTCGTCCACAAAGCTAGGCACAAAGCCACACTTTGATCAACAAATGATCAATAAATAATCATCACACAGCAACACTAAGCATGCCACATTACCAAATTGGGAATATATCGCTGATAACCTTCAACTACATAACCTCAAAGGGTGTTAAGCTAAGAGAATAAATTCTCCGCCACCAACGGAAATGTATTTGAAAGAAATCTGCTTTATATCTCAAAATGTAATGTCAAACACGTAACCATACAAGTCTGTTCCGGGTTCGAACAAAATCGAAGGCACTTCAAAAGGAGCCCTTGCAATCCGGGTATTCGCAACCGCGATCGAATTTCCCATCATAAAGGAAATCTCCATACCGTAGCTAACGGTGCAGAGACAATCGATAGGTCATCCTATCATTTTCACAAATACCCGGTCTTCACCACCAGTCTTCAATGCTATCCATTACGTCGTATCACTATTCGGAATGGGTAATCCGAATAACAAGCGCAATAATTTAAAAATAAGTGTAGCATTCAATTTCAACCAATTCACAACAAATACCTATTTAAAGGTCAATATTGATAGTCAGTTATTTAACTATCAATCAATATTCACAACATCACCCGATTATAAATAATTTTTCCCAAATTATTTATTTTTCAAAATATCTTTGCAAGATATATTTTCCATACTTCAACCATTTGAAAACAAATTTCAAATCATTTTTCACCTTTCAATCTTTGAAAAAAAAATTCAAATCAATTTCCTTAAACGGAAATACTTCCAAATATTTATCCATTTTAAATTTAAAATGGTTCATTTAAATCAATCAAATAAATCCTTACCGATTTATTTTAAACTTACGTTCCAAATCCGTAAATTTATTTCCGCACTTCAAAATAATCAATGTTTATTTTTAAACCAATTTCCCTTTCCTTTATAAATTCCTTGGTGAATTTACATTTCCAAAATATCTATGAATATATGATTTTCAAATCGATTTCTAATATTCATTATCAAATTATCTTTAAAAGATAAAATCTCAAAACATTCACTTCATATTGGAAAAACATTTCCATACTTATTTAATAATAAGTAATTCACAAATCTATTTATTTTTCAACACTCGAAAAAATATATTTAATATACTTAAATAACAATTAAGTATATAATTTATTCTTTAAGGAAAACATCCTCTTAAACACATTTATTTGAGCCAAAACGAATGTTGCGTAAAACATCGTTACGACAATCCAAAATCATTAGTATCGGGATTCAAAATTAAGATTGTAACAACCAGGTATTTTCAACCATTCGCATCCATTATAAGTGTATAGGTAGACACTCATGCCAGAATTGAATTGCTCAAAATACCGCGTTGTAAATAAAATTTTGGCAAACCTCAGAATATACAGTAAATAAAAATCACAGATCACAGACACAGAGTATATAAAAATGCAGCGGAAGAAAAGAGATAGCAGTTCATGAAGCTACTATATAAAATATGAGATACATCAGAGTTAAATAAGATACAACAGAAGAGTAACAGGATACATCAGGTACAAATCAGATACATCACTGAACCACTGGATACTGAAACAAAATAGATTGCTGGATCTTCAAGGAAAGCTCCAACGCCGAAGGTGAATCTTGAATGCTAACTCAATCAATCTGACCCGAGCGTAAAGCAAAACACAAAACCCTCGAGTCAGGACATAAATACTTATAAACTGTAAATCAACTCAAGTGAACAGTAATAAAATGCATCAGTAACTTAAAGGATGCTTGGGACCGCCCATCCTCTAAGGATCCGTTAAACTATTTACTATGTAGTAATATACGCTATATACGGTAGTGTATAATCAGTAAAGTATAATCATATAGAAAATAGCGTTAAGGGGATGGTGAACCTTAACGCGGTCGGATCTTTAAAACCAAAATCGTAGTGGGCTCGATATAAGGATATGACACGGCATGCGAGGTAATGCCAGGGTGGATACACCGTTTACACTCCTGGACCGGTGGTGACGGCAAGCCAGCAGCTTTCGCCCACCTCGAACAATACCTCCGAATCAAAGTGGCACCACCGAATCGAATCACAACAGTAATAGAATAGTTTCCGATGGAGCATGCTCGATGAAAGGGTGCGACCCTTTGTGTAGCCCGGTATAGCTCATGTTTTAGTCATATATGCCAACTCACGGGAGTTGGGTCCACGTAATATACCTCGAGAACGTCGCCACCATCCTACTTCATTCTGGAATCTCCACCGCGTACACAGTTGTTAAAGTGGTTTTCGGTATTGGCCGGCTATAAGACAATATCCGATCCCGGTCTCTTTAACAACCAATCATTATTATAACCCATGGATATTTATTTCAAATAATTTATACTTCCAAGACCAAAATATCATACTCATTTCAAAACAATATCACAATTGTATCATTTCCATTTCAAAAATAATTCAATATTATATCATTCAAATAAAACCCAAATTTTCAAATCATTGAATATTTCTTTAAATTTATTAAACTTGAAATATTCCTTTAAATTATCATAGCATTTTGAAAATGTTACCTTAAGGAATCATAGCATTTTTGGAATGTACTACTTTCCACTTTACATTGTATATAATCAAAGTATTGATAAGCTTAAAAATTTAACACGTCAATTTATCACGGCCTTATAGTTAAATAAACTTTCTTACTGTAATATACAATTTAAACCGAAATTCTTATGTTAAGTTAAAAGCACCCTTTTAACTTACATTATTATTACAATAAAGAAACTTTATTATTTTAATCATTTAAAGTATGCCATTCACATAAATTAAAACTTGCTTATCAAATGTACGTTTTAAATTTTATATTCCTGTTACAATAATGAACATTTATTAATTAAATCAATATCACACTACTTAAAACTTTACATGTTTCTTTCTTAATTAAAACTTTACATGTTCTCTCATTAATTAGGACTTTACACGTTTCTTTCATTAATTAAAAACTTATACCTTTATTTCATTAATTAGGAATTTACATGTTCCTATCATTAATTAGAACACCATACGTTCTTTCATTAATTAAAACCTAAACGTTTCTTTCATAAATTAAAACCTATACGTTTCTTTCATAAATTAAAACCTATACGTTTCTTTCATAAATTAAACCCTATACGTTTCTTTCATAAATTAAAGCCTATACGTTTCTTTCATAAATTAAAGCCTATACGTTTCTTTCATAAATTAAAACCTATACGTTTCAGGTTTATATTACCATTTCAAAAATTTGACTAAACTTCCAGTTTATTTAATTAATTTAACATCTTTAGTTAAAACTCAAATTTCACATTTCAAGTCAAGTTATATTTTAAAATTTCATTTTTCAACAGTCATTTATTCAACCACTTAAATTTATAGAAAAATCAATAATTCTTTAATAAATCACTTAAATTCAAATATAAATCAATTTATCATATTTACCATTTTCCAAATAAAATTAAAGTCCATTTTATTCATGTAACTTAAATATCATTTTTAGTCAAAATTCCAAATTTCAAACATAAGTTATATTTCAAAATCCAGTTAATCCATTCATAAATTACATTTTTAACACATAGAAAAATCATAATTTATTTATTTTAAAACCTTTCAAAATCTATTTAAATCAAATTTCATAATTTTATATTTTTAAAATACTTAAAATATTCAAAGCACTTTATAGAATAACCACGGGTCTATATATAGTTTTCTAACCTAGGTCAAGTGATACGGATATGTATCATTTCAATCCGCAGTTTAAAAGGTATAAATCCGGGTTCTATCATTTCAAACCCGCAATCCCAAGTTTAAATAAATAAATAAAATAACTCAGGCCTATCATTTCAGCCCATAATGATTTTTATCCTAACATGGAACTTGCAGTGTGATCATATACAGAAATAATATAAACAATGTCAATATCACAATATACAGTCATGTATCAGATGTCAGGTGAAAATTAACAGTTTTAACATGGTAATAACATGGTAATAACATGACATAGCATATCATATGATCATCATTAACTTGCATAAACATTTTACATTACTAAACACTTGTCATCAATCCATTTTTCATAAGTATATATGTCAGAGTGAGAAAGACTCACCTTTTTCAAAGCTAGAGACCAAAACAACATACAAGCACGACTCCAAAGGCACGACAAGCACAATTTCACGACTTTTGATTTGAGTTGAAAGATAGCCAAGATATGATTTTGTGTCAACAACCCAAAGCAAAACAATGAAATGAGAACAAATGAAATAAAACAAGAGTGAAAAGAAGAAAGAAAGGAAAAAAAAAGAGGAAAAAAAAATGAAAGTAAAAGCATGCGCCGGTTCATACCTTCAGGAGATGCTGACGCAAATTTTGATGGAAGAAAAATGAATAATTTATGGTATGGAACTTTTGAACGTGAAATATATATTAACATTTGCTCACAAATTTATGTAGAGGGCAGGCAAGAGAAAAATGCTTAAACGGTAGAGGCAATTAAGGCATTCAATTCTATCCAATAGGTGGAAACGTATGGGAGGCAAGAGGGAAAGAAATAATTCACACACGGAAATGATTTAAGGCAAGATTTGAGCAAGATTTTGGATTCTCAAAAGAGAATATACGGCTGAAAACTTTGCATTGTTAACGCAAGAAAAAAAATCAAATAGATAACGAAAAGGCAAGAGCAACAATACAATATATGCCCAAAGTAACGTACAAATTATTTTGTTTCTCTTATTAAATAACGTACAAATTATTTTGTTTCTCTTATTAAATAAATTTAAAATACTAACGTTTCTATTAGGAAAATAAACCATCACTTTAAACCAAAATTTAATAGCTATTGTACCATAATTAATAACATTTGATTTAGCTTCATCCAATTGATTGTTAAATATAAAGTTAAGAAATAGATGTAAACATATGTAAAAGAAATGTAAAGTTTATTTCCCGTTTCACACTAATTATTACTAACTTTTTTTTAAAAAAAAAGTATACAACAAATCTGATCAAAACAAAAGTGAAACAAATGTTACACAATTGTATACGGTTCAAGATGAAAATTTTGCCTTTAGAATTATAAAATTTAGAATTTCTATTAAAGTTACACTTTTTATCCAAATCAAATTTTCAGACATTGTTTATTTTTATTTGGACAAATGATCAGAAATCATTTCAAGAAAATTTCCAAAATTAGATTTTTAAGAAAACAAAAGCCAAAGTCTTTAAATAAATGAAAAAAATTTAAAATTTAGGGAAAACAAGTAGAAAAGTAAGAAAAAGAAAGGGAAGCCATTACCAGATCTTTGAAGCCGTGAGAAACAAATGAAAATGATCCTTTTTTTCACATGAAAACCTAATGAGATGACGGCTACATTAGGGTTTTACACGGCTAAGGCAATTAATTGAGGAGTTTAAGGAAATGAAGGGTTTGGGCAAATAAAAGGGCTTACGTTTCAAAGTGATTTACAATATTCCATATTCTTTTCCTTTTAAAACTTTACATAAACAAAATTTCAGGAGAAAATACTTTACAAACCGAAATCAATTAGAAATATGAGGTAAAAAATAGTATAATTTGAAAAAATATAAAATAATGAAGAAAATGCCTTAAAATACCAAACAGTGTTCTAAAATTGTGCATAAATCACTGTTAGTCTTGGAAAATTATACATTTCATTATAAAATTATTATGAAGTGGAAAGGAATGTTTTCATGTGAAAATGAGGTAAGAAATGCACAGCTACGATAAAGAAAAGAACGGTCAAAAGAAATTAAATCTATTAATTGGAAAAGAAACGGAAGAAGAAACGTTAAAACGGTTTTACGTTTCTTTGCTTTCAAACCTTTTAAACTTCCTATACATATATTCATATACATCTAAATAACTAAAAATAATTAAAATCTCAGTTAAAATTCGAAAATATAACAGAAAAAAAAAATATTAATAATTAAATATTAATTAGATATGATTAAAATAAGAAAAATAGCACAGAAAATGAAAACTTGACTTAAGAATTAGAAATAACTTCAATACACTTTGGAATTACTTTAATTTAAATATATGTAAAATGAATAAAATAAAGTAAAACACGGAAAATAAAAATGAGTGCATAAAATAAATAAATAAATTTTAATTATATATAATTAAATTAAGAAAATGGCTTAAAATTGTAGACTAGGCTTTTAAAATTAGAAATAAATTCAAATGGACTTTAGAAAAATTATATTATCATTTTAAAAATACTTAAAAGTCAAAATATACATTATATAACATATTATCACATATTAAAATAAAATAAAACAAAGAAGAAGTAATTTATACAATTTAAAATAGTCATTGTTAAATAACCCTATATACGCACAATATTGTAAAGGGTATAACTTTCACAATTTACATCCAATTTCAACGAAACGAAAAGTGGTGTTCTTATAATTTTATGTACTTTCATAATAAAAGAAAAAAATTTAAAATTTTAAACTTTTAAAATTTTAAGTTGAAAGTCACAGTTTGACTATTTTGACCAAAATCAGCATTTCAGGCAAATATTTCAACTTACACAAGTTTGGGATTATAACCCATAAAAATCAAGATTATATTTAAATAATAAATTTAATCATTTCAAATAAGTAAAATAAGTTTTTAAATCAAAATCTTACATTAAAAATAATTAAAATATACAATAAAATAATTACAAAATATAGGGTTGTTACACTCTCCCCCACTCAAAACTTTTCGTCCCCGAAAAGGAATGAGGTATGGAAGGGCACAGAAAAGATAGAGTGAAATAGGATTAAGATAAGATGACAAGAAGATTGAAGTTATACCTGATAACTGTTGTTATAGGTAAGTTTTACAAGGTGGAGATTATCAAAGATTATAGAAAGATTTCTAAACAGAAAGATCATAGAAAGATACATATACCAGTCTATAGCAAGATGAGCACGATAAGAACAACCAAAAGATAGTTTGAAAAACAAAATAAGAAAATGAATTTGAAAGCATGGAGATTTCAACTTAAATAGAAAATAAACTTTTACACAAGTTACATAAATCTTAACTATCTCAAATTTCATTATCTTATTATCCAATCATCTTAAGTTAACAATTTTTTTTTTAAAACCATGGGTTAGAAAAATAATCATTTATTACACTCACAATGTATTTAATAAATTTTATTCTTCTTTATTCCTAATAAAAATTAAATTTATTCCTCTCAATATATTTATCACTCATGTTCAATATACTTACACTTATTATAGCTGCTTTCTTTTATTCTTAGTTCTTTTAATATTATTTTGTTATAAGTTATTCAATTACCCTTTATTATATTTACCTCTGTTAATCGTTTTATAATTAAAATTTAAGTTTATAACCTTTATTATAACCACTCAAATTTTATTTATAAAATCTTTTTATATTGTATATTACCCAATTACATTGTTAACTTCTGAAATTAAGGTAAGTTATATTGGAATGGAATCGTGTCATACAAATAAAACTTTCCAATTCCATTATCTCAAGTTTAATCATTTATCCAAATTTTTTGATTTTCTTTTTATAATTGAAATTATTGTTAAAAATAAAATTTAAGAATTAAATTTCCGATTTCTTCAAACCATTTAGAGATAAGTAATAATATATATATAATATGTCAAATCAAATTTCAATCATATATCTATATATATTATAAATTAAGTCATATTTTAGAAATTCAAATCAATTTCCCAAAACAAAGTTGTAGCAAGACTACAGAACAGTCTCTTCACTTCGAAACTCGAAAATGAACGTCGATGAAGCTGCAGTCATCACCGGAGTTATTTTCCAGCGACAAAGAGAAAAGTAATAATTTTAAACTTAAAATTCTTTGGAAACAAATTTCTATTTGAAAATATTTTAAATATTATATCCCTTTAAACTTTTAAACAAAAGGTTTGGAACCATCAGAAATTAAATTCTCAAATTTCTTTTTCTAAATTCATTTAAGTTCCCATATAAATTTATAAACAATTATTTATAAATTCATTTATAGAACAATAAATGATAAATCAAGTATTATCATTTCAAATTATCAATTTGAATCATTTTATTAAGTTCCATAAATATATATATCAAAATTTTATTTCATTAACCAAAACAAAATTTAAAATAATATCGTGTCAGTTTGTTCTGTCAAAGTGTTTTAGAAATCCTATCGATAGCGTTGATCAGACAAATCGATCGGAAACCCAAATCAACATCAACAACTCCAACAACACAATATTAAAAAAAATATAGATTGACAAATACAATTCAAAATGTTTGAAAATATGTTGGAAACAAAAGACAAGATGATTAAATACAGAGTAGGGAGGTGAATAAGCTAAAATAAATCACGGGCAACCGTGACTTAAAGTATAAGATCGAAGTGGATTTTCTGGGGTAAATCTACGTTTGATCTCAAGAGTTAGAGTTTGGGATAATAGGAGATACTAGCATCTAAACCGAGGATATAAAATCTTTGGTGAATCGATGCTGTTGTAATGGAGTTTCACCCCTCTTACAAGAAATTTTTTTGAGATTGGCGGGACCGCCAATTCACTATAAAGACCATTCGAAATGGAGTTATGGGATACTCCAGAATCAAATAAAGATGAATAGCGGGGAATAAGAATGGACTTTGGAACCGCAGGGAACGTTCCAAAATTCAAAGGAATCGAATCAAAAGGGAAGAGATTCAAACTCGAATGAAAGTGATTCTGTAAATACATTCACTCTATATGCTGAGTTTTGCCTGGAGCTACCAAAGCTCTGATACCAACTGTAACAACCCGGTATTTTGAGCAATTCAATTCTGGCATGGGTGTCTACCATTTATTAATTAAATCAATATCACACTACTTAAAACTTTACATGTTTCTTTCTTAATTAAAACTTTACATGTTCTCTCATTAATTAGGACTTTACACGTTTCTTTCATTAATTAAAAACTTATACCTTTCTTTCATCAATTAGGAATTTACATGTTCCTATCATTAATTAAAACCTATACGTTTCTTTCATAAATTAGAACCTATACGTTTCTTTCATAAATTAAAACCTATACGTTTCTTTCATAAATTAAACCCTATACGTTTCTTTCATAAATTAAAGCCTATACGTTTCTTTCATAAATTAAAACCTATACGTTTCAGATTTATATTACCATTTCAAAAATTTAACTAAACTTCCAGTTTATTTAATTAATTTAACATCTTTAGTTAAAACTCAAATTTCACATTTCAAGTCAAGTTATATTTTAAAATTTCATTTTTCAACAGTCATTTATTCAACCACTTAAATTTATAGAAAAATCAATAATTCTTTAATAAATCACTTAAATTCAAATATAAATCAATTTATCATATTTACCATTTTCCAAATAAAATTAAAGTCCATTTTATTCATGTAACTTAAATATCATTTTTAGTCAAAATTCCAAATTTCAAACATAAGTTATATTTCAAAATCCAGTTAATCCATTCATAAATTACATTTTTAACACATAGAAAAATCAGAATTTATTTATTTTAAAACCTTTCAAAATCTATTTAAATCAAATTTCATAATTTTATATTTCTAAAATACTTAAAATATTCAAAGCACTTTATAGAATAACCACGGGTCTATATATAGTTTTCTAACCTAGGTCAAGTGATACGGATATGTATCATTTCAATCCGCAGTTTAAAAGGTAAAAATCCGGGTTCTATCATTTCAAACCCGCAATCCCAAGTTTAGATAAATAAATAAAATAACTCAGGCCTATCAGTTCAGCCCATAATGATTTTTATCCTAACATGGAACTTGCAGTGTGATCATATACAGAAATAATATAAACAATGTCAATATCACAATATACAGTCATGCATCAGATGTCAGGTGAAAATTAACAGTTTTAACATGGTAATAACATGGTAATAACACGGCATAGCATATCATATGATCATCATTAACTTGCATAAACATTTTACATTACTAAACACTTGTCATCAATCCATTTTTCATAAGTATATATGTCAGAGTGAGAAAGACTCGCCTTTTTCAAAGCTAGAGACCAAAACAACATACAAGCACGACTCCAAAGGCACGACAAGCACAATTTCACGACTTTTGATTTGAGTTGAAAGATAGCCAAGATATGATTTTGTATCAACAACCCAAAGCAAAACAATGAAAGGAGAACAAATGAAATAAAACAAGAGTGAAAAGAAGAAAGAAAGGAAAAAAAAGAGAAAAAAAAATTAAAGTAAAAGCATGCGCCGGTTCATACCTTCAGGAGATGCTTACGCAAATTTTGATGGAAGAAAAATGAATAATTTATGGTATGGAACTTTTGAACGTGAAATATATATTAACATTTGCTCACAAATTTATGTAGAAGGCAGGCAAGAGAAAAATGCTTAAACGGTAGAGGCAATTAAGGCATTCAATTCTATCCAATAGGTGGAAACGTATGGGAGGCAAGAGGGAAGAAATAATTCACACACGGAAATGATTTAAGGCAAGATTTGAGCATGATTTTGGATTCTCAAAAGAGAATATACGGCTGAAAACTTTGCATTGTTAACGCAAGAAAAAAAATCAAATAGATAACGAAAAGGCAAGAGCAACAATTAAATATATGCCCAAAGTAACGTACAAATTATTTTGTTTCTCTTATTAAATAACGTACAAATTATTTTGTTTCTCTTATTAAATAAATTTAAAATACTAACGTTTCTATTAGGAAAATAAACCATCACTTTAAACCAAAATTTAATAGCTATTGTACCATAATTAATAACATTTGATTTAGCTTCATCCAATTGATTGTTAAATATAAAGTTAAGAAACAGATGTAAACATATGTAAAAGAAATGTAAAGTTTATTTCCCGTTTCACACTAATTATTACTAACTTTTTTTTAAAAAAACGTATACAACAAATCTGACCAAAACAAAAGTGAAACAAATGTTACACAATTGTATACAGTTCAAGATGAAAATTTTGCCTTTAGAATTATAAAATTTAGAATTTCTATTAAAGTTACACTTTTTATCCAAATCAAATTTTCAGACATTGTTTATTTTTATTTGGACAAATGATCAGAAATCATTTCAACAAAATTTCCAAAATTAGATTTTTAAGAAAACAAAAGCCAAAGTCTTTAAATAAATGAAAAAAATTTAAAATTTAGGGAAAACAAGTAGAAAAGTAAGAAAAAGAAAGGGAAGCCATTACCAGATCTTTGAAGCCGTGAGAAACAGATGAAAATGATCTTTTTTTTTCACGTGAAAACCTAATGAGATGACGACTACATTAGGGTTTTACACGGCTAAGGCAATTAATTGAGGAGTTTAAGGAAATGAAGAGTTTGGGCAAATAAAAGGGCTTACGTTTCAAAGTGATTTACAATATTCCATATTCTTTTCCTTTTAAAACATTACATAAACAAAATTTCAGGAGAAAATACTTTACAAACCGAAATCAATTAGAAATATGAGGTAACAAATAGCATAATTTGAAAAAAATATAAAATAATGAAGAAAATGCCTTAAAAATACCAATAGTGTTCTAAAATTGTGCATAAATCACTGTTAGTCTTGGAAAATTATATATTTCATTATAAAATTATTATGAAGTGGAAAGGAATGTTTTCATGTGAAAATGAGGTAAGAAATGCACAGCTACAATAAAGAAAGGAACGGTCAAAGGAAATTAAATCTATTAATTGGAAAAGAAACGAAAGAAGAAACGTTAAAACGGTTTTACGTTTCTTTGCTTTCAAACCTTTTAAACTTCATATACATATATTCATATACATCTAAATAACTGAAAATAATTAAAATCTCAGTTAAAATTCGAAAATATAACAGATAAACAAAATATTAATAATTAAATATTAATTAGATATGATTAAAATAAGAAAAATAGCACAGAAAATGAAAACTTGACTTAAGAATTAGAAATAACTTCAATACACTTTGGAAAAATTTACTTTAATTTAAATATATGTAAAATGAATAAAATAAAGTAAAACACAGCAAATAAAAGTGCGTGCATAAATTAAATAAATAAATTTTAATTATATATAATTAAATTAAGAAAATGGCTTAAAATTGTAGACTAGGCTTTTAAAATTAGAAATAAATTCAAATGGACTTTAGAAAAATTATATTATCATTTTAAAAATACGTAAAAGTCAAAATATACATTATATAACATATTATCAAATATTAAAAAAAATAAAACAAATAAGAAGTAATTTATACAAATTAAAATAGTCATTGTTAAATAACCCTATATACGCACAATATTGTAAAGGGTATAACTTTCACAATTTACATCCAATTTCAACGAAACGAAAAGTGGTGTTCTTATAATTTTATGTACTTTCGTAATAAAAGAAAAAAAAATTTAAATTTTTAAACTTTTAAAATTTTATGTTGAAAGTCACAGTTTGACTATTTTGACCAAAATCAGCATTTCAGGCAAATATTTCAACTTACACAAGTTTGGGATTATAACCCATAAAAATCAAGACTATATTTAAATAATAAATTTAATCATTTCATATAAGTAAAATAAGTTTTTAAATCAAAATCTTACATTAAAAATAATTAAAATATACAATAAAATAATTACAAAATATAGGGTTGTTACAAAGATAGATATATAAATCTCAATACTATATAAAACATTTCCTTTCGGAAATCATTTACTATAACTACAGTGTTATAGTCCACCATTTCCTTCTATTTCTCAAAAACGTCTATTTCAACAATGAATGTTGAAATCTATGGTTTCGATACTTTATACATTCTAAAACATCTTTAAACGGTTTTAATCCTATTTAAATATCACTTTCCCAAAACATTTCTTTAATATATTATTCACTGTCCAAAATCATGAATATATTCCCTTAACCAAATTCAACATTTCTACACATTTTATTCTAAAGGATTATCCACTTCCAAAAATCGTGGATATATCTCCTTTAATAATCTATAATAATTGACTTATCAAATGAAGTCGATTTCAAATTTATAAAACAACGTTTATAAATTCCATTTATATTTTATAACAACTTCAATTTATAAACCTTCTTTATTAACCAATTCAATTTATAACTCAATTATATACCAAAAATCTATATTATAAGTTACTTACTTCTAATATTTTATTTTACAAAAACTATTCATTTTATAACTTCACAATTTATAAATCTATAATTTCATTAACTTATGAAATCCATTTATACTTCATTTTAACTTTATAAGAACTCATTTTATAATTCCAATAATATTAATTTATAAATATCAATTTTATAGATCTTTTATATAAATCGTTTATAATAATTCAAAAATCCCAGTTTTAACCGTTTTATAAATTAGTCAACTACTTAATTCAAAAATCACATTTCGGTTATATATCATAAAAATCATAATTTTTATAGCACAAAAATTACAACATTTATTTATTTAAAATGAATAAATTCCAAAATTAAATTTTATTATGAATTCTCAACTTAAATTTTCAAAAATCCAATTTTATTTAATTTCGATATCTAATGATACCAAAAATATATTCGGCTAAATTTTAGCCTTTAACGATCTCAATCACAAAGATTATAAATAGATCAACACAAAACATTGAAACCAATTCAATCATTTGAGGAATCCAGTTGGATCCCTCCAACCCGTTTCTCTGCATCCACAGATGTTAGCACAATACCAATTCCACTTCAAGACGGAATATTGCGGTATATGGGATTTATAAAATATTATCCACTATTATGCGGCGCAATAGGGTCTCATCCGCTATATAATGCGGGAAAATCAACTCCACGTACATATATAATACCAATTCCACTTCAATGTGGAATATTGCGGTATATGTTTTTAATAAATAACCTCCGCTTACTAACGGCGTATAAGGTCTCTTTCAACAATGAATAGATAATAATTTATCATCCAAGCATACAATCAACAATTTTAAATCTAACTATTTAAAATTTAAATCGAAACCGATTCGATTGAGTGGGAAGTTCTCACCTTGATTTTAATTCAGTTCCAGCATTCATTTCGAATAAAATTAAAGGAGTGTTTAATTTTACCCAAAATTATCACTAACTCCAAACGATCCCAATCCAGCTCCATTGCATAGTGCTCGACAAAACGAAGCCAACGCACTTCGTTTTGTAATTTTTTGACCTCGTAGCAAAAAGATATAGTATTTTAAATATTACACGATTTAAATTATAATTTATTACAGTTTCTTTATTATTTTCAAACCCAATACCATCATCATCGTTTGTTTCCTCTTCATTAAATCTGGCCGCATGCGAATGCTTTCTTCCCCAGGCTTCTCACGCGAATGAGAACCCACAATTCACGTTCGAAATTCGATGGCCGTTCCTTCATACGTTGATGAGAAGTTAATCGGGAACCATGGTTTGAAAGCCGCTCACAAGCATCACCATCGCCTGGAATAGGGAGGAGCTCGGTCATCTCCATCGGCCAGAAAATGCCCCCAAACACGCGACCTTTTAATGCCATTTGTCGTTGATTCGTTTTGTCTTTTTCGATCTTGACCGTTGAGAATCAAGATCTCGTCATGCTCTACGAGTTTCGTTTAAGAAGTCTTAGCTATTGGTCGACGGATTGATCAGAAAATTAGGAAGTAGGTTAGCTATTTTCGGCCATTGAAGATAGAGAATGGCGGCTAGGGTTTCCTAGTTAGGGTTTTGAACAAAAATGAAGATAAGGTTCCTTTTTATAGAAATTTACCAAAAATCACAATTCACTCGATTTTCCGAACTCCAAATCTCGCGCGGTGTGACGACCCAAACTCGATGTCCAATAAACGACATCAAATTCGCATCGCCGGAGCTTATAACAACAATTAGATGAATATAAAACAGCGGAACAGAATCAATATCATAAATAACATCACTGTTACAACAACAACATAATAACCATACTACAACAGAGTATATAATACATATACCATAATCTCTAAATACAACATCATGATAATACAACAGTGAACATATATCCAAAAAGTCCTCAAATGAAAGAGGTGATAACGAACTCCCAAAAGCTAAACCTGAAGTCTCCAAAAGCTCCTAATATATCTCCAAGATAAGAGCTCATAATACTGCTACTCCAAAATATAGAAACCTGCTACTAGGCTGCCCGTGTGGAAATAATGGGCACCCAGAGTTTAGGAAAGAAAACAATAAACTCCGGATCAGTCATGGGACTGGTGTGAGTAAACAAAACAGTTGTGTTTTAAATAAACAAGACTTATAAAAGAATTTTCGGAATGCTTTTAAAAATGGAACTACCATAAGACCTCCCGCCACACACACAATGCAAACGCAGAATTGGAGGAGATTTCTTCTTATGATAGTTAAATATGCTTGGTACGAGAAAAAAAATTCTTTGATATTATTACTAGTGCATAGTGAAGTAAATCATTTTGAAAGTAGAATATTAATCTTAGCCAACATACGACCATTATCGTATGCCTACTATAGCTACCATGTTTTGTGGCAGGTTACCGCCACGCTGCATGACAGGTTCTACAACTAAAACCGTACAGGGCTCGTATTGTTTCTTTGGATTTCCAACAAATGGTCAGGCCAAGGAACTTCCCATTGCCACATGAGAACGCCTCTGGAAGGACATCCCCGAGAACCAAACCGGATCTCTGCCAACACAAGGCCGGGTTACCCCTAACTGGGTAACTACTGACACGAGTATGCCATCTCCCGGTCGTAACCAACCTTTAACCGGGGCCCCAGCAACAAATCACAAAATCATATATATATATCTGCGATATCCACATAAGTTAAGTATCTGGGCTCCATACCATGATACCACTTCTATCCAGAAGGAAATGTACATACCCTAAGGGGTGCTACCCCCAATAACCTTGCTGCATCTTTCCTGTTTTGACCATTTCGGGGTGTGAGGTCCGACGAAGTCACGTCCACAAAAACACACTTTATACAAAAAGCCGTGCTTTGGGTCAACAAATGATCAACACAATGATCACTAAGATAGACGATCAAATAAACGATCCTATCACAAAAATCAACACAATGATCATTTCAGCAACACTCAGCATGTCACATTACCAAATTGGGAATATATCGCTGATAACTTCAACTATATAACCTCTGAGCTCGTACGTCTCAGAGAAGGGTGTTAAGCTTAAAGAATAAATTCTCCGCCACCAACAGAAATATATTTGAATGAAATCTGCTTTATATCTCAACTTGTAATGTCAGACATACTATCCATACAAGTCTGTTCCGGGCTCGAACAGAACCGAAGGCACTTCCAAAGAAGTCCTTGCAATCCGGATATTCACAATCCTGATCGGATTCACCATCACATATGGAGAACTCTATACCGGAGCAACTTGGTGCAGAGTCAATCGACAGGTCATCCTATCGCTCTCGCAAATACCCGGTCTTCAACACCGGTTCTTCAAATGCTATCCAATTCGACGTATCACTATTCGGAATGGGTTATACGACACAAAGGTCGTCTCCCGGTTAAACCGAATAGTGAGCGTTAATTTAAAAACAATGTGGATGTCATTCATAATAATTCACAGGTTCGATGTGGGTTTCGGATAACAAACTGAAATCTGATTCCCTGTCGCATCGAAGTTTAAATGCCGTTTTACAGACAACAGGGTTTTCACATCAATACAGAACGAATCACAATCACAGTGCAATAACATGGCAATATCATCATACAGAATTTCGAACAGAACAGAGATATCAATGTAAATTAACAACAGTAGTTAATTACTTTCCAATGTGATTTAAATACATGTGCCACTAAATTAATTAAATTCAATGATAAGAATTTGGATAAATAAATTAAATTTTGATTACTCAATTTATTGTTTCAAAATTTACAAATTCTTACTTACAAATTTATTTAAACACTTAATTTGTTCATCAATCAATTTAATTACAAGTTTGTAAATCATTCTTAAAATTTAAAATCATTGATTTATGACAATTATTTACTTTAATTATCATTTTAAACTACAATTCAATTAGATCTCAATTGAATATATTGATTTATTATTCCTTAATAAATTATTTTAATGTAACTATCAATTTTGAATCAATCAATTTAAATTATCAACTTAATGATTTTTAAATTTACAACTTTAATTTTAATTGCTTTTATTTATTTAATATTATTAATTAAAAAGTAATTTTAAATCATAAATTATTTAATTATAGAGTTAACGAAATTCTAAAACATTGTTAATTAATTTAACTCAAAATAAGTCAACAAATCCACTTTTGTTTAACTTGCCAATGCCAAAGTCTTATGTAACATTTGTTAACTTGAAATTTGGGCTTAGCCCAAACACGCAAGCAAGCCCATTTAAACAAAGTTCTTCAGCCTTTCTTCCCTGTGTCATCTCCTTTACCTCTCGTTCTCTCTTCTCCTTTTTTTTTTTTACTTTATGCTGAAGTAACTAAATCACGGTCCAAACCAAGTGGAACAGATCGATTTATTATACACGAGCCCGAAGCGACAACCCAATCCTTTCGAGAACGACTCGAAGACAAATTAGAGTTCCTCCGATACTTCATCCCCTTCTCGAGTCAGACGTGCACGTGCACGTGTCCCAACGCCACCGCCCTCAGATGATCGTCGCGATGATGCTCCACGACCCCACGAACTCCCTCGAACACAAAATCGTACCCAGTTTCCATGGAAACCCATTGAGTCGAAATCGAGCTAAAAACTCGATCAAACATTGTAGCCTTTGCCAGAACTTTGCCCCTCCCCATCGCCTCCGCTCTCGAAACCACCAGCCACCTTCACCGAAACCGCTTCACACCTTCCCACTGCCTTTCCCCCACTCGCGATCCCTTCCGATGATCACCTGAGGACCCGCGAACCCCAAAAACATCACATGAACTGAAGCACCATTAAACCCTAAATCTAACTCGTACTCCCAATTCACGCTATAGAAAAATAAATTTGTATTTTTCCCAACATTCTTGAGTATTAAACTAGCTCCATGCGAAATTGCAGCATTCAAGAATCTTTCGATCATCAGGAATCGATTTAAAAGCAACTTTTGTTATAATATGAACTGCTCCTAAATTACTGAATTAAAAATCATCATCACTGTTTTGAAAATCATATTTTCATATGTTCGTTCAAATTATAACATCAATTCCATGATTTAAAATGCTTGAATTTAACTTATAATCTTGTTTTTACTGTAATATTCATATTACAGAGCCAAAGTTTTTATTTCAAGCTTAAAAATTTAAACTGTGAGTCAAGTATGCACACAACCTATTTTGTTTTTAAGTATCCTAAGTTAAATGAAGTTCATTTGAAAATAATCTTCTTTTTTTTTTTTAACTAGCTCTGAGATATGAACATTAAAGAACAGAGCATACTTATGTTTTCCAGTAACACAGAACAATATGCAGAGCAATAATTTTTGTTTATATATAACAACACACATATTCATGGATTAAGTATTTATATTTCAAATAAATATAGGTTTTACTCACTTGAATAATATAGAAACAGAGAATACTTTTGTTTCTTTTTAACTGCAGTTTGCTCCTTCTTCCCTGGTTTGGTTTTTTTTAACTTCTTTTTACTTTCTGTTTTAATCACCTGAATGCCTTTGGAATTTATGAAATATGATGTTTTATCTTTTTTTTTCAGGTTTGCAGAAGTTTGTGGAATGAAATAACTAAGGCCATTGATGTTCCTTTATAACAGATTTTTTTACTGAAGTTTATTAAAACAAGTACAGGTTAAACATGCTGGAAGTAAAGCATTGAATGCAGGTATGTTCTTTGTAGATGCTTGCATTTAATGAAAGTATGTAGTGTTAAATGCTTGTATATTTTCAGCATGCTATTTGATTTGTTTTATATTTTAATAATGTAAGAGTTTGTTTTACTTTATTTTATTTCTTTTGCTTACCCCTTTTAATTTACTGGTTTGTACATTTTCTTTTTGCAAGTTGTTTAGTTACATTGTTAATTTAAGCATGTTATGTTTTTTTTCCTTACTGTTTTGTTATCTTGCTTGTTTATTTGTTCATTTATTTATTTGTTTATTCTTTTGTTTAACTATTTGTTTGTTTATTTGTTTGTTTGTTTAGATTATGATTATGTTATTTAAATTTTATAATTTCATCATAACTTACTTTAACAAATTTTAAATTCTATTAAAAGATCATCTATCAATATCTCTTTTTATTTAATCCTATATTAATGTGTAATATTAATATCAACAATATTAAATTTACATTAAATTTTTACTTGTTAGATCCCAAAGTTCAAACAATTTATCAAATTTTAAATTTCAAAAATTTCGGGATGTTACAACATCCCCTCCTTAAGAAAATTTCGTCCTCGAAATTAAAAGAAAGAGAACGTAAACAAATAATATAAGAATTTAGAAATAAGGAAATGACTTACAGATTTAAGTCGAGATGTCAATTCTGCATTTGGGATACGATTTCTTCATATTATCTTCGGTCTCCCAAGTACAGTCCTTTGGATCGCCACTCCATTGTACTTTGACCAGCCTCACAATCTTGTTCCTCAATCGCTTCTCATCACGATCTACAATCTTTATCGGTTCCCTTCTAACTGCCAAGTTGGGAGTGATTTCAAGATCCTGCTGAGCAGCTTCTTCAATAATATCATCTGGATCGTGCACATATTTCCGAAGATTAGAAATATGGAACACATCATGTACGCCAGATAACCAGTTGGGTAACTGCACTCTATATGCTAGAGAACCAATCCTTTCCAGAATAGGAAAAGGACCAATATAACGCGGTGCTAACTTTCCAGTTTTCCCAAATCTCAACACTCCCCGCATCGGAGATACTTTCAGAAATACAGAATCTCCAACTTGAAATTCCAAATTTCTCCTTCGACGGTCATAATAGCTCTTCTGACGACTTTGGGCAGTTAATAACTTCTTTCGAATAAATTCTACCTTCTCAGTGGCTTCTTTTATCATATCTGGTCCAAGAACAAGTCTATCACCTGATTCGATCCAACATGTAGGTGATCGACACGGACGACCATATAAAGCTTCGAAAGGAGCCATTTCTAAACTGGCCTGATAACTGTTATTATAAGAGAATTCAACCAGATGCAAATGGTCCTCCCAAGAACCACCAAAATCATGAACACAAGCACGCAGTAGGTCTTCTAAAATTCGATTAACTCTCTCAGTTTGTCCATCAGATTGTGGATGATAAGCAGTACTGAATTTTAATTTCGTTCCCAATGCGTCCTGAAATGCTTCCCAAAATCTACTAGTGAAGATCGGGTCACGATCACTCACTATACTACTGGGAATACCATGGAGGCGAACAATTTCCTTTATATATATACCTGCCAAGCTTGCCGCAGTCCTAGTAGATTTAACTGGAATGAAATGAGCACTTTTGGTTAGACGATCCACAATAACCCAAATCGCTTCATTGCCTTTCTTGGTACGAGGCAATCCATCAATGAAATCCATGGATACCTGATCCCACTTCCATTTCGGTACTTCTAAAGGTTGAAGTAAACCGGCCACTTTCTTTTGGTCACTCTTTATTTGCTGACAAGTAGCACAGCGACTCACATAAATAGATATGTCTCTCTTCATCGTTTTCCACCAGAATGTTCTTTTAACATCTCGATACATTTTGTTGACTCCTGGATGGATGCTGAATTTGGACTTATGGCATTCATCCAACACTTCACGTTTCAGTTCTGGAATGTCAGGGACACAAATTCTGCCTTTCATCCTTATAACTTCTCTATTATCTATTTCAAAAGTAGTATCCTTTCCTCGATCTATTCTTCTACGCATTTCTCGAAGAAACTTGTCTTCGGTTTGTTTGCTCGCGATCTTCTCAAGGAGAGTAGGAGTGATAACAAGATATGCAAGAACAGCATGTCTTCTACTTAAAGCATCGGCTACTACATTGGCTTTTCCCGGCGTATATTGGATATCTAAGTCATAAGATGCCAGAAATTCCAACCAACGTTGTTGTCGCAAATTCAAATCCTTCTGGGTGAAAAGATATTTCAAGTTCTTATGATCGGTGAATAATTCGAATTTTTCACCTAAAACAAAGAGAGTTTATTAGGTATATTTCTTTAGTTAATTTCACAAATTATTTAGAAAGCTGAAAAGATTCTTACCCAGAAGATAGTGTCGCCATATTTTCAAAGCGAAAACAACAGCCAAAAGTTCCAAATCGTGCGTTGGGTAGTTCTTCTCATGAGGACGTAATTGTCTACCTGCGTAGGCAACCACCTTTCCATTTTGCATTAATACTGCACCTACCCCTTCACCACTTGCATCAGTATAGACAGATAAGCCTTGGTTCCCGTTAACAATAGTGAGAACAGGAGCAGTGGTTAATCTCTTTTTCAACTCTTGAAAAGCTTCCTCACATTTTGAAGTCCAATCAAATTCTACACCTTTCATTGTTAGCTTAGTCAATGGGCTAGCCAACTTAGAAAAATCTTGAACGAATTTCCGGTAATAGCCTGCTAAACCCAAAAAGCTTCGACCTTCTTTTGGAGTAGTGGGTTGTTTCCAATCAAGAATAGCGGAAATTTTGCTAGGATCTACTGAAATTCCTTCTTCATTAACAATATGGCCAAGGAATTTGACTTCATTGACCCATAAATGGCATTTGGAAAATTTCGCATATAGAACATTTCTCCTCAAAATTTCTAAGACAATTCTAAGATGCTCGACATGCTCATCTTTAGTTTTGGAAAAAATTAAGATGTCATCAATGAATACAAGCACAAATTTATTTAAAACTTCCCGAAACACACGAGTCATGAGATCTACGAAGTAAGCTGGAGCATTGGTTAGCCCGAAAGGCATAACCAACCATTCATAGAACATATTAGGACCTCTGAAAGCGGTCAGATGTACACAATCTTCGGCGATTCGTAATTGATGGAATCCCTGGGCTAGATCCATTTTTCAAAAGAAACGAGCGCCGTGCAACTGATCAAATAAATCATCAATCCTGGGCAGTGGAAATTTATTTTTGAGAGTTTGTTTATTTAGATCGCGGTAATCAACACACAATCTCAAAGATCCGTCTGATTTGGCAACAAATACGACGGCTGATCCCCACTCAGAAACACTGGGTCGAATTAATCCTTTTGCTAGTAGCTCATTAGTTTGATGAACCAATTCAATCTTTTCCCTAGGTGCCATTCTGCGACTTGCATGAACAACAGGACGAGTATTAGGTACAAGATCAATTCGGAATTCTATTTCTCGATGAGGAGGTAAAGATTTCACTTCTTCGAATACGTCGGAAAAATCCCGAACAACAGGTATAGACTGCAAAGTGGGTTCAAGATTTCCCAAAGTATATATCAATCTGTCACTCCTTGGACTTGGATTCTCACAAGAGATTTCAATAAAATTTCCAAGGCTTGTTTTGATTAAAACTGTCCGATTACTACACTCCAATATAGCATCGTATCTCGTTAACCAGTTCATACCGAGTAAGATTTCAAATTCATCAAATTCGAGGACATACAGGTTGATAGGAAATTTATAGCTAGCATATGAAATAGGAACTCTCTTACAATATGAACTAAGATTTGCGGGACCTCCAACCGGATTTTTCACGCAAATAAGATCGTCAGCAAATTTAGTTTCAAGTCCTAGTTCATTTACGGTTTGTTGGGAAATAAAGCTATGTGAAGCTCCCGTATCAAATAAAGCTCTAACAGTTCTATTATTAATAGTAAGGTTACCTTCCAAAACACTTTTCCCTTTGTCAGCTTTTGAAGATGAGGGGTCCTCCTTTATTGCATAGACTTTTGCTACCTGCGCTGGCCTCATCACTGGGCAATCTTTAACTAAATGTCCCGGTTTATGACAATTGTAACATTCTCTAGCTGGTCTCTTCGGTTTTGGACAGTGACTTGAATAGTGGCCTTTCTCTTTGCAGTTGTAACAAGTGACATTTTCTGCTGCGCTTCCCTGAATATTCCTCTTCTTCTCATTGCCTTGCCAAGGTTTCTTGCCTCCGAATTTACGCTTTTTATAATTCTGACTACCTGAATTACCTTTCTCCACAGTCGCTTCCTGTATATCAAGAGTAGCGTACCTGTAACCCATATCTACTAAATCTGAGAAAGATTCTTTAACATGACCCGTCATTCTTCCATGATATTTCTGGTTCATTCCTCGGATAAACCTTTCGTTTTTCTTCAGAGGTGTATTTAGCAATTCCGGACCAAACCGAGATAGTTCACTGAATTTATTCAAATATTCTTCAAACGACAAACTTCCTTGTTTCAAATCCAGAAATTCCTGATACATTCTAGAAACACCCGCTGATGGCATGTAACGTTTCTCAAACACTTCTTTAAAACGATCCCAAGTGAATTCTTCCTCGGGTTCATCTACAATGATGGTTTCCCACCAAGCTGAAGCTTCTCCTTGGAGTTGCCAAGAAGCTATAAGTCTTTTCTGCTCATCCTGCAATTTTAGTCCTTTAAAAATCTTTTCACACGATCTTACCCAAGCTTGAGCGTCAATAATTGACTCTTTGCCAATAAATGGTTTTCCACCAAGCTTTTCAAACTTCTTATATAATTCAGCCAAGTCCGGCTGCTGCTGAATTTCTATTACTGCTTCTGCGGCTGCGGGAATTTGATTTGGTACTGCAGCATTGCCTTGACCCCTCACTCTTCCTCTGCGTCCACTCATTTTCACTATCTGAGATTAGTAAGAAAATTGATTTAGATATGCAAACGAAATATCTTAAGGAATATCAGCAGTAAAAATAACAGACTAAGAAAATTTTAAAGTTTCAATTTTTATTATACTCATTCTAGGGTATACTTCACCCTATCTCTAATGAGCCATCTAATGTGTTATACTCCGTAGCTAAAGTTCTTACTCAACCAACAGCTCTGATACCACTTTGTGACGACCCAAACTCGATGTCCAATAAACGACATCAAATTCGCATCGCCGGAGCTTATAACAACAATTAGATGAATATAAAACAGCGGAACAGAATCAATATCATAAATAACATCACTGTTACAACATCAACATAATAACCATACTACAACAGAGTATATAATACATATACCATAATCTCTAAATACAACATCATGATAATACAACAGTGAACATATATCCAAAAAGTCCTCAAATGAAAGAGGTGATAACGAACTCCCAAAAGCTAAACCTGAAGTCTCCAAAAGCTCCTAATATATCTCCAAGATAAGAGCTCATAATACTGCTACTCCAAAATATAGAAACCTGCTACTAGGCTGCCCGTGTGGAAATAATGGGCACCCAGAGTTTAGGAAAGAAAACAATAAACTCCGGATCAGTCATGGGACTGGTGTGAGTAAACAAAACAGTTGTGTTTTAAATAAACAAGACTTATAAAAGAATTTTCGGAATGCTTTTAAAAATGGAACTACCATAAGACCTCCCGCCACACACACAATGCAAACGCAGAATTGGAGGAGATTTCTTCTTATGATAGTTAAATATGCTTGGTACGAGAAAAAAAATTCTTTGATATTATTACTAGTGCATAGTGAAGTAAATCATTTTGAAAGTAGAATATTAATCTTAGCCAACATACGACCATTATCGTATGCCTACTATAGCTACCATGTTTTGTGGCAGGTTACCGCCACGCTGCATGACAGGTTCTACAACTAAAACCGTACAGGGCTCGTATTGTTTCTTTGGATTTCCAACAAATGGTCAGGCCAAGGAACTTCCCATTGCCACATGAGAACGCCTCTGGAAGGACATCCCCGAGAACCAAACCGGATCTCTGCCAACACAAGGCCGGGTTACCCCTAACTGGGTAACTACTGACACGAGTATGCCATCTCCTGGTCGTAACCAACCTTTAACCGGGGCCCCAGCAACAAATCACAAAATCATATATATATATCTGCGATATCCACATAAGTTAAGTATCTGGGCTCCATACCATGATACCACTTCTATCCAGAAGGAAATGTACATACCCTAAGGGGTGCTACCCCCAATAACCTTGCTGCATCTTTCCTGTTTTGACCATTTCGGGGTGTGAGGTCCGACGAAGTCACGTCCACAAAAACACACTTTATACAAAAAGCCGTGCTTTGGGTCAACAAATGATCAACACAATGATCACTAAGATAGACGATCAAATAAACGATCCTATCACAAAAATCAACACAATGATCATTTCAGCAACACTCAGCATGTCACATTACCAAATTGGGAATATATCGCTGATAACTTCAACTATATAACCTCTGAGCTCGTACGTCTCAGAGAAGGGTGTTAAGCTTAAAGAATAAATTCTCCGCCACCAACAGAAATATATTTGAATGAAATCTGCTTTATATCTCAACTTGTAATGTCAGACATACTATCCATACAAGTCTGTTCCGGGCTCGAACAGAACCGAAGGCACTTCCAAAGAAGTCCTTGCAATCCGGATATTCACAATCCTGATCGGATTCACCATCACATATGGAGAACTCCATACCGGAGCAACTTGGTGCAGAGTCAATCGACAGGTCATCCTATCGCTCTCGCAAATACCCGGTCTTCAACACCGGTTCTTCAAATGCTATCCAATTCGACGTATCACTATTCGGAATGGGTTATACGACACAAAGGTCGTCTCCCGGTTAAACCGAATAGTGAGCGTTAATTTAAAAACAATGTGGATGTCATTCATAATAATTCACAGGTTCGATGTGGGTTTCGGATAACAAACTGAAATCCGATTCCCTGTCGCATCGAAGTTTAAATGCCGTTTTACAGACAACAGGGTTTTCACATCAATACAGAACGAATCACAATCACAGTGCAATAACATGGCAATATCATCATACAGAATTTCGAACAGAACAGAGATATCAATGTAAATTAACAACAGTAGTTAATTACTTTCCAATGTGATTTAAATACATGTGCCACTAAATTAATTAAATTCAATGATAAGAATTTGGATAAATAAATTAAATTTTAATTACTCAATTTATTGTTTCAAAATTTACAAATTCTTACTTACAAATTTATTTAAACACTTAATTTGTTCATCAATCAATTTAATTACAAGTTTGTAAATCATTCTTAAAATTTAAAATCATTGATTTATGACAATTATTTACTTTAATTATCATTTTAAACTACAATTCAATTAGATCTCAATTGAATATATTGATTTATTATTCCTTAATAAATTATTTTAATGTAACTATCAATTTTGAATCAATCAATTTAAATTATCAACTTAATGATTTTTAAATTTACAACTTTAATTTTAATTGCTTTTATTTATTTAATATTATTAATTAAAAAGTAATTTTAAATCATAAATTATTTAATTATAGAGTTAACGAAATTCTAAAACATTGTTAATTAATTTAACTCAAAATAAGTCAACAAATCCACTTTTGTTTAACTTGCCAATGCCAAAGTCTTATGTAACATTTGTTAACTTGAAATTTGGGCTTAGCCCAAACACGCAAGCAAGCCCATTTAAACAAAGTTCTTCAGCCTTTCTTCCCTGTGTCATCTCCTTTACCTCTCGTTCTCTCTTCTCCTTTTTTTTTTTTTTTACTTTATGCTGAAGTAACTAAATCACGGTCCAAACCAATTGGAACAGATCGATTTATTATACACGAGCCCGAAGCGACAACCCAATCCTTTCGAGAACGACTCGAAGACAAATTAGAGTTCCTCCGATACTTCATCCCCTTCTCGAGTCAGACGTGCACGTGCACGTGTCCCAACGCCACCGCCCTCAGATGATCGTCGCGATGATGCTCCACGACCCCACGAACTCCCTCGAACACAAAATCGTACCCAGTTTCCATGGAAACCCATTGAGTCGAAATCGAGCTAAAAACTCGATCAAACATTGTAGCCTTTGCCAGAACTTTGCCCCTCCCCATCGCCTCCGCTCTCGAAACCACCAGCCACCTTCACCGAAACCGCTTCACACCTTCCCACTGCCTTTCCCCCACTCGCGATCCCTTCCGATGATCACCTGAGGACCCGCGAACCCCAAAAACATCACATGAACTGAAGCACCATTAAACCCTAAATCTAACTCGTACTCCCAATTCACGCTATAGAAAAATAAATTTGTATTTTTCCCAACATTCTTGAGTATTAAACTAGCTCCATGCGAAATTGCAGCATTCAAGAATCTTTCGATCATCAGGAATCGATTTAAAAGCAACTTTTGTTATAATATGAACTGCTCCTAAATTACTGAATTAAAAATCATCATCACTGTTTTGAAAATCATATTTTCATATGTTCGTTCAAATTATAACATCAATTCCATGATTTAAAATGCTTGAATTTAACTTATAATCTTGTTTTTACTGTAATATTCATATTACAGAGCCAAAGTTTTTATTTTAAGCTTAAAAATTTAAACTGTGAGTCAAGTATGCACACAACCTATTTTGTTTTTAAGTATCCTAAGTTAAATGAAGTTCATTTGAAAATAATCTTCTTTTTTTTTTTTAACTAGCTCTGAGATATGAACATTAAAGAACAGAGCATACTTATGTTTTCCAGTAACACAGAACAATATGCAGAGCAATAATTTTTGTTTATATATAACAACACACATATTCATGGATTAAGTATTTATATTTCAAATAAATATAGGTTTTACTCACTTGAATAATATAGAAACAGAGAATACTTTTGTTTCTTTTTAACTGCAGTTTGCTCCTTCTTCCCTGGTTTGGTTTTTTTTAACTTCTTTTTACTTTCTGTTTTAATCACCTGAATGCCTTTGGAATTTATGAAATATGATGTTTTATCTTTTTTTTTTCAATTTTGCAGAAGTTTGTGGAATGAAATAACTAAGGCCATTGATGTTCCTTTATAACAGATTTTTTTACTGAAGTTTATTAAAACAAGTACAGGTTAAACATGCTGGAAGTAAAGCATTGAATGCAGGTATGTTCTTTGTAGATGCTTGCATTTAATGAAAGTATGTAGTGTTTCATGCTTGTATATTTTCAGCATGCTATTTGATTTGTTTTATATTTTAATAATGTAAGAGTTTGTTTTACTTTATTTTATTTCTTTTGCTTACCCCTTTTAATTTACTGGTTTGTACATTTTCTTTTTGCAAGTTGTTTAGTTACATTGTTAATTTAAGCATGTTATGTTTTTTTTCTTACTGTTTTATTATCTTGCTTGTTTATTTGTTCATTTATTTATTTGTTTATTCTTTTGTTTAACTATTTGTTTGTTTATTTGTTTGTTTGTTTAGATTATGATTATGTTATTTAAATTTTATAATTTCATCATAACTTACTTTAACAAATTTTAAATTCTATTAAAAGATCATCTATCAATATCTCTTTTTATTTAATCCTATATTAATATGTAATATTAATATCAACAATATTAAATTTACATTAAATTTTTACTTGTTAGATCCCAAAGTTCAAACAATTTATCAAATTTTAAATTTCAAAAATTTCGGGATGTTACACGCGGTGACTTGTGTTTCTAGGGTTTACCCCACATTCCGGACACAATAGAATAGGTTTCGAAGGCTAATTCGATCATATGTGCGAGTTACGAAAATAAACGATCGATTTTAAATTAAATCGGTTAACTTAATTTTTGTGCTTTTTAGCTTGCCCCGGACAAATGTTATATCCGATGACATGAAATTTGAAATCTTACAATAATATAACATTAGGGATCCGATAAAACTGGTTTCGTCGAAATCCGAGACTGTTTGAAAAATGACTATTTTAACTCGTCAATTAAATATTAAAATATTCAATTTTCACAGTTTAACTTTTAATTCGATTTTAAAAGTTCTATAACACTATTATAACTCAAACATGATAAAATAAAATTTTACAAATCATTTTCAATCATATTAAACCCAATTTTCAATTATTTCTGGAATTTGTTATATTAAATTATCGATTTAATTGCCCAATTAAATCAAGATATTCGAAAAATAAATTATTCGACTTATAAATTTTTACTTATTAATATTTAAAATTAATTAAATATATGAATTTTAATTGACAGAAATTCTGGGTCGTTATAGTAAATCTAACTCTCAAATGGGGGCTACCCACGAAGCTTTGCTGCACCTCCCCTGTTTTAGCCATTCCTGGTTGATGAGGCTTGAGGCTATGATTACCTTTATAGGACACATCACTTAGAATTCTCATCGTCCGCCTGACGATGTGCTGAAAGCATTCAATCCATACAAGTTCGTTCCGGGTTCGAACGAAACCGAAGGCACTATCTCGTTGCACTCATATTGGAATCACCCTCAGAGTCAACGACCATAGCCCTTGCACTCTAAATCACCATCTCGAATCTATAAGTACTATTCCGTCAAACTCATTACGGAATCACCCACAGAGTTATAATGACGTATAGTTCTTACACCTCGAGTCTTCACTTGCTCCACTTGGATTCACGACCTAACGTTTAATTGGAATCGATGTGGTTTTCGAATGCCAAATATGGAAACCCGATCCCGGTCTCACCGAAACCAAACGCCATTTTAATGTACAAGTTGTACTTAAGGGTTTTAAACATTTAAACTTATATTCATGATGATATAAACAATAGATGAATCACATTATCACAATAGATAATTCATATCAACCATTCATCTCAAATAGCAGCATATCACATATCTCATAGATATCCAAATCATCCAGTATCAATCAATCACCCAATATCAGTTATCCAATATAAACCATTCATCCAATATCAATTATCCAATATAAACCAATCATCTAATATCAATTATCATCCAAAGCAGAATTTATTAACTCTAAATCAATTTAATTAACCTTTAATTAAATTAATTACTATCCTTTAATCACTTGGATTATCTAAATCTTGCTTCATTGATTTATTACAAATCAAATTCATTAATCATCTCTTAATGATTTTCTTTAATTAATCTCCCTTGATTAGTCCTCCTTTAATTACATTCAAGTAATTATCCTTAACCAAGTTCAATAATTAACCTTTAATTACTATCATTAATTACAATAATTAATGATCCTTCTTTTACTTCCATTAATTAATTACATTAATCCTCAATCAATTACAATTAATTAATCATACTTTAATTAATTACTTTTATTAATCAACCTTGATTAATTTCATTAATTACATTAACTAATGATCCTTATTAATTAATAATTACTTTAATTAAATAAATAATTAACTTGTAATTAATCATCTCATTAATTCATAAACAGTAATTAACAATTTGTAATTACTTATCTTAACTAACTTCTTAATTAATTAACTTCTAAATTAATTATATTAATCCTTGATTAATTAATCCAATTAATTAATCTTTAATTATTTCATTAAGTAATTATTATTCAATTTAAATTAATAAATAAATCCTTAATTAATTACTTTATTAATTAATTACATTTTAATTAATTACCTTAGAAGAAGAAGAACAGAAAAGGAACACACAATCTCACATTCGCAGCGGATAAAATATAATAGCAAATAAATAACAGTTTACAAAGCAGAACTGTATCAGTATATTTACATTTTACATCAGAGTTACAGCAATTTCACAACACTGGAAGTTTAAAATAACTTGTTCCATAAAAACAACAATATATGTCACAGCGGATAAACACTCTATACGTTCCTGTCCTTCAGCTCTCCTCTTGAGCTCCAGAACATCCTTGCCTGCAAGTCTGTAATACTTGGTCTGACCCGAGCATTACATCAAAGTAACACTAATACCTGGAACAAAGCCATATATATCAACATGCACAGTTCAAATCAGAAACATTCACACAACATTTACACTTGTATATATAATCAAATGCAAAGCATTTCAACATAGCAATTTTCATGCAACTACTACCATGTACTTAAGCTTTAAACTTAAATGTTTACTCACCTATATTTTAGGAGCAGCGCATCCATTGTTTATTGGAAAGCTTTGAACTTGAATGATGCTTTAAATTTTGAAAGCCTCAAATCTCTTCTTTTATTTTTGCTTATGAGTTGAACTTCAAAATTTGTTTTTTTTAAACAGCAGTTTGCTATTAAAACATTCATCTTGCTTTTGTAAAATGCTTTCCTTGATGCATGCTTCCTAGAAAAATGCAGGCATTAATGGAGTTGCATGCAGGTTTGTTGAAATTCAAAACAGAACAGAGGGAAGACTGCAGGACGTCGAATTGCAAATTGATTCCAGGTTGGTGAAATTTAAGAGTTACAGTTGAGGATCTGCAAAAGATTTCAGGCATTTCAATTTGAATAGCGTTTCCAGATTTGCAGTTTGGTTGAATTTAGTTTTGAATTCTTTCAATCTGATTTCGGTTTTTTTTTTATTTGAAGAAAATGGTTTTGAACAATAATGAATTGTTAAGTTTTCATTATCTATAATAATTAATTTAAAAAATAAACTAACATTGCCACTTGTTAACTAATGTTATAGAATGTTTTACAAGTGTCTTCTTATGAGTTCAATGTCTAACACATGTTCTTCTTAATATAAAGAAAATAAATTTCTTAATTTATAATTTTTTTTTTAAATTTATCCTAAATCAATTCCTTATTTAATTTAACATGAGAGTTTTTATTATAATGTATATACCCTTAATATTACTTATATTATGATTATTTATTTATTTTGTTTCAAAATTTTATTTTCTCAAAGTTCACATAAATGCAAATAAAAGAGAAGTATAAATATAAATTTACATACATCCTCTTTAATTAATTACATTTACTCCATAAATTACATTGAGTAATTATCTCTTAATTACTTATATAAATTTAATTATTCCCAAACAAATATAGTAATTAACATTTAATTACTCCTATCAATTACATTGATTCTTAATTGATCCCTTAATTATACTTCCATCAATCTCAATCATTCATTACTCATCAACCAACCATATTCATAATTTAACCAACTCTTAACAAATCATATTTTAATTAATTAATTATTAAATTAATTCCTTTAAGTAAATAATCCCTTTAATTACTCAAGTAATTATTCCTTGACAATCCCTAAACAATCATACTTATTTAATTATTGAGTATCTATCACTTGATTCATTATCTTTAAGTTTTTAATTGATTAACCCAAAGTTAATCATAAATTTAAATCATTACTTATACTTAATAAATCCCTTAAGTTAATTTCCTTGTATAATTATCCCAACCAAAGACAATTAATTTTCCAAAGTCATCTTCCTTAAAATTTTAAATTATGGTGACTTACTTTTAAACCCGTTGGTTATTTTGCATTGAATCAGGAAGACCCAGAGGACCACTATCTCTAATGTTTAATCTAAACATTATTCCTTACATTTCTTATAATTTTATTTTATGTTTCAAATTAAGTTTGAAAATAACTTTAAGGATCTAACTTAAAATATCGTACAAATTTGTTTATACAAACAATTCATTTCAAAGAAATGAATTTCAAGAGATTAATTTTGCTTAATTATTTAAAAATTTAAAACTTGCTTTATTTAAATTTTAAAAAGCGGTTAAACACTTCACTTTGGGGTTTAACTCATGCGTACTTAAACCAAAACACAAGTACTTCATCTTTTTTCCTTTCAAACAGTTTAACTCAAATTAAAAAAAAAACTGCTTTGGTTATATATTGGAACTGTTAAACTCAACAGTTAACCCAGGCTTGCTAAAGACCCCAAATCAACTCGAAGCAAAACCAAAATTCACACGAGTTTCCAGCCTGACCCGGGTGTTACTTTGATGTAATGCTTAGGTAAGACCGAGTATTATATACTTGCAGGTAAGGACGTTCTGGAGCTCAGGAGGAGAGCTGAAGGATAGGAACGTATAAAGTGTTTATCCGTTGTGATATATATTGTTATTTATATGGGACAAGTTATTTTAAACTGTCCAGTGTTGTGAAATTCTTGTAACTCTGATGTAAAATGTAAATATACTGATACAGTTCTGCTTTGTAAACTGTTATTTATTTGCTATTATAATTTATCCGCTGTGAATGTGAGATTGTGTGTTCCTTTTCTCTTCTTTTTCTTCTATCTCTTTTCTTCTATT
This sequence comes from Allium cepa, assembly GCA_030765085.1. Lineage (NCBI taxonomy): Eukaryota > Viridiplantae > Streptophyta > Magnoliopsida > Asparagales > Amaryllidaceae > Allium > Allium cepa. The sequence continues at coordinate 758,726,380 of CM060937.1, read as the reverse complement.
CTCTAACCATCTGGAAATTTTCGGGATCGAAATTTCCGGGATGTTACATTTGGTACACTCGATCATCAGAAAAAACCAAAAACCCAAAATTTGGTCAATCCTCAAATTCTCACAATGTACTGATGTCCAAAGAGATTCAGGGAGAAAGATCTTAATTTTTTTTTGAAATTTATCCTAAATCAATTCGCACCCTCAAACTAGGCTTTCCAAATTTCAATGAGACGACCGACCTTTCATTCCATTGAAAGACGCATCATTAAGAAGAAAGAAAGGGATAGAAAAGAGAAAAGAAAGAAACAGACAACACCAGAATCTCGCAGCGGAACGAATAAGTTATATTATATCACATAAACATTACATAGTATCATATACATCAGAGTTACACAGCTAATACAACACAGACTGGACAGTTATAAACATCTGTCTAGCAATTACAATTCAAGTACATCAGAGATAAATAGATACAACTCAAAACATAGCGGAACCACTCTATATATATCTAGACGCTGAAGCCTCTTGCTCCAATTCCTCCTCCAGAAATTCGTCAAGGCAATCCTGAATCACTTGACTACTCATACATAATATGAGTACCCAAGAGTTTAATAAAACAGAAAATAACACTCGGGTCAGACAGGGGTCTGGTGTGAATAAACGGGTTTAAAGTTGCTTAACTATAGAAAATCCTTTGAAAAGAAAAGGTATCACGTAAGACTTCCCACACATAAACATGGAAAAGTTTTTACCTTACGCTAACCAAAACATTTGATAGGAAATCCGGTGATATTATAATAGAGCTTAGGGTTTTCAAAATAAAATACAGAAATAGCTGGAATGCTTGCATCTCACATTCCAACATAGTTGGGCACAATCAAAACCGTACAGGCACTTATTGAATTTTGGATTCCATCAATGGCAGGGCTACTGGGGTACCGCCCGTCACAGTACGTGGCCTAGATCACCGTACCGACGTTTAACTATTTAATTATGTAATGACCCAGAATTTTAATTAATTAAAATTTGTATATTTAATTAATTTTAAATATTAATAAGTGAAATTTATTAGTCGAATAAATTTTATTTTGAATAATTGGATTTAATTGAAGAATTAAATCAATAATTTAATATGTGAAAATACAGAAATAATTGAAAATTGAGTTAAATATGATTTAAAATGATTTGTAAAATTTTATTTTATCATATTGGAGTTAGAATGATGTTATAGAACTTTTAAAATCGAATTAAAAGTTTATTTGTGAAAATTAAATATTTTAATATTTAATCGACTAGTGAAATTAGTCAATTTTCGAACAGTCTCAGAATTGGACGAAACAAGTTCCATTGGATCCGTAATAGTTTGTTATTACCGGATTTCAATTTTCGTAGCAATCGGAGTTATCGTTTGACCGTGGCAGCTCGAAACGCATCGAAATTGTTTTAATATTAATTTGGCGAGTTAAAATAGTCATTTTTCAAACAGTCTCGGATTTCGACGAAACTAGTTTCATCGGATCCGTAATGTGATATTATTGTAAGGTTTCAAATTTCATGTCAATCGAGTTTATCGTTTGTCCGGTGCAAGCTAAAACGCCTAGAAAATCGTTTAATCGGTTTAATTTTAAATTGAACGTTTATTGGCATAACTCGCACAGATGACCGAATTAGCTCCCGAAACACGTTCCATTGTGTTCGGAACGCGGGGTAAACCTTAGAAACGCCAACCGGCATGCTTCGTTTGGAGTTCGGAAAATCCGGGATGAATAGTGTCGCGCGAATTTTCTATAAAAGGCCACAAATATTCATTTTTGCAAAAGAATATCAACCCTAGGGTTTCATCTCTTCAGGCCGCCATTTTCTGAAACCTATGGCCGAAAATTGTTCACCTTCTTCCTCCAATTTCTTTAAATCCGTAACAATTAGCAGAAAGCTTCAACTACAAAGTTGAAGAGCACGTTGAGATCTTGATATCCAACGGCTATAATCATTTAACTCGAAGTAGATCGTGAGATAATTGGCAGCATTCGTCGTGAAGTCATGCACGCTTTTCGATGCATTGGAGAGGCCAAGTTCACCAAGCTTGCAGCCGAAGATAGTGGGGGTGATGAGCTTTCGCGTGGTGGTGGTGTGATGGAGTTTCGACAAGCGTGGTGATCGCAAAATGGAACCCTAATTCGCGAGCATTGGGTTTGTTCGTTCGTGGTAGCCTGGAGATTAACATGCGTGTGGAAGAAATAGAAGGTGCGGTCACGATTGCAGGGGATTGAAATCAAAGGTTGTGATTAGATTTAGGTTTGAAAATTAAATATAAGTTGTATATTTATTAAGTTAAAAATTCGTGTATCTTTGAAAAATCATATCTTTTTCATACGAGGTCGAAAATGCGCGAAACCAGTTGCGTTGGAATCGTATGGATGAGCACTACGCTATGGAATTGGATTGGACTCGTTTGGAGTTAGTGATAATTTCGGGTAAAATTAAAAGTCCGTTTAGTTTTATTCGAAATAAATCGCTAAAACGAAATTTAAATCAAGGTGAGAACTTCTCACTCAATCGAATCGGTTTCGATTTTAATTTTAAATAGTTAGATTTTAAAATTCTTGAATGCATGTTTGAATGACGATTTTTATCTATTGATTGTTAAAATAGACATTATGCGCCGTTAGTAAGCGGATGTTATTTATTAAAAACATATACCGCGAATATTTCATAAACAGTGAAATTGGTATTATTTATGTATTTGGAATTGATTTCCTGCATTATATAGCGAATGAGACCCTATTGCACCGTCTATTAAGCGGATAATATTTTAAATCCCATATACCGCGATAATTTCGTACTGGAACGGAATTGGTATTGTGCTAACATCTTTGGATGCAGGAAAACAGGTTGGAGGGATCCAACTGGATTCCTCAACAGTATTTATTTGATTATGGATATTTTGATATTCGTTGATTATCATATCGATATATGATATCGTTGTTGTCGTGATTGACTATTTGGTATGTTGCATCATTGGGCCAAATTTTGGAATTTTAAAAGGATTTTTAAAGTGATTTTTGAAAAGTATACGTTTATAAAATATTTTTGGAATTGATTCCTTTTAAATAAATAAACGTTATAATTTTAATGTTATAAAAATTATGATTTTTGAGAAATATAGTTAAAAGTTGATTTTCGGAAATATAGGGTTAATGATTTTATAAAATAGTTTAAATTGGGATTTTTAAATTTATTATAAAAGTTTAAATATAGGATTTATAAAATTTGATTATTTTATAAATCAAAATGATGAAATTATAAAGGAGTTTAAAGACGTTTTAAAATAATAATATGAATTGATTTATATAAAAGATTTATAAATTGATAATTCAAAAATTAAAATATTGGAATTATAAAACGAGTTTTTATAAGTGTTAGAATGAATTGTGAATGAATTCCATAAATGAATGAAATTTATAGAACTATAAACGGTGAAGTTATAAATGGAATTTTATAAGCAGTAGGTTTGTAAAATTTGTAAAGTTATTGGAAGAATAGATTTGGGTAAATAAACGAATCTTATAAGTATAAGATTTATAATTTGGGAAGTTTAAAAGAACGGTTTTGCAAACAAATAAATTATAAGCATTTAACTTATAATATGGACTTTTGGTTTATAATTGAGTTATAAATTGAATAGGTTAATAAAGGAGATTTATAAAAGGAAGTTGTTATAAAACAAATAGAAATGGAATTTATAAACGTTGTTTTATAAATTCGCCAACGACTTATTTTGATATATAAATTGTTATAACTTATTTATGGAGTTATATTCACGTTTTAGACAGTGAATAATCCTTTAAAATAAAATGTATAGATATGATGAAATTTGTTAACAAGGTATATTTACGTTTTTGAATAGTGAATAATATGTTAAAGAAAATGTTTTGGATGTGATATTTTAAATAGAATTAAAACGATCTGACAATGTTTTAAAATGTGTTGAGATTCGAAACCATAGATTTCAATATTCATTGCTGAAATAGACGTTTTCGAGAAATAAAAGGAAATGGTGGACTATAACACTGTTGTTATAGTAAATGATTTCCGAAAGGAAATGTTTTGTATAGTATTGGGATTTATATATCTATTTTAATTTCGAATCCTTATACTGGCGATTTTGGGCTGTCGTAACGATGTTTTACGCAACATTCGTTTTGGACCAAATAAATATGTTTAAGAGAATGATTTCCTTAAAGAATGAAATATATACTTAATCTCGATTTAAGTATATTGAATATTTTCCAAGTTTTGAAAATAAATGGATTTGAGAATTACTTAATAAGTAAGTATGGAAATGTTTTCCAATAAGTGAATATTTTGAGAATGTATCTTTTTGAAGATAAATTGAAAATGAATATTTGAAACCTATTGAAAATCGTATATCAGCAGATATTTTGAAATGTAAATTCACTATGGAATTTATAAAAGAAAAGGGGAATTTGTTTAAAAATAAATATTGATTTATTTTTGGGGTATTGAAATTTTATATCTTGTAAAGATATTTTTGGAAAATAAATAATTTGAAAAATTATTTGGAATCGGGTGATGTTGTGCATATCCATTGATAGTTCAATAACCGACTATCAATATTTACCTTTGAAAGGTATTTGTTGTGATTTGTTTGAATTTGAATGCCACACTTATTTTTGAATAAGCGCTCACTATTCAGGTTAGCATGGAAAGGACCTTGGGGTCGTATAACCCATTTCGAATATGTGATTCGACGTTATGGATAGCATTTGAAGTGTATTGACCCCGACTTCCTACGCCCAGGAAGACATATCGTTATTGAAGAAAGAAAGAGATGAGAAAATAGAAAAGATAGAGAAGAAAGAACAACAACATCAGAATCTCACAGCGGAACGAATAAAATATAATATATCATATAAGTATTTACATAATATACAACATCAATCAGAGTTATACAGATAACACATCACATACTAGGCAGTTATAAACACCTGTCTAGTTATACAACTCAATACACAAAACAATACAGAGATATCAACACAGCGGAACTATATATATATATATATATATACATATACATATATATATCTACAACGCTGAAGCCTCCTGCTCCATTGCTCCTCCAGAATTCATCAAAGCTAACCTGAATCCCGTGGCTGCCCGTAAAAATTTGGGTACCCGAGAGTTTATGAAAAAACAAAAATAAACTCCGGGTCAGGCATGGGTCTGGTATGAGTAACAGGTTAAAGTTGCTTAACTTTAAAAATCTTTGAAAACAAAAGGTATCACGTAAGACTCCCCACGAATAAATATGGGTAAGTTTTTACCTTACGCTAACCAAAACATTTGATAGGAAATTCTGTGATATTATAATAGGTCTAGGGTTTTCAAGTAAATAGAAAATAGCCGAAATTGTTACATGATTAAATTCCAGCTACTAGCCACAAAAGTGGGTAATACAATCAAAACCGTTGGCACTTATTGGATTGTGGATTCCATACAATGGCAGGGCTACTGGGGTACCGCCCGTCACAGTACGTGGCCTAGATCAACGTACCGAGGATCACTCCCGACCCCCTGCAACACAAGGCCGGAACCATTCCTTACTGAACAGTCCCGAACAAGATAACCCCGCAGTTGGTGTACATTCAACCGCCCACAAAGCCGAATAAAAAGGGACATCTAGACAGGGGAAAATCTTGTCTTGCTTGGGCATGACCCACCTAACCTTGCTGCACCTTCCCTGTTTTAGCCATTGCCGGTTGATGAGGCTTGAGGCTACGATTACCTTTATAGAATGCATTTCTTAGAATGCTCATCGCCCACCTGACGATGTGTTGAAAGCATACAATCCATACAAGTTCGTTCCAGGTTCGAACGAAACCGAAGGCATTATCTCGCTACACTCATTTTGGAATCACCCTCAGAGTCAACGACGACAACCCTTGCACTCTGAATCTTCATCTTCACTTCAGATTCACGACCTATCGTTAATTTGGAATCAATGTGGTTTTCGGATGTTCCAAATAGGGAAAACCGATCCCGGTCTCATCGAAATCCAAAACGTGTCTTTTAGGGCCAAGTTGTCTATTTAGTCTTAACCGCTTAATTCAAAATCATCAATACACACAGAGATAGATAATTCATAATATCACAGTAGATAATCATAACATCATCATAAACAGATAATCAAAATTATCAACCCAATCAGATAATAATATACTATCATGCTTAAACAAACATCCAAGTCACCTAGATATTATTCATCTCATATCTGAGTTCACAACCATCAAATGAAATATTAATTTCATTCATCCATAAGCAATGATTTATAATCTTACCATTTGTAATTAATTTAAAATGAATTAAATTAACTACTTCTATCTCTAATTAATTTAAAGTAAATTAAATTAATTACTTCATCTATAAATCCTGCTTATACAACCAATAATTAAATTTATACAAATTAATTAATTAATCTCTAAATATTTATCTTGATTAACTCCTTTGATTAATAATTTTCTAATTACAGTAAGTAATTAGTCTTTAATAAATTTTACAAATTAATTATTCTAAATCATTCCTAGTAATTAACTTTTAATTACTTCATTTATAATTAATTACATTACATAAATTAATCTCCATATTATTAATTATTTCTTAATTAAACAATTCTTAATTTACATTATTAATTATATTATTTAATGATCTCCAATTCAGATTAAATTACTTTATTAATCACATTAAGTGATTAATCTTGTATTAAACACAATTATTAATCACCTTTGATTAATATCAACCAGTAATTAATTATCCTTAATTACTCAATAATAAATTAATTATTCCATAATTAATTATCTCCATTAATTAATCTTCTGATTAATTACAAAAGTAATTATCCAAATTACTTATTAACACGTCATCTTTCACTAATTACATTCAGTAATTATCATTAATTACTTTCTTGAGAAATTGTGCTCCATTGCATACACTAAGTAATTACACTTATCAATTTATCAAAATGATTTCCTTAAATTAATTAAAATAAATTAACTAACTTAAATTAATCATCTTATTTATTACCATAAGTAATTAATCTCTTAATTAGTTTTATCAAGTAATTACATTTAACAATTTACAATAAATTATTTAATTAATCTAGTTAATTATCCAAAATTAATCCTACATATAAATTAATTAATAACCCTTAGTTAATTATCTACATTACTAATAACAATTCTTAATTTATTTGTTAATTGGTCTTTAGTTATAAATCAATTTAAATTATTTACTTAAATACATAAGTCATTCCTTAATTACCCTATTATTCTAAAGATAATTTATTCCTTAATTCATTAACATTACATTTTAAATTTTAATATCATTTGAATTGAAGATTCAAAATGATTATAATTAAAATCTTTTAAATAAATGTAAATAACATTTACACATGAATTTACAATAAGAAAATCTTTTAAATTAAACTACTTGAGTTTTAATTCAAATTTAAATTTCCAAATTACATTAATATTTAACTTGCAAACCTCAAGTTAAACAATTTATTTATTTCCCATTCAAAAATCTTTAATCAAAGAATTTTGAAAACCAAGTTAATTTTTATTGAAACAAATTACTTTTCAAAACTATTTTATTTGGTCTTATTCATAATTAAAGCTGAGTTAAGATTTCAGATTTTGAATTCTAAGTAAACTTGAATTCCTCAATTTATCTTGATTTAAAACTTCGATCTAACTTTCTTTTGACAACTAGAATTAGGAACTCGATTCTTAAATCCAAATCTATTTTAAACTTTAAAATTCAAATATCCATTTGAATCAAAATCTTTTAACAAAAATCGAATTTAACTGCAGCAACATTTTGTTTCAGATCTAATTTTAAAATCTGGAAATTATCAAGTTTTAAATCTGAAACCCCTTTAAATATTTTAAAACTGCATTTTAGATTCAAAATATTAATTTGAATTTATACTTCTAATTAGATTTAGACTTTGTTAAATCTTAGTTGACAAACTTAAATTCAATTACATTAAGATTTCAACTAACTTACAATTTATTTTGCTTTAAATTTAGTTTAAATTTAGAATCTACAGGCAGTTTATACAACCTGTAGCAAATTCAACTTTCACCTGAGACCAAAACAAATTGCTTCGGGTCAACTGCCTCCCTACTTCGAGTAAAAAGGCAAATAACCCGAGACTTTCCCAGAGCCCAAAACCTGCACACTAAAACTGAGACAAATCAAACCTGGAACCATCTAAATTACCAAACCACTTTAGTGCTTCGAGTCTCTGCCACCTTGCTTTGAGTTACATACTCGATTGACTCGAGTGATTTCCCAGTTCAAAACTCTGCCCCCAAAAAATCAACACCACCATACTTCACTGGCACGGTGCACGTGCACCGTGGCCCTAACCAACTCCGGCCATCCCCTGGCACCCCCACACGACGCCAGTCACCTCCAGATCCTAACACAACCCTCAGAAGCTAACCACTTGCTCGAAAACAAAAACAAGCCTTCCCTCTAAAACCTGGAAACACAACAAGCAACAGCCCCAAAACCTGTAACCTCCACCCCTCTTCAAACTCCGACCACCGGAGTACCACCGCCTTTGGCTACAACTTCTACCATGTCCCCGCAACCATCCCCCAGAGTTCCATCGAACTCGATCGTTTCTTGGCCCCGAAACGATCAAATTTCCAGCCATAGTCAAAACTAGGTCTAGGAGATAAAACTAGCTACCATCGTCACCTCCGGTCATAGATCAACTTCCTGACAATTTTCCTAGCCTCACCGACCATCCAACTACCTCCAAAACGAACCTCAAGCCCTCCGATCAACTACACTTCCAGAGGCAACCCAAAATGCTCGAATTGTTCAACCCAGTAAAGCATGTTCATAACTCAACTAAAAATGAAATTTGAGTTTTAAAAATCCTAATTTTGATTTAATAATCAGTTCATAAGCTTGAATGGATAATTTATGACATTCGAAATTATCACTTGTATTAGATTTAGACTGCTCCTAAAGTTTTACAGAGCAAATCAATTTTGTTTAGCATGAGTTAAATTTTAAAATTTACTTTATAATCAACAAAACATATTTTATTTAGACGCTTTGTCCTAACAATCAATAGGTCGATCAATAATGATTTTTGAATTAACTCAGGCTTTTGAAAATTTTAAACAGAGGCAAACTCCAGATAACATGCAGGCTTCATTTCATCATGATATAATGCAATGCATATACAAACAGGCATCTCTGCTATTCTTCATAAAACTAAATTAACTTATGTTATTTTAAGATATAAGTTACTCACAGCAATGGAAAACAAAGCAAGTTTATAATGGAACAGTTTGGATTTGCAGGCTTAAAACATACAGTAATTTCCATTTCACAATAATCCAGAGTAAAAAATGAATATATAAATATTCATTCAATATATTCAAGCATTCAAATATTTGCATGTAACAGATTTTAAAACTTAAGAAATTTAAGAGTGTTACTTTCCAGTGATGGAGATGGACAGAGCACTTTTATTTGTAAAACTTTGGATGTCAAAACTGGAAAATGGTTTTCTTTGATTTTCCTGTTAAATTCATCTTGTTTGCAGTGATGTATTGTTATTATACAAAGCTTCAGTTAAAAATTAAAAGGCTTGCTATGTTGAGTTGAACGAATGACAATATAAAAGAGAACATGATATATAAATAGGAAAACTGTTGAACAGCTGTAGGTTACCCATATGTACAAGTTTCACTTGTTTTGATATGGGCAGATTTTTGTATCTGAGAGGTACAAATTTATATTCACTTGAATTGACAAAATTATGTGCTGAGATGATAGTGATTAATACTTGGTTTCTTTATTAGTTGACATAAGTATGATTATATACAGCTGCAAAAAAAGATATGCATGTGTGTAAGTGTACAATGTGTAGACTAAAGTTTTAGCTTGTATATGAAGCTACATGTTTATAAATAATTGTTTTATTGTTTCTAGTTTGAACTATAATGTACATCTTAGCGAACTGTTATTTTCATACTTTGACTACTTCCATTTGACTAGAATGAAGATATTTTATTTTACTTTGCATACTTGTTTTTTTTTTCTTTCCTATTCTTGCCTGCATATTTGCAAGCAATCCTACATATGTAACCCCCTTTTATTTTGTTTTCTTAACTTAGCTTTACTTTTACTATGAATTTATCCTAAGTATTTAGTTCTATTTTCTAACATGTGTTTCACTTTTATTTTTCTTTTATTTTTTAACATAGACTAACAAATATTTGATTACTTATTATTATTCTACTTTATACTTATATTAATATTAATAAATGTTTATTTTAATTTGAACATCTTAAACCTTTATTTTAAATTTCCAAATCATAACTTTCATTCAAACACACAAATATAATTAAAGTTGAAATAACAATTTTATTAAAAATTCATTTGTAAAGATTTACAATATTAATAGAGCTCATTATTAAGTCAAAATGATTTATAAAAGAATTTATCTCTTTATTAATAAACTACTTATTTTTATCGAGCTAAATTTAAAACAAATTAAACAACCCTATTTCTAAATTTAAATGTAAGCTAAAATTATTTTAAACAAACTAAACTTAAATCTTGAGTAATTTAAAATCATATGATCATTTATTAAATAACTTAATATCAAATTTCTAAATTATCAAAAATATTAGAATTAGAAACATGTCTATTTATTAAATTTAAAACAAAGATTTTCCATGTACAATATATATACAGATATATATACATTATAAATAGAAGGCAATTTGATTAACTTCTAAAAGATAAATTATCAGTTAAATATTTATTTAAAAGAAGATTAATAAATCAATTCATCTATTATTTACAAATATTATCAAATCAATTTAATTTTTAATGTAGATTATTAAATTGATATTGTCCCAAATTTCCGGGATATCACATTCTTCCCCCCTTAAAAGAATTTCGTCCCCGAAATTTAAAAAAAAGGTAATTTAATAATCCGATTAAAAATTTATATTTTAAACACAAGCATATATCAACATGAACTAACAATCATAGCAACCAATCCATCCAAACAAACAAATCTTACTCTCCAGACGAAATTATAAATAGAATTTTCTTGAGTTTCCCCAAGTATAAATATCGGGTTACTCGCCCTATAGAATCCAAACAATCAATACTACTACTAAACTACAGAGTTCCCACTCATCTAAATCTACAAAACAAATCAGAATATCAGACCAAACTCAAGTCTGACTCAACAACTACAACTCCCTGAACTGCTGACTCTAAAATCAAAGATAGATCTTACACGTACTCCCTCAGAGATATGTGAAACACTTCGAATTCCAGTTATCCAAACTGACAATCCAATTCTGAAACCAAACACATATCCAAAATCAAATCTCCGATTACGGACTCCAAATTCCTTCGTCTCTTATCCACAAAATCTTCGGACGATCCTGGGCTTCCTTCATCTTTCCTGATCTGGTCAACTCTTGTTGATGACCTTAGAAACAAACTGAACCAAAGACAAATCAACAAATTGATCTTCCCAAGATCAACCAAAACTTAGAACATAAACTCTATTCCAAAATTAGAAAACAGAACTCACATCTCTCGTCCGAAGAGATAAAACAGGTGCACTCCAATCTGGTCTCAGATCCTGAAAAATTTCCTGTAGAACTCTCTAATCCAAATACTACAACATCCAATTGCTTCCAACTAGAACATCTGCCACCATGCTTCCACTGCGCAACTCTGACTGAACAGATGAAAATGCTGATTTATGAACTCAAGCACGGACTGGTCAACACATTCCAAAAATAAAACTGAGAAGTTCCTCCAAAATTCCGAGCTGCTCTACCAAACTAAATTTCCAGATGTTGACAAAACTCTAACTTCCAGAAGACATCTAGAAAAATCTCTGAAACCCCAAAAGAACACCCAAACTATCGCAAGTCACTTTTGCGATCGATACAGCCAAATTCCAAGATACTTCTCTCTTTTTTACAAATCAGAACAGTTTACACCTAGGTGGCCAATCCATCGAAGAAACGGGTCTTCATAATTACTTCTGAATTCCATTCCAGAAAAACTGCTAAGCCAGAAGATCCCTTGCCAACACCGAAAACATCCCAAGCTGAATTGCTGCCACAGATGCTAAGATTTCCTATCCAAAGCTCTTCGAGAAACTCGGACCTCAAAACAAACAAAACACCCTGCTGAGCTCAGCCACAATACCGAAGTAGACACACTTCCTTAGCTTGATCCAAAGAAACATCTTCGGAGACATCCATAGTCACCGTGTCTCATCACACAGCTATTACACCTTGATGTCTCAAAATATCTTGACTTACTTCTGCCCAACCGACAGATCCAAACTCTAGCTCAACCAAACTCCTACATTCCAAGTATGAACTCCAAACCTTAACAGGTTTCCTTCAGAGATCGATGAAATCCTTTCACCGTCCAGAACTTACTCGAGACAGTATTAGGCCTACAGCCTCGACAATTACACTTCCAACCATTGATAGTTGTGTTACACACACCACTACCCAATCTACCTTTATAACTCATATTGGAAAACCCGAACAGGTAACCCAACAAATAGGTAGAAACAAATATATATATATATATATATATATATCAAAAATACAAATATGCTCTCTCAAGAAGAAATCACTCAAGAGCCTAGGTATTCACTCAACCTAGCGCTCTGATACCACTATAACGACCCCGACTTCCTACGCCTAGGAAGACGTATCATTATTGAAGAAAGAAAGGGATGAGAAAATAAAAAAGATAGAGAAGAAAGAACAACAACATCAGAATCTCACAACGGAACGAATAAAATATAATATATCATATAAGTATTTACATAATATACAACATCAATCAGAGTTATACAGATAATACATCACATACTAGGCAGTTATAAATACCTGTCTAGTTATACAACTCAGTACACAAAACAACACAGAGATATCAACACAGCGGAACTATATATATATATATATATATATACAACGCTGAAGCCTCCTGCTCCATTCCTCCTCCAGAATTCGTCAAAGCTAACCTGAATCCCTTGGCTACCCGTAAAAATTTGGGTACCCGCGAGTTTATGGAAAAACAAAAATAAACTCCGGGTCAGACATGGGTCTGGTATGAGTAACAGGTTAAAGTTGCTTAACTTTGAAAATCTTTGAAAACAAAAGGTATCACGTAAGACTCCCCATGAATAAATATGGGTAAGTTTTTACCTTACGCTAACCAAAACATTTGATAGGAAATTCTATGATATTATAATAGGTCTACGGTTTTCAAGTAAATAGAAAATAGTCGAAATTGTTACATGATTAAATTCCAGCTACTAGCCACAAAAGTGGGTAATACAATCAAAACCGTTGCACTTATTGGATTGTGGATTCCATACAATGGCAGGGCTACTGGGGTACCGCCCGTCATAGTACGTGGCCTAGATCAACGTACCGAGGATCACTCCCGACCCCCTGCAACACAAGGCCGGAACCATTCCTTACTGAACAGTCCCGAACAAGATAACCCCGCAGTTGGTGTACATCCAACCGCCCACAAAGCCGAATAAAAAGGGACATCTAGACAGGGGAAAATCTTGTCCTGCTTGGGCATGACCCACCTAACCTTGCTGCACCTCCCCTATTTTAGCCATTCCCGGTTGATGAGGCTTGAGGCTACGATTACCTTTATAGAATACATTTCTTAGAATGCTCATCGCCCACCCGACGATGTGTTGAAAGCATACAATCCATACAAGTTCGTTCCGGGTTCGAACGAAACCGAAGGCATTATCTCGCTACACTCATTTTGGAATCACCCTCAGAGTCAACGACGACAACCCTTGCACTCTGAATCTTCATCTTCACTTCAGATTCACGACCTATCGTTAATTTGGAATCGATGTGGTTTTCGGATGTTCCAAATAAGGAAAACCGATCCCGGTCTCATCGAAATCCAAAACGTGTCTTTTAGGGCCAAGTTGTCTATTTAGTCTTAACCGCTTAATTCAAAATCATCAATATACACACAGATAGATAATTCATAATATCACAGTAGATAATCATAACATCATCATAAACAGATAATCAAAATTATCAACCCAATCAGATAATAATATACTATCATGCTTAAACAAACATCCAAGTCACCTAGATATTATTCATCTCATATCTGAGTTCACAACCATCAAATGAAATATTAATTTCATTCATCCATAAGCAATGATTTATAATCTTACCATTTGTAATTAATTTAAAATGAATTAAATTAACTACTTCTATCTCTAATTAATTTAAAGTAAATTAAATTAATTACTTCATCTATAAATCCTGCTTATACAACCAATAATTAAAATTAATCTCTAGATATTTATCTTGATTAACTCCTTTGATTAATCATTTTCTAATTACGGTAAGTAATTAGTCTTTAATAAATTTTACAAATTAATTATTCTAAATCATTCCTAGTAATTAACTTTTAATTACTTCATTTATAATTAATTACATTACATAAATTAATCTCCATATTATTAATTATTTCTTAATTAAACAATTCTTAATTTACATTATTAATTATATTAATTGATGATCTCCAATTCAGATTAAATTACTTTATTAATCACATTAAGTGATTAATCTTGTATTAAACACAATTATTAATCACCTTTGATTAATATCAACCAGTAATTAATTATCCTTAATTACTCAATAATAAATTAATTATTCCATAATTAATTATCTCCATTAATTAATCTTCTGATTAATTACAAAAGTAATTATCCAAATTACTTATTAACACGTCATCTTTCACTAATTACATTCAGTAATTATCATTAATTACTTTCTTGAGAAATTGTGCTCCATTGCATACACTAAGTAATTACACTTATCAATTTATCAAATTATTTCCTTAAATTAATTAACATAAATTAACTAACTTAAATTAATCATCTTCTTAATTACCATAAGTAACTAATCTCTTAATTAGTTTTATCAAGTAATTACATTTAACAATTTACAATAGATTATTTAATTAATCTAATTAATTATCCAAAATTAATCCTATATATGAATTAATTAATAACCCTTAGTTAATTATCTACATTACTAATAACAATTCTTAATTTATTTCTTAATTGGTCTTTAGTTATAAATCAATTTAAATTATTTACTTAAATACATAAGTCATTCCTTAATTACCCTATTATTCTTAAGATAATTTATTCCTTAATTCATTAACATTACATTTTAAATTTTAATATCATTTGAATTGAAGATTCAAAATGATTATAACTAAAATCTTTTAAATAAATGTAAATAACATTTACACATGAATTTACAATAAGAAAATCTTTTAAATTAAACTACTTGAATTTTAATTCAAATTTAAATTTCCAAATTACAGTAATATTTAACTTGCAAACCTCAAGTTAAACAATTTATTTATTTCCCATTCAAAAATCTTTAATCAAAGAATTTTAAAAATCAAGTTAATTTTTATTGAAACAAATTACTTTTCAAAACTATTTTATTTGGTCTTATTCATAATTAAAGCTGAGTTAAGCTTTCAGATTTTGAATTCTAAGTAAACTTGAATTCCTCAATTTATCTTGATTTAAAACTTCGATTTAACTTTCTTTTGACAACTAGAATTAGGAACTCGATTCTTAAATCCAAATCTATTTTAAACTTTAAAATTCAAATATCCATTTGAATCAAAAACTTTTAACAAAAATCGAATTTAACTGCAGCAACATTTTGTTTCAGATCTAATTTTAAAATCTGGAAATCATCAAGTTTTAAATCTGAAACCCCTTTAAATATTTTGAAACTGCATTTTAGATTCAAAATATTAATTTGAATTTATACTTCTAATTAGATTTAGACTTTGTTAAATCTTAGTTGACAAACTTAAATTCAATTACATCAAAATTTCAACTAACTTACAATTTATTTTGCTTTAAATTTAGTTTAAATTTAGAATCTAAAGGCAGTTTATACAACCTGTAGCAAATTCAACTTTCACCTGAGACCAAAACAAATTGCTTCGGGTCAACTACCTCCCTACTTCGAGTAAAAAGGCAAAAAACCCGAGACTTTCCCCAAGCCCAAAACCTGCACACTAAAACAGAGACAAATCAAACCTGGAACCATCTAAATTACCAAACCACTTTAGTGCTTCGAGTCCTCCACCACCTTGCTTCGAGTTACATACTCGATTGAGTCGAGTGATTTCCCAGTTCAAAACTCTGCACCCAAAAAATCAACACCACCATACTTCACTGGCACGGTGCACGTGCACCGTGGCCCCAGCCAACTCCGGCCATCCCCTGGCACCCCCACACGACGCCAGTCACCTCCAGATCCTAACACAACCCTCATAAGCTAACCACTTGCTCGAAAACAAAAACAAGCCTTACCTCTAAAACCTAGAAACACAACAAGCAACAGCCCCAAAACCTGTAACCTCCACCGCTCTTCAAACTCCGACCACCGGAGTACCACCGCCTCTGGCTACAGCTTCTACCATGTCCCCGCAACCATCCCCCAGAGTTCCATCGAACTCGATCCTTTCTTGGCCCCGAAACGATTAAATTTCCAGCCATAGTCAAAACTAGGTCTAGGAGATAAAACTAGCTACCATCGTCACCTCCGGTCATAGATCAACTTCCTGACAATTTTCCTGGCCTCACCGACCATCCAACTACCTCCAAAACGAACCTCAAGCCCTCCGATCAACTACACTTCCAGAGGCAACCCAAAATGCTCGAATTGTTCAACCCAGTAAAGCATGTTCATAACTCAACTAAAAAATGTAATTTGAGTTTTAAAAATCATAATTTTGATTTAATAATCAGTTCATAAGCTTGAATGGATAATTTAAGACATTCGAAATTATCACTTGTATTAGATTTAGACTGCTCCTAAAGTTTTACAGAGCAAATAAATTTTGTTTAGCATGAGTTAAATTTTAAAATTTACTTTATAATCAACAAAACATATTTTATTTAGATGCTTTGTCCTAACAATCAATAGGTTGATCAATAACGATTTTTGAATTAACTCAGGCTTTTGAAAATTTTAAACAGAGGCAAACTCCGGGTAACATGCAGGCTTCATTTCATCATGATATAATGCAATGCATATACAAACAGGCATCTCTGCTATTCTTCATAAAACTAAATTAACTTAGGTTATTTTAAGATATAAGTTACTCACAGCAATGGAAAACAAAGCAAGTTTATAATGGAAAAGTTTGGATTTGCAGGCTTAAAACATACAGTAATTTCCATTTCACAATAATCTAGAGTAAAAAATGAATATATAAATATTCATTCAATATATTCAAGCATTCAAATATTTGCATGTAACAGATTTTAAAACTTAAGAAATTTAAGAGTGTTACTTTCCAGTGATGGAGATGGACATAGCACTTTTAATTGTAAAACTTTGGATGTCAAAACTGGAAAATGGTTTTCTTTGATTTTCCTGTTAAATTCATCTTGTTTGCAGTGATGTATTGTTATTATACAAAGCTTCAGTTAAAAATAAAAAGGCTTGCTATGTTGAGTTGAACGAATGACAATATAAAAGAGAACATGATATATAAATAGGAAAACTGTTGAACAACTGTAGGTTACCATATGTACAAGTTTCACTTGTTTTGATATGGGCAGATTTTTGTATCTGAGAGGTACAGATTTATATTCACTTGAATTGACAAAATAATGTGCTGAGATGATAGTGATTAACACTTGGTTTCTCTATTAGTTGACATAAGTATGATTATGTACAGCTGCAAAAAAAGATATGCGTGTGTGTTAAATATTTATTAAATTTTAGAATTAGAATTAGAAACATGTCTATTTATTAAATTTAAAACAAAGATTTTCCATGTACAATATATATACAGATATATATACATTATAAATAGAAGGCAATTTGATTAACTTCTAAAAGATAAATTATCAGTTAAATATTTATTTAAAACAAGATTAATAAATTAATTCATCTATTATTTACAAATATTATCAAATTAATTTAATTTTTAATGTAGATTATTAAATTGATATTGTCCCAAATTTCCGAGATATCACATGAAAACCGTTGTTGAAGACCGGGTATTTGCGAGAGCGATAGGATGACCTGTCGATTGACTCTGCACCGAGTTGCTCCGGTATAGAGTTCTCCATATGTGATGGGGAATCCGATCAGGACTGTGGATATCCGGATTGCAAGGACTTCTTTGTAAGTGCCTTCGGTTCTGTTCGATCCCGGAACAGACTTGTATGGATTGTATGTCTGACATTACAAATTGAGATATAAAGCTGATTTCTTTCAAATATATTTCTGTTGGTGGCGGAGAATTTATTCTCTTAGCTTAACACCCTTCTCTGAGACGTATGAGCTCAGAGGTTATGTAGTTAAAGGTTATCAGCAATATATTCCCAATTTGGTAATGTGACATGCTGAGTGTTGCTGTGAAATGATCATTGTTTGATCATTTGGGATATGATCATTTGTTTGATCGTTTATCTTTGTGATCATTTCTATGATCATTTGTTGACCCAAGGCACAGCTTTTGTGTAAAGCGTGGCTTTGTGGACGAGACTTCGTCGAACCTCACACCCCGGAATGGTCAAAACAGGAAAGATGCGGCAAGGTTATGAGGGGTAGCTCCCTTTAGGGTATGTGCATTTCCTTCTGGAAAAGGGTGGTATCATGGTGTGGAGCCCAGATACTTACTCATGTTGAAACACTTATTATTTTGATGTGATGTTGATTACGAGCGCTCGGATAAAGGTCCCAAAGGACCGGGGGATGGCATACTCGTGTCAGTAGTTACCCAGTTAGGGGTAACCCGGCCTTGTGTTGGCAGAGATCCGTTTTGGTTCTCGGGGACGTCCTTCCAGAGGCGTTCTCATGTGGCAATGGGAAGTTCCTTGGCCTGACCATTTGTTGGAAATCCAAAGAAACAATACGATCCTCGTACGGTTTTAGTTGTATAACCTGCTATGGAATGTGGCGGTAACCTGCTATTGAACATAGTAGCTATAGTAGGCATACGATAATGGTCGTATGTTGGCTAAGATTTGTATTCTACTTTCGAAATTGTTTTATACACTATGAACTTGTAATAATATCAAATGTTCTTTTTAATGCGTATCAAGCATCGTTGACTATCATAAGGAGAAATCTCCTCCGATTCTGCATTTGCATTGTGTGTGTGTGCGGGAGGCCTTATGGTAGTCTCATTTTTAAAAGCATTGCGAATTGACTTTAAAAATATTCCTCTATTTTGTTTTCAAAGATAAATAAACAGTTTTGAGTTCTCACACCAGTCACATGACTGACTCGGAGTTTATTGTTTTCATTCCTAAACTCTGGGTGCCCACCAATTTCCACACAGGCAGTCAAGAGTTAAGGTTTACCAGGATATTCTGGAAATCAGGAGTTGCTAGAGGCAAGATGGATGGCTTGGCGTATTACTAGTATATAGTATTTCTTTTCCGCTGTTGATGTTGTTTGTTGTTGTACACTCTGATGATGATGTAATGTATAAAATGTAATAACTGATATAGTTCTTTGTTTAAAGATTATTCATTTATTTATTATATGTTGTTCCGCTTCGATTGTGAGATTCTGATGTTGTTCTTCTATTTTCTTTCCGTTCTATTTTCTATCTTCTTATCTCTTCTTCTGTCTTTTTCTTTTTATTAAACATTGAGAATTCGCATTTCTGTTCATCTTGAGTTAATCTATGGAGATTAGTGTATATTCAAGGAGTACGGATTTGCGGGTCCTCACAGTTGGTATCAGAGCATATAGTTAAGCGACAACCATGGCTCTGCTGGGTATTACTCATTAGAGATAGAGTCAGTCGTAATTTAGAATGAGTTGAGTGTAATAATAGCTATGAGAGCGTATTTGTTAGTGAATATAAAATTGTTTTATATTGTGATGATTGGTTTATTGAATGGCATATGAACCTTCGTCAGCATGGTATGCACAAGTATGCCGAAGGGGTTTATAAACACTTGAATTGAACAATTCGACACAGTATTGTTTTAAAATGGGTAAATGAAATAATTTTACCTTGATTATATTTTTATATATAAAGGAATAATTTTTCAGAATTATTAAAGTGTATGTAAGTTGATTGTTTGGTTGTTGAATAAGATGTTTGAATAATCTAAATAAAAGAATAATTGTATAAGCAAAAGAATTATATGAATTGAATTATAATTAAAGTGGTTTGCAATTGAGAAATAAACTTATATATATAAGAAATGAAACTATATGAATATATTTATGAATATGAGATGTAAATAAAAATGAATTTAAAGTTAAATGGAAATTTACTTTAGAATTGGAATCTGAATGATTTATAAGTGGGAATTTAAGTTATGTAAAACCAAGTGATGTTTGTAAAATGAAGTATAACTTAAGAGATGTTGAATGAAGTTGATATTGGTATCAAAGTAAATTAATAAAGTTAAATGATAAATGTGAACTTGAGTTATGTAATGAAATTCAACTTTAGTAATTGAATTGAATGAATGGATTAAATGTTAATCAACTGAATGTAAATTAAGTTGACATGAAATAATGAATGTAAGTGTTAATTCATTAAAATCTAATGTTATTGGAAGTTGAATAGTTGAATGAAAATCAATTTAATTAAACCAATTGAAAGCAAGGGAATTTGGTTGTAATTAATATACATTGGTTGTTATATGGTTGTTAGTTGATTGTATATAATTCATTAAGTGTTAATGAAATTGAATTAATGAAATTGGAAGCTAAGGTAATTGAAATCCAATTGGAAATTAAGTGAATCTTAAATAGAATTGAATTTGATTTGGAAGTGAACCAACTTGAATATGAATTAGTGAATATAGACTAAGTGAAAATGAATGTTAGTAAAAAAATCCACTGTTAATAAATCAAATGTGATTAAATTGAAAACCTATTTCATTGAATATTAATGAGAATATGAATGAATATTTATCGGTTATGGAGGATAGTTGGTTGATGTTTGAATTTATTGCTTTTACTGCATTTGCTATGTTGGCATATATGGTTATTATGTTGCTATATGTTGTATATCGATACTATTGTCTATATACATGTTTCTCATTTGTTTGTTGAGTGTTTAGTAGGTGTGGATCGCGTTTGCTTCGCATTTGGAGCTCGCTTTCGCGCTATTTTAGCTGTATATGCTCGCTAATAAAATAAATAAGGTACATATCTCGGATTAAATATCGTACTTTTACACTTTTTCCCTACGGGATGCCTCATCACTTGATGAGATGTATATTTGTGATATATATACTGTCATTTTTTTTTCGGATCGAGCCGCGCAAAGGAAACTATGGTGAATTTTTCCGAAAATTTAAGGCGTTAGAATATTTTTGAGAAAAATTGGAAAGTTTTGAAAACTATAACTTTGATTTGGAATTGAAAGTCAAACAATAGTAGTTTGTTTTTGAAAAGATAACTAAATATTATTTGAAAACTTAGTAAAGTATTGTAAGAAATTTAACTATGGATTTTGGGAAAGTTAATGGATTCTGTAACTTTTCTTACTTGATAATTTCGAGGACGAAATTCTTTTAAGGGGGAAAGTATGTAACAATCCAAAATTTTAATTAATTAAAATTTCTATATTTAATTAATTTTAAATATTAACAAGTGAAATTTATTAGTCGAATAAATTTTATTTTGAATAATTGGATTTAATTGAAGAATTAAATCAATAATTTAATATGTGAAAATACAGAAATAATTGAAAATTGAGTTAATATGATTTAAAATGATTTGTAAAATTTTATTTTATCATATTGGAGTTAGAATGATGTTATAGAACTTTTAAAATCGAATTAAAAGTTTATTTGTGAAAATTAAATATTTTAATATTTAATCGACTAGTGAAATTAGTCAATTTTCGAACAGTCTCAGAATTGGACGAAACTAGTTCCATTGGATCCGTAATAGTTTGTTATTATCGGATTTCAATTTTCGTAGCAATCGGAGTTATCGTTTGACCGTGGCAGCTCGAAACGCATCGAAATTGTTTTAATATTAATTTGGCGAGTTAAAATAGTCATTTTTCAAACAGTCTCGGATTTCGACGAAACCAGTTTCATCGGATCCGTAATGTGATATTATTATAAGGTTTCAAATTTCATGTCAATCAGATTTATCGTTTGTCCGGTGCAAGCTAAAACGCCTAGAAAATCGTTTAATCGGTTTAATTTTAAATTGAACATTTATTGCCATAACTCGCACAGATGACCGAATTAGCTCCCGAAACACGTTCCATTGTGTTCGGAACGCGGGGTAAAACCTTAGAAATGCCAACCGGCACGCTTCGTTTGGAGTTCGGAAAAGCCGGGATGAATAGTGTCGCGCGAATTTTCTATAAAAGGCCACAAATATTCATTTTTTCAAAAGAATATCAACCCTAGGGTTTCATCTCTTTAGGCCGCCATTTCCTGAAACCTATGGCCGAAAATTGTTCGCCTTCTTCCTCTAATTTCTTCAAATCCGTTAACTATTAGCAAAAAGCTTCAACTACAAAGTTGAAGAGCACGTTGAGATCTTGATATCCAACGGCTATGATCGTTTAACTCGAAGTAGATCGTGAGATAATTGGCCGCATTCATCATGAAGTCGTGCATGCTTTTCGACGCATTGGAGAGGCCGAGTTCACCAAGCTTGCAGCCGAAGATAGTGGGGGTGATGAGCTTTCGCGTGGTGGTGGTGTGATGGAGTTTCGACAAGCGTGGTGATCGCAAAATGGAACCCTAATTCGCGAGCATTGGGTTTGTTCGTTTGTGGTAGCCTGGAGATTAACGTGCGCGTGGAAGAAATAGAAGGTGCGGTCATGATTGCAGGGGATTGAAATCAAAGGTTGTGATTAGATTTAGGTTTGAAAATTAAATATAAGCTGTATATTTATTAAGTTAAAAATTCGTGTAACTTTGAAAAATGCTATCTTTTTCATACGAGGTCGAAAACGCGCAAAACCAGTTGCGTTGGAATCGTATGGACGAGCACTACGCTATGGAATTGGATTGGAGTCGTTTGGAGTTAGTGATAATTTCGGGTAAAATTTTAGAAATAAATCGCTAAAACGAAATTTAAATCTAGGTGAGAACTTCTCACTCAATCGAATCGGTTTCGATTTTAATTTTAAATAGTTAGATTTTAAAATTCTTGAATGCATGTTTGAATGACGATTTTTATCTATTGATTGTTAAAATAGACATTATGCGCCGTTAGTAAGCGGATGTTATTTATTAAAAACATATACCGCGAATATTTCATAAACAGTGAAATTGGTATTATTTATGTACTTGGAATTGATTTCCCGCATTATATAGCGGATGAGACCCTATTGCACCGTCTATTAAGCGGATAATATTTTAAATCCCATATACCGCGATAATTTCGTACTGGAACGGAATTGGTATTGTGCTAACATCTTTGGATGTAGGAAAACAGGTTGGAGGGATCCAACTGGATTCCTCAACAGTATTTATTTGATTATGGATATTTTGATATTCGCTGATTATCATATCGATATATGATATCGTCGTTGTCGTGATTGACTATTTGGTATGTTGCATCATTGGGCCAAATTTTGGAATTTTAAAAGGATTTTTAAAGTGATTTTTGAAAAGTATACGTTTATAAAATATTTTTGGAATTGATTCCTTTTAAATAAATAAACATTATAACTTTAATGTTGTAAAAACTATGATTTTTGAGAAATATAGTTAAAAGTTGATTTTTGGAAATATGGGGTTAATGATTTTATAAAATAGTTTAAATTGGGATTTTTGAATTTATTATAAAAAGTTTAAATATAGGATTTATAAAATTTGATTATTTTATAAATCAAAATGATGAAATTATAAAGGAGTTTAAAGACGTTTTAAAATAATAATATGAATTGGTTTATACAAAAGATTTATAAATTGATAATTCATAAATTAAAATATTGGAATTATTAAACGAGTTTTTATAAGTGTTAGAATGAATTGTGAATGAATTCCATAAATGAATGAAATTTATAGAACTATAAACGGTGAAGTTATAAATGGAATTTTATAAGGAGTAGGTTTATAAAATTTGTAAAGTTATTGAAAGAATAGATTTGGGTAAATAAACGAACCTTATAAGTATAAGATTTATAATTTGGGAAGTTTAAAAGAACGATTTTGCAAACAAATAAATTATAAGCATTTAACTTATAATATGGAGTTTTGGTTTATAATTGAGTTATAAATTGAATAGGTTAATAAAGGAGATTTATAAAAGGAAGTTGTTATAAAACAAATAGAAATGGAATTTATAAACGTTGTTTTATAAATTCGCAAACGACTTATTTTGATAAATAAATTGTTATAACTTATTTATGGAGTTATATTCACGTTTTAGACAGTGAATAATCCTTTAAAATAAAATGTATAGAAATGATGAAATTTGTTAACATAGTATATTCACGTTTTTGAATAGTGAATAATATGTTAAAGAAAATTTTTTGGATGTGATGTTTTAAATAGAAATAAAACGATCTAACGATGTTTTAAAATGTGTTGAGATTCGAAACCATGGATTTCAACATTCATTGCTGAAATAGACGTTTTCGAGAAATAAAAGGAAATGGTGGACTATAACACTGTTGTTATAGTAAATGATTTCCGAAAGGAAATGTTTTGTATAGTATTGGGATTTATATATCTATTTTAATTTCGAATCCCTATACTGGCGATTTTGGGCTGTCGTAACGATGTTTTACGCAACATTCGTTTTGGCCCAAATAAATATGTTTAAGAGAATGATTTCCTTAAAGAATGAAATATATACTTAATCTCGATTTAAGTATATTGAATATTTTCCAAGTGTTGAAAATAAATGGATTTGAGAATTACTTAATAAGTAAGTATGGAAATGTTTTCCAATAAGTGAATTTTTTGAGAATTTATCTTTTTGAAGATAAATTGAAAATGAATATTTGAAACCTATTGAAAATCGTATATCAGTAGATATTTTGAAATGTAAATTCACTATGGAATTTATTAAAGAAAAAGGGAATTTGTTTAAAAATAAATATTGATTTATTTTTGAGGTATTGAAATTTTATATCTTGTAAAGATATTTTTGGGAAATAACTAATTTGAAAAATTATTTGGAATCGGGTGATGTTGTGAATATCCATTGATAGTTCAATAACCGACTATCAATATTTACCTTTGAAAGGTATTTGTTGTAATTTGTTTGAATTTGAATGCCACACTTATTTTTGAATAAGCGCTCACTATTTGGGTTAGCCGGGAAAGGACCTTGGGGTCGTATAACCCATTTCGAATATGTGATTCGACGTTATGGATAGCATTTGAAGACCGGTGCTGAAGACCGGGTATTTACGAGAACGATAGGATGACCTGTCGATTGACTCTACACCGAGTTGCTCCGGTATAGAGTTCTCCATATGTGATGGGGAATCCGATCAGGATTGTGGATATCCGGATTGCAAGGACTTCTTTGTAAGTGCCTTTGGTTCTGTTCGACCCCGGAACAGACTTGTATGGATTGTATGTCTGACATTACAAATTGAGATATAAAGCTGATTTCTTTCAAATATATTTCTTTTGGTGGCGGAGAATTTATTCTCTTAGCTTAACACCCTTCTCTGAGACGTACGAGCTCAGAGGTTATGTAGTTGAAGGTTATCAGCAATATATTCCCAATTTGGTAATGTGACATGCTGAGTGTTGCTGTGAAATGATCATTGTTTGATCATTTGTGATATGATCATTTGTTTGATCGTTTATCTTTGTGATCATTTCTATGACCATTTGTTGACCCAAGGCACAGCTTTTGCATAAAGCGTGGCTTTGTGGACGAGACTTCGTCGAACCTCACACCCCGGAATGGTCAAAACAGGAAAGATGCGGCAAGGTTATGAGGGGTAGTGTGACGCCCCCCCTCTATACCCACGTTAGCAAAGAGTATTGTATAGATAATACCGTCTGCTAACGCGGAGAATAATGCTGGATAGGAGCGACCATGTGTAATCTTACCTTAACTATTCACTAAACACGTCGAAAAGTAGAATCACAAACAGTTCGACGTATTCAATAAATATTTAAAGCAAGTCTACAATGGCTATAGGATCTATCAAAACAGAATATAACAACACAAACGTAATATACATCACAGAACAGTAAATCATCACATACACATATATAGATACATAACAGAGTATACAAAATGATACACATCAAGTAGTATAGCAAACCACAATATACAGACGAGTTCACAAGAATACATATCAGAGTTACAACATATAAGGACTACAAGAAAGCTAAGACAAAAAGAAACTAGCGAAGTAGTCCATGCGGAAGCAAAAGAGGCTAAGTCCAAAGCACCTAACCTGAAACATCTCGGTCTGACCCGAGTATAAAATATACGGGTCAGTCTAGATGACAAATCAGTTAGATAAACTGAACAATAATAAAGCTGCAAGGTCATATAGTATAACAAATATCTCTAGAGGAGATAACACAATCATCAACAAGAGATGAATCATATAGAACAAGCCTCATATCATTGGCAACATATAGAAACAAAGGATACAAATATCCCAAAACAAGCCAAAAGGCAAATAGCAATACCAATAAGGTATACAAGTTCCACAAGGTAATCACTACATATCGTGTGGTTCAAAAAGACCTACACCGAGGGGCGATACCTAGGGAATATACATCTCAATTGAAACATCATAAAAATTGCTCGAGCG
This sequence comes from Allium cepa, assembly GCA_030765085.1. NCBI lineage: Eukaryota > Viridiplantae > Streptophyta > Magnoliopsida > Asparagales > Amaryllidaceae > Allium > Allium cepa. The sequence continues at coordinate 758,699,488 of CM060937.1, read as the reverse complement.
GTAACGAATGACCAACTCCGAAAGCAATACAATAGGGCAACCTAATATCACCCATGTGGCGCATAACGGCCAACATCGGAAGCGATACTATAGCAACCCAATATCACCCATGTGGCGCATAACGACCGACATCAGAAGCGATACAATAGCAACCCAATATCACTCGGGCGGTGACGAATGACCAACTCCGAAAGCGATATAATGGGGCCACAAACCCGAAGGCGACAAACCCAAGTATCTCTCGAGCGGTGACGATGGACCAACTCCAAAAGCGATACTATAGGGCGACAAACCGTAGTGGCGAAGGTCAGAGACCCAGTACTGGACACCACTAACTGCGGAATGTGTCACAACTCTCGAAAAGGAATCCAAAAAGTGTTAACATATGTCCCATAACCACTCGTTCGCACTAAACGGTTTACTATCCGTCAGTCACTTTCACACTCAAAGCAGTACAAAGTTTACCTCATATCATCGATAAACCAAACCCGAAGGTCCAAACGATCAATTGAATAGGTCGGGGATTAATCGGAAAGATAAACGCACAGATTCATGGTCCGTGTTTTGCCCAACCATTTAATCACCCTTCGACTTCGCTCAAAGTGCGAAAGTGTGTGTTTTAAATAGAATTTATAAATTGGAGAAACGAGCTTTTAAATGCGATTCGAGAGATTATTTTATAAAAACCTGTGGATGAAGTCAAGAGTAAGTTATCAAAGCCAAATATGCAATAACAACCACTAAAAAGCAACTTGAATCGATAAAATCCGGAAAACAAATCAAAATATGCAAAAACAGACAAAACAGGGCAAATAGGAGCAGGTTGGTCGACCGGACTACAGGGCTCGGTCGGCCGGCCAGATGCAGGAAACAAAATATGGCTTGGGGCAGCAGGTCGGTCGACCGGAGCCTGCGCTCTGTTGGCCGAAGGCTGTTTTCAGCACTTCTTGCCCTTATAAAATGAATTCCAAATCCTTTTCAAATCAAAGCAATAGCACATGAATATTTGTTAGGAAATCATACCCAACATCAATGATAGCAAGAGAGGTAGATGTGAGTTAAAAACTCACCTTGTTACACAAAAACAAAGGAGAAGAAGCACAATTGCAAGGAGAAGATCAACCAACTACACTCCACTTCAACACTACAAGCTTCAATCTAGAATCAAAGCAAGTATTTCCTATGTTAGGTTTAGGAAATTACTGAAATTGAAGAGGAGAAGAGATGGAGAAGATGGAGATGAACTTACCAATGGATTCTCTTTGATTTTGGAGCAAGAATATGAGCTAGCAAGAAGAAGTAGGGTTTGCAATTTCTATTTCCCTTTCCCTTCCACCATTTTCAGTTGGAGCTTGAGTTTAGAAGAGTGGAATGAGAGAATGGAGAGGAGAGGGCTGAGTTAGGGTATTAGTTAAGCTAGTGGGCTGAACCCAAACCCTAAACCCAAGAGAAAAAGTATCAAAATTCAACTTACTCCAAACATATCAAAGATTATACTCAAAAAGATCGCAAACGACATTTTGGACTCAATGGAAATGGTTTCGAGTCCCAATTCGGCCATTTGTAGAAAGTAACATTTCGGACCCCAAAATCCGAATAACGACGCCATATTTAAATCAAACATTTAAATATGTAATCGTTAAATAGGCGGGTTGTTACAGATCTCCCCTCCTTAAAGAAATTGCGTCCTCGCAATACTTAAGGAGAAAATAAATAGTAACAACCAAAAGGCATATCAACACAAAAGAATATCCGAAGAAGAAGCTCACAATAAAGGGGACGAAAAGATAAGCCCGAACTTGCTTGCTTAGAGAATTCTCTAGATTCCTAAGCTCAAATATTCGGAACACCGACGTAATGCAAACAATACGTCAATGAACCGAAGCCCAACAAAAAGAAGTACAATAAAACGTCCGATGAACTTGGTAAAAAGATCATTCCATTCGGACATCAACAAAGAAACAATCACTTGTTGCTTTCAACAAAGTGCACTGGCAACACGATCCCCTTTCCGGGAGTATACAAAGAATATCAAGGTCATAAGATGCAAGGAACTCAAGCCATCATTAAGCTCCTTATGAGAAAATAAACATTCAAAAATTATGATTGGTGAGGAGAACAAAATTCCTTACCCAAAAATAATGATGCCAAATATAAAGAGCGAAAACAATAGCCGTGAGCACTAGATCATGAGTGGCATACCTAGTCTCTATCGGCTTTAATGATTTAGAAGCACAAGTGATAGCACGTTTTCTTTTACAAGAGAACGACATTCAAACCAACACAACTAGTATTGGTAAAAAGATAAAATCTTGGTTCCCTTCGGGAATCCCAAGATAAGAGTATCGGAAAAGAGTCCTTTCAAATAATCTACTTTCTTAAAAGCTAAAACTTTCAAATAAAATTCTTTACCAAAAAGCTAAAGCTTCAAAATTTCAATTACCTTTATGTAATAATCTTTCAAGAAAAATTTACTTATTCCAAATCAATTTACTGTGCCTGATTGTCTCATCAAAGCGTTTAGGAAATTCCTATCGATAACGTTGATCAAGCGCATCGACCAGAATTCTTAAAGCACTCAATGGGAAATACAATCACAAAATCATCTTCTATATGATAAACATGTTTCTAAAAACTTTTAAAAATATTCTTTGTTCGTTTAAAGAACAAAAATCCAATTATACTTATAAATAAATCTTATGAAAAAGATTTGCAAAATTCTTTAAATTGCTATTTTCCATCCAAAATCAATAAATACCAAAATGGAATCATCGAGATATTCACAGAATACTCGATTCATAAAATGGATGAAATGAACTAGACAAACTGAATGCCATAACAAATCATTTATAAGAATTACAACGAGTGCGGAATGCGGTAAGTGGAGTGCTAACTTCCGCAACTCGTAGCCAAATGAAAACCAGTGGTAAGGTCGAGCTAAAAACACCTTAACACTACAACAAAAGATTGCTTGGGTGATAATCCTAAGACAAGACCAGAAATACCAGAAAATTCTCAAACTACAAGAATGAGAGAAACAACACTTTCCTCGTCATGAGGGATTAAAGAATAAAATGATACCATCAAATTGGAATCGAAATCACAAAGAAAATAGAGACCTACCAAAATAGATGGAGACATACCTTATGCTCGAGAAGAACCTCCAAAAGCACCAGTTGTATTTAACTTGCCAGCTGGAGAATTATTTGGAGCAATGGGACAAGTGGAACTACGATGGCCTTCCTTCTTGCAATAGCGGCAGAAGAGAGGCTTAGGACAAGCTCGAATCATATGATCAGGGGAACCACAATTGAAACACTTTCGAATGGAAGGTGTTCCAGCAGACTGAGACGGAGAATCAGGTCCAACGGACTTTTTCTTCTTGGAAGGGAAAAATTCCGGCTCATCCAATGGAGACTGCGTTTTTTTGGGGTTCTTGCAAACCTCAACATCATCACTACTATCACACTCCCCCTCGATGGCTTCGAGATGAAGTGCAGAATCAACTAACTCCTCAAAGGAAAGCTTAAACTCAAGCAATAAAGACTTCTTCAGATATTTCCTAAGACCAGATACAAACTTCAAATTCTTCCTATAAGAAGTGCTAATGAATTTAAGACCATACATAGATAAGGCCTCGAAAGATGCAACATATTCAGAAACGGAAGACTCCCCTTGCTTCAACTCAAGAAAGCGCCGGGACAACAAAGCTTTCTCAGATTCAGGAACGAACTTGAGTTTGAATCATTCCCGAAACTGAGTCCAAGAAAGAGCAGACTCATCAATTTCGACTACAAGAAGCTCGACCAATCAAGGGCACGCTCTCGCAATAAGCTAGAAGTTACAAGAACTCTATCATGATTAGAAATATCCATTCTAGAGAAGATACGTTCGCACGTGGGAAACCAAGCTTGGGTCTCAAGAACAGACTCGGAGCCTTTAAACGACTTTCCTCCAAGATGAGTAAAATCACTGCACAAGCGTGCAAAGGTAGACTTGCGAGGTGGAGACACTCGAGCAGGAACTGGAGGCTGAGTGCTCCTAAACAACTCCTTAAACTGATCGGCAGACATATAAACGCCGTCCGGGCGCGAGCCACTGGATTGCCCAGCACCCGAGCGTCGTCCTCTGCCTCTTCCAGCCATAAGCTGAAAGTTGAAGAAGATAAAGATTAACTACAAGGTAGATATTTCAATACGGAATACTACAGAATAAGATATATTCCTAGACGTATTCCCCAAATCCTATCTACCCCAAAAACACGGAGGGAATAAAAGCACGATGATTCAAAGATCTGTAAAACTTGTTACACTTTGATGTACCGTAATATGTGCTTCTGTTCTGTGTTTATCATATTTTGTTCTGAACGCAGCTCTAATACCACGTTGTGACGCCCCACCTCTATACCCACGTTAGCAAAGAGTATTGTATAGATAATACCGTCTGCTAACACGGAGAATAAGGCTGGATAGGAGCGACCATGTGTAATCTTACCTTAACTATTCACTCAACACGTCGAAAAGTAGAATCACAAACAGTTCGACGTATTCAATAAATATTTAAAGCAAGACTACAATGGCTATAGGATCTATCAGAACAGAATATAACAACTCAAATGTAATATACATCACAGAACAGTAAATCATCACATACACATATATAGATACATAACAGAGTATACAAAATGATACACATCAAGTGGTATAGCAAACCACAATATACAGACGAGTTCACAAGAATACATATCAGAGTTACAACATATAAGGACTACAAGAAAGCTAAGACAAAAAGAAACTAGCGGAGTAGTCCATGCGGAAGCAAAAGAGGCTAAGTCCAAAGCACCTAACCTGAAACATCTCGGTCTGACCCGAGTATAAAATACACGGGTTAGTCTAGATAACAAATCAGTTAGATAAACTGAACAATAATAAACCTGCAAGGTCATACAGTATAACAAATATCTCTAGAGGAGATAACACAATCATCAACAAGAGATGAATCATATAGAACAAGCCTCATATCATCGGCAACATATAGAAACAAAGGATACAAATATCCCAAAACAAGCCAAAAGGCAAATAGCAAATACCAATAAGGTATATAAGTTCCACAAGGTAATCACTACATATCGTGTGGTTCAAAAAGACCTACACCGAGGGGCGATACCTAGGGAATATACATCTCAATTGAAACATAATAAAAATTGCTCGAGCGGTAACGAATGACCAACTCCGAAAGCAATACAATAGGGCAACCTAATATCACCCATGTGGCGCATAACGGCCAACATCGGAAGCGATACTATAGCAACCCAATATCACCCATGTGGCGCATAACGACCGACATCGGAAGCGATACAATAGCAACCCAATATCACTCGAGCGGTGACGAATGACCAACTCCGAAAGCGATACAATGGGGCCACAAACCCGAAGGCGACAAACCCAAGTATCTCTCGAGCGGTGACGATGGACCAACTCCAAAAGCGATACTATAGGGCGACAAACCGTAGTGGCGAAGGTCAGAGACCCAGTACTGGACACCACTAACTGCGGAATGTGTCACAACTCTCGAAAAGGAATCCGAAAAGTGTTAACGTATGTCCCATAACCACTCGTTCGCACTAAACGGTTTACTATCCGTCAGTCACTTTCACACTCAAAGCAGTACAAAGTTTACCTCATATCATCGATAAACCAAACCCGAAGGTCCAAACGATCAATTGAATAGGTCGGGGATTAATCGGAAAGATAAACGCACAGATTCATGGTCCGTGTTTTGCCCAACCATTTAATCACCCTTCGACTTCGCTCGAAGTGCGAAAGTGTGTGTTTTAAATAGAATTTATAAATTGGAGAAACGAGCTTTTAAATGCGATTCGAGAGATTATTTTATAAAAACCCGTGGATGAAGTCAAGAGTAAGTTATCAAAGCCAAATATGCAATAACAACCACTAAAAAGCAACTTGAATCGATAAAATCCGGAAAACAAATCAAAATATGCAAAAGCAGGCAAAACAGGGCAAATAGGAGCAGGTCGGTCGACCGGACTACAGGGCTCGGTCGGCCGGCCAGATGCAGGAAACAAAATATGGCTCGGGACAGCAGGTCGGTCGACCGGAGCCTGCGCTCGGTCGGCCGAAGGCTGTTTTCCAGCACTTCTTGCCCTTATCAAATGAATTCCAAATGTTTTTCAAATCAAAGCAATAGCACATGAATATTTGTTAGGAAATCATACCCAACATCAATGATAGCAAGAGAGGTAGATGTGAGTTAAAAACTCACCTTTTTACACAAAAACAAAGGAGAAGAAGCACAATTGCAAGGAGAAGATCAACCAACTACACTCCACTTCAACACTACAAGCTTCAATCTAGAATCAAAGCAAATATTTCCTAAGTTAGGGTTAGGAAATTACTGAAATTGAAGAGGAGAAGAAATGGAGAAGATGGAGATGAACTTACCAATGGATTCTCTTTGATTTTGGAGCAAGAATATGAGCTAGCAAGAAGAACTAGGGTTTGCAATTTCTATTTCCCTTTGCCTTCCACCATTTTCAGTTGGAGCTTGAGTTTAGAAGAGTGGAATGAGAGAATGGAGAGGAGAGGGCTGAGTTAGGGTATTAGTTAAGCTAGTGGGCTGAACCCAAACCCTAAACCCAAGAGAAAAAGTATCAAAATTCAATTTACTCCAAACATATCAAAGATTATACTCAAAAAGATCGCAAACGACATTTTGGACTCAATGGAAATGGTTTCGAGTCCCAATTCGGCCGTTTGTAGAAAGTAACATTTCGGACCCCAAAATCCGAATAACGACGCCATATTTAAATCAAACATTTAAATATGTAATCGTTAAATAGGCAGGTTGTTACAGGTAGCTCCCTTTAGGGTATGTGCATTTCCTTCTGGAAAAGGGTGGTATCATGGTATGGAGCCCAGATACTTACTCATGTTGAAACACTTATTATTTTGGTGTGATGTTGATTACGAGCGCTCGGATAAAGGTCCCAAAAGACCGGGGGATGGCATACTCGTGTCAGTAGTTACCCAGTTAGGGGTAACCCGACCTTGTGTTGGCAGAGATCCGTTTTGGTTCTCGGGGATGTCCTTCCAGAGGCGTTCTCATGTGGCAATGGGAAGTTCCTTGGCCTGTGTAACGATAGGCGATTTTTCGTCCACGAACTCCGACATCAAAACGTCCACTGTATCAACTGCCGAGCAATCGAAGGCTGGAAAACCGTACCGTTATGGTTAAAGAAGAAGAAACAGAAAAGAAAGAGGTAGAAGAAGAGAGAAAAGATAGAACAGAACAGAAACAAAACAGAAAAACATCAGAATCTCACAATTTGCAGCGGAACAACATATAATAGATAAATGAATAATCTTTAAACAAAGAACTATATCAGTTATTACATTTTATACATTACATTACATCATCAGAGTGTACAACAACAACAACAAACAGCGGAAAAAGAAAATACTATATACTAATGATCTACGCGATGCCAACCATCTTGCCTCCAGCAACTCCTGAATTCCGGAATATCCTGATAAACCTTAACTCTTGACTGCCCGTGTGGAAATTTGTGGGCATCCAGAGTTTAGAAAGGAAAACAATAAACTCCGAGTCAGTCATGTGACTGGTGTGAGAACTCAAAACAGTTTATTTATCTTTAAAATCAAAATAGAGGAATATTTTTAAAGTCAATTCGCAATGCTTTTAAAAATGAGATTACCATAAGGCCTCCCGCACACACACACAATGCAAACGCAGAATCGGAGGAGATTTCTCCTTATGATAGTCAAAGATGCTTGATACGCATTAAAAAAAGAACATTTGATATTATTACTAGTGCATAATGTAGGAAAAATCATTTCGAAAGTAAACATATAAATCTTAGCCAGCATAGACATTTCACACTTATGCCTACTATAGCTACCATGTTCAATAGCAGGTTACCGCCACATTCCATGGCAGGTTATACAACTAAAACCGTACAATATCGTATTGTTTCTTTGGATTTCCAACTAATGGTCAGGCCAAGGAACTTCCCATTGCCGCATGAGGACGCCTCTGGAAGGACGTCCCCGAGAACCAAACCGGATCTCTACCAACACAAGGCCGGGTTACCCCTAACTGTGTAACTACTGACACGAGTATGCCATCCCCCGGTCCATTGGGACCTTTAACCGAGCGCTCGTCACCAACATCACACAATCATAAATAAAGTGTTTCAACATGAGTAAGTATCTGGCTCCACACCATGATACCACCCTTTTCCAGAAGAAAATGCACATACCCTAAAGGGAGCTAACCCTCATAACCTTGTCGCATCTTTCCTGTTTTGACCATTCCGGGGTGTGAGGCTCGACGAAGTCTCATCCACAAAGCCACGCTTTATACAAAAGATGTGCTTTGGGTCAACAAATGATTATTGAAATGATCACAAAGATAAACGATCAAATAAATGATCCTATCACAAATGATCAAACAATGATCATTTCACAGCAACACTCAGCATGTCACATTACAAAATTGGGAATATATCGCTAATGACCTTCAACTACATAACCTCTGAGCTCGTACGTCCCAGAGAAGGGTGTTAAGCTAAAAGAATAAATTCTCCACCACCAACAGAAATATATTTGAAAGAAATTAGCTTTATATCTCAATTGTAATGTCAGACATACAATCCATACAAGTCTGTTCCGGGATCGAACAGAACCGAAGGCACTTACAAAGAATTCCTTGCAATCCAGATATTCACTAATCACGACCGGACTTCCCATCACATATGGAGTCTCTATACCGGGGACCAGTCGATGCAAAGACATTCGACGAGTTGTCCATTCGCTTTCAAAAATATCCGGTCTTCAACGCCGGTCATCAATGCCATCCATTACGTCGTATCACTATTCGGAATGGGTAACCCGAATAATGAGCGCAATAATTTAAAAATAAGTGTGGCATTCAATTTCAAGCAAATCAAAACAAATACCTATTCAAAGGTAAATATTGATAGTCGGTTATTGAACTATCAATGGATATGCACAACATCACCAGATTCCAAAGAATTTTCCAAATTATTTATTTCCCAAAGATATCTTTACAAGATATATAATTTCAAACTTCAACCATTTTGAAAACCAATTTCAAACATTTCCTCATGCGAAAATACTTTCATTTCAACATGGTTCATTTAAACCAATTAAATAAATCCTTAACGATTTACTTTATATTTACGTTCCAAATCCGTAAATTTATTCCCATACTTCAAAAATAAATCAACGTTTATTTTTAAACAAATTCCCCTTTTCATTTATAAATTCCATAGTGAATTTACATTCCAAAATATTTATGAATGAACGATTTCAATAATTCATTTTTCAATTTATCTTCAAAAAGATAAATTCTCAAAACGTTTCATTTCATATTGGAAAACATTTACATACTTATTTATTAAGTAATTCTCAAATCCATTTATTTTCAACACTTGGAAAATATTCAATATACTCAAATCGAAATTAAGTATATATTTCATTCTTTAAGGAAATCGTTCTCTTAAACATATTTATTTGGGCCAAAATGAATGTTGCGTAAAACATCGTTACGACGTCCCAAAGTCACCAGTATAGGGATTCGAAATTATAATAGATATATAAATCCCAATATTATACAAAACATTTCCTTTCGGAAATCATTTACTATAACAACAGTGTTATAGTCCACCATTTCCTCCTATTTCTCGAAAACGTCTATTTCAACAATGAATGTTGAAATCTATGATTTCGAATCTTAACATATTTTGAAAACATCGTTAAATCGTTTTAATTCTATTTAAAACAACACATTCAAAACATTTTCTTTAACATATTATTCACTATTCAAAAACGTGAATATACTTCGTTAACCAATTTCATCCTTTCCATACACTTTATTTTAAAGGATTATTCACTGTCTAAAACGTGAATATAACTCCATAAATAAGTTATAAAAATTAACTTTTCAAAATAAGTCGTTGCGAATTTATAAAACAATGTTTATAAATTCCATTTCTACTTATTTTATAACTACTTCCTTTATAAATCTCCTTTATTAACCTATTCAATTTATAACTCAATTTATAAACCGAAAGTCCATATTATAAGTTAAATACTTATAATTTATTTGTTTATAAAATCGTTCTTTTTAAACTTTCCAAATTATAAATCTTACAACTTATAAGATTTATTTATTTATCCAAAATCTATTCTTCAAATAACTTTACAAATTTTATAAACCTACTGCTTATAAAATTTCATTCATAATTTAACCGTTTATAATCCTATAAATTTCATTCATTTTTGAAGTTCATTCACAATTCATTCTAACACTTATAAAAACTCGTTTTATACTTCAAATATTTTAATTTATAAATATCAATTTATAAATCTCTTATATAAATCAATTTATATTATTATTTTAAAACATCTTTAATCCCCTTTATAATTTCACCATTTTGTTTTATAAAATAATTAAAGTTCATAAATCCTATTTTTTAAACTTTTCACAATAAATTCAAAAATCGCAATTTAAACTATTTTATAAAATCATTTACCTTATATTTTCAAAAATCAACTTTTAACTATATTTCTCAAAAATCATAATTTTTATAACATTAAAATTATAACGTTTATTTATTTAAAATGAATCAATTTCAAAAATATTTTATATTTTCAAAAATCACTTTAAAAATCCTTTTAAAATTCCAAAATTTGGCCCAATGATGTTACATACCAAATAGTCAATCACGACAACAACGATATCATATATCGATATGATAATCCATCAAATATCAAAATATCCATAATCAAATAAATACTGTTGAGGAATCCAGTTGGATCCCTCCAACCTGTTTTCCTGCATCCAAACATGTTAGCACAATACCAATTCCGTTCCAGTATGAAATTATCGCGGTATATGGGAGTTAAAATATTATCCGCTTAATAGACAGCACAATAAGGTCTCATCCGATATATACTGCGGGAAATCAATTCCAAGTGCATAAATAATACCAATTTCACTGTTTATGAAATATTCGCAGTATATGTTTTTAATAAATAACATCCGCTTACTAACGGCGCATAATGTCTATTTTAACAATCAATAGATAACAATCATCATTCAACATACGTTCAAGAATTTTAAATCTAACTATTTAAAATTAAAATCGAAACCGATTCGATTGAGTGAGAAGTTCTCACCTTGATTTCAATTTCGTTTTAGCGATTTATTTCGAATAAAATTAAACGGACGTTTAATTTTACCCGAAATTATCACTAACTCCAAACGACTCCAGTCCATTTCCATAGCGTAGTGCTCGTCCATACGATTCCAACGCAACTGGTTTCGCACGTTTTCGACCTCGTATGAAAAAGATATGAATTTTCAAAGATACACAAATTTATATATTTATAAATTTACAACATTTTATTTTTATACCCTAGGCTATCATCTGCCGTTGGATCTGCATTCCCCCATCAGGACCATCCCCTTCATCCCTCCATCTTCAAGCTCACGCTTCTACAGGTGAAAATACACGCACAAACCCAACTTTAGCCGCCTTTAGGGTTTAAATTTCGCAACCACCACGATGCTTCTGGAGACGATCAGAAGCTTCCAATCGAACGGCCATGACCCCACACACCTTCGGCATGAGCCATGTCGAGCTCGGTCCACCCTCCACCTCGTAATACGTGCACGAACGGCAAGCCTTTGAGCCACGATTTTGACCACTACACTGCTCCATTCACGATCTTAACCGTTGAATACGTAGAGCTCGAGACGCTCTACAACTTTCATTTAGAAAGTTTTACGAATTAAAGCATGGATTTGAAGAAAATTGGAGGGTAAGGTAATGGTGTTTTGGCCATTGATAGTAGGGGAGGCGGCTGGCTTGTTTTTAGGGTTAGGGTTTAATTTTTTTTTTATTTTTTTGTGAATAAAGGCCCTATTTATAGAATTTTCTCAAACACCATTCATTTTGGATTTTTCAAACTCCGATTTACGCACGGTGACTAGTGTTTCTAGGGTTTACCCTGCGTTCCGAACACAATGGAACGTGTTTCGGGAGCTAATTCGGTCATCTGTGTGAGTTATGGCAATAAACGTTCGATTTAAAATTAAACCGATTAAACGATTTTCTAGGCGATTTAGCTTGCACCGGACAAACGATAAATCCGATTGGCACGAAATTTGAAAACATACAATAATATCACATTACGGATCCGATGAAACAGGTTTCGCTGAAATCCGGGTCTTTTGAAAAATGACTATTTTAACTCGCCAAATTAATATTAAAAACATTTTCGATGCGTTTCGAGCTGCCTCGATCAAACGAAAACTCCGATTGCTACGAAAATTAAAATCCGATAATAACAAACTATTACGGATCCAATGGAACTAGTTTCGTCCAATTCTGAGACTGTTCGAAAATTGGCTAATTTCACTAGTCGATTAAATATTAAAATATTCAATTTACACAGATAAACTTTTAATTCGATTTTAAAAGTTCTAAAACATCATTCTAACTTCAATATGATAAAATAAAATTTTACAAATCATTTTCAATCATATTTAACTCAATTTTCAATTAATTCTGTATTTTCACATATTAAATTATCGATTTAATTATACAATTAAATCTAATTATTCGAAATAAAATTTATTCGACTTATAATTTCACTTATTAATATTTTAAATTAATTAAATATACGAATTTTAATTAATAAAATTTCTGGGTCGTTACATACTTCCCCCCTTAAAAGAATTTCGTCCTAGAAATTATCAAGTAAGAAAAGTTACAGAATCCATTAACTTTCCATAAATCCATAGTTAAACATCTTACGATACTTTACTAAGTTTTCAAATCATACTTAGTTATCTTTTCGAAATCAACTACTATTGTTTAACTTTCAATTCCAAATCAAAGTTAAAGTTTTCAAAATTTTCCAAAATTTCCAATTTTTCTCAAAAATATTCTAACGCCTTAAATTTTCGGAAAAATTCGCCATAGTCTCCTTTGCGCGGCTCGATCCGGAAAAAAATGACAGTATATATATCACAAATATACATCTCATCAAGTAATGAGGCATCCCACAGGGAAAAAAGTGTAAAAGTACGATATTTAATCCGAGATATGTACCTTATATTTTATTAGCGAGCATATACGGCTAATATAGCACGAAAGCGAGCTCCAGATGCGAAGCAAACGCGATCTGCACCTACTAAACACTCAATAAACAACATGAGAACATGTATATATGAAAATAGTATCAATATACAACATATAGCAACATAATAACTATATATGCCAACATAGCAAATGCAGTAAAAGCAATATATTCAACCATCAACCAACTATCATCCAACTAATCCATATCAAATTAATATTCATTCATATTCTCATTAATATTCAATGAAATGGGTTTTCAATTTAATCACATTTGATTCATTAACAGTTGATGTTTTTACTAACATTCATTTTCAATTAGTTTATATTCACTAATCCTTATTCAAGTTGGTTCACTTCCAATTGGATTTCAATTACTTTAGCTTTCAATTTTATTAACACTTAATGTATTATATACAATCAACTAACAACCATATAACAACCAATGTATATTAATTACAACCAAATTTATTTGCTTAAATTCATTCAATTTGGTTTAATTAAATTGATTTTCATGCAATTATTCAACTTCCAATAACAATAGATTTTAATGAATTAATACTTACATCCATTATTTCATATCAATTATTTAACCTTCAATTCATTCATTCAATTCAATTACTAAAGTTGAGTTTCATTTACATAACTCAAGTTCACATTTATCACTTAACTTTATTAATTTACTTTGATACCAATATCAACTTCATTCAACATCACTTAATTTATACTTCCATTTTACAAACATCACTTGGTTTTACATAACTTAAATTCCCACTTATAAATCAATTCAGATTCCAATTCTAAAGTAAATTTCCATTTAACTTTAAATTCATTTTTATTTACAACTCATACTCATAAATATATTCATATAGTTTCATTTCTTATATATATAAGTTTATTTCACAATTGTAAATCACTTTAATTATAATTCAATTCTCATAATTCTTTTGCTTATACAATTATTCTATTTAGATTATTCAAACAACTTATTCAACAACCAAACAATCTACTTATATACACTTTAATAAATCTGAAAAAATTATTCCTTTATATATAAAATATAATCAAGGTAAAATTATTTCTTTTACCCAACTTAAAACAATATCGTGTCGAATTGTTCTGTACAAGTGTTTAGAGATCCCCATCAACAACGTTAATTACTCGTATTAACCAGAATCCATATACCACTGAACAAACCAATCATCACAATATAAAACAATTTTATATTCACTGACAAATACGCTCTCATAGCTATTATTACACTCAAACTCATTCTAGAGTACTACTGTCTCTATCTCTAATGAGTAGTACCCAACAGAGCCATGGTTGTCGCTTAACCACATGCTCTGTAACGACCCGAAATTTTCGAACCCGAAAATTCCAGATAGTTATGAAAAGAAGAAAGAGATAGAAGAAGAACAGAAACATCAACAACTCACATTCGCAAAGGACAAAATATAATAATAAATAATAGTTTACAGAAGAATACTATATATATTGACTACATTAATATACATCAGAGTTTCACGTATGTACAGTCACTGAATAAATACATTCATTATATGACAGAAATACAGCAGAAACACTCTATACGCCCTTTCCATCTAGCTCACCTCCTGAGCTCCAGTACGTACCTACCGGGAAATATGTAATACTCGGTCTGACCCGAGCATTACACCAGAGTAACACCCGGGTCAGGCTGGAAACCAGCGTGAGTAAACCCAACTAACATGGAAATACCAAAGCAAACAACTTAAATAAACCCAGGGTAGCTTATATCAATTTAACCAATCACAATTTGCTATAGAAAATGCTTATTTCACACATGAAGTTCTAAGTACCAAACTTAGATAAATATTCCAGTCTACTTAAATCATTTCAATCCAGCCTATTGATTTCACAAATCAATATATAAATATTCGAAATTGTTTCGGGTATTTCCCAAATACCCGACCCCGGACTCTTCGAGACTCGTATTATCCTAACCCAAGTTATTCAAATGAAATTCACATTATTTCATATTAGAGATATCAACTCATTCAAAGCATCCAATACAATTCAATCATCCATAAGCAAAGCTTAATCACATACAAATTAATTCAATTGATTCCAATTGAATTTCAAAATCCCAATTGCTCAGATTCCTTTATTAATTAATTCCAACCCAACTAAACAATCAACCATTCCCTATCCATTCATCTCAATTAATCACCTCGGATTAATTATGTTGCAATTACATTCAAGTAATTATCTTTAACAAATTTCACGATATTAATTATTCTTAACCCAAATCAATAAAGTAGTCTTAATTACTTCATAAATTAATTAACTATATTAATTTTGTAACAACCCGCATATTTGTCGAGTTTGTATTTAAATATTTTATTTAAATATTAACTCGTTAATCGGATTTTGGTCCGAAAAGCTACTTTTTGCAAACGGTCAAATTAGGACTCGAGACCACTTCCATTGAGTTCGAAACGTCGTTTACAACTTTTTTAAGTATAAACATCGATAGGTTTGGAGTTAGTGAAATTTCACTAACTTTTCCCGCTTTGGACTTTGGGTTAGTTTAGCCTATTAAGCCCAAGTTCCAACCCTCTTCTCCTCACTCTTCATAAATTTCCTAACTAATCAAGCTTTGGCATTAATGGTGGAGGGAATGGGAAATTAAAATTCCGAAACTCAAATTCAATTGCAATCCATCTTTCTACTCCAAATTCAAGAAGAAGACATTGGATTCAAGCTTCTTGTGCTTAGATAGAAGAAGGATTGATTCTTGCTTGCTTAAAACTTCATTTTCATTGATATTTGGTGCAAAGGTGAGATTTTTATCTCACAAATCTAGTCTATAACTATATTGGACTGTTGGGAATGATTCCCTATCACTTTTGCATGCACATTAGCATTTGGTTTGGATTGAATTGGCGAAAAACTCCAATTTTTAGCGTTTTGGTGAATTTTCTGCACTTAGGTCGTTCTGGCCATTTTTGGTGTTCGGAGTTAGGTCGCTCGCGACCTAACCCTTAGGTCGTTCGCGTGTTATCGCGCTAAGTCGCACTGCCTTGAATCTTCACTTCGGCGTTAGGTCGTTTCACGTTAGGTCGTAGGTCGTATGGCTTTTAGGTCGTAGGTCGTATGGCTTTTAGGTCGTAAGTCGTATGGCTTTTAGGTCGTAGGTCATTGGCCTTTTGACCGTTAGGTCGCATGTCTTTCTACTTCGATAGGTCGTTCGGCCATGCTTTCTATTTTTAGGTCGCGACATCTTTAGGTCGTGTTACCTATATACCCTTAGGTCGAAAGACCTTAGGTCGTGCACCTTTAGGTCGCGAACCCTATTAGGTCGCGAACCTCTTTAGGTCGCCTGTCGCTTAAGCAGTTAGGTCGTTCGTCCAGTGATGCCTTAGGTCGTTTGACCCGTGTTACGTTAGGTCGCGTAACCCCTTAGGTCGCTTGACCTTGTGTTAACCCTATCTCGTTCACGAGTTAACAGGTCCATGAGTTAAGCAGCTCACGACTCAAAAGGCTTCACGACTTAAGGAAATGAATGGTCTACGGCTTAAAAGGATTGTGCGGCTTTGAACATGTTACGACTTAAAGAAACACACGACCTAAGGATTTGTACGACTTAAGGCCTCTACGGGATAGGAAGCCTTACGAGTTAAGCTTCCTATGACTCAAGGCATCTACGAGTTAAAGGATACACGAATTAGAAACCTCCTACGAGTTAAAGCCTCTACGAGTTAAGGAGTACCCGAGTTAGGCTGCTTACGAGATAAGCGGCTCACGAGTTAAGAAGAGATAACGACTTAAGACCCTGATGACCTAAGGAGTCTATACGACTTAAGGGAGCTACGACATAACAGATTAAAGCTTGACCGAGTTAACAAGTGTTACGACTTAAAAACGGTGTACGACCTAAAGACACTATCTCTTAACTCGTCTACGAGTTAGGACTCGCCTTCACAAAGCCTGAACTCAGCTTTAAGCCGAAGGCAGCTGGTTAAGTCAACCACGACCTACGACTTATGATGAGTCGTATACGACTTATACAAACAAGCCAGAAACTACAACCAGATAACTCGTAAATGACCTAGTACTTGAAGCGTGGGTTCGAAAAAGGCAGGAAGCTCTCTACAAACCAGAGACTCAGCTCAATGAGTTGGTCACGACTCATCCTAAGTCAGCAACGACTTACCTTAAGTCGGCAACGAGTTAGGACTTAACAACTTTTTTCACCCAGAACTCTCTATAAATAGACATCCACCTCCAACTCTGGGGGGACTTCTGGGCTCATTCTCTTCAAGCGCTGATACTCTGCTGCATTCCAAACCAATTCAACACTTGAAGCTCTCGAGACACTAAGAACGCTACAAACAACTTCAACAAGAGATCACGTACATCCAACATGGATTCGAAGACTCTCATCTCCATTGAAGTTTAAAATACTTGTTCTAAGTTTCTTGTAGCTCAAAGTGAATTGTACTTGGGAAGAATTGTATCAACTTGTAACGAGATCATCAATAAAAGTACTTAAAGTGGACGTAGGCTGTACCCATAAGCCGAACCACTATAAAATTGCTGTTGTTTACTGCTTTTCCGTTATTACTTGCTTGTAATTCTTTCCCGATCTATCGGGTGGTGCTTTCACAACTACACTTCACACATCGGGGTGTTAGCGTTCAAATTTAAGCGTTAACATTTTTGGTGCTTTCACTGAGAATTGAACTCATGAAAACTGTCATCATTGCTTCACAGAGATTTGAAGAAAGAATTTCCTTAAAAACCAGAAGTCTATCTGAAATTATGGCTCCTGGAAGGAAAAATAGATCTATCAGGTCTGGGAACATTCAAGAGGGAACCTCCGCTTCCCCTGTACCTAATCTACCCACTCCGTCTGTTGGAGTTACGAAAGCGGAGCTGGATGCTGTAATTCTAGGGTTAAACCAGCAGATAAACGCCCAAAATGCACAATTAGAGGCTCAAAGTGCCCAGAATGCTCTGATTCTGAATAAATTGAACGATTTACTTGGGGCAAACAATCAACCAGCTGGAAATGAAAGGAACTATGCTGGCAACATTCATGATGTTAGTGAGAGGAATGCTCCGGAAAGGGCTACTGGTCCCTTTGAGCAGGCAGTCCCTGAGGCTGGTGGATCTAGAACTCGGCATGATGAGGAATATCTTTCTGAAATGGTCCGGCAGATCATGAAAGAAAGTATGCAAAGGGTTGAAGATGAGAAGGAATGGGGTTTCGCCCCAAGTAAAACTCCGTTTACTGAAAAAATCTTGAAGGCGGAATTTCTAAGGAAGTTTGTCCCTCCGACTATTCCAGCTTACAAAGGGACAAGTGATCCGAATGAGTTCTTGTATAAATATGATTGGCACATGACAGGTGCCAGGGCCTCCGGCGAAATAAAGTGCCGATATTTCCCCGTATACCTGGAAGGCGTGGCTTTACTGTGGTTCACCAAGTTGCCAGTCCGATCTATCGATCAGTTTTCAGACTTGACCAGAAAATTCAAGGAGCAGTTTAGACTATATGCTTCGAAGGCCAAGGACATTATGTCACTATCGAGTTTAGAGCAGAATCCTGGTGAGTCTATCAGATCCTTCTTGAACCGCTTCAATATAGCACTGGCTGAGGTGGACAATGCTGAACCACGAATGATATTGACTTATCTGATGAGGGCTATTGATAAGTCAAGCGAATTTAGGAAATGGTTAAATATGAAGGAGCCAACCTCTCTCGAAAAGTTCTACAAAAAAGCAGATGAATTCATTCGCTTGGAAAGCCGTCCTTTACCAGTAAAGACAGTGTTGGAAAAAGCAGAAGACAACACTGTCGCTCCACGCAAGAATGAATCGGTGGGGCAAAAAAGGGAGAATAGTAATGGGAAGAAACAGGGTAATCTGAAGAAGCCCCGATCCTTCAAGCCATCAGAATATACTCCATTATCACATACACCGGAGCACATCTACCTGGCCACTAAAGAATCCGTCGATTTCCCTAAACCTATCCCTTTGAGAACCGGGAAAAAAGCCATACAGAGTGGGAAATTCTGCCGCTTCCACAATCAACCAGGTCATGAAACTGATGAATGCCGCCAGCTGAAAAATCTGATTGAAGAGTTGCTAAGAGAAAACAAGTTGCAGCAATTCGTGAAAAAGAATAGCAACAATCCTGCATCGTCGAGTCAGGGGCAGCGGGCTCCTGTTCATCAGCCTGGGGCAGGTGAGAAAGCTACGGGGCATGAATCTGGAAGGCCCGTTATCAATGTCATTTCAGGAGGACCTCACCCAGCTGGCAAGAGTTGGGGTGAGATGGAGAGATATTCCAGGGCTTTGAAATATGCTCCAGCCGAAGAAGACGTCTTTGTTCTAGAAGACACTACGCCCCTTAAACAACAGAAAACTTTTAGCGATGATATTATTTTCAGAGCCAGAGATTCTACAGGTATTGAAGCTCCTACTTTAGATCCCTTGGTCATCTCGGCTGGTATTGGACCAGCCATTGTCAGAAGAGTCCTCATTGACTGCAGAGCATCATGTAATATCCTCTTCAAAAAGACATTTGACCAGATGAAAATCCCTATGATCGATGTGCAAGCCTCATCACAGAAAATCGTTGGCTTCACTGGGGAGCCAAAGCAACCAGTAGGAACCATCGATCTGTTTGTAGAACTTGGGGAAGGAGAAAGGAAAGTGGTCCGAAAGCAAACCTTTGTGATCGTCGATGAATATTCTGCTTATAATGCTTTTCTTGGCCGTCCAACACTCGCAGCATTCAAAGCTATCCTAGCCCCGTGGTGCCTCACTATTAAATTCCCTACTGACAATGGAGTAGGAGTTATAAAAGGGGATCAAAATGCTGCGCGAGAATGTTACTTGACAGAGCTGCGAGAGTCAAGAAAAAGAGAAATGGGAAAGGATGCGGCAACCCCAGTCCGCATCAAGGAACCAGCCTTGTAGCAATTACAGAGCGGACCCTGCACTGGCGAGCACGGGGCACGGAAAGAAATGGATCCCAGAAAAGCCAGTACAGGGGAGAATAGAGTAGTACCGGTGGAAACGACAGTTCCGGTACCTGTTGACCCGAAGGACCCAAATAAGGTGTTGAATGTGGGTTCACAGCTTAATGTGTCAATTCAGAATATCTTGATATCTTTCCTGAAGGCAAATCTGGATGTCTTTGCTTGGACTCATGCCGATATGTGTGGAATATCCCCAGAAGTTGCAGTACACGCTCTGAATATTGACCCAAAGTTTACGCCAGTTAAACAGAAAAGAAGAACCCAAGGTCCAGAAAGGTCAGCAGCATTAAAAGAGGAAGTTGATCGACTCATGGAAAATAACTTCATCAAAGAATCTACATATCCGAATTGGGTTTCAAATCCTGTGTTGGTCAAGAAAGCTAATGGAAAATGGAGAGTGTGCATCGATTTTTCTGATCTAAACAAGGCTTGCCCCAAAGATTGCTTCCCATTACCCAGGATCGATCAACTGGTAGACGGAACTGCGGGACATGAATTGTTATCCTTCATGGATGCCTACTCCGGTTATAACCAAATCATGATGCATGAGCCGGATCAGGAGGATACAAGCTTTATTACAGATGTTGGACTTTATTGCTACAGAGTTATGCCCTTCGGATTGAAAAACGCAGGGGCAACCTACCAAAGACTTGTTAATGCTATGTTCAAACCGCAATTGGGCAAAACTATGGAAGTCTATGTCGACGACATGTTAGTGAAGTCCAGGAAAGCAGCGGATCACATTGAACACTTAGCAGAAATGTTCGCAGTCCTCCGGAAATACAGAATGAAGCTTAACCCCCTGAAATGTACATTTGGGGTCGAATCCGGAAAGTTCTTAGGTTTTATCGTCAGTGCTAGGGGCATTGAGGCTAGTCCAGCTCAAATTACCGCCTTAAAGGAAGTTAAAGCTCCTAGAACGAAGAAGGAATTGCAAAGTCTCAACGGAAAGGTCGCCGCTTTGAGTCGGTTCATTTCTAAAGCTACTGATAAATGCATCCCATTCTTCGATGCCCTGAAAAAAGGAAAGAAGAACTTTGAATGGACTCCCGAATGCCAAAAAGCTTTTGAAGAGTTGATCCGTCATATGGAAACGCCTCCGATACTTTCTAGACCAGGCAATGGTGAGGATCTTCTTATATACTTGGCAGTATCATCTCATGCTCTAAGTGCAGCGCTGATACGGGAAGACAAAAGGATTCAACATCCAGTTTACTATATCAGCAAAAGACTCACTGGGGCAGAGCTGAATTACTCCAAGTTAGAAAAACTCGCCTATTGCCTACTAGTTGCATCGAGGAAACTGAGGCAATATTTCCAAGCTCATCCTATCAAAGTGCTCACTGATCAACCTCTAAAGCAAGTCCTATTTCGCCCAGAAACTTCGGGTCGCCTTCTAAAATGGAACATTGAACTCAGTCAATATGACATCACTTATCATCCCCGAAAAGCAATCAACGGACAAGCTTTAGCTGATTTCATTGCAGAATTCACAGAGAAAGAAAATGGTGAGGAAAAAGCGATCAATGATTCTCCAATCCAGTGGAAGATGTATGTTGATGGCGCAAGAAATGACTACTGTTCTTGAGCCGGAGTGGTACTTGAAACTCCTGAAGGTCGATCATTATGTTATGCACTAAGACTGGAATTTCCTTCAACAAACAATGAAGCAGAATATGAAGCTCTTATTGCAGGTCTGAAAATCGCTAAAGAGCTAAACATTCGAGCATTACAAATCTTCAGTGATTCTCAGCTTATTGTATGCCAAGTCAAGAAGGAATTTCAAACAAAAGGTGGAAACTTGCCCTCCTACTTGTCAAAGGCTTGGGAACTCCTATGTGAACTCGATCATTATTCAATAAGCCATATTCCTCGGGAAGAGAATATGAAGGCAGATTCCCTCGCAAAGTATTCAAGTTCTGGTGAAGCTCAACTATTGGGATTAGTCCCTGTAGAAGTCCTTTCAGCGCCAAGTATAGACGAGATGGATATAGACTGGATTATGAATGTATCTCAAGAACAAGAGTCATGGATGACTCCAATACTGGATTACCTACTCAGAGGTTCTCTGCCAGAAAACTCGATAGAAAGACGAAAGCTACTAAGGAAGGCCTCTCGCTATGTAATTCAGGATGGCCGATTGTACAGACGGGGATTCTCAATGCCATTGCTTCGATGTGTATCCCGGGAAGAGTCCAAAACAATCCTAGCTGAAGTGCATGGAGGAGAATGCGGTGATCATTCAGGTGGTCAAACATTAGCAAAGAAAATTCTCCGATACGGATATTTTTGGCCAGAAATTAATCGGGATGCTGCAGATTACTCCCGAAAATGTGACAAATGCCAAAGATATGCCAAAATTCCTAGAGCACCTTCTACCGAACTCACAAAGATGGTCAGTCCATGGCCATTTGCAATTTGGGGAATGGATCTCATTGGGCCGCTACCAACTGCTAAATCAGGGATTAAATATGCTATTGTTGCAGTTGATTATTTTACTAAGTGGGCTGAAGCTGAACCATTGGCTACTATCACTTCAAAGAAAATGATAAGCTTTGTGACCAAGAATATCATTTGCAGATACGGTGTGCCTCAGAAAATAATCACAGACAATGGTACTCAGTTTGAAAGCGAGGAATTCCAGGATTTTTGCAAACGATTCAAAATCCAGAAAAGCTTTTCGGCAGTAGCTCATCCGCAGGCAAATGGGAAAGTGGAAGCAGTGAACAAGATCATCAAATCAACCATCAAAAAGCAACTCGAAAGAGCAAAAGGTGGTTGGGTCGATAAACTACCACTTGCACTATGGGCATACAGAACTACTCACAAAACTGCAACTGGGCATACTCCTTTTTCGTTAGCATACGGATCGGAAGCAATGATCCCGGTTGAAACAGAGGTCCCTTCACACAGAAGAATCCATTTCAGTCAAGCAGAAAATGAAAAGCTACAACTTGAAGCGCTGGATCTCCTTGATGAAAAAAGAGATGAAGCTAATCTCAGAGTTGCAGCTCATCAGCAAAGGATAGCCAGACATTTCAATTCCAAAGTTCGACAACGCGGCTTTGAAATTGGAGATCTAGTCCTGAAAAGAATTATGACCGCGACAGGTGTGTTTGGGCCCAATTGGGAAGGACCATATGTGATAGGTCAGAAGCTTCTTGACGGCACATTCAAACTCACTACTGTTGAAGGAGATCAAATGCCAAGGGCATGGAACAGCAATCACTTGCGTCCATACTTTACTTGAAAATTTTGTTGAAATATTGTAAAAAAGGATTGTGAATGTATGATTCTTGTAATTGAAAGCAATTGAAAAACTGATGCAAGTGATTAATGAAAGAATATAAAGTGGATGTAGGCCCAAATTCTTGGCCGAACCACTATAAATCTTGTGTTCCTTATTTTTATTACATGTTTGCTTTATTTTCGATATAAAAGTACATAAAATGTATTGCTGAAATGTCGATTTAAATTTTTGCAGACAATGGAAAAAGAACTTGCGCATAATAAGACCGAGCGATTCTCACCATCATTCAACAAACAAATTTCAAGTCGTAAAGACCCCGAATTCAAATCCTAGATAGGAAATACTTCAATTGAACGGCTAATGATTTCGATAGAAACGGGCCCTTGCTGATAAATTGGGATTGTTTGGACAAACAAATATCCAATTAGGAAGCTAGTGCCCGTTCTCACGAACTTGCCTAACAATGAAGTACACTTCCTTGGATTAAACAAGCCACTTGCAAGAAAAGGGGAAAGAAAACTTGAAAAGAAAAAAAGAGAGAGGATCGCTGAAAAGGCATAAGCAAGTGAACAGAGGAACAACCAAAGCTACCATCAGCGGCACAAGTCCTCTTCGGAGGATAAAAGACCTCTGATGGGTCATACGCCACAAAAAAGAAAGTTCTCTACTCAACAAAAAAGATTGGAGGAGTCATGACCCTCCAACCATGAGAGAGTAACTTCCAGGCGATGAAAACCCTCTCTGAGGCACATTTCACCAGGAGTTGAAGTGTTATGACCGCTCTTCGGGATTTCACTTCACCAGAGTTGAAATGCTAAAAAATAAAAGCCCTCTTCGGAGGCCCATTTCACCAGGAGTTGAAGTGTTATGACCGCTCTTCGGGATTTCACTTCACCAGAGTTGAAATGCTAAAAAATAAAAGCCCTCTTCGGAGGCCCATTTCACCAGGAGTTGAAGTGTTATGACCGCTCTTCGGGATATCACTCCACCAGAGTTGAAATGTAAACAAAATAAAAGCCCTCTTCGGAGGCACATTTCGCCAGGAGTTGAAGTGTAATAACCGCTCTTTGGAATTTCACTTCACCAAAGTTGAAATGCAAAAACAAAATAAAGACCTTCTTGAAAGCCCACGTTTCACCAAGATTGAAATAAAACTTCCAAGTGTTGAAACGCGAAAAGGCTTTCTTCGAAGGCACAACTCTTTGGAGGTACACGTTTCACCAAGATTGAAATAAAACTTCCAAGTGTTGAAACGTGAAAAATCCCTCCTTAGAGGTACAACCCCCTCCCGGGGACACAATCAAGAAGAAAGACCTCTTCGGAAGCCCACATTTCACCAAGATTGAAATAAAACTTCCAAGTGTTGAAACGTGAAAAGGCTTTCTTCAAAGGCACAACTCTTTGGGGGTACACGTTTCACCAAGATTGAAATAAAACTTCCAAGTGTTGAAACGTGAAAAATCCCTCCTCAGAGGTGCAACTTTGTATAAAAAAAAAATCCTCATCAAAAGCGTACTTTAACTTTCAAAGGGAGAGTAATTTACCTACTATAAAAAAAAAAAAAAAAAAAGAAGTTAAAGTACCCTTCAGAGGTCCGCTTTACCACATAGAAGAATTCACTTGGTAAAATATGCACATAAGCAAAAAAAAAAAAAAAAAAGGGGTGATTTCTTCGAACGACAAAGCGTAGAAACTTGTACGAAGGGAGTTGTACTCTACAAAAATTTTCTTTAAAGAATAAAATAATTATTCTTTAACAAATAAGAGTGCAAGTCCCCTCGAAGTATAAAATATTGCAGCAAGCTTAAGGTATGGGGGCAACATGGTATAGTAGTATAGCTGCATCAGTAAAGTAATACTCAAACAACATACCATAAGCCCGCTGCAATATCATATAAATAAACTTGTGCAAAAATGAATAATAAATGCATACTCAAATTCAAACAGAAGTTTGTACAAACGAAGAATCATTTTATTCAACTATAATGCAGATACAGGTTTCAAAATAAAAGCGGGGGCCGGTACCCGCACAACTCTCGGCCAGTTCATACAAAAGGCAAAAAGCTAAAATCTTCACTTCTTCTTCCCTCCTTTGGACCCTTTACCCGGTCGAATGACCAGCTTTTCAGGTCGGCCAGTGGGTATAAGGGAAGTAGGAGAGGTAGGTGTAACCGGTTCAACTTCCGGCTCCTCTTCAGTGGCGGTGATTTTCTTCCCCCTCCTCTTTGATGTCCCACGCTTCTTTCTCCTTTGTGAGGAAGACTCACTCCCCGGAGTGACAAGTTTTGATAGAGCAATGTTGTCAGAAGGAGTCCGTTCCGGGGATATGTCACCTCCCTCAGGTCTCTCATCTTTCTGCTCTTGCGAAGCGATGGGATCATCCAAGCCGTGAAGAGCCTCTATTTGTTCCTCCTGTGATCCAGGTTGCGAGGCAGAAGGAGGCGCCGCCTGAAGAGATGAAGGAAGGATAACCGGAGGAGTAGAAGTTTGAGCAGTGCTTGGTACTTTCTCTACAGAAGAAAAGAGGTTAAAGTCAGTAAAGAGAGGAGATGAAGGCTCACCAATAAAGTTAGTAGAGAGAGGAGATGAAGGCTCATCAAGGTTGAGAAAATAGCCAAGGAGCTCATGAAACTCATGCGAAATAAATGAGTAACCCGCTTGAGCAGAATTGACAGTAGCGAGATTAACAGTGAAATTACCTGGAGAAGCTGGTTTCCTGATATCGACTTCATAAGCTTGCGCATCAGCGCTCTCTTCACCCTCGTCTCCACCTTGTATGCTTGTGATCTCAGTGGTAACTTTGGTGGGAGAAGCAAAATGGGAACTGGAACCAATGATGTTGACTTCAGACGAAGAAGGTGGCTGGACTAGAATAGTTGAAGTGGTTTTTTCCAGCCGGTCCCCTTCCGTCACTTCGGTTCTTAGTTTGGCAAGTTGTTCCTTTCCCCTGGCGAGAGCAGCGCGAGCATCTTCATCAAAATAATGCCTTTCCAGGGCTGACTCGTCATAACCAGCACCTTCAGCACCAAGCATATCGAGGGCGGCCTCCCACACTTCAGCTAAAGTGATCTCATACTTGGGACCAAGAAAAGCGAGGCTTCCACGCCCCAAGACGCTATGCAAATAGAAGTCGAATAATGTTGAGCCGAAGCTGTTCTTGGTCGCCTCATGAGAATCTTCAGCTGCGATTCTGCCGGCGACAGCCTCATCACGCTTCCTCTCGGTTTTGAAAAGCTGAAGCTTAAGCAGTTGTATCTCCGCTTCCTGGGAGTTGTTTTTCTTTTGAAGCTCAGCAATATCAGAAGCATAGCCCTCGTTGATTCTTTTCTGCACTTCAAGCCTGTCCTCAGCGTCCCTCTGACTGGCATGAGCATCTCTAACTTGTCTGAGAAGCACTTCTTCTTTTTGAGAGTATGAAGTAGAGGAAGCAGCAAGCTCATCTTTCAACTTCTCAACCTTTGCTTCGAGCTCCTCGTTGTAGGAAGTAATGCTCCTCATTTCGGTGTCATGCTGCTCAAGGACCTTTTGCCACTCAGCCTTATCATTTTCCATGGTGAGCATGGCCTCTAAGTTGGCACGGTTAACTCTTTGAAGCTCATCAACAAGCTTCTGCCAGTTTGACATCCTCTCGATATCAAGTTTGACGGCGTCAAGATTTCGTAGCATAGCAGGCTTGTCAATAGGAACCAGGTCAAGGTCGAATCTCACACCCTTTAAGCACCATTGTGGAAAACGACTTTGTAAAGTGGCTGGGCCAGGTCCCACTTGAAATTTAGGCCTGCTTATTATTGTCTGGATGTCCTCCTTCCCGAGAGCAGGAGAGTCGGAAGGAATGTCAAGAGGGGCAGGGGCAGTAGGCTTTTCGGGAATAGTGGAAGCATGTCTCTCACCATATCGGGCTCGTTTGCCTGAATCTTCAGCTACATGACCCTTTCCTCGGTCGTCGTGAGATTTCCTTTTGTGAGAGTCGTCACTTCTCTGCAGAGAATCATGGTGCTCATCCCTATCCCTTCTGTCATAACGCTCTTCTGCATCCCTCCTTTCACGAGCCTTTCGAGCAGCCCTCTCTTCGTCAGACTCTCTATAGGAGGGAAAGTAACGCCGATAATCATATTGACCACGCCCCCCGTAGCGTTGGAAATCCTGATATTATGATCCGCCGCGTGTCATTGAAGAATCTGAAATAAGAAAAGATAAGCTTTAGAAATCTTTAAAGTATAAGAAGATAAGTGCATAAATCTGCTGGAAAATCCTTAGTTGTGTGTGAAGTGCAAGCTACTCGCGTTGGACTAACGAACCACTCCTCTGTTGGGGGGAAGTAATAGGTCCCACTGTCGGTGACAATTCTTGGGATAAAGGAGTTGGAGTCTGTTGGAGGGCAGATGTCGCTTCAATCATCGGGGGTACAGTTTTACCACAGGCAGGGTCATCTTTAAAGAGCTCTTGGGAAGTGACGATTATGTCACTTAAATCCCCAAAAACGTCATCACCGTCATGCCCAACCTGATTCCCTCCATCAGCTCCTTTGTCAGCACTCTTCCTGGTTTGGGAAAGGGGCTCCTCTTCTTCTTCAATTATGGGAGCAAGTGCGGGCTTTTCGGAGGGTCCCGTATCGTCTCTTGGAGTAGAGCACTTTACTAGTAAGGTTTCTACAGAAATTTCTCCTCGCATGTGCTCTTTAGTGGAGATCGGAAGATCAGGAGTTTTCACCGGAGAATCAGGAACCTCCGTTGGAGCTTCACGAGGCCGAGTAAAGCGAGAGGGATGGAGGAGTCCGTATTGATGTAAAAATTCATCGTTTAGCAGAAACTTTATGCTCCTCTCTTCTACCGGCACGGCATTTAATCTTTCAAAAATTTGCTTAAGACTTGGGTCCCTGGCAGGGGGTGGAAGTGCTAAAACAGGAAAAGAATGAAATTAGCAATTGAGAGTTCAGATCTCGAGAAAGTTTCAAAACGGAAAAAGTAAAGACAGGAAATCTTACTTCCCACTCTCCAGATGGCATAAAACCCTGGAGGGCAGCGAACAAAGAAAAACTGATTCAAAAATCCGTGAGCGCTTTCGGAGAGATCAGTAATAAGTTTGCGGTTTCGAGCGCTTCTTATAACCACGATGGAGGGATGGTCTTTAGTTTTCGTGAATGAGCAAAAATAGCAGATCTCCCGGAAGCTTGGTAATCGATCCAAAACTCTCCTAAATAGAACACATAACCCCATCAGAATGGCGTAGCCATTGGGGTGTAGTTGGAATGGAGAGATAGACAACCGAAGCAGGAACTGTTGGAGAAAGTCATTAAAGGGAGGAATAGCGCCGTTCAAGCACATTTGGCGATTAACAGCAACAAAGCCAAGAGGGGGCCTATCCGCGATGTCATTTGGCCCCGGAAATAAGATGTCAGCATCATCAATGCCAAACTGGACGCACAGTTGGTTAAACACCCGCTGATTCAAAGTTGTGGATGTTCTCTCCGGAGGGTTGTCTATAGGGATGGCTACTGGGAAGACATCTTCAGCCTGGCCCATCGGCTCTTCTTGATGAGAGGTCATTCTACACAAGCAACTGGATGTTCAAAAGCGAAGGTGCACGTTTCCTAAAAAGTGTGAAGTGTCGTGCAAAGCTAATAAAAAATAATAATAATAATAACAAGTAAAGATAACTGGAATTAAACTGGTTGACGATTGATTGACTACGGTAATTTCGGAACTTGTTATTTAAAGCTCAAGCATAATATTAATGAGGGCTGGTCAGTTTCAATTGACTAATCCAGTGCTGCTTTAATATTCCACTTGAAATCGATAGCACTTCGTTCACACGATTTATTTAAGTTAATCATCTATCATTAACTAATCTGTCGTTCGATGTGGGCAATCAATGACAGTATATTCGTCCCAGTTTTCTGTGAATGTTATATTAACAGGTTATTAGCTTACAAGTTAAAGCAATCTGTAAAAGATTCAAGCAGCAGTTCAAGGTTCAAGTGGAGTTTAAAAAATACATGTGCTAAGTCGTAACCGACTCAAGAGTTAAGTCGTAACCGACTCAAGAGTTAAGTCGTTCCTGTCTTAAGTCGTCAACACATCAAGCTGATTATGCTCTAAATCCTAAGTCGTAACTCAAGGAACAGAAGAAAGGCTCTGATTCAAAGCAACTGGAAATCCCTTAAGTCTTAACTCGGCTACGGCTCATGAAAATTGCTAGGTCGCATGGAAAATCTCTGAGTTGTATATGGGACGATTCCTCACTCTATTCGAATCAAGTTTTTCAACCAACCTGCCTTCCGTTCTAACTTTCAACCTGTTCACCCACGGCCTCCTCAACAGCAATAGCCTTAACCTATCACACTACAAGTCGCTTCAAATCGCGAATCACCTTATGTCAAGCCAAACGAGTTTAAGTTCGTCAATGACCGATTTGATAAAGCTCGTAGGATTTGAAAGGACAAGCCAAAAACGAGGGACTGAACATGTAAGGTAACAATGGCTAACGGTCGAAGAGGGAACAAGATCACTTACGATTGTATGATGCTAGAAGGAATCGGACGAAGTTTGGATCGAAATCGCCTTGGAGAGCTCAGAGATGCGTTAATGGCAGAAAACAGTTTAAAAGTTAAGTGATGAGAAGAAGGAAAGAGGAAGGACGACTCAGGCTTTTATATCTGGAAATGTTGGAATTTGAATCGGCATGCCCGGGTTATGATAAGTCGAAGCACACGACTTACGACCTAAGCGTGTGCTTCGAGGGGCAAATGTTAACCCTATCTCGTTCACGAGTTAACAGGTCCATGAGTTAAGAAGCTCACGACTCAAAAGGCTTCATAACTTAAGGAAATGAATGGTCTACGGCTTAAAAGGATTGTGCGGCTTTGAACATGTTACGACTTAAAGAAACACACGACCTAAGGATTTGTATGACTTAAGGCCTCTACGGGATAGGAAGCCTTACGAGTTAAGCTTCCTACGACTCAAGGCATCTACGAGTTAAAGGATACACGAATTAGAAACCTCCTACGAGTTAAAGCCTCTACGAGTTAAGGAGTACCCGAGTTAGGCTGCTTACGAGATAAGCGGCTCACGAGTTAAGAAGAGATAACGACTTAAGACCCTGATGACCTAAGGAGTCTATACGACTTAAGGGAGCTACGACATAACAGATTAAAGCTTGACCGAGTTAACAAGTGTTACGACTTAAAAAAGGTGTACGACCTAAAGACACTATCTCTTAACTCGTCTACGAGTTAGGACTCGCCTTCACAAAGCCTGAACTCAGCTTTAAGCCGAAGGCAGCTGGTTAAGTCAACCACGACCTACGACTTATGATGAGTCGTATACGACTTATACAAACAAGCCAGAAACTACAACCAGATAACTCGTAAACGACCTAGTACTTGAAGCGTGGGTTCGAAAAAGGCAGGAAGCTCTCTACAAACTAGAGACTCAGCTCAATGAGTCGGTCACGACTCATCCTAAGTCAGCAACGACTTACCTTAAGTCGGCAACGAGTTAGGACTTAGCAACTTTTTTCACCCAGAACTCTCTATAAATAGACATCCACCTCCAACTCTGGGGGGACTTTTGGGCTCATTCTCTTCAAGCGCTGATACTCTGCTGCATTCCAAACCAATTCAACACTTGAAGCTCTCGAGACACTAAGAACGCTACAAACAACTTCAACAAGAGATCACGTACATCCAACATGGATTCGAAGACTCTCATCTCCATTGAAGTTTAAAATACTTGTTCTAAGTATCTTGTAGCTCAAAGTGAATTGTACTTGGGAAGAATTGTATCAACTTGTAACGAGATCATCAATAAAAGTACTTAAAGTGGACGTAGGCTGTACCCATAAGCCGAACCACTATAAAATTGCTGTTGTTTACTGCTTTTCCGTTATTACTTGCTTGTAATTCTTTCCCGATCTATCGGGTGGTGCTTTCACAACTACACTTCACACACCGGGGTGTTAGCGTTCAAATTTAAGCGTTAACACCTTGTTTCCTGTTAGGTTGCGTGACCTTGTTTTCGACCTTAGGTCGTTTCACTTTTAGGTCGCATGACCTTTAAACCGTTAGGTCGTTAGACCTATAACTCGATGGGTCGTTCCCCTTTAGGTCGCGAACCACTTAGGTCGCATGATCTCGCCTCCGTTAGGTTGTGAACCTTGTTAGGTCGCTCATCCTTAGCCCGCGAACCTTGTTAAGTTGTTTGCCTTTCTTAAGTCGCTCGACCCCTCCACACTAGGTAGCTCGGCTTGCTTGAGTCGTAGGTCGTTGGACCTTAAGTCGCTTGCCTCCCATAACTCCAGTTAGGTCGCTCGGCCATTGTGTTAGGTCGCGTGAACCCTTAGGTCGTTAGACCTCATTTTGCTTTAGGTCGTAGGCCGCTTGTCTTCACTTAGGTCGTACCGTTTTGGACGGGGCGCTGCCCCGCACCCCGCCGGGGGCGCTGCCCCCTGGACCCCCGCGACTTGACCGGGCAGGTCGAACCCCGTAAGCGGTGGCGTTGCCCCCGCACCCCCACCTTGGGGGGGTTGCCACCCCTTGGACCCCCCCTCCGTAGGGGATCTTATCTGGAAAACATTGAGCTTATTTCCTAGGATTTTATTCACATCTCTGTATGCGATTTTTGTGACTGATTGTTTCTACAATTGCTTCTGTGTTTTGTCACTTTATAATATAAAGGTTTCAATACTAGTAGTAAATATCAAAACTCTTTTAACAAACAATTTCAACTCTATTTTTAATAACAAAGCTCTTTTCTTAAACCGTTTTCCAATCTATTAGTATATACAAACCTTTACCTCACTCGGATGAGAAGTCTAATTAAACGACTTAGTAAAACAAGTGGTATGAAACGCTTGCTTTCACTTCGTCGGTTAATTCTTGGACTTGTTCGATTGAACCTCTTGTGACAATTTTATTAGTGAAGATTTACAGTTTGTTCGTAAATATTTAAGTTAAGCAAGTGGTTATGGAACATGAAGCTAAACTTCTATATTTACTAGCTTAGTGTAATTGACACTTTTCGTTGATCATGACGATCATTCTGATGATTTAGACTAGAAACTGTGCGATATCTCTTGTTGCGAGGTTAGACTAGACACCACTTGTGTGATTCCACTCACACATACCTTTTTGCTTTTTGGTTAGTCTGGACCTTAATCTGTGTGATTCCATTCACACATGTGGGGTAGCTCCCCTTGGTCTTCGGACCGTCATGTGATAGGCCTCTTTCTCTTTTCTATGATTTCTGGACTTCTTGCATTGATTTCTAGAATTTATGTCATTGACTTGTTATGAGTACAAGTTTGGGGTATGATGCCTTTTCCGAATCTTTGAGAAGATTCTTGTGATATTGATTATCTCTTATTGATTGATCTTCTGTTGATCGTTATTTACATACTTATAGTGGTATGTCATTATGGATGTTTATGTTTATCCATATCTTTTATGTTATATCATGTCATCTGATATTTATAGCTAGACTGACCCATTTATTATTTTCTTAAATAATACTCAGGTCAGACCGAGATGTTACAGGTGCTTCTGCTTGACTTCTTCCCAGGGATTCATCACTCTGACTTTTGGCTAACTGTTTAAATTAGCAGTTTTTGTTGTATACACTTGAGATATAGACTCATAGTTGTATTCTTTTGTATAGCACGTGTTGCTATTCTTTTGTATTATCGTGGATCTTACTGACCACTACTCTGATGTACACTTTCATGTGTTAGTTATATATTCATATCTTCTTCCGCCTTTGTGATATGGATATCTATGACTGATTTGTGATATGATTATTTCTATGTTTGTTTCCGAAGATTATTTATAGCCACCGTGTGATAAGAAATTACATGGATGGTCGCTCCTCAACAGCCTTATTCTCCGTGCTAGTTCACAGCACTACTCCGGAGTGTTCTTGGCTAGCGTGGGTATAGAGGTGGGGCGTCACAGCTTGGTATCAGAGCCAAACTTCGGAACAATGTAGAATAACTTAACAAGGATCATCGTCCTAAGTCTATCTTAGGAGTCATACCATAGGATTAATTCGAGTCTTCGTACCGATTCATCATATTTCCTTTATGATTTCTTATTTTATCTATCAAGATTGCTTGATGTTCATTGGTGAATAACCTTCTTCCTTCTCTTCTTTCTTTCTTAATGGAAGAGAATGTCTAGACCAGGCCGTTCCAGAACTGGATCATCTGGTGCTGCTCCCCCGGATGGAGTTTTTATGACTGCTCAACAGCTTCTTGATTTAGTAACTAATGCTCAAGCAGCTGGAGCTAACCTAGAACCTACTCACCCAAAGTCGGGATTTGCACGTTTGTGCAGCGATTACACCAACTTGGGTGGAAAGCCCTTCAAAGGTTCGGAAAATATCATCGAGGTCCAAGCTTGGTTAAAATCATGCGATCGAATCTTTTCTCGCATGAACCTTATCGATCTCCACCACGTTCAGGTGGCTTCCAGCATGCTCCAGGAGAGAGCATTGGACTGGTACGAACTCCTTATTTCAGAAATTAATGAAGCGGATCTCACCTGGGAGTAATTTCATAGACGCTTCGAGTTAAAGTTTGTACCAGAAGCTGGGAAAGTAACATTGGCTCGACGTTTTATAGACCTTGTTCAAGGTCAATCCCCTGTGACTGATTACGTCGCAGCCTTCGAGTCGCTTTCCAAATATGGGGTTGAATACATCAACACCCCATTAAAGAAGAACCAGAGGTTCGTTTATGGCTTAAATAAGAATCTTAAGAAGCCACTGCTCCTGAAACTAGAAGTCGCATCTGATCAACTCGTCGATATCGCTCTTCGTCTTGAAGAGGCTGATAGAGAGAGTGATGTTGAAGGCGCTAAACCAAACTTCAACAACAAGAAGAGGCCAAACAAATTCAAGGGTCCTTATCCCAACAAAAAGGGTAAGCAGGCAACCCTTGCGGCAAAGTCTCCTTCTCCTAGTGGTGCGAGTTGTTTCAACTGTGGGTCTGGGGATCATTATGCGAATAAGTGCTCTAAGCCCAAATCTTGTCGCTATTGTAAGAGCCCGGATCATTACATACATCAATGCCTCAA
Source organism: Allium cepa (assembly GCA_030765085.1). NCBI lineage: Eukaryota > Viridiplantae > Streptophyta > Magnoliopsida > Asparagales > Amaryllidaceae > Allium > Allium cepa. Next base: position 758,664,920 of record CM060937.1, on the reverse strand, counting down.
GCGTAAAGGCAAGAAGGAAGGAAAGTTGAATGTGGCTCAAGCCCCTGGCAACACATCTCGTGGCCAAGGTATTTCTCATTCCATTCTTGATGGTATTATTTTATTTCATGATCAACCTATTAGAGTTCTCTTTGATACGGGTGCATCCCATTCTTTTATATCAAAGGAACTGGTAGATACTTTTTCCTTAAGTGTTACTGCATTGATGACTTCTTTAAAAATTGCGAATCCTATTGGTGGATCCGCAACTCTTAGTTTGCTTTGTAAAGATGTGGAGATTATTTTTTGCGATTTTTCTTTCCTAGCCGATTTGCATGTCATGCGTTACTTAGGCTTTGGAATAATTTTGGGAATGGATTGGCTTAACCGTTATCAAGCCCATATCCTATGTCCTGAGCGGACTATTCATCTCCGACATCCACTATCTGTTAATCAGATTTCTGTTAATCTTAAAGATTCAGAATCCTGTTTGGTGGCATCTTTATATTCTTTAAATCCTCGTGATAACGATGATGATGACGAAGATGATATTATTTCTCGTATTCATGTTGTTCGTGAATTTTCCGACATATTCGAGCCCGTTTTAGGTTTACCGCCTAAACGGGCAATTGAGTTCAGAATTAATCTTGTTTCTGGAGCTCAACCTATTACTCGTCCTCCTTATCGCATGTCCAATAAGGAAAATGAGGAGATGCGTAAACAATTATCTGAGTTGGAGACGAAGCAATTTATTCGCTCTAGTTCCTTGCCTTGGGGAGCTTCGGCTATTTTCGTAAAGAAATCCGATGGTACTCTGAGGCTCTGCGTTGATTATCGCAAGCTTAACGATCTTACTATTAAAAATAAATATCCTTTACCTCGGATTGATGATCTATTCGATCAGCTTAGTGGTGCTAAGGTCTTTACACAATTGGACTTGGCTACCGGTTTCCATCAGCTTCGTATCGCAGAGGATAGCATTCCTTTGACATCATTCCGTACTCGATATGGATCTTATGAATGGCTTGTTATGCCATTTGGGTTAATGAATGCTCCAGCTTATTTCGTTGACCTTATGAATCGAGTTTTCAAAGATTTCCTCGATCGGTTTGTTCTCATATTCATTGATGATATTCTTGTGTATTCAAAAACCGAGGAGGAACATGAGAAACATCTTCGGATTGTATTGGAAACACTTAGGAGTAATCAATTAAAGGCGAAATTTTCTAAATGCCACTTTTGGCAATCTCGTGTGAAGTTTCTCGGTCATATTATTTCCGAATCCGGGATATCCGTGGATCCTTCAAAGATTGAAGCGATTCAAGATTGGAAGAGACTGGAGAGTGTGACAGAGATTTGTAGTTTTCTCGGATTGGCGGGCTATTACCGTCGTTTTATTAAGACTTTTCTAAGATTGTCGTGCCTCTTACTGGCTTGACTAAGAAGGGAGTTAAATACATTTGGTCGGACAAATGTGAAGCCTCTTTTCAGAAATTGAAAGAACTCCTTTCCGATGCTCCTATTCTTGTTATTCCCGAGGGGAATCAAGATTTTGTTGTTTATACCGATGCTAGTCACGTTGGTTTGGGTGCCGTTCTTATGCAAAAAGAACGTGTTGTTGCTTATGCTTCTAGGCAATTGAAGCCGGCCGAGACTAGATATGCCACACATGATCTAGAGCTCGCGGCTATTGTTTTCGCCCTTCGAATGTGGCGTCATTATCTATTGGGAGAGAAATTTATTCTTTACACGGATCATAAGTCTTTGAAATATTTATTTTCTCAAAATGAACTTAATTTACGTCAACAGCGTTGGCTCGAGTTCCTTGCACCTTATGATCTTGATATTCTTTATACCCCCAGTAAGGGTAATCGTGTCGCCGATGCTCTTAGCCGTAAGCAACAAGCAGTTGTTTCTATGATGATATCCGAATGGAACGATCTCGAGATCTTATCCACTTGTGAGATTCGAGAGCGCGTATCCGATTTATGTTCATCGTTTGTTTTATGTAGCCTTGAGGCTCATCCTTCTCTTTTAAACCGCATTCTTGAAGCTCAAGGGCTAGATTCTGAATTGGCTCTTCTTGGCAAAAATGTTAAGGATAAAATTGATATTGAAGGTTTGAAAGACTTTGATATTGATTCTCGTGGCGGCATTCGAAAATTTGGTAGACTTATCGTACCAAATATAGGAGATCTTCGTAAAGATATTTTAGTAGATTCCCATCGTTCTAAATTCACCATTCATCCCGGTAGTAGTAAAATGTACGCTGATATGAAGCGACTTTATTATTGGGAGGGAATGAAATCTGATATTGCTAACTTTGTTAAGTGTTGCATGACTTGCCAACTTGTCAAGGCCGAACATCAAAGGCCTGGTGGTTTATTGCAACCTTTAGAAATTCCAATTTGGAAGTGGGATCAAATTTCCATGGACTTTATAGATGGCCTTCCCCGTTCTCGTTCGGGTCATGATAGCTTATGGGTGATTGTTGATAGACTTACTAAATCCGCCCATTTTATTCCGGTTTGGTCTAACCGAACCGTTCCTCTTTTGGCCAAACTATTTGTCAAGGAAATTGTAAAATTGCATGGAGTTCCTACTTCTATTGTTAGCAATCGTGATCCATTGTTTACTAGTGGATTTTGGAAGAGTCTTCAAAAGGCTTTAGGAACGAAGCTTAATTTTAGCACCGCTTATCACCCCCAGTCAGATGGACAAACCGAGCGTGTGAATCAAACTCTTGAAGATCTTCTTCGTGCTTGTGTGCTTGATTTTGGTGGAAGTTGGGAAGATCATATTTCACTTGTTGAATTTTCCTATAATAATAGCTTCCAATCTATTATTGGTATGGCACCTTTCGAGGCACTCTACGGAAGGCCATGCCGATCTCCTTCTTGTTGGCTTGAGGCCGGTGAGAAGCTGGTTTTAGGTCCAGACTTTATTCATGATTCCACGGAAAAGATTGAACTTATTCGACATAGGATGAAAGAAGCCCAGAGTAGACAAAAATCCTACGCCGATAATCGAAGAAGGAAATTAGAATTTTCTGTTGGGGGTCCTGTTTTTATTCGTGTTTCACCTATGAAGGGTGTTGTACGTTTCAGTCGATCGGGGAAGTTAGCGCCTCGATATATTGGGCCATTTCCTATCACTGAACGTATTGGTTCCATGGCTTATCGCCTTGCATTGCCGGCTCAGTTTTCTGCTATGCATGATGTATTTCACATTTCTCAATTACGGAAATGCCTTCGGGATTCCGATTCTATTCTTAAACCTGCTGTTGTGGAAGAAATTGAAGTTTCGCCGAATTTAACTTATGAGCAGCATCCTATTCGAATTATAGCTTCTGAGGTTAAACGACTTCGAAATAAAGATGTTCCGCTTGTGAAGGTTCAATGGTCCTCAAATCCTAAGGATTGTTCTTGGGAATCCAGAGAATTCATCAAGCGTACACATCCGGACTTGCTTACTCCTGCTCCTTGAGGTGAACTTCTTATTTCAAAATTCCTCTTGTGTTAATATGATTTTATGGTTGTTACTTTTTATTTCCATCTTATATATATTGCGAGGACGCAATTTCTTTAAGGAGGGGAGTCTGTAACAACCCGCATATTTGTCGAGTTTGTATTTAAATATTTTATTTAAATATTAACTCGTTAATCGAATTTTGGTCCGAAAAGCTACTTTTTGCAAACGGTCAAATTAGGACTCGAGACCACTTCCATTGAGTTCGAAACGTCGTTTACAACTTTTTTAAGTATAAACATCGATAGGTTTGGAGTTAGTGAAATTTCACTAACTTTTCCCGCTTTGGACTTTGGGTTAGTTTAGCCTATTAAGCCCAAGTTCCAACCCTCTTCTCCTCACTCTTCATAAATTTCCTAACTAATCAAGCTTTGGCATTAATGGTGGAGGGAATGGGAAATTAAAATTCCAAAACTCAAATTCAATTGCAATCCATCTTTCTACTCCAAATTCAAGAAGAAGACATTGGATTCAAGCTTCTTGTGCTTAGATAGAAGAAGGATTGATTCTTGCTTGCTTAAAACTTCATTTTCATTGATATTTGGTGCAAAGGTGAGATTTTTATCTCACAAATCTAGTCTATAACTATATTGGACTGTTGGGAATGATTCCCTATCACTTTTGCATGCACATTAGCATTTGGTTTGGATTGGATTGGCGAAAAACTCCAATTTTGAGCGTTTTGGTGAATTTTCCGCACTTAGGTCGTTCTGGCCATTTTTGGTGTTCGGAGTTAGGTCGCTCGCGACCTAACCCTTAGGTCGTTCGCGTGTTATCGCGCTAAGTCGCACTGCCTTGAATCTTCACTTCGGAGTTAGGTCGTTTCACGTTAGGTCGTAGGTCGTATGGCTTTTAGGTCGTAGGTCGTATGGCTTTTAGGTCGTAAGTCGTATGGCTTTTAGGTCGTAGGTCATTGGCCTTTTGACCGTTAGGTCGCATGTCTTTCTACTTCGATAGGTCGTTCGGCCATGCTTTCTATTTTTAGTCCGCGACATATTTAGGTCGTGTTACCTATATACCCTTAGGTCGAAAGACCTTAGGTCGTGCACCTTTAGGTCGCGAACCCTATTAGGTCGCGAACCTCTTTAGGTCGCCTGTCGCTTAAGCAGTTAGGTCGTTCGTCCAGTGATGCCTTAGGTCGTTTGACCCGTGTTACGTTAGGTCGCGTAACCCCTTAGGTCGCTTGACCTTGTTTCCTGTTAGGTCGCGTGACCTTGTTTTCGACCTTAGGTCGTTTCACTTTTAGGTCGCATGACCTTTAAACCGTTAGGTCGTTAGACCTATAACTCGATGGTTCGTTCCCCTTTAGGTCGCGAACCACTTTAGGTCGCATGATCTCGTCTCCGTTAGGTCGTGAACCTTGTTAGGTCGCTCATCCTTAGCCCGCGAACCTTGTTAAGTCGTTCGCCTTTCTTAAGTCGCTCGACCCCTCCACACTAGGTCGCTCGGCTTGCTTGAGTCGTAGGTCGTTGGACCTTAAGTCGCTTGCCTCCCTTAACTCCAGTTAGGTCGCTCGGCCATTGTGTTAGGTCGCGTGAACCCTTAGGTCGTTAGACCTCATTTTGCTTTAGGTCGTAGGCCGCTTGTCTTCACTTAGGTCGTACCGTTTTGGACGGGGCGCTGCCCCCTGGACCCCCGCGACCTGACCGAGCAGGTCGAACCCCGTAAGCGGTGGCGTTGCCCCCGCACCCCCACCTTGGGGGGGTTGCCACCCCCCTGGACCCCCCCTCCGTAGGGGATCTTATCTGAAAAACATTGAGCTAATTTCCTTGGATTTTATTCACATCTCCGTATGCAATTTTTGTGACTGATTGTTTCTACAATTGCTTCTGTGTTTTGTCACTTTATAATATAAAGGTTTCAATACTAGTAGTAAATATCAAAACTCTTTTAACAAACAATTTCAACTCTATTTTTAATAACAAAGCTCTTTTCTTAAACCGTTTTCCAATCTATTAGTATATACAAACCTTTACCTCACTCGGATGAGAAATCTAATTAAACGACTTAGTAAAACAAGTGGTATGAAACGCTTGCGTTCACTTCGTCTGTTAATTCTTGGACTTGTTCGATTAAACCTCTTGTGACAATTTTATTAGTGAAGATTTACAGTTTGTTCGTAAATATTTAAGTTAAGCAAGTGGTTATGGGACATGAAGCTAAACTTCTATATTTACTAGCTTAGTGTAATTGACACTTTTCGTTGATCATGACGATCATTCTGATGATTTAGACTAGCAACTGTGCGATGTCTCTTGTTGCGAGGTTAGACTAGACACCACTTGTGTGATTCCACTCACACATACCTTTTTGCTTTTTGGTTAGTCTGGACCTTAATCTGTGTGATTCCATTCACACATGTGGGGTAGCTCCCCTTGGTCTTCGGACCGTCATGTGATAGGCCTCTTTCTCTTTTCTATGATTTCTGGACTTCTTGCATTGATTTCTAGAATTTATGTCATTGACTTGTTATGAGTACAAGTTTGGGGTATGATGCCTTTTCCGAATCTTTGAGAAGATTCTTGTGATATTGATTATCTCTTATTGATTGATCTTCTGTTGATCGTTATTTACATACTTATAGTGGTATGTCATTATGGATGTTTATGTTTATCCATATCTTTTATGTTATATCATGTCATCTGATATTTATAGCTAGACTGACCCGTTTATTATTTTCTTAAATAATACTCGGGTCAGACCGAGATGTTACAGGTGCTTCTGCTTGACTTCTTCCCAGGGATTCATCACTCTGACTTTTGGCTAACTGTTTAGATTAGCAGTTTTTGTTGTATACACTTGAGATATAGACTCATAGTTGTATTCTTTTGTATAGCACGTGTTGCTATTCTTTTGTATTATCGTGGATCTTACTGACCACTACTCTGATGTACACTTTTATGTGTTAGTTATATATTCATATCTTCTTCCGCCTTGTGATATGGATATTTGTGACTGATTTGTGATATGATTATTTCTATGTTTGTTTCCGAAGATTATTTATAGCCATCGTGTGATAAGCAATTACATGGATGGTCGCTCCTCAATAGCCTTATTCTCCGTGCTAGTTGACAGCACTACTCCGGAGTGTTCTTGGCTAGCGTGGGTATAGAGATGGGGCGTCACAAATTTCATTAGTCTTTAATTACTTATATTAATTAATTCCTCATAAGTCACTTATTTGGATTAATCAATCATAATTAATTAATCTTTATATTACATCATTAATTATATGATTTGATGATTTTCAATTATAGTTTACTCTAATTCGACCACAATATTATCCATTCTCTATCACCCTCAACCTGTAATTAACTGTTTTTCTTATTCACTCTATTAATACATTAATTACTCCTTAATTTGTTATTTCAATTAATCTCTTGATTAATTTCACAAAGTAATTATATTTTATTGATTACATTAAATAATTATCTATCAAACCATCCATTGATTATACTAAGTACATTAAACTTAATTAATTAATTTAAGCCTTACTAAATTAATTCAAATCCTCAATTACTGAATTAATTAATTTAGATCATTGATTTATTGGATTAATTACTTATCCTTCTTAATTACTCTACTATTTGAATGAATCACAATTCATTTAAATTTAACCTAAAACCCTTTTCTTATTTATGATTTAAATTTAAGACGACTTAAAACCCCAACACTTCGAGTCAAACCACAATTAACTCGATAATCAACCAAACCGAAGACACATCATCAATTCACAGCGCACAACAAATCAATTCAACCATTCAACCAAATATTTAAATTTAACCATTTAAATTTAAATAAAATTCGACAGAGTGAGATTTACCCACCTTTGCTTTGAAGTTGCAACCCTTTCCAAATCTCGACCCGATTTCTCCGACCTTTGACCTTATATAAATAACCATATGATTTATTAATATTTGGAATAATCAGACAAATAAATTTTCATTTAATAACTTGCTCAGCTAAGGATTTTATTTTAAATAAATAATTAATTTTAAACTAATTTTAAATAGAATATCTTTAGTGACCAAAATAATTAAATAGGTTAGTTAGACAAATAATATTTCTATAATCCAATATTTTAGAATTATCTAATAAATTTAGAAGAGGTATATGTAAATCCTCTATTTCTCTGTTTTATTTTTGTACTACATATATATACACATTCAAAAAAATAATTTTGTCACTGTAAAACTTAATATATATATATATATATATCCTTTTATCTGGTTTATTGTATATATATATAAATATATAAAAATCCTTACTGCACATATACAGTATCGTAAAAATCAATCTTAAACAAGTTATACCTTGATTTCATCCTAACCGGAATCAAAAATCGCGTAGAACCCAAGCTTCCCTCACTGTCTAGTTGACCATAACCTACCCGAGCGGCCTCTAAGTTGCATGTCAAACTCGCAGCCACCTCCCGAGGCTCCCCTCCTACACTTCAGCACCACCGTGGACTCCGCCTAAACGAAACAAAATCGTCTCCAGTCACCCTCACTCCATCGCCTCGCATGCTCACCAGGCCATACGCGCGAGCTCGCAGTCGTTCTCGAAGTCTTCCCCATAGCTTCGACCTCCAACCTCTCATGCACCCTCAAAAACATCGGCCACTACTCCTCTGCGACGTACCCCAAACTTCACCAGTCTCCTTCTTACCACACTCACAAATTTTCGTACCGACAACGAATCGCGCCTCCCCCATCATCATCACCCACAAAATCACCATCGGCATGAGTTGCGCTTGGCTTCGATTGAAGTCGCCTGGACCCGAGAGATAACTCGATCGATTGACCTCCTTTTTTTTCTGCAGCCATCATTAATTTCGAAACAATTGGGGAATAAACGCGGCTCGATCGAAGTTAAGAGGATTCACGAATAAATTTGGGGATGGGGAAAAATGAACCGAGGTTTAGTAATTTGCTTTCGTGAATTTTGGTTTCCTCCCTTCAAGGTTAGAAATGGGTCGGGAATAAAATATAGGGTGGAGAAGCTTCCTGAGAACGCTTTGTGGATAAAAATATCTTTACTATCTTATTTTAATTTTTTTTAATTATTATTATCTTAAATAAAACTTCCAAAATGCGTCATCGATTGCTACTAAAATTTTTGAACTCCTCTTAAAGAATGCTGTGAGGCGATTATAAAGCTTTACCCGTATTCCAAACACAATGGGACGTGTTTCGGAGGTTATTTTGATCGTATGTGCGGTTTACAAAAGAAAACAATCAATTTAGGATTTAATCGATTAAAACAATTTCTAAGCGTTTTGAGCTGCCAGGGTCAAATGACAATTTCGATTGCTACGAAAATTGAAATCCGATAATAACTAACTATTACGGATTCAATGGAACTGGTTTCGTCGAATTCCGAGACTGTGCCTCGGAAGGCTGTTTTTAAATTCAATTTAAACGATATATTTTCAAAATTGAACAAATCACCTTTAAATTAAATTTCAACCATTCCATTATCTTTAGTATCATCATTATAAATTTTATAAGCCTTCACATTATTTTAACAGGCTTAGAAATTTCAGATTCAACAATTTACCCTATTTCAAATTATATAATTCAATAATTTAATTATCAAGTAAATATTTATGTTTGAAATTCAAGTTTAAAATTAACCTTTAAATGTTTTTTAGAATCAACTAATTATTCCAATTTAAATTGTTAGAAATTCCGGGTCGTCACATTCCTCCCCCCTTAAAAGAATTTCGTCCCCGAAATTACTAGTTACGAAGAATGGTCCAAACCCGTTTACTTTTTCCCAAAACCAAAATGTTATCAACTTGCCACAAAATCTTTTATTAAAGATTCACTACAACCTCAACCAACTTCCAAAACCCTTCATAGTTCCCAACAACATAACTTACCTCGTTTATTCAAATTTAATTTAAATTTCAAATTTAAATTATCACAACTTTCTCAAAAATTTTCTAACTCTCTAAATTTCCGAAAATTTTTGTCAACGTCTCCTTTGCGCGGCTAGCTCGGTACTACTACAAAAGGCCTCTAGGGGCTCCCAAATTCCAAAAAGAAAACAAAAGCCAAGTGGCTACATCAAAAACCCAATCCAATATCATACAGAATCACAATACGTACCTTTCAGTCGGGCAATTCAAATTTATCTTTTAGAACCAAATCCAATTTCCTTTTTCCTTTATAACACCTGCATATTCTATTTAACAACAATATCCAATCGAAATCTTTCAAATCATTGTATACATTTTCTTACAGAAGCCTTCACATTCTTCTATTCAACTTACTTTCCACCGTTTCATATGAATTCAATTTATTTTCGATTTCTAATATGGAGTTATATCTTTCTTTTAAACTGATTCACATTAGTTTCATTTACTAGTTTATTTTAAGTTCCCATTTGAAATTGTTTTGTCGTTAACCAAATTTTTCAAAAATTTTCTAACTCCCAAAATTTTCAGAAAATTTTGGTAGAGTCTCCTTTGTACGGAGGAGCTTTTGCAATTTGACAATAGATATAAATATATATACATCGACCCACCCGGTCGGAAAAAGCAAAAACAGTTCATATTTCCTATTTTTATTGCGTAGGCGTACCTTACTTAGCAATTTAAGCAAGCATCTTATAAATTTTAGCAATTAGCATACCCCAAATCTAGCCAAACGGCTTCCCTGTACCTGTACTTACTTAATTTAAATACGTAAGTGTCATACATAGAAAATCTATTAACATTTCTCTTACTTTTAATAGCTAAACACAAGCATTACATAAATAACAAGCACCAAACACTTCCAATAAGCAATTTATATGTTTTAAAGCACATCTAATTGTTTCCAACCAAATTTATATCCCTTTTCATTCAATTTTAATGGTTTACCCACAATTACTTGCATTCAACTCATTTTAAGCGAAACAATCTCATATTCACTTCAACTGATTCAAAAATCAATTATATCGCTTCCCCTAATTCATAGCATTTAATTTGATTAAATCTCGCTTACGTTAAACGAAAATCATTTCTACGCAATTTGATAATATCCATGTGAATAATTAATTATTTAAGTTTTATAACCAATTAAAATTGATTCCAACTCAGTTTTATTTAATTCAATTCCATTTTAATTTATTCATAATGTGACGCCCCACCTCTGTACCCACGCTAGCCAAGAACACTACGGTGTAATGCTGTCAACTAGCACGGAGGATAAGGCTGTTGAGGAGCGACCATCTGTATAATTGCTTTGTGCGAGTACCGATATGCCAGATAAAAATATAACTTTTCATCTCAAGAGGAAATCCGACATACCGACACAAACTCAAAGCTACTACACAGTGGCTATAAAGGTCTTCAGAAACAAATATAGAAATAAACATAACACAAATCAGTCACAGACAATTCATATCACAAAGGCGGAAATAGATATGAATATAACACTAACACATGAAAGTGTATATCAGAGTAGTGGTCAAAAAGATCCACAATATCAAAAAGAATAGATACAAGTGCTAGATAAAAGAATAAGTACACATTATAGAGTCTGTATCTCAAATGTATACAACAAAAACTACTAATCTAAGTAGTTAGCCAAAAGTCAGATGATGGTCCGATAAGGAGTCAAGCAGAAGCACCTGTAAAATCTCAGTCTAACCCGAGTATTATTTAAGAAGAAAACAATAAACAGATCAGTCTAGCTATAAATATCAGATGAAGTGATATATAATAAGAGATATGACATAAACATATAATAGTCACAAGGCCAAGCTGTGATAAATAAGTAATTGAAAATCAACGAGAGATTAATCAATATCACAATAATCTACTCAAGAAAAAAAGGAATGTCATACTCCTAATTTCATTCACCAAGCCACAATAAATGACATATATATATATATATCAATGCCCATCGTAAAAGTTGGTGAAACATAAGTTCCAGAAATCAACACACGAAATCCAAAAATCAAAATAAAAAGGAACAACGACGTAGTACAGCGGGACATCCGATGAACCAAATCACAATCAAAGGGAACAACGACGTCGTACAGCGGGACTTCCGATGAACCAAAACACAATCAAAGGGAACAACGACGTCGTACAGCGAGACATCCGATGAACCAAAACACAATCAAAGGGAACAACGACGTCGTACAGCGAGACATCCGATGAACCAAAACCTCTAAGACATTGCTCAATGCTAGTCTAAAACATAAAATGATCGTCATGATCAAAGAGAAGTGTCGATTCAGTAAGCTAGTAAATATATGAGCTTAGCTTCATGTCCCATAACCACTAGCTTAACTTAAATATTTACGAACAAATTGTAGATCTCCACTAGAAAATTGTCACAAGTGGTTCAATCGAACAAGTCCAAAAATTAACCAACGAAGTAAACGCAAGCGTTTCATACCACTTGTTTTACTAAGTCGTTTAATTAGATTTCTCATACGAGTGAGGTAAAGGTTTGTATATACTAATAGATTGGAAAACGGTTTTATAAACGAATTTGGTATTAAATCGTTTGAGGAAAGAGTTTTGATATTTACTACTAGTATAGAAAACCTTTATATTTTTAAAGTGACAAATCATAGAAGTGATTGTAGAAACAATCGGGCATCAAAATTCACATTCGAAGACGTGAATAAAATCCAAAGAAATCGATATAAAATCCATCAAAGTGGATATATCTAAAATTCCCAAAGAAAAGGTCATCAAAGTCAATAATAAATGACAACAACAAAAGGGAGACAACACGAATCGATTAAAGTTGGATATTCAAACGAATTAGCAATATAGGCTAATCTGGCAAATAGTAGCAGGTCGGTCGACCGGACTCCCTGAGTCGGTCGACCGAACCAGAGGTTGGAAGTGCTCGGGGCACCAGGTCGGTCGACCGGCCCAGGGGGCTCGGTCGGCCGAAGCCTGTAACCAGCACTTCCAAACAGAGGCAGGAAGTGCTTGGACTACAGGTCGGTCGACCGGCCCAGGGGGCTCGGTCGGCCGAACCTGTATACTTGCACTTCCTTCCCTATTTCAAAGGAGGTGCAAATCCCGACCAAATTGCAATCGCACGAGCAACGGCGCTAAGGGTTTATGCCAATCGACTACCCGGCCCTATAAGCTCCTCGATGCATCACCAAAAACATGTTCAAACATCAAAGTTAGGATTTTTAACGAATTGAACTCAAAACACTAAAAATTGGAATATTCACAAAAGCAATCCAAATCAAAATCAAATGCACATGAATAAGTGTTAGGAATTCATACCTAACAATAGAAGAGAATTATAAGCATAGATGTGAGATTAAAAATCTCACCTTTTTACACAAAAACAAAGGAGAAGAAGCACAAATGCAAGGAATCAACCAACTACACTCCACTTCAACACTACAAGCTTCAATCTAGAATCAAAGCAAGTATTTCCTAAGTTAGGGTTAGGAAATTACTGAAATTGAAGAGGAGAAGAGATGGAGAAGATGGAGATGAACTTACCAATGGATTCCCTTTGATTTTGGAGCAGGAATCAAGCTTTGCAAAGGAAACTAGGGCTTGGAATTTCCTAATTCTTTTTCCTTTCCCCCATTTCAGTTTTTTACTTAAGAAATGAAATGAAATGAGAGTGAATGGAGAGGAGAGGGTTGAAGTATAGGGGTTAAGTGGGTTTAGTTAGCTAGTGGGCTGAACCCAAACCCAAAACCCAACTAGAAAACTTAGCCAATTACGACTTACTCCAAACATATCAAAGATTATACTCAAAAAGATCGCAAACGGCATTTTGAACTCAATGGGGGTGGTCTCGAGTCCCAATTCGACTGTTTGCAAAAAGTAGCTTTTCGGACCAAAATCCGACGAACGATAAAATATTTAAATAAAATATTTAAATATAAAATCGATAACTATGCGGGTTGTTACAGACTCCCCTCCTTAAAGGAATTGCGTCCTCGCAATACTTAAGAGGAAAATAAGAAGTAACAACCATGGAAGCATATCAACACAAAAGAAAATTGAAATAAGAAGTTCACCATAAAGAGCACGAAGGAGTAAATCCGAAAGTTTTCGTTCGATGAATTCTCAAGATTTCACATGAGAAATCCTTAGGATTTGAGAACCATTGAACTTCTATCAAAAAGAATATCTTTATATCGAAGGCGCTCAACCTCCGAAGCAATGATGCGAATAGAATGTTGCTCAAAAGTCAAATTTGGTAGAACTTCAATTTCCACAATATTACCGGGCTCAAGAATGAAAACCGGAATCCCTAAGGCATTTCCGTAGATGAAAGACGTGGGGAACGTCAAGAATAGCAGAAAATTGAGCCGGTGCAACGACGTGGTATAATAACCGTACGCCCGAGAAACTAGAAACTCAAATAATTTGGGACTTCAGCGTAGTACAAAAACGACACTCCCGATGAACCAAAGCAAAGACATTGATGTAGTACAACGGAACATCCAATGAATCAAATAGCAAAGACATTGATGTAGTACAACGGTACATCCAATGAATCAAAAGGAAAGACATTGATGTAGTACAACGGTACATCCAATGAATCAAATAGCAAAGACATTGATGTAGTACAACGGTACATCCAATGTATCAAATAGCAAAGACATTGATGTAGTACAACGGTACATCCAATGAATCAAAAGGAAAGACATTGATGTAGTACAACGGTACATCCAACGTATCAAATAGCAAAGACATTGATGTAGTACAACGGTACATCCAATGCATCAAATAGCAAAGACATTGTTGTAGTACAACGGTACATCCAATGAATCAAATAGCAAAGACATTGATGTAGTACAATGGTACATCCAATGTATCAAATAGCAAAGACATTGATGTAGTACAACGGTACATCCAATGAATCAAATAGCAAGGACATTGATGTAGTACGATGGTATATCCAATGAATCAAAAGGAAAGACATTGATGTAGTACAAAGGTACATCCAATGTATCAAATAACAAAGACATTGATGTAGTACAACGGTATATCCAGTGAATCAAAAGGAAAGACATTGATGTAGTACAACGGTACATCCAATGTATCAAATAGCAAAGACATTGATGTAGCACAACGGTACATCCAATGTATCAAATAGCAAAGACAATGATGTAGCACAACGGTACATCCAATGTATCAAATAGCAAAGACATTGATGTAGTACAACGGTACATCCAATGAATCAAAAGGAAAGACATTGATGTAGTACAACGGTACATCCAATGAATCAAATAGCAAAGACATTGATGTAGTACATCGGTACATCCAATGTATCAAATAGCAAAGACATTGATGTAGTACATCGGTACATCCAATGAATCAAAAGGAAAGACATTGATGTAGTACAAAGGTACATCCAATGAATCAAAAGGAAAGACATTGATGTAGTACAACGGTACATCCAATGAATCAAAAGGAAAGACATTGATGTAGTACAACGGTACATCCAACGAATCAAATAGCAAAGACATTGATGTAGCACATCGGTACATCCAATGTATCAAATAGTAAAGACATTGATGTAGTACAACGGTACATCCAATGAATCAAAAGGAAAGACAATGATGTAGTACAACGGTACATCCAATGAATCAAATAGCAAAGACATTGATGTAGTACAACGGTACATCCAATGTATCAAATAGCAAAGACATTGATGTAGTAAAACGGTACATCCAATGTATTAAATAGCAAAGACATTGATGTAGTACAACGGCACATCCAATGAATCAAGAGGAAAGACATTGATGTAGTACAACGGTACATCCAATGTATCAAATAGCAAAGACATTGATGTAGTACAACGGTACATCCAATGAATCAAAAGGAAAGACATTGATGTAGTACAATGGTACATCCAGTGAATCAAATAGCAAAGACATTGATGTAGTACAACGGTACATCCAATGTATCAAATAGCAAAGACATTGATGTAGTACAACGGTACATCCAATTTATCAAATAGCAAAGACATTGATGTAGTACAACGGTACATCCAATGAATCAAAAGGAAAGACATTGATGTAGTACAACGGTACATCCAATGTATCAAATAGCAAAGACATTGATGTAGTACAACGGTACATCCAATGAATCAAAAGGAAAGACATTGATGTAGTACAACGGTACATCCAATGAATCAAAAGGAAAGACATTGATGTAGTACAACGGTACTTCCAATGTACCAAATAGCAAAGACATTGATGTAGTACAACGGTACATCCAATGAATCAAATAGCAAAGACATTGATGTAGTACAACGGTACATCCAATGAATCAAAAGGAAAGACATTGATGTAGTACAACGGTACATCCAATGAATCAAAAGGAAAGACATTGATGTAGTACAACGGTACATCCAATGTATCAAATAGCAAAGACATTGATGTAGTACAACGGTACATCCAATGTATTAAATAGCAAAGACATTGATGTAGTACAACGGTACATCCAATGAATCAAATAACAAAGACATTGATGTAGTACAACGGTACATCCAATGTATCAAAAAGCAAAGACATTGATGTAGTACAACGGTACATCCAATGCATCAAATAGCAAAGACATTGATGTAGTACAACGGTACATCCAATGCATCAAATAGCAAAGTCTTGGTTCCCCTCCAGGAATCACAAGAATAAAAGTATCGAAAATAAAGAATTTCTTTTAAATAATCTTCTTTCCTAAAAAGTTAAAACTTTCAAAATTACATTTATCATTATGTAATAATCATTCTAGAAAAATTTACTATTTTCAAGTTAATATACTGTGTCTGATTGTCTCATCAAAGCGTTTAGGAAATTCCTATCGATAACGTTGATCAAGCACATCGACCAAAATTCTTAAAGCACTAAATGGGAAATACAATCACAAAATCGTATTCTATATGATAAACATGTTTCTAAAAACTTTTAAGAATATTCTTTGTTCATTTTAAGAACAAAAATCAAATTGTACTTGTAAATAAATCTTATGAAAAAGATTTTCAAAATTTTTAAATTACTATTTTCATCCAAAATCAATAAATACAAGAATGGTCTCATCGAAATATTCATAGAATATTCGATTTATAAAGTGGATGAAATAAGCTGGACAAATTGAATGACGTAATAAGTCATTCATAAGAATCATAACGAGTGCGGAATGCGGTAAGTGGAATGCCATCTTCCGCAACTCGTAGCAAATGAAAATTGGTGGTAAGGTCAAACTGAAAAGACCTTAGCACTACACAAAAGATTACTTAGGTGATAATCCTAAGACAAGCTCAAAGATTCCGAAAAATTGCTCTAACTACATGAATGAGAGAAATAACACTTTCCTTACAAGTGGGCTTAAGGAATAAAATGATGCCATCAAGTTGGAATCAAAATCATAAAGAAAAAATAGAAATCTGCTTAACAGATTGAAAATGTTGAAGATGAATAGTCCACTCGAAAAATAGGATATGGGCTTCACAATGATTAGGCCGATCCTTTCAAAAAATCAATTCCGGAGCCTAAGTAAAAATATCGGCTCGGAAAGAAATGTCTCATAAAATAATTTTGACATCAAATAAAAGCGAATTGAGTGTTGCAGATCTACCATCCGGATTCGCAATCCTCAAAGAAGTCAACAAGCCCAATATATTCAAAGAAAAAGAATCGACAAGTTCTTTTGGTATAAAATAGTGAGATGGAACCCATATCAAAAAGAACTCAAATAAGAAGATCACGAAATAAAACAATGCCATCAAGGATTGAATGAAAATACCTTGACGAAGAGAAGTGTTACCAGGAGCTTGCACAATATTCAGCTCTCCCTCTCTCCTGCTTTGAAGAATGGGACATGAAGATATAAGATGACCCGAACTTTTGCAATAACGGCAAAAGAGAGGTTTCGGACACTCCTTTGCACAGTGATCCGTGGAACCACAATTGTAGCATCGTCCACGACTAGAGATAGGAGACTTTGCTAACGGAGTTTGTTGCTTCCCTTTCTTATTAGAATCGGGGCCTTTGAATTTGATAGGCCTCTTCAAGTTATTGTCGAAGTTCCGTTGGGCATGCACAACTTCAACATCACCTTCATTATCGGCCTCTTCAAGACGAAGAGCGATATCAATAAGCTGATCAAATGAAACCTCAAGTTTCAGGAGTAATGGCTTCTTAAGATTCTTATTCAAGCCATAGACAAATCTCTGATTTTTCTTCATCGAGGTATTAATATACTCAATCCCGTATTTAGAAAGAGATTTGAAAGATGCGACATAGTCTGTCACAGAAGATTCACCTTGAACAAGGTCAATAAAACGCCGGGCCAAAGTTACTTTTTCAGCCTCCGGCACAAATTTCAATTCGAATCTTCCTCGGAATTGCTCCCAAGTAAGATCTGCTTCAATGATTTCGGAAACCAAGAGCTCATACCAATCTAATGCTCTTTCTTGTAGCATGCTAGAAGCCACTTGGACTCGGTGTAGATCAATAAGGTTCATGCGAGAAAAGATGCGATCGCATGATTTGAGCCAAGCTTGAATTTCAATAACACTCTCGGATCCCCTGAATGGCCCTCCACCCAAATCGGTGTAGTCTCTGCACAAGCGTGCAAAACCGGATCTGGGATGAGTACGCTCTGGAGTAGGACCGGCTGCTTGAGCGTTCTTAACAAGATCTAGAAGTTGCTGGGCAAACATAAATTCTTCATCCTGGGGAGTAGCACTAGATTGACCGGCGCTGGGACGACCAGATCTAACCATTTTTCTTCTTTAAGACAGAAAGAAAGAAGAGGAAAAAGTTATTCTCAAAATAAATTTCAATCAATTCTTGATAGATAAAACAATGAATCCTAAAAGAAAGTAGGATAGAACGGTACGAACACCCGAATAAAATCCTAAAGCACAACTCCTAAGAAAGACTTAGGACGATGATCCTTGTTATAATATTCCATATTGTTTCGAAGTTTGGCTCCGATACCAAGCAGTGACGCCCCACCTCTATACCCACGCTAGCCAAGAACACTACGGTGTAATGCTGTCAACTAGCACGGAGGATAAGGCTGTTGAGGAGCGACCATCTGTATAATTGCTTTGTGCGAGTACCGTTATGCCAGATAAAAATATAACTTTTCATCTCAAGAGGAAATCCGACATACCGACACAAACTCAAAGCTACTACACAGTGGCTATAAAGGTCTTCGAAAACAAATATAGAAATAAACATAACACAAATCAGTCACAGACAATTCATATCACAAAGGCGGAAATAGATATGAATATAACACTAACACATGAAAGTGTATATCAGAGTAGTGGTCAAAAAGATCCACAATATAAAAAAGAATAGATACAAGTGCTAGACAAAAGAATAAGTATACATCATAGAGTCTGTATCTCAAATGTATATAACAAAAACTACTAATCTAAGTAGTTAGCCAAAAGTCAGATGATGGTCCGATAAGGAGTCAAGCAGAAGCACCTGTAAAATCTCAGTCTGACCCGAGTATTATTTAAGAAGAAAATAATAAACGGATCAGTCTAGCTATAAATATCAGATGAAGTGATATATAATAAGAGATATGACATAAACATATAATAGTCATAAGGCCAAGCTGTGATAAATAAGTAATTGAAACTCAACGAGAGATTAATCAATATCACAATAATCTACTCAAGATAAAAAGGAATGTCATACTCCTAATTTCATTCACCAAGCCACAATAAATGACATATATATATATCAATGCCCATCGTAAAAGTTGGTGAAACATAAGTTCTAGAAATCAACACACGAAATCCAGAAATCGCAATAAAAAGGAACAACGACGTCGTACAGCGGGACATCCGATGAACCAAAACACAATCAAAAGGAACAACGATGTCGTACAGCGAGACATCCGATGAACCAAAACACAATCAAAGGGAACAACGACATCCGATGAACCAAAACCTCTAAGACATTGCTCAATGCTAGTCTAAAACATAAAATGATCGTCATGATCAAAGAGAAGTGTCGATTACAGTAAGCTAGTAAATATATGAGCTTAGCTTCATGTCCCATAACCACTAGCTTAACTTAAATATTTACGAACAAATTGTAGATCTCCACTAGAAAATTGTCACAAGTGTTTCAATCGAACAAGTCCAAAAATTAACCAACGAAGTAAACGCAAGCGTTTCATACCACTTGTTTTAGTAAGTCGTTTAATTAGATTTCTCATACGAGTGAGGTAAAGGTTTGTATATACTAATAGATTGGAAAACGGTTTTATAAACGAATTTGGTATTAAATCGTTTGAGGAAAGAGTTTTGATATTTACTACTAGTATAGAAAACCTTTATATTTTTAAAGTGACAAATCATAGAAGTGATTGTAGAAACAATCGAGCATAAAAATTCACATTCGAAGACATGAATAAAATCCAAAGAAATCGATATAAAATCCGTTAAAGTGGATATATCTAAAATTCCCAAAGAAAAGGTCATCAAAGTCGATAATAAATGACAACAACAAAAGGGAGACAACACGAATCGATTAAAGTTGGATATTCAAACGAATTAGCAATATAGGCAAATCTGGCAAATAGTAGAAGGTCGGTCGACCGGACTCCCTGAGTCGGTCGACCGAACCAGAGGTTGGAAGTGCTCGGGGCACCAGGTCGGTCGACCGGCCCAGGAGGCTCGGTCGGCCGAAGCCTGTAACCAGCACTTCCAAACAGAGGCAGGAAGTGCCTGGACTACAGGTCGGTCGACCGGCCCAGGGGGCTCGGTCGGCCGAACCTGTATACTTGCACTTCCTTCCCTATTTCAAAGGAGATGCAAATCCCGACCAAATTGCAATCGCACGAGCAACGGCGCTAAGGGTTTATGCCAATCGACTACCCGACCCTATAAGCTCCTCGATGCATCACCAAAAACATGTTCAAACATCAAAGTTAGGATTTTTAACGAATTGAACTCAAAACACTAAAAATTGGAATATTCACAAAAGCAATCCAAATCAAAATCAAATGCACATGAATAAGTGTTAGGAATTCATACCTAACAATAGAAGAGAATTATAAGCATAGATGTGAGATTAAAAATCTCACCTTTTTACACAAAAACAAAGGAGAAGAAGCACAAATGCAAGGAATCAACCAACTACACTCCACTTCAACACTACAAGCTTCAATCTAGAATCAAAGCAAGTATTTCCTAAGTTAGGGATAGGAAATTACTGAAATTGAAGAGGAGAAGAGATGGAGAAGATGGAGATGAACTTACCAATGGATTCCCTTTGATTTTGGAGCAAGAATCAAGCTTTGCAAAGGAAACTAGGGCTTGGAATTTCCTAATTCTTTTCCCTTTCCCCCATTTCAGTTTTTTACTTAAGAAATGAAATGAAATGAGAGTGAATGGAGAGGAGAGGGCTGAAGTAGAGGGGTTAAGTGGGTTTAGTTAGCTAGTGGGCTGAACCCAAAGCCAAAACCCAACTAGAAAACGTAGCCAATTAAGACTTACTCCAAACATATCAAAGATATACTCAAAAAGATCGCAAACGGCATTTTGAACTCAATGGGGGTGGTCTCGAGTCCCAATTCGACTGTTTGCAAAAAGTAGCTTTTCGGACCAAAATTCGACGAACGATAAAATATTTAAATAAAATATTTAAATATAAAATCGATAAATATGCGGGTTGTTACACACAATCATTTTATTTAGCTCGACACATTCAATGCTTGTGTACTACTAACCATTCCCAAATTAATTTAAATCGAGCTTTTATTCAATGGGCTTTTATCCTTATTCGAAGCCAAGCTTTCATAAAATTTAAACTTAGGTTAATTACTTCAATCTATTTCCACCTCAACTTAAGTTCACTTCCATTAAATTTGATTCTCATCAAATCAAATCCCATTAAATTTAATTAGCCCATCCACTATAATCTTAAATTTAATTCACCTTCTCAATTCATCAAAGTAATATCCAACACATACTTAACTCATTTACACTTCAAATTAATATGCTACCGAACTCAAGTTCGGTGTGATAATCCAATTCCAATCACAACTTTGATTTAGTTTTTTTTTCTTTTTTTAATCAGACTTCATCCATTTATTTTATAATCCCAGTAACCCTTTTTAAATTTTAAATTTACTTATTTAATTGAATTTCGAATTTATTTTATTAATACATGGTCATTCTCAATTTATTTTTATTCACTTGGGTTTTGTTTGCAACCCAAACCATTTTTATTATAATCCACTTTCATTTCGTTCAACAACACTTTCGTTTTATCAAATTTACTTGCAAATTACACTATATATTATTCAAATCACACTTGAATTTTATGTGTAATTCAAACCATCGCTATTTCGATCCAACTCTATTTATTTTTATTTACATCTCCTCTTATTTAATTCATTATCAAACCCAAGTCGAATTCTATTCACAATTTGAATTCATTTCCAACTTCATTATTAACTTACAATCCATTTTATTTAACCGAGTTAAATTTTATTAACATACTCAATCAAGTAATTATTTTGTTAATTAACTTACTTCCAACTTCCAAATCAATATGCGATTTTATTTCAAAGAATCGCTTCATTTAAATTTCCCGAGTCCAATTTTATTTTATAATTCCAGTTTAAAATCCCCTTTTACTTTAAAATTTAGGAATGCCTTCAAATTCAGACAATATAATTAAAATAGCTTTTTATAAAAATATTTCTTATAACTCGATGTCTCAACCAGTCCATCCTTGTTCTCACAGAAATTCAGTCATACGTTGATCAGGCGTAGGACTGAAAATCGATAAGTACGTGGTAAACTTGTTTTCAACACCCAGTGAAAATACTTGGAAAACAATTTTATTGAAATTATCGAAAACAGTTTTTTTTTTTTTTTGAAAATAGGGGAAATATCTTTAGTGAGGATGCTTTGGAAATCATCACCCTCATTCCATGGTCACAGTTACATACCAGGGTTACGTTGCGGTCGCAACAAAAGTCCATGTAACTGCAGGCTCTCCGCGGCACTCTCGATTACGCCATGGAACCCACACAACAGATCACAGTTACATCTAGGGTTACGTTGCCGTTGCAGCAAAAGTCCATGTAACTGCAGGCTCTCCGCGGCACTCTGATTTCTCTATCGAAATGAAACTTCTCCACTCCTACATAGGTCGCAATCTACCAAGATAAACTCAAACGCAGACTGTTGGCTCTCAGCGGCACACACGACTTTCGCAATGTTACCATAGGTCGCAGTTACATCCTGGGTTACGTTGCAGTCACAACAAAAGTCCATGTAACTGTTGGCTCTCCGCGGCACACACAACTTACACTATGGTAAACTCAACTCATAATCCTCAGGAACTAGTTTTGTCCGGACTCCTCACAGGATCAACTTTAGAACCCCCTTGGGGCTCAAGGCAGCACCACCCGGTGGCACTCCTGAGAAGTCCATTTCAAGGGAGAGCCTTTTTCCCCAGAGTCATCATCAAAACATTTTATACTATACATATATAGTATCTTCAAATCATACACCTAGTATGATATTATACAAAGCTCCTTTACACAAAATCGATTATCCCAAAATCGATAATTCTCAAAATAGGCTTTCCAAAACTCAATATTGATTTTTTTCCCAAAAATCAAAAGCCTTTCTCAAAATCCTCATAAGATCCTTTATATATATTCAGATATATATATATATATAAATTTTTTAAAACTTTGGATCCTTACCTTCTTGTATAAAACACCTTTTATACTCCAAACACTCTCAAAAACCATAGAAATATCCAATTTCCATCTTTATTCATTTCATATTTCTCAAAATATTCTTTCGGTTCAAAAGAACCATTTCATATTCCTTATTCACCTTTACATTAATCCCCATTTGGATTATTACTTCAATCCTTATCTCAGTTGGGTACTTAATCAATAATAGTTTGAACTCCGACCAATTTAGAAAAATAACTTGAAAATTTTAAAAATAGGTAAGTAGTTGAAAAATAATTGTAAAATAGTTAACTAATTATAAAATAGTTGGAAAATAGTTAAATAGTTATAGAAATCTTAATAATTGCAAAATAGTTGTAAATTAGTAAATAATTTGTAACATAGTTAAAATATAGTAATAAGTTCAGGAAACAGTTGAAAAAATGTTAAATTGTTCCAAAATAATTGTAAAATAAGTATAAAATAACTTGGCTTTAAGAAAGAAAGGTTGTATATATTTAATAGCTTAGAAAAATAAGTTCATATTAAGACAATTTATATTGAAAATAGCCCAGAGTCAAAACTGTTCACTTCCCCAACAATTCAATTTAAATAATCTTCAATTTCCATTGAAATCGATTTAACTCCAATTCAAGTTGAATCAATCATGATTTCTTTTCCAATTCAAATTAAATTCTATTTGATCTTTAAACTTGTATAACTTTAATTATAATTTCAATTTTACAATTACTATTTGAAATCAATTACATTCACATTTTGCTTTTAACTCGGAATTATACATTTTATTTAGTCAATATTTTTATTATTCCATAAACATTTAATCAAGGTTCCAGAGTTTAAACAAATTTCCAAAATTTCAATATCACCATAGAATTCAACTATATCCAAAATTCTTTGGCAAATTCAAATATCTCTTTTGAATTTCAAAACCAAACCCAGTTCACAAACAATTCCAATTTAAAATAATTTGGTAGCAATTTCTCTTCTAGAAACTCGAAAATAAACTTCTATAATGCTGCAGTCATCGTCAACGTTATTTTCCAGTGACCAAAAGAGTTCAATGTTTTTATCTCTTTAAAACATTTTCAATTTTTTTTTTTATTTCAAATCTCCCAGATTTCAAATTCAACGCAAAAATATTTTTGAAATAATACTATTACTTTTTTTTTCAAAACCTTCGGAAACCACTTCCAAATCCTAAGGAATTTTAAATTTTCCCAAATAAAAAATTCAAAATTTCCAATCCATCCAATTCATATTTAAACATTACTCTGGAATTTACATCTTACTTTATTTTCAAATATTCTCTGGAATTCTATTCCAAATTATAATCTCATTTATTTATGAAGTTTATTTCAATTTATAATTTACATTTACAATTTATATTTCAAATTCCTTTTTGATTTTAAACCAAATCCACTTTAATTACAATTCCAAAGTTATTCTAATTACTTTGGACTAATATCCATCCAATTGAATCCACTTCAATTTCAATCATTACAATTCTATCCAAATCTTCCATTTAAATTTTAGAACTTATACATCTTCAATCCCAAATTCAATTAATTCAAATCGGGTTCAATTTGAATGATTTCAATTCCAACTTCAAATTTAAACCATCTCGAATCATATAAATTCGAGTTAAATTCTCAAGGTGTAACAACTCGCAGATTTAACCGGTTTTAGTAACGTATTTAACTGAATATTTTGTAAAGTTTTAAACGATAAAATTTTGAAATATAATTTTTACATTTGAAATGCGTCTAATTAAACATAGCAACTGGTAAATTTTCGTCCGAAAACATGAAAGTTTATTTCGTGTGCAAATTCACTTTAATTTAATCAGTTAAAAAGTAATGAAAATAAAACGTTTTTGGAACCTAAATATTTTTAAATAGAAAAATTCTAAACAATCTTCTGAGCAAACGCTATTTTTTGTTTTTCCAAATTCGGACATCTTTAGCTTCGTCGATCTTATTTTCCTACATTTTTCATGCATTTTCCGCTAGTATAAAAATTCGAAATTTTATAATCCAATCGAACCACTGATATCCATATACCGTTTAGAGCGTCTCATCGTGCTGATCTCTACGATATGGAGTCCGGTGTACGCTGCACTTTGCGTAACGGTCAACCGTATCGGTATTCGTCCGAGGTTTTGGGTTCTTTATAACCATTCCATTGATTACTGTGAAACAAACAGCCATCTACTCTATTTATTACCATAATTCGATAATTTGACTTTTGCTCTACCCAAGGTTAAATTTATAACTGATGGTTCATTGCTTTGGTTACCGGTTACTGTACTTGAAATTACATAATAAGTTATATGGTTTCGAGGCAGCATCTTCATCATACTTAGAAATGAAAAGGTTCGATCATTTCCTGTATTTTTCTCAACCACTTCACACAATATCGTTCATTGCAAATTAAAGACAAAAAAAAATGAAAGTTAGTTGCCTGTTCATTTGATCTTCCTCCTGCCGCCTTCCTTTTGTTCATGCACGTTTCCTGATGCTTTTCCCACCTGTGTTCACGCAGCCGCCATCTCTTCTTCCTCCCGCGCATCTGCAGCCCGACCCCACCACATCCACCACCGAGCACAGCCGTGTTTTCACCTCCTCCGCCACCACCCATCGTCCCTGCCTGTAGTCGAGCCTACCCTCCAAATCTGCCATGTACACAGCCACAAACCCACCATCTTGGATCCTCTCTTCCCGGGCTAGTGCTCCACCGCCAAAACCCGAGACCCGCACCGCTACTCGACCGAGAACCGCCGCCGGTCACCGCCATCCCCGATAATGAGGTCTGCTTATTTCATGTATGTTGACCCTTCAAGTTTTGAATGAATATATGCTAAATAGTGAGTTGCGTTCATTTTCATATATGTTTGAGTTTCTTCAGTTTTTGACTGCATATATGCTTAAACAGTGATTTGTGGTCATTTTTAGTTTCACGTGGTTATTGACTCATGCAACCGCAAAACTTCCAGATCTATGGACTATAAAGCAATACAGGAATGTTAATTGTTAAAAATTCAAATGTATTTTATTGTTGATATCATATAAATAATATTCCCTGAAATCATCCCACTTATGTCTTTTAGGTACGTTAGAAACAGTTTAATTACTTTATTTCGAGTTGTTATTTCTATGCATAGATGAAAGGTATCTCTTCCTATGTATTCGACTCTTTACACTATTTAGTTAAAGAAGATAAATTAAACTAATTTTGTCACAAAGTATTTTTACTTAATAACATACTCACTGTTTTGTTATAGCCCAATAGGATAATATGTACACATAGGTTCTTTTCTAAACTTTTAGTTAGTGAAATTTTTCTGATATACTGACGTGATATTTTGTTTTTCAACTTATCCCCTCAATTTTTGTATCACGAAGCTAACCATTTCATGTAATTTAAAAAAAAAATATTGTTGTTCGTTTATTTTATTACTGTTTTGCGATCGCGTAACGTTGTCGTGCGCGATCGTATTTTTTTATTTCCGTTGTTCCGGTCTGTACGCGAACCGAATACTGCGTAACGTTGTACTCTAAAACTTTTTGATTTTGTTCACCCTTCTACACACCTCCGACGAGTGAACCGAGACCACCGTCGTGATGCGCTATGCAATACGGTCATGCCGGTACCTTCCGTTTTAGTCTTAACGCTTCCGTTCATCATACGATCGTGGACTTAACGGTGTCATTTCTGATCACCACGGGTCCATCGGTCAGGCGAAAGCTAGTCGATTTGTTCGTCTCATTTCCCTCTACATAATTTCTTTTGGTTGCATGTTCGAATTCATTATAGATTTTAAGTTATTAATATCTAAAGTTTTGAAAAAAATGTTATCAATTTAAAATAGTTTGCATGATACCTTTTATAATGCAGACGTGTTTTTTTTTCCACTATTTTATAAAGAGGCATGCACATTCTTTCTTTTCCCAACATTCCAAATGAACAACACCTCTTCCCTTAAACACATACTCACGCATGACGACAGCAGGGATCACGTATTCACATTTCACGTTTCTATTTTTCTTTTGTTAACGTGTAATCAATGTTTAGTGCGTACAAAATGAGTGTGAAAGTGCTTCACTTTTGCAAACAAACATAGAAGCATATAAACACATTTGCATTCATACATGCAAGCCATGACCCAAACATATGCAACATGTAGTACCCCTCTTCACATTCACAAGCATGCACTGCTATGTATTCATGCCTACTCACGCATATATGCCTGCTCAAGCATATTCACTTCCAAGCCTCCTATAAGTTTGTACAAGTTAAATAAAAGAGTTATTTATATACAAGGATGTTCATAAAATATATTAAACAGCGTACATAATTCGGGGCTGTCCCTTGCAATTGTAAGCATGATTTTGTTTATATATATCATATTGTTTATATTTTCGTGTGAAGTGATGGGATATACTTATAAGAGTATTTTATTATATGATAGTTTTTATTAATCAAAGTTTATGATATAAGTTATAACAGTAAAAGTTTATGAGCACATGTCTTATATCATTTGGTTAGTGTTATATGTCGGTGTATATATATATATATATTGTTACATATTATTTTACAAAGATATATACTAATAACTTTAATGATGATAATATATATAGATTTTTTTGAATATATGTTTTTTGAAAGTTGTTTAGAAAGTTTAATATAAATGGGTTAGGATATAAAAAATATATGATATTATATATATAATTATATGTAAGTTCACTCATACCATTTAGCTTCATCGACCCTTTTCTGAATTTATTCCATCAATTCATCTTTAACAGCTTTGCTCGTCGATTCGCGCCAATCTAGTTTATTCCGAAAGTCGTGCTTGCGATCCGTGACTCGACTTCGTTGTCTATTCATCTCTCTAGCCTCGAAAGGTGAGCAATCACTCATGATTAATATTCTTTTATTTATTAAATTTGATTTCAATTGGAACGACAATTGAAATATACTGCTGTTATTTATTGCACTGTTATTTATGTATCAGTTCACCTTTGACATCTGACACCGTTATCTGTTGTGAATGCAATAATAAATCCAGTTTGGTTGATAATTGATTGATTGATTGTTGTTTATATTGGATGTTAAATTGTAATGAATAAGTGATAAATATTATGAAATTGAATTTGACGCAGGATAGTTAAAATTTTGAATTGACATATGTGTTGAATTTGCTTAGTTAAATTTGTGTAATACGACCTTTAAACGTTAGATAAAAATTGACACGTAGAATTGGTTAATTACACCTTAAACCGTTGAATGTATGATTGTATAGGTTGATGTAATATGAAATTGAATAATTGATGTAAAGTGTAGAATTACATAGAATAATTAGTGTAATAATCTTTAATCTACATGAAATGATAGTGTAGATTCTAGAAATAATTATATTAATTTGCACAAACAACAATGTGAATTAATACGATTATTTCGGGATTATTTGAATTGATTATTGAATTGTGTTTGTTTGTTGTTATTGCTTGTTTATTTACTTTGACACCATCCCAGTTTTCACACTGCAAGTTCCCTTTGTTATGTTTGATTTTTGAATTGGAATTGGAATGGGGTTGAAAGGATAAATACCCAAAATGAACTTGACTTAGGATAGAGAATTTAATAAATTCGATTGGTCAATAATTTGATATAAAAATAAAATAATGATTTTTATTCGAGTAAAGAATAAGTTTTGAAATAAAGTTGGAATTTGAATTTTGATAGGAAAATGTAAAGATTGAAATATGAAGCAAATATTAACATAGTAATTGCTGAAAGGACATTGTTTGAAATTTAATTATTTAATAATTAAATTTGAAATTATAATTAAGTTTGGAATTATAATTAAGTTTGAAATTATTAAGTTGAATTTATAATTAAGTTGATATGATTTGATAATTAAGTTGAAATTATTAAGTTTTGAAATGATTTAATAATTGAGTTTGAATTTATAATTAAGTTGAAATTATTAAGTTTTGAAATTATTAATAATTAAGTTTGAAATTATTTAATAATTGAATAAGATTGAATTATTTTATAATTGAATAAAAAATGAATTCTTTGATAAGAGAAATTGAACTTTTGAATAAGTGAATTGGAACTTCGTAAATAATTGAAATTGAGTTTCTTTGTTAATTAAGTTTTGGAAATTATTTAAGTAAGTAAATAAGTGAAATTGAATTTCTTTAGCAAGAAATAAAATGTGATTTAATGAAATTATGTAAGACTTGTAATTTTGAGAATTTGATTTGACGAATCTAATTTAGTTAAATTAGAAGTTTTGATAAAATGAAGATGAACGTAAGTAATTGATTTAATGAATTGGGAATTAAGTAAAATTGTTTTGAATGATAAAGTAACTTAACGAATGAAATCGATAAATGAATTAAAATTGATTTGAGTGAAAATTAAACCATTTAATTGATTTCGGAATAAAACATTATATACGAACTTGAATCAATATTTGAATGGTTTAAATAAAAGTTGAAATCGAATTATAAGATTTTGAAATGGTAATTTGGAAGTTTTGAAACGTAAACTTTGGAAATTGATTTAGGAAGACAAACGAAATGTTGATTTATGAAATTCTAATTGAAATTGGATTTGATTTGGTTTTGAAATTTATTAAACGACCAATCGGTGTAAAAATTACGAAAGTTATTAAAGAAACCGGAATCGGTTATGGATATACTCTCTATCTAGACCGTAAACCACTTTAATAACTATACACGGAGTGATGATCCAGAATGAAGTGGTTGGAATGATGTACGTGATGACTGAAGAAAGAGAACGATAATGGATAGCCTTGACACTTGTGTCAAATTGGAAATGACTAAAATCAGGAGCCGTGCCGGGCCAAATGGGGTTAGCCACCTCGAGCGAACACACTTCTTCGTAACTACTATTCATTACTTGTGATTGATTGGTGCACCCTTGGAATTTCAGGAGTGTTGTTTCGCGGTGTTGCGATCGTTGTGGCGATGCGTTCTCACCAGTCCGGATCAGGCAAACGGTAGTTTCACTACCTTGGGTATTGCCTCACGTGCCTTGTCATACTTGTATCCCTATATACGCGACCAGTATGAATTTGTTTTGTGTTATACCTATGGAGTACTCCCTGATATCCCACTAGTTTACGGTGGAGTTTACAGTGCTGTATAGACTATGACATTTATATAAAATGTGTTAAGGGGGATAATGGTAACGCCTTAACACTATTTTGATATTTTATATCACTGATAGACATTATCTATTTAGCGTATATTACTACATAGTAGATAGTTTAACGGATCCTTAAAGGATGGTGATTCCAACATCCTTTGAGTTACTTGTATTTAAATTGTTATTTCACTTGAGTTGGATTTATTGATATGAGAATGTTAATCCTGACTCGAGTGTTTGTGTTTTGCTTTACGCTCGGGTCAGACTGAGTGTACCAGTATTCGAGACTCACCTTTGGAGTTGGAGCTTTGCTTGAAGATCCAGCAATCTATTATGCTTTCAGTATTCGATGATTCTAGTGATGTATTCTGATTTGTACCTGATGTACCGTATTATTCTTCTGTTGTAAACTCTAATGTATCTTATGTATTTATATAGTAGCTTCATGAACTACTATCTCTTTTACTTCCGCTGCATATTATTACTCTGTGTCTGTGATTCTGTAATTATTTATTTACTGTATATCTAAGTTTTGCCAAATTTTAAATTAACAATTCGGTATTTTGAATTATTCAAGTCCGACGTGTGCGGATGCGAATAGTCCAAAATAGCGGGTCGTTACACAAGGATTGGTTTAACCTTTTTAAACCAAATTTACTTTGTTTATTTAAAGTTTCAAACAATTCTAATTTCTGAGTTCTAATTCAAAATTTTCGCTTTTAATTAATTTAATTTTTAATTTGGTTGTATCTTATATTACTTCGTAACTTAATTCCAATAATTTAACAACCAATCACCTAAATATTTCATTAGAAGAGTATATTGCTTTATATATTAAAATTTACTTTTATATAAAACCATTTAAAACCTTTATATAAGAAAATAACAAGTACGTGCTCATACATACATATATATATACACACACACACTCAACTCATTCTAGAGTTCTACGAACTCTATTTAATGAGTAATTCCCACCAGAGCCAAGGTTCTCGCTTAACCTGGCTCTTATACCAAATGTAATGACCCGAAATTTTCGAACCCGAAAATTCCAGATAGTTATGAAAAGAAGAAAGAGATAGAAGAAGAAGAAGAACAGAAACATCAACAACTCACATTCGCAGCGGACAAAATATAATAATAAATAATAGTTTATAGAAGAATACTATATCTGTTGACTACATTAATATACATCAGAGTTTCACATATGTACAGTCACTGAATAAATACATTCATTATATGACAGAAATACAGCAGAAACACTCTATACGCCCTTTCCATCCAGCTCACCTCCTGAGCTCCAGAACGTACCTACCTGGAAATCTGTAATACTCGGTCTGACCCGAGCATTACACCAGAGTAATACCCAGGTCAGGCTGGTAACCAGCATGAGTAAACCCAACTAACATGGAAATACCAAAGCAAACAACTTAAATAAACCCGGGGTAGCTTATATCAATTTAACCAATCACAATTTGCTATAGAAAATGCTTATTTCACACATAAAGTTCTAAGTACCAAACTTAGATAAATATTCCAGTCTACTTAAATCATTTCAATCCAGCCTATTGATTTCACAAATCAATATATAAATATTCGAAATGGTTTCGGGTATTTCCCAAATACCCGACCCCGGACTCTTCGAGACTCGTATTATCCTAACCCAAGTTATTCAAATGAAATTCACATTATTTCATATTAGAGATATCAACTCATTCAAAGCATCCAATACAATTCAATCATCCATAAGCAAAGCTTAATCACATACAAATTAATTCAATTGATTCCAATTGAATTTCAAAATCCCAATTGCTCAGATTCCTTTATTAATTAATTCCAACCCAATTAATCAATCAACCATTCCCTATCCGTTCATCTCAATTAATCACCTCGGATTAATTATGTTATAATTACATTCAAGTAATTATCTTTAACAAATTTCACGATATTAATTATTCTTAACCCAAATCAATAAAGTAATCTTAATTACTTCATAAATTAATTAACTATATTAATTTCATTAGTCTTTAATTAATTATATTAATTAATTCCTCATAAGTCACTTATTTTGATTAATCAATCATAATTAATTAATCTTTATATTACATCATTAATTATATGATTTGATGATTTTCAATTATAGTTTACTCTAATTCGACCACAATATTATTCATTCTCTATCACCCTCAACCTATAATTAACTGTTTTTCTTATTTACTCTATTAATACATTAATTACTCCTTAATTTGTTATTTCAATTAATCTCTTGATTAATTTCATAAAGTAATTATATTTTATTGATTACATTAAATAATTATCTATCAAACCATGCATTGATTATACTAAGTACATTAAACTTTATTAATTAATTTAAGCCTTACTAAATTAATTCAAATCCTCAATTACTGAATTAATTAATTTAGATCATTGATTTATTGGATTAATTAATTATCCTTCTTAATTACTCTACTATTTGAATGAATCACAATTAATTTAAATTTAACTTGAAACCCTTTTCTTATTTATGATTTAAATTTAAGACGACTTAAAACCCCAACACTTCGAGTAAAACCACAACTAACTAGATAATCAACCAAACCGAAGACACATCATCAATTCACAGCGCACAACAAATCAATTCAACCATTCAACCAAATATTTAAATTTAACCATTTAAATTTAAATAAAATTCGACAGAGTGAGATTTACTCACCTTTGCTTTTAAGTTGCAACCCTTTCCAAATCTCGACCCGATTTCTCCGACCTTTGACCTTATATAAATAACCATATGATTTATTAATATTTGGAATAATTAGATAAGTAAATTTTCATTTAATAACTTGCTCAGCTAAGGATTTTATTTTAAATAATTAATTAATTTTAAACTAATTTTAAACAGAATATCTTTAGTGACCAAAATAATTAAATAGGTTAGTTAGACAAATAATATTTCTATAATCCAATATTTTAGAATTATCTAATAAATTTAGAAGAGGTATACGTAAATCCTCTATTTCCCTGTTTTATTTTTTATATATACACATTCAAAAAAATAATTTTGTCACTGTAAAACATAATATATATATATATATATTCCTTTTATCCGGTTTATTGTATATATATAATATATATAAATCCTTACTGCACATATACAGTATCGTAAAAATCAATCTTAAACAAATTATACCTTGATTTCATCCTAACCGGAATCAAAAATCGCGTAGAACCCAAGCTTCCCTCACTGTCTAGTTGACCATAACCTACCCGAGCGGCCTCTATGTTGCATGTCAAACTCGCAGCCACCTCCAGAGGCTCCCCTCCTACACTTCAGCACCACCGTGGACTCCGCCTGAACGAAACAAAATCGTCTCCAGTCACCCTCACTCCATCGCCTCGCGCGCTCACCAGGCCATGCGCGCGAGCTCGCAGTCGTTCTCGAAGTCTTCCCCATAGCTTCGACCTCCAACCTCTCGTGCGCCCTCAAATACATCGGCCACTACTCCTCTGCGACGTCCCCCAAACTTCATGAGTCTCCTTCTTACCTCACTCACAAATTTTCGTACCGACAACGAATCGCGCCTCCCCCATCATCATCACCCACAAAATCACCATCGGCATTAGTTGCGCTTGGCTTCGATTGAAGTCGCCTGGACACGAGAGGTAACTCGATCGATTGACCTCCTTTTTTTTCTGCAGCCATCATTAATTTCAAAATAATTGGGGAAAAAACGCGGCTCGATCGAAGTTAAGAGGATTAACGAATATATTTGGGGATGGGGAAAAATGAACCGAGGTTTAGTAATTTGCTTTCGTGAATTTTGGTTTCCTCCCTTCAAGGTTAGCGATGGGTCAGGAATAAAATATAAGGTGGAGAAGCTTCCTGAGAACGCTTTGTGGATAAAAATATCTTTACTATCTTATTTTTTTTTTTTTATTATTATTATCTTAAATAAAACTTCCAAAACGCCTCATCGATTGCTACTAAAATTTTTGAACTCCTCTTAAAGAATGCCGTGAGGCGATTATAAAGCTTTACCCGTATTCCAAACACAATGGGACGTGTTTCGTAGGTTATTTTGATCGTATGTGCGGTTTACAAAAGAAAACGATCAATTTTGGATTTAATTGATTAAAACAATTTCTAAGCGTTTTGAGCTGCCAGGGTCAAATGACAACTTCGATTGCTACGAAAATTGAAATCCGATAATAACTAACTATTACGGATTCAATGGAACTGGTTTCGTCGAATTCCGAGACTGTGCCTCGGAAGGCTGTTTTTAAATTCAATTTAAACGATACATTTTCAAAATTGAACAAATCACCTTTAAATTAAATTTCAACCATTCCATTATCTTTAGTATCATCATTATAAATTTTATAAGCCTTCACATTATTTTAACAGGCTTAGAAATTTCAGATTCAACAATTTACCCTATTTCAAATTATATAATTCAGTAATTTAATTATCAAGTAAATATTTATGTTTGAAATTCAAGTTTAAAATTAACCTTTAAATGTTTTTTAGAATCAACTAATTATTCCAATTTAAATTGTTAGAAATTCCGGGTCGTCACATGCTCTAATACCAAATGTAACGACAGGCAATTTTTCCTCCACGAACGCCGACATCTATACGTCCACTGTATCAACTGCCGAGCAATCGAAGGCCAGAAAACCATACCGTTATGGTTAAAGAAGAAGAAACAGAAAAGAAAGAGGTAGAAGAAGAGAGAAAAGATAGAACAGAACAGAAAGAAATCTGAACAACATCAGAATCTCACAATTTGCAGCGGAACAACATATAATAGATAAATGAATAATCCTTAAACAAAGAACTATATCAATTATTACATTTTATACATTACATTACATCATCAGAGTGTACAACAACAACAACAAACAGCGGAAAAAGAAAATACTATATACTAATGATCTACGCGATGCCATCCATCTTGCCTCCAGCAACTCCTGAATTCCAGAATATCCTGATAAACCTTAACTCTTGACTGGCCGTGTGGAAATTTGTGGGCACCCAGAGTTTAGGAAGGAAAACAATAAACTCCGAGTCAGTCATGTGACTGGTGTGAGAACTCAAAGCAGTTTATTTATCTTCTAAATCAAAATAGAGGAATATTTTTAAAGTCAATTCGCTATGCTTTTAAAAATGAGACTACCATAAGGCCTCCCGCACACACACACAGTGCAAACGCAGAATCGGAGGAGATTTCTCCTTATGATAGTCAAAGATACTTGATACGCATTAAAAAAAGAACATTTGATATTATTACTAGTGCATAGTGTAGGAAAAATCATTTCGAAAGTAAAGATATAAATCTTAGCCAGCATAGACATTTCGCACTTATGCCTACTATAGCTACCATGTTCAATAGCAGGTTACCGCCACATTCCATGGCAGGTTATACAACTAAAACCGTACAAGATCGTATTGTTTCTTTGGATTTCCAACTAATGGTCAGGCCAAGGAACTTCTCATTGCCACAGGAGAACGCCTTTGGAAGGACGTCCCCGAGAACCAAACCGGATCTCTGCCAACACAAGGCCGGGTTACCCCTAACTGGGTAACTACTGACACGAGTATGCCATCCCCCGGTCCTTTGGGACCTTTAACCGAGCGCTCGTCACCAACATCACACAATCATAAATAAAGTGTTCAACATGAGTAAGTATCTGGGCTCCATACCATGATACCACCCTTTTCCAGAAGGAAATGCACATACCCTAAAGGGAGCTACCCCTCATAACCTTGCCGCATCTTTCCTGTTTTGACCATTCCGGGGTGTGAGGCTCGACGAAGTCTCGTTCACAAAGCCACGCTTTATACGAAAGCTGTGCTTTGGGTCAACAAATGATCATAGAAATGATCACAAAGATAAACGATCAAACAAATGATCCTATCACAAATGATCAAACAATGATCATTTCACAGCAACACTCCATGTCACATTACCAAATTGGGAATATATCGCTAATGACCTTCAACTACATAACCTCTGAGCTCGTACGTCTCAGAGAAGGATGTTAAGCTAAAAGAATAAATTCTCCGCCACCAACAGAAATATATTTGAAAGAAATTAGCTTTATATCTCAATTGTAATGTCAGACATACAATACATACAAGTCTGTTCCGGGATCGAACAGAACCGTAGGCACTTATAAAGAAGTCCTTGCAATCCGGATATTCACTAATCACGACCGGACTTCCCATCACATATGGAGTCTCTATACCGGGGACCAGTCGATGCAAAGACATTCGACGAGTTGTCCATTCGCTTTCAAAAATATTCGGTCTTCAACACCGGTCATCAATGCTATCCATTACGTCGTATCACTATTCGGAATGGGTAATCCGAATAACGAGAGCAATAATTTAAAAATAAGTGTGGCATTCAATTTCAAGCAAATCACAACAAATACCTATTCAAATGTAAATATTGATAGTCGGTTATTGAACTATCAATGGATATGCACAACATCACCAGATTCCAAAGAATTTTCCAAATTATTTATTTCCCAAAGATATCTTTACAAGATTTATAATTTCACACTTCAACCATTTTGAAAACCAATTTCAAACATTTCCTTATGCGAAAATACTTTCATTTCAACATGGTTCATTTAAACCAATTAAATAAATCCTTAACGATTTACTTTATATTCACGTTCCAAATCCGTAAATTTATTCCCATACTTCAAAAACAAATCAACGTTTATTTTTAAACAAATTCCCCTTTTCATTTATAAATTCCATAGTGAATTTACATTCCAAAATATTTATGAATAAACGATTTCAATTATTCATTTTTCAATTTATCTTCAAAAAGATAAATTCTCAAAACGTTTCATTTCACATTGGAAAACATTTACATACTTATTTATTAAGTAATTCTCAAATCCATTTATTTTCAACACTTGGAAAATATTCAATACACTCAAATCGAAATTAAGTATATATTTCATTCTTTAAGGAAATCATTCTCTTAACATAATTATTTGGGCCAAAACGAATGTTGCGTAAAACATCATTACGACGTCCCAAAATCACCAGTATAGGGATTCGAAATTAAAATAGATATATAAATCCCAATACTATACAAAACATTTCCTTTCGGAAATCATTTACTATAACAATAGTGTTATAGTCCACCATTTCCTCCTATTTCTCGAAAACGTCTATTTCAACAATGAATGTTGAAATCTATGGTTTCGAATCTTAACATATTTTGAAAACATCGTTAAATCGTTTTAATTCTATTTAAAACATCACATTCAAAACATTTTCTTTAACATATGATTCACTATTCAAAAACGTGAATATACTTCGTTAACTAATTTCGTCCTTTCTATACACTTTATTTTAAAGGATTATTCACTGTCTAAAACGTGAATATAACTCCATAAATAAGTTATAAAAATTAACTTATCAAAATAAGTCGTTGTGAATTTATAAAACAATGTTTATAAATTCCATTTCTACTTATTTTATAACTACTTCCTTTATAAATCTCCTTTATTAACCTATTCAATTTATAACTCAATTTATAAACCAAAAGTCCATATTATAAGTTAAATACTTATAATTTATTTGTTTATAAAATCGTTCTTTTTAAACTTCCCAAATTATAAATCTTATAACTTATAAGATTCATTTATTTATCCAAAATCTATTCTTCAAATAACTTTACAAATTTTATAAACCTACTGCTTATAAAATTCCATTCATAACTTCACCGTTTATAATCCTATAAGTTTCATTCATTTTTGAAGTTCATTCACAATTCATTCTAACACTTATAAAAACTCGTTTTATACTTCAAATATTTTAATTTATAAATATCAATTTATAAATCTCTTATATAAATCAATTTATATTATTATTTTAAAACATCTTTAATCCCCTTTATAATTTCACCATTTTGTTTTATAAAATAATTAAATTTCATAAATCCTATTTTTTAAACTTTTCACAATAAATTCAAAAATCGCAATTTAAACTATTTTATAAAATCATTTACCTCATATTTTAAAAAATCAACTTTTAACTATATTTCTCAAAAATCATAATTTTTATAACATTAAAATTATAACGTTTATTTATTTAAAATGAATCAATTTCAAAAATATTTTTTTATTTTCAAAAATCACTTTAAAAATCCTTTTAAAATTCCAAAATTTGGCCCAATGATGCTACATACCAAATATTCAATCATGACAACAACGATATCATATATTGATACGATAATCCATCAAATATCAAAATATCCATAATCAAATAAATACTGTTGAGGAATCCAGTTGGATCCCTCCAACCTGTTTTCCTGCATCCAAAGATGTTAGCACAATACCAATTCCGTTCTAGTACGAAATTATCGCGGTATATGGGATTTAAAATATTATCCGCTTAATAGACGGCGCAATAAGGTCTCATCCGCTATATACTGCGGGAAATCAATTCCAAGTACATAAATAATACCAATTTCACTGTTTATGAAATATTCGCGGTATATGTTTTTAATAAATAACATCCGCTTACTAACGGCGCATAATGTCTATTTTAAAAAATCAATAGATAACAATCGTCATTCAACATACATTCAAGAATTTTAAATCTAACTATTTAAAATTAAAATCGAAACCAATTCGATTGAGTGAGAAGTTCTCACCTTGATTTCAATTTCGTTTTTACGATTTATTTCGAATAAAATTAAACGGACGTTTAATTTTACCCAAAATTCTCACTAACTCCAAACGACTCCAATCCAATTCTTTAGCGTAGTGCTCGTCCATACAATTCCAACGCAACTGGTTTGGCACGTTTTCGACCTCATATGAAAAAGATATGAATTTTCAAAGATACACGAATTTATATATTTATAAATTTACAACATTTTATTTTATTTTTATACCCTAGGCTATCATCTGCCGTTGGATCTGCATTCCCCCATCAGGACCGTCCCCTTCATCCCTCCATCTTCACGCTCACTCTTTCTATAGGTGAAAATGCACGCACGAACCCTACTTTAGCCGCCTCTAGGGTTTAAATTTCGCAACCACCACGATGCTTCTGGAGACGATCAGAAGCTTCCAATCGAACGGCCATGACCCCACACACCTTCGGCATGAGCAATGTCGAGCTCGGTCCACCCTCCACCTCGCAATACATGCACAAACGGCAGGCCTTTGAGCCACGATTTTGACCACTACACTGCTCTATTCACGATCTTAACCGTTGAATACGTAGAGCTTGAGACGATCTACAACTTTCATTTAGAAATTTTTACGAATTAAAGCGTGGATTTGAAGAAAATTGGAGGGGAAGATAATGGTGTTTTGGCCATTGATAGTAGGGGGAGGCGGCTGGCTTGTTTTTAGGGTTAGGGTTTAATTTTTTTTATTTTTTTGTGAATAAAGGCCCTATTTATAGAATTTTCTCAAACACTATTCATTTGGATTTTCCAAACTCCGATTTACGCACGGTGACTGGTGTTTCTAGGGTTTAACCCACGTTCCGAACACAATGGAATGTGTTTCGGGAGCTAATTCGGTCATCTGTGCGAGTTATGGTAATAAACGTTCGATTTAAAATTAAACCGATTAAACGATTTTCTAGGCGTTTTAGCTTGCACCGGACAAACGATAAATCCGATTGACACAAAATTTGAAACCATACAGTAATATCACATTACGGATCCGATGAAATTGGTTTCGTCGAAATCCGAGACTTTTTGAAAAATGACTATTTTAACTCGCCAAATTAATATTAAAAGCAATTTCGATGCGTTTCGAGCTGCCACGATCAAACGAAAACTCTGATTGCTACGAAAATTGAAATCCGATAATAACAAATTATTACGGATCCAATGAAACTAGTTTCATCCAATTCTGAGACTGTTCGAAAATTGGCTAATTTCACTAGTCGATTAAATATTAAAATATTCAATTTTCACAGATAAACTTTTAATTAGATTTTAAAAGTTCTAAAACATCATTCTAACTCCAATATGATAAAATAAAATTTTACAAATCATTTTCAATCATATTTAACTCAATTTTCAATTATTTCTGTATTTTCACATATTAAATTATTGATTTAATTATACAATTAAATCTAATTATTCGAAATAAAATTTA
Source organism: Allium cepa (assembly GCA_030765085.1). Taxonomy (NCBI): domain Eukaryota; kingdom Viridiplantae; phylum Streptophyta; class Magnoliopsida; order Asparagales; family Amaryllidaceae; genus Allium; species Allium cepa. The sequence goes on along the minus strand of CM060937.1, from coordinate 758,624,389 downwards.
TTCGACTAATAATTTCACTTATTAATATTTTAAATTAATTAAATATACGAATTTTAGTTAATAAAATTTCTGGGTCGTTACAGCCTGACCATTTGTTGGAAATCCAAAGAAACAATACGATCCTTGTACGGTTTTAGTTGTATAACCTGCTATGGAATGTGGCGGTAACCTGCTATTGAACATAGTAGCTATAGTAGGCATACGATAATGGTCGTATGTTGGCTAAGATTTATATTCTACTTTCGAAATTGTTTTATACACTATGCACTAGTAATAATATCAAATGTTCTTTTTAATGCGTATCAAGCATCTTTGACTATCATAAGGAGAAATCTCCTCCAATTCTGCGTTTGCATTGTGTGTGTGCGGGAGGCCTGATGGTTGTCTCATTTCTAAAAGCATTGCGAATTGACTTTAAAAATATTCCTCTATTTTGTTTTCAAAGATAAATAAACTGTTTTGAGTTCTCACACCAGTCACATGACTGACTCGGAGTTTATTGTTTTCATTCCTAAACTCTGGGTGCCCACCAATTTCCACACGGGCAGTCAAGAGTTAAGGTTTACCAGGTTATTCTGGAATTCAGGAGTTTCTGGAGGTAAGATGGATGGCTTGGCGTATTACTAGTATATAGTATTTCTTTTCCGCTGTTGATGTTGTTTGTTGTTGTACACTCTGATGATGATGTAATGTAATGTATAAAATGTAATAACTGATATAGTTCTTTGTTTAAAGATTATTCATTTATTTATTATATGTTGTTCCGCTGCGATTGTGAGATTCTGATGTTGTTCTGCTATTTTCTTTCCGTTCTATTTTCTATCTTCTTCTATCATCTTCTACGTTTTCTTCTTCTTTAACCCTAACGGTACGGTTTTTCGGCTTTCGATTGCTCGGCAGTTGATACAGTAGATGTATTGATGTCGGCGTTCATGGACGAAAAATCGCCTATCGTCACAAATTAGTTAAAGTAATTATTAATTAATAAGGATCATTAGTTAATGTAATTAATGAAATTAATCAAGGTTGATTAATAAAAGTAATTAATTAAAGTATGATTAATTAATTGTAATTGATTGAGGATTAATGTAATTAATTAATGGAAATAAAAGTATGATTAATTAATTGCAATTCAAGTACACCAGAGATAAACAGATATAACTCAAAACACAACGGAACCACTCCGTATATATCTACACGCTGAAGCCTCCTACTCCAATTCCTCCTCCAGAAATTCGTCAAGGCAATCCTGAATCACTTGACTGCTCATACATAATATGAGTACCCATGAATTTTATAAAACAGAAAATAAACACTCGGGTCAGACAGGGGTCTGGTGTGAGTAAACGGGTTTAAAGTTGCTTAACTTTAGAAAATCCTTTGAAAAGAAAAGGTATCACGTAAGACTTCCCACACATAAACATGGAAAAGATTTTACCTTACGCTAACCAAAACATTTGACAGGAAATCCAGTGATATTATAATAGTGTCTAGGGTTTTCAAAATAAAATACAGAAATAGCTGGAATGCTTACATCTCACTTTATAACATAGTTGGGCACAATCAAAACTGTACAGGCACTTATTGGATTTTGGATTCCATCAATGGCAGGGCTACTGGGGTACCGTCCGTCACAGTACGTGGCCTAGATCACCGTACCGAGGAGTACGCCCGCTCCCCTACAACACAAAGCCGAAACCATTCCTTACTGAAAAGTCCCGAACAAGACCACCCCGCAGATTGGCCATCGCCATGTGATAGTTGGAGATGTTTTGAAAATTTATTTGTTTAAATTAATGAACTACTTCAAATCTGAAAAAAAAATTAAACACAAAATCAAATACGAACCTGAGAATTTAAAATCTATAAAACCTCAAACCTGCAACATCAAACACCTGCAAATTAAAATGGAGTTCAACCTGCAAACAAAGTTCTTCATAACATTTCAAATTTGTAATTCAAATCTGCTGCAACATTTGATCATCTGCAATTCCAGAAAGGATCAACAATAGTTTAAATCAACATCAATTAAAACCTTCTGCAATTCAAATGATGATCAACTCCACAGTTTCAAGATCAAGCTTAACATTTTAGAGCATCAATTGAAGCATGCAATCAAAGCATCTTTTTCAGTTATATATTCAAGTGCCTGGAATAAATTTAAAGACTACTCTGCATATTTAAAGAGGTGAGTAAACAATTAATCTAAATCTTAAGTAGGATATAATTTGTTGCTTAAGTGATATTGATTCTTGCATGTGTGGAAAATAGTTTAAATTCTGTAATATGAAAGTATTTGTGTTCTGCATGTCAGTAAATTGATGTTCCTCTGTTCATTCATGTTTACAGAATTTTTATAAATAAACAAGATTTAAGCTTTCATATAAACACCTTGAAGTTTTGAATCTAAAACAAATTAGTTAAGTTGTAAATTCATCTAGCTTATGAAATCATGTTTAAGCAAATTATGTTTGGAATTTACCTGCAAGCTTAAATATGCAGTAAAACTTATAAAATGTAAAAAAATACAATTTTGAATTTTATTGATTCATGTTTATATATTGAATCATCATCCAAAGTTATGATTTTTAACAAAAAAATCCAGATTTTTAAAATAAGATTGAGTTTGGAATTTGGGTTTTACTGGAAGGTTGATTTTGGGTGATTTCTAGAATATGGATCCATTTGGTGGGTCGGGGTTGCTACTGGAGGTGGAGGAGGTCATGGAGTTTTAGGGGAAAATAGTTGTCGTGGCTGTAAGGGGCGGTGGTGTCGGCGATGACCGGAAACTGGATTTGAACCCTAGTTTTGTATGGGTTGGAGTTTGTTTTTTTTCGTAAGCACCGTGCATCGAGTGCTTTGAAATTTTGGCGGGGGGTAGCATATCGGCTTGGCAGGGGATGGTCAGCACTGCGAAATTTCTGGTGACCGGAGTTAGGTGGTCGAAGGGATTTGTGTGAGACGGTTTTGGGTTTGGTTCTGCAGAAATACCCAAATTCGATTTGCGGAAAGTGTTTGATTTTGTAACGACCCGATATTTTCAACCATTCGCATCCATTAAAGTGCATAGGTAGACACTCATGCCGGAATTGGATAGCTCAAAATACCGCCTTGTAAATAAAAATTTGGCAAATCTCAGAATATACAGTAAATAAAATCACAGATCACAGATACAGAGTATATAAAAATGCAGCGGAAGAAAAAGAGGTAGTATTTCATGAAGCTACTATATAAATATGAGATACATCAGAGTTAAATAAGATGCAACAGAAGAGTAATAGGATACATCAGGTACAAATCAGATACATCACTGAACCACTGGATACTGAAACAAAATAAATGGCTGGATCTTCAAGGAAAGATCCAACGCCGAAGGTGAATCTGGAATGCTAACTCACTCAATCTGACCCGAGCGTAAAGCAAAACACAAAACCCTCGAGTCAGGACATAAATACTTATAAACTGTAAATCAACTCAAGTGAACAGTAACAAAATGCATCAGTAACTTAAAGGATGCTTGGGACCGCCCATCCTCTAAGGATCCGTTAAACTATTTACTATGTAGTAATATACGCTTTATACGGTAGTGTCTAATCAGTAAAGTATAATCATATAGAAAATAGCGTTAAGGGGATGGTGAACCTTAACGCGGTCGGATCTTTAAAACCAAAATCGTAGTGGGCTCGATATAAGGATATGACACGGCACGCGAGGCAATGCCAGGGTGGATACACCGTTTGCACTCCCGGACCGGTGGTGACGGCAAGCCAGCAGCTTCCGCCCACCTCGAACAATACCCCCGAATCAAAGTGGCGCCACCGAATCGAATCACAACAGTAATAGAATAGTTTTCGATGGAGCATGCTCGATGAAAGGGTGCGACCCTTTGTGTAGCTCGGTATAGCTCCTGTTTTAGTCATATGTGCCAACTCACGGGAGTTTGGACCACGTAATATACCTCGAGAACGTCGCCACCATCCTACTTCATTCTGGAATCTCCATCGCGTACACAGTTGTTAAAGTGGTTTTCGGTATTGGCCGGCTATAAGACAATATCCGATCTCTGTCTGTTTAACAACCAATCGTTATTATAACCCATGGATATTTATTTCAAATAATTTATACTTCCAAGACCAAAATATCATACTCATTTCAAAAAAATATCACAATTGTATCATCTCCATTTAAAAAATAATTCAATATTATATCATTCAAATAAAACCCAAATTTTCAAATCATTGAATATTTCTTTAAATTTATTAAACTTGAAATATTCCTTTAAATTATCATAGCATTTTGGAAATGTTACCTTAAGGAATCATATCATTTTTGGAATGTACTACTTTCCACTTTACATTGTATACAATCAAAGTATTGATAAGCTTAAAATTTTAACATGTCAATTTATCATAGCCTTATAGTTAAATAAACTTTCTTACTGTAATATACAATTTAAACCGAAATTCTTATGTTAAGTTAAAAGCACCTTATTAACTTAAATTATTATTACAATAAGTAACATTTATCATTTTAATCAATTTAAAATACACCATTACATTGATTAAAATCTACGTGTCAAATGTACGTTTTAAATTTTATATTCCTATTATAATAATGAACATTTATTAATTAAATCAATACCACACTACTTAAAACTTCACATGTTTCTTTCTTAATTAAAACTTTACATGTTCTTGCATTAATTAAAACTTTCATGTTCTCTCATTAATTAGGACTTTACACGTTTCTTTCATTAATTAAAAACTTATACGTTTCTTTCATTAATTAAAACTTATACCTTCTTTCATTAATTAGGAATTTACGTGTTCCTATCATTAATTAGAACACCATACGTTCTTTCATTAATTAAAACCTATACGTTTCTTTCATAAATTAAAACCTACACGTTTCTTTCATAAATTAAAACCTATGCGTTCCTTTCATAAATTAAACCCTATACGTTCCTTTCATAAATTAAACCCTATACGTTTCTTTCATAAATTAAACCCTATACGTTTCTTTCATAAATTAAAACCTATACGTTTCTTTCATAAATTAAAACCTATACGTTTCTTTCATAAATTAAAACCTATACGTTTCTTTCATAAATTAAACCCTATACGTTTCTTTCATAAATTAAAACCATATGTTTCTTTCATAAATTAAAACCTATACGTTTCTTTCATAAATTAAAACCTATACGTTTCAGATTTATATTACCATTTTACAAATTTAACTAAACTTCCAGTTTGTTTGATTAATTTAACATCTTTAGTTAAAACTCAAATTTCACATTTTCAAGTCAAGTTATATTTTAAAATTTCATTTTCAACAGTCATTTATTCAACCACTTAAATTTATAGAAAATCAATAATTCTTTAATAAATCACTTAAATTCAAATATAAATCAATTTATCATATTTACCATTTCCAAATAAAATTAAAGTCCATTTTATTCATGTAACTTAAATATCATTTTTAGTCAAAATTCCAAATTTCAAACATAAGTTATATTTCAAAATCCAGTTAATCCATTCATAAATTACATTTTTAACACATAGAAAAATCATAATTTATTTATTTTAAAACCTTTCAAAATCTATTTAAATCAAATTTCATAATTTCATATTTTTAAAATACTTAAAATATTCAAAGCACTTTATAGAATAACCACGGGTCTGCATATAGTTTTCTAACCTAGGTCAAGACATACAGATATGTATCATTTCAATCCGCAGTTTAAAAGGTAAAAATTCGGGTTCTATCTTTTCAAACCCGCAATCCAAGTTTAAATAAATAAATAAAATAACTCAGGCCCATCATTTCAGCCCATAATGATTTTTTATCCTAACAGGGAACTTGCAGTGTGATCATATACAGAAATAACATAAACAATGTCAATATCACAATATACAGTCATGTATCAGATGTCAGGTGAAAATTAACAGTTTTAACATGGTAATAACATGGTAATAACACGGCATAGCATATCATATGATCATTAACTTGCATAAACATTTTACACTACTAAACACTTGTCATCAATCCACTTTTCATAAGTATATATGTCAGAGTGAGAAAGACTCACCTTTTCGAAGCTAGAGACCAAAACAACAAACACAAGAGCGATTCCAAAAGCACGACAAACACGATTTGAATTGAATGAATGGAAAGCCTTGATAATGATCTTGTATATAACAATAAACAAGACCATATAAACATATGCATACAATATAAAGATTTGTTGAACAATAGAAAAGTAGAAGCAACAAATGACATTACCAAGCTTTTCAACCACTTTTGCTTGACCACAACTCCATGTATGCTCGGCCATACATGCTTAGGGCTAGGCCACACATGTTTTCAGGTGGAAAAGGATCTGGTTTGGCATCACAAAGGCATGGCAAGCACAAAATGTGAAGTGGTAGGAGATGATATGAGGAGGTGTTAGGGTTAATTGGTGGAAGGTTAGGTTAAAAGTAAAAGGGTGGACTATAAAGGCCCATAGGAAGATAGAAAGTTTAAGGCCTTTCAAATTCCCTTTTCTATTTAATTTTATAAAAACAAAATAAACTATGACTTCAAAAATACAAGACCACTTTTAAAATAGACTATAACTTTAAAACAAAGGTGACAAAACAAATTTTGTTCATTTCTTTTTTTTTTTTCAAACAAAAGGGCAGAGTGAATATAGACTAGAATGCCAAATTACAGAGGTGACAAAACAATTTTTTTTTTCTCATTTCATTTTTTTCCAGAACAAGGGCCAGTGGAAAAATAGATTATAACTTCAAAAATACAAAGTGACAAAAGCAACTTTTTTTTTTTCATTTCCCCTTTTTTTTTCAAAACAAGGCTCGGTGGCAATATTACTTCAAAAACAAAATACAAAGGCGACAAAAATGGAATTTTTTTCATTCCTTTTTTTTCTCAAACAAGGCTCGGTGGTATGGCATGGGTAGGGTCGGAAAAATATGGTGAATGGCCAAGCACAGTGGCAGACAATAGGATAAAGCAAAACAATGAAAGGAGAACAAATGAAATAAAACAAGATTGAAAAGAAGAAAGAAAGAAAAAAGAGAAAAAAAATGAAAGGAAATGCATGCGCCGGTTCATACCTTCAGGAGATGCTCACGCAAATTTTGATGGAAGCAAAATGAATAATTTGTGGTATGGAACTTTTGAACGTGAAATATATATTAACATTTGCTCACTAATTTATGTAGAGGGAAGGAAAGAGTAAAATGCTTGAACGGTAGAGGCAATTTAATTCTATCCAATAGGTGGAAACGTATGGGAGGCAAGAGGGAAAGAAATAATTCACACACGGAAATGATTTAAGGCAAGATTTGAGCAAGATTTTGGATTCTCAAAAGAGAATATACGGCTGAAAAGTTTGCATTGTTAACGCAAGAAAAAAATCAAATAGATAACGAAAAGGCAAGAGCAACAATTAAATATATGCCCAAAGTAACGTACAAATTATTTTGTTTCTCTTATTAAATAAATTTAAAATACTAACGTTTCTATTAGGAAAAATAAACCATAACTTTAAACCAAAATTTAATAGCTATTATACCATAATTAATAACATTTGATTTAGCTTCATCCAATTGATTGTTAAATATAAAGTTAAGAAACAGATGTAAACATATGTAAAAGAAATGTAAAGTTCATTTCCCGTTTCACACTAATTATTACTAACTTTCTTTTTTTTTTAAAAGTATACAACAAATCTGACCAAAACAAAAGTGAAACAAATGTTACACAATTGTATACAGTTCAAGATGAAAATTTTGCCTTTAGAATTATAAAATTTAGAATTTCTATTAAAGTTACACTTTTTATCCAAATCAAATTTTCAGACATTGTTTATTTTTATTTGGACAAATGATCGAAAATCATTTCAAGAAAATTTCCAAAATTAGATTTTTAAGAAAACAAAAGCCAAAGTCTTTAAATAAATGAAAAAATTTAAATTTTTAAACTTTTAAAATTTTAAGTTGAAAGTCACAGTTTGACTATTTTGACCAAAATCAGCATTTCAGGCAAATATTCAACTTATACAAGTTTGGAATTATAACTCATAAAAACCAAGATTATATTTAAATAATAAATTTAATCATTTCAAATAAGTAAAATAAGTTTTTAAATCAAAATCTTACATTAAAAATAATTAAAATATACAATAAAATAATTACAAAATACAGGGTTGTTACACTCTCCCCCACTCAAAACTTTTCGTCCCCGAAAAGGAATGAGGTATGGAAGGCACAGAAAAGATAGAGTGAAATAGGATTAAGATAAGATGACAAGCAGATTGAAGTTATACCTGATAACTGTTGTTGTAGGTAAGTTTTACAAGGTGGAGATTATCAAAGATTATAGAAAGATTTCTAAACAGAAAGATCATAGAAAGATGCATATACCAGTCTATAGCAAGATGAGGACGATAAGAACAACCAAAAGATAGTTTGAAAAACAAAATAAGAAAATGAATTTGAAAGCATGGAGTTTTCAACTTAAATAGAAAATAAACTTTCACACAAGTTACATAAATCTTAACTATCTCAAATTTCATTATCTTATTATCCCATCATCTTAAATTAACAATTTTTTTTTAAAAACCATGGGTTAGAAAAATAATCATTTATTACACTCACAATGTATTTAATAAATTTTATTCTTCTTTATTCCTAATAAAAATTAAATTTATTCCTCTCAATATATTTATCACTCATGTTCAACATACTTACACTTATTATAACTGCTTTCTTTTATTCTTAGTTCTTTTAACATCATTTTATTGTAAGTTATTCAATTACCCTTTATTATATTTACCTCTGTTAATCATTTTATAATTAAAATTTATGTGTATAACATTTATTATAACCACCAAAATTTTATTTATAAAATCTTTTTATATTGTATATTACCCAATTACATTGTTAACTTCTGAAATTAAGGTAAGTTATATTGGAATGGAATTGTGTCATACAAATAAAACTTTCCAATTCAATTATCTCAAGTTTAATCATTTATCCAAAAAAAAATTTGATTTTCTTTTTATAATTGAAATTATTGTTAAAAATAAAATTTAAGAATTAAATTTCCGATTTCTTCAAACCATTTAGAGATAAGTAATAATATATATATAATATGTCAAATCAAATTTCAATCATATATCTATATATATTATAAATTAAGTCATATTTTAGAAATTCAAATAAATTTAATTTCCCAAAACAAAGCTGTAGCAAGACTACAGAACAGTCTCTTCACTTCGAAACTCGAAAATGAATGTCGATGATGCTGCGGTCATCGCCGAAGTTATTTTCCAACGACAAAGAGAGTACTAATTTTAAACTTAAAATTCTTTGGAAACAAATTTCTATTTGAAAATATTTTAAATATTATATCCCTTTAAACCTTTAAACAAAAGGTTTGGAACCATCGGAAATTAAATTCTCAAATTTCTTTTTCTAAATTCATTTAAGTTCCCATATAAATTTATAAACAATTATTTATAAATTCATTTATAGAACAATAAATGATAAATCAAGTATTATCATTTAAATTATCAATTTGAATCATTTTATTAAGTTCCATAAATATATATGTCAAAATTTTATTTCATTAACCAAATTTTAAAATAATATCGTGTCAGTTTGTTCTGTCAAAGTGTTTTAGAAATCCTATCGATAGCGTTGATCAGACGAATCAATCGGAAACCCAACTCAACATCAACAACTCAAACAACAAAATATATAAACAAAATATAGATTGACAAATACAATTCAAAATGTTTGAAAATATGTTGGAAACAAAAGACAAGATGATTAAATACAGAGTAGGGAGGCGGATAAGCTAAAATAAATCACGGGCAACCATAATCGGGTCAACCGTGACTTAAAGTATAAGATCGAAGTGGATTTTCTAGGGTAAATCTACATTCGACCTCAAGAGATAGAGTTTGGAATAATAGGAGATACTAGCATCTAAACTGAGGATATAAAATTTTTGGTGAATCGATGCTGTTGTAAAGGAGTTTCACTCCTTTTACAAGAAATTTTTTGAGATTGGCGGGACCGCCAATTCACTATAAAGATCATTCGAAGTGGAGTTATGGGATACTCCAGAATCAAGTGAAGATGAGTAGCGGGGAATAAGAATGGATTTTTGGAACCGCAGGGAACGTTCCAAAATTCAAAGGAATCGAGTCAAAAGGGAAGAGATTCAAACTCGAATGAAAGTGATTCCGTAAATACATTCACTCTATATGCTGAGTTTTGCCTAGAGCTACCAAAGCTCTGATACCAACTGTAACGACCCGATATTTTCAACCATTCGCATCCATTTTAAGTGTATAGGTAGACGCTCATGCCGGAATTGGATAGCTCAAAATACCGCGTTGTAAATAAAAATTTGGCAAATCTCAGAATATATACAGTAAATAAAATCACAGATCACAGATACAGAGTATATAAAAATGCAGCGGAAGAAAAAGAGATAGTAGTTCATGAAGCTACTATATAAATATGAGATACATCAGAGTTAAATAAGATACAACAGAAGAGTAACAGGATACATCAGGTACAAATCAGATACATCACTGAACCACTAGATACTGAAACAAAATAGATGGATGGATCTTCAAGGAAAGCTCCAACGCCGAAGGTGAATCTGGAATGCTAACTCACTCAATCTGACCCGAGCGTAAAGCAAAACACAAAACCCTCGAGTCAGGATATAAATACTTATAAACTGTAAATCAACTCAAGTGAACAGTAACAAAATGCATCAGTAACTTAAAGGATGTTTGGGACCGCCCATCCTCTAAGGATCCATTAAACTATTTACTATATAGTAATATATGCTATATACGGTAGTGTCTAATCAGTAAAGTATAATCATATAGAAAATAGCGTTAAGGGGATGGTGAACCTTAACACGGTCGGATCTTTAAAACCAGAATCGTAGTGTGTTCGATATAAGGATATGACACGGCACGCGAGGCAATGCCAGGGTGGATACACCGTTTGCACTCCCGGACCGGTGGTGACGGCAAGCCAGCAGCTTCCGCCCACCTCGAACAATACCCCCGAATCAAAGTGGTGCCACCGAATCGAATCACAACAGTAATAGAATAGTTTCCGATGGAGCATGCTCAATGAAAGGGTGCGACCCTTTGTGTAGCCCGGTATAGCTCCTGTTTTAGTCATATATGCCAACTCACGGGAGTTGGGTCCACGTAATATACCTCGAGAACGCCGCCACCATCCTACTTCATTCTGGAATCTCCACCGCATACACAGTTGTTAAAGTGGTTTTCGGTATTGGCCGGCTATAAGACAATATCCGATCCCGGTCTCTTTAACAACCAATCGTTATTATAACCCATGGATATTTATTTCAAATAATTTATACTTCCAAGACCAAAATATCATACTCATTTCAAAACAATATCACAATTGTATCATTTCCATTTCAAAAATAATTCAATATTATATCATTCAAATAAAACCCAAATTTTCAAATCATTGAATATTTCTTTAAATTTATTAAACTTGAAATATTCCTTTAAATTATCATAGCATTTTGGAAATGTTACCTTAAGGAATCATAGCATTTTTGGAATGTACTACTTTCCACTTTACATTGTATATAATCAAAGTATTGATAAGCTTAAAATTTTAACATGTCAATTTATCATATCCTTATAGTTAAATAAACTTTCTTACTGTAATATACAATTTAAACCGAAATTCTTATGTTAAGTTAAAAGCACCTTATTAACTTAAATTATTATTACAATAAGTAACATTTATCATTTTAATCAATTTAAAATACACCATTACATTGATTAAAATCTACGTGTCAAATGTACGTTTTAAATTTTATATTCCTATTACAATAATGAACATTTGTTAATTAAATCAATACCACACTACTTAAAACTTTACATGTTTCTTTCTTAATTAAAACTTTACATGTTCTTAGATTAATTAAAACTTTCATGTTCTCTCATTAATTAGGCCTTTACACGTTTCTTTCATTAATTAAAAACTTATACGTTTCTTTCATTAATTAAAACTTATACCTTCTTTCATTAATTAGGAATTTACATGTTCCTATCATTAATTAGAACACCATACGTTCTTTCATTAATTAAAACCTATACGTTTCTTTCATAAATTAAAACCTATATGTTTCTTTCATAAATGAAAACCTATACGTTCCTTTCATAAATTAAACCCTATACGTTTCTTTCATAAATTAAAACCTATACGTTTCTTTCATAAATTAAACCCTATACGTTTCTTTCATAAATTAAAACCTATACGTTTCTTTCATAAATTAAAACCTATACGTTTCTTTCGTAAATTAAAAACTATACGTTTCTTTCATAAATTAAACCCTATACGTTTCTTTCATAAATTAAAACCTATACGTTTCTTTCATAAATTAAAACCTACACGTTTCTTTCATAAATTAAAACCTATACGTTTCTTTCATAAATTAAAACCTATACGTTTCAGATTTATATTACCATTTTACAAATTTAACTAAACTTCCATTTTGTTTGATTAATTTAACGTCTTTAGTTAAAACTCAAATTTCACATTTTCAACTCAAGTTATACTTTAAAATTTCATTTTCAACAGTCATTTATTCAACCACTTAAATTTATAGAAAATCAATAATTCTTTAATAAATCACTTAAATTCAAATATAAATCAATTTATCATATTTACCATTTCCAAATAAAATCAAAGTCCATTTTATTCATGTAACTTAAATATCATTTTTAGTCAAAATTCCAAATTTCAAACATAAGTTATATTTCAAAATCCAGTTAATCCATTCATAAATTACATTTTTAACACATAGAAAAATCATAATTTATTTATTTTAAAACCTTTCAAAATCTATTTAAATCAAATTTCATAATTTTATATTTTTAAAATACTTAAAATATTCAAAGCACTTTATAGAATAACCACGGGTCTGTATATAGTTTTCTAACCTAGGTCAAGACATATGGATATGTATCATTTCAATCCGCAGTTTAAAAGGTAAAAATTGGGGTTCTATCATTTCAAACCCGCAATCCCAAGTTTAAATAAATAAATAAAATAACTCAGGCCTATCATTTTAGCCCATAATGATTTTTTATCCTAACAGGGAACTTGCAGTGTGATCATATACAGAAATAATATAAACAATGTCAATATCACAATATACTGTCATGTATCAGATGTCAGGTGAAAATTAACAGTTTTAACATGGTAATAACATGGTAATAACACGGCATAGCATATCATATGATCATCATTAACTTGCATAAACATTTTACATTACTAAACACTTGTCATCAATCCACTTTTCACAAGTATATATGTCAGAGTGAGAAAGACTCACCTTTTCGAAGCTAGAGACCAAAACAACAAACACAAGAGCGATTCCAAAAGCACGACAAACACGATTTGAATTGAATGAATGGAAAGCCTTGATAATGATCTTGTATACAACAAATAAACAAGACCATATAAACATATGCATACAATATAAAGATTTGTTGAACAATAGAAAAGTAGAAGCAACAAATGACATTACCAAGCTTTTCAACCACTTTTGCTTGACCACAACTCCATGTATGCTCGGCCATACATGCTTAGGGCTAGGCCACACATGTTTTCAGGTGGAAAAGGATCTGGTTTGGCATCACAAAGGCATGGCAAGCACAAAATGTGAAGTGGTAGGAGATGATATGAGGAGGTGTTAGGGTTAATTGGTGAAAGGTTAGGTTAAAAGTAAAAGGGTAGACTATAAAGCCCATAGGAAGATAGAAAGTTTAAGGCCTTTCAAATTTCCTTTTCTATTTAAATTTATAAAAACAAAATAAACTATGACTTCAAAAATACAAGACCACTTCTAAAATAGACTATAACTTCAAAACAAAGGTGACAAAACAAATTTTGTTCATTTCTTTTTTTTTTCAAACAAAAGGGCAGAGGGAATATAGACTAGAATGCCAAATTACAGAGGTGACAAAACAATTTTTTTTTCACATTTCTTTTTTTCCAGAACAAGGGCCAGTGGAAAAATAGATTATAACTTCAAAAATACAAAGTGACAAAAGCAACTTTTTTTTTCATTTCCCTTTTTTTTTCAAAACAAGGCTCGGTGGAAATATTACTTCAAAACAAAATACAAAGGCGACAAAAATGGAATTTTTTTTCATTCCTTTTTTTTCTCAAACAAGGCTCGGTGGTCTGGCAAGGGTAGGGTCGGAAAAATATGGTGAATGGTCAAGCATGGTGGCAGGCAATAGGATAAAGGAAAACAATAAAAGGAGAACAAATGAAATAAAACAAGAGTGAAAAGAAGAAAGAAAGAAAAAAGAGAAAAAAAATGAAAGGAAAAGCATGCGCCGGTTCATACCTTCAGGAGATGCTTACGCAAATTTTGATGGAAGCAAAATGAATAATTTGTGGTATGGAACTTTTGAACGTGAAATATATATTAACATTTGCTCACTAATTTATGTAGAGGGCAGGCAAGAGTAAAATGCTTGAACGGTAGAGGCAATTTAATTCTATCCAATAGGTGGAAACGTATGGGAGGCAAGAGGGAAAGAAATAATTCACACACGGAAATGATTTAAGGCAAGATTTGAGCAAGATTTTGGATTCTCAAAAGAGAATATACGGCTGAAAAGTTTGCATTGTTAACGCAAGAAAAAAATCAAATAGATAACGAAAAGGCAAGAGCAACAATTAAATATATGCCCAAAGTAACGTACAAATTATTTTGTTTCTCTTATTAAATAAATTTAAAATACTAACGTTTCTATTAGGAAAAATAAACCATCACTTTAAACCAAAATTTAATAGCTATTATACCATAATTAATAACATTTGATTTAGCTTCATCCAATTGATTGTTAAATATAAAGTTAAGAAACAGATGTAAACATATGTAAAAGAAATGTAAAGTTTATTTCCCGTTTCACAATAATTATTACTAACTTTTTTTTTAAAGTATACAACAAATCTGACCAAAACAAAAGTGAAACAAATGTTACACAATTGTATACAGTTCAAGATGAAAATTTTGCCTTTAGAATTATAAAATTTAGAATTTCTATTAAAGTTACACTTTTTATCCAAATCAAATTTTCAGACATTGTTTATTTTTATTTGGACAAATGATCAGAAATCATTTCAAGAAAATTTCCAAAATTAGATTTTTAAGAAAACAAAAGCCAAAGTCTTTAAATAAATGAAAAAAATTAAATTTTTAAACTTCTAAAATTTTAAGTTGAAAGTCACAGTTTGACTATTTTGACCAAAATCAGCATTTCAGGCAAATATTCAACTTACACAAGTTTGGAATTATAACTCATAAAAATCAAGATTATATTTAAATAATAAACTTAATCATTTCAAATAAGTAAAATAAGTTTTTAAATCAAAATCTTACATTAAAAATAATTAAAATATACAATAAAATAATTACAAAATACAGGGTTGTTACAGATTTAGTGGTCAATTTTGGATGCCGAGGTGTTGAGCAAGTTGTCGGAGGCAGTAACGTTGGTCGGAAGTGACCAAGGTTGGCGTGCATGTGCACAAGGTGGTGGTTGGGTGTCAGCTAGTTTGGTGTTGGAAAATCTCGAAGTAGCATACGAGTTTGGCAAGGCGGAACTTGTGATGTTCTCGGGTGTGTTGGTTTGGAAAACTGTTGTTTTTGTAAACTATATTTAATCAAGTTTTTTAAAAAAAAGAGAGAGATGGAAGAAGGAACTCGGGATTGACCCGAGTAAGTAACGGGTTTGACTCGAAGCTGGAAACTAAACAGTTTTTAAAAGATTTAAAAAAAATTAAAACTTGATTTTGAAATTTAGAAATCTAAATTAGTTTAAACTTTATATAAATTACTTGATGTATTTAATAAATTTTTTATTTAACATATTTTAAGAAGTTTCGAAGTTTTATTAAATTTAAACATTGTTTAGAAATTTTAAAATGATTTTGAAAACGAGTCTTGTAAGTAATTTTAATGGTTTATATAAGACAAATTTTAAATTCAAATTGAAATTAGTTTAAACTATAAATAGATAAATATTTAAGTTATTTAAAGTTGTGTTTGATAACTTTAATTTATCAAGTTAAAAGATTATTTTAACTTAAACTTAATTTAAAATTTAATTAAGTAGGGATAGTTGTATAGTGAAGATTGTGAATGTGCTAAGTCAATTAAAGCATTTATAAGGTAAATGTTTTATCTTAATTAAGGTTTTAATAACTTAATTTTGATTAAGTTAATTTGTAGAAACTAAGTTTAATTAATTTGTTAATTATAAAGGATTGATTAAGGAACTAATTAAGGAATAATAATTTACTTGATTTACAAATCGTTAAGGATTAAGGTTAATTAATTTAAGATTAATTAAATTGTTACTAAAAGATCATTAACTAGATTTTTAGTTAATGATTAAGGATTCATTTATCAAGTAATTAAATTAAACTTAATTAATCAAGTGGTTAAGATTTATTAATTAAGTAATTAATAAGTTGTTAATTAAGTATTAAAGGTTACTTAATTAGTATCTAAGAAACGTTTAACTTGTAATTAAATTTTATTAATAAATAATTAAAGTTTTATTGATTAATAACTGGATAATAATTAATCCGTAATTAAGGATTAATTAAGAAGTAGTTAAATGGTAATTAATTGACTAATCAATTGTGATAAGGATTAATCAAATAGTTATTAAGGATTGATTATCTGTTAATTTAGGATGGGTTAACAGTTAATTAAGTGTTAATTAAATGATTAATTAACTGGTGATTAAGGAGTAAGTAATCTGTAACTCATGATCAACATGCAATTACGATCTGTTTTAAAAGCATGCATGTCAGTTGTAAATTTGGAAATCAAGCAGAAAAGTCTGCATTTTGTTTCTTCAATCTGGAAAGTGACTACTGCATGCAAGTTATAGTCATCAGCAGCATTCAAGTTCAAGTTTTAAAGGCATTGAAATAAGTTTTAAAGGATTCAAGAGGCAAAGGCATTTTAAAGCAAGCTTTCAAAAGATTCATAAGCTTTTCAAATCTGTACTCTGCTCCGTTCTTCTACTTTCATTTGCAGGTGAGTAACTCCTTTTAAACATAAATATTTAATCTGGTTGTCTGATCTATGCTTTAAATAAGTTGTAATTGGTATATATACATGTTGGAAGTTCCTTTTTACCTGTGATAGGTAATACTTGTATGATTTTTGAAGAAAAAAAAAATCTGTAGAACACCTCTGTTCTAGATGTCAAGCCCAGTTTTCCTATTTAAATCATTTTCTTTTGATTCATAGATTTCTATGATTTAGGGTCTAATTAAACATTATTTGTATGATTATAAGCTAAATTTTAAGAACTTATTTAACTTAAATTATAAACTATATGGCTCTGGAAATAAGGTTTTAACAGTAAAAACTCAAACCACTTTAAATTTCAAACATGTTAATTTATCAATTCGGTATCATAAATCAAAAGTATACAACTTTTATATAAACCCGGGGTAGCTTGTATCAAATTACAACTTCACAAGTCGTTATTGTCATCAATTATTCCACACATTCATTTTAAAGTGCCAAACTTAGATTGAATGGTCCAAGTCATCCCACTTCATCCTATTGGCTTCACAAATCTAATTATAAAAGGTTGACGTGGTTTTCGGGTATTTACTAATACCCAAATTTGGACTCTTCGAATCCAATGTCACGTTAACTCAATTATTCAAGTGATTAAATTCAAATATTGGATGTCACTTATACACTGTGATACACAGATAGACAACTCCCACTTATCATTGATATAACCAATATCATATCACAGAATGTCACAACACATATCATCAATAGAATGTCACAACACATATCATCAATAGATATCAATCCAATAGATATCATCAAATTCAGTCATTCAACAACCAATCATCCATAAGCAAGCATTATCAATTCATATCATAATTAATTTAATTTCTTAAATTAATCCCTTAAGAATCAACCCCTAAATCTTGCTTATACAATCATTAATTAATCACATTCGGTAATTAACTTATTTCTTAATTACCTTCATTAAGTAATTGTCCTTTAAATTACTTACCTCTAGTTACTTCATTAAGTAACTTTCCCTTAATTTATCATTTCCAATTATTATTCACTAATTAATCTCATTAAATAAATTTTAATTAATTATATAAATTAATTGATTATCCTTATCCTGAAACCGTTCCCAAATTCACAAATTAAATTTTAGTTTGAATTTATTTCAAACTTATCTTTATTCAATTTCAATTTCAGTTTGGTTGTGTTTCTATTACTTCTTAATTTGACTCAATAATTTAACAACCAATTCCTTTACTATTTGTTAGAAAGAAATATTGCTTTATATATCAAAATATTCTTATAAAAAAATCTTTTAAAATCCTTATATAAGAAAATAACAAGTACGCTCTCATACACACACACACTCAACTCATCCTAGGGTACCACTTACCCTATCCTTAATGAGTAATCCCACCAGAGCCAAGGTTCTCGCTTAACCTTCAGCTCTGATACCAAAATGAGATAGTCTAGGCTTTGCAACCATCAACAGTGGCTAACAACCGCCGTGGCTCCCATTGATACCTCGGGTTTGCTTTTACGGCCAGCCTCTCGACTGTTAGCAAACCAACCCGAAAAGGCCTTATACTACCCCCCGGGACATGTAGGAGTAAGAGTCTCCCGTTCGCCACCTAACGCAAAGCGAGAACCCCTATCATGCGTGCACACAGCAACAAGCAAACCCGATCCCAAATATGAGAAATTAAAAAACCTTAATTAATATTTTGAATTTAAAACTTTGAATTAATAACTTCATCTTTTAAGGGATAAAAACATTTGTAAGTATTATGTTCCAGATAAGCAATTCAATTTACATCTTTTAAGGGATGCTCAATTTTTAATGTTCAATTTACAAATAAGTTTAAACTAATTCACAATTTATTAATGAAGTAATTAGAGATAATTACTAGTGAAGTAATTAAAGGTCAATTACTTAGTTAATTTTAGTTAATTAATTACTGTGGTTAATTAATGAATGAGATTTATTTAAGATTAATTACTAAGTGTAATTAATTAAAAATTAATTAATTAATAAAGTAATTAATTAAGGTAATTGAATTGAATAATAATTACTTAATGAAGTAATTAAAGATTAATTAATTAGAAAAATTAATCAAGGATTAATATAATTAATTAAGAAGTTATTTAAGATAAGTAATTACAAATTGTTAATTACTGTTTATAATTAATATGATGATTAATTTCAAATTAATTATTTAATTAATTAAAGGGTTAATTAATTAATAAGGATCATTAGATAATTAATGAAATTAATCAAGGTTGATTAATAAAAGTAATTAATTAAAATATGAATAATTAATTGTAATTAATTAAGGTTTAATGTAATTAATTATAATTGATTAATTATTTAAAGCAAGTGAAGGATCATTAATTATTGTAATTAATGACGGTAATTAAAGGTTAATTACTGAATATGGTTAAGGATAATTACTTGAATGTAATTAAAAGATAATTAACCCGGGAGGATTAATTAAAGAAGATCATTAAGAGATGATTAAGGAATTTGATTTGTAATAAATCAATGAAGCAGGATTAAGATTCTCCAAGTAATTAAAGGATAGTAATTAATTTAATTAAGGTTAATTAAATTGATTAAGTGTTAATCAATTCTGCTTTGGATGATTGATTGATATTGGATGATTGATATTGGATGTTGATTGGTTTTGGATGATTGGTTGATACTGGATGATTTGGATATCTCTGATATATGTTACGCTGCTTTGTGAGATGAGTGTTTGATATGAATTATTTATTGTGATAATGTGATTCATCTATTGTTTATATCATCCTGAATATAAGTTAACTGTTGAAACCCAAATCTGATTTAAATTCCCATAGGTATAGAACAGAAACATCAACAACTCACCATGCAACTTTATATAGAACCCGGGTGTAACGACCCGCCTTTCATTCCATAGATAGACACATCATTAAGAAGAAAGAAAGGGATAGAAAAGAGAAAAGATAAAAAACAAAGAAATAGACAACATCAGAATCTCACAGCGGAACGAATAAATTATATTATATCACATAAAACATTACATAGTATCATATACGTCAGAGTATACAACTAATACAGCACAAACTAGACAGTTATAAACATCTGTCTAACAATTACAATTCAAGTACATCAGAGGAAACATATACAATTCAAACACAACGGAACCACTATATATCTACTCGTCGAAGCCTCCTGCTCCATATCTCCTCCAGAAACTCGTCAAAGAAATCCTGAACACTTGACTACTCATACGTAATATGAGTACACAAGAGTTTAATAATTATCTGATGTTAATGGAAAATACTGATTTATAAGTTAATAAATAATTCTAGTATATATATCTGAATAGGTATTGGTTTGATAACCTTTCTAGTATAATTAATTAAATCGGCAAAATTGACGTTTTCAAACAAATAATAATGATTGTTTGAATACATATAGATATAAATAAATTTTATAGAATGATATGTGAAACCCACAGAGCAGGTTTGAAATAAACTCAAATTATTGAGTTTTAAATTCGGAATACGATGTGATATCCAAAAGTGATGAGTTTTTGAACTTAATAGGTGGGAAGATTATTTATGAGAAGTTTAAAATTTGAAATGGACGTTCAAATTAATGTGATAACCTAGATTTTCGAGCATTTGGTAATTAGTAATTAATAGGATTAGAATTATTAATTTATATATTAAGAAATAAAATTCTGTTAATAAAGATATCGGGATGTGTGAATGGAGTTGAAAATATAATAAAGGATATCCGTGATATCCTAGAAATTTCAAACAAATTCAACCATAATAATCTCTTTTATATATTATTTAAAATTGGCAAAATTGTTACTGTCAAACAATAGTAATAATGTAATGTTTTTCAAATATAAATGGATCTAAAATAAAATTAATTATTTACAAATTTAATTTGTATTGACTAAATATACAAATATTTGAGTTGATGTCAAATTGGATTTTTAATTGAATTTGAATTTAAAGTTGGATTAGAATTTGAGATATAAAAGATGGATATTTTAAAACATTTTGGATATAAAAATATATTATATATGATTTTATAGTTTGTTTAATATTAATTTCTTTTAAAGGATTTTATTTTATTAATTAAGATATGTAATTATTCATTAGAAATTTTATGTAGATAAATATTTAAGATTTGACATGTATACATCTTTTGAAATCTAAGTACAAGAATTAAAGTACACTTGAGATAATTTAATTCACAAACTAACAAGGGATTCAAAATAAAATCTATAAATTTAATAAGATAAAAGGGGTATACCTTAATTTATAAATAAATTAGTCAAGGGTTTAATATATAAAATACTTTATTTTGACATGTGTAAATTTATTAAGCATGCATTAAAACAAATGTAAATATTACCCTCTATAATTAAACAAGTGTAGCTTGGGAAAAGATACAAATGGCAAAAACTTTATTTTCTTTAATTTAAAATTTTAAGTAACAAAGGCTAAATAAAAAAAAGGGAAAGCCTATAAACAATTTTTAAAACCCAGGGTAGAAATTATCAGAGCATGAATCAGATTAACTCAACAACTTAATCACAAGAAGAGCAAGGAATTAAAGCTTCAAATAAGCAAATTCGAACTCAATCCAAGATCAACTATGAAATTCAAATCAAGTACAACGGAATTTAAAGTAAAATGGGGAGCTATTCTCTATTTTTTTAAATAAACAGGCGAGTATTAAAACCTGAGTTCCTCTTTCTATTTTTAATATGCCTGTGAGTCAACCTGGTTTATACATTTTGAAATGAAGTTTAAATATATGTGAATGAGTGTGATAGCTATGGATTGCATGGACAATTTAGCTTGAATATGCCTGGAATTGATAGATGAGAATGTGAACATGTCTGTATATCTGTAGAAATTTATTTTGGGTTCTCTGTTATTTTAAAATAATTGGAATTTCCTTTAAAAACATATATCTCAAGATTCAATCAGTTTTGAGCCTAGATTTTTGAAAGGAAGTTGTAGAAAACAGCATGTTAGAAATTCTAAAAATGTTTTCAAAATTTAGAATTCAGTAATTTATTTCCGAAATGAGAAAACACAGTAAAAATTGAATTTTTGTTAAAATTTATAGAAACAATTTAATGATATGATTTCTTGGGTGGGTTCGTGGTAATAAATCATGAATTTAGATATAGATATTGGGATTTTTAGTTTGGATATGATGGAGATATTGGAGTTTGGTCGGAATTGGGTCTGTTGCCATTTTCCGACGATCGGCGGCAAAAGGGTGAATGTAGTTTGGTATGGAGGTGGCCGAGGTGTCAGGGAACTCTGGAAAAATGGGGGATCGGGTTTGCTTGTTGCTGTGTGCACGCATGATAGGGGGTTCTCGCTTTGCGTTAGGTGGTGAACGGGAGACTCTTGCCCCTACATGTCCCCGGGGGTAGTATAAGGGCTTTTCGGGTTGGTTTGTTAAGTGCTTACAGTCGAGAGGCTGGCCGTAAAAGCAAACCCGAGGTATCAATGGGAGCCACCGCGGTTATTAGCCGCTGTCGATGGTTGCAAAGCCTAGACTATCTCATTTGGTATCAGAGCTGAAGGTTAAGCGAGAACCTTGGCTCTGTTGGGATTACTCATTATGGATAGGGTAAGTGGTACCCTAAAATGAGTTGAGTGTGTGTGTGTGTGTATATGAGAGAGCGTACTTGTTATTTTCTTATATAAAGTTTTCTTTAAATGATTTCAAAAGTAAATGAATCTTATATAAGAAATAGATTATCTATTATATTAAGGAAATTGGTTGTAGTATTAATTAAATTAAAAGTAATAGTAAGAATTAAGTGGTAATAGAATTACAACCAAATTGAAATTAAATTAAAGACAAGATTTAAATGGATTCAAACTAAAATTGAAATTTTGAATTGGAGAAGTATTTCAGAATAAGATGATCATGGATGGTTTTAGATATGATAATCATGGATATTATCATAAACGGTTGTTGTATTTAATAATAAAATGTTTTAAGGAAGTAACCATTTAAAAAGAAAATAACTTGTAAATGAGAAAGGATAAAAATAAAAGTGGGTTTCGAATTGTGAAGTCCTGAATTCTATGTTTAAAAATTTGAATTGGTTTCAAAATTTTAAAGGAAATAATATTATTCAAACTACTTTGAATATGGTCTTATTTTAAAATAAGAAATGTTTGAAAATTATAAAGAGAATTTGTTTTGAATTGAAACCAAAGGTGGTTTAAATTTTAAAACTTGGCTTGGTAAGCCAAGAAGTAAATATGTATATGTGTGGATATACTTAAATATCAAAGTTGGTTTGAAATAAACTCAAAATATTGAGTTTTAAATTTGGAATAAGATGTGATATCCAAAAGTGATGAGTTTTTGAACTTAATAAGTGGGAAGATTATTTATGAGAAGTTTAAAATTTGAAATGGAAGTTCAAATTGGGTAGGGTTGACTGGATTAAGTAAATAGAGTTTAACTGGGGAAAAAAGTTAAATAAGTTGGAATGATCAACCTGATTTGAAAATTTGAAGATGAAACTGGGATTTAACTTGGAGAGTTAAATAGTTGATTTGAATTAGCGAGTCTGAGTGATCTCAAATTGGGTTTGAGATCCGAAAATTGGAAATGGATGTATGTTTTAAAATAATTTGAATGATACCATCCCGTAGTTATTAATAATCTTTGAGCTGAAATGTGAATTGGTTTGTTTAAATAAATGAAGAAATGGATTGTGGTAATATATCCATTATAGAGATAAATAAAATTTAACTTAAATTTTAAATTAAGGAAATGGAATTGCTTTGAACTTAAAATTGAAACTAAATTGTTTAAAAGCTTTTAATAAAGGTTAACTTGGTTTAAAGGGTTAAACAAACCTTAGTAAATTTAACTCGAATTTATATAATTCGAGATGGTTTAAATCTGGAATTTGAATTAAAATTAGTTCAAATTGAATTTGATTTAAAGTAAATGAAATTGTGATTGAAGATGTATGAGTATAAAATTCAAATGGAAAATTTGAGTTGGATTAATTTGAAATGATTTGAAATTGAAGCGGATTCAATTGGAAATTACTCCAAATTTATTTGAATAATTTGGAATTGTAATTAAAGTTGAATTGTAACGACCCGAAAATTTCGATCCCGAAATTTCCAAATTGTTAGTGAAAAGAAGAAAGAGAAAGAAGAAAGAGAAAAGAAACACACAATCTCACATTCGCAGCGGATAAAATATATATCACATAAATAATAGTTTTACAAGAAGAACTATATCATTACACTTATATTTTTATACATCAGAGTTACATCATTACACGAATACCGGACAGTTAAAAACTAACTTGTCCCAGATAAATACATCGAAACACCTCATACGTTCCTGCCATCTAGCTCGCCTCCTGAGCTCCAGAATGTCCTTACCTGAAAATCTGTAATACTCGGTCTGACCCGAGCATTACATCAAAGTAACACCCGGGTCAGGCTGGAAACCAGCGTGAGTAAACCCATCTAACATGGAATACAAAAGCATACAACTTATATAAACCCGGGGTAACTTATATCAATTTACAAATTCATAAGTCGTTAAGACATTACTCATATCACACATCCGTTTCTAAGTGTCAAAACTTAGATTAAATGGTCCGATACACTTAAATCATCCCAAACCAGCACATTGATTTCAACATATAAATTCATGAAGAATCAAAGTGGCTTCGGGTATTAACTATACCCGACTCCGGTCTCTTCGATTCCAATGTCATCTTAACCCAAATTATCCAATAAAATACAATTCAACTTTAATTACCAGATAACATTTTAACACATCAATTCATAATTGATAGATTATCACATCATCACCATTAATCCAACATGTCATATCACAAAGCAATTTATATCATAGATATCAACCAGTCCAAAGCACTCATCATCATTAAATCATCAATAAGCAAGACAGATTACATCATTAATTACATTAATTAATGCTCTTCAAAATTTCTTTCATAAGTTAATTATTATTAAATTTCATTTAATAATTAACCTTTAACTTAATTACATTCATTAATTATCCACTATTTTCTTCTCTAAGTAATTATACCCCATTAATTCCTTAAGTAATTATACTTAACCTTTAATTAATTATATTTATTAATCACCTTTGATTAATTTTATTCTATAATTAATTACTCTTAATTAATTACATCACTTAGTTACTGCCAAAAGACTTAATCAATAAATGCTCAAATTAAGTACACTAAGCAATTAATTATTTAATTACTTTCACAAAGTAATTACCCTCATATTTAATTACATATAGTAATTAATTCAAAAGCTCTTACACACTTCAAGAGTTACCTCCAGTAATTTACTTATCTTAATTACTTCTCTAAGTAATTACTATTCATTGATTACTTATCAACTTATCCAATAATTAAAATTAATTAATTAATTTAAACTAATAAAATTTATTAATTAATTACAATGAGTAATTAATATCTTTAATTACTTTCATAAAGTAATCATACTTAACCAAACTCCATAATTGGTTTCTACATTAATTAGTCTAATTAATTATCAAAATTTATCACATTTATTAATTAATAAATAATCTCAAGTTAATAACCTTCATTAACTTATCATCAATTCTTTAATTACCTTTCCTAAGTACTTAACTTAAATTAATTATTATTAAATACAAATTTAATTAATCTTAATTACTTAACTTAACCTTAATTAATTTATTTCAAACCCTTAATTAACTAAATAATTTAATTAAATTATTTAAATTACCTTACTAATTTAATGAATAAAAAAAATTCATTAAATCTTTGATTTACTTTAAAGTAAAACATCCCTTATTAAGGATCACATTATCATTAAGTAATTTAAACAATTTACTTTAAAATATGTTTTCAAATTACATTCTAAATTTTAAATTTTAAAATGGAATCAAACTTAACTTTAACAAAGTTTTAAAAATATTTTAAACCCTTTAAAACTTATGTTAAGAATTTCTCATTTCATAAAATATGTTTAAAGAAATTTAAAACTCAAATTTGTTTTAAAATAAAAATCATATTTTAATTTACACCTTAACATTCAAAGTTGTTTTTAAACAATTTAAATTTTTGAAACTTCCTTTATTTCTAAATTATGATTCAAATCTGAATTTGAATCTAGATTTAGACTAAAGTTAATTCTCTACTTTCCTTTAAAGCTTTACCTTAAACTTAAACTATTTAAACCCATTTAATATTGTTTAAACATTTTAATTTATAAAATTTAAATTAAATTTTTAAATATGGGATTCAAATCTCATTTGAAATTCAAATTTTAAATTTGATTTAAATTCTGTTTTAAAACCCTGCATTCAGATTTTAAAACAAACTTTTAGATTGAAATCTACAGATTTCAAAAACCTATAATCACAGAAAATAGAAAGAAAACCCGAGCTTCCCTAATTTACTTCGGGTAAAACTTAAACAATCTTCAAGGAAAAACTCGAATTACTCGAGTATTACCCGAGTTTAAAATTACTGCAAACCCAAATTCTCCCCGATACTTTCTTCTGCACCGTGCATGTGCACGGAGGTCTTGGCCACCTCCGGCCACCACCCAGGCATCGAGCAAGACGTTGTTCATCTATGGAACCCATCACGACCATCAGATTCCACCTTCACATCACGAATCAAAATTCGACTTGCGAACCAAACCTGAAACCACAAATTCCAGACCTGTGGCCACCTCGTCCTTGAATTTCCGACCACCATCACCTCTGATATTATTACCAGACAATCGGCAACACCCCATCTTCCATCTCCTAAAGTTCTATCGAACTCGATCACCCAGAGACATTGGGACACGCACAAATTCCTAAAACAGTAAAACTAGGTTTAGAAAGTTAAGACAGTCGCCGCCGCCACCACCATCCCTTAATCACCACCGCAACAATTTTCCCTTCATCACTGCTTCCCCCACCATCACCAGAAACAACTTCGACCTCCCTGCCCTTCGTGAGCATCAGCAAAACCCCAAAAACCAGTTTCCACTATAACCCAAAACTGTAATTTAAATCCTTCATTAACATTTGTGATTTTATTCTTAAAAATCATAATTTTGTAAGAGCATTCAGTTTTTAATCCTGAATAATGAATTCAAGAGTTTGAATTTTTCCAAAACTTAAACCCCCCCGTTCATTTTGATTTCCTGTGAGATATCCAATTTAATTTGATTCAAATAAATTTTTAAACCTTGATTCAAGATTAAACATACAAATTTTGTATAAAACATAAATCCTAATAATGACTAAATCCAGAGATAAAGAAATTTAAACAAAGTTTGAATCTTTTTCTTTAAAACTGCAAAACAGAGATGTTTACTGACATTCATCCACATGCATACACTATACATCCAAAATGCACAGCAATCTATCAATATTCAAACATATTTAATTCAGGGAAAAAAAAACATGCAACAAAATCATATTTGAGTCTTTAAATTGGTGAAGTTACTCACCTTAAAACAAATGAACAGAGCCTTTAATTTTGGAAAAACGGGAGTTGTTCGTTTTTAATCCTGACATAATGTTGCACTTTGATCTGTCTTTTTGTTTGTTTTCTTGGTTGATTTCAGGTTTCTTGATATGAAAATAGAATGCCTGTAACCTGAAATCTTGTTATGCTTCTTTTTGAGATTTGCATTGTTGCTTGAATCCTTGCATTTGTTCCTTTTCAGAAAGAGTTTGCTCAGATTTTTTTTTCATTTTGTTTTGCTTCAGGCTCCCTTTCCCTTTAATTTTTGAGAATCAAAGTTTTGAACTGAGGAATAATTTTGTTCTCTATATTTTATTATAATTTAATTTAGAGAAAATTAAGGCCATTTGTAATTGCATGATATCTTTTAGCTTACACATGTCAATGTGAATGCATACAAAGTTTACAAGTGCCCTTTTTTTTTTCTTTTACCTCTTTTAAATTAAGTATTTATAATTATTCATTATGTTCACAAATATATATATAAACTATGTTTTATAATACCTATATATATTTTAATCTCAAATTTTAATTCAAACTCAAATCCAAATTCAATTAAAAATCCAAATTGAAATCAACTCTAATATATGTATATATTTAAACAATACAAATCTAATTTGAAAATCATTACATTATTACTATGGTTTGAACATAACAACTTTGCCAATTATAAATAATTTATAAAGGCGGTTATCACATTTATTTGTTTAATCTATAAATTAGTATTTTCAACATTTTTAAATCAGATAATTATACAATTATCTGATGCTAAAGAAATCCGGGTTATCACATTTCTCCCCCCTTAGAATCTTTTCATCCTCGAAAGAAAGAAACCCGAATTTATTAACTATTTTGAAAACCAGTTAAAATATTCTTTGATCATTTTAAAGCACTTTTAAAATCTATATATATAGTATTGCCAAAATAGTTTTATAAAGATATCATTTTATAACTCGATGTTTCAACAAGTCCGTCCTCGTTCTTGTAGAAATTCGGTCATACGTTGATCAGCCGTAGGACTGAAAATCTATAAGTACTTGGTAAACCCGTTTCAACACCCAGTGAAAATACTTTGAAAAATAATTTTATTGAAAATTTAGAAGACAATTTTTGAAAATAGAGGATATATCTTTGGTGAGAATGCTCAGGAAATCATCACCCCCATCCATAGTCGCAGTTAACCCGATGGTTACGTTGCCATCCCGACAAAATCCATAGATAACTGTAGGCCTCCGCGCCCCTTGATTACACCATGGAACCCGCTACAGATCGCAGCTACAACTGGGGTTACGTAGCTATCACAGCAAAAACCCATATAGCTGTAGGCATCAGCGCCATCGAATTTCGCTGCCAAAAGAATGAAACTTCTCCACTCCACTTGACCATAGATCGCAGTCTACCGATGTTGCGTTGCCTTCCCGAAAAAATCAATTGTAGACCGTTGACACTCATCCTCCACACGATTTTTGTTATGGTCCCCATAGTAGATCGCGGTGACATCGAGTTACACTATCGTCACAGCATAACCCAAATACCCCTGTAGGCATCAGCACCCTCGACTTTCGCTACCCCATAATCCTCAAGAACTAGTTTTTCCGGACTCCTCGCAGGATCAACTTTAGAACCCCCCCTTGGTGCTCAAGGCAGCACCACCCGGTGGTACTCCTGAGAAGTCCATTCAAGGGAGCGCCTTTTTCCCCAGAGCCATCATCAAAACACTTTATACTATACATATATAGTATCTTTAAATCATACACCTAGTATGATCTCATATAAATCTCCTTTACACAAAATCGATTATCCGAAAACTCGATAATTCTCAAACTAGGCTTTCCAAATATAATATTGATTTTACACAAAAATCAAAAGCCTTTCCAAATCCATAGGTTCCCAAACCTTTTTCCAAAATCCTCATAAGATCCTTTATATATATACAGATATATATAATTTTTAAAACTTAGGATCATTTCAAACTTGTATAAAACTCCTTTCATACTTCAAACATTTTCAAAAATCCTTTTCTTCTGGCAAAAGATTCAACAAGGGGAGTTTCATTTTAAAAGACAAAGATATTTAACTTTGTTTACTCAAAATTAGATATTCAAATTTGATTACTCTTTTCAATACCATTTTAATTCAAATCCGTACGATGTACACATATCATCCGTACGCTATACCAATCTGATCGCTCACTCGATCACAAAAATTCACTTCCGAACTAGTATCGTCCACCCGACCTCCTAGTGCGGACACAGATCTGGTTTCTTGATCAGAAACCGTCATTCTCCTTGCATAGCCATAACTATGATAGAGAATATCCAGAACCAATCAACAATCCATATCCAGGTTCGCCGTCAAAAATCGAGTGAAAAATCCCACTCGGATCGATATAACTATCTCGAAATTCTATGCTCGAATCTAGATCAAATCACTATGTGAATTGAATAACATACGTACACCCTACGTATTTATCTTTATTGGTTATTAGCCAAATCAATTCCATTTCTATTCACATTCATTTTGATTTTCATTCACTTACTCGCAATTGCTTCAATCTATTTGGATTATCACCTCTATTCTTATCTCGATTGGGAATTTAACCAATAACAGTTTGAACTCTGACCTGTTTATTTAGAAAATAGATTGA
Source organism: Allium cepa (assembly GCA_030765085.1). Classification (NCBI taxonomy): domain Eukaryota; kingdom Viridiplantae; phylum Streptophyta; class Magnoliopsida; order Asparagales; family Amaryllidaceae; genus Allium; species Allium cepa. Next base: position 758,594,017 of record CM060937.1, on the reverse strand, counting down.
AATATTTAAAAATAGATAAGTAGTTGAAAAATAATTACTAGTTTGTAAAATAGGTGTAAAATAGGTAGAAAATAGTTAGAATAATTATAAAATTTTTAGATAATTGCAAAATAGTAGTAAGATAGTAATTAGTTTTGTAAAATAGTTGAAATATGGAAATTAGTTTATAAAACAGTTGGAAAATTGTTAAACAGTTTCAAAAATAATTGTAAAACAAGTATAAGATAATTTGGCTTTTAAAAGAAGGTTATATATATAATGAATAACTTGGAAAAAATAGGTTTATATTAAAATAATTTATATTAAAAATAGTCCAGAGTCAAAACTGCTCAATTCCCAATCCCCATTCTCATCAATTCAATTTGAACCAACTTCAAATTCCAGTTCACTATGAACCATCTCGAATTACATAAATTCGAGTTAATACTTCAATTGTTGATTTAATCTCTTTAAATCAGTTTACCTTTTTATCCGAACAATGGATTACCAAACTCCATATCTCATTTATTTAAACAAATCCAATTCACATTTTAAAGATTATTAATAACAATAGGATGATATCACTAAATTCATTTTAAAACATCCATCAATTTCCAATTTCCAGATATCAAACCCATTTTGAGATTACACAAACTCCAATTTCAAATTAACCATTTAACTCCCCAAATTAAATTCCAATTCCATCCCAAATCATGTTGATCATTCCAACTTATTTAACTTTTTCCCAAGTTAAACTCAATTCACTTAATCCATTCAACCTTACCCAATTTGAACTTCCTTTTCAAATTTTAAACTTCACATAAATAATCTTCCCACCTATTAAGTTCAAAAGCTTATCACTTTGGGTATCATATCTCATTCCAAATTTAAAACTCAATATTTAGAGTTTATTTCCAATCACCCTTGATATTATGTATATCCACATGTATACATATAAATTTCTTTTACATATCAAGTTATACATTAAAATTTTAAACCACCTTTGGTTTTTTTTAATTTAAAACAAATTCCTTTTAAATTTTCAAACAACTCTTTGATCGAAATAGGATCATTTCACTCAAATGCATTAAATAATATTATTTCTTATTTCTTTAAATTAATTATGTCATTTATTAATTCTAATTAATCACATTCGGTAATTAACTTATTTCTTAATTACCTTCATTAAGTACTTGTCCCTTAAATTACTTACCTTTAGTTACTTCATTAAGTAACTCCCTTTTTATTAATCATTTCCAGTTATTATCCATTAATTAATCTCATTTAATAAGTTTAATTAATAACATAATTTAATTTATTATCCTTATCCTGAAACCTTTCCAAATTCGGTATTTAATTTTAGTTTGGTTGTACTTCTATTACTTCTCAATTTAATTCAATAATTTAACAACCAATTCCTTTACTATTTGTTAGAAAGATATATTTCTTTATATATATCAAAATATAATTTTTTATAAATCCTTTTAAAACCTTTATATAAGAAAATAACAAGTACGCTCTCTCATATATATACACACACTCAACTCATTCTAGGGTACCACTTACCCTATTCTTAATGAGTATACCCCACCAGAGCCAAGGTTCTCGCTTAACTTTCTGCTCTAATACCAAATGTAACGACCCGAAAATTTCGATCCCGAAATTTCCAGATAGTTAGTGAAAAGAAGAAAGAGAAAGAAGAAAGAGAAAAGAAACACACAATCTCACATTCGCAGGGGATAAAATATATATCACATAAATAATAGTTTTACAAGAAGAACTATATCATTACACTTATATTTTTATACATCAGAGTTACATCATTACACGAATACCGGACAGGTAAAAACTAACTTATCCCAGATAAATACATCGAAACACCTCATACGTTGCTGCCATCTAGCTCGCCTCCTGAGCTCCAGAACATCCTTACCTGAAAATCTGTAATACTCGGTCTGACCCGAGCATTACACCAAAGTAACACCCGGGTCAGGCTAGAAACCAGTGTGAGTAAACCCATCTAACATGGAATACAAAAGCATACAACTTATATAAACCCGGGGTAACTTATATCAATTTACAAATTCACAAGTCGTTAAGACATTACTCATATCACACATCCATTTCTAAGTGTCAAAACTTAGATTAAATGGTCCGATACACTTAAATCATCCCAAACCAGCACATTGATTTCCACATATAAATTTATGAAGAATCAAAGTGGCTTCGGGTATTAACTATGCCCGACTCCGGTCTCTTCGAATCCAATGTCACCTTAACCCAAATTATCCAATAAAATACAATTCAACTTTAATTACCAGATAACATTTTAACACATCAATTCGTAATTGATAGATTATCACATCATCACCATTAATCCAACATGTCATATCACAGAGCAATTTATATCATAGATATCAACCAGTCCAAAGCACTCATCATCATTAAATCATCAATAAGCAAGACTGATTACATCATTAATTACATTAATTAACGATCTTCAAAATTTCTTTCATAAGTTAATTATTATTAAATTTCATTTAATAATTAACCTTTAACTTAATTACATTCATTAGTTATCCACTATTTTCTATAATCACCTTTGATTAATTTTATTCTGTAATTAATTACTCTTAATTAATTACATCACTTAATTATTTCAAAAAGACTTAATCAATAAATGCGTAAATTAAGTACACTAAGCAATTAATTATTTAATTACTTTCACAAAGTAATTACCCTCATATTTAATTACATAAAGTAATTAATTCAAAAGCTCTTACACACTTCAAGAGTTACCTTCAGTAATTTACTTATCTTAATTACTTCTCTAAGTAATTATTACTCATTGATTACTTATCAACTTATCCAATAATTAAAATTAATTAATTAATTTAAACTAATCAAATTTATTAATTAATTACAATGAGTAATTAATACCTTTAATTACTTTCATAAAGTAATCATACTTAACCAAACTCCATAATTGGTTTCTACATTAATTAGTCCAATTAATTATCAAAATTTATCACATTTATTAATTAATAAATAATCTCAAGTTAATAACCTTCATTAACTTATCATCAATTCTTTAATTACCTTTCCTAAGTAATTAACTTAAATTAATTATTATTAAATACAAATTTAATTAATCTTAATTACTTAACTTAACCTTAATTAATTTATTTCAAACTCTTAATTAAATAAATAATTTAATTAAATTATTTAAATTACCTTACTAATTTAATGAATCAAAAAAAATTCATTAAATCTTTGATTTACTTTAAAGTAAAACATCCTTTATTAAGGATTACATTATCATTAAGTAATTTAAAAAATTTACTTTTAAAATTTGTTTTCAAATTACATTCTAAATTTTAAATTTTAAAATGGAATCAAACTTAACTTTAACAAAGTTTTAAAAACATTTTAAACCCTTTAAAACTTATGTTAAGAATTTCTCATTTCATAAAATATGTTTAAAGAAATTTAAAACTCAAATTTGTTTTAAAATACAAATTATATTTTAAATTACACCTTAACATTCAAAGTTGTTTTTAAACAATTTAAATTTTTGAAACTTCCCTTATTTCTAAATTATGATTCAAATCTGAATTTGAATCTAGATTTAGACTAAAGTTAATTCTCTACTTTCCTTTAAAGCTTTACCTTAAACTTAAACTATTTAAACCCTTTTAATATTGTTTAAACATTTTAATTTATAAAATCTAAATTAAAATTTTAAATCTGGGATTCAAATCTCATTTGAAATTCAAATTTTAAATTTGATTTAAATTCTGTTTTAAAACCCTGCATTCAGATTTTAAAACAAACTTTTAGATTGAAATCAACAGATTTCAAAAACCTATAATCACAGAAAATAAAAAGAAAACCCGAGCTTCCCTGATTTACTTCGGGTAAAACTTAAACAATCTTCGAGGAAAAACTCGAATTACTCGAGTATTACCCGAGTATAAAATTACTGCAAACCCAAACTCTCCCTGATACTTTCTTCTGCACCGTGCATGTGCACGGAGGTCTTGGCCACCTCCGGCCACCACCCAGGCATCGGGCAAGACGTCGTTCATCTCTGGAACCCATCACGACCATCAGATTCCACCTTCACATCACGAATCAAGATTCGACTTGCGAACCAAACCTGAAACCACAAATTCCAGACCTGTGGTCACCTCGTCCTTGAATTTCGACCACCATCACCTCTGATATTATTACCAGACAATCGGCAACACCCCATCTTCCATCTCCTAAAGTTCTATCGAACTCGATCACCCAGAGACATTGGGACACGCACAAATTCCTAAAACAGCAAAACTAGGTTTAGAAAGTTAAGACAAGTCGCCACCGCCACCACCATCCCTTAATCACCACCACAACAATTTTCCCTTCATCACTGCTTCCCCCACCATCACCAGAAACAACTTCGACCTCCCTGCCCTTCGTGAGCATCAGCAAAACCCCAAAAACCAGTTTCCACTATAACCCAAAACTGCTATTTAAATCCTTCATTAACATTCGTGATTTTATTCTTAAAAATCATAATTTTGTAAGAGCATTAAGTTTTTAATCCTGAAATAATGAATTCAAGAGTTTGAATTTTTCCAAAACTTAAACCCCCCTGTTCATTTTGATTTCCTGTGAGAAATCCAATTTAATATGATTCAAATAAATTTTTAAACCTTGATTCAAGATTAAACATACAAATTTTGTTTAAAACATAAATCCTAATAATGACTAAATCCAGAGATAAAGAAATTTAAACAAAGTTTGAATCTTTTTCTTTAAAACTGCAAAACAGAGATGTTTACTGACATTCATCCACATGCATACATTATACATCCAAAATGCACAGCAATCTATCAATATTCAAACATATTTAATTCAGGGAAAAAAAACATGCAACATAATCATATTTAAGTCTTTAAATTAGTGAAGTTACTCACCTTAAAACAAATGAACAGAGCTTGTAATTTTGGAAAACCGGGAGTTGTTCGTCTTTAATCCTGACATAATGTTGCACTTTGATCTGTCTTTTTGTTTGTTTTCTTGGCTGATTTCAGGTTTCTTGATATGAAAATAGAATGCCTGTAACCTGAAATCTTGTTATGCTTCTTTTTGAGATTTGCATTGTTGCTTGAATCCTTGCATTTGTTCCTTTTCAGAAAGAGTTTGCTCAGATTTTTTTTTTCATTTTGTTTTGCTTCAGTCTCCCTTTCCCTTTAATTTTTGAGAATCAAAGTTTTGAACTGAGGAATAATTTTGTTCTCTATATTTTATTATAATTTAATTTAAAGAAAATTAAGGCCATTTGTAATTGTATGATATCTTTTAGCTTACACATGTCAATGTGAATGCATACAAAGTTTACAAGTGCCTTTTTTTCTTTTACCTCTTTTAAATTAAGTATTTATAATTATTCATCATGTTCACAAATATATATGTAAACTATGTTTTATAATATCTATATATATTTTAATCTCAAATTTTAATTCAAACTCAAATCCGAATTCAATTAAAAATCCAAATTGAAATCAACTCTAATATATGTATATATTTAAACAATACAAATCTAATTTGAAAATCATTACATTATTACTATGGTTTGAAAATAACAAATTTGCCAATTATAAATAATTTATAAAGGCGGTTATCACATTTATTTGTTTAATCTATAAATTAGTATTTTCAACATTTTTAAATCGGATAACTATACAATTATCTGATGCTAAAGAAATCCTGGTTATCACATGAATAGTTTTAAATTCAAATAGAATTTGAAGTAAATTTGGAAGGAAATCAAGAATAATTCAACTTGATTTGGAGATGGAGTTTGAAATTGAGATTAATTCAAACTGGAGTTGAAATGAATTGAAATTAGAACTAGTTCAATCGAAATCGATTTGAATTAGCAGAATTTGAGGTCAAGGAAGAATAAAGTTAAATTTGGAAAGAAACTGAGGTTAATTCAACTTGAATTGGGGTTGAATCAATTTCAATGGAAATTGAAGTTATCTAAATTGAAATTGGGTCAATTTAAATGGAAGTGCAAATTTAAATTATATTGATGAGAATGGAGATTGGGAAGTGAACAGTTTTTACTATGGACTATTTTTTTAATATAATTTTTTTTTAATATAAACCTATTTTTCCAAGCTATTTATTATATATACAACCTTTCTTTTAAAAGCCAAACTATCTTATATTTGTTTTACAATTATTTTTGAAACTGTTTAACAATTTTACAACTATTTTATAAATTAATTACTATTTTCAACTACTAATTACTATTTTATAGCTATTTTGCAATTATTTAAAATTTCTATGACTATTTAACTATTTTCCAATTATTTTACAATTACTGAACTATTTTACAGCTATTTTACAAACTAGTAATTATTTTTCAACTACTTATCTATTTCTTTAACTTTTCAGGTTATTTTCTAAATTTAAACTGGATGGAGTTCAAACTGTTATTGGTTAAATACGCAATCGAGATAAGAATAGAGGTGATAATCCAAATGGATTGAAGCAATTGTGAATAAGTGAATGAAAATCAAAGTGAATATGAATAGAAATGGAATTGATTTGGCTAATAACCAATAAAGATGAATACGTAGGGTGTACGTATTCGCATAGTGATTTGATCCAGATTCGAGCATAGAATTTCGAGATAGTATGTCGATCCGAGTTGGGATTTTTCACTCGATTTTCGACGGCGCACCTGGATATGGATTGTTGATTGGTTCTGGCTATCATAGTTATGACTATGCAAGGAGAATGACGGTTTTTGATCAAGAAACCAGATCTTAGTCCGCACTAGGAAGTCGGGTGGACGATACTAGTTCGGAAGTGAAATTGTGTGATCGAGTGAGCGATCAGATTGGTATGTCGTACGAATGATATGTGTACATCGTACGGATTTGAATGAAATTGATATTGAAAGGAGTAATCAAATTTGAATATTTGATTTTGGATAAATAAAGTTATATATCTTAGGTTATATAAGATAAAACTCCCCTTATTGAATCTTTTGCCAGAAGAAAAATGGTTTTTGGAAATGTTTGAAGTATAAAAGGAGTTTTATACAAGTTTGAAATGATCCAAAGTTTTGAAAGATTTTATATCTGAATATATATATATATATATATATATATATATATATATATATATATATATATATAAAGGATCATATGAGGGTTTTGGAAAAAGGTTTTGGGAACCTTTAGATTTGTAAAGGCTTTTGATTTTTGGGTAAAATCAATATTGAAATTTGGAAAGCCTAGTTCGAGAATTATCGATTTTGGAATAATCGATTTTGTGTAAAGGAGCTTTGTATGATATCATACTAGGTGTATGATTTGAAGATACTATATATGTATAGTACAAAATGTTCTGATGATGGCTCTGGGGAAAAAGGCGCTCCCTTGAAACGAACTTCTCAGGAGTGCCACCAGGTGGTGCTGCCTTGAGCCCCAAGGGGGGTTCTAAAGTTGATCATGTGAGGAGTCCGGAAAACTAGTTCCTGGGGATTATGAGTAGAGTATACCATAGCGAAAGTCGTGTGTGCCGCTGAGAGCCAACAGTCTGCGTTTGGTTTTATATCGGTAGACCGTGACCTATGGTATAACATAGCGAAAGTCGTGTGTGCCGCTGAGAGCCAACAGTCTGCGTTTGATTTTATATCGGCAGACTACGACCTATGTAGGATGGAGAGGTTTCATTTCGACAGCGAAAATCAGAGGCCGCTAAGAGCCTACAATTACATGTACTTTTGCTGTGACGGCAACGTAACCCTGGATGTAACTGTGATCTGTCGTGTGGGATCCATGGCGTAATCGAGAGGCCGCGGAGAGCCTGCAGTTACATGGACTTTTGCTGCGATGGCAACGTAACCCTGGAATGTAACTGTGACCATGTATGGGGATGATGATTTCCAGAGCATTCTCACCAAAGATATTTCCTCTATTTTCAAAAACTATTTTCTATATTTTCAATAAAATTTATTTTCAAAATATTTTCACTAGATGTTGAAAATGCGTCTGCTAAGTACTTATAGATTTTCAATCTTATGTCTGATCAACGTATGACCGAATTTCTATGAGAACGATGATGGACTTGTTGAGACATCAAGTTATAAAAGTATTTTTATAAAAACTATTTTGGAAATATTATATAGATTTTAAAGATGTTTGAAAAATGATCAAAGAATATTTTAACTGGGTTTTAAATACTTAATAAATTATGCTTTCGTTTCTGTTCGAGGACGAAAAGATTCAAAGGGGGGAGGAATGTGATAACCTGGAGCCTCCAACATCTGGTAATTAGTAACTACTAGGATTAGAATTATTAATTTATATATTAAACAAATAAAATTCTATTAATAAAGATATCGGGATGTGTAAATGGATTTGAAAATATAATAAAGGATATCCGTGATATCCTAGAATTTCAAACAAATTCAACCATAATAATCTCTTTTATAAATTATTTAAAATTGGAAAAATTGTTATTGTCAAACAATAGTAATAATGTAATATTTTTCAAATATAAATGGATCTAAAATAAAATTAATCATTTACAAATTTAATTTGTATTGACTAAATATACAAATATTTGAGTTGATTCAAAATGGATTTTTAATTGAATTTGAATTTAAAGCTGGATTAGAATTTGAGATATAAAGGATGGATATTTTAAAACATTTTGGATTTAAAAATATATTATATATGATTTTATAGTTTGTATAATATTAATTTCTTTTAAAGGATTTTATTTTATAAATTAAGATATGTAATTATTTTTTAGAAATTTTATGTAGATAAAAATTTAAGCTTTGATATGTATATATCCTTTGAAATCTAAGTACAAGAATTAAAGTAAACTTGAGACAATTTAATTCACAAATTAATAAGGGATTCAAAATAAAATCTATAAATTTAATAAGATAAAAGGGGTATACCTTAATTTATAAATAAATTAGTCAAGGGTTCAATATATAAAATACTTTATTTTGTGATGTGTCAATTTATTAAGCATGCATTAAAAAAAATGTAAATATTACCCTCTATAATAAAACAAGTGTAGCTTAGGAAAAGATACAAATGGCAAAAAATTTATTTTCTTTAATTTAAAATTTTAAGTAACAAAGGCTAAATAAAAAAAAGGGGAAAGCCTGTAAATAATTTTTAAAACCCAGGGTAGAAATTATCAGAGCATGAATCAGATCAATTCAACAACTTAATCACAAGCAGAGCATGGAATTAAAGCTTCAAATAAGCAAATTCGATGTAACGACCCAGAATTTTTAGAAATTAAAATACGAATATTTAATTAATTTTAAATATTTATAAGTGAATTTATAAGTCGAATAAATTTTTATTTGAATTTTTGAATTTAATTGAATAATTAAATCGATAATTTAATACGTTAAATTATGGAAATAATTGAAAATTGGGTTAAATATGATTGAAAATGATTTGTAAAATTTTATTTTATCATATGGGAGTTAGAACAATATTTTAGAACTTTTAAAATCGAATTAAAAGTTAATTTGTGAAATTTGAATATTTTAATATTTAAATCGACTAGTGAAAATAGTCAATTTTTGAACAGTCTCAGAATTGAACGAAACCAGTTCCATTGGATCCGTAATACTTAGTTATTACCGGATTTCAAATTTCGTGTCAATCGGAGCTATCGTTTGATCGTGGCAGCTCGAAACGCATCGAATCGTTTTTAATTTAAATTTGACGAGTTAAAATAGCCATTTTTCAAAAAGTCTCGGATTTCGACGAAACCAGTTTCATCGGATCCGTAATGTGATATTATTGTAAGGTTTCAAATTTCAAGTCAATTGGATTTACCGTTTGTCCGGTACAAATTAAAACGCCTAGAAATCGACTTAAATCGGTTTAATTCAAATTGAGCGTTTACAGCCATAACTCGCACATACTTCCGAATTAGCTTTCGAAACCTATTCCGTTGTGTCCGGAACGCGGGGTAAACCCTAGAAACGCTGGTTACGGCGCCTAAATCGGAGTTCGGAATTTCCGGGATGAATAGTGACGCTCGTTCCTTATAAATAGACCCTTGCCTTCATAATTTGGTAAAAAAATCATTCCAAACCCTAATTATATAACCTAGCCGCCACTTATACAATGTATGGCCAGAAAACACCCACATTCATTCATTAATCTCTCTCAATCCGTAAGGAATTACGCGAAGTGTTCAACACGGAAGTCGAAGAGCACGACGAGAGCTTCGATTCCATACGGTGATGATCGGAAATGGTGCAACGGAGAGGGAGCTATGGGGGGCCGTTCGTGACTTGTCACGCACGCATTTCCAGGCATAGTAGCAGGCCGAGCTTCATGATGTTGATGGTGGAGTTAGCTCTCGCGAAGGGCGTTCGAATGGAAGTGGTTTGATGAAGTTTAGTCGAGTATAGGCGGAGCAAATTGAAACCCTAGTATCGATGGAGTGGGTTATGCGTGCGGCTATTACCTGTAGCCAAAACGTGGGGAAGATGATAGGGGGGGACGGTCAAGATTGCAAGGTGATGGATCCTGTGGCTATGGTTTAGTTTGGTATAAAATTAGTTAAGTTTATGTTGTAATTTATATAAATAAATACGTGTAACTTCAAAAATTCATAACTTTTTCATACGAGGTCGAAAAAATGCAAAACCAGTTGCGTTGGAATCGAATGGACGAGCACTACGCGATGGAGTTGGTTTGGAGACGTTTGGAGTTAGTGAGAATTTTGGGTAAAATTAAACGTCCGTTTAATTTTATTCGAAATAAAAAGCTGAAACGGAAATTAAAATCAAGGTGAGAATTTCTCACTCAATCGAATAAGTTTCGATTTTATTTTAAATAGTTAGATTTAAAATATTTGAATGCATGTTTGAATGATGATTGATATCTATTGATTGTTAAAATAGACATTATACGCCGTTAGTAAGCGGATGTTATTTAATAAAAACATATACCGCGAATATTTCATAAACAGTGAAATTGGTATTATATATAATATCAATATATATATATTGGCATATGTATATATTGGAGTTATTGATTTCCTGCATTTATTTGTTTAGCGGATGAGACCCTATTACGCCGTTATTAAGCGGATAATATTTATTAAGAACATATACCGCGATAATTTCGTACTGGAGCGAAATTGGTATTGTGCTAATGTTTTTTTGGATGCAGGAAAACAGGTTGGAGGGATCCAACTGGATTCCTCAACAGTTTTTATTTAATTTCAGATATTTTGATAGTTGATTGATTATCATATCGATATATGATATCGTTGTTGTCGTGATTGACTATTTGGTGTGTAGCATCATTGGACCAAATTTGGAATTTTAAAATGATTTTAAAGTGATTTTTGAAAGTATACATTTTATAAAATAATTTTGGAATTGATTCATTTTAAATAAATAAACGTTATAATTTTTAAAGTTATAAAAAATTATGATTTTTGAGAAATATAGTTAAAAACTGATTTTTTGAGAATATGATGCTAATGATTTTATAAAATAGTTTAAATTGGATTTTTGAATTTATTATAAAGAGTTTAAATATAGGATTCATAAAATTTAATTATTTTATGAATCGAAATGGTGAAATAATAAAGGAGATTAAAGATGTTTTAAAAGAATAATATAAATTGAATTATATTAAGAGATTTATAAATGGATATTTATAAATTGAAATATAGACATTATAAAACGAGTTTTTATAAGTGTTTGAATGAAGTGAAAATGAATTTCATTAAAGAATGAAATTTATAGAATTATAAACGGTGAAGTTATAAATAAAATTTATAAATAGTAAGATTTATGTTAACGCTAAAATGTGAACGCTAACACCCCGGTGTGTGAAGTGTAGTTGTGAAAGCACCACCCGATAGATCGGGAAAGAATTACAAGCAAGTAATAGCGAAAAGCAGTAAACAACAACAATTTTATAGTGGTTCGGCTTAAGGGTATAGCCTACGTCCACTCTAAGTACTTTTATTAATAATCCCGTTACAAGCTGATACAATTCTTCTCAAGTACAATATACTTCAAGTTACAAGTGATTTGGAACAAGTAGCTTAAGCTTCCATATCGATTAAAGTCCTTAAATTCATGTTGAAGATGTGTGGTTTCTTCGTGAAGTTCTTTGATGTATTCCTCTAATCTTGAAAGCTCTAAGTGTTGATGAAGTTCTCAATGCAGCAAGGTAACGGTGTATGAAGAGAATGTACCAAAAAGTCCTTTGAATGTTGGAGGTGGTTGCCTATTTATAGAGAGTTCTGGTCTGAAATTTTTGCCAAGTCCTAAACCGTGGCCGACTCAAGTTAAGCCGTAGCCGACTTAAGGTGAATCGTGACCGGTCTAAGGTTACCTCCGAGTCAACACCACCTCTTCTCAGTAACATGGCATCGGGCTTATATTAGGTCGTGGACGAGTTAACTTGGTAAGTCGCAAGTCACGGTCCAAATGATAAGTCCTGGATCGTGAACGAGATAACTGGGGAGCTGGATCGGTTGTGACTTGGGTCGGCAACTATTCTAGGTCGCCAGCTTGGTAAGGCATTAGATCGGTAACTCGGTCAAGTCACTGAGTCGGCATCTTTTTTAGACCTTAGGTCGGCCTTCTTATTAAGTCGGCATCCTCTGAGTCTTAGGCCAGTACCCACGTTAGGTCGGCAACTGTTTTAGCCTTAACTCGGTATTTGTTAAGTCGGTATGCCTCTCAATCCTACTAGGCCGGTAACCCTTTGAATCTTAAGTCGGTCTCCCTGATAAGGCAGTTAGGTCGGCATAACCATTAGGCCTTAGGTCGGCACCCCCTGTTGAGCCTTAGGTCGGCATGCTTCTAACTGTTAGGTCGGAACCTCTTGATGCACTAGATCGGTGAGTCATGGTCAAGGCGGAGTTAACATTTGCCCCTCGAAGTATACGCCTAAATGTTAGGTCGTGTGCTTCGATAGCCCTTAACCCGTCCCCTCTTAGGTCGGTAGGTCGTATGCGACCTAACAGTTAGACCATATGTGTTGCTCCAAATTTTCCACTGCAGGGTATAAGTTAACTTTCTTCCTCTTTCTTCGTCACTTACTCTCTTGCCTGATTCCGCCATTAAAGTATTCTCAAATTCCTAGAAGCAATTTCCTTCCAACTAATCACCGATAACCTCTACCATCCATTGCATAAGTGATTCTATTTCTCTTTCGATCGTAGATTACTTGTCGATTCATGAATCCTGTCGCTCAAACACGAATCGCCTCTTTGTGTGATGCTCCATCAAGAATACCATCGTTTTCGTAATTGATGAAGTTTAGGTTGCTTGAGATGATTGTTGATGCAATGAAGGGGGTTTATCGCCTCAGGCTCGATGGTCTTCGATGGCAGGACATCAGATCTGTGACAATTTCAAATTGTTTTATTGGGTTATTGGATTATGTGAATGAAGGCGGCTGCTGATGGAATGGTTATTGGGTTAACGGGTTGAATGTAGTGAGATGTTAGCTCGGAAGCGACTCAGTGAATTTGGGTAGCTTAACATTTGGCCGACCTTACCCTTAGATCGTAGCCAAATTAATTCTTGGGGAAATCTGCCGATTTAACCTTCTACTGATTTAACCTTGAACCGCGGCCAAGTTAATCCCTAAGTCGTGGCCGGGTTAAACCCTTAAACCGTGACCGAGTTGGCTCTTAAACCGCTATCGAGTTAACACTTAAGCTTTGGGCATGCTGACTTTTTGAGAGCATAGATCCACTTTGAGTTTCTAACTCGAACTGCCAAACTAAGTTGCCTAAATTTTGAACTGCCCCAACTTTAAATTTGCTTGAATCTCATTGTATTATTTCACAGATCGCATTAACTTATAAGCTGCTAACCTGCTGAAAATAACAAACAAAGAAAACCACGGCGAAAATACTGCCATTGACTGCCCACGTCAGATGACAGATTAGTCAAAACAAGACAAGCAACTTAATTATATTGCATGAAATGTTTGTGAATCAATCAATTAGAGTTAAACATTAATGCAAAGTATCAATAATCTGAACTGATTTATCTGCATCAACATCTTACTTGCATTTTTAGGCTTAAAACAATAGTCCCTGAATTTCATAACTAACAAATGCTTGCTAGTTTTCATTCCAGTTATATTTGTTTACTGCTTGATTGATTTTACACAACACTTCACACACTTTAGGAAACGTGCACCTTCATGTTTGAATACCCAGTTGTTTATGTAGAATGACTTCCCACCGAGAAGAAGAAGTGGTAACTCAAGAGGAAGAAACTTTTCCGACAACTGTTCCCATAGAGAATCCTCCGGAGAGGACCTCGACTATTCTAACTTCGAGAGCGTTTATCCAGCTACGCACTCAATTTGGCTTTGCTGAAAGTGATGTTCTACTCCCTGGGCCAAGTGATACCGCCGACAATCCTCCCCATGGTTTTGTTGCAGTCAACCGCCAAATGTGCTTAAGTGGGGCGATTCCTCCTTTTAACGACTTCCTTCGAACTCTTCTCCTTCGGTTGACAATCTCTCCGTTTCAACTTCATCCTAATGGCTATGCCATCTTGACGGGGTTGTGTGTTTTGTTCCGAAGAACTCTTGATCGCCTACCAAGTTTTGAAGAAATTCGTTATCTGTGCTCGTTTGCAAAGAGTAAAGATCATCCTTCCCTCATTATTGTGAGAAGTGCCAGAAACCGCAAGCTCATTTCCGATCTTACTGAAAGTGTTCATGGATTTTTGAATCAGTTTTTCTTTGCTCGCTGTCCCCCAGGGTTTTATGCCATCTGGAGAGTAGGAAGTAAGATTAGTGTTTCTATTTTTTCCGTTTTGAAACCTTTTCGAGATCCGAACTTTCAGTTGCTAATTTCATTCTTTGTTCCTTTCAGCACTTCCTCTCCCTTCTAGAGATCCAATTCATAAGCAAGTTTTTGAGAGGTTGAGTGCCGTGGCCGCAGAAGAGAGGAGCATAAAATTTCTATTGAGGGATGAATTTTTACATCAACATGGGCTTCTACGCGCTTCTCGCTCTATGCATGCTCATGAAGTTCCAACGGAAGTTCCTGATTCTCCGATAAAGACTCCTGAGTCTTCGCTAGTGAAGTGCTCCACTTCTGTTGATGTCGCGGGGCCATCTGATAAACTTGCCCCGGTTATCGAAGAAGAAGAGCCTCTGGGATCTTCCCATCATTCACAAGATTCTGGTGAAAAGGCTAAGAAATCCAGTCCTGTCAAGCAAAGCAGGGACGATACCTTCGAAGGATTGAGCGACCTCTTCGCTACTTCACAAGAGATCTTCAAAGATGACCCAACTACTGCCGGGATTTCTTCTTCAGTAGCTGAAGCTACTTCTATTTTGCAACAGTCGCCGTCGACTCAAGAGTTGACGTTAACTATTACACCCACAACCACTCCCCAAATAAAGAGTGGTTCGTAGATTAATGCGTGTAGTTTGCACATCACACACACTTAGAATTTCTCATCACTTCTATGCACTTATCTTCTTGTACTTTAAAGATTTCTAAAGCTTATTATTTTAATTCCAGATTCTCCTATGGGGCGCAGAGGCTCGTACTATGATGATTTCCAGCGCTACGGGAGGCGTAGCCAGTATGATTACAGGCGTTACCTTCCTTCTTACAGAGAGTCGGATGAAGAGAGGGCCATCAGGAAAGCCGACGAGAGACGAGCATATGAAGAACGTCGCCGAAGGGAACAAGAAAGACATGATCTTCCCCACAGAGATGATGATACCCAAAAGAGAAAAGCTCATGATGAGAGAGGAAAGAGTCACATAGACGATTCTTCTAGCAAGCGGGCTAGACTTACTGAAGAAACAACTCCTTCAGCTTCTGAACATGTCCCTGCTCAATCTCCTGCTCCCGCTCGCTCCGACATTCAAGCAATCATCAACCGGCCCGCATACCAAGTCGGGCAAGGTCCTCCCACTCTTCAAAGTCGATTTCCTCAGTGGTGCCTGAGAGGGGTTCGATTTGATCTCGACTTGGTTCCCCTCGACAAACCGGCTATGCTGCGAAATCTTGATACTGTCAGGACCGATATCGAAAGAATGTCGAACTGGCAAAAACTCGTCGACGAACTTCAGAGGGTTAACCGAGCCAATCTCGAGGCCATGCTAACAATGGAGAATGATAAGGCTGAGTGGCAGAAGACTCTTGAGCAGCATGACGCCGAAATGAGAAGTATTGCTTGCTACAATGAAAAGCTGGAAGCGGAAGTAGAAAAACTTAAGGAAGAATTAGCTACTTCATCTACTTTCCATTCACAAAAGGAGAGCATGCTTCAGCAACAAGTACGAGATGCGCATGCCAGTCAAAGAGCAGTCGAAGATAAGCTTGCATACAAGGAAAAGGTCATAGAAGAATATCGTGCTGAAACTGTACAACTGCGAGAACAGACCGGCTCTCAAAGCTTGGAGATAGAGTTGTTAAAAACTCGACTTGCTATGGTCGAAAAGGAGCGCGACGAGGCTGTTGCTGGTAAACTTGCGGCCGAAGAGGCTCATCAAGCAACCAAAGCTGACATTAGCTCCACATTATTCGATTTTTATCTGCACAGCATTTTGGGACATGGCAGCCTTGCCTTTCTAGGCCCCAAGTATGAAATCACACTGGCTGAAGTTTGGGAGGCAGCACTTGATATGCTCGGTGGTAAAGGTGCTGGATGTGCTGAGTCAGCCCTTGAAGAGCATTATCTTGATGATGAGGCCCGTGCCGCTCTTGCCAAGGGAAAGGAGCAGCTTGCCAGAGTGCGGGCCGGGATGGCGGAAGAGGAGCGTTCTGAAAAAGAAGTACCGCCTACTACCTCTGAACGTCCTCTAGTTTCTCCCGAGGTGGACATTACAGGCTCTAGTGCTCATTCGCCGCCTCCTAGAAAAACCGGGGTAATTACCCCTACTGATGAAGAGGCTTTGGAGGACATTGGGGCTCAGAATTATGAGATTGAACTGACGAAGCCAATATCTTCAGGTAATTTCGACATTGGTCCGATTCAGGTGGATTACCTGCTTATTCCTCAAAAATTTGATGAGCTTCTCGATTACCTCTTGAATCTCGATGAACCCATATCTCCCTTCTTTCGGGAAGATACTAACATTTTCAAATTTTCTTCTTCTGCAGTTGAAACAACAAGTGCCGTGCAGACTTCGCCTTCTATGGTTATTCCTCCTCCATCTCTTCAGGTGACTCCTCCTTCTGCTTCACAACCTGGGTCACAAGAGGAGAAAATTGAGGCTCTTCATGGTTTGGATGACCCTATTGCTTCGCAGGAGCAAAAAGATGAGGGACTCGAAGGAGGCGAGATCTCTCCGGAACGGACTCCTTCTGACGACGTAGTTTTGTCCGCTCTCGTTACTCCGGGAAGTGAGTCTTCTTCGAAGAAAAGGAAGAAGCATGGGACATCGAAGAGGAGGGGGAAGAAAATTATCACCATAGAAGAGGAACCGGAAATTGCACCAGTTGCACCTCCCTCCCCTTCTTCCCTTATGCCTTCAGACCAACCTGAAAGACTTGAAAAGCTAACCACTCGGCCGGGTAAAGGGTCTAAAGGCGGCAAGAAGAAATGAAGAGTTGAGCTTTTTGATTCCTTTTTTTGTGTAATGGTCGGATGTTGTGCAGGCACCGGCCCCTGCTTTTTTATTTTGAAACCTGTATCTGCAATATCTGCAATTGAATAAAATGATTCTTTATTTGTACAGACTTTCGTTTGAATTTGAGAATGCATTTATTATTCATTTTTGCACAAGTTTATTTATACGATGTTGCGGTGAGCTTGTGGTATGTTGTTTGAGCGTACTTTACCGACATAGTTATACCGCTTTGTAAGTAACTATACCATGTTGCCCCTATACCATGAGCTTATTGCAATATCGTATACTTTGAGGGGACTTGCACTCTCGTTTTCTAAAGAATAATTACTTCATTCTCGAAGAGAATTTTCGTAGAGTGCAACTTCCTTCATATAAGTTTCTACGCTTTGCCCTTCGAAGAAATCACTTTTTCCTTTTGCGTATGTATACATTTTGCCAAGTGAATTCTTCTATGTGGTAAAGCGGACCTCTGAATGTACTTTAACTTTCTTTCCCCCCCCCCTTTTTTTTTTTTTGATAAAAATTTGTGCCTCTGAGGAGATATTTTTTCACGTTTCAACACTTGGAAGTTTTATTTCAATCTTGGTGAAACGTGGGCTTCTGAAGAGGTCTTTCTTTTTAATTGTGTCCCCGGGAGGGGGTTGTACCTCTGAGGAGGGATTTCTCACGTTTCAACACTTGGAAGTTTTATTTCAATCTTGGTGAAACGTGTACCTCCAAAGAGTTGTGCCTTCGAGGAAAGCCTTTTCACGTTTCGACACTTGGAAGTTTTATTTCAATCTTGGTGAAACATGGGCTTCTGAAGAGGTCTTTATCTTGTTTTGCATTTCAACTTTGGTGAAGTGAAATTCCGAAGAGCGGTTGTTACACTTCAATTCCTGGCGAAATGTGCCTCCGAAGAGGGCTTTTATTTTGTTTGCATTTCAACTTTGGTGAAGTGAAATCCCGAAGAGCGGTCATAACACTTCAACTCCTGGTGAAATGGGCCTCCGAAGAGGGCTTTTTATTTTGTTTGCATTTCAACTCTGGTGAAGTGAAATCCCGAAGAGCGGTCATAACACTTCAACTCCTGGCGAAATGTGCCTCCGAAGAGGGCTTTTATTTTGTTTGCATTTCAACTTTGGTGAAGTGAAATCCCGAAGAGCGGTCATAACACTTCAACTCCTGGTGAAATGGGCCTCCGAAGAGGGCTTTTATTTTGTTTGCATTTCAACTCTGGTGAAGTGAAATCCCGAAGAGCGGTAATAACACTTCAACTCCTGGTGAAATGTGCCTCAGAAAGGGTTTTCATCGCCTGGAAGTTACTCTCTCATGGTTGGAGGGTCATGACTCCTCCAATCTTTTTTGTTGAGTAGAGAACTTTCTTTTTTGTGGCGTATGACCCATTAGAGGTCTTTTATCCTCCGAAGAGTTGTGCCTCCGAAGAGGACTTGTGCTGCCGATGATGGCTTTGGTTGTTCCTCTTTTCACTTGCTCATGCCTTTTCAATGATCCTCTGCCCCCCCCCCATTTTTTTTTTTTTTTTTTTACAAGTAACTTGTTTAATCCAAGGAAGTGTGCTTCATTGCCAGGCAATTTCGTGAGAACGAGCACTAGCTTTTTAATTGGATGTTTGTTTGTTCAAACGATCTCAATTTATTAGCAAAGACCCGTTCCTGTCGAAATCATAGGTTTTTCAATTGAAGTACTTCCTATCTAGGATTTGAATTCGGGGCTCTTGTGACTTGAAATTTGGCGAGAATCACTTGGTCTTTTTATGTGCAAGTTTCACTTCCATTGTCTGCAAAAATTCAAATCGACATTTCAGCAATACATTCTATGTACCTTTTATATCGAGAATAAAGCAGACATGCAATAATAATAAGGAACACAAGATTTATAGTGGTTCGGCCATGAAATTGGGCCTACATCCACTTTATATTCTTTCATTATCTACTTGCATCAGTTTTACAGTTGCTTTCAATTACAAGAATCATACATTCATAATTCCTTTTACAATGTTTCAACAAAATTTTCAAGTAAAGTATGGACGCAAATGGTTGCTGTTCCATGCCCTTGGAATTTGATCTCCATCAACAGTGGTGAGTTTGAATGTGCCGTCAAGAAGCTTCTGACCTATTACATACGGTCCTTCCCAATTTGGCCCAAACACACCTGTCGCTGTCATAATTCTCTTCAGGACTAAGTCTCCAATCTCAAAGCTGCGTTGGCGAACTTTGGAATTAAAATGTCTGGCTATTCTTTGCTGATGAGCTGCAATTCTGAGATTGGCCTCATCTCTTTTTTCATCAAGGAAATCTAGCGCTTCAAGCTGTAGCCTTTCATTTTCTGCTTGGTTGAAATGGATTCTTCTGTGTGAAGGAACCTCTGTTTCTATCGGGATCATTGCTTCTGACCCGTATGCTAGTGAGAAAGGAGTGTGCCCAGTCGCAGTTTTGTGAGTGGTTCTGCATGCCCATAGTGCAAGTGGTAGCTTATCGACCCAACCACCTTTTGCTCTTTCGAGTTGCTTTTTGATGGTTGATTTGATGATCTTGTTTACTGCTTCCACTTGCCCGTTTGCTTGCGGATGAGCAACTGCTGAAAAGCTTTTCTGGATTTTGAATCGCCTGCAAAAATCTTGGAATTCCTCGCTTTCAAACTGAGTACCATTGTCTGTGATTATTTTCTGAGGCACACCATACCTGCAAATGATATTCTTGGTCACGAAACTTATCATCTTCTTAGAGGTGATAGTAGCCAATGGTTCAGCTTCAGCCCATTTCGTAAAATAATCAACTGCAACAATAGCATATCTAATCCCTGATTTGGCAGTCGGTAGCGGCCCAATGAGATCCATTCCCCAAATTGCAAATGGCCATGGACTGACCATTTGTGTGAGTTCAGTTGAAGGTGCTCTAGGAATTTTGGCAAATCTTTGGCATTTGTCACACTTTCGAGAATAGCTTGCAGCATCATGATTAATTTCTGGCCAAAAATATCCGTATCGGAGAATTTTCTTTGCTAATGTTTGACCACCTGAGTGATCACCACATTCTCCTCCATGCACCTCAGCTAGGATTGTTTTGGACTCTTCCCGGGATACACATCGAAGCAATGGCATTGAGAATCCCCGTCTGTATAATCGGCCATCCTGAATTACATAGCGAGAGGCTTTCCTTAGTAGCTTTCGTCTTTCTATCGAATTTTCTGGCAGAGAACCTCTGAGTAGGTAGTCCAGTATTGGAGTCATCCATGACTCTTGTTCTTGAGATACATTCATAATCCAGTCAATATCCATCTCGTCTATACTTGGTGCTGAAAGGACTTCTACAGGGACCAATCCCGATAGTTGAGCTTCACCAGAACTTGAATACTTTGCGAGGGAATCTGCCTTCATGTTCTCTTCCCGAGGAATGTGGCTTATTGAATAGTGATCGAGCTCACACAGAAGTTCCCAAGCCTTCGACAAGTAAGCGGGCAGGTTTCCCCCTTTCGTTTGAAATTCCTTCTTAACTTGACATACAATAAGCTGAGAATCGCTAAAGATCTGTAATGCTCGTATGTTCAGTTCTTTAGCGATTTTCAGTCCTGCGATAAGAGCTTCATATTCGGCTTCATTGTTTGTTGAAGGAAATTCCAATCTTAGTGCATAGCATAATGACCGACCTTCAGGAGTCTCAAGTACGACTCCGGCTCCAGAACAGTAATCATTTCTTGCACCATCAACATATAACCTCCACTGGATAGGGGAATTGTCGAACGTTTCTTCCTCACTGTTTCCTTTATCTGTAAACTCTGCAATGAAATCTGCTAAAGCTTGTCCATTGACCGCTTTCCGGGGATGATAAGTGATGTCATACTGACTGAGTTCAATATTCCACTTTAGAAGACGACCCGAAGTTTCAGGGCGAAACAGGACTTGCTTTAAAGGTTGATCAGTGAGGACTCTGATGGGATGAGCTTGAAAATATTGCCTCAACTTCCTAGACGCAATTAGTAAGCAATAGGCGAGTTTTTCCAACTTAGAGTAATTCATCTCTGCCCCAGTGAGTCTTTTGCTGATATAGTAAACTGGATGTTGAATCCTTTTGTCTTCCCGTATCAGCGCTGCACTTAAAGCGTGTGATGATACTGCCAAGTATATAAGAAGATCCTCGCCATCGCCAGGCCTAGAAAGTATTGGAGGCGTCTCCATATGGCGAATCAACTCATCAAAGGCTTTTTGGCATTCGGGAGTCCAATTGAAGTTTCTCTTTCCTTTCTTTAAGGCGTCAAAGAATGGGATACATTTATCTGTGGCTTTGGAAATGAACCGACTTAAGGCAGCAACTTTTCCATTGAGACTTTGCAATTCCTTCTTTGTTCTAGGAGCTTTGACTTCTTTCAAGGCAGTAATTTGAGTTGGACTAGCCTCAATGCCCCTAGCGCTGACGATAAACCCTAAGAATTTTCCGGACTCGACCCCAAACGTGCATTTCAGAGGGTTAAGCTTCATTCTGTATTTCCGGAGGACTGCGAACATTTCTGCCAAGTGTTCAATGTGATCCGCTGCTTTCTTAGACTTTACTAACATGTCATCAACGTAGACTTCCATAGTTTTGCCCAATTGCGGTTTGAACATAGCATTAACAAGTCTTTGGTAGGTTGCCCCTGCATTCTTCAAACCGAAGGGCATAACTCTGTAGCAATAAAGACCAACATCGGTGATAAAGCTCGTGTCCTCCTGATCCGGTTCATGCATCATGATCTGGTTATATCCGGAGTAGGCATCCATGAAAGATAACAATTCATGTCCCGCTGTTCCATCTACCAGTTGATCGATCCTATCTTTGGGGCAGGCCTTGTTCAGATCTGAAAAATCGATGCACACTCTCCATTTCCCATTAGCTTTCTTAACCAACACAGGATTTGAAACCCAGTTCGGATATGTAGATTCTCTGATGAAGTTATTTTCCATGAGTCGATCAATTTCTTCTTTTAATGCTGCTGACCTTTCTGCACCTTGGGTTCTCCTTTTCTGTTTTACTGGTGTAAATTTTGGGTCAATATTCAGAGCGTGTACTGCAACTTCTGGAGATATTCCACACATATCAGCATGAGTCCAAGCGAAGACATCCAGATTTGCTTTCAGGAATGATATCAAGATATTCTGAATTGACACATTAAGTTGCGAACCCACATTCAACACCTTATTTGGGTCTTTCGGGTCAACAGGTACCGGTACCGTCATTTCAACCGGCATTACTCTATTCTCCCCTGTACTGGCTTTTCTGGGATCCATCTCTTTCCGTGCCCCGCTATGCTCGCCAGTGCAGGGTCCGCCCCGTAATTGCTACAAGGCTGGCTCTTTGATGCGGACCGGAGTGGCCGCATCCTTTCCCATTTCCCTCTTTCTTGACTCTCGCAACTCTGTCAAATAGCACTCTCACGCAGCATTTTGATCCCCTTTTATAACTCCTACTCCATTGTCTGTAGGGAATTTAATAGTGAGGCACCACGGGGCTAGAATAGCTTTGAATGCTGCGAGCGTTGGACGGCCAAGGAAAGCATTATAAGCAGAAAATTCATCGACAATCACAAATGTTTGCTTGCGGACCACTTTCCTTTCTCCTTTCCCAAGTTCTACTAGCAGATCGATGGTTCCTATTGGTTGCTTTGGCTCCCCGGTGAAGCCAGCGATCTTCTACGATGAGGCTTGTACATCGACCATAGGGATTTTCATTTGGTCGAATGTCTTCTTGAAGAGGATATTACATGATGCTCCGCAGTCAATGAGAACTCTTCTGACAATGGCCGGTCCAATACCAGCAGAGATGACCAAGGGATCTAGGGTAGGAGCTTCGATACCTGAGGAATCTCTGGCTCTGAAAATAATATCATCACTGAAAGTTTTCTGTTGTTTCAGGGGCGTAGTGTCTTCTAAAACAAAGACGTCTTCTTCGGCTGGAACATATTTCAAAGCTCTGGCATATCTCTCCATCTCTTCCCAGCTCTTGCCAGCTGGGTGAGGCCCTCCTGTAATGACATTGATAATGGGCCTTCCAGATTCATGCCCCGTAGCTTTCTCTCCTATCCTAGGCTGATGAACAGGAGCCTGTTGCCCCTGACTTGACGATGCAGGATTGTTGCTATTCTTTTTCACAAATTGCTGCAGCTTGTTTTCTCTTAGCAATTCTTCAATCAGATTTTTCAACTGGCGGCACTCATCAGTCTCATGACCGGGTTGATTATGGAAGCGGCAGAACTTCCCACTTTGTATAGCCTTTTTTCCGGTCCTCAAAGGGATAGGTTTAGGGAGGTCAACAGAATCTTTAATGGCAAGGAAGATATGCTCCAGCGTGTCTGATAAAGGAGTATACTCTGATGGCTTGAAGGATCGGGGCTTCTTCAGATTACCCTGTTTCTTTCCATTATTATTCTCCCTTTTTTGCCCCACCGATTCACTCTTGCGTGGAGCGACAGTGTTGTCTTCAGCTTTCTCCAACACTGCCTTTACTGGCAAAGGACGACTTTCCAAGCGAATGAATTCATCTGCTTTTTTGTAGAACTTTTCGAGAGAGGTTCGCTCTTTCATATTTAACCATTTCCCAAATTCGCTTGACTTATCAATAGCCCTCATCAGATAAGTCAGTATCATTCGTGGTTCAGCATTGTCCACCTCAGCCAGCGCTATATTAAAGCGGTTCAAGAAAGATCTGATAGACTCACCAGGATTCTGCTCTAAACTCGACAGTGACATGATGTCCTTGGCCTTCGAAGCATATAGTCTAAACTGCTCCTTGAATTTTCTGGTCAAGTCTGAAAACTGATCAATAGATCGGACTGGCAACTTTGTGAACCATAGTAGAGCCACACCTTCCAGGTACACGGGGAAATATCGGCACTTTATTTCGTCAGAGGCTCTGGCACCTGTCATGTGCCAATCATATTTATACAAGAATTCATTCGGATCACTTGTCCCTTTGTAAGCTGGAATAGTCGGAGGGACAAACTTCCTTGGAAATTCCGCCTTTAAGATTTTTTCAGTAAACGGAGTTTTACTTGGGGCGAAACCCCATTCCTTCTCATCTTCAACCCTTTGCATGCTTTCTTTCATGATCTGCCGGACCATTCCAGAAAGATATTCCTCATCATGCCAAGTTCTAGATCCACCAGCCTCAGGAACTGCCTGCTCAAAGGGACTAGTAGCCCTTTCAGGAGCATTCCTTTCATTAACATCATGAACGTTGCCAGCATAGTTCCTTTCATTACCAGCCGGTTGATTGTTTGCCCCAAGTAAGTCGTTCAACTTATTCAGAATCAGGGTATTCTGGGCACTTTGAGCCTCTAATTGTGCATTTTGGGCGTTTATCTGCTGGTTTAGCCCTAGAATCACAGCATCCAACTCCGCTTTCGTAACTCGAACTGACGGAGTGGGTTGATTAGGTACAGGGGAAGCGGAGGTTCCCTCTTGAATGTTTCCAGATCTGACAGATCTACTTTTCCTTCCAGGAGCCATAATCTCAGATAGACTTCTGGTTTTTAAGGAAATTCTTTCTACAAATCTCTGTGAAGCAATGATGACAGTTTTCCTGAGTTCAATTCTCAGTGAAAGCACCAAAAATGTTAACGCTAAAATGTGAACGCTAACACCCCGGTGTGTGAAGTGTAGTTGTGAAAGCACCACCCGATAGATCGGGAAAGAATTACAAGCAAGTAATAGCGAAAAGCAGTAAACAACAACAATTTTATAGTGGTTCGGCTTAAGGGTATAGCCTACGTCCACTCTAAGTACTTTTATTAATAATCCCGTTACAAGCTGATACAATTCTTCTCAAGTACAATATACTTCAAGTTACAAGTGATTTGGAACAAGTAGCTTAAGCTTCCATGTCGATTAAAGTCCTTAAATTCATGTTGAAGATGTGTGGTTTCTTCGTGAAGTTCTTTGATGTATTCCTCTAATCTTGAAAGCTCTAAGTGTTGATGAAGTTCTCAATGCAGCAAGGTAACGGTGTATGAAGAGAATGTGCCAAAAAGTCCTTTGAATGTTGGAGGTGGTTGCCTATTTATAGAGAGTTCTGGTCTGAAATTTTTGCCAAGTCCTAAACCGTGGCCGACTCAAGTTAAGCCGTAGCCGACTTAAGGTGAATCGTGACCGGTCTAAGGTTACCTCCGAGTCAACACCACCTCTTCTCAGTAACATGGCATCGGGCTTATATTAGGTCGTAGACGAGTTAACTTGGTAAGTCGCAAGTCACGGTCCAAATGATAAGTCCTGGATCGTGAACGAGATAACTGGGGAGCTGGATCGGTTGTGACTTGGGTCGGCAACTATTCTAGGTCGCCAGCTTGGTAAGGCATTAGATCGGTAACTCGGTCAAGTCACTGAGTCGGCATCTTTTTTAGACCTTAGGTCGGCCTTCTTATTAAGTCGGCATCCTCTGAGTCTTAGGCCAGTACCCACGTTAGGTCGGCAACTGTTTTAGCCTTAATTCGGTATTTGTTAAGTCGGTATGCCTCTCAATCCTACTAGGTTGGTAACCCTTTGAATCTTAAGTCGGTCTCCCTGATAAGGCAGTTAGGTCGGCATAACCATTAGGCCTTAGGTCGGCACCCCCTGTTGAGCCTTAGGTCGGCATGCTTCTAACTGTTAGGTCGGAACCTCTTGATGCACTAGATCGGTGAGTCATGGTCAAGGCGGAGTTAACAATTTATAAATTTGTGAAGTTATTGAAAGAATGAATTTTGGATAAATAATTGAATCTTATAAGTTATAAGATTTATAATTATGAAGTTCAAAGGAACGATTTTGCAAACGAATAAATTATAAGTATTTAACTTATAATATGAACGTTTAGTTTATAATTTAGTGATAAACTAGAATAGGTTAATAAAGAAATTTATAAAAAGGAAGTTTTTATAAATAAATAGAAATGGAATTTATGAACGTTGTTTTATAAATTCGCAAATGACTTATTTTGATAAGTAAATTGTTGAAACTTATTAATGGAGTTATATTCACATTTTTTTGATTGTGAATGATCCTTTAAAATAAAATGAATAAAAGGATGAAATTTGTTAACGTAGAGTATTCACGTTTTTGAATAGTGAATAACACGTTAAAGAAATTGTTTTGGATTTGGATGTTTTACATAGAATTAAAACGATCTAACGATGTTTTAAATTGTGTTGAGATTCGAAACCATAGATTTCAACATTAATTGTTGAAATAGACGTTTTCGGGAAATAGAAGGAAATGGTGGACTATAACACTGTTGTTATAGTAAATGATTTCCGAAAGGAAATGTTTTGTATAGTATTGGGATTTATATATCTATTTTAAATTCAAATCCCTATACTAGTGATTTTGGGTTGTTGTAACGATGTTTTACGCAACATTCGTTTTGGCCCAAATAAATATGTTTAAGAGAATGATTTCCTTAAAGAATGAAATATATACTAAATTTCGATTTAAGTATATTGAATATTTTCCAAGTGTTGAAAATAAATAAAATTTGTGAATTACTTATGAATAATAAGTATGGAAATGTTTTCCAATATGAAGTGAATAATTAAAATTTATCTTTTTGAAGATAAATTGAAATGGATAATTGAAATGATATGCATGGATATTTTGAGATATAAATTCACTAAGGAATTTATAAATGAAAGGGGAAACTTGTTTAAAAGTAAATATTGATTTATTTTTGAAATGTGAAATTATATATCTAGTAAAGATATTTTTGGAAAATAAATAATTTGGAAATTTTTTTGGAATCTGGTGATGTGTGCATATCAATTGATAGTTCAATAACCGACTATCAATATTTCCCTTTGAATGGGTAATTTATATGATTTGTTTGAATGTGAATGCCACACTTATTTTTGAATAAGCGCTCACTATTCGGGTTAACCGGGAAAGGACCATGGGGTCGTATAACCCATTCCGAATATGTGATACGTCGTTGTGAATTGCATTTGAAGATCGGTGTTGAAGACCCGGTATTTGCGAGAGCGATAGGATGACCTGTCGATTGTCTCTGCACTGAGTTGCAACGGTATAGAGACTCCCTAAGTGATGGGAAATCCGATCAGGATTGTGAATATCCGGATTGCAAGGACTACTTTGTAAGTGCCTTCGGTTTTGTTCGAGCCCGGAACAGACTTGTATGGATTGTATGTCTGACATTACAAGTTGAGATATAAAGCCGATTTCTTTCAAATATATTTCTGTTGGTGGCGAAGAATTTATTCTTTTAGCTTAACACCCTTCTCTGAGACGTACGTACTCAGAGGTTATATAGTTGAAGTTATCAGCGATATATTCCCAATTTGGTAATGTGACATGCTGAGTGATGCTGAAATGATCATTGTGTTGATTATTGTGATAGGATCGTTTATTTGATCGTCTTTCTTAGTGATCATTGTGTTGATCATTTGTTGACCCAAAGCATGGCTTTTGTATAAAGTATGTTTTTGTGGACGTGACTTCATCGAACCTCACACCCCGGAAATGGTCAAAACAGGAAAGATGCAGCAAGGTTATGAGGGGTAGCACCCTTTAGGGTATGTACATTTCCTTCTGGATAGAGGTGGTATCATGGTATGGAGCCCAGATATTTAACCTATGTGGTTACTACGAATTTATTACTTTGTGGTTGTTGGCTTTCGGGATCCCGTGAGAAAGGTCGTTTACGATCGGGGAATGGCGTGCTCGTGTCAGTAATTACCCAGTTAGGGGTAACCCGGCCTTGTGTTGGCAGAGTTCCGGTTTGGTTCTCGGGGATGTCTTTCCAGAGGCATTCTCATGTGGCAATGGGAAGTTCCTTGGCCTGACCATTTGTTGGAAATCCAAAGAAACAATACGAAACTTGTACGGTTTTAGTTGTAGAACCTGCCATCTAATATGGTAGCTATAGTAGGCATAATATAATGGTACCTATGCTGGCTAAGATTTATATTCTACTTTCGAAATGAATTTCTTCTACACTATGCACTAATAATAATATCAAAATTGATTTGATTTTAATACGTATCAAGCATCTTTGACTATCATAAGGAGAAATCTTCTCCAAGTCTGCGTTTGCATTGTGTGTGTGGCAGGAGGTCTTATGGTAGTCTCATTTTTAAAAGCATTGCGAATTGACTTTAAAAATATTCCCCTATTTTGATTTTAAAGATAAATAAACTGTTTTGAGTTCTCACACCAGTCACATGACTGACTTGGAGTTTATTGTTTTCCTTCCTAAACTCTGGGTGCCCACCAATTTCCACACGGGTAGTTAAGAGTTAGGTTTATCAGGATATTCTGGATATTCTGGAGTTGCTGGAGGCAAGCTGGATGGCATGGCATATTACTTATATAGTATTTCTTTTTCCGCTGCACTGTTTGTTGTTGTATCTTGTTGTACACTCTGATGATATGATGTAATGAAATGTATAAAATGTAATAACTGGTATAGTTCTTTGTTTAAAGATTATTCATTTATTATTATATGTTGTTCCGCTGCGAATTGTGAGATTCTGATGTGATTCTGTTGTTTTCTGTTCCGTCCTATTTTCTTCTGTTTTTCTATTTTCCTCTATCCTCTTTTCTTTCTATTTTAAAATTTTCTATTTTCTTTCCTCTCCATCTTCTCTTCTTTTCTATCTTTTTCTCTTTTCTTTTCCCTATCTAAATTTTCTACCTTCTATTCTGTTTTCTATTCTCTCTAATTTCTATTTTCTATCTTCTGTTTTCTCTCCTCCCTATTTTCTATCTTTCTTTTCTTCTCTTTCTTTCTTTTTCTTTTCCTAAATTCTTTTTGTTAAAAACCCTCAGTGTTCGGTTTTCCGTCGTTCGATTTCTCGGCAGTCGATAAAGTGAGTGTCGATGTCGAATTTTCGGAAGACGAAGAATCGTGTCCTGACAATGTGGTATCAGAGCTTATGGTTAAGCGACAACCATGGTTCTGTTGGGTATAATTCATTAGAGATAGAGTCAGTAGTGCTCTAGAATGAATTTGAGTGTAATAATAGCTATGAGAGCGTATTTGTTAGTGAATAAAAAAAATTGTTTTATATTGTGATGATTGGTTTGTTGAGTGGTATATAGATTCTGGTTAATACGAGTAATTAACGTTGTTGATAGGGATCTCTAAACACTTGAATAGAACAATTCGACATAATATTGTTTTAAAATTGGGTAAATGAAATAATTTTACCTTGATTATATTTTTGTATATAAAGGAATAATTTTTCAGAATTATTAAAGTGTATATAAGTTGATTGTTTGGTTATTTGAATAATCTAAATAAAAGAATAATTGTATAAGCAAAATGAATTATAAGAATTGAATTATAATTAAAGTGATTTACAATTGTGAAATAAACTTATATATGTAAGAAGTGAAACTAATGAATATATTTATGAATATGAGTTGTAAATAAAAAATGAATTTAAATGTTAAATGGAATATAACTTAAGTGATATGGAAGGAAGTTGATATTAGTATCAAAGTAAAGTAATAAAGTTAAGTGATGAATATGAACTTGAGTTATATAAATGAAATTCAACTTTAGAAATTGGATTGAATGTAAATCAATTAAATGTGAATAATTGATGCGAAATAATGAATATAAGTGTTAATTCATAAAAAAAAATCTAATGTTATTAGAAAGTTGAATAATTGAATGAAAATCAATTAATTAAACCAATTGTAAGCAAAAGAATTTGGTTGTAATTAATATACATTGGTTGTTATATGATTGTTAGTTGATTGATTGTATATAATTCATTAAGTATTAATGAAAGTGAATTAGTGAAATTTAAAGCTATGTAAATTGAATTCAAATTAGAAGTAAGTAAATTTGAATAGAATTGAATTTGAATTGGAAGTGAACCAACTTGAATATGAATTAGTGAATATGAACTAAGTGAAAATGAATGTTAGTAAGAACATCCAATGTAAATAAATCAAATGTGATTTATATTGAAAACCAATTCATTAAATATTAATGAGAAAATGAATGAATATTTATTATATGGATGTTAGTTGGTTGATGGTTGAATATATTGCATTTGTTGTTTGTTTCATTTGCTATGTTGACATATATAGTCATTATGTTGCTATATGTTGTACATTGAGATTATTGTCTATATGCATGATTCTCATGTTGTTTGTTGAGTGTTTAGTAGGTGCAGATCGCGTTTGCTTCGCATTTGGAACTCGCTTTTGCGCCATATTAGCCATATATGCTTGCTAATAAAATATAAGGTACATATCTCGGATTACATACTGTACTTTTACATTTTTTTCCCTGCGGGATGCCTCATTACTTGATGAGATGTATATTTGTGATATATATACTGTCATTTTTTTTTCGGATCGAGCCGCGCAAAGGAGACTATGGCGAATTTTTTCGAAAATTTAAGGCGTTAGAAAATTTTTGAGAAAATTGGGAAAATTTTGAAAACTTTAACTTTTATTTGGAATTGAAAGTTAAACAATAGTAATTGTTTTTGAAAAGATAACTAAGTATGATTTGAAAACTTAGTAAAGTATTGTAAGAAGTTTAACTATAAATTTTGGGAAAATTAATAGATTTTATAACTTTTCTTACTTGTAATTTCGAGGACGAAATTCTTTTAAGTGGGGAAGATTGTAACGACCCAGAATTTTTAGAAATTAAAATATGAATATTTAATTAATTTTAAATATTTATAAGTGAATTTATAAGTCGAATAAATTTTTATTTGAATTTTTGAATTTAATTGAATAATTAAATCGATAATTTAATACGTTAAATTATGGAAATAATTGAAAATTGGGTTAAATATGATTGAAAATGATTTGTAAAATTTTATTTTATCATATGGGAGTTAGAACAATATTTTAGAACTTTTAAAATCGAATTAAAAGTTAATTTGTGAAAATTGAATATTTTAATATTTAAATCGACTAGTGAAAATAGTCAATTTTTGAACAGTCTCAGAATTGAACGAAACCAGTTCCATTGGATCCGTAATAGTTAGTTATTACCGGATTTCAAATTTCGTGTTAATCGGAGCTATCGTTTGATCGTGGCAGCTCGAAACGCATCGAATCGTTTTTAATTTAAATTTGACGAGTTAAAATAGCCATTTTTCAAAAAGTCTCGGATTTCGACGAAACCAGTTTCATCGGATCCGTAATGTGATATTATTGTAAGGTTTCAAATTTCAAGTCAATTGGATTTACCGTTTGTCCGGTACAAATTAAAACGCCTAGAAATCGACTTAAATCGGTTTAATTCAAATTGAGCGTTTACAGCCATAACTCGCACATACTTCCGAATTAGCTTTCGAAACTTGTTCCATTGTGTCCGGAACGCGGGGTAAACCCTAGAAACGCTGGTTACGGCGCCTAAATTGGAGTTCGGAATTTCCGGGATGAATAGTGACGCTCGTTCCTTATAAATAGACCCTTGCCTTCATAATTTGATAAAAAAATCATTCCAAACCCTAATTATATAACCTAGCCGCCACTTATACAATGTATGGCCAGAAAACACCCACATTCATTCATTAATCTCTCTCAATCCGTAAGGAATTACGCGAAGTGTTCAACACGGAAGTCGAAGAGCACGACGAGAGCTTCGATTCCATACGGTGATGATCGGAAATGGTGCAACGGAGAGGGAGCTATGGGGGGCCGTTCGTGACTTGTCACGCACGCATTTCCAGGCATAGTAGCAGGCCGAGCTTCATGATGTTGATGGTGGAGGTAGCTCTCGCGAAGGGCGTTCGAATGGAAGTGGTTTGATGAAGTTTAGTCGAGTATAGGCGGAGCAAATTGAAACCCTAGTATCGATGGAGTGGGTTATGCGTGCAGCTATTACCTGTAGCCAAAACGTGGGGAAGATGATAGGGGGGACGGTCAAGATTGCAAGGTGATGGATCCTGTGGCTATGGTTTAGTTTGGTATAAAATTAGTTAAGTTTATGTTGTAATTTATATAAATAAATACGTGTAACTTCAAAAATTCATAACTTTTTCATACGAGGTCGAAAAAATGCAAAACCAGTTGCATTGGAATCGTATGGACGAGCACTACGCGATGGAGTTGGTTTGGAGTCGTTTGGAGTTAGTGAGAATTTTGGGTAAAATTAAACGTCCGTTTAATTTTATTCGAAATAAAAAGCTGAAACGGAAATTAAAATCAAGGTGAGAATTTCTCACTCAATCGAATAAGTTTCGATTTTGTTTTAAATAGTTAGATTTAAAATATTTGAATGCATGTTTGAATGATGATTGATATCTATTGATTGTTAAAATAGACATTATACGCCGTTAGTAAGCGGATGTTATTTAATAAAAACATATACCGCGAATATTTCATAAACAGTGAAATTGGTATTATATATAATATCAATATATATATATTGGCATATGTATATATTGGAGTTATTGATTTCCCGCATTTATTTGTTTAGCGGATGAGACCCTATTACGCCGTTATTAAGCGGATAATATTTATTAAGAACATATACCGCGATAATTTCGTACTGGAGCGAAATTGGTATTGTGCTAATGTTTTTTTGGATGCAGGAAAACAGGTTGGAGGGATCCAACTGGATTCCTCAACAGTTTTTATTTAATTTCAGATATTTTGATATTTGATTGATTATCATATCGATATATGATATCGTTGTTGTCGTGATTGACTATTTGGTGTGTAGCATCATTGGACCAAATTTGGAATTTTAAAATGATTTTAAAGTGATTTTTGAAAGTATACATTTTATAAAATAATTTTGGAATTGATTCATTTTAAATAAATAAACGTTATAATTTTTAAAGTTATAAAAAATTATGATTTTTGAGAAATATAGTTAAAAACTGATTTTTTGAGAATATGATGCTAATGATTTTATAAAATAGTTTAAATTGGATTTTTGAATTTATTATAAAGAGTTTAAATATAGGATTCATAAAATTTAATTATTTTATGAATCGAAATGGTGAAATAATAAAGGAGATTAAAGATGTTTTAAAAGAATAATATAAATTGAATTATATTAAGAGATTTATAAATGGATATTTATAAATTGAAATATAGACATTATAAAACGAGTTTTTATAAGTGTTTGAATGAAGTGAAAATGAATTTCATTAAAGAATGAAATTTATAGAATTATAAACGGTGAAGTTATAAATAAAATTTATAAATAGTAAGATTTATAAATTTGTGAAGTTATTGAAAGAATGAATTTTGGATAAATAATTGAATCTTATAAGTTATAAGATTTATAATTATGAAGTTCAAAGGAACGATTTTGCAAACGAATAAATTATAAGTATTTAACTTATAATATGAACGTTTAGTTTATAATTTAGTTATAAACTAGAATAGGTTAATAAAGAAATTTATAAAAAGGAAGTTTTTATAAATAAATAGAAATGGAATTTATAAACGTTGTTTTATAAATTCGCAAATGACTTATTTTGATAAGTAAATTGTTGAAACTTATTAATGGAGTTATATTCACATTTTTTTGATTGTGAATGATCCTTTAAAATAAAATGAATAAAAGGATGAAATTTGTTAACGTAGAGTATTCACGTTTTTGAATAGTGAATAACACGTTAAAGAAATTGTTTTGGATTTGGATGTTTTACATAGAATTAAAACGATCTAACGATGTTTTAAATTGTGCTGAGATTCGAAACCATAGATTTCAACATTAATTGTTGAAATAGACGTTTTCGGGAAATAGAAGGAAATGGTGGACTATAACACTGTTGTTATAGTAAATGATTTCCGAAAGGAAATGTTTTGTATAGTATTCGGATTTATATATCTATTTTAAATTCGAATCCCTATACTAGTGATTTTGGGTTGTTGTAACGATGTTTTACGCAACATTCGTTTTGGCCCAAATAAATATGTTTAAGAGAATGATTTCCTTAAAGAATGAAATATATACTAAATTTCGATTTAAGTATATTGAATATTTTCCAAGTGTTGAAAATAAATAAAATTTGTGAATTACTTATGAATAATAAGTATGGAAATGTTTTCCAATATGAAGTGAATAATTAAAATTTATCTTTTTGAAGATAAATTGAAATGGATAATTGAAATGATATGCATGGATATTTTGAGATATAAATTCACTAAGGAATTTATAAATGAAAGGGGAAACTTGTTTAAAAGTAAATATTGATTTATTTTTGAAATGTGAAATTATATATCTAGTAAAGATATTTTTGGAAAATAAATAATTTGGAAATTTTTTTGGAATCTGGTGATGTGTGCATATCAATTGATAGTTCAATAACCGACTATCAATATTTCCCTTTGAATGGGAAATTTATATGATTTGTTTGAATGTGAATGCCACACTTATTTTTGAATAAGCGCTCACTATTCGGGTTAACCGGGAAAGGACCATGGGGTCGTATAACCCATTCCGAATATGTGATACGTCGTTGTGAATTGCATTTGAAGATCGGTGTTGAAGACCCGGTATTTGCGAGAGCGATAGGATGACCTGTCGATTGTCTCTGCACTGAGTTGCAACGGTATAGAGACTCCCTAAGTGATGGGAAATCCGATCAGGATTGTGAATATCCGGATTGCAAGGACTTCTTTGTAAGTGCCTTCGGTTTTGTTCGAGCCCGGAACAGACTTGTATGGATTGTATGTCTGACATTACAAGTTGAGATATAAAGCCGATTTCTTTCAAATATATTTCTGTTGGTGGCGAAGAATTTATTCTTTTAGCTTAACACCCTTCTCTGAGACGTACGTACTCAGAGGTTATATAGTTGAAGTTATCAGCGATATATTCCCAATTTGGTAATGTGACATGCTGAGTGATGCTGAAATGATCATTGTGTTGATTATTGTGATAGGATCGTTTATTTGATCGTCTATCTTAGTGATCATTGTGTTGATCATTTGTTGACCCAAAGCATGGCTTTTGTATAAAGTATGTTTTTGTGGACGTGACTTCATCGAACCTCACACCCCGGAAATGGTCAAAACAGGAAAGATGCAGCAAGGTTATGAGGGGTAGCACCCTTTAGGGTATGTACATTTCCTTCTGGATAGAGGTGGTATCATGGTATGGAGCCCAGATATTTAACCTATGTGGTTACTACGAATTTATTACTTTGTGGTTGTTGGCTTTCGGGATCCCGTGAGAAAGGTCGTTTACGATCGGGGAATGGCGTGCTCGTGTCAGTAGTTACCCAGTTAGGGGTAACCCGGCCTTGTGTTGGCAGAGTTCCGGTTTGGTTCTCAGGGATGTCTTTCCAGAGGCATTCTCATGTGGCAATGGGAAGTTCCTTGGCCTGACCATTTGTTGGAAATCCAAAGAAACAATACGAAACTTGTACGGTTTTAGTTGTAGAACCTGCCATCTAATATGGTAGCTATAGTAGGCATAATATAATGGTACCTATGCTGGCTAAGATTTATATTCTACTTTCGAAATGAATTTCTTCTACACTATGCACTAATAATAATATCAAAATTGATTTGATTTTAATACGTATCAAGCATCTTTGACTATCATAAGGAGAAATCTTCTCCAAGTCTGCGTTTGCATTGTGTGTGTGGCAGGAGGTCTTATGGTAGTCTCATTTTTAAAAGCATTGCGAATTGACTTTAAAAATATTCCCCTATTTTGATTTTAAAGATAAATAAACTGTTTTGAGTTCTCACACCAGTCACATGACTGACTTGGAGTTTATTGTTTTCCTTCCTAAACTCTGGGTGCCCACCAATTTCCACACGGGCAGTTAAGAGTTAGGTTTGTCAGGATATTCTGGATATTCTGGAGTTGCTGGAGGCAAGCTGGATGGCATGGCATATTACTTATATAGTATTTCTTTTTCCGCTGCACTGTTTGTTGTTGTATTTTGTTGTACACTCTGATGATATGATGTAATGAAATGTATAAAATGTAATAACTGGTATAGTTCTTTGTTTAAAGATTATTCATTTATTATTATATGTTGTTCCGCTGCGAATTGTGAGATTCTGATGTGATTCTGTTGTTTTCTGTTCCGTCCTATTTTCTTCTGTTTTTCTATTTTCCTCTATTCTCTTTTCTTTCTATTTTAAAATTTTCTATTTTCTTTCCTCTCCATCTTCTCTTCTTTTCTATCTTTTTCTCTTTTCTTTTCCCTATCTAAATTTTCTACCTTCTATTCTGTTTTCTATTCTCTCTAATTTCTATTTTCTATCTTCTGTTTTCTCTCCTCCCTATTTTCTATCTTTCTTTTCTTCTCTTTCTTTCTTTTTCTTTTCCTAAATTCTTTTTCTTAAAAACCCTCAGTGTTCGGTTTTCCGTCGTTCGATTTCTCGGCAGTCGGTAAAGTGAGTGTCGATGTCGAATTTTCGGAAGACGAAGAATCGTGTCCTGACATTCGAACTCAATCCAAGATCAACTATGAAATTCAAATCAAGTACAACAGAATTCAAAAGAAAATGGGAAGTTGTTCTCCGTTTTTTTAAATAAACAGGTGAGTATTGAAACCTAAGTTCCTCTGTCTATTTTTAATATGCCTGTGAGTCAGCCTGGTTTATATATTTTGAAATGAAGTTTAAATATATGTGAATGAGTGTGATAGCTATGGATTGCATGGACAATTTAGCTTGAATATGCCTGGAATTGATAGATGAGAATGTGAACATGTCTGTGTATCTGTAGAAATTTATTTTGGGTTCTCTGTTATTTTAAAATAATTGGAATTTCCTTTAAAAACATACATCTCAAGATGCAATCAGTTTTGAGCCTAGATTTTTGAAAGGAAGTTGTAGATAACAGCATGTTAGAAATTCTAAAAATGTTTTCAAAATTTTGAATTCAGTAATTTATTTCTGAAATGAGAAAACACAGTAAAAATTGAATTTTTGTTAAAATTTATAGAAACAATTTAATGATATGATTTCTTGGGTGGATTCGTGGTAATAGATAATGAATTTAGGTATAGATGTTGTGATTTTTAGTTTGGATATGATGGAGATATTGGAGTTTGGTCGGAATTGTGTCTGTTTCCATTTTCCGGCCATCGGTGGCGAAAGGGTGAATGTTGTTTGGTATGGAGGTTCCCGAGGTGTCAGGGAACTCTGGAAAAATGGGGGATGAGGTTATCTTTGGCTATGGTGAACGGCAAGTGGTGATGTAGGGTTTCACTTCTCTTTAGGATTGTCGTGATTGCCGAAGTTCTCTCGACCTCTATAGTGATTTTGATGGAATCGCGAGTGGGGGAACATAAGTAGGGGTTCGTGACAAATCTTGCATGTGGATGACGAGGTTCATCGAGATCTGGTTCGTGAGAAAGGGGCATTTTCCGACCTTCGCCATTGGGTTCAGTGGGTTTCGATGCTCGGATTTCGTTTGAAGTTCATTTCTGTAGTTTGGCTGGGCTGTGACGATCGAGGGGGTCGATTGTGGTTTGGGGATGGCCAGAGAACTGGTCGGCGACGTGATTTCCAGATGTGCACATGCACGGTGGCCATGGCATGTATCTGAGTTTCTTTTTGCTTGGATGGAGATGTCGACCCGAGACATTTTTGAGTTTTTCTCGAGTTCGTCTTAGGTTATTGCTGAGTGGAATTTGTGTTCGTTGCTTCGAGTTTATTCGAGTATTGACTCGAGTCTGTCTCGGGGTGATTAGCGTTTTTTTTGGGAATCATGTTGATTTCAGTTTCTTCTTAACCAGGATTAAACTGAAGTGGTTTTCAAAGTTTAAAGGAAGTAAACTTAAAGTTTAAGTGAAGCTTTAACTTGGTTTAAAAAAAATTATGAAATATTAAAGTTAGGAATATAATGTTTAAATGAATTTAAACTTTAAAGGTATAATTAATATGAAAAGATAGAAGTTAAATTAATTTGGGTAACTACTTGTTAAGTCAATGGTGATTAAAGATTAATCAAATATTTAATTATAGTTGATTACTTAGAAAGTAAATTAAGGATTGGTTAATATAGTTAATGAAAGATCATTAATTAAGTATTATCAAATAATTAATTAATGGAATTAATTAGAGATAATTAATTTTACTAATTAATTAAGGATACTCAATATTGAATTTGGTAAGTATAATTACTCAATGTTATTTATAAAAGTGTAATTACTTTGTAAGGTAATTAATAATTAATTACAGGATGTAATTAATAAAGGGATGATTTATAAAGTGGAAGTAATTTGGATTAAATTTCTTTGTCAAATTAATAAAGGATTAATTACATAGGGGAAATAATTGAAAGGTTAATTAATCAAAGGGATTAAATAGAGATAATTAATTAGGGAGTAATAAATTTATTTGATGAAGTAATTAAGGGTAGTTAATTACTGTTGTTATTTATCAAGGATGATTCACAATTATGGTTAGTAATTAATTAATAAAGTACTTAAAGGTTAATTCCTGTATTGGGTAAAGAATAATTAATTAGTGAAATTAAATTAAGGATTAATTACTTAAATGTAACTACAGGATAAATAGAATGATATTGAAAACCTTTGATTAATTGTTATTCCTAATATGTGCTTTGTGATGCTATGTGATATGATATGTTTGATTTAAACTGTGAAGATGTGGTTATCTATTGATGATGAATTACTGTGACATCCTGTATTAAAAGTAGAATTGTATTTCACTTGAATAATTTAAGTTAAGTTGACAATAGTTTCGAAGAGATCGGAGTCGGGTATTAGAAAATACCCGAAACCACTTCGATCCTTTATTGATATGTGAAATCAATATGCTGATATGGAATGATTTAAGAAAATTGGACCATTTAATCTAAGTTTGGCACTTAGAAATTGATGTGTGAAATAAGTAATGTTTATAACAGCTTGTAAAGTTGTAATTGATATAAGTTTCCCCGGGTTTATATAGGTTGTATGCTTTTGTCATTCATGTTAGATGGGTTTACTCACGCTGGTTTCCAGCCTGACCCAAGTGTTACTTTGATGTAATGCTCGGGTCAGACCGAGTATTACAGATTTTCAGGTTAGGACGTTATGGAGCTCAGGAGGCGAGCTGGAGAACAGGAACGTATGGATAGTTTCTTCTGTGTTATATTATAGTATCTGAAACAGATTATTATCTATCCCGTGGTTGTAAATATGTGTAACTCTGATACATTAAAGTGTAATTTGACAAGTACAATTTTCATTGTATAACTATTATTTATGTGATATTATATTTTGATCCACTGCGAATATTCGGTTTCTGTGATCTGTGTTCTGGTGTTTCTTCTTGTTCTTCTATCAATTTTTTTTTCTTTTCATAACTATATGGAATTTTCTGGTTCGGAAATTTCGGGCCGTTACATTTATTTGAAAACCACTTTTAGTTGTATCCTTTCTCATTTACAAATTATTTTCTTTTTAATGTTTAAATTGGTGAGTAGTTAGAGATGTTTTGAAGTAGGGTTATTTTATATTCGACCCAAGTGTTTTGTATAAAAATGGTTAATATTAGACAAGTTTTCAACCCGTTTACTCACCTATATTTTTGGCTGACACTTGTATATAAACCCACCTTCAATTGTGGTTGAAGCATTTTACAAAAGCAAGATGAATGTTTTAATAGCAAGCTGCTGTTTAAGAAAAAAACAAATTTTGAATTCAATTCATAAGCAAAAATAAAAGAAGAGATCTGAAGCTTTCAAAATTTAAAGCACCATTCAAGTTCAAAGCTTTCCAATAAACAATGGATGCTCTGCTCCTAAAATATAGGTGAGTAAACATTTAAGTTTAAAACTTAAGTACATGATAGTAGTTGCATGAAAATTGCTGTGTTGAAATGCTTTGCATTTGTTTATATATACAAGTGTAAATGTTGTGTGAATGTTTCTGATTTGTACTGTGCATGTTGATATATATGGCTCTGTTCCAGGTATTAGTGTTACCCATCAAAACAAAAATTCACATTTTTTATCTAAACACCGTTAACACTTAGATTAGAAACAAAATAGTTTAGTTCTAACAAAAATCTAAGTACTAAAATATTTAAACAGGTATGTAAGTGATGAAATACACTTGTATTTGGAAATACCAGCAGGAATCTTTTGAAAACTTGTAAAAATTAGATGTTGTATTTCACTGATTCAAGTTTATGTCTGGAATAAATACTGGAAAGTAAGATTTTTAAAACTACAATTTCAATATTTAGAATTTAAACGAGGGTGTAGTCTTTAGTTAACCTGAGTTTGGACTTTGGGTCTTTTCTGTCGATCTGTGGAGTTTGGGTGACCGTGGTTGTTTCTGGAGTTAGATGGTTGATTAGTGAAATAAGGAAAAATGGTAGAAGTTGTGGTTGTTCGCCATAGTGGCGGTGGCAGATCAAACTTGGTTTTTAACCTAGTTTTGGTTGACGTTTGATTTGGGAATCGAATCTTCACCTCTGGACGAGTGGGTCGTGGTTCAAGGGATTGGTGAAGTAGGTGTCCGGGAAGGCATGGACGAGGTAGCTCAACCTCCGATGGTCAGAGGCGTTTGGGCGACGTATTTGCTGGCAATAGTTTGAAGTTCCGGTTTCAACAGGATACCGAGTTTTGGAATTTTGGGTTGTGAAAGCATGAAGATGTTTGTGATGGGTTGTTAGAGTGATTTTGGGTATGTAGGAGTTTCTGGCGATGATCAGAAGTTGACCGTGGGTGGTGCAAGTTGCACGGTGGCATGCCGTGTCGCCTTGGTTTTGGAAAGGGAAGTGACTCAGGGGGAAACTCGCGTGATTTTTGGTTTTGATTCGAGTTGATTCTGGGGTCTTTAGCAAGCCTGGGTTAACTGTTGAGTTTAACAGTTTCAATATATAATCAAAGCAGTTTTTTTTTTTAATTTGAGTTAAACTGTTTGAAAGGAAAAAAAGATGAAGTACTTGTGTTTTGGTTCAAGTACACATGAGTTAAACCCCAAAGTAAAGTGTTTAACCAGTTTTTAAAATATAAATAAAGCAAGTTTTAAATTTTTAAATAATTAAGCAAAATTAATCTCTTGAAATTCATTTCTTTGAAATGAATTGTTTGTATAAACAAATTTGTATGATTTATTTTATATATTTTAAGTTCGATCCTTAAATTTATTTTCAAACTTAGTTTGAAATATAAAAGAAAATTATAAGGAAATGTAAAGAATAATGTTTAGATTAAACATTAGAGATAGTGATCCGCTGGGTCTGGGTCTTCCTGATTCAATGAACAATAACCAACGGGTTTAAAAGTAAGTCACCATGATTTAAAATTTTAAGGAAGATGACTTTGGAAATTTAATTGTCTGTGGTTGGGATAATTATACAAGAAAATTAACTTAAGGGATTTTTTAAGTATAAGTAATGATTTAAATTTATGATTAACTTTGGGTTAATCAATTAATAACTTAAAGATAATGAATCAAGTGATAGATACTCAATAATTAAATAAGTATGATTGTTTAGGGATTGTCAAGGAATAATTACTTGATTAATTAAAGGGATTATTTACTTAAAGAAATTAATTTAATAATTAATTAATTAAAATATGATTTGTTAAGAGTTGGTTAAATTCTGAATATGGTTGGTTGATGGGTAATGAATGATTGAGATTGATGGAAGTATAATTAAGAGATCAATTAAGAATCAATGTAATTGATAGGAGTAATTAAATGTTAATTACTATATTTGTTTGGGAATAATTAAATTTATATAAGTAATTAAGAGATAATTACTCAATGTAATTTAAGGAGTAAATGTAATTAATTAAGGAGTTGATTTAATGAATATAAGTAATTAAGGGAAGTTAATTACTAATTTGATTATTCAGAATTAATTAATGAAATTGTTTTGAGAATAATTAATTTATAGATTTAATCAAGAGTTAATTACTTATTGTAATTATAGCATAATTCATCAAGGATGATTAATTAAGATGGATAATAAAAGGATCATTAATTAATTGATTTGTCATTAATTAATGTTAAGCATAGGAAATCCAAATAATTAAAGATTAGTAATTAATTTAATTAGAGATAAATTAAATTAATTTTGGAAGTGATCAATCTTTCTTATGATTGATTGAATAAGATTAAATGCCATGAATTGGTTGATTTCTCTGATATGAATTGTTTTATGTTATGATATGTTTGTTGGGTAAAAGTGACATCCTGGAATTAAGTTTGAATTGAATTTCAATTGTATAATCTAAGTTAAGATGACATTGGATTCGAAGAGACTGGAGTCGGGTATTGGTAAATACCCGAAACCACTTCGATTTTTATAATTTGATGTGTGGAATCAATAGAATGAAATGGAGTGATTAAAGTGATTGGACCATTTAATCTAAGCTATGATACTTAGAAATTGATGTGTGATGTAAGTAATGTCTATAATGACTTGTGAAATTATAAATTGACACAAGTTCCCCGAGTTGCCCCGGGT
Source organism: Allium cepa (assembly GCA_030765085.1). Classification (NCBI taxonomy): domain Eukaryota; kingdom Viridiplantae; phylum Streptophyta; class Magnoliopsida; order Asparagales; family Amaryllidaceae; genus Allium; species Allium cepa. Next base: position 758,551,033 of record CM060937.1, on the reverse strand, counting down.
TTATATAAGTTGTATGTTTTGGTATTCCATGTTAGATGAGCTTACTCACGCTGGTTTCCAGCCTGACCCGGGTGTTACTTTAATGTAATGCTCGGGTCAGACCGAGTATTACAAACTTGCAGGTAAGGACGCTCTGGAGCTCAAGAGGAGAGCTGAAGGATAGGAACGTATAGAGTGTTTATCCGCTGTGATATATATTGTTATTTTTATGGGACAAGTTATTTTAAAATGTCTAGTGTTGTGAAATTGTTGTAACTCTGATGTAAAATGTAAATATACTGATACATTTCTGCTTTGTAAACTGTTATTTATTTTCTATTATATTTTATCCGCTGCGAATGTGAGATTGTTATCCCTTTTCTGTTCTTCTTCTTCTATCCCTTTTCTTCTTTTCTCTAACTATATGGAAATTTTCGGGATCGAAATTTCCGGGACGTTACATTTGGTATCGGAGCACATTTTCAGATTAATATATTCAAGCCTGGAAGTTAAAATCTGCTCTATAACTTTTAATAGGTGAGTAAACATTCTTTTAAAAATAGTTTAATTTGGATTTATATCTAATGCATGTGATGATATTTTTTTGAATGAGTTCTTCTGCTTGAACTATTTGAATTGGTATATACAAATATATGTTAGCAAGTCTGTCCTTTGTCCTCTGCTTGTAAATTTGGTGAGCAAACATATTCAAAACAGTTTTAAATCCGCTCCTATGTGATATGTATGATAAATGTTGCGGTAACATGATCTTTAATATGAATTGTTTGTGTACATGGATGATTATGGTGGAGCATGTCTGATAGAGCCCAACCCGATGAAGTATTAGGTCACGAGCGACCTAACAAGCGTTGAGTCGCGTACGACCTAACGGGATGAAGAATCACGAGAAAGAGGACATAGATGGCACAGTGGAAGGCAATGAAGATCACCGACAAGTTAATCATAAGTCGTTGGAACGACCTAATAAGATTAAACAGTGGGATAAGTCGTTGGAACGACTTATGCTAAGTCGTGAGCGACCTGGCGAGTTAACTCACCCAATACCGCACTTTACTTATGATATCTTAGGTCGCTCAAGAGTAGGTCGCGAACGACCTAACTCGCAACCCCGAAACACGCAGATGATATTTTAAGTCGCATTGAAGCCTAGGTCGTGGAAATGAGGCCTTGTTTTTAGGTCGCTCCGTGTTTTGAGTCGTATGTCGCTGTTGTGTATGTGGTTATGTCGGTTATTATTATAAAGATGTGTTGTTCTGTTAAGTCGCTTGTTATGTTATCTGTTTGTGTCGCATGTGTTGTACTTTCTTAACTCGTGAGGTGTTGTAACTTGAGTCGTTGATGTTGTATTAACCAGTTAGGTCGTAGGTCGGTAGGTAGTTAGGTCGGCCGTATGAATGATGTGTTGTAATAGGTTGAGCCGCCGATTGATAGTTGTTAACGACCTTGTTTAGGTCGTTGGTCGCGTAAACGACCTAGTGTTCTGGGTATTGTAAATGCTATAAATAGTGGATGAGTTGTAACATTTGGGAGGTTGATTTTGAATGAAACTTTGTTTGAGTGCTTTGTGCCTCTTTTGAAATTGGCAGTTGAGTGTGATATCCTATCTCTACTTTCGGTTATTCGAGTGCGCTCGAATCAACGATTGTTGAAGCCAATTCATGGTATCAAGTGCGCTTGATCAACGTTTGAAGAATTATAGATCTTCTCTCACGGCATCGTGCGCGATCAACATGTCGAAGATAGCTAGAATTCAGTATCTTTTGGAGATCAACGAATTTGGGCATTCAGCACCTTTCAATCCATCGATTCATATTGTTTCATCTAATCGTTTCATCGATTAGTTTGACACAAAATCTTTATTTCGTCGTCAATCCGTATATCCGCTGCGTCATTTTGGTATCGGAGCTAGATTTAGCCAATCATAGCTAAGCCGAGTCTTGGAGCCAAGGATCCGAGAGTTGAAGTTTATTTTGAAGTGTAGCCGAGTTAAATTTGAGCCATGCATTGTAAAGTTCAATTTGAAGTTCAAGGTCGAGAGCAAAGTGTTAGTGAAAATTGTTTGATTCAATCATGCCTCCGAGAAGAGCTAATCATCATCAAAATGTTGAAGATTTGTATAAACGAGAAGATGCTGAACAGATAAAACAACGCATTAGCAATAAATTCAATGAAAAGTTAAATGAAGGCATTGGTAGATTGGAGAAATTGAAAATTGATATGAATCAAAGGAGAAGGTAGCCAATCTCGAACCATGGAGGAAACAGAGTTTCGCCATCGGTTACGGAAGCAAGGAGGGTGTCGCCACAATCTTTTAGATAAAGAAGAGAAACATCAATTTCATCAAGAAGAGATCACCATGAATATAGACATGAAGAGAGAACAACTCCACGTGAGTTTGAAGATGAGCCATATCGAGATGAAGAGAGAGATAATAGAAGAGACATGCGTGATCGAAGGGATGTTGATGGTCGAGATCGATATAGACGTACATTTGATTATGATGAAGATGGTGATAGAGCTAGCATTCATTATCGAGATCGAGACCAAGTTCGAAATTCATACCGGGATGTAGAAGATGATCGACGTTGGGAGTCGGGGACGAAGACAGAAATTCCGGAATTCAAAGGTGGTATGATAGCAGAAGAATTTCTGGATTGGTTGTCTAATGTTGAGGAAATTTTTGACTTCAAAGTAGTTCCTGAGCATAGAAGAGTTAAGTTAGTTGCTACAAGGTTGAGGGGAAAAGCTTTAGCATGGTGGCAGCAAACGAAACTTACACAGGAGAGAATGGGGAAGTCAAAGATTGAATCATGGGAGAAGACGAAGAAACTGATGAAAGCTACATTTTTACCTTACAATTATCGATCACTCATGTATCAGAGGTTGCAGAATCTGAGGCAAGGGACGAAGACTGTTAATGATTATGCTGATGAATTTTATCAACTGATTGCTTGAAATGACATTATGGAGACAGAGGAACAATTGACCACTAGGTTTGTTGGAGGGTTGTGGATGCAGATTCAAGACATGGTGAATATGTTTGATCCTAGATCTGTAGCAGAAGCACATCAGAAAGCGTTGGCTTGGGAGAAGTAGGGAAGACGAGGAGGTGGTGTGTTTCCAAGTTCCAATTCTTAAAGCAAGGGTGTTAGTGGGAGTTCCAATGTTTCTAAAGCTGTCAGTAAACCAGTTGTGAATGAGGTCGCAAAGGCAATGGTCAACAGTAGTATCAAATGTTATAATTGCCAGGAACGGGGTCACAAGAGTAATGAATGTCCGAAGCCGAAGAAGCGAACTATGATTGCTGAAGTTGAAGGTGAGGATGTTGGTGAAAGTTATTCTAGTCCAGTTGAGGAGGATGAACAGGATGTTGCGTCGGGAGATGAAGGATGTAATCTAATGATGAGGAGGTCTTGTTTAACACCAAAGCAGGAAGAAGAAGCTAGTTGGTTAAGGAGTAATATCTTTCAGTCGACATGCACTATTCTGGGGAAGATTTGTAAATTTGTGATTGACGCGGGAAGTTGTGACAATATCATTTCTACTGAAGCTGTGAGAAAGTTGAAGTTGAAAACGGAGAAGCATCCAAATCCTTATAAGCCAGCGTGGTTAAGGAAAGGAGGAGAGGTGAAGGTGGACAGGCGAGTTCATGTTCCATTTTCTATTAGAAAGAAGTATAAAGATGAGATCTGGTGTGATGTGGTGGAGATGGATGTTTTTCACTTGCTTTTGGGAAGACCATGGCAGTATGACCGAGCAGTGCAACATGATGGTCGAATCAATAGCTACAACTTTATGTTTGAAGGTGTTAAGATCATTTTAGTTTCGAAGAAGAGACAGCAAGGAGAAAACAAGTCAGAAGAGATTGAGGAGTTGAAGACTTTGTTGACTTTGAAGGAGTTTGTTAAAGAAGTCGAAGATGAGCCTGAAATGTTCTTGTTGATCGGGCGTGAAAGTAATGACGAGGTTGAAATTCCAGAAGAAGTCAAGCCGGTGTTGGAGGAATTTGAAGATGTGTTTCCTAAAGAACTGCCAACGGAGTTACCACCGTTGAGGGACATACAACATCAAATAGATCTTGTTCCAGGAGCTGTGTTTCCACATCGACCACATTACAGGATGAGTCCTAAAGAGCATGAGGAACTGAGAAGGCAGGTGGAGGAGTTGTTAGAACAGGGGCGTGTTCAGGAGGGCTTGAGTCCATGTGCTGTGCCAGCCTTATTGGTAACAAAGAAGGATGGTTCGTGGAGGATGTGTACGGACAGTCGGGCTCTAAACAAGATCACTGTGAGATACAGATTTCCTATGCCGAGGTTTGATGATTTGATTGATCAGTTGAGTGGGGCTGTTATGTTCTTGAAGATTGACTTGAAGAGTGGATACCATTAAATTCGTATTAGACCGGGTGATGAGTTGAAGACTGCTTTTACAACTAGAGAAGGTCTATACGAATGGTTGGTTATCCCGTTTGGCTTGTCAAATGCTCCTAGTACTTTTATGAGAATGATGAACCAGATTTTCAGACCATTTATTGGGAAGTTCGTGGTAGTTTACTTTGATGATATTTTGATCTATAGTGGGAGTATGGAAGAGCATGTCCAACATTTGCGAGAAGTACTGTTGATCCTACGACAGGAGAAATTTTATGCTACAACGAAGAAGTGTGTGTTCATGACGCACAGTGTTTTGTTTTTGGGATATGTTCTGTCGAAGGAAGGTATTCAAGTGGATGAAAGTAAAGTAGAAGCTGTCAGGAGTTGGCCACAACCCAAGACAATTACTGAAGTGAGAAGCTTTCATGGGTTGGTATCTTTTTATCGAAGATTCATTCCACACTTTAGCAGTGTAATGGCACCTGTAACCGATTGCATGAATGGAAAGAAGTTTGCATGGTCAGAGGAAGCAGGGGTTGCTTTTGAGAAGATTAAGACACTATTGACGTCAGCGCCAATTCTAGTTTTACCGGATTTTCAGTTATTGTTTGAGTTACATACTGATGCATCGAAGGTTGGGATTGGTGGAGTATTGAGTCAGAAGGGCAGACCATTTGCTTATTTAAGTGAGAAGTTGTCTGGAGCCAAGTTGAGATATAGCACTTATGACGTGGAATTTTACGCAATTGTTCAAGATGTAAAACACTGGAGAAATTATCTATTTCAGAAGGAGTTGTTCTTTATACGGAGCACGAAGCTTTGATGCATTTGCAAGGGCAGGACAAAATTTCAGCTAGGCACGCTTCATGGGTCGCGTATCTAGAGCAGTTTACTTTTGTTGTCAAACACAAATCAGGGGTGACGAATCGTGTAGCTGATGCTTTGATCAGGAGGAATCATTTGTTGACAACAATGAAGGTTGAAGTGACAGGGTTTGAACTATTGCCAGAGTTGATTGAGGAAGATCCTTACTTTACGAAGTTTGTTGAAAAAGTCAAGGATGGGAGTACTGATGAATTTGTGTTGGTGGATGGATTCTTATTCAAGGGGAATCGTTTATGCGTACCAGATTGCAGCTTGAGAATGAAAATTGTAAAAGAGTTGCATGAAGAAGGACACGTTGGACGGGATCTCACATTACAGTTGATTTCTCAGTCTTACTATTGGCCATCGATGAAACGGGAAGTTGGAAGATTTGTGGAAAGGTGTCATGTTTGTCAGATTTCGAAAGGGACAGCGACAAATGCGGGATTGTATATACCTTTACCTGTTCCTACAAAACCGTGGGTTGATATAAGCATGGGTTTCGTGTTGGGTTTACCAAGGACACAACGGGGAAATGACCCTATCTATGTTGTGGTGGACTGTTTCTCAAAGATGATACATTTTGTTGCTTGTAAGAAGACGGCAGATGCAGTTCATGTGGCGCAATTGTACTTCAGGGAGATTTATCGTCTTCATGGATTACCAGAATCTATAGTTTCGGACAGGGATACCAGATTTCTGAGTCATTTTTGGCTAAGTTGGTGGAAGATGGTGGGAACCAAGCTGAAATTCAGTAGCGCTTATCATCCGCAGATAGATGGACAGACGGAGGTTGTGAACAGATCGTTGGAAAATTTATTACGGTTTCTTGTGGAGGACAATCTGAAGAGCTGTGATGTGAAGTTATGTCAAGCGGAGTTTGCTCATAATCATGCAGTGAATCGTAGTACAGGTTTCAGTCCATTTCAGATTGTATATTCAAGCTTGCCAAACGGGCCGTCGGATTTGACGATAGTGCCACGACCGAAGGGGACAGTTAAGCGGGCTGTTGATTTCGTTGATGGGTTGACAAAATGCCATAGAATCGTTCGGGAACGATTGGAGAAGTCGAATGAGAAGTATAAACGATCTGCGGATCTTAAGCGAAGAAGAGTTGAATTTAAGGAAGGAGAGTTAGTATATGCTGTACTAACGAAGGATCGTTTTCCAGTAAGAACATACAATAAACTTAAAGCTCGAAAGATTGGTCTTGTAAAGATTATGAAACGGTTCAATGAAAATGCTTATAAGTTGAAGCTGCCAAAGGATGTGTACGCTTCTGACATGTTTAATGTCAAACATCTTATACCTTAGTATGGAGATGAACCATCCAATGGGGAAGAACTTTTAAATTCGAGGACGATTTTTTCCCAACCAGGGGAGGATGATGCAGCCCAACCTGATGAAGTATTAGGTCGCGAGCGACCTAACAGGCTGTTGAGTCGCATACGACCTAATGGGATGAAGAATCACGAGAAAGAGGACACAGATGGCACAGTGGAAGGCAATGAAGATCACCGACAAGTTAATCATAAGTTGTTCGAACGACCTAATAAGATTAAACAGTGGGATAAGTTGTTGGAACGACCTATGCTAAGTCGTGAGCGACCTGGCGAGTTAACTCACCCAGTACCGCATACTTATGATACCTTAGGTCGCTCAAGAGTAGGTCGCGAACGATCTAACTCGCAACCCCGAAACAAGCGGATGATATTTTAAGTCGCTTTGAAGCCTAGGTCATCGACATGAGGCCTTGTTTTTAGGTCGCTCCGTGTTTTGAGCCGTATGTCGCTGCTGCGTATGTGGTTATGTCGGTTATTGTTGTAAAGATGTGTTGTTTCTGTTAAGTCGCTTGTTATGTTATCTGTTTGTGTCGCATGTGTTGTACTTCCTTAACTCGTGAAGTGTTGTAACTTGAGTCATTGATGTTGTATTGACCAGTTAGGTCGTAGGTCGGCAGGTAGTTAGGTCGGACGTATGAATGATGTGTTGTAATAGGTTGAGCCACCTATTGATAGGTTGCTAACGACCTTGTTTAGGTCGTAGGTCGCGTAAATGACCTAGTGTTCTGGGTGTTGTAAATGCTATAAATAGTGGGTGAGTTGTAACATTTGGGAGGTTGATTTTGAATGAAACTTTGTTTGAGTGCTTTGTGCCTCTTTTGAAATTGGTAGTTGAGTGTGATCTCCTATCTCCACTTTCGGTTATTCGAGTGCGCTCGAATCAACGATTTTTGAAGCCAATTCACGGTATAAAGTGCGCTTGATCAACGTTTGAAGAATTGTAGATCTTCTCTCACGACATCGTGCGTGATCAACGTGTCGAAGATAGCTAGAATTCGGTATCTTTTGGAGATCAATGAATTTGGGCATTCGGTATCTTTCAATCCATCGATTCAGATTGTTTCATCTAATCGTTTCATCGATTAGTTTGACACGAAATCTTCATTTCGTCGTCAATCCGTATATCCGCTGCGTCAATGTCTGTGTGCTTTTGCAAACTATTCTCTGTGAACCTCAGACTCAAAAGCATGGTGAAGAAAATTCATATCTTCCAAATAAATCACTAACGAACTAGGAACATTAAGGAGAAAACAATTATAGCAATGTAAATTAAGTGATAAAAATAGTTTAAGATAGAATTATTTAGTTAATATTATGGGAATAGGAAATAACATTGAAATTCACATATATGTTAAAAATCAATGAATTCAATTGCTGTTTTGAATTGCATGAGTGAATTAGTAATGGAAAATCATGATTTTTAATATACATTTCTTGATTTTTAGGTTGATATTCTTTGGGAATTTTCGAGATGAATGTTTTGGGGATTTGGTGATTTGCCGTTGATCGACATGGTGTTTGAAGCTGGATTTTTGGGTGAAGCTTGCTTTGGTGTTGAGGATGAAGAGAAAAATCCAATTGGATTTTTCCAATGAGTGATTTGTTCGAAACCGATCAATCTAGGGTTTTATTCTGTTTTTGGCTGGGTTGAACTGTGAAAGCATTCGCGACTCGGTTATATGACCGGAGGCGATCGCGAGGTGGGGGATGGAGGTGAGGAGTTACGGTGGTACTTTGCTAGGGTTACCGGAGTTTCTGGTGGCGAGTTCGTCAATGGCGGTGGGGTTTTTATGGTCGTGACTGTTGCAGTCTTTAGAGCTAAGGGGTTCGTTTTTGACTCGCGTGTTGTTTGATCGATCTGGGTTCACATTCGTGCTCGCGTGTGATAGTATGATCGATGGCGACGATCGCGACGACCAAGTTTGGCCAGAGATGATCGCGCACGTCCACCATGCACGTTTCTATGCACTGGGTTTAGGGGTTGGGGAAGACAAGGGACGTTTCTCAAAGTGGCTTTCGCGTTTTTAGGGGATCAACTCGAAGTGGATGAGAGCTAGTGTTGTCTCGAGTGAGGCTCGTGTATAGGTAGGGTTTGTCTCGAGTATTTTTAGGGTGTTGTTTTTTAGCAGTACTGTATAGTATTAGTACTGCAAATTTTAAAAATGAAGTTGCAAATTGAACTTTTTATAGAAAAAAATGAAATCAAGCTTGAGTTTTCTAACAAGATCTAAAAGTTGTCGTTTAGAAATTAAGTTAAATCAAACTTAAAGAATGTTAATTCAATTTATTTCAAAATTTAAAATACTTTGAGGTGATTTCCTTTGAAAGTAATTGTCTTAATTTAATTTTGAATTCTAATTTTAAAAAGAAGTGTTTTCAATTTTAAATATTAAATCAAAGTTTTAAGTGAATCTTAAGGTAATGTTTAATAACAAAGTTTTCAAATTATTTTGAAAATGAATAAGTTTAACTTAGATAATTAATGTGTTTTAAATTTTAAAATTTGATTATATAACTTTTCAAATTTAAGTTTAAACATTTCATAACTTTAATTCAAATATTAAAGAAAGAATTCTTTCAAGTTTAAACCTTTATTTGAAATCAAATTTATTTTTAAATCTACCTTAAAACATTTGAATTTGGTCAACATTTTAAAATTTACATAACTATTTAAATTCAAACTGGATTCAAAGTAACCTGAAAACTATATTTAAACTTGATTTCAAACCCAATTTAAATCTTGCTTAAAATTTAAAATTTTCATTTATAAAACTTTGACTTTAAAAGTTCATCTGAATTCAGATTTTTAAACTTTGCCTTTGAGAACCCCTATTGAAATTCTGCCTTAAAATTTGAATTCCATTAAAATTTTCAAAACTACAACATTGTCAGGATTATAAACCTAAAAACAGAAACTACACGAGTCCTCCCCAACATTACTCTGGGTTAAACCCTAATCTTCTTCAAGACAAAAACATGAAAACCCGAATGAAGCTTCGAGTCACAAACCTACACAGCCCCAAAGTTCATCAGAAACCAATATACGCACAGTGCATATGCATCGGCGCTCCGGCCATCTACAGCCATCAAATTCCCCTCCTCCAAGTCGCAGGCCAACCTCCATCGCGATTGCGACCATCAGAGTTACCACATTAGCTCGAAATCAAATTCGAGATAACAATGCAACCTGGAAACCTTATTGCTGCATCACTCCAAACCGGTCAACGGCTAGGAAACCCAACTCCGACCATCATGAACGATGCGACTACGGCCATAGCTCCATCAACCTTCCCTCTGCAACTTCCCAAAACTCTACCTCACTCGATGAATCACAGAAAACAAACAGACCCAAACTTCGACCCTTTCAAACTAGGGCTTGGAACCTGAAAATAGCAATTTCCATCATTTAAATATTTTTAACATTTGAAAAGAATAAAATCAATTTATTTTTAGCTTGATTTCTTAAATAGAAATTTGTTAGTAATTTAGTTTTGAACTTTCTTATATAGATATCTTATATAAGTAATAATGGTTTTTTTACCTTTATTTTAAGAATAAATTTATTTATTTAAAATTTGGATAATGTTTAAATAGTTAAACATTTTGAAATCTTAAATTTTAAAATGAAATTTGAATTTAATCTAGAAATGTACTGTTTTAAATACATTTTGAATGTTAATGAAATCATTAATAAGTAAATAAATTATCTTAGAATAATTAAGATAATAAAAGAATTTAATAAAAGAATTTATTTATTTGATTTTAAATAATGGTTTAGATTAATTTTTAAATTAGAGATGATTAATAAGGATTAATCTAAGATAAATTTCTTAAGTAAGTATTAAGAATTATGTAATAATAGGATTGATTATTTGTTAAGTAATTAATTAAGAGAGTAATCAAGATTTATTACTGAAGTAATTAGAGATAATTACTTATGTAAGTAATTAAGGATCAATTACTTAATTATTTTAGTTAATTAATTAATGTGATTAATTAATTAATTAATGAGATTTATTTAAGATTAATTACTAAGTGTAATTAATTAAAATGTAAATAATTAAGGATTATTTATTAATTTAATTGAATAATAATTACTTAATGAAGTAATTAAATATTAATTAATTAGATTAATTAATCAGGATTTATATAATTAATTAAGAAGTTAATTAATTAAGATAGTAATTAAAGTTTGTTAATTATCGTTTATGAATTAATGAGATGATTAATTATAAGTTAATTATTTAATTAATTAAAGTAGTTATTAATTAATAATGATCATTAGTTAATTAATGAATTAATCAAGGTTGATTAATAAAAGAAATTAATTAAGGTATGATTAATTAATTGTAATTAATTGAGGTTTAATTGTAATTAATTATAGTTAATTAATAAATGTAGGATCATTAATTATTGTAATTAGTGATAGTAATTAAAGGTTAATTACTGAATATGGTTAAGGATAATTACTTGAATGTAATTAAAGGATAATTAATCAGGGAAGATTAATTAAGGAAGATTATTTAGAGATGGTTAATTTATATATTTGAAATAAATAAATAAAGAAGGATTTAAGTAATCCAATTGATTAAGAGTTAATCAATTCTGTTTATTGATGATTGATTGATATTGGTTGATTGATTGATATTGGATGATTGATATTGGGTGTTTGGTTGATACTGGATGATTTGGATATCTCTGATCTATGTTATTGCTTCTTTGTAAGATGAATGTTTGACATGAATTATCTATTGTGATAATGTGATTCATCTATCTGTTTATATCATCTTGAATATAAGTTAAACTATTTAAAACCCTTAAGAACAACTTAGACATTTAAAATGGCGTTTGGTTTCGGTGAGACCGGGATCGGGTTTCCATATTTGGGATCTGAAAACCACATCGATTCCAATTAAACGTAAGGTCATTAATCCAAGTGGAGCAAGTTAAAACTTGAGGTGTAAGAACTATACGTCAGTATAACTCTGTGGGAGATTCCGTAATGAGTTTGACGGAATAGTACTTATAGGTTTGAGATGGTGATTTAGAGGGCAAGGGTTATCGTCGTTAACTCTGAGGGTGATTCCAAAATGAATGTAACGAGATAATGCCTTCGTTTTCGTTTGATCCCGGAATGAACTTGTATGGATTGAATGCTCTCAGAACATCGTCAGGTGGACGATGAGCATTCTAGGATTTGATATGTCTTATAAAGGTAATCGTAGCCTCAAGCCTCATCGACTGGGAATGGCTAAAATAGGGGAGGTGCAACAAGGCTTTCGTGGGTAGCCCCCACTGGAGAGTGAGATTTGCCCCTGTCTAGATGTCCCTTTTTATTTCGGCTGTGTGGGCGATTGCTAGCTAGAATCGCCGGGGTGGTCTTTTTCGGAACTGTTCTGTAAGGAATGGTTCCGGCCTTGTGTTGCAAGGGAGTGGGCGTACTCCTCGGTACGGTGATCTAGGCCACGTACTGTGACGGGAGGTACCCCAGTAGTCCTGCCATTGATGAAATCCAAAATCCAATAAGTGCCTGTACAGTTTTGATTGTGCCCAACTATGTTGGAACGCGAGATGTAAGCATTCCAGCTATTTCTGTATTTTATTTTGAAAACCCTAGACACTATTATAATATCACTGGATTTCCTATCAAATGTTTTGGTTAGCTTAAGGTAAAAACATTTCCATGTTTATGTGTGGGAAGTCTTACGTGATGCCTTTTGTTTTTCAAAGGATTTTCTAAAGTTAAGCAACATTTAAACCCGTTTACTTACACCAGACCCCTGTCTGACCCGAGTGTTTATTTTATGTTTTATTAAACTCTTGGGTACTCATATTACGTATGAGTAGTCAAGTGTTCAGGATTTCTTTGACGAGTTTCTGGAGAAGATATGGAGCAGGAGGCTTCGACGAGTAGATATATATAGTGGTTCCGTTGTGTTTGAGTTGTATCTGTTTCCTCTGATGTACTGAAATTGTAATCGTTACACAGATGTTATAACTGTCTAGTTTGTGTTGTATTAGTTGTATACTCTGATGTATATGATACTATGTAATGTTTTTGTGATATAATATAATTTATTCGTTCCGCTGTGAGATTCTGATGTTGTATGTTTCTTTCTTTTCTATTTTTTCTCTTTTCTATCCCTTTCTTTCTTCTTAATGATGCGTCTTTCTATGGAATGAAAGGCGGGTCATTACATTGTGGTAGATTTAAAATTACAGTTTGTTTGAAACTTGAGTTCTGTAAGTTTGTTTAGCTCTGATTTTTTCATGAAAAACTGTTTTTAAAATGGAAATTTACTCACCTATTAGTTGAATAATTTAGAAGTTAATTAATTAAGGCGGACTTTTGCTGCGACGGCAACGTAATCCTGGATGTACCTGTGATATGTTGTGTGGGTTCCTTGGTGTAATCGAGAGGCCGCGGAGAGCCTGCAGTTACATGGACTTTTGCTGTGACGGCAACGTAACCCTGGAATGTAACTGTGACCATGGATGGGGGTGATGATTTCTAGTGCATTCTCACCAAAGATATATCCTCTATTTTCAAAAAAAAATTTCTATATTTTCAATAAAAATTATTTTCAAAGTATTTTCACTGGATGTTGAAACAAGTCTGCCAAGCACTTATAGATTTTCAGTCATACGCCTGATCAACATATGACCGAAATTCTAGGAGATCAAGAATAGATTGGTTGAAACATCGAGTTATAAAAAGTATTTTTATAAAACTATTTGGAAGTATTACAGATTTTAAAAGTGTTTTAAAATGATCAAAGAATATTTTAACTGGTTTTAAATATTTAATAAATTCTGGCTTCGTTCCTTTTCGAGGATGAAAAGATTCTAAGAGGGGAGGAATGTGATAACCCGAATTTTGAAATATTTGTTAATTAGTAATTAACTGGGTAAATTAATAAAGCTACTGATTATTAAGAATGAAACAAATGAATTTGATGATTAATATCCATATCTGGGAGGATAATTATTTGATAATCTCCTAGTATGATTATTTAAAATAGGCAAAACTTATTATCTTTAACCCAAATCTAATTTGTGTTGGTTTAATATATTTATGAGGTGGTTTAAATTGAATTTAGAGCTTTTTTTTGAACTTCAAAGTATAGATATTTTAAATTGTCTTGAATTTTATATAATTTTTACTTATAGAAAAAAAGAAAAAAATATAGTTGTTTTATTCCTTTTAAATTTATCTATACATACATATATATATCTTTATATACTAATTACTTAAGAATATTCTTATATTACATCTTTAATTACATATAACTAATTTATTAGGCATAAACTTCATTTAACATATTAACTAAATATTATTTAACATTTAAATAATAACTAAATTATCTTTGTGGGTTATATTTAATTACATAAAATAATTATTCTTAACCATTTACAGTAATTAATATTTAGTTAATTCCATTAATTACCTTAATTACTTTTATTAATTAGCCTAAATTAATCATAACAGTAATTAGCCATTCTGTAATTACCTCCCTTAATTAATTAACTCCTTAATTATATATATCCTCCCATCAATTAATTACACCCAGTAGTTAATCCTTAATTACTTCTCCTAAGTAATTATTCTTCTTAATTACTTTCGCAAAGCAATTAAACCCGAAAACTACTTCTATTCTCTAAAATTAATTATATCCAGTATTTATCCCATAATTTCTTTACTTAAGAAATTAAACTTATGAATCACATTAAGTAATTACTTAACCCCTCTTCCAGTGAATGCTTTAAATTAATTAAACTAATCAATTAACTTAAACTAATCACATTAATTAAATTAATTAAGCAATTAATTCCTTTAATCACTTCATTCTAGCCTATAGATTTCACATATCAATCTAAAAAAATTCGAAGTGGTTTCGGTTATCTTCTAATACCCGATCCCGGTCTCTTCGAGTCTCATGTCATCCTAACCTAAGTTATCCCCATGAAATACACAACCTTTCATATCAGAGATATCAATTCATTCAAATATATAATACCATTCAATCATCCATAAGCAAAGTTTGATCGCTACCAATATTGATCAGATTTATTCTGATTGAATTTCTAACCTCAACCGTTTAGAATTCTTCAATTGTCATTAATTAATTTAAAATCAATTAATCAATCTTACTTAGCAACAATATTCAATCGTAACTTTACAAATCATTTTATACATTCTCTTACAAAAGTTTAATCTACTAAGTATAGGTGGCCGCATGAGTATAACAGCATAATAAAAAATTAATACCGTGAAATTAATTAAAGCTAATTACTTGGATGTAATTGAAGGATAATTAATCCAGGTTGATTTATAAAGACGAATGACGAAGGTAAGATTGACCAGATTAAGTGAACAGTTTTGACTCTAGACTATTTTTAATATAAATTATTTTAATATAAACCTGTTTTTCCAAGCTATTCATTATATATACAACCTTTCTTTTAAAAGCCAAACTATCTTATACCTATTTTACAATTATTTTCGAAACTGTTTAATAATTTTCCAACTGTTTTATAAATTAATTACTATATTTCAACTGTTTTACAAAACTAATTACTATCTTACTATTATTTTGCGATTATCTAAAATTTCTATAATTATTTTATCTATTTTCTAACTATTTTACACTTATTTTACAAACTAGTAATTATTTTCCAACTACTTATCTATTATTTAATTTTTTTCAAACTATTTTCTAAATAAACTGGTCGGAATTCAAACTATTATTGGTTATATACCCAATCGAGCTAGATGGCAGGGACGTATGGAGTGTTTCCTCCCGTGCATATTATTGTTATTTATCTAGGACAGTTTTAAACAACATGTCCATCATCGTTCTCACAGAAATTCGGTCATACGTTGATCAGGCGTAGGACAGAAAATCTATAAGTGCTTGGTGATAGTTAATTAACTTCTAGATCGCATTTTAAAGGCATTCAAATAAGTTTAAAAGAATTCAAGGGGCAAAGGCATTTTAAAGCAAGCTTTCAAAAGATTCATAAGCTTTTCAAATCTGTACTCTACCCTGTTCTTCTACTTTCATTTGC
This sequence comes from Allium cepa, assembly GCA_030765085.1. Classification (NCBI taxonomy): domain Eukaryota; kingdom Viridiplantae; phylum Streptophyta; class Magnoliopsida; order Asparagales; family Amaryllidaceae; genus Allium; species Allium cepa. The sequence continues at coordinate 758,535,384 of CM060937.1, read as the reverse complement.
AGGTGAGTAACTCCTTTTAAACATAAAGATTTAATATGTTGTCTGATCTATGCTTTAAATAAGTTGTAATTGGTATATATACATGTTGGAAGTTCCTGTTTACTTGTGATAGGTAATACTTGTATGATTTTTGAAGGAAATAAATCTGTAGAACATCTCTGTTCTAGATGTCAAGCCCAATTTTCCTATTTAAATCATTTTCTTTTGATTCATAGATTTCTAAGATTTAGGATCTAATTAAACATTGTTTGTTTGATTATAAGCTAAATTTTAAGAACTTATTTAACTTATATTAAAAACTATATGGCTTTGGAAATAAGTCTTTAACAGTAAAAACTCAAACCACTGTAAATTTCAAACATGTTAATTTATCAATTCAGTATCATAAATCAAAAGCATCAACTAAAGCTTGATTTTTAAATCGAGAATTAAGATTTTTAGAATTAGGATGAAGGTGCAGTTGGGTTTTGACTAGAAATGGGTTTAATGGAATTTGCTGGTGATCTATGGATAGTGGAGGCATGGGGTTCTTCCTGGTGATGGAGAGAGGTAGGCGAAGCTAGGAAAAATCATAGAAGGTGATGGAATTCAGTGTGGAGGTTGCGGTAGTGTTTTTCTTTTTAAAACCCTAGCTTTTAAATGGTTTGAAGAGTCGATCATGTTTGGTTTGTATAATTGATCGAGTGTTAGGATATTTTGGGAATTCATAGTATGGCCGTAGTTGAAGGTGAGGCCGGAGTGGTTGACCTACAGGTGGTCGGAGCGACGAGATTTTTGTGTTGACAGGTTTGAAGGAGGACCTGATGGTAGTTTTCCAGGTTTGGGTTTGAGGAACTCAATCTCGAATTCGAGAATTGATGCATGAATCCATGATTGGGGTGGGTTGTTGAGTCATCTTCTAGTTTATAGAGATCATCGCTGATGATCTATGGTGGCTGTAGTCACCGTGCATATGCACGGTGATGAGATGTATCTGTTGATTATTGTTTAAGTTTTGGAGCAGAGGTGAGTCGCTGGAGTTTACTCGAAGTAGCCTATTGATTTACTTGGGGAAGTGTGGGTTGGAACTCGAAGTAGATTTGGGAAGTCTCGAGTATTTCATTGTCTACAGGTTTGATAGAACCTGAAGTATCTGTTTGTTTAAATTTTTCTTTTAAAAACCTGAAGCTTGTAATTGTAAAAGAAAAGTTTAAACCTAGTTGTAAATTCAAGTTTAAAATCTAGAGTTCAAGTTTTAGTTTTAAATCTCAGTTTTTAATAAATAATAATATAAAGTTTTTAAACTTAAACTTGTTAAACTACTTTATAAAGGTAAGTAGTTTGAAATTTTAAAACTGAAGCTTTTAAAAATGTGAGCAAGATTCTAAGTTAAAGTTAAAAACTGGAAATCAAATATTTAAATATTTATTTCAGTTTATAAAAAAATTTTTTTTTTTACAATTTGAATAATTTACTTGATTGATAAATGATTAAGGGTTAAAGGTTAATTATTTAAGATTAATTAATTTGTAATTAAAAAGATCATTAATTAGATTATTAATTAATGATTAGTGATTCATTAATCAAGTAATTAAGTGTAATTAAACTTAATTTAATCAAGTGGTTAAGATTTACTTATTAAGTAATTAGTGAGTAATTAATTAAGTAAGTAAAGGTTACTTAACTAATAATTAAGAAGTGCTTAACTTGTAATTAAGTTTTATTAATTAATAATTAAGGTTTTATTAATTAATAATTAAAGAATAATTAATCCGTAATTAAGGATTAATTAAAAGTTGTTAAGTGGTAATTAATTGATTAACCAATAGTGATTAAGGATTAATCAAACGGTAATTAAGGATTGATTATTTGTTAATTAAGGATGGGTTAACAGTTAATTAAGGATTCTTAATTGATAAATAATGGATAATTAATCTAGGGATTAGGGACTGATAAAGTGATTGATTGAGATAATCAAGGATGTGATTAATTAATTAAGGTTAGTAATTAATTAATGATTGTATAAGCAAGATTAAGTAATTAATTCTTAAGAAGTTAATTTAATTTAAGTAATTAATTAATTGTGATATGAATTGATAATTCTTACTTATGGATTATTGGTTGTTGAATGTCTGAATTGGATGATATCTATTGAATTGATATCTATTGATGAATAATCAAGATTGATTAATGAATTAAGAATTAGAGGATTTATTGAATTCATGTAATTAATGGAAGTGATCAATCTTGCTTATTGATGATTGAATTATGATGAGTACTTTGAATCGGTGGATATCTCTATTATGAATTGATTTATGATATGATATGTTGGATGGGCGATGATAATGTGATTATCAATCATTTAGGAACTGCTGTGTAAAATGTTATGCGATAATTAAAGTTGAGTTGTATTTAATTGGATAACTTGGTTTTAGATGGCATTGGATTCGAAGAGACCGGAGTCGGGTATTAGTAAATTCCCGAAACCACGTTGATTCTGTATAAATTGATATGTGAAATTAATAGGCTGAAATGGAATGGTTAAAGTGAATTGGACTATTCAATCTAAGTTCTAGCACTTAGAAATTGATGTGTGGAATAAGTGATGTTATAACTACTTGAGAAGTTGTAAATTGATATAAGTTCCCTCAGGTTTATATAAGTTGTATGTTTTTGTATTACATGTTAGATGGGTTTACTCACGCTGGTTTCCAGCCTGACCCGGGTGTTACTTTGATGTAATGCTCGGGTCAGACCGAGTATTACAGATTTTCAGGTAAGGATGTTCTGGAGCTCAGGAGGCGAGCTGGATGGCTGGAACGTATGGAGAGCTTCTGATGTGATATGTTAACGCTAAAATTGAATGCTAACACTGTAGTGTAAGTAGAGAAAAAGTGAAAGCACCACCCGTTGATACGGGAATTAGAAACAAGAAGAAGTTACAGAAAAAACAGTAAAGAGACAACAGTTTTATAGTGGTTCGGCTTCAAGTTAAGCCTACGTCCACTTTAATCTTCTTTATTGCTGAATCGATTACAACTTTACAACAATCTTCGATTACAACACTACAAAGACAAGTAGCTAGAACTTCGATGTAGAAGAACTCTTTGAATCCATGTCGAATGTGTTAGATTTCTTCTTGAAGTTCGATGAAGAATCTTTCGTGTTTGAAGTGTCGGATGAGTTGAGAAAACAGCAGAGTATCGGCGTTCCAAAAGTGAGCCAAAAGGTCCCTATCTAGTTGGAGTAGGTGGGGTATTTATAGGGAATTTCAGGGCTAAGTCGTAGGTCGCGAATGACCTAAGAGTAGGTCGTAAGTCGCGAGCAACCTAAGGGATACGAGCTACGACTTATCTTGGTTGCACTTGGTCTCTTGAACGAACTGGCAGGTCGTAGCAACCTAGGAGAGGAGCGGCATAAGAAGTTGCGGCTTATGGTGTTACTTTGGTCTATTTAGGTCGCGAACGACCTAATGAAGAGGTGGTATGCATGCGGCCTTGTACTGTCTTAACCCGTTAGGTCGTAGGTCGTTGGGTCATTAGGTCGTTAGGGGTCTTTAGGTCGCTAACTCGCTGTTGGTCTTGTACCCATGCTAGCTCGCTTAATCTTCAGATTGTTACGTCGCTAGACCTTCTAACTTGTTAAGTCGCTGAGTTGCTTTATTCCTTAGGTCGTTAGGTCGTCCTTCTCTTACCCCGCTAGGTCGTTAGGGCTCTTTAAGCCATTGAGTCGCGTCTTACTGTGCTGCTTCATGATGTAGGTCGTTAAGTCGCTAGACCCTTTAGGTTATTAGGTCGCTAGGTTGCTAGGCCCTTCAAGTGATTAAGTCGTTAGGTTACTTTATTCCATAGATCGTTAGGTCGTTGGAGAAGAGGAGTTAACACTTGCCCCTCGAAGTACATGCCTATGCCATAGGTCATGTGCTTCGATCTAATTTTGCTAGGTCGTAAGCGACCCAAAAGATAAGCTAACCCACGTGCCCTTTCCCCTTTTTCTCTTTGCCTTATATAAACCGTTAGATCGCTTCTTCTTCTCTACTTAACTGCTTACTTCTGCCGCCACTGCCATTAATCATCCTTCGAGCTTCCAAGGGAGAATTCAATCCAACCAGTCATCAATTCATCTTTATTATCACATTGCGTAAGTAATTTTGATCAATATCCAATCATGGCCATCATCGAAACATGAATCCCCCTTCTTTCGGCCTTAACCCAATTTCATGTGCTGCATTTCACTTTCGAGTTATGTTGCGGTCGATTTTCGATCGCCATTGGACGCGTTGATGTTATAATTCATGAGAACACGGTAATGCATTGGATCTATGATGGATCTGAGGTGATTTGGATCAGTTTCGAGTGATTTGGTGATGTTGAAGGATGATGGATTCTATCGTGTAGGAGATAACAGGTTATCGGGTTAACAGGTTTGTTCGTTAGGTGATTTGCTAAGTGGAGAGGAGCAAAGAGAGTTAGGAGATGATTGGCCGAGGAACTTCGACCGACCTTAGGCTTATCGGTTTGATCATGAAACACGCGACCCAACTTACATGCAACCTAGCTTGCTTGCGACCTAACTCGCTTGCGACCTAATTCGCTTACGACCTAACTTTCTACGGCATAGGTTTTAGGTCGCGGACGAGCTAATACTTGGACAATTTTTGACTGCCTGGCCTTGAATAATGCGACTTAAGAAGTTCGACTTATGTTAAGTTGTTTGACTTGATCTGGACGACCTAAATAATCCCCGAGCTAGCTTAAGTCGTTCCTGCGACTTAAGGACTTGAACACCTTTCATATTGAATGAACATGACCTTGTTGAATTTCCGAGATAACATTTCTGAACTTTTTGCACTTATTTACAGATTATATTTACTTTTGAAGCTAACAACCTGTTAAATACAACTTTTACAGAAAACTAGGGCGAATATACTGCCACTTACTGCCCACATCGAATGACAGATTAGTCGATAAAGAATAATCAACTTAAAGAAATTATATGAAATGCTGTGAATCAACAAATTCAAGTGAAGTATTAAAGCAAATCAATATTAATCAATTAAAGCTAATTTGTTTGCATCAACATTGCACTTGTATTTGCACTTCAAACCACAAGCACTGAAACTTTATAATTGACAAATGCTTTTTAGTTTAATTTCAGTTATGTTTGCTTGTCGTTTTATTAGTTTCGCACCACACTTCACACATTTAGGAAATGTGCACCTTCATATTTGAATATCCAATTGCTGTGTAGAATGACTTCTCAACAAGAAGAAATAGTAGGGTAAGTTGGAGAGGCCTTCCCGATAGCTAATCCACTGGATAATCCCCCAGAAAGAACTTCAACTACCTTGAATCAACAGGCATTCGACCAACTACGCATTCAGTTTGGTATTGCTAAAGCCGATGCTTTACTTCCTGGGCCAAATGATACTTCTGACAGGCCACCTCTCGGTTTTGTCACTGTTAATCGCCAGATGTGCCTGTGTGGTGCTATTCCTCCATTTAATGAATTTCTTCAACAACTCTTTCTCCGATTAACCATCTCTCCCTTCCAATTGCATCCCAATGGCTACGCCATCTTGATGGGATGTGCGTTCTATTCAAGAGGACACTTGACCGTCTTCCAAGCTTTGAAGAAATTTGTTACTTGTACACCTTTGCAAAAAAAAAAGATCACCCCTCCTTCATACTTGTGAGAAGCGCCAGAAACCGTAAACTTATCATCGATCTTTCTGAAAGTGTTCACGGTTTTTTGAATCAATTCTTCTTGGTTCGCTGCCCCTAGGGTTTTATGCCATCTGGAGAGTAGCAAGTAAAATTTCTCATCCCCGTTCTTTCCATTTCTGAGTTTTTCGAGATCCGAGTTGCTAAGTGCTAACTTCATTCTTTACTTTTTCAACACTTCCTCCTCTTTCCAAAGACTCTAGCCACAAGCCAACTTTTGAGAGATTAAGGGCCGTGGCGGTTGAGGAAAGAAGTATTAAATTTTTGCTAAAAGATGAGTTTCTGCACCAATTCGGACTTCTGCACTCTTCCCGTTCTACTCATCCGCATGAAGTCCATGATTCTCCAGCAAAGACACCAGATGCCCCAGTTTCCGCCGAAGAATTTATACTGAAAGAACCCACTGTTGAGGCTTTACTGGTAAAGTGTTCTGCTTCTATTGACGTTGCGGGGTCATCCGGCAGACTTGTACTTGCCCCAGTCATCGAAGAAGAGGAACCTCCTCAACACTCCGGGAGATCTGGTGATGAAGGGGCTAAGAGAACGAGTCCCGCCAAGCGCAGCGGTGATGACATTTTTGAGGGGTTAAGTGACCCGATGATTACTTCACAGGAGCTCTTTAAAGATGATCCTACCACTGCTAAAGTTACTTCTCCAGCAGTTGAAGCGACATCTGTCTTACAACAAACTCTGTCAGCCCAAGAGTTGTCACTTACTATAAAATCTGTCATCACCCCCCAACCGAGGAGTGGTTCATAGTTTGACGCGCGTAGTTTGCACGTTACACACACTTAGGATTTTTCGGCACTTATATGCACCTTGCTTCTTTATTTCAAATATTCTTAAGTTTTGTCTCTTCTTCACTTTCAGGTTCTCCAATGAGGCGAAGTGGCTCGTATTACGATGACTTTCAGCACTACGGAAAACGTGGCTCTTATGATCCCAAGAGGTATCTTCCTACTTTTAGAGAAACCGACGAAGAAAGGGCTGTGAGAAAAGCTCGTGAGAGGCTTGCTTATGAAGAACGCTACGGGAGGTGGGATGAATGACATGATTCTTCCTAGAGAGAGGATGATTCTCACAAACGAAAATCTCATGATGACAAAGGGAAAAGTCACGTCGCTGAAGATCCGAGTGAATGGGCCAAACTTACTGAAAAGCCGGCAACTGAAATTCCTGAAATGCCCGCTGCTCCCATCTCTTCTCAATCTCCTGCCCTTACCCGAACTGATATTCAGACAATCATCAGCAGGCCCCCGTATCAAGTTGGACAGGGTCTGGCCACTCTTCAAAGCCAGTTTCCGCACTGGTGCTTAAAAGGAGTGCGTTTCGATCTTGATTTGGTCCCAATCGACAAGCCAGCTATGTTGCGAAATCTTGATGCCGTCAGACTCGATATTGAGAGAATGTCTGGTTAACTTGTGGATGAACTTCATAAAGTAAATCACGCAAACCATGAAGCCATGCTGACTATGGAAAATGATAAATCCAAGTGGCAGAAAACTCTCGATCAGCATGACGCGGAAATGAGGAGCATTGCCGCTTACAATGAGAAGCTTGAAGCGGAAGTTGAAAAACTCAAAGAAGAGCTTGCCACTTCTTCCACTTCCTATACTCAAAAGAAAGAAGTGCTTCAGAAACAACTAAGGGATGCTCATGCCGCTCAACGAGATGCCGAAGCTAAGCTCGAGGGACAAGGGAAAATTGTGGAAAGCTACCACACTGATATTGCTCGATTGCGAGAAAAGACCAGCTTCCAGGATGTGGAGATCATGAAGTTGCGGGCCCAACTATTACAAACCGAAAAAGAGCATGACGAGGCCATTGCTGGAAGAGCAGCAGCCGAACTATCGCACGAAGCGACCAAGGCCAATGTCAGCTCTACTTTATTTGAGTTTTATCTGCATAGTATCCTGGGGCGTGGTAGTCTCTCATTCTTAGGCACTAAATATGAGATTACTTTGGCCGAAGTGTGGGAAGCCGCACTTGACATGCTTGGAGGCGTTGGCTATGCCGAAGTAGATCTAGAGGCGCACTATCTAGATGAAGATGCACGCGCTGCTCTTGCCAGGGGAAAGGAGTAACTCGCTAAAGAGTGGGCCAGAATAGCGGAAGCAGAACATTTAGGGAAGGCAACCTTAATCGATCCAGTTCAACCTTCGGTTTCGGCCGATATCGATATTGTTGGCTCTAGTTCCCATTCTCCACCTCCTACTAAAGTTGTCATTGAAAGTGCAACTGCTCACACTAGAGATGAGACTCAAGAAAGCACTGAAGCACATGCTTTTTAAGTTGATATAATAAAGCCTACTTCTCCAGGTAACCTCAATGCTGATCTTGCTCAAGTGGACTGCTCGTTTACTTCACATGAGCTTGATGAACTTTTTGATTATTACTTAAATCTTGACGCGCCACTGTCTCCTCTCTTTACGAGAGATACTGATTTTAACTTCTCTTCTCCTATAGTGAAAGCACCAAGTATTGTTCAAACTTCCCCTCCTCCAGCTATTCCCCCTCCGTCTCTTCATATTACTCCTCCTTCTGTTTCTCAACCGGGGTCGCAAGAGGAGCAGATAGAAGCTCTTCGAGACTTGGATGATCCTGTTGCCTCACAAGAATAGAAGGCTGAAGAACCTGAAGAAGCTGAAAAAACTTCGGAGCAAACTGCTTCTGATGACGTAAAGTTGTCTGCACTTTTCACTCCAGGTAGCGAGTCTTCTTCAAGGAAGAAGGGGAAGCATGGAATCTCAAAGAAAAAGAGGGAAGTTTCTGCCAGCGAAGAAAAAGCAGAAGAAAATCCAATTGTACCCCTTTCTCCTTCTTCCCCTGCTCTTACAAGCCGACCCAAAAAGTTAATCATCTGGCCAAGCGAGGGCTCGAAAGGTGGCAGGAAGAAGAAGTGATGGGTTTGGTCCTATGCTTTTTGTCTTGCTTTTGGCTTTTTTGCTTGCATATATAAAGGCTTGTGTTGACCGGAGATTGTGCGGGTACCGGTCCCCGCCTTATTTTGAAACCTACACATGTATAAAATTCTCATAGTACGGAATAAAATGATTCTTTTACTTGTACAAACTTTTTTCCGTATTTGAGAATGCATTTATTCTTCATTTTCATACAAGTTTCTTTATTTTCTTTGTGCGAGGATGCAGTAAGCCTGTGGTATGTTGCTTGTAAGCCTGTGGTATGTTGCTTGAACATTGCTTTAATGAATGTAACTATATTATATTGCCCCCATACCACGGTTTATTGCAATCTCTTTCACATTGTCAAAATTTTGGAGAACAACTCTTCTGTTTCGAGAAGACTTGTACTCTTTCTTTGGAGAACAACTTTTCCATTTAAAGAAGGCTCGCATCTGTACTTTAGAGAATAATTTTTCCGTTTTAAGGAAATATTTCTCCGATTTAGTAGAATGTGCCTTGTATTAGAGAAGTCTTCTCCCCTTTTTTTTATATACGCTTCAACTCTGGGAGATGATAACTCTTTTTCTCCTTTTTTAAAAAATAAATAAGAAAAGTAATGAATTCTCATGCGCGGTGAAGTGGACGTCAAAAGAAAGCTTTGATTTGGTACTTCAACTTTCGGAGAAGAATATTCACATTGTAGAGTGATTGATCTTCTCTTAATAGTAGAAGTATGCCTCTGAAGAGGGCTTTTTTTCTTTCTTTCTCTTTATGCAGGTAGTGGGCCTCCAAAGAGGGTTTTTTGACATTTCAACTCTGGTAAAATGGGCCTCCGAAGAGGGCTTTCCACATCTCGACTCTTTTGAAGTTTGCACTTCAAATCTTGGTGAAATGTGTGCCTCCGAAGAGGTCTTTTATCATTTCAACTCTCGTGAAATGGGCCTCCGAAGAGGGCTTTTCACATCTCAACTCTTGTGAAGTTTGCACTTCAGATCTTGGTGAAATGTGTGCCTCCGAAGAGGTCTTTTATCATTTCAACTCTGGTGAAATGGGCCTCCGAAGAGGGCTTTTCACATTTCAACTCTTGTGAAGTTTGCACTTCAGATCTTGGTGAAATGTGTGCCTTCGAAGAGGTCTTTTATCATTTCAACTCTGGTGAAATGGGCCTCCGAAGAGGGCTTTTCACATTTCAACTCTTGTGAAGTTTGCACTTCAGATCTTGGTGAAATATGTGCCTCCGAGTAGGGCTTTTGCCTGGAAGTTACTTTCTCATGGTTGAATGGACTCACGGGGCGGACGCAAGTTACTTGGATGTTTGTTTGCACAAACGATCGCAACTAGTTAACAAGGGCCCTGTGCCTTCCAGTTGGGATGGTGCCTTCGGTCATTCCACCAATCTTTTTTGTTGAGAAAGAGAACTTTCTTTTTCTGGCATGCCCCGTTAGAGGTCTTTATCCTCCGAAGAGTTGTGCCTCCGAAGAGGGCTTGTGCCTCCGAAGAGGTCTTTGGCTGCTTCCTGCCTGCTCGCCTATGTCTTTTCGCCATTTTGCTCATATCAGCGATTCCCTGTTATCATTTTCAAGCACACATCCCCTTCTTTTGCAAGTAGTTTGTTTTACCCAAAGAAGTGTACTTCATAGTCAAGTAAGTTCGCAGGGGTAGGCACAGGCTATTTAATCGGGTGCTCATTTGCACAAACGACCACAATTAGTTAGCAAGGGCCCACCTCCGGCAGAATCACTAACTGTTTGCTTGAAGCACTTCTTATATAGGATTTGAATCTGGAATTTTTGTGGCTTAACATTTGTTTGTTGAGTGATGTCAGGGATCGCTTGGTCTCGCGATGGGTAAGCTTTTTTTTAATTGCCTATCATATTAAATCGATATTTTAGCAATAAATTTAAAGTACTCTACATATCGAAATAAAACAGGCATTTTATAATAGTAGAGAACACAAGATTTATAGTGGTTCGGCCAAAAGCTGGGCCTACATCCATTTTATAGTTCTTATTATTCACTTGCACTGGTTTTACAATGGCTTTCAATACAAGAATCATACATCCATAATTCTTTTACAATATTTCAGCAAAGCTTTTAAGTAAAATATGGATGCAAGTGATTGCTGTTCCAAGCCCTTGGAATTGGATTTCCTTCAACAGTTGTGAGTTTGAGTGTGCCATCAAGAAGTTTTCTACCTATGACATACGACCCTTCCCAGTTTGGCCCAAACACACCTGTTACTGTCATAATTCTTTTCATGACTAGATATCCAATTTCAAAGCTGCGTTGGCGAACTTTGGAATTGAAGTGCCTGGCTATCCTTTGCTGATGAGCTGCAATTTTGAGCTTCGCCTCTTCTCTTCTTTGATCGAGGAGGTCAAGTGCTTCAAGTTGCAGCTTTCCATTTTCAGATTAATCAAAATGGATTCTCCTTTGTGAAGGGACCTCTGTTTCCACCGGAACCATTGCTTCTGATCCGTATGCAAATGAAAATGGAGTATGCCTAGTCGCAGTTTTGTGGGTAGTTCTGTATGCCCATAGTGCTAGTGGCAGCTTATCGACCCAACCACCTTTTGCTTTTTCCAACTGTTTTTTGATGGTTGACTTGATAATTTTGTTTACTTCTTCCACTTGCCTGTTTGCCTGCGGATGGGCCACTGTTGAGAAGCTTTTTCGGATCTTGAATTGCTTGCAAAAATCTTGAAATTCTTCGCTTTCGAATTATGTACTATTGTCTGTGATTATCTTCTGAGGCACACCATACCTGCAAATGATATTTTTAGTCACAAAATTTATCATCTTTTTAGAGGTAATAGTAGCTAATGGCTCAGCTTCAGCCCATTTAGTGAAATAATCAACAGCAGCAATAGAATATTTGATTCCGGATTTGGCAGTCGGTAAAGGCCCAATGAGGTCTATCCCCAAAATGGCAAATAGCCATGGACTGACCATCTGTGCCAACCCAGTGGAAGGTGCTCTTGAGATCTTTGCGAATCTCTGGCATCTGTCACACTTTCGGGAATAGTCAGCAGCATCTCGGTTAATATCCGGCAAAAAATATCCATAACGGAGAATTTTCTTGGCCAAGGTCCGACCACCTGAATGATCACCACACTCTCCTCCATGCACCTTAGCCAACATTGTTTTAGTCTCTTCCTTGGTCACACATCGGAGTAACGGCATTGAGAATCCCCGTCTATACAATCGGCCATCTTGAATTATATATCTCGAAGCTTTTCTTAGCAGCTTCTGTCGCTCTTTTGAATTTTGTGGTAGAGAACCGTTGAGCATATATTCCTTTATCGGAGTCATCCACGATTCTTGCTCTTGAGATATAGTCACGATCCAGTCAATATCCATCTCATCAGTGCTTGGAGCTGACAAGACTTCCATAGGAACTAATCCCAATAATTGAGCTTCACTAGTGCTGGAATACTTCGCGAGAGAATCTGCCTTCATGTTCTCTTCTCGGGGTATATGGCTTATTGTGTAATGGTCAAAATCATCAAGAAGCTCCCAGGCCTTTGACAAGTAAGCAGGAAGATTTCCTCCTTTAGCTTGAAACTCTTTCTTGACTTGGCATACAATAAGCTGAGAATCACTGAAAATTTGTAATACTATGATGTTTAGTTCTTTAGAAATCTTCAAGCCGGCAATAAGAGCTTCATATTCTGCTTCATTATTGGTCGAAGGAAATTATAATCTCAATGCATAACACAGTGACCTTCCTTTAGGGGTTTCTAGCACAACCCCAGCTCCGGAACAGTAATCATTTCTTGCGCCATCAACATATAATTTCCATCGAATTGAGGGGTTATCAATCACCTCTTCCTCACTATCACCTTTATCTTTACATTGTGCGATGAAATCCGCCAAAGCTTGTCCATTAATTGCTCTTCGGGGATGATAAGTGATGTCGTATTGGCTGAGTTCAATATTCCACTTCATAAGATGATCCGAAGTCTCAGGGCGAAACTGGACTTACTTCAGAGGTTGATCAGTGAGGACTTTGATAGGATGAGCTTGGAAATATGGCCTCAATTTTCTTGATGCAATCGGTAGACAATAGGCGAGCTTTTCCAACTCTGAATAATTCATCTCTGCCCTAGTGAATCTTTTGCAGATATAGTAAACCAGGCACTGAATTTTTGTGTCTTCCCGTACCAACGCTGCACTGAGAGCATGAGACGAGATTATCAAATATACGAAAAGATCTTCACCATTGTCTGGCTTAGAAAGTATTGGAGGCGTTTCCATATGACGAATCAACTCATCGAAAGCTTTCTGGCATTCAGGAGTCCAGTCAAAGTTTTTCCTTCCTTTCTTCAGAGCATCAAAGAATGGAATGCATTTATCAGCAGCTTTGGAAATGAACCGACTCAAGGCAGCGACTTTTCCATTGAGACTCTGCAATTCCTTCTTCATTCTAGGAGCTTTGACTTTTCTTAAGGCAGTAATTTGAGCGGGATTAGCTTCAATGCCCCTAGCACTCACAATGAAACCCAAGAACTTTCCGGACTCCACCCCAAATGAACATTTCAAAGGATTAAGCTTCATTCCATACTTTCGGAGGGCTGCGAACATTTCTTCCAAGTGATCCATATGGTCCACTGCCTTCTTTGATTTCACCAGCATATCGTCAAAATACACTTCCATAGTCTTGCCAATCTGCGGTTTGAACATAGCATTAACAAGTCTTTGGTAAGTTTCCCTCGCATTCTTTAGTTCGAAGGGCATGACTCTATAGCCGTAGAGACCAACATCGGTGATGAAGCTCGTATCCTACTGATCTGGCTCATGCATCATGATTTGGTTATATCCGGAGTAAGCATCCATAAAAGATAACAATTCATGCCCCGCTGTTCCATCCACCAACTGATCAATCCTGGGTAACGGGAAGCAGTCTTTGGGGCAGGCTTTGTTTAAATCTGAAAAGTCGATGCATACTCTCCATTTTCCATTAGCTTTCTTTACCAGTACTGGATTTGAAACCCAATTCGGATAAGTAGACTCCTTGATAAAGCCATTTTCCATGAGCCGATCTACTTCTTCCTTCAATGCTGCTGACCTTTCGGGACCCTGGGTTCTTCTTTTCTTCTTTACGGGTGTAAACTTCAGATCAATATTCAGAGTATGTACTGCAAATTCTAGGGATATTCCACACATATCAGCATGAGTCCAAGCGAATATGTCCCGATTTGCTTTCAAGAATGATATTAAAGAATTTTGAACCGTTACACTAAGTTGCGAACCCACATTCACCACTTTGTTCGGATATTTCTGGTCAACAAGTACTGGCACTGTTACTTCCACTGGCACCACTCTATTCTCCTCTGCACTGGCTTTTCTGGGATCCATTTCTCTTCGTGCCCCGCTATGCTCGCCAGTGCAGGGTCCACCCTGTAATTGCTACAAGTTGGTTCTTTGATGTGGACTGGGGCTGCCGCATCCTTTCCCATCTCTCTCTTCCTTGCTTCACGCAACTCTATTAGATAACATTCTCGTCCCGCATTCTGATCCCCTTTAATAACACCGAAGCCATTATCCGTGGGGAATTTCATGGTGAGGCACCATGGGGCGAGAATTGCCTTAAATGCTGCAAGAGTTGGTCGGCCTAGGAAGGCGTTGTAGGCAGAAAATTCATCAACAATTACAAAAGTCTGTTTTCGAACCACCTTTTTCTACCCCTCTCCAAGCTCCACGAACAAGTCAATAGTTCCAACTGGCTGCTTTGGTTCCCAAGTAAATCCAGCAATCTTAAGCGATGAAGTTTGAACATCATCCATCAGAATTTTCATTTGATCGAATGTCCTTTTGAAAGAATATTTCAAGAAGCACCGCAATCAACAAGCACTCTCCTTACAATAGCTGGCCCAATTCCTGCAGAGATAACCAGGGGATCTATGGTGGGAGCCTCAACCCCATAGAATCCCTGGCCCTGAACACAATGTCTTCATTAAAAGTTTTCTGCTGCTTCAAAGGTGCAGCATCTTCCAACACAAAAACACTCTCTTTTGCTGGTGCATACTTCAAGGCACGGGCGTATCTTTCCATTTCACCCCAACTTCTGCCAGTTGGATGTGGACCTCCCGTAATCACATTAATAACAGGCCTTTCCGATTCATGCGCTGCTGCCTTTTCACTTGAGCTGGGATGATGAACAGGAACCTGTTGTCCTTGAGTTGATGAAGTTGGGCCGTTCCTGTTCCTCTTCACATACTGCTGGAGTTTGTTTTCTTTCAATAGTTCCTCAATCAAATCCTTCAAGTGGCGGCACTCATTAGTATCATGACCGGGTTGATTGTGGAACCGGCAAAATCTTCCACTCTTCTCAGCATTTTTCTCAACCCTCAATTTAGCTAGTGTGGGGTATTCGACAGTGTCCTTGGTTGCAAAGAAAATGTTTTCTGGGGTATCAGTTAAGGGAGTGAAGTTAAAAGGACGATTTCTCTTTGCATTTCCTTGCTTCTTCCCACCATTGTTCTCCCTCTTCTGAGTACCAGATTCCTCCTTATTCGGAGCAGCATTATTATTCCCAACCTCTATCGATACCACTTTGGCCGGTGCTTGAAGGCTTTCCAAGCGCATGAACTCATCGGCTTTCTTATAGAATTTCTCAAGTGAATTCGGTTCTTTCATCTTCGCCACTTCCCAAATTCACTTGATTTGTCGATAGCCTTCATCAAGTACGTCAAAATCATTCGCGGCTCTGCATTATCGACTTCAGCCAAAGCTATGTTGAATCGATTTAAGAAAGATCTAATAGATTCTCCAAGATTCCGTTCCAGGCCGGACAACGACATTATATCCTTCGCCTTTGAAGCATACAATCTGAATTGTTCTTTAAACTTCTGAGTTAAATCAGAAAACTGGTCTATGGATCGGACAGGTAGCTTTGTAAACAAAAGTAGAGCCACTCCTTCCAAGTATACCTGAAAGTACCGGCATTTGATCTCATCTGATGCTCTGGCACTAGTCATGTGCAAATCATACTTATACGAGAATTGATTAGGGTCGCTTGTCCCCTTATAAGCCGGAATGGTGGGTGGGACAAACTTCCTTGGAAATTCTGCTTTCAAAATCTTTTCAGTGAACGGAGTCTTGCTCGGAGCGAACCCCCATTCTTTTTCATCCTCCTCCCTTTGCATACTTTCTTTCATGATTTGTCGAACCATTCCCGAGAAATATTCCTCATCATTTAGAGGCTCTGCGGGACAAACATCAGCCACTTTCTCGGAAGTTTGTCTTGACAAGCGTTCGCGGAGAGTTGGCTGCTGCCCTGATCCTCCAGCTTGGGGAGGTGTCCCTTCGACGGGGCCAGCTGACCTTTGAGGAATATTTCTTCCTTCAACATCATGAACATCATCAGCAAAGTTTTGTTCATTATTCACCGGTTGACGGTTAGCTCCGAGCAAAGCATTCAACCTTTCCAACATTAGATTGTTTTTGGCTTCCATTTGCTGATATAGCCCAGACACTGCAGCATCTAACTCCGCTCGTGTAACTCCAACATTTGGAGCTGTTTGACTTAACAGAGGAGAAGTGGCAGTATTCTCACGAACATCATCAGGTCTAACATATCCGCGCTTTCTTCGAGGAGCCATTATCTCTGATAGACTTCTGGTTTTGAGAGAGATTCTTTCAACAAACCTTTGCGAAGCAATGATGAAAGTAGCCTGAGTTGGGTTCTTAGTGAAAGCACCAAAAATGTTAACGCTAAAATTGAACGCTAACACACCTTTGTAAGTAGAGAAAAAGTGAAAGCACCACATGTCGATACGGGAATTAGAAACAAGCAGAAGTTACAGAAAAAACAGTAAAGAGACAACAGTTTTATAGTGGTTCGGCTTCAAGTTAAGCTTTACGTCCACTTTAATCTTCTTTATTGCTGAATCGATTACAACTTTACAACAATCTTCGTTTACAACACTACAAAGACAAGTAGCTAGAACTCCGATGTAGAAGAACTCTTTGAATCCATGTCGAATGTTTTAGATTTCTTCTTGAAGTTCGATGAAGCATCTTTCGTGTTTGAAGTGTCGGATGAGTTGAGAAAACAGCAGATTATCGGCGTTCCAAAAGTGAGCCAATAGGTCCCTTTCCAGTTGGAGTAGGTGCGGTATTTCTAGGGAATTTCTGGGCTAAGTCGTAGGTCGCGAACGACCTAAGAGTAGGTCGTAGGTCGCGAGCGACCTAAGGGATACGAGCTACGACTTATCTTGGTTGCACTTGGTCTCTTGAACGAACTGGTAGTTCGTAGCGACCTAGGAGAGAAGCGACATAAGAAGTTGCGGCTTATGGAGTTACTTTGGTCTATTTAGGTCGCGAACAACCTAATGAAGAGGTGGTATGCATGTGGCCTTGTACTGTCTTAACCCGTTTAGTCGTAGGTCGTTGGGTCATTAGGTCGTTAGGGGTCTTTAGGTCGCTAACTCTCTATTGGTCTTGTACCCATGCTAGCTCGCTTATTCTTCGGATTGTTAGGTCGCTGGACCTTCTAACCTGTTAAGTCGCTGAGTTGCTTTATTCCTTAGGTCGTTAGGTCGTCCTTCTCTTACCCTGCTAGGTCGTTAGGGCCCCTTAAGCCATTGAGTCGTGTTGCCGCTTCATGATGTAGGTCGTTAAGTCACTAGACCATTTAGGTAATTAGGTCGCTAGGCCCTTCAAGTGATTAAGTCGTTAGGTGGCTTTATTCCATAGATCGTTAGGTCGCTGGGGAGTTAACATGATATATTATAGTATCTGAAACAGATTGATTTATCTGTTCTGTGATTGTAAAGCTGTTGTAAATCTTATATATATTAAAGCGTAATTCAACAAGTATAGTTTCCTTTGTATAACTATTATTTATGTGATATCATATTGTATCCGCTGCGAATGTGAGACTTTGGGTTTGGTTTTCTGTTTCTTCTTCTTCTATCTCTTCTTCTTTTCCTAAATTTCTGGAAGTTTCTGGATCGAAATTTCCGGATCGTTACATTTGATATCAGAGCAAGGAAAACTGTATCTATCAATTTACATCGATATATCAGAGTTGCGGTAGTGTTTTTCTTTATATTTCAATTTACAAATTTTTAAATTATAATTTCATACATATGTCTAACTATGATAGTAATTAAATCTTGAATTTGGGAAAGGTTTCAGGATAAGGATAATTAATTCATGTAATTAATTAAACTTTATTTAATGAGATTAATTAATGGATAATAACTGGAAATTATAAACAAAGAGGGAGTTACTTAATGAAGTAACTAGAGGCAAGTAATTTAAAGGACATTTCCAGCTGCTTCAAATTTGAAGCTTTGCTCTTCATCATCTTTTAAGGTGAGTGAACTTAAGTAACCTATGAATTACTGTGTGATGATTGCCTTGCATGCATGTGTATGTGAAAGTGTTATGATTTTTTTTTAAAGAAGTATGCCTATCTGTTGTTTTAAACAAAAAATCTTTGAACTTAGTTTAACCCTCTGCCTTTAATCTGTAAAACCTGAATTCATATGTATTTTCGATGCATGTGACATATGGTTGAATTAAATATGAGATGTATGTTGAAATAAGACTGCATGATAGTTATATAATCCTAAATCATGTTTATGATATGTAGATGTGTGAAAATGACTGAATATGATATGCTTCTCCGGTTTAAGTTTCAGAGATGTGAACTTAGATTACAAATTTATATTCTTCACACTGAAATCTTTTTAAACAAAGATTATTTGTTTAAAAACTAAACTAAGTTTTGAAAATATTTTCAAGAATAATAAATATAAATATTTTCTGGAAGAATGAAAAAGAACAAAGAAGCATAGGTATTTGTTGAAATCAAATACAATGATCTGCTAAATTACATATATAATTCGAATTCCATTCCCAATTTAAGATTTTTAAAATTAAAATCTGTATTTTTGATGTTGATTTGGGTGGGCAATTCAAGGATGTCTGGGAATGGGTTATTGAAAGTTTCTAGGTGATCAAAAGAGTTTGGACTATTGGGGTTCCTTCTAGAGCTAGCTGAATGAGTGGGGTGTTAGGCAAAAATGGTTGGTGGGTGGATGGGCCATGAATGTAATTAAAAGTAATTAATCAAATGTGATTAATTAAAAGTAATTAATTAAATGTGATTAATTGAAAGTAGTTAATCATGAGTGTTTAAATAAAAGTAATTAATCAAGCGTGATTAATTAAAGTGATTAATCAGGTGTGATTAATTATAAAGGATTATTGAGGAATAATTATCAGAATAATTAAATGTAATTAATCAAGTGAGATTAATTTAAAGGGTAATTAAGAGGTAATTACTTGGTATAACTGAGAAGTAATTAATCAAGATGATTAATTAATATTGTAATTAAGGAATAATTACTTAAAGTAATTAAGAGATAATTAATCAAGGACGATTAATTAAAGTGGATAATTAAGTGATGTTTAATTAATTAATTTGAAATTAATTAATGAATAGGTAAGATGGATTGATGATAATCCAAGTGATTAAGTAAGAATCAATTAAATATAGGATTAATTAAATTAATTAAGTTGGATCAAACCTTGTTATGGATGATGAATGATTGGTTGATAAGTATCATTGGATGAGTTAATGATATTGGATGATATTGAATGTCACTGGTTGGTATTTGACGATATGATTGTGATATATCTGAGATGTGATATATATACTGCTTTATGATATGTATGGATGAATATGATAATAGTGAATTATCTATCTTTGTGTTGTGAATCATCCATTTATGTTTAAGTGATATTCTGAATATACTGTTTAAATCCCTTAAGTACAACTTGGACAATAAAATGGCGTTTGGTTTCGGCGAGACCGGGATCGGGTTTCCATATTTGGGATCCGAAAACCACATCGATTCCAATTAAACGTTAGGTCGTTAATCCAAGTGGAGCAAGTGAAGACTCGAGGTGTAAGAACTATACGTTAGTATAACTCTGTAGGTGATTCCGTAATGAGTTTGACGGAATAGTACTTATAGGTTTGAGATGGTGATTCAGAGTGCAAGTGCTTAGTCGTTGACTCTGAGGGTGATTCCAAAATGAGTGCAACGAGATAGTGCCTTCGGTTCCGTTCGAACCCGGAACAGACTTTTATGGATTGAATGCTTTCAGAACATCGTCAGGCGGATGACGAGCGTTCGAAGATAAATGTGTCATATAAAGGTAATCGCAACCTCAAGCCTCATCAACCGGGAATGGCTAAAACAGGGGAGGTGCAGCAAGGCTTCATGGGTTGCCCCCACTTGAGAGTGAGATTTACCCCTGTCTGGAATCCCTTTATATTCGACTGTGTGGGGCAGTTGATTGCAACAACTGTAGGGGTGGTCTTGTTTGGGACTGTTCAGTAAGGAATGGTCCTGGTCTTGTGTTGCAGGGGAGCGGGCATACTCCTCGGTACGGTGATCTAGGCCACGTACTATGACGGGCGGTACCCCAGTAGCCCTGCCGTTGATGGAAACCCATTTTCCCTACGAGACCCTACGTTTTTTTTGTATTATCCACTTTTGTGGCTAGTAGCTGGAATTTAATAATGTAACAATTTCGACTATTTCTTATTTACTTGAAAACCCTAGACGCTATTATAATATCACTAGATTTTCTATCAAATGATTTGGTTAGCGTAAGGTAAAAACTTTTCCATGTTTATGTGTGGGGAGTCTTAGGTGATACCTTTTCTTTTCAAAGGATTTTCTAAAGTTAAGCAATCTTAAACCGTTTACTCACACCAGACCCCTGTCTGACCCGAGTGTTTATTTTCCATTTTATTAAACTCTTGGGCACTCATATTATGTATGAGTAGTCAAGTGATTCAGGTTATCTCTTGATGAATTTGGAGGAGCTTTGGAGCAGGAGGCTTCAGCGTGCAGATATATAGATAGAGTTTCCGCTGTGTTGTTATTCTATATAGTTGTTCTTGTATTGTATATTAGACAGAAATGTTATAACTATCTAAATTGAGATGCATAGTTGTGTACTCTGATGTATATGATACTATGTATATGTTATATATTATATTTCATTCGTTCCGCTGTGAGATTCTGATGTGTTGTTTTTCTTTCTTCTCTTTCTTTTCTTCTTCTATCTCTTTCTTTCTTATTTAGTGATGCGATTTTCTGGAGATAGAAAGTCGGGTCGCTACAGTTCAATGTAAAGACCCGACTTCCTATCTCCAGAAAGTCGCATCAATAAGAAGAAAGAAATGGATAGAAAAGAGAAAAGAAAGAAAAGAAAGAAACAGAAAATATCAGAATCTCACAGCCGAACGAATATATTATATTATATCACATAAACATTACATTGTATCATATACATCAGAGTTGTACAGCTAATACAACACAGACTAGACAGTTATAAACATTTGTCTAGCAATTACAATTCAAGTACATCAGAGATAAACAGATACAACTCAAAACACAGCGGAACCACTCTATATACATCTACACGCTGAAGCCTCCTGCTCCAATTCCTCCTCTAGAAATTCGTCAAGGCAATCCTGAATCACTTGACTACTCATACATAATATGAGTACCCAAGAGTTTAATAATACAGAAAATAAACACTCGGTCAGACAGGGGTCTGGTGTGAGTAAACGGGTTTAAAGTTGCTTAACTTTAGAAAATCCTTTGAAAAGAAAAGGTATCACGTAAGACTTCCCACACATAAACATGGAAAAGTTTTTACCTTACGCTAACCAAAATATTTGATAGGAAATCCAGTGATATTATAATAGTGTCTAGGGTTTTCAAAATAAAATACAGAAATAGCTGGAATGCTTACATCTCAATTATATTTATCCTTAATTAATAATGAAATGTAACGATCCAGAAATTTCGATCCAGAAACTTCCACAAAGTTAGGAAAAGAAGAAGAGATAGAAGAAGAAGAAATAGAAAACCAAACCCAAAGTCTCACATTCGCAGCGGATAAAATATAATATCACATAAATAATAGTTACACAAAGGAAACTATACTTATCAAATTACACTTTAATATATATCAGAGTTACAACAACTTTACAATCACAGAACAGATAAATCAATCTGTTTCAGATGCTATAATATATCACATCAGAAGCTCTCCATATGTTCCTGCTCTCCAGCTCACCTCCTGAGCTCTAGAATGTCCTTACCTGAAAATCTGTAATACTCGGTCTGAACCGAGCATTACATCAAAGTAACACCGGGATCAAGCTGGAAACCAGCGTGAGTAAACCCAACTAACAAGGAATACAAAAGCATACAACTTATATAAACCCGGGGTAACTTATATCAATTTACAAGTTCACAAGTCGTTAAAGACAATACTAATTTCACACATCAATTCTAAGTGCTAGAACTTAGGTTAAATGGTCCAATTCACTTTAACCATTCCATTTCAGCCTATTGATTTCAGATATCAATTTTCAATGAATCGAAGTGGTTTCGGGTATTTACTAATACCCGACTCCGGTCTCTTCGAATCCAATGTTCTTTAACCCAAGTTATTCAATGAAATACAATTCAAACTTCCTAAATACAGGATTCCATTATACACATCGATGCATTTTGATAGGTGACCATACTATTTCAAACCGCTCAAATCAAACAGTATCATTTATCCTTACATAAGCAAGGATCCAATAATCACACTAAAAATAATTTAAAATGAATTAAATTAATTTCTTCATCAATATAAATCCTGCTTATATAACCATCAGTTAATTATAAACAAGTAATTAATCATTCTCTATTTAATCACCTTAATTAATCACCCTTGATTAATTATTCTTCAATTAGACTAAAATAATTATCCTTTTTAAATTAAACCACAATTATTAATCATCCCTAATTAATCTCATCTAGTAATTAACTACCCTTAATTACGTCATTAAATTAATTGAACACCTTAATTAATCTCTTTGATTAATCCCTTGTTTAATTACACAAAGTAATTAAACTCAAATTACTTTCATAAACAAATCAGCACTCAATTAACTACATCTAGTAATTACTCATTAATTAATTACTTACTTACATTAATTAATTACACTAAGCAACTAATTCATGATTACTTCCATTCTTTAATGATTCCTAACTAGTAATCACCCATTATTACTTCACTAAGTAATTATACTATCAAATCATCAAATGATTATCTTAAATAAATTAAACTAATTAATTAATTAGCTTACAAATCACATTTATTAATCATTTCATAATTCTTAGTTAATGATCTTCGTTAACTATTAATTCTTCTTTAATTACCTTTCCTAGTAATTAAACTTAGATTTTACCATTATAAATTACAAATTAATTAATCTTTAGTTAATTAACTTAACCTTCAATAAATTTAATAAATCTCACTCGTTAATGGTCCTATAATTACATTAATTAATAAATTAATACTTAATTATTACATAAGCCATTACCCTTCTAAATATTTAAGATCTTAATTAATCTAAAAGTTTGACAATTTACCTTATTCATTACCTTATTTCATTATTTACTTTTTCTTCCTATCATTTACAATTAACTTCGTAATTATCGTAAATATAGTTATATCACTTAATTAAATTGCATCATTTAGTGATTTAAGTTAAGGTAAGTTAGACCCTGAAATTTTATATTCCATTCAAAATAAAACATAACCTAAACCTGATAGGATTTTAAATAGGTTGAGATTTACTTTTATTACTATACATTCATTCTAAACAAAACTAGGACCAAATGAAATAAACGGCCAAATCCTTTCTATTTCAATTACCCTTGCTCTTAAATTTGTTAATACCTTGCTACAGATACTCAAACCCAGTGCTTGAGCGTTCCGAGTCCAAATCAAAACCACCTGAGTAATAACCAGAGCCTTCTTCCATTCCAAACAACTCGAGTTTAAATTTGAGAAAATTCACGTTTTCCCCGAAGCTATTCAACACCCAGCAACCCTTACACGTATCTAATGGTCGTATACGTGCACACATGGTCGAGGCACCATCGATCACCGCCGCTATCATTAGAAAACCAACGTTGGCCTACTCAATCACCTCCAGCGCCAAGAAATCCAATCCAATACTCCTAACTAAAAACGAGTAACTCGCAGCTCTCCAGAACTGGATCGATCACCCAAAATTTGTCTCGCGACACCTCTGCATAGTCATTACTATGATAGAGAATATCCAGAATCATGCAAGAATTAATTGAAAACATACTTTTAAATTTACTTTTGCTGCGATGGAAACGTAACCCTGGAATGTAACTGTGATATGTTGTGTGGGATCCATGGCGTAATCGAGAGGCCGCGGAGAGCTTGCAGTTACATGGACTTTTGCTGCGATGGCAATGTAACCTTGATGTTAACGCTTAAAATTGATTGCTAACACCCTGGTGTATGTAAAGATTAAGTGAAAGCACCACCCGTGAACACGGGAATTAGAAACAAGTAGAAAAGTCATAGAGAAAGCAGTAAAAGACAACAGTTTTATAGTGGTTCGACTTCAGGTTAAGCCTACGTCCACTTTAATCTTCTTTATTGCTGGATCAATCACAACTTTACAACAATCCTTGATTACAACACTGATGGAACAAATAACTAGAACTCCAATGTAGAAGAAGTCTTTGAATCCATGTCGATTGCGTTAGATTTCCTCTTGAAGTTTGTTGAGATCGTGTTTGAAATGTTGGGTGAGTCGAGAATTCAGCAGAGTATCGGCGTTCCAGAAATAGGCGAAAAGATCCCCCTTTTAGTTGGAGTAGGCGGGGTAGTTATAGGAGAGTTCTCTTAATTAGGTCGTAGGTCGTGAGCAACCTTGGATAGGTCGTAGGTCGTGAGAGACCTAGTGGAAGCGGCTTACGGCTTAACCGGAGTATACTTGACCACCTCGAACAAACTAACAATTCATAGGTCGTGACCGACCTAGGGAGGAAGCGGCATAAGAAGCTTCTTTGGTATGCTTAAGTCGTGAGCGACCTAGGGAGAATAGTTGGCGACTTATGGTTTGAGAAAGGCATAAGAAGTTGCTTCATTCTGTGATAACTCGTTAGGTCGCTTTAGCTACTAGGTCACTAGGTCGCTTTAGCCCATAGACCGTTAGGTCGCAGATCTCTTGTATCTTCAGCCCGTTAAGTCGCTAAACCTCTTTGTTGTGATATGCTGTTGCCCTTTGTTGATGGTTAGGTTGCTTCATCCTTAGGTCGCTAATACCCCTAGAACCTTTAAGTTGTTAGATCGCAGAGTACTTAAATCGTTAGGTCGCTGACTAGTTGAGTCGTTAGGTCGCTACTCTCTCTAGATCGCAGGGTCGTAGATAGAAGAGGGTTAACATTTGCCCCTCGAAGTATACGCCTAAGAGTTAGGTCATGTGCTTGATATCTTTTAACCCATGCTAGCTTAGGTCGTTAAGTCGCGGGCGACTTATGAAAGAGTTAGGTCGCTCGTGCCGATTCGTGTTCCTTTCTCTCCCCTATATAAGCCGTTAGGTCGTTTCTTCTTCCTTCACCTTATTGTATTCTGCTACCGCCATTACTATCTTTGAGCTCGAGAACTTTTGAAGCGAATCTACCTGTTGATTTGATCATCATCTCCTCAATCTCACTACGTAAGTGAATTTGACCATTATTCAACCACGACCATCATCGAATTGTGAATCCCCCAATTTTCGGCCCTATCTCGTTTTTGCATGCTGCATTTCACCATGGATCATGATACGATTAGCTTTTGATCGTTTTTGGACACGTTGTCGCTGTGATTCACGAGAGTACAATAGTACATCGGGTTTGTGATGGATCTGAGGCAATTTGTGTTGGTTCTGGATGATCTGGTGGATTTTATTGTAGAGAGGCTAATAGGTTATTGGATTAACGGGTTAGGTGATTTGCTGAGAGAAGAAGAGTTAGCGAGTTGATGGGAGTTGGGTCGTGCTCGACTTAGGAGCCTTGAACGACTTAGGGCTTTAGCGGTTCGAGACGTGAATCATGAGACTTAACTCGGCAAACGACTTAAAGGATCGGCGCGACCTAAGGATCCTTAAGACCCGAAAAGGGGCTGAGCGACTTAACTCATAGCGACTTAAACTTTAGATCGCGTAAGCGACCTAGTCTTTAGGTCATGTGAATGACTAAGTGCCTAAACAATTTTTCACTACCGAGTTGCTTCTAGTGACCTAGACCAATTTCAACCCAACCTGTTAGGTCGCGAGCGACCTAGGACTTAGAGAACTTCTTGACTCGGATTGTGACTTAAGGACTTGAACAAAACTTGAAAGCTTCAGAATTTTGATAGAACTTGATTGTACTTCTAACTTGAACTGCTAGAATGAACTGCTTGAACTTTGCTGCACTTCTTTACATATTATATCCACTTGTAAGCTAACTACCTGCTGAACACAACATTTGCAGAAAACTAGGGTGAATATACTGCCATTGATTGCCCACATCGAATGACAGATTAGTCGATAAAAGATAATCAACTTAAAGAAACTTTATGAAATGCTATGAATCAACAAATTCAAGCGAAGTATTAAAGCAAAGCAATATTAATCAATTAAAACTGATTTGTTTGCATCAATACTGCCTTGGGTTCTTCTTTTCTGTCTTACCGTGTAAACTTCGGATCAATATTCAGAGTATGTACTGCAATTTCCAGGGATATTCCACGCATATCAGCATGAGTCCAAGCGAATACATCCAGATTAGCTTTCAAGAATGTAACCAAGGAATTTTGAACTGTCATACTAAGCTGCGAAACCACATTCACCACTTTGTTCAGATCTTTTGGGTCAACAGGTACCGGCACCATTATTTCAACTGGCACCACTCTATTCTCCCCTATACTAGCTTTTCTGGGATCCATTTCTCTTCATGCCCCGCTATGCTCTCCAGTGCAGGGTCCAGCCTGTAACTGCTACAAGGTTGGTTCTTTGATGCGGACTGGGGCTGCCGCATCTTTTCCCATTTCTCTCTTCCTCGCTTCGCGCAACTCTATTAGATAGCATTCTCGCCCAGCGTTCTGATCCCCTTTAATAACTCCAACTCCGTTATCCGTGGCGAATTTCATAGTGAGGCACCACGGAGCGAGAATTGCTTTAAAAGCCGCAAGAGTTGGTCAGCCTAGAAAGGCGTTGTAGGCAGAAAATTCATCAACAATTACAAAAGTCTGTTTTCAAACCACCTTTTCCTGTCCCTCTCCAAGCTCGACGAACAAGTCAATAGTTCCAATTGGCTGCTTCGGTTCCCCAGTGAACCCAATAATCTTCTAAGATGAGGCTTGAACATCAGCCATTGGAATTTACATTTGGTCGAACGTCTTTTTGAAGAGAATATTGCAAGAAGCGCCGCAATCTACAAGCACTCTTCTCACAATAGCCAGCCCAATGCCTGCAGAGATGACCAAGGGATCCATGGTTGGAGCTTCAACACACATAGAGTCCCTGGCTTTGAACACAATATCATCATTAAAGGTTTTATGCTGCTTCAAAAGAGCAGCATCCTCTAGCACGGAAACACTATCTTCTATTGGTCATACTTCAAGGCACGGGCATATCTTTCCATCTCGCCCCAGCTTCTGCCTGCTGGGTGAGGCCCTCCTGTAATCACATTAATAACGGCCTTTTCGATTCGTGCACGGTATTCCTTTCACTCGAGCCAGATGGATGAGCAGGAAGTTGCTAGCCTTTAGTAGATGAAGTTGGGTCATTCCTACTTCTCTTAACATATTGCTGCAACTTGTTCTCTCTCAGTAGTTCTTCAATTAAACTTTTCAGATGGCGACATTCATTGGTATCATGACCGGGTTGATTATGAAACCGACAGAATCTCCCACTCTGAGCAGCTTTTTTGTTAACTCTCATCTCAGGCGGTTTAGGATATTCTACCGCATCTTTGGTAGCAAAGAAGATATTCTCTGGGGTGTCAGTCAAAGGAGTGAAGTCTGAAGGTTTTAAGAAGCGAGGTTTCTTCATATCTTTCTGTTTCTTTCCACCATTATTCTCCCTTTTCTGACTTTCGGATTCCTTTTTGGTAGAAGCGGTAGTATTATTCTTAACCTCTGTCAATGCCACTTTAACTGGTGCTCGAAGGTTTTCCAAGCGCATGAATTCATCAGCTTTCTTATAGAATTTCTCAAGCGAAGACGGTTCTTTCATCTTCAGCCACTTCCCAAATTCGCTTGATTTGTCGATTGCCCTCATCAAGCATGTCAAGACCATTCGTGGTTCTGCATTGTCCACTTCAGCTAAAGCTATGTTGAAGCGGTTCAAGAAAGACCTGATAGATTCCCCAGGATTCTTTTCCAGGCTCGAGAGTGACATAATATCCTTAGCCTTTGAAGCATACAACCTGAATTGCTCTTTAAACTTCCGAGTCAAATCGGCGAACTAGTCTATGGATCGGACCGAAAGCTTTGTGAACCAGAGCAGAGCCACTCCTTCCAAGCATACCGAAAAGTACCGGCATTTGATCTCATCAGACACTCTAGCACCAGTCATGTGCCAATCATACTTATACAGGAATTGATTGGGGTCGCTTGTTCCCTTATAAGCCGGGATGGTAGGAGGAACAAACTTCCTTAGGAATTCCGTCTTTAGAATCTTTTCAGTAAACGGAGTTTTGCTCGGAGCGAATCCCCATTCCTTCTCATCTTCATCCCTCTACATGCTTTCTTTCGTAATTTATCGCACCATGCCCGAAAGATATTCCTCATCATTAAAGGATCAGCAGGACAGACTTCAGCCATTTTCTCGAAAGTTTGTCTGGACAAACGTTCGTGGAGAGTTGGTTGTGGTCTCGATCCTCCAGCTTGAGGAGGTATTTCTTTGGCGGGGCTAGCTGCTCTTTGAGGAATATTCGTCTCTTCAGGATCATGAACATCATCTGCAAGGTTTTCTACATTATTCGCCGGTTAACGGTTAGCTCCAAGCAATGCATTTAACCTCTCAAGCATTAAAGCATTCTGAGTCTTCAACTGCTGGTATAATCCAGATACTACAGCATCTAACTCCCCTCGTGTAATTCCGGCACTTGGTGCTGCTTGACTTGACGAGGGAGAAGTGGTAGTATTTTCATGGAAATTACTAGGTCTGTAGATCCACGCTTTCTTCCATGAGCCATTATCTCTGATAGACTTCTGGTTTTGAGAGAGATTTTTTCAACAAACTTTTGCGAAGCAATGACGAAGATAGCCTGAGTTTAATTCTCAGTGAAAGCACCAAAAATGTTAACGCTTAAAATTGAATGCTAACACCCCGGTGTATATAGAGATTAAGTGAAAGCACCACCCGTGAACACGGGAATTAGAAACAAGTAGAAAAGTCGCGGAGAAAGCAGTAAAAGACAACAGTTTTATAGTGGTTCGGCTTCAGGTTCAGCCTATGTCCACTTTAATCTTCTTTATTGTTGAATCAATTACAACTTTACAGCAATCCTTGATTACAACACTGATGGAACAAATAACTAGAACTCCAATGCAGAAGAAGTCTTTGAATCCATGTCGATTGCGTTAGATTTCCTCTTGAAGTTCGTTGAGATGTCCTTCGTGTTTGAAATGTTGAGTGAGTCGAGAATTTAGCAGAGTATTGGCGTTCAAGAAATGGGCCAAAAGATCTCCCTTTTAGTTGGAGTAGGCGGGGTACTTATAGGAGAGTTCTCTGAATGAGGTCGTAGGTCGTGAGCGACCTTGGATAGGTCGTAGGTCGTGAGAGACCTAGTGGAAGCGGCTTACGGCTTAACCAGAGTATACTTGACCACCTCGAACAAACTAACAAGTCATAGGTCGTGACCGACCTAGGGAGGAAGCGGCATAAGAAGCTTCTTTGGTATGCTTAGGTCGTGAGCGACCTAGGGAGAATAGTTGGCGACTTATGGTTTGGGAACGGCATAAGAAGTTGCTTCATTCTGTGATAACTCGTTAGGTCGCTAGGCCGCTTTAGCTACTAGGTCACTAGGTCACTTTAGCCCATAGAACGTTAGGTCGCAGATCTCTTGTATCTTTAGCCCGTTAAGTTGCTAAGCCTCTTTTTTGTGATATGTTGTTGCCTTGTGTTGATGGTTAGGTCGCTTCATCCTTAGGTCGCTAATACCTCCAGAACCTTTAGCTCGTTAAGTTGTTAGATCGCGGAGTACTTAAATCGTTATGTTGCTGACTAGTTGAGACGTTAGGTCGCTACTCTCTCTAGATCGCAGGGTCATAGATATAAGAGGGTTAACGCCTGGAATGTAACTGTGACCATGGATGGGGGTGATGATTTCTAGAGCATTCTCACCAAAGATATATCCTCTATTTTCAAAAACTGTTTTCTATATTTTTAATAAAATTATTTTCAAAGTATTTTCACTGGGTGTTGAAAATGGGTCTGCTAAGTACTTATAGAACTTCAGTCCTACGCCTGATCAACGTATGACCAAATTTCTATGAGAACGAAGATGGACTTGTTGAAACGTCGAGTTGTAAAATGATATTTTTATAAAACTATTTTGACAACACTATATAGATTTTAAAGGTGTTTTAAAAATAATCAAAAAGAAAAAAAAACTTATCTGATTTTAAGCAATTTAAAAATTCTAGTTTCGTTTCTTTTCGAGTACGAAAAGATTCAAAGGGGGGAGGAATGTAATAACCCGGATTTCTGGGCATGGTAATTAATAATATATATACAAATTTTATAAAATCCTTTAAAAATTCATTAATGCTAGGAAATTACACTTGTAAATTAAGCGTACACAGTTTTACAAATGTAAGCTTAACAAGTAAAATTTAAACGAGATTTAATAAGGAGATGATGTTCTCCTTTTCTAAATTTCCTAATTTATATGGAATGTATGTGATAATATATATAAAGATAAAAACATAAATATAATTTGTAACATTTTAACACGGGGAATAAATAAGTTAGACGGGGTTTTAAATAAAAAATGCATAAAGGATTACAACTGTTAGCTTGATTTTGTGATACAATAACAAGTGTCATACTTAGAAAAATATATATATAATATATGTTAACGCTAAAAATTGAACGCTAACACCCCGGTGTATGTAGAGATTATGTGAAAGCACCACCCGTGAACAGGGGAATTAGAAACAAGTAGAAAAGTCACAGAGAAAGCAGTAAAAGACAACAGTTTTATGGTGGTTCGGCTTCATGTTAAGGCTACGTCCACTTTAATCTTCTTTATTGCTAAATCAATTACAACTTTACAGCAATCTTTGATTACAACACTGATGGGACAAGTAACTAGAACTCCATTGTAGAAGAAGTCTTTGAATCCATGTCGATTACGTTAGATTTCTTCTTGAAGTTTGTTGAGACGTCCTTCGTGTTTGAAGTGTCGAGTGAGACGAGAATTCAGCAGAGTTTCGGCGTTCCAGAAATGAGCCAAAAGATCCCCTTTTAGTTGGAGTAGGCGGGGTATTTATAGGAGAGTTCGGTGTTAGGTCGTAGGTCGCAAGCGACCTTGAATAGGTCGTAGGTCGTCCGCGACCTAGTGGGAGTCATTTACGGGTTATACATGGTACACTTGATCGTTCTGGAGAAACTAGCAAGTCATAGGTCGTGGCCAACCTAGGTAAGAAGTGGCATAGGAAGCTCTTTTGATGTGTTCAGGTCATGAGCAACTTAGTTATAGGTCGTAGGTCGTGGGCGACTTAGTAGACACGGTTTACGGCTTAACAGGAGAACCTTTGATCATTCGAACAAGTCATAGATCGTGGGCGACCTAAGGAAGGAACGACATAAGGAAGACAAGTTACCTCGGCTTTGTATAGCTCGCTAGGTCGCTAGGTCGTTAGAGAACTTTATCCCTGTTAGGTCGCTCCCTTTATTAACTCGCTAGGTCGCGTATACCTTTAGGTCGCTAGGTCACCTCAGTCCATAGGTCGTTGGTGCGCTAGGTCGCTCAGTCCATTAGTAACTAAGTCGTTTAACTTACTGAGTCGCTTTATGTGTTAGGTCGCTTACTCCCTTAAGTAGTTGGGTCGCGCCTTCACATAAGCCGTTAACTCGTTGAGTCATACGTCGCTGGTCCATCTAATCCCTTAGGTCGCTGGGTCGCTTAGCATTGGGTTGCTAACTAGTTGAGTGGCTACTTTCTCTAGATCGCAGGGTCGTAGAAAGAAGAGGGTTAACACTTGCCTCTCGAAGTATACGCCTAAGAGTTAGGTCGTGTGCTTCGATATCTTTTAACTCGTGCTAGCTTAGATCGTTAAGCCGTGGGCGACTTATGAAAGAGTTAGGCCGCTCGTGTCGATTCGTGTTCCTCTCTCTCCCCCCTATATAAGCCATTAGGTCATTTTCTTCTTCCTTCCCCTTATTGTATTCTACTGCCGCCATTACTATCTTTGAGCTCGAGAACTTTTGAAGCCAATCTACCTGTTGATTTGATCATCATCTCCTCAATCTCATTACGTAAGTGAATTCGACCATTATTCAACCACGACCACCATCGAATTGTGAATCCCCCAGTTTTGGCCCTATCTCGATTTTGCATGATGCATTTCGCCATGGATCATGTCACGATTAACTTTTAATCGTCTTTGGACACGTTGTCGCTGTGATTCACGAGAGTACAACAGTACATCGGGTTTGTGATGGATCTGAGGCGATTTGCGTTGATTTTGGATGCTCTGGTGGCGTAGAGATATGGTGGATTTTATTGTAGAGAGGCTAACAGGTTATTGGGTTAACGGCTTAGGTGATTTGCTGAGAGAAGAAGAGTTAGCGAGTTAAGGGGAGTTAGGTCGTGCTCGACTTAGGAGCCTTGAACGACTTAGGGCTTTAGCGGTTCGAGACATGAATCATGACTTAACTCGGCAAGCGGCTTAAAGAATCGACGCGACCTAAGGATCCTTATGAACCAAAAAGGGGCTGAGCGATTTAACTCATAGAAACTTAAACTTTAGATCGCGTGAGCGATTAGGTCGTGTGAACGACTTAGTGCCTAGGTCGTGCAAACGACTTGGGACTTAAACAATTTTCACTGCCGAGTTGCTTCTTGCGACCTAGACCAATTTCAACCCAACCTGTTAGGTCGTGAGCGACCTAGGACTTAGAGAACTTCTTGACTCGGATTGTGACTTAAGGACTTGAATAAAACTTGAAAGCTTCAGAATTTTGGCAGAACTTGATTGTACTTCTAACTTGAACTGAACTGCTTGAACTTTGAACTGTTTGGACTTTAAACTGTTTGAACTTTGAACTGTCTAGACTTCTTTACAGATTATATTCACTTCTAAGCTAACAACCTGCCGAACACAACATTTGCAGAAAACTAGGGCGAATATACTGCCATTGATTGCCCACATCGAATGACAGATTAGTCGATAAAAGATAATCAACTTAAAGAAATTTTATGAAGTGTTATGAATCAACAAATTCAAGCGAAGTATTAAAGCAAAGCAATATTAATCAATTAAAACTGATTTGTTTGCATCAATACTGCACTTGCATTTGGGCTTGAAACAACAAAACCTGAAACTTTGTAACTGACAAATGCCTGTTAGTTTAATTTCAGTTATATTTGCTTGTCATTTTATTATTTCTGCACACCACTTCACACATTTAGGAAACGTGCACCTTCATATTTGAATATCCAGTTCCTTGTGTAGAATGTCTTCTCAAGAAGAGATAATAGAGCAATCTGAAGGAGTCTTCCCGATAGCCGACCCATTGGATAATCCTCCGGAAAGAACTCCAACAACCCTGAGTCAGCGGGCATTCAACCAATTACGTATTCAATTTGGGATTGCCGAAGCGGATGCTATACTTCCTGGCCCAAATGATACTCCTGACAGGCCACCTCTTGGTTTTGTCGCCGTCAACCGTCAGATGTGCCTTTGTGGTGTCATTCCTCCTTTCAATGACTTTCTTCATCAACTCCTTTTTCGACTAACCATCTCTCCCTTTCCACTGCATCCCAATGGCTATGCCATCCTGATGGGATTGTGCGTTTTATTTAGGATGACACTTAACCATCTTCCGAGCTTCGAAGAAATCTGCTACTTATGCACATTCGCAAAGAATAAAGACCACCCCTCCATTATACTCGTGAGAAGTGCCAAAAATCGTAAACTTATCACCGATCTTTCCAAAAGTGCTCACGGTTTTCTGAATCAATTCTTCTTCGTCCGCTGCCTCTAGGGTTTTATGCCATCTGGAGAATAGGAAGTAAGATTGTTCATCCCCGTTCTTTCCATTTCTGAGTTTTTTGAGATCCGAATTGCAAAGTGCTAATTTCATTCTTTTCTTTTTACAGCACTTCCTCCTCCCTCTAGAAATCCCAGTCACAAGACGACTTTTGATTGATTAAGTGACGTGCCGGTTGAAGAAAGAAGTATTAAGTTTTAGTTGAAAGATGAACTTCAGCACCAATACGGGCTTTTGCACCCTTCTCGTTCTACCCAAACTCATGAAGTCCCCGACTCTCGAATAAAGACATCGGATGCCCCAGTTTCGGTCGGAGAACCTACGTCGAAAGAACATACTGTTGAGGCTTCGTTGGTAAAGTGTTCTACTTCAATTGATGTTGCGGGGTCATCCGACAAACTTGCACATGCCCCGGTCATCGAAGAAGAGGAACCTCCCCAACAATTCGGGAAATCTTGTGATGAAGGAACTGGGAGAGCGAGTCCCGCCAGGCACAGCAGTGATGATACCTTCGAAGGGTTGAGCGACTTGATGATTACTTCACAGGAGCTTTTTAAGGCTGATCCTATCACTACTAAAGTTACTTCTCCAGCATTCGAATCGACATCCGTTTTGCAACAAACTCCATCAGCCCAAGAGTTGACATTGGCTGTTAAATCCATCATCACCTCCCAACCCATGAGTTGTTCGTAGTTCTACGCGCGTAGTTTGCACGTTACACACACTTAGGACTTTTCAGCACTTATATGAGTTCAACTTTGTTGCTTTCAAGATTTCTGAGTTAATCTTTTCTTCATTTCCAGGTTCTCCAATGGGAAGAAGTAGCTCTTACTATGACGATTTCCAGCATTATGGGAAGCGCGGTTCTTATGACCCCAGGAGGTATCTTCCTACCTCTTGGGAAACTGACGAAGAAAGAGCTGCGAGGAAGGCTCATGAGAAGTGCGCTTATGAAGAGCGCTACGGGAGACGGGACGAACGACATGATTTTTCCCAGAGAGAGGATGATTCCCACAAGCGAAAGTACCATGATGACAAGGGAAAAAGCCATGTCAGTGAGGGCTCGAGTAAACGGGCCAAACTTGGTGAAAAACTGACATCCGAACTCTCTGAAAAACCCGCTGCTCCCGTCCCTTTGGAAATTCCTTCCAGCTCTCCCCCTCTTCCAAGAACCGATATTCAAACAATCATAAGTAGGACCCTCTATCAAGTTGGACAGGGTCCGGCTACTCCTCAACCGATTCCCGCATTGGTGCTTAAAGGGAGTGCGTTTCGACCTCGACTTGGTCCCGATTGACAAACAAGCCATGTTACGCAATCTTGATGCTGTCAAACTTGATATCGAGAGAATGTCCAGCTGGCAGAAGCTTGTTGACGAGCTTCAGAGAGTAAATAGCGCGAACCTCGAAGCCATGCTAACTATGGAAAATGACAAATCCGAGTGGCAGAAAACACTCGAGCAGCATAATGCCGAAATGAAAAGTATTGCCGCTTATAATGAGAAGCTTGAAGCAGAAGTTGAAAAACTTAAGGAAGAGCTTGCCACTTATTCCACTTCCCACTCTCAGAGAGAGGAAGTGCTTCAAAAACAAGTGAGAGATGCTCATGCGGCACAGAGAGATGCTGAAGCTAAATTTGAGGCGCAGCAGTAAGCTGTAGAAAACTACAGAGCTAATGTTGCTCAACTTCGAGAGAAAACCAACTCCCAGAACTTGAAGATTGAACTGCTCAAAGCTCGACTTTCTAAAGTTGAGAAGGAGCGTGATGAAGCTATTGCCGGCAAAGCTGGGCCGAAGAATTTCATATGGCAACTAAAGCTGAAGTCAGTTCCACTCTATTCGAGTTTTACATTTATAGCGTTCTGGGGTGAGGTAGCCTTAAGTTTTTGGGACCTGAATATGAAATCACTTTAGCCAAAGTGTGGGAGGCCATACTTGATATGTTTGGAGGAGCCGGATATGCCGAAGTAGATCTAATGGCGCACTATCTAGATGATGACTCATGTGCCGCACTTGCTAGGGGAAAGGAGCAACTCGCCAAAGAGAGAGCCGAAATGACAGAAGGAGAACATTTAGGAAAGACGATCTCAACCGACCCAGTTCTACCTTCAATTTCGGTCGATATCGATATTGCCGGCTCCAGTTCCCATTCTCCTCCTCCTGCTAAAGTTGTTATTGAAAGTGCCACCGCCCATGCTGGAGATGAGGCTCAAGAAAGCGCTGAAGCGCAGGACTTCGAAGTTGACATAGTAAAATCTACTTCTCCAGGTAACCTCAGTGTCGATCTCACTCAAGTGGACTGCTTGTTCACTTCGACCGAGTTTGATGAGCTTCTTGCTTATTTCTTAAGTGTCGATGAGCCAATATCCTCTCTTTTTATGAGAAATACTGACTTTAACTTTTCTTCTCCTGTAGAGAAAGCACCAAGTATTGTCCAGACTTCCCCTCCTCCAGCTGTCCCCCCTCCATCTCTTCAGATTACTCCTCCTTCTGTCTCTCAACCGGGGTCGCAAGAAGAGCAGATAGAAGCTCTTCGTGACTTGGACGATCCTGTCGCTTCTCAGGAACAAAAGGCCAAAGAACCTAAAGAAGGGGAGAGAACTCCGGAGCAGACTGCTTCCGATGACATAAAATTGTCCGCTCTTTTCACTCCGGGCAGTGAGTCTTCTTCTAAGAAGAGGGGGAAACGCGGAGTCTCAAAGAAAAAGAAGGAAGCTTTTGCCAGCGAAGAAAAAACAGAAGAACGTCCAATTGCACCCCTTCCTCTTTCTTCCCCTAGTCTCACTAGCCGGCGCCAAAAGTTGATCATCCGACCAGGAATAGGCTCGAAAGGTGGAAAGAAGAAGAAGTGATGGCTTTATTCCTATGCATTTTATCTTGCTTTTTTGCTTGTATAAAGACTTGTGTTGACCGGAGTTTGTGCGGGTACCGGTCCCCTCCTTCTTTTGTTTTTGAAACCTGCACATGTATAAAACTTTTATAGTATGGAATAAAATGATTCTTTTACTTGTACAAACTTCTGTCTGTATTTGAGAATGCATTTATTCTTCTTTTTCATACAAGTTTCTTTATTTTCTCTATGTGACGTTGCAGTAAACCTATGGTATGTTGCTTGATCATTGTTTTTATTTTTGCAACTATGTTATATTGCCCCCATACCATGGTTTATTGTAATCTCTTTCACATTGGCAAAATTTTGGAGAACAACTCTTCTATTTCGAGAAGACTTGTACTCTTTCTTTAGAGAACAACTTTTCCATTTGAAGGAGGTTTGCATCTATACTTTATAGGATAATATTTCCGTTTTAAGGAAATATTTTTCTGATTAGTAGAATGCGCCTCGTAATGGAGAAGTCTTCTCTTTTTTTTAGTTGCGAAGTTTTTACACTTCACTTTTGGAGAAAGTCGCTTTTATTTTGGCAAGTGAATTTTCCTTCGTGGTAAAGTGGGCCTCGGAAAAAGGGCTTTGACCTGCTTGTGCCTCCGAAGAGGGCTTTTGTTTGACTGTGCCTATGGGAAGAGGGATTTTTGTTTGATTGTGCCTCTGGGAAGAGGGCTTTTTGTTTCTGCCTCTGGGGAGAGGCTTTTATTTTTTCCCTGTCCGTTAGGAAGCAGGCCTCCGAAGAGGGCTTTTCACATTTCGACTCGTGTGAAGTATTATTTCGGATCGCGGTGAAATGTGTGCCTCCGAAGAGGTCTTTTAGCATTTCAACTATGGTGAAATGGGCCTCCGAAGAGGGCTTTTCGCATTCTAGCACTTGTGAAGTTTTATTTCATATCTCGGTGGAATGCGTGCCTCCCAAGAGGTCTTTTAGCATTTCAACTATGGTGAAATGGGCCTCCGAAGAGGGATTTTCACATTCCAGCACTTGTGAAGTTCTATTTCAGATCTCGGTGGAATGTGTGCCTCCGAGTAGGGCTTTTGCCTGGAAGTTTCCTTCTCTTGGTTGGATGGATTCACGGGGTGGACACAAGTTACTTGGATTGTTTGTTTGCACAAACGTTCTCGGCTAGTTAATGAGTGTCCTGTGCCACCGGTCAGTCCATAACTTTCTGTCGAGAAAGAGAACTTTCTTTTTCTGGCAAGTCCCATTAGAGGTCTTTATCCTCCGAAGAGTTGTGCCTCTGAAGAGGGCTTGTGCCTCTGAGGAGGTCTTTTGTTGTTTGCTGCCTGCTCGCCCATGTCTTTTTGTCATTTGTTCATATCAGCGGTTCCCTGTTATCATTTCCAAGCGCACATTCCTTTCTTTCGCAAGTAGCTTATTCTATCCAAAGAAGTGTACTTCATTTGTTAAATGAGTTCGCAGAGGAAGACATAGGCTAATTAATTGGATGTTTGTTTGCACAAATGATCATAATTAGTTAGGAAGGGTCTACCTCTGGCGGAACCACTAACTGTTTGCTTGAAGCACTTCTTATATAGGATTTGAGTCTGGAATTCTTGTGGCTGGACATTCATTTGTTGAGTGATGTCAGGGATCGCTTAGTCTTATGATGAGTAAGCTTTGTTTTAATGGCCTACAATATTAAATCAATATTTTAGTAATACAATTGAAGTACTTTATATATCGAAATAAAACAAGCAGTTTATAATAGTAGAGAACACAAGATTTATAGTGGTTCGGCCAAGAACTGGGCCTACATCTACTTTATAGTTCTTATTATTCACTTGCACCGGCTTTACAATGGCTTTCAATACAAGAATCATACATTCATAATTCTTTTTACAAATTTAAGC
Source organism: Allium cepa (assembly GCA_030765085.1). NCBI lineage: Eukaryota > Viridiplantae > Streptophyta > Magnoliopsida > Asparagales > Amaryllidaceae > Allium > Allium cepa. Next base: position 758,496,922 of record CM060937.1, on the reverse strand, counting down.
AAAGCTTTTAAGTAAAATATGGGCGCAAGTGATTGCTTTTCCAAGCTCTTGGAATTGGATCTCCTTCGACAGTTGTCAGTTTGAAGGTGCCATCAAGAAGTTTATTGCCTATCACATATGGCCCTTCCCAATTTGGCGCAAACACTCCTGTTGCTGTCATGACCCTTTTCAATACTAGATCTCCAATCTCAAAGCTACGTTGGCGAACTTTGGAATTGAAGTGCCTGGCAATTCTTTGCTGATGGGCTGCAATTCTAAGCTGAGCCTCTTCCCTTTTTTCATCAAGGAAGTCAAGTGCTTCAAGTTGCAACTCTTCGTTTTCAGCTTGATTGAAATGAATTCTTCCATGTGAAGGGACTTCTATTTCTACCGGAATCATTGCTTCTGATCCATATGCTAATGAAAATGGAGTGTGCCCGGTCGCAGTTTTGCGGGTATTTCTATATGCCCATAGTGCTAGTGGAAGCTTATCGACCCAACCACCTTTCGCTTTTTCCAGCTATTTTTTGGTGGTTGATTTGATAATTTTGTTTACTACTTCCACTTGCCCGTTTTCCTGCGGATGAGCCACTGCTGAGAAGCTTTTCTGGATCTTGAATCGCTTGCAAAAATCTTAGAACTCTTCACTTTCGAATTGGGTTCCATTATTTGTGATTATCTTTTGAGGCACATCATACCTGCAAATGATATTCTTAGTTACAAAGCTAATCATATTCTTAGAGGTAATAGTTGTGACGACCCGTCCTTCTACTACCAGAAAGACGTATCATCATTAAGAAAGAAAGGGATGAGAAAATAGAAAAGATAGAGAAGAAAGAACAACAACATCAGAATCTCACAGCGGAATGGAACAAGATATAATATATCACATAACTATTACAAAATTTTACATATATCAGAGCTATACAGATCATACAACACATACTAGACAGTTATAAACACCTGTCTAGTTAACCCAAGTCAATATACAATGCAGATAAATAGCTCAGAGATATCAACACAGCGGAACACCATATATACATATATCTACAACGTAGAAGCCTCCTGCTCCATTGCTCCTCCAGAATTCGTCAAATCAAACCTAAATGCCTTGGCTACCCGTAAAAATTTGGGTACCCGAGAGTTTATGAAAACAAAAATAAACTCCGGGTCAGACATGGGTCTGGTATGAGTAAAAGGTTTAAGGTTGTTTAACTTTGAAAAAAAAATTTGAAAATAAAGGTATCGCGTAAGACTTCCCACAAATAAATACGGGTAAGTTTTTACCTTACGCTAACCAAAACATTTCATAGGAAATCCAGTGATATTATAATAGTGTCTAAGGTTTTCAAGTAAATAGAAAATAGCCGAAATTGTTACATTCATTAAATTCCAGCTACTAGCCACGAAAGTGGGTAATACAAATCCAAACCGTAGGGTCTCGTAGGGAAAAAGGATTTCCAACAATGGCAGGGCTACTTGGGTACCGCCTGTCACATTACGGGGCCTAGATCACCGTACCGAGGATTACTCCCTTCATCCCCTACAACACAAGGCCGGAACCATTCCTTACTGAACAGTCCCGAACAAGATAAACCCCGTGGTTGGCGCGACCAACCACCCACTAAGCCGAAATATATATAAGGGGCATCTAGACAGGGGAAATATCTTGTCCTGCTTGGGCATGACCCACCTAACCTTGCTGCATCTCCCCTGTTTTAGCTATTCCCGGTTGATGAGGCTTGAGGCTGCGATTACCTTTATAGAATATTTCTTAGAATGCTCATCGTCCGCCTGACGATGTGCTGAAAGCATTCAATCCATACGAGTTCGTTCCGGGTTCGAACGAAACCGAAGAAATTATCTCGTTGCACTCATTTTGGAATCACCCTCAGAGTCAACGACGATAACCCTTGCATTCTGAAGGCACCATCTCGATCTTCATTTCAGGATTCACGACCTAACGTTTAAATTGGATCGATGTGGTTTTCGGAGAATCAAATTTGATTCTTCCGATCCCGGTCTCATCGAATCCAACCGCCATTTTTTTAAGGGCCAAGTTGTCTGATTAACTTAAACAGTTTAATAATTAAATTCAAAAAATTGAATTAACATAGCATTGATCACAGATAAAACGTATACAAGTAGCATAGGTATAGCACAGCATATCACAGAGTATCATAAAATATCATCACATAAATATCACAATCAGGTATTCAATCACAACAGTCCATAAGCAATCACCTTTAAGTCTTATTGGTAATTAATTCTATTTAGAATTAATTACTTGAGAGTTAATTATTTAACCCAGTTTAATTATCCATTAATTACCTATTTCATTTCAAATTGTTTGAGTTAATTAATCATTACTAAATCGATTATTAAGACTTAATTATTCAATTACTTAATTATTTTATTTCATCGTTTAATTTATGACTTCTTAATCTAACTATTAAACTTTAAATTACCCAATTAACTATTCCTTATTCATTAAGTAAGTACCCTTAAATCTATATATAATAAGGATACTCCCAATTGAAGCTTTTGGAATTACGAAATTATCCTTTTAAATGCTAGCATCAAATTTGGGTCATTTTCGTCCTTTGCTTGCCACGTCCCCATGCAGTTTTAATAACCGCATCTTTACCGCATTCTCAGATATAACTGCATCACGAATGGATCTTTACCACATTATCAGATATAACCACATCTTCTCTTGGGGAAAATTTCTCCTTTCTCATCACGAATGGATCTTTTTTGTAAGATTTAGGTAAAAAAATTCCTCAATTTTCAATTCTCTATGTAGGCAGGCAGAGGTGGCTAGGGTGAGAGCGGTGATTGGTGCGCTTAGGCAACGGAGGAGGTTGGTGGTTCTGGCGGGTTGGATGCAGGCCGAGGGTGGAGGAAGGAAAACTTTGCACCGGAAAGGGGATAGTGGTTGGATACAGATTTGGTTGCGGGTTGGTCGTGCTAGGGTAGTCCTTGATAGGTTCAGGTGATGCGGTTCCGGCCATTAATGTCAGGTAAGTTTTTCACCCAAATGTTCGAATCTCATAAAAGTAGGTATTAACCAGAAACGAGTAAATTTAAGCGAACAATTTATTATATTTCAACAGTTATGTTAATCAGGAGATGCATTCTTTTCATTGTATAATGGAGGTATGATTTTCCTTGCTGTTTCTAGATTTAATTTTTTTTCCTTTGTGTGCATTTTTATTCCGATGACAACTAGGAATGTGGATTACTCAATAGAATGGATACCGATGTCAGTATGCATCTACACCCTAATAATGCAAACAATTTATAGGTAAAACATTTCAACTTTGGATATTAACCAACTCACATTTCTGTAGTAACTTAAGTACCACTAAACTAAGGGTACAAACGTAATATGCATTTATCTCGCATTCTAACATACATGTTGGAACTTTTTACTGAACCATTTTATCCAAATTGCTATACTGATTGAAGTTCTGTTTCACGTTTCATGCTCACATAGAGTCAAAATACATGTTCAATTTGTTAGTTCCATCTTTAAACCGATGTTATACAGTTATTTTTAATTTGAACTTAAAAAACAAAATACGGATACAATTAAACATTTTTACATGCTTTGATCTAATTTACTAAACCAATGTCATTAAAAGCTAAATATATCAAAGTTTATAACTTTTTATCATCGGTCATTAAATAACTTATTATAACATTAACATGTTGTACAAAAAAAACAAAATTGATCATGGAATACAAGTTAAATGTCAGAAGAATAAACTTGAAGTATAAACTAATCCAATGGTTAAAAAGGAAAATAGTGTAATGCAAGTTGCTAATATAGTTAAGCTAGAGATCGGTAATGGTGTACTAGAAACAAAGTAAATGACATTTGAAATAGATTCTAATGTAAAGAAGGAAGATGAAGTTAGTGATTAGAAGTTAATGTCCTACCAGCAAATAATGATCCTTAAGTGGGTTTGTTAGTTACAACCAAAAAACTTGATTCTCCTGTAAATGAAGTAACTACTTTAGTTTCTCCCAAAATTAATATCGCTACTAAGGTATACTACTATACTATTGCTTGATTATATACTTGAAGCGGCTAAAAGTTATAATTGCCTAGACAGTTTTATACTTTATGCTTTTTGTAGAAAGTTGGACCTTCAAAAGCACAACAAGTCAGGGAAGAGCAAAATGGGAACAAGAAAAATGCAAATGCAAGGCTCACCCAAAGTGTATCATTACCTGCTAGAAGTTCTTTTGGTAGTACTGTAAGGAAGAATAACACATCTACTAAGCACCTTTAAGTAACGCATCTAAAGTAGATATCAAGAACTCACAAATAATTGATCCAGAAATGTTCCTTCTGGAAAGTGTCTAGAAGTGTTGAAATGAAGGACCTGACATGAAATCCGAAGCAGTGGCGATATTTGCAATAAAGTGACCTAACCATTGCATGCCTAAATTTGTTGACTAAAACAACGTGGCTACATAGGTGTGTAACCAAACTTGAAGTTTACCACAAACAGAAAGGATAAAACGAAGGTTTGTTGCATAAACAGTGTAGAGGGAAAAAGATGCATGGGCAGGAACAACAAGAAGAGTTGCTGTGTGGCCAAACATGAACTTTTACCATTGCATAGGAAGCTAAAGCATAGCACGTTGAAGGCTGAATGCAGGCAGTGCAATGTTGCATCAACAGAGGAAGTCTTCTGTCAAAGGTGGCATTGTTGTGCGGTGGGAGGTCTCTGCAAGAACTGAAGGTGCCATATGACATTGAGTATATATGTGAATGTATGCATTTGTAGAGGTGCATGGGCTCTGTAACTATGAAGGATGATATACCGAAGCGTTGAAAAACGAATCATATAAAATTTAGTTTAGTTATTCCTATTAAGGATTTTGTGCACTATATTTTTCCCCTTCTCTATTTACAGATTAATCAAATTTATGCATATAATAAATACGTTAAGTTTTGTGTGTTTGTCAGTGCTATTTTGCACTAAAATGAAGTTAACACATATCTTCATTTGCACACGTCCAATGGACGTGCCATACATACTGGTATTTTTAATGGAACTTAATTATAAATTTTCTAAATACTAATTAGTTAATTAATCAATCATAAATCCTTGATTCTAAATTAAATTACTTAATTAATCAACTATTATTTCATAGTTAAATTATTAGATTAGCTAACTATTAATTCTTCGTTTATTGACTTAAGTCGTTAATTACTCATTTATCAATCACTTAAACATCCTTAATTACTTCCTGCAAGTAATTAAAGAAGTTTCTTTAAAATTTTGAAACTCAACTAACTACTATCCGCAAACTTAACCGTTAATCGGTTACACTTCTAGCTTAAAGTAATTACTTAATTTATACTGTAATTCCTTGATTAAAATGATAATAATTAAGGCTTAACACCATTAAGTATTAACGTAACTACTAAACATGTAACCAGCTTCTAACTTATAACCATCTAACAGTTATTTATATTTCAGTCTTAATCTTGATAAAAGATCTTCATTTAGTTTCACTTTGAAAATTTAATACTGCAATTACAAAACAAACGGGTCTCCTCCTAACTAGTCTCGAGTGCAACTTTGGTTTGCACGCAACTTTCCCGATATTTTTCCCCTGAAACCCATTCTTCCTCTTCTCTCTTTTTTTTTTCTGTAACTCTTTTCATTATCTAAGTTTAAAGCAACTGCTGATGACAACTCGCGTGAACACTGGTTCTAACACGATCCAACCCACTCCCTTCTCGAGTACCCACTCGAGTCTCACTCGATACAGAGCCACCACTATCCTACTGATACGCTCACGCCACCGTGCACGTGCACGGTGGCTCGCCACTCCTTTGGTGGCTCGCGACGGCGTCCACAAACCCTAAATCACCCATATGCCCAATAGTCAACCCCCATTTCCACGATCAAGCCGAAATGCAAAATCTCACCTGAAACACGAACACATACGAATTTACAGGAAAACAAAATCGCTTCGACCAAACGACGGCGATCATTGGAAGCGATGGGTCTCCGGCCATAGGTCAACCACATACCACTCTACCCTCACTCAAAATCGCGATAAACTCGGTCTCCCTATGATGCCGAAATTAAATGTTTTACAAAGCATTGAAAATGTAAGCAGTAAACCCTATCTTTACCTCAATCTCAAAATCCATACATTCGAAAATTATTTTAATATTTTTCTTGTGTCGAATGGATTACAAGCTTGCTTCGTATGAATTTACAGAAATTAAAATTAACACAATATTCCAAAATTTATATAAACCCATTTTAGTTTCATTTTGAAACTGCTCTTAATACCCCTGCTTAAAAATCATAATTTTGATGCTAAAAATCCTAATTATGTATCTGAAATTGAAATATGTTATTGAATTCCTAAATCTAAACATTCGAATTTTGATCTTTGAATCCCTTTACCTGTAGTTTGAATAAACAGTGTTGATACATGCTGTATAACTTCAAAACAAAACTTGCAGGCATTGATTTAGGCAACTACTTATATTAACATTAAGGTCCAGGTTTCAAACATTTATATGGAAGAAAAAAACATTTACAATTCCTTTGTTTTACTATATTCAGAACCTTGTACAAAAACACTGAAGTCAGCCATAACAACTTTGCCAGAGCAACAGCCCAAAACACACACCATTTATAAGCTACAGATACAAGTATATTAAAGATAAGTTTACTCACCTAAAACTGTTGAACAGAATTGATGTTGAAGAATTTGCAATTGAATTCTCTGAAACTTTCCCTGTTAGTTTTGCTATTGAATTTAAATCTAAGTTTGCATAACAAATCATAATTTTTCTCAGGTTTGCCTTTAGTTTAGTTCTGTTTTATAAACGAGCCTGGAAGTTCATAGGTGGATATATATATATAGACTGAAGCTGTTTAACAGTAGGTTGTAACTAGACAGTTTATATTTGTCATGTCATTTTTTTTTATTGGCTAAGAAATATTTACTGCAGTACGAAGTGAAAAAGACATCTCGGCTGAGTACTTACATGAACAAAATGTTGTGCTATTAATTGTTAATGCTCTTAATTATGATGACAAGCAATTAATGCCTGTTGATACATGCTTATGTGTTGTACAAAGATTTTTTTTGTATGGTCAGTGAGTTTTCCATAAGGAGGCTGAAAAGATTTTGAAACAAATTCGAATTGACTTATGTGTGTTAGCAATTAATATTTTAAGCTCTTTATATACATAGATGTATTATATCTTCACATCTTATCTTGCCTGTATATTTTTTTCAGCTGCAACATATTTTATTTACTTGTCTGATATACTTTAGTCCTTGTTATTTGAATGCTACTTATTTTTTTTTTACTTTACCTTTCTTTGCTTTTCAAAGTTACATACCCATTATAAAATTGCTTTAATGTCTTCTAGTTGAAATAATTTATAGGTACATATTTATATTTATAGATATACTTTATATTTATCCATAAGCTTACTTTATTTAGATTATAAAAATTGTTAGAAACACTCCTTAATCTCATTATATATATATATATATATATATATATATATATATATATTAAAGGTTTAAACTTTCCAATATTTGATTTATAAGGTATTTGCACTAATGTACCAGTGCCTAGTCATTAGTTGGAAATCCATTCTCCCTACGAGCCTTGTACGAGTTTTGTTTGTATTACCCACTCTGTGGCTAGTAGCTGGAATTTAATCATGTAACAATTTTGGCTATTTTATAAGTATTTGTATATAGACCCTATTATAATATCAGAGGATTTCTATAAAAATCGTTTTAGCTATCGTAAGGTAAAAACCCGACATGTTTATTTGTGGCGTGGTCTTACGAGATGCTTTTGTTTTCAAAGGATTTTTGAAACTCTAATAATCAATTGGGTGTGATTTTCTCACGCTGGTATTCCAGACTGACTCGGGTATTATTTAACTGTAATGCTCGGGTCAGACCGAGTATTATAGACTACAGGTTTTGATGCTGTGGAGCTCAGGAGACGAGCTGGATGACGATACGTACTCACGTACTTGTATGTATGTATGTATGTATATATATATATATATATATATATATATATATATATATATATATCCGCTGTGTTGAGTTGTTGTGTATCCATTTGTATGTTATTGATGTTGAGTTATGATTGATGTACTCTGATGATGTAATATATATAAACTGATATATTTGATTTTGAGTAAAGACCATTATTATCTATTATATTTTATCCGCTGCGATGGTTAGATTCTGATGTTGATTTTGTTTTCTCTTCTTCTACCTCTTCTTCTTTAACCCAAATGGTTCATATTTCTGTACAACTTGAGTTGATTTAGGTAGAATAGTGTTGACTCAAGGGGTACGGATTTGCGGGCTGTTACACAAAGTCATCACATTTTTGGGTCTTGTAATGTGGACCCTGAATTGCCTCATAAATCTCTCAATTAAATCATTCCACGTTCTGATGGATCTATTCTCCAATTGTCTAAACCACAATGCTGCAATATCCGCCAAGTACAATGGAAAGCACCGGGCCATAACCTCCTCTGATGCCCCAAGCACTTCCATATGCCTCATATACTTCGTTAGATGAACCGTGGGGTCCGTTCTCCAGTCATACATGTCCAGCGATGGCAACTTGAAATCCGGTGGGTTTCTAGATTGTCTGATTGCTGGAGTAAAAGGACTCCTATTAACATCCTCCAAATCTTTGTTTACCAAACCGCCTCTCATAGCTTTTCTAACCATCTCCGCCAACCTGTCATTGTCTCCGAGATGCAATCTTTGTTCATTACTTTCAACCTGCCACCCGAGTCCACGAGGGAATTCTGGGATCTGCCCCCTTGACTGAGCGTTCACTCCTCTGCTGCTCCCAGGTCGTGCAGATGCTCCTCTTTCTCTCTCCGAAATTGGATCTATGTTCTCCATGGGTGTGCCTCCTAATCCAGGTGCTATGCCGGATGGTCCTGCTCCGTTCCGAACTCCATCCGTTTCCCTATTCTGTGCTCCAAGTTGCTCAATCTGCTGAAACAAATCATGAATAAACTCCTCTTGTCTTTTCAACATTGTCTCTGTCTCAACCCTGGTGATGAAGACTGAAGTTTGGTTCTCTCCTGAGGAAGCCCCTTGACTCCCTTCGTGCTGACTTCTTTCTGGTCTCTGTCTTCTACTTGTTTTCCTTCCAAGAGCCATAATCTCGGATAGACTTCTGGTTCTTAAAGAGATTCTCTTAACAAATCTTTGCGAGGCAATGATTAAAGCGCTCCTGAGTTCAATTCTCAGTGAAAGCACCAAAAATATTTGCACAAAAAATGGGCAAACACCTCCAAGTCGTATGATTTAGTCGATTTTAAGTTGTTCTTAGTGATTTGGATGATTTATGCAAATATGTAAAAAGCAGGGACTAAACTGTAAAAGACACACAGATTTATAGTGGTTCGGCCAGAACGTGGCTACGTCCACTTTATATGTTATTCTCCTTTTCTATTCAGATTACAAGTACAAAGCTTTGATTACAAGTAACTGAAAGTTGTCTGAAAGTTCTATCCGTGCTTGAGCTCTCAAACTTGTCCCCCATTGTTGTACCCCTGCCCCTCTATTTATAGAGTGAGGCTGAGGGTAGGGGTCCTGGATGTATATAGCTGGTGGTGGGCCTGGGATGATGCAATCTGGCCTGGCAAAGTCAGTCCGGAACGCCTTGATTCGGTGGGACTTGGTCCGGTGGTGAGAGATCCGGTGATGGTTGGTTGGAGTTTGATTCGGTGGTGAGGGCGTAGCTTGGTCCGGTAGTGCATGGAGTTGGTCCGGTAATGTATGGAAAGATGGTTGGTTCGGCAGTGAATGGTAGAGGAGTAGCTTGGTTCGGCTAGGAAGGGAAGTGGAGTTGGTTCGGCAGTGGATGGTAGAGGAGTAGCTTGGTTCGGCTAGGAAAGGAAGTGGAGTTGGTTCGGCTAGGAAGGGAAGTTTGGACTGGCAGTGCTTGGGAGTGGAGGATGGATGGTTCGGCAGTGCTTCATTTCATTTGGCTTGGTTATATCTCCTTCATACGAACTCCGATTAACCTGAAATTTGAAACATAGCCTTTCCTAGTCCTTATCATCATTTCCAATCAATTTCGTCCCGATCGGAGCTCAACCAAATTTTGGCGATATTGATCATAGCCTTGATTCCAACTGATCTCCATCATTCCTTGCCAATTTGTTGATATTCCAGTTTTGACCAAAATGGGATAACATCAAGGATAATTTGAAATAAACTCTAAATATTGAGTTTTAAATTTGGAATGAGATATGACACCCATAGTGATAAGTTTTTGAACTTAATAAGTGGGAAGATTATTAATGTGAAGTTTAGAATTTGAAATGGAAATTCAAATTGGGTAAGATTGGCAAGATTAAGTTAATTGAGTTTAACTGGGAAAAAAGTTAAATAAGTTGGAATGATCAACCTGGCTCTGATACCAAATGAGATAGTCTAGGCTTTGCAACCATCAACAGCGGCTAATAACTGCCGTGGCTCCCATCGGGATCGGGTTTGCTTGTTGCTGTGTGCACGCATGATAGGGGGTTCTCGCTTTGCGTTAGGTGGTGAACGGGAGACTCTTACCACTACATGTCCCGGGGGGTAGTATAAGGCCTTTTCGGGTTGGTTTGCTAGGTGCTTACAGTCGAAAGGCTGGCCGTAAAAGCAAACCCGAGGTATCAATGGGAGCCACGGTGGTTATTAGCCGTTGTTGATGGTTGCAAAGCCTAAACTATCTCATTCCACAATGTAGCAACCCGACTTCCTATCTCCAGAAAGTCGCGTCACTAATGAAGAAAGAAAGGGATAGAAGAAAAAAAGAAAGAGAAAGAAGAAAGACAACAACATCAGAGAACTCACAGTGGAACGAATGAAATATAATATATCACATAAAATATTACATAGTATCATATACATCAGAGTACATAACTTATACAACATATATTATACAGTTACAAACATCTGTCTAACTATACAATTCAAGTACACAAGATACAGATACAATACAAACACAGCGGAACCATAATATATCTACATGATGAAGCCTCCTCCTCCATATCTCCTCCAGAATTCGTCAAGCATACCTGAATCACTTGACTACTCATATTGCGGCCTCTCGATTACGAATGGATCCACACGACAGATCACAGTTACATCCATGGTTACATTGCCATCACAGCAAAAGTATTTTCACTGGATGTTGAAAACGAGTCTGCCAAGCACTTGTAGATTTTCAGTCATACGCCTGATCAACGTATGACCGAATTTCTAGGAGAACAAGGATAGACTGGTTGAGACATTGAGTTATAAAAAAATTATTATTTTTATAAAACTATTTTGGCAATTATTACAGATTTTAAAAGTGTTTTAAATTGTATTTAATAAATTTTGGCTTCGTTCCTTTTCGAGGACGAAAAGATTCAAAGGGGGGAGAAATGTTATAACCCTGATTTTCAGGCATTAGATAATTGAATAGTTATCTAATTTGACTTCTGAAAATATTGAACAAATAAATGTGATAAACTCCTTTATAATTATTTAATATTGATAAAATTAATTGTTTCAAAATGATAATAATAATGTGTTATTTTTATATAAATAGATTTTAAGTAAAATATATGTTTACTAATTTGAATTTGTGTTTTGTATAGATATTTATACTTGAGTTGAATTTAAATTAAATTTTAAATTGGATTTGAATTTGGATTAGAATATTGGTATTCAAAGGATAAACATATATTGTGAGTGAATTTTGAATAGGGATTTGAATTTAAAATTCAAAAGATAAATATCTTGAAATGAAATTGGATTTAAATATATATATATATATATATATCAGAATGTGATTATTTATTTATTTAGTTTCAAAATTTTATTTTCTCAAAGTTCATATCAATGCAAATAAAAGAGAAGTATAAATATAAATTTACACACATATATATATTAAAAATATAAATAAATATACATAATATAAGTAATATTAATGGTATATACATTATAATAAAAACTCTCATGTTAAATTAAATAAGGAATTTATTTAGGATAAATTTAAAAAAAAATTATAAATTAAGAAATTTATTTTCTTTATATTAAGAAGAACATGTGTTAGACATTGAACTCATAAGAAGACACTTGTAAAACATTCTATAACATTAGTTAACAAGTGGCAATGTTAGTTTATTTTTGAAATTAATTATTATAGATAATGAAAACTTAACAATTCATTATTTCTTTAAATAAAAAAAACCGAAATCAGATTTAAAGAATTCAAAACTAAATTCAACCAAACTACAAATTTGGAAACCCTCTTCAAATTGAAATGCCTGAAATCATTTGCAAATCCTCAATTGTAGCTCTTAAATTTCACCAACCTGGAATCAATTTGCAATTCGAAGTCCTGCAGTCTTCCCTCTGTTCTGTCTTGAATTTCATCAAACCTGCATGCAACTCCATCAATGCCTGCATTTTTCTAGGAAGCATGCATCAAGGAAAGCATTTTACAAAAGCAAGATGAATATTTTAATAGCAAACTGCTGTTTAAAAAAAAAAATTTGAAGTTCAATTCATAAGAAAAAATAAAAGAAGAGATATGAAGCTTTCAAAATTTAAAGCACCGTTCAAGTTCAAAGCATTCCAATAAACAATGGATGCTCTGCTCCTAAAATATAGGTGAGTAAACATTTATGTTTAAAACTTAAGTACATGATAGTAGTTGCATGAAAATTGCTGTGTTCAAATGCTTTGCATTTGTTTATATATATACAAGTGTAAATGTTGTGTGAATGTTTCTGATTTGAAATGTGCATGTTGATATATATGGCTCTGTTCCAGGTATTAGTGTTACCCATCAGAACAAAAATTCAAATCTTTTTATCTAAACACTGTTAACACTTAGATTAGAAACAAAATAGTTTAGTTTTAACAAAAATCTAAGTACTAAAATATATAAACAGGTATGTAAGTGATGAAATACAATTGTATTTGGAAATACTAGCAGGAATCTTTTGAAAACTTGTAAAAATTAGATATTGTATTTCACTGATTCAAGTTTATGTCTGGAATGAATACTGGAAAGTAAGATTAATAAAACTACAATTTCAATTTTTAGAATTTAAACGAGGGTCAGACCGAGTATTACAGACTTGCAAGTAAGGACGTTCTGGAGCTCAGGAGGAGAGATGAAGGACATGAACGTATAGAGTGTTTATCCGCTGTGATATATATTGTTATTTTTATGGGACAAGTTATTTTAAACTGTCCAGTGTTGTGACGTTGTTGTAACTCTGATGTAAAATGTAAATATACTGATACAGTTCTGCATTGTAAACTGTTATTTATTTGCTACTATATTTTATCCGCTGCGAATGTGAGATTGTGTGTTCCTTTTCTGTCCTTCTTCTTCTATCTCTTTTCTTCTTTTCTCCAACTATCTGAAAATTTTCGAGATCGAAATTCCGGGACGTTACATTTGATACCAAATGAGACGACCCCTCTTACCCGAACTGCAGCTGACTCGAACCCAAAAATCCATTACCACCGATGGTCGCCTCCACCAGAAAACCCCAACGATCACCTCAAGCATCGCCACAACACCCACGCGATTATTCCCAAATCGCGATCGAACTCGAATCCTTACCCACGTCTCAAATCCCTCGGCTACCCAGACAAACGAAAACCAATACTAAACCCTACTTCGATCAATTTCGATCAAATTGTTCATTGGAAAAATCTGTAAGTATTTTTCCCGTAATCTTCAATCTATATACAAGCTATGATCAAAATTTCAAACCAAATTGATGTATAGATAATCAGCAATTCACAAAATGCCAATTTCGTATAAACCCCAAATTCATCATAATTACACAATTTAAAATTATAATAGTAACGTCTAAAATCATGATTTTTCATAACAATTACCTTGTATGCAATCCAAATTTGAATTTAAAGCAGTTAATTTTTGACCAAAATTTAAGTTTACTGTGTCTTTCATCTTTTTAGAATTATCTATAAATTTTAAATTTGCAGAAACCAATTTTAATATTACTAACATCAATGACAAACAACTTTATCAAATTATCAATGTCAAAATGATGATTGTAAGTGGAAGGTTTGAATTATTCAATGAAATCCAGATCAGGGAAGTAGCAGATAAATGAAGTGGCAGTACATATACACAGAACATCACACATATGCATGTAAATCTAACAATCCAAAAATATAAAAACTGAAAATGTTCCATGCAACATCAATATAGACTAACACATGCATAGTAGTAAAAATACAGAACAACTGTTTTTTAAAACATTTACTCACCTACTAAAAGTTGTAGAGCAGAATTAGAAATGTACTCGTCTATACCTATTTTCAGAATCAAACAGTTGGTATCGGAGCTATTTAAGTGAGTAATTTTATATATTTTAATTTACAAGTTGTTTGATACAAACAAAAGCTTGCAAATTCATTTAATTCAAATCACTTTATCTTCAATGGGAAATCTGAAATCAGATTTTAGAAGAGAAAATTTGCAAAACTCAATTCATATTACAATCCGCAAATTCAATACAAAATCTACAAAACCCAAATACCATCTGAAATATGCAAAACCAAACACAAAAAAAAAACAAAGCCAAATACCAGTTGAACATTTGGTAACTGGATAATTTACTGTTTTTATATGAATGAATAAGTGAATTATGATAATTTAAAATTATCAAGAAATAATAATCCTTATGGAAAATTAAAATATGTTAATGGACATATGCAAATGTTATTGAAAATTTAAGTGTGTTCATATACAGGTGAATATACATATATATAGAGGAAGCTATTATGTAACCCGAGTCCTTCCTTTGTAATTTGAATTAAATTTGAAATTCAAGAAAAAAATAAAAATAAATATGTTTCCTATTATAATATATATATGAATATTGTAAACGATTAGCTATAGTTTAAATCCAATATTAAATTTTCAAGGCTATTAAAGGTAAAATCTATATTTTTACAGCTATTATATGTCTAATTATTTGTTAAGGAATTTAAAACTCAAGTTTAAAAAGGAATTTAAATAGATTCATATTTTCTTTAAATATATGATAAGATATATTAAGTATTTAATATATGAAGGCATAACTTATGAATTAAACATATGTAAACACTTTGTTCTTGCACTTAAACAAATGTAAATCAAATAAGATCATGTAGTAACAAGTGTAAGCATATCTACATTTGAAAATACAAGTGGCAGGTCATGTTCTTCTCTTTGAAATGAAAAAAAAAATGAAATGAAAATCTAAACAAACCAAATTGCTTCAGATCAGAAAATAGAAATATATGAAACCCTGTTAACATGTTCCAATATCAAAAGAAAAAACCTATAACCTATTTTATCAAATATTTTCTCTTCAAAATTTGAAAACCAAATTTACTCAAAAACCAAATGCAAAACCCAAATTTGATTCAAAATCTGAAATCAAAGTCTAAAAAATCAAGTGCAATGCATGTTTAAAAATCTGCATATCTGAAAGCAATTTTCAACATCAAAAATTAAAGTACAACTCAAGCAAGCGAAGAATGGTCTGCATGCAGTTTTAATTCAACAATCAAAATACAGTTTAAAAGCAACTTCAAAAGGCAAACTAAAGTTCCAGAATCATTAATGCAATGCAAGTCTGGTTCCAGGGAGATGTGAGTTTGCATCTGGGTTGTTCTCTGCCTCTTCTATCAATATGTGAGTAGACTTTTAAATTAAAAGCTTAACTAAACTATAGCTTGTTTCATGTGGAAATGTCTGTGATTACTGATGCTAGCTTGGAAATATTATGTGATTTTTTCTGTTTGGAAGTTGAAATTTGTGATTTTCTGTGCTATCCTGTTCCAGATATAGAAATTTAACTTTTTGGAAACAAAATTTCAATTCTTTTACCTGAAATGTAAGGACCTAGAAATTTCGATCTTGAAAATTCCAGATAGTTAGTGAAAAGAAGAAAGAGAAAGAAGAAGAAGAAGAAGGAACAGAAACACCAAAACACAAAAAACCTCACATTCACAGCGGATCAAAATATAATAATAAATAATATCAGTTTTACAAAGAAGAACTGTATCAATACACTTATATATTTATACATCAGAGTTACAACTATTACAAAACACAGGACAAATTTGAAAACATGTCCCAGCTAATCAGCAATAATATACACAGCGGAAATCACTCCGTACGTTCCTGCCATCCAGCTCACCTCCTGAACTCCAGAACGTTCTTACCTGAAAAGCTGTAATACTCGGTCTGAACTGCCTTTCTTACCACATAAAATTACACTAAGTAATAATATCATTTATGTAATTGATTTTATAATTTGATATCAAAACTTAGATCAAACGCTCTGATAACAAATGTAGCGACCCGAAAATTTCGATCTCGGAAATTCCAGATAGTTAGTGGAAAGAAGAAAGAGAAAGAAGAAGAAGAAAGAACAGAAAACACCAAAACACAGAAAACCTCACATTCGCATCGGATCAAAATATAATAATAAATAATATCAGTTTTACAAAGAAGAACTGTGTCAATACACTTATACATTTATACATCAGAGTTACAACTATTACATAACACAGGACAAATTTGAAAACATGTCCCAGCTAATCAGCAATAATATACACATCGGAAATCACTCTGTATGTTCCTGCCATCCAGCTCGCCTTCTGAACTCTAGAACGTCCTTACTTGAAAAGCTGTAATACTCGGTCTGACCCGAGCATTACATCAAGGTAACACCCGGGTCAGGCTGGAAACCAGCGTGAGTAAACCCATGTAACATAAATTACAAAAGCATACAACTTTTATATAAACCCGGGGTAACTTGTATCAAATTACAACTCTTTCAAGATCAAGCTTAACATTTTAGAGCATCAATTGAAGCATGCAATCAAAGCATCTTTTTCAGTTATATATTCAAGTGCCTGGAATAAATTTAAAGACTGCTCTGCATATTTAAAGAGGTGAGTAAACAATTAATCTAAATCTTAAGTAGGATATAATTTGTTGCTTAAGTGATATTGATTCTTGCATGTGTGGAAAATAGTCTAAATTCTGTAATTATGAAAGTATATATGTTCTGTATGTCAGTAAATTGATGTTCCTCTGTTCATTCATGTTTACAGAATTTTCATAAATAAACAAATTTTAAGCTTTCATATAAACACCTTGAAGTTTTGAATCTAAAACAAATTAGTTAAGTTGTAAATTCATCGAGCTTATGAAATCATGTTTAAGAAAATTATGTTTGGAATTTACATGTAAGCTTAAATATGCAGTAAAACTTATAAAATGTAAAAAAAAAAAAATTGAATTTTATTGATTCATGTTTATATATTGAATCATCATTCAAAGTTATGATTTTTAACACAAAAATCCATATTTTTAAAATAGGATTGAGTTTGGAATTTGGATTTTACTGGAAGGTTGATTTTGGGTGATTTCTGGAAGATGGATCCATTTGGTGGGTCGGGGTTGCTACTAGATTTGAACCCTAGTTTTGTATGGGTGGGAGTTTGTTTTTTTGTAAGCACCTTTGCATCGAGTGCTTTGAAATTTTTGCTGGAGGTAGCATATCGGCTTGGCAGGGGATGGTCGGCACCGCGAAATTTCTGGTGACCGTAGTTAGGTGGTCGAAGGGATTTGTGTGAGATCATTTTGGGTTTGGTTCTGCAGAAATATCCAAATTCGATTTGCGGAGAGTATGTTTGATTTAGTAGTCGATTTTGGATGCCGAGGTGTTGAGCAAGTTTTCGGAGGCAGTAACGTTGGTCGGAGGTGACCAACGGTGGCGTGCATGTGCACGAGGCGGTGGTTGGGTGTCAGCTAGTTTGGAACGTTGGAAAATCTCGAAGTAGCATACGAGTTTGGCGAGGGGGAACTCGTGATGTTCTCGGGTGTGTTGGTTTGGAAAACCTGTTGTTTTTGTAAACTGTATTTAATCAAGTTTTTTTATAAAAAAAAAAGAGATGGAAGAAGGAACTCGGGATTGACCCGAGTACATAACGGGTTTGACCCGAAGCTGGAAACTAAACAGTTTTTAAAAGATTTTTTACAAAAAAAAAATTAACACTTGTTTTTGAAATTTAGAAATCTAAATTAGTTTAAAATTTATATAAATTACTTGATGTATTGAATAAATGTTTTATTTAACATATTTTAAGAAGTTTCGAAGTTTTGTTAAATTTAAACATTGTTTAGAAATTTTAAAACGTTTTTGAAAACGAGTCTTGTAAGTAATTTTAATGGTTTATATAAGACAAGTTTTAAATTCAAATTGAAATTAGTTTAAACTATAAATAGATAAATATTTAAGTTATTTAAAGTTGTGTTTGATAACTTTAATTTATCAAGTTAAAAGATTATTTTAACTTAAACTTAATTTAAAATTTAATTAAGTAAGGATAGTTGTATAGTAATATTGTGAATGTGTTAAGTCAACGGAAGCATTTATAAGGTAAATGTTTTATCTTAATTATGGTTTTAATAACTTAATTTTGATTAAGTTAATTTATAGAAACTAAGTTTAATTAATTTGTTGATTATAAAGGATTGATTAAGGAACCAATTGAGGAATAATAATTTACTTGATTTACAAATGGTTAAGGATTAAGGTTAATTAATTTAAGATTAATTAAATTGTTATTAAAAGATCATTAACTATATTTTTAATTAATGATTAAGGATTCATTTATCAAGTAATTAAATTAAACTTAATTAATTAAGTGGTTAAGATTTATTAATTATGTAATTAATAAGTTGTTAATTAAGTACTAAAGGTTACTTAATTAGTACTTAAGAAATGTTTAACTTGTAATTAAATTTTATTAATTAATAATTAAAGTTTTATTGATTAATAATTGGGTAATAATTAATCCGTAATTAAGGATTAATTAAGAAGTTATTAAATGGTATTTAATTGATTAATCAATTGTGATAAGGATTAATCAAATGGTTATTAAGGATTGATTATCTGTTAATTTAGGATGGGTTAACAATTAATTAAGGGTTAATTAAATAATTAATTAACTAGTGATTAAGGAGTAAGTAATCTGTAATTAAGTTCTTAATTAATAATTGATAATTACGTTAATTAATTAATAATTAAGAGATAATTAATTGGTTAATTAATAATTAATTATAAAAGTAATTATGGATTAATTAATTTGTATTAAGAGATATTGATTAATAATTAAGGTTATTAATCGATAGTTGATGGATAATTAATCAGTTTATTAAAAGTTAATTAATTGATTATGGAAGTAATTAAGGATTAAAATATATATGTATGGATTGTACCGACCCGGAGATTTTGCTGCAGTGAGTAAATTCTATTTTAAAAACGGCAATATTTATTCAATTAATTAACTTTAATATACACGGGATAACATAGTATCATATACATCCGAGTATCAAACCCTAAGTATTAATATACCCTGTGTTTTGGTATCAAATTTTTACAAGAAAATTCATTAATACCAGCAATATTTATTCATTATTTCCCAGTCACCAAAATTTGCTCAAAGACCAATTTCAGGTTATCAACCAAATACTTCCTCAAATCCAATTTAAAAATTCTGATTTTTGTCTTAAAAATCATGTTATAGAAAGTTGATTCAAGATGTAAAATTTAATCAACAAATTACAATACATGTTTTCATCATGTTATTAAATTTTTCTTACTGCATCACCCTGATTCAGAAGATTTTCAAACAATATCTTTTGAATAACAATTTAAACCTTAATTCATATTTAAATAATCCTACTGCGTTTGAAGATTCAACTTATTAATAGTTTGAAATGGAAATTTGAACCCTGTAATTACATTTACTTTGTAATTTTAAAATGTAAAGAAGCATTAGTTTATTTTCAAGCATGCACAATTGAACTATGACATGTAAACAAAGATCTTACAGAAATAGGTACATGCAAGTATCAAACAGATCTAAAATTCACATGCAACCATTTTTCTTACTTAAATTTCTGATTTTAAAATTTACTCACCTTATTTAATATCAGAGCACACAGAGCAGATTTGACTTTATTTTCAGGCTTGAACAACTTTAATCAGGAAATGCTTTTGATTTTGCTGATGAAAAACAACCCCTTTGCATGCATACAGATAGTTGATTTAAAAGTTGAACAGATGTTGAACTGTAGTTGAAAAATAATTACTAGTTTGTAAAATGGTTGTAAAATAGTTAGAAAATAGTTAAAATAATTATAGAAATTTTAAATAATTGCAAAATAATAGTAAGATAGTAATTAGTTTTGTAAAATAGTTGGAATATAGTAATTAGTTTATAAAACAGTTGGAAAATTGTTAAATAGTTTCAAAAATAATTGTAAAACAAGTATAAGATAGTTTGGCTTTTAAAAGAAAGGTTGTATATATAATGAATAGCTTGGAAAAATAGGTTTATATTAAAATAATTTATATTAAAAATAGTCTAGAGTCAAAACTGTTCAATTCCCAATCTAAATAACTTCAATTTCCATTGAAATTGATTTTAACCCCAATTCAAGTTGAATTAACCACAGTTTCTTTCCAAATTTTACTTTATTCAACCTTAATCTCAAATTCTACTAATTCAAATAAATTACAATTGAACTAGTTCCAATTTCAATTCATTTCAACTCCAGTTTGAATTAATCCCAATTTCAAACTCCATTTCCAAATCAAAGTTAAATTATTCTTGATTTCCAGTTTTTAACTTTAACTTAGAATCTTGCTCACATTTTTAAAAGCTTCATTTTTAAAATTTCAAACTACTTACCTTTATAAAGTAGTTTAAAAAATTTAAGTTTAAAAACTTTATATTATAATTTATTAAAAACTGAGATTTAAAAATAAAACTTGAACTCTAGATTTTAAACTTGAATTTACAACTAGGTTTAAACTTTTCTTTTACATTTACAAGCTTCAGGGTTTTAAAAGAAAAATTTAAACAAACAGATACTTCAGGTTCTATCAAACCTGTAAACAATGAAATACTCGAGATTCCGGCCACAACATCGTAAGACCTTGACGCAGCTTCACCTACTATGAATCAAAAGAAAATGATTTAAATAGGAAAACTGGGCTTGACATCTAGAACAGAGATGTTCTAAGATTTTTTTTTCCAAAAATCATACAAGTATTACCTATCACAAGTAAACAGGAACTTCTAACATGTATATATACCAATTACAACTTATTTAAAGCATAGATCAGAAACCAGATTAAATCTTTATGTTTAAAGGAGTTACTCATCAATATTCAATCATTAATAAGCAAGATTGATCATGAGTTACAGATTGTTTGTTTAAAAACTAAACTAAGTTTTGAAAGTATTTTCAAGAATAATAAATATAAATATTTTTTGGAAGAATGAAAAAGAACAGAGAAGAATAGGTATTTGTTGAAATCAAATACAATGATCTGCTAAATTACATATATAATTCGAATTCCATTCCCAATTTAATATTTTTAAAATTAAAATATGGATTTTTAATATTGATTTGGGTGGGCAATTCAAGGATGTCTGGGAATGGGTTATTGAAAGTTTCTGGGTGATCAAAAGAGTTTGGACTGTTGGGGTTCCTTCTTGAGCTAGCTGAATGAGTGGGGTGTTAGGCAAAAATGGTTGGTGGGTGGATGGGCCATCGTGGCGGCGGCGGTAGGTTGTAGAAGTTTAAAACCCTAGTTTTGGTCAATCTTACTTAATGGATGTTGCGTCGTTCCTAAAGCATCGAGTTGCTTGGAAATTGAGAGGTAGCTGTGTGAATTAATCATGAAGATGCGGCCGGAGTTGGAAGGCACTAGTGGTAGGAGGTGCGAGATCGAGGTGGAGTTGGTCAGGGATTCAAGTTCCAGTTTTCAACTGGATGGTTCAATTCTCGACCTGCAGCTTGCGCTAGTGTTTTGAGAATGGGGATTGGTTGCCGCAGCGGCGAGTGACGTGCCAAAGAGTTCGTTGATGGTCGGAGTGGCTTCTGGTGATGGTGCATGTGCACGCGTGTGCAACCTGAGTCTGTAAGCGTTTGAGTTTAAGTGATGAAGGAAAACTCGAGTTTTCTTTCGCGTAGGGCCTTGTGGAACTCGAAGTAAACGTGGGAGGTGAGGGTACTCATGTATTACTCGTGGGTTTTGGAGAGGTTGCTCGGGTTTTTTCTTTGTTTTTGTGATGAGATTTCGAGTTTTAGGTAAGAACCTATACCAGTTTTTAAATTGCAGGTTTAAAGGTTTGAGTAAAATCAAATGCAAGTTTTTAAGATGAACTTATACCAGATTTGTTTTAAGTAAAGAAAATCAAGGTGAAGGATAAAGCAAAGTGTTTGCAGACAAGTTTAAATTTTTTGAAAAGTTTTAAGGTTATTAAATAATGTGTTTTCAAAGAAAAAAAAGGTTTTTAAACATGTTTAATGGAATATTAGAATAAATAAGTTTCATAAAGAAGGTTTAACTAAACTTTAAAATATAGTTAAAGTGGAAGTTTAGTAGAATGTTTAATTAAGATTAAAAGAATAAGAATTTATTAAACAAGTTTGAATAAGTTAAAAAGTTTAAATAATTAAAATTTATTGTTTTAAATTGTTTTGTTGTAAAGAAAATGTTTATAAACTTTTAATTGTATAATTGATTTGATGAATGTTTCCAAACCTTTCAATTATAGAATAAGTTTGCAAATGTTTCAATGAAGTATAATGATGTAATTAAGTATTAAATAAAGATAAAATAATTTATCTATAAATTTTTAGTTGTGAGTAATTAAGGAAAATTAAATTGAAGATGATTAATAAAGAGAAATTACTATAAGTGGTTTAGGATCACTAATGAATGTTATTAATTAATTCAAAGATTAATTAATATGAATGGTTAAGAATAATTAATCTATGTGATTAATTTAGAGATAAATTACTTAGTGTAATTTTAAGAATAATTAATCAGGGAGGATTAATTAAGATGGATGATTATTGGATGATTAATTAATTGTTTGTAATTAATTAATAAGCAAGTTTTAAAAGAAACTTAAGTAATTGATTGAATTCAATGTCGGTTAATTGAATAAATTAGAGATGGTATGGTTAATTAATCTTTCTTATGAATGATTAATGGTACTGTGTACCTTAGATTAGTTGGCATCCCTGGTATGTGATGGTGATGCTATGTGATATGATACGTTGGATTAAATAGTGACACCCTGTATTTAAAGTTTGAATCGTATTTCATTCGAATCACTTGAGTTAAGATAATTCTGGCTTCGTTCCTTTTCAAGGATGAAAAGATTCAAAGGGGGAGGAATGTGATAACCTGATTTTCGAGCATCTAATAATTGGTAAAGATTGATAAGATTTATTTTTCAAAGCTAATAAATTTTTATTCTATTTATAATATATATACGATATATATTGTGAATAGAATATCTTTTATTTTAAATTAAAGATGAACTTTCAAATTGTAATATGTATGTAATTATATGTTATAATTTGATGTTGTTTTGAAATTTAATATAATCTGTTGATAATTTATATATGAATAAATTGTAATTTAAAGCTTTGTTTTAAAATGAATATTTTTCAAAAGTTAATTTAGATTAATCTAATAGTTTTAATAATATAAGATAATTGTTGTTTTAAATATGATTGTGTAAAAAGGATTTAATTAAAGTTTTTTTTTGTTTTCTTTTAAAATGCTTAATATAAAATGGTTATAAGTGTATATATATAAATGTTTAGATTTTAAATCCATGTAGAAGAAAATATATTTGCATTATAATTAATTTTAGAATATTTCCTTTTAAAAGTAAAATTTATTATACATATGTAAACATTTATTAATTAAGAGATTCATATAAGTAAGCTTTCTATTTACATTTAAATTTAAAAAAAATGCTTAAATACAAATGTAACCATGTTAATCATCTTTGAAACATTTGTAAATAAATTAAACACATTGAATGACATTTGTTCAATTTAGGGACATGTGGCCTACATTTTTATTTATTTGAATTTAAACATAAAGAAATTTGTTTTCTCTTTCATTTTTCCAAATTTCCTTTCTTCTTCTCAAATTAATGGAAAATTAATGAACTACTTCAAATCTGAAAAAAAATTAAACACAAAATCAAATACAAACCTGAGAATTTAAAATCTGCAAAACCTCAAACCTACAAAATCAAACACCCGCAAATTAAAATGGAGTTCAACCTTCAAACAAAGTTCTTCATAACATTTCAAACATGTAATTCAAATCTGTTGCAACACTTGATCATCTGCAATTCAAGGAAGGATTAACAAAAGTTTAAATCAACATCAATTAAAACCTTCTGCAATTCAAATGATGATCAACTCCATAGTTTCAAGATCAAGCTTAACAATTTAGAGCATCAGTTGAAGCATGCAATCAAAGCATCTTTTTCAGTTATATATTCCAGTGCCAGGAATAAATTTAAAGACTGCTCTGCATATTTAAAGAGGTGAGTAAACAATTAATCTAAATCTTAAGTAGGATATAATTGGTTGCTTAAGTGATATTGATTCTTACATGTGTGGAAAACAGTTTAAATTCTGTAATTATTATAGTATTTATGTTTTGCATGTGACGACCCTGGATTTTGGCCCTATTTATTTTAATAAATATTTAATCTGATTAAATTAAATGTGAATTGATCATTTTAAAATGAATAAATCTTTTAGAAACAATTGCCATTTATTTATATAAATTTGTATTTTGAAAAGGAAATTGGATTTTGGAAATTTGAAATAAAATCTTTTAATAATATTTACAATAAAATCTTTCTTATAAAATAGAATTAAAATGCTTTACATTGTTAACATTTGATAAATAAATACATATGAACGATAATGTTTAAATTAAAATTTAATTCTATCAATATAAAATATAAGTCAAACCAATGAATCTAATTTAATTGTTGATAGTTAAAATACAAATAAAAATAAAAACAAAAGAAAACAAGGATTATGTAATTAGTGGTGTACATACACTGAAAATTTGAAAGCGTAAAGTTAAACCAGGCAAATATTGTTCAAGCTAGAAGTTAACACAAATGTTTTATACAAAATGTCTTCATACACAAGCCACATATCTACTTGCAAAGTATATATTTCAATACACAGCAAAAACATAATTATAATATGTAAACATATTAAGAAACAAGGCATTTAATGCTATCTTCATATCATTTTAGTTTTTAAGAAGAAAAGAAAACAAATAAATCTTTTGGTCAAGACAAAAACTTTGACTAATAGAAAATAAGATTGCACCACAAGCTACCTCTGTAAACTCCTTTATATATGTATATCCTTCTTATTCTAGTTCACAGCAAACCGAAATGAAAAGAAAAGTAAACATCACCATTTTAGAAACTTTAAAATAATTTAGATTAAGCAATAGCAGGAAGATTCAAAGGAAGATCAAATAGCAGTTTTGTTTGTTTTTCCAAAACAGAAGTTGTTCTCTGTTATCAAGCTCTGTTCAGTTGGATTCCAGGTGAGAACACACTTAAAAATCTGATTTGACTGAATTCCCATGTGATTTATTCTTGAAATATGATATGATCTATGTTGTGCATATTGTAAAAAGGTTTTGTATGAGAGTTAGTGGTTGTGTGTATGACTGGAACAAATGAGTATACCACTGTTAAAATCATTACAGGTTTTAGACCTGATTTGAAATTTAAATCTTCCACTTAGATGTGTTTGCAAGCCTTATCTCTGAGTAAAAGTGTTTTGTCTGTGAGCAACTTTAATTGTAAGGTTTCATTCAAATAAAATGTTAGTAAGTGTCTCAGAAAATCAAAAAAAATTACAGTAAAAAATTGATCAATGTCAAAATTAGATTTTCGAATTTTCACTCTTTGATTTTATAATTGAATTCGTCTATAAACTTGAAGAATTTTAATAGCGATATGGTGATTTTTAAGTTAGTGGATGTTGAGGGTTTTCGAGTTGAACGCCTCTGATACTTCGATCAAATTCCGGTGATCAAGGTAATGAGAAGGATTGTGCTCGTTGTTGAAGGAGGAACGAGGGTCGAGGAGCCTAGGAAAAATAGTCAGATGATTTTTAGATCATCGGAGCATCCTGACGATGATGTTTTGGTGTTTTGAAGCCTGTATGAGTTCGTGTCGAATTCGAGAGAATAATGGCTTCGTCATCAAGGCAAACTCGATCGGAGGTAGGGAAATGACAACGTGGGTACTTGGCGAAGTTCCTGTCATGATGACAGAGATGCAGATGGTCGAAGGAAGGCGAAGTTTGTAGTTTTCGTAGTTGGGATGTTTGTTGTAGAGAAAGTGGAAATGTTGATTTTGCCGCGTGGGCTGATATCGGGTTTTTGGGTGTCCAGATAAGAGGAGAGTGTCGTAGGCGATGTGTGGGTGGCCGTAGCATCGGTCAGAGGTGAGTCGAGTATCTGTGCACGTGCACTGTAAAGACCCGAAATTTTCTAACCCGAAAATTCCAGATAGTTATGAAAAAGAAGAAAGAGATAGAAGAAGAAGAACAGAAACATCAACAACTCACATTCGCAGAGGATAAAATATAATAATATCTAATAATAGCTTTCAAAAGAATACTATATATGCCGATTACATTTAATATACATCAGAGTTTCACATTATATACAGCCACTGAATATTTACAATTACCATGAATCAGATTAACAATAATATAAATACAGCGGAATACTCTATACGATATCGCCATCCAGCTCGCCTCCTGAGCTCCAGAACGTACCTACCTGAAAATCTGTAATACTCGGTCTGACCCGAGCATTACATCAAAGTAACACCCGGATCAGGCTGGAAACCAGCGTGAGTAAATCCAACTAACATGGAATACCAAAACAAACACCTTATATAAAACCCGGGTAACATATATCGATTTAACAAATTCA
Organism: Allium cepa; assembly: GCA_030765085.1. NCBI lineage: Eukaryota > Viridiplantae > Streptophyta > Magnoliopsida > Asparagales > Amaryllidaceae > Allium > Allium cepa. Next base: position 758,469,971 of record CM060937.1, on the reverse strand, counting down.
CAATATGCTTAAGACAACACCTATTCCACACAATAATTCCTAAGTACCAAACATAGATAAAATAATCCAATTCACTTAAATCTTTTCATTCCAAACTATTTATTTCACAAATCCATTTATAAAATTCGAAGTGGTTTCGGGTATTTCCTAATACCCGATCCCGGCCTCTTCGAAACTCATGTTATCCCGTCCGAAATTATTCAAATGAAATACACAACATTTCATATCAGGAATATCATCACACATTCAAAACATCTAATACCATACAAGTATCCATAGCAAAGCTTACTTACATACAACTCAATTCAATTGATTCTAATTGAATTTCAAACCTCAATCACTTAGACTCCTTCATCAATTACTTCTGAATCAATTAATCAATCAACCATCCAATATCCATTCATCTTAATTAATCAGCCTGGATTAATTATCTTTCAATTACATTCAAGTAATTATCCTTGATTAGTTTCACTATATTAATTACCCTTAACCAAAATCAATAAAAAACCTTAATTACTTCATCAATTAATTAACTATATCAATTACATTAATTCTTAATTACTTATCTTACTAATTTTTCTGATAAATCACTTATTAGGGATTACTTAATCTTAATTAATCCAATCTTTAATTACATCATTTATTATGTGAATTATTGATTTCCAATTAAATTCAATTTATCCAAATCTGAATTAATTATATCAATCAAACCACCGTCTTAACCATACTTGATTTATCTCCACCTGAAATTATCTTCCTTTTTATTTACTTCGTTAAATAGATTCATTTTCCTTAATTAATTATCTTAATTTATCTCTTGCTTAACTTCACAAAGTAATTATATTTTATTAATTGCATTAAATAATTACTTATTAAACCACCAAATGATCATCCTAATTAATTTAAACTTAATTAATTAACCCAGATCAATAATTAATTATCCATTTAATTTATCAATCATTAACCCTTATTGTTTTTTTTTTGAAAATGAACCATCCTCTTATTTACGATTCAAGTTTAAAACCCAAATGCTTCGAGGTAAGCAACAATTAACTTGAGAATCCACCAAAATCAAGGTCATCAGAACATCAATACTCATACAATCCGCCCAAATCAATCAACCATTCATTTAAATTTAATCATTCAAAATAAAATAGAAATCCAACAGAGTGTTACTCACCTTTGCACTTATTTGCAATCCACCTCAAAATTGTCTTGGTTTCCTCATTTTTGACCTTTTAGAAAAACGACTCCAGGCCATACACCTCGTCGCCACCACGAGCAGTGCACTCTTCCCAATGCCAGAGCTCGAGCACGAGCTCCCACTCACGATCCTCCGCCTTCAACCATTGCCACGGATAGATTCGATCAAACCCTTCACCCCAGATGCGACTTTCAATCCAGCACCCCTCTCGATTTGAGCACCACCGCAACCCAACATCGAAGCTTCCCAGCCTCGTCATCTGCCTCGAACACACCACCACGCGACACTACAGCATACACGCCCTAGGTTTACAAACTCGTCGATCTCGAGCGACTCAGAATTCTAAAGCTTTGACAAGTTCGCCGAACATGCTCTGATCGTATGAGATTCAAACGAGAATTTTTGCTTGTCTTCAACTGATTCGAACGAAATTCATTCGTTCGTTAATTAAATTTCGATTTGCATTAAAGAAGAGAGCGGTCAAGGTTATTTCGATGCGAAAATGAGAGAGAGAGAGAGGTTCTTCGAACTGGAAGAAGTAATAAAAATATCACCGAAAGAACAAGGGTTATCGGCATCCCCCCTTCCCTTTTTTTTTTTAAGTTCGATTTCTGCCTCAAGCTTAAAGAGGAAGACGGTAAAAAAAATAGAGATTTGGAGAAGCTTCCTGAGAACGATTGTGAATAAAATATCTTTGACTTTAATTATATTATAAAATATTCAAACATCTCGTCTATTGCCATTTAAAATTTCGAACTCCTCTTAAGGAATGCCGCTAGACGATTATAGGGTTTTACCCACATCTCGAACACAACGAAACGTGTTTCAGAAGCTAATTCGATCATATGCACGAGTTACGGAAGAAAACGATCAGTTTTAAATTAAATCGATTAAAATAATTCTAAGCGTTTTGAGTTGCCAGGGTCAAACTACAACCCTGATTGCTACGAAAATTGAAATCCGATAATAACTAGCTATTACGGATCCAATGGAACTGGTTCCGTCGAATTCCGAGACTGTGTCTCGGAAGGCTATTTTTAAATATTGATTTAAACGATATATTATTAAAATTGAACGAATCACCTTTAATTTAAATTTTAACCATTCAATTATCTCCAGAATCATCCTTATAAATTTTATAAGCCTTCAAATTATTTTAAACAGTCTTCAAAATCCCAGATTCAACAATTTACCCAATTTCAATTATTAAATTCATTTCTTAAACCATATAATTCAATGATTTAATTACCAAGTAAATATCGATATCTTAAATTCAAGTTAAAATTAACCTTTAAATGTTTAAAATCAATTAACAATTCTATTTTAAATTGTTGGAAAAATCTGGGTCGTCACATTCCTCCCCCCTTAAAAGAATTTCGTCCCCGAAATTACTAGTTAGGAAGAATGTCCCATACCTGTCTACTCTTTCCCAAAACCAAACAGTTCTACAACTTACCAATTATCTTTCATAAAAATCCCCTTTATTATTCTTACTACCTCCCAAACTCTTCCACTATATCAAACGATACCCCTTTTCTCGATCATTTAAATGTCAATTTAAAACCTAATTCTTGAACTATCAAAATTATCTCAAAATTTTTCTAACTCTCTAAATTCTCGAAAATTTTTGCCAGCGTCTCCTTTGCGCGGCTAGCTCGGTACTACTACAAAAGGCCTCTACGGGCTCCCAAATTCCAAAAAGAAAACAAAAGCCAAGTGGCTGCATTAAAAACCCAATCCAATATCATACAGAATCACAATACGTACCTTTTTGTCGGGCATTTCAAATTTATCTTTTGGAACCAAATCCAATTTCTTTTTTTCTTTAATACCTGCATATCTCACTTAGCAACAATATACAATCGCAACCTTACAAATCATTTTATACATTCTCATATATAGGTTTTCACATATACTGCTATTCAATTTTGTTGTTCCCTTTTCATATAAATTCAATTTTATTTCGATTTCTAATATGGAGTTATATCTTTCATTTAAACTGATTCATATTAGTTTCATTTACTAGTTTATTTTAAGTTTCCCATTTGAAATTGTTTTATTGTTAACCAAAATTTTCCAAAAATTTTCTAACTCCCAAAATTTTCAAAAAATTTTGGCAGAGTCTCCCTTGTACGGAGGAGCTTTGGCAATTTGACAATAGATATAAATATGTATACATCGGCCCACACGGTCGGAAAAAGCAAAAACAGTTCATATTTCCTATTTTTATTGCGTAGGCGTACCTTATTTAGCAATTTAAGCAAGCAGCTTATAAATTTTAGCAATTAGCATACCCAAATCTAGCCGAACGGCTTCCCTGTACCTGTACTTACTCAATTTAAATACGTAAGTGTCATACATAGAAAATCTATTAACATTTCACTTACTTTTAATAGCTAAACACAAGCATTACATAAATAACAAGCACCAAACACTTCCAATAAGCAATTTATATGATTTAAAGCATATCTAATTGTTTCTAACCAAATTTATATGCCTTTTCATTCAATTTTTAATGGTTTACACACAATTACTTGCATTCAACTCATTTTAAGCGAAACAATCTCATATTCACTTCAATTGATTCAAAAATCAATTATATCGCTTCCACTAATTCATAGCATTTAATTTGATTAAATCTCACTTACGTTAAACGATAATCATTTCTACGCAATTTGATAATATCCATGTGAATAATTAATTATTTAAGTTTTATAACCAATTAAAATTGATTCCAACTCAGTTTTATTTATTTCAATTCCATTTTAATTTATTCACAATCATTTTATTCAGCTCGACACATTCCATGCTTGTGTAATACTAACCATTCCCAAATTAATTTAAACCGAGCTTTTATTCAATGGGCTTTTATCCTTATTCGAAGCCAAGCTTTCATAAATTTTAAACTTAGGTTAATTACTTCAATCTATTTCTACCTCAACTTAAGTTCACTTCCATTAAATTTGATTCTCATCAAATCAAATCCTATTAAATTTAGTTAGCCCATCCACTTTAATTTTAAATTTAATCCACCTTCTCAATTTATCAAAGTAATATCCAACACATACTTAACTCATTTATACTTCAAATTGATATGCTACCGAACTCAAGTTCGGTGTGATAATCCAATTCCAATCACAACTTTGATTTATTTATTTTTTTTCAATCAGACCTCATCCATTTATTTTATAATTCCAGTAACCCATTTTAAATTTTAAATTTACTTATTTAATTCAATTTCAAATTTATTTTATTAATACATGGTCATTCTCAATTTATTTTTATTTACTTAGGTTTTGTGTGCAACCTAAACCATTTCTATTATAATTCGCTTTTATTTCATTCAACAACACTTCCATTTTATCAAAATTTACTTGCAAATTACACTATATATTATTCAAATCACTTGAATTTTATTTGCAAGTCAAACCATCACCCTTTCAAGCCAACTTTATTTTATTTTTACTTTTACAACACCTCCTATTTAATTCATTACCAAATCCAAGTCGAATTCTATTTATAATTCAAATTCATTTCCAAACTCATTATCAACTTACAATCCATTTCATTTAATCGAGTTAAATTTTATTAACTCATTCTATCAAATAGTTTATTTAACTGATTAGCTTCCCTCCAACTTAATTTATAAAAATCACTTCATTAAATTTTTCCTGAGTTCAGTTTTATTTTATAATTCCAGTTTGGATTCCCTTTTTACTTGAAGATTTAGAAATGCCTTAAATTCGGATAATACAATTAAAATAGCTTTTTATAAAATATTTCTCATAACTCGATGTCTCAACCAGTCCATCCTTATTCTCACAGAAATTCAATCATACGTTGATCAGGCGTAGGACTGAAAATCTATAAGTACTTGGCAAACTCGTTTTCAACGTCCAGTAAAAATACTTGGAAAATAATTTTATTGAAAATATAGAAAACAATTTTGAAAGTAGAGGAAATATTATATTTTTTTTAGTGAGGATGCTCTGGAAATCATCACCCCCATTCCATGGTCATAGTTACATACCAGGGTTACGTTGTAGTCGCAACAAAAGTCCATGTAACTGCAGGCTCTCCGCGGCACTCTCGATTACGCCATGGAACCCACACAACAGATCACAGTTACATCCAGGGTTACGTTGCAGTCAAAACAAAAGTCCATGTAACTGCAGGCTCTCTGCGGCCTTTGATCTCACTATCAAAATGAAACTTCTCCACTCTTACGTAGGTCGCAGTCTACCGAGATAAACTCAAACGCAGACTGTTGGCTCTCAGCGGCACACACGACTTTCTCTATGTTATACCATAGGTCGCAGTCTACCGATATAGAATCAAACGTAAACTGTTGGCTCTCCGCGGCACACACGACTTCCGCTATGGTATACACTACTCATAATCCTCAGGGACTAGTTTTGTCCGGACTCCTCACAGGATCAACTTTAGAACCCCCTCGGGCTCCAGGCAGCACCACCCAGTGGCACTCCTGAGAAGTTCATTTCAAGGGGACGCCTTTTTCCCCAGAGCCATCATCAAAATATTTTATACTATACACATATAGTATTTTCAAATCATACATCTAGTATGATATCATTCAAAGCTCCTTTACACAAAATCGATTATCCCAAAATCGATAATTCTCAAAATAGGTTTTCCAAAACTCAATATTGATTTTTCCCAAAAATCAAAAGCCTTTCCCAAAATCCTCATAAGATCCTTTATATATATTCAGATATATATATATATATATATATATATAAAATCTTTAAAACTTTGGATCCTTACTTTCTTGTATAAAACCCTTTTTATACTACAAACACTCTCAAAAACCATAGAAATATCCAATTTCCATCTTTATTCATTTCATATTTCTCAAAATATTCCTTCAGTTCAAAAGAACCATTTCACATTCCTTATTCACCTTTACATTAATCCCCATTTGGATTATTACTTCAATCCTTATCTCAGTTGGGTACTTTAATCAATAACAGTTTGAACTCCGACCAGTTTAGAAAAATAGCTTGAAAATTTAAAAAAAAATAGGTAAGTAGTTGAAAAATAATTATTAGTTGCAAAATAATTGTAAAATAGTTAACTAATTGTAAATAGTCGAAAAATAATTGAATAGTTCCAGAGATTTTTAGACAATTGAAAGATAGTAATTTATTTGTAAAGTAGTGGAAAAATAGTAAGTAGTTTAGGAAACAATTGAAAAATATTTAAATAGCTCCAAAAATAACGGTAAAACAAATATATAATAAATTAGCTTTAAAAAGAAAGGCTATATATATTTAATAGCTTAGAAAATAAGTTTATATCAAAACAATTTATATTGAAAATAGTCAAGAGCCAACTGTTCACCTTCCCAACAATTCAATTTAAATCTCCATTTAAAGTGACCCAATTCCAATCCAAATAACTCCAAATTCCATTGGACTTGACTAATTCCCAATTCAAGTTGAATAAATCTTGATTCCTTCCCAAATTTAAATCAAATTATAATTGATTTTAATCCTATTCAATTTTAACTATAGTTTCATATTATTCCAATCAATTTGAATTATTATCAATTTAATTTCAGAATCCAAATCACTTCAATTTAATCCATTCCAATTTCCCATTTAAAATTTTTAAACTTATATATTTTCAATCACCAATCCAATTACTTCAAACTAAATTAAATTTGAACTAATTCAATTTCAATCTTGAATTTTAAACTACCTCGAATTATATAAATTCGAGTTAAATTCTCAAAGGTTGATTTTACCTTTTAAACCAAATTAACTTTTATTTAAAGTTTTTAAACAATCTCAAATTTCTGAGTCCAATTCTTCATTTCAACTTATCTCTACTTATTTTATTTTATTTTATTATTCCATAAACATTTTATCAAGATTCCAGAATTTCAAATCCAAAACCAGTTCACAAACAATTCCAATTAAAAACATTTTGGTAGCAATTTCCCTTTTAGAAACTCGAAAATAAACATTGATGATGCTGCAGTCATCACCGACGTTATTTTCCAGTGACTGAAAGAGTTCAATGCTTTTATTTCTTTAAAAACATTTCCAAATATTTATAATTTCAAATCTCCCAGATTTCAAATTCAACACAAAAATACGTTTGAATTAATACTATTATCTCCCCCAAAGTCTTTGGAAACCACTTTCAAATCTAAAGGAATTTTAAATCTTCCAAACATTCCAAATTCCCAATTCTTCCAATTCATATTTAAACATTACTCTGGAATTTCATCTCACTTTATTTTCAAATATTCTCTGGAATTCTATTTCAACTTATAATCTCATTTATTTATGAAGTTTATTTCAATTTATTAATTACATTTACAATCTATATTTCAAATTCCTTTTTGATTTTAAACCAATTCCACTTTAATTACAATTCCAAGATTATTCTAATTACTTTGGACTAGTATCCATTCAGTTGAACCCACTTCAATTTCAATCATTTCAATTCAATCCAATTCAAATCTTCCATTAAATTTTTTGAACCTATACATCTTCCATCTCAAATCCAATTAATTCAAATCAGATTCAATTTGAATGAGTTCAATTCCAACTTCAAATTTAAACCATCTCGAATTATATAATTCGAGCTAAACTCTCAAAGATTGGTTTAACCTTTTTAAACCAAATTTAACTTTGTTCATTTGAAGTTTCAAACAATTCTAATTTCTGAGTTCTAATTCTAGAATTTCATTTTTAATTAATTTAATCTTAATTTGGTTGTATTATAGTCCTTCTTAACTTAATTCCAATAATTGAACATCCAATCACCTTAATATTTATTAGAGGGAAATATTGTTTTATATATCAAAATATACTTTTATATAAAACCATTTAAAATTTTTATATAAGAAAATAACAAGTACGCGCTCATATATATACATTCAACTCATTCTAGAGTACTACAGACTCTATTTAATGAGTAATCCCCACCAGAGCCAAGGTTCTCGCTTAACCTTTCAGCTCTGATACCAAATGTAACAACCCGAAATTTTCTAACCCGAAAATTCCAGATAGTTATGAAAAAGAAGAAAGAGATAGAAGAAGAAGAACAGAAACATCAACAACTCACATTCGCAGAGGATAAAATATAATAATATCTAATAATAGCTTTCAAAAGAATACTATATATGCCGATTACATTTAATATACATCAGAGTTTCACATTATATACAGCCATTGAATATTTACAATTACCATGAATCAGATTAACAATAATATAAATACAGCGGAATACTCTATACGATATCGCCATCCAGCTCGCCTCCTGAGCTCCAGAACGTACCTACCTGAAAATCTGTAATACTCGGTCTGACCCGAGCATTACATCAAAGTAACACCCGGATCAGGCTGGAAACCAGCGTGAGTAAATCCAACTAACATGGAATACCAAAACAAACACCTTATATAAAACCCGGGTAACATATATCGATTTAACAAATTCACAATATGCTTAAGACAACACCTATTCCACACAATAATTCCTAAGTACCAAACATAGATAAAATAATCCAATTCACTTAAATCTTTTCATTCCAAACTATTTATTTCACAAATCCATTTATAAAATTCGAAGTGGTTTCGGGTATTTCCTAATACCCGATCCCGGCCTCTTCGAAACTCATGTTATCCCGTCCGAAATTATTCAAATGAAATACACAACATTTCATATCAGGAATATCATCACACATTCAAAACATCTAATACCATACAAGTATCCATAACAAAGCTTACTTACATACAACTCAATTCAATTGATTCTAATTGAATTTCAAACCTCAATCACTTAGACTCCTTCATCAATTACTTCTGAATCAATTAATCAATCAACCATCCAATATCCATTCATCTTAATTAATCAGCCTGGATTAATTATCTTTCAATTACATTCAAGTAATTATCCTTGATTAGTTTCACTATATTAATTACCCTTAACCAAAATCAATAGGAAACCTTAATTACTTCATCAATTAATTAACTATATCAATTACATTAATTCTTAATTACTTATCTTACTAATTTTTCTGATAAGTCACTTATTAGGGATTACTTAATCTTAATTAATCCAATCTTTAATTACATCATTTATTATGTGAATTATTGATTTCCAATTAAATTCAATTTATCCAAATCTGAATTAATTATATCAATCAAACCACCGCCTTAACCTTACTTGATTTATCTCCACCTGAAATTATCTTCCTTTTTATTTACTTCGTTAAATAGATTCATTTTCCTTAATTAATTATCTTAATTTATCTCTTGCTTAACTTCACAAAGTAATTATATTTTATTAATTGCATTAAATAATTACTTATTAAACCACCAAATGATCATCCTAATTAATTTAAACTTAATTAATTAACCCAAATCAATAATTAATTATCCATTTAATTTATCAATCATTAACCCTTATTGTTTTTTTTTTTTTGAAAATGAACCATCCTCTTATTTACAATTCAAGTTTAAAACCCAAATGCTTCGAGGTAAGCAACAATTAACTTGAGAATCCACCAAAATCAAGGTCATCAGAACATCAATACTCATACAATCCGCCCAAATCAATCAACCATTCATTTAAATTTAATCATTCAAAATAAAATAGAAATCCAACAGAGTGAGGCTTACTCACCTTTGCACTTATTTGCAATCCACCTCAAAATTGTCTTGGTTTCCTCATTTTTGACCTTTTAGAAAAACGACTCCAGGCCATACACCTCGTCGCCACCACGAGCAGTGAACTCTTCCCAATGCCAGAGCTCGAGCACGAGCTCCCACTCACGATCCTCCGCCTTCAACCATTGCCACGGATAGATTCGATCAAACCCTTCACCCCAGATGCGACTTTCAATCCAGCACCCCTCTCGATTTGAGCACCACCGCAACCCAACATCGAAGCTTCCCAGCCTCGTCATCTGCCTCGAACACACCACCACGCGACACTACAGCATACACGCCCTAGGTTCACAAACTCGTCGATCTCGAGCGACTCAGAATTCTAAAGCTTTGACAAGTTCGCCGAACATGCTCTGATCGTATGAGATTCAAACGAGAATTTTTGCTTGTCTTCAACTGATTCGAACGAAATTCGTTCGTTCGTTAATTAAATTTCGATTTGCATTAAAGAAGAGAGCGGTCAAGGTTATTTCGATGCGAAAATGAGAGAGAGAGAGAGGTTCTTCGAACTGGAAGAAGTAATAAAAATATCACCGAAAGAACAAGGGTTATCGGCATCCCCCTTCCCTTTTTTTTTTTTTTTAAGTTCGATTTCTGCCTCAAGCTTAAAGAGGAAGACGGTAAAAAAAATAGAGATTTGGAGAAGCTTCCTGAGAACGATTGTGAATAAAATATCTTTGACTTTAATTATATTATAAAATATTCAAACATCTCGTCTATTGCCATTTAAAATTTCGAACTCCTCTTAAGGAATGCCGCTAGACGATTATAGGGTTTTACCCACATCTCGAACACAACGAAACATGTTTCAGAAGCTAATTCGATCATATGCACGAGTTACGGAAGAAAACGATCGGTTTTAAATTAAATCGATTAAAATAATTCTAAGCGTTTTGAGTTGCCAGGGTCAAACTACAACCCTGATTGCTACGAAAATTGAAATCCGATAATAACTAGCTATTACGGATCCAATGGAACTGGTTCCGTCGAATTCCGAGACTGTGTCTCGGAAGGCTATTTTTAAATATTGATTTAAACGATATATTATTAAAATTGAACGAATCACCTTTAATTTAAATTTTAACCATTCAATTATCTTCAGAGTCATCCTAATAAATTTTATAAGCCTTCAAATTATTTTAAACAGTCTTCAAAATCCCAGATTCAACAATTTACCCAATTTCAATTATTAAATTCATTTCTTAAACCATATAATTCAATGATTTAATTACCAAGTAAATATCGATATCTTAAATTCAAGTTAAAATTAACCTTTAAATGTTTAAAATCAATTAACAATTCTATTTTAAATTGTTGGAAAAATCTGGGTCGTCACATGCACAGAGGCCATTGGAGTATCGGTTGAAGGATGGAATGTTTGCGCTTGAGGAAGAAGTAGGTTTTCTCGAAAGTTTGCTCGTGGTCGCAAGAAATGTATCAAGGGGGAAGGTTTGGCTCGAGTATAGTTGGTTGGTGATCGGGTTTATATTTTTTTCGCTCGGGCATTCGTTTGGGTCTGGAATGTTTTCCAGGTTGAAGTGGCATGGGAACCAGATTTAGTAAATAATTAAGTGATGAATGAAATTTCAAAATTTAAATAAGGTTTAAAGCTAAATAAAAATAAAACGAGTTTTCTAAGGACATGTGTTTATCAAAAAAATTTTTTTAAAGAAACTTAAAGGTCAAAATTTAAAGATAAATGTTTTTGTTTTAAAATGTGTTGCCTTGAGGAATTCTTTATTAAGTTACTCTGTAATTGAATTTTTAAAGTATATGATCGGATAATAATGAATTAAGATGATCAAACTTTAATTGATAGTATATTCAAAGGGTTTTGTATAGAATGATTTCAGCCTTAAAATTAATATGATCTAAAGATAATAAGGTAGTTCATTTCCAGATGGAATTATATAAGGGATTGATTAATTAAGATAATTAATTAAAGAATTGTTGATTTATGAATGAAACTAATTAAAGGTTAATTAACCAAAGGAAGTGATTATAGAATAATCAATTACTGTAATTAATTGAGGCTTAAAGTAATTAATTATAAGTAATTATTTAAGGGGAAAAATATGAAATGAGTAATTAATTGATTGGTAATTAAATTGTGTTAAGTAAAGGTAATCAAAGTAATTAACTTAATAATTAAGTAAATTAGAGATTAATTAAAATTAATTGGGAAGTGATCAATTTTACTTATGAATAATTGAGTGATGTTAAATGTCTTGAATTGGTTGTCATTTTGGATTTATGATTTGAAATGTTAAGTGATACGATATGTTAAGTCGAGGTAATGTGGTAATTTATCGGTGGTAAATTAAGGTGTATAAGTGACCCCTAAATTTGAAATTTGAATTTTATTTCCTTGAATAATTTGGAATAAGATGGTTTTGAATTCGAAGAGACCGAAGTTGTGCATTAATAAGTACCCGAAACCACTTCGATTCCTTATAGTTTGAAATGTGAAATCAATAAGTTAAAATGATTATAGCGAATTGGACTATTTAAATCTAAGTTTTGGTACTTAAGAATTGATGTGTGAAATAAGTGATGTCTATAGAAAATTATGAATTTGTAAATTGATACGAGTTACGCCGGGTTTATATAAGTTGCTTGTTTTGGTATTCCATGTTAGTTGGGTTTACTCACGCTGGTTTCTAGCCTGAACCAGGTGTTACTTTGGTGTAATGCTCGGGACAGACCGAGTATTACAGATTTTTAGGTAAGACCGTTCTAGAGCTCAGGAGGCGAGCTGGATGGCAATAGCGTATAGAGTATTTCCGCTGTATTTATATTATTGTTAATATGAGGCATGATAATCGTATAAGTTCAGTGGCTGTATATATATGTGAAACTCTGATGTATATTAAATGAAATCGATAGATATAGTATTCTTTTGTAAACTGTTATTATTTATTATTATATTTTATCCGCTGCGAATGTGAGATGTTTGGTGTTTCTGTTCTTCTTCTTCTATCCTTTCTTCTTTTTCATAACTATCTGGAATTTTCCGCGTGGAAAATTTCGGATCGTTACATTTGGTATCAGAGCCGAAGGTTAAGCGAGAACCTTGGCTCTGGTGGGTGTACTCATTAAAGATAGGGTCAATGGTACCCTAGGATGAGTTGAGTATATATATGAGAGAGCGTACTTGTTATTTTCTTATATATGGATTTTAAATGATTTTAAAGATAAATGATTTTATATAAGCATATATTTTGATATATATAGAGCAATATTTCTTTCTAATAAATATTAAGGTAATTGGCTGATCAATTATTGGAATTATATTAGATGGTAATAGAAATATAACCAAATTGAAAAAAAAATATAAAATTGGAAGGGACTCAAACTGTCATTAAATCTTAAATTTAGGAAAAAGTGTCAAAATAAGATAATACTGAATGATGATAATCTTGGTAATTATCATAAATGATTATTTTATTTAATAACAAGATGTTTAGTAATGGGTAAGTAAAATGAGATGTTTTAGAAAGTATTACTTTTAAATTTGAATTGAAGATGATCTAAATTGTGAAGTCTCAAATCTGGGTCTAGAATTTGAAAATTGTTCAAAGTAAAGAAGAAATAATAAATAATATTATTTAACGTATTTGCATAAAGGATCTTGTTTCAAACAAAAGCGTTTGAAATTTCAAAGAAATTGTTTGAATTTAAAAAACAAAAGTGGTTTAAAATTTATGGATAACTTGATGTGTAGAGGAAATAAATATGTATACTTGGAAATAAAACTCTAAGGTTGAGTTTTGAATTTTCCTTGAGATATAGTGTGAAGCCCATAGTGAAATAAGTTTTTAAGTTGAATGGAAGGATTTTTAATCTGAAGATTAAAAATTGAATGGGAATTCAAATTGTCTAAAGTGACCTGGATTAAGTAAATTGAGTTTAACTTTGAGAAAGTTAAATGAGTAACAAACAACCTGATTTGGAAATTTCAAGATGAAATTAGTATTTAACTTGGGAAGTTAAATGGTTGATTTGATGGGGAGCTTGTGTGATCTGAAATTGAGTTTGAGATCTAGAATTGAAAATGGATGGATGTTTTAAAATAAATTGGATGATATCACCCTATTGTTATTAATAATCTCTAAATTGTGAATTGGATTTGTTTAAAAGAACAAGAGAGAAAGTGTAGTAATATATCCATTGTGGGGATAAAAAAAGAAGGAAATTTAATTTAAAATTGAGATTAAGAATATGCAATTTCTTGAACTAGAAATTTAAATAATTGAATTTGTAAATCAAAGTTGTTTAAGAACTGGTTTCGAAACTGAAAGATGAAAATTGGGTAATAAATTGAACTTTTATGATAAAATGGTTTTGAACTCTTATTTGGACATTGAAGTAAGTTAAGTAAAGACAATTTAGAATGGAATTTTTAGAATTGGACGTAGAATTAAATTGTTTAAAGATTGGATTATTGAGTTTAAAAAATAATAATAATAATAATAATAAAGGTTAAATTGGATTTTAAGGGTTAAATCAACATTTGAAATTTAACTCGAATTTATATAATTCGGGATGGTTTAAAGTTGAGATTTAGATTGCATTAGTTCCAATTGAATTTGGTTTGAATTAATTGGAATTGAAGATGGATAAGTATAAAATTCAAATGGAAAATTCGAATTGGATTAATTTGAAATAAAATTGAAGATGAATGATTTCGAATTCAAATTGGAAATGGAATTAATTCATGGAAATTGAGATGATTTGAAATCGAAGAGGATTCAATGTGAAATTAGTCTACATTAATTTGACTAATTTGGAATTGTTCAAAATCAAATGGAATTTGATTTGAATTTTGAAAGAGATTGAGATTAATTCAACCTGATTTGGAATAAATCAAGTTCAAGGGAAATTAAAAACTATTTAAATTTGCAATTGAATCATTAAATGGAAGTGGAAATTTAAATTTAAATTAAATGGAAGTTTTGATTCTATTTTCAATATAAATTGTTTTAATATAAACTTAATTTTTCCAAGCTATTTAATAGATACAACCTTTCTTCCTTAAAGCCAAATTATTTTATACTTGTTTTATAATTATTTTTGGAGCTATTTAACCATTTTTCAACTATTTTATAAATTTATTACTATTTTATAATTACTTTGCAATTATCTAAAATTTCTATAACTATTTAGCTATTTTCCAACTATTTTACGATTAGTTAACTATTTTACAGCAATTTTGCAAACTAATAATTATTTTTCAACTACTTATCTATGTTTAAAATTTTCAAGCTATTTTCTAAATATAAACTGGTCGGAATTCAAACTGTTATTGATTAAATACCCAACTGAGATAAGAATTAAAGTGATAATCCAAATGGGAATTAAGGCAAATGTGAATAAGTGAAATAAATTCAAAGTGAGGATGAATAGAAAGGAAATTGATTTGGCAGATAATCAATGGAAATAAATACGTGGGATGTACATATATTATTCTATTCACATAGTGGTTTGATCCAGATTCGAGCATAGAATTTCGAGATAGTTTATTGATCCGACTCGGGATTTTTCACTCGATTTTCGACGACGAACTTGGATATGGATTGTTGATTGGTTCTGGATGTTCTCTGTCATAGTTGTGACTATGCAAGGAGAATGACGGTTTCTGATCAGGAAATCATATCTGAGTCCGCACTAGAAAGTCGGGTGGACGATACTAGTTCGGAAGTAAAATTGTGTGATCGAGTGAGCGATCAGATTGATATGGCGTGTGGATGATATGTGAACATTCTATGGGTTGGAATGGGATTTGATATTGAAGTTTGTAGATAAAAAGATATAGATGATTCTTGAAATGAAAAATATATTTTGTGATTATATGATGAAATAAAATAAAATTTGATATTTCTAGGGTAGGAATTAACTTTATGGAAATAAAGTAGGAATTGAATATCTTTCTAATTAAAAATTTATTTTATAATAAAAGTAAGTAATTTGGCAAGTGACCTTATAAGTAATTTAAATTGAATATTTGTTTTGGAACAAACGAAAAATACATATCTTTGTTGAGTAAGATAAATCTCCCCTTGTTGAATCTATTGCCGGAAGAAAAGGATTTTTGAAAATTTTTGAGGTATAAAAAGGGTTGTATACCAGTTTGAAATGATCCAACGTTTTAAAAATTATATATATTTTTGAATATATATATAAAGGATCTTATGAGGATTTTGGGAAAAAAGGTTTTGGGAGCCATTGGTTTTGGAAAGGCTTTTGATTTATGGGTAAAATCAATATTGAAATTTGGAAAGCCTAGTTTGAGAATTATCGATTTTGGGATAATCAATTTTGTGTAAAGGAGCTTTGTATGAGATCATACTAGATGTATGATTTGATGGATGCTAGATGTATAGTATAAAGTGTTTTGATGATGGCTTTGGGGAAAAAGGTGCTCCCATGAAATGAACTTCTCAGGAGTGCCACTGGGTGGTGCTGCCTTGAGCCACAAGGGGGGTTCTAAAGTTGATCCTGTGAGGAGTCTGGACAAACTAGTTCTTTAGGATTATTGGGTAGCGAAAGTCGAGGGCGCTGATGCCTACAGGGGCATTTGGGTTATGCTGTGACGACAGTGTAACTCGATGTCACAGCGATCTACTATGGGGACCATAGCGAAATTGTAACAACCCGCATATTTATCAATTTTATATTTAAATATTTTATTTAAATATTTCACCGTTCATCGGATTTTGGTCCGAAAGACTACTTTTTGCAAACAGCCGAATTAGGACTCGAGACCACTCCCATTGAGTTCAAAATGCCGTTTGCGACCTTTTTGAGTATAAGCTTCGATATGTTTGGAGAAAGTTGAATTTTACTACTTTTCACTTAGGGTTTTGGTTTGGGCTGAGCCCACTTATGTATTCAGTCCCAACCCCTCTCCTCTTCATTCGCTTCTTTTCTATTTTCCTAACACTCAAGCTCAAGCAAAAAAATGGAGGAAGAGAATGGGAAATAGAAATTCCTAAGCCCTAGCTTGCTTTGCAAATCCAACTTCTAGCTCCAAAATCTATGAGAACCCATTGGTAAGCTTCCTCTTCTTCTTCTCCAACTCATTCTCTCTTTGATTTCAGAAATTTCCTAAACCTAATTTAGGGAATGTTTCTCTTTTAAGCTTAGATTCAAGCTTGTTGAGTTGGAATTAAAGAGTGCTTGTTCTTGCCATTGCTTCATAGCATCTTCTTCATTGATTTAGGTTCAAAGGTGAGATTTTTAATCTCACATCTATGCTTATAATTCTCTTCTATTGTTAGGTATGAATTCCTAACACTTATTCATGTGCATTTGATTTTGATTTGGATTGCTTTTGTGAATATTCCAATTTTTAGTGTTTTGAGTTCAATTCGTTAAAAATCATAGCTTTGATCTTTGATAATATTTTTTTAGATGCATCGAAGAGCTTATAGGGCCGGGTAGTCGATTGGCATAATCCCTTAGCGCCGTTGCTCGAGAGAATGCAATTTGGTCAAGATTGAACCTCATTTGTAATAGGCAGGGAAGAGGCTGGAAACAGGTCCGGCCGACCGACCCCCCTGGTTCGGTCGATCGACCTGCTTCCAAATGTGCAGTTGCACTTCTGTTTCTGGTTCGGCCGACCGACCCCCCTGGTTCGGTCGACCGACCTGCTTCCAAGTGCATAAGCACTTTCTGTTTTAGGTTCGGTCGACCGACTCAGGGAGTCCGGCCGACTGACCTGATGATTTTGGCCTGCTTTGCCTTGTTGCTTAAATTTCCAACTTAAATCGATTCGTGTTGTTTCCTATTTATTGTTATCAATTATTATCGACTTTGATGACCTTTTCTTTGGGAATTTTAGATATATCCACTTTGATGGATTTTATATTGATTTCTTTGGATTTTATTCACGTCTTCGAATGTGAATTTTTATGCCCGATTGATTCTACAATCTTCTTTGTGATTTGTCACTTTAAAAATACAAAGGTTTCCTATACTAGTAGTAAATATCAAAACCCTTTCTTCAAATGATTTCAACACTATTTTATTACAAAGCTCGTTTTCTCAAACCGATTTCCAATCTATTAGTATATACAAACCTTTACCTCACTCGTATGAGAAATCTAATTAAACGACTTAGTAAAACGAGTGGTATGAAATGCTTGCGTTTACTTCGTCGGTTAATTCTTGGACTTGTTCGATTGAATCTCTTGTGACAATTTTCTAGTGGAGACCTACAATTTGTTCGTAAATATTTAAGTTAAGCTAGTGGTTATGGGACATGAAGCTAAGCTCATATATTTACTAGCTTATTGTAATCGACACTTCTTTTTGATCATGACGATCATTTTATGTTTTAGACTAGCATTGTGCAATGTCTTTGTGATTTGGTTCATCGGACGTCCCGCTGTACGACGTCGTTGTTCCCTTTGATTGTGATTTGGTTCATCGGATGTCCCGCTGTACGACGTCGTTGATCCTTTTTCTTGTGATTTCTGGATTTCGTGTGTTGAATTCTGGAATTTATGTTTCACCAACTTTTACGATGGGCATTGATATATATGTCATATATTGTGGCTTGGTGAATGAAATTAGGAGTATGACATTCCTTTTTATCTTGAGTAGATCTTTGTGATATTGACTAATCTCTTGTTGATTTTTCAATTACTTATATATCACAGCTTTGCATTGTGATTATTATATGTTTATGTCATATCTCTTATTATATATCACTTCATCTGATATTTATAGCTAGACTGATCCGTTTATTATTTTCTTCTTAAATAATACTCGGGTCAGACTGAGATATTACAGGTGTTCTGCTTGACTCCTTATCGACTATCATCTGACTTTTGGCTAACTACTTAGATTAGTAGTTTTTTGTTGTGTACATTTGAGATACAGACTCTATGATGTATACTTATTCTTTTGTCTAGCACTTGTATCTATTCTTTTTGATATTGTGGATCTTGTTTGACCCCTACTCTGATGTACACTTTCATGTGTTATATTCATATCTATTTCCGCCTTTGTGATATGAATTGTCTGTGACTGATTTATGTTATGTTTACTTCTATATTTGTTTCCGAAGATATTATAGCCACTGTGTAGTAGCTTTGAGTTTGTGTCGGCATGTCGGATTTCCACTTGAAAAGAATTGCATGCTATACTATCTGACATATCGATGCTCGCACAAAGCAATTACACGGATGGTCGCTCCTCAACAGCCTTATTCTCCGTGCTAGTTAACAGCATTCACCGTAATGTTATTGGCTAGCGTAGGTATAGAGGTGGGGCGTCACAGCTTGGTATCAGAGCCAAACTTCGGAACAATATGGAATATTATAACAAGGATCATCGTCCTAAATTTTTCTTAGGAGTCGTGCTTTAGGATTTTATTCGGGTCTTCGTACCGTCCTATCCTATTTTCTTTTATGATTCCTTGTTTTATCAATCAAGTTTGATTGAAATTTATTCTGAGAATAACTTTTCCTCTTCTTTCTTTCTTTCTTAAAAGAAGAGAAATGGTTAGACCTGGCCGTCCCAGCGCCGGTCAATCTAGTGCTACTCCCCTGGATGGAGTATTCATGTCTGCTCAACAACTTTTGGATCTTGTAAAGAATCAAGAGTTTATCTATGCTTTGAGTAAGAACCCTGAAATGGTTCTACCTTTGAAACTTGAAGTTTCTTTTAATCAGCTTGTGGATGTTACTCTTCTTCATGGAGAGGTTGGTAAAGGAAGTGTTTGTGATATTGGGACTTCCAAGAAGAGGCATATTAAGTTCAAGAGCCTTAATCCCAATAAGAGAGTGAAGCAAACTACTTTTGTAGCAAAGACTCCAATCGCTAATCGTGGAGGATGCTACAATTGTAATTCTTTGGAACACTATGCGAATATGTGTCCAAAACCCCATTCTTGTCGCTATTGCAAGAAACCGGGTCATCTTTTATCTGCTTGTCCCAAACTTTTGAACAAGGACATGAGAAAGCTAAGTATTGTGCAAGCCCCTAGCAACTCTTCTCTTGGTCAAGGTACTTTTCATTCAATCCTTGATGGCATTGTTTTATTTCGTGATCTTTCTATTTGAGTTCTTTTTGATATGGGTTCCATCTCACTATTTTATATCAAAAGAACTTGTCGATTCTTTTTCTTTGAATATTTTGGGCTTGATGACTTCTTTGAGGATTGTGAATCCGGATGGTAGATCCGCAACATTCAATTTGCTTTTTATTGATGTCGAAATTATTTTATGAGACTTTTCTTTCCGAGCCGATATTTTTACTTAGGCTTCGGAATTGATTTTTTGAAAGGATCGGCTTAATCATTGTGAAGCCCATATCCTATTTTTCGAGTGGACTATTCATCTTCGACATTTTCAATCTGTTAAGCAGATTTCTATTTTTCCTTTATGATTTTGGTTCCAACTTGATGGCATCATTTTATTCCTTAAGCCCACTTATAAGGAAAGTGTTATTTCTCTCATTCATGTAGTTTGAGAAATTTTCCGGTATTTTTGTGTTTGTCTTAGGATTATCACCTAAGAAATCTTTTGTGTGGTGTTAAGGTCTTTCTAGTTCGACCTTGCCACCGATTTTCGTTTGCTACGAGTTGCGAAAATACCGCATTCCGCACTCGTTATGATTCTTATGAATGACTTATTATGTCATTCAATTTGTCCAGCTTATTTCATCCCTTTTATAAATCGAATATTCTATGAATATTTCGATGAGACTATTCTTGTATTTACTGATTTTGGATGAAAATAGTAATTTAAAATTTTGCAAATCTTTTTCATAAGATTTATTTATAAGTAAAACTGGATTTTGTTCTTGAAACGAACAAAGAATATTCTTAAAACTTTTTAAGAGATTTATTTATCCTATAAAAGATGATTTTGTGATTGTATTGCCCGTTGAGTGCTTTAAGAATTTTGGTCGATGCGCTTGATCAACGTTATCGATAGGAATTTCCTAAACGCTTTGATGAGACAATCAGACACAGTATATTAACTTGAAAATAGTAAATTTTTCTAGAATGGTTATTACATAAAGATAAGTGTAATTTTGAAAGTTTTAACTTTGTGGGAAAGAAGATTTTTTAAAAGAAATTCTTTCTTTTCGAAACTCTTATTCTTGTGATTCCTGAAGGGGAACCAAGACTTTGCTATTTGATTCATTGGATGTACCGTTGTACTACATCAATGTCTTTGCTTTTGATTCATTGGATGTACCGTTTGTACTACATCAATGTCTCTCCTTTTGATTCATTGGATGTACCGTTGTACTACATCAATGTCTTTGCTTTTGATACATTGGATGTACCGTTTGTACTACACCAATGTCTTTGCTTTTGATTCATTGGATGTACCGTTTGTACCACATCAATGTCTCTCCTTTTGATTCATTGGATGTACCGTTGTACTACATCAATGTCCTTGCTTTTGATACATTGGATGTACCGTTTGTACTACATCAATGTCTTTGCTTTTGATTCATTGGATGTACCGTTTGTACTACATCAATGACTTTGCTGTTTGATACATTGGATGTACCGTTTGTACTACATCAATGTCTTTGCTTTTGATTCATTGGATGTACCGTTTGTACTACATCAATGTCTCTCCTTTTGATTCATTGGATGTACCGTTTGTACTACATCAATGCCTTTGCTATTTGATTCATTGGATGTACCGTTTGTACTACGTCAATGTTTTTGCTATTCGATTCATTGGATGTACCGTTTGTACTAAATCAATGTCTTTGCATTGGTTCATTGGGCGCACCGTTTTTGTACTACGTTGATGTCCCAAATTATTTGAGTTTCTAGTTCCTCGGGCGTACCGTTTTCGTACTACGCCGTTGCACTGGCTCAATTTTCTACTATTCTTGACGTTCTCCACGTCTTTTATCTACGGAAATGCCTTAGGGATTCCGGTTTTCATTCTTGAGCCCGGTAATATTGTGGAAATTGAAGTTTCACCAGATTTCTTGCTAACCCCTTCGTGCTCTTTATGGTGAACTTCTTATTTCAATTTTCTTTTGTGTTAATATGCTTCTATGGTTGTTACTTCTTATATTTCCTTCTTAAGTATTGCGAGGACGCAATTTCTTTAAGGAGGGGAGTCTGTAACAACCTGCATATTTATCGATTTTATATTTAAATATTTCACCGTTCATCGGATTTTGGTCCGAAAAGCTACTTTTTGCAAACAGCCGAATTAGGACTCGAGACCACCCCCATTGAGTTCAAAATACCGTTTGCGACCTTTTTTAGTATAAGCTTCGATATGTTTGGAGAAAGTTGAATTTTGCTACTTTTCACTTAGGGTTTTGGTTTGGGCTGAGCCCACTTATGTATTCAGTCCCAACCCCTCTCCTCTTCATTCGCTTCTTTTCTATTTTCCTAACACTCAAGCTCAAGCAAAAAAATGGAGGAAGAGAGTGGAAAATAGAAATTCCTAAGCCTTAGCTTGCTTTGCAAATCCAACCTCTAGCTCCAAAATCTATGAGAACCCATTGGTAAGCTTCCTCTTCTTCTTCTCCAACTCATTCTCTCTTTGATTTCAGAAATTTCTTAAACCTAATTTAGCGAATGTTTCTCTTTTAAGCTTAGATTCAAGCTTGTTGAGTTGGAATTAAAGAGTGCTTGTTCTTGCCATTGCTTCATAGCATCTTCTTCATTGATTTGGGTTCAAAGGTGAGATTTTTAATCTCACATCTATGCTTATAATTCTCTTCTATTGTTAGGTATGAATTCCTAACACTTATTTATGTGCATTTGATTTTGATTTGGATTGCTTTTGTGAATATTCCAATTTTTAGTGTTTTGAGTTCAATTCGTTAAAAATCATAGCTTTGATCTTTGATCATGTTTTTTTAGATGCATCGAAGAGCTTATAGGGCCGGGTAGTCGATTGGCATAATCCCTTAGCGCCGTTGCTCGAGAGAATGCAATTTGGTCAAGATTGAACCTCATTTGTATTAGGCAGAGAAGAGGCTGGAAACAGGTCCGGCAGACCGACCCCCCTGGTTCGGTCGACCGACCTGCTTCCAAATGTGCAGTTGCACTTCTGTTTCTGGTTCGGCCGACCGACCCCTGGTTCGGTCGACCGACCTGCTTCCAAGTGCATAAGCACTTTCTGTTTTATGTTCGGTCGACCGACTCAGGGAGTCCGGCCGACCGACCTGATGATTTTTGCCTGCTTTGCCTTGTTGCTTAAATTTCCAACTTAAATCGATTCGTGTTGTTTCCTATTTATTGTTATCAATTATTATCGACTTTGATGACCTTTTCTTTGGGAATTTTAGATATATCCACTTTGATGGATTTTATATCGATTTCTTTGGATTTTATTCACGTCTTCGAATGTGAATTTTTATGCCCGATTGTTTCTACAATCTTCTTTGTGATTTGTCACTTTAAAAATACAAAGGTTTCCTATACTAGTGGTAAATATCAAAACTCTTTCTTCAAATGGTTTCAACACTATTTTATTACAAAGCTCGTTTTCTCAAACCGATTTCCAATCTATTAGTATATACAAACCTTTACCTCACTCGTATAAGAAATCTAATTAAACGACTTAGTAAAACGAGTGGTATGAAACGCTTGCGTTTAATTCGTCGGTTAATTCTTGGACTTGTTCGATTGAATCTCTTGTGACAATTTTCTAGTGGTGACCTACAATTTGTTCGTAAATATTTAAGTTAAGCTAGTGGTTATGGGACATGAAGCTAAGCTCATATATTTACTAGCTTATTGTAATCGACGCTTCTCTTTGATCATGACGATCATTTTATGTTTTAGACTAGCATTGTGCAATGTCTTTGTGATTTGGTTCATCGGACGTCCCGCTGTACGACGTCGTTGTTCCCTTTGATTGTGATTTGGTTCATCGGATGTCCCGCTGTACGACGTCGTTGATCCTTTTTCTTGTGATTTCTGGATTTCGTGTGTTGAATTCTAGAATTTATGTTTCACCAACTTTTACGATGGGCATTGATATATATGTCATATATTGTGGCTTGGTGAATGAAATTAGGAGTATGACATTCCTTTTTATCTTGAGTAGATCTTTGTGATATTGACTAATCTCTTGTTGATTTTTCAATTACTTATATATCACAGCTTTGCATTGTGATTATTATATGTTTATGTCATATCTCTTATTATATATCACTTCATCTGATATTTATAGCTAGACTGATCCGTTTATTATTTTCTTCTTAAATAATACTCGGGTCAGACTGAGATATTACAGGTGCTTCTGCTTGACTCCTTATCGGACTATCATCTGACTTTTGGCTAACTACTTAGATTAGTAGTTTTTTGTTGTGTACATTTGAGATACAGACTCTATGATGTATACTTATTCTTTTGTCTAGCACTTGTATCTATTCTTTTTGATATTGTGGATCTTGTTTGACCCCTACTCTGATGTACACTTTCATGTGTTATATTCATATCTATTTCCGCCTTTGTGATATGAATTGTCTGTGACTGATTTATGTTATGTTTACTTGTATATTTGTTTCCGAAGATATTATAGCCACTGTGTAGTAGCTTTGAGTTTGTGTCGGCATGTCGGATTTCCACTTGAAAAGAATTGCATGCTATACTATCTGACATATCGATGCTCGCACAAAGCAATTACACGGATGGTCGCTCCTTAACAGCCTTATTCTAGGTGCTAGTTGACAGCATTCACCGTAATGTTCTTGGCTAGCGTGGGTATAGAGGTGGGGCGTCACAGAAATCATGTGGAGCATGAGTACCAACGGTCTACACTTGATTTTGCCGGGAAGGCAACGCAACATCGGTAGACTACGATCTATGGTCGAGTGGAGAAGTTTCATTCTTTTGGAAGCGAAATTCGAGGGCGTTGATGCCTACAGTTATATGGGTTTTTGCTGTGATAGCAACGTAAAGCCCGGGTACAGCTGCGATCTGTAGCGGGTTCCATGGTGTAATCGAGGGGCGCGGAGGCCTATAGTTATCTATGGATTTTGTCAGGACGACGACGTAACCATCGGGTTAACTGTGACCATGCATGGAGGTGATGATTTCCAGAGCATTCTCACCAAAGTTATATCCTTTATTTTCAAAAACTATTTTCTATATTTTCAATAAAATTATTTTCACAAGTATTTTCACTGGATGTTGGAAACGGGTCGGCCAAGCACTTATAGATTTTCAGTCGTACGCCTGATCAACGTATGACCGAATTTCTGTGAGAACGAGGATGGACTTGTCGCATATCGAGTTATAAAAGTATTTTTATAAAAACTATTTTATTAACATTATATAGATTTTTAAAGTAGTTTAAAAATAATCAAAGAAAATTTATCTTGTTTTAAGCATTTTAATAAATCTGGTTTCGTTTCTTTTCAAGGACGAAAAGATTCAAAGGGGGAGGAATGTGACGACCCTGGATTTTGGCCCTATTTATTTTAATAAATATTTAATCTGATTAAACTAAATGTGAATTGATCATTTTAAAATGAATAAATCTTTTAGAAATAATTTCCATTTGTTTATATAAATTTGTATTTTGAAAAGGAAATTGGATTTTGGAAATTTGAAATAAAATCTTTTAATAATATTTACAATAAAATCTTTCTTATAAAATTGAATTAAAATGCTTTACATTGTTAACATTTGATAAATAAATACATATGAACGATAATGTTTAAATTAAAATTTAATTCTATCAATATAAAATATAAGTCAAACCTATGAATCTAATTTAATTGTTGATAGTTAAAATACAAATAAAAATAAAAATAAAAGAAAACAAGGATTATGTAATTAGTGGTGTACATACACTGAAAATTTGAAAGCATAAAGTTAAACCAGGCAAATATTATTCAAGCTAGAAGTTAACACAAATGTTTTATACAAAATGTCTTCATACACAAGCCACATATCTACCTGCAAAGTATATATTTCAATACACAGCCAAAACATAATTATAATATGTAAACATATTAGGAAACAAGGCATTTAATGCTATCTTCTCAAGCCCAAAGTTTGTCATTTCAAAATACTTGCATATCGTTTCAGTTTTTAAGAAGAAAAAAAAAATCTTTTGGTCAAGACAAAAACTTTGACTAATAGAAAATAAGATTGCACCAGAAGCTACCTCTGTAAACTCCTTTATATATGTATATCCTTCTTATTCTAGTTCACAGCATACCGAAAAGAAAAGAAAAGTAAACATCACCATTTTAGAAACTTTAAAATAACTTAGATTAAATAATAGCATGAAGATTCAAAGGAAGATCAAGTAGCAGTTTTGTTTGTTTTTCCAAAACAGAAGTTGTTCTCTGTTATCAAGCTCTGTTCAGTTGGATTCCAGGTGAGAACACACTTAAAAATCCGATTTGACTTAATGCCCATGTGATTTATTCCTGAAATATGATATGATCTATGCTGTGCATATTGTAAAAAGGTTTTGTACGAGAGCTAATGTCTGTGTGTATGACTGGAAAAAATGAGTATACCACTGTTAAAATCATTACAGGTTTTAGACCTGATTTGAAATTTAAATTTTCCACTAAGATGTGTTTGCAAGACTTATCTCTGAGTAAAAGTGTTTTGTCTGTGAGCAACTTTAATTGTAAGGTTTCATTCAAATAAAATGTTAGTAAGTGTCTCAGAAAATCAAAAAAATTTACAGTAAAAAGCAGGTCAATGTCAAAATTTGATTTTCGAATTTTCACTCTTTGATTTTATAATTAAATTCGTATATAAACTTGATGAATTTTAATAGCGATATGGTGATTTTTAAGTTAGTGGATGTTGAGGGTTTTCGAGTTGAACGCCTCTAATACTTCGATCAAATTCCGGTGATCAAAGTAATGAGAAGGACTGTGCTCGTTGTTGAAGGAGGAACGAGGGGCGAGGTGCCTAGGAAAAATAGTCAGATGATTTTCAGATCATCGGAGCATCCTGACGATGATGTTTTAGGGTTTTGAACCCTGTATGAGTTCGTGTCGAATTCGAGAGAAAAATGGCTTCGTCATCAAGGCAAACTCGATCGGAGGTAGGGAAATGACAACGTGGGTACTTGGCGAAGTTCCTGTCATGATGACAGAGATGCAGATGGTTAGAGGAAGGCGAAGTTTGTAGTTTTCGTAGCAGCGCTGTTTGTTCTAGAGTGAGTGGAAATGTTTATTTGACCGCGTGGGTTGATATCGTGTTTCTGGGTGTCCAGATAAGAGGAGAGTGTCGAAGGCGATGTGTGGGTGGCCGTAGTATCGGTCAGAGGTGAGTCGAGTATCTGTGCACGTGCACAGAGGCCATAGGAGTATCGGTTGAAGCTGGAATGTTTGTGCTTGAGGAAGAAGCAGGTTTTCTCGAAAATTTGCTCGTGGTCCTACGAAATGTATCAAGGGGGCAGGTCTGGCTCGAGTATAGTTGTTTAATGATCGAGTTTTATATCTTTTTCGCTCGGGCATTCGTTTCGGTCTGGAATGTTTTCCAGGTTGAAGTGGCATGGGAACCAGATTTAGTAAATAATTAAGTGATGAATGAAATTTCAAAATTTAAATAAGGTTTAAAGATAAATAAAAATAAAACGAGTTTAATAAGGACATGTGTTTATCGAAAAAAAATTTAAAGAAACTTAAAGGTCAAAATTTAAAGATAAATGTTTTTGTTTTAAAATGTGTTGCCTTGAGGAATTCTATATTAAGTTACTTTGTAATTGAATTTTTAAAGTATATGATCGGATAATAATGAATTATGATGATCAAACTTTAATTGATAGTATGATTTCAAGCTTAAAATTAATATAATCTAAAGATAATAAGGTAGTTCATTTCCAGATGGAATTAAATAAGGGATTGATTAATTAAGATAATTATTTAAAGAATTGTTGATTTATGAATGAAACTAATTAAAGGTTAATTAACCAGAGGAAGTGATTATAGAATAATTAGTTACTGTAATTAATTGAGGCTTAAAGTAATTAATTATAAGTAATTATTTAAGGGGAAAAATATGAAATGAGTAATTAATTGATTGGTAATTAAATTGTGTTAAGTAAAGGTAATCAAAGTGATTAAGTTAATAATTAAGTAAATTAGAGATTAAATAAAATTAATTGGGAAGTGATCAATTTTACTTATTAATAATTGAGTGATGTTAAATGTCTTGAATTGGTTGTCATTTTGGATTTATGATTTGAAATGTTAAGTGATGCGATATGTTCGGTGGAGGTAATGTGGTAATTTATTGGGTGTAAATTAAGGTGTATAGGTGACCGCTAAATTTGAAATTTGAATTGTATTCCACCTGAATAATTTGGAATAAGATGGTTTTAAATTCGAAGAGACCGGAGTCAGGTATTAATAAGTACCCGAAACCACTTCGATTCCTTATAGTTTGAAATGTGAAATCAATAAGTTAAAATGATTATAGTGAATTGGACTATTTAAATCTAAGTTTTGGTACTTAAGAATTGATGTGTGAAATAATTGATGTCTATGGAAAATTGTGAATTTGTAAATTGGTACGAGTTACCCCGGGTTTATATAAGTTGCTTGTTTTGGTATTCCATGTTAGTTGGGTTTACTCACGTTGGTTTCCAGCCTGACCCGGGTGTTACTTTGGTGTAATGCTCGGGTCAGACCGAGTATTACAGATTTTCAGGTAAGGCCGTTCTGGAGCTCAGGAGGCGAGCTGGATGGCAATAGCGTATAGAGTATTTCTACTGCATTTATATTATTGTTAATCTGAGGCATGATAATTGTATAAATTCAGTGACTACATATATATGAGAAACTCTGATGTATATTAAATTAAATCGGTAGATATAGTATTCGTTTGTAAATTGTTATTATTTATTATTATATTTTATCCGCTGTGAATGTGAGAAGTTTGGTGTCTGTTCTTCTTCTTCTATCTCTTTCTTTTTTTTTCACAACTATCTAGAATTTTCCGCTTGGAAAATTTCGGGTCGTTACACTGCATGTCAGTAAATTGATATGCCTCTGTTCATTCATGTTTACATAGTTTTTATTAATAAACAAAATTTAAGCTTTCATATAAACACCTTAAAGTTTTGAATCTAAAACAAATTAGTTAAGTTGTAAATTCATCTAACTTATGAAATCATGTTTAAGCAAATTATGTTTGGAATTTACCTGTAAGCTTAAATATGCAGTAAAACTTATAAAATGTAAAAAAATAAAATTTTCAATTTAATTTATTCATGTTTATATATTGAATCATCATTGAAAGTTATGATTTTTAACACAAAAATCTAGATTTTTAAAATAGGATTGAGTTTGGAATTTGGTTTTACTGGAAGGTTGATTTTGGGTGATTTTTGGAAGATGGATCCATTTGGTGGGTCGGGGTTGCTACTGGAGGTGGAGGAGGTCACGGAGTTTTAGGGAAAAATAGTAGTCGTGGCTGTAAGGGGCGGTGGCGACGGTGATGAACGGAAATTGGATTTGAACCCTAGTTTTGTATGGGTTGGAGTTTGTTTTTTTCATAAGCAGCGTTGCATCTTTGATATTTTGGCTGGAGGTAGCATAACGGCTTGGCAGGGGATGGTCGGCACCATGAAATTTCTGGTGACCGAAGTTAGGTGGTCGAAGGGGATTTGTGTGAGATCGTTTTGGGTTTGGTTCTGCAGAAATACCGAAATTCGATTTGCGGAAAGTATGTTTGATTTAGTGGTCGATTTTGGATGCCGAGGTGTTGAGCAAGTTGTCGGAGGCAGTAACGTTGGTCGGAGGTGACCAACGGTGGCGTGCATGTGCACGAGGCGGTGGTTGGGTGTCAGCTAGCTTGGCATTGGAAAATCTCGAACTAGCATACGAGTTTGGCAAGGGGGAACTCGTGATGTTCTCGGGTGTGTTGGTTCGGAAAACCTTTTTTTTTTTGCAAACTGTATTTAATAAAGTTTTTTTAAAAAAAAAGATGGAAGAAGGGACTCGGGATTGACCCGAGTAAGTAACGGGTTTGACCCGAAGCCGGAAACTAAACAGTTTTTAAAAGATTTTTTACAAAAAAAATATATAATTTAACACTTGTTTTTGAAATTTAGAAATCTAAATTAGTTTAAACTTTATATAAATTACTTGATGTATTTAATAAATGTTTTATTTAACATATTTTAAGAAATTTCGAAGTTTTGTTAAATTTAATCATTGTTTAGAAATTTTAAAACGATTTTGAAAACGAGTCTTGTAAGTAATTTTAATGGTTTATATAAGACAAGTTTTAAATTCAAATTGAAATTAGTTTAAACTATAAGTAGATAAATATTTAATGTGACGACCCAAACTCGATGTCCGACAAATGACATCAAATTCGCATCGCCGGAGCTTATAACAACAATTAGATGAATATAAAACAGCGGAACAGAATCAATATCATAAATATCATTATAGTTACAACATCAACATAATACCCACACTACAATAGAGTATATAATACATATGCCACAACTCCAAATACAACATCATGATAATACAACAGTGAACATATATCCAATAGTCCTCAAATGAGAGAGGTGATAACGAACGCCCAAAAGCTAAACACCTGAAATCTCCAAAAGCTCCTAAGATATCTCCAAGATAAAGGCTCCAAAATACTGCTACTCCAAAATACAGAAACCTGCTACTAGGCTGCCTGCGTAGAAATAATGGGCACCTAGAGTTTAGGAAAGAAAACAATAAACACCGGATCAGTCATGGGACTGGTATGAGTAAACAAAAACAATAGTTACTTTTAAAGAAACTAGATTTATAAAAGAATTTTCGGTATGCTTTTAAAAATGGAACTACCATAAGACCTCCCGCCACACACACAATGCAAACGCAGAATTGGAGGAGATTTCTTCTTATGATAGTTAAATATGCTTGGTACGAAGAAATTTCTTTGATATTATTTCTAGTGCAAAGTGATATATATCATTTGGAAAATAGAATATTAATCTTAGCCAACATACGACCATTATCGTATGCCTACTATAGCTATCATGTTTTGTGGCAGGTTACCGCCACGCTGCATGGCAGGTTTTACAAATAAAACCGTACAGGGCTCGTATTGTTTCTTTGGATTTCCAACAAATGGTCAGGCTAAGGAACTTCCTACTGCCACATGGGATCGCCTCTGGCGGGACGTCTCGAGAACTTAACCAGCTCTCTGCCAACACAAGGCCGGGTTACCTTTGTAACTAGGTAACTACTACACGAATATGCCACCTCCCGGTCCTTTGGGACCTTTATCAGAGGGCCCTCTATCCAAAGCAACAACCACACAGTAAATGAGATTGGAGCTACCACACAGGTAAATATCTGTGCTCCATATCATGACATCACCTTTTTCCAGAAGGAAATGGCATACCATAAAGGGCGCGACCCTCATAACCTTGCCGCATCTTTCCTGTTTCGACCATTTCCTGGTTGTAAGGTCCGATGAGGTCTCGTCCACAATGCTTTGCTTTACACGAAAGCCTTGCTTTGATCACAAATGATCAACCTGGTTGATCATCAACACACAGCAACGCTTAGCATGCCACACTACCAAATTGGGAGTATATTGCTGATAACCTTTAATTACATAACCTCTGAGCTCGTACGTCTCAGAGAAGGGTGTTAAGCTAAAAGAATAAATTCTCTGCCACCACAGATACATATTTGAAAGAAATCTGCTTTATATCTCAAAGTGTAGTGTCCGACAAACAACCATACAAGTCTGTTCCGGGTTCGAACAGAACCGAAGGCACTTCCAAAGAAGCCCTTGCAATCCGGGTATCCACAATCCCGATCGGACTTCCCATCACTTAGGGAATCTCCATACCGGAGCAACTCAGTGCAGAGACAATCGATGGGTTATCCTATCGTTTTCGAAGACACCCGGTCTTCACCACCGGTCTTCATTGCTCACCATTTCGACGTATCACTATTTGGAATGGGTCATGTGACACAAGCGTCCTTTCCCAGCTAAATCGAATAGTGAGGGCTTAATTTTTAAAACATGTGGATACATCTATCACAAAGATTCAAATTCAGGGTTCGATGTGGGTTTCGGATAAATAACTGAAATCCGACTCCCTGTCGCATCGAAGTTTAAATGCCGTTTTATTGGCAAAAGGTTTCCACATCCATATAGGAACAAATCACAAATTACTATTCATCACAAAGCAATCACAGTATCACAATAGCAATATCAATCCAGTACATAATTTTTGATAATAAATCACCTTTGATTAAGGTGGTCGTGATTAAAGTGAATTGACCATAAAATTATCTTTATTAATTATTTTAAATCAATGTTTAAAATTTTACTTAATTATAAATTCATTAAATTTAACTGGCTTTATTAATTATTTAATCTTTAATTAACTATCTTAATTTATTAATTCTTAATGGTTAATTAACTACATCTTAATTACTTTTATTTGCTAATTATTCTTTAAATTAATCAACCTTTAATTACAAAGTAATTTTAATCATTAATTATTTAATCATTATTTAACCATTTTAATTATATTTGTTTTAAGTTAATAAATTTGAATATACTTCCTGAATACTTTATTAAGTACAAATAAACTTTATAATAGATTAACCAACTTTCATCATTTATGAAGAACAAATTAGAAAACCATTTAAATTTTGCTGCAAATACCGGAATTTGTTATATACAGGTCCAACCCGAGAGGTTCTTCGAGTCATCCCCGATCAAAACGGCACCCTGCTTCGAGTTTTTAGCCAAACTAACCCGAGTACTAAATTTTTCACAAAATTTGTTTAAGTCCCAAATTCATCCCGATACAACCCTGAAACCACTCGAGTGCCCCTTCGAGTTTCTGCCCTATTTCCCCGATCAAAACTTCGAGTCAACCCACACAGTGCAAACCTGGAACACTTCAGGTTATCAAATTTCCAGGTCATCAATTCGTGCACGTATACGTGCACGACGTCGCTGATCATCTTCAGGCGTCACTGCATCGACGAGTAAGTCGATAATCATCCCTAATCCAATCCCCGATCACCTAAATTCCTTCATCATCTCGAATTCGAAATTGAGTTTGCGCTCGAAACCTGTAACATAAACTGGAACCACCACCCGTCCCTGTCAATGCCTCCTCCTCCCACCTCCGGCCACTAGAGGCCGCGAAATCTCAGCTGAAGCTTCGCCTTGACCTGATGTTCCTATCCCCACCGGAGGCTCGAAGTCCGATCGCCTACTTATGGCACAACACCATGCTTTCTGACACGAACGAGAATGGGTTCTTAAACCCTAGCTCGATCTCTAATCAAAAGTGCAGTGGTTTAAAAATTAATCTAGTATTTTTCTAGTGATGTCAATCCTTAAATCTTGCTGCGAAAACGAACATGAGGCCCACCATTACTTAGATCACCAGATTTTTGACAAGAATCCATTTTCAAATCAACCTAAATATCTTGATTGAAACTTGATGAAAAATATGGTTTTTTTTCTAAAATCATTGCTTTTAAAATAGATTCAAATGATATTACTGAATTTAAAATTCGTGAAGTTTGAAATTCTGCAAATTTCGAATGGTAGCTCTGTTTTCATGAATTCCAGAATAAAAGAAATTCCAAAACTTGCCCGGTTCATTACAAAAAAAACATAATATAAGTTATAAATAAAAACTTCATCTTGTTTCAAATTACTTTCAGAAGGAATGAACGAGGGAAGATTAGGATTTTGAAATGGTTTACTTTATTAAACCTGATACTTAAAATAGCTCTGTTTCCAGTAAAAGAAAATTTGCAAAAAATTTGATTGTGGTTGTTACTGGAACATGATGCGAGCTTAACGCACAAAAAAAAAATCCCTACTTGTTAACTGAAACATAAAGCATGTCCATACTTAATTTAACATATAGACCAAATGATGACAGAGGGAAACAAGAAAAGTTGACAGGTTTACTTTTGTTTCTCTGAGACTAAAACAGAGATTGCAATTTGTATCATTAACGTGCACAGCCAACATTCAATCATACATTCAAATCTCTTGCATGAAAACAAGTTGAAGTTTCCTACATCACCCAAGCATACACACAGAAATCAAAAGATCGAGAAAACAAAGTTTACTCACATGAATATATTGATGAGCAGAGACTAAAATTGTTTTGCAGCTGCAGTTTGATCTGCCTCTCCTTTTCTTCCTTCAACAAGTTGTTTTCAACTTGAATAAAAGTTATATTTTCTTTTCTTTTTAAATTTATGATCTTTGCTAAGTTTTGTTGAACGGAAATAAAAGAGATAAATTGATGTGTATATATAAGAGATTGTGTGTAAGCTGAGGTTACTGAAGCAAGTACAAGTTAAAGTATATAAAAGAAACTAAACCATGCTTTAAATTGGCTGGTGTGATTCTTATTTATGGGCTGAGAGTAGATGGAATTTAATGAGAGCATTAAATGGAAGCATGTAATGCAATCCTTCTTTGATACTTGTATTTACAGCAGTCTTACTTTATTTTTTTTATTTTATTTTTTTATTTTTAATACAAATTTACTTTACTTTGTTATAGGGAAGAGTTTTGTTTTAGTTTTTTTTTCTTATGTCTATATTTGAATGTAATACATATAATTTATTTGCATAATTTGGTAAGTATATTTTTGTTTATATTTTATTCACTTCATACATTTATTTTAACTAAAAATTCAAATTCAATGTATATATAAAATGTTACATTCAAGTGATTAAATTTTCAAAAGAATCTGAAGTTTTATTCATTTAAATCAACACGTATTTTATTTGTTTTAAAACTTTTCTAATTAAATTCCCAAATTTTTTTTAAATAAGTTGCCAAATTCAAATTAATAAATTCTGTCCTTAAGAAAATTTCGTCCTCGAAATTGAAAGAGAGAACGCAAACAAGGAATATACGAATTTAGGAAAATAAAGAAATGACTTACAATTTAAGCCGAAATGTCTATTCTACATTTGGGATACGATTTCTTCATATTATCTTTAGTCTCCCAAGTAAAGTCCTTTGGATCGCCACTCCATTGAACTTTGACCAGTTTCACAACTTTGTTTCGCAATCGTTTCTCATCACGATCCATAATTTTTATCGGCTCTCTTTTAACTGCCAAATTTGGAGTGATTTCAAGATCCTGCTGAGCAGCTTCTTCAATAATATCATCTGGGTCGTGCATACACTTCCGAAGACTAGAAACGTGAAACGCATCATGCACGACAGACAACCAGCTGGGTAGCTTTACTCGATAGGCTAGAGGACCGATCCTTTCCAGAATAGGAAAAGTACCAATATAAAACGGTGCTAACTTTCCAGTTTTCCCGAATATGAATACACCATGCATTGGAGACACTTTAAGAAATACAGAATCCCCAACCTGAAATTCCAAATCCCTTCTTTGGCGGTCATAATAATTCTTTTGATGGCTTTGGGCAGTTAATAACTTCTTTCGAATAAAGTCTACCTTCTCAGTGGCTTCTTTTATCATATCCGGTCCAAGAACAAGTTTGTCACCTGATTCGATCCAGCATGTAGGTGATCGACACGGACGACCATATAAAGCTTCGAAAGGAGCCATTTCTATAATTGCCTGATAACTGTTATTATAGAGAATTCAACCGGATGCAAATGGTCCTCCCAAGAACCACCAAAATCATGAACGCAAGCACGTAGTAGGTCTTCTAAAATTCGGTTGACCCTCTCATTCTATCCATCAGATTGTGGGTGATAAGCAGTACTGAAATTTAATTTCGTTCCCAGTGCGTCCTGAAATGCTTCCCAGAATCTACTAGTGAAGATTGGGTCACGATCACTCGCTATACTACTGGGAATACCATGGAGACGAACAATTTCCTTTATATATATACCTGCCAAGCTCGCTGCAGTTTGAGTGGATTTCACTAGAATAAAGTGAGCAGTTTTGGTCAGACAGTCCATAATAACCCAAATTGCTTCATTTCCCTTCTTGGTTTGTGGCAATCCGTCGATGAAATCCATCGATACCTGATCCCATTTCCATTTTGGTACTTCCAAAGGCTGAAGTAAACCGGCTACTTTCTTTTGGTCGCTTTTGATTTTCTGACAAGTAGCACAGCGACTCAGATAAATCGATATGTCTCTTTTCATCATTTTCCACCAGAATGTTCTTTTGATATCTCTATACATTTTGGTAACTCCTGGATGGATGCTGAGTTTGGACTTGTGGCATTCATCTAATACTTCACGTTTCAGCTCTGGAATGTCAAGGACGCAAATTCTTCCTTCCATCCTAATAATTTCATTATCATTAATTTCAAAACCAGAAGCTTCACCTTGACATATTCTCCTACGAATTTCTCGAAGAAACTTGTCTTCAGTTTGCTTGGTAGCGATCTTCTCAAGGAGAGTAGGAGTGATAACAAGATATGCGAGAATAGCATGTCTCCTACTTAAAGCATCGGCAACTACATTGGCTTTTCCGGGCGTATATTGAATATCTAGGTCATAAGATGCCAGAAATTCCAACCAACGTTGTTGTCGCAAATTCAAATCTTTCTGGGTGAAGAGATATTTCAAAGGTTTATGGTCGGTGAATAATTCAAAATTTTCACCTGGGGAAAGAAGAGTTCATTAAGTATATTGTTTAAGTTAAATTAATTTCGTAAATTGTTAAGAAAGCTAAAAAGATTCTTACCCAGAAGATGGTGTCGCCAGATTTTCAAGGCGAAAACAACAGCCAAAAGTTCTAAATCATGTGTTGGGTAGTTTCTCTCGTGCGGACGTAATTGTCTACCCGCATAGGCAGCTACTTTCCATTTTGCATTAATACTATACCTACCCCATCACCACATGCGTCAGTATAAACAGATAATCCCTGATTCCCGTTTATAATAGCGAGAACCGGAGCAGTGGTTAATCTCTTCTTCAACTCCTAAAAAGCTTCATCACAATTCGGAGTCCAATCAAATTTTACATCTTTCATTGTTAGCTTAGTCAGCGGACTAGCTATCTTGGAAAAATCCTGAACGAATTTCCGGTAATAACCTGCAAAACCCAAAAAGCTTCGAACTTCTTTTGGAGTAGTGGGTCGTTTCCAATCAAGAATAGAGGAAATTTTACTAGGATCAACCGAAATTCCTTCTTCATTAACAATATGGCCAAGGAATTTGACTTCTTTGACCCAGAAGTGGCATTTGGAAAATTTTGCATATAGAACATTTCTCCTTAATATTTCCAATACAATTCTAAGATGTTGAGCATGTTCTTCTTCGGTTTTGGAGTAGATTAGGATATCATCAATAAATACAAGAACAAATTTATTCAGCACCTCCCGAAATACATGGGTCATCAAATCTACGAAGTATGCTGGAGCATTGGTTAGCCCAAAAGGCATAACTAACCATTCGTAGAACATATCGGGACCCTTGAAAGCAGTTAAATGTACACAATCTTCGGCGATTCGTAGTTGATGGAATCCTTGGGCTAGATCTATCTTTGAAAAGAAACGAGCGCCGTGCAATTGATCAAATAGATCGTCAATTCTTGGTAGATGGAATTTGTTCTTAAGAGTTTGTTTATTGAGATCGCAGTAATCTACACACAATCTCAAAGATCCGTCCGATTTAGCAACAAATACGACGGCTGAGCCCCATTCAGAAACACTGGGACGAATTAATCCTTTTGCTTGTAGCTTATCAGTTTGATGAACCAATTCAATCTTTTCTCTGGTTCCATCCTGCGATTTGCGTGAACAACAGGACGAGCATTGGGCACAAGGTCAATTCTAAATTCTATTTCTCGATGTGGAGGTAAAGATTTCACTTCTTCGAATACGTCTGGAAAATCTCTAACAATTGGTATAGACTCTAAACTAGGTTCAGGATAACCCAAATTATACATCAACCCTTCCCTTTTAGGACTAGGGTCCTCACAAGAAATTTCGATGAAATCTCCAAATTCGGTTTTAATCGAAATCAATCGATTGCTGCAATCCAATCTGGCTTCATATTTTGCTAGCCAATCCATTCCGAGTAAGACTTCAAACTCACTAAAATCAAGAACGAAGAGACCAATGGGGAATTGATAATGAGAATATGAGATAGGAACGTCTCTACATCGAAGACAAAGATTCGCAGGACCTCCAACTGGATTCCTTACGCATATAGGCTCATCAACAAAATCAGGTTCAAGATTTAATTCATTAATGGCTTGTTGAGAGATAAAACTATGTGTAGCGCCCGTATCAAATAAAAATCTAACAATACTATCATAAATGATAAGATTACCTTCCAGAACTTCTTTTCCTTTTCCTGCTTTGGAAGTTGCAGGTTGGTCCTTGACTACATATACCTTTGCTGTTTGAGCTTGTTTCATGGTTGGACAGTCTTTAACTTCATGCCCCATTTTCTGACAGTAATAGCACTTCCTAGGCTTTGCTTGAGTGGATTGACTGAATTGTTTCTTAGGCTTCGTACATCTGTTCGAATAGTGGCCCTTCTCCAAGCAGTTATAACAAGTGACATCCTCCGCTGTACTACCCTGAATGCTCTTCTTTTTCTCGTTGCCCTGCCATGGTTTCTTACCTCCAAATTTCCGCTTCTTCCAATTTGGATTGCTCGAATTTTCTTTTTCTGTTGGGGCTTCTTGTATATCAAGTGTGGCATATCTGTACCTCATATCAACTAAATCTGAAAAAGATTCCTTAACGTGGCCCGTCATTCTTTCATGGAATTTCTTATTCATTCCGCGAATGAATCTTTCATTCTTCTTTAAAGGCGTATTCACCAATTCGGGACCAAAACGAGACAATTCATTACATTTGTTGAGATACTCTTCAAACGACAAACTTCCCCGCTTCAGGTCCATAAATTCCTGGTACATTCTAGAAATTCCGGCTGATGGCAAATATCGCTTCTCAAATACTTCTTTGAATTTTTCCCAAGAAAACTCATCTTTTGGCTTATCTACCGTGATTGTCTCCCACCAGGCCGGGGCTTCATCTTGAAGTTGCCAAGAAGCTATGAGTCGCTTCTGATCGTCTTCCAATTTTAGCCCTTTGAAGATTTTCTCACACGATCTTATCCAGGCTTGTGCCTCAATGATCGACTCTTTGTCGTTGAACGACTTACCACCAAGTCTCGAGAACTTTTATGTAAATCAGCCAGATTCGGCTATTGCTGAACTGCTGCCATTTCTGTTGGGGGATCTTGATCAGGTGTTGTGGCACTTCTCTGACCCCTAACTCTTCCCCTTCGTCCGCTCATTTCGTACTTTCTGTAATTAGTAAGGAAATTGATTTGATGCACGAACGAAATAACTTAAGGAATATCAACAGTAAAAGAAATAGACTATAAAATTTAGAGTTTCGGTTTTGGTTATACTCATTCTAGGGTATACTTCACCCTATCTCTAATGAGCCATCTAATGTGTTATACTCCATAGCTAAAGTTCTTACTCAACCAAAAGCTCTGATACCACTTGTGACGACCCAAACTCAATGT
The DNA here is from genome assembly GCA_030765085.1 of Allium cepa. Lineage (NCBI taxonomy): Eukaryota > Viridiplantae > Streptophyta > Magnoliopsida > Asparagales > Amaryllidaceae > Allium > Allium cepa. The sequence continues at coordinate 758,430,626 of CM060937.1, read as the reverse complement.
CCGACAAATGACGTCAAATTCGCATCGCCGGAGCTTATAACAACAATTAGATGAATATAAAACAGCGGAACAGAATCAATATCATAAATATCATCACAGTTACAACATCAACATTGTAACGACCCAGAATTTTTGATAATTAAAATTTGAATATTTAATTTATTTTAAATATTAATAAGTGAATTTTTAAGTCAAATAAATTTTTATTTGAATTTTTGGATTTAATTGAATAATTAAATCGATAATTTAATACGTCAAAATTATGGAAATAATTGAAAATTGTGTTAAATATGATAGAAAATGATTTGTAAAATTTTATTTTATCATATGGAAGTTAGAATGATATTTTAGAACTTTTAAAATCGATTTAAAAGTTAATTTGTGAAAATTGAATATTTTAATATTAAAATCGACTAGTGAAAATAGCCAATTTTTGAACAGTCTCAGAATTGAACGAAACCAGTTCCATTGGATCCGTAATAGTTAGTTATTACCGGATTTCGATTTTCGTGTCAATCGGAGTTATCGTTTGATCGTGGCAGCTCGAAACGCATCGATTTATTTTTAATTTAAATTTGACGAGCTAAAATAGCCATTTTTCAAAAAGTCTCGGATTTCGACGAAACCAGTTTCATCGGATCCGTAATGTGATATTATTGTAAGGTTTCAAATTTCAAGTCAATTGGATTTACCGTTTGTCCTGTACAAATTTAAAACGCCTAGAAAATCGCTTAAATCGGTTTAATTCAAATTGAGCGTTTATAGCCATAACTCGCACAGATGTCCGAATTAGCTTTCGAAACCTGTTCCATTGTGTCCGGAACGCGGGATAAACCCTAGGTACGTCAGTTTCGGCGCGTAAATCGGAGTTCGGAATTTCCGGGTGAATAGTGTCGAACGAAATTCTATAAATACACCACCACTCTTCATAATTTGATAAAAAAAATAACCCTAACCCTAATTTTTTAACCTAGACGCCACTTATTCAACCAAAGGCCAGAATTGTCTCTCACTTCTTCATCAATCTCTCTCAATCCGTAAGGAATTACGCGAAGTGTTCAACACGGAAGTCGTAGAGCACGACGAGAGCTTCGATTCCATACGGTGATGATCGGAAATGGTGCAACGGAGAGGGAGCTAGGGGGGGCTGTTCCGTACAGCTCACGCACGTGTTTCTAGGTGCTAGGGGAGGCCGAGCTTAGGGGGATTGAGGCCGAGCATAGCTTAGGTCATAAGCTTCGAGATGAAGGTAGTTTGATGAAGTATTGTTGAGAATTGGAGGAGAATAATTCAACCCTAGTTCATGAGCTATGGGTTCTAGGTTGCGTACATCAACCTGGAGATGAAAACGTGATGTGGAAGATGGAGGAGGGCCGTTGGATGTGAAGATGCACGGCTGTGATGAAGTTAGGTTATAAGTTTTATAAGTTATGTTATAAATCTATGTATATAAACACGTGTAACTTCAAAAATTCATAACTTTTTCATACGAGGTCGAAAAAATGCAAACTCAGTTGCGTTGGAATCGTATGGACGAGCACTACGCGATGGAGTTGGTTTGGAGTCGTTTGGAGTTAGTGAGAATTTTGGGTAAAATTAAACGTCCGTTTAATTTTATTCGAAATAAATCGCTAAAACGGAATTTAAAACCAAGGTGAGAACTTCTCACTCAATCGAATCAGTTTCGATTTTATTTTAAATAGTTAGATTTAAAATATTTGAATGCATGTTTGAATGTTGATTGATATCTATTGATTGTTAAAATAGACATTATGCGCCGTTAGTAATCGGATGTTATTTATTAAAAACATATACCGCGAATATTTCATAAACAGTGAAATTGGTATTATATATAATAGCAATATATATATATTGGCATATGTATATATTGCAGTTGTTGATTTCCCGCATTTTTTTTGTTTAGCGGATGAGACCCTATTACGCCGTTATTAAGCGGATAATATTTAATAAGAACATATACCGCGATAATTTCGTACTGGAGCGAAATTGGTATTGTGCTAATGTTTTTGGATGCAGGAAAACAGGTTGGAGGGATCCAACTGGATTCCTCAACAGTATTTATTTAATTTCAGATATTTTGATATTTGATTGATTATCATATCGATATATGATATCGTTGTTGTCGTGATTGACTATTTGATGTGTAGCATCATTGGACCCAGATTTTGGGATTTTAAAATGATTTTAAAAGTGATTTTGAAAGTATACTATATTTTTGGAATTGATCCATTATAAATAAATAAACGTTATAATTTTTAAAGTTATAAAAATTCCGATTTTGTGAAATATAGTTAAAAGTTGATTTTCGAGAAATATGGGATTTATGATTTTATAAAAATAGTTTAAATTGGATTTTTGAATCTATTATGAAAAGATTAAAAATAGGATTTATAAAATTTAATTATTTTATAAATCAATAGAATGGTGAAATTATAAAGGAATTTAAAGACGTTTTAAAAGAATAATATAAATTGATTTATATTAAGAGATTTATAAATGGATATTTATAAATTGAGATATAGACATTATAAAACGAGTTTTTATAAGTGTTTGAATGAAGTGAAAATGAATTTCATTAAAGAATGAAATTAATAGAATTATAAACGGTGAAGTTATAAATGGAATTTCATAAACAGTAGGTTTATAAAATTTGTAAAGTTATTAAAAGAATAGACTTGGGTAAATAATTGAATCTCATAAGTTATAAGATTTATAATTATGAAATTCTAAGGAACGATTTTGTAAAATAATCGTTTTATAAGTAATTAACTTATAATATGAACTTGTAGTTTATAATTGAGTTATAAACTGGAATAGGTTAATAAAAGAATTTATAAAAAGGAAGTTTTTATAAATAAATAGAAATGGAATTTATAAACGATGTTTTATAAATTCGCAAATGACTTATTTTGATAAGAAAATTGTTGGAACCTATTAAAGGAGTTATATTCACATTTTTAAATAGTGAATAATCCTTTGAATTAAAATGAATAAAAGGATGAAATTTGTTAACGAAGTTTATTCACATTTTTGAATAGTGAATAACACGTTAAAGAAATTGTTTTGGATTTGGTGTTTTAAATAGAATTAAAACGATCTAACGATGTTTTAAAATGTGTTGAGATTCGAAACCATAGATTTCAACATTCATTGTTGAAATAGACGTTTTCGAGGAATAAAAGGAAATGGTGGACTATAACACTGTTGTTATAGTAAATGATTTCCGAAAGGAAATGTTTTGTATAGTATTGGGATTTATATATCTATTTAAATTTCGAATCCCTATACTAGTGATTTTGGGTTGTCGTAACGATGTTTTACGAAACATTCGTTTTGACCCAAATAAATATGTTAAAGAGAATGATTTCCTTAAAGAATGAAATATATACTTAATCTCGATTTAAGTATATTGAATATTTTCTAAGTGTTGAAAATAAATAAAATTTGTGAATTACTTATGAATAAATAAGTATGGAAATGTTTTCCAATATGAAGTGAATAATTAGAATTTATCTTTTTGAAGATAAATTGAAATGGATAATTGAAATCGTATATGCATGGATATTTTGAAATATAAATTCATTATGGAATTTATATGAGAAAGTGGAATTTGTTTGAAAATAAATATTTGATTTATTTTTGAAGTGTGAAAATTATATATCTTGTAAAGATATTTTGGAAAATAAATAATTTGGGAAAATTATTTGGAATCTGGTGATGTATGCATATCAATTGATAGTTCAATAACCGACTATCAATATTTCCCTTTGAATGGGTATTTGATGTGATTTGTTTGAATGTGAATGCTACACTTATTTTTGAATAAGCGCTCACTATTCGGGTTAACCGGGAAAGGACCATGGGGTCGTATAACCCATTCCGAATATGTGATACGTCGTTATGAATTGCATTTGAAGATCGGTGTTGAAGACCGAGTATTTGCGAAAGCGATAGGATGACCTATCGATTGTCTCTGCACTGGGTAGCTCCTGGTATAGAGATTCCTTAAGTGATGGGAAATTCGATCGGGATTGTGAATACCCGTATTGCAAGGGCTTCGTAAGAAGTGCCTTCGGTTTTGTTCGAGCCCGGAACAGACTTGTATGGATTGTATGTCTGACATTACAAGTTGAGATATAAAGCCGATTTCTTTCAAATATATTTCTGTTGGTGGCGGAGAATTTATTCTTTTAGCTTAACACCCTTCTCTGAGACGTATGAGCTCAGAGGTTATATAGTTGAATGTTATCAGCGATATATTCCCAATTTGGTAATGTGACATGCTGAGTGATGCTGAAATGATCATTGTGTTGATTATTTGTGATAGGATCGTTTATTTGATTGTCTATCCTTGTGATCATTGTGTTGATCATTTGTTGACCCAAAGCATGGCTTTTGTATAAAGTATGTTTTGTGGACGTGACTTCGTCGAGCCTCACACCCCGTGAATGGTCAAAACAGGAAAGAAGCAGCAAGGTTATGAGGGGTAGCACCCTTTAGGATGTGTCCATTTCCTTCTGGAAAAGGGTGGTATCATGGTATGGAGCCCAGATACTTACTCATGTTGAAAACACTTTGTTATGATTGTGTGAATTGATTACGAGCGCTCGGTGATAAAGGTCCCAAAGGACCGGGGGATGGCATATTCGGTCAGTTGTTACTCAGTTAGGGGTAACCCGGCCTTGTGTTGGTAGAGATCCGGTTTGGTTCTCGGGGATGTCCATCCAGAGGCATTCTCATGTGGCAATGGGAAGTTCCTTGGCCTGATCATTCGTTGGAAATCCAAAGAAACAATACGTGACTTGTACGGTTTTAGTTGTAGAACCTGCCATCTAATATGGTAGCTATTAGTAGGCATAATATAATGGTACCTATGCTGGCTAAGATTTATATTCTACTTTCGAAATCGTTTTATACACTATGCACTAATAATAATATGAAATGTTCTTTTTAAATGCGTATCAAGCATGTTTGACTATCATAAGGAGAAATCTTCTCCAAGTCTGCGTTTGCATTGTGTGTGTGGCAGGAGGTCTTATGGTAGTCTCATTTTTAAAAGCATTGCGAATTGACTTTAAAAATATCCCTATATTTTGATTTTAAAGTAAATAAACTGTTTTGAGTTCTCATACCAGTCACATGACTGACTTGGAGTTTATTGTTTTCCTTCCTAAACTCTGGGTGCCCACCAATTTCCACACGGGCAGCTAAGAGTTAAGGTTTATCAGGATATTCTGGATATTCTGGAGTTGCTGGAGGCAAGCTGGATGACATGGCATATTACTTATATAGTATTTCTTTTTCCGCTGCACTGTTTGTTGTTGTTGTATACTCTGATGATATGATGAAATGAAATGTATAAAATGTAATAACTGATATAGTTCTTTGTTAAAAGATTATTCATTTATTATTATATGTTGCTCCGCTGCAAATTGTGAGATTCTGTTGTTCTGTTGTTTTCTGTTCCGTTCTATTTCTCTTCCGTTTTATTTTCTTTTCTCCCTATTTTCTTATCTTCTCTTTCTATCTTTTTCTTTTCTTTTTAAAACCCATAACATTCCGGTTTTTTACCTTCGAATTCTCGGCAGTCGATAAAGTGAGTATCGATGTTGAATTTTCGGAAGTCGAAAACTTTCGGGGCGTTACAAGTTGGTATCAGAGCTTATGGTTAAGCGACAACCATGGTTCTGTTGGGTATTTCTCATTAGAGATAGAGTCAGTAGTACTCTAGAATGAATTTGAGTGTAATAATAGCTATGAGAGCGTATTTGTTAGTGAATATAAAATTGTTTTATATTGTGATGATTGGTTTGTTGAGTGGTATATAGATTCTGGTTAATACGAGTAATTAACGTTGTTGATAGGGATCTCTAAACACTTGTACAGAACAATTCGACACAATATTGATTTTTAAATTGGGTAAATGAAATAATTTTACCTTGATTATATTTTGTATATAAAAGAAATAATTTTTTTGAATTATTAAAGTGTATATAAGTTGATTGTTTAGTTGTTTGAATAATCTAAATAAAAGAATAATTGTATAAGCAAAAGGATTATAAGAATTGAATTATAATTAAAGTGATTTACAATTGTGAATAAACTTATATATGTGAGAAGTGAAACTATATGAATATATTTATGAATATGAGTTGTAAATATAAAAATGAATTGAGTTATATAAATGAAATTCAACTTTTATAATTGAATTGAATTAATGGATTGAATGATTAATCAATTAAATATGGATTTAATTGGATATGGAATAATGAATGAAAGTGTTAATTCATTAAAATCTAATGTTATTAGAAAGTTGAATAGTTGAATAAAAATCAATTTAATTGAACCAATTGAAAGTGATGGTGTTAAAACCAAATTGAATGAATATATGCAAAGTGATTTTGTTGTTATATGGTTGTTAGTTGATTTTATATAATTCATTAAGTATTAATGAAAGTGAATTAATGAAATTGAAAGCTATGTAATTGAATTCAAATTGAAAGTAAATAAATTTGAATAGAATTGAACGTGAATTGGATTTAATTAGTGAATGCAAACTAATTAAAATTGAATAAGAATGAATGTTGATAAAATCCAATGTTGATAAATCAAATGTGATTTAAAATTGAAAACCCAAATTCATTGAATATTAATGAGAATATGGATGATAGTTGGTTGATGGTTGAATATATGTTGTTTTACTACATGTGCTATGTGACATATATAGTTATTATGTTGCTATATGATGTATATTGAGATTATTTCCTATATGCATGTTCTCATGTTGTTTGTTGAGTGATTAGTAGGTGCGGATCGCGTTTTCTTCGCATTTGGAGTTCGCTTTAGCGCTATATTAGCCGTATATGCTTGCTAATAAAATATAAGGTACATATCTCGGATTAAATACAGTACTTTTACACTTTTTTCCCTTCGGGACGCCTCATTACTTGATGAGATGTATATTTGTGATATATATACTGTCATTTTTTTTTTCGGATCGAGCCGCGCAAGGGAGACTATGGCGAATTTTTCCGGAAATTAAAGGCGTTAGAAAAATTTTGAGAAATTTGGAAAATTTTGAAAACTTTAATTTTGATTTTGGAATTGAAAGTTAAACAATAGTAGTTGTTTTTGAAAGGATAACTAAGTATGATTTGAAAACTTAGTAAAGTTATTGTAAGAAGTTTAATTATGAATTTTGGAAAGTTAATAGATTCTGTAATTTTTCTTACTTGTTAATTTCGAGGACGAAATTCTTTTAAATGGGGAAGATTGTAACGATCCAGAATTTTTGATAATTAAAATTTGAATATTTAATTTATTTTAAATATTAATAAGTGAATTTCTAAGTCAAATAAATTTTTATTTGAATTTTTGGATTTAATTGAATAATTAAATCGATAATTTAATACGTTAAATTATGGAAATAATTGAAAATTAAGTTAAATATGATAGAAAATGATTTTTAAAATTTTATTTTATCATATGGAAGTTAGAATGATATTTTAGAACTTTTAAAATCGATTTAAAAGTTAATTTGTGAAAATTGAATATTTTAATATTAAAATCGACTAGTGAAAATAGCCAATTTTTGAACAGTCTCAGAATTGAACGAAACCAGTTCCATTGGATCCGTAATATTTAGTTATTACCGGATTTCAATTTTCGTGTCAATCGGAGTTATTGTTTGATCGTGGCAGCTCGAAACGCATCGATTTATTTTTAATTTAAATTTGACGAGCTAAAATAGCCATTTTTCAAAAAGTCTCGGATTTCGACGAAACCAGTTTCATCGGATCCGTAATGTGATATTATTGTAAGGTTTCAAATTTCAAGTCAATTGGATTTACTGTTTGTCCTGTACAAATTTAAAACGCCTAGAAAATCGCTTAAATCGGTTTAATTCAAATTGAGCGTTTATAGCCATAACTCGCACAGATGTCCGAATTAGCTTTCGAAACCTATTCCATTGTGTCCGGAACGCGGGATAAACCCTAGGTACGTCAGTTTCGGCGCGTAAATCGGAGTTCGGAATTTCCGGGTGAATAGTGTCGAACGAAACTCTATAAATACACCACCACTCTTCATAATTTGATAAAAAAAATAACCCTAACCCTAATTTTTTAACCTAGCCGCCACTTATTCAACCAAAGGCCAGAATTGTCTCTCACTTCTTCATCAATCTCTCTCAATCCGTAAGGAATTACGCGAAGTGTTCAACACGGAAGTCGTAGAGCACGACGAGAGCTTCGATTCCATACGGTGATGATCGGAAATGGTGCAACGGAGAGGGAGCTAGGGGGGTCGTTCCCTACAGCTCACGCACGTGTTTCTAGGTGCTAGGGGAGGCCGAGCTTAGGGGGATTGAGGCCGAGCATAGCTTAGGTCATAAGCTTCGAGATGAAGGTAGTTTGATGAAGTATTGTTGAGAATTGGAGGAGAATAATTCAACCCTAGTTCATGAGCTATAGGTTCTAGGTTGCGTACATCAACCTGGAGATGAAAACGTGATGTGGAAGATGGAGGAGGGCCGTTGGATGTGAAGATGCACGGCTGTGATGAAGTTAGGTTATAAGTTTTATAAGTTATGTTATAAATCTATGTATATAAACACGTGTAACTTCAAAAATTCATAACTTTTTCATACGAGGTCGAAAAAATGCAAACTCAGTTGCGTTGGAATCGTATGGACGAGCACTACGCGATGGAGTTGGTTTGGAGTCGTTTGGAGTTAGTGAGAATTTTGGGTAAAATTAAACGTCCGTTTAATTTTATTCGAAATAAATCGCTAAAACGGAATTTAAAACCAAGGTGAGAACTTCTCACTCAATCGAATCAGTTTCGATTTTATTTTAAATAGTTAGATTTAAAATATTTGAATGCATGTTTGAATGTTGATTGATATCCATTGATTGTTAAAATAGACATTATGCGCCGTTAGTAAGCGGATGTTATTTATTAAAAACATATACCGCGAATATTTCATAAACAGTGAAATTGGTATTATATATAATAGCAATATATATATTGGCATATGTATATATTGCAGTTGTTGATTTCCCGCATTTTTTTTGTTTAGCGGATGAGACCCTATTACGCCGTTATTAAGCGGATAATATTTAATAAGAACATATACCGCGATAATTTCGTACTGGAGCGAAATTGGTATTGTGCTAATGTTTTTGGATGCAGGAAAACAGGTTGGAGGGATCCAACTGGATTCCTCAACAGTATTTATTTAATTTCAGATATTTTGATATTTGATTGATTATCATATCAATATATGATATCGTTGTTGTCGTGATTGACTATTTGATGTGTAGCATCATTGGACCCAGATTTTGGGATTTTAAAATGATTTTAAAAGTGATTTTGAAAGTATACTATATTTTTGGAATTGATCCATTATAAATAAATAAACGTTATAATTTTTAAAGTTATAAAAATTCTGATTTTGTGAAATATAGTTAAAAGTTGATTTTCGAGAAATATGGGATTTATGATTTTATAAAAATAGTTTAAATTGGATTTTTGAATCTATTATGAAAAGATTAAAAATAGGATTTATAAAATTTAATTATTTTATAAATCAATAGAATGGTGAAATTATAAAGGAATTTAAAGACGTTTTAAAAGAATAATATAAATTGATTTATATTAAGAGATTTATAAATGGATATTTATAAATTGAGATATAGACATTATAAAACGAGTTTTTATAAGTGTTTGAATGAAGTGAAAATGAATTTCATTAAAGAATGAAATTAATAGAATTATAAACGGTGAAGTTATAAATGGAATTTCATAAACAGTAGGTTTATAAAATTTGTAAAGTTATTAAAAGAATAGACTTGGGTAAATAATTGAATCTCATAAGTTATAAGATTTATAATTATGAAATTCTAAGGAACGATTTTGTAAAATAATCGTTTTATAAGTAATTAACTTATAATATGAACTTGTAGTTTATAATTGAGTTATAAACTGGAATAGGTTAATAAAAGAATTTATAAAAAGGAAGTTTTTATAAATAAATAGAAATGGAATTTATAAACGATGTTTTATAAATTCGCAAATGACTTATTTTGATAAGAAAATTGTTGGAACCTATTAAAGGAGTTATATTCACATTTTTAAATAGTGAATAATCCTTTGAATTAAAATGAATAAAAGGATGAAATTTGTTAACGAAGTTTATTCACATTTTTGAATAGTGAATAACACGTTAAAGAAATTGTTTTGGATTTGGTGTTTTAAATAGAATTAAAACGATCTAACGATGTTTTAAAATGTGTTGAGATTCGAAACCATAGATTTCAACATTCATTGTTGAAATAGACGTTTTCGAGGAATAAAAGGAAATGGTGGACTATAACACTGTTGTTATAGTAAATGATTTCCGAAAGGAAATGTTTTGTATAGTATTGGGATTTATATATCTATTTAAATTTCGAATCCCTATACTAGTGATTTTGGGTTGTCGTAACGATGTTTTACGAAACATTCGTTTTGACCCAAATAAATATGTTAAAGAGAATGATTTCCTTAAAGAATGAAATATATACTTAATCTCGATTTAAGTATATTGAATATTTTCTAAGTGTTGAAAATAAATAAAATTTGTGAATTACTTATGAATAAATAAGTATGGAAATGTTTTCCAATATGAAGTGAATAATTAGAATTTATCTTTTTGAAGATAAATTGAAATGGATAATTGAAATCGTATATGCATGGATATTTTGAAATATAAATTCATTATGGAATTTATATGAGAAAGTGGAATTTGTTTGAAAATAAATATTTGATTTATTTTTGAAGTGTGAAAATTATATATCTTGTAAAGATATTTTGGAAAATAAATAATTTGGGAAAATTATTTGGAATCTGGTGATGTATGCATATCAATTGATAGTTCAATAACCGACTATCAATATTTCCCTTTGAATGGGTATTTGATGTGATTTGTTTGAATGTGAATGCTACACTTATTTTTGAATAAGCGCTCACTATTCGGGTTAACCGGGAAAGGACCATGGGGTCGTATAACCCATTCCGAATATGTGATACGTCGTTATGAATTGCATTTGAAGATCGGTGTTGAAGACCGAGTATTTGCGAAAGCGATAGGATGACCTATCGATTGTCTCTGCACTGGGTAGCTCCTGGTATAGAGATTCCTTAAGTGATGGGAAATTCGATCGGGATTGTGAATACCCGTATTGCAAGGGCTTCGTAAGAAGTGCCTTCGGTTTTGTTCGAGCCCGGAACAGACTTGTATGGATTGTATGTCTGACATTACAAGTTGAGATATAAAGCCGATTTCTTTCAAATATATTTCTGTTGGTGGCGGAGAATTTATTCTTTTAGCTTAACACCCTTCTCTGAGACGTATGAGCTCAGAGGTTATATAGTTGAATGTTATCAGCGATATATTCCCAATTTGGTAATGTGACATGCTGAGTGATGCTGAAATGATCATTGTGTTGATTATTTGTGATAGGATCGTTTATTTGATCGTCTATCCTTGTGATCATTGTGTTGATCATTTGTTGACCCAAAGCATGGCTTTTGTATAAAGTATGTTTTGTGGACGTGACTTCGTCGAGCCTCACACCCCGTGAATGGTCAAAACAGGAAAGAAGCAGCAAGGTTATGAGGGGTAGCACCCTTTAGGATGTGTCCATTTCCTTCTGGAAAAGGGTGGTATCATGGTATGGAGCCCAGATACTTACTCATGTTGAAAACACTTTGTTATGATTGTGTGAATTGATTACGAGCGCTCGGTGATAAAGGTCCCAAAGGACCGGGGGATGGCATATTCGGTCAGTTGTTACTCAGTTAGGGGTAACCCGGCCTTGTGTTGGTAGAGATCCGGTTTGGTTCTCGGGGATGTCCATCCAGAGGCATTCTCATGTGGCAATGGGAAGTTCCTTGGCCTGATCATTCGTTGGAAATCCAAAGAAACAATACGTGACTTGTACGGTTTTAGTTGTAGAACCTGCCATCTAATATGTTAGCTATTAGTAGGCATAATATAATGGTACCTATGCTGGCTAAGATTTATATTCTACTTTCGAAATCGTTTTATACACTATGCACTAATAATAATATGAAATGTTCTTTTTAAATGCGTATCAAGCATGTTTGACTATCATAAGGAGAAATCTTCTCCAAGTCTGCGTTTGCATTGTGTGTGTGGCAGGAGGTCTTATGGTAGTCTCATTTTTAAAAGCATTGCGAATTGACTTTAAAAATATCCCTCTATTTTGATTTTAAAGTAAATAAACTGTTTTGAGTTCTCACACCAGTCACATGACTGACTTGGAGTTTATTGTTTTCCTTCCTAAACTCTGGGTGCCCACCAATTTCCACACGGGCAGTTAAGAGTTAAGGTTTATCAGGATATTCTGAATATTCTGGAGTTGCTGGAGGCAAGCTGGATGACATGGCATATTACTTATATAGTATTTCTTTTTCCGCTGCACTGTTTGTTGTTGTTGTATACTCTGATGATATGATGAAATGAAATGTATAAAATGTAATAACTGATATAGTTCTTTGTTTAAAGATTATTCATTTATTATTATATGTTGCTCCGCTGCGAATTGTGAGATTCTGTTGTTCTGTTGTTTTCTGTTCCGTTCTATTTCTCTTCCGTTTTATTTTCTTTTCTCTCTATTTTCTTATCTTCTCTTTCTATCTTTTTCTTTTCTTTTTAAAACCCATAACATTCCGGTTTTTGACCTTCGAATTCTCGGCAGTCGATAAAGTGAGTATCGATGTTGAATTTTCGGAAGTCGAAAACTTTCAGGGCGTTACAAACATAATATCCACACTACAACAGAGTATATAATACATATACCACAACTCCAAATACAACATCATGATAATACAACAATGATCATATATCCAAAAGACCTCAAATGAGAGAGGTGATAACGAACTCCCAAAAGATAAACACCTGAAATCTCCAAAAGCTCGTAAGATATCTCCAAGATAAAGGCTCCAAAATACTGCTACTCCAAAATATAGAAACCTGCTACTAGGCTGCCCCTGTAGAAATAATGGGCACCTAGAGTTTAGGAAAGAAAACAATAAACTCTGGATCAGTCATGGGACTGGTATGAGTAAACAAAAACAACAGTTACTTTTAAAGAAACTAGATTTATAAAAGAATTTTCGGTATGCTTTTAAAAATAGAACTACCATAAGACCTCCCGCCACACACACAATGCAAACGCAGAATTGGAGGAGATTTCTTCTTATGATAGTTAAATATGCTTGGTACGAAGAAATTTCTTTGATATTATTTCTAATGCATAGTGATATTTATCATTTCGAAAATAGAATATTAATCTTAGCCAGCATACGACCATTATCGTATGCCTACTATAGCTATCATGTTTTGTGGCAGGTTACCGCCACGCTGCACGGCAGGTTTTACAACTAAAACCGTACAGGGCTCGTATTGTTTCTTTGGATTTCCAACAAATGGTCAGGCTAAGTAACTTCCTACTGCCACATGGGATTGCCTCTGGCGGGACGTCCCGAGAACTTAACCAGCTCTCTGCCAACACAAGGCCGGGTTACCTTTGTAACAAGGTAACTACTACACGAATATGCCACCTCCCGGTCCTTTGGGACCTTTATCAGAGGGCCCTCTATCCAAAGCAACAACCACATAGTAAATGAGATTGGAGCTACCACACAGGTAAATATCTGGGCTCCATATCATGACATCACCTTTTTCCAGAAGGAAATGACATACCCTAAAGGGTGCGACCCACATAACCTTGCCGCGTCTTTCCTGTTTCGACCATTTCCTGGTTGTGAGGTCCGATGAGGTCTCGTCCACAAAGCAATCCTTTACACGAAAGCCTTGCTTTGATCACAAATGAACAACCAATGATCATCAACACATAGCATGCCACACTACCAAATTGGGAGTATATTGCCGATAACCTTCAATTACATAACCTCTGAGCTCGTACGCCTCAGAGAAGGGTGTTAAGCTAAAAGAATAAATTCTCCGCCACCATAGATACAGATTTGAAAAAAATCTGCTTTATATCTCAAAGTCTAGCATCCGACACACAACCATACAAGTCTGTTCCGCGTTCGAACAGAACCGAAGGCACTTCCAAAGAAGCCCTTGCAATCCGGGTATCCACAATCCCGATCGGACTTCCCATCACTTGGGGAATCTCTATACCAGAGCAACTCAGTGCAAAGACAATCGAAGGGTTATCCTATCGTTTTTGAAGACACACAGTCTTCACCACCGGTCTTCATTGCTCACCATTTCGACGTATCACTATTTGGAATAGGTCATGTGACACAAGGGCCCTTTCCTGGCTAAATCGAATAGTGAGCACTTAATTTTTAAAACACGTGGATATATCTATCACAAAGATACATATTCAGGGTTCGATGTGGGTTTTGGATAAATAACTGAAATCCAACTCCCTGTCGCAATGAAGTTTAAATGTCGTTTTACGGGCAAAAGGTTTCCACATCCATATAGGAACAAATCACAAATTACTGTTCATCACAAAGCAATCACAGTATCATAATAGCAATATCAATCCAGTACATAATATTTGATAATAAATCACCTTGATTAAGGTGGTCGTGATTAAAGTGAATTGACCATAAAATTATCTTTATTGATTATTTTAAATCAATGTTTAAAATTTTACTTAATTATAAATTCATTAAATTTAACTGGCTTTATTAATTATTTAACCTTTAATTAACTATCTTAATTTATTAATTCTTAATGGTTAATTAACTACATCTTAATTACATTTATTTGCTAATTATTCTTTAAATTAATCAACCTTTAATTACAAAGTAATTTTAATCATTAATTATTTAATCATTATTTAACCATTTTATTTATATTTGTTTTAAGTTAATAAATTTTAATATACTTCTTGAATACTTTATTAAGTAAAATAAAAACTTTACATTAGATTAACCAACTATCATCATTTATGAAGAACAAATGAGAAAATCATTTAAATTTTGTTGCAAATACTGGAATTTGTTATATTCATGTCCAACCCGAGAGGTTCTTTGAGTCAACCCCGATCAAAACGGCACCCTGCTTCGAGTTTTTAGCCAAACTAACCCGAGTACTAAATTTTTCACAAAATTTGTTTAAGTCCCAAATTCATCCCGATACAACCCTGAAACCACTCGAGTGCCCCTTCGAGTTTCTGCCCTATTTCCCCGATCAAAACTTCGAGTCAACCCACACAGTCAAACCTAAAACACTTCAGGCTATCAAATTTCCAGGTCATCAATTCGTGCATGTATACGTGCACGACGCCGTTGATCATCTTCAGGCGTCGCTGCATCGAAGAGTAAGTCGATAATCATCCCTAATCCAATCCCCGATCACCTAATTTCCTTCATCATCTCGAATTCGAAATCGAGTTCGAGCTCGAAACCTGTAACATAAACTGGAACCACCACCCGTCCCTGTCAACGCCTCGTCCTCCCACCTCCGGCCACTAGAGGCCATGAAATCTCGGCTGAAGCTTCGCCTTGACCTGATGTTCCTATCCCCACCGGAGGCTCGAAGTCCGATCGCCTACTTATGGCGCAGCACCATACTTTCTGACACGACTAGAATGGGTTCTTAAACCCTAGTTCGATCTCTAATCAAAAGTGCAGTGGTTTAAAAATTAATCTAGTATTTTTCTAGTGATGTCGATCCATAATCTTGCTGCGAAAATGAACACGAGGCCCACCATTACTTAGATCACAAGATTTTTGACAAGAATCCATTTTCAAATCAACCCAAATATCTTGATGGAAACTTGATGAAAAATCTGGTTTTTTCCTAAAATCATTGCTTTTAAAATAGATTCAAATGATATTACTGAATTTAAAATTCGTGAAGTTTGAAATTCTGCAAATTTCGAATGGTAGCTGTGTTTTCATGAATTCCATAATAAAAGAAATTCCAAAACTTGCCTGGTTCATTACAAAAAAAAAACATAATATAAGTTTAAAATAAAAACTTCATCTTGTTTCAATTTACTTTCAGAAGGAATGAAGGAGGGAAGATTGGGATTTTGAAATGGTTTACTTTATTAAACCTGATACTTAAAATAGCTGTGTTTCCCGTAAAAGAAAATTTGTAAAAAAATTGATTGCGGTTGTTATTGGAACATGATGCGAGCTTAACACACACAAAAAATCCCTACTTGTTAACTGAAACATAAAGCATGGCCATACTTAATTTAATCCCTACTTGTTAATAGAGATTGCAATTTGTATCATTAACGTGCATAGGCAACATTCAATCATACATTCAAATCTCTTGCATGAAAACAAGTTGAAGTTTCCTACATCACCCAAGCATACACACAGAAATCAAAAGATTGAGAAAACAAAGTTTACTCACATGAATATATTGATGAGCAGAGACTTAAATTGTTTTGCAACTGCAGTTGATCTGCCTCGCCTTTTCTTCCTTCAATAAGTTGTTTTCGACTTGAATAAAAGTGATATTTGCTTTTCTTTTTAAATTTATGATCTTTGCTAAGTTTTGTTGAATGGAAATAAAAGAGATAAATTGATGTGTATATATAAGAGATTGCGTGTAAGATGAGATTTACTGAAGCAAGTACATGTTAAAGTATATAAAAGAAACTAAACCGTGCTTTAAATTAGCTGATGTGATTCTTGTTTATGGGCTGAGAGTAGATGGCATTTAATGAGAGCATTAAATGGAAGCATGTAATGCAATGCTTCTTTGATACTTGTATTTACAACAATCTTACTTTATTATTTTTATTTTTTTATTTTTTTATTTTTAATACAAATTTACTTTACCTTGTTATAGGGAAGAGTTTTGTTTTAGTATTTTTTTATGTTTATATTTGAATGTAATATATATAATTTATTTGTATTATTTGGTAAGTATATTTTTGTTTATATTTTATTCATTTCATACATTTATTTTAACTAAAAATTCAAATTCAATGTGTACATATAAAATGTTACATTCAAGTGATTAAATTTTCAAAAGAATCTGAAGTTTTATTCATTTAAATCAATACGTATTTTATTTGTTTAAAAATTTTCAAATTAAATTCCCAAATTTTTTTTAAAATAAGTTGCCAAATTCAAATTAATAAATTCTGGGATGTTACATTAAGTTATGTAAAGTTGTGTTTGATAACTTTTATTTATCAAGTTAAAAGATTGTTTTAACTTAAACTTAATTTATAATCTAATTAAGTAGGGATAGTTGTATAGTAAAGATTGTGAATGTGTTAAGTCAATTAAGGCATTTATAAGGTAAATGTTTTATCTTAATTAAGGTTTTGATAACTTAATTTTGATTAAGTTAATTTATAGAAAATAAGTTTAATTTATTTGTTAATTATAAAGGATTGATTAAGGAACCAATTGAGGAATAATAATTTACTTGATTTACAAATGGTTAAGGATTAAGGTTAATTAATTTAAGATTAATTAAATTGTTATTAAAAGATCATTAACTAGATTTTTAATTAATGATTAAGGCTTCATTTATCAAGTAATTAAATTAAACTTAATTAATTAAGTGGTTAAGATTTATTAATTAAGTAATTAATAAGTTGTTAATTAAGTATTAAAGGTTACTTAATTAGTATTTAAGAAACATTTAACTTGTAATTAAATTTTATTAATTAATAATTAAAGTTTTATTGATTAATAATTAGATATAATTAATCCGTAATTAAGGATTAATTAAGAAGTTGTTAAATGGTAATTAATTGATTAATCAATTCTGATAAGGATTAATCAAATGGTTATTAAGGATTGATTATTTGTTACTTTAGGATGGGTTAACAATTAATTAAGGGTTAATTAAATGATTAATTAACTGGTGATTAAGGAGAAAGTAATATGTAATTAAGTTCTTAATTAATAATTGATAATTAGGTTTATTAATTAATAATTAAGAGATAATTAATTGGTTAATTAATAATTAATTAATTATAAAAGTAATTATGGATTAATTAATTTGTACTAAGAGATATTGATTAATAATTAAGATTATTAATCGATAGTTGATGGATAATTAATCAGTTAATTAAAAGTTAATTAATTGATTATGGAAGTAATTAAGGATTAATTACTTTATATTAAAGGAGATTAACTAATAATTGAGATTTATTAATTTATGATTGAAGGACAATTAATCTGGGATTAAGGATTGATTATTTGATTAAGTAAATCAAGGAGTGATTAATTAATTAAGGTTAGTAATTAATTAATGATTGTATAAGCAAGATTTAGGGGTTGGTTCTTAAGGGATTAATTTAAGAAATTAAATTAATTATGATATGAATTGATAATGCTTGCTTATGGATGATTGGTTGTCGAATGTCTGAATTGGATGATATCTATTGGATCGATATCTATTGACGATATGTGTTGTGACATTCTGTGATATGATATTGGTTATATCAATGACAAGTGGGAGATGTCTACCTGTGTATTACAGTGTATAAGTGACATCCAATATTTGAATTTAATCACTTGAATAATTGAGTTGCTGATATTGGATTCGAACAGTCCGAATTTGGGTATTAGTAAATACCCGAAAACCACGTCGATCTTTTATAATTTGATTTGTGAACCCATTAGGATGAAGTGGGATGACTTGGACCATTCAATCTAAGTTTGGCACTTTAAAATGAATGTGTGGAATAATTGATGACAATAATGACTTGCGAAGTTGTACTTTGATACAAATTACCCCGGGTTTATATAAAATTTGTATGCTTTTGTAATTCATGTTAGATGGGTTTACTCACGCTGGTTTCCAGCCTGACCCGGGTGTTACCTTGATGTAATGCTCGGGTCAGACCGAGTATTACAGATTTTCAAGTAAGGACGTTCTGGAGCTCAGGAGGCGAGCTAGGTGGCTGGAACGATATAGAGTGTTTACCGCTGATGATTATTATTATATAATTAGAACATGTTGTTTAAGACTGTCCAGTGATTGGTAATGGTTATAACACTGATGTAAATATAAGTGTACTGGTACAGTTCTTCTTTGTAAAACTGATATTATTTATTGTTATATTTTGATCCGCTGCGAATGTGAGGTTTTTTTTGTTTTGGTGTTTTTTGTTCTTTCTTCTTCTTCTTTTGGTTTCTTCTTTCCACTAATTATCTGGAATTTTCGAGACCGAAATTTCCGGGTCGTTACCTTTTGGTATCAGAGCAAAATTTCCAATTCGCATATATTCAACTTAAATATATATAGTGACAAGTGTCACTATATCACCCTGATTTAAGTTGAATATATGCGACTTAATATATATGTACAAACAAATTAATCTTATTAATTAATGACCCTTAAATTGCAAGTTAATTAATCTTAAACTTTTAAATTTAAAACCATTTAAAGTATTTGAATTTAACAACTTCATTCATTTCCAGCTTAAAATTCAAATTAAAACTTGAATCCATAAATTAAAAATCAGATTTAAAACATATTTTAAATCTTTGCTTAATATTTTAAATTCAGTTTAAAATTTGAAAACATAACATGTTTTCTAACCTGTAACAAATTCTAGCTCGAGCAACAATTTAATAATTCGAGCCTATCCTAATCTAGCTTGAACAAATCATTAAAATAACTCGAGTAACTTGCTAAATAAACTCGAGTAACATTTTCATCTTGAAAGCATTGAAACTTAAATACTGACAGTACAAAATCGTGAAACAACTAAACACTCGAGCCATAACAACCGTTACTTCGAGCAGAAACATGAACAACCCGAGCAAATCTCAGAACAACTCGAGTATTTCGAGTACCTTCTTCCCCAAAAACACAGCATACACACCTTGAATTTCGTGCACCTGCAACACCACTTCATCCAATTCCGACCACTCGCGGCCACTCACGTAAGTCATCGACCATCCTTCAACGCGTTCCCGACCATCAAACAACTTGTCACTAATAGGTAATTTATGCTAAACCCCTTTTGTTAAATTTATTTATAAGATGGTTTAAACCTTATTATTTCATAAATTACTTATTTTATATCTACATAAGGTTACATTTAGACATAATCTTTGTCTTCATAAGCAAGATTAATTTGTAATACCATTTCTAATTAATTAAATCAAATTAAATTTATACTGTACTTAAACTAGAAACCACTAGCATTTTCACCGTTCTTTAAATTTTAAAATAATTTGTTAAATTTTAAACATTGAAGCTATTTTTAAAAATTATCATCATCCCTAGCAAACAAATTTCATTCAAAGATCCAAGTTTTAATTTTGCTCGGAATACGAGATATGAATTTTTTGAAAATATCAAAAACATTTTGAAAATAGAGGAAATATTTTTGGTGAGAATGCTCTAGAAATCATCATTGATAGGTGACCACATTATCTCAGTTGAAACCCAACATATCATATCACATAGTGTCACAAATCACATATCCGAGATATCAACCAATCTAAGGCATGCCATAATATTCAATTTTAAAAAAAAATAATAATCCTAATCCTATAAAATTTATTTATATCTATATATATATATACAAAAAATCATTATTATTTCCAAATCAGGTTGATTATTCCAACTTATTTAACTTTCCGAACTAGTATCGTTCACCCGACTTTCTAGTGTGGACTCAGATCGGTTTCTTGATCAGAATCCGTCATTCTCTCTGCATAGTCATAACTATGGTAGAGAATATCCAGAACCAATCAACAATCCATAGCCTGTAAACATTTGGCAGAGTGTGTGTGTGTGTGTGTATTCATATACAGTTACAAGTTGTTCATAAGCAATTTCCATGTCTGAACTTATTCTGAACTCCTAAACTTGATTACTACTTAAATCAGGAAGACATTTGTGTTTTAAAATATATTCAATTCAACTTGATTTGGTTTGTGTTTTAAAATTCAAAAACTCCAGCAAAGTTTTTGAATTGAACCTCTAATTCAAATAAATTTCATTTGAACTAGTTCCAATTTCAATCCATTTCTACTCCTGTTTAAATTAATCTCAATTTCAAACTCCATTTCCAAACATAGTTGAATTATTCTTGATTTAAAAATCAAGCTTTAGTTGATGCTTTTGATTTATGATACCGAATTGATAAATTAACATGTTTGAAATTTATAGTGGTCTGAGTTTTTACTGTTAAAATCTTATTTCCAGAGCCATATAGTTTTTAATTTAAGTTAAATAAGTTGTTAAATTTTAGCTTATAATCAAACAAGCAATGTTTAATTAGATCCTAAATCTTAGAAATCTACGAATCAAAAGAAAATGATTTAAATAGGAAAACTGGGCTTGACATCTAGAATAGAGATGTTCTGCAGATTTTTTTTTCAAAAATCATACAAGTATTACCTATCACAAGTAAACAGGAACTTCTAACATGTATATATGCCAATTACAACTTATTTAAAGCATAGATCAGACAACCATATTAAATCTTTATGTTTAAAAGGAGTTACTCACCTGCAAATGAAAGTAGAAGAACAGAGCAGAGTACAGATTTGAAAAGCTTATGAATCTTTTGAAAGCTTTCTTTAAAATGCCTTTGCCCCTTGAATCCCTTAAAACTTATTTGAATGCCTTTAAAACTTAAACTTGAATGCAGCTGATGACTATAACTTGCATGCAGAGGTCACTTTCTGAATTCAATATTGATTTGGGGTTGAATCAATTTCAATGGAAATTGAGGTTATTTAAATTGGAATTGGGTTTAAATTTGGAAAGCAACTGTGGTTAATTCAACATGAATTGGGGTTAAATAAATTTCAATGGAAATTGAAGTTATTTAATTTGGAATTGGGTCAATTTAAATGGAAGAGGAAATTTAAATTGACCCAATTCCAAATTGAATAACTTCAATTTCCATTGAAATTTATTTAACCCCAATTCAAGTTGAATTAACAACAGTTCCTTTCCAAATTTAACTTTATTCAACCTTGATCTCAAAATTTACTAATTCAAATAAATTTTAATTGAACTAGTTCCAATTTCGATTCATTTCAACTCCATTTTGAATTAATCCTAATTTCAAATTCCATTTCCAAATCAAGTTGAATTATTCTTAATTTCCTCCCAAATTCAATTCAAATTCCATTTGAATTTAAAATTATTCAACTTTAATTACAATCCCAAATCATTCAAATCAATTCGGACTAATTGTAAAATGAACCCATTTCAATTTCAAATCGTTTCAAATTAATCCAATTCAAATTTCCCATTTGAATCTTATACTCATACATCTTCAATCACACTTTCAATTAATTCAAATCAAATTCAATTTGAACTAATTCAAATTTCAAATTTAAACCATCTTGAATAATATAAATTCGAGTTAATACTTCAAATGTTGATTTAATTCCTTTAAATCAATTTACCTTTAAAGTTTTAAACAATTTAATTTCTGAGCTCAAATTTCTAGAATTTTCATTTTAAATCAACCATTTAACTTTTCCCCAAGTTAAACTCAATTCGCTTAATCCAGTCACCCTTACCCAATGTTGAACTTCCATTTCAAATTTTGAACTTCTCATAAATAATCTTCTCACTTATTAAGTTCAAAAACTTATCACCTTGGGTATCACATTTTTTTTCCAAATTCAAAGCTCCCCATTTAGAGTTTATTTCCAACCACCTTTGATATTATGTATATCCACATGTATACATATTAATTTCTTTTACATACCAAGTTATACTTTAAAATTTTAAACCGCCTATGGTTTTTAATTCAAAACAAATTTCTTTTAAATTTTCAAACAACTCTTGTTTGAAATAGGACCCCTTCATTCAAATTCATTATTTCTTTAAATTAATTACATCATTAATTAATTCCAATTAATCACATTCGGTAATTAACTTATTTCTTAATTACCTTCATTAAGTAATTGTTCCTTAAATTACTTACCTCTAGTCACTTCATTAAGTAACTCCTTCTTTATTTATCATTTCCAATTATTATCCATTAATTAATCTCACTGAATAAAGTTTAATTAATTACATAAATGATATTATTAATAAGGATCAATTATAAAAAGTGAGTAAACCATCTAGCATGAATTACAAGTGCATATAACATAAATATAACCAGGGTAACTTATATATATTTACAACCTCACAAGTTGTTATAGACATTACACACATTAATACTAAGTGCCAAAAACGTAGATTAAATGATCCAATTCACTTAAATCGTTACATTGCATCTTATTAATTCACATATCAAGTTTATATAGAATCGAAGTGGTTTCGAGTATTTACTAATACCCGACTCCGGTCTCTTCGAATTCAATACCATCTTATTCCAAATTTATTCCAATGAAGCACAATTCAAACTTCAAATATAGGGTGTCACATATACATTAATTCATCATCAATAGATAATCCCATTATCACAGTTTAGAACCAACATATCATATCACATAGCCTCACAAATCACATATCCAAGATATCAACCAATCTAAGACATACAGTATTATCCAGTTATTCATAAGCAAGATAAATATTCCTAATTAATTTAAACAAAGTTAAACCAATTACTTCAGTCACCCTCCATCCTCCTTACTTAACATTAATTAATTACAAATAAATTAATTAATCATTCTTCAATTATCCATTTTAATTATACATTCTTGGTTAGTTATATTTAATTACATAAAGTAATTATTCTTAACCATTTACAGTAATTAATCTTTAGTTACTTCCATTAATTACCTTAATTACTTTTATTAATCAGCCTAAATTAATCATAACAGTAATTAGCAATTCTGTAATTACTTAGCTTAATTAATTAACTCCTTAATTATTTATATCCTCCCTTTAATTAATTACAACCATAAGTTAATCCTTAATTACTTCTCCTAAGTAATTATTCTTCTTAATTACTTTCGCAAAGTAATTAAACCCGAAAACTACTTCTATTCTCTAAAATTAATTATATCTAGTATTTATCCCATAATTTCTTTAGTTAAGAAATTAAACTTATGAATCACATTAAGTAATTACTTAACCCCTCTTCTAGTGAATGTTTTAAATTAATTAAACTAATTAATTAACTTAAACTAATCACATTAATTAAATTAATTAGGCAATTAATTCCTTTAATCACTTCCCTTAAGTAATAATATTAAATTAATTCCACAAATGATTATCCTAAATTAGTTATCTGGAATTAATTACCCTGGTCAATTATTCTTGACTTTATTAATTAATTGATGATCCCAAGTCAATATTATCCAGTAACCATCCATTATTAAGAAATTTACTTACCAAAGTAAATTTTAAATCTTTTGACTAATTAAAGTTTGATTACTTCTAATTCCTCGTTAGATCATATTTAAGAATTTTATTAAGTTATTTATCCGAACATAATTAATTTAGACAAACAATTTAAAACATGTTTTATCTCTAAACATTTAAATCTTAAAATTTTGTTTTCGAATCTTGTTTTAAGATTTCACTTAGAACTTGGAATCCTTTCTATTGAAAACTTAAACATTTTAAAGTCATGAAATCTGTTTACACATCTTCCTTTTATAAACTGTTCATGTTGCAATCTTAAAACCCTGGTCACTAACTCACCCGAGCCATGGCATAAACCCACGAACACAATCCCAAGCCCAAAATATAATTACTCGAATTATAACCCAGGAATTTCATCAACTCAATAGTCTCGAGTTCGTCACCCAAATCATAACCTTCTTCCCCGAAGTGGAACATCCCAGCAACACAACAGACACCAATTAGGACCTGTGCACATGCACGGTTCACCCGCGATGCTTCGTTCATCGACGCTGACGCTGTCACATCAACTATAATGTTCTCCTTCGATCACGACTCCCTAGAGACTCGATCATGTAAGAAATCGAAAACCGAGCTTTGAGACCCATACTGGAACCAGAGCGAACAACCCAATTCTCCTCTCGTTGTCGCCTACGTTCACCAGCGATCCTACGATCACGACCGGAACTTCATCACACGCCAATGTCACTAACCCCTTACCCGCGATCGCCTCTACTTCTTCCTGGACCACGAAAAATGCCCCGATAACAGCGATGATGGAAACAGATGATAAACCCTACTCAGCCTCGCCCCGTCCACCACAATTGATTATAAAATCATTTGCCATTTTTCCCAGTATCGACAGCCTCCCACTATCTTCACTGGAAATCTCAACGTTGATGGTCACCTCGATCATCTGAATTTAGTCAAAATATGATTTCCGTTCCACCCAGAAAATCTCCCAATCCAATAACTTAAAAATCTTCATATTATTTTTAAAATTCATCATTTTTGATAATGAATTTGATTATATAATCAAAACAGGGAATTTTAAAAATCAAAATTTGAGACATTGTTTGAATTTCACTGTAATATTTAATTTCCACGAAATTTACTATTTATTTAACATGTTTTATCTCTAAACAATTAAATCTTAAAATTTTGTTTTCGAATCTTGTTTTAAGATTTCACTTAGAACTTGGAATCCTTTCTATTGAAAACTTAAACATTTTAAAGTCATGAAATCTGTTTACACGTATTGCAATCTTAAAACCCTGGTTAAATCACTAACTCACCCGAGCCATGGCATAAACCCACGAACACAATCCCGAGCCCAAAACATAATTGCTCGAATTACAACCCAGGAATTTCATCAACTCAATAGTCTCGAGTTCGTCACCCAAATCATAACCTTCTTCCCCGAAGTGAAACATCCCAGCAACACAACAGACACCAATTAGGACCTGTGCACATGCACGGTTCACCCGCGATGCTTCGTTCATCGACGCTGACGCTGTTACATCAACTACAATGTTCTCCTCCGATCACGACCCCCTAGAGACTCGATCATGTAAGAAATCGAAAACCGAGCTTTGAGACACATACTGGAACCAGAGCGAACAACCCAATTCTCCTCTCATTGTCGCCCACGTTCACCAGCGATCCTACGATCACGACCGGAACTTCATCACAAGCCAATGTCACTAACCCCTTACCCGCGATCGCCTCTACTTCTTCCTGGACCACGAAAAATGCCCCGATAAAAGCGATGATGGAAACAGACGATAAACCCTACTCAGCCTCGCTCCGTCCACCACAATTGATTATAAAATCATTTGCCATTTTTCCCAGTATCGACAGCCTCCCACTATCTTCATTGGAAATCTCAACGTTGATGGTCACCTTGATCATATGAATTTAGTCAAAATATGATTTCCGTTCCACCCAGAAATTCTCCCAATCCAATAACTTAAAAATCTTCATATTATTTTTAAAATTCATCATTTTTGATAATGAATTTGATTATATAATCAAAACAAGGAATTTTAAAAATCAAAATTTGAGACATTGTTTGAATTTCACTGTAATATTTAATTTCCACGAAATTTACTATTTATTTAACTAGGATCTATATTTTTATTATGTTGTTATACTCATACAGCCATCTATACTTAGAGATCAGGGCTCAGAATCCATTTAGGTGAAAGATTTGAATTTTGAAACCAGGTTTTAAAACTTGAATGTTCAGACAGAGGCCAAAGTTTTGAAAACACAGACATGCACCCAAGCATCAACAGATATACATTCATTCATACATAATAAACCAACATCTAAAACACATTTTCATTCATGAAATACAATTGACACATCAACCTTTCATAAGCAATAGATTTAATCAGTATAAGCTAGGTTTACTCACCTGATTTTTGAAAGACAGAGCACTTCTTTGGAGACTAGAATACGCATTAGCTTTTAAAAACTTGAGTTGCCTCTTTATTTTGAAACTGCAGTTGCATGCAAATGAAACTTGCATGCTGGCTTAGTTCGAAACCCAGGTTGAAGACATGCATGCTTTGCTTCCGGGTTGAAAAGAAAATTCTTCAACTACTAATTTGATGATGACAGGATTTTGGCTCTGTCTGAACATTCAAAATTTTGGAAAGAGATATGTGATGTCCCGGAAATTTAAGCAATATTTATTTAATAATTTCATTAATAATTATTTTAAAATGTGAAATATTGATTTAATAATCTGATTCAAACATAATTTATCTTTTGAAAATTAATTATTATTTAGTTTGATAAATGATATTCTTTTCAAAATTTATAATAATAATAAAAAATTATATTTGGGAATTTTATTCTTTTCAAATGTTAAAAATATTTAAATGATAAAATTGCCTTTCTAAACTAATTTAAAGCATATTTTATTTATAATGTATAAATGTGTATACATTGTAAATAGAGAATTTGATTTGAATTTAAATTTAAATTTAATAAAGATATTTTCAAATTTATTATATATGTACGTGAATAAATTGTAAGTTGGTTAATTTGATTAGTATTGAAAACTTTTCAAAAGATGTTTTAAAAGTTTATCTTATATTTTCAAAAGAAATATAAGTAAATATTTATTTTGTTTATAAAAATAAAATAGTTTAAATTGTATTTTATAATAAAAGTTTGTTTTGTTTTATTTTAAAATTTTGTTTTGAAATAAACTTAGTTAATTTATATTAGAGTATGATATTTAGTTTGAAAACTTTGGAACAAAATGTGATTTAACATTCCTTTGTCTTTTTAAATTTTCTCTTTTGAAATTAGGTTTTAAAAATATTATTTTTTTATAAAAAATATTCCAAATAAACATTAAGTTGTGTAATTTATAAAAGAAGTTTTCATGTAATCAATTAAAGGCTAAAAATAGATAAACATTTAGAACATGTTAAATTAGATTAGAAAATTGGTTTAGAAAAATTTAAATACATTTATAAATTAAGAAATTTCTTTTAATATTGAAATGAACATGTGTTAAGCTTTTAACACAAAGAGAAGACACTTGTAAACATTTGTTATTACTTAGATAACATGTGGCATGTTAACATATTTTGAAATTTAATTTGTGTAGACAAGAAAACTTAGAAACTTATTAGTTGTTCAAAACATTTTTCTTCAAAAGAAAATCTGAAAATCAGATTATAAGCAAAATTGAAAATCCATTTCTGCAAATAAAAAAAACTGTGACGCCCCACCTCTATACCCACGCTAGCCAAGAACACTCCGGAGTAGTGCTGTTAACTAGCACGGAGAATAAGGCTGTTGAGGAGCGACCATCCATGTAATCTTATTACACGGTGGCTATAAATAATCTTCGGAAACAAACATAGAAATAATCATATCACAAATCAGTCACAGATATCCATATCACAAAGGCGGAAGAAGATATGAATATATAACTAACACATGAAAGTGTACATCAGAGTAGTGGTCAATAAGATCCACGATAATACAAAAGAATAGCAACACGTGCTATACAAAAGAATACAACTATGAGTCTATATCTCAAGTGTATACAACAAAAACTGCTAATCTAAACAGTTAGCCAAAAGTCAGAGTGATGAATCCCTGGGAAGAAGTCAAGCAGAAGCACCTGTAACATCTCGGTCTGACCCGAGTATTATTTAAGAAAATAATAAACGGATCAGTCTAGCTATAAATATCAGATGACATGATATAACATAAAAGATATGGCATAAACATAAACATCCATAACGACATACCACTATAAGTATGTAAATAATGATCAACAGAAGATCAATCAATAAGAGATAATCAATATCACAAGAATCTTCTCAAAGATTCGAAGGGGGCATCATACCCTAAACTTGTACTCATAACAAGTCAATGACATAAATTCCAGAAATCAACACGAGAAATCCAGAAATCATAAAAAGGGAAAGAGGCCTATCACATGACGGTCCGAAGACCATGGGGAGCTACCCCACATGTGTGAGTGGAATCACACAGAATGAGGTCAAGACTAACCAAAAAGCAGAAAGGTATGTGTGAATGGAATCACACAAGTGGTGTCTAGTCTAACCTTGCAATGAAAGAGACATCGCGCAATTGCTAGTCTAATTCATAAAGCGATCATCAAGATCAACGAGAAGTGTCAATTACACTAAGCTAGTAAATATAGAAGTTTAGCTTCATGTCCCATAACCACTTGCTTAACTTAAATATTTACGAACAAACTGTAAATCTTCACTAATAAAATTGTCACAAGAGGTTCAATCGAACAAGTCCAAGAATTAACCGACGAAGTGAACGCAAGCGTTTCATACCACTTGTTTTACTAAGTCGTTTAATTAGATTTCTCATCCGAGTGAGGTAAAGGCTTGTATATACTAATAGATTGGAAAACGGTTTAAGAAAAGAGCTTTGTTATTAAAAATAGAGTTGAAATTGTTTGTTAAAAGAGTTTTGATATTTACTACTAGTATTGAAACCTTTATATTATAAAGTGACAAAACACATAAGCAAGTGTAGAAACAATCAGTCACAAAGATCGCATACGGAGATGCGAATAAAATCCAAGGAAATCAGCTCAATATATTTCAGATAAGATCCCCTACGGAGGGGGGGTCCAGGGGGGTGGCAACCCCCCAAGGTGGGGGTGCGGGGGCAACGCCACCGCTTACGGGGTTCGACCTGCCCGGTCAGGTCGCAGGGGTCCAGGGGGCAGCGCCCCCGGCGCGGTGCGGGGCAGCGCCCCGACCAAAACGGTACGACCTAGTGAAGACAAAATGAGGTCTAACGACCTAAGGGGAATAGGGTCGAGCGACCTATAAAACTCGCGACCTAAAAGTTAGCAAGGTCGAACGACCTATAGAGGCATAGGGTGCAGCGACCTAAAACATCGCGACCTAGTGACCTAACGGTTTAAGGATCTTGCGACCTAACTGGAAACAAGGTCCAAACGACCTAACGACTTAAAGTGAAACCTGGCTGAGCGATATAAGGTCGGAGACGACCTACGACTTAACTCCGTGTGAGCGACCTACGACCTATGGTTGCTACGACCTAACGAGTTCCAATAGTGAAGGCTTAAGGTCTAACGACCTAAGGGGTACGACCTAAGGTCTTACGACCTAAGGTGTTGAGGTTGGACGACCTAACCAAATTGCATAGGCCATACGAGCTAAGGCCTAACGACCTAACTCCGAACGAGCTATACGCGAGTGACCTAGGGCGCTAACTCGCGAACGACCTAACGTTAACTCGCGAACGACCTAACTCCAGACGTGCCTTTTCAACGCGTGCGAGCTGAAGACCTGCCGACCTACGACCTAACTCCAAGCGACCTAAGTCCTAGGTCGTGAGCGACCTAACTGCGAGTGAGCAAAAATGGCCAGAGCCAAAGCAGAGCGACCTAACGGCCATACGACCTACGACCTAAGGTCCTGAGCGACCTAACTCCGAAAACACGAAAATGGCCAGAACGACCTAGGGGTTAACTCGTACGCGACCTACGACCTAAGGTCCACACGACCTAACTCCGAGCGAGCTAAAAACGGCCAGAACGACCTAAATGCAGAAATTTCTCCCAAACACCAAAAATCGGAGTTTTTCGCCAATCTAATCCAAACCAAAAGCAAATATGCATGCTAAAGTGATAGGGAATCATTCCCAACAGTCCAATATAGTTATAGACTAGAATTGTGAGATAAAAATCTCACCTTTGCACTAAAATTTATGAAGATGAAGCTTGAAAGCAAGGAGAAGCAATCCAAAGCTTGAATCCAACATCTTCTACTTGAATTTGGAGTTGAATGATGGAGTTGCAATTGAATTTGAGCTTGGAGTTTTAATTTCCCATTCTCTTCACCATTAATGCTAAAGCTTGAGTTAGTTAGGAAATTTATGAAGAGTGAGGAGAAGAGGGTTGGAACTTGGGCTTAATAGGCTAAACTAACCCAAAGTCCAAAGCGGGAAAAGTTAGTGAAATTTCACTAACTCCAAACCTATCGATGTTTATACTTAAAAAGTTGTAAACGACATTTCGAACTCAATGGAAGTGGTCTCGAGTCCTAATTTGACCGTTTGCAAAAAGTAGTTTTTCGGACCAAAATCCGATTAACGATTTAATATTTAAATAAAAATATTTAAATGTAAACTCGATAAATATGCGGGTTGTTACAGACTCCCCTCCTTAAAGAAATTGCGTCCTCGCAATATATATATAAGGTGGAACTAAAAAGTAACAACCTTAAAAGCATATTAACACAAGAGAAATTTGAAATAAGAAGTTCACCTCAAAGGGCAGGAGTAAGCAAGTCCGGATGTGTACGCTCGATGAATTCTCTGGATTCCCAAGAACAATCCTTAGGATTTGAGGACCATTGAACCTTTACAAGTGGAACATCTTTATTTCGAAGTCGTTTAACCTCAGAAGCTATAATTCGAATAGGATGCTGCTCATAAGTTAAATTCGGCGAAACTTCAATTTCTTCCACAACAGCAGGCTCAAGAATAGAATCGGAATCCCGAAGGCATTTTCGTAATTGAGAAACGTGAAATACATCATGTATAGCAGAAAACTGAGCCGGCAATGCAAGGCGATAAGCCATGGAACCAATACGTTCAGTGATAGGAAATGGCCCAATATATCGAGGCGCTAACTTCCCCGATCGACTGAAACGTACAACACCCTTCATAGGTGAAACACGAATAAAAACAGGATCCCCAACAGAAAATTCTAATTTCCTTCTTCGATTATCGGCATAGGATTTTTATCTACTCTGGGCTTCTTTCATCCTATGTCGAATAAGTTCAATCTTTTCCGTGGAATCACGAATAAAGTCTGGACCTAAAACCAGCTTCTCACCGGCCTCAAGCCAACAAGAAGGAGATCGGCATGGCCTTCCGTAGAGTGCCTCGAAAGGTGCCATACCAATACTAGATTGGAAGCTATTATTATAGGAAAATTCAACAAGTGAAATATGATCTTCCCAACTTCCACCAAAATCAAGCACACAAGCACGAAGAAGATCTTCAAGAGTTTGATTCACACGCTCGGTTTGTCCATCGGACTGGGGGTGATAAGCGGTGCTAAAATTAAGCTTCGTTCCTAAAGCTTTTTGAAGACTCTTCCAAAATCCACTAGTAAACAATGGATCACGATCGCTAACAATAGAAGTAGGAACTCCATGCAATTTTACAATTTCCTTGACAAATAGTTTGGCCAAAAGAGGAACGGTTCGGTTAGACCGAACCGGAATAAAATGGGCGGATTTAGTAAGTCTATCAACAATCACCCATAAGCTATCATGACCCGAACGAGAACGGGGAAGGCCATCTGTAAAGTCCATGGAAATTTGATCCCACTTCCAAATTGGAATTTCTAAAGGTTGCAATAACCCACCAGGCCTTTGATGTTCGGCCTTGACAAGTTGGCAAGTCATGCAACACTTAACAAAGTTAGCAATATCAGATTTCATTCCCTCCCAATAATAAAGTCGCTTCATATCAGCGTACATTTTACTACTACCGGGATGAATGGTGAATTTAGAACAATGGGAATCTTCTAAAATATCTTTACGAAGATCTCCAATATTTGGTACGATAAGTCTACCAAATTTTCGAATGCCGCCACGAGAATCAATATCATAGTCTTTCAAACCTTCAATATCAATTTTATCCTTAACATTTTTGCCAAGAAGAGCCAATTCAGAATCTAGCCCTTGAGCTTCAAGAATGCGGTCTAAAAGAGAAGGATGAGCCTCAAGGCTACATAAAACAAGTGATGAGCATAAATCGGATACGCGCTCTCGAATCTCACAAGTGGATAAGATCTCGAGATCGTTCCATTCGGATATCATCATAGAGACAACTGCTTGTTGCTTACGGCTAAGAGCATCGGCGACACGATTACCCTTACCGGGGGTATAAAGAATATCAAGATCATAAGGTGCAAGGAACTCGAGCCAACGCTGTTGACGTAAATTAAGTTCTTTTTGAGAAAATAAATATTTCAAAGACTTATGATCCGTGTAAAGAATAAATTTCTCTCCCAATAGATAATGACGCCACATTCGAAGGGCGAAAACAATAGCCGCGAGCTCTAGATCATGGGTGGCATATCTAGTCTCGGCCGGCTTCAATTGCCTAGAAGCATAAGCAACAACACGTTCTTTTTGCATAAGAACGGCACCCAAACCAACGTGACTAGCATCGGTATAAACAACAAAATCTTGATTCCCCTCGGGAATAACAAGAATAGGAGCATCGGAAAGGAGTTCTTTCAATTTCTGAAAAGAGGCTTCACATTTGTCCGACCAAATGTATTTAACTCCCTTCTTAGTCAAGCCAGTAAGAGGCACGGCAATCTTAGAAAAGTCTTTAATAAAACGACGGTAATAGCCCGCCAATCCGAGAAAACTACGAATCTCTGTCACACTCTCCGGTCTCTTCCAATCTTGAATCGCTTCAATCTTTGACGGATCCACAGATATCCCGGATTCGGAAATAATATGACCGAGAAACTTCACACGAGATTGCCAAAAGTGGCATTTAGAAAATTTCGCCTTTAATTGATTACTCCTAAGTGTTTCCAATACAATCCGAAGATGTTTCTCATGTTCCTCCTCGGTTTTTGAATACACAAGAATATCATCAATGAATATGAGAACGAACCGATGGAGGAAATCTTTGAAAACTCGATTCATGAGGTCAACGAAATAAGCTGGAGCATTCGTTAACCCAAATGGCATAACAAGCCATTCATAAGATCCATATCGAGTACGGAATGATGTCAACGGAATGCTATCCTCAGCGATACGAAGCTGATGGAAACCGGTAGCCAAGTCCAATTGTGAAAAGACCTTAGCACCACTAAGCTGATCGAGTAGATCATCAATCCGAGGTAAAGGATATTTATTTTTAATAGTAAGATCGTTAAGCTTGCGATAATCTACGCAGAGCCTCAGAGTACCATCGGATTTCTTTACGAAAATAGCCGAAGCTCCCCAAGGCGAGGAACTAGAGCGAATAAATTGCCTCGTCTCCAACTCAGATAATTGTTTACGCATCTCCTCATTTTCCTTATTGGACATGCGATAAGGAGGACGAGTAATAGGTTGAGCTCCAGAAACAAGATTAATTCTGAACTCAATTGCTCGTTTAGGTGGTAAACCTAAAACGAGCTCGAATATGTCGGAAAATTCACGAACAACATGAATACGAGAAATAATATCATCTTCATCATCATCATCGTTATCACGAGGATTTAAAGAATATAAAGATGCCACCAAACATGATTCTGAATCTTTAAGATTAACAGAAATCTGTTTAACAGATTGTGGATGTCGGAGATGGATAGTCCGCTCAGGACATAGGATATGGGCTTGATAACGGTTAAGCCAATCCATTCCCAAAATTATTCCAAAGCCTAAGTAACGCATGACATGCAAATCGGCTAGGAAAGAAAAATCACATAAAATAATCTCCACATCTTTACAAAGCAAACTAAGAGTTGCGGATCCACCAACAGGATTCGCAATTTTTAAAGAAGTCATCAATGCAGTAACACTTAAGGAAAAAGTGTCTACCAGTTCCTTTGATATAAAAGAATGGGATGCACCCGTATCAAAGAGAACTCTAATAGGTTGATCATGAAATAAAATAATACCATCAAGAATGGAATGAGAAATACCTTGGCCACGAGATGTGTTGCCAGGGGCTTGAGCCACATTTAACTTTCCCTCATTCCTGCTTTTACGTTTGAGGCATTGATGTATAAAGTGATCTGGGCTCTTACAATAGCGACAAGATTTGGGCTTAGAGCACTTATTCGCATAATGATCCCCAGACCCACAGTTGAAGCAACTCGCACCACTAGGAGAAGGAGACTTTGCCGCAGGGGTTGCCTGCTTACCCTTTTTGTTGGGATAAGGACCCTTGAATTTGTTTGGCCTCTTCTTGTTGTTGAAGTTTGGTTTAGCGCCTTCCACTTCAACATCACTCTCTCTATCAGCCTCTTCAAGACGAAGAGCGATATCGACGAGTTGATCAAATGCGACTTCTAGTTTCAGGAGCAGTGGCTTCTTAAGACTCTTATTTAAGCCATAAACGAACCTCTGGTTCTTCTTCAATGGGGTGTTGATGTATTCAACCCCATATTTGGAAAGCGACTCGAAGGCTGCGACGTAATCAGTCACAGAAGATTGGCCTTGAACAAGGTCTATAAAACGTCGAGCCAAGGTTACTTTCCCAGCTTCTAGTACAAACTTTAACTCGAAGCGTCCCTGAAATTGCTCCCAGGTGAGATCCGCTTCATTAATTTCTGAAATAAGGAGTTCGTACCAGTCCAATGCTCTCCCTTGGAGCATGCTGGAAGCCACCTAAACGCGGTGGAGATCGATAAGGTTCATGCGAGAAAAGATTCGATCGCATGATTTTAACCAAGCCTGGACCTCGATGATATTTTCCGAACCTTTGAAGGGCTTCCCACCCAAGTTGGTGTAATCGCTGCACAAGCGTGCAAATCCCGACTTTGGGTGAGTAGGTTCCGGGTTAGCTCCAGCTGCTTGAGCATTAGTTACTAAATCAAGAAGCTGTTGAGCAGTCATAAAAACTCCATCCGGTGGTGGAGCACTAGATGATCCAGCTCTGGGACGACATGGTCTAGACATTCTTTTCCTTAAGAAAGAAAGAAGAGAAAGAAAATAGTTATTCACCAAATGAATATCAAACATTCTTGACAGGTGAAATAAGGAATCATAAAAGAAATAGGATGAATCGGTTTGAAAACCCGAACAAAATCCTAAAGCAAGACTCCTAAGGTGGACTTAGGATGATGATCCTTGTCAAGTTATTCTACATTGTTCCGAAGTTTGGCTCTGATACCAAGCTGTGACGCCCCACCTCTATACCCACGCTAGCCAAGAACACTCCGGAGTAGTGCTGTCAACTAGCACGGAGAATAAGGCTGTTGAGGAGCGACCATCCATGTAATCTTATTACACGGTGGCTATAAATAATCTTCGGAAACAAACATAGAAATAATCATATCACAAATCAGTCACAGATATCCATATCACAAAGGCGGAAGAAGATATGAATATATGACTAACACATGAAAGTGTACATCAGAGTAGTGGTCAATAAGATCCACGATAATACAAAAGAATAGCAACACGTGCTATACAAAAGAATACAACTATGAGTCTATATCTCAAGTGTATACAACAAAAACTGCTAATCTAAACAGTTAGCCAAAAGTCAGAGTGATGAATCCCTGGGAAGAAGTCAAGCAGAAGCACCTGTAACATCTCGGTCTGACCCGAGTATTATTTAAGAAAATAATAAACGGATCAGTCTAGCTATAAATATCAGATGACATGATATAACATAAAAGATATGGCATAAACATAAACATCCATAACGACATACCACTATAAGTATGTAAATAATGATCAACAGAAGATCAATCAATAAGAGATAATCAATATCACAAGAATCTTCTCAAAGATTCGAAGGGGGCATCATACCCTAAACTTGTACTCATAACAAGTCAATGACATAAATTCCAGAAATCAACACGAGAAATCCAGAAATCATAAAAAGGGAAAGAGGCCTATCACATGACGGTCCGAAGACCATGGGGGGCTACCCCACATGTGTGAGTGGAATCACACAGAATGAGGTCAAGACTAACCAAAAAGTAGAAAGGTATGTGTGAATGGAATCACACAAGTGGTGTCTAGTCTAACCTTGCAATGAAAGAGACATCGCGCAATTGCTAGTCTAATTCATAAAGCGATCATCAAGATCAACGAGAAGTGTCAATTACACTAAGCTAGTAAATATAGAAGTTTAGCTTCATGTCCCATAACCACTTGCTTAACTTAAATATTTACGAACAAACTGTAAATCTTCACTAATAAAATTGTCACAAGAGGTTCAATCGAACAAGTCCAAGAATTAACCGACGAAGTGAACGCAAGCGTTTCATACCACTTGTTTTACTAAGTCGTTTAATTAGATTTCTCATCCGAGTGAGGTAAAGGCTTGTATATACTAATAGATTGGAAAACGGTTTAAGAAAAGAGCTTTGTTATTAAAACTAGAGTTGAAATTGTTTGTTAAAAGAGTTTTGATATTTACTACTAGTATTGAAACCTTTATATTATAAAGTGACAAAACACATAAGCAAGTGTAGAAACAATCAGTCACAAAGATCGCATACGGAGATGCGAATAAAATCCAAGGAAATCAGCTCAATATTTTTCAGATAAGATCCCCTACGGAGGGGGGGTCCAGGGGGGTGGCAACCCCCCAAGGTGGGGGTGCGGGGGCAACGCCACCGCTTACGGGGTTTGACCTGCCCGGTCAGGTCGCGGGGGTCCAGGGGGCAGCGCCCCCGGCGCGGTGCGGGGCAGCGCCCCGACCAAAACGGTACGACCTAGTGAAGACAAAATGAGGTCTAACGACCTAAGGGGAATAGGGTCGAGCGACCTATAAAACTCGCGACCTAAAAGTTAGCAAGGTCGAACGACCTATAGAGGCATAGGGTGCAGCGACCTAAAACATCGCGACCTAGTGACCTAACGGTTTAAGGGTCTTGCGACCTAACTGGAAACAAGGTCCAAACGACCTAACGACTTAAAGTGAAACCTGGCTGAGCGATATAAGGTCGGAGACGACCTACGACTTAACTCCGTGTGAGCGACCTACGACCTATGGTTGCTACGACCTAACGAGTTCCAATAGTGAAGGCTTAAGGTCTAACGACCTAAGGGGTACGACCTAAGGTGTTGAGGTTGGACGACCTAACCAAATTGCATAGGCCATACGAGCTAAGGCCTAACGACCTAACTCCGAACGAGCTATACGCGAGTGACCTAGGGCGCTAACTCGCGAACGACCTAACGTTAACTCGCGAACGACCTAACTCCAGACGTGCCTTTTCAACGCGTGCGAGCTGAAGACCTGCCGACCTACGACTTAACTCCAAGCGACCTAAGTCCTAGGTCGTGAGCGACCCTAACTGCGAGTGAGCAAAAATGGCCAGAGCCAAAGCAGAGCGACCTAACGGCCATACGACCTACGACCTAAGGTCCTGAGCGACCTAACTCCGAAAACACGAAAATGGCCAGAACGACCTAGGGGTTAACTCGTACGCGACCTACGACCTAAGGTCCACACGACCTAACTCCGAGCGAGCTAAAAACGGCCAGAACGACCTAAATGCAGAAATTTCTCCCAAACACCAAAAATCGGAGTTTTTCGCCAATCCAATCCAAACCAAAAGCAAATATGCATGCTAAAGTGATAGGGAATCATTCCCAACAGTCCAATATAGTTATAGACTAGAATTGTGAGATAAAAATCTCACCTTTGCACTAAAATTTATGAAGATGAAGCTTGAAAGCAAGGAGAAGCAATCCAAAGCTTGAATCCAATATCTTCTACTTGAATTTGGAGTTGAATGATGGAGTTGCAATTGAATTTGAGCTTGGAGTTTTAATTTCCCATTCTCTTCACCATTAATGCTAAAGCTTGAGTTAGTTAGGAAATTTATGAAGAGTGAGGAGAAGAGGGTTGGAACTTGGGCTTAATAGGCTAAACTAACCCAAAGTCCAAAGCGGGAAAAGTTAGTGAAATTTCACTAACTCCAAACCTATCGATGTTTATACTTAAAAAGTTGTAAACGACATTTCGAACTCAATGGAAGTGGTCTCGAGTCCTAATTTGACCGTTTGCAAAAAGTAGTTTTTCGGACCAAAATCCGATTAACGATTTAATATTTAAATAAAAATATTTAAATGTAAACTCGATAAATATGCGGGTTGTTACAAAAACCCAATTCATGTTTAAGATATGCAAAACCCAATCTGGTAACAAATACCATCTAAAATCTGCAAATTCAAATTCTCAAATATGCAATCTGTAAAGACTCAACTTCAACTTCAATTCAAGAAAAAGAAGAATGGTCTACATGCAGTTTTTAAAATTCTACAACAAGTAAATTCAGTTATCAAATGGAAGCTAAAACACAGATTCAACTTTAACAAGTAATTTAATGGAAGCAAGCAGATGCAACATGCAAAACAGGTTCCTGGAAATGTGATAATGCTTCTCTGAGTTGCTTCTCTGCTTTTCAACTAATAGGTGAGTAAATTTCCATTTTAAAAACCATTTTTCTTGTAAAAATCAGAGCTAAACAAACTTACAAAACTCAAGTTTCAAACAAACTGTAGTTTTAAATCAAAATCAATCTACTGTAGATAAAAGGGAAAAAGGAATGCTCTGTCTTCTTTTAAGTGAGTAACCTCACAAATGCAAAAAGCTTGAGTTATAAGTTGCATGTTTATTGATAAAAATAATCAGGTTTGTACGATTGTTTTGTGATAATAATCTGTGTATATATGTATAAGTACACATATGAATGTTGCCTAATACTTGTTTCTGTTTTTTTCAATGTAATGATCCGCCTTTCATTCCATAGAAAGACACATCATTAAGAAGAAAGAAAGGGATAGAAAAGAGAAAAGATAGAAAAGAAAGAAACAGACAACATCAGAATCTCACAGCGGAACGAATAAATTATATTATATAACATAAAACATTACATAGTATCATATACATCAAAGTATACAACAATACAACACAAACTAGACAGTTATAAACATCTGTCTAACGTTACTGTAACGACCCAGAATTTTAATTAATTAAAATTTGAATATTTAATTAAATTTAAATATTAATAAGTGAAATTTATAAGTCGAATAAATTTTATTTCGAATAATTGGATTTAATTGAATAATTAAATCGATAATTTAATATGTGAAAATAAAGAAATAATTGAAAATTGGGTAAAATATGATTGAAAATGATTTGTAAAATTTTATTATATCATATTGAAGTTAGAACGATATTTTAGAACTTTTAAAATCGAATTAAGAGTTTAATTGTGAAAATTGAATATTTTAATATTTAATCGACTAGTGAAATTAGCCATTTTTCGAACAGTCTCAGAATTGGACGAAACCAGTTCCATTGGATCCGTAATAGTTTGTTATTACCGGATTTCAATTTCGTAGCAATCAGAGTTATCGTTTGACCGTGGCAGCTCGAAACGCATCGAAATTGTTTTTAATATTAATTTGGCGAGTTAAAATAGTCATTTTTCAAATAGTCTCGGATTTCGACGAAACCAGTTTCATCGGATCTGTAATGTGATATTATTGTATGGTTTCAAATTTCATGTCAATCGGATTTATTGTTTGTCCGGTGCAAGCTAAAACGCCTAGAAAATCGTTTAATTGGTTTAATTTAAAATCGAATGTTTATTTCCATAACTCGCACAGATGACCGAATTAGCTTCCGAAACCTATTCCATTGTGTCCGGAACGCGGGTTAAATCCTAGAAATGTCGGTCACCGTGCGTAAATCTGAGTTCAGAAAATCGGATGAATAGTAAATTGGAAATATTTTCTATAAAAGCACGATGTTGTTCACAAATTGGAAAAATAAAATAAATTAGGGTTTTGAAACCCTGGCCGCCATCTCTTAATTCGATGGCCAGAAATAAACGAAGTTTCTTCCACTAATTTTTCAAAATCCGTCAACAATTATCGAAATCATCCAACTACAAACTTCTAGATCTAGGAGAGAGCTTCGTATCTATACGGATATGATCACGAATGGAGGCTCGATGGGGACGATACGGGCCCGCGTGCATCTGCAGTTCAGGAGCGTTTTTCAAGGTGAAGGGAGGACCGAGTTTCGTGGTGCTCATGCCAAAGGTAGAAGAGGGTGAGGCGTGTTGGTTGATGATGTTTGATCGCCGGAAAATGGATCGTGGGGGTGGCGATTTGGAGCCCTAGGAGCGGCGGCTCATGGGTTAAATGCAAATGAGGGTTATGCGTTGGGGATGAAGGCATGAGTGCGGCCCTGATGCAATCTCAAAAAAAATGAACGGCTGTTGATAGTAGGGTTTAAAAAATTAAAATAAAATTGTTAATTATTTATATTTTTAATTTGTGTAAATGTTTGAAAAGCCATAACTCTTTCATACGAGGTCGAAAACGCACGAAACCAGTTGCTTTGGAATCGTATGGATGAGCACTACGCTATGGAGCTGGTTTGGAGTCGATTGGAGCAAGCGAAAATTTTGGGTAAAATTAAACGCACGTTTAATTTTATTCGAAATAAATCGCTAAAACGAAATTGAAATCAAGATGAGAACTTCTCACTCAGTCGAATCGTTTTCGATTTTAATTTTAACTAGTTATATTTAAAATTCTTGAATGTATGTTTGAATGATGATTGTTATCTATTGATTGTTAATATAGACATTATGCGTCGTTAGTAAGCGGATGTTATTTATTAAAAACGTGTAACAAACAGGGATTTTCGTTCTTCGAAAATCCGACATCGATACTCACTTTATCGACTGCCGAGAAATCAAAGGCCGAAAACCGAAATGTTATGGGTTTTAAAAAGAAAAGAAAAGAAAGAAGAGAGAAAAAGAAGAAAGAAAAAGAAAAATAGAGGGAAAAGAAGATAGACAATTTTTTAGAAAACAGAGAATTAGAAAAACAGAAGATAGAAAATTTTAAAAATAGAACATAGAGAAGAAGGAACAACAGAACAACAACAGAATCTCACAATTCGCAGCGGAACAACATATAATAATAAATGAATAATCTTTAAACAAAGAACTATATCAGTTATTACATTACATTTCATTTCATTACATCATATCATCAGAGTGTACAACATCATACAACAACAAACAGTGCAGCGGAAAAAGAAATACTATATAAACTAGTAATACGCCATGCCATCCAGCTTGCCTCCAGCAACTCCAGAATATCCAAAATATCCTGATAAACCTAACTCTTAACTGCCCGTGTGGAAAATTGGTGGGCACCCAGAGTTTAGGAAGGAAAACAATAAACTCCGAGTCAGTCATGTGACTGGTGTGAGAACTCAAAACAGTTTATTTAACTTTAAAATCAAATAGAGGAATATTTTTAAATCAATTCGCAATGCTTTTAAAAATGAGACTACCATAAGGCCTCCCGCACACACACACATGCAAACGCAGAATCGGAGGAGATTTCTCCTTATGATAGTCAAAGATGCTTGATACGCATTTAAAATAATATTTGATATTATTATTAGTGCATAGTGTAGAGGAAAATCATTTCAAAAATAAAGATATAAATCTTAGCCAACATACGACCATTATCGTATGCCTACTATAGCTACTATCCAAACAGTGGTGACCACCATAAGTGAATAGCAGGTTCTACAACTAATACCGTAAAAGTTTCGTATTGGGAATTGGATTTCCAACAAATGGTCAGGCCAAGGAACTTCCCATTGCCACATGAGAATGCCTCTGGATGGACATCCCCGAGAACCAAACCGGATCTCTACCAACACAAGGCCGGGTTACTCCTAACTGAGTAACAACTGACCGAATATGCCATCCCCCGGTCCTTTGGGACCTTTTCACCGAGCGCTCGTAATCAATTCACACAATCATAACAAAGTGTTTTCAACATGAGTAAGTATCTGGGCTCCATACCATGATACCACCCTTTTCCAGAAGGAAATGGACACATCCTAAAGGGTGCTACCCCTCATAACCTTGCTGCTTCTTTCCTGTTTTGACCATTCACGGTGTGTGAGGCTCGACGAATTCACGTCCACAAAAACATACTTTATACAAAAGCCATGCTTTGGGTCAACAAATGATCAACACAATGATCACAAGGATAGACGATCAAATAAACGATCCTATCACAAATAATCAACACAATGATCATTTCAGCATCACTCAGCATGTCACATTACCAAATTGGGAATATATCGCTGATAACATTCAACTACATAACCTCTGAGCTCGTACGTCTCAGAGAAGGGTGTTAAGCTAAAAGAATAAATTCTTCGCCACCAACAGAAATATATTTGAAAGAAATCGGCTTTATATCTCAACTTGTAATGTCAGACATACAATCCATACAAGTCTGTTCCGGGCTCGAACAGAACCGAAGGCACTTACAAAGAAGTCCTTGCAATCCGGATATTCACAATCCTGATCGGATTCACCATCACATATGGAGAACTCAATACCGTAGCTACTCGGTGCAGAGTCAATCGATAGTTCATCCTATCGCTTTCGCAAATATCCGGTCTTCAACACCGATCTTCTAATGCGATTCACAACGACGTATCACATATTCGGAGTGGGTTATACGACCCCATGGTCCTTTCCCGGTTAACCCGAATAGTGAGCGCTTATTCAAAAATAAGTGTGCATTCACATTCAAACAAATCACATCAATTACCCATTCAAAGGGAAATATTGATAGTCGGTTATTGAACTATCAATGGATATGCACACATCACCAGTTTCCAAATAATTTTCCAAATTATTTATTTTCCAAAAATATCTTCACTAGATATTAAATTTCAATACCTCAAAAATAAATCAACATTTATTTTTAAACAAATTCTTCTTTTCATTTATAAATTCCATAATGAATTTATATTTCAAAATATTCATGAATATACGATTTCAAGTATCCATTTTCAATTTATCTTCAAAAAGATAAATTCTAATTATTCACTTCATATTGGAAAACATTTCCATACTTATTAAATAAGTAATTCACAATCTTTTATTTTCAACACTTAGAAAATATTCAATATACTTGAACCGAATTAAGTATATATTTCTTTCTTTAAGGAAATCATTCACTTAACATATTTATTTGGGCCAAAACGAATGTTGCGTAAAACATCGTTACGACAACCCAAAATCACTAGCATAGGGATTCGAAATTAAAAATAGATATATAAATCCCAATACTATTCAAAACATTTCCTTTCGGAAATCATTTACTATAACAACAGTGTTATAGTCCACTATTTCCTTTTATTTCTCGAAAACGTCTATTTCAACAATAAATGTTGAAATCTATGGTTTCGAATCACAACACCTTTTAAAACATCGTTAGATCGTTTTAATTCTATTTAAAACATTCACATTCTAAACAATTTCTTTAACGTGTTATTCACTGTTCAAAAACGTGAATAAACTACGTTAACAAAACTTCATCATTTCTATTCACTTTAACTTAAAGGATTATTCACTGTCTAAAACGTGAATATAACTCCATTTATAAGTTATAACAATTAACTTATCAAAATAAGTCGTTTGCGGATTTATAAAACAACGTTTATAAATTCCGTTTCTTTTTATTTATAAAAACTTCCTTTTTATAAATTCCTTTGTTAACCTATTTGATTTCATATCTCAATTATAAACTAAAAGTTCATATTATAAGTCAATTGCTTGTAAAACGATTATTTTACAAAATCGTTCATTTAACTTCCCAAATTATTAATCTTAACTTATAAGATTGTTTATTTATCCAAAATTCATTCTTTCGATAACTTTATAAATTTTATAAACCTATTGCTTATAAAATTTCATTTATAACTTCACAGTTTATAATTTCATAAATTTCATTCATTTAGGAAATTCATTTTCACTACATTCAAACACTTATAAAAACTCGTTTTATAATGTCCATAATTCAATTTATAAATATCCATTTATAAATCTCTTAATATAAATTAATTTATATTATTCTTTTAAACGTCTTTAAATTCCTTTAAAATTTCATCATTTTATTGATTTATAAAATAATCAAATTTTATAAATCTTATATTCAAACTTTTAATAATAAACTCAAAAATCCAGTTTAAACTATTTTATAAAATCATTGGTTCATATTTCTCAAAAACCAGCTTTTAACTATATTTCACAAAAACCATAATTTTATAACTTTAAAAATTATAACGTTTATTTATTTATAATGGATCAATTCCAAAAATATAGTATATTTTCAAAAATCACTTTAAAACCATTTTAAAATTCCAAAATCTGGGTCCAATGATGCTACACACCAAATAGTCAATCACGAGTAACAACGATA
Organism: Allium cepa; assembly: GCA_030765085.1. Classification (NCBI taxonomy): domain Eukaryota; kingdom Viridiplantae; phylum Streptophyta; class Magnoliopsida; order Asparagales; family Amaryllidaceae; genus Allium; species Allium cepa. Next base: position 758,385,767 of record CM060937.1, on the reverse strand, counting down.
TCATATATCGATATGATAATCCATCAAATATCAAAATATCTGAAATAAAATAAATACTGTTGAGGAATCCAGTTGGATCCCTCCAACCTGTTTCCTGCATCCAAAAACATTAGCACAATACCAATTTCGCTCCAGTACGAAATTATCGCGGTATATGTTCTTAATAAATATTATCCGCTTAATAACGGCGTAATAGGGTCTCATCCGCTAAACAAAAATGCGGGAAATCAACAACTGCAATATATACATATGCCAATATATATATATTGATATTATATATAATACCAATTTCACTGTTTATGAAATATTCGCGGTATATGTTTTTAATAAATAACATCCGCTTACTAACGGCGCATAATGTCTATTTTAACAATCAATAATTTACAGTCATCATTCAAACATGCATTCAAATATTTTAAATCTAACTATTTAAAATAAAATCGAAACCTATTCGATTGAGTGAGAAGTTCTCACCTTGGTTTTATTTCCGTTTTAGCGATTTATTTTGAATAAAATTAAACGGACGTTTAATTTTACCTAAAATTCTCACTAACTCCAAACGACTCCAAACCAAATCCATCGCGTAGTGCTCGTCCATACGATTCCACGCAACTGAGTTTGCATTTTTTCGACCTCGTATGAAAAAGATACGAATTTTTGAAGTTACACGTGTTTATATACATAGATTTATAACATAACTTTAAAAATTTAAACCCACATCACATATGGACCGTTAGATCACCATGCTATGAATCCAGGCCGTCCTCCCCCTCCATCTTCATCACGCGAATGCTCCAGGTCGTGCAAAATTTGAGCCGAACCCATCATGTTGATTTTAGGGTTTAATATTGCACTCTCATCGCTCAACTAGAATTCGATCGGGATACACCAACGCGAAGCACTCCTCCTCCACCATGTTCGGCCCTAGGGGTTTGATACTCGGCCATCCCTGTAGCCTTGGAACGCGTGCATGACCTGATGAGAACGGCCCCACTTATCTCCCAATTTATAGCTCCATTCGCGATCTCCACCGTTGATCTCGTAGCTCTCGTCGTGCTCTATAACTTTCGTGTTGAACACTTTGGCTAATTCTTGATGGATTGAGAGAGATTGAGAGATGAGTGTTGAGCATTTCTGGCCCTTCAATTATAAGTGGCGGCTAGCTTATGAAATTAGGGTTTGGAATGATTTTTTTATCAATTTATGAAGAGGTAGGGGCTATTTATAAGGAACGAGCGACACTATTCATCCCGGAAATTCCGAACTCCGATTTAGACGCCGTAACCAACGTACCTAGGGTTTATCCCGCGTTCCGGACACAATGGAACAGGTTTCGGAAGCTAATTCGGAAGTATGTGCGAGTTATGGCTACAAACGCTCAATTTAAATTAAACCGATTTAAGCGATTTTCTAGGCGTTTTAATTTGTACCGGACAAACGGTAAATCCAATCGACTTGAAATTTGAAACCTTACAATAATATCACATTACGGATCCGATGAAACTGGTTTCGTCGAAATCCGAGACTTTTTGAAAAATGGCTATTTTGACTCGCCAAATTTAAATTAAAAATAATTCGATGCGTTTCGAGCTGTCACGATCAAACGATAGCTCCGATTGACACGAAAATTGAAATCCGGTAATAACTAACTATTACGGATCCAATCGAACTGGTTTCGTTCAATTCTGAGACTGTTCAAAAATTGGCTATTTTACAGTCGATTATTAAATATTAAAATATTCAATTTTCACAAATTAATTTTTAATTCGATTTTAAAAGTTCTAAAATATTTCTATAACTCCAGTATGATTAAATAAAATTTTCCAAATTATTTTCAATCATTTTTAACTCAATTTTTAATTATTTCCATAATTTAACATATTAAATTATTGTTTTAATTATCTAATTAAATCCAAAAATTCAAATAAAAATTTATTTGACTTAAAAATTCACTTATTAACATTTAAAATTAATTAAATATTCAAATTTAAATTAATAAAATTCTGGGTCGTTACAATCTTCCCCCCTTAAAAGAATTTCGTCCTCGAAATTACAAGTAAGAAAAGTTATAGAATTTATTAACTTTCCAAAATTCATAATTAAACTTCTTATAAATCTTTACTAAGTTTTCAAATCATACTTAGTTATCCTTTCAAAAACAATCTATATCATTTAACTTTCAATTCAAAATCAAAGTTTAAAGTTTTCAAAATTTTTCCAATTTTCTCAAAAATTTTCTAACGCCTTAAATTTCCGAAAAAATTCGCCATAGTCTCCTTTGCGCGGCTCGATCCGAAAAAAAAATGACAGTATATATATCACAAATATACATCTCATCAAGTAATGAGGCATCCCGAAGGGAAAAAAGTATAAAAGTACGATATTTAATCCGAGATATGTACCTTATATTTTATTAGCAAGCATATACGGCTAATATAGCGCAAAAGCGAACTCCAAATGCGAAGCAAACGCGATCCGCACCTACTAATTACTCAACAAACAACATGAGAACATGCACATATGCAAATAATCTCAATATACAACATATATCAACATAACTACTACATAATATAGCAAATGCAACTAAAGCAACAAATGCAACCATCAACCAACTACATCCAACTAACATCCATAACCAATAATATTCATTCATATTCTCATTAATATTTAATGAATTGGTTTTCACTCTAAATCATATTTGATTTATTAACATTGGATTTTATCAACATACGTTCTCAATTTTAATTAGTTTGCATTCACTAATTAAATCCAATTCACTTTCAATTCTATTCAAATTTATTTACTTCTAATTTGAATTCAATTTCATAGCTTTCAATTTCATTAACACTTAATGAATTACATACAATCAATCAACAATCATATAACAATCAATGTATATTAATTTCAACCAAATTCCTTTGCTTATATTCATTCTCATTCAATTTATTCAACTTCTAATAACATTTGATTTCAATGAATTAATACTTTCATTCATTATTCCATATCAACTTAAATTACATTCAATTGATTAACATTCAATCCATTCATTCAATTCAATTACAAAGTTGAATTTCATTCATATACTCAAGTTCACATTCATTTAATCCACTTGATTATTTACAACTCATATTCATATAATTTCACTTCTTACATATATAAGTTTATTTCACAATTGTAAATCACTTTAATTATAATTCTATTCTTATAATTCATTTGCTTATGCAATTACTCTTTATTTAGATTATTCAAACAACCTAACAATCAACTTACATACACTTTAATAATTCTGAAAAATTATTCCTTTACATATAAAAATATAATCAAGGCAAAATTATTCCATTTACCCAATTTAAAATCAATATTGTGCCGAATTGTTCTATTCAAGTGTTTAGAAACCCCTTCGGCTCAGTTTCGAGGCTGTGCTGACGAAAGTTCATATGCCACTCAATAAACCAATCATCACAATATAAAACAATTTAATATTCACTAACAAATACGCTCTCATAGCTATTATTACACTCAAACTCATTCTAGAGTACTGCTGACTCTATCTCTAATGAGTAATACCCAACAGAACCATGGTTGTCGCTTAACCATCAGCTCCGATACCAAATGTAACAAACAGGGATTTTCGTTCTTCGAAAATCCGACATCGATACTCACTTTATCGACTGCCGAGAAATCAAAGGCCGAAAACCGAGATGTTATGGGTTTTAAAAAGAAAAGAAAAGAAAGAAGAGAGAAAAAGAAGAAAGAAAAAGAAAAATAGAGGGAAAAGAAGATAGACAATTTTTTAGAAAACAGAGAATTAGAAAAACAGAAGATAGAAAATTTTAAAAATAGAACATAGAGAAGAAGGAACAACAGAACAACAACAGAATCTCACAATTCGCAGCGGAACAACATATAATAATAAATGAATAATCTTTAAACCACGAACTATATCAGTTATTACATTACATTTCATTTCATTACATCATATCATCAGAGTGTACAACATCATACAACAACAAACAGTGCAGCGGAAAAAGAAATACTATATAAACTAGTAATACGCCATGCCATCCAGCTTGCCTCCAGCAACTCCAGAATATCCAAAATATCCTGATAAACCTAACTCTTAACTGCCCGTGTGGAAAATTGGTGGGCACCCAGAGTTTAGGAAGGAAAACAATAAACTCCGAGTCAGTCATGTGACTGGTGTGAGAACTCAAAATAGTTTATTTAACTTTAAAATCAAATAGAGGAATATTTTTAAATCAATTCGCAATGCTTTTAAAAATGAGACTACCATAAGGCCTCCCGCACACACACACATGCAAACGCAGAATCGGAGGAGATTTCTCCTTATGATAGTCAAAGATGCTTGATACGCATTTAAAATAATATTTGATATTATTATTAGTGCATAGTGTAGAGGAAAATCATTTCGAAAATAAAGATATAAATCTTAGCCAACATACGACCATTATCGTATGCCTACTATAGCTACTATCCAAACAGTGGTGACCACCATAAGTGAATAGCAGGTTCTACAACTAATACCGTAAAAGTTTCGTATTGGGAATTGGATTTCCAACAAATGGTCAGGCCAAGGAACTTCCCATTGCCACATGAGAATGCCTCTGGATGGACATCCCCGAGAACCAAACCGGATCTCTACCAACACAAGGCCGGGTTACTCCTAACTGAGTAACAACTGACCGAATATGCCATCCCCCGGTCCTTTGGGACCTTTTCACCGAGCGCTCGTAATCAATTCACACAATCATAACAAAGTGTTTTCAACATGAGTAAGTATCTGGGCTCCATACCATGATACCACCCTTTTCCAGAAGGAAATGGACACATCCTAAAGGGTGCTACCCCTCATAACCTTGCTGCTTCTTTCCTGTTTTGACCATTCACGGTGTGTGAGGCTCGACGAATTCACGTCCACAAAAACATACTTTATACAAAAGCCATGCTTTGGGTCAACAAATGATCAACACAATGATCACAAGGATAGACGATCAAATAAACGATCCTATCACAAATAATCAACACAATGATCATTTCAGCATCACTCAGCATGTCACATTACCAAATTGGGAATATATCGCTGATAACATTCAACTACATAACCTCTGAGCTCGTACGTCTCAGAGAAGGGTGTTAAGCTAAAAGAATAAATTCTTCGCCACCAACAGAAATATATTTGAAAGAAATCGGCTTTATATCTCAACTTGTAATGTCAGACATACAATCCATACAAGTCTGTTCCGGGCTCGAACAGAACCGAAGGCACTTACAAAGAAGTCCTTGCAATCCGGATATTCACAATCCTAATCGGATTCACCATCACATATGGAGAACTCAATACCGTAGCTACTCGGTGCAGAGTCAATCGATAGTTCATCCTATCGCTTTCGCAAATATCCGGTCTTCAACACCGATCTTCTAATGCGATTCACAACGACGTATCACATATTCGGAGTGGGTTATACGACCCCATGGTCCTTTCCCGGTTAACCCGAATAGTGAGCGCTTATTCAAAAATAAGTGTGCATTCACATTCAAACAAATCACATCAATTACCCATTCAAAGGGAAATATTGATAGTCGGTTATTGAACTATCAATGGATATGCACACATCACCAGTTTCCAAATAATTTTCCAAATTATTTATTTTCCAAAAATATCTTCACTAGATATTAAATTTCAATACCTCAAAAATAAATCAACATTTATTTTTAAACAAATTCTTCTTTTCATTTATAAATTCCATAATGAATTTATATTTCAAAATATTCATGAATATACGATTTCAAGTATCCATTTTCAATTTATCTTCAAAAAGATAAATTCTAATTATTCACTTCATATTGGAAAACATTTCCATACTTATTAAATAAGTAATTCACAATCTTTTATTTTCAACACTTAGAAAATATTCAATATACTTAAACCGAATTAAGTATATATTTCTTTCTTTAAGGAAATCATTCACTTAACATATTTATTTGGGCCAAAACGAATGTTGCGTAAAACATCGTTACGACAACCCAAAATCACTAGCATAGGGATTCGAAATTAAAAATAGATATATAAATCCCAATACTATTCAAAACATTTCCTTTCGGAAATCATTTACTATAACAACAGTGTTATAGTCCACTATTTCCTTTTATTTCTCGAAAACGTCTATTTCAACAATAAATGTTGAAATCTATGGTTTCGAATCACAACACCTTTTAAAACATCGTTAGATCGTTTTAATTCTATTTAAAACATTCACATTCTAAACAATTTCTTTAACGTGTTATTCACTGTTCAAAAACGTGAATAAACTACGTTAACAAAACTTCATCATTTCTATTCACTTTAACTTAAAGGATTATTCACTGTCTAAAACGTGAATATAACTCCATTTATAAGTTATAACAATTAACTTATCAAAATAAGTCGTTTGCGGATTTATAAAACAACGTTTATAAATTCCGTTTCTTTTTATTTATAAAAACTTCCTTTTTATAAATTCCTTTGTTAACCTATTTGATTTCATATCTCAATTATAAACTAAAAGTTCATATTATAAGTCAATTGCTTGTAAAACGATTATTTTACAAAATCGTTCATTTAACTTCCCAAATTATTAATCTTAACTTATAAGATTGTTTATTTATCCAAAATTCATTCTTTCGATAACTTTATAAATTTTATAAACCTATTGCTTATAAAATTTCATTTATAACTTCACAGTTTATAATTTCATAAATTTCATTCATTTAGGAAATTCATTTTCACTACATTCAAACACTTATAAAAACTCGTTTTATAATGTCCATAATTCAATTTATAAATATCCATTTATAAATCTCTTAATATAAATTAATTTATATTATTCTTTTAAACGTCTTTAAATTCCTTTAAAATTTCATCATTTTCTTGATTTATAAAATAATCAAATTTTATAAATCTTATATTCAAACTTTTAATAATAAACTCAAAAATCCAGTTTAAACTATTTTATAAAATCATTGGTTCATATTTCTCAAAAACCAGCTTTTAACTATATTTCACAAAAACCATAATTTTATAACTTTAAAAATTATAACGTTTATTTATTTATAATGGATCAATTCCAAAAATATAGTATATTTTCAAAAATCACTTTAAAACCATTTTAAAATCCCAAAATCTGGGTCCAATGATGCTACACACCAAATAGTCAATCACGAGTAACAACGATATCATATATCGATATGATAATCCATCAAATATCAAAATATCTGAAATAAAATAAATACTGTTGAGGAATCCAGTTGGATCCCTCCAACCTGTTTCCTGCATCCAAAAACATTAGCACAATACCAATTTCGCTCCAGTACGAAATTATCGCGGTATATGTTCTTAATAAATATTATCCGCTTAATAACGGCGTAATAGGGTCTCATCCGCTAAACAAAAATGCGGGAAATCAACAACTGCAATATATACATATGCCAATATATATATATTGATATTATATATAATACCAATTTCACTGTTTATGAAATATTCGCGGTATATGTTTTTAATAAATAACATCCGCTTACTAACGGCGCATAATGTCTATTTTAACAATCAATAATTTACAGTCATCATTCAAACATGCATTCAAATATTTTAAATCTAACTATTTAAAATAAAATCGAAACCTATTCGATTGAGTGAGAAGTTCTCACCTTGGTTTTATTTCCGTTTTAGCGATTTATTTTGAATAAAATTAAACGGACGTTTAATTTTACCCAAAATTCTCACTAACTCCAAACGACTCCAAACCAAATCCATCGCGTAGTGCTCGTCCATACGATTCCAACGCAACTGAGTTTGCATTTTTTCGACCTCGTATGAAAAAGATACGAATTTTTGAAGTTACACGTGTTTATATACATAGATTTATAACATAACTTTAAAAATTTAAACCCACATCACATATGGACCGTTAGATCACCATGCTATGAATCCAGGCCGTCCTACCCCTCCATCTTCATCACGTGAATGCTCCAGGTCGTGCAAAATTTGAGCCGAACCCATCATGTTGATTTTAGGGTTTAATATTGCACTCTCATCGCTCAACTAGAATTCGATCGGGATACACCAACGCGAAGCACTCCTCCTCCACCATGTTCGGCCCTAGGGGTTTGATACTCGGCCATCCCTGTAGCCTTGGAACGCGTGCATGACCTGATGAGAATGGCCCCACTTATCTCCCAATTTATAGCTCCATTCGCGATCTCCACCGTTGATCTCGTAGCTCTCGTCGTGCTCTATAACTTTCGTGTTGAACACTTTGGCTAATTCTTGATGGATTGAGAGAGATCGAGAGATGAGTGTTGAGCATTTCTGGCCCTTCAATTATAAGTGGCGGCTAGCTTATGAAATTAGGGTTTGGAATGATTTTTTTATCAATTTATGAAGAGGTAGGGGCTATTTATAAGGCACGAGCGACACTATTCATCCCGGAAATTCCGAACTCCGATTTAGACGCCGTAACCAGCGTACCTAGGGTTTATCCCGCGTTCCGGACACAATGGAACAGGTTTCGGAAGCTAATTCGGAAGTATGTGCGAGTTATGGCTACAAACGCTCAGTTTAAATTAAACCGATTTAAGCGATTTTCTAGGCGTTTTAATTTGTACCGGACAAACGGTAAATCCAATGGACTTGAAATTTGAAACCTTACAATAATATCACATTACGGATCTGATGAAACTGGTTTCGTCGAAATCCGAGACTTTTTGAAAAATGGCTATTTTGACTCGCCAAATTTAAATTAAAAATAATTCGATGCGTTTCGAGCTGTCACGATCAAACGATAGCTCCGATTGACACGAAAATTGAAATCCGGTAATAACTAACTATTACGGATCCAATGGAACTGGTTTCGTTCAATTCTGAGACTGTTCAAAAATTGGCTATTTTACAGTCGATTATTAAATATTAAAATATTCAATTTTCACAAATTAACTTTTAATTCGATTTTAAAAGTTCTAAAATATTTCTATAACTCCAGTATGATTAAATAAAATTTTCCAAATTATTTTCAATCATTTTTAACTCAATTTTTAATTATTTCCATAATTTAACATATTAAATTATTGTTTTAATTATCTAATTAAATCCAAAAATTCAAATAAAAATTTATTTGACTTAAAAATTCACTTATTAACATTTAAAATTAATTAAATATTCAAATTTAAATTAATAAAAATTCTGGGTCGTTACAAAACGTATACCACGAATATTTCATACTTTGTGAAATTGGTATTATTTATGTACTTGGAATTGACTTCCCGCATTATATAGCGGATGAGACCCTATTGTGCCGATTATTAAGCGGATAATATTTTAAATCCCATATACCGCGATAATTTCGTACTTGAACGGAATTGGTATTGTGCTAACATCTTTGGATGCAGGAAAACAGGTTGGAGGGATCCAACTGGATTCCTCAGCAGTATTTATTTGATTATGGATATTTTGATATTCGTTGATTATCATATCGATATATGATGTCGTTGTAGTCGTGATTGACTATTTGGTATGTAGCATCATTGGACCAAATTTTGGAATTTTAAAAGGATTTTTAAAGTGATTTTTGAAAAGTATACGTTCATAAAATATTTTTGGAATTGATCCATTATAGATAAATAAACGTTATAATTTTAATGTCATAAAAATTATGATTTTTGAGAAAAATAGTTAAAAGATGATTATTGAAAATATGAGGTTAATGATTTTATAAAATAGCTTAAATTGGGATTTCTGAATTTATTATAAAAAATTTAAATATAGGATTTATGAAATTTGATTATTTTATAAATCAAAGAGAATGGCGAAATTATAAAGGACTTTAAAGAGGTTTTGAAATAATAATATAAATTGATTTATATAAGAGATTTATAAATTGATACTTATAAATTAAAATATTTGAATTATAAAACGAGTTTTTATAAGTGTTAGAATGAATTGTAAATGAATTTCATAAATTAATGAAATTTATAGAACTATAAACGATGAAGTTATAAATGGAATTTTATAAGCAGTAGGTTTATAAAATTCGTAAAGTTATTTGAAGAATAGATTTGGGTAAATTAATGGATCTTATAAGTTATAAGATTTATAATTTAGGAAGTTTAAAAGAACGATTTTTGTAAACAAATAAATTATAAGCATTTAACTTATAATATGGACTTTCGGTATATAATTGAGTTATAAATCGAATAGGTAATAAAGGAGATGTATAAAAGGAAGTAGTTATAAAATAAATAGAAATGGAATTTATAAACATTGTTTTATTAATCCGCAAATGACTTATTTTGATAAGTAAATGGTTATAACTTATTTATGGAGTTATATTCACATTTTAGACAGTGAATAATCCTTTAAAATAAAATGAATAGAAAGGATGAAATTGGTTAACAAGGTATATTCACGTTTTTGAAAGTGAATAATATGTTAAAGAAAATGTTTAGGATGTGATGTTTTAAATAAAATTAAAACAATCTGACGATGTTTTTAAATGTGTTGAGATTCGAAACCATAGATTTCAACATTCATTTTTGAAATAGACGTTTTCGAGAAATAGAAGGAAATGGTGGACTATAACACTGTTGTTATAGTAAATGATTTTCGAAAGGAAATGTTTTGTATAGTATTGGGATTTATGTATCTATTTTAAATTTTGAATCCCTATACTAGTGATTTTGGGTTGTCGTAACGATGTTTTACACAACATTCGTTTTGGCCCAAATAAATATGTTCAAGAGAATGGTGTCCTTAAAGAATGAAATATATACTTAATCTCGATTTAAGTATATTGAATATTTTCCAAGTGTTGAAAATAAATGGATTTGAGAATTACTTAATAAGTAAGTATGGAAATGTTTTCCAATATAAAGTGAATATTTTGAGAATTCATCTTTTTGAAGATAAATTGAAAATGAATAATTGAAATCGTATATTCGTAGATATTTTGGAATGTAAGTTCACTATGGAATTTATAAAAGAAAGAGGAATTTGTTTAAAAATAAATATTGATTTATTTTTGAGGTATTGAAATTTTATATCTTGTAAAGATATTTTTGGGAAATAAGTAATTTGGAAAATTATTTGGAATCTGGTGATGTTGTGCATATCCATTGATAGTTCAATAACCGACTATCAATATTTACCTTTGAATGGGTATTTGTTGTGATTTGTTTGAATTTGAATGCCACACTTATTTTTGAATAAGCGCTCACTATTCGGGTTAGCCGGGAAAGGACCTTGGGGTCGTATAACTCATTCCGAGTATGTGATACGTCGTTATGGATTGCATTTGAAGACCGGTGTTGAAGACCGGGTATTTGCGAGAGCGATAAGATGACCTGTCGATTGACTCTGCACCGAGTTGCTCCGGTATAGAGATCTCCATATGTGATGGGGAATCCGATCAGGATTGTGGATATCCGGATTGCAAGGACTTCTTTGTAAGTGCCTTCGGTTCTATTCGGGCCCGGAACAGACTTGTATGGATAGTATGTCTGACATTACAAATTGAGATATAAAGTTGATTTCTTTCAAATACATTTCTGTTGGTGGCGGAGAATTTATTCTCTTAGCTTAACACCCTTCACTGAGACGTACGAGCTCAGAGGTTATGTAGTTGATGGTTATCAGCGATATATTCCCAATTTGGTAATGTAACATGCTGAGTGTTGCTGTGAAATGATCATTTGTGATAAGATCATTTGTTTGATCGTTTATCTTTGTAATCATTTCATGATCATTTGTTGACCCAAAGCACAGCTTTTGTATAAAGCGTGGCTTTGTGGATGAGACTTCGTCGAGCCTCACACCTCGGAATGGTCAAAACAGGAAAGATGCAGCAAGGTTATGATGGGTAGCTCCCTTTAGGGTATGTGCATTTCCTTCTGGAAAAGGGTGGTATCATGGTATGGAGCCCAGATACTTACTCATGTTGAAACACTTATTATTTTGGTGTGATGTTTACTACGAGCACTCGGATAAAGGTCCCAAAGGACCGGTGGATGGCATACTCGTGTCAGTAGTTACCCAGTTATGGGTAACCCGACCTTGTGTTGGCAGAGATCCGGTTAGGTTCTCGGGGACGTCCTTCCAGAGGCGTTCTCATGTGGCAATGGGAAGTTCCTTGGCCTGACCATTCATCGGAAATACAAAGAAACAATACGATCTTGTACGGTTTTAGTTGTAGAACCTATCATTCACTTATGGTGGCGCCCCATTGTTTGGATGGTAGCTATAGTAGGCATAAGTGCGGAATGCCTATGCTGGCTAAGATTTATATCTTTACTTTCGAAATATTTTCTACACTATGCACTTGTAATAATATCAAATGTTCTTTTTAATGCGTATCAAGCATCTTTGACTATCATAAGGTGAAATCTCCTCCGATTCTGCGTTTGCATGTGTGTGTGTGCGGGAGGCCTTATGGTAGTCTCATTTTTAAAAGCATTGCGAATTGACTTTAAAAATATTCCTCTATTTTGTTTTCAAAGATAAATAAACTGTTTTGAGTTCTCACACCAGTCACATGACTGACTCGGAGTTTATTGTTTTCCTTCCTAAACTCTGGGTGCCCACCAATTTTCCACACGGGCAGTCAAGAGTTAAGGTTTATCAGGATATTCTGGAATGCAGGAGTTGCTGGAGGCAAGCTGGATGGCATGGCGTATTACTTGTATATAGTATTTCTTTTCCGCTGTTTGTTGCTGTTGTTGTACACTATGATAATGATGATGTAATGTAATGTATAAAATGTAATAACTGAAACAGTTCTTTGTTTAAAGATTATTCATTTATTATTATACGTTGTTCCGCTGCGAATTGTGAGATTCTGATGTTGTTCTGTTGTTTTCTGTTCCGTTCCGTTCTATTTTCTATCTTCTTATCTCTTCTTCTACCTTTTTCTTTTTCTTAAACAATGAGAATTCGTATTTCTGTTCATCTTGAGTTAATCTATGGAGATTAGTGTATATTCAAGGAGTATGGATTTGCGGGTCCTCACAAGTGGTATCAGAGCATATGGTTAAGCGACAACCATGGTTCTGTTGGGTATTACTCATTAGAGATAGAGTCAGTAGTACTCTAGAATGAGTTTGAGTGTAATAATAGCTATGAGAGCGTATTTGTTAGTGAATATAAAATTGTTTTATATTGTGATGATTGGTTTGTTGAGTGATATATGAATTCTGGTCAATACGAGTAATTAATGTTGTTGATAGGGATCTCTAAACACTTGTACAGAACAATTCGACACAGTATTGTTTTAAAATGGGTAAATGAAATAATTTTACCTTGATTATATTTTATATATAAAGGAATAATTTTTCAGAATTATTAAAGTGTACATAAGTGGATTGTTTAGTTGTTTGAATAATCTAAATTGAAGAATAATCGTATAAGCAAAAGAATTATAAGAATTGAATTATAATTAAAGTGATTTATAATTGCGAAAAAACTTATATATATAAGAAGTGAAACTATATGAATATATATTTAAGAATATGAGTTATAAATAATAAAAATGAGTTTGAATAAGTGATGAAATTTGACTTTAGTAAATCTTAAATAAAAATTTACTTTAGAATTTGGAAGCTGAATTGATTTATAAGTGGGAATTTAAGTTATGTAAAACCAAGTGATGTTTGTAAAATGGAATATAACTTAAGAGATGTTGAATGAAGTTGATTTTGGTATCAAAGTAAATTAATAAAGTTAAGTGGTAGATATGAACTTGAGTTATATAAATGAAATTCAACTTTAGAAATTGAATTAAATTAATGGTTAAGTGTTAATCAATTGAATGTAAATTAAGTTGATATGAAATAATGGATGTAAGTGTTAATTCATTAAAATCTAATGTTATTGGAAGTTGAATAGTTGAATGAAAATCAATTTAATAAAACCAAATTGAATAAATATAAGCAAAGGAATTTGGTTGTAATGAATATACTTTGGTTGTTATATGATTGCTAGTTGATTGTATATAATTCATTAAGTGTTAATGAAATTGAAAGCTAAAGTAATTGAAATCCAATTTGAAGTTAAGTGAATCTTAAATAGAATTGAATTTGATTTGGAAGTGAACCAACTTGAATATGAATTAGTGAATATAAACTAATTGGAAATGAATGTTAGTAAAAACATCCACTGTAAATGAATCAAATGTGATTAAATTGAAAACCCATTTCATTGAATATTAAAGAGAATATGAATGAATATTTATTGGTTATGAATTAGTTGGATGATAGTTGGTTGATGGTTGAATATATATTGCTTTTACTACATTTGCTATGTTGGCATGTATAGTTATTATGTTGCTATGTGTTGTATATCGATACTACTGTCTATATACATGTTTCTCATCTGTTTGTTGAGTGTTTAGTAGGTGCGGATCGCGTTTGCTTCGCATTTGGAGCTCGCTTTCGCGCTATATTAGCTGTATATGCTCGCTAATAAAATATAAGGTACATATCTCGGATTAAATATCGTACTTTTACACTTTTTTCCCTGCAGGATGCCTCATTACTTGATGAGATGTATATTTGTGATATATATACTGTCATTTTTTTTCGGATTGAGCCGCGCAAAGGAGACTATGGAGAATTTGTCCGAAAATTTAAGGTGTTAGAAAAAATTTGAGAAAAATTGGAAAATTTTGAAAACTATAACTTTGATTTGGAATGAAAGTTAAACAATAGTAGTTGTTTTTGAAAAGATAACTAAGTATGATTTGAAAACTTAGTAAAGTATTGTAAGAAGTTTAACTATGGATTTTGGAAAGTTAATGGATTCTGTAACTTTTCTTACTTGGTAATTTCGAGGACGAAATTCTTTTAAGGGGGGAAGTATGTAACGATCTAGAATTTTAATTAATTAAAATTTGAATATTTAATTAAATTTAAATATTAATAAGTGAAATTTATAAGTCGAATAAATTTTATTTCGAATAATTGGATTTAATTGAATAATTAAATCGATAATTTAATATGTGAAAATACAGAAATAATTGAAAATTGGGTATAATATGATTTGAAATGATTTGTAACATTCTATTATATCATATTGAAGTTAGAACGATATTTTAGAACTTTTAAAATCGAATTAAGAGTTTAATTGTGAAAATTGAATATTTTAATATTTAATCGACTAGTGAAATTAACCATTTTTCGAACAGTCTCAGAATTGGACGAAACGAGTTCCATTGGATCCGTAATAGTTTGTTATTACCGGATTTCAATTTTCGTAGCAATCGGAGTTATCGTTTGACCGTGGCAGCTCGAAACGCATCGAAATTGTTTTTAATATTTATTTGGCGAGTTAAAAAAGTCATTTTTCAAATAGTCTCGGATTTCGACGAAACAAGTTTCATCGGATCCGTAATGTGATATTATTGTATGGTATCAAATTTCATATCAATCGGATTTATCGTTTGTCCGGTGCAAGCTAAAACGCCTAGAAAATCGTTTAATCGGTTTAATTTAAAATCGAATGTTTATTGCCATAACTCGCACAGATGACCGAATTAGCTTCCGAAACCTATTCCATTGTGTCCGGAACGCGGGATAAACCCTAGAAATGCCGGTCACCGCGCGTAAGTATGAGTTCGGAAAATCGGATGAATAGTAAATTGGAAATATTTTCTATAAAAGCACGATGTTGTTCACAAATTGGAAAAATAAAATAAATTAGGGTTTTGAAACCCTGGCCGCCATCTCTTAATTCGATGGCCAAAAATAAACGAAGTTTCTTCCACTAATTTTTCAAAATCCGTCACAATTATCGAAATCATCCAACTACAAACTTCTAGATCTAGGAGAGAGCTTCGTATCTATAAGGATATGATCACGAATGGAGGCTCGATGGGGATGATACGAGCCCGCGTTCATCTGCAGTTCACGCGCGTTTTTCAAGGTGAAGAGAGGATCGAGTTTCGTGGTGCTCATGCCAAAGGTAGAGGAGGGTGAGGCGTGTTGGTTGATGATGTTTGATCGCCGGAAAATGGATCGTCGGGGTGGCGATTTGGAGCCCTAGGAGCGGCGGCTTATGGGTTAAATGCAAACGAGGGTTACGCGTTGGGGATGAAGGCATGAGTGCGGCCCTGATGCAATCTCAAAAAAAAAATGAACGGCTGTTGAGAGTAGGATTTGAAAAATTAAAATAAAATTGTTAATTATTTATATTTTTAATTTGTGTAAATGTTTGTAAAGTTATAACTCTTTCATACGAGGTCGAAAACGCACGAAACCAGTTGTGTTGGAATCGTATGGATGAGCACTACGCTATGGAGCTGGTTTGGAGTTGATTGGAGCAAGCGAAAATTTCGGATAAAATTAAACGCACGTTTAATTTTATTCGAAACAAATCGCTAAAACGAAATTGAAATCATGGTGAGAACTTCTCACTCAATCGAAACGGTTTCGATTTTAATTTTAACTAGTTATATTTAAAATTCTTGAATGTATGTTTGAATGATGATTGTTATCTATTGCTTGTTAAAATAGACATTATGCGCCGTTAGTAAGCGGATGTTATTTATTAAAAACATATACCGCGATATTTCATAAACAGTGAAATTGGTATTATTTATGTACTTGGAATTGATTTCCCGCATTATATAGCGAATGAGACCCTATTGTGCCGTCTATTAAGCGGATAATATTTTAAATCTCATATACCGCGATAATTTCATACGGGAACAGAATTGGTATTGTGCTAACATCTTTGGATGCAGGAAAACAGGTTGGAGGGATCCAACTGGATTTCTTAACAGTATTTATTTGATTATGGATATTTTGATATTCGTTGATAATCATATCGATATATGATGTCGTTGTAGTCGTGATTGACTATTTGGTATGTAGCATCATTGGACCAAATTTTGGAATTTTAAAAGGATTTTTAAAGTGATTTTTGAAAAGTATACGTTTATAAAATATTTTTGGAATTGATCCATTATAGATAAATAAACGTTATAATTTTAATGTTATAAAAATTATGATTTTGAGAAAAATAGTTAAAAGTTGATTATTGAAAATATGAGGTTAATGATTTTATAAAATAACTTAAATTGGGATTTCTGAATTTATTATAAAAAGTTTAAATATAGGATTTATGAAATTTGATTATTTTATAAATCAAAGAGAATGGCGAAATTATAAAGGACTTTAAAGACGTTTTGAAATAATAATATAAATTGATTTATATAAGAGATTTATAAATTGATATTTATAAATTAAAATATTTGAATTGTAAAACGAGTTTTTATAAGTGTTAGAATGAATTGTAAATGAATTTCATAAATGAATGAAATTTATAGAATTATAAACGGTGAAGTTATAAATGGAATTTTATAAGCAGTAGGTTTATAAAATTTGTAAAGTTATTTGAAGAATAGATTTGGGTAAATTAATGAATCTTATAAGTTACAAGATTTATAATTTGGGAAGTTTAAAAGAACGATTTTTGTAAACAAATAAATTATAAGCATTTAACTTATAATATGGACTTTCGGTATATAATTGAGTTATAAATCGAATAGGTTAATAAAGGAGATGTATAAAAGGAAGTAGTTATAAAATAAATAGAAATGGAA
This sequence comes from Allium cepa, assembly GCA_030765085.1. Taxonomy (NCBI): domain Eukaryota; kingdom Viridiplantae; phylum Streptophyta; class Magnoliopsida; order Asparagales; family Amaryllidaceae; genus Allium; species Allium cepa. The sequence continues at coordinate 758,368,122 of CM060937.1, read as the reverse complement.
TTTATAAACATTGTTTTATAAATACGCAAACGACTTATTTTGATAAGTAAATGGTTATAACTTATTTATGGAGTTATATTCACATTTTAGACAGTGAATAATCCTTTAAAATAAAATGAATAGAAAGGATGAAATTGGTTAACAAGGTATATTCACGTTTTTGAAAGTGAATAATATGTTAAAGAAAATGTTTAGGATGTGATGTTTTAAATAAAATTAAAACGATCTGACGATGTTTTTAGATGTGTTGAGATTCGAAACCATAGATTTCAACATTCATTGTTGAAATAGACGTTTTCGAGAAATAGAAGGAAATGGTGGACTATAACACTGTTGTTATAGTAAATGATTTCCGAAAGGAAATGTTTTGTATAGTATTGGGATTTATATATCTATTTTAAATTTTGAATTCCTATACTAGTGATTTTGGGTTGTCGTAACGATGTTTTACGCAACATTCGTTTTGGCCCAAATAAATATGTTTAAGAGAATGATGTCTTTAAAGAATGAAATATATACTTAATCTCGATTTAAGTATATTGAATATTTTCCAAGTGTTGAAAATAAATGGATTTGAGAATTACTTAATAAGTAAGTATGGAAATGTTTTATAATATAAAGTGAATATTTTGAGAATTTATCTTTTTGAAGATAAATTGATAATGAATAATTGAAATCGTATATTCGTAGATATTTTGGAATGTAAGTTCACTATGGAATTTATAAAAGAAAGAGGAATTTGTTTAAAAATAAATATTGATTTATTTTTGAGGTATTGAAATTTTATATCTTGTAAAGATATTTGTGGGAAATAAATAATTTGGAAAATTATTTGGAATCTGGTGATGTTGTGCATATCCATTGATAGTTCAATAACCGACTATCAATATTTACCTTTGAATGTGTATTTGTTGTGATTTGTTTGAATTTGAATGCCACACTTATTTTTGAATAAGCGCTCACTATTCGGGTTAGCCGGGAAAGGACCTCGGGGTCGTATAACCCATTCCGAGTATGAGATACGTTGTTATGGATTGCATTTGAAGACCAGTGTTGAAGACCGGGTATTTGCAAGAGCGATAGGATGACCTGTCGATTGACTCTGCACCGAGTTGCTCCGGTATAGAGTTCTCCATATGTGATGGGGAATCCGATCAGGATTGTGGATATCCGGATTGCAAGGACTTCTTTGTAAGTGCCTTCGGTTCTGTTCGAGCCCGGAACAGACTTGTATGGATAGTATGTCTGACATTACAAATTGAGATATAAAGCTGATTTCTTTCAAATACATTTCTGTTGGTGGCGGAGAATTTATTCTCTTAGCTTAACACCCTTCTCTGAGACGTACGAGCTCAGAGGTTATGTAGTTGATGATTATCAGCGATATATTCCCAATTTGGTAATGTGACATGCTGAGTGTTGCTGTGAAATGATCATTGTTTGATCATTTATGATAAGATCATTTGTTTGATCGTTTATCTTTGTGATCATTTCTATGATCATTTGTTGACCCAAAGCACAGCTTTTGTATAAAGCGTGGCTTTGTGGACGAGACTTCGTCGAGCCTCACACCTCGGAATGGTCAAAACAGGAAAGATGCAGCAAGGTTATGAGGGGTAGCTCCCTTTAGGGTATGTGCATTTCCTTCTGGAAAAGGGTGGTATCATGGTATGGAGCCCAGATACTTACTCATGTTGAAACACTTATTATTTTGGTGTGATGTTGATTACGAGCGCTCGGATAAAGGTCCCAAAGGACCGGGGGATGGCATACTCGTGTCAGTAGTTACCCAGTTAGGGGTAACCCGGCCTTGTGTTGGCAGAGATCCGGTTAGGTTCTTGGGGACGTCCTTCCAGAGGCGTTCTCATGTGGCAATGGGAAGTTCCTTGGCCTGACCATTCGTTGAAAATCCAAAGAAACAATACGATCTTGTACGGTTTTAGTTGTAGAACCTATCATTTACTTATGGTGGCGCCCCACTGTTTAGATGGTAGCTATAGTAAGCATAAGTGCGGAATGCCTATGCTGGCTAAGATTTATATCTTTACTTTCGAAATATTTTCTACACTATGCACTAGTAATAATATCAAATGTTCTTTTTAATGCGTATCAAGCATCTTTGACTATCATAAAGAGAAATCTCCTCCGATTCTGCGTTTGCGTGTGTGTGTGTGCGTGAGGCCTTATGGTAGTCTCATTTTTAAAAGCATAGCGAATTGACTTTAAAAATATTCCTCTATTTTGTTTTCAAAGATAAATAAACGGTTTTGAGTTCTCACACCAGTCACATGACTGACTCGGAGTTTATTGTTTTCCTTCCTAAACTCTGGGTGCCACCCAATTTTCCACACGGGCAGTCAAGAGTTAAGGTTTATCTGGATATTCTGGAATTCAGGAGTTGCTGGAGGCAAGCTGGATGGCATGGCGTACTACTTGTATATAGTATTTCTTTTCCGTTGTTTGTTGTTTTTGTTGTACACTCTGATAATGATGATGTAATGTAATGTATAAAATGTAATAACTGATATAGTTCTTTGTTTAAAGATTATTCATTTATTATTATATGTTGTTCCGCTGCGAATTGTGAGATTCTGATGTTGTTCTGTTGTTTTCTGTTCTGTTCCGTTCTATTTTCTATCTTCTTATCTCTTCTTCTACCTTTTTCTTTTTCTTAAACAATGAGAATTCGTATTTCTGTTCATCTTGAGTTAATCTATGGAGATTAGTGTATATTCAAGGAGTATGATTTTGTGGGTCCTCACAGTTACAATTCAAGTACATCAGAGAAAATAGATACAACTCAAACACAACGGAACCACTATATATATCTACTCGTCGAAGACTCCTGCTCCATATCTCCTCCAGAAACTCGTCAAAGAAATCCTGAACACTTGACTACTCATGCGTAATACGAGTACCCAAGAGTTTAATAAAACAGAAAATAAACACTCGGGTCGGACAAGGGTCTGGTGTGAGTAAACGGGTTTAAATGTTGCTTAACTTTAGAAAATCCTTTGAAAAACAAAAGGCATCACGTAAGACTTCCCACACATAAACATGAAAAGTTTTTACCTTACGCTAATCAAAACATTTGATAGGAAATCCAGTGATATTATAATAGTGTCTAGGGTTTTCAAAATAAAACACAGAAATAGCTGGAATGTTTACATCTCACATTCCAACGTAGTTGGGCACAATAAAACCGTACAGGCACTTACTGGATTTTGGATTCCATCAATGGCAGAGCGACTGGGGTACCGCCCATCACAGTACGTGGCCTAGATCACCGTACCGAGGAGTACGCTCGCTCCCCTGCAACACAAGGCCGGAACCATTCCTTACTGAACAGTTCTGAACAAGACCACCCCGGCAGTTCTAGCTAGCAATCGCCCCCACACAGCCGAAATAAAAAGGGACATCTAGACAGAGGTAAATCTAACTCTCCAGTGGGGGCTACCCATGAAGCCTTGCTGCACCTCCCCTGTTTTAGCCATTCCCAGTTGATGAGGCTTGAGGCTGCGATTACCTTTATAGAACACAACACTTAGAATGCTCATCGTCCGTCTGACGATGTGTTGAAAGCATTCAATCCATACAAGTTCGTTCCGTGTTCGAACGAAACCGATGGCACTATCTCGTTGCATTTATTTTGGAATCACCCTCAGAGTCAACCACCATAGCCCTTGCACTCTGAATCACCATCTTGAGCCTATAAGTACTATTCCATCAAACTCATTATGGAATCACCCACAGATTTATACTGACGTATAGTTCTTACACCTCGAGTCTTCACTTGCTCCACTTGGATTAACGACCTAACGTTTAATTGGATTCGATGTGGTTGATGTGAACGTAAATGTGCATATTTTTACTACCATATTTATTTTTTTAAATTAAATAAATGATCATATTGGATTTTAACTTGTTTAAACCAAAATTCATATTATTTGAAATTGTCACATATTCATCTTCATCAAGGGGTAAAATGGTCATTTTTGTGCATATATTAATTTGAGAAAATTTAATTGGAAATTTTATATTATTTTGTAGGAAATTACACTCAATTACAAGTGGTTTCATGAAGGAATATGCATGTACAAAGAAGATACAAAAGAATGAAGATGGAAATAATTCAAAGTGAAGAACATGGAGGACCCCACCTACCCACTACCTTAATGTACAAATTAAAGGCTAATGCACATGCTAAAAGACATTTAAAGCTTCATGTACATCTAAGTGGGGGATTATTAAAGCTAATGATAACTTGGCCACCACACTTCCTCCAAGGGCATTTTGGGTACTCCCCAAAAATATCTAACTTGTATAAATACCCCTTATGTTTCATGTAACCCTCTTCCTTAGGCCATCTCTCTTCTCTTAGTCTCTCTTAGGCCTTCTTCTCTTTAGTTTAGTTAGATCAAAAATAAAATGAAAGCTCCGCTTTCTCTTTTCATGGCTACTTAGCCATTTTTATTTTCATGTAATTTTCCTTTTTTTTATGTTATCAATACATGCTCTTTCCTTTTACATGCCTCTTTTTATGTTGTAGTGTAGATCTTTTTTTTTATGCAAGTTAATTAGCTTATCTTTTCATTTTTCTCTCTTTTTCCTCTTCATTTTGCTTTCATGTTGTTAGCTACATTTGTTAATAAAGTGACGATATGAGAAGCTAAACCCCTTCAATTTAGGGGTAATGAAGCTCTCTAATTAATGTACCTTCAACATTTTGTCAATTCATGCTCTCTTTTTGTGCTTAATGAGAATGATTGAAGTGGTTTAATTTGTTGTCTTTGCTTTGAATTTGATAGTCTATATTGTTGACACCAAATAGGCTATGCTTAAACAATCACTAACACAAATGCCTCTTCATGAATATATGATTATGGCATAAGAAAGTGATTTGAAATTAAAATTTGATGGTCTATGTTTCTAATCAATAGTTAATAGGCCATACTTAAAATAGATTTCATTTTCATTTGCTTTGTCAAGTTTCATGAAAGTTAGTAAGTATTTTAAGGGGTGTGTTATAGTTTGATGACTTATGTTGGCTAATTAATAGCTCAAATATGTCATACTTATGATAAACACATCAATTAAAACCCTAATGACCATAAAAGAGAGACCATGATTTCATGTGTTGAACTACATGATCTAGAGAGTGGATTTATTCTCTAAATTGACATTTAACTCTCATATTTGCATTTCTTTTCTTTTTGTTAGTTAGTTCATTTTCTCATTTTTCTAGCTTAAATACACTCTCGACTTTAGTATAATTTGATTGAGTAGGAAATTTAAATCATCAATTCCCTGCGGATCGACCCGTATTCGCCACGTGCTACATTCGTACACCGTGCGCTTGCGGTAAATTTTATTTCAAAATTCGTTCGACGGTTTTCTAAACCGATAGAATTCAGTCGACGAACAAGTTTTTGGCGCCGTTGCTGGGGAATTGCTTTTGAGTTTATTTTCTATTCTTCGAATTATTATTTTTTGATTTTTGTGTCTTATTTTGTTTTGTGTGTTAACTTTCATAATAATAAAAAAATTGTTTGTTAGTTTGTATGTTTGTTGTGTGACTTGATTCTTGTTTTCCTGTTGTTCTTCTCTTTGCATCTCTAAAAAAAAGAGTACACAATTTCATTAAAAAAATGTTTACATTTCATTAGCTCCATTTGAAACTGTGTGCATTGCATTTCTTGTTTCTACACTCTGTTTGCATTTGATTTCTTTTGCGTTTTGTTTTCATATTTCTGTTACATCTTAAGTGTAAAAAAAAACATTTATGTTCTTGTTCTCCTCCACATTCTTCTCAACCATCTCCTTCACTTCATCACCATACAAAGCAGTTCAAAACAAAGCCATCACGCCTCGACATCATTAGTTCACCACCAAACATATCAAAACCATATCAGAACCTTCAAAACCACTCAGTCATACATCAAAACCTCATACAAATCAAGTGCAGCTATAAACAGGAACCTCATCTACCAAACTACTTCAGTCATCACAGTAGTGTCATAACAATTTTGACAGCAAACCACCGAACACTTCAACTATAACCACTGTAACCCCCAGCCGTGAACCAAAGCCTCATTACAGCCCCTTCAACTTCATAACCAAACACTCCATACCAACCATCCACCTTCTTCCCTCTCCACTACATCAGTGCACACAGTGTGCATAGTTGCTTCTGCTCAACCATACCACTGCTCATTCCTATTCACCTTCCACTCAGCTGTGTATATATCACCAGAGCATCAGCCTTCCACCACTCCATCATTCAACTGTCACACTCCCCCATCAACACATACCACTTGATCCCCTTATCACAATTCATTCTCTACTTCACACTATAGTTCAATATTCAAAATTCCATTACTCTATACTGTCGACACTCTACACAAACTGCGACAAACTTCTCAAGCAAACAACAACCATCCTTCACCGACATCCAGATTCCATCAATCACCTTGCCATCCGCCTTTCAATCGACTATTGCACTCAAACATCACTTCCTACGACAATTCACTAAACATAAAACGGTGCACATATCCCACTGATACACTCCTTCAACTCGAGCCCATTGTTGCCTGATCACCGTGAACAACTTCATTCCATATTGTAGGATCTAGATTAACCCTAGAGGGGGGGTGAATAGGGTTATAGCAAATTTTCTCGAATTAAACACAGAAATATAATAGCAGAAATAAATATGCTGAAAAGTAAATCACACACAAAATTTACCCAGCTTCGGCAACCCCTGCCTACTGCTGCATTCACAGATTTCTATTAGAATTAAACAGTATCACGCTTACAAACACTCTACTAGACTCGCAGACCCTTTTGCTCCCGCTCACAAACACTCTACTAGACTCGCACACCCTGCTCCCGCCTATAGAGTTTCGCTCACTCGCAAACACTGCTCCCGCCTATAGAGCTTTGCAAACTCGCACACCCTGCTCACTGAACTAATTCATAATAGACAATCTGACACTACCTAAACCTAGGTGATGATTTACCAAGATTCTTCGATTCGTAAAATAAAAAACAATAATTAAGAAACAGTAGAAAATAACCCTAAAAACTAATTAATATAATAAAGCCTTAAATTAAAAATAAAACCCCCTTTTTTTTTTAATAAGACCGGCCCACTCCCTTATTTCACCCGATCCTTTTGTCTCGTTCGTGAGAATAATGGCGGCTTCGTCCTGTTTAGGGCTTCGTTCCCTTTGTTCCAGTTAGGGCTTTGGCTCTTTGTTCCAATTAGGGCTTCGGTTTCTTCAATTGATCTGAGATATGTTGCCCTAGCTCGCTACTTCTCTGATGGTTGACTATTGCTCGTTTTGCAGTTGCTCGATCGAGTTCGTTGTTTGTGAATTCGGTATGTACTGTCTCCTTTTGCTTTACTAAGTTGATACTTGAACTCGATGATTATTTTGTCAATGATGATTGGGCTTATATAGGATTCGAAATCCTATTTTTGCGTTCGTATTCGTTCATTTGAATTTGTCTTCGTTCGTTCGATCTTGTATTGATGCACGAGATTTCACTGACTTGTTCATATTACTTGAATAACACGGTATTGATTTGATTTCGTGGTCAATTTGCTTGGCTATCACGGTGAACACTTGTTTGACTTTGACAATACTGATTTCGTGAATTTTCACTTTGTTGGCTTGTTCATCATTGAATTTGCGATTCACTGTCACTTCGGCCTTGATACTGAGTGTTTACTTCGGCCATTTGATTTTCTAAACTTCTGGATATTGTGGGATGCCGTCTCCATTTGGTTGTTGCAGTATTCATTGTTGTTGTGTTCCTCACTGATGCATTGTTGTAACTCCATCTTGACTTGGGCTTTTTCACTGTAACAGATGCTACACTTGTTCATGTATATATTACTTTGTTTCACTGGTGGCCTATGTGCATGCTTCACTGTTCTTTGCATTTGTTCATATGAGTGTGCTCACTGTTGTTTGTACCTATGCATATATGTATACTGAGTTTGCATTTGATCTTGATCATACTTCGGCCTTGGTTTTATTGCTATAGCATGCACTCGACTCTGTAGTTGTAACTGGACATTTGAGTTTGTTGCATTTAGTTGCTGTTGTCTGCACTTGCTTGAGTTTCACTGCCATAAGTCGTGTTGTTGCATTGTACTTGCCTGTTGCACTCTGGTCTGTCCACTGCAGTTTGTGTCTTGCCACTGACTTGCTGTTTCGACATGAGTTTGATATTGTCACAGCTCTATATAGTTTGGAACTGTGTCATGGTGATGCATTCTTGAGTTTGACACTGTATTTTGTTGTTTGCATTATTTGTTGTTGTGTCACTGATTTTGGGGCTGCTGTATTACTTTGGTTCATTTTCATGTTTGTTGCAGTCCATATTCTTTTGTGTCTGCACTTGTGAACTTTGTGGTTTTGAGCATTTGCACATTTGTTCACCTGCACTGTTGCCTTGTTGACTGCATCACCATACTCTCTGTTTTGATTCATATGTTCATGTTTTTGCAGTCTTCATGACTGTACTGTTGCAGTCAAGTTGTATTCATGTACACTTGTGGCTTGAACTTGATTCACTTCATGTTGTTGTTTGGACATTGTTTGAATTTGCAGTGGTGCATTGTCTTTGCATTCCATGTTGCATGCAGTCTCAGCTCCATTCTGGTTTCTTCCCTGATCTTGCTGTGACATTTTGTTGCATGAGTTACTTCCATTTTTCATGTATCTGCTGGTTTGTACTGTGACTCGAGTTTTCACTGTCATAAGTCGTGCATGTGTGTTGCAGTTGTTTATATGCACTTCATCACTTCAGTATTGCATTGTTTTCACCTCTGGCCTGTTTTAGTTTGATTGTGTTCATATACACTACTGCCTTGAGTTGAATCCGTGTGTTATTTGGGTTTGACCTTGTGCTGATTTCTGTGCTTTTGTTTGATTTTTGCACACGAGTTGGCGAGGCAGTGCACACGTGTATGAACGTACACGTGTGTATTGCAGCCACTTATGATTACCTGTCCCTGTAATATCTATGTGCACGACTTTGTGATGAATTCAAGTGTGAATGATGACGAACAACCCAAATAACTGAGGCAAATCATATTTTCAAAAATCGTATTTCATTTTATATTGCAAAAATATTTCTTTTTCAATTTTACTGCGTTAGTGAATATTTTTGCAGATTTCTCATATGCTGGATTCAAACTGGAATGCAGTTGAAGACAAGATACGAGTGTGAGTGATATGTAGTGAGGTTATCAATGTAAAAATATTTGTGATGTAATCGTGATGTAATCAAAAATGTATATGTATAGTAAGAGCATGAATTTGTACTATTCAAGATTGTAATAAAGTTGTATAGTTATAGTGAGAGATTGAAATTGTACTATTCAAAATTGTAATAAATATTTGTTTGAATAAAAATTTCCGTTTGAATTCAAAATCTGTTTAACTTGTTCTGTTTGAATTCAAATTCGAATTCTGTGTAATTTAATTTTATTCAACAAATATTTATTTAATATATGAAAAAACAAAATAGTACATTACCAAATACATACTATTCAAAATTGTAATAAATATTTGTTTGAATAAAATTTCTGTTTGAATTCAAAATCTGTTTAACTTGTTTTGTTTGAATTCAAATTCAAATTCTGTGTAATTTATTTTATTCAACAAATATTTATTTATTCTATGAAAAATAGTACATTAACAAATACATTTAAATAAATGTATATATGTTTATTATCATCAAACAAAAATCATATAGCACAAAGCGCATATTCAACAATCTCCCCCTTTTGATGATAACAAACATATATTTAAGATTTTGAATATATTAAATGTATTTGATAATTTCATTTGCTCCCCCTATTTGAATGCTTCCTTTTTATGTGATGCTCCCCCTACATATGTGGCTCCCCCTACATATATGCATACAAATAAAAATATGTAAATGAGCCTATATGCAAATTGAAAGTTATTTGACCTTTGCTTGATTCTATTTGACAAAATCTTAACTTTTCTCTCCCCCTTTTGTTATCAGCAAAAGAATAATAGTGTTATAAAATAGGGATGAAGTGATAGACATGAATCAAACATTTAACTCAATTAAATATAAATATCAAATCTCAATAAAACTCAAACAAAAATCATAATTACCCTTGTCAAGCGCATATTCCACTTTCAGAAGTGATGGGGATAGAATCATCAAAAATCATACAATTCTGTCTATTTGTGGTATATTTATTTCAGGAAATTTGAATATCTACTAACCATGCATAACCGTTAGGACTTTTAAATGAGATTAGTAGTATTCACAATTTTTTTTTTATTTAAAAAATGAAATCAAGTATCTTCTAATCACGCATGACCGTGAGGACTTTTAAATGGGATTAGAATCAACTTGTCTATTTGAATCAATTAATTTTGATATCCGTTCCATACATGCATAACCGTGAGGACTTTTAAATGAGCATGGAAGCACATAATCAAAAATCCAAGTAATTCACCCATGCATAACCGTGAGGACTTTTAAATGAGAGTGAATACTTTGGATATTTATTTTTAATTGCTGAATATAATAAGTTGAAGCACAAATAATTTCCTTCACAGATTTAAAGATATTGAAGAACAAATGATTTCCTTTGTAAACTACCACAAATTTACATACTAAATATGATCTTGAAGAGTGATGACCGATAGAAAGATGATAGAAATAGAAATGGTCATGGAATTATTACCCAACAAAAAGTTTTTATAACTCTTGTTATGAAATTCTAAAGAAATTTTCTAATTATACTTTCTCGAGTTATAATATATGATAAATATCAACACTCATCTCTTTTTCAATCACTATTCATCTTTTCGATAATCAAAGAGAGTTAGATTAGTCAAAAATTTGTCATTTAAAATCAAATTAAACATTATAAAATCAATTTTTCAAAAATGATTAATCTGTAAATATGGTCAAACATGATTTTCTCGAGGGGGTTTTATAAGAAAATTTTCTACTAATTGAAAATTATTTCAAATGAAAAAATATGCAGATATTTTCTTTTAAAAAAAACGATGCAGCAAATGAATGTTAAAAAAAAAAATTAATCACCTTCCACTAGTAATTTTTCTATCAACTATATTACCAGTGTAATCTGCATCTGAATTTAAATTTCACTCAATATTCACTCGTTGAACCATGAAGTGTGCACCAAAAATTTCAAACATAACATCATTCTTTTGAATTTGAATTTAAGCCGTGTTAACACTCAAACAAATATCATGATGTTAATTTCAGAAACCATAGAATAAACAATTATATTCATGAGTAATCAACAGTCAATCAACATCATAATTATTTCAAAAACAATTTCTTAAAATCCTTTTTCTCATGAATTTGAAATCATGCAAATTTACAAGCAGTGACCAAAATATATCTATATGTAGCATGAGTAATCAAATACCATCATTTGACCGAACAAATTTATATGGATTAGTTCAAAGTTGAAAATCTGATTGGTCATCGATTAAGCACAAATCAATGTCATAAATAAGAACAAGTCAAAAAATTTCTTAAAATCCTTTTTACAATTTTTTAATAGAATTCATTAGGATTTTAAGTTGAAGCCATAGAAGAAACCATGAATATAGATTTAGCCAAAAATATTATCGTCAGTCAATAAAAACACCATTAGCAATCCAAATTAATCGATATAAAGTATTTCAAGGATTGTAGTGTTTTTGGCATAAAAGCATAATTGGCCAACAATTTTGAAAAAATCAAAATCAAAATCATCATCTTTTATTCATCTCAATATTGGCTGATTTTGATTTAGAGTATGGTGCAGATAATCACATTTAAAAAACAATTACCTGTTTTACCTTTACAATAATTTTTCGTGATTGCCCATTGTGATTCTGTCTCCTTTATACTAGGCTAAGGAACTTTGCTTTGTCGCCCGTTGTGTTTCTGGAACAGCCGAAATCCAGAGAACACTGTTGTTGTTCCTTAGCCTGCCACCACACCTACACTATAAAAGATTTATGTGACCTATTTGTTTTTATAGGTCCATTGTTGTTAGTGGCAGAATATGAAAAATATGTTTTTGGAGACTCAAAACTAATTATATTTGTTCCTTTTGGCACCCAAATTTGTTTGACTTTCAAGGATTTTATATTTGTGCCTTTTGGAACCCAAATTGGTATAGTTTTCACGTGTTTGGGTCTATACCAACAATTATTTCGATTATGTCCAAATTTTTTGCAAATAGAGCACATTAAGTTGACTTGATTAAATTTTGTATTCCTATGACTATGATGTCCAATTATTTCTAATCGAGCAACACTTTTACCTTTATCATCATCTTGTGATTTCCCAAAGCCTAGTCCTTTTCTATTGTTAGCAAAAATTTGATTTCCCAATAGCATGTTGAAAGATTTTTCGCCTCTTGAAAAGTTATTCAAAGATTTCTCAAGATTTCGGACTTTGGTTTTTAATGTTGAGTTTTCAGTGACAAGTGAGGTGCATCGATTTATAAAATCCTTTCTCCTAGTGTCGATGGTTCTCTTAAGATTCAAGTTTTCATTTTCAAGACTTTCAAAGTTATTCCTCAGTTTTGATAATTCTGAATCTAAAATCTTACATTTTTTACATTCTAGGTTTTGAATATTTTCAAGTTCAGTTTTTAACCTAAAATTTTCACGAGCAAATTCTCTCCTATCAGATTTCAGTTTTTCAATTTTAGATTCAAGAGTATCCACTACCTTAGTAAGATCAGAACACATAAAAACAAGTTCTTTATAAGAAAACTCACCTGCCTCACTAGATTCGTCGGAGGTTGCTTCTGATTCTGATTTTGCCATGCAACACAAGTTAGCCTCCTCTGAGCTGCTATCCGAAGCTTCCTCTCCTTCTTCATCATCCCAAGTCGCTGCAAATACCTTCTTCGCCTTTTTCTTTTCTTTGTTGTTTTTGAGAAGTGGACATTTTGGTTTGATGTGGCCAGGCTTGTTGCAGTTATAACACGTCAGTTCATTATCAGAATTTTCGGAATCTTTTGACCTATTGCCCTTTGTTTTCTTCTTGCGTGTCTTGAATCTAGACCATCTTCTAAGATTATTGACAGCCATTGCAAGCTCTTCAATTGGATCTTCTTCATCGCTTTCTTCTTTGCTCTTTAAGGCAATCGTCTTCTTCTTTGGTTCGGAGTTGTTGCGTTCTTCCTTTGCTTTTAACTCAAGCTCATATGTCATCAAGTTGCCAATCAACTCCTCCATGCTTAGTTTGCTCAGATCTTTCGATTCTTGGATTGCTGTGACTTTTGCCTCAAAGTTCATTGGTAAAACTCGTAGCACCTTCCTCACAAGCTCTACCTCAGTGAAGACCTTCCCAAGCGCTCTAGCGTTGTATACCAAGGTTGAAAAACGTCCAAACATGTCTTTTATGCTATCGCCTTTGTCCATCACAAAGTTCTCGTATTCATTGCTGAATAGGGCTAGACGAGACTCCTTGACTTGAGAAGTTCCTTCGTGTGTCACCTCCAAAGTTTGCCAAATTTCATGTGCTGTTGTACAATGAGAAATTCTATTAAATTCATTTTTATCAAGAGCACATATCAAAGCATTCATGGCTTTAGCATTTGTCATTTTCAGTTTCTTATCGTTAGCATCCCACCTATCCTTAGGTTTAGGAATCTCAGTATCACCAACGATTATAGTGGGAGGTTTATAGCCAGTTTCAATAATATCCCAAACATCATAATCAACGGAACTAAGATAAATACTCATCCTAACTTTCCAATAAGCATAATCGTTCCCGTTAAACATGGGTGGCCTAGCAATAGATTGCCCCTCAGAAAAAGCATTATTTTGTAGACTCATGACTCTAGAGTTAAATAAAAAATATATCGGGCTCTGATACCACTTGTAGGATCTAGATTAACCCTAGAGGGGGGGTGAATAGGGTTATAGCAAATTTTCTCGAATTAAACACAAAAATATAATAGCAGAAATAAATATGCTGAAAAGTAAATCACACACAAAATTTACCCAGCTTCGGCAACCCCTGCCTACTGCTGCATTCACAGATTTCTATTAGAATTAAACAGTATCACGCTTACAAACACTCTACTAGACTCGCAGACCCTTTTGCTCCCGCTCACAAACACTCTACTAGACTCGCACACCCTGCTCCCGCTTATAGAGTTTCGCTCACTCGCAAACACTGCTCCCGCCTATAGAGCTTTGCAAACTCGCACACCCTGCTCACTGAACTAATTCAAAATAGACAATCTGACACTACCTAAACCTAGGTGGTGATTTACCAAGATTCTTCGATTCGTAAAATAAAAAACAATAATTAAGAAACAATAGAAAATAACCCTAAAAACTAATTAATATAATAAAGCCTTAAATTAAAAACAAAACCCTTTTTTTTTTAATAAGACCGGCCCACTCCCTTATTTCACCCGATCCTTTTGTCTCGTTCGTGAGAATAATGGCGGCTTCGTCCTGTTTAGGGCTTCATTCCCTTTGTTCCAGTTAGGGCTTCGGCTCTTTGTTCTAATTAGGGCTTCGGTTTCTTCAATTGATCTGAGATATGTTGCCCTACCTCGCTACTTCTCTGATGGTTGACTATTGCTCGTTTTGCAGTTGCTCGATCGAGTTCGTTGTTTGTGAATTCGGTATGTACTATCTCCTTTTGCTTTACTAAGTTGATACTTGAACTCGATGATTATTTTGCCAATGATGATTGGGCTTATATAGGATTCGAAATCCTATTTTTGCGTTCGTATTCGTTCATTTGAATTTGTCTTCGTTCGTTCGATCTTGTATTGATGCACGAGATTTCACTGACTTGTTCATATTACTTGAATAACACGGTATTGATTTGATTCCGTGGTCAATTTGCTTGGCTATCACGGTGAACACTTGTTTGACTTTGACAATACTGATTTTGTGAATTTTCACTTTGTTGACTTGTTCATCATTGAATTTGCGATTCACTGTCACTTCGGCCTTGATACTGAGTGTTTACTTCGGCCATTTGATTTTCTAAACTTCTGGATATTGTGGGATGCCGTCTCCATTTGGTTGTTGCAGTATTCATTGTTGTTGTGTTCCTCACTGATGCATTGTTGTAACTCCATCTTGACTTGGGCTTTTTCACTGTAACAGATGCTACACTTGTTCATGTATATATTACTTTGTTTCACTGGTGGCCTATGTGCATGCTTCACTGTTCTTTGCATTTGTTCATATGAGTGTACTCACTGTTGTTTGTACCTGTGCATATACGTATACTGAGTTTGCATTTGATCTTGATCATACTTCGGCCTTGGTTTTATTGCTATAGCACGCACTCGACTCTGTAGTTGTAACTGGACATTTGAGTTTGTTGCATTTAGTTGCTGTTGTCTGCACTTGCTTGAGTTTCACTGCCATAAGTCGTGTTGTTGCATTGTACTTGCCTGTTGCACTCTGGTCTGTCCACTGCAGTTTGTGTCTTGCCACTGACTTGCTGTTTCGACATGAGTTTGATATTGTCACAGCTCTATATAGTTTGGAACTGTGTCATGGTGATGCATTCTTGAGTTTGACACTGTATTCTGTTGTTTGCATTATTTGTTGTTGTGTCACTGATTTTGGGGCTGTTGTATTACTTTGGTTCATTTTCATGTTTGTTGCAGTCCATATTCTTTTGTGTCTGCACTTGTGAACTTTGTGGTTTTGAGCATTTGCACATTTGTTCACCTGCACTGTTGCCTTGTTGACTGCATCACCATACTCTCTGTTTTGATTCATATGTTCATGTTTTTGCAGTCTTCATGACTGTACTGTTGCAGTCGAGTTGTATTCATGTACACTTGTGGCTTGAACTTGATTCACTTCATGTTGTTGTTTGGACATTGTTTGAATTTGCAGTGGTGCATTGTCTTTGCATTCCATGTTGCATGCAGTCTCAGCTCCATTCTGGTTTCTTCCCTGATCTTGCTGTGACATTTTGTTGCATGAGTTAATTCCATTTTTCATGTATCTGCTGGTTTGTACTGTGAATCGAGTTTTCACTGTCATAAGTCGTGCATGTGTGTTGCAGTTGTTTATATGCACTTCATCACTTCAGTATTGCATTGTTTTCACCTCTGGCCTGTTTTAGTTTGATTGTGTTCATATACACTACTGCCTTGAGTTGAATCCCGTGTGTTATTTGGGTTTGACCTTGTGCTGATTTCTGTGCTTTTGTTTGATTTTTGCACACGAGTTGGCGAGGCAGTGCACACGTGTATGAACGTACACGTGTGTATTGCAGCCACTTATGATTACCTGTCCCTGTAATATCTATGTGCACGACTTTGTGATGAATTCAAGTGTGAATGATGACGAACAACCCAAATAACTGAGGCAAATCATATTTTCAAAAATCGTATTTCATTTTATATTGCAAAAATATTTCTTTTTCAATTTTACCGCGTTAGTGAATATTTTTGCAGATTTCTCAGATGCTGGATTCAAACTGGAATGCAGTTGAAGACAAGATACGAGTGTGAGTGATATGTAGTGAGGTTATCAATGTAAAAATATTTGTGATGTAATCGTGATGTAATCAAAAATGTATATGTATAGTAAGAGCATGAATTTGTACTATTCAAGATTGTAATAAAGTTGTATAGTTATAGTGAGAGATTGAAATTGTACTATTCAAAATTGTAATAAATATTTGTTTGAATAAAAATTTCCATTTGAATTCAAAATCTGTTTAACTTGTTCTGTTTGAATTCAAATTCGAATTCTGTGTAATTTAATTTTATTCAACAAATATTTATTTAATCTATGAAAAAACAAAATAGTACATTACCAAATACATACTATTCAAAATTGTAATAAATATTTGTTTGAATAAAATTTCTGTTTGAATTCAAAATCTGTTTAACTTGTTTTGTTTGAATTTAAATTCAAATTCTGTGTAATTTATTTTATTCAACAAATATTTATTTATTCTATGAAAAATAGTATATTAACAAATACATTTAAATGAATGTATATATGTTTATTATCATCAAACAAAAATCATATAGCGCAAAGCGCATATTCAACACATATCTCTTCCCTCTTCCACTACCTGTCAATACCACCTGACAATCACAGCTATGAACAGCCAGCAACCCACACGACCAAGCACTGTCACTACAATCAGCCTACTCCTTCAAATCACCCAAAAACATTCACAGACCACACTACATTTCAACTGAAACCCTGCATATTCCTTACCCATCTCAATACAGTCACAACCGAAAAAAAAAAATTTGAAACCCTACAGTTCACTCACCAGAACTTCAATAGAAGACCATTCGCCACTCTTCCATCCATAAACCAACAAGCAACTTCACCAATACAAGATTCAAACTCCTTTGTCCCAAACCATTATAACTGCTAACCATCAAGCAACTCCATTGCCATCTTCACCAGCCATTCAACTCGAGCCTCTACATTCACATGCTTCCTTCACAACCCTCCAATCGATCGTAAATCAACCACCAATTTGAAACCGACCCGCGAACCCAATTCGCCCATCATCTTTTCAGCCAACAATTCCTTCCCACAAACCCTCTCGTCTTCGAACCCTCCAACAGCAAACTTCCAGTCATTGCAGCCTCAACCTTCCAAAAACATCGCCTTCACCCAAACACTGCAAACACCATCAACTCATTGACAACGCCATCGCGAACACACTCCAGTCATTCCAATTTCGAACAACCACATATCCCATCGCTGCATCCTAATTCATGAATTTGGAAGTGAACGCATGATTCGTGAATTGATTGTTAGATTGGGATTCCTATTTTGTTTTCTCGGTAGAATGTAAAATTGGGATTGCGGTTTTGAAGTTAATTGTGAAAATTGTGAATTTGAGTCTTGAATTTACCTTTGTTTTGGCCGGGCTTTCTGTAAAATCGAGAAACAAATAAAGTCGAGTACAAGTTTTGCTTTAGTTTGTAAAAGAGCCTGCTTTGTTTTTAGTTTTAGTGCAGTCTTTTCCTTTTTTTTAAAAAATAAAATAAAAAATAAAATAACAATTTCAATTGTTTTGTTTCCAGTGAGGAACAATGTCAATTTCATTTGTTTAAGCGGTAAGTTTCAATTTTTTTATCAAGTGTTAGTTGGGTAGGATAGATATAATAGGGTTTAGAAGGTTGATTTGTTTGTTTTGTTTTGCTTCTTTTTAATTTTCATCCTTAATATAAAAAAAACAGAGTTTGCTTTTCTTGTGTTTTGCTTTTTTTATCTCCCACTCGTTCACAAAAAAAAAGTTTGTATATATTTCGTTTTTATTTCAGGTTGCCAAAGCAGAATTTCAGAAGTAGAAGAACTGCTGCCAAAAAAAAATAACTGCTTGCTTATCTAGTTTTATTTGAATTGCATTATTGTTTGCCTGCATTTAAAAAAATTTAAAAACCAAAAAAGTAATCCATTCGTAGTTGTATTGTTAATATACGTTTAATTTCTGCTTTGCATTTCATCTTAGATTGTGATTAATAGTAAACGGTTAGACATAAATAGCACTTAATTGTATATTGACAATTTGTCTTCTTTGAACAATTTAATTTCTTGGTGTCTAGGCTACGGCAGAGTAACAACCATTTATAAATATTATGATGATTCGTAAATATTATAGTGGTTGTTCCTCTGAAGGTACTTAAACCTTCGGCTGCATTGCTATGGTGATTCGGGGTGCACCGATAAATCATGTTTGTTACCTGGCTGAGAACTATCTTGTTGATTTAAGGCAATTTGTGAATATACAATTTTGGGTTAACTTAGGATAAATCATTTGTAATTAACCCCTACATTCATTTAGTTGCATTAGTTCATGCATATTAAAAAAAACAAACAAAATAAAATCCAAAATCCAAAACTAAAAAAAATGTAAATATTCCTTTTCCTTTGAAATTTTCAAATCCTTTTTCTTTGAAATTTCAAAAATCTAAAAAAATTTAGAAAAACCAAAATCCAAAAAATATATATAAAAAATCTTTTCTAAAACAAATAAAAAAAATTGGAAAACCAAAAAAACCAAACAAAAATAAATTTTCCATTTTGAAAAATAAATTCTATTTGTAAATATTTTTCCTTTATAAAAAAAAAACCAAAAAAAAATTCTTGAAAATGTCCGAATTTTCATATTCACTTGAATTTTATAATAGTTATGAAAATCAATATAATCCATATGATTTCACTCCGAATTCGTATGGATATTTTAACGACAACTATTCTTTAAACAATTCGAATTTTGAACAACAAAGTTTTCAAAATGATGACCAACCCTCGAATCTCGAAAATAGCATTTCATCTCTACTTGAAATCTCTACACGACAAAATCAAATGATAAATGATTTGTATTTGTGCTATAACTCGAATCATAGTTTTTAAAATAATCAAAATTTGAATTCACTTCAAATTCAAATGATTTCGAGTGTAACCCATGCCAATTCAATTTCGAGCTTCAAAATGAATTTCAAAATCAAGATGAAAATGTGAACCAATTTTTAAATAATTTTGGCAATAGGAATAGTTTCAATAACGATACGATTGAAAACATTGGTTGTCAACAAATTCAGAATGAAAATTTTCAAATAAATGATCATGAATTTGATTTTGTTGACCAAATGGAAAAAGATTACGGGGATTTATTACTTGAAAAATACAAAACTTTTCGTGAAAATCATAATCAAATCTCAACCCACGAAGAATCAAATAATAATCTACCGTTTGTCGAAATTGACAATTCTTGTTCTCAACAAGTCCAAATCGAAAATTTTCAAGTTAATAATTACAAATTTGACTTTGTTGAGCAAATGAATGAAATTTACGATGATCACATGAATTTATTGATTAAAACATTGGAAAAAATTTGTGACAAACAAAATCAACTTTCAATGTGTGACGAGTCAAGTGATAATCCATCTTTTACCCAAATCGATGATTTTCAAATAACAACTTTTGAATTTGATAATGACAATCTTAATCAAGTTGTTGAAAATAAGGTAATTAAATTGGATCTCAATTCTTTTGAGGATGAGAAACTCAATTTAAATTTCGATCTTCCTTTTTCTGAAAATTTGAATACAACATCTTTGGATTTTGAAATGGATACATGCCATGAAGTTGTTGATAATCCAATGAAGGAAGATGAATTTAAAAAACACGAGTTTTATGGACTTTTCGAAAACGAGTCATTAAAATATGATGGGGAAGATTTCGATCGCCATGATTTTGAAATCGATACTTTGGAAGAAATTGAACTTCAACCAATTTTTCTATCTACCCCAAAAATCATCGAAAATAAAACAACTCGTATGATTTTCAATAAAATGACTTTCGTTTTTCCAAATCCACATTCAACTTCGAAATCTTTTACGATTTGGTTTTTCATGCTTAAGCTGTGTCTCGCATACTTGATGAGACAAATGAATCGGTCTTTGGAAGACCGTTTCATTTACTTTTTGACAATATACTTTCTGATCTCGTGTAAATACCATTCGTTTTCATGTAAATAATAATAAACATCCCTTTCACTTGGGTTGACTGTGGGGACACAGTCAAAATCAAGTGTGGGGGGGAGACTCGTCTTCATTTTTTTTCTTTTTTCATGGTTTATTTTTGCTTTAAAATCACAAAAACAAAAAAAAATTAATTAAAAAAAATCCCAAAAACAAATTTTCTTTTGATTTATTTTTAAAAGAAACACTATAAGATAAATATATGGCTTTGGTTTATTAAATTGAAATTTTTGGAAATTTATTTGTCTAAACAAAAATAAAAATGAAATTTGATTACAAATATTAATGGTTTAACTAGTATATAGGAAGATTCATACGTGTTAATTATGAAGTATATCCTAATTGAAAATCTTTGTTTCAAAAAGTGGTTGATTTAAAGTAAAGGATATAACATTTTTTTTTTCTTCTTAGTTAAATAGTGCTAAGATGATTTTGCAAAACTCTCTCTCTCTTAAAAAAAAATAAAACAAATAAAACAAATAATAACATCCAAGTATTCACTCCCATTTAAAAGTCCTCACGGTTATGCATGGGTGAATTACTTAGAATCTTTGATTATGTGCTTTCATACTCATTTAAAAGTCCTCATGGTTATGCATGTATGGAACACATGTTAAAAAAAAGACTTAATAAAAACCACCTACGGTCGATAGGTGTATGCACGAAAGTGTGTACACTCGCCATGCTTTGTACTCCCCTCACATAAGCCCGAAAGGCAGAGCATGGGTGGTATATCTGGCCTCAGTTTACCTGAGCTAGGTGTGTAATTTTTCTTGCAAATAATGAGAGAGCAAGCAATTGAAATCCTAACACTGTTTTTACTTATTTAATTTGATTTGTTATTGAAACGAAATGAAAATACCACTTTGATAAACTTTGATAATCAACTAAGGATCCATTTTATAATTACACTTTGTTATCTACCGAAACAAGAAGTTAAACTATAGTCTATTTGTTATGATAACTTGATTTTTGTTGGAAATTTTGACGAGTAAATGACATAAATTTTCAAGATAATGACCAAAACCTATATTTAACTTATTCGTGTTAATTTAAAAATAAATTCTTCATTTGTAAATATTTTCAAAAATTCGCATTCATCTCTTTGTAAACAAATCTTGCATTTTGTAAATATTTTCATCCTGCATTTGGATTTTGTGGGAAGCATCCGTTGAAAACCCTCACGAGACAACACTCGTCCTACTGGGGACACCCAGAGGTTTAACGGCTTGTTGCATACGCTGAATGCAATCGTGCTTCCTACGAAAATGGATTTATCTTAGTTTCCCTTTATTCGAGAACGATTAAAAAGATAAGTGTTGGGGTATTTGATGTGCACGTAAATGTGCATATTTTTACTACCATATTTATTCTTTTTAAATTAAATAAATGATCATATTGGGTATTTTAACTTGTTTAAACCAAAATTCATATTATTTGAAATTGTCACATATTCATCTTCATCAAGGGGCAAAATGGACATTTTTGTACATATATTAATTTGAGAAAATTTAATTGGAAATTTTATATTATTTTGTAGGAAATTACACTCAATTACAAGTGGTTTCATGAAGGAATATGCATGCACAAAGAAGATACAAAAGAATGAAGATGGAAATAATTCAAAGTGAAGAACATAGAGGACCCCACCTACCCACTACCTTAATGTACAGATTAAAGGCTAATGCACATGCTAAAAGACATTTAAAGCTTCATGTACATTTAAGTGGGGGATTATTAAAGCTAATGATAACTTGGCCACCACACTTACTCCAAGGGCATTTTGGGTACTCTCCAAAAATATGCATCGGGGTTTCTAACTTGTATAAATACCCCTTATGTTTCATGTAACCCTCTTCCTTAGGCCATCTCTCTTCTCTTTGTCTCTCTTAGGCCTCCTTCTCTTTAGTTTAGTTAGATCAAAAATAAAATGAAAGCTCCTCTTTCTCTTTTCATGGCTACTTAGCCATTTTTATTTTCATGTAATTTTCCTTTTTTTATGTTATTAATACATGCTCTTTCCTTTTACATGCCTCTTTTTTATGTTGTAGTGTAGATCTATTTTCTTTTATGCAAGTTAATTAGCTTATCTTTTCATTTTGCTCTCTTTTTCCTCTTCATTTTGCTTTCATGTTGTTAGCTACATTTGTTAATAAAACGACAAATATGAGAAGCTAAACCCCTTCAATTTAGGGGTAATGAAGCTCTCTAATTAATGTAGCTTCAACATTTGGTCAATTCATGCTCGCTTTTTGTGCTTAATGAGAATGATTGAAGTGGTTCAACATTCCTAAACTCTAGGTGCCCACCAATTTCCACACGGGCAACCTAGAGTCAGGTTATCAGGTCATTTTGGATTTCGAAGTGCTATGGAGCTCAAGTGGCAAGCTGGATGGCGGGGCGTATTACTTGTATATGATATTATCTTTCCGTTGTAAATTTCTGTAACATCCCGCCTTTTCGCACGATTTAAACCGACACACGTGCCAATTCAAACCATACGGAAGGGCGGATTGTTATAGGGTAAATAAGAAAAACACAGAGAAGAAAAAACTAAACAGAATCTCACAGCGGAAGGATAAAATATAATAATCAAATATACAGTTTATAAATCTGTTTACAAAACCATTTATATAATACATATCAGAGTTACACATACCAATAACAATGCAGCGGAACAGTGTATAGTGCACTAGTATAAATAAAAATATTATAAATCTTCGTCTTCGTCCTCCAGAGCTAAATCTTGCAATCCTGAAACGCTCGGACTGACCCGAGCGAATTTGAAAAGACAAAAACACTCGAGTCAGACTAAAAGATCTTATGTGAGTTAAATTAACAGAAATAAATATGAGTACAGTAACTCAAGAGATGTTCGGGATTTTCATCTCCTAAGGATCCGTTAAACTTTTTACTATGTAGTATATTGCGCTATTATAATAGTGTCTATTTATAAAATAAACTTACTTTTAAATAGCGTTAAGGCTTTACATTTTCCACCTTAACACGTAAAATGCCAATAGTCTATACAGTACCGTAATACCTCCTGATCGGGAGGCTACCAGAGGATACTCCATAGCTACGACACAAATAGAAACTCGTAGTAAAGGCTCGGTATGGTAGGTGACACGGCACAACTAGGCAATGCCAGGGTAGATATACCAATTGCTATCCAGGCTGGTGGAAACGCGTAGCCGCAGTTACCGCCCACCTTGGACTAACTCCCCAAAATCAAAATATAGAAGTGGCCACCGAATCAATCCAAAATCAAAGTATAATATCGAAGAGGAGGGTCTGATAAGAGGAATGACCTCATTGGCCTGAAAATCGCTCCTGTTTTAGCCACCTTATGCCAACTCACGGGAGTCGGGTCCACGTATTTACCTTACAGGAAACGTCGCCACCACCTACTTCATTCTGAAATCTCCACCGCGTACACGGTTAGTCAAAGTGGTTTTCGGTATCGACAGAGAGTATGTCCATATCCGATCCCGGTCTCTTTGCCAACCCATCGTTATTATAACACCGCGGTCATTTAAAAATAGCTCATACTTTAAACCAGAATAACATTTCCATTTTAAAATTATGAATACGATATCATTTTAAAACCCAAAACAATATGATATCCTTTATCCCAAATATAAACCTTTTCAAAAATCCAAATGCTTTAAAATTTATAACGTCTGAAAGCCAAATATCCTTTCAAAGCATAATATTTCGAAATTCATAATTTAAAACCATAACTTTTAAAACTTGAATGGTTTGGATATTCAACGGTATATGAATTAAAAGGTTTAACTTAAATGTTACTTTGTAAAGAAAATAGTTCTCATGGCTTTACAAATACATTTCTTTATTAAAGTCTAACCCAAAATTTGTATTATCTCTCTCAAGTTCCAAAACCACTTCAATTTATATATATATACGTATATCCATTTGGAGTATTAATATTTCAAACTAAAGTTGGATTTTATTCTTTCAACAAATCGAATGTTCTATTAATTAGTCTTGAATATTCACATAAAATCCATAAATAAATAGGAACTCCAATTTCTAGTAATAAAATATTTTTTTTTTTTCAATTCAAATTATACTAGAATGTTCCTTTCAATTTATCTTGGGAAAAATCCAATTATAAATATCATATCTTAAAATTTCAAAACTTAACATTTAAACATATGATATAAATTATCAAACTCCATTTTCTTAATTTTTTTTCCATTTTTAATAAAGAGATTTATACACCTTTTAATTTCAAAATTTTCAACTTCATATGTATATATATGGAAGAATAATATTTATACAATATAAAATTTAAGATTATTATAAACCGTATTCCATCCAAACCATAGAAATCACATTAAAATAGTTATATATAGAACGCGGTGCCTGTATATAATTTTCTATCCTATGGTCAAGTGATACGGATATTTATCATTTCAATACGCAATTTAAAAGATATAAAATTTTGCGGTTGTATATCATTTCAAACCACAATCCCGAATGAAAGGAAATATGCATGATAATTTGCAAATTAAATGATATACAAAAAAACATCCATCAACATCACCCATCATCCAATCACAATCGTCAAGCAATATCAATCAATAACAATTTATATTTGATAATATATAACAGGTAATAACTGGCAATTTTATTCAGATTAAATTTAACAACTATTAATCTAACAGTTTATATTCAGTAGTAATCTATATAACTGTTAACTAGCAGTTTATATACAAACAAATAAATTTTAACTGTAAATTTAGACGCAATAAATTAATTAAATTAACAGTTAAATTAAATAAATGCAATTCAACAGATATGAATAAAATAAACATGCCAAATACTCATAAATAAATTTCTATTCATTTATAAAATTAATTTAAACAAACATAAAAGCTTCTAGTAGTTTTGAGTGGGTTAAAACACTCACCTTTTTAAATTGAATTCAAATCCAATTTAAACCCAAAATTTGGACAGTCTCCAAATTCATCCAAACTAGTGCCAAAACGTCAGAAATTCCGATACGATCCCATCAAAACAAACCACGCGCGAATCCGAGCTCGTATGCAAAAGTTATGAAAATTTGAAAAATGGAAAATTCTGGTCCTGGGTCGACTTCGGGTTCGACTTCGGTGCGCCGCCTCAATTCCCCGGTGCTTGCTTAGAGTTTTCGCCAAAACGACCCGGAGCGACCCGAGTCATTTTCTTCCTGACCCGAAGTTGCTCTAGGGTTTTCTCCCCTGAAACCCGAAGCGCGACCAGAAGCTGCTGCAGATCCGATTTTTTTTTTTCTGCCATTAGAATGAGGAGTTGAGAAGGAGATCTACGTATAAAAAATGAAAATAAGGAGTGGCTAGGGTTTATAACAGGTTATATATAGACAAGGCTGAAAAATAATAGATGGATCGGATTGAATCTAAACATAAGTTTAAATTTAGGCATAAACATATATGAAATAAACTAGCATTAAATTTTGAAACGTGAATTGATTTAATTGGAAATAAATTACCCAAATGTTCTTATTCCATCAAATTTTATTTACTGAAGGTTGCACTTAATCTAATTTATACATCTTGCCCCTTTTGTCTTTAAATCAATAAATCTTATATAGTATATAGATTTATCATTAATTTTATCTATTCTTCCTTTTAAGCAACGTTCTATATATTAGATTTCATTTAAATGCAATAAATCATACTATCGTAGTTATATCCAATTAAATAAATAAATGTTGATTCCTACTCTTTTTATCCAACAATTGTTTACGTTTTATTCCATAAATACTTCTACACACATCCTGGATTTTGTATAAATGGTTGTAACGTTAAATCTTGTCTACTTCCCATTTTATATTTAAGGTTTCTAAAACCGATTAATATTATTCTTTAGTCCAAACACCCTTTTGCCCAATTTATATTAACATATCCTTAAATTAGATTAATTCCTATTGATGTAATAGTTAAACATAAATTTCACTTATTTGAAATAAATCCACAATCTAATTTCAAATAAATCAATAAATTTTGGTTTATCACTTCTTAAATACCCAATCGTCATAATTTAATTAAAACTACATTTATCACATTTTATAGAATTTACCATCTTAAGTGACAAATCAAAACTACCCTAACTGCACAAATTTAGGGTAATCAATTTCAATTGCTTTCCCATTAAACTACATAAATTGTCCAAATGAAACCTAAGTGAAACGTTTATTTATTTAAAAATCTTACTGTTTAAATGAATTTATCCTTTACGATATAATTTACATTTGACTTGATTTCTCATTTATTTTGCAAAACGGTAAATTCCAATTGCTACCAACATTATATTTAATATAAATTTGAATCCAAATAATTGGTATTGCACAACCTTATTGCGTACATTTACATATAGTTACAACTAAGTCAATACACTGATTTCATGAATTCATAAATTAATCCACAAATTTCCATTGACTCTTTATATTCAAAATCAATTGCAAAGGTTTAAAAGTTGCTAAATTTCGATTTCAGTAATTCCTTTAATTCCATTCAAAATCAGCAATTATCTATTAAATGTCCCAAAATTTCTATTAAATTAATCTAACGAATCTTTAATATAAATTAGATGAATTAAATATTGCATTCAAACTATTGCGTTAATATCTTCTGTTTCACTTTAAAGTAACTAAATTTGCCAATTATAATACTTATTTCAATTTCTTAAAATAACCCTTTATTTACATTGAACCCAATTTAATTAAGTTTCTAATTGATTAGATTCAATTTCAACATTTAACTACCCTTAAGTTTTAGGTTATAAACAATTTATATGTATTCTTTCTTAATTATTACTTTGCAACTTCTCGTATAAATTTCACAATCAAACATAAATTTTAAAGTAACGCTTAATAAATATGCTCCTATAATTTCTCAACTTTTAAACGAACGTTACTCCACTTTCAATTAGTGTAACATTCATTTAATTATTACCACCTATTACCGATCCTAATCCCATTAACAAATAAGCAGATAGATTTTTAACCTTTATATTCTAAACTTTTACCTAAAATAAAGATGCTACTAACATTAGTTCAAAATTTCACTATAATGTTTACAAATTCCATTTTAATTAATATTTTACGTTTAATTCCATTTTATTTGTAATAATAAATACCATTTGTTGAATTTAATACTCAAATTAAAAATTAAAAATTATAAATCTCGCTTTCTAAAGTCTATATCAACCAATAGTCCAATTAGAATAAAATTAGTATAGACCTCACCTTATAGAACTAACTACTGCAATTACAAACCAAAACTACGCAACTGCAAAAATTTAGTGAATACATTTGGGATTTGATTTCGAAATAAACTTAACAACAAATAAGATAGGTAACGAACAATAATTATTGTTGTCAAATCTATTTCAAAAGTCTACACTCAAATATTACCTTAAAGTAAGTGTTACGTTTCTATAAATTTATTCATACTTCCGTTACTATATTTATACTTAATAAAGTAACGTTCATTCTTAATAACAACATTATAACTATTCAACATATAAAAGAACTCTATTCCCAAATACATTCATTGACAAATAAGTTAGGAAATTTATAATGGTTGTTATTCTTTCTTAAATTTACCTCCAAATTAACGTACTATCAAATTTCATTCACTTATGTTCTATCCAACATTCCTTTATATTTTATTTCCATAAATTTGTTAATATTTACATTCATTTATTAACAATTTACTTCCATTATACAATTGCAATCTATTAAAGTTTTTATTACATTAATACTATTTCAACTTTATTCTTTTAGTATTAATTAAACAATCGTATTAAATTAAGAGATTATAATGATTTTCAATGTTTATATATACTCCATTAAACCCAACAGTCGTTCCAATCACCTTTGTATTGCATTGAATTGGTTATCCCTCACTGCCATTTATTTTACTTCCTAAATTCCCATATAGTTACAATTTTACCAATATATATAAACACATAGGAAATTTAAATTCTTAAATTTATTTTTATTCAAGTGCAACAATTACGCTATTTCCCTATTTATATTTCACCTAATTTTTCAACAATTAGATTAAATAACCGTTTCTACAATTCATAATTAACTATACATTTAAATCTCCTATACATATACAACTACACAAAGATATACATCTTACACTATCTCAGTTAGGTTTTCATTCAATTTAACACTAATTAAGCTTTAATTGCCGTTGCTAAAGTTTTCATTTAGCGTTCCTCTAGTATTAATTTCACAACCATTTAAATCTTATAACCACAACTCAAATTTTCGTTATTCTATCTATTGCTATATAAACATTTCAATTGTTAACCTTTTAATTCCAGTTACTATCTAACTCCTACATTTATTCTACATTAGATTGGAAATTATATTAATTTAATTCATTTAATATTATCCAGTTTAACGGGTCGTTACAATTTCACTTGTAAGGACATGTTTGTATAACTGTCCATTGTCCAGTTGTGTTGTATATTGTTGTTGTACGCTCTGATGATGTAATATAATAACTGAGATAGTTCTTTGTTTTAAAGATTATTCATTTATCTATTATATGTTGTTCCGCTGCGATATGTGAGATTCTGATATTGTTTCTGTTATTCTTCTTTCGTTCTATTATTTCCTTCTTCTATCTTCTACCTCATCTTTTACCATAACAGTTCGGTTTTCTGGCATTCGATTATGCGGCATTTGATACAGTAGACGTAAGAATGCCGACTTTCGGATCCCGATCAAAGCGAGATGTTACATATATTTATTTATATCTCTTGTCAAATTGTAAAAGCTCCTCCATACAAAGGAGACTGCCAAAATTTTCCGAAAATTTTGGGAGCTAGAAAAAAAATTGGGAAAATTTTTGTTAGCGACAAAACAATTTCAAATTGGGAATTGAAATAAATTAGTGGATGAAACTAATTTAAAATAATGATATGAATCAGTTATAAATGGAAGATAAAATTAAATATTCAGAGTTGAAGATAAATTGAATTCATATGGAAATGGAAAAACTAATTTGAATAGAAGTAGATATGAAAACTTCTGGAAGGAAGTGTATAAAATGATTTTAAAAGCTATGATTGGATATTATTGCTATGTAGGATATGCAGGTATTATAAAAGGAAAGGGAAATTGGTTCTCATTTCAGAAGATAAATTTGAATTGCTCGACAAAAAGGTATATGTTTAAATTTCTGTATGAAATTAGATGATTTTCTGGTCTAGCCACTAGGCCTTTTGTTTTCTTTTGTAATTTGGGAGCCCGTAGAGGCATTTTGTAGTTGTACCGAGCTAGCTGCGCAAAGGAGATGCTGGCAAAAAGTTTCGGAAATTTAGAGAGTTAGAAATTTTTTGGGAAAGTTTTGATAATTTAAATTTGAATAAATGAAGTAAATAATGTTGTTGAAAACTATGGAAGGTTTTGGAAAGTTGGTTGAAGTAATAGTGGGTCTTTAATAAAAGATATGTTATGGCAAGTTGATAAAACTGTTTGGTTTTGGAAAATAGTAATGGGTATTGGATCATTCTTCTTAACTAGTAATTTCGGGGACGAAATTCTTTTAAGGGGGAGGAATGTGACGACTCGGAAATTTTGAATATTTGAAATTGGGATATTTAATTGATTTTAAATATTTAAAAAGTTAAATTTTAACTTGAATTCAAATATCACCATTTATTCGGTAATTTAATTATTAAATTAAATAATTTAAAGTTGGGTAAAATGTTGAATCTTCGGTTTTAAGCTTGTTAAAAATAATTTGATGGCTTGTAAATTTTATATTGATAGTTTTGAAGATAATAAAAGCTTTTAAATTGAAATTGGAAGTGATTCGTTCGGTTTTAAAAATATATCGTTTAAATTGAATTTAAAAATAGCCTTCCGAGGCATAGTCTCGGATTTCAACGAAATCGTTCCATTGGATCCGTAATATTGTATTATTATCGGATTTCAAATTTCGTAGTGATTGGAGTTGTTGTGTGAGCATACGATATATAAACACGTTGAAATTAAATTTAAAATTCAATTTTATAACTGGGATCAAAAAGCTATCTTCTCCATACGATTGAATTAGGAATCGAAACCTTTTCCATTTCGTTCGGAATAGGGGTATAACATTATGAACGCCTAGCGGCATGCCTAAATATGAGTTCAAATTTTTCCAGTATATAATTTGAGATATTTTGACAAAAAAATATATAAAAGCAAAATCAAATAAACAAAACCATCTCCAACACGCTTCGCCAACTTTATATCACGGCTATGCCTTATCCTTTTCATTCTTTTAAAAAAATCGCATTCTTCTTGTCCAGTTCAACGGACCGAACGAAAAAAGGAAAAGAAAAAAATGCCGCTTCCCTTCCTCCCCCATATCGAAATATATGAATTCGTTCGTATAAAAAAAGGATAATGGCGAATTGAATCCAGAATCGAAAAAAAAGACATCGAATCACGATTTGAATCGCTACCGCGTGCGAAAGTGAGGAGGGTCTGCTGGCGTGAAGTGCTCTGACATGAGGGGAAGCTCGCGTGCTTGGAGGGTTCGACGATGGAGGTTGGGCGACGATGTGAAGGCTCAGGCATGGGCATGGAAGGGCTCTAGGCAGTAGATGGCATGACAGCGAGGTGTCAGGCAAGGGGAATTCGTGATGAAATCGCGAACGAGTTTGTAGCTTGCGGCGTGGAGTTGTGGGCACAGAGGTGAGTTCGTCAGCGAGGTAAGAGTAGTGAGGTATACGTTGTCTTCTTTCGATTAAACTTGATTCAATAAAAAAATGAATATATATGGATAAGATTTTAACTTATAGTAAGGTATAACTCTATTCTAATTTTGATTCTGTGTATATGAATATTTACATACAGTAAAGATAAATAACCATATAAATATAAATACATAAACATATTTTTATCTTATTAGTTTAAATTTAATTATTTGTTTAAATTAAACTATTTGTTAAAATGAGAAGTATTAAAATAAAATCACTAGTTAATTAAATTTATCAAATGGAAATTTAATTATTCGATTTGGTTCGAATATTAATGAAAATCATCCAATGTTTATACAAGGTCAAATTTTGAAAGAAAGCAAGCCGGAATTGGAAATGGTTGCAAACAACAAAATAAAAAGTGAGTTAATCTCACTCTTCTGGGTTATTTAAATTTAAACGGTTAAATGTAAATAATTGGTTGAATGATTGAATTGATTTGATGTGCTATATTATAGTATATAATACATCTTGGAATGGTTGATTTCCCACATTATATAGTGGATGAGACCCTATGCGCCGCATAATTAGCTGATGATATTATATTTAAAACCCATATACCGCGATATTCCACCTCGAAGTGGAATTGGTATTTTATATTGTGCTAACATCTGTGGATGCGGGGAAACAGGTTGGAGAGATCCAACTAGATTCCTCAAAATTATTTATATGTCGATATTCTGTGATGAATATTACTGATAATTGGAATATTGAATGCTATGGTTTACTTGAATATATTTCGGTACATTGAGTTATCAAAATATATATAATTGGATTTTTGAAAAGAAAATAAAAGGAAGATAATTTGTAAGTGAAATAATTTTAGAGAATTTAAATGAATTAAAGAATGAATTGGGAAAGAATAAAAGTGATTATAAAATTTTAATAATTAAATTCCGTGTATGGAAAGGGGATTTTGAATAAATAGGAAGATAATGAATTTCAAACTTAAGTGTTATTATTTTAAAGAATAAAGCATTTATTTTAAATTTAAGATTTAAATTATTGAAAAATAAATAAAGAAGGAATTTGGGAAAATCTGAAATTGGTGTTTTCAGTTAAAAGATTTTAAATCATATTTAGGGAATAAAGTCTATAATTAATGGATTTTGAAATGAATTGAGTAAGTAAAGAAATTTATTTCAAATGGAGTACATTGGGAATCAATTTGGAAATTGATCTAAGTGTTTGGAATCGGAATTTTAAAAGGGGAGTTGAGACTAAGAAATTTATAAACTGGGTTTATAAAAAGCAAAGTAATATATCAGTGTATATTTGAAGAATAAATTCACGGTGGGAATTTATTAAAGGAATAATGAATTTTGTTTAAAAATAAATGGTGATTTATTTTTGTAAGATGTGAAAGAGAAATGTATTTCCCTGGATAGCCAAGTACGTTTTCGAAGCAAATTTGTTAAAAGTTTTAAGTTGTTTAAAAAGTATGTTTAGAAAATTTATTATTTCTAAATATTTAAATTCTAAAGTAAGTATTTTTCAAATCTATTATAGTAGTAATTATTTAAAGGTGACTTGGTATTTTGTTTTAAAGGAGAAAATCTAGTTTTATATTTTATAAAGTAACCTCATTTTCAAATATTCCTATAGTATATATTTTTAATAAAGTATTAAGTAATTTTTAATTTAAATGTTTTAATGGATATTGTATAATAATCTGTTTTAGATTATTTTTAAACCTAAAGTATTATACTTGGTGTCTTCAGTGGAAATAAATATTTGGGAATTCATTCCATGAAAAATGTATGGTTTGAAAACTGTTTTCAAAAGGGTTGAAAATGGAAATATATCTTGCGAAGATATTTTGAGAATAATAAATAATTTGGGAGATTATTTATTGTTTGATGGTTGTTTGTGAATGTTAATTGATACTTAAATAACCGACCATCAATATTGACCAATGCGCTAATCGTTTCGAAGAGACCGGGATCGGGATTAATTTCTCGAAAACCACTTTGATTCGGTTTATACGTTTTCGTAAGGAAGACGAGTTCGGAGTCGAAGATGGAGCAGTGAAGTGAAAGGGCTAGTCGCTTCTAATCCTGAGGATGATTCCAAAATGGATGTAGTAGGGGTAGTGCCTTCGGTTCCGTTCTAACCCGGGACGGACTTGTATGGACGAATGCTTTCAGAACATCGTTAGGTGGATGATGAACATTCTAAGTGAAACGTTCTAAAAAGGTAACGCTCGGCCTCAAACCTCATCAAATGGAATCATTGAAAATCAGGGGTTATGCAGCAAGGCTGCGTGGGTAGCGCCCATTAGGGTGAGGTCATCCCTGTCTAGATGTCCTTTTTATTCGGCTTAGTGGTGCGGTTGCTGATCCCAACTGTGGGGTGATCTTACTCGGGATTGTCAAGTAAGGAGTAGTCTCGGTCTTGTGTTGTAGGGGATTGGGAGTGGTCCTCGGTACGGTGATCTAGGTCACGTACTGTGACAGGTGGTACCCCAGTGCCTAGCCATTAGTTAGAAATCCATTCTCCCTACTTGCGTTTTACAGTTTTTGTTTGTATTACCCAATTTGTGGCTAGTAGCTGGAATTTAATCATGTAACAATTTCAGCTATTTTAATAAGTATTTGTAAATAGACCCTATTATAATATCAGAGGATTTTAATAGAATGTGTTTTAGCTATCGTAAGGTAAAAACCAAACATGTTTATTTATGGCGTGGTCTTACGAGATGCTTTTGTTTTCAAAGGATTTGAAACCTTAATAATCAATTTGAGCGTGGTTTTCTCACGCTGGTATTCGAGACTGACTCGGGTGTTATTTAACTATAATGCTCGGGTTAGACCGAGTATTATAGAATACAGGATATGATGTTGTGGAGCTCAGGAGACGAGTTGGATGGCGATACGTACTTCCATATTTGTGTTACATATTCCACTGTGTATTCAGATTGTGAGGATAGGTTATGATTACTGTCCAATTGTGTGTTATTTGATTGATGTACTCTTATGATGTAATGTATAAACAAATATATTTTCTTTGTGTAAAGACCCGTTATTATCTATTATATTTTATTCCGCCACGATGGTTAGATTCTGATGTTGTTTTCTACTTTCTTCTTCTACCTCTTCTTCTTTAACCCAAATGGTTCGTATTTCTGTTCATCTTGAGTTGTTTGTTTTATAATAGTGTTGACTCAAGGGGTATGGATTTGCGAGTTGTTACAAAAACATTCTCTTAAACATATTTATTTGGATCAAAACGAATGTTGTGTAAAACATTGTTACGATAACCCAAAATCATTAGTGTAGGGATTGGATAATTAGATAGATATATAAATCTCATGTACTATACAAAACATTTCCTTTCGAAAATCATTTACTATAACAACAGTGTTATAGTCTATGCTTTCCTTACCTCGTGAAAACGTCTATTTCAACAATGAATGTTGAAATCTATGTGTTTGATGCTCGCACCTTTTAAATCATCTTAAAGCCATTTAACTCCGTTTAAAAAATCATTTTTCAAAACATTTATTTAATTTAAAGGATTATTCGCTGTCCAAAATCATGAATAAAATCCCTAACCAAATTTATTGTTTCTATACATTTATTAAAGGATTATTCACTGTCCAAAATTGTGAATAAAATTCCTCTAATAAACTTTCATATTTAACTTATATCAAAATAAGTTGATTTCACCTTTATAAAACAATGTTTATAATTCACATTTCTATTTTATAAAAAAATTCAATTTATAAAATTACTTTACTAACAAATTCCATTTATCTCATTTATATGCCAAAATCCGATTTTAAGTTTATTTACTTATAAATCTCTTTATTTATAAATCCATTCTTTTTATAACTTCATAAATTTATACATCT
This sequence comes from Allium cepa, assembly GCA_030765085.1. NCBI lineage: Eukaryota > Viridiplantae > Streptophyta > Magnoliopsida > Asparagales > Amaryllidaceae > Allium > Allium cepa. Next base: position 758,332,918 of record CM060937.1, on the reverse strand, counting down.
TACTTACTTATAAGATTCATTTTTAACTCATTTTAACACTTGTAAACCTCCTTTATAATTCCATTATTTTATTTATAAAATATCAATTTTTATAAATCTTATATATATAACCCATTTGTAATAAGTCAAAATTCTCAATCAACTTATTTTACTAAATAGTTAACTCCATATTTCAAAATTCATAATTTGATTCCGTTTCACAAAAACATAATTTTTATAACATAAAAATTATAACTTTTATTTGTTTAAAATAAATCCATTTCTTTAACAATTCAAAAATCATATATTTTCAAAATCACTTTGAAATCCTTATTAAATTGAAATCGCCAATTAAATATTTTAAATCTCCAAAATAAGTCCCAATGCTGCAAAAATGCTAAATAAGGCGATTCACTTCAATCACGGAATCCACACCATATATCCTAGGATAACAGCATATATCACAATATCTGCAAATAAAAATCAACACGGGTGAGGAATCTAGTCGGATCGGTCCAACCTATCACTTGCAACAAATATACATATGAGAAAATATGTACAATGTCCGCTTCGAGCAGACACACGTACAAAGAGTCATCTGTTCATACATGGGAACGTATAGGGTCTCATCTACTCCAATAGGCAGGAATATATCCAAACCGATCAATATATATATATATATATATAATCATATATCATCCAAAGAATCATCAAGCAGCATAACATAAATTTATTATCACTGACATAAAAGTATAAGCGAGTCAGAAAGAGTGAGTTGTAGTCACTTTGGTTCCAATAGCCGTTGCAGCGTTCTTATTCCGAATAAATTAAACGAGTGTTTAATTTTACCAAAAAAATTTCTAGCTCCAATCCACCCCAAACTAGCTCCATTGCATAGTGTTTGTGAATACGAACCCGATGCAGCTTGTTTCGTTAATTTTCGACCTCATATGAAGAAGTTATACAATTTTAAACATTACACGATTTTATAATATAATTAATTTACACTATTCTTTTTTATTTAACCTTAATGCAAATCAATGCCTTTCGTTCTCAAAAATTAGATCACGACCGCACTTTCCATCTTCTCCCACATCTTCGTTCACGGCTCTAGGAAGCACATGCACGTAAGAAACCCAAACACGCCGAACGTTGACCGATTTTAGCTCCTCCCACGTTGATCGAAATCCCATCATTTGTGACGCCCCACTCCGAGAGCCTCGTTAACAAAGAGTATTACATAGATAATACTGTCGGCTAACGCGGACAATAGAGTATAATGGAAGCGACCATGTGTAATCTTACCTTAACTATTCACTAAATACGTCAAAAAGTAGAAACAATAAAAATTCGACCTATTTAATAAATATTTAAAGCAAAACTACAATGGCTATAGGATCTATCAGAAGAAAATATAACAACTCAAATGTAATATACATCACAGAACAGTAAATCATCATATACCCATATACTGATACATTTCAGAGTATACAAAATAATACAAGTCAAGTGGTATAGCAAACCACAATATACAGACGAGTTCAGATGAATACATTTAGAGTTACTACAAAAGGGGACTACACAAAAAGCTATGACAAAAAGAAGCTAGCGTAGTAGTCCATGCGGAAGCAAAATAGGATAAGTCCAAAAGCACCTAACCTGAAACATCTCGGTCTGACCCGAGTATAAAATACACGGATCAGTCTAGCTAAACAAATCAGTTAGATAAACTGAACAACGATAAACCTACAAGGTTACAAAGCATAATAGATATCTCTAAAAGAGATAACACAATCATCTCACGAAAGATGAATCATATAGATCAAGCCTCATATCATTGGCAACATATAGAAACAAAGGATAAGAATATCCCAAGGCAAGCCATAAAGACAAACAACAAATACCAATAAATACGAGTTCCACAAGGTAAACGCTATATTTCGTGTGGCTCTAAAGAACCAATACAGAAAAGCAATACCTATGGAATATACATATAAATGAAACATCATGAGCGGTAGTGAGTAAACCACTCCGTTATCCCTTGAGCAGTGGTGAAGAAACCACTCCAATATCTCTTGAGCGGTGGTGAAGAAACCACTCCAATATCTCTTGAGCGGTGGTGAAGAAACCACTCCGAAAGCAATACTAAAGGTAACCGACAACCCCAAATATCTTTCGAGTCGGGGCAAAGGACCAACTCCAAAAGCGATATTTAAAGGAAACAAGCCAGAGGAGACAATCCGAAGACACTATCCCAAAGGCAGCATGTGTCACAAACTCCCAGAGAGGAATCCGAAAAGTGGTAACGTGAGTCCCATAACCACCCGTTCGCACTAAACGGTTTACTATCCATTAGTTAATTTCACACTCGAAGCATTACAAATTTACCTCATCTCATCGGTAAACCAGACACAAGGTCAAAACGATCAATCGAATAGGTCGGGGATTAATCGGAAAGATAAACGCATGGATTCATGGTCCGTGTTTTACCCAACCGTTTAATCTTCCTTCAACTTCGCTCGAAGTGCGAAATCGTGTGTGTGGGTTTAAATGGAATTTATGAATTGGAGAAACGAGCTTTTAAATGCAATTTGAGAAATCATTTTATAAAAACCCGTGGATGAAGTCAAGAGTAAGTTATCAAAGTCAAAGATGCGATAACAAACACTAAAAAGCAACTTGAAACGATAGAATCCGGAAAAATCAATCAAATATGCAAAATAAGGAAAACAGGCAAAACAAAGCAGGTCGGTCGACCGGACTGCAGGGCTCGGTCGGCCGGCCAGATGCAGAAACCCAATTCTGGCTCGGGGCAGCAGGTCGGTCGACCGACCCAGGGAGCTCGGTCTGCCGAACCTGATGAATTTGCAATTCCAGCCTTTTTCAATGAAATGCAAATCCTTTCCAAATCCAAAACAATGGCACATGCATAATTGTTAGGAATTCATACCCAACACCCATGAAATCAAGAGAAGTAGATGTGAGTTCAAGACTCACCTTTTTACACAAAACAAAGAAGATGAAGAAGCACAAATGCAAGGAATCAACCAACTACACTCCACTTCAACACTACAAGCTTCAATCTAGAATCAAAGCAAGTATTTCCTAAGTTAGGGTTAGGTATTTACTGAAATTGAAGAGGAGAAGAGATGGAGAAGATGGAGATGAACTTACCAATGGATTCTCTTTGATTTTGGAGCAAGAAATCAAGTTGGAAGTTGAAACTAGGGCTTGCAAATTTCTATTTCTCCTTCCCTTCCACCATTTCAGTTCTAAGCTTAAGTTTTTAAGAAATGAATAAGTGAATGAGAGGAGAGGGCTGAGTTAGGGTTAATTAGATAGTTAGTGGGCTGAACCCAAACCCAAACCCAATAGAAAAAGTAGCTGAAATTTCACAAACTCCAAACATATCAATGATTATACTCAAAAAGATCGCAAACGCCATTTTGGAACCAATGGAGGTAGTTTCGAGCTCCAATTCGGCCATTTGCAAAAAGTAACATTTCGGACCAAAATCCGACTAACGACGCTATATTTAAATTAAACATCTAAATATAAAATCGTTAAATATGCGGGTTGTTACAGATCTCCCCACCTTACGAAATTGCGTCCCCGCAATTTCTAGAGACAATATTTGTAACAACTACATACATACAACATCAAAAGAAAAAGGAATAAGCTGGAGATGAAAAGACATACTCACTGGTTTCAAGCTAAGAAAGAAACCCCGGATAAGATCGCTCGATATACTCTCTGGTTTCCCAAGTACAGTCATTGGGATTAGCGGACCATTGAACTTTAACAAGCGGCACGTCCTTGTTCCGAAGGTGTCGCACCTCCGTGTCAAGCACGCGAATAGGTTGCTGTACAATAGATAAGTCCGGTGAGACCTCAAGCTCTTGCAAATCAGGAGAAGTAATAACAGAATCCGACTCCCGAAGACACTTCCGAAGTTGCGAGACGTGAAACACGTCATGAATGCCAGATAGATGCGCTGGAAGTGAAACTCTATAAGCCACAGGGCCAATACGTTCAGTAATAGAAAATGGTCCTATAAAGCGAGGAGTCAATTTCCTAGTCGTACTGAAACGCATAACCCCCTTCAAAGGAGAAACACGAATAAAAACAAGATCGCCGATCGGGAACTCGAGAGGCTTCCTATGGTTGTCCGCATAGGATTTCTGGCGACTCTGTGCCTCTTTCATTCTTAACCGAATAAGATCAATCCTCTTGGAAGAATCACGAACAAAATCTGGACCAAGAATAAGCTTCTCTCCAGATTCCAACCAACATGACGGTGATCGACATGGCCTTCCGTATAAGGCTTCGAAAGGAGCCATACCGATACTAGACTGAAAACTATTGTTGTAGGAGAATTCTACAAGAGGTAGGTGATCCTCCCAACTACCACCGAAATCAAAGACACAAATACGGTGAAGATCTTCCAAGATACGATTCACCCGTTCAGTCTGTCCGTCAGACTGCGGATGATAAGCTGTAGAAAAATTAAGCTTTGTTCCCAAAGCTTGCTGAAGACTCTTCCAAAAATGACTCGTGAATAAAGGATCACGATCACTCACAATAGAACTAGGAACACCGTGAAGTCTCACGATTTCCTTGGCATACAACTTTGCCAAATGCGAAGCAGTTCTATTAGACTTAATAGGGACAAAATGAGCAGACTTGGTGAGGCGATCAACAATAACCCAAATACTAGAATGACCCGATCTCGAACGAGGTAGGCCATCAATGAAATCCATAGAAATTTGATCCCACTTCCACAATGGAATCTCAAGAGGCTGGAGAAGACCCGAAGGACGCCGATGCTCGGCTTTAAAACGCTGACAAGTTATGCAATTGCTCACATAACTCGCCACATCGCGCTTCATGCCTTCCCAATAATAAAGACGACGCATATCGGCATACATCTTGCAACTACCGGGATGAATAGTATACTTAGAACGGTGACAATCATCAAGAATGTCATGCCTAAGTGCAAAGTCAGAAGGCACAAAGAGACGGTTCTTCTTACGAAGACACCCATGAGAATCAATGCTGAAATCTCGCAACGCCTCATCACAAGATCCAGACCCACAAAGCTGAATAAGATGCAACAATTCAGGATCACGCCGCTGAGCATCGGCTATACGATCCAACAAAATAGGTCGAGCTCCCAAACTAAATAATAGAATAGGAAGATCAGAAGATGAACCTCGATCACAAATTTCACAAAAAGATAGAGTCTCAAGAACATTCCATTCGGCAAGCATCATAGAAATAACAGCCGAATGTTTGCGACTAAGCACATCTGCAACACGATTACCCTTACCAGGGGTATACTGGATATCAAATTCATAAGAAGAAAGAAACTCGAGCCAACGCTGTTGCCTCATATTGAGTTCCTTCTGAGTAAACAAATACTTCAAGGATTTATGATCGGTATAGAGATTGAAGCGCTCGCCCAATAAATAATGTCGCCAAATCTTCAAGGCAAAGACAATGGCGGCAAGCTCAAGATCATGAGTGGCATAGCGAACTTCATTCGGACGCAGTTGCCTAGAAGCATAAGCAACCACCCGATCTCTCTGCATAAGCACAGCACCGAGACCACTACCACAAGCATCGGTGTAGACAACAAGATCATGATTCCCTTCGGGAACCACAAGAATAGGAGCATTAGTGAGATGTTCTTTCAATGCCTGAAAGGAAGCTTCACACTTGTCGGACCAAATAAAACGAATGCCTTTCCGGGTAAGGCAGGTGAGAGGAAGCACAATACGGGAAAAATCCTTAATGAACCGACGGTAATACCCCGCTAATCCAAGGAAACTACGAATCTCATGAACATTCTCAGGCCGCTTCCAATTCTGAAGGGCTTCGACCTTTGAGGGATCGACAGAAATGCCATCGGAAGATACAACATGGCCTAAGAACTTAACTTTATTCTCCCAAAAGTGGCATTTGGAGAATTTGGCTTTAAGCTGATGATGACGGAGAGTACTCAAGACTATTCTCAAGTGATTAGCATACACAGCTTCAGACTTAGAATAAATAAGGATATCATCAATGAAGACAAGCACGAACTTATCGAGATATTCCCGGAATACCCGATTCATGAGATCAACAAAGAAAGCAGGAGCGTTCGTCAAACCGAACGGCATAACGAGCCACTCAAAAGAACCATATCGAGTGCGGAAAGCGGTAAGAGGTATGCTATCCTCCGCGACTCGTAACTGATGAAAACCTGTGGCAAGGTCAAGCTGAGTAAAGACCTTAGCACCACTCAATAGATCGAACATATCATCGATCCTAGGTAATGGATACCTATTCCTAATGGTCAACTCGTTACGCTTGCGATAATCAATGCAAAGCCTAAGAGTTCCATCAGACTTCTTCACGAAAACGACCGCGGATCCTAACGGAGAAAAACTGGACTGAATCAACTGCTTGGACTCGAGCTCTAAAAGTTGCTTCTTGAGTTCCTCATTTTCCTTTGTAGACATCCTCGTGGGAGGACGACTAACTGGCTGCACGCCTGGAAAGAGATCAACGCTAAACTCAATTGCCCGTTTGGGTGGCAAACCCGATACAGGCTCAGAAACATCTGAAAAGTCACAAGCAATAGGAATACGAGATATATCATCATCATCTCGCGAATCAAGAGAATATAAAGCCATCTCGGAATTATCCACATCCCGAAGAACAAGAGATAACTGAGAAGGCGAATCAGGATGACAAAAACATAAAATTCTCTTGGAACAAATAATCCGGGCATCGTACCTCACTAGCCAGTCCATGCCAAAAATCATATCAAAACCCAAATGGGAAACAACGTGCAGATTCGCACGGAAAGAAAAGCCACATAAAACAATCTCAACATTATCACAAAGCAAACTAAGGGTCGCGGATCCCCCAATAGGATTCTCAATCCTTAAAGAAGTAACCATACAAGAAACATCCAAAGATAAATCATCAACGAGCTTTTTCGATACAAAAGAATGTGAAGCACCCGTATCGAAAAGAACTCGTATACTATGGTCATAAAATAAAACAAAACCTTCCAAAATAGATGGAGATATACCTTTAGATTGAGAAGGACCTCCAGAAGCATTCGCTACATTTAACTTGCCAGATGAAGAATTATTCGGAGCAATGGGACAAGTGGAACTACGATGACCTTCCCTCTTGCAGTAACGGCAGAAGAGAGGCTTAGGACAAGCTCGAATAATATGATCCGGAGAACCACAATTAAAACATTTTCGAACGAAAGGAGTTCCGGAAGACTGAGGCTGAGAACTAGGACCACCGGTCTTCTTTTTCTTAGAAGGAAAAGGCTTCTTCTGAATTGGAAACGACCTCTTGTTGGGGTTCTTAGAAGCCTCAACATCTACATCACTATCACACTCCTTCTCGACGGTCTCGAGATGAAGCGCTGAATCAACCAATTCCTCGAAAGAAAGTTTAAGCTGGAGCAACAAGGACTTCCTAAGATATTTCTTAAGGCCAGAAACAAACTTCAAATTCTTCTTGTAAGAAGTGCTGATGAATTCAAGACCATACTGAGATAAAGCCTCGAACGATGCGACATACTCAGAAACAGAAGATTTCCCTTGCTTCAACTCAAGGAAGCGACGGGTCAAAAAAACTTTTTCAGATTCAGGAACGAACTTGAGTTCAAATCGTCCCCGAAACTGAGTCCAAGAAAGAGTAGACTCATCAATCTCAGCTACAAGAAGCTCATACCAATCAAGAGCATACTCTTGTAATAAACTAGAAGTCACAAGAACTCTATCATGGTCAGAAAGATCCATGCGAGAAAAGATACGTTCGCACGTGCGAAGCCAAGCTTGAACTTCAAGAACGGATTCAGAGCCTTTAAACGGCTTTCCTCTAAGATGAGCAAAATCACTACACTGACGTGCAAAAGCAGATTTGCGAGGTGGAGACACTCGAGGAGGAACGGGAGGCTGAGTGCTCCTAAACAACTCCAAAAACTGATCGGCAGACATATATACGCCATCCAGATGTGAGCCACTAGATTGCCCAACATCCGAACGTCGACCTCTGCCTCTTCCAGACATAAGCTGAAAGTCAAGATAAGAAAAAGATTATTCACAAGGTAGATATTTCAATATGGGATACTACAGAATAATCCTAGACGTATTCCCAACTCTATCTAACCTTGATGGAATAAAGAGACACGATGATTCAAAGATTTGTATCACTTGTACACTTTGATGTACCATAATATGTGCATCTATTCTAGGTTTATCATATTTTTTTCTGAACCTCGCTCCGATACCACGTTGTGACGCCCCACTCCGAGAGCCTCGTTAACAAAGAGTATTACATAGATAATACTGTCGGCTAACGGGACAATAGAGTATCATGGAAGCGACCATGTGTAATCTTATCTTAACTATTCACTAAATACGTCGAAAAGTAGAAACATTAAAAATTCGACCTATTCAATAAATATTTAAAGCAAAACTACAATGGCTATAGGATCTACCAGAAGAAAATATAACAACTCAAATGTAATATACATCACAGAACAGTAAATCATCATATACCCATATACTGATACATTTCAGAGTATACAAAATAATACAAGTCAAGTGGTATAGCAAACCACAATATACAGACGAGTTCCAGATGAATACATATCAGAGTTACTACAAAAGGGGACTACACAAAAAGCTATGACAAAAAGAAGCTAGCGTAGTAGTCCATGCGGAAGCAAAATAGGCTAAGTCCAAAAGCACCTAACCTGAAACATCTCAGTCTGACCCGAGTATAAAATACACGGATCAATCTAGCTAAACAAATCAGTTAGATAAACTGAACAATAATAAACCTGCAAGGTTACAAAGCATAATAGATATCTCTAAAAGAGATAACACAATCATCTCACGAAAGATGAATCATATAGATCAAGCCTCATATCATCGGCAACATATAGAAACAAAGGATAAGAATATCCCAAGGCAAGCCATAAAGGCAAATAACAAATACTAATAAATACGAGTTCCACAAGGTAAACGCTATATTTCGTGTGGCTCTAAAGAACCAATACAGAAAAGCAATACCCAGGGAATATACATATAAATGAAACATCATGAGCGGTGGTGAGTAAACCACTCCGTTATCCCTTGAGCGGTGGTGAAGAAACCACTCCATTATCTCTTGAGCGGTGGTGAAGAAACCACTCCAATATCTCTTGAGCGGTGGTGAAGAAACCACTCCAATATCTCTTGACCGGTGGTGAAGAAACCACTCCGAAAGCAATACTAAAGGTAACCGACAACCCCAAATATCTTTCGAGTCGGGGCAAAGGACCAACTCCAAAAGCGATATTTAAAGGAAATAAGCCAGAGGAGACAGTCCGAAGACACTATCCCAAAGGCAGCATGTGTCACAAACTCCCAGAGAGGAATTCGAAAAGTGGTAATGTGAGTCCCATAACCACCCGTTCGCACTAAACGGTTTACTATCCATTAGTTAATTTTACACTCGAAGCATTACAAATTTACCTCATCTCATCGGTAAACCAGACATAAGGGTCAAAACGATCAATCGAATAGGTCGGGGATTAATCGGAAAGATAAACGCATGGATTCATGGTCCGTGTTTTACCCAACCGTTTAATCTTCCTTCCACTTCGCTCGAAGTGCGAAATCGTGTGTGTGGGTTTAAATGGAATTTATGAATTGGAGAAACGAGCTTTTAAATGCGATTTGAGAAATCATTTTATAAAAACCCATGGATGAAGTCAAGAGTAAGTTATCAAAGTCAAAGATGCGATAACAAACACTAAAAAGCAACTTGAATCGATAGAATCCGGAAAAATCAATCAAATATGCAAAATAAGGAAAACAGGCAAAACAAAGCAGGTCGGTCGACCGTACTGCAGGGCTCGGTCGGCCGGCCAGATGCAGAAACCAAATTCTGGCTCGGGGCAGCAGGTCGGTAGACCGGCCCAGGGAGCTCCGTCGGCCGAACCTGATGAATTTGCAATTCCAGCCTTTTTCAATGAAATGCAAATCCTTTCCAAATCCAAAACAATGGCACATGCATAATTGTTAGGAATTCATAACCAACACCCATGAAATCAAGAGAAGTAGATGTGAGTTCAAGGCTCACCTTTTACACAAAACAAAGAAGATGAAGAAGCACAAATGCAAGGAATCAACCAACTACACTCCACTTCAACACTACAAGCTTCAATCTAGAATCAAAGCAAGTATTTCCTAAGTTAGGGTTAGGAATTTACTGAAATTGAAGAGGAGAAGAGATGGAGAAGATGGAGATGAACTTACCAATGGATTCTCTTTGATTTTGGAGCAAGAAATCAAGTTGGAAGTTGAAACTAGGGCTTGCAAATTTCTTTTTCTCCTTCCCTTCCACCATTTTCAGTTCTAAGCTTAAGTTTTTAAGAAATGAATAAGTGAATGAGAGGAGAGGGCTGAGTTAGGGTTAATTAGATAGTTAGTGGGCTGAACCCAAACCCAAACCCAATAGAAAAAGTAGCCGAAATTTCACAAACTCCAAACATATCAAAGATTATATTCAAAAAGATCGCAAACGACATTTTGGAACCAATGGAGGTAGTTTCGAGCTCCAATTCGGCCATTTGCAAAAAGTAACATTTCGGACCAAAATCCGACTAACGACGCTATATTTAAATTAAACATCTAAATATAAAATCGTTAAATATGCGGGTTGTTACATCATTCCTCCACCAAACGACTCCCTTACGTTAGCTCCACCAACCACCACAACCCTGTTGAACTCGGTCGCCCTATAACCTAAAAAGCGTGCCCAAACCCTAGACAAACGCGAGCAATTTTCTCCTCGTACAACACTTGAAAATCCAACATGACCATATGGATTGAAAGATCTCGAGAAGCTTGATGATTTTTTTAAAAAAAAATTCAAAAATATTGGATGGATTGGGAGAAAATGAGGGAGAACAATGATGATTTTCTGGCCATTGAAAATAAGGGTGGCGGCGGCTCCAATTAGGGTTAGGATTAGGGAGAGGGGGTTTGCAAATGAACGTCTTTATATAGGCAATTACAAAACACTATTCACCCAAAAAAAATTCGAACACCAATGAAAGCGTACTGCCTAGCGTTTATAATGATTTACGCCTATTCCAAACACAATGGAATATATATTGGGAACCAATTCCATCGTATTTGGAATATAGGTTTTCGAATCGACTTATTTTAATTAAAATTTACTTCAATAAATTTCTACGCATTTCAGCTTCACACGGCTAAACCGGTAAGGCCGATTGACACGAATTTTGAAATCCTACAATAATATAACATTACGAATCCAATGAAACTAGTTTCGTCGAAATCCAGGACAGTATGAAAAATGTCTATTTTACATGTTAAATTAGTAAAATATCCAATTTCTATAAATTAACTTTTAATTCAATATTAAAAGTTTACTAACATCATTCTAATTTAAATAGAATTTAATCCAACTTTACAAATCATTTTCATTCACATTAAATTGAAAATCAAATTATTTCTACATTTTCAAATAATTAAATTATTATATTTGGAAATATAAGTTATTCAACTTATAAAATTAACTTTTGAATTTTCAAAATCAATTAAATATCCAAATTTTGAATGATTGAAATTCTAGGTCGTTACAATTTTCTTCATCCAGAGATACTTGTCGGGTAAATTATTTTCTTTTGGAAGCCAACGTTTTAATCGCTTCAACAACTCGGTCATACTATTTCTCTAACAATTAAACTCTTTTTAATGTTATGAAGCTCAACAATTACACCTATCGTTGTAAGCCCGTCTTCGCAAGAAGAATTGTAACGACCCTGAATTTTGAACGATTTAAATAGAAAATATTTAATTAATTTTAAATATATGAATGATGGTTTAGTTTAAATTCCCAATATAACTATGAAATTGGCGATTAAATTTTAGAATTTAATCTATTGAAGTTGAATAAAAATTTTGAATTTGACTTTGGAGTTTGAAATTGAATATTAAATTGTATTTAAAATTCGAACTAATGACTTAGAAAAATAATTTGGATTTAAGAATTATTATTTATGTAAATTAATAAATTGATGATTAGTTTTAATAACATTTTTTCTTTAACTTAAATAAAGTGGAATAAATTTTATCAATACAAAATAAATAAACAAATACACATAGTTAAAATTTTAACAACGTAATTAAACAAAACAAAGCAAAGAAATAACAAAAAAAATTACCTTACTACAAACATGATATTCTTTTCACCAGTACCCTAAATCACGCCGCTACATACTCCTAAAACCACGCAGAGAATCACGAAGAAAATCGTGTCAGGCATGTCTCGTTCTATTTTAAGTACCTCGATACCCTTCTTCCATCATTTCAAAGAAGAAGAAAAAAAATCAAACGAAAGAATAAAAAATGGCGGCTCCATCCTTCTCTCGTTCATTCCTTTTCATCCTCCGTTCCAAAATTACGACTCGTTGAATTCGAAGGCGCCGACTTCGATCTTCTCGATTGATTCCTTCGCCTCGCTCGCGCCTGTTTCAAGCTAAGGTGAGTGATTTACTTCACTCATATTTAATTCAAAGTCTTGTTGTTTTCTGATTGCTCAAGCTGATTTGTTCGAGGCTAAGGCCAAGTTGACTTCGTGTTTACAAATTGGTTTAAATAAATAAAAAACTATTTCTTGTTGACTTCGGTCGTTTTGATTTTTTTTGAAAATTTCTTGCTGTGATGAGGATTTCTTGGTTCACTTGTTCGAAATTCTGGTATTGATTTTCTAGTGACTTCGGCAGACTTCGAATTCAAACTAGTGTTGTTGGACTGGGTTTGAAAGCTTGATTTTGGGAAAATTTGGGTTCGATTTTTGATAAAACTGCTATTTGACTATGGTCATTCTTTAAACTTGTTGTTCGATTTTTGATAACATCGTCTCTGGCCTGATCATCTCTTTGATCATGGCTTTGGCTTGGTTCGATGTTGACTTTGATTTTGATTGGAAGTGTTGTTATAGCCATGGCCTACAGCCTTCATTGTACTCTTCTTTGTATAGTATATTTGTGTCCTTATCACTGGCTTCACTATAATTTGTTCAACTCGAAATTGTTTCAGGCACTTGTTCATTTTTTGACCATTGTGTCACCCTACACTTGTTTGATTTTGATAAACTCATGGCATTGACTTTTAAGCTTGAAACTGAATTTATGAAGGTATTTGAGTTCGGCACTGTTTTGATTTTTGCAATTTACTGCTTACTTATTTTGAGTGTCTTCATATGTGTTTATGCATGTATTATTGAATTTGAACTGCAATTATCTTGGTTCAAAACTGATAATTGCTCCTGGGCATTGTATTTTTACTTGTAACTGAGTTGCCATAGTTTGGGTACACATGCCTATTTCACTTTTTGAGACAGTTTGATTTGAGTTGCGTTTTATGTTGGCATCGACATTGACCTTTAATTGTTGTGTGCCGTGGTGCCATATCTATGGTGCCCTCACCTTCATACAGCTGTGTTCATATAGTTGTATCCTTTTGTTGGCGATGCTTGAGATTTATCTGACTTAGTTTTGAATTTTAGTTCCTCGGCGCAGGCATTGATATTTGATATTTTTGTTCTCTCTTTAAATCCAAAGATATGGATCTGTTGCAAGTGGTATTTATATATGAGTTCTCTGGAGTGGTTGTTCACTTGTGGCCTCACTTAATTTCACTGAGCTAGTCTGGTTTATTTCTTTGATTTGTAGTACTTGAATTAGTGCAGTTTGGTTTCTTTGGTATGTTGTTGCATTGCATCATGTTGTCTTTGTACCTATGCATATCTTATTTGCAGTTACAGTTCAGTTGCTCGGATATATGTACACAAGTGCTCCCCTGATTCATTTATTTTACTTGAGCTTGAATCTTGTTGTCACCGCATTCATGTATAAGTCTGGGTTGAATCACTTCCAGGCATAATTTTTCATCTCTGTTCTTTCTTCTTCAAAAAAAAACTGTGAGTAATGTCACCATTTTAAATTGTTAAGTATAAAATTAGGTTGCCCGCTTATCTTTGAAGTATATTATGCTTATGAATATGTTTTTTTTTTAAAAACTCTGTCATATAAAAGAAATTCGAACTATAAAAGCTTCACGAGATTTTAAAAAAAAATTCCAGTCAAACATTTTGTCTCTGCCTTTCCCTGTTCTCTGTCAACATATTTCAAAGTGAGTAAACACTTTGTTTTAAAAACAATCTAAGTTATAGATGGCTCTAATGCCTGGGTTGATCTGATATTTGATATTTTTCATTAACCTGTAGCAAACTGTTTCAATTATGTATTCGACATTGCTCTTCATGTTGAGCTTGTTTCTGGTATGGATGTTGTTTCTTGCTCGTGTTCATTCATGTGTAAAACTGGTTTGATTCACTCGTTTATTGTCTTGTATTATTGATTTGTACCTGTTGTTCCATCACACCAGTGCCTTGCCTTCATTTTATTGTCTGTGCACTTATTAAATATAACACTCGAGTCTTGTTCAAGCCTTCATGCATTGTCCACTAATCACTTGTTTATGTGTCCTTCACTGGACTTGGGTTGAATTTTGAGTCTCAAGTTGAGGCTGTGTGCACTTCACACTGTGTAGTCACTTAATAATACATAGACTATGTTTACTTGCGTGTTGGTCTTCATTTGCATTGTGCAGTAGCTTGAGCATTGAGCTTGTTGTAGTGGTTATCTCACTTGATTTTTGTTGAGCTTGTCACTGTGTTGCACTTGCTTGACCCAGTATGGTAGTTGTATATTTGCTGTGCCCTTGAATACTTGTGGTGGCTGCAGTTTTGTTGCAGTTTGCCCTTGTATTCATTTGTGACTGCAGTTTCGTTTTTTATGCAGTCTTGCCCTTATCGGTTTGCGTTGCATTGATGTAATTGGATTTGTTTTTCTAATTACACCTGAGTTGAATCCATCTTAAATGCTCGGGTTTGACCTTGTGCTCATTTGTGAACTTTCGTTGATCCTTTGTGCATTTCATACTGTAGTGGCGAGGCGGTACACGCGTGCGTGTACTGCAGCCCTACCACATCTAACGTTTTAATTGATGTTTTTCTATTGATGAAATTGTTTTATGTTGCCAATTCAATATATTTTGAATCGTATTTTGATTTGGTTTAATTTGATGATTTGTTGTTAATTGCCGTTTAGGCAATTTTGATGGATTTTTTTTCTTTTTCTAAATTATCTTCATTAATAATCCCTTCATCTATCTTCGTTAATAATTTAAATCTACTAATTATTGTTTAACACTGTTAAGTGTCATATTTACCGTTATCTGATTTATTTGTTAAAGGATCGGATAGGTGAATTTATATTTAACTGTCGTCTAATTGTTATTATTATTGCCTCCATGCACTAATAACTGATTTTGAATTAGACTGACCCGTGTATTATTTTCTTTTGAATGTAATACTCGGGTCAGACCGAGTATTTTACAGCTTGAAGATTTTCAGGCAGCGAAGTTAGAGAGAGGGGGGAAAACGCTTCACTTTAGCTTTTCGTGGATTTATTTTTGTACTTAAAAGAAATATTCCGCTGTATAAATTAATGCATTGTACAAACTCTGATATATGTACAAAAATTCATTTATGTGAAATAAAATTATTCTGTGTTTTTGTGGCTAATTCTGTTTAAACTCTATAAACCGAATAATAATCCGTCATTTTGAACATTTCAAGTTGGTTTAATTACCGACTAGGGGCGGTCAGAAGGGCGGGTCGTTACAAAAGTAGTATCATAGCTTTGGTTTATAAAAAGCTTAGTTTATGGCGTTTAATATGAATAGTTACTAGAATCATTTTAAAGAAAACGTATTTCAAATCTAATGAAGTATAAAAAAAAAAAATTATTTCAAATGTTTTGAAAAAAAATACTAGTAGTATATACAGGAAGAAAAATTTTCAAGTAATTTTTCAAAATATTTTCGAAAAGAGTAAAATAAAATAAATTTTGTTTTTATGTTTCAAGCAAAGTTTAATACGCAAGTATGTATATATATATGTATATTTCAAATGTTTGAAATAAAATCCGGAGTTGAATCTCAAGTTTTGTTGAATAATAATCCTGTATATCAGGATAATGTAAATTTGCAAATTGTCTTGGGAAAATGATTGAATAATCCAACCTTTGCTAATAATGATTGTAAATTTTAATAGGAAACTTCAAAAATATCTTGTTAATTAAAATGGCGAAAACTGAAGCACAAAAGCAGCACGCCGTGAACAAAGAGAAATTGCCCGTGGAGAAGTAGCAGTGGCATGTGCGGAAATCGAAAGGAAAATAAATGAAAGGCAAGCACCTGGTCCCTATGATGATGTAGTCTGTTATCGATGTCATAAAAAGCGACATTATGACGTTACGTGCCAAGAGAAGAGAAAGAAAAGGGATGTGGATGTCCGGTTCGCTCGTCCTTAGATTGTGCGTTTTAAATGTCAGGGGAAAGGGCATTTTCTTAGTCATTGCCCTAAAGTGAAAAGGAAGAAGCGCGTACTTGATTTACTCGTCGACAGATTGACAAGCTGCTACCATTGTCGCCAGACTGGACATGTAGCCAGAAACTGCACTGAAAGACAACATGGAAAGCAAGCTATAGCCCGATCAGCTAGAGCGAAAAGTGTAACGGTGATAGACAAGGATGGAAACATCTCATATTTTTGCGGGAATTGTAGGAATTGGGGACATGTAGATTTTGAATGTGTTAATCCTCCTTTAATAAAACTTGAAATAGTGTAAACCGTGGAGGGAAGTTGTCAAAGATGCGTACTACCAGACAGGAAGTCGATAGTCCTCAATAATTCTGAATCTTAAACCAATCAATATATTTTGTAATACTATCTTTTGTAATCCAAAATCTCCTATCTACGTATTTTAAAAGTATTAACCTATGGATAGTTGTACGGAACGAAGTATTTTAATAAAATAACATCTTGGGAAGGAAATTTATTTGTTGACTTAACGGTATGAATCAAACTAGTTTTGATGTAAAGCTTATATTTCAAGTTTAAACTAATGCCTAAAATAGTGAATGTGGAGATATGAATCTAATGAAACTAAGTCGATGAATAGCTTACTAAAGAATTAGTTGATTAATTTGGAAATAGAAAGCAAATGCAAAAATTCAAATGGAATTTAGATTTAAAATTTGAAATTGTCAACATGATAATCCATAATAGGTTTAATAGATTCAGTGATGAATTTGAATTTGAGCATCAAAGAATTAAGTAAGTGAAAAAAAAACATAATATTGAAAAGTTTGAAATCGGTTTAAAACCAATATTGTGAAAAGTATGCGGGAATTCAAACTATGAAATACGTCCAAGTGTTGAATTTGGTAAACGATGTATATTCACGATTTTGGACAGTGAATATATTATTGAATAAACGGGTATGATTTGGAGAAGTGAAATTTAAAAGAATGAAGTTAATTGTTTTAAAAGATGTTTTAAAAATGTGTTAACTATCGAACACATAGATTTCAACATTCATTGTTGAAATAGACGTTTTTGAGAGAAATAAAAGGAAATGGTGGACTATAACACTTTTGTTATAGTAAATGGTTTCCGAAAGGGAATGTTTTATATAGTATTGGGTTTTCTATCTATCTTAAATTCGAATCCCTATACTAGAGATTTTGAGTTGTTGTAATGATGTTTTACGTAACATTCGTTTTGACTCAAATAAATGTGTTTAAAAGAACGCTTTCCTTAGAGAATGGAATATATACTTGATTATGATTTAAGTATATTGAATATTTTTCAAGTGTTGAAAATAAATGGATTTGTGAATTACTTATTATTAAATAAGTATGGAAATGTTTTCCAATATGAAATGGAAAGTTTGAAATTCTATCTTTTAAAGATAAACTGAAAAGTGAATATTTGAAATTTGTTTCAAATGGTTAAGTGTGGAAAATTATATATATCTTGTAAGGATGTTTTTGGGAAATTTGGACAATTAGTTCAACTTGAATTTTTCAAAAAAGATTGAATTTTGAGTTAAATTGAGTTTAACTTCGACACCAAAAACAATATAACTTGAGCTTTGAATTTCGGATAGTCGATTGGGATTGTATGTCTAACATTGTGAATTGATGACATAGCAATTGATCTCTATTAAATATATATCTGTTTGGTGGGCGGAGAATTTATTCTTTTAGCTATATACACCCTTCACTGAGACGTTCGAGCTTAGAGGTTATATATCGGTAGACATCAATTATGTGTGGAGAATTGACGATGTAACTTGAAATCCAAATCGAATGTGAAGTCGATAATGAATGGGATTATGAATGTGAATTGGGTTTGAGATAACCTTAAATTTTCAAATCGATTTAGAGGAAAATTTTAAATCGGCAACGAGATGGAAAATTTAGAAATCCTCTACTTATTATGGGTATAGGATATTGTGGTTTTCGGAACTTATATATGAGAATGTAATAATTCGAAAACCATCAGTTTGGAAAGTCATTATTATGAAAATCCTATGTAAGTTTACATAGGTGATATGTACGAAATGTGAAATGAAGTACTATATGTATATGACATTATGTTTTCTAAACTGAGGATATGGACAAGTACCTTCCATTTAAAATTTGTGAAGGTGTTGGAACTCGGTGTGAGTGTCCATTTGAAATTCGTAGCTACGTAGAATTTCCATAAGTTGGAATGTCCATTTGGATTAGAATCCCTCATGATGGATCATCGTGATGGGATCATGTGAATTGATGATGATGTATGCTAGCGTAATTCATGGGGCGTGATGCCTACAGTTACAAGCGATTCTACTGGGATAGTAGCGCAACCGCCGCGTAAACTGCGATCTAGAGGCCAAAGCGTAATTTGAGGGGCGAGATGCCTACGGTCACAAGCGATTCTACTGGGATAGTAGCGTAACCGCCGTGTGAACCGCAATCTATGGCAACAATCATGGCGAAATTCAAGAGATGTGAAATCTACAGAGTACAAGCGTTTCTACTGGGATAGTAGCGTAACCGCCGGGTAAAACTGTGATCCATGGGGGAACGTGCTTTCCATATCCATTTTTAAAAGAATTTTTAAAAGTATTTTCACTGGGAGTTGAAGCAAGTATATTTAGTACTTGGAGATTTTTAGTCCTGCGCTTGGCCAGCGTATGCCCAATGTCTGTGAGAACGACGATAGACTTGTTAAACTTCGAGTTAGCAAGTATTTTCAAAACTTTAGATAGCGAATCAATAGTCTGAAATTAAAATTACATAATTCTAACCTAATTGAATTAAAGAAGAAGATCTTTAAAATATCTTGAAAGTCCACAGCTTTGAAAAAAAAATATGGTATGCAAATCTTTAGCATGAAGAATTTCAAGTTTAAATTTGAGTGTTGTAAGTCAAAAATTTTGGTAAAAGACTTTTACGTCTTGATTTTAGAAAATATTGAACAAAGCTAGGGAGATAAAATAAGTGGAATGAATCCTATGTTTATTTATTTTTAATAAGATTCGAACTTGGTAAAAAAAATTGTGTAGGGTATAAATATCGGTGAGATTTTAACAATCGTTTTTCCTAACTTATAATTTCGGGACGAATTTCTATTAAGGGGGGAAGATTGTAACGACCCTGAATTTTGAACTATTTGAACTGAAAATATTTAATTAATTTTAAATATTTGAATGATGGTTTAGTTTAAATTCCCAATATAAATATGAAATTGGCAATTAAATTTTAGAATTTAATCTATTGAAGTTGAATAAAAATTTTGAATTTGACTTTGGAGTTTGAAATTGAATATTAAATTGTATTTAAAATTCGAACTAATGACTTAGAAAAATAATTTGGATTTAAGAATTATTATTTATGTAAATTAATAAATTGATGATTAGTTTTAATAACATTTTTTCTTTAACTTAAATAAAGTGGAATAAATGCTATCAGTACAAAATAATAAACAAATACACATAGTTAAAATTTTAACAACATAATTAAACAAAACAAAGCAAAGAAATAACAAAAATAAAAAATAATTTTTTTTACCTTAGTACAAACATGATATTCTTTTCGCCAGCACCCTAAATCACGCCGCTACATGCTCCTAAAACCACGCAGAGAATCAGGAAGAAAATCGTGTAAGGCATGTCTCGTTCTATTTTAAGTACCTCGATACCCTACCTCCATCATTTCAGAGAAGAAGAAAAAATCAAACGAAAGAATAAAAAAATGGTGGATCCATCCTTCTCTCGTTCATTCCTTTTCGTCCTCCGTTCCAAAATTAGGGCTCGTTGAATTTGAAGGCGCCGGCTTCGATCTTCTCGATTGATTCCTTCGCCTCGCTCACGACTGTTTCAAGCTAAGGTGAGTGATTTACTTCACTCACATTTAATTCAAAGTCTTGTTGTTTTCTGATTGCTCAAGCTGATTTGTTCGAGGCTAAGGCCAAGTTGACTTCGTGTTTACAAATTGGTTTAAATAAATAAAAAATTGTTTCTTGTTGACTTTGGTCGTTTTGATTTTTTTCGAAAATTTCTTGCTGTGATGAGGATTTCTTGGTTCACTTGTTCGAAATTCTGGTATTGATTTTCTGGTGACTTCGGCAGACTTCGAATTCAAACTAGTATTGTTGGACTGGGTTTGAAAGCTTGATTTTGGGAAAATTTGGGTTCGATTTTTGATAAAACTGCTATTTGACTATGGTCATTCTTAAAACTTGCTGTTCGATTTTTGATAACATCGTCTCTGGCCTGATCATCTCGTTGATCAAGGCTTTGGCTTGGTTCGATGTTGACTTTGATTTTGATTGGAAGTGTTGTTGTAGCCATGGCCTACAGTCTTCACTGTACTCTTCTTTGCATAGTATATTTGTGTGCTTATCACTGGCTTCACCATAATTTGTTCAACTCGAAATTGTTTCAGGCACTTGTTCATTTTTTGACCATTATGTCACCCTGCACTTGTTTGATTTTGATAAACTCATGGCATTGACTTTTAAGCTTGAAACTGAATTTGTGAAGGTATTTGAGTTCGGCATTGTTTTGATTTTTGCAATTTACTACTTACTTATTTTGAGTGTCTTCATATGTATTTATGCATGTATTATTGAATTTGAACTGCAATTATCTTGGTTCAAAACTGATAATTGCTCCTGGGCATTGTATTTTTACTTGTAACTGAGTTGCCATAGTTTGGGTACACATGCCTATTTCACTTTTTGAGACAGTTTGATTTGAGTTGCGTTTTATGTTGGCATCGACATTGACCTTTAATTGTTGTGTGCCGTGGTGCCATATCTATAGTGCCCTCACCTTCATACAGCTGTGTTCATATAGTTGTATCCTTTTGTTGGCGATGCTTGAGATTTATCTGACTTAGTTTTGAATTTTAGTTCCTCGGCTCAGGCATTGATATTTGATATTTTTGTTCTCTCTTTAAATCCAGAGATATGGATCTGTTGCAAGTGGTATTTATATATAAGTTCTCTGGAGTGGTTGTTCACTTTTGGCCTTACTTAATTTCACTGAGCTAGTCTGGTTTATTTCTTTGATTTGTAGTACTTGAATTAGTGCAGTTTGGTTTCTTTGGTATGTTGTTGCATTGCATCATGTTGTCTTTGTACCTATGCATGTCATATTTGCAGTTACACTTCAGTTGCTCGGATATATGTATACAAGTGCTCCCCTGATTCATTTATTTTACTTGAGCTTGAATCTTGTTGTCACCGCGTTCATGTATAAGTCTGGGTTAAATCACTTCCAGGCATAAGCATTCATCTCTGTTCTTTCTTCTTCAAAAAAAACTGTGAGTAACATCACCATTTTAAATTGTTAAGTATAAAATTAGGTTGCCTGCTTATCTTTAAAGTATAATATGCTTATGAATATGTTTTTTTAAAAATAAAACTCTGTTATATAAAAGAAATTCGAACTATAAAAGCTTCGAGAGATTTAAAAAAAATATTCCAGGCAAACATTTTGTCTCTGCCTTTCCCTGTTCTCTGTCAACATATTTCAAAGTGAGTAAACACTTTTTTTTAAAACAATCTAAGTTATAGATGTCTCTAATGCCTGGGTTGATCTGATATTTGATATTTTTCATTAACCTGTAGCAAACTGTTTCAATTGTGTATTCGACATTGCTCTTCATGTTGAGCATGTTTACGGTATGAATGTTGTTTCTTGTTCGTGTTCATTCATGTGTAAAACTGGTTTGATTCACTCGTTCATTGTCTTGTATTATTGATTTGTACCTGGTGTTCCATCACACCAGTGCCTTGCCTTCATTTTATTGTCTGTGCACTTATTAAATGTAACACTCGAGTCTTGTTCAAGCCTTCATGCATTGTCCACTAATCACTTGTTTATGTGTCCTTCACTGGACTTGGGTTGAATTTTGAGTCTCAAGTTGAGGCTGTGTGCACTTCACACTGTGTAGTCACTTAATAATACGTAGACTGTGTTTACTTGCGTGTTGGTCTTCATTTGCATTGTGTAGTAGCTTGAGCAATGAGCTTTTTGTAGTGGTTATCTCACTTGTTTTTGTTGATCTTGTCACTGTGTTGCACTTGCTTGACCCAGTATGGTAGTTGTATATTTGCTGTGCCCATGAATACTTGTGGTGGCTGCAGTTTTGTTGCAGTTTGCCCTTGTATTCATTTGTGACTACAATTTCGTTTTGTATGCAGTCTTGCCCTTGTCGGTTTGCGTTGCATTGATGTAATTGGATTTGTTTTTCTAATTACACCTGAGTTGAATCCAGCTTAAATGCTCGGGTTTGACCTTGTGCTCATTTGTGAACTTCCGTTGATCCTTTGTGCATTTCATACTGTAGTGGCGAGGCCGTACACGCGTGCGTGTACTGCAGCCCTACCACATCTGACGTTTTAGTTGATGTTTTTCTATTGATGAAATTGTTTTATGTTGCCAATTCAATATATTTTGAATCGTATTTTGATTTGGTTTAATTTGATGATTTTGTTGTTAATTGTCGTTTAGGCAATTTTGATGGTTTTTTCTAAATTATCTTCATTAATAATCCCTTCATCTATCTTCGTTAATAATTTGAATCTACTAATTTATTGTTTAACACTGTTAAGTGTCATATTTACCGTTATCCGATTTCTTTGTTAAAGGATCGGATAGGTGAATTTATATTTAACTGTCGTCTAATTGTTATTATTATTGCCTCCATGCACTAATAACTGAGTTTGAATTAGACTGACCTGTGTATTATTTTCTTTTGAATGTAATACTCGGGTCAGACCGAATATTTTACAGCTTGAAGATTTTCAGGCAGCGAAGTTAGAGAGAGGGGGGAAAATGCTTCACTTTAGCTTTTCGGGGATTTATTTTTGTACTTAAAAGAAATATTCTGCTATATAAATTAATGCATTGTACAAACTCTGATATATGCACAAAAGTTCATTTATGTGAAATAAAATTATTCTGTGTTTCTGTGGCTGATTCTGTTTAAACTCTATAAACTGAATAACAATTCGTCATTTTGAACGTTTCAAGTTGGTTTAATTACCGACTAAGGGCGGTCAGAAGGGCGGGTCATTACAAGAATAGAGTTTCTCATTTTCTTTGTTTGTGTATTCTTGGTGCTTTTCTCCATGGAAGCAACAAGAATCACCTAAATTTGTTTGTTGAACATCCTCTTCACCATTAGCTTATGGAATATTATGCACTCCAAAAGCTCATCTATGAGATTTCTACGAGCTCTCTCTACGTAATGGTTGGTTTGAATATGATCTTGGATATGAGGCTCTAGAATAATATTCTGTGTATGATTCACCACCGTTTTATTAGTCTTCATCTCTATGTGGAATAACCACCTATTATACGTTTTAACCGTACTATATATAATCAAGTGTTTCTCAACGTTTTCCAATGAGAGCTTTTTAGAGTTTCTGCACTTAGTAGAAGGGAAGGTGCATATTTTGGCATCGGGAGATGAGTGATTCTTCATAAAATTCATGAGATCTCAAACGCCTTGCTTATATCCTTCGGTATTTTTATGTGGGCTTTTAATCCACTCTCTTGAACTTA
Source organism: Allium cepa (assembly GCA_030765085.1). Taxonomy (NCBI): domain Eukaryota; kingdom Viridiplantae; phylum Streptophyta; class Magnoliopsida; order Asparagales; family Amaryllidaceae; genus Allium; species Allium cepa. The sequence continues at coordinate 758,308,866 of CM060937.1, read as the reverse complement.
AATTAGACATAAATAGAAAGTTTTACCCTTTGGCCTATTAAAGAAAAATATTGTTCATAATTAAAATAATTAAGCATAAACAAATATAAAACAAAATTAAAGCCTTTTGGGACTAAAGACTTTATACACCATACTTCTGTCTAATTTCGATAGCACTACACTTCAGTTCTCTTCTACACATAACTTTGCATCTAAGGGGTGTATTGCTGTTGTTGTATGTTCTAAAATAAAGTAATGCCTTTTGGGGCTAAAGCTTTAATTTGTTGTTGTATTTGTTGAAATAATATTTGGGTTAGGGGTGTATTGAAGTGAAGTGATATAAATTAACTTCAACCTAAGAAGAACAAATCAATGCTAGCAATAAAAACATCTCAACCACAAAAGGAAAACTTTGCAATTTTATGGTGTAGTGTAATATCGGATTTTTATATTAACACCATTTTTCTATTCTATGACTATTCCTATTTTCATTTTTATGATCTTATTGTAAATGTTAAGCCCCTTAAATAGGAATATGACATTTGTCAAACCCTTAATCAAATTACATCTTCTGCTATAACTTTGACCATTGATTGTCAAACTCTTGCATTATCCTTCTATAATCATGTCTTAGTAATTATGCCTCCATCGTCTTGCTTTTTCTCTTTAGTTATTCATGTGTTACCTTGTATAAATTATACTTACATAGAAAGATCAAACAGAAAGTTACAACCAAATGGGGTAACAAGTTTTATATCAACGCTATTTTTTAATACTGTAACTATTTTTATTTTTACGAACTTAACAAGGTTGTCAATGTGTAAACTTAAGCATGCTTAGGCTAAAAAATTCAAGACATGCGTGCTTTTCTATTTTGAAAGATGCATGTGTCAGTCAAGAAGTGCAAAGTGTATTCTTTTGCAAAAACTAATTTTACGCCTTTTTTGCATGTTAAGAATATCGTAATCATATAACAACTTTCTATGTTTTCTTCCATTGTCTTTTATTCTTTTGTATTTTTCACCATTTTCTTCTAGAACCCATTATTTTTTTTCATAAGAATATCACAATAAGGGGAAAAAATTGCTTTTAAATTTTGTCTTAGTTTGCATTTTATTTTTGAATTTAATTATCCATTTAGAATGTTATTGATCAATAGAATTTAGATTCTATAGTGATTCATTAATGTTGTTAATCTATTATACTATAATTTCATATTTCATCTCTGTAATTGTTTAGAGAAATAATTACACAAAAGTAGCATAAATTTCTAAATTTTTGACTGGACATGATAAAATTATCAAATATGCATAACAAATGGCATTTTTAGTTTTGCACAAACAGTGCACAACTAGCACGAGTCAAAAAAAGACAAGATGCAGTGACGTAAGTCTTGCACGTTGTTGTGCTTTTTGAATTAACATTCTTAATCCTAACGATAAAAAGAGGATATTATTTGGACATATATAACGAAGCCACGTAATGTGTTTTTGGGTCCATGAGGCAAAAATAGATATATACGATGAGCACAAAAAAGAGAGATTTCAAATTCATAAACAAAAAGAATTATTAGTAAATAGACATGGATATAGAAAATTTTACCTTTTTCTTTTCGAAGTTCCACGAGTATCAACAAGCATCTTCAGATTTTCGGCCTTTGCTATCACATATAGACAACTTCAGTCCATAGAAAAAAATTATATATTAATATTCCTGCTAAGATAGCAAGAAGACTTACAAATGTAATTCTAACCACTCTTCGTTAGCTAGTATGCTCCAGTCAGTTATTAGTTCATCCCTTTCCTCTCTTCCTTTCGATTACCGGTTGAAAATCAAATCTATAATAGGATAGTGATAAAATCAGTTATGCGTTATAACTTAGAAGCTTCTTTTATTATGACTCTGGGTTTCTTCTATTTTATCAATTTCATTACCTAAGCAAATTGTGTCTTTGTTAATGGAATATTTAGATTTTAAGCGAGTATCACATGTTCAACTTTGCAAGCTAAATAATGAATAATGAAGAGGGCTTACAACAAACTCAACACAAATTGCCAAACAAATCTTATTAAGCGATGATATTTAAATCCAACACATACCCATTGTAAAAACAAAATAAAACAAATGAAAATAGCCAAACTGTTGGTCAACAATAACAAACTTTAGGTTAGCATAAACAGACAAAGGACGGTTATATTTCAGCAAATTCTATCAAAAATATTATAATCTTTAACATCTTGAACAGAAATGACAAACTAGAATTGACACATTATTAACATTAATAACAAATTTTAGTTATGTTGCACATCAACTGCCTGAACTATCAGGAACGCAAAAGAGTGAAATCGTGAATCATACAAACATTGAAAAAAATTATGCAAGCCACTTTTATTAGCATGGAGAATTCCAAGTAATCAAAATCTAGATGGTTCCATGTCCAAATTTTTTCAGCTGCATGCATGCATAATGTGTTAAAACGATCATGACTACTGTATCGTGCAACATTTGCTTTATCTAGAGCACTATCAACTCTAGCGGCATCTACTACTTCAATAATAAAGGATCTTATTGAATGCGGATTCTTTTATTACTTGAAATTTGTTATATTGTGTAAATGATCCATTTTAATATCCAATTGCGCAAGCAGACACAGGAAATTCAGTTGTGTTGATACTTGATTGTATGTCATACTATTATTGTTAAACACAATAGAAAACACAACCAAATAAGATAACCATATCTATGTACCACTATATACCTCATTCATTTTCATTACTTTCTAGGAGGATTGATAATCAATCACATATGAACAAAGCAAAGCTTCACCTTTATCCAAACATTTACTACAAAATAACTGCTAATTTTATGACATAAAGCGCTAGCTTTTCTCTGTGATCCAAATCACCCATTTCACGGCAAGGTACTTATAAATTCACTGCAAAAAACTATAAATTAAGGATAACTTATGCTAACCCATAAAAACTTCTTATCAAAGAAAAATAGCACACTAACAAATTAGAAAAATAAATTCTATTCAAACAATCAAATACAATAAACATGAAAATGCAGTAAAACATGAAAGATGCCTACCTATTAAAAAAATTGAAGCTTTAGAGCATCAAATTCAAACTAAAAAAAATATGAAATAAGAAACTCAATAACTAAAATTGCACTAAAATATCTAAAATGAAACTAGGAGCTCGAATTCACTCATAAGTTAAAAATTAATCGAATCTCGAACCAATAATTTTAAGAAGGGGTTTTTAGGCAAAATGAAGAAGTTGCAAAAAAATTTAGTTTCACGGACAGCAAGTTTGTTTTTTGGTCTGAAGGACACTTTATAGTGTAAATCACAGAATGATAGTTGCAACTATCATTTTCTGTTTATACTATAAAGTGTCCTTCAGACTAAAAAACAAACTTGTTGTCCTTGAGACTAAATTTTTTTGGAACTTTTTCCCTGTGCCTATTTTCCTGTTTTAAGAAACAATTGAATTAATAATTTAACGTCAAAAATATTAAACGGTAGATGGAATTGGAAAATAGAATGAATATCTATAGATTAACAGTGATCACTGACTGAAAGTGGCGAAAACCATTGTAAGTTCAACCTGAGAGAAGAAGAGATATATTGTAGGAGTATCCATTTGAAAAGAATTCAATCGCGTCTAGAAGACTAAATATGTCTATACGGTGTACCCTAGCTGCAACTGGGAGTTATATGTTGCCATCGCAGTCGAGTTTTTGTTCTATTGATTGGAGCCGTTGCCCAACCGTCGTCAATTAGAGTTGTTAAGGACTGGAGTCGTCGCCTGGTCGCTGCTGTAGTCGAGTCACCATCGTTGTCGTCAGAGTCTGGAATCACAAATTCAATCGCGATATTATTTTTTCATCACGATAATTTTTCCCCTCTTCGACTGCGCATTTGGGATATGGGGTAGCTGGAGATGGAGTCGAATTTCTATTCCAACACAAATTCCTTCAACAAAAAGAAGAAATCGACGAGGCCAAAATCGATTCCATGAAATCGAACTGGAATCGTAAAAAAAATATCTTTTTTCCAAAGTAGTGATTGAATGAATGAGCGTTGAGAAAAGGATTAGGGCTACGGCCGTAATATTTACTTTTTTACCCCAGAAACATTTAGTTAATTACAATTTCATTAGGTTTTCCAACACAAATATATGTCGGCAATAAAAGAATTGTAAATATGTATTTTCGGTCACACATTTTTGACATAGCAACAGATAATGTTGTGATTACTTTACAACACAAATAAGTGATAGCAATTGAAAAAAATAAGTGTTACGAAATAGCTATTATGGTGTAGTGTTAGGGACTCATGTGTCGAGATCTGTTCGAGTTGTGACTCATCTAAGGGGTTGCTGAACTTGATTTCGCCATCAGTAAAGACAAAAGCCAAAGATAGGAGGCATAGCCTATGGGGTTTAGATAACTTAAAGGGTGCAGGCACTCCATTCAAGTGTTATTAAGAATATGCATGCAGGAGTGATGTGATCCGGTAAAGCATGTTCAACTATGGACCAGCTATGTTTTTCCTATAGTATATTTTATCTAGAGATATATGATATTTTGAAGGATATGTCTAATCCTTGTGCGGGGGGACCATTCTCGAAGTACGGAGGGCACCTCCGTGGAATCCTACACGATTAGTGAACGCATCTCAGCAGTTGTGATTGTATGCCCATTATTATTGTGGCGTACACACACATTGAAGCGACCCGCTATTTTGGACCATTCAAATCGACAATAAAACCATACATGTCCGACTTGAATAATTCAAAATACCGAATTGTTAATTAAAATTTGGCAAAACTTAACATATGTAGTAAATAAATCATCACAGATCACAGACACAGGGTAATATAATGCAGCGGAATAGATGAAGAATAGTAGTTCATGAAGCTACTATATACATTGGAGTTAGAAATAAAATACAACAGAATATCTTAGATGTAGTGAAGTCTCCAGTATGCGCAGATGACTTCTCTGAACAAATCAACAGGATGACTGAAAGGATAGATAGCTGGATCTTCAAGCAAGGCTTCAACTTCGAAGGTGAGTCTCTAATGTTGTATCACTCAGTCCGACCCGAGCGTAAAGCAAAACACAAAACACTCGAGTCAGGATTAACATTCTTATATCAATAAATCCAACTCAAGTGAAATATCAACTGAAATACAAATAACTTAAAGGATGTTTGGAATAACCATCTCTAAGGGTCCATGGAACTATCTACAGGGTAGAAATGTACACTATAACACCGTGGTTCTTTCATCTTAATTTATACCTCAAAATCAAATATCATTTCACTTCAAATATAGCTATTTTCCAAAATAGTATTTAGATATATTAAATAATTTATACCGTAAAATATTTTCAATTCCCTCAACTTAACAAATTGTTTCAACATCAACCCGACCTTCCCATTTAAATTAAATTCAACCTCAATTTATCAATTTGAATTCAACTCAATTCCTAAAATAACCACTTCATTTTATCGATCTCAAATTCGGATTTGTAATCACAAAATACCCCTTTATATTCAATATTTTTAAACCTTTAAGTATTCAATGTTTCAACTAAATTTTTATTCAATTTAGTTTTCTAAATAATAAATTCATATTTAGTTCAACCTAAATTTTCATTTTAATTCAATTTAGTTTCTAAATAACAAATTCAACTATATTGATTTCAAATACAGATCCAAATCTCAAATTTAAACCATTTAAATTCCAATATAGTTTAAGGCTTAAAAATTTAAATGTTCAATTTAACCGTTTCATATAGATCTCGATTTAACCTCATTATTATTTAGTCTTGAAATACTTCCTCATTTGATTCAAGATTATTTAATTAAACTTAAATTCCATTTTTCTCAATATTTTCTTTAATTTACTTAAACGTGAAATATGCATTTAATCGCTTAAATCAAAAATCCAGTTATAAAATCCTACCTTTTTAAAATTTCCCATTTAAAAATTTTAGATTGATTTAATTAAATAAATCCTTATTCGGATACCATTTAATAAACTCAAATTTATCATCCCATCTTAATTTATCCCAATTATTTCAAAAATCTATTTGAAATATAATTTACATAAATATAAACATAGTTTATGTATTAAATCAAACTTAATTAAATTAAATATTATTAAAACTATATATATAGAAATTTAAGAATTAACATTTATTAAGACCATATATTTCTTTCCAAACAAAGAATTTATTTCCAAAATATTTATATATGAACCACGGTGTCTGTATATATTCCTTATCATCTGATCAAGTGTTATGGATATTTATCATTCAAATCCGTACACTAAATATATACGGGTGGATATCATTCCAATCCGTAATCCCAAATTTAATTAAATGAAAATCGCTTGGGTCTATCATTTCAACCCATAATGAAATTCTCCTATTCTAAAGTCTGTTCGGGTATGTATCATTTCAACCCATAGTGAATTCTAAACTACAGGGAACTTGCAGAGTGATAACAGATAACAAAAATATAGAAGGATATGATAATAATATACAACAGGAATATATCATCAATAATTAAATAAAGTGTAACGACCCGTAAATTTTAACGATTTTAGCAACGTGTTTAATTAAAATTTTGTGAAGTTTTAAACGATAAAATTTTGAAATATAAATTTGATATTTGGAATACGTCTAGTTAAACATAGCAACTGGTAAATTTTCGTCCGAAAATATGAAAGTTTATTTCGCGCGTAAATTTACTTCAATTTAGTCAGTTAAAAAGCGATAAAAATAAAACGTTTTCAAAACCAAAATATTTTTACATAGGAAAATTCTAAACCATCTTCTGAGCAAGATGTCAGTTTGTCATTTTTCCAAATTCGGACATCTTTGGCTCCGTCGATCTTAGTTTTCTGTGATTTTCATGCATTTTCCGCTATTAGAAAATTCGAATTTTTATAATTCAATCATATCATTGATATCGGTATACCCTTTTGATCGTCTCGCCACGTTGTTTGCTGCGGTATAATCAATCATGTGTTTTAGATTTTCGATAACCGGTGATAATCGTAAAACGGCCAACCGTATTGGTTCAAAATTTTGTTTTAAAACTTCTCGGGATCATTCTCTTGCCATGCATAACCCATTAGCCATATCTTTATGATTTATAGGAAATACAGCCTGTAACATTTACTATCATACCTTGAATTCAAGCGTACCTCTTTCTCTTCCTTTTGGGTAATGTGTTCTGGTTGTTTATTTTCTTTCTGGCCTTGGTACTATTCACTCAAAAGCAAATGTTTACAAGAAACGTTGCTGTAGCTTTGCATTTTTCCCATTGAAACTATGTTGTGTTCATCAACAGCTCATCACAACTCATCCTTTCACCTTGCACCGACCACCACTTGAAACCAACAGCCGACTTTCCCCTTTCCTCTCCTCCTCAGCTCGCTCCACCTCACAAGCATGCATCACGTTCTCGCCTCCAACCGAGCAACTCGCGTCAGCAACCTCGCTTTGCCCACATTCAACTCCATTCACCACCTCTACGCCTCTCGACTAGCCATTCCGCCCTGACCGCCGCCGCCCTCCTCGGCCCACTTCTCCTCGTACCCAACAGCAGCCGTTCCACCCTCTACTCTTTCTCTCACCGTGAGCCATCTTCTCCACCTCGTAGCCACAGTGACGACACATGAACAGTGTCGTGCACCACTCCTCTCTGACCATCAACCCACTCGCCTTCACCTCCAACTCCACGCGCAATCATCTCGAGCTCCACTTTCCTGTAAACCATGCACCACCAGATCTACATAGATCCGCCACCTAGCAACTGCTGCTCTTTCCCGATCACATGCACAGCAGCTAAAAGCCGAACTTTCCATCGACGAGCAACAGAAGCCTTTCCCCTTATAATATATAACAGGTGTGCCTATATATTCTTGTTGTCTTCTTCTTTTACTCGAAGGCTATCTGCTCTTTCTTTTGGGTTTTTATTTCGCCCAAGGTAAGCAGTCATCATTGGCTTGAAAGTCTTCTTCTTTTGCCTTGCTGTACACGTTGCCATGCTTCATATATTATATCACTGGTTTATGGGATCGTGCCTCTGTTGTTTTTTTTTTTTGCCGTTGTGTATATATAGGTTATGTACTAGTTTACATATATTGTATCTGTGTTTATAATTGAGTATAAGTTATATTAGTTCTATAATATATATATATATATATGAAGTAATGAATACAATTTATATTTATCAGAAAGTGATTCCAAGTTATACGTATTGATTTGAACAAAATATGCATAAGTCAGCTTACATTATCATATTACTGTATTTTTATGCAAGTTTCAAGCAGTGTTGTTTATGTATATAAAATTATCTGTTCAAAGTATATGTGTTAAGTTTATATTTTAAACAAATTCTTTGATAGTTTTGCGTGTGTATAAATATATATACACTCACGGATATAAATTATAGGATGAGTTCGGTTCTATATTTACTAGCTTATGTTGTTCCCTTATATTATATATTTTAATTGTTGTTCACAGTCATGTGAATAACTGTTGCATACATATGGGCTTTATAAAGGTAATATAAATACTTTGTTTCAAAAAGTATAGTCTGTTGTTTTGTTAATATGCATGTATTTTAGTAAAGATAATAATATAAAAGTCTTTATATTGAATCTGTTGTGGTAAGTGTGAGCTATATATTTATTATGGTAGATTTACGCAAGTTGGATTTTGTGTCGGTTTATTTTATATTAGCAATATAGTTTGTGTTTAGTTATATATAGTTTTATATTTTGATTTTCAAAGACGATAATTTTTTTTTTGTTTTTTTTTGTTTTTTTGTTTTGTTTTGTATATTGATTCGCTGCATATTTTGTTTAGAAGGTATACGTATATTTTAATATTACTATTCTAATCTCGGCTACGAATGTAAAAATATAAATTATGTTATTGTAGCGTAGTTTTAAGGGTATGTTAAACAATATTAACTTTTAAAAAATTATAACACGTGAACAAGTTCGCATATATGCATATTTGCATTTGTTTATATATATGGAAGCTTGATTTTCAAATTTTATACGGATATAGCACGTTTGAGACTAACTATTTATTCGAAAATAAATATATGTTTGATTAATTTAATAGATGTTTAAAATTTTAAATATGCTTATATATATATGGTCATATATATACCAAAGTTTACATACACCTATTATCTTCATCGATAAAATTCTGATTTGATTTCATCTATTCCGTGTTATCAGTTGATCATCGAAATCGTGCTTGAATTCGTAACTCAATTCCAGTGTCCGTTCTCTGAGCATATCTGTGACGTCTCGCGATCTCTCTAGCCTCGAAAGGTGAGCAATCACTCACGATTAATATTCTTTTATTTATTAAATTTGATTTCAATTGAAACGACAATTGAAATATGATGCGGTTATTTATTGCACTGTCATTTATGTATCAGTTCACTTTTGACATCTGACACCATTATCTGTTAATTATGTATGCGATGATAATACAGTTTGGTTGATAATTGATTGATTGTTTGTTGTTTATATTGGATGTTAAATTGTAATGTATAAAGTGATAAATATTATGCAATTGAATTTGACGTAGGATAGTTTAAAAATGTGAATTGACATATGTGTTGAATTTGAATAATATGACCCCTTTTAATTGTTAAGTTAATTGACACGTAAAATTTGATAAATTACACTATGAACCTTTGAACGTATATTGGATTAATTGTTGTAGTATTAAATTTGAAATTGAAATGGAACGACAAGTGGAAAAACCGAATATAATAATCTTTAGTCTACATGAAATGATAGTGTAGATTCTAGAGATAATTATATTAATTCGCACAAATAACAATGCGAATTAATACGATTAATTCGGGATTATTTGAATTAATTATTGGATTGTTATTGATTGTGTTATTGCTTGTTTATTTACTTTGACACCATCCCTGCTATCACACTGCAAGTTCCCTTTGCTATGCTTTGATTTGTGAATTGAATTGGAATCGGGTTGAAATGATAAATACCCAAATGAATTTGACTTAGGATAGAGAATTAAATAAAATCCGATTGGTCGATAATTTGATTTAAAAATAAAATAATGATTTTATTCGAATAAGAATAAGTTTTGAAATGAAATTGGAATTTGAATTTTATGAAAGGGAAATGTAAATATTGAAATCTGAAACAAATATTAACGTAGTAATTGATAAAAGAACGTTGTTTTGAAATTTAATTATTTAATAATTAAATTTGGAATTATTAATAAATAATTTGGAATTAGTAATAATTGAGTTTTGCAATTATTAAGTTTGAAACCATTAATAATTAAATTTGAAATTATAATTTAGTTTGGAATTATAATTAAGTTTGAAATTATTAAGTTGAATTCATAATTAAGTGGAAATGATTTAATAATTATGTTGAATTAAAAAATCAAGTTGTAATTATTGAATTTTGAAATTATTAATAATTAAGATTGAAATTATTTAATAATTGAATAAAATTTCATTAATTGATAATTGAATAAAAATTGAATTCTTTGATAAGAGGAATTGAACTTGTGAATAAGTGGATTTGAACTTCGTTAATAGATGAAATTGAGTTTCTTTATTTAAAGTTTTGGAAAATTATTTAAGTAAGTTAATAAGTGAGATTGAAACTTCTCGATTATGTGAAATTTAGTTCTTTATTAATTGAGTTTGAAATTTGTAACGAAATCAATAGATAAGTAAAAATTTAATTTCTTTAACAAGAAATAAAAGGTGATTTATTGAAATGAATAGGATTTATTGAAATTAACGTAAGACTTGTAATTTTAAGAATTGATTCGATGAATTTAAATTACTTCAATTTGAAGTTTCGAGATAATGAAGTTGAACTTAAGTAATTGATTTAATGAATTGGAAATTAAATGGAAACTGTTTGAATGATAAATAAACTTAACGAATATTGAATGAAATCGATTTATGAATTGAAATTGGTTTTGAATGTAAATTAAATTAATTTAAATGATTTCAGAATGAAACTTATATATACGAACTTGAATTAATATTTGAGTTGTTTAAATAAAATTGAAATTGAATTGTAAGACTTTGAAATGGTAATTTAGTTTTGAAACGTAGATTTTGGTAATTGAATTAGAAAGTCAAATGAAATGTTGGTTTACGAATTGAATTTGAAATTGAATTTGGTTTGGTTTGAAATATATTAAACGACCAATCGGTGTAATAATTACGAAAGTTATTAAAGAAACCGGAGTCGGTTATGGATATACTCTCTATCTAAACCGAAAACCTCTTTAATAACTATACGCGGAGTGATGATCCAGAATGAAGTGGTTGGAATGATGTACGTGATGACTGAAGAAAGAGAACGATAATGGATAGCCTTGACACTTGTGTCAAATTGGAAATGACTAAAATCAGGAGCCGTGTCGGGCCAAATGGGGTTAGCCACCGCGAGCGGACACACTTCTTCGTTATTACTACTTATTATTTGTGATTGATTGGTGCACCCTCGTACTTTCAGGAGTGTTGTTTCGCGGTGTTGCGATCGCTGCGGCAATGCGTTCTCACCAGTCCGGATCAGGCGAATGGTAGTTTCACTACCTTGGGTATTGCCTCATGTGCCTTGTCATACTTGTATCCCTATATACGCGACCACTACGGATTTGTTTTGTGTTATACCTATGGAGTACTCCCTGATATCCCACTAGTTTACGGTGGAGTTTACAGTGCTGTATAGACTATGACATTTATATAAAATGTGTTAAGGGGGATAATGGTAACGCCTTAACACTATTTTGATACTTTATATTACTGATAGACATTATCTATTTAGCGTACACTACTATATAGTAGATAGTTTAACGGATCCTTAGAGGATGATGATTCCAACATCCTTTGAGTTACTTGTATTTCGATTGCTATTTCACTTGAGTTGGATTTATTGATATAAGAATATTAATCCTGACTCGAGTGTTTTGTGTTTGCTTTACGCTGGGGTCAGACTGAGTGGTTCAGCTTTCGAGACTCACCTTTGGAGTTGGAGCTTTGCTTGAAGATCCAGCCATCTATTCTGCTTCCAGTATTCGATGATTTCAGTGATGTATTTTGATTTGTACCTGATGTATCGTATTTCTCTTCTGTTGTAAACTCTGATGTATCTTATATATTTATATAGTAGCTTCATGAACTACTGTCTCTTTTACTTCCGCTGCATATTATTACTCTGTGTCTGTAATTCTGTGATTATTTATTTACTGTATATTTGAGTTTTGCCAAATTTTAAATTAACAATTCGGTATTTTGAATTATTCAAGTCCGACATGTGCGGATGCGAATAGTCCAAAATAGCGGGTCGTTACAGTTGGTATCAGAGCTTTTGGTAGCTCTAGGCAAAACTTAGTATATAGGGTAAACGTATTTACAGAATCACTCTCATTCGAGTTTCAATCTCTTCCTTTTGACTCAATTCCTTTGAATTCTGGAACGTTCCCTGCGGTTCCAAAATTCATTCGTGTCCCTCACTATTCGTTTTCTTTCAATTCTGGAGCATCTCATAATTCCACTTCAAATAATCTTTATAATGAATTGGCGGTCTCGCCAAACTTCGAATTGACTTATAAAGGGGTGAAACTCCTTTACAATAGACATCGATTTACCGGAGATTTGTATCCTCGGTTTACGATGCTACCTATTCCTTGTTGTACCTGAATTTTATTTATTGAGATCGAATGTTGATTTACCCCAGAAATTCAGCATCGATCTTATTCTTAAATTACGGTCGACCCGGTTAAGGTTGCCCGTGAATTAAATCAGCTATCCATCTTCCGATTGTGTTAATTGAATTATCTCACTTTCTGTTCGAACTTATTATCAAATCAAAATTCTCTTGGTTTGATTTCTATCAAATTTAAAATCTCTATAATTATTTTGAAATCCATTCTTGTATCGTCGAGCGAGAAAGTATATTTGTAAATTAATATTTGTAAACTAGTACACAACCTAGTACTCATATATAAATACAATAACCTATATCTGTGTTATTAACTAGTATTATATATAGCTTATGATAATTGAGTATAAGTTATATTAGTTCTATAATATATAAATATATATATATGAAGTAATGAATACAATTTATATTTATCAGAAAGTGATTCCAAGTTATACGTATTGATTTGAACAAAATATGCATAAGTTAGCTTACATTATCATATTACTGTATCTTTATGCAAGTTTCAAGCAGTGTTGTTTATGTATATAAAATTATCTGTTCAAAGTATATATGTTAAGTTTATATTTTAAACAAATTCTTTGATAGTTTTGCGTGTGTATAAATATATATACACTCACGGATATAAATTATAGGATGAGTTCGGTTCTATATTTACTAGCTTATGTTGTTCCCTTATATTATATATTTTAATTGTTGTTCACAGTCATGTGAATAACTGTTGCATACATATGGGCTTTATAAAGGTAATATAAATACTTTGTTTCAAAAAGCATAGTCTGTTGTTTTGTTAATATGCATGTATTTTAGTAAAGATAATAATATAAAAGTCTTTATATTGAATCTGTTGTGGTAAGTGTGAGCTATATATTTATTATGGTAGATTTACGCAAGTTGGATTTTATGTCGGTTTATTTTATATTAGCAATATAGTTTGTTTTAGTTATACATAGTTTTATATTTTGATTTTCAAAGACGATAATTTTTTTGTTTTTGTTTTTTTTGTTTTGTATATTGATTCGCTGCATATTTTGTTTAGAAGGTATACGTATATTTTAATATTACTATTCTAATCTCGGCTACGAATGTAAAAATATAAATTATGTTATTGTAGCGTAGTTTTAAGGGTATGTTAAACAATATTAACTTTTAAAAAATTATAACACGTGAACAAGTTCGCATATATGCATATTTGCATTTGTTTATATATATGGAAGCTTGATTTTCAAATTTTATACGGATATAGCACGTTTGAGACTAACTATTTATTCGAAAATAAATATATGTTTGATTAATTTAATAGATGATTAAAATTTTAAATATGCTTATATATATATGGTCATATATATACCTAAGTTTACATACACCTATTATCTTCATCGATAAAATTCTGATTTGATTTCACCTATTCCGTGTTATCAGTTGATCATCGAAATCGTGCTTGAATTCGTAACTCAATTCCAGTGTCCGTTCTCTGAGCATATCTGTGACGTCTCGCGATCTCTCTAGCCTCGAAAGGTGAGCAATCTCTCACGATTAATATTCTTTTATTTATTAAATTTGATTTCAATTGAAACGACAATTGAAATATGATGCGGTTATTTATTGCACTGTCATTTATGTATCAGTTCACTTTTGACATCTGACACCATTATCTGTTAATTATGTATGCGATGATAATACAGTTTGGTTGATAATTGATTGATTGTTTGTTGTTTATATTGGATGTTAAATTGTAATGTATAAAGTGATAAATATTATGCAATTGAATTTGACGTAGGATAGTTTAAAAATGTGAATTGACATATGTGTTGAATTTGAATAATATGACCCCTTTTAATTGTTAAGTTAATTGACACGTAAAATTTGATAAATTACACCATGAACCTTTGAACGTATATTGGATTAATTGTTGTAGTATTAAATTTGAAATTGAAATGGAACGACAAGTGGAAAAACCGAATATAATAATCTTTAGTCTACATGAAATGATAGTGTAGATTCTAGAGATAATGTAACATCCCGCCTTTTCGCACACTTTAAACCGACACACGTGCCAATTAAAAGCATACGCAAGGGCGGATTGTTATGGGGTAAATAAGAAAAACAGAGAAGAAATAAAACAAAATAGAATCTCACAGCGGAAGGATAAAATATAATAATAAATATACAGTTCATAAACGGTTACAAAACAGTTAATTCTTCTTTATACAATAAATATCAGAGTTACACATACCAATCCAAACAATGCAGCAGAATAGAAAGGGTTTGGTGCATACTACAAATAATAATAATATGGATTCTTCGTCTTCGTCCTCCAAGCTAAAGTCATCGATCCTGAAACGCTCGGACTGACCCGAGCGAATTTGAAAAGACAAAAACACTCGAGTCAGAACTAAAAGATCTTATGTGAGTTAAATTAACAGAAATAAATATGAGTACAGTAAATCAAGAGATGCTCGGGATTTACATCTCCTAAGGATCCGTTAAACTATTTACTATGTAGTATATTGCGCTATTATAATAGTGTCTATTTATAAAATAAACATACTTTTTAATAGCATTAAGGAGTGACCCATTATTCCCCTTAACACGTAATAGTCCCAGTAGTCCATCCAATATCATAGTCCCTCCTGATCGGGAAGCCACCAGAGGATACCACACGGGCTACGGGAGAAATCCAAACTCGTACAAGGCTCGGTATGGTAGGTGACACGGCACAACTAGGCAATGCCAGGGTAGATATACCAATTGCTATCCAGGCTGGTGGAAACGCGTAGCCGCAGTTACCGCCCACCTCGGACTAACTCCCCAAAATCAAAATATAGAAGTGGCCACTGAATCAATCCAAGTCAAAGTATATTATCGAAGAGGAGGGTCCGATCAGAGGAATGACCTCATTGGCCTGAGAATCACTCCTGTTT
Source organism: Allium cepa (assembly GCA_030765085.1). NCBI lineage: Eukaryota > Viridiplantae > Streptophyta > Magnoliopsida > Asparagales > Amaryllidaceae > Allium > Allium cepa. The sequence goes on along the minus strand of CM060937.1, from coordinate 758,293,184 downwards.
TAGCCACCTTATGCCAACTCACGGGAGTCGGGTCCACGTATTTACCTTACAGGAAACGTCGCCACCACCTACTTCATTCTGGAATCTCCACCGCGTACACGGTTAGTCAAAGTGGTTTTCGGTATCGACAGAGAGTATGTCCATATCCGATCCCGGTCTCTTTGCCAACCCATCGTTATTATAACACCACGGTCATTTAAAAATAGGTTATACTTTAAAAATCAGAATAAACATTCCATTTCATAACCATGAATACGATATCATTTCAAAACCCAGAACCCTATTTTATCACTTATCACAAATATAATTCTTTTCCAAAATCAAAATGCTTTAACTTCATAACGTCTGAAAATCAAATATTTTCAAGCATAGTATTTTGAAAATAATAATTTAAAACCATAACTTCCAAAACTTGAGTGGTTTGGACATTCAACGGTATATGAATTAAATGGTTTAACTTAAATGTTACTTTGTAAAGAAAATAGTTCTCATGGCTTTACAAATACATTTCTTTATTAAAGTCTAAACCAAAATTTATATTATCTCTCTCAAGTTCCAAAACCACTTCAATTTATTTATATATACGTATATCCAGTTTGAGTATCAATATTTCAAACTAAAGTTGGATTTTATTCTTTCAACAAATCAATTGTTCTATTAATTAGTCTTGAATATTCATATAAAATCCATAAATAATAAGACTTCAATTTCTAGTAATAAAATATATATTTTCCCAATTCAAATTATACTAGAATATTCATTTCAATTTATTTTGGGAAAAATCCAATTATAAATATGATATCTTAAAATTTCCAAACTTAACATTTAAACATATGATATAAATTATTAAACTCCGTTTTCTTAATTTTCTTCCATTTTTAATAAAGATTTTATACACCTTTTAATTTCAAAATTTTCAACTTCGTATGTATATATATATGGAAGAAAATATTTATACAATATAAAATTTAAGATTATTATAAACCGTATTCCATCCAAACCATAGAAATCACATTAAAATAGTTATATATAGACCGCGGTGCCTGTATATAATTTTCTATCCTATGGTCAAGTGATACGGATATTTATCATTTCAATCCGCAATTTAAAAGATATAAAATTTTGCGGTTGTATATCATTTCAAACCACAATCCCGAATGAAAGGAAATATGCATGATAATTTGCAAATTTAATGATATACAATAAAACATCCATCAACATCACCCATCATCCAATCACAATCATCAAGCAATATCAATCAATAACAATTTATATTTGATAATATATATAACAGGTAATAACTGGCAATTTTATTCAGATTAAATTTAACAACTATTAATCTAACAGTTTATATTCAGTAATAATCTATATAACTGTTAACTAGCAGTTTATAGGCAAACAAATAAATTCTAACTATCAATTAATACGCAATAAATAAATTAAATTAACAGTTAAATTTAATAAATGCAATTCAACAAATATGAGTGAAATAAACATGCCAAATACTCATAAATAAATTTCTATTCATTTCTAAAATTAATTTAACAAACATAAAAGCTTCTAGTAGTTGTGAGTGGGTTAAAAACTCACCTTTTGAATTTAAATCGAATTTAAATTCGATTTAAACCCAAAAATTCGCCCGTCTCGGAATTCGTCCAAACCATCGTCATCAAGTCCGAAATTAAATTACGATCCTAACAAAAGAAATTTCGTGTGAATCCGACTTCGTATGAGAAAGTTATGGCGAATTGCGATTGAAATCATAAAAAAAATAACCAAAATGGAACACATTTCACTCACATTCAATTCATCTACACGTCATCACGTCTCTCTCTGAAAAGCGCATGCGCACGCGAACAGCAGCTCCCATTCAAACCTAAACGCACGAACTCGCCGTTGACCGAGATGTTCAACCACCTCCCCAGCTCGTCTCCAGCCATTAAATCATTGCCGACCCTCCTTGAGCCCACACGACCCAAGCTCCGACCAACCTGGCCCCACGATCAACGCCCAACGCAGCAGCCGCCCCTTGTAATTCGAAACCCAAATCGAAGATCTACGACGATCTAACCGTTGAATCGACACAAAAACCATATAGATGCGATCCCCATCGTCCACTCTACAAAACCCAGAAATGTTTTCCCGATCCGACAACTTTTGTGAAGACCCGTAAATCCGTACTCCTTGAATATACACTAATCTCCCTTGATTAATTCAAGATGAACAGAAATACGAATTCTCAATGTTTAAGAACAAGAAAAAGAGAGAAGGAGAGAGAAGAAGAGAGGAAAGATAGAGAAATAGAGAGAGGAGAGAAAATAGAAAATAGAACGGAACAGAAAAACAATAGAACAACATCAGAATCGCACAATTCGTAGCGGAACAACATATAATAATAAATGAATAATCTTTAAACAAAGAACTATATCAGTTATTACATTACATTACATTTCATCATAATATCATCATCAGAGTGTACAACATCAAACAACAAACATTGTAGCGGGAAAAGAAATACTATATACTAATAATACGCCATGCCATCCAGCCTGCCTCCAGCAACTCCTGAATATCCAGAATATCCTGATAAACCTAACTCTTGACTGCCCGTGTAGAAATTTGTGGGCACCCAGAGTTCAGGAAGGAATACAATAAACTCCGAGTCAGTCATGTGACTGGTGTGGGAACTCAAAACAGTTTATTTATCTTTAAAATCAAAATAGAGGAATATTTTTAAAGTCAATTCGCAATGCTTTTAAAAATGAGACTACCATAAGGCCTCCCGCACACACACACCATGCAAACGCAGAATCGGAGGAGATTTCTCCTTATGATAGTCAAAGATGCTTGATACGCATTTAAAAGAACATTTGATATTATTACTAGTGCACAGTGTAGGAAAAATTCATTTCGAAAGTAGAATATAAATCTTAGCCAACATACGACCATTATCGTATGCCTACTATAGCTACCATCCAAACAGTGGGGCGCCACCATAAGTGAATGATAGGTTCTACAACTAATACCGTACAAGGATCGTATTGTTTCTTTGGATTTCCAACAAATGGTCAGGCCAAGGAACTTCCCATTGCCACATGGAAACGCCTCTGGATGGACGTCCCGAGAACTTAACCAGCTCTCTGCCAACACAAGGCCGGGTTACCTTTATCACTAGGTAACTACTACACGAGTATGTCATCCCCCGGTCCTTTGGGACCTTTAACCGAGCGCTCGTCATCAATATCACACATAATAATAAGTGTTTCAACATGAGTAAGTATCTGGGCTCCATACCATGATACCACCCTTTTCCAGAAGGAAATGCACATACCCTAAAGGGAGCTACCCCTCATAACCTTGCCGCATCTTTCCTGTTTTGACCATTCCGGGGTGTGAGGCTCGACGAAGTCACGTCCACAAAACATACTTTATACAAAAGCCATCCTTTGGGTCAACAAATGATCATAGAAATGATCACCAAGATAGACGATCAAATAAACGATCCTATCACAAATAATCAACACAATGATCATTTCAGCAACACTCAGCATGTCACATTACCAAATTGGGAATATATCGCTGATAACCTTCAACTACATAACCTCTGAGCTCGTACGTCTCAGAGAAGGGTGTTAAGCTAAAAGAATAAATTCTCCGCCACCAACAGAAATATATTTGAAAGAAATCTGCTTTATATCTCAATTTGTAACGTCAGACATACAATCCATACAAGTCTGTTCCGGGCTCGAACAAAACCGAAGGCACTTACAAAGAAGTCCTTGCAATCCGGATATTCACAATCCTGATCGGATTTCCCATCACTTAGGGAGTCTCTATACCGTTGCAACTCAGTGCAGAGACAATCGACAGGTCATCCTATCGCTCTCGCAAATACCGGGTCTTCAACACCGAACTTCAAATGCAATTCATAACGACGTATCACATATTCGGAATGGGTTATACGACCCCATGGTCCTTTCCCGGTTAACCCGAATAGTGAGCGCTTATTCAAAAATAAGTGTGGCATTCAAATTCAAACAAATCACATCAATTACCCATTCAAAGGGAAATATTGATAGTCGGTTATTGAACTATCAATGGATATGCACACATCACCAGTTTCCGAATAATTTTCCAAATTATTTATTTTCCAAAAAATCTTTACAAGATATATAATTTTCACACTTCAAAAATAAATCAATATTTATTTTTAAACAAATTCTTCCTTTCATTTATAAACTCCTTAGTGAATTTATAATCCAAAATATCTATGGATATTCGATTTCAATTATTCATTTCAATTTATCTTCAAAAAGATAAATTCTCTAATATTCACCTTATATTGGAAAACATTTCCATACTTACTTAATAAGTAATTCACAAATCCATTTATTTTCAACACTTGGAAAATATTCAATATACTTGAATCGAAATTAAGTATATATTTCATTCTTTAAGGAAATCATTCTCTTAACCATATTTATTTGGGCCAAAACGAATGTTACGTAAAACATCGTTACGACAACCCAAAATCACTAGTATAGGGATTCGAAATTAAAATAGATATATAAATCCCAATACTATACAAAACATTTCCTTTCGGAAATCATTTACTATAACAACGGTGTTATAGTCCACCATTTCCTTCTATTTCTCGAAAACGTCTATTTCAACAATGAATGTTGAAATCTATGGTTTCGAATCTCAACACATTTAAAACATCGTTAGATCGTTTTAATTTCCATTTAAAACATCAAATCTAAACATTATCTTTAACATATTATTCACTGTTCAAAAACGTGAATATACTACGTTAACAACTTTCATCACTTCTATTCATTTTATTATTCACAGTCAAAAATGTGAATATACTCCATTAATAAGTTTCAACAATTTACTTATCAAAATAAGTCGTTTGCGAATTTATAAAACAACGTTTATAAACTCCATTTCTATTTATTTTATAACAACTTCCTTTTATAAATTCCTTTATTAATCGATTCGATTTATAACTCAATTATAAACTAAAGGTTCATATTATAAGTTAAATGCTTATAAAACGATTATTTTACAAAAATCGTTCTTTTAAACTTCATAATTATAAATCTTATAACTTATAAGATTCAATTATTTATCCAAAACCATTATTTTAATAACTTTACAAATTTTTTAAACCTACTGTTTATAAAATTCTATTTATAACTTCACCGTTTATAATTCTATAAATTTCATTCATTTATGGAATTTATTTTCACTTCATTCAAACACTTATAAAAACTTGTTTTATAATGTCAATATTTCACTTTATAATATCCATTTATAAATCTCTTAATATAAATCAATTTATATTATTCTTTAAAACGTCTTTAGTCTCCATTATTACTTCACCATTTTGATTCATAAAATAATTAAATTTTATAAATCCTATATTTAAACTTTTCACAATAAATTCTAAAATCCCGATTAAACTATTTTATAAAATCATTAGCATCATATTCTCAAAAATCAGTTTTTAACTATATTTCTCAAAAACCATAATTTTTATAACATTAAAAATTATAACGTTTATTTATTTAAAATGGATCAATACCAAAAATATTTTATAAACGTATGCTTTCAAAAAATCACTTTGAAATCATTTTAAAATTCCAATTTTGGTCAAATGATGCTACACACCAAATAGTCAATCACGACAACAACGATATCATATATCGATATGATAATCCATCAAATATCAAAATATCTGAAATCAAATAAAAACTGTTGAGGAATCCAGTTGGATCCCTCCAACCTGTTTTCCTGCATCCAAAAACATTAGCACAATACCAATTTCGCTCCAGTACGAAATTTTCGCGGTATATGGGATTTTATAATATTATCCGCTTAATAGACGGCGCAATAGGGTCTCATCCGCTAAACAAATGCGGGAAATCAATAACTCCAATATATACATATGCCAATATATATATATTGCTATCATATATAATACCAATTTCACTGTTTATGAAATATTCGCGGTATATGTTTTTAATAAATAACATCCGCTTACTAACGGCGCATAATGTCTATTTTAACAATCAATAGATAACAATCATCATTCAAACATGCATTCAAATATTTTAAATCTAACTATTTAAAATAAAATCGAAACCGATTCGATTGAGTGAGAAGTTCTCACCTTGATTTTATTTCCGTTTTAGCGATTTATTTCGAATAAAATTAAACGGACGTTTAATTTTACCCAAAATTCTCACTAACTCCAAATGACTCCAATCCAATTTCATCACGTAGTGCTCGTCCAAACGATTCCAACGCAACTGGTTTCGCGCGTTTTCGACCTCGTATGAAAAAGATATGAATTTTACAAGTTTACTCGAATTTTTAACTATAATTTACAACATAAATATTTATTTATAAACCCACATCTCATCATCCACCGTAGATCCCTCCAACCTTTGCATCTCAGCCGCACACACCATCTTCCATCTCACGTTACTTCTCCAGGTGATAATAGCACGGCCGAACCCACCTATACCCTAACTAGGGTTTAATCTTGCAACGCCAATACTGGACTAAACTTCATCAAACCACTGCCATGTTGAAGCCCTTCACCTCCTCTACACTCGGCCCCAACCTCATGAAGCTCGGCTATCCCTACCTCCTCGAGTTGCGTGCGCAACTGGCCACAATCGGCCCCCTCCTGCTCCCTCTACGTTGCTCCAAAACCCATCTCCACCGTTGGATATGTTCGCCTCGCCTTGCTCTACAATGTTGTAGTTGATCACTTTGGCTAAAACTTCACGGATTGGAAGTAATTGAGGAATGAATTTCGAAAAATTCTGGCCGTTCATGGGGGTGCTGGCGGCTAGGGTTTTAAATTTAGGTTTTATATTTTTTTTCTAATTTATGAAGGGTGGTGGTGCTATTTATAGAGAAACGAACGAACACTATTCATCCGAGAATTCCAAACTCCGATTTACGCGCCGAAACTGACGTTCCTAGAGTTTATCCCGCGTTCCAGACACAATGGAACAGGTTTCGAAAGCTAATTCGGACATCTGTGCGAGATATGGCAACAAACGTTCAATTTAAATTAAACCGATTTAAGCGATTTTCTAGGCGTTTTAATTTGTATCGGACAAAAGGTAAATCCAATTGACACGAAATTTTAAACCTTACAAAAATATCATATTACGGATCCGATGAAACTGGTTTCGTCGAAATCCGAGACTTTTCAAAAAATGGCTATTTTAACTCGCCAAATTAAAATTAAAAATAATTCAATGCGTTTCGAGCTGCCACGATCAAACGATAACTCCGATTGACACGAAATTTGAAATCCGATAATAACTAACTATTACAGATCCAATGGAACTGGTTTCGTTCAATTCTGAGACTGTTCAAAAATTGGTTATTTTCACTAGTCGATTAAATATTAAAATATTCAATTTTCACAAATTAACTTTTAATTCGATTTTAAAAGTTCTAAAATATCATTCTAACTCCAACATGATAAAATAAAATTTTACAAATCATTTTCAATCATATTTAACTCAATTTTCAATTATTTCCATAATTTAACATATTAAATTATCGATTTAATTATTCAATTAAATCCAATAATTCAAATAAAAATTTATTCGACTTATAAATTCACTTATTAATATTTAACATTAATTAAATATCCAAATTTTAATTACTTAAAATTCTGGGTCGTTACAATCTTTCCCCCTTAAAAGAATTTCGTCCTCGAAATTATTAAGTAAGAAAAGTTACATAATTTATTAACTTTCCCAAAATTCATAGTTAAACTCCTTACAATAACTTTACTAAGTTTTCAAATCATACTTAGTTATCTTTTCAAAAACAATTACTATTGTTTAACTTTCAATCCCAAATCAAAGTTATAGTTTTCAAAATTTTCCAATTTTCTCAAATTTTTTTCCAACGCCTTAAATTTCTGGAAAAATTCGCCATAGTCTCCTTTGCGCGGCTCGATCCGAAAAAAAAATGACAGTATATATATCACAAATATACATCTCATCAAGTAATGAGGCATCCCGAAGGGAAAAAAGTATAAAAGTACGATATTTAATCCGAGATATGTACCTTATATTTTATTAGCGAGCATATACGGCTAATATAGCGCAAAAGCAAGCTCCAAATGCGAAGAAAACGCGATCCGCACCTACTAATCACTCAACAAACAACATGAGAACCATGTATATAGACAATAGTATCGATATACAACATACAGCAACAAAATAACTATGTATGTCAACATAGCAAATGCAATAAAAGCAATATATATTCAACCATCAACCAACTATCGTCCAACTAACATCCATAACCAATAAATATTTATTCATATTCTCATTAATATTCAATGAAATAGGTTTTCAATTTAAATCACATTTGATTCATTAATAGTGGATGTTCTTACCAACATTCATTTTCAATTAGTTTATGTTCACTAATTCATATTCAAGTTGGTTCACTTTCAAATCAAATTCAATTCTATTTAAGATTCACTTAACTTCCAATCGAATTTTAATTACTTTAGCTTTCTATTTCATTAATGCTTAATGAATTATATACAATCAACTTACAATCATATAACAATCAATGTATATTAATTACAACCAAATTCCTTTGCTTATATTCATTCAATTATTCAACTTTCCAATAACATTAGATTTTTAATGAATTAACTCTTATATTCACTATTCCATATCAACTTAATTTACATTCAATTGATTATCATTCAATCCATTTAACTTTAAATTCATTTTCATTTACAACTCATATTCATAAATATATTCACATAGTTTCACTCCTTATATATATTAGTTTATTTCACAATTGTAATTCACTTTAATTATAATTCAATTCTTATAATTCTTTTGCTTATACAAGTATTTTTTTTATTTAGATTATTCAAACAACTAAACAATCGACTTATATACCTTAATAATTCTGAAAAATTATCCCTTTATATATAAAAATATAATCAAGGCAAAATTATTTCATTTACCCAATTTGAAACAATACTGTGTCGGTTTATCTTGTTTAAGAGTTTAGAAACCCCTTTCTACGATAGTTAGCTAGACTACATCGACCGAAATCTATAAACAATCAACCGATAAGTCAACACAATACAAAACAATTTATATATTCACTAACAAATACGCTCTCATGGCTATTATTACACTCAAACTCATTCTAGAGCACTACTGACTCTATCTCTAATGAGTAATACCCAACATAACCATGGTTGTCGCTTAACCATAAGCTCTGATACCACCTGTGAAGACCCGTAAATCCGTACTCCTTGAATATACACTAATCTCCCTTGATTAATTCAAGATGAACATAAATACGAATTCTCAATGTTTAAGAACAAGAAAAAGAGAGAAGGAGAGAGAGAAGAGAGGAAAGATAGAGAAATAGAGAGAGAGGAGAGAAAATAGAAAATAGAACGGAACAGAAAAACAATAGAACAACGTCAGAATCTCACAATTCGCAGCGGAACAACATATAATAATAAATGAATAATCTTTAAACAAAGAACTATATCAGTTATTACATTACATTACATTACATTACATTTCATCATCATATCATCATCAGAGTGTACAACATCAAACAACAACAAACAATGTAGCGGGAAAAGAAATACTATATACTAATAATACGCCATGCCATCCAGCCTGCCTCCAGCAACTCCTGAATATCCAGAATATCCTGATAAACCTAACTCTTGACTGCCCGTGTAGAAATTGGTGGGCACCCAGAGTTTAGGAAGGAAAACAATAAACTCCGAGTCAGTCATGTGACTGGTGTGGGAACTCAAAACAGTTTATTTATCTTTAAAATCAAAATAGAGGAATATTTTTAAAGTCAATTCGCAATGCTTTTAAAAATGAGACTACCATAAGGCCTCCCGCAAACACACACCATGCAAACGCAGAATCAGAGGAGATTTCTCCTTATGATAGTCAAAGATGCTTGATACGCATTTAAAAGAACATTTGATATTATTACTAGTGCACAGTGTAGGAAAAATTCATTTCGAAAGTAGAATATAAATCTTAGCCAACATACGACCATTATCGTATGCCTACTATAGCTACCATCCAAACAGTGGGGCGCCACCATAAGTGAATGATAGGTTCTACAACTAATACCGTACAAGGATCGTATTATTTCTTTGGATTTCCAACAAATGGTCAGGCCAAGGAACTTCCCATTGCCACATGGAAACGCCTCTGGATGGACGTCCCGAGAACTTAACCAGCTCTCTGCCAACACAAGGCCGGATTACCTTTATCACTAGGTAACTACTACACGAGTATGTCATCCCCCGGTCCTTTGGGACCTTTAACCGAGCGCTCGTCATCAACATCACACATAATAACAAGTGTTTCAACATGAGTAAGTATCTGGGCTCCATACCATGATACCACCCTTTTCCAGAAGGAAATGCACATACCCTAAAGGGAGCTACCCCTCATAACCTTGCCGCGTCTTTCCTGTTTTGACCATTCCGGGGTGTGAGGCTTGACGAAGTCACGTCCACAAAACATACTTTATACAAAAGCCATGCTTTGGGTCAACAAATGATCATAGAAATGATCACCAAGATAGACGATCAAATAAACGATCCTATCACAAATAATCAACACAATGATCATTTCAGCAACACTCAGCATGTCACATTACCAAATTGGGAATATATCGCTGATAACCTTCAACTACATAACCTCTAAGCTCGTACGTCTCAGAGAAGGGTGTTAAGCTAAAAGAATAAATTCTCCGCCACAAACAGAAATATATTTGAAAGAAATCTGCTTTATATCTCAATTTGTAACGTTAGACATACAATCCATATAAGTTTGTTGCGGGCTCGAACAAAACCGAAGGCACTTACAAAGAAGTCCTTGCAATCCGGATATTCACAATCCTGATCGGATTTCCCATCACTTAGGGAGTCTCTATACCGTTGCAACTCAGTGCAGAGACAATCGACAGGTCATCCTATCGCTCTCGCAAATACCGGGTCTTCAACACCGAACTTCAAATGCAATTCATAACGACGTATCACATATTCGGAATGGGTTATACGACCCCATGGTCCTTTCCCGGTTAACCCGAATAGTGAGCGCTTATTCAAAAATAAGTGTGGCATTCAAATTCAAACAAATCACATCAATTACCCATTCAAAGGGAAATATTGATAGTCGGTTATTGAACTATCAATGGATATGCACACATCACCAGTTTCCAAATAATTTTCCAAATTATTTATTTTCCAAAATATCTTTACAAGATATATAATTTTCACACTTCAAAAATAAATCAATATTTATTTTTAAACAAATTCTTCTTTTCATTTATAAATTCCTTAGTGAATTTATAATCCAAAATATCTATGGATATTCGATTTCAATTATTCATTTCAATTTATCTTCAAAAAGATAAATTCTCTAATATTCACCTTATATTGGAAAACATTTCCATACTTATTTAATAAGTAATTCACAAATCCATTTATTTTCAACACTTGGAAAATATTCAATATACTTGAATCGAAATTAAGTATATATTTCATTCTTTAAGGAAATCATTCTCTTAACCATATTTATTTGGGCCAAAACGAATGTTACGTAAAACATCGTTACGACAACCCAAAATCACTAGTATAGGGATTCGAAATTAAAATAGATATATAAATCCCAATACTATACAAAACATTTCCTTTCGGAAATCATTTACTATAACAACGGTGTTATAGTCCACCTGTAACGACCCAGAATTTTTATTAATTAAAATATGAATATTTAATTAATTTTAAATATTAATAAGTGAATTTTTAAGTCAAATAAATTTTTATTTGAATTATTGGATTTAATTGGATAATTAAATCGATAATTTAATATGTTAAATTATGGAAATAATTTAAAATTGGGTTAAATATGATTGAAAATGATTTGTAAAATTTTATTTTATCATATTGAAGTTAGAAAGATATTTTAGAACTTTTAAAATCGATTTAAAAGTTAATTTGTGAAAATTGAATATTTTAATATTTAAATCGACTAGTAAAAATAGTCAATTTTTGAACAGTCTCAGAATTGAACGAAACCTGTTCCATTGGATCCGTAATAGTTAGTTATTACCGGATTTCAATTTTCGTGTCAATCGGAGTTATCGTTTGATCGTGGCAGCTCGAAACGCATCGATTTATTTTTAATTTTAATTTGACGAGTTAAAATAGCCATTTTTCAAAAAGTCTCAGATTTCGACGAAACCAGTTTCATCGGATCCGTAATGTGATATTATTGTAAGGTTTAAAATTTCAAGTCAATTGGATTTACCGTTTGTCCGGTACAAATTAAAACGCCTAGAAATCGACTTAAATCGGTTTAATTCAAATTGAGCGTTTACAGCCATAACTCGCACAGATGTCCGAATTAGCTTCCGAAACCTGTTCCATTGTGTCCGGAACGCGGGATAAACCCTAGGAATGTCAGTTTCGGCGCGTAAATCGGAGTTCGGAATTTCCGGGATGAATAGTGTTTTGTCGGTTCCTTATAAATAGCCCACCATTCTAAAAAAAGAAAAAAAAAGAAAAACCCTAATCTAAATATGCACAGCCGCCACTTTAGTATTGAATGGCCAGAAATCTCTAGTTTTCTTTCCTCAATCTCTTCCAATCCGTGAAGTTTTAGCCAAAGTGATTAACTACAACATTGTAGAGGGTAACGAGAGCTTTAAATCCATAAGGGGATGATGGAGTTTGGAGCATCAGAGGAGGAGCAAAGTGGGGCCAACCGTGCTAAGTTGCGCACGCAACTCGAGCATCAGATGAAGGCCGAGCTTCCTATGGTTGAGGCCGAGTATGGAGGGGGTTGAGCCCTTCGAGATGGCGGTGGTTTGATGTGGTTTCATCGAGTATTGGTGAAGAAAAATCAAACCCTAATCATGAGCTTATGGGTTTCATGAAGACGGCAATTATCTGGAGAAGGAAGAACGTGAGAGGGAGAAGGGGATGCACGGCTGAGATGGGTTGGTGTTGGATCCAAAGGCCTGGATTGGATGAAGGTTGAAAATTATTAAAGTTAGTTGTAAATTATGAATATAAACTCGTGTAACTTCAAAAATTGATATCTTTTTCATACGAGGTCGAAAAAATGCAAACTCAGTTGCGTTGGAATCGTATGGACGAGCACTACGCGATGGAGTTGGTTTGGGGTCGTTTGGAGTTAGTGAGTATTTTGGGTAAAATTAAACGTCCGTTTAATTTTATTCGAAATAAATCGCTAAAACGGAATTTAAAATCAAGGTGAGAACTTCTCACTCAATCGAATCAGTTTCGATTTTATTTTAAATAGTTAGATTTAAAATATTTGAATGCATGTTTGAATGTTGATTGATATCTATTGATTGTTAAAATAGACATTATACGCCGTTAGTAAGCGGATGTTATTTATTAAAAACATATACCGCGAATATTTCATAAACAGTGAAATTGGTATTATATATAATAGCAATATATATATTGGCATATGTATATATTAGAGTTATTGATTTCCCGCATTTTTTGTTTAGCGGATGAGACCCTATTGCGCCGTTATTAAGCGGATAATATTTAAATCCCATATACCGCGATAATTTCGTACTGGAGCGAAATTGGTATTGTGCTAATGTTTGTGGATGCAGGAAAACAGGTTGGAGGGATCCAACTGGATTCCTCAATAGTATTTATTTGATTTCAGATATTTTGATATTTGATGGATTTTCATATTGATATATGATATCGTTGTTGTCGTGATTGACTATTTGGTATGTTGCATCATTGGACCAAGTTTTGGAATTTTAAAATGATTTATAAAGTGATTTTTGAAAATATACTATATGTTTTGAATTTGATCTATTTTAAATAAATAAACGTCATAATTTTTAATGTTATAAAAATTATGATTTTTGAGAAAAATAGTTAAAAACTGATTTTTGAGAATATGATGCTAATGATTTTATAAAATAGTTTAATCGGGATTTTAGAATTCATTGTGAAAAGTTTAAATATAGGATTTATAAAATTTAATTATTTTATGAATCAAAAATGGTGAAATTATAAAGGAGATTAAATATGTTTTAAAAGGATAATATAAATTGATTTATATTAAGAGATTTATAAATGGATATTTATAAATTGAAATATGGACATTATAAAACGAGTTTTTATAAGTGTTTAAATGAAGTGAAAATGAATTTCATAATTGAATGGAATTTATAGAATTTTATACGGTGAGGTTATAAAAGGAATTTTATAAGCAGTAGGTTTATAAACTTTATTAAGTTATTAAAATAATGATTTTGGATAAATGAATGAATCTTATAAGTTATAAGATTTATAATTTGGGAAGTTAAAAAGAACGATTTTGTAAAATAATCGTTTTATAAGTATTTAACTTATAATATGAACTTTTAGTTTATAATTGAGTTATAAACTGGAATAGGTTAATAAAAGAATTTATAAAAAGGAAGTTTTTATAAATAAATAGAAATGGAATTTGTAAACGTTGTTTTATAAATTCGCAAATGACTTGTTTTGACAAGAAAATTTGTTGAAACCTATAAGTGGAGTTATATTCACGTTTTTGAATAGTGAATAATCCTTTGAATTAAAATGAATAAAAGGATGAAATTGTTAATGAAGTATATTCACGTTTTTGAATAGTGAATAACATGTTAAAGAAAATGTTTTGGATTTGGATGTTTTAAATAGAATTAAAACGATCGAACAATGTTTTAAAATGTGTTAAGATTCGAAACCATAGATTTCAACATTCATTGTTGAAATAGACGCTTCGAGAAATAAAAGGAAATGTGGACTATAACACTGTTGTTATAGTAAATGATTTCCGAAAGGAAATGTTTTGTATAGTATTGGGATTTATATATCTATTTTAATTTCAAATCCCTATACTAGTGATTTTGGGACGTTGTAACGATGTTTTACGCAACATTCGTTTTGGCCCAAATAAATATGTTTATGAGAATGATTTCCTTAAAGAATGAAATATATACTTAATCTCGATTTAAGTATATTGAATATTTTCTAAGTGTTGAAAATAAATAAAATTTGTGAATTACTTATGAATAAATAAGTATGGAAATGTTTTTCCAATATAAAGTGAATATTAGAGAATTTATCTTTTTGAAGATAAATTGAAATGATAAATTGAAATCGTATATGCATGGATATTTTGGAATATAAATTCACTAAGGAATTTATAAAAGAAAGTGGAATTTGTATGAAAATAAATATTGATTTATTTTTGAAGTATTGAAATTATATATCTAGTGAAGATATTTTGGAAAATAAATAATTTGGAAAATTATTTGGAATCTGGTGATGTGTGCATATCTAGTGATAGTTCAATAACCGACTATCAATATTTCCCTTTGAATGGGTATTTGATGTGATTTGTTTGAATGTGAATGCCACACTTATTTTTGAATAAGCGCTCACTATTCGGGTTAACCGGGAAAGGACCATGGGGTCGTATAACCCATTCCGAATATGTGATACGTCGTTATAAATTGCATTGAAGATCGGTGTTGAAGACCCGGTATTTGCGAGAGCGATAGGATGACCTGTCGATTGACTCTGCACCGAGTTGCTCCGGTATAGAGTTCTCCATATGTGATGGTGAATCCGATCAGGATTGTGAATATCCGGATTTGCAAGGACTTTTTTGTAAGTGCCTTCGGTTTTGTTCGAGCCCGGAACAGACTTGTATGGATTGTGTGTCTGACATTACAAGTTGAGATATAAAGCCGATTTTTTTCAAATATATTTCTGTTGGTGGCGGAGAATTTATTCTTTTAGCTTAACACCCTTCTCTGAGACGTACGAGCTCAGAGGTTATATAGTTGAAGTTATCAGCGATATATTCCCAAATTGGTAATGTGACATGCTGAGTGTTGCTGAAATGATCATTGTGTTGATTATTTGTGATAGGATCGTTTATTTGATCGTCTATCTTTGTGATCATCTCTATGATCATTTGTTGACCCAAAGCATGGCTTTTGTATAAAGTATGTTTTTGTGGACGTGAATTCGTCGAGCCTCACACCCCGTGAATGGTCAAAACAGGAAAGATGCGGCAAGGTTATGAGGGGTAGCGCCCTTTAGGATATGTGCATTTCCTTCTGGAAAAGGGTGGTATCATGGTATGGAGCCCAGATACTTACTCATGTTGAAAACACTTTGTTATGATTGTGTAAATTGATTACGAGCGCTCGGTGAAAAGGTCCCAAAGGACCGGGGGATGGCATATTCGGTCAGTTGTTACTCAGTTAGGGGTAACCCGGCCTTGTGTTGGTAGAGATCCGGTTTGGTTCTCGGGGATGTCCATCCAGAGGCATTCTCATGTGGCAATGGGAAGTTTCTTGGCCTGATCATTCGTTGGAAATCCAATTCCCAATACGAAACTTGTACGGTATTAGTTGTAGAACCTGCCATTCACTTATGGTGGTCACCACTGTTTGGATGGTAGCTATAGTAGGCATAGTTCGAAATGTCTATGTTGGCTAAGATTTATATTCTACTTTCGAAATAAATTTTTCCTACACTATGCACTAATAATAATATCAAATGTTCTTTTTAAATGCGTATCAAGCATCTTTGGCTATCATAAGGAGAAATCTCCTCCGATTCTGCGTTTGCATGTGTGTGTGTGTGTGCGGGAGGCCTTATGGTAGTCTCATTCTTAAAAGCATTGCGAATTGACTTTAAAAATATTCCTCTATTTTGATTTTAAAGATAAATAAACTGTTTTGAGTTCTCACACCAGTCACATGACTGACTTGGAGTTTATTGTTTTCCTTCCTAAACTCTGGGTGCCCACCAATTTCCACACGGACAGTTAAGAGTTAGGTTTATCAGGATATTCTGGAGTTGCTGGAGGCAAGCTGGATGGCATGGCGTATTACTAGTTTATATAGTATTTCTTTTTTCCGCTGCACTGTTTGTTGTTGTTGTTGTACACTCTGATGATATGATGTAATGAAATGTAATATATAAAATGTAATAACTGATATAGTTCTTTGTTTAAAGATTATTCATTTATTATTATATGTTGTTCCGCTGCGAATTGTGAGATTCTGATGTAGTTCTGTTGTTTTCTGTCCTGTTCTATGTTCTCTATTCTCTTTTTCTTCTATTTTAAAATTTTCTATCTTCTGTTTTCTTCTCTCTCTTCTTCTATCTTTTTCTATTCTCTTTTCTTAAATTCTTTTTCTTAAACCATAACATTTCGGTTTTTCGGCCTTCGATTTCTCGGCAGTCGATAAAGTGAGTATCGATGTTGAATTTTCGAAAGTTTGAAAATTTCCGGGGCGTTACATTTGGTATCAGAGCATATGGTTAAGCGACAACCATGGTTCTGTTGGGTATTACTCATTAGAGATAGAGTCAGTAGTACTCTAGAATGAGTTTGAGTGTAATAATAGCTATGAGAGCGTATTTGATAGTGAATATATAAAATTGTTTTATATTGTGATGATTGGTTTATTGAGTGGCATATGAACCTTCGTCGGCGCAGCTTCGAAACTGAATCGAAGGGGTTTCTAAACACTTGAATAGAACAATTCGGCACAGTATTGTTTTAAATTGGGCAAATGAAATAATTTTACCTTGAGTATATTTTATATATAAAGGGAAATTTTTTCAAAATTATTAAAGTATATATAAGTTGATTGTTTAGTTGTTTGAATAATCTAAATAAAAGAATAATTGTATAAGCAAAAGAAAATTATAAGAATTAAATTATAATTAAAGTGATTTACAATTGTGAAATAAACTTATGTATATAAGAAGTGAAACTATATGAATATATTTATGAATATGAGTTGTAATAAAGAAATGAAATTCAACTTTAGAAATTGAATTGGATTGAATGTAAATCAATTAAATGTAAATTTAAGTTGATATGGAAAAATGAAAGTAAGTGTTAATTCATTAAAATCTAATGTTATTGGAAGTTGAATAATTGAATGAAAATCAATTTAATTTAAACCAATTGATAAGCAAAGGAATTTGGTTGTAATTAATATACATTGGTTGTTATATGATTGTTAGTTGATTGTATATAATTCATTAAGTGTTAATGAAATTGAAAGCTAAAGTAATTGGAAATCCAATTGGAAGTTAAGTGAATCTTGAATAAAATTGAATTTGAATTGGAAGTGAACCAGCTTGAATATGAATTAGTGAATATAAACTAATTGAAAATCAATGATAGTAAACATCCACTGTGAATGAATCAAATGTGATTAAATTGAAAACCCAATTCATTGAATATGAATGAGAATATGAATGAATAATTATTGGTTATGGATATTAGTTGGTTGATGTTTGCATTTGTTGCTTTTGTTTACATTTGCTATGTTGACATATATAGTTATTATGTTGCTATATGATGTATATTGAGATTAATGTCATATATGCATGTTCTCATGTTGTTTGTTGAGTGATTAGTAGGTGCGGATCGCGTTTGCTTCGCATTTGGAGCTCGCTTTCGCGCTATATTAGCCGTATATGCTTGCTAATAAAATATAAGGTACATATCTCGGATTAAATATCGTATTTTTATACTTTTTTCCCTTCGGGATGTCTCATTACTTGATGAGATGTATATTTGTGATATATATACTGTCATTTTTTTTTCCAGATCGAGCCGCGCAAAGGAGACTATGGCGAATTTTTCCGAAAATTTAAGGCGTTAGAAAATTTAAGAAAATTGGAAAATTTTTGAAAACTTTAACTTTGATTTTGGGAGTTGAAAGTTAAACAATAGTAGTTGTTTTTGAAAAGATAACTAAGTATGATTTGAAAACTTAGTAAAGTATTGTAAGAAGTTTAATTATGAATTTTGGAAAATTAATAAATTCTGTAACTTTTCTTACTTGTAATTTCGAGGACGAAATTCTTTTAAGTGGGGAAGATTGACAACCCAGAATTTTTATTAATTAAAATATGAATATTTAATTAATTTTAAATATTAATAAGTGAATTTTTAAGTCAAATAAATTTTTATTTGAATTATTGGATTTAATTGGATAATTAAATCGATAATTTAATACGTTAAATTATGGAAATAATTTAAAATTGGGTTAAATATGATTGAAAATGATTTGTAAAATTTTATTTTATCATATTGAAATTAGAAGGATATTTTAGAACTTTTAAAATCGATTTAAAAGTTAATTTGTGAAAATTGAATATTTTAATATTTAAATCGACTAGTAAAAATAGTCAATTTTTGAACAGTCTCAGAATTGAACGAAACCAGTTCCATTGGATCCGTAATAGTTAGTTATTATCGGATTTCAATTTTCGTGTCAATCGGAGTTATCGTTTGATCGTGGCAGCTCGAAACGCATCGATTTATTTTTAATTTTAATTTGACGAGTTAAAATAGCCATTTTTCAAAATGTCTCGAATTTCGACGAAACCAGTTTCATCGGATCCGTAATGTGATATTATTGTAAGGTTTAAAATTTCAAGTCAATTGGATTTACCGTTTGTCCGGTACAAATTAAAACGCCTAGAAATCGACTTAAATCGGTTTAATTCAAATTGAGCGTTTACAGCCATAACTCGCACAGATGTCCGAATTAGCTTCCGAAACATGTTCCATTGTGTCCGGAACGCGGGATAAACCCTAGGAATGTCAGTTTCGGCGCGTAAATCGGAGTTCGGAATTTCCGGGATGAATAGTGTTTCGTCGGTTCCTTATAAATAGCCCACCATTCTAAAAAAAGAAAAAAAAAGAAAAACCCTAATCTAAATATGCACAGCCGCCACTTTAGTATTGAATGGCCAGAAATCTCTAGTTTTCTTTCCTTAATCTCTTCCAATCCGTGAAGTTTTAGCCAAAGTGATTAACTACAACATTGTAGAGGGTAACGAGAGCTTTAAATCCATAAGGGGATGATGGAGTTTGGAGCATCAGAGGAGGAGCAAAGTGGGGCCGACCGTGCTAAGTTGCGCACGCAACTCGAGCATCAGATGAAGGTCGAGCTTCCTATGGTTGAGGCCGAGTATGGAGGGGGTTGAGCCCTTCGAGATGGCGGTGGTTTGATGTGGTTTCATCGAGTATTGGTGAAGAAAAATCAAACCCTAATCATGGGCTTATGGGTTTCATGAAGACGGCAATTATCTGGAGAAGGAAGAACGTGAGAGGGAGAAGGGGATGCACGGCTGAGATGGGTTGGTGTTGGATCCAAAGGCCTGGATTGGATGAAGGTTGAAAATTATTAAAGTTAGTTGTAAATTATGAATATAAACTCGTGTAACTTCAAAAATTGATATCTTTTTCATACGAGGTCGAAAAAAATGCAAACTCAGTTGCGTTGGAATCGTATGGACGAGCACTACGCGATGGAGTTGGTTTGGGGTCGTTTGGAGTTAGTGAGAATTTTGGATAAAATTAAACGTCCGTTTAATTTTATTCGAAATAAATCGCTAAAACGGAATTTAAAATCAAGGTGAGAACTTCTCACTCAATCGAATCAGTTTCGATTTTATTTTAAATAGTTAGATTTAAAATATTTGAATGCATGTTTGAATGTTGATTGATATCTATTGATTGTTAAAATAGACATTATACGCCGTTAGTAAGCGGATGTTATTTATTAAAAACATATACCGCGAATATTTCATAAACAGTGAAATTGGTATTATATATAATAGCAATATATATATATTGGCATATGTATATATTGGAGTTATTGATTTCCCGCATTTTTTGTTTAGCGGATGAGACCCTATTGCGCCGTTATTAAGCGGATAATATTTAAATCCCATATACCGCGATAATTTCGTACTGGAGCGAAATTGGTATTGTGCTAATGTTTGTGGATGCAGGAAAACAGGTTGGAGGGATCCAACTGGGATCCTCAACAGTATTTATTTGATTTCAGATATTTTGATATTTGATGGATTTTCATATTGATATATGATATCGTTGTTGTCGTGATTGACTATTTGGTATGTAGCATCATTGGACCAAGTTTTGGAATTTTAAAATGATTTATAAAGTGATTTTTGAAAATATACTATATGTTTTGAATTTGATCTATTTTAAATAAATAAACGTCATAATTTTTAATGTTATAAAAATTATGATTTTTGAGAAAAATAGTTAAAAACTGATTTTTGAGAATATGATGCTAATGATTTTATAAAATAGTTTAATCGGGATTTTAGAATTCATTGTGAAAAGTTTAAATATAGGATTTATAAAATTTAATTATTTTATGAATCAAAAATGGTGAAATTATAAAGGAGATTAAATATGTTTTAAAAGGATAATATAAATTGATTTATATTAAGAGATTTATAAATGGATATTTATAAATTGAAATATGGACATTATAAAACGAGTTTTTATAAGTGTTTGAATGAAGTGAAAATGAATTTCATAATTGAATGGAATTTATAGAATTTTATACGGTGAGGTTATAAAAGGAATTTTATAAGCAGTAGGTTTATAAAATTTATTAAGTTATTAAAATAATGATTTTGGATAAATGAATGAATCTTATAAGTTATAAGATTTATAATTTGGGAAGTTAAAAAGAACGATTTTGTAAAATAATCGTTTTATAAGTATTTAACTTATAATATGAACTTTTAGTTTATAATTGAGTTATAAACTGGAATAGGTTAATAAAAGAATTTATAAAAAGGAAGTTTTTATAAATAAATAGAAATGGAATTTATAAACGTTGTTTTATAAATTCGCAAATGACTTATTTTGACAAGAAAATTTGTTGAAACCTATAAGCGGAGTTATATTCACGTTTTTGAATAGTGAATAATCCTTTGAATTAAAATGAATAAAAGGATGAAATTGTTAATGAAGTATATTCACGTTTTTGAATAGTGAATAACACGTTAAAGAAATTGTTTTGGATTTGGATGTTTTAAATAGAATTAAAACGATCGAACAATGTTTTAAAATGTGTTAAGATTCGAAACCATAGATTTCAACATTCATTGTTGAAATAGACGCTTCGAGAAATAAAAGGAAATGTGGACTATAACACTGTTGTTATAGTAAATGATTTCCGAAAGGAAATGTTTTGTATAGTATTGGGATTTATATATCTATTTTAATTTCAAATCCCTATACTAGTGATTTTGGGACGTTGTAACGATGTTTTACGCAACATTCGTTTTGGCCCAAATAAATATGTTTATGAGAATGATTTCCTTAAAGAATGAAATATATACTTAATCTCGAGTTAAGTATATTGAATATTTCTAAGTGTTGAAAATAAATAAAATTTGTGAATTACTTATGAATAAATAAGTATGGAAATGTTTTTCCAATATAAAGTGAATATTAGAGAATTTATCTTTTTGAAGATAAATTGAAATGATAAATTGAAATCATATATGCATGGATATTTTGGAATATAAATTCACTAAGGAATTTATAAAAGAAAGTGGAATTTGTATGAAAATAAATATTGATTTATTTTTGAAGTATTGAAATTATATATCTAGTGAAGATATTTTGGAAAATAAATAATTTGGAAAATTATTTGGAATCTGGTGATGTGTGCATATCCAGTGATAGTTCAATAACCGACTATCAATATTTCCCTTTGAATGGGTATTTGATGTGATTTGTTTGAATGTGAATGCCACACTTATTTTTGAATAAGCGCTCACTATTCGGGTTAACCGGGAAAGGACCATGGGGTCGTATAACCCATTCCGATTATGTGATACGTCGTTATAAATTGCATTGAAGATCGGTGTTGAAGACCCGGTATTTGCGAGAGCGATAGGATGACCTGTCGATTGACTCTGCACCGAGTTGCTCCGGTATATAGTTCTCCATATGTGATGGTGAATCCGATCAGGATTGTGAATATCCGGATTTGCAAGGACTTCTTTGTAAGTGCCTTCGGTTTTGTTCGAGCCCGGAACAGACTTGTATGGATTGTGTGTTTGACATTACAAGTTGAGATATAAAGCTGATTTCTTTCAAATATATTTCTGTTGGTGGCGGAGAATTTATTCTTTTAGCTTAACACCCTTCTCTGAGACGTACGAGCTCAGAGGTTATATAGTTGAAGTTATCGGCGATATATTCCCAAATTGGTAATGTGACATGCTGAGTGTTGCTGAAATGATCATTGTGTTGATTATTTGTGATAGGATCGTTTATTTGATCGTCTATCTTTGTGATCATCTCTATGATCATTTGTTGACCCAAAGCATGGCTTTTGTATAAAGTATGTTTTTGTGGACGTGAATTCGTCGAGCCTCACACCCCGTGAATGGTCAAAACAGGAAAGATGCGGCAAGGTTATGAGGGGTAGCGCCCTTTAGGATATGTGCATTTCCTTCTGGAAAAGGGTGGTATCATGGTATGGAGCCCAGATACTTACTCATGTTGAAAACACTTTGTTATGATTGTGTGAATTGATTACGAGCGCTCGGTGAAAAGGTCCCAAAGGATCGAGGGATGGCATATTCGGTCAGTTGTTACTCAGTTAGGGGTAACCCGGCCTTGTGTTGGTAGAGATCCGGTTTGGTTCTCGGCGATGTCCATCCAGAGGCATTCTCATGTGGCAATGGGAAGTTCCTTGGCCTGATCATTCGTTGGAAATCCAATTCCCAATGCGAAACTTGTACGGTATTAGTTGTAGAACCTGCCATTCACTTATGTTGGTCACCACTGTTTGGATGGTAGCTATAGTAGGCATAGTTCGAAATGTCTATGTTGGCTAAGATTTATATTCTACTTTCGAAATAAATTTTTCCTACACTATGCACTAATAATAATATCAAATGTTCTTTTTAAATGCGTATCAAGCATCTTTGGCTATCATAAGGAGAAATCTCCTCCGATTCTGCGTTTGCATGTGTGTGTGTGCTGGAGGCCTTATGGTAGTCTCATTCTTAAAAGCATTGCGAATTGACTTTAAAAATATTCCTCTATTTTGATTTTAAAGATAAATAAACTGTTTTGAGTTCTCACACCAGTCACATGACTGACTTGGAGTTTATTGTTTTCCTTCCTAAACTCTGGGTGCCCACCAATTTCCACACGGGCAGTTAAGAGTTAGGTTTATCAGGATATTCTGGAGTTGCTTGAGGCAAGCTGGATGGCATGGCGTATTACTAGTTTATATAGTATTTCTTTTTTCCGCTGCACTGTTTGTTGTTGTTGTTGTTGTACACTCTGATGATATGATGTAATGAAATGTAATATATAAAATGTAATAACTGATATAGTTCTTTGTTTAAAGATTATTCATTTATTATTATATGTTGTTCCGCTGCGAATTGTGAGATTCTGATGTAGTTCTGTTGTTTTCTGTCCTGTTCTATGTTCTCTATTCTCTTTTTCTTCTATTTTAAAATTTTCTATCTTCTGTTTTCTTCTCTCTCTTCTTCTATCTTTTTCTATTCTCTTTTCTTAAATTCTTTTTCTTAAACCATAACATTTCGGTTTTTCGGCCTTCGATTTCTCGGCAGTCGATAAAGTGAGTATCAATGTTGAATTTTCGAAAGTTTGAAAATTTCCGGGGCGTTACACCACCATTTCCTTCTATTTCTCGAAAACGTCTATTTCAACAATGAATGTTGAAATCTATGGTTTCGAATCTCAACACATTTAAAACATCGTTAGATCGTTTTAATTTCCATTTAAAACATCAAATCTAAACATTATCTTTAACATATTATTCACTGTTCAAAAACGTGAATATACTACGTTAACAACTTTCATCACTTCTATTCATTTTATTATTCACAGTCAAAAATGTGAATATACTCCATTAATAAGTTTCAACAATTTACTTATCAAAATAAGTCGTTTGCGAATTTATAAAACAACGTTTATAAACTCCATTTCTATTTATTTTATAACAACTTCCTTTTATAAATTCCTTTATTAATCTATTCGATTTATAACTCAATTATAAACTAAAGGTTCATATTATAAGTTAAATGCTTATAAAACGATTATTTTACAAAAATCGTTCTTTTAAACTTCATAATTATAAATCTTATAACTTATAAGATTCAATTATTTATCCAAAACCATTATTTTAATAACTTTACAAATTTTTTAAACCTACTGTTTATAAAATTCTATTTATAACTTCACCGTTTATAATTCTATAAATTTCATTCATTTATGGAATTTATTTTCACTTCATTCAAACACTTATAAAAACTTGTTTTATAATGTCAATATTTCACTTTATAATATCCATTTATAAATATCTTAATATAAATCAATTTATATTATTCTTTAAAACGTCTTTAGTCTCCTTTATTATTTCACCATTTTGATTCATAAAATAATTAAATTTATAAATCCTATATTTAAACTTTTTACAATAGATTCTAAAATCCCGATTAAACTATTTTATAAAATCATTAGCATCATATTCTCAAAAATCAGTTTTTAACTATATTTCTCAAAAACCATAATTTTTATAACATTAATAATTATAACGTTTATTTATTTAAAATGGATCAATTCCAAAAATATTTTATAAACGTATGCTTTCAAAAAATCACTTTGAAATCATTTTAAAATTCCAATTTTGGTTCAATGATGCTACACACCAATAGTCAATCACGACAACAACGATATCATATATCGATATGATAATCCATCAAATATCAAAATATCTGAAATCAAATAAAAACTGTTGAGTAATCCAGTTGGATCCCTCCAACCTGTTTTCCTGCATCCAAAAACATTAGCACAATACCAATTTCGCTCCAGTACGAAATTTTCGCGGTATATGGGATTTAATAATATTATCCGCTTAATAGACGGCGCAATAGGGTCTCATCCGCTAAACAAATGCGGGAAATCAATAACTCCAATATATACATATGCCAATATATATATATTGCTATCATATATAATACCAATTTCACTGTTTATGAAATATTCGCGGTATATGTTTTTAATAAATAACATCCGCTTACTAACGGCGCATAATGTCTATTTTAACAATCAATAGATAACAATCATCATTCAAACATGCATTCAAATATTTTAAATCTAACTATTTAAAATAAAATCGAAACCGATTCGATTGAGTGAGAAGTTCTCACCTTGATTTTATTTCCGTTTTAGCGATTTATTTCGAATAAAATTAAACGGACGTTTAATTTTACCCAAAATTCTCACTAACTCCAAATGACTCCAATCCAATTTCATCACGTAGTGCTCGTCCATACGATTCCAACGCAACTGGTTTCGCGCGTTTTCGACCTCGTATGAAAAAGATATGAATTTTACAAGTTTACTCGAATTTTTAACTATAATTTACAACATAAATATTTATTTATAAACCCACATCTCATCATCCACCGTAGATCCCTCCAACCTTTGCATCTCAGCCGCACACACCATCTTCCATCTCACGTTACTTCTCCAGGTGATAATAGCACGGCCGAACCCACCTATACCCTAACTAGGGTTTAATCTTGCAACGCCAATACTCGACTAAACTTCATCAAACCACTGCCATGTTGAAGCCCTTCACCTCCTCTACACTCGGCCCCAACCTCATGAAGCTCGGCTATCCCTACCTCCTCGAGTTGCATGCGCAACTGGCCACAATCGGCCCCCTCCTGCTCCCTCTACGTTGCTCCAAAACCCATCTCCACCGTTGGATATGTTCGCCTCGCCTTGCTCTACAATGTTGTAGTTGATCACTTTGGCTAAAACTTCACGGATTGGAAGTAATTGAGGAATGAATTTCGAAAAATTTTGGCCGTTCATGGGGGTGCTGGCGGCTAGGGTTTTAAATTTAGGTTTTATATTTTTTTTCTAATTTATGAAGGGTGGTTGTGCTATTTATAGAGAAACGAACGAACACTATTCATCCGAGAATTCCAAACTCCGATTTACGCGCCGAAACTGACGTTCCTAGGGTTTATCCCGCGTTCCGGACACAATGGAACAGGTTTCGAAAGCTGATTCGGACATCTGTGCGAGATATGGCAACAAACGTTCAATTTAAATTAAACCGATTTAAGCGATTTTCTAGACGTTTTAATTTGTATCGGACAAACGGTAAATCCAATTGACACGAAATTTTAAACCTTACAATAATATCATATTACGGATCCGATGAAACTGGTTTCGTCGAAATCCGAGACTTTTTGAAAAATGGCTATTTTAACTCGCCAAATTAAAATTAAAAATAATTCAATGCGTTTCGAGCTGCCACGATCAAACGATAACTCAGATTGACACAAAATTTGAAATCCGGTAATAACTAACTATTACGGATCCAATGGAACTGGTTTTGTTCAATTCTGAGACTGTTCAAAAATTGGCTATTTTCACTAGTCGATTAAATATTAAAATATTCAATTTTCACAAATTAACTTTTAATTCGATTTTAAAAGTTCTAAAATATCATTCTAACTCCAACATGATAAAATAAAATTTTACGAATCATTTTCAATCATATTTAACTCAATTTTCAATTATTTCCATAATTTAACATATTAAATTATCGATTTAATTATTCAATTAAATCCAATAATTCAAATAAAAATTTATTCGACTTATAAATTCACTTATTAATATTTAAAATTAATTAAATATCCAAATTTTAATTACTTAAAATTCTGGGTCGTTACAACTTTTGTTACGGCGATGATGAACGGTTGGGACAGTTTTGAATTTATTCTGGGTAAACGGTAACTCCAACTGAAAAACGAATTTCACCATGGGGTTACGTGTTTCGAGAAGATTAACATATATTTTTGGGGAATTTTTCTGGAGATTTTGAATTTTCATTTTGTTTTTGAACTGACTGGATCTAGGGTTAGCCCCCATTGAAGAAGAAGAGAAGCTTGAAGAAAATACGCGCAGATAAATGAAATTAGGCGGAGGCTAGGGCTGAATAGCTGGATTTATATAGAGGGTTAGAGGTAGTGTAGATAGACCGTAGAATGAACGTGCGGAACAAACTATGGCCCAAAAAGCCCGCTATGTCTCCGGAACGAAATTTCGTAAATCTATATATCCAAATAGGTAATTTAAAATATTCTGAACGCGATGGAAAAAGTTTCACGTCCAAATTTGATCGTATGAAGAAGTTATGCTGAAAACAAAATTTCCAAATTGATTTCAAATTGATTTTATTAAAATTGATTTCAAGGCGTTTCACGCCCGTACGATCAAACGACAAGTCCGATCGATACGAAACTTGAAACCCTATAATAATTCACCGATACGGATCCGATGAAACTGGTTTCGTCGAAATCCGAGTCCGTGGCCAAAATGGCTATTTTTAATATTCATTAAATAAATTAAATAAATTAAATAAATTATAAAAATCCAAATTTTATATTAAATTCTAAAATTGGCCAAATTTTATTTCTTATATGATTCATAATCAATTGAAAAGATTTAACAGGCTTAGCTGTGAATTAAAAGTTGACAGTATATTAATTGCAATGTTAATTTCTACACTTTCTTATATTTAAGAATTTTATAAATTATATTCTCAAAACCCATTCTTTAGATTTTTAATCTTTATATTCTCAACTTTCACTTAAAATAAAGATGCCATAAACATTAGTTCCTGATTCACATCATTATTCTTTAAGTCTAATTTAAATCTCAATAACGTAGTATTTAACGTTAGAATCCATTTTATTATGCATAAATTACAAATTTTACTGACCCAAATTTTCTTCTTTTCATTCCATATCGATTGTCAATCCTATAAGAAAAATTAACATTAGGTTCATACTTATTACAAATAACTCTAATTTCTTCCAAATAATAATTACATAACTATTAAATATTAAATCCATTTAATTGTAATAAATTCAATTGATTGCAATAAATTTCCAAATAAATTTGGATCTTTATTTGGTTATACAAAAAAAATCCGTTATCACTTACCTAACAAAGTTATTATTACTTAAGATCTCATTGCATCCACATTTTCACATTTTCATTTCCTGGTTTCTTTACTTTATTCTACATAAATTATTATAAATGGGATTTTCTTGGTTACATCTTATTTGTATTTAACATTACTCATTCACCAATTTGTTTCACTTTAACTGCGGTAAATTGGCGGATAAATTGAATTTGATTCCCAAAATTTAAATTAACAAGCAGCAAGAATAGGTAACACACAATAGTCGTTACGCTAAATTCTAGTCACCTAAATAAGCTTTTATTACTTTACAAAATGGAATAACTTTTAAACTCATAAATGTAATACCAAAACCGTTATAAATCCAATAAATTTCCAAATCGAAGTTTGTACACATTTTACACAACTATTATGATTTCTCAATTTATTAAATGACCATTTATTTAAAATTTAATTCCCTTAATTGAATCAAATGCTTATAATTTTTACATTCTTACCATTCCTTTCCATTATAAATTCATTAACGGATTTACAAATCTCTATCTTCCAAACATTAAATAACCAAACTGATTACAACCACTGTTCTTATCAAATTTTCATAAATTTGTTCAAATCTATACTCTTTTTCCATATAAATAAATTTTATGTTACTACTAGATTTTTTTATCCACTACAGCCATTAAATTTTTACTATCTACACTTATTACATCTTTGTATTAATGAATCCCATTCAAGTTAATATTTATATTAATATTCACAAATTCAACATTTATATGTTTCTTAAAATTAACTTTCAACCAAATGTGCCAATTTACATTTTATTTCCATTCAATATATATTCATTTTATTCCGTTCATTCGGGTACTGCATTGAAATATATTTATTCTCTAATACTAACGTTATTATCATTAAATTATGATTGGATTCCAAGTTTTTATTCAATACCTTGAACAATAACTTACATATTAACCAAATCCTTCTTCTACTTAATTAAAATTGGATTATGTTCCAATTCCTATAACCTAGGTCTTGAGTCACCATTGACATAATTAAATTTATCGTTTATTTCAATCTTCATTTATAATTTAAAGTTCTACTAAACTAAATTACAAAACTTATGAACTTTAACAAATTTAATCCACCAATTAAATTTTTCTGATGTTTATATATTGCAATTAAATTCAGTTATTATTTCATTAATACCATTTTAATCAACTAATTATGACTTATAACCACAAACACAAATTTTCATTATTTCAATCTATGTCATATAAACATTTTAAATTATTTACTTTTAATTACAATTACTAGCTAACCCCTACATTTACTCCATTAAAAATCCTGAGACTTCTATTTCAATTTAAATTAGATTAGAAAACATATCAAATTGATTCATTTAATATCATTGAATTTAACAGGTCGTTACACTCTCCCCCACTCAAAACTTTTCGTCCCCGAAAAGGAAAAAGAAGGGAGAAGGAAGAATAAACAGTACATCTTATTTCAAATATTAACTTATAAACAATAATTTACTGGATTAATTTCCTTTAATGAAATATACCCGTTTATAATCGTTACAACCTTTTATACTTAAATCATTAAAGTTTGGAAAATATTCAACAAAATTCTAAGTCCAAAATTTACGGAAAATTTTGGCAGAGTCTCCTTTGTACGGAGAGACTCTGGAGAAAATATAATATCAAAATATACAAATATATTACATATATTATCAAAATATTATATCCCAACACGGGAAAATTATATAAAATAGCGCTAAAACGTAATCTGGAAACGTACCTATTTGTTGGGCAATATACGCTTATTATTTTGGAACCAAAAGCAGTAGCAGTTGCTTCCATCACCTGTATTCACTTATATAATCTAAAAGGTTAAATATTTATATTAAAGTGAACTATTCAAGTGGATTCAATCATTAATCAACCAAACAATTCAACAACCATCAACCTTACAAACAACATACATACACAAACTGTAACAACCCGCATATTTATCGATTTTTATATTTAAATATTTTATTTAAATATTTTATCGTTAATCGGATTTTGGTCCGAAGCTACTTTTTGCAAACGGTCAAATTAGGACTCGAGACCACTTCCATTGAGTTTGAAACGTCGTTTGCAATCTTCTAAGTATAAACATTGATATGTTTGGGGTTAGTGGAATTTCACCACTTTTTCACTCGAGCCTTTGGTTTGGACTTTTAGCCCATTAGGCCCAAGTTCCACCCCCCTTCTTCTTCATTGCTTCATTTCATTTCCTAACACTAAAGCTTCAACAAAAATGGTGAATGGAATGAGAAATTAAAACTCCAAAGTCTTTGTTTTATTGCAACTCCAACATTCAACTCCAAATTCAAGAAGAAGACATCGGATTCAAGCTTGTGGTTGCTTCTCCATTTGCCTTCAAGCTTTGTTCTTCATTTTCATTGGATTTTGGAGCAAAGGTGAGATTTTTATCTCACAATTCTAGTCTATAACCATATTGGACTGTTGGGAATGATTCCCTATCACTTTTGCATGCATATTAGCATTTGGTTTGGATTGGATTGGCAAAAAACTCCAATTTTTAGCGTTTTGGTGAATTTTCTGCACTTAGGTCGTTCTAGCCATTTTCGTGTGTTCGGCGTTAGGTCGCTCGCGACCTAACCCTTAGGTCGTAGGTCGTTTCTGGCCTAAAATTCCCCCTGCAGCGTTAGGTCGTTAGCCTCGGAATTAGGTCGTTGAGCCTTAGGTCGTAGGTCGTATGGACCTTAGGTCGTAGGTCGTCCTGGCCATTTCTAACGTCTTCGGAGTTAGGTCGTTGAGCCTTAGGTCGTAGGTCGTATGGACCTTAGGTCGTAGGTCGTCCTGGCCATTTCTAACGTCTTCGGAGTTAGGTCGTATAGACCTTAGGTCGTAGGTCGTATGGACCTTAGGTCGTTAGGTCGTATGGCTTTAGGTCGCTAGGTCGTATGACCTTAGGTCGCTAGGTCGTTTGGCTTTTAGGCCGCTTCCACGCTAGGTCGTTCGACTCTTAGGTCGTAACACTTAGGTCGTTCGACTCTTAGGTCGTAGGTCGTTCGAACGTTAGGTCGTTTGGCCCCTATCCCCTTAGGTCGCTGCATCCTATGCCTCTATAGGTCGCTCGACCTCGTTTATGACCATAGGTCGCTCACCCCCTCTTCATTAGGTCGCTCGGCCTTGCCTTCCATTTTTAGGTCGCTAGGTCGCGACGTTTTTGGTCGTTAGGTCGCGACGTTTTAGGTCGCTTGACCTTGTTTTCCTCTAGGTTGCATGGCCTTTAGACCGTTAGGTCGCGAGCGTTAGGTCGTTAGACCTTACCTTCCTTAGGTCGTTTGACCGGTTAAACCTTTAGGTCGCTCAACCCTACTACCATTACTAGGTCGTTTGGCCATAGCTCGTTAGGTCGCATGACCTTATAAACCGATAGGTCACATGACATTATAACCCTATAGGTCGTTGGACCTTATCCCGGTAGGTCGCTTGACCCCTTTGACCCCTAGGTCGAACCCCGTAAGCGGTGGCGTTGCCCCCGCACCCCCACCTTGGGGGGTTGCCACCCCCCTGGACCCCCCCTCCGTAGGGGATCTTATCTGAAAAACATTGAGCTGATTTCCTTGGATTTTATTCGCATCTCCGTATGCGATCTTTGTGACTGATTGTTTCTACACTTGCTTATGTGTTTTGTCACTTTATAATATAAAGGTTTCAATACTAGTAGTAAATATCAAAACTCTTTTAACAAACAATTTCAACTCTATTTTTAATAACAAAGCTCTTTTCTTAAACCGTTTTCCAATCTATTAGTATATACAAGCGTTTACCTCACTCGGATGAGAAATCAAATTAAACGACTTAGTAAAACAAGTGGTATGAAACGCTTGCGTTCACTTCGTCGGTTAATTCTTGGACTTGTTCGATTGAACCTCTTGTGACAATTTTATTAGTGAAGATTTACAGTTTGTTCGTAAATATTTAAGTTAAGCAAGTGGTTATGGGACATGAAGCTAAACTTCTATATTTACTAGCTTAGTGTAATTGACACTTCTCGTTGATCTTGATGATCGCTTTATGAATTAGACTAGCAATTGCGCGATGTCTCTTTCATTGCAAGGTTAGACTAGACACCACTTGTGTGATTTCATTCACACATACCTTTCTGCTTTTTGGTTAGTCTTGACCTCAATCTGTGTGATTTCATTCACACATGTGGGGTAGCTCCCCATGGTCTTCGGACCGTCATGTGATAGGCCTCTTTCCCTTTTTATGATTTCTGGATTTCTTGTGTTGATTTCTGGAATTTATCTCTTTGACTTGTCATAAGTACAAGTTTAGGGTATGATGCCCTCTTTGGATCTTTGAGAAGATTCTTGTGATATTGATTTATCTCTTATCGGTTGATCTCCTGTTGATCATTAATTGCATACTTATAGTAGTATGTCAGTATGGATATTTTATGTTTATGCCATATCTTTTATTTTATATCATGTCATCTGATATTTATAGCTAGACTGATCCGTTTATTATTTTCTTATAAATAATACTCGGGTCAGGCCGAGATGTTACAGGTGCTACTGCTTGACTCCTCCCCCAGTGATTCACTACTCAGACTTTTGGCTACTTGTTTAGATTAGCAGCTTTTGTTGTTTACACTTGAGATATAGACTCATAGTTGTATTCTTTTGTATAGCACGCGTTGCTATTCTTTTGTATTATCGTGGATCTTTTTAGACCACTACTCTGATGTACACTTTTATGTGATATATATTCATATCTCTTTCCGCCTTTGTGATATGGATATCTGTGATTGATTCGCATGTTATGCTTACTTCTATATTTGTTTCCGAAGATCATTTTATAGCCACCGTGTGATAAGAAATTACACGGATGGTCGCTCCTCAACAGCCTTATTCTCCGCGCTAGTTGACGGCACTACACCGTAGTGCTCTTGGCTAGCGTGGGTATAGAGGTGGGGCGTCACACAAACAAAGCAACCATTTAATCCATCAAACAAATAGTTGTTTGGGTTCAAACTTGAAATTTGTATGAAATGAAATTAACTATCAAGTGCATCCTTTACTCAACAGTCTTAGATGGAACAAGGATAGATTATTTATTCATCCAACAACTTCAAATTCCTTACCCAACAAACATAAATCAACAATAACAATTCAAACCAACAACCAAATTAACTTATTATACATTTATTTCATGCTTCAGTGGGTTGATTTTCTTTCTTTCATTTATGGAGTGATTTCTTTATTTCTTAAAAATTTTCAATTTCCATTTATCACAAAATTCATTATATTTGTATTCCAATTTATTTACTAAAGTTTCTATCCTCTATTTTTACTTCTTACTTTTACTTAGTAAAATTTCCAATTTCTTATGCTTATACAATTTATTCTCATTAACAATAGCAAATTAATAGAATGC
The DNA here is from genome assembly GCA_030765085.1 of Allium cepa. Classification (NCBI taxonomy): domain Eukaryota; kingdom Viridiplantae; phylum Streptophyta; class Magnoliopsida; order Asparagales; family Amaryllidaceae; genus Allium; species Allium cepa. The sequence continues at coordinate 758,258,754 of CM060937.1, read as the reverse complement.
CTTTATTACCTTACTCTTCACTTGTAAGATTTCCCCTTACATTTTCCTACTAACATTGCAACTTTTTATTATATGGTAAATTATGTATGCTTTAAGAATGTAAGTGAAAATTTACAAGTTCCTTTTCATTCCTTTAATTAATATATATTTGTTTTATAACCTACAATTTCAACTTACCTTTAATCTCATTTATTTATTTAATGTGGAAGTTTCCATTATATTTAATAGTAGTAACAGTTTAATTACCCACTTTCTATAATATTTAATTACAGTAACCCTTTTTAATTACACTTAAATTATTAACCCTTTAACCTTCATTCTTAAAAATAAGGAATTTTATTAATTAATTGCTTAGGGTTTACAGTCATTTATATATTACTTACTTTCTATTATATTAGAATAGGGGGAATTAAAGCATACTTAAGTTAATAACCCTACAATCAAACTTTATAAATTAAGGAATTTCATTTTTACTTTCTTAAGGTTAAAATCACCTATTAATAATACAACCTTTAATTTTAGTAAAATTCCAATCATCACTTAAGTTAATACCATTAAATTCTTATTTATAACAGTAATTTATTGAATACTTCATTTTTCCAAAAATTCTACTTGCATAATATTCTATTCCACTCTTAATTTACATTTCAACTTTTTATACTTGGTAAGTTATTTATGTTAAAGAAAAAGCAAAAGAACTTATGCAAGTTTAATCTCAACTCTTTTAATTCATTGATTACTTCTTTTATTTCACTAACCTAAATTTTTACAACTAATTTATGGAAATTCAAGAATTAATACCGGGTCAAATTCCAAAATTTCTTTTAAAATAATAGATAATTAATTTCTTACAACTTTTATATCCCTAATTACCTTTAAACAATTAAAATTTTAAATAATTTCAAAACAAATCTGCAGTAGAATTTACTACAGTGGCCTTTCCCCTTCGAAACTCGAAAATGAAAGTCGATGATGCGGCCGTCATCACCGAAATTATTTTCCAGCGACAGAGAGGAAAGTACAAAATTATTTTCTTCAAAATCCTCTTTAAAATAATTTTTCCGAATTATACTAAATATTTATATAAGAAAATACTTATAAACCAAATCCCTATATCCCATAAATCCATTGAAAACAGATTTTCAAAATCCCGGACTTAAGTTCTAAAATCTCCAATTTGATTTATTATAATTTCAACTTAGCTTCAATTGTTATAAATATTTTTATTTCCTAACACCCAATCTATAGCAACCAAATATATATATATATATATATATATATATATATATGTATGTATGTATGTATAAAAATATTTTTATTATATATATAGAAAATATAATAGGCAAAATTATTTCATTCACCTATATTAAAAACAAATATTATGTCGGTCTGTCCTATTAAGTGTTTAGAAATCCCTATTGATGACATAGCGTCCCATGCATCAACCAGAATTTATAAATACAAAGCGGAACAGATTAACACAATATCAAAATCTTTTTATAACACTAACAAGTACGCTCTCTCATATATATACGCTCAGTGACTCCCATAGGGTATTACTACCCTATTAACAAAGAGTCAAACCCCACAAAGACAAGGTTTATTGCTAAACCAAAGCTCTGATACCAACTGTAACATCCCGCCTTTTCGCACACTTTAAACCGACACACGTGCCAATTAAAAGCATACGCAAGGGCGGATTGTTATGGGGTAAATAAGAAAAACAGAGAAGAAATAAAACAAAATAGAATCTCACAGAGGAAGGATAAAATATAATAATAAATATACAGTTCATAAACGGTTACAAAACAGTTAATTCTTCTTTATACAATAAATATCAGAGTTACACATATCAATCCAAACAATGCAGCGGAATAGAAAGGGTGTGGTGCATACTACAAATAATAATAATATGGATTCTTTGTCTTCGTCTTCATCCTCCAAGCTAAAGTCATCGATCCTGAAACGCTCGGAATGACCCGAGCGAATTTGAAAAGACAAAAACACTCGAGTCAGAACTAAAAGATCTTATGTGAGTTAAATTAACAGAAATAAATATGAGTACAGTAACTCAAGAGATGCTCGGGATTTACATCTCCTAAGGATCCGTTAAACTATTTACTATGTAGTATATTGCGCTATTATAATAGTGTCTATTTATAAAATAAACATACTTTTTAATAGCATTAAGGAGTGACCCAATATTCCCCTTAACACGTAATAGTCCCAGTAGTCCATCCAATATCATAGTCCCTCCTAATCGGGAAGCCACCAGAGGATACCACACGGGCTACGGGAGAAATCCAAACTCGTACAAGGCTCGGTATGGTAGGTGACACGGCACAACTAGGCAATGCCAGGGTAGATATACCAATTGCTATCCAGGCTGGTGGAAACGCGTAGCCGCAGTTACCGCCCACCTCGGACTAACTCCCCAAAATCAAAATATAGAAGTGGCCACTGAATCAATCCAAGTCAAAGTATAATATCGAAGAGGAGGGTCCGATCAGAGGAATGACCTCATCGGCCTGAGAATCGCTCCTGTTTTAGCCACCTTATGCCAACTCACGGGAGTCGGGTCCACGTATTTACCTTACAGGAAACGTCGCCACCACCTACTTCATTCTGGAATCTCCACCGCGTACACGGTTAGTCAAAGTGGTTTTCGGTATCGACAAAGAGTATGTCCATATCCGATCCCGGTCTCTTTGCCAACCCATCGTTATTATAACACCGCGGTCATTTAAAAATAGGTTATACTTTAAAAATCAGAATAAACATTCCATTTCATAACCATGAATACGATATCATTTCAAAACCCAAAACCCTATTTTATCACTTATCACAAATATAATTCTTTTCCAAAATCAAAATGCTTTAACTTCATAACGTCTGAAAATCAAATATTTTCAAGCAAAGTATTTTGAAAATCATAATTTAAAACCATAACTTCCAAAACTTGAGTGGTTTGGACATTCAACGGTATATGAATTAAATGGTTTAACTTAAGTGTTACTTTGTAAAGAAAATAGTTCTCATGGCTTTACAAATACATTTCTTTATTAAAGTCTAAACCAAAATTTATATTATCTCTCTCAAGTTCCAAAACCACTTCAATTTATTTATATATACGTATATCCATTTTGAGTGTCAATATTTCAAACTAAAGTTGGATTTTATTCTTTCAACAAATCAATTGTTCTATTAATTAGTCTTGAATATTCATATAAAATCCATAAATAATAAGACTTCAATTTCTAGTAATAAAATATATATATTTTCCCAATTCAAATTATACTAGAATATTCATTTCAATTTATTTTGGGAAAAATCCAATTATAAATATCATATCTTAAAATTTCCAAACTTAACATTTAAACATATGATATAAATTATTAAACTCCATTTTCTTAATTTTCTTCCATTTTTAATAAAGATTTTATACACCTTTTAAATTCAAAATTTTCAACTTCATATGTATATATATATATATGGAAGAAAATATTTATACAATATAAAATTTTAAGATTATTATAAACCGTATTCCATCCAAACCATAGATATCACATTAAAATAGTTATATATAGACCGCGGTGCCTGTATATAATTTTCTATCCTATGGTCAAGTGATACGGATATTTATCATTTCAATCCGCAATTTAAAAGATATAAAATTTTGCGGTGGTATATCATTTCAAACCACAATCCCGAATGAAAGGAAATATGCATGATAATTTGCAATTTAATGATATACAATAAAACATCCATCAACATCACCCATCATCCAATCACAATCATCAAGCAATATCAATCAATAACAATTTATATTTGATAATATATATAACAGGTAATAACTGGCAATTTTATTCAGATTAAATTTAACAACTATTAATCTAACAGTTTATATTCAGTAATAATCTATATAACTGTTAACTAGCAGTTTATAGGCAAACAAATAAATTCTAACAATCAATTAATACGCAATAAATAAATTAAATTAACAGTTAAATTTAATAAATGCAATTCAACAAATATGAGTGAAATAAACATGCCAAATACTCATAAATAAATTTCTATTCATTTCTAAAATTAGTTTAACAAACATAAAAGCTTCTAGTATTTGTGAGTGGGTTAAAACACTCACCTTTTGAATTTAAATCGAATTTAAATTCGATTTAAACCCAAAAATTCGCCCGTCTCGGAATTCGTCCAAACCAGCGTCATCAAGTCCGGAATTAAATTACGATCCTAACAAAAGAAATTTCGTGTGAATCCGACTTCGTATGAGAAAGTTATGGCGAAAAATTGCGATTGAAATCATAAAAAAAAAAACCAAAATGGAACACATTTCACTCACATTCAATTCATCTACACGTCATCACATCTCTCTCTGGAAAGCGCATGCGCACGCGAACAGCAGCTCCCATTCAAACCTAAACGCACGAACTCGCCGTTGACCGAGATGTTCGACCACCTCCCCAGCTCGTCTCCAGCCATTAAATCATTGCCGACCCTCCTTGAGCCCACACGACCCAAGCTCCGACCAACCTGGCCCCACGATCAACGCCCAACGCAGCAGCCGCCCCTTGTAATTCGAAACCCAAATCGAAGATCTACGACGATCTAACCGTTGAATCGACACAAAAACCATATAGATGCAATCCCCATCGTCCACTCTACAAAACCCAGAAATGTTTTCCCGATCCGACAACTTTTGTTACGGCGATGATGAACGGTTGGGACAGTTTTGAATTTATTCTGGGTAAACGGTAACTCCAACTGAAAAACGACTTTCACCATGGGGTTACGTGTTTCGAGAAGATTAACATATATTTTTGGGGAATTTTTCTGGAGATTTTGAATTTTCATTTTGTTTTTGAACTGACTGGATCTAGGGTTAGCCCCCATTGAAGAAGAAAAGAAGCTTGAAGAAAATACGCGCAGATAAATGAAATTAGGCGGAGGCTAGGGCTGAATAGCTGGGTTTATATAGAGGGTTAGAGGTAGTGTAGATAGACCGTAGAATGAACGTGCGGAACAAACTATGGCCCAAAAAGCCCGCTATGTCTCCGGAACGAAATTTCGTAAATCTATATATCCAAATAGGTAATTTAAAATATTCTGAACGCGATGGAAAAAGTTTCACGTCCAAATTTGATCGTATGAAGAAGTTACGCTGAAAACAAAATTTCCAAATTGATTTCAAATTGATTTTATTAAAATTGATTTCAAGGCGTTTCACGCCCGTACGATCAAACGACAAGTCCGATCGATACGAAACTTGAAACCCTATAATAATTCACCGATACGGATTCGATGAAACTGGTTTCGTCGAAATCCGAGTCCGTGGCCAAAATGGATATTTTTAATATTCATTAAATAAATTAAATAAATTATAAAAATCCAAATTTTATATTAAATTCTAAAATTGGCCAAATTTTATTTCTTATATGATTCGTAATCAATTGAAAAGATTTAACAGGCTTAGCTGTGAATTAAAAGTTGACAGTATATTAATTGCAATGTTAATTTCTACACTTTCTTATATTTAAGAATTTTATACACTATATTCTTAAAACCCATACTTTAGATTTTTAATCTTTATATTCTCAACTTTCACTTAAAATAAAGATGCCATAAACATTAGTTCCTGATTCACATCATTATTCTTTAAGTCTAATTTAAATCTCAATAACGTAGTATTTAACGTTAGAATCCATTTTATTATGCATAAATTACAAATTTTACTGACCCAAATTTTCTTCTTTTCATTCCATATCGATTGTCAATCCTATAAGAAAAATTAACATTAGGTTCATACTTATTACAAATAACTCCAATTTCTTCCAAATAATAATTACATAACTATTAAATATTAAATCCATTTAATTGTAATAAATTCAATTGATTGCAATAAATTTCCAAATAAATTTGGATCTTTATTTGGTTATACAAAAAAAATCCGTTATCACTTACCTAACAAAGTTATTATTACTTAAGATCTCATTGCATCCACATTTTCACATTTTCATTTCCTGGTTTCTTTACTTTATTCTACATAAATTATTATAAATGGGATTTTCTTGGTTACATCTTATTTGTATTTAACATTACTCATTCACCAATTTGTTTCACTTTAACTGCGGTAAATTGGCGGATAAATTGAATTTGATTCCCAAAATTTAAATTAACAAGCAACAAGAATAGGTAACACACAATAGTCGTTACGCTAAATTCTAGTCACCTAAATAAGCTTTTATTACTTTACAAAATGGAATAACTTTTAAACTCATAAATGTAATACCAAAACCGTTATAAATCCAATAAATTTCCAAATCGAAGTTTGTACACATTTTACACAACTATTATGATTTCTCAATTTATTAAATGACCATTTATTTAAAATTTAATTCCCTTAATTGAATCAAATGCTTATAATTTTTACATTCTTACCATTCCTTCCCATTATAAATTCATTAACGGATTTACAAATCTCTATCTTCCAAACATTAAATAACCAAACTGATTACAACCACTGTTCTTATCAAATTTTCATAAATTTGTTCAAATCTATACTCTTTTTCCATATAAATAAATTTTATGTTACTACTAGATTTTTTTATCCATTACAGCCATTAAATTTTTACTATCTACACTTATTACATCTTTGTATTAATGAATCCCATTCAAGTTAATATTTATATTAATATTCACAAATTCAACATTTATATGTTTCTTAAAATTAACTTTCAACCAAATGTGCCAATTTACATTTTATTTCCATTCAATATATATTCATTTTATTCCGTTCATTCGGGTACTGCATTGAAATATATTTATTCTCTAATACTAACGTTATTATCATTAAATTATGATTGGATTCCAAGTTTTTATTCAATACCTTGAACAATAACTTACATATTAACCAAATCCTTCTTCTACTTAATTAAAATTGGATTATGTTCCAATTCCTATAACCTAGGTCTTGAGTCACCATTGACATAATTAAATTTATCGTTTATTTCAATCTTCATTTATAATTTAAAGTTCTACTAAACTAAATTACAAAACTTATGAACTTTAACAAATTTAATCCACCAATTAAATTTTTCTGATGTTTATATATTGCAATTAAATTCAGTTATTATTTCATTAATACCATTTTAATCAACTAATTATGACTTATAACCACAAACACAAATTTTCATTATTTCAATCTATGTCATATAAACATTTTAAATTATTTACTTTTAATTACAGTTACTAGCTAACCCCTACATTTACTCCATTAAAAATCCTGAGACTTCTATTTCAATTTAAATTAGATTAGAAAACATATCAAATTGATTCATTTAATATCATTGAATTTAACGGGTCGTTACAGATAATTATATTAATTCGCACAAATAACAATGCGAATTCATACGATTATTTCGGGATTATTTGAATTAATTATTGGATTGTTATTGATTGTGTTATTGCTTGTTTATTTACTTTGACACCATCCCTGTTATCACACTGCAAGTTCCCTTTGCTATGCTTTGATTTGTGAATTGAATTGGAATCGGGTTGAAATGATAAATACCCAAATGAATTTGACTTAGGATAGAGAATTAAATAAAATCCGATTGGTCGATAATTTGATTTAAAAATAAAATAATGATTTTATTCGAATAAGAATAAGTTTTGAAATGAAATTGGAATTTGAATTTTATGAAAGGGAAATGTAAATATTGAAATCTGAAACAAATATTAACGTAGTAATTCATGAAAGAACGTTGTTTTGAAATTTAATTATTTAATAATTAAATTTGGAATTATTAATAAATAATTTGGAATTAGTAATAATTGAGTTTTGAAATTATTAAGTTTGAAACCATTAATAATTAAATTTGAAATTATAATTTAGTTTGGAATTATAATTAAGTTTGAAATTATTAAGTTGAATTCATAATTAAGTGGAAATGATTTAATAATTATGTTGAATTTAAAAATCAAGTTGTAATTATTGAATTTTGAAATTATTAATAATTAAGATTGAAATTATTTAATAATTGAATAAAATTTCATTAATTGATAATTGAATAAAAATTGAATTCTTTGATAAGAGGAATTGAACTTGTGAATAAGTGGATTTGAACTTCGTTAATAGATGAAATTGAGTTTCTTTATTTAAAGTTTTGGAAAATTATTTAAGTAAGTTAATAAGTGAGATTGAAACTTCTCGATTATGTGAAATTTAGTTCTTTATTAATTGAGTTTGAAATTTGTAACGAAATCAATAGATAAGTAAAAATTTAATTTCTTTAACAAGAAATAAAAGGTGATTTATTGAAATGAATAGGATTTATTGAAATTAACGTAAGACTTGTAATTTTAAGAATTGATTCGATGAATTTAATTTATTTCAATTTGAAGTTTCGAGATAACGAAGTTGAACTTAAGTAATTGATTTAATGAATTGGAAATTAAATGAAAACTGTTTGAATGATAAATAAACTTAACGAATATTGAATGAAATCGATTTATGAATTGAAATTGATTTTGAATGTAAATTAAATTAATTTAAATGATTTCAGAATGAAACTTATATATACGTAGTTGAATTAATATTTGAGTTGTTTAAATAAAATTGAAATTGAATTGTAAGACTTTGAAATGGTAATTTAGTTTTGAAACGTAGATTTTGGTAATTGAATTAGAAAGTCAAATGAAATGTTGGTTTACGAATTGAATTTGAAATTGAATTTGGTTTGGTTTGAAATATATTAAACGACCAATCGGTGTAATAATTACGAAAGTTATTAAAGAAACCGGAGTCGGTTATGGATATACTCTCTATCTAAACCGAAAACCACTTTAATAACTATACGCGGAGTGATGATCCAGAATGAAGTGGTTGGAATGATGTACGTGATGACTGAAGAAAGAGAACGATAATGGATAGCCTTGACACTTGTGTCAAATTGGAAATGACTAAAATCAAGAGCCGTGCCGGGCCAAATGGGGTTAGCCACCTCGAGCGGACACACTTCTTCGTTACTACTACTTATTATTTGTGATTGATTGGTGCACCCTCGTACTTTCAGGAGTGTTGTTTCGCGGTGTTGCGATCGCTGCGGCGATGCGTTCTCACTAGTCCGGATCAGGCGAATGGTAGTTTCACTACCTTGGGTATTGCCTCATGTGCCTTGTCATACTTGTATCCCTATATACGCGACCACTACGGATTTGTTTTGTGTTATACCTATGGAGTACTCTCTGATATCCCACTAGTTTACGGTGGAGTTTACAGTGTTGTATAGACTATGATATTTATATAAAATGTGTTAAGGGGGATAATGGTAACGCCTTAACACTATTTTGATACTTTATATTACTGATAGACATTATCTATTTAGCGTACACTACTATATTGTAGATAGGTTAACAGATCCTTAGAGGATGATGATTCCAACATCCTTTGAGTTACTTGTATTTCGATTGCTATTTCACTTGAGTTGGATTTATTGATATAGGAATATTAATCCTGACTCGAGTGTTTTGTGTTTGCTTTACGCTCGGGTCAGACTGAGTGGTTCAGCTTTCGAGACTCACCTTTGGAGTTGGAGCTTTGCTTGAAGATCCAGCCATCTATTCTGCTTCCAGTATTCGATGATTTCAGTGATGTATTTTGATTTGTACCTGATGTATCGTATTTCTCTTCTGTTGTAAACTCTGATGTATCTTATATATTTATATAGTAGCTTCATGAACTACTGTCTCTTTTACTTCCGCTGCATATTATTACTCCGTGTCTGTAATTCTGTGATTATTTATTTACTGTATATTTGAGTTTTGCCAAATTTTAAATTAACAATTCGGTATTTTGAATTATTCAAGTCCGACATGTGCGGATGCGAATAGTCCAAAATAGCGGGTCCGGGTCGTTACATAAAGTATAAACAATAGGATATGGTGTCATATCCCGTAGGTGAACAGATACAGGTAATAGCATAAATATAACAATTTAAATAACTACAGCAACATATTTCAATTGTCGTTTCAATTGAAATCAAATTTAATAAATAAAAGAATGTAAATCGTGAGTGATTGCTCACCTTTCAAGGTTAGAGAGATAGACTATGAAGTTGAGTTCTGAAATGCAAGCACGACTTCCAAAGCAAAGTTAGATGGTACGATTTCGATGGAAAAGCTGATAGATAGAAATTGATGAGAACGGATCAAATTAGCTTGATAAAATTGAAACGAAGATTATATGATTAACCTATTACTTTCTTTCAAAATGGACGTTAAATCAAAACACACATTTTAAAAATGATATATATATATATATATATATATATATATATATATGCACACCCATGAAAACCATATAACTTTAAAACACTTCCATTTCATATTAATGTTAAATACAAATATATAATTATTCAAAATGTCACATATATAGTATATTCATTTTATGGTTGTCATTTCCATGTAATAAATATTCATTTTGAACCAATATTAAAATAATATATATTTATAGTTAAAAAAAATCAATGTTCTAACATAAAACACATATATTAAAGATCAACACACATATATATAATATCTTTTGAAATGAATACTTATGTATATATATAATTATTATAGTTTATTACTTTCCAGTTTCCTTTTCAAAATATCCAGCAGGAAATCAAACAAACTTATGTACATATATGTGCAGATAAACAATATTCTTTATAATGCATTGTTAACTTACTCCTTTTTTTTACTCTTTTTTTTATATATTTTTTTTTATAAAACCTTTATATATAACAAAATATATGTATAAAATAAAATATTTGTATATATAAAAATCAAAACGTTTCAAACATATATTCAAAAAATGGATCATATAAATAACAATGTATTTAGTTAACGCATAGTATAAAATTCATTTATATAACACTCTTATATATATATATATATAAATCTTGTATAAGTAAACCTTTATAGCTTCATAACTTATTTACTTTCACATATAACAAGATCTGTACAAAAGAATGCAATCTTTTCTCAAATCCTTTTGAACGTTTATAAGAAAAATTTTAAACGATAAATATAACTTCTTATTTAGGAAAGAAAGTAAGCAGGCACTTGTAGGAGAAACGTGAGTGGAGGTTGAGGGTTGTAGGCGGTGGGAAGGGAAGAGGGGCAGAGATAGCTTCAGGTGATGGGTATATACGTCGTGCAAAAAAAATTCTTTTTCTTTTTTTTATATCTGGCGTAGGCCATGGAAAAATTTAGGAGGAGGAAAAGTAAGCAATGGTGGGGAGTGGATCTCGAAAATGAAGAAGGAGCAGGCAACAATCAAATATATGAAGAGAGAGGTAGTGGAAAGCTACAGAGAAAAATATAATATAAAAGGGAATAATAAATGAAATATCAATGTTCATGCGTTGATTCAGCAGAGAAGTTAAAGCAAATAAGAAGAGAATGGATTGATCTAAAGGAAAGGCAATGAATGGTTTAGAAATAAATAAATGTAAAACCTATACGTTTTAATTTCAAAAAGGAAAGAAATAAATACGGGGATGGAAACAGTCAAAATGCATGTTTAGGCTAATAATAGAATATAAAAGTAAGAAACTTAAAAGGTTAGGCACAGAGACGTGAAATCAGGGAGACAAGAGAAGCAAGTGATCTTTCAAATTTATAACGTTGGCAATAAATATAAAATAAATGAAAATTAATAGATGGATGCTTGATTGACGCAGTGATTAAAGTAAGGTTGCGTGTCAGTCACTATGAAATTTGAAACAGAAGAAAATGTAAATGAATAAATGGGGTAAGCCAGATTTTCCGCTTAGATTTAGAGAAGACACATCAAATGCTGAAAAAGGGAATTATGAAATGGCTAGATTCTAGCAAATAATAAATATGGTAAGAAAAGTAAATAGGCAGGTTATAAATCAGATTGGAAAGAAAAGTGGAGAGGTTAATTGATAAAAGAATTAAGATAATGAAAATGCATAATAATATTGTTGGCATCTAATGTCATTTAACGTTAACTAGCATCAATCATGTCAGACACCCATGTTAAAAAAAAAGAAACGCATATAGGAGCATGCATTTTCTTCTGACTTGCAACATCATTCATCATTTTGGCATTCGTGGCATTCAACAAATTAAGGTGGTGGTCAAAGTCGTGAAATGGTAGCAAATTAACGATGAATAGGATCCAATAATTCTTAGTGCAATGCACAAAGTTGGAAAAATCAGCATGTGCCCTCTACGCACAAGTTAAGATTTGCATAATTTCACTAATAACCTTTATGATTTTGCATTTTTGCGTGATAAATATAGATAGTTTGATTTTTTTAACAATTTACACTGTGTATTAGTGATTATTTCTTGTTTGAGCGGTTGTTAGCATATGCCTACTGAATAAATATTAACATAATCCCATAAAAATTTATGTGTACTTAAAATGTTCTTCTGATAAAGTTTTTTTTTTCAAGATTATTATTAACATTTAGAATATCATTTGACTTATCCGAATGTTGATGATTTTCAAATCCTATTAAGATTAAGGTCGCTAATTGATTATTGTTGAAAGCTAAGGATATTAAGAAAATACTATAATGTAATCCATATCTTGTACACGGAATTTGTTATTAAAATCGTATCATTAGAGTTACATGTATGATTATAAACAATAACATTCATAATTTACAACTACAATGTTGCAGATCCTTTTAATTTATACTATTTATTCTCTACCTATTAATTTATACGTTTCATTCTCTACCTATTAATTTATACTATTTATTCTCTACCTATTTATTTATACGTTTCATTCTCTACCTATTAATTTATACGTTTTATTCTCTACCTATTAATTTATACGTTTTATTCTCTACCTATTAATTTATACTATCATTCTCTACCTATTAATTTATTAAAAATTATTCAATTTTATGGGTCGTTACACTCTCCCCCACTCAAAACTTTTCGTCCCCGAAAAGGAAGGAGGTAGGAGAATAGAACAACCAGAAATAAAAGTAGATTGAAAGTCAGTGGTAAATAATTGATTTAACCATATAAATTTTACTTGAGATATTCATACTTTTCAAAACCCATTTGCAAAACTTCTTGCTTCCTTTATAAATATCATTTATATTTTAAATAACACCTTTATAAGTATATGAAAACTATTTTAAAATGATTATTTACATCATTAGTTATATTTAAAGAATCTATTTGAAAACATTAAATTCATAACTCATGAAATTTTTAATTTATCTCAAGATATGTTTCAAATATTATCAATAAATTAATAATCATTTTCTTTAAGTATGTTTTATTTAATTAATAACTTCAAAAATATTTATACCACTAAAATTTTCTATTAACCAATGTAGTATACAGATAAGCAATCTTTAAAAGATTATATTCAAAAAGGAAAGAAGGTAGATTTGGAAAAACAGAATCAAGGTGAACAACGAAAGCTGAGAAGATAAGGTAGATTTAAAGAATAGAATCGGGCATGAACAGTAAATTTCAAACCATAAGAGTTTCAATTTTAAATATTAACACAAAATTTCTTTGTTGAAAAATACCTTTATAATAAAATACCTTTATATCGAAATAAATCTTTCTTTTAAAAATACTTTTATAACTCGATGTTTCAACAACTTTATCCTCGTTCTTGTAGATTCTGGCTACGCGTTGATCAGGCGCAAAGCTAGAATTCTTCAAGTACTTGGTAGACCCGTTTCAAAACCCAGTGAAAATACTTGAAAAACTTTTTAAAAAAAACAGATATGGAAAGTACAATCCAAACAAAACAACCAAACCAAAACTTTTGTCCGACCATGGTTCGCAGATACACAATGGTTACGCCTGGATCCCCCAGGAAACAATCCATATCTGTAAGCTTTCTCAGCCCTGCGAGTTACGCCATGATGACTAGTAGAGTGCAGGATACACAATGGTTACTCCTGGATCCCCCAGGAAACAATCTGTAACCCTAGGCAAAACTCAGCCAGGCACTTGCGCTACTAATCACGACCTACACAGATTGCAGGATACACAATGGTTACGCCTGGATCCCCCAGGAAACAATCTGTACCCCTAGGCAAGACTCAGTCAGGCAATTGCGCTATGCATTCACGAGAGAAAAAAAACAATGGGTTACGCCACGGTGGGAACACTCGAGTATTACATCCGGAAAACCAAAAATCAAAAAGAATAATATCGATAGAATGAATCCACGATGTGGCCACAAAGCGGATATCAAGCAGAAGGCACTTTCCATATCTTTACTTCGAAAATATATATCATATAGTACCTTTTCAAATCACTTTCAAATATCATACTTATATAAAGTCCATTATATATAGGATTCCCTTTTTGCCAAATCGAATACTTTCCAAATCAATAGTAGATCAAATCATACTTATATAGACTTCGATTATACAAAATAGCTTTCCAAATTGAGTACCTTCAAATCAATTGATTTCAAATCAATTTCGTACTTTTACAAATCCAATTTATATAAGTTCGACCACTCCCAAATCAAGTGCTTAATAATATAAGGTTCTCAATTTCAAATCATTCAATATCCATTCAGTTTCCAAATCATATATGATTTCACCAAATTTTCTTCCAAATTAAGTATCTAAATTTCAAAGTTCCCAAAATAATAGGTTTAGAAAATTATCCCAGTTTCTAAATTAAAATAATTCAGGTCAAACAAATTCATTTCCAAAATCTCCATAAGGGTACTGTTTTTTAATTTCAATTTAATTTCAAAACTAAAAATTTTCTCAAAATCAATTATACTAAAATGGTTTCCAAATTTATAATTATCCCTTTAAACTTTTAAACTATCTATTTCTAGTTGAAATATTCAATTTACCTTTCTGAAAACTATTATTCAAAACTATATTTTTTTTCAAAACATTTCAAACTAAATTTATATTCTTTATCAAACATTTTATACTCTTCGAAATTTCTTAGTTTTAAAATTTTAGACCTTGACTTGGAAGTGTTCGAACCTTCAAAATGATAAGGGGAAATCACATTTTCAATTCAAGAGTTGAAAATCAATAATAAATCAATTTCAATATATAGGGTTATACAAAAACAAATTCGAAACTCGAGGACTGAACACCGACCTCACTTTAAATCGTTTCAAATATATACATATATCTTTCGAAAATATCAAATTATACTTCGGAATTTGAAATCATAACGGTTTTGCAAAATCACTTGCATAGCGAGCTATTAAAGTGGCCTCTCCCCTACTTTGAAACTCGAAAATCAATGTCGATGATGCGTGCACTCATCACCGTAATTATTTTCCAGCGACATACGTTAGTTCTGGACTTCTATTTTCTTGAAAACTTCTTTGAAATTTCTTCAAAATTATTGGAACTCATTTAAAACATTTCTTATTTGGAAAAATACCTTTAAATCGTATTATTTTTATATATTTTCCAAAATCTTAAATCCAATTTCAAAATACCGGAATTCAATTCTCGAATTTCAAATTTAACCCTTCAGTTGTAAATCATTTTTATATAAATCAATTTCTTACAAGTTTTCAAATTTTCAAATCCTTTCAAAACTTTTATATATATGGAATAACATTTCTTATTTGTTTTATATATAGGTATATAATCCTTATCGAAAACAATTTCTTTTTATATATAGAATAAAATCATAGTTATCAAAATAATAATTTCGGTACAAAACAATATCAAAAATACAACATACTCAATTTTTCAAAGGGTGATTTAAGAATGGATTTCAAAACAAAGGTAGAGATTTAAATTAGAAGACTCTAACCAATAGAATCCTGATTCGAAGATAGACTCGATCGAAGATGATTAAATTACAAAATTGGAGATGGATATACTTCTATAAATCACAGGCGACCTTAATCGGGTCAATCGTGCATTTAGAAATATGATGGATGCAGAATTCTAAGGCAAATCGACATTCGATCGCTAGAGATAGAATTTGGAATAACAAGAGATAGTAGCATCTAAACCGAGGATACAAAAATCTTCGGTGAATCGACGCCAATTGTAAAGGAGTTTTCATCCCCCTTTACAAATCATTTGGTGGAGTTATTGGATACTCCAGAATCAAAAGAATATAAATAGAGAGACAAGAATGAAATTTGGAACCGAGGGACATTCCAAAATTCAAAGGAAATCGAGTCAGAAAGGAAGAGATTCAACTCGAGCGAAAGTGATTCTGTTAATAAATTTATCATATATGCTAAGTTTTGCCTAAAGCCAAAGCTCTGATACCAACTGAAGCGACTTGTGACGCCCCACCTCTATACCCACGCTACCCAAGAACACTACAATGTAGTGCTGTCAACTAGCATGGAGAATAAGGCTGTTGAGGAGCGACCATCCATGTAACTTCTTTGTGCGAGCACCATTATGTCAGATAGTTTAGCATGCATTTCATTTAAGGAGGAAGTCCGACATACCGATACAAACTCAAAGCTATCACACGGTGGCTATAAATAATATTCGGAAACAAACATAGAAATAAGCATAACAAAATCAGTCACAGACATCCATATCACAAAGGCGGAAGAAGATAAGGATATATAACTAACACATGAAAGTGTACATCAGAGTAGTGGTCAAAAATGTCCACAATAATACAAAAGAATAGCAACACGTGCTATTCAAAAGAATACAACTATGAGTCTATATCTCAAGTGTATACAATAAAAACTGCTAATCTAAATAGTTAGCCAAAAGTCAGAGTAGCAAACCATGGGGAGAAGTCAACCTGAAGCACCTGTAACATCTCGGTCTGACCCGAGTGTTATTTAAGAAAACAATAAACGGATCAGTCTAGCTATAAATATCAGATGACATGGTATAACATAAAAGATATGGCATAATCATAAAATATCCATACTGACATACTACTATAAGTATGCAAATGATGATCAACAGAAGATCAATCAATAAGAGATAAATCGATATCACAAGAATCTTCTCAAAGATCCAAAGAGGGCATCATACCCTAAACTTGTACTCATAACAAGTCAATATCATAAATTCCAAAAATCAACACAAGAAATCCAGAAATCACAGAAAAAGGGAAAGAGGCCTATCACATGACGGTCCGAAGACCATGGGGAGCTACCCCATATGTGTGAGTCGAAATCACACAGATGAGGTCTAGACTAACCAAAAATCAAAAAGGTATGTGTGAGTGAAATCACACAAGTGGTGTCTAGTCTAACCTCGCAAACAAAAACGTATGTGTGAGTGAAATCACACAAGTGGTGTCTAGACTAACCAAGAAGTTAAAAGGTATGTGTGAATGAAATCACACAAGTGGTGTCTAGTCTAACCAAGCAAACAAGAGACATCGCACAATTGCTAGTCTAAATCATAAGAATGATCGTCATGATCAACGAGAAGTGTCAATTACACTAAGCTAGTAAATATAAAAGCTTAGCTTCGTGTCCCATAACCACTTGCTTAACTCAAATATTTACGAACAAACTGTAGATCGTCACTAGAAAATTGTCACAAAAAGGTTCAATCGAACAAGTCCAAGAGTTAACCGACGAAGCAAACGCAAGCATTTCATACCACTTGTTTTACTAAGCCGTTTAATTCAATTTCTCATACGAGTGAGGTAAAGGTTTGTATATACTAGTAGATTGGAAAATGGTTTAAGAAAAGAGCTTTGTTATTGAAAATAGAGTTGAAATCATTTTTTTTTGAAAGAGTTTTGATATTTACTACTAGTATTGAAACCTTCATATTTTAAAGTGACAAATCATAGAAGTGATTGTAGAAACAATCAATCATAAAAATTCACATACGAAGCCGTGAATAAAATCCAAAGAAACCGATAAAGAATCCATCGAAATAGATATTCAAAAATCCATAAAATTGATCGAGAAGCCCAAGATAGTTTGTCTCGAAGAATGGTCAACTCGGCATCTCAACAAAGCAAGTTCTATTGAATGTTTTTCAGATAAGATCCCTTACGGAGGGGGGGTCCGGGGGGGTGGCAACCCCCCTAGGTGGGGGTGCGGGGGCAACACCACTGCTACGGGGTTCGACCATTCCGGTCAGGTCGCGGGGGTCCAGGGGCAGTGCCCCGTCCAAAACGGTACGACCTAGTGAAGACAAAATGAGGCCTAACGACCTAAGGGGGATAGGGTCAAGCGACCTAATGGTTGCGACCTAGGGGTCTAAGGAGTCAAGCGACCTAACTGGAGCAACCCTGTGGTCATGCGACCTAACTGAAATGGCCAAGCGACCTAACGAGGTTAGCGTGCGTGCGACCTAGGAGGACGCGACCTAATGGTCATGCGACCTAGTGGGATGAGCGACTTAAGCGAGCGACCTAGTAATTTAAAGCCGAACGACCTAATGATCCCGCGACCTAACAAGTCTCACACGCGAGCGACCTAAGAGTTTATCATGCAAGCGACCTAAGGGTTTTAACACGCGAGCGACTTAAAGGTTGAACGACCCAATGGTCCAGCGACCTAGGGGAAAACGACTTAGCTCCGAGGCGCACGAGCTATCCTGTAGCGACTTAAGGAATGGAGGCCGAGTTGCACGTTGGACGACCTAAGGAATGAAGGTCGAGCGACCTACGACCTAAGCTCGATAACGAGCTAACGACCTAGTGGCTTGGGGGAAACCGAGCGACCTAACGCTGCAGAGGGGGGTTTAAGGCCAGAAACGACCTAAGTGTTAGCGACTTAACGACCTATAGGCCAAACGACCTACGACCTAAAGCCCAACGACCTAATTCCGAGATGACAATACGTGCAGTGCGACCTAGTGCGATAACACGCGAGCGACCTAACGGTTAGGTCGCGAGCGACCTAACACCGAACACAGAAAAATGACCAGAACGACCTAAGTGCAGAAAATTCACCGAAACGCTAAAAATTGGAGTTTTTCGCCAATCCAATCCAAACCAAACGCTAATATGCATGCAAACATGATAGGGAATCATTCCCAACAGTCCAATATAGTTATAGGCTAGAATTGTGAGATAAAAATCTCACCTTTGCACCAAAAGTCAATGAAAATGAAGCTTTGAAGCTAAGCAAGAATCAATCTACTTCAATCTCAACACAAGAAGCTTGAATATAATATCCTCTCTTTGAATTGGGAGTTGAAGGATGGATTTGAAGTTGAAACCTAGGCTTGGAGTTTTAATTTCCCTTTCCACTCACCATTAATGCAAAAGCTTAAAGGTTTAAAGCACTTAGAAAGTTATGAAGAGGAGAGGGTGGAGTTTGGGTTCAATAGTTTAAAAGCCCAACTAATGGTCTCAAGTGAAAAAGTGGTGAACTTCCACCAACTCCAAACATATCAATGCTTATACTTAAAAAAGTTGAAAACGGCGTTTCGAACTCTATGGCAGTGGTCTCGAGTCCTAATTTGACCGTTTGCAAAAAGTAGCTTTTCAGACCAATATCCGATTAACGATAAAATATTTAAATATAAAATCGATAAATATGCGGGTTGTTACGCGACCCGCTATTTTGGACCATTCAAATCGACAATAAAACCATACATGTCCGACTTGAATAATTCAAAATACCGAATTGTTAATTAAAATTTGGCAAAACTTAACATATATAGTAAATAAATCATCACAGATCACAGACACCGAGTAATATAATGCAGCGGAATAGATAAAGAATAGTAGTTCATGAAGCTACTATATACATTGGAGTTAGAAATAAAATACAACTGAATATCTTATATGTAGTGAAGTCTCCAGTATGCGCAGATGACTTCTTTGAACAAATCAACAGGATGACTGAAAGGATAGATAGCTGTATCTTCAAGCAAGGTTCCAACTTCAAAGGTGAGTCTCAAATGCTGTATCACTCAGTCTGACCCGAGCATAAAGCAAAACACAAAACACTTGAGTCAGGATTAACATTCTTATATCAATAAATCCAACTCAAGTGAAATATCAACTGAAATACAAATAATTTAAAGGATGTTTGGAATAACCATCCTCTAAGGGTCCATGGAACTATCTACAGGGTAAAAATATACACTATAACACCGTGATTCTTTCATCTTAATTTATACCTCAAAATCAAATATCATTTCACTTTAAATATAGCCATTTTCCAAAATAGTATTTAGATATATTAAATAATTTATACCGTAAAATATTTTCAATTCCCTCAACTTAACAAATTGTTTCAACATCAACCCGACCTTCCCATTTAAATTAAATTCAACCTCAATTTATCAATTTAAATTCAACTCAATTCCTAAAATAACCACTTCAATTTTATCGATCTCAAATTCGGATTTGTAATCACAAAATACCCCTTTATATTCAATATTTTTAAACCTTTAAGTATTCAACGTTTCAACTAAATTTTTATTCAATTTAGTTTTCTAAATAATAAATTCAAATTTAGTTCAACCTAAATTTTCATTTTAATTCAATTTAGTTTCTAAATAACAAATTCAACTATATTGATTTCAAATACAGATCCGAATCTCAAATTTAAACCATTTAAATTCCAATATAGTTTAAGGCTTAAAAATTTAAATGTTCAATTTAACCGTTTCGTATAGATCTCGATTTAACCTCATTATTATTTAGTCTTGAAATACTTGCTCATTTGATTCAAGATTATTTAATTAATCTTAAATTCCATTTTTCTCAATATTTTCTTTAATTTACTTAAACGTGAAATATGCATTTAATCGCTTAAATCAAAAATCCAGTTATAAAATCCTACATTTTTAAAATTTCCCATTTAAAAATTTTAGATTGATTTAATTAAATAAATCCTTATTTAGATACCATTTAATAAACTCAAAATTATCTCCCCATCTTAATTTATCCCAATTATTTCAAAAATCTATTTGAAATATAATTTACATAAATATTAAAATAGTTTATGTATTAAATCAAACTTAATTAAATTAAATATTATTAAATCTATATATATAGAAATTTAAGAATTAACATTTATTAAGACCATATATTTCTTTCCAAACAAAGAATTTATTTCCAAAATATTTATATATGAACCACGGTGTCTGTATATATTCCTTATCATCTGGTCAAGTGTTACGGATATTTATCATTTAAATCTGTACACTAAATATATACGGGTGGATATCATTCCAATCCGTAATCCCAAATTTAATTAAATGAAAATTGCTTGGGTCTATCATTTCAACCCATAATGAAATTCTCCTATTCTAAAGTCTGTTCGGGTATGTATCATTTCAACCCATAGTGAATTCTAAACAACAGGGAACTTGCAGAGTGATAACAGATAACAAAAATATAGCAGGATATGATAATAATATACAACAGGAATATATCATCAGTAATTAAGTAAAGTATAAACAATAGGATATGGTGTCATATCCCGTAGGTGAACAAATACGGGTAATAGCATAAATATAACAATTTAAATAACTACAGCAACATATTTCAATTGTCGTTTCAATTGAAATCAAATTTAATAAATAAAAGAATGTAAATCGTGAGTGATTGCTCACCTTTCAAGGTTAAAGAGATATACCATGAAGTTGAGTTATGAAATGCAAGCACGACTTCCAAAGCAAAGTTAGATGGTACGATTTTGACGGAAAAGCTGATGATAGAAATTGATGAGAACGGATCAAATTAGCTTTATAAAATTGAAACGAAGATTATATGATTAATTTATTACTTTCTTTCAAAATGAACGTTAAATCAAAACACGCATTTTAAAAATGATATATATATATATATATATGTATATATATATATATATATATATATGCACACCCATGAAAACCATATAACTTTAAAACGCTTCCATTTCATATTAATGTTCAATACAAATATATAATTACTCAAAATGTCACATATATAGTATATTCATTTTATGGTTGTCGTTTCCATGTAATAAATATTCATTTTGAACCAATATTAAAATAATATATGTATAGTTAAAGAAATCAATGTTCTAACATAAAACACATATATTAAAGATCAACACACATATATATAATATCTTTTGAAATGAATACTTATGTATATATATAATTATTATAGTTTATTACTTTCCTTTTCAAAATATCCAGCAGGAAATCAAACAAACTTATGCACATATATTTGCAGATAAACAATATTCTTTATAATACATTGTTAACTTACTCCTTTTTTTATATTTTTTATAAAACCTTTATATATAACAAAATATATGTATAAAATAAAATATTTGTATATATAAAAATCAAAACGTTTCAAACATATATTCAAAAACTGGATCATATAAATAACAATGTATTTAGTTAACGCATAGTATAAAATTCATTTATATAACACTCTTATATATATATATATATATATATATATAAATCTTGTATAAGTAAACCTTTATAGCTTCATAACTTATTTACTTTCACATATAACAAGATATGTACAAAAGAATGCAAACTTTTCTCAAATCCTTTTGAACGTTTATAAGAAAATTTTTAAACAATAAATATACCTTCTTATTTAGGAAAGAAAGTAAGCAGGCACTTATAGGAGAAACGTGAGTGGAGGTTGGGGTTGTAGGCGGTGTGAAGGGAAAGGGGGCAGAGATAGCTTCAGGCGATGGGTATATACGTCGTGCAAAAAATTTCTTTTTTTTATATCTAGCGTAGGCCATGGAAAAATTTGGGAGGAGGAAAAGTAAGCAATGGTGGGGAGTGGATCTCGAAAATGAAGAAGGAGCAGGCAACAATGAAATATATGAAGAGAGAGGTAGTGGAAAGCTGCAGAGAAAAACATAATATAAATGGGAATAATAAATGAAATATCAACGTTCATGCTTTGATTCAGCAGAGAAGTTAAAGCAAATAAGAAGAGAATGGATTGATCTAAAGGAAAGGCAATGAATGGTTTAGAAATAAATAAATGTAAAACGTATACGTTTTAATTTCAAAAAGGAAAGAAATAAATATGGGGATGGCAACAGTCAAAGTGCACGTTTAGGCTAATAATAGAATATAAAAGTAAGAAACTCAAAAGGATAGGCACAGAGACGTGAAATCAGGGAGACAAGGGAAGCAAGTGATCTTTCAAATTTTTAACATTGGCAATAAATATAAAATAAATGAAAATTAATAGATGGATGCTTGATTGACGCAGTGATTAAAGTAAGGTTGCGTGTCAGTCACGATGAAATTTGAAACAGAAGAAAATGTAAATGAATAAAAGGGGTAAGCCAGATTTTCTGCTTAGATTTAGGGAAGACACATCAAATGCTGAAAAAGGGAATTATGAAACGGCTAGATTCTAGCAAATAATAAATATGGTAAGAAAAGTAAATAGGCATGTTATAAATCAGATTGGAAAGAAAAGTGGAGAGGTTAATTGATAAAAGAATTAAGATAATGAAAATGCATAATAATATTGTTGGCATCTAATGTCATTTAACGTTAACTAGCATCAATCATGTCAGACACCCATGTTAAAAAAGAGAAACGCATATAGGAGGATGCATTTTCTTCTGACTTGCAACATCATTCATCCTTTTGGCATTCGTGGCATTCAACAAATTAAGATGGTGGTCAAAGGCGTGAAATGGTAGCAAATTAACGATGAATATGATCCAATAATTCTTAGTGCAATGCACAAAATTGGAAAAATCAGCATGTGCCCTCTACGCACATGTTAAGATTTGCATAATTTCACTAATAACCTTTATGATTTTGCATTTTTGCATGATAAATATAGATAGTTTGATTTTTTTAACAATTTACACTGTGTATTAGTGATTATTACTTGTTTGAGCGGTTGTTAGCATATGCCTACTGAATACATATTAACATAATCCCATAAAAATTTATGTGTACTTAAAATGTTCTTCTGATAAAGTTTTTTTTTCAAGATTATTATTAACATTTAGAATATCATTTGACTTATCCGAAGGTTGATGATTTTCAAATCCTATTAAGATTAAGGTCGCTAATTGATTATTGTGGAAATCTAAGGATATTAAGAAAATACTATTATGTAATCCATATCTTGTACACGGAATTTGTTATTAAAATCGTATCATTAGAGTTGCATGTATGATTATAAACAATAACATTCATAATTTACAACTACGATGTTGCAGATCCTTTTAATTTATACTATTTATTCTCTACCTATTAATTTATACGTTTCATTCTCTACCTATTAATTTATACTATTTATTCTCTACCTATTAATTTATACGTTTCATTCTCTACCTATTAATTTATACGTTTCATTCTCTACCTATTAATTTATACGTTTTATTCTCTACCTATTAATTTATACGTTTTATTCTCTACCTATTAATTTGTACTATCATTCTCTACCTATTAATTTATTAAAAATTATTAAAAATTTATGGGTCGTTACACACATGCATCATAGCTAGTCATTGTTTATTTCACACCTTAGACATTGTTATTATATCTTCAGATTTTATTATAGAAATGATTTGGTTATCGTAAGCTAAAGACCCATCTGTGCTTATTTGCAGCCCGGTCTTACGAGATAATTTTATTTTTGAAAGGTTTATAAATATTAAAATCCATATGATTTGAGTTTCTCACACTGGTTTACCAGACTGATTCGGATGTCATTTTCTTATAATGATCGAGCCAGCCCGTGCCTATTTCCAGATTTAGCTGTGATGCATTGGAGCTCTTGGAGAGGATTGGATGGTTTCCTACCATATTTATATTTTGTTGCATTACTTGTTTTGTATATATCAACATTTGTGAGGATAGACTATTATAACTGTCCAGGCCAATGATAGCTTAGTTTATTCTGATTGATGTACGTATATCAAAGTTTTCTTTTTGCTAAAGATCTTTTAAGATATTATATGTTATCATCGCTTTTGAGATTCCGATATTGTGTTCTTCTTCCTTGTTCTTCTTCCTTGTTCTATTTCCTTATCGTTTTCTTTTACTCTAACATTCTATCTTTCCGACACTTCGGTACTTGACATGTGAATTCCGTGCATATATTAGCGTCAACATTCGGGGGTCGAAAAGGCCGGTCATTATATGTGGTATCAGAGCTGAAAGTTGAGCGAGAACGTTGGCATTAGTGGGTACAACTTGTTAAGAGATAGAGTATACACAAGAGTGCGTATTTGTTATTGTTATAAAAATGTTTTTTATTTTTTGATTGGCTTGTACGGCGGTTTATGGATTTTGGTCAATACGTGTTGCTAACGTTATTGATAGGGATCTCTAAACGCTTAAACAAAGGAAAACAGACACGGTGTTGTTTTTAAAATTGGTAAATAAAATAATATTACCTAGGATTATATTTTATAGATAGAAGAATAAATTCCAAAAAATTGATATATTTTTTATGACGTGTTTGTTTATCAAGAAATGACGGTATTCGATTATTATCATTTATTGTTTGATTAGTTGTGCTCGACCAGTTTATGAGGAGGTTTACCTTTTCACTGCATGGGTCGGGTGGATAATAAATGTGGAAACATTGAAATGAACACCTTATGAATTAAATTTCACAGTTCGACTATAAGGAATTCGGTAATATGTTAGGTTAAAATTTAATTTTAATAAAGGTTGTTTATCATAATCTTAGAGAAAGATAAGACATTTTAAAAATAAAAAGTTGTGAATGATTTTATGTAAGAAAATAACCTTGTATACCAAGAATTTGAGAATTTAAATCCCAGCATTTTAAACTTGGTTTTCTATGGTTTTGGAAGATAATAGTAATTTAGTTTAAAGTAAATATTTGGGAAATTTATGAAATTGATATCATGGTACTTAGTAATATTTATCAATTATTTGATACCATTTTGAAAATGATTTTTGGTTAAGTCCGAAAAGAATGAGTTAGAAGTACTGAACTCACTTCTTTCGCTGGAAAATAATTACGGTGATGACTACAGCATCATTAGCGTTTATTTTCTAGTCTTTAAGCGGAGGGGATGCTACTATAGTAGTTTCACTTCAAAATTGATTTGGTAAAACAGATTGATTTAACTACAAAAAGAGTGAATTAATATACAAAACATTATAAGTATGTATAATTATATCAAAATGATTTGAAATGAAAATAAGGTGCTTAGTTATGAAGTTTTCGGTTAGGTTATATTATGGATGCATATGAGATTATGACATTGTTCTAAAGTTCCACATGTGAGATTCTGATATTGTGTTTTTCTTTCTTATACTGTTTCCCTTTTTCTTTTACCGTAACATTCTTTCTCTCTATGCAACGACCTAGAATTTCTGTCATGTGAAATTCGTATATTTAATTGATTTTAAATATTAACAAGTAAAATTTGTAAGTCGAGTAAATTAAATTTTGAATATGAGGATTTAATTGGACAATTAAATCGATAATTTAATATTTGGAATTACAGAAATAATTGGAAATTTGGGTTAATGTGATTAAAATTGATTTGTAAAATTTTATTAAATCAGGTTGGAGTTAGAATGATGTTATAGAACTTTTAAAATTAAATTAAAAGTTAATTTGTGAAAATTGAATATTTAATTGACGAGTTAAAATAGCTAGTTTTCAAACAGTCTCAGATTTCGACGAAACCAGTTTCATCGGATCCGTAATGCTATATTATTTTATGGTTTCAAATTTCGTGTCAATCGGACTTACGGTTTGTTCGGGGCAAGCTAAAACGCACAGAAAACGATTCGAATGAATTTTGAATTTAAATAGTCGATTCAAAAACTTATCTTCCAAATTTGATCGAATTGGCTCCCGATATATATTACATTGCGCTCGGAATGGGGTAAAATATTATAAATGCCAGGCGGCACGTTTCTTTTGGAGTTCGGAAAATTTCGAGTGAATAGTGTTTTTGGTGAATTTTCTATAAAAGGACCCCCTCATTTCCATTTGCAAAAAAAAAAAAAAAATTGAAACCCTAACCCTAGCCGCCAGTTATCATCAATGGCCGACATCTTCATTTCATTTCCTCTTTGATTTCTTCGAATTCGTCAACCAATTCAAAAACTTATCAACTACAAAATTTTAGAGAGCATCGAGCTCTATAAATCTAACCGTGGAAATTGGCTATCGTCGAACGGAGGAGGAGCTTTGTGGTCGCGTTCTCTATGTGTTTGGGAGCATTTTTTGAAAGCAAGGGGGGCCGAGCTCGAAGTGCTCTTGGCCGTTGGATGCGCTCGAGTAGTACATCGACGTGGGGCAAGTCGATCGTTGCATAGTTCATCCAAGGTGCCGCGAAAATTCGTGAAAGGATGCGGCTCTATGGGTTCAAACGCGTTCGTGAATAGCCTGGGAACGATATTGGGAAGAAACATAAGTGCGGCTCTAATCTTAGGGAAGTTGAAATCAACAGCCAGAAATTTAGGTTATAAAATTGAAAAGAAAATTGTAAATTAAATTATATTATAATTTGTATAAACTTTAAACTATCATAACTTTTTCATACGAGGTCGAAAACGCACGAAACGAATTGCCTTGGCTTCGTTTTGTCGAACACTATGCAATGTAGCTGATTTGGAGTCGTTTGGAGCTAGTGATAATTTTGGGTAAAATTAAACGCTTGTTTAATTTTATTCGAAATAAAACGCTACAACTGTTACCGGAAACTCAAGTGAGAACTTCTCACTCAATCGAATTGTTTCGATTTAAATTTTAAATATTTAGATTTAAAATTGCTTGATTGTATGCTTGGATGATAAATAATTATCTATTGTTTTGAAAATATACCTTATACGCCGCATATTAAGCGGAGGTTATTTATTAAACACATATACCACGATATTCCACCTTGAAGTGGAATTGGTATTATATATGTACTTGGAGTTGATTTCCCGCATTATATAGCGGATGAGACCATATTGCGCCGCATAATAGCGGAAAATATTTTTTATAAACACATGTACCGCGATATTCCATCTTGAAACGGGATTGGTATTGTGCTAACATCTGTGGATGCAGGGAAACATGTTGGAGGGATCCAACTGGATTCCTCACCAGTATTTATTTGATTATAGATATTGTGATATGTGTTGATTATCATATGATGATATGTGATGTTTTGGATGCCGTGATTGATTATTTGGTGTTGTTGCGTCATTGGGTCTATTTTGAAGTTTTAAAAATGTTAAAGGAAAGATTTCTAATTTAAAAGGAATTTTAAAGTGATTTTTGAAAGTATACGTTTTATTGAATTTTGGAATTGATTCATTTTAAATAAATCAACGTTATAATCTTTATGTTATAAAAAATATGGGTTTTGTGAAATAAAACCAGAATAGGATTTTTTTTGAATATGAAATGAACTATTGAGTAAAATAGTATAAATGGAGACTTTTGAATTTATTATAAATGGTTTACAAATTAGATTTATAAAATGAAATTTTTATAAATCAGAATAATGGAATTTTAACGGAGTTTTTATAAATGTAAAAAGGAAGTTATAAATGAATCTTATAAATAATAAGATTTATAATTTGTGAAATTTTAAAAGAATGATTTTGTAAATAAATGAATTATAAGTATTTAACTTATAATATGGATTTTTGGTATATAATGGAGTTATAAATTGAATTTGTTAATAATTTGATTTTATAAGTTGAAGATTTTATAAAATATATAAATGTGAATTTATAAACGTTGTTTTATAAATCCGAAATCGACTTATTTTGATAAGTCAATTATTATAGATTATTCACGATTTTGGATAGTGGATAATCCTTTAAAATAAAATGTGTAGAAATGATGAATTTGGTTAACGAAGTATATTTACGATTTTGGACAGTGAATATTATATTAAAGAAATGTTTTGGTAAAGTGATATTTTAAATTGGATTAAACGATTTAAAGATGTTTTAAAATGTATTAAGTATCGAAACCATAGATTTCAACATTCATTATTGAAATAGACATTTTCGAGAAATAAGGAAATGGTGGACTATAACACTGTTGTTATAGTAAATGATTTTCAGAAGGAAATGTTTTTTTATAGTATTGGGATTTATATATCTACCTTAATTTCGAATCCCTATACTAGTGATTTTGGGTTGTCGTAACGATGTTTTACGCAACATTCGTTTTGACTCAAATGGATGTGTTTAAGAGAACGTTTTCCTTAAAGAATAGAATATATACTTAATTATGATTTAAGTATATTGAATATTTTCCAAATGTTGAAAATAAATAGATTTGTAAATTACTTATTATTAAATAAGTATGGAAATGTTTTCCAATATGAAGTGAAAGGTTTTGAGATTTATATCTTTTTAAGATAATTGAAAGTGAATATTTGAAATCGATTTGAAAATCGTATATGAGTGGATATTTAGAAATTTAAATTCACCATGGAATTTATAAAGGAAAGGGAAATTTGTTTAAAAATAAACATGGATTTATTTTTGAAGTGTGGAAATAAATTTACTGATTTGGAACGTAAATTTGGAGTAAATCGGTAAGGATTTATTTAATTGGTTTAAATGAACCATTTTGAAATGAAAATGGATAAATATTTGGAAATGTTTCCGCTTAAGGAAAATGATTTGAAATTTGTTTTCAAAGGTTGTAAAGGTGAAAAGTGATTTGAAATTTGTTTTCAAATGGTTGACGTGTGGAAATTATATCGTAAAGGTATTTTTAGGAAATAAATAATTTGGGGAATTATTTAAAATCGGGTGATTGTTGTGAATATTGGATTGATAGTTAAATAACCAACTATCAAGAATTGACCTTTAAATAGGTATTTGTTGTGACTTGTTTGAAAATTTGGATGCTACACCTATTTTCAAAATAATTACGCTCGTTATTCGGATTACCCATTCAAAATAGTGATACGTCGTAATGGATAGCATTTAAAGACCATTGTTGAAGACCGGATATTTATGAAAACGGAAGGATTACCGTCGAATGTCTCTGCATCGGCTGATCTCCGATATAGAGATTTTATCACCCTTTGTGATGGGAATTCCGGTTGTGATTAGTGAATATCCGGATTGCAAGGGCTTCTTTGGAAGTGCCTTCGGTTCCGTTCGATCCCGGAACGGACTTGTATGGATGTGTGTCTGACGTTACAATTTGAGAGGTAAAGCTAGTTTCTGTCAAATATATTTCTGTTGGTGGCGGAGAATTTATTCTCTTAGCTTAACACCCTTCTCTGAGACGTACGAGCTCAGAGGTTATGTAGTTGATGGTTACTAGTGATACATTCCCAATTTGGTAATGTGGCATACGAAGTGCTGTTGATCATCTGTTGATAAAAGAATAGATTTTATGAAAAGCGTAGCTTTGTGGACGAGACTTCGTCGGACCTCACACCTCGGTAATGGTCAAAAAAGGAAAGATGCAGCAAGGTTTTAGGGAGTAGCGCCCCCTAGTGTATGTCATTTCCTTCTGGATAGAAGTGGTATCATGGTATGGAGCCTAGATACTTACTTATGTGAATGTCACAAATATATATGACCTTGTGATTGATGTTGGTTGAGGATCCTCGGATAAAGGTTGTTACAACTGGGGGATGACATACGCGTGTCAGTAGTTACCTACTTTTGCAGAGGTAACCCGGCTTTGTGTTGGCAGAGATCCGGTTAGGTTCCCTGAGCGTCTTTCCAGAGGCGTACCCATGTGGCAATGCGAAGTTCCTTGCCCTGACCATTTGTTGGAAATCCAAAGAAATAATACGAGCTTTGTACGGTTTAGTTGTATAACCTGCCATGGAATGTGGCGGTAACCTGCCATTGAACATGGTAGCTATAGTAGGCGTACGATAATGGTCGTATGTTGGCTAAGATTTATGTCATACTTTCGAAATGTTTTTCCTACACTTTGCACTTATAATAATAATATCAAAGAAAATTTCTCGTATCAAGCATGGTTGACTATTATAAGGAGAAATCTCCTCCGATTCTACGTTTGCATTGTGTGTGTGTGCAGGAGGCCTTATGGTAGTCTCATTTTTTAAAAGCATTGCGGATCTACCTTAAAATATTTCTTTGTTTTTTTTAAAAAAAAAAGATAAACTGTTTAATTTCTCACACCAGTCCCATGATTGACCTGGAGTTTATTGTTCTCTTCCTAAACTCTGGGTGCCCACCAATTTTAACACGGGCAGTCTAGAGTCAGTTTATCAGGTCATTCTGGAATTGAGGAGTTGCTATAGAGATCAGGAGCAAGCTGGATGGTTTGGCATATCAATTGGTATATAGTATTTCTTTTCCGCTGTTTGTTGTTGTAAACTCTGATAATGTAATGTAATGTGATGTAATGTAATAACTGATATAGTTCTTTGTTTAAAGATTATTCATTTATGTATTATATGTTGTTCCGCTGCGAATTGTGAGATTTTGATATTGTTTTCTGTTGCTTCTTCTTTCTTTCTTCTTCTACCTCTTCTTCTTTCACCCTAACAATTCGATTTTTCCAGCCTTCGATTGCTCGGCAGTTGATACAGTGGACGTATTAATATCGATTTTCGGAAGTCGAAAAGGTCATATGTTACGATGTGGTATCAGAGCATTTGGTTAAGAGACAGCCTTGGCTCTGTTGGGTGTTACTCATTAGAGATAGAATCAGCGGTACTCTAGAATGAGTGTGAGTGTAATAATAGATATGAGCGCGTATTTGTTAGTGAATATGAAATTGTTTTATATTGTAATGATTGGTTTGTTGAGTGGTATAAGGATTCTGGTCAATACGAGTAATTAACGTTATTGATAGAGATCTCTAAACACTTGTACAGAACAAACTCGACATGATATCGTTTTGAAATCGGGTAAATGAAATAATTTTACCTAAATTATTTTCGTACATAAAAGAGAAAGATTTTCTGTGAATTATTATAATATATGATTGTTTGGTTGCTGGAAAGTGATGATATTAAATTATTATCATTAATGTTGAAAAAAAAGAAATTGAAATCGTAACTCCAAAGTTAAGAAATAAATTCACATATAAATAGAATTGGAGAATATAAATTGTAAATGTGATTTGTAATTCAAAGTAAAATTCCAGAGAAATATTTGGAAATGTTTTTAAAGGGTTTGCAATTTGGAAATATTTTGAAAATGGTTTTCAAGGGTTTGAAAAAATGTTTTTGGAGAGATAAAAGCTCTAAATTCTTTTCGGTCGCTGGAAAATAACTTCGATGATGAATGCAACATCATCGTTGTTCATTTTCGGGTTTTCAAAATAGGGATTGCTGCCAAGTTGTTTTAAATGGAAGTTGCTTGGAAAATTTGGGTTTGGGTTTTGGAATTCCAAGGATAATTTGAATTGGTTTCAAAAATGGTTTTGAAATGTTGGAAAGACGCTGGAATCCTATTTAAAATATTTATAGGGATAATAAATGAGTTGATAACTTATACAACTTGAATTTTGATAGAGTAAATTTAACTAAAAGGATGGAGTTAAATTAAAATAAGTATAAGTGAATCAATTAAATAAGTAGACTTAAAGAAAGGTCTAAAGAGGCTAAGGAAAATGATTACTTAAAGAAAATTTATTAAGTTGAAAATAAATTTGGCTTAGAAACAAATGAACTGAAATTCATCTTGAAATTGCAAGTAAATTGAAAATTTGTCAAGTTGGATCAAATGAAGCTGAGTATTAAAATAGAATTATAAGTAAAACTAATTGAAGAAATGACAAATTTAATATGGATTGAAATGAATTGAATTCAACATTTATGAATAAAGGGTAAATTAAATACATATGGAATTTGAAATCCAGTTTAAATATAAGTGGTTATAATCCAAAATAGTGAATTGAAAATAAATTTTGGGAATGAACAAAAGAATAGAACTGGAATTGAAACTGAATGTTGAAAACAATTTGGATAAAATGAATTGGAATTTGTAATGAATTAGTAATTGGAACTAATTTAAAATAGTGCAGTTGTGGATGAAAGATAATTGATAGATTCAACATTCAGAAGTTAAACTAAATCCAAATTAAACTGAAATTGTAAATTGAATCCAAATGAAATTGGAAATGCAAAATTTAATGAAAATGAATATATAACTTCAATAGTAAACTAAAGATGATATAAGAAGTAAGTATCGAAATTTTGAAAAGGAATGTGCAAAATAAATTTGAAAGTTGTAATTGGATATTGTGGTTAGCAGGATTTACAAGTGGATTAAAGGAAATTGGGATTTTGATTTTGAAGATAAAAAAAATTGAATTGCTCGACAAAAAGGTATGTATTTAAATTTCAGTATGAAATTTGATGATTTTCTTGTCTAGCCACTTGGCTTTTTATTTTCTTCTTGAATCTGAGGGGCCGTAGTGCCATTTTGTAGTTGTATAGATCGAACTGCGCAAAGGAGACGCTGGAGAAATTTTTCGAAAATTTAAGGCATTAGAATATTTTTGAGAAAAGTAGAAAATTTTAAAACTATAACTTTGATTTTGGAGTGAAAAGTTAAACGATATATTTGGTTTTGAAAAGATAACTAAGTATGATTTGAAAACTTAGTAAAGTTATTATAAGAAGTTTAACCACTACTACAAAACAGGCCATTTGCATCGGTTGTTTACCGCCCTTTTGCATCAGTTCAACAATCGATGCATATGCAACCGATGCAACAGGCTTAACACTTCTGCATCAGTTCTGAAACTGATGCAACAGGCTTAACGCTTTTGCATCAGTTCTGAAACCGATGCAAATTACTAACAACTGATGCAAAATATCATGGTTGTTTGCTTGAACACAGCCCCCATGTTGCATCGGTTGTAATGAAAACCGATGCAACAAAGGAACTTGTTGCATCGGTTGTTGTTGAAAACCGATGCAAACTAATCCTTCAGAAACCATTATTACAGTACTCAAATAGACTATATATATGTATTATTGATAATCTTTATATATATATATATATAAAGAAAAAACATACACAAAAAATTAAAAAAAAAGATTATTTCATTATCATTTACAAATTCTGCTTTGGTTTACAAATTTTCACCTTCACTTACAACATTGATTTCTGTCATCTCCACTGTGCATCACTGTGCACACTTCATCAGTAAAAACATCGACCTCCAACATTTGCTGCTCCTCCACTACCTCCATAAAACAAAACACATACACTTCGCAGCAACTACTGACATCACTTACACCCAAACTCCTCCACCACTTAACCTCAAACATCCCCCAATATCCATCATCGAGCCGCTGACCATACTTCACCACATACCCCAACCCAAGAGCACCACTTCTCCTCATTTCCATAGCATATACACCTCCATCCGCTGCCTAATTTCCAATCCACCGCATCACTACTAAACTGCCTTGCTGTTGTGACAAACATCAATACACTGTCCAGCTTCCCAAACCATCACGACCATAATTCAAACCATCCTCCGTCACCTCTATATTGTCCATCAGCACCCACTGCAACCAGGAAGAGAAAGTGTCATAAGTTGAAGCACATGGTGCTGCTTTCTTAAGATCAAAAAGCAAGAAAAGTTTCCAGCAACTTAGGACAAAGTCTATCATAATCATATTATGCTTCTTTCTTTAATTTATTTACCCGTTGGGCTAGAAATCAGGATTGTTCGACTTGTAGGAGCAAGACTACGCATGTGCTTAGAGAAATCTGCTTCTTTCAAGTGAACAAATGCGGCACTTGTCAATAATACCTGAGTCTGTTCACTATCAAATTTATAAGTTAGCTTCAATGCAAAAAGGATAAATTGACAATCGAGCTTAATAACTGATGTAGATTACTTGAAAAGAAAGTAATGTTGAAAAGGATAAATAACCATTGGACTAAATGAACTTACTTGATTTTTGGCTTGTCTCATATCTTTAATATTTAGTGGTCTAAGAACGACTGCCGGTGTTCCTGTTTCTTCAATAGCTTCTGAATCCTCACCTTGTTCAATTTTTTTCATCCTCTCCTATGCAAAACAGTATATGTTTAAATGTTTGGTTGATATTAAAAAAAAAAGACTGGTCATTTATAAGATGAAGATAAGAAATTAGAGCAGTCTAATTGCATGCTAACTCAATGTTCAGACCATAAGTGTACATTGCATTAAAATGCTTCACTATTTAGAACTAGGAAGCATCAAAGTTTTAGGATTATACCAGTTGCTTCAGTCTCTCTTTTCGAATTAGCTCCCTTACAGGTCTGTATGCTGCTGTCGTGCACAAGTTCTGTGAAACAAATGCATTAGTAAATATACTATAATCCAAATTACATTAGACAGCAACGCAATGATTACAGTAGTTAAACCACTATTGCACAGCATAGTACAACAAACCTTAAGATCACTGCCACTAAACCCCTCTGTCATGGTTGCAAGTTCTTTATAGTCAAGATCTTCTTCAACCTTTTCCTTGGCCAATAATTTCTTCAATATCAACTCTCTATTCTCTACTGATGGTAATCCGACCATAATTCTGTCAAACAAAGAACATCCAAGTGAATAACACTACAAAATTAAAACATTGGTTTACATGGCTAGATGTATTGGGTTCAATCCATTGGACAAATATACTAGCCAGCGTTCAAAAAATAAAAACAGGATACAAAACTCCTCTGTGATGACCCAGAATTTTCGAGCAATTAAAATCAGAATATTTAATTGATTTTAAATATTCAATATAATAATTTTAACTTGAATTACGAATATCACAATTTATTTGTTAATTAAATTATAGAATTAAATAATCTGAAATTGGATAAAATATGAAATCTGAGATTTTAAGCCTATTAAAAATAATTTGAAGGCTTATCAAATTTGTATTGATAATACTGAAGAGAATAGAAGTGTTAAAATCAAATTTAAGGATGGTTTGTTAAGTTGTGAAATTTATTATCTTTTAAATTGAACTTATCCGAGGCGTAGTCTCGGAATTCAACGAAACTAGATCCATTGAGTCCGTAATATTGAACAATTATCGGATTTCGAATTTTGTAGCATTCAGAATCATCGTGTAACAACCCGCATATTTATCGATTTTATATTTAAATATTTTATTTAAATATTTTATCATTAATCGGATTTTGGTCTGAAAAGCTACTTTTTGCAAACGGACAAATTAGGACTCGAGACCACTTCGATTGAGTTCGAAATGCTGTTTACAACATTTTTAAGTATAAACATTGATATGATTGGAGATAGTGGAATTTCACTACTTTTTCACTTGAGACTTTGGGTTGGGCTTTTAGCCTATTAGACCCAACCTTCACCCCTCCTCTTCATAACTTCATTTCTATTTGCCTAAGCCTTCAAGCTTCTTTAAAAATGGTGGAGGGAAAGGGAAATTAAAATTCCAAAACTCAAATTCAATTGCAATCCATCTTTCTACTCCAAATTTAAGAAGAAGACATTGGATTCAAGCTTCTTGTGCTTAGATAGAAGAGGGATTGATTCTTGCTTGCTTAAAACTTCATTTTCATTGATATTTGGTGCAAAGGTGAGATTTTTATCTCACAATTCTAGCCTATAACTATATTGGACTGTTGGGAATGATTCCCTATCACTTTTGCATGTATATTTGCATTTGGTTTGGATTGGATTGGCGAAAAAACTCCAATTTTTAGCATTTTGGTGAATTTCTGCATGTAGGTCGCACTGCCTCGGAGTTAGGTCGCAAGATCGTAAGTCGTAGGTCGCTGACTTTAAGTCGTGCCCCTTTAGGTCGCTCGGCCTTGCCTACCTCGTTAGGTCGCGTGACGTTAGGTCGTTCCCTTTTAGGTCGTATGACCTTAAGTCGCTCGCATGGGTTAGGTCGTTGGACCTTAGGTCGTCTACCCATTGGTCGCTCGCTTGGGTTAGGTCATTGGACCTTAGGTCGTTTACCCACTAAGTCGATCGGCAGATAACTCGTCCCCACTTAACTCGATCGACCTAGTTAGGTCGTTAGGTCGCGTGCCTCTTTGGGTCGTTCCCACGTTAATTCGCACCTCTTTTAGGTCGCGTCTATTTTAGGTCGCGTGTTTCACTAGGCCGTTAGGCCTTTACCTCGTTAAGTCATAGGTCGCTCGACCTTATTACCTTGTTAGGTCGCGAGTCCCTTAAGTCGCTCGCCTCTGTTAGGTCGCATGAACCATAGGGTCGTTGGCGCGCATAGGTCGCTAGGTCGTTCGGCCTTCATTCGTTAGGTCGTTCAACGATGCAGCTTGGCGTTCATCCCTTAAGTCGCTACTTGTTAGCTCGTTACACCTTAGGTCATTAGGTCGTGTGACCTTAGGCCGTTAGCTCGTGTGACATTAGGTCGCGAGTCGTTAAGACCTTAGATCGCTTACCTCTTCTAACCTGCGAGTCCCTTAGGTCGCTCGATCCTATCCTCCCTTTGGTCTTCACTTGGTCTCTGGACCCCCCCTCCGTAGGGGATCTTATCTGATAAACATTCAACAGAACTTGTTGAGCCGATTTCCTTGGATTTTTATCACATCTTCGAATGTGATCTTTGTGATTGATTGTTTCTACAATCGCTTCTGTGATTTGTCACTTTAAAATATAAAGGTTTCAATACTAGTAGTAAATATCAAAACTCTTTCAACAAAATGATTTCAACTCTATTTTTAATAACAAAGCTGTTTTCTTAACCCGTTTTCCAATCTATTAGTATATACAAACCTTTATCTCACTCGGATGAGAAATCTAATTAAACGGCTGAGTAAAATAAGTGGCATGAAACGCTTGCGTTTGCTTCGTTGGTTAATTCTTGGACTTGTTCGATTGAACCTCTAGTGACAATTTTATTAGTGAAGATTTACAGTATGTTCGTAAATATTTAAGTTAAGCTAGTGGTTATGGGACATGAAACTAAACTTTTATATTTACTAACTTAGTGTAATTGGCGCTTCTCGTTGATCATGATGATCATTTTATGATTTAGACTAGCAATTGTGCGATGTCTCTTTGTTTGCAAGGTTAGACTAGACCTCATTGGTGTGATTCTGACTCACACATATCTCTTTGTCCGCAAGGTTAGTCTGGACACCATTTGTGTGATTCCACTCACACATTCCTTTTTGTTGCGAGGTTAGGCTAGACACCATTTGTGTGATTCCACTCACACGTACCTTTATGCTTTTTGGTTAGCCTAGACCTCATCTGGGTGATTCTGACTCACCCATATGGGGTAGCTCCCCATGGTCTTCGAACCGTCATGTGATAGGCCTCTTTCCCTTTTTCTGTGATTTCTGGATTTCTTGTGTTGATTTCTGGAATTTATGTCATTGACTTATTATGAGTACAAGTTTAGGGTATGATGCCTTCTTTGGATCTTTGAGAAGATTCTTGTGATATTGATTGATCTTCTGTTGATCATCATTTGCATACTTATAGTAGTATGTCAGTATGGATATTTTATGTTTATGCCATATCTTTTATTTTTATATCATGTCATCTGATATTTATAGCTAGACTGATCCGTTTATTATTTTCTTAAATAATACTCGGGTCAGACCGAGATGTTACAGGTGCTTCTGCTTGACTTCCTCCTGGGATTTTCTACCTTGAATTTTGGCAAACTATTTAGATTAGCAGTTTTTGTTGTATACACTTGAGATATAGACTCATAGTTTTATTCTTCCGCCCTTTGTGATTGGATGACTGTGACTGATTTGTGTTATGCTTATTTCTATGTTTGTTTCTGAAGATCATTTATAGCCACCTGTGATAAGCAATTACATGGATGGTCGCTCCTCAACAGCCTTATTCTCCGTGCT
Source organism: Allium cepa (assembly GCA_030765085.1). NCBI lineage: Eukaryota > Viridiplantae > Streptophyta > Magnoliopsida > Asparagales > Amaryllidaceae > Allium > Allium cepa. The sequence continues at coordinate 758,220,070 of CM060937.1, read as the reverse complement.
AGTTGACAGCACTATACCGTAGTGTTCTTGGCTAGCATGGGTATAGAGGTGGGGCATCACACATCGTGTGAGCGTACGAGATAAAAATGTCTAGAAAATAATTAGTCGTTTAATTTAAATATCTCACATCTTTTCACCTAGCAAAACCTTTTCCCATCAGCCGAAATTTTAAGTCAAACCCTATCTTATCTTTAGCACCCTATGATCGTGTTAATCCTACAAAACGCATCGTGCTTCTTCTTTTATACACACGGTCGTGAAAAAGTAAGAAAAAAAATCTTACTAGCCTTCAAATTCTTCGCGTCTCGCGAACTTCGATCTGGTATGTATTTTGGGGAGTGCGAGATCATGTTTTGGAGGTTCGACTGTAGGGTCAAACGTTGTCTTTGCCTAGGGTTTTGATTTTCAGATGATTGGTGGTGTATTAGGTTATTGCGGCCGTGGATTCGAACTCGTCAAGGAGGAGTGCATCGTCCGATGGAAATTGGAGATGTGCGGCCATAATTTTGGGTTGTGCGACTTTCATGGGGTCGCGATTCGTTCGATCGGCGCGTGGAAAAAAAATAGGGGTTCGAACAGAGTGTTAGTGATGGGCGAAAGCAGATTCGTTTGATCGAATGTTGGAGGCGCGACATAGCATTGAGGATTCGACGAGATGCTAGGCGAAGCGTCACGAGTTTCGAGCAGTGACGAGATGAATTGGGGTTTCTGAACGAGTCGAGGTTGGGTCGGCACCCACGTGAGTTAATCGATCTCGTCGTTGGCTTTGCAAGTGATTTTTCGGTCGCGCGGTGCTCTGACGAAGGCAGGAAGCGGGTACTAGTTCTCGAGCATCGGGGTATTTGGGTCTCGAGGAGGAAGGTGGGCTGAAGAGGGAGGCTGTCAGGTATCGATTCCACCTTTAATTTAATTCAATACATATTTACAGAACATAAAATGGTTTCAAGAAAATGAAATAAATAAATATACATATGTAAATATTTTTATCCTACTAATCATTTTAAAAGAAGTGGGTTTGATGACTAAACTATTTTAATTAACCTATTTGATTTTTGGGTTACTAAAGATAATTTGTCAAAGAAAATTTTTAGTTTAAATTTTTTAGATTAAATCATAAGTTAAAATAAATAAGTAAACGTTAGTTAATTATTGGATTTATTCAAGTGTTAATTAACTATATAATGTCATACAAGGTCTAAAATCGATTTAAGTTTATTTAAATTCATATATATGTATATAGGCAGTAAAGTGTTAACAGTAAGATTAAAACTTATGTTAGTTTTAATTATATATATATATATAGGCAGATTGAAAGAAAGAAAAAAAATGAATGAACTTCAGCAAAGTATATTTATATACAGTTTACATATTTCAATATTTAATAATAATATATGTAGATAGATACATATGGGTACATAGTAAAGTAGAAAAGCTTATATAAGATTTGAACAAAAATAGGGATTTTAAATGTTGAAGGTTCTATAAAAATCAGAATTTTTACATATATAGATTATAGATTATTTTTATAGGTATAATTTCAAAAGTAAGAGAAAAAATATATACACTTCTCCACCTTCTAAATATTACTAGTTCATTTTAAAATAATGAATTATGATGATTGACGCGTTTAACTAACATATTTTAATTATTTTAGCAACTAAAAAGATTTTTAGGGAAATTTTTAGTTTAAAATTAAATCATCTGTAAATAAAATAAATTGTTCAATTAGTTCGAATATTAATGAAATCATGTAAATTGTTATTCAAGGTCAAAATCTGAAAGGAAACAAGCTGGTTCAGAAATGGGGTGCAAACGAAATAAGGTGAGTTAATCTCACTCAGTTTAAATTTAAATTTAAATGATTAAATTTAAATAATTGTTTGGATGGTTGAATTGATTGATGTGATATAGCATGATATTTTGGAATTGGCGTATTATATGTTGTGCTAACGTCTGTGGATGCAGGAAAAGTAGGTTGGAGGGATCTAACTGGATCCCTCAACATTTATTTAAATTATTTAATTTCCCCTGTTGAGATGATTTGATATTCTATGATGAATTATGTTGAAATATTGAATGCTATGGTTTGATTGGATATAATTGGGTATAATGAATTTCCAAAAATATATAATTTGGATTTCGGAAAGAAAAGAAATGAATTTGTAAGTAAAATAATTATAGGAAATTTGAATAAAATTAAGAATTGAATTGAAAAGAAATAAAAGCAATATGAAAATAATAATAAATAATTTCGAGTATGGAAGGAATTTTGAATAAACCGAATTTAATGAATTATAAACTTAAGTTATATAACTTAAAGGAATAAAGAATTATTTTAAAATTCAAAGTTTAAATTTATTTAAAGGGATTAAGAAGTAATTTGAGAAAAAAAAATTGGTATTCTCAGTTAAAAATATTTTATATCGTAATTAAGAAATAAAATCTGAAGTTAATAGATTTTGAAGTAAAAAGGGTGTAAATTGGAAATCAATTTGGAAATTGATTCTGTTTGAAAATTGAAAATTTAAAGAAGATCGTGAAGAGAAGTATATTTCTCTGGATAGCCAAGTACGTTCAAAGTAAATTTTTAAATATAAGTAAAAGCATTAATGTTGTTTTAAAAAGCATGTTTTAGAAAATTTATTATTTTTAATCTTATAAATTCTAAAGTAAATATTTTCGAATCTATTATCGTAGTAATTATTTAAGTGATAACTTAGTGTTTTGTTTTAAAAGAGTGAGAACCTAATTTATATTTTATAAAGCAACCTTATTTTTAACTATTCATATAGTATGTATTTTAGCCAATTATTGAAGTAGTCTTAACTTAAATACTTTAAAGTAAATTCCAAAGTAAGTGTTTTGTTTAATCCATTATCGTCATAATTATTTAAAGGATGATTTGGTATTTTGTTTAAAGAAGAAAATCTAGTTATATTTATAAGGTAAACTTATTTTAATTATTTCTAAGTATTACTTTAAATTAAGTACTAAAGTAAAATTTTCTAAATTAAATGTTAAACATATTTTACAATAAAGTAATTTATAATTATTTAAAAATCTAAAGTTGTGCTAGGTGATTCTAGTGGAAATAGAAATACTTGGAATGTATTCTGAGAGAGGAAGATAGCTTTGAAAACTGGTTTCAAAGGGGTTTGAAAAGTGAAAATATATCTTATGAAGATATTTTTGAGGTTAATTAATAATTTGGGAAATTATTTATTAGTTGATGGTTGTTTGTGAATATAAATTCATAGTTAAATCACCGACTATCAATATTGGACAAATGCATTGATCGTTTCGAAGAGACCGGGATCGGGATTTATTTCTCGAAAACCACTTCGATCCAGTTTGTACGTTTCGTGGAAACAAGTTTGGATTCGAAGATGGAGCGGTGAAGTACAAGGGCTAGTCGCTACTAATCCTGAGGATATTTCCAAAATGGATGTAGTAGGAATGGTGCCTTCGGTTCCGTTCGAACCCGGAACGGACTTGTATGGATGAATGCTTGCGAAACATCGTCAGGTGGATAATGGGCATTCTAAGGGATATGTTCTAAAAATGTAACGCTTAGCCTCAAGCTTCATCAAATGGGAATGACCGAAAATCAGGGGTTATGCATCAAGACTAGGTGGGTAGCACCCAAGCAAGGGTGAGGTCATCTCTGTCTAGATGTCCCTTTTTATTTCGGCTTAGTGGGCGGTTGCTGATCCCAACCGCGGGGTGATCTCACTCGGGATTATCCAGTAAGGGGTAATCCCAGTCTTGTGTTGCAGGGGAGCGGGCGTACTCCTCGGTACGGTGATCTAGGCCCCGTACTGTGACAGGTGGTACCCCAGTGCCTAGTCATTAGTTGGAAATCCATTCTCCCTACGAGCCTTGTACGAGTTTTGTTTGTATTACCCACTCTGTAGCTAGTAGCTGCAATTTAATAGATGTTATAATTTCGGCTATTTTATAAGTATTTGTATATAGACCCTATTATAATATCAGAGGATTTCTATAAAAATTGTTTTAGCTATCGTAAGGTAAAAACCTGACATGTTTATTTTTGGCGTGGTCTTACGAGATGCTTTTGTTTTCAAAGGATTTTTGAAACTTAATAATCAATTGAGTGTCATTTTCTCACGCTGGTATTCCAGACTGACTCGGGTGTTATTTAACTGTAATGCTCGGGTCATACCGAATATTATAGGATACAGGATATGATGCTGTGGAGCTTAGGAGACGAGCTGGATGACGATACGTACTTCCGTACTTGTTTATATATATACATTCCACTGTGTTGAGTTACTGTGTATCCACTTGTATGTTGTTGATGTTGAACTGTGATTGATGTACTCTGATGATGTAATATATAAACATATATATTTGTTTTGGTGTAAAGATATGTTATTATCTATTATATTTTTTTCCGCTGCGATGGTTAGATTCTGATGTTGATTTCTATTTTCTTCTTCTACCCCTTCTTCTTTAACCCAAATGGTTCGTATTTCTATACAACTTGAGTTGATTTAAGTAGAATAGTATTAACTCAAGGGGTACGGATTTGTGGGCTGTTACAGTTGGTATCAGAGCTTAGGTTGGAGATAACCTTGGCTCTGGTGGGAATTACTCAATTAAAATAGAGTCTGGAGTACTCTATAATGAGTTTGAGCGTATTAATAAATATGAGCGCGTATTTGTTAGTGAATATAAATTGTTTTAATATTGCGTTGATTGATTTATTGAGTGGCATATGAACCTTCATCGACACAGTCTACGCAACTGTATTGAAGGGGTTTCTAAACACTTGAATAGAACAATCGACACGGTATTGTTTTAAATGTGGGTAAATGAAATAATGTTACCCCAAAAAAATATTTTGATATAAGGAAAGTTTTTGTAAACTATTTTAGCTAATATATGGTTGCTTGGATGTTAGGAAGAATAATATTAAACTATTATCATTGTTAAGTAAAAATTTAACTAGAAATTTGAAACATAACTAAAGGTTAAGGAAATAAATTCATTATGAAATGAAATTTATAAATATGAATTATGAATGTAATTTATAAATTGAAATATAATTAAATGAGAATTTGTATGAGCATAAGCTGTGCAAATTAATTATAGTAAAATTCATTTAAGCATGATTTGGAAATATAAAATCCCAAAGACTTTGGAAGTGTTTATCGAAGTATTTGAAGATAAATAATAGCATTATTGTTTTAGAGATATTTCTAAAAAGAAAATTTGTTTTAAATGAATATTGAAAGTGAAATAGCATTGAAACCACTTGGATCATTGGGAAATAATTCTGATGATGACGGCCGCATCATCATTATTCATTTTTGAATTTTTAAGTGACGGATTGCTGCCAAAAACTGATTTGTTTGGAAAAGCTAGTTGTTTTTGGAAATTTCAAAGGAAATTTGTTGGGAATAAAACCAAGATTGGTTTAAATTTTTGAGTGGTATGATTTGAGATGTTGGAGATTTCAAAATGATTTGAAACCTAAGCCTGGTATTTAAAAATCCTGATGAGATAGTTGTAAGCTTATAAATTGAGATGATTTTTAAAACAGGAAGGAAATATAAGCTTTGAATGTTGTAATTTAAATTTAAAGTGAAAGGTTAAAAAAATGGAATTAACTTGGATTGGGAGATAAAAATTTAACTGGATAGAAATAAATTGAATAAGCTGAAAATAATATACAGTTGTATTTGAATTAAGTTAAAATCAAATTGAGTTAAATAAAACTGACTTAAAATAAAATCGAATTAGAATAAGAATTCAATTGAATTATTGAATGGAATTAGATTCTTACCTGAATAAATGGAAAATAAGTTGGATAAGAATTAGAATGAAATAAATAAACCAGAATAACTTATAAAAGAATTAAAATCCATGGAATAAAAATATGCTTGGGTTATAAATAAGCATAAGGCTCGAGTTAAAAATAAAAGATGAATATATTCAAGCCTATAATAAATGGAATTGTGAAAATAATAAGTGGTGACTTCTAAAATTTGAAAAGTGGAATAGAAAACCCAAAATAAATATTTTTGATGAACTGGAAAATAAAACAAAAATTCCAAACTTGAATTATAAAATAAATTGAACTAAGAAAATTAAATGAAGTGATATTGGGAATTAAAAATCAAGTATTGAACTATAAATAGGGGAGAACTAATTTGTTAATAAATTAGTTAATGAAATGTGTAAATGGAACCTACTGTAGTTAAATAAAGCTGAATTGTGAGTTAATAATGAAGTCTGAAAATAAAACTCAAGTTATAAATCAAATTCGACCTGGATCAATAGTGAAGTAAATGTAATTGAATTGTGGTAGATAAATTGGGTGGTAAATTGAAAATGGATAGTGGATTCGGAACATGGGTTATGAATTAAAATTTTAACTTGAGGTGTTAACAAATTAAATATAATTAGGAATGTATCGAATAAAAATGAAATTAGATTAAAATAGTAATGGTATGAATTGCAAATAAAATCCAAATCAGTGGAAATAAATTGGAAAAGGCTTTGTAATAAATTGAATGAGCTAAATCTAAAAGGTTAAATTTTATAATAACTAATCAAGTAAATTTGTAGTTTGGCATGAGATTGGATTAAAATAGAATCAAGTTAAATAGAAAAGAGAAATTTACTTGTAAAATGAAAATGAGCTTAAGTATAAAATTTGAATAAATTGAAGTAAATCAACTTAAGCTGAATAGATGAAGGAGAATTGAATTGAATTCAACTTAAAAACTAAGTGTAATGATATTGGGTTGGATTTAAATCAAGTGAAAATAAATTTGAATCGAAATAGAATTTGGTGGGTTATAAATAATATTTAAGGAAATGAAAATTCAAAATGAATTGAGTGGATAAACTAATTATATTGAATAAATAAATAGATGGGATAAATAAGAATCAAATGGAAGTGAACTTAAGTTTGAAGTGAAATAAATTGAGTAAATTAACTTAAGTTGAAAATAATTAGAAGCTCGACTATGAGTAAAATTGGAAGACCATTAAATTAAAGCTTGGTTTGAATTAATTCGAGAATGGGTAGTAATATGCAAGCTTGGAATGGGTCGAGCTAAATAAATGGTCGTGAATGAATTAAAATAAAAGGGAAATTTAATTGGTAATAAAGATGAACCTAAGTTGTAAATGGTTTTGAATGAATTAGTTTGGTTAGTAAAATGAAATGCAAGTGAATTGATTCGAATTTAAATGCAATGAAATGAAAATATATGGATTGTAAATAAATTTAAAAATGGAATAGAATAAGTATAAATTGAGTTGAAATCAATTTAAATTGGATATAAAACATAAATTCTTATTTATTCGCATGGATCTCGTCAAATTGCGTAGAATAAATTGTCATTGGATGTAAATGGAAGTAATTAAAATTCTATGAATTGATAGGAGTAAAATAAATTAATTTTGAGAACAATTGAATTACATATGAGTTCGGTTTGCATAAAAATAAATTAAATGTAAGCGATTGGGTTTTAAACCATTCAAATTGATGTAATTGTATACGAATGGATTGGAAACCATTCGAATTGAATGAAAATGGTTATAAATTAATTGAAACAGCTAAATTAGTATGAAAACTATATAAATTTCTTACGGAATGTATTTGGTGTGCATTTCTTTTAGAATTCATATGTTTTAACTATTACAAATAAGTAATGTTCTTAAACTTCATATATTTGGCACTTACATGTTTAAATTGAGTAAGTACAGGTACTTGGAAGCCGTGTGGCTGGATTGGGTTGCGCTAATTGCTAAAATTATAAGCCACTTGCTTAAAAATGCTAAATAAGGTACGCCTACGCAATAAAAATAGGAGATATGAACTGTTTTTGGTTTTTCCGACCGTGTGGGTCGATGTATATATATATTTATATCTTTTGTCAAACTGCAAAAGCTCCTCCGTACAAAGGAGACTCTGCCAAAAAATTTCAGAAATTTTGGGAGTTAGAATTTTTTTTGAAATTTTGGAAAATTTAGTTAACGAAAAATGATTTCAAATTGGAAATTGAAATAAATCAGTAAATGAAACTAATTTAAAATAATGACATGAATCAGTATAAATGAAAAATAAAATTCAAAATTTAGAGTTGATGATAAATCGAATTCATATGGAAATGAAATAATCGATTTGAATAGAAATAGATATAAACTAGAATGGTGAAGTGAAAATAAATAAGGAGCATATGAAATGCTTATACTAAACTTAAATAAGGGATGGTAAATTCTTAATTGGAAATTGGATAGTACAAATATAATCTAAGTTAATATTTGGATTGGATAAATATTGACATTTCGTAAGGAAGTCGATAAAATATTTTTGGAATATTGTGATTGGATGCTAATACCAAGCAGGATATGCAGGTATTATAAAGAGGAAGGAAAATTGGTTTTGATTTCAGATGATAAAAATTGAATTGCCCGACCAAAAAGGTATGTGTTTAAATTTATGTGAAATTTGATTGGGTTTTCGGATGGAGCAACTTGGCATTTTGTTTTCTTTTTGAGATTTAGGGGCCGTAGAGCCATTTTGTAGTTGTACCGAGCTAGCCGTGCAAAGGACATGCTGGCAAAAATTTTCGAAAATTTAGAGAGTAAGAAAATTTTTGAGAAAATTTTGATAATTCAAAATTGGTTTTAAAATTAAAACTTGAATGATTGGGCAAATAGGATTGTTTGCAAACTATGGAAGGTTTTAGGAAGTTAGTAAGAATGATAGTGGGTCTATAATAAAAGATATAAGGCAAGTTAATTAAACTTTTGGTTTGAAAATAGTAACGGGTATTGGACCATTCTTCCTAGTTAGTAATTTCGGGGACGAAATTCTTTTAAGTGGGGAGGAATGTGACGACCCGGAATTTTCGAGCATTTAAAATCGGAATATTTAATTGATTTTAAATATTCAATATAATAATTTTAACTTGTATTACGAATATCACAATTTATTTGTTAATTAAATTATTGAATTAAATAATCTGAAATTGGATAAAATATAAAATCTAAGATTTTAAGCCTATTAAAAATAATTTGAAGGCTTATAAAATTTGTATTGATAATACTGAAGAGAATATAAGTGTTGAAATAAAATTTAAGGATGGTTTGTTAAGTTTTGAAATTTATTATCATTTAAATTGAACTTAGAAATAGCTTCTGTGGTGCAGTCTCGGAATTCAACGAAACCAGTTCCATTGAGTCCGTAATATTGAACTATTATCGGATTTCGAATTTTGTAGCATTCGAAATCATCGTGTGAGCGTACGAGATATAAACGTCTAGAAAATAATTAATCGTTTTATTTAAATATCTCACATCTTTTAACCTATCAAAACCTTTTCCCATCAGCCGAAATTTTAAGTCAGACCCTATCTTATCTTCAACACCCTATGATTGTGCCTATTAATTCTACAAAACGCATCTTGCTTTTTCTTTTTATACACACAGCCGAGAAAAAGTAAGAAAAAATCTAACTAGCCTTCAAATTCTTCGCGTCTCGCGAGCTTCGATGTCGTATGTATTTTGGGGAGTGTGATATCATTTTTGGAGGTTTATTGTAGGGTCAAACGTTGTCTTTGCCTAGGGTTTTGATTTTCAGATGATTGGGGGCGTATTAGGTTATGGCGGTCGTGGATTCGAACTCGTCAGGGAGTAGCGCATCGTCCGGTGAAAATTGGTGATGTGTGGCCATAGTTTTGGGTTGTGCGACTTTCATGGAGTCGCGAGTCGTTCGATCAGCGCGTGGAAGAAAATAGGGGTACGAAAAGAGCGTTAGGGATGGGCGAAAGCAGATTCGTTCGATCGAATCATGGAGGCGCGACATAGCATTGAGGATTCGACGAGATGCTAGGCGAAGCGTCACGAGTTTCGAGCAGTGACGAGATGAATTGGGGTTGCTGAACGAGTCGAGGTTGGGTCGGCACCCACATGAGTTAATCGAGCTCGTCGTTGACTTTGCAAGTGAGTTTTCGGTCGCGCGGTGCTCTGACGAAGGCAGGAACGGGTACTGGTTCTCGAGCATCGCGGTATTTGGGTCTCGAGGAAGAAGGTGGGCTGAAGAGGGAGGCTGTCAGGCATCGATTCCACCTTTAATTTAATTCAATACATATTTACAGAACATAAAATGGTTTCCAAGAAAATAAAATAAGTAAATATACATATGTAAAAAAATTTATCCTACTAATTATTTTAAAAGAAGAGGGTTTGATGATTAAAGTATTTTAATTAACTTATTTGAATTCTGGGTTACTAAAGGTAATTTGTCAAAGAAAATTTTTATTTTAACATTTTTAGATTAAATCATAAGTTAAAATAAATAAGTAAACGTTAGTTAATTATTGGATTTATTCAAGTGTTAATTAACTATATAATGTCATACAAGGTCTAAAATCGATTTAAGTTTATTTAAATTCATAAATGTATATAGGCAGTAAAGTGTTAACAGTAAGTTTAAAACTTATGTTAGTTTTAATTATATATATATATATATATATATATATATATATATATATATATATAGGCAGATTGAAAGAAAGAAAAAAATGAATGAACTTCAGCAAAGTATATTTATATACAGTTTAAATATTTCAATATTTAATAATAATATATGTAAATAGATATATATATATATATATATATATAGGTATACAGTAAAGCAGAAAAGCTTATATAAGATTTGAAAAAAAATAGGGATTTTTAAATGTTGAAGGTTGTATAAAAATCAGAATTTTTACCTGTATAGATTATAGATTATTTTTATAGGTATAATTTCAAAAGTAAGAGAAAAAAATAAATACACTTCTCAACCTTCTAAATATTACTAGTTCATTTTAAAATAATGAATTATGGTGATTGACGCGTTTAACTAACACATTTTAATTATTTTAGCAACTAAAAAGGTTTTTTGGGAAATTTTTAGTTTAAAATTAAATCGTCTGTAAATAAAATAAATTGTTCAATTAGTTCGAATATTAATGAAATCATGTAAATTGTTATTCAAGGTCAAAATCTGAAAGGAAACAAGCTGGTTTGGAAATGGGGTGCAAATGAAATAAGGTGAGTTAATCTCACTCAGTTTAAATTTAAATTTAAATGATTAAATTTAAATAATTGTTTGGATGGTTGAATTGATTGATGTGATGTAGCATGATATTTTGGAATTGGCGTATTATATGTTGTGCTAACGTTTGAGGATGCAGGGAAAGCAGGTTGGAGGGATCCAACTGGATCCCTCAGCATTTATTTAAATTATTTAATTTCCCCTGTTGAGATGATTTGATATTCTATGATGAATTATGTTGAAATATTGAATGATATGGTTTGATTGCATATAAATGGGTATAATGAATTTCCAAAAATATATAATTTGGATTTTGGAAAGAAAAGAAATGAATTTGTAAGTAAAATAATTATAGGAAATTTGAATAAAATTAAGAATTGAATTGAAAAGAAATAAAAGCAATATGAAAATAATAATAAATAATTTCGAGTATGGAAGGAATTTTGAATAAACCTAATTTAATGAATTGTAAACTTAAGTTATATAACTTAAAGGAATAAAGAATTATTTTAAAATTCAAAGTTTAAATTTATTTAAAGGGATTAAGAAGTAATTTGAGAAAACAAAAATTGGTATTCTCGGTTAAAAATATTTTATATCATATTTAAGAAATAAAATCTGAAGTTAAAAGATTTTGAAGTAAAAAGGGAGTAAATTGGAAATCAGTTTGGAAATTGATTCTGTTTGAAAATTGAAAATTTAAAGAAGATCGTGAAGAGAAGTATATTTCTCTGGATAGCCAAGTACGTTCAAAGTAAATTTTTAAATATAAGTGAAAGCTTTAATTTTGTTTTAAAAAGCATGTTTTAGAAAATTTATTATTTTTAATCTTATAAATTAAATACTTTCAAATATATTATCGTAGTAATTATTTAAGTGGTAACTTAGTGTTTTGTTTTAAAAGAGTGAGAACCTAATTTATATTTTATAAAGTAACCTTATTTTTTACTATTCATATAGTATGTATTTTAGCCAATTATTGAAGTAGTCTTAACTTAAATACTTTAAAGTAAATTCCAAAGTAAGTGTTTTGTTTAATCCATTATCGTCGTAATTATTTAAAGGATGATTTGGTATTTTGTTTAAAGAAGAAAATCTAGTTATATTTATAAGGTAAACTTATTTTAATTATTTCTAAGTTTTACTTTAAATTAAGTACTAAAGTAAAATTTTCTAAATTAAATGTTAAACATATTTTACAATAAAGTAATTTAAAATTATTTAAAAATCTAAAGTTGTGCTTGGTGATTCTAGTGGAAATAGAAATGCTTGGAATGTACTCTGAGAAAGGAAGATAGCTTTGAAAACTGGTTTCAAAGGGGTTTGAAAATGAAAATATATCTTATGAAGATATTTTTGAGGTTAATGAATAATTTGGGAAATTATTTATTAGTTGATGGTTGTTTGTGAATATAAATTGATAGTTAAATAAGCGACTATCAATATTGGACAAATGCGTTGATCGTTTCGAAGAAACTGGGATCGGGATTTATTTCTCGAAAACCACTTCGATGCGGTTTGTACGTTTCGTGGAAACAAGTTTGGGTTCGAAGATGGAGCGGTGAAGTACAAGGGCTAGTCGCTACTAATCCTGAGGATATTTCTAAAATGGATGTAGTAGGAATAGTGCCTTCGGTTCCGTTCGAACCCGGAACGGACTTGTATGGATGAATGCCTGCGAAACATCGTCAGGTGGACGATGGGCATTCTAAGGGATATGTTCTAAAAAGGTAATGCTTAGCCTCAAGCCTCATCAAATGGGAATGACTGAAAATCAGGGGTTATGCAGCAAGGCTAGGTGGGTAGCACCCAAGCAAGGGTGAGGTCATCTCTGTCTAGATGTCCCTTTTTATTTCGGCTTAGTGGGCGGTTGCTAATCCCAACCGCGGGGTGATATCACTGGGGATTATCCAGTAAGGGGTAATTCCGGTCTTGTGTTGCAGGGGAGCGGGCGTACTCCTCGGTACGGTGATCTAGGCCCCGTACTATGACAAGTGGTACCCCAGTGCCTAGTCATTAGTTGGAAATCCATTCTCCCCACGAGCCTTGTACGAGTTTTGTTTGTATTACCCACTCTGTGGCTAGTAGCTGTAGTTTAATAGATGTAACAATTTCGGCTATTTTATAAGTATTTGTCTATTATAATATCAGAGGATTTCTATAAAAATTGTTTTAGCTATCGTAAGGTAAAAACCCGACATGTTTATTTGTGGCGTGGTGTTACGAGATGCTTTTGTTTTCAAAGGATTTTTGAAACTTAATAATCAACTGAGTGTGATTTTCTCATGCTAGTATTCCAGACTGACTCGGGTGTTATTTAACTATAATGCTCGGGTCAGACCGAGTATTATAGGATACAGGATATGATGCTGTGGAGCTTAGGAGACGAGCTGGATGACGATACGTACTTCCGTACTTGTTTATATATATACATTCCGCTGTGTTGAGTTACTGTGTATCCATTTGTATGTTGTTGATGTTGACCTGTGATTGATGTACTCTGATGATGTAATATATAAACAGATATATTTGTTTTGGCGTAAAGATATGTTATTATCTATTATATTTTATTCCGCTGCGATGGTTAGATTCTAATGTTGATTTCTATTTTCTTCTTCTACCCCTTCTTCTTTAACCCAAATGGTTCGTATTTCTGTACAACTTGAGTTGATTTAGGTAGAATAGTACTAACTCAAGTGGTACGGATTTGTGGGCTGTTACGTCCTCTCTAACAGTCTTAAACTTCCTTCATAGAAAATACTAAGTGGATTATAAGCAGACTTTTTACTGATGAGTTATTCATTAAAACGTGAAATAATCCTATAGCTGTTTTTTTTAGAATGACAAAGCTGCACTGGAATCTACTGCAAGTATTCAACATGTGCACAATTTCCAATTTTTGTGATATTTCATGAGAATTTAACAAAGGTTCGCCTCAAATAAAAGGTTAAAACCTGCACATATGCAATCAAGTTAAGATTAACTTACTAAAAGCATCTCTAGTAGGGCATGGGTTTTAGGATGGGGAGCTTCGAAAAAAACGGAAACGTTGATTCCTCCCACTCTTTCAGCAGTTGAGTGGGCGGAATTGGCCCATTTTTTAAAAAAGAAATATTGCGTGAAGTTGTTTATTTTGCTAAATGATTTTATGAAAACTGTTTATACATTTTCATAATTAATACTTTGAAAAGAATAATTTTATGTGTTTTTAAAAAGCCATTTAGCCTAAACGGTTTTCTGAAAACCATTTAAGTCCTGAAATTTTTCTCTGTTCTCACGTTCAAACTCGCACAACTCGCACCGCTAGAGCGCAAAGAGGATAAAATAAGCGGGAATACTCCCCCATTTTTCATCTCCAGCCACGGCTGGAGATGTTTTAATGTGATCGTTGGCGTACAAAAAGACAAAAATAGATTGTGTAAATTTACCGCAAGACAAGAGAACTACGGTACCTTAAGATTAACTACTTCAACACTTTTCATGTGATCGTTGGCTCTCACATTCTTCTCATCCTCGCCAAACCACTTTGATGTGATTGCAGACATCGATGCATTAATAAAACTTGCTCCTGCTTCATTTTCTATTGCTTTGGCTAGCATTGTTTTTCCAGTTTCAGGAGGTCCAAACAATAAAATTCCCCTGCATGGTTTGAGGAGACCACCCTTAAATAGATCAGGTCTACGAAGTGGAAGCATTACAAGTTCTTGTAGTGATTCTTTGATGTCATCTAAGGCTCCTATATCGCCAAATGTTACACCAATTTCATTAACAGGGATGACTTCAGGTCTAATGCGTTTTTCGAATTCATTGTTTGGGGCAACTTCCTGTACACAAAGAAGGATCTCATGATCTATCTAAGATAAAGAGGTTAAACTATATAATCCATACTAACATGAAGTAGTGAGCTACATTAACATTTCTATCCAAGCCAAAGCGAAGTTCCACTGCCTCACCATCTACACTTCACCAATCACTGCTGCAGTAATACTACCACCTACTGCCATCCAGTCCACTTCGGAGCAAACCATACTATAACTATGCACATATCTGTAAAAACTATGCAACTTGTGCACAGCATCAACCCCTCACCGTTCCAATTGCCTTGCCACTCTCTGTTCAACATCTACACTTCTACAACTACCACTACAGACTATAACACTACATAAATCAACAAACTTCCAATCAATTCCAACACTACATACCATAACGATAACACTACATAACAACTATGCTCTACCTACCACCCCAAACTACATAACTAGTGCATATCACCTCTACTCTGCCATCGCCTGTGCACATACACTTGACCAGTTACTACAAACTCCAACATCATCCAATATCCACTGTCCTCTACAACAACACCTTCCCACTGCCTTCAACAACTCCATTATCACTGCTGCATCACTGTTGTGACGCCCCACCTCTATACCCACGCTAGCCAAGAACATTACGGTGAATGTTGTCAACTAGCATGGAGAATAAGGCTGTTGAGGAGCGACCATCCGTGTAATTGCTTTGCGCGAGCATCGATATGTCAGGTAGTATAACATGCATTTCTTTATTAAGTGGGAAATCCGACATACCGACACAAACTCAAAGCTACTACACAGTGGCTATAATATCTTCAGAAACAAATATAGAAAAAAAGTAACATAAATAAGTCATAGAAAATTCATATCACAAAGGTGGAAATAGATATGAATATTACACTAGGAAGTGTACATCAGAGTAGTGGTCTAAAAAGATCCACAATATCACAAAAGAATAGTTACACGAACTACACAAAAGAATAAGTATACATTATGGAGTCTATATCTCAAATGTATACAACAAAAACTACTAATCTAAGTAGTTAACCAAAAGTCAAGGAGGTCATCCCGGATGTAAAGTCAAGCAGAAGCACCTGTAACATCTCGGTCTGACCCGAGTATTATTTAATAAGAAAATAATAAACGGATCAGTCTAGCTATAAATATCAGATGACATGATAAAAATTGAAAGATATGACATGCGCATATAATAACCATAATAACATACTATAGCAAGCATGTAAATGATAATCGATAATAGGTTGATCAATATCACAAAAATCTTCTCAAAGATAGAAAGGAATGTCATACTCTATATCTCCTTCACAAAAATCATAAATATTGACAATTATATCAATGCCAATCACAAAAGTCAATGACACACAAATTCACCAATGCACAAATATTGATAGAACCTATCAATGAAAATCACGAAAATTGGTGAAGCACAAATTCTAGAAATCATCAATAGAAATCCAGAAATCACAAAAAGGGGGAAGGCCCATCACAAACGGGAGCATAAAGCTGACCAACACGTGTATCACAAATGGAACGCTAATTCCGTGGTTGCTAACCATCACAAATTGAGCCGAGGCTCCACAAATGGCTCGAAGACCATGGGTTGCTACCCTACCAATTTGAGTCGAAACTCCACAAAACGGGGTTTAGTCTCCCTCGTAGACAAAGAGACATCGCACATTGCTAGTCTAAATCACAAAAATGATCATCATTGATTATCAAGAAGTGTCAATTACACTAAGTTAGTAAATATAAAAGTTTAGCTTCATGTCCCATAACCACTTGCTTAACTCAAATATTTACGAACAAATTGTAGATCGCCACTAGAAAATTGTCACAAGAGATTCAATCGAACAAGTCCAAGAATTAACCAACGAAGTAAACGCAAGCGTTTCATACCACTTGTTTTACTAAGCCGTTTAATTAGGTTTCTCATCTGAATGAGGTAAAGGTTTGTATATACTAGTAGGTTGGAAAACGGTTTAAGAAACGAGCTTTGTAATAAAATAGTGTTGAAATTATTTGAAGAAAGAGTTTTGATATTTACTATTAGTATAGAAACCTTTATATTTTTAAAGTGACAAATCACAAACATGATTGTAGAAACAATCAATCATAAAAATTCACATACGAAGACGTGAATAAAATCCAAAGAAATCGATACAGGATCCATCGAAATGGATATTCAAGAATCCCTAAAAAGGAGTCATCAAGGTCATAATAGATGATAACGACAAATAGGAAACAACACGAATCGATTAAAGTTGGAAATTCAAACAATTAGGCGAAGTAGGCAAAATTGCAACAGGTCGGTCGGCCGGCTACAGTACTCGGTCGACCGAACCCTGTTCTTAAAATTCCTTGGGAAGAAGGTCGGTCGGCCGAACCCTGTAGTTGGTCGACCGGACCATAAACAGAGAAGTGCTTATGCACTTGGAAGCAGGTCGGTCGGCCGGCAGCAGGGCTCGGTCGACCGGACTTGTTGCCAGTCTCTTCCCAGCCCATCCAAATGAGGTCCAACCTCGACCAAATTGCATTCGCTCGAGCAACGGCACAAAGGGTTTATGCCAATTGATTACCCGGCCCTATAAGCTCTTCGATGCATAACCAAAACACATTCAAACATCAAACTTAGGATTTTTAAAGATTTGAACACAAAACACTAAAAATTGGAATATTCACCAATTCAATCCAAACCAAAAGCAATTGCACAAGAATAAGTGTTAGGAATTCATACCTAACAATCGGAGATAAACATAGACTAAGATGTGAGATAAAAATCTCACCTTTGAACCCAAACGATTGAAAAGGAAGCTTAGAAGCAAAGGAGAATCAACCACTCTTCAAATCCAACTCAAGAATCTTGATTCTAAGCTTTAAAAGAAGAACATTCCCAAAGTTAGGTTTAGGAATTTCTGAAATTGATAAGAGAATGAGTTGGAGAAGAAGAAGAGAAGCTTACCAATGGGTTCTTCTATTAGTTTGGAGCTAGAGTTTGATTTGCAAAAGAAAACTAGGGCTTGGAGTTTTAATTTCCTCTTCCACTCTCCATTAATATAAAAGCTTGAGTATTAGGAAATGAGGAATGAAGTAATGAAGAGGAGAAGGGGTTCGGACTGAATACATAAGTGGGGTTATTGGGCTCAGCCCAAACCACAGCCCTAAGTAAAAACTAGCAAAAATCAACTTACTCCAAACATATCGAAGCTTATACTCAAGAAGGTCGCAAACGGCATTTTAAACTCAATGGGAGTGGTCCCGAGTCCTAATTCGACCGTATGCAAAAAGTAGCTTTTCGGACTAAATTTCGAGTATCGATAAAATATTTAAATAAAAATTTAAATATAAAGTCGACAAATATGCGGGTTGTTACAGACTCCCCTCCTTAAAGAAATTGCGTCCCCGCAATATTTAAGAAGAAAATATAAAGTAACAACCATAAAAGCATATTCAATACAAAAGAAATTTGAAATAAAAGGTTCACCTTCAAAAGCATGGGAAAATAAGTCCGGGTGTGATCGCTTGATGAACTCCCTAGACTCCCAAGAACAATCCTTAGGATTTGAAGACCATTGAACTTTCACAAGCGGGACATCCTTATTTCGAAGTCGTTTGACCTCCGAAGCAATAATTCGAACAGGATGCTGCTCATAAGTTAAATTAGGCGAAACTTCAATTTTTTCCACAACACCGGGCTCAAGAATAGAATCGGAATCTCGAAGGCACTTTCGTAATTGAGAAACGTGAAACACGTCACGAATAGCAGAAAACTGAGTCGGTAATGATAGGTGATAAGCCATGGAACCAATACGTTCAGTGATAGGAAATGGCCCAATATATCGAGGTGCCAATTTTCCCGATCGGCTGAAACGTACAACACCTTTTATAGGTGAAACACGAATAAAAACAAGATCTCCCACAGAAAATTCTAATCTCCTTCTCCGGTTATCGGCATAGGATTTTTGTCTACTCTGGGCTTCTTTCATTCTATGTCGAATAAGGTCAATTCTATCTGTGGAATCCCGAATAAAATCTGGACCTAAAACCAGCTTCTCACCGGCCTCAAGCCAACAAGAAGGAGATCGGCATGGCCTTCCATAGAGTGCCTCGAAAGGTGTCATACCAATACTAGATTGGAAGCTATTATTATAGGAAAATTCAACAAGGGCAATATGATCTTCCCAACTTCCACCGAAATCAAGCACACAAGAACGAAAAAGATTTTCAAGAGTTTGATTCACACGCTCAGTTTGTCCATCGGACTGGGGATGATAAGCGGTGCTAAAATTAAGCTTCGTTCCTAAAGCTTTTTGAAGACTCTTCCAAAATCCACTAGTAAACAATGGATCACGATCACTAACAATAGAAGTAGGAACTCCATGCAATTTAACAATTTCTTTAACAAAGAGTTTGGCCAAAAGAGGAACGGTTTGGTTAGATCGAATGGGAATAAAATGGGTGGATTTAGTAAGCCTATCAACGATCACCCATAAGCTATCATGACCCGAACGAGAACGGGGAAGGCCATTGATAAAATCCATGGAAATTTGATCCCACATCCAAATTGGAATTTCTAAAGGTTGCAATAACCCACCGGACCTTTGATGTTCGGCCTTAATGAGTTGGCAAGTCATGCAACACTTAACAAAGTTAGCAATATCAGACTTCATTCCCTCCCAATAATAAAGCGGCTTCATATCTACGTACATTTTACTACTTCCGGGATGAATGGTAAATTTAGAACGATGTGAATCTTCTAAAATATATTTACGAAGATCACTAATATTTGGTACGATAAGTCTACCAAATTTCCGAATGCCGCCACGAGAATCGATATCAAAGTCTTTCCAACCTTCAATACCAATTTTATCCTTAATATTTTGGCCAAGAAGAGCCAAGTCGGGATCTAGCCTTTGAGCTTCAAGAATGCGGTCTAAAAGAGAAGGATGTGCCTCAAGGCTACATAAAACAAGAGATGAACATAAATCGAAAACACGATCTTGAATCTCACAAGTGGATAAAATCTCGAGATCATTCCATTCGGATATCATCATAGAAACAACAGCTTGTTGTTTACGGCTAAGAGCATCGGCGACACGATTACCCTTACCGGGAGTATAAAGGATATCAAGATCATAAGGAGCAAGGAACTCGAGCCAACGTTGTTGACGCAAATTAAGTTCCTTTTGAGAGAATAAATACTTCAAGGACTTATGATTGGTATAAAGAATAAATTTCTCTCCTAAAAGATAATGACGCCAAATCCGAAGAGCAAAAACAATAGCTGTGAGTTATAAATCATGTGTGGCATATCTAGTCTCGGCAGGCTTTAATTGCCTAGAAGCATAAGCAATAACACGTTCTTTTTGCATAAGAACGGCACCCAAACCAACGCGACTAGCATCGGTATAAACAACGAAATCTTGATTCCCCTCGGGAATAACAAGAATAGGAGCATCAGAAAGAAGTTCCTTTAGTTTCTGAAAAGAAGTTTCACATTTGTCCGACCAAATGTATTTAACACCTTTCTTCATTAAGCTAGTGAGAGGCACGAAAATCTTAGAAAAGTCTTTGATAAAACGGCGGTAATAACCCGCCAATCCAAGAAAACTACGAATCTCTGTCACACTCTCCGGTCTCTTCCAATCTTGAATCGCTTCAATCTTTGAAGGATCCATAGAAATTCCGGATTCAGAAATAATGTGACCGAGAAACTTCACACGAGACTGCCAAAAGTGGCATTTAGAAAACTTTTCTTTTAATTGATTACTCCTAAGAGTTTCCAACACAATCCGAAGATGCTTTTCATGCTCCTCCTCGGTTTTTGAATACACAAGAATATCATCAATAAAGATGAGAACAAACAGGTCGAGGAAGTCTTTGAAAAATCTATTCATAAGGTCAACGAAATAAGCTGGGGCATTCGTCAACCCAAATGGCATAACAAGCCATTCATAAGATCGATAACGAGTACGGAACGATGTCAAAGGAATACTATCCTCAACAATACGAAGCAGATGAAAACCGGTAGCCAAGTCCAACTGTGAAAAGACTTTAGCACCACTAAGCTGATCGAATAGATCATCAATCCACGGTAAAGGATATTTATTTTTGATAGTAAGATCATTAAGCTTGCGGTAGTCAACGCAAAGCCTAAGTGTACCAACGGATTTCTTCACAAAAATAGCTGAAGCTCCCCAAGGCGAGGAACTAGAGCGAATAAATTGCTTCGTCTCCAATTCAGATAATTGTTTACGCATCTCCTTGTTTTCTTTATTGGACATACGATAAGGAGGACGAGTGATAGGTTGAGCTCCAGGAATGAGATTAATTCTGAACTCAATTGCTCGCTTAGGCGGTAATCCTAAAACGGGCTCAAATATGTCGGAAAATTCACAAACAACATGAATAAGAGAAAAATATCTTCCTCATCATCATTATCGTCATCACGAGGATTTAAGGAAAATAAAGATGCAACCAAGCTGGAATCTGAATCTTTAAGATTAATAGAAATCTGCTTAACAGATTGAGGATGTCGAAGATGAATAGTCCGCTCAGGACATAGGATATGGGCTTCATAACGGTTAAGCCAATCCATTCCCAAAATCATTCCAAAGCCTAAATAACGCATGACATGCAAATCGGCTAGGATAGAAAAATCACACAAAATAATCTTGACATCTTTACACAATAAACTGATTGTTACGGATCCACCAACCGGATTCGCAATTCTCAAACAAGTCTTTAAACACATAACATCCAAAGAAAAAGTATCAACGAGTTCTTTTGAAATAAAAGAATGGGATGCACCCGTATCAAAAAGAACACGAATAGGATGATCACGAAACACAATAATGCCATCAAGGATAGTATGAGGAATACCTTGACCACGAGATGTGTTGCCAGGGGCTTGGGCAACATTAATCTTTCCCTCCTTCCTGCCCTGAAGCTTGGGGCATGAAGATATAACATGACCAGGACCTTTGCAGTAGCGGCAAGAGAGAGACTTTGGGCACTTGTTCGCGTAATGGTCCTTCGAACCACAGTTATAGCATTCCCCACGACCAAAGGAAGAAGTCTTTGCCACTAGGGTTGCTTGCTTCCCCTTTTTGTTGGGATAAGGGCCTTTGAATTTACTGGGCCTTTTCTTGTTTTTGTTGAAGTTTGATTTGGAACCCACCACTTCAACATCATTTTCCCTATCCGCCTCTTCAAGACGAAGAGCGATATCAATGAGTTGGTCAAAAGGAACTTCTAATTTTAGAAGTAATGGCTTCTTGAGATTTTTGTTTAAGCCATAGACGAACCTCTGGTTCTTCTTCAATGGGATGTTGATGTATTCAACTCCGTATTTGGAGAGAGATTCAAAAGACGCGACATTGTCAGTCACGGAAGATTCACCTTGAACAAGGTCAATAAAACGGCGAGCCAAAGTCACCTTCTCGGCTTCTGATACGAATTTTAACTCGAAGCGCTCTCGGAATTTCTCCCAAGTGAGATACGCTTCATTTATTTCAGAAATCAGAAGCTCGTACCAGTCTAATGCTCTTTCTTGGAGCATACTAGAAGCCACCTGAACTTGGTGAAGATCAATGAGGTTCATGCGAGAAAAGATTCGATCGCATGTCCTTAACCAAGCCTGGACTTCAATAATAGTTTCGGAACCTTTAAATGGCTTCCCACCCAAATTAGTGTAGTCGTTGCACAGACGTGCAAATCCAGATTTAGGGTGAGTAGGTTCCGGATTAGAACCAGCTGCTTGAGCATTCGTGACAAGGTCAAGAAGTTGCTGAGTAGTCATAAAAACTCCATCTTGGGGTGTAGCACTAGATGGTTTAGCTCTGGGACGACCAGGTCTAACCATTTCTCTTCTTCAAGAAAGAAATAAAGAAGAAGAAAAAGTTATTCTCAAGATAAATTTCAAGCAATTCTTGATAGATAAAACAAGGAATCATAAAGAAAATAGGATGAATCGGTACGAAGACTCGAATTAAATCCTAAAGCACGACTTCTAAGAAAGACTTAGGACGATGATCCTTGTTAGAATATTCCATATTGTTCCGAAGTTTGGCTCTGATACCAAGCTGTGACGCCCCACCTCTATACCCACGCTAGTCATGAACATTACGGTGAATGCTGTCAACTAGCACGGAGAATAAGGCTGTTGAGGAGTGACCATCCGTGTAATTGCTTTGCGCGAGCATCGATATGTCAGATAGTATAACATGCATTTCTTTATCAAGAGGGAAATCCGACATACCGACACAAACTCAAAGCTACTACACAGTGGCTATAATATATTCAGAAACAAATATAGAAATAAACATAACATAAATCAGTCACAGACAATTCATATCACAAAGGCGGAAATAGATATGAATATTACACTAGGAAGTGTACATCAAAGTAGTGGTCTAAAAAGATCCACAGTATCACAAAAGAATAGTTACACGAACTACACAAAAGAATAAGTATACATTATGGAGTCTATATCTCAAATGTATACAACAAAAACTACTAATCTAAGTAGTTAACCAAAAGTCAAGGAGGTCATCCCGGATGTAAAGTCAAGCAGAAGCACCTGTAACATCTCGGTCTGACCCGAGTATTATTTAATAAGAAAATAATAAACGGATCAGTCTAGCTATAAATATCAGATGACATGATAAAAATTGAAAGATATGACATGCGCATATAATAACCATAATAACATACTATAGCAAGCATGTAAATGATAATCGATAATAGGTTGATCAATATCACAAAAATCTTCTCAAAGATAGAAAGGAATGTCATACTCTATATCTCCTTCACAAAAATCATAAATATTGACAATTATATCAATGCCAATCACAAAAGTCAATGACACACAAATTCACCAATGCACAAATATTGATAGAACCTATCAATGAAAATCACGAAAATTGGTGAAGCACAAATTCTAGAAATCATCAATAGAAATCCAGAAATCACAAAAAGGGGGAAGGCCTATCACATACGGGAGCATAAAGCTCACCAACACGAGTATCACAAACGGAACGCTAATTCCACAGTTGCTAACCATCACAAATTGAGCCGAAGCTCCACAAACAGCCCGAAGACCATGAGTTGCTACCCCACCAATTTGAGTCGAAACTCCACAAAACGGGGTTTAGTCTCCCTCGTAGACAAAGAGACATCGCACATTGCTAGTCTAAATCACAAAAATAATCATCATTGATCATCAAGAAGTGTCAATTACACTAAGTTAGTAAATATAAAAGTTTAGCTTCATGTCCCATAACCACTTGCTTAACTCAAATATTTACGAACAAATTGTAGATCTCCACTAGAAAATTGTCACAAGAGATTCAATCGAACAAGTCCAAGAATTAACCAACGAAGTAAACGCAAGCGTTTCATACCACTTGTTTTACTAAGCCGTTTAATTAGATTTCTCATCCGAATGAGGTAAAGGTTTGTATATACTAGTAGGTTGGAAAACGGTTTAAGAAACAAGCTTTGTAATAAAATAGTGTTGAAATTATTTGAAGAAAGTGTTTTGATATTTAATATTAGTATAGAAACCTTTATATTTTTAAAGTGACAAATCACAAACATGATTGTAGAAACAATCAATCACAAAAATTCACATACGAAGACGTGAAAAAAATCCAAAGAAATCGATACAGGATCCATCGAAATGGATATTCAAGAATCCCTAAAAAGGAGTCATCAAGGTCATAATAGATGATAACGACAAATAGGAAACAATACGAATCGATTAAAGTTGGAAATTCAAACAATTAGGCGAAATAGGCAAAATTGCAACAGATCGGTCGGCCGGCAACAGTACTCGGTCGACCGGACCCTGTTCTTAAAATTGCTCGGGAAGCAGGTCGTTCGGCCGAACCCTACAGTTGGTCGACCGGACCATAAACAGAGAAGTGCTTATGCACTTGGAAGCAGGTCGGCCGGCCGACAGCAGGGCTCGGTCGACCGGACCTGTTGCCAGTCTCTTCCCAGCCCATCCAAATGAGGTCCAACCTCGACCAAATTGCATTCGCTCGAGCAACGGCGCAAAGGGTTTATGCCAATCGACTACCCGGCCCTATAAGCTCTTCGATGCATAACCAAAACACATTCAAACATCAAAGTTAGGAATTTTAAAGATTTGAACCCAAAACACTAAAAATTGGAATATTCACCAATTCAATCCAAACCAAAAGCAATTGCACAAGAATAAGCGTTAGGAATTCATACCTAACAATCGGAGATAAACATAGACTAAGATGTGAGATAAAATTCTCACATTTGAACCCAAACGATTGAAAAGGAAGCTTAGAAGCAAAGGAGAATCAACCATTCTTCAAATCCAACTCAAGAAGCTTGATTCTAAGCTTTAAAATAAGAACATTCCCAAAGTTAGGTTTAGGAATTTCTGAAATCGATAAGAGAATGAGTTGGAGAAGAAGAAGAGAAGCTTACCAATGGGTTCTTCTATTAGTTTGGAGCTAGCGTTTGATTTGCAAAAGAAAACTAGGGCTTGGAGTTTTACTTTCCTCTTCCACTCTCCATTAATATAAAAGCTTGAGTATTAGGAAATGAGGAATGAAGTAATGAAGAGGAGAAGGGGTTGGGACTGAATACATAAGTGGGGTTATTGGGCTCAGCCCAAACCAAAGCCCTAAGTAAAAAGTAGCAAAAATCAACTTACTCCAAACATATCGAAGCTTATACTCAAAAAGGTCGCGAACGGCATTTTAAACTCAATGTGAGTGGTCCCGAGTCCTAATTCGACCGTATGCAAAAAGTAGCTTTTCGGACTAAATTCCGAGTATCGATAAAATATTTAAATAAAATATTTAAATATAAAATCGACAAATATGCGGGTTGTTACAACTGCCTTCATCCACTGCCTTGCTCCATCCCATCACAACAATCAACCGTTCAGACCATCCTTCTACAACTCCATTTACTGCCTCTGCCTTACAGTGCATCATCAACATCCCCTGTACTGCCTCTTTTCCATCCATCATTCACCTTCAACTCATGACCAATTACATCAACTGAATCCACCTGACAGCAACTACATATCCACAACAATCAACCATCCTCCTTTGCTTGCGCATCAACTAGCCTCCACCATCCACTGCCAAAACAGTTCCACCACCATCCACCAATTGTGCAACCTTTCACACTAGTAACATTGTCTCCATAACTCACAACAGTAATTGATTGAATAAAAAAGTCTTAAAACTTTAAGTATACTTTGACTAAATAAATTTTGTGAAATCAAAACTGTTGTCATTGTTCCTTGGCTAGTTCGAAGAGAACTTTCTGACTGTTATCACGCTTCCGTTGATATTCATCTTTAGAATCTGATCGTTATGAAATATCAGGTTCACAAAGTACTCTTTCGTGAGCACAATCCTTCCATAAATCGGCAGTTGCCCTCTTCTTTCTTCCATCATCATGTTCTGTATGCAGGTGTTCCATCTCCTGCGCATTTTTAAGTAAACAAAAGAAATATTATAAGGTTAAAGCTTAATATAATTTATGAATTGGTTTACCGAGAAGAAGATAATTACCTATTGAAAAACTCCAGAATGTCACATTTTCCTAGACTAGAACCATCGCAAGTGAAGAACAATGACCTTATATCCACAGTGTTAGGACCAACCCTTCTGCAGTATTCTTGGCTCAAATCAACATTATCGGTGTCAAGGTCGAAAATAATGGTTCCGACTGCAGCCAATATATAACATATCGTTCTTGCCACGACGTCTCTGTTGAAATGAAAGAAGCGAAGGTTCGGTTCTTCTTTTGCAAGAAACGACCACTTCCTAATCTCAACATCACCCAGAATCGCGACCTTCATAGAATAAGCACCACGTGTTTTGCAAACCGCCCGCCATCGGTTTCCCAATTCGAACCACCCTCAACGGGCATGAAATCATCCACTCGAACTCGAACTAACGTCAAACCCATAATGAATCGAACCGCTTTCACCAATTAGTGTGGCCGAATCAAGAAAATTGGTTGAATTGTCAAAGTTTGATTGAATTGTGAAATTGGGGCTAATCGTGAAAGTTTGATTTCGATTTTTTTATAAGCTTTCTGATTATATAAACAAGTATGTGTGTAGTTGTTTTCCAGGAGGAGAAGAATTTTTTTTTTGGGAGTGGGTTATTGGGGAGGAAGGAGTACATTTGTCCAAAGTAGTAATTTGGATCCAATTTTTCATTATTTTCCGCCTAAATTTCATATTGCCATCAACATGTAGTTGCATCGGTTGACTTCAAAACCGAAGCGACTAAAATTATTTGCATCGGCTGTTGGTGAGAACTGATGCAAATTTGATTTTTTTTTATTACCTATTGTTTTTCACGTACCAATTGCATCGGTTATTAAGATAGAACTGATGCAAATAGTTCTATTTGCATCGGTTTTTACTTCAACCGATGCAAATGAGGCGAAGCAATATACACTTTTTGTACTGGTGAACTATTGGATTTTGGGAAAGTTAAACTGTTTAAATGAATTTGAAGTTTAATTTGAACAAATGGTTTTGAAAAGTTAATGGATTCTGTAACTTTCTTACTTGGTAATTTCGAGGACGGAATTCCTTTAAGAGAGAAAGTTTTTAACGACCCTGAATTTCTGTCATTTGAAATTCGTATATTTAATTGATTTTAAATATTAACAAGTAATATTTTTAAGTCGAATAAATTAAATTTTGAATATGAGGATTTAATTGGATAATTAAATCGATAATTTAATATTTGGAATTACAGAAATAATTAGAAATTTGGGTTAATGTGATTAAAATTTATTTGCGAAATTTTATTAAATCGGGTTGGAGTTAGAATGATGTTATAGAACTTTAAAATTAAATTAAAAGTTAATTTGTGAAAATTGAATATTTTAATATTTAATTAACGAGTTAAAATAGCCATTTTTCAAACAGTCTCGGATTTCGACGAAACCAGTTTCATCGGATCCGTAATGTTATATTATTGTGTGGTTTCAAATTTCGTGTCAATCGGACTTACGGTTTGCCCGGGACAAGCTAAAACGCACAGAAATCGATTCGAATGAATTTTGAATTTAAATAGTCGATTCAAAAACATATCTTTGAAATTTGATCGGATTGGCTCCCGATATATATTCCATTGCGTCCGGAATGGGGGTAAAACATTATAAACGCCAGGCGGCACACTGGAAAATTTCGAGTGAATAGTGTTTTTGGCGAATTTTCTATAAAAGGACCCCCCCTCCCCCCGCTCATTTCCATTTGAAAATAAAATTGAAACCCTAACCCTAGCCGCCAGTTATCATCAATGGCTGATATCTTCCTTTCCTCTTTGATTTCTTCGAATTCGTCAACCAATTCAAAAACTTATCAACTACAAAATTTTAGAGAGCATTGAGCTCTATAAATCTAATGGTGAAAATTGGCTATCATCGATCGGAGGAGGAGCTTTATGGCCCGTTCTCTACATATTTGGACGCGTTTTTCGAAAGCAAGGGGGGTCGAGCTCGAAGTGTTGTTGGCCGATGGTGGTGCTCGAGTAGTGCTTCGACGTGGCGCAAGTTGATCGTTGCATAGTTCATCCAAGATGCCACGAAAATTCATGAAAGGAGGCGGCTCTATGGGTTCAAACACGTTCGTGAATAGCCTGGAACGATATTGGGAAGAAACATAAGTGCGGCTCTGATCTTGGGGAAGTTGAAATCAACGGCCAGAAATTTAGGTTATAAAATTGAAAAGAAAATTGTAAATTATATTATATTATAATTTGTATAAACTTT
Source organism: Allium cepa (assembly GCA_030765085.1). Lineage (NCBI taxonomy): Eukaryota > Viridiplantae > Streptophyta > Magnoliopsida > Asparagales > Amaryllidaceae > Allium > Allium cepa. The sequence continues at coordinate 758,191,366 of CM060937.1, read as the reverse complement.
AAACTATCATAACATTTTCATATGAGGTAGAAAACGCACGAAACGAATTGCGTTGCCTTTGTTTTGTCGAACACTACGCAATGGAGCTGGTTTGGAGTCGTTTGGAGCTAGTGATAATTTCGGGTAAAATTAAACGCTTGTTTAATTTTATTCGAAATAAAACGCTACAACTGTTATCGGAAACTCAAGGTGAGAACTTCTCACTCAATCGAATTGTTTCGATTTAAATTTTAAATAATTAGATTTAAAATTGCTTGATTGTATGCTTGGATGATAAATTATTATCTATTGTTTTGAAAATAGACCCTATACGCCGCATATTAAGCGGAGGTTATTTATTAAACACATACTGCGATATTCCACCTTGAAGTGGAATTGGTATTATATATGTACTTGGAGTTGGTTTCCCACATTATATAGCGGATGAGATCCTATTGCGCAGCATAATAGTGGAAAATATTATATATAAACCCATGTACCGCGATATTCCGTCTTGAAACGGGATTGGTATTATGCTAACATCTGTGGATGCAGGGAAACAGGTTGGAGGGATCCAACTGGATTCCTCACCATTATTTATTTGATTACAGATATTGTGATATGTGTTGATTATCATATGATGATATGTGATGTTTTGGATGTCGTGATTGATTACTTGGTGTTGTTGCGTCGTTGGGCCTATTTTGAAGTTTTAAAAATGTTAAAGGAACGATTTCTAATTTAAAAGGATTTTTAAAGTGATTTTTGAAAGTATACGTTTTATCGAATTTTGGAATTGATTCATTTTAAATAAATAAACGTTATAATATCTATGTTATAAAAATTATGGGTTTTGTGAAATAAAGCCAGAATAGGATTTTTTTTGAATATGAAATGAACTATTGAGTAAAATAGTATAAATGGAGATTTTTGAATTTATTATAAACGGTTTATAAATAAGATTTATAAAATGGAATTTTTATAAATCAGAATAATGGAGTTTTAATAGAGTCTTTATAAATGTAAAAAGGGAATTATAAATGAATCTTATAAATAATAAGATTTATAATTTGTGAAATTTCAAAAGAATGATTTTTTAAATAAATGAATTATAAGTATTTAACTTATAATATGGATTTTTGGTATATAATTGAGTTATAAATTGAATTTATAAGTTGAAGTTTTTATAAAATATATAAATGTGAATTTATAAACGTTGTTTTATAAATCCGAAATTGACTTATTTTGATAAGTCAATTATTAAAGATTATTAAAGAAGATTATTCACGATTTTGCATAGTGGTTAATCCTTTAAAATAAAATGTGTAGAAATGATGAATTTGGTTAACGAAGTATATTTACGATTTTGGACAGTGAATAATATATTAAAGAAATGTTTTGGTAAAGTGATGTTTTAAATAGAATTAAACGATTTAAAGATGTTTTAAAATGTATTAAGTATCGAAACCATAGATTTTAACATTCATTATTGAAATAGACGTTTTCGAGAAATAAGGAAATGGTGGACTATAACACTGTTGTTATAGTAAATGCTTTTCAGAAGGAAATGTTTTTATATAGTATTGGGATTTATATATCTACCTTAATTTCGAATCCCTATACTAGTGATTTTGGATTGTCATAACGATGTTTTACGCAACATTCGTTTTGACTCAAATGAATGTGTTTAAGAGAACGTTTTCCTTAAAGAATAGAATATATACTTAATTATGATTTAAGTACATTGAATATTTTCCAAATATTGAAAATAAATAGATTTCTGAATTACTTATTATTAAATAAGTATGGAAATGTTTCCAATACGAAGTGAAATATTTTGAGATTTATATCTTTTTAAGATAAATTGAAAGTGAATATTTGAAATCGATTTGAAAATCGTATACCAGTGGATATTTGGAAATTTAAATTCACCATGGAACTTATAAAGGAATGGGAAATTTGTTTAAAAATTAACATGGATTTATTTTTGAACTATGGAAATAAATTTACTGATTTGGAACGTAAATTTGAAGTAAATCGGTAAGGATTTATTTAATTGGTTTAAATGAACCATTTTGAAATGAAAATGGATAAATATTTGGAAATGTTTCCGCTTAAGGAAAATGATTTGAAATTTGTTTTCAAAGGTTGTAAAGGTGAAAAGTGATTTGAAATTTGTTTTCAAATGGTTGAAGTGTGGAAATTATATCGTAAAGGTATTTTTGGGAAATAAATAATTTGGGGAATTATTTAAAATCAGGTGATTGTTGTGAATATTGGATTGATAGTTAAATGACCGACTATCAAGAATTGACCTTTAAATAGGTATTTGTTGTGACTTGTTTGAAAATTTGGATGCTACACCTATTTTTAAAATAATTACGCTCGTTATTCGGATTACCCATTCCGAATAGTGATACGTCGTAATGGATAGCATTTGAAGACCGGTGTTGAAGACCGGATATTTATGAAAACGGAAGGATTGCCGTCGAATGTCTCTACATCGGCTGATCTCCGATATAGAGATTTTATCACCCTTTGTGATAGGAATTCCGGTCGTGATTAATAAATATCCGGATTGCAAGGGCTTCTTTGGAAGTGCCTTTGGTTCCGTTCGATCCCGGAACGGACTTGTATGAATGTGTGTTTGACGTTACAATTTGAGAGGTAAAGCTGGTTTCTATCAAATATATTTCTGTTGGTGGCGGAGAATTTATTCTCTTAGCTTAACACCCTTCTCTGAGACATACGAGCTCAGAGGTTATGTAGTTGATGGTTACTAGTGATACATTCCCAATTTGGTAATGTGGCATACGAAGTGCTTCAGATCATTTGTTGATAAAAACATAACTTTTATGAAAAGCATAGCTTTGTGGACGAGACTTCGTCGGACCTCACACCCCGGTAATGGTCAAAACTGGAAAGATGCAGCAAGGTTTTAGGGAGTAGCGCCCCTTAGTGTATGTCATTTCCTTCTGGATAGAAGTGGTATCATGGTATGGAGCCCAGATACTTACTTATGTGAATGTCGCAAATATATATGACTTTGTGATTGATGTTGGTTGAGGATCCTCGGATAAAGGTTGTTACAACCGGGGGATGACATACGCGTGTCAGTAGTTACCTACTTTTGCAGAGGTCACCCGGCCTTGTGTTGGCAGAGATCCGGTTAGGTTCTCGGGGCGTCTTTCCAGAGGCGCACCCATGTGGAAATGGGAAGTTCCTTGGCCCGACCATTTGTTGGAAATCCAAAGAAACAATCCGAGCTTTGTACGGTTTTAGTTGTATAACCTACCATGGAATGTGGCGGTAACCTGCCATTGAACATGGTATCTACAGTAGGCATACGATAATGGTCGTATGTTGGCTAAGATTTATATCATACCTTCGAAATGTTTTTCCTACACTTTGCACTTATAGTAATAATATCAAAGAAAATTTCTCGTATCAAGCATGTTTGACTATGATAAGGAGAAATCTCCTCCGATTCTGCGTTTGCATTGTTTGTGTGTGCGGGAGGCCTTATGGTAGTCTCATTTTCTAAAAGCATTGTGGATCTACCTTAAAATATTTCTTTGTTTGTTTTAAAAAAAAAAAAGATAAACTGTTTAAGTTCTCACACCAGTCCCATGACTGACCTGGAGTTTATTGTTCTATTCCTAAACTCTGGGTCCCCACCAATTTTAACACGGGCAGTCTAGAGTCAGGTTATCAGGTCATTCTGGAATTGAGGAGTTGCTGTGGAGATCAGGAGCAAGCTGGATGGCTTGGCATATCAACTGGTATATAGTATTTCTTTTCCGCTATTTGTTGCTGTAAACTCTGATAATGTAATGTAATGTGATGTAATGTAATAACTGATATAGTTCTTTGTTTAAAGATTAGTCATTTATATATTATATGTTGTTCCGCTGCGAATTGTGAGATTCTGATATTGTTTTCTGTTGCTTCTTCTTTCTTTCTTCTTCTACCTCTTCTTCTTTCACCCTAACAATTTGGTTTTTCCGGCCTTCGATTGCTCGGCAGTTGATATAGTGGACGTATTAATGTCGATATTCGAAAGTCGAAAAGGTCGTATGTCACACTCTAGCACTTGAGTGCTCGGCACGTGAATACATTAGATGATATAGTGTCGACATTCGAGGTCGAAAAGGTCGGTCGTTACATAAGGACACGGTTTCAATAAAACATAGTTTGTAAAACCTACTTTATTAAGTTTAATTTTTTTAAACTTGTTTTAAATTATTTCTTCTTCATCCATGAGTGTGAACTCATTTTAAAAGTTTCATTTATCGATGCACTCCTTTACGAAAATACCTTTGATTTTGAAACTAATTTGTTTTAAGGAAACCTAAGAAATAAACTCCCGAATTTTATTTCAAAACCTTTTTGAAATGATATAATATATTTTAATTCATTTAGAATATACATATAGACCAAGTAACTCCAAAATGATACAAAGGAACCAAGTCCTACCAAATACTATCGTACACCCCCTTATCAAGAAGGATAATACTTAAGAGAAATGTTTACCATCCAAACACACTCTTACCCATTTTTAATCATTTTCAAGCCACTCGAAGTTGTTAACCTAAAAATATCTTCTCTTTCAAATCTATTTTGAAACAATACTATATATATTTCTTATAAATATATATATATACATATATATATAATAGCCTTAGCACTTTATTTACTAAAACCTGCCTTAGGTTCATCAGATTCGAACCTGTTTCGATCGTATAATGACAAAGTGAATAATTTACGAAGTGCATTACGTTGTTCTCCTAAGCGAACATTTGATCATTACTTAGAATCTTATACAGATCACCACAAAACTAACTAAGATTCATTCCCTGAATTATCCAAAGAAAATGTATTTTACCCAAAATTCTTTTCGATGATACTCACACTTATATACTATTATTACTTTTTCCAAAAATCATTTAAAGCCTTGCAAAGATACCTGAATTTAAATTTTGAAAAATCCACTTTAATTTTTAAGACACATCTTATACACCAAATTTATATGAAATTATCCTTATACAATAACTTTCTTTATTACGGTAACCCTTTTAACAAAGTAAACTTATTAAACCTACATTATTTACTAACGCATTATAGTCAAATTGTGAAAATGAATTCACAAAGTGTTCATATTTGATTTAACCAAACCAAAAATGTTCATAAACTGGTCGAGCATAAATAATAAGTTAACAAATGACGATAAATAAATTCATAATTTCCTAATAAACAATCACAAAAATAGCTATATTAATTTTTGAAAAGTACTCTTTTATATATGTAATATAAAATCAAGTTCAAATTATTTCATTTACCCAAAAAGGAACATGTAGGGGCAAGAGAAAACCCCCTATCATGCGTGAACCACAACAGCCAGATCTGATAGCAAACTCTTCGAACCAACAAATGATAGCTTTCCGGTCAACTCAATTCTGATTATTTCAGAAGTAAGCGAACGATATAAGAGTCCCAAGGGAACCTCAAACCAGCCGTTTAAGCGAGAGACATTTCATCAAAATGAGTCCTCCTAAGGGAACCTCAAACCACATGTAATCGCGAAGCTTTCACATACTTCCTAAGTCAAAAAAGGCCAAGATATCGGTAGTGGACAAAAACTCTATCTAATGTAAGTATATATTGCATATGGAAAATCAAACATCATATACTTATTACTATGTTTTGATTTCAACCCCGTACTATCTCTGGATTAATAATGAAGTCAGATAAGTTAGAGTATTACCCTTGCCTCGATGCACATTATTAAACTCTCATAGATAGAAACGAGCTTCCATACCTCGAAATTTAGTGTCAAGTATACGATGAATTATCTTCCATATACTTACTTAATTATGACCTATTTATAGAAATTAACCCTCTTATACTTATCACCCTTTCGATATTTCGACTTTTCTATTTCTCACCCAAAATTGAAGCCAAGTAAGTGAGGGCAATGGTTGCTCCTAACCTTGCATATACACTCAGATTCTAGATCTCACGGATAGAGAAAAGTCTATTCATCGATTTAGTGCTAGATATAAGATGACTTATTTTACATAAAAGTGTCAACATTAGAGCATTAATTATCATTTTTTATGTTACTTAATGGTATCGAAAAAGAAATCCCTTGCATAAAATAATGTCTTTTTAAAACAATCGGAAAACCAATTCTGTAAACTTACCTCTAGTCTCTGATTTCAAACTAGTTATTGGAAACATTTTCCAAAATCATTTATTTAAACATAGTTTGAAACTTGTATTTAAAACATCCCATTAAAGATGGTCGCTTTCTGAACAAAAACTTGACTTTGGAAACAAATCCTCTTCGTTTATAAATTTAAACATCTTGTTTAAATAACTTTAATTAATTCTTAACACAACACCAGAAGTGTCATTTTTTAAAGGTTATAACCGTTGGTAATTAACTTTCCAATGGTTATAACCATTGGCAGTAGGTACGTTATAATTTTTTTTACATATTTTGTAATGATGAATTACGGTTATAACCTACCGCTACTTTCATATTCTCAACCGTTATAACCGCTGGGAATTTTGGTAATTCCCAACGGTTATAACTGTTGATGATTATGGTTATAACCTACGTCTAATTTCATATAATCGTTGGTATTCCCAATGGTTATAACCGTTAGGAATTTTTAAATTCCTAATGGTTATACTGTTGGTAATTCCTCGCACACATAGACAAATAGCAAAATTGCCGACACTTATAAGTGTTGCAAATTTGGTATAGCTGAACCATAACTTATTCAGCATCTAATAGTATTTCATTCAACTATATATATACGAATTTATAACAATAGAAAACACGAAACTAAATTTCAAAACTAACATATCATCAAATTGTTAAAAAGCATCAGACGTACGAATTAGTACATATCAAATTCTACAAAATTCATTATGACAACTTCAAATTTCATCACTACAACATATCTAGAAGCTTACAAACAAGAATACGACACTTCGGCCAAACTACAAAACCACCATCAACCAACTCAGACAATGTATAATGACCATTTTGAGGTGCATCAAAAAGTGGCTCGTCCGGATTAAGAACATCCTCCGCCCAAACAACCTTTTCTCCATATCTAACCTTCAAAAACTGACTTAGAATCAGTGTGAGAACAACGTATCTATCCTTGTCATCAGCATTGGCAAGCCTTTTTGCTTTGTTTTAGTTCTGAAACTGAACTACATTGACTAAAATTTCATTATAATAAAGACTAAACATTTAGTAACTTTGGAAAAGTAGACTGAAACAATAAAAATCCATCAAATATCAGCATGTTGCTAAAGACTGTCGAAATATGTCAGGTGAATGATGATTTCCAAAACATAAAATAGAAAGTATGGCTTACAACTCCACAACGAAGATGAAGGTAGTTCAAAATATTAAAAGATAAATTTACAAGTCAAAAAAAAAAAGAACAAAAAAGAAAAAAGAAAAAGAATCCCAAAATTCAAAATCAACATGTTGAACCAATATATTCTAATTCAAAATCCCAAAATTCAACATCAATGAGTCAGCCAAAGAATATAATCATATTCGTGGCGCAAGTAGATATGATCAATTATTCTCAAAAGTTGACTGGATTTTTTAATAGCAAAGAGTATAAAAATACTTCACCCGCATGGCAATAAATACAAACTAGTATATTCTAATTTAGAAGCGCAGAAAAAACGAAAATTATTACTTGACTTTGAAGAAGGGCTATAACGATCCTGACTCGACCTTCAAAAATCGACACCGAATATGCTACCATATATTCAAATGTCGCATATCCAAACGTCGAACCTGGTTCGCCGGAGCTTATAACACAATTAAGTAAACAATATAGCGGAAGAAATAATGAATATCAATATACAACATCTGATACAACATCCTGATACAACAGATGATACAATAGATATCGATATACATCAGAGTTATGATACAATGAAATAGCAGCGGAACAATAACTCAAGATAGTCTTCAAGGAAGAACTCCAAAAACTGCAACTCCATCTCCGAGAACCAATCCAGAAATAGCTCGAACTCCCAATAAAGATGCACCAAGCTAAGCAAGGTCAGCCATATCCAAAGACTGAACTAACTCCAGATAATCTACTGAACCTAACTATCTGAAAAATCCAACTCTAGACTGCTCGTGTAGAAAATTTTGAGCATCCAGAGTTTAGGAAAGAAACAATAAACTCCGGATCAGTCATGGGACTGGTGTGAGCAACAAAAATAGTTTATCTTTAAAAACAAACAATGGGAGAATTTTAAAGTCAATTCGCAATGCTTTTAGAAAATGAAACTACCATTAGACCTCCCGCCACGCACACAATGCAAACGCAAAATTGGAGGAGATTTCTTCTTATGATAGTCAAACATGCTTAATAGGCAGAAAACTTCTTGGATATTATTATTATCAGTTCAAAGAGCAGAAAACCATTTCGAAAGTAGAATATAAATCTTAGCCAACATACGACCATTATCGTATGCCTACTATAGCTACCATCCAAACAATGGTGACCACCATAAGTGAATGACAGGTTCTACAACTAAAATCGTATAGGGTTTCGTATTAGATGGATGGATTTCCAACAAATGGTCAGGCTAAGGAATTTCCTACTGCCACATGGGATCGCCTCTGGCGGGACGCCCCGAAATCCTAACCGGATCTCTGCCAACACAAGGCCAGGTTAGCTCTGTAACTAGGTAACTACTACTCGAGCATGCCATCCCCCGGTCCCTTGGGACCTTTATCCGAGGTACCTCTAATCCAACAACATCACACAGTAATAAATGTATGGTGTCCACATGAGTAAGTATCTGGGCTCCATACCATGATACCACCCTTTTCCAGAAGGGAATGACACATCCTAAAGGGAGCGACCCTCATAACCTTGCCGCATCTTTCCTGTTTTGACCATTTCCGGAGAGTGAGGTCCTGATGCAGTCTCGTCCACAAAGCTACGCTTTATACAAAAGCCATGCTCTGATCACAAATGATCATCAACACACAGCAGCACTCAGCATGCCACACTACCAAATTGGGAGTATATCGCTAATAACCTTCAACTACAAAACCTCTAAGCTCGTACGTCTCAGAGAAGGGTGTTAAGCTAAGAGAATAAATTCTCTGCACCAACAGAAATGTATTTGAAAGAAATCTGCTTTATATCTCAAAATGTAATGTCGGACACGTAACCATACAAGTCTGTTCCGGGTTCGAACAGAACCGAAGGCACTTCCAAAGAAGCCCTTGCAATCCGGGTATTCACAATCCCGATCGGACTTCCCATCACTTAGGGAATCTCTGTACCCGAGCCATGGTGCAGAGAAAATCGACAGGTCATCCTATCATTCTCGCAAATACCCGGTCTTCAATGTTATCCATATACGTTATATCACTATTCAGAATGGGTCATATGACACAAAGGTCCTCCCCCGGCTAAACCGAATAACGAGCGCAATATTAAAAATCATATGGATAATGGGGTCTCAATTAAATCATAGCTTAAAGTCAAAACCTTTTATTTGAATGGTTAGAACAAATTACCATTTCCAATCTTTTAAAGAAAAAGATTCATTTCAACAACCTTCAATGGTTTAAACAAATTTCCACAATTTTAATCATTCAAACGAAAGATTTAATTCACAAAGTTCACCTGATTCACAAAGATTCATTTATGGATTTCAAAACAATTTCCATTTCAATTGGATTAACTCGTTAAATCTTTAAATCAAGAATTAACTTATAGCTTTCAAAATCCAATTAACTCGTTGAATCTTTAAATCAAAGATTCAACTTATAATTTCCAAAATTCGATTAATTTGTTTCCAAAGATTCATTCATAGCCTTTCAAAAACAATTCCACTTCAAGTTGGATTAACTCATTCGGTCTTTGAATCAAAGATTCATTTCATAGCTTTCAAAACATTTCAATTCCATTTCAAACTTGAAGCTTTTCAACACAATTTAGAAATCCTTTTTTTAAAATGAAAGCTATTATTATTTGAAAACAAGTAGTTTTCGTTTCGGAGAAATTCGATCTCATTTATACAAGTTAAATCTTTGGGTTAATTCAAATTCCCAAAAGAACAATACTTTAAAAAATGGTTTGACTCATATATAACTAGTATAATATCGTTAATCCCTAGTTTCAAATCATAGAATTCAATTTTAAATATTGAATTCAAATTTAAATCAAATATTTAAATCCCAAAACTTAATCAAGTTATTCAAATTAAATTTCATCTTTGAAATTCCATTTCTAAAGCTTTTCACTTTGATCCCAATCCATTTCCAAAACCATTTGGTTTTAAATATTTAACTTTTAAACTATTTCAAAATCTGTGACTTAATGGATTTCCCCGTGAAATCCATATTGATGTGTGTATAAGTGTGGTCCAGGGGTTTAACACAATAGTGCAACAGCAATCATCACATAACAAATCAAATACAACAATATATCTGATAAGCGATATAAACTATAACGCTTATCTTCATTCACAGATCACAATTATATATATATATATATATGTATGTATGTATATGTATGTATGTATGTATGTATACGTATATATCACAGATAATGAATTACATCATAGATAATTAATTTCATTACAGATCACAACTTAAATCAGGATATATCACAAAGCATCACATAACAGAATATCAAACAGTTCGACAATCAATAGAATTCAAACATTCATAAGTAAAATTTATTAATCAACCGATTAATTTAAATCATATTTATTACTTATGAATTACTAATCCTGGTTAATTAATATTAATAAATTATAAATCATTTTGTTTTCTTACTCTTTAATCATTTATTTACTAACCATTCATTAATAATTTAATTCGTCTTTAATTGTAATTCGCCAATTTTTTAATTTATTAAATAATCATCCTTTAATTATTAAATTTCCCATTTAATTAATTATTTTGAACAAATTAATTAACCCTTTGTAAGGACCCGATTCTTCGACTTCCGAAAATCGACATCAATACGTCCACTGTATCAACTGCCGAGCAATCAAATGCCGAAAAACCGATCACTTAGGGTTTAAGAAGAAGAAAAGATAAAAGAAGAGAGAAAGAAAAAGAAAACAACAGAAAGAAGCAACATAACAATATCAGAATCCCACAAACGCAGCGGAACAATATATAATAGATAAATGAATAATCTTTAAACAAAGAACTATATCAGTTATTACATTACATCATCAGAGTGTACAACAATATAACAGCGGAAAAGAAATACTATATACTAGTGAATACGCCATGCCATCCAGCTTGCCTCCAGCAACTCCTAAATTCCAGAATATCCAGATAAACCTGACTCTTGACTGTCCGTGTGGAAATTGGTGGGCACCCAGAGCTTAGGAAGGAAAACAATAAACTCCGAGTCAGTCATGTGACTTGTGTGAGACTAAAACAGTTTATCTTTAAAACAAAGAACAGGATAATTTTAAAATAGATTCGCAATGCTTTTTAGAAAATGAGACTACCATAAGGCTTCCCGCACACACACAATGCAAACACAGAATCGGAGGAGATTTCTCCTTATGATAGTCAAATATGCTTGATACGCATTAAAAATAAACATTTGATATTATTATTAGTGCATAGTGTAGGAAAATTATTTCGAAAGTAAAGATATAAATCTTAGCCAGCATAGGCATTTTTCACTTATGCCTACTATAACAACCATCCAAACAGTATGGCGCCATCATAAGTGAATGATAGGTTCTACAACTAAAACCGTACAAGATCGTATTGTTTCTTTGGATTTTCCAACAAATGGCCAGGCCAAGGAACTTCCCATTGCCACATGGAAACGCCTCTGGAAAGACGTCCCGAGAACTAACGTTACGGTTAGAACTCTGCCAACATAAGGCCGGGTTACCCCTAACTGGGTAACTACTGACACGAGTATGTCATCCCCCGATCGTAACCGATCTATCCGAGGATCCTCGATTTCCAACAACCACAAAGCAATAATTTTGCAACAACAACATAGGTTAAGTATCTGGGCTCCATACCATGACAGCACCTCTATCCAGAAGGAATGACATACACTAAAGGGGTGCTACCCCCTAATAACCTTGCTGCATCCTTCCTGTTTTGACCATTTCCGGGGTGTGAGGTCCGACGAAGTCTCGTCCACAAAGCCACGCTTTATACAAAAGCTGTGCTTTGGGTCAACAAATGATCAAAGTAATGATCACCAATATAAATGATCAAACAAATGATCATATCACAAATGATCAAACAATGATCATTTCACAGCAACACTCAGCATGCCACACTACCAAATTGGGAGTATATCACTAATAACCTTCAACTACATAACCTCTGAGCTCGTACGTCTCAGAGAAGGCTGTTAAGCTAAGAGAATTAATTCTCCGCCGCCAACAGAAATATATTTGACAGAAATCAGCTTTATATCTCAACTTGTAATGTCAGACATACAATCCATACAAGTCCGTCCCGGGATCGAACGGAACCGAAGGCACTTACAAAGAAGTCCTTGCATCCCGGATAATTTCTAATCACATCCGGACTTCCCGTCACTAAGGGCGATAAAACCTCTATATCGGAGATCAGCCGATGTAGAGTAACTCAATGGTAATCCTTCCGTTTTCAAAAATATCCGGTCTTTAACACCGATCATCGAATGCAATTTATTAGGACGTATCACATATTCGGAATGGGTTATACGACCCCAAGGTCCTTTCCCGGCTAACCCGAATAGTGAGCGCTTATTTTTTTTTAAAAAAAAAATAAGTGTAGCATTCAAATTCAAGCAATTCACAACAAATACCTATTTAAAGGTAAATATTGATAGTCGGTTATTTAACTATCAATAGGTATGCACAACATCACATTCCAAATAATTTTCCAAATTATTTATCTTCCAAAAATATCTTTACAAGATATATATATATATATATATATATATATATATAATTCTCATACTTCAAAAATAAATCGATATTTATTTTTTTAAACCAATTTTTCCCAATTTCATTTATAAATTCCATATTGAGTTTACATTTCCAATATATCTGTGAATATACGATTTTCAAATCGATTTCAAATATCCACTTTCAATTTATCTTTAAAAAGTTAATTCTCAAAACGTTCATTTCATATTGGAAAACATTTCCCTACTTATTTATTAATAAGTAATTCACAAATCTATTTATTTTCAACACTTGGAAAATATTCAATATACTTAAATCGAAATTAAGTATATATTTCGTTCTTTAAAGAAAACATTCTCTTAACACATTTATTTGAGTCAAAACGAATGTTGCGCAAAACATCGTTACGACGACCCAAAATCACTAGTATAGGGATTCAAAATTTAGATAGATATATAAATCCCAATACTTTACAAAAACATTTCCTTTCAGAAATCATTTACAGTAACAACAGTGTTATAGTCCACCATTTCCTTATTTTTTTTCGAAAACGTCTATTTCGACAATAAATGTTGAAATCTATGTATTCGATACTTAATGCATTTTAAAATGTCTTTAAAATCATTAACTTCATTTCATAATATGCCTTCCCTAAAAATATATCCGTTTTATCTAATAATATATTCACTGTCCAAAATTGTGAATAAAATTCCTTAACCAATTTCAACATTTCTACATATTTTCTTATATAAAGAATAATTCGCTATCCAAGATCGCGAATATATTTTTTTTTAAATAAATTTCTATATTCAATTTATCAAATTCCTTTGATTTTGAATTTATAAAAAATGTCTATAAATTCCATTCCTATTTATAAACTTCGATTTATAAATCTCTTTTATTAATCCAATTCAATTTATATAACTCAATTATATACCAAAAGTCCATATTATAAGTTAAGTACTTATAATTCATTTATTTACCAAATCGTTCCTTTAAAACTTCACAAATTTTAAATCTTATTACTTATAAGATTCATTTAAATTTTATAACAACTTCAACTTATAAAATCTCCTTTATTAACAATTTCTATTAATATCCCATTTAAATGCCCAAAATCCAGTTTATAAGTTAATTACTTATAAATCTTTTATTTTACGACATCTATTCATTTTGTAATCTTCACAATTTTTAAATCTATAATTTTCAGTTAAATCCATTTTATACTTTATTTTAACACTTAATAAACTCGTTTTATAATTCCAATATTTTTAATTTATAAATATCATTTTTTTTAAAAAAAATCTTTTTTATACATCCTTTATAATAATTCAAAATTCCAAATTAAAACATTTTATAAATTAATCACTATTTATTTCAAAAATTCTTAATTTGGTTATATTTCACAAAAATCCTAATTTTTATAACATAAAAATTTATAACGTTTTAATTATTTAAAATGAATCAATTCGAAAATTTAATAAACATATAATTTAAAAAATTACTTTAAAAATCCCTTAAAAATCAAAATCGTTATTTTTAAATTTTCAAAAATGGATCCGATGATGCAACACACCAACAAATAAATCACGGCATCCAAATATCATATATCGATATGATAATCAATCAAATATCACAATATATGTAAATAAATAAATACGGTTGAGGAATCCAATTGGATCCCTCCAACCTGTTTCCCTGCATCCACACACATTAGCACAATACCAATACCGTTTCAAGACGGGATATCGCGGTATATGGGATTTATAAAATATTATCCGCTTAACATACGGCGCAATAGGGTCTCATCCGCTATATAATGCGGGAAATCAACAACTCCAATATATACATATTCCAATATATATATATATATATATATATATATATATATATATATATATTGCTATATATGGATATATCCTACTATATCTAATATCACAACCAAACAGCAACCAATAACTGCAATCCAAATTTTCAATTTGAGTGAGAAGTTCTCACCTTTGATTTTATTTCGTAGTCCATTTCCATTTCAGCTTGTTTTCTTCGAAGTTTTGACCTTGTATAAATATTTATACAATTCATTAATATCCGAATAAATTGAACATTTAATTTCCTATTTTAAATTTTTTTTATTTCAACTAACATTTGATATTTTAAACTAATATTTAACGAATGATTCAATTTAAATCAAAGAATTTAATTTGATACACATTTCCTTTTAAAAATTATTTCACCTAATAAATTGAATTTCTTTTAATAGAATTATTTAACAAGAATTTTAATTTAAAACTAAATTTCTCTTAATAAATTATTTTCAGTGGTTAAAATAATTAAATAGGTTAAGAAAACAGATTTATTACCAAACCATTATTTTTAATATAAACTCTTCAAACATTTAAAATTCCTACTCTCTAAGTTTTATATAAAACAATCAATTATATATATAAGTAAGCTATCATATTACTGCAAAGTTTACTGTCGATATTTTTAAACTCAAAAACCCTTCTTTGAAAATCACTAGTAATAAGAATAATTGAACGGATTATTTAAACGAGTTAATCATATTATCTGTTGCTTTAAAATAACTCAGTAAGTTTTTTTTTAATCTCTAAATTGAAGAAAAAGTAAATTACTAGCAGATAACTAACTGCTCGCATTCCAAGACAAACGAAACCCTAGCAAACCCTCCCTCGAACGCGACCGCCGTTGCTTCACCCACACCGCCGCTTCTACGCCATTCACCGATGTTGGCCTTCGAAATTTTGCAACCACCAAGACCAAGATTTCGACTTCTTCGCTGCCTCCCTCTTCGACATCATTTGCACGACTCCCACGGCGCCACGCTCGAAAAGAACGACGAACCCAGTGTAGCGGCCACCCAGTCGATTATGTTTGACTTCGCGTATCACTCCTTCGTACGAGCGCTCCGGAGCACGCCACCCCACCTCCTATCGCGACTCCACCTTCCCCCTAAATTTCGAACGAATCGATAGATTTCGATCGGCCTAAGGTTTATTATTTTGTTTTTCTTCTGAAGAGGGAACTCGATTTGGGATTGAAGAAGGCTTCGGCCCCTTTGTTTTCGATTGAGAGAGGGAGAAGAAATTAAAAAGGAGCGGCCACCATTGATTTCGAAGCTGTTGTTTAAATGTTTGAATTGACAACGAATTTGTTTTTCTGAATTTAATAGGAAAGGAGGGTTCGAATCTTCAAAATTTCGTCTTCGGCCATACCTTGCACGATATTTTTCGTGATTCTTGGCGTAATTTTAGGCGTGATACTAGGCGTAATTTTAGGGAAGGTTACGTTGTGTATGTTGACTAAATAAAATATTAATTTCAAATTGAATTCGATTCAATTCCAATGCGTTTACTCACCGTGTGCTCACATAACGACTCTGAAAAATACGAAATTTGAAATCCGATAATAATTCAATATTACGGACCCAATGGAACAGGTTTCGTCGAATTCCGAGACTGTGCTTCGGACGACTATTTTAAATTCAATTTAAACGGTATAAATTTTAAAACTGAACAAACTACTTTCAATTTCAATTCTGAAGCTTCTATTATCTTCAGTATTATTAATATGGATTTTACAAGCCTTTGTAATATTTTTAATCGGCTTTAAAATTGAAGATTCAAATTTTTATTCAACTTTCAATAGATTAAATTTTAAAATTTAATCACCAAATTCCTACTGATAATTTGAAATTCAAGTCAAACCATCATTCAAATATTTAAAATTAATTTAATATTTTCAAATTAAATTGTTCAAAATTCTAGATCGTTACAATCTTCCCCCCTTAAAAGAATTTCGTCCCGAAATTACAAGTTAAGAAGAACGCCCTTATCATTTCACAATCCAAATAGTTTTATCAACCTCTTAACCTAAATCTTTTTACTAGAGATTCATTATCATTTCAACTAGCTTTCCAACTTCAATTATAGGTTTTAAACAATATTGTTTACTTCAAAATTCAAATTTAAATTTAAATTCAAATTTCAAACTTTCAAAATTTTCTCAAAAATTTTCTAACACCCAAAATTTTCGAAAAATTTCGCAGCGCCTCCTTTGCGCGGCTAGCTCGGTACGACTACAAAATGGCTCTACGGCTACTCAGAATAAAAAGAAAAGAGAAAGCCAAGTGGCTGGAGAAGAAAATCACCAAATTTCATACTGAATTACATCATAATAACGCTTATCTTCATTCACAGATCACAGATATATATATATATCACAGATAATGAATTACATCATATATAATTAATTTCATTACAGATCACAACTTAAATCAGGATATATCACAAAGCATCACATAATAGAATGTCAAACAGTTCGACAATCAATAGAATTCAAACATTCATAAGTAAAATTTATTAATCAACCGATTAATTTAAATCAGATTTATTACTTATGAATTACTAATCCTGGTTAATTAATATTAATAAATTATAAATCATTTTGTTTTCTTACTCTTTAATCATTTATTTACTAACCATTCATTAATAATTTAATTCGTCTTTAATTGTAATTCGTCAATTTTTCAATTTATTAAATAATCATCCTTTAATTATCAAATTTCCCATTTAATTAATTATCTTGAACAAATTAATTAACTCTTAAATGAATTAATTACCATTAAATTAATTATCCCTAATTAATTTCGATAAGTGGTTATCCCTAATTGCTTACGTTACTTAATTTACCTTTAATTAATTAATTATCATCAACTAATTACTTTAGTTAATAAAATCAATCAATTTTTAAATTGAACATAAATGGTTTATTTAATACAATAAAAATTACCATTCAATTTCACATTTAGAACCATTGGGAAGAACTGAATCAATTTGTTAAATCAATTTGAAAAACTTACCAATTTAAAACTTAATTATTCACAATATTTCATTACAATTTGAAACTACAATTTATCTTTATATGTTTAAACTCGATATAATCCCTTTCCTTCACATAGACAAAACATTTATTTTAATATGGTTAAACAAGTTTAATTCTTCATTAAAACTTAATTAATGTTATTTACTTTTATAATATTATTGTTATTATTTTTAGCTTAAAATCGTTCAAAACTTTCAGTAGCCACTGCCTTAATAAAAAAAACTCCTTCTATATATAAAATCTGATCACCATTCTATTTGATTTTAAAACTTTATACAAGTATATGGTTAGTCAATTTCAAATCTGGAATTATTCAAACCCCAGCGAATTATTGAAAAACCCGAGAACTATTCTTCTTCCCCAAAACCATTGTCCAAACAAATATACACTGATACCATATTCACGTGCACAGGCGAATTGGCCATCTCCGATCAACGTTCCGGCTACTCTCAGGTCATCGACGACCACCCTAAGCGATTTGAGCTATCCAGGTTGTGAAATCATCATTGCATCAAAATCGAGCAAGTTTGATTACAATCTGGAACCCAACCGCTCATCCAAAATAACCAAGCATCGCCACCAACGGCCACCTGAATTCGCTCCACCACGTCCAAAGCTTCCCCAATGACCCACGCAACTACTCCCCCTGGTGGGATCGGCTGAATCGTCCTGCCGATGTCAAGAATAACCCACGACTACCACCTTCAAAACAAAGGGCTTAAATGCTAATACAATCCAAATCTCCAAACACAATGGATAAAAAAATTATCTTGCATTTTTCCCAAGATCAACAGCCTTCCAGCTATCATCGCTGGCAACCTCGACAATGATAATCACATCGATCATCTAAAATTGATGATTTAAGCGATTTCAATCAACTTGCATTTTATCTCCAAATACAAACTTAAAAATTCTGAAATGATTTTCAAAAAACATGATTTTCTAATACAAATTCATTTCTATGATTCAAATTCGAAACCAAAATGTTCGGATTTAAACTTAAATTTCTAATCTTTCCTGTTACTTCCTATTTTGGTTTGAATACAAAATATTTTCTTCTAAATTTATCTTCAAAAATGACTTTATGATATTATAAACGTCTTCTTTTCAGGATTTATGACTTGAATTTGTTTGAACAAGAAGATATAGATTTTTCTTTTGTAAACCAAGAACAAATAGCAGTATACCTGTTCACAGACAAATACATGCAACACTTGCATATTTAGACGTACATATACACATATTGGCCCCCTTTCAAACATCTCTCATCACTTTACTACAACATCAAGTCATATAAACAATTTAAGGGTTAAAACAAAAGTTTGCTCACAGCAAAATGAAGGCAGAGCCTGGAAATTTTCAAACTAGAGGATGTATGAAATTTTACTGCCTTTCTTCTTCTTTTTTCAGTGAAAACTATCTTTTAATTTTTACTTAAACATATGTTCAAAATCATGATCTATTTTATTCCAACATATTTCGGCTTAAACATTATCAGAAAGAAGAGATTTGAGAAGAGAGACTTTTTTTTTTTTTTTTTTTGACTTGTTTAAGACTGTTACAGAAAACAGAGACATCTATTTATATGTCCAGGCATGCATATCAATGACACATACATATATATAAATGCAAGCAAATTCTGATTCATGCAAACATACTTCATATCATAATATAGGTTGAGGAGTTTAGCTCACTTGTGATTTGAGAGCAGAGGCCTGGAATGTTGAAGAACAGAGAATGAATCTTGTTGGCCTGGGATGATAAACAAAGAAGTATAGAGGGGTACTTTTATTTCCTGGAACATGAGTTTAGCCTGCTCCCTTGATAACTAATATTTTCTTTTCCTTTCTCAGCTTTTAAATAAACTAAACTGAGATGGATGTTTTTTTTATATAGGAGAGAAGTTACGGGGTTGCATGTTTTTATACAGGGTATTAGGTATGGTAGAACATCAGAGACTTTTTTTTATTATTACTTTACTTCTTGTTTTCGGCTGATAGAAAATATGTTATGCTAGCATTTAATGCCTGAGGTATGTTGCATTTATTACTTTGTACAATATACTTATTTTTTTTCCTTTATTTCGGTTGTACCTGTGTGAGTATAATCCTGGGTATCTTCTTTAATACTTGTTTATTTGCCTATGCTAGAGATATTTGCTGTGTTATGCTATTCTAAATGCATATGCAGTTTTGTTTCTAGTTTAAGTGTACTAAAGATACTTGTATAAATTTCTTTTATCTTTTTTTATAAGCTTTCATACACATATTTTTCATTTGTTTTCATAGCTACTTCACATTCATATTAAATTGTTTCGTTTACGAACTTATAGTTAAGTATATACATTTCTTACTTTGTATGTATTTTATTTCACTTATATAATTACATCACTATACAATTTATCTCATATAGATTTATTTCACATTTTACATAACTATCAATTTATTTAAAATATTTGTTTAACATCAATACTCATTTTAATACCTTTTAAAGTTAAATTATCAAATTTAATCACATCCAAAATCCAGATGTAAATTTATTTTCTATGATATTTAAACTTAAATCCCGATTCAATTTTGTTTCAATCTATTTTATAAACATAAGTTCAAATATACAGATTAATTTCAATTAATCCTTAATTTTAACAACTATTTTATATTAATTACCAATTGTTTTCACAATTTAAATTAATTAACAATCTAAACTCAATTAAAATTTGGGATCGTTACAAGGGAAAAGGTGGTGAAAGAGATGGGAGGATTTGGCGAAAGAAATGGACAGAGTTTTGAAATTACGGTGGTAACCGGGCGACTCGTTGGATCTTATGAACGCTGGAGCGACGGCTTAACCCTAATTTGCTTTAGGGAAGAATGATTGAAGCCAGAAGTGTGATAAACACCTGAAGCAACAATTGGAACATAAATGACGACTCTATCCAACGTCTTTGAGTTATTTATGAAAAGCCCAAATTTTGTCACGGAAATAGTTGTGATAATACAATGTCACAATAATACCATTACAAATTTTCAACAATTATAATCGTGACCAAATGAAACAAAAAAGTGTGAAAAAATGGCCTGTTTAGTGTAGTGTAAAAATATGTTTAAATCATCAATCTCTTTTTTAAATACTTATAATATCTTTATAAAACACATTCGAAAAGAATTTCTAAAATGTCTAAAATAAATAACTCTTTTTTTTACTAAAATCACGGATTTCTGAAGAGCATCCATAGCGACTATCACTGTGGCCCGTAACTTTAAAAACTTGGTTTGTCAATCAAATAGCTTTTAAACCATATTTATTTCTATAATTTAAACCACTTTATATACGTATGCCAAAAGGGTTTGAAAAAAAGTCAAGTTCGAAAGCCATTTCAGAACATTTTAGAAAACAAGGTAGTAAACCATTTTAAAAGAAAGCATAGGATTTTAATGTCGGATAAAAAATCATCAAAGCAAGTCGACTATCACAACATCCACTTCATGACATCATACATAGCAAGTAATAATGCAAAGTAAAATCAACATGGAGAGAAATCTTTTAGGATCCCTATAAAAAATTATGTTCTTCAAAGTGCTTCCATAATGACCTATTCGTTACAAACACACTTCAACTTCCTTCTCTTTGCTTTTGGCCTCTGCAAAATAATGGATTATTTATGTCGTTCATTTCCAAGCATGATTTAAATCGAAACAAGCTAGTATACATATTACATTCATATGTAAATAAATATTAACAAAATAATGCATAATTATCACAACCAATAATTCATTTTTAATGTAAGTTTTCTCACTTCCGAATGCGAAAAAACTTCGGATCAAGCTACTACTTCCACCTACCATCAACCCAAAGCTTCCACCTTCCTTGCCTTTTGCTCACGGCCCAAGCCTCCCCATCTTCATTACTTGCATATGGCCTATGGATGTACGGGCTTTTTTACTTCAAAGCCCGCCACTTTGAGAAGGTGGTGGTGAGTACTATGTTGTTTAAATGTTATGGGAGGAGTTTGGAGGAGAAAAAATTGTGTTTTAAGTTAGAAATATGAAAAAAGAAGAATGAAGAGAAGAGAGTGAAGAAGAGGAAGAAAATGAGAAATGAAAGTGGAAATGAAAGTGAAAAAAGGAGGAAGAGGTGGTGCTTCTATATGGACTTTGAAAAAGTGTCAAAAGACACCACTTACCCTTTAGCCAAAAGACCAAATTACCCTTACTTTTTCCATACACCTTTATCACTTTCCAAAATGTCAAGTCATGCACCACTCCCCTTTAACGTGGCCTTGTACTTCTAATACAACTGCATGTACTAATTAATACTAATGCACTTAAAATAAGCAGGAAAAGTCCACTCTTTACTTTATTAAATTTTAATTCCACTTTAAAAGCACCTATAAACTTCTTACTTTAATAAATCTCTTTTGTAACTTTTTCCACTTTATTAAATTTATATATGACTATTATAAAATTGTGCAAATGTTGCAACAGCGTTGTGACAACTTCCTTTCGATAGAAGTCAATAATCTGAAAAACGGTTTTAGGTCATAGTTTCAAATATTTATCGAACTACTTATTTTTGTAAATTGACATTCAAGAAAACTTACTATCATTATTTATTAATTAAAAGAGGGTTATTTGACCACTAAAAATCATTAACTAAATATTTAAAATTTATTAAATATTCATAAATCAAAGTGATCAAATTATGGGTCGTTACACTTACCCGATTGCGTTAATTTGTTTACCACTTCTTCACACGAGATAATTTACTTGCACTATATAATCATTTCATGAAATTTGATTTCCATTAACATTAGTTAATTAATTTATTTTTTTAATTACATATACAATTATTCTCAACTATAAAACTTCAAACGTTAATAACTTTTTCATTTGAACTTCGATCAGTAAACTTTATTTATGGAAGTTAATCGAAAAATCGCCACGAACCCTTTGGTGCAAGATTCATAGCCAAATTCTGATATTTGCAAAAATCCTATTTTCAGCATTATTATTTATTAAGTTCTTTTAAATTTATTAACGTAAAAATATGAGTGTTACATCTACTTATTGTTTCCTTGCATCGTAACCATATATTTTGTAATTTCTAGTAAGTTTAAACATTTGATTATTATTTTTATATGAAATTTTTGATTCTTTTTTAGCACCTATATGATTCACAAGGAGAAAGTAGATAAATAAACATAAATAATTTATTCCTTTTTGTTTTCTACACAAGGTGCAAGTATAACTAAACATAAAATAGTATATTCCTTTCCGTTTTTCTTTTTCTTTAAACATAAAATAATATATTCCTTTCTGTTTTTCTTTTTCTTTCCATATTCTTTATACTATTTTGTATTGAGAGGTTTTGATGATTAGCTGGAGAACTTCAGCGCTATAATTAGGATGCTCAAGAGTATGGCTCAACAAGTCTCCTTCTCTCCATAAATGCATGTACACACATGCACACACATACATTATACATTGTATTTTTATTTGATTATGTCCTTTTCATGTTTATTTGGACACTAAAGTGAATATATGTTCAATCGGCATATGTAAGTTACTTTGTATTGATAACTAATTGATTATATATGGTAAATAAATAGTAACATAACCATTAATATTCTGGCTCTATCTATGATGCCACGTCTATCTTTCTCAATTTTATGTTTATACTAGATAGTAATTAGAATCTACAACCAGAAAAAGAGCTTCCATTAACCTATTTTGTGTTTATAGAGTTAATCTTAACAGTACTAAGATGAACCACTGTTGTTATTTGTTACTATTAGATGTAGTAATTACTTCTTCAACTTATTTGGATACTTTAATAATTTTATATATTGAACCCAAAGCCGAACACTTCTTTACCTCTAAAACAAAAATCCCTCATTGGTTAGCCTAGGCTTATTTATAAGCCAATATAGTAACTTTTGTTCACTTGGTGTATCGATTGAGTACGTATTTAATATATTTATGTTGGGAAGTACATGAAGTTTTCATATCAATTATCTATTTTTTTTTGTTCTGTATTGGTGGTAGTTTCTGTTATTCAAGAACTCGAACAGTAAGCAAATCTTTTTTCCATGCAACCTGTTGGCATATTGGATTAGAAGACACTTTTGTTATGATGCATTTGAGTTTGCTGGTAAGCACCGAGGAAGTTATAGCGATTCCTTAAGCTATGTTGTCTATCCTTTGTATTGCTCCTATTCTTGTTATATGTAAGTCAAAATCATCCATGGTTGTTTTACAATTAACTTATCCAATTATCTACATCAAACTTAAAATTTGCTACATTACAACATCAATAAAAATGTTGGTATTACAGAAGGGCTTTTGTACATAGGAAGTGAAAGCAACCTTAACTATGTGACAACTACCATGTTTCTTCTACTTATCAATCTGTATTTTCATAAGTCTGCAAATTTTACCAAGTACAAACCCATTTGGTTTAATGTGTTTTCATTAACTTACCTTACATAAAAACAGATTGGAAGTCTTAACTTAGTTCATTAAATTATCATCTTTATTATATAATGTAATTTAAACTGGTTAAGCACGAAATTTCTTAGAAGATTTTTGTACCAGTTCTCATTATTATTGTTATATTTGTCTACAAGTATATAAGATTTTTTGAAGAAATGATTGGCAACAGCAATGAATTGGTACTTGCCTTTAATCGTTAATTTGTTCTATAAATTTCTCTATGCGCAGTTATGGATTATACATTAACTTGGTTGTCTTGATACTACTATTCTATATATTTATGGATTTCATGTGAACGTGGTTATTTTATTTAAAATATATTTTATCGAATTGTTTGTATATCGTATTTCATTATGTGATTAATTTATTTTTTGGTTGTCTGAATGTGAATTAGAGTAGTGGTTGATGGTCTCATGTCAAAATATGTTAATTATTACTATATAATATATGTTGCGAAAAATAAAGCGAAAACTAAACGAGCTACCATGGCGAGGGAAACCTACACAAAAAATCAACAATTCTTAGCAGCGTTTAATAAAGGCTACCAAAATATCTATGTTCGTAGACCAAACACTACTATAATATTTTGTAGTAGAATAATAATACTTTTTAATGGCAGTGCTATGATAAAAAATTTGCTTGCCTTTTCGGAATGCTACATTATGTTACTTTTCGATAGCGTTTATTGAAAACGCAACAGAAAACCCTGGAATTTTAGTTGCATGTCGTGTAACGGTGTTCTAAAATACTACTACAAGTTATGGTTGAGTTATTTGTGTGCTACTAAATCCATTTTTTCGAGTAGTGTTTTATTTTCTCCACAAACTCTAGGAAATATAAAAATTATAAATTAGTATATTATATATATCTATATTTGTGTGTGGAATAACGGAAAATAAAAGAGAAGACGAATTAAGTGTGAATCGATTATACGAAGAAAAGGTAAAATCCAAACCAAAATCTAATTTAAATTTATTTATCTTCTCAGATTTAAATTTCTAATACATCTCTATATGCTTATTGTATATATTTTGTTAGGGTGGAAAAGGGAGTCAAAAAGAATTAACAGGTTTTAGATCTAAAGTTTTGGAAAGCTTAAAGTTGAGTGGGATGATTTATATCATTGTAAATTTGTTTCTTGCATGCCTGAATGTAATTATTTTGGAGTTATAGACTTAAAAATATACATGTAGTAAGTTTGAAAACTATGCCTACATATTCTGTGAACTGTTAACTTGAATTACTAATTAGGTGTACTTAAATTTGGAAAGTAACGGTGAAAGCAGTCCCTAAGTTAATGAATTGTGTAGTAATTCCAGATTTGTTGGATAAACGACATATGTTAGTAAATATGAATTAGAGATTATTACAAAACGAATTAGGATTTAATTAGTACTTTAATTCATTGGAATAAAGTGTGTTGCAATGTACATTTTTATAAATTGCCTAGTTTTATAAATATGAATAGAAGTGTAGCATTTGAAATAATAATGAATATGCCTAAAAGAGAGATGTATAAAATAAGGATGTTTATCGTATTTTGTACTGTCTATTTTAATAAAAACAAAATGATAATTCCTTGTAATTTCAAGCGTAACATAAGTTCGCTTTTAGATAAGTTATTGAAATTTTAGTGTTAACATTTCCTTCTTAGGAAGATTTGATTCCAACGCATTAAAATGCAAAAATCCCCAAGTATAAACGTAAGAATTGTAAGTAGTAATAATAACAAAAGTCTAATTATAAAATGAATGCATGCAATAAAGACAAGATATAAATTAAATAACGAGTGACAAAATGTAGAAAAAGTAATGAAATAATTAAGTAAGTAAATTTAGTAATCAAAGGATAATAATAAGAATGAAAAGGGATAGTAAAATAGATCTAATAAAATCAAGAGGAAGTAAGCAGTAAAATATATTTAGATCTTTTAAGTTAAAATTAAGCAGTAAATGACATTAAATTGACTTTTCAGAAATAAGGATTCAATTACGTAAAAATAACTAAATCTTAACAGTTGAACATTTTAAGCATAGTAAATAAATTAGTATTAATTTGTACATAACCTCAAATATGCAGTTATGACGGATGTGAACTACTGAATTATGCTAATAGCATAGACTAAATAAGAATGGCATAGTCATTAAAATGGGTTCGAATGCGAGGTCTGTAGTGTTACACAGCAGAAGTCTGCCCATCATAAGGGGCTCCCAACAGTTATGTATACATTATACTTATGTAAGATATATCCAACCATACGACCTATGAAATTATACCTTCGCATACAGATAAAGGGAATACTAAGAAGGATGGTTCGCCTCGGTTGAAGTGTCAAAAGACAAATAAAGCCCACTTCAACCTTTTATCGGGTATTAAGTAACAAGTGGTTATTTCCTAGATTGAATAAGGCAATCTAAATGGGATGGTGAGCAACACTCGAGGCTATGACAGTGAGATTGGTACGATATATGAGCGGTCAGCGAAATTACTGTTAGGAACTAAGTTGATGATGTTTTGATGACAACAACCTTATATAGTTATTATACTTTAGTTTATAAAATATGTACTAACATTTTCATATATATATATATGTGTGTGTGTGTGTGTGTGTGTGTGTGTGTGTGTGTGTGTATGTATGTATGTATGTATATGTATATAGGAAGTATATGCAGGTATTATCGAAGACTGATCAGTATAAAGACTCAAGCATCAAGATGAAGATTAGAGATTCAAGATTCAAGACTCTAGAGAATCAAGATTTCAAGATCTCAAGATAAGTGTCTAGTATTTTGTTAAAACTTCATAATAGCACTCTCATCTTTCTTCCAATTTTTTTTGGGATGGAACCCAATTTCTATCAAAACCAGTGGCTTACAAACCCACGACAAGTAGCTTACAAACCTACGACAAGTGGCTTACAAACCCACGAAAATCAAAATCAATTAAACTACTTTGTACAAGTTCTCGATTCCTATGGAGGAGCTCTGTAGGAAGGTCGAAATAGGTTTCTCAAAATGTTTTTAAATCTGTTTTCAAAATGTTTTAGCTTTCAAAATCATGTTTTCAAAAATGTTTTCAAACTTTGTTTTAGCCTTGAAATATTCCTCCATTCTGATTTTTAAAACTTCTATTATTAAAACATCAAAACTTATTCTGATTTTAAATATTACTTATATAATTGGCGGTCTATATCAATTATATATATTTATTTAAAATAATGTTTTATATTCATTCTCTATCTCAAAATATTGTTTAAACACTTTATTTTGCTTCAGAGAAGTTTCAACTTGTTTTAAATTCCAATGGTTTTACAAAACAACATCTCTACAATTTTGAACTGAGGGATGTCGACATGGTGACACCCCATGTCGACATGGTGACAGTTGGATTCAAAATTCAAATTTCAAAAGAAGTGTCCATTCGTTCAAAAACCTTTCGCCAATGGTTATGACGGTTGAGCATCTATATAAAGGCTTCCAAAACGAATTTTTTAACAACTTTTTTCTTATTTTCTTCACTCTTTCTTCTCCACCATTCCATATCCATAAAACTTCATATTTTCAAGATCGTTCCATCATTCTGCCAAATTTACAATAGGAAATCATTTAGATAGTCTCTCTATTTGATTCTCCATCATTCTACTAAAGATCAAAGTGCTATTCAGAGTTATAGGATTAATTTGTATTCAAAAAGTCCATAGAGTCTATCCATTCAAAAGGATTGTTATTAGAAAGTATTAGGGTGATCTTGTGTCCCGTAAATCAAGAGAGTTTACCCCAGACTTGGAGATAGGAGGGTTCCTCAAGGCCTTAGAAATTGAGGGTTGTAATTTGGATATTGGCTTATAAAAATCTATACAAGGATATTGCCTTGGTGCAGGACTGGATGTAGGAGGATTCCGAACCAGTATAAAATCCGGTGTGTTCTTTCCTTTTACTTGCTTTACTTTACTATTTGCATTTGTTATATGTTCTGTGATCATTCTGTTTTAGAATTCTGTTTAGAATTGTGTTGAAAGTTTTAATTTAGTCATATAGTTCATATATTCTTTAAAACACTATTCACCCCCCCCTCTAGTGTTATTTCTGCCTTAAGATCCTTAATCCGCATCCCCAACAATGACTAGGGTTACGTCTCAACGGGCTACACCTTCTGTTAGTGTAGATCATGTTTAGGTCATGCACCGCCACAGTTGTTGGCTAGTTTTCTGTTAGGAGACAAGGCCAGATAACCCTTAATGGACATCTTTTAAATACGAATAGAATATGGCTAAACTATTGCAATGTTGTTGTTAGGCAGCACTGGAGTTCCTTGGTATGCATGATAATGAGGACGTGATACCACATTGACGAGGGATGCTGATAGGTGCCGAGTCACGAATACAAGCGGTTAAAGTATCTTGGTCCGTAGGGGCATTGTGGTACTTACACACACACACACACAAATACACGTCTGTAGTTATTGTGTACCTTGGGTAGATAGGGCATATTATACGCATACGTGAAGTCCAAACAACTAAATAAAAATAATAGCATAACATGTAATGGAAGGCAATCGGTATAAATTAGGGTAGGTATAATGTCTGTAAATTACCAATAACCAAAACGCTGTTATGACCACCTTCTAATGGTAACCCACATGATAGATTTAGAGGGATAGGTACTAGTTTAATATGGAAATGATGGAAGAACAGATTTCCTTATGCATGTTCGAAATCGACAAGGGAACTTGAGATCAAAGGTGTCAACCTTGGTCAATAATCGTATGTTTTATTATACTTTACTATTCTGTTGTGAGTTTTATCGATTATGCTATGTGATATACTTGTGTTTATTTATAGGATACCAATTCTAATAATTCGTACTTTGGTGGACTAGGGCTTTCGATTTAGCAAAAATTCAGGTTTACTGAGGTGCGGGTCGATACATTCAGTATCAAAGCTTAGTTTGGTCGATCTTAAGAATTAGGATATGATGGGTGCGTGAATTTGTATTTTTATCTATAATTATATGTATATACCAAACTCCGCAAATTTTGACTACAGAAGTAGTTGAACCATATTATAAAGAGCATGAGCGAGACATGCAGGAAGAAGTTGACCTTAGAAGAGCATGAATGCGATATATAGAAGGGTCCTCGAAGCTGGATTGGAAGAAGTTCAGTATGTTCGGAATAGGGATACTGCATATAAAACGCCAAGCGGCACATCTCATTTGGAGTACGTGATTCTTAGATGTTTAAATCTGGATATTTTCTAATTTAAAAAATATATAAATAGCCATACCTATACCATACATAAGCCCATACCCGTTGTAAGCGTGCCCATACCGAGCCATGTCATTCTCCTCTATATATAAATCGCGTTTTATTAGAAAGAATTGGTTCGTTTTTTTAAAATTGAATTTAAACCCCTCACATCCAACGGCCCTCATTTCTTCAGCCACTAGAGGCCGCAGTTGGGGACGTGTTCAACATGGGAATTATGCAGGGTGGCCAGGCGAGTTTATCCATGGCGGCGGATCATCGATCGGAGGAGTATGACGAGGGCTACGGTGGCGCGATATTGGTAGTTTATGGGTTTGATTTCATTCGATTGGCGATGATTGGGAGGGTCGCACTGGCGGCAATAGGAGGAAAAGGCGATGGGCATGGAGGCGCCGAACTCGTGATGGTCGCTGATGAAGTGGAGGTGGCGCTGATGAAGTGAACTCACGATGATTTCTGGGAATGAACGAGAGGGATGGAGGGAAGATAGTACTAGTTCAAATTTAATTAAATTAGATTATATTAATAAAATTTAACTAATCCCAACGTTTATAAATTCATAACTTATTTATACAAGGTCGAAATCGAAAGCGACAAGTTGCATTGCAATCGTATCAACGAAATCTACGTTATGGAGTTAGAATGGATGGATTTGGGGCATGTAGAAATTTGGGTTAAAATTGAATGCCTGTTCAATTTTAATTCAAACTAGAGCGTTTTGGCGATTTCTGAAATCAATGTGGTTTAAACTCACTTTTTGGTTAACTAGTATGGTATACAGTTGATAATAAAATTACTGATTGAATGTTTGGATGATTTACTATTTTATATTGTTGGTTTGGATATATCTCCGCTCCTAGAACGGATGAGACCCTGTTACATTCCTGTGTAAGAGGGATGACCCTTTGTATACCACCTCGAAGTGGTCGATTTATATTTTATGATTATATATTGTATGTGATGCAGGAGGAAATATTTTAGAGGGAACCAACTGGATTCCTCACACTACTTATTTTATTTTCCATATATATTATGATATATGCATTGTTGGATGCCATATTTGATGACATGGATATGATTTTACTAATCTAGTGCTTTAGTAGTACTGGATCTTATTTTTGTTATTTAAAAATAATGTAAAAATAATGATTTTTATTTAAAAAGAGATTTCAAAAAGATTTTGGAAATTATACTTGTTTAATAATTATCCTTGAATTATTTAAAGAAGGAATTTATTTAAAGCAAATAAAAATATGATTTTTAGAGATTATAAATTAATAGTTTTTAAAATATTTTACGTAGAGATATTTTAACTATGAATAAAGATTTTTAAAATCTTAAAAATAAGACCGTGTTTTATAAAAATGGAATAGGTTTAAAAGAAGGTAGAAATAATTTGTTATAAATATTTAACCATTTATACAAAGTGATGTGTGTATACACACACGCACATACATATATATTAAGGTTAATTTATAAATGTGGGAATTTATAAATGTGATAGTATACAAATGTGGCAACTTGTAAATAAAGTAAAGATTTGCAAAATCATGTTTTAGTAATAAAATGATAGATTTATAAATGGTGTTTATAAACGAAAGGATACCACCATCATTGGTTTGATTAGGGAAATAAATCAAATTGGGAAGTTATGGTACTGTGTGGGATGCTGTTTTAGGAAAATAGTTGATTCTATTTTGGGAATTGAAAGTGAGGATAGATTTGGAGATGTTAAATGGTATGTTATAAAATAGAAAGAGATTTATAAATATAGTTTTATAAATATGGAAATGATTATGTTGAAATTTAAGTACGGACTTTTATCAAGGAAATATATTAATGTTTAAAAGTTGTTTATTTATATTAATATTGTTTTAAACTTGTTTATCAATATTTAAATATTTTGAAAAGTTAATTATTTAAATTATTAATATAGTTTAAAATTAATTATAATTATTTATCAATTAGGTTTTGGAAATTAATTATTATTTATAATAATGTTGAAGATAAATTATTATTGTTTTATTAAGAAAGTTTTGAAATTATTAATTATTATTTTTAAGATGTTTTGAAGTTAATTAATATTTATTTATACTATTTATTATTATATAATAGTTTTTAAAAAGTAAATGATTAGAATTTATTTATAAATATTTTCGAGATTTATAAATAGGTTTTTATGAAAAGATGTGGGTTTTATAAGAGGAATCTTATAACATGGTTTGGAAAACATAAAGGAAATTTTGAAAAAGGGTAAATGAGTTTTATAAATGGACATAGATATTTATAAAATAATTTTCGAAATGGGTTTACAGATTTATAAAAGGAGCTTTATAAATGGTCTTATGGATTTATAAAGGGTTTATACATGATTTAGAAATGTTAAAAAGGAAGTTTATAAATGATTTAAGAGATAAATGAATGGATTTATAAAAGGGTCTTAGAGATTTATAAAGGAATTTATGAATCTGTCCTAGAAAACAGTAGACATTTCTCTATTTTGTGAACATACTAATCCCATTGAGATAAGTATATAGATATTTTCCAAGTATCAAAAACAAGGGTTTGTGGAAGAATCTTTGTAAAAGTATTTTGGTACAAATATTTAAAAAGTGATTTTTTTATTGAAAAGGGTTATTAAAAAGGCTAGTGGTTGCTTATGTGCTTAACTAATGTTGGTTTTTCTCTATGGAATAAATCCCTGATTTAGATGTGTGTTTGTGGATCGTTAATTAACCAACTATCGGATTTGAACCCAAAACGTAACTTTGGCCATATCGAGGATAGACACATGATTTAAATGGTACAGTCATCTCTGATGATGTTATACAGTGCATACAAATCTCGTTTCATTCTTCTAGGACAAATCATAAGGAAATTTGTCCACTAACAGTTAGGTGGTGATCTCTGCTCTTATCTTTGACTGTTTATTTCCTAAAGACTGGGGTTGAGTTTGCCGAAAATTATCGAATGTTGTTTCAAAGAGACCGAGATCAGATATGTTATCTGAAACCATCCAACTCAAGCATTTCGAAGTGAAGATATCTTGAAGATGGTGTAATTGAAGACGAAGCTCTCAACCGTTTCGTTCAGTCCCAGAACAAACTTATATGGATGAATGCTGGCATTGTTGCCTGGAGGGCAGTGTTAACATTCCAAGTGGAAAGTGCTATATAAAAGGTAAAACTTAGCCTCAAGCCTCATCAACCAGAAATGTTGAAAACAGGGAAGATGCAGCAGAGCTAAATGGGTCGCACCCAAGTAGGGTATGATCATCCCTATTTAGAGTCGATATTATCTCTCATTTGTATGCTTCGGCACCCATTAATGGAGAGGTGATCATATTCGGTACCACTAGTTAAGTGGTAGGCCGACCCAGTGTTGGCAAGAGATCCTTGCGATGTCCTTGGTGTTATTTTATCTAGAGATGCACCATGGCGGGAGGTACCCCGTAGCCCAGTCACTGTATGAAATCTATTTTTCTATACGTGCTTTAACGATTTTAGTTGTATACCTATGATGCTGGAATTTAATTGATTTAACAATTTCGTCTATGATTACTAAGTATTTGTATCTTAGACACTATTATAATATCATATAATTTCATCTGAAATGTTTTGGTTATCGTAAGGTAAATACCCATACGTGTTTATGTGCGGCGTGGTCTTACGAGATACCTTTGATTTTCAAAGTTTTTCTATTACTTTAAAATCCAATTGGGCGTGTTTTCTCATGCTGGTTTTCCAGACTAATTTGGGAGTTAGTTCATTATAATGCTCGGTTCAGACCGAGCATATTACAAATTGCTTTGAATGCATTGGAGCTCAGGAGACGAGTTTGAGGGCTTCAAGTCGTATTCACGTATGTTTTTATTTTCCACTGCATTGGTTATTTTAATTATCAATAGTTGTGAGGGCAAGTTGTTATAACTGTCCAAGCTGATGGTTGTGGTTGGTTATTGTACTCTAATGGATGTATGTATATTACAACCTCTCTTTTGTGTAAAGATCATTGATATTATATTATATATTGTTCTGCTGTGATTATGAGATTTTGTGTTTTTTGTTTTTTTCTCTCTTCTTTCTTCTTTCTTTTCCCCTAATAATCGGGTTTTTCAGCATTTAAATTACTCGGCATGCAATACAGTAAACGTATTAGCGTCGATTTTCGAGGGTGGAAAATCCCGAGTTGTTACACTTGGCATCAGAGCACAAGGTTAAGCGAGAAGCTTGGATTCGGTGGGGCCACTCATTAAAAGATAAGGAAATGGAATGCCTTATTATGAGTTTAAGTGTAACATATATATGTGTGTGTGTGTGTGTGTGTGTATCTATGTATATGTGTGTGTGTGTGTATGAGAGCATCTTTGTTAGTGATATAAAAATATTTTATATTGTGTTAATTTATCTATCGAGTGGCTTATGAACTCTGGCCGGTACGTAGGATGCCACAATATCGATAGGGGTTTCTAAACACTTAAACAAGGCAAACCGACATAATATTGTTTTGATTATTATCATTTGTTAATGGATGATACTATTTGATTATCATAGATAAGAAAAGAAAATTCGAAATTTAAATATGAAATTAAAGTTTAACTTAGGTAAAGGTAAATAATTGAGTTAATGAAATGAATTAAATGAAATGAAGTTTATCTTAAGAAAGGTTAAATGAAATTGAATTGGATTTGATGAATTAATAAAGTGAATTAATGAAATGGATAATGGAATGAATATGAATTTGAGTTATAAAATGAAATGCAATTTAAGTTGTAAAAAGAATTGAATATGAACTTCAGTTATGAAAGGAAAATAAACATGAGAAGCGTGGTGTAAAATGTTTATCATGAAGTTAGTAATAATTTGATGGAATGGTTCTTAAGTGATATTAGTATTGAAATTAATATACTAAGTAATAGTTGAATGTGAGTAATTGAATGTTAACAAGAAATGAAAGTGTATAAATATAATGTTAATCTTGGGAAAAAGTAAACTGATATGGTTATAAATTAATTGGATGGAAATTATTTGTTTGATGGTTTCTCTTGTTATATTTTCATGTGGTATTGTATAGTGTGTGTATATATATATTGACATTGCTTTCCACTATACTTGTTCTCATTGGTTTTTGAGTGATTAATAAGTGCGGATGGCATATGCTTTCACATTTGGAGCTTACACCTTGGATTACATATCGTACTTTTATATTTTTCCCTATGGGATGCCTCATCCTTGAAGATGAGATAGATATTTGTGATTATACATATACATAATCACATATATATATATATATAGTAAAAAAATTATAAATTTAAGGCGTTATAAAAATTTTGAGAATTTTGAAAAGCATATTTTAAGATGACTAAAATTTTGATTTTTAGTTATAACTTGGAACGAATGGATGGATGGAAGTTAGTTGGTATAAGTGGATGAATTAAAGAGACATAGAAAGGTGAGAATAAAGTTTCAACAAATTGATTTTGGAAATTTAAAGGCTTAAAAGAATTTGGTAATCTATTTCAGCTAATTAGTTTTGGAAAAGTTAATGGGTGTGGGGTTACCTTGGAAATTTCAAAGATGATTTTCTTTTACGGCGAGGAGAATGTAACAACCTAGAATTTTAGTCGTTTAGATTTAGAATATTTAAATTATTTTAAATATTAAAACTTTATTTTAAATAAGTTAAATAACTTGAATTCAAATATAAGGATTATTTGAATAATTGGGATCGTTTTAAATTATTAAATCTTGAATTTAACGTGAGTAAGAAAGGTTTCGAAAGTTGATTTAAATTCTATTTGAATAAGAATGAAGATAGTATACTTTTAAATTTGAATTAAAAGTGATTTGAAGTATTTTAGTAAAAATTCGTTTTAATTAACTAGTAAAAATAGCCTTCCGGGGTACTGTCCTGGAATGGACAAAGCTCGTTTTATTGGATCCGTAATAGTGAATTATATTATGCTGTCAAATTTCATGGCAATCGGACGTATCATTTGGTCATGCGAGCTCGAAACGTGTAAAAATTAATTTTAGGAATTTATATAATATAATTAGGTTTGGAAAGCTATCTTCTGTATATGATCGAATTAGGTCTCGAGACTGGTTCTAATGTGTTTGGAATAGGGATATTATATATAGAATGCTAGGCGGCATGCTTCGTTTGGAGTTTGAGATTTTTAGACGTTTGAGATGGATATTTTCTAATTTAAAAATATATATATAACCATGCCTATACCATACAATAGCCCATACCAATTGCAAGCGTGCCCATACCCAGCCATACCATTCTCCCCTATATATAAATCACGATTTATCATAAAAGGTTGGTTCAAATTATTTTTTAAATTTAATTTAAACCCCTCTCACATCCAACGGCAGTCATTTCTTTGGCCATTAGAGGCCGCGATAGGGGAATTGTTCGACATGGGAATTATGGAGGGTGGCTCGGCAAGTTCATCCACGGTGGTGGATCATCGATCGAAGGTATATGGCAAGGGCTAGGACGGCATGGCATAAGCAGTTTTTGGGTTCGAGTTCGATCAATTAGCGATGATTGGGAGAGCAGCACCGACAGTAATGGGAGGAGGGAGATGGGTGCGGCGGCGTCGAACTCGTGATGGTCGCTAATGAAATGGAGGTATGGAGGTGACGAGTTGAAGTCGTAGTCGAGTTGCTTTATGGGAACGAACGAGATGGATGGAGGGAAGGTGGCACTTGTAAATTTAATTAAATTAGTTTATGTCAATGATAATTTAAGTAATCCCAACATTTATATATTCATAACTTATTCATACGAGGTAGAAATCGAACGCGACAAGTTGCACTGCAATTGTAACGACGATATCTACGTTATGTTGGATTGGATGAATTTGGAGCTAGTAGAAGTTTGGGTTAAAATTGAACGTCGGTTCAATTTTAATTCAAACCAGAGCGTTTTGGCGATTTTTGGAATCTATGTGAGTTAAACTCACCTTTTGGATAACTAGTATGATACATAGTTGATAACAAAATTACTGATTGAATGTTTGGATGGTTTACTATTTTATATTATTGGTTTGGATATATTCTCGCCCCTGGAGCGGACGAGACCCTATTACATTCCTACGTAGGAGAGGATGTGAGGCGACCCAACATTCTAACCCCTAGGAACGATACTTAATACATCCATGATATTCATGTATCGTTGCCCAAGCGTCTGAAAGGCAAGTTGACTTAGGTAAAATAGAAAACTAAATAAGACAGAATAGATAAACCCCACATCAAAATGGTTATATATAATATAAAATGGCATAGTACAAAAGGTTACTTCTTATATCGAGTTATCAAAGTTGTACAAAAGTACTACATCTAACATATTTGCAGTTATACATTCTAATTTGTCAGTTTTAGATACAAAATACACCTCCATAATCATACCACAAAAATAAATAACTAGATAACTAAGGAGCCTCCTGCTCAAACATCATCTTCAAAGAGAGAAACCATCTACTCTCGGACTACTCAAATATAATTAAGTACCCAGGAGTTTAGAGAAAATAGACAATTCGAGTCAGACAAAATGTCTAGTATGAGTAAAACCTTAAAACAAATGGGTGTCTATTTAATTAAAACATGTTGGACAACGATGCTAACGTGGAACGGGTTTTCTTCGACATAAACAACAACTAAACATAACATAAATGGAAATGAACAGTAGAGAACAAAACTAAACATAGATGATTGAAATAATTAATAAACATCCAGACTTGAAAAAATGGATATAGTCTGAATAGAAATCCAAATTGGAAAGAATGGATAAAACAAGATAACGGTCCAAACTCGATAGAATGGACTAAACCAAATAATAGTCCAAACTCGATAGAATGGAAAAAATCAATAATTAACACCACGAAGAGTGGTTGACTCCATCCGTTGCAATTAAAGGAAACAAATTTAAAGGTTCGAATCAAGTATGGAACGGAAATCTCCAACAATGACTAGGAGGGTGCACCCCATTTGCCGAAAGTATGCCTCTAAAATATACTTGAGAACTCTGGTAGCTCGCAAAAACCTATATGCTAGGCCCCGCCGACGGCTATGGAGTATCAAGGTATTTCACATCTCAATGTGCACAACCGAATCCAATCTAGAGTGGATGTGAAAATACCCTAATTGGAGCAAACCCACATAGCTTGGCACCCACTCGCTCTTTGGTTTAGTCATTTCTGACAAAGGATAACATAGCTCAACGGAGCCACGCATCGTCTTGGAATGATAATAACAGAAAGCTAAAGTAATCGATAGCCGGGAACAAACTATCAAGGATACAAAACGATTGTATATGAAAATTAAGCCTTGTGTACTCACCATCAATCATCGAATTCAAACTTGTACTATTTCTTGGTTAACAGTAATACCAGACAAGTCAAGGTTGTATTACCCCAAAGTCATGTCTTACAACTATTCTTATCTTTCAAAATAGAGACAAGTCTACTTCATCGACATTTAGCGTTAAGTACACAAGTAAAATTGTTTCCATATAAGTGATATTGTTTTACAGAATTTAATTAAGTTCCATAACCGAATCGAACATTTACTTTTAGAGCCGAAATTCGTGCTTGGGCTTTGTATTATAAGTATTAGCTTTAAAACACTTTGTTAAAAGAGTTCACTGATTTAAAACAACATTAAAAAAGGATTTAATAGCTTCAAACATCATTAATACATTGATTAATTAACTTTAGGCTTCATCACACAATTTAATTGTAGAACTTCAAATGACGCTGAATAAAAAAAATAAGTAAACCATTTTTAAACCTTCTTAACTCAATTAATTAGTAAAATATAATTAATTAAATTAATAAATAATTTAAAATGAATAACAAAGTCAAAATATCCTTGTTACTTTGATAAATTCACTTTGAAATTTCATAAATTAAGTTGGCTAATTAACTCCATAACCTTTAACTAAAAAGGGTAAATCACCTTTAAAACACCATAAATTCAACTAATTAGTAATATTTAAATATAATTAATTAAATTAATAATTAAATAACATTACTTTAAAATGATTAATCAATTTAAACCATCATTGTAGAAAGATTAATTAAATTTAAAACAATTTGATTTCCTTTTAAAAGTCATTAACTAGAAAGATTAATTAATTTTAAAATCTTCATTAATTGATTGATTAATTAACTTTAATCCATCATTTTCAAAAAATTAATAAGCCTTAAACATCATTAAATAAAATGATTAGTTAAACTTAAAACATCATTAACTAAATAATTAGTTGACTTTAAAACACGTCATTAATAAGTTAATTATTTAACCTTAGCCCTTACTAATTAAATAATTAATTAAATTACATAATCATTATTAAAATAATTAATTATTTTCAAAAACATCATTAATCAAAATCTTGCTTAACTTGTAAAACAATTCTAAGCACGAAGATGAAACAAAATGGTTTGATAAGAAGTGATTTTCCAAAAGTGCAGATATAATGACCATCGCTATACGGGAAGTTCAGAAAACAAATTTATGATATTATCAACACAACCAAACATTACATAGTAATGGTTTAAGCATACATACAACAAGCATTCATAGGCAATAAATATGAACATGAGTATAGTTTAAAGCTTTGGTTTTTTAGGGTAAAATTTTACTTACTAACTAGTTTGCTAACTAACCATTACTTTACATGTTTGTATCCATCACACATATACATTTCCAAACCAAATATGAACAAATTCACATCATATCCAAATCAAGCAAGCAATATATATCATAATATAACCAAAGAAAAATATTTCCTAAAAAAGTTATCATAAATCTTACTAAATTAGGGTATAATCTAGCACTTCCATGCCTAAACAAAAAGATGGAGTTTTTGACCCTTGCTGCATTAGGTTGGCTCGGCCTTAAAAGGAGAAGGAACTGAAAATTATTTTGGTAGGTGGAGTGACTTTAGATAATCATCGAATTCTCAAAATAGAACCCAAAAATAGGCCATTTTCCACCTAGTTTTTAGACTATTTACTCTTAAATTTTGTAACAGTGATAAGTGAAAAGTCCTAGAATATTATTTTCTCTATCATTTCAAAAAAAATTCGCTCGAATTGGATTATTTATGAAGAAAATATGGTCGAAAGAAGAAGGACCATTTCCGGACTTGAAATCCTAGGTCCGAAAACACTTTGTAAAGAATTGATATTTTGATATAGCTAAGCTCAAAATTTGAGGAAGTGGTACAAATAAAAGTTGTAGCCACTAGAATTCTCTACGGTTTAAAAAATGAATAACTTGATTTGAAGTATTATGGAGGAGGTTATGGCCGTGAGAATATAAGATAAAAATGGAGAAGATGATGTGATTTTAAAACAAGTTTTTAAGGATTTTTCTCAAAGCTAAAAGAAGAAGCCATTAGAGCTTCTTTGAGAAGCTTAAGAAAGTGAATTTTAAGAATTGAGGAAAAATGAAAGGAATTAAGAAGAATTGTTTCTTTTATAAGAAGGCAAAGCTTCCAAAGGAAGCTTCTTTACTTTACTTTAATTTGGTAGTTTATATAGGAAGCTTCTTTATTAAATTATATTTGCTAGATTACATGGGAAGTTATTACTAAGGAATAAAGCTTCAAAGAGAATCCACCAAAATAAGGTGAAGTTTATTAATGTATAAAAAGTGTTATTTTTGATAACTTTTTGCCGACGAGAAATCAAAAATTTAGAAAATGAATTTCTAGTCACATTTTCTGTTTTTATCCGAGCTACTATTTTAGTAAACGTATTTTGAAATTGATTTTTAACATCATTAATTATAATTTAAAAGATTTTATTTGGTTATTGAGATCCATTATTTAAATATTTAAAAATGAT
Organism: Allium cepa; assembly: GCA_030765085.1. Classification (NCBI taxonomy): domain Eukaryota; kingdom Viridiplantae; phylum Streptophyta; class Magnoliopsida; order Asparagales; family Amaryllidaceae; genus Allium; species Allium cepa. The sequence continues at coordinate 758,150,905 of CM060937.1, read as the reverse complement.
TTAAATATTTAAATTCAAAGCGATTAATTTACAAGTCGTTACAGGATGACCCTTTGTATATGATTCCTTCTCGAAGCGGTTGATTTATATTTTATGACTATACACTGTATGTGATGCAAGGGGAAATAGGTTAGAGGGATCCAACTGGATTCCTCATACTCTTGGTTTCATTTTTCATATATCTTGTGATATATGACTTGATGGATGCCATATTTGATGACATGGATATGATTTTGCTTATTTAGTGCTTTAGTAGCATTGGGCCTTATTTTTGGTATTTTAAAATACTTCAAAATTATTTTGGAAATTATACATGTTTAATAATTATCCTTGAATTATTTAAAGAAGAAATTTATGTAAATAAATAAAAAGTATGATTTTTAGAGATTATAAATTAATAGTTTTTAGAATATTTTAAATAAATATTTTTAAACTATGAGTAAAGATTTTTAAAATCTTAAAAATAAGTCCTTCTTTTATAAAATTGGGATACGGTTTAAAAAGAAGATAGAAATAATTTTAGATAAATATTTATTAACAATTTATACAAAGTGATGTGTGTGCATACATATATTAAGGTTAATTTATAAATGTGATAGTATATAAAAGTGGCAATTTATAAATAAAGTAAAGATTCACAAAATTGTATTTCCTTAATAAATGATAGATTTATAAACAGTGTTATAAATGAAGGGCAACCATTATCATTGGATAGATTGGAGAAATAAATCAAATTGGGAATTTATGATAATGTGTGCGATGTTGTTTTAGAAAAATAGCTGATTCTATTTTGGAAATTGAAAGTGATGATATACTTAACGATATGTTATAAAATAGAAAGAGATTTTGTAAATATAGTTTCATGAATATAGAAATGATTATGTTGAAATTTAAGTATGGATTTTTTATCAAGGAAGTATATTTATGTTTAAAAGTTGTTTACTTATATTAATATTGTTTTAAAGTTGTTTACCAATATTTTAATATTTTGAAAAGTTAATTATTTAAATTATTAATATAGTTTGAAATTAATTATAATTATTTATCATTAAGTTTTTGGAAATTAATTATTATTGTTTATAATAATGTTGAAAAAAATTATTAGTTTCATTAAGAATGTTTTGAAACTATTAATTATTATTTTTAAGATGTTTTGAAGTTAATTGCTATCTCTTTATACTGTTTATTATTATATAGTAGTGTTTAAAAGTAAATGACTAGAATTTATTTATAAATGTTTTCGAGATTTATAAATAGAGTTTTATAAACAGATGTGGGTTTTATTAGAGGAATTTTATAACTTGGTTTGGAAAACTTAAAGGAAAATTTGAAAAAGATGTAAAATGAGTTTTATAAACGGTCTTAGATATTTATAAAAGAATTTTTGAAATGGGTTTAAAGATTTATAAAAGGAGCTTTATAAATGGTCTTATGGGTTTATAAAGGGTTTAGAAATGATTTTAGAAATGTTAAAAAGGAAGTTTATAAATGATTTAAGAGATAAGTGAATGGGAGTTACAAACGGGTCTTAGAGATTTATAAAGGAATATGTTAATCTGTTCTAGAATAGTGTAAAAAAGAAATCTTTCTCTATTTTGTGAATATACTAATCCCGTTGAGATAAGTATATGGATATTTTCCAAGTATCGAAAATATGGGTTTGTGGATGAATCTTTGTAAAAGTATTTTGGTACAAATATTTACAAAGTGATTTTTGTTAATGAAAAGAGAAATTAAAAGAGGCTAGTGGTTGCTTATGTGCAAAACTATGAAATAAATCCTTGATTTGAATGTGTTTTTTAAAATAATTAAATAACCAACTATCGGATTTGCAATCAAAAATGTAACTATGGAAATATCTAGGAGAAACACGTGAGTTATAAGGCACTGTCACCTCCGACGATGTTGTACTATGCATATAAACCTTGTTTCGTTCTCCTAGGACAAATGATAAGGAAATTTGTCCACTAACGGTAAGGAGGTGATCTTTGTTCTTACCTTTAACTGTTTATTTCATAAAGAACCAGGGTTGAGTTAACCGAAAATTATCGAATGTTATTTCGAAGAGATTGGGATCGAATATGTTATTCCAATGTAACATCCCTTCCTTTTAACCGCCCCTAGTCGGTAATTAAACCAACTTGAAACGTTCAAAATGATGGATTGTTATTTAGTTTATAGAGTTTAAACAGAATCAGCCACAGAATCACAGAATAATAATATTTCGCAAAAATGAATTTTTTTTCTTTTACAAATATCAGAGTTTATACAATGTATTAAAGTTATACAACGGAATATTTCTTTAAGTACAAAATCCCCGAACTAAAGTGAGCATTTTCCCCCTCTCTCTAACTTCACTGCCCGAAAACCTTCAAGCTGCAAAACACTCGGTCTGACCCGAGTATTACATTCAAAAGAAAATAATACACGGGCCAATCTAATCCAAACTCAGTTATTAGTGCATAGAGGCAATAATAATCAAATAGACGACAGTCACAATGATTCTCGTCTATCCGATCCTTTAATTAGAAGTCAGATAACGGTAACTATAACACTTAATAGTGTTAAACAACATATCAGCAAATTCAAATTATCAACAAAGATAAATGAAAAGATCATCAATGAAATTAATTTAGAAAACATTAGAATTGCCTAAAACGGCAATTAACAACAAAATCTAATTATTTAAATAAATAATTAGAAACTCATGATCTAATTGTCAAAAAAAAGATAATTAGATTCCAACAAAACCATCAAATTAAACCAAATCAAAATACGATTCAAAATATATTGAATTGGCAACACAAAACAATTCCAGTAATTGAAAACATCAATTGAACATCAATCTGGTAGGGCTGCAGTACACGCACGCGTGTACTGCTCGCCACTACAACCCGAAATACACAAAAGATTAACGGACCCAAAATCAAATGGCATCAACTCAAATCAATATGACATACAACCTGGACCACCTGAACTCAATGTATACACGAATACTATGATCACAGTATACATATATACACGTCGACCAGGTAGCAAACAAAGTCAACAGTTGCAAACGCGAATTTTCTCAAAGAATGATACTAGAATCCAAGTGCATGAAGACTACAACAAGTACACAATTCCAATGCAATCATATCTAGATATAGCATCTCGACTAAACACTGCAATCTCAAATCGAAGCATGAACAAGTTGCAGCAATATGCAACATAGTGTAGCATATACACAATGACAACCATGCAGCAGTTAACAAGCATCATAAAAATTCAGTTTCAAGTCAAGTATTAGTGATCTGGTCAGAACAAGGTACAAAATGAAATCGCGCACCTACATACATAAATGTATGTACACAAGTGGATGAATACACATGCAAATGCCATGGTGATTTCGACAAACCAAGTCAAGTTGGTATGCACGCAATCAGACAAGTACAGGGATGCAGTTTCAAGGCCGAGATAAACTCAAGCACCAGATTCGTGTAAAAGTGTAGTATCAAGAAAACAATTACAGTTCAATATCAAATGCAATGCATCGTGATGACATGGAACAATGCTTCAGAGATGTGCGGATACACAATGAAGACCATAAGCAACCCCAATCATATATATATACACAAATGAAGACAAGGCAAGGCCAAATACACAACAACAAAGTCGAAGACCAATGAATTGCTATGGTCGACCAGGCAGCAACCAAAACAATGCATCATGGCTCGAATAAACAAAATTGACACACATTGAAGTGTCATATGCTAAACAAGTATACATGAGCCAAAGTGAACAAGAACTGAAACGAAGTCATTGCAATCGAAGGATCAAAAGTCAGAGCTACCAAAATATCATCCCAATTACTATCATAATCAAAGACCAGCAAATTGTGGAAATCATCACATAAACAAAGTCAAGACCGAATAATATGAAGCACAGGAATGCAATGTTCCAGTAGATCCAAATTTCTAGGTTCCAACATGAACATAATTAAATAACTTGTAACCATTGTACAAAGGTGATAACCACTACCAAGGCTCAAGTGTAATCGAGACAAGCACTGAACAAAAATGGCCAGAGCCGAAGTCAAAAGGAACATCAAGTAAAAATCAACAAGTCAAGTATGCTACAGCAAGAATTTCGATCAAAATCGAAGTCAACATCGAACCAAGTCAAAGCCGTGATCCAATAAGGAGATGAAGAGGCCAGAGACGAGGTTAACCAAAATCGAACAGTTCAAAACCGCGTGTATCAAGCTAAAAGCAACAAAATATTCAAAGCGACAATTAAATGAACAAGGTCGCAGACACACGAACAAGCGCAAATGCTACAAGTTTTGAAAAACCCAAAATTATGTAACTACAATCAAATATGTCACAAGAGAGACTCTTGGACCAAGGCTACGCTGTGCAGGGATATTCAAATAAATGTATAACAAGTTCAAGTTGCAGGTCAAAGACATAATGACCGAAGTCGCGAGCCAAAAATGAGGCCGCGGTTGTTTCAATCAAACCCGTGATGAAGACACATAGATGAACCAGAATTTCACAAAGTATTTTAAGAAATCAAAATGGCCGAAGTAAACACGATCAGTGTCAAGGCCAAAGTCATCAGAAAAACAAAGTTGAATTCACAAATCAAATTCAAAGTTGACCAAGTCAGAAATCAATGACGAGAATATCACTTAATCAAACAGCACAAATCGCAAATTTTTAACAAGCCAAAAATCATCAAAGTAGAATTAGATGTGAGTAATAAGAAATCACTCACCTTATCGACGAATAGAAGCAGCCGAGCGTGACCCAAGAAAACGAACGATCGACGAAGCAAACTCGCGAATGTCCTTTCGATCGATCAACATTCAAGCATCGGTTTCGAAGATTTTCACAAGCCCTAGCTTGGAAGACGAGCGAACGAGGAAAATTTTGAAGCAGCCATTTTTTTCTTTTTCAGAGGAGTTTGATTTTAAACGAAAAGAAGAGGGGATTCGTATTTTATGAGAAAGTGGGAGCGTGATTCCAGGCTGAAACAAAGGAGAGTTGCGTGATTTAAGGAAGGGAAGTAGCTAATGTTGACTAGTACGTGAGTATATAATTGTAATTTTAAATATAAATTTCTGATATAAATTTTCAACGCGTTTATACATCGTATGCTCACATAAAAACTCCGATCAATACGAAATTTGAAATCCGATAATAATACAATATTTCGAATCCAATGGAACTGGTTTCGTCGAATTCCAAGACTGCGCCTCAGGAGGCTATTTTTTAAATATCGACTCAAACGATATAATTTCAAAACTGATCAAATCACTTTCAAATTCAATTCTGAAGCTTCCATTATCTCCACATTGTCAATATATATTTTACAAGCCTTTGAAATATTTTTAATCAGCTTAAAACTGAAGATTCATATTATTATTCAACTTTCAATAGATTAAATTTTAAAATTTAATTGCCAATTTCATTCTGATAATTTGAAATTCAAGCCAAACCATCATTCAAATATTTAAAATTAATTAAATATTTTCAATTAAATTGTTCAAAATTCTGGGTCGTTACAACCTTCCCCCCTTAAAAGAATTTCGTCCCGAAATTACAAGTTAGGAAAAATGGTCCTTAACTCGTCTGCTATTTTTCACAATCCAAATAGTTTAATCAACTTACTAACCTAAATCTTTTTATTAAAGATTCATTATCATTTCAATTAACTTTCCAACTTCAATTATAAGTTTCAAACAACATTGTTTCCTTCTCAATTCAAATTTAAATTTAAATTCAAATTTTAAACTTTCAAAAAATTTCCAAAATTTTTCTAACACTTTAAATTTTTGAAAAATTTTGCCAGCGTCTCCTTTGCGCGGCTAACTCGGTACGACTACAAAATGCCACATCGGGGCCCCAATTTCAAAAAGAAAAGGAAAAGCCAAGCAGCTAGACAAGAAAATCATCAAATCTCATATTGAAATTGAGATACGTACCTTTTTGTCGAGCCATTTAATTTTTATCTTCGAATCAAAAATTTCCAATTCCTTTTATACACCAGTATATCCTGCTAGTAGTAGTATCCAATTCCAACATTCAAATCATTTTGCCAATTCCATTACAAAAAATTTCAATATATGCTTCTTATACACTTTTACTTCCCTATTGAAGTTATATGTTCATTTTCATTCAATTTTACATTTCAAACTTCATTTTCATTCAATTCACAATTTCAGTTCTGTTTGATTTCAATTTATCTTTCGAATATTGAGTTTTATCGATTAACCTTCATTTACTATCGCACTATTTTAAATTAGTTCCAATTACTAATTCATTACAAATTCCAATTCATTTTATTCAAATTTGTTTTCAATTCAGTATTTTGGTTTATAACCACTCATATTTAAACTTGAAATTCTTCATGTTAGAGATTTGCATATTACATCTTTTCCAAAGCTGTGGACTTTCAAGACATTTTAAAGATCTTCTTCCTTAGTTTATTAGGTTGGAATTATGTAATTTTAATTTCATACTATTGATTTGCTATTTAAAGTTTTGAAAATACTTACTAACTCGAAGTTTAACAAGTCTATTGTCGTTCTTACAGACATTAGGCATACGCTAGCCAGGCGCAGGACTAAAAATCTCCAAGTACTAAATATACTTGCTTCAACTCCCAGTGAAAATACATAAAAATCCTTTTAAAAATGGATATGGAAAGCACGTTCCCCTATGGATCATAGTTACTCGGCGGTTATGCTGCTATCCCAGTAGAATCGCTTGTAATCTGTAGATTTCACATCTCTTGAATTTCGCCATGGTTGTTGCAATTGATTGTAGTTTACACGGCGGTTACGCCAATATCCCAGTGGAATCGCTTGTAACCATAGGCATCTCGCCCCTCGAATTTCGCTATGGCATCTAGATCGCAGTTTACACGGCGGTTGCGCCACTATCCCAGTGGAATCGTTTGTAACTGTAGGCATCACACCCCTCGAATTACACTAGTATACATCATCATCAATCAACATGATCCCATCACGAGGGATTCCAATTTAAATGGACACTCCAACTTATGGAAATTATACGTAGCTACGAATTTCAAATGGACACTCATACCGAGTTCCAACACCTTCACAAATTTTCAATGAAAGGTACTTTTCCATATCCTTAGTTTAGAAAACATAATGTCATATGTATAGTACTTCATTTCACATTTCGTACATATCATACCTATGTAAACTTACATAAGATTTCCATAGCAATTACTTTCCAAACTGATGGTTTTCGAATTTACTGCATTCTCATATATAAGTTCCGAAAACCTCCATATCCCATACTCCTAACAAATAGAGGATTCCTGAATTTTCCTTCTCGTTACCAATTTAAAATTTTCCTCTAAGTCGATTTGGAAGTTGAAGGTTATCTCAAACCCAATTCATATTCATAATTCAATTATCAACTTAACAGTCGATTTGGATTTTACGTTACATTGTCAATTCTCAACACATAATTGATGTCTACCGATATATAACCTCTGAGCTCATACATCTCAGAGAAGGGTGTATATAGCTAAGAGAATAAATTCTCCACCACCAAACAGATATATATTTATAGAGATCAATTGCTATATCATCAATTCACAATGTTAGACATACAATCCAAATCGACCATCCGAAATTCAAAACTCAACTTATATTGTTTTTAGTGTCGAAGTTAAACTCGATTTAACTCAAGATTCAATCTTTTTGAAAAATTTCAAGTTGAACTAATTGTTCAAATTTCCCATTTAACTTTTTCAACTTCGACTTAATTCATAGTTTGAATTCCGCATACTTTTCACAATATTGGTTTTAAACCGACTTCAAACTTTCCAATATTAAGTTTTCCACTTAACTTAATTCTCTGCACGTTCACATTCAAATTCATCACTGAAGCTATTACCTATTATGGATCATCAAGTCGACAAACTTCAAATTTGAAATCTAAATCCCATTTGAACCTTGTATTTGCTTTCTATTTCCAAAAATAATCAACTAGTTCTTTAGTAAGCCATTCATCGACTTGGTCCGATTAGATTCATATCTCCACATTAACTATTTTAGGCATTAGTCTAAAATTGAAATATAAGCTTTACATCAAAACTAGTTTGATTCATACAGTTAAGTCGACAAGTAGATTTCCTTCCCAAGACGTTATTTTATTAAAACATTTCTTTCCGTACAAAACTATACATAGCTTAATACTTTTATAATACGTACATAGAAGATTTTGGATTACAAAAGATAGTATTACAAAATATACTGATTGCTTCAAATGTACTAATTAGTTTATGATTCACAATTATTGAGGACTATCGACTTCCTGTCTGGTTGTATGCATCTTTGCCAAACTTCCCTCTTTGTTTTGCACCATTTCAGGTTATATTAAAGGAGGATTAACACATTCAAAGTCAACATGTCCCCAATTCCTACAGTTCCCGAAAAAATATGAGATGTTTCCATCCTTATCTATCGTCCTTACACTTTTTGCTCTAGCTGATCGGGCTATAGCTTGCTTTCCATGCTGCCTTTCGGTGCAGTTTCTGGCTATATGTCCAGTTTGGCGACAATGGTAGCAGATTGTCAATCTATCGATTGGTAAATCAAATGCGCGCTTCTTCCTTTTCACTTCAGGGCAATGACTAAGAAAATGCCCTTTTCCCTGACATTTAAAACACACAATCTTAGGACGAGCGAACCGGTCATCCACATTCCTTTTCTTTCTCTTCTCTCGGCACATAACGACATAATGTCCCTTTTTATGACATTGATAACAGATAACATCATCATAAGGACCGGGTCCTTGCCCTTCATTGATTTTCCTTTCGATTTCCGCATGTGCCACTTCTGCTTCTCTATGGGCAATTGCTCTTTGTTTACGGCGTGCTGCTTTTTGTGCATCGGTTTTCGCCATTATAATTAACAAGATGTTTTTGAAGTTTCCTATTAAAATTTGCAATCCCGATTAGCAAAGGTTGGATTATTCAATCATTTCCCCAAGACAATTTGCAAATTTACATTATCCTGATATATAGGATTATTATTCAACCAAACTTGAGATTCAACTCTAGATTTTATTTCAAACATTTTAGATATACATATATATACATACTTGCGTATCAACCTTGCTTGAAACATAAAAACAAAAATTATTTTATTTTATTATTTTCGAAAATATTTTGAAAAATTACTTGAAATTTTTTTTTCCTGTACATACTACTAGTATTGTTCTTCAAAACATTTGAAATCAATTTTCAAAAGAATTCAGAATCAAATTCCCAAGTTGTAGTTCAATAATCCCCTTGGCTATAACTAAATTGACATGTCATTTTATCTCCCAATTATTACTTGGGAGATATTCAGAATATTTGATTTAAACCAATTCATTAATTCACATAACTTATATTTTATTTTTCATAAATCTCAACAATTCGATAATGGGTTTTCGAATGATCGGGACTCAAATCTATGGTGACCTTACCGAAGAGAAACTATCGTAAACCTAAATTTAGAGAGGGGGATTTCCGAAAAGGATTTGAATTTTCAAAATACCTTTTATTTTTCAAAAAAAACAATTTTATACTTCTTTAGATTTGAAAAACGCTTTCTTTAAAGTGATCCTAGTGACTATTCATATTAAACGTCATAAACTAAGCTTTGTATAAACCAAAGCTCTGATACCACTTTCGTAACATCCCTCCCTTTTGACCGCCCCTAGTTGGTAATTAAACCAACTTGAAACGTTCAAAATGACGGATTGTTATTTAGTTTATAGAGTTTAAACAGAATCAGCCATAGAATCACAGAATAATAATATTTCGCAAAAATGAATTTTTTTCTTTTACAAATATCAGAGTTTATACAGTGTATTAAATTTATACAACGGAATATTTCTTTGAGTACAAAATCCCCGAACTAAAGTGAGCGTTTTCCCCCTCTTTCTAACTTCGCTGCCCGAAAACCTTCAAGCTGCAAAAACACTCGGTCTGACCCGAATATTACATTCAAAAGAAAATAATACACGGATCAGTCTAATTCAAACTCAGTTATTAGTGCATAGAGGCAATAAATCAAATAATCAAATAGACGACAGTCACAATGATTCTCGTCTATCCGATCCTTTAATAAGAAATCGGATAACGGTAATATAACACTTAATAGTGTTAAACTACAAATCAGCAAATTCAAATTATCAACAAAGATATATGAAAAGATCATCAATGAAGATAATTTGGAAAACATTTGAATTTCCTAAAACGGCGATTAACCACAAAATCTAATTATTTAAATAAATAATTAGAAATTCATGATCTAATTATTAAAAAAAGATAATTAGATTCCAACAAAACGGTCAAATTAAACCAAATCAAAATACGATTCAAAATATATTGAATTGGCAACACAAAACAATTCCACCAATTGAAAACATCAATTGAACATCAATTTGGTAGGGCTGCAGTACACGCACGCGTGTACTGCCTCGCCACTACAACCTGAAATACACAAAAGATCAACGGACCCAAAATCAAATGGCATCAACTCAAATCAATATGATATACAACTTGGACCAGGTGAACTCAATGTATACACGAATACTATGATCATAGTATACATATATACACGTCGACCTGGTAGCAAACAAAGTCAACAGTTGCAAATGCAAATTTTCTCAAAGAATGATACTAGAATCCAAGTGCACGAAGACTACAACAAGTACACAATTCTGATGCAATCATATTTAGATACAGCAGCTTGACTAAACACTGCAATCTCAAATCAAAGCATGTACAAGTTGCGGCAATATGCAACATAGTGTAGCATATACACAATGACAACCAAGCAGCAGTTAACAAGCATCATAAAAATTCAGTTTCAAGTCAAGTATTAATGATCTGGTCAGAACAAGGTACAAAATGAATTCACGTACCTACATACATAAATGTATGTACACAAGTGGATGAATACATATGCAAATGCCACGGTGATTTCGACAAACCAAGTCAAGTTGGTATGCACGCAATCAGACAAGTACAGGGATGCAGTGTTCAAGGCCGAGATAAACTTAAACACTAGATTCGTGTAAAAGTGTAGTATCAAGAAAACAACTACAGTTCAATATCAAATGCAATGCATCGTGATGACATGGAACAATGCTTCAGAGATGTGCGGATACACAATGAATACCATAAGCAACCGCAATTATATACACACACACACACACACACACAAATGAAGACACAGCAAGGCCAAATACACAACAACAAAGACCAAGACCAATGAATTGCTCTGTTCGACTAGCCAGCAACCAAAACAATGCATCATGGCTCGAATAAACAAAATTGACACACATTGAAGTGTCATATACTAACCAAGTATACATGAGCCAAAGTGAACCAGAACTGAAACGAAGCCATGGCAATCAAAGAATCAAAAGTCAGAGCTGCCAAAATATCATCTCAATTACTATCACAATCAAAGACCAGCAAATTATGGAAATCGTCACATAAACAAAGTCAAGACCGAATAATATGAAGCACAGGAATGCATTGTTCCAGTATATCCAAATTTCTCAGTTCCAATATGAACATAACTAAATAACTTGTAACCATTGTACAAAGGTGATAACCACTACCAAGGCTCAAGTGAAATCGAGACAAGCACTGAACAAAAATGGCCAGAACCGAAGTCAAAAGGAACATCAAGTAAAAATCAACAAGTCAAGTATGCTACAGCAAGAATTTCGATCAAAATCGAAGTCAACATCGAACCAAGTCAAAGCCGTGATTCAATAAGGAGATGAACAGCCCAGAGACGAGGTTAACCAAAATCGAACAGTTCAAAACCGCGTGTATCAAGCTAAAAGCAACAAAATATTCAAAGCGACAATTAAATGAACAAGGTCGTAGACACACGAACAAGCACAAATGCTACAAGTTTTGAAAAACCCAAAATTATGTAACTGCAATCAAATATGTCACAAGAGAGACATTTGGACCAAGGCTACGCTGTGCAGCGATATTCAAATAAATGTATAACAAGTTCAAGTTTGTAACGAGCCGCCTTTTTGGACAGTTTAAACCGACGATCAAATACACATGTCGATTCCAAACCATTCAAAAGGGCAGATAGTTATTGGGGTAAATAAGAAAAGAAAAGAAAAGAAATAAAGGAAATGAAACAACACAGAATCTCGCAGCGGAACGATAAAATATAATAGTCAAATAAACAGTTCATGAAGCTGTCTACTATACTTTGACAATTATTTATACAACATTTATCAGAGTTTATACATATACAACAGAACAATTAAATAATGCAGCAAATAACATGATTCAAGGGTAATAATAGTAATAGTATACCAAATCTTCGTCTTCGTCCTCCAGAATAGATCTTCAAAAATATGAAAACTCAGGACTGACCCGAGCGTAATGAAAAGACAAAACACTCGAGTCGGGACTAAAATATCCTTATGAAAGTGAAATCAATCGTAAATAAATATGAGTGTAACGGCGTCAGAGATGTTTACGGGGTTTAACATCTCCTATCCAATGTCAACGTGCGTGCAATAACTCAAGAGATGTTACGGGATTTTCCATCTCTCAAGGATCCGTGAAACTATCTACTATGTAGTAATATACGCTAAGTAGATAATGCCTATCAGTAATATAAAGTATCAAAATAGCGTTAAGGCGTTACCATAATCCCCCTTAACACATTTTATATTCCCAAAAGCATATACAAGACCGTAGTTTCCCCAAAACCGGAAGTCACCAGAGGGCAATCCATATACTCAAGGTACAAATCAAAACGTAGTGGTCGCGAATAGGATAATCAGTATGACAAGGTACATGAGGCGATACCAACTAGGATACTAGTAGTTGCGTGATCCGGACTGATGTTGGGCGTAGCCAGCAGCCACCCCAACACCGCGAAACAACACTCCCAAATCAAGGGGTGCACCCAAATCGCATCACAAATGTAATAGATATGGTATCAAAGAAGTGTGTCCGCTAGAGGTGGCGAACCTCAATGGCCCGGCGCGGCTCCTGTTTTAGTCATGTCAGGGGTCATCCAATATCGTTCTCTTTCTTCAGTAAAAGCGTTCACCAAACCATCCACTTCATTCTGGATCAACACTCCGCGTATAATAGTTATTAAAGTGGTGTTCGGTATCGACAGAGAGTATGTCCATATCCGATCCTGGTCTCTTTAATAACTACGTATTATTACACCGTTGGCTCACATTTCAAATCGATTCATAATTGATATCAAAATATCATATTCGTTTCAAAAAATCAAATCCATTTCAAATACCACCGTATCCTTTCAAATGTAAGATTTCGTTTCAAAAATCATTTTTCGCACCAATATCTCATTTCGATTTCAAAATCATTTCGAATTTCAATTTAGGTTGCAACTTCATTTAACTCAATTTGTATTTAAATTCAAGATTTAAATATAAACATTTCACCTTATTGACCAGCTTAGAATTTTAGAAAATAGTTTTAAGTAGTTTAAAGTAGTTTTAAATAATTAAAGTAGTTAAAATACTTTAAATCTTAAATGGATTTGAAATAGATAAATTTTAGTTTAAATAATTTAAATTGGGTTAAGTAGATTTAAAATAGATTAAAATAGTTTAAGTATTCAAAATGATTTATATAACCGAGTAATTTGGAAAAAACAAAATAAAACAGCTTCAAAACTAATCCATTTCAATTACATCTTCCCAATTCAAATCAATTTCAATTTCCATTCTACCGATTTCGATTTCGATTTCAATTCAATTCACCGTCAACTTTGACTTCGAATTTATTCAATTTTATATCCACTTTCAATTAATTCAATTTCAATTTATATCGATTTAGAGCTTGGTTTTTCAAAATATCCATTTAGAACACTTACAAGATTATCCATCAATATACGAGTTTAAATCCAAATTTCAAACATGATTCGGTTCCAAGCTCGATTTCAAAATATCGCTTATATCTCACTTTTACTTAATTATCCTTCAATACTCAAATTTAAATCTACATTTCAAATATGATTCAATTTCAAGCTCAATTCCAAAATATCATTGTTATGTTGCTTTTACGTAGTAATACTCAAAGTTCGAAATAATGTTCAATCTTTAAATCAAATAGATTTTCGAAATTCAATCATATCCCAAATTTTATTCTCAAAGTCTCAACTTAAATTGTTTAACAATTTTCTTTTACCAAAATCTAATTCAACATTCCAAACTCAATTTCCCGATAAATTCGATTTCTATAAATTTATTTCTATTTATAACTTTTAAATCGAACATTTAAATAAATTTCAAATCGACGATTTCAAAAATTATTAATTTAGCCAATTCGGTGTCCGTATATAATTTTCTATCCTATGGCCAAGTAATTTTTATTTCAATTAAGTGTCAGGGATGAGTATATATTACTTAAATTAAATCACAGTATCATATGTATGCATAACTGGATCTATATAAGCAAATAAACATCCAAACATTCAATTATCAACCAATAGAATCCATCAAAATACATCATCCAATAAACAATACAATTCATGGAAGTTTCATAGTTATCAGTGTCAGGTAATTTAATCGCAATTCAATTTGGATTTCAATTTAACTGTCAATTTAATTTTTCAACTGTTAATTCAAACGACAAGCTATATGACAATTAAATTTTTATCAAACAACGACAAATAAAATCATAACACTTCATAATATCAAATTTAACTAGCATAAAGATATTTAGTGCGGTGTGAGCGTTATAAAACACTCACCTAGATTTTACGATTTTAAATCAAATCGAACGACGTTCGATTCAACTCAAAATTTTCTTTAGCTCCAAACGATTCTAATCTTGATCCATTGCGTAGTGCTCGTCCATATGATTCCAACGCAATTGGTTTCGTGCGTTTTCGACCTCGTATGAAAAAGTTATGAATTTTAGAAGTTACACGATTTTATATTCATAATTTTACAACATAATTTAATTTTTTTTCTCAACCTAAATCAATCTAAGCCGTGAGATCCATCACCCTGCAATCAAGCCCGTCCCTTTGCTTCTCCCTCAACTCACGTTACTTCTACAGGTCCCAGCCGCATCAAGAAACCCATTAGCTTCAAATTAGGTTTTGATTTTGCAATCACCACAAGCAACGATAAGTTGATCAGAGAGCGCCATTCCCTCCGCCTACGTGAGAGCTACCCACGCCTATGAATATTTGAAGTTCGGCCACACCTAGGGCCTCGAAATGCGCGCGCAACCTGATGTGAACGGCAGCCCCTACCTCCCTCCACGTTGCACCATTCTTCATCTCGACCGTTGGATTCGTAGTACACAACGACCTCTACAAGTTTCTAGTTGACGACTTCTCGATTTGATGCATATATTTGGAGAAAATGAGGGGGAAAGAGATTGATTTTCGGCCATCAACTGCAGGAAGTGGCGGCTACGAATGTTTTACCTTGGATTTCTGAAGGATGCGCGTATATATAAACGTATATATATTATTTTATTACTATTTATCGACTTTTCCAGACGAACTCCAAACGAAGCGTGCCGGTAGGCGTTTCTAAGGTTTACCCCGTGTTCCGAACACAATTGAACGTGTTTCGGAGGCTAATTCGATCATATGTGCGAGTTACGGAAATAAACGATCAAATTTAAATTAAACCAATTAAACGAATTTCTAGGCGTTTTGGCTCTCCCACACGAAATTTGAAACCTTACAATAATACGACATTACGGATCCGATGAAACTAGTTTCGTCGAAATCCGAGACCGTTTGAAAAATGACTATTTTAACTCGCCAAATTTATATTAAAACAATTTCGATGCGTTTCGAGCTGTCACGGTCAAACGGCAACTCCGATTGCTACGAAAATTGAAATCCGATAATAACAAATTATTACGGATCCAGTGGAACTAGTTTCGTCCAATTCTGAGACTGTTCAAAAATTGGCTATTTTTCAGTCGATAATTAAATATTAAAATATTCAATTTTCACAAATAAATTTTAAATTCAGTTTTAAAAGTTCTATAACATCACTATAACTCCAATATGATAAAATAAAATTTTATAAATCATTTTTAATCATATTAAACCCGTTATTCCATTATCCAATAATTTCAATTTTAAAATCTTATGAACTCTATTATAATCCCGGTATAACTTACATTCCCTTTGGAAACCAATTTGAATCATATTAAACCAAATTTCAATTATTCACTCTATTTTCAATATTAAATTTCAATATCAAATTAATCGTATCAAATTCGGAATTTAATTAGTCAAACATTTGTAATATTAAATTTAAAAAAAAATTATTATTGTTGAATCACTGTCTTTTGAGATATTCAAAACGAACTTAAAAATTTAACTTTTGAAACGAATTAAAATTATAGAACAACTATTTCCATTATACGGTTATTCAATTCCCATTATTAAATTATTCAATAAATTCCAAATATTCGATTTAAACAATTTCGTTTATCCAATAACTCATTATGTTTTGAAATATTGAAATTGAACTTATAAGATTCAACTTTTAAAACCAATTCACAATTTAGAACACTATTTTCATTTTACAGTTATTCAATTATTCAATAAGTTTTAAATATTTAATTTAAACAATTTACCAGTTCAATATTCAATGTTTGATTTTAAATAGATTTTTCTTATCAATCAATTACTCTATTATACCCAATGAATTCAACATTTATTATCCTATTCAACTTTTGATTGCAAAGGCATTCACTAAGTAACTTTTATTTTTCATTACTTGGATAATTATTGTTGCAATTCATTCCAGTTATTATTATTCCAAACGAATTACAAATTTTTTTCTAACATTCAATCACGAAATCTTTTAAATTAGCTATTTTAATTATCGAAAATTTACGGGTCGTTACACTCTCCCCCACTCAAAACTTTTCGTCCCCGAAAAGGAAAAAGAAGGGAAAAGGAACTAAGTATAGAATTCAACACTAGCTATATTTTATTCAAAGTTATCGACTTATAAAACAATGAAATTCCATTTATAAATCGTTACTACACTTCTACTAAGTTACTCCGAACGGTTTTCTAACTCTAAAAGTTAGTTAACAAAACAAGTTATAAAAAAATTTAAAACTTGAAAAATTTTCTAACACCCGGATTTTACGGAAAATTTCGGCAGAGTCTCCTTTGCGCGGCTCGATCGGAAAAAAAAGACAGTATATATATCACAAATATACATCTCATCAAGTGATGAGGCATCCCGTAGGGAAAAAGTGTAAAAGTACGGTATGTAATCCGAGATATGTACCTTATATATTATTAGCGAGCATATACGGCTAATATAGCGCGAAAACGAGCTCCAAATACGAAGCAAGCGCAATCCGCACCTATTAAACACTCAATAACTAAGTTAGAACCATGCATATAAAGATAGATCGATATACTTAGCCTACACAACATATATATAACATATTTAGCTTCAAAACTGAGATTCCAATTTCAGGACAGCAAACAAATCCTAGGTTTAGAACACCTAAATGATAAAATTCGGCAACAGAATCTAAACAAAAGTTGTTGCATTCATTTCAGGCTTTCCAGAATGTCCAAAATCATCGAATTCGGACCATACGCACAAAAATTATGGCCGTTTACTTAGAGGATACGCCTCAGCCTGGGCAATGAATTGCGCAGGTCAGCGACGTTCACCCACGTTTTCGACCTTATAAACGACATCAAAACACAAAACACTTAAAACAAAAGTTTTAGCTTAAGTTCTTAACTTTCCATGAAGTTCAAGATCATCAAAATCCGACAAACCAGTCAAAAGAAATGGCGAAAATACTAAGGGTGTATATTACTGATTTTACTTATTTTTACACAGGACAGCGAGTAACATTCATGTTTTAACCTAGTAGACGAAAGAATTTTCTCAAGTTATATAAACAAAAGTTGTGCTATAGTTTCTATTATTTTCGAAAAGTCCAATATCGTCGAATTCCGTTCAGCCATTTAAAAGTTATGGTTGTTTTCGTTTCAGCATATATTGGACAATTTTGGATTTATCCCAAAAATTTGCTTTTATTATTTCAAAGTGCAAACCATCAAAACTTCAAATTTTATAAAGAACAATCATAAACACAAAGTCATTTATTTTCTTATTCATCCATGCAATAGGTTTACATTTAATTTGTTTCTGATTTGTTCAAGTTTGTTTCATTCACATTTTAAATTCAAGTCAATTTGCTTCAATTTAAATTGAATCCAATTATATTTAATTTCACTTTGCTTCAAATTTGAATTTAATTATTTTAAAATTTTATTCCGTTTATTCAATTCCATTAACACCAATGAATTCTATTTAATCAATTTTCATCCATCTAACAACCAATGCATATCAAACATTAACATCCATCCAAAATCTACACTAAATCAATTATACATTTCCGAGTCAATTTTAATTTCATACACTTCCAAGTTTATTGACATTTAGTTATATTCAAATTTAATTAGTTTCCATTTACCAATTTATATTTCATTAATTTAAATTTATTCATTCACTTATATATATCATTTATTTTACAGCTTAAATTTCTTTTATATTTACAACTATCAATAGATCGTCACATTTTATTATTCACTCTCACACTGGTATATTATTTCTCTACTTATCCTTATTAGCATTTTAAACCTTTTAAGTATTTGGTAAGTTATAGTTATGCAAATAGAATGTAGTTAAACAACATACAACTTCTTTTCATTTAAAGTTGAATTTTCAATTAATTAATTCTTAAGTCATTACTTAAATTTCACTATAATTTAATTTCACATTTACATTCACATATACTATTTCCATTTTATATTAACATAATTATGGATCACCTTATATGTTAATTTAAATTCCAATTATTTACCAAAATTTTTATTTATATTTGCAAACCATTAATTAAATGCATATTTCATTATTCAAACCTATACTTGTATAATATCCAATTAACAATTCATATAACATTTTTGAACTTCTTAAATATTTTGGTAAGTTATATCTATGCTATAGAATGAAATTTAATACTATGCGAGTTTTATAGTTTCAATTTTATTTTAAGTTCATAATTTCCTAATTCTAAGGATTTCCACTTCAATTGATATTTTCACTTAGCTCTTAGGTTCATTTCTCATTTCACAATTCAGAAGTTCCTTAATGATTCAAGTCTAAATTCATTTCAATCATTTAAAAAAAATCATTAATTATTAAAGGGCTTAAGAATTCCAATCCCGGATTCATTTCAAATCAAGTTTTGAAATAATATATACTATATAATTTATATATCAAATCATACTATAGAGAATGCAAAATAAAATAAAATTTGAATCAAAACAAGGTTTAGACAAGCTATTAAGTGGTCTCCCCCACTCAGACTCTCGAAAATAAACGCCGATGATGCGTGCACTCATCACCGAAATCATTATCTAGAGTCAAGAGAAGGGAATATAACACTTATCATTAAAAAAAAAATCCTTCGAAAACAATTTCAACTCAATTATACTATCATATAATACTCATATTATATTTTTCAAATTCTTGTAAGTCAATTTCAAACACCGGAAATTAAATTCCCTAATCCAAGTTAAAATTCATTTATATTCATTATCAATTGTGTTAACAAGATTTCATTTTCCTAAATCCATTTGTTATTTAATCAATTGTTGTAAATATTGACTGATCAAACAATAACGATAATAATCTAATATTATCATCTTCTAACAATCAATTCAATCAAAATGGATAAATATTCGAATAATTCTTCTATATAAAATATATTCCAAAACGATATTGTGTTGGTTTGTCCTATTCAAGGTTTAGAAATTCCTATCGACGCCTTGGCGTCCCAAGTATCGACCAGAATTCATAAATACTCAACGGAACAAAGTTAGCACAATATAAAACCATTTTATATCAAACAACAAGTATGCTCTCTCATATACACTCAACTCATTCATATAGTTTACCTCTATTTCAATGAGTTATTCCCCACTAGAGCCAAGGTTTATCGCTAAACCAAAGCTCTGATACCAACTGTAACGACCCGCCTTTTTGGACAGTTTAAACCGACGATCAAATACACATGTCGATTCCAAACCATTCAAAAGGGCAGATAGTTATTGGGGTAAATAAGAAAAGAAAAGAAAAGAAATAAAGGAAATGAAACAACACAGAATCTCGCAGCGGAACGATAAAATATAATAGTCAAATAAACAGTTCATGAAGCTGTCTACTATACTTTGACAATTATTTATACAACATTTATCAGAGTTTATACATATACAACAGAATAATTAAATAATGCAGCAGATAACATGATGCAAGGGTAATAATAGTAATAGTATACCAAATCTTCGTCTTCGTCCTCCAGAATAGATCTTCAAAAATCTGAAAACTCAGGACTGACCCGAGCGTAATGAAAAGACAAAACACTCGAGTCAGGACTAAAATATCCTTATGAAAGTGAAATCAATCGTAAATAAATATGAGTGTAACGACGTCAGAGATGTTTACGGGGTTTGACATCTCCTATCCAGTGTCAACGTGCGTGCAATAACTCAAGAGATGTTACGGGATTTTCCATCTCTCAAGGATCCGTGAAACTATCTACTATGTAGTAATATACGCTAAGTAGATAATGCCTATCAGTAATATAAAGTATCAAAATAGCGTTAAGGCGTTACCATAATCCCCCTTAACACATTTTATATTCCCAAAAGCATATACAAGACCGTAGTTTCCCCAAAACCGGAAGTCACCAGAGGGCAATCCATATACTCAAGGTACAAATCAAAACGTAGTGGTCGCGAATAGGATAATCAGTATGACAAGGTACATGAGGCGATACCAACTAGGATACTAGTTGTTGCGTGATCCGGACTGATGTTGGGCATAGCCAGCAGCCACCCCAGCACCGCGAAACAACACTCCCAAATCAAGGGGTGCACCCAAATCGCATCACAAATGTAATAGATATGGTATCAAAGAAGTGTGTCCGCTAGAGGTGGCGAACCTCAATGGCCCGGCGCGGCTCCTGTTTTAGTCATGTCAGGGGTCATCCAATATCGTTCTCTTTCTTCAGTCAACGCGTTCACCAAACTCTCCACTTCATTCTGGATCAACACTCCGCGTATAATAGTTATTAAAGTGGTGTTCGGTATCGACAGAGAGTATGTCCATATCCGATCCCGGTCTCTTTAATAACTACGTATTATTACACCATTGGCTCTTTTACATTTCAAATCGATTCATAATTGATATCAAAATATCATATTCGTTTCAAAAAATCAAATCCATTTCAAGTATCACCGTATCCTTTCAAATGTAAGATTTCGTTTCAAAATCATTTTTCGCACCAATATCTCATTTCGATTTCAAAATCATTTCGAATTTCAATTTAGGTTGCAACTTCATTTAACTCAATTCGTATTTAAATTCAAGATTTAAATATAAACATTTCACCTTATTGACCAGCTTAGAATTTTAGAAAATAGTTTTATGTAGTTTAAAGTAGTTTTAAATAATTAAAGTAGTTAAAATACTTTAAAATCTTAAATGGATTTGAAATAGATAAATTTTAGTTTAAATAATTTAGATTGGGTTAAGTAGATTTAAAATAGATTAAAATAGTTTAAGTATTCAAAATGGTTTATATAACCGAGTAATTTGGAAAAAACAAAATAAAACAGCTTCAAAACTAATCCATTTCAATTACATCTTCCCAATTCAATTCAATTTCAATTTTCATTCTACCGATTTCAATTTCGATTTCAATTCAATTCACCGTCAACTTTGACTTCAAATTTATTCAATTTTATATCCACTTTCAATTAATTCAATTTCAATTTATATCGATTTAGAGCTTGGTTTTTCAAAATATCCATTTAGAACACTTACAAGATTATCCATCAATATACGAGTTTAAACCCAAATTTCAAAAATGATTCGATTCCAAGCTCGATTTCAAAATATCGCTTATATCTCACTTTTACTTAATTATCCTTCAATACTCAAATTTAAATCTAAATTTCAAATATGATTCAATTTCAAGCTCAATTCCAAAATATCATTTTTATGTTGCTTTTACGTAGTAATACCCAAAGTTCGAAATAATGTTCAATCTTTAAATCAAATAGATTTTCGAAATTCAATCATATCCCAAATTTTATTCTCAAAGTCTCAACTTAAATTATTTAACAATTTTCTTTTACCAAAATCTAATTCAACATTCCAAACTCAATTTCTCGATAAATTCGATTTCTATAAATTTATTTCTATTTATAACTTTTAAATCAAACATTTAAATAAATTTCAAATCGACGATTTCAAAAATTATTAATTTAGCCAATTCGGTGTCCGTATATAATTTTATATCTTATGGCCAAGTAATTTTTATTTCAATTAAATGTCAGGGATGAGTATATATTACTTAAATTAAATCACAGTATCATATGTATGCATAACAGGATCTATATAAGCAAATAAACATCCAAACATTCAATTATCAACCAATAGCATTCATCAAAATACGTCATCCAATAAACAATACAATTCATGGCAGTTTCATAGTTATCAATGTCAGGTAATTTAATCGCAATTCAATTTTGATTTCAATTTAACTGTCAATTTAATTTTTCAACGGTTAATTCAAATGACAAGCTATGTGACAATTAAATTTTTATCAAACAACGACAAATAAAATCATAACACTTCATAATATCAAATTTAACTAGCATAAAGATATTTAGTGCGGTGTGAGCGTTATAAAACACTCACCTTGATTTTACGATTTTCAATCAAATCGAACGACGTTCGATTCAACTCAAAATTTTCTTTAGCTCCAAACGATTCCAATCCTGCTCCATTGCGTAGTGCTCGTCCATACGATTCCAAGCAATTAGTTTCGCGCGTTTTCGACCTCGTATGAAATAGTTATGAATTTTAGAAGTTACACGATTTTATATTCATAATTTTACAACATAATTTAATTTTTTCTCAACCTAAATCAATCTAAGCCGTGAGATCCATCACCCTGCAATCCAGCCCGTCCCTTTGCTTCTCCCTCAACTCACGTTACTTCTACAGGTCCCAGCCGCACCAAGAAACCCATTAGCTTCAAATTAGGTTTTGATTTTGCAATCACCACAAGCAACGATAAGTTGATCAGAGAGCGCCATTCCCTCCGCCTACGTGAGAGCTACCCACGCCTATGAATACTTGAAGTTCGGCCACACCTAGGGCCTCGAAATGCGCACGCAATCTAATGCGAACGGCAGCCCCTACCTCCCTCCACGTCGCACCATTCTTCATCTCGACCGTTGGATTCGTAGTACACAACGACCTCTACAAGTTTCTAGTTGACGACTTCTCGATTCGATGCGTAGATTTGGAGAAAATGAGGGGGAAAGAGATTGATTTTCGGCCATCAACTGCAGGAAGTGGCGGCTACGAATGTTTTACCTAGGGTTTCTGAAGGATGCGCGTATATATAAACGTATATATATTATTTTATTACTATTTATCTACTTTTCCAGATGAACTCCAAACGAAACGTGCCGGCAGGCATTTCTAAGGTTTACCCCGTGTTCCGAACACAATGGAACGTGTTTCGGAGGCTAATTCGATCATATGTGCAAGTTACGGAAATAAACGATCAAATTTAAATTAAACCGATTAAACGAATTTCTAGGCGTTTTGGCTCGCCCCGGACAAACGATAAATCCGATTGACACGAAATTGAAACCTTACAATAATACGACATTACGGATCCGATGAAACTAGTTTCGTCGAAATCCGAGACCGTTTGAAAAATGAATATTTTAACTCGCCAAATTTATATTAAAACAATTTCGATGTGTTTCGAGCTGCCACGGTCAAACGACAACTCCGATTGCTACGAAAATTGAAATCCGATAATAACAAATTATTACGGATCCAATGGAACTAGTTTCGTCCAATTCTGAGACTGTTCAAAAATTGGCTATTTTTCAGTCGATAATTAAATATTAAAATATTCAATTTTCACAAATAAATTTTAAATTCAGTTTTAAAAGTTCTATAACATCACTATAACTCCAATATGATAAAATAAAATTTTATAAATCATTTTTAATCATATTAAACCCGTTATTCCATTATCCAATAATTTCAATTTTAAAATCTTATTAACTCTATTATAATCCCGGTATAACTTACATTCCCTTTGGAAACCAATTCGAATCATATTAAACCAAATTTCAATTATTCACTCTATTTTCAATATTAAATTTCAATATCAAATTAATCGTATCAAATTCGGAATTTAATTATTCAAACATTTGTAATATTAAATTTAAACAAATTTTTATTATTCTTGAATCACTGTCTTTTGAGATATTCAAAACGAACTTAAAAATTTAACTTTTGAAACGAATTAAAATTATAGAACAACTATTTCCATTATACGGTTATTCAATTCCCATTATTAAATTATTCAATAAATTCCAAATATTCAATTTAAACAATTTCACTTATCCAATAATTCATTATCTTTTGGAATATTGAAATTGAACTTATAAGATTCAACTTTTAAAACCAATTCACAATTTCGAACACTATTTTCATTTTATAGTTATTCAATTATTCAATAAGTTTTAAATATTTAATTTAAACAATTTACCTGTTCAATATTCAATGTTTGATTTTAAATAGATTTTTCTTATCAATCAATTACTCTATTATACCCAATGAATTCAACATTTATTATCCTATTCAACTTTTGATTGCAAAGGCATTCACTAAGTAACTTTTATTTTTCATTACTTGGATAATTATTGTTGCAATTCATTCCAGTTATTATTATTCCAAACGAATTACAAATTTTTTTCTAACATTCAATCACGAAATCTTTTAAATTAGCTATTTTAATTATTGAAAATTTACGGGTCGTTACAAAGTTGCAGGTCAAAGACATAATGACCGAAGTCTCGAGACAAAAATGAGGCCGCGGTTGTTTCAGTCAAACCAGTGATGAAGACACAGAGATGAACCAGAATTTCACAAAGCATTTTAAGAAATCAAAATGGCCGAAGTAAACACGATCAGTGTCAAGGTCAAAGTCATCAGAAAAACAAAGTTGAATTCACAAATCAAATTCAAAGTTGACCAAGTCAGAAATCAATGCCGATAATATCACTTAATCAAACGGCGCAAAACGCAAATTTTAAACAAGCCAAAAATCATCAAAGTAGAATTAGATGTGAGTGATAAGAAATCACTCACCTTATCGACGAATAGAAGCAGCCGAGCGTGACCCAAGAAGATGAACGATCGACGAAGCAAACTCACGAATGTCTTTTCGATCGATCAACATTCAAGCATCGATTTCGAAGATTTTCGCAAGCCCTAGCTTTGAAGACGAGCAAACGAAGAAAATTTTGAGGCCGCCATTTTTTTTCTTTTTCAGAGGAGTTTGATTTTAAACGAAGAGAAGAAGGGCTTCGTATTTTATGAGGAAGGGGGAGCGTGATTCCAGGCTGAAACCAAGGAGAGTTGCGTGATTTAAGGAAGGGAAGTAGCTAATGTTGACTTGTACGTGAGTATATAATTATAATTTTAAATAGAAATTTCCGATATAAATTTTCAACGCGTTCATACATCGTATGCTCACATAACAACTCCGATCAATACGAAATTTGAAATCCGATAATAATACAATATTCCGGATCCAATGAAACTGGTTTCGTCGAATTCCGAGACTGTGCCTCGGGAGGCTATTTTTTAAATATCGACTCAAACGATATAATTTCAAAACTGATCAAATCACTTTCAAATTCAATTCTGAAGTTTCCATTATCTCCAGCATTGTCAATATATATTTTACAAGCCTTTGAAATATTTTTAATCAGCTTAAAACTAAAGATTCAAATTATTATTCAACTTTCAATAGATTAAATTTTAAAATTAATTGCCAATTTCATTCTGATAATTTGAAATTCAAGTCAAACCATCATTCACATATTTAAAATTAATTAAATATTTTCAATTAAATTGTTCAAAATTCTGGGTCGTTACATCCAAAACCACTTCGATCCAACTCAAGCGTTTTGAAGTGAAGATATCTTGAAGATGATGGAATTAAAGACGGAGCTCTCAAGCGTTTCATTCAGTCCTAGAACGAACTTGTATGGATGAATGCTGGCATTGTTGCCTGGAGGGCAGTGTTAGCATTCCAAGTGGAAGTGCTAATGCACTGCGATGTTTCAATAAAAAGACGGTCAATTGAGAGAAAACCTATATAAATAGAAGATAACAAGAGCAGTTTATGTAGAAAAAAGCTAAATAACAGTAACATTATGAAATATAGGTAGAAAAAATATTAGAAATATATAAACAATTTTAGTAATTAGAAATATTGTAGAAAATTAAAAGAAAGAAAAATGGATAGTTTCCACAAATATGTGCAGTAATTACACATTATTTTTAGAAGTCCCTCATATATGTTATTAGAATCTCCGCTAAGGGTGAAACTGGAAATAGCATGAGTAATAGGAGAATGATAGGATGGAAGTTGTCCTTCTCTACTCCAGTTTTTGGTAAAAGTTATTAAAAAATGTTTTATAAACACTGTAAAGTGCATTTTTGACGAAAGCGGTTTGGTATAAAAATTGAGTTCTTTTGGGAATGCAACAATTAATAAATTGTTTGAGTCAAAGCAAAATCTTCATTATTAAAAGGTTTTAAAGGAAAAGTTGATTTGAACGATCATTTATGTAATAAATTTTAACTCTTATTTGAAAAGAAGGAAAAGATCTTTTAAAAATTAGATTGTAAACATTTCCTTTTAGACATATTAAATAAAACGAAATGATTAACCTTAAATTATAATTTTAAAAGTTAATATGTCTACAATTAATGTTGGTTAAAATAAGGAGATATTTATGGTTCCTTTTTGAAACCAAGCTATTGAAGGATTTAAACAAAAGGTTAGAGTGGTAAAAATCATACCAAAATTTTAATATGTAATAGATATGGATGATTGCCTATGTAGAAAGGGGTAAAAGCTAAGGCTATGAAGGAAATAGCGATGAATGGTTGTAGAATACAATAACGATGTTAACACGCCATTTTGCAAGGCAGAATGCAGGCGGATTTAACCCAACCGACTGTACGATAATCAAAGCTAAACTTTCATAGATAGTAAGCAAGATCACTAGGCTAAATTACAGCATAATCGATAAACAAACAACACTTGCTTCGAGTCACTAAAAGGTCCGCTTCGGACCAAGGAGATAGCTACTTTGAGTCAAGGGATCGATTAAGTCTTGGGTAAGCACTGGTTCATATCCATGGAAAAGCACCACTTCGTATCCATCACACCTACCATATTTCGTATCCATCACCTGAAACATGTATCGTATCGATCACCGTTTGCACAATTCATATAGATCGATCAACAATCGATACGAAACGTGCCACCAACAATATAAAAAAAAGTTCTCCAATCGATATGAAGGAATTTTAGGTGAACGATACGAATGGAATTATTCGATCGACACAAAGGACATAGGCATGGATCGATACAAAATACACGCGTTCGTATCGATACGAAACGTGTCATCACAATCGACGCGAAATAAAGTGCCGCAGACGGATACAAATGAGTGTACACCGGAGCATATGAACAAGACCTACAAGACTCGTCACTCGGCATAAAAAGAGGATCGATCCTAGAAGACAACGCCACGTCATCTGGTCAACACATCCTAGCAAGGATAATAGATACCGAAACGAACGAAATTGATATGAGCTCGACAATGCCTTGCAAATGTAAACTTGTATCGATCATATCTCACAATCGACAAGCCCAAATGCCACCAAATTTTCACAGGAGCTTGCGTAAAACCCCAAGAATGTCCATGATCGATCCTAACCCAAAAAGAGCAATTTTGATCGACATGAATTTGGTACGTATCGATTATGGATCGAGTCGAAATGTCTTGCGATCGATCGTGTGGGCCCACCTACGTGAGAGGAGTCTTTCGAGATTTGGGTGAGATATTTGCAGCCTACACCTACAAATAGCAGTCCAAGAGCTTCAAAAAAAGGATTTTTTGTCTCTTCTATGCCGATACTCTGCCAGAATCATTGTTGTAACTTGGTTGTACTATTGTAAACCTCTGTTACCAGCTAGTTATAATCAATAAAACAAGGACTCTTCAAAGTGGACGTAGGCTACAACGCTGAACCACTATAAATCTTGTGTTTGCTACTACTTTCCTTTTAAATTTTGAGTGTTCTTCATAGTTATATTCTCTATATACTTGCTACATGTGATCTGTGATTATGAATGGGTGCTTTCGTCAGCAATTGGGTGTTTGTGACCAATTTTGGCGCAAACAAACGAATCCCCGTTGGATATAAGGAATATCGGTATGAGCCTAAGAATGTTTCATTTAACATATGTGAAGATCATAAAGAAGAATCCTTAAGGAAATAAGAAATAGTATCAAAGTACAATTCTGCAAGTTGTAGAGTATACCCACATGAAGAAAACATAAAGGAAGCATGTACCAAGATTTAAGAATATTATCAGGGGTTTTGGATTAAAAGAATATAGTGATATAATGGAAGTAATGGATGTATCTTATTTATTACTAGCCAAAAAGGTAAGTCATGATATTTGGGTCACGGTATAATGACATATTAGAAATGTCCATTTAATTAAAGTAGGGCGATAGATGTTAAAGGGCAACTTTCAATAATTGTTTCTGTTAGGTTAGTTGGGATGTAAGCGTTAGTATTCTCTATTGTATAAACGCATACGATGTTAGTGAGAAATCTTCCTTTTTATTGGTTTCATGAATTTAATACTGTATTAATTAGAAACCATGTAAGCAAGAAAATCCTATGTAAACACTTAACTAATGCAAAGTAACACTGGAAGTTTATAAAATATAACTAGAAATTTATTAGCTACTAAAAGTAAAATAATGTTAAGTCCCAAAAATCTTAAAATTTTGGAAAGATAAATTTTAGCAAGCGATGGACAGGGAAATGTTGTTAAACCAACACTATGCCTTAAAAGTTAAAATTTATAAATGTACATGTGTACTGATTATTGTTTTAAAACAAAAGAAAAGGTTTTAGAAATTTGAAAATTTACATTGTAGTAAAAAAGTGACAATCATGGAAGTGTTAACTCATTGGCTAGATTTCAATTGCGTCGGATGTGGCTTGGTTATTTTTGGAATATAAAAACAAATTATTTTTAAAAAAATTATTTAAAGATCTTTGAATTTTAGTAGAAAATATTTTTTATAAGTTATGAAAAAAGTAAGTTTTATTTTTAAATTTCTAACCATTTCTAAAATTTAATTGAAAAAAACTTTGAACGAAAAGGAGGGAATTTTTATTTTTGAAATGCCACCTGCTTAGCATAGGGAAAAGTTGATTGGTTAGCAAGTATGAATTTTAATGTGCAGCAGAAGTGATTTTAAATTAAAATGTAGTTGGTAATATGGGAAGAAGTTGTTTTAGTCGTAGGATTTCATTTTCCATACCTTGTCGATAAGTAAACAAAACATGTTTTAAAATAACTATGTTTCAATTTTAAAATTTAAGAGTAAATTTTCTTATATGGATTCTACTTGGAAAAGTTGAAAAAGAATCGAAGGCAAAAGAGAAGGTTCCAAGAACAATGGAAATAGGTACACAAAAGAATGATAGAAATATGGAATTCTCCATCTGAACCCTTATTCAACATAAGAATACAGATTTAGAAAACTGAATTTTTTGAAATTTTTGATGTTAGAAATGGTAATATAGAATTTTAGATGGTAGGGATTGATGCAAATTAACTGTACTTCTAATCATAGAAGTGTGGGAAAATTTGTGTGCAAAAATAAAGATTTTGATTTTCTAAATTTGCATACATATAGAACTACCAGTATATGATGGTTGTTTGTACCGTATTTTCAGAAAAAAATTTAAAGAATGCATTCATATAGGAGACATTGGTTTAGCATTATTTGGCACATATATCATGTATGACGTGGCATACCATGCCTTGTACACTATTGGTTGAAAATTTATTGCATGCTAATTGATTGGATAGCTTAGATTTGTTGTGTGCTATGTTACATGATTCAGTCCTTGAGGACATTTAGGGATGAAATTTTCTTTTAGAGAGGAGAACGTAACACCCTGTAAAATAAAAAAGAAATTAATTATTAAGTAATTATTAAAGCCCAAAAGTAGAATTTTTGTAAATGTCAGAATTTCGATATGAAACTTATATCTTGGGCTCGTGGCGATTTTCTGATCAATGTTCATAATAAGATTTACGATTGGAGTTCAAATAACATAGTTATTAGCGTTTAAAGTTTTTGGATTGCAAATAATTCAAAACTAATTAAGGAAGTAAATTATTAATTACTTAATATTAAAATGGGGGATTCTCATTAGCAGGGCCTCACAGCCCAATATAGTAAGTTTATAGTAGTACATGGTGAAAAAAAGTCGAGTTTCCAGGACATAATAGTTGAAACTACATTACTATCCCCTATTGCATTTTTTCCACTACCACATTTTAACTTCACCGAACTAACTTTACCAGCCATGTCTCAACTAAGATTTCTTCCTCGTCTCAAAACCTAACTATATTGATTTCTGCCACGTAGATTTTTGAATCTTCGTCCGTCAAGTTAAAATAAAACTGGATCATAGCATAGGGTTTTAAAGTTATTAAATTGTACTTTCGAGTTTAGACAAATTCCAGGTTAAACTTGATTTTGTATTCATACATTCTTCAACAATTTTATATTTTGAGTGTGCTTTCTCTGATTGACTATGGTAAAGCCCTCTTTATTTAAAATGTAATAATTACTTGAATTCGTCGATTATCATGTATTCAAAATTGTTTTATGAATTTCGATGATGTTTGATATGTAAAATAAAATATATTACTTTAATTTAAGTGAATATTAGGCTCAGGTTCCTAATAAGTTTCAAAATACACAAAAACCTCAGTAAAAAATGTATGTAAATTAGGTCCCTAGAATTAAGTTACTAAGTAATTGCATATAGTTATGCAATTATTCACTGAATAATTGCAGACATTTATGCAATTATATCCAAAAGTTGCATAAATTTATGTAATTTTTCGGTGAATAATTGCGGAAATTTTTGCAATTTTCTTGGTGAACAATTGCGGAATATTTCGCAAATTTTTGAAAAAATTGCGGGATTTTCCATAGTTTTTCAGTGAATAATTGTGGAAATGTATGATTTTTTTGATATAATTGCATAAATGTCTGAATTTATTCACTGAATAATTGCATAAGCATATGCCATTATTCGGTAACTTAATTCTTGGGACCTAATTTACAAACTTTTTTTACTAGGGTTTTTGTGTATTTTGAAACTTATTAGGGACATGTGCCAAACTGTCCCTTAATTTAATTCAAAAATGTAGCAGCACTGATAGTAAAATGATACATGATTAAAACCTAAAAATACTGTCAAAGATTGGAATTTTAATTTTTCTGTGATAAAGCCCTAACTAGAATGAAGCAAACTGAATGAGGACAAACAAATACATGGATTACCGTATGTTAATATTGTTAATAGATCAATTTTAGAAGTTAATATGTCAAAATTATAGAAATAATGATTAAAAAAATTATAAAAATTAAAATTTAGTTCTATGCAACTTTCTTTTTATCTTTTACATTTACTTTTATCAGTTATAACATTTTAAAGATTATAAAATAATCCTCCTTTTATGTTTTACTTTCTATATCTATGTTTAATCTTTTATCAGTTTAAACTTAAAAAGCCATATATGTAAATGCAACATTGTTAAAGTAATCTATCTTTTATCATTTTAAATGAGTAAAATTCATGTATACTTGTAACATTATGAAGTTATTTTTCTCTTATATTTTATCTTTTATCATGTTAAATATGAAATATTTCATGTAGACTAATAGTACTGATATTATATTACACAACTTGAAACATTAGCATAAAAATTCAGTGTTAAAAAAATGGAATAAAAAATTTTGGTTATCTTTTTACATTAACCTCGCAAAATAATGCATCCTTTATCTCTTTATTGTTTTATCTTATATCTCATATAATTTTTCTTTTAAGTTACCATTTACTTTTTTATCTTTTATGTTTTAACTTTAACCATTTTTAATATAAAAAATATTACATATATAAATGCAACCTTATGAAGTAATTTTCTTTTATCTTTTGGTTTTTTTTTACTTCTATCGGTTATCTTTTGGTTTAGCTTTTACTATTTTATCTTTTGTAATTTAATCTTTTAGTGTATTTTCTGTTCATTTGTTGTTTATCATTTTATCTTTTATCCTTTATCTTTTATTTATTGCCTTTTGTTTGACCTTTTATCCTTTTCCCTTATGACAAAACGATAAATATGTTTTCTCCTTGTTTAAAAACTAAATTTATTTATTTTTCATTTTAATGTTATATTTATTTATCTTTTTTATTACAATATGATAGGAAATAGGATCAAATATTGGCATTTAAACAAAATATGAAAAATAGTGGATCAGAAAAAAAAGATTAAAAAAAACTTTCTTTTGGTTGAAGTTAAAGTTGTTTAAAAATTAACTTATTAATCCTTTTGTTCAAATCTTAAATTATTTATATTCTTTCTAAAATAGAAAAAACTAGCTATAGACAAAATATACAATTGCAAATTCGTGACAAAAAGATTAAAAAAATCGTAAAGGTAAAAAAATATAGTTTACTATTTGGTCTAAGCCAGACTTATTTATCTTTTGTTCAAAGTGTAATTATTTTTCTTTTCATTACAAGTTAAATGTAGTCAAAATGAACAAACCATGCTTTTGACAAAAGATAAAATAATTTTTCTTGGTTTAAAAAATAATTTTACTTTTCTTTGGTAATTTATTTCTCTTTTAGTTAAAGCTAAGTGCAAACGAGATAAAATCTGCATATTTAAAGAATTATAGATGCAAAACAATAGTTTTGACAAAAAGAAATTTGTATTTATCTTTCCATTTGAAAGCTAAAATTGTTTATCACTTGTTCAAAGCTTTAGTTATTTATCATTTAATCAAAGCTTAATTTATTTATGTTTTTAACAAAATCTAGTCATACACAAAATTATCTACACATTTTCTAAAAAAAGCATAAATAAAAATTATAATTTTGAGAAGAAGATAAATTTATTTCGCTTTTTTCACACTTGATTCATTTATCTTCTGTTCAATGCTTAATTTGTTAAAATAAAGTCATTTGTCTTTTCCTAAAGCAAAAAAACCCTTTAGCTTTTTCCTAAAAATGACAACTCAATTTTATATAAAAAGGTAAAACGTTTAATTTGAGTAGTTAGATTATATGTTTTTGGCATCTTATTTTTGTTTATGTAGATTTTTTAAAATATGAATTTTTTTAACTGGTTTATTTCCAGATACTAATGAGATAAATAGTATTAGAGATGGGAATAGGAATCTACGTTAATTTTTTTACTACTATGTTAGACAGTAGTTGATTTTTTTCATCTTACAAATAGTTTTTAATCGTCATTTAAAACTCAGGGCAATGGAGAATCTGGCTGGCAAGCCTTCGTTTGTCGAAAAAAAATTAGCTCCATTCTACGAGGAATATAGTCATTTCCGATGGCTCCAAGCTGTCGGTGGCCTTCAAAAGCCTCGAAAATGCTGTCGATATAGAGAGCATGGATTTCGTCCATTTTCGATGGATACGATGACAGCGTTGCGACGGCCTTCGACGGCAGTTTTGACGTTTTTTCCGACGATGCTGATGTCCATGTGGCTTAAAAATACACCAGAAAACCATTGGACGCCGCCGAAAACCGTCTGTAGCCATCGAAAATCTTGGTAAAGGAATTTTTTTCAACAGCCCAACAACACATCGATATCAATATATATCACAACATATCAAAATCAATATATATGTATATATATACACATATATCAGATATATAAGCTAAAATCGATATCAAAATCAATATATATATATATATATATACACACACATATATCCGATATATAAGCTAAAATCGATATCAATATCAATAATAATATAAAACTCAAATATTACCATTTCAAACTCAGACATTTCTAATCAATACAAACCAAACCATCCATAATCACCCAACTGCAATATCTAAATCCAACATCAATGTACAATATATACATCTACCATCAAACCCCACAAATCAATATCAAGCACCAAATGTTCATAAATCAACGTCACCATCTCTCATTGTATATATACGCAAGTTTCAAAAACAAAAACTGCAAATGTACATCATGACTCGTCATCGTCTATGGGACAACCAGACGAAGGGAATGCTCTATGACGCTTAATATACTCGGCCAAGCGTAGGTTCAGTTGCTCTATTTGCACTGCTCGGAGGCGGACCTACTCCTACAGCTGTGCAATCTGCTGTCGAAGCCATTAATCTCATTATTGTATTGAGCCTTTTGATAGGCCTTTTGTAAGGCCCGAGCCAACAAAACAAGTCAAAATATGTTTAAGTTATTGAATTTTATAGAAATTAAGCAATTTTTACAACTTGGTTATTTTTTATAAATTACCGATTGATTGTCGTAGCCACAGCCCCTATTTCTCTGTGTCGGATCCATAACGGAGTCGAAGATAGCACCCTCTTTATCAGTGGTCAATTGCTTCCGTCCTGAATGCTCAAGCATCTGCACACGTGCTTGCATAAATCTTTCCTGCAACGTAAAATTCAATACAAGTAAATATTACATGCCATTATTATACTATTTTATAACTAATTAATTAAAATGGTCATTATTAATAACCCATAATTTAAGATATACTTACATGTGCGGCGCATGCTTTATCATCCTCATGCCAAGCATACGTCACCGATCCCTCGTCATTGGTCTACAAGACAGGAGCTCCACGCACTCTTTCCTACAATAATTGGTGTATATCATTGTTGTTCATACAAATTTATACAAAAAATGTAATAATTGTTCGTAATTGTAATTAATCAATTTACCAGGTCCTCGCGATGATGCTAAAATGATTTTGAGCCACCACGGTGTGTGACTGGATATTTCTGCTTGTTCACCGAATTTCTGCCTGACTCCACCTACAAATTAAAATTGAGATTATATTTTATAGGTATAAATTATGTATTCTCTACTGAACAAATTAATGTGACAACTGATAGACTTACCCTGAATTCATCGCTACCCCCACCATGCGACCCAAGCATCCCATACATTG
The DNA here is from genome assembly GCA_030765085.1 of Allium cepa. Lineage (NCBI taxonomy): Eukaryota > Viridiplantae > Streptophyta > Magnoliopsida > Asparagales > Amaryllidaceae > Allium > Allium cepa. The sequence continues at coordinate 758,115,581 of CM060937.1, read as the reverse complement.
GCGCCCATCCAGTTTGACTTCTTCCTAAATATCTGATGGTAGACATTGTATCCCGGTAATTCTTTGCAACTTTGGAGTTCCAGTGGCGCTGACAAAGAGCAACATCCTCCTCTTATAGGTCTATCACACCCTGTATATATGTTGAAAAAAATATAAGTTATACATTTGTGCTTAGTCAGCAAATTGTAAAGTGATTGTATATAATGATATATAATTTTACACTTACCAAGAAGTCCTGCCAAATGCTCTCTCGGATATGCTTTGGGATCCTACTCCATTTCAACCAGCACGAAGTCATACGACTTGTGTATTCCTGCCTAGATATGCTCAGCACTATAATTGAAGGCTTAAACTGAAACTCCTGCATTAAATATGATACAGACAAATCATGACTAATATATCATACAAAATATTTATAATGCTAAAGTAAATTTAATACATTCGAGCCATCTACTTTCGGTAGCAATCTAACCGACACACACGATGCCTCCTATGACGGGTCATTTCCATCACCTCTGCTGCAAATGGTCCCTCTCTGAGATGAAGAGAGGAAACCGGACTGTGAAGAACTCCGCCGCCTAAAGAAAGACATCTGTAATACCTGTCATATACATATTATTCTATTATGGTAGAGCATATCATTCATTATGAGTAAACATATCAAGATTTGACATCAATAATTGCATATAACATACAAAAAAGAGTAACATTAATACTATCATAAATTATATTTTTTCAACATGTTATTATTAAATCAGTCCTCATCGTTTTCTGATTCAGACTCGGTCTCGTACTCTACATTGTTTTCCTTTGGTCTCAAAAGCTTCTGCTAATACATTTGATTCATCATTTAAAGGTCCAAAATCGGTTTGATTATCTGTTATTGTAATTTCACCATTTTCCTCGATATCTGCTTGGTACGCTTCTTCGTTTGTAATATTTTTTCTATCGAACTTAAATCTTGCCTTCGTTTTAGAAACTGCCGACCAATTTACTTTATCTCTTTTAAGAGATGGATAAGGAGCATAATAAACTTGTAGGGCTTGTTTTGCTAGTATAAAGGGATCGTACTTATGATAATGTGATGTATGCTTTATTTCAATAATATTATATTTTTTTGTGCACGTTGATTCCAGAACTTGGAACATTACTGAACCGGTTGCATCTAAACAAATAAACTTCTTCCACGAATCTGGTGAAATATGTTTATTGCAAAACCTAAGTTAACATGCCCGTAAAAATCATTTATGTGATCATTTGGATCATCACTACCTTTAACATTTACACCTGTATTGTTAGTTAATCTTTCAGCCCCATATCCTTTGATGTTGAATTTGTATCCATTGACAAAGAATATTAGATATGTCTGGACTCTTCTTTTTGGTCTCAACGCAAGATGTTTCAACCCTTCATCGACCACACAATTTATCGGATTATATACGTGGTTCAAAAACCAAGTAGCAAATTTTTTGCTGATATCGCTGCTTGGATGATGTGTTCATAAGTACTTCATATATAGATAATATCACTACATCAGAAACAACATTTCACAGTGTTCAAAAAAGGCTGTAATATCAAATGACAGCGTTGTCGGCAACGTTGTTTAACGACATGCATTCGTAGATACAAAACTTTCAACGGTAAACAAAAAGTGCTTTATAGTCCAATTTGAAGCGTTTATACCCAGCTGTTAATAGTGTTCTATAGCATTTACATTTTGCTATTATTGTTGTGTTTTGCATTTTCATCGACGTTTGATAAACGTTGTTATAATTTTTTTTTACAGCATTTACAGTTTGTTGTCAAAAGTAGTTACAATGGTATTTTACATTTTCAACAGCAATCGATAAGTGATGTTATTAACTCTTAAAATAATGATAGCAAGAATTAAAAACGGTGTCTTTCGATAATATGATTTTCACAGCATTCATATTTTGTTGTATCACATTATTTATATAAACATATCATTAAACTGGATTTAGAAATATTTCAAGTAGCTAATACATATAACATAATCTACACAAACCCAAAAACTATCATAGAAACACATAACTATTAATCAATTCTATAAACCATGTTTAAGACAGTATTCATACAACATCCATAGTCCAATTTACATAATATCCATAAACCAAGTTCACAATATCCATGAACATAACCGAACACGCACAATGTTCGTTTACCGAAACACACAATAAATGTTCATAGTAATTCATGGACAACATTTCAAGAGTGCAAACCAAAAGAAAGCTATCACATCAAAAAGAACTTCTTACCTGTAACTTGTTGCACCGTATTGTTATTATTTGCACCAAAGGCGTCCAATCTACCTGTCAAGGACAACATGTTCAACTGAGAAATAAGCCTCCTTACTTAAATCATGTGTTGTCTATCACATATACATTTAGAAAGGAAAAAAATCAATAGAAAGTGGTAATAGTTTACTTCTATCCACAGAAATAAAAGCATTAGCATCACATGAACTTGAAATCTCAAATAAAGGGAAGAACTGAGATTGAATGGCAAAGAATAGAATTCTTCTTTTCTGGTATCGATCTTCAACGACCTGAACTTGTCCCACCAATGATAGTCCATGCCTTCTATTTTTGCATTGTCCCACTAATGTTATCCAGAAAGAATGCTACGAAACCCGCCATAAATGGCTTTGATGAGAATATCACATTTACTATATCATTAATTTACAAGAAAAACAGAAAGATTTGGCAACCATTAGTGAAGTGCCAATTTCTTTATACAACAGTATAATGAACATAGTATATATTTGTTTTTACAGACTAATGTAATTGTTTCACTGAACTTGTATCATATTGTAACTAAAAAGAAAGATAGACAGTGTTTGGTTTACTTACCTAACAAGCACGAGTGTGAACAGGGCCATATCCAGCGATAGAAGTATACCCATTGAGGTATTGTGGTACTAATAGTCCCATGAAAAGCGAAAATCCTAATATGAATTTCGTTCTAAAACTGTTCAGATTGCAAAATTATGGGAAATTGAGACCCACGGAGCCAGTTTAAACATGCTAATAATTATATAACATTTTTCTATGAATGTCGTGATTAAATTTATAATCAACGCACTGAAAATAAACATAGAAACATGTGAAAAAAGGAGGCATTACAGAGCTCCAGTTAGAAAAGTAGGAATAGATGCAAAAATTGCTCCAAATTTGCCTGAAATGATATATAATATTACCAGTCTATTTCAAAATATTAGAAGGCAAGGCCAATAAGCCATCGTCGGGTAATATATTTCTTCAATAAGTTAATGACAAACAACGAGTTATTGTATAATAATGGATAACACAGAAATACCATTAAAGAAATTTGACTATAGATGGCATCCCGAGAATGGAAAAGAAATCATAAATCCTACGGATATCTGCACCACTCTTCTTCTTCCTACAGGAGTTAGAGCCAACAAACCAGCATTTTCACTGTATATCAAGCAAAATTGTAATTAATTTCCTTTTTCTGTCAAATAATTGGATATTGAATAGGATATGTGCATAATAGTGTTCCACAGATACAGTAGAACCAGTGGTTGTTCTAGATAAACCATCTATCAGTACACCAATCCTCTAGCATCAACAATTTTGAATTAGATGTTACCAAGAGTTTAATAATACTAAGAAAATACAATATACATAAGCATAAAATAGGTACCTACCACCTAACGTCGTGGCTCAGAATGGATGAAGCATAGGGGTTGCACTTGCATATCTTGAAACCGCAATGAAAGTACCCATGGACTAGAAAATAAAAATAAATAGTTTAGCATTGAAGGATGTTAAGTGTAACTGCCCAAATTTAACAATATTTTATTCTTTATTTATAACTCTGGGGTTTTATTTTTCGAAAATTTGATTGTCTAAATTTAATTATAAATAATCACACAAGATTTTTATTAGTGTGAAAATTCTAAAATTCTTGTTTTGGTTAAAACTTAACATTTTTTTTGAAGTTATAAATCTTTAAATTTTTAATTTTTAATCTTTTGGTTTAATTTAATATATTCGTAACAACGTTTATTTCACCTTTTGTTCTCTAAAAAAAAATTGATTTTATACTTTTAAAATTTTTATATTTTACTTATATAAATTTTTGAATATAAATTTATTAGTAAATGTGTAAACAAATCATATTTTTATATAAGTAATAAATTTCCAAAACTTTGTGTATAAATAAACTGTTTAATTTAGCATTTAAAAGGCGCGTCATTTGGTGGAATAAATAATGTATATACACATACAAGAAAACGTACAAAATTTAATTCCGTTATTTTCATTTTTTTGGACAGAAATCACTGCGTTTGTTGTACGCATTCTAATTTTATTCACTTTCCTTTTACTCTCCAGATTTAATAGGAACGTTATTTACAAATTTTATAACCGTTCGCCTTTTTAATTTCTTGCCATTGTTCCCATCAACGCGAGCTTTAAATTTTAAAAGCATTCAATATTGTTTAAAAATCTTATTCCAAAATCTAATCTTAGCTGACCGTTTCTTCTGCTTTAATTTCGAAACCCATTTGCTTAAAATTTGTTAGAAATCTAGTAACCATGTATAACAAGAAAAATCAGTGCTCAATCAAAATCGTGGCCTTTTTTAAAAATAAATATCTTATTTCTTGCTTATAACTGCTCATTAAAAATCAACGCTAGCTTAATTTCCTTTCCATTTCAAAGCAAGTTGATTTATTGCCATTCTTTCTTCTCCTTAAATCGCCCTACCTCTCTGATCAATCCTATATAACTCATGCAAATATTCATTTCTCAACAAAATTTTATTTTTCTAACCTTTCCTTTCCTACGCTCCCTGTTTTCACTTCTTTCTTTATGACCATTCATTATATAAATACACTACAGCTAGAAAGTTATAAACGTATAAACTTAGAAACGTTCTGTATTTATTAAAAATTTAAAGCTTACCTTTAATTGTGTAACGACCCAACTTCCACACTCCAGGAAGTCGCATCGCTAATAAGAAAGAAGAGGATAGAAAAGAGAAAGAAAGAGAAGAAGAAGAAACAACGCATCAGAATCTAAACAGCGGAACGAATAAATTATATTAATAACATAAAATATTACATAGTTTACAATCATTATCAGAGTACACAAATAATACAACACATACTAGACAGTTATAAACACCTGTCTAGTATTTACAACATAATACAACTCAGAGACAATCACAGAACACACAGCGGAATACTAATATCTAATGCAGAAGCCTCCTGCTCCATTGCTCCTCCAATATTCGTCCAAGCTAACCTGAATCCCTTGGCTACTCGTAAAAATTTGAGTACCCAAGAGTTTATGAAAAACAAAAATAAACTCCGGGTCAGACATGGGTCCGGTGTGAGTAACAGGTTAAAGTTGCTTAACTTTCAAAAACCTTTTGAAAAGAAAGGTATCACGTAAGACTTCCCACACATAAACATGGAAAAGTTTTTACCTTACGCTAACCAAAACATTTGATAGGAAATCCAGTGATATTATAATAGGTCTAGGGTTTTCAAGTAAATATGAAATAGCCGAAATTGTTACATCTATTAAATTCCAGCTACTAGCCACAAAAGTGGGTAATACAATCAAAACCGTTGGCACTTATTGGATTTTGGATTCCATACAATGGCAGGGCTACTGGGGTACCGTCCGTCACAGTACGTGGCCTAAATCAACTTACCGAGGAGTACTCCTACTCCCCTGCAACACAAGGCCGGACCCATTCCTTACTGAACGGTTCCGAACAAGACAACCCCGCAGTTGGTGCGCACTAACAACTGCCCACTAAGCCGGATAAAAAGGGACCTCTAGACAGGGATCAATCTTGCTCTCCAGTGGGTGCTACCCACGAAGCCTTGCTGCACCTCCCCTGTTTTAGCCATTCCCGGTTGATGTGGCTTGAGGTTACGATTACCTTCAGTGGACACATTATCTTAGAATGCTCATCGTCCACCTGACGATGTTCTGAAAGCATTCAATCCATACAAGTTCGTTCCGGGTTCGAACGAAACTGAAGGCATTATCTCGTTACACTCATTACGGAATCACCCACAGAGTTAACGACGATAACCCTTGCACTCTGAATCTCCATCTCGAATCTATAAGTACTATTCCGTCAAACTCATTACGGAATCACCCACAGAGTTATACTGACGTATAGCCCTTACACTTGGAGTCTTCACTCTTCACATAAGATTCACGACCTATCGTAAATTTGGACCGATGTGGTTTTCGGATATCCAAATATGGAAACCCGATCCCGGTCTCATCGAAATCCAAAGCGTGTCTTTTAGGTCCAAGTTGTTTTAGAGTTTAAAACAGTTTAATAACATTATCTATATACACACAGATAGATAACTCATAGATTCACAACAGATAATTATCATTATCATAACAATAGATAATCCCCATTTATCATTATCAAAGATAATCAATATCACCATCATAATGCAACCAATACATCCATATCACTCAACAATATTAATCTCATAGCTGAGATTCAAAACCATTCAAAGCAACCAATAACAACCATTCATAAGCAATGATTTATAATCATACTATCTATAATTAATTTAAAATGAATTAAATTAATTACGTTATCTTTAATTAATTTAAAATGAACTAAATTAATTATTACCTCAATATAAATATTGCTTACATTATCATTAATTAATTACAAATTAATTAATTAATTAACCTCTAATTTTATCATCTTAATTAATCAATCCTGATTAATTATACTTTAATTAATTCCACAAAATTAATTACCCTAAACCAAATACAGTAATTAACCTTTAATTACTTCATTAATTAATTAACCATAATTAATTATATTTAACCCTAATTAATTACAATTAATTAATTATACTTAATCACTTAATATTGATTAATTAATTTTAATTAATCAATCTTAATCACATCATTAGTTATATTAATTAATGACTCTTAATTAATTACTTCATTAAAGTAATTATTTTCAGTAATTAATTTCACTTAATCCATAATTATTAATCACCTTCGATTAATCTCATTCTGTAATTAACTACCCTTAATTACTTATCAAATTAATTATTCCTTAACTAATTTCTTTAATTAATCACTTGATTAGTTATACAAAATAATTTAATCCAAATTATTTTCACAATCCCAATATCATCTATTAATTACATTCAATAATTATCTTTAATTACTTCACTGAGTAATTCTACTAATTACAAAAAATAATTATTATCAAATCCAATGTTTTAAAATTAATTAAACTTAATTAATTAATTTAACACAATCTCAATACACTCATTAATTACATTAAGTAATTAATGTCTTAATTACTTTCATTTGAGTAATTCACTTAAATAAATTTTACAATTTATTAATTAATCAATCTAATTAATTATTAAAAATTAATCATATTAATTACTAAATAAACTTTAGTCAATGACCATCATTAGCTATTATTAATTATTTAATTATTTTTCTTTAATTACTTCTTAATTATCTCTAATTTGAATTAATCAAAATTATTAATTAATAAATTAAATAAATAAGTTATTCCTTAATTATCCAATTTATTTAATTAAATTTAATATCTTAATAATTTTTAAGATAATCCATTTCTTATTATTAATTTTATTAATATTGTGTACTTAGAACATTTCAATATTAAAATTAAAATCAAATTCTATTTTGAATCTAAAATTCAAAATGAAATTTATTTAAGCATAAACCAAATTAAATTCCATTTATATTCTTTCTAAAATAAATGTAAACAACATTTATTACTTATAATTAAAACTTATATAAGATAAGTCTTTAACTAATCTGCTTAATTCATTTGAAATTTAGTTTAAAGTACATTACCCTTTAAAATTAAAAAAAAATCACTTAACTTTCTTTTATAAACTCTTTATCAAGACTTCATTCATAAGGAAAAATCAAATTTAAATATTTGATTGGAAATAATTTATTTCTAATAAATAATTTAAATTTGAACTTGTTTGAAAATATTCAAATTCAAAAATTTATTCAAATATCCAGATTTAAATTCAATACATTTGAACAATTCCTTATTTAATCATTTGAATTAAAGCTTGAATTAAACCTTTTTGAATTAAACCTTGATTTCAAAATCCTTTGTTTTAAAATACAATTTATTTTCTTAAAACCTGAAGATTCAAAAACCTTAAGAACACTGAACTTAGATTTAGATTCAACTGCTGTTTTGAATCATGATTCAAATTCAAAACAAAATTAAATTTTTCAGAAAACTGCAGGTTTTAAATATTTAAAAAAAAAATCTGAAACCCCTTTTAATTTTTTTTTTAAACTAACTTATAGGATTTCAAACTTCCTTAAAACCAACTCTTCTGCAGATTTAAACGTATTCAAATCTTACTGAAATTAATTTAAATTTTGATTTAAAATTTAACCTGCAGACAGTTTTTCCAGAAACTGTATTTTTTTGCAATTACCCGAGCAAAACTCAAAATGCTTTCGAGTCAGTCAGGCCATTTCTTCGAGCAAACATCCAAAAATCTCGAGTAGAACTCGAGTCAAAAACACTGCCAAACCCAGAAAACATCAAACTCAATTTTTTATGCACCGTGCACGTGCACTGTGCCTTCAGCCACCATCACCTCCTTCCAGCGACCTCCAATCATCAACGACCATCCTCACAGTCCCATTCGATCATCATCCCACTCATATCTAACTCGAATTTGAACTCGAGTCCAAACTCATAAACCTAGAACAGAAAATACAGGTTTTAATCCAAACCTGTCAATCCTTTTCCCATGGAGCTCCGACCATCAGAGACCTTCCACCTCCGGCAACAGCTTCTTCTATGACTAAACTATCAACCCTTGAAACCCCCTAGAACTCGATCCTCCCAACAAGCCGTACTGACCCAGACAAGATGCCTAGCTAATACTAGGGCTACAGGTGATAATCCACCACCACCGCTTCCACAGTGATTCGCCTACACTTCCACCATTTTTTTCCTACTCACCCATCACCCTTCCACCTCCAGGAAGAAAGCTCGACCTCCAAAATCAACAGATCGCCAGAAATCATGAATTTTCCCTTTTCTGTTCATACAAGAACTTCACCCAAATCTCATTGCTAAAATTCTTGATATTAGTATTAAAAATCTAGTTTTTAATTAGGTAATCATTTTGTAATCCTGAATACGTGATTTAAAATGTTTGAATTTTTACTTAGATTATATTTGCTCTGTTTTTTTCTTGATTTCAAGGACAATACCAAGTCCTTTTAATTTGAATAAATTTTTAAACCTTAATTCCTGATACAACAAACATATTTTTTTTGAATCTTAAATACTAACATTGATTACATCATGTGATAATGGGTTTTGAACAATTTCTTAACCTGGAAACTAAGAACAGTATAGTACAGAGACCACAAAATATATCTATTCATATATGCACAGGAGATCTACTAATAAATGAAAGAAAAAAATACATACTTAACAAAGAAATAAACATGCAACAGATTTAAATACTTAACACATTAAAAGTGATGTTACTCACCTCATTTGAAGAAGACAGAGCTTCCTCTTAGATTTGAAAATAGCTTTAAATCTGAAATCCTTTGCTTCTTTGAAAATTTTGGTGTTGAAATGCCTTAGAGTTGCTACTTAGTCTCTGAGTCTTAAAACTGCAGTTGCTTTAGTTGAAGAAGAATGCAGATGCCTTGAAACTCCAGATTTTAAATGAAATGCAGGCTTTAAAACAGTTTTGTTATGAATGCTACAAATTTGCATGTTGCAGATTTTTGACATGGACTTGCTTGAATAAGAAATGCAGAATTTTCTGCTTTGATTTCATGTATTTGATTCAATTTTGAAAAATGATGTGCATGCTTCTGATTTTCAGGATTTTGGAGATGATTTTTCAGAGTTTTGTTGAAGATGTTTGTTTTATTTTCATATTTGCTTTCATTGTCTTCTTACCTTTAGATTTTGAAAAGTAAAATGAATGAGAGTTTGTTTATAAAAACTGAAATAAAAATAAAAGAAACCAAAAACAAAAATGCCACATGTCCCTACATATTACATTTGTCAAGTAAGTATGTAAATTAATTAACACATGTTCATTTAATTTGTAAGATATTTATATTTGTCACAAATGTTAATTAGTTATTTATTTAAATGTTAATACATGATAAATGTAAACCTATGTTTATATAAATTAGTTAATCATGTATTTATTCATATGTAGATAAATTTTAAAATGAAATAAATGCAATTTTATTTATAAAAGAAAGCTTATACAAATATTTCAAAATCAAAACAAATTAAAAGCATTTATACTTTAAATTTTAAAAACTTTGAATTCAAGTTCAAATTGAATTTTTGAAACCCAATTTATTTACAAATACCACTACAAATTTGAATTTTTGAAAATCAATTATTTTTATTAAAATTTTATTTGTTGAAACGATGTTTTATTATATATTTAAAAATATCAACATTTAATAACTATAAATAACTTATAAAAGAAATTATTTCTTTATTCATAAATTATTTATTTTATTCAATTATATTTAAAAGAAAGTCAAAATAATCTCATTGTATTTTACTTAAATTTAAACTTGAGTTACACATATCTTAAATCATTTCAATACTTTTCTTATGTATTTAAAACCATATTTTATTTATTAAATAGCTTTTAAAAAGTTTAACTTTTAAATAAAATCATAATTTCCAATTTTACTAAAGATATAAATTTTCTAGAAAACAGGATTCATTTAAAACAATACCTATTTACAATATATACAATATCCTATATATATATAAATATAAAACAATTTATTTAATTTAAAAAGATAAAATCTATCAATTACTATTTATTTATTTTTGAATTATTAAATTTATTCAAATCTTATTACAAAGATCATCAAATCAATTTAATTTTTATTACAGATTATTAAATTGATATTGCTTTAAGATTCCGGGTCATCAAAAATTATGACTTTTCTCTTTACTTCCGTTCAAATTTAAACGCGCATCAATCAATTGCTTTAATAGATATTGCAGAATCAATGCACAAGCGTTATCAATTTCATTTTATGGTGGTACGTTTCCTACCGTTTAAATTTTAAATAATTTGCTTTTATGGGTCAGCTGAATCAAGCAACGTGACCGTTGCTATTTATTTCTTTTATTAATCGCTACAATTATTTTCACCAAATCAAGGGTTGGCCGTTACAATCACTTTTATTTATTTATTCACTTAAAATTTGGTTGCCTATTCATTTTCTTCCGTTATATTTGCCTGAAAACATGTCATTCATCCCTATTTATTTTCGCTTTCGCTTCTCTTTTCTCTAGATCTGTTCGTTCCCCTCCCTACTTTTCTTTGGAAAAAAAGCAAACTGAAGCATGCGGTTGTCACCATTATTTGCATCAGCCACTTCACCTTTCTTCCAAACCTCCTCATCAAATGAAACCCATCACCTCGCCTTCCGGTTGCTTCTGTTTGATCAGTGAGGTATAGTCGTGTAAGCACATATATGTTTTGATTTATATTCGTAATTACATGTTTTTTTTTGTTTTTTTTTGTTAGTTGTGATATACATACTATTTATATAAATATTGAATACTATTTTTTCAAAAGTTTATTTTCATAACATGACAGTGTATATTTATATATAGTTTCTATTTGATCTTCCTCACAGCTTATAAGTCATGTTAATATTTTGAATTATGTATGCGACATTTTAAAGGGAACATACTATAAAATAAGTATCTTTCATTTTTAATAAGAATATATATATATATTGTGTTTTATATTTTAATATGGGTCAGCTTCTATTTGTTGATATCAGGTTTCCTATAATATGGTTATTCGCTTATATAAGCCATATATTTGTTTTGTTACAGACTATATAAAATACTTTAATATATGCATATTATGCGGTTTGTTACCATATGGGTTTTTATGTGGTACTGACTTATTTAGTTGATGATTGTATATATTTTGTTACAGTATTATATTTATACTATTTTGGATTTAAGACGATTCTATAAATACTCTACTTTATAAATTATTTTAATACACATATATAATTTGGAAATTTATATAGGTTGAATATAATATGTTATTGAATGTAAAAATATGGATGGATTTAAATTATATATATATATATATAACATTTAATATATATAGAAATAGTTATATATAAAAAAAGGTTTTCTTTTAGGTAGTCATATTTAAACATTTATTTTATCTGTTTGAGAATATATACACACACACACACACACACACACACACACACACACACACACAAACTAGTTATATAAATTTAGTATATAGGTGTTAGTATATATTTTTTTAAGTGTATGTTGATTTAAAAAAAATGTAAGTTTGATTTATTTATTTATTTATATGTTTGAAAAACATGTAAATTAAATTTGTGATGTTTGAACTTAGAATATAAATTTCATATGTGTATATATAGTTATAGGTGGTTATAAAAGTTCGCTTATACCATTTATCTTCATCGTTTCAGTTCTGATCTGATTCGTTTCATCAATTCGAGCAAATCAGCTTTGATCGTTGAATTCGTGCCGATTTTGCTTTGCTTGGATTTGAAATTTAATTTCAGTGTCTTCATCAGTGTGTGTATCCGTGTCTCCTTCTATATTCTCTAGCCTCGAAAGGTGAGCAATCACTCAAGATTAACATTTTTTTATTCATTAAATTTGATTTCACTTGAAACGACAATTGAAATATGCTGCTGTAGTTATTTAAATTTGTTATATATGCTATTATCTGTAATTGTTCACCTTCGGGATATGACACCATATCCTGTTGTTTATATTATATTATTATTGATGATATATGCATGTTATTTTATTGTATTTTCCGTTATCACTCTGCAAGTTCCCTCTAGTTTAGAAATCACTATGGGTTGAAATGATACATACCCGAACAGACTTTAGAATAGGAGAAAATCGTTATGGGTTGAAATGATAAACCCAAGCGATTTTCATTTAACTGAATTTGGGATTACGCATTGAAATGATATCCACCCGTATATATTTAGTATACGGATTGAAATGATAAATATCTGTAGCACTTGACTATATGATAGGAAATATATACAGACACCGTTGGTCGATATAAATATTTTGAAAATAATTTCTATAATTTTGGAAAGAAATATACGGTTTAATAAATTTGATTCTTAAGATATTATATAAATGAAAATTGTATATATAGATTTAGTAGTAATATTTGATTTAAATTAGATTGATTTAATACACATAATATGGTTAAATATTTATGTAAATCTATATTTCAAATAGATTCTCTTGTAATAAATTGAATAATTAAGATTGGGAGATAAATTTGGGTTTATAAAAATGGTATTTAAATAAGGATTTATGTAATTAAATCGATTTGAAATTTTTGAATATGAAATTTAAAGGGTATGATTTTATAACTGGATTTTTGATTTAAGTGATTTAATGAATATTTCACGTTTAAATAAATTAAAGAAAATATTGAGTAAAATGTAATTTAAGGTTACTTAAATGACATTGAATCTAATAAGGGAGTACTTCAAGGCTAAATAATAATGAGGTTAAATCGAGATCTATATGAAACTATTATATAGAACATTTAAATATTAAAGCCTTGAACTATATTGGAATTTAAATGGTTTATGTTGAGATTCGGATCTGTATTTGAAATCAGCGTAGTTGAATTTGTTATTTAGCAACTAAATTGAATTAAAATGAAAATTTAGGTTGAACTAAATTTGAATTTATTATTTAGAAAACTAAATTGAATGAAAATTTAGATGAAACGTTGAATACTTAAAGTTTTGAAATATATGGAAATATAAAGGGGTATTTGTGATTATAAATCCGAATTTGAGATCGATAAAATTTAAGTAGTTATTTTAGAAATTGAGTTGAATTTAAATTAATAAATTGAGATTGAATTTAATTTGAATGGGAAGGTCGGGTTGATGTTGGAACGATTTGTTAAGTTGAGGAAATTGAAAATACTTTACTGTATAAATTATTTAATATATATAAATACTATTTTGGGAAATATAGAGATATTTGAAATGAAAATGAGATTTGGTTTTGAAGTATAAATTAAGCTGAAATGACCACGGTGTTATAGTGTATATTTCTACCTTGTAGAAAGTTCCATGGACCCTTAGAGGATGGTTATCCCAAACATCCTTTAAGTTATTTGTATTTCAGTTGATATTTCACTTGAGTTGGATTTATTGATATAAGAATGTAATCCTGACTCGAGTGTTTTGTGTTTTGCTTTACGCTCGGGTCAGACTGAGTGATACAGCATTTGAGACTCACCTTTGGAGTTCGGAGCTTCATTTGGAAATCCAACTATCGATTCAGATTCCAGCCTTTCCAGTAGATTGGTTCAGAGAAGTCATCTGTTGCATTGGAGACTTCACTGCATTTGAACTATTTGGTTGTATTTTTCTAACTCTGATGTATATAGTAGCTTCATGAACTACTATTCTTTATCTATTCCGCTGCAATATATTACTCTGTGATATGTGATTGATTTATTTACTGTATATTTTAAGTTTTGCCAAAATTTAATTAACAATTCGGTATTTTGAATTATTCAAGTTGGATATGTATGGTTTTATTGTCGATTTGAATGGTCCAAAATAGTGGGTCGTTACAGTTGGTATCAGAGCTTGGCTCTAGGCAAAACTTAGCATATATGGTAAATTTATTTACAGAATCACTTTTGCTCGAGTTGAATCTCTTCCTTTTGACTCGATTTCCTTTGAATTTTGGAATGTCCCTCGGTTCCGAAGTTCATTCTGTCTCTCCCTATTTATATTCGTTTGATTCCGGAGTATCCCATAACTCCACTTAATGATTTGTAAAGGGGGTGAAAACTCCTTTTCAATTGGCATTGACTCAGCGAAGATTTCTGTATCCTTGGTTTACGATGCTGCTATATCTTGTTATGCCGAATTCTATATCTCTAGCGATCGAACGTCAAATTGCCTCAGAATTCTACACCGATCTAATTTTGGAATCACTATTGACTGGTAAAGGTCGCCCGCGATTTATAGAAGTATATCCATCTTCTATTTTGTAATTTAATTATCTCATCTTCGATCGAGTCTATCTTCGAATCAGGATTCTATTGATTGGAGTTCCTCTAAATTAAATCGCTATCTTTATTTTGAAATCCATTCTTGAATCATCCTTTGAAAATCGGGTTTTGTTTGTATTTTTGAAATTGTTTATACCGAATTTTATTTTGATAACTATGATTTTTTTTATATATATAAAAGTGAAAATGTTTTCGATAAGGATTATATACCTATATATATAAAGAAAATAAGAAATGTTATTCTATATAAAAAGGTTTTGAAAGGATTTGAAATTTTGAAAAATTATAAGAAATTGATTTATATAAAAATGATTTATAACTGTAGAGTTAAATTTGAAATTCGAGAATTGAATTCTGGTATTTTTAAATTGGTTTTATGATTTTGGAAAATATATAAAAATAATATGATTTAAAAATATTTTTCCGAATAAGAAATGTTTCAAATGAGTTCAAATGAATTCCAATAATTTTGACGAAATTTCAAAGAAGTTTTCAAGAAAATAGAAGTCCAGAACTCACTTATGTCGCTGGAAAATAATTTCGGTGATGAGTGCATGCATCATCGACATTGATTTTCGAGTTTCAGAGTGGGGGAGAGGCCACTTTAATAGCTTCGCTATGCAAGTGATTTTGTAAAACCGTTTTTGATTTCAAATTTCAAAGTATAATTTGATATTTTAGAAAGATATAAGTATATATTTGAAACAATTTAAAATGAGACCGGTGTTCAGTCCTCGAGTTTCGGGTTTAATAATTGATTTATTGATTTATTGTTGATTTTCAACTCTTGAATTGAAAATTTGATTTCCCTAACTATTTTGAATGTTCGAACACTTCCAAATCGAGATTAAATTTTCAAAGCTAAGAAATTTCGAAGAGTATAAAATGTTTGATAAAGAATATAAATTTAGTTTTGAAAGTTTGGAAAAAAATAGTTGAATAATGGTTTTCAGAAAGGTAAATTGGATATTTCACATAGAAATAGATAGTTTAATAGTTTTAAAAAAAAGGATAATTATAAATTTGGAAACCATTTGAGTATAATTGATTTTGGGAAAATATTTGGTTTTGAAATTAAATTGTAATTAAAAACCAGTACTTATATGGTGATTTTTGGAAATGAATTTGTTTGACTTGAATTATTTTAATTTGGAAAATGGGATAATTTTCTAAACCTACTATTTTGGGAACTTTGAAATTTAGATATTTAATTTGGAAGAAAATTTGGTGAAATCATATATGATTTTGAAACTGAATTGATATTGAAATGATTTGAAATTTGAGAACCTCATATTATTAAGAACTTGATTTGGGAGTGGTCGAACTTATATAAAATGGATTGTATAAGTATGAAGTTGATTTGAAATCTACTGATTTGAAAGGTACTCAATTTGGAAAGAGATTTTATATAATTGAAGTCTATATAAGTATGATTTGATCTACTATTGATTTTGGAAAGTATTCGATTTGGGAAAAATGGAATCCTATATATATGGACTTTATATAAGTACGATATTTGAAAGTGATTTGAAAAGGTACTATATGATATATATTTTCGAAGTAAAGATATGGAAAGTGCCTTCTGCTTGATATCCGCTTTGTGGCCACATCGTGGATTCATTCTATCGATATTATTCTCTCCGATTTTTGGTTTTCCGGATGTAATACTCGAGCGTTCCCACCGTGGCGTAACCCATGGTTTTTTTTTCCTCTCACGACAACATAGCGCAATTGCCTGGCTGAGTCTGGCCTAGTGGTACGGATTGTTTCCTGGGGTATCCAGGCGTAACCATTGTGTATCTTGCAATCTGTGTAGTTCGCAAATAGTAGCGAAACTGCCTGGCTAAGAAAGCCTAGGGGTACGGATTGTTTCCTGGGGGACCCAGGCGTAACCATTGTGTATCCTGCACTCTACTAGTCATCATGGCGTAACTCGCAGGGCTGAGAAAGCTTATGAATACGGATTGTTTCCTGGGGGATCCAGGCGTAACCATTGTGTATCTGCGAACCATGGTCGGGCAAAGGTTTTGGTGTGGCTGTTTTGTTTGGATTGTACTTTCTATATTGGTTTTAAAGGTTTTTCAAGTATTTTCATTGGGTGTTGAAACAACTCTACTAAGTACTTGAAGAATTCTAGCTTTGCGCCTGATCAACGAATGGCCAGAGTCTGCAAGAACGAGGATAAACTTGTTGAAACATCGAGTTATAAAAGTATTTTCGAAAGGAAAATCTATTTCGATATAATAGTATTTTATAATAAAGTATTATTATAAAGGTATTTATTATAAAAGTATTTTTCCCTACAAAGAAATTTTGAATAAATATTTGAAATTTAAATTCTTATGGTTCTAGATTAATTATTCGTGCCCGATACTATTCCTTGCATCTACCTTATCTGCTCAGTTTAGTTATTCACCTTGATTCTGTTTTCCAAATCTACCTTCCTTCCTTGTTGGATATATCCTTTTTAAATATTGCTTATTTGTATACTACATTGTTTAATAGAAAATTTTAGTGTTATAAATATTTTGAAGTTATTAATTTAATAAAACATGTTTAAATAAAATGATTACTGATGTATCTGTAATGTTGAAAGTATCTTAAGATTTCCAAGTGAAGTTTCCAAATGAATATTTCGAGTAAAATTTATATAATTTTAAAATTTATTGTTTATCTTGTCTCTCAATCTATTTTCTTTCTGCTTGTTTTAATTCTCCTACCTCCTTCCTTTTCGGGGACGAAAAGTTTTGAGTGGGGGAGAGTGTAACAGCCCAAATTTTAGCAATATTTTATTCTTTATTTATAACTCTGGGGTTTTATTTTTCTAAAATTTGATTGTCTAAATTTAATTATAAATAATCACCCAAGATTTTTATTAGTGTGAAAATCCTAAAATTCTTATTTTGGTTAAAACTTAACATTTTTTTGAAGTTATAAATCTTTAAATTTTTAATTTTTAATCTTTTGGTTTAATTTAATATATTCGTAACAATGTTTATTTCACCTTTTGTTCTTTAAAAAAAATTGATTTTATACTTTTAAAAATTTAATATTTTATATTTTACTTATATACATTTTTGAATATAAATTTCTTAGTAAATGTGTAAACAAATCATATTTTTATATAGGTAATAAATTTCCAAAACTTTGTTTATAAATAAACTGTTTAATTTCGCATTTAAAAGGTGCGTTATTTGATGGAATAAATAATGTATATACACATACAAGAAAACGTATAAAATTTAAATCCGTTATTTTTATTTTATTTTTGACAAAAATCACTGCGTCTGTTTTATGCATTCTAATTTTATTCACTTTCCTTTTACTCTCCTGATTTAATAGGAACATTATCTACAAATTTTATAACCGTTCGCCTTTTAAATTTCTTGCCATTGTTCCCATCAACGCGAGCTTTAAATTTTAAACGCATTCGATATTATTTAAAAATCTTATTCCAAAATCTAATCTTAACTGACCGTTTCTTCTGCTTTATTTTCGAAACCCATTTTCTTAAAATTTGTTAAAAATCTAGTAACCGTGTATGACGAGAAAAATCAGTGCTTAATCAAAATCATGGCCCTTTTTTTAAATCAATATGTTATTTCTTGCCTATAACTGCTCATTAAAAATCAACGCTAGTTTAATTTCCTTTCCATTTCAAAGCAAGTTGATTTATTGCCGTTCTTTCTTCTCCTTAAATCACGCTACCTCTCTGATCAAACCTATATAACTCACGCAAATGTTTGTTTCTCAACAAAATTTTTATTTTTCTAACCTTTCCTTTCCTACGCTCCCTGTTTCCACTTCTTTCTTTATGACCATTCATTACATATATACACTACAGCTGGAAAGTTATAAACGTTTAAACTTAGAAACGTTTTGTATTTATTAAAAATTTAAAGCTTACCTTTAATTGTGACTTTTCTCTTTCCTTCCGTTCAAATTTAAACGCGCATCAATCAATTGCTTTAATAAATATTGCAGAATCAATGGACAGACGTTATCAGTTTCATTTTATGGTGGTACGTTTTTTTACGTTTCCTACCGTTTAAATTTTAAATAATTTTCTTTTATGGGTCAGCTGAATCAAGCAACGTGACCGTTTCTATTTATTTCTTTTATTAATTGCTACAATTATTTTCACCAAATCAAGGGTTGACCGTTACAGTAACTTTTATTGATTTATTCACTTAAAATTTGGTTGCCTATTCATTTTCTTCCGTTATATTTGCCTGAAAGCATGCGGTCCATCCCTATTTATTTTCGTTTTCACTTCTCTTTTTCTAGATCTGTTCGTTCCTCTCCCTGCTTTTCTTTGAAAAAAAATAAAACTGAAGCATGCGGCTGTCACCATTATTTGCATCCGCCACTTCACCTTTCTTCCAAACCTCCTCATCAAATGAGACCCATCACCTCGCCTTCCGGTTGCTTTTGTTTGATCAGTGAGGTATAAGCGTGTAAGAACATATATGTTTTGATTTATATTCGTAATTATAGGTTTTTTTTCTGTTTTTTTGTTTTTTTTTGTTAGTTGTGATATACATACTATTTATATAAGTATTGAATACTATTTTTTCAAAAGTTTATTTTTATAATATGACAGTGTATATTTATATATAGTTTCTATTTGATCTCCCTCACGGCTTATAAGTCATGTTAATATTTTGAATTGTGTATGCGACATTTTGAAGGGAACATACTACAAAATAAGTATCTTTCATTTTTAATAAGAATATATATATATAGATATATATTGTGTTTTATATTTTAATATGGGTCAGCTTCTATTTGTTGATATCAGGTGTCCTATAATATGGTTATTCGCTTATGTAAGTCATATATTTGTTTTGTTACAGACTATATAAAATACTTTAATATACGTATATTATGCGGTTTGTTACCACATGGGTTTCTATGTGGTACTGACTTATTTAGTTGATGATTGTATATATTTTGTTACAGTATTATATTTATACTATTTTGGATTTAAGATGATTCTATAAATACTCTACTTTATAAATTATTTTAATACACATATATAATTTGGAAATTTATATAGGTTGAATATAATATGTTATTGAATGTAAAAATATGGATGGATTTAAATTATATATATATAACATTTAATATATATGGAAATAGTTATATAAAAAAAAGTTTTCTTTTAGGTATTCATATTTAAACATTTATTTTATCTGTTTGAGAATATATATATACTAGTTATATAAGTTTAGTATAAAGGTGTTAGTATATATATATATATATTTAAGTGTATGTTGATTTAAAAAAAATGTAAGCTTGATTTATTTATTTATTTATATGTTTGAAAAACATGTAAATTAAATTTGTGATGTTTGAACTTAGAATATAAATTTCATATGTGCATATATAGTTATAGGTGGTTATAAAAGTTCGCTTATACCATTTATCTTCATCGTTCGAGTTCTGATCTGATCTGTTTCATCAATTCGAGCAAATCAGCTTTGATCGTAGAATTCGTGCCGATTTTGCTTTGCTAGGATTTGAAATTTAATTTCAGTGTCTGTATCAGTGTGCTATCCGTGTCTCCTT
Organism: Allium cepa; assembly: GCA_030765085.1. NCBI lineage: Eukaryota > Viridiplantae > Streptophyta > Magnoliopsida > Asparagales > Amaryllidaceae > Allium > Allium cepa. The sequence continues at coordinate 758,094,841 of CM060937.1, read as the reverse complement.
CTATATTCTCTAGCCTCGAAAGGTGAGCAATCACTCACGATTGATGTGACGCCCCACCTCTATACCCACGCTAGCCAAGGACACTACGGTGTAATGACGTCAACTAGCACGGAGAATAAGGCTGTTGAGGAGCGACCATCTGTATAATTGCTTTGTGCGAGTACCGATATGCTAGATAAGATGTAACTTGCATTTCTTTTCAAGAGGACATCCAACATACCGACACAAACTCAAAGCTACTATACAGTAGCTATTATGTCTTCGGAAACAAATATAGAAATAAGCATAACACAAATCAGTCACAGATAATTCATATCACAAAGGCGGAAATAGATATGAATATATATAACACATAAAAGTGTTCATCAGAGTAGTAGTCAAGAAGATCCACGATAATACAAAAGAATAGCAACACGTGCTATACAAAAGAGTCCATATCTCAAGTATATACAACAAAATAAACTACTAATCTAAGTAGTTAGACAAAAGTCAGAGAAATGAATCCCAAGTGAGAAGTCAAGCTGAAGCACCTGTAACATCTCGGTCTGACCCGAGTATTATTTAATAAGAAAATAATAAACGGATCAGTCTAGCAATAAATATCAGATGAAATGATATAAAATAAGAGGTATGACTAAACGCATAATAATCACAATGCCAAGATGTGTAAAAAATACGTAATTGAAAATCAACAAGAGATTAATCAATATCACAAAAACCTTCTCAAGGATCCAAAGGAATGTCATACTCTTTATTTCGTTCACAAAACCATAAATATTGACGATTATATCAATATCAATCACAAAAGTCAATGACGCACAAATTCACCAATGCACAAATATTGATAAAACTTATCAATGAAAATCACGAAAATTGGTGAAGCACAAATTCTAGGAATCATCTCAAGAAATCCAGAAATCACAAAAGGGGGAAAGGCCTATCACGAACGGGAGCATAAAGCTCACCAACACGTGTATCACAAACGGAATGCTAATTCCATGGTTGATAACCATCACAAATTGAGCCAAAGCTCCACAAATGGCCCGAAGACCATGGATTGCTACCCCCACCAATTTGAGTCGAAACTCCACAAAACGAGGTTTAGTCTCCCTCGCAGACAAAGAGACATCGCACATTGCTAGTCTAAATCACAAAAATGATCGTCATGATCATCAAGAAGTGTCAATTACAGCAAGCTAGTAAATATATGAGCTTAGCTTCATGTCCAATACCCACTAGCTTAACTTAAATATTTACGAACAAATTGTAGATCTCCACTAGAAAATTGTCACAAGAGTTTCAATCGAACAAGTCCAAGAATTAACCGACGAAGTAAATGCAAGTGTTTCATACCACTTGTTTTACTAAGCCTTTTAATTAGATTTCTCATACGAGTGAGGAAAAGGTTTGTATGTACTAATAGATTGGAAAAAAGTTTAAGAGAACGAGTTTTGTAATAAAATAGTATTGAAATCATTTGATGAAAGAGTTTTGATATTTACTACTAGTATTGAAACCTTTATATTTTTAAAGTGACAAATCATCGAAAGGATTGTAGAAACAATCAATCACTAAAATTCACGTTCGAATACGTGAATAAAATCCAAAGAATCCGATAAAGAATCCATCGAAATAGATATTCAAAAATCCATAAAATCGACCGAGAAGCCCAAGATAGTTTGTCTCGAAGAATGGTCAACTTAGCATCTCAACAAAGCGAGTTCCGTTGAATGTTTTTCAGATAAGATCCCCTATGGAGGGGGGGTCAGGGGGTGGCAACCCCCCAAGGTAGGGGTGCTGGGCAACGCCCCCGCTACGGGGTTCGACCTGCCCGGTCAGGTCACGGGGGTCCAGGGGGCAGCGCCCCGTCCAAAACGGTACAAAACTCGATAATAAATGATAACAACAAATAGGATCATCACGAATCGATTTAAATTTGGAAACCACGCAAAATAGGCGAAATAGGCAAAACAGCAACAGGTCGGTCGGCCGGCCACAGAGCTCGGTCGACCGGACCCTGTTCTAGAAAAATCCTCGGGAAGCAGGTCGGTCGACTGAGCTCTGTAGTTGGTCGACCGGACCTGAGACAAAGAAGTGCTATGCACTTTTAGTAGCAGGTCGGTCGACCGGCCCAGTGGTTCGGTCGGCCGAACCTGTATTCTTGCACTTCCTGCCCTATGTCAAAAGAGGTGCAAACTCCCTCAATTTGCAAACGGTCGAGCAACGGCACTAAAGGTTTACGCTAATCGACTACCCGGCCATAGAAGCTCTTCGGTTCATCACCAAAACATGGTCAAAACATCAAAGCTATGATTTTTAAAGAGTTGAACCCAAAACACCAAAAATTGGAATATTCACCAAATCAATCCAAACCAAAAGCAATTGCACACGATAAAGTGTTAGGAATTCATACCTAATAATCGAAGATAAATATAGACTAAGATGTGAGAAAAAAATCTCACCTTTTCACAAAAACAATGAATAAGAAGCTTGAAAGCAAAAAGGGAGAATCAACCACTCTTCCACACAACCCAAATGAGCTTGACCGTATGCTTTAAAAGAAGAACATTCCCAAAGTTAGGTTTAGGAATTTCTAAAATTGATAAGAGAATGAGTTGGAGAAGAAGAAGAGGAGGCTTACCAAAGCTTCTTCTATTGATTTGGAGCTAGAACTTGATTTGTAAATGGAAACTAGGGTTTGGATTTTTAATTTCCCATTCCACTCACCATTGTTGCTAAAGCTTGAGTATTAGGAATTAGAAATGAAGTAATGAAGAGTTGGAGTGGAGTTGGGTTCATATGTTAGGTTAATGGGCGAAACCCAAACCAAAGCCCTAAGTGAAAAAGTAGCAAAATTCTACTATCTCCAAACATATCAAATTTTATACTTAAAAAGATCGCAAACGTCATTTTGAACTCAATGGGAGTGGTCTCGAGTCCTAATTTGACTGTTTGCAAAAAGTAGCTTTTCGGACTAAATTTCGAGTATCGATAAAATATTTAAATAAAATATTTAAATATTTAAATAAAATATTTATATATAAAATCGACAAATATTCGGGTTGTTACAGACTCCCCTGCTTAAAGAAATTGCGTCCTCGCAATATTTAAGAAGAAAATATATAGTAACAACCATGAAAGCATATTCAACACAAAAGAAATTTGAAATAAGAAATTCACCTTAAAGAGCATGGGAAAGTAAGTCCTGATGTGTTCACTCGATGAACTCTCTGGATTCCCAAGAGCAATCCTTAGGATTTGAGGACCATTGAATCTTCACAAGCGGAACATCTTTATTTCGAAGTCGTTTGACCTCCGAAGCAATAATTCGAATAGGATGCTGCTCGTAAGTTAAATTCGGCGAAACTACAATTTCTTCCACAACACCCTACTCAAGAATAGAATCGGAATCTCGTAGGCATTTCCGTAATTGAGAAACATGAAACACGTCATGCATAGCAGAAAACTGAGCCGGTAATGTAAGGCGATAAGCCATAGAACCAATGCGTTCAGTGATAGGAAATGGCCCAATATATCGGGGTGCTAACTTTCTCGATCGGCTGAAACGTACAACACCTTTCATAGGTGAAACACAAATAAAAACAGAATCTCCCACAGAAAATTCTAACTTCCTTCTTCGATTATCGGCATAGGATTTTGGTCTACTCTGGGCTTCCTTCATCCTATGTCGAATAAGGTCAATTTTTTCTGTGGAATCACAAATAAAATCTGGACCTAAAACCAGCTTCTCACCGGCCTCAAGCCAATAAGAAGGAGATCGGCATGGCCTTCCATAGAGTGCCTCGAAAGGTGCCATACCAATACTAGATTGGAAGCTATTATTATAGGAAAATTCAACAAGTGAAATATGATCTTCCCAACTTCCACCAAAATTGAGCACAAAAGCATGAAGAAGATCTTCAAGAGTTTGATTCACACGCTCGGTTTGTCCATCGGACTGGGGATGATAAGCAGTGCTAAAATTAAGCTTCGTTCCTAAAGCTTTTTGAAGACTCTTCCAAAATCCACTAGTAAACAATGGATCTCGATCGCTAACAATAGAAGTAGGAACTCCATGCAATTTAACAATTTCTTTAATAAAGAGTTTGGCCAAAAGAGGTACGGCCCGATTGGACCGAACGGGAATAAAATGGGCGGATTTAGTAAGTCTATCAACTATCACCCATAAGCTATCATGACCCGAACGAGAACGGGGAAGGCCATCTATAAAATCCATGGAAATTTGGTCCCACTTCCAAATTGGAATTTCTAAAGGTTGCAATAACCCACCGGGCCTTTGATGTTTGGCCTTAACGAGTTGGCAAGTCATGCAACGCTTAACGGAGTTAGCGATGTCAAGTTTCATTCCCTCCCAATAATAAAGTCGCTTCATATCCGCATACATTTTACTACTACCGAGATGAATGGTAAATTTAGAACGATGTAAATCTTCTAAAATGTCTTTACAAAGATCACTAATATTTGGCACGATAAGTCTACCAAATTTCTGAATGCCGCCACGAGAATCGATATCAAAGTCTTTCAAACCTTCAATATCAATTTTATCCTTAATATTTTGGCCAAGAAGAGCTAATTCAGGATCTAGCCCTTGAGCTTCAAGAATGCGGTCTAAAAGAGAAGGATGAGCCTCAAGGCTACATAAAACAAGAGATGAACATAAATCGGAAACACGGCTCGAATTTCGCAAGTGGATAAAATCTCGAGATCGTTCCATTCGGATATCATCATAGAAAAAACCGCTTGTTGCTTTCGACTAAGTGCATCCGCAACGCGGTTTCCCTTTCCGGGAGTATAAAGGATATCAAGATCATATGGTGCAAAAATTCGAGCCAACGCTGTTGACGCAAATTAAGTTCCTTTTGAGAGAATAAATACTTCAAGGACTTATGATCGGTATAAAGAACAAATTTCTCTCCTAAAAGAAAATGACGCCAAATACGAAGGGCGAAAACAATAGACGCGAGCTCTAAATCATGAGTGGCATATCTAGTCTCAGCAGGCTTCAATTGCCTAGAAGCATAAGCAATAACACGTTCTCTTTGCATAAGAACGGCACCCAAACCAACGCGACTAGCATCGGTATAAACAATGAAATCTTGATTCTCCTCGGGAATAACAAGAATAGGAGCATCTGAAAGAAGTTCCTTTAGTTTCTGAAAAGAAGTTTCACATTTGTCCGACCAAATGTATTTAACACCTTTCTTCGTTAAGCTGGTGAGAGGCACGACAATCTTAGAAAAGTCTTTGATAAAACGGCGGTAATAACCCGCCAATCCAAGAAAACTTTGAATCTCCGTCACACTCTCCGGTCTCTTCCAATCTTGAATCGCTTCAATCTTTGAAGAATCCATGGAAATTCCAGATTCGGAAATAATATGACCGAGAAACTTCACACGAGATTGCCAAAAGTGGCATTTAGAAAATTTCGCCTTTAATTGATTACTCCGAAGAGTTTCCAACACAATCCGAAGATGCTTTTCATGCTCCTCCTTGGTTTTTGAATACACAAGAATATCATCAATAAAGAGAGGACAAACCGGTCGAGGAAGTCTTTGAAAACTCTATTCATAAGGTCAACGAAATAAGCCGGAGCATTTGTTAGACCAAATGGCATAACAAGCCATTCATAAGATCCATAACGAGTACGGAACGATGTCAAAGGAATGTTATCCTCTGCAATACGAAGCTGATGAAATCCAGTAGCTATGTCTAATTGTGAAAAGACTCTAGCACCACTAAGTTGATCGAATAGATCATCAATCCGAGGTAAAGGATATTTATTTTTGATAGTAAGATCATTAAGCTTGCGGTAGTCAACGCAAAGCCTAAGTGTACCATCGGATTTCTTCACAAAAACAGCCAAAGCTCCCTAAGGCGAGGAACTTGAGCGAATAAATTGCTTCGTTTCCAAATCGGATAATTGTATGCGCATCTCCTCATTTTCTTTATTGGACATGCGATAAGGAGGACGAGTAATAGGTTGAGCTCCAGGGATAAGATTAATTCTGAACTCAATTGCTCGCTTAGGCGGTAATCCTAAAACGGGCTCAAATATGTCGGAAAATTCACGAACAATGTGAATAAGAGAAATTATATCTTCCTCATCATCATTATCGTCATCACGAGGATTTAAAGAATATAAAGATGCAACCAAGCTGGAATCCGAATCTTTAAGATTAATAGAAATCTGCTTAATAGATTGAGGATGTCGAAGATGAATAGTCCGCTCAGGACATAGGATATGAGCTTCATAACGGTTAAGCCAATCCATTCCCAAAATCATTACAAAGCCTAAATAACGCATGACATGCAAATTGGCTAGGAAAGAAAAATCACACAAAATAATCTCGACATCTTTACAAAGCAAACTAAGAGTTGCAGATCCGCCAACTGGATTCGAAATTCTCAAAGAAGTCATTAAAGCAACAACACTTAAAGAAAAAGTATCAACAAGTTCTTTTGATATAAAAGAATGGGATGCACCCGTATCAAAAAGAACTCGAACGGGTTGATCACGAAATACAATGGTGCCATCAAGGATAGAATGAGACATACCTTGACCACGAGATGTGTTGCCAGGGGCTTGAGCAACATTTAACCTTCCCTCCTTCTTGCCCTGAACTTGGGACATGAAGATATAACATGACCAGGACCTTTGCAGTAGCGACAAGAGAGAGACTTTGGACACTTCTTCGCGTAATGGCCTTCGAACCACAATTATAGCATTCCCCACGACCAAAGGAAGAAGTCTTTGCCACAGAGGTTGCTTGCTTCCCTTTCTTATTGGGATAAGGACAATTGAATTTTTTAGGCCTTTTCTTGTTGTTGTTGAAGCTTGGTTTGGAACCCACCGCTTCAACATCATTTTCCCTATCCGCCTCTTCAAGACGAAGAGCGATATCAATGAGTTGGTCGAAAGAAACTTCTAATTTTAGAAGTAATGGCTTCTTGAGATTTTTGTTTAAGCCATAGACAAATCTTTGGTTCTTCTTCAATGGGGTGTTGATGTATTCAACCCCATATTCGGAAAGTGACTCGAAGGATGCAATATAATCAGTCACGGAGGCTTCACCCTGAATAAGGTCTATGAAACGTCGAGCCAAAGTCACTTTCTCCGCTTCTGACACGAATTTTAATTCGAAGCGTTCCCGGAATTGCTCCCAGGTGAGATCCGCTTCGTTAATCTCAGAAATCAGAAGCTCGTACCAGTCTAATGCTCTTTCTTGGAGCATACTAGAGGCCACCTGAACTCGGTGAAGATCAATAAGGTTCATACGAGAAAAGATTCGATCGCATGTTCTTAACCAAGCCTGGACTTCAATAATAGTTTCAGAACCTTTAAATGGCTTCCCACCCAGGTTGGTGTAATCATTGCACAAACGTGCAAACCCAGATTTAGGGTGAGTAGGTTCCGGATTAGAGCCAGCTGCTTGAGCATTCGTGACAAGGTCAAGAAGTTGCTGGGTAGTCATAAAAACTCCATCTTGGGGAGTAGCACTAGATTGACCGGCGCTGGGACGGCCAGGTCTAACCATTTCTCTTCCTTTAGAAAGAAATAAAGAAGAAGAAAAAGGTTATTCACAAAATGAATATCAAGCAATTTTGATAGATAAAACAAGGAATCATAAAGAAAATAGGATGAATCGGTACGAAGATTCGAATTAAATCCTAAAGCACGACTCCTAAGAAGGACCTAGGACTATGATCCTTGTTAAATTATTCTACATTGTTCCGAAGTTTGGCTCTGATACCAAGCTGTGATGCCCCACCTCTATACCCACGCTAGCCAAGGACACTACGGTGTAATGCCGTCAACTAGCACGGAGAATAAGGCTGTTGAGGAGCGACCATCTGTATAATTGCTTTGTGCGAGTGCCGATATGCCAGATAAGATGTAACTTGCATTTCTTTTCAAGAGGACATCCGACAAACCGACACAAACTCAAAGCTACTACACAGTGGCTATTATGTCTTCGGAAACAAATATAGAAATAAACATAACACAAATTAGTCACAGATAATTCATATCACAAAGGAGGAAATAGATATGAATATATATAACACATAAAAGTGTTCATCAGAGTAGTAGTCAAGAAGATCCACGATAATACAAAAGAATAGCAACACGTGTTGTACAAAAGAATACAACTATGAGTCCATATCTCAAGTGTATACAACAAAATAAACTACTAATCTAAGTAGTTAGCCAAAAGTTAGAGAAATGAATCCCAAGTGAGAAGTCAAGCTGAAGAACCTGTAACATCTCGGTCTGACCCGAGTATTATTTAATAAGAAAATAATAAACGGATCAGTCTAGCTATAAATATCAATTGAAACGATATAGAATAAGAGGTATGACTAAATGCATAATAATCACAATGCCAAGATGTGATAAATAGGTAATTGAAAATCAACAAGAGATTAATCAATATCACAAAAACCTTCTCAAGGATCAAAAGGAATGTCATACTCTTTATTCCGTTCACCAAACCATAAATATTGATGATTATATCAATATCAATCACAAAAGTCAATGACGCACAAATTCACCAATGCACAAATATTGATAAAACTTATCAATGAAAATCACGAAAATTGGTGAAGCACAAATTCTAGGAATCATCTCAAGAAATCCAGAAATCACAAAAAGGGGAAAGGACTATCACAAACGGGAGCATAAAGCTCACCAACACGTGTATTACAAACGAAACGCTAATTCCATGGTCGCTAACCATCACAAATTGAGCCGAAGCTCCACAAATGGCCCGAAGACCATGGGTTGCTACCCCACCAATTTGAGTCGAAACTCCACAAAACGGGGTTTAGTCTCCCTCGCAGACAAAGAGACATCGCACATTGCTAGTCTAAATCACAAAAATGATTGTCGTGATCATCAAGAAGTGTCAATTACAGCAAGCTAGTAAATATATGAGCTTAGCTTCATGTCCCATAACCACTAGCTTAACTTAAATATTTACGAACAAATTATAGATCTCCACTAGAAAATTGTCACAAGAGTTTCAATCGAACAAGTCCAAGAATTAACCGACGAAGTAAACGCAAGCGTTTCATACCACTTGTTTTACTAAGCTGTTTAATTAGATTTCTCATACGAGTGAGGAAAAGGTTTGTATGTACTAACAGATTGGAAAACGGTTTAAGAGAACGAGTTTAGTAATAAAATAGTATTGAAATCATTTGATGAAAGAGTTTTGATATTTACTACTAGTATTGAAACCTTTATATTTTTAAAGTGACAAATCATCGAAACGATTATAGAAACAATCAATCACTAAAATTCACGTTCGAATACGTGAATAAAATCCAAACAATTCGATAAAGAATCCATCGAAATAGATATTCAAAAATCCCTAAAATCGACCGAGAAGCCCAAGATAGTTTGTCTCGAAGAATGGTCAACTTAGCATCTCAACAAAGCAAGTTCCGTTGAATGATTTTCAGATAAGATCCCCTACGGAGGGGGGGTCCAGGGGGTGGCAACCCCCCAAGGTGGGGGTGCTGGGCAACGCCCCGCTACGGGGTTCGACCTAGTGAAGGCCTAAGGGAGGATAGGATCGAGCAACCTCGATAATAAATGATAACAACAAATATGATCATCACGAATCGATTTAAATTTGAAAACCATGCAAAATAGGCGAAATAGGCAAAACAACAACAGGTCGGTTGGCCGGCCACAGAGCTCGGTCGACCGGACCCTGTTCTGGAAAAATCCTCGGGAAGCAGGTCGGTCGACTGAGCTCTGTAGTTGGTCGATCGGACCTGAGACAGAGAAGTGCTATGCACTTTTAGTAGCAGGTCGGTCGACCGGTCCAGTGGTTCGGTCGGTCGAACCTGTATTCTTGCACTTCCTGCCCTATGTCAAAAGAGGTGCAAACTCCCTTAATTTGCAAACGGTCGAGAAACGGCACTAAGGGTTTACGCCAATCGACTACCCAGCCATAGAAGCTCTTCGGCTCATCACCAAAACATGGTCAAAACATCAAAGCTATGATTTTTAAAGAGTTGAACCCAAAACACCAAAAATTGGAATATTCACCAAATCAATCCAAACCAAAAGCAATTGCACACGAATAAGTGTTAGGAATTCATACCTAACAATCGAAGATAAATATAGACTAAGATGTGAGATAAAAATCTCATTTTCACAGAATAATGAAGAAAAAACCACTCTTCCACACAACCCAAATGAGCTTGAACCTATGCTTTAAAAGAAGAACATTCCCAAAGTTAGGTTTAGGAATTTCTAAAATTGATAATAGAATGAGTTGGAGAAGAAGAAGAGGAGGCTTACCAAAGCTTCTTCTATTGGTTTGGAGCTAGAACTTGATTTGTAAATGGAAACTAGTGTTTGGAGTTTTAATTTCCCATTCCACTCACCATTGTTGCTAAAGCTTGAGTATTAGGAATTAGAAATGAAGTAATGAAGAGTTGGAGTGGAGTTGGGTTCATATGTTAGGTTAATGGGCTGAAACCCAAACCAAAGCCCTAAGTGAAAAAGTAGCAAAATTCTACTATCTCCAAACATATCAAAGTTTATACTTAAAAGGATCGCAAACGTCATTTTGAACTCAATGGGAGTGGTCTCGAGTCCTAATTTGACTGTTTGCAAAAAGTAGCTTTTCGGACTAAATTCTGAATATCGATAAAATATTTAAATAAAATATTTAAACATAAAATCAACAAATATGCGGGTTGTTACAATTAACATTTTTTTATTCATTAAATTTGATTTCGATTGAAACGACAATTGAAATATGTTGCTGTAGTTATTTAAATTTGTTATATATGCTATTATCTGTAACTGTTCGCCTACGGGATATGACACCATATCCTGTTGTTTATATTATATAGTTATTGATGATATATGCCTGTTATTTTATTGTATTTGCTGTTATCACTCTGCAAGTTACCTGTAGTTTAGAAATCACTATGGGTTGAAATGATACATACCCGAACAAACTTTAGAATAGGAGAAAATCGTTATGGGTTGAAATGATAAACCCTAGCGATTTTCATTTAATTGAATTTGGGATTACGGGTTGAAATGATATCCACCCATATATATTTAGTATACGGATTGAAATGATAAATATTCGTAGCACTTGACTATATGATAGGAAATATATACATAAACCGTTGGTCCATAGAAATATTTTGAAACTAATTTCTATAATTTTGGAAAGAAATATATGGTTTACTAAATTTGATTCTTAAGATATTATATAAATGAAAATTGTATATATAGATTTAGTAGTAATATTTGATTTAAATTAGATTGATTTAATACATATAATATGGTTAAGTATTTATGTAAATCTATATTTCAAATAGATTCTCTTGTAACAAATTGAATAATTAAGATTGGGAGATAAATTTGGGTTTATAAAAATGGTATTTAAATAAGGATTTATTTAATTAAATCGATTTGAGATTTTTGAATGGGAAATTTAAAGGGTATGATTTTATAACTGGATTTTTGATTTAAGTGATTTAATGAATATTTCACGTTTAAATAAATTAAAGACAATATTGAGTAAAATGTAATTTAAAGTTAATTAAATGATATTGAATCTAATAAGGGAGTATTTCAAGACTAAATAATAATGAGGTTAAATCGAGATCTATATGAAACTGTTATATAGAACATTTAAATATTAAAGCCTTGAACTATATTGGAATTTAAATGGTTTATGTTGAGATTCGGATCTGTATTTGAAATCAATGTAGTTGAATTTGTTATTTAGCAATTAAATTGAATTAAAATGAAAATTTAGGTTGAACTAAATTTGAATTTATTATTTAGAAAACTAAATTGAATGAAAATTTAGATGAAACGTTGAATACTTAAATTTTTGAAATATATGGAAATATAAAGGGGTATTTGTGATAATAAATCCGAATTTGAGATCGACAAAATTTAAGTGGTTATTTTAGAAATTGAGTTGAATTTAAATTGATAAATTGAGATTGAATTTAATTTGAATGTGAAGGTCGGGTTGATGTCGGAACGATTTGTTAAGTTGAGGAAATCGAAAATACTTTACTGTATAAATTATTTAATATATATAAATACAATTTTGGGAAATATAGAGATATCTGAAGTGAAAATGAGATTTGGTTTTGAAGTATAAATTAAGCTGAAATGACCACGGTGTTATAGTGTATATTTCTACCCTGTAGAAAGTTCCATGGACCCTTAGAGGATGGTTATCCCAAACATCCTTTAAGTTATTTGTATTTCAGTTGATATTTCACTTGAGTTGGATTTATTGATATAAGAATGTTAATCTTGACTCGAGTGTTTTGTGTTTTGCTTTACGCTCGGGTCAAACTGAGTGATACAGCATTTGAGACTCACCTTTTGGGTTCGGAGCTTCATTTGGAAATCCAACTATCGATTCAGATTCCAGCCTTTCTAGTTGATTGGTTCAGAGAAGTCGTCTGTTGCATTGGAACTTCACTGCATTTGAACTATTCGGTTGTATTTTTCTAACTTTGATGTATATAGTAGCTTCATGAGCTACTATTCTTTATCTATTTCGCTGCATTATATTACTCTGTGATCTGTGATTGATTTATTTACTGTATATTTTAAGTATTGCCAAATTTTAATTAACAATTCGGTATTTTGAATTATTCAAGTCGGATATGTATGGTTTTATTGTCGATTTGAATGGTCCAAAATAGCGGGTCATTACATTAAGAATATTCTTGCATTGAGGAATTGATATGCATGTATTCCTACACGTATGAATATAGAAGAGTTTGCACTATCAATAGTTTTGTAATATATGGGTGGTTATCTCATCTCTTTTGGTATTAGAGCTAACTTCATGTGCAAGATACGCTAAAACACACATCCAATGGAATATCCACATGTTAGGCTCAAGATATATTACACATCAAGGATATATTCTAAATTATCCTAAATCGAGAAATAAATAACATAAATGATTTATATAAAATGAAAGGGTCACTATTCAAACAATCAACTAGTTTTGTAGCAAATACATGGTTATTTAATGAAATGCTAACAGAAGACTCACCAAATTTTATAATTGTTTGGTTAATAGATTTTGCTTTTAGGAGCTAAAAATATAACTAAACCTCCATAAGGCCACAAATGTAGCAGCCATCATTGCGAAAGCTTCACCAGCATCAAATGTAGGGCACTCCATTGAAAAGGATATGGAACTCTAACCCTGAATAGTAAATTTCAAAAAAAAAATCAATCTCGTTACTCATAAAAGGAAAAAATGAATAATTTCCGTAGTCAAACAAACCAGGAAAAGAGCCTACAAGTCCACATATATCAGTGCGACAATGCAATTGTGTTTTCGAAAACTCTGGGTACACGAAATCCTCTTTAATAATTATTTTTCTTAGTTGAACATGTTGCTTCATATCGTATGTAAGAACATGGTTATTTAAAAAAAGAGACCAATGTAAATCAACTCTCATTGCACACAATGAGTACTAATGTACTATGTGTTGTTACTCAAAATTGAATATTTTGAGTTCTATGAATAATGATTGTAACATTACATTATTTATGTGTAATGTTACAAGTTGCATGGGGTAAGATTGGTTACATTATATAAAATGTTTCGTATGTGTCACCATTATTTTTCAATACCATTTCCTCCTCTGTTTGAATTTTTTTAATCTTTCAGATGCATTGGAATTAGAAGAATGTTATCAGCACACTTATGAACCTAAAATCAGCACTACTTTGATCAACTCAAACAAGGAAAAACCATCGGCTTTTATTATGGGGATGATGGCAGATCTTGAATGACTGAATCCCTCCTATCTTTCTATCTTTTATATATGCTTGCCTCTTTCCAAAGGTTATCTATTGCCACTGTTAAAACCAAAAAGTAGTGTATGTCATTTTATTATTAATTACCAGTCATTAAAATATTTGAGAAAAAAGTGTGCTAATACATTTATTTATTCAAATCCAAAACAAATGTTCACTGAAATTCAAAATAAGAGTATACTAATACATTTATTTGGAAAATAAGAGTATTCGAATAATTTATTACAGAATTAATTCAAATTTTAAACTTATAAAATTCTGAAACAAAATGGAAAGGGAAAAACTCATTCCCATAATTTAGCCCAATTAGTTAACGTAATTTCAAAGCTGGGATATCAAAGATGGTAAAATTTGAACCAATCAAAGGATATATACATATACATGCACACACATACACACACATCCACACCCCATTTATTGTTTTATATGTCCTAAGTAACTGTGCTTATTAACATAACCCAAAAGAGAAAAGTGAATAAATTCAAAATTACATGTACTCAATAGGAGAAAGAAAAATAAAGTAATTGAATTGGAAAATTATTATGGAAAATTGAAAATAAAGAATATTACCTCATAGGTTACTTTTTTACAGAAGGATAATAAAAGAAGGAAATTGAGGATGTAGTCTATACTAAAAAACATTGTTAATGAGAAAAATAAACTCTTCTCCTTGAAACATTGTGATTTGGAGTTGATTATTATCTGACAAAAATAGGGTGAAAGCATATTAATTTTGAATCAAATCAAACATGTGCTCAAAATTATGATCATATTTTACAAAGTGAAAACTAAATTGCAATGTATATTACCAAGTCTAAAATCCAACGCGGTGAGTATAATTTTGTCTTTTATGGGATTGTCAAACATATATCATGACTGAATATGTCAAGTCTAAGATTTAAATATCATATATATCATTGTCATTATTTTAAAAATAATAAATATGTTGGTGATATGGATTTATTAATTTTTGTTACTCTGCCATATCTTGATAATATTCAACTGTCATTTCTTTAGCAAAACAATTTATAACTTACCCAAAAATATCTATAATCTGTTTTCGAATCTAACTATCAACATGCAAAAGTATCAAGGAAATAATTGTTTTAAGGAAATGAATAAAAATCAAATCACTATGTCAAGCTTACTAGTTTTTCTTATCAACAGCACTGCATCATTCTACACTAAATCCAAATACATAACTTTGAACTTTTCAAACTATTTCTAAATCTTGTTCCTTAGGATAAGCAGTAAACCTACAAAGCGTAGAAGAAAACGTAGAGAATTAATATTTTGTTCAAAAGTTTGAGAAAATCATGGTTCCTACTTTATTAACAGAAGCATGCTACTTATGAATTACAAACAATGTTTACTACAAAACTAACATAAAATAGTTATATTTAACAAGTGGAAAACACCCATAAATCTATAATAAAAAAGAGATATTTTACTAATTAGTTGATCCATAATTCTACAACGATATTAATTGTTACGTTAATTCTTTGTTTCCTATTTTCTATAACATAAAATGACTTCATAACGATATTAATTCTTTGTTTGCTATTTTCTACAACATAAAATGAATTCTTTATTTTACGCATAGTTACATGTATTCAGTCAGTACGAATCGGTAATTGGTTGCTGTCAAAGGCATGCAAAATAATCATATATAAGGATTTTAGCTAATATTTAACAGTAGTTACTAAAATTCACTTTCTTTCATTGTAAAGGCTATATATGGCCATTCAAACAAGTCTAGAGGTGTACAATCATAACAGATGTAGAAATCATTGCAATCCTAAGCATCCATTGATGGGTAGTATTGTGCAAATAATGGTAAGCTTATGAAGCCAGAGATAAATTTATTACAATGATGCACGTGTTGTTGCATACAAAATGTTCAAATGAATAGTTAGAAGTATTAGTCGAACTAAATAACAAATTGGAACTAACAAAAACCAGATGAGCACCGCTTAACATTGTTGAACCATAAACAGAAGCATAGCCACTGTATTGAGTCCCTTGTTCATAGTGAGCACCGGCTAGGGATGCTGCTCCGGCGGAAGGGGCTCCAGCCCGTCCGCTAGGCATTCTCGATTTTCCCAAGTTATGCAAGGACTACACCAGCTTAGAAGGCTATTTCTTGGCATCGAGTCATATACTGAGGCGAAGCTTGGATCCGTAGTTGTAAGCTTATATTTGGACATATAAGATTGGAGGACTTGGCTCAGAGGCAGTTGGCTTCATGGCAGTTGCAAGGAGAGGCACTTCGTTGGTGGGAGATCGTGGAGGCGAAGGCTGATAATTTGACTTGGGCAGATTTTCGTACTAGGTTCGAGAGGAAATTCTTATCGCTGGCAGAAGAGGGAATGCGGCTAGAGAAATTTATATAGCTCAATCAAGGGGATATGACAGTTAAGGAATATGTTAATCAATTCATTGAGCTTGCTAGAATAGGACTAGACCTAATCAATACTCCTCACAAGAAGGCGCTAAAGTTCTCTAAGGGTTTGACTCAGCCATAGCAGAGTTTGGTGGTGAGCCACATTCCAATGGGAGCCACTTTTGAGGGATTTTGCTGATACTGAAAAGAAAGGAGATGTGGCGCAGAAGAGTGATGGGAAGAAGTAGTGGAAAGAAAAGAGGAGAGGAGAAGGAGGGTCGGACGTAAAAAGGAAAGTTCCAAGGAAGAATCGAAAGTGCAATACTTGTGGGAAACCAAGTCACCTTGCTATGGATTGTAGAGGGGTAGGAGTGCGGCCGAGACTGAGGTGCTATCTTTGCGATCAAGTGGGGCATATGAAAGAGGACTGTCATCGAAGCCCAAGGACAGTTCACAGACACCTTCACAGCCTGCTCAGGCTTATGCTTTAGAGGCAGCTCCTTCCTCTAGTACTCGTCCAGTTGTGATAATATCACTGGTTTTCCTGTTTGTATCGTATTTGATTCTGGAGCTTCGCACTCTTTTATATCTGGTAGAGGGTCTTGGTCTTGATGCTTTCTTAGTGACCAACCTGGTAGTAGTATAAAATCCCATAAGAGGATTGGCCTATTTATCCATGTTATGTTGGGATTTGAAATTGCTTATTTTAGGGGTTGAATTTGACTGTAGTGCCTTTGTACTAGGCTTTTTCGGGTTTAGGTTGATTCTTGGTATGGATTGGCTATCCATGTATGGTGTTGTTCTTGATTATGATAAGAGGGTAGTGAAGTTAGGCACTTGTAGTGGACGTACCTTGGAGGTATCTTGATCCTAGAGGATCGGTCATGTTAAGCTATCTTTATTCTCTTGACTTATCGCCCGATAGTTTGAGTTCGGTACGCGTTGTTAGAGACTTTCCAGATGTGGTCGAGGAGGTTGCTGGCCTTCCACCTAGAAGAGAGGTCGAGTTCAAGATTTATCTTGTCAATAATGCCAAACCGGTTACTTTACTGGTTAGGCATATGGCTCCTAAGGAACGTCGTTAGTTGAGCAAGCAGATTGGAGAGCTTTTGGAGAACGACTTCATTCATATGATCATTTCTGAGTGGGAACACTCATTTGCCACTAAAGCGGACGGCTCTCTCAGGCTTTACGTGGATAATAGGAGCTTAATAAGCCAACGAAGAAGAATCGTTATCCACTTCACCGTATAAACAATCTCTTCGACCACCTAGTAGGAGCCAAGGTATTTTCGCAACTCGATTAGGCCACCCAATTTCATCAGTTGCGTGTGGTAGAGGATATCATTGAGAAGACTACGTTTAGGACTCCGAATGGATTTTTTGAGTGGTTAGTCATTCCATTTGGGCTAACCAATGCTCCGACATATTTTGTGGACCTGATGGGTTGAGTATTTCGCGAATCGTTGAACAAGTTTGTGGTGGTGTTCATCGATGAAATTTGGTTTACTCGTGAAGCAAGGAGGAGCATACTGTTCACTTGGAAGAAGTGCGTAGGACCCTACGAGCACATAAGTTGAAGACGAAGTTCTTCAAGTGCCACTTTTGGAGGGATGAGTTCACTTTTTGGGACACATCGATTCGAAGGATGGACTTGCAATAGATCCGACGAAAGTGGCAGTAGTATAGGATTGGCAGACCCCTAAGAACCACAAACATAAGGAGTTTCATAGGAAGTTCATTAAGGACTTCGCTAGGATATCAGCTCCACTTACTCGCCTTACCAAGAAGAACTCGACTTTTGTTTGGGATGCCAAGCGTGAGGATGCCTTTGGCTGATTGAAGGAAGCTTTGACTACTGCGCCCGTATTGGTATTACTAGATGGAACCAAGCCTTTCTCAGTTTATACGGATGTTTGTAGTATAGGGATGAGGGCGTTACTGATGCAAGAGGGTAGGGTAGTGTTCTATGTGAGTAGACAGTTGAAAACGCATGAGAATGACTACCTGACGCATGATCTTGAGTTGGCAGCTATACTTTTTGCTGTCAAGTCTTGGAGGCACTATCTCTTAGGAGAATGATTTGAGCTTTTCAAGGATCATAAGTCTTTGAAGTATCTATTCTCTCAAAAAGACTTGAATTTTAGATAGCAAAGATGGATGGAGTTTTTAGCCTCTTATGACTTTGAGATTTCCTATACCCCTAGCATGGGTAATGTTGTGGCAGATGCGTTGAGTAGACGCAAAGTGGTTTTAAGTCCTCTGTTTTTGGAATGGAAGCATTTGGAGTACATTACTACCTTTGATTTTAGACCTCCATCAGATTTAGCTCCAGGACTGTTAGCAGCCCTCAATGTCCAGCCTACTTTGTTGAAGCAGATTAGAGCAAGGCAAGGTGAGGACGAAGAGTTAAGGGACATTTTAGATAAGCTTGGTAGAGGAGAGTCATCACCACATCTTAGGCACAATACTATGGACACTAGGGGATGGCTTAGAAGGGATGGTAGACTTTGTGTTCCCCGTAGTGAGAATTTAGTAGATGCGGTGTTGGCCAGGTTACATCATTTTAGGATGACAGTGCACCCCAGTGGTGATAAGGTGTACCGTGATATGAAGAGGGTATTCTATTGGCCCAGGATGAAGAAGTGGGTGGTGGAGTATTTATCAAAGTGCATCTCCTGCCAAAGGGTAAAGGTGGAACAGAAGAATCCCGCAGGACTGTTGTAGCCATTGGATATTCCATTATGGAAATGGGAGAGCGTCTCTATGGACTTCGTGGATGGCTTACCAAGGTCACGGAGAGGGAATACGAGCATTTGGGTCATTGTGGATAGACTGGTGAAAAGCGCTCATTTTATACCCATTAAGAGTAGTAGGACGACAGCTTCTTTGGCGACTCTTTATGTAAAGGAGATAGTTAGGCTTCACGGAGTTCTCGCCAGCATTATGAGTGACAAAGATCCATTATTCACCGGCAATTTTTGGAGGAGTCTTCAGCAAGCCTTGGGAATGGAATTGAATCTGAGCATGGAAAATCACCCTCAGATAGATGGATAGACTAAGAGGGTAAATAGGGTTTTAGAAGATTTTATCAGATTATGCATAACTGACTTCAGAGGCTCTTGGAAAGACCATCGACCTTTGGTGGAGTTCGCGTATAATAATAGTTATCAAGCAAGCATTGGGATGGCATCGTTCGAGGCCCTCCATGGTAGACCATGTAAATAACAAGCCTATTGGTGGGACACCACCGATAGGATCTTGCTTAGACTAGACTTGTTGAGGGAAACTTCCGAGAAGGTGGATTTGATTCACACGATGTTAAAGACTGCAAAGATAGACAAAAGTCATATGCCGACGGAAGACGTTCAGATTTGGATTTAAAGGTTGGAGATATGGGTTTTGTCGAGGTGTCTCCTTTGGGAAACGTTATCAGATTTGGCTCAATGGGTAAGTTGGCACTGAGATTTGTAGGACCCTTCCCTATCACCATACGGATTGGAAAAGTGGCATGCAGAGTTGATCTTCCAGATAAGTTGGAAGGAGTTCATGATGTTTTTCATGTTTTGCATTTGAGGAAGTGTCTACATGATTCCACACTAGTAGTAGAACCCGATCAACTAAGGGAAGTGGAGGTAGAGCACGAATCACTTGTGCGTCATACACCCACCCATATATAGGAACACAGCGTCAAGAGATTATTCGACAAGGAAATTCGTCTAGTGAAGGTTCAGTGGGTAGATGACCCCAAGGAGTGCACATGGGAATCTGAGGAGAGAATTCGAACTTCTTATCCTTTTCTATTTGAGGGTACACTTTCAATATCCTATCTTTGATCTTTCCTTAGTTATGGACTTTTCGATAATCTTTAGGTGAAACCTATGGATGGTAGCTTGGTTGTAAACATGTCATTAGGGCATGTTATGTTTAATGGATGAAAATGATTGCAAGTGGATGCTAATGTTTGCAAATGGATGCATTGCATGCAATAGATAGATATTTATTAGGATAATCGGCCAACTAGGTACACACACCTGCATATGCGTGCCTATTATCTATTGCATTTGCACATGGTTGTATATATATCTGTGTGTGTATATATACAAATGGATGTTACATATGGATGGTGCATTTGGATGAATGATAGAAACATACATATATAATTATCAATTATACTAGGGCAATTACATACATTTGGTTGCATGGAATAACATACTTGTATTACAGGAGGTCAACTGAATCAGTAGACCGACTACCTCTTTGCATTAGGTAAGTTCATATGCATTTCACTTTGCATAAATCATAGATTGAATTAGTTAAAAATAAGGACAATGGTAGAAATGGATGATGGTTGAGTAGGTGGATGTAGTTCTTGGATGCTGGTTGTTAATTATGTTCTTGTGTCTTTGGAGATTTCAGGGACGAAATCCTTTAAAGGGGAGAAAGTAACATCCCGATATTTTATAGGAAATATAATTAAAAAGAAATTAAAAGCGCATTTGGTACAGTGGTAATAGCGCATGTTGACTTCCTTAGTACCAGGGATCAAGTCTCGTTGTCGCCCAAAATCTTGAGCGATGTTTTTTTAGCTGGTTCATTTCCAGCAATTTTTATACGTATTTCAGCGTTGTTTCTAATATGTGGCGGCTTCCTATTCGCTACATTGATGTAACAGGATGAGATGACTAAATTTTATTGGTTGAGTGATGTGTATGGGCTTGAATGGATAACCATTAAGTGTATGAAAGAACCAGATATATCTAAAATAATCTAGTGGATTATATTCACTCATACAATCTATAAATAAACCATCTAACCTAAACCCAATCTCTTATTCAGCCATCGCCATAATTCTACAGTAAAATTAGTGTGTATCATTCTTCCTCCTTTTCTCTACTAAATAAACAAATCTCTAACAAATTAAATTATCTATATATATATTCAAGCAATTTGGGGAATTTAGAAGAATCAAAGTGAGAAAGATTAAAGCAAAGCTTTTTTTCAAATTTATGCAAGCTCAAGTGTTAGGTGAGTGGGAATTAATATGGAATAGAAAAATAAAGTAGTTCAATTTCAGTTCTTTTCTAGTACGTTAATATGAATTAAGTTTTATTGTTAACTGAGAATAGATGTAAATTATTGCAACTTCTTCTTCTTCCACTTCTCAGATATAATTCATGTTTGGTTTAAAATATGGGACATATAAATTATCTATTCATGTTTTATGGCATAAATAAGATTGAAATTTATGTAAATTACTGTATCTTCTTCTTCCACTTCTCAATTCTAATTCATGTTTGGGTTAAAATTTGAAACAAACAAATTGTTATTTACGTTTCATGGCGAAAATAGATTGGTTTAATTAAATTGAATTAGAATTGTTATTTGATTTCTATTGGTAGAAAAGGTTAGTTGAATAAATTCAGAATATGTTACTTGAATAAAATAATGGTTTTGATTGATATAATTACGTAATTTTGAATCTGGTTTTGGATCAAATTTTCGAAGTCTAATTGGCATAATTGTTTGTTTCATATGTGGCCTAAAAATGTAAAAGTGGAATTTTATGCAATTAAATGGTTTGTGGCTATTGGATAAACATTTTGTATAGATTAAATCTCTAAAAGGAAAACGTAAATTAGGGTGAAAAAAACGTAAATAAAATGGACCCTAAAGGCTAGTGGAAATCTGTAATAAAATGGCATAAAAATTACAAACAAACCATACAGACTGAATAAACGTGAAATTTGAAATACCATTTATGTAAGAAAAAGGGAAAGTGTGAAATAACTAAATTAGATGTAAAAATGGCCTAAGAAGATTAATGGAAATAAATAGTACGTAAGCAATAATCGTAAAATTAATTAATCTGGAAGCGATTTGGTATGCAGACCTTGTAAAGGTCTGGATAGGTGTTACATGTAGTTAAGACCAAAATATAGTTTTGGATGTACGTACTAGGAGTAGGCAAGTAGGTTCACAAGGATGTTTGTTACCTTTCATAGGTTGCTAGTACGTATGATAAATAGTATCCGCAATCGTAGGCTTCTTCAAGCAGATCGACACGAACAAAACAGGACATGTGTGCTCCGACGTAGGCTTCTTTAGGCAGATTGTTGGAGGATTTTGTGCAGCCGACCCAGCTGCGGGCGCTCTTTTGAAAGACCGACACTTTGGATAGGAGAAAGTCCACGTTGGCGACCGAGGAGACGGGAGGATAGGAGTCCAGTTTGGCGAGCCTGAGCACAAATTCGGGGTCGTGCGAGGTTGTTTGAGTCGGCGCAGCTCAGACGTAAGAGGCATTTAGTCATAGTGCATGATTGAAGAGCACAACTTTCAAGCTGTAGCATGTGGATAGGTAAGGACAGCAGGTTCGACAGGCCAATTGACATTTAGTATTACTACATGGTTGACTTCCCTAGAGTGACGACAGACTTTGGCTTCTTAGGAACTGTATCTAAGAAGGATTCACTACATTATATTATTCACCCTTTGCAATATCCAAGGAAGATTTGGAATTAAACTGTTTTATTCTTTCTGCTTCATTTTATTTCTCATTCACCAGACTTTATGTCTGACCCATTCCTATTTTTCCTATTTTCCCCAAATCATAGGAGGGCATGTCTAGGTTGCAATTCTTTGCAGCTTGGAGGATCAATGGAATAGTTGTTATCTTCCACTTTTGTTTCTTTTGTTTCATGTACTTCGTTTCTCTTTTTCGTACTTTACTCTATATATGAGGACCTATATTGTGAACTTTGTTATGTTTTGGTGGAGGCTACTTGGTACTTTTGGTTTCAGAAATAAATTTGGGATATGTTGTTTTAATGAAGCTGTTTTGCTATTAATGTATAATTAGTTAAAGTTTTCTTTCACTGTAATATTTCAATCATTTTATGTTGTTGCCTTAGTCTTTGTGCTATGTTATGGATTTTTATTTCACCCGACAATCCGTGCTTCTAGTAATGTCCAATTTTTGGGGCGCCTAGAGGTGCGGGGTGTCACAGTGATGACATATTCGGTACTATCCAGTAAAGGGTAGGCCAGTCCTATGTTTGTAGAAGGTCCATGAGAGGTCCTCGGTGCATTTTCTAAAGGTGTACTATGCTAGGTGGTACCGTAGTAGCCTTGTCATTGTATGGAATCCATTCTACAGTAAGTGCCTTTACGGACTTAGTTATATATCATTATGTTGGAATGTAATTGTTGTAACCATTTCGGCCATGAGTCGATATTTTAAACCCTAGATATTATTATAATTCATTGGATTTTCTATCGAAATGGTTTGGTCATCGCAAGGTAAAAACTCATACGTGTTTATGTTCAGCGCGGTCTTATAGGATACCTTCACTTTTGAAAGGTTTTTATAACATTAAAAATCCATATGATGTGTGTTTCTCACGCTGGTTTACCAGACTGATCCGCGTTATTTTCTTATAATGCTCAAGTCAGCCAGGGCTTGTTTTTCATATTTAGTTTGGATGCTTTGGAGCTTCAAGAGATAAGCTGGATGCCTCCAAGACGTATTTACGTATATTTTATTTTCGATGTATTTTTGGATGTATTTGATCAGTAATTGTGAGGACAGATTGTTATAACTGTCCAGGTTGATGATATAGTAGTGTACTCTGATTGATGTATGAATAATACAGTTTTATTTTGTAGAGATCTGTTGTACATTATATATTATCCATCACGATGTGAGATTATGTTCTGTCTTTTTTTCTTTTTCCCTCGGTAATCTATCATTCCGACACTTGATTGCTCGGCACGTGGATATTGTGGATGTATTAGCATTGACTTTTGAGGGGCTTACACACGTGTATGTAGTTACCGTTTACCTAGGGTGGATGAGGCATATCATATGCCTATGTGAAGTCAAGACGACTAAATAAAAACAATAGACATAACATGTAATGGAAGACAATCGGCATAAAATAGTGTTGTATATAAAGAGTGTAATTTACCAACCACCAAAGTATTGTTCTGACCTTTCCTCATTACAGCCCATATGATAGCTTTAGAGGGATATGCATCGGCACAAGATGGGAACGGTGGAAGGATAGATTTCCTTATGCATGCTCGACACTAACAAGGGCACTTGAGATCAAAGGTGTCAGCCTTGGTCAGTAATCATATGTTTTATTATACTACTATTTCATTGTCAGTTTTAACGATACTTCCCTGATATACTTTTGATTGTTTACAGGGTACCAATTCTAAATATTCGTACTTTGGTGAACTTGGATTTTCGATGTAACGAAAATTCGGGCCCACTGAGGTGTTGGTCGTTACAATGCGTGTATATTATAAGTTCATAAAATATAAAACAGAAGTAAAATAAAATAACATGCAAAAGGAATGATTTGATTTGATCGAATGGGCGAGTATATTAAAAAGAATTCCAAATGTACCTAAAATGAAGTAAGATGCAGTCTCAAGTGTCGCTCCTTCTTATAATATAAAATGATCCATTGATAAGGAGTAATTAAACTTTATTGGACAAAGGATGATTAATTATTAGTGAAGTTAAGTTAAATTATTTCTATAAGATGTGTAGTTATGAGTAGCATACAAGGTTAAGATTAATATCATCTAAGGATTAGTTTACAAAGTCATACAAGATATGGGTTCATAAGAAACCCATCATGTCCTAGGCCTAGGAGTTGGCAGGTTGTGTGAGTCAAAGAACCGCACGTAATATTTGTATATAAGAAATCTTGTTTGAATCACCCCGAAGGAGTTTGGGGATGATAGTCACTAGATGACTGATTTATATTATGATCATAAATATTATGAACTAATACCAAATCGATTTTATGTATGGCAAATTATAAAATGTTATGAATGCTCATTCTGTTGCAAAAATTGTTGTTTCAAGAAATACCTATTTCATAGCAATGGAATTTTTTTAAGAAATTATTGGTAATAAAATGAATTTAGATACGATCTAAGGATTAAATTAATTACAAGGGATAAAATGAAATTAACTAAACCTAAATGAACACAACGCATTAGAATGTCTAATAAATATTCTCGCGTGTTGAAGATAAATTACAAGTTTTTTATCAATTCGTGAAAGACGATCCTCGGTGTCAGTTAAATCATAAAGAGTATTGACCCTACAATATAGTATGACGTACAAATCCAAAATTGATTCTAAGTATGTTATCAAAATATGATTTTGGTAGTAGTACCCAAAGTGATATGATCTATCGGCCATGAATTTGTCTTTAAGAGCAAGATTAATGTAATTGGAATATAATGAGCAATGCTGATGGATAATATTGTAAATTTAAATTGTTGAAATTAGCATAATAGATTCATTATTCAACGTGCTCAAGTTAAATTAGATTTACTTGCAAAATTACCTTTTGTGTGACTTTGTGTTTGGTATATATGTGTTGAACTGGGAAATTCTAATAATGATTTAGAATAGAGTATTTGCTCATAACAACCAAAGTGTCTCGAAGTCAGAGGAAGAGAAATTGAGTTTGTAGGTTTTTCGAATATGATCCAAGAAATGATAATGAAAGTATCAATCTATAAGCATCAAAATTGAGTAAGGTTTGATAGAAATGTCAAGTTGTTTGATTTTTAATAAAAATGCAAAGGAAGTGTGCGTCCATGAGAGAACTTTTAAAGGTACAAAAATATTTCTAAAAAGGTAAACAACATACTACTGATTATTAACGATGTACATATGTTAAAATTAGTAATGATTTGGTTGTTTAATACTCATTATTCGATTTTTAAATTATATCTTTTATACATTGTATGAAGGATGTTGGGAATGTCCCAAATGACATGCAAAGATATATAATTAGAATGTTTGATATGGAACATGTAAGATGGATTCCTTATGCATTGACAATAGAAATTATCATACATGTTGTATTGTCTACATTATCGTGGTTTGCTACATTATCATACATGCAAAGATTTACACTTGATGCATGAAGCAAATATCAAATCCCAATTAAGATTACTGGATGGTAGTTTAGAGTATTCTATAGTATTTATGAATACTAGATAGTTGTTTACAGAAACAACAAACTCCTTATGAAGGAATGCTTTGATTCGAACTTCATAAGTGATATCGAGTATAATATGTCAATACTAAATTCATTTTTAAACCTTAGTTAAGGAGCTTTATGCTGGAAATGTTCCAGATGATATTGTGGCTGATTCAATGAAAAGGCTAAGTACATCGACTTGAATAGCGTCATGATAAAAGCAATGTGTAAATATAAATGTACAAATTTATAACTGAGCTATGAGTGATTCCAAATATTAAGAATACTACATTATTTTTATATAAGAAACATACACCGACTAGTTCCACGTGGTAAAAGTAGTTTACCAGCATCGAAGAGAGATTAATAGAGTAGATAATTGAAACATGATAGCATACTCATTCATTGAGGGACTGACTCGATTGGTTTTGAAGAAACCGGTTGGAGAAGTTGGTATAAGATTCCATAATTGACTCTAAATGCAATTGGGAGATTGATAGAGTTGTTAGGAGTATGCCCTGTGGCAATTATGTAATTTGTCACATAAATTTAACTCGATAACCAATCTTGTTCGAAATAAAGGTTTTTCCTTTATATACTTGTTATAAAATATTATAAATAATTAATCGATTAATTTATGTATATATGTTAGAAAGTCCATAAATGATGTGCTTGTGATAGCAGCTACAAATAGTTGTAACCAGGAATTATATCACAATATGATACACACATCATTTTTAAATATTCATAGCCAACATGTATCGAGACTGAACATCAATGTATCCATTGAGTCTAGAGTAAGTAATGCTTTCGAAATGTTGGCCAGTGTATTATTCATTATTGCCCACTAAGGTGTTACATATTGTGACGACCCATCTCCTTGAACCTCAGAAATCGACACTAATACATCCACGGTATTCACGTGCCGTAAATCAAGTGCCGGGGAGGCAGATTATCAGGGTGTAAAAGAAAATAAAGATAGAAGATAACACAATAATAGAATCTCACATCGCATTCAACATTTTAATTATACATAAATGATTAGAGTCAAATACAAATCCAGTGAAATAGTTATAACTGTCTATCCGTACATATGCTAGAAAATACATACATAACACAGCGGAAAATGGGTAGATAACTACATAAGGTACTTCAGCTTCGTAGCTCCAAAAGACTTTTCCAAAATGCTTTCCAACATGCTCCAAAATGCTCCTAAGATATCCTGACTACACGGCTGCCCAAAAAATAGGGCACTCAGAGTTTAAAGGAAAAAAAAACTCCGGGTCAGTCATGGGACTGATGTGAGTACTCAAAGTATGATGTTTTAACAACAAAAGGATATCTCATAAGACCACGCCGCACATAAACACGGAACGGGTTTTTACCTTATAATAACCAAAACTCTATATTACGCAAAATTTGAGGATATTATTTCTAATGACCTTCTTTGAAAATATTTGCAAATAAACTTATTAGTCTTAGTCGAAATTATTACATTGATTAAATTCCAGCATAATAGGTTTACAATCGAGTCTGAAGGTTCTTATTGGAGAACGGATTTCCATACAAATGACCAGGTGAAGGGACTACCTTCCGATGGGTACACCTCTAGATGGATGCCCCAAGGAACCATCACAAAGCTCCTCTACCAACACAAGACTAGCCTATGTCTATAACTAGATAGTACCAAATATGTCATCCTCGGTCATTACCGACCGTTATCAGAGAGCTCTCTACGCATACATCCACATTAATTTACATCCCAAACGTCATAGCGGGAAGAAACATATATAGAAGGGGATGATCATGCCCTAATTGGTAATGACCCACTTAGCCTTGCTGTATCTAACCCTGTTTCGGTCATTTTCGGTTGATGAGGCTTGAGGGTACAATTACCTTTTCACATAGTACACATCACATCTTTGAATCCCACATTGCCATTTTTGTTGACTACTAATTGCCTTCCACAAAAATACAACCCTTGAGCTCGCATGTCTCAAGGAGGGTGTCAAGTTAAGAGAAGTTGCCTTCTCCGCAACCATTGATGTACGTTTGTAAAAACCAATTTACGTAATTTTTAGAATTGCAATGTCAGACAAACGTCCATACAAGTTGTTCAGGAACAGGACAAACCGAAGGCACTTTCCTTGGTCATTACTAGGCAATAAGTCCTTGTGGCTTTGAGGTTTTTTCATAACAAAGAGACCACCGCTAGAATATAGTGAATTGGGAGTTTATCTCCAATTAATCAACAAGTAGTCCTTCATTATTATTCGTCTCAATATCTCCGTATTCAAACATCTTCAATCTTCAAACACGTAAATTGGTTCGAAGTGGTTTTCGGATAGGAATCACCCAAATCCGACCCCGGTTCCTTCGAAATTCAATCATCGATAAAAATGATGTAATTAGGTGATTGTTTTTCGATTCATTCATTTTCTTTTACCAAAATATCTTCGAGAGATATATATTTTCAAAATATTCTTTTAGTGAATATGGAATCATTTAAACCTCTTTTTGAATATTTCTCAAATCCTTTTTAAAGAGTATTTTTTGAGAAAATGGGACTATAGAAATCATTATACTTTTATCCAAAATCAACGTCCGTATTCAACGAGTGCTATGGGCGGAATAACGGTGAAATCACCTTTTAAATTCCACAAATTGGACAAGATTCCTCTTCAGATTTTAATAATTAGTATAAGAAGATTATTTCTATAAATCCAAGTTGAGCATCCGGGCTTTCCTTTCGATATGTTCCACCCCTCGCCTAAAAGTGAAAACTGAGGGGTAAGTTTAGGGCACTGGCTGCTCCATCCCTAATCTTAGTTACACACCTTGTTTCCACTTTTAGATCTCACAGGCAGAACAAATGTACTAGTCGTTTCCGCATACTCATTTTTCCTTTTTGAATCACTTAAATATTTGTTTAACCATCTTTGAAAATTGTTAAATTGTTAAAATTTCTTTTGAAATGCTTTATTATTCACTTACAAAAATTTACTAATGATTTGGGAAAGAATTGTTAAGTTTCACCCTTTATTTCAAAAGTTATTGAAAAGTGTTGTGAAAAGTGTTGCAAATAGTGTTACAAAAAGTTCTTTAAAAGCTATATTCTTCAAAATAACTTTTATATCATTTAAAAAACCATCTTTTCAACTTAAAAAATTTTTAAAAAATTTTAAAAGATTTTTAGAATTAATTTCATATTTTTAAAATGATTATTTTATCAATTTCCAACTTTGGTCATTTAGTGCCAAAATTGGTTTTTCTTGAAAATTGATTTTGCCATATTTCAAAATATGCAATATGAAATTCTGATTTTCTTTTTTTATGAAAGAAATGGATATAATGATTCGGAAAATTCTTACTCTGAAGAATTCCGAACTATATTGCACTTCGTATGTTCATTTGAATTTTTGACGCAAAAACACGAACTACCGGTACACGACGCGTCAAATTTTAGGCGTATTTTGAGATTCATATCCAAACTTGCCAAGATAAGTTTAAACACTTAGGAATCATTTCTAAATCATTTTCAAACATTTTTCAAAGGTATAAATGATTCCATATCACATTTCATTTCTTTAGGAAAGTGATTTCATTTCAAAATCAATACGGAATTCGATTTCTCGATGTGGGGGCAAAATTTTTACTTCTTCAAAGACATCGGCAAATTCTTTAACAATAGCTATTGTTACTAATCCTATCTGGATGTATCTAAAGCATAAAGAAAACTATCCCTTCTTGGACTAGTACCTTCACAAGGTATTTCTATGAGTTTCCCTAACTTTGTTTTCACTGCAACTTTTCTTTCCAAACATTCTAGAATAGCTTCATTTTGAGTTATCCAATCCACAACGAGTAAAATTTTGATTCCAATAAAATCTAAGATGAAAAGATCAAAAGGAAAGTGATGGGGAAGATAAGAAATTGGGACTTTTTTGCAGTGCATACAAAGATTAGTGGAATCTCCTATGAGATTTGTTACGCAAATAGGGTCGTCAACAATTTTAGGTTAAGTTCCAATTCTTCTACAGTTGTTTTAGAAATAAAACTATGAGAAGCTCTTGTATCGAATAATACTCTAACTAAAAAATCTTAGATAAAAATGTTACCTTCCAACACTCATTTTCCCTTCACATCTTTGGTGGTTGAAGGCTCATCCTTGATAGCATAAACTTTGGCTTGTTATCCTTTCTTCATTAGGGGACAATCCTTTATCATGTGTCCTGATTGATGAAAGTTAAAGCAGCTTCTTGGTGTTGATCCTTGAGTTCTGGGTTTTCTACAATGAGTTGATAGGTGGCCCTTTTGTTCGCAATTATAGCAGTTGACATCTTTAAAGCGGTAATCCTGAGATTCTCCTTTGGATTTTCCCTGCTACGGCTTCTTGCCATTGAACTTCCTCCTTTTCTAGTTATTGTTGTTTCTTTCTTGTACTACGGGTGGATCTATCTTATCCAAAGCTTCATATTTGTATCCCATCTCTATTAAGTCTGCAAATGGTTGTTTCACATGCCCAGTCATCTTGACATGGCATTGTTTCTTCATTCCATAAATAAACTTTTCATTCTTTTTTAGGGGCATATCTATCAATCCAGGATCAAAACAAGATAATTCGTTAACCTTGTTAGCATACTCCTCAAACGACATTTCCTCCTCCTATTTAAAATCCATAAAATTTCGAAGAGGGGACTTTCCTACTTTCGGGATATACTGTTCCTTCAGAACTTCCTAGGGTCGTTCCTTCGAAAAATTATCCTCTCACTCATTCTGTGTAATAGATTCCTACCAAACTAGAGCTCCATCTTGTAGTTGCCAAGAAGCTAAGAATCTCTTCTGCTCATCTCCAATATTCAGTCCTTTGAAAATTCTTTCACAAAAGCGGATCCAAGCTTGTACTTCAATGACGGTTTCTGTTCCTTTAAAAGGTTTACCTCCAAGGCTGGTATAGTTCTTGCATAAAGTTGCAAAGTTAATTTGGGGCTGTACCGGAACTACTACTTCCTCGACTACTGTAGCTGTGGGAGTTTAACCATTTGTGGCATTACTTCCTCCCCTACCTCGTACTCTTCTTCCACTCAATTTCTGCTATCTGTATATAGTAGGAAAAGATTTTTAGGATATATAGACAAGATATCTTAGGGAATGCTATACATTATGAATATACTTATTCAAATTAGAAGTTTTAATTATGCGCTCTCTCGGACTAAACTCATTCTAGGGCATTACTAACCCTATCTTTAATGAGTCATACCCCAACAAAGCCAAGGTTCTCACTTAACCTTCAACTTTGATACTAAATGTGACGACCCGTCTCCTCGAACCTCAGAAATCGACACTAATACATCTATGGTATTCACGTGCCGTAAATCAAGTGCCGGGGAGGTAGATTATCAGGGGTGTAAAAGAAAATAAAGATAGAAGATAACACAATAATAGAATCTCACATCACATTCAACATTTTAATTATACATAAATGATCAGAGTCAAATACAAATCCAGTGGAATAGTTATAAATCTATATCCATACATATGCTGGAAAATACATACTATATAACACAACGGAAAATGGTAGATAACGACATAAGGTACTTCAGCTTCATAGAACCAAAAGACATATCCAAAATGCTTCTCATCATGCTCCAAAATGCTCCTAAGGTATCCTGACTACACGACTGGTCGAAAAATAGGGCACCCAGAGTTTAAAGGGAAAAACAAACTCCGGGTCAGTCATGGGACTAGTGTGAGACTCAAAGTATGATGTTTTAAAAACAAAAAGGTATCTCATAAGACCACGCCGCACATAAACACGGAACGGGTTTTTACATTATGGTAACCAAAACTCTTTATTACGCAAAATTTAGGGACATTATTTTAAATGAATTTCTTTGAAAATATTTGCTAATAAACTTATTAATCTTAGCCGAAATTGTTACATTGATTAAATTCCAGCATAATAGGTTTACAATCGAGTCCGAAGGTTCTTATCGGAGAATGGATTTCCATACAGATGACCACATGAAGGGACTACCTTCCGATGGGTACACCTCTGGATGGATGCCCCGAGGAACCATCACAAAGCTCCTTTACCAACACAAGACCAGCCTATCTCTACAACTAGATAGTATCGAATATGTCATCCCCCGGTCGTTACCGACCTTTATTCGAGAGCTCTCTTGGCATACATCCACATTAATTTACATCCCAAACATCATAGCAGGAAGATATATATATATATATATATATAAGGGGATAATCATACCCTAATTGGGAATGACCCACTTAGCCTTGCTGCATCTAACCCTGTTTTGGTCATTTCCGGCTGATGAGGCTTGAGGCTACGATTACCTTTTCACATAGCACACATCATATCTTTGAATGCCACATTGCCATTTCCGTTGACTACTAATTGCCTTCCACAAAATTACAACCCTTGAGCTCGTACGTCTCAAGGAGGGTGTTAAGCTAAGAGAAGTTGCCTTCTCCGCCACCACTGATGTACGTTTGTAAAAACCTATGTACGTAATTTTTAGAAATGCAATGTCATACAAACGTCCATACAAGTTGTCCAGGAACAGGACAAATCGAAGGCACTTTCCTCGACCATTACTAGGCGAGAAGTCCTTGTGGTTTTGAGGTTTTTTCATAACAAAGAGACCACCGCTACAAGAATAGTGAATCGAGAGTTTATCTCCAATTAACCAACAAGTAGTCCCTCGTTATTATTCATCTCAATATCTCTGTCTTCAAACATCTTCAATCTTCGAACACGTAAATTGGTTTGAAGTGGTTTTTGGTTAGGAATCACCCAAATCCGACCCCGGTTCCTTCGAAATCCAATCATCGATAAAAATGGTGTAATTAGGTGATTGTTTTTTGATTCATTCATTTTCCTTTACTAAAATATCTTCTAGAAATATATATTTTCAAAATATTCTTTTACTGAATATGGAATCATTTAAACCTCTTTTTGAATATTTCTCAAATCCTTTTTAAAGTGTATCTTCTAAGAAAATAGGACTATAGAAATCATTCTACTTTTATCCAAAATCAACATCCATATTCAACGAGTGTTATGGGCGGAAAAACGGTAAGATCACCTTTTAAATTCCACGAATAGGACAAGTTCCCTCTTTGGATTTTAACAATGAGTATAAGAAGATTATTTCTATAAAATCCAAGTTGAGCATCTAGGTTGTCCTTTCGATATGTTCCACCCCTCGTCTAAAAGAGAAAATTAAGGGCGGTTAAGTTCAGAGCACTGGTTGCTCCAACTCTAACCTTAGTTACACATCTTGTTTCCACTTTTTGATCTCACAGGCGGAACAAATGTACTAGTCGTTTCTGTATACTCATTTTACCTTTTTAAATCACATAACTATTTGTTTAACCATCTTTGAAATAAAGTTGAATTGTTAAAATTTCTTTTGAAATGCTTTATTATTCACTTAAAAACATTTACTAATGATTTGGGAAAGAATTATTAAGTTTCAACCTTTATTTCAAAAGCTATTGAAAAGCGTTGCGAAAAGTGTTGCAAATAGTGTTACGAAAACTGCTTTAAAAGCTATATTCTTCAAAATAACTTTTATATCATTTAAAAAACCATATTTTCAACTTAACTAACTTTTAAAACATTCAAAAGATTTTCGAAATTATTTCATATTTTTAAAACAATTATTTTATCAATTTTCAACTTTGGTCATTTAGTGTGGAAACTGGATTTTTATTGAAAATTGATTTTGCCATATTTCAAAATATACAAGATGAAAACTTGATTTTCTCATTTTATGAAATATATAGATATAATGGTTTAGATAATTATTACTTCGAAGAATTCCGAACTATATTCCACTTCGTATGTTTATTTGAATTTTTGACGCGAAAACACAAACTACCGGTACGCGACGCATCAAATTTTAGACGTATTTTGAAATTCATATCCAAACTTGCGGAGACAAGTTTGAACACTTAGGAATCATTTCTAAATCATTTCCAAATATTTTTTAAAGGTATAAATGATTCCATATCGCATTTGATTTCTTTTGAAAAGTGATTTCCAAGTGATTATACGTCGTGTAAATCCGTGACTCATGTATATTCAATATACGACTACTAAACATTCAGAACAAAGTTTGTAACCATTTTAACATATTCTAACATGTCATATGAACTTGCATGTCAATTTAACAATATTTTATTAAAATGTCACATAATAGTCATTTATGTAGATATCTGCTTACTAACTTTTGCAAATGACTTAAAGGTTGTTACTTTCTTTTTCAAACACTTATCGAACATCATTATTAACATCCACAAAAACATATCACAACATCATAACCAAATATATACATATAAATTAGGAGTCTCACATTGTTTGGTTTTGGCAAATGAAAAATCGCCACTAGCTTCGCTACTTGACGTTATTAGCTTACGATCCCTTGAACGCTTCGATTTAGATGGTTCGCCTTGGCTTGGGGAAGGCTAGGAGTGATAGGCCAAATGGAGGAAGAAGGGGCATGAGCAATAGGGGAGGGAAGGATCATTTTGAAGTGGTTTGGATGAAGTTTTGTTGATATTTTTCTTTGTTTTATTTTTTAGAATATTTTGGCATAACTTTGTTAAGGTTGGAAACCATTAAAAGAGTGAGAAGAAGCTTGAAATTTTGAGAAGAAGAAGTATGGAAGAAAGCGGGAAAGTGGGTGTGTATTTATAGAAAAACTTTGGATAACAATATTATATTTGCAAAAGACCAAAATACCCTTTACTTAAAGTAATCTTATCTTTCAACACTTAACATCACCTTTCAAATCTTTACTTTATGTCCTTATCACTTAAGGAGTAAGAAAACATAAAGTAATAATGATGTTTCTTTTGATTTGACATGTTTTGACTTTATTAGTTTACCTTTTCAAATTATATTCTAGAATTTTTTAATTGTGTTTTAATAAAACTAAACCTATTTAGCAACTTAATTAATACTTACTACATTTATATAAGTGTACATGAATATTAAAATAAAGGAGCAACAACATTGCGACAACTTTAAATCGAAAAAACGTTGATTTTTGACAAAATGTTTTACGGTCATATTTTGACGTTTTATTTAAACTATTTATTTATGTAATCAAATTTAAAAACAAATTTTTATAATGTCATTTAAAAATATAAACACTCAATAAATAAATTAAAATAATTTATTAAACCATTTAAACTTACTTTTTTGAAATCAAGATTTTGTCACTTTTGTCGATATAAGCAAATGTTATTATTTTTATGTTTATTTCTATTTTCAAATCCTATCTAATATTGTTTGAATCATAAAAAAAATTATATTTTACATTTAAATTCACTTTAAACGTTATATTTTGAAGTGGTTAAATTTTGGGTCGTTACATTCTCCCTTACTTAAAAGAATTTCGTCCTCGAAATTAGGTAAGAAGAAAATAGCTCAAAAGGAAATATATATTCAATAAGATGGAATATATGCAATAAGAGACTACACCACATGTGGTGAGTACACTCAAACGATAGATAAAGTCAATACATCGATCCTAAACTCGGGATATGCTTTTCTCATTATATCTTCTCTTTTCCATGTGCAATCATTAGTAACCCCGCTCCATTGAACTTTTACCAACCCTACAATCTTCCTTAATTGTTTCTCGTCTTGATCCACGATTCGAATGGGCTTTCTAATAACCGCTAAGTTTGGTTCTATCTTCAAGTCATCCTGGACAGCTGTTTCTATGATCTTTTCTGGGTCATATACATGCTTTCGTAAATGTGATACGTGAAAAACATTGTGTGCACCAGACAATCTTTCAGGAAATTGTACTCGATAAGCTAGTGGGCCATTTCCTTCGAGAATGGGAAAAGGTGCAATATATCGAGGTGCTAAATTTCCAGCTCTTCCAAATCTTACTACTCCTCTCATTGGAGAGACTTTCAAAAAGACTGAATCTCCAACTGAGAATTTCAAATTTCTACGCCTTCGGTCCACATAACTCTTCTGTCTACTTTGGGCTTCTTTTAGCTTCTTTCTAATTTTATCAACTTTTTTGGAAGCATCTCGTATCATATATGGGCCAAGCACTAACCTGTGATATCCAGGAAATTTGGCAATATAAATTTAATAATCTATGTTTAAAAATTAATTTGATTTGATACTTTTGATAATAAAATTTTGAATTAATCTAATAATCATCTTTTAATAAATATTTAAATTGGTAGATTTTATCATTTTAAAGCTAATAAATTATTTCTGTTTATAATATATATATATATATAATTGTATGTATTGTAAATTGATAAACTTTGATTTGGAACTTAGTAAATGAATCAACTTTCTAATTTTAATTTATAATTGATAAATTTGAAATTTGATTTAAATTTAACATCTGACTTTTCAAAGAAATTCAATAAATAATTATATGGTTTATACTTAGAGTAAATCTTATTTGTTTAAACTTATATTTTAATTAGCTTAAAAATGAATTTAAATTTGATTAACATAAAATCTTTGTCTTATTTTCTATTTTTTAAAATATTACTTGAAATTTATACATAAGAATTTAAAATAAAAATAACAAATGATCTTAATTTGTTTATAATCTCTTTTATAAATTATTTAATATTATTTAATTTGTTATTTTCAAATGATAATGATAATACTTAGTTTTTATAAACCTAAATAAATTTTGTTAGAAATAGGATTTGTTATTTTTTTTATTTTAATAAGAGTTATATATGCATATGTATAACTTGACTTTTAAATTGGATTTTTATAATTTAATTTGATTTTGAATTGAATGTTTGAAAATTTAAAAGAATAAATACATAGAAATATTTGAATAAGCTTATATTCATAATTTCTTTGTTTCATTTCTTTTTAATAAATTAAAAATGTAAGAAACTCATTTATATACATAAGAAGGAACAAATTAAGGTTTAAAAGCATTTATAAACAATATTAAATCAAAACTAAAATATTCTTAAATTACATGTGTATATCTCTAAAACACCCTTGTTGACATGTGTTAGTCTTAAAATAAACTAAAGTGACAAATGTTTAAATTTAAAACAAGTGTCCTAATTAATTCTTTTTCATTTTCTTTTAATTAAATCAAAAACTTGTTTATGTAAACATTTCTCCTCGTCTCATTTCTTTTTCCATTCTTCTTTTCTTCAACAACTTGAGAAATTATTTTGATCTAGAATCTGAAATCATCTCCTTCAATTCAAAACAAGAAAATCTGCAAATTGCTTCTTCAAACCAAACCTGTCAATTTCCCCTCTCAAACAAATTTGATAAACTATAATCTCCTCAAACCTGAAAAGAAAATCATGTATAAACCTGTAGCTCTTCAATTTCAATACCTGAAACCAATTTGCTACTCAAAGGACCTGTATACATTATTTTGAAAGCCTGCATATTTGCTGGAAAGCATACAATCAAGCATGCATAGGGATTTAAGGCAATTGCAGTAAATTAAGGGTTAAGTTTACAAAATAAAAGGAGTCTGCAAATTCTTTTCTGTTTTTTTTTTTAAAAAAAAGGAATATACAAACCAGCAAATTGTTTTTGGAAAGCATGCATCTGGATCCATTTAGCAACTGAGTCCTGCATCATTTCTGGAAAACATGGGAAATTGTTAATTTGGGATCTGGAAGCTAGCATTTGCAGTTAAATCAAGATAAAGGTTTTTAAAAGAAATCTGAAGCTTTCAAATTTAAAGCACCCATCAGATTCAAGTTTTTCTTTAACAGAGACTCTGCTCATAAAATTGGTGAGTAACAATTTATTTTAAAACTAATTTAAATTAATATGGTTGCTTGAATTGTTTCATGTGATGAGTATGATGAAAATTGTCTGTATGTATGTATGGGTTTGAATGCATGTTGCTGTGATTTTATTCTTCCCTGTTCTAGATTCTAGAATTTAAGCATTGATTCAAAAATCATCATGAACTCAAAATCTAGTTCATATCTAAGTTCAAAAATTCTAACAAGATATGTTAGTGTAACCTAATTTAAGGTTTAAGTTTTTATTTAATAAAAATAAAATATGAAGAAACCTGAAATGTCTCTGGAATAGCAGAATACCACAGAACAAAATTTATATATACAAGTAAGAATTTAATTATATAGGATTCATTGATTTAAGATATTAAATCAATTACATAAATCAAAACTTGAATTTTAAAACTAAATTCAGAAAATTTAGTTTAAATTTGAAGGGGCATTTCTGGATTAACTGTAAATTATGTTTTTGGTTAAATCTGACAATCTGGGTGATTGGAGTGGCAAATTTTGATTATGGTGAGGGAGTAGTGAACTAAGATGTGGAAAAAAATATTGGATAAGGGATTAATGCATTAAGTCAGTAATGATTTAGGGATTGAAGATTATAACCCTAGTTTTGTTCGTTTGGAAAGAAAATGATTTTTCGCGACCCTATAGGAGACCAAGTTATCCCAATTTCAGGTTGATGATAGATGGAGTATGGAATGAGAAGAGGCCGGAGTTGTAGTTTCTCTGGTGATTGGATTTGGGGGATTGAAATGAATTCCAGATTCGACCATTGCTCCAGTTTTCGAGCTCGATGCTCGGTTTTTGATGTGGGGTTTCTACTATTGGATTCAAGGTAGATTTGAAGTGTAGTGATGATCGGTGACTTGCTCGCAGGGTCACGAGAGGCCAGGGGTGGCGAAGGGGTTGGTGTAGGTGCACGGCGTCATGTGTGTCATTTGTTTGGGAGGAAAGTGGAAATCTCGTGATTGTATCGGGTAGATTTATGTTTGGCTCGAAGCAAAGGTGTGTGGGACTCGAAGTAAACTATGCATGGCTCGGGTATTTGGTATTTACAGGTAAGTGTTAACCTGTTAGTTTCTTTTGGTTTAAATAAAATGCAAATGAAAAGTTGCTCGAGTTTTACTCGAGATTATTTAGTATCTTACTCGAGCGAGTTATGGGTAGCTCGAGTTAGTTTGTTCAAGTTTAAAACTAGACTTTTTCCAAATTTAAACTTAAATTTAAAAGAATAAAGCAAAGGTTTAAATTAAGTTTTAAATCTAATTTTAAATTATAGATTCAAGATTTAATTTGAATCATAACTGGATATAAATAAGTTTTAAATCCAAATTTTGTTTAAAATAACTTTAAAGGGATTTATTATTTAAAATGATTTTTTTAAAGAAATTTGAATTTAAATTGGAATTTGAATATGTAAAGAAATGTTTTTATTAAATTTTAAATGGATTCAAATCTGATTTTGAATCTTTGATTTAAAATAAATTCAAGTTTTATATATTTAAGTATTTTAACAATTTTGAATGATAATGAAAATTTTGAATGTTTGAATTAAAAAAGAATTTGTTTTAAATCTTGTAAAAAAAATTCTTTTATAAGAATTATTTATAATATAATGTATAACTTTTAAATTGGTTTTAAAACTTGTTGAAATTAAATTATAGTTTATTGATTTATTATACGTTTAATTATTAGGATAATTAAATGAGCAATTAATCTATTTTAATAAACTAAGGAATGAATAATTACTTAAAGTAATTAAAGGTTTAATCTTAAAAGTTTAGGATTAATTATTATTAGAATAATTAACTTGTAATTATGAATCATTAATTAATAAGATTGTTTTTAATTAATGATTAATACTTAATTAATCAAGTAATAATGGAATAATTAAGTTTTGACTAACACTTAATTATTTAATTAATTAGGGATTAATTAATGGGGTTAATTAATGATTAATTAATTTGTAATTAATAATGATTAAAACAATTTAAGTATTTTAGAAATAAATAATGAATTGTTTAATAGTTAATGAAGGTCATTAACTAAGGATTATTTAATTAATTAATTAATGTGCTTAATTTTAATAATTAGTTGGATTAATTAATTTAAAAATAATCAATTGAGTAAATTGTTAAGTATAATTACTTATGGAAATAATTAAGGAAATTAATTACTTATTTTAATTAATTAAGTTTAATTTTATTTGATTAAGTTACTGAATTCAGTTTAATTAATTTAGAATAATCAATAAATGATTACTGGAATATAATTACTTAATGTAATTAAATAAAGAGAAATTACTTAGAGAAGTAATTAATAGGTAATTACTATATGTAATTAATTTCAGGTGATTTGATAATTGAAGTAATTTAAGTATAATTACTTTGTGAATTAATCAAGGGATTAATTTGAGATAATTAATTAATGAACGATTAATTTATTTAGTAAAGTAATTAATAGTAGATAATTAATGAATAAGGTTAATCAAGGGTGATTAACAATTATGGTTTAAATTAAGATTAATTACTTAATAAGGTAATTAATTTAAATATAAATAGGGATCATTAATTAATATAATTAATGATGTAATTAAGATTGATTAATTAAGATTAATTAGTTAATAATAAGTGATTAAGGGTAATTAATTAATATAATTAATTAAGGATTAATGTAATTAATTATAGTTAATTAATTTGTGAAGTAATTAAGGTTAATTATTGAATTTGGTTAAATTTAATTAATTTGTAAAATTAATTAAAGGATGATTACTTGAATGTAATAAGAATAAATAATCAAGGGTGATTAATTAAGGTGATTGATTAGAGATTAATTAATTAATTAATTGTAATTAATTAATAATGATGTAAGCAAGATTTTTATTGATGAAGTAATTAATTTAATTCACTTTAAATTAATTAGGGAATAATGTAGTTAATTTAATTCACTTTAAATTAACTATAAATGGTGATTATAGATCATTGCTTATATGGATGGATAATGTTGATTGCCTTGATTGATTTGAATCTCAGATATGAGATAAATAATGATGTTGAGTGGTAGGATGCATTGGTAGCATTATGATGATGATTTGGATTATCTTTTGATAATGATAATATGGTTTATCTGATATGATGATAATATTGATTATCTGTTGTGAAACTTTGATTTAACTATCTGTGTATATAGATAATTGAATTGTTTTAAACTTTAAAACAACTTGGCCTTAAAAGACATGCTTTGGATTTCGATGAGACCGGGATCGGGTTTCCATATTTGGATATCTGAAAACCACATCGATCCAAATTAACGATAGGTCGTGAATCTTATGTGAAGAGTGAAGACTCGAGGTGTAAGGGCTATACGTCAGTATAACTCTGTGGGTGATTCCATAATGAGTTTGACGGAATAGTACTCATAGGTTCGAGATGGTGATTTAGAGTGCAAGGGTTATCGTCGTTAACTCTGAGGGTGATTCCAAACTGAGTG
This sequence comes from Allium cepa, assembly GCA_030765085.1. Classification (NCBI taxonomy): domain Eukaryota; kingdom Viridiplantae; phylum Streptophyta; class Magnoliopsida; order Asparagales; family Amaryllidaceae; genus Allium; species Allium cepa. The sequence goes on along the minus strand of CM060937.1, from coordinate 758,053,273 downwards.
TAACGAGATAATGCCTTCGGTTTCGTTCGAACCCGGAACGAACTTGTATGGATTGAATGCTTTCAGAACATCGTCAGGTGGACGATGAGCATTCTAAGAGATGTGTTCTCTAAAGGTAATCGTAGCCTCAAACCTCATCAACCAAGAATGGCTAAAACAGGGGAGGTGCAGCAAGGCTTCGTGGGTAGCTCCCACTTGAGAGCAAGATTTTTCCCTGTCTAGATGTAACAACCCTCATATTTGTCGAGTTTGTATTTAAATATTTTATTTAAATATTAACTCGTTAATCGGATTTTGGTCCGAAAAGTTACTTTTTGCAAACGGTCAAATTAGGACTCGAGACCACTTCCGTTGAGTTCGAAATGTCGTTTACAACTTTTTTTAAGTATAAACATCGATAGGTTTGGAGTTAGTGAAATTTCGCTAACTTTTCCCGCTTTGGACTTTGGGTTAGTTTAGCCTATTAAGCCCAAGTTCCAACCCTCTTCTCCTCACTCTTCATAAATTTCCTAACTAATCAAGCTTTGACATTAATGGTGGAGGGAATGGGAAATTAAAATTCCAAAACTCAAATTCAATTGCAATCCATCTTTCTACTCCAAATTCAAGAAGAAGACATTGGATTCAAGCTTCTTGTGCTTAGATAGAAGAAGGATTGATTCTTGCTTGCTTAAAACTTCATTTTCATTGATATTTGGTGCAAAGGTGAGATTTTTATCTCACAATTCTAGCCTATAACTATATTGGACTGTTGGGAATGATTCCCTATCATTTTTGCATGCATGTTAGCATTTGGTTTGGATTGGATTGGCGAAAAACTCCAATTTTTAGCGTTTTGGTGAATTTTCTGCACTTAGGTCGTTCTGGCCATTTTTAGGTCGTTCGGAGTTAAGTCGTTCGTCCATGGGTCGTGAGTCGTTCACGAGTTAACTTTAGGTCGTCCTGGAAGAATTGGCACTTCGGAATTAGGTCGCTCACGAGTTAAGCCTTAAGCCGTAGGTCGCACACGAGTTAAGCTTTAAGTCTTAGGTCGTTTCCGACCTATAATCTCTAGGCAAACCTTAGGTCGCTCGTCCACTAAGTCGGCCTGGTTTATCTCGTAGGTCGTCTCCGACCTAAGCTCCAGATAAGTCGTTCGAGTTAGGTCGTTGGACCATTTACCTTAGGTCGCTCGACTCTGTTGAGTCGTTAGGTCGTATGACCCTTGAGTCGTTAGGTCGTATGACCCTTGAGTCGTTAGGTCGTTAGACCCTTGAGTCCTTAGGTCGTATGACCCTTGAGTCGTTAGGTCGTTAGACCCTTGAGTCGTTAGGTCGTATGACCCTTGAGTCGTTAGGTCGTATGACCCTTGAGTCGTTAGGTCGTATGACCCTTGAGTCGTTAGGTCGTTAGACCCTTGAGTCGTTAGGTCTTATGACCCTTGAGTCGTTAGGTCGTTAGACCCTTGAGTCGTTAGGTCGTTAGACCTCATTTTGTCTTCACTAGGTCGTACCGTTTTGGTCGGGGCGCTGCCCCGCACCCCGCCGGGGGCGCTGCCACCTGGACCCCCGCGACCTGACCGGGCAGGTCGAACCCCGTAAGCGGTGGCGTTGCCCCCGCACCCCCACCTTGGGGGGTTGCCACCCCCCCTGGACCCCCCCTCCGCAGGGGATCTTATCTGAAAAACATTCAACAGAACTTGCTTTGTTGAGATGCTGAGTTGACCATTCTTCGAGAAAAACCATCTCTGGTTATCTCGGCCACGTTTGGTCGTTGGGGAACTTCCACTTTGATGCTTTTGAGCTGATTTCCTTGGATTTTATTCACATCTCCGAATGTGATCTTTGTGATGATTGTTTCTACAATCTCTTCTGTGATTTGTCATTTTAAAAATATAAAGGTTTCAATACTAGTAGTAAATATCAAAACTCTTTCAACAAAATGATTTCAACTCTATTTTCCGTAACAAAGCTCTTTTCTTAAACCGTTTTCCAATCTATTAGTATATACAAACCTTTACCTCACTCGGATGAGAAATCTAATTAAACGACTTAGTAAAACAAGTGGTATGAAACGCTTGCGTTCACTTCGTCGGTTAATTCTTGGACTTGTTCGATTGAACCACTTGTGACACATTTTATTAGTGAAGATTTACAGTTCGTTCGTAAATATTTAAGTTAAGCAAGTGGTTATGGGACATGAAGCTAAACTTCTATATTTACTAGCTTAGTGAAATTGACACTTCTCGTTGATCATGACGATCATTCTGATGATTTAGACTAGCAACTGTGCGATGTCTCTTGTTGCGAGGTTAGACTAGACACCACTTGTGTGATTCCACTCACACATACCTTTTTGCTTTTTGGTTAGTCTGGACCTTAATCTGTGTGATTCCATTCACACATGTGGGGTAGCTCCCCTTGGTCTTCGGACCGTCATGTGATAGGCCTCTTTCTCTTTTCTATGATTTCTGGACTTCTTGCATTGATTTCTAGAATTTATGTCATTGACTTGTTATGAGTACAAGTTTGGGGTATGATGCCCTTTCCGAATCTTTGAGAAGATTCTTGTGATATTGATTATCTCTTATTGATTGATCTTCTGTTGATCATTATTTACATACTTATAGTGGTATGTCGTTATGGATGTTTATGTTTATGCCATATCTTTTATGTTATATCATGTCATCTGATATTTATAGCTAGACTGACCCGTTTATTATTTTCTTAAATAATACTCGGGTCAGACCGAGATGTTACAGGTGCTTCTGCTTGACTTCTTCCCAAGGATTCATCACTCTGACTTTTGGCTAACTGTTTAGTTTAGCAGTTTTTGTTGTATACACTTGAGATATAGACTCATAGTTGTATTCTTTTGTATAGCACGTGTTGCTATTCTTTTGTATTATCGTGGATCTTACTGACCACTACTCTGATGTACACTTTCATGTGTTAGTTATATATTCATATCTTCTTCCGCATTTGTGATATGGATATCTGTGACTGATTTGTGATATGATTATTTCTATGTTTGTTTCCGAAGATTATTTATAGCCACCGTGTGATAAGCAATTACATGGATGGTCGCTCCTCAACAGCCTTATTCTCCGTGCTAGTTGACAGCACTACTCCGATGTGTTCTTGGCTAGCGTGGGTATAGAGGTGGGGCGTCACACTAGAGGTCCCTTTTTATTTCGGCTGTGTGGGCGGTTGGAACGTACGCCAACTGCGGGGTTATCTTGTTCGGGACTGTCCAGTAAGGGATGGTTCCGGTCTTGTGTTGCAGGGGAGCGGGCGTACTCCTCGGTACGTTGATCTAGGCCACGTACTGTGACGGGCGGTACCCCAGTAGCCCAGCCATTGATGGAATCCACAATCAAATAAGTGCCAACGGTTTTGATTGTATTACCCACTTTTGTGGCTAGTAGCTGGAATTTAATCATGTAACAATTTCGGCTATTTCATATTTACTTGAAAACCCTAGACAGTATTATAATATCACTGGATTTCCTATCAAATGTTTTGGTTAGCGTAAGGTAAAAACTTTTCCATGTTTATATGTGGGAAGTCTTAAGTGATAACTTTTCTTTTCAAAGGTTTTTCAAAGTTAAGCAACTTTAACCTGTTACTCACACCAGACCCATGTCTGACTCGGAGTTTATTTTTGTTTTTCATAAACTCTTGGGTACTCAAATTTTTACAAGTAGCCAAGGGATTCAGGTTAGCTTTGACGAATATTAGAGGAGCAATGGAACAGGAGGCTTCTACGTTAGATATATAGTTCTGTTGTGTTTTCTCTGTGTTAGTATTGTTCTGTTGAGTTATATTGAGTTGTATATCTAGGCAGGTGTTTATAACTGTCTAGTATGTGATGTATATGTTGTGTAACTCTGATTAGTGTTGTATACTATGTAATATTTATGTTATTAATATAATTTATTCATTCCACTGTTGAGATTCTGATGTTGTTTCTTCTTTCTTCTCTTTCTTTTCTCTTTTCTATCCCTTTCTTTCTTATTAATGATGCGTCATTCTGTGGAGTCAGATGGCGAGTCATTACAGTGGTATCAAGCATTAGGTTGAGTGAATACCTAGGCTCTGGAGTGGTGTCTATCTTGAGAGAGCGTATTTGTAATTTTTATATATATAAATATTTACTTCTACCTATCTGTTGGGTTACACGTACAGGTTTTCCAATATAGTTTATAAAGGTAGATAAGGTAGTGGGGTGTGTAACACGACTACTACCAATGGTTGGAGTTTGAGTGTTGAGGTTGGAAGTGTATCTGTCAAGACTGTAGACCTAATACCGTCTCGAGTAAGCTTTGTAGTGATGAAGGATTTCATTTATCTCTGAAGGTAACCTGTAAAGGTTCGGAGATCAACTCTGAGTTGGATGAATAGAGTTTGGATCTGTTAATTGGCAGAAGAAATTGGTGGTATCTTGATACCTCAGGAATTAGTAGCTATGTGATGAGACGCAGTGACTATGGATGTGTCCAAAGATTTTTACTTTGGAAAAAGTTTAGGAAGTATGTCTGCTTCGATGTTGTGGCTGGGTTCAGCAGGATTTTTCTGTCCAGTTTGAGGTTCGAATTTCTCGAAGAGCTTTGGATTAGGAATCCTTTGGCATCGTTGTCAACAGAACATCTCGGAGTGTTCTGTGTGCCAGCAAGAAGGTTTTCTGGTTAGCAGTTTTTCTGAAGAAGTTCAGAAGCAGCTAAGTGTATTCATTTCTTTGATGGATTGGCTAGTTAAGCATAAGCTGTTCTGATTGATAAAGAGAGAACAGTTTGCTTTGGATATTGGACTGGTTGATCGCAAAAGCGACTTGCGACAGTTCGAGTGTTCTCTTGAGCTATGAGAAGTTTGTCCGTACCTGGAGGCTGAGTTTTCTTATCGACTAGATTCTAAGAGTGATACTGGTGGTTCAGTTTAGTAGAAGGATCATATGAGATATCTGAGTTTTCTTTTATGGATCTATTGGACCATATTTATGAGAAATGTTGTCCAGTTTGTGCTCGAGTTTTTCTCCTGCTTCAGATCAGAGTTGTGCAGCGAAAGCAGTTGGAAGTGCTTTTGTTTTATCTTTTCCGGATAGGAGAAGTAAGTTAGTATTCTGATATTTGTGGAGTAGAGTTGGTGTTCTTGGTTTGGAATTGATCTTGAGGAGATTATTCTGTTGAGTTGTTTTGGTCCAGTTTATTTCCAAAGACACCAGAAGGTTGAGCTGATCAGGAGAATTGAAGGCAGCCTAGGATCATCAGAAGAGTTTTGTGGGTAAGAGACGAAGGAATCTGGATTCCGAAGTCGGGGATTTGATTTTGAGTAAGTTTTTCTCTGATCTAAAGAATTTTTAGATTGAGTAAGACTGGTAAGTCAGCTCCGAGGTGTTTTGGATATTTCCTGCATTCTTGTGAGGATTGGTGTTTGATTTTCAAAATTGAATTACCAGTTTGGATAACTGGGATTCGATGAGTTTCACGAATCTCTGAGGGAGTACGTGTATGATCTATCTCTAGTTGTGAACTAGCAGTTCTGGAGTTTTGGTTGTTGAGTCAGACTCGTTTGTAGTCTGATATCTTGTCTAGTGTTATAGATATAGTTGTATAGGAGCTTTGTAGCTTCATAGTATTGATTGTTGGGATTCTCTAGAGCGAGTATCCCGGTATATATATATATATACCTGGGGAAAACTCGATAAAAATTTATCCAGAATTTTTCTGGATAATTAGATTTGTTTGATTTGGTAAATTGGTTGCTATGGTTGTTAACATATGTTTGATATATGCTTGTGTTTTAAAATTAAGTCTTAAGATAGATTATTAAATTACCTTTGCTTTTAAATTTCGGGGACGAAATTCTTTTAAGGGGGGAGGAATGTGATATCCCGGAAATTTGGTAATATAAATTTAATAATCTGTGTTTAAAAATTAATTTGATTTGATACTTTTGATAATAAAATTTTGAATTGATCTAATAAACATCTTTTAATAAATATTTAAATTGGTAGATTTTATCATTTTAAAGCTAATAAATTGCTTCTATTTATAATATATATATATATAATTGTATATATTGTAAATTGATGAACTTTGATTTGGAACTTAGTAAATGAATCAACTTTCTAATTTTAATTTATAATTGATAAATTTGAAATTTGATTTAAATTTAACATCTGACTTTTCAAAGCAATTCAATAAATAATTGTATGGTTTATACTTAGAGTAAATCTTATTTGTTTAAACTTATATTTTAATTAGCTTAAAAATGAATTTAAAGTTGATTAACATAAAATCTGTGACGCCCCACCTCTATACCCACGCTAGCCAAGAACACTCCGGAGTAGTGCTGTCAACTAACACGGAGAATAAGGCTGTTGAGGAGTGACCATCCATGTAATTGCTTATCACACGGTGGCTATAAATAATCTTCGGAAACAAACATAGAAATAATCATATCACAAATCAGTCACAGATATCCGTATCACAAAGGCGGAAGAAGATATGAATATATAACTAACACATGAAAGTGTACATCAGAGTAGTGGTCAGTAAGATCCACGATAATACAAAAGAATAGCAACACGTGCTATACAAAAGAATACAACTATGAGTCTATATCTCAAGTGTATACAACAAAAACTGCTAAACTAAACAGTTAGCCAAAAGTCAGAGTGACGAATCCCTGGGAAGAAGTCAAGCAGAAGCACCTGTAACATCTCGGTCTGACCCGAGTATTATTTAAGAAAATAATAAACGGATCAGTCTAGCTATAAATATCAGATGACATGATATAACATAAAAGATATGGCATAAACATAAACATCCATAATGACATACCACTATAAGTATGTAAATAATGATCAACAGAAGATAAGGTCCAACGACCTACGAGTTAAAGGTGCAACGACCTATAGGGTTATAAGGTCATACGACCTAACGACTCAAGGGTCTAACGAGCTAACGACTCAAGGGACTAACGACCTAACGACTCAAGGGTCATACGACCTAACGACTCAAGGGTCATACGACCTAACGAGCTATGGCCAAACGACCTAACGACTCAAGGGTCTAACGACCTAACGACTCAAGGGTCTAACGACCTAAAAGTATAAAGGTCATGCGACCTATCGGTTTAAGAGGCGAGCGACCTAAGTGTTACGACCTGAGAGTCGAACGACTTAAGGGTCTAACGACCCAACGACTCAAGGGTCATACTACCTAACGACTTAAGGGTCATACGACCTAACGACTCAAGGGTCTAACGACCCAACGACTCAAGGGTCATACGACCTAACGACTCAAGGGTCATACGACCTAACGACTATGGACGAACGACTTAACTCCGAACGAGCTAAAAATGGCCAGAACGACCTAGGGTTAACTCGTGAACGACTCACGACCTATGGACGAACGACTTAACTCCGAACGACCTAAAAATGGCCAGAACGACTTAAGTGCAAAAAATTCAACAAAACGCTAAAAATTAGAGTTTTTCGCCAATCCAATCCAAACCAAATGCTAACATGCATGCAAAAATGATAGGGAATCATTCCCAACAGTCCAATATAGTTATAGGCTAGAATTGTGAGATATAAATCTCACCTTTGCACCAAATATCAATGAAAATGAAGTTTTAAGCAAGCAAGAATCAATCCTTCTTCTATCTAAGCACAAGAAGCTTGAATCCAATGTCTTCTTCTTGAATTTGGAGTAGAAAGATGGATTGCAATTGAATTTGAGTTTTGGAATTTTAATTTCCCATTCCCTCCACCATTAATGCCAAAGCTTGATTGTTAGGAAATTTATGAAGAGTGAGGAGAAGAGGGTTGGAACTTGGGCTTAATAGGCTAAACTAACCCAAAGTCCAAAGCGGGAAAAGTTAGTGAAATTTCACTAACTCCAAACCTATCGATGTTTATACTTAAAAAAGTTGTAAACGGCATTTCGAACTCAATGGAAGTGGTCTCGAGTCCTAATTTGACCGTTTGCAAAAAGTAGCTTTTCGGACCAAAATCCGATTAACGAGTTAATATTTTAAATAACATATTTAAATACAAACTCGATAAATATGCGGGTTGTTACAAAATCTTTGTCTTATTTTCTTTTTTTTTAAATATTACTTGAAATTTATACGTAAGAATTTAAATAAAAATTAAAAACGATCTTAATTTGTTTATAATCTCTTTTATTAATTATTTAATATTGTTTAATTTTTTATTTTCAAATGATAATGATAATACTTAGTTTTTATAAACCTAAATAAATTTTGTTAGAAATAGGATTTGTTATTTTTTTAATTTTAATAAGAGTTATATATGTATATGTATAACTTGACTTTTAAATTGGAGTTTTATAGTTTAATTTGATTTTGAATTGAATGTTTGAAAATTTAAAAGAATAAATACATAGAAATATTTGAATAAGCTTATATTCATAATTTCTTTGTTTCATTTCTTTTTAATAAATTAAAAATGTAAGAAACTCATTTATATACATAAGAAGGAACAAATTAAGGTTTAAAAGCATTTATAAACAATATTAAATCAAAACTAAAATATTCTTAAATTACATGTGTATATCTCTAAAACACCCTTGTTGACATGTGTTAGTCTTAAAATAAACTAAAGTGACAAATGTTTAAATTTAAAACAAGTGTCCTAATTAATTCTTTTTCATTTTCTTTTAATTAAATCAAAAACTTGTTTATGTAAACATTTCTCCTCGTCTCATTTCTTTTTCCATTCTTCTTTTCTTCAACAACTTGAGAAATTATTCAGATCTAGAATCTGAAATCATCTCCTTCAATTCAAAACAAGAAAATCTGCAAATTGCTTCTTCAAACCAAACCTGTCAATTTCCCCTCTCAAACAAATTTGATAAACTATAATCTCCTCAAACCTGAAAAGAAAATCATGTATAAACCTGTAGCTCTTCAATTCCAATACCTGAAACCAATTTGCTACTCAAAGGACTTGTATACATTATTTTGAAAGCCTGCATATTTGCTGGAAAGCATACAATCAAGCATGCATAGGGATTTAAGGCAATTGCAGTAAATTAAGGGTTAAGTTTACAAAATAAAAGGAGCCTGCAAATTCTTTTTTGTTTTTTAAAAAAAAAAAGAATATACAAACCTGCAAATTGTTTCTGGAAAGCATGCATCTGGATCCGTTTAGCAATTGAGTCCTGCATGATTTCTGGAAAACATGGGAAATTGTTAACTCTGGGATCTGGAAGCTAGCATTTGCAGTTAAATCAAGATGAAGGTTTTTAAAAGAAATTTGAAGCTTTCAAATTTAAAGCACCCATTAGATTCAAGTTTTTCTTTAACAGAGACTCTACTCATAAATTTGGTGAGTAACAATTTATTTTAAAACTAATTTAAATTAATATGGTTGCTTGAATTGTTTCATGTGATGAGTATGATGAAAATTGTCCGTATGTATGTATGGGTTAGAATGCATGTTGCTGTGATTTTATTCTTCCCTGTTCTAGATTCTAGAATTTAAGCATTGATTCAAAAATCATCATGAACTCAAAATCTAGTTCATATCTAAGTTCAAAATTTCTAACAAGATATGTTAGTGTATCCTAATTTAAGGTTTAAGTTTTTATTTAATAAAAATAAAATATGAAGAAACCTGAAATGTCTCTGGAATAGCAGAATACCGCAGAACAAAATTTATATATACAAGTAAGAATTTAATTATATAGGATTCATTGATTTAAGATATTAAATCAACTACATAAATCAAAACTTGAATTTTAAAACTAAATTCAGAAAATTTAGTTTAAATTTAAAGGGGCATTTCTGGATTAACTGTAAATTATGTTTTTGGTTAAATCTGACAATCTGGGTGATTGGAGTGGCAAATTTTGATTATGGTGAGGGAGTAGTGAACTAAGATGTGGAAAAAAATATTGGATAAGGGATTAATGCATTAAGTCAGTAATGATTTAGGGATTGAAGATTATAACCCTAGTTTTGTTCCTCTGGAAAGAAAATGATTTTTCACGACCCTATAGGAGACCGAGTTGTCCCAATTTCAGGTTGATGATAGATGAAGTATGGAATGAGAAGAGGCCGGAGTTGTAGTTTCTCTGGTGATTGGATTTGGGTGATTGAAACGAATTCCAGATTCGACCATTGTTCCAGTTTTCGAGCTCGATGCTCGGTTTTTGATGTGGGGTTTCTACTGTTGGATTGAAGGTAGATTTGAAGTGTGGTGATGATCGGTGACTTGCTCGCGGGGTCACGAGAGGCCGGAGTTGGCAAAGGGGTTGGTGCAGGTGCACGGCGTCATATGTGTCAGTTGTTTGGGAGGAAAGGGGAAATCTCGTGATTGTATCGGGTAGATTTATGTTTGGCTCGAAGCAAAGGTGTGTGGGACTCGAAGTAAACTATGCATGGCTCGGGTATTTGGTATTTACAGGTAAGTGTTAACCTGTCAATTTCTTTTAGTTTAAATAAAATGCAAATGAAAAGTTGCTCGAGTTTTACTCGAGATTATTTGGTATCTTACTCAAGCGAATTATGGGTAGCTCGAGTTAGTTTGTTCAAGTTTAAAACTTGACTTTTTCCAAATTTAAACTTAAATTTAAAGGAATAAAGCAAAGGTTTAAATTAAGTTTTAAATCTAATTTTAAATTATAGATTCAAGATTTAATTTGAATAATAACTGGATATAAATAAGTTTTAAATTCAAATTTTGTTTAAAATAACTTTAAAGGGATTTATTATTTAAAATGATTTTTTTAAAGAAATTTGAATTTAAATTGGAATTTGAATATGTAAAGAAATGTTTTTAATAAAGTTTAAATGGATTCAAATCTGATTTTGAATCTTTGATTTAAAATAAATTCAAGTTTTATAGATTTAAGTATTTTAACAATTTTGAATGATAATGAAAAATTTGAATGTTTGAATTTAAAAAGAATTTGTTTTAAATCTTGTAAAAACAATTCTTTTATAAGAATTATTTATAATATAATGTATAAGTTTTAAATTGGTTTTAAAACTTGTTGAAATTAAATTATAGTTTATTGATTTATTATACATTTAATTATTAGGATAATTAAATGAGTAATTAATCTATTTTAATAAAGTAATGAATGAATAATTACTTAAAGTAATTAAAGGTTTAATCTTAAAAGTTTAGGATTAATTATTCTTAGAATAATTAACTTGTAATTATGAATCACTAATTAATAAGATTGTTTTTAATTAATGATTAATACTTAATTAATCAAGTAATAATGGAATAATTAAGTTTTGACTAACACTTAATTATTTAATTAATTAGGGATTAATTAATGGGGTTAATTAATGATGAATTAATTTGTAATTAATAATGATTAAAACAATTTAAGTATTTTAGAAATAACTAATGAATTGTTTAATAGTTAATGAAGGTCATTAACTAAGGATTATTTAATTAATTAATTAATGTGCTTAATTTTAATAATTAGTTGGATTAATTAATTTAAAAATAATCAATCGAGTAAATTGTTAAGTATAATTACTTATGGAAATAATTAAGGAAATTAATTACTTATTTTAATTAATTAAGTTTAAATTTATTTGATTAAGTTAATGAATTCAGTTTATTTAATTTAGAATAATCAATAAATGATTTGTGGAATATAATTACTTAATGTAATTAAATAAAGAGAAATTACTTAGAGAAGTAATTAATAGGTAATTACTATATGTAATTAACTTAAGGTGATTTGATAATTGAAGTAATTTAAGTATAATTACTTTGTGAATTAATCAAGGGATTAATTTGAGATAATTAACTAATGAACAATTAATTTATTTAGTAAAGTAATTAATGGTAGATAATTAATGAATGAGGTTAATCAAGGGTGATTAACAATTATGGTTTAAATTAAGATTAATTACTTAATAAGGTAATTAATTTAAATATAAATAGGGATCATTTATTAATATAATTAATGATGTAATTAAGATTGATTAATTAAGATTAATTAGTTAATAATAAGTGATTAAGGGTAATTAATTAATATAATTAATTAAGGATTAATGTAATTAATTATAGTTAATTAATTTGTGAAGTAATTAAGGTTAATTACTGAATTTGGTTAAATTTAATTAATTTGTAAAATTAATTAAAGGATGATTACTTGAATGTAATAAGAATAATTAATCAAGGGTGATTAATTAAGGTGATTGATTAGAGATGAATTAATTAATTAATTGTAATTAATTAATAATGATGCAAGCAAGATTTTTATTGATGAAGTAATTAATTTAATTCACTTTAAATTAATTAGGGAATAATGTAGTTAATTTGATTCACTTTAAATTAATTATAAATGGTGATTATAGATCATTGCTTATATGGATGGATAATGTTGATTGCCTTGATTGATTTGAATCTCAAATATGAGATAAATAATGATGTTGAGTGGTATGGATGCATTGGTTGCATTGTGATGATGATTTGGATTATCTTTTGATAATGATAATATGGTTTATCTGATATGATGATAATATTGATTATCTGTTGTGAATCTGTGATTTAACTATCTGTGTATATAGATAATTTAATTGTTTTAAATTTTAAAACAACTTGGCCTTAAAAGACACGCTTTGGATTTCGATGAAACCGGGATCGGGTTTCCATATTTGGATATCCGAAAACCACATCGATCCAAATTAACGATAGGTCGTGAATCTTATGTAAAGAGTGAAGACTCGGGGTGTAAGGGCTATACGTCAGTATAACTCTGTGGGTGATTCCATAATGAGTTTGACGGAATAGTACTTATAGGTTAGAGATGGTGATTTAGAGTGCAAGGGTTATCGTCGTTAACTCTGAGGGTGATTTCAAAATGAGTGTAACGAGATAATGCCTTCGGTTTCGTTCGAACCCGAAACGAACTTGTATGGATTGAATGCTTTCAGAACATCGTTAGGTGGACGATGAGCATTCTAAGAGATGTGTTCTCTAAAGGTAATCGTAGCCTCAAACCTCATCAACCAGGAATGGCTAAAACAGGGGAGGTGCAGCAAGGCTTCGTGGGTAGCTCCCACTTGAGAGCAAGATTTTCACCTGTCTAGAGGTCTCTTTTTATTTCGGCTGTGTGGGCGGTTGGAACGTACGCCAACTGCGGGGTTATCCTGTTCGGGACTGTCCAGTAAGGGATGGTTCCGGTCTGGTGTTGCAGGGGAGCTGGCGTACTCCTCGGTACGTTGATCTAGGCCACGTACTGTGACGGGCGGTACCCCAGTAGCCCAACCATTGATGGAATCCATAATCCAATAAGTGCCAACGGTTTTGATTGTATTACCCACTTTTGTGGTTAGTAGCTGGAATTTAATCATGTAACAATTTCGGCTATTTCATATTTACTTGAAAACCCTAGACACTATTATAATATCACTGGATTTCCTATCAAATGTTTTGGTTAGCGTAAGGTAAAAACTTTTCCATGTTTATGTGTGGGAAGTCTTAAGTGATAACTTTTCTTTTCAAAGGTTTTTCAAAGTTAAGCAACTTTAACCTGTTACTCACGCCAGACCCATGTCTGACCCGGAGTTTATTTTTGTTTTTCATAAACTCTTGGGTACTCAAATTTTTACAAGTAGCCAAGGGATTCAGGTTAGCTTTGACGAATATTGGAGGAGCAATGGAATAGGAGGCTTCTACGTTAGATATATAGTTCCGCTGTGTGTTCTCTGTGTTAGTATTGTTCTGTTGAGTTATATCGAGTGTATATCTAGGCAGGTGTTTATAACTGTCTAGTATGTGATGTATATGTTGTGTAACTCTGATTAGTGTTGTATACTATGTAATATTTATGTTATTAATATAATTTATTCATTCCGCTGTTGAGATTCTGATGTTGTTTCTTCTTTCTTCTCTTTCTTTTCACTTTTCTATCCCTTTCTTTCTTATTAATGATGCGTCATTCTGTGGAGTCAGATGGCGAGTCATTACATAACCGATCCTCGGTTTCTATCCAACATGTTGGCGATTTACATGGACGACCATTTAAAACTTCAAACGGTGCCATGCCGATACTAGCTTGATAGCTATTATTATAGGAGAACTCTACTAAATGTAAATGATTCTCCCACGAGCCACCAAAGTCTATAATACTTGCTCTTAATAGATCTTCCTTAACACGGTTGACTCTTTCCGTCTGTCCATCAGTTTGGAGGTGATATGAAGTTCTTATACTCAACTTGGTTCCTAAAGCTGTCTATAGTGCTTCCCAAAACTGACTACTGAAGATTGGATCACGATCACTTACTATACTGCTTGGAACTCTATGCAATCGGGCAATCTCCTTTATATATATATCCGCAAGGCTTGTTGCAGTTCTTATTGGCTTAACTGGAATAAAGTGTGTACTTTTGGTTAATCGGTCTATGATAACCAAAATGCCTTCATTTCCTTTCCTTGTTCGGGGTAAACCATCAATGAAATCCATGGATATTTGATCCCACTTCCTAGTTGTAATCTCCAAAGGTTGAAGTAATCCTTCTGTCTTATGTTGGTGACTTTTGATTCTTTAGAAATTTTCACAACGGCTGACATAGATGGATATGTCTCAATTCATGCTTCTCCACCTAAAATGTACGCTTCATCTCCTTGTACATCTTATGAATCACCAGAGAATGTTAAGTTTGGCTGTGTGGCATTCAGCTAACATTTCTTGCTTAATATTTCCAACATTTGAAACACAAAATCTTCCATTTAACCGCAGTACTCCATGGTTGTCTGTTTTAAAGCTTGAACTCCTTTCTCTATGTATATCTTCAATAATATCCATTAGGAATTGATCCCCATTTTTCTTGTTAGTTATTTTCTCTTGAAGAATTGGAGTTACTACCAAATAAGAAATAGTCGCTAACTTTCTACTCAATGCATCAGCTACTACGTTGGTTTTCCCGGGTGTATATAGAATATCTAGATCATATGACGCGAGAAATTTTAGCCAGCGTTATTGTCTCATGTCTAAATCCTTTTAGGTGAAAAGATACTTCAAAGATTTATGGTACGTGAAGAGTTTGAATTTTTCACCTAAAAGATGGAATATTATTTACTAATGTCAATTCAAAATTTTATCGAAATAAACTACGAATGATTCTTACGCAGCAAATAAAGTCTCCATATCTTTAGAGCGAACACAACGGCTAATAATTCTAAGTCGTGTGTTGAATAATTCTTCTCATGCGTCTTCAGCTGTCTATTTGCGTAAGCAATCACCTTTCCATCTTGCATTTAAACTGCACCAACTCCTTCTCCACAAGCATCTGTATAAACAGTGAATCCACTATTTCCATTTATAATTGCTAAAACTGGAGCAGTTGTCAATCTCTTCTTTAGTTCTTGGAATGCTTCTTCACACTTAGGATTCTAGATAAATTTAGCATCCTTCATTGTCAACTTCGTTAGGTGATAGGCAATCATAGAGAAGTCTTGAACATATCTTCTGTAATATCCTACCAAACCTAAGAAGCAGCGAATCTCTTTAGGAGTTTGTGGTTGCTTCCAATCTTGAATAGCTGTAACTTTTCTTAGGTCCACTGAAATTCCATCCCTTGATATAATATGTCCAAAGAATCTTACCTCCTTTCTCCAAAAATGGCACTTTGAGAATTTGGCTTTAAGCACATTATTTCTCAATATCTCCAACACAGCTTCTAGACGCGTTGTGTGTTCTTCTTCTGTCTTTGAGTAGATGAGGATATCATCGATAAAGACTAACATGAATTTGTTTAGCACATCTCTAAACACTTTATTAATAAGGTCAACAAAATAAGCGGGTACATTAGTCAGCCCAAAAGGCATAACAAACCACTCATAGAAAGTATTCAGACCTTTGAATGCAGTTAAATGGATGCAATCTTCTGTGATTCTTAACTGATGGAATCCTGTAGCTAGGTCCGTTTAACTAGTCAAACAAGTCATCAATGCGGGGTAGAGGATACTTGTTCTTAATGGTTTTCTTATTTAGATCTCGATAGTCTACACACAATCTCAATGATCCATCTGACTTAGCAACAAAAACTACTGCCAATCCCCAACTTGAACGGCAAGGTCTTATCAATCCTTTCTTTAATAGCTCTTGGTTTTGGTTATTCAACTCATCCCTTTCTTTCAAATCCATCCTTGTATCTTGTTGTTTAATTGGCATCGCACCAGGAACTAAATCAACGCGGCATTCGATTTCCCGATGTGGGGGCAAACTTTTTACTTCTTCAAAGACATCTGCAAATTCTTTAACAATATGTATTATTTCTAATTCTATCTGGGTGTATCTAAAGCATAAAGAAAACTATCCCATCTTGGACTAGGAACTTCATAAGGTATTTCTATGAGTTTCCCTAACTTTCTTTTCACTACAACTGTTCTTTTCAAACAATCTAGAATAGCTTCATTTTTAGTTGACCAATCCACATCGAGTAAAATTTCGAATCTAATAAAATCTAAGACGAAAAGATCAAAAGGAAAGTGATGGAGAGGATAGGAAATTGGGACTTTTTCGTAGTGCATACAAAGATTAGTGGAACCTCCTATGCGATTTGTTACGCAGATAAGGTCGTCAACAATTTTAGGTTTAAGTTCCAATTCTTCTACAGTTGTTTTGGAAATAAAACTATGAGAAGCTCCTGTATCAAATAATACTCTAACTAAAACATCTTTGATAAAAATGTTACCTTCCAACACTCCTTTTCCCTTCACATCTTTGGAGGTTGAAGGCTTATCCTTGATAGCATAAACTTTGGCTTGTTGTCCTTTCTTCATTATGGGACAATCCTTTATCATGTGTCCTGATTGATGAAAGTTAAAGCAGCTTCTTGGTGTTGATCCTTGAGTTCCTTGAGTTTTGGATTTTCTACAATGAGTTGATAAACGGCCCTTTTGTTGGAAATTGTAGCAATTGACATCTTTAAAGCGGTTATCCTAAGATCCTCCTTTGGGTTTTCCCTGCCACGGCTTCTTGCCATTAAACTTCCTATTTTTTCAGTTATTGTTGTTGCTTTCTTGTACCACGAGTGGATCTATCTTATCCAAAGCTTCATATTTGTATCCCATGTCTACTAAGTCTACAAATGGTTCTTTCACATGCCTTGTCATCCTGACATGGTATTGCTTCTTCATCCCAGAAATAAAATTTTCATTCTTTTTTAGGGGTGTATCTATCAATCCAGGCCCAAAACGAGATAATTCTTTAAACTTGTTAGCATACTCCTCAAACGACATTTCCTCCTTCCATTTAAAATCCAAAAAAAATTCAGTAAAGATGGGATTTTTCTGCTTCCGGCGGTACTTTCTTGAATCGTTCCCATGAAAATCACCCTCTGGCTCATTCTGAGTATAGATTCCCACCTAACTAGAGCTCCATCTTGTATTTTCCAAAAAGCTAAGAATCTCTTCTGCTCATCTCCAATATTCAGCCCTTTGAAAATTCTTTCACAAGAGCGGATCCAAGCTTGTACTTCAATGATGGTTTCTGTTCCTTTATAAGGTTTACAACCAATCTGGTATAGTTCTTGCATAAAGTTGCAAAGTTAATTTGAGGCTGTACCAGAGCTACTACTTCCTTGACTACTGTAGCTGCGGGAGTTTGACCATTTGTAGCATTACTTCCTCCCCTACCTCGTGCTCTTCTTCAGCTCATTTTCCCCTATCTGTATATAGTAGGAAAAAGATCTTTATGACATATAGATGATATGCCTTAGGGAATGCTATACAGTATGTATATACTTATTCAAATTAGAAGTTTTAATTATGCGCTCTCTCAGACTAAACTCATTCTAGGGCATTACTAACCCTATCTTAATGAGTAATACCCCAACAAAGCCAAGGTTCTCACTTAACCATCAACTTTGATACCAAATGTAACGACCCGTCTCCTCGAATCTCAGAAATCGATACTAGTACATTCACGGTATTCACGTGCTGTAAATCAAGTGCCGAGGAGGGAGATTATCACGGATGTAAAAGAAAATAAAGAAAGAAGATAACGTAATAATAGAATCTCACATCGCATTCAACATTTTAATTATACATAAATGATCACCGTCAAATACAAATCCAGCGGAATAGTCATAACTGTATATCCGTACATATGCTGGAAAATATATACTACATAACACAACGGAAAATGGGTAGATAACTACATAAGATACTTCAGCTTCATAGCCCCAAAAGACTTCTCCAAAATGCTTTCCAACATGCTCCAAAATGCTCCTAAGGTATCCTAACTACATGGCTGCCCGAAAAATAGGGCACCCAGAGTTTAAAGGGAAAAACAAACTCCAGGTTGATCATGGGACTGGTGTGAGAACTCAAAGTATGATGTTTTAAAAACAAAAGGTATCTCATAAGACCACGTCGCACATAAACATGGAACGGGTTTTTACCTTATAATAACCAAAACTCTATATTACGCAAAATTTGTGGATATTATTTTTAATGACCTTCATTGAAAATATTTGCAAATAAACTTATTAGTCTTAGCCGAAATTGTTACATTGATTAAATTCCAGCATAATAGGTTTACAATCGAGTCCGAAGGTTCTTATTGGAGCATGGATTTCCATACAAATGACCAGGTGAAGGGACTACCTTCCGATGGGTACACCTCTAAATGGATGCCCCAAGGAACCATCACAAAGCTCCTGTACCAACACAAGACCAGCATATGTCTATAACTAGATAGTTCCGAATATGTCATCCTTGGTCATTACCGACCGTTATCCGAGAGCTCTCTTCGCATACATCCACATTAATTTACATCCCAAACATCATAGCGGGAAGAAATATATATGGAAGTGGATGATTATACCCTAATTGGGAATGACCCACTTAGCCTTGCTGCATCTAACCCTGTTTTGGTCATTCCGGTTGATGAGGCTTGAGGCTACGATTATCTATTCACATAGCACACATCACATCTTTGAATGCCATATTCATTTCCATTGAGTACTAATTGTCTTCCACAAAAGTACAACCCTTGAGCTCGTACATCTCAAGGAGGGTGTTAAGCTAAGAGAAGTTGCCTTCTCCGCCACCACTGATGTACGTTTGTAAAAACCAATATATGTAATTTTTCGAAATGCAATGTTAGACAAACGTCCATACAAGTTGTCCGGAAACAGGACAAACCGAAGGCACTTTCCTCGGTGGTTACTAGGCGAGAAGTCCTTGTAGTTTTGATGTTTTTTCATAAGAGGCCACTGCTATGATATAGTGAATCGGGAGTTTATCCCCAATTAACCAACAAGTAACCCCTAGTTATTATTCGTCTCAATATCTCCGTCTTTAAACATCTTCAATCTTTGAACACGTAAATTGGTTTAAAGTGGTTTTTGGATAAAAATCATCAAAATCCGACCCCGATTCCTTCGAAATCCAATCATTGATAAAAATATATAGTTAGGTGATTGTTTTTCGATTCATTCATTTCCTTTACCAAAATATATTTGAGAGATATATATTTTCACAAAATTCTTTTAGTGAATACGGAATCATTTAAACCTCTTTTTAAGTATTTCTCAAATCCTTTTTAAAGAGTGTCTTTTGAGAAAATTGGACTATAGAAATCATTCAACTTTTATCCAAAATCAACTTCCGTATTTAACGAGTGCTATGGGCAGAATAATGGTGAGATCACCTTTTAAATTCCTTGAATAGGACAAGTTTCCTCTTCGGATTTTAATAACGAGTATAAGAAGATTATTTCTATAAAATCCAAGTTCAGCATCCGGACTTTCCATTCGATATGTTTCACCCCTTGCCTAAAAGAGAAAACTGAGGTCAAGTAAGTTCAGGGCACTGGTTGCTACATCCCTTACCTTAGTTACACACCTTGTTTCCACCTTTAGATCTCACAGACGGAACAAATGTACATGTCATTTCCGCATACTCATTTTCTATTTTTAAATAACTTAACTATTTGTTTAACCATCTTTGAAATAATGTTAAATTTTTAAAATTTCTTTTGAAATGCTTTATTATTCACTTAAAAAAATTTACTAATGATTTGGGAAAGAATTGTTAAGTTTCAACGTTTGTTTCAAAAAATATTAAAAAGCTTTGCGAAAAGTGTTACAAAAACTGCTTTAAAAGCTATATTCTTCAAAACAACTTTTATATTATTTAAAAAACAATCTTTTCAACTTAAATCACTTTTTATACATTTTAAAAAAAATAGAATTTATTTCATATTTTTAAAACGGTTATTTCTTCAATTTTTAACTTTGGTCGTTTGGTGAAAAAACTGGATTTTTCTTGAAAATTGATTTTGCCATATTTCAAAATATACAAGATGAAATCTTGATTTTCATTTTTCTTATGAAAGATATGGATGTAATGATTCAGATTGTTCTTACTTCAAAGAATTTCAAACTATATTCCACTTCGTATGTTCATTTGAACTTTTGACACGAAAACACGAACTACCGTTACGCGACGCGTCAAATTTTAGGCGTATTTTGAGATTCATATCCAAAATTGGCCGAGACAAGTTTAAACACATAGGAATCATTTCTAAATCATTTTCAAACATTTTTCAAAGGTATAAATGATTCCATATCACATTTCATTTCTTTTGGAAAGTGATTTCCAAGTGATTATACGTCGTGTAAATCCGTAACTTGTTTTAACATATATATTCAATAACAACTGCTAAACATTCAAAACAAAGTTTATAACCATTTTAACATATTCTAACATGTCATATGAATTTTCATATCAACTTAACAATATTTTTATTACAATGTCACATAATTGTCATTTATGTACATATTTGCCATTTATGTACATATTTGCTTACTAACTTTTGCAAATGACTTAAAGGTGGTTGCTTTCTTTTGAAAACACTTATCAAACTCATTATTAACATCCAAACAAACATATCGCAACATCATATCCAAATATATACATATAAATTAGGAGTTCTCACATTCTTTGGTTTTGGCTAATGGAAAATCGGTTATAGCTTCGCTACTCGACGTTTTTAGCTTACGATCCCTTGATCGCTTCGACTTAGATGGCTCGCCTTGGCTTGGGGAAGGCTAGGAGTGCTCGGCCAAATGGAGGAAGAGGTGGCGTGAGTAATAGGAGAGGGAAGGAGGCAGTTTGAAGTGGTTTGGATGAAGTTTTGTTGATATTTTTCTTTGTTTTATTTTTTAGAATATTTTGGCATAACTGTGTTAAGTTTGGAAACCATTAAAAGAGTGAGAAGAAGCTTGAAATTTTAAGAACAAGAAGTGTGGAAGAAAGTGAGAAAGTGAGTGTGTATTTATAGAAAAAACTTCGAATAAAAATATTATATTTGCAATATACCAAAATATCCTTTACTTACTTTTAAAGTAGTCTTATTTTTCAACACTTAACATCGCCTTTCAAATCTTTACTTTATGTCCTTATCACTTAAGGAGTATGAAAACATAAAGTAATAATGATGTTTCTTTTGATTTGGCATGTTTTGTTTTTATTAGTTTACTTTTTCTAATTATGTTCTAGAATTTATTAATTTTGTTTTAATAAAAGTAAACATATTTAGCAACTTAATTAATACTTACTACATTTACATAAGTGTACATGAATATTAAAATAAAGGTGCAACAACGTTGCGACAACTTTAAATCGATAAAACGTTGATTTTTGACAAAACGTTTTATGGTCATATTTTGACGTTTTATTTAAGCTGTTTATTTATGTAAATCAAATTTAAAAATAAATTTGTATAGTGTCATTTAAAATATAAACGCTCATAAATAAATTAAAATAATTTATTAAACCTTTTAAACTTACTTTTCTAAAATAAGGATTTTGTCACTTTTGTCGATATAAGCAAATGTTACTATTTTTATGTTTATTCCTATTTCCAAATCCTATGTGATACTGTTTGAATCATAAAAAAATTATATTTTATATTTAAAATCACTTTAAATAATATATTTTGAAGTGGTTAAATTTTGGGTCGTTACACATATTGATAGCTATTGAATAACTATGGAATGACCCACTTGATAGTTTTCTGCTGGCTAATATAATTATGGCCAAATAGAAAATATCGAAGACACTACTTTACAAAGTTCTCTTAACTTGAGAATACTGTTGATCTTCAATATGAAAGCTTCGTTTTAACTATAATTAAATCGTGGCACGGCGTCCAACGAATGACTATCGTTGGATTGAGTGGAAGTATTAGAAATGAAACACTATAGTGGAGTTAGTATCATGTCAACTGAAGTCAACTCAAAGTCAAAAAATTTGCCCAGAGTAGTTTGGTTAGTAATAATTGTTATCATTGAATTAAGAACTTTTTGTTTGGGCAATAAAGTTAACTATGGATGATACTAGAATCTTGACCATTATCAAATTCCATAAGTCTAAAGTGATACAGTTTTGATAAAGAGAATCGGTGTAAATAATCGTGACTACTGGGTAACGCTTAACAAAGTAAAATTCGATTTTACCAAAACTAAGTAAGCGATAAATTTGGCCAAAATGTCACACCACCTGCTAAGTGACGTGTGAACGTTAATATTAACATTAATCGCTGATCAAATTTACACCTTAGAGTAATCATACAACCGAAAGATTAAATACTTCTTTGACCACCTGACTTAATTAATTGATAATTGTTATACATTAATTAAATTAATTAATATTTATGAAATATTAATTATGATATTTTATTTGATGTATTGAGCATGATAAAATAGTATATTACTCAATGATATGGGATAACGGTGCGCATTTAAACTGGATTTAAACGAGGGAACCTTTATACGGACTTAAATTTGTTTAAATCATTGAGCAGGCACACATAGCCATCCTTGATTACAATAGATACGGTCGTTCTTGAAAGAAGCAAATGAAGGGGTTATTCCCTTTTGAGTTTTGAAATGAAACAGTTGTATTAAGGAGATTAATGACTATATTAATCACATTAATTTGTTTTCTTTTAAGACGACTTTACCTTTTCATTTTAATACTTCTTCCCAAAACCACACTCCTGCATCAGAATAATTTAGTTGTGGTTAGGATAAGAGGAGTTTCATTTATTTAAGTTTGAAATGGAAAATTAGTCTTAATTACAAAGGAGATGAAAATGCTATATTAATCACACATTTATTTCTCTCCCTTTAATCAGACATTACCTTTTCATTTTGATTTATTTCTCTCTCAAAAAAGCCTCTCGACTATCAAAAGAAGGCTAGGCACAGCGTGCTAAAAGTACAAAAAGATTCCAAGTTCAATTTACATCAAAATAACACGATTTAATCATCGATGGTAAGGCAGTTTGAGAGCTAGCAACTCTAGAACTGAGAATTCGATTCAAAAAGTAAATTCAACGTTACAAAGTGCAAATTCATGGTTTTGGTGAAAGGTATATTTCTGGTTAAGAATGCTTGATTCGATTATTATATCATTTATTTGTTAGATAGTTCATTTATCACAAAACTTGTAAATTGGTTTATAGTCACATAATCGATGGTTGTATAATCAAGTGGACGTAATAAAAGAAAAAAATGATTTTTTTCATGTGTTATTTCCTCTTTTCCAGCGACCTAAAGATGGACGACCTAACGGCTTAACGACTTAACAGTTTAAGAGGTTTGACCGATTTAAGGCTGAACAGTTGCCGACCTAATACTTTAAAAAGGATGCCGACCGAACAGGCTTGAGAGGAATGCCGACCTAAGGACTAAAAGGATACCGACTTAAGGCCTAAAAAGGATACCGACCTAACAGGCTTGAGAGGAATGCCGACCTAAAGACTAAGGGGATACCGACCTAAGACCCAAAAGGATACCGACTTAAGGCCTAAAAAGGATACCGACCTAACAGGCTAAAAAGGATGCCGACCTAATGCTTTAACAAGATCGCCGACTCAACTGCCTAAGATAGCTACCGATCTAAGATAGCTACCGATCTAAGACAGCTACCGACCTAAGTCATAACCGACCTATGACCTATATTAAGTCGTTTACGACCCAAGCAAAGGAAGACAAGTTCAATGCGGCTACTTGGCACAGTGGCCTCTTAACTCGTACACGATTCAGGACTTGGGTTATTATCTGAAGGGAACAAGCTTATCAGTTAACTCGTACACGACTCACGACCTATCTTGAGTCGTCTACGACCTAAAGCTACTGGGTGAAGGTTCAATGCCGCATGAAGAGGACCAGTTGACTCATTTGCGACTTAGATGTTGACTCGTGGGGGACTTAGGACTTGTACAAATGAACTCCTGTGAAGCCATGGAAGGGCTAGATGCGTCGGCCA
The DNA here is from genome assembly GCA_030765085.1 of Allium cepa. Lineage (NCBI taxonomy): Eukaryota > Viridiplantae > Streptophyta > Magnoliopsida > Asparagales > Amaryllidaceae > Allium > Allium cepa. The sequence continues at coordinate 758,029,003 of CM060937.1, read as the reverse complement.
CGACTCACCTTAGACCGGTCGCGACTTACGACCTAAAGGGGGGGATTTCCCTATAAATACCAACCTACCTCAAGCATGAAGGGGACTTTTGGCCGACCTCTTTAAGCGCCGATACTCTGCTGAATTCTCGACTCACCCGACACTTCAAGTACGAAAGGCATCTCAACTAACTTCGAGAGGAAATCTAACGCAATCTACATGGATTTAAAGAATTCTTCTGCATCAAAGTTCTAGTTGTTTGTCTCATCGGAATTGTAATTGAAGATTGTTGTAAAGTTGTAATCGATTCAGTAATAAAGAGAATTAAAGTGGACAAAGGCTTACCCTAAGCCGAACCACTATAAAAAATGTTGTTTTTTTTTTGCTTTCTCTGTGATTTCTCTACTTGTTTTTAGTTCCCGTGTTCACGGGTGGTGCTTTCGCTCAACTTCAATCTACACCGGGGTGTTAGCGTTCGATTTTCAGTGTTAACATTTTTGGTGCTTTCACTGAGAACCCAACTCAGGAAGCTTGCACTATTGCTCCGCGAAGAATTGTTGAAAGGATTTCTTTTAAAACCAGAAGTTTATTGGAAATAATGGCTCCTGGGAGAAAACGAAGTTCTGTAAGATCCGACAATGTTCAAGAGAATACTGCTACCTCTCCTCCTTCAAGTCAAGCAGCCCCAACTGTTGGAGTTACACGGGCAGAGTTGGACACCGTAGTTTTGGGATTGAATCAACAATTGAATGCTCAGAATGTGCAGTTGGAAGCCCAGAATGCCCTGATCTTAAGTAAGTTGAATGATCTACTTGGGGCAAACCGTCAACCGGGAAATAATGATGGAAACCCTACTGTGGGAGTTCAGGATCTTGAAGGAAACATTTCTCAAAGAGCCGCAGACCCTGCAGAAAGGACTCCTCCTCAAGCTGGAGGATCAGGGCCACAGCCGACCCTCCGTGAACGATTATCAAGGCAGAATTCAGAGAGAGTGGCTGATGTGTTCCCTCCATAGCCTCTAAATGATGAAGAGTATTTTTCGGGTATGGTTCGTCAAATCATGAAGGAAAATATGTGAAGAGATGAAGATGAGAAAGAGTGGGGTTTTGCTCCAAGCAAAACTCCATTTACTGAAAAGATCTTGAAGGCAGAGTTCCCAAGGAAATTCGTTCCCCCTACAATTCCGGCTTACAAGGGGATGAGTGATCCTAACGAGTTTCTGTATAAGTACGACTAGCATATGACTGGTGCCAGGGCGTCTGATGAAATTAAATGCCGATATTTCCCGGTATATCTCGAAGGTGTGGCTCTATTGTGGTTTACAAAGCTGCCAGTCAGGTCCATTGATCAATTCTCCGGTTTGGCCAGGAAATTCAAGGAGCAATTTCGATTGTATGCTTCTAAAGAAAAGGATATAATGTCACTGTCAAGTCTAGAGCAAAATCCGGGAGAATCCATCAGATCATTTTTGAATCGCTTTAACATAGCATTGGCTGAGGTAGATAATGCTGAGCCACGTATGGTCCCGACATACTTGATGAGGGCGGTTGACAAATCGAGTGAATTTGGAAATGGTTGAAAATGAAAGAACCAAATTCGCTCGACAAATTCTACAAGAAAGCAGATGAATTCATGCGCTTGGAGAGCCTCCAAACACCGGCTAAGGTGGTATCAGCAGAAGCCGGAAACAATGGTCCTCCTTCAAACAAGAAAGAACCTAACACTCAGAAAAGGGGAAATGATGGTGGAAAGAAACAGGGAGACGCTAAGAAAGGCCGTTCTTTCAATTTCACACCCTTGACCAATACCCCTGAAAACATCTTCTTTGCAACCAAAGATGATGTCAATTATCCGACACCACCTAAAATGAGAGTTGCGATTAAAATGGAAAAAAGTGGAAGGTTCTGCCGGTTCCACAACCAGCTCGGCCATGACACCAACGAATGCCGTCAGTTGAAAGAGGTAATTGAACAACTCTTGAAGGAAAACAAACTCCAGCAGTATGTGAAAAGGAACAGAAATGCCCTAGCTTCGTCAACTCAAGGACAACAAGTTCCCGCTCATCGTCCTGCCACAAGTGAGAAAGCCGTAGAGCATGAATCGGAAAGACCTGTTATCAATATAATAACTGGAGGACCTCACCCAGCAGGCAATAGCTGGGGCGAGATGGAAAGGTATGCCCGGGCCTTGAGGCATGTACCAGCTGAAGAGAATGTTTTTGTCTTAGAGAATGATGCGCCTTTAAAGCAACAAAAGACTTCCATAGATGATATTGTATTCAGTGCCAGGGATTCTTTGGGTATCGAGGCTCCGACTATAGATCCTTTGGTCATATCCGCTGGTATTGGGCCGGCAACTGTGAGAAGAGTTCTAGTTGATTGTGGAGCTTCATGCAACATCCTCTTCAAGAAGACCTTTGATCAAATGAAAATTCCAATGGCTGACGTTCAAGCTTCATCACTTAAGATTGCTGGGTTTGCTGGAGAACCCAAACAGCCGATTGGAACCATAGATTTGTTTGTAGAACTTGGAAAGGGATTGAGGAAGGTGGCTCGAAAGCAAACCTTTATAATTGTTGAAGAATTCTCTGCCTACAATGCCTTTTTAGGCCGACCAACTCTTGCTGCATTCAAAGCTGTTCTTGCCCCCATGGTGTCTGACTCAAAAATTCCCCACAGATAACGAAGTTGGTGTGATTAAGGGAGATCAAGATGCGGGGCGAGAATGTTACTTTGCAGAGTTGCGAGAATCGAGGAAAAGAGAAATGGAAAAAGGTGTGGCGGCTCCGGTCCGCATTAAAGAACCAACCTTGTAGCAATTACAGGGTGGACCCTGCACTGGCGAATGTAGTGGTGCACGAAGAGAGATGGATCCAAGGAAAGCCAGTGCAGGGGAGAATAGGGTAGTACCGGTAGAGGTAACAGTGCCGGTGCCCGTTGACCCAAAGGACCCAAACAAAGTGCTTAATGTGGGTTCACAACTCAACACAACAGTTCAGAATGTTCTGATTTCATTTTTGAAGGCTAATTTGGATGTATTCGCTTGGACTCATGCTGACATGTGCGGAATATCCCCAGAGATTGCAGTACATACTCTGAACATTGATCCAAAGTTTACACCTGTGAAACAGAAAAGAAGAACCCAGGGTCCTGAGAGGACAGCAGCGTTAAAAGAAGAAGTCGATCGACTCATGGAAAACAGTTTCATCAGAGAATTACTTATCCAAATTGGGTATCAAATCCAGTTCTGGCTAAAAAAGCTAACAAAAAGTGGAGAGTGTGCATTGACTTTTCAGATCTGAACAAAGCCTGCCCCAAAGACTGTTTCCCACTGCCCAGGATCGATCAGTTGGTGGATGGGATGACAGGACATGAATTGTTATCTTTTATGGATGCATACTCCTGATATAACCAGATTATGATGCATGAGCCAGATCAAGAGGATACGAGCTTCATCACAGATGTTGGACTCTACTGCTAAAGGTCATGCCTTTCGGACTCAAGAATGCAGGGGCAACTTACCAAAGGCTTGTTAATGCCATGTTTAAACCACAGATTGGCAAGACAATGGAAGTTTTTGTTGATGATATGCTAGTAAAGTCTAAGAAAGCAGTGGACCATATGGATCACTTGGCAGAGATGTTTGCAGTACTCCGCAAGTACAGAATGAAGCTTAATCCCCTGAAATGTTCATTTAAAGTGGAGTCCGGAAAGTTTTTGGGTTTCATTGTGAGCGCTAGGGGCATTGAAGCCAATCCAACTCAGATCACCGCTTTGAGAGAGGTCAAGGCTCCTAGAACGAAGAAGGAATTACAAAGTCTCAATGGAAAGGTTGCTGCTTTGAGTCGGTTCATTTCCAAAGCTACTGACAAATGCATTCCATTCTTTGATGCTCTGAAGAAAGGAAGAAAAAACTTTGAGTGGACTCCTGAATGTCAAAAAGCATTTGATGAGTTGATTCGTCGTATGGAAGTGCCTCCGATACTTTCAAAGCCCGACAGTGGTGAGGATCTCTTCATATATTTGGCAATTTCATCTCATGCTCTCAGTGCAGTGTTGGTACGGAAAGATGCAAGGATTCAACGCCCAGTCTATTATATCAGCAAAAGATTCACTGGGGCAGAGTTGAACTATTCAAGATTAGAAAAGCTTGCCTATTGTTTGTTGATCGCATCAAGAAAATTGAGGCCGTATTTCCAAGCTCATCCCATCAAAGTCCTCACTGATCAACCTCTAAAGAAAGTCCTATTCCGTCCTGATACTTCGGGCCGTCTTTTGAAATGGAATATTGAACTCAGCCAATATGACATCACTTACCATCCCTGAAAAGAAATCAACGGACAAGCTTTGGCAGATTTCATCGCAGAATGTACGGATAAGGGTGATAGTGAGGAAGAAGTCACTGATAGCATCTCAGTCCAATGGAAATTGTATGTCGATGGCGCGAGGAATGATTACTGTTCCCGAGCAAGGGTTGTCCTTGAAACCCCAGAAGGGCGATCACTATGTTATGCGCTGAGACTAGAATTCCCTTCGACAAACAATGAAGCTAAATATGAAGCTCTCATCGTTGGTTTAAGGATCGCTAAAGAACTAAACATCAAGGCATTACAGATCTTCAGTGATTCTCAACTTATTGTTTGCCAAGTCAGGAAGGAATTTCAAGCTAAAGGAGGGAATCTACCCGTCTATTTATCAAAAGCCTGGGAGCTCCTTCAAGATTTTGACCGTCATTCAATAAACCATATACCCCGAGAAGAGAACATGAAGGCGGATTCTCTCGCAAAGTATTCAAGTACTGGTGAAGCTCAACTATTGGGACTAATTCCCGTCGAAGTCTTGTCAGCTCCAAGCACAGATGAAATGGATGTTGATTGGATTATGAATGTATCCCAAGGTCAAGAATCATGGATGACTCCGATACTTGAATATTTGCTCAGTGGTTCTTTGCCAGAAAGTTCAAAAGAACGACAAAAGCTGATGAGGAAAGCCTCCAGATATATAGTTCAAGATGGTCGTTTGTACAGACGAGGATTTTCAATGCCATTACTCCGATGCGTGACAAAGGAAGAAGCAAAGACAATTCTGACTGAAGTACACGGAGGAGAATGTGGGGATCATACAGGTGGTCAAACTTTAGCAAAGAAATTCCTCCGTTATGGATACTTTTGGCCAGAAATTAATCAGGATGCAGCAGACTATTCCCGAAAGTGTGATAAATGCCAGAGATTCGCTAAAATTCCTAGGGCGCCTTCCACTGAGCTAACACAAATGGTCAGTCCATGGGCGTTTGCCATCTGGGGAATAGATCTCATTGGGCCTTTGCCGATTGCCAAATCGGGAATTAAATATGCTATCGTTGCTGTTGATTACTTCACTAAATGGGCTGAAGCCGAACCATTGGCTACTATTACCTCTAAGAAAATGATAAGTTTTGTGACTAAAAATATCATTTGCAGGTATGGTGTGCCTTAGAAGATAATCACAGACAATGGTACTCAGTTTGAAAGTGAGGAGTTCCAAGATTTCTGCAAACGATTCAAGATCCGAAAGAGCTTCTCAGTAGTGGCTCATCCGCATGCAAACGGGCAAGTGGAAGCAGTAAACAAAATAATCAAATCAACCATCAAAAAGCAGCTGGAAAAAGCAAAAGGTGGTTGGGTCGATAAGTTACCGCTTGCACTATGGGCATACAGAACCACCTACAAAACTGCGACTGGGCATACTCCATTTTCATTGGCATACGGATCGGAAGCGATGATTCCAGTGGAAACTGAAGTCCCCTCACACAGAAGGATCCATTTTGATCAAAATAAGAATGAAAAGTTGCAATTGGAAGCACTTGACCTCCTCGATGAAAGAAGAGAAGAGGCGACTTAGAATTGCAGCTCACCAGCAAAAAATAGCCAGGCACTTCAATTCCAAAGTTCGTCAGCGCAGCTTTGAAGTTAGGGACTTAGTCCTGAAGAGAATTATGACAGCCATAGGTGTGTTTGGGCCAAACTGGGAAGGGCCATATGTTATAGGCGCGAAACTCCTTGATGGCACATTCAAACTCACAACTGTCGAAGGAGAACCAATCCCAAGAGCTTGGAACAGCAATCATTTGCGTCCCTATTTTACTTGAAAACATTGCTGAAATGTTGTAAAAGAATTACGAATATATGATTCTTGTATTGAAAGCAATTGTAAAGCAAGTGAATAATGAAAAGCTATAAAGTGGATGTAGGCCCAGCTTTTGGCCGAACCACTATAAATCTTGTGTTCTCTACTGTTATAAACTGCTTTGTTTTATTTCGACATATAAAATACGTTAATTGTGTCACTAAAATGTCGATTTAATAATGCAGGCCATAAAAGCAAAGCTTACCCATCGCAAGACCAAGCGATCTCCGACATCACTCAGCAAGCAAACACTAAACCATTCAAAATTTCCATACTCAAATCCTACAAAAGAAGTGCTTCGAACAAAAGTTAGCAATGTGGATGGAAGTGGACCATTTCTAACTAACTGCAAATGTTTGAACAAACAAACAACCAGTTAAATAGCCTGTGTCTACCACCACCAACTCGCTTAACTATGAAGAATATTTCTTTGGATAAGGGAAATAATTGGCAACTAAAAAGGGATGACACTTGTGAAAGACAACGGAGATCGCCAACATGAATAGATGGCAAAGAGACATGGGCGAGCAAGCATCAAACAGAAAAAGACCTCTTCGGAGGCACAAGCCCTCTTCAGAGGCACAACTCTTCGGAGGATAAAGACCTCGAGCGGGCCTAGCCAGAAAAAGAGAGATCTTTCTCGATACAAAGTTGCGGACTGATCGGTCGATACACTCCCGTGAATCCGTCCAACCGAGAGAAAGAAACTCCAAACTTCCAGGCAAAAGCCCTACTCAGAGGCACACGTTTCACCGAGATTGAAATAAAACTTCCAAGTGTTGAAACGTGAAAAGCCCTCTTCGGAGGCCCATTTCACCACAGTTGAAATGCTAAAAGACCTCGAGCGGGCCAAACCAGAAAAAGAGAGATCTTTCTCGATACAAACTTGCGAACTGATCGGTCGATACACTCCCGTGAATCCGTCCAACCGAGAGAAAGAAACTCCAAACTTCCAGGCAGTAACCCTACTCAGAGGCACACATTTCACCATGATCGGTGATACACTCCCGTGAGACGAAATGTGAAAAGCCCTCTTCGGAGGCCCGCTTCCCAACGAACAGGGAAAATTAAAAGCCTCTCCCAAGGGGCAGAAACAAAAGACCTCTTCCCAGAGGCGGAATCAAACCAAAAGACCCTTTCCCAGGGGCACAATCAAACAAAAAACCTCTTCCCAGAGGTGCAATCAAGCAGAAAGACCTCTTCGGAGGCACACGTTTCACCGAGATTGAAATAAAACTTCCAAGTGTTGAAACGTGGAAAGCCCTCCTCGGAGGCACAACTCTTCGGAAGCACACGTTTCACCGAGATTTAAATAAAACTTCCAAGTGTTGAAACATGAAACAGCCCTCCTCAGAGGTACAACTTTCCAAAGAAGCATTTCGTCAGAAATGCAAAGCAAAGATCGAAAGCCCTCCACTGAGGCGTAATATAAAAAAATAAAAAAAAAGAAGCCCTCTTCAAAGGCACACTTTAACTCTCAAAGGAAGAATGATTCACCTATTCTGGAAAATACTCTTCCTCAAAAAGAAGTTAAAGTGCCCTTCAGAGGCCCACTTTACCACATAGAAGAATTCACTTGGTAAAAATGTGTGTATGCACAAAAGGAAAAGTGATATCTTCGAAGGATGAAGCGTAAAAACTCATATGGAGGGAGCTGTACTCTATTTTTAACGAAATAATATTCCTCCAAGTATGGAATAATTATTCTCCAGAAAATAAGAGTACAAGTCCCCTCAAAGTATAAAATATTGCAACGAGCTTATGGTATAGGGGAAACATGGTATAACTACATTGGTAAAAACTACGCTCAAACAACATACCACAAGCTCACTACAATATCATATAAAGAAACTTGTACAAAAACGAATAGTAAATGAATTCTTAAATACAGATAGAAGTTTGTACAAACAAAAAGAATCATTTTATTCAATACTGTCAAAATTTTGTACAGGTGCAGGTTTCAAAATAAAAAGAAAAAGAAAAGCGGAGGCCGGTACCCGCACAATCTCCGGCCAGTACATGCAAAAAGCAAAAAGTAAAGATAAATCGAAGCAGGATCCCTTACTTCTTCTTGCCACCACCCTTAGAGCCTTCACCTGACCTAATAGGCAGCTTTTCAGGACGGCTTGGGAGAGTCGGGGATGAAGGAGGAAGGGTTACTGCCGGATCAACTTTCGCTTCCTCCTCAGAAACAAGAATGTCTTTCCTTCTCTTCTTGGAAGTGACACGCTTCCTCCTCCTCCTTGAAGAAGACTCACTTCTCGGAGTAACAAGAGCAGATAATTTTATGTTATCAGAAGTGGTTCGCTCCGGAGACTCATTGCCTTCTCCAAGCCCTTCTCCCCCATGTTCTTGAGAAGCAATAGGATCATCTAAGCCATGAAGAGCTTCTATTTGCTCCTCTTGCGATCCGGGTTGAGAGGCGGACGGAGAAGTGACCTGGAGAACCGAAGGAGGAATAATTGGAGGAGGGGAAGTTTGAACAATGCTCGATGCTTTCTCTACAGAAGAAAAGAAGTTAAAGTCAGTAAAGAGAGGAGATAAAGGCTCATTGAGGTTCAGGAAATAGTCGAGAAGCTCATCGAACTCATAAGAAGCAAATGAGCAGTCTACTTGGGCAAGATTAACAGTAGAGTTACCTGGAGAAGTCGGCTTCCTGATATTAACCTCATAAGCCTGTGCTTCGGCGCTCTCTTCGCCTTCATCTCCACCCTGTGTGCTTGTGATCTCAGTGGTAACTTTAGCAGGGGATGGAGAATGAGAACTAGAGCCAATAATGTCGATTTCAGCCGAAGGAGAAGGCTGAATTGGAACAGTTGAAGTAGTTTTTCCTAAACGTTCCCCTTCTGCCATTTCAGCTCTTAATTTTGCAAGTCGTTCTTTTCCCTTGGCGAGAGAGGCGAGAGCGGCGCGAGCGTCGTCATCCAAGTAATGCTCCTCAAGAGCTAATTCGGCATAGCCAGCACCTTCACCGCCAAGCATGTCAAGTGCGGCCTCCCACACTTCAGCCAGAGTAACTTCATATTTGGGGCCTAGAAAGGCGAGACTACCGTGCCCCAAGATGCTGTGCAGGTAGAAGTCGAATAATGTCGAGCTAATGCTGGTCTTCGTTTCCTCATGAGATTCTTCAGCTGCAATTTTGCTGGTAATGGCCTCATCACGCTCTCTTTCAGCTTTGGAGAGTTGAAGCTTTAGCATTTGAATTTCCGCCTCCTGAGAGTTGACTTTCTCCCGTAACTCTGTAACCTCAGCACGATACCTTCCCGTTGTTTTCTGCTCAGCTTCAAGTTGTGCCTCGGCATATCGCTGAGCGACGTGAGCATCGCAAACTTGCTTTTGAAGTACTTCTTCTTTTTGAGTATATGAGGTAGAAGAAGTAGCAAGCTCTTGTTTAAGTTCCTCAACTTTCGCTTCAAGCTCTTCATTGTAAGTAGTGATGCTCCTCATTTCGGTATCATGCTGCTCAAGAACCTTCTGCCATTCGGCCTTATCATTCTCCATAGTAAGCATGGCCTCTATATTCGCACGGTTGACCCTTTGAAGCTCGTCAACAAGCTTTTGCCAGTTCGACATCCTTTCAATATCAAGCCTGACGGCATCGAGATTTCGCAGCATGGCAGGCTTGTCAATAGGGACCAAGTCAAGATCGAACCGCACTCCCTTCAGGCACCAGTGCGGGAACCGGCTTTGCAGAGTAGCCGGGCCTGATCCAACTTGGAATTTAGGCCTGCTGATTATTGTCTGAATGTCTGTCTTCCCGAGAGCAGGAGAGTCAGAAGGAATGTCAAGTGAGATGGGGGCAGTGACCTTCTCAGGAGTTGTAGAAGCATGCTTTTCACCATGCCGGGCATGCTTTCTTGGGTCCTCAACTATGTGGCTTTTTCCCCGATCATCATGAGACTTTCTCTTGTGAGAATCGTCACCTCTCTAGGAAGAATCATGGTGCTCCTCCCTTTCTTTTCTCTCATAACGCTCTTCTTGAGCCCTCCTCTCCTGAGCTTTTCGGGCGGCTCTCTCTTCATCGGTTTCTCTGTGAACGGGAAGGTAGCGCCTATAATCATATTGACTACGCCTCCCGTAGCGCTGAAAGTCGTCATAGTAAGAGCCGCTGCGTCCCATCGGAGAATCTGAAATAAAAAAAAGAGACAAGTCTTAAAAGTCTTCAGAGAAAAGAAGTGTAACTGTAGAATCTTCAAAGTACAAGGAATTAGGTGTATGAAAATGCCAAAAGATTTTAAGTGTGTGTGATGTGCAAACTACGCGCATCAAACTACGAACCACTCTTCAATTGCGGAGTAGCCGTGGGGATAGTAGTTAACGTCAACTCTTGGGTCGACGGAGCTTGTTGCAAAGAAGAAGTCGCTTCCACTACTGAAGAAGAAACCATTGTAGTGACAGGGTCGTCTTTAAAGATCTCCTGTGAGGTGGCGAAGAGATCGCTCAACCCTTCGAAAGTGTCATCCCCGCTCTGCCTGACAGGGCTTGTTTTCCCGGCTTCTTCGCTAGACTTCTGTAAACGTTGGGGAGATCCCTGAGGATCTTCTTCCTCAATAACTGGGGCAAGTGTGAATTTTCCAGATGACCCCGCAACATCGACAATAGTAGAGCACTTCACCAAAGAAATCTCAGGAGCAGGTTCTTTTGGTACGGGTTCGTCAGAAGAAACCGAGGCATCCAATGCTCTAGCCGGGGAGTCTGGGTCCTCATGAGGATGTGTAGAACGAGAAATGTGTAAAAGCCCTTACTGATGCAAAAATTCATCCCTCAACAAAAATTTTATACTTCTCTCTTCTGCGGCCATAGCACTTAATCTTTCAAAAACTTGCTTATGGCTTGGATCTCTAGAAGGGAGAGGAAGTGCTGAAAAGAGCAAAGAATGAAATTAGCAATTGGTAATTCAGATCTCAAAAAGTCTGGGAATGGAGAAAATAGAAACAGGTAATCTTACTTCCTACTCTCCAGATGGCATAAAACCCTGGGGGGCAGCGAGCAAAGAAAAACTGATTCAAAAATCGATGAACACTTTCGGTAAGATCAGAAATAAGCTTGCGGTTTCTAGCGCTTCTCACGATAATAAGGGAAGGATGGTCTTTACTCTTTGCAAACGAGCATAAGTAGCGAATTTCTTCAAAACTCGACAAGCGATCAAGAGTTCTCCTAAACAAGACACACAACCCCATCAAGATGGCATAGCCATTAGGATGAAGTTGGAATGGAGAGATTGTCAACCGAAGGAGAAGGGTTCGACGGAAGTCGTTAAAAGGAGGAATCTCCCCGCTTAAGCACATTTGACGATTGACTGCGACAAAACCATGAGGAGGGCTGTCGGCAGTATCATTTGGTCCGGGTAGTAGAGCATCATTTTCAGCAAAGCCAAACTGAGTGCGTAGCTGAATAAACGCTCTCGGACTTAAGATAGTCGAAGTTCTCTCTGGAGGGTTCTCTACGGGAATAGCTATCAGAAAGGTCTCTTCAGCTTGAGCTACCCCTTCTTCTTCTTGATGGGAAGTCATTCTACACAAACAACTGGATATTCAAACGAAGGTGCACGTTTCCTAAAGTGTGTGGAGTGTTGTGTAAAATCAATCAAGCAATGAGCAAATGTAACTGGAATAAAAACTAGCAAGTATTTGTCAGTTATAAAGTCCAGGGTACTTTGTTTTAATATGCAAGTGTAATGTTGATGCAAACAAATCAGTTCAAGTTAGCGATGCTTTGCATTAATACTTCACTTTAGTTGATTGGTTCACAGCATTTCATACAATGTGTTTAAGTTGATTACTTTATGTCGACTAATCTGTCATTTGATATGGGCAGTCAATGGCAGTATATTCGCCTTGGTTTTTTGTGATTGTTGTTTTCAGCAGGTTGTTAGCCCATGAGTTAATGTGGTCTGCGAAATAAGGCAGCAAAGTTGAAACAATCCAGAATTTAAGCAGTTCAGTACAATAGATCAAGTTAAGAATTCAAATTGGAACTATGCTTTTAAGTGAGAATTCAAGTTGGGCATCCAAGTATTAACTCGGCCACGGTTTAAAGGTTAACTCGGCCACGGTTTAAGGGTTGGATCGGCAGAAGACTAGGTCTGCAGTTTTTCCCCAGGGGTTAACTCGGCCACGGTTTAAGGGTTGGATCGGCAGAAGATTAGGTCGGCAGTTTTTCCCAAGGGTTAACTCGGCCACGATTTAAGGATTAGGTCGGCCAAAGGTTAGGTCACCCAAAATCACTGGGTCGCATCCAAGGCAGTATCTCACTCAACCCGATAACCCGTTAACTTCCAGTAACAACAGAATCCACCATCTTCTCAAGAAAAACCCAAAAACTGATCCAAATCACCACAGAGCTACCATAAACCTAGCACAATGCTATAATCCTATGAATCGCAATGACGACATTGTCAATAACGATTGAAATCAATTGCAACTTAACTCGAGAGCCATGCAAGGCGTGCAAAGGCGATTTGGGGTCAGAAGGTAAAGGTTCGTGTTTCAATAATAGTCGCGATTGAATAAGGGACCAAATTCACTTACGTGGGATAATAGTAAGATGGATTGTTGGTCGATTAACTTGGATTCGCCTTTGGGAACTCGAAAAGTCTCTCATGGCAGAAAAGGATGTGGGAGCAGTTGATGAGGAGGAAGAAAACGAGCTAACGCTTATATAGGGCAGAAGCAAATAGATGTGCAGATTAAGCCATCTCTTAGGTCGCCCGCGACTTAGTAAAGTTTGGTCGAAGCACACGACCTACGACCTAGGCGTGTACTTCGAGGGGCAAGTGTTATTTCCTCTTTTCCAGCGACCTAAATATGGACGACCTAACGGCTTAACGACTTAACAGTTTAAGAGATTTGACCGATTTAAGGCTGAACAGTTGCCGACCTAATACTTTAAAAAGGATGCCGACCTAACAGGCTTGAGAGGAATGCCGACCTAAGGACTAAAAGGATACCGACTTAAGGCCTAAAAAGGATACCGACCTAACAGGCTTGAGAGGAATGCCGACCTAAGGACTAAGGGGATACGGACCTAAGACCCAAAAGGATACCGACTTAAGGCCTAAAAAGGATACCGACCTAACAGGCTAAAAAGGATGCCGACCTAATGCTTTAACAAGATCGCCGACTCAACTGCCTAAGATAGCTACCGATCTAAGATAGCTACCGATCTAAGACAGCTACCGACCTAAGTCACAACCGACCTATGACCTATATTAAGTCGTTCACGACCTAAGCAAAGGAATACAAGTTCAATGCGGCTACTTGGCACAGTGGCCTCTTAACTCGTACACGATTCAGGACTTGGGTTATTATCTGAAGGGAACAAGCTTATCAGTTAGCTCGTACATGACTCACGACCTAGCTTGAGTCGTCTACGACCTAAAGCTACTGGGTGAAGGTTCAATGCCGCATGAAGAGGACCAGTTGACTCATTTGCGACTTAGATGTTGACTCGTGGGCGACTTAGGACTTGTACAAATGAACTCTTGTGAAGCCATGGAAGGGCCAGATTAGTCGGCCACGACTCACCTTAGACCGGTCGCGACTTACGACCTAAAGGGGGGGATTTCCCTATAAATACCAACCTACCTCAAGCATGAAGGGGACTTTTGGCCGACCTCTTTAAGCGCCGATACTCTGCTGAATTCTCGACTCACCCGACACTTCAAGTACGAAAGGCATCTCAACTAACTTCGAGAGGAAATCTAACGCAATCTACATGGATTTAAAGAATTCTTCTGCATCAAAGTTCTAGTTGTTTGTCTCAACGAAATTGTAATTGAAGATTGTTGTAAAGTTGTAGTCGATTCAGTAATAAAGAGAATTAAAGTAGACGTAGGCTTACCCTAAGCCGAACCACTATAAAAACTGTTGTTTTTTCTGCTTTCTCTGTGATTTCTCTACTTGTTTTTAGTTCCCGTGTTCACGGGTGGTGCTTTCGCTCAACTTCAATCTACACCGGGGTGTTAGCGTTCGATTTTCAGCGTTAACATCATGTATACACAACACTCATGTTGCCCACAATCTGATTAAAATAATAATAATTTTTTTCAAAAAATTAAATATAATATTATTTAGTTGATTTTAATTATGTAAATTATTGCATGATATGTGTATGCTTTATAAACTATGACTTGAATTTAGAAAGAATTTTATTTATGTATAATAATAGAGCATTACTTGGAGTAGCATATTTTTTGTGAAATTTGTTATTAATTATATATATATATACACAAAAACATATATATATACATACATACATATATATATATATATATATCTGTATGTGTCTCTATGTAGTTATTTACATGTTCGTACTTTTATATGAATATACTGAAATTTATCACACATTTATTTTCTTTTAAGTTTTGAAAAGAAAAGGTTGTATTAAATGAGGTTAATGATCGTATTAATTGCACATTAATTTTCTTCCTTTAATATAATACATTGCCCCTTTATTTCAAATAACTTCTTCATATCCTCTTGATTAGTGTTCATATAAACCTAGGTATTTTCTTTTATATAAATATATTTTATTTTATAAAATTTATCGCACATTTATTTTCTTTTAAGTTTTGAAAAGAAAAGGTGCTATTAAATGAGATCAATAACTGTATTAATTGCACAATAATTTTCTTACTCTAATAATAAATTGCCCTCCAATTCAAATAACTTCTTCATATCACCTTAATTGGATTTATATAAGATTAGGTTTTTTATTATATATAAACATTTTATAAAATTTGTCACACATTAATTTTCCTTTTAAGTTTTGAAAAGAAAAGGTAGTAATAAATGAGATTAATGATAATATTAGTCACATATTAATTTTCTTCCTTTAATAATACATTATACCTTCACTTCAAATAAGTTCTTTATATTACCTTAATTATTTTATATAAACTTACATGTATGTATGTATGTATGCATATGTATATGTATCTATATGTGTATGTGTATGTGTATGTGTATGTGTATGTGTATGTGTACGTATTATATGTGTATATATATATATTATTTAAAGTTAATATATTTTTTCACATATGTACTCATATACATACATGGCATTGTTACAATACTGACGCACTTATACATACATTTAGACGATATAACTGAATGCAAGAGGCGTTAACATATCTATTGCGGTAAAAATCTCAGCATCTATATACGGGCATGTTAGACCATGCATACATTATTATGTTGTATGTGCACATTTACACATATGTGTATATGATATAAATATTCAAAATATAATACAAAATAAATCAAAGTAAAACTTTATTTCTGAAACAAAACAAAATATTGGTTTTCTTTAAATTAAATTTAAAAAAGTTTTTGATGGATTTAGACTACACTGGCACATTAAAGATCATGTAACATCCCGCCTTTTCACACGCTTTAATCGACACACGTGCCAATTCAAACCATACGGAAGGGCGGATTGTTATGGGGTAAATAAGAAAACGAGAAAGAATGAAAAAACAGAATCTCACAGCGGAAGGATAGAATATAATAATAAATATACAGTTCATAAAACTGTTTACAATTATTTGATTCTTCTTTATACAATAAATATCAGAGCTCACATACCAATAATATTAATGCAGCGGAATATAGTGTGGTGGAACCATATAATATATAATAATAATAGTAATGAAATCTTCGTCTTCTTCCTCCAGAAAAATCTTCAAATCCTGAAACGCTCGGACTGACCTGAGCGAATTGAAAAGACAAAACACTCGAGTCAGAACTAAAAGATCTTATGTAAGTTGAATTAACAGAAATGAATATGAGTGTAGTAACTCAAGAGATGCTCGGGATTTACATCTCCTAAGGATCCGTTAAACTATTTACTATGTAGTATATTGCGCTATTATAATAGTGTCTAATTGTAAAGTAAACTTACTTTTAAATAGCGTTAAAGGGTTACCCATATAGCCCTTAACACAAAATATATTCCCATAGTCTATACAGTACCGTAATCTCCCCCGTACTGGGCATCGTCAGAGGGCACTCCATAGGTATGGTACAAAACAAAATCGTATAAGGCGCGCTAGGGTAGGTGACACGGCACAACTAGGCAATGCCAGGGTAGATATACCAATTGCTATCCGGGCTGGTGGTAACGCATAGCCGCAGCTACCGCCCACCTCGAAAAAACTCCTCCAAAATCAAGAAAAATAAGGATGGCCATCGAATCAATCCACAATCAGAGTATAGTATCGAAGAGAAGTGTCCGATAAAGGGCGCTAACCCCCTTGGCCCGAGAATCGCTCCTGTTTTAGCTACCTTACGCCAACTCACGGGAGTCGGGTCCACGTATTTACCTTAAAGGAAACGCTGCCATCATCCTACTTCATTCTGGAATCTCCACCGCGTACACGGTTGTTAAAGTGGTTTTCGGAGTTGGAAGAGAGTATGACAACTTCTGATCCCGGTCTCTTCAACAACCAAACGTTATTATAACACCGCGGTCTTATCAAAATAGTTTTACTTTCAAACCAAAATATATACCCATTTCAAACCCATATAATACGGTACCATTTTTCGTTTTAAAAACCAAATAAATTTGATATCATTTATAAACCCAAATCAGTATAATATCATCTTTATTTCACATATATCTTTTCCAAAATCATACTGCTTTAAAATTTATAATATCTGAAACCCAAACATTTGAATTATAACTTTCAAAACATAATACTTCGAAATTCATAGCTTTAAAACCATAAATTTCAAAACTTAAATGGTTTGGATATTCAACAGTATATAAAATAAAACAGTTGAATTTAAAATTTCTTTATAAAGTAAATAATTTCCACGCCTTTACAATTTTATTTACTTTAAATTCAGTCTAAACCCATAACCTTTAGATTCACTTTCAGTTTGAATAAAAACACTTCGATTTCAATATTTTCGAACTTTGAGTATTTAATAAATTTCAAAACTAAGGTTGGGAATTTCTATTCAACAATTCATTGTCCTACTATTTAGTTTTGAAACGTTTACATAATAGATCCATAACCATTTAAAATAAAACCCAATTTATTAACACTAAATATTTCCTTCCATTTATTTATACTAGAATTATTCATTTAATTCATCTTGAATAAAAATCCAGTTATAAATATCATACCTTTAAAATTTCCAAGATTAATAAGTTTACACCAACTTGTGGAGTTGAATTTTTAAATAAGCCCAATTCTAAATAAATTTCCAATTTAATTTCCAATCTTAATTGATTTGAACTATTTAAAACTCTCTATATATATATATAATATCTTAAACCTGTACTTGATCATAAATATAAATTATCAAACTCCATTTTTTAACTTATTTATTTCCATTTAATAAATTCATACATAGCTTAAATTCAATAATTTAACTATATATGTATATATAAAATAAGATTTTATATAAGATCAAAATTAATATTTATTAAACCGCACCCTATCCAAACCATAGAAATCATTTCAAAAATAATTTTATATATATACCGCGGTGCTTGTATATAATTTTCTATCCTATGGTCAAGTGCTACGGATATTTGTCATTTCAATCCGCAAATTTAAAAATAAAAAAAATGCGGTTGTATATCATTTCAAACCGCAATCCCGAATGAAATGAGAATGCATAATACCTTGCAGTTTATATAATATAGAACACACCATCCATTCACCCAATATCAATCATCAACCAATTTTATTTCAATCATCATCAATTTAAACAAACATCAATAGAGCATATAAAATATAATAGGTATCAACGAACAGTTTATATTCAAAATAAATAAATAAATAAATAAATAACTGTTTAACTAGCAGTTTATATGCAAAATAAATAAATTTTAACTGTCAATTTATATGCAATAATAAAATTAATTAACAGTTAAATTAATTAAATGCGATTTAACTGAGATGATGAAAAAAATATGCAAAACAGTCATAAATATAATTCTACTCATATCTTAAATCAATTTAACAAACATAAGAAAACTTAGAAGTTGTGAGTGGGTCAAAACACTCACCTTTTGAATTTAAATTGAATCTAAATTCAATTTAAACCCTAAAATTTGATAGTCTCCAAATCCTCCCAAATAAACGCCAAAATGTCTGGAATTCCGATACAATCCTAGCAAAAAAAACCGTGCGTGAATCCGAGCTCGTACGCAAAACTTATGAAATTTTGAAAATTGGAAAATTCTGGTCCTGTGTCGACTTCGGGTTCGACTTCGGTGCGCCGCCTCAAATCCCCGGTGCTTGCTTGGAGTTTTTGCCAAAACGACCCGGAGCGACCCGAGTCATTTTCTTCCTGACCCGAAGTAGATACAGCGTTTTTTCCTCTGAAACTCGAAGCGTGACTCGAAGAGGCTGCAGATCTGAAATATTTTTTTTTTTGAAATTGAAATTGAAATTAATTTTTGGAATTTGGGAATTAGGTTTTTTTCTGCCATTGGAATGAGGAGTCGAGAAGGAGATGTACATATAGACAAATGAAAATAAGGAGTGGCTAGGGTTTATAACGGGTTATATATAGAAAGGCTGAAAAATAATAGATGGATCAGATTGGTATACGCGTTGAACGCTAAATGGCCTGAAAAGCCCGTTTCTACTCCGGAACGAAATTGGGTCAACCTATATATCAAAATATATGTTTAAAAATATTTTAAACGCAATGGAAAAGGTTTCAGGTTCAAATTATGTTGTATGAAGAAGTTATGCTAAAATAAATATTTTCAAATCGATTTCAATTGATTTTCAATTGCATAAATTTCAAGGCGTTTCGAGTCCGTATGATCAAACGACAAGTCCGATCGCTACGAAACTTGAAACACTATTATAATTCACCGTTACGGATCCGATGAAACTTGTTTCGTCGAAATCCGAGTCAGTGGCCAAAATGGCTATTTTTCCATTAATTAAATAAATTTAAAATAAATTAATTAAATCAAATTTCGCGTTAAAATTCTGAAATCTGAAATCTTTATCACTTTATAATTCTCAGACATTTACAATGATTTAACAATTTTTAAATGTAAATTTATTAAAGATTAATCAATATAAATCTTCAATTTCATAGAATTCAAATAAATAAACAAATCTTGTACAATCTTTTCATTTACCAATAGTCATATTATAAATGGAATTTACATTACCTTCAATTATTAATTATTATCAGTTTAGATCTTAACATTTGTTCCATAAATTTTATTTGCCTTGAATTAGTTACTGCATTTATCTAATTCCAATTTCGTAACCGCATTCAATCCATTAACTGGTATTGCATTGACATTTAACTTATTAGCTTATATCAACACTATTGTCATTAATTGCAAATGGATTACCAAATTTAGTCACTACCCTAAATAACTAACGTAAATTAATCTCCATTTGTTCCACTGATTTAACTTTTATTCAATTAAGTAATGATTCCCTCAGTTAGCAATAACGAACATTTTCTTTATTTGTATTGCAAATAATTCAAAATTCAATTCCTAATTCTTAATATCCTCTAAATTACAACTTACAAACATGGTATTAATCATCATTTACGTACCTCTAATTATTTTAATTTACATTAACATAATAAATAAATTACCTTTAATGAAATCTATCCCCCAATTTATTATATGCAATAAATTTTGACCTTACAACAGTTTCAATAAATTATTTATATTTATTGCGATCGAATACCAAAATTTATTTAACACATGAAATAAATAAACAATCTATATTCATTGTCACCTATTTTCTTTTAAATTCAGTTATAAGCCTGTTACTTACCAACTAGGTTATAATAACACTAATTTTTTTATTCCACTGCTATATATGATATATTTGCATCACATACTTGAATTTTTCAATTTCACCTTAATTCCAATTCACGGTAGTATAACTTCTTACTATAAACCCATTTATAATTTGCATACCAATTAATTAGTTTCAACTAAATAGATTGATTCAATTCAACTCTTTTATTAAGTCTATATAAATCAATATACTATTTCATTGGTAAATATTTATTTCAATTATTCCTTTATTACTTACAAATCTTATTTCATTCATGAATGCCATCATTTATCAATTATTACATAATTTCATTAATTTACATTCAGTTACAACTAAATTAATACACTGATTTCATTTGTAAATTAAATGCTTACAATTTATAAGCTTTCATTCCAAACAATATTTCAATTTCTACCGGACATTGATTTAATTCAATTTACTATTTAATATTATTAATTCATTAACTAAATTCACTACTTACCTTTGTTCTCTTATATGCAACTCTTAGCCTAGTATAACAATTTACATCACTTCAATTTATTCGTCATTTTGTTTCAACTGTAAATACTTAGCCTTATATTTCCATGGTTTCATTTCATTCTTAGCATTTGCTTCATTATTAATTATAAAATCTTTATTTCTTTTAAATTACATTTACGTAGATCTTATTAAAATGACAAATTTAATTAACGAAAATTACGGGTCGTTACAGATCCAATAGTGAATGTTTTTTTGAAATTTACACATTTCTTTCGCTGCACGCTAACCGGGTTCCAACTGTGTATACATCTTTTTGATGGTGACTGCATGTAGATAATGGCACCTATATATACATACATATTTATGTACATATATGTATGTATATATTGATGTTCCGTTTGCGTTGCATAAAATAGAGCATAAATGTAATGCCCCAGCCCCATGCTATTAGAGGGAGGTTACCATCCGAAAGCATAGAGTAAATGACACGATAGGGGATCTCTCGTGTGTACTCCCTTGTTTCAACAAGAATACATAATATCGTATACATATTCTCTGCAAAACATGTATCTCGTCTTGGTACAAAGCAATATACACTAGTTTCCTAGAGCAAACAATATAGAGATAGGATTATATATACATACACACACATATATACATATGTGTATATATGTATACACATATATATATATATATGTATGTATGTATACATATGAACATATATACATACATAGCGGGCTGGCCCAATTCCAATAGTGCATGCATCTTTTTAATCGTGACTGTAATTAGACAATGGCATACATACATACATCATATATATATATATATATCTGTGTGTGTATGTGTACAATCCTATCTTTATATTGTTCACCCGAAGTGACTTGTGTATATTGCCAAGATGAGATACGTGTTTTGTAGAGAATCTTGTATATGATATTACGTATTCTTGTTGGAAGAAGGGAGTATATAAGACAAATCTTATCTATTATGCCATTTACTCATATATGTCTATTTAATTTCATTTTTTCTCAAATTGAACATGATAGTTATCATATTTTTTGTATCTAGGACTTCTTTGTTGTTTCTCCATTTAAAACTCGCATATGTCTATTTAATTTCATTTTTTCTCAAACATTCTAAACCTCTATATGATTCACTTTTACACGTTGAGATCAATATCAAGGATACTATATGAAAACATTTGATTTATCCAACCCAAATTAGATATTAAAGATATCTCAAAAAATCAATTTTTATTTTTACTTCTAACCTTTTTATTGTTTGTGTTAACTTGCACATTTTTCGTTCAAAATTCATTAGAGCCTATTTTATTTTGATATTTTAACAATCACACTAACTGTCCTATATAATCCTTTTTGTGTAATCCAATAATAATAATAATATTTCTTAACATTATTTTTTGACTTTTTTCCCCGTAATTTTATTGAATTATTATGTTACTTTATTTTTTCAAAATCATGTATGCTGATTTCATTTTATTATTTTTGGTCATACTAGCCATGTATTATGTTACCACCAATTCTCACTTCAACCTTGTCGAAACCAAAATGAATATAAGAGGATGAAGAACAAGATATGATAGCACCAGTAAAGCCTTTCGATGGAGTCAAAGGGATGCTACAGCCAAAAGTTAGATAGCTATAAGCTTTTGAAGGGGTCAAAGGGGTCAAAAGCTCCCTTTTACTTCAAATTGCCCCTTTTGAAACAGATGCTTTCGCCTACATGAAAATGTTTCAAGTGGAGGGACACCTTTCAAAGGCAGCAAATAACAACCACTCACATAAGCACCAACCTTTCGTAAGCGAATGTTTTTCCTTCATTTAAATTACTCAGAAAGATGCTTTGTTGGAAAAACCCCTTCGACAACATAACTAAGCCTTTCGAACCGGTCGAACCCTTTCACAACTAAGAGGGGTTCTGAATCAAGCTGCAAGTATGTTTATGGAAGTTATCTTCCGCGTTGAAACCCCTCAACATTTCAACAACTTTGAAACCCCAAAGAATTACCCGATGATAGAGTCAAAATCTCAAGCCTCTTCTTTCTTGCAGCAACAAAGCAACACAAGGTGAAAAGGCACACCTATCTCTGTCGATGAAGGCAAAGGCATTCAAATCCATTCCAATG
This sequence comes from Allium cepa, assembly GCA_030765085.1. Classification (NCBI taxonomy): domain Eukaryota; kingdom Viridiplantae; phylum Streptophyta; class Magnoliopsida; order Asparagales; family Amaryllidaceae; genus Allium; species Allium cepa. Next base: position 758,006,448 of record CM060937.1, on the reverse strand, counting down.
TAATGTTGAAGGATGCGCAAAGGTTAAAGGTGATGAAAGGTCTACAAGGCCTGTGACAACCAGAATTTTTGGGCATCTGATAATTGGTAATTATCACATTTCAACTGTTAAACATTGATATATTTGTTAACAAATAAAATTTTGCTAATAAATGGATTTGGGAACTATATTAAATATTGGATTATATTGTCTGAAATTTATAAATTGTATAGTGAATTAACAAATCTCATAAATATATAAATTTAAAACTATGTGCTGTTGAAAATTTTAAGTGATTTAGAAATTTTATTTTGAGATTGAAAAAAAAAATATGAAACAAGATTTAATAATAAGCCTTAATATATATATGAATCTAGAAATAAAACATGTGTAATATTATAGACATAAGGTTCATACTTTCTTTAATATAAATATCAAACATGAAATATGAATATAATATAAAAACACATATAAGTAAATTGGATTTTTAATTGGATTTAAAGAATTGAATTTGAACTTGAAATTTTAGAAGGAAATATATCTTAAATATATTTTGGTTTAAATTAATTTGGTTCAAACATAAGTTATTTATAAACGAATATTTACATAAATTCACATTTATGTATATATTAAAAATTTAAGGCTCGTTTATAAAAGACAAACATTAAATACATTGAAATGTATTACATAAAAATATATATGAACTTAAATAATTTAAGTTTAAACACTTGTATACATATGGGGGCTTGGTTTCAACATTAGTAAATCATGAAGCACATAAGTTAACATGTGGCAATCTCATTTCTTTAAAAAAAAAAAAAGGAAAACAAAGTTTTTACTCCTTCATCTCCAAAGTTAGGAAACAGAAGGAGAAAAGAAAAAAAAAATCTGGAAATCAAATTTACTGAAGCTAACAAAGGATCAACTTAGCTTTTAATCAAATTCGAATGCAAATTCAAGATCAGTAATAATTCATGTAGCATGTCAAGTTCCAGTTCACAAAGCAAAATCTGTTCAGGCTTCATGAACCCTGCTCTCTGTTGACAGACAGGTGAGTAACTGCTACACCTTTAATGTTGAAGTTGATAAATGTGATAGATATTGAAATAATTTTGCAAGATTGAGAGTGCATGTCAAAAATATGTAGATGATTTGAACATATCTGACTGTTCATATAGATACAGACTTCTATTTGGTTACAGATTTGCAGAATTTTTCCTTTGATCAAACGTTAAATAAGTAAGCACTTATATTAAAAGACTTAAGGAAATAAAAGATGTGCATGCGTATTTTTGTGATGATGTTTGTATTGCATGTATATATATATAAGCAAAATCTTTGAATTTATGTTGTGTTGAATTGTGCATGTTTGGCCTAATTGGATCATCTCTGTTTTAAAATTTACAGAGTAAAATTTAATCAAAATTCAAATTTTCCAAAGAATAATCTCTGATAAGCTTGTGTTTCAAACAAAAGATGATTGATTTAAGTATAATTTAGTTATTTAAATTCAAATAAGATGAATTAAGTTTAAAAATTCTGGAAGGGGAAAAAATAACAGTGAAAACCTTAAATTGGGATAAAATCAAGTATTATGATTTGTTGTTTCAATTTTATAACTTAAATAAGCTCTGGATAACATGATTTTTAAGATGAAAATCATAGTTTTTAGAAAGGTGATTTTTGAGATATTCAAGGTTAATGGGTTTCGACATATTTGTCGATTTTCGATGATTGGCGTCGAGTTTTGCGTTGAATTTTGGATTGGAGGTGGCCGATGGTTTGGGGATTTCAGGAAAATGGAGTTGAATTTTATTATTGGCCGTGGTGGTGGGAGATTGACGAAGTAGGGTTTCGAATGGTTTTTTTATGAAGTCAGAATTTCCACCACCGTGGCGTCATTGGGTGATCGAGCTTCATGAGAAGTGGGGAAATGGTAGCGTGAAGGCTATCAAGCGTGGGACCAGAGTTTCTGATGGTATGGTGGTCGGCGTCGGAGGTTTGAATCAGTTGTGGTTGATGGAGTTGTTTCCAGTTTGGTCTTGGGAGCTCAAATATGATTTGGGCTTGCGACGATTTCTGGATAGGTGGAATTGTTAGAGGAGGCAATCGATGACTTGCTGGGGGTGGAGAGGATTGCCGAAGTGCCGCCATGGCCATGTGCACGTGCACATGTACGTAGTTGAGGCTGGTTTGTGCTTTGAGTTTTAGCGATGGTGAAGACGTGAGAAGCTCGGGTTACTGTTCGAAGTTTACGCGTGAGAATCTCGAAGCGGTGGAGGATTGTGATACTCGAAGTGTTCGAGTCCGGTTGCGAGATTTGCTTGAGGACGTACTCGAGAGAAATGAAGGAAGAACTCGAGTGTGGCATCGGCTATGAGAATGGGTTTTTGTATGAATGACTGTTTTAGTTTTAAACTAAGTAAATGAGAAGGAAGGGGAAGGTTTGAGCTCGGGTTGGAGACTGAGTAACCCTATGTTATCTCGGGTATTTATATTAGTTTTTAATTTAATAAAGGAAGGATTTAAAATTGTAAATAAATGATTTTCTTGATTTAAGAAAGGGTAAGTTTTGTTTTAGCCTAAAAGTATCAAGATAAATTATTTATCTTAAAAAGTAATTAAGGACTTGAATAATTATTGATTAATTAAATTAATGAAGTCATAAAAGAGAAATCAATTAATTAATGATTTCTGGATCAATTTAATTACTGTTAATGATTAAAGAATTATTGGTTATTGTAAATAATCTAATTAGATAAAGAAATTCTTCCTTAATTAAGATCTTTTAAAACATAAGAGGTTAAGAAATTATTTGATTAATTTTGAATGATTAGTTAAATAATTAATTAAAGAAATTAATTAGTGATAAATTAATATAATCACATGTGGATAAATTAATATAATAACTTGGAGAAGTAATTAAGAAATAATTACTAAATGTAATAAGGTAAAAAGTAATTATTAGATAAGAAATTTTAGGATCATTACTTTATGAAGTAATTAAACGGAAGTGATTAAGGGTTAATCACTTAGTGTTATTAATTAAAGGATTAATTAATTAATAAAATTAATTAATTGGTTAAGGTTAATTTATTATTACTTGACAAGGTAATTAATTAAATATATATATATATAATGTAACTAATGAAGGTAATTAATGGTTGACTACCGTAAATGGTTAAGAATAATTAATTATGTAAATAAAAGGATAATTACTTTATGTAATTGAAAATAATTTAATCAAGTATGATTAATTAAAGAATGACCAATTGAGTTGTTTGTAACTAATGGAGATTTCAGTAATTAATTTAATTAATCATAAGTGGTGAGACTAATTTATTTTGATTAAGAATGATTGAAAAATATTGTATGCCTTAGATTGATTGATATCTTGGATATGTATTATGAGATGCTATGTGATGTGTTATGATTGAATTTAAACTGAGATAATGTGGTTTTTCATTTATGATGAATTACTGAGACATCCTGTATTTAAAAGCTGAATTTTATTTCACTTGGATAATTTAAGTTAAGATAACTTTGGGTTCGAAGAGACTGGAGTCGGGTATTAGTAAATACCCGAAACCACTTCGATCCTTTGTAGATTGGTATGTGAAATCAATAAGCTGGTTTGAAATGATTTAAGTAAATTTGACCATTTAATCTAAGTTTGGCACTTGGGAATTGATATGTGAAATGGTTGATGTCTAAAATAACTGGTGAAGTGTAAGTTGATATAAGTTACCCCGGGTTCATATAAATGGTATGCTTTTGTATTCCAAGTTAGATGAGTTTACTCACGCTGGTTTCCAGCCTGACCCGGGTGTTACTTTGATGTAATGCTCGGGTCAGACCGAGTATTACAGATTTTCAGGTAAGGACGTTCTGGAGCTCAGGAGGCGAGCTGGATGGCAGGGACGTATAGAGAGTATCCACTGTGATATTGTAGTATCTGGACATGATTGTTTTGTCCAAAGTTTATGTAACTCTGATGTGTTTTAAATGTAAATTAACAACTATTGTTTTCTTTGTATAACTGTTATTATGTGATATTTTATTTTATCCGCTGCGAATGTGAGATTCTGAGTTTGAGTTTTCTGTTCTTCTTCTTTTTTTTCTTCTTTTCTCTAACTATCTGAAAATTTCGGGTTCGGAATTTTCGGGTCATTACAATTGGTATCAGAGCTGAAGGTTAAGCGAGAACCTTGGCTCTGGTGGGATTGCTCATAAAGGATAGGGTTAAAATTTTTTTAATGATTTCAAAAGTAATTGAATCTTATATAAGAAATAAATTATCTATTATATAAAGGAAATTGGTTGTAGTATTAATTAAATTAAATGTAATAGTAAGAATTAAGTGATAATAGAATTACAACCAAATTGAAATTAAATTAAAGATAAGTTTGAAATGGATTCAAACTAAAATTGAAATCTTGAATTGGAAAAGAGTTTTAGAATTAGATAATTATAATTGGAAATGATAAATAAAGAGGGAGTTACTTAATGAAGTAACTAGAGATAAGTAATTTAAGGGACAATTACTTAATGAAGGTAATTAAGAAATAAGTTAATTACCGAATGTGATTAATTGTAATTAATTAATGACGTAATTAATTTAAAGAAACAATAAATAATATTATTTAATGCATTTGAATGGAATGGTCCTATTTCAAACTACTTTGAATATGATCTTATTTAAAAAAAAATAAGAAATGTTTGAAAATTTAAAGAAATTCGTTTTGAATTAAAAACCAAAGGTGGTTTAAAATTTTAAAGTATAACTTGGTATGTAAAAGAAATTAATATGTATACATGTGGATATACATAATATCAAAGGTGATTTGAAATAAATTCTAAATGGTGAATTTTGAATTTGGAATAAGGTGTGATACCCAAAGGTGATGAGCTTTTGAACTTAAATAGTGGGAAGATTATTTATGTGAAGTTTAAAATTTGAAAAGGAAGTTCAAACGGGGTAAGGTTGACTGGATCAAGTGAATTGAGTTTAACTTGGGAAAAGTTAAATAAGTTGGAATGATCAACATGATTTGGAAATTTCAAAATGAAATTAAGATTTAACATGGAAAGTTAAATGGTTGATTTGGATTAGGAGGTTTGAGAGATCTCAAAATGGGTTTGAGATCCGAAAATTGGAAATGGAAGTATGATTTAAAATAATTTGAATAGTATCATTCCATTGTTACAAATCTTTAAGTTGTGAATTGGATTTGTTTTAAATGAATGAGAAATGTGGTGTGGTGATATATCCATTATTAAAGTAAATTGGAATTTGGATTCAGGATTTAGTGGTTTAAAGGATAAGTTGATTGATTTAAAGGATTAAATCAATATTTAAAAATTTAACTCGAATTTATATAATTCGAGATGGTTTAAATCTGGAATTTGAATTGAAATTCGTTCAAATTGAATTTGATTTGAAGTAATTGAAATTGTGATTGAGGATGTATGAGTATAAGATTTAAATGGAAAATTTGAATTGGATTAATTGGAAATAATTTGAAATGGATCGAAATTGAAGTGGGTTCAATTGAATGGATATTTGTTCAAAATGATTAGAATAATTTGGGATTGTAATTAAAGTTGAATATGTTTAAAATCAAATGGTATTGGATTTAAATTTGAAAAGGAATTGAGAATTAATTCAACTTGAATTGGGAATAAATCAAATCCAATGGAAATTGGAGTTATTTAAAATTGGAATTTGGTCAATTTAAATGAAAGTGGAATTTAAATTGAATTGATGAGAATGGAGATTGGGAAGTGAACAGTTTTGACTCTGGATTATTTTTAATATAAATTGTTTTAATATAAACCTATTTTCTAAGCTATTTATTACATGTACAACTTTTCTTTTAAAAGCCACATTTGTTTACAATTATTTTTGAAAGTGTTTAACAATTTTCCAACTATTTTGTAAACTAATTACTATATTTAAACTATTTTACAAAATAAATTACTATCTTACTATTATTTTGAAATTATCTAAAATTTCTATAATTATTTTAACTATTCTCTAACTATTTTACACCTATTTTACAGACTAGTAGTTATTTTCCAACTACTTACCTATTTTTAAAATTACAAGTTATTTTCTAAATAAACTGATCGGAGTTCAAACTGTTATTGGTTAAATACCCAATCGAGATAAGAATAGAGGTGATAATCCAAATGGATTGTAGTAATTGTGAGTAAGTGAATGAAAATCAAAGTGAATGTGAATAGAAATAGAATTGATTTGGCTAATAACCAATAAAGATAAATGTGTAGGGTGCACGTATGTTATTCTATTCGCATAGTGATTTGATCCAGATTTGAACATAGAATTTCGAGATAGTCATATCGATCCGGGTTGGAATTTTCCACTCGATTTTAGACGGCGAACTTGGATATGGATTGTTGATTGGTTCTGGATATTCTCTATCATAGTTATGACTATGCCAGGAGAATGATGGTTCCTGATCAAGAAACTAGATCTCTGTCCGCACTAGGAAGTCGGGTGGACAATACTAGTTCGAAAATGAAATTGTGTGATCGAGTGAGCGATCTGAATGGTATAGCGTACGGATGATATGTGTACATCGTACGGATTTGAATAAAATTGATATTGGGAATTTGTGGATAAGAAATGTGAAATGGTTTTTGAAATGAAAAATATATTTTGTGAAATATATGATGAAGTAAAGTGGAAATTGGATATTTCTATGGTTGAAATTTTGTTTATGGAAGTAAGTGATATGGTAAGTGGTTTTGTAAAGAGTAATCAAATTTGAATATTTGATTTTGAGTAAACAAAGTAAATATCTTTGTTTTATAAAACAAAACTTCCCTTGTTGAATCTTTTGCCAGAAGAAAAGGGTTTTTGAAAGTGTTTGAAGTATAAAAGGAGTTTTATACAAGTTTGAAAATGATCCAAAGTTTTAAACATTATATATATCTATATATATATGTGTGTAAAGGATCATATGAGGATTTTGGAAAAAGGGTTTTGGGAACCTATGGATTTGGAAAGGCTTTTGATTTTTGGGTAAAATCAATATTGAATTTGGAAAGCCTAGTTTGAGAACTATCGATTTTGGAATAATTGATTTTGTGTAAAGGAGCTTTGTATGAGATCGTACTAGGTGTATGATTGAAGATACTATATTTGTATAGTATAAAATGTTTTGATGATGGCTCTGGGGAAAAAGGCTCTCCCTTGAAATGAACTTCTCAGGAGTATCACCGGGTGGTGCTGCCTTGAGCCCCAAGGGGGGGTTCTAAAGTTGATCCTGTAAGGAGTCCGGACGAAACTAGTTCCTGGGGATTTTGAGTAAAGTATACCATAGCGAAAGTCGTGTGTGCCGCTAAGAGCCAACAGTTACATGGACTTTTGCTGCGACGGCAACGTAGCCCAGGATGTAACTGTGACCTATGGTATAACATAGTGAAAGTCGTGTGTGCCGCTGAGAGCCAACTGTCTGCGTTTGATTTTATATCGGTAGACTGCGACCTATGTAGGAGTGGAGAAGTATCATTTCGACAGCGAAAATCAGAGGCCGCTGAGAGCCTGCAGTTACATGGACTTTTGCTGCGATGGCAACGTAACCCTGTATGTAACTGTGATCTGTTGTGTGGGTTCCATGGCGTAATCGAGAGGCCGCGGAGAGCCTATAGTTACATGGACTTTTGCTACGACGGCAACGTAACCCTGGAACGTAACTGTGACCATGGATGGGCGTGATGATTTCCAGAGCATTCTCACCAAAGATATATCCTCTATTTTCAAAAAAAACTGTTTTCTATATTTTCAGCAAAATTATTTTCCAAGTATTTTCACTGGATGTTGAAAATGGGTCTGCTAAGTACTTATAGATTTTCAGCCTTACGCCTGATCAACGTATGACCGAATTTCTGTGAGAACAAGGATGGACTGTTTAAAACATCGAGTTATAAAAAGTATTTTTATAAAATATTTTGGCAGTATTACGGATTTTAAAAGTGTTTTAAAATGATCAAAGAATATTTTAACCGGTTTTAAAATATTTAATAAATTCTAGTTTCATTCCTTTTCGAGGACGAAAAGATTCTAAGGGGGGAGGAATGTGACAACCAGAATTTTTGGGCATCTGATAATTGGTAATTATCACATTTTAACTGTTAAACATTGATATATTTGTTAACAAATAAAATTTTGCTAATAAATGGATTTGGGAACTGTATTAAATATTGGATTATATTGTCTGAAATTTATAAATTGTATAGTGAATTAACAAACCTCATAAATATATAAATTTAAAACTATGTGCTGTTGAAAATTTTAAGTGATTTAGAAATTTTATTTTGAGATTGAAAAAAAAAATATGAAACAAGATTTAATAATAAGCCTTAATATATATATGAATCTAGAAATAAAACATGTGTAATATTATAGACATAAGGTTCATACTTTCTTTAATATAAATATCAAACATGAAATATAAATATAAATATAATATAAAAACACATATAAGTAAATTGGATTTTTAATTAGATTTAAAGAATTGAATTTGAACTTGAAATTTTAGAAGGAAATATATCTTAAATATATTTTGGTTTAAATTAATTTGGTTCAAACATAAGTTATTTATAAACAAATATTTACATAAATTCACATTTATGTATATATTAAAAATTTAAGGCTCATTTATAAAAGACAAACATTAAATACATTGAAATGTATTACATAAAAATATATATGAACTTAAATAATTTAAGTTTAAACACTTGTATACATATGGGGGCTTGGTTTCAACATTTGTAAATCATGAAGCACATAAGTTAATATGTGGCAATCTCATTTCTTTAAAAAAAAAAAAAGGAAAACAAAGTTTTTACTCCTTCATCTCCAAAGTTAGGAAACAGAAGGAGAAAAGAAAAAAAAATTCTGGAAATCAAATTTACTGAAGCTAACAAAGGATCAACTTAGCTTTTAATCAAATTCGAATGCAAATTCAAGATCAGTAATAATTCATGTAGCATGTCAAGTTCCAGTTCACAAAGCAAAATCTGTCCAGGCTTCATGAACCCTGCTCTCTGTTGACAGACAGGTGAGTAACTGCTACACCTTTAATGTTGAAATTGATAAATGTGATAGATATTGAAATAATTTTGCAAGATTGAGAGTGCATGTCAAAAATATGTAGATGATTTGAACATATCTGACTGTTCATATAGATACAGACTTCTACTTGGTTACAGATTTGCAGAACTTTTCCTTTGATCAAACGTTAAATAAGTAAGCACTTATATTAAAAGACTTAAGGAAATAAAAGATGTGCATGCGTATTTTTGTGATGATGTTTGTATTGCATGTGTATATATATATAAGCAAAATCTTTGAATTTATGTTGTGTTGAATTGTGCATGTTTGGCCTAATTGGATCATCTCTGTTTTAAAATTTACAGAGTAAAATTTAATCAAAATTCAAATTTTGCAAAGACTAATCTCTGATAAGCTTGTGTTTCAAACAAAAGATGATTGATTTAAGTATAATTTAGTTATTTAAATTCAAATAAGATGAATTAAGTTTAAAAATTCTGGAAGGGGAAAAAACAACAGTGAAAACCTTAAATTGGGATAAAATCAAGTATTATGACTTGTTGTTTCAATTTTATAACTTAAATAAGCTCTGGATAACATGATTTTTAAGATGAAAATCATAGTTTTTAGCAAGGTAATTTTTGAGATATTCAAGGTTAATGGGTTTCGACATATTTGTCGATTTCCGATGATTGGCGTCGAGTTTTGCGTTGAATTTTGGATTGGAGGTGGCCGATGGTTTGGGGATTTCAGGAAAAATGGAGTTGAATTTTATTATTGGCCATGGTGGTGGGAGATTGACGAAGTAGGGTTTCGAATGGTTTTTTTATGAAGTCAGAATTTCCACCACCGTGGCGTCACTAGGTGATCGAGCTTCATAAGAAGTGGGGAAATGGTAGCGTGAAGTCTATCAAGCGTGGGACCGGAGTTTCTGATGGTATGGTGGTCGGCGTCGGAGGTTTGAATCAGTTGTGGTTGATGGAGTTGTTTCCAGTTTGGTCTTGGAAGCTCAAATATGATTGGGGCATGCGACGATTTCTGGATGGGTGGAATCGTTAGAGGAGGCAATTGATGACTTGCCGGGGGTGGAGAGGATTGCCAAAATGCCGCCGTGGCTATGTGCACGTGCACATGTACGTAGTAGAGGCTGGTTTGTGCTTTGAGTTTTAGCGATGGTGAAGACATGAGAAGCTCAGGTTACTGTTCGAAGTTTACGCGTGAGAATCTCGAAGCGGTGGAGGATTGTGATACTCAAAGTTGTTCGAGTCCGGTTGCGAGATTTGCTCAAGGACGTACTCGAGAGAAATGAAGGAAGAACTCGAGTGTGGCATCGGCTATGAGAATGGGTTTTTGTATGAATGACTGTTTTAGTTTTAAACTAAGTAAATGAGAAGGAAGGGGAAGGTTTGAGCTCGGGTTGGAGACTGAGTAACCCTATGTTATCTCGGGTATTTATATTAGTTTTTAATTTAATAAAGGAAGGATTTAAAATTGTAAATAAATGATTTTCTTGATTTAAGAAAGGGTAAGATTTGTTTTAGCCTAAAAGTATCAAGATAAATTATTTATCTTAAAAAGTAATTAAGGACTTGAATAATTATTGATTAATTAAATTAATGAAGTCATAAAAGAGAAATCAATTAATTAATGATTTCTGGATCAATTTAATTACTGTTAATGATTAAAGAATTATTGGTTATTGTAAACAATCTAATTAGATAAAGAAATTCTTCCTTAATTAAGATCTTTTAAAACATAAGAGGTTAAGAAATTATTTGATTAATTTTGAATGATTAGTTAAATAATTAATTAAAGAAATTAATTAGTGATAAATTAATATAATCACATATGGATAAATTAACATAATAACTTGGAGAAGTAATTAAGAAATAATTACTAAATGTAATAAGATAAAAAGTAATTATTAGATAAGAAATTTTAGGATCATTACTTTATGAAGTAATTAAAAGGAAGTGATTAAGGGTTAATCACTTAGTGTTATTAATTAAAGGATTAATTAATTAATAAAATTAATTAATTGGTTAAGGTTAATTTATTATTACTTGACAAGGTAATTAATTAAATATATATATATATATAATGTAACTAATGAAAGTAATTAATGGTTGACTACCGTAAATGGTTGAGAATAATTAATTATGTAAACAAAAGGATAATTACTTTATGTAATTGAAAATAATTTAATCAAGTATGATTAATTAATGAATGATCAATTAAGTTGTTTGTAACTAATGGAGATTTCAGTAATTAATTTAATTAATCATAAGTGGTGAGACTAATTTATTTTGATTAAGAATGATTGAAAAATATTGTATGCCTTAGATTGATTGATATCTTGGATATGTATTATGAGATGCTATGTGATGTGTTATGATTGAATTTAAACTGAGATTATGTGGTTTTTCATTTATGATGAATTACTGAGACATCCTGTATTTAAAAGCTGAATTTTATTTCACTTGGATAATTTAAGTTAAGATAACTTTGGGTTCGAAGAGACCGGAGTCGGGTATTAGTAAATACCCGAAACCACTTCGATCCTTTGTAGATTGATATGTGAAATCTATAAGCTTGTTTGGAATGATTTAAGTAAATTTGACCATTTAATCTAAGTTTGGCACTTAGGAATTGATATGTGAAATGGTTGATGTCTAAAATAACTGGTGAAGTGTAAGTTGATATAAGTTACCCCGGGTTCATATAAATGGTATGCTTTTGTATTCCAAGTTAGATGAGTTTACTCACGCTGGTTTCCAGCCTGACCCGGGTGTTACTTTGATGTAATGCTCGGGTCAGACCGAGTATTACAGATTTTCAGGTAAGGACGTTCTGGAGCTCAGGAGGCGAGCTGGATGGCAGGGACGTATAGAGAGTTTCCACTGTGATATTGTAGTATCTGGACATGATTGTTTTGTCCAAAGTTTATGTAACTCTGATGTGTTTTAAATGTAAATTAACAACTATAGTTTTCTTTGTATAACTGTTATTATGTGATATTATATTTTATCCGCTGCGAATGTGAGATTCTGAGTTTGAGTTTTCTGTTCTTCTTCTTTCTTTTTCTTCTTTTCTCCAACTATCTGAAAATTTCGGATTCGGAATTTTCGGGTCGTTACAAGGCCACCTTTCGACCAGGTCGAAATCACTGAGTCGAAAGGTGCCAACCCGCACCTATAAATAAGGCCCTAGGGTTCTCGTATGTGGATCCGAATTCTTTGGCTCTACTCTAGTACTTTCTAAAAGTTGTAAACCCTAATTTTCAAATAAGATTTGGAATTTGATTATTTGTACTACTTGACCTTAATGAAAGCAAGATTATGGAATATTAGGATATTTGGCTGATTTGTTATCTCTGATTAGATTCTGTTCGTAAATTTTCTTGTGTCAGCTTGATTGAAGGGTCGCCATTGAAGTGAGTCAAAACCTTAGTTTATCCAATAACCTTAGAGCCTTAACTCCTACTCTCAGATTGTCGAAAGGTTAACTTTCAAAGAAGTCGAAACTAATCTATCCAACCCATACCCTTACTCATTAAAGCCAACCTCAGTGTCACTTCAACTATTCGACAAGGGGGTTTCAACAGAGTACTATAGCAGATTAACTGGTTCGAAAGGCAATAAAAGAAGGATTTTCAACATTTCGTCTAAATCGAAAGGTCCAATAAGAAGGAGTTTCAATCATAAAAAGAAAACTGAAGAGAATAGAATGGATAATAACCATCTTAAATTGATTAAGAAGTGTCGACTGCCTCCATATACTTGAAAGAAGGTTTCCAAAGAGTTACCTACACTTTGGATTCAACTTTAGGGTGTTGACAAGCTTTCTTATTAACATTTTGGCACTAGAATGAGGGCTTGAATCTCTGACCTTGTTGAACTTTCAACTCCATTTACCACTAACCTGGTCTTACTCCAACCCTACCTACTTTAAACTTTACATCATCATATTTAGCGAAGCCAAAAGATCCGAGGTAGGATCCTCAGAACCACATCTAATTGGATTCTTCCATGGAACAACTAATGATTCAAATCTACTTGAAGAATAAATGTTAAGAATGGAGGCCTTAAGGATCATGAGAAAAAAGAAAGCTGAACCCTATGATCCAAATAAGTGGAGTTTAAACCCTTTTCATATTGGCTCCAACCCTACCTTTGTCTTAGGAGAAAAGAAAAATGAAAGTGACAACTTGTTTGATCAAATGAGGAAAACTATTCAATATTCCACCAAAGGCACAATCTTTGAAGAAGGAATGATGGCTGATTACAACACCTTTGCATACAAATGACATCAAGCAACAAGGGGGACACTACCAACACAGGAACTTCAAAGGGTTTTAAAAAGAAAACTAGTCATTGAGGGTGAAACTCCAGAACCATGTAATAAAAGATCCAGAAACCATCCTCAAAAGACAGGCTTCAAGTCAAGTCTTCCTAAGAAATGCAATATGACAACATCAATCGAGAATGTTCATCGGTTAACCAAGGAAGAGCTCAACTATTGGCCATTATAAAAGAAAAAGCCAAAATATGAAAGGAATCTAGGAGGATCCTATTGCCACTACCATATGATGAATGGTCATGAAACAAATCAATGTAGAGCACTAGAAGGAATGATAATTAGCCTTTTAAGACAAGGCAAAATTAATGAGTTTGTAAAGAGATCCTAGAAGAAGTCAATAAAGAACTACTTTACTAAAAAAAATCTATATAGTTGGGAGTAAAATTCTCCTTGCACTTCACATTATCTTAAACGGTCAAAGCCTTTATCCGCGCCGAGTTAGTCAAGTCAAAGCGCCTCTTGGAGGGAGGTTAGAGTAAGCCTTTATCCGCACCATGCTATGGCAAGAGTAAAGCATCGACAAGCCCTTGACCCACCACACTATGGCCAGGTCAAGGCGCCTCCTAGAGGGAGGATGGAGTAAGCCCTTAGTCCCGCCATGCTATGGCCTGGCTAAGGCACCGAACAAGCCCTTGATCATGCCATGCTATGGCCAGGTCAAGGAACCTCCTGGAGGGAGTACGGAGTAAGCCCTTGGTCTCGCCATGTTATGGCCTGGCCAAAGCATCAAACAAGCCCTTAATCCCGCCACGTTATGGCCAGGTCAAGACGCCTCCTAGAAGGAGGTTGGGTAAGTCCTTGGGTCCTGCTTGTGGATAAGCTAACCAAGACACCAAACAACAATGGACTAAGACATCCAAGCCCAAGAAGCGGCATATCATACAACGAACTAAGACGTCCAAGCCCGAGAAGCGGCATATCAAACGATGGACTAAGACATCTAAACTCAAGAAGCAGCAAATCAAACAACAACTTACAAAGCCTAAAGGGTAACACATGTCAAAAATGTCAAACCCAAGGAGCGGTATAGAACGAAGGGCTTAAATAAGAATCTACAGCCTCCAACTAATCATCAAAGAAGAATTTCTGAACTTCACTTATGAATGCCTGAATTTGGGTTTCTTCTCTTTCATTATTAAGTTCGAGATTTCACTTATTAATACCCAAATCAGGGTTTCGGGTCTTTTAAGCTATGGTCTTCATCATATCCAAATCTGAGTTTCGGGGCTATTACTGTTAATTATCGAACTTCACTCATTAATGCCAAAATATGGGCTAAAGATCTCTATTAAGAAGATTATTGTTGTGGACTTCTAGTCATCATCCACAAATACCCAAATCAGGGTTTTGGATTTTCTAACTTTTAAATTTCATTCATTAACACCTAAATCTAGGTCACTGAATTTTTACTACAAACTTTTAGACAATGATTTTTGGACTTCTATTACACGATCATTATTGACTTCCTATTAGCTATCCCTAGAAGATGAATTTCTAAACATCTATTGTTAAATACTTGATTAAATTTATGGTTTTCTACCATTGGAATTCTAATATTCCACCAATATAACTAAATTTAAATTTCTAGTTATCTCTCACCATAACCAAAGATGGGTTTCAAAACATTCAACCGTATACAAATTGTAGAATTACCTTTCACTTATTATCATATGTTAACATAATGATTTGTTAATCTCCACAAGTAATATAGATAACTTGTAACGTAATTCGATTTTATCGGGATCCGAAGATCGGCATTCTTACGTCCACTGTATCAAATGCTGCATAATCGAATGCCAGAAAACCGAATTGTTAGGGTTAAAAAAGAAGAGGTAGAAGAAAAAGATAGAAGAAGTAAGAAAACAGAACAGAAACAATATCAGAATCTCACATATCGCAGCGGAACAACATATAATAGATAAATGAATAATCTTTAAAACAAAGAACTATATCAGTTATTACATTACATCACAGTGTACACCAACAATATACAACACAACTGGACAATGGACAGTTATACAAACATGTCCTTACAAGTGAATACCCAGCGGAAAAGATAATATCATATACAAGTGGTATGTCTCGCCATCCAGCTCGCCACTTGAGCTCCAAAGCACTTCTGAATCCAGAATGACCTGATAACCTGACTCTAGACTGCCCGTGTGGAAAATTTTGTGCACCCAGAGTTTAGGAAGAGAACAATATACTCCAAGTCAGTCATGGGACTGGTGTGAGAACTAAAAACAGTTATTTATCTTTTAAAACAATAACAACAAGGGAAGTGAAAAATATCTGCAATGCTTTTGAAAATGAAACTACCATAAGGCCTCCCCGCACACACACAATGCACACGCAGAATTGGAGGAGATTTCTCCTTATGATAGTCAAAGATGCTTACTACGCAAACAAATCATTTTTGATATTATTATTAGTGCATAGTGATGAAAGCATTTCGAAAATAGAATATTAATTTTAGCCAACATACGACCATTATCGTATGCCTACTATAGCTACCATGTTCAAGCCACATTCCATGGCAGGTTATATAACTAAAACCGTACAGGGCTCGTATTGTTTCTTTGGATTTTCCAACAAATTGTCAGGCTAAGGAACTTCCTACTGCCACATGGGATCGCCTCTGGCGGGACGTCCCGAGAACCTAACCGGATCTCTGCCAACACAAGGCCGGGTTACCTCTGTAACTAGGTAACTACTACTCGAGTATGCCACTCCCCGGTCCTTTGGGACCTTTATCCGAGGGCCCTCTATCACCAAGCAACAACCATATAGAAAATGAGATTGGGGCAACCACATAGGTTAAGCATCAGGGCTCCATACCTGACACCACCCTTTTCCAAAAGGAAATGACATACCCTAAAGGGAGCGACCCTCATAACCTTGCCGCATATTCCTGTTTCGACCATTTCCAAGGTGTGAGGTCTGACGAAGTCTCGTCCACAAAGCTATGCTTTTTCACAAAGCCACGCTTTTTCACAAAGCCACGCTTTTTCACAAAGCCACGCTTTGTTCAACAAATGATCAATAAATAATCATCACACAGCAACACTCAGCATGCCACATTACCAAATTGGGAGTATATCGCTGATAATCTTCAACTACAAAACCTCTGAACTCGTACATTTCAGCGAAGGGTGTTAAGCTAAGAGAATAAATTCTCCGCCACCAACAGAGATGTATTTGAAAGAAATCTGCTTTATATCTCAAAATGTAATGTCAGACACGTAACCATACAAGTCTGTTCCGGGTTCGAACAGAACCGAAGGCACTTCAAAAGAAGCCCTTGCAATCCGGGTATTCACAATCCCGATCGAATTTTCCATCACAAAGGAAATCTCCATACCGTAGCTAACGGTGCAGAGACAATCGATAGGTCATCCTATCGTTTTCACAAATACCCGGTCTTCAGCATCGGTCTTCAATGCTATCCATTACGTCGTATCACTATTCGGAATGGGTAATCCGAATAACGAGCGCAATAATTTAAAAATAAGTGTAGCATTCAATTTCAACCAATTCACAACAAATAGCCATTTAAGGGTCAATATTGATAGTCGGTTATTTAACTATCAATCAATATTCACAACATAACCCGATTTCAAATAATTTCCCAAATTATTTATTTTCAAAAAAAAAATCTTTGCAGGATATAAGTTCCACACTTCAACCATTTGAAACGGATTTCAAATCACTTTTCACCTTTACAACTTTCATTTCAAAATGGTTCATTTAAACCAATCAAACAAATCCTTACTGATTTATTAAATTACGTTCCAAATCCGTAAATTTATTTCCACTCTTTTAAAAATAAATCAATGTTCATTTTTTAAAACAAATTTCCCTTATAAATTTCCATTGTGAATTTACATTTTCAAATATTCACTTTTTATACAATTTTTCAAATCGATTTCAATTATTCACTTTCAGTTTATCTTTAAAAGATGTAATCTCAAAACATTCACTTCATATTGGAAAACATTTCCATACTTATTTAATAATAAGTAATTCACAAATCCATTTATTTTCAACATTTGGAAAATATTCAATATACTTAAATCCCAATTAAGTATATATTTTATTCTTTAAGGAAAACTTCTCTTACACACATTTATTTGAGTCAAACGAATGTTGCGTAAAACATCGTTACGACAACCCAAAATCACTAGTATAGGGATTCGAAATTAAGATAGATATATAAACCCCAATAATATACAAAACTTTTCCTTTCGAAAATCATTTACTATAACAACAGTGTTATAGTCCACCATTCCCTTCTATTTCTCGGAAACGTCTATTTCAACAATGAATGTTGAAATCTATGGTTTCGATACTTAATACATTTAAAACATTTTTGAATCGTTTTAATTCTATTTAAAATAGCACTTTCCCAAAATATTTCTTTAATATATTATTCACTGTCCAAAATCGTGAATATACTTCGTTAACCAAATTCAATTTCTACATAATTTTATTTAAAGGATTATCCGCTGTCCCAAAATCGTGGATATATCTCCTTTAATAAGCTATAATAATTAAACTTACCAAAATGAGTCGATTTCGGATTTATCAAATAACGTTTATAAATTCCATTTATACTTTATAACAACTTCAACTTATAAAATCACTTTATTAATAAATTCTATCCATATCCCACTTACACGCCAAAATCTAATTTATAAGTTAATTACTTATAAATCTTTTATTTTACAAAAATTTATTCATTTTAAAACTTCACAATTTATAAATATATAGATTTCATCCACTTATGAAATCCATTTATACTTCATTTTAACACTTATAAAAACTCGTTTTATAATTTCAATATTTTAATTTATAAATATCAATTTTATAAATCTTTTATATAAATCATTTATAATAATTCAGAAATCCCAATTTGAACCATTTTATAAATTAATCAGCTACTTATTTCAAAAATCACATTTCGGCTAAATATTAGCCTTTAACGATTTCAACCACAAAGATAATCACGTAGATTATAAATAGACCAACACACAACATTGAAACAAATTCAATCATTTGAGGAATCCCGTTGGATCCCTCCAACATGTTTCCTGCATCCAAAGATGTTAGCACAATACCAGTAACGAATGCGATTTTTCGACGCTCGAAACCCGACATCAATAAGTCCATTGTATCAACTACCACATAATCGAATGCCGGAAAACCGTATCGTTATGGTTAAAGAAGAAGAAAAGGTAGAAGAAGAGAGAAAAAAAGAAGAAGAAACAGAATACAACATCAGAATCTCACAATAGCAGCGGAACAACATATAATAGATAAATGAATAATCTTTAAACAAAGAACTATATCAGTTATTACATTACATCACATTACATTACATCATCAGAGTATACAATAACAAACAGCGGAAAAGAAATACTATATAATAGTGAATACGCCATGCCACCCAGCTAGCCTCCAGCAACTCCTGAATTCCAGAATATCCTGATAACCTGACTCTAGACTGCCCATGTGGAAATTGGTGGGCACCCAGAGTTTAGGAAGGAAAACAATAATCTCCAGGTCAGTCATGGGACTGGTGTGAGAACTTAAAACAGTTTATCTTTAAAACAAAGAACAGGATAATTTTAAAATAGATTCGCATTGCTTTTTAGAAAATAAAACAACCATAAGGCCTCCCCCACACACACACACAATGCAAACGCAGAATTGGAGGAGATTTCTCCTTATGATAGTCAAAGATGCTTGATACGCATTAAAAAGAAACATTCGATATTATTACTAGTGCATAGTGTAGAAAACATTTCGAAAGTAAAGATATAAATCTTAGCCTGCATAGGCATTTCGCACTTATGCCTACTATAGCTACCATCCAAACAGTGGTGACCACCATAAGTGAATGATAGGTTCTACAACTAAAACCGTACAAGATCGTATTGTTTCTTTGGATTTCCAACAAATGGTCAGGCCAAGGAACTTCCCATTGCCACATTGGTACGCCTCTGGAAAGACGACCCGAGAACCTAACGTTACGGTTAGATCTCTGCAACACAAGGTCGGGTTACCCTTCAAACTGGGTAACTACTTACACGAATATGTCATTCCCCGATCATAACCGGTCTATATCCGAGGATCCTCGATTCCAACAACCATAAAGTAATAAATTTGCAGCAACAACATAGGTTAAGTATCTGGGCTCCATACCATGATACCACCTCTATCCAGAAGGAATGACATACACTAAAAGGGCACTACCCTCTAATAACCTTGCCGCATCCTTCCTGTTTTGACCATCTCCGGGGTGTGAGGTCCGATGAAGTCTCGTCCACAAAGCCACGCTTTATACAAAAGTTGTGCTTTGATCATCAAATGCTCAACTGCACTTAGCATATCACACTACCAAATTGGGAGTATATCACTAATAACCTTCAACTACATAACCTCTGAGCTCGTACGTCTCGGAGAAGGGTGTTAAGCTAAGAGAATAAATTCTCCGCCACCAACAGAAATATATTTGAAAGAAATCGGCCTTATATCTCAATTTGTAATGTCAGACATACAATCCATACAAGCCGTTACGGGATCGAACGGAGCCGAAGGCACTTCCGAAGAAGTCCTTGCAATCCGGATATTCACTAATCACGTCTGGACTTCCCGTCACTAAGGGTGATAAAACCTCTATATCGGAGATCAGCCGATGAAGAGTCATTGGACGGTAATCCTTCCGTTTTCAAAAATATCCGGTCTTCAACGCCGGTCATCAAATGCAATCCATAACGACGTATCACATATTCGGAATAGGTTATACGACCTCAAGGTCCTTTCTCGGCTAACCCGAATAGTGAGCGCTTATTTTAAAAATAATTGTGGCATTCAAATTCAAGCAAATCACAACAAATACCTATTTAAAGGTAAATACTGATAGTCAGTTATTTGGCTATCAATAGGTATGCTCAACATCATCGGATTCCAAATAATTTTCCAAATTATTTACTTTCCAAAATATCTTTACAAGATATATATTTTCCACACTTCAACATTTGAAAACAAATTTCAAATCACTTTTCACCTTTACAACTTTTGAAAACAAATTTCAAATCGTTTCCCAACACGAGATATATTCACAAATATTTGTTCATTTTCATTTCAAAATGGTTCATTTAAACCAATTAAATAAATCCTTACCGATTTACTTTATATTTAAGTTCCAAATCCGTAAATTTATTCCCACACTTCAAAAATAAATCAACGCTTATTTTTAAACAGATTTCCCTTTCTTTTATAAATTCCATAGTGAATTTACAATTCCAAAATATCTATGAATATACGATTTCCAAATCGATTTCTGATATTCATTTTTAATTTATCTTTAAAAGATAAAATCTCAAAATATTCACTTCATATTGGAAAACGTTTCCATATTTATTTAATAATAAGTAATTCACAAATCCATTTATTTTCAACACTTGGAAAATATTCAATATACTTAAATCGAAACAAGTATATATTTCATTCTTTAAAGAAAATGTTCTTTCAAACACATTTATTTGAGTCAAAACGAATGTTGCGTAAAACATCGTTACGACGACCCAAAATCACTAGTATAGGGATTCGAAATTAAGATAGATATATAAATCCCAATACTATATAAAACATTTCTTTTCAGAAATCATTTACTATAACAACAGTGTTATGGTCCACTATTTCCTTCTATTTCTCGAAAACGTCTATTTCAACAATGAATGTTGAAATCTATGGTTTCGACACTTAATGCATTTTAAAACAACTTCAAATCATTTTAATTCTATTTAAAATATCACTTCTCCAAAACACTTTAATATATTATTCACTGTCCCAAAATCGTGAATATTCTTCATTAACCAAATTCAACATTTTTCTACACATTTTGTTTAAAGGATTATCCACCATCCAAAATCGTGAATATATCTCCTTTAAAAATCTAAAATAATTGACTTATCAAAATAAGTCGGTTTCGGATTTATAAAACAATGTTTATAAATTCCCATTTATATATATTTTTTATTTAAAGACTTCAATTTACAAAATTTAAAAATCTTACTACTTATAAAATTCCATTTATAACCTCATTTTCAGCATTAACTGAACTTTTTTTATAATTCCATTATTTCGATTTATAAAATATATATTTTATAAATCTCATCTATAAACCATTTATACTTATTCGAAAATATGAATTAGAATGCTAAAATCTGATTTATAAGTTAATCACTTATAAATCTTTTATTTACAAAATCTATTCATTTTATAACTTCCCAATTTATAAATCTATAAATTTTCATTCACTTATGAAATCCATTTTTTATTTCATTTTAACACTTAATAAAACTCGTTTTATAATTCCTATATTTTTAATTTATAAAAATTAATTTTATAAATCTTTTATACAAATCGTTAACAATAATTCAAAAATCCCAATTTGAACTATTTTATAAAATTCATTAACTCCATATTTCAAAAATCATAATTTAACTATATTTCACAAAAATCATAAATCTTTATAGTATTAAATTTTATAACGTTAATTTATTTAAAATGAATCAATTCAAAAATTTAATAAAACGTATACTTTCAAAAATCACTTTAAAACCCTTTTTAAATTTGAAAATCATCACTTTAAAATCTTTTTATAATTCCAAAATTGGCCAATGATGCAACACACCAAATAGTCAATCACGACAACAAAGACATCAAATATCAGTATATGATAATCAACAAATATCACAATATCTGTAATCAAATAAATACTGGTGAGGAATCCAGTTGGATCCTTCCAACCTGTTTCCCTGCATCCATAGATGTTAGCACAATACCAATTCCGTTCCAATACGGAATATCGCGGTATATAGGATTTATAAAATATTATCCGCTATTATGCGGCGCAATAGGGTCTCATCCGCTATATAATGCGGGAAAATCAACTCCAAGTACATATATAATACCAATTCCAATCAAGATGGAATTATCGCGGTATATGTTTTTAATAAATAACATCCGCTTAATATACGGCGTATAATGTCTATTTTAACAATCAATAGATAATAATTTATCATCCATGCATACAATCAAGCAGTTTTAAACCTAACTATTTAAAATTTAAATCGAAACATATCGATTGAGTGAGAAGTTCTCACCTTGAGTTTCCGATAACAATTGTAGCGTTTTATTTCGAATAAAATTAAACGCGCGTTTAATTTTATCCAAAATTATCGGTAGCTCTAAACGACTCCAAACCAGCTCCATTGCATAGTGCTCGACAAAACCAAGCCAATGCAAGTCGTTTCGAAATTTTTCAACCTCGTATGAATAAGATATGATGTTACAAAGTTTATACAAATTTATATATATATATATATATATATATAAATTTACAATTTTATTTACTATATTTTAACATAATTCACCACAGCCGTTGATTTTCGAACTGAGCTATCTGGTCGCGTGTTCCTACTTCTCCTTCCCCAGTTCATACTCCCGCGTCAACACCCTTGGAGCCGCCACTTGCCTCGAATTAACGCCACCTCTTCGACGTGCTATAAATCGATCGAGCTCCACCACTCCAAAGCCCATCACGCGAGCTACCCATAGCTCGAAAACATGCAAGCTCGGTCGCCCTAGGGCTTGGAAAAACGTGCGCAAATGACTGGGAACGCGGCCCTTTTTCTCATCCTCTCGTCGATGATAAAGTAGATCGACCGTTGGATTTGTCGAGCTCGAGGAGCTCTACATTTTTGTAGTTGAAAGTTTATCGTGAATGTCGATGGATGAGGAGATCGAAGGGGAAGAAGATTGACCATTTTTGGCCATTAAAAATTTGTAGCCGGCGACCTAAAGCTTTAGCTAGGGTTTAAGCAAATAAGAAAAATAGAGGTACTTTTATAGAAAATTTCCAAAAACGCTATTCATCCCGAATTTTCCAAACTCCAAATCTCGCGCAGTAACTGGCGTTTCTAAGGTTTACCCCACGTTTCGGACACAATGGAATATGTTTCGGGAGCCAATTCGATCATCTGTGCGAGTTACGGCAATAAACGATCAAATTTAAATTAAATCGGTTAAACTAATTTCTATGCATTTTGGCTTGCCCGGACAAACGGTAAATCCGATTGACACGAAATTTGAAACAATACAATAATATAACATTACGGATCTGATGAAACTAGTTTCGTCGAAATCCGAGACTGTTTGAAAAATGGCGATTTTGACTCGTCAATTAAATATTAAAATATTCAATTTTCACAAATTAACTTTTAATCCGATTTTAAAAGTTCTATAACATCATTCTAACTCCAATATGATATAATAAAATTTTACAAATCAATTTCAATCATATTAAACCCGATTTTCAATTATTTCTGTACAAATATTAAATTATCGATTTAATTACCCAATTAAATTCAATTATTCGAAATAAAATTTATTCGACTTACAAATCTTACTTGTTAATATTTAAATTCAATTTAAATATACAAATTTTAATTGACAGAAATTCTGGGTCGTTACAAACTTCCCCCTTAAAAGAATTTCGTCCTCGAAATTACCAAGTAAGAAAAAGTAACAGAATCCATTAACTTTCCAAAACAAACCATTCAAATTGGATTTTTTTCAAATCTCTTAAGTGTTAAACTTTTCCAAAATTCATAGTTAAACTTCTTACAAAATCTTTACTAAGTTTCCAAATCCAAACTTATTTTTCAAAAAATTTCCAATTTTCTCAAAAATATTCTAACGCCTTAAATTTTCGAAAAAATTCACCATAGTCTCCTTTGCGCGACTCGATCCAGAAAAAAAATGACAGTATACATATCACAAATATACATCTCATCAAGTGATGAGGCATCCCGCAGGGAAAAAATGTAAAAGTACGGTATGTAATCCGAGATATGTACCTTATTTATTATTAGCAAGCGTATACGACTAATATAGCACGAAAGCGAGCTCCAAATGCGAAGCAAGCACAATCCGCACCTACTAAACACTCAACAAACCATGAGAAACATGCATATATGGAAGTAGTATCACTATACAACATATATCACAACAACAACTACAAATGCCAACATAGCAAATGCAACAAAAGCAATAAATGCAACTACCAAACAACTATCCAACCAATAAACATCCAACAATCAATGTCTATCCAAATCAAATCATAACCAAATCAACATAAATTCACTTCTCATTAATATTCAATGAATTGGTTTTCCAATTTAATCACATTTGATTTGTTGACATTGGATGTTATAAATATCCATTCATTCATTTTTCAATTAGTTCATATTCACTAATTTACATTCACATTAGTTTACTTCCAAATTGAATCAAATTCAGTTCATATTCATTTACTTCCAATTTGGATTCAATTACTTTAGCTTTCAAATTTTGCTAATTCAATTTCATTAACACTTAATGAAATATATAAAATCAACTAACAATCATATAACAAATAATGTATATCCAACATTACCAAATTTATTTACTTCGCTTACATTCATTCAATTTGGTTTAACACTTTTAATTCCAATTGGTTCATATTAAATTGACTTCCATCCAATTTATTCAATTTCTCAACTTCATTAGCTTCTAATGAATTAACACTTACATTCATTATCCCATATCAATTTATTTTACATTCGATTGATTAACATTCAATCCATTAGTTCAAATTCAATTGCTAATTCTTTTAACAATATAAGGTTGAATTTCATTTATATAACTCAAGTTCAAATTCATCACTTCTCTTGATTAATTTACTTCGATACCAAAATCAACTTTATTCCACTTCACTTAAGTTATATTCTCTTACAAACATCATTTGTTTAACTTAACTTAAGTTTCCACTTATAAATTCAATTCAGATTCCAATCCTGAAGAAAATTTTATTTAACCTTTAGCAAGTCAAATTTATTATCTCATGTCACTACCAAATTCAGATTTTGTTTTGCTTAACAAAATTGTTTAACCATTTTTAACAATTTGTTTCACTTTTATTCTCTCATTTCATAAGTTATACAACTTATATTCAACAATTACCACTTGGATTTTTTATTGATTCACTTATACTTCCTTTATTTTAACTCCATCCTTTAAGTTAAATTTATTCTATCAAAATTCAAATTGTATAAGTTATCAACTTTCATTTAAAATAATTTGGCAGCAATCCCTCTTTTGGAAACCCTAAAATGAACACCAATGATGTTGCAATTATCATCGGAATTATTTTCCAGCGACCGAAAAGAGTTTAGAGCTTTAATTTCTCCAGAACAATTTTCCAAAATATCAAAAACTTTCAAAACACTTCTCTGGAATTTTATTTTCAGATTATAAATCACATTTATAAATCTTTTACTTATATAATTTCACTTCTTATATATAAGATTATTTCACAAGTGTAAATCATTTTAATTATAACTTCCATACTTATAATTCATTTGCTTATACAATTATTCTTTTAAAATTGTTGTTTTATCTAACTTATTCAACAACCAAACAATCAATTGATATACACTTTAATAATTTTGAAAAATTATTCCTTTATATATAAAATATAATCAAGGTAAAATTATTTCATTTACCCTATTTTAAAACGATATCGTGTCAAATTGTTCTGTACAAGTGTTTAGAGATCCCTATCAACAACATTAATTACTCGTGTTGACCAGAATCCATATACCACTCAACAAACCAATCATCACAATATAAAACAATTTATATTCACTAACAAATACACGCTCGTATCTATTATTACACTAAAACTCATTCTAGAGTACTGCTGACTCTATCTCTAATGAGTAATACCCAACAGAGTCATGGTTGTCGTTAACCATATGCTCTGATACCAAATGTAACGAATGCAATTTTTCGACGCTCGAAAACCGACATCAATACGTCCACTGTATCAACTGCCGCATAATCGAATGCCGGAAAACCGTACCGTTTGGTTAAAGAAGAAGAAAAGGTAGAAGAAGAGAGAAAAAAAGAAGAAGAAACAGAAAACAATATCAGAATCTCACAATCGCAGCGGAACAACATATAATAGATAAATGAATAATCTTTAAACAAAGAACTATATCAGTTATTACACTACATCACATTACATTACATCATCAGGGTATACAATAACAAACAGCGGAAAAGAAATACTATATACTAGTGAATACGCCATGCCATCCAGCTTGCCTCCAGCAACTCCTGAATTCCAGAATATCCTGATAACCTGACTCTAGACTGCCCGTGTGGAAATTGGTGGGCACCCAGAGTTTAGGAAGGAAAACAATAATCTCCAGGTCAGTCATGGTACTGGTGTAAGAACTTAAAACAATTTATCTTTAAAACAAAGAACAGGATAATTTTAAAATAGATTCACAATGCTTTTTAGAAAATGAATACCATAAGGCCTCCCGCACACACACACACAATGCAAACGCAGAATTGGAGGAGATTTCTCCTTATGATAGTCAAAGATGCTTGATACGCATTAAAAAGAAACATTTGATATTATTACTAGTGCATAGTGTAGAAAACATTTCGAACGTAAAGATATAAATCTTAGCCCGCATAGGCATTTCGCACTTATGCCTACTATAGCTACCATCCAAACAATGGTGACCACCATAAGTGAATGATAGGTTCTACAACTAAAACCGTACAAGATCGTATTGTTTCTTTGAATTTCCAACAAATGGTCGGGCCAAGGAACTTTCCATTGCCACATGGGCATGCATCTGGAAAGACGACCCGAGAACCTAACGTTACGGTTAGATCTCTGCCAACACAAGGCTGGGTTACCCTTCAAACTGGGTAACTACTTACACGAATATGTCATTCCCCGATCATAACCGATCTATATCCGAGGATTCTCGATTCCAACAACCACAAAGTAATAAATTTGCAGCAACAACATAGGTTAAGTATCTGGTCTCCATACCATGATACCACCTCTATCCAGAAGGAATGGCATAAACTAAAGGGGCGCTCCCCCCGATTAACCTTGCCGCATCCTTCCTGTTTTGACCATTTTCGGGGTGTGAGGTCCGACGAAGTCTCATCCACAAAGCCACGCTTTTTACAAAAGTCGTGCTTTGATCATCAAATGCTCAACAGCACTTAGCATATCACACTACCAAATTGGAAGTATATCACTAATAACCTTCAATTACATAACCTTTGAGCTCGTACGTCTCAGAAAAGGGTGTTAAGCTAAGAGAATAAATTCTCCGCCACCAATAGAAATATATTTGAAAGAAATCAGCTTTATATCTCAATTTGTAATGTCAGACATAAAATCCATACAAGTCCGTTCCGGGATCGAACGGAGCCGAAGGCACTTCCAAAGAAGTCCTTGCAATCCGGATATTCACTAATAACGTCCAGACTTCCCGTCACTAAGGGTGATAAAACCACTATATCGTAGATCAGCCGATGCAGAGTCATTCGACGATAATCCTTCCGTTTTCAAAAATATCCAGTTTTCAACACCGGTCCTCAAATGCAATCCATAACGACGTATCACATATTCGGAATAGGTTATACGACCCCAAGGTCCTTTTCCGGCTAACTCGAATAGTGAGCGCTTATTTTAAAAATAAGTGTGGCATTCAAATTCAAGCAAATCACAACAAATACCTATTTAAAGGTAAATATTGATAGTCAGTTATTTGACTATCAATAGGTATGCTCAACATCACCAGATTCCAAATAATTTTCCAAATTATTTACTTTCCAAAATATCTTTACAAGATATATATTTTCCACACTTCAACATTTGAAAACAAATTTCAAATCACTTTTCACCTTTACAACTTTTGAAAACAAATTTCAAATCGTTTCCCTACACGGGATATATTCACAAATCTTTGTTCATTTTCATTTCAAAATGGTTCATTTAAACCAATTAAATAAATCCTTACCGATTTACTTTATATTTATGTTCCAAATCCGTAAATTTATTCCCACACTTCAAAAATAAATCAACGTTTATTTTTAAACAAATTTCCCTTTCTTTTATAAATTCCATAGTGAATTTACAATTCCAAAATATCTATGAATATACGATTTCCAAATCGATTTCTAATATTCATTTTTAATCTATCTTTAAAAGATAAAATCTCAAAATATTCACTTCATATTGGAAAACATTTCCATACTTATTTAATAATAAGTAATTCGCAAATCCATTTATTTTCAACACTTGGAAAATATTCAATATACTTAAATCGAAATTAAGTATATATTTCACTCTTTAAAGAAAACATTCTTTCAAACATATTTATTTGAGTCAAAACGAATGTTGCGTAAAACATCGTTACAACGACCCAAAATCACTAGTATAGGGATTCGAAATTAAGATAGATATATAAATCCCAATACTATATAAAACATTTCTTTTCAGAAATCATTTACTATAACAACAGTGTTATAGTCCACTATTTCCTTCTATTTCTCGAAAACGTCTATTTCAACAATGAATGTTGAAATCTATGGTTTCGACACTTAATGCATTTTAAAGCAACTTCAAATCGTTTTAATTCTATTTAAAATATCACTTCCCTAAAACACTTTAATATATTATTCACTGTCCCAAAATCGTGAATATTCTTCATTAACCAAATTCAACATTTTTCTACACATTTTGTTTAAAGGATTATCCGCCGTCCAAAATCATGAATATATCTCCTTTAAAAATCTAAAATAATTGACTAATCAAAATAAGTCGGTTTCGGATTTATAAAACGATGTTTATAAATTCCCATTTATATATTTTTTTACTTAAAGACTTTAATTTACAAAATTTAAAATCTTATTACTTATAAAATTCCATTTATAACCTCATTTTCAGCATTAACTGAACTTCTTTTATAATTCCATTATTTCGATTTATAAAATATATATTATATAAATCTCATCTATAAATCATTTATACTTATTCGAAAATCTCAATTAGAATGCCAAAATCTGATTTATAAGTTAATCACTTATAAATCTTTTATTTACAAAATCTATTCATTTTATAACTTCCCAATTTATAAATCTATAAATTTTCATTCACTTACGAAATCCATTTTTATATTTCATTTTAACACTTAATAAAACTCGTTTTATAATTCCTATATTTTTAATTTATAAAAATTAATTTTATGAATCTTTTATACAAATCGTTTATAATAATTCAAAAATCCCAATTTAAACTATTTTATAAAATTCATTAACTCCATATTTCAAAAATCACATTTTAACTATATTTCACAAAAATCATAAATGTTTATAATATTAAATTTTATAACGTTAATTTATTTAAAATGAATCAATTCAAAAATTTAATAAAACGTATACTTTCAAAAATCACTTTAAAACCCTTTTTTAATATGAAAATCATCACTTTAAAATCCTTTCATAATCCCAAAATTGGCCCAATGATGCAACACACCAAATAGTCAATCACGACAACAAAGACATCATATATCAGTATACGATAATCAACAAATATCACAATATCTGTAATCAAATAAATACTGGTGAGGAATCCAGTTGGATCCCTCCAACCTGTTTCCCTGCATCCATAGATGTTAGCAAACACCAATTCCGTTCCAATACGGAATATCATGGTATATAGGATTTATAAAATATTATCCGCTATTATGCGGCGCAATAGGGTCCCATCCGCTATATAATGCGGGAAAATCAACTCCAAGTACATAAATAATACCAATTCCAATCAAGATGGAATTATCGCAGTATATGTTTTTAATAAATAACATCCGCTTAATATACGGCGTATAATGTCTATTTTAACAATCAATAGATAATAATTTATCATCCAGGCATACAATCAATCAGTTTTAAATCTAACTATTTAAAATTTAAATCGAAACAATTCGATTGAGTGAGAAGTTCTCACCTTGAGTTTCCGATAACAGTTGTAGCGTTTTATTTCGAATAAAATTAAATGCGCGTTTAATTTTACTCGAAATTATCGCTAGCTCCAAACGACTCCAAACCAGCTCCATTGCGTAGTGCTCGACAAAAAGAAGCCAACGCAAGTCGTTTCGAAATTTTTCGACCTCGTATGAATAAGATATGATGTTACAAAGTTTATACAAATTTATATATATATATATATATATACACACACACATACAATTTTATTTATTATATTTTAACCTAATTCATCACAGCCATTGATTTTTGAACTAAGCTACCAGGCCGCGTATTCCTACTTCTCCTTCCCCAGTTCATACTCACGCGTCAACACCCATGGAGCCGCGACTTGCCTCGAATCAACGCCACCTCTTCGACGTGCTATAGATCGATCGAGCTGAACCATTTATACAAATTAATTCCGCTAGTCGAAAATAAATTTCCATATCTATTTTATTTTAACTAATTCCTTTTAAATAAATTTATTTAACTAATATTCGAAATAAAAATCGACCTTTAATTACCATTTTATAATTCAATTAAATTTTTGAACTAACTTACCTTTATTAAATCTTTTAGTAACAAAAATAGTTTAGATAGGTAAATTCACACACTTTAATTTCCATAATACCTCATTATAAAATAAATTAGTTAAGTTATACTTATTTAATTTATGAACTATATATTTGTAAAATAATCTATATAGGCTTCATAAAAAAATCTATTTCATATAATACATTTATATTTTATTTTCTGTAAATAAATAAATAGTAATAACAATCTTCTACTTTTTTTTACTGTAAAAATTATACATATGTTTTCTGTATGTATATATAAATTTTAAAACTGCATACGCATATATTTCCATTGTATATATTTATGTGTATATATATTTCTTAAACCTAAAAGAAACTTTTTTTCTTACTGTATTTAAATTAAATTTTGAAAAACAAAATTTTTTTAAAAATTACCTCACTGCTGAGCTCGAAATCGAACATGTCGGCCCCATCGCCGACCAAAACGAGCCAACCCTAATTGCTTTGCTACCCAGGCCGCGTCGCACACCCACAACCCTCGCCGCCTTCACCTCCGGTTGCCACGAGCACCGCGCCGCCTCCAGTAGCTTCCCTCCCAATCTCGTCGCCTCAAATCAGAAACCCAAATCGCGAGCCCTCAATTGCGTCGCCGCCTCCATCTACCTCGGCCTACGCGCGCGCGCTCGAGCACCAAAAATCAACCCTTCGACCCCCCCTCGACAATTCGCATTGTCGTTGATGAAGCCGAATGTAATAACGTTCAAATTTGCGTAGCTTCCCCCATTTATGTGTTTTTTTTTACTGAGAATCGAATTTGATTTGAGGAAGGAAAAAGGAATACTGGGTTTAAGGTCAAGGAGGATGCGGCATTCTATGTTAAACGAAAATAAATTTCCTTTATGCTCGGACATTTGATTAGAGCGGCCATTGTTATCTCGTTTGATTTAAGATTTGAACTGAAGAAGGAAGAGGGGGATTTAAAAATGGAAGAAAGCATGCTTGCACGATTTCGTTCGTGATTTTAGGCGTGATTTTAGGCGTGGTTCAGGTGCGTGATTAAAGGAAGGAAAGCACATGATTTTATTTATTTATTTAATATTCACCAATTTCTAATTTAAATTTGAGTTGAACTCGTTTAAAATTTCAACGTGTTTGCATAACGTACGATCGCATAACAACTCCAAACGCTACGAAATTTAAATCCAATAATAATTCAATATTATAGACCCAATGGAATTGGTTTCGTCGAATTCCGAGACTGTGCCTTGGAAGGCTATTTTCAAATATCGACTCAAATGATATAATTCCAAAACTAAACAAATCACTTTCAAATTAAATTCTGAAGCTTCTATTATCTTCGGTATTATCAATATAAATTTTACAAGCCTTTGAAATGTTTTTAATCAGCTTAAAATTGAAGATTCAAATTTTTATTCAACTTTTGATAGATTAAAATTTAAAATTTAATCGCCAAATTCATATTGAAAATTTGAAATTCAAGTCAAACCATCATTCAAATATTTAAAATAAATTAAATATTTTCAAATTAAATTGTCCAAAATTCTGGGTCGTTACAAAAACATTTTTGAATCGTTTTAATTCTATTTAAAATATCACTTTCCCAAAATATTTCTTTAATATATTATTCACCGTCCAAAATCGTGAATATACTTCGTTAACCAAATTCAATTTCTACATAATTTTATTTAAAGGATTATCCACTGTCCCCAAATCGTGGATATATCTCCTTTAATAAGCTATAACAATTAAACTTATCAAAATGAGTCGATTTCAGATTTATAGAACAACGTTTATAAATTCCATTTATACTTTATAACAACTTCAACTTATAAAATCACTTTATTAACAAATTCTATCCATATCCCATTTACACGCCAAAATCCAATTTATAAGTTAATTACTTATAAATCTTTTATTTTACAAAAATCTATTCATTTTATAACTTCACAATTTATAAATATATAGATTTCATCCACTTATGAAATCATACTTCATTTTAACACTTATAAAAACTCGTTTTATAATTCCAATATTTTAATTTATAAATATCAATTTTATAAATCTTTTATATAAATCATTTATAATAATTCAAAAATCCCAATTTAAACCATTTTATAAATTAATCAACTACTTATTTCAAAAATCACATTTTGGTTATATTTCACAAAAATCATAATTTTTATAACATAAAAATTTCAACGTTTATTTATTTAAATGAATCAATTCCAAAATTAAATTTTATTATGAATTCTCAACTTAAATTTCAAAAATCCAATTTTATTTATTTTCGGCATCTAACGATACCAAAAATATATTCGGCTAAATTTTAGCCTTTAACGATTTCAATCACAAAGATAATCACGCAGATTATAAATAGACCAACACACAACATTGAAACAAATTCAATCATTTGAGGAATCTCGTTGGATCCCTCCAACCTGTTTCCCTGCATCCGAAAATGTTAGCACAATACTAATTCCGCTTCAAGATGGAATATCGTGGTATATTGGATTTATAAAATATTATCCGCTTAATATACGGCGTGTTGGGTCTATTTCAATACAACAGATAATAACTATCATCCAATCACACAATTAAGTAATTTTAAATCTAACTATTTAAAATTTAAATCGAAACAATTCGATTGAGTGAGAAGTTCTCACCTTGAGTTTCCGATAACAGTTGTAGCATTTTATTTCGAATAAAATTAAACGTGCGTTTAATTTTACCCGAAATTATCACTAGCTTCAAACGACTCCAAACCAGCTCCATTGCATAGTGCTTGGCAAAACGAAACCATCGCAATTTGTTTCGCGCAATTCCGACGTCGTATGAAAGAGATATTGATTTTTAAAGTTCGAACGAATTATAATATAAACAAATTTACATTTTTATTAAAAAAAATAAACCCTACACCATCAGGACCATTGGATCCCCAATTGCAGATCACGGCCATTGCACGCGATCATCCTCCTTCCCAGGTAATACGCGCGCGTGAACCCATGAACATCGTGCAAAACCCTAATAGCCGTGGCCAATTCGACGACTTCTACCACGATCAGCGACCACCCACTTGTAGCCCTAGCCGAGCTCGACCCATGACATGACTGCCATTGAACTCGGTCGCACTATTCTCGAGAAAACCATGAACGAAAGCGTGGCATTAAAACTTCAATTGCTGTCAATCCACTTCGTTGTTTTCGATCTCCACCGTTGAAGTCGTAGATCTCGAGACGGTCTACAACAATGCAGTTGATAGCTTCTCATAATTGCTGATGGATTTAAAGAAATCGAGGGGGAAAGAATGAGCATTCTCGGCCGTTGGTAGATATGGAGGCGGCTGAAGTAAATTAGGGTAAGGGTTGATTATTTTTTTGCAAATGGAAATAATGGAGGCCTTTTTATAGAAATTTAAACGAAAACACTATTCGCTCGATTTTCGAACTCCAAATCTAATGTGGTGACCGGTGCTTCTAGGATTTACCCCGTGTTCTGGACACAATGGAATAGGTATCGAAAGCCAATTCGATTATCTATGCGAGTTACGGAAGTAAACGATCAAATTTAAATTAAATCGATTAAACTAATTTCTATGCGTTTTGGCTTGCCCCGGACAAACCGTAAATCCGATTGACACGAAATTTGAAATCTTGCAATAATATAACATTACGGATCCGACGAAATTAGTTTCATCGAAATCCGAGACTGTTTGAAAAATGACTATTTTCGCTCGTCGATTAAATATTAAAATATTCAATTTTCACAAATTGACTTTTAATTCAATTTTAAAAGTTCATAAACATTGTTCTAACTCCAATATGATTTAATATAACTTTATAAATCATTTTTAATCACATTAAACCCAAATTCCAATTATTTCTAGAATTTTAAATATTAAATTATCGATTTAATTATCCAATTAAATCTAAATATTTGAAATACAATTTATTCGACTTACAAATTTTACTTGTTGATATTTAAAAATCAATTAAATATCTGAATTTCGAATGACAGAAATTCTGGGTCGTTTCAAAACTTCTATATATGTTTCAAGCTAATGATAAGGGATATTGTTTACTTCATGCTTTTTAGGGAAATAAGATCAATAAAGAGGATTGAAAGATCCGGTAAATACAAAAATCATAGTACAAATTAACAAAAGGTTGATTCAGAAACAATATTATAAGGAAGGACTACAGCCTAGGTGATATTTACAAAGTTTTCATAATTTACATAATTTACATAATTTACGAAATTATTTACAAGTATATGGTACAGATATATGTATTTCACAAACCTTGAGAAGCCTTATCCAGATTTTTGGCAATTAAAGGATCAATGGTGCAATGAATTTCAATATGAAGAACTTCTTTAAGATTCTTTTTTTTCTTTCCTTATCTATTGGCATCGTCGATAGATTCTATATGAATCTTTAAAGCAACGATTAAAGGCTTTGTTTCCACCTTTGAGAGTTTTGTTTTCCCTTTCTAAACCAGCGATACGCTTCTGAAGAAGATATTTTTCGCGTACAAGTTTCTGAATCTTAGCTGCATACTCATTTATGCGTTGCAAGTATCTCACTCTCTATTGTCCATCAAAATATTACATCATCTCAAATTTGACTTTCCTACACCATTATCCTACTATCTTCTCGTCTAAGCCAGGAGGAGGATTAGTCATATCAGGAAATTATTGGATGGCAGGGCAAGTAGATCTTGTTAATTTTGCAACAAATGGAATAATAGAAGAAGCTGGTGAATCGATGTTTGAAATGTTATTCCCCATAATGAATTCAAGCGATTCACACTAAGCTTGACTATCTTTTAACTTAATCTCCAAATCACTTATTTGTTGGAAAAGTTTGGACATCTTATGGTCAAAATCAATTGAAGGATTTGACTTAATTTGGCGCTTCAATATCGAAATCATTTCGTTCTTCTTTTAACATTCGCTTATAAATTAGCGATCTGACCATTGAGATTTCTAATGGTTGTCCTTTGAAGCAGATACCTTCTGTGCCATTCTAGAGCTTCAGCATTGTTTTGAAAGCGAGTAGACAAAGGATCGCTAAGAAGTTTCTTCTTGTTAATATCTGCTAACAACCTATCTCTAATACTGATAAAGCGAAATGTTGAATCTAGCGAGAGTGGATCTATAGATAATTGTAATTTCTATTTAAATAAATAAAAAGAAAATAAAGTCAAGACTCAAATAGTCAATCTCTTTTATTATAACAATAAAAGATTGCAACTTAAGTAGAAATGAAATGAAAAAGTACAATTAGACATTTGTTTCGCATTTAAAGTTGAGAAACTGTGTTTCTAAATTTACTCAAGGAATTAGTTGAAAGAATAACAGTTGAGTCAAAAGGAGCATTAAATTCTTCTGGGGTAATAACCGGAGGATATTTGTTACAGTCCCACTCACCGGTAGGAGGATTATCACGACCACATATCAATTTGGCATGATATGTTCGGATTTCGTTTAAAAGAATTTTTTTTCTTCACTGGTTATGTTCGTAAAAAATAGTTAAATTTTTATAAATCTCGGTTAACTTATTTATAATTTTATTTATATTAACTCTTTTAATTATCTCAAATGTTAAAACATAAAATGTCTTAATTTATATTTTAATTAACTTAAGCTTAAAAATTATCTCAAGCTTAAACTTAATCACCTTAGTCAATTATTATAAATTATCTTAAACTTAATTTTTTTTCATAAACTTTGTTAATATATTATTATTGTAAACTTAGTTTATATTTATACACTTGTTTAATTTTTATAAAACTTAGTTAACTTAATCAATTTTGATAAACTTAGTTGTTGTTGTTAATTTGTTATTGTTATTATTCTTATTATTAATTATAAAAATTGGTTGACTTAGTTAATTTATTATTATTATAAACTTAGTTAATTTTATCAAACTGTATTTTGTTATTATTATCATAATTATTATAACTTAGTTAATTTTTATCGAACATAATATATTATTTTTGTTGCTGTTGTTATTATAAATTAGTTAAATTTTATAATATAGTTAATGTTTATAAACATATTTAATTTTGGTGTAGATGCTCCTACATCACAACCCTTATAGAATGAACCAATGACATTACTTTGATGGAAATTTGGTTAGTATGTGTGTATACCAAAGCATAAAAACATCAAATTATAGCATGGTTTTATTGTTTCACTATTCTAAGTCTTATATTTCTCATGAAATATGAAATGAAAAAAAAAGATCATCAAATATAGATTAGATACATCAAGGATTACTTTAATAATAGAAACTGCAAATGATGTTAGGATAAAGGAGAAAGCAATACTTACAACAATTGTGGCAGAGAACGCATCTAGATCTTGAAACAACATTTACATAGTTAGAATGATAGAAATAATAGGAATGATTCATTATAATGAGAATTAAAAAAAGGCATAATAATATTGACTGCATAAAAATATATGCATAATAAACCTGGCATTAAGCAGAATAAGCATTATAAGAGTTATTCAAGACAGAAAAGTAGAATATACATTATAAACCTGGTATTCAATGATTTTGGAAGTGACTCTATATAATATAATAAACAGAAGTTTGAAGAAAGTTTACAAAATAGGTACCTAAAAAGTCATATGAATTTCAAATATTAAGTATTTAATGTAAAAAATAGCGACATGGTGTTCATACAGAATTATATATGTATTTGGAAGACAAAAGAAAGTTAAAGTGCTTTTTTTATTCTTTGAATTTGGTTCATGATTGCAAAAATTGAGGCTCTTTTGGAGCTTAGAGATCCTATGATGCCACCCATGGTTACTAAAACCTTAAAAAGGAACTCTTCGAATGTAGACTAAAAACTAGTTTCAAGTTATATGTTCGTTTTGTGTTCTGTAATTCAATATTATACGGTGTTGAAATAAAATTTTCATATTATACAGACTTTAATGGATTTAATCTTCGAACACACCACCTTATTACTTTATATACTATTACTAAAATTAATTTCAAAGTTTCAATTTTAACTAGAACTTAATAGGCTAACGGTAAATAATCCATGTTGAGAATATAAAATCAGGAATGGAAAAAATATCACCTTGTGGTTGAAAAAGATTGCATAGCTGAAGCCTGAAGCATAAGAAAATTTCAGTTGATTGAAACAAACTGTACAATATATGGTTTTGGTAATAATAATAGAAGGAAGAAACAAACCCAGAACAATCCCATTGGTATAAGGAGAATCTAATGGTGCTTAAATGGTCAAGTTGCAAATCTCTACTTTACTGCATCACAGGCAAAAAAAGAAAAGAAAACACAATTGAATGCTCCATAAATATCCAAAACATAATTTTATTAGTACAGAAGTGAACATTACACTGAAAAACAATACATACGTAAAGTACACTGGATGAATGCTCCATGAAGGTGCGTTCAAAAATGTGAGGTTCGAAACTACTATTTTGGTCGAGCTTACAAGTGCTACAAGATATGGACAGCTATAATGCAAACTATGTGAATTGTACTATTCATACCAAGCTAATCCTTGACCATATATAGTTTCAATAACCCTTGGCATTTATAAAAGAAAAAATAAGTAAAACAATGAATGTTGGAAATTCTAGTAGTTCAAATAATAATGAAAACGCATTTAGTAATTACCAATTATCATAACGTCGGTTAAGTTGTATCCATTGGTTAAACTACGGTATCTTCCACCTAGAAGTTCTTTTCCATGGCTATAAGAGGGAAAAGGATCGATTACTGGCCATTGAGTTGAGTCCTATAATGTAAAACAAATGGCATCATTGTCTACACTCTCAATCTTTTTATGCCAATATCAGTAATATTGCTTGTGACGACCCGAACTCGATATCCAATAAACGACATCAAATTCGTATCGCCGGAGCTTATAACAACATCAAATGAATATAAAACAGCGGAACAAAAATGAATATCATGCATACATCACAGGTACAATATCATAATATCCAACAATACATCAGAGTATATAATACATACACCACAACTCCAAATAACATCATAATAATACATCGATGATCATATATCCAAAAGTCTTCATAGGAATATAATGGTAACAATCTCCCAAAACACTAACCACCTGATATCCAAAAATACTTCTAGAATATCTCCAAAGAAAAAGCTCCAAAATACTGCTAATTCCAAAATATGAAAACCTGCTACTAGGCTGCCCGTGTAGAAATTATGGGCACCCAGAGTTTAGAAAAGAAACAATAAACTCCAGGTCAGTCATGGGACTGGTATGAGTAAACAAAAGCAGTTGCTTTTAAATAAACTAGATTTATTAAAGAAAATTCGTTATGCTTTTGGAAAATGAAACTACCATAAGACCTCCCGCCACACACACAATGCAATCGCAGAATTGGAGGAGATTTCTTCTTATGGTAGTCAAATATGCTTGATACGAGAAAATTCTTTTTATATTATTACTAGTGCATAGTGTAGAAAGCATTTCGAAAATAGAATATTAATCTTAGCCAGGATACGACCATTATCGTATGCCTACTATAGCTACCATGTTTTGTGGCAGGTTACCGTCACGCTGCATGGCAGGTTATACAACTAAAACCGTATAGGGTTTCGTATTGTTTCTTTGGATTACCAACAAATGCTCAGGCTAAGGAACTTCCTACTGCCACATGGGCACGCCTCTGGCGGGACGTCCCGAGAACCTACCCGGCTCTCTGCCAACACAAGGCCGGGTTACCTCTGTAACTAGGTAACTACTACTCGAGTATGCCACTCCCCGGTCCTTTGGGACCTTTATCCGAGGGCCCTCTATCACAAAGCAACAACCACACAGAAAATGAGATTGGAGCTACAACATAGGTAAATATCTGGGCTCCATACCATGACATCACCTTTTTCCAGAAGGAAATGACATACCCTAAAGGGAGCGACCCTCATAACCTTGCCGCATCTTTCCTGTTTCGACCATTTCCGGGTTGTGAGGTCCGATGAGGTCTCGTCCACAAAGCTATGCTTTACACGAAAGCTTTGCTTTGATCGCATATGATCGACTAATGATCATCAACACACAGCAGCACTTAGCATGCCACACTACCAATTTGGGAATATATCACTGATAACCTTCAACTACATAACCTCTGAGCTCGTACGTCTCAGAGAAGGGTGTTAAGATAAGAGGATAAATTCTCCGACACCAACAGAAATGTATTTGAAAGGAAATCGGCTTTATATCTCAAAGTGTAGTGTCAGACACACGACCATACAAGTCTGTTCTGGGTTCGAACAGAACCGAAGGCACTTCGTCCAATAAAGGAAGAAGCCCTTGCAAATCCGGGTATCCACAATCCCGATCGGACTTCCCATCACTTAGGGAATATCTATACCGGAGCAACTCAGTGCAGAGACAATCGATAGGTCATCCTATCGTTCTTACAAATACCCGGTCTTCACCACCGGTCTTCAAATGCTATCCATATACGTCGTGTCATTATTCGGAATGGGTTATATGACACACAGGTCCTTTCCCGGCTAAACCGAATAATGAGCGCAATACTTAAAAATCATATGGATATTGGTGTAACAACCCGCATATTTATCGAGTTTGTATTTAAATATTTTATTTAAATATTAACTCGTTAATCGGATTTTGGTCCGAAAAGCTACTTTTTGCAAACGGTCAAATTAGGACTCGAGGCCACTTCCATTGAGTTCGAAATGCCGTTTACAAATTTTTTAAGTATAAACATCGATAGGTTTGGAGTTAGTGAAATTTCACTAACTTTTCCCGCTTTGGACTTTGGGTTAGTTTAGCCTATTAAGCCCAAGTTCCAACCCTCTTCTCCTCACTCTTCATAAATTTCCTAACTAATCAAGCTTTGGCATTAATGGTGGAGGGAATGGGAAATTAAAATTCCAAAACTCAAATTCAATTGCAATCCATCTTTCTACTCCAAATTCAAGAAGAAGACATTGGATTCAAGCTTCTTGTGCTTAGATAGAAGAAGGATTGATTCTTGCTTGCTTAAAACTTCATTTTCATTGATATTTGGTGCAAAGGTGAGATTTTTAACTCACATTCTTGTCTATAACTATCTTGGGTTGTTGGGAATGATTCCATATCACTTTAGCATAAGTATTTGCTTTTGGTTTGGATTGGATTGGCGAAAAACTCCGATTTTTGGCGTTTTGGCAAAATTTCTGCATTTAGGTCATTCTGGCCATTTTTAGGTCGTTCGGAGTTAGGTCGTGTGGGTCTTAGGTCGTAGGTCGCGTACGAGATAGCTCCTAGATCGTTCTGACCACTTTTCGTGTGTTCGGAGTTAGGTCGTTCACGACCTAGTACTTAGGCCGCTCGTGAGTTGGTGGCGTAGGTCGTAGGTCGTTTAACTCTTAGGTCGTTAGGCCTTGTGTGTGGAGTTAGGTCGCCTGCTTTCCTTAGGTCGTAAGTCGCGTGGGCTTTAGGTCGCTCGTGAGTTGGTGGCGTAGGTCGTAGGTCGTTTAACTCTTAGGTCGTTAGGCCTTGTGTGTGGAGTTAGGTCGCCTGCTTTCCTTAGGTCGTAAGTCGCGTGTGCTTTAGGTCGCGCACTTTCTTAGGACGCGAACCCTTTTAGGTCGTTGACCACGCTAGGTCGCTTGGCCTCTTCACTGCTTAGGTCGTTAAACCCTTCCTCTTTTGGGTCGCTTCCCTTTATTTCTTAGGTCGTTGTGGCCTTAGGTCGTGATATTTATAGGTTGCGGCAAAGTTAGGTCGCTCGACCCATGTTGCCGTTAGGTCGCTCGATCCTTGTTGCCGATAGGTCGCATGCTTTCTTAGGTCGCGTACCTTTAGGTCGCGTGTCCCCTCTACCTCGTTAGGTCGCAAAGAACTTTAGGTCGCTCGACCTCCTTACCCACCAGGTCGTGCACTTAGTTAGGTCGCTCAGTCATTGTGTTAGGTCGCGTGAACCCTTAGGTCGTTAGACCTCATTTTGCTTTAGGTTGTAGGCCTCTTGCCTTCACTTAGGTCGTACCGTTTTGTCGGGGCGCTGCCCCGCACCCCGCCGGGGGCGCTGCCCCCTGGACCCCCGCGACCTGACCGGGCAGGTCGAACCCCGTAAGCGGTGGCGTTGCCCCCGCACCCCCACCTTGGGGGGTTGCCACCCCCCTGGACCCCCCCTCCGTAGGGGATCTTATCTGAAAAACATTGAGCTGATTTCCTTGGATTTTATTCACATCTCCGTATGCGATCTTTGTAACTGATTGTTTCTACAATTGCTTCTGTGTTTTGTCACTTTATAATATAAAGGTTTCAATACTAATAGTAAATATCAAAACTCTTTTAACAAACAATTTCAACTCTATTTTTAATAACTAAGCTCTTTTCTTAAACCGTTTTCCAATCTATTAGTATATACAAACCTTTACCTCACTCGGATGAGAAATCTAATTAAACGACTTAGTAAAACAAGTGGTATGAAATGCTTGCGTTCACTTCGTCGGTTAATTCTTGGACTTGTTCGATTGAACCTCTTGTGACAATTTTATTAGTGAAGATTTACAGTTTGTTCGTAAATATTTAAGTTAAGCAAGTGGTTATGGGACATGAAGCTAAAATTCTATATTTACTAGCTTAGTGTAATTGACACTTCTCGTTGATCATGACGATCATTCTGATGATTTAGACTAGCAACTGTGCGATGTCTCTTGTTGCGAGGTTAGACTAGACACCACTTGTGTGATTCCACTCACACATACCTTTTTGCTTTTTGGTTAGACTGGACCTTAATCTGTGTGATTCCATTCACACATGTGGGGTAGCTCCCCTTGGTCTTCGGACCGTCATGTGATAGGCCTCTTTCTCTTTTCTATGATTTCTGGACTTCTTGCATTGATTTCTAGAATTTATGTCATTGACTTGTTATGAGTACAAGTTTGGGGTATGATGCCCTTTCCGAATCTTTGAGAAGATTCTTGTGATATTGATTATCTCTTATTGATTGATCTTCTGTTGATCATTATTTACATACTTATAGTGGTATGTCATTATGGATGTTTATGTTTATGCCATATCTTTTATGTTATATCATGTCATCTGATATTTATAGCTAGACTGACCCGTTTATTATTTTCTTAAATAATACTCGGGTCAGACCGAGATGTTACAGGTGCTTCTGCTTGACTTCTTCCCAGGGATTCATCACTCTGACTTTTGGCTAACTGTTTAGATTAGCAGTTTTTGTTGTATACACTTGAGATATAGACTCATAGTTGTATTCTTTTGTATAGCACGTGTTGCTATTCTTTTGTATTATCGTGGATCTTACTGACCACTACTCTGATGTACACTTTCATGTGTTAGTTATATATTCATATCTTCTTCCGCCTTTGTGATATGGATATCTGTGACTGATTTGTGATATGATTATTTCTATGTTTGTTTTCGAAGATTATTTATAGCCACCGTGTGATAAGCAATTACATGGATGGTCGCTCCTCAACAGCCTTATTCTCCGTGCTAGTTGACAGCACTACTCCGGAGTGTTCTTGGCTAGCGTGGGTATAGAGGTGGGGCGTCACAATTGGGTCTCAGTTAAATCACAGCTTAAAGCCCAAACTTTTCATTCGAATAGTTAAAACAATTTACCATTTTTCAATCTTTTAAACAAAAAGATTCATTTTAAAACCTTTGATGGTTTAAACAATTTCCACACTTTTAATCTTTAAACAAAAAGATTTAGTTCACAAAGTTCACCCCTTTCACAAAGATCCATTTATGGATTCCAAAATAGTTACTATTTCAATTGGATTAACTCGTTAAATTTTTAAATCAAGATTTAATTTATAAATTTCAAAACTCGATTTTCAAAGATTCATTCATAGTCTTTCAAAAACAATTCCAATTCAAGTTGGATTAACTCATTTGGTCTTTGAATCAAAGACTCATTTCATAGCTTTCAAAACATTTCAATTCTATTTCAAATTTGAAACTTTTCAACAAAATTTGGAAATCCTTTCTTTAAATGAAAGCTATTATATTTTTTTTTATTTGAAACAAATAGTTTTTTTTTGTTGTTTTGGAGAAATTCGATCTCATTTATACAAATTAAAATTTTTTGGGTTAATTCAAATTCCCAAAAACGACACTTTAAAACCGATATAAACTGTCTGCCGTTTAATATCATAAATACTGAATATAGAGTTCAATTTCA
The DNA here is from genome assembly GCA_030765085.1 of Allium cepa. Classification (NCBI taxonomy): domain Eukaryota; kingdom Viridiplantae; phylum Streptophyta; class Magnoliopsida; order Asparagales; family Amaryllidaceae; genus Allium; species Allium cepa. The sequence continues at coordinate 757,962,318 of CM060937.1, read as the reverse complement.
GATATTGAATTCTAATTTAAATAAAATTATTCAAATTTCAAATCTTTAATTAAGTTATTCAAAATAACTTACGCTTTTAAAACACCTTTTCAAAAGCTTTTCACTTTAAACCCAATTTTATTTTCAACCCATTTGAATTTAAAATTCAAATAAAAAAAACCATTTAAATAAATTTGTGACTTAACCGATTCCCACGTGCAATCCATATTTGTGTGTGTACAAGTGTGGTCCAGGGATTTTACACAATAGTGCACAACATCAATCATCACAGATATACCAATATCGATAAGCGGTATAATTCATAACGCTTACCTTCATTCACAGATTCGTAGACAAAATAAATTTATCAGTCACAAAGATTTATCATTACTATTCGATGTGGGTTTCGGATAACCAACTGGAATCCGACTGCCTGTCGCATCGAAGTTCAAATGCCGTTTTACGGGCAACAGGATTTTTCACATCAATACAGAACAAATCACAGTCATAGTGCATCACACAGTATCACAATCACAACAGAAATCAATATAGTGCATAGCAATGGTTAATTATTTACAAATCAAAGTGAATGTGATTTAATAAATTAACCAAATAATTATCTTTATTGATTATTTTAAATCAATTGATTTAATATTCTTAATGATAAATTAATTAATCTTAATTAACTTGATAAATTGATTATTCCTTAATTTATCATTTTAATTAACTGTTAATTATAAATCGATTTACTTGAATTACCAAATTAATTAGATACTTAATTGTTAATTAACCAATCTTCAATTATGACACAAACCCTTAATTACTTAGTTAATTATAATTATTAATTTAATCATCCTTGGTTACTTTCCAAAACAATTTGTTATTTACCTAAATTAACATTAGAAATCTTCTTATTTCGAAACCAATTTAGTGTTATTACAAAAAGCTTAAATATTAATTAACTTAAATGTCTATCTTAAATTATTTATTTACTTAAAGTATTAATTAGATTTTTAAACATTATTAAATATTTGTTAAGGTGATTAAACTTGAAAGTAAATTCTTAACTCAAAACAGTTAATTGCTAATACTAGTTCACCATTTTAAATAATTTAGGTTCTAAATTTAAACATGTGATTTACAAGTTGATTGGGCTTAACCCATTTGCAAATGACCCGAGTAAAACAAATGTTTCCCCCGAGCCAAACTCACGTTTCTCTCGTCTTCTCCCTCGAGTTTCTCCACTTCTCCCTCGTCCCAGTTTCCTTTCTTCTTCCTGTCTCTCTTTCTTTTTTTTTTCTTTAAGTTCAAATTAAGGCAAAATTAATTAGTATCAGGAACTCTCACGCAACAGCAAAACAAAACTCGGAGCTTTCCACCTTTTCACCCGAGCACGACTCGAAGTCCACGATACTGCACGAGAAAACACATCATGCACGTGCACGTCAACGCGGCGCCACTCCGATTGCCACCGCGACCTCCAACACGTCACGAAACCCCACCACACTCGAGTACAACCCTTGATTCCATACCTAAAGCTCGAAAACAAAATCGTGCTGTCTTGTTCATATGAACCCATCAGTCCACCACCAGAAATCAACCCCGCGCCGCCTCCTCTGGCCATCAGATGCCACGAAAACTCACGTGAAGCTTCGCGTTGATCAGATACTCATATCCCCACCGGTGGCTTGAAGTCCGATCGCCTACTTATGGCGCAGCAACGTGTTTTCTGACACGAACGTACATGGGTTCTTAAACCCTAATTTGATCTCGTACCCAAAATTCTTGCAATAATCAATTTTTCTTATATTTTTCCTAACATTATTGAGTATCAAACTAACTCCAATTCAAATTTCAACATTTATTATCAACTCAATCACTGGTAATTCGAGAAAATGTGATTTTTGTTCAAAAACTAACTACTCAGTGAATACTAAACTAAAAATCTAAATTTTTTGTTGAAAATTCATGTCTTGCAGTATAGATTCAATAAATATCCTTGAATTCATAATGTATAACAATTTATTTTTGTCAAATATCAGTTGCATTCCTATAAAACCAAGTTACAGTGAAATAATTTACTGTATGTTTAAGTGGCTTTGCAAAATCTTGTTTAAGGATTTAAAACATCTTGATTTATTTGGAAAAAAAAACCAAAACTTGTCAGTGATTACAGCAATAGACTTTAGTTTTGAAAACAAATATAACCCCTGTATAAATGTTTATAAAGAACACAGAGCATCACTGGAGTATTATCAACTGAAACATGAATAAAACAGTTTATAATTTAAGTTTAAACTGCATAAATAACTTAAAACTTTTCAAAGGATATGTTTACTCACCTTGAAATATTTGAAACAGGACTTTATTGATTTTGAAACTGCAGTTGATCTCTCTATTTTCTTTTTTTTTTCCTTTCAGTAAATTGTTTTCAGCTTTGAAATATAAAGTAATGTCTTTTTTTTTCTTTTTCTTTGCAGAAATTTGTTGAACGAAATAAAACTAAAACAAATGCTATGTATACATATATAGAGGAGATGGTTTGTACTAAGGGCAGGTGGTAACTGGTTCGGATATTTCTCTTTTTTTTTTCCTTGCCTACAAATTTTGACCAAGCAAGTTTCTTATTGACTAAGCCAAAATTTTTAATTCGGCTGATATGATTTTGTTTGTGCTAAGTAGATTTTTATTTGTGTTTGAATAGATGGCATTTAATGCCTTTGTTCCCATTTTAGTTTACATATATATGCTGTGGATTTTCCCTTTTTTTTTAAGTACTATAGTTGTTTTATTTGCATATTTTCTTTCTTCTGAAATCAGATTTTGTTTTATTCTTATGTAAGTATATCTTTTTAGTTTTTATGTAGATTACTATCTTCTTGCATAAGCCTCATTGATTTTTATATGTACTATTGGTTTTCGTTTACATATATTTTTCCTTTTGCAATCAAATTTTGTTTTTGTTTTAGATACAACTTTTCCTTGTTTCCTGATTTATAATTACATGCAAACTTATATGTGTTTCATATGTCAATGATTTTATTACAACATACTCTTGAATTTTATTTCTATTTGTAGTTTGATTTTGCTTAATGTTGCCTAGGACCACATATTTCATTATTAACATAAGTTCTTAAATTTTGATTTCTTTTCAGGGTTTAACCATCAAGTATTAAATTTATACATATATTTTATTTCATACTTTACACTAATATTAAATATTAATAAGTAGTTTTTTTTTATTCTTATACTTTTTCTTTATAACTCAATTCAACTGAAAGTATACATTTTTGAGTTTCAAGTCCAAATTCAAAAATAAATAAGTATGCATTTTTTTATTAAATTTGAAAATTTTCAAATTAATACACAATTAAATCCAAGAATTTAATTTAATTATAAATTTATATTCATGATTAAACTAGGATCGTTACATTGCTAGTGATCAAATTATATAGGAATCTACAGCCAAGTATATTACCTTTACCATTTTAGTTCATAGATAATATGTTACCTTGCTGGTAATGTTACTACAGAGCCAATTTAGACCCTCATACAATCCTTTTCCAGATGTAGCACAAGTGCTCTGTATGTACCTACAGAAAGAAATCATGTGTCTAAAAAAAAATTTAGGACAATATAATAAATTAGACACTCGTGACCAATTGAGATTGCAAGGGAGTATAGTTTACATTTTTTGAAAGAAAACCACAACGAAATCACAAAAAGAGAAAACAGGAAAAAAAATGAAGGTGGATAATCTTCAAGGGCATATTTCTTCATGGCGAAAAATAATGTTTTGACTTTTGACAAATTCAATCCTCACTTAAGATATTTCCAGCCGACTATCAAAAATAGAAAGTATAACAGCTATGCCTATAATCTTTATTATTTAGGACAATATTAGATTTGAATAAATTTATCTAAGCTATTGAGAATTAATGGTTTCAGGAAGGTATAAAAAAACAACATGCTACTTGTAAATGAATTACCAAATGCTAGTAAAGAAAGCAACTGTGCATAAAAAGCTTCACTAAAATCATATTGAATCATCTAATCTATCTATTCTTCATTGATGTCTGCCATGTTAAGCAAGTATATAATAAAATCAACCAGATAGAAACAAACCTGAATTACCAAAAATGATACTAGGAGGGTAAAAAGGAAAATTTCACCTAAAAGCCTAACTTGTTACAGTGCGAACACAAAGGAGGAATTAACAAATAAAAGATTTATTATTAGTTAGAAGGTTCACTAAGATAGACAGACAAATCATACTGAACTCAATCTTTCATATTCAACTCAACATGCCATTCTTCTCCCTCGTCCGGGCAACAAATCGTCAAGTTGAAGTTCTGATTGCTGGTTTTATCGAGTATGATAATGAGTCAATTGAACTAGCATGCATTTGCATGCAAAAAAGTAAAAGAATATGATTTTATATTTACATGTACAAATTAAAGCATAGTAAACATTATCTGGCACCATAAAAATGATATTATGAATACAATAAACACCATAGTTTTTAATAAGAATTAGGTCTACAAAAACTGTTTCATGTCTCATAATTTAAAATTCAAAAAGAACTTTCACAAACAAAACGTCTTATTTATATTCGTTTAAATTAGTTTAGTTAATTGAATTAGTTTAGTTACTTAAATTTTTTATTTTTTTCTACTTAATTAATAGTTATTTAAATTAGTTTAAATTTTAAAATTGATTTTAACAAGTTCAAATTTTAAAGTTGACTTTACTTGGTTTAAACTTAAAAAGTTAATTCAAATTAGTTTAAACTTTAAAGTTAATTTGATTAATTTAGTTTAAAATTTAAATAGCTATGTTAACTAAATTATAAATATGGTTTAAAATTTAATTTTTGGTTAACTAAATGGTTAAATTTTGAATTTTCGACTTACTGGTTGATGAAATAGTTAAATTTTAATTTTACTAAATAAAGTTAAATATAATATATAAATAGTTAAATAAATTATCAAATATGCTTAATATTGTTTAATAAAATATTTAATTCGTTGAATGAATTATAAAGAGTTAAAATTAGAAGAAGAAAAATTAGAATTTTAGTTAACAAAATATTTAAATATTTATAAATAGTTAAACGAATTATAATTTTAGTTAATAAAATAGTTAAATAACACAGTTAAATGGTTGAATAAATTATGAAGAGTTAAAATAAGTGTGACGACCCGCCCTTCTACTACCAGAAAGACGTATCATCATTAAGAAAGAAAGGGATAGGAATAGAAAATTAAGAGAAAGAAAGAACAGCAACATTAGAATCTCACAGCGGAACGGAACAAAATATAATATATCACAAAAATATTACATAGTTTAATACATCAATCAGAGTTATACAGATCGTACATCACATACTAGACAGTTACAGACTCCTGTCTAGTTAATACAACTCAATGCAATACAACTCAAACGATAAGACTCAGAGATACTAACACAGTGGAACAAAATTTAATTTAATTTTTTTCAAATTTTGAAAAGTTTTAGCAGAATCTTCATTACATATTTTCATAAGCACATATGTATAGTTTCAATCCTTGTTACAATTAATTCCAATCAATTCTCAAATCATTCCCTTCAGTTAAGTGATTTACAACTTACTTGCTTAAGCAAAACAAACTCATATTCAAAATCATCCTATTTTGCTTCCAATAATTCATAGATTTTTATTCAGTCTCATTTACTTCAAACATCACATTTTCTTATGCAATTTAACAATATCATTGTGAATAAATGATTACTTAAGCTTTATACAATACACAAATTGATTCCGGCTCAATTTACATTTGGCTCCATCTCAATTTATTTATTCACAACCCTTACGTTGCATTTCTTTTATTTCAACAGGTTTGATTCCAAACCATTCTATTAAATTTGACAACCAATATTTCAAACAACCATCTCACAATTTACTCATGTTATTTATTTTCTTCAAACTGTTCCACCCAACAACTTAAGTTTATTCTATTTCACCAATTTCCATTTAAATTTTTGATTCGATTTTCCTTTAATCAAATCCCAACTATTTTCTGATTAGTTTATTCTTTTATCCATTCTTAGATTTACATGAACAGTTATTATTGAATTTATTCATAATAAGGTTATTCAATTTATACTTGAATTAGATTTGTTTACAACTCACACCATTTCTATTTAAATCCAATTCAATACTTATTTTGGTTTACATTTACTTATTTACATAAGAATTTTACTTTATTTAATATTATTTATAACTCGACTGAATTCATTCAAACTCGGTTTTATTTTAGCTCAACTTCAGTTATATTTTAGGTACTTACCATTTTTTAAATTTATTTCTCAATATATGAGCTCAAAACTTATTTATCTACTTAACAGTTTATATTACTCATTTGGGTCATTTCGTCTTATAATCACAATTCCAGATTATTTATATATGTATGTAGCACCTACTGTCTTAAGGTATAAATTTCCACCTCACAATTACTATCATTTTACCTTCAAATTTTATATCCAATTAAGTTCGTTTTGAACTTCAATTCCATTTAACTTATCTCAGGTTAAACTCAAATATATTTTCTTCATTTTCATTTACTTAAATTAAATTTTAATTCCGGGATTAAAATTCCCGATCTCTTTTATCAACTTTACTTTATAAGTTCAATAGTTGATTTATTCAAACTTTTCACATTATTAAATAGAATTTTCTCAAAAATTCAATTGCCCGGGTTTTCATTTCCAAAACCATTTGAAAGGATAACTACATATACCCATCTGGTATATCAAATTTTCAAATTCCGAACACTTGTTTTCACCAAACCAAATTTTTCTTTTCAATTTCTTTTTCTTTTTTGAAAATATCTAAAATACCTTGTATACCCAACAACTCCAAGCAATATCATGTCCAACTATCCTGGTAGCAATCCATCACTTCAGAAACTCGAAAATGAATACTGATGATGTGGCCATCACCATCAGGATTATTTCCCAGCGACTGAAGTGAGTTCAGTGCTTCCTTACTTTCACAAATCCTTTCCAAAACAATTTCCATTCAACAATATTTTCCAAACAATATTACATTGTTGCCTTCAAATCTTTGGAAAAATATTTCAAATATTCCCAAGATTTTAAATTACCAAATTCTTTGTTTAAATTCATTTAAACACTTTTCAAATTTCAGGGACTTAAATTCTAGTTTAATCAGATTTCAGTTACATTCCTTTTTATTTAAGCCATACTTAGATAATTTTATTTGGTTATAAACCACTCACATTTAAATTTTTATTTGATTGTACTATTAACAATCAAACATCCAAGTATATATAGTTATTTCAGAAAAATATTCCTTTTATATCAAAATATAATTTTTGGGTACAATTATTTCATTTACCCTACCTTTAAAAATAATACTGTGTCGGTCTACCTTGTTTAAGAGTTTGGAAATCCCTATCGATGAAATGGCGTCCCACACATCGACAAGAATTCATAAACACTCAACAGATAAATCTACACAATATAAAAACAATTTTATATTCACTAACAAGTACGCGCTCATATCTATTAATACACTCAAACTCATTTTAGAGTACTACAAACTCTATTTTATGAGTATTCCTACCAGAGCCAACGTTATCACCAACCTAAGCTCTGATACCAAGTGTGACGACCCGCCCTTCTACTACCAGAAAGACGTATCATCATTAAGAAAGAAAGGGATAGAAATAGAAAAGAAAGAGAAAGAAAGAACAGCAATATCAGAATCTCACAGCGGAACGGAACAAAATATAATATATCACACAAATATTACATAGTTTAATACATCAATCAGAGTTATACAGATCGTACATCATATACTAGACAGTTACAGACTCCTGTCTAGTTAATACAACTCAATGCAATACAACTCAAACGATAAGACTCAGAGATACTAACACAGTGGAACTATATATATATATATCTACAACGCTGAAGCCTCCTGCCCCATTGCTCCTCCAGAATTCGTCAAATCTAACCTGAATCCCTTGGCTACCCGTAAAAATTTGGGTACCCGAGAGTTTATGAAAAAAAAAAAATAAACTCCGGGTCAGACATGGGTCTGGTATGAGTAAACGGGTTAAAGTTGTTTAACTTTGAAAATATTTGAAAATAAAGGTATCACGTAAGACTCCCCACAAATAAATACGGGTAAGTTTTTACCTTACGCTAACCAAAACATTTTATAGGAAATCCAGTTATATTATAATAGTGTCTAGGATTTTCAAGTAAATAGAAAATAGCCGAAATTGTTACATGATTAAATTCCAGCTACTAGCCACAAAAGTGGGTAATACAAAACAAAACCGTAGGGTCTCGTAGGGAAAATGGATTTCCAACAATGGCAGGGCTACTGGGGTACCGCCCGTCACAGTACGGGGCCTAGATCACCGTATCGAGGATTACTCCCTTCATCCCCTGCAACACAAGGCCGGAACCATTCCTTACTGAACAGTCCCGAACAAGATAAACCCCGTGGTTGGCGCGACCAACCACCCACTAAGCCGAAATATATAAGGGACATCTAGACGGGGGAAATATCTTGTCCTGCTTGGGCATGACCCACCTAACCTTGCTGCATCTCCCCTGTTTTAGCCATTCCCGGTTGATGAGGCTTGAGGCTGCGATTACCTTTAAAGAACATATCACTTAGAATGCTCATCGTCCGCCTGACGATGTGCTGAAAGCATTCAATCCATACAAGTTCGTTCCGTGTTCGAACGAAACCGAAGGCATTATCTCGTTACACTCATTTTGGAATCACCCTTAGAGTTAACGACAATAACCCTTGCATTCTGAAACACCATCTCGATCTTCATTTCAGGATTCACGACCTAACGTTTAAATTGGATTGATGTGGTTTTCGAAGAATCAAATTTGATTCTTCCGATCCCGGTCTCATCGAATCCAAATGCCATTTTAAGGGCCAAGTTGTCTAATTAACTTAAACAGCTTAAATAATTTTAAATTTAACAATTTAATTAACATAGCATCTATCACAGATAAACATATACAAGCATCATAGGTATAACACTGCATATCATAGAATATCAACACATAAATGTCACAATCAGATATTCAATCACAACAGTCCATAAGCAGTCACCTTTAAATCTTATTTGTAATTAATTCAATTTAGAATTAATTACTTGAGAGTTAATCACTTAACTCTATTTAATTAATCATTAATTAACAATTAATTTCCTGTTTCATTTCAAATTGTTTAATTTATGATTTCTTAATAAATCATTTAGTCTTAATTACACACTTATTTTATTTCAAACTATCAATTACCTAATTATTTCTTAACTCAGTTATTTACTTTAATTAACCATTTAATTAATAATCTTAATTATAGATCAACTTCATTACTCATTTATTAACTGCTAATTACTTTCTTAACCCTTTATTTATTCTTAATTAAATTACTCGATTAATTAACTATTAATCATTCATAAATTAACTTAAGTAGTTAATTACAAATTTATCAATTATTTATAATCTATGTCTAATTATAATTTAAGAGTAATTGTTCTTAATTTCTTCCTAAACTAATTAAATGTTCAACTTAATGAAACATTTAAAGTCTTCTCTTAAATTTTGAAAACCAATTATAATATTAACTCCAAACTTAATTATTAGATAACCTTATATTTAATGTAATTAATTACTTAATTTGTTACCCTAATTCATATATTAACTTAATTAACTAATTTAAACTTCTTAGTTACAAATTAATTAAATAAGGATCAAGAATCTTAACTTTAAAACTAAACACTTATTAACTAGAAATGTTTAAACGTTAATTAAATCTAATCACGTATCTTTAATTGACTACTAAATTAAGATATTCATGTAAGTTGAAAACATTTTTAGCAATAACTTTATTTTTACTTTGAACTAATACCGTTTAGTAAACCAGGTGGGTTACGCTTAAGCTTTGAAACAATACCCGAGAAAAAATCTTACTACACACGAGAAAGAACCCGAGTTTCCCATCCAACCTTCCCGAGTCTCCTCCAGGAAACCATTCTTCTTCTCCTTATATTTTTTTTTCTCTGTAACTTTTTTTTTAAGTTTAAAACAACTGCTGATGACAACTCGCGTGAACACTGGTCCTAACACGATCCAACCCACCCCCTTACTCGAGTTCCCACTCGAGTATCACTCGATACAGCCACCCACTATCCTCCTGATACGCTCACGCCACCGTGCACGTGCACGGTGGCTCGCCACTCCTCCTGTGACTCGCGACGGCGTCCACAAACCCCAAATCACCCACATACCCAACAGCCAACCCCCATTTCCACGATCAAGCCGAAAGGCAAAATCTCACCTTAAACACGAACACATACGAACTTACAGGAAAACAAAATCGCTTCGACCAAACGACGGCGACCACTGGAAGCGATGGGTCTCCGGCCATAGCTCAACCACATACCCCTCTACCCTCACTCAAAATCGCGATCAACTCGGTCTCCCTATGATGCTGAAATCAAATGTTTTACAGAGCCTTGAAAATGTAAGCAGTAAACCCTATCTTCAATTCAAACCCAAAACCTTTGCATTAGAAAATTATTTTAGCATTTTTCTAGTGATCTCACATCACCGTTTTAGCTTCATGTTAAATTACAACAGCTAAAATTGTTTGAATCATCAGAATTTCATGAAAATACATTTTTGGTTCACTGACTAATTGCTCTGTGCATAGTTGACTCAAAATTATAAAGTTTGTCTTAAAAATCATAGTTTTATATGTTGTTTCAAATTATAAGTTCAAGTTTACGATTCGAGATATTCGAATTTTTGCCTTTATTTTATGTTTACTGTAAATGTAAGTTTACAGTACCTATATCTTTAGCATAAACAATATTTATTTAGTTTAGGTATTAATTACAGGAAATGATTTTATAAAGAAATATATATGATATATTCTCTGTTTCCTTTGCCTTAGATTTAGAAAGAACTTGAAGAACTCAAACTACAGTTCATCTAGAATTTACAAACATAACAGAACATTGTTATATCAACAAAGTAATTCATTCATGAGTCAAATATTTAAAACCAAATTTCACAAAAACATTAGTTTACTCACCTAATAATCTGTGAACAGAGGGCAAGGTTGCTTGATGAAGAAAGAAAACTGTTCTTGAAGTTTAAATCCCTGTAACTTTTCTTGTTTTTCCTGAATTCGTTTGAACTTGAAAATTTAAAATTATGTTTATTTTCTTTCACATCTTCTCAAGTTTTTTTCTTCATAAGTTAAATACTGAACTAAACTAAATAAAATAAGACATAATGAATACATATATATATAACCTTCAACAGTTATGCCTTCTTGAACAAGCTTTGTTGACAAAATATCTTGCTTTGTTTTTATTATGTACTAAGGTACTGAGACAAACCAAATATTTCGGATGGAAGATAGTATTTGACTAAATGTATGCTAATTAATGTTTGTGTCTTTGAATTAGTATGTACTAATTAATATTGGCTGACACAAATATTAGGTACAAAGATATTGCAGGCTTTGTTTGTACTTGTATGTTTCATATGTGTTCACACCAATTAGTATTTACTGACATAAACATTTTGTACAAGATATTTCAGGTTTTGTTTTTATTATATTTAAAGTGAACACTTTGTTTTATTAGTTCGGCCAATATGTTTTTGTAAGACACAGATTTGATATGCAGATAGTTGTAACTTGTACAAGAATATGATCTGTTCCATTTATATTGAAGTAAAACTTTTGTTTTCTTATACACATAAATCTCAGCAGCATATATGTTTAGTACAGAATATGTTACAAGTTATCCCCTCCTTCTTATGCATTGACATGTTCGCATGATATTTAAAAGTTCTATGTTGTACAAATAAAATTTACAGATTATTGTTTTGACTTTATTGATTGTTATTTATTTGCACTTTAGTTTTCCAAGCATTTGATTCATAATATTTTATATGTAAATTTATATTCCTAGTTATAACTTATATTTGTATGTTTATATTTTAATTATATTTTATATTTTATAATTTATGGTTTATACTTATGTTTATAATTATGATTCATACTTGTTTGGATGTTTATGTTTCTAATCAATTATATTGTTTTAAACTTATGTGTTAGATTTCCATGTTTATGTTAATATTACTATGTTTGTTAATTTTTAAACTTTATCATTTTAAAAAAAAACTAACATTGTATTCATATAAATTATCAAAAATAAAATATTGAATCTTTGATTTGATTTTATTAGATAAGACCGATTTTGTTTTAAATGGTTTTGAAGTGTTCTATTTAAATTTTCAAATCAAACTTTCTTTTATAAATACATATATAATTGTTAAATATCCAAGATCTCATCATTTTAAACATTTAAAAGTTTGCATTTAATTTAAATTAGATTAAATATTCATTAAAGTATGCTGTCAAAAATTCCGGGTTGTTACATTCCTCCCCCCTTAAAAGAATTTCGTCCCCGAAATTAAAACAAAGATATTTTAAAAGCTATTATTCCCACCATTGAACATAAATACCATTCGTACGCAATATAAAATCTGATCGCTCGCTCGACCACACAATTTCACTTCCGAACTAGTATCTCCACCCGACTTCCTAGTACGGACTCAGAACTGGTTTCTTGATCGGAAACTGTCATTCTCCTTGCATAGTCACAACTATGATAGAGAATCCCCAGAATCAATCAAAATCCAAATCCATAGTTCATCGTCGAAAATCGAGTGAAAAATCCTAATTCGGATTGATATAACTATCTCGAAATTCTGTGCTCGAATCTGGATCAAATTGTTATGCGAATAAAATAATATACGTACATCCTACGTATTTATATCCATTGATTATCAACCATATCAATTTTCCTTTATTCACATTATTTTGATTCCTATCCACTTGGAATAATTTTTCCCAATATCAAATTTTACTCAAGAATTCCACCATTCATTTCTTAAGCTTAATATAAGCATTATATATACTCTTATATTATTACTCTACCACTATAGCCTTTATATCTTCATATTTTCAATTTGAATTTCTAATTCCCTATGAATTCAAATTTTCTTCAACTCTAAATATTTAATTTTATTGACTAACTTTCATTTATAACTGATTCCTATCATTAGTTTTAAATTAATTTCATCCACTAGTTTATTTTAATCTCCAAATTGACATTGTTTTGTTGCTAATAATAAAATTTAATTTAATTTTTTTCAAATTTTGAAAAGTTTTAGCAGAATCTTCATTACATATTTTCATAAGCACATATGTATAGTTTCAATCCTTGTTACAATTAATTCCAATCAATTCTCAAATCATTCCCTTCAGTTAAGTGATTTACAACTTACTTGCTTAAGCAAAACAAACTCATATTCAAAATCATCCTATTTTGCTTCCAATAATTCATAGATTTTTATTCAATCTCATTTACTTCAAACATCACATTTTCTTATGCAATTTAACAATATCATTGTGAATAAATGATTACTTAAGCTTTATACAATACACAAATTGATTCCGGCTCAATTTACATTTGGCTCCATCTCAATTTATTTATTCACAACCCTTACGTTGCATTTTTTTTATTTCAACAGGTTTGATTCCAAACCATTCTATTAAATTTGACAACCAATATTTCAAACAACCATCTCACAATTTACTCATGTTATTTATTTTCTTCAAACTGTTCCACCCAACAACTTAAGTTTATTCTATTTCACCAATTTCCATTTAAATTTTTGATTCGATTTTCCTTTAATCAAATCCCAACTATTTTCTGATTAGTTTATTCTTTTATCCATTCTTAGATTTACATGAACAGTTATTATTGAATTTATTCATAATAAGGTTATTCAATTTATACTTGAATTAGATTTGTTTACAACTCACACCATTTCTATTTAAATCCAATTCAATACTTACTTTGGTTTACATTTACTTATTTACATAAGAATTTTACTTTATTTAATATTATTTATAACTCGACTGAATTCATTCAAACTCGGTTTTATTTTAGCTCAACTTCAGTTATATTTTAGGTACTTACCATTTTTTAAATTTATTTCTCAATATATGAGCTCAAAACTTATTTATCTACTTAACAGTTTATATTACTCATTTGGGTCATTTCGTCTTATAATCACAATTCCAGATTATTTATATATGTATGTAGCACCTACTGTCTTAAGGCATAAATTTCCACCTCAAAATTACTATCATTTTACCTTCAAATTTTATATCCAATTAAGTTCGTTTTGAACTTCAATTCCATTTAACTCATCTCAGGTTAAACTCAAATATATTTTCTTCATTTTCATTTACTTAAATTAAATTTTAATTCCGGGATTAAAATTCCCGATCTCTTTTATCAACTTTACTTTATAAGTTCAATAGTTGATTTATTCAAACTTTTCACATTATTAAATAGAATTTTCTCAAAAATTCAATTGCCCGGGTTTTCATTTCCAAAACCATTTGAAAGGATAACTACATATACCCATCTGGTATATCAAATTTTCAAATTCTGAACACTTGTTTTCACCAAACCAAATTTTTCTTTTCAATTTCTTTTTCTTTTTTGAAAATATCTAAAATACCTTGTATACCCAACAACTCCAAGCAATATCATGTCCAACTATCCTGGTAGCAATCCATCACTTCAGAAACTCGAAAATGAATACTGATGATGTGGCCATCACCATCAGGATTATTTCCCAGCGACTGAAGTGAGTTCAGTGCTTCCTTACTTTCACAAATCCTTTCCAAAACAATTTCCATTCAACAATATTTTCCAAACAATATTACATTGTTGCCTTCAAATCTTTGGAAAAATATTTCAAATATTCTCAAGATTTTAAATTACCAAATTCTTTGTTTAAATTCATTTAAACACTTTTCAAATTTCCGGGACTTAAATTCTAGTTTAATCAGATTTCAGTTACATTCCTTTTTATTTAAGCCATACTTAGATAATTTTATTTGGTTATAAACCACTCACATTTAAATTTTTATTTGATTGTACTATTAACAATCAAACATCCAAGTATATATAGTTATTTCAGAAAAATATTCCTTTTATATCAAAATATAATTTTTGGGTACAATTATTTCATTTACCCTACCTTTAAAAACAATACTGTGTCGGTCTACCTTGTTTAAGAGTTTGGAAATCCCTATCGATGAAATGGCATCCCACACATCGACAAGAATTCATAAACACTCAACAGATAAATCTACACAATATAAAAACAATTTTATATTCACTAACAAGTACGCGCTCATATCTATTAATACACTCAAACTCATTTTAGAGTACTACAAACTCTATTTTATGAGTATTCCTACCAGAGCCAACGTTATCACCAACCTAAGCTCTGATACCAAGTGTGACGACCCGCCCTTCTACTACCAGAGAGACGTATCATCATTAAGAAAGAAAGGGATAGAAATAGAAAAGAAAGAGAAAGAAAGAACAGCAACATCAGAATCTCACAGCGGAACGGAACAAAATATAATATATCACACAAATATTACATAGTTTAATACATCAATCAGAGTTATACAGATCGTACATCATATACTAGACAGTTACAGACTCCTGTCTAGTTAATACAACTCAATGCAATACAACTCAAACGATAAGACTCAGAGATACTAACACAGTGGAACTATATATATATATATATATATATATATATATCTACAACGCTGAAGCCTCCTGCCCCATTGCTCCTCCAGAATTCGTCAAATCTAACCTGAATCCCTTGGCTACCCGTAAAAATTTGGGTACCCGAGAGTTTATGAAAAAAAAAACTCCGGGTCAGACATGGGTCTGGTATGAGTAAACGGGTTAAAGTTGTTTAACTTTGAAAATATTTGAAAATAAAGGTATCACGTAAGACTCCCCACAAATAAATACGGGTAAGTTTTTACCTTACGCTAACCAAAACATTTTATAGGAAATCCAGTGATATTATAATAGTGTCTAGGATTTTCAAGTAAATAGAAAATAGCCGAAATTGTTACATGATTAAATTCCAGCTACTAGCCACAAAAGTGGGTAATACAAAACAAAACCGTAGGGTCTCGTAGGGAAAATGGATTTCCAACAATGGTAGGGCTACTGGGGTACCGCCCGTCACAGTACGGGGCCTAGATCACCGTATCGAGGATTACTCCCTTCATCCCCTGCAACACAAGGCCGGAACCATTCCTTACTGAACAGTCCCGAACAAGATAAACCCCGTGGTTGGCGCGACCAACCACCCACTAAGCCGAAATATATAAGGGACATCTAGACGGGGGAAATATCTTGTCCTGCTTGGGCATGACCCACCTAACCTTGCTGCATCTCCCCTGTTTTAGCCATTCCCGGTTGATGAGGCTTGAGGCTGCGATTACCTTTAAAGAACATATCACTTAGAATGCTCATCGTCCGCCTGACGATGTGCTGAAAGCATTCAATCCATACAAGTTCGTTCCGTGTTCGAACGAAACCGAAGGCATTATCTCGTTACACTCATTTTGGAATCACCCTTAGAGTTAACGACAATAACCCTTGCATTCTGAAACACCATCTCGATCTTCATTTCAGGATTCACGACCTAACGTTTAAATTGGATTGATGTGGTTTTCGGAGAATCAAATTTGATTCTTCCGATCCCGGTCTCATCGAATCCAAATGCCATTTTAAGGGCCAAGTTGTCTAATTAACTTAAACAGCTTAAATAATTTTAAATTTAACAATTTAATTAACATAGCATCTATCACAGATAAACATATACAAGCATCATAGGTATAACACTGCATATCATAGAATATCAACACATAAATGTCACAATCAGATATTCAATCACAACAGTCCATAAGCAGTCACCTTTAAATCTTATTTGTAATTAATTCAATTTAGAATTAATTACTTGAGAGTTAATCACTTAACTCTATTTAATTAATCATTAATTAACAATTAATTTCCTGTTTCATTTCAAATTGTTTAATTTATGATTTCTTAATAAATCATTTAGTCTTAATTACACACTTATTTTATTTCAAACTATCAATTACCTAATTATTTCTTAACTCAGTTATTTACTTTAATTAACCATTTAATTAATAATCTTAATTATAGATCAACTTCATTACTCATTTATTAACTGCTAATTACTTTCTTAACCCTTTATTTATTCTTAATTAAATTACTCGATTAATTAACTATTAATCATTCATAAATTAACTTAAGTAGTTAATTACAAATTTATCAATTATTTATAATCTATATCTAATTATAATTTAAGAGTAATTGTTCTTAATTTCTTCCTAAACTAATTAAATGTTCAACTTAATGAAACATTTAAAGTCTTCTCTTAAATTTTGAAAACCAATTATAATATTAACTCCAAACTTAATTATTAGATAACCTTATATTTAATGTAATTAATTACTTAATTTGTTACCCTAATTCATATATTAACTTAATTAACTAATTTAAACTTCTTAGTTACAAATTAATTAAATAAGGATCAAGAATCTTAACTTTAAAACTAAACACTTATTAACTAGAAATGTTTAAACGTTAATTAAATCTAATCACGTATCTTTAATTGACTACTAAATTAAGATATTCATGTAAGTTGAAAACATTTTTAGCAATAACTTTATTTTTACTTTGAACTAATACAGTTTAGTAAACCAGGTGGGTTACGCTTAAGCTTTGAAACAATACCCGAGAAAAAATCTTACTACACACGAGAAAGAACCCGAGTTTCCCATCCAACCTTCCCGAGTCTCCTCCAGGAAACCATTCTTCTTCTCCTTATATTTTTTTTTCTCTGTAACTTTTTTTTTAAGTTTAAAACAACTGCTGATGACAACTCGCGTGAACACTGGTCCTAACACGATCCAACCCACCCCCTTACTCGAGTTCCCACTCGAGTATCACTCGATACAGCCACCCACTATCCTCCTGATACGCTCACGCCACCGTGCACGTGCACGGTGGCTCGCCACTCCTCCTGTGACTCGCGACGGCGTCCACAAACCCCAAATCACCCACATACCCAACAGCCAACCCCCATTTCCACGATCAAGCCGAAAGGCAAAATCTCACCTTAAAGACGAACACATACGAACTTACAGGAAAACAAAATCGCTTCGACCAAACGACGGCGACCACTGGAAGCGATGGGTCTCCGGCCATAGCTCAACCACATACCCCTCTACCCTCACTCAAAATCGCGATCAACTCGGTCTCCCTATGATGCTGAAATCAAATGTTTTACAGAGCCTTGAAAATGTAAGCAGTAAACCCTATCTTCAATTCAAACCCAAAACCTTTGCATTAGAAAATTATTTTAGCATTTTTCTAGTGATCTCACATCACCGTTTTAGCTTCATGTTAAATTACAACAGCTAAAATTGTTTGAATCATCAGAATTTCATGAAAATACATTTTTGGTTCACTGACTAATTGCTCTGTGCATAGTTGACTCAAAATTATAAAGTTTGTCTTAAAAATCATAGTTTTATATGTTGTTTCAAATTATAAGTTCAAGTTTACGATTCGAGATATTCGAATTTTTGCCTTTATTTTATGTTTACTGTAAATGTAAGTTTACAGTACCTATATCTTTAGCATAAACAATATTTATTTAGTTTAGGTATTAATTACAGGAAATGATTTTATAAAGAAATATATATGATATATTCTCTGTTTCCTTTGCCTTAGATTTAGAAAGAACTTGAAGAACTCAAACTACAGTTCATCTAGAATTTACAAACATAACAGAACATTGTTATATCAACAAAGTAATTCATTCATGAGTCAAATATTTAAAACCAAATTTCACAAAAACATTAGTTTACTCACCTAATAATCTGTGAACAGAGGGCAAGGTTGCTTGATGAAGAAAGAAAACTGTTCTTGAAGTTTAAATCCCTGTAACTTTTCTTGTTTTTCCTGAATTCATTTGAACTTGAAAATTTAAAATTATGTTTATTTTCTTTCACATCTTCTCAGGTTTTTTTCTTCATAAGTTAAAGACTGAACTAAACTAAATAAAATAAGACATAATGAATACATATATATATAACCTTCAACAGTTATGCCTTCTTGAACAAGCTTTGTTGACAAAATATCTTGCTTTGTTTTTATTATGTACTAAGGTACTGAGACAAAACAAATATTTCGGATGGAAGATAGTATTTGACTGAATGTATGCTAATTAATGTTTGTGTCTTTGAATTAGTATGTACTAATTAATATTGGCTGACACAAATATTAGGTACAAAGATATTGCAGGCTTTGTTTGTACTTGTATGTTTCATATGTGTTCACACCAATTAGTATTTACTGACATAAACATTTTGTACAAGATATTTCAGGTTTTGTTTTTATTATATTTAAAGTGAACACTTTGTTTTATTAGTTCGGCCAATATGTTTTTGTAAGACACAGATTTGATATGCAGATAGTTGTAACTTGTACAAGAATATGATCTGTTCCATTTATATTGAAGTAAAACTTTTGTTTTCTTATACACATAAATCTCAGCAGCATATATGTTTAGTACAGAATATGTTACAAGTTATCCCCTCCTTCTTATGCATTGACATGTTCGCATGATATTTAAAAGTTCTATGTTGTACAAATAAAATTTACAGATTATTGTTTTGACTTTATTGATTGTTATTTATTTGCACTTTAGTTTTCCAAGCATTTGATTCATAATATTTTATATGTAAATTTATATTCCTAGTTATAACTTATATTTGTATATTTATGTCTTAATTATATTTTATATTTTATAATTTATGGTTTATACTTATGTTTATAATTATGATTCAAACTTGTTTGGATGTTATGTTTCTAATCAATTATATTGTTTTAAACTTATGTGTTAGATTTCCATGTTTATGTTAATATTACTATGTTTGTTAATTTTTAAACTTTATCATTTTAAAAAAAACTAACATTGTATTCATATAAATTATCAAAAATAAAATATTGAATCTTTGATTTGATTTTATTAGATAAGACCGATTTTGTTTTAAATGGTTTTGAAGTGTTCTATTTAAATTTTCAAATCAAACTTTCTTTTATAAATACATATATAATTGTTAAATATCCAAGATCTCATCATTTTAAACATTTAAAAGTTTGCATTTAATTTAAATTAGATTAAATATTCATTAAAATATGCTGTCAAAAATTCCGGGTTGTTACAATAAGAATTATAGTTAATAAAATATTTAAAATAGTTGAATGAACTATAATTTAGTCAATAAAATAGTTAAATAAGATGGTATTCAACACTAGATTTATTGTTTTTAGTAGTATTTCATAGTGCAATTTTTTTCCACCATAAAAGCTTAGACTTGTATACAAGGCATGTAAAAAAGCCCAAGGCGCTTCGCCTTTTTGCATCTTTGTGCCCTAACTACTTTGGTTCTAATAGGGGTGACTATATATGTTCAATTACGGTCATATATTTTTGTTCACTGTGTAAAAAAAGGCATCCTGAATTTAAGAAGAAGAAAAACTAAATGATACTCAAGGTATTCTTCAGTGAAAGAACCGCTTAGGGTTTTTAAGTATTTTCTCTTACAATTTTTGTTTCATAACTAGTCTTCAAATTTTGTGGAACAAAAGAATCTAACATCATAGTAACAGAGGCATGGAAACTAAAATACCAAACATCCTTTTATTAAACCAAGCAATTCCAGTATTATAGCAAATGAAAACCAAATATATCCACCATAAGCAAGATAAAAAATTCACAGAAAATAAAAGAAAGAGAATAAAGGCACCACATGCTCTTTGAATAAACACAACAACTACAAAATAGTAAACTATTAAACTTACAACCACTACATGAAAATTACAACAGTAACACCACCAAAAATAGTGAAAAAATTAGCACCAAGCCGTGAACCGAAGATGAGGTAAGCAAAGAGGTGCGATGGAGGTGTATTTAACCTCTGTAACTTATTAAAATGTTTAGATGTATGAAAAGAAATCGAGCTTCCAAAGATTAAGTTGTTTCCACAATTATCTAATACTTTTATTGTTGAGCTTTGCATTAATATAAATTTAACTAATCATGTTAATGAATCATCTTATTTGCAGTCGTGTCAGTTAAACAAAATGAATTGTATAGTTATTTAAATTCAGCTTTTACTGCATATATACTTAACAGTTTAAAAAAAGAGTATAAACTCAGTTGAGTATAAATTCAGTATTTTAAACTTAGTTGACATCAATCACGTGGTTCTGATAAAGCTTCTAATAAATATATATCCACCATAAAGCTCAAGTTAGTCCCAGATATATATTTTTCTCACGTTAATGATACAGTTCAAGTTTTGATAAATATATTGTTATGATGATTTACCAAAATCAGCATCTTAAGAAGTCACATTTTAGTTAACGGTCCTGGTTCGAAAATTTCATCACATAGATCATTAGTTAGCGGATTTGGTCTTGCTATTTGAAGACCCATAGGAAAAATTATGATAAATTTCAAGTGAATTCTCAAGATTCACATAAAAGTCCCAACAATACCATAATCTATGCATGACTTTTGAACTTGCTTTGCAAAAAAAATATAACGTATGGTCAAAATAATATGATGAGGCTATGAAGGCATAACTACTAGAAAATTGACTGAATATTTATTTTTTACATGAAGCCATGTAAAAGTGTTTTTTTTAGTTTGTAAAGGCATTATTTAAATTTTTATACTCATATTATAAATCATATATGTATTACGAAACAGAACAATTGAAATATCTGTATTACAAAACTTATCATATTATGTTAAACTTATCATACTCATATCATATTCAAATTTTAGCATCACTATAAACAAAACTACATGTTTTCGAAATCAACTTATCATATCTGTATTACAGAACCGAGACAAACAAATTTCTCTTGAACACCTTTTTCAACGAATAAGAAATATATTAGTCGCTGACGCATAAATGTTTGAAATCTCTCAATTGATGCAAACCTTCGAACTATATTAACGTCAAATATTATAAGCACAATTTGAATGGATTTTAAGTGGTAATTATTTGGTACAGGCTTGTATTCAAATGTTGGTTCATCTATGGTAAATTAGTTAGAAAACTTTAGTGATGATCATGAGCATGGTTTCCAAACTAAACTAGCACAATTGACATTAGTTGAATTTAGCAGATGGGTTTAACCAAGTATTACCATTAAAGTTGGGACTGAAACAGGCATAGTATAAAATATAATCATTTCCACTATAGTAGCACTAAAATCGAACAAATGCACTGCTGATAATAAAAAAAAATGTCAATGATAAAAGTCATGCAGTTGTATTTAGCAGACGGAAATTATCTTGATTTGTTGATTCAGGCTTCTGAACAAATCTCAAGGAAGCAAACTGCAGTAGTTTGAAGGAAAAATGAATCGAATTGGATAGGAGTAGATTGACGGAGATAAAATACTACGAGATAGAAGGCGGGAGGAATTTTATTGAATTGTGGGAGAGGAATTTTATTGAATTGTGGGAGAGGAATTTAATGAAATTAGGCTAGAAACATGACAATGGAGGGAAGGGCATTGAGGAAAACGTAAGAATTTTTAATATTAGGCGGGAGGAGGCGAAAAAATTTGGCAGTGTTAAAATAAAATAAAACAAGTAAAAAGAGAGGGTAAAATAACATTGGTTGCATTTACTTTACAAACGCTGCCGATAAATGCAACTGAATGTAGGTTTTCATGTAGTGTAATAAATTTTAAAAATCAAAATTCACTGTGAAAAGTAAGTTCGAAAAGCAGAAATAGTAAAAACTTATTTTGATTTCGAGTTTCTGTTTTCTGGAAATAGGAATTATTTAAGAAATTAAAAGCTTTGATTCTTGCTGGAATTTTCTTTTAATCGCAGATAATGAAAGAGGAGAAGAAATGAACATGATTTATAAGAAAAGTCGGCATGAAGTACGGACTGTACGATCAAATTTAAATGAACGGCAAGATTTATGCAAGAATATCAAAAGGCGGGAAACTTTGTGGGTTTCGAAATGGTTGACTTGGAAAGTCAAGAGCATCTCTTCTTAAGGGGTTGGGGGGTTGGGGGGTTGGGGGGTTGGGCAAGTGTTACCACCAATTCTCAATTCAACCTTCTCAAAACCAAAATGAATAGAAGAGAAGGAAGAACGAGAGATGATAGCACCAACAAAGCATTCCGAAGGAGTCGGAGGGATGCTAGCCAAAAGTTAGATATGTTATAAGCTTTCGAAGAGGTCAAAAGCTCCCTTTCACTTCAAATTGCTTCCTTTCGAAACATACGATTTCGCCTATATGAAGACGTTCCGAATAAGTGGAGGGACACTGTTCGAAGGCAGCAAATAACAACCACTCACATGCAAGCCAAACCTTTCGAAATTGAAGGTTTCGCCTTCATTCAAATTATTTAGAAAGATGCTTTGTTGGAACAACCCCTTCGAAAGCACAACTAAACCTTTCGAACCGGTCGAAGCCTTTCACAACTAAGATGGGTTCTGCATCAAGCCGCAAGTATGATTTTGGAAGTTACCTTTCGCGTCGAAACCCTCAACATTTCAAGACTTTTGAAACCCCAAAGAATTACCGGATGACAGAGTCGAAAGCTCATGCTTCTTCTTACTTGCAACAACAAAGCAACACAAGGCGAAAAGGCGCACCTACCCCTGTCGATGAAGACAGTAGCATTCAAATCCACTCAAATGCAACGTTGAAGGTGCGCAAAGGTTAAAGGTGACGAAAGATCTACAAAGCCACCTTTCGACCAGGTCGAAAGCACTGAGTCGAAAGGTAGCAACCCACGCCTATAAATAAGACCCTAGAGGTCTCGTTTGGGGATCCGAATTCTTTGACTCAACTCTAGTACTTTCTAGAAGTTGTAAACCTTAACTTTCAAATTAGATTGGGGATTTGATTATTTTGTACGAATTGAGCTTGATGAAAGCACGATTATGGAATTTTAGGATATTTGATTAATCTGTTATCTCTGATTAGATTCTGTTCATAAATTTTCTTGTGTCAACTTGATTGAAGAGTCACCATTGAAGTGAGTCAAAACCATTAGTTTATCCAGCAACTTTAGAGCCTTAGCTCCTACTTTCAGATTGTCGAAAGATTAACAACCGAAGAAGTCGAAACCAATCTATCCAACCCATATCCTTACTCATTAAAGCCAACCTTAGGTTCACTTCAACTGATTCGACAAGGGGGGTTTTGACAGAGTACTAAAGCAAATTAACTGATCCGAAAGGCATTAAAAAAAGGATTTTCAATATTTCATCTAAATCGAAAGGTCCAATAAGAAGGATTTTCAATCACAATAACCTATGCAAAAAGAAAACTGAAGAGAATAGAATGGATAATAACCATCTTAACTTGATTAAGAAGTGTGGACTGCCTTCATCTACTTGAAAAAAGGTTTTGAAAGAGTTATATGCACTTTGGATTAACCTTTGGGGTGTTTAAGCTGTGACGCCCCACCCCGAGACCCACATTAACAAAGAGTATTACCAGTAATACTGTCTGCTAATGCAGAGAATATGGCCGGATAGGAACGACCATCTATAGCCTTGTCAAAACAAATTTTATAGTCATCATTAATAACTTGTGCTAAAATATTCAATTAATATTACAATTTTCCCAACCAAAGTATTCTTTTACCTTAAATACATCATTTTATTAACCAAAGCATCAAATGATATTTTCTTCTAATTAAGACATCCCCTTAAATAGAATTATTTAATTTACTTACCCAAATTACAATATTCAATACCCTTAAATTACACAAGTTTTTTTGTTAACATGTTAGATTGCATTTTATGTAGTCTAAAGCAAATATCAAAATAATGGTACAAAAGTATTTTCGATTATTTTATTATTAAATTTTATTTCAATTTCAGAGATGTTTTGACTTTTCCATTCGAAATTTGCATATTTTCGCTTTGCTTCATTATTCTTCGATTATACTCATTATCCACTAGATTTCTTTTGCTCAATCCAAATAGAAGATCCATGGTATAGTACAAAAATATTTTTTATTGTTTTATTTATTTTTATATCTTTTGTCCCTATAATGATATTTATTTATTTATTTAAATTTCGTATATTTTTGTTCCATTTCAATATTCTTTAATCATACTAACAATCCACGAGGGCATTAAATTTATTTCATGAAAAAAAATGTGGATGTTATTTTTTATTTTTCATGCAATATCATTGAATTTTTTTAATATTCGTCAAAATTCATTTACGCCTATTCAATTTAATTATTCTCAAATACTCATTATACTATAGATTCCAATTCATGCCATTCAAACTTATTATTTAAGATAAGCCATGAAATATTATTTTTGAATAAATTTTGCTTTTTCTTAATTTTTTTCAGTCTTCATGGTTCGTTTACTTTATTTTTCACATATGTTCTCTTCTATTCATTATTGCCCAAATGAAAGTAATCCACCACTACATTACATGACATTTTATTTGACAGTAACAATGGTATTTTATTCAACCAGAGTAGATATCTCAGAGTTTCACAGTACACGACTATCATTCCTAAAAAAAGTTTTAAAAAACTTTTAAGTTTTTAGTTTTAACAAAAAATATACAAATATTTACAGTTTCTTGAACTGCAAATATTTGCAGTAAAAATTCAAATATTTGCAAAAAAAAGCTGTTGGTTTGTATAATACAATTTACTACCATCTAAATATCCAATTCAAAAAAAAATTATTTACAAAATAATATTGTTAGAGAAAACTCCAAATATTTACACCTTTTAAACTAAAAAACATTGTTTTGATTATAGAAACATGCCACTAAGTTTACATTTAATCCTGGAAAACGAAAATAAAAGATTTGCTGAAAATGAAAACAAAGATAAAATTTAAAACATTTTTTTTGCAAAGAAATTTTCATGTATCAAACTTGAAAATAAAAGACAAATCCAAACTTTTAATTAGTTTGCACCTAAGTTTAATACCTTTAAATGCGAAAATTCCAACCTTTGGCTGACGTTTAAATTGACACATCACCATCAACTTTTAAATCAATTAGTTCGAACTCAGGTTATCCTCTTCCAGTAGCTTCTTCCATGATGTGTTGCACGTATGATTTACACAACATATTACCAACAAGTAAAGTAAACATATCCAAAAGATAAGAATACATACCATAACCTGCTCTTCTTCTGTAATCAATTAGTTAGCAAAACTAATATAATGCGACTGATTCGTAACAGTGTACCATGATGAGGTAATAAAATATACAAATGTAGATGCAATATAAATATCACAATACAAACATATCCTAAAATACGCGACAATGTTATCAAATAACTAATATAACACACAATATAACTAAAAGCGATAAACAAAGAATATAAATTAATGCTTATCATTGCCGATGAATAGAATCCACGGTAGACTCATGTTCAAGACAAATAGAGTTAGTACCTTAGTGTACCATAGACCCCAAGTCACATCAGTGTGGTCGAACTCGTGTAGGTCTCATCGTACCCCTCAGTGAGCATAGGTAATATATGATGCACTCTATATATGTATAACCTGAGTCTGCGTCAAACATTGATCGTAATCTAATGGTTCTCGTTGAGGGTCCGAAATAAATAAAGTCAGTACCTTAGTGAACCATAGACCCCGAGTCGCATTTAATATGGTCGAAATCATGTAGATCTTACCGTACGCCATAGTGATCATAAGTGATATATGATATACTCTATTACTTGAAACCTATGTGGATCCCACCATACCCCTCAGTGAGCATAAGTGATATATGATCCACTCATAGTTGATCGTCGTCATCTCCTCCTCGGCCATCATGGTTTCTTAATAATCTCGCATAACGTCTCTATGAAAGAGAACGACAGGTGTGTCCCGTATATACGAATGACCTATACTTTAAGACCAATAATATGTATGACCACTAATATAAGACCAATACAGTTTATGACCACTAATATAAGGTCAATACTATGTACGGTCGCTAATATAAGACCAACACAATCTATCAGACTATACGTACACCGAATCAAAAGCCGAAGGTATGGGTTTACTTCATTTGATCGTACATGCTTGTCGGACGTGATCGTGTGACCAATCATCGTATTGATCCCGTACTCGATCGTTGTTTATCTCATAGGAATCACTTAACATTTGCATCCGGATCTTGAGCTTTGCCTTTGGTTCCACCTCCCCGAGTAGCCCAGAATCTTCTCAAAATTGTGACAAAGCCTCGCGAAGAACCGCACACGAGATAGGGAAAAAGTCCCCAAAGCCTTACCCCCAACCTGGGCTTATTGCCCCAATCGGTGCACCTTCAAACGATTGGGAAGTCGACTGGCCTCAGTCGACTGCTGGCACACACCAATCGACTGAGACTGGTAATTCCTAGGCAGTGAGCCTAGGTCAGTGAGCCAAGTCAACCACTGCTTCCCGATCCAAGCCCCATTTCTTCCGACACTTCGCCCAATGAGTCACCTAGCCTTCCAAGCGTACCTCCGCCTCGTCGGACCTCTTTCGCCTTGATTGGATGACGTTTTGAAAATGATTTCTTGTATTCGAAAACCAATTTCGATACCAAAATTGACACGTGTTTTGAGCTCGTACAATCAAACAGCACGTCGAATCCCACGAAACTCATCGATGCGCATCACCTCATTTTTCGGTCCTAATGGTATAAATCTCATCACTATCCAAGACAATGCTCCGAGATGATAATTTCACACATCTCGGGTCGTTCTTACCCATCAAATCATCCGATTTCAAATATTGCAATATTTATACTCATTTTGTCTCATAACGTCAATCCAAACCAAACTGAAACGGTCTCACGATTAACTCGACCGTATGCAAAAAGTCATATTTTGAATCTTATTATTCAATACTTAAATTAATTATTTAAATATCCTACATTTAAAAATCCGGATTGTTACAATATATGACAGAATTCTGAGATAAAATATTTCACAACGAAGGAGTCAAAAAACAACTCAATCAAGTGACAAAATCGGTCAAGCAGCAACTAAGTTAACATACTACAAGACCATCAGATGTTGTACCTTTTGTCTATATCAATAAACCTATATATAAAATGGCAGATGACATCGCACTTGTTGAAAGGAACTACTCCAAAAAACTCAAGTTCCTACCATTCCACTCTTTGCCTTCAGTCAACATATTTTACAGATTTTGTTGTCAAGAGGAAACCATATTTTGACTAGCTTTATAATACGGTCTTTTCTGTGCATAGAAAAGCATATAAGCCTGTGAAGCCCGAACAGCACTCTCACTAACATGAGTAACCCAAGCATCATCACATTTATACCACTGACCATTAAGCCACAAATAAGTCACATAATGTCCACCGTTCAGCTTCCCACTATGTGTGATCATTGCTAACAATTCAAATTCCGAAGTAATAAATTCATCTGACTCGGACGTAGCAGTAAGTACGCGATTGCCACACCGGCTCCTTAGTACAGATGATGATAAGTAAGGTGTCATGTTAAGAGAGAATGGAAACTGCAAGTACTGGTCAAGTTTTCGAGACATTTTTCTAACAGCGGAGTGCTCGAATCTTTTTACGTGAAAACATGCGACCAAAGGAAGCTTCTTTACGGACATCTGCTTGAAAGAGTCCTGTCCTACTTGACAATATTGGCAGAATACCTTTTGGTCTGCGTATAACCTTTCAGGTCTTGTATAACGCTGTAGGCATCTCATAAGAGTAGATACTGAAGAACTAGTACTAGTTCGGGATGATTTCGTAGGTGCTTTTGCTGAACTTTGAAAGTGTGGGTCTAGATCTAGCGAAATGTTGAACCCAGGTTTGTATGTTGTAGAAGTGGAGCCACATATGCTGCATATAACATCAGATCTTAAGGTGAATGAGAAAACTTTATGTGCAATGCAGCAGTTTCCGTTACCTGATGCAATAAAGGTTTGTTAGAGAACGTAGAAAGTAGAACATCAAGGTGACATAGCATAACAAACCATGTGAGACGCTAGATATAAATTATAATGAAATATTAAGTTAATAATAGTTAGATTATTTGTAACTCGAAAATATTGGAAATCGTTAGATGGCCCCTCCTCCGGTCATCTAGGTGATAGATGCAACTAAGATTACTTTGATAATGGCTAACACTATCGTTTTGAAACTATTGTTACTGTACCCTATTTATTGGTAAGCCGAAAACGCATACCGTTACCAACACTGTCCGCTTACAAAAGAAACCAACAGGCTATTAACTAGTGCATTAGTAATGGTAATTACTGATTGTTAAAATCAGAAGTTTGGTATTTTTTTAATTGCAATAATTCATACAATTCACTGTGTCCTTGATAAAAGGCATCAAAATAATCAAGATAAAATACTAGTATCATTTTAACTGAATTTCTAGACAAGTCATTTGCTTGCTTCTTTCTGGAAAAAAAATGTATTTAATAATAACATTAGTATGTAGATTACCAATTAGCGCTGATTTGTTTTCTAAAATTACCGGTGTTTTACCATTTAAAATGCCAAATTTACCATTATCATACAAATTGTATTGGTATGCCGACTTAGCACAAAATCGTAACCAAATGACAGGTAATTGTGTGGTAATTACCATTGCCATAACAGCCTTAAATACAACCAGCTCCGTGAGATTACAATATAGCCATGAGAAATTGAGACATCGTGCAACATGTCATGTTTATTAAGTATTCTATGGAACATGTACTAGATATTACTGTCATCGGTCTGAGACATTACACACAAGAGGATGGTTACTCAAGGTTCCATCAATCCATCCTAGAAACAACTGATATCAAGTAGATTTTTAATTAATAATGAAAAAAAAGAAAAAAAAAAACCGTGTTTCCAATACAGAGATAATGTTGTGAACCTCCGATAAGAACATCAATGTAAACAAAAAACAATGAAGAGCATGTTACTTTGATGTTGAAGTCTGCTTTGTTCTCCAACCAGCATTTCATGGATCCCATCAAGTGTTGAAATAAAGAACTCGTGTGCATCCTGTTGTTCATAGCTTGCAAGGTCCATTGCATGTTGCCACCAGCTGAAAAGCGACAATGTTTGTTATAAGAGAAAAATGTTACAGTTGGTAAAACAACCGGTTATGGCAGATATATAACAGGTATATACTTATAATGTGTTTATTCATTCCAAAAGTCAATTAACCAGATAGATTTAAACCAAAATATTTTTAGCAGGAGCAAAGATTAAATGATAAGTTCAATTATATTCTTGAAGATAAGTAGCAATTGAATGATGGTAGTTTTAGAGGGAAAACTATAGCTTAGGGCCAAGATAGTAGTCGATGAGATGATGGTCTGCCAATTGTGAATCATCCGACCTAATAACAAAATTGGAATACAGCCGCCAACATAAAAAAGATACGAAAGTCCAGGATAATGCATATGTTAACAATTACATGGCAAGCACTTTAACCTGGTTACCGATGCATTCAAAGGATAGTAATGAAAAAAATTACAATTCAACCTAACCGCTAAGTTGCAAATTTAGCAAGTTGATGGAAAGAAGAAACTAAAAGTACGATCAATATGGTGAAAAAAATATGGATATATACTTGACAAGATTTGTTTCCTTCAGTAACTTTCAATGTTCATGTATAACAACTGATGGAAAGAAAAACCAGTATGCCAAATCTCTAATAATTGTGGTCCAATTTCCAAGTACCGGATACACACAAACACCATGGTAAACTTCCACAAACTACACGTTTGTAAGACATTAGTATGTATAATTGACACTAGCCCATGCACTGCAAAGGCGCAAACAATTGAATTGTAGATATGAACCTTTTTAATAGTACCATCGTGCATAACACTTATTAAAACACATTTTCCATTTCCGCTGTTCTTATCATCATTTGAATAAACTAAAATCTTGATTTTAGACCACAAAAAGCAAATTGGTTTACCATAGAGCCCTCCTGCCTAAAAATTCAGGACTGTTGTTATTGAAAAAATCCTTGCACTGCTTTTCATATAGATATCATAATTCGTATGCAGAGCTCACATAGGCTGCAATATTGTGTGACATCCTAGTTACTATTCTTAGAGCAGCCACACCTTTTTAAAATTGTCGACTGAAATTTTAATTGTCAATTCAAGAATATGTAATTGGTACTTGGCCGTCAATTTAAATATGGTGGAGCCCACAAAAAGCTCACACAATTGAGCTGCTGGTTTTAGGAAAGGGGAAATTAATTTAAAGGACAAAAATTTGTATATATTTAGCCTCAATTACACGACCCCAATCTTTTAACCACAAGGACAAACATTCTTCCAAAACTATTCATAAGGACAAACATTCTTTTAAAATTATTCATAAGGACAAACATTCTTTCAAAACTGCTATCAAATTAAAAATTGATACCAAAAAACTGCTACCAATAACTACAAACTGATACCTAAAAACTGATATCACTAACTAAAAACTGATACGTAAAAAAGTTGTCCTTTAGGCTAGAATACTGAAGGTCTGTCCTTGAGGCTAAAACGTTGAGAAATTTTGTCCTTCACAATAATTTCTTGTTTAGGAAAATCTTATTTTGTACTGTCTTTTAAATTGAAAATTGTTTCAGAAATTGGTTGATGAGAATAATTTTCCATGTATTTTAGTTTTCAACTTGGTGACGTGGTCTACCAAAATTTATTGCATCACGCAATTAATTATCAACCTATGCTTCCACCAGGAATATAAAATTGATGTCAATATTAAGTATCAAACAATGCTTCCATCATTAATTAAAACACTTGCGTAACAAATACGTATCAATCTATATATGAGAAATGCCAAGGCCAGTCGCCTACAAACCAACTGAACCAGCACTCTTCAACACGTGTCCACGCTAATGCCAGTTCACTTTCACATTTATTAAATTTCATTGCAATTCTCATTACTTTGTTTGCTCGTAACATTATAACTCATTAGTTATTACTCGAAATTATATGTTAAAAATACATCTTATTTTACTTTTCAATTTGGCTTTCAATGACTGACAGAGTTATACAAAGTACATGAACGATGAGAAAAAATCATGAAAATGGTTCTAAGTAAACAAATATTGAAAATTGAATTCTAACATCATTTAACACGCTCATACATCGTTCAAACGTTAAACGTTTTGTGAATACGTCCGAAGATCATCCAGTGCGTCTGAACACAATTCAACATGCCCGAACACAATTCAACATGCCCGAACACATTTGAAAATCATCTAAATACACTCTAAAACCAACTAATACGTACCAGTCTGAGCATTTTTGAACAATGTCTGAACATGTTCGAACATCGTCCAAACATGTTCGCACTGTTGTGCGGAATTTCAATTGATTTGCATTAACTCCAAAACTGCAGCGGAATACTAAAGCGAAGAAACAATCAAAAGAAGGATCTAGCATGTCGATTAATTATCAACCACAAATTCAATAAAAAATAATCATCAAACAAAGAAAAAAAGCAGAGAACACAGATTTAACGTGGTTCGACTAGATCGCCTATGTCCACGGACTCAACAACTATTCTTTATTTCACTGAAGAAAGAGAGCAGAAAAGAGAGATATTATAAAATTATAGGTAGTAGTGGAGAGACTTGGAAAATCTCGGGATTTCCCGCTTCGTGAAGTTAAAATATATACTTTAAGGTAAGTAGTAATGGGAGCACAAGAATTTATAATTCTTCAATATGGAGATTCTTCCACTATACCAAAAAATAGTAGGATTACAAGAATATGACTACAAAAGCAACTCACACTCGATGGCTCACTCAAGCTTGAGGATAGAGACTTCCCAAACTATCTCTCTATTTCTTTCAAATAGACTTTTATAATTTTTGGATATTTTTTGATTGGCTGATTAAGAATGAAGGTTCCTACCTCTATTTATGCGACTCGACCTCCACAATGAATGGTAGAGATTACATGTATCCACGGGTGGAGATTGATTCTCTACAATGTTTCACACTCTTTAGGAATCTCTACACTCTTTCATTCCCTTCTACATCCTTCGATACTCTTCCGTAAGGTTTCGAAAGGTTCCACACATCTTCAGAATATTCCAGCGGGTTCCACACTCTTCCACAAGCTTCTAGAGAGTTCTCCGGAATGTTTTAGAAAATCCTATACTTCTCTAGAAAGGTCTAAATTTTTTTAGAAACTCTCCAATTAAGGAGGGATCCCAATAAATCTCCCCCTCCCGACTTAACTGGGGGTAGTAGCAAACCAGCACCTTGACAGCAATCTTCAAACTTCTTTGTTGGTATTACCTTGGTCATCATGTCAAACCAGTTCTCATCTGTGTGAACCTTGTCAAGATGTATTTGCTTTTCCCCGAGGACTTCTCGGATCCAATGATATCTTGTATCAATGTGCATTGTACGGGAATGAAATGTTGAATTCTTTTCCAAGTAAATTGCACTTTGATTGTCACACTTCAAGACATACATTTCTTGATATATTCCCAACTCATGCAATACGTTCTTTATCCACAACATCTTCTTGCAAGCTTCGATAGCTGCGATATACTCTGCCTCTGTAGTGGAAAATACAACACACTTTTGCAGCTTTGATTGCCATGAAATAGCTCCCCCTACAAAAGTAGTTAAGTATCCCGATGTTGATTTCTTTGAATCAATGTCAACAGCCAAGTCTACATCTGTGTATCCTTCTAATATAGGTTTTCCTTTTCCAAAGCATAAACATATTTTGGAAGCTCCACGTAGATATCGGAGGATCCATTTGAATCCGACCCAATGTTCATTCTCTGGGTTAGCCAAGAAGCGACTCACAACACATACTGCATAGGCGATATCTAGTCTTGTGCATATTATTGCATACATGAGACTGCCTACTACAGATGAGTATGGTATCTTCTTCATTTCCTCCATGTCTTTTTCACTTGTTGGACTCTGCTTCGAACTTAGCTTGAAGTGTCCAGCAAGCGGAGTGTTAACCATCTTTGATTTGTGCATGTTGAGCCTTTCCAACACTTTCTCAATGTACCTTTCGTGGGATAGCCATAACAGTCTTTTTGATCTATCACGAGTTATTCTCATGCGATCTTGACCAATAATTAACAAATCAACATAGAGCAGAAGTATGAGAAAGTCATCACTTACATACCTCTTTGTGAAGACACAATGATCGCTTTCCGTCTTTTTGAAATCATGTTCTTCCATGAATGTGTCGAACTTCTTGTACCATTGCATTGGTGCTTGCTTAAGCCCGTATAGACTCTTCGTGGGGCGGCACACTAAATTTTTTTTCCCTGAAACTTTGAATCCCTCAGGTTGCTTCATGTAGATCTCTTCCTCTAGGTCACCACGAAGAAATGTCGTCTTGACATCGAGTTGTTCAATCTTCAAATCTTGCACGGCTGCTAGGCCAAGGATAACAAGGATGGATGACATCTTTACCACAGGAAAGAATATCTCTTCAAAGTCGATACATTTTCTTGTCTGAATCCTTTGACGGCTAACCGAGCTTTGTAGCAAGGTTTTGAACAGTTCTCTTCTGTCTTGATTCTATACACTCACTTATTCTTCAAAGCTTTTCTCCCTTTTGGCAGCTCCACTAGTTCATATGTGTTATTCTAATGCAAGGATTGCATTTCTTCTTGAATGACTATTCTCCATTCTTCTTTATGACAATCACTCATTGTTTCTTTATAGCTTTGAGGCTCCCCCTCGTCAGTGAGCATAACGTACTCCTCTATGTTGTATTGGGTGGATGGTCTTCTGTCCCTCGAGGATCATCTCGGCTCTGGTGCGATTAGAGGGCTAGATTGAGGTTCTTCATGAGCTGGTTCATCATGAGTTTCATGATCTTCAGCATCACTACTTTCTTATGTGTTATTATCTTCATGTCGAACTAAAGTAGGTTCGGTGTTCTTACCGCTTCTCAATCTTGGCCTCTCTAAATTTTTGATATCTTCAATTGTTTGATCTTCGAAGAATACAATCTCTCTACTGCGAACAATCTTCTTGTTAGTTGGATCCCAGAGCCGGTACCCCAATTCATCTTTTGGTGAACGAAGGTAGATACGCTCCTTTGTCTTTGCATCAAGCTTAGCTCTTTTATCTTTGCGGATGTGAACAAATGCCCTGCACCCGAACATCTTGAGATGATTGTATGAAGCCCTCTTGCCCGTCCATACTTCCTCTAGGATGGCCACATCCAAAAGAACTAATGGTGTGAGGTTGACAATGTCAACCATGGTCATTATAGCTTCTCCCCAAAATGATTTGGGTAACTTAGCATGAAAGAGCACATAACGAACTCTTTCTTCAATGGTACGGTTTATTCTATCAGCTAGCCCATTCAGTTGTGGTGTCTTGGGTGGAGTCTTCAGCCTAATGTCATATTTCTTGCAATAGGCTTCAAAATGACATCTATACTCGCCTTCATTATATGATCGTACACACTTGATCTTCCGTTCAGTCTCACGCTCCACTAGAGCATGAAATTCTTTGAAGGCATCAAGCACTTGATCCTTTGATTTTAACAGGTGCAACCACACTTTCCTTGAATGATCATCAATGAAGGTGACAAAATGTAAAGCACCACCAATGGATCTCTCAGACATCGAACACACGTCAGTGTGCACGAGGTCTAAAATGTTCTTTCCCCTTGTGGGCTGAGAAGATCTTTAGAAAGCAACTCTGTGTTGTTTTCCAGCTAAACAATGAGCACAAGGATCGAATGGTTTACCTTTCACGTCAAGAAGGAGTTGTTTCCGAGCGAGTATGTGAAGACCCTTCTCACTGATGTACCCAAGTCGTTATGCCATGTGTCCATATCATCAGTGGTGATGTTTACCTTTCTTTTGCAGAGCTTAGCTTGCATTATGTACAATGATCCTACTTTCTTTACTCAAGCCATTATTAAACTTCTTTTAATGAGCTTTCACTTTCCTTCACCAAAGTAATTCATCATCATCTATCTTTCCAGCGGAGATAAGATTGAGGCGCATGGTCGGGACATGCCTCACATCTTTCATAACAAGCTTGCACCCGGTGCTTATTGTCAGAATGATGTCTCATATCCCAACGATCATACTCCTATCTTGGTTTCCCATTTGCACCGTATCAAAGTCACCGCTTTGGTAGGATGAGAAGAAGCTCTTATGTGGAGTAACATGGAAGGAAGCACCAGAATCAACAATCCAAGGACTCTCATCA
This sequence comes from Allium cepa, assembly GCA_030765085.1. Lineage (NCBI taxonomy): Eukaryota > Viridiplantae > Streptophyta > Magnoliopsida > Asparagales > Amaryllidaceae > Allium > Allium cepa. Next base: position 757,926,018 of record CM060937.1, on the reverse strand, counting down.
TAAGCAATGTTTAGAATGTTACATTCACCAACGAGATATAACAGATCTTCTTTTAATACTATGGCAGTAGTACTCTTCTCTTCTTGCTTCTTCGTTGGCTTATTTGGTTTGGCTTAACATTACCGACCTTTAGGTCATTCTTGAAGGATCGAAATTCCATTTTCTTGTGACTCATCCTTCCACAGCAATAGCATGCAATCTTCGAACGTGACTTGGATCTACCTTGAAATTGATGCGGATCTCGGCTCTTACTACGTCCACGAGTTTCATTCCTACCATGATTCTCAACAACATTTGCTTTGGGATGAATAGACTCGCCTCGTTCCATTCTCCTTACTTCTTCACCAAGAAGACTGTCACTAACGGTATCTATGGTTAGCTTTCCTTCCGGAGCTAAGTTACTAAGTGTAACTACGAGTGTGTCCCAGCTTTCCGGTAAGGAACTAAGGAGTAGAAGGGTTTGTAACTCATCATCAATCTTCATATCAATTTTTGTTAGTTGATTTATGAGCCCCTTGAAATTATTCAAGTGCTCAATCATAATATGACCATCCTTATACTCCAACTTCACCAACCGTCGAACTAAATTAGCTTTGTTACAAGGCGTTTTCTTCTGAATCATGGACTCAAGTCTTGTCCTTAATTCATAAGCATTTGTATAAGTAGAAACATGCTCGAAGAGAGTTTTGTCAATGTACTTACGTATCATAGCAACAGCCTTCCGGTTTAATAGTTCCCACTGAGCATCACTCTTTCCTTCTACCTTGTCTTTGTAGATGATGGGCTCATGCAAATCATTGCAATACAAGTGGTCCTCCAACATCGGCTTCCAATAGGAGTAGTTGTTGGCTGTGAGCTTGAACATGTCTCCATCATGAGCGACATTATCCTCCACCTTTGTAACGACCCAGAATTTTTAATAATTTAATTTGGAAATATTTAATTTATTTTAAATATTTGAATGATGGTTTGAATTGATTTTCAAATTATCAGAATAAATTTAGCGATTAAATTTTAGGATTTAATCTATTGAAAGTTGAATAAAAATTTGAATCTTCAATTTTAAGCCGATTAAAAATATTTCAAAGGCTTGTAAAATTCATATTGATAATATTGAAAATAATAGAAGCTTCAGAATTGGAATTGAAAGTGAATTGTTCAGTTTTGAAATTAAATCGTTTGAATCAATATTTAAAAATAGCCGTCCGAGACACATTCTCGGAATTCGACGAAACCAGTTCCATTGGGTCCGTAATATTGAATTATTGCCGGATTTCAAATTTCTTATTTTTCGGAGTTGATATGTGAGCGTACGTTGAGTAAACGCGTCGAAAATTTAAATCGAATTCAATTGAAATTGAAATTTGAATTTAGTCAAACCTCAGCACGTTCTTCCCTAAACTCACGCCTAAAATCGCGCCTAGTATCACGAACAAGATCGTGTAACGCATGCCTTAGTTTCAATTTTAAATAACAATTCGTTCCTCAGTTCAAAAATCATACAAATCAATGGCCGATAGAACCAAATCTCCTTCAAAAATGGTGGCCGAGCTTCGTTCTTCTTTGAGAAATAAAAAAAAAGGAAATCGATTCCCCTATTTCAATCAATGGCCGAAGCCACTATCAGATTCGGAAAAAAAAAATTATTTATGGCCGACGCCGTTTGTTGTCACGCGCGTAGGGAGGCTAGGGTTTTCGTCTCGAGGGGGGTGTCGTGATTCGGTGCCGCGCGATTCGTGGAGAGGGCGGCGACGGCGCTGTCGTAGCGTTCGCGATGGAGATGACGCGCGCGTGCGCGCGGCATGAAGCAGCGGTGTGGGTTGCGACTGGCATGGCGCTCGATGATGGGGGTCTTCATGATTCTGGTGGGTCGCGAGATAATGGATGTCGGCGCGAGGTGAATGAGGGTTGCTCGAGCAGGCAAGGGGGATTTCACAGTAAGGGTATTTTCTATTTTGTTTTATTTTTATATACATATACATATACATATATATATATATATATATATATATATATATATATTGTATAGAAAATAAATATATGCAGTATTTAAAATAAAAAAATAATAATATATATATATAAATGACAGTAAGTTGTAAAACAGAAAGAAAATGTTTGGGAAATTAATCAAGGTAGCTTTGAAGTTATTTATTAACTAAATTTCTATGAAAACTATATGAATTATTTTATATACAGTAAGAAATTTTGTTTAAAAATTTAATTATTTGTTTAAAACTAAATTTTTAGTTGATCAATCTATTTAATTTTATATGATAGATTAAGCAAGTAGAAATATGTATATATGGTGACTGATTTGTTTGATAAGCACATTTTAAAAGGTAAAAATATTTTTTTTTAAACGGGAAATCATTTGTTCAAATTAATTTGCTAGTAAATTAAATTTGTCAGATGGTGAGACAAATGATTTACTAAAGGAAAATTTGTTAAAGATAAAATTTTGGTTAATTTAAAAAATCGAAATTGTTAGTTAAATAAATTTATTGAAGAAATTAATTTAAAGTAAAAGAATTAGTTAAAATAAATTTATTAAAGGAATTCTAGTTTAAGATTTGATTCTTCGATTAGATAATTTTATTGAGAGAAATTGGTTTAAAATGAAATCATGGGATAATTTAATTACCAAAGGTTAATATATTAAATTTAGTTTTAAAATTAAATTGTAGTTGAATAAAATTATTAAAGGAATTGGTTTAGAACAAAACCGATGAATTAAAATTATCAAATCAAAATTTATTATTCGATCTGTTCGAATATTAATAAATTGTGTAAATATTTATACAAGGTATAAATCAAGAAAATCGAGTCAAGATGGAAAATGGATTGCAAATAAAAGCAAAGGTGAGAACTTCTCACTCAAAAGGAATTTCTGTTGTTTATTTAAATTTTAAATAGTTAAATTTAAAATTGTTTGACTGTGTTGATTGAATGATTGAATGATGATTGTTATATATATATTGGATGTGAATAGACCCTATACGCCGTTAGTAAGCGGAGGTTATTTATTACACACATATACCGTGATATTCCACCTTGAAGTGGAATTGGTATTATATTATATATAGCAATATATATATATATATTGGCATATGTATATATTGCAGTTGATTGATTTCCCGCATTTTCTTTTAGCGGATGAGACCCTATTGCGCCGTTAGTAAGCGGATATATATTTATAAAATCCCATGTACCGCGATATTCCGTCTTGAAACGGAATGGTATTGTGCTAATGTCTGTGGATGCAGGGAAACAGGTTGGAGGGATCCAACTGGATTCCTCACAAATATTTATTTGATTTCATATATCGTGATATTTGATTGTTATCATGGATGATATATATGATGTTTGAAAAGTCGTGATTGACTAATTGATGTGTTGCATCATCGAATCCAATTTTTGAAGTTAAAACAACGATTTTGATTTCTAAAGTGATTCTTGGAAATATACGTTTATAAAATATTTTTGGAATTAATTCATCTTAAATAAATAAACGTTATAATTTTAATATTATAAAAATTATGATTTTTGAGAAATACAGTTAAAAGTTGATTTTTGAAAATATGGGATTAGTGATTTTATAAAATAGTTTGAAATGGAATTCTGAATTTTTTTATAAGAAGTTTAAAAATAGGATTTATAAAATTTTTATTTTATAAATCAGAATGATGAAATTATAAAAGAGTTTAAAGATGTTTAAAGTAATAATATAAATTGATTTATATTAAAAGATTTATAAGTTGATATTTATAAATTTAGAATATCTTAAATTATAAAACGAGCTTTTATAAATGATAAGATGATTTGTAAATAGATTTCATAAAGGAATGAAATCTATAGAATTTATCAAATTTGATTATTTTATAAATCAAAATGATAAATTATAAAGGAGTTGAAAGACATTTTAAAATAGTAATATAAATTGTTTTATATTAAAAAGATTTATAAATTGATATTTATAAATTAAAAATATTGGAATTATAAAATGAGCTTTTATAAGTATTAGAAAGAATTGTGAATGAATTTCACTAATGAATGAAATTTATAGAATTATAACGGTGAAGTTATAAATAGAATTTTATAAATAAAAATTTATAAAGTTATTTAGGAAATAGATGTGGATAAATAAATGAATCTTAGAAGTTATAAGATTTATAGATTTGGGAAGTTTGAAGGAATGATTTTGTAAATAAATAAATTATAAGTATTTGACTTATAATATGAATTTTAGTATATCATTAAGATATGAAATTGAATAGATTTATAAAGGAAATTTATAAAAGGAAATTGTTATAAAATAAATAGAAATAGAATTTGTAAACATTGTTTTATAAATCCGCAACGACTTATTTTGATAAGGAATTGTTGTAATTTATTTATGGAGTTATATTCATGTTTTAGACAGTGAATAATTCTTTAAAATAAAATGAATAGAAGTGATGAAATTTATTAACAAGTGTATTCACGTTTTTGAATAGTGAATATTATGTTAAAGAAATTATTTTAGATGGGATGTTTTAAATAGAATTAAAACAATCTAAAGATGTTTTAAACTGTATTGAGAATCGAAACCATAGATTTCAACATTTATTGTTGAAATAGATGCTTTCGAGAAATAAAAGGAAATGGTGGACTATAACACTGTTGTTATATTAAATGATTTCCGAAAGGAAATGTTTTTTGTATAGTATTGGGATTTATATATCTATTTTAATTTCGAATCCCTATACTAGTGATTTTGGGTTGTCGTAACGATGTTTTACGCGACATTCGTTTTGACCCAAATAATTATGATTAAGTGAATGATTTCCTTAAAAGAATGAAATATATACTTAATTTCGATTAGGGTATATTAAATATCTTCTCAGTATAGAAAATAAAAAGATCTGTGAATTACTTATTTTCAATAAGTATAGAAATGCTTTTCCAATATTAAGTGAATATTTGGAATTTATCTTTTTGAAGATAAATTGAAAATGAATATTAAAAATTAAATGGAAATCGTATATTCATAAATATTTTGGGAATGTAAATTCCTTATGGAATTTATAAATGAAAAGGGGATTTGTTTGAAAATAAATGTTGATTTATTTTTGAAGTGTGAAAACTATATATCTTATAAAGATATTTTTGGGAAATAAATAATTTGGAAAATTATTTGGAATCTGGTGATGTTGGCATATCTATTGATAGTTCAATAACCGACTATCAATATTTACCTTTAAATAGGTATTTGTTGTGATTTGTTTGAAATTGAATGCCACACTATTTTTTTAAAATAAGCGCTCACTATTCGGGTTAACCGGGAAAGGACCTTGGGGTCGTATAACCCATTCCGAATATGTGATACGTCGTTATGAATTGCATTCGAAGATCGGTGTTGAAGACCGGATATTTTCGAAAGCGAAAGGATTTCTTGTTGATTGTCTCTGCACTGGCTGATCCCTGGTATTGAGATCTCCATATGTGATGGGAAATCCGAACGTGATTAGAGATTATTCGGATTGCAAGGACTTCTTTGTAAGTGCCTTCGGTTCTGTTCGAGCCCGGAACAGACTTGTATGGATTGTGTGTCTGACATTACAAGTTGAGACGTAAAGCCGATTTCATTCAAATATATTTCTGTTGGTGGCGGAGAATTTATTCTCTTAGCTTAACACCCTTCTCTGAGACGTACGAGCTCAGAGGTTATATAGTTGAAGTTATCAGCGATATATTCCCAATTTGGTAATGTGACATGCTGAGTGTAGCTGTAAATGATCATTGTGTTGATTATTTGTGATAGGATCATTTATTTGATCGTCTATCTTGGTGATCATTTCTATGATCATTTGTTGACCCAAAGCATGGCTTTTGTATAAAGTATGTTTTTGTGGACGTGACTTCGTCGAGCCTCACACCCCGGAAATGGTCAAAACAGGAAAGATGCGGCAAGGTTATGAGGGGTAGCACCCTTTAGGGTATGTACATTTCCTTCTGGATAGAGGTGGTATCATGGTATGGAGGCCAGATATTTAACCTATGTGGTTACTACGAATTTATTACTTTGTGGTTGTTGGTTTTCGGGATCCCGTGAGAAAGGTCGTTTACGATCGGGGAATGGCGTGCTCGTGTCAGTAGTTACCCAGTTAGGGGTAACCCGGCCTTGTGTTGGCAGAATTCCGGTTTGGTTCTCGGGGATGTCTTTCCAGAGGCATTCTCATGTGGCAATGGGAAGTTCCTTGGCCTGACCATTTGTTGGAAATCCAAAGAAACAATACGATCTTGTACGGTTTTAGTTGTAGAACCTGCTTCCTCAGGAGGTAGCTATAGTAGGCATAATATAATGGTACCTATGCTGGCTAAGATTTATATTCTACTTTCGAAATATCTTCTACACTATGCACTAATAATAATATCAAAATTAATTTGATTTTAATGCGTATCAAGCATCTTTGACTATCATAAGAAGAAATCTTCTCCAAGTCTGCGTTTGCATTGTGTGTGTGGCAGGAGGTCTTATGGTAGTCTCATTTTTAAAAGCATTGCGAATTGACTTTAAAAATATTCCTCTATTTTTGATTTTAAAGAAAAATAAACTGTTTTGAGTTCTCGCACCAGTCACATGACTGACTTGGAGTTTATTGTTTTCCTTCCTAAACTCTGGGTGCGCACCAATTTCCACACGGGCAGTCAAGAGTTAAGGTTTATCAGAATATTCTGGAATTCAGGAGTTGCTGGAGGCAAGCTGGATGGCGTATCACTAGCTATATAGTATTTCTTTTTCCGCTGCACCACTGTTTGATGTTGATGTTGTACACTCTGGTGATTTGATGTAATGTAATATAATGTGATGTAATAACTGATATAGTTCTTTGTTTAAAGATTATTCATTTATCTATTATATGTTGTTCTGCTGCGAATTGTGAGATTCTGATGTTGTTGTTCTGTTGTTTTCTATTATCTTTCCTCTCTCTCTTCTAAATTTTCTGTTCTCTTTTCTATTTTCTTTTCTCTCTATTTTCTATCTTCTCTCTTCTTCTCTTTTCTTTTCTTAAATTCTTTTTAAAAACCCATAACTATTCGGTTTTTCGGCAATGAAAAATCGCGAGCGTTACAGTTGGTATCAGAGCTTATGGTTAAGCGACAACCATGGTTCTGTTGGGTATTACTCGTTAGAGATAGAGTCAGTAGTACTCTAGAATGAGTTTGAGTGTAATAATAGATATGAGCGCGTATTTGTTAGTGAATATAAAATTGTTTTTGAATCGGGTAAATAAGATAATTTTGCCCAAAACTATTTTTGTATAGAAAAGAAATGATTTTCTATGAATTATTATAGTATATGGTTGTATGATTGTTAGAAGTGATACTATTGAATTATTATCATTAGTAATGCAATAAAATAAAATCGATTGAATTCAAGTAAATTAACTTGATAATTTATTTATTTGTGAAATGATTTCAAAAGAAATTGAATGAATTGAAAATTTAAATGAATTAGTGAATAAAACTAATTTAAAGTAGTAATAGAATTAGCAAATGAAAGTAAATCGATAGAATTCAATATTTAGAATTGAGAATTGAATTCAAATGAAATTGTGAATGAAATTGAATGAGATGGATATGTAACTTCAATAATGAAGTAAAAGTGTATAAGAACATATGTTGGAAATTTTGCAATAGAATTGGCAAATTCGTTTGAATATTGTATTTGGATTTGTATGCTACTACTAGCAGATTATACAGGTATATAAAAAGAAATGGAATTGAGATTTTGATTTCAAGGATAAAATTGAATTGCTCGACAAAAAGGTACGTATTTCAATTTCAGTATGAAATTTGATGACTTTCTTCTCTAGCCACTTGGCTTTTCTCTTTTCTTTTTGATTCTGAGGGGCCGTGGTGCCATTTTGTAGTCGTACCGAGCTAGCCGCGCAAAGGAGACGCTGGCGAAATTTTTCGAAAATTTAGGGTGTTAGAAAAAATTTGGGAAATTTTGAAAGTTTGAAATTTGAATTTGAATTTAAACTTGAATGGTTAGTAAAACAATGTTGGTTGGAACTTATGATTGAAGTTGGAAAGATAGTTGAAATGATTGAATCTCTAATAAAAAGATTTAGGTTAGTAAGTTGATAAAACAATTTGATTGTGAAAAATAATAGACGGGATAAGGGCATTCTTCTTAACTTGTAATTTCGGGACGAAATTCTTTTAAGGAGGGAAGATTGTAACGACCCAGAATTTTTAATAATTTAATTGGAAATATTTAATTTATTTTAAATATTTGAATGATGGTTTGAATTGATTTTCAAATTATCAGAATAAATTTAGCGATTAAATTTTAGGATTTAATCTATTGAAAGTTGAATAAAAATTTGAATCTTCAATTTTAAGCCGATTAAAAATATTTCAAAGGCTTGTAAAATTCATATTGATAATATTGAAAATAATAGAAGCTTCAGAATTGGAATTGAAAGTGAATTGTTCAGTTTTGAAATTAAATCGTTTGAATCAATATTTAAAAATAGCCGTCCGAGGCACATTCTCGGAATTCGACAAAACCAGTTCCATTGGGTCCGTAATATTGAATTATTGCCGGATTTCAAATTTCGTATTTTTCGGAGTTGATATGTGAGCGTACGTTGAGTAAACGCGTCGAAAATTTAAATCGAATTCAATTGAAATTGAAATTTGAATTTAGTCAAACCTCAGCACGTTCTTCCCTAAACTCACGCCTAAAATCGCGCCTAGTATCACGAACAAGATCGTGTAACGCATGCCTTAGTTTCAATTTTAAATAACAATTCGTTCCTCAGTTCAAAAATCATACAAATCAATGGCCGATAGAACCAAATCTCCTTCAAAAATGGTGGCCGAGCTTCGTTCTTCTTTGAGAAATAAAAAAAAAAGGAAATCGATTCCCCTATTTCAATCAATGGCCGAAGCCACTATCAGATTCGAAAAAAAAATTATTTATGGCCGACGCCGTTTGTTGTCACGCGCGTAGGGAGGCTAGGGTTTTCGTCTCGAGGGGGTGTCGTGATTCGGTGCCGCGCGATTCGTGGAGAGGGCGGCGACGGCGCTGTCGTAGCGTTCGCGATGGAGATGACGCGCGCGTGCGCGCGGCATGAAGCAGCGGTGTGGGTTGCAACTGGCATGGCGCTCGATGATGGGGGTCTTCATGATTCTGGTGGGTCGCGAGATAATGGATGTCGGCGCGAGGTGAATGAGGGTTGCTCGAGCAGGCAAGGGGGATTTCACAGTAAGGGTATTTTCTATTTTGTTTTATTTTTATATACATATATATATATATTGTATAGAAAATAAATATATGCAGTATTTAAAATAAAAAAATAATAATATATATATATAAATGACAGTAAGTTGTAAAACAGAAAGAAAATGTTTGGGAAATTAATCAAGGTAGCTTTGAAGTTATTTATTAACTAAATTTCTATGAAAACTATATGAATTATTTTATATACAGTAAGAAATTTTGTTTAAAAATTTAATTATTTGTTTAAAACTAAATTTTTAGTTGATCAATCTATTTAATTTTATATGATAGATTAAGCAAGCAGAAATATGTATATATGGTGACTGATTTGTTTGATAAGCACATTTTAAAAGGTAAAAATATTTTTTTTTAAACGGGAAATCATTTGTTCAAATTAATTTGCTAGTAAATTAAATTTGTCAGATGGTGAGACAAATGATTTATTAAAGGAAAATTTGTTAAAGATAAAATTTTGGTTAATTTAAAAAATCGAATTTGTTAGTTAAATAAATTTATTGAAGAAATTAATTTAAAGTAAAAGAATTAGTTAAAATAAATTTATTAAAGGAATTCTAGTTTAAGATTTGATTCTTCGATTAGATAATTTTATTGAGAGAAATTGGGTTAAAATGAAATCATGGGATAATTTAATTACCAAAGGTTAATATATTAAATTTAGTTTTAAAATTAAATTGTAGTTGAATAAAATTATTAAAGGAATTGGTTTAGAACAAAACCGATGAATTAAAATTATCAAATCAAAATTTATTATTCGATCTGTTCGAATATTAATAAATTGTGTAAATATTTATACAAGGTATAAATCAAGAAAATCGAGTCAAGATGGAAAATGGATTGCAAATAAAAGCAAAGGTGAGAACTTCTCACTCAAAAGGAATTTCTGTTGTTTATTTAAATTTTAAATAGTTAAATTTAAAATTGTTTGACTGTGTTGATTGAATGATTGAATGATGATTGTTATATATATATTGGATGTGAATAGACCCTATACCCTGTTAGTAAGCGGAGGTTATTTATTACACACATATACCACGATATTCCACCTTGAAGTGGAATTGGTATTATATTATATATAGCAATATATATATATTGGCATATGTATATATTGCAGTTGATTGATTTCCCGCATTTTCTTTTAGCGATGAGACCCTATTGCGCCGTTAGTAAGCGGATATATATTTATAAAATCCCATGTACCGCGATATTCCGTCTTGAAACGGAATGGTATTGTGCTAATGTCTGTGGATGCAGGGAAACAGGTTGGAGGGATCCAACTGGATTCCTCACAAATATTTATTTGATTTCATATATCGTGATATTTGATTGTTATCATGGATGATATATATGATGTTTGAAAAGTCGTGATTGACTAATTGATGTGTTGCATCATCGAATCCAATTTTTGAAGTTAAAACAACGATTTTGATTTCTAAAGTGATTCTTGGAAATATACGTTTATAAAATATTTTTGGAATTAATTCATCTTAAATAAATAAACGTTATAATTTTAATATTATAAAAATTATGATTTTTGAGAAATACAGTTAAAAGTTGATTTTTGAAAATATGGGATTAGTGATTTTATAAAATAGTTTGAAATGGAATTCTGAATTTTTTTATAAGAAGTTTAAAAATAGGATTTATAAAATTTTTATTTTATAAATCAGAATGATGAAATTATAAAAGAGTTTAAAGATGTTTAAAGTAATAATATAAATTGATTTATATTAAAAGATTTATAAGTTGATATTTATAAATTTAGAATATCTTAAATTATAAAACGAGCTTTTATAAATGATAAGATGATTTGTAAATAGATTTCATAAAGGAATGAAATCTATAGAATTTATCAAATTTGATTATTTTATAAATCAAAATGATAAATTATAAAGGAGTTGAAAGACGTTTTAAAATAGTAATATAAATTGTTTTATATTAAAAAGATTTATAAATTGATATTTATAAATTAAAAATATTGGAATTATAAAATGAGCTTTTATAAGTATTAGAAAGAATTGTGAATGAATTTCACTAATGAATGAAATTTATAGAATTATAACGGTGAAGTTATAAATAGAATTTTATAAATAAAAATTTATAAAGTTATTTAGGAAATAGATGTGGATAAATAAATGAATCTTAGAAGTTATAAGATTTATAGATTTGGGAAGTTTGAAGGAATGATTTTGTAAATAAATAAATTATAAGTATTTGACTTATAATATGAATTTTAGTATATCATTAAGATATGAAATTGAATAGATTTATAAAGGAAATTTATAAAAGGAAATTGTTATAAAATAAATAGAAATAGAATTTATAAACATTGTTTTATAAATCCGCAACGACTTATTTTGATAAGGAATTGTTGTAATTTATTTATGGAGTTATATTCATGTTTTAGACAGTGAATAATTCTTTAAAATAAAATGAATAGAAGTGATGAAATTTATTAACAAGTGTATTCACATTTTTGAATAGTGAATATTATGTTAAAGAAATTATTTTAGATGGGATGTTTTAAATAGAATTAAAACGATCTAAAGATGTTTTAAACTGTATTGAGATTCGAAACCATAGATTTCAACATTTATTGTTGAAATAGATGCTTTCGAGAAATAAAAGGAAATGGTGGACTATAACACTGTTGTTATATTAAATGATTTCCGAAAGGAAATGTTTTTTGTATAGTATTGGGATTTATATATCTATTTTAATTTCGAATCCCTATACTAGTGATTTTGGGTTGTCGTAACGATGTTTTACGCGACATTCGTTTTGACCCAAATAATTATGATTAAGTGAATGATTTCCTTAAAAGAATGAAATATATACTTAATTTCGATTAGGGTATATTAAAAATCTTCTCAGTATAGAAAATAAAAAGATCTGTGAATTACTTATTTTCAATAAGTATAGAAATGCTTTTCCAATATTAAGTGAATATTTGGAATTTATCTTTTTGAAGATAAATTGAAAATGAATATTAAAAATTAAATGGAAATCGTATATTCATAAATATTTTGGGAATGTAAATTCCTTATGGAATTTATAAATGAAAAGGGGATTTGTTTGAAAATAAATGTTGATTTATTTTTGAAGTGTGAAAACTATATATCTTATAAAGATATTTTTGGGAAATAAATAATTTGGAAAATTATTTGGAATCTGGTGATGTTGGCATATCTATTGATAGTTCAATAACCGACTATCAATATTTACCTTTAAATAGGTATTTGTTGTGATTTGTTTGAAATTGAATGCCACACTATTTTTTTAAAATAAGCGCTCACTATTCGGGTTAACCGGGAAAGGACCTTGGGGTCGTATAACCCATTCCGAATATGTGATACGTCGTTATGAATTGCATTCGAAGATCGGTGTTGAAGACCGGATATTTTCGAAAGCGAAAGGATTTCTTGTTGATTGTCTCTGCACTGGCTGATCCCTGGTATTGAGATCTCCATATGTGATGGGAAATCCGAACGTGATTAGAGATTATTCGGATTGCAAGGACTTCTTTGTAAGTGCCTTCGGTTCTGTTCGAGCCTGGAACAGACTTGTATGGATTGTGTGTCTGACATTACAAGTTGAGACGTAAAGCCGATTTCATTCAAATATATTTCTGTTGGTGGCGGAGAATTTATTCTCTTAGCTTAACACCCTTCTCTGAGACGTACGAGCTCAGAGGTTATATAGTTGAAGTTATCAGCGATATATTCCCAATTTGGTAATGTGACATGCTGAGTGTAGCTGTAAATGATCATTGTGTTGATTATTTGTGATAGGATCATTTATTTGATCGTCTATCTTGGTGATCATTTCTATGATCATTTGTTGACCCAAAGCATGGCTTTTGTATAAAGTATATTTTTGTGGACGTGACTTCGTCGAGCCTCACACCCCGGAAATGGTCAAAACAGGAAAGATGCGGCAAGGTTATGAGGGGTAGCACCCTTTAGGGTATGTACATTTCCTTCTGGATAGAGGTGGTATCATGGTATGGAGCTCAGATATTTAACCTATGTGGTTACTACGAATTTATTACTTTGTGGTTGTTGGTTTTCGGGATCCCGTGAGAAAGGTCGTTTACGATCGGGGAATGGCGTGCTCGTGTCAGTAGTTACCCAGTTAGGGGTAACCCGGCCTTGTGTTGGCAGAGTTCCGGTTTGGTTCTCGGGGATGTCTTTCCAGAGGCATTCTCATGTGGCAATGGGAAGTTCCTTGGCCTGACCATTTGTTGGAAATCCAAAGAAACAATACGATCTTGTACGGTTTTAGTTGTAGAACCTGCTTCCTCAGGAGGTAGCTATAGTAGGCATAATATAATGGTACCTATGCTGGCTAAGATTTATATTCTACTTTCGAAATATCTTCTACACTATGCACTAATAATAATATCAAAATTAATTTGATTTTAATGCGTATCAAGCATCTTTGACTATCATAAGAAGAAATCTTCTCCAAGTCTGCGTTTGCATTGTGTGTGTGGCAGGAGGTCTTATGGTAGTCTCATTTTTAAAAGCATTGCGAATTGACTTTAAAAATATTCCTCTATTTTTGATTTTAAAGAAAAATAAACTGTTTTGAGTTCTCGCACCAGTCACATGACTGACTTGGAGTTTATTGTTTTCCTTCCTAAACTCTGGGTGCCCACCAATTTCCACACGGGCAGTCAAGAGTTAAGGTTTATCAGAATATTCTGGAATTCAGGAGTTGCTGGAGGCAAGCTGGATGGCGTATCACTAGCTATATAGTATTTCTTTTTCCGCTGCACCACTGTTTGATGTTGATGTTGTACACTCTGGTGATTTGATGTAATGTAATATAATGTGATGTAATAACTGATATAGTTCTTTGTTTAAAGATTATTCATTTATCTATTATATGTTGTTCCGCTGCGAATTGTGAGATTCTGATGTTGTTGTTCTGTTGTTTTCTATTATCTTTCCTCTCTCTCTTCTAAATTTTCTGTTCTCTTTTCTATTTTCTTTTCTCTCTATTTTCTATCTTCTCTCTTCTTCTCTTTTTTTTTTCTTAAATTCTTTTTAAAAACCCATAACTATTCGGTTTTTCGTCAACGAAAAATCGCGAGCGTTACAACCTTGAACTTACATGAGCTTGATTACGACTACGGTTGAACCTGGCTCTAATACCGCTGTTGGAAAATCTCGGGCTTTCCCGCTTCGTGAAGTTAAGATAGACATTTTAAGATTGAAAGTAATAATGAAAGCACAAGAGTTTATAATTCTCCAATATAGAGATTCTTCCATTGTACCAAAGAATAGTACGATTACAAGAATATGATTACAAAAGCAACTCACACTCGGTGGCTCACTCAAGCTTAAAGATAGAGACTTTCCAATTTATCTCTCTTTTTCTCTCAAAGAGACTCTTTTATAATTCTTGGATGATTGATTGATTAAGAATGAAGGCTCCTACCCCTATTTATACTACTCAACCTCCACGATGAATGTGGAGATTACTTGTATCCAAGGGTGTAGATTGATTCTCTAGAATGCTCCACACTCCCTAGAAATCTTTACACTCTTTCATTCCCTTCTACATCCTTCCATACTCTTCCGTAAGGTTCCGGAAGGTTCCATGCATCTTCAGAATATTCCAGAGGGTTCCGCACTCTTCCACAAGCTTTTAGAGAGTTTTTCGAAACGTTCTAGAAAATTCTGTACTTCTCTAGAAAGATCTAGAATTTTCTAGAAACTATCCAATTAAGAAGGGATCCCAACAGAGACTAACCTATAATTACAAATTGAATAATCAATTTATCCAAAGACTTGTTTACGCTCAAACCCCTAATTGATTGACTACAGAAATTAGGATTTACTGAAGAAGAGAATAATGGTGGATGTTCTCTCACTCTCATGAAGATGAACTTCCTTCATTTAAATAGGCATGAAAATGAAGGATGCTTGGAAATGAAGAAAATTAATTTCCAGATCACCCAAATATCTTTCCAAATTGCATGATTTGATTTTAGTACAAATTGATAGCGTAATCTTAGTTTTCATATCTTTCCTTTGATTGATTGATTCTCCATGCCTAATCATTTACTTCTTCATATAACAAATGCATTAACTAATTAATTAGTTTCCTTCCAAAATATCCTCTCATATCTTTCCATATGTAAGCCAAATTAAATGATTGAATTAATCAATTAATTATTTTCTTGTCTTTTTTGGAAAATATTTGAATCACATAAATTCAACACTCCACCTTAATTCAAATATAAAATCTCTCTACATCACCACATCTCAACTAGTTGTTGGGTTTACGTCAACAAGCTCAATGTGAACTAGTTTGAACAATATTGCTCAAACAGAGCTTCCAAATCTTTTCCAAGCACAAGAAAGATAGTATGCACATCAGCAAACATAATGCATACGAGGAAGTACCAAAATTCTTCAACATATCCGATGTAGGAGATGAAACTGTAGATGCTAAGTTTCGAAAGACCAATAGAGATTTAATGGCGCACTCCACCTTCTCCATTCCAAATTGAATAAGGACATACTCAACATTATCTACTCCAATCTCCTCCAAATGTATTTTGCTAGACTTTCCTAAGTCAACATCAGCAGACTCACCAACAAGCTCCACAACATTCAAAGCATAAGATGAAGAATCATCGCCACAAATATGCTTACAAATAGGGTCAACTGAACCAAAAGGCCTGTTCAGCAAGTGAGCTCCACTTAGAGTCTGAACATCTGCAATCTTCTCATCAACCATGGTATCATTGAAAATACCGATATCTCTTCGAATATGGAAACAATCTGATGACTCTAAATGTGTTTGGCAATTTTCTGTCCTCCCAATGTCATCACCTGATAGGGGCTTCACCTTCAACAAATACCTCTCATCAAATATCGCATGCCTACTAGTCACAATTCTTCTATTTGTTTTACCCTACAACCGATACCTCTTCGCTCCTTCTCTATAGCCTAACAAGATGTGCTTGCTTTCTCTAGGCTTCAACTTATCATGTCTCTCATCTTCTAAATAAACTGAACAACCAAACACTTTAAGAAATGAATAATCCACAGGCTCTCTTTTCCATATCTCTTCTGCGATCTTCATATCTATATAAGGTGTGCGGTTGATGAAAATACTGTCATAGATATCGCTTCTGCCCAAAATCTCTCTTCTAAACCAGCAGTCGTTCTCAAGCTCATAGCTCTCCCATAATATCTGACACATGTGTTGAATATGCGCTTTGCGCTATATGATTTTTGTTTGATGATAATAAACATATATACATTCATTTAAATGTATTTGTTAATGTACTATTTTTCATAGAATAAATAAATATTTGTTGAATAAAATAAATTACACAGAATTTGAATTTGAATTCAAACAAAACAAGTTAAACAGATTTTGAATTCAAACAGAAATTTTATTCAAACAAATATTTATTACAATTTTAAATAGTATGTATTTGGTAATGTACTATTTTGTTTTTCATAGATTAAATAAATATTTGTTGAATAAAATAAATTACACAGAATTTGAATTTGAATTCGAACAGAATAAGTTACACAGATTTTGAATTCAAACAGAAATTTTATTCAAACAAATATTTATTACAATCTTGAATAGTATAAACTCATGCTCTCACTATACATATACATTTTTGATTACATCACGATTACATCACAAATATTTTTACATTGATAACCTCACTACATATCACTCACACTCGTATTTTGTCTTCAACCGCATGCCAGTTTGAATCCAGCATCTGAAAAATTTGCAAAAATATTCACTAACGCAGTAAAATTGAAAAAGAAATATTTTTGCAATATAAAATGAAATACGATTTTTGAAAATATCGTTTGCCTCAGTTATTTGGGTTGTTCGTCATCTTTCACACTTGAATTCATCACAAAGTCGTGCACATAGATATTACAGGGACAGGTAATCATAAGTGGCTGCAATACACACGTGTACATTCATACACGTGTGCATTGCCTCGCCAACTCGTGTGCACAGCTCCAACCAGAATACAAGTACAGGAGGTAGTTCAATATAAACATGCTCAGGTCAAAGACAACAAGTACAACACTGTACAAGTGCCACAAGCAACATCAACAAGCAGTGCAGACTCAAAGCACCACTGATCAGAATACATAGGCAACATGAAGCAATGCACATGTCATCAGAACATAATGAAGGCTGCAGTGAAGCATGTACATGAGTGGACTGAACTACAACTCGACCAACTGGCCAACATAACATGTAGTACTGTGCACAAAAGCTACAATGGACTGCACAGATGTATTCAAGTCCAGCAACATGAACACATGAGAATGGACAAGGCACAAATCAAGTTGCAGACTCCAAGTTACAAGTGTATGCAATTCAAAGTAATATATCAGCAAATACCAGCATCATCAAATCAACATGAATATCACAAGCATGCAACAGCAAGCATGTAACAGAGACCAAGCAAGGCATTGCAACTGCACAGCAACAGTGAATGGGGCAATGCACAAGACAGTGTACAACATCAACTACACAAAGCCAAGCATGATACAGGTGGACAGAAAACTGCAAGTTCATATGTACAGCAAACTACAAGTTATGCAGAATCAAAGTGAACAAATGTCAACGAAAGCACAGCCTCAAACATGAGAAGACTAATATGCAGTGTACTGTAATACAACAGTGAGCACATTCATATGTACAAATGCAAAGAACAGTGGTGATGCAGTGCAATATCTTCAACAAGCAACTGAAGGCATCAGTAACCGAGCAACAGGGAATCACATGAACAAATAACCAAACAACATCATGATTGAAAATTTAAGTACCAGAGAAAAAGGTCGAAGACTACAAGATGAACGAGTCAAGGCCGAAGCAGTAGAAATCAACATCGTGGTCATCACGAAAATGAATTAAAGCCGTGACCAACCAAGCAAGAAATATGAACAAGTCAACATCAAAGCCGTGGGACGCAAGAAATAAAATTATACGCATATGAAAAAGTCAGAATCGATCTCAATCATTCAAGCATCATCAAGTGGCAGAGATGAAGAATTTGACAAATTCAAATCAACATATACGAACGTAATTCTAGGAAATCAAATCCTATATAATACCCAAAATCATCATCGGCAAGGGTATCGAGTTCAAGTATCAATTTAGAAAAGCAAAAGGAGACAGTACATACCGAATTCACAAGCAACGAACTCGATCGAGCAACTGCAAAACGAGCAATAGTCAACCATCAGAGAAGCAGCGAGCTGGGGCAACAAATCACAGATCAATTGAAGAAACCGAAGCCCTAATTGGAACAAAGAGCCGAAGCCCTAACTGGAACAAAAGGGAATGAAGCCCTAATCAGAACGAAGCCGCCATTATTTCTCACGAACGAGACAAAAGAGGATCGGGTGAAAAAAGGAAGTGGGCCGGTCTTTTAAAATAAAAAGGGGGTTTTGTTTCTATTTAATTATAAGGCTTTATTAATATTGTTAATTTGTTTTTTTTAGGGTTATTGTTTCTTAATTATTGTTTTTATTTTACGAACCAAAGAATCTTGGTAAATCACCACCTAGGTTTAGGTAGTGTCAGATTGTCTATTTTGAATTAGTTCAGTGAGCAGGGTGTGCGAGTTTGCAAAGCTGTATTGGCGGGAGCAGAGTTTGCAAGTAAGCGAAGCTCTATAGGCGGGAGGCAAAGTTTGCGAGTAAGCGAAACTCTATAGGCGGAGTAGGGTGTGCAAGTCTAGTAGAGGGTTTGTGAGCGTGGAGCAAATGTTTGCGAGCAGGGTGTGCGAGTCTAGTAGAGTGTTTGTGAGCGTGGAGCAAATGTCTGCGAGTCTAGTAGAGTGTTTGTAAGCGTGATACTGTTTAATTCTAATAGAAATCTGTGAATGCAGCAGTAGGCAGGGGTTGCCGAAGCTGGGTAAATTTTGTGTGTGATTTACTTTTCAGCATATTTACTTCTGCAGTTTATTTCTGTGTTTAAATTAAGAAAATTTGCTATAACCCTATTCACCCCCCCCCCTCTAGGGTTAATCTAGATCCTACAACATGTTCTCCGCCACTTTATAACAATGTGACTCAACAGAAATAGAAAAATCTTTAATTACATGCTCGGACGCACAATAGTTAGTGAATTCATGTGACATAAATTCACTACTATTTCCAACTTTGAGAACCTTCAAACGCTTCCTCAACTGCTTCTCTACCAAGGTCTTCCACTTACAAAACTGGGCATATATTTCGTCTTTGGCCTTTAAGAAATAAACCCAGACCTTACATGAGAAATCATCCACAAATGAGACGAAGTAACTGACTCCACCAAAAGATGCAACTGGGGTGGGTCCCCACACATAAAAATGAACATACTCTAGAAACTCTGTGGCTCTAGATCTACCAAAATCAAATATGACATGCTTCTTCTTTCCAAAAGAACAATCTCCACAAGAGCTAGGTTTCGACTGACAAACACCATCAATCAACCTATGCTTCTTTAATACTTCAAGACTCTCCTTATCAGCATGACCTGAACGAAGATGTCATAACTGAGTAGAATCTGAAATACTAAAATCAGTAGAAATTACCGACTTTTCTAAGGCTGTCTCTTCATGAATCACATAAATATCATTAACTCGCACCTCTTTCATCATAACCAAGGAACCCTTCGCCATTCTCAAGTTCTCTCCATCTATTATTATTCTCATACCAAGTCTACTCAAAACTCCAATTGATAATAAACTTCTACGCAGCATCAGAACATGTCTAACATCCGTGATAGTCCTAACAACACCATCATACATCGTAAACTCACACTTCCAATGCCCACAACATGACAAGATGTGTCATTCCTCATATGAACTGCTCCGTCATCAATCTTCTTGTAACTGACAAAACAGTTCATATCTGGCGTCATATGACAAGAAGCTTTCTTCTTCTTCTCTCTCTTCCGTCTAAAAGCTGGACAATCCCGTATGAAATGCCCCTTCTTCTTACAATAATAGCAAGTACCCCTTCTAGATACCTTGAAGTGGGACTCGTGCATTTCTCTACCTCTATGGTGTTTTTGGCTTTTATCTCTTTCTCTAGATGAACGAAGTTGTTGCTGAAGAACACCGTCATTAGTCTTCACCTTCCATATCCTTAAGATTCATTTTCTAACATATTTGATAATGCAATAATTTTTCGTACCACTACTAAAAGAATTTGTTATTGATAACTAATCTAGAACAAGACAGCTAGCTCTGATAACAAACAGTTGTGCGGAAATTCAATTGATTTGCACCAACTCCAAAACCGCAGCGGAATACAAAAGCGCAGAAACAACCAAAGAATGATCTAGCTTGTCGATTAATTACCAACCGCAAATTCAATGAAAAATAATCACCAAATAAAGAAAAAAAAGCGGAGAACACAAAGATTTAAGGGTTCGGCTAGATCGCCTACGTCCACGGACCCAACAACTATTCTTTATTTCACTAAAGAAAGAGAGCATTGTTGTCAAAAATCTTAAAATCCTACGATTTGAATCCCGTTTCAAATTGAATCTCTCCCTTTACGATTCGATTTATATTCCGATTCAAACCCAGCTAATACCGCAGTTTAGAAAAATCATCCAATTCAAACTAATATATTCAAGATACTTATTTGGATCTAAAATTTCAATTCTAATCATTTCCAAACAAAATATAATTTGGGAAAATAGAGAAAATAAAGTTTTAGGTTTAGACATAGAAGTTCAAACATCAAAAATCAATTTCAAAGTATGTGCAAAGCTTAAAATATGTAAGTCTTAAATATACGATTTACGACTTAAATCCCGTTTCGATTTAAAATTTGAATTTTACGATTTACGATTTGAATCTTACTTTGAAAACCTTGAAAGAGAGTACAAAAGAGAGAGATTACAAAATTATAAATAGTAGTGGAGAGACTAACCTATAATTACAAATTGAATAATCAATTTATCCAAAGACTTGTTTACGCTCAAAAGCCCTAATTGATTGACTGCAAAAACCAGGGTTTACTGAAGAAGAGGATAATGGTGGATGCTCTCACACTCTCATGAAGATGAACTTCCTTCATTTAAATAGGCATGAAAATGAAGAATGTTTGAAGATGAAGAAAATTAATTTCCAGATCATCCAAATATCTTTCCAAATTGCATGATTTGATTTAAGTACAAATAGATGGTGTAATCTTGGTTTCCATATCTTTCCTTTGATTGGTTGATTCTTCATGCCTAACATTTATTTCTTCATATAACAAATGCATTAGCTAATTAATTGACTGGCCAATTAATTAGTTTCCTTCCAAAATATCCTATCATATCTTTCCATATGCAAGCCAAATTAATTGATTGAATTAATCAATTGATTATTTTCTTGTCTTCTTTGGAAAATATTTGAATCACATAAATTCAACACGCACATCGATGAACACGTTCAAACATCATCCAACACATCCGAACACAGTTGAAATTCTTTCGAATGAATCTGAACATTGCTTGAATTTGTCTAAACACATATGAATATTGTCCAAACCTGCCCATACACGTCTAAATAACGTCCGAACATGTCCAAAAATTTACCAACATATATGAACACTTTCGTAAATCATTCAAATACAACCATACATCGTTCAAGCACATTTGTACACCGTTCGAACACATCCACACATCGTCCGAACAAATCTGCACGTCGTCCGAACATATCTGAAAATGTTTGAAAATTGTATGAAAACATCGTTCGAGCATTTTTGAACATTGTTTGAACACGTTCAAACATTATCCAACGCATCCGAACACGGTTGAAAATATTCCGAACGAATCCAAATATCGTTTGAATTTGTGAATATTATCCAAACTTGTCTGAACACATCTAAATAACGTTCAAACACGTCCAAAAATTGATCAACTTGCATGGACACTTTCGTAACTTATTTGAACACACATTCGCACATTGTCCAAGCACATCCGTACATCGTTCGAACGCATCCACGCTTCGTCCGAACACATCTGCACATCGTCCGAACATGTCTGAAAATGTTTCAAAATCATCCGGATGCATCCGAACAAGTTTGAAAATCACCTAAACATGTCCGTACATCATCCTAATATGGCAGAACATGTATGAACACGTACAACAATGTCTGCATATCATCAAAACATTATTGAACAATCTATATGGTTTTCAAACATTTTCAGACATGTTCGAACGATGTGAAGATGTTTTCGGACGAAGTATGGATGTGTTCGGACGAAGTACGAATGTGCTTGGACAATGTACGGATGCGTTTGAATGATTAATGAAAGTATGTTCATACATGTTGGACAATTTTCGGGCATGTTCGCAAGTTATTAAGATGTGTATGGACATTTTTGAACAACATTCAAATGTGTTTAGACAAATTCAAACAATGTTCAGATTCGTTCGGAAGAATTTCAACCGTGTTTGGATGTGTTGGATGATGTTTGAACGTGTTCGACGATGTGCGAACAGTTTGGACGATGTTCGAACATTGTTCGAAAATGCTCGGGTTGGTACATATTGTTTGGTTTTAGAACGTATTCGGATGATTTTCAAATGTGTTCGGACAAGTTGAATGTGTTCAGACGTGCTAAATGATCTTCGGACGTATTCACCCAATGTTTAAACATGTTTGAACGATGTATGAGCATGTTAATGACGTTTGAATTCAATTTTTTTTTTTAAATTATTTAAAACCATTTTCATAATGTTTTCTCATCAGTTCATGTACTTTGTATAACCGAGTCAAGGATTGGATACCAAATTAAAAGGTAAAATAAGACGTATTTTTCAACGTATAATTTCAAGTAATTACTATACTAATATGAGTTATTATGTGATCCGCAAACAAAGTAACAAGAATTGCAATGAAATTTAATACATGTGAAAGTGAACTGATCTTAACATGGACGCGTTGGAGAATGTCGGTTTAGTTGCTTTGTAGGCGACTGGCTTTAGCATTTCTTATCGATATATAATGTGAGAATTAAATAACGTGCATGCAAAAAATAATGCTATCTTCAAAATATAAATGCTCGGTCTTTTTGTCATAATTATAGTCTTGTCATTACCAAGGTTCGAGAACTCGGTTTTGGTTTCAGTTTCGACCGTTTGAAATTTTATTAGTTTCGGATGATTTCGTAAATTTCGGAAGTTTCGGTTTCGTTTCGGTTTCGGTCCAAAATTTTGGCTTTCAGTAGTTTGTTAATAAACGATCTCTGTAGTGTTTTCTTGGTTTTCCATAGCGTACCTGTAAATTGAGAAAATATTATCAGAAAGTGCGAATAATTATTATAACAATCAAATTGCACTTGCTATTTAAACAAACAAGCTAAACTAAATTAAGCAAACTCCTTTAACTAGATTATTTATCAAATATAAACAGCCCAACCCAAAGTATTGAATAATAAAACTTAATCAAACCGCAACTCATTTCAAATTTTCAGCCCAGCCTACAATCTCCCTGTAACAACCCGCATATTTAACGATTATATATTTAAATGTTTTATTTAAATATAGCGTCGTTAGTCGGATTTAGGTCTGAAAAGCTACTTTCTGCATATGGCCGAATTGGAGCTCGAAACCAATTCCATTGGTTTCAAAATGGCATTTGCGATCTTTTTGAGTATAACCTTTGATATGTTTGGAGTTTGTGAATTTTTGCAACTTTTCTATTTGGGTTTTGGGTTTGGGTTCAGCCCATTTGTTAGTTTAAACCCCTAACTCAGCCCTCTCTCCATCCATTCACCATCATTTCATTTCTTAGCTTAAGAAAACTGAAATGGTGGAAGGAAAAGAGAAATAGAAATTTGCAAGCCCTAGTTTCTTCTTTGTAACTTGATTTTTGCTCCAATATCAAAGAGAAGACATAGGTAAGCTCCTCTTCATCTTCTCTATCTCTTCTCCTCTTCAATTTCAGAAAATTCCTAAGCCCTAATTCAGGAAATGTTTGGTATAATCTTAGATTGAAGCTTGTAGAGTTGAAGTGGAGAGTGGTTGGTTGTTTCCTTGCATTTGGTCTTCTCATCCTTTGTTTTTGAGTTAAAAATGTGAGTTTTTGGATCTCACATCAAAGCTATTGCTTTTGCTGAGGTTGGGTATGAATTACTAACCTCTATTCATGTCTATTGCGTTGGGTTTGGATCGATTGGTTTCGATACGCTTTGGCCACTTTGGCCTAGGCAAATTGTTGCCCAGACCAGGTGACCAGACGTCTGGTAACCAAGCTCAGACATCTGGTTTGTACCTGGAGTGAAAAAAAATATAATCATACGGCAGTTGAAAGAAAGTCAGAAACCACTCTCAGACGTCTGACCCTCAATTTCAGACGTCTGAATGGTTTCAGATGTCTGGTTCGCAAAATCAGACGTCTGGTTTGTTTTGCTGGGATTTTCCAGAAGACGAAACCAGACGTCTGAATGCACCCTTCAGACGTCTGGAATCCCCTGTTTTGCCTAATTTGCCTATTTTGGCTAATTTTAAGTTAATTTTCAACTTTTATCGATTCATGTTGATTCCAATTAGTTGTTATTGCATATTTGACCTTGATGACTTGTTTTTGACTTCATTCACGGGTTTTATAAATAATCTCACTAAATCGTATTAAAAGCTCCCTTCTCCAAATTATAAATTCTATTTATAATGCATGCACACAATTTCGCACTACGAGCGAAGTGGAAGGAAGATTAAATGGTTAGGTAAAACATGGACCATGAATCCATGCGTTTGTCTTGCCGATTAATCCCCGACCTATTCGATTGATCGTTTTGGCCTTTTGGTCTGGTTTACCGATGAAGCGAGGTGAACTTTGTACTGCTTTGAGTGTGAAATTAACTAACGGATAGTAAACCGTTTAGTGCGAACGAGTGGTTATAGGACTCACGTTACCACTTTTCGGATTCCTTTTTGAGAGTTATGACACATTCCGCCAGTTAGTGGTATCCAGTACTGGGCCTCCGGACCTTCACCACTACGGTTTGTTGCCTTCGGGTTTGTGCCTTCGGGTTTGTTGCCCTTTAGTATCGCTTTCGATGTTGGTCGTTATGAGCCGCATGGGTGATACTGGGTTGCCCTTTAGTATCGCTTACGATGTTGGTCGTTATGAGCCGCATGGGTGATATTGGGTTTGGAGTCTTTGGGCTCATGGATCCTTGTTTATACAGTATCGAGCTCGAGCATTTTTCTGATGTTTCATTCATATGTATATTCCCTAGGTATCTCACTTCGGTGTTGGTCTTTTTGAGCCGCATGATGCGTAGCGTTTACCTTGTGGAACTTGTATACCTTATTGGTATTTGTTATTTGCCTTTTGGCTTGCTTTGAGATATTCTTATCCTTTGTTTCTGTATGTTGCCGATGATATGAGGCTTGTTATCATATGATTCATCTTTTGTTAGATGATTGTGTTATCTCCTTTAGAGATATTTGTTATACTTTGTAACCTTACAGGTTTATTGTTGTTCAGTTTATCTAACTGATTTGTTTAGCTAGACTGACCCGTGTATTTTATACTCGGGTCTCGGGTCAGACCGAGATGTTTCAGGTTAGGTGCTTTTGGACTCAACCTATTTTGCTTCCGCATGGACTACTCCGCTAGATTCTTTTTGTCATAGCTTTTTGTGTAGTCCCATTTTGTAGTAACTCTGATGTGTATTCATCTAGAATCGTTTGTATACAGTGGATTGTTATACCACTTGACATGTATTATTTTGTGTACTCTGTTATGTATCAATATATGTGTATATGATGATTTACTGTTCTGTGATGTATATTACATTTGAGTTGTCATATGCTGTTCTGATAGATCCTTCAACCACCTATGGTTTTGTTTTAAGTATTCATTGGGTATGTCGACCTACTTGGTATGTTTATTGTCGATGTATTCAATAGATAGTTAGAGCAAAGTTATAGATGGTCGCTCCCAATCAGCCTTATTCTCCGTGTTAGTTGACGGCATTACCTTGTAGCGTCCTTGACTAGCGTGGGTATAGAGGTGGGGCGTCACAGCGTGGTATCGGAGCTGAGTTCAGAACAAAGTATGATAAACACAGAATAAAAGCACATATTACGATACATCAAAGTGCATAAGTGATACAAATCTTTGAATCATCGTGTCTCTTTATTCCATCAAGGTTAGATAGAAATTGGGAATACGTCTAGTAATGCATTTTTATTCCGTAGTATCCCATATTGAAATATCTACCTTGTGAATAATCTTGTTCTTATCTTACCTTCAGCGTATGGCTGGAAGAGGCAGGGGACGACGTTGGATGCTGGGCAATCCAATGGCACACATCCGGATGGCATTTATATGTCTGCCGATCAGTTTATGGAGTTGTTTAGGAGCACTCGGCCTCCAGTTCCTCCTCGAGTGTCTCCACCTCGCAAGTCTGCCTTTGCACGTCAGTGCAGTGATTTTGCTCATCTTGGAGGAAAGCCGTTTAAAGGCTCTGAATCCGTTCTTGAAGTCCAAGCTTGGTTTCGTACTTGCGAGCGTATCTTCTCTCGTATGGATCTTCTGACCATGATAGAGTTCTTGTAACTTGTAGCTTATTACAAGAGCGTGCACTTGATTGGTATGAGCTTCTTATAGCCGAGATTGATGAGTCTACTCTTTCTTGGACTCAGTTTCGGGAGCGATTCGAACTCAAGTTCGTTCCTGAATCTGAAAAAGTTTTATTGACCCGTCGCTTCCTTGAGTTGAAGCAAGGGAAGTCTTCTGTTTCTGAGTATGTTGCATCATTCGAGGCTTTATCTAAGTATGGTCTTGAATTTATTAGCACTTCTTATAAGAAGAATTTGAAGTTTGTCTCTGGTCTTAAGAAATATCTTAAGAAGTCTTTGTTGCTTCAGCTTAAGCTTTCTTTTGAAGAATTAGTAGATTCGGCACTTCATCTCGAAGCTGTCGAGAAGGAGCGTGATAGCGATGTTGATGTTGAGGTTTCTAAGAACCCCAACAAGAGGCAGTTTCCATTTCAGAAGTCCAGGTCTTTTCCTTCTGAGAAGAAGAAGACTAGTGGTTCTAGTTCTCAGCCTCAGTCTGTTGAAACACATTTTATTCGGAAGTGTTTCAATTGTGGCTCTCCGGATCATATTATTCGAGCTTGTCCTAAACCTCTTTTGTCGCTATTGCAAGAAGGAAGGTCATCATGTTTCAGCTTGCCCTACTGTTCCGGCTGGTGCCAAGTCTAGCAAGCTTTATGCTGCCAAGGCTTCTAAAGGTCCTTCTCAACCCAAAGGTATATCTCCATCTATTTTGGAAGGTTCTGTTTTATTTTATGATCATAGTATATGAGTTCTTTTCGATACGGGTGCTTCACATTCTTTCGTATCGAAGAAGCTCGTTGATGATGTATCTTTGGATGTTTCTTGTATGGTTACGTCTTTAAGGATTGCGAATCCTATTGGGGGATCCGCGACCCTTAGTTTGCTTTGTGATGATGTTAAGATTGTTTTACGTGGTTTTTCTTTTCGTGCGAATCTGCATGTTATTTCTTGTCTGGAATTTGATATGATTTTGGGTATGGACTGGCTAGTGAGATATGATGCCAGGATTATTTGTTCGGAGAGAATTATATATCTTCGACATCCGGATTCGCCTACGCAGTTATCTCTTGTTCTTCGGGATGTGGATAATTCCGAAATGGTTTTATATTCTCTAGATTCGCGAGATGATGATGATATATCTCGTATTCCTATTGCTTGTGACTTTTCTGATGTTTTTGAGCCTGTATCGGGTTTGCCACCCAAGCGGGCAATTGAGTTCCGCATTGATCTCATTCCAGGCGCGCAGCCAGTTAGTCGTCCTCTTACGAGGATGTCTACAAGGGAAAATGAGGAACTCAAGAAGCGGCTTTTAGAGCTTGAGTCCAAGCAGTTGATTCAATCCAGTTTTTCTCCGTGGGGATCCGCGGTCGTCTTCGTGAAGAAGTCTGATGAAATTCTTAGGCTTTGCATTGACTATCGCAAGCTTAACGAGTTGACCATTAGGAATAGATATTCATTACCTAGGATCGATGATATGTTCGACCTATTGAGTGGTGCTAAGGTCTTTTCTCAACTCGACCTTGCCACAGGTTTTCATCAGTTACGAGTCGCGGAAGATAGCATTCCTCTTACCGCTTTCTGCACTCGTTATGGTTCTTTCGAGTGGCTCGTTATACCGTTCGGTTTGACGAACGCTCCTGCTTTCTTTGTTGATCTCATGAATCGGATATTCCGGGAATATCTCGATAAGTTCGTTCTTGTCTTTATTGATGATATCCTTATTTATTCTAAGTCTGAAGCCGAGCATGCTAATCACTTGAGAATTGTCTTGAGTACTCTCCGTCACCATCAGCTTAAAGCCAAATTCTCCAAGTGCCACTTTTGGGAGAATAAGGTTAAGTTCTTAGGCCACGTTGTATCTTCCAATGGCATTTCTGTCGATCCCTCAAAGATCGAAGCCATCCAGAATTGAAAGAGGGCTGAGAATGTGCATGAGATTCGTAGTTTACTTGGATTGGCGGGTTATTACCGTCGATTCATTAAGGATTTTTCCCGTGTTGTGCTTCCTCTCACCAACCTTACTCGGAGAGGCATTCGTTTTTGTAACGACCCGTAGATTTTAATAGTTTTTAATTGGTTTTATAACGTATTTAATTTGGATTTTGAGAAATTTTAATAATAATATTTTGAAATAAAGTTTTAATATTTGGTTTACGTATAATTAAATATAGAAAATGGTAAATTTTCAATTAATTTTATGAAAGTTTATTTATTTTGTGAAATTCTATTAAATTCATGCTGACTTGCTAATGATATGTAGTCTAAATTTTAATAAAACAATCTGCAACATCGTAGTTATAAATTATGAATGTTATTGTTTATAATCATACATGTAACTCTAATGATACGATTTTAATAACAAATTCCGTGTTCAAGATATGGATTTCATAATAGTATTTTCTTAATATCCTTAGCTTTCAACAATAATCAATTAGCGACCTTAATCTTAATAGGATTTGAAAATCATCAGCGTTCGGATAAGTCAAATGATATTCTAAATGTTAATAATAATCTTGAAAAAAAAAATTATCAGAAGAACATTTTAAGTACACATAAATTTTTATGGGATTATGTTAATATGTATTCAGTAGGCATATGCTAACAGCCGCTCAAACAAGAGATAATCACTAATACACAGTGTTAATTGTTAAAAACTCAAACTATATATATTTATCACGCAAAAATGCAAAATCATAAAGGTCATTAGTGAAATTATGCAATCTTAACATGTGCGTAAAAGGCACATGCTGATATTTTCCGATTTTGTGCATTGCACTAAGAATTATTGGATCCTATTCATCGTTAATTTGCTACCATTTCACGACTTTGACCACCACCTTAATTTGTTGAATGCCACGAATGCCAAAATGATGAATGATGTTGCAAGTCAAAAGAAAATGCATGCTCCTATATGCATTTTTACATTAAATGACATTAGATGCCAACAATATTATTATGCATTTTTATTATCTTAATTCTTTTATCAATTAACCTCTCCACTTTTCTTTCCAATCTGATTTATAACCTGCCTATTTACTTTTCTTACCATATTATTTGCTAGAATCTAGTCGTTTCATAATTCCCTTTTTCAGCATTTGATGTGTCTTCTCTAAATCTAAGCGGAAAATCTAGCTTACCCCTTTTATTCATTTACATTTTTTCTGTTTCGAATTTCATCGTGACTGACACGCAACCTTACTTTAATCACTGCGTCAATCAAGCATCCATCTATTAATTTTCATTTATTTTATATTTATTGCCAATTATAAATTTGAAAGATCACTTGCTTCCCTTGTCTCCCTGATTTCACGTCTCTGTGCCTATCCTTTTGAGTTTCTTACTTTTATATTCTATTATTTGCCTAAACGTGCATTTTGACTGTTGTCATCCCCGTATTTATTTCTTTCCTTTTTGAAATTAAAACGTATACGTTTTACATTTATTTATTTCTAAACCATTCATTGCCTTTCCTTTAAATCAATCCATTCTCTTCTTATTTGTTTTAATTTATTTCCTCTTTTCACCAACACTCAATCTTTATACATATTTGTTTTAATTCATTTTCTCTATACATGTGCATTCAATCTTTATACATATTTGTTTTAATTTATTTTCTCTTTTCACCAGCATTCAATGTTTATATACATATTTGTTTCATTTTATTTCCTCTGTTCACCAGCATTTAATCTTTATATATTTGTTTTAATTTATTTCCTCTTTCTTTTTTTTACTTAATTTATAGGAATAAATTCTTAAATTTCCTCTAGCCATTACTATCTTTATTTCTTGCCACTTTAAACAAAATTTCTTTCCACTTTATCAATGTGAGGCTTCTCTTATAAATACAAATCACTCGTACATACCCTACTCCATATCAATAGACCTTCATCTCCTCTCTTGCGTGTGAAGCTTCTTCTGTAGGTAAATGGCTGCACTAAATTTTTCTTCTTCTTCTTATTTCTTTTCTTTTTCTTCTTCTTTTTCATCCTTTTCTTTTGTTTTATTGTTGTTTATATTGCTTTTGCTTTTCCTTTATTTTAAGCATAACATGCTTCAAGTATATATTTTACATTATAAGTATGTTTATATAGTGCAGCGCAAGTATACATTAAATTTAAAGTTATAAACATTTGCATTTGTTCTATGGTTAATTTTATATGAGTATTTATTGAAATTTGTATAGTCTGACTTTTGAATATACATTGGGTTATTTCATACGGTTTATATATAATATAAGATGTTTAGCAGTCTGCATATATGTTACAGTATGTAAGATTTTTATATAAAAAAAAGAAAGGTGTTAATTTTATATTGTATTGTTTATAAAAAGGTGTTAATTTTATAATATATATATTGTGGGACAGTATACATTTATAAACATATTAATATACAGTAAGTTATAAAACATAAGTTTGATATATAGGTAGAGTTTGCATGGGTTTAAATTTTCCTTCTGTTGTTTAAAATATAGTTGTAGAGTTATAAAATTTTGGGGAGAATATATAGTATAATATATTTTAAGTTAGTTTGTGTGTCTGTCCAGAGATGAATTATTATACAAATACAGTTTTATAAGATGTAAGATCTGTTGTTTTAAAATGTAAGTTTATACTAGTGATTATATGGGTTAAAATTTTACATTGATATTTTTAAGATGATAAAGAAAGTTTAATGTAAGTGTTAACATGTAAGAAATGCCTGAAGCCTGTTTTAATATTAAAAAAAATACTGGAATTTAAATTGTTAAATTAAGTTGGAGCTGTGCTCTCGCCCTTCTCTTTCTTATAAATATTTTGCAAAAGGTAAATTTATATCAAGTATAAGGTGTGTAGTGTTTCAGCAAATCAAGGAAAGTCGATATTGGTCTTAACAATAATAATGTGGAATGTTGACTTAAATGTTGATTTAAATATGATTATAAAAAAAAAAAAAATGTTAATATTGGTTTTAAACATAGTTTTGCAGTTTTCTATTATTTGCATTTGTTTGAAAACGTATGTATGTATATGTAATTTTAATGCGTTTCAAAACTAATATTGGTTAAGAGAGTAATATAATAGAATAATATTTGTATTTCATTTCGGTCTACATAAAGCAGTTTCTGATCTATTTTCATCGATCTCTATTTATCAGTTGTCCATCGTATTTGTGCCAATCTTGCTTCGCTTTGAAAATTTTGTTTGGATTTGTTCGATGTCTAGATCGTGATCCAGCGTAGCTCAATTCTTTGTCCAATCTATCTAGCCTCGAAAGGTGAGCAAACACTCACGATTTAACATTCTTATATTTATTAAATTTGATTTCAATTGAAACGACAATTGAAACATGTTGTTATTAGTTATTTAAATTGTTTATATGCTATTATTTGTAACTGTTCACCTATGGGATATGACACCATATCCTGTTGTTTATATTATACTGTTATTGATGATATATGCATGTTATATTATTATTATATGTTATCACTCTGCAAGTTCCCTGTAGTTTAGAATTCACTATGGGTTGAAATGATACATACCCGAACGGAATTTAGAATAGGAGAATTTCGTTATGAGTTGAAATGATAGACCCAAGCGATTTTCATTTAATTGAATTTGGGATTACGGGTTGAAATGATATCCACCCGTATATATTTAGTGAACGGTTTGAAATGATAAATATCCGTAGCACTTGACCATATGATAGGAAATATATACAGACACCGTTGGTCTATATATATAAAAATATTTTGAAATAAATTCATTGTTTTGGAAAGAAATATATGGTCTTAATAAATATTAATTCTTAAATTATTATATATAAAGGGTAATGATATATATATAGATTTAATAATATTTAATTCAATTAAGATTGATTTAATACATAAATTATGTTAATTATTTAGGTAAATTATAGTTCAAATAGATTTTTGCAATAATTGGGATAAATTAAGATTGGGAGATAAATTTGAGTTTATTAAAAATGGTATTTAAATAAGGATTTATTTAATTAAATCAATTTGAAATTTTGAATGGGAAATTTAAGGGTATGATTTTGTAACTGGATTTTTGATGTAAGTGATTTAATGAATATTTCACGTTTAAATATATTAAAGAAAATATTGAGTAAAATGTAATTAAGGTTACTTAAATGATATTGAATCTAATAAGGGAGTATTTCAAGACTAAATAATAATGAGGTTAAATCGAGATCTATATGAAACTGTTATATTGAACTTTTAAATATTAAAGCCTTGAACTATATTGGAATTTAAATGGTTTATTTTGAGATTCGGATCTGTATTTGAAATAAATATAGTTGAATTCGTTATTTAGAAACTAAATTGAATTTAAATTGATAAATTAAGATTGGATTTAATTTGAATAGGAAGGTCGGGTTGATGTTGAAACAATTTGTTAAGTTGAGGAAATTGAAAATACTTTACTCTATAAATTATTTAATATATATATATAAATACTATTTTGGGAAATATAGAGATATTTGAAGTGAAAATGATATTTGGTTTTGAAGTATAAATTAAGTTGAAAGGACTATGGTGTTATAGTGTATATTTCTACCTTGTAGATAGTTCTATGGACCCTTAGAGGATGGTTATCCCAAACATCCTTTAAGTTAATTGTATTTCAGTTGATATTTCACTTGAGTTAGATAAGAATGTTAATCCTGACTCGAGTGTTTTGTGTTTTGCTTTACGCTCGGGTCAGACTGAGTGATACAGCATTTGAGACTCACCTTCGAAGTTGGAGTTTGCTTGAAGATCCAACTATCTATCCTTTTAGTCATCCAGTTGATTGGTCCAGAGAAGTCTTCCGCACGTACTGGAGACTTCACTGTATCTGAGATATTCTATTGTACTTTATCTCTGACTCTGATTTTTTTTATAGTAGCTTCATGAACTACTATCTATTTATTCCGCTGCGTATTTTTGTACTACTCTGTATCTGTGATTCTGTGTTTGATTTATTTACTGTATATGTTGGGTTTTGCCAAATTTTAATTAACAATCTGATATTTTGAGCAATTCAAGTCCGACATCTGCGGATGCGAATGGTTGAAAATAGCAGGTCGTTACAGTTTTGACTGGTCCGACATGTATGGAGCTTCCTTTCAGACATTGAAGGAACTTCTCACTAATGCTCCTATTCTTGTGGTTCCCAAAGGGAATCATGATCTTATTGTCTACACCGATGCTTGTGGTAGTGGTCTCGGTGCTGTTCTTATGCAGAAAGATCGGGTAGTTGCGTATGCTTCTAGGCAACTGCATCCGAATAAAGTTCGCTATGCCACTCATGATCTTGAGTTAGCCGCTATTGTCTTCGCCTTGAAGATTTGGCGACGCTACTTATTAGGCGAGCGCTTCATTCTCTATACCGATCATAAATCCTGGAAGTATTTGTTTACTCAGAAAGAACTCAATATGAGATAACAACGTTGGCTCGAGTTTCTTGCCTCCTATGACTTTGATATCCAATATACCCCTGGTAAGGGAAATCGTGTTACAGATGCGCTTAGTCGCAAACATTCGGCCGTTGTTTCTATGATGCTTGCCGAATGGGATGTTCTTGAGACTCTATCTTTTTGTGAAATTCGAGATCGAGGTTCATCTTCTGATACTCCTATTCTATTATTTAGTTCGGGAGCTAGACCTATTTTATTGGATCGTATTGCCGATGCCCAGCGGCGTGATCCTGATTTGTTGCATCTTATTCAGTTTTGTGAGTCTGGATCTTGTGATGAGGCGTTGCAAGATTTCAGCATTGATTCTCATGGGTATCTTCGTAAGAAAAACCGTCTTTTTGTGCCTTCTGATCTTGCACTTAGGCATGACATTCTTGATGACTGTCACCGTTCTAAGTATACTATTCATCCCGGTAGTAGCAAGATGTATGCCGATATGCGTCGCCTTTATTATTGGGAAGGCATAAAGCGCGATGTGGCGAGTTATGTGAGTAATTGCATAACTTGTCAGCGTTTTAAGGCCAAACATCAGCGTCCTTCTGGTCTTCTTCAGCCTCTTGAGATTCCATTGTGGAAATGGGATCAGATATCTATGGATTTCATTGACGGCCTACCTCGCTCGAGATCTGGCCATTCTAGCATTTGGGTTATTGTTGATCGCCTCACTAAGTCTGCTCATTTTGTCCCTATTAAGTCTAATAGGACTGCTTCGCATTTGGCTAAGTTGTATGTCAAGGAAATCGTGAGACTTCACGGTGTTCCTAATTCTATTGTAAGTGACCGTGATCCTTTATTCACGAGTCATTTTTGGAAGAGTCTTCAGCAAGCTTTGGGGACAAAGCTTAACTTTAGCACAGCTTATCATCCGCGGTCTGATGGACAGACAGAACGGGTGAATCGTATCGTGGAAGATCTTCTCCTTATTTGTATTTTTGATTTTGGTGGAAGTTGGGAGGATCACCTACCTCTTGTAGAATTCTCCTACAATAATAGTTTTCAATCTAGTATCGGTATGGCTCCTTTCGAAGCCTTATACGGAAGGCCATGTCGATCTCCTTCATATTGGTTGGAATCTGGAGAGAAGCTTATTCTTGGCCCAGATTTTGTTCGTCATTCTTCCGAGAAGATTGATCTATTCGATTAAGAATGAAAGAGGCACAAAGTCGCCATAAATCCTACGTGGATAGCCGTAGGAAGCCTCTCGAGTTCTCGATCGGCGATCTTGTTTTTATTCGTGTTTCTCCTTTGAAGGGGGTTATGCCTTTCAGTACGGCTGGGAAATTGGCTCCTCGCTTTATAGGACCATTTTCTATTACTGAACGTATTGGCCCTGTGGCTTATAAAGTTTCACTTCCAGCTCATTTATCTGGTATTCATGACGTGTTTCACGTCTCGCAACTTCGGAAGTGTCTTCGGGAGTCGGATTATGTTATTGCTTCTCCTGATTTGCATGAGCTTGAGATCTCACCGGACTTATCTATTGTTCAGCAGCCTATTCGCGTACTTGACACGGAGGTGCGACAACTTCGAAATAAGGACGTGCCGCTCGTTAAAGTTCAATGGTCCGCTAGTCCCAATGATTGTACTTGGAAAACCAGAGAATTTATTGAGCGATCTTATCCGGGTTTTCTTTCTTCGCTTTGAAACGGTGAGTATGTCTTTTCATCTCAAGCTTATTTCCTTTACTTTTGGATGTTGTATGTTTGTAGTTGTTATAAATATCGTCTCTAGGAATTGCGAGGACGCAATTTTGTAAGGAGGGGAGATCTGTAACAACCCGCATATTTAACTATTATATATTTAAATGTTCTATTTAAATATAGCGTCGTTAGTCGGATTTAGGTCCGAAAAACTACTTTCTGCATATGGCCGAATTGGAGCTCGAAACCACTTCCATTGGTTCCAAAATGGTGTTTGCGATCTTTTTGAGTACAATCTTTGATATGTTTGGAGTTTGTGAATTTTTGCAACTTTTCTATTTGGGTTTTGGGTTTGGGCTCAGCCCATTTGTTAGTTTAAACCCCTAACTCAGCCCTCTCTCCATCCATTCACCCTCATTTCATTTCTTAGCTTAAAAAAACTGAAATGGTGGAAGGGAAAGAGAAATAGAAATTTGCAAGCCTTAGTTTCTTCTTTGTAACTTGATTCTTGCTCCAATATCAAAGAAAAGACATAGGTAAGCTCCTCTTCATCTTCTCTATCTCTTCTCCTCTTCAATTTCAGAAAATTCCTAAGCCCTAATTTAGGAAATGTTTGTTATAATCTTAGATTGAAGCTTGTAGAGTTGAAGTGGAGAGTGGTTGGTTGTTTCCTTGCATTTGGTCTTCTCATCCTTTGTTTTTGAGTTAAAAAGGTGAGTTTTTGGATCTCACATCTAAGCTATTGCTTTTGCTGAGGTTGGGTATGAATTACTAACCTCTATTCATGTCTATTGTGTTGGGTTTGGATCGATTGGTTTCGATATG
The DNA here is from genome assembly GCA_030765085.1 of Allium cepa. NCBI lineage: Eukaryota > Viridiplantae > Streptophyta > Magnoliopsida > Asparagales > Amaryllidaceae > Allium > Allium cepa. The sequence goes on along the minus strand of CM060937.1, from coordinate 757,889,228 downwards.
CTTTGGCCACTTTGGCCTAGGCAAATTGTTGCCCAGACCAGGTGACCAGACGTCTGGTAACCAAGCTCAGACGCCTGGTTTGTACCTGGAGTGAAAAAAAAATATAATCATACGGCAGTTGAAAGAAAGTCAGAAACCACTCTCAGACGTCTGACCCTCAATTTCAGACGTCTGAATGATTTCAGATGTCTGGTTCGCAAAATCAGACGTCTGGTTTGTTTTGCTGAGATTTTCCAGAAGACGAAACCAGACGTCTGAATGCACCCTTCAGACGTCTGGAATCCTCTGTTTTGCCTAATTTGCCTATTTTGGCTAATTTTAAGTTAATTTTCAACTTTTATCGATTCGTGTTGATTCCAATTAGTTGTTATTGCATATTTGACCTTGATGACTTGTTTTTGACTTCATTCACGGGTTTTATAAATAATCTCTCTAAATCGTATTAAAAGCTCCCTTCTCCAAATTATAAATTCTATTTATAATGCACGCACACAATTTCGCACTTCGAGCGAAGTGGAAGGAAGATTAAATGGTTAGGTAAAACATGGACCATGAATCCATGCGTTTGTCTTGCCGATTAATCCCCGACCTATTCGATTGATCGTTTTGGCCTTTTGGTCTGGTTTACCGATGAAACGAGGTGAACTTTGTACTGCTTTGAGTGTGAAAATAACTAACGGATAGTAAACCGTTTAATGCGAACGAGTGGTTATGGGACTCACGTTACCACTTTTCGGATTCCTTTTTGAGAGTTATGACACATTCCGCCAGTTAGTGGTGTCCAGTACTGGGTCTCCGGACCTTCACCACTACGGTTTGTTGCCTTCGGGTATGTGCCTTCGGTTTTGTGCCTTCGGGTTTGTTGCCCTTTAGTATCGCTTCCGATGTTGGTCGTTATGAGCCGCATGGGTGATATTGGGTTGCCCTTTAGTATCGCTTCCGATGTTGGTCGTTATGAGCCGCATGGGTGATATTGGGTTTGGAGTCTTTGGGCTCATGGATCCTTTTTTATACAGTACTGAGCTCGAGCATTTTTCTGATGTTTCATTCATATGTATATTCCCTAGGTGTCGCCCTTCGGTGTTGGTCTTTTTGAGCCGATGCGTAGCGTTTACCTTGTGGAACTTGTATACCTTATTGGTATTTGTTATTTGCCTTTTGGCTTGCTTTGGGATATTCTTATCCTTTGTTTCTGTATGTTGCCGATGATATGAGGCTTGTTATCATATGATTCATCTTTTGTTAGATGATTATGTTATCTCCTTTAGAGATATTTGTTATACTTTGTAACCTTACAGGTTTATTGTTGTTCAGTTTATCTAACTGATTTGTTTAGCTAGACTGACCCGTGTATTTTATACTCGGGTCTCGGGTCAGACCGAGATGTTTCAGGTTAGGTGCTTTTGGACTCAGCCTATTTTGCTTCCGCATGGACTACTTCGCTAGCTTCTTTTTGTCATAGCTTTTTGTGTAGTCCCATTTTGTAGTAACTCTGATGTGTATTCATCTAGAATCGTTTGTATACAGTGGATTGTTATACCACTTGACATGTATTATTTTATGTACTCTGTTATGTATCAATATATGTGTATATGATGATTTACTGTTCTGTGATGTATATTACATTTGAGTTGTCATATTCTGTTCTGATATATCCTTCAACCGTCTATGGTTTTGTTTTAAGTATTCATTGGGTATGTCAACCTGCTTGGTATGTTTATTGTCGATGTATTCAATAGATAGTTAGAGCAAAGCTATAGATGGTCGCTCCCAACCAGCCTTATTCTCCGTGTTAGTTGACGGCATTACCTTGTAGTGTCCTTGGTTAGCGTGGGTATAGAGGTGGGGCGTCACACTCCCCCTTCCTCTTTCATAATTCACGCTTCCATTCCCAGCCTTAAATCGCGATTTCCAGTTCACGATTAAAAAAAAAACGAAAACGTGATTTCCAGTTCTTGATTTAAAAAAAACCAAGAAAACGTCTGAAGAAGAATCGCGACGTGGAATTCAGATAAGGAAGAAGAAGTTACCGTGCTGTGAGTATGTAATTGAAGCACTGTATTTTATAGGCTTTCAACTTGAATTAATCATTCGCTTTTCTGTGTTGATTCACGCTTGGGTGAATAAAGTTTCTGATTTGATATGTTATTCGATTTCTTTTGATTTTTGGTTGCTTTCGATCTTCATCCCGCACTGATGGTTTTAATTTTTTCTAAGCAAAAATGATTCGATTCTTTATTTTTTTTGCCCTAGATCCGAAACCCATTTTGACTGTCGGTTTCGGATCGTGCACGAGCGGTAACGGTCTGATACCCTCGAAATTTCAAGGTAACGGCTGAAACCTCAATCCATGGTCATTACTATATAAACAAGTGCTAGTTAGGTTCTATATAAAAAAATAATGCTAGCACCAACAAAAATACACATACTTGGATACCAAATAGTATTTAGGTTCAAAGTCCATCAAAAAACTGGTTAAGAAGACTAGTGATGTACCAAGTTACAACTAACTACGGTTATCTTGAATTTTCTTGGTGCAAGTTACACATTTCAAAGATATTCAGCATGTGCTATAAATATCCGATATTATTTCCAGGTACATGATTTTCATATGTCGGCTACTTATAAAAATGCTTGATCATCCCTACTTTGATGGCCAGTTGGTAGAATGTCACCAGCTGCTTTAAGAGCCAACTTGTAAAGTTCTGTCAAATGCCATGGGATGTACATGACTCAAATTACCTTCCACGGGAGTCCGCATAACGGTAGTGAAAAGATTTTAAAAAAATATGAATTCGTTTTTTAAATTTGAGAATGGTCATAACATATACAAGGCCAATCAAATTCAGATGCTGCTCTAAGAAAAATAAAAACAATAACATAATAATAAGATGGTCCTTAAATGCAGTGTTTTATATAATTTTTGGCAATTTAGACTCAAAAATTTACGGAGTAACCCTCTAACATACTTCAAAATAAATATACTCATTAAATATTTGAGTTAACCCCAGAATAAAATATTCCAAAAATACATCTATTGATCACTTCACTTCATCTAACTACCATATCATTTCCTGCTCGAAATTTCACTTTCTGAACGCCTAACTCAAAAGTACTTCAATTCCTTTAAGTACTTTTTATTTCAGCTTACTCCACCGCGGTGAAGTTTGTTTGATTTCTTTTGTTTCAGTTAAACTTAAAAAGAATAGATTTTAGTTTTATTTTAGTTTCAATTTCAAAGTTGAAATTTTATTTTATATGAACCTATGAAAGTTAAAATAATTTGATTACTTCTTCAGAATGTTATAATAATGCATTCTCCCTACCAAGATTAATCATGTTGAAGAGGATTTTAATTTTTTTGAGTTCGATTTTCAGAAGAGCTTAAATGATTTGGTTTAAGAAGAAAAGACAAGATGGTGATTCTGTTAAAGTAGTACTAGTAGTAGTAATAGTTCAATTTTCTTTTATTTTTTTTAAGGAAAAAACAATAAACTGAGGAGGCTCGGCATGTTTACGGATTCAAATAGAATTTAAGATGATTTTTTTATTAGCTAAAATTTGATCACAATTTTGGTTCAAATCCAAAACGATGCTCCTGTTTCTTTGACGCCATTAGATTATTATTACAATGTATCCCGAAAATTCATTGCATTTTAGCATGCCTAATAGAAGACTTATTTTTTAAATGCTCTTAAATTTTTACAGCCATTAGATTTATAATCTAATGGTTCCAAAGAAAACAGAGCATCGGTACTACAATTGTGAACTAGAGTATGTTCTCTCATTTAAAAGGTACCAACGTAACAAAATTAATTTCATCTTAAAAGGTAAACAGGCACAAGAAAGAAGTTGTAAAAAAAATTAGTCTCCGCAACAACAAGTTTGCTTTTTAGTCTGAATAACACTTTTTAGTGTAAAATGAAAATGATAGCTACAACTATCAATTTACACTAAAAAGTGTCCTTTTGTATAAAAACAAACTTCTTGTCCCTGAAACTAAATTTTTCTCTAACTTTTTCCTTAAGTCATAAATTTTTCTCTAACTTTTTCCCTGAGCTTAAAAACCCCTTCATTTTATTGTTGAAGACACCAAACAAAAATGTGATCAAAATGTATAAATAACAACAACCAAATCATTCAATCGACTATAGATTATCAGCTTATTTAAGTAAATCTATGTTATTATTATCTCAAAATTTTGTTTTACCTGTAAAGAAAGCTAGCAGGGCTATGTGGCATATGATCCCCGCTAGAAAACATGTCAGAGTACATATCGTCCAAATCACAAGCTAAACACAAAATTCTCCCGTTATCAACATCTCGATTACCGCAACTCACCCTCTTTTTCCTCCCAGCCTGTTGACACACAAACTTATTATGCGAATCGCTCAAGAAAAAGTTACGCAATGGCTCCGTGTGCATGAAAACCTGCAACACCGAGCTCATAAAACACGTGTTCCCCAAATTGTTCATCCCCCTCAGCCCCCTCGGTGTACTTTCACTTTCAGCAACGACCTTTCGTTCTCCATGAATCAATCTCGTCTTTTTCTTCAGCCTGATTATCATATCCGAAGACGATGAGCTAACCCTAGAATTTTTCTCAGCGGAGATGCACAGCAAGGCGGAGGCATCAAAATCGGCATGATAGATCAGGTCGCAACAGGAGAAGCAGTAGAGTTCGGCGCGGAAAATGTCGATGGCGATGTGGTGAGAACGGTCGTGGTTAGAGAGGTGAAGAGGGCACATGACGGCGGCGCAGAGGAGGCAGGCGAAGAGGCGGGGAGGAGAGGAGGAGCAGAGGGAACACTGGGGGATTTCGTATAGATCGCGGCGGATTTCGAAGCGGCCAAGTGGGAAGGGACGGAGACAGCGGTGGAGGGAAGAGAGAGAGCGGGTGATAGGGCTTGAGATGTAGGAGAGGAGGTGGGAGCAGTGGTGGTTGTTGACGGGAGGAAGCGGCGGCGTTAGTGGTTGCGACATTGGTTGTGAATCCTGAGGAAGGAGTGACTCTAGATTTATGGCTATTAGGTTAGCGAAGATAATGACGAACATACCATAAATACCATTGATTAAAGCCCATTTATTTTGCTTTGACTGTAATTCATTCTGTTATAATTATTAACACAGCTGCTATTTGCTGAGCATTCATTATTGAACTCATTTCCAACCATTCAAGGTGAAAAATACTTTACATTTTCAATTCACCTCCAACCACCAAAATAGCTAGGGTCCGCTCTCGACGAACGGTAAAGGAACAACTGAACGAGAAAGTTAGCTGAATGGGCAATACGTTTGATGATACGAGCGGAATATTTAAATTGTGATTTTAATTTAATTTATTTATATCAATTAATTAATTATTGTTTTTTAATAAATAATATGTGTGAATAATTTGCAAAAATAAATAAATAAATTGTAAAATTATAAATTGTTCGGATTCAGTTTAAATCAACTCTATTATATATATAGTACTTTGATACGATCGCAACGTAAAAAAATGTATCTCAAACGAACCTTATTTGCACAATTTATTAATTTTAGAAATTTATAAAAATATAAATTTACTACTAGGGTTTTTAGGTTTAAGGAAAAAGGAAGAGAAAAATTTAGTTTTAGAGACAAGAAGTTTGTTTTTTAGGCTGAAAAACACTTTTTAATGTAAATCAGAGAATGATAGTTGTAACTATCATTTTCAATTTACACTAAAAAGTGTCATTCAGACTAAAAAGCAAACTTATTGTCCCTGAGACTAAATTTTTTTGTAACTTCATCCTTAATGCATATTTACCTGTTTACTACTTAATATTATTTAAACAATCAAAAGGACCACAATTCTACATTCATCAAAATAGGGCATTTGCACCGTTCCCGTTCCTCGCTGTGTAGTTAATGTCACGCTATTACTCCGCTATAACCCCGCTATATCTCATAGCGGATTTCTATCGCTGTGATTTTTTCATATAGCCCCAAAATATATCCTTTCCGCTTTAATCCCCGCTATTTCCGCTATATCCCGTTATTTCCGCTATATTTTGCTATTTCCGCTATATTTTCTTTAAGAAAATGAATTAAAAAATTGCATTTATACATTATAAAAATTATGAAACTAATTTATCTGATTTAATTTTTAATATATTTTTAGAAATGAAAATACTTTAATATTCTACTAAATTCAATTATGTTAGATAACAGTTTTACGTTTATTTAAAATATATTCGCACATGTTTTTTATTTAAAATTATTTATGTATTAATTATAATTCAAATGAATGATAATTTTTTATTTAATTATCATTTATATATTTGTAAAAACATTAAGTACGAGTTTTATATGCTATTTTAGAGCCATCCGTATATCGCGCTATATCCTCGCTGTATCCCCGCTATGACTTTTTGCACCTCCACCGCTTCGAATCTGCCGAGCGCTTTAACTGCACAGGTTCCTCGTGCGTCTATCGTGTCCAATGGATTACGAACGGTAACGGGGTAAAATAATACTGCGAACAGCCCCTTAATAAATCAATGTCCTATAAAAAATGTTATATTCTTAGATTGTGATTTCGATGACAAAGCGACGACATGCATGTTTTGAAGAGATGATGGAAGCTATGGGTATTCGTTCGAAAAGCAGGGAAGATAAAGTTGTAGGTCAAATACATCAATAATCACCATTTTACGTGTTATGGAAATGTAATTTAATATTTCTTTTCTTCTAGTACCTAATTTAAGGGATTATTGACAATTATCCAAACTTATAATAAATGTCATTCTTAAACTAAAGGTTTAAACGCGACGGCATTACTCGAGTGATTACTATTTGAATGCATATAAAACTTTTTGAGATGACGTGTTTTGAGACTCATCTTTAATGTTATGTATTGATTTGTAGTGAATATTCAAGTAATATTTAGTGGTATGGGACACCCAGGTGTAACTCGAGTGATTACTACTTGGAGGTATGAGATACTTTTTGAGGTGACGTGCTTTCATGCTCCTCTTGTGAGTTGTTGTGCTTTCATACTCGGTGGCATGCTTTCATGCTCATCTTTGATTGGTGTGCTTTCATGCTCGTCTTTAAGATGGTGCCTTTTTATTTACGCTTTTATCGCAATCTCTGCAATTTGATTAAAGATGTTTAAATGCCATGTTTTTATTTTTTGCCTATGTAGGGCATGATATTGTTTTATGACTTGGTGATTTTGTTGATGACGATGTCATTTGTTTCCATTTTGGTTTTGGCATATTTTCTAGTTGTGACTATTTTATTTTGGATTATCTCATTTTGTTTTATTGGATGTTGGCATATTACTCATAGTTATGACTATAATGCTTGAGATTCACATATACTTTACTGTTATGATATAATCTGATCCGTTTATTATTTGGGTTTATTTTTATGAGTACTTTGGCACGTGCGATGCACGTGCGTAGTAGGAATTAGTATTAAAAAAAATCCATTGTAAGGTTTTTTAGTTTTTCAAAATGATGTTGACGTATAAGTCACGGTACATTTTTTATTTGTGTACGTGCAAAAATCAAACGTTTATCGAAATGTGAATGAGATTAAATTATTTTAGAAAATAATTAAACATGAAAAAAAATGATTAACTATTACAACAATATATAGAGGAATATAAAAAATATTAAAATTAGAGCTTCTCGTAAATGCAGAAAACTTCGTCATCTCTTTTTTTAAAATTAATAAATCACCATATTAATATATAAAGAATTTTTCTTTTGATTAATATCGTTATATAAACTTATAAGACTTAAATTGATTTCATAAATTTTCTCTTTGCTTTTTCAAGATTGTTGTCAACAGCGGTAGCTTGTAAGTAATCTGTAAGAACTAAAATATATTTGTAGCAATCATTTTCTCCTTTCCTTGTCCCAGGCTCGATAATGTGTAGATGATGGAGTTAAAAACATTATATTCCATTGCTACGTCTTCCATAAATAGAGTAAGCGTAATTTCATTGTAAATTCAACGGAGCAGATTTTTTTGGAAAAATACTTTCTTATTGCGGTTGTTTTTCATATATATAGCTTTTAGATTAAAATATTTGCATGGATAATGAATTATCTGTTTCATTACCGCGTTAATTCAGGTGGTAGATCTTTGCGTGGAATTTCAACTCGAACTAAAGCTACATAATCATCGGGATTATTAACCTTATCATTTTCATCTAGTAAAATATAAGAATGTGGTAGTAACTTTTTGGAATCCAATAATATGGACGTTGGCAATGGATTTGCCTAAAACACACGTGTCAAATAAATTAATTTTTAATTGTTTTAATTTTGCACGGAAAACCCAAGTTGTTAAACATGGTCTATCTTTATACAATCCTAGATTGAACTAATAACATTGAAACTGTACTGTTGATTTATCAAGTAAAAAAGATGAATTGATCACATCAATTAGGTTCCAATCCACCAGCATGTGAGTACACGATTGCCAAGAAATCATAGGCATTTCTAAATGATGATAAAATTAACAGTTTGTTTTGGATGTAGCACAGTTGCATATGAACTTTAATTTATAATATATGGCAGAAATGGAAGAAAATAAAGTAGAAAAAAAAATAGCTTTCACCATCCAAATATTAAAATCCAGTAGGTTGAGGACGTATGCAAAAAAATTGTATATATCTTCAGTCTCTTAGAAAGATTCTTACTGTACAAATAAATTTCCTATCATTGGTCGTTCTTATTTTTGGTATATTACTTCGGTAGTGAATAACTTTATTAGATATACACAAATTGCTTTACAAAAATTACTCATAAACAATATTAAAAATATGACATCTTGTTCACGTAAACCAAATTTGTGTGCTACCACACCATCTGCTCACTACATCATTTCAGTAGTGTGATAATTCCTTTTAGGGATATAACGCCTTTCCTAGAGATGCTTCCCATTAAATACGAACTTAACCTTTGGAGCAGCATTAAGAACTTAAAAAAGTGTACCTAGGTTGTAATACGAAATGAGGGCATATTAAGGGGCTTTACTTCCATTCGATGCCTGAATATTAACATATTCTATACCTTCATAACACCTCATGAAAAAGCTCAATAGTTCCTGCTTGGTCAAAGGATAACCATTAAAGAAAGTAACAAAGATAGTCCTTTCATCCTCTGGACTATTACCCTGTAACGGTTGCTAAGGCATTATTAGCATACCAAAACTAAAGGGGAACAAGTTCATAAACTATGTCTAACTATAAATTGTGTTTTTGAACATATTTTCTATTAATAAAACTAATCAATCTACATTCATACAGAGCTTTGATGATACATTTAAAATTATGTTTGCTGTTTTCCATTTTTCTTACCATTTAAATTTAAAAAACGATCCATAGATAGATAAATCAAATTTCATTACATTTGCAATTGATGTTGTCCTAACTTTTAATGATCAGCATGTATCAATCAAATTTAGTCAAATTTTCATTGCTTATTAAATACCCCTATAGGAATTTCCAAATACAATCTTTTGCATTGACAGCAGAATCTCAATATAAATTCTCAAATACCAAAAGTTGATTAAACAACTCATAATTCGATTTGCATTACAATAAAATCTATAGAAACGTTCAATTATGAGTTTAACCACATAAAAATGAGGACCAAACAAAATGAACGAATTAATGACATGCATAGAATAAAAGAAGCTTATATCTTAATTGTCTAAAAGAACTAAATTGAAAACACTATTTCTTAGGTTCAATTTTTAATGTCAAAAGACAGCTATGATAAGTCATTTGTTAAAACAATTGTCAAGGTTCATGTCATTTAGTTAATTATTTCATATTATGATGGCAATTTAGCATTCATCATTTACCCACTTGTGGAAAGCATTGATACAAAAAGATTTTCAATGTATGACTCTATCACAGAATATATAGTAGTTCCAAATGAGTGATAAAAAAACTTGTTAGAAATGACATGAAAATTATAAGAAGTAATCTGAATAAAAGAAAATCAAAATTTCTATTTAAAAGAATTTCAGAAGAGTGAAGGTAAATTTTGAAGTTTGAAAATTGGTCGAATTGATTACAAATTAAATTTTCATAACAAAAGTTTTCTATTCAAGTTCAAACAGAAAACTAAAGCAAAAAATTATGATTGTATTACTAACAAACATATAATAAAATCACCATGTGAAAATCAATGTATAAACATATGTGTACCGAGAAACTTATATGAAACATGAATATCAAAATGGGAATAATCAAATCAAATTAAATAAATATAATGACCTGTTGCCAACCATATAATGTAAGCTAATGATGATCATTTCCTCCTCAAGTTTGATACTCCCTCTACTAATGTTCGGTCTTAAGCAATTTATCCATGTCAATCGACAACTCTTTCCACGTCTTGCAGTCCTCGAATACAATAATTAGATAGTCATCATAATATAGCCAACAATAAATATAATAACATTGGAAATAGGAAGTAGTTAAGGTGTGTAGACTCATTTGGATTATATAAATAGTAACTGACATAAGCCAAAAAAGCTTGCATCCATTAACTAATTCACATCTATTCAACTTTAATACAAAAAATATGTATTTTTTGGTTTGAGGTTCTACATATTTCAGAATTTAACTCTCGGAATATGTGGTCGAAATCAAGGAGGATTAAAGGCGTAGCAAAAGAGAGGTGTAACCGAACATTACCGTACATGTGTGTGTATCTATATGTATATATATATATATATATATATATGCAATTTAGTGGCACCTCGATACTCAATTATGTATTGGTTATATAAGCAATAGTATGTGACTTTTCTATTCTAATTGATTTTGCACGACTGCGGTAACAAACCTCTTCTTTAATAGCACTGGCTTATAAAACCGATAGAAACCATTATAGGAGTTTTAATTATACTTGAGATGATCATTGACTTTGCTAAAAATATAAAATTATGAATGGCTATTTATCTTCATACTATGAATCAGAATTACGACAATACCTCAAAAAGTTTGCGATGTTCAGCCAAAACAAAGGAACATTTTGTTCGTTAGTACTTGCATCCTCACTAATTTTTGCACCTTAAACAACATTGTCTAAGCTTTTATAATATGCAAAAGAGGACAAGAAAATTATGACATATAAATATCAATATAATAAATTGCTATCAGCCTAAATTAATCACACGCCTAAAGATCAATACTTCAGAAATGAATTACTACAAAAGAAAAATTGAAAATAATAATAGTGATACTAATAATAAGCTTGAAACAGAACTGTTACTACTCATTGTTGCCAGTCGGTAGAACAAATTCTTCACCTTGCATTACCTTCATATTAAATTTCAAATGATTGTACATGTAAAAAAATGTCAATAAAACAATAACAAATGGTTAAAGAAAACATATATTCAAATCAAAAGTAAATATTGTACTAAAATACTACACAAAAAAGATAAAACAACGTGAAGAAAAATCACTGATCATAAGCAAAGGTCTTTTATAAACTTATTAGGACTGCGGATGATATTGACAGGTTGGGGGTCAATTAGGCTATTTTGATGCTATTAATTCGGTCAACATTAGTAAAGGATTTAAAGAAAAAATAGGACCCCTGATCAGATTCCTAAAGTAAACAGGCTCAAGGAAAATGATAGAGTTAACCGGCATTCAAATTATGAGCAACAAAAGTATAATTGGAATAGGTTATATGATTTCTTCTTATCTGATTTACAGTTGCAAAATTCTTTGATACGGTACTCAGATCTTTTTCTTTCAGACCAAGTAGTGATGTTGTTAGACTCCAAGTCGAAAGAGTAAGATAACATTCCTGTTGATATGCAAACTACTGATGTGGAAGCAAGCATTGGAGGAGATAACTTCATTACTGTTAATAATCATTTATCAAAACGACCTAAGACTTAAAGCTTAACTCGCGAGCGACCTACGGCTTAAGGCCTATCTCGTGAGCGACCTACGACTTAAGGCTTAACTCGTGAGCGACCTAATTCCGAAGTGCCAATTCTTCCAGAACGACCTAAAGTTAACTCGTGAACGACTCACGACCCATGGACGAACGACTTAACTCCGAACGACCTAAAAATGGCCAGAACGACCTAAGTGCAGAAAATTCACCAAAACGCTAAAAATTGGAGTTTTTCGCCAATCCAATCCAAACCAAATGCTAACATGCATGCAAAAATGATAGGGAATCATTCCCAACAGTCCAATATAGTTATAGGCTAGAATTGTGAGATAAAAATCTCACCTTTGCACTAAAATTTATGAAGATGAAGCTTGAAAGCAAGGAGAAGCAATCCAAAGCTTGAATCCAATATCTTCTACTTGAATTTGGAGTTGAATGATGGAGTTGCAATTGAATTTGAGCTTGGAGTTTTAATTTCCCATTCTCTTCACCATTAATGCTAAAGCTTGAGTTAGTTAGGAAATTTATGAAGAGTGAGGAGAAGAGGGTTGGAACTTGGGCTTAATAGGCTAAACTAACCCAAAGTCCAAAGCGGGAAAAGTTAGTGAAATTTCACTAACTCCAAACCTATCGATGTTTATACTTAAAAAGTTGTAAACGACATTTCGAACTCAATGGAAGTGGTCTCGAGTCCTAATTTGACCGTTTGCAAAAAGTAGTTTTTCGGACCAAAATCCGATTAACGATTTAATATTTAAATAAAAATATTTAAATGTAAACTCGATAAATATGCGGGTTGTTACAGAATGTGTTTTTTATTGTAGTTTTAACTAAGTTTGAATCGTAATGTAAATCGAATCGTTAAGGGAGGGATTCAATCTGAATCGGGATTTAATTTGCATGATTTTAAGATTTTTGACAACAATAGTTGAATGTATATGAAATTTAGGCAAATATAATGCTAATAATAAAAATTGCAAATATGGAGAGAGAGAGAGAGAGTTAAAAATGAGCATAATAATTCTGTTGATGTACACGCACCAATGATGAAAAATGATGAAGCGGCTTCAAATTTTCAGATCTCGGCATGGATAATCTTCAAACGATGTAGCAGCGATGTGTCCCAAGGCGAGAAAATTTCAGGTTTCGGGTGACGCTCGGTTGCCGTGCATGTAGGTTGGTCAGGACATCAATTTCAGGCAATGGTGGTAGCAGATCTATTAAGTGGTGATTTCGGCTCCAGGTCTTCAGCTCTAGGGCAGCTAACATATGTAGGATGTTGACAGTAAAATCCAGGGACATGAATTGATTTCAGGTGCTGATAATTGGAAGGGGACTATACACTGATGGACAACCAAGATGGCAGAGAGTAATCGCGGCTTCGGCTGTAGCGGCAGACAATAGAAGGAGAAGGGGAAAGAAGGGAGGTTAGTCTAGAGGTGGCGGTTAGGAAAGTGGAGGAGGGAAGTTGCCATTTATTCTGGGTGAGGTGAAAGTGGATGCGGATGGAAGGAGAAAAGGAAAGGGAAATGAAAAATAATGTGGGATAACATTGGAGGCGGTGGGGGAAAGACAGAACTGCCCTGCTAGAATGGTTTCTTTTTCTTCTAAATGGGGGGCAATATAGGGAATGTTAAAAAGGCCTCAGTTTGACCAGTTACCAAAGGTTTTGCTTTATAGTATAAGATAATACTCGGATCAGACCAAGACATTACAGTATTGGGGACTCATTGACCATGGAGTTTGGGTTAGCTCATAGGGGGGGGGTGTGTGTGTGTGATTATATATATATATATTCAATTATTTCATTTTGTACTAGTGCTCTCGTATATATGCTTGTATGGTTTTTGTATGATTTAGTGTAACTGACGATGTATATTCTTTTGAAACTCGTTTAGTACTTGATGTATATGTATCATATGTGGGTCTAGTGTTTTCACTGGTATACTCACTTTGTAAATATAGCCATTCACTTTGTAAATATATAGTCATAAGATGTATTATATTTTTCCGCTGTGACTCTGTGTTTTTATTGTATTATATATTATTTTATTTTGTATTAGCCATCATGTTTATTAATTTATGCGGACACCATGCATGTCATTTACAGTTATATGAGGTAAAGAAAGGTGTCATGGTATTAGTCCAAGAGAATATTACCAGATAATATTGCTATGTAATATTTTTTGGTGGTATGAATATAGAGGTGGGATATTACAGCTTGTTGTCATAAGAAAATGACCGCTACTTTAAGAACGTTAACTTATGGTGGACTTAGATGATCTGTAATGACTCTAATTCTAATGTATTTTTTCATACATATTTAAATGAGATTAATGATAATAATTTGATTGATTTTCAAGTCCAGATACGTTAAAAGTTGCTAAGAAGGTTTGAAAAACACATTTTTTAAACAAGACCGGTCGGCTTTAAAGTGGGCCGTCCACTTTTATTGAAAAAACATTAGGAAACTAGTGTTCGACATATGAGTTAGAACAACTAAAAAAAATAAAAGACAGGAGCTAGGCAGAAGAAGCAAAGCTACTAAAAAAGGCAAAACAAACTAGTCCCCTTCCAAAGGGGAGGAGCCACTGCCATCATCCTCAGAATCTGGCCCAATAATGTTTAAAAACCTTGAAAATAGTATGGCCAACTTCGGAGCATAATCAGCCGAATCACTGGAGTATAAATACTTCCTGTCCCAAGAGGAATCCTCTAAGTGAATCCTATTTTTGTCACCTTCTTCACCAAGCGTAGAAAGAGCAAGATCTTCCCTTGAAACATGATAATATAAACGAACATCCTCACCATCACTTCCAACAAACTTATGGAAACTAGTACACGATATAGTATATCTCATATCAGATTTCTTGTATACCCACGCTTGCTCGTAGGAATTCCAGGCAATAACATTTATGGCAGGAAAAGGAAAAATTAGAGCAACCAAAATATTAATAGCTGCATCCGAGGACGGTGAAGAAGAGAAAGTAACAAAAGGATTAGAATTCTGAATCAAATTTGATGGCAAAGAATCAGCAACAAGTTCAATAAATGGGACAGTAGGCTTAGGAACCCATTTCCTAATCGGAGGATGAGGAAGTGGGATCTTGACCAGGATAGGCATGGGATAATCAACAGAACCATATTTACAATCTTCTACAACGTGGCCAAAAGAGTGGAAAAATTGTGCAAATATCTGGTTTCCAACTATAATCAACATTAACAAACACATTCCGCCCCTCTGCGATACAAACCTTCAGCCTAGAAGGAAGTGGATTATCCTACGTTATTTCAATCAAAGCCCTAGTGTACGCTAGCCTCTTCCTTACCACAGTATTAGCATCAAAACAATTGAGCTTGTCAACTGGGTTAATTAACCAATCTAGCCCATTGATTGTAGAATAGATGGGATGTGCATGGAGTGAGCCCAGACCGAAACAGAAAAAATTTGATCCCTAGCACTACCAACCGTAGGACTCTAAGGAGTTAAAATAAAAGGCTTACCAGCAATGATGGTAGGTTCTGCTTCAAGGACACACAACCTTTCTTCTTTGCTAGAGAACTTGAAATAAAATATAGAATCATCATAATGAACACGAAGCCCACCCTTAAGCTTCTAGAAACTACGACAATGATCTCTCACAACAAAGTATGGTGTGTTAGAGACAGGATGAAACCAACCAAGCAATCCGACCCAAAATCAAATCCCGCTTGCAAAACCTTAGCTGAAGGCACCACCATCACTCCATCAATTTCAACGGCATCAAAAGTGCAGGGAATGTAAGCACCCATATTTCTCGAGAAGATGTGAACAATGAGGACCATTTGCATGAAGCTCTAGGAGGAGCTACCAAATTATTATTCTTAGACTCATAAGTAGCATTAGAATTATTAGGGATTTCAATCGAAGCAACACACATAGGTTGTTCAGGCTATACAAGTGATGTAGCAAACAATAAAAGTGCATTACCAGGACTGATGCTATGTAACATCCACCTTTTCGCACGCTTTAAATTGACACACGTGTCAATTCAAAGCATACGGAAGGGTGGATTGTTATGGGGTAAATAAGAAAAACAAAGAAGAGAAAAATTAAACAGAATCTCACAGCGGAAGGATAAAATATAATAAATATACAGTTCATAAAACTATTTACAAATATTTGATTCTTCTTTATACAATAAATATCAGAGTTCACATACCCATAAATCAATGCAGCAGAATTTAATAGTGTAGTGGAATAATATAGTAGATAGCAATACTATTAATCTTCGTCTTCGTCCTCCAGAACTAAAGTCTTCGATCCTGAAATGCTCGGACTGACCCGAGCGAATTGAAAAGAACAAAACACTCGAGTCAGAACTAAAAGATCTTATGTAAGTTAAATTAACAAAAATAAATATGAGTGCAGTAACTAAAGAGATGCTCGGGATTTACTTCCCCTAAGGATCCGTTAAACTATTTACTATCAAAATATCTATTTCAAAACCGTATAAATACGATATCCTTTCCATTCCAAAACAAACTCATTTGATATTATTTTTATAAACCCCAAATTAATATAATATCATTTTATTTCAATTATATTTCTTTTCCAAAATCATATTGCTTTAAAATTTATAATAATTAGAAACCAAACATTTTGAATTATAACTTTCAAACCATAATACTTCGAAAATTCATACCTTTAAAACCGTAACTTTTAAAACTTAGATGGTTTGGATATTCAAACGGTATATAGAATAAAATAGTTTGCATTTAAAATTTCTTTATAAAATAAAATAATTTCTACGACTTACAATTTATTTCATTCAAAATTAAGTCTAAATCCATAAATTTTAAATTCACTTTCAGTTAAATAAACCCCTTCAATTTCCAAATATTTCAAACTTGAGTATTTAACGACTTTAAAACTTAAGGTTGGAAATTTATATTCGCCAATTCATTGTCCTATTATTTAGTTTGAAACATTCATATAATAAATCCATAAATAAAACTCAGTTTCTAACAATTAAATATTTCCTTCAATTTATTTAAACTAGAAATATTCATTTAATTTATCTTGAATAAAAATCCAGTTATAAATATCATACCTTTAAAATTTCCAGTTTTAATAAGTTTACATCACTTATGGAGTTAAATTTTTAAATAAGCTCAATTCCAAATAAATTTTCAATTTATCTTCCAATCTTAATTGATTTGAATCATTTAAAACTCTATATATACACAAAATCTTAAACTTGTACTTAAACATATAATATAAATTATCAAACTCCATTTTTCCAACTTATTCATTTTTATTTAACAGATTATACATAGCTTAAATTCAAAATTTTAACTATATATGTATATATAAAATAATATTTATATAATATCAAAATTTAATATTCATTAAACCGTATCCTACCCAAACCATAGAAATCATTTTCAAAATAATTATTTATAGACCGACGGTGTCTGTATAAAATTTTCTATCCTTTGGTCAAGTGATACGGATATTTATCATTTCAATCCGCAATTTAAAAATAAAAATGCGGCTGTATATCATTTCAAAGCGCAATCCCGAATGAAATGAAAAAAAAACATAATAACTTGCAGTTTATATAGAACATATTATCAACCAATTTATTGCAATCATCATCAATTTAAACAAACATCAATAGAACATATAAAATATAACAGGTATCAACGAACAGTTTATATTCAAAAAAAATAAAAATAAATAAATAACTGTTTAACTAGCAGTTTATATGAAAATAAATAAATCTTAATTGTCAATTTATATGAAATAATAAAATTAATTAACAGTTAAATTAAATAAATGCGATTTAACTAAGATGATGAATAAATTATGCAAAACAGTCATAAATAAATTTGTACTCATATCTTAAATCAATTTAACAAACATAAGAAAACTTAGAAGTTGTGGGTGGGTTAAAACACTCACCTTTGATTTTAGCCCATAAAAATCCACTCAGAAGCGCTAAACTCAACAATCTCCAAATTCAACTAATTCAATTTCATGTTGTCCGGAATATAAATTTGAATCCAACAGAAGAAATCGCGCGTGAATCAAAGTTTATATGCAAAAGATATTCATGTTACAAGAAATATTATTAAAATAAAAATTAGTACGCGTTAAAAATATATATGAATAAACAAATTTTAATACTTACTTTTTCTCAAGATGAGGCTTCAGGAAAAGATTGAAGAACAGCTAAGATGAGGATAGGAAGTGTACGAAAAATGAAAAAAAAATCATTTTATAAAAGAATGCTTTTGGAGTTGCAAGAATAAGAGCTTTTGAATTTGAGGTGTTAGGAGAAACAAAATGTAGAAGAAGAAATAAGATGTAGGTTATTTATAATTAGGAAATGAATGTGGAGTGACAAAAATAAATGTCACGTTTTATTAATAAAGCTTCAGGCATTAATAATAGATAAGGGAATGTACTTAGGAATGGAAAAGCTTGCAAATGAAAGTAGAATTTTGTACGCATTTAGGTTTTTTATCTACGCATAATAAATATTTATACTTATGAGAACTCTCAAAATGATCTTTTATTTCCATTAAAACACCCTTTTTGTTTAACACAAAACGTGCATTTCTTTTATTAAATCTATTAATTGCAATCAACGTTTCCTTTCTTTTTAATTGAAACATTTGAATTACATTAATTGCAGTTACTTACAAAGTTAAATTTTAAAACAGACAACTAAAATGGATAAAGAAATAGAACAATTGTTTATTTAAACACGTTTATAAATTTATTGTTTATACACAAGAGTAATAAATAGATTATTTTCCTATTCTTGTAATCAGTCAGTAAGCTAAAACACATTTCAAATAAACATATATTTCTTTCTTCAAAATCAATATTTTTGTTCTTATTTTAATGAAATTAAACGTACATTCGCAGATGAAACATTCATTTTATTTGATGTAAAATTTTCTTTTTATTAAATCAATCTTTCCCTATATTTTCACAAAACCTATGCTGCTTTTATTTACACCTATAAATTTACAATTAGTATTCTCTCTACTATTAATTGGAAATTTTCAATTACATTACTTTCAGTTGATTAAGTTTCAAAATGGACTAAATGAATATAATGAGAAGTATAACAATTATTTCCCATCTAGTAGTAATTTAAACATATTAATGCACTATTGGCTACAAACAGTAATTATATATATTTCTTACTAAATAATAGTTTCTCATCTCTACAGTCAATCTTTCAGCTCTTTTACTAAACTTATTCATCCTTATTCTTTATTAACATTTATTATTATAATCACTGTTATTAATTACATTCAACAATGTCATTAAATACACTGACGTATGTTATCATTTTTTTATCTTACTGTAATACATGTTATTAGTAGAAGTTCAAATTAAGATCATAAACATATCTCTTAACATATGTTAACAAAAATAAAATCATAAATTTCTATTATTCTACCACTTATATTCCTTACTACAATTAGCCTTTGGTATTCCTATCCATTAATTACACAAATAACATAGTTAATATTTGTTTGTCTTTCACTACATTAATACTTCTATATACATCTTAGATTTGTGTCAACGGTTATTTTTTTTAAAATGTGAATCTTGTCAATTACGCGTATTAATTAAGGTTTTAAACTCAATTAACAAAGTTTCCTAAGTCCAATCCCTTTTTACCAAATTTGACAATCCCTAACCATTCGTACTACATTCCCTATAAATGTAATATTTAATAGATTTTATTTCAAATTAACGTACAACTTAATTTCTCTTAATTGAGATCTGATTCCCAAATTTTTATTTAACATACTAAATCGAATAAATAACCTAAATAAATGGTCACCTACTTACTTTCTTTCATTTATAAGTTTACTACTTACCCACCCAGTTATAAATCCAATACACAACACTAATTAATTCCATTAACACTGCATTATCCAACTATCATAAATTTGTTCAATAAATACTCTTGTTTACTCAAAAATAAATTTATGTTTTCTATAAATTCTCATTCACTCTTCCGTTACTAAATTAAAAATCATTAAGTAACGTTTCATCAATAACAGTATTAAAATTACTTAACATTTAAGAAGACTTTATTTCAAATAAATTGATTAACGAATAAATTAGGTAATATAAAATAATTGTTATGATACCCTTATGATTTACGCTTGTTCTCTTCTATTTGATTTATAGCCTAAAATAATATAAACAAATTCTAACTCCATAAATAAACTTATTTTATTACCTAAATTATACATAGTTTGAATTCAATACTTACTTTTATGTTTCTCCATATTTAATTATATTCAGGTATAGTACTTACCCTATTTCATTTATTTCTGTTTCATTAAATCTATCCAAATTGTATTCATTTCAATATTATTCCATTAATTCCAATTGCTCATTTAAATTCTAACATTCACTTTATTATCTCAATTTACGTTCAATTTCCATTAATTTATTCAATATTGACATTCACTTAATAAAATTTGCTTCCATTATATAGTTGCAATTAAATTCAGTTATTATTTCATTAATTTTTTTTTCAATTTATTCCTTCCAGTATTAATTACACAATCAAATTAAATTAACAAATTATAAGTGTTTCCACTATTTTTTCAATTGGATTTCATTCCAACTGTCAAAATTTATTTTATTTACCAATGTAACATTTAATTTCTAACGTTCGCTCCAATTTTCAATTATAAGATTTTCATTTCTTTCTACATTAAATTACAAAAGTCAATTTAAATTAACAAATAAAATGGTCGAAATTTACGGGTCGTTACACTCTCCCCCACTCAAAACTTTTCGTCCCCGAAAAGGAAAAAGAAGGGAAAAGAAGAAATAAGAAATCAATATCTCTTATTTAAAAACATTAATTTTATAAACAATTGAATTTACAAAAATTAGTTACTTTAAATAAAATATACAAAATTTTAACAATTAAACCTTTTATACTCAAATTAATAAAGTTTTGAAAACATTTTCACTTATATAATCCAAAGGGTTAACAATTATATAAAATGAAATCCAATTGTCCAGCAAGGCATGAACCATCATACAAAATCAACACAATTCAGCCATTCATTCATATCAAACAAACAAATAGTTGTTTGGTTTCAAAACTTTAAATTGTACAGAATGAAAAATAATCTATCAAGTATCGTTTACTCAACAGTCATAGATAAAATTAAATAGATTATTCATTCATCCAAATCCAAATTTAAAGTATCTTACCCCGAACAACCATAAACCAAACAAGCAACAATTCCAAATAAAATCAAGCTCATTCTTATAAATTTCATTTATTACTTTACATTTATTTCTTACAACTTTTATCTCCATTCATTAATTTAGTGTTTATTACACTTGTCTGCACTTATACTTATATATATATATATATATATATATATATATATATATATATATAAAATTCATTTTTCTCTTTTCATTTCATATTGCATAACTTCATTTGTTTATAGCATTCATGTGCAAATCAATTTCTTAGCACATTAATACATTAATTTAAGTCTACGCTTATATATTTACTGCATTCATCTTTTCTTCTTATTTTATTAATAAATAGCTTCAATCCTTTACTTAAGTTTATACAACTACACATCAATTCTTATTTATTAAAGAATTCCATTAATTATTTTCATTACCTCAAGTTAATTACTTGTATAAATATCTATTACATTTTCTTATTGACATTTTCAACTTTTATATCTTTTGGGAAGTTATATATGTTAAAGAAATTGCAAATGAACTTATACAAGTTTATCTCATCCTTTAATTAAATTTAATGTTCAATAATATTACTCTTTGTTTCCTATGTTACAAATTTCAAATTTCCATTAATACCATTAATAACCTAGCATTAAATCTCTTATTTCATTTAGGGTTTCAATTATTAGTTAAATTCCGTTTCACTACATTAATTAAACTATTAATAAATGGAAACTTAAGAATTTAATACCGGGTTAAATTTCAATTTATTTTAAAATAATAGATAAATATATTCTTACAACTTATATATCTCTAATTATATTTAAACAATTCAAAATTTAGATTTTTTTTTAAAATGAATATGCAGTAAAAGCTACTACAGTGGCCTTCCCCTTCGAAACTCGAAAATGAAAGTCGATGATGTGACCGCCATCACCGAAATTATTTTCCAACGACAGAGGGGAAAGTACAAAACTTATTTTCCAAAATCTTCTTTAAAACAATTCTTCCGAATTATATTGAAATATTTATATCAGAATACTTATACACAATATTATTATATTCCAAAATTTATTCGAAAAAAAAAAAATCAAAACCCCGGATCTTAAGTTCTAAATTTCTAGATTTCATTTATTTTATTTTTCAATCTTATTTCTATTATTATTTACGCTTTATTACCTAACAACCAATCTATTGCAGCCAAATATAGATATCATTTGAAAAATTTATTTTATATATAGAAAATATAATAGGCAAAATTATTTCATTCACCTATATAAAATAAATATCATGTCGGTCTATCCTATTAAGTGTTTAGAAATCCCTATTGATGTCACTGCGTCCCATGCACCAACCAGAATTTATAAATACAAACGGAACAGATTAACACAATATAAAAACCTTTTTATAACACTAATAAATACGCTCTCTCATATATATACACTCAGCGACTCCCATAGGGTATTACTACCCTATTAGCAAAGAGTCAAACCCTACAAAGCTAAGGTTTATCGCTAAACCAAAGCTCTGATACCAACTGCAACATCCACATTTTCCCACGTTTTAAATCGACACACGTGCCAATTCAAAGCATACGGGAGGGCAGATTGTTATGGGGTAAATAAGAAAAACAGAGAAGAGAAAAACTAAACAGAATCTCACAGCGGAAGGATAAAATATAATAAATATACAGTTCATAAAACTATTTACAAACATTTGATTCTTCTTTATACAATAAATATCAGAGTTCACATACCCATAAATCAATGCAGCGGAAGTTAATAGTGTAGTGGAATGATATAGTAGATAGCAATACTATAAATCTTCGTCTTCGTCCTCCAGAACTAAAGTCTTCGATCCTGAAACGCTCGGACTGACCCGAGCGAATTGAAAAGACAAAGCACTCGAGTCAGAACTAAAAGACCTTATGTAAGTTAAATTAACAGAAATAAATATGAGTGCAGTAACTCAAGAGATGCTCGGGATTTACATCTCCTAAGGATCCGTTAAACTATTTACTATGTAGTATATTGCGCTATTATAATAGTGTCTAATTGTAAAACAAACTTACTTTAAAATAGCGTTAAGGCTTTACATTTTCCACCTTAACACGTAATAGTGCCAATAGTCTATACAGTGCCTACATACCTCCTGATCAAGAGACTACGAGAAGACACTCCATAGGTACGACACAAATAGAAACTTGTACAAGGCGCGATAGGGTAGGTGACACGGCACAACTAGGCAATGCCAGAGTAGATATACCAATTACGCTTCCGGGTCGGTGGTAACGCATAGCGCGCAGCTACCGCCCACCTCGAACAAACTCCCCCAAATCAAAGAAATCAAAAGTGAAGGTGGCCACCGAATCAATCCAAAGTCAGAGTATAGTATCGAAGGGAAGTGTCCGATCAAAGGTGCTACCTTATTAACCCGTCAATCGCTTCTGTTTTAGCCACCTTATGCCAACTCACGGGAGTTAGGTCCACGTATTTACCTTACAGGAAACGCAGCAATACTATAAATCTTCGTCTTCGTCCTCCAGAACTAAAGTCTTCGATCCTGAAATGCTCGGACTGACCCGAGCGAATTGAAAAGACAAAGCACTCGAGTCAGAACTAAAAGATCTTATGTAAGTTAAATTAACAGAAATAAATATGAGTGCAGTAACTCAAGAGATGCTCGGGATTTACATCTCCTAAGAATCCGTTAAACTATTTACTATGTAGTATATTGCGCTATTATAATAGTGTCTAATTGTAAAACAAACTTACTTTAAAATAGCGTTAAGGCTTTACATTTTCCACCTTAACACGTAATAGTGCCAATAGTCTATATAGTGCCTACATACCTCCTGATCAAGAGACTACGAGAAGACACTCCATAGGTACGACACAAATAGAAACTCGTACAAGGCGCGATAGGATAGGTGACACGACACAACTAGGCAATGCCAGAGTTGATATACCAATTACGCTTCCGGGTCGGTGGTAACGCATAGCGCGCAGCTACCGCCCACCTCGAACAAACTCCCCCAAATCAAAGAAATCAAAAGTGAAGGTGGCCACCGAATCAATCCAAAGTCAGAGTATAGTATCGAAGGGAAGTGTCCGATCAAAGGTGCTACCTTATTAACCCGTCAATCGCTCCTGTTTTAGCCACCTTATGCCAACTCACGGGAGTTAGGTCCACGTATATACCTTACAGGAAACGCCTCTACCAACCTAATTCTGAAATCTTCACCGCGTATACGGTTGTTAAAGTGGTTTTCGGAGTTGGCAGAGAGTATGACAACTTCCGATCCCGGTTTCTTTAACAACCAAACGTTATTATAACACCGCGGTCATTTAAAAATAATTTTACTTTCAAAAACCAGAATAAAATATCTATTTCAAAACCGTATAAATACGATATCCTTTCCATTCCAAAACAAACTCATTTGGTATTATTTTTATAAACCCCAAATTAATATAATATCATTTTATTTCAATTATATTTCTTTTCCAAAATCATATTGCTTTAAAATTTAAAATAATTAGAAACCAAACATTTGAATTATAACTTTCAAACCATAATACTTCGAAAATTCATAGCTTTAAAACCATAACTTCTAAAACTTGGATGGTTTGGATATTCCAATGGTATATAGAATAAAATAGTTTGCATTTAAAATTTCTTTATAAAATAAAATAATTTCTGCGACTTACAATTTATTTCATTCAAAATTAAGTCTAAATCCATAAATTTTAAATTCACTTTCAGTTAAATAAACCCCTTCAATTTCCAAATATTTCAAACTTGAGTATTTAACGATTTCAAAACTTAAGGTTGGAAATTTATATTCGCCAATTCATTGTCCTATTATTTAGTTTGAAACATTCACATAATAAATCCATAAATAAAACTCAATTTCTAACAATTAAATATTTCCTTCAATTTATTTATACTAGAAATATTCATTTAATTTATCTTGAATAAAAATCCAGTTATAAATATCATACCTTTAAAATTTCCAGTTTTAATAAGTTTGCATCACTTATGGAGTTAAATTTTTAAATAAGCTCAATTCCAAATAAATTTTCAATCTATCTTCCAGTCTTATTTGATTTGAACCATTTAAAACTCTATATATACACAAGATCTTAAACATGTACTTAAACATATAATATAATTTATCAAACTCCATTTTTCCAACTTATTCATTTTTATTTAACAAATTATACATAGCTTAAATTCAAAATTTTAACTATATATGTATATATAAAATAATATTTATATAATATCAAAATTTAATATTCATTAAACTGTATCTTATCCAAACCATAGAAATCATTTTCAAAATAATTATATATAGACCGACGGTGTCTGTATAAAATTTTCTATCCTATGGTCAAGTGATATGGATATTTATCATTTCAATCCGCAATTTAAAAATAAAAATGCGGTTGTATACCATTTCAAACCGCAATCCCGAATGAAATGAAAAAAAACATAATAACTTGCAGTTTATATAGAACACATCATCCATTCACCCAATATCAATCATCAGCCAATTTATTGCAATCATCATCAATTTAAACAAACATCAATTGAACATATAAAATATAACAGGTATCAACGAACAGTTTATATTCAAATAAATAAATAAATAAATAACTGTTTAACTACCAGTTTATATGCAAATAAATAAATCTTAACTGTCAATTTATATGCAATAATAAAATTAATTAACAGTTAAATTAAATAAATGCGATTTAACTAAGATGATGAATAAATTATGCAAAACAGTCATAAATAAATTTGTACTCATACCTTAAATCAATTTAACAAACATAAGAAAACTTAGAAGTTGTGAGTGGGTTAAAACACTCACCTTTGATTTTAGCCCATAAAAATCCAAACAGAAGCGCAAAACTCAACAATCTCCAAATTCAACTAATTCAATTTCATGTTGTCCGGAATATAAATTTGAATCCAACAGAAGAAATTGCGCGTGAATCAAAGTTTATATGCAAAAGATATTCATGTTACAAGAAATATTATTAAAATAAAAATTAGTACGCGTTAAAAATATATATAAATAAACAAATTTTAATACTTACTTTTTCTCAAGATGAGGCTTCAGGAAAAGATTGAAGAACAGCTAAGATGAGGATAGGAAGTGTACGAAAAATGAAAAAAAATCATTTTTATAAAAGAATGCTTTTGGAGTTGCAAGAATAAGAGCGTTTGAATTTGAGGTGTTAGGAGAAACAAAATGTAGAAGAAGAAATAAGATGTAGGTTATTTATAATTAGGAAATGAATGTGGAGTGACAAAAATAAATGTCACGTTTTATTAATAAAGCTTTAGGCATTAATAATAGATAAGAGAATGTACATAGGAATGGAAAAGCTTGCAAATGAAAGTAGAATTTTGTACGCATTTAGGTTTTTATCTACGCATAATAAAATATTTATACTTACCTTAAAAATGAGAATGTTCAATTTTGTTTTCTCAAAATGATCTTTTATTTCCATTAAAACACCCTTTTGTTTAACACAAAACGTACGTTTCTTTTATTAAATCTATTAATTGCAATCAACGTTTCCTTTCTTTTTAATTGAAACATTTGAATTACATTAATTGCGGTTACTTACAAAGTTAAATTTTAAAACAGACAACTAAAATGGATAAAGAAGTAGAACAATTGTTTATTTAAACACGTTTATAAATTTATTGTTTATACACAAGTGTAATAAATAGATTATTTTCCTATTCTTGTAATCAGTCTGTAAGCTAAAACACAGTTCAAATAAACATATAATTCTTTCTTTAAAATCAATCTTTCTGTTCTTATTTTAATGAAATTAAACGTACATTCACAGATGAAACATTCATTTTATTTGATGTAAAATTTTCTTTGTATTAAATCAATCTTTCCCTATATTTTCATAAAACCTATGTTGCTTTTATTTACACCTATAAATTTACAATTAGTATTCTCTCTCCTATTAATTGGAAATTTTCAATTACATTAATTTCAGTTGATTAAGTTTCAAAATGGACTAAATGAATGTAATGAGAAGTATAACAATTATTTTCTATCTAATAGTAATTTAAACATATTAATACACTATTGGCTATAAACAGTAATTATATATATATCTTACTAAATAATAGTTTCTCATCTCTACAATCAATCTTTCAGCTCTTTTACTAAACTTATTCATTCTTATTCTTTATTAACATTTATTATTATAATCACCGTTATTAATTACATTCAACAATGTCATTAAATACACCTGACGTATGTTATCATTTTTTTTTATCTTACTTTAATACATGTTATTAGTAGAAGTTCAAATTAAGATTATAAACATATCTCTTAACATATGTTAACAAAAATAAAATCATAAATTTCTATTATTCTACCACTTATATTCCTTACTACAATTAGCCTTTGGTATTCCTATCCATTAATTACACAAATAACATAGTTAATATTTGTTTGTCTTTCACTACATTAATACTTCTATATACATCTTAGATATGTGTCAACGGTTATTTTTTTTTTAAAATGTGAATCTTGTCAATTACGCGTATTAATTAAGGTTTTAAACTCAATTAACAAAGTTTCCTAAGTCCAATCCCTTTTGACCAAATTTGACAATCCCTAACCATTCATACTACATTCCCTATAAATGTAATATTTAATAGATTTTATTTCAAATTAACGTACAACTTAATTTCCCTTAATTGAGATAAATAACTTAAATAACCTAAATAAACGGTCACCTACTTACTTTCTTTCATTTATAAGTTTAATACTTACCCACCCAGGTATAAATCCAATACATAACACTAATTAATTCCATTAACACAGCATTATCCAATTATCATAAATTTGTTCAATAAATACTCTTGTTTACTCATAAATAAATTTATGTTTTCTATAAATTCTCATTCACTCTTCCGTTACTAAATTAAAAATCATTAAGTAACGTTTCATCAATAACAGTATTAAAATTACTTAACATTTAATAGGACTTTATTTCAAATAAATTGATTGACAAATAAATTAGGTAATATAAAATAATTGTTATCATACCCTTATGATTTACGCTTGTTCTCTTCTATTTGATTTATAGCCTAAAATAATATAAACAAATTCTAACTCCATAAATAACTTATTTTATTACCCAAAACTTATTTTATTACCCAAATTATACATAGTTTGAATTCAATACTTACTTTTATGTTTCTCCATATTTAATTATATTCAGATATAATACTTACCCTATTTTATTTATTTCAGTTTCATTAAATCTATCCAAATTGTATTCGTTTCAATATTATTCCATTCATTCCAATTGCTCATTTAAATTCTAACATTCACTTTATTATCTCAATTTACGTTCGAATTTCCATTAATTTATTCAGTATTGACATCCATTTAATAAAATTTACTTCCATTTATATAGTTGCAATTAAATTCAGTTATTTTCTCATTAATATTTTTTTCAATTTATTCCTTCCAGTATTAATTACACAATCAAATTAAATTAACAAATTATAAGGGTTTCCACTATTTCTTCAATTGGATTTCATTCCAACTGTCAAAATTTATTTTATTTACCAATGCAACATTTAATTTCTAACGTTCGCTCCAATTTTCAATTATAAAATTTTCATTTCTTTCTACATTAAATTACAATAATCAATTTAAATTAACAAATAAAATGGTCGAAATTTACGGGTCGTTACATGTTAACACCAATATTTAGTCCTAAAACATCTACACTATTACCGTTTTTTCTCTCCAAATTTCATCACAACTTAAAACAACATCTGCATGCAAAGGAGAAACAGGCAAAGCATTTGCAACTGTAACGACCCAGAATTTTGGATATTTAAAATTGAAATATTTAATTGATTTAAATATTTGAAAGTTAATTTTTAATTTGAATTTCAAATACAACCATTTATTGGATAATTTAATTATCGAATTCAATAATTGAAAATTGGTTAAAATATTGAATCCTGAGATTTTAGCTTAGTAAAAATAATTTAGAGGCTTATAAAATTTATATTAATAATAACGGAGAAAATAGAATGTTTTAAATTGAATTTAAAAGTGATTTGTTCGGTTTTAAAAAATATATTGTTTAAATTAACATTTAGAAATAGCCTTCCGAGGCACAGTCTCGGATTTCGACGAAACTAGTTGCATTGGATCCGTAATAGTGTATTATTATCAGATTTTAAATTTTGTAGCGTCTGGAGTTATCATTTGGTCATACGGGATATAAATACACTGAATTTATAACGAAAATCCAATATAATAATTGGGTCCAAAAAGCTATCTTCTCCATATTATCGAATTAGGACTCGAAATCCTTTCCATTGCATTTGGAGTAGGGGTATAACATTATAAATGCTTAGCGGCACATCTCGATAGGGGTTC
Source organism: Allium cepa (assembly GCA_030765085.1). Taxonomy (NCBI): domain Eukaryota; kingdom Viridiplantae; phylum Streptophyta; class Magnoliopsida; order Asparagales; family Amaryllidaceae; genus Allium; species Allium cepa. The sequence continues at coordinate 757,859,626 of CM060937.1, read as the reverse complement.
AAGATTTTGAGCTGTGTAATCGAGATGATTTGAAATTTTAAAATAATATATATTATATGTTGACTAGTCAAAATCTATTCACAGCAAATCACTGTACCTTTTCCCTTTTCAAACACACTTCCCTCCCCAAACACATTTCCTCCTCTTTTATATGTCTAGTAGAGCATTTCAGAACAAAGAAGAAAATGGCAAAGCTTCTAAAATTTATTTCTCCATATATACTTGATTAAAAAATCCAAAACCACTTTCTAAAATTTTATTTCATCACCACCTTCGATCTGGTATGAGCGACGATGGGTGCGACGTCAGTCTTAGGTATTCGATTTTGCACAGTAGGCTAGGGTTTGGGTTTTCTCAGGTTTTATTCTGCGATTGGTGGATTGGAGGTCGAAATTATGTTCGTGGTGGCGAGGCGCACACGTGGTTGAGTTTTTAGGGGGTGCGGTCATGTTTGGGTGGTCGCAACTTTTGCGTTACCTTTAGCTCGCGCGGGTTGTCACGTTTTGCTACGCTGGGTCGGAGACAATGGCGAGGTGGGGATCGAGATCGGCGTGGTAAGGCGGCCGCGTTGGCAAGCTGGCTGAGGCGTTGATGGACTAGGAGAAGCAAGCATGTGCACGATAATGGCATGCATTTTCTTTGATCAGTAAAAAAAGGAGGAAAAAGCAGAAGGGTGGGTTTGGGTTTTGTTTCGTGGGCCGGGCCGAATGTTTCAAGGTATGGGTTTTAAAATAATAATAATAATAATAATAATAATAATAATAATAATAATTGTTTAACTTAATTTTATTCAAATTGATGAATTAAAAATTTAATGTTTCTCTCTCACGGCGTCCGATTCGGACGATTCAAGATGCGTTGGGATAGTATTACCATCGCCTACGCATAGAAAATGGTTTGGACAAATTTGGAGCTTCTGAAAATTTCAGATAATTTCAAATGCGTTCGGATTCAAATCAGAACCAGAACGCGAAAACCGACAGAAAATAAAAGCGAGTTAATCTTACTCAATTTTGGATTACCGCAATTAATTTTAGATAGTTAAAATTAATTATTAATTGATTGGTTGAATTGATGAAATTATTATCAGTTGAATGTGATATTATATATATAGTAGTATATATATTAGTATTTGGAGTGATTGATATTCCCGCATATATATAGCGAATGAGACCCTATGCGCCCCGCATAATAGCAGATGACCCTATATACCGTGATAACTCCCTCGAAGTAGGAATGGTATTTTTATACTGTGCTAACAACTGTGGATGCAGGGAAACAAGTTGGAGGGATCCAACTGGATTCCTCAAAAATGTTGAATTAAATTTCATATATATTGATATGTGAGCTATTTAAATAATCTATGGTAGATCATAGTGCGATTTAAATTTATTGGATACTATGGTAGTTTCGGCCTAGATTTGGGTATTTTTAAATATGAAAATAATAATTTTTAAAATTTGGAAAGAAATTGGAAGCACAAATATTTATAGTGAGATTTGGATTTATTAGAAGAAATGAATTTTGGGTAAAATAAATAGTTAGGACTTTAAAATTGTACTTGGTACTTTCGGAATATGGAAAAATAGGGATTTTTGGATACTGTAAATAAAAGGATTTTTAAATAATAGAACTTAAGCAATATTGTTTAAGTATAAAGGATTTATTTTTTTAAATCGGGATTTAAGTAGTTGGGAGAATGAAATGGGAATTTTGAAAAATATGAAACTGTTATACTAGAATTTAAATAAGATTTTAAATTATGAAAAGTAAGTGAAACTGTATAAGCGGGAAATGAGACAACGGAATTTATAAACAAGGTTTATAAATAGAGTGAAGTGATTATCAATGGATAAAGACGTAACCATTGCGCTGTGAATCCATGGTTCGATACCGCAGTGGTACTTTGCAAATTATTTTAATGGTTTTCAAATATTTCTGAAAAGAATTGTTTGTGAATATGCCAGATTCGGCAAGATAAGTATATATTTTGGATAAAGAGATTCAATTTATTGAAATGTAAACTAAAAGAGATCTAGTGTTTTCAGTGGAAAATGAAATATTTGGTTGAATAATTGTTTTATTTGATAGTTAAATAACCGATCATCAAAGTTGGACCCAAAATTTAACTTTGGGGATATCTAGGAGAAATACGAGTATTATTTGGTACAGTTACCATTCGAGGTGTTATACTATACGTATAAACTCGTTTCGTTCTTCTAGGATGTTGATAAGGAAATCCGTCCACTAATGGTTAAGAGGTGATCTTCAATCTTATTTTCGTTTGATAATTTCTTAAAGAATCAGGATTGAGTTTACCGGAAAATATCGAACATTGTTTCGAAGAGACCAGGATCAGATAAGTTATCCGAAAACCACTTTAATCCAACGAGTACGTTTTCGAATGGCAAACAAGAGCATGGAATCGAAGATGGAGCAGTGAAGTGCAAGGGCTAATTGCTACTAATTCTGAGGATTATTCCAAAATGGATGTAGTAGGAATAGAGCCTTCGGTTTCGTTCAGACCCAGAACAGACTTATATGAATGAATGTTATCGGTACATTGTCATTGGAGGACAATGAGCATTCTAAGTGAAATTTCCTTTAAAAAGGTAATCGTTGCTTCTAGCCTCTCAACCGGGAATGACTGAAAAGCGAAGGAGAAGCAGCAAGGCGAAGTAGGTCGCACCCAATTAGGGTATGTTTATCACCTTTCTAGATACCCTTGGATATTATTACTACGATACATGGAAGAAGCTCTGAAAGGGTAGGAACATCCAGGGTGATAGCATATTCGGTCTATCCAGGTTAGGGATAGTCTAGTTCTGTGTTGTAGGGGATCCCGACGTGGTCCTCGGTACGCTATTTCTAGACGTGTACTGTGACAGGTGATGCCCCAGTACCTAGTCATTCGTATGGAATCCATTCTTCAATACATGCCTTTACGGTTTTGGTTATAGAGCCTAGTATGCTGGAATTTAATTAATGTAACAATTCCAGCCATTTGAATAAGTATTTGTACTTTGACACAATTATAATATCAGAGGATTTGATATGATATGTTTTGGTTATCGTAAGATAAAAGCCCATCGTGTTTATTTGTGGCGTGGTCATAGAGATACCTTTGTTTTCAAAGGATTTTGATAACTTTAATAATTCAAGTTGAGTGTGATTTCTCATGCTGGTTTTCCAGACTGACTTGGGTGTTATTTTATTATAATGCTCGGGTCAAACCGAGTATTACAGATACATAATAGGATGATATGGAGCTCAGGAGATGAGCTGGATGACAAAAACGTATTATACATATTTGATTTTATTCCGCAATGTATTGTAGGCTGTATATTCAGCATTTGTGAGGATAAAATACTATAACTGTCCGGTGTTGTGTTATTGATATGTTGTACTCTGATGATGTAATGTAATAAATAATAGTTATAGTTCTTTTTTATATAAAGACCAGTTGTTGTCTATTATATATAGTTCCGCTGCGATTGTGAGATTCTGTGTTGTTGTTTCTATTTTCTTCTTCTAACACTTTTTCTTTTCCCCAACGATCTGGTATTTTCGGCATTCAAATGCTCGGCATGTAATATAATGGACGTATTGATGTCGATTTTCGAAGGTCAAAAATCCAGACCGTCACACTTGTTATCAGAGCTGAAGGTTAAGCGAGAACCTTCGCTCCGGTGAGGATTACTCATTAGAGACAGGGTTAGTAGTACCCTAGAATGAGTTTGAGTGTATTAATAGATATGAGCATGTATTTGTTAGTGAATATAAAACTGTTTTATATTGTGTTGATTGATTTGTTGAGTGACTTATGGATTTTGGTCAATACGAGTAAATAACATTATTGATAGGGATCTCTAAACACTTGAATAGAGCAACTCGACATTGTATTGATTTAAATGGGGTAAATGAAATAATTTTTCTTAAATTATTTTTATATATAAAAGGAATAATTTTCGTAAATTATTATAGTTATATATGGTGGCTTGGTTGTAAAAAATGATAATATTAAACTATCATCATTTGTTGTTGTGTTAACTGAAATAAAAGTTGATATTTTAATCAACAGTTAAGAAAATAATTTCATATAACAAAATGTGATTTTGTATATATGAGTTTATAAATGTGATTCATAATTTGAAATGGAATGAAATCCCAAGGGAATATTTAAATATAGGTTTAAAAGGATTTAAAAGTTGAAAATTTGGGAATTTAATTTCCCATTGGTTTTGAAATGATTTTCAAAGGCTTCGAAAAAATAATAGTGATATTTGTTGGAAATATCTTTGAATTGTAAATGGAATCTATTAAGATTTGGAATAAAAATATTTAAAATTGGTTTTTAAAGGAATAAAAGCACCGAACTCACTTCGGTTGCTGGAAAATAATTTAGGTGATGACTGCAACATCATCGACTTTCACTTTCGAGTTTCAAAGGGAGGAGTTGCTACCTCAATGATTTGAATTGGAGTTTGTTTGCAAAACTGGTTTTGGTTTGAAATGCAAAGAAATAACTTGATATACCAAGGGAATTTGGGTATATGTGATTACAAAAATGATTTGAAATATTAAGTAGTTGTTAAAAACTCTAGAATCTTATTTAAAATGTGTTATGGAATATAAATAAGTTTGGAAACTTATAAAATTTGAAATTTGATGTGGAATGGAAATTAATTTGAGCAGTGTTAAATAAGAGAAATTTGAAAATTTAGCCTAAGTAGGCTAAATGAAATAAAAATTATTGAAAATGGAATTTAGTGAGATTTGAAATAAATTGACAAATGAACTAATTAATTTAAATAAGTAAGTTAAATGGATTTGAAATTGAATGTGATTGGAAATGAATTAGTAAATGGAACTAATTTAAAATAATCAGTGGATTAAATATGGTTTGAGAGTTCGTTGATAAAATTCAATATTAAATTTGATTGGAAATAAATTAGTAAATGGAAGGTAAATTGAGTTCAAATGGAATTGAAAATTTAATTTGAATAGAAATGGATAAAACCAAAGTGATGAAGTGGAAATAAACATAAAAGCTTTGTATAAATGCTTATAATAGACTTAAGAAATTGATGGCGAAGTTCTTAAGTAAAATTGGTATTGGGAAATATACTGAGCAAGTATTCGAATTCAGACTAAAAAAGAGATGTGAATAATGACTTGAGAATAATTGAGGGGGAAGGAAGTAAATATGAATAAAAAGAATGTGATATGGATAATAATCAATTAAAATAAATACGTAAGTTGTACGTATATTATTTAATTCACATAACGATTTGATCCAGATCGGAGTACAGAATTTCGAGATAGTCTATATCGATCCGAGTTAGAATTTTCCACTCAATTTTCGACGGCGAACCCTGTATGTGGAATTTTGATTGATTTTGGAATTCTCTATCGTAGTATATGGCTATGCAAGGAGAATGAGCGTTTCTAATCAAGAAACCAGATCTGAGTCCACACTAGAGAATCGTGTGAACGATACTAGTTCGGAAGTGAAATTGTGTGGTTGAGTAAGCGATCAGATTTAATATTGCGTACGGATGATATATGTATATCGTACGAGCTTAAGAAAGAAATTATTGAAAGTTTTGAAAAGGAATAAATAAAATGATTTTGAATTGTATGATGGGATATTATTGGTAAATAAGGTGCAGGTAGTTAAAAGCAAAAGCTAAACTAATGTCTTCGATTTCAGAAGTAAAATTTGTTTGTCCGACAAAAAGATATGAATTTAAATTGTGTTTGAATTCGATGATTGAGCAACTTGGCTTTTATTCTCTTTTGATGATTTGGGCCATAGTGGCGTTTTGTAGTTTTTTGAATCTATCCACGCAAAGGAGACGGTGGCAAAAAATTTCGAAAATTTTGGGAGTTGGAAAATTTTGAAGAAAATTTTGATAATCTAAAATTTGGTTTTAAATTTTAATTTGAAAGATTGAGTAAATAATATTGTTTGGGATCTATGGATGAATTTGGAAATTATTAAAAGTGATGTGTGTTTAAATAGATTGGTTTAAAAAATTGTTTAAACTGATTGGGTTTGAGGAAGCTAATGGGTTTTAGTTCATTCCTCTTAGCTGGCAATTTCAGGGACGAAATTCTTGTAAGGGGGAGGAATGTAACGACCCAGAATTTTGGATATTTGAAACTAAAATATTTAATTGATTTTAAATATTTGAAAGTTAATTTTTAACTTGAATTTCAAATATAGCTATTTATTGGATAATTTAATTATCAAATTCAATAATTGAAAATTGGTTAAAATATTGAATCTTGAGTTTTTAATTTAGTAAAAATAATTTAAAGGCTTACAAAATTTATATTAATAATAATGGAGATAATAGAAATTTTTAAATTTAATTTAAAAATGATTTGTTCAGTTTTAAAAAATATATCGTTTAAATCATTTAAAAATAGCATTCCGGGGCACAGTCTCAGATTTCGGCGAAACCAGTTCCATTGGATCTGTAATATTGTATTACTATTATATTTCAAATTTTGTACCATTTGGAGTTATCATTTGGTCCTACGGGATACAAACGCAATAAATTTATATCGAAAATTCAATAATAATTGGGTCCAAAAAGTTATCTTCTCCATACGATCGAATTTGGACTCGAAACCTTTTCCATTGTGTTAGGAATAGTGGTATAACATTATAAATGCCTAGCAGTGCACGTAGATAGGGGTTTGAGATTTTGCGCTGTGTAATCGAGACAATTTGAAATTTCAAAAATATATATGATATGTTGACCAGTCAAAAGCTGTTTACATCGGATTTTTCTTCTTTTCAAATCACTGTACCTTTTCCCTTTTCAAACACACTTCCCTCCCCAAACACGTTTCCTCCTCTTTTATATATCCACCTGAGCATTCTAGAACAAAGAAGAAAATGACAAGCTTCTAAAATATCGAACATTGTATCGAAGAGACCGAGATCTGATAATTTATCTGAAAACCACTTCGATCCAACAAGTACGTTTTCAAAGGGAAAACAAGAGCATGGAGTCAAAGATGGAGCAGTGAAGTGCAAAGGCTAATCGGTACTAGTCCTGAGGATTATTACAAAATGGATGTAGTAGGAATAGTGCATTCGGTTTCGTTCGGACCCAGAACGAACTTGTATGGATGAATGCTATCAGTACATTGTCATTGGAGGACAATGAGCGTTCTAAGTGAAATTTCCTTTAAAAAGGTAATCATAGCCTCTAGCCTCATCAATCGGGAATGACTAAAAGCAGGGGCAGATGCAGTATGGCTAAGTGGGTCACACCCAATTAGGGTATGTTTATCACCTTTCTAGATGCCCTCGGATATTATTATTATGATACATGGAAGGAGCTTGGAAAGGATGGGAACACTTGGGGTGATAGCATATTTGGTCTATCCAGGTTTGGGATAGTCCCATTTTGTGTTGTAGAGGATTCCGACGTGGTCTTCGGTACATTGTTTCTAGACGTGTACTGTGACAGGTGATACCCCAGTACCTAGTCATTCGTATGGATTCCATTCTCCAATACTTGCCTTTACGGTTTTGGTTGTAGAGCCTTGTATGTTGGAATTTAATTAATGCAACAATTTCAGCCATTTGAACAAGTATGTGTACTTAGACACTATTATAATATCAGAGAATTTGATATGAAATGTTTTGGTTACCGTAAGGTAAAAGCCCGTCATGTTTATTTGTAGCGTGGTCTTACGAGATACCTTTGTTTTCAAAGGATTTTGATAACATTAATAATTCAAATTGAGTGTGATTTCTCAAGCCGGTTTTCCAGACCGACTCGGGTGTTATTTTATTATAATGCTTGGGTCAGACCAAAAGTATTACAGATACAGGATAGGATGTTATGGAGCTCGAGAGACGAGCTGGATGACGAAGACGCATTATACGTATTTGATTTTATTCCGCTGTGTATTGTAGGCTGTATATTCAGCATTTATAAGGACAAGTTATTATAACTATCTGGTGTTGTGTTATTGATATGTTGTACTCTAATGATGTAATGTTATATAAATAACAGTTATAGTTCTTTTTTATATTAAGACTAGTTGTTGTCTATTATATATAGATCCGCTGCGATTATGAGATTCTGTATTGTTGTTTCTATTTTCTTCTTCTACCTCTTTCTTCTTTTCCCTAACGATCTGGTATTTCCAACAATCGAATGCTTAACATGTAATACAGTGGACGTATTGACGTCGATTTTTGAAGGTCGAAAATCCAAGCCGTCACAGCAACATTCAAGACACTTAGCCCAGAAACAGGAGCAACGGATGAATCAATGCTCACAAGTGACATTGCTAATTCACGAAGTTGGTTCGGATTACCAAACCCTGAATTTTCGACATGAACTCTCAGAGACTTAGAAACTGAAGTATAGCCAGACGGACACACTAGTAAAGGAGAGAAGGATGTACTAGTTTGGATTATGTGAATACCTAAGAAAAAAGACAAAACTTCGACATTGGAAGCACACTGAATCCTACTGTCAAGTGTAGCATCTTCCGCAACTACCCAAGACGTACCAAAAGTGTCTGCTTGAGAAAGTGCCTTAGGAAAAAATGAGTAAGGATGATCTTTTCTGGTAAAGAAGGAAGAGCCACCTGAATCAACAACGAGAGACCGATTGAAATGCTACTTGTCCTTGTGATTCTTGGCCATCCAGAGAGCCCAGATTGACGAGTTAAGGAGGAGGAGAAGTAGAGGCAAGATGAGCGAGGAAGCAAGCGGAAAGGAAGGAAGCCCTAAATTGGCGATTTGGGTAGAAACGAAGAGGCTGTATTCACATTAAATTAGATATATTTTTAATGTTTTACCTGATCTAAAGAAAAAACATTTTTAATATATGTAACATATTAGAAATGACATGAGTTGAAAACAAAGTTAGAATGAGGTATTTTAGGTGTAACTAGTTAGAGTGAAATGGGATGTGGTTTGTATTTAGTTATTATAACCTAAGATTTTTGCCCATAAATACTTATCAAATGCCTATACTTTATCCCATTTTACAACAATCAGAGTGGTGGTACATGTATAGACATATTTCAAAACCATTAAAGAGGTAGTACACACATAACTACATACATGTATGTGTGTTACACACACATACACACACACATATTATTTATTTATATTTTCAAAACCCAAAGTGAGTTAGTAAATTATATCACTTGAAAGCTGATCAAATCACTTTTGTACTCCTTGCTCTAGTTTCCTAGGGAACCTAAGTCAATTGTGTTAGTTGAGAAGGGCAAGATGGTTGGACAATCCTAGTTAAACAACAAGGCGAGATGGTTGTGATTTAGAAGTGTGGCTGTGAACAAAGAGGAAGGTAGTGAAGCGTAGGCGCAATGTGTGGTGGAGATTGCTCTGAGTTTAAGAGACCTCAAATCTACTATTATATGTGGTTTATACCATTATTATATAATTATATAATAGAGTTAAGAGGTATGCCTAGGCCTAATTATGCAATTTGATTCCATGTATGTATATACTTAACTCTTATATAAAATATTGTTCGAAATAATAGTATGCTATTTGATTTTATTTGTATTACATGTTGATATGATTCATAAATAATCATTACAACAAAAAAGACTTTTTGCAGCATTTTAAAATTGTTGTGAAATCTTTTTGTAGTTATGTTAAATTTTTTGCAACGTTCTTATCTTGTTGCATTTTAGTTTTCGGTAGAGTTTCTACTTTGTTAGGTGTCTTTCATTTACAAAACGATGTTATACGTTTACTACAGCGTTTTTATTTTAATCGTAACGTTTCTAAAACTTTCTTAAATTTTAACATCATTTCTAAAACACTGTTATATATTAGGATAGTGTTTTATTACTTATCACATTGTTTTTTATCGATGTATTTCTAATTTTTGCAGCATTTTAAAAATGTAATATTCTCTCCTTAGTTTTTTTACCCAATACAGCACTTACACCGGCCATGAAAATTTATATGCAAAAACATAGCTCAATTAGAACAACACAAAAATGTAATCTAATAATTTTAGCATATTCATACTCAACATAATTAAAGTTACACCAACTTCATGCATAAAATAAACAATAATCGTATATAACATTTGGTACATAATTTTCTAAGCAAATATATGGTGATGCGGTTTTATAATAAGACCTTACTAAAGAAGGCAAAATATAAGTTGAGTAAAGTCAAACCTGTCTTCTTCAAAAGTCCAATATCCTCTTAGAACACTACATGCCAAATATCAAAATTTATCAAGTACCTATTCAATATATGATATTTAAATATAATTAGCTGATTGTAAAGTGAAATAACCTTCTAAGAAATATCTTTTCACCAAGTACGAAAAAATCTATGACTTCAGCTATGATCTTAGATAGAGGGCTAAAAGCAGAAATAAAAACTGACAATCTCTCTTCAATTACCAAACCTTGTTCATAACATGCAACACTTGTTCCCATAACCCCCCGCCACAAACCATTATATGCATAATAAATTAATATTATTATTTTATTTAACATCAAACTATGTATACAATTTAGGAAATTTTTTCGATTTAGCCCTATTTTACAAATTTATTACGCAAAGAGCCTTGTTTTAAAACAGTTTGCAAACGTAGCTCTGTTTTAGCCAACTCAGTGGTGAGTTGGGTAGAAGGTAATGGCACAATCTCAAATTGTACCAGTTGAAACAATTTTTTCATGAATTTGTAACCGACGCTCTTTCAAATAGCACCGGTTAAATTGGGGGCAAAAAATTAAAAATAGATGGGCATCATTTGAAATTGTGCCAGTTGGTGCAATTTCATATACCACCTCTACGTATACTAAACTACAGCCCCACTCTTCCTCCTCACTTTTCCAACTCTCTCCCAACCATCAAAACCGAAACCCACTTTTCCAATTCTCCAAAATTAAAATCCTAACTCTATTTTAGCCTATTTCTTCTAAAAATTGAACCATGGCTAGTTCGTCGACACAGGAAGCTTCTATATGTATCAATTCTACGAACAATCTTCATTTAATTTATAATCTAGCGTTTGGTAATGTTGAATTTGTTAGGAGTAGTGGCTATTTAGCTTTATAATAGTTGTTTCATCTTGTAATTCACAAATTACTTGACTTTATGTTGTTAAACATCGATTTGTAATTGAATTTGAAACTTTTAATTGACAACTAGAATTCAAAATTTTACAATGTTTAAATTGTCAACATTTTTTGTAGATTACATCGAGATGTTACCCGGACCGAACCGATTGACGATATCATTTTATACTTGTAAGCATGTCATTGATCGAGCATAACGCTATGATGGTGGTAATGCACTTTCTTTTGTAATACCAATACACATTGATTTTTATTATTTGTAATGCTTATATGTTGTATTTTTTTTACATAACAAAAATGCAATTACAACTATTCACTCATCGACGCTCAGGACAGTGACTTCTTCTCATCTTGGTGTGCTAAAGTTGTTATATAGAGTTGGCTTCTTGCTTATACATTGATTGGATTACACCCAATTGGATCATCACCTTATCACTTCCTTAGTGGATAGGTGGAGGCTGGAGATATCTACATTGCACCTTAGAGCCGTGAGATGGCCATTGGGTTGGCTGATGTTGCTGTGTTGCTTGGTTTACCTATATATGGTGCTCCATTGAGCAATCTAAAGCCAGCTGATTACCTGTCGATGTGAGAAAGGCTCTTAGATCTATCTCCCCCCGAGTAATGGTGGGGTAATGAGATGATAGTTACCACTTGGTTCTAGTAGCAGCTTGAGGGGGACATTCCAGCTAACGCCTCTCAGATTCAGATTAAGCAGCAGGCTTGAGCTATTATACTGCATATCACCACTTCGCGTTTGATATGTGATCATTTGAAGAGCCGTGTCTGGCTTAGGTGGCTTCATTTCATAGAGGAATTTGACGTATGTCGTCAATATTCATGGGGTAATGCGGTTCTAGCGTATATGTACACCGAGCTGAGTAGGCTCGCTTTGTAGCAGAGCCCATCTATTGGAGGTTGTTTGACTCTAATTCAAGTATTCACAATTTTCCCTTTCATATGCGTATATTTTATGTACACACACACACACACACACACACATATATATATATATATATATATATATATATATTGCTTTTTATGCATCTACATGTTTGTAGCTATGGTCTCGACCGTATCTTCCGGTCGAGACAATAACAATGAAGAGAGCGTAAGTTGATTTATCTTTGTCGTATGGTGCTAGGTATATTTACTGCATTATTTGATTACACACATGTTTTGCTCCCTAATTTTTATTATCTTGCTCTTGTAGATGGATTAGGCCGAAGAGCATGGCGAATACTCCTAGACATAATGTTATGTTCTACCGCAATGAGCTTAATGTATTCGGTTGTGATGCTATGACATGGAGCCCATACACACATGCACTTGGATAGCTTCCGCCTTTATGCACCGCTTCTATAGATCTATGTGATAGAGTTAGGGGTATGCCCTTGGGAATGTAATTTGTTACATATATCTAATTTGATGACCAATCTTGCTCAAACTAAAAGGTGTTTTCTTTCTATATATACTTGATATAATGTGTTATATTAATTAATTAATTTAATTAAAAGTATATTTAATAGAAAATCCATAAATGGTATGTTTTGCGGTGGTAGTTAAAAAGTGTTGTAACCATGAGTAATTTATCATAATGAGAACAAATATACATTTTAAATATTCCTAGTTAAGATGCATCGAGTCTAGATATTGATACATCTGTTGAGACTATAGTATGTATCGCCTACCAAATGTGGGCAGTGCATTACTCATGACTCTTGAAGGCAGCAAGTGGATACATAATGATAGTTATTGGATAACTATGGAATGACTCACTCGATAGTTTTCTGTTGGTTAATTTAACTAAGGTCAAACAGGGAATATCGATGTGACTAATTTACACAGTTCTATCGACTTAAGAATACTATTGATCTTCAGTATGGAAGCTTCGATTTGATTATAGTTAAATCGTGGCACGATGTTCATCGAATGACTATAATTGGGTTCAGTGAAAGCATTGGAAGTGAAACAGTATTCAAGAGAGGATTCGTCTCCTCGGTTATATGAGGTTAGGATTACGGTCAACTTATGTCAACTTAAAGTCAAAGTCTCTAGCAAGAGCAGTTCGGTTAATAATAATTTTTATTATTGAACCAAGAACTTTCTGCTTGGATTATAAAGTTGAATGTGGACGATATTGGAATTTTGACCATTACCAAATTACATAAGTCCTAATGTGATATAGTTTTGACGAAGAGAATTTAATTGTCACTATGAGGTACCGCTTATAATAGGTAAAATTGGATTTCACCGAAAGATGTGTAAGCGATAAATTGAGCCAAAATGTCACACCACGTGCTAAGTGACGTGTGCACATTAATATTCGAATAATTCGATATTAATCGCTGACTGAATTTACACTTTTGAGTCTCACAACCGTAATGTTGAATACTCTGAATGAACCACCTGATTTAATTAATTTATAAATTGCTGTAAATTAATTAAATTAATTAATATTTATGAAATATTAATTATTAAACTTCATTTGATTTGTTTGAGTTAGTACTTAATAAAGTGCGTCTATAAAAGTTATAAACGCGCGTATTGATATTCGGTATCAATAAAATATTTAAATTGGATTTAAATAGATTAATTGCTAAAAAAATTAGAATTTTTATTGAGGCCCACATGCATGATGAAAAAACGGGATAGGTTTCAAATGTGATTTGAAATTCTAAAGGAGGAACTAAAGAAAGGGAAAGAAATCTCCTATTTATGAATCACTTAAATATCATTTATGAAATGAACATTGTCCTTTCTCATTATTTATTCTGCCGAATAAGAGGACGGTATAAGATTTGGTGATTTAATTTTGGAACTAAATAAGGAAGGTTTTAAAGGAGGAAATTGAAAAGGTTTAATTGTTTTCTTTTAAAACATTCTCTCTCTCTCTCATCTTGATTCACATTTTGTTTTAGGCAGACAATTTTTCCTTCTTTCTTTCTTAAGCTCTCCTCCTCTCCTTTAATGGCCTCCGTGAAAATAAAAAATTTCATAAAACAAATACAAACAAAATAAATAAAGTCAAGGTGGTTCTTATCTCTTGACCCTTGCAACATTTAGAGGCTGATTTCTAAATCTAGGAGATTTAATTCATCGTTCAAGATACAATTCATTGGCAACATCTAAAGGAAAAATTCAATGTTTCAAGGTGTACTTTAAGGCTTTAGAATTAAGGTATGGTCTTATCATTCTAATAATTTTGATATAATGTTTTAATGAATAAAATTGAATATCATAATTTATATGTGTATAACATTGTCTCATTTGGTTTGAAAATGGTTTATGTAGTTCGAACTGTTTATTGTATGAATTGATTGGTGTTTTTATTTAGATAAATCAAAACTGAAACTTGTATATGATTAGACAACATTTTAATTTTACATCTATGTTTAAACATTCAAATCAAAGTGTAATTCTTTTGATTTGAATGTTTATATGTTCTTATTGTTTGCATTTGTATATAATAGAAACTTGCATATGATTAAATGATGTTTTGATAATAAATTGATTACGATAAATTTCTAAATTTGTTACTCTGCTTGACATCATAATTATCCTTCTTTAACAATTCAAAGGATTTTAACATATTGCTTAGTTCAGTATGTATCACCTTTCATTTTATAATAATAATGAAAAAAAATTATTTTTTCATATAGGTTGAATCTCCTTAGATTTGATAGTTTATTTGTTCTTATTATCTTCATCTTATTGTAATTGAAACCTACACATGATTGAAGGATGTTTTGATAATAAATTGATTAAATTTATAAATTTGTTATCCTATTTTGACATAACTAATATCTTTCTTTTACTATTCAAAGGATTGTTAATATATTGCTCAGTTTAGCATGTTTCACTTTTGTTTAATTTTTTTTCCATATAGGTTGAATCTCTTGATTTAATTATGTACATATGTATTTTGTTAACTAGTTTGTGTTTAAATATCATAAATACATAAGAAAATTTAAATGTAATATGATTTATTTTGAATTAATTAAGAAGTTTTGGGTTAATCTTTATATATAAATAATTACATCTTTATGTATATATAAAACTTACTGTTTATATTTCAAATTGTATAATTTAAATGCTTTATTAATATCAAACATTTTAAACGAGGTTGTAGTATATACATATGAATTGAACGAGGTTGTAGTATATACATATGAATTGTTGTTTGTTATTCCTATCTTATGTCATAATGATTCATTGATTGCTAATTGAATGCTGCATAAATCAAGTTTGTCAAAAAGGGAAAGATGAATCAATCATCTTTGTCATCTTTTATTTCTTTTCCTTTTGTCCCTTATGTGATTACCTTTAAACTTATTCTTATTTATTCATATACATCATATTATAAATTGATCATACTTACCTTATGTTTAGCTATTTTGTCAATCAATTAAGAAATGAATATATTTGATATATTCAAACCTTATTTTTACTTCCCATTCTTGATTGTTTAGATTTAAATTAATAAAACAAAATATGGTAATAAACAAAATATTGATTTTATTTATAAGAAATTTAGATAAGATCTATTACATTTTGACTTCATAGGACCATTAAAAATTCAAAATGGCTAATTTTTTGGAAATTTACCATTTATTCCACTGCGGGCTTCCTAATCCTGAAATAGTATCAGAGTCCAATAGCATATGCTGTCTAAATAAGTCATGGTAGGGTTAACTAATTAAGCTAGTGCATCCACGGTGTATAGAAAGGTGATGTTTAGGACTAGAATTGGGTAATCAAGTACATTGTCTTACCTGGTTACCCGCTTGGCCTGAAAGGTGATGTGAGTCCAAAGTTTCCCCCTGATAGAAAAGACCCAATTTGAATTGGGCTTGCGCTAATTTTCAAAACCATTTTACAAATTGAGACATGATTTTAAATTTAAAAGTTAAATTTAAAATAAAAACATGTTTATTATAAAATGTTATAATATAAAATAAGTTCTCAAAATGTTTGAAAAGGTAATTAAAACTTCAAAATGTTTGAAACTTTTTAAATATTAGTTTCGAAATTTAAAAAGTTATTAATAAGATTAATAAAATAAATAAATTAAATGAGTTGATTAATTGATACTTATATGCATGTATTATACATGTTGTTGATATATGTTTTGTCATTTTAAAGTGTTTGAGATAACATAAGTATACATGTATGTATATAAGACAAATTTTGAAATTAATATAATTCAATTATAATTGTTTAGTTAAATAAATTAATTACAGGTTAATTAATTTAATAAAAATACGCATATATAAGATATATATGTTATATTATAAAGGTTATAGTATACGCTATAAATGTTATAATAGATATGTCCAATATAAATGTTGTATTGGAATGATAATGTAAAATTAATTAAAGAGTTAATTAATTTAAACTAATTAAATAAGATTCAACTAAATAAGATTTAATTAAATAAGATTTAATTAAATAAAATATTATACATAAGACTATCATATAAGTAATATGAAATATAAAAGTTATAAAACAGTAAAACTTATATGATATGAATGTATAAACTAAAGGTGGAATAATAAAGAAACCCAAATAGACTTAAGAAATAAATACATACATAAATGTACGTTTACCGTGATTTCTGATGTGTTTGACACTTGAATCATGAGACCATTTCATAAGAAATACATTATTCCATAAGTTGTTATCACTCAATATAATATATTAAAGATTATAAATCTTCAATATAATGTTGTCCTCTACTATATATATATATATATTAATAAATTACTCACATAGTCCTTTATTATTGAGCAAACTTAAGCTAGGGATGTTATGTGTAGTATTATAATATATTGAATAGACGAGGTAAGATAATTATATATATTTGTCGAGCAAACTCAAGGTACATTATTATACTTAAGCCGTCGTAATATGGTAGGTATAAATGGATAATCTCTTTTGATTTGTTGAGAAAACTCAAGGTCAAAATGAGCTTAGGACACTTAAACATGGGTTAGGAGCTGTATGTGATACAACTGATAAGGAGTTATCCATCGTCTGTGGTGCTATGATTTGTTGAGCAAACTCAAGGTCAGAATACCAAGACAAACGAGTCCTAACACCCACTAGTGAAGTTGAAAGACTTCTTTGTTTCATCTTAGGGTTTGGAGAAACATAAAAGACTAGTGGGAGCCTTATTAGAAAAATGAAAGGGTAGCATTTAACCTTTCTAATATTGTAAGGACATATGCTAAATAATGTTATAATTATCAACAATGATAAATCTATGCATTTAATACGATTGATAAAATGTTTATCAATTAACACATACAAATGAACAGAATTGAAAGTTGACAATGAAAATATAATACCCACTATTAAATGCATATTGCATGTTAATGTTTTCTTTACCCATGCGAGTGTTTAATTTTTACAACTACTCAATACATTCATAAAATGATCACTTATGTGCTTATTTGGTCGAGTCCTTGTATTTCACTCTATGAGTTTCAAACTCTAAAAATAATACAAGACTATGGATATTTTATCATTTATAAATGTTATATGGTGAATGGTCACAATTCATAATGTACGATACTTCAATGAATATAGTTCATTAGAAATAAGCCAACAAACAATATTTTGAGATCATGTATTCAACTTGATTGATTACAAAAGGGATCATATTGTATTAATGTAACACAAGACCAAAAACTACAAGATAGATTTAAGAACTCGATCGCTGAAATGTCATTTTGATCGGTTTATGTAACAACATGTTTGATGTCGTTAAATTTTAAGGATAATCGAATGCGCTTTTGTAAAGAGTTTGTTATGATATCATAATAAGGTTCTCTTTTGAATAGTTTGACCATTTGAAAGGAAAACAAATGTATAAAAATGGATTTAATTTAAGGTATAGTTGGGATGAAGAGAGTGAATAATCATGTTTGCTTCATAAAGGAAAAAGCAAAAATGAGAACTGTGGTAATAGTGATTGATACTTAACACTGGAATAACAAATGTGATTTCTATTCCGAAACGTAATTTCGTATAGAAAATTGTTTTCTACTAGATTTATTTTTTGAGTTCAGGATAATTGATCAGAGAACTTTTCGTTGTAAATTAGGTACAATATATAAAATAAATAAACTATATTAAGTGAATGATGAACATCCAAATTTAGTATGCTATTACAGTACTAGAGAAAATAGTGGGAGCATGTCATACAATACTTATTGATTGCATCATATTATGAAAATTGATTTTATAAAATGTACAGAATTTTATTTATGAAATAATGATTATTTTTCGGTATAGACTGAGAAATAGACATAGTTGTATTCCAATATGAATATTCATTATGAAATAAAACTACAATGTGGTATTTATTTTCATAACAAAAGTGATGCATTGAAAATATAGAAGTATCTAAAATTATTTACAATTATTTTGGAATTATAGACTAAGCCATAGTTTTGAGAAATAATTTTATTATATGATTATGAATCATATGACATCAGTTAATTATATCTCAAACAGTTGAAGAGTTATGCACCCAATTAATGGAAGCACCATAAGAGTTGATGAACTCTTCGAATTGATACATAGATGTATGCAATCATAAGTCTATTAATACCATAATGGTTCCATGTGCTTCGTCATATTCACCGATGAGTTATCACTGACATTGACATGTGTAGTATGTCTATAGTAAACTCGTAGAGTATAAAACAGAAGTAAATAGAATAACATGATCGAATGAGTGAGTATATTGGAAAACGTTTCGAAATTACTAAAATGAATAAAGATTCAGTCTCAAAAGTCACTCCTTCATGTGATACATAATGATGTATCGATAAAGAGTAATCGAACTTTGTTGGACAATGTACGATTAATTGTGAGTGAGGTTGAGCTAGTTTCTTTTTATAAGGTCATGTACTTAAGAGTAGTATAGAAGGTTAATATTGTTTCATCTAAATAACAGTTTACAAAATCACACAAGATAAGGGTTTATAAGAAACTCCAACATATCCTAGGCCAAGGAGTTGGCAGGTTGTGCGAGTAGAAAGATTACACGTAATAATTGTTCATAAGGGATCTTGTGTGAATCTCCCCAAAAGGATTTTGGGAAAGACTGTCATTGGATGACATATACATGTTTTGAACATATGTTTTACAAACTAAAACCAAATCAGTTTTATAAATAAAGAAATTCATGTAATGTTTATGTAATGACCCAGAATTTCTGATAATTTAAATTTTAATATTTAATTGAATTTAAATATCAATAAGTGAAATTTTTAAGTCGAATAATTTTATTTCGAATAATTGGATTTAATTGAATAATTAAATCGATAATTTAATAGTTGAAAATTCCAGAAATAATTGAAAATTGAGTTAAATATGATTGAAAATGATTTGTAAAATTTTATTTTATCATATTGGAGTTAGAACGACGTTTTAGAACTTTTAAAATCGAATTAAAAGTTAATCTGTGAAAATTGAATATTTTAATATTTAATTATCGACTGAAAAATAGCCAATTTTCGAACAGTCTCAGAATTGGACGAGACCAGTTTCATTGGATCCGTAATAGTTAGTTATTATCAGATTTCAATTTTCGTAGCAATTGGAGTTATCGTTTGATCGTGGCAGCTCGAAACGCATCGATATCGTTTTTAATATTAACTTGGCGAGTTAAAATAGCCATTTTTCAAAAAGTCTCGGATTTCGATGAAACCAGTTTCATCGGATCCATAATGTGATATTATTATATGGTTTAAAATTTCGTGTCAATCGGATTTACTGTTTGTCCGGTGCAAGCTAAAACGCCTAGAAAATCGTTTAATCGGTTTAATTTTAAATTGAACGTTTATTGCCATAACTCGCACAGATGACCGAATTAACTTCCGAAACCTATTCCATTGTGTCCGGAACGTGGGGTAAACCCTAGAAACGCCAGTTACCGCGCGTAAATCGAAGTTCGGAAAACCCGGGATGAATAGTGTTTCGATATTTCTCTATATAAGAACCTTTCCATTCACAAAAAGAAATAAAAAAAAAAATGCTAGGGTTTCATAACGTAGCCGCCATCTCTACAACCAAAGGCCAGAAAGTGTCGAATTTCATTCATCAATTCCTTGCAATCCATTCACTTATAGCAAATTTGTTCAACTACAAAAACGTTAAGCATTCCGAGATCTTCGATTTCATACGGTTGAGATCTGAAACAACGTCGTATGGAGGCTTCAATTTAGTCACGTTCGCGGGTCGTTTGTGCACGACGTTCGAGGTTAAATGATGACCGGGTGACGTCGGTCGCTGGCCATTGGTGCGTGGTGGAAGGGGCTTCGATGTGGAGGTGTTTGATTGGCCTCAGGTGGTCGGTGAATGGAGTTAGAGGTGGTCAAAGCTTTGGAGGCATGGGTTTGGTTGCGTTCGAGAGTAGCCTGGGAGGAAGAAGAGGGATGCGCACGGGCCAGATGCGTGGAAGAGAATGGGCGGTCTAGATGCAATAGGGTTTGAAATTTAAAATTTTAATTGTAAAATAATTATAGTTTAAATCGTGTAAACTTATAAAATTCATATCTTTTTCATACGAGGTCGAAAACGCGCGAAACCAGCTGCGTTGGAATCGTATGGACGAGCACTACGCTATGGAAATGGATTGGAGTCGTTTGGAGTTTGTGAGAATTTCGGGTAAAATTATTCGAAATAAATCGCTGAAAACGAAATTGAAATCAAGGTGAGAACTTCTCACTCAATCGAATCGGTTTCGATTTATATTTTAAATAGTTAGATTTAAAATATTTGAATGCATGTTTGAATGATGATTGTTATCTATTGATTGTTGAAATAGACATTATGCGCCGTTAGTAAGCGGATGTTATTTATTAAAAACATATACCGCGAATATTTCATAAACAGTGAAATTGGTATTATATATAATAGCAATATATATATATTGGCATATGTATATATTGCAGTTGTTGATTTCCCGCATTTTATAGTAGATGAGACCCTATTACGCCGTCTATTAAGCGGATAATATTTTATAAATCCCATATACCGCGATAATTCCGTACTGGAGCGGAATTGGTATTGTGCTAATGTTTGTGGATGTAGGGAAACAGGTTGGAGGGATCCAACTGGATTCCTCAACTGTATTGATTTATTTACAGGTATTTTGATATTTTATCATATCGATATATGAATTTGGATGTCGTGATTGACTATTTGGTGCTGTTGCATCATCGGATCCATTTTTGAAGTTTTAAAATAATGATTTTTGGTTTTTAAAGGAATTTTTAAAGTGATTTTTGAAAGTACACGTTTTATTAAAATTTTGAATTGATTTATTTTAAATAAATTAACGTTATAAGTTTAATGTTATAAAAGTTATAATTTTTGTAAAATATAACCAAATTAAGATTTTTGAAATAAATAGTGATTAATTTATAAAATGGTTTAATTGGGAATTTTGAATTATTATAAACGGTTTATATAAAAGATTTATAAAATTGATATTTATAAATTAAAAATACTGGAATTACAAAACGAGTTTTTATAAGTAATAAAGTGAAATAAAAATGGATTCCGTAAGTGAATTGAAATTTATAGATTTATAAATTGTGAAGTTATAAAATGAATAGATTTTGTAAAATAGAAGATTTATAAGTAATTATCTTATAAATCGGATTTTGGCATTTAAATGAGATATAAATGGAATTTGTTAATAATGAGATTTATAAATCGAAGCTTATAAATAGAAATGGAATTTATAAACATTGTTTGTTTATAAATTCGAAATCAATTTAATTTGACAAATTGAATAGTGAAGTTTATTAAAGGAAATATATTCACGATTTTGGACAGTGAATACATTATTGAATGAAATAGTCATGTTTGGCAAAAGGAATATTATAGAATGAAGTTAATTATTTTAAAGATGTTTTAAAATGTATTATGAATCAAAACCATAGATTTCAACATTTATTGTTGAAATAGACGTTTTCGAGAAAGAAGGAAATGGTGGACTATAACACTGTTGTTATAGTAAATGATTTCCGAAAGGAAATGTTTTATATAGTATTGGGATTTATATATCTATTTAAACTTTGAATCCCTATACTAGTGATTTTGGGTTGTCGTAACGATGTTTTACGCAACATTCGTTTTGGCCCAAATAAATGTGTTAAGAGAATGAATTCCTTAAGGAATGAAATATATACTAAATTTTGATTTAAGTATATCGAATATTTTCAAATGTTGAAAATAAATAGATTTGTGATGTACCTTTTATTAAATAAGTATGGAAATATTTTTCCAATGTGAAATGAACGTTTTAGAATTTATCCTTGTAAGCTAAATTGAAGGTGAATATTGAAAATCGATTGAAAATCGTACATCATAGATATTTTGGGATTATAAATTCACTATGGAATTTATAAAAGAAAGGGGGATTAGTTTAAAAATAAACGTTGATTTATTTTTAAAGTGTGGGAATAAATTTACGGATTTGGAACGTAAATATAAAGTAAATCGGTAAGGATTTATTTAAATTGGTTTAAATGAACCATTTTGAAATGAAAATATTTTCGAGTAAGGAAAATTGATTTGAAAAATTGTTTTCAAATGGTTGAAGTGTGGAAGTTTGTATCTAGTAAAGATATTTTTGAGAAATAAATAATTTGGAAAATTATTTGGAATCTGATGATGTTGAGCATCTTTATTGATAGTTAAATAACCGACTATCAACATTTACCTTTAAATAGGTATTTGTTGTGAATTGCTTGAATTTGAATGCCACACTTATTTTTGAATAAGCGCTCGCTATTCGGGTTAGCCGGGAAAGGACCTTGGGGTCGTATAACCCATTCCGAATATGTGATACGTCGTTATGGATTGCATTTGATGACCGGTGTTGAAGACCGGATATTTGTGAAAACGGAAGGATTACCGTCGAGTTACTCTACATCGGCTGATCTCCGATATAGAGGTTTTATCACCCCTAGTGACGGGAAGTCCGGTCGTGATTAGTGAATATCCGGATTGTAAGGACTTCTTTGTAAGTGCCTTCGGTTCTGTTCGATCCCGGAACAGACTTGTATGGATTGTATGTCTGACATTACAAATTGAGATATAAAGCTGATTTCTTTCAAATATATTTCTGTTGGTGGCGGAGAATTTATTCTCTTAGCTTAACACCCTTCTCTGAGACGTACGAGCTCAGAGGTTATATATTTGAAGGTTATTAGTGATATACTCCCAATTTGGTAGTATGGCATGCTGAGTGTTGCTGCGAAATGATCATTATGTTGATCATTTGTGATAGGATCATTTATTTGATCATTTATCTTTGTGATCATTTCTATGATCATTTGTTGACCCAAAGCACGGCTTTTGTATAAAGTGTGGCTTTGTGGACGAGACTTCGTCGGACCTCACACCCTGGAAATGGTCAAAAGAGGAAGGATGCAGCAAGGTTATTAGGGGGTAGAGCCCCTTTAGTGTATGTCATTCCTTCTGGATAGAAGTGGTATCATGGTATGGAGCCCAGATATTTAACCTATGTTGTTGCTGCATATTTTGTGGTTGTTGGAAATCGAGGATCCTTGGATAGATCGGTTACGATCGGGGGATGACATATTCGTGTCAGTAGTTACCCAGTTAGGGGTAACCCGGCCTTGTGTTGGCAGAGATCCGGTTTGGTTCTCGGGGACGTCCTTCCAGAGGCGTTCTCATGTGGCAATGGGAAGTTCCTTGGCCTGACCATTTGTTGGAAATCCAATTCCCAATACGAAACCCTGTACGGTTTTAGTTGTAGAACCTATCATTCACTTATGGTGGCGCCCCACTGTTTGAATGGTAGCTATAGCAGACATAGTTCGAAATGTCTATGTTGGCTAAGATTTATATTCTATTTTCGAAATGAATTTTGCCTACACTATGCACTAGTAATAATATCAAATGTTCTTTTTAATGCGCATCAAGCATCTTTGACTATCATAAGGAGAAATCTCCTCCGATTCTGCGTTTGCATTGTGTGTGTGTGCGGGAGGCCTTATGGTAGTCTCATTTTTAAAAGCATTGCGAATTGACTTTAAAAGTATTCCTCTATTTTATTTTCAAAGATAAATAAATTGTTTTGAGTTCTCACACCAGTCACATGACTGACTCGGAGTTTATTGTTTTCCTTCCTAAACTCTGGGTGCCCACCAATTTCCACACGGGCAGTCAAGAGTTAAGGTTTATTCAGGATATTCAGGAGTTGCTGGAGGCAAGATGGATGGCATGGCGTATTACTAGTATATAGTATTTCTTTTCCGCTGTTGATGTTGTTTGTTGTTGTACACTCTGATGATGTAATGAAATGTAATGTAATGTAATGTAATAACTGATATAGTTCTTTGTTTAAAGATTATTCATTTATTTATTATATGTTGTTCCGTTGCGAATTGTGAGATTCTGATGTTGTTCTGTTATTTCTTCTGTTCTGTTCTATCTTTTTCTATCTTCTTCTACTTTTTCTTTTTCTAAAACCCTAACGGTATGGTTTTTCGGCTTTCGATTTCTCGGCAGTTGATACAGTAGACGTATTGATGTCGGTTTTCGTCAATGAAAAATCGCGTTCGTTACAGTTTATGAATACCTATTCTGTTGCACTGAGAAACAATTTTTGTTACAAGAAATATAACTGGATATGATACGAAGATTGAATTCATTAGATGAGTTGAAATGAAATTAACCAACCTAAACGAACACATCACATTAGATAGTCTAATAAGTATTCTTACATTGAACATAAATTATGAGTTTCTTATCAATGTCAAAAATATATAATCCTCAGCTGTTTAATTAAACCATTAGGAGTGTTTACTCTATATGGCATGATGCGCAAATCCGAAAGAATTCCAAGAATGCTATCAAAAAATGTTTATGGTGGTCGTAACCAGAGGGATGTGATCCATCGGCTGTGATTGTGTCTTTATGAGCAAGACTAATGCAGTTGGAATTAAATGAGCAATGTCGATAAGAATAATATTGCAAATTTCAATTGTTGAAAATAACATAATAGATTTAGTATTCAATATGCTCAAGCCAATTCAGATTTACTCACAAAATTATCGCTTGATAAGACTTAGTGTTTTGGTATATATGTATTGAAATAGAAAATTCTAAATAACAATTTAGAGAAAGCTATTTACACATATTAACCAAAAATATCTCAAAGTAAGTGGAAGTGATATTGAGCTTTTGAGTCTTTGGATATGATCTAAGAAATGATACGAAAGTACCATTTTATAAGCATCAAGATTGAATATGTATTTTGATAGAAACATCAAATAGTTTGGTTTTCAACCAAAGTGCAGAAGAAGCGTGTGTTCATAAGAAAGAATGTTAAAAGGTACATTGATATTTCTAAACTACAAGTAAATAACATGTTGTTGATTTTAACGATGTACTTGTGTTAAAATTAACCTTAGTTGTTTTAATACTCAACATTGGATTAATAATTAATGTCTTTTATAGTAAGTATAAAAGATGCCGGGAATGTCCCAAATGATATGCAGGGACAACTTATTAAAATGTTTATACGAAACATGTAAGACTGATTCCTTTGCATTGGCAAAAGGAATTATCATACATGTTATGTTGTCTACGATATCACGATTTGTTTATGTATTTGATACATGAAGAAAATATCAAATCTAAGTTGATATCATTAAATGTCGGTTTGAAGTATTCTCGTGTATTTATGAAATACTAGAGAATTGTTTACAGAAACAAAAACTCCTTATGAAGGAGTGTTCGACTCAAACTTCATAAGTCATTGTGACGACCCGAATTTCTTACCACAGAAATCCGTATCATCTTGAAGAAAGAAAGGGATGAGAAAATAGAAAAGATAGAGAAGAAAGAACAACAACATCAGAATCTCACAGCGGAATGAAACAAAATATAATAGATCACATAACTATTACATAGTTTTACATATATCAGAGTTATACAGATCATACAACACGTACTAGACAGGTATAAACACCTGTCTAGTTAATACAACTCAATATACAATACAACACAGAGATACCAACACAGCGGAATACTATATATATACACAACACCGAAGCCTCCTGCTCCATTGCTCCTCCAGAAGTCGTCAAATCTAACCTGAATCCCTTGGCTACTCGTAAAAATTTAAGTAACCGAGAGTTTAGGAAAAACAGAAATAAACTCCAGGTCAGACATGGGTCTGGTAGGAGTAACAGGTTAATGTTGCTTAACTTTGAAAATTATTTGAAAACAAAAGGTATCACGTAAGACTTTCCATAAATAAACATGGTAAGTTTTTACCTTACCCTAACCAAATCATTTAATAGGAAATTCTGTGATATTATAATAGTGTCTAGGGTTTTCAAGTAAATATGAAATAGCCGAAATTGTTACATTATTAAATTCCAGCTACTAGCCACAAAAGTGGGTAATACAATCAAAATCGTGGGCACTTATCGGATTTTGGATTCCATACAATGGCAGGGCTACTGGGTTACCGCCCGTCACAGTATGTGGCCTAGATCAACGTACCGAGGAGTACGCCCGCTCCCCTGCAACACAAGGCCGGAACCATTCCTTACTGAACAGTCCCGAACAAGATAACCACGGCAGTTGGAGCTCAAAACTTCCCACACAGCCGAAATAAAAAGGACATCTAGACAGGGGAAAATCTCGTCCTGCTTGGGCATGACCCACCTAACCTTGCTGCACCTCCCCTTTTTTAGCCATTCCCGGTTGATGAGGCTTGAGGCTGCATTACCTTTAGAGAACACATCTCTTAGAATGCTCATCGCCCACCTGACGATGTTCTGAAAGCATTCAATCCATACAAGTTCGTTCCGGGTTCGAACGAAACCGAAGGCATTATCTCGTTACACTCATTTTGGAATCACCCTCAGAGTTAACGACGATAACCCTTGCACTCTGAATCTTCACTTGAGAATTCACGACCTAACGTTTAATTTGGATCAATGTGGTTTTCGGAGGTCCAAATATGCAAACCCGATCCCGGTCTCATCGAAATCCAAACGCCATCTTTAGGTCCAAGTTGTTTTAAAGTTTAAAACAATTCAATTCGATTATCCATTGTAACAACCCCCATATTTATCGAGTTTATATTTAATTATTTTAATTAAATATCATATCATTAGTCAGATTTTGGTCCGAAAAGCTACTTTTTGCAAACGGTCAAATTAGGACTCGAGACAACTTCCATTGAGTTCGAAATGCCGTTTACAACTTTTTTAAGTATAAACGTCGATAGCTTTGGAGTTAGTGAAATTTCACTAACTTTTCCCGCTTTGGAGTTTGGGTTAGTTTAGCCTATTAAGCCCAAGTTCCAACCCCCTTCTCCTCACTCTTCATAAATTCCTAACTAACTTGAAATTTGCATTAATGGTGAAGAGAATGGGAAATTAAAACTCCAAGCTCAAATTTAATTGCTAATCCAACATTCAACTCCAAATTCAAGTAGAAGATATTGGATTCAAGCTTTGGATTGCTTCTCCATTGGCTTCAAGCTTCATCTTCATCCATTTTAGTGAAAAGGTTAGATTTTTATCTCACACTCTTGCTTATAACTATCTTGGACTGTTGGGAATGGTTCCCTATCACTTTAACATGCACATTTGCATTTGGTTTGGATTGGATTGGCCAAAAACTCCACTTTTTAGCGTTTTTGGTGGATTTTCAGCCTTAGGTCGTTCTGGACCCTTAGGTCGCTCGGGTTCATGGCTTGCGCTCGTGGAAAAGTCGCCTGGACGTTAGGTCGTGGGTCACTCGCGAGTTAAGCCTTAAGCCGAAGGTCGTTTGCGAGTTAAGCCTTTGGTCGTTTGGCCTTTATAACGTTAGGTCGCTCGCGTGTTAAAACTTTAGGTCGCGCTGGCCTTAAGTCGTAGGTCGTGTCCGACCTAATATTGCCTCTGCTATTTCACTAGGTCGCGCGGGCCTTAGGTTGTAGGTCGTAGGTCGTGAGTCTCCTAGGTCGTAGGTCGCTCGGTCCTACTTCTGTCCCTAAGTCGCGTAACCCCATCACCTTTAGGTCGTTAGGCCTTTATGTCGTTAGGTCGTTACACCTATAACCCGTTAAGTCGCGAATACCTTTAGGTCGTGAACCCCATTAGGTCGCAAACCTCTTTAGGTCGTTGTCCCTTAAGCAGTTAGGTCGTTCGACCTGTGATGCCTTAGGTCGTTTGACCCGTGTTACGTTAGGTCGCGTAACCCCTTAGGTCGCTTGACCTTGTTTCTTGTTAGGTCGCGTGACCTTGTTTTTCTTAGGTCGTGAACCTTGTTAGGTCGCTCATCCTTAGCTCGCGTACCTTCTTAGGTCGCGCACCCCCTTAGGTCATTAGACCTCATTTTTGTTTTAAGTCGTAGGCCCCCGCACCCCCACCTTGGGGGGTTGCCACCCCCCCGGACCCCCCCTCCGTAGGGGATCTTATCTAAAAAACATTCAACAGAACTTGCTTTGTTGAGATGCTGAGTTGACCATTCTTCGAGACAACTTTAGAAATATAAAGGTTTCAATACTAGTAGTAAATATCAAAACTTTTTCATCAAAATGATTTCAACTTTATTTTCAATACCAAACTCGTTTATAAAACCGTTTTCCAGTCTATTAGTATATACAAACCTTTACCTCATTCGGATGAGAAATCTAATTAAACGGCCTAGTAAAACAAATGGTATGAAACGCTTGCGTTTGCTTCGTCGGTTACTTCTTGGACTTGTTCGATTGAACCTCTTGTGACAATTTTCTAGTGAAGATTTACAGTTTGTTCGTAAATATTTAGGTTAAGCAAGTGGTTATGGGACATGAGGCTAAACTTTTATATTTACTAGCTTAGTGTAATTGACACTTCTCGTTGATCATGACGATCATTCTTATGATTTAGACTAGCAATTGTGCGATGTCTCTTGTTGCTTGGTTAGACTAGACACCACTTGTGTGATTTCATTCACACATACCTTTTTACCTTCTTGGTTAGTCTAGACACCACTTGTGTGATTTCACTCACACATACGTTTTTGTTTGCGAGGTTAGACTAGACACCACTTGTGTGATTTCACTCACACATACCATTTTGATTTTTGGTTCGTCTAGACCTCATCTGTGTGATTTCGACTCACACATATGGGGTAGCTCCCCATGGTCTTCGGACCGTCATGTGATAGGCCTCTTTCTTTTTCATGATTTTCTGGATTTCTTGTGTTGATTTCTGGAATTTATGTCATTGAATTGTTATGAGTACAAGTTTTGGGTATGATACCCTTTTGGATCTTTGAGAAGATTCTTGTGATATTGATTAATCTCTTGTTGATTATCATTTACATACTTATAGTAGTATGATGTTATGGATATTATTCGCATATGCCATTTCTCTTATTTTATATCATGTCGTCTGATATTTATAGCTAGACTGATCCATTTATTATTTTCTTATAAATAATACTCGGGTCAGACCGAGATGTTACAGGTGCTTCTGCTTGACTTCTCCCCCAGTGATTCACTACACAGACTTTTGGCTACTTGTTTAAATTAGCAGTTTTTGTTGTATACACTTGAGATATAGACTCATAGTTGTATTCTTTTGGTATAGCACGTATTGCTATTCTTTTGTATTATTGTGGATCGTTTTGACCACTACTCTGATGTACACTTTCATGTGTTAGTTATATATTCATATCTTCTTCCGCCTTTGTGATATGGATGTCTGTGACTAATTTGTGTTATGCTTATTTCTATGTTTGTTTCCGAAGATTATTTTTAACCACCGTGTGATAAGTAATTACATGGATGGTCGCTCCTCATCAGCCTTATTCTCCGCGCTAGTTGACAGCACTACACCGTAGTGTTCTTGGCTAGCGTGGGCTTTGAGGTGGGGCGTCACATCCATATACACACAGGTAGATAATTTCACAATATCGTAATAGATAATCAACATCATCATAAACAGATAATCTATATTATCATCATAACAGATAATCCTTATTATCATCCAACAGATAATCCATATTATCTATATACTTAAATCAAAGCATACATTTCACATGGCATTCATTAATCTCATGTTTGAGATCTCAATCCATTCAAGGTAAACAATATCATCAATCCATATATAAGCAATCATATCAGCTATAATTAATTTAAAATGAATTAAATTAATTATTGCATCTCTAATTAATTAAAGTAAATTAAATTAATTAGTTCACCAATATAAATCTTGCTTATATAACTATTAGCCAATTTCCAATTAATTAATTTCTCATCATCCAATTGTTCGATTTAATTAATCATCCTTGATTAATTAACCTTTGATTACATTTAAGTAATTATCCTTTAATTATTTCTCTAATTAGTTATCTTTAACCAAACACAGTAATTAACCCTTAATTACTTATTAAATTGATTAACTATAATTAATCACTTAAATCTTTAATTAATTTCTCTTTAGTTACTTATTATAGGTTAATTGATCTTAATTGATCAATCCTTAAATTCATCATTTAATTATATTTATAAATGATTTCTAATCCATCTTAATTAATTATCCTTTTAAATCAATTACCTTAAGTAATTAATATCAATTAAATCACATTTATTAATCACCCCTGATTAATACCATTCAGTAATTAACTACCCTTTAATTACTCCATCAAAAAAATAAATTACTCCTTAATTAATTTGCTTTAAATTAATCCCTTGACTAATTATGCAAAGTAATTGTATTCCAAATTACTTTTATATTATTAATCATCCTCAGTTAATTGCATCCAGTAATTATCATTAATTACTTTCCTAAGTAATTATACTTATCATACCCTCAAATGGTTATTTAAATTAATTAAACTTAATTAATTAAATTAAATAATTTACAATTGATTATCTTTAGATTAATTAATCTAATTACTTATTAAAATTAATCACATCAATCAATTATTAAATAATCCTTAGTTAATGACCTTAGTTAACTATTAACAATTCTTTAATTACTTCTCTAAAGTAATTAACTAAGATTCATCATTATTAATTACAAATTAATTTCATCTTTAATAACTCATTAATTAATCCAATAATATTTAATTAACTAAGTGTTAACTATAACTTAATTAATCCTTAATTATTTAGTTAATTAATTACAAATCATTAATTTGAATATTAAAACCCTACTTAATTAATGATCCTTAATTATCAATTTATTTATCCTAAATTAATTAGCTTAAACCTTAATTAACTAATTCAAACTCTTAATTACTAAATTAGTTAATTCAAATCAATAATTATCCATTTAATTAATTTAATAATTACAAATCATTAAATCTTCAATTATAAAAACATTTTTCTTATTAATGATCAAATTATCATAACAAGGTAATTAAAACAATTTAATTTCAAATTTTGCTTTTAAATTTCATTTTAAATTTAAGATTTAAAATGAAAACAATTTAACTTTAACAAAGTTTAAAAACAATTTCAAAACCCTTTTTATTTCACAAGTTAAAGAATTATTTACCTTATATTAGAAGTTTAAAGGATTTTTAAAACCCATTTTCATTTTAAATTCAAATCAATTTAAAAATTCACTTTATCATTCAAACTGTTTAAAAACCATTTAAAATCTTCTTTTATTTCAAAACTAAGATTCAAATTTAGATTAGAATCAGATTTAAACTGAGGTTTAAATCTCCAGTTTATTTAAAGCTTTGCTTCTAAATACAAACTATTTAAACCCCTTTTAAAGTGGTTACAAATAATTTAAAATTTTAAAACTTTATTTTATTTTAAACTGAAATTCAAACTTCATTTGAATCCAAACTTATCTTTGATTTAAATACATATTTTAAATACCTATTTCTCATTTTAAAACCCAGGTTTAAAGAAATTTTAAACCTTACAGGTTTTTAAAACCTGTTACTAACTTACTCAGGCCCCCTATATTTTACTTCGAGTCAAATTTGAAAATACTCGAGTAAAACCCTTAACAACTCGAGTAAACACTCGAGTCCCATTTCCTGCCCAAAACAAAAAAACCCACTGTATCCACCAATGAACACCGTGCACATGCACGTTACCGCCGGCCATCTCCGATCATCAGTGATGATCTTCCCACACCCAAAATCACCCAAACACCCTGACTCGATCATTAGATCAAACTCTCCAACTCGAAAACAAATTCGAGTGTTCAAACAACAAGAACCAGAACTTGGAAACACAAGATCAAACACCCCCGTAAGCTGGCAACGACTCGTTCTCGCCGCACCAACCACCAGAAGATCGGCTACTTCGGCCACGACTTCGCTTACGCCCAACCTTCCATCTCTCAAAACCTCAAAACACTCGATCAACAGTCGAAGCCGCGATGGATCGTTTACTGACCATTACTAAAAATAGGGTTCCATAGAAGAAACCAATACCGCTACCTCCACCAAACTCTGATCTATCCCCAGCCAATTTTCCTTGATTCATTGATAAGCCTTCCATCATCATCTAAGATCCCGACCATTCCAACCTCTTGGATCACCAGAAAACCCCCAAAGTACCATTCCAGTTCATTTCCAGTTCTCCCCAGAACTGCTCCTTTATTCCCAACTAAAAATTTATGATTCTAGTGTTAAAAATCATGTTGTAGTTGTTATTTTCAATTTATAATACTG
Source organism: Allium cepa (assembly GCA_030765085.1). Classification (NCBI taxonomy): domain Eukaryota; kingdom Viridiplantae; phylum Streptophyta; class Magnoliopsida; order Asparagales; family Amaryllidaceae; genus Allium; species Allium cepa. The sequence goes on along the minus strand of CM060937.1, from coordinate 757,826,821 downwards.
AATTCATAAATTACAAAGTTTGGGTTTTCACTTTGTTTAACATACTCTGTTGTTTTTATATTTCCAGTGACAAACAATATTATTTAACTTCCTTAGATTTTTAAACATAAAATTGGGTTAATCAAACAATGTTAGTTTGACAAGCAGGTTCTATCCAGAATCTGGATCATGTGGAAGGGATTTTGAATAAAAACATGAACTGGGAATCAAGACAGAGCTCAAAACATAAGCACAGTATGCACACACATATATGCACAGAGACATACTTATATATTTACGTCACAAACATATTATTTCAGAAATGAGTATGCAACATAATTTTTAACTTAAATTATTTAAATTTGTAATGTTACTCACATATTCGAAGAATGAAGATAGAGCTTTGCAAACTGTTTTGAACTTCTGAAATTGTAAAATATTTTTTCTTTGATCTTCCTGTTTTAAAACTCCTTACTTTCGTTTATTTGTATGGTGTTGTTTATGGATATGCTTTTCTTTTCTTGCTTTCTGGTTTTCTTAGTTATGAAAGAAAATGAAACAAAGAGTATTGCCTATATAGAGAAGACATACAGGAAGGTGTTATCTGGTATAGGCTATTTTAGTTTGTTCAAAAATATTTCTTTACTTTTGTTTTATCAGGCAAGATTATTCAAAAGGAGGCTGAATTGATTTTTTTTTACACAATTCGAATTGACCTCATTGTTTGCTGAGATGAAAGCATTACATGCTTCAGTACTTTATGTTTCATGTTTACCCATTTTTGTATATGTAGATGTTTCTTTCTTTTGCTTGTCTGATTTGTGTGTGGAGATCTTTTTATTTCACTTTGCTTATATTTTGCCTTGCATACTATTTCAGGTTTCATACATATTACTTTGCCAGTTTATGATTTATTTTCTTTTCTTTTGTCTTATTCCTTAGCTTGTTCTAGCATACAAAACTTTACAGGCCTATACATACCTCTTTTTTTTAAACCCTTTGCTCTTTTACTTACCTGCATATTATTTCACATATATGTTACTTGCCTTGCTTACTTTATTTTATTTTATAGGTTACAAATATTTACAAGCCTGGTTTTGCTTTATTTTTATATGAAGTTGTTTAAGTCATTTGTTTTGGTTTGTTTCTTAATTTATATTCATACACTCTTTATAATTAAACAATTTACAAATTTACCTTCCTTTTTATTTTAGACTTAAACTATCCAATACTTAATTCACTTATTGTTTTTTTCCCTTATGTTATTATCATACATTTGATGTTTGTGTTTAATATATTTAAGATTTGTTTTATTTTAAACATATTTGAAAGATGTTATTTCAAATTTACAAATCATAGCTTTCCTATCAAAATACACATGTATATAAATAAATTTAAGATAACAATTTTTATTTATATTAAAAATCCATTTGTAAAAATATTATATTATCAATATTGTTTAAATATAACTCATTATTGAGTTAAAATAATTTATAAAAGAATTTGTCTCTTATTTAATAAATTACTTATTTTATCAGCTACATTTAAAAAGAACAAAACAACTCTTTTTGTTTAAATTTAAATCTAGGCTAGAATTATTTTTAAACAAATTAACTTTTATCCTAAGTATCTTAAAATCATATGGTTATTTACTAGCTTAATATTGATTTAATTAAAATTTCAAAATTACCAAAAATATTAGAATTAGAAGACATGACTTTATTTATTAAATTAAAAATAAAGTTTATCTATTTACAATATATACAAATATGTATACATTACAAATAGAAAATAATTTATTAGCCTTTAAAGATAAATTATCAGTTTAAATATTTATTTTAAAGAAGATTATTAAATCTAATTCAAATTCATTATTAACATTATTGTCAAATCAATTAAATTTTGACATAAATTATTAAGTTGTTATTGTCAAAATTTCCGGGATATCACATTCCTCCCCCCTTAAAAGAATTTCGTCCCCGAAATTAAAACAAAGGTAATTTAATAATCCAATTAAAAATTAATTTTAAAAACACCAGCATATATCAATCGTATGCTAACAACTATAGCAACCAATTCAACTAATCAACAAATCTATTTATCTAGATAAAAATTCTAAATAGAATTTTCTCGAGTTTCCCAAGTAAAAATACTGGGAAACTCGCTCTACAGAATCCAAACAATCAATACTACTAAGCTACAGAACTTCCACTCATCTAGATCTACAAAACAAGACAGGATATCAGACTATAGACAAGTTTCATTCAACAACCAAAATTCCCTGAACTGCTGGTTCCACAATCAGAGATAGCTTATACACGTACTCTCTCAGAGATACGTGAAACACTCCGAATTCCAGTTATCCAAACTGGCAATCCACTCCTGAAGACCAAACACTAAAACAACAGAAAAAGATCCAAATATCTCGGAGCTAGCTTCCCATTTTTATCCAATCTTATAGTTCCCATTGATCGAAGAAAACCCCAACAACAACAAAGTCTCTAACTACGAATCTCTGTCTCTTATTCACAATACTCTTCTGACGATCTTGGGCTGCCTACATACTTCTTGATCAGCTCAACTCTTGCTGATATCCCTAAAAATAATCTGAACCAAAACAATCCAAACAAATGATCTTCCCAAGATCAACTTCGAAAATCAGAACACAACTTAATTCCAAAATCAGCAGACTGATCTTACTTCTCTCATATGGAAAGATAATACAGATGTACTCCATATCGGGCCTCAGATCCTGAAAAATTTCCTGTAGAAACTCTCTAATCCAAAACACTGCAAATTCTAGTTGTTTCCACACCAAACAGCCGCCACCATGCTTCCACTGCGCAACTCTAACCAGAGCAGATGAAAATGTTGATGATGATCATGAACACTGCCTAGGCAACACATCTTAGAACTATGGTTCAACAGATCCACTAAAGGTACTCAGAAGTTCCTCCAAAACCCGAGCTGCTCACCAACTCATTCTCCAAAAATCATCCTACTACTAAGCTGAACCATCGGTACCACTCCTGGAATCCAGCAGATACCAAACTCAATCTCCAGACACGGATAGAACTCTGACTTCCTGAAGACATCCAAAAATTCAGGTATCCCAAGAGAACACTCAGCTATCGCAAGTCACTTTTGTGATCAATCTAGCCCACTACCAAAGAAAAACTGTTCTCTCTTTACCAAACCGAACAACTTACACTTAACTAGCCAACCCATCGAAGAAACGGGTCCACTTAATTAATTCTGAATTCCATTCCAGAAAAACTACTAAGCCAGAAGATCTCTTGCCAACACCGAGAACATTCCAAGCTGCACTGCTGCCACAGATGCTAAAGAATTCCAAAATAAAGCTCTTCGAGAACTCGGACCTCGAACCAACAGAAACAATCTACTGAACTCAGCCCAACATCGAAGCAGATACACCTCCTTAACTGATCCCAAAGAAACATCTTCGGAGACTTCCATAGTTACTGTGTCTGATCACACAGCTACTACATCCTGAGGTAAGATATCCGGACTTGCTCATGCCAAACCGATAGTCCAAACTCTAGCTCATCCAAACTTACGCATCAAAAATAAACTCCGAACCTTAACAGGTTTTCTTCAGAGATTGATGAAATCCTTACGCCACCAAAGCTCACTTGAGACGGTAATAGGTCTACAGTCTCGACAGATACACTTCCAACCTCAAATATTCAAACTCCAACCATTGGTAGCCATATTACACACACTACTACCCTATCTACCTTTATAACTTATATTGGAAAACCCGGACAGGTAACCCAACAAATATAAATATATTTATATATCAAAATTACAAATACGCTCTCTCAAGACAGAAATCACTCAAGAGCCTAGGTATTCACTCAACCTAGTGCTCTGATACCAATTGTGATGACCCGGGTTTCTGACCACAGAAATCTGTATCATCTTGAAGAAAGAAAGGGATGAGAAAATAGAAAAGATAGAGAAGAAAGAATAACAACATCAGAATCTCACAGCGGAATGGAACAAAATATAATAGATCACATAACTATTACATAGTTTTACATATATCAGAGTTATACAGATCATACAACACATACTAGACAGTTATAAACACATGTCTAGTTAATACTACTCAATATACAATACAACACAGAGATACCAACACAACGGAATACTATATATATACACAATGCCGAAGCCTCCTGCTCCATTGCTCCTCCAGAAGTTGTCAACTCTAACCTGAATCCCTTGGCTACTGGTAAAAATTTGAATACCCGAGAGTTTAGGAAAAACAGAAATAAACTCCGGGTCAAACATGGGTCTGGTATAAGTAACAGGTTAAAGTTGCTTAACTTTGAAAATTATTTGAAAACAAAAGGTATCACGTAAGACTTTTCACAAATAAACATGGTAAGTTTTTACCTTACGCTAACCAAATCATTTAATAGGAAATTCTGTGATATTATAATAGCGTCTAGGGTTTTCAAGTAAATATGAAATAGCCGAAATTGTTACATTATTAAATTCCAGCTACTAGCCACAAAAGTGGGTAATACAATCAAAATCGTGGGCACTTATTGGATTTTGGATTCCATACAATGGCAGGGCTACTGGGGTACCGCCATCACAGTACGTGGCCTAGATCAACGTACCGAGGAGTATGCCCGCTCCCCTGCAACACAAGGCCGGAACCATTCCTTACTGAACAGTCCCGAACAAGATAATCCCGGCAGTTGGAGCTCAAAACTGCCCACACATCCGAAATAAAAGGGACATCTAGACAGGGGAAAATCTCATCCTGCTTGGGCATGACCCACCTAACCTTGCTGCACCTCCCCTGTTTTAGCCATTCCCGGTTGATGAGGCTTGAGGCTGCGATTACCTTTAGAGAACACATCTCTTAGAATGCTCATTGCCCACTTGACGATGTTCTGAAAGCATTCAATCCATACAAGTTCGTTCCGGGTTCGAACGAAACCGAAGGCATTATCTCGTTACACTCATTTTGGAATCACCCTCAGAGTTAACGACGATAACCCTTGCACTCTGAATCTTCACTTGAGAATTCACGACCTAACGTTTAATTTGGATCGATGTGGTTTTCGGAGGTCCAAATATGGAAACCAGATCCCGGTCTCATCGAAATCCAAACGCCATCTTTCAGGTCCAAGTTGTTTTAAAGTTTAAAACAATTCAATTCGATTATCCATACACACACAGGTAGATAATTTCACAATATCGTAATAGATAATCATCATCATCATAAACAGATAATCTATATTATCATCACAACAGATAATCCTTATTATCATCCAACAGATAATCCATATTATCTATATACTTAAATCAAAGCATACATTTCACATGGCATTCACTAATCTCATGTTTGAGATCTCAATCCATTCAAGGTAAACAATATCATCAATCCATATATAAGCAATCATATCAGCTATAATTAATTTAAAATGAATTAAATTAATTATTGCATCTCTAATTAATTTAAAGTAAATTAAATTAATTAGTTCACCAATATAAATCTTGCTTATATAACTATTAGCCAATTTCCAATCAATTAATTTCTCATCATCCAATTGTTCGATTTAATTAATCATCCTTGATTAATTAACCTTTGATTACATTTAAGTAATTATCCTTTAATTATTTCTCTAATTAGTTATCCTTAACCAAACACAGTAGCTAACCCTTAATTACTTATTAAATTGATTAACTATAATTAATTACTTAAATCTTTAATTAATTTCTCTTTAGTTACTTATTATAGGTTACTTGATCTTAATTGATCAATCCTTAAATTCATCATTAATTATATTTATAAATGATTTCTAATCCATCTTAATTAATTATCCTTTTAAATCAATTACCTTAAGTAATTAATCTCAATTAAATCACATTTATTAAATACCCCTGATTAATACCATTCAGTAATTAACTACCCTTTAATTACTCCATCAAATAAATAAATTACTCCTTAATTAATTTGCTTTAAATTAATCCGTTGATTAATTATGCAAAGTAATTGTATTCCAAATTACTTTTATATTATTAATCATCCTCAGTTAATTGCATCCAGTAATTATCATTAGTTACTTTCCTAAGTAATTATACTTATCACACCCTCAAATGGTTATTTAAATTAATTAAACTTAATTAATTAACTTAAACAATTTACAATTGATTATCTTTAGCTTAATTAATCTAATTACTTATTAAAATTAATCACATCAATCAATTATTAAATAATCCTTAGTTAATGACCTTAATTAACTATTAACAATTCTTTAGTTACTTCTCTAAAGTAATTAACTAAGATTCATCATTATTAATTACAAATTAATTTTATCTTTAATAACTCATTAATTAATCCAATATTATTTAATTAAGTAAGTGTTAACTATAACTTAATTAATCCTTAATTATTTAGTTAATTAATTACAAATCATTAATTTGAATATTAAAACCCTATTTAATTAATGATCCTTAATTATCAATTTATTTATCCTAAATTAATTAGCTTAAACCTTAATTAACTAATTTAAACTCTTAATTACTAAATTAGTTAATTAAAATCAATAATTATCCATTTAATTAATTTAATAATTACAAATCATTAAATCTTAAATTATAAAAACAATTTTGTTATTTATGATCAAATTATCATTGACAAGGTAATTAAAACAATTTAATTTCAAATTTTGCTTTTAAATTTCATTTTAAATTTAAGATTTAAAATATAAAACAATTTAACTTTAACAAAGTTTAAAAACAATTTCAAAACCCTTTTTATTTCACAAGTTAAAGAATTATTTACCTTATATTAGAAGTTTAAAGGATTTTTAAAACTCAATTTCATTTTAAATTCAAATCAATTTAAAAATTCACTTTATCATTCAAACTGTTTAAAAACAATTTAAAATCTTCTTTTATTTCAAAACTAAGATTCAAATTTAGATTAGAATCAGATTTAAACTTAGGTTTAAATCTCTAGTTTATTTAAAGCTTTACTTCTAAATACAAACTATTTAAACCCCTTTTAAAGTGGTTACAAATAATTTAAAATTTTAAAACTTTATTTTATTTTAAACTGAAATTCAAACTTCATTTGAATCCAAACTTATCTTTGATTTAAATACCTATTTTAAATACCTATTTTAAATATCTATTTCTCATTTTAAAACCCAGGTTTAAAGAAATTTTAGACCTGTTACTAACTTACCTAGGCCCCCTACATTTTACTTCGAGTCAAATTTGAACATACTTGAATAAAACCCTCAACAACTCGAGTAAACACTCGAGTCCCATTTCCTGCCCAAAACAAAAAAAACCCACTGCATCCACCAATGAACACCATGCACATGCACGTTACCGCTGGCCATCTCCGATCATCAGTGATGATCTTCCCACACCCAAAATCACCCAAACACCCTAACTCGATCATTAGATCAAACTCTCCAACTCGAAAACAAATTCGAATGTTCAAATAACAAGAACCAGAACCTGGAAACACAAGAGAAAACACCCCCGCAACCTGGCAACGACTCGTTCTCGCCGCACCAACCACCAGAATATCGGCTACTCCGGCCACGACTTCGCTTACGCCCAACCTTCCATCTCTCAAAACCTCAAAACACTCGATCAACAGTCGAAGCCGCGATGGATCGTTTACTGACCATTACTAAAACTAGGGTTTCATAAAAGAAACCACCACCGCTACCTCCACCAAACTCTGATCTATCCCCAGCCAATTTTCCTTGATTCACCGATAAGCCTTCCATCATCATCTAAGATCCCGACCATTCCAACCTCTTGGATCACCAGAAAACCCCCAAAGTCCCATTCCAGTTCATTTCCAGTTCTCCCAGAACTACTCCTTTATTCCCAATTAAAAATTTATGATTCTAGTGTTAAAAATCATGTTGTAGTTGTTATTTTCAATTTATAATACTGAATTCATAAATTACAAAGTTTGGGTTTTCACTTTGTTTAACATACTCTGTTGTTTTTATATTTCCAGTGACAAACAACATTATTTAACTTCCTCAGATTTTTAAACATAAAATTGGGTTAATCAAACAATATTAGTTTGACAAGCAGGTTCTAACCAGAATTTGGATCATGTGGAAGGGATTTTGAATAAAAACATGAACCTGGGAATCAAGACAGAGCTCAAAACGTAAGCACGGTATGCACACACATATATGCACAGAGACATACTTATATATTTACATCACAAACATATTATTTCAGAAATGAGTATGCAACATAATTTTTAACTTAAATTATTTAAATTTGTAATGTTACTCACAGATTCGAAGAATGAAGACAGAGCTTTGCAAACTGTTTGAACTTCTGAAATTGTAAAATATTTTTGCATTGATCTTCCTCTTTTAAAACTCCTTGCTTTTGTTTAGTTGTATGGTGTTGTTTATGGATATGCTTTTCTTTTCTTGCTTTCTGGTTTTCTAAGTTATGAAAGAAAATGAAACAAAGAGTATTGCCTATATAGGCTATTTTAGTTTGTTCAAAGATATTTCTTTACTTTTGTTTTATCAGGCAAGATTATTCAAAAGGAGGCTGAATTAATTTTTTTTACACAATTCGAATTGACCTCATTGTTTGCTGAGATGAAAGCATTAAATGCTTCAGTACTTTATGTTTCATGTTTACCCATTTTGTATATGTAGATGTTTCTTTCTTTTGCTTGTCTGGTTTGTGTGTGGGGATCTTTTTATTTTACTTTGTTTATATTTTGCCTTGCATACTATTTCAGGTTTCATACATATTACTTTGCCAGTTTATGATTTATTTTATTTTCTTTTGTCTTATTCCTTAGCTTGTTCTAGCATACAAAACTTCACAGGCATATACATATGTCTTTTTTTTTAACCCATTGCTCTTTTACTTGCCTGCATATTATTTTACATATATGTTACTTGCCTTGCTTACTTTATTTTATTTTACAGGTTACAAATATTTACAAGCCTGGTTTTGCTTTATTTTTATATGAAGTTGTTTAAGTCATTTGTTTTGGATTGTTTCTTAATTTATATTCATATACTCTTTATAATTAAACAATTTACAAATTTACCTTCCTTTTTATTTGGGACTTAAACTATCCAATACTTAATTCACTTATTGTTTTTTTCCCTTATGTTATTATCATACATTTGATTTATGTTTGTGTTTAATATATTTAAGATTTTTTTTTATTTTAAACATATTTGAAAGATGTTATTTCAAATTTACAAATCCTAGCTTTCCTATCAAAATACACATATATAAATAAATTTAAGATAACAATTTTTATTTATATTAAAAATCCATTTGTAAAAATATTACATTATCAATATAGTTTAAATATAACTCATTATTGAATTAAAATAATTCATAAAAGAATTTGTCTCTTATTTAATAAATTACTTATTTTATCAGCTACATTTAAAAAGAACAAAACAACTCTTTTTGTTTAAATTTAAATCTAGGCTAGAATTATTTTTAAACAAATTAACCTTTATCCTAAGTATCTTAAAATCATATGGTTATTTACTAGCATAATATTAATTTAATTCAAATTTAAAAATTACTAAAAATATTAGAATTAGAAGATATGACTTTATTTATTAAATTAAAAACAAAGTTTATCTATTTATAATATATACAACTATGTATACATTACAAATAGAAAATAATTTATTAGCCTTTAAAGATAAATTATCAGTTTAAATATTTATTTTAAATAAGATTATTAAATCTAATTCAAATTCATTATTAACATTATTGTCAAATCAATTAAATTTTGACATCAATTATTAAATTGTTGTTGTCAAAATTTCCGGGATATCATAGTCATATTGAGTGTAGTATGTCAATAATAAATTCAAGTTAAGAATCTTTAAGTTGGAAATATTCCAAACAAAAGACCGTGGCTTATTCAATGAAAAATGGCTATGTACATAACCTTGAATATTTTCGTAATAAAAATAATGTATATAAAATTATAAGTGCACAAATTCATAATTCAGTAGATTCCAAATGTTGAGAAGTTACATCTTAATAATGTTGCAATATAGTTCATAACAGAACTTAGAGCTCACTAGAAGTCGAGAGACATACTCCGAATTGTTCCACGTGATAAAACAATTTATCACCATTAGAGAGAGTTGATTGATAGAGTAGATAAAAAACATAATAGCATACTCATTCATATAGGGACTGACCCAATTGGTTTTGAGAAAACCGATTGGAGAAGTTGGAATAAGATTCCATAATTGACCCTAAGTGCGGTTACGTACTGATAGTTTTTGGATAACTATGGAATGACTCACTCGGTAGTCTTATGTAGGTTAATATAACTAAGGTCAAGCAGAGCATATCGATGTGACTAATTTACATAGTTCTTTCGACTTGAAAATATGTCGATCTTCAATATGGAAGCTCAGTTTTGAATACTGCTAAATCGTGGCGCGACGTCCATCGAATGACTATACTTGGATCGAATGAAAGCATTGGAAGTGAAACAATATTCAAGAGAGGATTCATCTCCTTGGTTATATAAGGTTAGTATCACGATCAACTGATGTCAACTAAAGTCAAAGTCTCTGGCCAGAGCGGTCCGGTTAACAATAATTGTTACTATTGAAAAATTGAATGTGGACGATATTGAAATTTTGACCATTACCAAATTTCATAAATCTTAATGTGATGTAGTTTTGACGAGGAGAATTGGTGTAAATAATTGTCACTATGAGGTACTGCTTATAATAAGTAAAATTGGATTTTACCAGAAGACGTGTAAGCGATAAATTTAGCCAAAATGTCGTACCACCTACTAAGTGACGTGTGAATATTAATATTCGCATAGTTCGATATTAATCGCTGAATGAATTTACACATTTGAGTCGCACAACCGTAATAATGAATACTCTGAATGAATCACATGATTTAATTAATTTATAGATTGGTGTAAATTAATTAATATTTATGAAATATTTTCTATTAAACTTCGTTTTATTTGTTTGAATTAGTACTTAGTAAAGTGCATCTATAAAAGTTATAATTGCGCGTATTGATATTCGATATGAATAAAATATTTAAATTGGATTTAAATAGATTAATTGCTAAGTGTTTTTTTGATTTTTTTCATTGAGGCACACATGCATGATGAAAAAAGGGATAGGTTTCAAATGTGATTTGAAATTCTAAATGAGGAATTAAAAAAAGGAAAATAAATCTCCTTCTTATGAATCACTTAAATATCATTTATGAAATGAACTTTGTCCTTTTCTCTTTATTTTATTTTGCCGAATATACAAAGAGAATGAAAGATGATTTGGTTATTTAATTTTGAAATTAAATAAGGAGGGTTTTAAAGGAGGAAACTGAAAAGGTTTTATTGTTTCCTTTTGAAGCATATTATCTCTCTCATCCTTATTCATATTTTTTTATAGATAGACAATTTTTCCTTCTTTCTTTCTTAAGCTCTCCTCTCCTTTAGTAGCCTCCGTGAAAATAAAAAAATTCATAAAATAAATATAAACTAAGAAATAAATTCTAGGTGGTTCTTGTCTCTTGATCCTTGTAACATCTAGAAGCCGATTTCTAAATCTAGGAGATTTGATTCATCGTTCAAGGTACGATTCATTGGCTACATCTAAAGGAAAAATTCAATGTTTCGAGGTGTACTTCATCGCTTTGGAACTAAGGTATGCTCTTATTATTCTAATAATTTTGATATAATGTTTTAATGAACAAAATTGAATATCATAATTTGTATGTGTATAATATTGTCTCATTTGATATCAAAATGGTTTATGTATTTCGAATTGTTTATTATATGAATTGATTGGTTTTTTTATTTAGATAAATCAAAACTGAAACTTGTATATGATTAGATATTATTTTTATTTTAGATCTATGTTTAAACATTTAAATCAAAGTGTAATTCTTTATATTTGAATGTTTATATGTTCTTATTGTCTGCATTTGTACTATAATAGAAACTTACATATGATTGAATGATATTTTAACAATAAATTTCTAAATTTGTTACTCTGTTTGACATCATAATTATCTTTCTTTAACCATTCAAAGGATTTTAACATATTTCTTAGTTCATTATATATCATATTTTGTTTTATAATAAAAATGAAAAAAAATTGTTTATCCATATATGTTGAATCTCCTTAGATTTGAAAGTTTATTATTTCTTATTATCTACATCATATTATAATTGAGACCCATACATGATTGAATGGTGTTTTGATAATAATTGATTAAAATTTTAAACTGGTTACCCTATTTTGACATGACTAATATCTTTCTGTAACTATTCAAAGGATTGTTAATATATTGCTCAGTTTAGTATATTTCACTTTTGTTTTTAAAAAATACATTTTTTGTATAGATTGAATCTCCGATTTAATTGTATACATATACATTTTGTTAACTAATTTAAGTTTACATAAGTTCACAAATACATAAGAAAATTTAAATGTAATATGGTTTATCTTGAATTAATTAAGAAGTTTTGGGTTAATCTTTATATACCAATAATTACATTTATATGTATATGTACATATAAAACTTAATGTTTATATTTCAAATTGTATAATTTGAATACTTTATTAATATCAAACAATTTTAAATAGGGCAGTAGCATATACATATGAATTATTGTTGGCTATTCTTATTCTTATGTCATAATGATTCATTGATTGCTAATTGAATGCTGCATAAATCAAGTTTGTCAAAAAGGGAAATATGAATCAATCATCTTTGTCACCTTTTATTTCTTTTCTTTTTGTCCCTTATGTGATTGCCTTTAAACTTATTCTTATTTATTCATATATATCATGTTATATTTGCCTTATGTTTAACTGTTCTATCACACAATTAAAGAATGAATATATTTGATATATTCAAACCTTATTTTTATGTCCCATTCTTATTTGTTTTAGTACCAAGTTAATAAAATAAAATATGGTATTAAACAAAATAATGATTTTAATTAAAAAAAAATTAGATAAGATCTAAATACGTTTAGACTTCATATGCCCATTAAAGATTCAAAATGGCTAATATTGTTGAAATTCGTCCATTTCTTCCGTTGCGGGTTGGCTCAGTTCCTTCACTATGGACAAAATGAGTGCCACTTATTTGTTTTGGAGATGCAGCGATTCATCTTCCAGATAGAATGATGAAACAATTTAGTTTTACACAGCATCTGCCAGAAGCAGCTCCTCACTACCTCATCGACAACTCAACCAGAGAGTATGAGATGGCGATTGAGACATGGAATCATCGTCATATGCATACACAACAAGAATGAGACCTCGCACTATCGAACGAGGATTATTATACATGGTACTGGTACATCACTCGATGCTATATTCTTCATGCCATAGAAAATCCTGTTGAGGTAGAGCAGCCTACTGAGGTAGACATGCATACCCCGAGAGCTATACTAGAGAGAAATATGGTACGTGTTAATTGCTATTAATTGACTTAAGAGGAAAGTAGTCATATTTAGTTTGCATATGTGTTAATTGCTACTATTTGGTAGGTGGATGGCATTTATCATGTTGTGGAGTTGGTTGATGGGCTACAGGGAGTGGTGCTGGAGTGTACGAAGGAAAAATGCTTTAGTGTGAAGCGTATATTACAATATATTCTGCGGAAGAACAAGCTAGCTAGACCTGCACCGCCTCCTCCTCCCCCACCTCCTCCTCCTCTTGCACTCATTAAAGCACCTCTTGAATTGATTCCTCCGCCTCTTATGACACAAGAACGTAAAAGCCGAAAGGGAAGGATAATGGTCCTTTATCTTCTCAACTTACGCAATTCGAACACAGGACTTCACAGCCATAGGGGTCCAACCAAGAAAACAAGGATTCTTCACCAGACGAGGTTCTGTTAGCATTTAGGAAGTAAAAAAATCTCCTCTAGCGGGTAAGAGGTTGCGGTAAAGCGTTGTTGTGGTATGTTGTTAGTTGGATGTTTAGATTGGACTTTGATCTATAATGTTGGTTGAATATTTTGATTTGTGGCGTTGGTTGAATATTTTGGTTTTGTATGATTTCGATCGTTTGATTGTTTGTGTAATGTTTATGTGATCGTTGGTTTATATATGTGATGTTAAAGTTAGAATGTCGGAATTTGAACGTTTGTAATTTTTTTTGGTGGATGGTATATGTTGTATTATGTTCGACAGGTTTTTGTTTTGAAACTTGTAAGCCATACCTGTGGCACTATTTGAAATTGTACCAATTGGCGCATTTTTAAATAGCTTCTAGGTATGGCTTACAGATTTCAAAACAGAAACCCTTCCTTCATTCTCCTTTCATTTCACACTTTACCAAACTCAGCACAAAAAACCCCAAAACCCCAATTACATTCCTTTCCACAATTCTACATCATCCCTTACCAAAATTGTGATTTTTTCTGGATTTTCTAGATAATCAAAGGTGACTTCTACGTTTAAACCAATTTTCACTTTAATTGCTTTTCACTTTCTTTGCATTTCTTAAAACCAATTTTTGTTAAGTACTACTATAAATGGATCAATGGAAAAGTGATGACGAGACTTTAATGATATGCATAAATGCTTTTGAATCCAATGCAAATGTGGCGGATGCTGAAGTCAATCATCAAAGGCCGAGTAAAGAAGTTCACAACAAAGCGAGAGAGGTTTTTGAATAACCTGATCGTGTACCTAGCGAGAAGCAAACACATTTCGTCGCAATACATGGCGGTAGGTGGAAAAATCAAGGTAAAGCACTTTCTATTGGATAGCCCCCCTCACATAAATTTTGTCACTGTAATAGCAGGTGTGAAGTGATTGTCGAAAAAATGAAATCAACGCAGGCCGTAGGTACTACGTATATGCATGGTATACGTTGAGTAGACAACTGCCTAGATTGTTTAGTTATTGCAGTTATACCAAGTGGATTGATCCTCCAATGTGTCGTGGAGGGCATGAGTATGCACTTGAGATGCAGGAAGAAAATTCACGTTTGAAAAAGGTGAATTATCGACTAACAGAAAAATACTCAAACCTACAGTCAAGACTCTCGAGGTATCCTAATGAGTAATGTATAGTGTTTGGTTATATATTGTATCATAAGTTGATTTGTATGTTGTCGTAGGTTGTGTTGTATCGTAAATTGTATTGTATGTTATCTATCACTGGTTGTGTTGTATCGTACATTGTTGTGTTATTATGTTGTATCGTAGGTTGTGTTGTATAAGTAATTCATGTTGATATATATTATTGATTAGTAATTTGGTGTCCTTACAACACAAACACAAACATGAAAATTATCAACAATAACATATGCTAAAGTACAACAATTCTTTTATAAAACACAAACAAATAGAGAGTTACTAAAAACAATACTAAAAAATAAGTTGCTGAAGTGCAACGACTCCTCTTATGACCAAGAACTCCACACATATTGCACCTATTTGCTTGCGGACGCTGCATCACATCCATGGTCCCTTTAATTTGTATCGACCTTGGCCTTCCGACTGCTCTATGCGCAGTTGGTGGGAAAACCAATGGACCTTCTTGTACACTCCAATAATGTTTGTCATGAACGGGATGAAATTCTGGTGTGTAAGCGACCAAGTATTCTGAATCGAGTACCAAAGCGAGGTGAAACCATGATAAGCTCTGTTTGTAACATTGGCAACTGATGAACAAGCAACCATAATATGCACGCAAGGAAGCTATTGTAGTAAAGGGACGTTACATGTTCAAGAACAAGTGTTACCATCAATTATAACTTTGAACTTATCACCAAAGTAGTGAATTACTTGCCACTCGGTTTGGCTAAAGCGGATTATTTTACAGCGCCTTGATTCACTTGCTCTCTAAGCTATCTTTACTTCCCACTTTGGAGTTAATCGACAGGTCGAAGCCTTAGCAAGCTCTCTTCATTGACAGAAATAATCCACTGATCGAAAGAAGGTATGAGCAACCAAAGCTTTAAAAAGTAGTAATCTTGCACCTCTGAGTACACCATTAAAGCTTTCAGACACATTCGTGGTCATTACATGAAATCCTCCACTATCCTCCTTACACAAAGCCCGGTACTCCTCCTTCCCGCTAGACTTCTCTCAATCCAATTGTGAGCTCTAATACTGGTGGTCTTAATTTCCACCCTAACTTTCAAATACTCAACCTCCTCTGAAGCACATGTGATGCAGCACACCATGGTAAATCGCTCATCGTCTTGAGTCGCTCACATGTTATAAGCGACCTAGTGAATCATGGGAACTGGTCCAGCGAGCTAAACCATTCAGTACGTATTACTTTAAGTCGCGAGCGACCTAGCTACTTGCGACCTAAAGAGATACAAATAAAGGAAGATACTGTGAAGCGAGATATGTTACTTTCCCTTAGGTCGCTACGAAGCAGCGAACTACGATCTACCAGGAGGAGCGACCTAGCGAGCAAACCAAATAAGCCAAACCAATACTGTCACATTACTGTAGATTGCCAGCGACCTACGACCTAGCGTGTTAGGTCGCGTATATCGCTCGGTGTCTTATGTCGCTCAAATGTTAGGTCGGGTGAAGAAGATCCAGTTGCTGAGAAGTACTAGGTCGTATGCCGCTTGTCTATACTGAGTCGCATGATGTTGTAGTGTGTTAACTCGTGTTGATGTTATGTCGCGTGAGTGTTGTAACTTGTATAAGTCGCCAATGTTAGGTCGATGTTGTTTTTCCTTAGGCCGTTTATTGTAAATCGTGGGTCTGTTAGGTCGTTAACGACTTATGTTAGGTCGTGGGGGCTGTGTTGGGTGTTGTAAATTTTCCTATAAATAATGGTGAAGGGTCATTTGTAAAGTTGGTTGATTTTGAATTAAACTTTGTTCGAGTGCTTTGTGCCTCTTTGAAATTGAAAGTTGAGCGTTGTCTCCTTTCTCCATTTTCGGTTATTCGAGTGCGCTCGAATCAACGGATTTGAAGCCGATTCACGGAATCTCGTGCATGAGATCAACGTAGAAGAATCGTAGATCTTTTAACACGGTATCGTGCGCGATGAACGTGTTGGAGATAGCTAGAATCCAATATCTCTTAATATCAACGGATTTAGGCATTTGGTATCACTAATTCATCGATTTATATTACTTCATTTAATCGTTCATCGATTAGTTTGACATGAAATCCACATTTCGTCGTCATCCGTTAAATCCGCTGCGTCAGTTTTTAGTATCAGAGCTAGACTTAGCCAATCATAGCTAAGCCGAGCCTATTGGGAGCAAAGAAGAAATTTTGGAGTTGTGCATCACTTTGTTTGATTAAGGCCGAGAGTTGGAGTTCAGTTCAAGCCGAGTTAAAGCTAAGTGCAGATCCGAGCTAAGTCCAGGCCGAGAGTTAAGAACTTGCAAAGCCGAGCCGAGCTAAGTTTAAATTGAGTCAAAGTAGTTTGAAGATTGTATTTGTTGAAGTTCTACAATGCCGCCGAGAAGAGCTAATCGATTTCAGAATGTTGAAGATGTGTATCGTAGATAAGAAGCTGAGCAAATGGAACAACGAATCAATGAAAAGTTTGATGAAGGTATTGGGAAGTTAGAGAAATTGATGAATGACCTGAATCAAAGTCAAAGGAGAAGGTCACCAATCTCGAACCATGGAGGAAATAGAGTTTCGCCATCGGTTACGGAAGCGAGGAGGGTGTCACCACAATCTTATCGAGAAAGAAGAGAATCATCATTTTTAATAAGATGAGATCACCATGAGTAAAAGAATGAAGAGAGAAGAACTCCACGTGAGTTTGGAGAAAAGCTATATCGTGACGATGAAAGATATAGTAGAAGAGATATGCATGATCGTAGAGATGTGGATGGACGATATAGATATCGAAGTACATTTGACTATGATGAGGATGGTGATAGAGGAAGTATTCATTATCGAGATCGAGACCAAGTGCGAAATCCATATCGGGATGTAGAAGATGATCGTCGATGGGAGTCGGGGATGAAGATGGAAATTCCAGAATTCAAGGGTGGTATGATAGCAGAAGAATTTTTGGATTGGTTATCAAATGTTGAAGAAATTTTTGACTTCAAGGAAGTTCCCGAGCATCGAAGAGTTAAGTTAGTTGCTACACGGTTAAGGGGAAGAGCATTGGCATGGTGGCAGCAAACTAAACTTACACGGGAAAGGATGGGAAAGTCAAAGATTGTCTCATGGGAGAAGATGAAGAAGTTGATGAAGGCTACTTTTTTGCCTTATAATTATCAGTCTCTTATGTATCAGCGCTTACAGAATTTAAGACAGGGAACGAAGTCGGTGAATGATTATGCGGATGAATTTTATCAATTGATTGCAAGGAATGATATCATGGAGACAGAGGAACAATTGACAGCTAGATTTGTTGGAGGGTTGAGAATGTAGATTCAGGATATGGTGAATATGTTTGATCCAAGATCTGTGGCTGAAGCACACCAGAAGGCTCTAGCTTGGGAGAAGTAAGGTAGAAGAGGAGGTGGTGTGTTTACAAATTCCAATAATCAAGTGAAAGGGACTAGTAGCAATACGAATGTTTCCAAGGCTGTTAATAAACCCGTTGTTAGTGAAGTTGCTAAGACCAAGGTCAATAGTGGTATCAAATGCTTTAATTGTCAGGAGTTTGGTCACAAGAGCAATGAATGTCTGAAGCCTAAGAAGCGAGCGATGATTGCTGAGGTTGAGGATGAAGATGCAGAAGTAGAATGTTCTAATTCACCACAAGCCGAGGAGGAAGAAGAAGTGTCGGGAAATGAAGGGTGTAACTTAATGATGAGAAGATCATGCTTGATGCCAAAACAGGAAGAGGAGACTAGTTGGTTGAGCAGTAATATCTTTCAGTCGATGTGCACTATTCTGGGAAAGGTTTGCAAGTTTGTCATTGATGCAGGAAGCTGTGATAACATCATTTCTTCAGAAGCTGTAAAAAAGTTGGCGTTAAAGACAGAGAAGCATCCAAAACCCTACAAATTAGCTTGGTTGAGGAAAGGAGGAGAAGTGAAGGTTAGTCGGAGAGCTCATGTAACTTTTTCCATTGGAAAGAAGTACAAAGATGATATCTGGTGTGATGTTGTGGATATGGACGTATGTCATTTTCTGTTGGGAAGACCATGGCAGTACGATAGAGCTGTGCAACATGATGGGAGAACTAACTATTATAGTTTCATGTTCGATGGCACCAAAATCACTTTAGTTTCTAAAAAGCGACAACAAGAAGAAAGCAAGTTGGAGGAGATTGAGGGAGATTGAGGAACTGAAAACTCTGTTATCTTTGAAGGAATTTGTGAAGGAAGTGGAGGATGAGCCTGAAGTGTTTTTGTTGATCGGACGTGAAAGTAGTGAAGATGTTGAAATTCCAGAGGAAGTCAAATCAGTGTTGGAGGAATTTGAAGATGTGTTTCCTGAAGAGTTGCCAAAAGAATTATCACCGTTGAGAGACATACAACATAGATTGATCTTGTTCCAGGAGCAGTGTTACCACATAGACCACATTACAGAATGAGTCCGAAGGAACACGAGAAGTTGAGAAGGCAGGTGGAAGAGTTGCTTGAACAAGGACGCGTACAAGAAAGTTTAAGTCCTTGTGCAGTACCAGCCTTGTTAGTGCCAAAGAAGGATGGAACATGGAGGATGTGTACAGATAGTAGGGCGTCAACAAAATAACTGTCAGATACAGGTTTCCGATGCCAAGACTTGATGATCTGTAGGATCAAATCAGTGGAGCTGTTATCTTTTCGAAGATTGATCTTAACGGTGGTTATCATCAGATCCGAATTAGACCAGGGAACAAGTGGAAGACAACATTCAAGACACGGGAAGGGTTGTATGAATGGCTGGTTATGCCGTTTGGTCTTTCGAATGCACCTAGTACATTTATGCGGGTGATGAATCAGATCTTTAGACCATTTATTGGGAAGTTCGTGGTGGTATACTTTGATGATATATTGATATATAGTGGAAGCACGAAGGAACATCTACAGCATTTGCGAAAAGTGTTGATGATATTTCGACAGGAGCAATTATATGCTGCAACGAAGAAATGCGTGCTCATGACGCATAGTTTTTTATTTTTGGGGTATGTTGTATCAGAAGGAGGTATACAGGTGGATCAGAATAAAGTTGAAGCAATCAGAAATTGGCCGCAACCCAGGACGATAACAGAAGTTAGAAGTTTTCACGGTTTAACATCATTCTACCGAAGATTTATTCCACATTTCAGTAGCGTGACGGCACTGGTTACTGATTGTATAAAGGGGAAGCAATTTTCATGGTCAGAGGAAGCAGGATTTGCTTTTGAGCGGATCAAGGAACTTTTGACGTCAGCGCCCATTCTAGTATTACCAGACTTTCAATTGTTATTTGAGCTACATACTGATGCATCTAAGGTTGGAATTGGAGGGGTGTTAAGTCAGAGGGGCCGTCCTATTGCTTATTTTAGTAAGAAGCTATCGGGAGCCAAGATGAGATATAATACTTATGATGTAGAATTTTACGCTGTTGTGCAAGCTGTGAAGCATTGGAGACACTATTTATTCCATAAAGAATTTGTTTTATATACTGATCATGAAGCGTTGAAGCATTTGCAAGGGCAGGACAAGATTACATCTGGGCATGCCTCGTGGATCGCATACTTACAACAGTTTACATTTGTTGTGAAACAAAAATCGGGAGTTACAAACCGTGTGGCAGATGCATTGAGTAGAAGGAATCATTTGTTGACCACAATGAGGGTTGAAGTGACAGGGTTTGATATACTTCCAGAATTGTTTGTTGAAGATCCTTACTTTGCGAAGATTGTAGATGAAGTCAAGAAGGGGAAGACAGATGAGTTTGTTTTGGTGGATGGTTTTCTCTTCAAAGGAAATCAATTATGTATACCAGAGGGCAGTTTGCGAATGAAGATTTTGAAAGAATTGCATGAAGAAGGTCATGTGGGAAGAGATCGTACTTTACAGTTGATTTCTCAATCATACTTTTGGCCTTCCATGAGGAAAGAAGTTGAGAGATTTGTGGAGAGATGTCACATATGTCAAGTTTCCAAAGGGACAGCTACGAACGCTGGATTATATATGCCATTACCCGTACCTACTAGACCATGGGTTGATATTAGCATGGACTTTGTGTTGGGTTTGCCAAGAACTCAGCGAGGACATGATTCTATATATGTTGTGGTGGATAGATTTTCGAAGATGGCACATTTCATAGCTTGTAAAAAGACCGCTGATGTAGTCCGTGTTGCTCAATTATTCTTTAAAGAGGTTTATCAGCTACATGGGCTACCCAAAACCATTGTTTCTGACCGAGATACTCATTTTCTAAGTCATTTTTGGTCGAGTCTGTGGAAGATGGTTGAGACGAAGCTGAATTTCAGTAGCGCCTATCATCCACAAACAAATGGGCAAACGGAAGTGGTGACTAGATCATTGAGAAACTTGTTGAGATGCCTTGTGAAAGATAATTTGAAGAGCTGGGATATGAAGTTATGTCAGGCGGAATTTGCACATAACCATGCGGTTAATCGAAGTACTGGATTCAGTCCATTTCAAGTTGTATATTCAGCAATTCTAGAGGGACCATTAGATTTGACGACCGTGCCATATCAGAAGGGAGTTGTTAAGCGAGCTTGTGATTTTATGACTGAGTTGCAGGAGTGTCATAGAAAAGTTCATGAAAGATTGCTTAAGTCAAATGAGAAGTATAAACAACTTGCAGATAAGAAACGAAGGAGTGTAGAATTCAAAGAAGGTGATTTGGTTTACGCAGTGTTGACGAAAGATCGTTTTCCAGTTGGAACATACAACAAGTTGAAAGCTCGAAAGATTGGCCCAGTAAAAATCTTGAAGAAGATCAATGATAATGCATATCAGTTGAGGTTACCGGATCATATTCACACTGCAGATGTTTTTAACGTCAAATACTTGATTCCGTATCATGGGGATGAGCTTGTTGTGGAAGAGGAAGGTGCAAATTCGAGGTCGAATTCTTGTCAACCGGGAGAGGATGATGCAACGCACCATGGTAAATCGCTCATCATCTTGAGTCGCTCACATGTTATAAGCGACCTAGTGAATCATGGGAACCGGTCCAGCGAGCTAAACCATTCAGTACGTTTTACTTTAAGTCGCGAGCGACCTAGCTACTTGCGACCTAAGGAGATACAAAGAAAGGAAGATACTGTGAAGCGAGATATGTTACTTTCCCTTAGGTCGCTACGAAGCAGCGAACTACGATCTACCAGGAGGAGCGACCTAGTGAGCAAACCAAACAAGCCAAACTAATACTGTCACATTACTGTAGATTACCAGCGACCTACGACCTAGCGTGTTAGGTCGCGTATATCGCTCAGTGTCTCATGTCGCTCAAATGTTAGGTCGCGTGAAGAAGATCCAGTTGCTGAGAATTCCTAGGTCGTATGCCGCTTGTCTATACTGAGTCGCATGATGTTGTAGTGTGTTAACTCGTGTTGATGTTATGTCACGTGAGTGTTGTAACTTGTATAAGTCGCCAATGTTAGGTCGGTGTTGTTTGTCCTTAGGCCGTTTATTGTAAATCGTGGGTCTGTTAGGTCGTTAACGACTTATGTTAGGTCGTGGGGGCTGTGTTGGGTGTTGTAAATTTTCCTATAAATAGGGGTGAAGGGTCATTTGTAAAGTTGGTTGATTTTGAATGAAACTTTTTTGAGTGCTTTGTGCCTCTTTGAAATTGGAAGTTGAGCGTTGTCTCCTTTCTCCATTTTCGGTTATTCGAGTGCGCTCGAATCAACGGATTTGAAGCCGATTCACGGAATCTCGTGCACGAGATCAACGTAGAAGAATCGTAGATCTTTTAACATGGTATCATGTGCGATCAAGGTGTTGGAGATAGCTAGAATCCAGTATCTCTTGAGATCAACGGATTTGGGCATTTGGTACACTAATTCATCGATTCATATTGCTTCATCTAATCGTTCATCGATTAGTTTGACACGAAATCCACATTTCGTCGTCGTCCGTTAAATCCGCTTCGTCAACATGCCGCTGCTAGAATAAACTGGTCAAAAGTTTGTCTCTAAAGCCGGCAGCTTGAATGTTTGCTTTCCAATTTCTACCATAAAATTTATGCTTATGTGGTGATCTCCATTTGCTCTCCAATGCGGTCAGTATTCGTTTCATTCTATTGGAAATGAAAGTAATAAGTTGATTGTTAACACTATGAATAAACTGACGCATACAAGCAAAAAACCAACCCTAACTATCATTTGATTCGGCCTCAACAATCGCATAAGCAAAAGGATAAAGTTGACCATTCACATCAACTATAGTCGCAACAAGTAATGTACCTTTGTATTTGCGATATAGATATATTCCACTGATACAAAGCAAAGGTTGACAGTGCACAAATCCCTTGATAAGGACCAAAGGCCCAAAAAGCATGATCAAAGATATCAAACTCATTTGTTGTTAGATGTCCAACACTACCAGGATTCGTTCTAGTAATTTCAGCAAAATATTATCATAGGTTTGAATATGATTCTGCCCAATCACCATATATTCGTTCTATTGCCTTGTTTAGTGCACTCCATGCTTTCATATAACCGATTTTAATAAATAATTGTTCCTCAACTAATACATGCATAGTTCCAGTTGTTATGTTCAAATTCGATTTCATAAAAGGCATGATCTTTGAAACCAAAAAATTAGGTGTCTCTTGCTTAGGATTGGAGTTAACTATTGGGTTAACGCAGGTACGATCGCTCAGATATTTCTTAACAACCCACCGTCCAATTTGCAATTTTATAGAACCTATAGCATGAATTCTCCATTGATAGTTTGCATCGACATTGCAAATGACGGTGTATTTTTCTTTGTTAAACCTGATTGGCTTAAAAGAAACTGCACGTAAAATTGACCATTTACTAGGTTGTTGTAGAAATTTTGCTTTGGTCTCGAATACCATACCAACGTTGAAACTGTAAGGACACGATTCTTCGACTTTCGAAAATCGACATCAATACGTCCACTGTATCAATTGCCAAGCAATCGAACGTCGGAAAACCGAATTCTTAGGGTTTTAAGAAGAAGAAAAAGATAAAAGAAGAAAGAAAGAAGAAGCAACAGAAATAATAACAGAATCTCACAGTCGCAGCGGAACAACATATAATAGATAAATGAATAATCTTTAAATCAAAGAACGGTACATTTTATACATTACATCATCAGAGTAAATATACAGCACAGCATAATAATGGACAGTTATACAAACTTGTCCTTATAAGTGAATTCTACAGCGGAAAAGATAATATCATATACAAGTGGTACGCCTCGCCATCCAGCTCGCCTCTTGATCTTTATAGCACTCCTAAATCCAGAATAACCTGATAACCTAACTCTAGACTGCCCACCAATTTCCATACGGGCAGTCTAGAGTTAGGTTATCAGGTTATTCTGGATTTAGGAGTGCTATGGAGATCAGGCAAGGCGTACCACTTGTATATGATATTATCTTTTCCGCTGTAGAATTCACTTGTAAGGACAAGTTTGTATAACTGTCCATTATTTTGCTGTGCTGTATATTTACTCTGATGATGTAATGTATAAAATGTACTGTTCTTTGATTTAAAGATTATTCATTTATCTATTATATGTTATTCCGCTGTGACTGTGAGATTTTGTTATTGTTTCTGTTGCTTCTTCTTTCTTTCTTCTTCTATCTTTTTCTTCTTCTTAAAACCCTAAGAATTCGGTTTTTCGGCGTTCGATTGCTCGGCAATTGATACAGTGGACGTATTGATGTCGGTTTTCGGAAGTCGAAGAATCGGGTCCTTACAGAAACCGTTCTGAACAAAAGACGATGAGAATAGTTCTTCGTTGAATTATAGGTTTGCGAAGACGAATCTAGCCAACATTTGCGCCTTACACAAGTCATCATCCAACGGTATCTCCATTTTAGGTTCATCACTATCACCACTAGCATTGTCTTCGCCTCTAAAATCATAGTTTAGCGGATCATTGTTTATTTGCATGTTCTCGATCCACATTGTATCATTCTCCAATATAGATAAAACAATCATGCTATCAAGAGCAGGAACATTGTTTAATTGTCCATCTACATGTTCATCTATATCCATATCCTCATCGGATATATTTAGTTGCATGTTCTATTGTCCATTTGCATCTTGTGCCAGAAAGCTACGATATGAAAATATGGCATTTTAAGTATAGTTTTATATGCAACACAATTCATCATCATTGTCAAACTTAACTTACTTTTGGATTATATGGTGTAATCCAGAGGGTGTGGGCTACATAGGACAAGACCTATGAGTAGTAGATGGTCCAACACTATTTTTCGTCGGATGATGATGCAGAATGTAACTAAACATGATAATAATATTTAGTATCAAATTTAACACGATGAATAATATGTCGTTTAGGAAGAGTAGCAAGTAGGAGTTACCTTTGACTCATGCGTGCAATACTATTTTACGCTGGATATGGGTAGCTAAATTGTAAATTTTGTTGAAATTCATAAAAGGAGGATATTCGAACAACATTTGTTGCTATCCATATTGTGGCATGTTCATAGGAGGATTACTGTAAATAGGAGATGGAATTCATCGCGAAGGATAAATGGTTACAGGTGTCTCTACGGATGCAGCTACAGTTTATTCTACCAACAACTTTCTGTTTTTCATAACAAACAACTCTATGGATTTAGAGACGGCGGAGAACATTAACTCAACATCATCATCATCTACAATTTTAATTATTTTAGATCTAGAATCAGTTGGCCAATTGCAATCTAAATCAATATTAGACTCCTCCGATTTGATCTCGGCTGCTTTGTAAACCGACATTTTTATTTGCTCGAAGTTAGATCCTTTACGACCTTTTGCCGATTTGTAAGATCCACTGTTATATTTTCAACACATTTGATCATCAATAACCAACCCACCGCCATAATAGCATATAGTTGCAATAAAATTAGGAGTCATTCTAGTTTGATAATGGAATTATCATTATGAAGTGAAATATACAAATCTAAAAAAACTAGGGTTTGCAAAATCATACCTTTAATGATCCAAATGAAGAAGATGTTGCTATTCTTGAAGTAGATCCGAAAAAACATTTTTTTTGATGAAATATCGATAGGTATTTTTAATTTTGGAAAAAATGAGGAGTGGGTTTTATTTTTTTATTTTTGGGAGAGTTGTAAAAGTGAGGAGGAAAAAGGAGGCTACTGTTTTGTATATCAAAAGGCGGCATTTGAAATTTCGCTAACTGGCGCAATTTCAAATGCCAGCCAAATATTTTTATTTTTCCCCCCAACTAAATTAACGCTATCTGAAAGAGCGCCATTTATAAACTCAAAAAAAACAAATGCTTCAACTAGCGCAATTTGAGTGCACCGGTACGTTATGCCCAATTCGGCACTGAGTTGCCCAAAACAAGACTACGTTTGTAAATAGTTTTAAAACAGGGTTATTTGCGTAATAAGTTTGTAAAATAGGGATAAATCGAAAAAATTTCCTATAATTTAAGTAGGATAAAGAAAGAAGTCCAACTAAGAGTGGCAAGTGATCCAACAAACCATTCTTTGTCTTATGCAACCACGTCGGGTGCACCGTTTTCTTTATGGGTTGTGTTTGGTCCATATCATTTTAAGGATATACCCTTTGTATAGGATCATCAGTATGACACCTACTGTAGTCACACAGTACATACTATCGTTGCTTAGGATCTCACTTTCTTTATATTCGCATTCTCCATGTGACATATGACTACGATTATGAATGTCCGTGCTGGAAGGGTGTTTGTCATGGTGCACGCAAAGGTTGGGGAAGTCATTTTTGGTCCCACGTAGTAGAAATTTTGATCTATCGCTAGCTTACAATTGTAAAAAGGTTTGTGTTAAATATTTTTTTGACCCTATAACACCAATAAAGTAAAGATTGTATATAAAAGGTTTGGTGTTATAGGCTTAAAAAAATATTTAACACAAAAACCTTTTTACATTTGTAAAAAGGTTTTTGTGTTAAAATGCACCAAATGTGATGTTCACATAAAGTAAGAATATTCATGTTGTGGTACTCTACCAAAGTAGATCTTGGATCATTTCAGCCCTTTGTCATAACATAAGAAATGTGTACTATTACGAAAGATGTGTTTATTTACACTTGTACTTACCCAAAAAGCACCAAACCAAATATTTAAAGGAAGACAGGTAGGGAGACTATAAATAAAAACTGTGGTTTTATTGATATTCTCTCTTAAACGTCATTTATGGCCTTGCTTTCCTATAGCAGTAAAAGATTAAAATTGAATATTAACCAACATGCATTATGGCTTAAAGATCATAGATATAAGTGTAATGAATAATGATATCAAATTTAATGAAGGATATAGGTTATACGCACCTCTCCAGAATGAGGGCACAAGGGGCAACAGAGAGGTAGCCGTAACGACCCGTAAATTTTCAATAATTAAAATTGTTAATTTAATGAGATTTTTGAAATTTAGTATTGAAGAACATAAAAATTAGTGGATTATTAACAAAGGTTGTAATAATGTAATAATGAAAATTAACTAAGAGGAAACGTAACAAGGTTAATTAAAGTTATTAATTAATGAACTTGAGTGAAATTCCAATTAAATAAAATAATTTAAATGTTATGACTTGGTTGTAAATGGAATATGAGAAAGCAAATGTAATTATTGAATTAATGTGTGAAATAATACAATAGATGGTAATTGGTTGGGAAGAATGAACATACAAATATTATAAAGGGTATAATGGTGACAAATGGTTGTTGTTACCAGTTAATTCACCAATTACAAATAAAGATAATTAAATGTACTTTAATTATAATTAATATAATAACGGAAAGTGTGGACGTAAATTTAATAGAAACATAAATTTACTTATAAGGTAATAATTAGTGTAATAGAAAGCATGAGACCAAGTAAATAAATTTATCGAGAATATTAATTGTAATTTGTGTATGTATTTGGCAAAGATATAATAAACGAAATTAGGGTAGTTAATACAAAGGAGTTAGGGATTTGAATATGTTAAGGTAATATTTATACAAATGTAAGATGTAAATAGGCGTATATTAGTGTAATGGGATATAAACTAATGTAATTAGCTATATTAAGTAATAATGGACCTAGTATAAAGATGGCAATTAAATCAAATCGATTTTTGGAATATTTTTTTTTATTTGGAATGTAATCAATAATGAATGAATTTAATGATAAGTAACTGGAATTAAATTCTATATTAATTGAAACTAGGAGGAAATAAGAATTATTAATGTAATAAAAGTAAGCCAATAATAATTCTTCTTAGAAAATGATAAGTAGTTCAGTAACAAAATCTATAAATAAAATAAATAGATTTCATTGGAATTTCAATCAATGATTTATGAATTTATTTGAAATTGGAATTTAATACTATAATTGGTAAATTGATTAACTTTAAATTGATATGGAAATTTGTTATAAAGGATTATAAATTTCTAAAGTAATACAAGATGATAAAATTTATGAATTATAGAATTGAAATTGAAAGGTGATTTAACTAATTAATATTAATTTATTTAATTGACCGGAAAATAGCCATTTTGGCCACTGACTCGGATTTCGATGAAACTAGTTTCATCGGATCCGTAACGGTGAATTATTGTAAGATTTCAAGTTTCATAGCGATCTGGCTTGTCGTTTGATCATACAGACTCGAAACGCCTAGAAATCAATTAAATTGAAATCAATTGAAATCAATTTGAAGTAACTTGTTTTCGCATAACTTCTTCATACAATGGAATTTAGAGCTAAAACCTATTCCATTTATTTTAAATTATTTTAAAACATCTATTTTGATATATGGGTTGATCCAATTTCGTTCCGGAGTCAGAACGGGCTTTTTGGGCCATTTTATCGTTCAATGTGTATATCAATCTTATCCATCCATTCTAATTTCTGCTTGCCTATATATTCCCTGCTATAAACCCTAGCCCATTACTTATGTTCATTGTTCTGTACATATAATTCAGCTATCTCTCCTCCTTAATGGTAGACAATCAAATTCTAGATCCAATTGCAATTCAAAATCAAATCGAAATTTCAAACTCCACAAACTATATCATATTTTATATCGCCGGAAAGCTCTCGAAGAGCGCATCTCAGTTCTCTGATTCGTTTTTCAATTCGATGCACTGTTTGTCCAAAAATCGAAGAACAATTATCCGCTATTCATCACGTTCTAATGAATGTCGATGGATCATCAAATTGATGGTAATGTTGGGAAGAGGGGGATGAGTGGAGGTCATCAGTATTGTTCGTTCGATCGATTAACGGTTGGATTAGGCATAAAAATTCGAGTAGGGTTTCTTATAGCTGGCAGCGCTAATGCATTATCGCGACTCTGTCACGAGGGGCGGTTGCGCGACGAGCAGCGGCGAAGTTTGGTGGCCGCGATGACAGTGCGGCGTGGTCGTGGCGCGTAGATTTGGACTCGCGTTCACCAGAAAGCCGGCGGCTAGGGCTCGAGCGAACCTATTGCGTGAGGAAAGCATAGGAGAGAGAGAGGCGGTAAAGGGCTGACGTGTAAGCTTCTGACTTGTAATTTCAATTGTTGTATATTTTAATTAAATTAAATTTTCGAACGTTCTAATCAATATAACTTTTACATACGAGGTCCAATTTACGCGCGGTTTTCTCTGCTAGTTTCGTATTGGAATTTTGGACATTTTAGCGCTGGTTTGGACAAATTATGAGACTGTTCAAATTTTGAATTTAAATTGAGTTTAAATTCAAAAGGTGAGTGTTTTAACCCACTCACAACTTCTAAAATTTCTTATGTTTGTTAAATTGATTTATGATGTGATTAGAAATTTATTTATGACTGTTTGGCGTATTTTTAATCATCTTCTCAGTTAAATTGAATTTATTTGAATTAAATTGTTATTAATTTTATTACTGCCTATAAATTGCCAGTTAAATAGTTGTTTAATTTATTATAGAATATAAACTGCCAGTTAAATAGTTGTTTAATTTATTTTTGAATATAAACTGCCAGTAAATACCTGTTGTGTATTATCTGTTATATATTGATGTTATTATTTGGATTGGATGATGATTGTGATAAATGGTTGATGATTGATATTATATGAATGGATGTTGTATTTTATATTGTTATAAATTGCAATTTGTTATGCATTTTATTTCATTTGGAATTGCGGTCTGAAATGATATATAACCGTATTTTTATTTTAAATTACGGATCCGTATCACTTGACCATAGGGTAGAAAATTATATATACACACCGTGGTCTATATATAAAATATTTTGAGAATGATTTCTTTGGTTTTGGAAGAAATATATAGTTTAATGAATATTGACTTTTTATATTTTATAAATATGATTCTATATATAGTTAAATGCTTGAATTTAAGCTATGTATAAGTTCGTTAAATAAAAATTTAAGTTAATAATAGAGTTTGATTTTTTTAAAATAAATGTGAGTATGTATTAAATTTTATTATAATATAGAGGGTATAATGATTTAAATAAATTAAGGATGGGAGATAAATTGGAGATTTATTTGAAATTAGATCTATTTAAGAATTAAACTTTAAAGGGGCTGATGTCAAATTTGTTAAATTGGAAATTTTAAAAGGTACAATTATTATAATTTGATTTTGGGGTCAAGGTGAATTAAATGAGTATTTCAAGTATAAATGAATTGAAGGAAATATTTAGTTATTTGTAATTTGAGTTTTATTTCAATGATAATGGATTTATTATGTAAAATATTTCAAAACTGAATAATAAAAAATTTAATTGTTGAATCTAAATTATCAAATTTAGTTTTGGAATTTTGGAATATTTAAAGCCGTGAAGTATATCGAAATTGAAATGTTTTATTGAAATTGAAGTGTTTCGAAGTTATGAATTTCAAATTATTATGTTTTAAAGTATTATAATTTCAATTGTTTGGTTTCGAAGTGTATAAATTTGAAAGTGCTATGATTTTGAAAAAGGGATATATTTGAAATAAAATGATATTATATTGATTTGGGTTTTATTAAAAATGGTACCATATTGATTTGGGATTTAAAAACGGAAATGATATCATAATTATATGGTTTTGTAATAGATATTATATTCTGGTTTCAAAAGTATAAACTATTTTGAAAAGACCGCGGTGTTTAATAACGTTTGGTTGTTAAAAAGATCGGGATCGGAAGTTGTCATACTCTCTGCCAACTCCGAAAACCACTCTAACAACCGTGTACGTGGTGGAGATTCCAGAATGAAGTAGGATGGTGGCGGCATTTCCTTTGAGGTATATACGTGGACCCGACTCCCCTGAGTCGGCATAAGTTGGCTAAAACAGGAGCGATCCCGGACCAGTGAGTTAGACCCTCTTATCGGACACTCTCCTTCGATATTATATTCTGACTTGGAGATTCATTTGGTGGCAACTTTTATTTTTGATTTTGGGGGTGTGGCTCGAGGTGGGCGGTAGCTGCGTACTATGTGTCACCACCAGTTCGGATAGTAATTAGTATATCTACCCTGGCATTGCCCAGTTGTGCCGTGTCACCTACCCTAGCGAGCCTTGTAAGAGTTTGATTTGTGTCATAGCTATGGAGTATCTTCTCGTAGTCTCCCGATTAGGAGGTATGTAGGTACTGTATAGACTATTGGCGCTATTACGTGTTAAGGGCTATATGGGTAACACTTTAACGCTATTTTAAAGTAATTTTATTTTACTATTAGACACTATTATATTAGCGAAATATTACTACATAGTAAATAGTTTAAAGGATCCGTAGGAGATGTGAATCTTGAGCATCTTTCAAGTTACTACACTCACGTTAGACACTGGATAGGAGATGTCAAATCCCGTAAACATCTTTGACGCCGTTCCACTCATATTTTACCGTTGATTTAACTTACATAAGATCTTTTAGTTCTGACTCGAGTGTTTTGTCTTTTCAATTCGCTTGGGTCAACCTGAGCATTTCGGGATTTGAAGACCTTATTTCTGGAGGATGAAGACGAAGATTGTATTATTATTATTATTATTATTATTATATTATTCCACTACATCACATTGTTCCGCTGCATTATTATTTATTATTCTCTGGTATGTGTAACTCTGATATGTATTGTATAAGTAAAATCAAATGTTTTTTGTAAAACAGCTTCATGAACTGTTTATTTGATTATTATATTTTATCGTTCTGCTGCAAGATTCTATTTTTTTTTCTTTCTCTGCCTTTTCTTATCTACCCCATAACAATCCGCCCTTCTGTATGGTTTAAGTTTGACATGTGTGCTTTATCGTCGATTTAAAGCGTACAAAAAGGCGGGATGTTACATCTGGTATTAGAGCTTTGTTTTAGCGATAAACCTTAGCTTTGTGGGGTCTGACTCTTTATTAATAGGGTAGTAATACCCTATGATGAGTCGCTAAGTGTATATATGTGAGAGAGCGTATTTGTTAGTGTTATAAAAAGGTTTTGATATTGTGTTAATTTGTTCTGTTTTGTATTTATAAATTCTGGTTGGTGCATAGGACGCTATGACATCAATAGGGATTTCTAAACACTTAATAGGACAGACCGACACAATATTTGTTTTTGAATATAGGTGAATGAAATAATTTTGCCTATTATATTTTCTATATATATAAATTAAAATTTTATAAACAAGATATATATTTGGTTGCAATATATTTGTTTGTTAGGCGGTGAAATTTTAGATATTAGGTGGAAATCTGATTGAAAATAAAATGAAATGAAAATTGGAAATTTTAGAACTTAAGTTCAGGGATTTATGAAAATTTCTTTTGAATGATTTTGAAATATAGTAATAATATTATTAGAAGTATTTTCTGATATAAATATTTCAATATGATTTGAAAGAATTATTTTAATGAAATTTTGGACGTGATAAGTTATGTAATCCCATCTCTGTCATTGGAAAATAATTTCAGTGATGAGTGCACGCATCATCGACATTCATTTTCGAGTTTCTAAGTGGGAAGTCCACTGCAGTAGTTTTACTACAGATTTAGTTTGGTAAACAAATATAAAATTTTAATTGTTTTAAGTATAATTGGATATATAAGTTGTAAGTATATATTTATCTATTATTTTAAAATAATTTGAAATTTAACTCGGTATTTAGTTTTTAAGTTTCCATTAATTAATAGTTTCAATTGCCTTAGTGAAATGGAATTTAACTAATAATTGAAACCTCTAAATGAAATAATAGATTTACTGCTAAAGTTATAAATGGGATTAAAGGAAATTTGAAATTGTAACCTATGAAACAAAGAATATTATTATTGAACATTAAGTTAATTAAAAGAAACAAAATAAACTTGTGTAACTTTCTATTACATCCTTAAAAGCATATATATAACTTACTAACTATAAAAAGTTAAAATACTAAAAGAAAATGTAAGGGAAAATTTTACAAGTAAAACTTGAAGTAATGGAAGTATTTAATGAAATTGTTTTATAAATAAGAATTTGATGTTGTAATTGTGTGAACTTAAGTTATAATTGAAAGGTTACTGTAATAAAGGTAATAGGAAGTAAGTAGTGTAAGTATAAGATTATAAACTTAAATGATTTAATATGCAAAGAAGTTGAATTAAACATGGATACTATAAATAAATGAAAACGAATATCGTAAGCAATAAATGAATGAAAATAAATGGAATTGAGAAATGAATGAATGTAATGCAATGAAAGAAATTTATATGATATGAATACATAAAAATGAACTTATGTAAGGATAAGTGCAAATAAGTGAAATAAACACTGAATCAATGGATGGAAATGGAATTTTGCAAGAAATAAATGTAAATTAAAAGAAATCACTGCATGAATAAAAAGGAAATCAAACAACAAATGTTATGGAATGAAATTGATAAAAATGAACTTGATCTATTGTTTGAAATTGATGTTTGTTTGGCTTATGGTTGTTTGGGCAAGAATACTTTAAAATTGTTTGGATAAATGGATAATCTATTTAGTTTCATCTAAGACTGTTGAGTAAATGGTGCACTTAGTAGTTTATTTTCCATTCCATACAATTTAAAGTTTTTGAACCCGAACAACTATTTGTTTTGTTTGATATGAATGGATAATTGATGTGTGTTGATTTTACGTGATGGTTGTTTGCTTGTTGCAAGTGATGATTGTTATGTCGATTTGTTTGTTATTGTTTGAAACAACTTTAAATATTTCATTTTATATAATTGTTAACCTTTTTGGATTATATAAGTGAAATACAGGTTATGGAAGCAATTGCTACTGCTTTTGGTTTCATAAAATAAGCGTAAATTGCTCGACAAATAGGTACGTTTTCGGATTACGGTTTAGTAGCGCTATTATATTGATTTTCCCGTGTTGGGATATATTATTTTGGAGAATATATGTTGTATATTGTTATATTTGATATTATATTTCTCCCGAGCCTCTCCGTACAAAAGAGACTCTACCGAAATATTCCGTAAATTTTGGACTTAGAAATTTTTTATAAAAATGTTTTCCAAACTTTATTAATTTGAGTATAAAAAGATTCAATGTTTATAAATTGGTATATTTTATTTTAATTAATTAATTTTGTAAATTATCGTTTATAAAGTTAATATTTTTGAATAAGATATATTGTTTATTTATTTCTTTCTTCTCCCTTCTTTTTTCTTTTCGAGGATGAAAAGTTTTGAGTGAGGGAGAGTGTAACGACCCGTAAATTTGCAATAATTAAAATTGTTAATAATGAGATTTTTGAAATTTAGTATTGAAGAAAATAAAAATTAGTGGATTATTAATAAAGGTTGTAATAATGAAAATTAACTAAGAGAAAATGTAACAAGGTTAATTAAAGTTATTAATTAATGAACTTGAATGAAATTCCAATTAAATAAAATAATTTAAAAGTTATGACTTGGTTGTAAATGGAATATGAGAAAGCAAATGTAATTATTGAATTAATGTGTGAAATAATACAATAGATGGTAATTGGTTTGGAAGAATGAACATACAAGTATTATAAAGGGTATAATGTGACAAATGGTTGTTGTTACCAGTTAATTCACCAATTACAAATAAAGATAATTAATTAAATGTACTTTAATGATAATTAATATAATAACGGAAAGTGTGAACGTAAATTTAATAGAAACGTAAATTTACTTATAAGGTAATAATGGTGTAGTAGAAAGCATGAGACCAAGTAAATAAATTTATCGAGAATATTAATTGTAATTTGTGTATATATTTGGCAAAGATATAATAAATGAAATTAGGGTAGTTAATACAAAGGAGTTAGGAATTTGAATATGTTAAGGTAATATGTGTACAAATGTAAGACATAAATAGGCGTATATTACTGGGATATAAACTAATGTAAGTAGGTATATTAAGTAATAATGGACCTAGTATAAAGATGGAAATTAAATCAAATCAATTTTTGGAATACTTTTTTTAATTGGAATGTAATCAATAATGAATGAATTTAATGGTAAGTAACTGGAATTAAATTCTATACTAATTGAGACTAGAAGGAAATAGGAATTATGAATGTAATAAAAGTAGCCAACAATAATTCTTCCTAGAAATGATAATTGATTCACTAACAAAATCTATAAATCAAATAAACAGGTTTCATTAGAATTTCAACTAATGATTTATGAATTTATTTGAAATTGGAGGTTAATACTATAATTGGTAAATTGATTAACTTTAAATTGATATGGAAATTTGTTATAAAGGATTATAAATATCTAAAGTAATACAAGATGATAAAATTTATGAATTAAAAAATTTAAATTGAAAGGTGATTTAATTAATTAATATTAATTTATTTAATTGATTGGAAAATAGCCATTTTGGCCACTGACTCGGATTTCGACGAAACTAGTTTCATCGGATCCATAATGGTGAATTATTGTAGGATTTCAAGTTTCGTAGCGATCAGGCTTTTCGTTTAATCGTACGAACTCGAAACGCCTAGAATTCAATTAAATTGAAATCAATTTGAAACAACTTGAATTTAACATAACTTCTTTATACGATGGAATTGGAGCTGAAACCTGTTCCATTGATTTTAAATTATTTTAAAATATCTATTTTGATATATGGGTTGACACAATTTCGTTCCAGAGTCAGAACGGGCTTTTTGGGCCATTTTATCATTCAACGTGTATATCAATCTTATCCATCCATTCTAATTTCAGCCTGCCTATATATACCCTGTGTAACGCCCCGAAAATTTTCGACTTTCGAAAATTCAACATCGATACTC
This sequence comes from Allium cepa, assembly GCA_030765085.1. Classification (NCBI taxonomy): domain Eukaryota; kingdom Viridiplantae; phylum Streptophyta; class Magnoliopsida; order Asparagales; family Amaryllidaceae; genus Allium; species Allium cepa. The sequence continues at coordinate 757,790,497 of CM060937.1, read as the reverse complement.
ACTTTATCAACTACCGAGAAATCGAAGGCCGAAAACCCGAAATGTTATGGGTTTAAGAAAGAAGAAAAGATAAGAAAAAGAAAGAAGAAGAGACAGAAGAAATAAGAAGGTTGAAAATGGAGAGAGAGAAAAGAAAATAGAAAAGAGAACAGAAAATTTTAAAATAGAAGAAAAAGAGAATAGAACGGAACAGAACAGCAGAATAACAGAACAATCTCACAATCGCAGCGGAACACATATAATAATAAATGAATAATCTTTAAACAAAGAACTATATCAGTTATTACATTACATTTCATTTCATTACATCATATCATCAGAGTGTACAACAACAACAACAACAAACAAACTGTGCAGCGGAAAAAGAAATACTATATAAACTAGTAATACGCCATGCCATCCAGCTTGCCTCCTGCAACTCCTGAATATCCAGAATATCCTGATAAACCTAACTCTTGACTGCCCGTGTGGAAATTGGTGGGCACCCAGAGTTTAGGAAGGAAAACAATAAACTCCGAGTCAGTCATGTGACTGGTGTGAGAACTCAAAACAGTTTATTTATCTTTAAAATCAAAATAGAAGAATATTTTTAAATTCAATTCGCAATGCTTTTAAAAATGAGACTACCATAAGGCCTCCCGCACACACACACATGCAAACGCAGAATCGGAGGAGATTTCTCCTTATGATAGTCAAAGATGCTTGATACGCATTTAAAATAACATTTGATATTATTACTAGTGCATAGTGTAGGAAATTATTTCGAAAGTAGAATATAAATCTTAGCCAACATACGACCATTATCGTATGCCTACTATAGCTATCATCCAAACAGTGTTGCGACACCATAAGTGAATGATAGGTCCTACAACTAATACCGTACAAGTTTCGTATTTGGAGAATGGATTTTTCCAACAAATGGTCAGGCCAAGGAACTTCCCATTGCCACATGGAAACGCCTCTGGCTGGACGCCCCGAGAACCACTGTCCTCTGTCAAACAAAGCCGGGAATTCCTTTTCCCAAGGAATATTACAAACCCTCAGATATGCCACCCCCGGTCCTTTGGGACCTTTAAACGAGAGCGCTCTCTAACCAACATCACACCATAATAATAAGTGTTTCAACATGAGTAAGTATCTGGGCTCCATACCATGATACTACCCTTTTCCAGAAGGAATGGTCATACCCTAGGGAAGTTATCCCTGAAAACTTTGCCGTACAATTCCTGTTTCGACCATTACTGGGTTGTGAGGCTCGACGAATTCACGTCCACAAAAACATACTTTATACAAAAGCCATGCTTTGGGTCAACAAATGATCAACACAATGATCATCAAGATAGACGATCAAACAAATGATCCTATCACAAATAATCAACACAATGATCATTTCAGCATCACTCAGCATGTCACATTACCAAATTGGGAATATATCGCTGATAACTTCAACTATATAACCTCTGAGCTCGTACGTCTCAGAGAAGGGTGTTAAGCTAAAAGAATAAATTCTCCGCCACCAACAGAAATATATTTGAAAGAAATCGGCTTTATATCTCAACTTGTAATGTCAGGCATACAATCCATACAAGTCTGTTCCGGGCTCAAACAAAACCGAAGGCACTTACAAAGAAGTCCTTGCAATCCGTATATCCACAATCCTGATCGGATTTCCCATCACTTATGGAATCTCTATACCAGGAGCTACCCAGTGCAGAGACAATCGACAGGTCATCCTATCGCTCTCGCAAATACCGGTCTTCAACACCGATCTTCAAATGCAATTCACAACGACGTATCACATATTCGGAATGGGTTATACGACCCCATGGTCCTTTCCCGGTTAACCCGAATAGTGAGCGCTTATTCAAAAATAAGTGTGGCATTCAAATTCAATCAATTCACATCAAATACCCATTCAAAGGGAAAATATTGATAGTCGATTATTGAACTATCAATGGATATGCACACATCACCAGATTCCAAATAATTTTCCAAATTATTTACTTTCCAAAATATCTTTACAAGATATAAAATTTCAACATTTCAAAAATAAATCAATATTTATTTTTCTAAACAAATCCCACTTTCTTTTATAAATTCCTTAGTGAATTTATATTCCAAAATATTCATGCATATATGATTTCAATTATTCATTTCAATTTATCTTCAAAAAAATAAATTCTAATTATTCACTTCATATTGGAAAACATTTCCATACTTATTTATTCATAAGTAATTCACAAATCTTTTTATTTTCAACATTGGAAAATATTTAATATACTTAAATCGAATTAAGTATATATTTCATTCTTTAAGGAAATCATTCACTTAAACATATTTATTTGGGCCAAAACGAATGTTGCGTAAAACATCGTTACGACAACCCAAAATCACTAGTATAGGGATTCTAAATTAAAATAGATATATAAATCCCAATACTATTCAAAACATTTCCTTTCGGAAATCATTTACTATAACAACAGTGTTATAGTCCACCATTTCCTTTTATTTCTCGAAAACGTCTATTTCAACAATGAATGTTGAAATCTATGGTTTCGAATCTCAACACCTTTTAAAACATCGTTAGATCGTTTTAATTCTGTTTAAAATATCGCATTCTAAACAATTTCTTTAACACGTTATTCACTATTCAAAAACGTGAATATACTACGTTAACAAATTTCATCAATTCTATACACTTTATTTTAAAGGATTATTCACAGTCTAGAACGTGCCTATAACTCCATTAAATAAGTTACAACACTTCACTTACCAAAATAAGTTGTTTGTGAATTTATAAAACAACGTTCATAAATTCCATTTCTATTTATTTTATAAAAACTTCCTTTTTATAAATTCCTTTATTAACCTATTCCAGTTTATAACTAAATTATAAACTAAACGTTCATATTATAAGTTAATTACTTATAAAACGATTATTTTACAAAATCGTTCTTTTAGAGACTTTCCAATTTATAAATCTTATAACTTATAAGATCCATTTATTTAACCAATCTATTCTTCAAATAATTTCACCAAATTTATAAATCTTACTATTTATAAATTTCTTTTATAACTTCACAGTTTATAATTCCATAAATTTCATTCATTTATGAAATTCATTTCCACTTCATTCAAACACTTATAAAAACTCGTTTTATAATGTCAACATTTCAATTTATAAATATCCATTTATAAATCTCTTAATATAAATCAAATTATATTATTATTCTAAAACGTCTTTAATTTCCTTTATAATTTCACCATTTTGATTTATAAAATAATCAAAATTTATAAATCCTATATTTAAACTTTTATAATATATTCAAAAATCCCGATTTTACCCATTTTATAAAATCATTAACCCATATTTCTCAAAAATCAATCTTTAACTATATTTCTCAAAAATCATAATTTTTATAACATTAAAAATTATAACGTTTATTTATTTAAAATGGATCAATTCCAAAAATATAGTATATTTTCAAAAATCACTTTAAAAATCATTTTAAAATCCCAAAATTTGGGTCCAATGATGCTACGCACCAAATAGTCAATCACGACTACAACGACATCACATATCGTATATGATAATCCATCAAATATCAAAATATATGAAATCAATTAAAAACTGTTGAGGAATCCAGTTGGATCCCTCCAACCTGCTTTCCTGGATCCACAAACATTAGCACAATACCAATTTCGCTCCAGTACGAAATTATCGCGGTATATGTTCTTATTAAATATTATCCGCTTAATAACGGCGTAATAGGGTCTCATCCGCTAAAAAATGCGGGGAATCAACAACTGCAATATATACATATGCCAATATATATATATTGATATTATATATAATACCAATTTCACTGTTTATGAAATATTCGTGGTATATGTTTTTATTAAATAACATCCGCTTACTAACGGCGCATAATGTCTATTTTAACAATCAATATATACAATCATCATTCAAACATGCATTCAAATATTTTAAATCTAACTATTTAAAATAAAATCGAAACCTATTCGATTGAGTGAGAAGTTCTCACCTTGGTTTAAATTCCGTTTTAGCGATTTATTTCGAATAAAATTAAACGGACGTTTAATTTTACCCAAAATTCTCACTAACTCCAAACGACTCCAAACCAACTCCATCGCGTAGTGCTCGTCCATACGATTCCAACGCAACTGAGTTTGCATTTTTTCGACCTCGTATGAAAAAGATATGATTTTTCAAAGTTTATACGAGTTTTATACTTAAAATTACAACATAACATATTATTTTTAACCTCATCAAACTCAAACCGTTGGATCCCACTTCATGAAATCTTGGCCGTGCATAGCCCTCATCTCCCTCATCACGCAACACTCCAAATCATTGCGCTATGGACCGAACCCATCACTTGATTTCTAGGGTTTAGGAAATCGAACACCACACTCGACGATACTTCATCAAACAACCACCATCGCGAAGAGCACGACCCCCTCTATGTTCGGCCATAGCCTTGGCACACTCGGCCCACCCATCTGCACAGAAAGTCGTGCGCAAGTCGAAGCAAACGCAGCCCCAAATCTCCCCCTCCGATGCTCCAAATCACATCTCCACCGTTGAACTTCAAGATCTCGATGTGCTCCACGACTTTCTAGTTGGAAGCTTCGTCTAATTGCTGATGGATTGGAAGAAATCGAGGGGGAAAGGAAGATCGTTTCTGGCCGTAGAATAGGGAGGTGGTGGCTACGTTAAAATTAGGGTTTTGATATATTTTTTTTTTTAATTGTGAATGGTGTATTTATAGAAAATCAAGCGTAACAACTATTCATTTCGGAAATTTCGAACTCCGATTTAGGCGCCGTAACCAGCGTTTATAAGGTTTACCCCGCGTTCCGGACACAATGGAACAGGTTTCGGAAGCTAATTCGGACATCTGTGCGAGTTATGGCTGCAAACGCTCAATTTAAATTAAACCGATTTAAATCGATTTCTAGGCGTTGTAATTCGTACCGGACAAACGGTAAATCCAATTGACTTGAAATTTGAAACCTTACAATAATATCACATTACGGATCCGATGAAACTGGTTTCGTCGAAATCCGAGACTTTTTGAAAAATGGCTATTTTCACTCGTCAAATTAAAATTAAAAATAAATCGATGCGTTTCGAGCTGCCACGATCAAACGGTAACTCCGATTGACACGAAAATTGAAATCCGATAATAACTAACTATTACGGATCCAATGAAACTGGTTTCGTTCAATTCTGAGACTGTTCAAAAATTGGCTATTTTACAGTCGATTATTAAATATTAAAATATTCAATTTTCACAAATAAACTTTTAATTCGATTTTAAAAGTTCTAAAATATCGTTCTAACTCCCATATGATAAAATAAAATTTTGCAAATCATTTTCAATCATATTTAACCCAATTTTCAATTATTTCCATAATTTAACATATTAAATTATCGATTTAATTATTCAATTAAATCCAATAATTCAAATTAAAATTTATTTGACTTATAAATTCACTTATTAATATTTAAAATTAATTAAATATCCAAATTTTAATTAATAAAAATTCTGGGTCGTTACAATCTTCCCCCCTTAAAAGAATTTCGTCCTCGAAATTATTAAGTAAGAAAAGTTACAGAATTTATTAACTTTCCAAAATTCAAAGTTAAACTTCTTATAATAACTTTACTAAGTTTTCAAATCATACTTAGTTATCTTTTCAAAAATAACTACTATTGTTTAACTTTCAACTCCCAAATCAAAGTTAAAGTTTTCAAAATTTTCCCATTTTCTCAAATTTTTCTAACGCCTTAAATTTCCGGAAAAATTCGCCATAGTCTCCTTTGCGCGGCTCGATCCGAAAAAAAAAATGACAGTATATATATCACAAATATACATCTCATCAAGTAATGAGGCATCCCGCAGGGATAAATTTGTAAAAGTACGGTATGTAATCCGAGATATGTACCTTATATTTTATTGGCTAGCATATACGGCTAATATAGCGCAAAAGCGAGCTCCAAATGCGAAGCAAACGCGATCCGCACCTACTAATCACTCAAAAAACAACATGAGAACATGCATATATGATAATAATATCGATATACAACATATAGCAACTGAAACAAAAGCAACAAATGCAAACATCAACCAATTATCATCCAACTAATTCATAACCAATATATATTCATTTATATTCTCATTAATATTCAATGAATTGGTTTTCAATTTAATCACATTTGATTTATTTACATTGGATGTTTTTACTAACATTCATTTTCAATTAGTTTATATTTACTAATTCATATTCAAGTTGGTTCACTCCCAAATCAAATTCAATTCTATTTAAGATTCATTTAACTTCCAATTGGATTTCAATTACTTTAGCTTCCAGTTTCATTAACACTTAATGAATTATATATAATCAAATAACAACCAATGTTTATTACTTACAACCAAATTACTTTGCTTATATTCATTATTTCATATCAATTTAATTCACATTCAATTGATTATCATTCAATCTATTCATTCAATTCAATTCAATTTCAAAATCGAATTTCATTTACATAACTTAAGTTCACATTTATCTCTTAACTTTATTATTTAACTTTAAATTCACTTTTTATTTACAACTCATATTCATAAATATATTCACATAGTTTCACTTATTATATATAAGTTTATTTCTTAATTGTAAATCACTTTAATTATAATTCAATTCTTATAATTCATTTGCTTATACAATTTTTCTTCAATTTAGATTATTCAAACAACTTAACAATCAACTTATACACACTTTAATAATTCTGAAAAATTATTCCTTTATATATAAAAATATAATCAAGGTAAAATTATTTCATTTACCCAATTTAAAACAATATTATGTCGAATTGTTCTATTCAAGTGTTTAGAAACCCCTTCGGCATAGTTGTACATACTGTGCTGAGGAAGGTTCATATACCACTCAACAAACCAATCATCACAATATAAACAATTTTATATTCACTGACAAATACGCACTCTTATCTATTATTACTCTCAACTCATTCTAGAGTACTACTGACTCTATCTCTAATGAGTAATACCCAACAGAACCATGGTTGTCGCTTAACCATCAGCTCTGATACCAAATGTAACGCCCCGAAAATTTTCGACTTTCGAAAATTCAACATCGATACTCACTTTATCGACTGCCGAGAAATCGAAGGCCGAAAACCCGAAATGTTATGGGTTTAAGAAAGAAGAAAAGAAAAGAAAAAGAAAGAAGAAGAGACAGAAGAAATAAGAAGGTTGAAAATGGAGAGAGAGAAAAGAAAATAGAAAAGAGAACAGAAAATTTTAAAATAGAAGAAAAAGAGAATAGAACGGAACAGAACAGCAGAATAACAGAACAATCTCACAATCGCAGCGGAACACATATAATAATAAATGAATAATCTTTAAACAAAGAACTATATCAGTTATTACATTACATTTCATTTCATTACATCATATCATCAGAGTGTACAACAACAACAACAAACAAACTGTGCAGTGGAAAAAGAAATACTATATAAACTAGTAATACGCCATGCCATCCAGCTTACCTCCTGCAACTCCTGAATATCCAGAATATCCTGATAAACCTAACTCTTGACTGCCCGTGTGGAAATTGGTGGGCACCCAGAGTTTAGGAAGGAAAACAATAAACTCCGAGTCAGTCATGTGACTGGTGTGAGAACTCAAAACAGTTTATTTATCTTTAAAATCAAAATAGAAGAATATTTTTAAATTCAATTCGCAATGCTTTTAAAAATGAGACTACCATAAGGCCTCCCGCACACACACACATGCAAACGCAGAATCGGAGGAGATTTCTCCTTATGATAGTCAAAGATGCTTGATACGCATTTAAAATAACATTTGATATTATTACTAGTGCATAGTGTAGGAAATTATTTCGAAAGTAGAATATAAATCTTAGCCAACATACGACCATTATCGTATGCCTACTATAGCTATCATCCAAACAGTGTTGCGACACCATAAGTGAATGATAGGTCCTACAACTAATACTGTACAAGTTTCGTATTTGGAGAATGGATTTTTCCAACAAATGGTCAGGCCAAGGAACTTCCCATTGCCACATGGAAACGCCTCTGGCTGGACGCCCCGAGAACCACTATCCTCTGCCAAACAAAGCCGGGAATTCCTTTTCCCAAGGAATATTACAAACCCTCAGATATGCCACCCCCGGTCCTTTGGGACCTTTAAACGAGAGCGCTCTCTAACCAACATCACACCATAATAATAAGTGTTTCAACATGAGTAAGTATCTGGGCTCCATACCATGATACTACCCTTTTCCAGAAGGAATGGTCATACCCTAGGGAAGTTATCCCTGAAAACTTTGCCGTACAATTCCTGTTTCGACCATTACCGGGTTGTGAGGCTCGACGAATTCACGTCCACAAAAACATACTTTATACAAAAGCCATGCTTTGGGTCAACAAATGATCAACACAATGATCATCAAGATAGACGATCAAACAAATGATCCTATCACAAATAATCAACACAATGATCATTTCAGCATCACTCAGCATGTCACATTACCAAATTGGGAATATATCGCTGATAACTTCAACTATATAACCTCTGAGCTCGTACGTCTCAGAGAAGGGTGTTAAGCTAAAAGAATAAATTCTCCGCCACCAACAGAAATATATTTGAAAGAAATCGGCTTTATATCTCAACTTGTAATGTCAGGCATACAATCCATACAAGTCTGTTCCGGGCTCGAACAAAACCGAAGGCACTTACAAAGAAGTCCTTGCAATCCGTATATCCACAATCCTGATCGGATTTCCCATCACTTATGGAATCTCTATACCAGGAGCTACCCAGTGCAGAGACAATCGACAGGTCATCCTATCGCTCTCGCAAATACCGGTCTTCAACACCGATCTTCAAATGCAATTCACAACGACGTATCACATATTCGGAATGGGTTATACGACCCCATGGTCCTTTCCCGGTTAACCCGAATAGTGAGCGCTTATTCAAAAATAAGTGTGGCATTCAAATTCAATCAATTCACATCAAATACCCATTCAAAGGGAAAATATTGATAGTCGATTATTGAACTATCAATGGATATGCACACATAACCAGATTCCAAATAATTTTCCAAATTATTTACTTTCCAAAATATCTTTACAAGATATAAAATTTCAACATTTCAAAAATAAATCAATATTTATTTTTCTAAACAAATCCCACTTTCTTTTATAAATTCCTTAGTGAATTTATATTCCAAAATATTCATGCATATATGATTTCAATTATTCATTTCAATTTATCTTCAAAAAAATAAATTCTAATTATTCACTTCATATTGGAAAACATTTCCATACTTATTTATTCATAAGTAATTCACAAATCTTTTTATTTTCAACATTGGAAAATATTTAATATACTTAAATCGAATTAAGTATATATTTCATTCTTTAAGGAAATCATTCACTTAAACATATTTATTTGGGCCAAAACGAATGTTGCGTAAAACATCGTTACGACAACCCAAAATCACTAGTATAGGGATTCTAAATTAAAATAGATATATAAATCCCAATACTATTCAAAACATTTCCTTTCGGAAATCATTTACTATAACAACAGTGTTATAGTCCACCATTTCCTTTTATTTCTCGAAAACGTCTATTTCAACAATGAATGTTGAAATCTATGGTTTCGAATCTCAACACCTTTTAAAACATCGTTAGATCGTTTTAATTCTGTTTAAAATATCGCATTCTAAACAATTTCTTTAACACGTTATTCACTATTCAAAAACGTGAATATACTACGTTAACAAATTTCATCAATTCTATACACTTTATTTTAAAGGATTATTCACAGTCTAGAACGTGCCTATAACTCCATTAAATAAGTTACAACACTTCACTTACCAAAATAAGTTGTTTGTGAATTTATAAAACAACGTTCATAAATTCCATTTCTATTTATTTTATAAAAACTTCCTTTTTATAAATTCCTTTATTAACCTATTCCAGTTTATAACTAAATTATAAACTAAACGTTCATATTATAAGTTAATTACTTATAAAACGATTATTTTACAAAATCGTTCTTTTAGAGACTTTCCAATTTATAAATCTTATAACTTATAAGATCCATTTATTTAACCAATCTATTCTTCAAATAATTTCACCAAATTTATAAATCTTACTATTTATAAATTTCTTTTATAACTTCATAGTTTATAATTCCATAAATTTCATTCATTTATGAAATTCATTTCCACTTCATTCAAACACTTATAAAAACTCGTTTTATAATGTCGACATTTCAATTTATAAATATCCATTTATAAATCTCTTAATATAAATCAAATTATATTATTATTCTAAAACGTCTTTAATTTCCTTTATAATTTCACCATTTTGATTTATAAAATAATCAAATTTTATAAATCCTATATTTAAACTTTTATAATATATTCAAAAATCCCGATTTTACCCATTTTATAAAATCATTAACCCATATTTCTCAAAAATCAATCTTTAACTATATTTCTCAAAAATCATAATTTTTATAACATTAAAAATTATAACGTTTATTTATTTAAAATGGATCAATTCCAAAAATATAGTATATTTTCAAAAATCACTTTAAAAATCATTTTAAAATCCCAAAATTTGGGTCCAATGATGCTACACACCAAATAGTCAATCACGACTACAACGACATCACATATCGTATATGATAATCCATCAAATATCAAAATATCTGAAATCAATTAAAAACTGTTGAGGAATCCAGTTGGATCCCTCCAACCTGCTTTCCTGGATCCACAAACATTAGCACAATACCAATTTCGCTCCAGTACGAAATTATCGCGGTATATGTTCTTATTAAATATTATCCGCTTAATAACGGCGTAATAGGGTCTCATCCGCTAAAAAATGCGGGGAATCAACAACTGCAATATATACATATGCCAATATATGTTGGGCGGATTCTCGCCCAGTAGGCCACGAGACCGTGAAGCGTCATATCCCATGCACATTCGAAACCAACAGGCACAGTAGGCGTCATCTCCTTGCACTCAAGTGCTCATGTCCATTCGGTACCTCCTTGTACCAGGGTCCATTCGGCATCCATGAACCCATGTCCATTCGGCTCTCTCCTCTCATGTCCATTCGGCACCAGCTCAACGCCGGACCACACAATGCCGGTCCAATACTTCCACTCCACTACCGGATCAACCCCCTACCGAGCCAACCTCATTCGGTCCCCCACTCCATTCGGCATAGCCGGTCCAAGCCCCGCCAAATACCACCACCGGACCACACTATTGCCGAACCACCTTCTCATCACATCTCCACCGAACCAATGCAACATCTCCTGCTCCATACCGGTCCAACTTATGACCGGACCAACACATACCCTACTCAATACCGATCCACACCCTACCAGACCAACGCCACTCCAAATTCCATGCCGAATGAAGCTCCGCCGAACCAGAACGCTGCCAGGCCAGATTGCTCCAGCCCGGGCCCACCAACAGCTATATACCTCCAAGACCCCTTGCCCCCTACCTCATTCTATAAATAGAGGGGCAGGGGTACAACAATGGCAGACAAGTTTGAGAGCTCAAGCAAGGAAGGAACTTTCAAACTACTTTCATACACTTGTACACAACGCATTGTACTTGTAACCTGAAAGAAAGAAGATAATAACATATAAAGTGGACGTAGGCACATTCTGGCCGAACCACTATAAATCTGTGTGTCTTTTACATTTCAGCCCCTACTTTTCTCATATTTACATACTCATCTAAAATCATTGAAAATTACATATAATCAACTAAATAATACGACTTGGAGGTGTTTGTCCATTTTTTGTGCAAACATTTTTGGTGCTTTCACTGAGAACTGAACTCAAACTTCATCTTCTCCCACTCAACCTTTTTCCTAACGACATCACTCGTTGCTTAGAAATCATGCCTTCCAAACAGAGAAGGGATGTTAACAAAGGAAAGAACATCGCAACTAGCAGCCTTCCAGATCCAGCAATCACAGATCAGCCCACTTCAACAGCAGTACCAGATGAAAATCAGGAAAATCCAACTGGTCCCGCAACGGAACAACCAATCACTAGGGCAGATCTGGACAGGGTTGTGGCTGAAGTAACTAACCGCTTCACATCCCAACAAGAAACTTTGGTGGACCAACTCATGACACGCTTAAGGGACGCTGAAGAGTCCAACCGCAACACTGAATCATGGGGTGAATCCCAATCCGGAGGATCCCGGAGGCAACAAAGGTCTTCACTCTTCGAACAAGCTATCAACAGGAAAAACAATGATAGGGGCCGCGCCCGGACTCAGCCCGAATTCCGACTCGAGGAAGCCCTTGGAACCGAACCTAGCGGGGGAGGCACCAGGCGAGGGTCGGATGTAGCTGAGCCAGTCATGCCACCTAATCATAGAAACCCCGCTGAACGGAGCCGAGCTAGAACCCAGCCCGAAGTTGACCCCATGGATGTGCTCGAAACAGAACCCCACAGGGGAAGATCAAGGCAGGGGGCAACTGTAGCTGGTCCTAGCGTGCATCCAAGCAGCCAAAGACAACCACTGGATAATGCTAGAGGTGATAGACTGTACCATCCCTACAGGTCATCTGGACGAGATAGATCCCGCAGGGAAGAACCGAGCTCATTTTTGTCCGCTCCAAGTTCTGACGAGCGGATGGCACGATTATTCAGAGAATGTGTCCAACGGGAGCAAAGGGACCGGGGAATAGGCGCTAGGGTCACCAGTCCCTTTACCCGAAATATCGAAACTGCCATCACTCCCCGGGAATGGAAAATGCCAACCATGGAACCTTACAAAGGAACTTCCGACCCCATCGTACACCTGCAGAGATACACCCAGCATATGCTCATGAGTGGAGCAACAGAAGGAGTATTATGTAAATGCTTTCCGCTATTCCTATCAGATCTAGCTACCTCCTGGTTCTGCCATCTACCCCAAGGATCCATCAACTCATGGGAGATGTTAAAAGAAAGGTTTATTAGCCAGTTCCGCATCCATGTGGAACAACCCAGGGATGCTTATTCTCTATCCAATGTCAAACAGAAAACCGGAGAGACGCTACAACAATATCTAACACGGTTCAACGCCGCAGCGGCAGCAGTTCAAGATGCCGATGAAAAACTCACTCTAATGGCCCTCTGTAGTGGTGTGCATCCGGACACCAAGTTTGCCAGAAGATTAACTAAGGAAAAACCAGTTACCTTGCCTGATTTCTTCCATGAAGCTGGAAAGTATATGAGACTTGAAGACGCTGCTACGGAGAGGCAGCCAGGGCAACAAGGCAAGATAATTCAGGACAAGGTTCCCACTGCAGCTAAGGACGCTCGAAGAAATGAATCTAGAGACAATGCTGGGGGCAGAAAGGGTGAGAAGCGCCAATATCGACCAGGGCCAAGATTTGACTCCTACACTCCTTTGAATGAAACAATCGAAAACATCTACCTAGCCACTCAGGGCGAACTCGGATACAAGCGCCCCCCGCACAAGAAAGAATCAGATAACGCACTCAAGTCCGGAAAGTTCTGTCGCTTCCACGAATCCCACGGACATGACACCAATGAATGCCACCATCTTCGGGACTTGATCGAAGAACACATTAGAAGAAGAAGACTGGAACGTTATGTGAAAAGTCAGAACAGGACTCCAACTCCTGCCAATGAGAACTCAAAGCAACCCCTCCCAGGAGTAGGCGGAGGGAGTCGCAACAATCACAACACCAGTGGCTCTAGTCAAGAGAAGATAGTAGTCCTTACCATCTCAGGAGGACCACACATTGCCGACAGAAGTTGGGCAGAGATGGAAAGGTACGGCAAGTCGCTTAGAAATGCCGAAGGATATGTTAACTCCATTACGGAGGAACGCCACCCGAAACGAAAAGAAAACGACGACATCATATTCAGTAGGCGTGATTTGGAAGGAAGACAGTACCCACATATGGATCCTATGGTCATCTCTGCCTGGTTCGGTCCAGCTAAAGTTTTTCGGATTCTAATAGACACAGGAAGCTCCGTTAATATCCTGTTCAAACATGCTTTCGACAAAATGAAGTTATCAATGAAGGATGTATCCCCCTGTGACAAACCACTGCACGGTTTCACTGGAGATGCAAAAATGCCCCTCGGGCAACTTGACCTCTTCGTCGAAATAGGAAGTCATCCCCGCTCCGTTGTGCGAAAACAAACGTTCGTACTAATAGAAAACCACTCGGCTTACAACGCTTTCTTGGGAAGACCAGCCTTGTCTGACTTTCAGATTGTATTAGCCCCCTGGTGCCTGAAAATGAAATTTCCAACAGACAACGGAGTAGGAGAAGTAGAAGGAGATCAAGGTGCTGCCCGAGACTGCTACGTAACTGAACTTCGCAATAACCGCAGAAAGAATAAAGGAAAAGATGCAGAGACTACTCTCTGCATGAAAAGCTTGGAGGCATAGCAACTAAAGAAAGCCCCTCCTCTTCGATACACAAGCGATCCCTTCAATGAACTAGACCCCAGGGATAAAGAGGAGGAGGCTACCGCCGAGCCTGCAGAGGCTATGGAATTCGTATCGGTAGATAAGCATGATTCAAGTAGACTATTAAAAATCGGATCTCAGCTGAAAACGGAATTGAAGGATCGACTCATTGACTTTCTCCGCCACAACTTAGATGTATTTGCGTGGACCCATGCCGATATGACAGGAATCTCCCCAGACGTAGCATGCCACATGTTGAACATCGATCCCACCAAGGTACCAGTAAAGCAGAAAAAGAGGAGCATGGGGGCAGAGCGATCAGCAGCCCTTGATGAGGAAGTAAAAAATCTACTTGCTAATGACTTCATACGGGAAGCCATCTACCCAGAATGGATCGCTAACCCAGTGCTAGTAAAAAAGGCCAATGGAAAGTGGCGAACATGTATTGACTTCTCCAATCTGAATGACGCTTGCCCGAAAGACTGCTTCCCACTTCCCCGAATTGACCAACTCGTGGACAGCACAGCTGGGCACGAACTCCTATCTTTTATGGATGCATACTCCGGATATAACCAGATCCCCATGCACGCTCCCGATCAGGACCACACTAGCTTCATCACCGACCGCGGATTATATTGTTACAAAGTCATGCCTTTTGGACTCAAAAATGCTGGAGCTACCTATCAACGCCTCGTCAACAAAATGTTCGCAGAACTGATAGGACGTACTATGGAAGTATATGTGGATGACATGTTGGTGAAGTCCAGGAAAGCCAACGACCATGTAAGCCATCTGGACGATATGTTTCGGGTACTTCGCCGATATGGAATGAAGCTGAATCCTCTAAAGTGCTCCTTCGGAGTATCATCGGGAAAATTCTTAGGATTCATCGTCCACGCCAGAGGAATCGAAGCAAACCCTGAACAAATCCGAGCTTTAAAAGAAATAAGGATACCTTCCACTCGAAAAGAAATGCAGAGCCTAAACGGAAAGGTGGCCGCCCTAAGCAGATTCATTTCCAAGGCAACTGACAAGTGTGTCCCTTTCTTCGAAGCACTCAAGAAAGACAAAGGGAGGTTCGAGTGGACCGACGAATGCTTAAAAGCCTTCCTCAACCTAATCGAACACCTTCAGAGACCACCAGTACTCTCAACTCCAAATGAAGGTGAAGTGTTATACCTATACCTCGCTGTATCATCTCATGCTCTAAGCGCCGCCTTGGTAAGAGAAGAAGACCGCACACAACGTCCGGTTTACTTTGTAAGCAAGAGATTTACGGGGGCAGAAGCCAGATATCCTAAACTTGAGAAGTTAGCATATTGTTTATTGATCGCGTCACGGAAACTGCGACACTACTTCCAGTCTCACTCCATCAGGGTTCTAACCGATCAACCACTAAGACAAGTGCTCCATCGTCCTGACACTTCTGGGCGACTCCTCAAATGGTGCATCGAACTAAGTCAGTATGATATCACCTACCATCCCCGCACCGCTATCAAAGGACAAGCCATGGCTGATTTCATTGCCGAATTCACTACCAACGAAGGCAAGGAACAATCCGAAGTAGCAAAAAACATCAAGTGGAACCTCTTTGTAGACGGAGCATCGAACGAACAAGGCTCGGGGGCAGGTATTGTGATCGTCACCCCCAGGGGAAGAAAGTTGTACTATGCATTAAGATTGGAGTTCACGGCCACTAACAACGATGCTGAATATGAAGCAGTAATAGCGGGATTGGAACTGGCCCTAGAAATTGGGATCAATTCCTTATGTATTCATAGTGATTCTCAGCTTATCGTAAACCAGGTACTAGGAGAATTCCAGACTCGAGGAGAACGGCTCACAGCATACCTAAAGAAAACCAGACTGCTGCTCGATCGATTGGACCATTATCTAATCAAACACATTCCTCGAGAAGAAAACCAAGAGGCAGATGAACTTGCAAAGCAAGCTAGTATGAAGGACAGCACCATTCCCGGAGCACTAGTAATCTCAAGGCAGCTAGCCCCGAGTTTCGAACAAGCGAATCTGATAACTGCAATCGAAGAAGGAACCTGGATGACTCCTATCCGGAAATATTTGCAAGATGGCATACTACCCGACAGGCGTGACGAAGCCAAGAAGATCTTGAGGAAAGTTCCCCACTACACAATGCAAGAAGGCATCCTCTACCGGCGTGGCTTCTCTAGCCCCCTATTAAGATGCGTCGCCGGGAGGGGAGCCAAGGAGATATTAACAAACATCCATCAGGGAGGATGCGGAGATCACACTGGAGGACAGACTTTGGCAAGAAAGATACTCCGATACGGATATTACTGGCCCACACTAAACAAAGATGCCCTAGACTTCGTTAAGAAATGCGACAGATGTCAGAAGTTCGCCAAGACCCCTCGACTACCCACAAACGAAATTACTCAAATGACCAGCCCTTGGCCCTTTGCCGTATGGGGAATTGACTTAATTGGCGAACTGCCAACGGGCCGAGGCGGAGCCAAATATGCTATAGTGGCAGTCGATTATTTCACCAAATGGGTGGAAGCGGAACCTTTAAATAAAATATCTTCAGCAAAAGTTATCAACTTCTTGATCAAAAACATTCTGTGCAGGTATGGAGTCCCCCTCAAGATCGTATCAGACAACGGACTCCAATTTGACAGCGAAGAATTTGCCGACTGGTGCCAAGAGCATGGAATTCATAAAAGCTTCTCATCAGTAGCTTACCCTCAGGCAAACGGACAAGTTGAAGCTGTCAACAAAATTCTCAAAACCCTAATCAAGAAGAAACTTGAAAAGTCAAAAGGCGCTTGGGTGGACGAACTTCCTACGGCACTATGGGCATACCGCACATCTTTCAGAACATCAACGGGACATACTCCTTTCTCTTTGGCATATGGATCGGAGGCAATGCTCCCAGTTGAGACTATTGTGCCTTCCCACCGTAGGATCCACTACAACCCAGAAGAAAACGAAGAACTCCTCCTCATGTCTTTGGATCTGATTGAGGAAAGGAGAAACGATGCAGCACTCAAAGCAGCAGCTCACAAACAAAAAGTGGCAGCACTATACAATTCCAAAGTCAAGCATCGCAGCTTACAAGAAGGAGATCTTGTCCTCAGGCGAATCTTTCCGCGCCCCGGGGCACTGGACCCCATCTGGGACGGACCATATGTAATTCACAAAGATCTCCACAACGGAGCTTACATTTTGTCAACAGTGGACGGAGAGGTGTTCCAGAGGGCATGGAACATCCGACACCTCCGTCGATACTTTTCTTAACTTGTACTGCCCATATGAAGTGAATTAACAAAGAGAATCAGTGGACGTAGGCATTTTCGTGCCGAACCACTTTAAAAAATCTTGTCTCTTTTTAACTTGTTCCTTTATGTCTTGGCTACTTGTTAAGCGTTATCCCTTTCTGTTGAACAAAATTCTATGGCATCTCCACTCAAGACGCACCGCGGCCTCATCTGGACTAGGCCTAACAGGTACGCTACGATTCTATGCACTCGCCAATGAGACTCTTTTGCCCCGGCATCCCTCTGCTGCGGGTTAACTCATTGCGCGCCTGCCCTCAAAGCCAACTGTAATGAGCCGATTATAAGTCATCATAAAGGCCGACTATAGCCGATGGCAGCTCATTACGGCGTTCGGCTCGTCGGTAACTGTGAACCTACTTTAAGCCCCAACATAAGGTGTGGCCAGCCAGGGGTAGTTCACGGCCAACGGCACCCACGCTAGCCGGCCACGGTAAATCGAATAATACCCACGATTACGGACCATAATGGTTCGGGTAGTTACCGTGCGCGATCTCGGCTCCGATGTGTCTTAAGTGCGGCTGTGGTAAAAAAGAAAACTCCCCGCGGAGGCGTAAGATGGGTGACAAATGTCTCCAAGACCCACAGCTAGGGAAAGTGACTACAAAACCCGTTTGCCACGAACTTAAGCACATCGACGGCCTTCCGTGACTGGAAGTTTTACTTTTACTATATTTCCATTTCATTTAAATATTTTTCTCCTATCCTGTATAACAAACTCTAAAGTACAGGAAACCAAATAGGAAGCATTCACTCATGAGGCTCTAAGCCTGCGTGCTGGGTAGCAGGGCGCTCTGCTATACCCGTGAACAGTTACACAAGACACTCAAAGCTACCGCCTGCGAATAAAACATAAAGGGCGGTACTCTCTTCTCTTGTACATAAATGCGTAACTATAACTTATTCATACACTGACATTGCAAAACGTGAAATTATATTTCAAGCAAAAACTTAACATCAAACACAAGTGGAATCACAGGCATATACATAATTATACTTCTCACACAGCACATAAAGATAGCAACAACATTTAAACATGACAAAATCAGCTTATATTATAAGATCACACGAAGTTATTCTTTGCAAATAATTTTATTACAGTTGCATATCAAAGACTAACATGAACAGTGATAAAAAAGAAACAAAAAGATGGCAGATGCATCCACACTCCATCACCAACTCCCCCAGCCTACTTAGCCGCAGGATCGGAGCCCCCAACATGTGGATCTGAAGTCCCACCTGTCCAGATCAGAAGAGGAATTCATTAAACGAACGATCAAGTTATGAAAACACGAAAAGAAAAGAAAGGGAAAAGAATAACTCACCAGCATCCGCCGCTTGATCCTCATCATCCAACTGCACGCCCGCTTCCTCTGCAGCGAGTAGCCGCATCCCCTCCTTCACCGCCGCTTGCTCCTCCTTTGAGAACTGAGCAGTAACCGCACTCAAGTTGAAAGCCTCTCCGCCTTCCTTACCCGCATTCACCCTGGCCTCCTCTAAAGCCTGGAGATACACCTTGGCCATGACCCGAGGGTAATCGTCCATCCAAGACAAGCCGCCCTCCTTCCAAGTGTGGAAGTACATATCCTGCAACATCTCATCCATCATCCCCTCGTTTTCCTCAAACTCCCTCACCCGGGCCTCGGAAGCTTGCAACTTGGTGATGGCGACGTCCCTCTCTGATTGGTATCTCAAGCAGTCAGCCTGGAGTGACCTCCTCATTTCCTCTTCCTTCAACTTGAGGGACCTCCTCATCTCCTCCATCTCCTCCTTCAACTCGGCCTGAGCCATCTCCGCAGCCTCGAGCCTCCCTGACAACTCCTCTACCCGCTCGAGATCCGCATTTCGAACCTCATCCACCGTTGCGATAGCTATGTTAATCCGTTCCCTGCAAGCGACCTCCATCTTCCGTAATTCCGCCCTACTGGCCTTCTCCATGGTCTCTTTCAGACGCTTGGAGGCTTCCTCATGCTGGGAAATCTGGATGGCTTGGTCGGCGAGTTGCTTGGCCTGATCGGCAACCTTTAACCTCAACCGAATGTTAGCACTCCCGATCTCTTCCCCGGCCTTGACCAACTTAGCATGATGCTCCATTAACTTCTTGGTCTCTGCGGCCACCCGGTCGATATTAGCCTTGGCCTCATCCCCCATGGTGACTACCCGTGTAGTAAGTAAATCAAGATCTAAAGATTTGGCCTCGTCCAGCACTCTTACCATGGGGTTGCGGGGAAGTAGGTGCTCGCCCGTGGTCTCATCGAATGAAATGTCCCGAAAACTTGGGTCTAAATCAGGATGGCCGGCAAAAGGGTCACGAGGCACGGGGCGAGGCACATCGGGACGCCTTATATGAATGACAGTAGAACTCTTGGAAGGAGGAGGAGGGGGGCAGGGCTCCGTGCTCTCCTCCGTAGTATCACGAGGAGGCTGAGTAGGGGGAGACAGAGTAGGAAGCTGCGAAGCAGAAGAAGACTCAAATAAGGAACGGCTCCGCTTCCTTTTCTGAATGCCCTCTTCGATGACCCCAAGAAGAGGGCGGTACTTGACTACGTCCCCAGTGCGATCAGTAGAAGGTTTCGCGGAAGCTCTCCTCGACTTAAATTGTTCAAGGCGGTGTCGAACATCCGACGTTTTACCCGCCTGGCCTGCCCCTGGAATAAAGAACAAGTGTTACGAACATACAATAATCCGCAATTCAAAAAATGTGCTAAGTTAAAAAGAAAGAAAAGTGAGGAGACACATCTGTTATACAAACCCGGCGGAGGAGTGGGATACTGCAATAAGTCCTGGATCTCATTCCAGGACGGAAGTGAACCGTAAAAAATTTCTAAGTCCTTATCGAAAATAGAATCGGCAGAAGACAAAAGTTCACCTTGCATCGCCGGAATCACCCTAGCTGAGGAACCCTTAGAGGATGGGTCAGTGCCAGCCACAGCTTTGCCGGTTTCCTTTGCCTTCTCCGTTCCCTTCTCCGTTTCCGACTCTCCCTCCGACTCCCCGAAGGCCCGACGGAGAGCCTCATCCAGTTCGAGGTCTTGTTCAGAGGTTAGAGCAGCAACACCACTACCACCTTGACCTTCGCCATCTCCTCCACCCTCCGACCCTTCTCCAACTTCGCCTCCTTCCTCCTCTTCTACACCTTCCTCCTCCGGGACAATCGGGCAAGTACTTGGAGAAGGGCCATCGGACTTCCTCAGTTTCTTCCCCCCCGACCACGGGACGCTCTGCGAAAGGCTCCCTCTTACCGCTCTTTACCGTAGCCCCCTCCTTAGCTTTAGCAGCCCTCTCCTCAGCCGTATCCCTTTGCTTAACCACGGACTGGCGCGGTAAGATCAAATTATACTCCAAAAGGGTTGCGTTCCTGATCAAGAAAGAGGCCGACCGGTCCCGTGCCGGAATAGCCTTTAGTTCAGCAGCCATTCGCACTAAGGAATCGTCCTCCACGACTGCAATACCACCTGTCGCTAGCCAGAAATAGAAGCATGTCAGAAAAAACACTACAGTCAAAACACATGAAAAATATAAATGAAATCAATCTTACAGCCGGAAGTGAAAAGGCGGAAAGAAACAGCATCGTCCTTGACGAAGAACCACTCCTTCTTGAACATGGTGAACTTGGAATACAAGTCCAGAACTGGTTTGAAGGGTACGGCCGCCTCCAGGCTAATGTACGGAGACCCCTTCTTATAGCCTCTCAGGTTGTACAAGTATCGGATTTCCCGGTTAGAAGGAGGACGCCCGTACCTCCTCTGGAAGATAACAAAAAGGCTCACCAGGATGGCATATGAGTTAGGCTGGAGCTGGAAAGGAGCCACCTTCAAATAAGTGGTGAAGCTTACTATCCAAGCGTTGATAGGGGGGATAGCGCCGCACATGCAATGGTATCTGCTAAAAGCGAAGTAGCCCTCGGGAGGATTATATGGCATCACCCCATCTCCTGGCAGCAGCATAAGAGCCCTATCTATCCCAAAGGAACGGGATATGACGTCAAGTTGCTCCTCCTTTAAGGAGCTAGGAAAGCAATCAGGAGGAGAGACGAGAAGCTCCTGGGGACCATACCCATCGACTAGTGACCTCGGAGCGGGTCCGTGCTGTGCTGGATCTGGCTGAGCTGGGGGCACGGCAGAAGTTTCCCCGCTATCCCTGGATTTCTTCCTGCCCGATCGAGTTTCAACTTTGCGAGACATTTATCTGCATACACAAAAGTAAAAAGCATGATGTTAGAACGACAGTATAAACAAACAAGCATACATAAGTCCGGAGTTCCACTCAAAGTCCAGACACAAAGTTCGTTCGGCACTGGAGGTTCAAGACCATTCGGCACTAGGGTCTTACGTTCATTCGGCAGTACAAGTTCATTCGGCACTGGGATCTGACTTCCATTCGGCAATGGAATCTGAGGTTCATTCGGCAAAGCAAAGCTTCCGTGCCCATTCGGCATAAGCCCATCCGGTTATAGAGTTCATTCGGTAAAAGAGTATATACCTGGTTCGGCGAATATTTGATTCGGCAAATACTTGGTTCGGTGGGCTTTTGATTCGGCTTCCTCTTGTTCGGTAGAGAAAAACTAAGGGGGGTGTAGCCTCTATATATAGGCGAGCTCTGGAATACCGGACGAGAACCTACTGCCGGACCAACCCCATGCCGAACGAGAACCTATCACCGGACCAACAACAACCGGACCAACAACAACCGGACCAACTATGTACCGAATGAAACCTTCCATACCAAACCAACCTCCAAACGAATAAGAATATATGCCTACTCGAAACCGAATGAAACTGTCTCTACCAGCAGAAGCCAGAAACAGGGGGCATGCAGGGCGCCTCACTCAGATAAGTCCCGAACTCCTGATCTTACTAATAAAATAAAGAATATGATAACAACGGATAAGTCGTGAATCTCTCACCAACGTGGGTTAATCATTTACACGTGTACGCGACCGCGAATGGTCCATAGGCACGCTCTGAATGGCTATTAACCCCGTCGCCATGAGAATTCACACTTTGACACCCCTGTTTTAAGCCCATCGGTTAGACGAATATTTGACTCTGATAATTAGAGAATGGCTAAGCTACTTACACATGTACGGGATCGCGAACGATCCCTAGGCATGCTCTGAGCTGGCGATAAACCACCTTGAAAACGATCCGGGGAACCACTCGAACGTGGACCTGGCATCGATAACGAGCTCGAACGGTCATCATTTGAAATCACACTGAAGCTATAATTTCCTTTGCAGGACATCCGAAGGATATGGACACCCAGCTTATGTCGTTTTACAAATCACGCCCACTACAGGGAAACAAAGCGCGACACATGCAAGCCCGTGCCCCACTTTGGGGGGCAAATGTTGGGCGGATTCTCGCCCAGTAGGCCACGAGACCGTGAAGCGTCATATCCCATGCACATTCGAAACCAACAGGCACAGTAGGCGTCATCTCCTTGCACTCAAGTGCTCATGTCCATTCGGTACCTCCTTGTACCAGGGTCCATTCGGCATCCATGAACCCATGTCCATTCGGCTCTCTCCTCTCATGTCCATTCGGCACCAGCTCAACGCCGGACCACACAATGCCGGTCCAATACTTCCACTCCACTACCGGATCAACCCCCTACCGAGCCAACCTCATTCGGTCCCCCACTCCATTCGGCATAGCCGGTCCAAGCCCCGCCAAATACCACCACCGGACCACACTATTGCCGAACCACCTTCTCATCACATCTCCACCGAACCAATGCAACATCTCCTGCTCCATACCGGTCCAACTTATGACCGGACCAACACATACCCTACTCAATACCGATCCACACCCTACCAGACCAACGCCACTCCAAATTCCATGCCGAATGAAGCTCCGCCGAACCAGAACGCTGCCAGGCCAGATTGCTCCAGCCCGGGCCCACCAACAGCTATATACCTCCAAGACCCCTTGCCCCCTACCTCATTCTATAAATAGAGGGGCAGGGGTACAACAATGGCAGACAAGTTTGAGAGCTCAAGCAAGGAAGGAACTTTCAAACTACTTTCATACACTTGTACACAACGCATTGTACTTGTAACCTGAAAGAAAGAAGATAATAACATATAAAGTGGACGTAGGCACATTCTGGCCGAACCACTATAAATCTGTGTGTCTTTTACATTTCAGCCCCTACTTTTCTCATATTTACATACTCATCTAAAATCATTGAAAATTACATATAATCAACTAAATAATACGACTTGGAGGTGTTTGTCCATTTTTTGTGCAAACAATATATATATATTGATATTATATATAATACCAATTTCACTGTTTATGAAATATTCGCGGTATATGTTTTTATTAAATAACATCCGCTTACTAACGGCGCATAATGTCTATTTTAACAATCAATATATACAATCATCATTCAAACATGCATTCAAATATTTTAAATCTAACTGTTTAAAATAAAATCGAAACCTATTCGATTGAGTGAGAAGTTCTCACCTTGGTTTAAATTCCGTTTTAGCGATTTATTTCGAATAAAATTAAACGGACGTTTAATTTTACCCAAAATTCTCACTAACTCCAAACGACTCCAAACCAACTCCATCGCGTAGTGCTCGTCCATACGATTCCAACGCAACTGAGTTTGCATTTTTTCGACCTCGTATGAAAAAGATACGATTTTTCAAAGTTTATACGAGTTTTATACTTAAAATTACAACATAACATATTATTTTTAACCTCATCAAACTCAAACCGTTGGATCCCACTTCATGAAATCTTGGCCGTGCATAGCCCTCATCTCCCTCATCACGCAACACTCCAAATCATTGCGCTATGGACCGAACCCATCACTTGATTTCTAGGGTTTAGGAAATCGAACACCACACTCGACGATACTTCATCAAACAACCACCATCGCGAAGAGCACGACCCCCTCTATGTTCGGCCATAGCCTTGGCACACTCGGCCCACCCATCTGCACAGAAAGTCGTGCGCAAGTCAAAGCAAACGCAGCCCCAAATCTCCCCCTCCGATGCTCCAAATCACATCTCCACCGTTGAACTTCAAGATCTCGATGTGCTCCACGACTTTCTAGTTGGAAGCTTCGTCTAATTGCTGATGGATTGGAAGAAATCGAGGGGGAAAGGAAGATCGTTTCTGGCCGTAGAATAGGGAGGTGGCGGCTACGTTAAAATTAGGGTTTTGATATTTATTTATTTTTTTTAATTGTGAATGGTGTATTTATAGAAAATCAAGCGTAACAACTACTCATTTCGGAAATTTCGAACTCCGATTTAGGCGCCGTAACCAGTGTTTATAAGGTTTACTCCGCATTCTGGACACAATGGAACAGGTTTCGGAAGCTAATTCGGACATATGTGCGAGTTATGGCTGCAAACGCTCAATTTAAATTAAACCGATTTAAATCGATTTCTAGGCGTTTTAATTCGTACCGGACAAACGGTAAATCCAATTGACTTGAAATTTGAAACCTTACAATAATATCACATTACGGATCCGATGAAACTGGTTTCGTCGAAATCCGAGACTTTTTGAAAAACGGCTATTTTCACTCGTCAAATTAAAATTAAAAATAAATCGATGCGTTTCGAGCTGCCACGATCAAACGGTAACTCCGATTGACACGAAAATTGAAATCCGATAATAACTAACTATTACGGATCCAATGAAACTGGTTTCGTTCAATTCTGAGACTGTTCAAAAATTGGCTATTTTACAGTCGATTATTAAATATTAAAATATTCAATTTTCACAAATAAACTTTTAATTCGATTTTAAAAGTTCTAAAATATCGTTCTAACTCCCATATGATAAAATAAAATTTTACAAATCATTTTCAATCATATTTAACCCAATTTTCAATTATTTCCATAATTTAACATATTAAATTATCGATTTAATTATTCAATTAAATCCAATAATTCAAATTAAAATTTATTTGACTTATAAATTCACTTATTAATATTTAAAATTAATTAAATATCCAAATTTTAATTAATAAAAATTCTGGGTCGTTACACCCTGCTATAAACCCTAGCCCATTACTTATGTTTATTGTTCTCTACGTACAATTCAGCCGTCTCTCCTCCTCAATGGCAGACAATCAAATTCTAGATCCAATTGCAATTCAAAATAAAATCAAAATTTCAAACTCCACAAACTATGTCACATTTTATATTGTTGGAAAGCTCTCGAAGAGCGCATCTCAATTCTGTGATTCGTTTTTTAATTCGGTGCACTGTTTGTCCAGAAATCGAAGAGCAATTATCCGCCGTTCATCATGTTACGATGAACATCGATGGATCATCAAATTGATGGTACCGTTGGGAAGAGAGGGATGAGTGGAGGTCATCGGTATTGTTCGTTCGATCGATTAACAATTGGATTTGGTGTAGAAATTCGAGTAGGGTTTCCTATAGCCGGCGGCGCTGATGGATTATCGTGACCCTATCGCAAGGGACGGTTGCGCAGCGAGCAGCTGCGAAGTTTGGTGGCCGCGATGACAGTGTGGCATGGTCGTGGCGCGTAGATTTGGACCCGCGTTCGCTGTAACGACCCAGAATTTTTAGAAATTAAAATTTGAATATTTAATTAATTTTAAATATTTATAAGTGAATTTTTAAGTCAAATAAATTTTATTTTGAATTATTGGATTTAATTGGATTTTTAAATCGATAATTTAGTACGTTAAATTATGGAAATAATTGAAAATATAGTTAAATATGATTGAAAATGATTTGTAAAATTTTATTTTATCATATGGGAGTTAGAATGATATTTTAGAACTTTTAAAATCGAATTAAAAGTTAAATTGTGAAAATTGAATATTTTAATATTTAAAATCGACTAGTGAAAATAGTCAATTTTTGAACAGTCTCAGAATTGAACGAAACCAGTTCCATTGGACCCGTAATAGTTAGTTATTACCGGATTTCAAATTTCGTGTCAATCGGAGTTATCGTTTGATCGTGGCAGCTCGAAACGCATCGATTTATTTTTAATTTAAATTTGACGAGTGAAAATAGCCATTTTTCAAAAAGTCTCGGATTTCGACGAAACCAGTTTCATCGGATCCGTAATGTGATATTATTGTAAAGTTTCAAATTTCAAGTCAATTGGATTTACGGTTTGTCCGTTACAAATTTAAACGCCTAGAAATCGACTTAAATCGGTTTAATTCAAATTGAGCGTTTACAGCCATAACTCGCACAGATGTCCGAATTAGCTTTCGAAACTTGTTCCATTGTGTCCGGAATGCGGGATAACTAGGTACGTCAGTTTCGGCGCGTAAATCGGAGTTCGGAATTTCCGGGATGAACAGTGTCGCTCGTTCCTTATAAATAGCCCTACCCCTTCACAAAAAAAAAAAAAAAAAAAAAAAAAACACAAACCCTAGCCGCCACCCCCCCCTGAACGGCCAGCAGTTCACCTTCTTCCTCCACATTTTCCTCCCAATCTAGGCAAAATTAGATGAAGGCTCCAACTAACAAAACGTAGAGCATATCGAGACGGAGAGATTCAACGGTTATGATCGGAAACGGAGTCGTGTGGAGGAAGCTACAGGGGGCCGACGCACGCAGGTTTGGCACGCCTTTCGAGGCTCATCAGGTGGCCGAGTGGATGCGGTCTCTGGGCGTGGGTGGTGCCGGGTGGCGCGAGCGTGATGGAGTTGTCTGATCGAATTATCGTGGGGCGAGGCGATGGCAAAGTCGAACCCTAGTTCTTGTGTCATGGGTTCATGTGCGTTTTGATTACCTGGGGAAGTCGCGTGGAGAAGATGAAGATGGGGACGGTCTAGATGTGGCTGGGTTTAGATCGAACGGCTATGGAATGTGATAGGTTTAAAAATTTTAAATTATATTGTGATTTGTGTATATAAATACGAGCAAACTTCAATAATTCATAACTTTTTCATACGAGGTCGAAAAAATGCGAAATCAGTTGCGTTGGAATCGTATGGACGAGCACTACGCGATGGAGTTTGTTTGGAGTCGTTTGGAGTTAGTGAGAATTTTGGGTAAAATTAAACGTCCGTTTAATTTTATTCGAAATAAATCGCTAAAACGGAAATAAATCAAGGTGAGAACTTCTCACTCAATCGAATCAGTTTCGATTTTATTTTAAATAGTTAGATTTAAAATATTTGAATGCATGTTTGAATGTTGATTGATATCTATTGATTGTTAAAATAGACATTATATGCCGTTAGTAAGCGGATGTTATTTATTAAAAACATATACCGTGAATATTTCATAAACAGTGAAATTGGTATTATATATAATATCAATATATTGCAGTTGTTGATTTCCCGCATTTTTTGTTTAGCGGATGAGACCCTATTGCGCCGTCTATTAAGCGGATAATATTTAATAATCCCATATACCGCGATAATTTCGTACTGGAGCGAAATTGGTATTGTGCTAATGTTTGTGATGCAGGAAACAGGTTGGAGGGATCCAACTGGATTCCTCAACAGTATTTATTTGATTTCAGATATTTTTGATATTTGATGGATTATCATATCGATATATGATATCGTTGTAGTCGTGATTGACTATTTGGTGTGTAACATCATTGAACCAAATTTTGGGATTTTAAAATGATTTTTAAAGTGATGTTTGAAAATATAAAATATTTTTGGAATTGATCCATTTTATATAAATAAACGTTATAATTTTTAAAGTTATAGAAATTATGATTTTTTTTGAGAAAAATAGTTAAAAACTGATTTTTGAGAATATGATGTTAATGATTTTATAAAATAGTTTAATCGGGATTTTAGAATTCATTGTGAAAAGTTTAAATATAGGATTTATAAAATTTAATTATTTTATGAATCAAAAATGGTGAAATTATAAAGGAGATTAAATATGTTTTAAAAGGATAATATAAATTGATTTATATTAAGAGATTTATAAATGGATATTTATAAATTGAAATATGGACATTATAAAACGAGCTTTTATAAGTGTTTGAATGAAGTGAAAATGAATTCCATAATTGAATGGAATTTATAGAATTTTATACGGTGAAGTTATAAATGGAATTTTATAAGCAGTAGGTTTATAAAATTTATTAAGTTATTAAAATAATGATTTTGGATAAATGAATGAATCTTATAAGTTATAAGATTTATAATTTGGGAAGTTAAAAGGAACGATTTTGTAAAATAATCGTTTTATAAGTAATTGACTTATAATATGAACTTTTAGTTTATAATTAAGTTATAAACTGGAGTAGGTTAATGAAGGAATTTATAAAAGGAATTTTTTTTATAAATAAATAGAAATGGAATTTATAAACGTTGTTTTATAAATTCGCAAATGACTTATTTTGATAAGTAAATTGTTGAAACCTATAAATGGAGTTATATTCACATTTTTGAATAGTGAATAATCCTTTGAATTAAAATGTATAAAAGGATGAAATGTGTTAACGTAGTATATTCACGTTTTTAAATAGTGAATAATATGTTAAAGAAATTGTTTTGAATGTGATATTTTAAACAGAATTAAAACGATCTAACGATGTTTTAAAATGTGTTGAGATTCGAAACCATAGATTTCAACATTCATTGTTGAAATAGATGTTTCGAGAAATAAAAGGAAATGGTGGACTATAACACTGTTGTTATAGTAAATGATTTCCGAAAGGAAACGTTTTGTATAGTATTGGGATTTATATATCTATTTTAATTTCGAATCCCTATACTAGTGATTTTGGGTTGTCGTAACAATGTTTTACATAACATTCGTTTTGGCCCAAATAAATATGTTTAAGTGAATGATTTCCCTAAAGAATGAAATATATACTTAATTCGATTTAAGTATATTGAATATTTTCCAAGTGTTGAAAATAAATAAAATTTGTGAATTACTTATTAAATAAGTATGGAATTGTTTTCCAATATGAAGTGATATTTAGAATTTATCTTTTTTGAAGATAAATTGAAGTGAATAATCGAAATCGAATATTCATTGATATTTTGGAATTATAAATTCACTAAGGAATTTATAAAGGAAGTGGAATTTGTTTAAAAATAAATATTGATTTATTTTTGAAGTATTGAAAGTTTATATCTAGTAAAGATATTTTGGAAAATAAATAATTTGGAAAATTATTTGAAAACTGGTGATGTGTGCATATCCAGTGATAGTTCAATAGCCGACTATTAATATTTCCCTTTGAATGGGTATATGATGTGATTTGATTGAATTTGAATGCTACACTTATTTTTGAATAAGCGCTCACTATTCGGGTTAACCGGGAAAGGACCATGGGGTTGTATAACCCATTCCGAATATGTGATACGTCGTTGTGAATTGCATTTGAAGATCGGTGTTGAAGACCCGGTATTTGCGAGAGCGATAGGATGACCTGTCAATCTACTCTGCACCGAGTTGCTCCGGTATAGAGTTCTCCATATGTGATGGTGAATCCGATCAGGATTGTGAATATCCGGATTGCAAGGACTTCTTTGTAAGTGCCTTCGGTTTTGTTCGAGCCCGGAACAGACTTGTATGGATTGTATGTCTGACATTACAAGTTGAGATATAAAGCCGATTTCTTTCAAATATATTTCTGTTGGTGGCGAAGAATTTATTCTTTTAGCTTAACACCCTTCTCTGAGACGTACGAGCTCAGAGGTTATATAGTTGAAGTTATCAGCGATATATTCCCAATTTGGTAATGTGATATGCTGAGTGATGCTGAAATGATCATTGTGTTGATTATTGTGATAGGATCGTTTATTTGATCGTCTATCTTAGTGATCATTGTGTTGATCATTTGTTGACCCAAAGCATGGCTTTTGTATAAAGTATGTTTTTGTGGACGTGACTTCGTCGAACCTCACACCCCGGAAATGGTCAAAACAGGAAAGATGCAGCAAGGTTATGAGGGGTAGCACCCTTTAGGGTATGTACATTTCCTTCTGGATAGAGGTGGTATCATGGTATGGAGCCCAGATATTTAACCTATGTGGTTACTACGAATTTATTACTTTGTGGTTGTTGGTTTTCGGGATCCCGTGAGAAAGGTCGTTTACGATCGGGGAATGGCGTGCTCGTGTCAGTAGTTACCCAGTTAGGGGTAACCCGGCCTTGTGTTGGCAGAGTTCCGGTTTGGTTCTCGGGGATGTCTTTCCAGAGGCATTCTCATGTGGCAATGGGAAGTTCCTTGGCCTGACCATTTGTTGGAAATCCAAAGAAACAATACGTGACTTGTACGGTTTTAGTTGTATAACCTGCTATGGAATGTGGCGGTAACCTGCTATTGAACATAGTTAGCTATAGTAGGCATACGATAATGGTCGTATGTTGGCTAAGATTTATATTCTACTTTCGAAATAAATTTCCCCTACACTATGCACTAGTAATAATATGAAATGTTATTTTAAATGCGTATCAAGCATCTTTGACTATCATAAGGAGAAATCTCCTCCGATTCTGCGTTTGCATTGTGTGTGTGTGCGGGAGGCCTTATGGTAGTCTCATTTTTAAAAGCATTGCGAATTGATTAAAAATATTCCTCTATATTTGATTTTAAAGATAAATAAACTGTTTTGAGTTCTCACACCAGTCACATGACTGACTTGGAGTTTATTGTTTTCCTTCCTAAACTCTGGGTGCCCACCAATTTCCACACGGGCAGTTAAGAGTTAAGGTTTATCAGGATATTCTGGATATTCTGGAGTTGCTGGAGGCAAGCTGGATGGCATGGCGTATTACTAGTTTATATAGTATTTCTTTTTCCGCTGCACTATTTGTTGTTGTTGTACACTCTGTTGATATGATGTAATGAAATGTAATGTAATAACTGATATAGTTCTTTGTTTAAAGATTATTCATTTATTATTATATGTTGTTCCGCTGCGAATTGTGAGATTCTGATGTTGTTCTGTTGTTTTCTATTTTTTTCATTCTCTATTCTCTTTTTCTTCTATTTTAAAATATTCTGTTTTTTTCTATCTCTTCTCTATTTTCTCTTTTCTATTCTATTTTCTAATTTTCTGTTTTCTTTTCCCTCTATCTTCTACCTTTTTCTCTCTTTTTCTTTTCTTAAATTCTTTTAAAAACCCTCAGTGTTCCGTTTTCCGTCGTTCGATTCCTCGGCAGTCGATAAAGTGAGTGTCGATGTTGAATTTTCGGAAGACGAAGAATCGTGTCCTGACATTCGCCTGAAAGCCGGCGGCTAGGGTTCGAGCGAACCTGTTGCGTGAGGAAAGCATGAGATAGAGAGAGAGGCGGTAAATGGCTGACGTGTAAGCTTGTGAATTGTAATTTCAATTGTTGTTTATTTTAATTAAATTAAATTTTCAAACGTTCTAACCAATATAACTTTTACATACGAGGTCCGGTTACGCGCGGTTTTCTCTGCTAGGTTCGTATTGGAGTTCCGAACATTTTGGCGCTGGTTTGGACAAATTCTAAGACTGTTCAAATTTTGAATTTAAAATGAATTTAAATAATTTAAATTCAAAAGGCGAGTGTTTTAACCCACTGACAACTTCTAAAATTTCTTATGTTTGTTAAATTGATTTATGATGTGATTAGAAATTTATTTATGACTGTTTGGTGTATTTTTAATCATCTTCTCCGTTAAATTGAATTTATTTGAATTAAATTGTTATTAAATTTATTACTGCCCACAAACTGCCAGTTAAATAGTTGTTTAATTTATTATTTAATATAAACTGCCAGTTAAATAATTGTTTAATATATTATTGAATATAAACTGCCAATTAAATAGTTGTTTAATTTATTTTTGAATATAAACTGCCAGTAAATACGTATTGTTTATTATCTGTTATATATTGATGTTATTGTTTGAATTGGATGATGATTGTGATAAATGGTTGATGATTGATATTGGATGAATGAATGTTGTATTATTTCATTCGGGATTGCAGTTTGAAATGATATATAACCGTATTTTTATTTTAAATTACGGATTGAAATGATAAATATCTGTATCACTTGACCATAGGGTAGAAAATTATATACAGACACCGTGGTCTATATGTAAAATATTTCGAGAATGATTTCTATGGTTTTGGAAAGAAATATATGGTTTAATGAATAATGACTTTTGATATTATATAAATATTATTCTATATATAGTTAAATTCTTGAATTTAAGCTATGTATAAGTTTGTTAAATAAAAATTTAAGTTAATAATAGAGTTTGGTTTTTTTAAATAAATGTGAGTAAGTATTAAATTTTATTTTAATATAGACTGTTTAATGATTTAAACAAGCTAAGAATGGGAGATAAATTGGAGATTTATTTGAAATTAAATCTATTTAAGAATTAAACTCTAAAGGGGTTGATGTGAAATTTGTTAAATTGGAAATTTTAAAATGTATAATTATTATAACTTGATTTTGGGGTCAAGGTGAATTAAATGAGTATTTCAAGTATAAATGAATTGAAGGAAATATTTAGTTATTTGTAATTTGAATTTTATTTAAATGATAATGGATTTATTATATAAAATATTTCAAAACTACATAATAGAAAATTTAATTGTTGAATCTAAATTGTCAAATTTAGTTTTGGAATTTTGGAATATTTAAAGCCGTGAAATACATCGAAATTGAAATGTTTTATTGAAATTGAAGTGTTTCGAAGTTATGAATTTCAAATTATTATGTTTTAAAGTGTTTTAATTTCAATTGTTTGGTTTCGAAGTGTATAAATTTGAAATTATTTTTAAACGTTTACCTAAAATTTATAAATTCAAATTCAATATATATATATATATATATAAATTCAAATCCACTCATATATGCACACACACATATATATATATATATTCACATATATATAAGTTTTAAATTCAAACGATTTTTAAAACATTTATTACCTCAATCAAAAGAAATTGAAGTTTTATTCATATAAATTAACACATATTTTATTTGCTTTGAAACTTTTCAAATTAAATTCCAAAAGTTCAAATAAGTTACCAAATTTTAAATTAATAAATTTTGGGATGTTACAAATATCCCCCCTTTAAGAAAATTTCGTCCTCGAAATTTGAAAGAGAGAGAAAAGCAAACAAAGAATGTACGAATTCAGAAAAGGATAGAGAAATGGCTTACCAGTTTAAGCCGATATATCCACTCTGCAATTGGGATATGATTACTGCATTCTATTTTTAGTTTCCAAGTGCATTCCTTTGGATTGCCACTCCACTGAACTTTAACCAGTTTTACAATTTTGTTTCTCAATTGCTTTTCATCACGGTCTGCAATCTCTATCGGTTCTCTTTTAACTGTTAAATTGTGAGTGATTTCGAGACCTTCTTAGCAGCTTCTTCAATAGTACTATCTGGATCGTGCACATACTTTCGAAGATTAGAAATGTGAAACACATCATGCACGCTAGACAACCAGCTAGGCAACTGCACTCGACAGGCTAAAGAACCGATCCTCTCCAGAATAGGAAAAGGACCAATATATCGTGGTGCTAGCTTACTGTAACACCCCGCCTTTTCGCACACTTTAAATCGACATACGTGCCAATACAAACCATACGGAAGGGCGGATTGTTATGGGGTAAATAAGAAAAACAGAGAAGAGAAAAAAAAAACCTAAACAGAATCTCACAGGAGAAGGATAAAATATAATAATAAATATACAGTTCATAAAACTGTTTACAGAACATTTGATTCTTCTTTATACAATAAATATCAGAGTTCACATACCAATAAATATCAATGCAACGGAATTAAATAGTGTAGTGGAATAATATAGTAGACAGTAATACTACAAATCTTCGTCTTTGCCTTCTAGAATAAAATCTTCAAATCCTGATACGCTCGGACTGACCCGAGCGAATTGAAAAGACAAAACACTCGAGTCATAACTAAAAGATCTTATGTAAGTTAAATCAACAGAAATAGATATGAGTGGAGTAACTCAAGAGATGCTCGGGACTTACAACTCCTAAGGACCCGTTAAACTATTTACTATGTAGTATATTGCGCTATTATAATAGTGCCTAATAGTAAAATAAACATACTTTTAAATAGCGTTAAGGAGTTACCCAATCTCTCCCTTAACACAATAATAGTCCCAGTAGTCCATCCAATATCATAGTCCCTCCTGATTGGGAAGCCACCAGAGGATACCACACGGGCTACGGGAAAAATCCAAACTCGTACAAGGCTCGGTATGGTAGGTGACATGGCACAACTAGGCAATGCCAGGGTAGATATACCAATTAGGCTTCCGGGTCGGTGGTAACGCGTAGCGCGCAGCTACCGCCCACCTCGAACAAACTCCCCCAAATCAAAGAAATCAAAAGTGATGGTGGCCACCGAATCAATCCAAAGTCAGAGTATAGTATCGAAGGGAAGTGTCCGATCAGAGGTTCTACCTCATTAACCCGTCGATCGCTCC
Organism: Allium cepa; assembly: GCA_030765085.1. Classification (NCBI taxonomy): domain Eukaryota; kingdom Viridiplantae; phylum Streptophyta; class Magnoliopsida; order Asparagales; family Amaryllidaceae; genus Allium; species Allium cepa. Next base: position 757,755,220 of record CM060937.1, on the reverse strand, counting down.
TGTTTTAGCCACCTTATGCCAACTCACGGGAGTTGGGTCCACGTATTTACCTTACAGGAAACGCCGCCACCAATCTACTTCATTCTGGAATCTCCACCGCGTACACGGTTGTTAAAGTGGTTTTCGGAGTTGGCAGAGAGTATGACAACTTCCGATCCCGGTCTTTTCAACGACCAAACGTTATTATAACACCGCGGTCTTTAAAATAGTTTATACTTTAAAACCAGAAAATAATTATCCATTTCAAAACTCATAAATATGATATCATTTCCATTTCCAAAACAACTCATTTTGATATTATTTTTATAAAATCCAAATCAATAATATCATTTTTATTTCAAATATATTTCTTTTCCAAAATCATACTGGTATAAAACTTATAATATATGGAAACCAAACATTTGAATTATAACTTTCAAAACATAATACTTCGAAATTCATAGCTTTAAAACCATAAGTTCTAAAACTTGAATGGTTTGGATATTCAACAGTATATAGAATAAAATAGTTTGAATTTAAAATTACTTTATAAAATAAGTCCCGCGACTTCATAATTTTTATTCATTTAAAATTTTAGGTCTAAACCCCATAAATTTAGATTCACTTTTAGTTTCAATAAAACACTTCGATTTCAATATATTCAAACTTTGATTATTTAACAATTTCAAAACTAAGGTTGGAAATTCTATTCAACAATTTATTGTCCTATTATTTAGTTTCGAACTATTCACAAAATAAATCCATAAATAAAATTCAAATCTCTAACAATTAAATATTTCCTTCAATTTATTTATACTAGAAATCTTCATTTAATTTATCTTGAATAAAAATCCAGTTATAAATATCATACCTTTAAAATTTCCAAGTTTAATAATTTACACCAACTTGTGGAGTTTAATTTTTAAATAAGCTCGATTCCAAATAAATTTCCAATTTATCTTCCAATGTTAATTGATTTGAACCATTTAAAACTCTATATATATACAATATCTTAAACCTGTACTTAAACGTATAATATAAATTATCAAACTCCATTACTCAACTTATTCATTTTTATTTAACAGATTTATACATAGCTTAAATTCAAAAATTTGACTATATATGTATATATAAAATAATATTTATAAAATATCAAAATTTAATATTTATTAAACCGTATCCTATCTAAAACATAGAAATCATTTTCAAAATAATCATATATATATATATATATAGACCGACGGTGTCTGTATAAAATTTTCTATCCTATGGTCAAATGATACAGATATTTATCATTTCAATCCGTAATTTAAAATAAAAATTACGGTTATATATCACTTCAAACCGCAATCCCGAATGAAATGAAATGCATAACAACTTGTAGTTAATATAAATAAACATCCATTCATCCATCAAAATCATACATCCATTTATCACAATCATCATCCAAACTCAAACAATATATCAATATATAACAGGTGATAAAACTGGTATCAACTATCAGTTTATATTCAAAAACAAATTATAACTATTTAACAGGCAGTTAATATGCAATAAAAAGAAATATAAATTTAACTGGCAGTTAATATGCAATAAATAAATAAATAACAATTTAATTAAATAAATGCGATTAACTGAGATGATGATTTAAAAATATGCCAAACAAAGATAAATAAATTTCAAATCACATCATATATCAATTTAACAAACATAAGAAATTTTAGAAGTTGTGAGTGGGTTAAAACACTCACCTTTTGAATTTAAATTGAATTTAAATCCAATTTAAACCTAAAAATTTGACCGTTTCAGAATTCGTCCAAACCAGCGTCGTCAAGTCCGGAATTTCAATACGATCATAACAAAAAAACCACGCATGAAACGGAGTTCGTATGTGAGAGTTATAGCGATAAATGCGATTGAATTTCGAAAAAATAAAATAAGAAAAGAGAACACATTCTCACCCAAAGTCACAAGCCACATCACTCTCTTGTTACATGCGCACGCAAATAGCAGCTACCCAGGAAATTTTCACGTGTTTGAACAACTGTGCAGCCGCCGTCTTCAACCGTGAAACGCCACCCCGTCCATCCACTTCGTCAAGGTCCAACGACCCTACGCGACTGCGTGTCCAAGGCCGCACGCACGCCTCCATCCCCAGTGGTCGCGACGGCCCAAAACATTGCCGCCGCCGCCAATAATTCATAATCCTAATTAAATTTTTACATCGATCCAACCGTTGATTCACAAAAAAAACAGCATGGATGAAATCCCCTCGGTCCTCTCTTCAAAATCCAGAAAGGGTTTCTGATCCGACGAATTTTGTCACGGCGATGATGAACAGTCGTGGATAAACCTTTAATTTCAGAGAAAACGATAACTCGAATTGAAAAATGAATTATACAAGCAGATTACTCATTTTGAGAGCTTCAACATATATTTTTTCTGAATTTTTATGAGGAATTTGAATTTTAGGCTTTGGATTTGATTTTGGGTTGTAATTGGATCTAGTGTTTGCATCCATTGAAGAAGAAGAGGTGCTGATGAAATTTTACCCACAGATAAATGAGAATAGGCGGAGGCTAGGGTTTAGCAGGGTATTTATAGGCAAATAGAAGTAAAATATATGGATTGGGTCGATAGATATTCGCGCTAATGCTAACGTGGCCCAAAAAGCCCGTTCTGATCCCAGAACGAAATTGGGTAAACCCATATATCAAAATAGGTGTTTTATAATATTCTAAACGCAATGGGAAAGGTTTCAGGTTCAAAATTTGTCATACGAAGAAGTTATGCTAAAATTAATATTTTCAAATTGATTTCAATTGATTTCAATTGTATGAATTTCAATGCGTTTCGAGTCTGTACGATCAAACGACAAGTCCGATCGCTACGAAACTTGAAAAATTATTATAATTCACCGTTATGGATCCAATGAAACAGGTTTCGTCGAAATCCGACTCAGTGGCCAAAATGGCTATTTTTATATTAATTAAATAAATTAAGAATTAGTAAATAAATCCAATTTTTATATCTCAATTTTAGAATTGGAAATTTTTATCACTTAAAATTCTTAGTCATTTACCAAAATTTAAACAAATTTATATGTTTATTAAATGCTGATTTAATTATTAATTTCAGCGTAAAATTTCAATTTCATTATATTCACAAATTATAAATTAAATTTGCAATAATCCCCTTCGATTGACTTTTCATTCAATTATTCAATCTATTAGTATCCAATAGATGGGACTACCATTGGATTCATACTCTATTATATAAACATCCCCAAATTTCATCAAAATTTATATTTACATAATATCTAAATATATAAAAAAAAAATTACCACCTTTAAATTAAATATTTATAAACTAGTAGATTTTTGTCATTTTTAATCCCTTAGATATCTATAACAATTAAAAGCAATTTCACATATAAATCTAGTGTCAATTATTTCAGTAAATACAGTATTCAACTGTTACTGCAATTAATTGCAAATTAATTCTAATAAATTTTATTTTATTCGATTGCAAACTTAATATTAAACCAATCATTACTCAACTTACATAGTTAACATTGTTTTATATTTCATTACATTAATATTTTACAATTTTCATCTTTTATTTGCATAAATTACTGTATTTCAATTATATTGGAATTTTGTCAATTTTACTCATAAATTAAAATTAAAAAAAAATCTCAATTAATTATTTCATCTTGGTTTCATTCTTCTTATTACATTAATTATCATATTATGAATGGAATTTTACATTGGTTGCATCTTATTGAATTCAAGATTCTTCACTTACCAATTTATTTCACATTAACTGCAATAATTTAGTGGATTAATTGAAATTGATTTCAAATTAAACTTAACAACTAATAAAATAAGTAACGTACAATGATTATTGTCATTAACTCTTAATTACACTTTTATAGGTTCATTATTTACACCCCAATATTATAATAACTTACATAACACTGGTTTTACTCAATTACCATTTATTATAAACTATTCCAAAATTTTATTCAATATTTATATCAGTTCTCTTATATTCAATTTATAACCAAGTGTAACATTTAGCTTGAAGTGGTGGGATTTCCTTTCAAGTTATTAAAAATTAACTTATACTAAATACTTCCTTAATTTATTCCAATTACCGTTAACAATGGTTTATTACATAAATCAATTAAATACTTTCCTCTCTCATATTCAATTTATACACAGGTATAATCTTTTCCAATATTATCATTCATTTGAATTCTACTCAACTTTCCATTTTATGCAATAACTCATTTATTATACTTTTGCATAAATAAACAAGGTTCCAATCTTTTTAAATTCAACCTTTTAATTAAGTCTATTACAATCAATATAATATTTCAAAGGTTAATTATTAACATTTACTACGTTACCAATTATAACAATTGTATTTCCTTATAAAATTAAATTCCAAAATCTTATAAATATGGCAAATTTAATTACCGAAATTCACGGGTCGTTACAGTCTCCCCCACTCAAAACTTTTCGTCCCCGAAAAGGAAAAGAAAGGAAAAGAAGAATTTAGAAATCAATATATCGTATTCACAACACTAACTTTATTAAAAATTAAATTTTACAAAATTAATTAATTTAGATAAAATATACCAATTTATAACCATTAAATCTTTTTATACCTAAATTAATAAAGTTTGGAAAATATTTTCAAAATATTTTCTATGTCCAAAATTTACAGAAATTTTTGGCAGAGTCTCCTTTGTACGGGTAGGCTCAGGAGAAAATTAAATATCAAATATAACAAAATATCACATATAATATCCAAAATATTATATCCCAACACGGGAAAATATATAAAATAGCGTTATAAAACCGTAATCCGAGAACGTACCTATTTGTCGGGCATATTACGCTTATCTTATAGAATCAAAAGCAGTAGCAATTGCTTCCATAACCTGCATTTCACTTATAAAATCTAAAAGGGTTAACAATTATATAAATGAAATATTAAAGTTGTTTCAGCCACAACAACAATCAATTCCAACAAACAGCATATACAAAAATACAAATCAACCATTCAAGCAAACAAACACATAGTTGTTCGAGTCAAACTTTAAATTGTATGGAATGAAAAAAAAACTATCAAGTGCACCATTTACTCAACAGTCTTAGATGAAACTAAATAGGTTATTCACTCATCCAATCAATTTAAAGTATCCTTACCCCAACAACCATAAACCAAACAACAATTCAAATTTACTTCTTATTAAATTTATTTCATACATTAGTTGTTTGATTTCCTTTCTTTCATTCATTCAGTGATTCCTTCATTTATTTCCATTTATTACTTACAATGATTCATTTCCGTTAACTCAGGTCATGCCAGTTCCTTTTATTTCATTATAATTACTCATTCATTTATTGCATGCCCTCACTTATTTACTTAAGTTTATAATCATCTATTTGTAATACTTACCTTTAATTATATTTACTTATAGTAAAATTTCAATTATAACTTAAGTTTATAACATTAATTCTCATTTATAATAGCAAATTCATTGAATACTTCATTACCTACTTTTACCTGTACAATTTCCATTACATTTCTTATTAAACTTTTCAACTTTTTTATATTTGGTAAGTTATATATGTTAAAGAAAATGCAAATGAACTTATACAAGTTTTATCTCATCCTTTAATTAAATTTAATGTTAAATAATATTACTCTTTGTTTCATATGTTACAAATTTCAAATTTCCTTTAATACCATTAATAACCTAGCATTAAATCCCTTATTTTATGTAGGGTTTCAATTATTAGTTAAATTCTGTTTCACTACATTAGTTAAACTATTAATAAATGGAAACTTAAGAATTAAATACCGGGTTTAATTTCAAATTATTTTAAAATAATAGATAAATATACTTACAACTTATCTATATCCAAGTATATTTAAAACAAATTAAAAATTTACTTCTGTTTATCAAAAATAAATTTGTAGTAAAACTACTACAGTGGCCTTCCCACTTCGAAACTTGAAAATGAAAGTCGATGATGCGTGCACTCATCACCGAAATTATTTTCCAGCGACAAAGAGGGGAGTACAACTTATTTCTTTCTATTTTTTTTCAGAATTTCTTTAAAACCATACTTTCAAATTATATTGAAATATTTATATCAGAAAATATTTTTAAATACTATTATTATATTTCAAAATCCTTTGAAAGCAATTTTTCAAAATCCCAGACTTAAGTTCTAAAATTTTCGAATTTCGTTTATTTTATTTTCAATCTTATTTTACCTATTATTTATAAATTTATTCCTAACAACCAATATATTGCAACCAAATATAATCTTTATAAAAATTCATTTTATATATATAGAAAATATAATAGGCAAAATTATTTCATTCACCTATATTAAGACAAATATTGTGTCGGTCTGTCCTATTAATCGTTTAGCATTTCCTACTGATGTCACAGCGTCCCATGCACCAACCAGAATTTATAAATACAAAACGGAACAAATTAATACAATATTAAAACCTTTTATAACACTAACAAATACGCTCTCTCATATATACGCTAAGCGACTCCCATAGGGTATTACTACCCTATCAGTAAAGAGTCAAACCCCACAAAGCTAAGGTTTATCGCTAAAGCAAAGCTCTGATACCAGATGTAACACCCCGCCTTTTCACACACTTTAAATCGACATACGTGCCAATTCAAACCATACGGAAGGGCGGATTGTTATGGGGTAAATAAGAAAAACAGAGAAGAGAAAAAAAACTAAACAGAATCTCACAGCAGAAGGATAAAATATAATAATAAATATACAGTTCATAAAACTGTTTACAAAACATCTGATTCTTCTTTATACAATAAATATCAGAGTTCACATACCAATAAATATCAATGCAGCGGAATTAAATAGTGTAGTGGAATAATATAGTAGATAGTAATACTACAAATCTTCGTCTTCGTCTTTCAGAATAAAATCTTCAAATCCTGAAACGGTCGGACTGACCCGAGCGAATTGAAAAGACAAAACACTCAAGTCAGAATTAAAAGATCTTATGTAAGTTAAATCAACAGAAATAGATATGAGTGTAGTAACTCAAGTGATGCTCGGGATTTACATCTCCTAAGGATCCGTTAAACTATTTACTATGTAGTATATTCCGCTATTATAATAGTGTCTAATAGTAAAATAAACATACTTTTAAATAGCGTTAAGGAGTTACCCAATCTGCCCCTTAACACAATAATAGTCCCAGTAGTCCATCCAATATCATAGTCCCTCCTGATCGAGAAGCCACCAGAGGATACCACACGGGCTACGGAAGAAATCCAAACTCGAACAAGGCTTGGTATGGTAGGTGACACGGCACAACAAGGCAATGCCAGGGAAGATATACCAATTACGCTTCCGGGTCGGTGGTAACGCGTAGCGCGCAGCTACCGCCCACCTCGAACAAACTCCCCCAAATCAAAGAAATCAAAAGTGAAGGTGGCCACCGAATCAATTCAAAGTCAGAGTATAGTATCGAAGGGAAGTGTCCGATCAGAGGTGCTACCTCATTAACCCGTCGATGGCTCCTGCTTTAGCCACCTTATGCCAATTCACGTGAGTTGGGTCCACGTATTTACCTTACAGGAAACGCCGCAACCAAACTACTTCATTCTGGAATCTCCACCGCGTACACGGTTGTTAAAGTGGTTTTCGGAGTTGGCAGAGAGTATGACAACTTCCGATCCCAGTCTCTTCAACAACCAAACGTTATTATAACACCGCGGTCTTTAAAATAGTTTATACTTTAAAACCAGAAAATAATTATCCATTTCAAAACCCATAAATACGATATCATTTACATTTCCAAAACAATTCATTTTGATATTATTTTTATAAAACCCAAATCAATAATATCATTTTTATTTCAAATATATTTCTTTTCGAAAATCATACTGCTTTAAAACTTATAATATCTGGAAACCAAACATTTGAATTATAACTTTCAAAACATAATACTTCGAAATTCATAGCTTTAAAACCATAAATCTGAAACTTGAATGGTTTGGATATTCAATAGTATATATAATAAAATAGTTTGAATTTAAAATTACTTTATAAAATAATTCCCGCGACTTCATAATTTTTATTCATTTAAAATTTTAGGTCTCAACCCCATAAATTTAGATTCACTTTTAGTTTCAATAAAGCACTTCGATTTTAATATATTCAAACTTTGAGTATTTAACAATTTCAAAACAAAGGTTGGAAATTCTATTTAACAATTTATTGTCCTATTATTTAGTTTTGAACTATTCACAAAATAAATCCATAAATAAAATTCAAATCTCTAACAATTAAATATTTCCTTCAATTTATTTATACTGAAAATCTTCATTTAATTTTTCTTGAATAAAAATCCAGTTATAAATATCATACCTTTAAAATTTCCAAGTTTAATAAGTTTACACCAACTTGTGGATTTTAATTTTTAAATAAGCTCGATTCCAAATAAATTTCTAATTTATCTTCCAATTTTAATTGATTTGAACCATTTAAAACTCTATATATATACAATATCTTAAACCTGTACTTAATCGTATAATATAAATTATCAAACTCCATTATTCAACTTATTCATTTTTATTTAACAAATTTATACATAGCTTAAATTCAAAAATTTAACTATATATGTATATATAAAATAATATTTATAAAATATCAAAATTTAATATTTATTAAACCGTATACTATCCAAAACATAGAAATCATTTTCAAAATAATCATATATATATATATATATATATATATATATAGACCGACGGTGTCTGTATGAAAATTTCTATCCTATGGTCAAGCGATACCGATATTTATCATTTCAATCCGTAATTTAAAATAAAAATTACGATTATATAACATTTCAAACCGCAATCCCGAATGAAATGAAATGCATAACAACTTGTAGTTAGTATAAATAAACATCCATTCATCCATCAAAATCATACATCCATTTATCACAATCATCATCCAAATTCAAACAGTATATCAATATATAACAGGTGATAAAACTGGTATCAACTATCAGTTTATATTCAAAAACAAATTATAATTGTTTAACTGGCAGTTAATATGCAATAAAAAGAAATATAAATTTAACTGGCAGTTAATACGCAATAAGTAAATAAATAACAATTTAATTAAATAAATGCAATTAACTGAGATGATGATTTAAAAATATGCCAAACAAACATAAATAAATTTCAAATCACATCATATATCAATTTAACAAACATAAGAAATTTTAGAAGTTTTGAGTGGGTTAAAACACTCACCTTTTGAATTTATATTGAATTTAAATCCAATTTAAACCCAAAAATTTGATTGTGACGCCCCACCTCTATGCTCACAATAACAAAGGTTATTATAAGGAATAACGTCTGCTATTGCGAAGAATAAGGCTTGTTAGAAGCGACCATCTGAACGTTATGCCTTAGATGAGCATTGATTACATCGATAGGAGTGGTATAACTTACTCCCAAAGATATATATTCAATCCAGATCTAAAGCGAAACTACGGTGGCTAAGGAAAAATCCAGAACAACTCATAATATCAACAACACTGATAGTATAATCACATCAGAAACAGAAATATCAGATATATAGCGGAAGACAAGTCTGGAATGCATGCTACAACAATCTATAGTTCCCATGAACCAAATACACATATACATGGATAACTACATACATAAGATGGGGTCAAATAACCAAAAGAACTCCTCGAATGCCAGACAAAAGACGATGCGAAATCCCAAAAGCTGAAGCTGCTACAGAATCAGAGATAGAGACTATCCTGAAATAACTCGGTCTGACCCGAGTATTATTTAAAAGAAAATAATAAACGGATCAGTCTAATTTATCATCAGAAATAAGAGTATGGTAACCCACACTTAAATAAATTATTATAGTCTCGAATGAGACCATGCAGCATAAACAATCAGTATAGTCTAAATGAAGGAATCTCAATTTAAACACCATTAAATCAGTTTTCAAATTCACAATTGAATTTAAAACAACAATTCACAAAATCTAGAAATCAAAATAGATAACTAGAAAATCAGCAGTCGCAAAATCATCAGTCGCAAAATCTAGAAATCAAAACAAGATAACTAGAAAATCAGCATAAAAGTGAACCGATCCCAACAGATGGCGAGTTTTAGCTACGCCGCACGTGCATCTCAGATGGCCGAAGCCTACCAAGTACTATAAATTTTTGGCACCCATCAGATGACCCGAAGGTCCAGCAGAGTGACCCGAAGGTCTAGTACTGGTAATTGACCCGAAGGTCCAGCAGAGTGACCCGAAGGTCCAGCAGAGTGGATCGAAAGCCCAACAAAATCATCAAACAACAGATGTTTCAATTAACGAGTCCGGAATTAACCGAGATAGTAAAAGTTTGGTTCCATATTCCGCGCTTTTGCTAAATCGTTTAAATCTCTTCATCATTTCCTTGAAAGTGCAAAATTGTGTATTTTAAATAAATAACAATTTACTTTCTCAAACGGACAAGTCCGGAATTAAGCGAATCAGTAAAAGTAAGGGTTCATAGTCCTCAATTTGCTGAAACGTTTAAATCGCTTCCTTATTCTTTTGAAAGCGCAAACTGTAAAATTTTTGAAAACAATTTTTATTTTAAAACGATTTTAAAACTCGTGATTAAAACAATAACATCGTAGCAATTTCGGCGAGGAAATTGCACTTCACAAAACACCGTAAAAACGAATACCAAATCAGTGCTGCGGCTAACCGCTTGAAAGGTCACTTTAAATTAACGGTTACTGCCGTTAAAACACGGTGAATTTTCATTCATCGAAAATGTCAGCAAAACACCGCGCTTCAATAATATAACGCCGGTGTAAAAATTTGTTATAAAAATAACGGAGAATAATCACACAAATATGCAGCTAGGAAGTAAAGTATTGCAACATTGTAAACTACTTATGCACGTATGCAACTGGGAAGTAACCTTTTGATAATGCAAAATGCGTACATATGCATGCAGTGGGAAATAAAATATTTCAACATTGCAAACTATTTATGCACGTATGCAGTGGAAAGGCAACCACTTCAAATATGCACGTATGCAACTACAAATATGCATGCAACTACAATTCACAAACATGCATGTAGTGGGAAATATGCAACTACAAATACGTATGCAACTACAACCATTTTTGATAATGCACTGTACTAGAAACGTGTACTATATTATGGGTAAATGCAAATACAAGTGAATGCAAATCTGGGCATCAATTATATACGAATGCAAATCTGGCATCAAATATAAATGAATGCAAATCTAGGCATCAATATGCGAATGCAAACCTGAGAAAAATATTGAACCCAAAAATGTTTGAACACCTTGACTCACGCAAGTTATTAAGGGACAACACCTTACACGTTTTCAACCCATAACACACGCATGCAAAGGGAGGAAGATATTTCAACATTGTAAATTAATTATGCACACATGCAGCTAAGGGTAGTGCAACTTTTATGAAGTTTATACACATGAAGTCAGTGACAAGGCAAGTATCCCTAACTAATGTGGTATGCAAATGCCACTAGAGATGACCTAACCCAAGTCTACACTTGAGCATGCAATCAAAACATGCAGTGGCCATGAATATACAGCCACCACAAAACAAGTCTATTGCAGACAGAAGTGAATAAGATGGTAACATATTTATATCTCAGTGGAAATTTTAATTTAAGAGCACAAGGTATAGAGATGCAAATTTTACAACAAAATAGGTTTTGAAAATCAAAAGAAACCCACGTTTCGAAATAAAGGCAGAGACTTGATGACATAAATTAGATGTGTGAGAATAACTCACTGTATTTTGTTTCGAATTCAGCTGGCTTTAAAGTTGAAAGCAAATAAGAATATGGGATGCAGCCATTAATGCTTCCCTGAGCTTTGTGAACGAGTGAAGAAAAGTTTGCAGAGAACAATATTTCAACTTTGGCGTACAAGTCAGAAGTAGGAGTACAGGCCATTCTTATTTTTTGTACACTTTGCATTAACTCTACAACGTGTTATCACTTATTTCATTAAATGCAAGTACATGGCTAAAATGAGTAGCCATCTTTGGTTTTGAAAAAGGTGCAGCAAGCAATTGTCGAGTGTTCACATTTTGTTTATAACTTTAATTTATAACCTGAACATTATTTATGCAAATGTCCAGCAATGCAAAATGTTGAAGGAAAATAATGTAAAGGGTTTTGCTTCGAAATAGATCACACTTCATATGCACGTAAATCAAAAGCCTTCTATTTCTTCACGCAACAGTTGTTTAAACTACTGACTTACAACATATTTTTTTTTTCAATTTTAATAAAAAGAAATTTCTATTTAAAATGTTTACTCCGACCGTAACTCAAAAATTACGGTCGTTACCGATTTTAAAAATATTTATTACGACGGTAATAAAATCAGGGTCGTTACAGACTCCCCCCTTATAAAAATTGCGTCCCCGCAATTTTCATACTAGAAGTAGTCAATAACGTAGATAATTCATCACAGCAAAGATTCAAAATAGAAAAGATAGATAAGAATGCTCACCTCCACCCGAAGAGGAGAGAAAACCGGGATAAGAGCGCTCGATGAATTCTCTGGTTTCCCAAGTGCAATCCTTGGGGTTTGCGGACCATTGAATTTTTACGAGCGGAACTTCTTTGTTCCGAAGGCGTTTCACCTCCGTAGCTAGCACTCAAACAGGATTTTGCACCATGGTCTTGTTGGGTGCGATCTCAAGATCCGGCAATATATGAGGATCAATAACCGAATCTGGTTCACGGAGGCAACGGCGAAGTTGAGAAACATGAAATACATCGTGAATCCCCGCAAACTGGATAGGCAAAGCAATACGATAAGCCACGGGACCAATGCGTTTGGTAATAGGAAACGGTCCAATGTAACGAGGAGCCAACTTTCCTGAGCTACTAAAACGCACTACTCCTTTCATTGGAGAAACCCGAATGAACACATGATCGCCCACCGAAAATTCCAACGGCTTTCTACGGTTATCGGCATAAGATTTTTGCCGATTTTGAGCCTCTTTCATCCTTTGCCGAATAAGATGAATCTTCTCAGACGATTCCCGAATAAAGTCGGGGCCTAGAATCAACTTTTCCCCATACTCTAACCAACAAGAAGGTGATCGACACGACCTTCCATAAAGGGCCTCGAAAGGAGCCATGCCGATACTGGATTGGAAACTATTGTTGTAAGCAAATTCAACAAGAGGAATGTGTTCTTCCCAACTACCACCGAAATCAAGAATACAAGCCCTAAGAAGATCCTCCATAATTTGATTCATTCTCTCAGCCTGACCATCCGACTGAGGATGATATGTCGTGCTAAGATTAAGCTTTGTGCCCAAAGCTTTCTGAAGACTCTTCCAGAACTCACTAGTGAAGAGCGGATCCCTACCACTAACAATCGAACTCGGAACGCCATGAAGTCGAACGACTTCTCTAATAAAAAGCTTGGCCAATAAAGGATCGGTCCGATTGGATTTGATTGGGATGAAATGGGCAGATTTGGTCAGTCGGTCGATAATCACCCAAATGCTAGTATGGCCTAGCCTCGAACGAGGCAAACCATCAACGAAATCCATAGAGATTTGATCCCACTTCCACAGCGGAATCTCCAAGGGATGCAAGAGACCACCAGGACGCTGATGTTCTGCTTTTACAAGATTACAAGTCGTGCAACGGCTTACAAAACTTGCCACATCACGCATCATACCTTCCCAATAGTATAAGCGTTTCATATCAACATACATTTTACTACTACCCGGATGGACAGTATACTTCGAATGATGACAATCCTCAAGAATGTCATTTCGAAGATTAGAAATATCAGGCACGATCAATCTACCCTTCTTCCGAATACAACCACACATATCAATATCGAAATCCTTTAGCTCATCGCTTCGGGAATCCGATTCACAACTCTGAATAAGATGGACAAGATTAGGATCTTGTCTCTGGGCCTCGGCAATGCGATCCAAAAGACTGGGACGAGCCTCCATGCTAAATAAAAGCACGGGAGAATCTGGAACTGGGGAATGGTCTCGAATATCACAAAGAGATAAACTCTCTAATATATTCCATTCTGCTAACATCATGGAAACGACAGATTGTTGCTTACGACTAAGCGCGTCAGCAACTCGATTTCCCTTTCCAGGGGTATACCGAATATCAAAATCATACGAGGCAAGGAACTCGAGCCAACGCTGTTGCCTCATATTAAGTTCTTTCTGAGAAAATAAATACTTAAGAGACTTGTGATCAGTATAGAGAATAAAACGCTCGCCCAATAAATAATGTCGCCAAATCTTTAAAGCAAAGACAATGGCGTCTAATTCCAGATCGTGGGTAGCATAACGAATCTCGTTAGGCTTTAGTTGCCTATAAGCATAAGCAACCACCCTATCCTTCTGCATGAGAACTGCACCGAGCCCACAACCACTGGCATCGGTATACACAATAAGATCGCGATTCCCTTCAGGAACCACTAAGATAGGAGCATGAGTAAGGAGATCCTTTAACTTCAAGAAAGAATTCTCACACTTATCTGACCAATTAAAAGGAACAGCTTTTCTCGTGAGAGTGGTAAGCGGTAGAGCAATACGAGAAAAGTCCTTAATAAATCGGCGATAATAACCCGCCAATCCAAGGAAACTACGGATCTCAGTAACAGTATCAGGCCTCTTCCAATTCTGAATAGATTCGATCTTGGCAGGATCAACAGAAATACCATCGGAAGAAACAATGTGACCAAGAAACTTCACCTTGTTTTCCCAGAAGTGACACTTGGAGAATTTGGCATAAAGCTGATGCTGACGAAGGGTGCTCAAAACAATCTCCAAATGTTGAATATGATCGGCTTCAGATTTGGAATAAATAAGAATGTCATCTATGAAAACCAAGACAAACTTATCGAGATATTCCCGGAATATTCGATTCATAAGATCTACAAAATATGCCGGAGCATTCGTCAAACCGTACGGCATAACGAGCCATTCGTAAGACCCATAACGAGTACGGAATGCGGTGAGAGGAATGCTATCTTCCGCTACTCGTAACTGATGAAAACCGGTAGCAAGAACGAGTTGGGAGAAGACTCTAGCGCCACTTAATTGATCGAACATGTCATCGATCCTAGGTAATGGATACCTATTTTTGATAGTAAGCTCGTTAAGCTTGCGGTAATCAATGCAAAGCCTAAGAGTACCATCTAGCTTCTTAACGAAGACAGCGGCGGCGCCCCAAGGAGACGAGCTAGAACAGATAAAATGCTTGGCGTTCAACTCAGATAATTATTGCTTGAGTTCCTCATTTTCCTGAGCAGACATTCTCGTGGGAGGACGACTGACAGGATGTGCACCGGAGATAAGATCTATACGGAACTCTATTGCCCTTTTCGGCGGCAATCTCGAAATAGGCTCAAAAACATCAGAAAAATTACAAACAACTGGAATATTAGCAATAATATCCTCCGACTCGAAGGAAGAAATGAGAGCACTATAAGCATGATCCATGTCTCGAAAAACAATAGATAACTGCTCGCTAGCATCGGGATGCTTGAGATAAAAGTTCTTTCGGGACATAGGATTTTAACTTCATAACGGACGAGCCAATCCATACCCAATATCATATCAAAATCATGATGATCCATAACATGCAGATTCGCATGAAAGGAGAAACCACAAAGAATAATCTCAACATCAACACACAACAAACCAAGAGTAGCGGATCCACCAATAGGATTTACGATCCTCAAAGGGTCGCAAAGAGTAATAACATCCAAATGAATAATATCAACAAGTTCCTTCGACACGAATGAATATGATGCACCCGTATCGAAACGAACTCTAATAGAACGGCCATGAAATAAAATAAAACCTTCCAAAACAGAAGGAGTAATACCTTTCGGCTGAGAAGAATCACCAGAAGCTTTAGCAACATTAAGCTTCCCAGATTTGAGACCCCTAGAAGCAGTAGGGCACTCTGTAATCCAATGACCCTCTTTCTTACAATAGCGGCAAATGCGAGGCTTAGGACAATTACGGTAAAGATGATCCAGAGATCCACAATTGTAGCACGCCCTCTGAACAGAAGGTGCACTACTTGGCAGAGAACTAGAGGTAGCTTGCTTCTTCTTCTTCTGATTAGAATTTTGCTTACTAAATTGGAACCTCTTCTTGTTGGGGTTCTTAGAAACCTCAACATCATCACCACTATCACGTTCCTTTTCAACAGCTTCAAGACAAAGAGCCGAATCAACAAGCTCCTCAAAAGAGAGCTGAAGCTGAAGCAAAAGAACCTTCTTCAAATACTTCTTCAAACCATCAACAAAACGAAGATATTTCTTGCGCGGAGTGTTAATGAACTTTACTCCGTATTTGGACAAGGCCTCAAAAGATGCAACATAATCAGAAACGGATGACTTTCCTTGCTTCAACTCAAGGAAACTACGAGCAAGATTAGCCTTTTCCGATTCAGGAACGAACTTAAGTTCGAAACGTTCCTTAAACTGAACCCAAGAGAGAGAGGACTCATCAACTTCCACAATAAAAAGCTCATACCAATCAAGAGCACGCTCTTGAAACATACTAGATGCCACGAGAACGCGATGATGATCCGAAAGATCCATCCGAGAAAATATACGCTCACAAGTGCGCAACCAAGTCTGAACTTCCATAACACTTTCCGATCCCTTGAAAGGCTGACCTCCAAGGTGGGAATAGTCACTACACAGGCGAGCGAAGGCAGACTTCTGAGCAGGAGCTGCGGGAGTAGCAACAGGAGGCTGAATACCCTGAAATAGCTCCATAAACTGATCAGCTGACATATAGACACCGTCTGGATGAGAACCACTAGACGGGCCTGCAGAAGAACGCTTCCCTCTACCTCTTCCAGCCATGGGCTAAGAGACAAGAGAAGGTAATGATTAGTTAAAACAATACACAGTGATAAAAAATTTAACAAATGGAATACTACGGAATATATAATTTATTCCTAGTCGTACTCCACATGTTAAAGTGAATAGAATAGATTAGAAAGGCACGAATAAAACCCCGAATAGTTGTAACACATGTTCCGTTCTTTTTCTGTTCTATGTATATTATAATTTGTTCTGAATTTCTGCTCTCATACCAAGCTGTGACGCCCCACCTCTATGCTCACAATAACAAAGGTTATTATAAGGAATAACGTCTGCTATTGCGAAGAATAAGGCTTGTTAGAAGCGACCATCCGAACGTTATGCCTTAGATGAGCAATGATTACATCGATAGGAGTGCTACAACTTACTCCCAAAGATATATATTCAATTCAGATCTAAAGCGAAACTACGGTGGCTAAGGAAAAATCCAGAAAAACTCATAATATCAACAACACTGATAGTATAATCACATCAGAAACAGAAATATCAGATATATAGCGGAAGACAAGTCTGGAATACATGCTACAACAATCTATAGTTCCCATGAACCAAATACACATATACATGGATAACTACATACATAAGATGGGGTCAAATAACCAAAAGAACTCCTCGAATGCCAGACAAAAGACGATGCGAAATCCCAAAAGCTGAAGCTGCTACAGAATCAGAGATAGAGACTATCCTGAAATAACTCGGTCTGACCCGAGTATTATTTAAAAGAAAATAATAAACGGATCAGTCTAATTTATCATCAGAAATAAGAGTATGGTAACCCACACTTAAATAAATTATTATAGTCTCGAATGAGACCATGCAGCATAAACAATCAGTATAGTCTAAATGAAGGAATCTCAATTTAAACACCATTAAATCAGTTTTCAAATTCACAATTGAATTTAAAACAACAATTCACAAAATCTAGAAATCAAAATAGATAACTAGAAAATCAGCAGTCGCAAAATCATCAGTCGCAAAATCTAGAAATCAAAACAAGATAACTAGAAAATCAGCATAAAAGTGAACCGATCCCAACAGATGGCGAGTTTTAGCTACGCCGCACGTGCATCTCAGATGGCCGAAGCCTACCAAGTACTATAAATTTTTGGCACCCATCAGATGACCCGAAGGTCCAGCAGAGTGACCCGAAGGTCTAGTACTGGTAATTGACCCGAAGGTCCAGCAGAGTGACCCGAAGGTCCAGCAGAGTGGCTCGAAAGCCCAACAAAATCATCAAACAACAGATGTTTCAATTAACGAGTCCGGAATTAACCGAGATAGTAAAAGTTTGGTTCCATATTCCGCGCTTTTGCTAAATCGTTTAAATCTCTTCATCATTTCCTTGAAAGTGCAAAATTGTGTATTTTAAATAAATAACAATTTACTTTCTCAAACGGACAAGTCCGGAATTAAGCGAATCAGTAAAAGTAAGGGTTCATAGTCCTCAATTTGCTGAAACGTTTAAATCGCTTCCTTATTCTTTTGAAAGCGCAAACTGTAAAATTTTTGAAAACAATTTTTATTTTAAAACGATTTTAAAACTCGTGATTAAAACAATAACATCGTAGTAATTTCGGCGAGGAAATTGCACTTCACAAAACACCGTAAAAACGAATACCAAATCAGTGCTGCGGCTAACCGCTTGAAAGGTCACTTTAAATTAACGGTTACTGCCGTTAAACACGGTGAATTTTCATTCATCGAAAATGTCAGCAAAACACCGCGCTTCAATAATATAGCGCCGGTGTAAAAAATTTGTTATAAAAATAACGGAGAATAATCACACAAATATGCAGCTAGGAAGTAAAGTATTGCAACATTGTAAACTACTTATGCACGTATGCAACTGGGAAGTAACCTTTTGATAATGCAAAATGCGTACATATGCATGCAGTGGGAAATAAAATATTTCAACATTGCAAACTATTTATGCACGTATGCAGTGGAAAGGCAACCACTTCAAATATGCACGTATGCAACTACAAATATGCATGCAACTACAATTCACAAACATGCATGCAGTGGGAAATATGCAACTACAAATACGTATGCAACTACAACCATTTTTGATAATGCACTGTACTAGAAACGCGTACTATATTATGGGTAAATGCAAATACAAGTGAATGCAAATCTGGGCATCAATTATATACGACTGCAAATCTGGCATCAAATATAAATGAATGCAAATCTAGGCATCAATATGCGAATGCAAACCTGAGAAAAATATTGAACCCAAAAATGTTTGAACACCTTGACTCACGCAAGTTATTAAGGGACAACACCTTACACGTTTTCAACCCATAACACACGCATGCAAAGGGAGGAAGATATTTCAACATTGTAAATTAATTATGCACACATGCAGCTAAGGGTAGTGCAACTTTTATGAAGTTTATACACATGAAGTCAGTGACAAGGCAAGTATCCCTAACTAATATGGTATGCAAATGCCACTAGAGAGGACCTAACCCAAGTCTACACTTGAGCATGCAATCAAAACATGTAGTGGCCATGAATATATAGCCACCACAAAACAAGTCTATTGCAGACAGAAGTGAATAAGATGGTAACATATTTATATCTCAGTGGAAACTTTAATTTAAGAGCACAAGGTACAGAGATGCAAATTTTACAACAAAATAGGTTTTGAAAATCAAAAGAAACCCACGTTTCGAAGTAAAGGCAGAGAATTGATGACATAAATTAGATGTGTGAGAATAACTCAATTTTGTTTCGAATTCAGCTGGCTTTAAAGTTGAAAGCAAATAAGAATATGGGATGCAGCCATTAATGCTTCCTAGAGCTTTGTGAACGAGTGAAGAAAAGTTTGCAGAGAACAATATTTCAACTTTGGCGTACAAGTCAGCAGTAGGAGTACAGGCCATTCTTATTTTTTGTACACTTTGCATTAACTCTACAACGTGTTATCACTTATTTCATTAAATGCAAGTACACGGCTAAAATGAGTAGCCCTCTTTGGTTTTGAAAAAGGTGCAACAAGCAATTGTAGAGTGTTCACATTTTGTTTATAACTTTAATTTATAACCTAAACGTTATTTATGCAAATGTCCAGCAATGCAAAATGTTGAAGGAAAATAATGTAAAGGATTTTTCTTCGAAATAGATCACACTTCATATGCACGTAAATCAAAAGCCTTCTATTTCTTCACGCAGCAGTTGTTTAAACTACTGACTTACAACATATTTTTTTTTCAATTTTAATAAAAAAAAAATTTCTATTTAAAATGTTTACTCCGACCGTAACTCAAAAATTACGGTCGTTACCGATTTTAAAAATATTTATTACGACGGTAATAAAATCAGGGTCGTTACAGACTCCCCCTTATAAAAATTGCGTCCCCGCAATTTTCATACTAGAAGTAGTCAATAACGTAGATAATTCATCACAGCAAAGACTCAAAATAGAAAAGATAGATAAGAATGCTCACCTTCACCCGAAGAGGAGAGAAAACCGGGATAAGAGCGCTCGGTGAATTCTCTGGTTTCCCAAGTGCAATCCTTCGGGTTTGCGGACCATTGAATTTTTACGAGCGGAACTTCTTTGTTCCGAAGGCGTTTCACCTCCGTAGCTAGCACTCGAACAGGATTTTGCACCATGGTCATGTTGGGTGTGATCTCAAGATCGGGCAATATATGAGGATCAATAACCGAATCTGGTTCACGGAGGCAACAGCGAAGTTGAGAAACATGAAATACATCGTGAATCCCCGCAAACTGGATAGGCAAAGCAATACGATAAGCCACGGGACCAATGCGTTTGGTAATAGGAAACGGTCCAATGTAACGAGGAGCCAACTTTCCTGAGCTACTAAAACGCACTACTCCTTTCATTGGAGAAACCCGAATGAACACATGATCGCCCACCGAAAATTCCAACGGCTTTCTACGGTTATCAGCATAAGATTTTTGCCTATTTTGAGCCTCTTTCATCCTTTGCCGAATAAGATGAATCTTCTCAGACGATTCCCGAATAAAGTCGGGGCCTAGAATCAACTTTTCCCCATACTCTAACAAACAAGAAGGTGATGGACACGGCCTTCCATAAAGGGCCTCGAAAGGAGCCATGCCGATACTGGATTGGAAACTATTGTTGTAAGCAAATTCAACAAGAGGAATGTGTACTTCCCAACTACCACCGAAATCAAGAATACAAGCCCGAAGAAGATCCTCCATAATTTGATTCACTCTCTCAGTCTGACCATCCGATTGAGGATGATATGCCATGCTAAGATTAAGCTTTGTGCCCAAAGCTTTCTGAAGACTCTTCCAGAACTCACTAGTGAAGAGCGAATCCCTATCACTAATAATCGAATTCGGAACGCCATGAAGTCGAACGACTTCTCTAATAAAAATCTTGGCCAATAAAGGAGCGGTCCGATTGGATTTGATTGGAATGAAATGGGTAGATTTGGTCAGTCGGTCGATAATCACCCAAATGCTAGTATGGCCTAGCCTCGAACGAGGCAAACCATCAACGAAATCCATAGAGATTTGATCCCACTTCCACAGCGGAATCTCCAAGGGATGCAAGAGACCACCAGGATGCTGATGTTCTGCTTTTACAAGATTACAAGTCGTGCAACGGCTTACAAAACTTGCCACATCACGCTTCATACCTTCCCAATAGTATAAGTGTTTCATATCAACATACATTTTACTACTACCCGGATGGATAGTATACTTCGAACGATGACAATCCTCAAGAATGTCATTTCGAAGATTAGAAATATTAGGCACGATCAATCTACCCTTCTTCCGAATACAACCACGCATATCAATATCGAAATCCTTTAGCTCATCGCTTCGGGAATCCGATTCACAACTCTAAATAAGATGGACAAGATTAGGATCTTGTCTCTGGGCCTCGGCAATGCGACCCAAAAGACTGGGACGAGCCTCCATGCTAAATAAAAGCACGGGAGAATCTGGAACTGGGGAATGGTCTCGAATATCACAAAGAGATAAACTCTCTAATATATTCCATTCTACTAACATCATGGAAACGACAGCTTGTTGCTTACGACTAAGCGCGTCAGCAACTCGATTTCCCTTTCCAGGGGTATACCGAATATCAAAATCATACGAGGCAAGGAACTCGAGCCAACGTTGTTGCCTCATATTAAGTTCTTTCTGAGAAAATAAATACTTAAGAGACTTGTGATCAGTATAGAGAATAAAACGCTCGCCCAATAAATAATGTCGCCAAATCTTTAAAGCAAAGACAATGGCGGCTAATTCCAGATCGTGGGTAGCATAACGGATCTCGTTAGGCTTTAGTTGCCTAGAAGCATAAGCAACCACCCTATCCTTCTGCATGAGAATTGCACCGAGCCCACAACCACTGGCATCGGTATACACAATAAGATCGCGATTCCCTTCGGGAACCACTAAGATAGGAGCATGAGTAAGGAGATCCTTTAACTTCAAGAAAGAATTCTCACACTTATCTGACCAATTAAAAGGAACAGCTTTTCTCGTGAGAGTGGTAAGCGGTAAAGCAATACGAGAAAAGTCCTTAATAAATCGGCGATAATAACCCGCCAATCCAAGGAAACTACGGATCTCAGTAACAGTCTCAGGCCTCTTCCAATTCTGAATAGATTCAATCTTGGCAGGATCGACAGAAATACCATCGGAAGAAACAATGTGACCGAGAAACTTCACCTTGTTTTCCCAGAAGTGACACTTGGAGAATTTGGCATAAAGCTGATGCTGACGAAGGGTGCTCAAAACAATCTCCAAATGTTGAATATGATCGGCTTCAGATTTGGAATAAATAAGAATGTCATCTATGAAAACCAAGACGAACTTACCGAGATATTCCCGGAATATCCGATTCATAAGATCTACAAAATATGCCGGAGCATTCGTCAAACCGAACGGCATAACAAGCCATTCGTAAGACCCATAACGAGTACGGAATGCGGTGAGAGGAATGCTATCTTCCGCCACTCGTAACTGATGAAAACCGGTAGCAAGATCGAGTTGGGAGAAGACTCTAGCGCCACTTAATTGATCGAACATGTCATCGATCCTAGGTAATGGATACCTATTTTTGATAGTAAGCTCGTTAAGCTTGCGGTAATCAATGCAAAGCCTAAGAGTACCATCTGGCTTCTTAACGAAGACAGCGGCGGCGCCCCAAGGAGACGAGCTAGAACAGATAAAATGCTTGGCTTCCAACTCAGATAATTGTTGCTTGAGTTCCTCATTTTACTTAGCAGACATTCTCGTGGGAGGACGACTGACAGGATGTGCACCGGAGATAAGATCTATACGGAACTCTATTGCCCTTTTCGGCGGCAATCTCGAAATAGGCTCAAAAACATCAGAAAAATTACAAACAACTGGAATATTAGCAATAATATCCTCCGACTCGAAGGAAGAAATGAGAGCACTATAAGCATGATCCATGTCTCGAAAAACAATAGATAACTGCTCGCTAGCATCGGGATGCTTGAGATACAAAGTTCTTTCGGGACATAGGATTTTAACTTCATAACGCACGAGCCAATCCATACCCAATATCATATCAAAATCATGATGATCCATAACATGCAGATTCGCATGAAAGGAGAAACCACAAAGAATAATCTCAACATCAACACACAACAAACCAAGAGTAGCGGATCCACCAATAGGATTTACGATCCTCAAAGGGTCGCAAAGAGTAATAACATCCAAATGAATAATATTAACAAGTTCCTTCGACATGAATGAATGTGATGCACCCGTATCGAAACGAACTCTAATAGAACGGCCATGAAATAAAATAAAACCTTCCAAAACAGAAGGAGTAATACCTTTCGGCTGAGAAGAATCACCAGAAGCTTTAGCAACATTAAGCTTCCCAGATTTGAGACCCCTAGAAGCAGTAGGGCACTCTATAATCCAATGACCCTCTTTCTTACAATAGCGGCAAATGCGAGGCTTAGGACAATTACGGTAAAGATGATCCAGAGATCCACAATTGTAGCACGCCTTCTGAACAGAAGGTGCACTACTTGGCTGAGAACTAAAGGTAGCTTGCTTCTTCTTCTTTTGATTAGAATTTTGCTTACTAAATTGGAACCTCTTCTTGTTGGGGTTCTTAGAAACCTCAACATCATCACCACTATCACGTTCCTTTTCAACAGCTTCAAGACAAAGAGCCGAATCAACAAGCTCCTCAAAAGAGAGCTGAAGCTGAAGCAAAAGAACCTTCTTCAAATACTTCTTCAAACCATCAACAAAACGAAGATATTTCTTGCGCGGAGTGTTAATGAACTTTACTCCGTATTTGGACAAGGCCTCAAAAGATGCAACATAATCAGAAACGGATGACTTTCCTTGCTTCAACTCAAGGAAACTACAAGCAAGATTAGCCTTTTCCGATTCAGGAACGAACTTAAGTTCGAAACGTTCCTTAAACTAAACCCAAGAGAGAGAGGACTCATCAACTTCCGCAATAAAAATCTCATACCAATCAAGAGCACGCTCTTGCAACATACTAGATGCCACGAGAACGCGATGATGATCCGAAAGATCCATCCGAGAAAATATGCGCTCACAAGTGCGCAACCAAGTCTGAACTTCCATAACACTTTCCGATCCCTTGAAAGGCTGACCTCCAAGGTGGGAATAGTCACTAGACAGGCGAGCGAAGGCAGACTTCTGAGCAGGAGCTGCGGGAGTAGCAACAGGAGGCTGAATACCCCGAAATAGCTCCATAAACTGATCAGCTGACATATAGACACCGTCTGGATGAGAACCACTAGACGGGCCTGCAGAAGAACGCTTCCCTCTACCTCTTCCAGCCAAGGGCTAAGAGACAAGAGAAGGTAATGATTAGTTAAAACAATACACAGTGATAAAAATTTTAACAAATGGAATACTACGGAATATATAATTTATTCCTAGTCCTACTCCATATGTTAAAGTGAAAAGAATAGATTAGAAAGGCACGAATAAAACCCCGAATAGTTGTAACACATGTTCCGTTCTTTTTCTGTTCTGTGTATATTATAATTTGTTCTGAATTTCTGCTCTCATACCAAGCTGTGACGCTCCACCTCTATGCTCACAATAACAAAGGTTATTATAAGGAATAACGTCCGCTATTGCGAAGAATAAGGCTTGTTAGAAGCGACCATCCGAACGTTATGCCTTAGATGAGCATTGATTACATCGATAGGAGCGGTATAACTTACTCCCAAAGATATATATTCAATCCAGATCTAAAGCGAAACTACGGTGGCTAAGGAAAAATCCAGAACAACTCATAATATCAACAACACTGATAGTATAATCACATCAGAAACAGAAATATCAGATATATAGCGGAAGACAAGTCTGGAATGCATGCTACAACAATCTATAGTTCCCATGAACCAAATACACATATACATGGATAACTACATACATAAGATGGGGTCAAATAACCAAAAGAACTCCTCGAATGCCAGACAAAAGACGATGCGAAATCCCAAAAGCTGAAGCAGCTACAGAATCAGAGATAGAGACTATCGTGAAATAACTCGGTCTGACCCGAGTATTATTTAAAAGAAAATAATAAACGGATCAGTCTAATTTATCATCAGAAATAAGAGTATGGTAACCCACACTTAAATAAATTATTATAGTCTCGAATGAGACCATGCAGAATAAACAATCAGTATAGTCCAAATGAAGGAATCTCAATTTAAACACCATTAAATCAGTTTTCAAATTCACAATTGAATTTAAAACAACAATTCACAAAATCTAGAAATCAAAATAGATAACTAAAAAATCAGCAGTCGCAAAATCATCAGTCGCAAAATCTAGAAATCAAAACAAGATAACTAGAAAATCAGCATAAAAGTGAATCGATCCCAACAGATGGCGAGTTTTAGCTACGCCGCATGTGCATCTCAGATGGCCGAAGCCTACCAAGTACTATAAATTTTTGGCGCCCATCAGATGACCCGAAGGTCCAACAGAGTGACCCGAAGGTCTAGTACTGGTAATTGACCCGAAGGTCCAGCAGAGTGACCCGAAGGTCCAGCAGAGTGGCTCGAAAGCCCAACAAAATCATCAAACAGCAGATGTTTCAAATAACGAGTCTGGAATTAACCGAGATAGTAAAAGTTTGGTTCTATATTCCGTGCTTTTGCTAAATCGTTTAAATCCATTCATCGCTTCCTTGAAAGTGCAAAATTGTGTATTTTAAATAAATAACAATTTACGTTCTCAAACGGACAAGTCCGGAATTAAGCGAATCAGTAAAAGTAAGGGTTCATAGTCCTCAATTTTGCTGAAACGTTTAAATCGCTTCCTTATTCTTTTGAAAGCGCAAACTGTAAAATTTTTGAAAACAATTTTTATTTTAAAACGATTTTAAAACTCGTGATTAAAACAATAACATCTGTAGCAATTTCGGCGAGGAAATTGCACTTCACAAAACATCGTAAAAACGGATACCAAATCAGTGCTGCAGCTAACCGCTTGAAAGGTCACTTTAAATTAACGGTTACTGCCGTTAAAACACGGTGAATTTTCGTTCATCGAAAATGTCAGCAAAACACCGCGCTTTAATAATATAACGCCAGTGTAAAAATTTCGTTATAAAAATAATGGACAATAATCACACAAATATGCAGCTAGGAAGTAAAGTATTGCAACATTGTAAATTACTTATGCACATATGCAACTGGGAAGTAACCTTTTGATAATGCAAAATGATTATATATGCATGCAGTGGGAAATAAAATATTTCAACATTGCAAACTATTTACGCACGTATGCAGTGGAAAGGAAACCACTTCAAATATGCACGTATGCAACTATAAATATGCATGCAACTACAATTCACAAATATGCATGCAGTGGGAAATACGCAACTACAAATACGTATGCAACTACAACCATTTTTGATAATGCACTGTACTAGAAACGTGTACTATATTATGGGTAAATGCAAATACAAGTGAATGCAAATCTGGCATCAAATATAAATGAATGCAAATCTGGGCATCAATATGCGAATGCAAACCTGAGAAAAATATTGAACCCAAAAATGTTTGAACACCTTGACTCACGCAAGTTATTAAGGGACAACACCTTACACGTTTTCAACCCATAACACACGCATGCAAAGGGAGGAAGATATTTCAACATTGTAAATTAATTATGCACACATGCAGCTAAGGGTAGTGCAACTTTTATGAAGTTTATACACATGAAGTCAGTGACAAGGCAAGTATCCCTAACTAATATGGTATGCAAATGCCACTAGAGAGGACCTAACCCAAGTCTGCACTTAAGCATGCAATCAAAACATGCAGTGGCCATGAATATACAGCCACCACAAAACAAGTCTATTGCAGATAGAAGTGAATAAGATGGTAACATATTTATATCTCAGTGGAAACTTTAATTTAAGAGCACAAGGTACAGAGATGCAAATTTTACAACAAAATAGGTTTTGAAAATCAAAAGAAACCCACGTTTCGAAATAAAGGCAGAGACTTGATGACATAAATTAGATGTGTGAGAATAACTCACCGTATTTTGTTTCGAATTCAGCTGGCTTTAAAGTTGAAAGCAAATAAGAATATGGGATGCAACCATTAATGCTTCCCAGAGCTTTGTGAACTAGTGAAGAAAAGTTTGCAGAGAACAATATTTCAACTTTGGTGTACAAGTCAGAAGTAGGAGTACAGGCCATTCTTATTTTTGTACACTTTGCATTAACTCTACAACGTGTTATCACTTATTTCATTAAGTGCAAGTACACGGCTAAAATGAGTCGCCATCTTTGGTTTTGAAAAAGGTGCAGCAAGCAATTGTAGAGTGTTCACATTTTGTTTATAACTTTAATTTATAACCTGAACGTTATTTATGAAAATGTCCAACAATGCAAAATGTTGAAGGAAAATAATGTAAAGGGTTTTGCTTCGAAATAGATCACACTTCATATGCACGTAAATCAAAAGCCTTCTATTTCTTCACGCAGCAGTTGTTTAAACTACTGACTTACAACATATTTTTTTTTTCAATTTTAATAAAAAGAAATTTCTATTTAAAATGTTTACTCCGACCGTAACTCAAAAATTACGGTCGTTACCGATTTTAAAAATATTTATTACGACGGTAATAAAATCAGGGTCGTTACATTGACCTTCTCGAAATTCGTCCAAACCAGCATCATCAAGTCCGGAATTTCAATTCGATCCTAACAAAAAAAACCACGCGTGAAACGGAGTTCGTATGCGAGAGTCATAGCGATAAATGAGATTGAATTTCAAAAAAAAAAAAATAAGAAAAGAGAACAACATTCTCACCCCAAAGTCACAAGCCACGTCACTCTCTTTTTACCTGCGCACGCAAATAGCAGCTACCCAGGAAATTTTCACGCATTCGAACAACTGTGCAGCCGCCGTCTTCAACCGTGAAACGCCACCCCGCCCATCCACTTAGTCAAGATCCAACGACCCTACGCGACTGCGTGTCCAAGGCCGCACACACGCCTCCATCCCCAGTGGTCGTGACGCCCCAAAACAGTGCCGCCGCCGCCAATAATTCATAATCCTAATCAAATTTTTACGTCGATCCAACCGTTGATTCGTGAAAAAAATAGCATGGATGAAAATCCCCTCGGTCCTCTCTTCAAAACCCAAAAAGGGTTTATCGATTCGACGAATTTTGTCGCGGCGATGATGAACGATCGTGGATAAACCTTTAATTTCAGAGCAAACGATAACTCAAATTGAAAAACGAATTGCACCAGCAGATTACGTATTTCGAGAGCTTCATCATATATTTTTTCTGGATTTTTATGAGGACTTTGAATTTTAGGCTTTGGATTTGATTTTGGATTGTAATTGGATCTAGTGTTTGCATTCATTGATGAAGAAGAGGAGCTGATGAAATTTTACCCGTAGATAAATAAGAATAGTCGGAGGCTAGGGTTTAGCAGAGTATTTATAGGCAAATTGAAATAAAATATATGGATCGAGTTGATAGATATACGCGCTAACGCGACCCAAAAAGCCCGTTCTGATCCCAGAACGAAATTGGGTAAACCCATATATCGGAATAGGTGTTTTAAAATATTTTAAACGAAATGGAAAAGATTTCAGGTTCAAATTTTGTCGTATGAAGAAGTTATGCTAAAATCAATATTTTCAAATTGATTTGAATTGATTTCAATTGCATAAATTTCAAGGCGTTTCGAGTCCATACGATTAAACGACAAGTCCGATCGCTACGAAACTTGAAACATCATTATAATTCACCGTTACGGATCCGATGAAAATGGTTTCGTCGAAATCCGAGTCAGTGGCCAAAATGGCTATCTTTATATTAATTAAATAAATTAAGAATTATTAAATAAATCCAATTTTTATATCTCAATTTTAGAATTGGAAATTTTTAACACTTAAAATTCTTAGTCATTTATCCAAATTTAAACAAATTTAGATGTTTCTTAAATGCTGATTTAATTATTAATTTCAGCGTAAAATTTCAATTTCATTATATTCACAAATTATAAATTAAATTTGCAATAATCCCTTTTAATTGACTTTTCATTCAATTATTCAATGTATTAGTATCCAATAGATGGGACTACCATTGGATTCATACTCTATTATGTATACATCTCCAAATTTCATCTAAATTTATATTTACATAATATCTAAATATATAAAAAAACTTTTTACCACCTTTAAATTCAATATTTATAAACTAGTAGATTTTTTTCATTTTTAATCCCTTAGATATTTATAACAACTAAAAGCAATTTCACATATAAATCTAGTGTCAATTATTTCAGTAAATACAGTGTTCAACTGTTACTGCAATTAATCCAATTAATTGCAAATTAATTCTAATAAATTTGATTTTATTCGATTGCAAACTTAATATTAAACCAATCATTACTCAACTAACATAGTTAACATTGTTTTATATTTCATTACATTAATATTTTCCAATTTTCATCTTTTATTTGCATAAATTACTGTATTTCAATTATATTGGAATTTTGTCAGTTTACTCGTAAATTAAAATTTTAAAAAAAATCTCAATTAATTATTTCATCTTGGTTTCATTCTTCTTATTACATTAATTATCATATTATGAATGGAATTTTACCTTGGTTACATCTTATTGAATTCAACATTCTTCACTTACCAATTTATTTCACATTAACTGCAATAACTTAGTGGATTAATTGAAATTAATTTCAAATTAAACTTAACAACTAATAAAATAAGTAACGTACAATGATTATTGTCATTAACTCTTAATTACACTTTTATAGGTTCATTATTTACACCCCAATATTATAATAACTTACATAACACTGGTTTTACTCAATTACCATTTATTACAAACTATTCCAAAATTTTATTTAATATTTATATCAGTTCTCTTATATTCAATTTATAACCAAGTTTAACATTTAGCTTGAAGTGGTGGGATTTCCTTTCAAGTTATTAAAAATTAACTTATACTAACATACTTCCTTAATTTATTCCAATTACCGTTAACAATGGTTTATTACATAAATCAATTAAATACATTCCTCTCTCATATTCAATTTATACACAGGTTAAATATTTTCCACTATTATCATTCATTTGAATTCTACTCAACTTTCCATTTTATGCAATAACTCATTTATTATACTTTTGCATAAATAAATAAGGTTCCAATCTTTTTAAATTCAACCTTTTGATTATGTCTATTACAATCAGTATAATATTTCAAAGGTTAATTATTAACATTTACTACGTTACCAATTATAACAATTGTATTTCCTTATAAAATTAAATTCCAAAATCATATAAATATGGAAAATTTAATTACCGAAATTCACGGGTCGTTACACTTACTGGTCTTTCCAAACCTTGATACTCCTTGCATTTGGAGATACTTTGAGAAAGACAGAGTCTCCAATCTGGAATTCCAAATCCCTTCTTCTGCGATCATAATAACTATTTTAACGACTTTGAGCCGTTTTCAATTTCTTCCGTATAAAATCAACTTTTCCGTGGCTTCTTTAATCGTATGCGGTCCAAGGACGAGTCTATCACCTCCCTCGATCCAACATGTCGGTGATCGACACGGACGACCATATAAAGCTTCAAAAGGAGCCATCTCTATACTGGCCTGATAGCTATTGTTATATGAGTATTCAACCAGATGTAAATGGCCCTCCCAAGAACCACCAAAATCAAGTATATAAGCACGCAATAGGTCTTCTAAGATGCGATTAATCCTCTCAGTCTGCCCATCAAATTGTGGGTGATAAGCAGTGCTGAAATTCAGTTTTGTCCCCAATGCGTCTTGAAATGCTTTCCAAAATCTACTAGTGAAGATCGGGTCATGATTACTCACTATACTGCTAGGAATATCGTAAAGTTGGACAATTTCTTTCACATATAACTCGGCTAAACTTGCTGACGTGCGGGTAGATTTCACTAGCAAGAAGTGGGCTATCTTAGTCAAACGGTCCACAATAACCCAAATTGCTTCATTGCCTTTCCGAGTACGAGACGACTCGTCGATGAAGTCCATCGATACTTGGTCCCATTTCCACTTGGGTACCTCTAAAGGTTGAAGTAAACCCGCCATTTTCTTTTGATCACTTTTAATTTGTTGGCAAGTAGCACATCGACTCACATATATAGATATGTCCCTTTTCATTGTCTTCCACCAGAAAGTTCTTTTGATATCTTTATACATTTTATTGACTCCTGCATGGATGCAAAGTTTATACTTGTGGAATTCGTCCAAAACTTCACGTTTCAGCTCCGGAATGTCTGGGACAAAAATTCTGCCTTTTAATCTTATAACTCCTCTACTATCCATCTCAAAACTAGTGTCCTCTCCTTGGCATATTCTTTTATAAATTCCCCGAAGAAACTCGTCTTCGTTCTTCTTACTTGCGATCCTCTTAAGAAGAGTAGGAGCGATAACAAGATGAGCAAGAATAGTATGCTTTCTACTCAAGGCGTCGGCAACTACATTGGCTTTTCCGGGCGTATATAGAATGTCAGGTCATAAGAGGCCAGAAATTCCAACCAACGTTGTTGTCGCAGATTTAAATCTTTCTGGGTGAAGAGATATTTCAAAGATTTATGGTGGGTGAATAATTCGAATCTTTCACCCAGAAGATAATGTCGCCATATTTTTAAAGTGAAGATAAAAGTTCCAAATCATGGGTTGGGTAGTTTCTTTCATGAGGACGTAATTATCTAATCGCGTAGGCAATTACCTTCCCGTTCTGCATTAATACTGCACCCAAACCATCACCACAAGCGTCGGTATAAATAGATAAACCTTAGTTCCCGTTGATAATAGTGAGAAAAGGAGCGGTGGTTAATCTCTTCTTCAACTCCTGAAAAGCTTCGAACTTCTTTTGGGGTAGTGGGTTTTCTCCTAATAGAATAGCAGAAATTTTGCTAGGATCAACATAAATTCCTTGTTCATTAACAATATGGCCGAGAAATTTAACTTCTTTGACCCAGAAATGGCATTTGGAAAATTTTGCGAATAGAATATTTCTCTTTAATATCTCCAAAACGATTCTAAGATGCTCGGCATGCTCCTCTTTGGTCTTCGATCAACACAAGAAATTACAATAGAATTTCAAGTTTTAACCGATATCGTTTTATTGATACAATTCAAATTTAGCCTTATATTCTATTGACCAATTTAATTCAATTTAAAATTTCTAATTTATTTAAAAATTTCAATTCCAAATTTCAAATTCATTAAAGTTTAAATCAAAAAACTGATAACGCGAATACGTGGTAGGATCATTTCTACACGATTCGCAGGCCATCACCGCACTGAAACTTCTTCTCGTAGCTGGTATGAAGCAATCAAAGAATTTGGAATCGAATCAAAGGAGATTGATAGAAAAAGTTGTTTCCACTGTTGTAGGGTATTGACCATTTGTGGTGGTACTTCCCTGTCCCCTTTCTCGTTCTCTTCTTGCACTCATACTTACTATCAGTGAATAGTAATAGAATTTACAGAGGCATACAGACGGATATCTTATGGATATACTCATTCTAGGGTATTTGTAACCCTATCTCTAATGAGTTACTTAATGTGTTATACTCCTGAGCTAAAGTTTCAACCTTCTACTCTGATACCAAATGTGAAGGACTGATGCAGCGCGAACTACGGAATCAACAAGTTTAAATGATTCAAGAACTTTAAGTCGTTTGGACAAGGCTATGTTGTTGAGTCATTCAGGAAGTTTAAGTCGTCTATGACTTAACAAAGCTTGGAGGAAAGAGCTACGACTTAACAAGAATGAAGAGAAGGAGTTACGAGTTAATGGGGACTTAAGTTGCTCCGATTTGAGGGGTCGTATACGACCTAACGACACAGCAGCTATGAGTCGTCCACGACCTAACTTGAGTCGTCCGTGACTTAAAAAGGAAGTTAAAGGTCGTCTCCGACCAAATGAATCACGTAATAACAAGCCACGAGTTAAATAAACCGGAGCATGTTTTAGGTCGGCCGCGACCTAAGGAGTCAAGTGAAAATACGCCACGACCTAATGAAGCCTCAAGTCACTCGGAGGAGTTAAGGCGCTGGGAGTTGAGTCGCTTGGAAGATAAGTCGTATACGGGTCAAGTGTTGTGATAAATCTGTATTTTGTTAAGTCGTTGTAACTGTTAAGTCGTATGTCGTGGGTTTTCTTATGTCGTATGTAATTAGGTCGTATACGACCTAAGTGAGTAAAGTGTTGTAATTTGTTGAGTCATTAAGTCATTGCGTCGGCCAGATATGTTCGGATGAGTCGTTCAAATGTTGAGTCGATAGAGCTTTGAACCGTTGGAAAGTCGTAGGTCAGTATGTTATTGAGTCGGTGTGTTGTGATGTAGCCGAGTCGTTGAGTCGTGGCTTGCTTAAGTCGTGTGTTGTTGAGCCGCGTTTGCTGATGAGTCGACGCCGACCTATGGGTAAGTCGTAAGTCGTGTACGACTTAAGGGTCAGGGTCAAAACTCTATAAATAGCGAGTGAGTTGTAACTTTTT
Source organism: Allium cepa (assembly GCA_030765085.1). Taxonomy (NCBI): domain Eukaryota; kingdom Viridiplantae; phylum Streptophyta; class Magnoliopsida; order Asparagales; family Amaryllidaceae; genus Allium; species Allium cepa. The sequence continues at coordinate 757,721,173 of CM060937.1, read as the reverse complement.
AGGTGGATTTTTGGAATAAAATTTCTTGTTGATTGTTGTGTGCTTTCTTCTTAAATTGGTAGTTGAGTGTAATCTCCTATCTCCTCTTTCGGTTAATCGAGTGCGCTCGATTCAACGATCGTAGAAGCCGATTCACAGTATCTAGTGCGCTAGATCAACGTACGAAGAATCGTAGATCTTTGAACATGGTATAGTGCGCTATCAACGCGTTTGAGATAGCTAGAATTTGGTATCTTCGGATCAACGAATTTGGGCATTTTGGTATTCATCAATCCACCGATTGCTACTTTCACCGATTGAAGTTTATTTTTGATTAATCCGCTGCGTCAGTTTTGGTATCAGAGCGAGACTTAGCCAATCATAGCTAAGCCGAGACTTGGAGCCAATTTTTGAAGTTGAAGTTCATCGTGTTCATCTTGAAGTTGCTACAAGTTTGGAGTTTTCGATCCATTCCATTTTGGATCAAAATCCGGAAAGTTGTTTGAATTTGATTTGTGTTGAAGGGTGAAGGCCGAGCATAACATTGTGTTAAGTATAGGCCGTGCATCAGTTTTGGTATAATTGTTTGAAGTAGGAGCCGTGCTTAGTTGTATGAATTGAAGGGTTGAAGCGATCCGAATCAAGTGACACTTGTTGCCGAGTTAAGTGTTAAGCCGTGTAGAGCTATTGCCGAGTCAAGGTTGAGGCCGTGACTTATTTGATTTGAGTTGAAGATTTGTGAAGTTTTGAAGTATTTGTTAAAGTTTTTGAGAAGGTTTCAGCCATGCCGCCAAGGAGAGCTAATCGTCATCAAAATGTTGAAGCATTGTATAGAAGAGAAGAAGCCGAGCTTATGGAACAACGTATTAATGAGAAATTTGATGAAGGCATTGGAAAATTAGAGAAGTTGATGAATGATTTGAATCAAACTCAAAGGAGGAGATCACCAAACTCGAACCATGGAGGAAACCGAGTTTCGCCATCGGTTACGGAAGCGAGGAGGGTATCACCGCATTCTTTTAGAGATAGAAGAGAAACATCAATTTCATCACGGAGAGATCATCATGACTATGGACATGAAGAGAGAAGAAGTCAACGAGAATTTGTAGATGAGCCATATAGAGATGAAGAGAGACATAGTCGAAGAAGCATGCATGAACGAAGGGATGATAATGGTCGAGATCGATGTAGGCGTACTTTTGATGAAGAGGGTGATAGAGCTAGCATTCATTATCGAGATCGAGACCAAGTTCGAAATTCGTATCGGGATGTAGATGATGATCGTTGATGGGAGTCGGGTATGAAGATGAAAATTCCAGAGTTTAAAGGTGGAATGGTAGCCGAAGAATTTCTTGATTGGTTGTCTAATGTGGAGGAAATTTTTGATTTCAAGGAGGTTCCGGAGAATCGAAGGGTAAAGTTAGTTGCTACAAGGTTGAGGGGGAGAGCTTTGGCATGGTGGCAGCAAACTAAACTTACAAGGGAGAGAATGGGGAAGTCAAAGATTGAGTCTTGGGATAAGATGAAGAAGTTGATGAGAGCTACTTTCTTACCATACAACTATCAATCACTTATGTACCAGAGATTGCAGAATCTGAGGCAAGGAACGAAGTCAGTTAATGATTATGCAGATGAATTTTACCGACTCATTGCCAGAAATGATATTATGGAAACGGAAGAACAACTAACTGCTAGATTCATTGGGGGATTGAGAATGCAGATCCAGGATATGGTTAATATGTTTGATCCTAGATCAGTAGCAGAGGCACATCAGAAAGCGTTGGCTTGGGAGAAGCAAGGAAGGCGTGGAGGTGGTGTGTTTACTAACTCCAATAATCAAGCGAAGGGTGTTAGTGGAAGTTCTAATGTTCCTAAACCTGTTACAAAACCAGTGGTGAAGGAGGCTGAGAAGGCGAAGGTTAGCAGTGGTTTCAAATGTTATAATTGTCAGGAGTTGGGTCACAAAAGCAATGAATGTCCGAAGCCGAAGAAGAGATGTCACGATCCAAATTCCAGCGTTCGAAAATCGATATCCGTACTCCACTGTACTTGAATGCCGTAGATTCAAACGTCGAAATTCGAGTCGTGCCGGAGCTTATAACACATTAAGTAAATAACACGGCGGAAGAATGAATAATAACAGATATCGATATACAACATTTGATACAATAACAGATACAACATGAATGGTACAATGAAAATCATTATACATCAGAGTAATGATACAAGATAATAGCAGCGGAAATAAAAGATAACACCACAGCGGAACAAAATCTCCAATATAGTCTTCAAGGAAGAACTCCAGTATCGGTAATCTCCATCTCCAAAGCACCAATCCAGCAATAGCTCGAACTCCAAATCACGATGCACAAAGGGAAGCAAGTGTAGTTCAGATCCAAAGACTGAACTAGCTCCAGATAATCTACTAAACCTGACTATCTGAAAAACCCAACTCTAGACTGCCCGTGTGGGAAAATAGTGGGCACCCAGAGTTTAGGAAAGGAACAATAAACTCCAGGTCAGTCATGGGACTGGTATGAGCAAACAAAAGCAATTGGTCTTTAAAACAAACAACAAGAGAATTTAAATTTGAAATTCGCAATGCTTTTTGAAAAATGAAACTACCATAGAGCCTCCCGCCACACACACAATGCAAACGCAGAATTGGAGGAGATTTCTCCTTATGATAGTCAAATATGCTTGGTACGAGAAAATTCTTTGATATTATTATAATAAGTGCAAAGTGTAGAAAATCATTTCGAAAGTAGAATATAAATCCTAGCCAGCATAGACATTCCGAACTATGCCTACTATAGCTACCATCTAAACAGTGGTGACCACCATAAGTAAATGGCAAGTTCTACAACTAAAACCGTACAAGGCACGTATTGGATGAATGGATTTCCAACAAATGGTCAGGCTAAGGAACTTCCTACTGTCAATGGGATCGCCTCTGGCGGGACGTCCCGAGAAATAACGTTACGGTTAGATCTCTGCCAACACAAGGCCGGGTTACCTCTGTAACTAGGTAACTACTACACGAATATGCCATCCCCCGGTCCTTTGGGACCTTTATCCGAGCGCTCGCAACAACAACCACAAAGTATCACAAAGTAATAGATCTGCAGTATCCACATAGGTAAGTATCTGGGCTCCATACCATGATACCACCCTTTACCAGAAGGGAATGACATACCCTAAAGGGAGCGACCCTCATAACCTTGCCGCATCTTTCCTGTTTCGACCATTTCCGGGGAGTGAGGTCCTGATGCAGTCTCGTCCACAAAGCTACGCTTTGGCACAAAGCCATGCTTTGGGTCAACAGATGACCAAAGCAATGATCACAAAGATAAATGATCAAACAAATGATCATATCACAATGATCAACCAATGATCATCACACAGCAGCACTCAGCATGCCACATTACCAAATTGGGAATATATCACTGATAAATGTCAACTACATAACCTCTGAGCTCGTACGTCTCAGAGAAGGGTGTTAAGCTAAGAGAATAAATTCTCCGCCACCAAGCAGAAATGTATTTGATAAAGATCAGTTTAATATCTCAAAGTGTAATGTCGGACATACAACCATACAAGTCTGTCCCGGGTTCGAACAGAACCGAAGGCACTTCCGAAGAAGCCCTTGTAAATCCGGGTATCCACAATCCCGATCGGACTTCCCGTCACTAGGGAGAACTCTATACCGGAGCAACTCAGTGCAGAGTCAATCGATAGGTTATCCTATCGTTCTCACAAATACCCGGTCTTCACCACCGGTCTTCAATTGCAATCCATAACGTCGTATCACTATTCGGAATGGGCTATATGACACAAGGTCCTCTCCCGGCTAAACCGAATAGCGAGCGCCATATTTAAAAACATATGGATATGGGATTTTAGTTAAGTCACAACTTATAAAATCCAAACCATTCTTTCAAATGGTTAAACAAATTACCATTTTTAATCTTTAAACAAAAAGATTTATTTCACAAAGTTTCACCCAGTTTCACAAAGATCTATTCATAGATTTCAAAACAATTCCCATTCAATTTGGATTAACCCAATTAAGTCTTTAAATTAGAGATTTATAGCTTTCAAAACATGTTTCCAAAGATTTATCTATAATTTGGAAAACTATCTTCATTTTAGACTTGAAATCCTTTAACACAAATTGGAAATTCATTCTTATGTGAAAGCTTCAATCATTTGAAAACAAATAGTTTTCGTTTCAGAAAAAAACCAATTTGTACAAGTTGAAATCTTGGGTTGAATTTAAATTCCAAAATATCACCTTTAAAATGGTTTAGAAACCCATATAAACCCATTAATAAGTTGAATAACTTTTTAAACCCTAGTTCCCAAATTATAGAATTCAATTTCAAATATTGAATTCAAATTTAAATCCAATTATTTAAATTTTCAAAACTCCATCAAGTTATTCAAAAATAACCATTTTCAAAAGCTTCAATTCTAGTTCAAAAACTATTTTGGATTTAAAAATTCAATTTTAAAACAATTTCAAAATCTGTGACTTAACCCATTTCCACGTGCAATCCATATTTGTGTGTGTATAGTGTGGTCCAAGGGTTTTACACAATGAGAGTGCCACATCATCAATCAACACAGATTCAATTATTAGGATTCGATGTGGGTTTCGGATAACCAAATGGAATCCGACTCCCTGTCGCATCGAAATCCAAATGTCGTTTTATGGGTCAAGGGGTTTTCATATTCATACGACAGTATATTCATCACAAATATAGCAGCTCAGCACAAAGCATCACATAACATCACATCACATACCAAATATATCAATCCATCACAAAGCATTCCATAATAATCAAACATCTTCAGTTAAGATGAATAAATTTGTGTGGTTTTAAATTTATCAACCACATAATCACTTTCATTAGAAATCTTTGATCAATGATTAATTATCATTAATTACAATTGATTAAGTCTTAATCACCTTCATTAATTAATTAATTAATTTTTCTTTAAATTAATTAACCTTCAAACATTTGATTAATAAATCTTTAATCATTAATTATCCATACTTAATTACTTTAACATGCAATTAATCGCTTAATTAATTATTCTTAACTATTTTATTCATTAATCATTAATCAAATAATTTAAACCTTTAACTAATTATTAATTAATTCTTCAATTAATAACTCAAATGATTAGCTCTTAATCACGTTACTTAATTACTTTTAATAAAGTATTTATCCTTTACTTAATTACCTTTAGCAATTAATCACTTAATTACTTCCCTAAGTAATTATATTTAGATTAATCCAAAGTGATTATCTTAATTAATCATAATTTAATTACATAATTAACTATTTAACTTAATCATTTAAAATTAATTAAATGATTCTTAACTTATTATATTAAAAGATTCTTAATTAAGAAAAACACTATCTTAATTAAATCATTTATTAACCCATAACTCTTGATAATTAAAAATGATTTAATTATCTTCACAAATTTATTTGTCTTTAATTAAATCAAATTCTAAATTACTCAAGATAATCTTTATTATAATTGATTACCCAAATTTAAATCATTGAACTTTATTTGAAATAAAATATAACATTCATAAATCAATTGTAATTAAACACATTTTAAATTGAACTTTTAAATCTTTTAAACCTTTCTAAAATTCTTTAAAAAAAAAATTAAGTACAAACTTAGTTTCAAAATCCACTTCTTTTATTTTAAAACTTTCATATTTATTATATATAAAACTTATTTAAACATAATTTTGAAACAAATCTAGTTTTATATATAAACTTATTTAACTTTTGTTTAAAACTTTAATTATTTACAAATCATATTATCTTTGTTTAAATTTTAGAAACCTTACTGTTAAATATTTTAAAACTTTTAAACTCAAACTTAAACCTAGTTTTAAATCTCCACCTAAAATTTAAATTCACCTTTTACATTTAAAACAGAAACAGTTTTCTGTTTATTTTAAAAAAAAAAATCAAACTTTGAAATTCCCTGAATTTAAACTATTTCAAAAGACCAGAATTTAAACTTATTTAAATTCATATTTGAATTCAGTTTTAACATCCTAAGTTAAACTTTAGTTTGCATTTTATTTCAAACTTTAAAAATCTGGAAACAGTTTCCTGTTTCTCTTCTTTCTTTTTTTTTATATTTTTTTTTATATTTTTTTTTAAAAAGGTTATTAAAACTAAATTTAAAATATTTTAAACTCAGATTCAAATTTCTTGAATTCGGATTTAAATTCAGATTTAAACTTAGTTTAAATTTTTAGTTTACACTTTTTAAAACTTGTTTTTAAAACTTAATCTTTTATACTTTAAAAGTTGTTAAAACTAGATTCAAAATTCAAAATTCAAAATTATTTCAAATCCTAGGTTTAAACTTACTTAAAGTCAGATTCAAACTTGGTTTAAAGCTTAGTTCAAAATTTTGAATACCATAAAAAAACTTCAGTTTAAATTTAAAAAACCAACCTTCAGGTTTCTGGAAAGAAAAAAAAAACTGTAACATTGTTCCAACCCAAGGCAATTTCACTTTACTTCGAGTAAAAATATCCCATACTTCGAGTCACAACGAGATTTACCCGAGTGTCCCTCTCTTCTATCAAAACCCAAACATCACCAACATATCCGCATCTGCTCTGTGCACATGCACCCACGGCGTCTCCTTCTTCGACCAACTCTGATGACTGGAACAAGTCATCGATCACCATGGCACCCCAAATCCATCACCCATACCCTGTTCTTCTCCCTCGAGATCAAAATCACGATCGAAGTCCAAACCTGGAACAACACTATCCACTTCAACTCAAACCTGTCAGCGCCTCAAACACCGACCTCCGACCACCGTTTCCCCTGAAACTTCAGCAAAGACCTCGTCAACCCACCATCTTCCAGTACCCAAAATCCCAAACAGCTCGATCAACAGAGGAAATCGCACTCAAGCAAAAATTGCAACCCAGTAAAACTAGGGTTAGTAACTTGAAACGATCACCGCTGCCACCACCGTGCCTTGATCACCCCACCGCCATTTTTTCCGACCTCACCGTTCACTCCTCTACCTACAGTGATGACCTCGACACCCCAGACCACTGAGATCACCAGAAAACGCTAAAAATTGAATTCCTGTTCAACCTCTAATTTCTCATTCAATTAAGCACTAAAATTTGTGATTTTACTTTTAAAAATCAAGATTTTGTGCAAGTTTTCAGTTTATAAACTTGAATCAATGAATTATGAAGACTAAATTTTAGTCAAAACTATGGCTTGCTTGTTCCCTTTGGTTTCCAGAGCCAATTCATGTATTTTTAACTTAATTAAAATTTTTAAACTTACTTTATCAATAACCAAACAAATTTTGTTTACATTCTAAATCCTGACAGTGATTCCATGCAAGAGGTAATGAATTTTGAAATAAACCTGAGCCTTAAAACTAAGACAGAGATATCTCAGTTGAAAAACAAACATGCACAAGCAAATTCATGCAAACATACTGACATAGCCTTCAACTAATACATATTTCAAACATCAACTCAAATATCAAAGCATATGAATGGGTTCGAGTGTGTTTGCTCACCTGGATTTTGAGAAAAACAAAAGGCAGAGAAGTGTTTTAGACAGAGTAGAGGGGCACTTGGTTTCTGTTAAACAGAGACAGACATTTATTTCTTTGATCTGCAGAAGTTTATTAACATAAACTTTGTTTAAACTTCCTATTGCATTTGTTACTTATTTCATTAATTAACAAATAAAAGAATCAATTTACTTACAGTTTGTTTAATTCCAGAAAGGACTGTTTCTTCCAGGTTTTCCATATTTTTGATTTTGATTTGTCTTGCCTGAGGCTTGAATCTGGAATTCGTGAATCAATCTTTGCTTAATCACCATTTATTTGCTTATTCATTTCATCAAAAACCAAAAATTAAATTTACTTACCTAAGGTTTGAATTCTTGGGCACAAGGATATAAAATCTACAGTTGCAAACCAGAATCACTTTAGCTTTTAAACTGGATTTGTTCTCCTGCAACTTTGTTAAATAAATTTTTTTTAAAACTTTGTTTTAGTACTGATTACTAATCTCAAATTCAAATTTTAAACAGAATGAAATTCACTTGCCTTTTATTATTCCCAGAGAACTGCATTTGATTCCCAGATTTGATCTTTTGTATTTCAGTTTGAATTTGTTTTAAACTTTGTTTCAGATCCGACCTTGCCTGAACTTGCATGCTTTATATTTGAATTGATCCTTGCTTGATTGTTGTTTGAGTTGAATTCCTAGTTGATTTCCCAGAATTTGTTTCAAGGCTTTGTTTTTTTTTTTTTAAGCTTGATCTTCATTTTCCTGGTTTTCAGTTTCTATCTATCTCCTACATTTGTATTGTTGTAGTTTGAGATTTTTGATTACTAAACTTTTCAGATTTGCTGAGTTATTTTATGATTGTGCATAGGAAAATGAAGAGTTTTGTAATTTTTTAATCTTATTATTATATTTTATTAGATATGGTGAATGCCATTTGTATAAAATCATTATAACCTTTTGATTTTGTTAACTCTTACACTCCATCTCTCATGTGCATGTATACTTCCTTATGTATATATTCACATTTAAAATTTTCAAAGACAAAAGATTTTTTTTTTATATTTTCAAAACAAAATTTTATTTCAATTATTGCTTACACTTAATTTTTTTTCATAATGTTCATATACTCATATATTTTTACAATTTTCATTCATACATTTATTTATTTCTTTATTTTGTACAACCTTTAAAAGAAAAGAAGAATGTAAAATTTTTGATTTCATATTAACAAAGGTCACATTTGTTTAGATAAGAGAATTAAATCCTAAAAATAAATCCTTTTCTGAAATTTATTATATCTTCCAAATAAAATTAATATTTTAGAAAACAACTATCTCTATCATTTTATTAATCTCAAGATTTTAAATTCTATTTTTATTTTTAATACATTATATTTTGAAATTCAATATTTATTTTATAAATCACTTATCCTTAAATTTCTTAATATAAACTACTATTTAAAAATCAAAATTATTTATTTATCCTAGAAAATTTTCTAATAAATTCACAATTTATTTCTAAAAATAAATTTAATCGCCAATTTAAACTTGATAAATTTTCAGGAATGTTACAGATTTCCCCCCTTAAAAGAATTTCGTCCTCGAAATTGCAAGGAAGACGAGAAAGAAAAGATAATAGATAAAGAAATGATTGATCAGATCAGGATCGAAATATTTATTCTGTATTTGGTTTTCCAAATCAGAATATCAACAAATATGAGAACAAACTCATCCAATATTACACAAGATATTCAGGTCCACCGGTCTACGAATATGCAAGAGCATTGGTTAGTTCGAAGGGATAACTAATCGTTCGTAGAATATATCGGATCCCGGGGAATAGATAGATGGATCAAATCTTCATATTAGTTAACCAATTTACTTAATTTAAAATTTCCACTTTATTTAATATTATAAATTTCAAATTCATTAGAGTTTAGATCGAAAGGCTGATAAGAACTTGATGAAGATACGAGGTAAGAATTTTCTACAACGATTCGTAGGGTCACCATCACACCGAAACTTCTTTCTAGAGCAACTACAAATCAATCAAAAGAATACGAAATCAAATCAAAGGAGATTGATAGAGAAAGTTGTTTCCGCAATTGCAGGGTATTGACCATTAGTAGTGGTATTCCCTGTCCCTATCTCGTTCACTTCTCGCACTCATACTTACTATCAGTGGATAGTGAGAGAATTTACTGAGGCATTTGAACGGATATCTTAGGGATATACTCATTCTAGGGTATACTTCACCCTATCTCTAATGAGTTACTTAATGTGTTATACTCCTGAGCTAAGGTTTTAACCATCAGCTCTGATACCAAAATGTCACGATCCAAATTCCAGCGTTCGAAAATCGATATCCGTACTCCACTGTACTTGAATGCCGCAGATTCAAACGTCGAAATTCGAGTCGTGCCGGAGCTTATAACACATTGAGTAAATAACACGGCGGAAGAATGAATAATAACAGATATCGATATACAACATTTGATACAATAACAGATACAACATGAATGGTACAATGAAAATCATTATACATCAGAGTAATGATACAAGATAATAGCAGCGGAAATAAAAGATAACACCACAGCGGAACAAAATCTCCAATACAGTCTTCAAGGAAGAACTCCAGTATCGGTAATCTCCATCTCCAAAGCACCAATCCAGCAATAGCTCGAACTCCAAATCACGATGCACAAAGGGAAGCAAGTGCAGTTCAGATCCAAAGACTGAACTAGCTCCAGATAATCTACTAAACCTGACTATCTGAAAAACCCAACTCTAGACTGCCCGTGTGGGAAAATAGTGGGCACCCAGAGTTTAGGAAAGGAACAATAAACTCCAGGTCAGTCATGGGACTGGTATGAGCAAACAAAAGCAATTGGTCTTTAAAACAAACAACAAGAGAATTTAAATTTGAAATTCGCAATGCTTTTTGAAAAATGAAACTACCATAAGGCCTCCCGCCACACACACAATGCAAACGCAGAATTGGAGGAGATTTCTCCTTATGATAGTCAAATATGCTTGATACGAGAAAATTCTTTGATATTATTATAATAAGTGCAAAGTGTAGAAAATCATTTCGAAAGTAGAATATAAATCCTAGCCAGCATAGACATTCCGAACTATGCCTACTATAGCTACCATCTAAACAGTGGTGACCACCATAAGTCAATGGCAGGTTCTACAACTAAAACCGTACAAGGCACGTATTGGATGAATGGATTTCCAACAAATGGTCAGGCTAAGGAACTTCCTACTGTCAATGGGATCGCCTCTGGCGGGACGTCCCGAGAAATAACGTTACAGTTAGATCTCTGCCAACACAAGGCCGGGTTACCTCTGTAACTAGGTAACTACTACACGAATATGCCATCCCCCGGTCCTTTGGGACCTTTATCCGAGCGCTCGCAACAACAACCACAAAGTATCACAAAGTAATAGATCTGCAGTATCCACATAGGTAAGTATCTGGGCTCCATACCATGATACCACCCTTTACCAGAAGGGATTGACATACCCTAAAGGGAGCGACCCTCATAACCTTGCCGCATCTTTCCTGTTTCGACCATTTCCGGGGAGTGAGGTCCTGATGCAGTCTCGTCCACAAAGCTACGCTTTGGCACAAAGCCATGCTTTGGGTCAACAGATGACCAAAGCAATGATCACAAAGATAAATGATCAAACAAATGATCATATCACAATGATCAACCAATGATCATCACACAGCAGCACTCAGCATGCCACATTACCAAATTGGGAATATATCACTGATAAATGTCAACTACATAACCTCTGAGCTCGTACGTCTCAGAGAAGGGTGTTAAGCTAAGAGAATAAATTCTCCGCCACCAAGCAGAAATGTATTTGATAAAGATCAGTTTAATATCTCAAAGTGTAATGTCGGACATACAACCATACAAGTCTGTCCCGGGTTCGAACAGAACCGAAGGCACTTCCGAAGAAGCCCTTGTAAATCCGGGTATCCACAATCCCGATCGGACTTCCCATCACTAGGGAGAACTCTATACCGGAGCAACTCAGTGCAGAGTCAATCGATAGGTTATCCTATCGTTCTCACAAATACCCGGTCTTCACCACCGGTCTTCAATTGCAATCCATAACGTCGTATCACTATTCGGAATGGGCTATATGACACAAGGTCATCTCCCGGCTAAACCGAATAGCGAGCGCCATATTTAAAAACATATGGATATGGGATTTTAGTTAAGTCACAACTTATAAAATCCAAACCATTCTTTCAAATGGTTAAACAAATTACCATTTTTAATCTTTAAACAAAAAGATTTATTTCACAAAGTTTCACCCAGTTTCACAAAGATCTATTCATAGATTTCAAAACAATTCCCATTCAATTTGGATTAACCCAATTAAGTCTTTAAATTAGAGATTTATAGCTTTCAAAACACGTTTCCAAAGATTTATCTATATGTTAACCCTAACTCGTTCACAAGTTAACAGGTCCACGACTCAAGGCATGTACGACTCAAGGCACGTACGAGTTAAAGGATACATGAGTCAGCAACTTCCTACAACTTAAAGATCTTCTACGAGTTAGCAAGCTTACGAGATAAGCCTTTACGAGTTAGCATATCTACAAATTAGCAAGTGTACGAGTTAAGATCTTCCACAAGTTAAGCCTCTACGAGTTAATCCTCTGCGAGTTAAGATCTTCTACGAGTTAGCAGGCATACGAGTTAAGAAAAGCTAACGACTTAAGGTCTTTACGACTTAAGGAAATTAATGGCCTACGACTTAATGATAACTGCAGTTTGTACGACTTAAGACCCTTACGACTTAAAGAAGTTATACGACTTAAGGAGGATACGACCTAAAGACACACCTCTTAACTCGTCTACGAGTTAAGACTTGCTTTAAACCAGTTGCAATTAGTTAAGTCGACTACGACTTACGACATAAAAAAAGTCGTATACGACTTAAGAAAGGAAATTAGCAATTGCAGCCAGATAACTCGCACACGACTTAGAACTTAGGGATGGGTTCAAAAAAGGGGAACTGCCATAGACTCGGCTCAGTGACCCGGGGACGACTTACCTTAAGTCGAACACGACTTATCTTAAGTCGGCCATGAGTTAGGACTTAGCACTTTTTCCGCCCAGAACTCTCTATAAATATGAAACCATCTCCAACATGCAAAGGACCTTTGGGCTCATTCTCTTCAAGCGCCATTACTCTGCCGAATTCCAGACGACTTCAAAGCTTTTTAGATCCAACAAACTTCTAAAGGAACTCCATGAAGGAATCATCCACATTCACCATGGATTTGAAGATGATTGTCAACATCAAAGCTTGAGCTACTTGTTTCACATATCCTATCACTTGAAGTGTGTTGTAATTGAAAGATCTTGTAAAGAATTGTAATCAAACTAGTGATAAAAAGATTAAAGTGGACGTAGGCTGGATTATAAGCCGAACCACTATAAATACTGTGTCTCTTACTGTTTTTCTACATACTTTCTGCTTATTTCTGTTTCCCGTACAAACGGGTGGTGCTTTCACAATCGCATCTTATACACCAGGGTGTTAGCGTTTAAATTTTTTCGTTAACATTTTGGTGCTTTCACTGAGAATTGAACTCAGGACATCTATCATCATTGCTTCAGAAAGATTTGTAGATAAAGTTTCTTTAAGAACCAGAAGTCTATCCGAAATCATGGCTCCTGGAAAGAAAAGTAAATCTGTGAGATCTGCAAACATTCAAGAGGGAACCTCCGCTTCCCCAACACCAAATCAAGCCACTCCAGCTGTTGGAGTTTCAAAAGCGGAATTGGACGCTGCTATTTTTGGGTTGAATCAGCAAATAAATGCCCAGAACGCGCAATTGGAAGCTCAGAATGCTCAGAATGCTCTGATTCTGAATAGGTTAAACGATTTGCTCGGGGCAAACCGTCAACCTGCGAATAATGAAAGGAACTTTGTCGGTAATGTCCATGATGCTGAAACTAGAAACATTCCCGAAAGGGCTGCTAGCCCCTTTGAACGGACATTGCCTGAGGCTGGAGGATCCAGAAATAGGAATGACGAAGAATATCTTTCTGGTATGGTTCGACAGATTATGAAAGAAAGTATGCAAAGGGTCGAAGATGAGAAAGAGTGGGGTTTCGCTCCGAGCAAGACTCCGTTTACTGAAAAGATCCTAAAAGCTGAATTCCCAAGGAAGTTCGTCCCTCCGACCATTCCAGCTTACAAAGGGACAAGTGATCCAAATGAGTTCCTGTACAAATATGATTGGCACATGACAGGTGCCAGAGCTTCTGACGAGATAAAATGCCGCTATTTTCCTGTGTATTTGGAAGGGGTAGCTCTGCTTTGGTTCACAAAACTACCTGTCCGGTCCATCGATCAGTTTTCAGACCTAACCAGGAAATTTAAAGAGCAATTTAGGCTATATGCTTCAAAGGCAAAAGACATCATGTCGTTATCCGGTTTGGAACAGAATCCGGGGGAAACTATCAAGTCTTTTTTAAATCGCTTTAATATAGCGTTAGCTGAGGTGGATAATGCAGAACCCCGCATGGTCTTGACCTATTTGATGAGAGCTATTGATAAGTCAAGTGAATTCGGAAAGTGGCTGAACATGAAGGAGCCAAATTCTCTGGAAAAGTTCTACAAAAAGGCGGATGAATTCATGCGTTTGGAAAGCCGTCCTGTCCCGGCAAAGGCAACAGTAGAGAAAGCTGAAGACAACACTGCTGCGCCACGTAAGAATGGATCTGTGGGACAGAAAAGAGAAAATAATGATGGAAGGAAACAACACAATTCAAAGAAGCCTCGATCCTTCAAGCCATCAGAATATACTCCTTTGTTAGAGACACCAGAGCGCATCTACCTGGCTACAAAAGATTCTTTTGAGTATCCCAAACCTCCTGTTCTCAGAACCGGAAGAAAAGCTGTGCAAAGTGGGAAGTTCTGTCGCTTCCATAATCAGCCTGGTCATGACACAGACGACTGCCGTCAATTGAAAAATATAATCGAAGAATTGCTAAGACAAAATAAGCTGCAGCAATTTGTGAAGAAGAGTGGTAATGATCCTGCTTCGTCAAGTCAGGGGCAACAAGCTCTTGCTCATCAGCCCAGGACAAATGAGAAGGCCGCAGGACATGAATCTGGAAGGCCAGTTATTAATGTCATCACAGGAGGACCCCACCCAGCAGGCAGAAGCTGGGGTGAAATGGAGAGGTACACTCGAGCTCTGAAACATGTGCCAACTGAAGAGAATGTCTTTGTTTTAGAGGACTCTACACCCCTGAAACAACAAAGGACTTTTAATGATGATATTGTGTTCAGGGCTAGAGATTCCACGGGCATTGAGGCCCCTACTTTGGACCCGTTAGTCATCTCGGCCGGTATTGGACCGGCTATTGTCAGAAGAGTTCTTATTGACTGCGGCGCATCTTGCAACATCCTCTTCAAGAAAACGTTTGACCAGATGAAAATCCCGATGGCGGATGTGCAAGCCTCATCTCAGAAGATTGTTGGCTTCACTGGGGAGCCAAAGCAACCAGTTGGGACCATTGATCTACCTGTTGAACTTGGAGAAGGAGAAAGGAAAGTGGTCCGCAGACAAACTTTTGTGATCGTCGATGAATATTCTGCTTATAATGCTTTTCTTGGCCGTCCGACACTCGCAGCATTCAAGGCTATCCTAGCCCCGTGGTGCCTCACTATTAAATTTCCTACTGACAATGGAGTAGGAGTTATAAAAGGGGATCAAAATGTCGCGCGAGAATGTTATTGGACAGAGCTGCGAGAGTCAAGAAAAAGAGAAATGGGAAAAGATGCGGCAACCCCAATCCGCATCAAAATTCCAACCCTATAGCAACTACAGGGCGGACCCTGCACTGGCGAGCATAGCGGGGCACGAAAAGTGATGGATCCTAGAAAGGCCAGTGCGGGGGAGAGTAGGGTGGTACCAGCAGAAACAACGATACCGGTGCCCGTTGATCTGAAGGACCCAAACAAGGTGCTGAATGTGGGTTCACAACTTAATGTGTCAGTTCAGAATGCCTTGATATCTTTTTTGAAAGCAAACCTGGATGTTTTCGCTTGGACCCATGCCGATATGTGCGGAATATCCCCAGAAGTTGCGGTACATGTTCTGAATATTGACCCAAAGTTCACGCCAGTAAAGCAGAAAAGAAGAATCCAAGGTCTAGAAAGGTCGACAGCATTGAAAGAGGAAGTTGACCGGCTCATGGAGAATAATTTCATCAGAGAATCTACCTATCCAAATTGGGTTTCAAATCCAGTGCTAGTTAAGAAAGCCAATGGTAAATGGAGAGTGTGCATCGACTTTTCAGATCTAAACAAGGCCTGTCCCAAAGACTGCTTCCCATTACCCAGGATCGATCAACTGGTAGATGGAACAGCGGGTCATGAATTGTTGTCTTTTATGGATGCCTACTCCGGATATAATCAGATCATGATGCATGAGCCAGATCAGGAGGACACAAGCTTTATCACCGATGTCGGTCTTTACTGTTACAGAGTTATGCCCTTTGGGTTGAAGAATGCGGGGGCAACATACCAAAGACTGGTTAATGCTATGTTCAAACCGCAGTTGGGAAAGACTATGGAAGTTTACGTTGATGACATGCTAGTAAAATCTAAGAAAGCAGTGGACCACATCGAACACTTAGCAGAAATGTTCGCAATTCTCCGAAGATACGGAATGAAGCTTAACCCTTTAAAATGTTCTTTCGGGGTAGAATCTGGGAAGTTCTTGGGTTTCATCGTGAGCGCTAGGGGCATTGAAGCTAGTCCAGCTCAAATCACTGCTCTAAAAGAAGTCAAAGCTCCTAAAACAAAGAGGGAATTGCAAAGTCTCAATGGAAAAATTGCCGCCTTAAGTCGGTTCATATCCAAAGCTACTGATAAATGCATTCCATTCTTCGACGCTCTAAAGAAAGGAAAGAAAAACTTTGACTGGACTCCCGAATGCCAGAAAGCTTTTGAAGAATTGATTCAACATATGGAAACGCCTCCAATACTTTCCAGGCCCGGCGATGGCGAGGATCTTCTTATATACTTGGCAGTTTCATCTCATGCTTTAAGTGCAGCGCTGGTACGGGAAGACAAAAGGATTCAACATCCAGTTTACTATATCAGCAAAAGACTCACTGGGGCAGAAATGAATTACTCCAAGTTGGAAAAACTCGCCTATTGTCTATTGATTGCCTCAAGAAAGTTGAGGCAATATTTCCAGGCTCATCCTATCAAAGTCCTCACTGATCAACCTTTAAAGCAAGTCTTGTTTCGCCCTGAGACTTCGGGCCGCCTTTTAAAGTGGAATATTGAATTGAGCCAATATGACATCACTTATCATCCTAGAAAAGCGATCAACGGACAAGCTTTGGCAGATTTTATTGCAGAATTTACAGACAAGGGTAACAGCGAGGAAGAAACAATCGAGAACTCCCCAACCCAATGGAAGTTATTTGTAGATGGCGCAAGAAATGATTACTGTTCAGGTGCTGGAATTGTTCTTGAAACTCCTGAAGGCCGGTCATTATGCTATGCGCTAAGATTAGAATTTCCTTCAACAAACAATGAAGCAGAATATGAAGCTCTGATTGCTGGTTTGAAAATTGCTAAAGAACTAAACATTCGAGCGTTACAGATCTTCAGTGATTCTCAGCTTATAGTATGCCAAGTCAAGAAGGAGTTTCAAACGAAAGGAGGAAATCTGCCCGCTTATGTGTCAAAGGCTTGGGAACTTTTATGTGAATTCGACCATTACACGATAAGTCATATTCCTCGAGAAGAAAACATGAAAGCAGATTCTCTCGCAAAATACTCAAGTTCTGGCGAAGCCCAATCCTTAGGGTTAGTTCCAGTGGAAGTTTTGTCAAATCCGAGCATTGATGAAATGGATATCGATTGGGTTATGAGTATGTCGCAAGAGCAAGAATCATGGATGACTCCAATAACAAAGTATCTACTCAATGGCTCTTTACCAGAAAACTCTAAAGAACGACAAAAGCTACTGAGAAAAGCTTCTCGATATATAATCCAGGATGGTCAATTATACAGACGAGGATTCTCAATGCCATTGCTTCGATGTGTATCCCGGGAAGAGTCCAAAACAATCCTAACTGAAGTGCATGGAGGAGAATGCGGTGATCATTCAGGTGGTCAAACATTAGCAAAGAAAATTCTCCGATACGGATATTTTTGGCCAGAAATTAATCGGGATGCCGCAGATTACTCCCGAAAATGTGACAAGTGCCAAAGATATGCCAAAATTCCTAGAGCACCTTCTACCGAACTCACACAGATGATCAGTCCATGGCCATTTGCAATTTGGGGAATGGATCTCATTGGGCCGCTACCAACCGCTAAATCAGGGATTAAATATGCTATTGTTGCGGTTGATTATTTTACTAAGTGGGCTGAAGCTGAACCATTGGCTACTATCACTTCTAAGAAAGTGATAAGCTTTGTGACCAAGAATATCATTTGCAGATACGGTGTGCCTCAAAAAATAATCACAGACAATGGTACTCAGTTTGAAAGTGAGGAATTCCAGGATTTTTGCAAACGATTCAAAATCCAGAAAAGCTTTTCGGCAGTAGCTCATCCGCAGGCAAACGGGCAAGTGGAAGCAGTGAACAAGATCATCAAATCAACCATCAAAAAGCAACTCGAAAGAGCAAAAGGTGGATGGGTCGATAAACTACCACTTGCACTATGGGCATACAGAACTACTCACAAAACTGCAACTGGGCATACTCCTTTTTCGTTAGCATACGGATCGGAAGCAATGATCCCGGTTGAAACAGAGGTCCCTTCACACAGAAGAATC
Source organism: Allium cepa (assembly GCA_030765085.1). Taxonomy (NCBI): domain Eukaryota; kingdom Viridiplantae; phylum Streptophyta; class Magnoliopsida; order Asparagales; family Amaryllidaceae; genus Allium; species Allium cepa. The sequence continues at coordinate 757,702,737 of CM060937.1, read as the reverse complement.
CATTTCAATCAAGCAGAAAATGAAAAGCTGCAACTTGAAGCGCTGGATCTCCTTGATGAAAAAAGAGATGAAGCTAACCTCAGAGTTGCAGCTCATCAGCAAAGGATAGCCAGACATTTCAATTCCAAAGTTCGTCAACGCAGCTTTGAAATTGGAGATCTAGTCCTAAAAAGAATTATGACTGCGACAGGTGTGTTTGGGCCAAATTGGGAAGGACCGTATGTGATAGGTCAGAAACTTCTTGACGGCACATTCAAGCTCACCACAGTTGATGGAGATCAAATTCCAAGGGCATGGAACAGCAATCACTTGCGTCCATACTTTACTTGAAAATTTTGTTGAAACATTGTAAAAAGAATTATGAATGTATGATTCCTGTAATTGAAAGCAATTGTGAAACTGATGCAAGTAAATAATGAAAGAATATAAAGTGGATGTAGGCCCAATTTCATGGCCGAACCACTATAAATCTTGTGTTCCTTATTATCATTATATGTTTGCTTTGTTTTCGATATAAAAATACATAAAATGTATTGCTGAAATGTCGATTTAAATTTTTGCAGACAATGGAGATAAAACTTGCGCATAATAAGACCGAGCGATTCTCACCATCATTCAACAAACAAATTTCAAGTCACAAAGACCCCGAATTCAAATCCTAGATAGGAAATACTTCAATTGAACGGCTAATGATTTCGATAGAAACGAGCCCTTGCTGATAAATTGAGATTGTTTGAACAAACAAACATCCAATTAGGAAGCTAGTGCCCGTTCTCACGAACTTGCCTGGCAATGAAGTACACTTCCTTGGATTAAACAAGCTACTTGCAAGAAAAAGGAAAATAAAAAAAAAAGGAGAGGATCGCTGAAAAGGCATAAGCAAGTGAACAGAGGAACAACCAAAGCTACCATCAGCGGCACAAGTCCTCTTCGGAGGCGCAACTCTTCGGAGGATAAAAAGACCTCTAATGGGTCATACGCCACAAAAAAGAAAGTTCTCTACTCAACAAAAAAAGATTGGAGGAGTCATGACCCTCCAACCATGAGAGAGTAACTTCCAGGCGATGAAAACCCTCTCTGAGGCACATTTCACCAGGAGTTGAAGTGTTATAACCGCTCTTCGGGATTTCACTTCACCAGAGTTGAAATGTAAACAAAATAAAAGCCCTCTTCGGAGGCCCATTTCACCAGGAGTTGAAGTGTTATAACCGCTCTTCGGGATTTCACTTCACCAGAGTTGAAATGTAAACAAAATAAAAGCCCTCTTCGGAGGCCCATTTCGCCAGGAGTTGAAGTGTAGCAACCGCTCTTCGGAATTTCACTTCACCAAAGTTGAAATGCAAAAACAAAGACCTTCTTGAAAGCCCACGTTTCACCGAGATTGAAATAAAACTTCCAAGTGTTGAAACGTGAAAAGGCTTTCTTCAAAGGCACAACTCTTTGGGGGTACACGTTTCACCAAGATTGAAATAAAACTTCCAAGTGTTGGAACGTGAGAAATCCCTCCTCAGGAAAGACCTCTTTGGAAACCCACGTTTCACCGAGATTGAAATAAAACTTCCAAGTGTTGAAACGTGAAAAGGATTTCTAAAGCATAACTCTTTGGAGGTACACGTTTCACCGAGATTGAAATAAAACTTCCAAGTGTTGAAACGTGAAAAAATCCCTCCTCAGAGGTACAACTTTCTATATATAAAAAAAAAAATCCTCATCAAAAGCGTACTTTAACTTTCAAAGGAAAAGTAATTTGCCTACTATGGGAAATGATCGTAAAAAGAAAAGAAGTTAAAGTACCCTTCAGAGGTCCGCTTTACCGCATAGAGGAATTCACTTGATGAAATATGCACATAAGCAAAAGAAAAAAGTGATTTCTTCGAACGACCAAGCGTAAAAACTTATACGAAGGGGGTTGCACTCTACAAGAATTCTTTTTAAAATAAAAAATAAAATAATTATTCTTTAGCAAATAAGAGTGCAAGTCCCCTCGAGGTATAGAATATTGCAGCATACTTATGGAATGGGGGCAATATAGTATAATTACACACAATATGGTATAACTAAACCAGTAAAAGGTAACGCTCAAGTAACATACCATAAGCTCGCTGCAATATCAAATAAACTCATGCCAAAACGAATAACAAATGTATTCTTTAATTCAAACAAAAGTTTGTACAAACGAGGAATCATTTTATTCAATTACAATGCAGGTACAGGTTTCAAAATAAAGAAAAGCGGGGGCCGGTACCCGCACAATTCTCGGCCAGTACATGCAAAACACAAAAAACTAGAAACTGAAGATCTTCACTTCTTTTTGCTGCCTTTAGACCCTTTACCCGGCCGAATGATCAGCTTACCAGGGCGGTCGGTGGGCACAAGGGAAGTGGGAGAGGAAGGCGCAACCGGTCCAGCTTTCAGCTCCTCTTCAGTGGTGGTGACTATCTTCCCCCTCCTCTTTGGTGTCCCACGCTTCTTCTTTCTTCTTTTTGAGGAAGACTCACTCCCGGGAGTGACAAGTTTAGATAGAACAATCTCGTCAGAGGGAGTTCGCTCTGAAGATGTGTCACCTCCCTCAGGCCTTTCATCTTTCTGCTCTTGTGAAGCAATGGGATCGTCCAAGCCGTGAAGAGCCTCTATTTGTTCTTCTTGTGACCCAGGTTGCGAGGCAGAAGGAGGCGCCACTTGAGGAGATGGAGGAAGGATCACCGGGGGAGAAGAAGCTTGAGTTCGGCTCGGTGCTTTCTCTACAAAGGAGAAAAAAACTTAAAATATCAGTATCTTTCGAAAAGAGAGGGGATGACGGCTCGTCAAAAGTCGGGAATTCATTGACATTTGAGGAATAATCAAAAGTCGGGAATTCATTGACATTTGAAAAATAATCAAGAAGATCGTCAAGATCACAAGGAGCGAACGAGCAGTTCACCACTTGGGCTGGTCCGGTGTCAAGTTTACCTGGGGCAGTTGGATCTCTGAGGCTGATTTCATATCGCTGTGCTTCGTTGCTTTCACCACCTTCATCCCCGCCTTGTGCACTTGTAGTTTCAGTTACTGTCTTAGTTGCAGGCGGAGTATAGGAGCTAGAACCCGTGATGTCAACCACAGGAGGAACTGAAGGTTGGACAGAGGAAGTAAGCGTTAATTCCTTTCCAGAACATTCCTCTTCCACCATTCCAGTTCTCATCCTGGCAAGTTGTTCTCGCCCCTTCGCAAGAGCAGCGCGAGCTCCCTCATCCAGGTAACGCGCCTCAAAATCTTCATCGCCATACCCGGCGTCTTTAAACATGTTAAGAGCAGCTTCCCACACCTCGGCCAGGGTGATTTCATACTTAGGACCAAGAAAAGAGAGGCTGCCGCGTCCCAAGACACAGTGTAAATAAAAATCGAATAAAGTCGAATTGATATCGGTTTCCATGGTCTGAGCAGTTTCTTCGGCTGCAATTTTGCCAGCCATGGCCTCATCTCGATCTTTTTCGGTCTGAGCAAGTTGGGCTTTTAGCGCTTCAATCTCCATGTCCCGGGCGCTCAGTTTGTTCTGCAACTGGGTGACATCAGTGCGGTGGTTCTCTACAGCTTGTTCTAACCTCTCAGCTTTAGCTTCAGCGTCCCTCTGGCTGGCGTGCGCATCTCGCACTTGTTTTTGCAATACCTCTTCTCTTTGGGTGTAAGTATTAGTAGAAGAGGCAAGATCATCTTTGAGCTGCTTTACTTCAGCTTCGAGCTTTTCATTGTATTCGGCTATCTCCTTCATCTCAGCGTTGTGTTGATCAAGAATCTTCTGCCATTCTGATTTGTCATTTTCCATGGTCAGCATTGCTTCGATGTTAGCCCGATTAACTCTTTGAAGTTCATCAACCAGTTTTTGCCATCCAGACATTCTATCGATATCAAGCTTGACAGCATCGAGATTTCTGTACATAGCTTCTTTGTCAATGGGGACCAAATCAAGGTCGAAGCGTACCCCCCTCAAACACCAGTTCGGGAATCGGCTCTGCAAAGTCGGGGGGCCCCTTTCAACATGGTATGAAGGCCTGTTGAGAAGTGTTTGGATGGCACTTCCTTCAAGAGCAGGAGATTTGGAAGGGATGTCGATAGAAACTGAGGCGCCAGGTCTCTCAGATGTCACGGGCACGTGCTCCTCGCCAAGTTTGGTCCGCTTTCTCGAATCTTCAATATGGCTCTTCCCCCTATCATCGTGCGTTTTACGTTTATGGGAATCATCATCCCTTGGGAAGGATTCATGTCGCGTGCCCGCTCCCTCATGACGTTCTTCATACCTTCTCCTCTCTTCAGCTTTTCGCGCAGCTCTCTGCTCATTGGTTTCTCTGGGATCGGCATAGTATTGCTTGTAATCATAGCTGCCACGCCCTCCATAGCGTCGAAAGTCCTTGTAATAAGAACCGCTGCCGCTGCGCCCCATAGAGGAATCTGAAAAGGCAAGAATAGCAAGTCTTAGAAACTTCCGGAGAAAAGAAGTTAAATATGAACAAATGCCAAAAAATCCTAAGTGTTGTGTGATGTGCAAGCTACGCGCATTAAGCTACAAACCACTCATTGGTGTAGAGGTGATGATAGCTTGGGTATGAGGGGTTGGTGTTTGTGTTGGTGTTAGTCGAAGAAGGGACGTCGCCTCAATTATAGGAGAGATGGTTTTAGACACGTCATCCCTAAAAAGCTCCTGTGAGGTCACTATTATGTCGCTCAACCCATCATAAACATCGTCACCATCATGCTCGGTGAGACTTGTTTTCTCAGTTCCTACATCAGCTAATCCCCCGAGAGGCTGTGAAGGTTCTTCTTCTTCCTCAATCGGGGCAAGTGCCGTCTTACTAGATGACCCCATAATGTCGGTAGGGGTGGAACATTTCACCAATGAAGCTTCGATGTTAGACTCTTTTGATGAAGGTTGTTCGATAGTAACGGGGGCATCCGATGCTTCAGTCGGGGAATCGGGAACTTCAGTCGGGGCTTCATGAGGCTGAGTATAGCGAGAAGAGTGAAGAAGCCCGTATTGATGTAAAAAGTCATCTCTCAGCAAAAACTTTATACTCCTCTCTTCTACTGGCACAGCATTCAATCTTTCAAAAATTTGCTTATAGCCTGGGTCTCTAGAAGGAGGTGGAAGCGCTGAAAAGTAAAAAGGGAAATTAACATCTAACTACTCAGGCTATGAAAAGATTTTATAAGGAAAACATGTGTCAGGAATAAAGCTGAACGCCCTTACTTCCAACTCTCCACACACCATAAAACCCCGGAGGGCAACGAACATAGAAGAATTGGGTTAAAAACCCGTGAGCAGTATCAGGGAGGCCAACAATCAGTTTGCGGTTTCGGGCGCTCCTCACAACAGTAATGGAAGGATGATCCTTAGTCCGAGTAAAAGAGCATAGATACCAAACTTCACCAAAGCTTGGAAGTCGATCAAGTGTTCTCCTGAAAAGCACACACAACCCCATTAGAATGGCATAGCCATTGGGGTGCAGCTGGGATGGAGCAATGGCCAGTTGACGGAGAAGTTGTTGGAAAAAGTCGTTGAAAGGAGGAATGCCTCCACTTAGGCACATTTGCCGGTTAATTGTCACAAAGCCAGAAGGAGCTATATCGGCAGTGTTATTTCTTTCGGGAAGAATGGCATCTGATTCAACGATACCAAACTGAGCACACAACTGGCGAAAAACTTTGTATGATAGTGAAGTAGGAGCTCTTTCGGGAGGATTAACCAGTGGAGCCGGAAGAACAGTTACCTCTCCAGTCCGAACTGTTGCATCACCTTCCTGAGAAGTCATTCTACACAAACAACTGGATATTCAAATATGAAGGTGCACGTTTCCTAAAAAAGTGTGAAGTGTTGTGCAAAAAACTAATAAAAAATAACAAGTAAATATAACTGAAATAAGACTAGTCGACGATTGATCGATTACAAAAATTTCAGAACTTGTTAGTCTTTAGTTCAAGTATAATATTAATGCGAGCTGGTCAATTTTAATTGACTATTTCAGTATTGCTTTAGTATTTTACTTGAAGTTAATAAGTTGAGCACTTCATTCACACAATCTGTTTAAGTTTAATGACTGTTATTAGCTAATCTGTCATTCGAAGAGGGCGATCAATGGCAGTATATTCGCCCCGGTTTTTCTGTAAATGTTGTATTGGACAGGTTGTTAACTTGCGAGTCAAAGTAATTTGTAAAAGAAGGCATCAAAGTTCAACAGTTCAACATCACTGCAACAATTCAAGGTTTAAGCAGATCCTAAAAAAAAAAAAAAAAAAAAAAAAAAACACAAGTGCTAAGTCGTATCGAACTCAAGTGCTAAGTCAAAACCGACTCAAGTACTAAGTCGCAACCGACTCAAGGGATGAGTCGTTCCTATCCTCAGCCATCAAACACATCAAGCTGCTTATCCTCTAAGTCCTAAGTCGTAACTCGGGGAACAGGAGAAAGGCTCCGATCCAAAACAACTAGAAAATCCTCCAAGTCTTAACCCGGCTACGGCTCATGGAAATCGCTAAGTCACGTGGAAGAAGCCGAGTCATATATGAGACGATCCCTTGTTATTTTCAATCAACCTATTCGACCAACTCGCCTCCCTTTCAAATCTCTTAACCTGTTCATCCTTGGCTTCTTCAGCAGCGACAACCTTAACCCGTTACACTATGAATCGCCCCAGAGCGCGAATCACCATAGGCCAAATCAGATGAATTTTAGTTCATCGGTAATCAATTCGAATAGAATTCGCAGGGTTTGAATGGGGCAAACCAAAGATGATGAACTGAATACATAAAGTAACAATGGTTAACGGTCGAAGTTTGAAGCAAGATCTCTTACGATTGTTTGATGCTAGAAAGAATCAGAGATGAATCGGGTCGAAATCGCCTCGGAGAGCTTGAAGATGCGTTAATGGCAGAAAGCAGTTTAAAAGGTTAAGTGATGGGAAGAAGGACGACTCAGGCTTTTATATCTGGAAGGGTTGGGATTTGAAACGACATGACCGAGTTATGATAAGTCGAAGCACACGACTTACGATTTAAGCGTGTGCTTCGAGGGGCAAATGTTAACCCTAACTCGTTCACAAGTTAACAGGTCCACGACTCAAGGCATGTACGACTCAAGGCATGTACGAGTTAAAGGATACATGAGTCAGCAACTTCCTACAACTTAAAGATCTTCTACGAGTTAGCAAGCTTACGAGATAAGCCTTTACGAGTTAGCATATCTACAAATTAGCAAGTGTACGAGTTAAGATCTTCCACAAGTTAAGCCTCTACGAGTTAATCCTCTGCGAGTTAAGATCTTCTACGAGTTAGCAGGCATACGAGTTAAGAAAAGCTAACGACTTAAGGTCTTTACGACTTAAGGAAATTAATGGCCTACGACTTAATGATAACTGCAGTTTGTACGACTTAAGACCCTTACGACTTAAAGAAGTTATACGACTTAAGGAGGATACGACCTAAAGACACACCTCTTAACTCGTCTACGAGTTAAGACTTGCTTTAAACCAGTTGCAATTAGTTAAGTCGACTACGACTTACGACATAAAAAGAGTCGTATACGACTTAAGAAAGGAAATTAGCAATTGCAGCCAGATAACTCGCACACGACTTAGAACTTAGGGATGGGTTCAAAAAAGGGGAACTGCCATAGACTCGGCTCAGTGACCCGGGGACGACTTACCTTAAGTCGAACACGACTTATCTTAAGTCGGCCATGAGTTAGGACTTAGCACTTTTTCCGCCCAGAACTCTCTATAAATATGAAACCATCTCCAACATGCAAAGGACCTTTGGGCTCATTCTCTTCAAGCGCCATTACTCTGCCGAATTCCAGACGACTTCAAAGCTTTTTAGATCCAACAAACTTCTAAAGGAACTCCATGAAGGAATCATCCACATTCACCATGGATTTGAAGATGATTGTCAACATCAAAGCTTGAGCTACTTGTTTCACATATCCTATCACTTGAAGTGTGTTGTAATTGAAAGATCTTGTAAAGAATTGTAATCAAACTAGTGATAAAAAGATTAAAGTGGACGTAGGCTGGATTATAAGCCGAACCACTATAAATACTGTGTCTCTTACTGTTTTTCTACATACTTTCTGCTTATTTCTGTTTCCCGTACAAACGGGTGGTGCTTTCACAATCGCATCTTATACACCAGGGTGTTAGCGTTTAAATTTTTTCGTTAACACTATAATTTGGAAAACTATCTTCATTTTAGACTTGAAATCCCTTAACACAAATTGGAAATTCATTCTTATGTGAAAGCTTCAATCATTTGAAAACAAATAGTTTTCGTTTCAGAAAAAAACCAATTTGTACAAGTTGAAATCTTGGGTTGAATTTAAATTCCAAAATATCACCTTTAAAATGGTTTCGAAACCCATATAAACCCATTAATAAGTTGAATAACTTTTTAAACCCTAGTTCCCAAATTATAGAATTCAATTTCAAATATTGAATTCAAATTTAAATCCAATTATTTAAATTTTCAAAACTCCATCAAGTTATTCAAAAATAACCATTTTCAAAAGCTTCAATTCTAGTTCAAAAACTATTTTGGATTTAAAAATTCAATTTTAAAACAATTTCAAAATTTGTGACTTAACCCATTTCCACGTGCAATCCATATGTGTGTGTGTATAGTGTGGTCCAAGGGTTTTACACAATGAGAGTGCCACGTCATCAATCAACACAGATTCAATTATTAGGATTCGATGTGGGTTTCGGATAACCAAATGGAATCCGACTCCCTGTCGCATCGAAATCCAAATGTCGTTTTATGGGTCAAGGGGTTTTCATATTCATACGACATTATATTCATCACAAATATAGCAGCTCAGCACAAAGCATCACATAACATCACATCACATACCAAATATATCAATCCATCACAAAGCATTCCATAATAATCAAACATCTTCAGTTAAGATGAATAAATTTGTGTGGTTTTAAATTTATCAACCACATAATCACTTTCATTAGAAATCTTTGATCAATGATTAATTATCATTAATTACAATTGATTAAGTCTTAATCACCTTCATTAATTAATTAATTAATTTTTCTTTAAATTAATTAACCTTCAAACATTTGATTAATAAATCTTTAATCATTAATTATCCATACTTAATTACTTTAACATGCAATTAATCGCTTAATTAATTATTCTTAACTATTTTATTCATTAATCATTAATCAAATAATTTAAACCTTTAACTAATTATTAATTAATTCTTCAATTAATAACTCAAATGATTAGCTCTTAATCACGTTACTTAATTACTTTTAATAAAGTATTTATCCTTTACTTAATTACCTTTAGCAATTAATCACTTAATTACTTCCCTAAGTAATTATATTTAGATTAATCCAAAGTGATTATCTTAATTAATCATAATTTAATTACATAATTAACTATTTAACTTAATCATTTAAAATTAATTAAATGATTCTTAACTTATTATATTAAAAGATTCTTAATTAAGAAAAACACTATCTTAATTAAATCATTTATTAACCCATAACTCTTGATAATTAAAAATGATTTAATTATCTTCACAAATTTATTTGTCTTTAATTAAATCAAATTCTAAATTACTCAAGATAATCTTTATTATAATTGATTACCCAAATTTAAATCATTGAACTTTATTTGAAATAAAATATAACATTCATAAATCAATTGTAATTAAACACATTTTAAATTGAACTTTTAAATCTTTTAAACCTTTCTAAAATTCTTTAAAAAAAAAATTAAGTACAAACTTAGTTTCAAAATCCACTTCTTTTATTTTAAAACTTTCATATTTATTATATATAAAACTTATTTAAACATAATTTTGAAACAAATCTAGTTTTATATATAAACTTATTTAACTTTTGTTTAAAACTTTAATTATTTACAAATCATATTATCTTTGTTTAAATTTTAGAAACCTTACTGTTAAATATTTTAAAACTTTTAAACTCAAACTTAAACCTAGTTTTAAATCTCCACCTAAAATTTAAATTCACCTTTTACATTTAAAACAGAAACAGTTTTCTGTTTATTTTAAAAAAAAAATCAAACTTTGAAATTCCCTGAATTTAAACTATTTCAAAAGACCAGAATTTAAACTTATTTAAATTCATATTTGAATTCAGTTTTAACATCCTAAGTTAAACTTTAGTTTGCATTTTATTTCAAACTTTAAAAATCTGGAAACAGTTTCCTGTTTCTCTTCTTTCTTTTTTTTTATATTTTTTTTTATATTTTTTTTTAAAAAGGTTATTAAAACTAAATTTAAAATATTTTAAACTCAGATTCAAATTTCTTGAATTCGGATTTAAATTCAGATTTAAACTTAGTTTAAATTTTTAGTTTACACTTTTTAAAACTTGTTTTTAAAACTTAATCTTTTATACTTTAAAAGTTGTTAAAACTAGATTCAAAATTCAAAATTCAAAATTATTTCAAATCCTAGGTTTAAACTTACTTAAAGTCAGATTCAAACTTGGTTTAAAGCTTAGTTCAAAATTTTGAATACCATAAAAAAACTTCAGTTTAAATTTAAAAAACCAACCTTCAGGTTTCTGGAAAGAAAAAAAAAACTGTAACATTGTTCCAACCCAAGGCAATTTCACTTTACTTCGAGTAAAAATATCCCATACTTCGAGTCACAACGAGATTTACCCGAGTGTCCCTCTCTTCTATCAAAACCCAAACATCACCAACATATCCGCATCTGCTCTGTGCACATGCACCCACGGCGTCTCCTTCTTCGACCAACTCTGATGACTGGAACAAGTCATCGATCACCATGGCACCCCAAATCCATCACCCATACCCTGTTCTTCTCCCTCGAGATCAAAATCACGATCGAAGTCCAAACCTGGAACAACACTATCCACTTCAACTCAAACCTGTCAGCGCCTCAAACACCGACCTCCGACCACCGTTTCCCCTGAAACTTCAGCAAAGACCTCGTCAACCCACCATCTTCCAGTACCCAAAATCCCAAACAGCTCGATCAACAGAGGAAATCGCACTCAAGCAAAAATTGCAACCCAGTAAAACTAGGGTTAGTAACTTGAAACGATCACCGCTGCCACCACCGTGCCTTGATCACCCCACCGCCATTTTTTCCGACCTCACCGTTCACTCCTCTACCTACAGTGATGACCTCGACACCCCAGACCACTGAGATCACCAGAAAACGCTAAAAATTGAATTCCTGTTCAACCTCTAATTTCTCATTCAATTAAGCACTAAAATTTGTGATTTTACTTTTAAAAATCAAGATTTTGTGCAAGTTTTCAGTTTATAAACTTGAATCAATGAATTATGAAGACTAAATTTTAGTCAAAACTATGGCTTGCTTGTTCCCTTTGGTTTCCAGAGCCAATTCATGTATTTTTAACTTAATTAAAATTTTTAAACTTACTTTATCAATAACCAAACAAATTTTGTTTACATTCTAAATCCTGACAGTGATTCCATGCAAGAGGTAATGAATTTTGAAATAAACCTGAGCCTTAAAACTAAGACAGAGATATCTCAGTTGAAAAACAAACATGCACAAGCAAATTCATGCAAACATACTGACATAGCCTTCAACTAACACATATTTCAAACATCAACTCAAATATCAAAGCATATGAATGGGTTCGAGTGTGTTTGCTCACCTGGATTTTGAGAAAAACAAAAGGCAGAGAAGTGTTTTAGACAGAGTAGAGGGGAACTTGGTTTCTGTTAAACAGAGACAGGAATTTATTTCTTTGATCTGCAAAAGTTTATTAACATAAACTTTGTTTAAACTTCCTATTGCATTTGTTACTTATTTCATTAATTAACAAATAAAAGAATCAATTTACTTACAGTTTGTTTAATTCCAGAAAGGACTGTTTCTTCCAAGTTTTCCATATTTTTGATTTTGATTTGTCTTGCCTGAGGCTTGAATCTGGAATTCGTGAATCAATCTTTGCTTAATCACCATTTATTTGCTTATTCATTTCATCAAAAACCAAAAATTAAATTTACTTACCTAAGGTTTGAATTCTTGGGCACAAGGATATAAAATCTGCAGTTGCAAACCAGAATCACTTTAGCTTTTAAACTGGATTTGTTCTCCTGCAACTTTGTTAAATAAATTTTGTTTAAAACTTTGTTTTAATACTGATTACTAATCTCAAATTCAAATTTTAAACAGAATGAAATTCACTTGCCTTTTATTATTCCCAGAGAACTGCATTTGATTCCCAGATTTGATCTTTTGTATTTCAGTTTGAATTTGTTTTAAACTTTGTTTCAGATCCGACCTTGCCTGAACTTGCATGCTTTATATTTGAATTGATCCTTGCTTGATTGTTGTTTGAGTTGAATTCCTAGTTGATTTCCCAGAATTTGTTTCAAGGCTTTGTTTTTTTTTTTTTAAGCTTGATCTTCATTTTCCTGGTTTTCAGTTTCTATCTTTCTCCTACATTTGTATTGTTGTAGTTTGAGATTTTTGATTACTAAACTTTTCAGATTTGCTGAGTTATTTTATGATTGTGCATAGGAAAATGAAGAGTTTTGTAATTTTTTAATCTTATTATTATATTTTATTAGATATGGTGAATGCCATTTGTATAAAATCATTATAACCTTTTGATTTTGTTAACTCTTACACTCCATCTCTCATGTGCATGTATACTTCCTTATGTATATATTCACATTTAAAATTTTCAAAGACAAAAGAATTTTTTTTTATATTTATATTTTCAAAAGAAAATTTTATTTCAGTTATTGCTTACACTTAATTTTTTTTCATAATGTTCATATACTCATATATTTTTACAATTTTCATTCATACATTTATTTATTTATTTATTTTGTACAACCTTTAAAAGAAAAGAAGAATGTAAAATTTTTGATTTCATATTAACAAAGGTCACATTTGTTTAGATAAGAGAATTAAATCCTAAAAATAAATCCTTTTCTGAAATTTATTATATCTTCCAAATAAAATTAATATTTTAGAAAACAACTATCTCTATCATTTTATTAATCTCAAGATTTTAAATTCTATTTTTATTTTTAATACATTATATTTTGAAATTCAATATTTATTTTATAAATCACTTATCCTTAAATTTATTAATATAAACTACAATTTAAAAATCAAAATTATTTATTTATCCTAGAAAATTTTCTAATAAATTCACAATTTATTTCTAAAAATAAATTTAATCGCCAATTTAAACTTGATAAATTTTCAGGAATGTTACAAGAGAGCAATGGTTGCTGAGATCGAGGATGATGGTGAGGAGGCAGAATATTCAAATGCACCTTATGTTGAGGAGGAAGAAGAATTGTCTGGGGATGAAGGTTGTAATCTTATGATGAGGAGGTCATGTATTACACCAAAGCAAGAAGAGGATTCTAGTTGGTTGAGAAGCAATATTTTTCAGTCGACATGCACTATTCTAGGGAAAGTTTGCAAGTTCGTTATTGATGCTGGAAGCTGTGACAATATTATCTCTACGGAAGCAGTAAGGAAGTTGAACTTGAAAACTGAGAAGCATCCTAAACCGTACAAATTAGCATGGTTGAGGAAGGGTGGTGAAGTGAAGGTGTGTCGAAGGGCTTGTGTGAATTTCTCAATTGGAAAGAAGTACAAAGATGAAATTTGGTGTGACGTTGTAGACATGAATGTGTGTCATCTGTTGTTGGGCAGACCATGGCAGTTTGATAGAGCAGTGCAACATGATGGTCGTGCTAATAGTTACAGTTTCATGTTCGAAGGTACTAAAATCACTTTAGTTCCTAAAAAGCAACAACAGAAGGAAAGCAAGTTGGAGGAGATTGAAGAGCTGAAAACTTTGCTATCTTTGAAGGAGTTTGTTAAGGAAGTTTAAGATGAGCCTGAAGTCTTTTTGTTGATTGGACGAGAGTGTAGTGAAGAGGTTGAAATTCCAGGAGAAGCAAAGCCAGTTTTGAAAGAATTTGAAGACGTATTTCCAAAGGAGTTGCCCAAGGAGTTACCGCCACTGAGAGACATTCAACATCAAATTGATCTTGTTCCGGGAGCAGTATTACCGCATAGACCACATTATCGAATGAGTCCGAAGGAACATGAGGAGTTACGAAGGCAAGTGGAAGAGTTGTTAGAACAGGGACGTGTTCAGGAAAGCTTGAGTCCTTGTGCAGTACCAGCATTGTTGGTGCCGAAGAAGGATGGAACATGGAGAATGTGTACCGATAGTAGAGCTTTGAACAAGATTACTGTTCGCTACAGATTTCCTATGCCGAGGTTGGATGACTTGCTAGATCAGTTGAGTGGGGCTACTATCTTTTCAAAGATTGATTTGAAGAGTGGTTATCATCAGATTCGAATTAGACCGGGAGACGAATGGAAGACCGCGTTCAAGACAAGGGAAGGATTGTATGAATGGTTGGTTATGTCGTTTGGTCTATCGAATGCACCTAGTACATTTATGCGAGTGATGAATCAAATCTTTAGACCATTCATTGGGAAGTTCGTGGTGGTTTATTTCGATGATATTCTGTTATATAGCAGGAGTATGGAGGAGAATGTAGAGCATTTGAGAAAGGTGTTAATTATTCTTCGTGAGGAACAATTTTATGCAGCTACGAAGAAATGTGTGTTCATGACGAGAAGTGTATTATTTTTGGGATATGTTGTATCTGAGAAGGGAATCCAGGTGGACCAGAGTAAAGTTGAAGCTATTAGAAATTGGCCACAGCCGAGAACTATCACTGAAGTTAGAAGTTTTCATGGATTGGCATCATTCTACCGAAGGTTTATTCCACACTTCAGTAGCGTGATGGCACCGGTTACTGATTGTATGAAAGGGAAACAGTTTTCTTGGTCGAAGGAAGCAGGGGTTGCTTTCGAACGAATCAAAGAACTTTTGGCGACAGCGCCAATTCTTGTATTACCAAATTTTCAGTTGTTGTTTGAGCTACACACTGATGCATCAAAGGTTAGGATTGGAGGAGTGTTGAGTCAGAGTGGGAGGTCAGTTGCTTATTTCAGTGAGAAGTTATCAGGGGCAAAGATGAGATACAGTACATACGATGTTGAGTTTTATGCTGTTGTGCAAGCTGTTAAACATTGGAGGCATTATCTATTTCAGAAAGAATTTGTTCTTTACACTGATCATGAAGCTTTGAAGCATTTGCAGGGGCAGGATAAAATTCCAGCGAGACATGCATCATGGATTGCTTATTTACAGCAGTTTACTTTTGTTGTCAAATATAAGTCTGGGGTCACAAATCGTGTAGCTGATGCTTTGAGTAGGAGAAGTCATTTGTTGACAACGTTGAAGGTTGAAGTGACGGGATTTGAATTATTGCCAGAATTGTTTGAAGAAGATCCTTACTTTGCAAAGTTTGTTGAAAAAGTTAAGGACGGGAATTCTGATGAATTTGTGTTAATGGATGGATTCTTGTTTAAAGGAAATCGATTATGTATACCAGAGAGCAGTTTGAGAATGAAGATTATCAAAGAGTTGCACGAGGAAGGACATGTGGGCCGTGATCGTACGTTGCATTTGATTTCTCAATCTTACTTTTGGCCGTCGATGAGGAAAGAGGTTGAAAGGTTTGTGGAAAGATGTCATATATGTCAGGTTTCGAAGGGAACAGCGACAAATGCAGGATTGTATATGCCGTTACCTGTACCATCTAAACCGTGGGTTGATATCAGCATGGATTTCATTTTGGGTTTGCCGAGAACTCAAAGGGGAAATGATTCTATATTTGTTGTGGTGGATAGATTTTCGAAAATGGCACATTTTATTGCTTGTAAGAAGACAACGGATGCTGTTCATGTTGCTCAGTTGTTCTTTAAAGAAATCTATCGTTTACATGGGTTGCCAGAGTCTATTGTTTCGGATAGGGATACCAGATTTTTGAGTCATTTTTGGCTTAGTTTGTGGAAGATGGTGGGAACGAAGCTGAAATTTAGTAGTGCTTATCATCCGCAAACTGATGGACAAATAGAAGTTGTTAACAGATCGTTGGGAAATTTGTTGCGATGTCTTGTGAAGGACAGTCTGAAGAGTTGGGACATGAAGTTATGCCAGGCAGAGTTTGCTCATAATCATGTAGTGAATCGTAGTACAGGATTCAGTCCATTTCAGATTGTATATTCAAATTTACCAAGGGGGCCGTTGGATTTAGCAGTAGTACCACAACCGAAGGGGACGGTTAAACGAGCTGCTGATTTTGTTGATGAGTTGACTGAATGTCATAAAGTCGTTAAGGAACGATTGGTGAAAACAAATGAGAAGTATAAGCGAGCTGCAGATTTGAAGCGACGAAATGTTGAATTTAACGAAGGTGATTTGGTTTACGCTGTGTTAACGAAGGATCGTTTTCCAGTAGGCGCTTATAATAAGTTGAAAGCCAGAAAAATGGGACCTGTAGAAGTTGTGAAACGGATCAATGAGAATGCTTATAAGTTGAAGCTGCCGGAGGATGTATACACTTCTGACGTATTCAATGTTAAGCATCTTGTGCCGTATTATGGAGATGAACAATCTGGTGTAGAGGAATTTACAAATTCGAGGACGAATTTTTCTCAACCAGGAGAGGATGATGCAGCGCGAACTACAGAATCAACAAGCTTAAATGATTCAAGAACTTTAAGTAGTTTGGACAAGGCTATGTTGTTGAGTCATTCAGGAAGTTTAAGTCGTCTACGACTTAACAAAGCTTGGAGGAAAGAGCTACGACTTAACAAGAATGAAGAGAAGGAGTTACGAGTTAATGGGGACTTAAGTTGCTCCGATTTGAGGGGTCGTATACGACCTAACGACACAGCAGCTATGAGTCGTCCACGACCTAACTTGAGTCGTCCGTGACTTAAAAAGGAAGTTAAAGGTCGTCTCCGACCTAATGAATCACGTAATAACAAGCCACGAATTAACAACGAGTTAAATAAACCGGAGCATGTTTTAGGTCGGCCGCGACCTAAGGAGTCAAGTGAAAATACGCCACGACCTAATGAAGCCTCAAGTCACTCGGAGGAGTTAAGGCGCTGGGAGTTGAGTCGCTTGGAAGATAAGTCGTATACGGGTTAAGTGTTGTGATAAATCTGTATTTTGTTAAGTCGTTGTAACTGTTAAGTCGTATGTCGTGGGTTTTCTTATGTCGTATGTAATTAGGTCGTATACGACCTAAGTGAGTAAAGTGTTGTAATTTGTTGAGTCATTAAGTCATTGCGTCGGCCATTATGTTGGGATGAGTCGTTCAAATGTTGAGTCGATAGAGCTTTGAACCGTTGGAAAGTCGTAGGTCAGTATGTTACTGAGTCGGTGTGTTGTGATGTAGCTGAGTCGTTGAGTCGTGGCTTGCTTAAGTCGTGTGTTGTTGAGTCGCGTTTGCTGATGAGTCGACGCCGACCTATGGGTAAGTCGTAAGTCGTGTACGACTTAAGGGTCAGGGTCAAAACTCTATAAATAGCGAGTGAGTTGTAACTTTTTAGGTGGATTTTTGGAATAAAATTTCTTGTTGATTGCTGTGTGCTTTCTTCTTAAATTAGTAGTTGAGCGTAATCTTCTATCTCCTCTTTCGTTTAATCGAGTGCGCTCGATTCAACGATCGTAGAAGCCAATTCACGGTATCTAGTGCGCTAGATCAACGTACGAAGAATCGTAGATCTTTGAACAAGGTATAGTGCGCTATCAACGTGTTTGAGATAGCTAGAATTTGGTATCTTCGGATCAACGAATTTGGGCATTTTGGTATTCATCAATCCACCGATTGCTACTTTCACCGATTGAAGTTTATTTTTGATTAATCCGCTGCGTCAAGGACCGAACTCGACCTTCGAAAATCGGCACCGAATACGACACTCGTATTCTAATGCCGCAGATCCAAACGTCGAATCAGGTTCGCCGGAGCTTATAACACATTATGTACAACACAGCGGAAGAAAAGAATAATACATTTGATATTCAATATTTAATACAATATTCAGATACAATAATGATACAATGAATATCATAAACATCAGAGATATGATACAAGACAATAGCAGTGGGAAGAACAAGATAACACCAGCAGCGGACAATATCTCCAATATGGTCTTCAAAAGAAAACTCTAGTATCGGTAATCTCCATCTCCAAGGCACCAATCCAGAAATAGCTCGAACTCCCAATAACGATGCACAAAGATAAGCAAGTTCAGCCGTCCAAAGACTGAAGAAGATTCCCAAGGACTGGACTAGCTCCAAATAATCTACTAAACCCGACTATCTGAAAAACCCAACTCTAGACTGCCCATGTGGGAAAATTGTGGGCACCCAGAGTTTAGGAAGGGAACAATAAACTCCAAGTCAGTCATGGGACTGGTATGAGTAAACAAAAACAGTTGCTTTTAAATAAAAAAGATTTATAAAAGAAAATCCGGTCTGCTTTTGGAAAATGAAACTACCATAAGACCTCCCGCCACATACACAATGCAATCGCAGAATTGGAGGAGATTTCTTCTTATGATAGTCAAATATGCTTGATACGAGAAAAATTCTTTGATATTATTATTAGTGCATAGTGTGAAAACATTTCGAAAGTATAATATTAATCTTAGCCAGCATAGGCATTTCGCACTTATGCCTACTATAGCTACCATGTTCAATAGCAGGTTACCACCACATTCCATGATAGGTTATACAACTAAAACCGTACAGGGCTCGTATTGTTTCTTTGGATTTTCAACAAATGGTCAGGCTAAGGAACTTCCTACTGTCACATGGGTATGCCTCTGGAGGGATGTCCCGAGAACCTACCCAGCTCTCTGCCAACACAAGGTCGGGTCACCTCTATAACTAGGTAACTACTACTCGAGCATGCCATCCCATGTCCTTTGAGACCTTTATTCGAGGCGCCTCTCAACCACAAAGCAACACAAAGTAATAGATTTGCAATAACCACATGGGTTAAGTATCTGGGCTCCATACCATGATACCACCCTTTTCCAGAAGGAAATGACACACCCTAAAGGGAGCGACCCTTATAACCTTGCCGCATCTTTCCTGTTTTGACCATTTTCAGGGTGTGAGGTCCGATGAGGTCTCGTCCACAAAGCTACGCTTTACATGAAAGCCATGCTTTGATCACAAATAATCAACTAAGGATCATCAACACACAGTAGCACTTAGCATGCCATACTACCAAATTGAGAGTATATCACTGACAACCTTCAACTACATAACCTCTGAGCTCGTACGTCTCAGAAAAGGGTGTTAAGCTAAGAGAATAAAGTCTCCTCTACCAATAGATATGATTTGAAAGAAATCTGCTTTATATCTCAAAGCATAGTGTCAGACATACAACCATACAAGTCTGTTCCGGGTTCGAACAGAACCGAAGGCACTTCGTCCAATAAAGGAAGAAGCCCTTGTAACTCCGGGTATCCACAATCCCGATCGGACTTCCCATCACTTAGGGAATCTCTATACCATAGCTACTCGGTGTAGAGACAATCGATAGGTTATCCTATCGTTTTCGAAGACACCCGGTCTTTACCACCGTCTTCAAATGCTATCCATTTCATCGTATCACTATTCGGAATGGGTTATATGACACAAAGGCCCTCTCCCGGCTAATCCGAATAGTGAACGCTTAATTTTAAAACACGTGGATGAATCAATCAGAAAGATTCATATTTAGGGTTCGATGTGGGTTTCGGATAACTAACTGAAATCCGACTCATTGTCGCATCGAAGTTTAAATGCAGTTTTACGGGCAAAAGGGTGTTCACATTCACACAGTAGTATATTCATCACAGATATCACAACTCAGCATAAAGCATTTCATATTACAAAGCATCACATCACATATCAGAAATATAAATCTAAAACAGAGCATTCAAGAATAATCAAACATCTTTAATTAAGATGAATAAACTGTTGTGGTTTTAAATTTATTAACCATATAATTACTTTCATTGGTAATCTTTAATCAATGATTAATTTCATTAATTACAATTGATTAAGTCTTAGTCACCTTCATTAATTAATCATTCCTTAATTAATTATCTTAATTTAATTAACCCTTAATTATTAATTAATTAAATCTTAATTACTTTTATTAATTAATTACTCCTTAATTAATTAATTATTAATTACAAATTAATTAACCTTAATTATTTATTAAATTACTCTTTAATATTAAATAATTAATTAAGTAATTGCTTCTTAAGAAATTTTATTAACAAAAATCATTAATTGCTTAATAAACCAAAAGATAAATTAATTCCTTTGATTATCCTTTAGAACTTGTTTAATAAATCACCTTTATTAATTAATTACTTTAAAGGTTGAGATTTAGTTTAAACAACATTTTATCTTAATTTCATTTTAAATTACATTATTTATTTAATAAAAATAACTTTGTAAAATAATGTATCCAATTTAAATAAACTAAAACTTAATTATTTTGAAAATATCTTACTTAAATCCTTAATTAATTCAAACTTAAGTCAAAGTCATAAATTTGAAAACATGTTTTAAAGTTGTTTAAAGGTTTGAATTATTTTAAAGTAAAACTATTCTACATATTAATCTCAAGGCTCGCTTCAAGTCACACCCGAGAACTTTGCTCGTTTGCTTCGGGTTTATCAAAAAATCAACCCGGGTGCCACAATTTTCAACTTAAATTTTTTTTCTAAGTATTTTACCCGGTGCTTCAAAGTTCTCACTCGAGTTAACACTCGAGCTATCATAAGTTATCCCCGATATTTGCTTCGAGACAAACCCTACTCCTTCCTTTAACCAACAACTGACACGACAGCATGGTGCCATGCACCTGAACCGATCAGCGTCAACCCTCCGGACTCCAAGACCACCACCAGCAGATCACCTTCGATCCCCTCTTGCTACCCGAATGCAAAAGATCACAGATAAAACTCAAAATCAAAATCGAGTTGCCTGGATCAAAATAAGCACATCAACCATCACCAGAATATCACCACGAACGCTTCACGCCGACCACCAGAAAATCCACAACTCCGGCCTCCAATCGTCGATACCCCATTCTACTCTCCCACTCAATTTCGTGCAGCTCGTTCACTCCGAGGAGACGCAATCCCCATGCTACTGACCATGTTCAAAACTCGATCATAAACCCTTAATTTTTGCTTCGTCTCATCAATTCGTGCAATGGAAAATTTATTCAACAATTTTCCTAAAATCATCAATGGCCAAGCAAGCTTCAAGCAAAATCTTATCATCAAATGTTACTTCGATCATCAGGAAATTGTAAAAAAGCAAATTTTGTTCAACTCTGAACTACTCCTAGTCTAAGCAACTAAAAATCACCATACTAGTTTTAAAGTTCCTATGTTTGAATGTGGATTCAAGTTATATAATCGAATCAATAATTTAAAATTCTCGAATTAATCGTATAATTTCTTTTTTACTGTAAAACTGAGTTTACAGAGTCCATATTCCACTATCAAGTTTCAAACAAATTCTAGGCTGTGATTTAAGTTTAAACAAACTTATTTTGTTTAAAAATCTTTAGTTTAAAATGTTTGTATGAAGATTTATTAGATTTTATTCTGATTTTCTTTGCTCTGAAACTAGAAATACAGGAGAACCAACCATATCAAAACTTCTTAGTGCAACAGAATTCCATAGAACTTCTTATTTAAAATATACAGCAAAACATAACTTATTCATGAATCACACACAAATTTAAATTTTAAAACAATATGTTTACTCACATGAAAAGATTTTTGAACAGAGAGCTGCTTTGTTTTAAAAACTGCAGCTTTTGATCTTCCTTTAAAACTTCTTTGTTTTGTTGTTGAACTAATTTTTGATGATGCTTATATTTTTTTTCTCTGATTTGCTAAGTTGTTTTCTTGAACGAACTGGACTGATATGGATATGTATATAAAGAAGACAGTGTTGTACAGGGGTGGTATTTTCTAGTGCAAGCCTTTTCTCTTCTGGTCAGATTTTTCTTGCCTCCTTCTTTGACTAAGCAAGATTTTGTTTTGGAGACTAAAATGATTCTTGCTATTTCGAAATGACTTTTTTATGTTGAGAATAGACAGCATTTAAATGCATATGTTCCCTTTCTAGGTTTGCATCTTATCCATTTGAATTTGTATATGTATACTTTTTTTTTGTTTTGTTGATATTTTTTTTGTTTCTTCTTGCATTGCATACACAATTCACATTCAAATATTTATTTTAGCCTTGCTTTTATCTTCTTGCATACACAAACTTGTCATGTTTTGCATAATATACGTACATACAAATATAATTTTGCTTTATATTAACACATATTATTTAAAAGAGAATGATTTAAAATTAAATACACATCAAACAAATTACATAGATATATTTTTTATAAATTCAAATTATTTTTAAGCATTTACTTAAAATTTATATTCAAATTCAATATATATAAATTCAAATCCACTCATATATGCACATATACATATATATTCACACACACACACACACACACACACACACACACACACACACACACACACATATATATATATATAAGTTTTAAATTCAAATGATTTTTAAAACATTTATTACTTCAGTCAAAAGAAATTGAAGTTTTTATTCATATAAATTAACACATATTTTATTTGTTTTGAAACTTTTAAAAAATAAATTCCAAAAGTTCAAATAAGTTACCAAATTTTAAATTAATAAATTTTGGGATGTTACATATTCACTATTAATCGTATGTGTTTTTTTAAATGGGACGCTTAGAGGTAGTACATACTAGTACTACAAGTATTACATAGTATTATAACATGCTACATACCGATATATGTTTATTGTTAATATTTACTATAATGCAAAACTATAAGTTTCTGATTCTATTATGTTCCAAAAGGAATATGTTAACACAACCAAAAAATTCAAAAGATGTAACTAATACATAGTTAATGTCACAATACAAATAGCAAGAGCATTAAACAATTTACCTTACTATCCAGAGAAAATGCCCCTTTATGTTTGGTTTTAGATTTATAAGCAGCAGGGCAACTAACGCAATCAGGATTAGCACACAAACCTAAAGGTCCCAATTTCAATAAATGTTTATGCCTTCTAACATCATCGTGTGATCCATTATTATTCTCACAAAGTAACAATATTTAAGTTAGGATTACCAAACAACAGGCAACTTATTTTCATGAATTCATCGCTACTTTGTGTATACAATGGACTAATGTGTGATATATTTATGGGACAGTTTGACACAAGTCCCAGTTTCAAAATACACAAAATCTCCAGCAAAAAAAAGTTTGTAAATTAGGTCACTAGAATTAATTTGCTGAACAATGACATACACTTATGCAATTATTCAGTGAATAATTACATACATTTATGCAATTGTATCAAAAAATTGCAGACATTTTCATAATTATTCATCGAAAAATTGCAGAAAATTCTGCAATTATTTACCAAGAAAATTGCGGAAATTTCGACAATTATTCACCCAAAAAATTGCATAAATTTATGCAAGTTTTGGAAATATTTGCATAAATATCTGCAATTATTCAATGAATACAATTACTCAATGAACAATTGCATAACTTTATGCAATAACTTAGTAACTTAATTCTACGCACCTAATTTACATACATTTTTTTACTGGGGTTTTTGTGTATTTTGAAACTTATTAGGCACATGAACCTAATATTAACTATATTTATTACATCACATCATTTGCAGCATTTATAAGTGTGGACATTGGTGTAGACCAAGTAGTAAACTACTGTAATTCAACATTTCCTGTTAGTATGGGTTGCTGTCCTTTGATTTGATTATCCATATTATATGAATATCTACATCAGTAACATATGAATGGACATTAGTTTGTGAACAAAAAATATTCGTGTTGTTGCACATTATAAATATACAAAGTCTAAAACCGTAACAACTTGTAATTCAAAGTTTAAATAGCATAGAATGAAAGGACAAAAGTATGAGTTCTATAACATTGTAATTGTATGAATTATGACCAGCAATGATACATTCACTTTCGTCATTATATTAGCATCAGGAAAAAAAAATTGTTTTCCAATTTGCAAGATTCATTTCAGAAAATAAATCTTGTACAAAATATATGATTTCACTTTTTACACTAACTTTGTATGGACAAAAGTTATCAAGCTTAAACTACACACACATACGTGTGTGTACATGCTAATTTGTGCTTAAATTTTTTAGAGAAGAAGTAATCATGTAGCTATCTAGGGCTGTTATGGTAATGGTTACCGTTATCATAACACAAATACCGTACCGTACCATTTTTATTGATAAGCGAAAATTGCTTATCCTTACCGATATGCTGGTATACCGATAATCTGATAACCGTTACACTGGTAATGGTAAATTACCGTTTGTTTAAAAAATGTTAGTAACATAACACGTATTCACACTGTAACGGTGCTTCATTATATAATTTATAGTTTTACTTAATAAAAAACATAAATGAGAAAGAAGTGAAGTGTATTTATCATTATTTCACCTGATTAACAAACTAAATTTAATCATTTACTTGGTTTTAAATGCCTACAATACAACATGATGCAAGAATTATAAGTTAACTGGTAAAATTATCGTTACCGTTGGTATTGAAGAAATGTTAATGATTTACCATAGAAAATGGTAAATTTACTGTTACCATACTGATTAAACTGGTATACCGATTTCATTCGAAAATGGTAACCGATTGGCGGGTAATGGTATGGTAATGTTAAATTTACTTTACAGTTACCATACCAGCCCTATAGCTATCCATAGAAAAGAAATTCGTGTTTTTCTAATCAATAGTTCAACACTGGTCTGCTGACTTTAAGATTTTCGTTTGCTCCTACTAAAAGTAAATTAGGATCGTGTGTGTGTGTATTTGCTTGCAATTTGGAAATTTCGAACAGGGTATCTCAAAATAAAATAAAATAAATTGTTTAAGGGATAAGTGTAGTAAGTGATAACCCCTAAAAAGGGCTGTCTTCTTATGAATTTTACCCAGCCTCTTGAAGATGGCATTTCATTGTTAAATCTAATGAGCAATTGTTGGAAATCAATTTCAAATTGGAATACAGGTTTAAATACCAAGCTAAATATATACTTCTATATTCTTTAAGCCAAGCATATAAGTTGAATGGCCTCAACTAATTTCACTGCCCACCCCTTTTTAATTCAGGATAGAGTATAAAATTACTCATCCAATATCAAATTCATCAAACAAAATCTGTTGATCACAAAAATCTAAACTTTACCGCTCAACATAATAATCGATCTCTTCAATAAATAAGGAATTCAAATTTGTCAAACTCGTTGAAGTAACGCATTAGTTTCACTAAAACCGAATAATTATATACACATCCAAAAAAAGAAAAAAAGGAAATTCTAAGGGAAAAACCAAAAAATGCCATGGTTGATTATCAATGGATATAGGATATGTACAAAATTATGCCGATGAAGAACGATTTTAAACCGATTTACTTTTAATCACTGTATTTCTCCGGTACTGATTCCAATTAAATTTAACAAAATTAACATTCATGTTTAAATAAAAAAAAATGGCAGAAATAGAAATAACAACGATAGGGCTTTAACGTAGCTGGTAGGAACAGGTGCGACTTAGTTGTAGGGCTTCTACTGTCTTCAAGTACCAGTGTCGTTGGAGTCATATGAAAATGCAGCCGTGGAGTCGGAGCAGGACGTTGCATCATTTTAATAGGGCGGCGGTAATTTGATGGAGTCAGAGTTGGAGGATGGCGCAATAACGGAATCCAAGGCTGGTGCAGCGATTTGATGGGTTGGCAGCGATTTGTTATGGAATTAGTGAGTTAGGTTTAGAGAGTGTTAAATTAATGAATGAGGAGGGAGGAAAAGGAATGGTAAGCGAACAAATGTTTTAGGCAGCGGTTTCAGGATACTATTTTGTTTATTTAAGACATGTAATCTACTACTTAAACTTAACTAATGCAAACCCATGCTACGCACACGGATGTCATCAAACTAACCCTATATGGTAAAAAAAAATTCAGATTCAATAATTGAGGATGCTTAATGGAGGTAGATATTGTTAATGACTGGAAAGGCTTTGTTACTATCATATATTACCGTTGAATTATTTGATAGTGAAGTTGATCTACTTTATGATTAAAGGGAAAGGATTTATTTTAGCATTAATTTTATTGGATTTTTCAAACTCATCACCAATGTTTAAGTTACTGAACAACATAAAACACCATTTGGACACTCTATTCTAGGTAATATAGAGTCATAATCATATCATTCTTATTTGAGTAATTACAATCATGCAACTCAGGTTATATAAAAGTAATTTGATTGAAAAACTTTGAAGGCATACACTTTCATGAAATGGCAATAAAGAAATATACCCCAGAGAACATGCTAATTGTTGAAGATAAAAAGAAAGAATTTTACAGCGCACCTGCCTATTGGTGAATCACCTTTATTATAACAACAGTATATCATGAAGCTGACTTGAGTGAAATTGTGTTATGCACTCTAGTTCAAATTATGTTTGCCAAACCTTCTTGAAATGTTGGTCACTTCAGGAGCTTTATGTCTCTCATCTCTGACCCAATAACTCATAACCTAAAATATATAAATATTTAGGGTTTAATAATCCAGAATAAATTGGTATTAATTGTCGAAACAGTAGCTCATATTGACTTCCATAATTGTAATGAAAGTAATGAATGTTTAAATTGTAGTCAGACAGACAAATAGCATTGTCAACACTAAATCAACATGGAATGAAATATTGTAATGGGACTAACGTTTTGTTGAACTGATAATTCGTTAACAAAAAATAGTTAAAAATTCATCACTCGCTACTTTGCAAAAGGAATCAATCCAGTCTGCCAGTCTTTGCATAAAGGGACTAATTGAACCAACTCACACGAACATGGCAATATTAGGCAATCCAAAAGTAAAGGTAGACAAATTCAAACGTTTCCATTAATTAGTAAAAGCAGGGTCGGTCAATGTAATTTTAAGGCAAGCCTACCAAAGGAAACCGATTTGGTAACATAAACAAATTATTATAGTCTAATGAAGAGGAGAACCATGAGAAGTTTATCAAATTCGGATGTTTCGATGTCGAAGAACATTGGAGGAATAGTGCAACAAACTGAAACTTAACTATGTCATGGGGATATGAGAAAATGAAATCCAAACACATTTATGATTACATCTTTTTATCAAGTGTGTTTGACCTACATGTAGTCACATAGAATATTCTCCATAGAAAATTAGTGAAGCAATAATGACATAAAATACTATTTCAGATTGAACCATCTATTTCAAAAAAAGAAAATTTATTGGCAATGCATATCTACAATAGTGCATAAATTTTGATGGGTTGGCTTACATGGAAATCAACAAAAATAAATCCATATGGACATTGGTATATATCTACAAAGATAAATTTTACATTGTCTTTAAACTCATATGGACATAAATACCAAAAAAAGATTCTTTGTCAATGCTTGGAATTGATGGCATATAATAATGAAAATTACCTTATTCTAAGGTTCACATTTAATCATTTGGCTGTATTGGCTTTCTTATGTCCACTAGTTGACAAAGGAGACTCGCCCTACGAATAAATGTTATAGAAGGGCCTAATAAGAAACTATCTTTTTAGTCTACATATATATGCCCATGCAGCTGTTTCCGTGTATACAATATATATTCATAACAATATAATAATATATCTATTATTTAAAATGCTTGAATTATTATTTTTAAACGTGCAGCTTTATGCCAATACATCGCACATTTTTTATAACCATTTTAGACCCTTCCGCTTGTAGTTTTTTTGTTAAAATAACTATTAGTGAACCACGATATGTATCATTAAAGAGACAATGTTTGTTGCTATGTTAATAGTTCATCTTTTAAAAAGACAACGTAAAATAGAACTTTGTAATACTATTGGCTTAAGTATTTCTTGATAAGTAGCATTTTGATTAAAGCATATGGAAAAGTGTTATTTCCATAAAGTTAAATTCAAGTGGGTAGACAAATGCAAAAATGGATACACTTGGAACTTGCAGTACGTTCATTAAAAGTCTAGGGACTATCTTTTGTTGGAAAAACAAATTAATGAATAGTAAAATAGCAACTTTTAAATTTGCAAAACCCAAAAGTAAAAAAATCACATTTGATTATAACAGGTCAAGGAGAAGAAAGTAAACCTTAGCAACCATGCGCTAAGCAAGGCATGTATTTTTTTCTGTTCCAGGCAACAGAAATACAATACTACATAGGCAAAACTATATATATCCATGCAACAAATATAATGCATCGCGTTTCATTCAGTAAAGCATGATCCATCCACAAGTCTAAATATAACAAATTATGTTAGGCTTTACAGTGTTCTAAGCCTCCAATATTTCAACATTATCTAATGCAAAATTCAGTTTCTAATTGGCAGGCACTCTTCAAAATCAATTTGCTTCTTTAGCTTCAGCAATAGGGAACTTTTGCTCGATAATTCTTATCAGCTTGGGTTAGAAAACAATACCTATAGTCTCTCCTTCTTTCTTGAACTATATGTTTCCAGCCGTATTTAATAAGGTTAATATCCACGTCATCATCATTTTCATTTATTAGTTAGTTCGTACTGAAAGTTGAAAGCTGAGGATGCTTACATGTTTCATCTGAAAGGAAAATGCAAATGAATTGCTTACTTAAGAAGATGAAGGGATCACATTATTGTAGGCAATCCTGGATATTAAGATAGCTTTGTTGAAACTCTTGATTCTATATATTATGTAAATAGCAAAAAATGGAATATAACACTAACTGAGAATGCCAAACACAGAGGGACAAAATGGAATGAAACACAGACAGAATCAAGACTACTGAAACAGATGGAGTAAAAGAACAGAGGATATAAAAATGTAAAGTACATTAACATTTTGGATGTTCAGTACAGAACTACAAAACTGCAACTTATTTTTCCAGTGGATGAGAAAGAAAAATGACATGAACAGAGAGCAAGCCCAATCTTGAAAAGGAAAAAAAAGCAGTAGAAAACATAAAATTTGACGCAGAATTGTAATAAGAAAATTTATGCAAGGACAGAAGCACAACCAAGCCCGCTACCGTTAGATGATAGATTTTGATGATGCTGAGTATTCTGATAATCAAATAGGATTTCTAAATAAGGAATTAAACTCCAAAAGAATTTTTTTTACTTAACAATCTAATCATTGAGTCAATATTCCATTTAAATTGATATTTTAGCAGTAGATAATTTTATATTCATGATGTATGGAATTTATGTATTATTTAAATATTTTTATTTTCACCTTAAAGTAAAAAAATTAATATTCTACGTTTATATATTTAAAACATCATTCCCATTTTTTTTATTAAATCTAAAATATTTCTCTTCTAAAATATATTCAAAATAGAATACATGAACAATTCTTAAAAAGTACATACTATGAAGTTATTAAACATATCATACCCCCACTAGATATTATAGTACATAGTTACTATAATTGGTAATAATCAACGTGTATATAAATCAAATGAAACATCTCCAAAATGAAAATGACTTATCTCAAAGAGTAAAAAATATGTTTAATGTACTTTGAAAATTTTATTTCCTTGCTTACCAAAACAAATGAAGTTCTAGCCATAAAAACAAAGGTTGCGGTAACAATCTACAGAATCATTTGCAAACACAAGTACATCTAAAATCAAAATACAACATATAATCACCAAACTGTGTTTCAATAAATTCCAATAAATTAAGGAAATTAGTACTATATTTCAATAAAGTCGATGACAGTAGAAGCATAAAATAATTATAACATCTAGCATCCAGATAACACAAATAATCTATCATCGTATAAACCATTAGTGTCTTATCCCCTTCATATCTAAACTATTTTCATCTAAAGCAAGAATCGACACCCAAGACATCAAGTTTAGGATTAAAAAATTCTTTCTAAGATGATTTATTGCTTTGATAGTGTGGAAAAAAGGCCAAGAGGAACATATCCACTCAGGATATACATTAATGCTAGTATTTCAAATTTACACTACAAGACACACAATGTATTCCAACGGAGCCTTCCAACGGCCTCCAACGTCATTGACCAACGTCCAGTGTTTTCTCGTATATTTTATTAGTTAAAACTGTAGGACGTTGGTTGATGTTGGAATCTGGATGTTGGCGGCCGTTGGAAATCCGCGAGCAAAACTGAAACCCAGCTTCTTCTTCCCCATTCGGCTGAAACAAATTTAACCCCCCTCCCAATTCCCAATTTTGCTCCAATTGCCCCCCCCCCCCCCCCCCCCCCGCTGCTCCGACGATCAACGGCTCCTCCTCCGACTCCAAGCCTCCCTCTCGTCCTCTCTAACTCCCTAATCTCTCAAGAAAATGTATAAACCCTAATCCCTATATTTAATTAAATTTGTTAAATTAGTGTATTAAATGTTCGTATTGCCTTATTGTATGTATAATCTAGTTTATTGAGGCATAATTTATGTTATTAACTTATGTATTGCGAGATTATATATATTTAAGTTTCTGTTAACAATAGAATAATGTGCATACAATTAGTTTAAGATTTGTTTGGAAACGTTAGTTGTTAGTGAGCATACAATTAGTTTATGTATTTTAGAAAATTTCAAAAATGATATTTTATATTCATGAAACCCTTAGAGCGTCTTTCGACCCCGTTTGATAAGTATTGTATATGATCGTTATGTGGATATTTGTTTTTTTAACAGAACGTACATCTATATTCATCGTAAACAATATTTGTTGGATTTGTCCCTGTATTGGACAAGTTACGAACACAATAACGTAATTAAATCTCGTAAAACATTTCATTTTAAATGGTTCATAGAATTTCGGCAGCGCTTCCTTTATGTTTCCCGTGTACACGCAAATGTGAACTGTTCAGGGAACTAAAGCGAAGTGCTGCCAAAATTTTATTGAATCGTCTAAATTGAAATGATTTATTACGTTATTGTATTTGTAATGGGAGGTAGGATGACCCATCGACAAAGTGTCAATGATTTATTAATATAAATTTCACAAATAATATTGTTTTAATAAAATGTCAATTTTTTAAATTTATATCGTACTTTTTAATTATATACGTAGGTAAATTTACAATTATTTTACTGATCGAAGCTGGATGTACAAGAAAGAAGGGCCGAAAATGGAGGCTCAATAAGTGAACAGTTTAATAACGGTGTTCGCATATTTATTGATTTCTCTTTAAGTAATAACAAAAACGACGAAGAAATCCGTTGTCCATGTACTAAATGCAAAATGTTAAAGCATTTGATACTAGAAATGGTTAGAGTTCATTTGTGTCAATATGGTTTCATGCCGAACTATTTGGTTTGGGATCGTCATGGAGAACCTTTAGCATCTAATCATGTACAAGCTGAGGAGGTAGTGTGTACTGAAATTGATGCGACGAATCTCATAGAACATATGGTTGAAGATGCTGTACGGTCAATGTTTCCTGTTCCTCAATTAATTGATGACAATGGTAATGCTGAAGAAGAACCAAATATTGGGGCAAAAAATATATATGATTTATTAGATGCCGCAAAGAAACCCCTTTGGGAAGGCTGCACAAGCGGAACCCAATTATCAGTAATTGCAGAATAAATTGCGATGAAATCTAAATACAACTTCACAGAAGCTGGATTTACAGCTGTTGTACAAGCTGCGAAACGGCATATGCCTCCCAATAATTTAATATGCGAAAATCATTATGAAGTAAAAAAAATGATGTCAGCTTTTGGTTTACCGTATCATAAAATAGATACATGTCTAAACAGTTGCATGCTATTTTGGAAAGAAGATATCAACCTTAGAAATTGTAAAATATGTAATCAGGAAAGGTACAAATCAAGAAAGAAAAAAGGAAAGGAAGTCCCTATAAACGTATACATTATTTACCAATTACTCCTAGACTTCAAAGGTTATATGCATCTTCTGTAACCGCGCAACATATGAGATGACATAGTGTTAGAACATGGGAAGAAGGTACGTTAACACACCCAGCTGATGGGGAAGCATGGAAGCATTTTGACCACAAATATCCTGATTTTGCATCCGAGAGTCGTAATGTTCGACTTGGTTTATGTACGGATGGATTTTCACCATTTTCTCAGTTTGGTTCTAAATATTCGTCATGGCCTATAATTGTCACACCTTATAATTTACCTCCATGGATGTGTATGAAAACTCCATATATGTTTCTCACAGTTGTCGTCCCTGGTCCTAATGATCCGACACAAGGATTCAATGTTTATTTACAACCTTTGATTGAAGAATTAAAAACACTGTGGTACGAAGGAGTAGAAACATACGATATTTCCAAAAAAAAAACTTTCGCATGTATGCTTCTTTGATGTGGACAATTAGCGACTTTCCTGCGTATGCAATGCTTTCAGGTTGGAGTACGGCTGGTCATCTAGCTTGTCCGTACTACATGGAAGATACACAAGCATTTTCTTTACCTCATGGAAAGAAAATTTCATGTTTTGACTGTCATCGATGTTTTCTTCATATTAATCATCCTTTTAGAAGAGATAAAAAAAACTTTACAACTAATAGACATGAAAATTTGAGACCACCTACGGTTTGGTCAAGCGAAGATATTTATGAACCTATAAAGGATTATCCAAAGATACATGAAACCAGAGAACAAATTGAAATTCAAGGTAAATCATCGATTCATAACTGGTACAAACAAAGCATATTTTGGGAGTTGCCTTATTGGAAAAATCTCCTGATTCGTCATAATATTGACGTGATGCATAATGAGAAAAATGTGTTTGATAATGTTTTTAATACACTTTTGAATGTCAAGGGGAAGACAAAAAGATGATTTGAAATCAAGACGTGATATCGAAGTAATATGTAATCGTCTTGAGCTTCATATAAAGCCAAATGACACAAAAAAGCCAAAATCTTGCTATGAGCTAGATAATAATCAAGTTAAAGTACTTTTAAAATGGGTGGAAGGACTAAGATTCCATGATGGTATATCTTCTAATATTCGTAGATGTGTCGACTATAAGAACAATAAACATAGCGGGATGAAAAGTCATGATTGTCATGTTATGATGGAAAATTTATTACCCGTCGCTTTTAAAGAACTGTTGCCCGTAAAAGTTTGGACTGTTGTAACAGAACTTAGTCTTTTTTATAAAGAGATTTGTTCCACTACATTAAAAGTTGATCGTCTACGTAAACTTGAGGAAGAAATCCCGATATTGCTATGCAAAATGTAAAAAGTATTTCCTCTAGGTTTTTTCAATGTTATGGAACATTTACCTATTCATCTTCCATTAGAAGCACGTCCTCGAGGGCCTGTGCAATATGGATGGATGTATCCATTTGAAAGGTACTTAAATCATCTAAAAAAAGTGAGACAAAAAGCTCGAGTTGAAGGTTTGATTTTCAAATCATACATCGAAGAAGAAGCTTCCTTTTCTCTCTCTCATTATTTTAGTGACCATGTGAACATATCATTTGAAAGCGCTACGCGTAATGATGAAGGCATTGATCAAGATGATTGTCAAACGACCTTATCAATTTTTAAAAAACAAGGTCGGCCTTCTGGTGCTTGTGTGGAAGTATGGTTGGATGATAGAGATTATCATGTTGCACACACATATGTTCTTCTCAACTGTGCCGAAGTTGCATCGTTTGTTAGGTAATTTACTTATATATATATATATATATATATATATATATATCATCAACACGTATGCATATGGAAATATATGCACACACGTGTATCTTAATCATAATGCAACATTTGTTATATAATTGCATTATTTACGAATCACAACATCCTAACAGCGATATCGACAAAGAATTCGCTTCTTGGTTTTCTAAGTACGTTTTTGATACAACAAATTGTGTTGTAGACAAAGGATTGAAACATTTAGCTATGGGACCAAAAAGGAAAGTGAAGACCAATCCAATATTCTTTGTCAATGGATATAAGTTTAATACCAAAGAATACGGTGCCAAAAAATTAACTACCAATACTGGTGTATTTGTTAAAGGTAGTGATGATCCAAATGATCATATACATGATTTTAATGGCATGCTAACCCAGATTTTGCAGTTGACGTATTTCACACGACCCGCATAAGAAGTATTTTTGTTTAAATACAACTGGTTCAGCAACGTTCCAGGTTCTGGAATCAACGTGCACCCAAAATATAATCTTATAGAAATAAAACATACTTTGCGATATTATAAACACGATCCTTTTGTACTTGCCAAAAAAGCTCTTCAAGTTTATTATGCTTCTTACCCATCTCTAAGAAGAGATACAATAGATTGGTCGGCTGTTTTTAAAACAAAAGCAAGGCTTACATTTGATGGACGGAATATTCCCGAAGAACAAGCTTACCAAGTAGATAAAGGAATAATAATAACCGACAATCAAATAGATTTTGGACCTCTAAACGATGAATCAAATGCATTAATTGAAGCATTTGAGAGTACAAAGGAACAAAATATAGAGTGCGAAACAGAGTCTGAATCCGAAAATGACGAGGACTGATCAACTATCTACATTTTGAGAAGGTAAATTTATATTTTTTTAAACATTATCCTGTTTTCATTAAAAATGAAATGGTATGTTGATATATGATATGTATCACATCTCGTTTTTATGTTACGCCATACTGTATGTTTTACATATAGTCATTTTATTTTCTGTTATAATGTTTGTTTGTAACATGTATTATATAGGTATGTCGTCACATAGACGTACCGGTGGACATTTTGGATCTCCCTCTTCCTCACAGAGAGGGCATGCTCGTTCGGACGGTGGTGATGGCGTTGGTCCATCACAGGAGCTACGGTGTCCTCTGGTATGGCTAAAGCCAAAAGCAAATCAAAGGTAAGTATTAAATTTCAAAACTAAATTTCATTTTCGTACAATCTATTTTGAAAATATATAGTAGTCATGAAATATTAAATGTTTTTTCTCTGTTTAAACATAGTGGTTTCTCTTTGGAGCCGACTCAAGTAGTTCTATCTATATCTCGACGGGCATACATGAGTCGTATGACCGAATGTTGGCCTAAGTGGACATTGATTCCAGATAATGTTAAAGAGACTATTTGGCAGGATTTTTTGGTATGTCATTATATATTAGGAGCATGTTATATCAATTCATGTTTACACTATTTATAAAAGATGTATAACTCTTATTTTGTCAAACGTGCAGGCGGAAGTGCACCTTCAGGACGCTGATATTTCAGTCGTATATCGCCATTGGTGCAGCAAAGTTGCAAAGAACTACCGGTAAATAGCTTAAAAACAGCTTAAAAATAGTTGTGTGGGATGATTTTGTGACATGGTGGGGAAACGAGGAGTTTCATGTAAATTTATCACATGTTTAATTTAAATTCTTCTACGCAAATACTAACTAGAATTGTTAAACAATTTTTGTTTTTAAATTAAATTTACAGAGGCAGTCGGAGAGGAACTCAGCCAATAGGAGCAAGAACCCTATCACACATCGTGGTGGTTCCAAGCCATTTCAGCATCACCGAGAGGACTTGGTATATTTATTAATTACGATAATAATTTAAAGATTTTAAGTTCTAAGTTGTAGATAATGCAACAATATATATATATATATATATATATATAATATGTATATGGACATATTTCAGGAGAGACAGTGTGGTGGTGCTTCAATGAGTTACTGGGATGTTTTCACGCATACTCATGCGTTGAGCCAGGTCGACGAAGCAGGCAACGTTTCGTACTCCTGTATCACGATGCCAAAGCACAGTCTGCATATGTAAGTAACATAATGACTTAACACTTATATAAGTTAATTAAAATAATGTTATCTAAATTCAACTTATTTTGCATAACATCAAAAGTTTCAGCAAGCACGGACTTCCATTCTCGAGGGCTCTAGGCGCGACGAGTTGACCACCGATGAGGAGGACGCTATTTTTGAGTCTGCATGGATCCAGCGGCACATGGTAGACGTTATGGTTTTGGGAATCAATTGGTAATAACTTTAACTTAAATTTTAAAATAATTATTTTGAACTAACTGTTGCACATTGTGATGGATTATAGTAAACACGAATTACAATTATTAAACACTAATAGTTTAAATTTTATTTACAGGATAAGACGGCTCAGATTGAGTATCAGAGGGCTCAAGATAAGGAGGAGATTGCACAGCTCAGAGCCCAAGTCACCGCGTTCGAGGAACGCAATATCCACACCAAAGCCAAGACGGAGGAGCTGAACAGGCGTCTTACGGAGTTTATAGAGTAATACGGCCGATTTCTGTCTTCTGGTGGTTCTAGAGGAAAGTGATTTCAGGTATGATATGATTTGTTTTGCTATGGTTATGTATATTTGGAGAGTGTGAGGATTTGATACATTCTGACGTTTTGGATGTTGGTTTGGATGTGATTTTTGAGATGTTGACGCAGTAGTTTGGATATTGTTGGATTGGACGTTTTGTTTGATGTTGATGTTGGATGGTTTATGTTGTTTATATTGATTTGTATTGTGTATATTGATTAGTATATATGCTTATTACTTGGATTTACTATTATGATTGATTATATGTGAGATATGTTGTTGTATATGTGCTCGAAATTGAGCTTTTATGAGATATACGATGTTGGAGGTGGCTGAAGCATGCATTGTTGGTTCTTTAAAAAAAACACCTGGATTTCCAACTCTTCCAACGTCCACCAACGGCTTACTGGCACATTTATTCCAACGTCTTTCAACGTCCTCCATCGGATCTTCCAACGTCTTTCCAACGTCCATTTTGGTCAACATCTTCTTCCACGTGGACAACCTGAACGTTGAAAGACGTTGGTATATGCGCGTTGGGTCCGTTGGTTGACGTTGGACGCCGTTGGAATGTATATCAACGGCGTTTCCAACGTCCATCAACGGCTTTCCAACGGCCGCCAACGTCCCGCCACCGTTGGAATGCATTGTGTGTCTTGTAATGTTAAGTCTAAAGGCAAGTGTAAAAGACATTAAAGAAAACTGGAAAAAGCATTAATATATAAACTTGAAGATCATATTGAACTAAAAAGCTGAAGACTTACAAAGCATTAACACAGAGGCTTTAGCATTTGTTATTCTCATGCATACTCAAAAGAGAAATGACCAATTACCTAAAATAAACAGACCTTTGATAAAATATTTAAATACTATCAACAGTGTTTACCTGATACACGTCTAGTCGGGTAAACAGGGAATGGGTTGATTCTCCACCCAATGGTGTCATGCTTCAATGGAGCAGGTTATGCTTGCACAGGTAGAGGTCAGCGATCCATGAGGTAGGGGAAGAAAAGGCTTTACATAAGTGGCGATGCCTGTAGTTTTAGGGTTTACGCGACTTGTAAGGGGAATAAATGGAATAAATCAAAGGCGAATTGATGGGGCAAGGAACGGTTAGGAGTTCGGTGCTTTGCAGAGGAATAGGGATAGGGATCATGGAAAGCAATTTCGAGAGTTGACTGCAAAGGTACAGCAAAGCGAAGGTAGCTGTCGATCGATTGACTGGAGATTCAGATTCGAGGTTGTTAGCGATGGTGGTAGGAAGATAGGTCAACGTTGACGATGGATAAAAGGATCAAGTTATGGACGTGAATATTTAGGCTTTAGATGGGAAGCGAAGAATGGAGAAGGAAGAATTGCATACGAAAAGAAGAATTAAAAGAAGGTGACGGTTGAGGTTGTAAGAAAGTAGAGGGGCATGTATGCTATGGAAATCAAACTCATAAGAGGAGATTCAGATTCAGCGAGAGGCCATTACAAAACCCTAGCTTTTTTGTTCGTAGCTTATCGATGGAGGGGGGAAGCGGAGATGTGGCAGGGAAATAGGAAAAGATAAAACGTGATTGTTGGCCTGACAAAAACCAAAGGAGGCCTCTGTGAGCTTGAAATGCAACTCAACAATAATATAATAGTATAGATAATAAGAACTCATTACATCTTTTTTGGACACCCTGCTAATAACAATTTTAAAATACTTGAAATATGTATGTTTCCTCTTTTCCTTTACTACTATAATACTAATTGCTCAGCTCCACGTTTATTATCTAAGCCGAATACCATTTCATCCCCAAAATTGTAAAATTAGTATTTTTATTCCACTGTCACCTTCTCCATTTAAGTTTCAACACTTAATTCATGGTTATGCCATCTTCTATAACAGATATTTGTTAGACACTTATTATATTGACCGACCTTTTCGACCCTCAATAGTTAACCGTAATACATCTACGGTATTCACATGTCGAACACCAAGTGCTGGAAAGATAGATTGTTGGACTGAAAAAAAGAAAAGGCAGAACATAACCTCACATTGTGACGAGTAATATATAATATCCAAATGATCTTTACAAAAGAAAACATTAATATACATACAACCATCAAAGTAAACTAACTTATCATCAACTTGGACAGTTATAGCATCATGTCCTTACAAATACTAAGAAATACAAAATAAGAAATGCGGCAGAATAAAAATACGTGATATGTCTTGGACGCATCCACCTCATCTCCTGAAGCTCTAAATCATTCATAACTAAACTGAAAATATACTAAGGTCTAACCGGAGCATTACAAGAAAATAAATTCTAGATTAGAGATTCAAATCATTTGGATTATTTAATGTTATAAAACTCTTCAAAAATAAAGGTATCTCATAAGCCAAGCCGTAAATAAACACAGATAGTTTTTTTACCTTACGATAACCAGACCATTTTATTGAAAAATCTAATGATATTATAATAATGTCTAGGGTTTAAAATAAATGTTTAACATGGTCAGAATGGTTACTTTAATTACTTCAACAACATATTTAGTTTACAGTTAAGTCCATAAGGCACATATTAGAAAATGGATTCTATACAATGATAAAGGGACTACCTTTCGTACAGTACACCACTAGATAAAATGCCCGAGGCTGCAAACATTGCACCTTTACCGGCCTACCTTTTCTTGAATAGTACCGAATATGATCATCACCCCGACTACCAACTTGACAATCCGTTTCCATGGCCACAACATACAAAATCCACAAATATCAATCTAGATACATATGATGATCATACCATAATGGTAGGAAACCATATAGCCATGCTGCATCTCCCCTGTTTTAGTCATTTTTCGATGTGAGGTTTGATGCCACATTTTACCTTTTAGCAAATCCTCTTGGTATGCTAACACTGCCCTCCAAGCAACAATGCCATATCAACATTCATCCATATAATTTGTTCTAAGACTGAACAAGCCGAAACCACCACTTCCACTGCATCCTTTTTGGATCACTCTCAAGATTAGTAGCAAGTAGCTCTAACTGCACTTCGAAGAACCTCATCTTCGATTCCATCATCTTCAAGATGTTTCCAATTTGAATGCTTATGCCAATTTGAACTGGTTTTCGGACAACTCATGCTTATTTGATCCCAGTCTCACCGAACTAACAATCGATAGCTTCAAAACTGACCAAAATTTGATAGTCGGTTATTTACCTATCAAATATGTAAACAACCAAATCAAATATTTAACCAAACATGATTAAGCATATAAATAACCATTAAGCCTCTTTAATTAATCCTTTCATTAATTAAATCCACTTTGTTAATACCTTTAAAAAAAGATATAGATAAGTATACTACTCATTCACTATTCATTTATACTCTTTCAATGCTCGGAAAAAGATTCATATACTTATTTCATCGGTATAAATATATTTTACAAAAAAATACACTTTCAACACATAGAAGGCGTATTCATATATTTATCTTAACGGTATAAGTATATTCACAAAATCTTAAGAAATGTTTTATTTTTAAAACATACTTAATTTGGTTAATATAAATGTGTTAAAACATTGATAAAAATAAACCCAAAACACTTTTGGTGTAAGTAAATGGATCATATGGAAATTAGACCAAATATACTTGTCACCACTATCTGATTTCAAACTTGTACTAACCCTCGATTAATAATTAGTCGGACGAGTTAGCATGCTATCCTAGCCTTGATGTATATTCTTAAACTCTCACAAATAGAGATAAGTTTTTGTACCTTGAAATTTAGCATTGAGTATGAGAAGAATATTTTCCATATCACCATAAATTATAACGATCATACATAGAAATCAAATATCCTAGACTTGTCACATTTCCGATATTTTGACTTACTATATCCCTCGTCCAGAAACGAAGCCAGGTAAGTCAGGGCATTGATTGCTCCTAACCTTGCCTTAATTAACACTCCGATTCTAGATCTCACAGATAGAGGATCAATCTACTCACCGGCTTTTAGTATAGGATCATTTAGTTCCATAAATAATCGAATTCATATGCGAAAATAATATTTCATATACTTAATATCAAACTTAAACTATCCTAGGTTAACAACGAAGCCGTTCAAGCTGGGAATTATTACCCTTTAACCCTTGACTTGACGACATTCTTATCTTTCAGGATAGGTGAAACTTAAAAGTTTACTTACCTTAAAGCTTAATGTCAACTATAAGATTTCATAAATCTCGTATACTATTTAAAAACAAAATGTTATGAACCAAACTCCTTTCCATTTTTCCCAAAACCATTTTTTACAACAATAATGTTGTGATCCAAGCTTTTTTCAAAAACTCTTTAAATCATAGTTCGAAACTTGTATTTAAAACATCCATTTAAAGATGGTCGCTTTTAGAACAAAACTTGATTTTTTTTAAAATAAAGGAGTTTCCTTTTATAAAATTTAATCATCTTTGCTTAAATAACTTAAATAAATTCTTAAAAGATTTAAAACTTCAAACTACTTTTTAAATACTTATACAACTTTTATGAAATTCTTTTGAAAAGAATTTACAAAATAACTAAAGTAGATTACCTTTATACTTTACTAAAAACATAGATTTTCAAAGTACATCCATAGCGATTATCGCTATATGGACACTAACTTTCAAAGCTTTGTTTGTAAATCTAATAGCATTTAAACTCCGTTTTCTTCTATAATTTATACTATTATAATTATTGACACATTTACTTCAAAATATTATAAAAACTAAAGGTATATTAAAACCTTTTTATAACAAATAAAAAACCGTATCATTTTTCAAGAAGAATTACTATGATGCTTAGCGACCGCTATGGTACTTAAACAAAGCTACCATTTATTTCCATATCAAAGGAGTACAACTTTCCATGTCATATCACAAGCATTTACATAAATAAGATCAACAAGGCGAGGAAATTCTTTTGAGTCCCTGTGCAAAAGTCCCATGCAAGTCTGATATACGTACATGCATCTCGAAGTGTTCAGTAATGATATATTCGCTACAAAACACTTCGACTTTCTCTTTCTGTCCCCTACAAAACAATTGTTACTTCTGTCATCCGCTTTCAAGAGTGAATCAATTCCAAACAAGAAATGTATATAAAAGAGTCACAAATACATACACATATATTTGTACAACATGTCATCGTCATTTTAAAACCATTGAAAAATGGTATTCGAAGTGAGAAATCTCACTTTTAAATGCAACCTAGACCTCGAAAATAGCTACAACTTCTTGCTACCACCTAACCATAAGCATAACACCTGCTATAGCTCCCTAGCCTCCACATTTCTCACGTCCAACCCCCTTCTTCTTCCATTTTCTCTAGACCATGGGCCCTTTTTTAGGTTGTGTGCTACATTTTTTCATACCACGACTTGCTAATGTGTGTTGCTACATTGTTTCAAAGCTATGGAAGAAGTTTGAGGAGAAGAGGAGATGTTTTTAATGGCTTAGGAATTTATATTTGAATGAGAAAGAAAAATGGAGGGAAGAAGAAACTAAAGTGAAGAGTGAAATGAAAAGTGGAAAAGAGGAAGTGGTGGCACTCTTTTATTGTAACGACCCGTAATTTAACCTGTTTGAAATATAAATATTTAATATATATTTAAATAATTAATGGATTTTGTAACTAAAATAAAACTCCTTTAAATAATAACTAATGATGGTAAAATTGTTCTCAATTTTTTTTTTTTTGCAAAAATTTCTATTTCAAAGAAAAATCGAAATTTTGATCGGAAATCGTATTTTGAAATTTTACTTTTCGGTGTCTAAAAATTGTCATAAAATGTTGTGCGCATTTGAGTAATATGTATTCACATTTACAATAAGTTAGAATTCATTTTGATACACACACATATATTAACTAAATAACTACAAGAAGTATGATATGACTTATTATGTAAGTGCTTAAAAATAAGATGGAAAATTGTTGAAAAACTTCATTTCATTACAAACATAAAATACTTAGGACATTTAGTACATGTTGGTGATGTTGCATTCACTGAGTGGAAGGCGTGTACTAATGGGTATTTTGGTAAATTCCTAAATGCATTTCATATAAAAGTGATTTCATGAATTTTATTTTCATTTTTCACTTCCATTCTTACTTTCTACACCTTCTTCAAGCTTTCTAAAAACACTTCCATTGTATCATGTTTATTTCAAAATTGTAAAAATTATTTTTTTTCATTTAAAACTCTTAAAACCCTTATCTAAAATCTTCTACTTCCTTTCTACATATTCTCTTGCCAAAACAAGGCCACACCGCCTCTTCACTACTTAGGTCGAGCTATCCTAAGTCCTAAGCCAAAACATATTGCCTCCTAGCCCATAAAAATCAAGTCTTCCCAAAAGAAAAACCAAGAATATGGTCGATCCGAGATTTAGTGAAAGTTCGGTCCGATTTAATGGACATTTCGGAGAGTAAAAATCTCACCTTACAAACTGAAACTTTTAACTTTAATATTGCTTATTTTTATAGCTTATGAATGCTTGTTTATAGGTAGTATCATGTGATGAATGTTGGTTTAGTTTATGCTTTGAAAAGTTGTCACCTTGATAGTCAGTAAGCGAGTCAGTCAGCACCTTGAAAAGTTAAGTAGTAAATGCCAAAAATATTGTTAGTGATTGCTTTCTACAGGTTATGTGATAGTTAAGTACCTTGTGTTATGCTTTGCTTATAGTTATGTGATGTGTAGATGTAAAGAAAGTGACACAAAAATGTTGTCGAAGTGTCCATATAGCGACTATCTCTATATCGGCACTTTCGACAACAACACTTATCGAAATCTTTCGGATTACTTCTCGAACTTGGGTTTGTTTTATAAGTTAAGCAAATTTTTGAATAAGAATGATTTCAAATTTCATTAATTATTTTAATATTTTTTTGAAAAAAAATCAATTAGTTATTTAATTAAAAAGAATTAAGGTTAATTAATTAACTTCTCAATGACGTGTTTTGAATTTAGTTAATTACTTTGTTAATGATATTTAAAATTAATTAACCATTTTATCCGTTGAAGATTAAGTTTAATTAAGTGAATATTAGGCTCAGGTCCCTAATAAGTTTCAAAATACACAAAAACCCCAGTAAAAAAAAGTATGTAAATTAGGTCCTTAGAATTAAGTTACTAAGTAATTGCATATAGTTATGAAATTATTCACTGGATAATTGCAGACATTTATGCAACTATATCCAAAAGTTGCATAAATTTATGCAATTTTTTCGGTGAATAATTGCTGAAATTTCCGTAATTTTTTTGGTGAATAATTGCGGAATTTTACGCAATTTTTTGAAAAAATTGCAGGAATTTCCGCAATTTTTCAGTGAATAATTATGGAAATGTATGCAAATTTTTAATATAATTGCATAAATGTCTACAATTATTAAAAAAATAATTGCATAAGTGTATGTATTATTCGGTAACTTAATTCTAGGGACCTAATTTACAAACTTTTTTTACTGGGGTTTTTGTGCATTTTGAAACTTATTAGGGACCTGTGCCAAACTATCCCTTTAAATAATCTCTTAAATAATAATAAATTAAAGCTAGTTAATTATTTTAATTAATGATGTTATTAATTAATGATGTTATTAATTAATCATTTTTAATTAATTACTTTTAAAGTTAATTAATTAGTTTTAAAATCTTTTCCATTAAAGATATTTTAAATTAGTTTTTTTTGACAAGGCCGACGGGGTTGAGTGGATCCCTGCCATTTTATTGCTGCACCAAAGAGGGATAGAGAGAACAAGCCAACAGACTGGCATGTCAGAGTACTAGGAAAACAAAGTGCAACAATCACAGGGAGCACAAAGAAAAACATAAACACTGGACCAAAAGAATACGGTTAGAGCATCGTACTAAAGAAAGATTCCTGGGTCAAAGGCAAAGTTAGCTAGACACATGTCTTGCTTTATTTCCTGCTTCATATGATTCTCGAATTGTTCTGCAGTCATTCGTTTATCAGGTTGAAAGAAACGTCGGTTCCTTTCTTTGCATACCACGGTCATGAATCTCTTGACAATGAACTTGAATAGCCTGTTTTCGTAAGTTTCCCCCCCCGGTACTATCATATATGTACTTCCATTGCGCACAGTTGTCAATTCTGTTTCATCTCCTTCCGATTTTCCTTATCCAAGACTTCCAAAGAGCGTTCAGATAAGTGCATTCGTAGAACAAGTGCTCCACCATCTCTGGTAATTGATTATAGAAAACACAGTTAACCTCAACATGAACACCCCTGGTAATCAGTTTCCTTTTTGTATTCAGTGCCCAATTGATCTCTTTCCATAGAAATAAGTTATCCTTCTGATTATTATCTTTGCACCATATTCTACTCCTCCACCTACATCTCTCACCAACATCACCTGCTAGGAAACAATAAGTTTCTTTTATACTGAAGCTGTCAACCTTACTACCCCACTGAACTAAGTTCTTTCTATCACTACGAATTTTGTAGTCAGCTGCAAGGTCCCACATTTG
This sequence comes from Allium cepa, assembly GCA_030765085.1. Lineage (NCBI taxonomy): Eukaryota > Viridiplantae > Streptophyta > Magnoliopsida > Asparagales > Amaryllidaceae > Allium > Allium cepa. The sequence continues at coordinate 757,657,870 of CM060937.1, read as the reverse complement.
TTGGATACGGGTGTTGGAAGTCCTTGGCAGCATGAAGTTAGTACCATGAATGTAACTCTGGACCTTGGCAACCTGGTTCACACCGGACTACTCTATTTCAGCATGTGACAGTATTCGCCTTAAGATCATGCCGCTCTTAATCCAGGGGTCATCCCAAAAGCTAACATCATTGTTTTGGTTTACGGGGTAAAGAATAAGAGGCAAAACCTCCTCCTTTAGCTTAAAAAGAGCTCTCCACGTCCAGCTAACTTTATTCGAAGTCAGCATTTTCCAGAAGTTGCAACCACGGAGCACGTGTTTAGTGGACCATCTAACCCATAGGCTGTCCTTGGCATTTGTGCAATCATAGATAAGCCTAGCAATTGCCGCCCGGTTCCAGTGGTACATGTTGATGATGCCGAGCCCTCCATTTGCAATAGGCTTTTCTAATCTCTTGAAACTAACAAGAGCTAAATATCGACCCACTATTTTTCCTGTCCATATGTATCTCATTAAAGCTGTTCGTATCATGTTGATGAGCTTTTGAGGTAATGAGTAGTTTCTAGCCCAATTGACTTGCATAGAGAAGATAACTGATTTTATTAATGCGATTCGCCCCGCTTAGCTCAACATTTTGCTCACCCAGCAGTCAAGTCAAGAAATGATTTTTTTGTACAACGGTAAGCATTGGTTAACAGTAATTCTGGAGGAGGTGAGGGGAAGATCAAGATATGAAATTGTGTTTGAGTTGATGGTTAAGCCAGTGATAGCCTGAATTTCATCGTTTAGGGTAGGAATAAGGCCAGATGTTATCATTTCAGATTTGTCGAGATTGACTGACAAACCTGTCATCGCATAAAAGTTAAGTAGAGTATCCATTACAGCATTCAACGTGCTAGTGTCCGGTTTGCAGAATATAACCCGGTCATCAACGAACATATGAGATATTATTTCAGGGTCTGAACATTTCGGGTGATGCTTGATTAGGCCGGTAGCAGATTGTTTTTTTAGGAGTTGCGTGAGAAGCTCCATGACGAGTATGAAAATATACGGTGATATTGGGTCCCCTTGCCGAATGCCTTGCTTACGTCCAAAGAATCTCATACTGGAGCCATTAATATTGATCGAGAAATGAGCCGTGGAGATGCATTCAACGATCCAGGCTATGAAAGAAGTTGGAAAGTTCATGTACCGCATAATTCTTTCAATAGTTTTCCACTGGATCACGTCGAAAGCTTTCATGATGTCAAATTTCAACATAGCTCTTGGAGATGAATTTTTATTTTTGTAACTATGCAATAATTCATGCGCTAGTAAAATATTGTCTAAAATGTTTCTTCCCGGTAAAAAAGCAGCTTGGTCTGAAGAAATTAGATTTGGCATGACAATTTTCATCCTGGATGCAATAATTTTCGAGATGCATTTATAGATCATGTTACAACATGAGATTTCTCTAAAAGAATTCACTTTGTGAGGGTGGTTGACCTTAGGAATCAGCGCAATGTTAGTGTTGTTGAAAGAAGATATCAGTTTAGTGTTCCTGAAGAAGTTCTTGACAGCTCTGAGGACCTCAATCTTAACAATGTCCCAACAAGCATAGTATAATTCTGCATTAAAACCGTCAGGGCCTCCTGTTTATTTTCTGTTCAGGGAAAACATTACTGTTTTAATCTCTTCTTCATTTATTTCTTGACAGAGAGTAGCATGGTCATCGGTAGAAAGCCTAGGGAGGATGTGGGGATCGATGAGGTTAAGTTCAGGTTCTAAATTGCCCATGTTGCCGAATAGATTAGAGAAGTGTCGAATAAAAGCCTCATCCACTCCTTCTTTCGACGTTTGAACTATCCTTTCGGCATCCTGGATTGAAATAATGTTTTCTCTTGAGTGTTTAGCCTTTAAGTTTGCATGAAAGAAGGCACTTTCCTATCTCCATCTTCTTTCCATTGCAGCCTAGCCTTTTGATTCATCACAGAGAGTTCTTTTGTGAGTGCATCTGAGTATTGTCTTGATATGTACGTCTCCATGGCGCTGTGAGTTGGATTGAGAGGGTCGTCCATCATGATTATTTGTGTCTCTTCCAGCTTGTTCTTCCAGTAAGTGCTTTGTTTGCTTCCTTCACCAAATCTGCTTTTAGACCACTATTTGAGAGCTATTTTGGTGTTTTTCAGTTTCACCTGCAAAACAGACATTGGATTACCATAAGTTGGTCTCACCCAGGCTTCTTTAAAAATGTCCAAGAGGTCAGGTTCATTAACCCATGTATTAAAAAAATTTGAAACTTGAGTTTCCTTTAATGCTAGCTTCTCTTAGATATTCAAATTAGTTGATCCTTATAAATAAATGGTGTTTTAAAGTTAATTAATCAACTTAATTAATGAGATTTAAAATTATTTAATTAATTAAATTAATGATGTTTTAGAGTGATTAACCCTTTTTAATTATGGGTATTTAAAGTTAATTAATCAAAATAACTAAGGAAATTTAAAGATAATTAATAATTCTTATTAATATTTGTAACGATCCTGAATTTTAATTTATTTTAAATTGATAATTTAAATTATTTTTGATTTAAAATTGTGAAATTAAATGATAAATTGATTCGTGTTTTTTCAAATTCAAACAAATTATGTTATTTATTAAGAAAGAAATGGTTTCTTTTATAAATTTTTATTTTATTTTATATTGTGTTATTTTTAAACAATGTTAATATAGAGATATTTGAATTCAATCTTATGAAATGGATTTCTAAAGTCGTGTAAATATAATAAAATTTTTGAAATAAATATTTAAGTTAAAAATAAAAGCAAACATACAAAATATAAAGTAAAACATATTTGACAAATTCTAACATCAAATTAAATATAGAACTACATTCATATTACAAAGCAAGAAGATAATAGTAATATACATAAGTATGAACAAATAAAAGACAAATGTAAGTAAAATAATAAGTATAAGATATACAAGACAATTAAATATTTAGGCTAGAAATAAAAATAAATGTATATATATAATAAATTATGAAATATAAAATTAAACACATAGATAAAATTATAACAACTTATTAAAAATAGAACTTCATTTATACTATAAAGTAAACAACATATTAAATTGGAAAACAAAGTAAAATAACTAACAAAAACCTTTCAGCCCAGACAAACAAAGTAGTAATGCAAGACAACATATATTTTTCAAAACATGATAAGTATAAGCAAATGAAGACAAGTATGTAGGCTGAAGACATAAAAGTACCAAGGCAATTAATGCCACATCTCTAGCATCAAAACAGAAAAGAAATTAATGCAACATACCTCATACATTTAATGCAAGCATACCAGCCATGCCTATTATACTAAAATATATAATCAACCTGCACACATCTCCTTTATATCAGCCTTCTCCTCTCATTTTAGTTCAGCATCATCACTGAGTAAAATCTAAAATGAACACCATTTCAAAACTTAAACAAAATTCAAACAAACAACTTAAATCAATTCAACCTGAAGACTTAAAAGCTTCAGCAAGCAAAGAACTCAGGCCTGTTCAACATTATCAAGCTCTGTTCTTTCTTCTAAAAACAAGGTGAGTAACTTAACTTCTAAAAATAGAAATAACGGTCCATAACTTGATGATTGCTTTGTATACATGTTGCTTATGATCTGTTATCAATGTGAGGATGTATGTATGTATATATGAATATTAAGATGCTTGTTTGTTACAGATTTACCCTGTCTGTTTAAAATTCACAGATCCAACCCTGATCAATAAATCAAATTTTCTCTTTAACAAGTATGTATAAAATCTTAAGTATAGACAAAAGATATCTGTTATTCTATGGATTCAAAATTTAAAAGTATAATTAGATCAAAATCTATATGGATAGACTCTGTTTACATCAAGCAGTAAATAAAGTGTGAAATGAACAAAATTTAATGGTCAAAATTTATAATGTCAGGATCATGAATCAATTGCATAAATAAAAATTTGATTTTTAAAACTAAAATGGGAATTTTTAGTGGAGAGTGGAATGTGCATTATTGTGTTGAACGGAAATGGGATTTTTGCGTATATTTGCAGTTCTTTGAACCTGGGGAGGTCGGAATTGGTTCGGTGGTTAGAGGAGTGATCATTGAAGCTAGGAAAAATATTGGATCAAGGATTTAAGCTATGTGGATTTTGGGATTTGGATTTAAAATATGTAAACCTAGTTTTTAGCTATGATGGAAATTTGATCACCTCGGCCTCAATGATGGATCGAGTGTTTTGATACTTCAGGTGGTAGAAGTTTGGGTGATGTCGAAGTCGAGGCCGAAGGTGGAAGCTCGCAGATGGTCGGCACGGCGTGGGCGAGGTGCTGTTGACAGGTTCGAGAGGGGAGGAGTTGTTATGTCTCCAGTTTTGGGTTCGACATGCTCGAATTCGATTTTCATGGAAGTTCAAAGTTTTGATGATCGAAAACTGACGTGGGGAGGTTCGTCGACTTTCCACGATGACCGGCAAGGGACCGGAGGCGAAGGCGGCACGGTGCACGTGCACCGTGCATGTTTGAAGGACTGGAGGTTTTTTTTTGGGATGTGCAGTTTTTTTTCTTCCTTTTCTCGGGTTTCACTCGGGGCTTTGGGGTGTTTGGCTCGGAGCAAGGGGAGGGGAAACTCGAAGTAAATGGTGGGCATGGGGTTGCTTTTGCATTGCTACAGGTTTTGATGAAAACCTGTCAATGTTTGGTGGGTTGGTTTTTCTAAGGGGGTTTTTTTTTCCGAAGCCAGTATGGGTTGGTTCGAGACAGTGAAGCATTCAGGTTTGCTAAGCCTGATTGTTTCAGGTTTTATAAGTTTAGTTCAAATTTTTAAGGCAGGATGTAAACAATGTTTTGAAATTTAAGTTCAAAATTTTGAACCAGTTTTAAACAGCATTTGAATTTAAAGTTTTAAAATGAAATTTGGAGTTTAAATCTGTTTTAAACCTAAATGTGTTTTAAACAAGTTTAAATTAGAATAGCTTTTTAAAAAAGTAAATTTGTTTCCAAACAAATATTTAAATTTGATTTTTGATAAAGTTCTGTTATAAAAGAATTTTAAATGGAAGGTTAAATGTTTAGTTTTAAACTTGAAATTGCAAGTTAAAATGTAATGTGATTTAAAAACTTAAAATTTAAGTAAATAAATTCAAAGGCTTTCCTTACATAAGTTTCCTATGTAAATAAGAAATATTCTTTACCATTATTTATGGTTTATAAATTGATATTTAAATTGGTTAATGTTTAAATATATGTTCATTTTGAATCCTAAATTCAAAATGGAATTTAAATTTAAATTTAAAAGTGTAATGTTTAAATTACACTTAAATTATTAATGAAATCATTAATAAAAAAATTATTATCTTAGAAATAATTAAGGTAATTAAAATAATTTAATTAATATGGTAATGAAAGAATGATTTATTTGATTTTAAATTTATAATTTAGATTAATTTATAATTAGGGATGATTAATAATAATAAATCTAAGATAATTTCTTAAGAAAGTAATTAAGGAAATGTTATTAGTTAATATAGGTAAATTAACTAGAGATTATTAAGTAACTAAATTAATGTGATTAATTTTGATAATTAACTAGATTAATTAATTTAGATAATCAATTATAAATTGTTTTAAATGTAATTATTTAATAAAAGTAATTAAGGATTAATCACTTATTGTAATTAATTTGGGATATTTTGATTTATTAAAGTTAATTAATTATGTAATTGGGTTAAAAGGTTGATTTAATTAATATGATTAATTAAGAATAATTTAATTTATTAAAGTGTTTGAGAAATAAATTTATATCAAAAGATTTGTAATTAATAAATCATTATTGGATAATTAATTCATAAGTGATAAATTTACTTGGAAATAAATTGAATTGATTAGGATTAAACGATTAATTAATCCTACTTATAAATGACTATTGAATACTTGACCTTACTTATGAATGATTGTATTGTATGAGATGCCTTAAATTGATTGTCCTATCTGATCTGTGATATGTTATTCTGTAAATTGTGGTATGTATAATATATTGATTTATTGACGATACATCTGTATACTATCTATGAATCTTTGAATGACGATAAGCGTTATAGTTTATATCGCTTATCAACTATATTTCTGTGTTTTAATCTGTGATGATTAAATGATGTTGCACTATTGTGTTAAACCCCTTGACCACACTTATACACACACCAATATGGATTTCACGAGGAAATCGATTAAGTCACTGATTTTTGAAAACGGTTTTAAATAGACAATCTGAATTCAAATGTTTTGAAAATGGATTGGGTTTAAAGTGAAAAGCAATTGAAATGGAATTTCAAAGATGAAATTATTTTGAAAAAACTTGATTAAGTTTTGGAATTTAAATAATTTGATTTAAACTTAGATTCAAGATTTGAAATTGAATTATATGATTTGAAATTAGGGATTAAAGATGTTATATTAGTTATATATGGGTTAAACCACTTTTAAGTATTATTTTTGGTAATTCGAATTAAACCAAAGATTGTAACTGGTATAAATGAAATCGGGTTTTTCCAAAATAAAACTATTGTTTTTAAATAATAAAAAGTTTTCGTTTGAAATTCTATTAAAAGGATTTCAAGTTTAAACTAAAATAGGTTTCCAAGTTATGGATAAATATTTAGAAATGAGTTTTGAAAATGAATATTTGGGAACGATTTGAAAGATATAAGTTAAATCTTGATTTAAAGATTTAATGAATTAAATCCAATTGAAATGGAATTGTTTTGAAAAACAGGAATGAATCTTTGTAAAACTAGGTGAACTTTATGAAATAAATCTTTTGTTTAAAAGATTTGAAATAGTAATTGATTTAAACCATTTGAAAGAAAGTTTGAATTATTAAGTTGTGACTTAATTGAAATCCCATATCCATATGTTTTAAATATTTTCGCTCACTATTCAGTTTAGCCAGGAAAGGACCTTTGTGTCGTATAACCCATTCCGAATATGTGATTCGACATTATGGATAGCATTTGAAGATCGGTGGTGTAGACCGGGTATTTGCGAAAGCGATAGGATGACCTGTCGATTGTCTCTGCACCGAGTCGCACCGGTATAGAGACTCCCTAAGTGATGGGAAATCCGATCGGGATTGTGAATGTCCGGATTGCAAGGACTTCTTTGGAAGTTCCTTCGGTTCTCTTCGAACCCAGAACAGACTTGTATGGATTGTTATGTCTGACATTACAATTTGAGATATAAAGCTGATTTCTTTCAAATATATTTCCGTTGGTGGCGGAGAATTTATTCTCCTAGCTTAACACCCTTCTCTGAGACGTACGAGCTCAGAGGTTATGTAGTTGATGGTTATCAGCGATATATTCCCAATTTGGTAATGTGACATGCTGAGTGTTGCTGTGAAATGATCATTGTTTGATCATTTGTGATATGATCATTTGTTTGATCATTTATCTTTTTGATCATTACTTTGATCATTTGTTGACCCAAAGCATGGCTTTGTACCAAAGCGTGGCTTTGTGGACGAGACTTCGTCGGACCTCACACCCCGAAATGGTCGAAACAGGAAAGATGCGGCAAGGTTATTGGGGGTAGCACTCCTTAGGGTATGTGCATTTCCTTTTGGATAGAAGTGGTATCATGGTATGGAGCCCAGATACTTAACTTATGTTGATATCATAGATATATATATATATATATATATATATATATATTACTTTGTGATTTGTTGCTGGGGCCCCGGATAAAGGTTGGTTACGACCGGGAGATGGCATACTCGTGTCAGTAGTTACCCAGTTAGGGGTAACCCGGCCTTGTGTTGGCAGAGATCCGGTTAGGTTCTCGGGGACGTTCTTCCAGAGGCATTCTCATGTGGCAATGGGAAGTTCCTTGGCCTGACCATTTGTTGGAAATCCAAAGAAACAATACGAGCCTTGTACACTATTAGTTGTAGAACCTGACATTTACTTATGGTGGTGCCCCACTGTTTAGATGGTAGCTATAATAGGCATACGATAATGGTCGTATGTTGGCTAAGATTTATATTCTACTTTCGAAATGTTTTTTCTGCACTTTGCACTTATAGAAATAATATCAAGGAAATTGCGTATCAAGCATGCTATCATAAGAAGAAATCTCCTCCAATTCTGCGTTTGCATTGTGTGTGTGGCGGGAGGTCTTATGGTAGTTTCATTTTTAAAAGCATTGCGAATTGATTTAAAAATCTTTTGTTAATTGTTTTAAAAGATAAACTGTTTTTGTTACTCACACCAGTCCCATGACTGATCCGGAGTTTATTGTTTTCCTTCCTAAACTCTGGATGCTCAAAATCTTTCTACACGAGCAGTCTAGAGTTGGGTTTTTCAGATAGTTAATTTCAGTGAATTATCTGGAGCTAGTTCAGTCTTTGGATGTGGACCAGTCTTGCTTGTCTTAGCGTATCGTGATGTTGGATCGAGCTACTGCTTCTGGAGTTCTCTTTTGAAGACTATCTTAGAGTTATATTGTTCCGCTGCTAGTGTTATCGTTTTCTTTTCCGCTGCTATTTTATTGTATCATATCTCTGATGTGTATTGATATCTATTGGATCATCTTTTATATTAGATATTGTATCAAAGCTGTATATCAATGTATTATTCTTTTTATTCCGCTGTGTTATTTACTTAATGTTGTTATAAGCTCCAGCGAATCGGGTTTGAACGGTCGAATCTACGGCATTTGAATACGATATGAAGTATGGATGTCGATTTTCGAGCGGGCAAAATCCCCGTATCGTCACATTTGGTGTCAGAGCTAAGGTTAAACTTTAGATCAGGAGTATAACACATTAAGTAGCTCATTAGAGATAGGGTGAAGTAAACCCTAGAATGAGTATAACCCTAAGATATCCGTTTGAATGCTTCAGTAAATTCTCTTACTATCCACTGATAGTTAGTATGAGTGCAAGAAGAGAACGAGATAGGGGACAGGGGAATACGACTATAAATGGTCGATGCCCTGCAACAGTGGAAACAATATTTCTCTATCAAATTTCCTTTGATTCGTTTCTAAATTCTTTTGATTGCTTCGTGACAGCTCCAGAAAGAAGTTCGGTGTGATGATGGCCCTATGAATCGTTGTAGGAAAATTTTTACTTCATATTTCATCGGTTTCTTATCAGTTTTTGATTTAAACTTTAATGAATTTGAAATTTGAATAAATTAGAAATTTTGAATAAATTTGAAATTTGAAATTGAGTTAAATTGATTAATGGAATATGACGGATAATTTGAATTGAATCGATAAAACGATTTTGTTTAAAACTAAGTTTGAAATTCTATTGAAATTTCTTGTGAATATCAAAGTCCGAAGAGGGACAAATTGGTGTATATTTTGAGATATTTCGACTTGAGTTGGGAATTCATATCTTGTGTTTGAGGAATTATAGAAGATCGAATCTATCTATCTTTATTGTTTTTGTGCCTACGAATTTCGAGGACGAAATTCTTTTAAGGGGGGAAGTCTGTAATGATCCTGAATTTTAATTTATTTTAAATTGATAATTTAAATTATTTTTGATTTAAAATTGTGAAATTAAATGATAAATTGATTCGTGTTTTTTCAAATTCAAACAAATTATGTTATTTATTAAGAAAGAAATGGTTTCTTTTATAAATTTTTATTTTATTTTATATTGAGTTATTTTTAAACAATGTTAATATAGAGATATTTGAATTCAATCTTATGAAATGGATTTCTAAAGTCGTGTAAATATAATAAAATTTTTGAAATAAATATTTAAGTTAAAAATAAAAGCAAACATACAAAATATAAAGTAAAACATATTTGACAAATTCTAACATCAAATTAAATATAGAACTACATTCATATTACAAAGCAAGAAGATAATAGTAATATACATAAGTATGAACAAATAAAAGACAAATGTAAGTAAAATAATAAGTATAAGATATACAAGACAATTAAATATTTAGGCTAGAAATAAAAATAAATGTATATATATAATAAATTATGAAATATAAAATTAAACACATAGATAAAATTATAACAACTTATTAAAAATAGAACTTCATTTATACTATAAAGTAAACAACATATTAAATTGGAAAACAAAGTAAAATAACTAACAAAAACCTTTCAGCCCAGACAAACAAAGTAGTAATGCAAGACAACATATATTTTTCAAAACATGATAAGTATAAGCAAATGAAGACAAGTATGTAGGCTGAAGACATAAAAGTACCAAGGCAATTAATGCCACATCTCTAGCATCAAAACAGAAAAGAAATTAATGCAACATACCTCATACATTTAATGCAAGCATACCAGCCATGCCTATTATACTAAAATATATAATCAACCTGCACACATCTCCTTTATATCAGCCTTCTCCTCTCATTTTAGTTCAGCATCATCACTGAGTAAAATCTAAAATGAACACCATTTCAAAACTTAAACAAAATTCAAACAAACAACTTAAATCAATTCAACCTGAAGACTTAAAAGCTTCAGCAAGCAAAGAACTCAGGCCTGTTCAACATTATCAAGCTCTGTTCTTTCTTCTAAAAACAAGGTGAGTAACTTAACTTCTAAAAATAGAAATAACGGTCCATAACTTGATGATTGCTTTGTATACATGTTGCTTATGATCTATTATCAATGTGAGGATGTATGTATGTATATATGAATATTGAGATGCTTGTTTGTTACTGATTTACCCTGTCTGTTTAAAATTCACAGATCCAACCCTGATCAATAAATCAAATTTTCTCTTTAACAAGTATGTATAAAATCTTAAGTATAGACAAAAGATATCTGTTATTCTATGGATTCAAAATTTAAAAGTATAATTAGATCAAAATCTATATGGATAGACTTTGTTTACATCAAGCAGTAAATAAAGTGTGAAATGAACAAAATTTAATGGTCAAAATTTGTAATGTCAGGATCATGAATCAATTGCATAAATAAAAATTTGATTTTTAAAACTAAAATGGGAATTTTTAGTGGAGAGTGGAATGTACATTTCTGTGTTGAACAGAAATGGGATTTTTGGGTATATTTGCAGTTCTTTGAACCTGGGGAGGTCGGAATTGGTTCGGTGGTTAGAGGAGTGATCATTGAAGCTAGGAAAAATATTGGATCAAGGATTTAAGCTATGTGGATTTTGGGATTTGGATTTAAAATCTGTAAACCTAGTTTTTAGCTATGATGGAAATTTGATCACCTTGGCCTCATTGATGGATCGAGTGTTTTGATACTTCAGGTGGTAGAAGTTTGGGTGATGTCAAAGTGAAGGCCGAAGGTGGAAGCTCGCAGATGGTCGGCACGGCGTGGGCGAGGTGCTGTTGACAGGTTAGAGAGGGGAGGAGTTGTTATGTCTCCAGTTTTGGGTTCGAAATGCTCGAATTCGATTTTCATGGAAGTTCGAAGTTTTGATGATCGAAAACTGACGTGGGGAGGTTCGTCGACTTGCCACGATGACCGGCAAGGGACCGGAGGCGAAGGCGGCATGGTGCACGTGCACCGTGCATGTTTGAAGGACTGGAGGGTTTTTTTTGGGATGTGCAGTTTTTTTTCTTCCTTTTCTCGGGTTTCACTCGGGGCTTTGGGGTGTTTGGCTCGGAGCAAGGGGAGGGGAAACTCGAAGTAAATGGTGGGCATGGGGTTGCTTTTGCATTGCTACAGGTTTTGATGAAAGTCAATGTTTGGTGGGTTGGTTTTTCTAAGGGGTTTTTTTTTTCTGAAGCCAGTATGGGTTGGTTCGAGACAGTGAAGCATTCAGGTTTGCTAAGCCTGATTGTTTCAGGTTTTATAAGTTTAGTTCAAAATTTTAAGGCAGGATGTAAACAATATTTTGAAATTTAAGTTCAAAATTTTGAACCAGTTTTAAACAGCATTTGAATTTAAAGTTTTAAAATGAAATTTGGAGTTTAAATTTGTTTTAAACCTAAATGTGTTTTAAACAAGTTTAAATTAGAATAGCTTTTTAAAAACGTAAATTTGTTTCCACACAAATATTTAAATTTGATTTTTGATAAAGTTCTGTTATAAAAGAATTTTAAATGGAAGGTTAAATGTTTTGTTTTAAACTTGAAATTGCAAGTTAAAATGTAATGTGATTTAAAAACTTAAAACTTAAGTAAATAAATTCAAAGGCTTTCCTTACATAAGTTTCCTATGTAAATAAGAAATATTCTTTACCTTTATTTAAGGTTTATAAATTGATATTTAAATTGGTTAATGTTTAAATATATGTTCATTTTGAATCCTAAATTCAAAATGGAATTTAAATTTAAATTTAAAAGTGTAATGTTTAAATTACACTTAAATGATTAATGAAATCATTAATAAAGAAATTTATTATCTTAGAAATAATTAAGGTAATTAAAATAATTTAATTAGTATGGTAATGAAAGAATGATTTATTTGATTTTAAATTTGTAATTTAGATTAATTTATAATTAGTGATGATTAATAATAATTAATCTAAGATAATTTCTTAAGAAAGTAATTAAGGAAATGTTATTAGTTAATATAGATAAATTAACTATAGATTATTAAGTAACTAAATTAATGTGATTAATTTTTATAATTAATTAGATTAATTAATTTAGATAATCAATTATAAATTGTTTTAAATGTAATTGCATAATAAGAGTAATTAAGGATTAATCACTTATTGTAATTAATTTTGGATATTTTGATTTATTAAAGTTAATTAATTATGTAATTGGGTTAAAAGGTTGATTTAATTAATATGATTAATTAAGAATAATTTAATTTATTAAAGTGTTTGAGAAATAAATTTATATCAAAAGATTTGTAATTAATAAATCATTATTGGATAATTAATTCATAAGTGATAAATTTACTTGGAAATAAATTGAATTGATTAGGATTAAATGATTAATTAATCCTACTTATAAATGACTATTGAATACTTGACCTTACTTATGAATGATTGTATTGTATGAGATGCCTTAAATTGATTGTCCTATCTGATCTGTGATATGTTATTCTGTAAATTGTGGTATGTATAATTTATTCATTTATCGATGATACATCTGTATATTATCTGTGAATCTTTGAATGATGATAAGCGTTATAGTTTATATCGCTTATCAACTATATTTCTGTGTTTTAATCTGTGATGATTGAATGATGTTGCACTATTGTGTTAACCCCCTTGACCACACTTATACACACACCAATATGGATTTCACGAGGAAATCGATTAAGTCACAGATTTTTGAAAACGGTTTTAAATAGACAATCTGAATTCAAATGTTTTGAAAATGGATTGGGTTTAAAGTGAAAAGCAATTGAAATGGAATTTCAAAGATGAAATTATTTTGAAAAAACTTGATTAAGTTTTGGAATTTAAATAATTTGATTTAAACTTAGATTCAAGATTTGAAATTGAATTATATGATTTGAAATTAGGGATTAAAGATGTTATATTAGTTATATATGGGTTAAACCACTTTTAAGTATTGTTTTCGGGAATTCGAATTAAACCAAAGATTGTAACTGGTATAAATGAAATTGGGTTTTTCCAAAATAAAACTATTGTTTTTAAATAATAAAAAGTTTTCGGTTGAAATTCTATTAAAAGGATTTCAAGTTTAAACTAAAATAGGTTTCCAAATTATGGATAAATATTTAGAAATGAGTTTTGAAAATGAATATTTGGGAACGATTTGAAAGATATAAGTTAAGTCTTGATTTAAAGATTTATTGAATTAAATCCAATTGAAATGGAATTGTTTTGAAAAACAGGAATGAATCTTTGTGAAACTAGGTGAACTTTATGAAATAAATCTTTTGTTTAAAAGATTTGAAATAGTAATTGATTTAAACCATTTGAAAGAAAGTTTGAATTATTAAGTTGTGACTTAATTGAAATTCCATATCCATATGTTTTAAATATTTTCGCTCACTATTCGATTTAGCCGGGAAAGGACCTTTGTGTCGTATAACCCATTCCGAATCTGTGATTCGACGTTATGGATAGAAATTGAAGACCGGTGGTGAAGACCGGGTATTTGCGAAAGCGATAGGATGACCTGTCGATTGTCTCTGCACCGAGTCGCGCCGGTATAGAGACTCCCTAAGTGATGGGAAATCCGATCGGGATTGTGAATATCCGGATTGCAAGGACTTCTTTGGAAGTGCCTTCGGTTCTGTTCGAACTCAGAACAGACTTGTATGGATTGTTATGTCTGACATTACAATTTGAGATATAAAGCTGATTTCTTTCAAATATATTTCCGTTGGTGGCGGAGAATTTATTCTCTTAGCTTAACACCCTTCTCTGAGACGTACGAGCTCAGAGGTTATGTAGTTGATGGTTATCAGCGATATATTCCCAATTTGGTAATGTGACATGCTGAGTGTTGCTGTGAAATGATCATTGTTTGATCATTTGTGATATGATCATTTGTTTGATCATTTATCTTTATGATCATTACTTTGATCATTTGTTGACCCAAAGCATGGCTTTGTACCAAAGCGTGGCTTTGTGGACGAGACTTCGTCGGACCTCACACCCCGAAATGGTCGAAACAGGAAAGATGCGGCAAGGTTATTGGGGGTAGCACTCCTTAGGGTATGTGCATTTCCTTTTGGATAGAAGTGGTATCATGGTATGGAGCCCAGATACTTAACTTATGTTGATATCATATATATATATATATATATATATATATATATATATTACTTTGTGATTTGTTGCTGGGGCCCCGGATAAAGGTTGGTTACGACCGGGAGATGGCATACTCGTGTCAGTAGTTACCCAGTTAGGGGTAACCCGGCCTTGTGTTGGCAGAGATCCGGTTAGGTTCTCGGGGACGTCCTTTCAGAGGCATTCTCATGTGGCAATGGGAAGTTCCTTGGCCTGACCATTTGTTGGAAATCCAAAGAAACAATACGAGCCTTGTACAGTATTAGTTGTAGAACCTGCCATTTACTTATGGTGGTGCCCCACTGTTTAGATGGTAGCTATAATAGGCATACGATAATGGTCGTATGTTGGCTAAGATTTATATTCTACTTTCGAAATGTTTTTTCTGCACTTTGCACTTATAGAAATAATATCAAGGAAATTGCTATCAAGCATGTTTGACTATCATAAGAAGAAATCTCCTCCAATTCTACGTTTGCATTGTGTGTGCGGCGGAAGGTCTTATGGCAGTTTCATTTTTAAAAGCATTGCGAATTGATTTAAAAATCTTTTGTTGATTGTTTTAAAAGATAAACTATTTTTGTTTCTCACACCAGTCCCATGACTGATCCGGAGTTTATTGTTTTCCTTCCTAAACTCTGGATGCTCAAAATCTTTCTACACGAGCAGTCTAGAGTTGGGTTTTTCAGATAGTTAAGTTCAGTGAATTATCTGGAGCTAGTTCAGTTTTTGGATGTGGACCAGTCTTGCTTGTCTTAGCGTATCGTGATGTTGGATCGAGCTGCTGCTTCTGGAGTTCTCTTTTGAAGACTATCTTAGTGTTATATTGTTCCGTTGCTAGTGTTATCGTTTTCTTTTCCGCTGCTATTTTATTGTATCATATCTCTGATGTATATTGATATCTATTGGATCATCTGTTGTATTAGATATTGTATCAAAGCTGTATATCAATGTATTATTCTTTTTATTCCGCTGTGTTATTTACTTAATGTTGTTATAAGCTCCGGCGAATCGGGTTTGAAGGGTCGAATCTATGGCATTCGAATACGATATGAAGTATGGATGTCGATTTTCGTGTGGGCAAAATCCCCGTATCGTCACAATATTAATTAAAGATAACTAACAATTTAATAAGGATGTTTTAAGTGATTAAATATCTTTGATAATGGTGTTTTAAAGTTAATGAACCATTTTTACAAAGTTGTTTAAAGTTAAAAACTTGTAATGAGAAGCAACTATCTTGAAAATTATAATTGTCATCAAGGCAATGCCTAGAGGTAACACCACCTTCACTTTCCCGACTTCGTTTTTAAGCAAGAAACAATACAAATTTGAAATAGATGACTAGTGGTAGGAATTTGAGGTTTACTGTCCATACATGATCGTTTTTTATATTCGATAGTCGGTTTGTCAACTATCGATTACCTTAGCCTTCTTTGTTTTTTTTATCATTCTAAGAGATGTGTTGCTCACTTGAGATTTGTTATTCTTTTTCGGAAATGATAACCCAAAGAGCGAGTGGAAGTCATGCTATGTCGGGTTGCTTCCATTAGGGTATTATCACATCTAATCTAGATTTGGTTCGGATAATTGTGCACCAAGATGTAAATTACTCGAATTCTGTGCAACCATTGGCGAATTCTGGCTTGGATGTATCCGAGAGCCATCGGAGTTCTCAAGTATATATTCTAGAGGTATACTTTCGGTAAGGGGGGTGCACCCTCCTAGTTATTGTTGGTAAATTTCCTTTCCATGTTGATTCGAACCTTCGAATTTGTTTCCCTTAATTACATTGAGAAGTGTAATTCGTGATGTTAGTTATTTATATCCATTCTTTACATTTGGATGTTGTTCTTATGAGAGGAAACCCATTCATGTTTGGCGGCATGGTCTCACATGTTTTTGTTTAATTACACTTATTCTTTAGAGTTTTACTCAAACCAGACATACTTTATGACCCGAGTTGTTTGTTTTCCTTAAACTCTTGCACTATAAGACACACAATGTGAGATGACCCGACTTTCATACCACAGAAAATCGTATCATCTTGAAGAAAGAAAGGGATAGAAAAGAGAAAAGAAAGAAGAGAAAGAAGAAACAACATCAGAATCTCAATAGGTAACGAATAAATTATATTAATAACATAAATATTACATAGTTTACAATAATTATCAGAGTTACACAGATCATTCATCACATACTAGACAGTTATAAACACATGTCTAGTTATACAACTCAATACAGTACAAGAGAACTACTCAAAGAAATCAACACAGCGGAATACTATATATCTACACGTAGAAGCCTCCTGCTCCATTGCTCCTGCATAATTCGTCAAAGCTAACCTGAATCCCTTAGCTACATGTAACGATCGCGATTTTTCGATGCTTGAAAACCGACATCAATACGTCCACTGTATCACCTGGAAATGCCGAAAAACCGAAATGTTATGGTTAAAGAAGAAGAAAAGAGGTAGAAGAAGAAAGAAAGAAGAAGAACAGAACAGAAAGAAACAACAGAACAATATCAGAGTCTCACAATCGCAGCGGAACAACATATAATAGATAAATGAATAATCTTTAAAACAAAGAACTATATCAGTTATTACATTACATCACATTACGTCACATCATCAGAGTTTACAACAATAAAACATCGGAAAAGAAATACTATATACTAGTTGATACGCCATGCCATCCAGCTTGCCTCCAGATCTCTACGGCAACTCCTGAATTCCAGAATGACCTGATAACCTGACTCTAGGCTGCCCGTGTGGAAAATTATGGGCGCCCAGAGTTTAGGAAGGGAACAATAAACTCCAGGTCAGTCATGGGACTGGTGTGAGAACTAAAACAGTTATTTATCTTTAAAACAACAACATTCATGGCATTACGCAAAATAAATCATTTTTGATATTATTATTAGTGCATAGTGTAGAAAACATTTCGAAAATATAATAGTAACCCTAGTCAGCATGGGCATTATGCACTTATGCCAACTATAGCTACCAAGATCAATAGCAGGTTACCGCCACATTCTATGGCAGGTTGTACAACTAAAACCGTACAGGGTACGTATTGTTTCTTTGGATTTTCCAACAAATGATCGACTAAGGAACTTCCCATACCGAATGGAACGCCTAAGGAAGGATGCCCCCGAGAACCTAACCGGATCTCTGCTAAACAAGGTCGACGCTACCTCACGCTATACAGCTGTGACTAGGTAACTAACACACTGACGCTACCTCACGCTATACAGTTGTGACTAGGTAACTAACACACTGACGCTACCTCACGCTATACAGCTGTGACCACATAACTAACACACTGATGCTACCTCACGCTATACAGCTGTAACTAGGTAACTAACACACAAGCTATGCCATCCCCCCGGTCGTTACCGACCTTTATCCGAGGATCCACAACCACAAAGCAACAACTACAAAGTAGTAAATATGCAGTAACCACATAGGTTCGATATATGGGCTCTATACCATGATATCACCTTCTATCCAGAAGGAAATGGACATACCCTAGGGCGCTACCCCTAACAAAAAAAAACTTGTCGCAACATTCCTGTTTCGACCATTACCGGGTTGTGAGGCCCGACGAAGTCTCGTCCACAAAGCTACGCTTTTTCACAAATCCATGCTTCGATCAACAAATGATCAACATCACTTCATATGCCACATTACTAAATTGGGAATGTATCACTAGTAACCATCAACTACATAACTTTTGAGCTCGTACGTCTCAGAGAAGGGTGTTAAGCTAAGAGAATAAATTCTCCGCCATCAACAGAAATGTATTTGATAGAAACCAGCTTTACATCTCAAAATGCAACGTCAGACATACATCCATACAAGTCTTTTCCGTGTTCGAACAGAACCGAAGGCACTTCTGAAGAAGCCCTTGCAATCCGGGTATTAACAATACCGATCAGACTTCCCACCACTTAGGGAATCTCTATACCGGAGCCATGATGCAGAGAAAATCGATAGGTCATCCTATCATTCTCGCAAATACCCGGTTTCACCACCGGTCTTCAATGCTATCCATATACGTCGTATCACTATTCGGAATGGGTTATATGACACAAAGGTCCTCCCCCGTCTAAATCGAATAACGAGCACAATATTTTAAAAACAAGGTAGCATTCAAATTCAAGCAAATCACAACAATTTTC
The DNA here is from genome assembly GCA_030765085.1 of Allium cepa. Lineage (NCBI taxonomy): Eukaryota > Viridiplantae > Streptophyta > Magnoliopsida > Asparagales > Amaryllidaceae > Allium > Allium cepa. The sequence continues at coordinate 757,639,004 of CM060937.1, read as the reverse complement.
CACTTCGATCTTTTAAATAAAAGATTCATCACAATCACAAAGGTTCGATGTGGTTTTCGGATATCCACTTGGAATTCCCGGTCGCATCGAAATTCAAACGCCATTTAAAGGCAAATATTGATAGTCGGTTATTTAACTATCAATCAATATTCACAACAATTTTCAGGTTTAAATAATTTTCCCAATTATTTATTTTAAAAATATCTTCGCAAGATATATTTTCACACTTCAACCCTTTGAAAACAAATTTCAAATCACTTTTCAATCCTTTGAAAACAAATTTCAAATCATTTCCCTATAGGGGATATATTCACAAATATTTCTTCATTTTCATTTCAAAATGAATCATTCAAATCAACCAAATAAATCCTTACCGATTTATTTTAATTTTACGTTCCAAATTCGTAAATTTATTTCCACACTTCAAAAAAATAAATTGATGTTTATTTTTAAACAAATTTCCCTTTCCTTTATGAAATCCCTGGTGAATTTAAATTTCCAAATATCCACTGATATACGATTTCCAAATCGATTTCAAATATGCATTTCCAATTTATCTCTAAAAGATATAATCTCAAAACATTCACTTCATATTGGAAAACATTCCCATACTTATTTAATAATAAGTAATTCACCAATCTATTTATTTTCAATACTTAGAAAATATTCAATATACTTAAAACACGATTAGGTATATATTTTATTCTTTAAGAAAAACATTCTCTTAAATACATTCATTTGAGTCAAAACGAATGTTGCGTAAAACATCGTTACGACAACCCAAAATCACTAGTATAGGGATTCGAAAATACGATAGATATATAAATCCCAATACTATAAAACATTTTCTTTCAAAAATCATTTACTATAACAACAATGTTATATTCCACCATTTCCTTTTATTTCTCGAAAACGTCTATTTCAACAATGAATGTTGAAATCTATGGTTTCGATACTTAAGACCATTTAAAACATCTTTAAATCGTTTAAATTCTATTTAAAATATTATTTCCCAAAACATTTCTTTAATATATTATTCACTGTCCAAAATCGTGAATATACTTCATTAACCAAATTCAACATTTCTACACATTTTATTTAAAGGATTATCCACTGTCCAAAATCATGGATATATCTCCTTTAATAATCTATAATAACTAACTTATCAAAATAAGTCAATTTCGGATTTATGAAACAACGTTTATAAATTCATATTTATATATTTAATAAAAACTTCAACTTATAAAATAACTTATTTACGAATTCTATCCATATCCCATTTACACGCCAAAATCCAAATTATAAACAAATTACTTATAATTCTCTATTTGCAAATTCATTCATTTTATAACTTCACAAATCGTAGATTCTATTCTTTTATAAAATCTATTTATAACATCATTTTTAAACGTCTTTAAAACCCCTTTCAATTTCATCACTTTGATTTATAAAAATCCAATTTTATAAATCTCATACATAAAGCTTTTAAAATAAATTCTAAAGTCTCAATTTAAACTATTTTTATAAAATCATTAACTCCATATTTCAAAAATCACATTTCAACTATATTTCTCAAAAATCATAATTTTTATAACATAAAAATTATATCGTTTATTTATCTAAAATGAATCAACTCCAAAATTCAAATAAAACGTATACTTTCAAATATCACTTAAAAATCCTTTTAAACTCGAAATCATTCCTTTAACATTTTTTTAAAACTCCAAAAATAGGCCAATGCTGCAACAACAACAATATATCAACCACGACATCCAAACATCATATATCAATATGATAACAGAATATATCACAAATATATGTAAATAAATCAATATTATTAAGGAATCCAGTTGGATCCCTCCAACCTGTTTCCCTGCATCCACAGATGTTAGCATAATACCAATCCCGTTTCAAGACGGGATATCGCGGTACATAGGATTTATAAAATATTATCCGCTATTATGCGGCGCAATAGGGTCTCATCCGCTATATAATGCGGGAAATCAACTCCAAGAACATATATAGTACCATTTCCGCTTCAAGGTGGAATATCGCGGTATATGTGTTTAATAAATAACCTCCGCTTAATATACGGCGTATAGGGTCTATTTCAAAACAATAAATAGCAATTTATCATCCAAGCATGCAAATCAGCACAATCAAGCAATTTAAATCTAACTATTTAAAATTTAAATCGAAACTAATTCGATTGAGTGAGAAGTTCTCACCTTGGTTTCAATGCGGTTTCAGCGTTTTATTTCGAATAAAATTAAACACGCGTTTAATTTTACCCAAAATTCAAACTAGCTCCAAACGACTCCAATCCAGTTCCATAGCGTAATGCTCGGCAAAAAGAAGCCAACGCAATTGGTTTCGTCAAAATTCGACCTCGTATGAACAAGTTACACTATTTTAAAGTTTGTACAATTTAAATTAATATAATTTACAAATTTCTTTTTTTTTCAAACCCTAATCATCAGGGCCGCAAGTTCCAGGCAAAGTAAATCACGACCGCGTCTTGCTTCATCTTCCCCCTACAGATCTTCACGCGACCGAACCCATTCGAGCCTCCCCTCTTCGTTAATTTTCGCAACCCATATGTCGACTTCGGCATCGATCAACTAGTGCCATTCAAACGCCCCACGCAAGAGCTTCCCACGGCTGTAACATAGTGAAGCTCGATCCTCCATGGCTCGAGAAAAAAGAGCACGACTTTCGGCCATTCGAACGTCTATTGCCACCAATCCGTTGCCTTGATTTTGATCACAACCGTTGGATCGCAAGACCACGTCGTTGTCTACAAGTTTGCTTTAGAAAGTTTTTCGAATTGAAGTGTGGATTTGAAGAAAATAGAGGAAGAAGATGATACCATTTCGGCCATTGATGTATAATGAGGCGGCTGAAGCAAGAAACCCTAGTTAGGTTTTCTTTTGTTTGCAAATGTGAATTATAACGTCCTTATATAGAAAATTGACGAAAACACTATTCATCCCAAATTTTCCAAACTCCAAACGAAGCGTGTCGGCTGTCGTTTCTAGGATTTACCCCGCGTTCCGAACACAATGGAACGTGTTTCAGAGGCTAATCCGATCATATGTGCAAGTTACGGAAATAAACGATCAAATTTAAATTAAATCGATTAAACTAATTTCTATGCGTTTTGGCTTGCCCCGGACAAACCGTAAATCTGATTGACACGAAATTTGAACTCTTACAACAATATAACATTACGGATCCGATGAAACTGGTTTGAAATCCAAGACTGTTTGAAAAATGGATATTTTAACTCGTCAATTAAATATTAAAATATTCAATTTTCACTATTTAACTTTTAATTCGATTTTAAAAGTTCTATAACATCATTCTAACTCCAATATGATTTATTAAAATTTTACAAATCAATTTCAATCATATTAAACCCAATTTTCAATTATTTCTGAAATTTTCAATATTAACTTTCAATTAAATTATCCAATTAAATCTAGATATTTCAAAATAAAATTTATTCGACTGTTTAATTTCATTTGTTAATATTTAAAACCAATTAAATATGCGAATTTTAATTAATTGAAATTCTGGGTCATTACACTACTCGTAAAAATTTGAGTACCCAAGAGTTTAAGAAAACAGAAGATAAACTCCGGGTCAGACATGGGTCTGGTGTGAGTAACATGTTAAGGTTGCTTAGCTTTTAAAAATCTTTTGAAAAGAAAGGTATCACGTAAGACTTTCCACACATAAACATGGAAAAGTTTTTACTTACGCTAACCAAAACATTTGATAAGAAATCCGGTGATATTATAATAGTGTCTAGGGTTTCCAAGTAAAATACAGAAATAGCTGGAATGCTTACATCTCACGTTCCGACATAGTTGGGCACAACTAATACGTACGACACTTATTGGATTTTGGATTTCATACAATGGCAGGGATACCGGGGTACCGCCCGTCACAGTACGTGGCCTAGATCAACGTACCGAGGATCACTCCCAATCCCCTGCAACACAAGGCCGGAACCATTCCTTACTGAACAGTTCCAAACAAGACAACCCCGCTGTAACGATCCCGAGTTTTAATTTATTTTAATTCGACAATTAATTTAATTTTTGAATAAAAATTGTGTAATAATTGGTAATTTATACAATATGTTAGTAAAATTTTAATAATCGAGTATTTGAAAATTATAAAATAGTCGATAGTTACACTTTACAAGGAAATAAAGTTTGTGTTGATGTTAAACAAATATTTAAGTAAATTTATAGTTATATAAATTATGAAATGAACATATAAAAAGTTCTAGAAGTAAATATTTAAGTTAAAATAGAAGTAAATGTTTAAAATAGAATAAACCATATAAATATTAAAAAGCATAAGTAGAAAATATAAAATGATAACAAATAAAAAAACAACATTAATAAATGCAGTCACCATTCTAAAACAAAAGAAAGAAACAACAAAATAATGTAAGTTGCTGTAAGTATTTCAAGGCAAAGAAAAAAAATCTATACATTAGTAAAATAAAAAGTACTTGCACAAAATAAAATAAGATGCTATAACATGCAAAGGGGAGCATGAACAATACATAGCATGCTTTCATTAAATGCCACATGCTCTGGTAACATCAAAACAAGACAATCAGCCCCCAAATAAAAGTATATTTCTGATAAAGGTACAAAGGAAGTTATGGCCTACCTGTAACAAATATAATTCTCCTCTAGCCTTCCTTTATATATCAACTTATTTAACTTCAGTTCGTTCAAAACAAAGAAACAAAAAAAAAAAACTTCAACCTGGAAGTGAAGCAAAACAAAATTTCAAGCTTTCAGTTCTCTGCTTCAACTCCAGGTGAGTAAATTCACTTACCTACCTATGTGCTTTTGACATCAAGGTTGACCCTTGAAGGATGATTGTTTAAATGCTTACATGTTTGGAATTACATTTAAAAAAAATGTTGGTTTAGTTGCTGAAATATGTATGCATTGTCTGTATACATAAATATAATTGGATATATGTTTATACCCATCTCTCTGTTGATTCAAGCACTAGAATTTCTTACAGAAATTCATATTTCAAAATACAAACAGATCTTTGGAAAAGATCTTTGAATAAAATAGGATGGGATAATCAAGCTTTAAGTTTTAAACAAAATTCCAAGGAGTAACTTATTCTTTTTAGATACTTTTAAAATATAAAACTGTTGCTTATATATATAGGTATATCTGTGAGTAAACACTTAATTTTGAAGTTTAAAGTAATGAATATTGGAATATATGAATTCTAAGTAATACTGTGTTGTATGATCTTATATAGATGAATATATCTATGTGTTCAATTTCATTTGTGCTGGGAATGAATATGACACCTCTGTTCTCTTAAGTCCAGAGTTCAATCAAATAAATAAATAAATAACTGCAGATTTCACTCCCCAAATCTCTGATAAACTTTAATCTTGAACAAATAAGTTTGTTTAAACCTTATTCATGAGCTAAATTTGTTTCAGCTTGAATATGAAGGGTTTGCCCCTGTAACCAAAATTATACAGTACAAACAAAATCTTAAGGTAAATTCAAGAATTTTTAATTATTGAATTGATTTTACAATTTGAATCAACATATGAAAATATGATTTCTAAAACAATAGTGATGATTTTTAGTTGAGAGATTCAAGGGCAGTTCGAGTTTGAACAAAACCAGCTCTTTGATCATTTTCTGGTGATCGAATCATCTTTGGATGCTAAGATTTGGATTGAAGCAGGTTTGAACATCATGGAGTTTAGGAAAATTGTCGAAAAAATTATCTGTTGCAAGAATTTTGAGTTCGAGATACATATAGGGTTTGGGTTCCAGTTTTTTTTGTGTACTGTAAAATTTTGATTTCGCCACCGTGACGTGATCGAGTGCAGCGAGCTTCAGGGGGGTGGAAGTTGACGTGAAGGAGGAGTCGACGCCGGAGTTGTAGACGTAATGGTGGGAGGAGCTGCGAGCGCGACACGATGACAGGTTTTAGAGGTGAGGTCTGTTCGTGTGTTCCAAGTTTGGCCAAACCACTCGATTTTGATTTCGAGTTATTTTGTGGATTTTGTTGGTCGCGAATGGATCTGAGGATGATCGTTGATGTGAGGAGATTGTCGCGGTTGAACGGAGTCGGCTGTGATGATGGTGCACGTGCACGTGGGCATTGGCGTATCTGGTGGTCATCACGTTAAGGAAGATGAAGTGTTTTCAAGGGGGGTTCTCGGGTATCTCTCGAAGTAAAGAGGTAGGCGAATCGAAGTAGTGTACTGTCTCGAGTTTGTTGTTCCAGGCATTTTAAGAACAGAAGCCTGTTCTTCTGTTTAAATTCAAGTCTGGGTTTGTTAAATTAAGTAAGATTTAAACTTAAGTTTAAATCGAGATTTTAAAACCTGGACTAAAAGTGAAATTCAAATACAAGTTGAAATAAATTCAGTTTTAAATCTGAAGGTGTTTTAAACGAGTTTAAATTCAATTTAAATTTGGTTAAAGTTCTAAATGGTAAATCATTTTGAATCTTATATTCAAAATGTGATTTAAATTTAAATTTAAAAAGGGTAATGTTCTACACGTTAATATTTATTTAATCATTAATAAAGAAATAAATTACCTTAGAGATAATTAAGGTATTAAATGATTCAATTAATAGGATAATTAAGGAATGATTTATTTATCGAATTTATAAATTAATGATTTAGATTAATTTATAATTAGAGATTAATTTAAAAGTAATTAACAAATTTTATTAGTTAATGAAGATAATTAACTATGAATTATTAAGTAATTAAATTAATGTGTTTAATTTTGATGATTTATTAGATTAATTAATTAAGATAATCAATTGTAAATTGTTAATTACTTAATGAAAGCAATTAAGGGGTTAATTACAAATGTAATTAAATTTGAATATTTTTACAAATGTAATTAAATTTGAATATTTTGATTTAATTAATGATAAAGATAAAATGGTAATTCATGATTTGTTATTATGAGATAATTACTTTATGGTAAGTAATTAAAAGTTAAATTTCTTTAACTAATTAATTAGAGTTAATTAATTAGGAAATTGGTTTAAAGGTTGATTTAATTAGTGTGATAAATTAAGAATAATTTAATTAATTAAAGTGTTTGATAAATTAATTGATATTAAATGATTTGTAATTAGTTAATCAGAAGTTAATAATTAATTCATAAGTAATTAATTTAACTGGAAATTAATTGAATTAATCAGGATAAAATGATTAATTAATTCTGCTTATAAATGATTGTTAAATGCTTGACCTTACTTATGGATGATCGTATTATATGTGATACCTAGAATTGATTATCCTGTCTGATCTATGATATTTTATTCTGTGGTTTGTGCCGTGTATGATTTATTCATTTATTTACATCTGCATATTATCTGTGAATTGTGAATGGAAGATAAGCGTTATATCGCTTATCAACTATAATTCTATGTTTTAATCTGTGATGATTGATGATGTTGCACTATTGTGTAAAACCCATGGACCACACCACACACACACAATTACGGATTTCACGAGGAAATCAGTTAAGTCGCAGATTTTGAAATAGTTTTGAATTTGAATTTTTAAATTCAAATGTTTTGGAAATGGAATCGGAATAAATGTGAAAAGCTTTTGGAATGAATTTCAAGATAAAAAATTTATTTTTAAATTACTTGATTAAGTTTTGGAATTTAAATAATTTGATTTAAATTTGAATTCAAAATTAGGAATTGAATTCTGTAATTTGAAACTAGGGATTAACGATATCATACTAGTCATTATGAGTTAAACCATTTTTAAAGTATTATTTTTGGAAATTTGAATTAACCCAAAGATTGTAACTTGTATAAATGAAATCGGGTTTTTTTTTTGAAATAACACTGTTGTTCCTAAATAATAAAAAGCTTTCATAGGAGAAACGAATTTCAAATTATATAAAAGGGATTTCAAGTTTAAACTGAAATAGTTTACCAAGTTATTGATAAATATTTGAAAATGAATTTCGAAAGTGAATATTTGGGAACGGTTTGAAAGCTATAAGATAAATCTTTAATTTAAAGATTTTAAACGAGTTAATCCAAATGAAATGGAAATTGTTTTGAAATCCGTAAATGGGATTTTGTGAAATAAATCTTTTGTTTAAAAATTTGAAATGGTAATTGGTTTAAACCATTTGAAAAGAAAGTGTGAATTATTAAGTTGTGACTTAATTGAAATCCCATATCCATATGTTTTAAAAATATTTTTCGCTCACTATTCGGTTTAGCCGGGAAAGGACCTTTGTGTCATATAACCCACTCTGAATATATGATTCGACGTTATGGATAGCATTTGAAGACCGGTGGTGAAGACCGAGTATTTGCGAGAGCGATAGGATGACCTATCGATTGTCTCTGCACTAAGTCGCGCTGGTATAGAGACTCCCTAAGTGATGGGAAATCCGATCGGGATTGTGAATATCCGGATTGCAAGGACTTCTTTGTAAGAGCCTTCGGCTCTGTTCGATCTCGGAACGGACTTGTATGGATTGTATGTCTGACATTACAAATTGAGATATAAAGCTGACTTCTTTCAAATATATTTCTGTTGGTGGCGGAGAATTTATTCTCTTAGCTTAACACCCTTCTCTGAGACGTACGAGCTCGGAGGTTATGTAGTTGATGGTTATCAGCGATATATTCCCAATTTGGTAATGTGACATGCTGAGTGTTGCTGTGAAATGATCATTGTTTGATCGTTTATCTTTGTGATCATTTCTATGATCATTTGTTGACCCAAAGCGTGGCTTTTGTATAAAGCGTGGCTTTGTGGACGAGACTTCGTCGAGCCTCACACCCCGGAATGGTCAAAACAGGAAAGATGCAGCAAGATTATGAGGGGTAGCTCCCTTTAGGGTATGTGTATTTCCTTCTGGAAAAGGGTGGTATCATGGTATGGAGCCCAGATGCTTACTCATGTTGAAACACTTTATTTATGATTGTGTGATGTTGATTACGAGCGCTCGATTAAAGGTCCCAAAGGACCGGGGGATGGCATACTCGTGTCAGTAGTTACCCAGTTGGGGGTAACCCGGCCTTGTGTTGGCAGAGATCCGGTTTGGTTCTCGGGGACGTCCTTCCAGAGGCGTTCTCATGTGGCAATGGGAAGTTCCTTGGCCTGACCATTCGTTGGAAATCCAAAGAAACAATACAAAACCCTGTACGGTTTTAGCTGTAGAACCTGCCATTTACTTATGGTGGCGCCCCACTGTTTAGATGGTAGCTATAGTAGGCATACGATAATGGTCGTATGTTGGCTTAGATTTATATTCTACTTTTGAAATGTTTTCTGCACTTTGCACTTATAGTAATAATATCAAGGAAATTTCGTATCAAGCATGTTTGTCTATCATAAGAAGAAATCTCCTCCAATTCTGCGTTTGCATTGTGTGTTAGCGGGAGGTCTTATGGTAGTTTCATTTCTAAAAGCATTGCGAATTGACTTTAAAATCTTTTGTTGATTGTTTTAAAAGGCAACTGTTTTCTTTTTGTTGCTCACACCAGTCCCATGACTGATCCGGAGTTTATTGTTTCTTTCCTAAACTCTGGGTGCTCAAAATTTCCTACACGAGAAGTCTAGAGTTGGGTTTTTCAGATAGTTAGGTTCAGTGAATTATCTGAAGCTAGTTCAGTCTTTGGATGTGGACGAGACTTGCTTGTCTTTGCGTATCGTGATGTTGGATCGAGCTGCTGCTGCTGGAGTTCTCTTTTGAAGACTATCTTAGAGTTATATTGTTCCGCTGCTAGATGTTATCTATTTTTCTTTTCCGCTGCTATTTTATTGTATCATATCTCTGATGTATATTGATATCTATTGGATCATCTGTTGTATCAGATATTGTATCAAAGCTGTATATCAATGTATTATTCTTTTATTCCGCTGTGTTATTTACTTAATGTTGTTATAAGCTCCGGCAAATCGGATTTGAACGGTCGAATCTATGGCATTCGAATACGATTTGAAGTATGGATGTCGATTTTCGAGCGCGAAAAATCCGTCTCGTCACATGTGGTATCAGAGCTAAGGTTAAACTTTAGCTCAGGAGTATAACACATTAAGTAACTCATTATAGATAGGGTGAGGTATACCCTAGAATGAGTAATCCCTAAGATATCCGTTTTAACGCCTCAGTAAATTCTCTTGCTATCCACTGATAGTGAGTATGAGTGCAAGAAGAGAACGAGATAGGGGACAGGAAAATACGACTATAATTGGTCAATGCTCTGTAACAACAGTGGAAACGACTTTCTTATCAAATTTTCTTTGATTCGTTTCTAAATTCTTTTGATTTCTTCGTGACAGCTCCAGAAAGAAGTTTCGGTGCGATGATGGCCCTATGAATTGTTGTAGGAAATTCTTATTTCATATCTTCATCGATTTCTTATCATTTTTTGATTTAAACTTTAATGAATATGAATTTGAAAATTGAAATTGGAAATTTTAAATGAATTAGAAATTTTAAATTGAGTTAAATTGATTAATGGAATATGAAGGATAAATTTGAATAGTATCGATAAAATGATTTCGTTTAAAACTAAATTTGAAATTCTATTATAATTTCTTGTATCTATTGTTGATATTCTGATTTGAAAAGATATTGGTGAGCCAAATGCAGAATTGATATCCAGTTTGATTCGAAAAGATATTTCTCTACCTTTCATCTATCCTTGTTGTTTTCGTGCCTGCGGATTTCGAGGACGAAATTCTTTTAAGGGGAGAAGTCTGTAACGATCCCGAGTTTTAATTTATTTTAATTCGACAATTAATTTAATTTTTGAATAAAAATTGTGTAATAATTGGTAATTTATACAAAATGTTAGTAAAATTTTAATAATTGAGTATTTGAAAATTATAAAATAGTCGATAGTTAAACTTTACAAGGAAATAAAGTTTGTGTTGATGTTAAACAAATATTTAAGTAAATTTATAGTTATATAAATTATGAAATGAACATATAAAAAGTTCTAGAAGTAAATATTTAAGTTAAAATAGAAGTAAATTTTTAAAATAGAATAAACCATATAAATATTAAAAAGCATAAGTAGAAAATGTAAAATGATAACAAATAAAAAAACAACATTAATAATGTTACCTGGAAGATCGACCAGGCAATCACAGCGCTTGGCATAAGTGGACACTCGGCGTGCAGGGTTGTACTCGGCATAAGTGGACGCTCGGCATGCAGAGTTATACTCGGCATAAGTGGACATTCGGCGGTGTAGAGTTGTACTCGGCATAAGTGGACGCTCGGCATGCAGAGTTGTACTCGGCATAAGTGGACATTCGGCGGTGCAGAGTTGTACTCGGCATAAGTGGACGCTCGACATTAAGAGACGTTCGGCAGTCCAAGATTACGCCCGGCATAAGACCGTTTAGCACTTCACCCAGCGCTTCACTCGGCATGCTCTTCACTTCCCTTCACTCGGATCATTCGGCATGTCCCTTGCACGGCATGTCTTTCATTCGGCATGCTCCTCACCCGGCATCCCAACATCATTCTGCCCGCTTCCTCCATTCAACAGAGAGATCCATCGACTTGGAAAGGAGGGCTCGGCATGCCGACCATTCGGCCTGTTTCACTCGGCATGCAGAGCGCACCCTATCTGGACCGAGCTGTCTAGCCATCTGGCCCACCAGGGAAGTCCAATCCACATTCTTCTATAAATAGAGGGGCAGGGGCACAGAAAAAAGGGATGAGATTTCAAAGAACACAGGGGAGACTCTGCCTCAACCAAACCTTATCCAAGACTCCTACTTTTATTTCACAATTGTATTCGAATACTTAAAAGCAGATTGTATCTGTAATCAAGTTTAAAAGTGAAGAAATAAAGGATCAACTTCAAAGTGGACGTAGTCTACAATGCCGAACCACTATAAATTCTGTGTTCTCGTCTCCCGCATTTTAATTCATATTATCTTCTCTATTTTAATTTATCTTCTTCATTAATCTCTCTACACATACTCTCTAAGGGTGTTAGTGACCAATTTTGGCGCTAACATTTTGGTGCTTTCACTGAGAGTCGAATTCTCAGGTTGTGAGGATCTACTTTGTAGCTACTGGATTGCATAAATCCCCCGAAGAAGATCCGTAATTATTCATAAGGCATCTGTAGATTCTACTCAGAGTTACAGCCAACGACTCTACCATGGGAAGAACACGAACAAGATCGACCTCCCAAAATGTAGATGCCCGCGAAACCGCTAGTGTTCAACAACTTGGACCTAACGATCAACAAGCAATTCGAGGCACGGGGCCCTCCAGCCAAAACCTAGTGGAAGCTGTTTCACGAGCAGAATTGAATGACTTGATAAAAGAGCTTACGGAAAGCAGAAGGCAACTCACTGAGCAAATGCAAATTAATGCTGATCTCATGACCCGACTTGCTCAACAGCAACATCAGAATGCTGGAGGTAGCCCTGTCCCCTACTCCGAAGATGATAGCTCAACTTCAGCTGATGAACCTCCCAGGCGTAGACGCCGCAAGGATGAAGATGACCAAGCAGGTGCCACTGATCGCTCTACTAGAAATCAAGCCCGTGGAGCGGAACCCAACCTTCCTCCTACCATACAAACCCCGGATTTGACAGCTATGGTCAGGCAGTTGATGAGAGAGAATCAAGGTTTTACTAATGAAGATTGGGGAATGTCTAATAGTCATACTCCCTTCACAGATACCATTCTACAGGCTGAATACCCAAAGAAGTTTAACATGCCCGCCATGCCCGCCTATGAAGGAAAAACTGACCCTAGACAACATGTAATGAGATATGGATGGATGATGGATTCAGCAAGGGCCAACGACGCAACTAAGTGCAAGTGCTTTCCAATAACTCTGTCCGGAATCGCCACCATGTGGTTCACTCGACTTCCTCCACAGTCAATCTCAAGCTTCGACGAATTAGCGAGAAAATCCGTAGAACAATTCAGGATACACGCCACTCGACCCAAGGATGTGATGTCCTTATCAAGCGTGACCCAAGCTCCTGGAGAATCACTGGAAGCATACTTGCAGAGATTTCATGTTGCCGCTACTGAAATGAGCAATCCAAACGACCACGCGATTTTGATGGCAGTAATACGTGGAGTGGATCCAGACTCTGAATTTGGGGATTGGTTGGCGGGAAAGCCACTAGCTACGTTGGAGCGTTTCTATTCGAAAGCCCACCAGTTCATAAGGAGGGAAGAAGCTCGGTGGATAAGGAAAGACAAGGCACCAGGGTCCGTTCAGGAGTCTGTAAAGGGCAACATCGCCATGAAAGCAACCAATGATAACCCTGGAAAGGCTCAGGCCAGCGTCCAAAATAAGCCCGGACAGTCTAAGGGAACTGGAAGTGGAAATCCTGGAAAGAAGAAGGAAACGGGGAGATGGAAGTCAAGGACCCCAACCTACAACGAATACACTTCACTGAATGCGTCTCTTGAAAACATCTACTTATCGACCTGCAACACTTTTCAATACAGAAAACCACGACCTAAGGAATCAACAGAGGAGCAAAAGCGGACTGGAAAGTATTGCCGCTTTCACGAGTCTTATGGGCACAACACAGACGAATGCAGGCATCTCCATGAAGCTATTGAGAAATTGATTAGGCAGAAGAAGCTGCAGGAATTCGTCGAAGATACGCCAGAAGGAAGACAAGAGACTTCAGACCCCGGACGTGGCCCAGCTCTACACCAACCAAAGCAACCTACTCGAACTGTGGGAAGATTGGTTATTAACACAATTGCTGGTGGACCTCATCCTGCGGATAAAAATTGGCAGGAAACGGAGCGATATGCTAATTCCTTGAGACATACAGAACATGAGTGCTGTTCAAATGTGGAAGATGGAACTCCCGCGAAGCAGCAACGCACGATGCACGATGATATTGTATTCAAGAATAGAGATGCGGATAAGGTGGAAGCTCCCACCATCGATCCATTGGTCATATCTGCAACCATCGGACCGGCATTCGTAAGAAGAATCCTAATTGATTGCGGAAGTTTCGTTAACATCATCTTCAAGAAAGCGTATGACCAAATGAAGCTGGAGACTAAGGGTTTGAAACCATCTAAAGCCCGAATCCATGGCTTTAACGGCGCAGCTACATACGCAGTAGGATATGTGGAGTTACCAGTTGAACTGGGACAAGGTGAACGCAGGAGAGTGCGAATCCTACCATTCATAGTGCTGGATGTTGATTCACCATACAACGTGTTTTTGGGACGACCAGCCCACGCAGATTTCAGGGCAGCCTTGGCCCCGTGGTGTCTCACACTGAAATTCCCGACAGACAAAGGAGTTGGCGTAGTGCATGGCGACCAAGCAACCGGACGTGCATGTTACGTGGCTGAGCTGAGAGAGGCCCAGCGCAGAGAAAAGGGGAAGACTGCAGACAGCATCGTCCGCATCCCGAATTCTGATGATTGACAATTAGCGCCCGAACCCGGGCTCGGGCGACACTCTCGGATCGTTGGGGACATAGATCCGAGAGATGACAAATGGGAACCCAGGGAACCAGACGCGGCACCAGCTGAACTAATAATTGATATTCCAGTTAGCCACAGCGACCCGACACGAGTTCTTAAAATTGGGTCACAGCTCGGTCCCCTAATGGCAGAGAATTTATCTGATTTCCTCCGAGCGAATCTTGATGTCTTCGCCTGGACACACTCTGATATGCGCGGGATTTCCCCTGCAATTGCGAGCCATATGTTGAATATAGACCCGAAACACGTACCTGTGAAGCAAAAAAGGAGAGGCATGGACCCGGAGAGGTCTACAGCTCTCAAAGAGGAGGTGGACAAACTCAAAGCCAATGGGTTTATCCGCGACGCCCTATACCCGGAATGGGTGTCCAACCCTGTGTTGGTAAAGAAAGCAAACGGGAAATGGAGAACCTGCGTTGACTATTCTGATTTAAACAAAGCATGCCCGAAAGATAGCTTCCCGCAACTACGAATTTATCAACTGGTCGATTCAACGGCAGGGCACGAGTTATTATCATTTATGGATGCATATTCTGGATACAACCAAATTCCGATGCATATCCCAGACCAAGAGCACACCAGCTTTGTCACAAATGTTGGGTTATACTGCTATGTAGTGATGCCCTTCGGACTGAAGAACGCCGGAGCAACTTACCAGCGTCTGGTAAATCGAATGTTCAAAGATCAGATTGGGAGAACAATGGAAGTCTATGTGGATGACATGCTTGTGAAGTCACGGCAGTCAAACGACCACATTCGTGACTTGGCGGAAATGTTCGATATACTAAGGCACTATGGGATGAAGATCAATCCTTCAAAGTGTTCATTCGGCGTGGCATCAGGGAAGTTCTTGGGATTCATTGTGAATGCACGAGGAATTGAAGCTAACCCGGAAAAGATCCAGGCCATCCGAGATATACAGGCACTTAGAACCGTAAAACAGGTACAGAGCCTGAACGGAAAAGTAGCTGCGCTCAGTCGATTCATATCCAGAGCCACAGATAAGTGCGTTCCTTTCTTCGATGTCATAAAGAAAGGAAAGAGAAACTTCGAATGGACGACTGACTGCGAGGAAGCATTCCGAGCCCTGATAAGACACTTGGAAAGTCCTTCAGTGTTGTCAAAACCAGTAGACCACGAGACGTTGTACGTATATTTGGCTGTGTCTCAACACGCTATCAGTACAGCCCTAGTTCGCGAAGAAGACAAGGTTCAAAGGCCGGTGTACTATGTTAGCAAACGACTGACGGGGGCAGAAAAGAATTATCCCAAGATCGAGAAACTTGCCTATTGCCTGGTGATTGCGTCACGCAAGCTTCGTCCCTACTTTCAGGCGCACTCAATCAGTGTTTACACTGACCAACCCTTGCGACAGGTACTCCAACGACCGGAAACTTCCGGTAGGATGCTAAAGTGGAACATCGAGTTAAGCCAGTTTGATATCACCTACCTGCCGTGAAGGACCATCAAAGGGCAAGCATTAGCTGACTTCGTTGCTGAGTTCACCATTCCAGATGAACCGAGTGAAAATCACAAAGTAATCCCTCTTGTCCGATGGAAGATGTTCACTGACGGGGCGTCTAACGACCGTCGGGAGCTGGGATAGTTCTGGTAACTCCCGAAAACCGATCGATTTGCTATGCTTTGAAGCTCGAATTTGCAGCGACAAATAACGAAGCCGAATACGAAGCACTAATTGCTGGCTTAAGACTTGCCAATGAACTGAGGGTAAGGTCCATCGAAATCTTCTGCGACTCACAACTGGTGGTATATCAGGTACGGGGAGACTACCAAGCGAAAGGACAGAGACTGGCTCCTTACCTTGCTCGGGTCCGGGAGCTACTAGTAAACCTGGAATATTATGACATTTCGCATGTCCCGCGCGAACAGAACAGGGAAGCCGACTCGTTGGCTAAATTCGCGAGTACTGGCGATGCACAGCAGATGGGATTGTTCCCTGTCGAGACTCTGCTTGCTCCAAGTATAGACATGATGGAGATAGATCTCGTCTTGGAGACCGAACTCGAAAGGGGATCATGGCTGACCCCGATCAAACAGTACTTGCTATACAGAGACTTACCTGAGAAAAGAAGCGAAAAACGCCAAGTCCTTCGTAAGGCTTCGCGTTATGTAATGCAAGACGGGATAATGTATCGGAGGGGATTCTCGACCCCCTTGCTCCGGTGCGTGGCCCATGACGAGGTAAAACGGGTGTTGGAAGAAGTCCATGAGGGAGAATGTGGTGATCATACCGGGGGGCAAACTTTGGCGAGGAAAATCCTCCGCTATGGATATTATTGGCCAACTGTAAATCGGGATGCTGCAGACTATGCGAGAAGATGCGACAAATGCCAGATATATGCAAAGATTCCGAGAGCTCCGCCAACGGAACTCACACAAATGGTTAGTCCCTGGCCATTTGCAGTGTGGGGAATCGACCTAATTGGATCTCTGCCCATAGCCAAAGGAGGCGCGAAATATGCAATAGTGGCAGTCGATTATTTCACCAAGTGGGCGGAAGCAGAGCCAATGGCCACAATCACCACCAAGAAAGTCATTAATTTCATTGTACGAAATATCATATGTCGTTTTGGCCTCCTACGGACCATCATAACGGACAACGGAACTCAATTTGAAAGCAAGGAATTCAAAGAGTTCTGTCAGAGGTATGGCATTGAGAAAAGGTTCGCAGCAGTTGCTCACCCGAAGGCGAATGGGCAGGTAGAAGTCGTCAACAAAATCATCAAGTCCATATTGAAGAAGCGTTTGGAAAAGGCTGGAGGCAAGTGGGTGGATGAACTCCCAACAGCACTTTGGGCCTATAGAACTACCCACAAGACCACGACTGCCCACACACCATTCGCGCTGGCGTACGGCACGGAAGCCGTCATACCCGTAGAACTTGAAATTTCGTCACACCGGGTAACCTATTATGATCCTGCGTCAAACCAGGATCTCCTATTGGAATCATTAGACTTCATTGATGAGAAACGTGAAGAAGCTGATTTGAGAGCAGCCTCATACAGACACCGAGTCGCTAAATATTATAATGGAAAAGTCCGGCCAAGAACCTTTAGTGTGGGAGATCTCCTTTTGAAACGAGTCTTTCCAACCCCTTCGCACATGAATCCCGCATGGGAAGGTCCATACGTCATCGAACGGAGGCTTGGAGAAGGAACTTTCAAGCTAACGACCGTCGATGGTGCAACACTCCCTCGAGCATGGAACAGCGAGCATTTGCGGCGTTATTACACTTAGTCTATTTCCTTTATGTGGTAGTTGCATTTATTTCCAGTATGCTTTCTTCTTGGCATGTAATAAGATAATCTAGCTTGTTTTCATCAATAAAGGCTTGAAGCTATCTTTTCCATGAATGACCAATGTCTCTTCGTATAATATTCCTATGACGCGCAATTAAAAATTATGATATCCTGGCTAGCGTACGAACGCTTATAATAAGTGATTCAAAATCTCCAAGTCCCCGGAGTGCGGACTGGAGTACTCTAAGTCCCCGGAGTGCGGACTCGAGTATAAATGATTCAAAATCTCCATGTCCCCGGAGTGCGGATTGGAGTACTCTAAGTCCCCGGAGTGCGGACTCGAGTATAAACGACGAAAAATCTCCATGTCCCCGGAGTGCGGACTGGAGTACTCTAAGTCCCCAGAGTGCGGACTCGAGTATAAACGATTCAAAATGTCCAAGTCCCCAGAGTGCGGACTGGAGTACTCTAAGTCCCCGGAGTGCAGACTCGAGTATAAACGATTCAAAATCTCCAAATCCCCGGAGTGCGGACTCGAGTATAAACGATTCAAAATCTCCAAGTCCCCGGAGTGCGGACTGGAGTACTCTAAGTCCCCGGAGTGCGGACTCGAGTATAAACGATTCAAAATCTCCAAATCCCCGGAGTGCGGACTGGAGTACTCTAAGTCCCCGGAGTGCGGACTCGAGTATAAACGATTCAAAATCTCCAAGTCCCCGGAGTGCGGACTGGAGTACTCTAAGTCCCCGGAGTGCGGACTCGAGTATAAACGATTCAAAATCTCCAAGTGCCTGGAGTGTGGGCTGGAGTACTCTAAGTCCCCGGAGTGCGGACTCGAGTGTAAACGATTCAAAATCTCCAAGTCCCCGGAGTGCGAACTGGAGTACTCTAAGTCCCCGGAGTGCGGACTCGAGTATATACGACAAAAAATCTCCAAGTCCCCGGAGTGCGGACTGGAGTACTCCAAGTCCCCGGAATGCGGACTCGAGTATAAACGATCCAAAATCCCCAAGTCCCAAGAGCGCGGACTCGAATGCAAATGACTCGGAATCTCCAAGTCCCCGGAGCACGGACTGGAGTACTCGAAGTCCGGTATATAGACTTAATTACAAGCAGTTCAGACCTCTGAGTTCCTTGAATAGGAACTACGACGCAAATGACTTGGATATGTCAAGTCCCCAACATACGGGCTATGAAATATTCTAAGTACTTGAAGTACCAAGTGGAGATTGATCAAATCCAGGGAAGCTCCCAAGCCATGTAAAGACGAACCAAGAAGTCTAAGTTACCCATAACAATTCAGATTTCAATCACAACCATAAAAGAAGCTGAATAATAAAAGTCTTTTGAGAAGACAAAAGTGAAGGTCAAACTTTATTCACAAAAAGCTTCCAGTTACAAAAACGCTCCGAAGTCCGGGGCCGACAGCCTATTTACACAGTCTACAAAAATTAGTACATGACTTAAACTAGTTCTCGTTGAACGGGGACGACGGTCATTTCTTGTGTTTCTTTGACTTCTTCCCGGATGGTTCCTTCCCAGAGCGCTTACTCTTGGAATCCTTCCCTAACGGAGGGGTGACGACCGAAGACGTAGGGGGAACATCCATGGGCTGGGACTTGCCAGGAAGAATGACCTTCAATGGTTTGTTAAGAGGATCGTCCAGGTCCACTTCACGCGGCTCGACCTTGACTGAGGTCGTATCTCTTTTCTCTTTCTCAAGCCGTTCCTTCATGCTCAACTCGGATGTGTGCTCAGAGGCGCCTGTGATT
The DNA here is from genome assembly GCA_030765085.1 of Allium cepa. Classification (NCBI taxonomy): domain Eukaryota; kingdom Viridiplantae; phylum Streptophyta; class Magnoliopsida; order Asparagales; family Amaryllidaceae; genus Allium; species Allium cepa. The sequence goes on along the minus strand of CM060937.1, from coordinate 757,619,441 downwards.
TCTATTTCAAAACTCTCCGAGGAAGATTCGGATTTGCCTTCATCAAGCGCCCCGATTACTTGAGCATCTGGACCAGGATCCCCGCCAGCTTGAGTAGCGTCACTCGCCTTTTTCTCCACCTCCTTGGCAGCATCGCTCCTCGGAATAGGCTCGGGGTCAGAATAGCCTGCGCAGAAATCATGAAAAAAGAACAAGTGTTAGAACACAACAACTTCTGGGGGAACGAGAAAGATCTTTGTGAAGCGCAGAGGTTACTCACCAGATGCCGGTGGGTTTTCAGTCATCAGGGGGGTCTCACCCTCCGGGATTGGAGATAAAGCATGAATGCCAAGCCCGGGGGCTTCCGGGTCATAACCAACGTGCTGCTCGAAGGGGTCAAGTGTTGACCGACTGGCCGATTGGGTAGGCGCGTGAACTGGGGGCACAACGCCGGAAGGGTCCGTAGCCACCTCTTTCCCCTTCCTGGAAGGAGAACCTTTGCTGTAGAGGGCTTCAGCCGCCGATAAATCTGAAGGCTCCTTCCCCCTCAGGAATTCTTTTATCAATGCTTCTTCGTCGACCTTATCGGCGCCGCTCTCAACCTTCCTGATCTGAATCAGGGTCTCCCATGCCTCGGCCAATGACTCAAGGTAGTCGTCGCCCAGAAAAGTTAAATCCCTATGCATGAGGACTCGGGCATTGAACTCGGCGATCAGCGGGTCGAATTCAGTCTTAATTTCCTCCCTACCTTCTTCCCTAGCTGCCTCAAGGCGAGAGTCAACATCGGCAGTCGCTATCTTTTTACTCTCCTCACGGGCTTCATTCTTTAGGGCCTCAACTTTGGAGAGATCGTCCTCTAGTTTCTCCTTTAAGAGCCGGATGGCGACGATCTCATCACAACAGTGCTGTGCCTCAACCTGGGCGGCCACTTTCTCTTCCTTCTCCTTATTGAGTTGCTCCTCGAGCTCCTTAACTCGCCTATTAAGCACATCTCGCTTAACTCAAATATATTAGAATTTGACATATCCACTAGCTTAACTCAAATATTTACGAACAAATTGTAGATCTCCACTAGAAAATTGTCACAAGAGATTCACTCGAACAAGTCCAATAATTAACCGACGAAGTAAACGCAAGCGTTTCATACCACTCGTTTTACTAATTCGTTTAATTAGATTTCTCATACGAGTGAGGTAAAGGTTTGTATATACTAATAGATTGGAAATCGGTTTAAGAAACGAGCTTTGTACTAAAATAGAGTTGAAATCATTCGAAGAAAGAGTTTTGATATTTACTACTAGTCTAGAAACCTTTATATTTTTAAAGTGACAAATCACGAATAAGATTGTAGGAACAATCAATCACTAAAATTCACATACGAAGATGTGAATAAAAATCCAACGAAACCGATAAAGAATCCATCAAAATGGATATTCAAAAATCCCTAAAAAGGAGTCATCAAAGTCATAACAAATGATAACAACACATAGGAAACAACACGAATCGATTAAAGTTGGAAATTCAAACAACTAGGCGAAATAGGCAAAAATGCACCAGGTCGGTCGGCCGGCTACAGAGCTCGGTCGACCGGACCATGTTCTCAAAATTCCTCGGGAAGCAGGTCGGTCGGCCGAACCCTGTACTCGGTCGACCGAACCTTAAACAGATAAGTGCTTATGCACTTGGCAGTAGGTCGGTCGGCCGGCAGCAGAGCTCGGTCGACCGGACCTGTTGCCAGTCCCTTCCTAGTCCATCCAATTGAGGTCCAACCTCGACCAAATTGCATTCTCTCGAGCAACGGCACTAAGGGATTATGCCAATCAACTACCTGGCCCTATATGCTCCTCGATGCATCACCAAAAACATGTTCAAACATCAAAGTTAGGATTTTTAACGAATTGAACTCAAAACACCAAAAATTGGAATATTCTCCAAATCAATCCAAACCAAAAGCAAATGCACACGAATAAGGGTTAGGAATTCATACCTAACATTCGAAGATAAATATAAGCATAGACATGAGATAAAAATCTCACCTTTGAACCCAAATGATTGAAGAAGAAGCTTGAAAGCAAAGGAGAATCAACCACTCTTCAAATTCAACTCAAGAAGCCTCAATCTAAGCTTAAAAGAGAAACATTTCCTAAATTAGGTTTAGGAAATTTCTGAAATCAAAGAGAGAATGAGTTGGAGAAGAAGAAGAAAGAGCTTACCAATGGGTTCACTTGAGTTTGGAGCAAGAAGAGGGATTTGCTAATGGAAACTAGGGCTTAGGATTTCCTAATTCTTTTTCTCTTCCCCCATTTTTGATGAAGCTAGAATGTATTAGGAAATTATGAAGTAATGAAGAGGAGAGGAGATTGGAACTAAGCTAGTAAGTGGGGTTATTGGGCTCAGCCCAAACCAAAGCCCTAAGTAAAAAGTAGCAAAAATCAACTTTCTCCAAACCTATTGAAGCTTATACTCAAAAAGGTCGCAAACGGCATTTTAAACTCAATGGGAGTGTGTCCCGAGTCCTAATTCGACCATATGCAAAAAGTAGCTTTTCGGACTAAATTCCGAGCATCGATAAAATATTTAAATAAAATATTTAAATATAAAAATTGACAAATATGCGGGTTGTTACAGACTCCCCTCCTTAAAGAAATTGCGTCCTCGCAATATTTAAGAAGAAGATATATAGTAACAACCATAAAAGCATATTCAACACAAAAGAAGTTTGAAATAAGAAGTTCACCTCAAAGAGCACGAGAAAGTAAGTCCGGATGTGTTCGCTCGATGAACTCTCTAGACTCCCAAGAACAATCCTTAGGATTTGAAGACCATTGAACTTTCACCAGCGAAACATCTTTATTTCGAAGACGTTTGACTTCCGAAGCAATAATACGAACAGGATGCTGCTCATAAGTTAAATTCGGTGAAACTTCAATCTCTTCCACAACACCGGGCTCAAGAATAGAATCGGAATCTCGAAGACACTTACGAAGTTGAGAAACGTGAAACACGTCATGGATAGTAGAAAACTGAGCCGGTAATAAAAGGCGATAAGCCATGGAACCAATACGTTCAGTGATAGGAAATGGCCCAATATATCAAGGCGCTAATTTTCCCGATCGACTGAAACGTACAACACCCTTCATAGGTGAAACACGAATGAACACAAGATCCCCCACAGAAAATTCTAACTTCCTTCTTCGGTTATCGGCATAGGATTTTTGTCTACTCTGGGCTTCTTTCATCCTATGTCGAATAAGTTCAATCTTTTCTGTGGAATCACGAATAAAATCTGGACCTAAAACCAGCTTCTCACCGGCCTCAAGCCAACAAGAAGGAGATCGGCATGGCCTTCCATAGAGTGCTTCGAAAGGTGCCATACCAATACTAGATTGGAAGCTATTATTATAGGAAAATTCGACAAGTGAAATATGATCTTCCCAACTTCCACCGAAATCAAGCACACAAGCACGAAGAAGATCTTCAAGAGTTTGATTCACACGCTCGGTTTGTCCATCGGACTGAGGATGATAAGCGGTGCTAAAATTAAGCTTCGTTCCCAAAGCTTTTTGAAGACTCTTCCAAAATCCACTAGTAAACAATGGATCACGATCACTAACAATAGAAGTAGGAACTCCATGTAATTTAACAATCTCTTTAACAAAGAGTTTGGCCAAAAGTGGAACGGTTCGGTTAGATCGAACGGGAATAAAATGGGCGGATTTAGTAAGCCTATCAACGATCACCCATAAACTATCATGACCCGAACGAGAACGGGGAAGGCCGTCTATAAAATCCATGTAAATCTGGTCCCACTTCCAAATTGGAATTTCTAAAGGTTGCAATAACCCACCAGGCCTTTGATGTTCGGCCTTGACTAGTTGGCAAGTCATGCAACGCTTAACGAAGTTAGCGATGTCAAGTTTCATTCCCTCCCAATAATAAAGTCGCTTCATATCCGCGTACATTTTACTACTACCGGGATGAATGGTAAATTTAGAATGATGGGAATCTTCTAAAATATCTTTACGAAGATCACCAATATTTGGTACGATAAGTCTACCAAATTTTCGAATGCCGCCACGAAAATCAATATCAAAGTCTTTCAAACTTTCAATATCAATCTTACCCTTAATATTTTGGCCAAGAAGAGCCAATTCGGGATCTAGCCTTTGAGCTTCAAGAATGCGGTCAAAAAAAGAAGGATGAGCCTCAAGGCTACATAAAACAAGAGATGAACATAAATCGGAAACACGGTCTCGAATTTCGCAAGTGGATAAAATCTCGAGATCATTCCATTCTGATATCATCCAGCTTGTTGTTTGCGGCTATGGGCATCGACGACACGATTACCCTTACCGGAAGTATAAAGAATATCAAGATCATACGGTGCAAGAAATTCGAGCCAACGCTGTTGACGCAAATTAAGTTCCTTTTGAGAGAATAAATACTTCAAGGATTTATGATCGGTATAAAGAACAAATTTCTCTCCTAAAAGATAATGACGCCAAATACGAAGGGCGAAAACAATAGCCGCGAGCTCTAAATCATGAGTGGCATACCTAGTCTGAGCAGGCTTCAATTGCCTAGAAGCATAAGCAATAACATGTTCTCTTTTCATAAGAACGGCACCCAAACCAACGCGACTAGCATCGGTATAAACAACGAAATCTTGATTCCCCTCGGGAATAACAAGAATAGGAGCATCTGAAAGGAGTTCTTTTAGTTTGTGAAAAGAAGTTTCACATTTGTCCGACCAAATGTATTTAACACTTTCTTTGTTAAGCCAGTAAGAGGGACGGCAATTTTAGAAAAGTCTTTAATGAACCGACGGTAATAACCCGCCAATCCAAGGAAACTACGAATCTCTGTCACATTCTCCGGTCTCTTCCACTCTTGAATCGCTACAATTTTTGAAGGATCGACGGAAATTCCAGATTCGGAAATAATATGACCGAGAAACTTCACACGAGATTGCCAAAAGTGGCATTTAGAAAACTTTGCTTTTAATTGATTACTCCTAAGAGTTTCCAATACAATCCGAAGATGTTTTTCTTGCTCCACCTCGGTTTTAGAATACACAAGGATATCATCAATAAAGATGAGAACAAACCAGTCGAGAAAATCTTTGAAAACTCGATTCATAAGGTCAACGAAATAAGCCGGAGCATTCGTTAGACCAAATGGCATAACAAGCCATTCACAAGATCCATAACGAGTACGGAATGATATCAAAGGAATGCTATCCTCTGCAATACGAAGCTGATGAAATCCAGTAGCTAAGTCTAATTGTGAAAAGACTCTAGCGCCACTAAGTTGATCGAATAGATCATCAATCCGAGGTAAAGGATATTTATTTTTGATAGTAAGATCATTAAGCTTGCGGTAGTCAACGCAAAGCCTAAGTGTACCATCGGATTTCTTCACAAAAATAGCTGAAGCTCCCCAAGGCGAGGAACTAGAGCGAATAAATTGCTTCGTTTCCAAATCGGATAATTGTATGCGCATCTCCTCATTTCCTTTATTGGACAAACGATAAGGAGGACGAGTGATAGGTTGAGCTCCAGGAATAAGATTAATTCTGAACTCAATTGCTCGCTTAGGTGGTAATCCAAAAACGGGCTCGAATATGTCGGAAAATTCACGAACGACGTGAATAAGAGAAATAATATCACCCTCATCATCATCATCGTCATCACGAGGATTTAAAGAATATAAAGATGGAACCAAGCTGGAATCTGAATCTTTAAGATTAATAGAAATCTGCTTAACAGATTGAGGATGTCGAAGATGAATAATCCGCTCAGGACATAGGATATGAGCTTCATAACGGTTAAGCCAATCCATTCCCAAAATCATTCCAAAGCCTAAATAACGCATGACATGCAAATCGGTTCGGAAAGAAAAATCACACAAAATAATCTCGATATCTTTACACAATAAACTGATTGTTGCGGATCCACCAACCGGATTCGCAATTCTCAAAGAAGTCATTAAACACAAAACATCCAAAGAAAAAGTATCAACAAGTTCTTTTGGTATAAAAGAATGGGACGCACCCGTATCGAAAAGAACTCGAAAAGGATGATCACGAAATAAAATAATTCCATCAAGGATAGAATGAGAAATACCTTGATTTCGAGATGTGTTGCCAGGGGCTTGAGCAACATTCAACTTTCCCTCCTTCTTGCCTTGAAGCTTGGGGCATGAAGATATAACATGACCGGGACCTTTGCAGTAGCGACAAGGGAGAGACTTTGGGCACTTGTTCGCATAATGGTCCTTTGAACCACAATTATAGCATTCCCCCCGACCAAAGGAAGAAGTCTTTGCCACAGGGGTTGCTTGTTTCCCTTTCTTATTGGGATAAGAACCTTTGAATCTATTAGTCCTTTTCTTGTTGTTGTTGAAGCTCGGTTTGGAACCCACCACTTCAACACCATTCTCCCTATCCGCCTCTTCAAGACGAAGAGCGATATCAATGAGTTGGTCGAAAGAAACTTCTAATTTTAGAAGTAATGGCTTCTTGAGATTTTTGTTTAAGCCATAGACAAACCTCTGGTTCTTCTTTAAAGGGGTGTTGATGTATTCAACCCCATATTTGGAAAGCGACTCGAAGGAGGCGATGTAATCAGTCACGGAGGACTCACCTTCAACAAGGTCTATAAATCGTCGAGCCAATGTCACTTTCTCTGCTTCTGGTACAAATTTCAACTCGAAGCATTCCCGGAATTGCTTCCAGGAGAGATCCGCTTCATTAATCTTAGAAATAAGAAGCTCATACCAGTCCAATGCTCTTTCTCGGAGCATACTAGAGGCCACCTGAACTCAGTGAAGGTCAATAAGATTCATGCGAGAAAAGATTCGATCGCATGACCTTAGCCAAGCCTGTACTTCAATAATAGTTTCGGAACCTTTGAATGGCTCCCCACCCAAATTAGTGTAATCGCTGCACAAGCGTGCAAACCCCGACTTTGGGTGAGTAGGTTCCGGGTTAGCTCCAGCTGCTTGAGCATTTGTCACTAAATCAAGAAGCTGTTGAGCAGTCATAAATACTCCATCTTGGGGAGTAGCACTAGATTGACCGGCGTTGGGACGGCCTGGTCTAACCATTTCTCTTCTTTAAGAAATAAAGAAAGAAAGAAGAGGAAAAAGTTATTCTCAAAATAAATATCAAGCAATCTTGATAGATAAAACAAGGAATCATAAGGAAAATAGGATGAATCGGTACGAAGACTCGAATTAAATCCTAAAGCACGACTCCTAAGATGGTCTTAGGACGATGATCCTTGTTATAATATTCCATATTGTTTCGAAGTTTGGCTCTGATACCAAGCTGTGACGCCCCACCTCTATACCCACGCTAGCCAAGAACATTACGGAGAATGCTATCGACTAGCACGGAGAATAAGGCTGTTGAGGAGCGACCAACTGTGTAATTGCTTTGTGCAAGCATCGATATGCCGGATAAAAATATAACTTTTCATCTCAAGAGGAAATCCGACATACCGACACAAACTCAAAGCTACTACACTGTGGCTATAAAGGTCTTCGGAAACAAATATAGAAATAAACATAACACAAATCAGTCACAGATAATTCATATCACAAAGGCGGAAGAAGATATGAATATATATAACTGACACATGAAAGTGTATATCAGAGTAGTGGTCGAAAAGATCCACAATAATACAAAAGAATAGCAACACGTGCTATATACAACTATGAGTCTATATCTCAAGTGTATACAACAAATTAAACTACTAATCTAAGTAGTTTGCCAAAAGTCAGAGTAATGAATCCCTGGGAAGAAGTCAAGCAGAAGCACCTGTAACATCTCGGTCTGACCCGAGTATTATTTGATAAGAAAATAATAAACGGATCAGTCTAACTATAAATATCAAATGAAACGATATAGAATAAGAGATATGACTAAACACATAATAATCACAATGCCAAGCTGTGATATATATAAGCAGTTGAAAATCATCAAGGGATTATTCAATGTCACAAAATCTACACAAGAATCACAGAAACGTTGTACTCCTAATTTAGTTCACCAAACCATAAATATTGACGATAATATCAATGTCAATCACAAAAGTCAATGACACACCAATTCCAGAATTCAACACACGAAATCCAGAAATCACAAAAGTCAATGACGCACAAATTCACCAATGCACAAATATCGATAAAGCTTATCAATGGAAATCACGAAAATTGGTGAAGCACAAATTCTAGAAATCATCTCAAGAAATCCAGAAATCACAAGGGGGGAAGGCCTATGTAATGACTCGGAATTTTGATTATATATTTTAATAAATATTAAATCTAAATTAAATTAAATATAAACTTGTCAATATTTAAATTGATGGGATATTAAATGTTTAACAGTTATGTATGTTTATAAAGGAAATTTTGATTTGAAATTTAAAATTAAATACTTCAAAACCCTTTAAAACAAAACCGGTTCTATTCAATAGAATCAAATCAAAGATTCATTATTTAATATTTGATAAAATACATATGAATACAATTTTAGTTTTTAAAAATGATAAGTTTTAAAATAAACAAACATGAAATTATTTAACATAAATATGGAAGTGCAAAATTAGTATATAACACAATCATATATTATAAATGTAACCAAAGTAACATAAAAATACAACATATAAATTATAATTTGAAATATATAAATACAAGTATTTTTAGTCAAACAATGATCTTCAACATCCACATTTGTACAACACAACATCCTTAAATCGAATGTTAAAAACATCATTTGAACAAGTAAACAATTTTCATATAAAATATAACTAACAAAATAGATAAAACAAAAATGTTAATAATAAAATCATATCAGGAAGTTTGGAAAAAATATATATATATAACCTGTATATGTAAGTGGAATGATGCAAAGAAACAAGACAAGCTACTTAACAAATGAAAACATTCAGGCATTAGAAACAAAGTTCATTTCAACATAAAACAAGTTATCACTTCATAAAAAAAAAGAAAAAAAAGAAAATAAAACCTGTAGCTTACTAAACAGGTTTGGCCGAAGTGATACTATCTTGTACAACAACAAAGTAAATACCATAAATATCTATGTACTAAATAGCTACTGTCAGTAACAATTTATTACTTGCTGTCATAATTAATAACATAAACATTTATTAGCCTAACTTCTTGTTCAACTAAGTACACAGCCGAAATTTTCTTATATCGTTACTTTCTGCAGAGTTTTACTAGCCATTAAAAAAGGAAAATGACATGCAGATGGAACTGGCCAGATAAAACCTATTGTTAAGTAACTTTAACTTATATTTATGCATCTATATATATTCACTTATAACCTTCAGTTTACCCATTAACACTGAACACAAACTTAAACTAAAAGAAGGAAAAAAAACTGTAAACAAACAAAGAAATAGAAACAGAAAAGAGGAAATAAAGAGGGTTTCAGGAAAGTTTCATTTGCAAGTATCTTCTTCAACACCTTCTGTTCATAGTTTTTGATTGGTGAGTAAACAAAACTAATTTTCAACTTTAGCTTGCATATTTTTCTTACTGATATATGTTGATGAAGTTTAAAACATACTGTTCTGTATATGTTGTTTGCACTGGAAGTTTGCATAATTATTGTTGATCAGTACTTCAGGTTTTGGTATCAGTACTTCAAGTTTTATTCATATAGCTATTTAAATTTTGTATTGTGTAAATTCAAGTTGTTATATGAAAACAAAGCCTGCAAACATGTTTAAGATTTAACAGTATGATATTAATACTGTATTATCCAACTACAGGTAAACAAGAAATCAAAGTTTAAAATTCAGATGTTTAAATTTGAAAATTCAATAACATATTTAGATTTCATACAAGTGATTATGATTTTTAACATAAAAATTATGATTTTTATGCAAAAGTATTAAGAGCAGTTTTGAAATGAAACAAAAATGGGTTTTTGTAAATTTTGGAAGATAGAGTTAACTTTAATTCCTGAAATTTGGAATGAAGTAAGGTTGAAGTCGTATTAATACTAGAAAAATGTCTAATTATTTTTCGAATTCATAGATTTTGAGTTTGAATCATAAATAGGGTTTAAGCCCATATTTTTCAAAGTTCTGTAAACAAATTGATTTCGGCTCCAATAAGAAATCGAGTTGGCCGCGACCTTTGGAGGAGCTAGGTGGAGGTGTAGGCGACGTCTTGGTGAATTTTCATCACCTCTGGTGATGTGTGGGGGCTGCACGCGTGATTGGTTCATCAGTGATGTTTTCGTTTGTTAGGGCTACAGGTCGAATTCTTCACTTCGACTTGTAATTGAATTTTGGGCTTCGAATTCACTTAAGTGGTTCATTTGTGGTGTGTGGGGACTGTAGAGAGTCGCCGCAGGCCAGGTGAGCCACCGTGCACGTGCACGGTGGCGAAGTGGGGTTCGAGGATCAGTGAGTGGTGCGCGTGCTCGAGACATCGGTGAGATCGCTTCGAGTAATTCATGTGTTTTCTCCGAGTCGCGTGCGAGAGTAGCTTCAGATAAGCATTTACAAATTAACTGTTAAAAAAAGAAAAAAGAAAAGAAGAACTGGAGAGAAGAAGAAAGGGGGAGGGAGAGAAACACGGGGAAGGTAGGGGAAAAGCACGAGACTGTCACGAGGAAAAAGGGAAGATGTTTCAGGTCCTTTATCAAGTAAACATACAACAGAATTTTTACTTGAAAATTTAAATTGATAACTTTAAATTTGTTAATTAAAATAAATTATATGTTACAGAACTTTTAAAGCTTAATAACGTTAACTTATTTCTTGGAGTTAATTAATGAAAATTTACTTAAGTGTTTAGTTAGGACTTATGCTATTAAATTGATAATTAAAGTAATTTGTAATAATTAAATAATTAATTCATTTTAATAATTAATAATTAAGAATCAACTAATTATTTGAGTAATTGAGTAATAGTTAATGAATAGAAGTTAATTAATTAAATAATTAAATAAAGGTTAGATAATTTATAAATTACTAATTAATGATTAAGTAATTAATTAATTGATCATTAATCAGCTAATTAATCAGTAATTAATTTACAGAATAAAATAGTTTATTCTTAAGCAAATAATTTAGTTAAGTAAAACCAAACTGTTTGATATGCATTGATAACTCTGTTTGGTTGACTGTAATATCTGTTGATGATATTTCTGTGATATGTTGTGATATATTATGGATATCTGTAAACTGTATATGATTTATCTGATATATCTGTTATGTTAATTTTAATATTTAATTAAACTGTTAAGTTAAATAGACAACTTGGCCCTTAAAATGGCGTTTGGATCCGATGAGACCGGGATCGGAAGAATCAATTTTGATTCTCCGAAAACCACATCGATCCAAATTAAACGATAGGTCGTAACTTATTAAATGGAGATCGAGATGGTGTTTCAGAATGCAAGGGTTATCGTCATTAACTCTGAGGGTGATTCCAAAATGAGTGTAACGAGATAATGCCTTCGGTTTCGTTCGAACCCGGAACGAAATTGTATGGATTGAATGCTTACAACACATCGTCAGGCGAACGATGAGCATTCTAAGTGATATGTTCTTTAAAGGTAATCGTAGCCTCAAGCCTCATCAACCGGGAATGGCTAAAACAGGGGAGATGCATCAAGGTTAGGTGGGTCATGCCCAAGCAGGACAAGATTTTCCCCTGTCTAGATGTCCCTTTTTATTTCGGCTTAGTGGGCAGTTGTTGGCCACAACTGCGGGGTTATCTTGTTCGGGACTGTTCAGTAAGGAATGGTTTTGGCCTTGTGTTGCAAGGGATGAAGGGAGTAATCCTCGGTACGGTGATCTAGGCCCCGTACTGTGACGGGCGGTACCCCAGTAGCCCTGCCATTGTTGGAAATCCATTTACCCTACGAGATCCTACGGTTTTGATTTGTATTACCCACTTTCGTGGCTAGTAGCTGGAATTTAATAGAAGTAACAATTTCGGCTATTTTCTATTTACTTGAAAACCCTAGACACTATTATAATATCACAGAATTTCTTATAAAATGTTTTGGTTAGCGTAAGGTAAAAGCTTACCCGTATTTATTTGTGGGGAGTCTTACGTGATACCTTTATTTTCAAATGGTTTTCAAAGTTAAGCAACTTTAACTTGTTTACTTATACCAGACCCATGTCTGACCCGGAGTTTATATTTTGTGTTTTTCATAAACTCTTGGGTACTCAAATTTTTACGAGTAGCCAAGTGATAGGTATCTAGAAGTGTTGCTTTTCTGGAGGAGCTATTTTGAGAGAAGACCAGACGTATGTATCTATATATGTAGTTCCGCTGTGTAGTTAGTGATGCTGTATTTTGGATGTATGTATGGTCATGTATGTATATGACAGTCCTATTATATGATATTGTACGACTCTGATGTATGTATAACTATATAATAGATATGTGATGTATTATATTTTGTTCCATTCCGCTGTGAGATTCTGATGTTGTTGTTCTTTCTTTCTATTCTTTTCTATTTCTATCCCTTTCTTTCTTAATGATGAAACGTCTTTCTGGGTTTGAGAAAGGCGGGTCGTCACAATTGGTATCAGAGTGCTAGGTAAAGCGTGTACCTAGGCTCTTGTGTTATAGTTCTCTTGAGAGTGCGTATTTGTATTTTCATATTATATATACATACCTATCTAAATTGGTTGAGTTACCTGTTCAGGTGACCGACATGAGTTCAGGAAGAAGAGGCAGAGTTAGGGCCAGTACTTCTACAGATAATGGACGGAGTCAGAATGTTAGTGAGGCTGTCAATCCAGTACCGTCTCAAGTTAGCTTTGCAGCTTTATGCAAGGATTTCAAACATCTTGGAGGCTAACCATTCAAAGGTTCGGAGTCAATAATTGAAGTTCAGGAATGGCTACGCTCTTGTGAACGTATTTTCAAGAGTATGAGATTGTCTGATGAGCGTAAGAGGCATATGGCATCGTGGCAGTTGCAAGGTGGTGCAGCAGCATGGTGGGATTCAACTATTGCAAATATTTCCGAGGATGATATTTCTTGGGATAGATTCAAGGAGTTGTTTGAAGAGAAGTATGTGCCGACGGCAGGGAGAACCCAACTGTATCAGGATTTCCTATATTTGAAGCAAGGTAGTATGTCTATTTCGGAGTACGAAACTAGATTCAACGAACTCTCTTGTTATGGACCAGGACTCATCGATACTCCTCTGAAAAAGAATGAGAAATTTGTGCAAGGATTGAGACCTGAATTCCATGGGAAATTGACAGTGCTTCTGAAGGGATCTTTTGTTGATTTGATTGATATGGCATTGAGATATGAGATTTTGATGAGTAAGAAACCAGGGGCTCCAGTTGCAACTTCAAGTGGGAATTTAACTAATCCGAATAAGCGAAAGTTTGATCCCAAATGGAGGAAGCCGAATAAGAAGAAACCTGGGAATAACAACGGACCCCGAAAGTGCTACATTTGTCATCAGGAAGGGCATTTGGCAAATAAGTGTCCTAGGAAGGGATTCCAGCAGCAACAGCAGCAACCGCACCAGAGTGGCCCAGGATCAGCTATGGTTCAGAAATCATTGTGCTTTAATTGTCATCAGCCAGGGCACATGTTCAAGAACTGTCCACTTCTGCAGAGAGCACCTCAGAATAAAGTTTTTGCTTTGGAAGCCGGACCATCTTCTTCTTCGATGGGCAAAGGAGTATTAGAAGGTACTTTACTTTTAAATGGAAAATATATTAGAGTTTTGTTTGATTCGGGTGCTTCCTTGAGTTTTATTTCTTTGGACTCTGTTGAAAAGTTTTCTCTTACCTCTAGTTTAGTAGATAGTTCTATCTTGGTGTCTAATCCTATAGAGGGGTGATCAAATTAGACTCTATTTGTAAGGACTTGAAGATCTCTTATCTATCCCACAGTTTTTCTTGTGACCCGTATGTGTTGAATTTTAAGGGATTTGATCTTATTTTGGGTATGGAATGGCTGGATAAGTATAAAGCCGTCTTGAATTGTGATGAGAGAACAGTTTCGTTGGAAACTGATCTAGGTAGGATTGCCAGAGTGTCGTGTGATAATTCTGGAATTCACTTAAGCAGTCTTCTGCATGGAATGGAGACATCTGAAGAGATTGTTGAAGACATCGATGTGGTTCAAGATTTTGCTGATGTTTTTGAAGAAGTTAAGTGTTTGCCACCACATCGAGAAATAGAGTTCCGTATTGATTTGATTCCAGGAGCTGTGCCAGTAATTCAACCCAGTAGGAGAATGGCTCCCAGGGAAAGAGAAGAGTTGATTAAGCAGACGCAGGATCTTTTAGAGAAGGGATTGATTAGACCTAGTTTTTCTTGTTGGGGTTCAGCTGCGGTGTTTGTGACCAAATCGGATGGATCACTGAGGTTCTGTGTGGATTATAGAGAATTGAACAAAGTGACTATCCGTAATAAATATCCTCTTCCTCGCATCGATGATCTTTTTGACCAGTTGCATGGTGCTTCTATCTTTTCTCAATTGGATCTAGCTTCAGGTTTCCACCAGTTGAGGGTAGCTGAAGACAGTATTCCCTTGACTGCATTTAGGGGGCCGAATTGTTTCTATGAGTGGTTGGTTATGTTGTTCGGATTAGCCAACGCTCCTGCTTATTTCGTTGACCTCATGAATCGAGTCTTTAGGGATGTATTGAATAAGTTTGTACTGGTATTCATTGATGATATCTTGGTCTATTCCAAATCCGAAGAAGAGTACAGGGAACATTTGAGGATTGTATTGGAGACTCTGTGAAAGAATGTACTGAAGGCGAAGTTTTCGAAGTGTCACTTCTGGAAATCGGAAGTTAAATTCTTAGGGCATATTGTTTCTGGTGAAGGCATTTCTGTAGACCCAGCGAAAGTTGAAACTATTCTTGAGTGGAAACAGCCAGAGACACCGACGGAAGTTCGCAATTTTCTAGGATTGGCTGGCTACTACAGGTGATTTATTAGAGATTATTCCAAGATTTCTTCGCATTTGACTAAGATGACCAGAAAAGGAGCGAAATTCAAGTGGATACCTCAATGTGAAGAAGCTTTTCAGGAATTGAAGATAAGGCTCACTAGTGCACCAGTACTTGTTGTTCCGGATGGGAAGAGCAAATTCGAGGTTTACACTGATGCTTGTATTGTTGGTTTGGGAGCAGTTCTGATGTAGAACGGAAGGGTTATTGCGTATGCTAGTCGACATTTGAAACCCCATGAGAAAAATTATGCTACGCATGATCTTGAATTGCTTGCCATTGTTTTTGCTCTGAAGATTTGGAGACATTATCTTTTAGGAGAGAAATTTGAATTGTTCACGGATCACAAACCGTTGAAATATTTATTCTCTCAAAAAGACCTTGACATGAGACAGCAGCGGTGGGTTGAATTTCTTGCATCCTATGATCTGGATATTCTATACACTCCGGGGAAAGCGAATGTCGTAGCTGATGCTCTCAGTAGGAATGCAGTTTTATCTCTTCTGGAAGTGGTTCCATCTCTTATTGAAAGGATATCAAGCAAGCAAGAATCTGATTAGATGTTGAGGAGGATCATCAAGAGAGTCAGGAAGGGTCAGTGTCCCAGTTTTGAAATTGATGACCAAGGAACACTAAGGATCAACGGGAGAATCTGTGTTCCATACGACAAGGAGTTGAGGCAGGAAGTTTTATCCGAGAGTCATCGCTCCAAATTGAATATTCATCCTGGAATCTCGAAGATGTATAAAGATATGAGGAGAGCTTTCTGGTGGCCGAATATGAAAAAGGATATTGCTAGATTTGTGGACAGTTGTGCCATTTGTCAGCAAGTTAAAGGTGATCAACAGAAATCTTCCGGGTTATTGCAACCTCTGGAAATTCCGAATTGGAAATGGGAAATGATCTCAATGGATTTTATTGATGGTTTACCTAGAACCAGGAAAGGAAAAGACGGTATATGGGTTATTGTAGATCGTTTAACTAAGAGTGCCCATTTTATACCAGTAAAGGCAACCCGTACTGCAGTTTCTTTGGCAAAAATTTTCTTGAAAGAGATAGTTCGATTGCATGGAGTTCCAGTCAGCATAGTAAGTGATCGTGATCCTATTTTCACTAGCAAATTTTGGGAATCTCTGCAATCAGTGATGGGAACAGATTTGAGATTAAGTACAGCCTATCATCCTCAAACGGACGGACAGACAGAGAGGCTGAATTGTATTCTTGAGGATATGCTACGGGCTTGTGTTTTAGATTTTGGAGGATCTTGGGAGGACCATCTCCATTTAGTGGAATTTTCTTATAATAATAGTTATCAAGCAAGTATTAAAATGGCTCCTTATGAAGCTTTATACGGAAGGCCATGTAGATCTCCATCTTGTTGGATTGAATCGAAGGATCGTCTTATGCTCGGACCCAATCTTATTCGTGAAGCTTCTGCGAAGGTTGAGCTTATCAAGAAAAGGATGAAAGCTGCTCAAGATCGTCAGAAGAAATATGCGGATAGAAGACGAAGACCATTGGAATTTGAGATCGGAAACTTGGTTTTTGTTAAAGTTTCCCCAATTAAAGGTGCTATAAGATTCGAAAAGATGGGAAAACTTGCTCCGAGATACATTGGACCATTCCTAGTGTTGGAGAGAATTGGAACTGTGGCCTACAGGATTGAATTACCAGAGCGGATGTCTGGGATTCACAATGTGTTTCATGTATCGCATTTGAGGAAATTTGTTCATGATCCCTCACTGGTTGTAGAACCAGTAATTCAAGAAGATTTGGAAGTGGAACCCAATTTAACTGTGGTCAGAAATCCAGTTCAGATTGTGGACCGAGACGAGAAGCAACTCAGGAACAAAGTGGTGAAACTCGTCAAGGTGCAATGGAGTGAGGATCCCAGAGATTGTACCTGGGAAACTCTCGATAGTTTTAGGAGTGCTTATCCGGATTTATGTTTGGATAATTAGTGATGTTTGTTAGAATAGACTGTTTGTTTGTTTGCTATTGTATGAATGATATGTATGTTCGGATTGCTAATATAAAGGCTTTTGAATTTACTGTTGTTTAAATTTCAGGGACGAAATTCTTTTAAGGGGGGAAGAATGTAATGACCCGGAATTTTGACGATATATTTTAATAAATATTAAATCTAAATTAAATTAAATATAAACTTGTCAATATTTAAATTGATGAGATATTAAATGTTTAACAGTTATGTATGTTTATAAAGGAAATTTTGATTTGAAATTTAAAATTAAATACTTCAAAACCCTTTAAAACAAAATCGGTTCTATTCAATAGAATCAAATCAAAGATTCATTATTTGATATTTGATAAAGTACATATGAATACAATTTTAGTTTTTAAAAATGATAAGTTTTAAAATAAACAAACATGAAATTATTTAACATAAATATGGAAGTGCAAAATTAGTATATAACACAATCATATATTATAAATGTAATCAAAGTAACATAAAAATACAACATATAAATTATAATTTGAAATATATAAATACAAGTATTTTTAGTCAAACAATGATCTTCAACATCCACATTTGTACAACACAACATCCTTAAATCAAATGTTAAAAACATCATTTGAACAAGTAAACAATTTTCATATAAAATATAACTAACAAAATAGATAAAACAAAAATGTTGATAATAAAATCATATCAGGAAGTTTGGAAAAAATATATATATATAACCTGTATATGTAAGTGGAATGATGCAAAGAAACAAGACAAGCTACTTAACAAATGAAAACATTTAGGCATTAGAAACAAAGTTCATTTCAACATAAAACAAGTTATCACTTCATAAAAAAAAAGAAAAAAAGAAAATAAAACCTGTAGCTTACTAAACAGGTTTGGCCGAAGTGATACTATCTTGTACAACAACAAAATACCATAAGTATCTATGTACTAAATAGCTACTGTCAGTAACAATTTATTACTTGCTGTCATAATTAATAACATAAACATTTATTAGCCTAACTTCTTGTTTAACTAAGTACACAGCCGAAATTTTCTTATATCGTTACTTTCTGCAGAATTTTACTAGCCATTAAAAAAGGAAAATGACATGCAGATGGAACTGGCCAGATAAAACCTATTGTTAAGTAACTTTAACTTATATTTATGCATCTATATATATTCACTTATAACCTTCAGTTTACCCATTAACACTGAACACAAACTTAAACTAAAAGAAGAAAAAAAAAACTGTAAACAAACAAAGAAATAGAAACAGAAAAGAGGAAATAAAGAGGGTTTCAGGAAAGTTTCATTTGCAAGTATCTTCTTCAACACCTTCTGTTCATAGTTTTCGATTGGTGAGTAAACAAAACTAATTTTCAACTTTAGCTTGCATATTTTTCTTACTGATATATGTTGATGAAGTTTAAAACATACTGTTCTGTATATGTTGTTTGCACTGGAAGTTTGCATAATTATTGTTGATCAGTACTTCAAGTTTTGGTATCAGTACTTCGAGTTTTATTCATATAGCTATTTAAATTTTGTATTGTGTAAATTCAAGTTGTTATATGAAAACAAAGCCTGCAAACATGTTTAAGATTTAACAATATGATATTAATACTGAATTATCCAACTACAGGTAAACAAGAAATCAAAGTTTAAAACTCAGATGTTTAAATTTGTAAATTCAATAACATATTTAGATTTCATACAAGTGATTATGATTTTTAACATAAAAATTATGATTTTTATGCAAAAGTATTAACAGCAGTTTTGAAATGAAACAAAAATGGGTTTTTGTAAATTTTGGAAGATAGAGTTAACTTTAATTCCTGAAATTTGGAATGAAGTAAGGTTGAAGTCGTATTAATACTAGAAAAATGTCTAATTATTTTTCGAATTCATAGATTTTGAGTTTGAATCATAAATAGGGTTTAAGCCCATATTTTTCAAAGTTCTGTAAACAAATTGATTTCGGCTCCAATAAGAAATCGAGTTGGTCGCGACCTTTGGAGGAGCTAGGTGGAGGTGTAGGCGACGTATTGGTGAATTTTCATCACCTCTGTTGATGTGTGGGGACTGCACGCGTGATTGGTTCATCAGTGATGTTTTCGTTTGTTAGAGCTACAGGTCGAATTCTTCATTTCGACTTGTAATTGAATTTTGGGCTTAGAATTCACTTAAGTGGTTCATTTATGGTGTGTGGGGACTGTAGAGAGTCGCCGCAGGCCAGGTGAGCCACCGTGCACGTGCACGGTGGCGAAGTGGGGTTCAAGGATCAGTGAGTGGTGCGCGTGCTCGAGACATTGGTGAGATCGCTTCGAGTAATTCATGTGTTTTCTCCGAGTCGTGTGCGAGAGTAGCTTCAGATAAGTGTTTACAACTTAACTGTTAAAAAAAAAGAAGAAGAAGAACTGGAGAGAAGAAGAAAGGGGGAGGGAGAGAAACACAGGGAAGGTAGGGGAAAAGCACCAGACTGTCACGAGGAAAAAGGGAAGATGTTTTGGGTCCTTTATCAAGTAAACATACAGTAGAATTTTTACTTGAAAATTTAAATTGATAACTTTAAATTTGTTAATTAAAATAAATTATATGTTACAGAACTTTTAGAGCTTAATAACGTTAACTTATTTCTGGGAGTTAATTAATGAAAATTTACTTAAGTGTTTAATTAAGACTTATGCTATTAAATTGATAATTAAAGTAATTTGTAATAATTAAATAATTAATTCATTTTAATAATTAATAATTAAGAATCAACTAATTATTTGAGTAATTGAGTAATAGTTAATGAATAGAAGCTAATTAATTAAATAATTAAATAAAGGTTAGATAATTTATAAATTACTAATTAATGATTAACTAATTAATTAATTGATCATTAATCAGCTAATTAATCAGTAATTAATTTACAGAATAAAATAGTTTATTCTTAAGCAAATAATTTAGTTAAGTAAAACCAAACTGTTTGATATGCATTGATAACTCTGTTTGGTTGACTGTAATATCTGTTGATGATATTTCTGTGATATGTTGTGATATATTATGGATATCTGTAAACTGTATATGATTTATCTGATATATCTGTTATGTTAATTTCTAATATTTAATTAAACTGTTAAGTTAAATAGACAACTTGGCCCTTAAAATGGCGTTTGGATCCGATGAGACCGGGTTCGGAAGAATCAATTTTGATTCTCCAAAAACCGCATCGATCCAAATTAAACAATAGGTCGTAACTTATTAAATGGAGATCGAGATGGTGTTTCAGAATGCAAGGGTTATCGTCGTTAACTCTGAGGGTGATTCCAAAATGAGTGTAACGAGATAATGCCTTCGGTTTCGTTCGAACCCAGAACGAACTTGTATGGATTGAATGCTTACAACACATCGTCAGGCGGACGATGAGCATTCTAAGTGATATGTTCTTTAAAGGTAATCATAGCCTCAAGCCTCATCAACCGGGAATGGCTAAAACAGGGGAGATGCAGCAAGGTTAGGTGGGTCATGCCCAAGCAGGACAAGATTTTCCCCTGTCTAGATGTCCCTTTTTATTTCGGCTTAGTGGGCAGTTGTTGGCCACAACTGCGGGGTTATCTTATTCGGGACTGTTCAGTAAGGAATGGTTCCGGCCTTGTGTTGCAGGGGATGAAGGGAGTAATCCTCGGTACGGTGATCTAGGCCCCGTACTGTGACGGGCGGTACCCCAGTAGCCCTGCCATTGTTGGAAATCCATTTACCCTACGAGATCCTACGGTTTTGATTTGTATTACCCACTTTCGTGGCTAGTAGCTGGAATTTAATAGATGTAACAATTTCGGCTATTTTCTATTTACTTGAAAACCCTAGACACTATTATAATATCACAGAATTTCTTATAAAATGTTTTGGTTAGCGTAAGGTAAAAACTTACTCGTATTTATTTGTGGGGAGTCTTACGTGATACCTTTATTTTCAAATGGTTTTCAAAGTTAAGCAACTTTAACCTGTTTACTCATACCAGACCCATGTCTGACCCGGAGTTTATATTTTGTGTTTTTCATAAACTCTTGGGTACTCAAATTTTTACGAGTAGCCAAGTGATAGGTATCTAGAAGTGTTGCTTTTCTGGAGGAGCTATTTTGAGAGAAGACCAGACGTATGTATCTATATATGTAGTTCCGCTGTGTAGTTAGTGATGCTGTATTTTGGATGTATGTATGGTCATGTATGTATATGACAGTCCTATTATATGATATTGTACGACTCTGATGTATGTATAACTATATAATAAATATGTGATGTATTATATTTTGTTCCATTCCGCTGTGAGATTCTGATGTTGTTGTTCTTTCTTTCTATTCTTTTCTATTTCTATTCCTTTCTTTCTTAATGATGAAACGTCTTTCTGGGTTTGAGAAAGGCGGGTCGTCACGGCCTATCACAAATGGGAGAATAAAGCTCACCAACACGTGTATCACAAACGGAACGCCAATTCCATGGTTGCTAACCATCACAAATTGAGCCGAAGTTCCACAAACGGCCCGAAGACCATGGGTTGCTACCCCACCAATTTGAGTCGAAACTCCACAAAACGGGGTTTAGTCTCACTCGCAGACAAAGAGACATCGCACATTGCTAGTCCAAATCACAAAGATGATCGTCATGATCAACGAGAAGTGTCAATTACAGTAAGCTAGTAAATATATGAGCTTAGCTTCATGTCCCATAACCACTAGCTTAACTCAAATATTTACAAACAAATTGTAGATCTCCACTAGAAAATTGTCACAAGAGATTCAATCGAACAAGTCCAAGAATTAACCGACGAAGTAAACGCAAGCGTTTCATACCACTCGTTTTACTAAGTCGTTTAATTAGATTTCTCATACAAGTGAGGTAAAGGTTTGTATATACTAATAGATTGGAAATCGGTTTAAGAAACGAGCTTTGTACTAAAATAGAGTTGAAATCATTCGAAGAAAGAGTTTTGATATTTACTACTAGTCTGGAAACCTTTATATTTTTAAAGTGACAAATCACGAAGAAGATTGTAGGAACAATCAATCACTAAAATTCACATACGAAGATGTGAATAAAAATCCAACGAAACCGATAAAGAATCCATCAAAATGGATATTCAAAAATCCCTAAAAAGGAGTCATCAAAGTCATAACAAATGATAACAACACATAGGAAACAACACGAATTGATTAAAGTTGGAAATTCAAACAACTAGGCGAAATAGGCAAAAATGCACCAGGTCGGTCGGCCGGCTACAAAGCTCGGTCGACCGGACCCTGTTCTCAAAATTCCTTGGGAAGCAGGTCGGTCGGCCGAACCCTGTACTCGGTCGACCGAACCTTAAACAGAGAAGTGCTTATGCACTTGGCAGCAGGTCGGTCGGCCGGCAGTAGGGCTCGGTCGACCGTACCTGTTGCCAGTCCCTTCCCAGTCCATCCAATTGAGGTCCAACCTCGACCAAATTGCATTCTCTCGAGCAACGACACTAAGGGATTATGCCAATCAACTACCCGGCCCTATATGCTCCTCGATGCATCACCAAAAACATGTTCAAACATCAAAGTTAGGATTTTTAACGAATTGAACTCAAAACACCAAAAATTGGAATATTCTCCAAATCAATCCAAACCAAAAGCAAATGCACACGAATAAGGGTTAGGAATTCATACCTAACATTCGAAGATAAATATAAGCATAGATGTGAGATAAAAATCTCACCTTTGAACCCAAACGATTGAAGAAGAAGCTTGAAAGCAAAGGAGAATCGACCACTCTTCAAATTCAACTCAAGAAGCCTCAATCTAAGCTTAAAAGAGAAATATTTCCTAAATTAGGTTTAGGAAATTTCTGAAATCAAAGAGAGAATGAGTTGGAGAAGTAGAAGAAAGAGCTTACTAATGGGTTCACTTGAGTTTGGAGCAAGAAGAGGGATTTGCTAATGGAAACTAGGGCTTAGGATTTCCTAATTCTTTTTCTCTTCCCCCATTTTTGATGAAGCTAGAATGTATTAGGAAATTATGAAGTAATGAAGAGGAGAGGAGATTGGAACTAAGCTAGTAAGTGGGGTTATTGGGCTCAGCCCAAACAAAAGCCCTAAGTAAAAAGTAGCAAAAATCAACTTTCTCCAAACCTATCGAAGCTTATACTCAAAAAGGTCGCAAACGGCATTTTATACTCAATGGGAGTGGTCCCGAGTCCTAATTCGATCGTACGCAAAAAGTAGCTTTTCGGACTAAATTCCGAGTATCGATAAAATATTTAAATATAAAAATCGACAAATATGCGGGTTGTTACATTAGAATTAGAAAATATGTTTTATTTATTAAATTTAAAACAAAGCTAATCTACTTACAATATAAACCATATATTTATATTATAAATAGAAACTAATTTATTATTTCTAAAAGATAAAATAACCAGTTAAATATTTATTGAAGAAGATTATTAAATCAATTTGAATTATTATCCACCAAATTATTAATATCAATTTAATTTTAATACAGATTATTAAATTGATATTGTTAAAAATTCTGGGATATTACAATCCTTCATCCTTAAAAGAATTTCGTCCCTGAAATTTAAAACAAAGGTAATTTAATAATCTCATTAAAGATTTTAATTTTAAACACAAGCATATATCAAACATATGCTAACAACCAATTCATCCAATCAAACAAATCTAACTATCCAGACAAAATTCTGGATAGAATCTCCTCGAGTTTCCCCAGTTGTAAACACCGGGATACTCGCCCTACATAATCCAAACAATCAATACTACTAAGCTATAGAGCTCCTATTCTTGTATATCTACAATACTGGACATATCAGACTACAGACGAGTCTGACTCACAACTAAAATTCCAGAACTGCTGGTTCCACAACCAGAGATAGATCATATACGTACTCCCTCAAAGATACGTGAAACACATCGAATCCCAGTTATCCAAACTGGCAATTCAATCATGTAGATCAATCACTTAACCTCCAAGATCACAGAAAAGATCCAAAACACTCAGAGCTAGCTTCCCAGACTTACCCAATCTTATAGCTCCTTTTCGATCAGAGAAAACTTATCCAAAATCAAATCTCTGACATCAGAATCCAAATTCCTCCGTCTCTTATCCACAGAAATCTTCGGATGATCCTGGGCTGCCTACAACCTTCCTGATCAGCTCAACCTTCGCTGATGCCTTTAGAAACAAACAAAACCAATAAAATCAACAAAATGATCTCCTCAAGATCACCTAAACCAAGAACTCAAACTCTACTCCTCAATCATCAGAAGACAACAACTTCTCTTATCCGGAAAAGAAAAGCAGATGCACTCCCAAACTGCTTCCGCTGCATAACTCTGATCTGAAGTAGAAAAGAATGCTGATGAGCACAACTCGACAACACATCCCAGAAATATGGTTCATCAGATCCATAAGAAAAATCTCAGAAGTTTCTCTAAAACTCTGAGCTGCTACACCAACTCAATCTCATGGAACCATCCTTCTGGTAAACTGAACCACCGGTACCACTCCTAGAATCCCAGTCGATAAGGAAACTAAATCTCCAGATGCGAACAAAACTCTGACTCTCTGAAGACATCCGGAAAATTCTGATAACCCAAAAGAACACTCAAACAATTGCAAGCCACTTTTGCGATCAATCCAAACCAAATCCAAGGAAAACTGTTCTCCCTTTACCAAATAGAACAGCTTACACTTATCTAGCCAACCCATCGAAGAAACGGGCCTACTCATCTGCTTCTGAACTCCACTTTAGAAAAACTACTAATCCAGAAGATCTCCTACCGGCACTGAACACTCCGAGCTGCACTGCTGTCACAGATGCCAAAGACTCCCTAACCCAAAGTTCGACGAGGAACTCGGATTCAAATCAAACAGAAACACCAGCTGAACACAGCCACAACACCGAAGCAGACTCACCTCCTTAAACTTGTTCCAAAGAAAACATCTTCGAAAATATCCATAGTCACTGCATCTCATCACGCAGCTACTACTTCCAGAGGTATCAAAATACCATCACTCACTTCTGCCAACTAACGGAACCAATCTCTACTCATCCAAACTTCAAAAATAGACTCTGAACCTTTGTGACGACCCGATATTTTAGCTGTATTATTTTAATAAATACTAAATCCAATTAAATAAAATGTAAACTGATCATTTTGAAATGAATAAATCTGCTAGAAATAATTTATATAGATTTGTATTTTGAAAAGAAAATTTGATTTGTAAATTTCAATTAAATCTCTTAATAATATTTATAATAAATTTATCTTACATAATTGAATTAAAATGCTATCTTATTAACATTGAATGTTAAATAAATATATATGAATGATAATGTTTGTAATAAACTCAAAGTCTATCCATATAAAATATAAATATTGAATGTAAGTAAAACTTATTTATAGTTGAAATACAAATAGAAATGAAAATAAAAGAAAACAAGGATTAAGTAATTTGTGGTGTACATACAACATACAAATAGGATTAAAATGAATAAGCAAGTATACCACATAACCAGGAAAATTGTAAGAACAAAAGTATAAAATAAACCAAAGTGGATATATGTATATGTGAAAGCTAGAAGTAATTCCAGAGAAAACAAACATCTCTGAAACAATGACTGGTAAATTATACTTGTACAAATTTATAACAAAGATAATAACAAATTTGATGTGTAGTCATGTATGCAAGAAGAAGACAAATCTATTTACATATTCAAATTTTCTTTGTTCTCAAATGCAAAAGAGATAAGTTATTCACAACACAAATGCAAAATATCTTGTACATTAAAAAGAAAATATATGCATATACTTATCAAATGAAATAATATGTTAACTGGTAAGGGAACATTGCATTTAATACAAATCATCTCAGCCTCCTTAGCTGGCAAAGGAAGACAACAATTTTTATAAACAAGTATTGAAACATGAAATAAAGACAATTGTAATTAATGTTAGCACACAAAACATACCATATAATATCATTTCAGCCGTAGCAATATGAGCTTAGCCACCAAAACAAGAAAGGAAAGAAAAAAAAAGATCTCCGACCATTTGTACCAGTAATACAAAGCCTGTGTATTTGTTTATATATACATATATATCAATTTTTCTTGCTCCATTTTGTTCATCCAAACTGAGCAAATCAGAAGTATTATCCAAACTTAAAACAACCACTAAACAACTCAACTTAAGTTTACAATTCAACATAAATAAGCAAGGAGATTTAAGAAGGTCGGGCTATTAGCTTTTCAAAACCAGACAATTGCCCTCTGTTCAACCGTTAACAGGTGAGTAAACTACATTCTTTAAATATTAATCTGATGCATAGTCTTTTGGGTGATATGTGAATATAAGTTTGCATGAATAAATTCATATGTTAATGAATATTAAGTGGAAGAATATGTGCATATCTGCTTATATTTAAACATATATGACTCTGTTAATTATACAGCAGTTTTTTTCAAGCTCCACTCAAACATATTAACAGTGAGAAAACTAAATATTTAAAAAAAAAATTAAGTTGGGTAATTAGTTGAAGTAATCTTGTGTTTACTATATATAGTAAGTATGTTGTTCTAAGATATTATCTTGAAGCTTAAATTTGTGATGTTCTTCAGTTTTTTTTAAAAGAAAATCCTGAGCAAAGAAACAAACTTATATATATCTTTATATATAACTTCTTAAGTTCATAATTTATAACCAAATAGGTTGTTTAAAACTTAAGCTATAACCTGGAAGTGAATTCAAGCAAGACAGTAAATTTTAGAAACTGTTTATACATGTTTTGAAGTAAGAAAGGAATCAAAAGCTAAAATTAGAATGTTTTAGTTTGAAGATTTGATCTCATATCTTGATGTAACATACAGAATTAGGATTTTTCAAATAAAAACGAGGATTTTAAGATCATTATTGGAGGTACAGATTGAATATGAATAAAAGTTACATCTTTGACAACATCTGATGATTTGATTTATTTTAATAGTTGAAATTTCTTATGATGCATGTTTGAAGATGTATCAATATAGGAAAAATGCTAAAGAAAATTTCTAATGCAAGGATTAGTTGGGTGAATCGAAAGTAGGGTTTGGTTCGAGTTATATTTTGCGTTCAGTAAAATGTAATTTTTATCGTCGTGATTTGATCGAGTTTCTCGCAGTTCTGGGAGGTGGTAGAGAAGAGAAGGGCCGTGACGTGGACGGAGTTTCATCCCCTCCAACGGTCAGTGATGGAAGAACGTGGAGTTTTTCTGAAGGAAGTTCGAGTTCTTGGTTCAAGTTCAGGCGAATTTTCGAATTCGAATTTTTTCCGAACTACTGGGTCTTGATTTCGAGTCGAGGGTCGGATTGGGGTTTGTAGGAGGCGGTGAGAGTTGCCGGAGGGTCGGCGAACCACCATGCACATGCACGGTGGCGTGAATGTCGGTAACTTTTGGTTGGTGGATGACGCGAGTTATTACTCGATGGAACAGTGGGATTGCTTCGGGTACCTGGTGCGTGAGTGGGTTTGTGTGCTGCCGTTTATAATTAAACTTAACAAAACAAAAATATAAAAGAAAAAAGGAGGGGAAGAAGAAGAAGTACACGAGAGAATAAGAGAGAGGACTCAGGAATATGGGTGAGGAACTCGAAGTGCTATTCGAGCAAAGCCGGGGAAGTCTCGGGTTTTCTAACTGAGGTATTGCATTATAAAGATGAAGTTAACTGAAGTTGTTTCAATAGATTTTAGGCACTGTAAACTTAACAAAGGTTTAATAGTAAGTTAAGATTTTAATTCAAGTTCTAAACTATCTTAGTTAATGCTTAATGATGATTTTAGTTCTTAATTAATATTTTAATTAAGTAATTACCTTAAGTTAAGCGTAAAGATTTTAACATTTAAGATTTGTAGTTAATAAAAATTTGATTTTCAAAGTTTAAGAAGATTTCTTTTAAAATGTTAGTTAAGATGACTAATTATTCAATTAATTATTTTAGAAAGTAATTAAGAATAATCAAATTACAATTGTGATAGGGTTTGGATTAATTAATGATTAATTGATAAATAAATTTGTAAGTAACTACTTAAAGTAAATTAGCGAATGATTAATAGTTAAGTAATTAAGTAATTTAATTAACTAATGACTAATGACTAATCAACTGGTAATTAAGAAATACTTAATTTGTATTTAGGTTGTGTTAATCAATAACTAAGGTTTATTAATTAATGGTTAAAAGACTAATTAATCTGCAATTAAGATTTATCAATTGGGTTTAAGGGTAATTAAGGGATGGATTACCCGCTTGAAATTAATTTGTAAATTAATTAAAGGTAATCTCTTGGAGGTTAATTAAATATAAATACTTGAGGAGATTTAGTGAGGTAATTCATAATTACAGGGTGTAATAAATTGAAATGAATTACTTATAGGAAGTAATTAAAAGGTAATTACTTAGTAGAAGTAATTAAGGATAAATTACTTGGTGTAATTAATCAAAAAGGATTAATAATTAAGTAAG
The DNA here is from genome assembly GCA_030765085.1 of Allium cepa. Taxonomy (NCBI): domain Eukaryota; kingdom Viridiplantae; phylum Streptophyta; class Magnoliopsida; order Asparagales; family Amaryllidaceae; genus Allium; species Allium cepa. The sequence goes on along the minus strand of CM060937.1, from coordinate 757,590,975 downwards.
GGGGTTAATTACTTAAGTAAGAAATTACAGAGGGGTAATTACTGTTCATGAGCAATTGGAGTTGATTAATGGATGCAATTAATTAAGGATAATCGTTCATGGAATGTGGTTAAGTATAATAACTTAATGCAAGTAATTAGATAATGGTAATGTGATTCTTTATTAATGATGAATTGTTGAGTAAAGGTGACATCTTTTGTTTAAAATTGAATTGCATTTCACTTGAATAACGTGTGTTAAGATGAACTGAATTCGAAGAGACCGGAGTCGGGCATTGGATAATACCCGAAACCACTTTGATTCTTTACAAATTGATACGTAGAATTAATAGGTTGTAATGGAATGATTTAAGTGAATTGGACCAGATAATCTAAGTTCTGGCACTTAGGAATTGACGTGTGAAATAACTGATGTCTATAGCAACTTGTAAAGTTGTAGATTGATATACGTACCCCAGGTTTATATGAGTTGTATACTTTTGTACTACATGTTAGATGGGTTTACTCACGCTGGTTTCCAGCCTGACCCGGGTGTTACTTTGGTGTAATGCTCGGGTCAGACCGAGTATTATAGATTTTCAGGTAGGTACGTACGTTCTGGAGCTCAAAAGGAAAGCTGGATGGCAAGAGCGTATAGATATTTCCGCTGTATATATATATTCTGAGACATACTTGTTTGTGTATGTTCAGTGACTGTCTATATATGTGAAACCCTGATGTAAGTTAAAATGTAATCGACAGATATAGTATTCTTTTGGAAACTGTTGTTATTTATTATTATATTTTATCCGCTGTGAATGTGAGATGTTTGGTGTTTTTGTTCTTCTTCTTCTATCTCTTTCTTCTTTTCATAACTATCTGGAATTTTCGGCTTCCAAAATTTCGGGTCGTTACAGTTGGTATCAGAGCTGAAAGGTTAAGCGAGAACCTTGGCTCTGGTGGGAATTACTCATTTAATAGAGTCCAAAGTACTCTAGAATGAGTTGAGTGTATATATATGAGCGCGTACTTGTTATTTTCTTATACAAAGGTTTTAAATGATTTTATATAAAAATATATTTTGATATATAAAGGAATATTTCATTCTAATAAATATTAAGGCGATTGGATGTTAAATTATTAAAAGTAAAATTAAGAAGTAATATAATACAACCAAACTAAAATTAAATAAAGATAAGTTTAAAATGGATTCAAACTGAAGTTGAAGTCTTGAATTGGAATTAAATTAAGTAGAAATAGAAATACAACCGAATTAAAATTTAATTGATTTAAAATAAAATTCTAAATCTGGTCCCGGAATTTGAAAATTTTGTTTCAAAGTAATGAAAAATAATAAATAAGTATTATTTGGATAACTGAGACTTGATGCAAACAATGGGTTGTTTGAAAATTTATTTGAATTTAAAACCAAGGGTGGTTTAAATTTTTTAAAACATGGCTGGGAGGGCCAAGGAATAAATATGTAAATATGTAAGGATATACATGATATCAAAGATATTTTGAAATAAACTCTAAGTGGTGGAGTTTTAATTTTCCCTGAAGTGTGATGTAAAACCCTGAGCTATATAAGTTGTGAACTTATAAGCGGGAAAGAATTTTGAAGTTGAAGCGGGAATTCAAATTTAGTAAGGTTGATTGGATTAAGTAAATTGGAATTTAACTTTGGAAAAGTTAAATAAATGTAGAAAAGCAACCATAATTGGAAATTTCGAGATGAAATTGCAATTTAACTTGGAAGGTTAAATGGTTGATTTGAATTGGGAATTTGTGTGATCTCGAAAGGGCTTGAGATCTAAAAATTTAAAATAGATGGACGTTTTAAAATAAATTGGATGATATCATCCTATTGTAAATAAAAATCTTTAAATTGAGAATGGAATTGTATAAATAAAATAAAATAAGTTTGAATAATTGAATTGTAAAATAAACTTGTTTAAGAACTGGCTTCAAATTGGAAGATTAAATTTAATAATAAATTAAAATTTTAAAATAAAATTGTATTGAACCTTGAAATACATAAGTAAAAAAAAATTAAAATGGGGATTTTGAGAAATTGGGCTCATAAATTAAAATGATTCAACACTTTGATTTAAAAGTTAATTTGGTTTAAAGAGTTAAACCAACCTTTGAGAATTTAACTCGAATTTCTATAATTCGAGAAAGTTTAAATTCAAGATTGAATTGAATTAGTTCAAAATTGAATTGGTTTGAAGTAATTGGATTGGTGATTGAAGATGTATAAGTTTAAAAAAAAAATTAATCGAAAATTGGATTGGATTCTGAAATTAAATTGATAATAATTCAAATTGATTGGAATAATAGGAAATTATAATTAAAATCGAACAGGATTAAAATCAACTAGAATTTGATTTAAATTAGGGATGGAATCAAGATTGATTCAACTTGAATTGGGGATTAATCAAGTCCAATGAAATTTGGAGTTATTTGAATTGGAATTGGGTCAATTTAAATGGAGATTTAAATTGAATTGTTGGGAAAGTGAACAGTTGGCTCTTGACTATTTTCATTATAAATTGTTTTGATATAAATTTATTTTTCTAAGCTATTAAATATATATACAACTTTTCTTTCTTACAGCCAAATTACTTTATACTTGGTTTACAATTATTTTTGGAGCTATTTAACCATTTTTCAACGGTTTTCTAAACTAATTACTATTTTTCAACTATTTCACAAACTAATTTCTATTTTACAACTATTTGGCAATTATTTCAAAATTTCTAAAACTATTTAACTATTTTCAACTATTCTATAATTAGTTAATTATTTTAAAGCTATTTTACAAAGTATTAATTATTTTTCGACTACTTATCTATTTTTTTAAAATAAAATTTCAAGCTATTTTCTAAATAAAAACTGGTCGGAGTTCAAACTGTTATGGATTTAGTACCCAACCGAGATAAGAATTGAAGTGATAATCCAAACGGGAATTAAGGTAAATGTGAATAAGTGAATGAAATTTAAGTGAATATGAATGGAAGAGAAATTGATTTTGGCCAATGATCAATGAAAATAAATACGTAGGATGTACGTATATTATTCTATTCGCATAGTGATTTGATCCAGATTCGATCATAGAATTTCGAGGTAGTTTATCGATCGAGTTGGGATTTTTCACTCGATTTTCGACGGCGAACCTCGATATGGATTGTTGATTGGTTCTAGATATTCTCTATCATGGTTATAGCTATGCAAAGAGAATAACAGTTTCTGATCAAGGAACCAGATCAGTGTCCGCACTAGGAAGTCGGGTGGACGATACTAGCTCGGAAGTGAAATTGTGTGAACGAGTGAGCGATCAGATTGGTATAACGTACGAATGATCTGTGTACATCGTACGGATTTGAATAAATTGATTTTGAAAGGAGTAATCAAATTTGGATATCTGATTTTGAGTAAGCAAAGTAAATATCTTTGTTTTTGTAAGATGAAACTCCATTTGTTAAATCTTTTGCCAGAGGGAAAAGATTTTTGAAGGTGTTTGAAGTATAAAAGGAGTTTTATACAAGTTTGAAAAGATCCAAAGTTTTAAAAATTATATATATCTATATGTATATATATATAAAGGATCTTATGAGGATTTTGGAAAAGGTTTTGAGAACCTTTGGATTTGGAAAGGCTTTTGATTTTTGGATAAAATCGATATTGGAATTTGGAAAACCTGGTTTGAGAATTTATCGGTTTTGGGATAATCGATTTTGTGTAAAGGAGCCTTGTATGAGACCATACTAGGTGTATGATTTGAAGATACTATACGTGTATAGTATATAATGTTTTGATGATGGCTCTGGGGAAAAAGGCGCTCCCTTGAAATGAACTTCTCAGGAGTGCCACCGGGTGGTGCTGCCTTGTGCCCCAAGGGGGGGTTCTAAAGTTGATCCTATGAGGAGTTCGAACAAAACTAGTTCTTGGGGATTATGAGTAGTGTATATCATAGCAAAAGTCGTGTGTGCCGCTCAGAGCCAACGGTCTGCGTTTGATTTTATATCGGCAGACTACGACCTATGTTGGAGTGGAGAAGTTCCATTTCGACAGCAAAGATCAGAGGCTGCGGAGAGCCTGCAGTTGCATGGACTTTTGCTGTGACGGCAACGTAATCCTGGATGTAACTGTGATCTGTTGTGTGGGATCTATGGCGTAATTGGGAGGCCGCGGAGAGCCTGCAGTTGCATGGACTTTTTTTGTGACGGCAACGTAACCCTGGATGTAACTGTGACCATGGATGGGGTGATGATTTCCAAAGCATTCTCACCAAAGATATTTCCTCTATTTTCAAAAATTGTTTTTTATATTTTCAATAAAATTATTTTCTAAGTATTTTCACTTGATGTTAAAAACGGGTTTACCAAGTACTTATAGATTTTCAGTCCTACGCCTGTTCAACGTATGACTGAATTTCTGTGAGAACAAGGATAGACTGGTTGAGACATCGAGTTATAAAAGTAGTATTATAAAAACCATTTTAGATATGTTATATAGATTTTAAGAGTAGTTTAAAAATGATCAAAGAAAAATTATTTGATTTTAAACATTCAAATAAATCTGACTTCGTTTCTTTTCGAGGACGAAAAGATTCGAAAGGGGGAGGAATGTGACGACCCGATATTTTAGCGGTATTATTTTAATAAATACTTAATCCAATTAAATAAAATGTAAACTGATCATTTTGAAATGAATAAATCTGCTAGAAATAATTTACATAGATTTGTATTTTGAAAATTAAAATTTGATTTGTAAATTTCAATTAAATCTCTTAATAATATTTATAATAAATTTATCTTACATAATTGAATTAAAATGCTATTTTATTAACATTAAATGTTAAATAAATATATATGAATGATAATGTTTGTAATAAACTCAAAGTCTATCCATATAAAATATAAATATTGAATGTAAGTAAAACTTATTGATTGTTGAAATACAAATAGAAATGAAAATAAAAGAAAACAAGGATTAAGTAATTTGTGGTGTACATACAACATACAAATACGATTAAAATGAATAAGCAAGTATATCACATAACCAGGAAATTTGTAAGAACAAAAGTATAAAATAAACCAAAGTGGATATATGTATATGTGAAAGCTAGAAGTAATTCCAGAGAAAACAAACATCTCTAAAACAATGACTGGTAAATTATACTTGTACAAATTTATAACAAAGATAATAACAAATTTGCTGTGTAATCATGTATGCAAGAAGAAGACAAATCTATTTACATATTCAAATTTTCTTTGTTCTCAAATGCAAAAGAGATAAGTTATTCACAACACAAATGCAAAATATCTTGTACATTAAAAAGAAAATATATGCATATACTTATCAAATGAAATAATATGTTAACTGGTAAGGGAACATTGCATTTAATACAAATCATCTCAGCCTCCTTAGCTTGCAAAGGAAGACAACAATTTTTATAAACAAGTATTGAAACATGAAATAAAGACAATTGTAACTAATGTTAGCACACAAAGCATACCATACAATATCATTTCAGCCGTAGTAATATGAGCTTAGCCACCAAAACAAGAAAGGAAAAGAAGAAAAAAAAGATCTCTGACCATTTGTACCAGTAATACAAAGCCTGTGTATTTGTTTATATATATATATATATATATATATATATATATATCAATTTTTCTTACTCTATTTTGTTCATCCAAACTGAAATCAGAAGTATTATCCAAACTTAAAACAACCACTAAATAACTCAACTTAAGTTTGCAATTCAACATAAATAAGCAAGGAGATTTAAGAAGGTCGGGCTGTTAGCTTTTCAAAACCAGACAATTGCCCTCTGTTCATCCGTTAACAGGTGAGTAAACTACATTCTTTAAATATTAATCTGATGCATAGTCTTTTGGGTGATATGTGAAGTTTGCATGAATAAATTCATATGTTAATGAATATTAAGTGGAAGAATATGTGCATATCTGCTTATATTTAAACATAATGCCTCTGTTAATTATACAACAGTTTTTTTCAAGCTCTACTCAGACATATTAGCAGTAAGAAAACTAAATATATTTTTTTTTTAAATAAATTAAGTTGGGTAATTAGTTGAAGTAATCTTGTGTTTACTATATATAATAAGTATGTTGTTCTAAGATATTATCTTGAAGCTTAAATTTGTGATGTTCTTCAGTTTTTTTTTAAAAGAAAATCCTAAGCAAAGAAACAAACTTATATATATCTTTATATATAACTTCTTAAGTTCATAATTTATAACCAAATAGGTTGTTTAAAACTTAAGCTATAACCTGGAAGTGAATTCAAGCAAGACACTAAATTTTAGAAACTGTTTATACAGGTTTTAAAGTAAGAAAGGAATCAAAAAGCTAAAATTAGAATGTTTTAGTTTGAAGATTTGATCTCATATCTTGATGTAACATACAAAATTAGGATTTTTCAAATAAAAACGAGGATTTTTAGATCATTATTGGAGGTACAGATTGAATCTGAATAAAAGTTACATCTTTGACAACATCTGATGATTTGATTTATTTTAATAGTTGAAATTTCTTATGATGCAAGTTTGAAGATGTATCAATATAGGAAAAATGCTAAAGAAAATTTCTAATGCAAGGATTAGTTGGGTGAATCGAAAGTAGGGTTTGGTTCGAGTTATATTTTGCGTTCTGTAAAATGTAATTTTTGTCGCCGTGATTTGATCGAGTTTCTCGGGTTCTGGGAGGTGGTAGAGAAGAAAAGGACCGTGACGTGGACGGAGTTTCATTCCCTCCAGCGGTCAGTGATGGAAGAACGTGGAGTTTTTTTGAAGGAAGATCGAGTTCTTGGATCAAGTTTTAGGCGAATTTTCGAATTCGAATTTTTTCTGAACTACTGGGTCTTGATTTCGAGTCGAGGGTCGAATTAGGGTTTTTAGGAGGCGGTGAGAGTTGCCGGAGGGTCGGTGAACCATCGTGCACATGCACGGTGGCGTGAATGTCAGTAACTTCCGGTTGGTGGATGACGCGAGTTATTACTCGATGGAACAGTGGGATTGCTTCGGGTACCTGGTGCGTGAGTGGGTTTATATGCTGCCGTTTATAATTAAACTTAACAAAAAAAAAATATAAAAGAAAAAAGGAGGGGAAGAAGAAGAAGTACACGAGAGAATAAGAGAGAGGACTCAGGAATATGGGTGAGGAACTCGAAGTGCTATTCGAGCAAAGCCGGGGAAGTCCCGGGTTTTCTAACTGAGGTATTGCATTATAAAATGAAGTTAACTGAAGTTGTTTCAACAGATTTTAGGCACTGTAAACTTAACAAAGGTTTAATAGTAAGTTAAGATTTTAATTCAAGTTCTAAACTATCTTAGTTAATGCTTATTGATGTTTTTAGTTCTTAATTAATATTTTAATTAAGTAATTACCTTAAGTTAAGCGTAAAGATTTTAACATTTAAGATTTGTAGTTAATAAAAATTTGATTTTCAAAGTTTAAGAAGATTTCTTTTAAAATGTTAGTTAAGATGACTAATTATTCAATTAATTATTTTAGAAAGCAATTAAGAATAACCAAATTAAAATTGTGATAGGGTTTGGATTAATTAATGATTAATTGATAAATAATTTGTTAGTAACTACTTAAAGTAAATTAGCGAATGATTAATAGTTAAGTAATTAAGTAATTTAATTAACTAATGACTATTGATTAATCAACTGGTAATTAAGAAATACTTAATTTGTATTTAGGTTGTGTTAATCAATAACTAAGTTTTATTAATTAATGGTTAAAAGACTAATTAATCTGCAATTAAGATTTATCAATTGGGTTTAAGGGTAACTAAGGGATGCATTACCCGCTTGAAATTAATTTGTAAATTAATTAAAGGTAATCTCTTGGAGATTAATTAAATATAAATACTTGAGGAGATTTAGTGAGGTAATTCATAATTACAGGGTGTAATAAATTAAAATGAATTACTTAATGGGAAGTAATTAAAAGGTAATTACTTAGTAGAAGTAATTAAGGATAAATTACTTGGTGTAATTAATCAAAAAGGATTAATAATTAAGTAAGGGGGTTAATTACTTAAGTAAGAAATTACAGAGGGGTAATTACTGTTCATGAGCAATTGGAGTTGATTAATGGATGCAATTAATTAAGGATAATCATTCATGGAATGTGGTTAAGTATAATTACTTAATGCAAGTAATTAGATAATGGTAATGTGATTCTTTATTAATGATGAATTGTTGAGTAAAGGTGACATCTTTTATTTAAAATTGAATTGCATTTCACTTGAATAACGTGTGTTAAGATGAACTGAATTCGAAGATACCGGAGTCGAGTATTGGATAATACCCGAAACCACTTCGATTCTTTACAAATTGATAAGTAGAATTAATAGGTTGTAATGGAATGATTTAAGTGAATTGGACCAGATAATCTAAGTTCTGGCACTTAGGAATTGACGTGTGAAATAACTGATGTCTATAGCAACTTGTAAAGTTGTAGATTGATATACGTACCCCAGGTTTATATGAGTTGTATACTTTTGTACTACATGTTAGATGGGTTTACTCACGCTGGTTTCCAGCCTGACCCGGGTGTTACTTTGGTGTAATGCTCGGGTCAGACCGAGTATTACAGATTTTCAGGTAGGTACGTACGTTCTGGAGCTCAAGAGGCGAGCTGGATGGCAAGAGCGTATAGATATTTCCGCTGTATATATATTCTGAGACATACTTGTTTTTGTATGTTCAGAGACTGTCTATATATGTGAAACCCTGATGTAAATTAAAATGTAATCGACAGATATAGTATTCTTTTGTAAACTGTTGTTATTTATTATTATATTTTATCCGCTGTGAATGTGAGATGTTTGGTGTTTTTGTTCTTCTTCTTCTATCTCTTTCTTCTTTTTCATAACTATCTGGAATTTTCGGCTTCGAAAATTTCGGGTCGTTACAACCTTAATAGGTTTCCTTCAGAGATCGATGAAATCCTTCATCAATACAAAACTTACTCGAGACGGTATTAGGTCTACAGTCTCGACAGATGCACTTCCAACCTCAAACATTCAAACTCCAACCAATGATAGTCGTGTTACACGCACCACTACCCCATCTACCTTTATAACTTATATTGGAAAACTTGGACAGGTAACCCAACAGATAGGTAGAAATATATATATATATATATATATATATATATATATATAAATAGTTATATATGAAAATTACAAGTACGCTCTCTTAAGATAGACACCACTCCAGAGCCAAGGTATTCACTCAACCTGTAATGCTCTGATACCAACTGAGACGACCCGACTTTCATATCATAGAAAATCCTATCGTCTTGAAGAAAGAAAGGGATAGAAAAGAGAAAAGAAAGAAGAGAAAGAAGAAACAACATCAGAATCTCAACAGCGGAACGAATAAATTATATTGATAACATAAATATTACATAGTTTACAATCATTATCTGAGTTACACATATCATTCATCACATACTAGACAGTTATAAACATCTGTCTAGTTATACAACTCAATACAGTACAAGAGAACTACTCAGAGAAATCAACACAATGGAATATTATATATCTACACGCAGAAGCCTCCTGCTCCATTGATCCTCCACAATTCGTCAAAGCTAACCTGAATCCCTTGGCTACTCGTAAAAATTTGAGTACCCATGAGTTTAACAAAACAGAAGATAAACTCTGGGTCAGACATGGATCTAGTGTGAGTAACAGGTTAAGGTTGCATAACTTTCAAAAATCTTTTGAAAAGAAAGGTGTCACGTAAGACTTCCCACATATAAACATGGAAAAAAAATTACCTTACGCTAACCAAAACATTTGATAGCAAATCCAGCGATATTATAATAGTGTCTAGGGTTTTCAAGTAAAATACAGAAATAGCTGGAATGCTTACATCTCACGTTCCAACATAGTTGGGCACAACTAATACGTACGTCACTTATTGGATTTTGGATTCCATACAATGGCAGGGCTACCGGGGTATCGCCCGTCACAATACGTGGCCTAGATCAACGTACCGAGGATCACTCCCAATCCCCTGCAACACAAGGCCGGAACCATTCCTTACTGAACAGTTGCGAACAAGACAACCCCGCGGTTGTAGCTAGCAACCGCCCACACAGCCGAATAAAAAGGGACCTCTAGACATGGATTAATCTCTTCCTACTTGGGCAAGACCCACTTAACCTTGCTGCACCTCCCCTGTTTTAGCCATTCCCGGTTGATAAGGCTTGAGGCTATGATTACCTTTATAGAACACATCACTTAGAATGCTCATCGTCCACCTGACGATGTTCTGAAAGCATTCAATCCATACAAGTTTGTTTCGGGTTCGAACAAAACCGAAGGCATTATCTCGTTACACTCATTTTGGAATCACCCTCAGAGTTAACGACAATAACCCTTGCACTTTGAATCTTCATCTTCACTTGAGATTCATGACCTATCGTTAATTTGGATCGATGTGGTTTTCGGATATCCAAATATGGAAACCCGATCTCGGTCTCATCGAAATCCAAAACGCCATCTTTTAGGTCCAAGTTGTTTTAAAGTTTAAAACAATTCAATTATCTATATACACACAGATAGATAACTCACTAATCACAATTTGATAATCAACATTATCGTAATAAATAGATGATCCATATCAAAATAGGTAATCCATATCATCATCACAATCGATAATCTATATTATCATCACAATGCAACCAAGCATTCATACCACACAACATTACTTATCTCATTTCTGAGATCACAACCATTCAAGGCAATCAATATCATCCATTCATATATAAGCAATGATTTACTTTATCATACTATAATTAATTTTAAAAATAAATTAAATTAATTACCTCCATCTCTAATTAATTTAAAGAGAATTAAATTAATTACTTCATCTTTAATTAGTTTAAAATAAATTAAATTAATTACTTCATCAATATAAATCTTGCTTACTTAACCATTTAATTGATTACAAATCAATTAATTAATTACTCAAATTAATCACCTTAATTAATCACCCTTGATTAATTATCCTTAATTACATTCATGTAATTATCCTTAATTAATTTCACAACTTAATAATTCTTAACCAAAAATAGTAATTAAACTTTAATTAATTAATTAACTATAATTAATTACATTAATCCTTCATTAATTACATTAATTAATTACCTTTAATTACTTATCATCGATTAATTAATCATAATTAATCAACTTTAATTACATTATTAATTATATTAATTAATGATCCTTAATTATATTTAAAATTAAATACTTATTTAAATTAATTATATTAAGTAATTAATCTTAATTAAATCACAATTATTAATCACTCCTGATTAATCACAAACAGTAATTAACTAACCTTAATTACTTCAATAAAATAAATTAATTATTCCTTAATTAATCTTTTAATTAATCCCTTGATTAATTACAAAGTAATTATACTCCAAATTATTTCCATTCTTAAAAACATCTTCCATTAATTACAACCTGTAATTATCAATCAATTACTTCACTAAGTAATTTCCAATCCATAAATAATTATCATTAAAACATCAAGTGTTTAAAATTAATTAAAATTAATTAATTAAAATTAAACAATCACATTTAACACAATTAACTACCTTAAGTAATTAATTTCTTAATTATTCATTAAGTAATTATACTCAACAATTCACAAATGACTATTATTAAATTAATTAATCTAATTAATCATTAAAAATTAACCATAAAAATAATCCTGGTTAATGACCTTCATTAACCATTCTCTAATTATTTTCATTAAATGATTAACTTAAATTAACCATTGTTAATTACAAATTAAATTATCTCCAATTATCCATTAATTAATCACTAATTATCAAATTAATTAAGTGTTAACTGCAACTTTATTAATCCTAAATTATTTAATTAATTATCCTTGATTATAACTTAATTACTTAATAAAAAAATTCTTTAATCATTAATTAAAAATCTAATTAATGATCTTAATTACAAATAGATTAATCCTTAACCAATTATTTATTAATCCCTAATCAATAATTAATTAAATTAACTAGTTATTCCTTAATTACTCCATTAATTAAATTGATTTTCAAAACATTAAATCTTAATTAAATTTTAAGATAAAAACATTTCTTAATTATGTTTAGAAATAAATTTATTTAAAACAAATTACTTTTGAAATTACTTTGAAATTTCATTTCAAATATGAAATTTAAAATGAATAAATTTAAACTTAATCAAAGTTTAAAAAATTTAAAACTATTTGAAATTACAAGACAAATAAGTGCATGTCTTAGAGATTAAATTCATAAGAATTTTGAGACTAAGTTCATTTTGAAATTTCAATAATTTCAATATACGTTTAGTTTAAATCTTTCAAATTTAAAACTTTTTTTTAATTTCAAAAACTGATACTCATATTTAATTTCCAGATTTAAATTTAACTTAAACTTGCTCATATTTAAAAAAAACTTCAATTTTAAAAGGTTTAAACTACTTTCCAAAATAAAGTAGTTAAACAAGTTTAAACTTAATTTTTATTTAAAATTGAGATTTTAAATTTAACTTGAATTCTAAAATTTAAACTTGAATTTAAACTAGATTTAAACTTTCTTACATCTAAAAACTTCAGGTTTACAAATTATTAAACACATAAGCTATAGGTTTTATCAAACCTATAAAACAGAAATACCCGAAATACTGCAATTTTACTTCGAGTCTAAATCCATTCTTACCCGAGCAAATCAATTAGCTACATCGAGCAACCAAACAACTCCCCTGTTACCAAACTTCAGCAAACCCAACATCACCAGTCACACCCCATCACCGTGCATATGCACGGCGACTCCGGCCACCATAGATCGTCACCGATGATCTCAACAACCCAGAAGATGACACAACAACCCACCACAATCATTGATTCATGCTTTAACTCTCGAATTCGAGTTCGAGATCCTTACCCAAACCTGGAAAACCATAATCAGGCCCTCCTTCAAACCTGTCAACGGCAAATCTCGCCGCTCCGACCACCTAGAGATTAGCCCCTTCGGTCTAAACATCATCCACGACCCAACTACCAATCCCCAAAACATCTTAACACTCGATCAATCCTTCAAGCCGAAATGTTCGATTCTTCAAAACCCATTACAAACTAGGGTTTAACAGGAATAACCACCACCGCAACTTCCACCATAAATTTCATCACCATTAATGATTTTTCCCAGCTTCACCTAACCTTTCTCTATCACCCAGAAGAACCCCGAGCCTCCTCAATTCAAAGATCACCATAAAATGCTTAAAATGCTATTTCAGTTCGAAACCCAACTGCACCTTCAACTTATACCTAAAAATCCTAATTCTTGATTTAAGAATTATGTTTCAGTTAATACTTTTGATTTATGATACTGAATTACTAAATTAGCATGTTTGGATTTTGATTAAAATTCAACATGCATTGATTTTTATATGTTTCCAAAGACAATAACAATTTTTTTAACTTACTTAAAATTTTTAAGTATTAACTTAAGAAAATCAAACAACATTACTTTATAAATTTCCCTATATCAGAACTAAACTAAAAGATAAAGATTTGAATAACAGTTTTGTTTGGAAAACAGAATAGAACAGAACAGTGAATTACAGCATGCACACAAATACATTTCACATCATCAATTACTTATAAACATGAACAATTCTATTTCATTCAGTATACTAACATGCAACCTATTTTTAAACTTTTAGATTTAAAAAGTGACTCACAGTTTTTAAAGGAAGCAGAGCCTCTGATTGAAAAACTTTTTGAATTTGCAGAAGACTTTAAAACTGCAGTTGCTTTTGAATAGGCTTCATTTTGAAGATATACAGATTAAAAATGCAGGTTTGCTTATGCTTGATTTAACAGTGCTGCATGCTTCCAGATTGCAGAGAAAAGATGATGCAGATTTGCTTCATTTCCAGATGCATGCAGAAATCATTTTTTTTCCAGATTTTATAAAAATACAATTTTTCTTTTTGAAGATGATTACTAACATTTAGATAATGAGGGGTTTTGATTTGGTATTGAACATGATCTCTGGATTTGAACATGCAGGCTACAGATTTTAGATTTGGTTTTGAAACTGTTAAATGCAGGATTTTTGAAGATGCAGGTTTGATATTTAAGAGGACTTCCTGATTTTTGATAATGAGGAGTTTACTGATTTTTGGACAAAGCTTTGAATTTGGGTTTTCATGTTTTAGATTTGTGAAAAAAAACAAAATGAAATTTTCTTTGATTAGGAAATGAAGAAAAAGAAAGATAGGAATGAAAGAATGTTCTTATATAGGTTATTTTCAGATTTTATTAAATAAAAGAAAATGAGTTTTAAAAGAGGCCACTTGTACAATTTTTCAACATTTGTCAACTTAAATGCTTATCTTCTAACATTTGTTTAATGAAACTTTAAGAAATCAACACTTGTCCTATTTAGAGTAATTAGTATTTAATTTACAAGTTAATATGGGTATTAAGGCAAATTTTAATTTGTTAGTTAATATTTAATATGTATATAAATTTATAAAAGAAATAAAAACAAATCATGTTTAAAAATAAAGCTTATACATATGAAAATTAAAATAATTAAAAATCTATACTTTGGATTTATATTCAAATTTTAAATCAAATGCAAAATCTAATATTTAAAAATCAAACTATAAATACAAATTAAATTTGACATAACAATAGCTATTTTTATTCAAAAATGCATTTGTAAAACAATACATTATTAATATTATTTTTAGAAATATCTCATTATTAAATTGAAATAATGATAAAAGTAAGTATTTCTTTATTAATGAATTACTTATTTTATTAAGCTATAAAACTTTTTGTTAATTCATTTTAAATTTAAAACTCAAGCCAAAATTATTTTAAACATTTAAACATTTGACTTAACAATTTAAAATCATATACTTATTTATTAAATAGCTTTGGAAACTTAATATTAAATTAAATCAAAATTCCCAATTTATTAATGTATATATTAGAATTTTAAATCATGATTCATTTACTAAATTTAAACCAAGATCATTTATTTAATAACTTTGAAAAGCTTATATATTAAATAAAAACAAAATCTCAAATTTCTAAGAATATTAGAATTAGAAAATATGTTTTATTTATTAAATTTAAAACAAAGCTAATCTACTTACATTATAAACCATATATTTATATTATAAATAGAAACCAATTTATTATTTCTAAAAGATAAAATAACCAGTTAAATATTTATTGAAGAAGATTATTAAATCAACTTGAATTATTATCAACAAAATTATCAATATCAATTTAATTTTAATACAGATTATTAAATTGATATTGTTAAAAATTCCGGGATATTACACAGTGCATTCAAACGGCGGCGGGACGTTGGCGGCCGTTGGAAAGCCGTTGATAGACGTTGGAAACGCCGTTGATATACATTTCAACGGCGTCCAACGTCAACCAACGGACGCAACGCGCATATACGAACGTCTTCCAATGTTTAGGTTGTCCATGTGGAAGAATATGTTGACCAAAATGGACGTTGGAAAGACGTTGGAAGATCCGATGGAGGACGTTGAAAGACGTTGGAATTAATGTTCCAGTAAGCCGTTGGTGGACACTGGAAGACGTTGGAAATCTGGGTGTTTTTTTACACAACCAACAATGCATGCTTGCAGCCACCTCCAACATCGTATATCTCATAAAAGCTCAATTTCGAGCACATATACAACAACATATCTCACATATAGTCAATCATAATAGTAAATCCAAGTAATAAGCATATGTACTAATCAATATAAACAATACAAATCAATATAAACAACATAAACCATCCAACATCAACATCCAACAAAACGTCCAATCCAACAATATCCAAACTACTACGTCAACATCTCAAAAATACATCCAAACCAACATCCAAAACATCAGAATGTATCAAATCTTCACACTCGCCAAATGTACATATCCATAGCAAAACAAATCAAATCATACCTGAAATCACTCTCCTCCAGAACCACCAGAAGACGAAAACCAGCCGTATTGCTCCATAAACTCCATAAGACGCCTGTTCAGCTCCTCCGTCTTGACTTCGGTGCGGATATTGCGTTCCTCGAGCGCGGCGTCCTGGGCTCTGAGCTGTGCAATCTCCTCCTTTACTTGAGCCCTTTGATACTCAATCTGAGCCGTCTTAGCCTGTAAATAAAATTTAAATTATTAGTGTTTAATAATTGTAATTCGTGTTTACTATAATCCATCACAATGTGCAACCATTGGTTCAGAATAATTATTTTAAAATTTAAGTTAAAGTTATTACCGATTGATTCCCAAAACCATAGCGTCTGCCATGTGCCGCTGGATCCATGAAAGACTCAAAAATAGCGTCCTCCTCATCGGCGGTCAACTCGTCACGCCCAGAGCCCTCGAGAATGGAAGTCCGTGCTTGCTGAAACTTTTGTTGTTATGCAAAATAAGTTGAATTTAGATAACATTATTTTAATTAACTTATATAAGTGTTATGTCATTATGTTACTTACATATGCGGACCGCGCTTTGGCATCGTGATCCCAGGAGTATGAAACGTTGCCTGCTTCGTCGACCTGGCTCAACGCATGAGTATGCGTGAAAACATCCCACTAACTCACAGAAGCACCACCACGCCGTCTCTCCTGAAATATGTCCATATACATATATATATATATTATATATATATATATTGTTACATTATCTACAACTTAGAACTTAAAATCTTTAAATTATTATCGTAATTAATAAATATTCCAAGTACTCTCGGTGATGCTGAAATGACTTGGAACCACCACGATGTGTGACAGGGTTCTTGCTTCTATTGGCTGAGTTCCTCTCCGACTGCCTATGTAAATTTAATTTAAAAACAAAAATTGTTTAACATTTCTAGTTAGTATTTGCGTAGAAGAATTTAAATTAAACATGTGATAAATTTACCTGAAACTCTTCGTTTCCCCATCATGTCACAAAATCATCCCACATAGTTGCGCTCATCCACTGAGGCTTCTTTCCCGTTGTTTTTAAGCTGTTTATTGTTTCCCGGTAGTTCTTTGCTGCACCAATGGCGATATAGGACTGAAATATCAGCGTCCTGAAGGTCCACTTTCGCCTGCACAATTGACAAAATAAGAGTTATACAGCTTTTATAAATAATGTAAACATGAATTGATATAACATGTTCCTAATATATAAAGTGACATACCAAAAAACCCTGCCAAATAGTCTCTTTAACATTATCTGGAATCAATGTCCACTTAGGCCAACATTCGGTCATACGACTCATGTACGCCCGTCGAGATATAGATAGAACTACTTGAGTCAGCTCCAAAGATAAACCACTATGTTTAAATAGAGAAAAAACATTTAATATTTCATGACTACTATATATTTTCAGAATAGATTGTACGCAAATGAAATTTAATTTTGAAATTTAATACTTACCTTTGATCTGCTTTTGGCTTTAGCTACACCACAGGACGCTGTAGCTCCTGTGATGGACCACCGCCATCACCACCGTCCGGACGAGCATGCCCTCTCTGTGAGGAAGAGGGAGACCCAGAATGTCCACCGGTACGTCTACGTGACGACATACCAACATAAAAACGAGATGTGATACATATCATATATTAGCATACCATTTCATTTTTAATGAAAACAGGATAATGTCTACAAAAATATAAATTTACCTTCTCAAAATGTAGATAGTTGATCAGTCCTCGTTATTTTCGGATTCAAACTCTGTTTCGCACTCTATATTTTGTTCGTCTGTACTCTCAAATGTTTCAATTAATGCATTTAATTCATCGTTTGGAGGTCCAAAATCTGTTTGATCGTCGGTTATTATTATTCCTCTATTTTCCTCGATATCTGCTTGCTAAGCTTGTTCATCGGGAATATTCCTTCCATCAAATGTAAACCTTGCCTTTGTTTTAAAAACAGCCGACCAATCTATTTTATCTCTTCCTAGAGATGGGTAAGAAGCATAATAAACTTGAAGAGCTTGTTTGGCAAGTACAAAAGGATCGTATTTATAATAATGCGAAGTATGTTTTATTTCTATAAGATTATATTTTGGGTGCACGTTGATTCCAGAACCCAGAACGTTGCTGAACTAGTTGCATTTAAACAAAAATACTTCTTCTGCGGGTCGTGTGAAATACGTCAATTGCAAAACCTAGGTTAGCACGCCATAAAAATCATGTGTATGATCATTTGGATCATCACTACCTTTAACAAATACTCCAGTATTGTTAATTATTTTTTCGGCACCGTATTCTTTTGTAACGACCCAGAATTTCTGTCAACTGAAATGCGTATATTTAATTGATTTTAAATATTAACAAGTAAAATTTGTAAGTCGAATAAATTTCATTTCGAATATCTGGATTTAATTGCATAATTAAATCGATAATTTAATATTGTAAATTACAAAAATAATTGGAAATTTGGTTTAAATTGAATAAAAATGATTTGTAAAGTTATATTATATCATATTGGAGTTAGAATGATGTTATAGAACTTTTAAAATCGAATTAAAAATTAAATGTTAAAATTGAATATTTTAATATTTAATTGACGAGTTAAAATAGCCATTTTCAAGCAGTCTCGGATTTTGACGAAACTAGTTTCATCGGATCCGTAATATTATATTATTGTATGGTTTCAAATTTCGTGTCAATCAGATTTACGGTTTGTCCGGGGTAAGCCAAAACGCATAGAAATTAGTTTAACCGATTTAATCTAATTTTGATCGTTTATTTCCGTAACTCTCACATATGATCGAATTGGCTCTCGATTCCTATTCCATTGTGTTCGAAACGTGGGGTAAACCCTAAAAACGCCAACCGACACGCTTCGTTTGGAGTTCGAATTTTTTTGATGAATAGTGTTTTTGGAAATTTTCTATATAAGCACCTCATATTCACAATTTGCAAAAGGAAAACCCTAGGGTTTCAGGAGCCGCCACTTCTATATCAATGGTCGAAAATCACAATCCTTTCTCCCTCAATTTCTTCGAATCCACACTTCAATTCAAAAAACTTTCAAGTGCAAAAACGTAGAGGGCTACGAGAACTATATATCCAACGGTGTTAATCGAATTTAGTCGAGTGATTTGGCGACAAATCGAGCTCGAACTCACCCCAGTCGCACACGTTTTTCAACATATATACGTGACCGAGCTTCAAGCTATTCCAACCGTGGGTGAAGCTCGTGATGGCGCACGTCGTTGTAGTTCCAGATCGTCGTCGCGTTCATCATGGAAGGTGCGAAATTCATGAAATAAAGGCGACTGTGGGTTCTCGTGTACATGAAAGGAGCAGGTTGGAGAAGAAAACGCTCGTGGCCTGGATTTCGTCAAGCAAAGATGGACGGCCGAAATTACGTAGGGTTTAAAATTAAAAAGGGAATTTATAAATTATATTATTTTAATTTGTATAAACTTTAAAATGTTATATCCTTTTCATACGAGATCGAAAAAAGACGAAACAACTTGCGTTGGCTTCGTTTTGACGAGCACAACGCAATGGAACTGGATTGGAGTCGACTGGAGCTAGTGATAATTTAGGGTAAAATTAAACGCGCGTTTAATTTTATTCGGAACAAACGCTAAAACTATATTGGAAGCAAGGTGAGAACTTCTCACTCAATCGAATCTGTTTCGATTTAAATTTTAAATAGTTAGATTTAAAATTGTTGATTGTATGCCTGGATGATAAATTATTATCTATTGTGTTGAAATAGACATTATACGCCGCATATTAAGCGGAGGTTATTTATTAAAAACATATACCGCGAATATTCCTACTTGAAGTGAAATTGGTATTATATATGTACTTGGAGTTGATTTCCCGAATTATATAGCGGATGAGACCCTATTGCGCCGTATAATAGCGGATAATATTTTATAAATCTTATATACCACGATATTCCGTATTGGAACGGAATTGGTATTGTGCTAATGTCTGTAGATGCAGGGAAATGGGTTGGAGGGATCCAACTGGATTCCTCACCAGTATTTATTTGATTACAGATATTGTGATATATTTGATTATCATATGATGATATACGATGTTTTGGTTGTCGTGATTGACGTATTTAGTGCTGTTGTAGCATTGGGCCTATTTTTGAGAATAATAAAAATGTTTAAGTGATGATTTCAATTTAAAAAAGAAGATTTTTAAAGTAATTTTGGAAATCGATGTTTTGTTAATTTTAAATGGTCAAGTAAATGGATTCATATTAAATAAACGAAAGTTATAATTTTTATTGTTATTAAAGTTATAATTTTATTGTTACTAAAGTTATGATTTTTGGAAAATAATACTTAAGTATGATTTTTGAGTTATATAAGTTTTAATAACGTTTTGTAAATTATTAAAAGGATTGGTTTATTTAAATTGAGATTTTTGATTTATTTTAAATGGTTTATATATAAGATTTATAAAATTGATATTTTATAAATCAAAATAATTGAGTTATAAAGGAGTTTTGAAAGTGTTAAAATGAAGTATAAGTAAATCTTATAAGTAAATAATATTTATCAAGTTGTGAAGTTATTAAATGAATTGATTTATAAAAGGGATTTTATAAATGGAAGTTTATTTTATTATATAAAAATGGAATTTATAAACATTGTTTTATAAATCCGAAATTAATTGAATCTGGTAAATTAAATATAGAAGTTTATTAAAGGGGATATATTCGCGATTTTGGATAGCGAATTATCCTTTATATAATACGTGTAATAATAAAGAGTTTGGTTGGGAATTATATCCACGATTTTGGACAGTGGATAATCTTTTAATAAATGTGTAGAAACATTGAATTGGGTAAATAAAGTATATTCACGATTTTGGATAGTGAATATATTATTAAATGAAATGGATATGGTTTGGGGAAGTGATATTATAAAATGAAGTTAATTGTATTAAAGATGTATTTAAAATGTGTTAAGTATTGAATACATAGATTTCAACATTCATTGTTGAAATAGACGTTTCCAAGAAATAGAAGGAAATGGTGGACTATAACACTGTTGTTATAGTAAATGATTTCCGAAAGGGAATGTTTTATATAGTATTGGGATTTATATAACTATCTTAATTTAGAAACCCTATACTAGTGATTTTAGGTTGTCGTAACGATGTTTTGCGCAACATACGTTTTGACTCAAATAAATGTGTTTAAGAGGATGTTTTCCTTAAAGAATAAAATATATACTTAATTGTGATTTAAGTATATCGAATATTTTCCAAATGTTGGAAATAAATAGATTTGTGAATTACTTATTATTAAATAAGTATGGAAATGTTTTCCAATATGAAGTAAATGTTTTGAGATTATATCTTTTAAAGGTAAATTGAAAAGTGATTTGAAATTTGTTTTCAAATGATTGAAGTGTGGAAAAATATATCTTGTAAAGATGTTTTTGGAAAATAAATAATTTGAGAAATTATTTGGAATCTGGTAATGTTGTGCATATCTATTGATAGTTAAATAACCGACTATCAATATTTACCTTTAAATGGGTATTGTTGTGATTTGCTTGAATTTGAATGCTACCCTTTTTTTAATATTGCGCTCGTTATTCGGTTTAGCCGAGAGAGGACCTTTGTGTCATAAATCCCATTCCGAATAGTGATACGACGTATATGGATAGCATTGAAGACCGGGTATTTGCGAGAATGATAGGATGACCTATCGATTGTCTCTGCACCGAGTAGCTTTGGTATAGAGATTCAGATTCCTTAAGTGATGGGAAGTCCGATCGGGATTGTGAATATCCGGATTTGCAAGGACTTCTTTGGAAGTGCCTTCGGTTCTGTTCGAACCCAGAATAGACTTGTATGTCCGACATTACAAATTGAGATATAAAGCAGATTTCTTTCAAATACATTTCTGTTGGTGGCGGAGAATTTATTCTCTTAGCTTAACACCATTCTCTGAGACGTACGAGCTCATAGGTTATGTAGTTGATGTTTATCAGTGATATACTCCCAATTTGGTAATGTGGCATGCTGAGTGTTGTTGATCATTGGTTGATCAAAGTGTGGCTTTTGTAAAAAAGCGTAGCTTTGTGGACGAGATTTCGTCAAACCTCACAACCCGGTTACGGTCGAAACAGGAATCGTGGCAGCAAGGTTATTTGAGGGTAGCGCCCTCTGAGGGTATGTCATTCCCTATCTGGATTATGAGTGGTATCATGGTATGGAGCCCAGATACTTACTTTGTGGTTGCTGCAAATTTATTACTTTGTGGTTGTTGGTTTAGAGGTACCTCGAATAAAGGTCCCAAGGGACCGGGGGATGGCATACTCGTGTCAGTTGTTACCTAGCTTAAAGGTAACCTGGCCTTGTGTAGCAGATATCCGGTTAGGATCCGGGAACGTCACTCCAGAGGCGTTCTATTTTACTTGGGAAGTTGCTTTGCCTGACCATTTGTTGGAAATCCAATCAAAACAATACGAGCCCTTTATAATTGCAATTGTATAACCTGCCATAGAATGTGGCGGTAACCTGCTATTGAACATGGTAGCTATAATAGGCATACGATAATGGTCGTATGTTGGCTAAGATTTATATTATACTTTCGAAATGAGTTTTTCTACACTATGCACTAATAGTAATAAAAAAAATCAAATGATTCTGCGTATCAAGCATATTTAACTATCATAAGGAGAAATCTCCTCCGATTCTGCATTTGCATTGTGTGTGTATGCGGGAGGCCTTATGGTAGTTTCATTTCTATAAGCATATCGAAATTGTTTTGTAATTCTAGTTTCTTTAAAAGAATAACTGTTTTAACTTCTCACACCAGTCACATGACTGACCTGGAGTTTATTATTTCCTTACTAAACTCTGGGTGCCCACCAATTTCCACACGGGCAGTCTAGAGTCAGGTTATCAGGATATTTTGGAATTCAGGAGTTACTGTAGAGATCTGGAGGCAAGCTGATGGCATGGCGTATCAACTAGTATATAGTATTTCTTTTTCGATGTTTGTTGTTATACACTCTGATTATGTAATGTGATGTAATGTAATAACTGATATAGTTCTTTGTTTTAAAGATTATTCATTTATCTATTATATGTTGTACCGCTGCGTTGTGAGATTCTGATATTGTTTCTTTTGCTTTTCTTTCTTTCTTTCTTTCGTTCTTTCTTCTTCTACCTCTTTCTTCTTCTTAAACCCTAACGGTTCGGTTTTCCGGCATTCGATTGCTCGGCAGTTTATACAGTGGACGTATTAATGTCGACCTTCGTGAGTCGAAAAGTCGTGAAGTTACAACGTGGTATCAGAGCATATGGTTAAGCGACAACCATGGCTCTGTTGGGTGCTACTCATTAGAGATAGAGTCAGTAGTGCTCTATAATGAGTTTGAGTGTAATAATAGCTATGAGAGCGTATTTGTTAGTGAATATAAAATTGTTTTATATTGTGATGATTTGTTTGTTGAGTGGTATATGGATTCTGGTTAATACGAGTAATTAATGTTGTTGATAGGGATCTCTAAACACTTGTACAGAACAATTTGACACGATATTGTTTTAAATTAGGGTAAATGAAATAATTTTACCTTGATTATATTTTATATACAAAGGAATAATTTTTCAGAATTACTAAGAATATATGAATTGATTGTTTGGTCTTTAAAAATGTAAGAATAAATATAAGTTAATTAAAAGAATAATTGTATAAGCAATTGAATTATAAAGTATGGAATTATAATCAATATGATTTACAATTGTGAAATAATCTTGTATACAAAGGTGAAAGTATATGAATATATTTATTAATAATAGTTGTAAATATAAAAATGAATTTGGACTATGAATTTGAAAATTTTGAATCCTGTTTATTTTGGAAGTTATTTTTCAAACTTCAAAGTTAAATAGTGAAATTCTAGAAGTAAAAGATTTGTAAATATGATTTATGAATAAAAGGAAAATTTTGAAAGGATATTAAGCACTGAATTCACTACTTGTTAACTCCTCTTTTTGAGCGACCTAGCGACCTAACTTCATAAGCGACCTAAAGATAGGACGGTCCTAACGACCTAAAGGTGCAGCAAGCATTACGACCTAACGAGGTATAGAACCTAAAGGATTAGATGGTCCAACGACCTATGACTCAACGAGTTAACGGCTTATGCAAAGGCACGACCTAACTACTTAAGGGAGTAAGCGACCTAACACATAAAGCGGCTCAGCAAGCTGAACGACCTGGAGGCTAAATGGACTGAGCGATCTAGCGCACCAATGACCTATGGATTGAGGTGACCTAGCGACCTAAAGGTATACGCGACCTAGCGAGTTAGTAAGGGGAGCGACCTAACAGGGATAAAGTTCTGCAGCGAGCTAAGGCATTATGACCTAACGACTTAGCGACCTAGCGAGCTATACAAAGCCCAGGTAATTTGTCTTCCTTAAGTCGTTCTTTCCCTAGGCCGCCCACGATCTATCACTTGTTTGTTTAATCAAAGATGCTCCTGTTAGGCCATAAACCATGTCTACTAAGTCGCCCACGACCTATACATAAGTCGCTCACGACCTAAACATACTAAAGGAGTTTCCTATGCCGCTTCCTACCTAGGTCGGCCACGACCTATGACTTGCCAGTTTCTCCGGAATGATCAAGTGTTCCTTGTGTAAGCCGTAGACAACTCCCATTAGGTCGCGGACGACCTACGACCTACCCAAAGTCGCTAGCGACCTACGACCTAAAGTCGAGCCCTCCTATAAATACGGCGCTAGCTCCAACATTCGAGGGATCTTTTTGGCTCATTCCTGGAACGCCGATACTTTGCTGAATTCTCGACTCACTCGACACTTCAAACACGAAAGGCATCTCAACTAACTTCAAGAGGAAATCTAACACAATCAACATGGATTCAAAGAATTCTTCTACATCGAAGTCCTAGTTGTTTGGCTCATCAGTATTGTAATTGAGGATTGTTGTAAAGTTGTAATTGATTCAGTAATAAAGAGGATTAAAGTGGACGTAGGCTTAATCTAAAGCCGAACCACTATAAAATTGTTGTCTTTTAGTGCTTTCTCTGGACTTTCTTACTTGTTTCTAATTCCCGTGTTCACGGGTGATGCTTTCACTTAACCTCTACATCCACCGAGGTGTTAGCGTTCAATTTTTAGCGTTAACATTTTTGGTGCTTTCACTGAGAATTGAACTCAGGCTATCTTCATCATTGCTTCGTAAAAGTTAGTGGAAAAAGTCTCTCTTAAAACCAGATGACTATCAGAAATAATTGGCTCCTGGAAGAAAGCGTGGATATACAAGACCTAGTAATGTCCATGAAAATACTGCCACTTCTCCTTCGTCAAGTCAAGCAGCACCAAGTGCCAGAATTACACGGGCAGAGTAGATGCTGCAGTATCTAGATTATACCAGCAGATGGAAACTCAGAATGCTTTAATGCTTGAAAGGATAAATGCGTTGCTCGGAACAAACCGTCAACCGGTGAATAACGAAGAAAACCTTGCAGATGATATTCGTGATCCTGAGGAAAGGAATATTCCTCAAAGACCAGCTAGCCCCGCCAAAGAAACACCTCCTCAACCTGGAGGATCGAGACCACAGCCAACTCTCCGCGAACGTTTGTCCCGACAAACTACCGAGAAAATGGCCGAAGTCTGTCCTGCAGATCCTGTAAACGATGAGGAATATCTTTCGGGCATGGTGCGACAAATCATGAAAGAAAGTATGCAGAGAGATGAAGATGAGAAGGAATGGGGATTCGCTCCGAGCAAAACTCCATTCACTGAGAAGATTCTAAGGGCAGAATTCCCAAGGAAGTTCGTTCCTCCGACCATCCCGGCTTATAAGGGAACAAGCGACCCCAATCAATTTCTGTATAAGTATGATTGGCACATGACGGGTGCTAGAGCCTCTGATGAGATCAAATGCCGGTACTTTCCGGTATATTTGGAAGGAGTGGCCCTGCTCTGGTTCACAAAACTTCCGATCCGATCCATAGACCAGTTCACCGATTTGACTCGGAAGTTTAAAGAGCAATTCAGGTTGTATGCTTTAAAGGAAAAGGATATTATGTCGCTGTCAAGCTTGGAACAAAATCCTGGGGAATCTATCAGGTCTTTCTTTAATCGCTTCAACATAGCTTTGGCAGAAGTGGACAATGCAGAGCCACGAATGGTCTTGACATACCTGATGAGGGCAATTGATAAATCAAGCGAATTTGGGAAGTGGCTGAAGACGAAAGAACCGAATTCACTTGAGAAATTCTATAAGAAAGCTGATGAATTCATGCGCTTGGAAAGCCTTCGGGCACCTGTTAAAGTGGCATTGACAGAGGTTAAGGATAATGCTGTTGCTCCTACCAAAAGAGAATCCAGGAGTCAGAAAAGGGAAAACAATGATGGAAAGAAACAGAAAGATATGAAGAAACCTCGCTTCTTAAAATCTTCAGATTTCACTCCTTTGACCGACACTCCGGAGAATATCTTCTTTGCTACTAAAGATGCGGTCGAATATCCTAAACCGCCTGAGATGAGAGTTAGAAAAAAAGCTGCTCAAAGTGGGAGATTCTGTCAGTTTCATAACCAACCCGGTCATGATACCAATGAATGTCGCCATCTGAAAATTTTAATTAAAGAACTATTGAGAGAGAACAAGTTGCAGCAGTATGTTAAGAAAAGTAGAAATGACCCAACTTCGTCTACTAAGGGTCAGCAACTTCCTGCTCATCCATCTGGCTCGGGTGAGAGGAACACTGTGCATGAATCAGAAAGACCTGTTATTAATGTGATTACAGGAGGTCCTCACCCAACAGGCAGAAGCTGGGGCGAGATGGAAAGATATGCCCATGCCTTGAAGTATGCACCAACAGAAGAGAGTGTTTTTGTGCTAGAAGGTGCTGCACCTTCGAAGCAGCAGAAAACTTTTAATGATGATATTGTTTTCAGAGCCAGGGACTCTATGGGAACTGAAGCTCCAACCATGGATCCCTTGGTCATCTCTACAGGCATTGGGCCGGCTATTGTGAGAAGAGTGCTTGTAGATTGCGGCGCTTCTTGCAATATTCTCTTTAAAAAGACGTTCGACCAAATGAAGATTCCAATGGCTGATGTTCAAGCTTCATCTCAGAAGATTGTTGGGTTCACTGGGGAACCGAAACAGCCCATTGGAACTATCGACTTGTTCGTCGAGCTTGGAGAAGGGCAGAAAAAGGTAGTTCGGAAACATACTTTTGTAATTGTTGATGAATTTTCTGCCTACAACGCCTTCCTAGGCCGACCAACTCTTGCGGCTTTTAAGGCAATTCTCGCTCCGTGGTGCCTTACTATGAAATTTCCCACAGATAATGGTGTTGGAGTTATTAAAGGGGATCAGAATGCTGAGCGAGAATGTTATCTAATAGAGTTGCGTGAAGCAAGGAAGAGAGAGATGGGAAAAAATGCGGCAGCCCCAGTCCGCATCAAAGAACCAACCTTGTAGCAATTACAGGGTGGACCCTGCACTAGCGAGCATAGTGAGGCACGAAGAGAAATGGATCCCAGAAAAGCTAGTGCAGGGGAGAATAGAGTGGTGCCAGTAGAAGTAACGGTGCCAGTACCTGTTGACCCGAAAGATCCGAACAAAGTGGTGAATGTGGGTTCCCAACTTAATGTGGCGGTTCAAAATTCCTTAATATCATTCTTGAAGGCAAATCTGGACGTATTCGCTTGGACTCATGCTGACATGTGCGGAATATTCCCAGAGATTGCAGTACATACTCTGAATATTGATCCGAAATTTACACCTGTAAAATAGAAAAGAAGAACCCAGGGTCCTGAAAGGTCAGCAGCGTTGAAAGAAGAGGTTGACCGGCTTACGGAGAATGGTTTCATCAGGGAGTCAACTTATCCAAATTGGGTTTCAAATCCAGTACTGGTCAAGAAAGCTAATGGGAAATGGAGAGTTTGCATTGACTTCTCAGATTTAAACAAAGCTTGTCCCAAAGACTACTTCCTATTACCCAGGATAGATCAGTTGGTGGATGGAACAGCGGGGCACGAATTGTTATCTTTCATGGATGCTTACTCCGGATACAACCAGATTATGATGCATGAGCCGGATCAGGAGGATACGAGCTTCATCAACGATGTTGGTCTCTACTGCTATAGAGTCATGCCTTTCGGACTTAAGAATGCAGGGGCAACTTACCAAAGACTCGTCAACGCTATGTTCAAACCGCAGATTGGCAAAACTATGGAAGTTTATGTTGACGATATGTTGGTGAAGTCAAAGAAAGCGGTAGACCATATGGACCACTTGGCGGAAATGTTTGCAATCCTCCGAAAGTATGGTGAAGATCTTTTTTTATATTTGGCGATCTCATCTCATACTCTCAGTGCAGCGTTGGTACGGGAAGGCGCAAGAATTCAGCGCCAGGTCTATTATATCAGCAAGAGATTCACCGGGGCAGAGATGAATTATTCAAAATTAGAAAAGCTCGCTTATTGTCTACTGATTGCATCCAGAAAATTGAGGCCGTATTTTTAAGCTCATCCTATCAAAGTCCTCACTGATCAACCTTTAAAGCAAGTCCTGTTTCGTCCTGAGACTTCGGGTCGTCTTCTGAAGTGGAATATTGAACTCAGCCAATACGACATCACTTATCATCCCCGGAGAGCAGTCAATGGACAAGCTTTGGCAGATTTTATCGCAGAATGTACAGATAAAGGTGATAGTGAGGAAGAAGTGACCGATAATCTCCCAATTCAATGGAAATTATATGTTGATGGTGCAAGAAACGATTACTATTCTGGAGCTGGGGTTGTGCTTGAAACCCCTGAAGGGCGGTCGTTGTGCTATGCATTGAGATTGGAATTCCCTTCGACAAACAATGAAGCAGAATATGAAGCCCTTATTGCCGGTTTGAGAATTGCTAAAGAGTTGAATGTCAAAGTGTTGCAGATCTTCAGTGATTCACAACTTATTGTATGTCAAGTCAAGAAAGAGTTTCAGACTAAAAGAGGAAATATGTCTGCTTATTTGTCAAGAGCTTGGGAACTTCTCGATGATCTTGACCATTATACGATAAATCATATACCCCGGGAAGAGAACATGAAGGCAGATTCTCTCGTAAAGTACGCAAGCACAGGTGAAGCTCAATTAATGGGATTAGTTCCTGTGGAAGTCCTGTCATCCCCAAGCATTGATGAGATGGATATTGACTGGATCATGACTATATCTCAAGAGCAAGAATCATGGATGACTCCGATAATGGAATATCTGCTCAACGATTCTCTACCAGAAAGTTCAAAAGAACGACAGAAGTTGCTAAGAAAAGCCTCCAGATACATAATTCAAGATGGCCGATTGTACAGGCGGGGATTCTCAATGCCATTACTCCGATGTGACCAAGGAAGAAGCTAAAACGATTCTACCTGAAGTACACGGAGGAGAGTGTGGAGACCATTCAGGTGGTCAAACTCTAGCAAAGAAAATCCTCCATTATGGGTATTTTTGGCCAGATATTAATCGTGATGCTGCAAGTTATGCCCTAAAATGTGACCGATGCCCGAGATTGGCAAAGATCCCAAGAGCACCATCCACTGAGATTACACAGATGGTCAGTCCGTGGCCATTTGCTATTTGGGGAATAGATCTCATCGGGCCTTTGCCAACCGCCAAATCCGGAATCAGATATGCTATTTGTTGCTATTGATTATTTTACTAAATGGGCTGAATCTGAACCATTAGCTACTATTACCTCTAAAAAGATGATAAACTTTGTAACTAAGAATATCATTTGCAGGTATGGTGTGCCTCAAAAGATAATCACAGATAATGGAACCCAATTCGAAAGTGAAGAGTTCCAAGATTTTTGCAAGCGATTCAAGATCCAGAAAAGCTTCTCAGTTGTGGCTCATCCGCAGGCAAACGGGCAAGTGGAAGCAGTAAACAAAATTATCAAATCAACCATCAAAAAACAGCTGGAAAAAGCGAAAGGTGGTTGGGTCGATAAACTTCCACTAGCACTGTGGGCATATAGAACTACCCACAAAACTGCGACCGGGCACATTCCGTTTTCATTAGCATATGGATCGGAAGCAATGATTCCGGTGGAAATAGAAGTCCCTTCACATAGAAGAATTCATTTCAACCAAGCTGAAAACGAAGAGTTGCAACTTGAAGCACTTGACTTCCTTGATGAAAAAAGGGAAGAGGCTCAGCTCAGAATTACAGCCCATCAGCAAAGAATTGCCAGGCATTTCAATTCCAAAGTTTGCCAACGCAGGTTTGAGATTGGGGATCTAGTCTTGAAAAGGGTCATGACAGCAATAGTAGTGTTTGCATCAAACTGGGAAGGGCCAAAAACTTCTTGATGGCACTTTCAAACTGACAACTGTCGAAGGAGATCCAATTCCAAGAGCTTGGAACAGCAATCATTTGCGTCCATATTTTACTTAAAAGCTTTGCTTAAGTCTGTAAAAAGAATTATGAATGTATGATTCTTGTATTGAAAGCCGTTGTAAAGCCAGTGCAAGTGAATAATAAGAATTATAAAGTGGATGTAGGCCCAATTCTTGGCCGAACCACTATAAATCTTGTGTTCTCTACTGCTTGTTTTATTTCGATATATAAAGTACTTCAATTGTATTGCTAAAATGTCGATTTAATATTGCAGGTTATTAAAACAAAGCTTACCCATCATAAGACCAAGCGATCCCTAACATCACTCAACAAATGAATATCTAGCCATAAAATTTCCAGATTCAAATCCTATATAAGAAGTGCTTCAAGCAAACAGTTAGTGGTTCCGCCAGAAATAAACCCTTCCTAACTAATCGTGATCGTTTGTGCAAGCAAACATTCGATTAATTAGCCTGTGTCTATCCCTGCGAACACATTTAACAATGAAGTACACTTCTTTGGATAGAAAAAGCTACTTGCAAAAGAAAGGAATGTGCGCTTGGAAATGATAATAGGAAACCGCTGATATGAGAAAATGACGAAAAGACATGGGCGAGCAGGCAGCAAACAGCAAAAGACCTCCTCGGAGGCACAAGCCATCTTCGGAGGCATAACTCTTCGGAGGATAAAGACCTCTAACGAGACGTGCCAGAAAAGAGAGTCCTCCTTCTCGATAGAAAGTTATGAACTGATCGGTGGCACAGGACACTTGTTAACTAGCTGAGAACGTTTGCGCAAACAAACAATCCAAGTAACTTGTGTCCGCCCGTGAATCCATCCAACCGAGAGAAGGAAACTCCAAACTTCCAAGCAACAGCCCTACTAGGAGGCACGTATTCCATCGAGATTTGAAATAAAACTTCACAAGTGCTGGAATGTGAAAAGCCCTCTTCGGAGGCCCATTTCACCATAGTTGAAATGCTAAAAGACCTTTAATGGGACTAGCCAGAAAAAGAGATTTCTCTTTCTCGACAGAAAGTTGTGGACTGATCAGTGGCACAGGACACTCGTTAACTAGATGAGAACGTTTGCGCAAACAAATAATCCAAGTAATTTGTGTCCGCCCTGTGAATCCATCCTACCGAGAGAAGGAAACTCCAAACTTCCAGGCAAAAGCCCTACTCAGAGGCGCACATTTCACCGTGATCTGAATAAAACTTCACACGAGTCGAAATGTGAAAAGCCCTCTTCGGAGGCCCGCTTCCCAGTGGACAGGGAAAAATAAAAGCCTCTCCCCAGAGGCAGAAAGAAGAAGCCCTCTCCCCAGAGGCACAAACAAGAAGCCCTCTCCCCAGAGACACAAACAAAAAGCCCTCTTCCCAGAGGCACAATCAAACAAAAAGCCCTCTTCCCAGTGGCACAATCAAGCAAAAGCCCTCTTCGGAGGCACAAGCAGGTCGAAGCCCTTTTTCGGAGGCCCACTGCTCCACGAAGGAAAATTCACTTGCCAAAATAAAAGTGACTTTCTCCAAAAGTGAAGCGTAAAAACTTCGTGATTGAAAAAGAGGAAACTTTTCCAATACGAGTTGCATTCTACTAAATCAGAAAAATATTTCCTGAAAATGGAAATATTATCCTATAAAGTACAGAGGCAAACCTCCTTCAAGTGGAAAAGTTGTTCTCTAAAGAAAGAGCACAAGTCTTCTCGAAACAGAAGAGTTGTTCTCCAAAATTCTGCTAATGTGAAAGAGATTGCAATAAACCATGGTATGGGGGCAATATAATATAGTCGTAAAAATAAAAAACGCTCAAGCAACATACCATAGGTTTACTACAACATCACACAAGGAAAATAAAGACACTTGTATAAAAAAGAGAAGAGGAATAAATGCATTCTCAAATACAGACAGAAGTTTGTACAAGTAAAAGAATTATTTTATTCCACACTATAAAAAAATTTATACATGTGCAGGTTTCAAAACAAAAGAAGGCAGGGACCGGTACCCGCACAAGCGCCGATCAACATAAGTCTTTGTATACACAAGCAAAAAAGCAAAAAAACAAGACAAGAAGCATAAGTCCCAAGCCCATCATTTCTTCTTTCTACCACCTTTCGAGCCTACACCTGGTCGGATGATCAATTTTTGGGGCCGGCTTGTGAGAGTAGGGGAGGAAAGAGGAAGAGGTGCAATTGGGCATTCTTCTGTTTTTTCCTCGCCAGCAGAAGCTTCTTTCTTTTTCTTTGAGACTTCGCGTTTCCCCCTCTTCTTTGAAGAAGACTCACTACCCGAAGTGAAAAGAGTGGATAATGTTATGTCATCAGAAGCAGTCTGCTCCGGAGTTCTCTCCCCTTCTTCAGGTTCCTCGACCTTTTGTTCCTGAGAAGCAATAGGATCGTCCAAGTCACGAAGAGTTTCTATCTGCTCTTCTTGCGACCCCGGTTAAGAGATAGAAGGGGGAGTAATCTGAAGAGGCAGAGAGGAAACAACTGGAAGAGGGGAAAGCTGGGCAACACTTGGCGCTTTCACTACATGAGAAGAGAAGTTAAAGTCAGTATCTTTCATGAAAAGAGGAGAAAGTGGCGCGTTAAGATTTAAGTAATAATCAAAAAGTTCATCAAGCTCATGTGAAGAAAGCAAGCAGTCCACTTGAGCAAGATCAACATTGAGGTTACCCGGAGAAGCAGACTTTACTATATCAACTTCGAAGTCCTGCGCTTTAGCACTTTCTTGAGTCTCATCTCCAGTGTGGGCAGCGACACTTTTAATAACGGCTTTAATAGGAGGAGGAGAATGGGAACTGGAGCCAGCAATATCGATATCGGCCGAAACTGAAGGTAGAACTGGGTCGGTTGACATTGTCTTTCCTAAATGTTCTCCTTCTGTCGTTTCAGCTCTCTCTTTGGCAAGATGCTCTTTTCCCCTTGCAAGAGCGGCATATGCATCATCATCTAGATAATGCGCCATTAAATCTACTTCGGCATATCCGGCTCCTCCAAACATATCAAGTATGGCCTCCCACACTTTGGCCAAACTGATTTCATATGCCGGCCCCAAAAAACTTAAGGCTACCACGCCCCAGAACGCTATGGATGTAAAACTCGAATAGAGTGGAGCTGACTTCAGCTTTAGTTGCCATATGAGACTCTTCGGCTGCAGCTTTGCCGGCAACAGCTTCGTCATGCTCCTTCTCAACTTCAGAAAGTCGAGCTTTCAGCAATTCAATCTCCAAGTTCTGGGCGTTGTCTTTCTCTCGAAGTTGAGCAACGTCGGCCCGGTAGTTTTCTACAGTTTGCTGCTGCGCTTCAAATTTGGCTTCAGCATCTCTCTGCGCCGCATGAGCGTCTCTTACTTGTTTTTGAAGCATTTCCTCTCTCTGAGAGTAGGAAGTGGAAGAAGTGGCGAGCTCTTCCTTAAGTTTTTCCACTTCTACTTCAAGCTTCTCGTTATAAGTGGCTATGCTCCTCATTTCCGCGTCATGCTGTTCAAGAGTTTTCTACCATTCAGATTTGTCGTTTTCCATTATTAGCATGGCCTCAAGATTCGCGCGATTTACTCTCTAAAGCTCGTCGACAAGCTTCTGCCAGCTAGACATTCTCTCAAAATCAAGTTTCACAGCATCAAGATTGCGCAGCATAGCCTGCTTGTCAATCGGGACCAAATCAAGGTCAAAGCGCACTCCCTTCAAGCACCAATGCGGAAACCGACTTTGAAGAGTGGCCGGGCCTTGTCCAACCTGATATGAGGGCCTGCCAATAATTGTTTGAATATCAGTACGAGTAAGGGCAGGAGATTGAGAAGGTGCAGGAGCAGCGGGCCTTTCAGGAAGTTCGAATGCCGGCTTTTCGCCATGTTTGGCCCTTTTACTTGCATCTTCAGGGATATGGCTTTTCCCTTTATCATCACAGGATTTCCGTTTATGGGAATCATCTTCCCTCTAGGAAGAGTCATGTCGCTCATCTCGTCTTTCGTGGCGTTCTTCATAGGCGCGCCTTTCACGAGCTTTTCTGGCAGCACTTTCTTCGTCAGTTTCCCAAGAGGCAGGAAGATACCTCCTGGGATCATAAGCACCATGCTTCCCATAACGCTGGAAATCGTCGTAGTAGGAGCCACTTCTTCCCATTGGAGACTCTGAAAATGAAGAAAAGATAAACTTAGAAATCTTAAAAGCAAGAGAGTTGGACGCATATAAGTGCTGAAAAGTCCTAAGTGTGTGTAACATGCAAACTACGTGCGTCGAATCACGAACCACTCCAGGGTTGGGAGGTGGTGATGGATCTAACAGCCAGTGTCAACTCTTGGGCTGACGGAGTTCGTTGCAGAACGGATGTCGCTTCGACTGCTGGAGAAGTAACTTTAGCAGTGATAGGATCATCTTTAAAAAGCTCCTGTGAAGTAATCATCAGGTCGCTCAACCCTTCAAAAGTATCATCACCGATGTGCCTAGCGGGACTTGTTCTCTCAGCCCCTTCGTCACCAGACTTCCCGGGTTGTTGAGGAGCCTCCTCTTCTTCAATGACCAGGGCAAGTACATGTTTGGCGGATGACCCCGCAACATCAGTTGAAGTAGAACACTTTACCAATGAAGCCTCAACAGTGCGTTCTTTCGGCGTAGGTTCTCCAGTGGAAACTGGGGCATCCGGTGCCTCTACTAGAGAGTCAGGTACTTCATGAGGTTGAGTGGAACGGGAGGAGTGCAGAAGCCCGTATTGGTGCAGAAGTTCATCTTTCAGCAAAAACTTAATACTTATTTCTTCAACCGGCACAACACTCAATCTATCAAAAGTCGTCTTGTGACTGGGATTTCTAGAGGGAGGAGGAAGTGCTGTAAAAGAAAAGAATGAAGTTAGCACTTAGCAATTCGGATCTTGAAAAGCTGAAACGGAAAGAACTGGGATGAGCAATCTTACTTCCTACTCTCCAGATGGCATAAAACCCTAGGTGGCAGTGAACGAAGAAGAACTGATTCAGAAAACTGTGAGCACTCTCGGAGAGATCAGTGATAAGTTTACGGTTTCTGGCACTTCTCACGAGTATGATGGAGGGTGGTCTTTATTCTTTGCGAATGTACAAAAATAGAAAACTTCTTCGAAGCTCGGAAGACGGTTGAGTGTCCTCCTGAATAGAATGCACAATCCCATCAGGATGGCGTGGCCATTAGGATGCAGTTGAAAGGGAGAGATGGTTAGTTGGAGAAGGAGTTGTTGAAGAAATTCGTTGAAAGGAGGAATGGCGCCGCAAAGGCACATCTGACGGTTGACGGCGACAAAACCGAGAGGCAGCCTGTCAGCGGTATCGTTTGGCCCAGGAAGAATAGCATCCGCCTCGCCAATCCCAAATTGAATACGTAATTGGTTGAATGCCCGCTGACTGAGGGTAGTTGGAGTTCTTTCCGGAGGATTATCCAATGGGACGGCTATCGGGAAGACTCCTTCAGATTTCTCTATGATCTCTTCTAGAGAAGACATTCTACACAAGGAACTGGATATTCAAATATGAAGGTGCACGTTTCCTAAATGTGTGAAGTGTTGTGCAAAACTAATAAAACGACAACCAAATATCACTGAAGTTAAACTAGTTAATAGTTGTCAGTTAAAAAGCTTCAGGGCTTGTTGTTTTAAGTTCAAGTACAGTGTTGAAGCAAACAGATTAGCTTTGGTTAATTAATTCAGCATTGCTTTAATACTTCACTTGAGTTTGTTGGTTCACGGCATTTCATATATTTTCTTTAAGGATTATCTTTTATCGACTAATCTGTCATTCGATGTGGGCTGTCAATGGCAGTATATTCGTCCCATTTTCTACAAATGCTGTATTTAACAGTTAATAGCATTAAAGTTAATATAATCTGTAAAAGAGTACGATGAGTTCAAGCAGTTCATTCTAGCAGTTCAAGTTAGAAGTACAATCAAGTTCTACCAAAATTCTGAAGCTTTCAAGTTTTGTTCAAGTCCTTAAGTCACAATCCAAGTCAAAAAATTCTCTAAGTTCTAGGTCACTCACGACCTAACAGATTGGATTGAGATTGGTTTAGGTCGCAAGAAGCAGCTCAAAAATTGTTAAGTTCTAAGTCGTTCACACGACCTAAAGACTAGGTCACTCACGCGATCTAAAGTTAAAGTCCTAGCTCGGCTGCGACCTACAACCTATGCCTCGCAAAGTTAGATCGTTGGTCCTATAGGTCATCCTGCTTGGAGTTCAAATGCTATTCTGGCAAGTTAAGACACAACAAGGTCGCGAGTTACATAAGTCGAACTCTTTCTAAGTTACGTTGTTCAAGTCAAGACAGTGGATATTTTGTTAATTGCTAAGTCGCCTACGCGACCTAAGAGTTAAGTCGCGCCGATCTTTGAGCCGTTTGCCGAGCTTAGTCTCGTGGTTCCTGTTCAAACATATAAGGCCCTAGGTCGCTCGTTCCTCCTCAATGTGTCAATTCGCCTAATTCTTAGCTCCTAACCCGTTAACCCGTTAACTTCTCCACCAACAAAAATCCACCGTATCTCCACGCCACCAAATCACCCCAAAACCAACGAAAATCGCCTCTGATCCATCACAAACCTAATGCGCTGTTGTACCCTTGTAAATCACAGCGACGATGTGTCCAAAAACGATCATAAGTTAACCGTGACACGATCCACGGCAAAATGCAGCATGCAAGGTCCGGATAGGGCCGAAAACTGGGGGATTTACAATTCAATGGTGGTCGTGGTTGAATAATGGCCGAATTAACTTACATAGTGAGATTGAGGAGGTGATGATCAAATTAGCAAGTAGATTGGCTTCAAAAATTTTCAAGCTCAAAGATGGTAATGGCGGTGGAAGTAAGCAACTGAGTGAGGGGGAAGAAACGAGTTAGCAATTTATATGGAACAAAGAGAAGGAGACGAAGGGGTTCGCGAGTTTGCAGAAGTCCTAGGTCGCTCACGACCTAACGGAATTAGATCGAAGCACACGACCTATGACATAGGCCTGTACTTCGAGGAGCAAGTGTTAACTCTTCTTTTTGAGCGACCTAGCGACCTAACTTCATAAGCGACCTAAAGATAGGACGACCCTAACGACCTAAAGGTGCAGCAAGCATTACGACCTAACGAGGTACAGAACCTAAAGGATTAGATGGTCCAGCGACCTATGACTCAACGAGTTAACGGCTTATGTGAAGGCACGACCTAACTACTTAAGGGAGTAAGCGACCTAACACATAAAGTGGCTCAGCAAGTTAAACGACCTAGAGGCTAAATGGACTGAGCGGTCTAGCGCACCAACGACCTATGGACTGAGGTGACCTAGCGACCTAAAGGTATACGCGACCTAGCGAGTTAGTAAGGGGAGCGACCTAACAGGGATAAAGTTCTGCAGCGAGCTAAGGCATTATGACCTAACGACGTAGCGACCTAGCGAGCTATACAAAGCCCAGGTAACTTGTCTTCCTTAAGTCGTTCCATCCCTAGGCCGCCCACGATCTATCACTTGTTTGTTTAATCAAAGATGCTCCTGTTAGGCCATAAACCATGTCTACTAAGTCGCCCACGACCTACGACCTATACATAAGTCGCTCACGACCTAAACATACTAAAGGAGTTTCCTATGCCGCTTCCTACCTAGGTCGGCCACGACCTATGACTTGCAGTTTCTCCGGAATGATCAAGTGTTCCTTGTGTAAGCCGTAGACAACTCCCATTAGGTCGCGGACGATCTACGACCTACCCAAGGTCGCTAGCGACCTACGACCTAAAGCCGAGCCCTCCTATAAATACGGCGCTAGCTCCAACATTCGAGGGATCTTTTTGGCTCATTCCTGGAACGCCGATACTTTGTTGAATTGTCGACTCACTCGACACTTCAAACACGAAAGGCATCTCAACTAACTTCAAGAGGAAATCTAACACAATCAACATGGATTCAAAGAATTCTTCTACATCGAAGTCCTAGTTGTTTGGCTCATCAGTATTGTAATTGAGGATTGTTGTAAAGTTGTAATTGATTCAATAATAAAGAGGATTAAAGTGGACGTAGGCTTAATCTAAAGCCGAACCACTATAAAATTGTTGTCTTTTACTGCTTTCTCTGGACTTTCTTACTTGTTTCTAATTCCCGTGTTCACGGGTGGTGCTTTCACTTAACCTCTACATCCACCGGGGTGTTAGCATTCAATTTTTAGTGTTAACACTACTGTTACTAGGAAATAATAAGGGTGATGACTGCAGCACCATCAGTATCATTTTCGAGTCTCTGTGTGATAGATTTGCTACCATAGTAAATTGGGAATTGAAGTTTGATTGTCATAAACAAATTTGAAATTAAAATCCAAGTTGAAATAAATTTGAGCTGTCATCAAAGACATGTGATTTGAAATTTAACTAAAGGAAAGTTAAATAAATTGATTTGGATTAGATAAGCTATTGAAATTGATGAATAGAAGTAAAATAAGTTTTGAACTTATAATATGAGATAATAAAATTTGACTTTGGTAAAGGTTGAATAGAATTTACTTTAGAATTGGAATCTGAATTGGATTTATAAGTGGAAGTTTAAGTTAAGTTGAACAAATGATGTTTAAATGTAATATAACGTAAGTAATGTTGAATGAAGTTGATTTTGGTATCGAAGTAAAATAATAAAGTGAATGGATATGGACTTGAGTTATATAAATGAAATTCAACCTTATTTGTTAAATGAATTAGCGATTGAATTGAACTAATGAAATGAATATTAATCAATCGAATGCAAAAGAATTGAGATAGGATAAATGAATGTAGTTGTTAACTCATTTAAAAGCTAATAAATTGGAAATTGAATAATTGAATGGAAGTCAATTTAATATTAAACAAATTGAAAGTAAAAGTGTTGAACCAAATTGAATGTAAGTAAAAGAAATTTGGTAATGTTGGATATACATTGTTTGTTTAATGATGGTATATAAAAAATTCATTAAATGTTAAATGAAATTGAATTAATGAAAGTGAAAGCTATAAATAATTAAATCCAAATTTGAACTGGAAGTGAACTAACTTGTATATGAATTAGTGAATGTAAACTAATTGAATATGAATGAATTTTGATTTGTTTATGGATTTATTGGATGATAGTTGGTTGATGATTGGATTTGTTGATTGCATTAGCTATATTCGTGTATATAGTTGTTGATATATGTTGAATATTGATATCACTTTCATATATGCGTGTTTCTCATTGTTTGTTGAGTATTTAGTAGGTGCGGATTGCGCTTGCTTCGCATTTGGAGCTCGCTTTCGCGCTATATTAGCCGTATATGCTCGCTAATAATATATAAGGTACATATCTCGGATCACATATCGTACTTTTACACTTTTTCCCTACGGGATGCCTCATCACTTGATGAGATGTATATTTGTGATATATATATACTGTCATTTTTTTTTCGGATCGAGCCGCGCAAAGGAGACTATGGCGAATTTTTTTGAAAATTTAAGGCGTTAGAATATTTTTGAGAAAATTGAATTTTTTTGAAAAGATAACTAAGTATGATTTGAAAACTTAGTAAGGTTATTATAAGAAGTTTAACTATGGATTTTGGGAAAGTTAATGGATTCTGTAACTTTTTCTTACTTGGTAATTTCGAGGACGAAATTCTTTTAAGGGGCGAAGTTTGTAACGACCCAGAATTTCTGTCAATTGAAATGCGTATATTTAATTGATTTTAAATATTAAGAAGTAAAATTTGTAAGTCGAATAAATTTTATTTCGAATATCTGGATTTAATTGCATAATTAAATCGATAATTTAATATTGGAAATTACAGAAATAATTGAAAATTTGGTTTCAAGTGAATAAAAATGATTTGTAAAGTTATATTATATCACATTGGAGTTAGAATGATGTTATAGAACTTTTAAAATCGAATTAAACGTTAAATTGTGAAAATTGAATATTTTAATATTTAATTGACGAGTTAAAATAGCCATTTTTCAAACAGTCTCGGATTTCGAAAAAACAAGTTTCATCGAATCTGTAATGTAATATTATTGTATGGTTTCAAATTTCGTGTCAATCGGATTTACGGTTTGTCCGGGGCAAGCCAAAACGCATAGAAATTAGTTTAACCGATTTAATTTAAATTTGATCGTTTATTTCCGTCACTCGCACATATAATCGAATTGGATCTCGATACCTATTCCATTGTGTTCGAAACGTGGGGTAAAACCTAGAAACGCCAGCCGGCATGCTTCATCTGGAGTTTGAATTTTTTTTGATGAATAGTGTTTTTGGAAATTTTCTATATAGGCACCTCATATTCACAATTTGCAAAAGGAAAACCCTAGGGTTTCAGGAGCCGCCACTTCTATAATCAATGGCTGAAATCTCAATCCTTTCTCCCTCAATTTCTTCGAATCCACCCTTCAATTCG
The DNA here is from genome assembly GCA_030765085.1 of Allium cepa. Classification (NCBI taxonomy): domain Eukaryota; kingdom Viridiplantae; phylum Streptophyta; class Magnoliopsida; order Asparagales; family Amaryllidaceae; genus Allium; species Allium cepa. The sequence continues at coordinate 757,550,145 of CM060937.1, read as the reverse complement.
AAAAACTTTCAACTGCAAAAACGTAGAGGGCTACGAGAACTATATATCCAACGGTGATGATCGATTTTATTCGAGTGGTTTGACGGCAAATCGGGCTCGAGCTCACCCTAGTCGCACGCATTTTTTAAACATATATACGTGACCGAGCTTCAAGCTATTCCAACCGTGGGTGAAGCTCGTGATGGCGCATGTCGCTGTAGTTCCAAATCGTCGTCGCGCTCATCATGGAAGGTGCGAAAATTCATGAAATAAAGGCGGCCGTGGGTTATACTACATAACCTCTGAGCTCGTACGTCTCAAAGAAGGGTGTTAAGCTAAGAGAATAAATCTCTGTCACCAACTGATATGTATTTGAAAGAAATCTGCTTTATATCTCAAAGTGTAATGTCAGACATACAACCATACAAGTCTGTCCCGGGTTCGAACAGAACCGAAGGCACTTCCGAAGAAGTCCTTGCAAAATCCGGATAATTCCTAATCACGTCCGGACTTCCCATCACATATGGAGATCTCTATACCGGGGATCAGCCAGTGCAGAGACAATCGACGAGTTATCCTTCCATTTTCGGAAATAGCCGGTCTTCACCACCGATCTTCAAATGCTATCCATATCGTCGTATCATTATTCGGAATGGGTTATATGACACAAGGTCCTCTCCCGGCTAAACCGAATAATGAGCGCAATATTTAAAAATATATGGATATTTAGATTTCAATTAAGTCATAAATTATTACCCAAAACCTTTCTTTTCAAATGGTTCGACAAAATTACCATTTTCAAATCTTTAAACAAAAAGATTCATTTCACAAAGTTCACGCAGTTTCACAAAGATCCATTCACGGATTTTCAAACAATTCCCATATCGATTAGGATTAACTCATCCAATCTTTAAGTTAAGGATTTAACTTGTAGCCTTCAAACCAGTTTCCATAACTTGGAAAATCATTTTCATTTTAATTTGAAATCCCTTTAACACAAATTGGAAGTTCATTACTTATGTGAAAGCTTTTATTATTTGAAAACAAATAGTTTTTGTTTCAGAACGATCCAATTATATTTGCACGAGTTAAAGCCCTTAAATTATATTCACATTCCTAAATCAATACTTTTAAAATAGTTTAACCCATATACAACTGGTATAACATCTTTAGTCCCTAGTTTCCAAGCACAGAATTCAATTTCAAATCTTGAATTTAAGTTTAAATCAAATTATTAAATTTCAAAACTTTATCAAGTTATTCAAAATAAATTTCAACTTTGAAATTCCATTTCAAAAGCTTTTCATTTTAAACCCAATCCATTTCCAAAACCATTTGGATTTAAATATTCAACTTTTAAAACTATTTTTTATTAAATTCGAATATCTGTGACTTAACCGATTTCTTCGTGAAATCCATATTTATTTGTGTATAAGTGTGGTCCAGGGGTTTTACACAAGAGTGCAACATCATTCAATCATCACATACTAAAACACAGAAATATAGTTGATAAGCGGTATAAACTATAACACTTATCTTTCGTTCATAGATTCACAGATAATAAACATATGTATCACAAATAAATTAATAAATTATACACAGCGAATCCACAGAACAAAATATCACAGATCAGATAGGAAAATCAATTAAAGGCATCTCATACAATACAATCATTCATAAGTAAGGTCAAGCATTTAATAATCATTTATAAGCAGGATTAATCAATTGTTTAATCCTAATTAATTCAATTTATTTCCAATTAAATTAATTACTTATGAATTAATTATCCAATCCTGATTTATTAGTTACAAATCATTTGATATAAATTAATTTATCAAACACTTTAATTAATTATTCTTAATTAATAAATTATTCTTAATCAATCACATTAATTAATTTAACCTCTAAACCAGTTACATAGTTAATTAACCCCTTAATTAATTAATTTAAGAAATTAAGCCTTTGATTACTTACCATAAAGTAACTACCCTTACACAATTTGATAAATGATTATCATTAATTAATTAATCTAATTAATTGTTAAAATTAGTCACATTAATTCATTATTAAATAATCCTAGTAAATGACCTTCATTAACTATTAACAATTCTTTAATTATTTTTCTAAAATAATTAACTAAGATTAATTATTATTAATTACAAACTAAATTTTATCTTTAACAACTCATTAATTAATCCATATTTATTTAATTAATTAAGTGTTAACTGTAACTTAATTAATCCTTAATTACTTAATTAATTAACTACTAATCATTAATTTAATCTTATTTAATTAATGATTCTTAATTACCAATTAATTTATCCTAAATTAATTTGCTTAAACCTTAATTAACTAATTTATACTCTTAATTACTTAATTAATTAATCCAAATCATTAATTATCCATTTTAATTAATTTAATAATTACAATCATTAAATCTTCATTTATTTAAAGATAAAAACATTTTTTTCTTATTTGTGATCAAATTGTTATTAACAAGGTATTTAAAACAATTTACTTTCAAACTTTCACTTTATCATTCAAAATGTTTAAAACTAATTAAATTTAAAAACTTCTTTTATTTCAAAACTAAGATTCAAATTTATATTTGAATCCGGATTTAAACCTTTGTTTTTACTCTTCACCTACAATTTAAACTTCACTTTAAAAATCCAAACTACTTAAGCCTTTTTAAAGTAGTTAAAAGAAATTAAATAAAACTTTATTTATTTTTAAATTAAGATTCAAAACTAACTTGAACCAGATAAACTTGGATTTAAACTTATTTTTAATCTTTGCTTTTCATTTAAACTTAGCTTTTAAATTCTATTTTAAAATTTTAAAACAGGATAACAGGTTTCCTGTAAAACCTGTAGCAAAAATTTAACCCGAGGCAATACTATTTGCTTTTAGTCAAAACCCATAAGTTAACTTGAGCACTCCAACACCAAAGCAACTTCATCAGGTTACAGTGCACCGTGCACGTATACTGTGCCGCCGATCAACTCCAGCCATCTTCGATGATCTTCACACATCGGAAATCATTTCTACACCCTATCAGAATCATCAAAGCATCATCCCAGTCTCGAAATCGAATTCGAGACCCCAAAACCAAACCTGGAACCAAAGAACAGGATCGCCACCAAACCTGGAACATCGCCTCGCTTGCAAAATTTCGATCACCTGACGTTCTGCCACTCCGGCCTCGACTTCATCTACTACCCAGCTATCATTCCCCAAAATCTCATAACACTCGATCAACCACCCACGCTGTGGTGATCGATTCATCAAACCTATCAAAAACTAGGGTTCCAGGAAGAATCTCTATGCTGCGACCTCCGTGGCGAATTACATCACCAGCCAATATTTTTCCACTACTCTCTGATCACTTCCCCACCTCCAGGAAAGACCACGAGCATCCCGATCCACAGGATCACCAGAAAATCACTAATTCCCATATTTTGATGAACCCAGAACTTCACCTTTAAAACTTAACTAAAAATAGTGATTTTGGTTTCAAAATCAAGTTTTTGTTTTAGCATTTGATTCATATGCCTGAATCCATGAATTATAAAAATTAAATTTTAACTTATTTAAGTTTTCCACTGTTGTTTTATATTTTCCAAAACTAATACAAGCTGCTTTTCCTTTAAACAAATTTTTAGACTCAAGCCTATGTTATAACGGACATTTTGTGTTCAAAACTTAAGTCTTGTTAAAGCTTGGATCAAGAACAAATGAATTTTGATGAGTACGTAAGCCTGGAACTAAAGTCAGAGAGATACACAGAGATGCTCATCACTATATTCAAACATTCACAGAGATATACTAAACAAAAGTATACTCAAAACAAAAATGTATTTTTAGAGAGAAACATGTAACAGAACAAATACACTTAAACTATTTAATTTTGATGTTACTCACAGTGTTTAAGAAATGAACAGAGCTTCTTTTGAACCAGGCCTTGAAACTGTTAGCTGAAGCCTTCAATTTTGTCTCTGGTTGTAGTTGATTGTTTAAAGTTGGATTTTGTTTAAATTTTTAATGATGAAGCCCTTAGATGCTACTCAGTTATGATGGTCGAACTAAGATAAAGATTGGTGATATATATAAAAGAAAGCTTACAGGGTGTTCATATGTTTGTACAGGGTAATATTATTTATGTTTGTTTTGTACAATACAAGTCAGGGATATTTTCTTGCTTTGGTTGCTGAATTGCTTTTGAAAACAATTCGAATTGACTTTGTTTGAGCTAGCATTAAATGCAAAGGTACTTTATGTTTCAATACTTATCCTCTTTTTATATTTGAGTATATATTGCTCTCCTTAGTTACAGCCTACATACTTGTAATATATTATTATCTTTTCTTTTCTTTTGTCTTATCACTTTAAAATGTAAATAAATTTCTATTTTAATTATGTTGTTCATAGATACTTATAAATTTTTGCTTCATATTTGTACTTTATTATAAAAATATTGTCTCGTATGCCTTTATATATATATATATATATATATATTTTAAATATGTACTTCTAACTTAAATGCTTATTGTCTTATTTTTTTCATCTTGCATTCATTTATTATTTATAGATATTTAACCTTTAAAGAAATCGTTTTTAAAACTTAATTATACTTCAATAAAACAAACACACACATTTTTACTCGAATTTAGAGAAACTCAAATCAATTTACTAATTAATTTCATAATTTTTTATTCAAAAATTAAATTAATTATCGGTTTAAACTTAGTTAAAATCCGGGATCGTTACATATTCCCCCCTTAAGAAATTTCGTCCTCGAAATTTGCCAAGGAGATAACAAAGATAGATGAAGAATGTTTCATCAAATCAAACTGAATACCTATTCTGTATTTGGTTTACCAAATCAGAATATCAATAATAGATACAAGAACGAATCTATTTAACACTTCACAAGATACTCGGGTTATCCAAATCTACGAAATATGCAGGGACATTGGTTAGTTCGAAGGGATAACTAACCATTCGTAGAACATATCCGGACCCAAAAATAGACGGATATATGGATACAATTTCAAAACTTTTGGTTTAAAAAAAAACTAAAGTATACCTATCAACCATAGCAATCAAAGCAACCAATTCATCCAAACAAACAATTCTGACCTATTTGGAGTTTATGTCCCATATTAATATATCGAATTTCCTTCCTGGATCTACCAGGAATTATCAAAGAACTGAAAAAACGATGCTGAACAAAAGAGATTGATAGGGAAAAGATTGTTCCTTGCTGTTATAGAGTATCGACCATTTGTAGTGGTACTCCCCTGTCCCCTATCTCGTCTTCTTCTTGCACTCATACTCACTATTAGTGGATAGTAAGAGAATTTACTGAGGCATACAGACAGATATCTTAGGGATACTCATTCTAGGGTTTACTTCGCCCTATCTCTAATGAGCTACTTAACGTGTTATACTCCTGAGCTAATGTTTCAACCTTCAGCTCTGATACCAAATGTAACGATTTGGATTTTGGCGTTTGAAAATCGACATCCATACTTCACATCGTACTCGAATGCCGCAGATTCGACCGTTCAAATCTGAGTCGTCGGAGCTTATAACACAATTAAGTACACATGACAAAAGAAAGAATGAATATCAATATATACAACATTGATACAATAACTGATACAACAGAAGATACAATAGAATGATACAATGGATATCCATATACATCAAAGATATAATACAAGAAAATAGCAGCGGAAAAGAAAATAGATAACACCAACAGCGGATAATCTCCATCTGCAAGGCATCAATCCAGAAATAGCTCGAACTCCTAATAACGATGCACAAAGATAAGCAAGTGCAGTCCATATCCAAAGACTGAACTAGCTCCAGATAATTTACTGAACCTAACTATCTGAAAAGCCCAACTCTAGACTGCCCGTGTGGAAAAATTGTGGGCACCCAGAGTTTAGGAAAGGAACAATAAACTCCAGGTCAGTCGTGGGACTGCTTTGAGTAACAAAAACAATTTATCTTTTAAAACAAAAAAAGCATTTAAATTGAAAACCGCAATGCTTTTAGAAAATGGAACTACCATAGGGCCTCCCCACACACACACAATGCAAACACAGACTTGGAGGAGATTTCTCCTTATGATAGTCAAATATGCTTGATACGCAAATTTCTTTGATATTATTACTATAAGTGCAAAATGAAGAAAACATTTCGAAAGTATAATATTAATCTTAGCCAACATAGGTACCATTACATTATGCCAGCTATAGCTACCATTTTAAATGGAAGGTTCTACAACTAAAACCGTACAAGGCTCGTATTGTTTTGATTGGATTTCCAACAAATGGTCGGGCAAAGGAACTTCCCAAAAAAATGGAACGCCTCTGGAGGGACGCTCCCGAGAACCATCCCTCAGTTCTCTGCCGCCACAAGGCCGGCCTCCTCCCTACCCGGGAGTAATACCTAAAGATATGCCACCCCCGGCCCTTTTGGACCTTTATCCGAGCGCTCGTCACCAACTACATCACACAATAATAAATATACTAGTGCCCACATGAGTAAGTATCTGGGCTCCATACCATGATACTACCCTTTTCCAGAAGGAATGGTCATACCCTAGGGTAGCTACCCCTGAAACCTTGCCGCATCTTTCATGTTTCGACCATTACCGGTTTTTGAGGCTCGATGAGGTCTCGTCCACAAAGCTACGCTTTTCACAAAGCCTTGCTTTGATCACAAATGATCATCAATACACGGCAGCACTTAGCATGCCACACTACCAAATTAGGAGTATATCGTTGATAACCTTCAATTACATAACCTCTGAGCTCGTACGTCTCAGAGAAGGGTGTTAAGCTAAGAGAATAAATCTCCGTCACCAACATATATCTATTTGAAAGAAATTTGCTTTATATCTCAAAGTGTAGTGTCAGACATACAACCATACAAGTCTGTCCCGGGTTCGAACAGAACCAAAGGCACTTCCGAAGAAGCCTTTGCAAAATCCGGATAATTCCTAATCACGTCCGAACTTCCCATCAAATATGGAGATCTATATACCGGGGATCAGCCAGTGCAGAGACAATCGACGAGTTATCCTTCCATTTTCGGAAATATCTGGTCTTCACCACCTTTCTTCATATGCTATCCATATCATCGTATCATTATTCGGAATGGGTTATATGACACAAGGTCCTCTCCCGGCTAAACCGAATAATGAGCGCAATATTTAAAAATATAAGGATATTTGGATTTCAATTAGTCACAACTTATTGCCCAAAACCTTTCTTTTCAAATGGTTTAACAAATTACCATTTTCAAATCTTTAAACAAAAAGATTCATTTCACAAAGTTCACCCAGTTTCACAAAGATCCATTCATGGATTTTCAAACAATTCCCATTTCGATTAGGATTAACTCATCCAATCTTTAAGTTAAGGATTTAACTTATAGCCTTCAAACCAGTTTCCATAACTTGGAAAATCGTTTTCATTTTAACTTAAAATCCCTTTAGCACAAATTGGAAGTTCATTACTTATGTGAAAGCTTTTATTATTTGAAAACAAATAGTTTCCGTTTCAGAATGATCCAATTATATTTGCACGAGTTAAAGCCCTTAAATTATATTCACATTCCTAAATCAATACTTTTAAAATAGTTTAACCCATATATAACTGGTATAACATTTTTAGTACTTAGTTTCCAAGCATAGAATTCAATTTCAAATCTTGAATTTAAGTTTAAATCAAATTATTAAATTTCAAAACTTTATCAAGTTATTCAAAATAAATTTCATCTTTGAAATTACATTTCAAAAGCTTTTCACTTCAAAACCTAATCCATTTCCAAAACCATTTGGATTTAAATATTCAACTTTTAAAATTATTTTGAATTAAATTCAAATATCTGTGACTTAACCGATTTCTTCGTGAAATCCATATTTGCGTGTGTATAAGTGTGGTGCAGGGGTTTTACACAAGAGTGCAACATCATTCAATCATCACAGATTAAAACACAGAAATATAGTTGATAAGAGGTATAAACTATAACACTTATCTTTCGTTCATAGATTCACAGATAATAAACATATGTATCACAAATAAATGAATAAATTATACATAGCACAGTCCACAGAGCAAAATATCATAGATCAGATAGGACAATCAATTCAAGGCATCTCATACAATACAATCATTCATAAGTAAGGTCAAGCATTTAATAATAATTTATAAGCAAGATTAATCAATTGTTTAATCCTAATTAATTCAGTTTATTTCCAATTAAATTAATTACTTATGAATTAATTATCCAATCCTGATTTATTAGTTACAAATTATTTGATATAAATTAATTTATCAAACACTTTAATTAATTATTCTTAATTAATAAATTATTCTTATTTAATCACATTAATTAATTTAACCTCTAAACTAGTTACATAATTAATTAACCCCTTAATTAATTAATTTAAGAAATTAAAACTTTGATTACTTACCATAAAGTAACTACCCTTACACAATTTCATAAATGATTATCATTAATTAATTAATCTAATTAATTGTTAAAATTAATCACATTAATTCATTATTAAATAATCCTAGTTAATGAACTTCATTAACTATTAATAATTCTTTAATTATTTTTCTAAAATAATTAACTGAGCTTAATCATTATTAATTACAAATTAAATTTTATCTTTAATAACTCATTATTAATCCATATTTATTTAATTAATTAAGTGTTAACTATAACTTAATTAATCCTTAATTACTTAATTAATTAACTACTAATCATTAATTTAATCATATTTAATTAATGATTCTTAATTACCAATTAATTTATCCTAAATTAATTAGCTTAAACCTTGATTAACCAATTTAAACTCTAAATTACTAAATTAATTAATCCAAATCATTACTTATCCATTTTAATTAATTTAATAATTAAAAATTATTAAATCTTCATTTATTTAAAGATAAAAACATTTTTTTCTTATTAGTGATCAAATTGTTATTAACAAGGTATTTAAAACAATTTACTTTCAAACTTTACTTTTAAATTTCATTTTAAATTTAAGATTTAAAATGAAACAAATTAACTTTAATAAACTTTAAAACAATTTCAAAACCCTTTTATTTCACAAATTAAAGAATTACTTATTTTATATAGAAGTTTAAAAGAATTTAAAATCCAATTTCATTTTAAATTCTAATCAATTTAAAAATTCACTTTATCATTCAAAATGTTTAAAACTAATTAAATTTAAAAACTTCTTTTATTACAAAACTAAGATTCAAATTTATATTTGAATCCAGATTTAAACCTTTGTTTTTACTCTTCACTTACAATTTAAACTTCACTTTAAAAATCCAAACTACTTAAGCCTTTTTGAAGTAGTTAAAACAAATTAAATAAAACTTTATTTATTTTTAAATTAAGATTCAAAACTAACTTGAACCAGATAAACTTGGATTTAAACTTATTTTTAATCTTTGCTTTTCATTTAAACTTAGCTTTTCATTTAAACTTAGCTTTTCATTTAAACTTAGCTTTTAAATTCTATTTTAAAATTTTAAAACAGGATACAGGTTTCCTGTAAAACCTGTAGCAAAAATTTAACCCGAGGCAATACTATTTGCTTCGAGTCAAAACCCATCAGTTAACTTGAGCAGTCCAACACCAAAGCAACTTCATCAGGTAACAGTGCACCGTGCACGTGTACTGTGCCGCCGATCAACTCCAGCCACCTCCGATGATCTTCACACATCGAAAATCATCTCTGCACCCTATTGCGATCATTAAAGCATCATCCTAGTCTCGATATCGAATTCGAGACCCCAAAACCAAACCTGGAACCGAAGAACAGGATCGTCACCAAACCTGGAACATCGCCTCGCTTGCAAATTCCAATCACCTGACAATCTGCCACTCTGGCCTCGACTTCATCTACTACCCAACTATCATTCCCCAAAATCTCATAACACTCGATCTACCACACGTGATGTGGTGATCGATTCATCAAACCCATCAAAAACTAGGGTTCCAGGAAGAATCTCTCTACTGCAACCTCCATGGCGAATTACATCACCATCCAATATTTTTCCACTACTCTCTGATCACTTCCCCGCCTCTAGGAAAGACCACGAGCATCCCGATCCACGGGATCACCAGAAAATCACTAATTCCCATATTTTGATGAACCCAGAACTTCACCTTTAAAACTTAACAAAAAATAGTGATTTTGGTTTCAAAAATCAAGTTTTCGTTTTAGCATTTGATTCATATGCCTGAATCCATGAATTATAAAAATTAAATTTTAACTTATTTAAGTTTTCCATTGTTGTTTTATATTTTCCAAAACTAATACAAGATGCTTTTCCTTTAAACAAATTTTTAGACTCAAGCCTATGTTATAACAGACATTTTGTGCTCAAAACTTAAGTCTCGTTAAAGCTTGGATCAAGAACAAATGAATTTTGATGAGTACTTAAGCCTGGAACTAAAGTCAGAGAGATACACAGAGATGCTCATCACTATATTCAAACATTCACAGAGATATACTAAACAAAAGTATACTCAAAACAAAAATGAATTTTCAGAGAGAAACATGTAACAGAACAAATACACTTGAACTATTTAATTGTGATGTTACTCACATTGTTTAAGAAATGAACAGAGCTTCTTTTGAACCAGGCCTTGAAATTGTTAGCTGAAGCCTTCAATTTGGTCTCTGGTTGTAGTTGATTGTTTAAAGTTGGATTTTGTTTAAATTATTAAAGATGAAGCTCTTAGATGCTACTCAGTAATGATGGTCTAACTGAGATAATGATTGGTGATATATATAAAAGAAAGCTTACAGGGTGTTCGTATGTTTGTACAGGGTAATATTATTTATATTTGTTTTGTACAATACAAGTCAGGGATATTTTCTTGCTTTGGTGGCTGAATTGCTTTTGAAAACAATTCGAATTGACTTTGTTTGAGCTAGCATTAAATGCAAAGGTACTTTATGTTTCAATAGTTATCCTCTTTTTATATTTGAGAATATATTGCTCTCCTTAGTTACAGCCTACATACTTGTAATATATTATTATCTTTTTTTTGTCTTATCACTTTAAAATGTAAATAAATTTCTATTTTAATTATGTTGTTCATAGATACTTATAAATTTTTGTTTCATATTTATTGTCTTATATGTCTTTATATATATATATATATATATATATATATATATATATATATATTTTAAATATGTACTTCTAACTTAAATGCTTATTGTCTTATTTTTTTCATCTTGCATTCATTTATTATTTATAGATATTTAATCTTTAAAGAAATCGTTTTTAAAACTTAATTATACTTCAATAAAACAAACTCGCACATTTTTACTCGAATTTAGAGAAACTCAAATCAATTTACTAATTAATTTCACAATTTTTTTATTCAAAAATTAAATTAATTATCGGTTTAAACTTAGTTAAAATCCGGGATCGTTACATTTCTACTCTATGCAAAAATTATACTACTTTGGGTGGTAAACAATTCTTTGGAACTGAAGATATTCTTGGAATTCAGACATGGTTTCACTCTTGTGAAAAGAAGCTCGGGGATCTTCAGTTGGAGGATGCAAGAAAGTGATTGTTAGCGTCGCGACAGCTCCATAAGACAGCAATGGATTAGTGGGATTCGGTGACAGTTAATACCCCAAAGGAAGATTTTACATGGGCTTAATTTAAGGAAGTCTTCGAAGCTTAGTTTATCCTGGAGGCGGGGAGGTCTCAATTATTTAGGAGTTTCATGGATTTAAAGCAGGGGAACATGACAGTGGTGTAGTATAAACATCGATTCAATGCATTATCTCGCTCTGGACCAGGATTAATAGACACACCACTTAAAAATAATGAGATGTTCATGAAAGGACTGAGGCCAGAATTCCATCTTGAGATGACTAATCATATCAATGGTACCTTTACCAATATGATCAGCATGGCCTTGAGGTTTGAAGCTTTGGATATTAAGCAAGAAGTTCAAAAAGGTGTAGCGCTTGTGATTAGTGCCCCACCTTTATTAGTTATCCCTATTGCAAACAAGTCGAATTTCAAACACGAAGGAAAGAAGCAGTGGTCGGGAAAGAAACCCGGAGGTGGAACTCCAACTTGAAAGAAGCAGCCTAACTTGGCCAACGTTCTTTGTTTCAAGTGCAACAAGCTGAGCCACTTTGCAAATCAGTGTCCAAGTGTCTCCTGTTACAACTGCGGTCAGCTGGGACACATAAAGAATGAGTGTCATTTCCCAAATAAGAGGGCACAAGGAAAAGCTTTTTCTATTAAGTAAATACCATCTACTTCTATGAATCAAAAGGGAAAGTAGGTGTTAAAAGGTACAATATCTATTTCTGATATTCTTTAAAGATTGTTGTTCGATACCGGTGCTTCCCGTAGTTTTTTCCGTATGACCTAACGAACTAGTTAAACCTTAAGTATGTTATTCTAAATAAACCTCTCTCGTAGTTTTGTTTCGTGTGACCTAATGAACCAGTTGAACCTTAAGTATGTTATTCTAAATAAACCTCTTTGTGTAACAAACCCTATTGGGGGTTCAACGAATCTTGACACTATGTGTCTAAAAGTGCCTATTTCTTATCGAGCTCAGCACTTCTCTTTTGACTTGTTTGTTCTTAGGTTTTGGGTATTGTTGGGTATGGATTGGTTATCTAAATTTGAAGCCGTCTTGGATTGCGTTAGAAGAGTAGTCATAGTAAAGGATGTAGTAGTAGAAGCATTGGTATATGTTGTGAGAGGCCTAATGAACTTTCGAGCAATTTTCTTTATTCGCTTGTAGTGGCTAAAGAGGTGATAAAAGATATACCGATTGTTCTGGACTTCAAGGATATTTTCGATGAAGTACAATAAGGTTTACCTCCTCACTGTGAAGTGGAGTTCCGTATATATTTGATTCCAAGAATGACACAGGTTGTACAACCTCCTCGAAGGTTGGCCTCGAAAGAGAGAAGGGAATTAGAGAAGTAGACGTTTGACTTATTGCAGAAAGGTTTTATCCAGCGTAGCATATCAAGTGGGGGATCGCTAATAGTCTTTTCTAGCAAAGCGGATGGTTCCTTAAGATTATGTGTAGACTACTAGGAGTTGAATAAGAGGACTATCAAGAATAAGTATCATTTACCTAGGATCGATGACATGTTCGATCAACTTCACGGAGCACGGTATTTTTTTCAACTGGATCTTGCAACTGGTTTTCATCAATTAAGGGTAGTAGAGGAGAGTGTGCCCTCAATAGCTTTTTGTACTCCTGATAGTTTTTACAAGTGGTTAGTCATGAAGTTTGGACTGGCTAACACACCCGCTTATTTCATAAACTTAATAAATCGAGTATTCTGAGAATTTCTTAATAATAAGTGTGTTCTCGTCTTCACTGATGACATTCTAGTTTATTCTAAGATGGAGGAAGAGCACCAGTATCATCTCCGAGTGGTTCTAAATACTTTAAGAAGTCATGTATTGAAACAAAGTTTTCTAAATGCCATTTTTCGAAATCCGAAGTTAAGTTTTCGGGACATGTAGTTTCGAAAGAAGGCATATTGGTGGACCCCAGCTAAAGTAGCTGCTTTTCAAGACTGAGAGGACCTGAAAATGCGACAGAGGTAAGAAGTTTCTTTGGATTGGCTAGTTTTTATAGAAGATTCATCAAATATTTCTCGAAGATTGCTTCTCATCTGACGAATTTGACCAAGAAAGATGCTAAGTTTGTGTGGAAACCTAAGTGCGATCATGCATTCAATGAATTGAAGAAGAAATTGACCAGTGATCCTGTTTTAATTATTCCAAATGGGAGCAAAGGGTTAACTGTATACACGGATGCTTGAGGAACCAATTGGGGCCAGTTCTAATGCAATATGGAAAAGTTATTGCGTATGTAAATCGACAGCTGAAACCACATGAGAAGAATTATGCTACGCACGATTTGGAGCTCTTGGGAGTTATCTTCACATTAAAGATGTGGCGGCATTATCTTTTAGGTGAAAAGTTTGAGTTATATACGGATCACAAATCTTTAAAGTATTTTTTTTACTCAAAAGGACTTGAACTCAAGGCAACAACGTTGGCTAGAGTTTCTGGCGGCTTATAATCTTGAGATTTTGTATACACCAGGGAAAGCTAATGTTGTAGCTAATGTGCTGAGCATGAATTATGCAGCTTTGGCTAATATGGAAGTTCATCCGACCCTTATCCAACGCAATGAAAATAATCAGCAGGGGGACGTTCGTCTTTCTCAGATAGCTAGAGCTGTTAGTGAATATGCTTTTCCAAAGAACTGGCTAGGATTCATGGTAGATTACCGTGGCATGCTAAGGATGAACGATCGGTTGTGTGTTTCATATATGGACGAATTAGATAGGAAGTTCTGACAAAGTCTCATCATTCTAAACTAACTATACATCCAGGGGTCACTAAGATGTATAAGGACGTGAAGAGTACTTTGTGGTGGGAAGGGATGGAAAGAGACGTTGCTATATTTGTAAGTAGATGTGCTAACTGCCAACAGGTAAGGAGAAGTCTCCAGAAGATAGACAGACTGCTTTAGCCACTTGAGATTCCGAAGTGGAAGTGGGAGCAAATTTGTATGGATTTCATCGACGGGTTACCTAGATCGAGGAAAGGTAATAAAGGAATTTGGGTTATCGTTGACATGTTAAACAAGAGTGCTCACTTCCTACCATTCAAGGCAATAAAGATGGCTGCTAGTTTGGCTCAGTTATATGTTAAAAAGATTGTTAGGCTTCATGTCATTCCTGTGGTATTTTGAGTGATAGGGATCCGATCTTCACAAGTCAGTTCTAGAAAGGTTTGCATGATGCACTCGGGACAGAGCTGAGTTTGAGCACAACTTATCACCCTTAGACAGATGGGAAGACTGAAAGGGTGAATCGTGTTTTAGAAGATTTACATCGAGCTTTGGTGTTAGACTTTGGAGATTCATATGAGGACCACTTGCTATTGGTTGAGTTCGCTTATAGCAACAGTTTTTGGGCAAGTATTAGAATGGTGCCTTTTGAGGCATTGTATGAAGGCCTTGTAGGTCTCCATCTTGTTAGGTGGAACCAGGAGACCGCTTAGTACTTGGACCAGATATAGTTCGTGATGCCACGAATAAGGTAGATTGGATTAGAAAGCACTTGAAGACAGCTTAGAATCGGTAGAAAACTATGAAGATATGAGAGTCGAGATTTGGAGTTCGCAGTTGGGGACTACGTATTCATCAAAGTTTCTCTGATAAGAGGCGTGATTCGTTCTGGATAAGGAGGAAAGCAAGCTCCTCATTTTATTGGACCTTTTAAGATACTCAAAAGGATAGGAACTCTTGCATATAAAGTGGAGTTACCGACTAAATAGTCGGGAGTGCATGATGTCCTTCACGTATTTCATCTACGTAAGTATATACATGATCCTACTTTGATTATTCCACCATCTCAACAAGAGGTTGTGCAAGTTGAGCCCGACTTGACCATTGTAAGACAACCTATTCGAATTGTCGATCGGGATACGTAACGGTTAAGGACTAAGGTGGCGGACTTTGTCAAAGTACAGTGGAGTGAAAATCTCAGAGATTGCACTTGGGAGACTGTAGATAGCATGAGGGAAGCTTACCCTGAGTTGATGTTAGGATAGTGTTTGTTTGTATGAATTATGTATGCACTATTTGTGATATAGTAATTGCTTAGTGTGTATATCTTGTATGGGTTTCATGATATATATATATATATGCCCTTTTTGAGTTACCTCCTTAAGTGTTAGTTTCGGGTACAAAATTCTTTACGGGGGAAGAGTGTAACGAACCTTAATTTAATGTCTTTAAAATATGGATATTTAATATATTTTTAAATAATTAATTAATGGATTTTCTAACTAGATTAAAGCTCTTTTAAATAATAACTAACGATGGTAAAATATTTTTCAAAATTTGTTTACAAAAACATCTTGCTCAAAGGAAAATCGAAATTGTGACCAGAAATCGTATTTTGAAATTTTGATTTTTCGGTGTCTAAAAGTTGTCAGAAAATGTTGTGCGCATTTGAATAATATATATTCACATTTATAATAAATTAGAATTTATTTTTGACACACACAAACATATTAACTAAATAACTAGAATTAGTATGATACGCCTTATTATGTAATTGTTTAAAAATTAGATGGAAAATTGTCATAAAACATTATTTCATTACAAACATAAAGTACTTAGGACATTAAATACAAGTTGGCATGTTGGAAAAGAAGGGGGGATAAGAAAATTTAGAAAATTAAAGGGAGGAGACAAGCTTGGTGATGTGGCATTCATTGAGTGGAGGGCGTGTACTAATGGGTATTTTGGTAAATTCCTAAATGCATTCCATATAAAAGTGATTTCATGGTTTTTATTTTCATTTTTCACTTCCATTCTTACTTTCTACAACTCCTTCAATCTCTCTAAGAACACTTCCATGGCTACCATGTTCATTTCAAAGTTATAAAAATCAATTTTTTCATTTAAAACCCTTGTCTAAAATCTTCTACATCTTCTCTTGCTAAAATAAGGCCACGCCACCTCTTCACTTCCTATGCCGAGCTATCCTAAGTCCTAGGCCAAATCGTATTGCCTCCTAGCCTATAAAAATCATGTCTTCCCAAAAGAAAAATCATGATCTAAGGACGATCCGAGATTTAGTGAAAGTTTAGTTCGATTTAGTGGACACTGCGATGAGTAAAAATCTCACCTTCAAACTAAAACTTTTAACTTAAATGTTACTTATATTTATAGCCTATGAATGCTTTTTTATATGTAGTATCATGTGATGAATGTTGGTTTAGTTAATGCCATGGAAAGTTGTCACCTTGGTAGTTAGTAAGTAAGTTAGTAACCATCTTGAAAAGTTAGTAGCAAAAGCTATCGTTAGTGACTGCTTTCTACATATTGTGTAATAGTTAAGTACATTGTGTTATGCTTTGCTTATGGTTATGTAATGTGTAGATGTAAAGAAAGTGGCATAAAAATAGTTGTCGAAGTGTCCGTATAGCGCCTATTGCTATATCGGCACTTTCAAAAAAAAACTCTTATCAAAATCTTTTGGATTATTCTCGAGCTTGGGTTTGTTTTATAAGTTAAGAAAGTTTTTAAATAAGAATGATTTAAAATTTCACTAGTTATTTTAGTAATGTTTTTTTAAATTTAATTAATTATTAATAAGGATTAAAGTTAATTAATTAACTTGTTAATGATGTTTTTTGAATATAATTAATTACTTTGTTAATAATGTTTAAAATTAATTAACTATTTATCTATTGATGATTAATTTTAATTAATCTCTTAATTAATAATAGATTAAAGCTAATTAACTATTTCAATTAATGATGTTTAAAAATAAATTAATCATTTTTAATTAATTATTTTTAAAGTTAATTAATCAGTTTCGATTTAATTAATCCTTTCCAATAATGATATTTTAAATTAGTTAATCATTTTTAATAAATGGTGTTTTAAAATTAATTAATCAACTTAATTAATGAGATTTAAAATTATTTAATTAATGATGTTGCAGAGTGATTAACCCTTTTTAGTTATGGGTATTTAAAGTTAATTAATCAAAATAATTAATGAAGTTTAAAGATAATTAATCATTCTTATTAATATTAGTTGAAGATAACTAACAATTTAATAAATATGTTATAAGTGATTAAATCTTCTTGATAGCAGTGTTTTAAAGTCAATGAACCATTTTTGCAAATTTGTTAAAGTTGAAAACTTGTAATGGGAAGCCCAAACACGAATTTGGTTTTAAAAGTAAAATTTCGATTCTGTTATGGATAAAAAGATTTCGTAAACGACATCGCTTATATGAAAAGAATTTAGTCATACCCTTGGCACTAAACGTCGAGGTATGGAAACGTGTCACTATCTCGAAAGTTAAAATTGTCGTCAATGCAATCACTAGAGGTAACACTACCTTTACTTGTCCGACTTCATTTTTAAGCAAGAAATAGTACAAGTTTGCAATCGATGATTAATGGTAGGAATATGAGGTTTACTGTCCATATATGATTATTTTGTTATCTTTGATAGTCAGTTTGTCGACTATCGATTACCTCAGCCTTCTTGTTTTTCATCATTCTAAGACGATGTGTTGCTCACTTGAGCTTTGGTATCCTTTTTTAGAAATGACTAAACCAAAAGAGCGAGCGAAAGCCAAGCTATGTGGGGTTTCTCCCATTAGGGTATTATCACATCTACTCTGGATTTGATTCGGGTAATTATGCACCAAGATGAGAATTACCGGATACTCGGCAACCGTTGGCGGGGTGCATCCTGGACGTATCCGAGAGCCTTTGGAGTTCTCAAGTATATATTCTACAGGTATGCTTTCGGTAAGGGGCTTGCACCCTCCTAGTCCTTGTTGGTAAATTTCCTTTCCTTGTTGATTTGAACCTTCGAATTTGTTTCCCTTAATTGCATTGGGAAGAGTATAGCACTCTTCGTGATGTTAGTTATTTGCAACCATTATTTACATTTGGATGTTGTTCTTATGAGAGGAAACCCATTCCAAGTTTGGTGGCATAGTCTCTCATGTTTTTGTTTAATTACACTTATTGTTTAGAATTTTACTCATACCAGACATATTGTCTGACCCGAGTTGTTGTTTTCCTAAACTCTTGTTTACTCATTTATATTTGGGTATTTCGACAGTAGAAGGACTTTTGTGGGCTCTTCTGAAGACGATGCCCGAGCAGGAAGCTTTATCTAATTAGCTATCTGTTCCGCTGTAACGTTTGCGATTTTTCGTTGACGAAAACCGACATCAATACGTCCACTGTATCAACTGCCGAGCAATCGAAAGCCGAAAAATCGTACCGTTAGGGTTTTAGAAAAAAGAAAAAGTAGAAGAAATAGAAAAAGATAGAACAGAACAGAAGAAATAACAGAACAACATCAGAATCTCACAATTCGCAGCGGAACAACATATAATAGATAAATGAATAATCTTTAAACAAAGAACTATATCAGTTATTACATTACATCATATTACATTACATCATCAGAGTGTACAACAACAAACAACATCAACAGCGAAAAAGAAATACTATATACTAGTAATACGTCATGCCATCCATCTTGCCCCCGGCAACTCCTGATTATCCTGAATAAACCTTAACTCTTGACTGCCCGTGTGGAAATTGGTGGGCACCCAGAGTTTAGGAAGGAAAACAATCAACTCCGATTGCTACGAAAATTGAAATCCGATAATAACTAATTATTACGGATCCAATGAAACTGGTTTCATCCAATTCTGAGACTGTTCAAAAATTGGCTATTTTACAGTCGATAATTAAATATTAAAATATTCAATTTTCACAAATTAAGTTTTAATTCGATTTTAAAAGTTCTATAACATTACTATAACTTCAATATGATGAAATAAAATTTTACAAACCATTTTCAATCATATTAAACCCTATTTTCAATTATTTCTGTAATTTCAATTATTAAATTATCGATTTAATTATCCAATTAAATCCAATTATTCAAAATAAAATTTATTCGACTCATAAATCTTACTTATTAATATTTAAAATCAATTAAATATTCAAATTTAAATTATTAGAAATCCTGGGTCGTTCCATCCGCTGTTTGTTAGTTTGTGTAAGTATATTATGCCTTTGCATATGTAAAGCAAGGTTGTTATAACTGCCTAAGTTGATTGTAATACTTTTGTGTCACTCTGATAACTCCAAGTTTGGGAGTAACCTTATGTACTATATTACTGTTAGGTTTTATTTAACAGTTCCGCTGTGATATTTTCTATTCTGTTCTTTATTTTTACCCCACGATAATTCATCTTTCATATGCTTGGAAAACAACATACGGATATCGTGGATGTAATAAGTGTCGTTCTTAAGGGTTGGAAAGGTGGGTCGTCACATTTATAAACATGGAAAGTTAGCAAATTACACCTACTACACCTTAGCCAAAAGACCTCTCTACCCTTGAAAAATTTCAACTATGCTACACCTCCTCCACGTGCCTTCATGTGCCTTCCATCACATCACACTCCATTAGCGTACTACATTTTAGCACTTAAAATAAGAAAAAAAAGTATTCTTTTACTTGATGCTTTAGTTATTTTCTAACCTCTTATTTAATATGCTAATTATATTTTAGTGCTAACCACTTCTTAATTGTTAAATTTGTGTATTCAAATGTATACTAGTGTGCATAACAAGTACAACAACTTTTGTTTGATGAAAAGTAGAAAATCCGAAAAACGAATTTCGGTTACATTTTTAATCTTTCTCCAAACTGTTAAAATTCATGAATAAAATTTCAAAAGAAGTTTACTATCATTATTAAATAACAAAAATGAGTTATTTAGGCTTATAAAATCAATTATTTATATATTTAAAATTAATACATATTCTTAATCAAAACGATAAAATTTTGGGTCGTTAAATCCTCCCCCCTTAAAAGAAGCTTGACCCCGAAACTTCAGTAAAACAAACAATCACGAAACAATACATACTAATTATTTGAACAAAAAATGGCACAAACACCCAGAAATTAATATAGAGAGAATAAAAAGTGAAGAAAACAAACTAAAATGAGTAAGAAATGAACCCACAAAGATTTATAGTGGATCGACAAACTCTGGCCTATGTCCTTTAATGATTTTGTTAAAATTAGTAAGAAATAAACACACAGAAAAAATCTAGCACAACACCCCTATCATCACCCTAGCTCACGTCCAAGCACCCTAGCCTCCCCATTGCACACGTCCAACCCTCTCCTTCTTCCATTTGCTTTTGGCAAAGGGCCTTTTTTAGGGTGTGTGCTACAATTTTTCATACTACAACTTGCAAATGTGTGTTGTTAAGTTGTTTCAAAGCCATGGAAGGAATTTAAGGAGAAAAGGACACTACACCAGAAATGTCATTTTGCAACAGTTCTGAGCCGTTGCAAAATTGGCAGTGTTAAAAAATTAGCAACGGTTTTCAGCCGTTGCGAAATTAAAATTAGGAACGGCTCTAAGCCGTTGCAAATTTACGTTTTACAACGGCTAAGAACCTTTGCTAATTTTAATTTCGCAACAGTTGAAAGCCATTGTAAAGCCTTATTGTATAACTTTGTTAATTTTGTTTTGCAACGGCTCAAAACCGTTGCAAAATTTAAATTTTTTTAATAAAAATTTATATTGCTTTTTCTGCCCTCCTACAGCAATAGCATTTCATTATCATACCCAATATAATCATTCGCAAATTTAATATAATATCTCAAAGAAAAGTCATTAAACCAAATAATTTTCATAGATTCAACACAAAAACCAAACATAACAAATCTTTTAATTACAATGTTCAACAACAATACATAACACTACATAGTTCGACAACATCTGCAATAACAATACATAACGCTACATAGTTCAACAACATCAGCAACAATACGTAATGCTACATAGTTCAACACAGCAATAACTAGTATTACATACACCATAAAAATGTATATCAGAAAGCATTTTTTCAAGCCAACTAATATTACAAAAGAACTCAAAAATCCATAATTACCTCTCATTCCTCACTTCAGATAATCTTTTTCTCTGCATCGTCTGCATTATGAACAAACACGCAGTTATTTAAAGCATAAAGGTAAGTAAACATACTGATTTATCCAATATTTTTAAGCTAATCTACAGTAGAATACTTAATAGGTCTGCACAATAATATGTCAGATAAGAAATGTAAAATATTTACAAATTGTGACAATAATAAGTAGTGGAATGATTGTAAAATACTATTTCTGATAGGTTCAGACAAGCGGTAAATAATGGCATATCTTGTTATAGAATGGCTGAATAAAATAAAAGTCGATTCGACCAACAAAGAACTCAAAGTGCATCAACTTCAGTCTAACCTAAAACGGTTCTCATTGACCAATTTAAAACTGATTTATTATCATTGACTGATTAAAACGGTTCTCATTTCGAACTATATAGACTATATCTGGTGAATAGAAAGAATACAGGCAGGTGTATTGACACAGAGACCGATATTACACAAGTATAAATATTCAATTTGATAGGATAATATGGCTCAGTAAGCATAACAAAATATCTGCACAAATCGGGGGGAAAAAAGTAGGAAAATGATCAGCTGAATTCTGCTTGCAAAGATTCATAGCAACATTAGTTTTAATCCATACCAAGCAAAGCATAAGGCCTCTTCTTAAACATGTGAGCATTTCCTGGTGTTTCTGTTGATGTGAGGTAGCTATCCACCAAACATTCAGTAATCTGTGGCAAGCAAGAAATGTTCATCTCCGCTATGCTGCATTTTGATATGTTCACTTGGAAATTTGGTGCATTCTGATTCTAATATTGGAAGAGTAGAAAGATCATCGGTTGTTCCAAAATTAGGACATATGAGAATATTACATGCTTTTTCCAGAATAGATTGAAGATACTTGTCTTGTGCTTCAATTCTAACCTTGACATGCCTTTGCACCTTTTCAAAATAAACGTAGAAACTATGTTATATATCACGCATGTGTATAAATACTCATGTATATGATGTATTTAGCGAGTGTCATGAAAGCAAGAACCTCTAGCTGTTCATGAAGCTTCCTCTGGAGCTCCATTTGGACTCTCATTGCCTCACTGTACCCACTACCAACATAAAAAAGTGCAAATAATATAATCAAATATATAATTGTACATATAAATAGAGGTTGAAAGCAATCATACTCGTTCTGTTCCTGGGTTATGTGACGGTCCGGATTTTTCGCGTTCGAAAATCGACATCCATACTTTACATCGTACTCGAATGTCGTAGATTCGACCATTCAAATCCGAGTCGCCGAAGCTTATAACACAATTAAGAAAATAACATAGCGGAAGAAAAAGAATAATACATTGATATACAGCATTGATACAATATCTGATACAACAGATGATACAATAGATATCAATATACATCAGAGATATGACAAAATAAAATAGCAGCGGAAAGGAAAAATAGATAATACCAGCAGCGAATAATCTCCATCTCCAAAGCACCAATCCAGAAATAGCTCGAACTCCCAATAATGTTGCACAAAGTTAAGCAAGTGCGGTCCATATCCAAAGACTGAACTAGCTCCAGATAACCTACTAATCTGACTATCTGAAAAACCCAATTCTAGACTGCCCGTGTGGAAAAATTTTGAGCACACAGAGTTTAGGAAAGAAACAATAAACTCAAGATCAGTCATGAGACTAGTATGAGTAACAAAAACAGTTTATCTTTAAAAACAAACAACAAGAGAATTTTTAAAGTCAATTCACAATGCTTTTTGGAAATAAAACTACCGTAAGACCTCCCGCCACACACACAATGCAAACGCAGAATTGGAGGAGATTTCTTCGTATGGTAGTCAAACATGCTTGATATGAAAATTTCTTTGATATTATTACTATAAGTGCAAGGTGCAGAAAACATTTCGAAAGTATAATATAAATCTTAGCCAACATATGACCATCATCGTATGCCTACTATAGCTACCATCTAAACAGTAGGGCGCCACCATAAGTAAATGGCAGGTTCTACAACTAAAACCTACAGAGCTCGTATTGGATGAATGGATTTCCAACAAATGGTCAGGCCAAGGAACTTCCCATTGCCACATGGGTACACCTCTGGAAGGACGCCCCGAGAACCTAACCGGACCTCTGCCAACACAAGGCCGGGTTACCTCTAACTAGGTAACTACTGACACGAGTATGCCATCCCCCGGTCGTAACCAACCTTTATCCAGGATCCCGACAACCAACAACCACAAAGTAATAAATCTGTAGTAACCACATAGGTTAAATATCTGGACTCCATACCATGATACCACCTCTATCCAGAAGGAAACGAACATACCCTAAGGGGAGCTACCCCCAAATAACCTTGCTGCATCTTTCCTGTTTCGACCATTACCGGGTTGTGAGGTTCGACGAACTCTCGTCCACAAAGCTACGCTTTTCACAAAAGCCACGCTTTGATCAACAAATGATCAGCAGCACTCAGCATGCCACATTATCAAGTTGGGAATATATTACTGATAACCTTCAACTACATAACCTCTGAGCTCATACGTTTTAGAGAAGGGTGTTAAGCTAAGAGAATAAATTCTCCGCCACCAACAGAAGTGTATTTGAAAGAAATCTGCTTTATATCTCAAATTGTAATGTCAGACATACAATCCATAAAAGTCTGTTCCGGGTTCGAACAGAACCGAAGGCACTTCCAAAGAAGCCCTTGCAAATCCGGATAATCCCTAATCACATCCGGACTTCCCATCACATATGTAATCTCTATACCGGGGACCATTCGATGCAAAGACATTCGACGGGTTATCCTTTCACTTTCGAAAATATCCGGTCTTCACCACTGGTCTTCAAATGTTATCCATAACATCGTATCACATATTCGGAATGGGCTATATGACACAAAGGTCCTTCCCCGGCTAAATCGAATATTGAGGGCAATATTTACAAGAAACATATGGATATTGAGGTCTCAGTTAAGTCACAACTTATTACCCAAAACTTTTCTTCCAAATGGTTTAACAAATTACCATTTCTAATCTTTTAAACAAAAAGATTCATTTCACAAAGTTCACACTGTTTCATAAAGACCCATTCATAGATTTCAAAACAATTTCCATTTAAATTTGATTAACTCGTTAAATCTTTAAATTAAGATTTAATTTATAACTTTAAAACTCGTTTCCAAAGATTCATTCATAGCCTTTCAAAACATTTCAATTTCAATTCAAACTTGAAACCTTTCAACACAAATTGGAAGTTCATTACTTATGTGACAGCTTTTATTTATTTGAAAACAAATAATTCTCGTTCTAGAAAAATCCAATTATATTTCCACGAGTTAAAGCCCTTGAATTAAATTCAAATTCCCAAATCAATACATTAAAAAAATGGTTTGACCTATATAAAATTAGTATAACATTTTTAATCCCAAGTTTCCAAACATAGAATTCAATCCAAATTTTGAATTCAAAATTAAATCCAATTATTTAAATTTCAAGGCATAATCAAGTTACTCAAAAATAAATGTTATCTTGAAATTCCATTTCAAAAACTTTTCACATTTAACCCGATTCCATTTCAAACCATTTGAATTAAAAATTCAAATTCAAAACTATTTTCAAAAATCTGTGACTTAATCGATTTCCTCGTGAAATCCATATTTGTGTGTGTATGGTGTGGTCCAAGGTTTAACACAATAGTGTAACATCGTTCAATCATCACAGATCAAAACACAGAAATATAGTTGACAAGCGATATAAACTATAACGCTTATCGTCCTTTCAAAGATTCACAGATAATATACAAATGTAAATAAATGAATAAATTATACACTGCTCAGTCCACAGAACAAAATATCATAGATCAGGTAGGACAATCAATTCAAGGTATCTCATACAATACAATCATTCATAAGTAAGGCCAAGCATTCAATAATCATTTATAAGCAGAATTAATTAATTGATCAATCCTAAATAATTCAATTTATTTCCAAGTAAATTAATTATTTATGAATTAATTATCAAATTCTGATTAATTAATTACAAATCATTTGATATAAATTAATTAATCAATCACCTTAATTAATTAAATTATTCTTAATTAATCATATTAAATAAATCAACCTTTTAAACCAATTACATAATTAATTACCCCTTTAATTAATTATTTAAAGAAATTTAACCATTAATTACTTACCATTAAGCAATCATTTCATAACAATTAATCATTAATTACCAATTATCAAATGATTTTCTTAAATTAATTAAACTAAATTAATTAACTTTAATAAATCAAAATATCCAAAATTAATTACAATAAGTAATTAATCCCTTAATTACTTTCATTTATTAATTAACATTTAATAAATAAATTTTCTCAAATTAATTACCTTAATTAATGATTTAAACCTTTAATTTCTTATTTAATTAATCCAAGTCATTAATTAATTAAATAATTAAATTATGCATTTTAGATTCACATGTTAAAGTAATATTTTGTTATGAAAGAAATTTACAAAGTTTAAAATCAAATTCTCCTAAAATTCAAATGTTTAAGGTATACTTTTACGTTAAAACTTATTCAAACATTTAAAGTTGTAAAACTTAATTTTGTTTCAAAGTCTAATATTCAGATTTGGATTTAGGACCAGGTTCTAAATCTTAATTTAAATTCTCTCTTACAATTCAATTTCTATTTTGAAATTCAAAATTACTTTTGAATACAAACCACTTTTTTAAGTAAAAAAACAATTTAAATTTAAACTTATTCACTCTCGAACTAAGTTTCCAAACTGAACTTGAATTTATATTTAACTTTGATTTTAAAACTCAATTTAAACCTTGATTTATAAATTTACATTTAATCTTTTTAAATTTGAAAACTGGATAGTTTAAAACCTGTAAATAGTATCCTACCCGAGCCAGTCCCTTTCTTGCTTCGGGACCAACGCCTAAAACTTCGAGTAAACACTCGATTCTAACACGAGACCGACGCGAATAATTCCAGCTTCATTCCCAACGAAAAAAATTTCCAAATTACCAAAAACTCGTGCACAGTGCATGTGCACGTCGCCGTTGATCAACTCCGATCGCCACCACTACATCGAGCAAGTCGAAGTCCATCCACGATTCAATCTCCGATCGCCAAAACTTCGTCACTCACGCAAAATTGAATTCGAGCTGTTTTGAACAAAAACTTGGAACGTGAAGTTAAAAAAATTTCTCCCAAACTTGGAACAATCTCGTTCTCGAAATCTAGACCACCAGACAACCTGAAGTTCCGACCACTCACGCGTCAACACTTCCTCCACCATCACCCCAAACCACGTTGAACTCGATCACCTATTGGTGACGAACGAATCATAACACACGGCCTCCACCAAACTAGGTCTACAGCCTTCAAACGGTCATCGATGCCACCATGATCACCTGACCACCCTCACGCTATTTTTTCCAGAGCCACTAATCACTCCTCCACCTCCACGCGAAAACTTACCCTCCTCAGTTCAACATATTGCCGGGAATTGATCAAAGTACAATTTTAGATCATCTTTGAATTTCTCTTTAAACACAACACTAAAAATCATCAATTTAGTTTTAAAAATCATAGCTTTAGGTAAGGATTCAAGTTATATTCGTGAATCACTATTTTGCTAAATTTGAAATTTCTAAGTTCTAAAGTTTCATCCGTAAAATTTTTATTTTTCCTCCTGTATACATCTATACTTCAAATTTTTTTTTATCATAGTTCTTCCTTGAGTACACATCTTTACTTTTGACATCAAATCCTAACACTAAGTAGATGATGAGAGATTGGATTTCTTGGTTTTCATCTACCCTGTGAATTAACAGAGAGCCTTTTGAATACTTTAGTACTGTCAAAATGAATATGTATGCAACCAGAGTTGAAACAAAGAAGATAAACATATAAAACATAAACCATTCACTGATTATAGCTGACTTAAATTTTTATTGTAACAACCCGCATATTTATCGATTTTATATTTAAATATTTTATTTAAATATTTTATCATTCGTCGGATTTTAGTCCGAAAACCTACTTTTTGCATACGGTCGAATTAGGACTCGAGACCACCTCCATTGAGTTCAAAATGTCGTTTGCGACCTTTTTGAGTATAAGCTTCGATATGTTTGGAGAAAGTTGATTTTTGCTACTTTTCACTTAGGGTTTTGGTTTGGGCTGAGCCCACTTATGTATTCAGTCCCAACCCCTCACCTCCTCATTTACTTCATTTCCAATTCCTAACCCTTCAAGCTTTAGCAACAATGGTGGAGAGAAGTGGAAATTAAAACTCCAAGCCCTAGTTCCATAGAAAAATCCAAGTTCTTGCTCCAAAATCTATGAGAACCCATTGGTAAGCATCTCCTTCTTCTTCTCCAACTCATTCTCTCTTTGATTTCAGAAAATTCCTAAACCTAATTTGGGAAATGTTTCTCTTTTTAGCTTAGAATCAAGCTTCTAGAGTTGGTTTTGAAGAGTGGTTGATTCCCCTTTCCTTTCAAGCTTCATCTTCATAAATTTAGTTCAAAGGTGAGATTTTTATCTCACATCTATGTCTATATCTATCTGTTGTTGTTAGGTATGAATCCCTAACATTTATTCATGTGAAATTGCTTTTGATTTGGATTGGTTTTGTGAATATTTCCATTTTTGGTGTTTGAAGCCAATTCTCTAAAAATCATAACTTTGATGTTTGATCATGCTTTAAGAGGTGTTTCGGAGAGCCTATAAGACCGGGTTGTCGCTAGGCATAAATCCTTAGTCGTCGTTGCTCGTCCGATCGCTCCCGATACGTTTTGGCCACTTTGGCCTAGGCAAATTGTTGCCTAGACCAGGTGACCAGACGTCTGGTGACCAAGTCCAGACGTCTGGTTTGGACCTGGAATGTAAAAATGTATGCACGCATATTATAAAAAAAGCCAGAGACTATTTTCAGACGTCTGAACCATCAAACCAGACGTCTGACTTGAGGTTTCAGACGTCTGAGTGTTCTCTAGGTTATTTCCAGAGAACAAATCCAGACGTCTGGATTCCAAATCAGACGTCTGGAGATGTTTATTTTTGCTATTCAGGCTGTTTTGTGTGAATTTCCATTGTTTATCGATTTGAGCGATCCTATTAATCGTTATCACTTATTGTCGACTTTGATGACTTCTTTTCATGGATCTTTTTGGAAATATCCATTTCTATGGATTTGATATCGATTTCTTTGGATTTTATTCACGTCTTCGAATGTGAATTTAGTAATTGGTTGTTCTTACAATCTTCTTTGTGATTTGTCACTTTAAAAATATAAAGTTTTCTATACTAGTAGTAAATATCAAAACTCTTTCTTCAAATGATTTCAACACTATTTTATTACAAAGCTCGTTTTCTTAAACCGTTTTCCAATCTATTAGTATATACAAACCTTTACCTCACTCGTATGAGAAATCCAATTAAACGACTTAGTAAAACAAGTGGTATGAAACGCTTGCGTTCACTTTGTTGGTTAATTCTTGGACTTGTTCGATTGAATCTCTTGTGACAATTTTCTAGTGGAGATTTACAGTTTGTTCGTAAATGTTTAAGTTAAGTAAGTGGTTATGGGACATGAAGCTAAACTTTTATATTCACTAGCTTAGTGTAATTGACACTTCTCGTTGATCATGACGATCATCTTTGTGATTTAGACTAGAAATGTGCGGTGTCTCTTTGTTTGCGAGGTTAGGCTAGACACCACTTGTGTGATTCCATTCACACATACCTTTTCGGTTAGCCTAGACACCACTTGCGTGATTCCATTCACACGTACCTTTTTGCTTTTTGGTTAGGCTAGACACCACTTGTGTGATTCCATTCACACATACTTTTTCGGTTAGCCTAGACACCACTTGTGTGATTCCACTCACACATACTTCTTTGTGATTTCTGGATTTCGTGTGTTGATTTCTGGAATTTATATCATTGACTTGTTATGAGTACAGGTTTAGGGTATGATGCCCTCTTTGGATCTTTGAGAAGATTCTTGTGATATTGATTAATCTTTTGTTGATTATCATTTACATGCTTATAGTAGTATGCCATTATGGATATTATGTTTATGCCATATCTTGTATGTTATATCATGTAATCTGATATTTATAGCTAGACTGATCCGTTTATTATTTTCTTATGAAATAATACTCGGGTCAGACCGAGATGTTACAGGTGCTTCCGCTTGACTTCCTTCCGGGATTTGCTTCTTTGACTTTTGATTAACTACTTTAGTTTAGTAGTTTTTTTGTTGTACATACTTGAGATATAGACTCATAGTTGTATTCCTTTGTATAGCACGTGTTGCTATTCTTTTGTATTATCGTGGATCTTTTGACCACTACTCTGATATACACTTTTATGTGTAGTATTCATATCTATTTCTGCCTTTGTGATATGAATTGTCTCTGACTGATTTATGTTATGTTTATTTCTATATTTGTTTCCGAAGATATTATAGCCACTGTGTAGTAGTTTTGAGTTTGTGTCGGCATGTCGGATTTCCACTTTAAAAGAATTGCATGTTATACTATCTGACATATCGATGCTCGCACAAAGCAATTACATGGATGGTCGATCCTCAACAGCCTTATTCTCCGTGCTAGTTGACAGCATTCACAGTAGTGTACTTGGCTAGCGTGGGTATAGAGGTGGGGCGTCACAGCTTGGTATCAGAGCCAAACTTCGGAACAATGTAGAATAATTTAACAAGGATCATCGTCCTAAGTCCATCTTAGGAGTCGTGCTTTAGGGTTTAATTCGAGTCTTCGTACCAATTCATCCTATTTTCTTTATGATTCCTTGTTTTATCAATCAAGTTTGATTGAAATTTATTCTGAGAATAACTTTTTCCTATTCTTTCTTTCTTTCTTAAAGAAGAGAAATGGTTAGAACTGGCCGTCCCAGTGCCGGTCAATCTAGTGCTACTCCCCTGGATGGAGTTTTTATGTCTGCCCAGCAGCTCTTTGATCTTGTCAAGAACGCTCAAACAGCGGGTCCCAATCAGGAGCCTACTCATCCTAGATCCGGTTTTGCACGCTTGTGCCGAGACTATACCGATTTGGGTGGAAGGCCATTCATGGGATCCGAGAGTGTTATGGAAATTCAAGCTTGGCTCAAATCATGCGATCGCATCTTTTCTCGCATGAACCTTATTGATCTACATCGAGTCCAAGTGGCTTCTAGCATGCTCCAAGAAAGAGCGTTAGATTGGTATGAGCTTTTAATTTCTGAAATCGTTGAAGTGGATCTCACTTGGGAGCAATTCCGGGAAAGATTCGAATTGAAATTTGTGCCGGAGGCCGAAAAAGTAACTTTGGCCCGGTGTTTTATTGACCTTGTTCAAGGTGAAT
This sequence comes from Allium cepa, assembly GCA_030765085.1. NCBI lineage: Eukaryota > Viridiplantae > Streptophyta > Magnoliopsida > Asparagales > Amaryllidaceae > Allium > Allium cepa. Next base: position 757,519,170 of record CM060937.1, on the reverse strand, counting down.
CTTCTGTGACAGACTATGTCGCATCTTTCGAATCTCTGTCCAAATACGGGGTGGAGTATATTAATACCCCGATGAAGAAAAATCAGAGATTTGTCTATGGCTTGAATAAGAATCTTAAGAAGCCATTACTTCTGAAACTTGAGGTTTCATTTGATCAGCTTATTGATATCGCTCTTCGTCTTGAAGAGGCCGATAATGAAGGTGATGTTGAAGTTGTGCGTGCCCAACAGAACTTCAACAATAACTCGAAGAGGCCAATTAAGTTCAAAGGCCCCAATTCTAATAAGAAAGGGAAGCAGCAAACTCCGGTAGCAAAGACTCCTACCTCTAGTAGTGGACAATTCTACAATTGTGGTTCAACAGACCACTATGCAAGGGAGTGTCCGAGACCCCTCTTTTGTCGCTATTGCAAAGGTTCGGGTCATCTTTTATCTTCGTGCCCTAAGCTTCCAAGCAAGAGAGAAGGAAAGCTGCAGGCCCCTAGCAACTCTTCTCTCGGTCAAGGTATTTTTCACTCAATCTTGATGGCATTGTTTTATTTCGTGATCTTCTTATTTGAGTTCTTGTTGATACGGGTTTCATCTCATTATTTTTATATCAAAAGAACTTGTCGATTCTTTTTCTTTAAATATTTTGGGCTTGATGACTTCTTTGAGAATTGCGAATCCGGATGGTAGATCCGCAACACTCAATTTGCTTTTGGTTAGATGTCGAGATTGTTTTATGTGACTTTTCTTTCGGAGCCGATATTTTTACTTTGGCTTCGGAATTGACTTTTTCTGTAAGGATTGGCCTAAATTGTGAAGCCCATATCCTATTTTTCCGAGTGGATTATTCATCTTTGACATTTTCAATTTGTTAAGCAGATTTCTATTTTTCCTTTATGATTTTGATTCCAACTTGATGGCATCATTTTATTCCTTAAGCCCACTTATAAGGAAAGTGTTATTTCTCTCATTCATGTAGTTTGAGAAATTTTCCGGTATTTTTGAGCTTGTCTTAGGATCTCACCTAAGCAATATCTTTTGTGTGGTGTTAAGGTTTTTTCAATTTGACTTTACCACCGGTTTTCGTTTGCTACGAGTTGCGGAAGTTAGCACCACTTACCGCATTCCGCACTCGTTATGATTCTTATGAGTGACTTATTTTGTCATTCAATTTGTCCAGCTCATTTCATCCATTTTATAAATCGAATATTCTATGAATATTTCGATGAGACCATTCTTGAGTTTATTGATTTTGGATGAAAATAGTAATTTAAAATTTTGCAAATCTTTTTCATAAGATTTATTTATAAGTAAAACTGGATTTTTGTTCTTGAAACGAACAAAGAATATTCTTAAAACTTTTTAAGAGATTTATTTATCCTGTAAAAGATGATTTTGTGATTGTATTGCCCGTTGAGTGCTTTAAGAATTTTGGTCGATGCGCTTGATCAACATTATCGATAGGAATTTCCTAAACGCTTTGATGAGACAGTCAGACACAGTATAATAACTTGAAAATAGTAATTTTTTCCAGAAAGATTATTACATAATGATAAATGTAATTTTGAAAGTTTTAACTTTTCAGGAAAGAAGATTATTTAAAAGAAATTCTTTCTTTTCGATACTCTTATTCTTGTGATTCCTGAAGGGGAACCAAGACTTTGCTATTTGTACTGATACTAGTCGTATTGGTTTGGATGTCATTCTCTTGCAAAGGAGAACGTGCTATCACTTGTGCTTCTAAATCATTATAGCTTATCGAGACTAGATATGCCACTCATGATCTAGCGCTCGCGGCTATTGTTTTTACTTTTGGAATTTGGCATCATCATATTTGGATGAGAAATTTGTTCTCTACATCGATCATAAATCTTTGGAATAATTATTTTCTCATAAGGAACTTCATGTTGACTCGAGTTCCTAGCATCTTATGATCTTGATATTCTTTTATTCCCGAGAAGGGAAATCGTGTTGCCAATGCGCTTTGTCGTAAGCAACAAGTCGTTGATTCTTTGATGTTGTCTGAATGGAATTATCTTTCTATCAAGTTCATCGGACGTTTTGGTATACTTCGTTTTATTGAGCTTTATCTCATTCCTTTTAAGGACTAGCGTCCGATGTCCTTTTATTGTGTTCGGTTCATTGGACGTACCGTTTTTGTACTATGTCGGTGTTTCGAAAATCATTCGGGCTTCGGTTCATTGGACGTACCGTTTTTGTAATGTGTCAGTGTCCTGAATTATTTGGGTTTTGATTCATTGGATGTACCGTTTGTACTACATCAATGTCTTTTCTTTTTGGATTCATTGGATGTACCGTTTGTACTACATCAATGTCTTTGTTGTTTGATTCATCGGATGTACCGTTTGTACTACATCGATGTCTTTGCTTTTGATTCATCGGATGTACCGTTTGTACTACATCGATGTCTTTGCTTTTGATTCATCGGATGTACCGTTTGTACTACATCGATGTCTTTGCCTTTGATTCATCGGATGTACCGTTTGTACTACATCGATGTCTTTGCTTTTGATTCATCGGATGTACCCTTTGTACTACATCGATGTCTTTGCTTTTGATTCATCGGATGTACCGTTTGTACTACATCGATGTCTTTGTTGTTTGATTCATCGGATGTACCGTTTGTACTACATCGATGTCTTTGCTTTTGATTCATCGGATGTACCGTTTGTACTACATCGATGTCTTTGTTGTTTGATTCATTGGATGTACCGTTTGTGTGATGTCTCGGAAATTTGGGCAATATTTATTTAATAATTTCATTTATAATTTATTTTAAAATGTGAAATACTGATTTAATAATCCAATTTAAACATGTTTTTCTTTTGAAAATTTATAATCAGGATTTAATTTGAGAATCTTATTGTCTTAAAATGTTGAACATATTTAAATGATAAAATTTTCTTCCTAAATTGATTTAAAAATATTTTATTTATAATGTATATATGTGTATACATTGTAAATAGGAGTTTTGATTTTAAATTTAATAAAGGATCTTTTCAAATTTATAATATATATAGGTGTATAATTTATGGATTGATTTATATTAAATTGAAAATAGTATTGAACTTTGTATAAGTCAAGTTATAAATCTATCTTGTATTTTTTTGGAAGAAATTATAGTAAATACTTTGTTATAAATATATAGTTAAGAATTGTATTTTTATAATAAAGTTTATTTTGTTTTATTTTAAAATTGTTTTGAAATAAATTTAGTTTATTTATATTTAAGTATAATATGTTGATTTGAAATCTTTTAAATAAAATATAATTCAACATTTTTTTTCCTTTTCTTTTTAAAAAGGTTTCTCTTTTGAAATTTGTTTTAAAATAATTCTTGAAATATTCAAACAAATATTTGTATATGTTTGGATAATTCATTTGTAAAGACTAAATATATATAAACATATAAAAACATCTTAAGTTAAATTAGAAACAGTTTTATCTTTAATTAACACATTTGTAAACTAAGAAAGTTTATTTTATATTTAAAATCTTACAAGTGTTTAACATTCATGTTTTAAGTAGACACTTGTAATTTATTTTCATAGCTAATTAACAAGTGGCAATACAAATGAATATTTGAATTTATTAGTTTAGATAAAACTTAAAACATATCTTTTGTTTTCAACATTTTTATCTTCTACTAAATAAAAATTCAGATCTGAGAAAACTAAAATCCAATTCACTCTCAAAATCCCTCAACCCAAATTCAATAAGATCTGCAAACTCAATCTGCAAATCATATTTATTAAGATCTGCAAACACATTCTTTTAAACTCTGCAAAATGGAAATCCAAATTCATAAATCTGTAGATCATGTAACCTGCAAGCAAAATGTATACTACCTGTAGATTCAAATCTGCAATCTGTAAGATCATTTCAAGCAAAGATAATGGAAGCATGCAGACCAAATCATCAAATGCAGTTCCAAAAGCCTACAAGCATCATGATATCACCAAAATTCCCACTAGCATGCAAGCAGATTCAAGCATGCAACAAAATCCAGGGTGCAGGGAAATGAATGGCAGATGTAATGCTTTCTGCTTTCCAAATTTAAGTGAGTAAATCTTCTATCTTAAAAACAGTTTCTTCTTTTAAAATCCAAGCTATCAAGAACTCGCAGAAATTTAAAGTTTAAATTCAAATGCCTTTTAAATGAGAAAATTAAAACAGTGATAATTAAGAACTGCTCTGTTCTTTTTGTTAATGAGTGACCCCAAATTTATATGTTGTTTAAAATTTTATTTGTGCATGAGATGAATACATGCTTGACTGTTGAGTGTGATTAGGCCTGCATACATAAATCTTGAGTATGCAGATAAGTGTGTTGAGAATTTCTACAGACAAGTTTCTGCTACTACTTGTGTTTAAACACAAATTCATTTCTTTATGACTGGATCTTATTTAGAATTTATTGTGTATACATATGGTGTTTGTTCTGCATAGATTAGGTTGTAAATTTAATTTAGAAATATTAAAACCTGTTACTTGTGAAAACAGTCACAACAGACATTGGTTTCCAAAGAAAAAAATTTAGCAAACATCTTTAAATTATTCAAATAAGTTTTAAAACTTTAATGCATGTTTAAACATGGATATTAAAACATGATTATTTAAAAACAAGCATCAGTTTTAAAGCTTCTGTGGGTTAGTAAATTAGACTGTGCAGAAGGTCTGTGCAGAAGTTGGTATATTTGGGAATATCAAAACATAAAATGAATTTTTTTGAATCTGTATTCCTGCCTGGAATTTGAAGTTATGGAGAGAGTGGGGGAAATTAAGGGCAGGTGGTCAGAGAGTAGTGGGGATGGCAAGAATAGTTTCTTTCAAGTTTGAATTCCCAGTTTTTATGTAGCAGAGATTTTGTAAGTCTCTGAACTTTGTGGTGGTTTAAGTGGACTAAGGTTTTGGGGTTAGGCAGAGGGTATATAGGTGGAGAAATGGCCGGAGATTTGAGGTCATAGAATGGCAGAAATAGGTTGTGGTGGGAGTTGACAGGTCTGGGTTTGTGATTGATGAAGTTTTTCCAGGCTGTTTGATTTCTTGATTCTAAATGTTTGAGCTGCAGAGGGTTGTGATGATGACCATTGTCAAGTTGGGGATTGGATTGCTTCTTGGAGAAGTGGGTGGAGGTAACTGGAAAGTCGCCGGGGTGGTGGTGCATTTGCACAGTGGAGTTGAGTCTCTGGTGAACATTGGCTGGTGCAGGGTTGGAGTGACTCGAAGTCACTCCCGTGCAATCTATGTTGTGACTCGAAGTAAGTAGATATTTAACCCGAAGTAAATGGATGGTGTCTCGGGTTAGTTGTGCAGGTGATAAATCTGTGCAGTGTTGTTTTTATTTTTATTTTTTTTAAAAATCTGGAAAAAAAACTAAACTTGTTTAAAAGCAATGATTTAATTTAAGTAAAGGTTTGAATTAATTTCAAGTAAGTTTATGAATTCAAAAGTTTAAAATGATGAATTTAAATTTAAAAGTAAGGTTTAAATTCAATTTTGGAATCATGTATAAAATTGTAGTTTTCAGGATTCTTTGATTCCAGATTTTAATTTAAACAGTTTTGTTTTTTTTAAAATTTTTAAAAAAGGGTATTCAATGTTTAAAACAAGATTCAAAAATTTAGGCGTGGATTTGAATTGGAGTTTAGTTTAAATTCAAAGTTTTAAAATGAAACATTTAAATTTTAAGCCAGATTTAAAATTGGGTTAGAAATCAAATTCAAATATGATTTCAGTTTTTACTTTAAAACCTGTTTTAATTCAAATCAGTTTGAAAAGTTTTAAATATTGAACAAAAATGTTATTAAGTAGAATTCAAATATGAATTTGATTTCAAACAAAGGTTTAAATTTAAAAGATTTCTTCCTTTAAGTATTAAATAAAATTATGATATGTTAATTTTAAATTGAAAGTTGAATTAAATTTTAGAAAATGTATTATTTAAATACATTTTGAATATTAATTAAGTTATAAATAAGTAAATGAATTATTTTGGAAATAATTAAGGATTTACTTATTTATTTGATTTTAAATAATAACTTGAATTAATTTATAATTAAAGATGATTAATGAATAATTAATTTAAGGTAATTATTCTTAAGTAAGGAATTAATGAAAATGTTGTTAATTATCTAAGGATAATTAATAATTAATTAATGTAATTAATTTTGATGGATTAATTAGATTAATTATTTTAAGAAAATCAATTGTAATTTGTTAAGTAATTACTTTATAAAAGTAATTAAGGGATTAATTACATATTGTAATTAATTCTGATAATGTGCTTTGTTAAATTAATTAATTTAGTTTAATTAATTTAAGAAATAATTTAATAATTAAATGATAATAATTACTTAATGTAATTTATGGAGCAGGATTTCTTAGAGAAGTTTTAATTGATAATTACTGGAATGTAATTAAGGAAAGGTGATTTATTTAAAAGTAATTTGGATAATTACTTTTGTAATTAATCAAGGATAAATTAAGATAGATAATTAATTATTGGATAATTAATTTATAAATGAGTAATTAAGGTAGTTAATTACTGGATTTAAATATTAATCAAGGTGATTAATAATTGTAATTAATTTAATTGAGTAATTAATTTAAATATTAATTAGAGATCATTAATTATTATAATTAATGATGTAATTAAGAATTGTTGATTAAGTAATAATTAATTAATTAAGTGATTAATCAATTGTAATTAATTAAGGATAAATGTAATTAATTATAGTTAATTAATGAAGTAATTAAATGTTAATTACTTATGAATAAGGTTAATTAATTTTATGAAATTAATTTAAGACTAATTACTTATTGTAATTAGTGAATGATTAATCAAAGATGTTTAACCAAGTTAAATACTTTATGAATGATTAATTAACTAGGTTGATTAATCAATGGATTTTTAAGCAGGATTTATAGGATGGTAATTTATTTAATTTATTTTAAATTAATTAAGGATAGAAGTAATTAATTTAATTCATTTTAAATTAATTATAAATGATGAGTAATATATCATTGCTTATGGATGATATTGATATACTTTTGGATGGTTGTAATCTCAGAAATGAGATGAGTAATATCTATAGAATATGGATGCTTAGTTATAGTATGATGATTAATTGGTTGTGATGGTTGTTGTGTGATAATTGACTGTTGTGATGATTATCTGTTGTGATAATATTATGGGTTATCTGTTATGATGTGAATATGTAGTTTATCTATCTGTGTGTAATAGATAAAGATAAAATGAGTTAATTGTTTAAAACCCTTAAGTATTACTTGGACATCAAAATGGCGTTTGGTTTCGGTGAGACCGGGATCGGGTTTCCATATTTGGATATCCGAAAACCACATCGATTCCAATTAAACGTTAGGTCGTTAATCCAAGTGGAGCAAGTGAAGACTAGAGGTGTAAGGGCTATACGTCAGTATAACTCTGTGGGTGATTCCGTAATGAGTTTGACGGAATAGTACTTATAGATTCGAGATGGTGATTTAGAGTGCAAGGGTTATTGTCGTTAACTCTGAGGGTGATTCCAAAACGAGTGTAACGAGATAATGCCTTCGGTTTCGTTCGAACCCGGAACGAACTTGTATGGATTGAATGCTTTCAGAACATCGTCAGGTGGACGATGAGCATTCTAAGATAGATGTGTTCTCTAAAGGTAATCGCAGCCTCAAGCCTCATCAACCGGGAATGGCTAAAACAGGGGAGGTGCAGCAAGGCTTCGTGGGTCGCAACCACTGGAGAGCGAGATTTACCCCTGTCTAGAGGTCCCTTTATATTTCGGCTGTGTGGACGGTTGAGAGCTCCAACCGTCGGGGTTATCTTGTTCGGAACTATTCAGTAAGGAATGGGTCCGGCCTTGTGTTGCAGGGGATGAAGGGAGTAATCCTCGGTACTGTGATCTAGGCCACGTACTGTGACGGGCGGTACCCCAGTGGCCCTGCCATTGTTGGAAACCCATTTTCCCTACGAGACTCTACGGTTTTGTTTGTATTACCCACTTTTGTGGCTAGTAGCTGGAATTTAATGAATGTAACAATTTCGGCTATTTCTTATTTACTTGAAAACCCTAGACACTATTATAATATCACTGGATTTCCTATCAAATGTTTTGGTTAGCGTAAGGTAAAAACTTTTCCATGTTTGTGTGTGGGAAGTCTTACGTGATACCTTTTGTTTTCAAAGGATTTTCTAAAGTTAAGCAACTTTTAAACTATTTACTCATACCAGACCCCTGTCTGACCCGAGTGTTTATTTTCTGTTTTATTAAACTCTTGGGTACTCATATTACGTATGAGTAGTCAAGTGATTAAGGATTGCTTTGACGAGTTATGGAGGAGCAAATGGAGCAGGAGGCTTCTGCGTTGTAATTATCTATTTTCCGCTGTGTTGGTATCTTTGAGTCGTCTCTCTAAGTTGTTTCTTGTACTGTTTAGAGTTGTATAACTAGACAGGTGTTTATAACTGTCTAGTATGTGTTGTATTGGCTGTAAAACTCTGATGTATATGATACTATGTAAAGTAATTATGTGATATATTATATTTTATTCATTCCGCTGTGAGTTTTCTGATGTTGTTTTGGGTTCTTCTTTCTCTTTCTTTTCTTCTTCTATCCCTTTCTTTCTTCTTAGCGATGCGACTTCCTGGAGTCTGGAAGTTGGGTCGTTACAGTTTGTACTACATCAATGTCTTTTCTTTTTGGATTCATTGGATGTACCGTTTGTACTACATCAGTGTCTTTGATTCATTGGATGTACCGTTTGTACTACATCAATGTCTTTGCTTTTGATTCATTGGATGTACCGTTTGTACTACATCAATGTCTTTTCTTTTCGGATTCATTGGATGTACCGTTTGTACTACATCAGTGTCTTTGATTCATTGGATGTACCGCTTGTACTACATCAATGTCTTTGCTTTTGATTCATTGGATGTACCGTTTGTACTACATCAATGTCTTTTCTTTTTGGATTCATTGGATGTACCGTTTGTACTACATCAGTGTCTTTGATTCATTGGATATACCGTTTGTACTACATCGGTGTCTTTGATTCATTGGATGTACCGTTTGTACTACATCAATGTCTTTGCTTTTGATTCATTGGATGTACCGTTTGTACTACATCAATGTCTTAGCTATTTGATTCATTGGATGTACCGTTTGTACTACATCAATGTCTTTGATGCATTGGACGTACCGTTTTTGTACAACGTCGGTGTTTCGAAATTATTCGGGCTTTGGTTCATTGGGCGTACCGTTTTTGTACTACGCTGATGTCCTAAATTATTTGAGTTTCTAGTTCCTCGGGCGTACCGTTTTGTACTACGCCGTTGCACCGGCTCAATTTTCTGCTATTCTTGACGTTCCCCACGTCTTTTATCTACGGAAATGCCTTAGGGATTCCGGTTTTCATTCTTGAGCCCGGTGATATTGTGGAAATTGAAGTTTCACCAAATTTGATTTTGAGCAACATCCTATTCGAATTATTGCTTCGAAGCTCAAACGACTTCGAAATAAGGATGTTCTTCTTGTGAGAGTTCATTGGTTCTCAAATCCTAAGGATTGCTCATGTGAAATCTTGAGAATTCATCGAACGAAAACTTTCGGATTTACTCCTTCGTGTTCTTTATGGTGAACTTCTTGATTCAAATTTTCTTTTGTGTTAATATGCTTCTATGGTTGTTACTTCTTATATTTCCTTCTTAATTATTGCGAGGACGCAATTTCTTTAAGGAGGGGAGTCTATAACAACCCGCATATTTATCGATTTTATATTTAAATATTTTATCATTCGTCGGATTTTAGTCCGAAAACCTACTTTTTGCATACGGTCGAATTAGGACTCGAGACCACCTCCATTGAGTTCAAAATGCCGTTTGCGACCTTTTTGAGTATAAGCTTCGATATGTTTGGAGAAAGTTGATTTTTGCTACTTTTCACTTAGGGTTTTGGTTTGGGCTGAGCCCACTTATGTATTCAGTCCCAACCCCTCACCTCCTCATTTACTTCATTTCCAATTCCTAACCCTTCAAGCTTTAGCAACAATGGTGGAGAGGAGTGGAAACTAAAACTCCAAGCCCTAGTTCCATAGCAAAATCCAAGTTCTTGCTCCAAAATCTATGAGAACCCATTGGTAAGCATCTCCTTCTTCTTCTCCAACTCATTCTCTCTTTGATTTTAGAAAATTCCTAAACCTAATTTGGGAAATGTTTCTCTTTTTAGCTTAGAATCAAGCTTCTAGAGTTGGTTTTGAAGAGTGGTTGATTCCCCTTTGCTTTCAAGCTTCATCTTCATAAATTTAGTTCAAAGGTGAGATTTTTATCTCACATCTATGTCTATATCTATCTTTGTTGTTAGGTATGAATCCCTAACATTTATTCATGTAAAATTGCTTTTGATTTGGATTGGTTTTGTGAATATTTCCATTTTCGGTGTTTGAAGCCAATTCTCTAAAAATCATAACTTTGATGTTTGATCATGCTTTAAGAGGTGTTTCGGAGAGCCTATAAGACCGGGTTGTCGCTAGGCATAAATCCTTAGTCGTCGTTGCTCGTCTGATCGCTCCCGATACGTTTTGGCCACTTTGGCCTAGGCAAATTGTTGCCTAGACCAGGTGACCAGACGTCTGGTGACCAAGTCCAGACGTCTGGTTTGGACCTGGAATGTAAAAATGCATGCACGCATATTATAAAAAAAAGCTAGAGACTATTTTCAGACGTCTGAACCATCAAACCAGATGTCTGGATAGGTCTCAGACGTCTGACTTGAGGTTTCAGACGTCTGAGTGTTCTCTAGGTTATTTCCAGAGAACAAATCCAGACGTTTGGATTCCAAATCAGACGTCTAGAGATGTTTATTTTTGCCTATTCAGGCTGTTTTGTGTGAATTTCCATTGTTTATCGATTTTAGCGATCCTATTAATCGTTATCACTTATTGTCGACTTTGATGACTTCTTTTCATGGATCTTTTTGGAAATATCCATTTCTATGGATTTGATATCGATTTCTTTGGATTTTATTCACGTCTTCGAATGTGAATTTAGTAATTGGTTGTTCTTACAATCTTCTTTGTGATTTGTCACTTTAAAAATATAAAGGTTTTCTATACTAGTAGTAAATATCAAAACTCTTTCTTCAAATGATTTCAACACTATTTTATTACAAAGCTCGTTTTCTTAAAATGTTTTCCAATCTATTAGTATATACAAACCTTTATCTCACTCGTATGAGAAATCCAATTAAACGACTTAGTAAAACAAGTGGTATGAAACGCTTGCGTTCACTTTGTTGGTTAATTCTTGGACTTGTTCGATTGAATCTCTTGTGACAATTTTCTAGTGGAGATTTACAGTTTGTTCGTAAATGTTTAAGTTAAGTAAGTGGTTATGGGACATGAAGCTAAACTTTTATATTCACTAGCTTAGTGTAATTGACACTTCTCGTTGATCATGACGATCATCTTTGTGATTTAGACTAGCAATGTGTGATGTCTCTTTGTTTGCGAGGTTAGGCTAGACACCACTTGTGTGATTCCATTCACACATACCTTTTCGATTAGCCTAGACACCACTTGTGTGATTCCATTCACACGTACCTTTTTGCTTTTTGGTTAGGCTAGACACCACTTGTGTGATTCCATTCACACATACTTTTTCGGTTAGCCTAGACACCACTTGTGTGATTCCACTCACACATACTTCTTTGTGACTTCTGGATTTCGTGTGTTGATTTCTGGAATTTATATCATTGACTTGTTATGAGTACAGGTTTAGGGTATGATGCCCTCTTTGGATCTTTGAGAAGATTCTTGTGATATTGATTAATCTTTTGTTGATTATCATTTACATGCTTATAGTAGTATGCCATTATGGATATTATGTTTATGCCATATCTTGTATGTTATATCATGTCATCTGATATTTATAGCTCGACTGATCCGTTTATTATTTTCTTATGAAATAATACTCTGTTCAGACCGAGATGTTACAGGTGCTTCCGCTTGACTTCCTTCCGGGATTTGCTTCTCTGACTTTTGATTAACTACTTTAGTTTAGTAGTTTTTTTGTTGTACATACTTGAGATATAGACTCATAGTTGTATTCCTTTGTATAGCACATGTTGCTATTCTTTTGTATTAACGTGGATCTTTTGACCACTACTCTGATATACACTTTTATGTATAGTATTCATATCTATTTCCGCCTTTGTGATATGAATTGTCTGTGACTGATTTATGTTATGTTTATTTCTATATTTGTTTCCGAAGATATTATAGCCACTGTGTAGTAATTTTGAGTTTGTGTCGGCATGTCAGATTTCCACTTTAAAAGAATTGCATGTTGTACTATCTGACATATCGATGCTCGCATAAAGCAATTACATGGATGGTCGCTCCTCAACAGCCTTATTCTCCGTGCTAATTGACAGCATTCACAGTAGTGTTCTTGGCTAGCGTGGATATAGAGGTGGGGTGTAACATTTATAGTATGTTTACTCACATTGCTTTTAGAAAAAGAACAGAGTCTTTTCAACTTTGAGACAGCTGTGCAATTGCAAACTGAAGCCTTCTTTTGATCTCTGGTTGAATTGAAGTTTATTTATGGTTTTACTCAGCTCAAACTGAAATGAGGATATATAGAAAAGTGTTTGTATAAAGTAGGTGTACACGGTTGTTATTATTTTTGTATAAGGTGATATTATTTTATACAACAAGTCATGGCTGAGATGATCTTGCATTTAATGCTTTGTCTTGCATACTACTACACATACATATCTACTTGCCTTATCTCATTTCATACTTACCTGTCCTTGTTTCATAAACTATTTTTTTTCTTTTTTGTTTCATACTTACCCAGCTTTTATACTTTATGTTGATAGATTTTCTTTTACTTGCCTTGCATTTCTTTACTCGGCTACATACACTATTTTATTTTCCTGGCATACTTACTTCTTGTGTTGCATTTCTCTATTACTTTATAATGTAAACAATTCCTCCTTTAATATGTTGTTTGAATTTAGTTGTGTTTTACTTTATATTTTTATAATTTGTCATATATATATATATATATATATATATATATATTGCTATTTTAAACATGTATTTCTTACTTAATATTTTACGTAATATGTTTTTGTCTTTAGCTAATTTGTTAATGTGTTTACTTAATATTTTATTGTCTTGTATTTCTCTATACACATATTTGTTTTTCAAATTTACTTCTAAATTTCATTTTTAAATTCTATTTAAAAATATTTATTTTTAACTTACATACTTATTGTCGTATTCCTCTATATACATATATATAAATAAATTTGAAATAACCTTTTCTATTTATATTAAAATCCATTTGTAAAGACATTACATTATAAACATTGTTTAAAAATAACTCATCATTAAATTAAAACAATTTATAAAAGAAACTATCTCTTTATTAATAAATAAAATATTTTATTTGAATTTGGAAAAACTCAAATCAATTAACCAATAAATTCCACTATTTTTTATCAAAAATTAAATTAATTATTAATTAAAAATAAATCAAAATCCGAGATCGTTACAGATTCCCCCTCTTAAGAAATTTCGTCCTTGAAATTTGAAAGTAGGGAAAAAAAATATAGATGAAGAATGTTTCATCTAATCAACTGAACATCTATTCTGCATTTGGCTTACCAAATCAGAATATCAACAATATGAGAACAAACTCATTCAATACTACATAGGATACTCGGGTTATCCAGATCTACGAAGTATGCAGGGGTATTGGTTAGTCCGATGGATAACTAACCGTCCGTAGAATATATTCAGAATCCCAAAGAAATAGATAAATGGATTCGATTACCCCAAGATGTTTCAACAGAATTTCGAATTTGGTTTTAAACGAAATCGTTTTATCGATTCAATTCAATTTAGCCTTCATATTCTATTAATCAATTTTAACATAAATTAAAATTTCCTATTTATAATTTTCAATTTCCAATTTATTCATATTTATTAAAGTTTAAATCGAAAAACTGATAAGAAATAGATGAAGTTACGAAGTAAGGATTTTTTACAACGATTCGTAGAGCATCATCACACCGAAACTTCTTTCTGCAGCTGTCACGAAGCAATCAAAAGAATTTGGAAATGAATCTAAGAAGATTGATAGAGAAAATTATTTCCACTGTTGCAGGGTATTGACCCATTATAGTGGTATTCCTCTGTCCCCTATCTCGTTCTCTTCTTGCACTCATACTCACTATCAGTGGATAGTAAGAGAATTTACTAAGGCATTCGAACGAATATCTTAGGGATATACTCATTCTAGGATATACTTCACCCTATCTCTAATGAGCTACTTAACGTGTTATACTCCTGAGCTAAAGTTTAACCCTCAGCTCTGATACCAAATGTGATGATACACATACAGTGGTGACCGGTAGGCTTTGCAACCATCCTAGACCCACAGTGGCACACACTGGTACCCGAAACTTGCTTTTACGGCCAGCCTCTCGACCGTCACGGCTTACGCCTAACCAACCCCATATAGAGGACGTGTGGGGGCAAGAGTCTCTCGTTCACCACCTAACGCAAAGCGAGAACCTCCCATCACATTTCACTAAGACAAGCAAGTCCCTTCCACAAAGTTGCGCTTTTCACAAAATCCATGCTTTGATCAACAAATGATCAACAGCAGTCAGCATGCCACATTACCAAGTTGGGAATATATTACTGATAACCTTCAACTACATAACCTCTGAGCTCGTACGTCTCAGAGAAGGGTGTTAAGCTAAGAGAATAAATTCTCCGCCACCAACAGAAATGTATTTGAAAGAAATCTGCTTTATATCTCAAATTGTAATGTCAGACATACAATCCATACAAGTCTGTTCCGGGTTCAAACAAAACTGAAGGCACTTCCAAAGAAGCCCTTGCAAATCCGGATAATCCCTAATCACGTCTGGGATTCCCATCACATATGGAGTCTCTATACTGGGGACCAGTCGATGCAAAGACATTCGACGAGTTATCCTTTCACTTTCGAAAATATCCGGTCTTCAAATGTTATCCATAACGTCGTATCACATATTCGGAATGGGCTATATGACACAAAGGTCCTTCCCCGGCTAAACCGTATAGTGAGCGCAATATTTACAAGAAACATATGGATATTGGGGTCTCAGTTAAGTCACAACTTCTTACCCAAAACTTTTCTTCCAAATGGTTTAAACAAATTACCATTTCTAATCTTTTAAACAAAAAGATTCATTTCACAATGTTCACCCCGTTTCATAAAGATCCATTCATAGATTTCAAAACAATTTCCATTTAAATTTGATTAACACGTTAAATCTTTGAATTAAGATTTAATTTATAACTTTCAAACTTGTTTCCAAAGATTCATTCATAGCCTTTCAAACATTTCAATTTCAATTCAAACTTGAAACCTTTCAACACAAATTGGAAGTTCATTACTTACGAGACATCTTTTATTTATTTGAAAATAAATAGTTCTCGTTCTAGAAAAATCCAATTATATTTGCACGAGTTAAAGCCCTTGAATTAAATTCAAATTCCCAAATCAATACATTAAAAAATGGTTTGACCCATATAAAATTAGTATAACATTTTTAATCCCAAGTTTCCAAACATATAATTCAATCCAAATTTTGAATTCAAATTTAAATCCAATTATTTAAATTTCAAGGCGTAATCAAGTTATTCAACAATAAATGTTATCTTGAAATTCCATTTCAAAAACTTTTCACATTTAACCCGATTCCATTTCAAACCATTTGAATTAAAAATTCAAATTCAAAACTATTTTCAAAAATCTGTGACTTAATCGATTTCCTCGTGAAATCCATATTTGTGTGTGTATGGTGTGGTCCAGGGTTTAACACAATAGTGTAACAACGTTCAATCATCACATATCAAAACACAGAAATATAGTTGATAAGCAATATAAACTATAACGCTTATCGTCCACTCAAAGATTCACAGATAATATACAAATGTAAATAAATGAATAAATTATACACTGCTCAATCCACAGAACGAAATATCATAGATCAGATAGGACAATCAATTCAAGGCATCTCATACAATACAATCATTCATAAGTAAGGCCAAGCATTCAATAATCATCTATAAGCAGAATTAATTAATTGATTAATCCTAATTAATTCAATTTATTTCCAAGTAAATTAAGTACCTATGAATTAACTATCAAATTTTGATTAATTAATTACAAATCATTTGATATAAATTAATTAATCAATCACCTTAATTAATTAAATTATTCTTAATTAATTATATTAATTAAATCAACCTTTTAAACCAATTACATAATTAATTACCCCTTTAATTAATTATTTAAAGAAATTTAACCTTTAATTACTTACCATTAAGCAATCATCTCATAACAATTAATCATTAATTACCAATTATAAAATGATTTTATTAAATTAATTAACCTTAATAAATCAAAATATCCAAAATTAATTACAATAAGTAATTAATCCCTTAATTACTTTCATTTATTAATTAACGTTTAATAAATAAATTTTTCTAAAATTAATTACCTTAATTAATGATTTAAACCTTTAATTTCTTATTTAATTAATCCAAGTCATTAATTAATTAAATAATTAAATTACCCATTTTAGATTCACATGTTAAAGTAATATTTTGTTATGAAAGAAATTTACAAAGTTTAAAATCAAATTCTCTTAAAATTCACATGTTTAAGGTATACTTTTTCATTAAAACTTATTCAAACATTTAAAGTTGTAAAACTTAATTTTGTTTCAAAGTCTAAAATTCAGATTTGGATTTAGGTCCAGGTTCTAAATCTTAATTTAAATTCTTTCTTACAATTCAATTCACTACAAGAAAATACTGCAGTTTCCTACGCAAAATTTCCGACGTCTTTCCTACGCCAAAAGGCGGGGGCGTAGGGTAGGCGTAGAAAACTGGTAGAGAGAGGTAAAGACGTAGGGAACACGTAAGAAAATTTCCTACGCTTCTCCTACGCCAAATTCAACATGTAGAAAAAAATCGTGGCGTAAGTAAGGTGTAGGAAATCGTCTACAGTAAAATGATACTGTAGAAAAGGTGTAGATAATCTCCTACGCCATTTCCACGCCTCTGTTTATTTTATACGATCCCACATTGACGTAGGAAAGACGTAGGAAATTTCCCACGCCATCCCTACACATGCAAAAAAAAGTTTTTTTTACGTTAGTCATTCACCGTATACTTCCCTTCTTCTCCTAAAATCGGTTTTTACGGAATAAAAAAAACTGGCGATGCTTGAACCCAAAAAAACTAGGGTTTCAAAAATCAACGCCTTCTAAATAATCATTGCTGCATAATCGGCTATTCCATCAGCCATCGTCGGCTCATCCTTGCCTCCTACGCGATATTTTCTACTGCTGATTTGAAGTCCGCTACGGTCTCTTTATACTGCCACTGCTAATTAGGTATGCGAATTTCTTGTTTTGAGTTGTCCAATTTTCTATGTTTTGAGAAATTTCTTCCTTAAATTGCTGCTCATCATCAAATGTGTCAGAAGCTAGATCTTGATTTTCACGGTACATATTAGTATCATCTGGCAAGTTATAATGCATGTGGTCGGTATCACTTGCACGGTCAGACATCTCCTGTTGTTGCTCATTTTGTGCAGATGTAGATAACGCATTTGTAGGTGCTAAAGGAACATAGGATGGGTTGACTAGATTATTTAGAGGGTCCAGTTCAGTTTCATCGTCATATGTAGATAAGCACGAGAAGCTGTTATAAGCATCAACTTTCTCTTTATCCTTATGTAAACCAAATTGTGTACTTGTATCACTCATATTAGTTTTTTGCTTCTTCAATTGATCATCTTGTACATGAGTAGACTGGTTTGGTTATTCATGTGCTGAATCATTTTTCTCCATTGCTTTAATTTTTGGTTGCCATGAGTATTTATAATTAAGAGAACAATTCTTTGTACTATAACCGAACATTAACATGAATATTTCTCCAATATGTCTATCCACTTTATAATTTAATTTATATGTAATTATGTAGTAAAAGATGGATTATATGAAAGTTCGAACTTAGATGTATGAGCCTGGATGGAAAAGAGGATCAATATCATTGCATTTTAGAAACGGCGTGGAAGCATTTCTAAAAGTGGCGTCTTGTAATAAAACAAAGATGATAGAAATTCGATGCCCGTGTAAGAAATGCCATTGCATGAAACTTCAAGATTACGAAACTATAACTTTTCACTTGCATAATTATGGTTTTATGCCAAATTATTACGTGTGGAGATATCACGGTGAATCAGGGACAAAGCGTGATTCGACAGTGGTAGTTGAAGATGCAACCGAAACCATCGATGCTAATTTTGATGACTATAGTATGGAAGATAGAATGACAGAAATGGTCCACGATGCTGCCGGTCCAAGTTTGTGGACTGATGAACCTGAAGCAGAAGAACTTGACTCGGAAGCTAAAAAGTTTTTGATTTGTTAAAAGCATCGAAACGACCGCTTTATAAAGGTTGTACAATGACACACTTGTTGGCTACATCTAGGTTAATTACTATAAAATTCGAATACAATGCGTCGGAAAACATGATGAATGCGATTTTAAGTCTGTGTAAAGAAATGCTTCCACCTGACAATGTGTTGGCATGTAATTGGTATTCATTAAAAAAGGAAGTATCTGCATTTGGTTTGCCGTATGAAAAATTTAACACATGCCCAAGTGGATGCATGATATATTGGAAGGAAGATCAAAACCTTACGAATTGTAAATTCTGCAATAAAAAAAGATATAAGTCTACAAAAACCAATGGAAAAGGTGTACCTTTCACTCGTACGCATTATTTTCCGCTTACACCCAGATTACAAAGGTTATATGCATCTTGTGCTACCGCAAAACACATGCGATGGCACAATGAACGACAATGAGAGGAAGGGATTTTATGTCATCCTTCTGATGGCGAGGCGTGGAAACATTTTGATAAAGTTTATCCCGATTTTGCTAAAGAATCACGAAATGTCCGACTTGGTTTGTGTACGGATGGTTTCGCGCCTTTTGCGTCGTTCGGAAAACCTTATTCGACATGGCCAGTTATTGTAACACCTTATAATTTACCTCCGTGGATGTGTATGAAGAATTCATACATGTTTTTAACTGTGATTGTTCCTGGACCAAAGAATCCCAAAAACGGAATAGATGTATATTTGCAACCTTTAGTTAATGAGCTGAAAAAATAGTGGATTGATGGCGTTGTTACTTACGACGTGTCAAGGAAAAAAAAATTCAGCATGTTTGCTTCTTTATTATGGACAATAAGTGATTTTCCAGCATATGGGATGCTTTCTGGCTGGAGTACTAGCGGCAAGTTCGCTTGTCCTCTCTGTATGGATTCGACTGAATCCTTTCGATTAAAATATGGTAGCAAACAGTGTTGGTGGGATCGTCATCGTCGTTTTTTGCATCCAAACGACTGTTTTAGATTTGATAAGAAAAACTTCAGGGCAAATACAACTATTACTTTAGAGCCACCTGACATTCTGAGTAGTGAACAAGTGTACGAGATCGTGCAAGATTATCCTAAAATGCATGAGATAGGAAGAGAGCCAAAAATCCCTGGTAAAGGACAAATTCATAATTGGTGCAAACAAAGTATATTTTGGGAGCTACCATATTGGAAGAATCTGAAACTTCGGCATAATCTGGATGTAATGCATAATGAGAAAAATGTGTTTGAGAACTACTTTAACACAATTATGAATGTTAAGGGAAAAACAAAAGATGTTTGAAGTCAAGGAAGGATATTGCATTCTACCGTAATCGTCCTGAACTAAAAATTGATAGTGAACGTTCAAATTTCAAACATTTAGCTTGTTATGAGTTGGAAAATATTCGTCGTAAAAAGTATTAGAGTGGGTAGAAAATTTGAAGTTACCAGATGGAATTGCTTCTAATACGAAACGATGTGTTGACACGAAGGACCTTCAACTATCGGGAATGAAGAGTCACGATTGTCATGTATTTCTTGAGACTCTATTTCCGATAGTTTTTAAGGAGCTATTACCACAAAAGGTTTGGATGCCCGTAACTGAGCTTAGCTTAATGTACAAAGATTTATGTTCGACTACTCTTATTAAAGCTCATTTGGAGAAACTAGAGAATGATGTACCGAAGTTATTGTGTAAATTGGAAAAAATATTTCCTCCTGGAGTTTTTAATAGCGTGGAACATCTACCTGTACACCTACCAACTGAAGCTTTAATGCGAGGACCGATACAATATGGATGGATGTACCCTTTTGAGAGGTGTGTGTGTGTGTGTTTATATATATATATATATATATATATATATATATATATATATATATAACTTAGGTGGACTTTTTTTCTTCTTCATATTTTCATCATATCAGCATGAGAATGTTATATTTAATATTTCATGTATTCATATTAAGGTATCTTGGTCACCTTAAAAAAAAGGTGAAACAAAAAGCACGCGTTGAAGGTTCAATTTGCCAAGCATACATTACTGAAGAAGCATCCACATTTTTCAATTACTATTTGAAGACCATGTCAAGATTTCTAGCAGTGGCCACCGTAATGAGGATGAAATGGATGATTCATCTGATATATCTCTATCCATATTTCAAAAACTGGGACGTCCATTAAATGGAAAGATGGAGGTTTTCAAACAATTAAAGATTTTACTTTAGCTAAATCAACCATGCTTCTCAATTGTGAAGAGCTATCAAATCTTATTTGGTATGTAACACAACTTCAATCAATTAAAATGATTTATATTATAAATTTTCCTTGGTAATTTTAATCGTCCAACAGTCAATTTGAAGAAGCAAATCCTGATGTTGAGCCCAGTAAAGGATTTGAGAAATGGTTTAAGAAATATGTGAGCATGATTTTATTATATATTAATCGCGTTTTATATCATAAATCTTTATAATGTTATAATGTATGTGAATTTATTTTAAGAGGTTGATGATAATGGAATCACTAAGTTTGTTATGCAAAACTTGCATTTGGTCCTATGATGAAGTATAGAAAATGTCCAATTATGTACGTTAACGGCTATAAATTTCACACAACTGAATTTGGAGCAAATAAAATAACTTACAACAGTGGGTGTGTGTTAAAGGAGGCAACGGGGATGATGATCTAGAAGATTATTATGGCATGTTACAGGAAATAATTGAACTTACTTACTCGATGGCACCAGAGCTTAAAACCTTTTTGTTCAAATGTGAATGGTTCGACAATAGAAAAGATGTAGGAATACATCGTGCACATAAAGATTATCCACTTATTGAAATAAATCACAAAAGATGATACCAAGGTTATGATCCATTTGTGTTAGCGATGCAAGTGGCTCAAGTTTATTATGTACCATATCCTGCTATGAACAACAATAAAGCGGATTGGTGGGCTGTCGTTAAAACAAAGCCAAGATTGTCATTCAATTCGAACATGATCGTAAGCGAAGATCAACCATATCAGAATGATTTGGACAATAACGGACTACTGCAAATCACTAAGGACATTGACGACATCGGACCACTTCATAATGAAGTATTTGATGGAGTAGAGGTTGACGATGATGTTGAAGTTGATTATGATATCGAAGCTGCTGAAAATGATATTGAAGATGAAATTGTCGAAGTTGATGAATGTGTAGATGAATATGATAGTGTAACTAATGGAAGTTATGATGATAATGTTGATTGGTAGCATGCTTTAATTAATATACTTGTTTGATTTTTCCACTAGTATGAATTTTTACTTCAAATCAATCTTGTATGCTTAGTTATCTTTGGGTATTTAGTCTTCAGTTCATGTTGTTTTAATTGGTTTGTTGTATATTTAATTCTTCAAATCATATGTATTTCTCTATGTTATAGTAATTGCATTTAACAGGACATGTCTACTCGAGCTGATCGTCATCGCCGTTCCGTGAAACGACCCGCTCTACGTCTTTCTAGCAATAACACATCTGACACAATACGACCTAGTGCATCTCCATTCGGTCAAGATGGATCGGGATCACAGTCAGCAGAGCATCATAATATCATGTCTCCCGTTGTACATCCTACTTCCCTTGAAGTTGATGCTACCAATCCATCGACTAATGCATCCGTGTCGGACTCCTCCTCCGTAACAAGGGTCGGAGTTTTCTGGCAAGCCAATGTTGGGTAAGAATTCTTGCAAAATAAGTAATTGATGTTGACTTTTGCAAAATAAGTAATTAATTGATGTTGCAGATATATATTTATGCTTTGCATTTATATGTTGCAGATATGAGTTCACTTCCAGGGCTACATCTTATGCTATTCGAGTAGGTTTGTTAGCACGGGTTAACGATTTTTGGCCCAATTTCAAAAGTATACCCGATGATGTTAAGAAAGTGATGTTTCAGGAGTTTCTGGTAAAATAATATAAGTGTATTTGTGTTACATCTATTTTTTTGGTCATTACATTTTCCACTACATGTACAAGAGTCATTTCAATGGACAGATGATGCTTCACCAGCAATTGTGAAGCAGATATGGAATAGAAAAGCAAGTTTGAAGTATCGGGCCTGGATTCACAGTATGAAAGAGTCAGGCAAGAAGCATCTGAACCTACCCTAGGAGATATATGAGCAGTTTTTGGCATATTGGGAGCTTCCTGAAGTAAAAGCTCAGGCAGAAAAGGCTGCAAACTCTAGGGCTCAAAACCAAAAGCGACATTGTGGTGGTTCGAGATCCTTTGCGGATTATCGAAACGATTTGGTTTGATCTCTAAAATCTTGTTTTACCGTTAATTTTCACCAGCTTTTACATTTTTACTCTATTTTTATCTTTTTTTTCTAGACCGATGAACTTAATAGGGAGCCAACGACTTGGGAAGTGTATTGTAGGACTCACAAGGTCACTTCGGACAGCGGATCTACCACTAGTGGATGGATTGATGAAGCATCGATGGAATTTGCAGTAAGTGTTTCTTATATCTTGGTTTTAATAACTGGTTAATAGTTTAATATGTGCAACTATTATTTCCTTCTACCATCTCGTGCAAACATCACGTTTCCAACCACAAGCTTCTAACTGTCACTGACCACAAACTCTTCCACTACAACTGTCACTTCTTACTGCATCCTTCCTACAGTGCCAAAACTTCATACCACAGTTCACACATAAATGCTCATACACTCTTCACAATATTCACTACTGCTTCCTGCCCCTCTATTATCAGTGCACTTCGACAACAACATTCCCTAACTTCCATCATCTATCTAGCAAGAACAACCTAGCAAACTGCTACACAGTTTTCTGACCACTGCTTGAAGCCCTCATCACAGCAACTCCCTCCAACCCTCTCTCCTCTGCCCTTACTTGATGGTGATCAGTTAAGGGTTCTCGAGTGAAGTCGCGGTCAATGGGGGTCGACGAGGTTTCAAAAGTCGTTTCATCGTTATTGTCAGAGGTGGGTCGGCAGTTTCAGATATTAGGGTCCGAATTTTGGATTCTGGGTGATATTGAGATGCAACAATAGTTTGTATTGGATGTAGGGAGATGTGGTTTTGGTGTTGATGTGGCTGTGAAGTGTTGTTATGAACTGGAGATGATTGTTGGCAAGGAGATGACAATGGGGTATGGAACAAGGAGGTGAAGTAGAGTGTTGGTAGTATGGGAGGTATGGAAAGATGATGTATATGGAAATGCAATGGTCGGATAAACAATTGCAATGCTAGATAGTGAGGAGGTGGTAGTGACTGCAGAAAGGTGGATGATGCAGTGTTGATCAGGGCAGTAAATGGTGGGTCTGTGTATTAGTTGTGGAATGGTATAGAGGGTGAATGATGGCTTTGTTTGGGAAGGCAGGTGGTGTTCTTTGGTTATAGTTGTATTGGGGGGCAGCAGTAGATGTTTAGAGGTTGTAGATGAGTTTGGTGACAAGAGAAGCACTGGAAGTTTGTATATGCAGAGAGGGTAGTGAGATGGACGTTGATGGTGGAGGAGAGTGTTAACAGAGGGTATAGGCAGTGGACAAGCAAATGGATGTGGTAGAATGGAGTATGTTGTTTGGTAGATGGCAAGTGCACGATGATGTGAAGACCTGTTGCAGGGTTGTTGCAACGTGCAGTGAAATAGACGTGAACAAATATGCCCAGTTTTTTGATATGCACTGATGTTGGCAAGGCTCTGGCAAGTGTTGTTGGAGTCTGTTTGGAGGCAATGGTGATAGAGCAATAGGCTGGTGACAGAGGAAATGTGCGGCAAGCAGTAGCGGGTGATGGTTGAGTGGGATGGTACTTGATGGCAGAAGCTCGGTGGTGGAGGAGGATGGTTGGTTAATGACAGGGAACTGCTATTGTGATATTGTATGGAGGTGATGAATGAAGATGTATATTGTTTTTCGGGCAGTAGTGGAGTTTAATGGAAAATGGATAGACAGCAGCGAATGAGAGTGGTAGGTTTGTAGTAGGTAAAGGTGGGATTGCAGAGGTTTGTCGCAAGTGTAAGCAGTGTGAACTTGAGGCAGTGGAGTGTTAGTTGTTGTATGGTTTGATCTAGAGATGGCAGAGGGTGATAAAGTGTTACGTGCAGAGTGATGGCAGTGGATGTATGAGGGTATTTGAATGATAAAGTATGTCGTATAAGTGGTTGATGATGTCGTACAAGTGTTAGTAGCAGTGGATTGGAGGAGTAACACGGTGTATGCGTACAGATTTTGTGCATAGCGAAATTGGTGGCAGTTTTTAGGTGGAGGCAGAAAATGTAAAAGAGTGGCAAGGCAAGTGAACTATGTTGTATCAGGTTGGCAATGGTAGAGAGTCGCACTGTGCAGAGGTAGGTGTTATGGACCTTAATTGGTATTAATTGGCTAGTTTAATTTATAGGAAGATTAGTAGCTTTAATGAAGCTGCAAAGAAGCAAGAGCGCCTTGAGTATGAGAATTGTTTGACTGAAATCACGCGGATAAGGAATAGCCTGACTATATCAACGTTGGAGAGGGATAATGTCAAAGAGTTTATATATATCATTCTTGGAGGCCACTAATTTGCACGTTATGTCATTCTTTTGGGCATCCAACTGATACGTGTGATATGCAAAATAATGAATCTAATCCAGTCCATGAAAAGTCTTCTACAACGCCACATACAAATGGAAATGATAGTGATAATCTGAATTTTCAAAAACCTATGCAGGGTCAATTACAATAAGCTTCCAAAACAATTAATCATAACAAGGAAAAACCTTTTTCTTAAGTATAGAAAAGGAAATTACCTATGAATAAAGCTGCAGATCTTATTATACAGCAAACTTCTTGTGAATCAGACTTAAATTCCGATGATCAGATTATTTCTACAAATGAACTCGAACAAGTCGATGTTTCTTTTCAAATCACTGCTCACTGTTCTGCTACTTTCATCGATAATATTCAAAAATCATTCAATCCTTTTTCTTTCTTAGAAAATTTAGAGGAAGGTGAAGTGGTTTCACCTAAACAGGTTCACAATGACCACAACCTGATGATACATCATTACCTCTTTTATCCAATGTTGATAATTCTCATAGTAACATAACAAATTCTACCTCTATTCCAATTGTATTATCTGATACTTATAATTTCTCAACAAGCTGCAATATCATATCTCCTTCTCATAATCTTCATGTGCATGTTGTTGACATGCATAAGTCTCTTGTGCATGCAGCTATTGACAAAAATACTTTATTATCTGTGTCTAATCCTATTGATCCTTTTATTCTACCACAGCACGTTGAGACTCAAGTTCAAATATGTATTTATGTTTTTGTTCTTGTATTTGGAAAATCACAAATACAGGCACAATATCAAGCTAGAATTGAAGAAATGAAAAGTCAAGGCACAGTAATTTCGTATGATGTCGAGGAAGAAGTATTCGACAAGCTTACCGTTGCTATAGCTAAAAGAAAGGACCGTAGGCCATATTATGGAAATATCCCTGGAGTAAGTATTTAAACTTTCAACAAAACATTATTTTAATTAGTTTAAAATGCAGAAATTGATGCAATATTTGATAAAATGCAGAAATACAAAGACGCTACTTATAGCATTAATAAGGGAGAAGCACAGACTAGAGCCAAACTAGAGGAAAAGGTGGAGCGTCAGGAAGGGGAGATTCAAATGCTGAAGATGCAGTATGAACAACTCACCGAGATGCTTCGACATCGATTTGATGAAGAGCCGAACGATCGTCATGAGGAATGAGGGTATTGAAAACTTTTTAATGGTATCTGTATGATGTCATGTATCATGAACATATTATCATATTATTTCAACATGTAGGAACTTGATTAATATTGTTTGACTTTGTAATATGAATGAGATATATTTTTTTGAATTAAAGATGAATTGGTTTGACGTTAATCTTTTTGTTCGAATGTGTATATGTATAAAATAAGTTGATTTTAGTTTCTATTTAATGCGGTGAAATGAAATAGAATAGTAATATATCAAAATTACTTCAGAAAAGACGTAGGTAAGGTGTAGGGAAGGCGTAGGTAAATGGAATATTAATGCAGCAAAAAGTCATATGCATGGCGTAGGAAAAACATTAAAAACACAGGCGTAGGTAAACCGTGGATAAATGTATGACGTAGAAAAGACGTAGGAAACGTAATATGTAAGAATGCCGTAGGTAAAGCGTAGGAAAACTGGGCGTAGGGAAGACGTAGGTAAACAAATGACGTAGAAAAGACGTGAGCACTTAAAGAAGTAAAAATGTCGTAACAAAACCGTAGGTACAACAGGCGTGGGGAAGGCGTAAGAAAATTATGGCGTAGGAAAGGCATAGGAAACAACCCAACGGATGGCGTAGGTAAAGCGTATGTATTTTATTAGCTACGCAAGTTTTACCCACGCCAAAGTTGGTGTAGGGGTTACGTAGTTAATGCATTTACCTACGCCCCACCTACGCCATTTTGGCGTAGGTAAACCGCAGTTTTCTTGTAGTGATTTCTATTTTGAAATTCAAAATTACCTTTGAATACAAACCACTCTTTTAAGTAAAAAAACAATTTAAATTTAAACTTATTCACTCTCGAACTAAGTTTCCAAACTGAACTTGAATTTATATTTAACTTTGATTTTAAAACTCAATTTAAACCTTGATTTATAAATTTACATTCAATCTTTTTAAATTTGAAAATTGGACAGGTTAAAACCTGTTACCAGTATCCTACCCGAGCCAGTCCCTTTCTTGCTTCGGGACCAACGCCTAACACTTCAAGTAAACACTCGAGTCTAACACGAGACCGACGCGAATCATTCCTGTTTCATTCCCAACGAACAAAATTTCCAGATTACCAAAAACTCGTGCACGTGCACGTTGCCGTTAATCAACTCCGATCGTCACCACTACATCGAGCAAGTCGAAGTCCATCCACGATTCAATCTCCGATCGCCAGAATTTCGTCACTCACACGAAATCAAATTCGAGCTGTTTTGAACAAAACCTGGAACATGAAGCTAAACAAAGTTCTCCCAAACCTGAACAATCTCTTTCTCGAAATCCAGACCACCAGACAACCTGAAATTCCGACCACTCATGCGTCAACACTTCCTCCACCATCACCCCAAACCAGTTGAACTCGATCACCTATTGGCGACGAACGAATCAAAACACACGGCCTCGACCAAACTAGGGCTACAGCCTTCAAACGGTCGCCGATGCCACCATGATCACCTGACCACCCTCACGCTATTTTCTCCACAGCAACTAATCAATCCTCCACCTCCGCGCGAAAACTTATCCTCCTCAGTTCAACAATTGCCGTGAATTGATCAAAGTACAATTTCAGATCATCTTTGAACTGCTCTTTAAACACAACACTAAAAATCATCAATTTAGTTTAAAAAATCATAGCTTTAGGTAAGGATTCAAGTTATATTCGTGAATCACTGTTTTGTTAAATTCGAAATTTCTAAGTTTTAAAGTTTCATCTGTAAAAATTTTATTTTTCCTCCTGTATACATCTATACTTCAAATTTTTTTTATCGTAGTTCTTCCTTGAATACACATCTTTACTTTTGACATCAAATCCTAACACTAAGTAGATGATGAGAGATTGAATTTCTTAGTTTTCATCTACCCTGTGAATTAACAGAGAGCCTTTTGAATACTTTAGTACTGTCAAAATGAATATGTATGCACCCAGAGTTGAAACAAAGAAGATATACATATAAAACATAAACCATTCACTGATATAGCTGACTTAAAATTTTATAGTATGTTTACTCACATTGCTTTTAGAAAAAGAACAGAGTCTCTTCAACTTTGAAACAGCTGTGCAATTGCAAACTGAAGCCTTCTTTTGATCTCTGGTTTGATTTGTTTGAATTGTTTAAGTTTAAGTTTATTTATGGTTTTACTCAGCTCGAACTGAAATGAGGATATATAGAAAAGTGTTTGTATAAAGTAGGTGTACAGGGTTGTTATTATTTTTGTATAAGGTGATATTATTTTGTACAACAAGTCATGGCTGAGATGATCTTGCATTTAATGCTCTGTCTTGCATATTACAACACATACATATCTACTTGCCTTACCTTATTCCATACTTACCTGTCCTTGTTTCATAAACTAATTTTTTTTTTTTGGTTTCATACTTACCCAGCTTTTATACTTTATGTTGATAGATTTTCTTTTACTTGCCTTGCGTTTCTTTACTCGGCTACATACTTTATTTTATTTGCCTGGCATACTTACTTCTTGTTTTGCATTTCTTTATTACTTTATAATGTAAACAATTCCTACTTTAATATGTTGTTTAAATATAGTTGTGTTTTACTTTATATTTTTATAATTTGTCATATATATATATATTGCTATTTTAAACATGTATTTCTTACTTAATATTTTACATAATATGTTTTTTGTCTTTAGCTAATTTGTTTAATGTGTTTACTTAATATTTTATTGTCTTGTATTTCTCTATACACATATTTGTTTTTCAAATTTACTTCTGAATTTCATTTTTAAATTCTATTTAAAAATATTTATTTTTAACTTACATACTTATTGTCGTGTTCCTCTATATACATATATACATATATATATATATATATATATATATATATATATATATATTTGAAATAACCTTTTCTATTTATATTAAAATCCATTTGTAAAGACATTACATTATAAACATTGTTTAAAAATAACTCATTGTTAAATTAAAACAATTTATAAAAGAAACTATCTCTTTATTAATAAATAACATATTTTATTTGAATTTGGAAAAACTCAAATCAATTAACTAATAAATTCCACTATTTTTTATCAAAAATTAAATTAATTATTAACTAAAAAAAAAATCAAAATCCGGGATCGTTACAGGTTATTACAGTTGAAGAAGGCTTAGACGATTTAGGCTCCTTGCGCTCAATATCAGCACCAGAAACTGTACCTAATAGAAGATTTCATAAAAGAAGCGTACCAAAATATAATTGTAAAATTTTGCAGTTGTAGTGAAATATTCAAGTAACCAATAACAAATAGAGAGGCAAAAATGAAATACCATCATTAGAATTGTCAAGAAACTCCTTGCATGATTGCTTCCCTAATCTATATTTCTGCATATTGATCAAACACAAATGTTATAAAACTATGATTAGAATATGGCGAAAACAGAAATTATTATTCTCTTTTTATAAATGATCATAAGTAATTTAAGTTTTCACATCGACAAACATACAAGCTCCGGAGTTAACAAGCAAGAATTATCGATGAATTACCACAACTTGTATATTCTAAGATTTTTGCTACTTAGATGTACAGTTCATAGTTTTAATTTCCATTTCACATAGAGTGAATATAATACATTCTTTTAGAAAAATAAATCCATGTGACCACTTGGTTGAGAAATTTACCTGAAGATGACTCTTCAAATGGAAAAGGGTAAGACCCGTTATATTCATTATTTTAAGTAAGCTTGTTGGTGTTGCTTCTGTAAAAGAAATGCAATAAAGAATACACAAAATACAGACATATTATTTACTCTTAGTACCTCATTCTTAGTGTTTCCGGAAATGTACACTATATTACACACTAATATCATATCATGAAACTGAGACATATTTTTAGGTACACACAGTATTATGTCTTGGTTATTGTAATCTATTTCTACCTCACTAAAGATAATGCAGTCAGAGGCTCAGTATAATGGCTCCTGTTCCAGTCATATGCACTTCAAGAAAACTGTGTTTTACCTACGCCAAAATGGCGTAGGTGGGACATAGGTAAACGCATTAACTACGTAACCCCTACGCCAATATTGGCATAGGTAAAACCCACGTAGGTAATAAAATACTCACGTCTTACCTACGCCATCTGTGGGGTTGTTTTTTACGCCTTTCCTACGTCACTCCTTTACCTACGTATTCCCTATGCCTATATTTTCCTACACTTTCCCTACACCGTTTATACATCTTACGTTTCCTACGTCTTCTTTACGCCATTCATTTACCTACGGTTTACCTATGTCCGGATTTTCTACGCCATCCACACGGCTTTTTGCTGCATTAAAATTCGATTTACCTACATCTCTCCTACGCCTTTTGTAAAGCAATTTTAATATATTACTATTGTGTTTTTTTTCACCACACATTAAACAAAAACTAAAATCAACTTATTCCATACATTATATATATATATATATATATATATATATATATATGGACACATTTCAACAAAAAAGCATAACATGAAATCATTCATCATCAATTAAGTTCAAATATCTCATCCATATTACAAAGTTAAACCAATATTAATCAAATTCTTATACGTCTAAACAGCATGATACATGGCATCATATAGATACCGAGCAACTAATTCCCCCACTTCTTTTTAGTCCAATGCATCTAATGGCCATTGAGATAACATAAAAAGCTGACCTTTTTCATGACTTCGGCCTGTTAATATTGCAATTTTAACTTTGCTCGTGATCTTTAATCGCCGAGTCACATCAAGAAGTTCTGCATATGGGCAATTTTTTATGTCGTCAAATGCTAGCAAAGCAATTATCCTCTCAAGATCTTGGAGAAAAGCATAATGCATCGTAGTGCCAGTGGGTCATAAGGTCAAAAAAGTAATATATTTGTTCATGGTTTGCTATTCTTGTATACTTAAAAAGATAAAAGTTAAGCATTAATATACTTTATAATGACCGTACCTTTTTAATGTTCCTCTCTTATTTAGTTTGTAAAACATGAATAAGCACTATACATAAGAGTAATAATATTTAGACATTATCCAGTGATAGAGATATGACATGTTTTCAAAAAACTAACGTTGAAGTGGAAGCAAAAATATGGAATTGATAGTAGTACAGCATCACATTATTTATAGGTTAAGAAATTTGATAATCGAACTGACATGGCGAACAGATGAAATTGAAATAAAATTTTGAAAATAAATCCATCTTCCTTACCTATATTTTGAATGACATGTTTGTTACAGAACTGTTCACACCCACCATCCTCTGCCTTGACAAACCAAATTGCTCTGTGTTGCCTTCTTCTCCCACTATCTCCCATCATCCTCCACATTAAACATTTCATCACCATCATCCTCCAACAACTTACACTTCCATCTTCATCCATACTGCTGCAATTCCCACGTACATCCTCCTCTAACAACTGCATACAGACTCCCCCCGCACATCTTCCTTCATCATTGCCTTGTAAACTGCAATCTTCACTTCACCAGTCACTACTACATTTACCCCTGAACATCATATCCTCCCTGCCATCAACTTGCACATTTCTATCTCATCTCCTTACTGCTACTTCAGCCTTGCTGTTGCTGTTGCTACAAACACATGTATCAACAACTTCAATATTCACCAAACTTCCTACACCAAGCTGTCACATACTAATACAACCTCTGCCACCAACCGCAACATCCCCTTGCGAACTCCTCAACCCATCCCCTTGCTGTTGCTGTTGCAACAAATAATATTTTTGTAAATATCCCAAGTAATTAATATGTAACAACTTTTTACATTATTATCTGTTATTATCATAATACAAGTGGTTCTCTAATATTATTTACGTTAGAAGGCTCATTGACATGATGGATCATATATAACTAGTATAACAGATAGGAAGAAGTGTTGAGCTCATCTACCTAGCCTACAATTTCAGACATGCAGAACCTAAAGCAAAAACGACGGTCAACTATTGACTAACATTATTCAAAGGTATTGTGTTTGATACTGTGAATTTATGAAATCATATTAGAAAAGACAGTAAACAATTTGTGTAAAGTCATACAAGGAGTTAAAACAATCACAAAATGAATGAAAATAGAAGTGTGTATGGCAGATAAAACTTACACTGGAAGGCCATTGTAGAGCATAAAATGCTTTAATCAATCAATATGTTCCCTTCCATCACAGGCCTGAAATATGATGATGATGAAAAAAAATTAAGCATCTCAAACTTGAAATATTTTACAAGAAAAATAAACAAAGTCAACTAAAACGATAAGCATAGACTGAAATAAAAGTAACAGTAAGTTATTTCAACACTGCATTATAAATATTACAAACAGATTATTAACACATAGCATTCCAATCTCCAATTAACCATTTGATAATGAGTATATAAATGAATCGGTTTGCACAATAATGATCGCAACCTTGCAGTTCAATAAAATTATATAAATATATTTCTTCGATGCTGCTTGAGTTTTCAGATGCGGAAATTGTATGTACTCGAAAAAGCGGAGGAAAAACAGAACATATTAATCATGTAAATGTGTATGATTTAATGATCCTCTTATTCTGTAACTAGTTTAGATTTCTTCAAAGAACATCAAATATTCAACATGTATTACCCAATGCAGCACTTGGTAGGTCATGATGATATTATCTGACTGTATAAATTAATTGACACTAATAAACTAAATCAAAAGGGAAATCACCTGGCCTACACAAAAGCTACTCAAATGAATATGATGATAACATCAACCATCTCATAAAGAGAATTTGGAGCAACTTCAGTGAGCAACTACACCACAACAGGTAATGTGTTGGTGTAAAAACACCAACTCAAATGATACTACCTACAGGCTGCTTGAGAAATTCTCAATATTGCTTGTTTACCATGTGTCAATAAACACCATATGTGTAAGTGTGAGTGAATGTGAGTTAGTGGGTGGTACTGCAAAGATATCCTAAAAGGGTATTAAATAATTGAAGATTGGTTGTTTTTTAATAGTATATACTTCCATTTGAAGTGTAGCACTGCTATTTTCTTGAAAATTGCTGCCGCAAGGAATCAATCGTTATTTTTTATGTCTCAATTGCAAAAGACAATTTACTCGAATTTATACAAGAAGAAAAGGACGTGAATAAAACTTTAATACCTTCAAGGATAGATCCAAAGTGGTGTTTTTCTATTTCACACTTTGCATTGCTAACTCTTTAGAATTTTTCAACTTGGCTCATTGTGCTAAATTTTCTTCATAGGCTTTCTGGAAGAAAGTAAGTAACGGGATGTCAAACATGTTGCTAGAGCCTGGAATTGTAAACAAACCATCATACTTTATAACGAGAGCAACTTTAACACAGATTATTCATAATAACCTAGACCATTGTTGATTGCATCTAAACCCGCAAAATAAAACAATGTGTTTTACAGATCAATCAACTACTGCAATATCTCAACAAGGCGACAAAGTACAAAATTTCATCTTCCATGTATATTAAAGTCGTACAGAAAACGAATGTAATAATATTTTGTATTAACAACAAATATTTTGGGTATCGGCAGCAAATATCGTACATCAAATTGAGAGAAATAGAAAACAAAAATGGAAGCAAAAACCTGATTGGACCAAGAGTTTGACTCGATCGCCTATTGAGATGAATGATGCCTCGATCCAAGGCAGGCTATCTGAGGGGAAGGATGGGAGAAAAAATGGTGAGGCGATCTGAGAGGAAACGATGAGGCGATCTGAGACGTGACGCTCAATCTGAGGCTACAGCAAAAAGAATGGAAGCCTATTGACGGATGACAAAAAAGAATTTGACGTGGGCTAGGGTTTTATTTTGGGTTTTTTTGTGTGTTGAGCGTTCTTGGATTGTGAAGCTGCAGCGTTAATTTAGAAACTTTCTAAATTATTTTTGAACTTCGTATGAAAAGACTCAAATATAAAATCAACAAATTATTTTTGAACTTTGTAAGAAAGGATTTAAATACAAAATAATCTAGGCGTAGGAAGGACATAAAAAATTCTTACCTCAAGCCTAAGTTGTTTGGATGGCATAGGAAAATTTTTACGCCTTTCCTACGCCAGTCCAGATTTGTGGAAAATTAGCAAAGACGTGCAAATATCGAAGGAGATTGTCTACATCTTTCTTACCACATAAATTTTTGCGTAGTAGATTTGCTACGTCTTTCCTACGCCTAGATTATTTTTCCACATATTGAAGTAGGCGTAGGAAAGACGTAGGTAAATTCCTACGCTTTTCCTATGTCTTTACCTCTTTCTACCTATTTTCTACGCCGTTCCTACGCCCCGCCTTTTGGCGTAGAAAAGGTGTAAGAAATTTTAGGAAATTGAAGTGTTTTATGAATGAAAATATATAACTGTTAAACAATTACACATCATGTACCTCAATACACTATTTTAGTCGGCATTAGACATCAGACCTTTTGTGAAGCTAAGCATTATTATAATTCAAATTTAACAAAGTGACAAAGAATATGATTTAATGAAGTATACTATTCATGTTCATCCTATCCTCAAATAATAATTATTATGTTAAGAAGTTATAAGTGGACACGACCAACAAAGATGACTTGCTCATACCAACCCTCTTACACAAGTGGCTTTTAATACACATGCAGACATATACAAAAATATTTTCTCAAG
Organism: Allium cepa; assembly: GCA_030765085.1. Lineage (NCBI taxonomy): Eukaryota > Viridiplantae > Streptophyta > Magnoliopsida > Asparagales > Amaryllidaceae > Allium > Allium cepa. The sequence continues at coordinate 757,484,212 of CM060937.1, read as the reverse complement.
CAGCAACAAATTAATTCTACTGTATAACAAGGGAAACATATGTCAATGATATATTAAATAAATTTTTGCAATCATAACTATGTATTGTTATACTAATGAAAATGATGACCCTAGTATAATTGTTCATAATTAGTATGTCCAAGTCATGTTTTTATATAAGTTTGTCCAAATCATTTATTATACAAGTTTGTCCAAATATCGAGTCAAATCTGCCATAAGCATGTATTACAAATTCTTGCAATCAAGAGCACAATGAGCTCAATTTTTCCAGAGAAGTGTCAAATGTACAATTCACATTTTTTGTTTCTAAAATCATCACTTTCAAATTAGATTCATATGATATCATAGAAATTAAAATTTTAGAACGTTCGAAATCCTTGAAAGTTTGAAACTGTGACATATTTCATTGTTTTCCAGGAAGAAGAACTAAAAAAACTGTTTTAGTTTATTACTGAGAAGTAGTGTAGGTTTTAAAACAACATTTTAACTTGTTTACCATCTTTATCAGAATCAAAGAGAGAAGGAGATTACATTTTCTTTGATATAGGTTAACCTGCCACCAGATTCCAAAGTAACTATGTTTATTTATAGTTTCTATCACAACTTTGCTTACAAATTATTTTTTAGAAGAATTGAGAAATTACAAGTTACAAGTTATAACTCTGTGTTTATTTTACAGTCTTGTAACTTTACTTTAAGCATGCATCAAAACATAATATAAATAAATTCACATCCACACAGGCAAGCAGGCATTTTAACAAGAGAACAACATTTGTCACTGCATATAACATAGATTTGGATAGGTTTGCTCACAAATAAACACATGCAAGAAAAATAACATATATCAGAGAGGAAAGTAAATGCAGGCATCCATGCATGACAGATTTAAGGCCAAGTTTAAATAGCATCTGTTCTCATCAGTAAAAAAACAAATTACAAATAGCATCTGTTCTTATCAGTTTTAAAAGCAAATAAACCGAGCAAATGATAACAGATAACACCCAACAAACAACCATGCAGTGACTTATATGTTCATATCAGTTTAAATTGGATTGACCGAGCAAATGATAACAAATAACACCCCAAATCATAGCATGCAACCAAACACCCAATTCAAACAAATCTAAAAACTTGAGTAACGATTAATCGTGAGAAAACTCACCTTAACTCGAATCGAACAGCCGAGGAGAGTAATGAGCACAATTGAACAAAGATCGAAGCCCCTAAATGGATCGCAAGCCCTAGTTTAGCTTCCAAGAGGAACGAACGAGGAGAACACGACCGCCATTATTTTTCGTTTGTTAATTTGGTTTAGGGTATTAAAAATGAGAACGGGTAAAAAGGGGAAACGGGTTAAAAATAAAAAGGGAGTGGATTTTTCTCTTCTTCTATATTTTATGTTTATCTTATCTTATTTTTTTTATTTTTAAATTCAATGCGTTTTTGTATAATTATTTTCTTCACTTTGTTTTGTTTAGTTTTGTTGGTAAAATCCTAAGTGTATTTGTTTAAATAAATTTACAAACTCCAAGTTCAAATTTTTAAATTCATATATGTTCTTCATATGAACTTGAAAAATTCAAATAACTTCATAGTTTCAAATCAAAATTTAATTCAATCATTAATTTATATAATTAATAATCCTTAAATCCAAATTATTTTTCTTAAGTCATTAGTTTGAATTTCAATCACAAATTTAATATTCAATTTCAACTCCAATAGATTAAATTTAAATTTTTTATTCAACTCTTTATAGATTAAATTTTAAAATTTAATCGCCAAATTCATTGTTATATTTGGTATTCAATTTAAATTATCATTCCAATATTTAAAATTAATTAAATATTTCCAATTTAAAATTTCAGGGTCGTTACAATCTCCCCTCCTTAATAGAATTTCGTCCCGAAATTACAAGTAAGGAAAAATGATTGTTAAAATTTCACTGATATTTATATTTTACACAATTTTTATCAAGTTTGAAACTTATTAAAAATAAATAAATAAGTATAGGATTCATTCTATTTGTTTTGTCTCATTAGCTTTGTTAATTAACTCATTTGCTCATCATTTTCTACAATCAAGACGCAAAAGTCTTTTACTAAAATTTTCAACTTACAAAACCCAAATTTTAAATTTGAAATTCATCATTTAAGAAATTTACATAGTATAACCTTTCCAAAGCTGTGGACTTTCAAAACATTTCAAAAATCTTCTTCCTTAGTTCATTGGGTTGGAATTTATGTTACTTTAATTTCAGATTATTGATTTTCTATTTAAAGTTTGAAAATACTTGCTAACTCGAAATTTTACAAGTCTATTGTCGTTCTTAATGACATTAGGCATACGCTGGCCAGGCGCAAGTCTAAAAATCTCCAAGTACTAAATATACTTGCTTCAATTCCCAGTGAAAATACTTTAAAAATCTTTTAAAAAATGGATATGGAAAGCACATTCCCCCATGGATCACAGTTTACCCGGCGGTTACGCTACTATCCCAATAGAATCGCTTGTAAACTATAGATTTCTCATCTCTTGAATTTCGCCATGGTTGTTGCCATAGATCGCGGTCCACACGGCGGTTACGCTACTATCCCAGTAGAATCGCTCGTGACCGTAGGCATCTCGCCCCTCGGATTACGCTTTGGTTTTTAGATTGCAGTTTACACGGCGGTTACGCCACTATCCCAGTGGAATCGCTTGTAACAGTAGGCATCACGCCCCTCAAATTACGCTACTACCCGAGTGTAACTAGATCGCGGTATACACGGCGGTTACGCTACTATCCCAGTAGAATCGCTTGTAACCATAGGCATCTAGCCCCTCGAATTACGCTAGTACACTATCCCATCATGATAATCATGAGGGATACCAGTCCAAAAGGACATTCCAACTAATGGAAATACAAATAATCACTCCAACTAATGGAAATACAACTTAGCTACGATTTTCAAATGGACACTCATATCGAGTTCCAACAACCTTCACAAAGTTTAAATGGAAGGTACTTTTCCATATCCTCAATTTGGAAAACATAATATCATACATACATATATAATATTTCATTTCACACTTAGTACATATCATACTCATGTACTTACATAAGTTTTCCACAACAATTACTTTTCCAAACTAAATGGTTTTCGAATTTATCGTATTCTCATATATACGTTATGAAAACCACAACATTTCATACCCATAACAAATAGAGGATTCACAAATTTTCCATTTCATTATCCATTTAAAATTTTCCTCTAAGTCGATTTGGAAATTTAAGGTTATCCCAAACCTAATTCACATTCAAAATCCAATTTATTATCGACTTCACACTCGATTTGGATTTCATGTTACATCGTCAATTCTCAACACATAATTGATGTCTATCGATATATAACCTCTGAGCTCGTACATCTCAGAGAAGGGTGTTAAGCTAAGAGAATAAATTCTCCGCCACCAACATATATATATTTAATAGAGATCAATTGCTATGTCGTCAATTCACAATGTTAGACATACAATCCAAATCAACCATTCAAAATTCAAAATTCAACTTATATTATTTTTGGGTGTCAAAGTTAAACTCAATTTAACTCAAAATTCAATCCTTTGAAAATTTCCAAGTTGAACTAATTGTTCATATTTCCCAAAAATATCTACACAAGATATATATAATTTTCCACACTTAACCATTTGAAAACAAACTTCAAATCATTTTTCACCTTTCAATCTTTGAAAACAAATTTTCAAATCAATTTCCTTTAAACGGAAACATTTCCAAATATTTATCCATTTTAAACTTAAAATGGTTCACTTAAATCAATCAAATAAATCCTTACCGATTTATTTTAAATTTACGTTCCAAATCCGTAAATTTATTTCCACATTTCAAAAATAAATCAATATTTATTTTTAACAAATTTCCCTTTCTTTTATAAATTCCATAATGAATTTACATTTCCAAAATATCTATGAATATACGATTTTTAAATCGATTTCACATATTCATTATCAATTTATCTTTAAAAGATAAAATCTCAAAACATTCACTTTTCACTTTATCTTTAAAAGATAAAATTTCAAACCTTTCATTTCATATTGGAAAATATTTCCATACTTATTTAATAATAAGTAATTCACAAATCCATTTATTTTCAACACTTTGAAAACATTCAATATACTTAAATCATAATCAAGTATATATTTCATTCTTAAAGGAAAACATTCTTTAAACACATTAACTTGAGTCAAAACGAGTGTTGCGTAAAACACCGTTACGACGACCCAAAATCACTAGTATAGGGATTCAAATTTAGGATAGATATATAAATCCCAATACTATATAAAAACATTTCCTTTTGGAAACCATTTACCATAACAACAGTGTTATAGTCCACCATTTCCTTTGATTTCTCTCGAAAACGTCTATTTCAACAATGAATGTTGAAATCTGTGCTTTCGATTCTTAACACATTTCAAAACAACTTTAAATGGATTTACTTCATTTCATAATGTTATTTCCCCAAAACATTCCCATTTAAGTTTTTTCAACTTCGACTTAATTCATAGTTTGAATTCTGCATACATTTCACAATATTGGTTTTAAGCCAACTTCAAATTTTCTAATATTAAGTTTTCCACTTAACTTAATTCCATGCCCGTTCAAATTCAAATTCATCACTGAATCTATTAAACCTATTATGGATTTTCATATTAACAAATATCAAATTTGAAATCTAAATCCCATTTGAATTTTTGCATTTGCTTTCTATTCCAAAAATAATCAACTAATTCTTTAGTAAACCACTCATCGACTTGGTTCCATTAGATTCATATTTCCACATTAACTATTTTAGGCATTAGTCTAAACTTGGAATATAAGCTTTTACATCAAAACTGGTTTTATTCATACAGTTAAGTTGACAAATAGATTTCCTTTCCAAAACGCTATTTTACTAGAATAATTCTTCCCAAACAAAACCATCCATAGCTTAATACTTTTATAATACATACATAGAAGATTTTGGATTACAAAAGATAGTATTACAAAATACATTGATTCCTTCAAATACATTAATTGGTTTAAGATTCAGAATTATTAAGGCTATCGATTTCCGGTCTGGTAGTCCGCATCCTTGCTAAACTTCCCTCTTCGGTTTGCACTATTTCGGTTTGTATTGAAGGAGGATTAACACATTCAAAGTCAACATGTCCCCAATTCTTACAGTTTCCGCAAAAATATGAGATGTTCCCATCCTTATCTATCATCCTTACACTTTTTGCTCTAGCTAATCGGGCTATAGCTTTCTTTCCATGCTGCCTTTCAGTGCAGTTTCTAGCTATATGTCCAGTCTGGCGACAATGATAGCAGATTGTCGATCTATCGACTGGTAAACCGACTGCACTCTTCTTCTTTTTCACTTCAGGGCAATGACTAAGAAAATGCCCTTTCCCCTTACACTTAAAACACACAATCTCAAGACGAGCGAACCGGTCATCCACATTCCTTTTCTTTCGCTTCTCTCTGCACGTAACGACATAATGTCCTTTCTTATGACATCGATAACAGATAACATCATCATAGGGACCAGGTCCTTGCCTTTCATTGATTTTCCTTTCGATTTCCGCATGTGCTACTTCTGCTTCTCTACGGGCAATTGCTCTTTGTTCACAGCGTGCTGCCTTTTGCGCTTCGGTTTTCGCCATTATAATTAACAAGATGTTTTAAGAAGTTTCCTATCAAAATTTGAAATCCTCATTAGCAGAAGTTGGGTTATTCAATCGTTTTTCCAAGATATATCCGATTTATTTAATAATATATTCACTGTCCAAAATTACGAATATATCTCCTTTAACAACTTTTATGTTTCATTTATCAAATTCAATTGGTTTCGAATTTATAAACGATCTTTACAAATTCCATTTCTATTTATAAAACTTCGATTATAATCTCCTTTATTAATTCAATTCAATTTATATAACTCGGTTATATACCAAAAATCCATATTATAAGTTAAATACTTATAATCCATTTATTTACTAAATCGTTCTTCACAACGTTTGAAATCAATTTTCAAAAGAATTCATAATCAAATTCCCGAGTTATAGTTCAATAATCCCCTTGATTATAACTAAATTTACATGTCATTTTATTTTCTAATTATTACTTTGGAGATATTCAAAATATTTGGTTTAAACCAATTCATCAATTCACTTAACTCATATTTCATTTTTCGTAAATCTCAACAATTCGATAACGAGTTTTCGAACGATCGGGACTCAAATCTAAGGAGACATTACCGAAGAGAAACTATCGCAAACCTAAATTTAGAGAGGGGAATTTTCAAAAATAATTCCAATTCTCAAAATACTTTTATTTTAAAGAAAATAATTTTAAACTTCTTTAGATTTGAAAACACTTTCTTTAAAGTGATTGTAGTAACTATTCATATTAAACGCCATAAACTAAGCTTTGTGTAAACCAAAGCTCTGCTACCACTTTATAACGACCCGCCGCTCTAACCGCCCCTAGTCGGTAATTAAACCAACTAGAAACGTTCAAAATGACGGATTGTTATTTAGTTTATAACATTTAAACAGAATCAGCTACAGAATCACAGAATAATAATCGTATTTCCCATAAAAGAACTTTTCTTTTATATACAAATATCAGAGTTATACAATGAATTACATTTTATACAGCGGAACAAACATATATCTTTTTAAAGTACAAGAAAAATTTTCTGAAAAGCTTTAGTGAAGTGCTTTCCCCCCTCTCTCTAACTTCGCTGCGAGAAAATCTCCAAGCTGTAAAAATACTCGGTCTGACCCGAGCGTTTATTGCAAAACACAAAAACACTCGAGTCAGGATTAATCTTAATTCAAGTAAATAAATTTGCAATGAATTGAAATAAAATGGTAACAGCCCAAAATACAGTGTGTAAAATATGCAACAGAGATGATGAATCACATGAATCAATTTAAATCTATTATGGACTTTCAGGTTAACAACTTCAATTTTTAAAATCTGTCAATCCTGTGTGGCTGCAGTACACACGTATATTTATACACATATGCACTGCCTCACCAACTCGTATGCACCAAACAAAAGCACAGCTATCAGGTCAAAACAAGGTCAAACCCAAGTTTCAAAACTAGGTTCAACTCAAGGCCAATGCACAGATAAAAGAGTCAAGAAGGCATCAGACAAAGCAATACAAACAGCAAATGTTGAAACAGGCTATCAAAGGCAGAGGCTCAGAAATGCCAAAGACATGAAGCAACGAAAGATTCACAAATACAACTCAAAGTTTACAGAGTGCAGACCAAAATGAGCACAACTCATTAAGCTCATAACAACAAAGAAATAGACCATAAGAAATGCATCAGTGAATCAACATATATGAGCAAGTGAACTAGTCAACATGCATATATCTCAAAAACAAAGGGACTGCACTGTTTCAAATGAGACAACAATTTCAAACTCAAGTGAATAGTATAGCAAAACACATGTTCAACAAAGATCAGGCTACAAAAGCATATGGTGGTGCAGACTACAAATGAGTGCAACAAAATAAACCAAATGCAACAGGGTATTAGAGAAATAATTAAAGCACAGAATTGAACCTCACACTTCACCACTGGAAAGCTTGCCCACTACCAATGCACCAACAACAGCCATATAAGGTGCAGACAACTCAACTAGACAATGGAAACCAAATACAAGTTCAAGTACTCAGTGCAGACCACCAAATGCCACCAAACAAACTAAAATAAGCAAAAAGAAGCAACAGCATGAACAGTGATATGCGGCAGTGTATATAAACACAACTACAGGTACAAGGTCAAGTTATTGCATCAGAATGTTGACAGAAGGAGACTGCAATGCATGCTACAACAACAAAGACTACAACTACTACACAACACAGCAGCAACTAGTAGAGCAGAGCACATCCATTATTAGAGTGTTGGCCATTTTAGATTTTTGAAATCAGGTGTACAGAAATAAGTAAGTAATATATGCTTTACCTTATTGATGTATGCCTGTAATGCTGTTTTATTCTGTAACCAGGAAAACCATATAACAGTATTTTTTTTTAAGACATGTGAATTGTTAAACCATATCTTTTGTTGTTTCACAATCCATTTTTTCTTCTTTCCAAAAGAATTGGAGGATAGGGATTTTGAATCATTACTGTAACTAAAAAGTTACAGGCAGGGGAAACAAGATTTTCAAGCAAATAAAAAAAAACGCCCATATCTATTCATTCCTATGCAAAGGCTATCACACCCATACAGGCATTCAAACATAGAAGAAAATTGAACAAAGTATAAGTTTACTCACATTTTTCCAGTAAAAGAAATTTCCAGAACCCCTTTTTTTTCTTTCTTTTTTCCAAAGTTTCCCAAAGACTATAACTTGCTTTGATTTTTTTTTTATTTCTGGAACACTACTGCAAGTTTTAAAACACTCATCTTTTTTTTTTCTTTTGGTATTTTCCAGAGAAGTGTCAAATGTACAATTCACATTTTTTGTTTCTAAAATCATCACTTTCAAATTAGATTCACATGATATCATAGAAATTAAAATTTTAGAAAGTTCGAAATCCTTGAAAGTTTGAAACTGTGACATATTTCATTGTTTTCCAGGAAGAAGAACTAAAAAAACTGTTTTAGTTTATTACTGAGAAGTAGTATAGGTTTTAAAACAACATTTTAACTTGTTTACCATCTTTATCAGAATCAAAGAGAGAAGGAGATTACATTTTCTTTGATATAGGTTAACCTGCCACCAGATTCCAAAGTAACTATGTTTATTTATAGTTTCTATCACAACTTTGCTTACAATTTTTTTTACAAGAATTGAGAAATTACAAGTTACAAGTTATAACTCTGTGTTTATTTTACAGTCTTGTAACTTTACTTTAAGCATGCATCAAAACATAATATAAATAAATTCACATCCACACAGGCAAGCAGGCATTTTAACAAGAGAACAACATTTGTCACTGCATATAACATAGATTTGGATAGGTTTGCTCACAAATAAACACATGCAAGCAAAATAACATATATCAGAGAGGAAAGTAAATGCAGGCATCCATGCATGACAGATTTAAGGCCAAGTTTAAATAGCATCTGTTCTCATCAGTAAAAAAAAAATTACAAATAGCATCTCTTCTTATCAGTTTTAAAAGCAAATAAACCGAGCAAATGATAACAGATAACACCCAACAAACAACCATGCAGTGACTTATATGTTCATATCAGTTTAAATTGGATTGACCGAGCAAATGATAACAAATAACACCCCAAATCATAGCGTGCAACCAAACACCCAATTCAAACAAATCTAAAAACTTGAGTAACGATTAGTCGTGAGAAAACTCACCTTAACTCGAATCGAACAGCCGAGGAGAGTAATGAGCACAATTGAACGAAGATCGAAGCCCCTAAATGGATCGCAAGCCCTAGTTTAGCTTCAAAGAGGAACGAACGAGGAGAACACGGCCGCCATTATTTTTCGATTGTTAATTTGGTTTAGGGTATTAAAAATGAGAACGGGTAAAAAGGGGAAACGGGTTAAAAATAAAATGGGAGTGGATTTTTCTCTTCTTCTATATTTTATGTTTATCTTATTTTATTTTTTTTTATTTTTAAATTCAATGTGTTTTTGTATAATTATTTTCTTTACTTTGTTTTGTTTAGTTTTGTTGGTAAAATCCTAACTAAGTGTATTTATTTAAATAAATTTACAAACTCCAGCTTCAAATTTTTAAATTCATATATGTTCTTCATATGAACTTGAAAAATTCAAATAACTTCATAGTTTCAAATCAAAATTTAATTCAATCATTAATTTATATAATTGATAATCCTTCCATCCAAATTATTTTTCTTAAGTCATTAGTTTGAATTTCAATCACAAATTTAATATTCAATTTCAACTCCAATAGATTAAATTTAAATTTTTTATTCAACTCTTTATAGATTAAATTTTAAAATTTAATCGCCAAATTCATTGTTATATTTGGAATTCAATTTAAATTATCATTCCAATATTTAAAATTAATTAAATATTTCCAATTTAAATTGTTAAAATTTCAGGGTCGTTACAAAGGATGTTTGGGATAACCATCCTCTAAGGATCTGTAGAACTATATACAGGTAGAAATATACACTATAAAACCGTGGTCCTTTCAAATTAATTTATTATTTAAAACCAAAATATCATTCCGTTTCAAATATATTTATTTTCAAATTTTATCACTTTCGAAGTTACGATTCAAATCTACTCAAATTCCAAATTCAAATCTAGTCCAATCTCAATTTATCAATTTAAATTCAACTCAATATCTAAATAACCATTTCAGATTTTATCGATCTCAAATCCGGATTTGAAATCACAAAATGCCCTTTTACATTTCAATATATTTCAAAACTTTAAATATTAAACGTTTCAAACTAAATTTTATTTCAATTCAGTTTTTTTAAAAAATAGATTCAACTTATAATGATTTCAAATACAGATCTGAAACACAAATAAACCAATTTAAATTCTAGTATAGTTCAAAGCTTTAATATTCTACATTTCAAAGTTCAATTTAGCCGTTTCATATAGATCTTGATTTAACCAAATTATTATTTAATCTTGAAATATTCCCTCATTAGATTCAATATCCTTTAACTACATTTTACTAAATATTTTTTTAATTTATTTAAACGTGAAATATTCATTAAATCGCTTAAATCAAAATCCAGTTATACAATCATAACTTTAAAATTTCCCACTCAAAAATTTCCAATCGATTTAATTAAATAAATCCTTATTTAAATACCATTTTTAATAAACCCAAATTTATCTCCCAATCTTAATTATTCAATTTATTACCAGAAAATCTATTTGAAATATAGACTTACATAAATACTTAACAATATTATATGTATTGATTCAATCTAATTTAAATCAAATATTACTACTAAATCTATATATAAAATTTCCATTTATATAAAATCTTAAGAATCAATATTTATTAAACCATATATTTCTTTCCAAAAATCATAAAAATTGTTTTCAAAATATTCATATATGGACCAAGGTGTCCGTATATATTTCCTATCATATGATCAAGTGCTACGGATATTTATCATTTCAATCCATACACTAAATACTTACGGGTGGATATCATTTCAACCCGAAATCCCAAATTCAATTAAATGAAAATCGCTTGGGTCTATCATTTCAACCCATAACGAAATTCTCCTATTCCAAAGTCCATTCGGGTATGTATTATTTCAGCCCATATTGAATTCTAAACCACAGGGAACTTGCAGAGTGATAACAGATAATAATAATAATATAACAGACATATATCATCAATAACAGTATAATATAACAATAGGATATGATGTCATATCCCACAAGTGAACAGTTATAGATAATAGCATAAATATAATAATTTAAATAACTACAGCAGCATATTTCAATCGTCATTTCAATTGAAATCAAATTTAATAAATAAAAGAACGTTAATCGTGAGTGATTGCTCACCTTTTGAGGCTAGAGAGAGATTCGATGATAGAGTGAGTTACGATTCCAGGCACGGATTTCAAAGCAAAGCAAGATTAAACGCGAATTGGACGAACAAGGCTCACTACACCACAAAAGGCTTTTAACAGCGTTTGATAAACGCTGTAATATGATACAACAGCGTTATTAGAAACGCTGTATAACGACATGCTGTCGTATATACATAACTTACAACAGCGTTTCTATAAACGCTGTTGAAACATCTCTGTGACAGCGTTTATTACGAGCTGTCAATAATGTTTTTACAGCATTTCAGACGTGCTGTATTATGTTTCAACAGCGTTTATAATTTAGTTGTCGAAGATGTTCAAATTCTACTTTAACTGTTTACAACAGCTTTTTCTAAACGCTGTTATTGAATCATCAACAATTTCGACAGCATGTTAAAAACGCTGTGATTGAATCATCAACTATTTCGACGGCATGTAAAAAACGCTGTTATTGACAATTTCAAGATAATTACAGCACGAAATAAACGCTGTTGTTTCTTCATTGACAGCATTAATCAAACGCTGTCTTCTATTTATATAACAGCTTTAATATTCCACTCTATTTTTGAATATTCCAAAACTATATTTTAAGCATATTCAAGCAACTAGTATATATAACAGGTTCTAATAACTATTAATTGGTTACATAAACTAGTTAAGAGAATATTAATAAACAAAAGACATCCATAAACCAAGTTTCAATAATATCCATAAACAAAATCCACTCAACTACACGACCAGACACTAAGCATTGTCATTACATTTACACCACCATTCATCTCTAAACCATCAATCCCACTCACTACCTCCTCACTGTCAAACTGCACATCTGACTGCAGTAACTAAACCACTTGCATACAACAATCTCTAACCTCTGCCACTTACTTGCCTTCCCTTTGCCGTGCAACTTCATACAACATAACATTATCCACTTCCTTAACAACACACAAACCTCTCCAATTCCACCTGACTTGCCTTCCCTTCACATATACCACACAGTCCCTTGCCACTACCTACATATCAAATCACAAAACAAACTCGCCACTACTGCAAACCCCATCCCACTATTTACACTCGACAACCACCACAAAACCATCAAACTTCAATGCCTATGCATCCAACTTCACCACTGTGCCACTGTACAACCAGTACATACCCTGCCATTGCCTACCTCCTTCACTATTTCTCACTGCATACCACCTGCATCAACCACCACCACCCTGTTTAACCATCACCGCTGCAACACTACTGTTCACCATGTTACTCCTCTCATACCATCATCTACAACAAAGCACACCTATCTTATGCACTGCCTTCACCATACATTTCCAGTGCCTCACCATTCATCAAACAATACTTCAAACTTCAACAATCCACTTCACAGTTGACAATTCCAAACCAGTTCAACCACCAGCTGGATCACAAAACCAACCTACTTCCTTGTTACATCCCTTTCAGTTCAACAACACACATTTCACTGACCATCCCACTAATCATCCATACCATCACAAGCTCCAACTCAACAGTGTCCATGACCTTCTGCAATTCCATCATAAGCTGGAAATTTATTACCGCAACTGTACATGCTCTGTCATGCTGAACAGGTCTTCTATTCCTGACCATAGTAGCAAATCAATCACCATATGATCTGGGAAAACAAATAAACATGTTATTCAATAGCTTAATAGAATCAGCTATAGATGAACCGCTTCGTATGTTAATGCAGTACTTAGAATATGGTAACGTGTCACGGTTTACATTGCGCACTTGTTATAAGAAGTATGAATGAAGAAGTGTGTGGTAAGACAACTAAATGAAAAGATGTCTACGTTGAACATTTATATTTGATAATATCAAACTTAGCAGGTACGCGTATTAATAGTGGAGGCGTTTTAGTACACAGAACTAATAGCTTGAAATATGTAGTAGAGATAGGGTATGAGGAACAAAGATTTATAACCCAAATGGCATTAAAAACAAAAGCCTAAGGTCAATTCAACAGCTTGGTGGTGAATGGGAAAAGTTGATTGTTGAAACTAATCTGGTTAATTAATATTAATAGAGCTAAAGATGCATGGTTAGCATGTACTTAAACATATGTGGAGACATCCAATTTGGAAATGGATGAACCGAATGCTGATTGTTTGTATATAGAAGTTATGATTGTATATATGACTTTGAAAATAGATAATGAACCTTGTAGAGTAGAAACTTGAGTAGAAGAACACTTCTTTAAATCAAGCTTGCATGTTTTCCAATCATTAGCTTTAGCTGAACTTGGTGCCAGAATGTTCTTTATCTGAAATGTAAATCCAATGCTAAAATAAAATTACTATCTTATGTATCACTCCAAATATAACTCTTCTAAAAATGAATAGTTTAGTTAAATCAAATTGTTTACCTTATGTAAGAGTTTAAACTTTTACAAACCGTTTGTGTAATATTTTAAGATTTCTTATTCAGCTCAACTAATAGTATCACGATGCATAACACAAAAAATCACATTTACCAATTCCTAAGGCGTATACCTGCCATTCGTCATATGCTGAATTCAGTATAAAGAGCGGTGTACGCATTACTTGAGCAACATATTGTGGAAAGAAACACTATCCAAAAATAAAATATAAAGAGAAGTTATATTTTCTTTATTAGAGTTATACATAAACCTCTAAATAGCACAAAGTATAACATACCAGGTTATGAGTGAATTTAGAAGTGCACGAAGAAGGCAGATTTTTTGCTGAACCCTATAGAAAAATATATGCGTCAGTTCCTAATTATTCATTGCACATTATTTCTCTTGTAGAATTTTTTATATAATACATACATGAGTAGCTACAACCGCTGAAAAGAAGCTATTTACATGGTCTGCTCCAGAAACGTCTTTCCTGTAAATGACAATTGAGGCTAAATTATACATGTAATTATGAAAAAATAAGCAGAGATATGCAAATCATCTTGAATTAACTTACGCATGAATGAAGTAACCAGCATCTGAAAAACACTTAACTTTTGCTCCAGTTGGTAACATATCGCGGAATTTATCACAATGTAGTATCGATGCCAATCCACCAGCTGAACAACCTGAAAGCATAGCCTGCAAATAAATCAGATGTAACCATAGTTTTATGATTCTACCATCTCAAAAATGTTGAGTTCTTACTGGGTCGACACTTTCAACATCTCCGGTGAATGAAGAACCATCACAATATCGAACCTTAACTTTGTTCCAATTGTAGAAATCTGTTTTTTTGGAAAATAATGTAAAACACGAAACTATTTTAAAAACTGTAATTTAATCTAGACTAAAAGTGCATTCATTTTACTGTAGTGTTCCATACCAGGATTGCTTTTTTGCCGATTGCCTATGATACCAGAAAAGGACATAGGTTTCATCTTTGTGGATGAGCCTCGAAATGTGTTTCTGCGCTCTAAGAATTCTTCAATAGTACTGCACCAACCTCCTCCCTGTTAATACAGCCTTATTATATGTTTTTCATGTCAACAACTAAATAATTATACATATTTCTATTTACAGCTGATAATAAGTACATATAACAAAGTAAACAAGCGTAGGGAGGATTTCTCCAGAAAAAACCATCTGCCATATCAATTTTCGACAGGTTATCATTGTCACTTAGGCATGCTATTGTAAGCAAATAATTCACATTACACAAATTCTAACATAGAATCATCTGATAATAACTATTTTTTCGCAGTGATACATAAACCATATGCTTGAAAAATATTAATAAAAGCAAAAAGTCAAATACAGGTTGGAAAAATTTACCTCCATGTGAACCAACCAATTGTTTACACCAGAACCAAAACCAGGTGCAAAGTGATAAGCCGGCGCACTTCCATCTAAACAAACTGTGAAAAAACAGGATAATATGTTAAAGAATATATCACATAAATAAATATGAATCATTCTCCATACCAAATTAAAGACCTGCTCCTTTGGCTGCAGCATTTGATACTAATGTCATTGGCACAGGAAATCCATTTACTTTCGAAGTTATTAGCAATAGAATATTAAACATCAACATGAAAGGGGAAATCCTCATTGAATCATTAAGATCCATTATCCTGTTCGATTGATAAGTTAAGGAAATTGAAGAAAAATTTCAAGAAATCAAGCTAATTCAATTGACAAGCCTATAAGAATAAATTTTCTGTAGTACTACAACTACGAGAAACAGATATATGCATACAAAAGATAACTAATTCCATATTTGGTTTTCTTTACACACACAAATTATTAGTTTCATTTGTATACAGCTCCAAGAAATCTGAATTAATATTCACAAAATGCATCCAATTCTACTCTGAGATAACAGTACATAAACTGTACTCAATAACCATTGCAATTTGAAATTAATACTAAACTCACCAAATTTTGGTAAAATAATTATTTGCTCAACTTTATTTGGCGTTCAGAACTTGTAAACAAATATAGTTAAGCATGAGATACCACTGCAAAGTCTCTAAAATAGTAGATAAGTGAACCAATCACAGTAAATGAACTGTCATCCAATACTGTAAGTCTGTAAGGGCCCATTTTAGCGCAATCCAGTGAATTATTGATGAATTTTTTTTTACAAGTTGGGTGTCGGTGGCTCTTAAAAGCATACACATGGAGATGAATTTAAGGTCACTACAGAATGTGGAACCACACATTTGTTCTTTCTGCGAAGTTAATGTTTAATACTAAAAACAGGATCACAAGATAAAATATTAATACTTGAATATGGTTTGTTTAATTTTTAAAGATGATTATAGTAACATGTGTAATTTCAATACAGATTAACCAACTACTTGATTAAATCATACAGATGTTATCATTGAAATCATTGTTATACGCAATGGATGTTTAAAACGTGCATTAAATACTACATATCACTTATCTGGACTCTGCTAATTCTCAAGAAATTATATTAATTATTTGACCAGCTATGACTAAACACCATGTACAAATACAATTGACCAGTGACGTGCCATGCATAATTTGGTTAAATAAGAATTGTCACCAAATTTCTCTAAATTCTTAGATCAAAGAACACACAGATTTTATAACTATTTGTGAATAAGAAACTGCAAATATGAATGAAAGTATGATAATCCCATTAGTTTATGGATATCTTTGGCCCATGCATTTACCTATAAAAACCATCCCATTTAACTTCCGTTCTATTTGGTTTGTATCAGTGAAATTCCTAAAAAATCATTAGGAGTTCATACATAAGCAGTAGCAGTAAGGAGAAAATAACCTTATTCAAAGGTTCTAAATTCATACAAGTTCAACAGTATTCAACCAACAAGGATGTATGATAATTTAAATGGCTTCCACTACTAATCATCATAGCTAATTATAAAAATGATAAAGAGTTAGCGCATATATTATAGAATTCATCTACAACATATTGTTTATTGTATAGACATTAAGAATACAAATAAAAGAACAAACCAAATGTATTTTACAGCATGAGATATATGAATAAAGTCAATAACCATATATTCATTTAACATGGTACAATATACACACAAAAAAAAAATTAAAACTGTTTCTAAGTGATGTCTTCTTTCAAGAAAAGAAGTGTTCTAGTTGCATAAACTTTGTTCTTTGTTCAGTTAATTCTGTTTAAGTATGGCATTAACCCATCGTGGTGATCTAATATGTATAGCTTATTCGCGTTCATTGCCTATGTAATAAATGTGACTTGTTTTCAATTACTACAAATTTAGAACGTATAGCTATTTTTACAAAAGAGCCATACTAATGCTTATTTGTAAGTAAATTAAAATATAAAAAAAGAAACAGAGGTGTGTGCTCGAATACAGCTAATATTACTATTAATGTAAATAGTACTTTAAAGAAAGTAATATTGATTAGCAACGAGACTGAGTAAGATGTCTTACTTTCTTTCGTTGAGAAAATAACATCCGTCTTTACAAGCAAAAGGTCAGGACATGACAGCTCATGCTCTTCTAACACCTTCATGTAAATTTGTGACACAGTTCAAACCAAATGGTGACATCTAAGTATTAAAAAGGAGATGATAAAATAAGTATTAAAAAGCGTAAAATGGTTTCTTGTCTCCATAGTAACCATAGTAACCATCATGCCTCCATGCTTTCTTGTCTTCGACCTTATCTCGCTTTGAATCATTCCAGCTTCCTTGAACTGTTGTAGTATGCTCTCTCTGTACCTTGTTATATGAATTTGTTTAAACCAACCTGATGATGCTACAGTGAACCAAAATTGTCCAAAAACTTAAAGGCCCTAAAAATGCAAGCAAATTTTGTATAATGAATACTTTGTACTTGAAAATCAGCCACTTCATTAGTCTATAATCTCAATGAATAGTATATGCATAATTACCATATTTTTCGGTTTGCAAGGATATGGTCACAAAGGCCTCTTTTAGGTCAAGGTGGAGGTATTTCAATAGCTTTTCTTCCATCTGGGCCTTTGTCCTTAGATTCACAAATCAATCAAAATGCCAGACTCGTACCTAAAAAAACTTGCCAATGAACATATCTAACCCGAATCAAGTCAAAATAACGAATAAATCATATAATGTGAAGTGGATTTCATTCGTCTACTCTTATAATAATTACAATCAATAGGAAAAACTACTAAAAGCTATACATCGCCGTAATCTGACGACGTATGGGTAGTACCTGAATGCGAATTAGGCTTACTTCAGTTCCAACATCATGAGGCTCTGTAGTATGCTCTCTCTGTACCTTGTTTCACATCTCTTCTTGTTTTCTTTGGGCTACATATGTAAAGCATAAATATAAGATGAAGAAAAAGAAGAAACGAAAAGCCTACAGAATTGAACATCAATAATTATTAACTTGCATGAAAGAAATTTCATAAATATAAATAGTAAGATAAACAGACCACCAAAACAAAGTTTTTTTCTTCATCTTTTGCACATGAATACTCTTACACGTACAAAATAAAAGAGCAGAGAGCATATACATACTCAAGCAAATATTGCAGCCAAGAAATGGTGCATGGACATGCAACAGAAGATCAAATTCTACTTGAGTGTTTATTGATTTAAAGTTTACAAAAAGAACAACTCTAATCATCAAGGAATACTATTATTCATGCAAAATAACTACCAGAAACAAAATTAGTCACAGAGATTTGAATTTTTTAAAACTTGGGATCTATAGATCAAGTTATCAATGGTGCAACAAGATTCCAAAACCACAAGAAATTTGCAAATTAGTCAGCTACATAAACAAATTTTATACTTTTTTCTTAACGATTTTATGGTTTCCATACTTCACCTCAATCCCAACTTACTAAGACCACTAATACAGTCAACTTGATTACCCTACAAAAATCCAAACGTTTTCATCCATCGGCTATACAAGCTGGTATATAGTACATTTAAACTGGAATGTATTTTATCATACCATGCTTATATAGTACATTTAAACTGGAATGTAGAATAACGAATCTCTACTTTGCAAAAATGTATTCATATTCATATGAAACTATGAATAAGAGATGTATCATTATAACGTATTGATAATGGCAGACTAAGAGCTTCCTAAATTGCTTGTTTTAAGTCTTTTCCAATATCTTCATCAAACCATTGCTTGTTTTAAGTCTTTTTCATTCCTATCTCTACTCCTATTCAACTATAATAATCATCAAAACAGAAAATATGGTTACCTCCTCGTTTCTCTTAATTCCCATCATCTTTTTTGTGCCTTTAGCCTTAGTATCATCAACATCGTTAAACTCAAAATTTGTTTGCCACAAAAATGACTTAAAAGTACTACTAAAGTTGAAGAAATCTTTCTACAGTTCTTCAATATTATCCACTACAAAGAATCAACCGACTGCATCTAATGGCAATGCATCGAATGTGAACCTTATGCAAAGGGGAGAGTAAGGAAACTAACTCTAAGATTCATAGACAATAATTTCTGTATATTCATATAATACTTCAGTTTAGCGTGTGTAGTAGTTTAAAATCCTTATGATAACTGTACTTTTCTTAATTTTAATTATCACATAGTTAATGTTCAGTAAAATATAATTTCAGGCAAATCAGGGGTAATATATTCTATTTTTCTTGAATTCCTATAATCCTATTTGATGAATGCAATACTCTAATAGTCTAATCTAATATCCAACTGGTAAAAAGACAACAGAAGTTGTTAAAGACTTGTGGTTGGTCATGGAAAGAAAATTAAACAGCATTTTAGAATTGTTTTTTTAATTATAACTACAAGACTAATACGCTTTTTCTAGCTTCTACCTATATTAGATAAATATTGGAAGATTCATCAAATAATTGATAAATTCAAAGACATATTGACTTTCAGTTCAGTTCAAAACCAAATATGAAGAAAATAAAAGGTGTAAAAAATGAAAATACATAGTAAAATCACATAATGAAAAGAAGAAAGGATAAGATTCATGGGATACATACAATCATGAATGGACCCCCAAAATCTACAGAAGCCTCCCAAATCAATCGCAACCACCATCAAATCAACCACCACCCAAAATCGATCATCCTGTCACCAAATTAATGATTGTAGCTACTCTCACCATCATTTTAGTAAAATAAATGGTGCTGCCAACTAACATATAATTTATTTTAGGGTTAGATGAAGGATGTAAAAGAGAAATCGAGAAGAAAAGGAACGTTGCTGTGAAGGCGGAGGATGAATACTGACGAAAAGAAAGGAAGGAGATCTGAAAATATGGCAAAAGAGCGGCCACCAAAAATAATATTTGGTCTTTCCCGCAAAAAAATTTGGCGATCTGAAAAACAGCGTTTTTATATTATTTTTATCGGTTTAACCAGTTGAAGGACAGCACCACTATGAAAAACGCTGTATAAATTTGCTGTCAAAGCTAATTTTTCTAGTAGTGGCTGATAATCAAGAATTGATAAAACGAATCAGAACTGGATCGATAATGGTAAAAGTATATAGGTAGATTTATATACTAAAGTCAAACATGTAAAATAAATTAAACATACACATATTTCAAAAATCATTGTTTTAAGCTAAAACATAATTTAGAATTTTAAAATAAATGCCCAGTTAAAAATAAACTCGTTACCTTACCAAAACTAAGAAAAATGTTATATATATGATTCAACAGATCATATAAAATGACAATTATAAAGTAAGTATAGATAGAGAACTTAAGACACTCTTTGTAACTTTATAATAACAGATCAATGTACATACCAATATATCTATAAACCACTTTATAAAATTAAAAATATACCAACAAATGTAATTAATTAGTATATAGTATATACCGCCATATTGTAACTTATATATATTCATATAAAATCAATATCAAAACAAATCTTTATAAACAAAATTTTGATATATAAAATATAAACTAAAGCCAAAGAAACAATGTAATATAAACTAAACTGTACGTAAGATATATAATGACATAATGATATGTGAACAGCGTATAGCACATATATACAAACTTGTACATAACCCTGATGTATATATATGTACATATTACACCGTTCTAATATTCATCTGTATAACTCAATTACATAACTAATTATATACAGATACTATAATTTGTAAAAGTGCTTATATATATAACATAAACGTGTTAATGTAAACTAATAATCACCTTTTCCTCAGTCATTCAAGCAGAAAGCAACACAAGTCAATATACAAGTCTAATCCATAGATGTAAGCTTTTATATTTATACACAGTAATTATATATGAATGAGTTACTCTTAATAAAATATTATGTATAAGTATAAAATAAACATATCGAACTATGATATATAACTTTATATATTGAAAACATATTGTAGTATATGCAGTACAGACAAATGCTCTACTTCTTTTGTCAAACAAATTTATAAACAACTGCAGCTTACGTGAATGAAAGGGAAGACACACAAGGGGGTGAACGTGGGCATGCACCCGTGTTGCGCTCGGGTTCAGTGGCAAGGCCGGGCAGGGAGAGGTAGAGGTTGAGCGGAGGCCGAGGTTGGTGGGCGAGTCGATGCCAGGCTAAGGCGGCTTGGTCGGAGATGGGGTTTGCCGTGTGCAGAGGGGTGGCATGGGATCTAGTGTAGTTCGGCTGGTTTGTTTATGGTGGAGGCGTCGGTCTTGCGTGGGAGAGAGGGTGGTAGATCGGCTTGAGTGCATGTTGTGGTGAGGTGGATACTTGGTTTAGGAAGATGGTGGTCTAGGCAAAAGGAGAAGGAGGAAAATAAATATGGGGGGATGGGTTTCAGGAGAAGAAAGAATAAAATAAAGGAAAGGGAGATGGAGGAGAATGGATCTTCAACAGGGAAAAAGAAAATAAAAAAGGGAACGTGGCCATCACTGCATATTATTATTTGTGTACTATACACAGAGCAATAGTTAAAATGATATATATAAGTATATTTAAAAGGATGCGAATATCAAGGGCCAGAGTTGAATTCAGCTATTATCAGAGACAACAGCTGTTTAGAATTCAAATATAACGTGAAGAAACGGCAACGGCCACCTCGTATTTAGCTGACTCATTAAGGCAAAATGAATCGTTTGAAAAAATAAAAGAAATGATGGCAAATAAAATAGCCGTGCCTTAAATTTTCCAGAATAAATTATTAGAGCAATTGATGGGTCGATTGGATAGTGCGTTTCAAATATCTGAAACCGAAGGAAAGAAATAAAGTCACAATCAAAGGTACCGTTACAACGAACATTTTATTGTATCCGTCGCGTACCAGATCTCAAAACATAGAAATAAATATACCGTTGAGATCAGCACGACGAGACGATCAAAACTGTATACAGATATTAATGGTATGATTGAAATATAGAAATTCAAAATTTTGCTAGCGGAAAAATGCAGCAAAACACAGAAAAATAAGCTCGACGGAGCTAAAATAGTCCGAATTTGGAAAAACGAAAACGACGTCTCAGTCAGAAGATGATTTAGAATTTTTCTATATAACAATATTCATGTTTGGAAATAAATTTATTATCAGCAATTTTTAACTGATTTAAATTGAAATAGAATTATACAATGAAGTAAACTTCCATATAATTAAGTGAAAATTTACCATCTACTATATCCTTATATATGTATTCCAAATATAAAAATTTTATTTCAAAAATTCAATTATTTAAAATTTCACAAAAATTCAGTTAAATACTTAATAAAAATCAATAAAAAAAATAAAATTTTTACGGGTCGTTACACTCTCCCCACTCAAAACTTTTCGTCCCCGAAAAAGGAGGTAGGAGAATAGAACAACAGGAAATAAAAGTAGATTGAAAGTTAAATTAACAATTAATTTGAAACTATATAAATTTTACCTGAAATATTCATTTGAAAGTTTTGTTTGCAAATCAATTATCTTTAATACTTAAATACCTTTCAAAACCCATTTGTAAAATTTCTGGCTTCCTTTATAAATAACCTTTATATGTTTAAATAACACCTTTATAAATATATGAAAACTATTTGAAAACAATTATTTACATCATTACTTATATTTATAAAGAAGCTATTGAAAACATTAATCCATAATTCACAAGTTTATAAATTTTAGCTCAAGATACTTTTCAAATATTACTAATAAATCAATAATCGTTTCCTTTAAATATGTTGTATTTACTTAATAACTTCTAAAATATTTACAATATTTAAAATCTTCTATTAAATTAAGAAGTATATAAATAGACAATATTTTAAAGATTATATTCAAAAAGGAAAGGAAGTTAGATTCAGGAAACACAAGATAGGTGAATAAATAAAGCTGAGCAGATAAGGTAGATTCAAAAGAATAGTATCGGGCATGAATAATTAATTTAAAACCATAAGGATTTTAATTTCAAAACTAATACAGAATTTTCTTGTTGGAAATATTTTTATAATAAAATACCTTTATAATAAAATACTTTCATATCAAATCAAATTTTCCTTTCGATAATACTTATATAACTCGATGTTTCAACAAGTTTATCCTCGTTCTTACAGACTCTGGCCATGCGTTGATCAGGCGCAAAGCTAGAATTCTTCAAGTGCTTAGTAGATCTGTTTCAACACCCAATGAAAATACTTGGAAAACCTTTAAAAACAGATATGGAAAGTACAATCCAAACAAAACAACCAAACTAAAACCTTTGTCCAACCATGGTTCGCAGATACATAATGGTTACGCCTGGATCCCTCAGGAAACAATCCGTATCTGTAAGCTTTCTCAGCCCTGCGAGTTACACCATGATGACTAGTAGGGTGCAGGATACACAATGGTTACGTCTGGGTCCCCCAGAAAACAATCCGTACCCCTAGACCGTCTCAGCCATGCAGTTTCGCTACTAATTGCGACCTACACGGATTGCAGGATACACAATGGTTACGCCTGGATCCCCAGGAAACAATCCGTACCCCTAGGCCAGACTCAGCCAGGCAGTTGCGTTATGCAGTCGCAAGAGGAAAAAAACCATGGATTACGCCACGGTGGGAACACTCAAGTATCACATCCAGAAAACCAAAATCAGAGAGAATAATATGGATATAATGAATCCACAATGTGGCCACAAAACGGATATCAAGTAGAAGGCACTTTCCATATCTTTACTTCAAAAATATATATCATATAGTACCTTTCCAAAAAATTTCAAATATCATACTTATATAAAATCCATTATATATAGGATTCCATTTTCAAATCGAATACTTTCCAAATCAATAGTATATCAAATCACACTTATATAGACTTCGATAAAAAAAATTCTCTTTCCACGTTGAGTACCTTTCAAATCATTAGATTTCAAATCAACTTCATAATTATACAAATCCATTTTATATAAGCTCGACCACTCCCAAATCAAGTACTTAATAATATAAGGTTCTCAAATTTCAAATCATTTCGATATCAATTCAGTTTCAAAATCATATATAATTTCACCAAATTTTCCCCCAAATTAAATATCCCAAGTCAAAGTTCCTAAAATTATTGGTTTAGAAAATAATCCCAGTTTCCAAATTAACATAATTCAAGTTAAACCAATTCATTTCCAAAATCATCATATAAATACTGGTTTTAATTCCAATTTAATTTCAAAACCAAATATTTTCTCAAAAACAATTATACTCAATATGGTTTCCAAATTTATAACTATCCCTTTTAAAACCTTTAAACTATTTATTTCTATTTGAAATATTAAATTTTCCTTTCTGAAAACCATTATTTAAAACTAATAATTTTCCCTTTTTTTTTCAAAACATTCCAAAACTAAATTCCATATTAGTATAATTCAAAGTAGTCATATTCATTTACTTAACAAAAGGTTTCAAACTTAAACATACAAAACAAAACTTATATGCTTTATCAAATATTTTATCCTCTTCGAAATTTCTTACCTTTAAAAATTTAACCTTGATTTGGAAGTGTTCGAACATTCAAAATAGTTAGGGAAATCAGATTTCCAATTCAAGAGTTGAAAATCAACAACAAATCAGTAAATCAATTTTAATATATAGGGTTATACCAAAACAAATTTGAAATTCGAGGACTGAACACCGGTTCAATTCAAATCATTTAAAATGTATATACATATATCTTTCGAAAATCAAATTATACTTCGGAATTTGAGATCAAAATTGGTTTCACAAAATTAATCGCATAGCAAAACTACTAAAGTGGCCTCTCCCCCACTTTGAAACTCGAAAATCAATGTCGATGATGCGTGCACTCATCACCGAAATTATTTTCCAACGACATAAGTGAGTTCTGGACTTCTATTTTCTTGAAAACTTCTTTGAAATTTCTTCAAAATTATTGGAATTCATTTGAACTCATTTGAAACATTTCTTAGTTGGAAAATACTTTTAAATCGTATTATTATTATATACTTTTGAAATCTCCAAACCACATTTCAAAATGCCGAAGTTCAATTTCTCGAAATTCAAATTCAAAACTCTTCAGTTATAAATTATTTTTATATAAATCCATTTCTTATAAATTTTCAAAATTTCAAACTTCAGTTTTTTAAAAGATATATAATCCTTATCGAAAATATTTCGCTTTTATATATAAAACAAAATCATAGTTATCAAAATGGTAATTTCGATTTATGCAGAATTTCAAAACACAACCAAACACAAATTTCCAAATAATGATTCAAGGATAGATTTCAAAACAAACAGAGATTCAAGTTTCATATCAAACGAAAACAGGAACATGAATATCTTAATTAGAGAATTTCAGTTAAGCAAAAGATACAATAGAGTTTATCGAATGCAACCTAACAACTGCTGAAAACAAACAGATCCAGAGAATACCACCCTACATAAACAAAGCATCGATATTAATTCTACGGGGTGGGACTTCAACGGGTCCAGAACACTCCCCCTCAATATGGCCCCAACTTCTGCATTTCTTGCATAAATGCACGACACTCCCATCTTCCCTAACGAACTGTGGAAACGCAGCCTTCCTTCCGTACTTCCTCACAGGACAATTCCTGTCTATATGCCCAGGCATCCTGCAGTGATAGCAAATGGTCGATTGGTCAACTGATGCAGTGAGTGCAGTTTTTACTTTCTTCACCTTCTGGCAGCGACTGGGAAAGTGCCCCGTACTACGACATTTAAAACAGAAGAACTTGGATCGATAACGCTTGCCCTCTTTCTTCTTTCCTTCATCTCTCTTCCCGCACATGGCTGCATAATGTCCCTTCTCCTGACACCGATAACATATGACATGGTCATAAGGACCAGGTCCTGCCCTTTCCCTCCATAGGCTTTCCCACTTCTCCATTGCTTCCTCATGTTCCTTACGGGCTAGTGCTCTTCGAGCTCGACGAGCTACTTTCCGCTCTTCCGATTTTGCCATCCACAAAATAGTTTCCTATCATTCAAGTAGTCCAAAATCAAACAAGATAGAGGTTCAAAAACTTAAGGGGAAACTTGACCAAAGGAAGTTTTCAAAATAAAGTGGAAAGGCTCGAACGAAGATGAGGAAATACAAATTCAAAACCGACGATGGATATACTTCTATAAATCACGGACGAACTTAACCGGGTCGACCGTGACTTCAGGAATATGATCGTTGCGGGATTCCAAGGCGAATCGACATTCGATTGCCAGAGATAGAATTTGGCATATCAAGACATAGGAGCATCGTAAACCGAGGATACAAAATCTTCGGTGAATCGATGCCAATTGAAAAGGAGTTTTCACCCCCTTTACAAACCATTCAGTGGAGTTATGGGATACTCCAGAATCAAACGATATACATAGGGAGAGACAAGAATGAATTTCGGAACCGAGGGACATTCAAAAATTCAAAGGGATTCGAGTCAAAAGGAAGAGATTCAACTCGAACGAAAGTGATTTTGTAAATAAATTTACCATATATGCTAAGTTTTTGCCTAGAGCCTCGCTTTGATACCAACTGTAACGACCCGCTATTTTGGACCATTCAAATCGACAATAAAACTATACATGTCCAACATGAATAATTCAAAATACCGAATTGTTAATTTAAAGTAGGCAAAACTTAACATATACAATAAATAAATCAATCATAGAATCACAGATACAGAGTAGTACAAAAATACGCAGCGGAATAAATAAAGAATAGTAGTTCATGAAGCCACTATATACATCAGGATATCTCAAATATAGTGAAGTCTTCATACGAACCGATGACTTATCTAAACAAATCAACTGGAAAAACTGAAAGCTGAATCGAAAGTGAGATCTCCAAATGAAGCTCCAAACTCCAAAGGTGAGTCTCTAATGCTGTATTACTCATTCTGACCCGAGCGTAAAGCAAAACACAAAACACTCGAGTCAGGATTAACATTCTTATATCAATAAATGCAACTCAAGTGAAATATCAATTGAAATACAAGTAACTCAAAGGATGTTTGGGATAACCATCCTCTAAGGATCTGCAGAACTATCTACAAGATAGAAATATACACTATAAAACCGTGATCCTTTTAAATTAATTTATTATTCAAAACCAAAATATCATTTCGTTTCAAATATATTTATTTTCAAATTTTATCACTTTCAAAGTTACGATTCATATCTACTCAAATTCTAAATTCAAATCTAGTCCAATCTCAATTTATCAATTTAAATTCAACTCAATATCTAAATAACCATTTCAAATTTTATCGATCTCAAATCCAGATTTGAAATCACAAAATACCCTTTTACATTTCAGTATATTTCAAAACTTTAAATATTAAACGTTTCAAACTAAATTTTATTTCAATTTAGTTTTTTTAAAAAATAGATTCAACTTATATTGATTTCAAATACAGATCTGAAACACAAATAAATCAATTTAAATTCTAGTATAGTTCAAAGCTTTAATATTCTACATTTCAAAGTTCAATTTAACAGTTTCATATAGATCTTGATTTAACCAAATTATTATTTAGTCTTGAAATATTCCCTCATTAGATTCAATATCCTTTAATTACATTTTACTAAATATTTTTTTAATTTATTTAAATGTGAAATATTCATTAAATCGCTTAAATCAAAATCCAGTTATACAATCATACCTTTTAAATTTCCTATTCAAAAATTTCCAATCGATTTAATTAAATAAATCCTTATTTAAATACCATTTTTAATTAACCCCAATTTATCTCCCGATCTTAATTATTCAATTTATTACCAGAAAATCTATTTGAAATATAGATTTACATAAATACTTAACCATATTATACGTATTAATTCAATCTAATTTAAATCAAATATTACTACTAAATCTATATATAAAATTTCCATTTATATAAAATCTTAAGAATCAATATTTATTAAACCATATATTTCTTTCCAAAAATCATAGAAATCATTTTCAAAATATTCATATATGAAGCAACGGTGTCTGTATATATTTCCTATCATATGGTCAAGTACTACGGATATTTATCATTTCAATCCATACACTAAATACATACGGGTGAATATCATTTCAACCCGACATCCCAAATTCAATTAAATGAAAATCACTTGGGTCTATCATTTTAACCCATAACGAAATTATCATATTCTAAAGTCCGCTCGGGTATATATCATTTCAACCCCTAGTGAATTCTAAACTACAGGGAACTTGCAGAGTGATAACAGATAATAATAATAATAATAATAATATAACAGGCATATATCAGCAATAACAGTATAATATAACAATAGGATATGGTGTCATATCCCACAAGTGAACAGTTATAGATAATAGCATAAATATAACAATTTAAATAACTACATCAGCATATTTCAATAGTCGTTTCAATTGAAATCAAATTTAATAAATAAAAGAACGTTAATCGTGAGTGATTGCTCACCTTTCGAGGCTAGAGAGAGATTCTATGATAGAGTGAGTTACGATTCCAGGCATGGATTTCAAAGCAAAGCAAGATTGAACGCGAATTGGACGAACAAGGCTAATAATCAAGAATTGATAAAACAAATCAGAACTAGATCGATGAAGGTAAAAGCATATGGGTGGATTTATATACTAAAGTCAAACATGTAAAATAAATTAAATATACACATATTTCAAAAATAACTGTTTTAAGCTAAAACATAATTTAGAATTTTAAAATAAATGCCCGGTTAAAAATAAACTCGTTACCTTACCAAAACTATATATATAATTCAACAGGTCATATAAAATGACAATTATAAAGTAAGTATAAATAGAGAACTTAAGACACTCTTTGTAACTTTATAATAACAGATCAATGTACATACCAATATATCTATAAACCACTTTATAAAATTAAAATTAAATATATACCAACAAATATAATTAATTAATATATAGTATACACCGCCATATTGTAACTTATATATATTCGTATAAAATCAATATCAAAACAAATCTTTATAAACAAAATTTTGATATATAAAATATAAACTAAAGCCAAAGAAACAATGTAATATAAACTAAACTGTACGTAAGATATATAATGACATAATGATATGTGAACAGCGTATAACACATATATACAAACTTGTACATAACCCTGATGTGTATATATGTACATATTACACCGTTCTAAAATTCATCTGTATAACTCAATTACATAACTAATTATATAAAGATACTATAATTTATAAAAGTGCTTATATATATAACATAGACGTGTTAATATAAACTAATAATCACCTTTTCCTCAGTCATTCAAGCAGAAAGCAACACAAGTCAGTATACAAGTCTGATCCATAGATGTAAGCTTTTATATTTATACACGGTACTTATATATGAATGAGATACTCTTAATAAAATATTATGTATAAGTATAAAATAAACATATCGAACTATGATATATAACTTTATATATTGAAAACATATTGTAGTATATGCAGTACAGACAAATGCTCTACTTCTTTTGTAAAACAAATTTATAAACAACTACAGCTTACGTGAATGAAAGGAGAGACACGCAAAAGGGGTGAACGTGGGCATGCGCCCGTATTGCGCTCGGTTCGGTGGCCAGGCCGAGCGGGGAGAGGTGGATAATCATAGATTAATTTTCCTTTAATTATCAATTTATAAACCTCAATTATTAATTGATCTTCTTTAATACAAAGTAATCAATCCTTAATTACTTTATAATCTATTAATTAACCTCTAATTAATTGATTAATTAACCATCCACTATTGATTAATAACCCTAAATTATTAATCAATTTTTCGTAATATAAATTAATTAATCCGTAATTACTAGTTGATTAAACAGTTAATCAATCCTTAATTTATATTGATTAATCCTTAATTACCTTTGATTAATTCTTAGTTAGTTAATCTTTAATTATAGATTAATCTCCCTTTAAGTATTAATTAATAAAACCTAACTTATCAATTAATAAAACTTATTTACACATTAAGTACTTATTGATTTTTAATTAAGTAACCATCGTTTACCTAATCAACTCTCAAACTTAATTAGCCGATTAATTTATTATTAATTACTTAATTTCTCAATTAATTAATTTTTGATCATTAATTAACAATATTAAATTAATAATCCTTAATTACAATTAATTAACTTTGAATTAATCAATTTATAACCCTTATTTAATTACCAATTAATTATTCTTAATTTATCACTCAAATTAATTTTCTTATAAACACTTATATCGATTAATTAACCCTTAATAAGTCACACTCATTAGTAAACTAACCTTTAATTAATTTCTTTAATTAATCAACCCTTTAATTAATTCCACTGAATAGTTAACCCTTAATTATCAATAAATTTAAATGATAAATCATTATCTTAGTTCAATTCCTTAACTATTATTTCAAAATCTGTCCTAATAACATTGGAATCAAAATAACTTAAAAACTTTAACTTTAAGTAAAATTTTAAATATTTAAACTTTCGATTTAAACCATTTAATTGTCTGATTAGTTTAGCTTTTAAAACAACTTAAATACTTCTTAGTGTAAATTGATAAAACATTAACTAATCAATTTATCATGTACAATAGCCTAAGATAATTAACTTATCTTGACTCTGCAAACATCTAATTTATAACATAGAGCAACCTAAGGATTACTTCACAAAAACTCGAGTTAAACCTCATGCTTCCCTGCGTCTCAACCCTTCCACTTCCTCCCCCTTCAAAAACTCAAATTTAGTTTAACCTTTATAAAAACTGTTACAGGTTCCATAAATTACTCGAATGCACGATGCAAAAACCCAAGCGAAACTTCCTCTACCCCGAGACTAACCCCGAAGAAACACTTCCCATCTCCCCATATACAACGTTGACATACCAAATCTTCGTACACGTGCACGAACGTACTGGCCATCTCCCACCAGCGTCGTGCCCCTCATCTCATCGGTAACATCATCGTCATCCATCCTGACAGCACAGGAACTTGAAATTACAACACATTCAAAATCGAGCACTATCGACCAATAGGAACAAAAAAAACTCGAACAACCAAATTACTCGCCGACGTCGATCCCATCGACGGGAATCCATGACACTCCTTTCAGGGCAGCTTCACACATCCACAAATAGATTCCTACATTCGCGATCATCCCCGATGAACCCATGATGGCACACGAGACCCAAATACCTCGTCGTTAACCGGACTTCAAACCCTAGTTTGGCTTTGCTAAGAAATTTAGATCATACGAAAATCACGAATAATTTTTGTCGAGATCACAAGACTCTAAACTTGCTTCACCAAAAATCTCGCGACCCCTAATTTCCCCGATCATCAGAGAATGACGAAATCCTAATTCACGGTGAACTTACAATTTCCTTTGATTTACAAGTCTTAAAATCATGATTTCACTTTTAAATTTCTAGTTTTTGATGACAAATCAAATTATATTCCTGAAACAAAAATTTGTTAAGGTCGAGATTTTGATATGTATGAAAATTCTACTGTAATTCCAAATTTCAAGATAAATATTTGTTACTAACACACAAAACTATTTAAAAAAATATTTTTAAAAATATTCTTAAGTTATTACAAACATTATTCCTTTTACGATCATAACTTGAAATTGAGTATACGAAGAGAATTTGATTTATCACTGGTTTTGAGCTTGAACCTGCAGTTTAACAGAGGCTTATCTGTATATTCATATAAACAAATATGAACATATCTTTATCAACATAAGAATTTATCCATGCAAACCTTTATTCACACAATATTACACGAGATTATGCATCAGATCTAGCATTAAAGGATGTAGATTTACTCACCTGTAACTAGAGTTTGAACAGAGCAAAAACCCTGTTTTGAAAAGCTGTAGCTTCCTTTGAATCTGCTTGTTTATTTGATGAAGTTGTTGAATGATGTTTATATTTTTTTTCTTCTGGTTTGCTAAGTTTCTTTGTGAACGAACTAGGGCAAAAGAGATATACAAATATATAGAAAACAGGTTTGTAGAGTGTAGGCTTTACTAGTACAAACATGTTTCCTTGGTCAGAGATTTTTTTCCCTTCTTTGGTCAGCTAAGATTTTGTTTCTTAAAGCTAAAATGATTTATACACATTTCAAATTGACATTTTGTTTGTGCTGAGATGATAGTATTTAATGTTAATGTTTCCCATCTTGTTTACATATTTATTCTATTTGATTTTTATATGTACATAGATTTTGTTTCTTTTTGCATACACCTATGAAATTCACATACATTCTTGTCTTGCCTGATTTTGCATTGCTTAATATAAAATTCTTATTTTTTTAGTTTTCACTTATGTATTTACTTTATGTTTTCATAATTCCATAAAAGTTATCTTATATACTTATTTCTATTTCTAGCATAAATCTTAGTTTCTTTTTTATTTTAAGCTTAACTATTAAACTTATATTTAATATTGATAAGATAAATTTTATTTTAAACATTATTAACTAGATTGCATCCATATATATATATTAAGATTAAATTTTTGTCCGCGGGCCTTGGTCGGGGTGGTGCGGTGATACGCCTTCCAAGTGTGAGGTTCGAGGTTCGAGTCCCACCTTTGTGTGAGAGGAGATACGCCTTTCACATGGGAGGTTTGAGGTTCATTTTCGCGCCTCCTGCACCAAGTGTAACAACCCGCATATTTATCGATTTTATATTTAAATGTTTTATTTAAATATTTTATCATTAGTCGGATTTTAGTCCGAAAAGCTACTTTTTGCATACGGTCGAATTAGGACTCGAGACCACCCCCATTGAGTTCAAAATGCCGTTTGCGACCTTTTTAAGTATAAGCTTCGATATGTTTGGAGAAAGTTGAATTTTGCTACTTTTTGCTTTGGGCTTTGGTTTGGGCTGAACCCACTTACTAACTCAGTTCCAACCCACTCCAACTCTTCATTACTTCATTTCTAATTCCTAACTCTTCAAGATTTCAACAATGGTGGAAGAGAAAAAGAATTAAAACTCCAAGCCCTAGCTTCCTTTGCAAATCCATCTCCTAGCTCAAGTTCTAGCTCCAAAGTTCAAGAGAACCCATTGGTAAGCATCTCCTTCATCTTCTCCAACTCATTCTCTCTTTGATTTCAGAAATTTCCTAAACCTAATTTAGGAAATGTTTCTCCTTTAAGCTTAGATTCAAGCTTGTTGAGTAGGAATTGAAGAGTGCTTATTCTTGCCATTGCTTCATAGCTTCTTCTTCATTCGTTTGGGTTCAAAGGTGAGATTTTTAATCTCACATCTATGCTTATAATTCTCTTCTATTGTTAGGTATGAATTCCTAACACTTATTCATGTGCATTTGATTTTGATTTGGATTGCTTTTGTGAATATTCCAATTTTTAGTGTTTTGAGTTCAATTCGTTAAAAATCCTAACTTTGATGTTTGAACATGTTTTTGGTGATGCATCGAGGAGCTTATAGGGCCGGGTAGTCGATTGACATA
Organism: Allium cepa; assembly: GCA_030765085.1. Taxonomy (NCBI): domain Eukaryota; kingdom Viridiplantae; phylum Streptophyta; class Magnoliopsida; order Asparagales; family Amaryllidaceae; genus Allium; species Allium cepa. Next base: position 757,450,250 of record CM060937.1, on the reverse strand, counting down.
AACCCTTAGCGCCGTTGCTCGTGCGAATGCAATTTTGGTCGAGATTGAACCTCATTTGTGATAGGCAGGGAAGAGGCTGGAAACAGGTTCGGCCGACCGACCCCACTGGTCCGGTCGACCGACTTGCTTCCAAGTGCATAAGCACTTTCTGTTTTAAGGTTCGGCCGACCGACCCCCCTGGTTCGGTCGACCGACCTGCTGTCCCGAGCACATTCCAACCTATGGTTCGGTCGACCGACTCAGGGAGTCCAGTCGACCGACCTGCTTCTATTTGCCAGATTAGCCTATTTTGCTAATTCATTTGAATATCCAACTTTAATCGATTCGGGTTGTCTCCCTTTTGTTGTCGTCATTTATTATCGACTTTGATGACCTTTTCTTTGGGAATTTTAGATATATCCACTTTGATGGATTTGATATCGATTTCTTTGGATTTTATTCACGTCTTCGAATGTGAATTTTTATGCCCGATTGTTTCTACAATCACTTCTATGATTTGTCACTTTAAAATATAAAGGTTTTCTATACTAGTAGTAAATATCAAAACTCTTTCTTCAAATGATTTCAACACTATTTTATTACAAAGCTCGTTTTCTCAAACCGATTTCCAATCTATTAGTATATACAAACCTTTACCTCACTCGTATGAGAAATCTAATTAAACGACTTAGTAAAACAAGTGGTATGAAACGCTTGCGTTTACTTCGTCGGTTAATTCTTGGACTTGTTCGATTGAATCTCTTGTGACAATTTTCTAGTGGAGATCTACAATTTGTTCGTAAATATTTAAGTTAAGCTAGTGGTTATGGGACATGAAGCTAAGCTCATATATTTACTAGCTTATTGTAATTGACACTTCTCGTTGATCATGACGATCATCTTTGTGGTTTAGACTAGCAATGTGCGATGTCTCTTTGTTTATGTGGAGGACCGTCCCTCATTTTATTGAGCTTCGTCTCATTTCTCACATGGGTCGTACCTTTTTAGGTGTGTCAATGTTTTATTATGCATGGGGTGTACCTTTCTAGGTGTATCGATGTTTGTTTATACATGGGTCGTACCTTTTTAGGTGCGTCAATGTTTATTTATGCATGGGGTGTACCTTTTTAGGTGCATCGATGTTTGTTTACTTCGTGGAGCAATCGGCTCAATAAGTCGGGGCATGGGGCGTATCTTTCTAGGTGCGTCGATGTTCGTCTATGCATGGGGCGTGTCTTTCTAGGTGCGTCGATGTTCGACTTAGAATGGGGTGTATCTTTCTAGGTGCATCGGTGTTAGACATTACATGGGGTGTATCTTTCTAGGTGCATCGATGTTTATTTATGCATGGGATGTATCTTTCTAGGTGCATCGATGTTTATTTATGCATGGGGCGTATCTTTCTAGGTGCGTCGATGCTAGAGCATGGGGCGTATCTTTCTAGGTGCGTCGATGTTCGACTGTACATGGGGCGTGTCTTTCTAGGTGCGTCGATGTCCAGTTTTTTTGGGGATTGGCCATCCTTTTTATTGTGATTTGGCTCATCGGATGTCCCGTTGTACGACGTCGTTGTTCCTTTTTATTGTGATTTTTGGATTTCTTGTGTTGATTTCTGGAATTTATGTTTCACCAACTTTTACGATGGGCATTGATATATATATGTCATTTATTGTGGCTTGGTGAATGAAATTAGGAGTATGACATTCCTTTTCATCTTGAGTAGATTATTGTGATATTGATAAATCTCTTGTTGATTTTCAATTACTTATTTATCACAGCTTGGCATTGTGATTACTATTATATTTATGTCATATCTCTTATTATATATCACTTCATCTGATATTTATAGCTAGACTGATCCCTTTATTATTTTCTTTTTAAATAATACTCGGGTCAGACTGAGATATTACAGGTGCTTCCTCATGGCTTCCTATCTGATTTGGGTGGAAGGCCATTCAAGGGTCCGAGAGTGTTATAGAAATTCAAGCTTGGCTCAAATCATGCGATCGCATCTTTTCTCGCATGAACCTTATTGACCTTCATCGAGTCCAAGTGGCTTCTAGCATGCTCCAAGAAAGAGCATTGGATTGGTATGAGCTTTTAATTTCTGAAATCGTTGAAGCGGATCTCACTTGGGAGCAATTCCGGGGAAGGTTCGAATTGAAATTTGTGCCGGAGGCTGAAAAAGTAACTTTGGCCCGGCGTTTTATTGACCTTGTTCAAGGTGAATCTTCTGTGACAGACTATGTCGCATCTTGCGAATCTCTGTCCAAATACGGGGTTGAATACATCAACACCCCATTGAAGAAAAATCAGAGATTTGTTTATAGCTTAAATAAAAATCTTAAGAAGCCCCTACTCCTGAAACTTGACGTTTCATTTGATCAGCTTATTGATATCGCTCTTCGTCTTGAAGAGGCCGGAAGTTGTGTGTGCCAAACCCAACTTCAACAACAAAAAGAGACCCAACGAATTCCAAGGCCCTTATCCCAACAAAAAGGGTAAGCAAGCAACGCCTGCTGCAAAGGCTCCTTCTCCTAGTAGTGCGAGATGCTTCAACTGTGGATCTGGGGATCATTTTGCTAATAAGTGCTCAATGCCCAAATCGTGTCGCTATTGTAAGAGCCCAGATCATTTCATCCATCAATGCCTCAAACGTGAAGGCAAGAGGGAGGGAAAGTTGAATGTGGCTCAAGCCCTTGGCAACACATCTCGTGGCCAAGGTATTTCTCATTTAATCCTTGACTACATTTATTTTGTGATCTTCTTATTTGAGTTCATTTTGATATGGGTTTCATCTCACTATTTTATATCAAAAGAACTTGTCGATTCTTTTCTTTGAAAATATTTTGTGCTTGTTGACTTCTTTGAGGATTGTGAATCTGGATGGTAGATCCGCAACACTCAATTTGCTTTTTATTGATGTCGAAATTATTTTATGAGACTTTTCTTTCCGAGCCGATGTTTTTACTTAGGCTTCGGAATTGATTTTTTTGAAAGGATCGGCTTAATCATTGTGAAGCCCATATCCTATTTTTCGAGTGGACTATTCATCTTCGACATTTTCAATCTGTTAAGCAGATTTCTATTTTTCCTTTATGATTTTGATTCCAACTTGATGGCATCATTTTATTCCTTAAAGCCCACTTATAAGGAAAGTGTTATTTCTCTCATTCATGTAGTTTGAGAAATTTTCCGGTATTTTTGAGTTTGTCTTAGGATTATCACCTAAGAAATCTTTTGTGTGGTATTAAGGTCTTTCTAGTTTGACCTTGCCACCGGTTTTCATTTGCTACGAGTTGCGGAAATTAGCATTCCACTTACCGCATTCCGCACTCGTTATGATCCTATGAATGAATTATTTTGTCATTCAGTTTTTCCAGCTTATTTCATCCATTTTTTAGATCGAATATTCTATGAATATCTCGATGACTCCATTCTTGTACTTATTGATTTTGGATGAAAATAGTAATTTAAAATTTTGCAAATCTTTTTCATAAGATTTATTTATAAGTAAAATTGGATTTTGTTCTTGAAACGAACAAAGAATATTCTTAAAACTTTTTAAGAGATTTATTTATCCTATAAAAGATGATTTTGTGATTGTATTGCCCGTTGAGTGCTTTAAGAATTCTGGTCGATGCGCTTGATCAACGTTATCGATAGGAATTTCCTAAACGCTTTGATGAGACAATCAGACACAGTATATTAACTTGAAAATAGTAAAATTTTCTAGAATGATTATTACATAATGATAAATGTAATTTTGATAGTTTTAACTTTTCAGGAAAGAAGATTATTTAAAAGAAATTCTTTCTTTTCGATACTTTTATTCTTGTGATTCCTGAAGGGGAACCAAGACTTTGCTATTTGTACTGATACTAGTCGTATTGGTTTGGATGTCATTCTCTTGCAAAAGAGAACGTGCTATCACTTGTGCTTCTAAATCATTATAGCTTATCGAGACTAGATATGCCACTCATGATCTGGTTCTCTCGGCTATTGTTTTTACTTTTGGATTTTGGTATCATCATATTTGGACGAGAAATTTGTTCTCTACCCCGATCATAAATCTTTGGAATAATTATTTTCTCAAAAGGAACTTAATTTGCGTCAACAACGTTGGCTCGAGTTCCTTGCTCCTTATGATCTTGATATTCTTTATACACCCGGTAAGGGAAATCGTGTTGCCAATGCGCTTTGTCGTAAGCAACAAGTGGTTGATTCTTCGACGTTGTCTGAATGGAATTATCTTTTCATCAAGTTCATCAGACGTTTTGGTACACTTCGTTTTATTGAGTTTTATCTCATTCCTTTTATGGACTAGTGTCCGGTGTTCTTTTATGGTGTTCGGTTCATTGGATGTACTATTATTATACTACATCGGTGTTCCGTCTTATCTGGATCAATGGATGTACCATTATACTACATCGTTGTTCTGGTTTATCGGTTCATTGGGTGTACCGTTTCTGTACAACGCTGTTGCACTGGCTAAATTTTCTGCTATTCTTGACGTTCCCCATGTCTTTTATCTACGGGAATGCCTTAGGGATTCCGGTTTTCATTCTTGAGCCCGGTGATATTGTGGGAATTGAAGTTTCACCAGATTTGATTTATGAGCAACATTCCATTCGCATCATTGCTTCGGAGGTTGAGCGCCTTCGGAATAAAGATGTTCTTCTTGTGAGAGTTCAATGGTTCTCAAATCCTTAGGATTGCTCTTGTGAAATCTTGAGAATTCATCGAACGAAAACTTTCGGATTTACTCCTTCATGCTCTTTATGGTGAACTTCTTGATTCAAATTTTCTTTTGTGTTGATATGCTTCTATGGTTGTTACTTCTTATTTTCTTCTTATGTATTGCGAGGACGCAATTTCTTTAAGGAGAGTCTGTAACAACCCGCATATTTATCAATTTTATATTTAAATATTTTATCATTAGTCGGATTTTAGTCTGAAAAGCTACTTTTTGCATACGGTCGAATTAGGACTCGAGACCACCCCCATTGAGTTCAAAATGCCATTTGCGACCTTTTTGAGTATAAGCTTCGATATGTTTGGAGAAAGTTGAATTTTGCTACTTTTTGCTTTGGGCTTTGGTTTGGGCTGAACCCACTTACTAACTCAGTTCCAATCCACTCCAACTCTTCATTACTTCATTTCTAATTCCTAACTCTTCAAGCTTTCAACAATGGTGGAAGAGAAAAAGAATTAAAACTCCAAGCCCTAGCTTCCTTTGCAAATCCATCTCCTAGCTCAAGTTCTAGCTCTAAAGTTCAAGAGAACCCATTGGTAAGCATCTCCTTCATCTTCTCCAACTCATTCTCTCTTTGATTTTAGAAATTTCCTAAACCTAATTTAGGAAATGTTTCTCCTTTAAGCTTAGATTCAAGCTTGTTGAGTTGGAATTGAAGAGTGCTTGTTCTTGCCATTGCTTCGTAGCTTCTTCTTCATTCGTTTGGGTTCAAAGGTGAGATTTTTAATCTCACATCTATGCTTATAATTCTCTTCTATTGTTAGGTATGAATTCCTAACACTTATTCATGTGCATTTGATTTTGATTTGGATTCCTTTTGTGAATATTACAATTTTTAGTGTTTTGAGTTCAATTCGTTAAAAATCCTAACTTTGATGTTTGAACATGTTTTTGGTGATGCATCGAGGAGCTTATAGGGCCGGGTAGTCGATTGACATAAACCGTTAGCCCCGTTGCTCATGCGAATGCAATTTTGGTCGAGATTGAACCTCATTTGTGATAGGCAGGGAAGAGGCTGGAAACAGGTTCGGCCGACCGACACCCCTGGTCCGGTCGACCGACCTGCTTCCAAGTGCATAAGCACTTTCTGTTTTAAGGTTCGGCCGACCGACCCCCCTGGTTCGGTCGACCGACCTGTTGTCCCGAGCACATTCCAACCAATGGTTCGGTCGACCGACTCAGGGAGTCCGGTCGACCGACCTGCTTCTATTTGCCAAATTAGCCTATTTTGCTAATTCGTTTGAATATCCAACTTTAATCGATTCGTGTTGTCTCCCTTTTGTTGTCGTCATTTATTATCGACTTTGATGACCTTTTCTTTGGGAATTTTAGATATATCCACTTTGATGGATTTGATATCGATTTCTTTGGATTTTATTCACGTCTTCGAATGTGAATTTTTATGCCCGATTGTTTCTACAATCACTTCTATGATTTGTCACTTTAAAATATAAAGGTTTTCTATACTAGTAGTAAATATCAAAACTCTTTCTTCAAATGATTTCAATACTATTTTATTACAAAGCTCGTTTTCTCAAACCGATTTCCAATCTATTAGTATATACAAACCTTTACCTCACTCGTATGAGAAATCTAATTAAACGACTTAGTAAAACAAGTGGTATGAAACGCTTGCGTTTACTTCGTCGGTTAATTCTTGGACTTGTTCGATTGAATCTCTTGTGACAATTTTCTAGTGGAGATCTACAATTTGTTCGTAAATATTTAAGTTAAGCTAGTGGTTATGGGACATGAAGCTAAGCTCATATATTTACTAGCTTATTGTAATTGACACTTCTCGTTGATCATGACGATCATCTTTGTGGTTTAGACTAGCAATGTGCGATGTCTCTTTGTTTATGTGGAGGACTGTTCCTCATTTTATTGAGCTTCGTCTCATTTCTCACATGGGTCGTACCTTTTTAGGTGCGTCAATGTTTTATTATGCATGGGGTGTACCTTTCTAGGTGTATCGATGTTTGTTTATACATGGGCGTACCTTTTTAGGTGCGTCAATGTTTATTTATGCATGGGGTGTACCTTTTTAGGTGCATCGATGTTTGTTTACTTCGTGGAGCAATCGGCTCAATAAGTCGGGGCATGGGGCGTATCTTTCTAGGTGCGTCGATGTTCGTCTATGCATGGGGCGTGTCTTTCTAGGTGCGTCGATGTTCGACTTAGCATGTGGTGTATCTTTCTAGGTGCATCGGTGTTAGACATTACATGGGGTGTATCTTTCTAGGTGCATCGATGTTTATTTATGCATGGGATGTATCTTTCTAGGTGCATCGATGTTTATTTATGCATGGGGCGTATCTTTCTAGGTGCGTCGATGCTAGAGCATGGGGCGTATCTTTCTAGGTGCGTCGATGTTCGACTGTACATGGGGCGTGTCTTTCTAGGTGCGTCGATGTCCAGTTTTTTTGGGGATTGGCCATCCTTTTTATTGTGATTTGGATCATCGGATGTCCCGTTGTACGACGTCGTTGTTCCTTTTTAATGTGATTTTTGGATTTCTTGTGTTGATTTCTGGAATTTATGTTTCACCAACTTTTACGATGGGCATTGATATATATATGTCATTTATTGTGGCTTGGTGAATGAAATTAGGAGTATGACATTCCTTTTCATCTTGAGTAGATTATTGTGATATTGATAAATCTCTTGTTGATTTTCAATTACTTATTTATCACAGCTTGGCATTGTGATTACTATTATGTTTATGTCATATCTCTTATTATATATCACTTCATCTGATATTTATAGCTAGACTGATCCCTTTATTATTTTCTTTTTAAATAATACTCGGGTCAGACTGAGATATTACAGGTGCTTCCTCATGGCTTCCTATCTGGAACCATCTTCTGACTTTTGGCAAACTACTTTAGTTTAGTAGTTTTTGTTGTATACACTTGAGATATAGACTCATAGTTGTATTCTTTTGTATAGCACGTGTTGTTATTCTTTTGTATTATCGTGGATCTTTTGACCACTACTCTGATGTACACCTTTATGTGTAATATTCATATCTATTTCCACCTTTGTGATATGAATTGCCTGTGACTGATTTGTGTTATGTTTATTTCTATATTTGTTTCCGAAGATTTTATATAGCCACTGTGTGATAGCTTTGAGTTTGTATATGTATGTCGGATTTCCTCTTGAGATGAAAACTTATATTATTTCTATCTGACATATCGGTACTCGCACAAAGCAATTATCAAGATGGTCGCTCCTCAACAGCCTTATTCTCCGTGCTAGTCGACAGCATTACTCCGTAGTGTTCTTGTCTAGCGTGGGTATAGAGGTGGGGCGTCACACCAAGTGTCAACCAAAAGGTCTAGCTAGCCTGGAATAGTGGTTGTGGCGGGCCAGCCATCTAATCCCTAGGTTTACTGTTTAGGAACCGCATGTCGGTAATGACTGACCAGGTTTCCCTAGTTCCAAAAAAAAGATTAAATTTTAATAAGGTAGAGTATAAATTTAATTATATAAGATAGATTTTATTGTAAATATTTTTAAAAGACTTTATTTAAATTTTCAAATCAAAATTTCCTTTTCAAAATACATATGTATATAAATAAATGGCAAATATTCCATAAGTTTTATTTGTTTTAAAATGATAAGTTTACATTTTATTAAATCGGATTAAATATTTATTAAAATAATATTGCCAAAACCCCGAGTCGTCACAGTCCTCCCCCTTTGAATCTTTTCGTCCTCGAAAAGGAACGAAGCTAGAATTATTAAAATGCTTAAAATTAGATAAATTTTCTTTGATCATTTTAAAAATACTTTAAAAATCTATATAATATTACTAAAATAGTTTTTATAAAGATACTTTTATAACTCGATGTTTCGACAAGTCCATCCTTGTTCTCATAGAGATTCAGTCATATGTTGATCAGGCGTAAAGTACTTAGCCGACCCATTTTCAACATCCAGTGAAAATACTTGGGAAAATAATTTTATTGAAAATATTGAAAACAGTTTTTGAAAATAGAGGAAGTATCTTTGGTGAGAATGCTTTGGAAAACATCACCTCCCATCCATGGTCGCAGTTACATTCCAGGGTTACGTTGCCATCGCAGCAAAGTTTCATGTAACTATAGGCACTCCACACCCCTCGATTACGCCATGGAACCCAAACAGATCGCAGTTACATTCCAGGGTTATGTTGCCATCGCAGCAAAAGTCGATGTTACTGTAGGCATCAATGCCCTCGATTTTTGCTGTCAAAATGAAACTTCTCCACTCCTACGTAGGTCGCAGTCTATCGATATAAAATCAAACGCAGACTGTTGGTTCTCAGCAGCATACTCGACTTTCGCTATGTTACCATATGTCGCAGTCTACCGATATAAAATCAAACGCAGACTGTTGGCTCTTTGCAGCACACACGACTTTCGCTATGGTACCACACTACTCATAATCCTCAGGAACTAGTTTTTTCTGGACTCCTCACAGGATCAACTTTAGAACCCCCCCTTAGGGTTCAAGGCAGCACCACCCAGTGGCACTCCTGAGAAGTTCATTTCAATGGAGCGCCTTTTTCCCCAGAGCTATTATTAAAACACTTTATAGCATACACATATAGTATCTTTCAAATCATACACCTAATATGATTCTTATAAAGATCTCCTTTACACAAAATCGATTATCCCAAAATCGATAGTTCTTAAATTAGGCTTTCCAAATTCCAATATTGATTTTACCCAAAAATCAAAAGCCTTTCCAAAATCCAAAGGTTCCCATAATCTTTTCCCAAAATTCTCATAAGATCCTTTATATATATACAGATATATATAATTTTTAAAAACTTTGGATCATTTCAAGCTTGTATAAAATTCCTTTTATATTTCGAACACTTTCAAAATCCTTTTCTTCCGACAATAGATTCAACAAGGGGAGATTTACCTTATATAACAAAGATATATAACTTTGTTTATTAAAAATCAAATACTCAAATTCGATTACTTTATAAATTCACATTTCTTATTCATAAATTCCCAGTATCAATTTCATTCAAACCCGTATGATGTACACATATCATCCGTACGCTATACCAATCCGATCGCTCACTCGATCATACAATTTCACTTCCGAACTAGTAACGTCCACCCGACTTCCTAGTGCGGAATCAGATCTGGTTTCTTGATCAGAAACCGTCATTCTCCTTGCATAACTATAGCTATGATAGAGAATATCCAAAACCAATCAACAATCCATATCCAGGTTCGCCGTCGAAAATTGAGTGAAAAATCCCAACTCGAGTCGATATATCTATCTCGAAATTCTATGCTCGAATCTGGACCAAATTACTATGCGAATAGAATAATATACGTACATTCTATGTATTTAGCTTCATTGATTATTAGCCAAATCAATTTCCTTTCCATTCACATTCACTTAAATTTTCACTCACCTATTCACATTTGCCTTAATCCCTATTTGGATTATCACTTCAATTCTTATCTCAGTTGGGTATTTAATCAATAATAGTTTGAACTCTGAACGGTTTATATTTAGAAAATAGCTTGAAAATTTTAAAAATAGATAAGTAGTTGAAAATTAATTATTAGTTTGCAAAATAGCTGTAAAACAGTTAACTAATTGTAAAATAGTTGGAAAATAGTTAAATAGTTATAGAAATTTTAAATAATTATAAAATATTTGTAAAATAGTAATTAATTTGTAAAATAGTTGAAAAATAGCAATTAGTTTATAAAACAGTTGAAAAATAGTAATTAATTTGTAAGGCAGTTACAAAATAGTTAAATAATTCCAAAAATAGTTGTAAAATAAGTATAAAATAGTTTTGGATTTAATAATAAAAGTTGTATATATTAAGTAGCTTGGAAAAATAAGTTTATATTAAACAATTTATATTGAAAATAGTCCAGAGTCAAACTGTTCACTTCCCCCATCAATTCAATTTAAATTTCCATTTCCACTTAAATTGACTAAATTCCAATTTGAATAACTTGAATTTCCCTTGAACTTAATTTATTCTGAATTCAAGTTGAATTAACCTCAATTTCTTTTCAAATTCAAATCAAATTCCATTTGATTTTAAACATATTCACTTTAACTACAATTCCAAATAATTCAAATTAATTTAGATTGCTTTCCAATTGAATCCACTTCAATTTCAAATCATCTCAATTTCTATATGAGTTAATCCCAATTCTCATTTGAATTCCATACTTATCCATCTTCAATTCTAATTAATTCAAACTAAATTCAATTTGAACTAGGGAAATCTAAATTTCAACTTTAACCTATCTCGAATTATATAAATTCAAGCTAAATTTCCAAATGTTGATTTAACCCCTTAAATTAAATTAACCCTATTGTTTTAAATCAATAGTCCAAATCTTTAAACAATTTAATTCCGAGTCCAATTCTCAAAATTCCATTTTAAATTATATTTATTTACTTATTTCAAGGTTCAAATAAGAATTCTAAACAATTTTTTTTATCTTAAAAATTCAACTCATTACCCAATTTTATCTTCCAGTTTTGAAACTAGTTCTTAAACAAGTTTAATTTACAAATTCAAATATTCAAATTTTCAATTCAAAGTAATTCCATATCCTTAATTTCAAATTAAAGTTTAAATTTCCCTTTTATCTCAATAATAGATATATTACCACACTTCATTTCTCATTCATGGAAACAAATCCAATTTGCAATTTAAAGATTTTTAATAACAATAGGATGATATTATCCAATTTATTGTAAAACATCTAATTTCAATCCCCAGATCTCATACCCATTTTGAGATCACACAAACTCTCCATACAAATTTACCATTTAACTTCCCAAGTTAAACCAATTTCATCTTGAAATTTCCAATCCAGGTTGCTTGTTAACTTATTTAACTTTCCCTAAGTTAAATTCAATTTACTTAATCCAGCCAACCTTATCCAATTTGAGTTGCCCTTTCAAATTTCAAAATCTATATCACCTTGGGTCTTCTCATCTCATTCCAAATAAAAATTTAAACTCGGTATTTAGAGTTTATTTCAAACCACCCTTCATATTACGTATATTCCTCGTATATATGTATATATATTAATTTTCAATACACAGCACGCTATACTTAAAATTTTAAACCACCCTAGTTTCAATTCCAATCAAATTCCTTTAAATTTTCAAACAATTTTTGTTTGAAATAGGACCCTTTCATTCAAATATATATTATTTATTGTTCCTTTATCACTTTGAAACAATTTCAAATTCTGGACCAGATTTAAGACTTCACAATTTAGATTATCCTCATTTCGAATTTAAAAGTCGTATTTACCTAAGTGTTTTAACTTCACTAAAACATCTCATTTTGCTTACTCATTAATATGCCTCTTATTAATCATTTACGACAATACCCAAGATTATCAAATCTAAAAACTAATTCATTTTTATCTTATTTCAGAAATTTTTCTTAAATTCAAGACTTTAATTTCAGTTTAAATCCATTTCAAACTTATATTTAATTTCAATTTGATTGTGTTTCTATTACCACTTAATTTAGTTCCAACAATTTAACAACCAACATTAATATTTATTAGAAAGAATATTGTTTTTTGTATATATCAAAATATATTCTTATATAAAATCATTTAAAATCTTTATATAAGCAAATAAAAAGTACGCTCTCGTGTGTGTGTGTGTGTCTGTGTGTGTGTGTGTATACTCAACTCATTCTAGGGTACCATTGATCCTATTCTTAATGGGTAATCTCAACAGAGCCAAGGTTCTCGCTTAACCTTCAGATCTGATACCAACTGTAACGACCCGACTGAACCCGAAAATTTCAGATAGTTAGAATAAGAAGAAGAAGAGATAGAAGAAGAAGATACAGAAAACACAACACAAATTCTCACATTCGCAGCGGATCAAAATATAATATCAAATAATAACCGTTTACAAAGAATACTATATCTGTCGATTACATTTTAAAGTATCAGAGTTACACACATACTCAAACACTCGACATATACAAATCAACATGTCTTAGATATACAGCAATATAATACAGCGGAAAAATCCCATACGTTCTTGCCATCTAGCTCGCCTCTTGAGCTCTAGAACATCCTTACCTGAAAATCTATAATACTCGGTCTGACTCGAGCATTACATCAAAGTAACACCCGGGTCAGGCTGAAAACCAGCATGAGTGTGACGACCCGACTTTCTTACCATAGAAAATCGCATCATTTTTAAGAAAGAAAGGGATAGAAAAGATAATAGAAAGAAGAGAAGAAAGAAACAACATCAGAATCTAACAGCGGAACGAATAAACTATATTAATAACATAAATATTACATAGTTTACAACCATATCAGAGTACACAGATAAACATCACATACTAGATAGTTATAAACACCTGTCTAGTTATTACAACTCAATACAACTCAGAGACAACATAGAACACACAGCGGAATACTATATATCTAACGCAGAAGCCTCCTGCTCCATTGCTCCTCCACAATTCGTCAAAGCTAACCTGAATCCTAACCTGAATCCCTTGACTACTCATAAAAATTTGAGTACCCAAGAGTTTATGAAAAATAAAAATAAACTCTGGGTCAGACATGGGTCTGGTGTGAGTAACAGTTTAAAGTTGCTTAACTTTCAAAAATCTTTTTGAAAAGAAAGGTATCACGTAAGACTTCTCACACATAAACATGGAAAAGTTTTTACCTTACGCTAACCAAAACATTTAGTAGGAAATTCAGTGAGATTATAATAGGGTCTAGGGTTTTCAAATAAATAAGAAATAGCCGAAATTGTTACATCTATTAAATTCCAGCTACTAGCCACAAAAGTGGGTAATACAATCAAAACCGTTGGCACTTATTGGATTTTGGATTCCATACAATGGCAGGGCTACTGGGTACCGCCCGTCACAGTACGTGGCCTAGATCACCGTACCGAGGAGCCACCCTAACTCCCCTGCAACACAAGACCGAACCCATTCCTTACTGAATAGTTCCGAACAAGATAACCTCGACGGTTGGAGCTCAAAAACCGTCTACACAGCCGAAATAAAAAGGGACCTCTAGACAGGGGTAAATCTCGCTCTCCAGTGGGTGCGACCCACGAAGCCTTGCTGCACCTCCCCTGTTTTAGCCATTCCTGGTTGATGAGGCTTGAGGCTACGATTACCTTTATAGGACATATCACTTAGAATGCTCATCGTCCACCTGACGATGTTCTGAAAGCATTCAATCCATACAAGTTCGTTCCGGGTTCGAACGAAACCAAAGGCATTATCTCGTTACACTCATAATGGAATCACCCTCAGAGTCAACGACAATAACCCTTGCACTCTAATCCACCATCTCAAATCTATAAGTACTATTCCGTCAAACTCATTACGGAATCACCCACAGTGTTATACTGACGTATAGCTCTTACACCTCGAGTCTTCACAAAGCTTCATTTTTGATACACGACCTAACGTTATTTGGAATCGATGTGGTTTTCGGATATCCAAATATGGAAACCCGATCCGGGTCTCATCGAAATCCAAAGCGTGTCTTTTAGGTCCAAGTTGTTTAAAGGTTTAAAGCAATTCAATATAGTATCTATATACACTGATAGATAACACACAGAACAATAATTGATAATCAGCATTATCAAATATGGGGTAATTCACATTATCAATATCTAATAGATATTCCATATATCACCATCACAATAGATAACCTATGTTATCATCAAAATATAATCAAACATCCGTGCCACACAATATCATTTATCTCATTACTGAGATCACAAAGCATCCAAGTCAAACAATGACATCCATTCATACACAAGCAAAGATTTACTCATCACAATATAATTAATTTAAAATGAATTAAATTAACTATCTCCATCTCTAATTAATTTAAAGTGAATTAAATTAATTACTTTACCTATAATTATTTAAAATAAATTAAATTAATTACTTCACCAATATAAATCTTGCTATCTTAATCATTTAATTGATAGAATCAATTAATCAATCATAAATTATCTTAATTAATCATTCTTGATTAATTTCCCTTAACTACATTCATGTAACTATCCTTAATTAATTTCACAAATTAATTATTCTCAAACAAACAGTAATTAACTTTAATTACTTCAATTAATTAATTTATCATAATTCATTACATTTATTCTTAATTAATTACATTAATTAATTTCCTTTAATTACTTATTATTGATTAATTAATCTAAATTAATCAACTTTAATTACATCATTAATTAAAATAATTAATGATCTTTAATTATTTCTTAAATTAATTACCTTAAGTAATTAACTCACTTAATTACTATATTAAACCAAATTAATTATCCTTAAATTAATTTCTTAATTAATTATTTGATTAATTACTAAATAATTAATCTAAATTATCTCATACTTAAACATCTCCACTTAATTACAATCATGTAATTATCAATCAAAAATAAGAGATTTTTAATTCATTAATTACATACAGTAATTATTTATAAACTCAAGTGTTTATAATTAATTAAACTTAATTAATTAAATTAAACAATCACATTAAATGAAATTAATTACATTAAGTAATTAATTACCTAATTACTTTATTAAGTAATTACACTCAACCCATTTACAATTGATTATTAATAAATTAATTAATCTAATTAATTATAAAAATTAATCATATTGATTAATTATTTAAAAAATCCTGGTTAATGACCATCATTAACCCTTCTCTAATTATTTTATAAAAGTAATTAACTTAAATTAATTTCAAATTAATTATCTTCAATTATCTATAATTTAAATTCTAATTATTTAAATAAATTAACCTTGATTAAAACTTAATTACTTAATTAATAATTTATTAATCATTAATTAATAATCTAATTAATGATCTAAATTTCAAATTGATTAACCCCTAAATCAATATGCATTAAACCTTAATAATTAATTAAATTAATTAATTAATTATTTCTTAATTATCTTTTTAATAATTTAATTTTAAAACATTAATTCTTAACTTAATTTTAAAATAAAACATTTCTAATATTATGTTTAAAAACAAATTTTATTTAAAACAAAGTGCTTTGAACTTGCTTCCAAATTTCATTTTAAATACAAGTTTTGAAATGAAAATAATTTAAACTTATCGAAGTTTAAACAATTTATAACTTTAGCATCTCAATAACTTAATTTATATTTAGTTTAAATCTTGCAACTTCAAGCTTTCTTTTAATTTTCAAAAAACTGAAATACATATTCCACTTTGATTCCAGATTTAAACTTAAAGATTTAAACTTCTCTTACATTTTAAAAATTCAACCACTTAAACATTTTATTTCAAACTAAGATTCAAATTAGCTTTGAATCCAGATTTAAATTTAAATTTTAAACTCTGTTTAAACCTTAAACTTTAGATTTTAAAACATTTTATAAAACACTTTAACAATTTCAAAGTTCTTAAAAACCTTCTATTTTTATAAAACTTATATATTTTTAAATCTTATATTTCAAACTTATTTTGAATTAAGATTTTATAGTTTTAAAACTTTGTTTAAAACTTGCTCTACACTTTTTAAATTCAGTTTAAATTTTAAAAACTTAATACTGTCAGGTTTATAAACAATATTAGATAAAACAAGTTTAGGTTTATTAAAACCTGTAAAAATTTCTTTTAAACTTCATTTTATTTAAAATGGAATTTTTAAATTAGCTTGAATTCAAATAAATTCAAAACTTGAATTCAAATATGATTTAAATTCTCTTAACATTTAAAAAGATTCAGGGTTTACAAAATTTAAACCCTGATGTTACAGGTTATTAAAACCTGTAAAACAGAACACCTGAACCCCCACAAACTGCTTCGAGTCTCAACACAACTTTCCCGAGGAAAACACTACACCACTTCGAGTCAAAACAGGGTTTACCCAAGTCACCTTCAGCTAATCAAACATCACCTGTACCCTACTTCACCGTGCATATGCACGATGACTCCGGCCATTGATGATTGCCAACGACCATCGCATCACATCAGAGACCAACCTAGCTACCACCACAAGCATCAATTCAAGCTACAACTCACTAATGCGAGTTTGAGATTCACAAACTCCAAACCGGTAAACAAACACAGTTTTCCCCCCTCAAACCTGTCAACGGTAAATACTCTTCCCTCCGGCCACCTGTCGATGAACTCCTCCGCCCACATCTTCAACTATGGCCAATCCTTAATTCCTCAAAAGCTTGTAACACTCGGTCAAACATACGAGCAAATATGAACGATTCCATAACACCCAGCAAAACTAAGGTTACAGAAAGCAAATCAACATTACTGCAACCATGGTGATTTTCATCACCTTCACCTATTTTTCTTATCATCTCTGATCAACTCTCCATCACCATGCCGAAACTCATCCCCTCCAGATTCATGAATCCCCAGGGAAACCCCAAAATTCATATTCAGTTCAATACCATACTGTACATTCATTCCATTTTTAAAAATCCAGATTTCAATGTTGAAAATCATGATTTAGTTAATGCTTTCAATTAAAAATACTTAAGTAAGGAATTACACAGTTTAAATTTTTGGTTTGCATCAACATGCACTGACATTTCAACATTTACCAGAGGCCAACAGACTCTGTTTATTTTGATTTAATTTTTTTTTCTAATCTATGATAAGCAAACTTCTTTGGTTTAAAAATTCAGGTATTATCACAAATTAAATCAAGTGTAGAGGGTTCTTAAATGGAAAGATGGATTAGGGAACAAAGAAGAGCACTGACAGTATGCATACACAAATATATTTACATCAGACTTTTATAAATGCTCAAATAATACTTATTTATATCAAATCATTATAGCATGCAATCCTAATTAAAATTTTAGATTTTAAAGTTGCTCACCTCACAAGAAGAAGCAGAGAACAGATTATGAGACAGCTTTGAAAACTTTGCACAGAAATGCTAAAAATGCTTTTGCTTTGGAACAGAGTTGCTTGCTTATTTGAAAATGCAGTTGCCAGAGTTAAAACTTATACTTGATTTGAAGTTGCTGGTGTATGCAGTAGAAGATTTCCATATTGAAGAGAAATATGATGCAGGTTTGGTTCAAACTGCAATTCCTTGGATTTGAAGATGTACAATTTGCATGCAACATGAATTTCCAGATTTAGGAAAATTGCAGTTTTGCTTTTGAAGATGGTTACAGAATTTTGAAGAATGCTTGACAGATTTGAAAAGGTTGCAGGTTTTTGAATTGCTTTGATATGAGGAGTTTACTTATTTTAGACTTATACAGGAATTGAATATGCAGAAAAAATATGAGAATGCAGTTTGATTTTGAAGAGGAGTTTTGTGAAGGGTTTGTGCAGGGTTTTGATATGAAGAGTTTTGATCTGGATTTGTTTACAGATTTTGAAAGAAAAATGAGGAGTTTTCATTTTTTTTAAATTGAGAAGAGAAAAGGAAGAAAGAGATGAATATGTAGGTTTATATAAGTATAATTTCAGATTTTATTAAATAAAATAAAAATAAATGTAAAAGAGGCCACTTGTAAATAATTCTAACATTTGTCATATTAGAAAGTTTAATACTTAACACTTGTTATATGAATCTTAAGAAAACAACACATGTCTAAATAAAGTAGTTAGTATTTAATTTAAATGTTAACATATGTATTAAGCCTAATTGTTTTGTTAGTTAAAATTTAATATGTATATAAATTTATAAAAGAAATAGAAACAAACTATACTTATAAATAAAGCTTACATATATTAAAACAATCAAAAATCTAGACTTTGGATTTTTAAATTTAAATTCAAAATCTAAGATTTTAAAAATCAAGTTATGAATACAAATTGAATTTTGAAATAATAATTGCCATTCTTATTCAAAACCTATTTATAAAGACAATACACTATTGATATTGTTTTTATAAATATCTTATTATTAAATTAAAATCATTTTACAAGGAATTATATTTTTATTAATAAAATATCTATTTTATTAAGTCATAAAACCATTTTGTTAAATTTATTCTAAATTTAAACTCAATCTAATTTAATTTAAACACTTTAATATTTTTCTTATCAATTTTAATATCATATATTTTTATGAAATAGATTTTAAAACATGATTCAATTGTTAAATTTAAACCAAAATCATTTATTTAACTTTGAAAAGCTTAAATATTAAATAAAACAAAATTTCCAAATTACTATAAATAATAAAACTTAGAAAATATGCTTTACTTTAAAATTAAAACAAATGCTAATCTATTTAAAATATAAACCATATATTTGTATTGTAAATAGAAATCAATTTATATCATTTTAAAAGATAAAATAACCAATTTAAATATTTATTGAAGAAGATTATCAAATTTATTTGAATAATTATTAATAGAATATCAATATCAATTTAAGTTTTATACAGATTATTAAAATGATATTGTTAAAAATTTCGGGATATGACAATCCTTCCCCCTTAAAAGAATTTCGTCCTCGAAATTTAAAACAAAGGTAATTTAATAATCTTATTAAATTTAAAATTTAAAAACACAAGCATATATCAAACATATGCTAACAACCAAAACAACCAATTCAACCAACCAAACAAATCTAATTATCCAGACAAAATTCTGGATAGAATTTCTTCGAGTTTTCCCAGGTGTGTATATATATATACCGGGATACTCGCTCTAGAGAATCCAATACAAACAATACTATGAAGCTACAAAGCTCCTATTCAACTATATCTATAACACTAGACAAGATATCAGACTACAAACGAGTCCGACTCAACAACAAAAACGCCAAAACTGCTGGTTCACAACCAGAGATAGACCATACACGTACTCCCTCAGAGATACGTGAAACTCATCGAATTCCAGTTATCCAAACTGGCAATTCAATCCTGTAGATCAATCACTTATTCTCCAAGATCACAGAAAAGATCCAAAACACTTCAGAGCAAACTTCTCAGACCTACCCAAACTTATAGCTCACTTTTGATCGGAGAAAACTTGCCCAAAATTAAATCTCCGACTTCAGAGTCCAAATCCCTCCGACTCATATCCACAAAACTCTTCAGACAATCCTGGGCTGTCTACAACCTTACTAATCACCTCAACCTTGTTGATTCTTCTAGAAACAAACTAGACCAATCAACTCAACAAAATGATCTCCTCAAGATCAACCAAAATCAACAACTCAAACTCAACTTCTCAACATCAGAAGACAACAACTTCTTTTGTCCAGAAAAAGAAAAGCAGATACACTACCAAACTGCTTCCGCTGCTCAACTCTGATCCGAAGTAGAAGAGAATGCTAAAGAAGAACACAAACACAAACAGGATAACACATCCAGAGATATGGTTCAACAAATCCATAAGAATCATTCAGAAGTTCCTCCAAAACTCCGAGCTGCTACACCAACTCAATCTCCTAGAAACCATTCTTCTATAAAGCTGAACCACCGGTACCATTCCTGGAATTCCAGTCGATAAGAAAACTCAATCTCCAGATACGGACAAAACTCTGACTTCCTGAAGACATCCAGAAAACTCAGATAACCCAAGAGAACACTCAAACAATCACAAGTCACTTTTGCGATCCACCAAACCAAATCTAAGGAAAACTGTTCTTCCTTTACCAAACAGAACAGCTTACACTTAACTAGCCAACCTATTGAAGAAACGGGTCCACTCAACTGCTTCTGAACTCCATTCCAGAATAACTGCTAAGCTAGAAGATCTTTTGCCAACACCGAGAACACTCCAAACTGCACTGCTGCCACAGATGCCAAAGATTCCCAAAACAAAGCTCTTCGAGAAACTCAAACTTCAAAGCAACAGAAACACCGGATGAACACAGCCACAACACCGATGCAGGCTCACCTCCTCAAACTTGTTCCAAAGAAAACATCTTCGGGAACATCCATATTCACTGCATCTCCTCACGCAGCTACTACTCCCTGGGATATTCAAAAAACCATCACTTGCTTCTGCCCAAACAACAGATCCAAATTCTACTCATCCAACTTCAGAAATGAACTCCGAACCTTTATAGGTTTCCTTCAAAGATCAATGAAGTTCTTCATCATTACAGAACTCACTCGAGACGGTATTAGGTCTACAGTCTCGACAGATACACTTCCAGCCTCAAACATTCAAACTCCAACCAATGGTAGTCGTGTTACACACACTACTACCCCATCTACCTTTATAACTTATATTGGGAAAACCTGAACAGGTAACCCAACAGATAGGCAGAAATATATATATATATATATATATATATATATATATATATGTATATGTATATATATAATAAAAATTACAAATGCACTCTCTCAAGATAGACACCACTACAGAGCCTAGGTATTCACTCAACCTAATGCTCCGATACCAAGTGTGACGACCCGACTTTCTTACCACAGAAAATCGCATCATTTTTAAGAAAGAAAGGGATAGAAAAGAGAATAGAAAGAAGAGAAGAAAGAAACAGCATTAGAATCTAACAGCGGAACGAATAAACTATATTAATAACATAAATATTACATAGTTTACAACCATATCAGAGTACACAGATAAACATCACATACTAGACAGTTATAAACACTTGTCTAGTTATTAAAACTCAATACAACTCAGAGACAACACAGAACACACAGCGGAATACTATATATCTAAAGCAGAAGCCTCCTGCTCCATTGCTCCTCCACAATTCGTCAAAGCTAACCTGAATCCTAACCTGAATCCCTTGACTACTCATAAAAATTTGAGTACCCAAGAGTTTATGAAAAACAAAAATAAACTCCGGGTCAGACATGGGTCTGGTGTGAGTAACAGGTTAAATTGCTTAACTTTCAAAAATCTTTTTGAAAAGAAAGGTATCACGTAAGACTTCCCACACATAAACATGGAAAAGTTTTTACCATACGCTAACCAAAACATTTGATAGGAAATTTAGTAATATTATAATAGGGTCTAGGGTTTTCAAATAAATAAGTATTTCTTATAATACTCTTTGTTATTGTGAGCAAGAGGTGGGGCGTCACAGTTGGTATCATAGCGAGGGGTTTATGGACATAATATAGAACATAACTTAGATGGAACATGTGTTACAACTATTTGTTGATGTTTTATTGTGCCTTGAGTCAAAACTAAAGTTTTGAATTTTGATGAAATTTTTAAATATCTTTATTTAAAAATAAAAGTGAAATTGTGTTTTGATGATTGATTAATTTGTGTTCTGTTTATCAGAGTGCGCAGCGGAAACAGTGAGACTGTCTTCGCTGAGCATAGCTGGTAACTCTTTTGATTTAAAAATCAAAATATGAAAATAAAAATAAATTTCGTTGTGTTGTTACATAGTTGTGTTTATTTTTTTTTCTTTGAAAATTTCGAATCCGATTTGAGGATCCGAAGCGATTGCAGTTATGTGATTTTGTTGAGATTTTTGCTGTTTTGAATTATCTTCATTGAAGATATAATCAAGTGATTTCTTTGTTCATCTTGTAGTGTGCGTGCAAATATGAGTTGCACGTTACTGCATTAATTTTACGTTGAACCGATGTTTGGTTTTTAGCGTACTTTGCTGCCGTTATTTTTATAACGGGATTTCCACACCGGCGCTATATTTTTGAAGCATGGTTTTTTGTTGACATTTTGAAGAATGAAAATTCTCTGGTATTATATTTTGATGCGAATATTTTTATGAGATTTTGACGTATAAAAATTAGTGTCGCTTTGACTTCAGTAACCGTCAATTTAAAGTGGATTTTCAAGCGGTTATCCCGCAATGCTGATTTTGAGATCTGTGTTTACGGTGTTTTGAGAAGTATAATTTCCTTATCGAAATTGTTACAGATGTTGCTGTTTTGAGCATGGGTTTTCAAATCGTTTAAAAAAAAATTGTTTTCCAAAATTTCTACAGTTTGCGCTTTCAAAAGAATGAGGAAGCGATTTAAACATTTCAGCAAAATCGAGGACTATGAACCCTTACTTTTACTGATTCGCTTAATTCCGGACTTGTCCGTTTGAGAACGTAAAATGTTATTAATTTAAAATACATGATTTTACTCTTTCAAGGAAACGATGAAGAGCATTAAACGATTTAGTAAAACTCGTGGTATGGGACATGTGCGTTTGCTATTTTGGTTAATTCCAGACTCGTTAATTGAAATATTTGCTGTTTGATGATTTTCATGATTTTCGTGTGCTTTCGAGCCACTATGATGGACCTTCGGGTCATATGATGGACCTTCGGGTCAAATACCAGTACCAGACCTTCGGGTCATATGTTGGACCTTCGTGTCATTTGTTGGGCGCCAAAATTATGATGACGGTACTTGGAAGGCTTCGGCCATATGTTGTTGCACGTGCGGCGTAGCATAGACTCGCCATATGATGGGATCGATCCAACCTTTTATGTCGATTTTCTAGAGTATCTTAATTGATTTCTAGATATTTGTTGTTTCTAATTATCTGCAGGTAATTAGATATTTGCTTTTATGAGTTCCAATTATCTTTGTTGATAATTAGATATTTGCTGTTATGAGTTCTAATTATCTTTGTTGATAATTAGATATTTGCTATTATGAGTTCTAATTATCTTTGTTGATAATTAGATATTTGTTGTTATGAGTTCTGATTATCGTTTGTGATAATTGGATATTTGTTGTTTCTGATTATTGTTTTTGATAATTGGATATTTGTTGTTTCTGATTATCGTTTTTGATAATTAGATATTTGTTGATTTGAGATTTTTGATTATCGTTTTTGATAATTGGATATTTGTTAATTTGAGTTTTCTGATTATCGTTTTTGATAATTAGATATTTGTTGATTTGAGATTTTTGATCGTTTTTGATAATTAGATATTTGTTGATTTGAGATTTTTGATTATCGTTTTGATAATTGGATATTTGTTAATTTGAGTTTTCTGATTATCGTTCTTGATAATTAGATATTTGTTGATTTGAGATTTCTGATCGTTTTTGATAATTAGATATTTGTTGATTTGAGATTTCTGATCGTTTTTGATAATTAAATATTTGTTGTGTCTGATTATCATTTGTGATAATTGGATATTTGTTGTTTTTGATTATCGTTTTTGATAATTGGATATTTGTTATTTTTGTTTGCCGTTTTTGAAAATTAGATATTTGTTGATTTGAGATTTCTGATTATCGTTTTTGATAATTGGATATTTGTTGATTTGAGATTTCTGATTATCATTTTTGATAATTAAATATTTGTTGATTTGAGATTTCTGATTATCGTTTTTGATAATTAGATATTTGTTGTTTCTGATTATCGTATGTGATAATTGGATATTTGTTATTTCTGATTATCATTTTTGATAATTGGATATTTGTTGTTTCTTATTATCGTTTTTGATAATTCGATATTTGTTGATTTGAGATTTCTTATTATCGTTTTTGATAACTGGATATTTGTTGATTTGAGATTTCTGATTATCGTTTTTGATAATTCGATATTTGTTGATTTGAGATTTCTGCTTATCGTTTTTGGTGATTAGATATTTGTTGTTTCCAAATTATCTGGTTGATAATTAGATAATTGCAGTTTTGCGATTTGTGATTTGTGTTTTCTAATTATCTTTGTTGATAATTAGATTTTGTTGTTTCCTAATTACCATATCGATAATTAGATATTGCTGTTTTGTGATTTCTATATTCTAATTACCAAATTGATAATTTAATATTGCTGGTAACTGCATTTATTCAGTTTTGTTGTTTCTGATTATCTACTTGATAATTAGATTTTGTTGGGAATTTGTGAATTTCTTTTATGAAATGAAAAGATTTCTTTGGCATTTGTATTCTCGACCTTTATTTTTCTAGCTTAACCAGTTTATGTTAGAAAAATAATTGTTATTGACAACTTTAATTATGAAAATTGCGGGGATGCAATTTTTATAAGGAGGGGAGTCTGTAACAACCCGGGGTTTTGTAAAAATTAATTATCGTCAAATGACAATTAATTTGGTTGTTAATTGCTATTGGGAGTTTAATTGGGTTGAAATTCTTTTAATTAATTGTTAAATGTTGTGCGGGCTTTCAATTGAATCTTGGCCCAAAAATTCTCTTTTATTTTATTTTATTTGGCCGTTCCCTTTTTGTTGAGATGATGGCAAACCCATTCCTCTCTATTTATTTTTAGCAAACCCTAAATAAAACTAAATAAACGATAAAAATGGTGGCTCTTTATTCGCTTGCTCAAAAATTTGGGTTTGGAACAAAATTTGAAGACGCCAACTTTACTTTGATCGATCGTTTGCTCGTCACTCACTTCGGCTGTGGGTTGCGCTCGTTGAACTAAGGTGAGTGAATTTTGATTTCACTCACATCTAATTCAAAATGCTGTTTATATATGATTCGAGATATTGATTTCGTTTATATCAGTTCAATCTCCTTTATATTAGTTCGTATATGTATCTTTGAATTTGTCAACTGATTTGCTCGGCCGTTCGAAGTTGTTGGATATTGGTGATTTCTCTGATTTTATCAATTTCGTATAATCTGATGCTTGATACTCACAGATTTGATTTTTATCTTGGTTCGATTTCTTGGTTTCCATGGCCCTGTTTATGTTGTGACAATTTTGATTACTGACTTGTTTCAATCTACTGTTTTTGTAAAAAGATTTGAATTTCAAATTTGTGTTCGACTGAGAGTTACTTGACTTCGTCTCGGCCATTCGAGTATATTTTGATGTTGACGATTTATCTTGGCTATTCGATTTTTGTTTTAATACTGGAATTAATCTCTGAATTTTCTAAATTTCTTGATTTATACGGTTTCGGTTCAGAACCATTCGAATTTCTTGGTCGTTACAGTAGCGAATTTCCTAGGACCTTGAATTTGATGTTTGACCCACGGTTTTGATTTGATCTTGGCAATGTTGCTTTCGACCATTGAACTTTTCCCTATAGCCTGTCCGGTTCTTATGGCATTGCTTCATCATTTGTGTCCACTGCATTCTTCGTTTCATATCAACTTTTTGCTGTATAGATCAATCTTGATTTCATGCATATTAATGTTAAGCTACTTACTGAGTCTCAGATCTATAGCATACATGTTGCCATCCCTTTGGAGCAGTTTCCTATATTTTGTTTACAGCCATTTCATTGTTGCTGTTTCATTGGGTTTGGTCTTCTATATGCTTCATGTATACATATCTCATCACTGTAGTGGCGATGCAGTGCACGCGAGCGTGTACTGCAGCAACACTGTATTGACGTTTTGAATTGATATTTTAATTACTTGAATTGTTTAGTATGTCCAATTCAATATTTTGAAATTGTATTCTGATTTGATTTGATTTGATCATTTTGTTGTTGTCTAATTATCAATTTGATAATTAGATTATGAGTTTCTAATTATTTATTTAATAATTAGATTTTGTTGTTAATTGTCGTTTAGGCAATCCTGTTGTTTTCTAAATTATCTTCATTAATAATCCTTTCATTTATCTTCGTTGATAATATGAATTTGCCGATTTGTTGTTTAACGCTGTTACGTGTTATATTTACCGTTATCTGGTTTCTTATTAAAGGATTGGATATACGAGATTTTGAGTGACTGCCGTCTATTTGTTATTTAATTATTATTGCTTCTGTGTATTAATAACTGAGTTTGAATTAGACTGACCCGTGTATTATTTTCTTTTGAATTTAATACTCGGGTCAGACCGAGTTATTACAGGTTGTAGATATCTTGCTTTGGGTTGCTGTTTGAGCTATGAAGTCACTTTTTACCTTTTGGAGTAGTCATTGTCATAGTATAGGATGACATGTATTCATGTATATTATTGTCAATAATGTACTTGCATATGTAACTTCCTGAGTCGACAGTTATAGTTGTATCATATATACTGTGTCAAATGTATTGTAACTGACATCAGCTATATATATATATATATATATATATATATATATATATGAAACTTTTTATTATCTGTGTTATTATTATATATGTTGTCCTAAACTATTATGAACCATCGTAGTTTGTTTTATACTGGAATTGGGTATGTCGATGGGAATAAATAAATAAAGAGATGAAAAAAAATATACCACTCCTATCGAGATAACCAATACTAGTGTAAGGCCTAACTATGGATGGCCGCTCCTATCCAGCCTTATCCTTCGTAATAACAGACGGTATTTCTTTTAATACTCTTTGTTATTGTGAGCATAGAGGTGGGGCGTCACACAATTCCTCAAAGGGAAATTTATATTCTCCTCCTCTATCACTTCTTAAAGCTTTTATTTTCTTGTTGAGTTGATTCTCAACTTCTGCTTTATATTGTTTAAAAATATCGAATGTCTCATCCTTACTTTTAAGGAGATACACATAACAGTATCTTGTACAATCATCAATGAAGGTAATGACATGCCTTTCCCACCTCTAGTTTGACATATATTTAAGTCACATACATCTTTGTGTATTAGGTCTAGAGGTTCAGTTTCTTGTTCAACATGGTGAAACGAGGTTCTTATCAATTTTGATTCTGCACAAACTTGACATTTATAGTTGGAATCTATTTTGCATTTTGGTATAAAGCCTACATTAATCAATTTTCGCAAGATATCAAAATTTATATGGCCTAATCTAGAATGCCATATGTTAGAAGAGTGAACAATATAAGTAGAAGATTCAATTTTATTCATATCATTGTTTGGTACAATTGTAGTTACATTTGCTTTAAATAAACCATCACACACATAACCTCTTCCTACATACACTCCATTCTTTGACAACACAAACTTATCTGACATAAAAGTGAGTTTGAAGCCATGCTTGCTTAGCAGCGATCTAGAAATCAGGTTCTTGCGGATCTTTGGAATATAAAGAACATTAGCCAAAGTTAGTTCTTTTCCAGAAGTCATTTTTAGTACAATCTTTCCCTTGCTTACGACTTTTGATGCGGATGAATTTCCTATAAAAAGTTGTTCGTCCTCGGTAAAGTTTCGTAGGTTGTAAACATCCACTTATTTGCACATAATATGTTGCGTGCCTCCTGTGTCTACAAACCATTCCTTCGAGTTACCAGGAAGGTTGCAATCAGACACTACTGCACATATCAGACATGCCTTCTAAAACGTCAGCCATGTTTGCTTCTGATTTCTTTTTCTTAGGTGCACGAAATTCGGCGGCTTTGTGCCCTTTCTTTCTACACTTATGGCATGAACCCTAAAATTTATTTGATTTCTTAGAAGCACGCTCACATTTTCTTTTTTTGGGTTTTTATGAATCGACTGCATTTGCCTTGGCAAATTTGGTATGCAACGTCTTCTTCTTAGATTTTCTGTTTTCTTCTTCAATCCTCAATCAAACTACAAGTTCCTCCATTGTCATCTCCTTATGTCTGTGCTTAAGGTAATTTTTGAAATCTTTCCATGATGGAGGAAGCTATTCATTACAGCGGCAACTTGAAAGGATTCGGTTAGAGTCATTCCTTCATCATGCAGCTGGTGGATGATGACTTGTAACTCTTGAATCTGGTTGATAACGATCTTCGCATCAATCATTTTGAGGCCAAGAATTTTCCTGCTATGAATTTCTTCATGCCCTCACCTTCGGTTTTGTACTTTTTCTCCAATGTCATCTAGAGTTCTTTGACAGTTTGAGCAGTACGGTATACATTGTATAGGCTGTTGTGGAGTCCATTTAATATGTAGTTCTTGCATATGAAACTAGAACTCTTTCAAACATTCAAGGCTTCAACTTTTGTTGCATCAGGTTCCAATTCTTTAACTATGGGAGCATCTTCTGTAAGAAACTTTGAAAGACTCAAAGTCGTCAAATAGAACATCATCTTTTGCTGCCTGCGTTTGAAGTCCATCCCTGTGAACTTTTTCGGCCTTTCTTCATGAGACAGCACCATCATTGGAACCATAGTTGCAGACTGAGTAGTAATCACACTTTGTGTTGGTGTAGTAGTGTTGTTTTCATGAGACATTATCAACTACAAAAACAGCCAACAATAAATTAACATTGTTTCAAGATTATTAACAGTACGTTACAAAAGTGTTACGAAACTATTACGATTACGTTGCAAAATTGCAACAACTACAGAATTGTTACAAGTACAGAACCATTACAAATATGTTGCAAAACTATTACGGTTATGTTGCAAAATTGCAGCACTATAGAACTGTTACAACTACGTTGTAAAAAACTATTACAAATAATGCTATGCTGTAAGAAAATTGTGCAATAGATATAATACCGATTAGATTGTCCGAGTCTAGAATACTCTATTTCCATGAAATAATATTGCTCCCTCTATGGCGCTTAAGGATATTGAGCAACTGTTTCCCAAGATGAAACAGACATGTCTCTATGATGCTGCGTAACAATCGCAGAGCAACGACGAACTCAAGGGAATTTAATTAAGAACAGAATTTTGTGAGAGAGGAAGAAGTGTAGGAAAAACTGAGTGAATTTTCCTATTCGATCGGTTGCGACAATTGGAAAGGTTGCGACCCTTTACCAAGCGGTGCGAACGTTTGAGTTTGAATGGACAAAATAAAAAACTGTTTGGTCTGAATAGCCAAGCCAAGCCAAGCCAAGCCAACTATCAACTGCAAAGTGATAAGTGCCTTTAATACGCCTCAAATGCCCATTCGACCGCTCCGCACCGCGGATGCGGGTTTGGGATCGGGCGTGCGCGTGCGAGGTGGTGCGTTGCACCTCCCGTCATGGATATGCTTTGTCTCATAGTAACTATAATAGTATCCACATCTTAGTATATAAGTAAAAAATATATATATTATTCTAAGACGTGGGACTATTCATTTCCCAAGGCATTCAATGCCTTCGCATTTCCTAATGAAATGCTTATTCATTTCTACCAGCATCAAATTCCCTATGTGGAAAATCATTTTTGAGATTTAGCATGCGAAATAAAAAGTGGAGATCGGCTGTTTACCTATAGATGCTTGACTCATTTTGTTTGTTGTTGTACTATTCTAAAAAATTTATCCGAGGAATAAATTTTTTGTACTCACAAGAGATTTTTGTATGCTTTTGTTTATTTTATCAGTTTATTCATATCCATCAAATTAAATAATTGTAGCTTCTAAAAATAGTAAACTAACTTTTAGCCTATTTCATTTCCGTATGAAGTTGAATATTATGTTTGTACTTGCATTTCTACCACGAAACAAGTGTTGTTTATTCTTTATGTTTTCATTCCTTTTTTATGCAAGCACGTGGGTACTGGGTATTTAGGCAAGTAATAGCACCCGGAAGCAAGAAGAGAAGTAATATATAACAATAGTAGGTACTACACGCGAAGATAAAAGAAGAAAGTAACAACCCACGTTACATAGAAATTTAACGCGAAGGCTATGCAAACAAATAGCCAGGGTGACATTAATAAATTTTACACGATGGCCTTCAATAGTGGAACCAAATTATAAGTGATGACCACTATAAATTTAATGCGAAGGTTCTGGTCAATTTTATATGCAACGACCTATATTTTAATGTGCGATGACTGTATAAATTTTTAATGCATGGCGATCTATATTTTCACCCGCGATAACTGAGTAAATGTTTAACGTTTGGTGGCCTATATTTTAACTTGTTAAAATAAGTTATATTTTAAGACGCGTTTGCTTATGGTTTTATTAAGAAGGGGGAGGGGTACTATTTTATAACACTTCCACTCTATTTTGCGATCAAATTTTACTTAAACAAAAAAGTGATTTTGTTAAGTTTTTTGATGAGATTTCAAAAATGTATTAGCCTATCTTTGGAAGGTTTTTAAAGAATTAAGTTATTACTTTGAGAAAGGAATTTTTGTATAAATTGGTTATCATATTGAACATATACTATATTGATTGATGATGTGTTATGTGTTCATTTTTATATATTGATCAGTTATTATTACACGGATTGAATTGTTGACATGGTCACTTATGTATATTTTGTATGATATTTCCCAACATTGTGACCTAAGGGGTTTGAGAATAGATGACCAGCTAGGTTGTTCCATTACTGGGTATGATTAGACTTAAACTCTTGAGTGGGTAGAATTGCAATAAGGAGATTGCTATGATCAAAACTTTGTTAGGATGGCCGAAATGATCAAAAATATGACTTATTGACAATTTGAAAACCAGATTTAAGATCTAAAGGTGGAGATCGGTGTAGGATCGGTCCATATGCTCGATCGCTTAGCTCATGGTTAGCAAGTCCACAATTTTCATTGTGTAAGCCCTATGATGAAGAACAAGTGAAATTAAGTTTACGCAAAGTAGGGAAATTATAGCTAAATCATGCTCACTAAACTGTATATATCTTTTCGATTATACATATTAATATTACTTGCAAATATATGTACCAATATGCCATCAGAAGTGTAACCTTTGAATGTTGTATAGATAAAACAATAGTCTGTTTCAAAAAGGATAGTTGAGTATCAGTTATCTTGATATGTGCTTTTTCTTTATCTATTTACACATACCTGCTTTATCCAGAAATAAACATATATCTGATTTTAGTTACTTGATATGTTCTATGCTACACTACAAAGAGTCAAATTTATAAACTCAGCATACAATGGTTAATGAACTATAAGCAGCTTCAGTAAAATTCAACAATGGGAAAAATCTTATGAATAATTTAAAGCATTTGTGGATGTGTTCAGCCGGTGTTTCTGTTGCTTTGAAGTTTGAGTTTCTCGAAGAGCTTTGTTTTGGGAATCTTTGGCATCTGTGGCAGCAGTGCAGTTTGGAGTGTTCTCGGTGTTGGCAAAAGATCTTCTAGCTTAGAAGTTTTTCTGGAATGGAGTTCAGAAGCAGTTGAGTGGACCCGTTTCTTCAATGGGTTGGCTAGTTAAGTGTAAGTTGTTCTGTTTGGTAAAGGAAGAGTAGTTTTCCTTGGATTTGGTTTGGTGGATCGCAAAAGTGACTTGCGATTGTTTGAGTGTTCTCTTGGGTTATCTGAGTTTTCTGGATGTCTTCAGGAAGTCAGAGTTTTGTCCGTATCTGGAGATTGAGTTTTCTTATCGACTGGAATTCCAGGAATGGTACCGGTGGTTCAGCTTTATAGAAGAATGGTTTCTAGGAGATTGAGTTGGTGTAGCAGCTCGGAGTTTTGGAGGAACTTCTGAATGATTCTTATGGATTTGTTGAACCATATCTCTGGATGTGTTATCATGTTTGTGTTTGTGTTCTTCTTTAGCATTCTCTTCTACTTTGGATCAGAGTTGAGCAGCGGAAGCAGTTTGGTAGTGTATCTGCTTTTCTTTTTCTGGACAAAAGAAGTTGTTGTCTTCTGATGTTGAGAAGTTGAGTTTGAGTTGTTGGTTTTGGTTGATCTTGAGGAGATCATTTTGTTGAGTTGATTGGTCTAGTTTGTTTCTAGAAGAATCAGCAAGGTTGAGCTGATTAGTAAGGTTGTAGACAGCCCAGGATTGTCTGAAGAGTTTTGTGGATATGAGTCGGAGGGATTTGGACTCTGAAGTCGGAGATTTAATTTTGGGCAAGTTTTCTCTGATCAAAAGTGAGCTATAAGTTTGGGTAGGTCTGAGAAGTTTGCTCTGAAGTGTTTTGGATCTTTTCTGTGATCCCTCCGGAATGACGTCCCGAGAACCTAACCGGATCTCTGCCAACACAAGGCCGGGTTACCCCTAACTGGGTAACTACTGACACGAATATGTCATTCCCCGATCGTAACCGATCTATATCCGAGGATCCTCGATTTCCAACAACCACAAAGCAATAAATTTGCAGCAACAACATAGGTTAAATATCTGGGCTCCATACCATGATACCACCTCTATCCAGAAGGAATGACATACACTAAAGGGGCGCTACCCCCTAATAACCTTGCCGCATCCTTCCTGTTTTGACCATTTCCGGGGTGTGAGGTCCGACGAAGTCTCGTCCACAAAGCCACGCTTTATATAAAAGCCGTGCTTTGATCATCAAATGCTCAACAGCACTTCGTATGCCACATTACCAATTTGGGAATGTATCACTAGTAACCATCAACTACATAACCTCTAAGGGTGTTAAGCTAAGAGAATAAATCCACCGCCACCAACGGAAATATATTTGATAGAAACCAGCTTTACATCTCAAACTGTAACGTCAGACACACTCCCATACAAGTCCGTTCCGGGATCGAACGGAACCGAAGGCAATTACAAAGAAGTCCTTGCAATCCGGATATTCACTAATCACGACCGGACTTCCCATCACAAAGGGTAATAAATTTCTATATCGGGGATCAGCCGATGCAGAAACATTCGACGGTAATCCTTCCGTTTTCACAAATATCCGGTCTTCAACACCTTTCATCAATGCTATCTATTACGACGTATCACATATTCGGAATGGGTTATACGACCCCAAGGTCCTTTCCCGGCTAACCCGACTAGTGAGCGCTTATTTTTAAAAATAAGTGTAGCATTCAAATTCAAGCAATCACAACAAATACCTATTTAAAGGTAAATATTGATAGTCGGTTATTTAACTATCAATAAGTATGCACAACATCACCAGATTCCAAATAATTTTTCAAATTATTTATTTTCCAAAAATATCTTTACAAGATATATATAAATAATTTCCATACTACAAAAATAAATCGATATTTATTTTTAAACCGATTTTCCCAATTTCATTTATAAATTCCATATTAAATTACATTTCCAAAATATCCATGAACATACGATTTTCAAATCGTTTTCAAATATTCACTTTCAATTTATCTTTAAAAAGATAATTCTCAAAACGTTCATTTCATATTGGAAACCATTTCCCTACTTATTTAATAATAAGTGTCTCACAAATCTATTTATTTCTAACATTTGGAAAATTATTCGATATACTTAAATTAATGTTAAGTATATATTTCATTTCTTAAGGAAAACATTCTATTAAACCCATTATTTGGGTCAAAACGAATGTTACGTAAATCATCGTTACGACAACCCAAAATCACTGGTATAGGGATTCGAATTTAAGATAGATATATAAATCCCAATACTATATGAAACATTTCCTTTCGGAAATCATCTACTATAACAACAGTGTTATAGTTTACCATTTCCTTCTATTTCTCGAAAACGTCTATTTCAACAATGAATGTTGAAATCTATGGTTTCGATAGTTAATACATTTTAAAACAACTTTTAAAACAATTAACTACATTTTAAAATTTCACTTCTCTAAATCATACCCGTTTTATTCAATAATATATTTACTGTCCAAAATCGTGGATATACATCGTTTACCAAATTCAACAATTCCACATATTTAATTAAAGGATTTTCCACAGTCCAAAATCGTGAATATAATTCCTTTAATAATTTCTATGTTTACTTATAAAATTCATTTGATTACTGATTTATAAAACAACGTTTATAAATTCCATTTCTATTTCATAACTACTTCGATTTATAAATCTCCTTTAATAACCAATTCTATTTATATTTCGTTTACATGTCGAATCCAACTTATAAGTAAATTACTTATAGTGTTCACAAATCCATTCTTTTATATCATCATTTATTTATAAATCTAAAATTCTTATTTACAAAGTAGGTACAACTTTATTTTAACACTTATAAAAGCTCGTTTTATAATTTCAATATCTTTAACTTATAAAATATCAATTTTATAAATCTTTTATATAAATCATTTATAATAATTCAAAAAATCTCAATTTAAACAATTTATAAATTTGTCGGCTATTTATTTCAAAAAAATCATGCTTTGGTTATATTTCACAAAAATCATGCTTTTATAACATTAAATTTCATAACGTTAATTTATTTAAAATGAATCAATTCAAAAATTTAATGAAACATATACTTTCATAAATCACTTAAAAATCCTTTTATATTGCAAATCATTACTTTATCATTTTTAAAATTTCAAAATAGGCCCGGTGATGCAACACACCAAATAATCAATCATGGCATCCAAACATCATATATCATCATATGATAATCAACAAATATCACAATATATGTAAATAAATAAATACGGTTGAGGAATCCAGTTGGATCCCTCCAACCTGTTTCCTGCATCCACAGAAGTTAGCACAATACCAATCCCGTTTCAAGACGGGATATCGCGGTATATGGGATTTATAAAATTATTATCCGCTCAATAGGCGGCACAATAGGGTCTCATCCGCTATGTAATGCGGGAAATCAACAACTCCAATATATACATATTCCAATATATATATATATTGCTATATATAGATATATCCTACTATATCTAATATCACAACCAAACAACAATCAATAACTGTAATCCAATTTTTTTTCAATTTGAGTGAGAAGATCTCACCTTGATTTTATTTTGCAATCCATTTCCATCTTGACTCGATTTTTTCTTGATTTATACCCTGTATAAATATTATGCAAATAAACTAACATTCGAACTAATCAAATAATCAATTACCGTTTTGATAGTTTTAATTAACCAATTTCTCCTTTAATAAATTTATTTAACTAATTATTTAAATTCCAAACTAACTTTCCTATTTCTTTAAACTAAAATCTCATTTAATATATTGTTTAACAAATGATTTTTTTTTAAAAAAAAATCTTTAACCAATAATTTAACTTAAACTAATTTCTTTTAGTAGATTAACAAAACAATTAAATGGATTTACAAAACAAATAATTCGCCATTAAATTTATAAAAAGGAGATTATCCATGCATATATTGATTTTAAAACTTAACAGTGCTTTAAAAATATATGTGTGTGTGTGTATATATATATATATTAGTTTTATTCTTTTCTTGGAAAACAATCTATATAAATTTTAAAAACTTATATTTATTATTATTATAACTTTCTTCAAACTTTACTTAAAAAATATGTTTTGTTTTTCTATAAATACTGGTAGAAATATCTTTACTGCATTTTAATTTTTTTTCTTTCTCTTTTGTAAATTTAAAACATTACATATATTTTACTTTTATTTTTATCCTATAACCAAAATAGAATATACCTTCACCGCCTCCACCTAGTCGAGTATCGAGTCCCCTCAACACGATCGACCAAATCCATTTTCCTCGAGACGAACCCTCAACAATTCCTAGACCTCGCGAACCCAAGCCTCAACCTCCACGAATCGCGGCGTCGAACGAATTACTGCCGCCGCTCGAGCCTCTACCTCGGCCTTGATCTCGACTTGAAGCTGCCACCGATCCCTGAGTCGCCTCGACCTGCCCCCAAAACGTCACCGCGCCATTGAAGTCGCCTTGATTTTTTTTTAGAAAGAGAAAGAGGGGCTTCGGCCATTTAAGTTTTCTTTGTTTCTGCCTTTAAAACGAACCTGCGTGATTATTTAAAAAGAAATGGGGAGGAGACAAGAGTACGCGATGTTTTCAGGGAGAACGTGTTTGCACGATTTCATATCGTGATTTTAGGCATGAATTTAGGGAAAATAACGTGCTGATGTTGACTAGATTTCAAGTTTTAAATTTAAATCGAATTCGATTTAATTTCAACGCGTTTACTTACCGTGTGCTCACATAACAACTCCGAATAATACGAAATTTGAAATCTGATAATAATACAGTATTCTGGATCCAATGGAACTGGTTTCGTCGAATTCCGAGATTATGCCTCGAAAGGCTATTTTTAAATATCGATTCAACGATGTAATTTCAAAACTGAACAATTCACTTTCAAATTAAATTCTGATGCTTCTATTATCTTCAGCATTATCAATATGAAATTTACAAGCCTTTGAAATATTTTTAATCAGCTTAAAATTGAAGATTCAAATTATTATTCAACTTTCAATAGATTAAATTTTATAATTTAATCGCCAATTTCATAATTATATTGGGAATCCAAGCTAAACCATCATTCAAATATTTAAAATTAATTAAATATTTTCAATTTAAATTGTTCAAAATTATGGGTCGTTACACAAACATACATATACGAACTCAAATAAAGGAGATCGAACTGATATAAATGAAATAAGATCTCGAATCATATATAAACAACATTTTGAATTAGATGTGAGTGAAATCGAAATTCACTCACCCTAGTTCAACGAGCGCAACCCATAGCCGAAGTGAGCGACGAGGAAACGATCGATCGAAGTAATGTTGGTGTCTTCAAATTTTTTTCCAAACCCTAATTTTTGAGCAAGTGAATAAAGATCCGCCATTTTTATCATTTATTTAGTTTTATTTAGGGTTTGCTAAAAATGAATAGAGAGGAACGGGTTTTCCATCATCTCAACAAAAAGGGAACGACCAAATAAAATAAAATAAAAGAGAGTTTTCGGGCCAAGATTCAATTGAAAGCCCTCACAACATTTAACACTTTATTAAAAGAATTTCAACCCAATTAAACTCCCAATAGCAATTAACAACCAATTTAATCGTCATTTGACGATAATAAATTGTTACAAAACCCCGGGTTGTTACAAATTGACCGCCGGGCATGGTATTATACGCCAAAGTACAACCCCGTATTCACCTCAATCCAACGGTATAGCCGAACGGAAAAATAGAACTCTTAAAAAAATGATGTATGCCTTACTAATTAGTTTTGGCTTGCCAGAGATAACTTCTAGGGAGAAGCTATTCTTTCAGCATATCATATTTTGAATAAGATGCCACGAAAGAAAACATCTAAATCTACCCATGAACTGTAAAGACCCGCAAATCGGTACTCCTTGAATAGACACTATCTCCAGTGATTAACTCAAGATGAACGGAAATACGAACCCTTAGGGTTTTAAGAAAGAAGAAAGAGGTAGAAGAAGAGAGAAAAGATAGAAAGTAGAACGGAAAGAAATAACAGAACAACATCAGAATCTCACAATTCGCAGCGGAACAACATATAATAGATAAATGAATAATCTTTAAACAAAGAACTATATCAGTTATTACATTACATTACATTACATCAGAGTGTACAACAAAAAATAAAAACAAAAAGCGGAAAAGAAATACTATAAACTAGTAATACGTCTATGCCATCCATCTTGCTTCTAGCAACTCCTGAATTCCAGAAAATCCTGATAAACCTAACTCTTGACCGCCCGTGTGGAAATTGGTGGGCACCCAGAGTTTAGGAAGGAAAACAATAAACTCCGAGTCAGTCATGTGACTAGTATGAGAACTCAAAACAGTTTATTTATCTTTAAAATCAAAAATAGAGGAATATTTTTAAAGTCAATTCGCAATGCTTTTAAAAATGAGACTACCATAGGGCCTCCCGCACACACGCATGCAAACGCAGAATCGGAGGAGATTTCTTCTTATGTTAGTCAAAGATGCTTGATATGCAAAATCAAATCAATTTTGATATTATTATTTGTGCATAGTGTAGAAATATTTCGAAAGTAGAATATAAATCTTAGCCAGCATAGGTACCATTATATTATGCCTACTATAGCTACCATATTAGATGGCAGGTTCTACAACTAAAATCGTACAAGTCTCGTATTGTTTCTTTGGATTTCCAACAAATGGTCCGGCCAAGGAACTTCTCATTGCCACATGAGAACGCCTCTGGAAGGACGTCCCCGAGAACCAAACCGGATCTCTGCCAACACAAGGCCGGGTTACCTCTAACTGGGTAACTACTGACACGAGTATGCCATCTCCCGGTCCTTTGGGACCTTTATCCGAGAGCTCTCTAATCAAACATCACACCATAATAAATAAAGTGTTCAACATGAGTAAGTACCTGGGCTCCATACCATGATACCACCCTTTTCCAGAAGGAAATGCACATACGCTAAAGGGAGCTTCCCCTCATAACCATGCTGCATCTTTCCTGTTTGACCATTTCGGGGTGTGAGGCTCGACGAAGTCTCGTCCACAAAGCCACGGTTTATACAAAAGCTGTGCTTTAGGTCAACAAATGATCATAGAAATGATCACAAAGATAAACGATCAAACAAACGATCTTATCGCAAATGATCAACACAATGATCATTTCACAGCAACACTCAGCATGTCACATTACCAAATTTGGAATATATCGCTGATAACCATCAACTATATAACCTCTGAGCTCGTATGTCTCAGAGAAGGGTGTTAAGCTAAGAGAATAAATTCTCCGCCACCAACAGAAATATATTTGAAAGAAATCGGCTTTATATCTCAATTTGTAACGTCAGACATACTATCCATACAAGTCTGTTCCGGGATCGAACAGAACCGAAGGCACTTACAAAGAAGTCCTTGCAATCCTGATAATCTCTAGTCACGTCCGGATTTCCCGTCACATATGGACATCTCTATACCGGGGATCAGCCAGTGTAGGGACAATCGACAAGAAACCCTTTCGTTTTTGAAAATATCCGGTCTTCAACACCGATCATCAAATGCAATTCATAACGACGTATCACATATTCAGAATGGGTTATACGACCCCAAGGTCCTTTCCCGGTTAACCCGAATAGTGAGCGCTTATTTAAAAAAAATAAGTGTGCCATTCAATTTCAAGCAAATCACAACAAATACCTATTTAAAGGTAAATATTGATGTCGGTTATTGAACTATCAATGGATATACACAACATTACCAGATTCCAAATAATTTTCCAAATTATTTATTTCCCAAAAATATCTTTACAAGATATATATTTTCAATACTTTAAAAATAAATCGATATTTATTTTTTTAAACAATTTCCCCCTTTCATTTATAAATTCCATAGTGAATTTACATTCCAAAAATATTTATGAATATACGATTTCCATTCGATTTCTAATATTCATTTTCAATTTATCTTCAAAAAGATAAATTCAAAATATTCACTTAATATTGGAAAAACATTTCCATACTTATTTATTTATAAGTAATTCACAAGTCTTTTTATTTTCTATACTTGGAAAATATTCAATATACTTAAATCGACATTAAGTATATAGTTCATTCTTTAAGGAAATCATTCTCTTAGACATATTTATTTGGGCCAAAACGAATGTTGTGTAAAACATCGTTACGACAACCCAAAATCACTAGTATAGGGATTCGAAATTAAAATAGATATATAAATCCCAATATTATACAAAACATTTCCTTCGGAAATCATTTACTATAACAACGGTGTTATAGTCCACCATTTCCTTTATTTCTCGAAAACGTCTATTTCAACAATGAATGTTGAAATCTATGGTTTCGATAGTTAATACATTTTAAAACATCTTTAGATCGTTTTAATTCTATTTAAAACATCACATCCAAACATTTTCTTTAATATATTATTCACTATTCAAAAACGTGAATATACCTGTTAACCAATTTCATCATTTCTATTCCTTTTATTTTAAAGGATTATTCACTGTCTAAAACATGAATATAACTCCATTAACAAGTTACAACAATTTACTTATCAAAATAAGTAGTTTGCGGATTTATAACACAATGTTTATAAATTCCATTTCTATTTATTTTATAACACTTCCTCTTATAAATTTCCTTTATTAACCTATTCTATTTATAACTCAATTATATACCGAAAGTCCATATTATAAGTTAAATGCTTATAATTTATTTGTTTACAAAATTGTTCTTTTAACTTCCCCAAACTATAAATCTTATAACTTGTAAGATTCATTTATTTATCCAAAATCTATTCTTTTAAATAACTTTACAAATTTTATAAACCTACTGTTTATAAAATTCCATTTATAACTTCACCGTTATAATCCTATAGATTTCATTCATTTATGAAATTCATTTACAATTCATTCTAACACTTATAAAAGCTCGTTTTACAATTCCAATATTTTTAATTTATAAATATCAATTTATAAATCTTTTATATGGATCAATTTATATTATTCTTTTAAAACGTCTTTAAACTCCTTTATAATTTCATCATTCTCTTATATTTACAAAATTGTCAAATTTCATAAATCCTATATTTAAACTTTTTATAATAAATTCAGAAATCCCAATTTTTAACTATTTTATAAAATCATCAATCCCATATTTTCAAAAATCAACTTTTAACTATATTTCTCAAAAATCATAATTTTATAACATTAAAATTTATATCGTTTATTTAAGATGAATCAATTCTAAAAATATTTTATAAACGTATACTTTCAAAAAATCACTTTAGAAATCCCTTAAAAATCAAAATCGTTATTTTTAAACTTCAAAATTGGATCCGATGATGCAACACATCAAATAGTCAATCACGACTTTCCAATATCATATATCGATATGATAAACAATCAAATATCACAATATCTGAATCAAATAAATATTTGTGAGGAATCCAGTTGGATCCCTCCAACCTGTTTCCCTGCATCCACAGACATTAGCACAATACCCATTCCACTTCGAGGTGGAATATCGCGGTATATGGGATTTATAAAATATTATCCGCTTAATAGGCGGCGCAATAGGGTCTCATCCGCTATACAATGCGGGAAATCATTCAATTGCAATATATACATATGCCAATATATATATTTGCTATATATATAGATATATCCTACTATATCTAATATCACAACCAAATAGCAATCAATAAATAACTGCAAATCCAACTTTAAATTTTTGAGTGAGAAGTTCTCACCTTTGCTTTTATTAGCAATCCATTTTCATCTTGACTCGATTTTCTTGTTTTATACCTTGTACAAATATTATACACATTCATTAATATTCGAACAGATCGAATAATAAATTTTCATTTGATAATTTTGATTCATCGGTAATCTCCTTTCTAAATCAATTTCTTTTAAATAATTATAAAAAATTAAGTTTTAATCTAAATTCCCTTTAAATAAATCATTTTATCCAATAAATTAAATTCCTATTAGGTAAATTAAATTAGCCAATGATTTTATTAATATTCGAATTAAACCAATTAATCCATTCTTCGTTTTGATAGTTTAAATTAACAATGTCTCTTTTCAAAATTCTTTTATTTAATTATAATTTAAAATCTAAAACTAAATTTCCTTTTAATCATTTTATGTAATCTAATTATTTAATTGAAACCAAAACTT
The DNA here is from genome assembly GCA_030765085.1 of Allium cepa. Taxonomy (NCBI): domain Eukaryota; kingdom Viridiplantae; phylum Streptophyta; class Magnoliopsida; order Asparagales; family Amaryllidaceae; genus Allium; species Allium cepa. Next base: position 757,408,504 of record CM060937.1, on the reverse strand, counting down.
TTCCTTTTAAAAATAAATTTTGTTTACACTACAAATACCTTTTCAATAAACTGATTTAACCAAAAATTTAAATTCAAAACTAACTTTTCCTGGTAAATAACAGCAATAATTTTTTTTCTTTTCTTTAAAAAAAAATATTCACTGTCTATATATATAAATTTAAAATTGAACAAAATAAAATAATCTACCTCACTGTCATGTTCGAATCGAACGAGCCTTAGCTTCGTTCACGCCATCGACCACCCCCCTGACTCGCTGCTGCCGCCGCATCTCCTGCGCCTCGTGAAACCCTAGTCGTGCGACCCTCTCCACGCGGCCCACGCGCGCGTGTGCACTCGTGCCTCCATTGCAACATCTCGCGACCTCCCCTCGATCTTCTCTCGATCGAGATTGATGGTGCCATTAATCGGCTCTGTTGATTTCAAACTGCGATAATTTTTTTTTATTTGAGGATTCGATTTTTTTTTTTGATCTGAAAGCAGAAGAGAAGCTCGGCTACTGATAATAAAGAAGAAAAGGGAGGAAGAGAAAATAAGAGAGGAGGGAGACGACTTCGGCCATGAGTTTATTTTTTTTTCTTCAATTTTTTTTTCCTCGCGGTTACTTTGCAAATGAACTGAAGGAGGGAACGTGATTTATCAGAGAAGAGTCGTGCAAGCACGTCCTTGTATCGCGATTTTAGGCATATTTTTAGGGAGGAATAGTATTTTAATTTTGACCAATTCGAATTTTAAATTCAAATTGAATCTCGATAAAAATTCAATGCGTTTACACGTCGTGTGCTCACATATAAACTCCGAAAAGTACGAAATTTGGAATCCGACAATAATTAAATATTACGGACCCAATGGAACTGCTCTCGTCGAATTCCGAGACTGTGCCTCAGACGACTATTTTTAAATATCGATTCAAACGATATAATTTCAAAACTGAACAATTCACTTTCAAATCAAATTCTGAAGCTTCTATTATCTTGAGCGTTAGCAATATTAATTTTACAAGTCTTTGAAATATTTTTAATCAGCTTAAAATTGAAGATTTAAATTTTTATTCAACTTCAATAGATTAAATTCTATAATTTAATCGCTAAATTCATTCTGAAAATTTGAAATTCAAGTCAAACCATCATTCAAATATTTAAAATTAATTAACTATTTTCAATTTAAATTGTTCAAAATTTTGGGTCGTTACAATCTTCCCTCCTTAAAAGAATTTCGTCCCGAAATTACAAGTTAAGAAGAATGCCCTTATCTCGATTATTATTTTTCACAATCCAAATAGTTTTATCAACTTTCTAAAACAAATCTTTTTACTAGAGATTCATTATCATTTCAACTAGCTTTCCAACTTCACTTATAAGTTTCAACCAACATTGTTCTCCTAACAATTCAAATTTAGATTTAAATTCAAATTTCAAACTTCCAAAATTTCTCAAAAAAATTTCTAACACTCTAAATTTTCGAAAAATTTCGCCAGCGTCTTCTTTGCGCGGCTAGCTCGGTACGACTACAAAATGGCACCACGGCCCCTCAGAATCAAAAAGAAAAGAGAAAGCCAAGTGGCTGGAGAAGAAAATCATCAAATTTCATACTGAAATTGAAATACGTACATTTTTGTCGAGCAATTCAATTTTATCTGTGAAATCAAAATCCCAATTCCATTTCTTTTAATACACCTGTATATCCTGCTATCCATAATATCCAATTCCAACATTCAAACCATTTTGCCAATTCCATTACAAAATTTCCAATATATGCTTCTTATACATTTTTACTTCACTATTGAAGTTACACATCCATTTTCATTCAATTTTTCATTTCAATTTCATTTTACAATTTCAATTCTATTTGAATTCCATTCATAATTTAAATTCCGTTCGAATTCAATTCTCAATTCTAAATATTGAATTCTAACGATTAACTTTCATTTACTAATTCATATTACTACTTTAAATTAGTTTTATTCACTAATACATTACAATTTGCAAATTTCTAGATTGATTTGTCGTTAACTAAAATTTTCCAAAAATTTTCAAAAATATTTCTAACTCCCAAAATTCACGGAAAATTTTGGCAGAGTCTCCCTTGTACGGAGGAGCTTTTGCAATTTCACAATATGTATAAATATGTATACATCGACCCACACGGTCGGAAAACAGAAAAACAGTTCATATTTCCTATTTTTATTGCGTAGGCATACCTTATTAGCATTTTTAAGCAAAGCGGCTTATTATTTGCGTATTGCGCAACCCAAAATACAGCCAAACGGCTTCCAAAACCTGCACTTACTCAATTTAACCACGTCAGTGACAAATATAAGAAACCTATTAACATTCCATTCATTTTCAATAACAAATATATAGATTTCATTAGCAATACATCCAAGATAAATTCCATTAGCAATTCATATGGTTTCAATTCATCTTTAGTCGCTTACGACCAATTCACATGACATTTCCATCAAATCAAGTCGTTTACAACTCATTTTCTTCATTCTATTCATTTCTAAGCAAAACAAATTCATACCATTTTATTTTATTTTCTCCAAGTTTTGATTTTTATTCAATTTGATCAAATCAAATCTCATTTCATCATTCATTTCCAATTCATTTATTTACAATTTATTTTACAAATCCCAATTGTATATGAATTCATTTCCTTATATTTTTTTTATATTTATAAATTTCATTTGTCAAATGAATTTATCTCAATTCTTTGGTTATACATTTTATTTCTTATTTAATTTCATATACTAACGATAATAATTTAATATTATCACTTTCTAATAACCATGCAACCATATACTATAATAATTCATAGAAAATCATTTCTTCTCTATCAAAAAAAATAGTTTTGGGCAAAATTATCTTATTTACCCGATTCAAAAACAATTTCATATTCACTAACAAATACACGCTCATATCTATTATTACACTCAAACTCATTCTAGAGCACTACTGACTCTATCTCTAATGAGTAATACCCAACAGAGCCATGGTTGTCGCTTAACCATATGCTCTGATACCAAATGTAAAGACCCGCAAATCCGTACTCCTTGAATAGACACTATCTCCAATGATTAACTCAAGATGAACGGAAATACGAACCCTTAGGGTTTTAAGAAAGAAGAAAGAGGTAGAAGAAGAGAGAAAAGATAGAAAATAGAACGGAAAGAAATAACAGAACAGCATCAGAATCTCACAATTCGCAACGGAACAACATATAATAGATAAATGAATAATCTTTAAACAAAGAACTATATCAGTTATTACATTACATTACATTACATCAGAGTGTACAACAACAAATAACAACAAACAGCGGAAAAGAAATACTATACACTAGTAATACGTCTATGCCATCCATCTTGCTTCTAGCAACTCCTGAATTCCAGAATATCATGATAAACCTAACTCTTGACTGCCCGTGTGGAAATTGGTGGGCACCCAGAGTTTAGGAAGGAAAACAATAAACTCCGAGTCAGTCATGTGACTGGTGTAAGAACTCAAAACAGTTTATTTATCTTTAAAATCAAAAATAGAGGAATATTTTTTATGTCAATTCGCAATGCTTTTAAAAATGAGACTACCATAAGGCCTCCCGCACACACACACATGCAAACGCAGAATCGGAGGAGATTTCTTCTTATGTTAGTCAAAGATACTTGATACGCAAAATCAAATCAATTTTGATATTACTATTAGTGCATAGTGTAGAAATATTTCGAAAGTAGAATATAAATCTTAGCCAGCATAGGTACCATTATATTATGCCAACTATAGCTACCATATTAGATGGCAGGTTCTACAACTAAAACCGTACAAGTCTCGTATTGTTTCTTTAGATTTCCAACAAATGGTCAGTCCAAGGAACTTCCCATTGCCACATGAGAACGCCTCTGGAAGGACGTCCCCGAGAACCAAACCGGATCTCTGCCAACACAAGGCCGGGTTACCCCTAACTGGGTAACTACTGACACGAGTATGCCATCCCCCGGTACTTTGGGACCTTTATCTGAGAGCTCTCTAATCAACATCACACCATAATAAATAAAGTGTTCAACATGAGTAAGTACCTGGGCTCCATACCATGATACCACCCTTTTCCAGAAGGAAATGCACATACCCTAAAGGGAGCTACCCCTCATAACCTTGCTGCATCTTTCCTGTTTTGACCATTTCGGGGTGTGAGGCTCGACGAAGTCTCGTCCACAAAGCCACGCTTTATACAAAAGCTGTGCTTTGGGTCAACAAATGATCATAGAAATGATCACAAAGATAAACGATCAAACAAATGATCTTATCACAAATGATCAACACAATGATCATTTCACAGCAACACTCAGCATGTCACATTACCAAATTGGGAATATATCGCTGATAACCATCAACTATATAACCTCTGAGCTCGTACGTCTCAGAGAAGGGTGTTAAGCTAAGAGAATAAATTCTCCGCCACCAACAGAAATATATTTGAAAGAAATCGGCTTTATATCTCAATTTGTAACGTCAGACATACTATCCATACAAGTCTGTTCCGGGATCGAACAGAACCGAAGGCACTTACAAAGAAGTCCTTCCAATCCGGATAATCTCTAATCACGTCCGGATTTCCCATCACATATGGAGATCTCTATACCGGGGATCAACCAGTGCAGAGACAATCGACAAGAAACCCTTTTGTTTTTGAAAATATCTGGTCTTCAACACCGATCTTCAAATGGAATTCATAACGATGTATCACATATTCGGAATGGGTTATACGACCCCAAGGTCCTTTCCCGGTTAACCCGAATAGTGAGCGCTTATTTTAAAAAAAATAAGTGTAGCATTCAATTTCAACCAAATCACAACAAATACCTACTTAAAGGTAAATATTGATAGTCGGTTATTGAACTATCATGGATATGCACAACATTACCAGATTCCAAATAATTTTCCAAATTATTTATTTCCCAAAAATATCTTTACAAGATATATATTTTCAATACTTTAAAAATAAATCGATATTTATTTTTTTAAACAATTTCCCCCTTTCATTTATAAATTCCATAGTGAATTTACATTCCAAAAATATTTATGAATATACGATTTCCATTCGATTTCTAATATTCATTTTCAATTTATCTTCAAAAAGATAAATTCAAAATATTCACTTAATATTGGAAAAACATCTCCATACTTATTTATTTATAAGTAATTCACAAGTCCTTTTATTTTCTATACTTGGAAAATATTCAATATACTTAAATCGACATTAAGTATATAGTTCATTCTTTAAGGAAATCATTCTCTTAGACATATTTATTTGGGCCAAAACGAATGTTGCGTAAAACATCGTTACGACAACCCAAAATCACTAGTATAAATCCCAATACTATACAAAACATTTCCTTTCAGAAATCATTTACTATAACAACAGTGTTATAGTCCAGCATTTCCCTTATTTCTCAAAAACATCTATTTCAACAATGAATGTTGAAATCTATGGTTTCGATAGTTAATACATTTTAAAACATCTTTAGATCGTTTTAATTCTATTTAAAACATCACATCCAAACATTTTCTTTAATATATTATTCACTATTCAAAAACGTGAATATACCTATTAACCAATTTCATCATTTCTATTCCTTTTATTTTAAAGGATTATTCACTGTCTAAAACATGAATATAACTCCATTAACAAGTTACAACAATTTACTTATCAAAATAAGTAGTTTGCGGATTTATAAAACAATGTTTATAAATTCCATTTCTATTTATTTTATAACATTTCCTCTTATAAATTTCCTTTATTAACCTATTCGATTTATAACTCAATTATATATCGAAAGTCCATATTATAAGTTAAATGCTTATAATTTATTTGTTTACAAAATTGTTCTTTTAACTTCCCCAAACTATAAATCTTATAACTTGTAAGATTCATTTATTTATCCAAAATCTATTCTTTTAAATAACTTTACAAATTTTATAAACCTACTGTTTATAAAATTCCATTTATAACTTCACCGTTATAATCCTATAGATTTCATTCATTTATGAAATTCATTTACAATTCATTCTAACACTTATAAAAGCTCGTATTACAATTCCAATATTTTTAGTTTATAAATATCAATTTTAAAACTTTTATATGGATCAATTTATATTATTCTTTTAAAACGTCTTTAAACTCCTTTATAATTTCATCATTCTCTTAGATTTACAAAATTGTCAAATTTCATAAATCCAATATTTAAACTTTTTATAATAAATTCAGAAATCCCAATTTTTAACTATTTTATAAAATCATCAATCCCATATTTTCAAAAATCAACTTTTAACTATATTTCTCAAAAATCATAATTTTATAACATTAAAATTTATATCGTTTATTTATTTAAGATGAATCAATTCTAAAAATATTTTATAAACGTATACTTTCAAAAAATCACTTTAGAAATCCCTTAAAAATCAAAATCGTTATTTTTAAACTTCAAAATTGGATCCGATGATGCAACACATCAAATAGTCAATCACGACTTTCCAATATCATATATCGATATGATAAACAATCAAATATCACAATATCTGAATCAAATAAATATTTGTGAGGAATCCAGTTGGATCCCTCCAACCTGTTTTCCTGCATCCACAGACATTAGCACAATACCCATTCCACTTCGAGGTGGAATATCGCGGTATATGGGATTTATAAAATATTATCCGCTTAATAGGCGGCGCAATAGGGTCTCATCCGCTATACAATGCGGGAAATCAATCAATTGCAATATATACATATGCCAATATATATATTGCTATATATATAGATATATCCTACTATATCTAATATCACAACCAAATAGCAATCAATAAATAACTGCAAATCCAACTTTAAATTTTTGAGTGAGAAGTTCTCACCTTTGCTTTTATTAGCAATCCATTTTCATCTTGACTCGATTTTCTTGTTTTATACCTTGTACAAATATTATACACATTCATTAATATTCGAACAGATCGAATAATAAATTTTCATTTGATAATTTCGATTCATCGGTAATCTCCTTTTTAAATCAATTTCTTTTAAATAATTATAAAAAATTAAGTTTTAATCTAAATTCCCTTTAAATAAATCATTTTATCCAATAAATTAAATTCCTATTAGGTAAATTAAATTAGCCAATGATTTTATTAATATTCGAATTAAACCAATTAATCCATTCTTCGTTTTGATAGTTTAAATTAACAATGTCTCTTTTCAAAATTCTTTTATTTAATTATAATTTAAAATCTAAAACTAAATTTCCTTTTAATCATTTTATGTAATCTAATTATTTAATTGAAACCAAAACTTTTCCTTTCAAAAATAAATTTTGTTTAGACTACAAATACCTTTTCAATAAACTGATTTAACCAAAAATTTAAATTCAAAACTAACTTTTCCTGGTAAATAACAACAATAATTTTTTTTTCTTTTCTGTAAAAAAAAAAATTCACTGTCTATATATATAAATTAAAAATTGAACAAAATAAAATAATCTACCTCACTGTCATGTTTGAATCGAACAAGCCCTAGCTTCGTTCACGCCATCGACCACCCCCCCTGACTCACTACTGCCGCTGCATCTCCTACGCCTCGCGAAACCCTAGTCGTGCGACCCTCTCCACGCGGCCCATGCGCACGTGTGCACTCGTGCCTCCATTGCAACATCTCGCGACCTCCCCTCGATCTGCTCTCGATCGAGATTGATGGAGCCATTAATCGGCTCTGTTGATTTCGAACTGCGATAATTTTTTATTTATTTGGGGATTCGATTTTTTTTTGATCTGAAAGCAGAAGAGAAGCTCGGCTACTGATAATAAAGAAGAAAAGGGGGGAAGAGAAAATAGGAGAGGAGAGAGACGACTTCGGCCATGAGTTTATTTTTTTTTCTTCAATTTTTTTTCCTCGCGGTTACTTTGCAAATGAACTGAAGGAGGGAACGTGATTTATCAGAGAAGAGTTGTGCAAGCACGTCCTTGTATCGCGATTTTAGGTATATTTTTAGGGAGGAATAGTATTTTAATTTTGACCAATTCGAATTTTAAATTCAAATTGAATCTCGATAAAAATTCAATGCGTTTACACGTCGTGTGCTCACATATAAACTCCGAAAAATACGAAATTTGGAATCCGACAATAATTAAATATTACGGACCCAATGGAATTGGTCTCGTCGAATTCCGAGACTGTGCCTCAGACGACTATTTTTAAATATCGATTCAAACGATATAATTTCAAAACTGAACAATTCACTTTCAAATCAAATTCTGAAGCTTCTATTATCTTCAACGTTATCAATATGGATTTTACAAGTCTTTGAAATATTTTTAATCAGCTTAAAATTGAAGATTTAAATTTTTATTCAACTTCAATAGATTAAATTCTATAATTTAATCGCAAAATTCATTCTGAAAATTTGAAATTCAAGTCAAACCATCATTCAAATATTTAAAATTAATTAAATATTTTCAATTTAAATTGTTCAAAATTCTGGGTCGTTACATGAACTTTGGAAAATTGGACCACCATCCTACAAATACATAAAAATGCGAGGGTTTCTTACGAATATGGAGGTACTTAAACCAAAAAAAGTCAAAATTGGACCAAAAATAATCGATTGTGTATTCACTGGATATGCACCAAACAATGCCGCTTTTTAGTTTTTGGTACACAAATTCGAAATTGATGATATTTTTGTAACGATCCCGAATTTTTCGATTAATTTTAAATTGATAATCAATTCCTTTCTTGAATAAAATTGTGAAATAATTGGTAATTAATATAAAATAGCTGCTAAATTATGAATTAATTGAGATTAATTTGGGTATTTGTGATAAATATGTATATAAAGATAGAATTTGAATTTGGATTTAAATTTAAATATCTTAGGAAATGAATTTTATTTGGATTTTTGATATGATTAACTTTGATGTTAGATAATTAAACTTTAAAAGGAATTGAAATAAAAGAATTGATAGTTAAGCTTTAAAAATAAGAATGGACAATGAATATCTTAAATAAATTTTATCGCTATGTAAAAATGAACATATTAAATAATTCTAGAATTCTATAAACTGTAAAAAAATAAAAGTTTAAGTTAAAATAGAAGTAAATACACAAGGTAAGATAAAACACAAACAAAATGTACTTACAAAATTCACCAAAAATAAATATAAGGTATAAACTATTTAAATAAATATATAAGAAAATACAAGGCAATTTAGATGTAGGATAAAATAAATACTTAAGCTAGAAATATAAGTATATGTATAAGATAAATTACAAAATATAAAGCAAACAAATTGGCTAAAATTAAACAACATATTAATAATAGGGTTCATCTAAAATATAAGTAATAGAACAAAACAGAAAAGAAGAAATAAAACTAAGTAATAAGACAGTAAAGATATACTCAACTAAGTATAGGACCAAAGCAAAGATATATATATATATATATATATATATATATATTGCAACAAGTTTAAAAATCAAAAGTTTAAATAATGGATTCAAGTTACCTTGAATCCAAATCTGGAATTTAAATCAGTTTTAAAACTGAGTACGTTTAAAAACAAAGTATATATGTACATGAGATAAGAAATAAGAAAAAGAAAAAGTGAAATATCTAAACAAAAAAAATAGGAAGTAGGAGACACAAAGTACTCAAGCATTAAATGCTTTCATCTCAACAAATAAACAAAGTCAATTCGAAAAACACTTCAGCCTCCTTATGCAAAATCTCTGATTTGACAAAAAAAAAAAAAATCTTGTATCAGTGAAAACAAGCTGTACACCTTTCTTTCTATATATGTATCTATACCATTCTTGTTTGTTCATCCACTTAGCATTCCAGGAAATTAAACATTATTATTCTACTAGCCTAAGCAATCCATTCAACAACAAAGCAAGTTTTAAAGGAAGATTGAAACTGCCTTTTTTCAAAACAAAAGCAACTGCACATTTTCAAATCAACACAACTGTGTTAAACCCAAGCTCAGGTGAATTCAAACCATGATTCGGAAGGCGAGTAACTTAAATTTTAAAATACTTAAGTATATATGTTGCTTAATTATCACTACAACAAAAATACCTTTTCGCAACTGTCAAAAACAGTTGTAATAGCTCTATTACAACGGGCGACCGCCAGTCTTAATATCCGAAGTTGTAATAGAGTTGAATATTTTTACAACTGTTGCCGACAGTTGCAGGAGCAGTTGTAAAAAAGATTTTTACAACTGCTTTTGATAGTTGTAGTAAAGTCTATCGTAACTGTTACATTGACAGTTGTAATAGGTCTCTTTTGCAACTGCTAATAGCAGTTGCAACTATTACTTTTGCAACTGCTTTTGGCAGTTGTAATACATTCATTTACAACTGTTATTGACAGTTGCAATAAATCTTTTTACAATTGCTACCAACAATTGCAATTCATCTTGCGACAACTGCCATTAACCATAAATTTCACAACATTATAATTAAAACCGATATTTCACTAATAATAACTACAATCGTTAACATTACTTGAAACAACATGAACCATTCGCATTTAATAAAAGCTAAAACAATTCAATTTTACACCATTTTTGAATTCATAATTTTATTACAAAATATAACTAGATCCATAACATACGTCAATATAAATATAAATACATTCACCGTACATCATATACATACCTGACCAACTTGTCCATAACATACGTCAATATAAATATATCAAATACTTTTCACTCCACCAGTTTCAAAACATCTCCAGCAACTTCACTATCTCAAGTGCATACATTCACCGTACATCAAATACATACCTGACCAACTCCACTAGGAAACTATGGACAGTCCAGTTTGACTTCCACTTTGACCCACTGCATGTTTTATTATACATCAAATACATACCTTATCACTGCGTTGTCACACTTGAAAACCGCCTTTAATTCCCCGAAACACAGTTCCACTTCCACTTTGACCCACTGCATGCATCATTCCAATGGACTTCCCTTTACAAGCTATTGTGCAATCCCCTTCAAACACTGAATCATCCACTTCTTTCCACCTTCTACAAACAAACCTTCTATCAACATTCACCGGCACATAACAGTTCCCCTGCCCTTCTTGCCTGCTCTGCCATATCCACACACTTCGACTCCCACTGACCAGAGCAGCTCCTCTTCACCACTGCCTTGTCTTATATAAGCAAACCACTCCAAATCATGAGCCAAACATACACTTGAAATGTCAAACAACCCAAATACTGTACATCTATTACTTGCATCATTTCCATCTAAACATCCATCTGTTACTTGCTACAGATTAGAAAATTTTGTACAAATTTGTACATGTTTGTTATAGACTTTAGCCCCGAGCGATTGTGCAGACTAGCTCTGAAAGATTATATAAAACATGTATAAATAATGCTAGCTAATTAGAATAGTTATAGACTTTTAGCAGTAGATTGCGCAGACAATTTGTAAAAGAAAAAAAGTACAGTAAATTGTACAAACAAACTGTACAAAAGAATTAACTCTATGCTCTGAGAGATAGTTAAGACATGCAAAGGACATTTCAAACCAAAAGCATGATTAGAAGAATAAAATTTAGAAACATAGCAAAATCTGAAGATCATGAACCATGCCAAACTTGCATTTTTCAGTCGTTGGTACAGGTTTGAAAATGAATAATCAATACAGTAAAGTAATTCAAATCAAAACAAGAGCGATTCAAAAAAACATAAGTCAAATAAAAAATATTAAATACTGAATTAAGATTAAATTAATGTAGCATGAATGTAAGTGCATTTCTAGTAAGAAATTGTTTTAGTCAATATATAATACTTTTTCTTCCATTCTTTTACAGCACTGCTGCGTATTACAGCAACTGTTTTTCTTCTTCATATTATTGCTACATTTCTTAAAATGGTTAAGTCTGTACACTATTTTAAGTTGCCACTTAAGGTAAGCTATTAGATATTTGGCATTGACATACCGAAGACTTTGAAACTCAAATAAGTGACACTAATTGCCATGATAGCATAGAGCATGAACACTACCATGTAGGCAGAAGAGGAGCTTTATACTCATCTTTTTGATGCTCTTAGCATTTACTTAAAGACTTCGCACTTCAATTTTCCGATCTACTTCCAATTTTCTTATCAATTTCTTACTAATACTATCATTCTAGTCATCTATGTTGTAACACTCTTCCCTGCTTTCAATTATTCTCATCTTTCATTAGTACCCATTACCTTTGCTCATTCTAGTACACCTTAATAATTTATTAAAATACATTACTTGTGTGTTAACAGTACTAATTCACTTTATGGATTAACACTATAATATAATTTGAATAAAATATTTTATACAATGGATCAATTTCAACTTTAAACAAAGCGACTAACTCGAGATAACGGAAGTCATAAAGCAATCAGTAATTTCGACCAAACTTTCTTGTAAAACCGAATTGCAAACAAGATTTTGTCATTACTACAAAATCGAATTATAGAATCCACCATCAAGAAAACAACCAATTTTATACATGATCTAACCTAATTACCTTCTTCATCCTACATTATTCCATTAATCACAATAATCTAAGTAGTATTGGGTGAGACTGGGAAAAGAAACACTTACATTTAGATGAGGCGACACAGTAAATGAGCAGATGATGCGTCCATTAGTGCATAGGGAGACATTGATAGCTGAAAGGAACACTGAATCGATGAATCTGCTGTTGAATATGGAACCTTTGGTCAGTTCTTTCCATTCAGACGCTGCAAACTCTAATAATCATCGCATCTGATAGGCTGCTTCCAATGAATCCGAGACGGTATCTTCAGAGTGAGAAACAATTTTTGGATTCAAGTGATGAAATCAAGGATGGTATCGTCGGCCTGAGAAATCGATGAATCGAGGGCGAAATGATAGTACTTCATAATCCAAAAATCAAGAAAAGTCAAGACGAATCAGATAATTTTCCGATTAAAGCGATGTGCATAAGAGAAAACAGTGCGAGCGGGACAAAATTGAAGAAAGGAAACAAAGATAAAAGAAAATTAAGGAAGGGAGAAGGGAAAATAAAAATTTAGGTTATCAGGGGAGAGAAGAGAGGGAGCGGTGATTATATTTGAAAGTTTACTTTTGGAGCCAAAAATTTGGATTTGAGCCAAAGTGAAATTTAGTTTTGGAGCCGAGGGAAATTTGCACACCTTCAACGTATAATATCCTATGTAAATTATGAATAACCTAAGGTTGTCAATGGTTATTCCCAAAAATTTGAAATCCGACTCTATCCATGTCTGAAATATGAAAAAATGTTAATTTTCAAGAAATGGATATGAATAAAGATATGGTCACACTCGCATCCATAATTATACATCTGGCTTTAATCAAAATCATAGTTAGATTTTCATGTATTTTAGTGGATAAAATGATTTCATTCACTATTTTATATAAGTAAAAAAAATTAATGTGTATAAAGATCGATATTTGCTGTTTAAAATTATTTTTCTTAGCATATTTATTATTTTTTATATTTTTAGTACTAAAATTGATTTATAATGAATCAAACTTTTCAATTTATTTATTTACATTTATTATTTGTAAACTAGTTGAAGACCATCTGATAAATATTTGATATTCGTCGCATCCGCAAATATGAATATCTGATATCCGAAAACGATTTCAGATAGGAATATGGATATGGATTGGCACTATCCAAATTCATATCTGCCCATTTACAGGCCTAGTCCAACAATGTCTACTTAAAGAAGGCAATCTTCACCATTCATTTGTAATAAAATCAAATACTACTATTAATAATACCGACCCTATACGGTAGTTATGCCAAGTGGAAATTTCCTACATTATATTATTTCAAAACTAAATAATATATCAAACTTTAAACAAAACTGTACCTTAACCACTACCTCCATTAAATAAAATTACTCCCCAGGTAATCCACAAGTAGTATATTACCAAGGGGTTTTGGACGAAAGGTCCCCATTCTGAAAGCCCATGCATCTCTGCCAATAAACTCATGTAAATTAGGTCCCTGTTTTGTTATTTTTTACCGAATTGTCTCCTTCTAGAAAGTTGGCCTAGCATTGAAATCAGGGGCAAAAGTAGCATAAATTAGTCAAAAACTAAAAATAGGGACCAAATTTTTATAACTCTTTCGGGAGGGACTTTTCTTACATCATCTTCCAATTCTATGGACTTGGCAGCCGTTCCTTGTAGTACCAAAATGAATTCATTCAAAAGAAAGAGCAATCTATTAATAACAATTATTTCGTAGTTCAAACTAATTATTAATTATTATTTTTTGATTTTAATTATTAACAATTATTATTATTTAATAGTAAATTTTAACTTTTAATTATTATTATTTGATTATTACTTAACTAATTATTATTTATTATAAATAATTTATCATTAATTAATAATTATTGTTTCAATAGTGAATTATTTATAAACTATTGATTGCTAATTAAAAATTTTATAATTAATATTTATTTATTGATTATTGGTTATTAATTTATTAATTAATTATATATTAATTATTAATTATTAATCAATAATTAATTATTAACCATTAATAGGAATTGCATCACATTTCAAATTAATTATTAAATTTTATTATTTAACAGTAGATATTGATTGTTAATTAGTATTATTTTAATTAATTATTAATAAAAATTATACTTTAATATTGATTTTTAAATTTTAGTTATTATTTAGTATTGACTTATAACTTTTAGATATTATTTAATTAATTATTATATATAATAAAAAATTATCATATATTAATCATTAGTTACTATTATTTAATAGTAATTATTATTTATAAATTATTAATTATTATTGATTATTAATTATTGTTTAATAATTATTAATAGAAATTATTTCATATTTCAAATTAATTAATTGTCATTAATTTTTATTATTCAATAGTATTTATTAATTATTATACACTAATATTTAATTATTATTATTTAAGTATTATTTTTTAAATATTTTTTATTAATTTTTGTATTTATTACTATTTTTTTATGAGTTATCAAAAGTTAATTGCCAAATATTAATTACTTCTTAACTATTAATAATAATTATTACTTCTTAATTATTACTTCTAAATTATTTATTATTAATATTAATTGTTCGTTATTAAAATTAATTCTTATCTATTAATTATCTGTTACTTAATAATAAATATTTATTATTATTTATTAATTATTGAATAGTAATTGTTATTATTTAATACTAATCACTAATTATTAATAGTTTTTATCATTTATTTTGTATTGTTGTTTAATTGTAATCGTCAATGTATTATTACAAAGGACAAATGAAGAAGGTTGCAACAGGCATCTATTACAACTGACAAAAAAGAAGTGTTGTTAAAAATTGGTATATATTACAACTAGCAAACGAAAAAAGCTATAATAGGCATCTACTACTACCGGCAAAAAAAAGAGTTGTTAAAAATAGGCATATATTACAACTAGCATAAAAGAAAGGTTGTAACAGACATCTATTACAACTGGCAAAATAAAAGAGTTGTTAAAAATAAGTTTATTACAACTTTTTGAAAAAAACGGTTGTAAAAAACCTTTATTACAACTGCTATTTTGTGACCGTTGTAAAACTACAGTTGTAATAGAGTCTTTTTGTTGTAGTGTATTGTCTGAGATGTGTATATATATTAATGCATTCCTGTGTATGTATGTTGATGTTTAAATATATGTCTGCCTGTACAAATTGAGTTACCTCTGTTCTGGCTTCTTCCAGACTAGATTTGCAAGCAAATCCTCATCCCTTGATTTAATAACTGAAAGAACTTAAAATATAAACAGAAGTTGTTTGTTTGATTTTAAACTAAGTTTTTAAAATTTATTTAAAATAAATCAACTTGTAAATACCTCTGGAAACCGAAACATCTAAGCAAATCTTTAAACAAGTCAATTTCAAACATTTTAATTTACGATTTCATGTATATAAACTGAATTCGTATGCTTTAACATGATTTTTAAAGTTAAAATTTTAATTTTTAGAGTTAAAGTGGAAGAGCAGTTTGGGTTCGATTGTATTGTGCTTTTTGGGTTGCCGTAGGTGATCCAATTGATGGGAGGAGTCGAGTTTCCTCTTGGAGGTGGAGGAGTGACCAGAGGTTCAAGGAAAATGGTAGGTGGATAGTCAGAGTTCGGTGGCGACAGTGGTTGCTCGTGGTTATTTCTAAACCTAGTTTTGACTGGGTCGAAGTTTTGGGTCAGTTCATCCTCTAGGATGCATCGAGTTCGACGTGCCTTTAGGTGATGGTAGTTGGGTCATAAGCAAGAGCATGGCCGAAGTTGTAGAGGTTACGGTGATTGGAGTTGTGAGAACGAGGCATTGACATGTAACTGTGGGTTACAAGTTGTTTCCAGGTTGCGGTTTCAAACTCTCGATTTCAATTTCAGCACGATGGTGGAGTTCGAGTGATCGAAGATTGATCCATGGATGGCCTTGACTTGCTCAGCGACGTGATGTCGACCGGAGGCGAATGGCGGTGCCGTGCATGTGCACGACACATTTTTTTTCCCGATGAAGAAGAATGGAGCAGTGGACATGTACTCGAGTGTTTACTCGAGTTGGTTCATGAATTTCTCGAAGCATTTTGCTATTTTACTCGAGACAGTGGGGTGTTCGACTCAAAGCTGGTGATCTGAAATTTGCATAGTTGGGTTTGTTTGCAAATTGACTCGAGTGTTTACTCGGGGTTTTTGGATGCCGAACTCGAATCAAGTATTGTCATGGCTCGGGTTATATTTTGTTAAAGGTTTTTACTAGAAACCTGAAATGTTTTGTTTTTCTAAATTTTAAACTGGAAGTAAATTGTAAAGTAAAGTTTTGAACAAGTTTTAAATCTAAGTTAAATCGAAAATTAAGATTTATCTATATTCTAGTTTTAAATAAGAGAAGTTTTATTTTTTTAATTTGAGTATAAAGTAAAATTTTAAATTGATTTGAATTTAAAATAAAATTGGGTTTAAATTCCTTTAAACTTCTATTATAGATAAATAATTCTTTAAGATGTGAGTTTCAAAGTTTTAAATTGGTGGTAAACTTTGTTAAAGATAAATGGATTTTCAATTTAAATCTTGGATTTAAAATGAAATTTAAAGATAAATTGAAATAAATGTTTTCAAATGTATAGATAAGAAAAGTTCTATCTTAATGAAAATTTGAATTAATGATTCGTATTTCATTTAATTATTAAGATAATTAAAATGGATTAATTGATTTATAATTAATTAATGGGATGGATAATTAATCAATGTAATTAAAGGTTAATAACTTTAAAGAATAATTAATTAATGTGGTTAATTAATTAAGACTAATTTATCAAATGATTAATTTTTAACTAAAGGTTATTTAATGATTAAAGAATAATTAAAAATAAAGGTTTGTTATTAAATATTAATTAACCAAGATTGGTAATTAAATTCATAAGTAAATAATCTGCTTATATAAATTGGATAATTAAATTAATCCTGCTTATAAACGTTTATTGAATGCTAGACCTTACTTATGAATGATTGTATTGTATGAGTTGCCTTGAATTGATTGTCCTATCTGATCTGTGATACTTTGCTCCGTGGATTGAGCTGTGTATTTTGTTCATTTATTTGTGATACATTTGTATATTATCTGTGAATCTGTGAATGAACAATAAGCGTTATAGTTTATACCGCTTATCAACTATATTTCTGTGTTCTGATCTTTGATGATGATGATGTTGCACTATTGTGTAAAACCCCTGGACTACACCATACACACACAAATATGGATTTCACGAGGAAATCGGTTAAATCACAGATTTTTGAAAATGGTTTTAAATTGAATTTTGAAATCAAATGGTTTGGAAATGGAATTGGGTTAAATATGGAAAGCTTTTGAAAAGGAGTTTTTTAGGATAAAAGTTATTTTGAATAACTTGATAAAGTTTTGAAATTTAAATAACTTGAATTAAATTTGAATTCAAGATTTGAAATTGAAATCTGTATTTGGAAATTATGGTTTAAAAATGTTATACGAAGTTATAATGTGTTATATGGATTTTAAACCATTTTAAAACATATTGTTTTGAGAATTTGAATTCAACCCAAGTTTTATACTTGAAGGATTTAACTTGAGAAAATGTAATCGGATCTTTCCGAAATGAAAACTATTTGTTTTCAAATAATAATGCCTTTAATTTAAAGAAAGGATTTCCAAACCGTGTTGAAAGGTTTCAAGTTTGAAATGAAATTGAAATGTTTTAAAAGCTATAAAATGAGTCTTTGATTCGAAGACCGGATGAGTTAACCCAACTTGAAATGGAATTGTTTTGAAAGGCTATGAATGAATCTTTCGAAACGAATTTTGAAAGCTATAAGTTAAATCTTTGATTTAAGGATTCAACGAGTTAATCGAATTTTGAAAACTATAAGTTAAATCTTGGTTTAAAGATTTAACGAGTTAATTGAAATGGTAATTGTTTTGATATCCATAAAGGAATTTTGTGAATGAGGTGAACTTTGTGATTTGAATCTTTTGGTTTAAAAGATTAAAGTGTGGAAATTGTTTAAACCCATTGAAGGTTGTTGAAATGATCTTTTTGTTCAAAAGATTGGAAATGGTAATTTGTTTTAACCATTCGAATGAAAGGTTTTGGGCTTTAAGCTGTGATTTAACTGAGACTCCAGTATCCATATGATTTTTAATATTGCGCTTGTTATTCGGTTTATGCGGGAGAGGACCTTTGTGTCATATAACCCACTCCGAATAGTGATACGACGTATATGGATAACATTGAAGACCGGTGGTGAAGACCGATTATTTCCGAGAGCGATAGGATGACCTATCGATTGTCTCTGCACTGAATTGCACCGGTATAGAGATTCCCTTGGTGATGGGAAGTCCGATCGGGATTGTAAATAGCCGGATTACAAGGGCATCTTTGGAAGTGCCTTCGGTTCTGTTCGAACCCGGAACAGACTTGTATGGATGTTTGTCTGACGTTACATTTTGAGATGTAAAGCCGGTTTCTATCAAATACATTTCTGTTTGGGGCGGAGAATTTATTCTCTTAGCTTCACACCCTTCTTTGAGACGTACGAGCTCAGAGGTTATGTAGTTGATGGTTACTAGCGATACATTCGCAATTTGGTAATGTGGCATACAAAGTGATGCTGATCATTTGTTGATCGAAGCATGGCTTTGTGAAAAAGCGTATCTTTATGGACGAGACTTTATCGAGTTCACAACCCGGAAATGGTCGAAACAGGAATGTTGTGGCAAGGTTTATTTAGAGGTAGCTCCCCTAGGGTATGTCCATTTCCTTCTGGATAAAAGGAGATATCATGGTATATAGCCCAGATATCGAACCTATGTGGTTACTGCAAATTTATTACTTTGTGGTTGTTGGTTGTCGGGATCCCGGAATAAAGGTTGGTTACGGCCGGAGGATGGCATAGCTTGTGTGTTAGTTACCTAGTTACAGCTGTATAGCGTGAGGTAGCATCGATGTGTTAGTTACCTAGTTACACCTGTACAGCGTGAGGTAGCGTCGGCCTTGTTTGGCAGAGATCCGGTTAGGTTGTCGGGGACGTCCTTCCAGAGGCGTTCCGTTTTATGTGGGAAGTTCCTTTGCCCGACCATTTGTTGGAAATCCAGAGAAACAATACGCCCCCTGTACGGTTTTAGTTGTATAACCTGCCATGGAATGTGGCGGTAACCTACTATTGAACATGGTATCTATAGTTGGCATAAGTGCGAAATGCCCATGCTGACTAAGATTAATATTATATTTTCGAAAAGTTTTTCTACACTATGCACTAATAATAATATCAAATGATTTTCGCGTATTAAGCACTTTTGACTGTCATAAGGAGAAATCTCCTCCAAGTGTGCGCTTGCGTTGTGTGTGTGGCGGGAGGCCTTATGGCAGTTTAATTTTCCAAAGAACATTGCGAATTTCAAAAGTAAATCTTTTGGTTGTTTTAAAAGATAAACTGTTTTTGTTACTCATACCAGTCCCATGACTGACCTGGAGTTTATTGTTCTTTTTCTAAACTCTGGGTGCCCATAATTTTCCACACGGGTAGTCTTGAGGTGGGTTTTTCAGACAATCAGGTTTAGTAGCTATTTCTGGATTGATGTTTGGAGCTAGAGAGTGCAAGCATTGAAGTTCTCTTCTGAAGACTATCCTTTCAATTGGAGATCATAGTTATTCTTTCCACAGCTATATTGTTTTCCGATGTTGTTTATTGTCTCTGAAATTCTTGTATCATATTGATATCATTATAGTATATCATTAGATATTGTATTCATTGGAGTTGTATATGATGTGTATTTCTTCCGCTGTGTTGTAATATTTAATGGTGTTGTAATCTCCGGCACGAGTCAAATTTTAGCGGTTGAATCTGCGGCATTAGAGTACACGTGAAGTACGGGTGTCGATTTTCGAACGCTGAAATTTGGATCATGACATTTTGGTATCAGAGCTGAAGGTTGAAACTTTAGCTCAGGAGTATAATGCATTAAGTAGCTCATTAGAGATAGGGTTAAGTATACCCTAGAATGAGTAATCCCTAAGATATCCGTCCGTATGCCTCAGTAAATTCTCTTACTATCCATTGATAGTGAGTATGAGTGCAAGAAGAGAACGAGATAAGGGATAGGGGAATACAACTATAAATGGTCAATACCCTGTAACAGCAAGGAAACGATCTTTTCTCTATCAATCTCTTTTGTTCAGCATTTTTCTCAATTCTTCGATGGTCCCTGGTAGATCTAGGAAGAAGATTTGATATATTTGCATGGGATATAAACTCCAAATAGGTCAGAATTGTTTGTTTGGACGAATTGGTTGCTATGGTTAATAGGTATGCTTTAGTTTCTGAACTAAAAGTTTTGAAATTGTATCCATATATCTGTCTATTTTTGGGTCTGGATATGTTCTATGAATGGTTAATTTCCCTTCGAACTAACCAGTGCCTTGCATGATCGTAGACCGGTGAGCCCGAGTATGTTGTGAAGTGTTCAATAGATTTGTTCTTATGTCTATTGTTGATATTCTGGTTTGGTAAGCCAAATACAGAATAGATATCCAGTTTGACTTGGAAGACTGTTTCTCTATCTTTGTTGTTTTCATGCCTGCAAATTTCGAGGATGAATTTTTTTTAATGGGGGAGCCTATAACAATCCCGGATTTTTTGACTAATCTTAAATTGATAATCAATTTCATTCTTGAATAAAATTTTGAAATAATCGGTAATTACTATAAATAGTTGCTAAATTATGAATTAATTAAGATTAATTTGTGTATTTGAGATAAATATGTATATAAAGATAGAATTTGAATTTGGATTTAAATTTAAATATCTTAGGAAATGAATTTGTATTTGGATTTTTGATATGATTAACTTTGATGTTAGATAATTAAACTTTAAAAGGAATTGAAATAAAAGAATTGATGGTTAAGCTTTAAAAATAAGAATGCACAAAAAATATGAACATATTAAATAATTCTAGAATTCTGTAAACTGTAAAAATAAATGTTTAAGTTAAAATAGAAGTGAATATACAAGGTAAGATAAAACACAAACAAAACGTACTTACAAAATTCACCAAAAATAAATATAAGGTATAAACTATTTAAATAAATATATAAGAAAATACAAGACAATTTGGATGTAGGATAAAATAAATACTAAAGCTAGAAATATAAGTATATGTATAAGATAAATTTAAAAATATAAAGCAAACAAATTGGCTAAAATTAAACAACATATTAATAATAGGAGTTCATCTAAAATATAAGTAATAGAACAAAACAGAAAAAAGAAATAAAACCAAGTAATAAGACAGTAAAGATATACTCAACTAAGTATAGGACCAAAGCAAAGAAATGCATATATATATACATATACATATACATATATATATATATATATATATATATATCTTCAAGTATTCAATGCAGCAAGTTTAAAAATCAAAAGTTTAAATAATGGATCCAAGTTACTTTGAATCCAAATCTGGAATTTAAATCAGTTTTAAAACTGAGTATGTTTAAAAAAAAGTATATGTGTACATGAGACAAGACATAAGAAAAAGAAAAAGAAAAGGTGAAATGTCTAAACAAAAAAAATAGGAAGTAGGAGACACAAAGTACTCAAGCATTAAATGCTTTCATCTCAATAAATAAACAAAGTCAATTCGAAAAACACTTCAGCCTCCATATGCAAAATCTCCGATCTGATTAAAAAAAAGAAATCTTCTATCAGTGAAAACAAGTTGTACACCTTTCTTTCTATATATGTATCTATACCATTCTTGTTTGTTCATCCACTTGGCATTCCAGGAAATTAAACATCATTATTCTACTAACTTAAGCAATCCATTCAACAACAAAGAAAGTTTTAAAGGAAGATCGAAACTGCCTTTTTTTCAAAACAAAAGCAACTGCACATTTTCAAATCAACACAACTCTGTTAAACCCAAGCTCAGGTGAATTCAAACCATGATTTGGAAGGTGAGTAACTTAAATTTTAAAATACTTAGGTATATATGTTGCTTAATTATTGTCTGAGATGTGTATATATATAATGCATTCCTGTGTATGTATGTTGATGTTTAAGTATATGTCTGCCTGTACAAATTGATTACCTCTGTTCTGGTTTCTTCCAGGCTAGACTTGCAAACAAATCCTCATCCCTTGATTTAATAACTGATAGAACTTAAAATATAAACAAAAGTTGTTTGTTTGATTTTAAACTAAGTTTTTAAAATTTATGTAAAATAAATCAACTTGTAAATACCTCTGGAAACCAAAACATCTGAGCAAATCTTTAAACAAGTCAATTTTCAAACATTTTAATTTACTATTTCATGTATATAAACTGAAATCGTATGGTTTAACATGATTTTTGAAGTTAAAATTTTAATTTTTAGAGTTAAGGTGGAAGAGCAGTTTGGTTTTGGTTGTATTGTGCTTTTTGGGTTGCCGTGGGTGATTCCGTTGATGGGAGGAGTCGAGTTTCCTCCTGAAGGTGGAGGAGTGACCAGAGGTTCGAGGAAAAATGGTAGGTGGATGGTCAGAGTTCGGTCGCGATAGTGGTTGCTCATGGTTATTTCTAAATCTAGTTTTGATTGGGTCGAAGTTTTGGGTCAGTTCGTCCTCTAGGATGCATCGAGTTTGACGTGCCTTTAGGTGATGGTAGTTGGGTCATAGGCGAGAGCATGGTTGAATTTGTAGAGGTTACGGTGATCGGAGTTGTGAGAACGAAGCGTTGACAGGTAACTGTGGGTTACCGTTTGTTTCCAGGTTGCGGTTTCAAACTCTCGATTTCGATTTCGGCACGATGGTGGAGTTCGAGTGAACGAAGATTGATCCATGGATGGCCTTCGACTTGCTCAGCGATGTGACGTCGACCGGATATGAATGGCGGTGCCGTGCACATGCACGGCACAGTTTTGTTTCTTGATGAAGAAGAATGGAGCAGTGGACTTGTACTCGAGTGTTTACTCGAGTTAGTTCATGAATTTCTTGAATCATTTTGCTATTTTACTCGAGACAGTTGGGTGTTGGACTCAAAGCACTGGTGATCTAAAATTTGTCTAGCAGGGTTTGTTTGCAAATCGACTCGAGTGTTTACTCGGGATTTTTAGATGCCGGACTCGAAGCAAGCATTGTCAATGCTCGGGTTATATTTTGTTACAGGTTTTTACCAAAAACCTGAAGTGTATTGTTTTTTTTTTAAATTTTAAACTGGAAGTAAATTGTAAAGTAAAGTTTTGAACAAGTTTTGAATCTAAGTTAAACCGAAAATTAAGATTTATTTGTATTCCAGTTTTGAATAAGAGAAGTTTTTTTTTAATTCGAGTATAAAGTGAAATTTTAAATTTATTTGAGTTTAAAAAAAATTGGGTTTAGATTCCTTTAAACTTCTATTATAAGATGAATAATTCTTTAACATGTGATTTTCAAAGTTTTAAATTGGTGGTAAACTTTGTTAAAAATAAATGGATTTTCATTTTAAATCTTGGATTTAAAATGAAATTTAAAGATAAAATTGAAATAAATGTTTTCAAATGTATAGATAAGAGAAGTTTTATCTTAATGAAAATTTGAATTAATGATTTGTATTTCATTTGATTATTAAGATAATTAAAATGGATTAATTGATTTATAATTAATTAATGGAATGGATAATTAACCAATGTAATTAAAGGTTAATTACTTTAAAGAATAATTAATTAATGTGGTTAATTAATTAAGGTTAATTTATCAAATGATTAAATTTTTACTAAAGGTTATTTAATGATTAAAGAATAATTAAAAATAAAGGTTTGTTATTAAATATTAATTAACCAGGATTGGTAATTAAATTCATAAGTAAATAATCTGATTATATAAATTGGATAATTAAATTAATCCTACTTATAAACGTTTATTGAATGCTTGACCTTACTTATGAATGATTGTATTGTATGAGTTGCCCTGAATTGATTGTCCTATCTGATCCGTGATATTTTGTTCTGTGGATTGAGCTGTGTAATTTATTCATTTATTTGTGATACATTTATATATTATCTATGAATCTGTGAATGAACGATAAGCGTTATAGTTTATACCGCTTATCAACTATATTTCTGTGTTCTGATCTTTGATTATGATGATGTTGTACTATTGTGTAAAACCCGTGGACTACACCATACACACGCAAATATGGATTTCACGAGGAAATCGGTTAAGTCACATATTTTTGAAAATGGTTTTAAAATTTGAATTTTGAATTCAAATGGTTTGGAAATGGAATTGGGTAAATATGGAAAGCTTTTGAAAAGGAGTTTTTGAGGATAAAAGTTATTTTGAATAACTTGATAAAGTTTTGGAATTTAAATAACTTGAATTAAATTTGAATTCAAGATTTGAAATTGAAATCCGTGTTTGGAAATTATGGTTTAAAAATGTTATACAAAGTTATAATGTGTTTATATGGATATTAAACCATTTTAAAACATATTGTTTTGAGAATTTGAATTCAACCCAAGTTTTATACTTGAAGGGTTTAACTTAAGCAAATGTAATCGGATTTTTCCGAAACGAAAACTATTTGTTTTCAAATAATAATAGGTTTAATTTAAAGAAAGGATTTCCAACCTGTGTTGAAAGGTTTCAAATTTGAAATGTTTTGAAAGCTATAAAATAAGTCTTTGATTCAAAGACCGGATGAGTTAACCCAACTTGAAATGGAATTGTTTTGAAAGGCTATGAATGAATCTTTGGAAACGAATTTTGAAAGTTATAAGCTAAATCTTTGATTTAAAGATTCAACGAGTTAATCGAATTTTGAAAAATATAAGTTAAATCTCGGTTTAACGATTTAACGAATTAATTGAAACGGTAATTGTCATGAAATCCATAAACGGATCTTTGTGAATGAGGTGAACTTTGTGAATCGAATCTTTTGGTTTAAAAGATTAGAGTGTGGAAATTGTTTAAACCCATTGAAGATTGTTGAAATGAATCTTTTTGTTCAAAAGATTAGAAATGGTAATTTGTTTTAACCATTCGAATGAAAGGTTTTGGAATTTAAGCTGTGATTTAACTGAGACTCCAGTATCCATATGATTTTTAATATTGCGCTCGTTATTCGGTTTAGCCGGGAGAGGACCTTTGTGTCATATAACCCATTCCGAATAGTGATATGACGTATATGGATAGCATTGAAGACCGGTGGTGAAGACCGGGTATTTGCGAGAGCGATAGGATGACCTATCAATTGTCTCCGCACTGAGTCGCGCCGGTATAGAGATTCCCTAAGTGGTGGGAAGTCTGATCGGGATTGTAAATAGCCGGATTACAAGGGCTTCTTTGGAAGTGCCTTCGGTTCTGTTCGAACCCGAAACAGATTTGTATGGATGTATGTCTGACGTTACATTTTGAGATGTAAAGCTAGTTTCTATCAAATACATTTCTATTTGGTGGCGAAGAATTTATTCTCTTAGCTTAACACCCTTCTCTGAGACGTACGAGCTCAGAGGTTATGTAGTTGATGGTTACTAGCGATACATTCCCAATTTGGTAATGTGGCAAACGAAGTGTTGCTGATCATTTGTTGATCGAAGCGCGGCTTTGTGAAAAAGCGTAGCTTTGTGGAAAAGACTTCGTCGAGCCTCACAACCCAAAAATGGTCAAAACAGGAATGTTGCGGCAAGGTTTGTTTAGGGGTTGCGCCCCTAGGGTATGTCCATTTCCTTCTGTATAAAAGGAGATCTCATGGTATAGAGCCCACATATCGAACCTATGTGGTTACTGCAAATTTATTGCTTTGTGGTTGTTGGTTGTCGGGATTCCGGAATAAAGGTTGGTTACGACCGGGGGATGGCATACCTCGTGTGTTAGTTAGCTAGTTACAGCTGTATAGCGTGAGGCAACGTCAGTGTGTTAGTTACCTAGTTACAGCTGTACAGCGTGAGGTAGCATCGGCCTTGTTTGGCAGAGATCCTGTCAGGACCCGATTCTTCGTCTTCCGAAAATTCAACATCGATACTCACTTTATCGACTGCTGAGTAATCGAACGACGGAAAACCGAACACTGAAGGTTTTAAGAAAAAGAAAAGTAGAAAAGAAGAGAAGAAAAGAAGATGATAAAATAGGGAGAAAAGAAAATAGAAAGATAGAGAGAGGAGAGAAAAGAACATGGAAAATAGAACGGAACAGAAAACAACAGAACAACATCAGAACAACAGAATCTCACAATTCGCAGCGGAACAACATATAATAATAAATGAATAACCTTTAAACAAAGAACTATATCAGTTATTACATTTTATACATTACATTTCATTACATCATATCATCAGAGTGTACAACAACAACAAACAGTGCAGCGGAAAAAGAAATACTATATACTAGTAATACGCCATGCCATCCATCTTGCCTCCAGCAATTCCAGATTATCCTGATAAACCTAACTCTTGACTGCCCGTGTGGAAATTGGTGGGCACCCAGAGTTTAGGAAGGAAAACAATAAACTCCGAGTCAGTCATGTGACTGGTGTGAGAACTCAAAACAGTTTATTTATCTTTAAAATCAAAATAGAGGAATATTTTTAAAGTCAATTCGCAATGCTTTTAAAAATGAGACTACCATAAGACCTCCCGCCACACACACAATGCAAACGCAGACTTGGAGGAGATTTCTCCTTATGATAGTCAAAGATGCTTGATACGCATTAAAAAGAACATTTCATATTATTATTAGTGCATAGTGTAGGAAACAATTTCGAAAGTAGAATATAAATCTTAGCCAGCATAGGTACCATTATATTATGCCTACTAATAGCTACCATATTAGATGGCAGGTTCTACAACTAAAACCGTACAAGTCTCGTATTGTTTCTTTGGATTTCCAACGAATGATCAGGCCAAGGAACTTCCCATTGCCACATGAGAATGCCTCTGGATGGACATCCCCGAGAACCAAACCGGATCTCTACCAACACAAGGCCGGGTTACCCCTAACTGAGTAACAACTGACCGAATATGCCATCCCCCGGTCCTTTGGGACCT
This sequence comes from Allium cepa, assembly GCA_030765085.1. Classification (NCBI taxonomy): domain Eukaryota; kingdom Viridiplantae; phylum Streptophyta; class Magnoliopsida; order Asparagales; family Amaryllidaceae; genus Allium; species Allium cepa. The sequence continues at coordinate 757,380,888 of CM060937.1, read as the reverse complement.
TTCATCGAGCGCTCGCAATCAATTCACACAATAATAACAAAGTGTTTTCAACATGAGTAAGTATCTGGGCTCCATACCATGATACCACCCTTTTCCAGAAGGAAATGCACACATCCTAAAGGGCACTACCCCTCATAACCTTGCTGCTTCTTTCCTGTTTTGACCATTCACGGGGTGTGAGGCTCGACGAATTCACGTCCACAAAAACATACTTTATACAAAAGCCATGCTTTGGGTCAACAAATGATCATAGAAATGATCACCAGGATAGACGATCAAACAAATGATCCTATCACAAATAATCAACACAATGATCATTTACAGCAACACTCAGCATGTCACATTACCAAATTGGGAATATATCGCTGATAACCTTCAACTACATAACCTTTGAGCTCGTACGTCTCAGAGAAGGGTGTTAAGCTAAAAGAATAAATTCTCCGCCACCAACAGAAATATATTTGAAAGAAATCTGCTTTATATCTCAATTTGTAACGTCAGACACACAATCCATACAAGTCTGTTCCGGGCTCGAACAAAACCGGAGGCACTTCTTACGAAGCCCTTGCAATCCGGGTATTCACAATCCCGATCGAATTTCCCATCACTTAGGAGATCTCTATACCAGGAGCTACCCAGTGCAGAGACAATCGATAGGTCATCCTATCGCTTTCACAAATACTCGGTCTTCAACACCGGTCATCAATGCAATTCACAACGACGTATCACATATTCAGAATGGGTTATACGACCCCATGGTCCTTTCCCGGTTAACCCGAATAGTGAGCGCTTATTCAAAAATAAGTGTGGCATTCACATTCAAACAAATCACATCAAATACCCATTCAAAGGGAAATATTGATAGTCGGTTATTGAACTATCAATGGATATGCACAACATCACCAGTTTCCAAATAATTTTCAAAATTATTTATTTCACAAAATATCTTTACAAGATATATAATTTCAATACTTCAAAAATAAATCAATATTTATTTTTAAACAAATTCCACTTTCTTTTATAAATTCCATAGTGAATTTATATTTCAAAATATCAATGAATATTCGATTTCAATTATTCATTTCAATTTACCTTCAAAAAGATAAATTCTCTAATATTCACTTTATATTGGAAAAACATTTCCATACTTATTTATTCATAAGTAATTCACAAATTTTATTTATTTTCAACACTTAGAAAATATTCAATATACTTCAATCGAGATTAAGTACATATTTCATTCTTTAAGGAAATCATTCTCTTAAACATATTTATTTGGGCCAAAACGAATGTTGCGTAGAACATCGTTACGACAACCCAAAATCACTAGTATAGGGATTCGAAATTAAAATAGATATATAAATCCCAATACTATACAAAACATTTCCTTTCGGAAATCATTTACTATAACAACAGTGTTATAGTCCAACATTTCCTTTTATTTCTCGAAAACGTCTATTTCAACAATAAATGTTGAAATCTATGGTTTCGAATCTCAACACTTTTTAAAACATCGTTTTAGATCGTTTTAATTCTATTTCAAATATCACATTCAAAACAATTTCTTTAACATATTATTCACTATTCAAAAACGTGAATATACTACGTTAACAAATTTTCATCCTTTTATACATTTTATTTTAAAGGATTATTCACAGTTAAAAACGTGAATATAACTCCATTACTAAGTTTCAACAGTTTACTTATCAAAATAAGTCATTTGCGAATTTATAAAACAACGTTTATAAATTCCATTTCTAATTATTTTATAACAACTTCCTTTTATAAATTTTCTTTATTAACCTATTCGATTTATAACTCAATTATAAAACAAAGGTTCATATTATAAGTCAAATACTTATAAAACGATTATTTATAAAATCGTTCTTTTAAACTTCATAATTATAAATCTTATAACTTATAAGATTCAATTATTCATCCAAATATATTCTTTAATAATTTCACAAAATTTATAAATCTTACTATTTATAAATTTCATTTATAACTTCACCATTTATAATTTTATAAATTCCATTCATTTACAAAATTCATTTTCACTTCATTCAAACACTTATAAAAACTCGTTTTATAATGTCAATATTTCAATTTATAAATATCCATTTATAAATCTCTTAATATAAATCAATTTATATTATTCTATTAAAACGTCTTTAAACTCCTTTAAAAACTTCATCATTCTCTTGATTTATAAATAATTAAATTTTATAAATCCTATATTTAAACTTTCAATAATAAATTCAAAAAATTCCGATTTAACTATTTTATAAAATCATTAGCATCATATTCTCAAAAATCAATTTTTAACTATTTTTCTCAAAAATCATAATTTTTATAACTTTAAAAATTATAACGTTTATTTATTTAGAATGAATCAATTCCAAAAATATTTTATAAACGTATACTTTCAAAAATCACTTTTAAATCCTTTTAAAATTCCAAATTTGGTCCAATGATGTTACACCCCAAATAGTCAATCACGACTACAACGATATCATATATCGATATGATAATCCATCAAATATCAAAATATCTGAAATCAAATAAAACTATTGAGGAATCCAGTTGGATCCCTCCAACCTGTTTTCCTGCATCCAAAAACATTAGCACAATACCAATTTCGCTCCAGTACGAAATTATCGCGGTATATGGGATTTTAAATATTATCTGCTTAATAACGGCGCAATAGGGTCTCATCCGCTAAACAAAAAATACGGGAAATCATTAACTCCAATATATACATATGCCAATATATATATATTGCTATTATACATAATACCAATTTCACTGTTTATGAAATATTCGCGGTATATGTTTTTATTAAATAACATCCGCTTACTAACGGCGCATAATGTCTATTTTAACAATCAATAGATAACAATCATCATTCAAACATGCATTCAAATATTTTAAATCTAACTATTTAAAATAAAATCGAAACTGATTCAATTGAGTGAGAAGTTCTCACCTTGGTTTTAATTTCCGTTTTAGCGATTTATTTCGAATAAAATTAAACGGACGTTTAATTTTACCCAAAATTCTCACTAACTCCAAATGACTCCAATCCAATTTCATCGTGTAGTGCTCGTCCATATGATTCCAACGCAACTGATTTCGCGCGTTTTCGACCTCGTATGAAAAAGATATGAATATTTGAAGTTACACGAGTTTTAATTATAATTTACAACATAATTTTTTTTTATATTTAAACCTATTCAATTTAGAGCCGTAGATCCCCTGGTCCTTTGCATCACCACCGTCCCTCCTTTTCTTCCCTCTCCCTCACGTTCACGTCTACAGGAAGGAGCACGCACGTCCAACCCATATAGCATTAACTAGGGTTCCAAATTACTCCGCCTATACTCGACTATACTCGATCATACCCTCACCACCTCGAAGCTCTAAACCCCCTCTATGCTCGGCCATAACCCTGGCACACTCGCCCCCCCCCCCCCTCGCACGCAGTTCGAGGCCGAACTCGCGACATTCAACCCCATTTTGCCGTCCATCTACTCAACGAAAACCCATCACAGCCGTTCACATCGAAGCTCTCATCGTGCTTAACGATATTGTAGTTGATACTTTCACGAATCGATGCATGGATTTTGAGAAATTGGAGGGGGAAGTTCGTGAATTTCTGGACGTGGGTTGAGGGGTGGCGGCTGTAGAAACAAATTAGGGTTTTGCTTTTTTTTTTCTTTTTTTTTTTGTGAATTTATGGCTATTTATAGGAAAAAATCGAACACTATTCATCCGGAAATTCCGAACTCCGATTTACGCGCCGTAACCAGCGTTTCTAGGGTTTACCCCGCGTTTCGGACACAATGGAACAGGTTTCGAAAGCTAATTCGGACATCTGTGCGAGTTATGGTTATAAACGTTCAATTTAAATCAAACCGATTTAAATCGATTTCTAGGCGTTTTAATTCGTATCGGACAAACGGTAAATCCAATTGACTTGAAATTTGAAACCTTACAATAATATCACATTACGGATCCGACGAAACTAGTTTCGTCGAAATCCGAGACTTTTTGAAAAATGGCTATTTTAACTCGCCAAATTAAAATTAAAAATAATTCGATGCGTTTCGAGCTGCCACGATCAAACGATAACTCCGATTGACACGAAAATTGAAATCCGGTAATAATTAACTATTACGGATCCAATGGAACTAGTTTCGTTCAATTCCGAGACTGTTCAAAAATTGGCTATTTTCACTAGTCGATTTAAATATTAAAATATTCAATTTTCATAAATTAACTTTTAATTCGATTTTAAAAGTTCTAAAATATCGTTCTAACTTCAATATGATAAAATAAAATTTGACAAATCATTTACAATCATATTTAACCCAATTTTCAATTATTTCCATAATTTAACATATTAAATTATCGATTTAATTATCCAATTAAATCCAATCATTCAAATAAAAATTTATTTGACTTATAAATTCACTTATTAATATTTAAAATTAATTAAATATTCAAATTTTAATTTCTAAAAATTCTGGGTCGTTACAGATCCGGTATGGTTCTCGGGGACGTCCTTCCAGAGGCGTTCCGTTTTATGTAGGAAGTTCCTTTGCCCGACCATTTGTTGGAAATCCAAAGAAATAATACACGCCTGTATGGTTTTAGTTGTGTAACCTGCCATAGAATGTGGCGGTAATCTCCTATTGAACATGGTAGCTATAGTTGGCATAAGTGCGAAATGCCCATGCTGACTAAGATTAATATTATATTTTCAAAAAGTTTTTCTGCACGATGCAGCAATAATAATATCAAATAGTTTTCGCGTATTAAGCACTTTTGACAGTCATAAGGACAAAATCTTCTCCAAGTGTGCGCTTGCGTTGTGTGTGTGGCAGGAGGCCTTATGGTAGTTTCATTTTCCAAAGAGCATTGCGAATTTCAAAAGTAAATTTTTTGGTTGTTTTAAAAGATAAACTGTTTTTGTTACTCATACCAGTCCCATGACTTGGAGTTTATTGTTCTTTTCCTAAACTCTGGGCGCCCACAATTTTCCACACAGGCAGTCTAGAGTTGGGTTTTTCGGACAATCAGGTTTAGTAGCTATTTCTGGATTGATGTTTGGAGCTAGAGAGTGCAAGCATTGGAGTTCTCTTTTGAATACTATCCTCTCTATTGGAGATCATAGTTATTTTTTCCGCTGCTATATTGTTTTCCGCTATTATTTATTCTCTCTGATATTCTTGTATCATATTGATATCATTATTGTATATCATTGGATATTGTATTCATTGGAGTTGTATATGATGTTCATTTCTTCCGCTGTGTTGTTATAATTAATGGTGTTATAAGCTCCGGCGCGAGTCAAATTTTAACGGTTGAATCTACGGCATTCGAGTACACGTGAAGTACGGGTGTCAATTTTCGAACGCTGAAATTTGGATCGTGACATTTTGGTCTCAGAGCTGAAGGTTGAAACTTTAGCTTAGGAGTATAACGCATTAAGTAGCTCATTAGAGATAGGGTGAAGTATACCCTAGAATGAGTAATCCCTAAGATAACCGTCCATATGCCTCAGTAAATTCTCTTACTATCAACTGATAGTGAGTATGAGTGCAAGAAGAGAACGAGATAAGGGACAGGGGAATACGACTATAAATGGTCAATACCCTGTAACAACGAGGAAATGATCTTTTCTCTATCAATCTCTTTTGTTTAGCATTTTTCTCAATTCTTCGATGGCTCCTGGTAGATCCAGGAAGAAGATTTAATATATTTGCATAGGATATAAACTCCAAATAGGTCAGAATTGTTTGTTTGGTTGAATTGGCTGCTATGGTTAATAGGTATACTTTAGTTTCTAAACTAAAAGTTTTGAAATTGTATCCATATATCTGTCTATCTTTGGGTCCGGATATGTTCTATGAATGTTTAGTTGCCCTTCGAACTAACCATGCCTTGCATGTTCGTAGACTGGTGAACCCGAGTATCTTGTGAAGTGTTAAATAGATTCGTTCTTGTGTCTATTGTTGATATTCTGATTTGGTAAGCCGAATACAGAAAAGATATCCAGTTTGACCTGGAAGACTGTTTCTCTATCTTTGTTATTTCCGTGCCTGCAAATTTCGAGGACGAAATTTTTTTTAAGGGGGGAACCTGTAACGATCCCGGATTTTTTGATTAATTTTAAATTGATAATCAATTTCATTATTGAATAAAATTTTGAAATAATTGGTAATTAATATAAAATAGTTGCTAAATTATGAATTAATTGAGATTAATTTGTGTATTTGAGATAAATATGTATATAAAGATAAAATTTGAATTTGGATTTAAATTTAAATATTTTAGGAAATGAATATGTATTGGGATTTTTGATATGTTTAACTTTGATGTTAGATAATTAAACTTTAAAAGGAATTGAAATAAAAGAATTAATAGTTAAGCTTTAAAAATAAGAATGGACAATAAATATCTTAAATAAATTATATGGCTATGTAAAAATGAACATATGAAATAATTCTAGAATTCTGTAACTGTAAAAATAAATGTTTATGTTAAAATAGAAGTGAATATACAAGGTAAGATAAAACACAAACAAAACGTACTTACAAAATTCACCAAAAATAAATATAAGGTATAAACTATTTAAATAAATATATAAGAAAATACAAGACAATTTGGATGTAGGATAAAATAAATACTAAAGCTAGAAATATAAGTATATGTATAAGATAAATTTAAAAATATAAAGCAAACAAATTGGCTAAAATTAAACAACATATTAATAATAGGAGTTCATCTAAAATATAAGTAATAGATCAAAACAGAAAAGAAGAAATAAAACTAAGTAATAAGACAGTAAAGATATACTCAACTAAGTATAGGACCAAAGTAAAGAAATATATATATATATACACACAGATATATATATATATATATATATATATATATATATATCTTCAAGTATTCAATGCAGCAAGTTTAAAAATCAAAAGTTTAAGTAATGGATTCAAGTTACTTTGAATCCAAATCTGGAATTTAAATCAGTTTTAAAACTGAGTATGTTTTAAAACAAAGTATTTATGTACATGAGAAAAGACATAAGAAAAAGAAAAAGTGAAATGTCCAAACAAAAAAATAGGAAGTAGGAGACATAAAGTACTCAAGCATTAAATGCTTTCATCTCAACAAATAAACAAAGTCAATTCGAAAAACATTTCAGCCTCCTTATGCAAATTCTCTGATCTGATAAAAAAAGAAATCTTGAATCAGTGAAAACAAGCTGTACACCTTTCTTTCTATATATGTATCTATACTATTCTTGTTTGTTCAACCACTTAGCATTCCAGAAAATTAAACATCATTACTCTACTGACTTAAGCAATCCATTCAACAAAAAAGCAAGTTTTAAAGGAAGATCGAAACTTCCTTTTTTTAAAAACAAAAGCAACTACACATTTTCAAACCAACACAACTCTGTTAAACCCAAGCTCAGGTGAATTCAAACCATGATTTGGAAGGTGGGTAACTTAAATTTTAAAATACTTAAGTATATATGTTGCTTAATTATTGTCTGAGATGTGTATATATATTAATGCATTCCTGTGTATGTATGTTGATGTTTAAATATATGTCTGCCTGTACAAATTGAGTTATCTCTGTTCTGGTTTCTTCCAGACTATATTTGCAAACAAATCCTCATCCCTTGATTTAATAACTGATATGTAACGATCTCGGATTTTACTTGAGTTTAAAATGATAATTAATTTAGTTTTTGAATAAAATCTGTGAAATTTATTGGTAAATGGATTTGAGCATCTCTAAATTCAAATAAAATATATGTATTTTGGAAAGAAACTATGGTTTGAAACTTAAAATAAAATCTTTCCAAAATATTTAAAATAAAAAATAAAATCTTATAAATATTACCATAAGTATGAATATAATAACAAGTTAAAGAAATAAATATTTTGGTTAAGTTAGAAGTAAATATACAAAGTAAAATAAAAGATCTTTAGTACAAAAATACATCATCATGTTAACAAGTCAATACAAAGGAACAAGACAACAATAAACTATGAACATAAGAAAATATTGATATCTTGAGCTTGTAAAAGAAGACAATAAAGAGGACCATTAAGGTTTGTACATGGCTGAAGTAAACAAATCATTCAAAACAAAAGAGGTAAGCATAAAGAAGACAATAAACATATATTCAACTAAAGCAAAGGACTCTAGCAATTAATGTTCGCATTTCTAAGAACATACCCTATCTCTTCAGCTCCATATAAAAAAAGTACCTGCTGTACAAACAAGTAGTAACTTCTCCATAATGCAAGCATTTTCAGCCATGCCTATTGTACAAACAAACATAAATAATATACCCTGCTGTACAAAGATGATATCCACCTGTAAAGTTTCCTTTGATATATATTAGCCTTCTCAGTTCGTTCATCAAGCTGAGTAAACACCATTTCAAAACTTCAACATAAATTACAATTTATATCAATACAAATCTCAAGTCAAAGAATCGAAAGAAGATTTTAGCTTCCAGTTTCAAAGACTGTGTCAAAAGAAAAAAAGCTCTGTCACTTTGTTAAAATATTGTGAGTAACATTTACTTTTAAAAATTTAAAGTATGAATTTGTTGAATATTTACCTATGAATATGTATGTTAGAATACATATTCAATTCTTTGTGTATATCAGAGTAACAGACATAAGATATGCAGACTGCTGTTTTTAATTGTCTCTGTTTGAGTTCATAAGCCAAAAAATTTGATTCAAAGATCTTTTCTTCTCAATCTACTTACTGATTGAACTCGAGATCAAAATGAATTTTGTTTGTTATAGTATATGTTAAAGGGTAAAAATCTATTTAAGCTTAATCAACTTATTTATCTTTCTGGAAATCAAGAAAACCTGAGCCAACTTCAATTTTGTCAAATTTTAAATTTGTTAATTCTCGAATTCGAGTATATAATGTGAATTCTGATGCCTTAACTTGATTTTTAAAGCAAGGATTATAATTTTTAGACCAAGAATTCAAGAGCAGTTCAATGATAATCAAAATTGGCATTTTGACCCATTTCTGGCGACGCGTTGAACTGGAGGGGTCGGGGTTGCTCGTGGTGATGGACGAGCCTACGGTGGTGGTAGGAAAAATGATCGGAACCAGTATCAACCCCTGTGGCGGCAGCGGCGTTCATTTTTATTTTGTAAACCTAATTTTTAGATGGTCGAACTTTTGATCGCCGCGGTCTCAATTCAGCGTCGAGTGGCGCATGGCTTTGGGGGACGATGGCTCGGAGGTTGACGAAGCCATAACTGGATGTTCGAGTCTACTAGTGGTCTAGGCGTCGATTTTGAGGGATGACAGGTTCGAGGTGGATGTCCTGTAGTTGTTCCAGGTTTGGAATGAAGGCCTCGAATTCATTTCGAGATGAAGAGGGGGCTTCAGTTGGTCAGAGATTGATCTAGAGGCAATCGACAGTTTGCTCAACGTAGTGGCGATGACCGGAGCGTCGCTGGCCAGTGGTGCACGTGCACCGTGCAGTTTGAAATTCCGAGGAACTTTGTTTGTGTAGTGGAGTTGGTCTCGAGGTTGACTATAGTTATTCGAGTACTTGACTCGAAGCACGTTCGAATTTGACTCGAAGCAAATGAGAATTGACTCGGGTTGATTTCTTGATTTCAGGTTTTACAGGAAACCTGTTATCCTGTTTTAAAATTTTAAAATAGAATCTAAAAGCTAAGCTTAATTGAAAAGCAAAGTAAAACCAAAAGTGGAATCTGAGTTTAAAACTGGATTAAAGTCTAGATTTTGAAATTAAACAAAGTTTTATAAATTAAATATTTAAATAAGTTTAAATGTTAAAGATATTCTTTTAATTATGTGAATCATAAAAGAAATTGATTTTAACTCTTTAAATTGCTCTTGTAATAATAGTATTATCTTAACATGTAAACTCAAAGGTTGTAAGAACTAGTTTTAAACTTTGTTAAAAACAAATTGTAGTTCATTTAAATTTTGGAATTTAAATGGAATTTAAAAAGCAAATTTTAAAATCAATGTTTCAGCATGTTTGTAAGTGGTAATTAATCATAATAAGAATGAGTTCCATCTTATGTTAATGAAGACTTAATTATGGTAATTCATAAATCATTAAGCTGATTAAAACGAAAATTTATCTATTCATTTAATTAATAATTTGGATTAATTAATTTAATAATTAAAAGTTTAAATCAATTAATTGGGATTTGAGATAATTAAATTAGAATAAATAAATTGGTAATTAAGGATCATTGATTAAATAAGATTTGAATTTTTAATTAATGATTAGTAATTAATATTTTAATTAATTAAGGAGTAATTAATTAGTTATTGTAATCAATTAAGGAAAATCACTTAAGGATTAATTATTAACTAAGAGTTAATTAATAATTAATTAAAGGATAGTTTATTAAATGTTTTGTAATTAATTGATTATTAATTTACCATGACCAGCAAATTTATTCATAGAACTTAATCTGATTTAAACCCATCATATAATTAAATTGACCCTATTTATGGGTGTTTGGATTATATTGGATGTTGAATTGTTTGATATCCCTGATATGTGATGCTTTGTGATATATCTTGATTTATATTATGATCTGTAATGTAATTAATTATCTGTGATGTAATTCATTACCTGTGATATATATATATCTGTGATCTGTGAATGTGGATAAGCGTTATAGTTTATATCGCTTATCTGATATATTGTTGTATTTGATCTATCATGATTGAACGATGTTGCACTATTGTGTAAAACCCTGGACCATACAATGCACATAGGAATATGGATTTCACGAGGAAATCGGTTAAGTCACAAATTTTTGAAAATAGTTTTAAAATTTGAATTTTAAATTCAAATGAGTTGGAAATGGATTGGGTTTAAAGTGAAAAGCTTTTGAAAAGCTGTTTTAAAAATGTAAGTTATTTTCAATAACTTAATAAAGATTTGAAAATTTGAATAATTTAATTTAAACTGGAATTCAATATCTGAAATTGAATCCTATATTGGTATATGATTTAAAAAGAATTATACAAGTTTATACAGGTTTTAAACCATTTTTAAAGTGTTGTTTTTGGGAATTTGAACTAACCCAAAGATTTTAACTTGTATAAAAGATCGGATATTTCCGAAACGAAAACTATTTGTTTCAAATAATAATAGGTTTCATTTAAAGAAAGGATTTCCAAATTGTGTTAAAAGATTTCAAGTTTGAAATTGAATTGAATTGTTTTAAAAGCTATAAAATGAGTCTTTGATTCAAAGATTGAATGAGTTAGTCCAACTTAAAATGATATTTTGAAAGGCTATGAATGAATCTTTGGAAACGAATTTTGAAGGATATAAGTTAAATCTTGATTTAAAGTTTTAACGAGTTAATTAAAATGGAAATTGTTTTGAAATCCGTAAATAGATCTTTGTGAATGGGGTGAACTTTGTGAATTGAATCTTTTGTTTAAAAGATTAAAAGTGTGGAAATAGTTTAAACCATTGAAGGTTGTTGAAATGAATCTTTTTGTTTAAAAGATTGGAAATGGTAATTTGTTTTAACCATTTGAATGAAAGGTTTTGGGCTTTAAGCTGTGATTTAACTGAGACCCCAGTATTCATATGATTTTAAATATTGCGCCATTATTCGGATTAGCCGGGGAAGGACCTTTGTGTCATATAACCCATTCCGAATAATGATACGTCGTTATGGATAGCATATGAAGACCGGTGGTGAAGACCGTGTATTTTCGAGAACGAAAGGATAACTCATTGATTGTCTCTGCACCGAGTCACGCCGGTATAGAGATTCCCTAATTGATGGGAAGTCCGATCGGGATTGTGAATACCCGGATTTGAAGGGGCTTCTTTGGAAGTGCCTTCGGTTCTGTTCGAAACCAGAACAGACTTGTATAGATTGTATGTCTGACATTACATTTTGAGATATAAAGCAGATTTCTTTCAAATACATTTCTGTTGGTCGTGGAGAATTTATTCTCTTAGCTTAACACACTTCTCTAAGACGTACGAGCTCAGAGGTTATGTAGTTGAAGGTTATCAGCGATATACTCCCAATTTGGTAATGTGGCATGCTGAGTGCCGCTGATTATTTGTTGATCAAAGCGTGGCTTTTGTGAAAAGCGTAGCTTTGTGGACGAGACTTCGTCGAACCTCACAACCCGGTTATGGTCGAAACAGGAATCGTAGGAGCAAGGTTATTTGAGGGTAGCGCCCTCTAAGGGTATGGCATTTCCTTTTGGATTATAAGTGGTATCATGGTATGGAGCCCAGATACTTAATTCCGTGGTTGCTGCAAATTTACTGCTTTGTGGTTGTTGGTTGTGAGCATCCTCGGATAAAGGTCACAAATGACCGGGGGATGGCAAGCTCGTGTCAGTAGCTAACTATTCAGAGGTAACCCAGCCTTGTCTAGCAGAGATCCGATTAGGATCCAGGGACGTCCCTCAGAGGCGTTCCATTTTACTTGGAAAGTTCCTTTGCCCGACCATTTGTTGGAAATCCAAACAAAACAATACGAGCCCTGTACGGTTTTAATTGTAGAACCTGCCATTTAAAATGGTAGCTATAGTAGGCATAATATAATAGTACCTATGCTGGCCAAGATTTATATTATACTTTCGAAATGGTTTTCCACACTTTGCTATTATAGTAATAATATCAAGAAATTCTCTCGTATCAAGCATGTTTGACTATCATAAGGAGAAATCTCCTCCAAGTCTGTGTTTGCATTATGTGTGTGGCAGGAGGCCTTATAGTAGTTTCATTTTCTAAAAGCATTGCGGATCTATTTTAAAATATTTCTTTGTTTGTTTTTTTACAGATAAACTATTTTTGTTACTCATACCAGTCCCACGACTGACCTGGAGTTTATTGTTTCTTTCCTAAACTCTGGGTGCTCACTATTTTCCACACGGCAATCTAGAGTTCGGTTTTTCAGATAGTCAGGTTTAGTAGATTATCTAGAGCTAGTTCAGTCTTTGGTTGCGGACAAAACTTGCTTGTCTTAGTGCATCGTAATGTTGGTTTGAGCTGCTGCTGGAGTTCTTTCTCGAAGACTCTGTTGGGGATTTTGTCCGCTGCTGGTGTTATCTATTTTTCCTTTCTGCTGCTATTTCATTGTATCATATCTCTGATGTATAATGATATCTATTGTATCATCTATTATATCAGATATTGTATCAATGCTGTATATCAATGCATTATTCTTTTTCTTCCGCTGTGTTGTTTAATTGTGTTATAAGCTCCGGCGCACCAGGTTCGACGTTTGGATCTACGGCATCTGAATATGACTGTTGTATTCGGTGCCGATTTTCGAAGGTCGAGTCAGGATCGTTACAATTGGTATCAGAGCTGAGGGTTAAAACTTTAGCTCAGGAGTATAATACATTAAGTAGCTCATTAAAGGTAGGGTGAAGTAAACCCTAGAATGAGTATATCCCTAAGATATCTGACGCAGCGGATTATAACGAAACGATATGAATCGATGAAAGTAGCAATCGGTGGATTGATGAATACCAAAATGCCCAAATTCGTTGATCCGAAGATACCGAATTCTAGCTATCTCTAACACGTTGATCGCGCACGATACCGTGAAAGAAGATCTTCAATTCTTCAAGCGTTGATCAAGCGCACTTGATTCCGCGAATCGGCTTCAACAATCGTTGATTCGAGCGCACTCGAATAACCGAAAGTGGAGATAGGAGATTACACTCAACTACCAATTTAAGATGAAAGCACACAGCAATCAACAAGAAATTTTATTTGAAAATCGACCCCCAAAAAGTTACAACTCACTCGCTATTTATAGTGTTTACACCCTGACCCTTAAGCCGTATACGACTTACGACCCACCTTAAGTCGGCACTGACTTAACACTAAGCGACTCAACCCCTTTACAACAGAACACAATGCAAACGACTTAGGTAAGGTCGTTACCGACCTAACATACCACAACATTCACGACTCACAGCCACTACATCACAACAGCGACTCACCCGCCTTAACATACATCGGCAGCGACTCAACAGATACACACGACTCACGACTCATTGTTACAACACAATACATATATTACTACACTTGGGTCGTATATGACCTACGACTCATGACTTAAGAAAATACAAACAGAGTATACGACACAACATTACAGACGACATTCGACTCAACAAAACAACACAGGGTACACGACATACGACTCAATATGTCATGCGACTGATAGAAGATGGCGACTCAACACTTCAACGACTTATCATAAGTCGTAACTCGTGGCATTTTGAAAGTGCGACATCTTCCCTCGACTCAACTAAGTCGTAACCCGTTTCTTTCTTAAGGCTTTCAACTACTGGACTTCCCTCTGCTTCTTGATGAGTCGTGAACGACTTATAGTTGATCAACCCTGAACGACTCAGGCTCCCATTAAGTCGTAACATTTTCCCCTGATCTTTGTTAAGTCCTGGACGACTTAACACTTCCTCATTAACTCGCAGCTCCTCTTTATGTAGTTCCTTCGGTCGTGGACGATCTATTGTCTCCAGCTTAAGCCATGGACGACTTAGCTTCCTCTTGAGTCGCTTACGACTTATCACTTGCCTTTCTCTTGAGTCGCTTATGACATCTCTGGCCTGAGCTACATCATCCTCCCCTGGGTGAGAAAAATTCGTCCTCGAATTTGTAAATTCTTCCACATCAGATTGTCCATCTCCATAATATGGCACAAGATGCTTAACATTGAATACGTCAGAAGTGTATACATCCTCCGGCAGCTTCAACTTATAAGCATTCTCATTGATCCGTTTCACAACTTCTACTGGACCAATTTTTCTGGCTTTCAACTTGTTATAAGCGCCTACTGGAAAACGATCCTTTGTTAACACAGCATACACCAAATCTTCTTCGTTAAATTCGACATTTCATCGCTTCAAGTCTGCAGTCTGTTTATACTTCTCATTTGCTTTCTCCAATCGTTTCTGAACGATTTTATGACATTCCATCAAACCTTCAACAAAATCAGCAACTCGTTTAACCGCCCCTTCGGCTGTGGCACTACTGCTAAATCCAACGGTCCCCTGGGTAGATTTGAATATACAATCTGAAATGGACTGAATCCCGTACTACGATTCACTGCATGATTATGAGCAAACTCCGCCTGGCATAACTTCAGGTCCCAACTCTTCAGATTGTCCTTCACAAGACATCGCAATAAATTTCCCAACGATCTGTTAACAACTTCTGTCTGGCCATCAGTTTGCGGATGATAAGCACTACTAAATTTCAGCTTTGTTCCCACCATCTTCCACAAACTTAGCCAAAAGTGACTCAAAAATCTGGTATCCCTGTCTGAAACAATAGACTCTGGCAACCCATGTAAACGGTAAATTTCTTTAAAGAATAACTGAGCAACACGAACAACATCTGTCGTCTTCTTACAAGCAATAAAATGCGCCATTTTCGAAAATCTGTCCACCACAACAAATATAGAATCATTCCCCCTTTGAGTTCTAGGAAAACCCAAAACAAAATCAATGTTGATATCAACCCACGGTTTAGTTGGTACAGGTAACGGCATATACAATCCTGCATTTGTCGCTGTTCCCTTTGAAATCTGACATATATGACATCTCTCCACAAATCTTTCAACTCCCTTCCTCATCGACGGCCAAAAGTAAGAATGAGAAATCAAATGCAATGTACGATCACGGCCCACATGTCCTTCCTTGTGCAATTCCTTGATAATCTTCATTCTCAAACTGCTCTCTGGAATACATAATCGATTTCCTTTAAACAAGAATCCATCAACCATCATAAATTCATCAGTATTCCCATCCTTAACTTTCTCAACGAACTTTACAAAGTAAGGATCTTCGTCAATCAACTCTGGCAATAATTCAAACCCTATCACCTCAACTTTCATTGTAGTCAACAAATGGCTCCTCCTACTCAAAGCATCAGCCACACGATTCGTTACCCCAGATTCGTGCTTCACAACAAAAGTAAACTGCTGCAAATAAGCAATCCATGATGCATGTCTCGCTGAAATTTTATCCTGTCCTTGCAAATGTTTCAACGCCTCATGATCAATGTAGAGAACAAACTCTTTCTGAAATAGATAATGCCTCCAATGTTTAACAGCTTGCACAACAGCATAAAACTCAACATCGTACGTACTATATCTCATCTTTGCTCCTGATAATTTCTCACTGAAATATGCAATAGGTCTTCCACACTGACTCAACACTCCTCCAATCCCAACCTTTGATGCATCAGTATGTAGCTCAAACAACAACTGAAAATATGGTAATACAAGAATTGGTGCTGTCGTCAAAAGTTCTTTGATTCGTTCAAAAGCAACCCTTGCTTCTTCTGACCAAGAAAACTGCTTTCCTTTCATACAATCGGTAACTGGTGCCATCACGCTACTGAAGTGTGGAATAAACCTTCGGTAGAATGATGCCAATCCATGAAAACTTCTAACTTCAGTGATAGTTCTCGGCTGCGGCCAATTTCTAATAGCTTCAACTTTACTCCGGTCCACCTGGATTCCCTTCTCAGATACAACATATCCCAAAAATAACACACTTCGAGTCATGAACACACATTTCTTCGTAGCTGCATAAAATTGTTCCTCATGAAGAATAATTAACACTTTTCTCAAATGCTCTACATGCTCCTCTGTGCTCGCACTATAAATCAGAATATCATCAAAGTAAACTACAACAAACTTCCCAATGTACGGTCTGAAAATTTGATTCATCACCCTCATGAATGTACTTGGTGCATTTGATAGACCAAACGGCATAACCAACCATTCATATAAACCCTCCCTCGTCTTGAATGCGGTCTTCCATTCGTCTCCCGGTCTAATTCGAATCTGATGATAACCACTCTTCAAATCAATCTTCGAAAAGATAGTAGCCCCACTCAACTGATCTAGCAAGTCATCCAACCTTGGCATAGGAAACCTGTAACGAACAGTAATCTTGTTCAAAGCTCTACTATCGTTACACATTCTCCATGTTCCATCCTTCTTTGGCACCAACAATGCTGGCACTGCACAAGGACTCAAGCTTTCCTGAACACGTCCCTGCTCTAACAACTCTTCCACTTGCCTCCTCAACTCTTCATGTTCCTTCGGACTCATTCGATAATGTGGTCTATGCGGTAATACTGCTCCCGGAACAAGATCGATTTGATGTTGAATGTCTCTCAGTGGCGGTAACTCCTTAGGTAACTCTTCTGGAAATACATCTTCAAATTCTTTCAAAACTGGCTTCGCTTCTTCTGGAATCTCAACCTCTTCATGACTCTCTCGTCCAATCAACAGATAGACTTCAGGCTCCTCTTCAACTTCTTTAACAAACTCCTTCAAAGATAGCAAAGTTTTCAGCTCTTCAATCTCCTCCAACTTGCTTTCCTTCTGTTGCTGCTTCTTGGGAACTAAAGTGATTTTAGTACCTTCGAACATGAAACTATAGCTATTAGCACGACCATCATGTTGTACTGCTCTATCAAACTGCCATTGCCTGCCCAACAACAGATGACGCACATCCATGTCTACAACGTCACACCAAATTTCATCTTTGTACTTCTTCCCAATAGAAAAATTCACACAAGCCCTTCGACACACCTTCACTTCACCTCCCTTCCTTAACCATGCTAGCTTGTACGGTTTAGGATGCTTCTCAGTTTTCAAGTTCAACTTCCTTACTGCTTCTGTAGAGATAATATTATCACAGCTTCCAGCATCAATAACGAATTTGCAAACTTTCCCTAGAATAGTGCATGTCAACTGAAAAATATTGCTTCTCAACCAACTAGAATCTTCCTCTTGCTTTGGTGTAAAACATGACCTCCTCATCATAACATTACAACCTTCATCCCCAGTCAATAAGTCTTCCTCCTCAACATAAGGTGCATTTGAACATTCTGCCTCCTCACCATCATCCTCAATCTCAGCAACCATTGCTCTCTTCTTCGGCTTCGGACATTCATTACTTTTGTGACCCAACTCCTGGCAATTATAACACTTGAAACCACTGTTAACCTTTGCCTTCTCACCCTCCTTCACTACTGGCTTACAGACAGGTTTAGAAACATTAGAACTCCCACTAGCCCCCTTCACTTGATTATTGGAATTAGTAAACACACCACCTCCACACCTTCCTTGCTTCTCCCAAGCCAACGCTTTCTGATGTGCTTCTGCAACAGATCTTGGATCAAACATATTAACCATATCCTGGATCTGCATTCGAAACCTCCAATAAATCTAGCAGTTAGCTGTTCTTCTGTCTCCATAATATCATTTCTGGCAATGAGTTGACATTCATCTTCATAATCATTAACTGTCTTCGTCCCTTGCCTCAGATTCTGCAATCTCTGGTACATGAGTGATTGATAGTTGTAAGGTAAAAATGTAGCTCGCATCAACTTCTTCATCTTCTCCCAAGACTCAATCTTTGACTTCCCGATTCTCTCCCTTGTAAGTTTAGTTTGCTGCCACCATGCCAAAGCTCTCCCCCTCAACCTAGTAGCAACCAACTTCACTCTTCTATGCTCAGGAACCTCCTTGAAATCAAAGATCTCTTCAACATTTGACACCCAATCAAGAAATTCTTCAGCTACCATTCCACCCTTGAACTCTGGAATTTCCATCTTCATACCCGATTCCCATCGACAATCATCTTCAACATTTCGACAAGAATTTCGAACTTGGTCTCGATCTCGATAATGAATGCTAGCTCTATCACCCTCTTCATCAAAATCAAAAGTATGCCTACATCGATCTCGACCATTATCATCCCTTCGTTCATGCATGCTTCTTCGACTTTGTCTCTCTTCATCTCTACATGCCTCATTCTCAAATTCTCGTGAAATTCTTCTTTCTTCATGTCCATAGTCATGATGATCTCTCCGTGATGAAATTGATGTTTCTCTTCTATCTCTAAAAGAATGCGGTGATACCCTCCTCGCTTCCGTAACCGATGGCGAAACTCGGTTTCCTCCATGGTTCGAGTTTGGTGATCTCCTCCTTTGGGTTTGATTCAAGTCATTCATTAACTTCTCTAATTTTCCAATGCCTTCATCAAATTTCTCATTAATACGTTGTTCCATAAGCTCGGCTTCTTCTCTTCGATACAATGCTTCAACATTTTGATGATGGTTAGCTCTCCTTGGCGGCATGATTGGAAACTCTTCACAAACACTTCAAAACTTCTCAAATACTTCAACAAATCAAACACAAAACTTCAACACAAGACCAACAAGTCACGGCCTTCAAACACTTCACGGCTTAACTTGGCTCGGCTCAAGGTCTTCAAGCAACTTCAAATTCAAACTCTTCTCCAATTCTAGATCCAAAATGAAATGGATCAAAATCTTCAAACTCGTTGCAACTCCAAAATGAACACGATAAACTCCAACTTCAAACTTCAACTTCAAAATTGGCTCCAAGTCTCGGCTTAGCTATGATTGGCTAAGTCTAGCTCTAATACCAAAACTGACGCAGCGGATTATAACGAAACGATATGAATCGATGAAAGTAGCAATCGGTGGATTGATGAATACCAAAATGCCCAAATTCGTTGATCCGAAGATACCGAATTCTAGCTATCTCTAACACGTTGATCGCGCACGATACCGTGAAAGAAGATCTTCAATTCTTCAAGCGTTGATCAAGCGCACTTGATTCCGCGAATCGGCTTCAACAATCGTTGATTCGAGCGCACTCGAATAACCGAAAGTGGAGATAGGAGATTACACTCAACTACCAATTTAAGATGAAAGCACACAACAATCAACAAGAAATTTTATTCGAAAATCAACCCCCAAAAAGTTACAACTCACTCGCTATTTATAGTGTTTACACCCTGACCCTTAAGCCGTATACGACTTACGACCTACCTTAAGTCGGCACCGACTTAACACAAACTGACTCAACCCCTTTACAACAGAACACAATGCAAACGACTTAGGCAAAGTCATTACCGACCTAACATACCACAACATTCACGACTCACAGCCACTACATCACAACAGCGACTCACCCGCCTTAACATACATCGGCAGCGACTCAACAGATACAAACGACTCACGACTCATTGTTACAACACAATACATATATTACTACACTTAGGTCGTATACGACCTACGACTCATGACTTAAGAAAATACAAACAGTACACGACACAACATTACAGACGACATTCGACTCAACAAAACAACACAGGGTACATGACATACGACTCAATATGTCATGCGACTGATAGAAGATGGCGACTCAACACTTCAACGACTTATCATAAGTCGTAACTCGTGGCATTTTGAAAGCGCGACATCTTCCCTCGACTCAACTAAGTCGTAACCCGTTTCTTTCTTAAGGCTTTCAACTACTGGACTTCCCTCTGCTTCTTGATGAGTCGTGAACGACTTATAGCTGATCAACCCTGAACGACTCAGGCTCCCATTAAGTCGTAACATTTTCCCCTGATCTTTGTTAAGTCGTGGACGACTTAACACTTCCTCATTAACTCGCAGCTCCTCTTTATGTAGTTCCTTCGGTCGTGGACGATCTATCGTCTCCAGCTTAAGCCGTGGACGACTTAGCTTCCTCTTGAGTCGCTTATGACTTATCACTTGCCTTTCTCTTGAGTCGCGTATGACATCTCTGGCCTGAGCTGCATCAATATCCGTTCGAATGCCTAAGTAAATTCTCTTACTATCCACTGATAGTGAGTAGAGTGCCAGAAGAGGACGAGATAGAGGACAAGGGAATATGATTATAAATGGTCAATACCCTGTGAAAGTGGAAACAATTTTCTTCTCAATCTCCTTTGATTCGTCTTTCCAAATTCTTTTGATTGCTTCGTGACAGCTACAAGGAGAAGTTTCGGTGTGATGGTGGCCCTATGAATCGTTGTAGAAAATCCTTACTTCTTATCTTCATCGGTTTCCTATCAATTTCTCGATTTAAACTTTAATGAATTTGAAATATTGGAATTGGAAATTTTAAATGAATTGGAAATTTTAATTTGAGTTAAATTTATTAATAGAATACGAAGGATAAATTGAATCGAATCGATAAAACGATATCGTTTAAAACCGAATTAGAAATTCTATTGTAATTTATTGTGAATATCGAAGTCCGAAGAGGGACAAATTGGTATATATTTTGAGGTATTCCGACTTGAATTTGGAATCCATAACGTGTGTTTGAGAATTATGGTAGATCGAATCCATTTATCTATTGTTTGGGTCTCGATATATTCTACTAATGATTAGTTATCCCTACGAACTAATCAGTGGCTTGCATATTTCGTACATTTGATGACCCGAGTATCCTGTATAGTATCAAATAAGTCTGTTCTCATATTGATGATATTATGATTTGGTAAGCTAAATGCAGAATAAATATCCAGTTTGATTTGGAAAGACGTTTCATCTATCTTTCATCTGTCTCTATGTTATTTTCATGCCTGTAAATTTCGGGGACGAAGTTTCTTAAGGGGGAAATCTGTAACGATCTCGGATTTTAATTGAGTTTAAAATGATAATTAACTTAATTTTTGAATAAAATTTGCGAAATTTATTGGTAAATTGATTTGAGCATATCTAAATTCAAATATAAATATGTGTATTTTGGAAAGAAACTATGGTTTGAAACTTAAAATAAAATCTTTCGAAAATATTTAAAATAAAAAAAATAAAATTTTACAAATATTACCATAAGCATGAAAATACTAACAAGTAAAAGAAATAAATATTTTGGTTAAATTAGAAGTAAATATACAAAGTAAAATAAAAGATCTTTAGTACAAAAATACATCATCATGTTAACAAGTCTATACAAAGGAACAAGACAGCAATAAACTATGAAAAAAAGAAAATATAGATATCTTGAGCTTGTAAAGAAGACAATAAAGAGTACAACTAAGGTTTGTACATGGCTGAAGTAAACAAATCATTCAAAACCAAAGAGATAAGCACAAAGAAGACAATAAACATATATTCAACAAAAGCAAAGGACTCTAGCAATTAATGTTCGCATTTCTAAGAACATACCCTATCTCTTCAGCTCCATATAGAAAAAGTACCTGCTGTACAAACAAATAGTAACTTCTCCATAATGCAATCATTTTCAGCCGTGCCTATTGTACAAACAAACATAAACAATATACCCTGCTCTACAAAGATGATATCAACCTGTAAAGTTTTCTTTGATATATATCATCCTTCTCAGTTCGTTCATCAAGCTGAGTAAACACCGTTTCAAAACTTCAACATAAATTACAATTTATATCAATACAAATCTCAAGCCAGAGAATCGAAAGAAGATTTTAGCTTCCAGTTTCAAAGACCGTGTCAAAAGAAAAAAAGCTCTGTCACTTTGCTAAAATACTGTGAGTAACATTTACTTTTAAAGATTCAAAGTATGAATTTGTTGAATATTTACCTGTGAATATGTATGTTAGAATACATATTCAATTCTCTGTATATATTTGAGTAACAGATATAAGATGTGCAGACTGCTGTTTTTAATTGTCTCTGTTCGAGTTCATAAGCCAATTTTTTTGATTCAAAGATCTTTTCTTCTCAATCTACCTACTGATTGAACTCGAGATCAAAACGAATGTTGTTTGTTATATTATATGTTAAACAGTAAAAATCTATTTAAGCTTAATCAACTTATTTATCTTTCTAGAAATCAAGAAAACCTGAGCCAACTTCAATTTTGTCAAATTTTAAATTTTTTAATTCTCGAATTTGAGTATATAATCTAAATTATGATGCCTTAACATGATTTTTAAAGCAAGGATTATAATTTTTAGACCAAGAATTCAAGAGCAGTTCAATGATAATCGAAATTGGCATTTTGACCCATTTTCGACGACGCGTTGAACTTGAGGGGTCGGGGTTGCTCGTGGTGATGGACGAGCCTAGGTGGTGGTAGGAAAAATGATCGGAGGCAGTATCAAACCCTGTGGCGGCAGCGGCGTTCGTTTTTATTTTGTAAACCTAATTTTTAGGTGGTCAAACTTTTGACCGCCGCGGTCTCAATTCAGCGTCGAGTAGCGCGTGGCTTTGCCGGACGATGGCTCGGAGGTTGACGAAGCCATAGCTGGATGTTCGAGTCGACTGGTGGTTTAGGCGGCGAGTTTGAGGAATCACAGGTTCCGAGGTGGAGGTCCTGTAGTTGTTCCAGGTTTGGAATGAAGGCCTCGAATTTGTTTCGAGATGAAGAGGGGGCTTCAGTTGGTCAGAGATTGATCTGGAGGCAGTCGACGGTTTGCTCAATGTAGTGGCGATGACCGGAGCATCGCTGGCCAGTGGTGCACATGCACCGTGCAGTTTGAAATTCTGAGGAACTTTGTTTGTGCAGTGGAGTTGGTCTCGGGGTAGACTCGAGTTATTCGAGTACTTGACTCGAAGCACGTTCGAATTTGACTCGAAGCAAATGAGAATTGCCTCGGGTTGATTTCTTGATTTCAGGTTTTACAGGAAACCTATCATCCTGTTTTAAAATTTTAAAATAGAATCTAAAAGCTAAGTTTAATTGAAAAGCAAAGTAAAACCAAAAGTGGAATCTGAGTTTAAAAATGGATTAAAGTCTAGATTTTGAAATTAAACAAATTTTTATAAATTAAATATTTAAATAAGTTTAAATGTTAAAGATATTCTTTTAATTATGTGAATCTTAAAGGAAATTGATTTTAACTCTTTAAATTGCTCTTGTAATAAAAGTATTATCTTAACATGTAAACGCAAAGGTTTTAAGAACTAGTTTTAACTTTGTTAAAAACAAATTGTTGTTCATTTTTAATTTTGGAACAGAACAACAATACTGAAGATTGATAAACAAATGGAAAAAGCAATAGTAGAGCTGAAGATGCCTAGTTGTTTCAAACATCAGTATTATATGCTGTATGATATTTTAAACAGTAAAGTTAACAGTGTTTTTAATATTTGATGCTAAGTGTACTAAATATAAATGGTTGTTTTTTTCCAAAACAGGTATTTTGAATAGACTAAGTTTGGTCATAATACAACCATAATGCTGTAAATGCAGCCGTGATGCTGTTGGTTAACATAAAAAAGCAGTTGAAGCAACAACTTAATTATAAGTTTTAGCATTTAAATAAACAAAGGCTTAGTAAAAGTTTGACGGTACGATGAGCACAAAAACTTATATGCTCTAAAACCTAGCACTGATGCGCACTTGAAATTTAGCGCTTTAAAAGTTATCATACAGTTGTAAAGCCCTATGCTTGTGGAAACTAATAGTGAATACAAATTTTGCACATTAATGTGTCTGAAAATGGATTCATATATAAAAATAATAATCATCTATTAATCTTTACAATTGAAATTGTGCATTTATGTATCCAAACCAAATAGGCATGAGTATGTAAAGTCTGAAAACTGGCTTTCATATACGGACCAAACTTCATTTATTCAAGAAGATGATATGTATTGAAATTAACTATGTATATGCTTTTTGAGAACTCGTACAGCGATATTTGAAACTAAGTGCATCCATACATGAATTCTCATATATCTAAAATCTGTTATATTTAAAAAAGTCAATGTATGTGTATGTTCTGAAAATTAGTATAATCATAGATTGAAACACAGGATTTTGATATGAAGGCCGGTCATTTGTCAAATCAAATTCCATTGAAATTATTTTTGTTTTAGACCTGAAAGTTCTTGACTTTGGGATTACTAAATAAATTGGAAGTTGTCAAAATTAATTTTCGGAATCAAATCAAATTCATGGAAACACGAAGTTCTTCTGAAAAATCATTCATATGAAGAACTCGATATATTCAAAACTGGTGTTTGTATGAAACCCATACGTACATCTAGAATTTTTTGTTTTTCCAAGATTGGTGTTGATTTGAAAATTCATAAATATACATTTTAAACAGTTCAAAATCCATATTTTCAAAACTTTAATACTCAAAATTGGTGTATATTTTAGAAATCCGATGCATGCCTAAAAAGTGATGTAGATTAATATCCAAAATCAAAAATTAATTGGTGAAACTACAAACGAAAATCAATTTTAAATAGACCCGAAGTACATTAAGTGACAAAATTATTTAAATAAGAGAGGATTGTATCATTATAGGATCTAAAGCAGACAAAAATTTATTCATGAATGGGTTACGTAGAAATCATACCAAATTTGTAAGAAAGTAAAACCAATTGTTATCACAGTTCCTCCTTTCTTTTTTTGTACAGGCTTTAAATTAAATATCCATGATTTTATATGTAAAACGTTTGGAAAAAAACCAAATAAATCATTTTGCAAACCTAAAAGGAATCAAGCATGAACTAAGCATATAGTAAAATAAGATGGAACTTCAGATTGAACATAATTCAATTTGCTCATTTACCTCTTGTGATGGGTTGTTCCTATCCATTTTATTCCCAAATTGGACTTAGAAATCCAAAGGGTATCAGTGTCCATGGTGTTGTCAAATGCCATGATTCCTGCAAAATTAGTATAGTTCAAATTAGTCACTAGATACGCAGAACAACAAAACGAAAGATTGCTAAACAAATGGAAAAAGCAACAGCAGAGCTGAAGATGCCTAGTTGTTACAGACATCAGTATTATATGCTGTATGATATTTTAAACAATAAAGTTAACATTATTTCTAATATTTGATGCTAAGTCTACTTAATATTAATGGTTGGTTTTTTTTCAAAAACATGTATTTTGAATAGACTAAGTTTGGCCATAATACAACCATAATGCTGTAAATGAAGCCATAATGTTGTTGGTTAACATAAAAAGCATTTGAAGCAACAACTTAATTCTAAGTTTTAGCATTTAAATAAACAAAGGCTTACTAAAAGTTTCATAGTACGATGAACACCAAAACTTATATGCTCTAAACGAAAGACAGCGGTACAAAGTGGAGGGGAAATGAATCAGATATCAGTTTATACCGTCGCAAAGAAGGAAATAAAAGTGGATTACTTTTGTTAAGCATATGCTAAAGCCATGTTTAAATATATTAGCATATGTTTTTCTAAATCATGAATATCAAATTGATATTTCAAATAGAGCAAGTGATTAGTTATAACTTGTAACGACCCGCAAATCCGTACCCCTTGAGTCAACACTATTCTACAACAATCAACTCAAGTTACACAGAAATACGAATCATTTGGGTTTAAGAAGAAGAGGTAGAAGAAGAGAAAACAAAATCAACATCAGAATCTAACTATCGCAGCGGAATAAAATATAACAGATAATAAATAATCTTTACTCAAAATCAAATATATCAGTTTACATATATTACATCATCAGAGTACATCAGTCACATCTCACATCAATAACATACAATGGGTACACAACAACTCAATCACAGCGGCATATATATAAAACAAGTACGACTATACGTATCGTCATCCAGCTCGTCTCCTGAGCTCCACAGCATCATATCCTGTATCCTATAATACTCGATCTGACCCGAGCATTATAGTTAAATAACACCCGAGTCAGTCCGGAATACCAGCGTGAGGAAATCACACCCACTTGATTATTAAAGTTTCAAAAATCCTTTGAAAACAAAAGCATCTCGTAAGACCACGCCACAAATAAACATGTCGGGTTTTTACCTTACGATAGCTAAAACAATTTTTATAGAAATCCTCTGATATTATAATAGGGTCTATATACAAATACTTATAAAATAGCCGAAATTGTTACATTCATTAAATTCCAGCTACTAGCCACAGAGTGGGTAATACAAATAAAACTCATACAAGGCTTGTAGGGAGAATGGATTTCCAACTAATGACTAGGCACTGGGGTACCACCTGTCACAGTACGGGGCCTAGATCACCGTACCGAGGATTACTCCCTTCATCCCTTGCAACACAAGGCCGAAACCATTCCTTACTGAACAGTCCCGAACAAGATAAACCCTGTGGTCGGCGCGACCAACCACCCACTAAGCCGAAATATATAAGGGACATCTAGACAGGGGAATTATCTTGTCCTGCTTGGGCATGACCCACCTAACCTTGCTGCATATCCCCTGATTTTCAGTCATTCCCATTTGATGAGGCTTGAGGCTAAGCGTTACCTTTTAGAACGTTTCACTTAGAATGCCCATCGTCCACCTGACGATGTTTCTCAAGCATTCATCCATACAAGTCCGTCCCGGGTTCGAACGGAACCGAAGGCACTATTCCTACTACATCCATTTTGGAAATATCCTCAGGATTAGTAGCGACTAGCCCTTGCACTTCATTGCTCCATCTTCGAATCCAAAATCGTTTTTTCGCGAAACGTACAAACCGGATCGAAGTGGTTTTCGAGAAATAAATCTCGATCCCGGTCTCTTCGAAACGATCAACGCATTTGTCCAATATTGATAGTCGGTTATTTAACTATCAATTAATATTCACAAACAACCATCAACCAATAAATAATTTCCCAAATTATTTATTTATCTCAAAATATCCTCAAAGATATAATTCTATTTTCAATCCCTTGGAAAACAGTTTCAAAACCATCTTCCTTTCAGATAAAACTTTCCCAAATATTTTATATCTCCTCTGAAATTACCAAGCACAAATCTAGATTTAAAATAATCTAAAACACTTTACTTAGAAATATATACTTTTAAAACATATAAATTAAAACTACTTTAATAATTTGTTAAAAATACATCTTATATGAATATTTGGAAGTAAAGTTACTTAATAAAATATAAAACTAGATTTCACTGTTGAAACAAAATACTAAGTCACTCTTTAAATAATTACTACTATAATAGATTTGAGAAGATACTTACTTTAAAATTTAAATATTAGAAATAATAAATTTTCCAAAACATACCTTTTAAAACAAATTTTAAAATTATTAACTTATATTTAAAATTTACTTTGAAAACGTACTTGGTTATCCAGGGAGAATTCCAACTTCAAATTACTTAAATCAATTTCCCAAATTGATTTCCAATTTATTTCCTTTTAATTCGGAATCTATAAATTTTCAGATTTCATTTCTTAGTTGTAATTTAAGAATACCATACCTGAAAATTCCAATTTTAGATTTCTCAATTACTTCTTTATTCTTTTAAATAAATTTAAACCTTGAAATTTAAAATAATACTTTATTTCTTTAATTGATATAACTT
Source organism: Allium cepa (assembly GCA_030765085.1). NCBI lineage: Eukaryota > Viridiplantae > Streptophyta > Magnoliopsida > Asparagales > Amaryllidaceae > Allium > Allium cepa. Next base: position 757,352,676 of record CM060937.1, on the reverse strand, counting down.
AAGATTACAATTCATCAATTTCATTTTATTAAAAATTACATTTCTCTTCATACTCGAAGTTATTGTTATTTTCATATTACTTCTATTTCCTTTCAATTCATTCTTAATTTATTCAAACTTCCTATAATTATTTCGCTTACAAATTTACTTCCTTTAATTTCTTTTCAACAATCCAATTCATATATTTTGGTAATTCATTATACCCAAATATCCAATCAAACCATACATTTAATATTCCGATATAGCTCATCATAGGATATCAAATAATCAAAACAGAGAATATTGAATAATTTAAATAAATGTGAGAGGTCCAGTTGGATCCCTCCAACCTGTTTTCCCTTCATCCACAAATGTTAGCACAATATAATATACCAATTCCACAATATCGTACTATATCTCATCCATTCATTCAACCATTCAAACAATTGTTAAATTTAATCATTTTAAATTTAATTTTAAACTGAGTGAGACTAACTCACCTTTGATTTCTGATTTGCAATCTGATCCAACACGACTTGTTTTCTTCACAGTTTTAGACCTTGTAAAAACAATTACAGTTTATTAACATTCGACCTGATTGAATGATTAATTACTATTTATTTTATTATCTTTAACAAAATTTACGTTACTAATAATTTAAATTTAAACTAAAGATTTTACATTTGAACTAAGAATTAAGTTTTAAGCTGATTTTTCCTTTGCAAATCTTTAGTAACTAAAATAATGTAAATATGTCAGTAAAACAAAAAGTTAATCACCATCACATCTTGTTTTAAAGAAGATAATAATTTAGTAAATTACAAAGGTGGGTACATACTTATTTATTTTACTTTCGAAATAATCCATATAGTATATATATATTTTGATATTTCTCAAAACCTACCTATATACACCACTGTCTATAATTATATATTCCCCTCTTTTTAACAAACAGTTTTATTAGCATGTCAGGTTACATTAAATATTATAAGAATTTGATTTTTATGAATAAAAGTATTTACACCTATCCTCACGAGTCGGACAATACTATGTTATTTCCCATGCTTATATTGGTATTATTTACTTTATTGATTGGATCAATCGGAATTGATTTTGGTGGACTAGACCCTGATCTATTGTCAAAGTGGTTAACTCCATCTACAAAAATTTTCCATCAAAATGAGCCTTCGGATTTTTATGATTTTTAATAGAAATTAGTAAATTACCCTCTCGCTGCAAAACCCGGTCCCAATTCGAGACCTGAACCAACATGCACAACACCTTCCCGCTCCTGCCTCTACCTGCATGTGACCGTAGCCCCAAACCACCCTGCTATCAACGGTAATCGCCACCCAGTGACGCTGCGTCCCCCCTCCCCAAATCGACGCCACCCAGCCGCGAGAGATCGAGACCATCATCGCGAACCCCTTCGCCTCACACGTGTATCCATATCTGCCGCTCGACCCTCCCACGTTCGCGAGACAAGGATCACGATCTAGTTCCAGAAATCGAACAAATCGATTTGAATTAAGATGTGGGCAGCCATTATATTCAATTTGCGTTTAATTTAGAATTGGCTTCGGCCATTATTGAATTTTTTTTAAATCTGTAGTTGCTCGAACGCGAGAGAAGAGAAAAAGGGGCGAGGCTTTGATTACAAGGTTCGGCCCTATTGAGTTGCTCCCTTTTTTTTCAACGCGACTTAAAGCTTCTCCATGAAGCTTCTTTTATTTATTTATTAATATATATTTTTTCTTTTTAGTTCTAGCATTTTGGTAGTTGGTTGAACGGCTAGGAATCGGAAAAGTATGTGATTAAACGGCAGGAAGATGGCGTATACCAGAAGCTTGATTAACTAAATTAAATTTCATCAAATTATTACCAATTAAAGTTTCAACGTGTTTATATATCTTACGCCCATACAAAAACTCCAAAAGCTACGAAAATTGAAATCCGATAATAGTTCAATATTATGGACCCACTGGAACTGGTTCCGTCGAATTCCGAGACTGGACCTCGGAAGGCTATTTTTGAAATTCAATTTAAACTATAAAATTTCAAAACTGAACCAATCATTGGTAATTTCAATTTTACAACCTCTATTATCTTCAGTATTATTAATATAAATTTTTATCAGCCATTAAATTATTTTTAACAGACTTAAAACTCCAGATTCAATAATTTACCCAACTTCAAATTATTAAATTCTATTATTTAAGTATCAAATAAATATTGACATTTGTAATTTTAGTTAAAATTATTATATTGAATATTTAAAATCGATTTAATATTCCGATTTAAATTGCTTAAAAATTCTGGGTCGTCACATTCCTTCCCCCTTAAAAGAATTTCATCCCCGAAATTACTAATTAGGAAGAATGGTCCAATACCCGTTTATTATTTCCCTAAACCAAACAGTTTTCTAACAATTCAACATCTTACCAATTATCTTTTATATAAAAGACTCATTATCTTTCTTACTAACTTCCAAACCTTTCTCTAGTTCCAAACCATACCATTTGTTTAACTATTCAAGTTTCAATTTAAAACCAAAGTTTGAATTATCAAAATTTTCTCAAAATTTTTCTAACTCCCTAAATTTTCGAATTTTTTTGCCAGCGTCACCTTTGCGCGGCTGACTCGGTACAACTACAAAATGGCTCTACGGCCTCCCAAATCCAAAAAGAAAACAAAAGGCCAAGTGGCTCGATCCAAATCCAAATCCCAATCAAATGCCATACCAAATTTAAATACATACCTTTTTGTCGAGCATTTCAAATTTATTTCTTGAAATCAAATCCAATTTCCTTTTCCTTTTATAGTACCTGCATATCCTGCTTAGCACTAATATCCAATCACAATATTCCCAAAACATCATACCAACTTTCTCACAAAATGCCAATATCTATTCATTCCAATATTGACTTGAATTATATTAGTATCAATTTCCATTTAAGAATGCACCATTCCCTCTTAAATTAGTATAAGCATTCTATATACTTCTTTATTTGTTTTCACTTTACCACTTTAGTTAATATCTATTTCTATTCAAATTGATTTCCACATTACATATGAATTTCATTTATTTTCAACTTTGAACTTTAAATTTTATCTTTCATTTATAACTAATTTATGTCATTACTTCAATTAGTTTCATTTACTAACTTATGTCAATTTCCAATTTGAAATCATTTTGTCGTTAACAAAAATTCTCCAAAAATTTTCAAAAAATTTTCTAACTCCCAAAATTTCTGAAATTTTTTGGCAGAGTCCCCTTTGTACGGAGGAACTTTTGCAATTTGACAAAAGAGATAACTATATATACATCGACCCACACGGTCGGAAAAACCAAAAACAGTTCATATTTCCTATTTTAATTGCGTAGGCGTGCCTTATTTAGCATTTTAAGCAAGCGACTTATTATTTTTAGCAAATAGCACTACCAAATCCAGCCACACGGCTTCCAGGTACCTGTGCTTACTCAATTTAAACATGTAAGTGCCAAATATATGCAGTTTAACTATAACTCACTTAGTTGCATTGGTTAAAACATATGAGTTCTAAAAGAAATTGTGACGCCCCACCTCTATACCCACGCTAGCCAAGAACACTACGGTGTAATGCTGTCAACTAGCACGGAGAATAAGGCTGTTGAGGAGCGACCATCCATGTAATTGCTTTGCGCGAGCACCGATATGTCAGATAGTATAACATGCAATACTTTATCAAGAGGAAATCCGACATACCAATACGGACACAAAGCTACTACACAGTGGCTATAATAATCTTCGGAAACAAATATAGAAATAAGCATAACACAAATCAGTCACAGATAATTCATATCACAAAGGCGGAAGAAGATATGAATATATAACTAACACATGAAAGTGTATATCAGAGTAGTGGTCAAAATGATCCACAATAATACAAAAGAATAGCAACACGTGCTATAGAAAAGAATACAACTATGAGTCTATATCTCAAGTGTATACAACAAAATAAACTACTAATCTAAGTAGTTTGCCAAAAGTCATAGTAATGAATCCCTGGGAAGAAGTCAAGCAGAAGCACCTGTAACATCTCGGTCTAACCCGAATATTATTTAATAAGAAAATAATAAACGGATCAGTCTAACTATAAATATCAGATGAAATGATATAGAATAAGAGATAAGACTAAACACATAATAATCACAATTCCAAGCTGTGATATATATAAGTAATTGAAAATCAACGAGAGATTAATCAATATCACCAAATATACACAAGAATCAAAGAAATGTCGTACTCCTTATTTTGTTCATCAAACCACAAATATTAACGATTATATCAATGTCAATCACAAAAGTCAATGACACACAAATTCACCAATGCACAAATATTGACAATAATATCAATGTCAATCACACAAGTCAATGACACACAAATTCACCAATGCACAAATATTGACAACAATATCAATGTCAATCACAAAAGTCAATGACACACAAATTCCAGAATTCAATATGCGAAATCCAGAAATCACAAAAGTCAATGACGCACAAATTCACCAATGCACAAATATTGATAAAACTTATCAATGGAAATCACGAAAATTGGTGAAACACAAATTCTAGAAATCATCTCAAGAAATCCAGAAATCACAAAGGGGGGAGGCCTATCACAAACGGAAGCATAAATCCCACCAACACGTGTATCACAAACGGAACGCTAATTCCATGGTTGCTAACCATCACAAATTGAGCCGAAGCTCCACAAGCGGCCCGAAGACCCTGGGTTGCTACCCTACCAAATTGAGTCGAAACTCCACAAAACGGGGTTTAGTCTCCCTCGCAGACAAAGAGACATCGCACATTGCTAGTCTAAATCACAAAGATGATCGTCATGATCAACGAGAAGTGTCGATTACAGTAAGCTAGTAAATATATGAGCTTAGCATCATGTCCCATAACCACTAGCTTAACTTAAATATTTACGAACAAATTGTAGATCTCCACTAGATAATTGTCACAAGAGTTTCAATCGAACAAGTCCAAGAATTAACCAACAAAGTGAACGCAAGCGTTTCATACCACTTGTTTTACTAAGTCGTTTAATTAGATTTCTCATACGAGTGAGGTAAAGGTTTGTATATACTAATAGATTGGAAAACGGTTTTATAAACGAATTTGGTATTAAAATAGTATTGAAATCGTTTGAGGAAAGAGTTTTGATATTTACTACTAGTATAGAAAACCTTTATATTTTAAAGTGACAAATCACGAAGAAGATTGTAAGAACAATCAATCACTAAAATTCACATACGAAGACGTGAATAAAATCCAAAGAAATCGATAAAGGATCCATCGAAATGGATATTCAAAAATCCCTAAAAAGAGTCATCAAAGTCATAATAGATGATAACAACAACTAGGAAACAACTCGAATCGATCAAAGTTGGAAATTCACGCGACTAGGCGAAAATAGGCAAATGCATCAGGTCGGTCGGCCGGCTACAGAGCTCGGTCGACCGAACCCTATTTTGAAAACTTCTCGGGCATCAGGTCGGTCGACCGAACCAGGGGGGTCGGTCGGCCGAACCCGAAACAGAGAAGTGCAACTGCACTTTTACTAGCAGGTCGGTCGACCGGACCAGGGGGGTCGGTCGGCCGAACCTGATGCTCTGCAAATTGATGCCCATAAATTGATATGCAACCTCCACCAATTCGCAACCGAACGAGCACGGACGCTAGGGAATTATGCCTAACGGCTACCCGGCCCTATTGGCTCCTCGATGCATCACCAAAAACACATTTGAACCTCAAAGCTATGATTTTTAAGGATTTGGCTTTCAAACACTAAAATTGGAATATTCTCAAAAGCAATCCAAATCACAAGCAATTGCACAAGAATAAGTGTTAGGAATTTATACCTAACAATCGAAGATAATTCATAGACTTAGATGTGAGATTAAAAATCTCACCTTTTCACAAAATCAAACAAGAAGAAGCTTGAAAGCAAATGGAGAATCAACCTCTCTTCAACACAACCCAAATGAGCTTGAATCTATGCTCAAAACAAGGACATTCTCAAAATTAGGTTTAGGAATTTCTAAAATTGGTAAGAGAATAAGTTGGAGAAGAAGAAGAGAATGCTTACCAATGGGTTCTCTTGAATTTGGAGCTAGGGATTTGAAGTTGCAAGAGGAACTAGGGTTTTAGAGTTTTAATTTCCAATCTCTCCCACCATTAATGCTATAAAAACTGAAAAGAGAAAGAAGTGAGGGAGAATGGGGAGGAGGGTTCAGTTTTTAAGTATAAGTTGGCTAATGGCTGAACCCAAACTCAAACCCAAAGTGAAAAGTAGCAAAAATCAATTTTCTCCAAACATATCGAAGCTTATACTCAAAAAGGTCGCAAACGGCATTTTAAACTCAATGGGAGTGGTCCCAAGTCCTAATTCGACCGTATGCAAAAAGTAGCTTTTCAGACTAAAATCCGACTAACGATGAAATATTTAAATATAAAATCGATAAATATGCGGGTTGTTACAGACTCCCCTCCTTAAAGAAATTGCGTCCTCGCAATATTTTAAGAAGAAGATATATAGTAACAACCATAAAAGTATATTCAACACAAAAGAAGTTTGAAATAAGAAGTTCACCTCAAAGAGCACGAGAAAGTAAGTCCGGATGTGTTCGCTCGATGTACTCTCTAGATTCCCAAGAACAATCCTTAGGATTTGAAGACCATTGAACTTTAACAAGCGGAACATCTTTATTTCGAACTCGTTTGACCTCCGAAGCAATGATACGAATAGGATGTTGCTCATAAGTTAAATTAGGCGAAACTTCAATCTCTTCCACAACACCGGGCTCAAGAACAGAATCGGAATCTCGAAGGCACTTCCGTAATTGAGAAACGTGAAACACGTCATGAATAGCAGAAAATTGAGCCAGTAATAAAAGGCGATAAGCCATGGAACCAATACATTCGGTGACAGGAAATCGCCTAATATATCGAGGCGCTAGTTTTCCCGATCGACTGAAACGTACAACACCTTTCATAGGTGAAACACGAATGAACACAAGATCTCCCACAGAAAATTCTAACTTCCTTCTCCGGTTATTGGCATAGGATTTTTGTCTACTCTGGGCTTCTTTCATCCTATGACGAATAAGGTCAATCTCTTCTGTGGAATCACGAATAAAATCTGGACCTAAAACCAGCTTCTCACCGGTCTCAAGCTAACAAGAAGGAGATCGGCATGGCCTTCCGTAGAGTGCCTCAAAAGTTGCCATACCAATACTAGATTGGAAGCTATTATTATAGGAAAATTCAACAAGTGAAATATGATCTTCCCAACTTCCACCAAAATCAAGCACACAAGAACGAAGAAGATCTTCAAGAGTTTGATTCACACGCTCAGTTTGTCCATCGGACTGGGGATGATAAGCGGTGCTAAAATTAAGCTTCGTTCCCAAAGCTTTTTGAAGACTCTTCCAAAATCCACTAGTAAACAATGGATCACGAACGCTAACAATAGAAGTAGGAACCCCATGCAATTTAACAATCTCTTTGATAAAGAGCTTGGCCAAAAGAGGACCGGTTCGGTTAGACCGAACAGGAATAAAATGGGCAGATTTAGTAAGCCTATCAACAATCACCCATAAACTATCATGACCCGAACGAGAACGGGGAAGGCCATCTATAAAATCCATGGAAATTTGGTCCCACTTCAAAATTGGAATTTCTAAAGGTTGCAATAACCCACCGGGCCTTTGATGTTCGACCTTAACGAGTTGGCAAGTCATGCAACGCTTAACGAAGTTAGCGATGTCAAGTTTCATTCCCTCCCAATAATAAAGTCGCTTCATATCCGCGTACATTTTACTACTACCGGGATGAATGGTGAATTTAGAACGATGAGAATCTTCTAAAATATCCTTACGAAGATCAACAATATTTGGTACGATAAGTCTACCAAATTTTCGAATGCCGCCACGAGAATAGATATCAAATTCTTTCAATCCTTCAAAATCAATTTTATCCCTAATATTTTGGCCAAGAAGAGCCATTTCGGGATCTAGCCTTTGAGCTTCAAGAATGCGGTCTAAAAGAGAAGGATGAGCCTCAAGGCTACATAAAACAAGAGATGAACATAAATCGGATACGCGTTCTCGAATCTCACAAGTAGATAAGATCTCGAGATCGTTCCATTCGGATATCATCATAGAAACAACAGCTTGTTGTTTACGGCTAAGAGCATCGGCGACACGATTACCCTTACCGGGTGTATAAAGAATATCAAGATCATAAGGAGCAAGGAACTCGAGCCAACGTTGTTGATGCAAATTAAGTTCCTTTTGAGAAAATAAGTACTTCAAAGACTTATGATCCGTGTAAAGAACAAATTTCTCTCCTAAAAGATAATGACGCCAAATCCGAAGAGCGAAAACAATAGCCGCGAGTTCTAAATCATGAGTGGCATATCTAGTCTCGGCAGGCTTCAATTGCCTAGAAGCATAAGCAATAACACGTTCTCTTTGCATAAGAACGGCACCCAAACCAACGCGACTAGCATCGGTATAAACAACGAAATCTTGATTCCCCTCGGGAATAACGAGAATAGGAGCATCAGAAAGAAGTTCTTTTAATTTCTGAAAAGAAGCTTCACATTTGTCCGACCAAATGTATTTAATACCTTTCTTCGTTAAGCTAGTGAGAGGCACGACAATCTTAGAAAAGTCTTTAATAAAACGACGGTAATAGCCCGCCAATCCGAGAAAACTATGAATCTCTGTCACACTCTCCGGTCTCTTCCAATCTTGAATCGCTTCAATCTTTGAAGGATCCACGGAAATTCCGGATTCGGAAATAATATGACCGAGAAACTTCACACGAGATTGCCAAAAGTGGCATTTAGAAAATTTTGCCCTTAATTGATTACTCCTAAGAGTTTCCAACACAATCCGAAGATGTTTTTCATGCTCCTCCTCGGTTTTAGAATACACAAGAATATCATCGATAAAGATGAGAACAAACCGGTCGAGGAAGTCTTTGAAAACTCTATTCATAAGGTCAACGAAATAGGCCAGAGCATTCGTTAGACCAAATGGCATAACAAGCCATTCATAAGATCCATAACGAGTACGGAACGATGTCAAAGGAATACTATCCTCTGCAATACGAAGCTGATGAAATCCAGTAGCTAAGTCTAATAGTGAAAAGACTCTAGCACCACTAAGTTGATCGAATAGATCATCAATCCGAGGTAAAGGATATTTATTTTTGATAGTAAGATCATTAAGCTTGCGGTACTCAACGCAAAGCCTAAGTGTTCCATCGGATTTCTTCACAAAAATAGCTGAAGCTCCCCAGGGCGAGGAACTAGAGCGAATAAATTGCTTCGTCTCCAATTCAGATAATTGTTTACGCATCTCCTCGTTTTCTTTATTGGACATACGATACGGAGGGCGAGTGATAGGTTGAGCTCAGGAATAAGATTAATTCTGAACTCAATTTCTCGCTTAGGTGGTAATCCTAAAACGGGCTCGAATAAGTCGGAAAATTCACGAACGACGTGAATAAGAGAAATAATATCTCCCTCATCGTCATCACGAGGATTTAAAGAATATAAAGATGCAACCAAACTGGAATCTGAATCTTTAAGATTAATAGAAATCTGCTTAACAGATTCAGGATGTCGAAGATGAATAGTCCGCTCAGGACATAGGATATGAGCTTCATAACGGTTAAGCCAATCCATTCCCAAAATCATTCCAAAGCCTAAATAGCGCATGACATGCAAATCGGCTAGGAAAGGAAAATCACACAAAATAATCTCGACATCTTTACACAATAAACTGATTGTTGCAGATCCACCAACCGGATTCGCAATTCTCAAACAAGTCATTAAACACAAAACATCCAAAGAAAAAGTATCAACAAGTTCTTTTGATATAAAAGAATGGGACGCACCCGTATCAAAAAGAACTCGAATAGGATGATCACGAAATAAAATAATTCCATCCAGAATAGAATGAGAAATACCTTGGCCACGAGATGTGTTGCCAGGGGCTTGAGCAACATTAAGTTTTCCCTCCTTCTTGCCCTGAAGCTTGGGGCATGAAGATATAACATGACCGGGAACTTTGCAGTAGCGACAAGAGAGAGACTTTGGGCACTTGTTCGCATAATGGTCCTTCGAACCACAATTATAGCATTCCCCACGGCCAAAGGAAGAAGTCTTTGCCACGGAGTTTGCTTGCTTCCCTTTCTTATTGGGATAAGGTCCTTTGAATTTATTTGGCCTCTTCTTGTTGTTGAAGTTTGGTTTGGAACCCACCACTTCAACATCATTCTCCCTATCCGCCTCTTCAAGACGAAGAGCGATATCAACGAGTTGGTCGAAAGAAACTTCTAATTTTAGAAGTAATGGCTTCTTGAGATTTTTGTTTAAGCCATAGACGAACCTCTGGTTCTTCTTTAAAGGGGTGTTATGTATTCAACCCCATATTTGGAAAGCGACTCGAAGGAGGCGACGTAATCAGTCACGGAGGACTCACCTTGAACAAGGTCTATAAATCGTCGAGCCAATGTCACTTTCTCTGCTTAAGGTACAAATTTCAACTCGAAGCGTTCCCGGAATTTCTCCCAGGTGAGATCCACTTCATTAATCCCAGAAATAAGAAGCTCGTACCAGTCCAATGCTCTTTCTCGGAGCATACTAGAGGCCACCTAAACTCGGTGAAGGTCAATAATATTCATGCGAGAAAAGATTCGATCGCATGACCTTAGCCAAGCCTGTACTTCAATAACAGTTTCGGAACCTTTAAATGGCTCCCCACCCAAATTAGTGTAATCGCTACACAAGCGTGCAAATCCCGACTTTGGGTGAGTAGGTTCCGGGTTAGCTCCAGCTGCTTGAGCATTTGTCACTAAATCAAGAAGCTGTTGAGCAGTCATAAAAACTCCATCTTGGGGTGGAGTGCTAGATGGCATGGCTCTGGGGCGACCTGGTCTAGACATTTCTCTTCCTTAGAAAGAAAGAAGAAGATTATTCACTAATGAATATCAAGCAATCTTGATAGACAAAACAAGGAATCATAAAAGAAAATAGGATGAATCGGTACGAAGACTCGAATAAAATCCTAAAGCACGACTCCTAAGAAAGACTTAGGACGATGATCCTTGTTATAATATTCCATATTGTTCCGAAGTTTGGCTCCGATACCAAGCTGTGACGCCCCACCTCTATACCCACGCTAGCCAAGAACACTACGGTGTAATGCTGTCAACTAGCACGGAGAATAAGGCTGTTGAGGAGCGACCATCCATGTAATTGCTTTGCGCGAGCACCAATATGTCAGATAGTATAACATGCAATACTTTATCAAGAGGAAATCCGACATACCGATACGGACACAAAGCTACTACACAGTGGCTATAATAATCTTCGGAAACAAATATAGAAATAAGCATAACACAAATCAGTCACAGATAATTCATATCACAAAGGCGGAAGAAGATATGAATATATAACTAACACATGAAAGTGTATATCAGGGTAGTGGTCAAAATGATCCACAATAATACAAAAGAATAGCAACACGTGCTATACAAAAGAATACAACTATGAGTCTATATCTCAAGTGTATACAACAAAATAAACTACTAATCTAAGTAGTTTGCCAAAAGTCAGAGTAATGAATCCCTGGGAAGAAGTCAAGCAGAAGCACCTGTAACATCTCGGTCTGACCCGAGTATTATTTAATAAGAAAATAATAAACGGATCAGTCTAACTATAAATATCAGATGAAACGATATAGAATAAGAGATATGACTAAACACATAATAATCACAATTCCAAGCTGTGATATATATAAGTAATTGAAAATCAACGAGAGATTAATCAATATCACCAAATCTACACAAGAATCAAAGAAATGCCATACTCCTTATTTCGTTCATCAAACCACAAATATTGATGATTATATCCATGTCAATCACAAAAGTCAATGACACACAAATTCACCAATGCACAAATATTGACAAGAATATCAATGTCAATCACACAAGTCAATGACACACAAATTCACCAATGCACAAATATTGACAACAATATCAATGTCAATCACAAAAGTCAATGACACACAAATTCCAGAATTCAATATGCGAAATCCAGAAATCACAAAAGTCAATGACGCACAAATTCACCAATGCACAAATATTGATAAAACTTATCAATGGAAATCACGAAAATTGGTGAAACACAAATTCTTGAAATCATCTCAAGAAATCCAGAAATCACAAAGGGGGAGGCCTATCACAAACGGGAGCATAAAGCCCACCAACACGTGTATCACAAACGGAACGCTAATTCCATGGTTGCTAACCATCACAAATTGAGCCGAAGCTCCACAAACGGCCCGAAGACCCTGGGTTGCTACCCTACCAAATTGATTCGAAACTCCACAAAACGGGGTTTAGTCTCCCTCGCAGACAAAGAGACATCGCACATTGCTAGTCTAAATCACAAAGATGATCGTCATGATTAACGAGAAGTGTCGATTACAGTAAGCTAGTAAATATATGAGCTTAGCATCATGTCCCATAACCACTAGCTTAACTTAAATATTTACGAACAAATTGTAGATCTCCACTAGAAAATTGTCACAAGAGTTTCAATCGAACAAGTCCAAGAATTAACCAACAAAGTGAACGCAAGCGTTTCATACCACTTGTTTTACTAAGTCGTATAATTAGATTTCTCATACGAGTGAGGTAAAGGTTTGTGTATACTAATAGATTGGAAAACGGTTTTATAAACGAATTTGGTATTAAAATAGTATTGAAATCGTTTGAGGAAAGAGTTTTGATATTTACTACTAGTATAGAAAACCTTTATATTTTAAAGTGACAAATCACGAAGAAGATTGTAATAACAATCAATCACTAAAATTCACATACGAAGACGTGAATAAAATCCAAAGAAATCGATAAAGGATCCATCGAAATGGATATTCAAAAATCCATAAAAAGAGTCATCAAAGTCATAATAGACGATAACAACAACTAGGAAACAACTCGAATCGAGCAAAGTTGGAAATTCACGCGACTAGGCAAAAATAGGCAAATGCATCAGGTCGGTCGGCCGGCTACAGAGCTCGGTCGACCGAACCCTATTTTGAAAACTTCTCGGGCATCAGGTCGGTCGACCAAACCAGGGGGGTCGGTCGGCCGAACCAGAAACAGAGAAGTGCAACTGCACTTTTACTAGCACGTCGGTCGACCGGACCAGGGGGTCGGTCGGCGGAACCTGATGCTCTGCAAATTGATGCCCATAAATTGATATGCAACCTCCACCAATTCGCAACCGAACGAGAACGGACGCTAGGGAATTATGCCTAACGGCTATCCGGCCCTATTGGCTCCTTGATGCATCACCAAAAACACATTTGAACCTCAAAGCTATGATTTTTAAGGATTTGGCTTTCAAACACTAAAATTGGAATATTCTCAAAAGCAATCCAAATCACAAGCAATTGCACAAGAATAAGTGTTAGGAATTTATACCTAACAATCGAAGATAATTCATAGACTTAGATGTGAGATTAAAAATCTCACCTTTTCACAAAATCAAACAAGAAGAAGCTTGAAAGCAAATGGAGAATCAACCTCTCTTCAACACAACCCAAATGAGCTTGAATCTATGCTCAAAACAAGGACATTCTCAAAATTAGGTTTAGGAATTTCTGAAATTGGTAAGAGAATAAGTTGGAGAAGAAGAAGAGAATGCTTACCAATGGGTTCTCTTGAATTTGGAGCTAGGGATTTGAAGTTGCAAGAGGAGCTAGGGTTTTAGAGTTTTAATTTCCAATCTCTCCCACCATTAATGCTATAAAAACTGAAAAGAGAAAGAAGTGAGGGAGAATAGGGAGGAGGGGTTCAGTTTTTAAGTATAAGTTGGCTAATGGCTGAACCCAAACTCAAACCCAAAGTGAAAAGTAGCAAAAATCAACTTTCTCCAAACATATCGAAGCTTATACTCAAAAAAGTCGCAAACGGAATTTTGAACTCAATGGGAGTGGTCCCGAGTCCTAATTCGACCGTATGCAAAAAGTAGCTTTTCGGACTAAAATCCGACTAACGATGAAATATTTAAATAAAATATTTAAATATAAAATCGATCAATATGCGGGTTGTTACAGAAATGCACATCAAACTTTTTTCTGTAAGCAACTTATACAGTTTTCATACTAATCTAACTGTTTCAATTAATTTACAACCCATTTTCACTCAATCCGAATGGTTTAAAACACAATCGCTTACATTTGATTTATTCTTAAGCAAACTGAACTCATATTTAATTCAATTACTTTCAAAATCAATTTACTTTATCTTTATCAACACATAGAATTTTAATTACTTCCATTTATATCTAATAACAATTTATTCTATGCAATTTGACGAGATCTATGTGAATAAATAAGTTTTTATGTTTTATAACCAATTTAAATGGATTACAACTCAATTTGTACTTAATTCTATTCCATTTTTAAATTTATTCACAATCCATATATTCCCATTTCCATTGCATTTTAAATTTGAATCCATTCACTTGCATTTCATTTATTAACCCAACTAGTTCCATTATTCAAACAAGTTCCATTCAAAACCATTAACAATTTAGGTTCATCTTATTTACCAATTAAACTTCCTTTTTTATTTTAATCCATTCACAATCATTTATTTAGCTCGACACATTCCATTTAAATATCCATTTACAATCCATTCATTTACATTTCATTCCATATTTGCTTATTCCACACTATTTTATTTAGCTCAAAGACAATCCAAGCTATTTCATTCAATATCCATTTCTCAACTTATTTAAATCACATTTCATTTGATACTTATTTATTCCATCCATTTATATTTATTCAATAAAATTAATTTATCCACATTCACTTAAACCATTCTAATAAACTTGAAACATTCTATTTTCCTTATTGTCTTAAGTTATTTCAATTCCTTAATAATTTTTAAATGGTTTACAATTATTTATTCTAGAATTCCATTCCATTAATATTATTTAATACTCATCGAATTTTATTTCGATTAACAATTTATTTTCACTTGATTTAAATCCAACCCAATATCATTAAACTTGGTTCAAGTTGAATTCAATTCAACTCTCCTCCATTCATTTAGCTTAAGTCAATTTACTTCAATTTATTCAAATTTTACACTTAAGTTTATTCTTATCTTACAATCAAAGTTCTCTTTTCAATTTAACTTGATTCTATTTCAATCCAATCTCATTATAAATTTGCAATTTCATTTGATTGGTTATTATAGAATTTAACTTCCCAGATTCAACTCATTCAATTTATCACAAATCCATTTCCAACTTATTTCCACTGATTTGTATTTTATTTGCAATTCATACCATTACTATTTTAAATCCAGATCCATTTTTTTTCCGATACATTCCCAATTATTTTTAATTTGTTAACACTTCAAGTTAAATCTTAATTAATAACTCAAGTTCTGATTTTACCATTCACATTTTAATTTACCATCCAATTTATTAACTTACATTGCAATTTGGTTCACAAATCAATTAATTAATTGCAAGGCCACTTTCCATTATATTTTCTTCATCGACAATGTAAGTCGAATTTAATTATAACTTGAGTTTTATTTTCAAACCTCATCATAAACTCACAATTAAATTCCATTAACTAATTTATTATCCAATTAGTTCTCCCCTTACTCATAATCCAACACTTGAATTTTTATTCCAAATATCACTCCATTTAATTTTCTTAAGTTCAATATACTTTATAATTCAAGTTTGGATTTTCTTCTCATTTTTCAATTCATCACAATATTGATTTTGGCTTTGCATTCCATTTTAAATTTTATAAGTCACAACTTATAAGTCATACAATCACACTCATTCTAGGCTTGAATATATTCATCTATTATTTTTAACTCAAGCCTGCTATTTATTTATAGCCCAAGCATGTTTTACTTCATGCATTAAAACACTTTTACACATTATTCTTATTTATTTATTTCAATTCCAATCTTTATTCGATTTATTTTCCATTTGTTTAGGTAAGAATTTATTTCTTTTATTAACTCAATTGAATTCTCATCCCAATTCAATTTTACTTTAATCTAAATTTATTTAACTCAATTCAATTTCAACTTAATTCGAATACAACTGGATCTTATTTTCAGCCTATCCAATTAATGTCAATCCAGTCAAACTTTTATTTCCCATCCAAGTTAATTTCATTTTTTAACTCTTCTCTTTAATTTTAATATTCCAACATTCAAAGCTTATACTCCCTTCCTGATTTAAAAATCATTTCAATTAGTAAGCTTACAATCATCTCATCAGGATTTCTAAACACCCGGCTTTGGCTTCAAATTATTTTGAAATCTCCAACATTTCAAAATCACATTTCTCAAAAATTTAAACCAATCCTGGTTTTATTCCCAACAAATTTCCTTTGAAATTTTCAAAAACATCTGCTTTCCTAAACAAATCAATTTGGTAGCAATTCTTCACTTAGAATTTCGAAAATGAATACTGATGATGCGGCCGTCATCATAAGAATTATTTTCCAATAATCCAAGTGATTTCAATGCTATATTACTTCCAAAATCCATTTATAACAATTCCCTTTCAGAAATATCTCCAAAACAATGCTATCATTTATCTTCAAAACACTTCCAAATTTTCGGGATTTAAATTTCCAAATCCTGCTTAAATCAATTTTTTTTTCTATAATTCATTTGCATAGCTTATGTTCATACAAATTCTCATTTGTTTATATTTCAATTTATAATTTACATTTATAATTCACATTTATAAAATTTCATTTCATAATTGAATTTATCTTCTCAATCTTTGATTATATTTACAATTTCTAGTTAAATTTTCACTTAAAAATGATAATACTTTAATATTATCATTCCTAACATCCAAGCAACCATATATTAGCTAAATAGTTTACAAAACTTTTATTTATATCAAAATATATTTTGGGTAAAATTATTTCATTTACCCACATTTAAAACAATACCGTGTCAATTGTTCTATTCAAGTGTTTAGAAACCCCTTCGATACAGTTGCGCAGTCTGTGTCGACGAAGGTTCATACGCCACTCAATAAACCAATCAACGCAATATGAAAACAATTTATATTCACTAACAAATACGCGCTCATATCTATTAATACGCTCAAACTCATTATAGAGTACCATAGACTCTATTTTAAATGAGTAATTCCCACCAGAGCCAAGGTTATCACCAACCTAAGCTCTGATACCACTGCAACGACCCGCAAATCCGTACCCCTTGAGTCAACACTATTCTACAACAATCAACTCAAGTTGCATAGAAATACGAATCATTTGGGTTTAAGAAGAAGAGGTAGAAGAAGAGAAAACAAAATCAACATCAGAATCTAACCATCGCAGTGGAATAAAATATAACAAATAATAAATAATCTTTACTCAAAAACAAATATATCAGTTTACATATATTACATCATCAGGGTACATCAGTCACAGCTCACATCAATAACATACAATGGGTACACAACAACTCAATCACAGCGGAATATATATAAAACAAGTACGACTATACATATCGTCATCCAGCTCGTCTCCTGAGCTCTACAGCATCATATCCTGTATCCTATAATACTCGGTCTGACCCGAGCATTACAGTTAAATAACACCCGAGTCAGTCTGGAATACCAGCGTGAGGAAATCACACCCACTTGATTATTAAAGTTTCAAAAATCCTTTGACAACAAAAACATCTCGTAAGACCACGCCACAAATAAACATGTCGGGTTTTTACCTTACGATAGCTAAAACAATTTTTATAGAAATCCTCTGATATTATAATAGGGTCTATATACAAATACTTATAAAATAGCCGAAATTGTTACATTCATTAAATTCCAGCTACTAGCCACAGAGTGGGTAATACAAATAAAACTCGTACAAGGCTCGTAGGGAGAATGGATTTCCAACTAATGACTAGGCACTGGGGTAACACCTGTCACAGTACGGGGCCTAGATCACCGTACCGAGGATTACTCCCTTCATCCCCTGCAACACAAGGCCGGAACCATTCCTTACTGAACAGTCCCGAACAAGATAAACCCCATGGTTGGCGCGACTAACCACCCACTAAGCCGAAATATATAAGGGACATCTAGACAGGGGAATTATCTTGTCCTGCTTGGGCATGACCCACCTAACCTTGCTGCATATCCCCTGATTTTCAGTCATTCCCATTTGATGAGGCTTGAGGCTAAGCGTTACCTTTTAGAACGTTTCACTTAGAATGCCCATCGTCCACCTGACGATGTTTCGCAAGCATTCATCCATACAAGTCCGTCCCGGGTTCGAACGGAACCGAAGGCACTATTCCTACTACATCCATTTTGGAAATATCCTCAGGATTAGTAGCGACTAGCCCTTGCACTTCATTGCTCCATCTTCGAATCCAAAATCGTTTTTTCGCGAAACGTACAAACCGGATCGAAGTGGTTTTCGAGAAATAAATCTCGATCCCAGTCTCTTTGAAACGATCAACGCATTTGTCCAATATTGATAGTCGGTTATTTAACTATCAATTAATATTCACAAACAACCATCAACCAATAAATAATTTCCCAAATTATTTATTTATCTCAAAATATCCTCAAAGATATAATTCTATTTTCAATCCCTTGGAAAACAATTTCAAAACCATCTTCCTTTCAGAATAAACTTTCCCAAATATTTTATATCTCCTCTGAAATTACCAAGCACAAAACTAGATTTAAAATATTCTAAAACACTTTACTTAGAAATATATACTTTTAAAACATATAAATTAAAACTACTTTAATAATTTGTTAAAAATACATCTTATATGAATATTTGGAAATAAAGTTACTTAATAAAATATAAAACTAGATTTCACTGTTGAAACAAAATACTAAGTCACTCTTTAAATAATTACTACTATAATAGATTTGAGAAGATACTTACTTTAAAATTTAAATATTAGAAATAATAAATTATCCAAAACATACCTTTTAAAACAAATTTTAAAATTATTAACTTATATTTAAAATTTACTTTGAAAACGTACTTGGTTATCCAGGGAGAATTCCAACTTCAAATTACTTAAATCAATTTCCCAAATTGATTTCCAATTTATTTCCTTTTAATTCGGAATCTATAAATTTTCAGATTTCATTTCTTAGTTATAATTTAAGAATACCTTACCTGAAAATTCCAATTTTAAATTTCTCAATTACTTCTTTATTCTTTTAAATAAATTTAAACCTTGAAATTTAAAATAATACTTTATTTCTTTAATTGATATAACTTAAGATTACAATTCATCAATTTCATTTTATTAAAAATTACATTTCTCTTCATACTCGAAGTTATTGTTATTTTCATATTACTTCTATTTCTTTTCAATTCATTCTTAATTTATTCAAACTTCCTATAATTATTTCGCTTACAAATTTACTTCCTTTAATTTCTTTTCAACAATCCAATTCATATATTTTGGTAATTCATTATACCCAAATATCCAATCAAACCATACATTTAATATTTCGATATAGCTCATCATAGGATATCAAATAATCAAAACAGAGAATATTGAATAATTTAAATAAATGTGAGGGGTCCAGTTGGATCCCTCCAACCTGTTTTCCCTGCATCCACAAATGTTAGCACAATATAATATACCAATTCCACAATATCATACTATATCTCATCCATTCATTCAACCATTCAAACAATTGTTAAATTTAATCATTTTAAATTTAATTTTAAACTGAGTGAGACTAACTCACCTTTGATTTTTGATTTGCAATCTGATCCAACTCGACTTGTTTTCTTCACAGTTTTAGACCTTGTAAAAACAATTACAGTTTATTAACATTCGACCTGATTGAATGATTAATTACTATTTATTTTATTATCTTTAACAAACTTTACGTTACTAATAATTTAAATTTAAACTAAATATTTTACATTTGAAATAAGAATTAAGTTTTAAACTGATTTTTCCTTTGCAAATCTTTAGTAACTAAAATAATGTAAATATGTCAGTAAAACAAAAAGTTAATCACCCTCACATCTTGTTTTAAAGAAGATAATAATTTAGTAAATTACAAAGGTGGGTACATACTTATTTATTTTACTTTCGAAATAATCCATATAGTATATATATATTTTGATATTTCTCAAAACCTACCTATATCAACGGTAATCGCCACACAGTGACGCTGCGTCCCCCTCCCCCAAATCGACGCCACCCAGCCGCGAGAGATCGAGACCATCATCGCGAACCCCTTCGCCTCACATGCGTATCCAGATCTGTCGCTCGACCCTCCCACGTTCGCGAGACAAGGATCACGATCTAGTTCCAGAAATCGAACAAATCGATTTGAATTAAGACGTGGGCAGCCACTATATTCAATTTGTGTTTAATTTAGAATTGGCTTCGGCCATTATTGAATTTTTTTTTAATCTGTTGTTGCTCGAACGCGAGAGAAGAGAAAAAGGGGCGAGGTTTTGATTACAAGGTTCGGCCCTATTGAGTTGCTCTCTTTTTTTTCAACGCGACTTAAAGCTTCTCCATGAAGCTTCTTTTATTTATTTATTAATATATATATATATATATATATATTCTTTTTAGTTCTAGCATTGTGGTAGTTGGTTGAACGGCTAGGAATCGGAAAAGTATGTGATTAAACGGCAGGAAGATGGCGTATACCAGAAGCTTGATTAACTAAATTAAATTTCATCAAATTATTACCAGTTAAATTTTCAACGTGTTTATATATCTTACGCCCATACAACAACTCCAAAAGCTACGAAAATTGAAATCCGATAATTGTTCAATATTACGGACCCACTGGAACTGGTTCCGTCGAATTCCGAGACTGGGCCTCAGAAGGCTATTTTTGAAATTCAATTTAAACTATAAAATTTCAAAACTGAACCAATCACTGTTAATTTCAATTTTACAACCTCTATTATCTTCAGTATTATTAAAATAAATTTTTATCAGCCATTAAATTATTTTTAACAGACTTAAAACTCCAGATTCAATAATTTACCCAAGTTCAAATTATTAAATTCTATTATTTAAGTATCAAATAAATAATGACATTTGTAATTCAAGTTAAAATTATTATATTGAATATTTAAAATCGATTTAATATTCCGATTTAAATTTCTTAAAAATTCTGGGTCGTCACATAACTTCACAGTGGATCCTTTTTTTAATGCTACTATTTGCGTTACACAATCATGATTAAATGCAGTAATACGTTTTCAACCAATTATGAATAATGTATAAGGTATAATTTCTTACATTTACGACAGTGTGGTCTGTATGTTATATAAAATTATCCAAATTTTTAATCATGATAAAGTCTAATTTAGGTATATTAATTAATCATGGAACAACGTATAAGCATACAAAAACCATGCAGTGGTTAGTATAATATAGGCAACCATAAATACAAATACAGACCTCAAAGCAGTTTGTATTTTGTACGATGCACATCCAAAATGGATTAGCAGAATCTTTTTGAAATATACATTTTTTGATCATATTGATATTCATAAATACTCAGTCTCAAAATGATTAACATTGCACATATTCAAGCACTGCAAAGTGGAAAAAACTATAAGCATAAAATATTTTGAAGATTGAACCTATTGAATCATATCAATGCATTGTACGCATACAAAACTAAGTCATTTACGGTCATAAATTAATGAAATAATGAAATGCAAATAAGAATGTTCTAGCAAAGTCAATGACATTTGAAACTAAGTGCATGCATACATGAATTCTCATATATCTAAAATCTGTTATATTTAAAAAAGTCAATGTATGTGTATGTTCTGAAAATTAGTACAATCATAGATTGAAACACAGGATTTTGATATGAAGGCCGGTCATTTGTCAAATCAAATTCCATTGAAATTATTTTTGTTTTAGACCTGAAAGTTCTTGACTTTGGGATTACTAAATCAATTGGAAGTTGTCAAAATTAATTTCCGGAATCAGATTCATGGAAACATGAAGTTCTTCTGAAAAATCATTCATATGAAGAACTCGACATATTCAAAACTGGTGTTTGCATGAAACCCATACGTACATCTAGAATTTTTTATTTTTCCAAGATTGGTGTTGATTTGAAAATTCATACATGTACATTTTAAACAGTTCAAAATCCATATTTTGCAAAACTTTAATACTCAAAATTGGTGTATATTTTAGAAATCTGATGCACGCCTAAAAAGTGATGTAGATTAATATCCAAAATCAAAAATTAATTGGTGAAACTACAAACGAAAATCAATTTAAATAGACCCGAAGTACATTAAGTGGCAAAATTATTCAAATAAGAGAGGATCGTATCATTATAGGATCTGAAGCCGACAAAAATTTATTCATGAATGGGTTACATAGAAATCATACCAAATCTGTAAGAAAGAAAAACCAATTGTTATCATAGTTCCTCCTTTCTTTTTTTGTACAGACTTTAAATTAAATATGCATGATTTTATATGTAAAACGTTTGGGAAAAAAACCAAATAAATCATTTTGCAAACCTAAAAGGAATCAGGCATGAACTAAGCATATAGTAAAATAAGATGGAACTTCAGATTGAATATAATTCAATTTGCTCGATTTACCTCTTGTGATGGGTTGTTCTCGTCCATTTTGTTCCCAAATTGGACATAGAAATCCAAAGGGTAACAGCGTCCATAGTGTTGTCAAATGCCATGATTCCTGCAAAATTAGTATAGTTCAAATTAGTCACTAGATACGCAGAACAACAAAACTGAAGATTGTTAAACAAATGGAAAAAGCAGCAGCAGAGCTGAAGATGCCTAGTTGTTACAGACATCAGTATTATATGCTGTATGATATTTTAAACAGTAAAGTTAACATTATTTCTAATATTTGATGCTAAGTCTACATAATATTAATGGTTGGTTTTTTTTTCAAAAACATGTATTTTGAATAGACTAAGTTTGGTCATAATACAACTATAATTGTAACGACGCGGATTTTTCCCGCTCGAAAATCGACATCCATACTTCAAATCGTATTCGAATGCCATAGATTCGATCGTTCAAATCCGATTCGCCGGAGCTTATAACAACATTAAGTAAATAACACAGCGGAATAAAAGAATAATACATTGATATACAGCTTTAATACAATATCTGACACAACAGATGATCCAATAGATATCAATATACATCAGAGATATGATACAATAAATAGCAGCGGAAAAGAAAATAGATGACAACATCTAGCAGCGGAACAAAATAACTCTAAGATAGTCTTCATAAGAGAAGTCCGAGAACTGCAACTCCATTTCCAAGAATCAATCCAGCAATAGCTCGAACTCCCAATAACTATGCACCAATAACGATGCACCAAGCTAGGCAAGACTGGTGCGAACCAAGGGCTGAACTAACTCTAGATAATCTACTAAACCTGACTATCTGAAAAACCCAACTCTAGACTGCTCGTGTAGAAAATATAATGAGCACCCAGAGTTTAGGAAAGAAACAATAAACTCCGGATCAGTCGTGGGACTGGTGTGAGCAACAAAAACAGTTTATCTTTTAAAACATTCAACAAAAGATTTTCAAAGTCAATTCGCAATGCTTTTTAAAAATGAGACTACCATAAGGCCTCCCGAACACACACACAATGCAAACGCAGAATCAGAGGAGATTTCTCCTTATGACAGTCAAAGATGCTTGATACGCATTAAAAGAACATTTGATATTATTACTAGTGCATAGTGTAGTAAAAATCATTTCGAAAGTAAAGATATAAATCTTAGCCAACATAGACATTTCGAACTATGCCTACTATAGCTACCATCCAAACAGTGGGGCGCCACCATAAGTAGATGGCAGGTAATACAACTAATACCGTACAAGGCTCGTATTTGAAGAATGGATTTTCCAACAAATGATCAGGCCAAGGAACTTCCCATTGCCACATGGAAACGCCTCTGGAAGGACGCCCCGAGAACCCAACTGGATCTCTACCAAACAAGGCCGGGAACCCCTTTTCCCAAGGGATATTACAAACCCTCAGATATGCCACCCCCGGTCCTTTGGGACCTTTAAACGAGAGCTCTCTAACCAACATCACACCATAATAATATGTGTTTCAACATGAGTAAGTATCTGGGCTCCATACCATGATACTACCCTTTTCCAGAAGGAATGGTCATACCCTAGGGACGCTATCCCTGAAAACCTTGCCGCACAATTCCTGTTTCGACCATTACCGGTTTGTGAGGCTCGACGAAGTCTCGTCCACAAAGCCACGCTTTATACAAAGTCATGCTTTGGGTCAACAAATGATCATAGAATTGATCACCAAGATAGACGATCAAACAAATGATCCTATCACAAATGATCAACACAATGATCATTTCACAGCAACACTCAGCATGTCACATTACCAAATTGGGAATATATTGCTGATAACTTCAACTATATAACCTCTGAGCTCGTACGTCTCAGAGAAGGGTGTTAAGCTAAGAGAATAAATTCTCCGCCACCAACATAAATATATTTGAAAGAAATCAGCTTTATATCTCAATTTGTAATGTCTGACATACTATCCATACAAGTCTGTTCCTGGCTCGAACAGAACCGAAGGCACTTCCAAAGAAGTCCTTGCAATCCGGATATTCACTAATCACGTTCGGACTCCCCATCACATATGGAGTCTCTATACCGGGGACCATTCGATGCAAAGACATTCGACGAGTTGTCCTTACGTTTTCGAAAATATCCGGTCTTCACCACCGGTCTTCAAATGCTATCCATAACGACATATCACATATTCGGAATGGGATATATGACACAAAGGTCCTCTCCCGGCTAAACCGAATAGTGAGCGCAGTATTTCAAAAACATATGGATATTGGGATTTCAATTAAGTCACAACTTAAAACCCAAAACTTTTCTTCAAATGGTTTTAAACAAATTACCATTTCAAATCTTTAGACAAAAAGATTTATTTCACAAAGATCAATTCATAGATTTCAAAACAATTTCCATTCTAATTGGATTAACTCGTTAAATCTTTAAATCAAAGATTTAACTCATAGCTTTCAAAATTCGATTAACTTGTTGAATCTTTAAATCAAGATTCAACTTATAGCTTTCAAATCATTTTCATAACTTGGAATTTATCTTCATTTTCAAACTTGAAGTTCTTTTTAACACAAATTGGACGTTCATTTCTTATGTGAAAGCGTTTATTATTTGAAAACAACAGTTTTCGTTTCAGAAAAATCCAATTATATTTACACGAGTTAAAGCCCTTGAATTCTATTCACATCCCCAAATCAATACTTTTAAAATAGTTTAACCCATATATAACTGGTATAACATTTTTAATCCCTAGTTTTAAATCATAGAATTCAATTTCAAATCTTGAATTTAAGTTCAAATCAAATTATTCAACTTCATATTTTATCGAGTTATTCAAAATAAATTTCATCTATGAAATTCCATTTCAAAAGCTTTTCACTTTAAACCCAATCCATTTCCAAAACATTTGAATTCAAATATTCAAATTCAAAACTATTTCAAAAATCTGTGACTTAATCGATTTCCTCGTGAAATCCATATTGGTGTGTGTATAAGTGTGGTCCAGGGGTTTAACACACTAGTGCAACATCATTTCAATCATCACAGATTAAAACATAGAAATATAGTTGATAAGCGATATAAAACTATAACGCTCATCGTCCATTCACAGATTCACCGATAGTATACAAATGTAAATAAATATACACAGCTCAATCTACAGAACAAAATATCTCAAATCAGATAGGATAATCAATTCAAGGCATCTCATACAATATAATCATTCATAAGTAACGTCTAGCATTCAATAATCATTTATAAGTAAGGTTTAATTAATCATTTTATCCTGATTAATTCAATTAATTTCCAGTCAAATTAATTTCTTATGAATTAATTATCAAATTCCAATTAACTAATTTCAAATCATTTAAGATCAATTAATTTATCAAACATTTTTAATTAATTAAATTATTCTTAATTCATCATATTAATTAAATCAACCTTTAAACCAATTTCCTAATTAATTAACTCTAATTAATTAGTTAAAGAAATTTAACCTTTAATTACTTACCATAAAGTAATTACACTTACACCATTTACAATTGATTATCTAAACTAATCAATCCAATTTATTATTAAAATTAATCGCCTTAATTAATACTTAATGATCCTTAGTTAATTATCTTCATTAACTAATTACATTTCTTAATTACTTTCTTAAGAAATTTTCTTAGGTTAATTATTATAAATCATCCTTGATTATAAATTAATCTAAAATATAAATTTAAAATCAAATAAATTATTCTTTAATTTCCATATTAATTAAATTAACCTTTAAACCAATTTCATAATTACTCATTCAAATCAACTTAATAATTTATGAATTACAAATTAATATGTTTCATTAACTATAAAGATAATTTATTCTTATTAATGATTTTATTTATTACTTCCTTAAGTTTGAAAACATTCATTTTAAATTTACTTTTAAGATTTCATGTTAAAGTAATATTAATCATCTGAAAGGAATTCAAAATAGTTTAAACTCAATTATTTATTTCCAAACCATTTTATATAATATACTTGAACATTTTTTTTTAAAGTTTAAAACAGAAACAGGGTTTGAAACCTGTACCACACCTTGTACCCGAGTCCCATCATGATTTCCCCGAGCTAAACCCTCAAAAACTCGAGCTCTGCTTCGAGATTTCCGAAATTCTTACCCCAGTATCCCAAAATTTCAATTCAAAATTTTTCTAAGTGTTTTACTTCGTATTGACATCTCGCTTTGAGTCACACACTTAATCGCTTCGAGCTTCTTCCCGAGACAATCAAACCAGACACTTAAAACCCCACAGGCTCAACTCCACTTGCCTGTGCACCTGCACAGTCGCGATTGACGACGTCGATCATCACCGATGATCACCGCAAGGCACAAACCACCCTCGCATCCCACCACGATCATCCAAACCACCTAGTCACCTCGAAAAATGAAACCGAGTTTATTCTCGAAACCTGGAAACACACAGCGAACACCCCTTCCACCTGTCAACGCGCCGTACTCACGACACCCATCACCAGAAAACGTGAAACTCCGGCAATAAATCCATCCATGTCCCCTCTACCTTTCCCTCTAACCACGACAAACTCGATGCATCATGGAGGAAGAACGAATCAACTTGCGACCCCTCATTAAAACTAGGTTTAAAAAATTTGATCCCTCGCCGCCGACGCCACCGTTGCTTCCATCACCTCTGGCCATTTTTCCTACCACCACCGTAGGCTTCTCCACCACCTCGAACAACCCCGACCCTCCTCCTTGACATGTTCACCAGAATTTCCCCAAACAATGAAATTTGAACAAAACCCAACCCCACTTGAATTCGTGATCTAAAAATTCCAATTCTTGCCTTAAAAATCAAGCCAAGGTATAAGAATTCAAATTATATGTTTGAATTCGAGAATTAAGACATTCGAATTTTTGTATATATGATGATGTTTCTCAGTTCTTGGCTTTTCCAGAGACATTTCAATCTTTATTTAACTTAAACAAATTTTTAAAACCTTCTTTACGACAAAACATACAAGTTTTATTTAAATCTTAAATCCAAACATATATTGGGCTGAGGGATATTGATTTTTGAATCAAGCACTGGAGCCTGGAATCTAAACAGAGCAATACTGATTCATAGCACATGCACACAACTATATACAAACATATATGTATACAGGACCATCTACCTATATTCACACAAACACAGTATTTTAATAAAACATAACTACTGGATTATCTTCATAACTAATCCAAGCAACTAGTCAAAAAGAATACTTAACCATATTAAAAAAATATGAGTTACTCACCTGGATGTTTTTGGAAGAAGAACAGAGAATAAATTTGAGCCTGCACACATTTTTTTTTCTTTAACTTTGATTTTTGTTTTGCTGGGTTGCTTGTTGATGTTGAATGTTTTACTTAAGTTTTAAATGAAGCTCCCTCACCACAGACCTGAACTTGCATGCTTGATCTAGATGATTTGGATTTTAAATCATTGCATTTGATTATTATTATTTTTTTAAGTTTTTAAACAATGCTTGCTTCAGTTTTCTTAACTTCGAATAAATGAGACTGAGATGGTATAAGTCTTGATATATCAAAGAAAAAGAATGCACAGGGATATCACTTTGTTTGTACAATAGGAATGGGTGAATATGCTTGCTTGTACTTGGTTATGCATGTTAATGCATTTGTTTACTTCAGCCTTACGTCGGCTGAGATGAAAAATGCGTGCTAGGATATTTTACAGTGTACTAAGGATCTTGGTATTTCTTTGTTTATATTTTACTTTGTACTTATATTTATTTGTTTGAAAACTTTATTTTCATTGCCTAGCTTGTTTTTATTTGGTGGCTGCAGCTTTATTTTGTTTGCCTGCATATCTATGTCTTTGTTTGTTATTTTTACTTTGTTTTGTTTCTTATTTTGTTTATTCATATTTTATCAAATTGTTTCAGCTGATAATACTATATTGTGCTAGTATCTATTTTTTTATCTATTTGTTTGTATTATTTTGTATTGCATACTTTTGTTTATGTAAGGTTGTGATGAATATTGTTTTGACATATATATTGTTTTCTTTTGTCATTCTATTTATTACTCGAATATATTTTCTTAACTTTGGCCTTATTACTTTAGAATATAAATACATTTCTACTTTCATTAAATATATTACTTATCATCTTGTATATTTGTTTCTATTCTTACATGACTACTTATTTCTATTTATTTTTAAAACTATTTATTTAAGATTTTATTTCAAATCCAATATATACATATATATATTCACATATATACAAATTTTCAAATTCATATGACATAATATATTTTCTATTTGAATCGGGGAAACTCGCAGCCATTTATAATCAATTTTACAATTTTAATTCAAAAATTTATTTAAATTATCAATTTAAATTCATAAAAAATCCGGCGTCGTTACAATAATGCTGTAAATGAAGCCATAATGCTGTTGGTTAACATAAAAAGCATTTGAAGCAACAACTTAATTCTAAGTTTTAGCATTTAAATAAACAAAGGCTTACTAAAAGTTTCACAGTACGATGAACACCAAAACTTATATGCTCTAAATGAAAGACAGCGGTACAAAGTTGGGAGGTAAATGAATCAGATATCAGTTTATACCGTCGCAAAGAAGGAAATAAAAGTGGATTACTTTTGTTAAGCATATGCTAAAGCCATGTTTAAATATATTAGCATATGTTTTTCTAAATCATGAATATCAAATTGATATTTCAAATAGAGCAAGTAATTAGTTATAACTTTATAGTGGATCCTTTTTTTAATGCTACTATTTGCGTTACACAATCATGATTAAATGCAGTAATACGTTTTTAACCAATTATGAGTAGTGTATAAGATATAATTTCTTACATTTACGACAGTGTGGTCTGTATGTTATATAAAATTATCCAAATTTTTAATCATGATAAAGGCCAATTTTGGTATATTAATTAATCATGGAACAACGTATAAGCATACAAAAACCATGCAGTGGTTAGTATAATATAGGCAACCATAAATACAAATACAGACCTCAAAGCAGTTTGTATTTTGTATGATGCACATCCAAAATGGATTAGCAGAATCTTTTTGAAATATACATTTTTTGATCATATTGATATTCATAAATACTCAGTCTCAAAATGATTAACATTGCACATATTCAAGCACTGCAAAGTGGAAAAAACTATAAGCATAAAATATTTTGAAGATTGAACCTATTGAATCATATCAATGCATTGTACGCATACAAAACTAAGTGCATTTACGGTCATAAATTAATGAAATAATGAAATGCAAATAAGACTGTTCTAGCAAAGTCAGTGACATTTGAAACTAAGTGCATGCATACATGAATTCTCATATATCTAAAATCTGTTATATTTAAAAAAGTCAATGTATGTGTATGTTCTGAAAATTAGTATAATCATAGATTGAAACACAGGATTTTGATATGAAGGCCGGTCATTTTTCAAATCAAATTCCATTGAAATTAATTTTGTTTTAGACCTGAAAGTTCTTGAATTTGGGATTACTAAATAAATTGGAAGTTGTCAAAATTAATTTCTGGAATCAAATTCATGGAAACATGAAGTTCTGAAAAATCATTCATATGAAGAACTCGACACATTCAAAACAGGTGTTTGTATGAAACTCATACGTACATCTAGAATTTTTTATTTTTCCAAGATTGGTGTTGATTTGAAAATTCATACATGTACATTTTAAACAGTTCAAAATCCATATTTTGCAAAACTTTAATACTCAAAATTGGTGTATATTTTAGAAATCTGATGCACGCCTAAAAAGCGATGTTGATTAATATCCAAAATAAAAAATTAATTGGTGAAACTACAAACGAAAATCAATTTTAAATAGACCCGAAGTACATTAAGTGGCAAAATTATTTAAATAAGAGAAGATCGTATTATTATAGGATCTGAAGTAGACAAAAATTTATTCATGAATGTGTGATATCCCGGATATTTTAGCGATATCAATTTAATAATCTATATTTAAAATTAAATTGATTTGATAAAATTTTAATAAAAATTTACTTGATTTAATAATCTAATTAAATAAATGTTTAATTGGTGAATTTTATATTTTTAAAAGCTAATAATTGTTTTCCCATTTATAATGTATGTATATATATTTATATATATGTTGTGAACGGATAAGTTTGATTTGAAGTTAAATGAACAAATAAAATCTTGTTTTTAAAATTCTAATATTCATTTTGATAATTTAAAGATTATTATTTTATTTAATAAATAACTAGTTGGTTTAAAATACTTAAAGAAATTGTTTTAAATTGTATAATTGTATTTTAAACATAGTTTAAATTTTTATAAGATAAACAAAGTTTATTTTATATCTTTTTAAATATAGCTTAATAATTATAATTTGGAATTTATATGAAAATTTAAGATACTTTTTATATATTAAACATTAATTCTTTTAATGAAGATAAATAAGGCAAGTAATTTATGATTTCTTTTATAAATGATTTAAAATTAATAAATGAGTTATTTCAAATAATAAATGTATAAATATAAATATAGATAAGATTCTTAAAAGACAATGTTATTATTTTAAAATTAAATTGGTTGATAAATTAGTTTTAAGAGGAATTTTAATGTATAAATAACATTTGAATTTGATTTAATTTTGAAATTCAAATTAATAAATATAAGCATGTTTCTTCACACTCATTTTTTTTCTAATGTCATTTTTTTCAAAAGTTAAGAAAATTTTTTCAGCTAAAAACAAATCTGTAACTATATTCCTCAAAATTTAAATCATATTCAGAATCTGGTTTTTCAAATGCAATGCAACCCTTCCTCAAATTCAAAAATCTGGAAATCAAAAGCTCATGTCTGCATTTTTTTAAAACCCTGTAAACCTTTTGTCTCACCTCTCTAACCAAATCCACATCCTACAATTTGTTTTCAAAATAAAACCTGAAATTCATTTCCTTGAATCTGAGAATCAAATGAAAAGCCTGCAACCTGCAATTCCACTTAAAAAGAAAATTTAAAGCTTCTGCATTTCGTTAAAATTTGGGAATCAAGCTTAATGTAAAGCCTGCATTTTCCTCTCCTTCAACCTGTTCAAGCCATCACAGCATATAACTGTAAATTAAAGCTTTTTCAATTTAAAGATTCAAATGCATTGGAAATTTGGACCTGCATGCAAGTTAAATCAAGCTTCAGCAACTAATTTATAATCAAAGAAGTAAAAGTTTTTTTCTGGAAGGTCTGTGCTCTGTTCATGATATAACAGGTGAGTAACATTTTTTTAAAAAAAAATATAAGTATAAATTGGTTGCTTAAATAAGTATGCTCTGAATATGATTAGCTGATTGCATGTTGAGTAGTATGCTTGTGTGTATGATTGTAAATGCAGTATTATATATATGCATATGAATGTTTGAATGTATGAATATAGATGACTGTTATGCTCATACAGTTTTCTATAGGTTCATAATTTAGTAAATGATTCAATTTCTATTGAATCAATCTGTAATAATACATGAGACCTAAACAATGTATGCTTATATTGTATGTATAAATTATAATTAAGATTTGTTCATGAAGAAAAGAAAAAAAAAGAAAAAAAATATACCTGTAGTTTCTGGAAACAGGTAATAGCAAAGTAAACTGGAATCTAACAAAAGCAAGATGATTTATTCTTAATTTCAGGTGTTTGAATTGAAAGTTGAAACTAAATTGTGATTTTTAAAAACCAAATTTCAATTTTTAGTGTTGAAATTATGTGCATTGATGTTGTCTTCTGGGAAATGAAAAGGGGAAAAGTTTTTATAACCTAGTTATGGGTATGCTCTGGAATTTGATCGGCATTGAGCCTCTGGTTGTTCGAGTTCTCTGGTACGCTGGGTAAAGGAAACTAGGGGATGGATGAAGTCTTGGCCGAAGTTTTAGCATCTCCGATGGCCGGAGAAGAGAGGTTGAGGGTTTTCCAGGTTTTGGGGGTTTGAAGGTTATAACTGTTGACAGGTTTGGTTTAGGGATACTCGATTTCGTTTTCGAGTGAATTGGGTGGTTTTGATGTTAGCAAGGTGATGCAGGGATTAACGTCGACATGATTGTTGACTGGGTGGTGACCGGAGGTGGCCAAGGCCACCGTGCATACGCACGGTGAAGAATGGTGGATCAGGTGTTTTGATTTGGAGGTTGCTGTGTTTTGACTCGAGATTTGCTCAAGTAAGTTGAGTTTTTGCTCGGAGTAGTTAGGTTTGCGACTCGAAGTAAATGAAAGGGGTCTCGGGTATCCCCTGTTATTAAAGGTTTCACTGAAACCTGTATATATTTCAATTCGGAATTGATTTTAAAATCTTAATGCAGGGTTTTGAAAACAGAATTTAAATCAAATTTAAAATTTGAATTTCAAATGAGATTTGAATCCAGGTTTGAAATTTAAATTTAAACTTTGAAACAAAATGTTTAAACAACTTCAAAGAGTTTAAATATTTTAATTTAGGATAAAACCTTAAATTTTAAGTAGAGATTTAAACATAAGTTTAAATCTGGAATCAAACTTCAATTTGAAAACAATGTTTGAAATAAAGGAAGTTGTTAAATTAAATTGTTTAAAAACAACTTTGAATGTTAAAGTTAATTTAAATTATGGTTTGTATTTTAAAATGAATTTGGGTTTTTAAACTTCTTTTATAAAATAAGAAAATCATTAGCATAAGTTTTTAAAGGGTTTAAAAATGTTTTTAAAACTTTGTTTATGCTAAGTCTGATTTCTTTTTAAATTTTAAATTTAAAATGTAATTTGAAAACAATTTAAAGTTAAATTGTTTTAAATTACTTTATTAATGATAAAGTAATCATGAATAAGAAATGTTTTATTTTTAAAATAAATTTAAGATTTAATGACCTTTGTTTCATTAAAATTAGTAATTTAAGTAATTTGATTGATTAATTTGTTTAATGAATTAAAGATTTGAAATAAATTAATTAAGGTTAATTAAATTTGTAATTAATATTAATTAATTTGAGTTAATTATTTAAGAAAGATAATTAAGAATTTGTTAATAAGTTAATGAAGGTCATTAACTTGTGATTATTTATTAATTAATTAATGTAATTAATTTTGATAATTAATTGGATTAATTAATTTAAATAATCAATTATGAAACTTAATTAAGTATGATTACTTTATGGAAATAATTAAAGATATTAATTACTCTTTGTAATTAATTTATTAATTGGATTAGTTTAAATTAATTAATTAAGTTCAATTGATTTAGAATAGTCTTTAGGTGGGTTGATAAGTAATCAATGGTGGTTAATTACTTAGAGAAGTAATTAAGATAAGTAAATTACTGAAGATAATTAATTGAAGTATGGTATTTTGGGATTAATTACTGTAACAACCCGGAATTTTTCGAACCCGGAAATTCCAGATAGTTATGAAAAAGAAGAAAGGGGTAGAAGAAGAAGAACAACAAAACAACAACATCAGAATCTCACATCGCAGCGGAATAAAATATAATGTATAGAATACAGTTTTAAATACAAGAAATCTGTACTGTATACATATATATACATACCATCATCAGAGTACATCAATCAGTTATACATATCCATACACAGCGGAAATAATAGGCAAATACGGGAATACGCTCTGTCATCCAGCTCGTCTCCTGAGCTCCAGCATATAACTTGAATCCTGTTTAACTCGGTCTGACCCGAGCATCATATAAAACAACACCCGAGTCAGTCTGGAATACCAGCATGAGAAAATCACACTCAATTGGATTATTAAAGTTTCAAAAAATCTTTTGAAAACAAAAGCATCTCGTAAGACCACGTCACAAATAAACATGTCGGGTTTTTACCTTACAATAGCTAAAACAATTTTTTTATTAAAGTTCTCTGATATTATTATAGTGTCTATAGAAAGTAAATAGAATCTAGCTGAAATGCTTGCATCTCACGTTTCAGCAATAGTTGGGCACAATCAAAACCGTAGAGGCGCTTATTGGAGATTGGATCCCATACAATGGCAGGGCTACTGGGGTACCGCCCGTCACAATACCTGGTCTAGATCAGAGTACCGAGGAGCCACCCTAACTCCCCTGCAACACAAGACCGGAACCATTGCT
This sequence comes from Allium cepa, assembly GCA_030765085.1. Taxonomy (NCBI): domain Eukaryota; kingdom Viridiplantae; phylum Streptophyta; class Magnoliopsida; order Asparagales; family Amaryllidaceae; genus Allium; species Allium cepa. The sequence goes on along the minus strand of CM060937.1, from coordinate 757,317,802 downwards.
TACTGAACAGTCCCAAGCCTGCACCTCCCCTGTTTTAGCCATTCCCGGTTGATGAGGCTTGAGGTTAAGCGTTACCTTTTAACAACGAGTCCCATTTAGAATGCTCATCGTCCGCCCGACGATGTTCTGAAAGCATTCAATCCATGCAAGTTGCCCTGGGTCTGGACAAACCGAATCACCGTCTTCAACTCTTCACGGTCTTCATTCGTAATCGTTTAAACCGGATCGAAGTGGTTTTCGGATAATTAAATCCGATCCCGGACTCTTCGAAACAATCAGCGCATTGTCCAATATTGATAGTTGGTTATTTAACTATCAATTAATCATTCACAAGCAACCATCAAATAATTTCCATAAATTATTTATCTCAAATATCATTCATATAGTATTTCCATTTAACCCATTTGTAATAAATTTTCAAAACCCTTTTATTCCACGAAATCATTTAAATGAGTTCTTATGCTCACTCATATTTTGATTTATCCTTTGAAAATATTCCCATTTTCTCATTTCTTTCTCAAAAATCAATTTACACTTTCCTTATAATTTCACAAATTCACTTTCTCCACTTAATAAGATTTCTCCTAAATCTTATCCCATTTAAACTAATTTGCTTACCATCACAAGAGGATTTTAATTGGATTTTAAAAAAACATTTTGAAAACATATAGATTATAAAATAAGAAGTATGGTTTTATACAAATTATGGATCGAAAGTAATATTAAAGTTCATAACCAGTTAATGATAAAATTCAAAACTAGTTTTAGAAAAATAGAGTTTATTAATAAATATTTGCCCAGTCTTCAAAGTAACTAATTCGAAAATATTTTACATTCAAATAATGGTTTATAAAAATTTATATAGTATAATAATTTAAAATATTCCCCTTTTAAATAAATTTATAATTTTTAGAAACCCAATATCTATAAATTCCCCTTGTCCATATTCACCTTTCTTATCTTCGGAAATATTCTTGTACTCCCATTCAAAACAATATCATTCTCAATATAAGTTCATAATTTATTTCTTTTCATATCCATTGATATCTTCCTTTCCCATTTATAAACTCCGTTTATAAATTTATAAACTCCACTGAGTTTTCCTTTGCTTATATTATTTAAAAAAAATTATTCATCAATAAAATTCATATTTGTTTCTTAGTAAAACTCTTCTCATTTCCTATTAAGATTTCATCATATTTCAATTCTATTTAACGATTACAATATTTCTTCAAATTTTTAATTTATAAGTTTGATTTCCCAAAACTCTTCTTTAACCAATTAAGGTATAAATATACTTTCGTCTTCCTTAAATTTAAAATGGAAATAAACTCAAATTCTTAATAATTATTCTACTCAAGTTCAATTTGAACTTCCTTTAATTTAAATTATTTAGTATTTAAGAAAATTCCAAATTTAACTTCCGTGTTATTTAATACTTAATGATTCGATTCACGAACAAATCCATATCAATTCATCATCCTGGCATATAACAGCATATGTATAATCAACGAATAATTTGAGGATTCCTGTTGGATCTCTCCAACCTGTTTTCCTGCATCCACGGATGTTAGCACAAATAAAATATCAATTCCACTTTAATGGTGGAATATTGCAGTATATGGATTCATATATTATCAGCCGCTATTGTGCGGTATATAGAGTTTATTTACTTATTCCCTAATTTCAACCATCATTCAAGCAATTCAACAAATAAATTTAAATTCGACAATTTAAATTTAAAAATCAACTGAGTGAGATTAACTCACCTTTTGCCCCTTTTAAATTTGCAAATTTGTTCCAACTTGGCCTGTTTCCATACGTTTGACCTTGTATAACAAAGTATATGAATTTATTAATATTAGAACTAATCAACGATAAATTTATCGTTTAATATTTTACTTGACTTGTAATTTATTTAAACTATTTATTTTCCGATTTTAAACCTTATATAACAATTATATGAATTTTATAAATATTCGGGCAAATCGAACAATTTATTTCCGATTAAATAAATTTATTCTTTAACTTGAATAATTTAATTTAACTCATGAATTATTTCAACAAATAATAAAATAAGTAAATTAACAATTTAACCACCTAAGCAGATTATTTTTAAACGAACTAGCAATACTTATAATGTTGAGATGTATATTTATTATTATTATTCTTTCTATATTTTTCTCTTTGAACCTACTTATTCCAAATTGACATATATTGATTTTATTTTGAAACTACATATATATACTTATAAAAATAAGTAAATAGATTTCAAAAATCAACTTTTTATGTAAACTTCAAATAGTTAAAAATCAATATTCACTCTTAAAAATCTTATATATATATACATATATTTTTAAATTAAACTAAAATAAACACTGAAGATCTAAACTATTTAACAGTAAAAACAAATTAATTTTTTTTAAATCAAAACCCTAATTCACTGTAAATTTAAATTTAATCCTCAAATTTAAAATTTAAATTAACTGATTATAAAAATTATACCTCACTGCGCTAGAAGACCAACTCAACATCGCGCTAACAACCACAGCCACCACCGAGACCATTCGCGCGCGCGAGCTTGAAAAAATCACAACCCAAAATCACAGGACGCCAAACTCCATCGTGCGCTAGCTCTACCCTATCGCGGCCAAGCTTCCTTCGATCAGATCCACCTGAGTCGCCACAATCACAACGCGCGACGATGATGCTTGCAATTCGTTCGCTGCCTCGTGCCCTACTTCAGATCGCGGCCACCTGATGATGCTTGCGATCCAATTTGATGCCATCGAAGTCGAATCGCGGCCACCCTAGCGAGCAACTCGAGCTCGATTCGACATGGATTCCGTGCGCCCCCTATATTTTTTTGTGAACGCGATTTTGATTTGAAGAAAAAAAAATGAAAAGGGGGAAAAGAATAGAAGGAGGTGGCAGCTTTCTCTTTTTTTTTTGAATGCCGTTGAATTTGGCTGAACAAGAAGAAGGGAAACGAAGTGGACTATGAAATTAAAATATGTGAAGGGAAGGGTTTCACGATTCTGAAGGAAGCGGCCATTATCTATTTTCTTCTCTATTTTGATTATTGGGCGAAGGAAGAAGTATCGTGATAATAAAGAAGATGGGAGGCGTATTCAAGAAGACGAACAATAGTGTGTTGAGGAAGCTACGCTAATTATTTTATTTTTAAACGTTATATTTTAAAATCTTCTCGAATTCAATATAAATTATAGCGCGTTTGCTTATCGTATAATCACACGGTAGCTCCGAAAATTACGAAATTTGAAATCCAGTAATAATTCGATATTATGGATCCCATGGAACTGGTTTCGTTGAATTCCGAGACTGTGCCTTGGAAGGCTATTTTCAATTGTCAATTCAAACAATGTAAATTTAAAATTGCACAAACGGCAGCTAAATTCAATTTTAATCCATCTATTATTCTCAGTATTATTAATATAAATTTTATAAGCCGTTAAAATATTTTCAACAAACTTATAATTCCAAATTTAAATAATTCACCCAATTGTCAATCACTATTTAATTTATTCAATTAATGGTTATATTTAAATTCTGAGTTCTTTTTACTAAATCAAACCAACTTTTCATATTGAAAACAAATTATATTTCAAATTAATTATTTAAATTCATTTTAAATATCACAAATTAACTGTTGAAAAAGCCAGGTCGTTACATTCCTCCCCCCTTAAAAGAATTTCGTCCCCGAAATTACTAGTTAGGAAGAATGGTCCCATACCCGTTATTATTACTCCACAACCAATTAGTCAACATCCTACTAACTATCTTTTTAATAAAAGATGCATTACCCTTCTTAATAACTTTCTAAACTTTTTCCTTAGTATCAAACTATACTATATGCTTAACTATTCAAGTTTCAATTTAAACTCAAATTTTGACTTATCAAAATTTTCTCAAAATTTTTCTAATACCCTAAATTCCCGAAAAAAATTTCCAGTGTCTCCTTTGCGCGGCTAGCTCGATACAACTACAAAATGGCTCTACGGCCTCTCAAAAACCCAAAAGAAAACAAAAAGCCAAGCGACTCGATCAAAATCCCAATCAATTTCCGTATAGAAATTCAAACACATACCTTTTTGTCGAGCATTTCTTATTTATCTTCTGAAATCAAACTCAATTCTCTTTACCTTTATATTACCTGCATATATTACACATCAATCTATCCAATCACAATATACAATACATTTTATCGACATTCTTACGAATGTCCATATCTATTCATTTAAATATTATTTTAGATTATATTTGAAATATCAATTTCCAATTGAGAATGCATTTTCCTTACTTAAGTTAGTATAAACATCTTATGTGTTTCTTATATTTATTTTCATCTTACCACTTTAGTTTATATCCATTCTTATTCAAATTAATTCTTCTATTTTCATATGAGTTCAATTTTATCTTTAACTCTGAATATTTAAATTTTATTTTTCATTTATAACAAATTCATGTCATTATTTTAAATTAGTTTCATTCACAAATTTATTCATTTCAAATTTGAAAACGTTCATCGTTAACAAAATTTTCACAAACTTCAAAAATTTTCTAACTCCCAAAATTTCTGAATTTTTTTGGCAAAGTCCCCTTTGTACGGAGGAACTTTTGCAATTTGACAATAGATATAAATATATATACATCGACCCACACGGTCGGAAAAACCAAAAACAGTTCATATTTCCTAGTTTGTATTGCGTAGGCGTACCTTATTTAGCAGTTTAAGCAAGCGGCTTATTTTATTTTAGCATATGTGCATCCAAAACCTCGCTATACAGTCTTCTGGTACCTGTACTTACTCAATTTAAACTCATATGTAACATATGTATGAAATTTATAACATTGCATTCTTTTTAAACAGCTACAACAATAAATGTCATAAGCAATGCAAAACAAATAACTTCATAACAAATTTATATAGTTTCCAAACTAGTTTCATTTGTTTATAACTGACACAAATACCGGGTGCATTCAACTTTAAGTGAGTTACAACACATTTACCTAACTCCAATTCATAATTATGCCCACACAAACCCATTTTCCATTTAATTGATTTCAAAAATCAATTCCTGCTTCTTAACAATTCAAAACCATATTTTATAAGCAATTATATGCGAATCAAGTCCAATAAGCAGGTAATAAGGTTTCCATATTAATTTAATTGCTCTTACTTAATTTAAATCACCCTATCCAATTCGGAATGATTTTCACATCATTCTTTTATTCAATTCATTCACTATTTTGTATTCATGGCAATTCATTCAAAAATCAAGTTTAATTACTTCTATTATTCCATAGAACTTAATTTAATCATATTTACGACAACAACAATTATTTCATGCAAATTCGACAATATTCATTCAAACAAACAATTTCTTTAGTTTTTATAATTGTTTTAAAATTAATTCCAACTCTAGTTATATGAAATTCCATTCGATTCTAATTTATTTTTAAACCATATCCTTGCATTAACTTTATTCAAAACCATTCTTATTAAGCTCGACAACTTCAAAGCTTAAAATTTAACAAACATGTCTCAAATTTACATAAGTCATGCTTCATTGACTTTTGACTTAAGTTAATTTACTTCAAATTATTTAACCTTCATAACTTAAGTTAATTTCATTTATCCATAAATTCTTTTCCAAATTAAATTCGATTTTATTTAAATCAAATCTCTTTCATTTACTTCTTAACTCAATTAATTATTTCATTTAAAAATTCAATTCCCATGTTCGATTCATCCTCGAACTTATTTAACTTATTACTAGACCATTTTCACTTTATTTATACACAATTAAATTTTTGTTTGCACTTCTAACCATTTATATGTAATCCAATTTCATTTTATTTGCTAACCAATCCAAATTGAATTTTATATTTATAATTCAAGGGCTCTTCCCCCATACACTTTATTCACTCTCTACTTCTATTAATTTACCATTCAACCTTTATTTAACCAATTCAAAGTTTATTCACATATTCAGGTTACTAATTTATCCCAAATTAGTTTATTCCCAGTTTATAATTCAATATTTGATTTTTAGCTTCAAAAATCTCTTCATTTAAATTTCTTTGGTTCAATCCTATTTTGAAATTCAGGTTTGGATTTCTATTCATTTTCCAGATTCAAACAATTCTATTTGACTTATTTATTCCATCTTAATTTTACAAGTCCACTTCTTATTTATCTTCACACTTCCATTTATTTACAGTTAGCCGCATTCCCATTTTATTTTAATTCAGGTTTATACGTCCTCACTTAGCCAAGTATATATTTTTATTTCAACGCCTCTCAATTCTTTTATAAGCTATCAAAGTCTTATTTCTTCAAATTCTACTTTCACTTAGCTTACATTAAATTCAACCTCATTTCATTGTTATGAATTTTACTCAAGTGAGAGTTTTATTATAATATTACCTATATCTCAATTTAATGCATCTTCAGTCAGATTCAAATATTAACTTAGCTTAAGATAATTGCAGTTCAATCAAGGTTCTCAATCCAATTAAATTTTCTATTCACTATCCATTCACATCACTTTACCAATCCATTTTATTCAATGAACTTTCACTTCCTTCGAAATTACCTTTCCATAAATTTTAAATCTTAAGTTTATTCATTTATCGCAACTTCTTACTTGAATTCATTGCAATTGATTTGATACTCATCTAGACCAAATCCCATGTGATTTAATTAACCAATCTAAATTTTTTAAGGTAACATCCAGGGCTAATTTATTCCATCCATACTTGATTTGGATCTAATTTATAACTTCAAATTATCTTTACTTTAGTCCAATTCCAAAACAATTCCAATTCACATTTAATTTACTTACCATTCAATGGAATTTCTATTTATAACTTAGGTTTCATTACTAAATTCCATTTTTAATTCAAATCACAACTTAATTCAAATACAACTGAATTTTATTTTCAGTTTAACTCAATTTACTTCCATTCACATAACTTGAATTAATTTCAATCCACCTTAAGTTTTATTCCTCATTTCAACTTCATTTAAAATTCACTATTTTATTTCCTCCAAACCATTAATTAAATTTTAAATTTTAAATTTTAATCCAAGTTAAATTTGCATCTTTAACTTTTCACTTTAGATTTTAATTCCAAAATTCAACATTTATGTTTTCCTTGATTAGATAACTATTTTAAATTTAATTATCTCATTTGTCAAACATATTATCATCCAAACATCCATGTTATAATAATTTCAGAAAAATATTCTTTTTATATCAAAATATATTTTGGATGAAATTATTTCATTCACCCACTTTTAAAAAATCAATATTGTGTCGAATTGCTCTATTTAAGTGTTTAGAAACCCCTTCGATCCAGTTGTCCAGACTGTGCCGACGAAGGTTCATATACCACTCAATAAATCAATCAACGCAATATAAAATCATTTTATATTCACTAACAAATACGCGCTCATATCTATAAATACGCTCAAACTCATTCTAGAGTACTACTGACTCTATTTCTAATGAGTAATTCCTCACCAGAGCCAAGGTTCTCGCTTAACCTTTCAGCTCTGATACCAAGTGTAACAACCCGGAATTTTTCGAACCCGGAAATTCCAGATAGTTATGAAAAAGAAGAAAGGGGTAGAAGAAGAAGAACCCAAAAAAACAACATCAGAATCTCACATCGCAGCGGAATAAAATATAATATATAGAATCCAGTTTTAAATACGAGAAATCTGTACTGTATACATATATATATATATACATACCATCATCAGAGTACATCAATCAGTTATACGTATCCATACACAGCGGAAATAATAGGCAAATACGGGAATACGCTCTGTCATCCAGCTCGTCTCCTGAGCTCCAGCATATAACTTGAATCCTGTTTAACTCGGTCTGACCCGAGCATCATATAAAACAACACCCGAGTCAGTCTGGAATACCAGCGTGAGAAAATCACACTCAATTGGATTATTAAAGTTTCAAAAAATCTTTTGAAAACAAAAGCATCTCGTAAGACCACGCCACAAATAAACATGTCGGGTTTTTACCTTACGATAGCTAAAATAATTTTTTTATTAAAGTTCTCTGATATTATTATAGTGTCTATAGAAAGTAAATAGAATCTAGCTGAAATGCTTGCATCTCACGTTTCAGCAATAGTTGGGCACAATCAAAACCGTACATGCGCTTATTGGAGATTGGATCCCATACAATGGCAGGGCTACTGGGGTACCGCCCGTCACAGTACCTGGTCTAGATCAGAGTACCCAGGAGCCACCCTAACTCCCCTGCAACACAGGACCGGAACCATTCCTTACTGACAGTCCCAAGCAAGATCACCCTGCAGTTGGCGCGACCAACCGCCCACTAAGCCGAATGAAAGGGACATCTAGACAGGGGAAACCTCACTCTCCAGTGGGGGCTACCCACGTAGTCTTGCTGCACCTCCCCTGTTTTAGCCATTCCCAGTTGATGAGGCTTGAGGTTAAGCGTTACCTTTTAAGAACGAGTCCCACTTAGAATGCTCATCGTCCGCCCGACGATGTTCTGAAAGCATTCAATCCATGCAAGTTGCCCTGGGTCTGGACAAACCGGATCACCATCTTCAACTCTTCACGGTCTTCATTCGTAATCGTTCAAACCGGATCGAAGTGGTTTTCGGATAATTAAATCCGATCTCGAACTCTTCGAAACGATCAGCGCATTGTCCAATATTGATAGTTGGTTATTTAACTATCAATTAATCATTCACAAGCAACCATCAAATAATTTCCATAAATTATTTATCTCAAATACCATTCAGATAGTATTTCCATTTAACCCATTTGCAATAAATTTTCAAAACCCTTTTATTCCACGAAATCATTTAAATGAGTTCTTATGCTCACTCATATTTTGATTTATCCTTTGAAAATATTCCTATTTTCTCATTTCTTTCTCAAAAATCAATTTACACTTTCCTTATAATTTCACAAATTCACTTTCTCCACTTAATAAAATTTCTCCTAAATCTTATCCCATTTAAACTAATTTGCTTACCATCACAAGAGGATTTTAATTGGATTTTAAAAAAAACATTTTGAAAACATATAGATTTATAAAGTAAGAAGTATGGTTTTATACAAATTACGGATCGAAAGTAATATTAAAGTTCATAACCAGTTAATGATAAAACTCAAAACCGGTTTTAGAAAAATAGAGTTTATTAATAAATATTTGCCAAGTCTTCAAAGTAACTAATTCGAAAATATTTTACATTCAAATAATAGTTTATAAAAATTTATATAGTATAATAATTTAAAATATTCCCCTTTTAAATAAATTTATAATTTTTAGAAACCCAATATCTATGAATGCCTCTTGTCCATATTCACCTTTCTTATCTTCGGAAATATTCTTGTATTCCTATTCAAAACAATATCATTCTCAATATAAGTTCATAACTTATTTCTTTTCATATCCATTGATATCTTCCTTTCCCATTTATAAACTCCGTTTATAAATTTATAAACTCCACTGAGTTTTCCTTTGCTTATATTATTTAAAATAATAATTATTCATCAATAAAATTCATATTTGTTTCTTAGTAAAACTCTTCTCATTTCCTATTAAGATTTCATCATATTTCAATTCTATTTAACGATTACAATATTTCTTCAAATTTTTAATTTAGAAGTTTGATTTCCCAAAACTCTTCTTTAACCAATTAAGGTATAAATATACTTTCGTCTTCCTTAAATTTCAAATAGAAGTAAACTCAAATTCTTAATAATTATTCTATTCAAGTTCAATTTGAACTTCCTTTAATTTAAATTATTTAGTATTTAAGAAAATACCAAATTTAACTTCCGTGTTATTTAATACTTAATAATTCGATTCACGAACAAATCCATATCAATTCATCATCCTGGCATATAACAACATATGTATAATCAACGAATAATTTGAGGAATCCTGTTGGATCCCTCCAACCTGTTTTCCCGCATCCACGGATGTTAGCACAAATAAAATATCAATTCCACTTTAATGGTGGAATATTGCAGTATACGGATTCATATATTATCAGCCGCTATTATGCGGTATATAGAGTTTATTTACTTATTCCCTAATTTCAACCATCATTCAAGCAATTCAACAAATAAATTTAAATTCAACAATTTAAATTTAAAAATCAACTGAGTGAGATACTCACCTTTTGCCCCTTTTAAATTTGCAAATTTGTTCCAACTTGGCCTGTTTCCACACGTTTGACCTTGTATAACAAATTATATGTATTTATTAATATTAGAACTAATCAACGATAAATTTATCGTTTAATATTTTACTTGACTTGTAATTTATTTAAACAATTTATTTTTCGATTTTAAACCTTATATAACAATTATATGAATTTTATAAATATTCGGGCAAATCGAACAATTTATTTTCGATTAAATAAATTTATTCTTTAACTTTAATAATTTAATTTAACTCGCGATTTATTTCAACAGATAATAAAATAAGTAAATTAACAATTTAATCACCTAAGCAGATTATTTTTAAACGAACTAGCAATACTTATAATGTAGAGATGTATATTTATTATTATTATTCTTTCTATATTTTTCTCTTTGAACCTACTTATTCCAAATTGACATATATTGATTTTATTTTGAAACTACATATATATACTTATAAAAATAAGTAAATAGATTTCAAAAATCAACTTTTTATGTAAACTTCAAATAGTTAAAAATCAATATTCACTCTTAAAAATCTTATATATATATGTACATATATTTTTAAATTAAACTAAAATAAATACTGAAGATCTAAACTATTTAACAGAAAAAAAATTAATTTTTTTTTAAAAATCAAAACCCTAATTCGCTGTAAATTTAAATTTGATCCTCAAATTTAAAATTTAAATTAACTGATTATAAAAATTATACCTCACTGCGCTAGAAGACCAACTCAACATCGCGCTAACAACCACAGCCACCACCGAGACCATTCGCGTGCGCGAGCTTCGAAAAATCACAACCCAAAATCACAGGACGCCAACCTCCATCGTGCGCTAGCTCTACCCTATCGCGGCCAAGCTTCCTTCGATCAGATCCACCTGAGTCGCCACAATCACAACGCGCGACGATGATGCTCGCAATTCGTTCGCTGCCTCGTGCCCTACTTCAGCTCGCGGCCACCTGATGATGCTTGCGATCCAATTTGATGCCATCGAAGTCGAATCGCGGCCACCCTAGCGAGCAACTCGAGCTCGATTCGACATGGATTCCGTGCCCCCCTATATTTTTTTGTGAATGCGATTTTGATTTGAAGAAAAAAAAATGAAAAGGGGGAAAAGAATAGAAGGAGGTGGCGACTTTCTCTGTTTTTTTTTTTTGAATGCCGTTGAAATCGGCTGAACAAGAAGAAGGGAAACGAAGTGGACTATGAAATTAAAATATGTGAAGGGAAGGGTTTCGCGATTCTGAAGGAAGCGGCCATTATCTATTTTCTTCTCTATTTTGATTACTGGGCGAAGGAAGAAGTATCGTGATAATAAAGAAGATGGGAGGCGTATTCAAGAAGACGAACAATAGTGTGTTGAGGAAGCTACACTAATTATTTTATTTTTAAACGTTATATTTTAAAATCTTCTCGGATTCAATATAAATTATAGCGCGTTTGCTTATCGTATAATCACATGGTAGCTCCGAAAATTACGAAATTTGAAATCCGGTAATAATTCAATATTACGGATCCCACAGAACTGGTTTCATTGAATTCCGAGATTGTGCCTCGGAAGGCTATTTTCAATTGTCAATTCAAACAATGTAAATTTAAAATTGAACAAACGACAGTTAAATTCAATTTTAATCCATCTATTATTCTCAGTATTATTAATATAAATTTTATAAGCCGTTAAAATATTTTCAACAAACTTATAATTCCAAATTTAAATAATTTACCCAATTGTCAATCACTATTTAATTTATTCAATTAATGGTTATATTTAAATTCTGAGTTCTTTTTACTAAATCAAACCAACTTTTCATATTGAAAACAAATTATATTTCAAATTTATTATTTAAATTCATTTTAAATATCACAAATTAACTGGTGAAAAGGCCGGGTCGTTACAATTACTTTGTGTAATTAATGTGAAGATAATTTCTTTATGAAGTGATTAATAATTAATTACTTAATGTAATTAATTTAAGCATTTATTAATTAAGTTATTTGAAATAATTAAGTGATGTAATTAATTAAGAGTGATTAATTACTAATGAGATTAATCAAGATTGATTAATAAATATAATTAATTATTAAATGTAATTAATTTAGAAGTAATTAAGGAAGTACTTAAGCGTAGTTAATTACTAAATGTAATTAATCAAGAATGATTAATAATTGTGATTTAATTAAAGGTTAATTACTTAATGTAATTAATTTAAATAAGTAATTATTTTCAATTTAATTTAGGAGCATTAATTAATATGATTAATGATGTAATTAAAGATTAATTAATTAGGATTAAATAAATCAATGATAAGTGATTAAGGAAGTAATTAATTAATGTAATTAATTAAGCATTAATATAATTAATTATAATTAATTAATTTATGAAGTAAATAAAGGTTAATTACTGATTTTGGTTAAGGATAATTAATTTGTAAAAGATAATTACTTGAATGTAATTAAGGGATAATTAATCAAGGGTGATTAATTAAGGTGATTAATTTGTGGATAATTATTTAATTGATTGGTAATCAATTAAGGGTTAAGAAAGCAAGATTTAAAATGAGGAAGTAATTAATTTAATTCATTTTAAATTAATTATAGATTGTGTGATTATAGATCTATGCTTATGAATGGATGATATGGTTTACCCTGAATGGTTTGAATCTTAGACATGAGACCTGAATGGTTTACCCTGAACGGTTTTGATTGTATTACCCACTTTTGTGGCTAATAGCTGGAATTTAATAATGTAACAATTTCGGCTATTTCATATTTATTTGAAAACCCTAGACACTATTATAATATCATCGGATTTCCTATCAAATGTTTTGGTTAGCGTAAGGTAAAAACTTTTTCATGTTTATGTGTGGGAAGTCTTATGTGATACCTTTCTTTTCAAAGGTTTTCAAAGTTAAGCAACTTTAACCTGTTACTCACACCAGACCCATGTCTGACCCGGAGTTTATTTTTGTTTTTCATAAACTCTTGGGTACTCAAATTTTTACGAGTAGCCAAGGGATTAAGGTTAGGATTCAGATTAGCTTTGACGAATTGTGGTGGAGCAATGGAGCAGGAGGCTTCTTCGTGTAGATATATAGTTTTCCGCTGTGTGTTTTCTCTGAGTTGTTTCTTGTACTGGTTGAGTTGTAATAACTAGACAGGTGTATATAACTGTCTAGTATGTGTTGTATTACCTGTGTACTCTGATAGTGTTTGTAAACTATGTAAATATTTCATGTTATTAATATAATTTATTCGTTCCGCTGTTTAAATTCTGATGTGTTGTTTTCTTCTTCTTCTCTTTCTTTCTATTCTCTATCCCTTTCTTTCTTATTAGCGATGCGATTTCCTGGAGTTTGGAAGTTGGGTTGTTACAGTGGAATCAGAGCATTAGGTTGAGTGAATACCTTGGCTCTGGAGTGGTGTCTATCTTGAGAGAGCGTATTTGTAGTTTTGATATATATATATATATATATTTATTTATTTATTATTTCTACCTATCTGTTGGGTTACCCGTTCAGGTTTTCCAACATAAGTTATAAAGGTAGATAAGGTAGTGGTGTGTGTAACACGATTACTACCATTGGTTGGAGTTTGAATGTTTGAGGTTGGAAGTGTATTTGTCGAGACTGTAGACCTAATACCGTCTCGAGTGAGTTGTGCAGTGGTGTAGAGATTTCATTGATCTCTGAAGGAAACCTGTTAAGGTTCAGAGTCTATCTTTGAAGATGGATGAGTAGAGTTTGAATCAGTTGGTTGGCAGAAGTGTGTGATGGTATTTTGATACCTCAGGCAGTAGTAGCTGCATGATGAGATGCGGTGACTATGGATATTTCCGAAGATGTTTTCTTTGGAACAAGTTAGGAAGTGTGTCTACTTCGGTGTTGTGGTTGGGTTCAACAGGATGTGGTGGTTGGCTTTGAGGTCCGAGTTTCTCGAAGAACTTCAGCTAAGGAAGTCTTTGGCATTGGTGTCAGCAGTGCAACTCGGAGTGTCTTTGTTGGCAGAAGTTGACTGGCTGAGTAGTTTCTGAAGAAGGAGTTCAGAAGAAGCAGAGTGGACCCAATACTTTATTGGATTAGCTAATTAAGAGTAAGCTGTTCTGTTTGGTAAAGAGAGAACAGTTTTGTTTGGGAATTGGTCTATATTGATCGCAAAAGTGATTTGCGATAGTTTGAGTATTCTTTTGAGGTATTGAAGAATTTTTGAATGTCTTCTGAGAAGTCGGAGGTTTGTCCACTTCTGAAGATTGAGTTTTCTTATCGACCGGATTCCAAGAGTGCTACCGATGGATCAGATAGTAGAAGAATGATTCCTTGAGATAGGGTTTGGTGAAGCAGCTTGGATTTTGGTGAAATTTCTGAGTTTTCTTGGATATGTTGAGCCATATTTCTGGGAAGTGATGTCCAGTTTATGCTCATCAGCAGTGTGTTCTGTGCCAGTTCAGAGTTGTGCAGCGGAAGCAGATTGAGAGTATTTCTGTTTTGTCTTTTCTGGATAGCAGAAGTGAGATTGTTCTCCTGATGTTTGTAGAGTGGAGTTGGTGATCTTAGTCTTGGTTGATCTTGAGGAGATCGTTGTGTTGGGTTGTTTTTGGTTCTGTTTGTTTCTGGAGGCATCAGCCAAGGTTAAGCTGATCAGTTTGGATATAGGCAGCCCAGGATCATCCGAAGAGTTTTGTGGATTAGAGACGAAGGAATTTGGATTCCGGAGTCGGAGATTTATTTTGGATCTCTTCTGTGTTTTGGTTGGATTGGTGTTTGGTTTTCAAGAATTGAATTGCCAGTTTGGATAACTAGGATTCGATGAAATTCACGTATCTCTGAGGGAGTACGTGTATGAGTTATCTCTGGAAATGGAACCAGCTGTTCAAGAAGGTTTGGTTGTTGAGTCAGACTCATTTGTAGTCTGATATCTTGTCTAGTTCTGTAGATCTAGATGAGTAGAAGCTCTGTAGCTACGTAGTTTAGATTGTTTGTATTTTGTAAGGCAAGTATCCCGGTATATATATACTTGGGGAAACTCGTGGGAATTCATCCAGAATTTTATCTGGATAATTAAATTTATTTGATTTGATAAATTGGTTGCTATGGTTGTTAGCATATGATTGATATATGCTTGTGTTTAAATTTAAAATCTTAAATGAGATTATTAAATTACCTTTTCTTTTAAATTTCAGGGACGAAATTCTTTTAAGGGGGAAGGAATGTGATATCCCGGAGATTTTAGCAATATCAATTTAATAATCTATATTTAAAATTAAATTGATTTGATAAAAATTTAATAAAAATTTACTTGATTTAATAATCCAATTAAATGTTTAATTGGTGAAATTTATCTTTTTAAAAGCTAATAATTATTTTCCCATTTATAATGTATGTATATATATATTTTTATATATATTGCGAATGGATAAGTTTGATTTGAAGTTAAATGAACAAATAAAATCTTGTTTCTAAAATTCTAATATTCATTTTGATAATTTGAAGATTATTATTTTATTTAATAAATAACTAAGTGGTTTAAAATACTTAAAGAAATTGTTTTAAATTGTATAATTGTATTTTAAACATGGTTTAAATTTTTATAAGATAAACAAAGTTTATTTTATATCTTTTTAAATATAGCTTAATAATTATAAGTTGGAATTTATCTGAAAATTTAAGATACTTTTTATATATTAAACATTAATTCTTTTAATTAAGATAAATAAGGCAAGTAATTTACGATTTCTTTTATAAATGATTTAAAATTGATAAATGAGTTATTTTCAAATAATAAATGTATAAATATAAATATAGATAAGATTTTTAAAAGACAATGTTATTATTTTAAAATTAAAATAGGTTGATAAATTAGTTTTAAGTGGAATTTTAATGTATAAATAACATTTGAATTTGATTTAATTTTGAAATTCAAATTAATAAATATATGTAGATCTTTTAAATAAGTTTTCACCTTTATGTAAATTGTTTTACTTCATCTAAAAAGAAATACATATCCATTCATTTATGAAAACTACTTTATATGTATTTAATAAAGAAAAGAGGATTTTATTTATCTTTAAATTAAATAAAAATAAGTAACATGTGTATAAAACAAATGTTAACATTTTAAGCAATTAATGAGACAAATGTAAACAATTAATCTACTTAATTTGACAAGTGTTTGTTCTTTTTACAAGTGTCTTTTATTTTTATTCTTCTTTATATTTTTAATAAATCATTTTTATCTTATATAAGCATGTTTCTTCACACTCATTTTTTTTCTAATGTTCATTTTTTTCAAAAGTTAAGAAAAATTTTTCAGCTAAAAACAAATCTGTAACTATATTCCTCAAAATTTAAATCATGTTCAAAATCTGGTTTTTCAAATGCAATGCAACCCTTCCTCAAATTCAAAAATCTGGAAATCAAAAGCTCATGTCTGCATTTTGTTTAAACCCTGCAAACCTTTTGTCTCACCTCTCTAACCAAATCCACATCCTACAATTTTTTTTCAAAATCAAACCTGAAATTCATTTCCTTGAATCTGAGAATCAAATGAAAAGCCTACAACCTACAATTCCACTTAAAAAGAAAATTTAAAGCTTCTGCATTTCTTTAAAATTTGGGAATCAAGCTTAATGTAAAGCCTGCATTTTCCTCTCCTTCAACCTGTTCAAGCCATCACAGCATATAACTGCAAATTAAAGCTTTTTCAATTTAAAGATTCAAATGCATTGGAACTTTGGACCTGCATGCAAGTTATATCAAGCTTCAGCAACTAATTTATAATCAAAGAAGTAAAAGTTTTTTTCTGGAAGGTCTATGCTTTGTTCATGATATAACAGGTGAATAACAATTTTTTTTTAAAAATATAAGTATAAATTGGTTGCTTAAATAAGTATGCTCTGAATATGATTAGCTGATTGCATGTTGAGTAGTATGCTTGTGTGTATGATTGTAAATGCAGTATTATATATATGCATATGAATATTTGAATGTATGAATATAGATGACTGTTATGCTCATATAGTTTTCTTTAGGTTCATAATTTAGAAATGATTCAATTTCTATTGAATCAATCTGTAATAATACATGAGACCTAAACAATGTATGCTTATATTGTATGTATAAATTATAATTAAGATTTGTTCATGAAGAAAAGAAAAAAAAAGAAGAAAAAATATACCCGTAGTTTCTGGAAACAGGTAATAGCAAAGTAAACTGGAATCTAACAAAAGAAAGATGATTTATTCTTAGTTTCAGGTGTTTGAATTGAAAGTTGAAACTAAATTGTGATTTTTAAAAACCAAATTTCAATTTTTAGTGTTGAAATTATGTGCATTGATGTTGTCTTCTGGGAAATGAAAAGGGGAAAAGTTTTTATAACCTAGTTATGGGTATGCTCTGGAATTTGATCGGCATTGAGCCTCTGGTTGTTCGAGTTCTCTGGTACGCTGGGTAAAGGAAACTAGGGGATGGACGAAGTCTTGGCCGAAGTTTTAGCATCTCCGATGGCCGGAGAAGAGAGGTTGAGGGTTTTCCAGGTTTTGGGGGTTTGAATCTTATAACTGTTGACAGGTTTGGTTTAGGGATACTCGATTTCGTTTTCGAGTGAATTGGGTGGTTTTGATGTTAGCAAGGTGATGCAGGGATTAACGTCGACATGATTGTTGACTGGGTGGTGGCCGGAGGTGGCCAAGGCCACCGTGCATATGCACGGTGAAGAATGGTGGATCGGGTGTTTTGATTTGGAGGTTGCTGTGTTTTGACTCGAGATTTGCTCGAGTAAGTTGAGTTTTTGCTCGGAGTAGTTAGGTTTGCGACTCGAAGTAAATGAAAAGGGTCTCGGGTATCCCCTGTTATTACAGGTTTCACTGAAACCTGTATATATTTCAATTCAGAATTGATTTTAAAATCTTAATGCAGGGTTTTGAAAACAGAATTTAAATCAAATTTAAAATTTGAATTTCAAATGAGATTTGAATCCAGGTTTGAAATTTAAATTTAAACTTTGAAACAAAATGTTTAAACAACTTCAAAGAGTTTAAATATTTTAATTTAGGATAAAACCTTAAATTTTAAGTAGAGATTTAAACATAAGTTTAAATCTGGAATCAAACTTCAATTTGAAAACAATGTTTGAAATAAAGGAAGTTGTTAAATTAAATTGTTTAAAAACAACTTTGAATGTTAAAGTTAATTTAAATTATGGTTTGTATTTTAAAATGAATTTGGGTTTTTAAACTTCTTTTGTAAAATAAGAAAATCATTAGCATAAGTTTTTAAAGGGTTTAAAAATGTTTTTAAAACTTTGTTTAAGTTAAGTCTGATTTCTTTTTAAATTTTAAATTTAAAATGTAATTTGAAAACAATTTAAAGTTAAATTGTTTTAAATTACTTTATTAATGATAAAGTAATCATGAATAAGAAATGTTTTATTTTTAAAATAAATTTAAGATTTAATGATCTTTGTTTCATTAAAATTAGTAATTTAAGTAATTTGATTGATTAATTTGTTTAATTAATTAAAGATTTGAAATAAATTAATTAAGGTTAATTAAATTTGTAATTAATATTAATTAATTTAAGTTAATTATTTAAGAAAGATAATTAAGATTTTGTTAATAAGTTAATGAAGGTCATTAACTTGTGATTATTTATTAATTAATTAATGTAATTAATTTTGATAATTAATTGGATTAATTAATTTAAATAATCAATTATGAAACTTAATTAAGTATGATTAATTTATGGAAATAATTAAAGATATTAATTACTCTTTATAATTAATTTATTAATTGGATTAGTTTAAATTAATTAATTAATTTTAATTGATTTAGAATAGTCTTTAGGTGGGTTGATAAGTAATCAATGGTGGTTAATTACTTAGAGAAGTAATTAAGATAAGTAAATTACTGAAGATAATGGATTGAAGTATGCTATTTTGGGATTAATTATTTTGTGTAATTAATGTGAAGATAATTTCTTTATGAAGTGATTAATAATTAATTACTTAATGTAATTAATTTAAGCATTTATTAATTAAGTTATTTGAAACAATTAAGTGATGTAATTAATTAAGAGTGATTAATTACTAATAAGATTAATCAAGATTGATTAATAAATATAATTAATTATTAAATGTAATTAATTTAGAAGTAATTAAGGACGTACTTAAGGGTAGTTAATTACTAAATGTAATTAATCAAGAATGATTAATAATTGTGATTTAATTAAAGGTTAATTACTTAATGTAATTAATTTAAATAAGTAAATATTTTAAATTTAATTTAGGATCATTAATTAATATGACTAATGATGTAATTAAGGATTAATTAATTAGGATTAAATAAATCAATGATAAGTGATTAAGGAAGTAATTAATTAATGTAATTAATTAAGCATTAATATAATTAATTATAATTAATTAATTTATGAAGTAATTAAAGGTTAGTTACTGATTTTGGTTAAGGATAATTAATTTGTAAAAGATAATTACTTAAATGTAACTAAGGGATAATTAATCAAGGGTGATTAATTAAGGTGATTAATTTGAGGATAATTATTTAATTGATTGGTAATCAATTAAGGGTTAAGAAAGCAAGATTTAAAATGAGGAAGTAATTAATTTAATTCATTTTAAATTAATTATAGATTGTGTGATTATAGATCTATGCTTATGAATGGATGATATGGTTTACCCTGAACGGTTTGAATCTCAGACATGAGATAAATAGTGTTATGTGTTATGGATGCATTGGTTGCATTGCGATGATGATAAGTATCTATTTGTGATGATAATATAGATTATCAAATTGTGATGATTACCTGTCTATGATAATATTGATTATCTATTATGATGATATGAATTATCTATCTGTGTGTATATGGATAATTAGATTGAATTGTTTTAAACTTAAAATAACTTGGACCTAAAAGACACGCTTTGGATTTTGATGAGACCGGGATCGGGTTTCCATATTTGGATATCCGAAAACCACATCGATTCCGATTAACATTAGGTCGTGAATCTAAGTGGAGCAAGTGAAGACTCGAGGTGTAAGGGCTATACGTCAGTATAACTCTGTGGGTGATTCCGTAATGAGTTTGACGGAATAGTACTTATAGGGTTGAGATGGAGTTCTAGAGTGCAAGGGTTATCATCGTTAACTCTGTGGGTGATTCCGAAATGAGTGTAATGAGATAATGCCTTCGGTTTCGTTTGAACCCGGAACGAACTTGTATGGATTGAATGCTTTCAGAACATCGTCAGGTGAACGATGAGCATTCTAAGATTTGATGTCCTATAAAGGTAATCGTAGCCTCAAGCCTCATCAACCGGGAATGGCTAAAACAGGGGAGATGCAGCAAGGCTTCGTGGGTAGCCCCCACGGGAGAGCAAGATTTACCCCTGTCTAGAGGTCCCTTTTATTCGGCTGTGTGGGCGGTTGATTCGCGACAACTGCTGGGGTTGTCTTGTTCGGAACTGTTCAGTAAGGAATGGGTCCGGCCTTGTGTTGCAAGGGAGTGGGAGTACTCCTTGGTATGGTGATCTAGGCCACGTGTTGTGACGGGCGGTACCCCAGTAGCCCTGCCATTGTATGGAATCCAAAATCCAATAGGTGCCAACGGTTTTGATTGTATTACCCACTTTTGTGGCTAGTAGCTGGAATTTAATAATGTAACAATTTTGGCTATTTCATATTTATTTGAAAACCCTAGACACTATTATAATATCATCGGATTTCCTATCAAATGTTTTGGTTAGCGTAAGGTAAAAACTTTTCCATGTTTATGTGTAGGAAGTCTTACGTGATACCTTTCTTTTCAAAGGTTTTCAAAGTTAAGCAACTTTATCCTGTTACTCACATCAGACCCATGTCTGACCTGGAGTTTATTTTTTTTTTTCATAAACTCTTGGGTACTCAAATTTTTACGAGTAGTCAAGGGATTCAGGTTGGGATTCAGATTAGCTTGACGAATTGTGGAGGAGCAATGGAGCAGGAGGCTTCTGCGTGTAGATATATAGTTTTCCGCTGTGTGTTTTCTCTGAGTTGTTTCTTGTACTGATTGAGTTGTAATAACTAGACAGGTGTTTATAACTGTCTAGTATGTGTTGTATTACCTGTGTACTCTGATAGTGTTTGTAAACTATGTAAATATTTCATGTTATTAATATAATTTATTCGTTCCTCTGTTTAGATTCTGATGTGTTGTTTTCTTCTTCTTCTCTTTCTTTCTATTCTCTATCCCTTTCTTTCTTATTAGCGATGCGATTTCCTAGAGTTTGGAAGTTGGGTCGTTACAGAATGGGTTACATAGAAATCATACCAAATTTGTAAGAAAGAAAAACCAATTGTTATCACAGTTCCTCCTTTCTTTTTTTGTACAGACTTTAAATTAAATATGCATGATTTTATATGTAAAACGTTTGGGAAAAAAGCCAAATAAATCATTTTGCAAACCTAAAAGGAATCAGGCATGAACTTAGCATATAGTAAAATAAGATGGAACTTTAGATTGAACATAATTCAATTTGCTCGATTTACCTCTTGTGATGGGTTGGTCTCGTCCATTTTGTTCCCAAATTGGACTTAGAAATCCAAAGGGTATCAGTGTCCATGGTGTTGTCAAATGCCATGATTCCTGCAAAATTAGTATAGTTCAAATTAGTCACTAGATACGCAGACCAACAAAACTGAAGATTGTTAAACAAATGGAAAAAGCAACAGCAGAGCTGAAGGTGCCTAGTTGTTACAGACATCAGTATTATATGCTGTATGATATTTTAAACAGTAAAGTTAACATTATTTCTAACATTTGATGCTAAGTCTACTTAATATTAATGGTTGGTTTTTTTTCAAAAACATGTATTTTGAATAGACTAAGTTTGGCCATAATACAACCATAATGCTGTAAATGAAGCCATAATGCTGTTGGTTAACATAAAAAGCATTCAAAGCAACAACTTAATTCTAAGTTTTAGCATTTAAATAAACAAAGGCTTACTAAAAGTTTCACAGTACGATGAAAACCAAGACTTATATGCTCTAAATGAAATATAGCGGCACAAATTTGGGGGGAAAATGAATTAGATATCAGTTTATACCGTCGCAAAGAAGGAAATAAAAGTGGATTACTTTTGTTAAGCATATGCTAAAGCCATGTTTAAATATATTAGCATATGTTTTTCTAAATCATGAATATCAAATTGATATTTCAAATAGAGCAAGTAATTAGTTATAACTTTACAGTGGATCCTTTTTTTAATGCTACTATTTGCGTTACACAATCATGATTAAATGCAGTAATACGTTTTCAACCAATTATGAGTAGTGTATAAGATATAATTTCTTACATTTACGACAGTGTGGTCTGTATGTTATATAAAATTATCCAAATTTTTAATCATGATAAAGGCTAATTTTGGTATATTAATTAATCATGGAACAACGTATAAGCATACAAAAACCATGCAGTGGTTAGTATAATATAGGCAACCATAAATACAAATACAGACCTCAAAGCAGTTTGCATTTTGTATGATGCACATCCAAAATGGATTAGCAGAATCTTTTTGAAATATACATTTTTTGATCATATTGATATTCATAAATACTCAGTCTCAAAATGATTAACATCGCACATATTCAAGCACTGCAAAGTGGAAAAAACTATAAGCATAAAATATTTTGAAGATTGAACCTATTGAATCATATCAATGCATTGTACGCATACAAAACTAAGTGTATTTACGGTCATAAATTAATGAAATAATGAAATGCAAATAAGACTACTCTAGCAAAGTCAGTGACATTTGAAACTAAGTGCATGCATACATGAATTCCAATATATCTAAAATCTGTTATACTAAAAAAAGTCAATGTATGTGTATGTTCTAAAAATTAGTATAATCATAGATTGAAACACAGGATTTTGATATGAAGGCCGGTCATTTGTCAAATCAAATTCCATTGAAATTATTTTTGTTTTAGACCTAAAAGTTCTTGACTTTGGGATTACTAAATAAATTGGAAGTTGTCAAAATTAATTTCCGGAATCAGATTCATGGAAACACGAAGTTCTTCTGAAAAATCATTCATATGAAGAACTCGACATATTCAAAACTGGTGTTTGTATGAAATCCATACGTACATCTAGAATTTTTTATTTTTCCAAGATTGGTGTTGATTTGAAAATTCATACATGTACATTTTAAACAGTTCGAATCCATATTTTGTAAAACTTTAATACTCAAAATTGGTGTATATTTTAGAAATCTGACGCACGCCTAAAAAGTGATGTAGATTAATATCCAAAATCAAAATTTAATTGGTGAAACTACAAACGAAAATCAATTTTAAATAGACCCGAAGTACATTAAGTGGCAAAATTATTTAAATAAGAGAGGATCGTATCATTATAGGATCTGAAGTAGACAAAAATTTATTCATGAATGGGTTACATAGAAATCATACCAAATCTGTAAGAAAGAAAAACCAATTGTTATCACAGTTCCTCCTTTCTTTTTTGTACAGACTTTAAATTAAATATCCATGATTTTATATGTAAAACGTTTGGGAAAAAAACCAAATAAATCATTTTGCAAACCTAAAAGGAATCAGGCATGAACTAAGCATATACTAAAATAAGATGGAACTTTAGATTAAACATAATTCATTTTGCTCGATTTACCTCTTGTGATGGGTTGTTCTCGTCCATTTTGTTCCCAAATTGGACTTAGAAATCCAAAGGGTATTAGTGTCCATGGTGTTGTCAAATGTCATGATTCCTGCAAAATTAGTAAAGTTCAATTTAGTCAGTAAATACGTAGAACAACAAAACTGAGGATTGTTAAACAAATGGAAAAAGCAACAGCAGAGCTGAAGATGCCTAGTTGTTACAGACATCAGCATTATATGCTGTATGATATTTTAAACAGTAAAGTTAACATTATTTCTAATATTTGATGCTAAGTCTGCTAAATATTAATGGTTGTTTCTTTTTCAAAAACATGTATTTTGAATAGACTAAGTTTGGCCATAATACAACCATAATGTTGTAAATGAAGCCATAATGCTGTTGGTTAACATAAAAAAGCTTTTGAAGCAACAACTTAATTCTAAGTTTTAGCATTTAAATAAACAAAGGCTTACTAAAAGTTTCACAGTACGATGAACACAAAAACTTATATGCTCTAAATGAAAGACAATGGTACAAAGTTGGGGGGCAAATGAATCAGATAGCAGTTTATACTGTCGCAAAGAAGGAAATAATTAATAAAGTGGATTACTTTTGTTAAGCATATGCTAAAGCCATGTTTAAATATATTAGCATATGTTTTTCTAAATCACGAATATCAAATTCATATTTCAAATAGAGCAAGTAATTAGTTATAACTTTACAATGGATCCTTTTTTTAATGCTACTATTAGCGTTACACAATCATGATTAAATGCAGTAATACGTTTTCAACCAATTATGAGTAGTGTATATGATATAATTTCTTACATTTACGACAGTGTGGTCTGTATGTTATATAAAATTATCCAATTTTTAATCATGATAAAAGGCTAATTTAGGTATACTAATTAATCATGGAACAACGTATAAGCATACAAAAACCATGCAGTGGTCAGTATAATATATGCAACCATAAATAAAAATACAGACCACAAAGCAGTTTGTATTTTGTATGATGCACATCCAAAATGGTTTAGCAGAATCTTTTTGAAATATACATTTTTTGATCATATTGATATTCATAAATACTCAGTCTCAAAATGATTAACATTGCACATATTCAAGCACTGCATGAGTGGAAAAAACTATAAGCGTAAAATATTTTGAAGATTGAATCTATTGAATAACATCAATGCATCGTACGCAAACAAAACTAAGTGCATTTACGGTCATACATTAATGAAATAATGAAATGCAAATAAGTCTGTTCTAGAAAAGTCATAAAACTATAGTGTGATGCCCCACCTCTATACCCATATTAGCAAAGAGTATTAGTAGATACTACCGTCTGCTAATGCGGAGAATAAGGCTGGATAGGAGCGACCATCTATAGCCTTGCTTTAACTATCTATTGAATACATCGACAATCGCCCTACCTAGAAGATCAACATATCCAATGAATACTTAAAACAAAACCATAAGTGGCTTGAGGATCTATCAGAACATAATATAACAACTTAAATGCAATATACATCACAGAACAGTTGATCATCATATACACATATACAGATACATAATAGAGTATACGAAATAATACATGTCAATTGGTATAGCAAACCACAATATACAGACAAATCCAGAAGAATAAATATCAGAGTTACAACAAAATGGGACTACGCAAAAAGCTATGACAAAAAGAAACTAGCAGAGTAGTCCATGCGGAAGCAAAATAGGCTAAGTCCAAATGCACCTAACCTGAAACATCTCGGTCTGACCCGAGTATAAAATACGCGGGTCAGTCTGGCTAAACAAATCAGTTAGATAAACTAAACAACAATAACCTGCAAGGTTACAGAGTATAACAAATATCTATGAAAGAGATAACACAATCATCTAACAAAAGAAGAATCATATCAAGACAAGCCTCATATCATCGGCAACATAGATAAACAAAGGATATGAATATCCCAAATCAAGCCAAAAAGGCAATAACAAATACCAATGAAGGTACACAAGTTCCACAAGGTAATCGCTATATATCGTGCGGCTCAAAATGACCAACACCGAAGGGCGAAACCTAGGGAATATAATATCAATGAAACAGAAGATTGCTCGAGCTCAGTACTGTATAAACAAGGATCCATAAGCCCGGAGGCTCCAAACCCAATATCACTCGAGCGGCTCAGAAAGACCAACTTCGGAAGCAATACTATACGGCAACAAACCCAAAGGCACAAACCCGAAGGTACAAACCCGAAGGCAACATACCCGAAGGCAACAAACAGTAGGGGCGAAGGTCCAGAGGCCCAGTACTAGACACCACTAATTGGAAAAATGTGTCATAACTCTCGAAAAGGAATCCGAAAAGTATTAAGGTGAGTCCCATAACCACTCGTTCGCACTAAACGGTTTATATCCGTCAGTCAATCTCACACTCAAAGCAGTACAAAGTTTACCTCATTTCATCGGTAAACCAGACCCAAAGGTCAAAATGTTCAAACGAATAGATTGGGAATCAACTGAAAAGATGAACGCACGTGTTCATTGCACGCGTTTTATCTAATCATTTAATTCTCCTCCCACTTCGCTCGGAGTGCGAAATTGTGTGTGTGATTTAAATAGAACTTATGAATTGGAGAAGGGAGCTTTTAACACGATTTAGAGGGATTATTTATAAAAACTCGTGAATGAAGTCAAAAATAAGTTACCAAAGCCAAAGATGCAATAAGAACCACTAAGAACCAACTTAAATCGATAAAATTTGGAAAACCAATCAAAATGAGGAAAAATAGGCAAAACAGGAAAAATAGGAGCAGGTCGGTCGACCGGACTTTCTGAGTCGGTCGGTTGAACTGATCCTGAAACTTTCGGGACACAGGTTCGGTCGACCGGACAGGATTTTTGGTCGGACGGAGCTGGAACCTGGGCTATTTTCAGCCTATCCAAATGATGAGCAAACTTTTCCAACTTTCAATCAGACGAGCACGAACGCTAGGGGTTCACGCCTAGCGGCTACACGGCCCTATAAGCACTTCGATTCATGACCAAAACAAGATCAAAACATCCATAAGAGAGAATGTTCATAAAAATTTCACTTTGAAACCCAAGAATTGGAATATTCATAAAACCAATCCAATCAAAAATCAAATGCATATGAATAAGTAATAAGAATTCATACCCATCACCCATGATATCAAGAGATAAAGATGTGAGTTCAAAACTCACCTTTTAACACACAAACAAAGATGAGAAGCACAACACAAGAAGGAGATTAACCACTCTTCACTTCAACTTTACAAGCTTTAATCTAAGAATAAAACACATATTTCCCAAATTAGGTTTAGGAAACTTTCTGAAATTGAAGAGGAGAAGATGAAGAGGAGGCTCACCAATAGCTTCTCTTTGATTTTGGAGCAAGAATTCAAGTTGCAAGAAGAAGCTAGGGCTTGGAATTTCTAATTCCTCTTCCTTTCCCCCATTTTCAGTTTTAGCTTAAGTTTGGAGAGTGGGAATGAGAGAATGGAGAGGAGAGGCTTCTCCCTAGATTCCAACCAACAAGAAGGTCACCAATCGAGACCTCGAGAGGCTTCCTACGGTTGTCCGCGTAGGATTTCTGACAACTCTGTGCCTCTTTCATTCTCAACCGGATAAGATCAATTTTCTCGAAAGAATCATGAACAAAATTTGGGCCAAGAATAAGCTTCTCCCCAGATTCCAACCAACAAGAAGGTGATCGACATGGCCTTCCGTATAAGGCTTCGAAAGGAGCCATACCGATACTAGATTGAAAACTACTATTGTAGGAGAACTCTACAAGAGGTAGTTGATCCTCCCAACTACCACCAAAATCAAAAATACAAATACGAAGAAGATCTTACAAGATACGATTCACCCGTTCAGTCTGTCCGTCAGACTGTGGATGATAACCTTTGCTAAAATTAAGCTTTGTTCCCAAAGCTTGCTGAAGACTCCGCCAAAAATGACTCGTGAATAAAGTATCACGGTCACTCATAATAGAACCAGGAACACCGTGAAGTCTCACGATTTCCTTGACATATAACTTAGCCAAATGCGAAGTAGTCCTATTAGTCTTAATAGGGACAAAATGAGCAGACTTAGTGAGGCGATCAATAATAACCCAAATGCTAGAATGGCCCGACCTCGAACGAGGTAGGCCGTCAATGAAATCCATAGATATCTGATCCCATTTCCACAATGGAATCTTTAGAGGCTGAAGAACACCAGAAGGACGCTCATGTTCGGCCTTTATATGTTGACAAGTTATGCAATTACTCACATAACTCGCTACATGCCTTCCCAATAATAAAGGCGACGCATATCGGCATACATCTTGCTACTACCGGGACGAATAATATACTTAGAACGGTGACAGTCATCAAGAATGTCATGCCTAAGTGCAAAATCAGAAGGCACAAAAAGACGGTTCTTTTTGCGAAGACACCCATGAGAATCAATGCTAAAATCCCGCAATGCCTCATCACAGGATTCAGACTCACAAAGCTGAATAAGATGCAACAAATCAGGATCACGCCGCTGAGCATCGGCAATACGATCCAATAAAACGGGTCGAGCTCCCAAACTAAATAATAGAATAAGAGAATCAGAAGATGAACCTTGATAACGAATTTCACAAAAAGATAGAGTCTCAAGAACATCCCATTCGGTAAGCATCATGGAAACAACAGCCGAATGTTTGCGACTAAGCGCATCTGCAACACGATTACCCTTACCAGGGGTATACTGGATATCAAAGTCATAGGAGGCAAGAAACTCGAGCCAACGTTGTTGTCTCATATTGAGTTCCTTCTGAGTAAACAAATACTTCAAGGATTTATGATCGGTATAGAGAATGAAGCGCTCGCCTAATAAATAGTGTCGCCAAATCTTCAAGGCGAAGACGATGGCGGCTAACTCAAGATCATGAGTGGCATAGCGAACTTCATTCGGACGCAGTTGCCTAGAAGCATAAGCAACTACCCGATCCTTCTGCATAAGAACATCATCGAGACCACTACCCCAAGCATCGGTATAGACAACAAGATCATGATTCCCTTCGGGAACCACAAGAATAGGAGCATTAGTGAGAAGTTCCTTCAATGTCTAAAAGGAAGCTTCACACTTGTCGGACCAAATATAACGAATGCCTTTCCGAGTAAGGCTGGTGAGAGGAAGCACAACACAGGAAAAATCCTTAATGAACCGATGGTAATAACCCGCCAATCCAAGGAAACTACGAATATCATGAACATTCTCGGGCCTTTTCCAATTCTGAATGGCTTCGATCTTTGAGGGATCGACTAAAATGCCGTCAGAAGATACAACATGGCTTAAGAACTTAACCTTATTCTCCCAAAAATGGCACTTGGAGAATTTGGCTCTAAGCTGATAGTGACGGAGAGTACTCAAGATAATACTTAAGTGATTAGCATGCTCGGCTTTAGACTTAGAATAAGGATATCATCAATGAATACAAGGACGAACTTGTCGAGATATTCCCGGAATACTCGATTCATTAGATCTACAAAGAAAGCAGGAGCGTTCGTCAAACCAAACGGCATAACGAGCCACTCAAAAGAACCATAACGAGTGTGAAAAGCTGTAAGAGGTATGCTATCCTCTACGACTCGTAACTGATGAAAACCTGTGGCAAGGTCGAGCAGAGAAAAGACCTTAGCACTACTCAATAGATCGAACATATCATCGATCCTAGGCAATGGATACCTATTTTTGATGGTTAACTCGTTAAGCTTGCGATTGTCAATGCAAAGCCTAAGAGTTCCATCGGATTTCTTCACGAAGACGACTGCGGATCCCCACGGAGAAAAACTAGACTGAATCAACTGCTTGGACTCAAGCTCTAAAAGCTGCTTCTTGAGTTCCTCATTTTCCTTTGTAGACATTCTCGTAGGAGGACGACTAATTGGCTGCGTGCCTTGAATGAGATCAATGGAACTCAATTGCCCGCTTGGGTGGCAAACCGGAAACAGGCTAAAAAACATCAGGAAAGTCATAAGAAATAGGAATACGAGGTATATCATCATCATCTCGCGAGTCAAGCGAATATAAAGCCATCTCGGAATTATCCACATCCCGAAGAACAAGTGATAGCTGAGTAGGCGAATCCGGATGTCGAAGATATTTAATTTTCTTCGAACAAATAATCCTGGCATCATATCTCACTAGCCAGTCCATTCCTAAAATCATATCAAATCCCAGACAAGAAATAACATGCAGATTCACACGAAAAGAAAAATGACATAAAACAATCTCAACATCATCACAAAGCAAGCTAAGGGTTGCGGATCGCCCAATAGGATTCACAATCCTTAAAGAAGTAACCATAAAAGAAACATCCAAAGATAAATCGTCGACGAGCTTCTTCGATACGAAAGAATGTGAAGCACCCGTATCGAAAAGAACTCGAATACTATGGTCATGAAATAAAATAGAACCTTCCAAAATAGATGGGGATATACCTTTGGGCTGAGAAGGGCCTTCAAAAGCCTTGGCAGCATTAAGCTTGCCTGACTTCGCACCACCAGGAACAGTAAGGCAAGTTGAAACATGATGACCTTCCTTCTTGCAATAGCGGCAGAAGAGAGGCTTAGGACAAGCTCAGTAATATGATCCAGAGAACCACAATTGAAACACTTCCGAAGGGAAGGTGTTCCAGCAGACTGAGACTGAAAATTAGCACCACCAGTCTTCTTCTTCTTAGAAGGAAAAGACTTGGATTTCTGAAATGGAAGCTGCTTCTTGTTGAGGTTCTTGGAAATCTCAACATCCTCACTACTATCACACTCCTTCTCGACAGCTTCGAGATGAAGTGCCGAATCAACCAATTCTTCAAAAGAAAGCTTAAGCTGGAGCAATAAAGACTTCTTAAGATACTTCTTAAGACCGAAAACAAACTTCAAATTCTTCTGTATAAGAAGTGCTAATGAATTCAAGACCATATTTAGATAAAGCCTCGAATGATGCAACATACTCAGAAATAGAAGACTTCCCTTGCTTTAACTCGAGAAAGCGACGGGTCAATAAAACTTTTTCAGATTCAGGAACGAACTTGAATTCGAATCATTCCCGAAACCGAGTCCAAGAAAAAGTAGACTCGTCATTTTCGGCTATAAGAAGCTCATACCAATCAAGGGCACGCTCTTGTAATAAGCTAGAAGTTTCAAGAACTCTATCATGGTCAGAAAGATCTGTACGAGAGAAGATATGCTCGCACGTGCGAAACTAAGTTTGGACTTCAAGAACGGATTCGAAGCCTTTGAACGGCTTTCCTCCAAGATGAGCAAAATCACTACACTGGCGTGCAAAGGCAGACTTGCGAGGTGGAGATACATAGTAGGAACGGGAGGCTGAGTGCTCCTAAACAACTCCAAAAACTGATCGGCAGACATATAAAGGCCATCCGGATGTGAGCCACTGGATTGCCCAGCATCCGAACGTCGTCCCCTGCCTCTTCCATCCATACGCTGAAAGTTAAGATAAGAACAAGATTATTCACAAGGTAGATATTGCAAAAGCGGAATACTACGGAATAAAATTCCTAGAAGTATTCCCAGATTCTATCTACCAATAAAGGCACAAGAGGAATATAGACAGGATGATTCAAAGATTCGTATCACTTATTACTCTTTGATGCATCGTAATATGTGCTTCTATTCTGTGTTTATCATATTTTGTTCTGAACGCAACTCTGATACCAAGCTGTGACGCCCCACCTCTATACCCACATTAGCAAAGAGTATTAGTAGATAATACCGTTTGCTAATGTGGAGAATAAGACTGGATAGGAGTGACCATCTATAGCCTTGCTTTAACTATCTATTGAATACATCGACAATTGCCCTACCTAGCAGATCGACATATCCAATGAATACTTAAAACAAAACCATAGGTGGCTTGAGGATCTATTAGAACAGAATATAACAACTTAAATGCAATATACATAACAGAACAGTTGATCACCATATACGCATATACAGATACATAACAGAGTATACAAAATAATACATGTCAAGTGGTATAGCAAACCACAATATACAGACAAATCCATAAGAATAAATATCAGCGTTATAACAAAATGGGACTACGCAAAAAGCTGTGACAAAAAGAAACTAGCAGAGTAGTCCATGCAGAAGCAAAATAGGCTAAGTCCAAATGCACCTAACCTGAAACATCTCGGTCTGACCCGAGTATAAAATACGTAGGTCAGTCTGGCTAAACAAATCAGTTAGATACACTGAAAATCAATAACCTGCAAGGTTACAGAGTATAACAAATATCTATGAAAGAGATAACACAATCATCTAACAAAAGATGAATCATATCAAGACAAGCCTCATATCATCGGCAACATAGATAAACAAAGGATATGAATATCCCAAATCAAGCCAAAAAGGCAATAACAAATACCAATGAAGGTACGCAAGTTCCACAAGGTAATTGCTATATATCGTGCGGCTCAAAATGGCCAACACCGAAGGACGAAACCTAGGGAATATAATATCAATGAAACAGAAGATTGCTCGAGCTCAGTACTGTACAAACAAGGATCCATAAGCCCACAAGCTCCAAACCCAATATCACTCGAGCGGCTCAGAAAGACCAACTCCGAAAGCGATACTATAGGGCAACAAACCCGAAGGCACAAACCCGAAGGTACAAACTCGAAGGCAACATACTCGAAGGCAACATACCCGAAGGCAACAAACCGTAGTGGCAAAGGTCCGGAGGCCCAGTACTAGACACCACTAACTGGCATAATATGTCATAACTCTCGAAAAGGAATACGAAAAGTGTTAATGTGAGTCCAATAGCCACTCGTTCGCACTAAACGGTTTACTATCCGTCAGCCAATTTCACACTCAAAGCAGTACAAAGTTTACCTCATTTCATTGGTAAACCAGATCTAAAGGTCAAAAAGTTCAAACGAATAGATTGGGAATCAACTGAAAAGATGAACGCACGTGTTCATTGAACGCGTTTTATCTAATCATTTAATTC
The DNA here is from genome assembly GCA_030765085.1 of Allium cepa. Lineage (NCBI taxonomy): Eukaryota > Viridiplantae > Streptophyta > Magnoliopsida > Asparagales > Amaryllidaceae > Allium > Allium cepa. Next base: position 757,284,852 of record CM060937.1, on the reverse strand, counting down.
TCCTCCCACTTCGCTCGGAGTGCGAAATTGTGTGTGTGTTTTAAATAGAATTTATGAATTGGAGAAGGGAGCTTTTAATACGATTTAGAGGGATTATTTGTAAAAACTCGTGAATGAAGTCAAAAATAAGTTACTAAAGCCAAAGATGCAATAACAACCACTAATAACCAACTTGAATCGATAAAATTTGGAAAACCAATCAAAATGAGCAAAAATAGGCAAAACAGGAAAAATATGAGCAGGTCGGTCGACCGGACTTCCTGAGTTGGTAGGATGAGCTGATCCTGAAACTTTCGGGACACATGATCGGTCGACCGGACAGGGTTTTCGGTCGGCCGGAGCTGGAATCTGGGCTGTTTTCAGCCAATCCAAATGATGAGCAAACTTTCCCAACTTTCAATCGGACGAGCACGGACGCTAGGGGTTCACGCCTAGCGGCTACCCGGCCCTATAAGCACTTCGATTCATCACCAAAACAAGATCAAAACATCCACAAGAGAATGTTCATAAAAATTTGACTTTGAAACCCAAAAATTGGAAGATTCATAAAACCAATCCAATCAAAAATCAAATGCATATGAATAAGTAATAGGAATTCATACCCATCACCCATGATATCAAGAGATAAAGATGTGAGTTCAAAACTCACCTTTCTACACACAAACAAAGATGAGAAGCACAACACAAGAAGGAGATTAACCACTCTTCACTTCAACTCTACAAGCTTCAATCTAAGAATAAAACACATATTTCCCTAATCAGGTTTAGGAAACTTTCTGAAATTGAAGAGAAGAAGATAAAGAAGAGGCTCACCAATAGCTTCTCTTTGATTTTGGAGCAAGAATTCAAGTTGCAAGAAGAAACTAGGGCTTGGAATTTCTAATTCCTCTTCCTTTCCCCCATTTTCAGTTTTAGCTTAAGTTTGGAGAGTGGGAATGAGAGAATGGAGAGGAGAGGGCTGAGTTTGAGTGTTTTAGTTAGCTAGCGGGCTGAACCCAAACCCAAAACCCAGCTAGAAAAAGTAGCAAAATTCAACTTACCCCAAACATATCAAAGTTTATACTCAAAAAGATCGCAAACGCCATTTTGGAACCAATGGAAGCGGTATCGAGCCCCAATTCGGCCATTTGCAAAAAGTAACATTTCGGACCTAAAAATCCGACCGACGACGCTATATTTAAATAAAACATTTAAATATATAATCGTTAAATATGCGGGTTGTCAAAAAAATAGTCAAGTTAAATTATTTCCTAGTGTTTAGCTTTAGATTCATAATTTTATGGATGTTCATAAAAGTAATAACAGTATGCATAAAAGAAAAAAGCAAGAAAATAAAGATAGGTGACATAAAAGATGACTATAAATCAGTTCATTTCTACCATATTAACATATCTTAGATCAATTGGTTGCAAGCAAGGGAAACTATGTTTCATGGTCTAAATCCACATTTCCAAAACCAATAATACAATAAAGGAGACATGTTTACCGACCTTGGAAGTCGTTTGCTAGGCTTCTTCTCAGATCCAACTTCAGTTGGGAAGTAACTATCAAGATACACTGAAAATAAACAACGTATTAGTTATAACAGTTATTAATTAACAACAGCGGTACAAAATCATCGAATCCTTTTTTTGATTACTCAACTCGAATCAGTTTCTTCTCAGGCGATGAACTGATGTTCAAGGGAACTTTAACAAAAACAGAAGTCAAATGGCGAGGAACGGAGCAAAATAGAGGTTCATTGGCGGTGGAGGAAGTCTTCCTCGTCGTCTCTCTCGGCTTTTTAGGCGCAGGTGGACACGTGAGTTGTGGCTTCAGCAGGTGATGGTCGGATGTAGGTGTCGTGCATCCTGAATCGTTGCCTGGTTTCGAACACTTTGTTGCTCTCGGCTTTAAATTGGATAATCCGAATCACAAAAGGGGATCTTGACTCCAGATCTCGAGCTGTAGGGCAGCTAACGTCTGTAGGATGTTTACAGTAAAATCCATGGATGTGAATTGATTTTAGGTATTGATAATTGGAAGGGGACTATACGCTGATGGATGGCTCTGACAGCAGAGAGTAATCGCGGCGGCATTGGCGGTAGCGGCAGACAATAGAAGAAGAAGAGGAAAGAAGGGAGGTCAGTTAAGGAGCGGCGGTTAGGAAAGTAGAGGAGGGAAGTTGCCATTTTTGCGGGTGAGGCGAAAGTGGATGCAGATGAAAGGGGAAAATGAAAAGGAAAAGGAAAGAGAAATGGAAGATAACGTGGGACAACGTGGGAGGCGGTGGGGGAAAGACAGAACTGCCCTGCTGGAATCGTTTATTTTTCTTCTGAACGGGGGCCAATACGGGGAGTGTCAAAAAGGCTTCACTTTGACCGTTTGACTCAAGGTTTTGCTTTATAGTATAGATATATATACACACACATAACTAAAATTCAATTCAGATGTTATGAAAATAAAGAATTTTCTTCATACATACGAAATAACATAAGACATGTTGTGTGTGTGTATACATATATTAAATGTTTTATCTAATTAAATTAAGTAAAAATTATTATTTTTTTAGCAAAAAATATTTTTGGTTTCAAAAATAAAATATTTTTTGAATTTTAACATACATTCGTACATATATATCCAAATATGAAAATTTAATTTAAAAAAATTATTTACTCTGGGTATTCTAAGTAAAAAATTATTTTTTAGATTTATGAAATATTCAAATGAATTAAATTTTGGATTTAAAAATATATTTATATTGTATCTATGTTGGGATGTACTATATTTATATTGTATCTATGTTGGGTTGTACTATATTTATATTGTATCTATGTCGGGATATATAATTTTTTTTTAAATCCATATTTCCTTATGGTATTTAAAATAAATTAGATTTTGAAAGGCTTAAATTGATTTACAATTTGAATTTTAAATATATTTGAAATTAACAAATGAATACACACACACACGTATGTACGTATGTATGTATATCAATGTGTGTGTGAATAATATTTTTATAAATGTATTAGTTTAAATTTAAACAATATGTTTTTAAGTATATATATCTTTATAAATTTATATATGATGAGAATAATATATGAATATATAATAATGTATACATAAATTTTATTTTTAAATTGTATGATGTTTATACATTGTACTGATAAATAAAATCAGTGGCTGAAAAATATAATAATTATTTATTACCTGATGTATATACGTATATTAATGTGACACCACTGTTCATCATGATATAAAACCTTCTCTATGACCATAAAACATAATGGTTAATTATGTGCATATCGTCATCATGTTTACCCTAGTTTAAATAACATTATTTAATGTAGTATAATCTTTATATTATGAATATAAACATAATATAAACTAAAATATAAATTAAGTTACAATTAAATTGAAATAAAATATTATAATTAAATAATAAGTATATTTATATAAATATAAAAATGTGTTTAAAACATATACAATTTTTTTACATAAATGGATATATAATATTTTTCGGGAGAAAGTTATAGACTGTTCGTGAGAATCGTTCTCGCAACACCAAATAAATATAGTTGTGCTACTTTATGCTTACACAACTAGGAATTAGTTGGTTAACATTTGTTAAAATGACATTTAGAGTGGTAATTATGTTGTATGCTTACACAATTAGGATGTTGCAGACTAACTCTTTGTTAATATGCTTATGACAATTATTATAAATTTGAACAAAGTAAACACAAAAAATGTATAAATTTCGTGAAAAATAAAGAACACAAGAGTTATGTGTGGTTCCAATGTTTAGGAATCCTGCATCCACAAGTAAAATCAAGCAATCTTTTGCACTCTTTCTCAGTACAAGCTCAAAAAACCATGAAGATTTCATTTACATTTTTACAATAGTAAATTCTTTTTGTACAAATAGTTCAATCCCTTTCTTATGCTATAGTTCTTTCCTTTTATAGATGAAAAGACGTTATATAGATTGTTGACAATATCCTTATATTTGACTGCCACTATTGGATTATACTACGGGTATTTATCCATGCACTTTTGATTGCATTTTATGGATTGATGACTTAGATTTAGGAGGGATAACTCGAATTTGGATGGATAATTTTGTTTTTAGCGAGATAATTTTCTTTTAGGTAGGATATTTGATTTTGAAATGTTGAAATGGGTGTGATGTCGCAGAATGTTTGCCACCTACCTTAGTACCCTATTCATTGAGGTCCCTTGATTTACCATGATAGTTGATGATAATACACCATATTCCCCTATTTTGGTAGGGAAATTCTGTTGATGCTTTGGATACATATTGAACCTTGAGAATATTGTTACGGAATACTGGTGCTATACTTTTGTAGCACAACTCTTAAAAGAACTGGCCTGATTGTAGCATGAGGACTTCGGGAGTGGCATAACATGGTGTGGAGTTCATGGGGCCCTAAACATTGTATCTGGAAGGTGTGTAGTTCATGCATGATGTCGCTTCAGGCTTGTTCTACTCTATACTGTGTTGATCCTTTTGCCGAATCCCTCATGTACTTATAAACTACGATGATCATTTCTAAGTGAAAAATGGGTGTAGCATAAACAAATTTCTTTCGACTATAAAATAGAATGTCATATTTAATTAAATCTTAATATAAAATTATATGTGTGCGTGTGTAACTTTTGAAACGAGACAACATTATATATATTTATAATTATTTTAATTGCGCAACAATTAAACATTATATATAAACATATGATTATGTTAACACTTATAATTAAAACCTTTTGGTTTATATAAAAATGTTTTTATAAAAAAATAGTTTTAAACTATGTATAAAATATTTGGTATATATATTTTTAATAAGCATAATGTATACATATGAATATACATTCCAATATATATATATTTTTTATATAATCTGAAATTAATTTGTGTCCCTATATATATTATAGTCAAATTATTATTAACGATAAATAAATTGAATTTAAGGATATTACATTGCTAATTATCACCTTAAATATCGACGCTTCCTCATCGAAACAATTTCGACCTTAGATGAGGAGATGCAACTTCCTTCCAAGTTCGCTTAACAATGGACTTTTCCCTTTATTTTATCCAATAGAATAATGAAGGATGAGGCTCTACTTATAGAAGAAGAAGGGATACAAATATCCTGTAGTCTTAAAAGGTGGATTGCACCTTATTATACACATACAGTAAACATTACTCCTTCAATATATATATATATATATATCTGTGTGTGTATGCATGTATATTAATGTCATTCACCAAAAACAATTAATATTAATTAAATAATATGCGACCTAACATCTTTAAATACATATAAACATATAAATACATTATTTGTTTAATTTTTTTTATGCCTTACTTAACTAAATAAATATAAAATGGTTATATTCTTCATTTAATAAATATTTTATCCATAATATAATTAATACAACATTTGTATTAATATTACTTCATTATATAATTTATAACATTAATAAATTATATTAAATTTATTTTTGATCGCGTCCGCAATTCGGTTGTGAGACTCTCGGGTGTGAAATCGGTCCTCGATTAACAATTTATATATTAAAGTCTATATGAAATTTGCGGAAGTACAGTATCGGGCATGAGTTGTAGTAAAGTCAGCATTCTCAAATCTGAAGACTATTGTATGTCGCTGCCATGAGGTCTTCTATTTTAACTTAGTGGTATTAACCTATAAAAGAATCTCTCCAGTCGTTCGTAGATTGTTCTAAACAATCATAAACTTCTATGCTATTGGAAACCGCATGGTCATTAGTAATTCACCGTCCACCATATGAAGAGCGTTACATACACTACTCTCAACAGATATATCGATACCTTTTTCTGGTACATCTTGAATAGGAACATTTAAGAAGCACGTTTGTGTACCGCTTCAATACCTATGATTAAGAATGCATATGTAACTACTATCGATAAAATACTTCTCCTAAGGATTTTCTTTTTATATATGTCTAATGTGTTAAATCCATTTCTTGTATCTCTACATATCTCTCTCTTTGTGTATGTAAGAAAAAAAGGCCAAAAGCCTACTTCGTTTGAACAAGACTCTTTTATAAGAGTTAAGTCACGTAATAAATTACATAATTGCTCGAAGGGCGCACCCTTAACTCTGTAACATACAATATGTTCCTATTGTATAATACACAGGTATGTTGTTAATTATAGTATTATTACTAGGTGTAGAAGTATGACAATTGTTTGTGGATCTCTGACAAAACTTATTATAAGATCTTCATTATCAAATTTGTTGTAATATACATACACATACATAGGCACACACATAAATATAACACACACACACATGAACATGACTTTTTTCACTTCATCGAGAATGTCACCAAATGTATGCCAAAATATCGTCATCTATACAATCAAGATTCAACGCCGTTGCTGAAATCATACCTGTACACATATGTGTGTATGTGTGTGTGAGTGTATATGTATATGCATGTGTATATGCATGTGTATGTGTGTGTATGTGTGTGTGAGTGTATATGTATATGTGTATATATGTATGCAATTACTCACCCTGATCCTCGCTTTCTAGGGAAGACATTAAATTTGGCCATGGATATGGAAGATTTTGTCTCAAACACACGAGTGGATTGACTAGTATCATATTCCATAGGAGCACCGAAAGCATTGACGGTCTGAATTAATAATGGCATCATACGTGCATCGTCGACGTAATGCTGTGATGTGTGAGAGCCACCATGACTTGATAACGAGCCACCCTGACCTGATGATGAGCTACCACGGCTGTATCAACGTCGACTAGACATATATGTTATAATAATACATATACCGATGTATATAATAAAATAAAGAATGTTAAATCCATTCTCATATTATAGACTTGGCACGACAAAGTGAGAAGATAATCTTTCAATTAAATATACATAAGCTACCAATTGTCAGCATCATTATCAATATAATCATTTATAATATCATTTTCATATTCATGTTCATTTAATTCGACATCATCATCATTATCATCAACCTCGACATCTTCATCTGATTCAACCCTGTCAAATATTTCATTGTTAAGTGGCTATATATCATCAATATCTTCTGCAATTTGGAGAATTTTGTTGTCCTTTGGATCTTTTCGGTATGGTCGATCACGATTTTGATCGTATCCCCTTGAATGACCATCCAAGTTTTGTTATCAATATCATATTATACACTTGACACGACAAAGTGAGAAGATAATTTTTCAAAAAATTATACATAAACTACAATTATTAGCATCATTATTAATGTCATCATTTATAATATCATCATCATATTCATGTTCATTTAATTCGACATCATCGTCATTATCATCAACCTCGAAATTTTCATCTAATTCAACTCTGTCAAATATTTCGTTTGTTAAGTGCCGGAGAAGCGGATTATTGAGGATAAGAAAGAAAATAAAGATAGAACAGAATCTCACATATATTATTTCAACAAATAATATTTACAGTGGAAATTAAAATACATTTACCAGAGTTAAAAACATGGAGAGATATAAATTCCTGTCCTTACAATTTTGCGAAATACTATTGTACAAAAGTGTGGTGGAAATAGACAACAAATCTTCAGCAAATCTTCTGACTCCATGCTTTGACCCGCATCCAGCCTTCTTCTAAGTAAACATGACTACTAGGCTGCTTGAGGAAAATTAGGGCACCCAGAGTTTAAGGAAAGGGAAAATAAACTCCGGGTCTGTCATGGAACTAGTGTGAGAACTCAAAATACGCATTTCGAAAACAAAACTTTATCTCATAAGACCACGCTGCACAGAAACACGGAACGAGTTTTTATCTTATGGTAACCAAAACATTTTACGTCAAAATACTTGGTATTATTTTTAATGACCTATCTTTGAAAACAATTGCAATAAATTTGTTAACCTTAGCTGAAATTCTTACGTTGATTAAATTCCAGCGATACCAGCCACAAATATGGGTTCTACAAACAAACTGGCAGGTACTTATTGGAGAATGGATTCCATAAAATTGACCAGGTGAAGGGACTACCTACTGGCAGTAAATCTCTAGAGGAATGTACCGAGGCCCAACAGATGGTCCCCTACCAACATAAGACCGCCCAACCTTTCCTTAGATAGTACCGAATATGTCATCACCTCGATCATTACTGACCTATCCGAGGTACCTCTTAGCATAAATCCATATTAATTTACATCCCGAACGTCATAGCGGGAAGACTAGAAGGGATTGATCATACCCTAATGGTTGCGAACCACATATGTAGCCTTGCTGCACCAACCCTATTTCGGTCATTTTCGTGTGTGAGGCTGGAGGTGACGATTACCGTTTCACATAGCCCGTCATCTTCCTTTGAATGCCACACTACCATTCCATCGATCACTTGTTGACTTTCATAAATATACAACCTTCGAGCTCATACGTCTTAGAGAAGGGTTTTAAGAGAAGTTGCCTTCTCTGCCACCAAACAGATGTACGTTTATAAAAGTGAACGATGCAAGTATCAAGAATGCAATGTCAGACATCCGTCCATGCAAGTTCGTTCTGGGATTGATCGAAACCGAAGGTATTCTCCTGCCATATCCTGTGGGGAATTAACCCTAAGATTAGTAGCGAGAAGTCCTTGCAACCCAATGAGTTTCGAAAATGAAGGGACCGCTGCTACTTTATTATTTGGGAGCTAACCAGAATTATCAACAAGAAGTCCTTTCATCCTGAAAATCCCTGGTCTTCATTCTTCATTCTCTCTATCAGGTCTTCATTGTTCCAACGCATACATAGGTTCGAAGTGGTTTTCGGATAAGAATTACCCAGAGCCGACCCCTATTTCTTCGAATCCAATCATCGATAACAAGAGGTTTTGTCAATAGGGAATCACTCTTTAATTGATTAAGTTCTTTTTATCAAAAATATCTCTTGGTGATATATATTTCTAAAACATCCTTTCCGATATATAAGGAATCATTTACCCTCTCTTATTAAATCTTTGATTTCTTAAAATCATTTTAAAATTGGAATAATACGGAATCATTTCTTCTGTACTTAGGGAAATATCCCGAAAATCATTTACTTTAATCCTATCAAAGATTTCCAAATCATAACTTTTAACACGAATCAAAAACAATGTTATTCAAGACATCGTTTACTATAAATCCATACTAATAAATTTTAAGTATAGGAATTTATTTAATTCCAAATCATTTCATTTAAATCTTAACAAAGATTTCTTAGATCAAAATTCATACTTTTGATTTAGTAGAAACCGTGTTATCTAGATGTTAATCAAAAAACCAGCAAATATTAAGTGAGCAGAATCTATAGAAATCGTCTAATTCCCGTATTCAACAAATACTACGGACGGAATAACGGCGAAATCACCTTTTAAATTCCACGAATAGTACGAGTTCCCTGTTCGGGCTTTAACATTGAGTACAAGAAGATCATCTCCATCAAATCAAGTTGTATTTAAATTTTGAAATTTTAAATGTTCTTATACTTAACTCGTTTCCGACATTTTGACCTTATCTACCTCTTGCCCAAGAAAGAGGCCAGGTGAGCTAGGGCACCGGTTGCTCCTAAACATCTTATTTTAAGCACTAAGATCTGGATCTCACGAATAGAAAAATTCTATCTACTTGCAACTTTTAGAGTCAAGATTAAACCACTTATTTACAATTGCTTTTCTATAAATTATTTATTTGAACTTTCTTCAATAAGCTACAAAACCTCCAAATCATTATTAAAACTCTTAATTATCTATTTGAAAATATTTATAAAAGATTTAGATAAGTTCTGTTAAGTTTAAAACCATATTTCAAAAGTTATAGAAAAATGCCGCGGAAAGTGTCTTTTTAAGCTATATTGATCAAAACGACTTTTATTATTTAATAATTCATTTTTATTTCACAAATCACTTTTAGAATATTTTAAAAGATTTATAAGTATTATTTCACATTTTTAAACAATTTAGGACATCGTTTCAAAGAAATCTAATTTTGGATTCCGAATTGCAAAATCGGGATTTTTCAAAAGCTTTTTTTACTCATATTTTAAAATCAACTTATCGAGATCACGATTTTCTTTCTTCATTGGAAAACTATGGATAATATAGTTTAGAAAATTCTTATCTCGAAGAATTCTGAGCTATATTCCACCTTTTACATTGTTTGACTTTCATAGCGCGAAACCGCGAACCGTCGTTACCCAACGCGCTTATTTTTGACCAAATTTTCTATTTCTTTTCAAACTTCACCAAGACACTTTTAAATGTTTATAAAACATTTCAAATACATTTTAAACCATTTTTAAAGAGGTTTAACAATTCCGTACATACCATTTCATTAAATCTAGGAAACTGATTTCCTTTGTGTTTAATCGATGTGTATATTTGTGACTTGCATATATATTCAACATTCATATAAAAACAACCAAACTTGATGATCAAAGCATATTAAACATTCATTCGCAAATATCATATCATCATTCAACATATAATATAATATAGTTTAGGAGTTCTCAGCAAAATCAAACTAAACTTTCTACCAACATTCAAATCACCACTATGCTTTATCTAAATCATTACTAAACAACTCAACCATGCTTTCAAAGTGCTTGGCCACCATATTTACCTGCTTCTTGCTCCTGGCCCATGCTTCCATCATCTCCAAACTCTCGGCATCCACCACCCAAGCACCATCACTCACGGCCAAGTGCCATTAAAGAAGAGAAGAGAAAGAAGTCGATTAAGAAGAGGTTAGAGAGTAATTAGCGGATTGGTGCTTAAGCACTCCACTATTTTTAACCGTCTTACCTCTCTTAAAGAGGTGAAACCATTAGAGTGCATTAAGAAGCTCAGGAATGGTGAAGAAGAAGAAGAATGAATTTGTGAAGAATGATGGAGGATATGGATGGGTATTTATAGGAAAAACGAGGAGTATAAAGGAAGATATGCATACACCACTTTTTCCAAGCTTCTCCTACACATTACCCCTTCAAAATACACAGCCAGAGCCTGCCCCCATGTGCCCATCACTTCCATCCACTCATGCATGCATATATTGACTTGTTTAAGCTCAAGGAAGAAGCTTTATATAAAAAATCTTAGATTTTTGTCTTATGTACGTATTTGTAAGAGTATAAGTATATACGTATGTGTACATATGTACATATGCATGTAAGTGGATGCATTTGTATGTTATATATGTATACATAACATATAAACAACATTGCATTGATTCCGTACAACTTTCGTTTGATAAACCATTGTCGATCGGAGAACCGATTATCGGTCACATTTTCAATTATACTTTAACGTATATATATTCGTAAGCAAAATCTGAAAATAAATTTCTCATCATTTTAGATGAAATAAAATGATCACATTTAATTTATAAAACCATATAAATTTATATTAACAATTATTTAAAAAAATTGCTTTTATATCGATAAAGCGATATCGATTTTTCCTTATATTTTCAAATCAAATATATATCTTTATAAAACTATTATAAATGATTTATTACCGTTTCATAACTATTCAAATGAATTATAACCTTTTAAAAATCATTATTTAAATAATTATAATAATTTTTTAATCATTAAATCTTCATTTAAATTAAATAAATCAATTATCTTATTTAAGGGCATTACTAACAATGTCGAAAACACATTCTATTTCCAAAAACAAATCGATTGATTTTATTTCATATTATTATTTAATCATAAAAATATGTGTATGTATCTATTTCCGTGCACAACATTTTACGATTATAGAGCTGGTTATCGATAGAACAATTTTCAGCCATTTAAATCGATTTAGATTTCAAGGAAAATATTTTAGTAAATATTTATTCAAAATAAAATTACTTTTACTTATTATTATTCAAAACAATGTTATTTGTACTATCAATCTTTTATTTAAATAAATTTAAAAATAAATATAAGTTATCAAAGTGATAAATTATAACAACTTAAAATTTTTAATAAATATTTTAATTCATTTTATTTAAAACATTAGTGTTTAACTATTTAAAATTTGAATTTTGGAATTCATCTTGTATAATTTTGCAATTGGTTATAAATTATTTTCCCAAATACAATAAAATAAACAATTTTTGGAATTTTATATTTTGGGTCAAACCTTGACTTTATTTGAAAATTCAAAAATTTAAAATTTAAAATTCTAATCATTTATTTGAAATCGTACATATTTATAATATCCATTATGCTTTTCGTTACATTAAATTCTGATTTATACTTTGTAAATTGGATAACATACAACGTTTTGAAAACCAATTAATTTATGTGTTTTATTTTATATGTTTTCTATATCCATCTCCTTATTTATTTTCTATTGTGTTTGTATAAACATTATTTTTATTTATTGAATGTTTCTTTTGTATATATCTTTATTTAATGGCTAGGAAACAAATCAATTAGACGAATGTTACTTTGTTTTAATTGGGCATACGTTACATTGTTTATTTCCTGCCTTTATATTGCCCACCCTCTAGATTTCCTGCCACAGCCATTCACTCTTTTCTATCCGTGTATTGAAAACCCTAGCCGCCTCCAACCCTATCAATTTACGAAAAAAGGGTATCTCTTCTCATTTTCATTTGTCTCCAGAAAGAAAATACTGTAAGTCAATGGCTTCTCGTTCTTTTTCCGTTTTCTTTTATTTTTCCTTTGTTTTCTTCATCATATGCTCAGCCTCCATCGTATTTCGACCACCACCTCCTCTCCTCCTCCTCCATGATTGACCATCATCTTCCCCACACCTAGGCCGTGAGCCATAGAACAAAGATCCATCACCAAATCAAGTTTAAATCCTTAGCCGAGCCTATGGATGCATACGCCCTCTTTGCTGCCTTGAAACCCTAGCCTATCTCCACCACCTCATCTTGGCTGAGACCATCTCCACCTCCTATCCAGAATCCAGATCCGACTTGACCAAGTTAGCATATAGGCTGAGCCACTTTAGACATAAGCCAAGCCCAAACTCCACTAGATCCATGCCATGTGCCTCTTCTTGCCTTGCCTTCCCTTTTCCATGCCATAATAGTGCCTTGTGATCCCATAACCGCCTAGCTTGCATCTAAACACCATGGCCGAGCCTAGGGGTGATGAGGCCGAGCCTATAGAAGATGAGGCCATGCCTACTTGTTGATTGAGTCCATATTTGTTTAAAATTTATTTATGTTTTATATTGTTTTAATTTAATTTGTGTTAAATCATATATTTATATTTGTTTTATTCATTTGATTACAAGATCTGAATTTGGTTGTTACTTCTTCTCAAATCCCGTCGTGCCTTCTCGTGCTTTGTGGTATGTGGATTTTTTTGTTTTGAATTGATCTCTAGCTTCAAAAAGGTGAGTTATTCACTTTAGACAGTACGTACTTATAGAACTGTAAATTGATAACCTGTGAATGCGTAAAATTGATATGCTATGTTAATATGTTCATATATGCCTGTGATCTGTTTATATGATGTATAACCTGATTTGATACCTGTTACACCATCAGTTACAATATTATATGCTATACAGTTATTTTATTTCTTGCTTCTCACACTGCAAGTTCCCTATAGAATAGAATCACTATAGGTTGAAATGATACATACCCGAATGGACTTTAGAATAAGGAAAAATCATTATGGGCTGAAATGATTGGCTCGAGTGATTTTTATGGTATTTGATTTACTTGGGATTGCGGGTTTGAAATGATAGAACCCAAATTTTTCTTCTAAACTACGGATTGAAATGATACATTATCCGTATCACTTGACCTAGGTTAGAAAATATTATACAGACCCGTGGTTATTTTTAAACTATTATTTTTGAGGTATTAAGTACTTTTGAAATATTAAAATACGAAATTTTAGCTCAAATTTGATTTAAATTATTTAAATAAATTGTATAATTATTTTCTATAAGTTAAATTTATAAACAAATAAATGGAAAAAGTGTATTTTAAAATATGACTTAACTTGGAAGTTGGAAATTAAATTTAAATGGAAATTTAAGTTAGGTAAATAAATGGAAATTTTATTTTATTTAGGAGATGGAAATAAAATATTAAGTTATTTGTTGAAATAAAAGTTAAGCAATTTATAAAGTATTGACTCAACATATGAATTTTTATTTTAAATTGGATATTTATTAATAAGATGTTATTTTATTAAAATTTATAAGTTAAATAATATCCAGATAAAAATTTTGAATGGTGGAATAAGTTTGATAAGTTAAGAATGAGAAATTTGAAGATATATTATTTTAAAGGGAATAACAGAAATTATAGCGTTTTCTGAAATGTTGTGGTTAAATGAACTATGGCTAGAAATATACCAAAAAACATATGACAGCATTTCTGAAGTGCTGTGATTTCTGAAAATTGAACTATGGCTGGAAATATACTAAAAATACCTACGACAGCATTTCTGAAGTGCTGTAATTTCTAAAATTTGAACTATTTGCTAAAATTGCTAAATAAACCTATAACAGCATTTCTGAAATGCTGTAGTTTCTGAATTTGAACTATGTTTTGATATATACTAAATATACCTACCGTAGCACTTTATTAATGCTGCTGTTTTGAAATTTACAATGTTTGAATGTTGAAATTTAACTAGTGAACTTAAAAATTGCAGAAATTTTGGAAATTGAATATTTGATTTGGAAAGATAGCTACTTTATATTTAAATGGTTTGAATGAATTATTTTGATTTGGAATATAAACCACTTTTGAAATTTATCACCATGGGTAATAATAACGTTGGTTGTTAAAGAGACCGGGATCGGATATGGGCATACTCTCTATCGATACCGAAAACCACTTTAACAACCGTCTACGCGGTGGAGATTCCAGAATGAAGTAGGTTGGTGGCGACGTTCTATCGAGGCATGTACGTAGATCCGACTCCCGTGAGTACGCATAAGGTGACTAAAACAGGAGCGATTCAGGGCCAGTAAGGTAGCTCATCTTATCGGACACACTTCTTCATATGCCATTCTATGACTTTGTGATTGATTGTTGCGCACCTTTTATTTGGGAGTGTGGCTCGAGGTGGGTGGTAGTGCTGCTATGTGTCACCACCTGTCCGAATAGTAATTGGTATATCTACCCAGGCATTGCCTCATTGTGTCGTGTCATCTACCCTAGCGAACCCGTACGAGTTTGATTTGTGTCATACCTATGGTGTATCTTATCGTAGCCTCCCGATCAGGAGGTATGTAGGTGTTGTATATACTATTGGCACTAGTTATGCGTTAAGGGGAATATTGGGTCACTCCTTAACGCTATTTTAAAGTAAGTTTATTTTACTATAGACATTATTATAATAGCGATATATTACTACATAGTAAATAGTTTAACGGATCCTTAGAGGATGGGCGGTCCCAAGCATCCTTTTAGTTACTTTTACCTTTATATTGCAGTTCACTTGAGTTGGTCTAAGTTATATAAGTATGCATGTCCTGACTCGAGTGTTTATGTTTATTTCTTACGCTCGGGTCAACCTGAGTAGTACAGCTTGGATCTATCTTTTGGAAGCTAGAGATATATGGAGTTTATCTGCTTATCAAGTTGTTGTCTATTTCAGTATTTCTTTTTCAGCTATGTACTGTACTTGTTTCAGAACTTATTTGTTTTCGGACTATGTATTTTGTACTTGTTTTGAGATTGAATTTGTAGTGGCTTCATGAACCACTATGGTTATTTTTAATTTCCGCCGTGAGTTATTCTGATTTTATCCGTGTCTATTATTCTGTAGTTGGTTTTATTTGCTCCGAATTATATTACAATCTTCTGTTTTGAATTACTCAAGTCAGGTATATGTGGATTTATTGTTGATTTGAATGGTCCAAAATAGTGGGTCGTTACAGTTGGTATCAGAGCTTAGGTTTCGGGCGAACGTTAGCCTGCGGAGCAAAAACTCATTAGAGATAGGGTAGAAATACCCTAGAATGAGTGAAATCAATCTTGGAATCCTTTTCTTGTGAGAGAACGTATTTTAAAGTATAAAATGATTTTTCCAAATAATTTTCAAAGGATTTTTAAAGAGTATTTTGCTATAAAAACTTTTCTTGTTTCTAAGTCAAATTTTGCTTAACTCCCTTCTTATCCTTATCCACCTTTTTAAAAATTTCCTTGTTCGGGATATTTAATTCCAATATTTAATTCCATTTAAATCTTAGCTTTTCTTATCTAATCTTTTCTTTGTTTCTCAATTACCTCAATCCTAAAAATCATTCTTGATTTTTCAGGATGGATCGAAGGTCCGCTAGAGGTAGAGGTCCAGCTGCACCAGTTAGGTTCACTAAGCTTTGCAAGGAATACACTGAGCTGGGTGGTACCTAGTTCACAGGATTTGAGAGCATTATTGAAGCTCAATAGTGGTTGAAGGACTTGGAGAGAATTTTCTCCGGTCTAGAAATCACAAATGCCCAGCAGCATTAGTTGGCAGCTTGGAAATTGAAAGGAGCAGCTTTATATTGGTGGGGGATTGTCACAACTCACACCGCTGAGGCTGACATTACTTGGGAACAATTTAGGTATCATCTTTTGTTTGTCTTGAATTTGGTTCAGTTTCTCTTCTGAAATCTTTCTTATATTTCTTTATCGTGCTTTAGGGAGGCTTTTCTTGTGAAGTGGATGCCCGAGGCAGGAAAGACTCAGCTGTATCGAGGTTCATGGATCTAAAACATGGTGATATGTCTTTTGCTGAATATGAGAGTAAGTTCAATGAGCTTTCTAAGTTTGGCCTCAATCTGATTAACACTCCCCTGAAGAAAAATGAGAAGTTTATTGCTAGTGCACACCCGAAATACTTTAATCGCCTTATAGCCGATGTGCACAGTCCTTTCACCTCTCTGTTGGACATGGCCATTGGATACGAGAATCCTACTTCTAAGGATCCTCCAGCTGCTCAGTCTGCTTCGTCTCAGTCTTCTTCTGGCAATCCGAAGAAGAGAAA
Organism: Allium cepa; assembly: GCA_030765085.1. Classification (NCBI taxonomy): domain Eukaryota; kingdom Viridiplantae; phylum Streptophyta; class Magnoliopsida; order Asparagales; family Amaryllidaceae; genus Allium; species Allium cepa. The sequence continues at coordinate 757,267,851 of CM060937.1, read as the reverse complement.
GCCCAACTTTCACCATAAGAAGAGCCAGAACAGGACCCCAGGGTTGGGATCATCTTCTTCATCTCAGAGGAAGTCGATCGACCTATCTTCCATTACTTGCTACAGATGCAATCGGAGGGGACACTATGCTAATAGCTATCCTACTTTAAGTGTTCTTGCTATCCCTCCTCTAGCTCAGTTGACCAGGCGCGATTTCTGGCACATTTGTTTGCAGCCTGGCCATTTCAAGAAGGGCTGCCCTACTCAACAGAACGGCAAGTCATCGGGTGTTTTTCCTGTGACTTCTGCATCTTCTCCAGCTCTACCTCCTGCACCTACACCTGTTCCTGCTCCTGCTCCTGCTCCTAGCGACAACCAAGGTACACTTCAGGGCACTTTACCTTGTTTGAATCTCCTGTGCGTGTTCTATTGGATACAGGAGCTTCTCATAGTTTTATTTCTTTGGACCTTTGTGAAAAATTTGAGCATCTTCTTTCTCCTAAGTTTACGGATGAGCCTTTATGTGTTTCAAATCCTATTGGGGGTCCCGCGAACCTTAGTAGGATCTGTAACCAAGTGAAACTCCTATATTTCCATCACTGTTTCAGTGGTGATTTCTATGTTCTGGGTTTTGATGCTTTTGATCTATTGCTTGGAGGTAATTGGCTTGAGAGGCATGATGCCTTTATCTCTTGTAGTTCCCAAACCGTTTCTCTGATGGATGATATTGGAAATTCTTTGGTAATTCAGTGTAGTTTGCCCCAGGTTTTTGCTGGCAGCTTTATTTATTCTCTTGATTCTTCTCCTGGTGATCTTCATTCGACTCGTGTAGTCAAACTCTATCTCGATGTATTTGGTGAAGTCACTTCTTCACCTCCTAAGCGGGAAATTGATTTCCGTTTTGATCTTATTCCTGGAGCTCGACCTGTTGTTCTTCCTGCTAGAAGGATGGCACCCTGGGAGAAGGTTGTGTTGAGGAAGCAAATCAAGGACTTGTCCTCCAAAGGTCTGATCAGACCTAGCTTTTCTGAATGGGGAGCAACAGTGGTTTTTGTCACTAAGTTCGATGGTTCTTTGAGGATGTGTGTTGATTATAAGGAGCTGAACAAGCTCACTATGAAGAACAGATATCCTATGCTTGCATCAATGATATGGTTGATCAACTCTATGGAGGTACTCTTCTCTCAGATTGATCTTGTCACAGGTTTTCACCAGCTCAGAGTTGCTGAGGAAAGTATTCCTAAGATTTCTTTCCATACTGAGAATGGTTTCTATGAGTGGTTAGGTATGCATTTTGGCTTGACTAACGCCCATGCTTTCTTTCTTGATTTGATGAATCGTGTTTTTCGAGATGTGCTTAATAAGTTTGTTCTAGTCTTTGTTGATGATATCCTTGTCTTCTCCAAGTCGAGGAAAGAGCATGAGTCGCATTTAAATATTTTCTAGAGACTCTTAGAAATCATCAGTTAAAGGCTAAATTCTCTAAATGCCATTTCTGGAAGGATGAAGTCCGATTTCTCGGGCATATTGTTTCTAGTGATGGAGTTTCCATTGATCCAGTCAAGATCGCTGTGATCAATGTAAGTCTTTCCTTCCTTCTCTTCCTTTAATTTGATCATTAATTCTATCTTTTCAGTGGTACTTATTTCTCCCTATTCCGTTACAGGATTGGGAAATTCCTAGGACTCCAACTGATATTCGTAGTTTTTTGGGCCTCGCCGATCATCGGAGATTCATAAAGAACTTTATTCAGATTTCTGCATCTCTCGCCGCTTTAACTCGAAGGAATGCTAAGTTTGTATGGAGTGATGAGTGTGAATTCGCATTCAATGAGTTGAAGCGTAAGCTTACTTCCGCACTAGTGCTTACTGTTCCAAATGGAAATAAGGGTTAAACGGTATACACTAATGCTTGTCGTGAGGGTTTGGGAGCTTTCTGATGCGAGATGGGAAGGTGATTTCTTATGCTAGTCGCCAGCTGAAGACCCATGAGGCCAATTATGATGCTCATGATTTAGAATTGATTGTTGTTGTCTTTGCTCTGAAGCTTTGGAGGCATCATCTTTTGGGTGCTAAGTTTGAACTCTTTACTGATCATCATCCTTTGAAGTATATCTTCACCCAAAAGGATTTGAATCAAAGGCAAGTTCGGTGGCCTGAGTTTCTTGCTTCTTACGACCTCAATATTAGCTATACTCCCAGTAAAGCTAATGTTGTAGCCGATGCTTTGAGTCGGAAGAAGTCTATGTTGTGTCAGCTTGGTGTTGCTTCTTCTCCTCTTCTGGACCGTATCAAAGCTAAGTAGGATAAGGATGTGATGCTTAGGAGTATGAAGGAGAATATTCATAGCAGAGTTGGCGGTAATAGTTCTGACGGTAGTGGAGCTCAGATCGATGACAATGGGTTTTGAGGGTTAGCAATCGGATTTGTGTCCCGAATGTTGATGGTTTTCGGCCGGAGTTACTCCGGGAACATCATCGGTCCAGAGTTTCTATTCATCCTGGTGTGACGTAGATGTATCAGGACATGAAGAAGCTTTATGGTAGAGAGGTATGAGGCGGGATATCTCTATCTCTGTTAGTAGGTGTGCGACTTGTCAGCAAGTCAAGGCTGATCATCAGAAGACCTCTGGTTTGTTGCAGCCCCTTGAGATTCCCAATTAGAAATGGGAACAGGTTTCCATGGATTTTATTGATGGTTTACCGAGGACTCGGAAGGGGAATGAGAGTATCTAGGTTATTGTGGATAGCCTGACCAAGTTCGCTCATTTTATTACGGTCAAGTCTACCCGCTCTGCTTCTTGTCTGGCTGAGATTTATATGAGGGAGATTGTTCGTCTCTATGGAGTTCCTATCAGCATTGTTTGTGTTCGGGATCCTATTTTCACCAGTCAGTTTTGGAAAGCTTTCCAGGAATCTTTGGGTACTCGTCTGAATCTGAGCACTGCTTACCATCCACAGACCGACGGTCAAACGGAAAGAGTGAATCAGATTCTTAAGGATCTTCTTCGAGCTTGTGTTTTGGATTATGGAGGATCTTGGGAAGATCATCTCCATCTTGTTGAATTCACCTATAACAATAGTTATCGGGTATAATTTCAATCTTCTATGCATCTTATCTTAATCTTTTATCTAGTCTCATTTTATCTATTATCAGGCTAGTACTGAGATGTCTCCGTTTGCTGCTCTTTACGGAAGACCTTGTAGATCTCCATCTTGCTGGATCGAATCCGGTAATCATTTGGTTCTTGGTCCTGAGATGATTTTGGAAGCTTCGGAGAAGGTTGAGGAGATTAAGAGGAAGTTGAGGATTGCTCAGGATAGGTAGAATAAGTATGCTGATCGGCGTAGGAGGAGTTTGGAGTTTGCTGTTGGTGATCTTGTTTTCCTTAAGGTCTCTCCCTTAAGGAATGTGATTCGATTTGGTCATAGAGGTAACCTTGCTCCTAGGTTTATTGGTCCTTTCCGCATCTTGGAGAGGATTATTCCTCTAGCTTATTGTCAAGATTTTCCTGAGAAACTTTTTGCGGAACATAATGTATTCCACGTTTTGCATCTTCGTCGGTATCTGCACGATCCTTCTCTTATTGTCCAGCCTTCTGCTCTTGATAGTTTGGATATTGACCTAATCTGACTGTTGAGAGGAAGCCACTTCGTATTGTCGATCGAGGTACAAAGCAGCTAAGAAGAAAATCCATCAACCTGGTCAAAGTGTAGTGGAGCACTAATGAACAGGATTGTGCCTAGGAGACAGAGGAGAGCATACGTGCTTTGAATCCGGAATTGTTTTTTCAGGTACTTTTGCTTTGTTATCTTATCTTTCTTTGTTTCCTCATTTCGTTCCTTTTCGAGGATGAAAAGTTTTGAGTGGAGGAGAGTGTAACTACCCAAATTTTTTAATAAATTTTTTATTTCATTTCATATAAAATTTTGGTGTTTAATTATTTAAAATTTGAATTTTGAAAATTTTCCTGTATAATTTTGGAATTAGTTATAAATTATTTTCCCAAATACAATAAATAAACAATTTCTAAAATTTTATATTTTGGGTTAAACCTTGACATTATTTGAAAATTTTTAAATTTAAATTTTTAAATTCGAATCTTTTATTTGAAACCGTATATATTTCTAATATCTGTTATGCTTTTCGTTACATTAAATTCTGATTTATACTTTGTAAATTGGATAACATATAACGTTTTAAAAAGCAATTAATTTCTGTGTTTTATTTTATATGTTTTCTATATCCATCTCCTTATTTATTTTCTATTGTGTTTGTATAAACTTTATTTTTATTTATTGAATGTTTCTTTTGTATATATCTTTCTTTAATGGCTAGGAAACAAATCAATTAGACGTATGTTACCTTGTTTTAATTGGGCATACGTTACATTGTTTATTTCCTACCTTTATAATGCCCACCCTCTTGATTCCCTACCATAGTCGTTCACTCTTTTCCAGCCGTGTATTGAAAACACTAGCCGCCTCCAACCCTATCAATTCACGAAAAAAAGGGTATCTCATCTCATTTTCATTTGTCTCTAGAAAGAAAATACTATAAGTCCATGGCTTCTCTTTCTTTTCCCTTTTTCTTTTAATTTTCCTTTGTTTTCTTCATCATATGCTCAGCCTCCACCATATTCCGACCACCACCTCCACTCCTCCTCCTCCATGATCGACCATCATCTTCCCCATATCTAGGCCGTGAGCCATAGAACAAATCCATCACCAAATCAAGTTTAAAATCCTAGCCGAGCCTATGGATTCATACCCCCTCTTTGTTGCCTTGAAACCCTAGCCTATCTCCACCACCTCACCTTAGCCATGACCATCTCCGCCTCCTAGCCATAATCCAGATCTGACTTGACCAAGTTAGCACATAGGCCGAGCCACTTTAGACATAAGCCGAGCCCAAACTCCACTAGATTCATGCCTTGTGCCTCTTCTTGCCTTGGCTTCCCTTTTCCATGCCATCGTCCTGCCTTGTGATCCCATAGTCTAGCCTAGCTTGCATCTAAACACCATGGCCGAGCCTAGGGGTGACGAGGCCAAGCCTATAGAAGATGAGGCCAAGCCCACTTGTTGATTGAGTCTATATTTGTTTCAAATTTATTTATGTTTTATATTGTTTTAATTTATTTTGTGTTAAATCATATATTTATATTTGTTTTATTCATTTGATTACAAGATGAATTTGGTTGGTACTTCTTCTCAAATCCTATCGTGCCTTCTCGTGCTTTGTGATGTGTGGATTTTTTTGTTTTGAATTGATCTATAGCTTCAAAAAGGTGAGTTATTCACTCTAGACAGTACGTACTTATAGAACTGTAAATTGATGACAAGTGAATGCGTAAAATTGATGTGCTATGTTAATTTGTTCATATATGCATGTGATCTGTTTATATGATGTATAACCTGATTTGATACATGTTACACCATCAGTTACAATATTATATGTTATACACTTATTTTATTTATTGCTTCTCACACTGCATGTTCCCTATAGAATAGAATCACTATGGTTTGAAATGATACATACCCGAACGGACTTTAGAATAAGGAAAAATCATTATATGCTAAATGATAGGCTCGAGTGATTTTTATGGTATATGATTTACTTGGGATTGCGAGTTTGAAATGATAGAACCCGGATTTTTCTTTTAAACTATGGATTGAAATGATACATTATCTGTATCACTTGACCTTGGTTAGAAAATATTATACAGACCCGCGATTATTTTTAAAGTATTATTTTTGAGGTATTAAGTACTTTTGAAATATTATATGAAATTTTTGCTTAAATTGGATTTAAATTATTTAAATAAATTGTATAGTTTTTTTCTATAAGTTAAATGTATAAAACAAATAAATGGAAAAAGTGTATTTTAAAATATGACTTAACTTGGAAGTTGGAAATTTGGTTTAAATGGAAATTTTAAGTTAGGTAAATAAATGGAAATTTTATTTTATTTAGGAGATGGGTATGTTAAATAAAAATTAAGTTATTGGTTGAAATAAAAGTTAAGCAATTTATAAAATATTGACTCAGCAAATGAATTTTATTTTAAATTGGATATATATTAATAAAATGTTATTTTATTAAAATTTATAAGTTAAATAATATCCAAAGAAAAATTTTGAAAGGTGGAATAAGTTTGATAAGTTAAGAATGAGAAAAATTGGAGATATATTATTTTAAAGGGTATAACAGAAATTATAGTGTTTTCTGAAATGCTGCGGTTAAATGACCTATGGCTGGAAATATACTAAAAAGACCTATGACTGCATTTTTGAAGTGCTGTAATTTCTGGAAATTGAACTATGGTTGAAAATATACTAAAAAGAACCATAACAGTATTTCTAAAGTGCTGTAATTTCTAAAATTTGAACTATATGATGAAATTACTAAATAAACCTATAACAGCATTTCTGAGATGCTGTAGTTTCTGAATTTGAACTATGTTTTGATATATACTAAATATACCTACCGCAGCACTTTATAAATGCTGTTGTTTTGAAATTTACAATGTTTGATTGTTGAAATTTAACTAATGAACTTAGAAATTGCTGAAATTCTGAAAATTGAATATTTGATTTGGAAAGATAACTACTTCATATTTAAATGGTTTTAAATGAATTATTTTGATTTGGAATATAAACCACTTTTGAAATTTATAACAACGGGTAATAATAAAGTTGGTTATTAATGAGACTGCGATCAGATATGGGCATACTCTCTGTCGATACCGAAAACCACTTTAACAATCGTGTACGCGATGGAGATTCCAGAATGAAGTAGATAGTGGCGACATTCTATCAAGGTATGTACGTGGACCCGACTCGCGTAAGTTGGCATAAGATGGCTTAAACAGAAGTGATTCCGAGCCAGTGAGGTAGCTCCTCTTATCAGACACACTTCTTCGTATGCCATTCTATGACTTTGTGATTGATTGGTGCGCACCTTTGATTTTGGGAGTGTGGCTCGAAGTGGGCGGTAGTGCTGCTATGCATCACCAGCATTCTGAATAGTAATTGGTATATCTACCTTGGCATTGCCTCGTTGTGTCGTCTCACCTACCCTAGCGAGCCCCGTACAAGTTTGATTTGTGTCGTACCTATGGAGTATCTTCTCATAGCCTCCCGATCAGGAGATACGCAGGTGCTGTATAGACTATTGGCACTATTTATGCGTTAAGGGGAATATTGGGTCTCCTTAATGCTGTTTTAAAGTAAGTTTATTTTACTATAGACATTATTACAATAGCGAAATATTACAACATAGTAAATATTTTAACGGATCCTTTGAGGATGAGCGGCCCCAAGCATCCTTTAAGTTACTTGTACTTTTATATTACAGTTCACTTGAGTCAGTTTACACTGTATAAGCATGTATGTCCTGATTCGAGTGTTTGTTTTTATTTCTTACGCTCGGGATAGGCTGAGTAGCATAGCTTGGATATATCTTCTGAAAGCAAGAGATTTCTAGAGTTTATCTACTTATCAAGTTGTTGTCTATTTCAGTATTCCTTTTTCAGTTATGTATTAGAGACTTATGTATTTGGAAAATTCTATCGTACTTGTTTCAGAACTGTATTTGTTTTCAGACTATGTATTTGGTACTTGTTTTGAGATTGAGTTTGTAGTGGTTTCATGAACCATTGTGGTTATTTTAATTTCCGCTGCGAGTTATTCTGATTTTATATGTGTCTGTGATTGGTTTTATTTGCTCCGAATTATATTACAATCTTCTGTTTTGAATTATTCAAGTCAGACATGTGTGGATTTATTGTCGATTTGAATGGTCCAAAATAGTGGGTCGTTACATAAATTTGCGGGTCGTTACAGACTTCCCCCTTAAAAGAATTTCGTCCCTGAAATTATCCAAAACAAAAACCTAAAGGTTTTGCCCAAAATATTTATTTTTAACTAATTTTCTCGCACGATGTATATATATCATCCGTACACAATATCTTATTTGATCTTCTATTCGAATTCACAACTTTACTTCGAATTGCATTGATCCCTTGATCCTTTAGTGCAGACTCTGACCAGGCTTCTAATCGGAACTTTAGTTCCTTTTGCATAGCTCTTAACTATAATAGAAAGCTCAAGCATCTAACCATAAATCCTCATCAATATTCATCAATAAGAATTGAGTGATAAATCCTCTTTCGGATAAGTGTCAAGACACATCAAAGTTCTGTACTCGAATCTTAGATTACATCGTGCGACGAAATAATTCATATACTTCAACCTTCCCAAATTTTTATGAAAATAATTCATAAAACTTTCATATTTTATTCAAACATTTATAAAGATAATTTTTTTATAAATAACATTTTTACCTTTTTATTTTTTCAAATATTTATTCACAAAATATTTCTATTTTTTTCCCAAAAGAAATCGACTATCCTTTATTTGGAGTAATACCATGATAATTCTTACTTCAAAATTCCTTACAAATTTCTTTGTTGATAAATATCTTTATAAATTTAATTCCAAACTTATTTTATATTACATAACTTTCCCTTCTATAATTTTTCAAAACATTAGGATACCCATCTTTCTCAACATCATTTTATTTTTGCTAATCACATTTCCTTTTATAAAATATACTGATATAAAAATATATTCTTAAATAATTTCTTAATTTCAACATTCTTAATAAAGATACTTCTTTATATTACATAATCTTTCAATTATAATACATCTCTAAACATATCTTAGTGGTTTCTGAAAAACTTATTCTCAAAATAATTCATTAAATCGATAAATTACCATAAACTTTCTTTAACTAGTATTAAATGTGAAAACATCCTTTATCAATTAACACTCCTTTATTAATTAAAAACTCCTTTATATAAATATATTCTTTTTACCCTTATAGTTTCAATATAAAAGTATTCATACACTTATTCAATTGCTTTAAGTATATTCATAGTTTACTTAAACGAGTTTTACTTACTTTAAAATATAATCAAAGAGATTAAAACAACTACCAACAAAACACTGTTATAATGAACTTTTCTTTTTATAACATGTTAATCATAATATTTACTATCTTTTTATAAAAGACTCTAATTCTTGTTATTATCATTAAAATCCCATTATTAATGATCTAAATATACTTATAATAAGATTTCTTCCAAAGTGTCATTCAAAGGTTTAAAAGCAAATGTTGCTAAAACAATTTTTACTACAAACCCAAAACAATTCATTAATAACGTTAAATTTTTATTTTAAAGATCAAAGCATACCCATGCTTATCAATTAAGATAATATACTTTGGTAAAGATTGACAACCATTGATTTGTCAAATAAGTGATTCACATTATCCTTTTTAACATTAGAAAATTATATTGATCAAGTAACTAAAAAATGAAATCAAGGAACCCAATAGTATCGCATATTTCCTTAACAAGAAGGGGAATACTTTAAGAGAAGCGTTTACCATCCGAACAAATCTCCTGCCCATTTTTAGTTACTTTCGAGCCACTTGGATCAATTAACCATAAGATTGTTTTTCGTTTTCAACCAAAATTCATTTGAAATACTTTTCGAAAATACCGAAATTTAAATTCTCAAAAGTTCCTTTATAAAGCATGTTTTATAAATCCAGTTTATAAACTTATGTATTATATTCACGAGGTGTTCGTGCTTAAACTTTTCAGTTAAACAACCGATCAATTTATGATAATAACTGAGTATTATGCTTTCCTTAATCAAATAACTATATTACTTGAAAAATAGTCATTATATAATCGTTGGTAAAATTATTTCATTTACCATTTTTTTCAAAGCCAAAATCATCTAACTTTAAATATTTACTTTTAAAGAGTTGTACTAAAGTGGAGACAAGTATCATTTTATAAACCTTCGCACTATCACCATTAAATCCTTCCAACCTAGGGTTCAAAAAAGATTTCCCCCTCATTCCTCAAAATACTACATCAAACACACTACTCATATATACTTAACAAAATTTTATTCCTACTCTTCTCAGTCCGTTGACAATGGCGGACTCCAACCTCCTAAATCAATCATTTTCTCCCCTTCTCCCTCTTCTTCACCATCCAACTCATCATCGGCCTCATTGCCATCTTCCTACTATGCTCTGGTTGATATATGAACTGGATGATGCCCCTTGCTGTATAACATTTTCCCGCTCATATCCCATATCACATTGCTGCATTCGCTTGATATGATAGCATTCGTGTCTTCCATTAGCTCAGATTCCTCCACCATTGGTTCTCCTTATTTTCTGCGGGTTCTGGTTCTTCTTCCATTGGCTCCTCTTCCTCAATTGTTTCCAGAATGGAACTAGCAGGATCTTCTACCTAATTTCCCCCCAAGGCTTGCTCGGGTTCGTCGTCGCTCGAGATTATGATTATTTCCGAAGCTGTAGGTGGTACAAGCATCCCTACAATAGGGTACCCATCTTCATTCCTACGAGTATAACGGGCATAATCTACCTAATCGGAGATCCACCATTGTTTGGCAGACATTCTGGCTATTCTTCCTCATCGTTGGAGAGAACTATGAGGTTATTCTCCTCACCCAATTCGCTCTAAAGGACTCTCGTTTTGCATAACTTCCCCCATATGGTTTATACAAGGCAAATAATCATTCTTTTAGACACTAGTAGCCATGGTTTTAAATCTCCTATATCACGCCCGAGATCTCATTTTCACACTTAAACGAGACGAGACATCAAATCTCCTCCATATCTCCCTCGACACTCATCTCGTTCGAGATATTCAAATCTCATCCGATATATGGATCGAAATCTCAATCCGAGATCTCACCCGAAGTTATACATTTTTCTTATTTTCCATAATAATTTTTATTTTCATACTGATTCAAAAGAAACTACTCAATCCAATTATAATTTACCAACTTCTTGAACATATTCTTTACATTTTATCTTAATGAGTCATAGCGAAAGGTTTCACTTCTTTATTACGTTCAAATAAAAGGATATTATTCAATCATTACCTAATCAATTAAGCTAATCAAGCTACTACTCTTCTAAAAATATTTCTTTTTCTGTGTAGATCAAGTATGTTACCATTTTTATTTTACTAAGAAAGTTATAATCGTTAAATAAATTTTTGACACATCAATTTTAAACACATAAGTACGTCCGAGATATTTTGGAGATGCATTATAAAACCCGAGTTGTACACCCGATACGTACTCATCTCGTCCGAGATCTCTCCCGATACGAGATAACTTGTGCAAAAATTCAAAGACGAAATGTGACAAAAATCCGATATTTAAAACCTTACTGGTAGCAGGTAATTGCTAGCGTATTATTAGGTAGAGAGGTTTGGTCAATACTCAGAGAATGTTTCGAGATCATTTCTAAAGATAGCTTTTAAAATTCTTTATATAAAAGGCTTTATTACATCAAAAAATCCTTTGAAAATTTTTACCAGAATATTCATTTCTTTCAAATACATACATACATACATACATCTATATATATATATATATATTTTTAGGTAAAATGATTTCATATTAAAACAAATTCATTTGTATATCATATTTAAAATACGCTCTCATATATAATACTCCCTAACTCATTGTAGGGCGTTACTAACCTATCTCTAATGAGTTACTTATCCTAAGGTAATACTAACTCTATCTCTAATGAATCTTTTACCCCTATCAGGCTCAGGTGTTCACTCAATCTAAGCTCTGATACCTCGTTGTAACGACCCGTTTCTACGACTCCTGGAAATTGACGCTAATACATCCTAGGTATTTACGTGTCGTAAATCCAAGTACTGAAGAAGCGGACCATTAAGGGTAAGAAAGAAAATAAAGACAGAACAAAATCTCACATATATTATTTCAACAAATAGTATTTACAGTGAAAATTAAAATACGTATATTAGAGTTAAAAACTTGGATAGCTATAAAATCCTATCCTTACAATTTCGCAGAATACTATTGTACAAGAGTATGGTGGAAATAGACAATGATTCTTTAGTAAATCTTCTAACTCCATGCTTTGAGCTCCATCCAGCATTCTTCTAACTAAACTTGACTACTAGGCTGCTTGAGGAAATTAGGGCACCTAGAGTTTAAGGAAAAGGAAAATAAACTCTGAGTCAGTCATGGGACTAGTGTAAGAACTCAAAATACGCGTTTTGAAAATAAAAGGGTATCTCATAAGACCAAAGCACACATAAACACAGAACAGGTTTTTACCATATGACAACCAAAACATTTTACGTCAAAATACTTGATATTATTTTTAATGACCTATCTCTGAAAATATTTGCAAGTAAGCTTATTAATCTTAGCCGAAATTGATATATTGATTAAATTCCAGCAATACTAGCCACAAAGCACCAATCCGCTAATTACTCTCTAACCTCTTCTCAAATTACTTCTTTCTCTTCTCTTCTTTAATTGCACTCGGCCGTGAGTGATGGTGCTTGGGTGGTGGAGGCCGAGAGTTTGGAGATGATTAGAGCATGGGCCATGAGCAAGGAGGAGGTAGAAATGGTGGCCAAGCACATGGTTGAGTGGTTTAGTAATGATTTAGATGAAGTATTTTGGTGATTTGAATGTTGGTACGAAGTTTTGTTTGATTTGGGTGCTGGAGGCTGAGAGTTTGGAGATAATGTGAGCATGTTTGCAAATGGATGTTTAATATGATTTGATCATCAAGCTTGGCTGTTTTGATATGAATGTTAAACATATATGCAAGTCACAAATATAAACGTCGATTAAGCACAAAGGTATCCTTGATTTAATGAAATGGAATGTCTGGAATTGTTAAACCACTTTAAAAAATGGTTTAAAATGTATTTGAAATGTTTTATAAACATTTAAAAGTGTTTTGGTGAAGTATGAACAGAAATAGAAAATTTGGTCAAAAATAATCGCGTCGCCTAACGGCAGTTCGTGATTTCGCGCTATAAAAGCCAAACAAGTTTAAAAGTTGGAATATCGCTCGAAATTCTTCGAGATAAGAATTTTCCAAACTATTATATCCATATTTTTCCAATGAATAAAGAAAATCGAGATCTTGATAAGTATATTTTGAAATATGAGTAAAACAAGTTTTTGAAAAATCCTCATTTTGCTGTTCGGAATCCAAAATTTAATTTCTTTGAAAATGATGTTTTAAATTGTTTAAAAATATGAAATAAATCTTATAAGTCTTTTAAAATGTTTTAAAAGTATTTTGAGAAATAAAAATGAATTTTCAAATAATAAAAAGTCGTTATGATCAATATAGCATAAAAAGGCACTTTCCGTAGCACTTTTCTACGGCAGTTTTCTATAACTTTTGAAATATGGTTTTAAACTTAATAATTTTTATCGAAATCTTTTGTAAATATTTCCAAATGGATAATTAAGAGTTTTAATAATGATTTGAAGGTTTTTTACCTTATTAAAGAAAGCTGAATAAATGATTTAAAGAAAAGCTATTATAAATAAGTAGTTTAATCTTGGCTCTAAAAGCCAAAGAGTAGACTGGATTTTTCTATTTGTGAGTTCCGGTTGTGAGGTGCTTAAACTAAGGAGATGTTCACGAGCAACTAGTTCCTGGGCTCACCGGCCTCTTTCCTAGGCGAGGGGTAGATAAGGTCGAAATGTTGGAAACGAGTTAGGTATAAAAAAGATTTAAATTATACAGATTTAAATACAACTTGATTTTATGGAGATGATATTATTGTACTTGGTGTTAAAGCTCGAAGAGGGAACTCATACTTTTCCTGGAATTTAAAAGGAGGTTTCGTCATTATTCCATCCATATTTAAGAGGGAACTCAATGTTGAATACGGAATTCATATCGAGTAAAATTAGGTGATTTCTATAGATTCCGCTCACTTAATATTTACTAGTTTTTGGATTCACATCCTAAATAACATGGTTTTGACTAAATCAAAAGTATGAGTTTTAAGCTAAGAAATCTTTGTTAAGATCTAAATGAAATGATTTGGAATTAAATAAATTCCTATACTTAAAATTTATTGGTTTAGAATTATAGTATACGATGTCTTAATTAATATTGTTTTTGATCCGTGTTAAAAGTTATTATTTGGAAATCTTTGCTAGGATTTAAGTAAATGATTTTTGGGATATTTCCCTAAGCATAAAAGAAATGATTCCGAATTATTCCAAGTTTAAAATGATTTTAAGAAATCAAAAATTTAATAAGAGAGGGTTAATGATTCCTTATATATCGAAAAAAATGTTTTAGAAATATATATCTCCGAGGGAGATTTTTGATAAAAGGAACTTAATTAATTAAAGAATGATTCCCTGTTCAGAAAACCTCTTTTTATCGATTATTGAATTTGAAGAAATCAATGTCGGATATGGGTAATTCCTATCCGAAAACCACTTCGAACCAATGTATTTGTTCGAAAAATGAAGACCTCATAGAGAGAATGAAAAATGAAGACCAAGGATTTTCGGGATGATTGTTGATAATTCTGGTCAGCTCCCAAATAATAAAGTAGTAGCGGTCCTTTCATTTCTGAAATGCTTTGGGTTGCAAGGACTTCTCGCTACTAATCATAGGGTTAATTCCCGATAGGATGTGGTAGGAGAGTACCATCGGTTTCGTTCAATACCAAAACGAACTTGTATGGATGGATGTCTAACATTGCATTCTTGATATTTGCATCGTTGACTTTTATAAACGTATATCTGTTTGGTGGCAGAGAAGGCAACTTCTCTTAGGTTAAGAACATTCTCTGAGACATATGAGCTCGGAGGTTGTATGTTTGTGGAAGTCAACAAGTAATCGATGGAATGGTAATGTGGCATTCAAAGGAAGATAATGGGCTGTGTGAAAAGGTAATCGTTACCTCGGGCCTCACATCCGAAAATGACCGAAACAGAGTTGGACGCAGCAAGGCTATATGGTTTGCGACCACTATTGGGGTATGATTATTCCCTTCTAGATATATTTCTTCTCCCTATGACGTTCGATATGTAAATTAATGTGGATGTATGCTATGAGGTACCTCGGATAGGTCGGTAACGACTAGGGTGATGACATATTTGATACTATCTAGGGAAAGGTAGGCCGGTCTTCTGTTGGTAGAGGACCATCTGTTGGGCCTTGGTACATTCTTTTAGAGATATACTGCCGAAAGGTAGTCCCTTCACCTGGTCATTTGTATGGAATCCATTCTTCAATAAGTGATGAATTTAAATTGGAGAGTTCACTGAAGAAAATTTTAAAGTTGATAAAAGGAACATGAAATATCCTAACAACTATACACCAAGCGCCAATCAAGTAACTATGGAATAAAATATAGAAAATGGAGAAAAAAGCTGAGCTTAATCGACAAAAAGGAAAATATATAAATAGAGTAGGTACTACTGAATATATCTAACAAATCAAATATAAAGATTCACATCCAACGTTAAGAAGAATGACATGCATCGGAAGCATAAGAATTTGAACTATTTGGTTTACTTTTGTGTTCTCTTCTGTTGTGTACTGTGTCATAATAGACTTCGATCACTTTACTGAGACGGTAGCTTTGTATGAAATTTTCAGTTATGTTTCTTTGAAGTTACCACCAAGCTACTACCATTGTAAATTAAGGTAGGTCCGTTGAATGAAATGTTAGCATGAGACAAATTGCTTGACAAAACTACAATAGATGATTTCCACACAAATGTTGGTTATTTTGGACGTGTTGAAGTCTTCATTGTAGCTTACAATTACCGCTATGTCCAGATACTTGGACTGGATTTAGTATTCCATTACTATCTCCGAATTGTTTAACGTACCCACTTATCTATGAATTTTGTTAAATGAACATGAATATAATTGATTAATTAAAATAATCTAATATTTCTATTAATAAATTCAAAGTGCAACCACAAAAAACCGAGTTTATGACATGTATGTAATGGATCAACCTAAATACTGTTAAATGAACATAAAGATAAATAATTGATTGAAATAAATGTATATATACATTAAGAAATTCAAAATGCAACGTAATACCCTGAAAATTGGTAAATATTTTAACTAAATATTAGCAACATAATAATGTGAAAATATTTGAATCTAATATGTTAATAAAATAAATTAAAAATAAGGAGTAGTAAAATGGTATTTTTTTTAACTTTTGAATTTGATGACATTACCGATGCCCCAGCGACCGTCTCGTTTTTGTGATTATCATAGTATTATGATTTGCCCCGTTTGTGGTATGTATCAAGGAATTGTGGTCAAACCTACATTGAGTTCCAAAACATGGAAATGAACAATTTCCCCTCTTCCGTTTATTAGCAAACTCACATACTTTCGGTTTCTGGAAACCTAGCATTCTTTCTCTCTTTCTCATTCTTCCTCTTTAAAGAATAAAATTTAAATCACTCTATCTCACGTAAAACTCTAAAAAATCACGTGAAACCAATGGTATCATGATGCTAGCAAGCAATGTTATGCGTCTACATCAACATAGAGGTAGAATTCTAAAGTAAGGAGGCATAATTGGCCATACAACATAGATTTAGGCAGAAAATAATGAATTTGGTGAGTGATTCAGGCTTTCCTTTTCATATAATGCAATTTTAATGTTATAATTATTGTATGCTAACTATAGTGTAGATAATCACTTATGTGTATAATGATATTTGGGTCTAATTGGATTTGGAAGGGATTTGGAATTAACAGTAAACTAGAAATTTGGTTTCACTTAATTATATTAATCTGATGAATATAAATACTCAAATTGATGAAATGAAACATGAAAACAGGCATAGAAATGTTAGGTCGGATACAAGAATGTTCATAGGCAGTCGGAGGTAGGTTGGCGGCAGTTGATGGCGAAACAATGAGTTGGAGCATTAAAATCCATAGCTTAGAATTTCACTAGAAATATGTACACCGGTCCATCGGTTACCACAATCAGTGCATCTATGGCCTAACTTTCAAGTAGGTCAAATCTTGACCCGTAAGGGTCTATATAAAATAAAAATATTTATTTTGGTCTTGTTTTTTTGATTTTCTGAAGATGTTTGAGGGCTATTTATGAAGCAAGTGATGATGTTACAGATTCAAGTGAATGGTGTGATGGTTGATTGTTATTTTTTATGGATTAGTGTGTATTGGTGTGGTGGAAACCTAGTGCGATGACAGACGTGAATGTACATGAACCGGTGGCACAAGTGGGTGACCCAGGATATAGATATGAATGTGAATACGGATATGGATACGGTTATGGACATAGATATAGATATGGACTTGTGACACAATCGGGAATATAGGTATTACATTGCTCCTATATAGTGGTTTAGTGGATGGTGAGGTGGCAGATGATAAGCATGTAGGCTACGTGAAACGACCCAGAATTTCACCACATTGATTTGCGAATACATTTTTTTCAAATTAGGGAAACCTGTTCGATCACTACCGACATGCGATTCCTGAACAATAAATCTAGAGAATAGATGGCTGGCCTGCCACAACCACTATTCCATGTAAGCCAGACCTTTCGGTTGGCATGGTACAGGAGGCGGGAGTTGAATCTCAAACCTCCCATGTGAAAGGCATATTGCCCTACTCCTCCCAAGTAGGAATCGAACCTCAAACCTCGACCAAGTGCGCGGACATATTTAGGTAATTTTAAATATTTAAATAATTGATTCATAACTCTAATAAATTCCTTTTAAATAACAACTATTGATGGTGAAATAGTTTTCCAAATTAGTTTACAAAAACAATCAGTTCAAAGAGAAATAGAAAAGGGGGAATTAATTTAAAGGACAAAACTTTCTATATTTTTTGCCTCAAGGACACGACCTCAGTATTTTTACCACAAGAACAAACATTCTTCTAAAAATTATTCAAAAGGACAAACATTTTCCAAAATTATTCATAAGGATAACAAAACTGATACCGAGCTAAAAACTGATACCTAAAAACTGCTACCGATAACTACAAACTGATACCTAAAAACTGCTATCAATAACTAAAAACTGATACCTACAGAAAGTTGTCCTTCAGGATAAAATATTAAAGGTCTGTCCTTGAGGCTAAAAAGCTGTGAAATTTTGTCCTTGACAATAATTTCCTGAATAGAAAATGTGATCGAAAATTGTTTTACGAATTTTCGACTTTTCATTGTCTAAAAGTTGTCGAAAACGTTGTGAACTATATGGTATAAATATTCACATTCATTCAGAAATAAGTTAGAATACATTTTGTAATACACACACGAACATATACACACTCTAGAAAAATAATAAGATATGATGTGACATATTATGTAAATTTAAAACAAAATATAAATGTAAGTTATAAAGTGACATAATATATCATTTCTTTAGAAACATTATGTACATTGGCTATTAATATATGTTTTCTCATCAAAATGGAAGGAAAGGAGGACATACATAGTCATGTGAGCAAAGGGAGGGGAGACAAGCAAGGTAAGGTGGTAAACTATAAGTGGAGGTTATGTACCATAAGGATATTTAGTAATTCCCTTAATGAAATTCATATAAAATTAAATTCCATAATTTTCCTTCTCATTTTATCACTTTATTTTCACTTTCTAACTTCCTCCAAAACATCAAAAACTAATCCCATGGCTTCCGAAGAAAATTCTCAAGTTTAAAAATCTAGTTTCATTCACTTTTAAATTCATAAATCCTTGTTTAAGCTTCTTTTTCATCTCTACAACGCCACCTTCCGAAAACAAGCACACGCCCACCCTTGACCACCTTGGCCAAGCGACCTACCCACCCTAGCCGAGCCACATTTCCTATTCAAACCACCAAAAACTCCATTTCTAAAGACAAAGTGAAGACCTAGGTCCTATTGGAGTTCTATAAAAAGTTCGGCTTTTTTAGTTAACTTTTGGTGAGTAAAGTTTCTCGCCTTAACTAAGTTTTATAAACTTGTATATATAGTTTTCTTGGGTGTAAATATGATGTTTGTTTAAGTAGTAATAGTGTTGACTTGGATGTACTTTTATATGCTTGGTTATGATGGCATATAATTTTGAATATGGAGTTAAAAAGTTAAGTTAGTATACAAGTTGTGTTCTTGGCATGGCTCTGTAAATCATGGGACATATATATGTATGTATGTATGTATGTATGTATGTATGTATGTATATGTGTGTGTGTATATATATGTTAGAATAAATCACCATTCTGCTATAATTCACCGAATAGACTTTGTATGACATCTACTAAGCAAAAATTAAATCTAGTTCTACTATTATAGTAACTTAGACATTTACCTATGTGGTCGACTGATTGTTATTGGCTGATTCTTTTTACGTATCAGCTTGTTATGTAACTACCCATGTTATAACTTAGAAGTTTAAACTGAATTAAATGAGAAACATTGTGGTCACTAAGCCTCCTTATGGATTTGTAAAGCCAACCATTTAAGTATATTTTTAATCATGGTTTTAAAAGTTAATTATTATATTATTTAAAGGGTTTTAAAGAAAATTTATTACTTATTTATAATGTTCAAAGTTTATTATCATTTTAAATATGGTATTTAAAGGATAATTAAGCAATTATTGTACTAAAGGTGATTTGAAGTAATTTAATACTTTTCAAATGATTGATTAAAGTTTTTATTAATGCAATTTAAAGACAAATTATGAAGGATGTTTTAAATAATAACTTGTTAATTTAAAAGGTATTTTAAATAATTGCTTTGTTTATCAAAGGAATTTTATCAATTAAGACTTATTCAAGGAGTTTTGTTTAAAATAAGGAAAATTTATGAAAAGAGTTTTATAAATCAAAATGTGATCTTACATTTGGAAAGAAATTTCATAAATGATTTTGGATATTTATAAAAGAGTTTTATAAATAAACATGGAGATTTATAAAGATTTTTATAAATGGATTCGGAATTTTAGTAAAGAAGATCTTCATAAATGAAAACAATTTACTTAAAAGGTTTTGTGGAAGAAATTTGTAAATGAAATTTGAGATTGGATTACTCTTAACTGACCTTCTTAATTATGGTGGTGTGGAACTTTAACTCCAAGCTTAACACTGAAGGAATAATGTTTGGGGTTATCCTTATCCCTAATTAAAATAACTTTTGTTTTTGATCCTTTAATATGATCTTGAAATATGAAATCTTTCATAATAATTTGTGGAATATACTTATGCCAGTGAGATAAGTATATGAATATTTTGATAAAAATGGAGATAATAAATGAAAGATTTTGGTTTAGTGGTTGCTATGGGAAAAATTAAATCTTTGATTATTGTTCAATTGTATATTTGATAGTTAAATAATCAACTATCAAATTCTTGACCAGTTTTGACTTAGTAAGTAAATAAGAGCTTTACGTGTTCATATGGTTTGAGTTCCCTCAAGAGAACTTAATCGAGTGAAACATCTCTAGCTTTAAGGGATATATTAGAGATCCCTTTGGGACTCTGGTATAATCCGATTACTTTTGAAACAACAGGTAATGATTCAACAAGAAATTATCGGTTATTGGTTCGAAGAGACCTGTATCAGATATGTTATCCGAAAATCACTTCGAATCAACATATGCATTTAAATGGAAGACATCTTGATGATGGTCAAAGGCGGAGCTCTTTGAAGTGCAAGGGCTTGCTACTAATTCTATGGGTGATTCCAAAATGGATGCAGTAGAAGTAGTGCATTCGGTTTCGTTCAGTCCTAGAACGAACTTGTATGGATGAATGATATCATTGCATTTCTTCTTGGAGGGCAGTGTTAGCATTCCAAGTAGGAATTGCTAGGAGGAATAAGGTAATCGTTACCTCATGAGCCTCAAACCCGGTAAATGAATAAATCAGGGATATGCGACAAGGCTATGTGGGTCACTACCATTAGGGTATGATCATTCTTTATTTAGTGTCAATATCTATGTATGCCGTGGGGCCTATTATGGTTGTTTGATCGCAACCAAAGTGTGATCATATGCAATGCTATCTTGTAAGAGGTAGAGTAGGTCCTGAATAGCTGAGGTGCAACGTGTTATGGCCTCTAGTACATTTTATATAGAGGAGTACTGATTCGGTGGGTAGACCCTTCCCCTTTCATAGTTGTAATCCCTTATCCAATACGAACCTTCAGACTTGATTGTATATCTATTAATAGAGCCGTTTTCTATTTTTTTCTTGGCTATATTTATTAGCAATTGTAAGGGCTATTAGAACCTCCTATTTATGTTTCAATGGTAACAACTATACAACCATGTACATATATGCATACACAAGCGCACACAATGTCATGTACATCAAAATTACGGTGAAAAACTGTTTTTACAACTCACATACATTTGTGATAAAATAACAGATTTTTGTGACAAGTCTCGGATTAAAAATTAAACAAGTCACAGACGTATGAGGATTTCACCACAAATGTCTGTCACGGGCTAAAACTATCAAATATGAATAGACACTTCTGTTTTGAAACTAAAGGAAATCACCTTTCAACAAAAGGTTGTAGGCATTAAAATGAAGAGACTTTCTCAAATAGTAACAATTCTTCATCTACACCTTTTTAAATCTATAAATACCATTTTGATTGAGAAGTAGAAATTATCTAACTTAAATTATTCTATTCTTTACTTTCTTGATTGCTAAGCACTCTCTTGCGTATACAGTCGTTCACATACACTCAATCTACTGTAACCAAAAATATAATTTTGGTTAAATCACTTCCCACAACTCAAAGCATTCATATTCATATACTCAAAGGATATCATAGGAAGATTCGTACTAAAAGTCAAAAACTATATTATTGGAACACAAGATTGTCAGAGATACTGTTGTATTAGCATGTTCCTCAGGGCGAAGTGAGGGTAATTTGTTTAAAGGAAATACTGAAGAGGAGCTTCAGGACCGAATGTAAGACGGGAGGTCCGAACCAGTATAAAAACTATAGTTTGCACGCTTTTTATACTTTACTATTTATTATCTACTATTGCATTAACATATACACTTGCATATTATACACAAGTTAGATAGTATACAATCCACAAGAATTACAATTGGTATCAGAGCATAGTTATTTCAGTCTATAGTAACACGTAATTGAAATCATTAAAAATGGCAAGTACATTTCAAGCAGGTCAATCAACTTCTCATCCACCACTATTTATTAGTTCTAATTATGCTTATTGGTTAACACGCATGCAAATTTTTATGGAAGCAAATGGATTAGAAATATGGCCAGCACCTCAAAATAAATCTGAAGCACCTGACACTGATATTAGCACAAGGACTGATGCACAAAAAGCAGAGGCATCTAATAGTGCCAAAGTTATGAATGTTTTATGTTGCTCACTCGATAAAGATGAATTTTCACAAGTCATGCTTTTCACTACTACTTATGATATATGGCGTACATTACAAATCACCTATGAAGGCACAAACGAAGTTAAGCAAACAAAAATTTCTATTCTAAAAATCAATTTCATCCTTTAAAATGAAATCAAATGAGTGAATTATTGACATGTATGCTAGATTTCAAACTATACAACACGATCTTATGGCACTAGGAGTTAAACTCGCTGATTTTGATTTAGTCACACAAATTTTGACTCTTTGCCAAACGAATGGGAAAGAAAAGTTTTAGCCATCGAAGAAGCCAATGATCTTTCCAACTCAAATTCGAAGAGTTAATAGGAAATCTGATGTCGTATGAAGCTAATTTACAGGCAAGAAAAGAACAAAATCAAGAAAGGAAAAACATCACATTTCAACCAAGTAGTGACATCTCCGACTTGAAAGAAGATGAGATTGTTTTCATAGCCAAAAATTATAACAAGTTCAAGAAGTTCATAAAGATGATGAAATTTCAAAGCAACAACAACATAAATTCCTCAAATCAAACATCAATGAAGTGCTTCGGGTGCGATAAATTTGTCCATATGAAGAAAGACTATCCATTATTCAACAACGATAAAAAGAAAAAAAAATTCAAAAATTTCAAGAAAAGGAGAAGAGCATTTCAAGTAACTTGGGATGATTCTGACTCTTCCTCGTCATCTGATAGCGACAATGACTCGAACAAGCAAATGTTTGCATCATGGCTAACACAAATGAGGTACATCCTATATGTATGATGAAATTCTTGAAATCAGTATAGAATTAGATGACAAGTATAGAGAACTAAAAAAACTAAGTAAAGAAAATATGGGAAAATTAAGTACAGCTGAATTAGAAATTGAATTGTTAAAAGACGAGAAACCTATTTTAGAAGAAGAACTAGAATTAGCATACAAAGAATGTAGAAAATTATCATCTCAAATGCTACTTCAACTGTAATGACCCAGAATTTTCGGTAATTTGAAATTGGAAAATTTAATAGATTTTAAATATTTAAAAGTTATTTTTTAACCTAAATTTCAAATATAATGATTTATTTGATAATTTAATAACTGAAAATTGGTTAAAATATTGAATCTTGAGTTTGAAGCTTGATAAAAATAATTTAAAGGCTTGTTAAATTTATATTAGTAAGAATGATGGTAATAGAGCTTTTATATTGAATTTAAAAGTGATTTGTTAAATTTTAAAATATCTTGTTTGAATTGACGAGTAAAAATAGCCTTCCGAGGACAGTCTTGGATTTTGACGAAACTAGTTCCATTGGATCCATAATAGTGTACTATTATCATATTTAAAATTTCATAGCATTTAGAGTTAACGTTTGGTCGTACGGGATATAAATGCGTTAAAATTAATATCGAAAATTCAGTATAATAATTGGGTCCAAAAAACTTTCTTCTCCATACGATCGAATTAGGACTCGAAACTTTTTCCATTACGATCGGAATAGGGGTATAACATTATATATGCCCAGCGGCATGCCTCGATAGGGGTTCGAAATTTTAAGTTGCTTAAATTGATATATTTTGAAAATTAAATTAATATATTGTCAAGTCACATTTCTTTTCAACCGTAAATTCTATCCAATCAGCCCTCGATGATGTGATAGTACATTTATTTCTTTAAAATGCTTCCTTCTTTCTATCTTTTATAACAACCGAGCTAGAGCAAAGGAAATTAAAGCAATGAAAACTTCAAAAAATAATATCTCGTAAAATACTTGATAAAAAAAATTTAAACAAGTTTGTAAAGTCATATTTTTGCATTCTCTTTGATCTGGCATATATGTTGAGAGATGCGGCTATGCTTAGGTTGGTCGCCAGTAATGGTCGAACGCGAGTTAATGGCTAGGGTTTGCTTTTTTGGGATGGAAGGGGTTCTTGAACGATCGGAGATTGGATGTAGGTTCGGCATATCGAGGCGCACCTACGGGTGGTCTTTAATGGCACTCGGTGGCCGTTTGGGTTTTGCATCCATGCGTATGGCCTGGGCATTTGGGTTGGTCGTGATTCACCCGGGGATGGCAGAGACTACGAAGTGGTGGTGGTCGAGATGAGAGCGCGAAGATGAGTGGATCGGAGTTGTCGGTTAGAGGAATCGCCGAGTGTGGAGGCTTATGGGGTGTGCATGCACGTTCAATTTTGGGTCCCCTGGTGACAGTCGTGCATGAGGAAGCCGTTTGGGGGAAGATGAAGTTGTTGGGTTTGGGCTTTATGGGCCAAGCGTTTGATAAGGTAGTATTAGTTTTATATTTGATAATAAGGTTATTAATTAATCTATGTTGATCGTTATTTTAAAAATATTTTATTCTTCATACGATGTTAGAATTGAATGAAATCAGTTGCGTTGCTCTCGTATCTGCAAATACTACGCATAGGAATTGGATTGGAGTGGCTAGCAGAAATTTGTATTAAAATTAAAAGCTTGTTTAATTTTAATTCGAACGGAACTTTAAAGTGACAATAAAAATTTAGGTGAGTAAATCTCATTCATTTGGATGATGGCATTAATTTTAAATAGTTAAAAGTAATTATTGATTGATTGGTTGAATTGATAAATTATTATCAGTTGAATGTGATGTTATATATAGTAGTATATATATTGGTAGTTGGATTGATTATTCTCGCCTATTAGAGAGGATGAGACCCTGTGCACCCCGCATAATAGCGGATGACCTTATATACCGCAATATCTTGCCCCGAAGTGGGATTGGTATTTTTATGTTGTATTAACATTTGTGGATGCAGGAAAACATAGGTCGGAGGGACCAATCGGATTCCTCAAATTATTGAATTTAATTTTCATATAAGTGATATATGATATGTTGAATAATCTATGATAGATAATGTGATTTGAATTTGTTGGATGCTATAGTGATATTGGCCCAGATTTTGGTATTTAAACAAACCATAAGTATTATTTTTGAATTTGTAAAGAAATAAAAAGGGAATTTTGGAAATCAAATATTACATTAAGTTTGGAATTAAATAAAGCGCCTGCTTGGGATAAATCAATACTTTGAATTTTAAATTTATAATTAATTATTTCATGAAATAATTATAAATAGAGATTTTAAATTAATGTATGTAAAGGATTTTAAACAATAACCTCAAGTGATATGTGTTTAAAAAGAAAGAGGGGTTTAAAATTTGATATTTAAATAGTTTGGAAAATGAAAAGGGAATTTGGAAATAAATATAAATTGGATATTCTGGATCTTACATAAGATCTCTAAATTACAAATTTGGAGTAAAATCGAGATTTGGTTGGTTTTGGAATATAGTTTGGTTTATCTAAGAAATTAATTATTAAATGAATTTAATTTAGAAATTAGTTTATGAAGGATTTAAGTGATGTGAAACCGTTATAAACTGGAATTGAAAACTGTGAGATTTATAAACAATATTTATAGATAAAATGAAGTGATTATCAGTTGATAAATTGAAGATATAAATTCATGGTAAGAATTTATAATGAGATAGGTAGAATGATTTAAAAAGAAAACGATAGATTTTACTTTTGGAAATGTGAAAAAGGGATTTATGGATTTGGAGTCGTAAATCTGTTGGTGATAAATCGAGAGAGATTTATAAATATTAGATTAGCTATATTGGAATTGAAAAATATATTTTATCGAGAAGTTGAGTTTGTTTTAAAAAAGGGATTTTAAATTATTAAACTAGGTAACTTAAAAATGTTTTAGCAGAATAATATTTTCAGAAAGTTAGTTATCTAAATATTTTTAAATTTTCAAAATAAATTATAAGTTTATAAACAAGTCTTGTAAATCGATTTGAATCTTATTAATAAATCAGAATTAATTATCGTTTTAAAGTTATGTGATTATTTTAAATTGTTCAAATTATACTTAATTATTAATTAAGTTAGTTATAATGAGTTGATTTTAAGTTAATTATTATTTAAGAATTAATTAGTATTATTATTTAAAAAGATAAATTATTCAATATTAATATGGTTTTATATAAAACTTTTATTTAAGAGTATTTGCCTAAATTAAACTTGGAAAATTATTATAGAAACTTTATAAGCATTGTTTTGAAATAATTATTAAATAAAGTTTTTTGGAAGTATTGGTATACTTTCATGGCGAAATCGGAGGCCGAGATTGCCTACAGTCAAGTTTAGATTTCTCTAGGATAGAGACTTAATCATTGAGCTGTGAATCCATGGTTGATACCGCGTGATGGTTTCCATATTTGTTTTAAAAAGTTTGTTTAAATATTTTTGAAGGAAATGATTTGTGTATATACTTATTTCGGTGAGATAAGTATATATTTTTGAATTAAGAAATTTAATTAAGGAACCCGAAACTTGTAGAATTCGTTATAAACGTGTTAAGGAATTTACAATATAAATTGTGAAGGGTTTTTGAGAAAAGAGAAATAAGCAAAATTTTCCTAAGTGTTGGGAAGTAATGGGTTTAGGAAATATATTTTCAAATATTTTTCTAAGTGTTGGAATAAGAGATGGTTTGAAATATCCTGATATGGATATAAGTATTTGAGTTGTCCCAAATATTGAAAATTTGGAAGGGATTTGAATATATATCTTCTAAATATATTTTGAAATGAATTTTGGAAAATCTATAATAAGGCCTGATGTCTGCTTATTGATGTTTTATTGATAATTAAATGACCGACTATCAATTTTGGCCAAATTCATTGATGGTTTCGAAGATACCGGGATAGAATTTAATTATCCGTAAACCACTTCGATCCGATTTGAGCATTACGAATGGATACCGCGAAGATGATGAAAAGGGTGATTCGGTTTTTCCAGACTCAGGACAACTTGTATGGATGAATGCTGTCGGTACATTGTCATTGGAAGACGATGAGCATTCGAAGCGAAATTTTTCTTGAAAGGTAAATGTAGCCTCAAGCCAAATCAACCGGAATAACTGAAAATTAAGGGATATGTAGCAAGGCTAAGTGGGTCATACCCAATTAGGGTATGTTATCACCTTTTTAGATACCCTCGGATATATTATTAATTATGGATACGGTGATGCATACAAAAGAGCTCTAGATAAGGGTGGGAACACCCAAGGCGATAACATATTCAAATCTATCCACCTTAGGGATAGGGCCGGTCTTGTGTTGTAGGCGATCCCGGCGAGGTCCTCGGTACATTTTTCTAGACATGTACCGTGATAGATGGTACCCCAGTGCCTAGTCACTATATGGAATTCATTCTCCAATAAGCGCCGTACGGTTTTGATTGTGCCCAACTATGCTGAAATGTGAGACGCAAGCATTTCGGCTATTTTCTATTCACTTTGTTTAGATATTATTAAAATATCAGACGATTTTGATATAAAGTGCTTTGGTTATCGTAAGGTAAAAATCCATCGTGCTTATGTGTGACGCGGTCTTACAAGATACCTTTGTTTTCAAAGGATTTTGACAACTATAAACTTTCATATTGAGTGTGTTTTCTCACGCCGGCTTTCCAGACTAACTTGGGTGTTATTTTATTATAATGCTTGGGTCAGACCGACTATTACAGATTCAGGATAGGATGCTATGGAGCTTAGGAGATGAGCTGGATGACGAAGTTGTATCATACTTACTCGATTATATTCCACCATGTACTGTATGATGTGTAATCAACATTTGTGAGGACAAGTTATTATAATTGTCCGGTATTGAGTTGTTGATTTATTGTACTCTGATGGTGTAATGTATAAGTAATGTTTATAAGCCTTTTTGTATAAAGACATGTTATTATCTATTATACAGTGTTCCGCTGCGATTGTGAGATTCTATGTAGTCTTATTTTATTCTACCTCTTCTTCTTCTTTTACTCTAACGATCTGGTATTTCTGACACTCCATTGCTCAGCATCTAATGCAGTGGACGTAGTAGTGTCGATTTTCAAGGGTCGAAAATCCGGCACATGACACTAACACATGATAAAGTGAATAACAAAGTAGAGAATTATAAACTTGAAAAAGAAAAGAATGAATTAAAACAAAATTTAGAATTAGCTAATTTAGAAATTCGATCTCAAAAATAAATTAGATAAAATTACTAATACTATTTCAAAATTTAACAACTTAAAGGAAAATCTAGATAATTTGATGCAGATTTCAAAACCATCAGGAAATAGAAAGGGATTAGCATTTAACAAAAAAATTCATAAACATTCTAGAAATAATTTGGTTTTTAATAATAGTCAAAGATCCAAGAAGTATAGTACATTATATTCAAATTTTAGAAAAACAAAATCTAAACATGAAAATAAGGAAACAAAAATGATTAAAATATGAATTTCTAAAACAATAACAAATTGATTAGACAAAACACATAGATGTATCTAAAAGATATAGTTCATAATGAAAATCATATCTCTAAAGGTTCTAAACCCTCATGAGTATGGCTACTTTCTCCTACTAACACATAGGACCCTAACGGAGAAATTGGGTACCAACTAAAAACTTTTTATTATTTTGTAGGTACCCAAAATCAAAACTAATAAGGAGAGATGGATGCTGTGATGCCCCACCTCTATGCTCGCAATAACAAAGAGTATTAAAAGAAATACTGTCTGTTATCACGAAGAATAAGGCTGGATAGGAGCGGCCATCCGTAGTTAGGCCTTACACTAGTATTGGTTATTTCGATAGGAGTGATATATACTTTTAATTTTTCTGATCTTATTTATTTACTCCCATCGACATACCCAATTCTAGTATAAAACGATCTACGATGGTTCATAATAGTTTAGGACAATAGATATAATAATAATACAGATAATATAAATGCGGAACACAGGTAAAACAAAAGTCTCATATATATAATAACTGATGTTAGTTACAATACATGTGATACAGTACATATGATACAACTACAACTATCGACTCTGGAAGTTACATATACAAGTACATAATCGTGAATAATATACATGAATATACAACATCCTATACAAATACACTGACTACTTTAAATGATGACGACTACTCCAAAAATATGAAAAGACTTCATAGCTTTAACAGCAACCCATAGTGAGATATCAACAACCTATAAATACTCGGTCTGACCCGAGTACTACATTCAAAAGAAAATAATACACGGGCCAGTCTAATTCAAACTCAGTTATTAGTGCACAGAAGCAATAATAATTAAATAATGAATAGACGACAGTCACAATAAATCTCGTCTATCCGATCCTTAAATAAAGAAATCGGATAACGATAAATGTAACACGTAACAGTGTTAAACAACAAATCAGCAAATTAAACCAAATCAGAATACAATTCAGAATATTGAATTGAATAAACAAAACAGTTCAAACCATTGAAATATCAATTAAAATATTAATTCGGGTAGGGCTACAGTACACGCGCGCGTGCACTGCCTCACCACTACAGCATATGGAATATGCAAAAGATCAAATAATCAAAACAAGATAGAATATCATAAAAGCCATACCGTGTGGGTGCAGTTCACGCTTGCGTGCACTGCCTTGCCACTACAGTGACGATGTACCCAATGAATACCGTGTGGCTGCAGTTCACGCTTGCGTGCACTGCCTTGCCACTACAGTGATATGTACACAATGAAATTCACAAACGAACACAAGGTCAAACCCAAGCTACAAGTTGGATTCAACTCAAGTGAATTCGAAAAATAACAAAATGCAAAGGTCAAGTCACTACTGTCATGACTCAACTCAATGCAACAATTCAAGTTCCAAAATGCCAAGGGAAGGAGACAACAATGGTACAACAAGAGTGGTCAGTGAAGCCCAGAGCTAACAGTAATGCAAAGGAACAAGCCTGGACAACATGAATGCGAACCCAAATGTACACAACGGATGTACACTACTAGTTGCACATGGATAAAATGAAACAAAGGTGTAACATGGAACTGCACACGGCAGTGATACACATGAGGGCACAGCCGAATGAAGGTGTAAGCAAACAAGGATATGGCCAAAACCAAACAGCATACTCAAGGCATTAACAAGTATGACAGGGATGCATACACGCACCAGAGATGAAGACTAAACAACATGGTTCCTGTAGGACTGCAAATATAAACAGGTGCAACTACAAAGGACAACAAGTATGAAGTGCACAACAGCCTGAAGCCAGTGTATGAAGTGCGCAACAGGCTAAAGCCAGTGCACAACAATAGCATACATATATTTACTTATATGTAGATGAAAAAATGTGACACAATGTCACAATATCAAAGAAACAACACCAGCCTCAAAAATGAAGAAATCAAAACCAGAATTCAAGTGGATGAACAGAGGCAACAATAAGTGATGTAATATCACACAATACAGTGTAATGAGGACTACAAAGAAAAGTACCAAGAAGTGATATCAGTGCAACAGTGAATTCAAGTGAATGTTAACACGTGATAATAGCATGAGTACCAAAGGTAAGGCAACACAGCCACAAATCACAAGGGCTATAGGTGAAACAAGCATGTGCACCCAGATGAGTCAAATAGCAAGACAGAATAACAAATTCCAGTGAAGTCAGAATGAAATCAAGGCATCAAGTATGCACAATTTAATGCACCAGTACAGTTCAGTGAACTGAAGTGAAGTCACAAGTGTAAAACTACAACAGACCAAGTGCCATCAAGTGAACAAGACTCAACATGAATGATAAGGTAATAGGCATATAACCATCAAGTTAGAGCATGCCAGAGAATCATAAACCAAATGTACTACATGTATTCAACATGAAATGAAGTTTATATGCCAAAAGGTCAGAGGCAATGCAAACACAACATAGCAGTATAAATGGTGAATGCAACATATTACAACAAGTTACAGTATGGATCGACATGAAATGAAGTTTATATGCCGAAAGGTCAGAGGCAATGCAAACACAACATAGCAGTATAAATGGTGAATGCAACATATTACAACAAGTTACAGTATGGATCGACATGAAATGAAGTTTATATGCCAAAAGGTCAGAGGCAATGCAAACACAACATAGCAATAAATGGTGAATGCAACTTATTCTTAAAACTGTGTTTTGTTAAAATCCAATCAAATGCACTGCATCTCGAATACAAGATACAGGCACCAGTGGAACTGAATGTCACAGACTATACATGATGAAGCAACCAAGTTAAATGACCAAAATCAAACAAGTGACAGGGGTTCAAATGTATAGTAGATTCAATAATATCACAAATGTGTCAAGGCCGACATCAACAAGTCAATGCCAAAGTCGAACCATCAAAATCGAAACCAAGATAAGCAAAGAAATTCAAGCTGTAAATATCGAGGAATCTAACAAAATCAGAAATCAAAACCTAGTCAAAAAATCATCAACTATCAAAACAAGCTCGACATCACAAAAATCAAGTTTGCAGTCGAAGACCACTGTAGGTCAAATTCAATGCCGAAGTCAAAATACTTCCACAAAAAAAAAGTGACCAAAGCTTACTTCATTTCATAGCCGAGGGGAAAACACGAAATCACACTTTCAAAAATCACGAAAACTTTGAACTAGATGTGAGTGAAAGTTATATCACTCACCTTTCTCTTTGACGAGGGCTCACGCCAGACAAAACCGAAGTCGACTCGATCGAATAGATGTAGCCACAAGCAGACATGAAGCGTCGATCGCCAAGGCTAGGCCGAGATCATCGGTGGAACGAGCTACTGGAGTCGAAGCCTTCGATTTGAACGAGCCCTAGTTGTTGAAGATGAAAACGAGGCCGCCATTTTCTTTTCGTTTATCTCGTTTAGGTTTTCGAATGAGAAGGTAAAGAGGGACGGGTCGAATTGAATTAAAAAGGGAACGGCATCGAAAATAAACATGGGCCGATATTAAAATTTTAAAGCCCATAATTCCGTAACAAATTTCAAACTAATATCAACAAGATAAAATCCCTATAGCAATTAACGACCGATAAAATCGTCATTTGACGATGATTAACTGTTACTAAACTCCGGGTTGTTACAGATGCTTGATAGTGGATGCTCGAAACATATGACGAGAAATGCACACATGCTATCAAACATCACTTATATGGATGGTGACAGGTCACTTTTGGTGAAAATTCCAAAGGATATGTTATCAGAATTGGAAACGTCATCAATATCGGTAAATCTACTTCTCCTATTATTTTAAATGTTTTATTAGTTAGAAACTTAAAACATAGTTTACTTATTATAAGTCAATTATGCGATAAGGGAATTAAAATCGATTTTGAAAAAGATAAATGCAGTATCTATGATCAAAATAAAATTTTAATTTTCGAAGGAACAAGAAATCAAAATATTTATATTCTAAACATGAATATTAATCATAATAATGATTTATGCTTAACCACAAATCATGATGATCCATGGATATGGCACAAAAGATTTTGCCACATAAATTTAAATATATAAATAAATTAGCTAAAAATAATTTGGTAAGAGGATTACTCAAAATAAATAGCAAAGTTAAAAAATCTATGCGATGCGTGTCAACTTGGAAAATTAAAGAAAAGCTCATTCGAATCTAATTAAAAAGGAAATCTCTACTAAACAACCTCTTGAATTACTTCATTTGGACTTATTTGATCCAACCCAAGTATGTTCGATAAATCATAATAAATATATCATTGTAATTGTAGATGATTTTCCAAGATATACTTGGACGCTATCTTTAAAGCATAAAAGTGATGCATTCGAAATGTTTAAAATATTTGCTAAACGAATTAAAACTCTAATTGATCTAAAAATAAAAAGTATAAGAAGTGATCACGGTGGTGAATTTGAAAATGAATTATTTACAAACTTTTGTAATAAAAAGGGAATTACTCATAATTTTTCATTTCCACGAACAACTCAACAAAATGATGTAGTTGAAAGAAAAAATTGCACCCTGCAAGAATGTGCTCGAACTCTCCTAAATGGCAGTGGTTTACCAATTTTTTTTGGACCGAAGCAGTTGCTACTGCATGTTATGTATTACATCGTGTAACTCTTAGACCAATGACTAAAAATACATGTTATGAAATGTTCTACAAAAAGAAACCAAAAGTACCATATTTTTGAATATTTGGATCATAATGTTTAATTTTAAATACAAAAGATAATCTTGGTAAATTCGATTCAAAAGCAGATGAAGGAATTTTTGTTGGATATTCCGATCAATGTAAACCTTACATAATTTCGAAAAAACGAACAAATGTTATATAGGAAAGTCTTCATGTCTTGTTTGATGAATACTTTAAAAATATAAATAAATATGACGAAGAAACTTTTGACAGTGATCAAAATAAAGCCATTGAAACTATGATTGAAAATAATAATGTTAATCAAAATAACAATAATTTAAAATCACCATCCCGTATTTTAAAAGATCACCATATTGATAACATAATTGGAAATCTTGATAACAAAGTTTCGACTAGAAGACAAACAAATCAAATGAGTAATGTAGCATTTATATCTAATTTTGAACTAAAAAATTCCAAGAAAACATCAAATGATGATTTCTGGATTTTAGCAATGCAAGAAGAACTTAATCAATTTGAATGAAATAATGTCTGAAAATTTGTACCAAGGCCAAACGATTAGTCAGTAATTGGAAAAAAATGGGTTTTCAAAAACAAAGCTGATGAAAATGGAAATATTGTACGTAATAAAGAAAGATTAGTGGCATAGGGATACAATCAAGAAGAAGGAATTGATTATGAAGAGAATTTTGCACCTATGGCACATCTTGAAGCCAAAGAATAGTACTTTCTTTTGCATGTCATCATAAATTTAAATTATTTCAAATGGATGTTAAAAATGCTTTCTTAAACGGTTTTATAAAAGAAAATGTTTACGTGGAACAACCACCGCTATTTGTTCATGAGAAATATCTAGATCATGTTTTTAAATTTAAATTGGCATTATATGGTTTAAAACAAGCACCTCGAGCTTAGTATTACCGATTAAAATCACATTTAATTAATTTTGGTTTTCAAATGGGTAAAATAGATACAACATTATTTATTAAAATTGAACAGAAGGATATAGTAATTGTTCAAATTTATGTTGATGATATTATATTTAGATCTACTAACGAAAATTTATTTAATGAATATTCTACAATAATGACAAACGAATTTGAAATGTCTCATGTAGGTGAATCGAATTTCTTTTTAGGATTACAAATAAAACAATTAAATAATGGAATTTTTATAAATCAAAAAAAATATTGTAAAAAATTACTAAAGCATTTTGGAATGGATAATACATCAAGTAAACCTACTCCAATGAGTGCTACTACTCATCCAGACAAAGATGAACATGGAACAGTGTTCGATCTAAAACTATATCGAAGCATGACAGGATCCTCGTCATATTTAACAGCTACTAGACCGGATATTACAATGATTGTTTATTTATGTATAAGATTTCAAGCACAACCTAAAGAATCACATTGTAATAGTCTACTCTCGACCAAACACAATGATGGCCGACGACAGCGGCTCGACTGGTAGGCTTTTCAACCATCCCAACCCCGCCGTGGCTCACAAAGGTACCCCAAACTTGCTTTTACGGCCAGCCTTTCGACTGTCGCAGCTTACGCCTAACCAACCCCGTAAAGAGGACGTGTGGGGGTAAGAGTCTCCTGCTCGCCACCAAACAAAAAGCGAGAATCCCCCATCACGTTTCACCTAGAGAAGCAACACTGGTATGAGATCTTAAAAACAGTTATTTTCACAAAGAAAATAAAAAGAAACCCACTATGCTTTTTTTTTTAAAATGGAGCTGCCATAAGGCCTCTCGCCACACACACAATGCAAACGCACACTTGGAGGAGATTTCTCCTTATGACAGTCAAAAATTCTTAATACGCAAAATCTTTGGATACTATTTTTAAAATGGAACTGCCATAAGGCCTCCCGCCACACACACGAGCGCTTATTTTAAAAATAAGTGTTCATTCAGATTTCAAACAAATCACAACAATTTTCTATTTGATCTTTTAAATAAAAGATTCATCACAATCACAAAGGTTCGATGTGGTTTTCGGATATCCACTTGGAATCCGACCCCCGATCGCATCGAAATTCAGACGACCTTTAAAGGCAAATATTGATAGTCGGTTATTTCTATCAATCAATATTCACAACAATTTCTAGATTTAAATAATTTTCCCAATTATTTATTTTAAAAATATCTTTGCAAGAGATATTTTCACACTTCAACCATTTGAAAACAAATTTCAAATCACTTTTCACTCGCGGAATAAAATTCCCGAAATCATTTATTTCCACTGAAAAATCTGCCGAGTTCGAATACTTTAAAATAATCTAAATCACTTGTCCAATTATATACTTGGAAATATTTTAAAGTAAAACTATTTTTAAACACTTTATTTTAAAATATTATTTATAAAAACATTATACTATCATCTCATATAAAACTTCAAGTCCAAACTAATTTTTAAAATAAAATCAGTAAATATAGTATAAATGTTTAAAATAACTATTTTCTAAAACAAATATCAATTAAATCTTTTAAATAATCACTTCTAAAATTAATTAAACAAATATTTACTTTAAAGATTTCCAAATAACCTAAGTAAATAATTTCTCCAAAATATTCTTTTAAAACCAACTTTAGAACTTTTAATTTATATTTTAAAAGCTACTTTCAAACCATACTCGGCTTTCCAGGGAAAGTACACCTCCATTCTAAAATGGTTCATTCAAATCAATTTATAAATCCTTATGGATTTACTTTAAATTTACGTTCCAAATCCATAAATTCCTTTCCTTTCCACACTTTAAAAATAAACCAATGTTTATTTTTTTTAAACAAAATTCCCTTTCCTTTTCAAATTCCCATTGTGAATTTAGATTTCCAAATATCCATTTATATACAATTTTTCAAATCAATTCCCAAATATTCATTTTCAACACCAAATCAATTTCCATATTGATTTCCCAAATTTGTTTCAAATACCCCAATCGATTTCCAAATGGATTTGCCAAAGGTTTATTTTCAATCACCAAAATCAATTTCCAAATCGATTTCTAAATTTTGTTTCAAACATCGAATCAAATTTTAATTTGATTTCCAAAGATTTATTTTCAATACCAAAGCAATTTTCAATGGATTCCCACATTTATCATCTTTTTAAAAATAAATCCCTTGATTTTTTTCCCAAACTATTTAAAATCCGAATTTTTTAAATAAATCCTTCAACTTCTCAACAACATTTCTCAAAATCCATTTATGAAAATCTTTCCCCATATTTTGGAATTTATTTTATAGGATTTCACTATAGATTTTCTACCTAAATTTAAAAATCTAATTTTCTTTATGTCTGGTATTTTACGATACCAAAAAATATATGCGGCTAAATTCTAGCCCTCAACGATTTCAATCACTAGGATTTTCACACGCAGGTTATAATAATCAATACACAACAAATGGAACAAATTCAAATGTTTTGAGGAATCCAGTTGGATCCCTCCAACATGTTTCCCTGCATCCACAGATATTAGCACAACAATTAAATACCAATTCCACTTCGAGGTGGAATATCACGGTATATGGGATTTATAAAATATCATCCGCTATTATGCGGCACAATAGAGTCTCATCCGCTATATAATGCAGGAAATCAACTCCAAATACATATATAATACCAATTTCACTTCAAGGTGGAATATCGCGGCATATGGGTTTAATATAATAACTTCCGCTATTATGCGGCGCATAGGGTCTATTTCAAAACAAATAATAACAACCATCATCCAAACACACAATCAACTATTTTAAATTTAACTATTTAAAATTAAACAAAACCCGTTGTTTGAGTGAGAAGATCTCACCTTAGATTTTATTTTTATTTTTTTGCAGTCCATTTCCGTCCCAGCTCGATTTCACGATTTTTTCAAACCTTGTAACAAACAATTACATAATTTATTAATATTCGAAATAAATCGAATAACACAATTTCCATTTTAAGATTTTAATTAACCAATGATTTTATTTTTAAAATTAAAATTCGATTTCAACTAATTTCCTTTTTAACAAAATATTTTTTTAATATCAAATATTTACTTTAAATCCTTATATCTCTCAAATCAATAATGTAACGACCTAGAAATTTTGATCCCAAAATTTCCAGATAGTTAGTGAAAAGAAGAAAGAGAAAGAAGAAGAAACAGAAAACTCAAACTCAGAATCTCACATTCGCAGCGGATAAAATATAATAGCAAATAAAATAACAGTTTACAAAGAAGAACTGTATTTATACATTACGTTTTTACATTAGAGTTATAACAATTTCACTACACCGGATAGTTTTAAACAACATGTCCTAGATAAATAACAATGTATCACAGCGGATAAACTCTCTATACGTTCCCGTCCTTCAGCTCTCCTCTTGAGCTCCAGAACGTCCTTACCTGCAAGTCTGTAATACTCGGTCTGACTCGAGCATTACATCAAAGTAACACCCGGGTCAGGCTGGAAACCAGTGTGAGTAAACCGATCTAACATGGAATACGAAAGCATTCAACTTATATAAACCCGGGTAACAAATATCGATTTACACATCACAAGTTGTTATAGACATCAACCATTTCACACATCAATTTCTAAGTGTCAAAACTTAGATTTAAATGGTCCAACTTACTTAAGTCATTCCATTTCAGCCTATTAGTTTTCACATATCAAATTATAAGAATCAAAGTGGTTTCGAGTATTCACTAATACCCAACTCCGGTCTCTTCGAATCCAAAGTTATCTAAATCCAAGTTATCCAATTAAATACAACTCAATTTTAATTGTCGGATAACACTTACACAGCAATTCACAATTGATTGATAATCACACTATCATTGTTCATTCAATATATCATATCACAAAGCAATTCATATCAAGGGTATCACCCAATTAATAGCACCCATCATCATTCAATCATAAATAAGCGAGATTGATCACCTCCATTAATTACCTTAATGAATGATTCTTTAATTACTTCAATTAGTTAATTATTCTTAAATTTCACATAATAATTAACCTTTAACTTAATTACATTCATTAATCAACCTTGATTAATCGAAATCAGAAATTAACTTCCTAAATTACTCCATAAATTAAATCATCTTCTTGATTAATTACAATAATTATAATCACATCGAGTCAATATCACTTAATTCCTTCCACCAAGTAATTATTCTTTAATTTATTTCATCACCTAATTTACTTCCCATAATTTTATTAGACAATTCTTAGATTAATTACACTAAACAATTAATTATTAATTACTTCTACCAAGTAATATTAATTACACCTTGAAACTAACCCAAAACCAACTCCCAAATCCTCAGTCAATTACACCTTATAATTACCCTTACTAATTTCTTCACAAAGTAATTACACTTTATACACCTCATTAAGGTTATAAAATACTATATTATTCAAACTTAATTATAACATTAGGATTTATAATCTTACCTTCTTTCCAAAACTTTAAGATTCAAATTCACATTTGAATTTAGATTTACAATTCAAATTTAACTTAAATTTAAAATCATGTTTTAGATCTTATTTCAGATTATAAATCTCTTATAAATACAATACAGGTTTTAGTTTACATTTCACATTCTTAAAAAAAATTATTTATTTTGAAAACTTAGTGTTTAAATTCGTTTTGAATTCCTATTTTAAAACTTGTTTTCAACTTTTGGTTTAAACCTTTCTTTACTTCCCTTTATTTAAATTTAGTTTAGAATTTAAAAACTTTGAAACTGTCAAGTTTCAGAATACAACAACCCGAAACCTACAACATACACGAGCCCAAACCTTTTCTACTTCGAGTCACCCACCTTTTATTCTCGAGCAAACTTCATGTTCTCCCTTTCTCTTCTCAGCAGTTAAGATTTTACTTTAGATATATAAATTAAAATATCAGTAAATACACACGCACTCATCTCGAATACAAACCCGAAGTAAAACACCCAAAAACTCAAGCACGACACGATATACTGGCCGCAACGAACACTGACACCATCGTTACCGCCGTACACGTGCATGGCGGCACGATTCGACTCTGGCGATCACCATCAACATCGGCAAGTCGCAAATTGTTCTCAAGCTCGAAATCAAATTCCAAATTGCCTGGAAAAATTCCAATTCGAAAGACAGCAGTTCATTCGAAATACTGCAAATACCACCATCATCTAAAACACCTCACCACCGCCTTCTAGACCACCGGAGATGCCAAAATTTCGTCCATGCCTCTTCAACACTCCCAGAAACCCCCCACCAAAGCCTCAAACAGCTCGATCGCGATCAGGTGACAAACCCATCATATTACCGACTCGAACAAAAACTGTGAATAAAACCCTGAAAGCTATTCGTTTGTTAAATTTGTACATTAAGAAAATTATCCAATAATTATCTCAAGATCCATGATGTTAATACTCACTTAAACTCAAATTCCAACATTTTAAATTGGATGGATAATCTGAAATTGGCAAAAACGTAATCTTTGTTCATATACAAACTGCATCCAAATTACAAATCTAAAAATCTTCATTTTCGTTTTAAAAATCATCAATTTCATTAAGAATTCAAAATATGATCTTGATTTAGCTTCTTATAACACTTGAATTTATCAATAAATTTCTCGATTTCCTGTAAAACCATATTACAGCAACATAACTTACAAAGATGTTTTAAACAGCTTACCCATCCTAGTTTTAGATTTAATACCTTGTTTGATTTGAAAGTTCTAAACTTAACATGGATTAGCAGCAAAAAAAAAAATTAAATTTTGAACCAAATGTTCACCCTGTATCTATTTAAACAGAGAAGATATCATATTCAGGCCTATGAACAACACAGAGCCGTTCACATATATTCACAGCATACATTCAGTAATAATCATATCAATTTTGCACTTGTATATTCATGCATATCTATTCATTTCAGATATATTAACATGCAACCAATTATGTTTTAAAATATTAAAAGTTACTCACATTTATTTAAGAACAGAGGTAGCATGCATTCACTCAGATGTATATATATATATAATTCCATCTAAATATGCCAGATTGACTCATTTTTGCATTCAGGCAAACAAATTTCTCAACTTCACTTCTAAAGTTTATCACATTCATCAATTCATAAACAAACTCAATCCTAAAAAGGGTAGTTTTACTCACCTGAATTTATTTTAAGCAGAGAACAGAGAGCATGTTCTTGTTTTCTTTTTTTCCCAGGCTTGTTAAATCTTGAAATTCTTTTGCTTACTTGAATTGCTTTGTTTATAATTTGCATGTTGATCATGAGTTAAAGATTATGATTATGAAGAGATATTTGCTTGCTTCTTCAAATTGAAACTGCATACACGCTTTTAACTTCCAGGTTGCAGGATGTTGTTTGAACAGAAATTTTGATTTGCATGTTTGATTAATTCTGAAAATGATCTTGCATGTTTGAAGATGAGTTACATGGTTTTGTTGAAGGTGATTGCACATCTTATATTTTTTTTTTAAGATTTGGAAAAAGAATAAAATGAAAAGAGGATTTTGTTTATACAAAAACTGAAATACTTATTTAATAAAAGAAAAACAATAATAAATGAGACTTGTCTTCAATTTTAACATTTGTAGATTACCTTGTTTAAACATCTAACACATGTTAAATTAGGCTTTAAAATACTTACACATGTCCTTTAGGTAATTAGTATTTTTAATTAAGTGTTGATGAAAGTTTGAAACTAAATTAATTAGTTTCTATTACTTAGTTATAGATAAATAATTAAAGAATAAACCAAGTATAATTATAATAAAAACCATATACAAATCAATCTTTTGAAAAGAATATTCTAAATCATTTTAAATAAATTTATAAATGAGGTTATAACTTATTTGTTATTTAAATGGATAAACGTTTCATGTATTTAAATTTCATATCTAATTTACAAATCACAATTATTAATCAATATCTTAAAAGAAATAAAACAAACATCTTTATAACCTATTTTAGTATTCGAATT
Organism: Allium cepa; assembly: GCA_030765085.1. NCBI lineage: Eukaryota > Viridiplantae > Streptophyta > Magnoliopsida > Asparagales > Amaryllidaceae > Allium > Allium cepa. The sequence goes on along the minus strand of CM060937.1, from coordinate 757,226,512 downwards.
TAAGTCGAAATATATTTTAAACAAATAAAACGTTTATCTTATATATTTAAAATCATACAGTTATTTCATTAAACAGCTTTGAAAAGCTTAATTAAAAAAAATCATAATTTCCCAATTTCAAAGTATTAGATTTAAAATATTTATATATTTATATATATATATACACACACATTATAAATAGAAAACAAATTTATTAACTTATTAAAAGATAAATTCACTAATTAATTATTTAAGAAAATTATTGAGTTAATTCAAATTTAATTACAAAAATTATCAAATTAATTTAAATTTAAACATAGATTATTAAATTTATATTGCCAAAATCCCGGGATATCACATTTCTCCCCCGTTAGAATCTTTTCGTCCTCGAAAAGGAACGAAGCTAGAATTTTATTAAAATGCTTAAAATCATATAGATTTTCTTTGATTATTTATTTTTTTAAAACACTTTTAAAATCTGTATAATATTTCCAAAATAGTTTTGTAAAAATACTTTTATAACTCGATGTTTCAACCAGTCCATCCTTGTTCTCATAGAAATTTGGTCATACGTTGATCAGGCGTACAACTAAAAATCTATAAGTACTTAGCAGACCCATTTTCAACATCCAGTGAAAAATACTTGGAAAATAATTTTTACTGGAAATCTAGAAAACAGTTTTGAAAATAGAGGAAATATCTTTAGTGAGGATGCTCTGAAAATCATCACCCCCATCCATGGTCGCAGTTAACCCGATGGTTACGTTTCCGTCCCGGCAAAATCCCCAGATAACTGTAGGCCTCCGCGCCTCTCGATTACACCATGGAACCTGCTACAGATCGCAACTACAACTGGGGTTACGTAGCTATCACAGCAAAAACCCATATAACTGTAGGCATCAGCACCCTCGAATTTCGCTGCCAAAAGAATGAAACTTCTCCACTCCACTTGACCATATATCGCAGTCTACCGATGTTGCGTTGCCTTCCCGGCAAAATCAAGTGTAGACCGTTGACACTCATCCTCCACACGATTTTCGCTATGGTCCCCACAGTAGATCGCGGTGACAACGAGTTATACTGTTGTCACAGCATATCCCAATTGCCCATGTAGGCATCAGCGCCATCGACTTTCACTACCCAATAATCCTCAGGAACTAGTTTTGTCCGGACTCCTTACAGGATCAACTTTAGAACCCCCCATTGGGGCTCAAGGCAGCACCACCCGGTGATACTCGTGAGAAGTCCATTCCAAGGGAGCGCCTTTTTACCCAGAGCATCATCAAAACATTTTATACTATACATATATAATATCTTTAAATCATACACCTAGTATGATCTCATTCAAAGCTCCTTTATACAAAATCGATTATTCCAAAATCGATAATTCTCAAACTAGGTTTTCCAAATTCTCATATTGATTTTACCCAAAAATCAAAAGCCTTTTCCAAATCCAAATGTTCCCAAAACCTCTTTTTTTTCAAAATCCTCATATAATCTTTTGTACATATATATATATTCAGATATATAAAATCTTTTAAACTTTGGATCATTTCAAACTTGTATAAACTCCTTTTATACCTCAAAACACCTTCAAATCCTTTTCTTCTGGCAAAGGATTCAGCAGGGGAGTTTCATTTTATAAAACAAAGATATTTAACTTTGTTTACTTAAAATCAAATATTCAAATTTGATTACTCCTTTCAATATCAATTTCATTCAAATCCGTACGATGTACACATATCATCCGTACGCTAAACTAATTTGATCGCTCACTCGATCACACAATTTCATTTCCGAACTAGTATCGTCCACCCGACTTCCTAGTGCGGACACAGATCTGGTTTCTTGATCAGAAACCGTCATTCTCCTTGCATACCCTGACTATGATAGAGAATATCCAGAACAAATCAACAATCCATATCCAGGTTCGCCGTCGAAAATCGAGTGAAAAATCCCACTCGGATCGATATAACTATCTCGAAATTCTGTGCTCGAATCTGGATCAAATCACTATGCGAATAGAATAACATACATACACCCTACGTATTATCTTTATTGGTTATTAGCCAAATCAATTCCATTTCTATTCATATTTATTTTGGTTTCATTCACTTACTCTCAGTTACTTCAATCCATTTGGATTATCACCTCTATTCTTATCTCGATTGGGTATTTAACCAATAACAGTTTGAACTCCGACCAGTTTATTTAAAAAATAGCTTGAAAATTTTCAAAATAGATAAGTAGTTGGAAAATAATTACTAGTTTGTAAAATAGGTGTAAAATAGTTAGGTAGTTGTAAAATGGTTGGAAAATAGTTAAAATAATTATAAAAATTTTAGATAATTGCAAAATAATAGTAAGATAGTAATTAGTTTTGTAAAATAGTTGAAATATAGTAATTAGTTTATAAAATAGTTGGAAAATTGTTAAACAGTTTCAGAAATAATAGTAAAACAAATATAAGATAGTTTGGCTTTTAAAAGAAATGTTGTATATATAATGAATAGCTTTAGGTTTATATTAAAACAATAAATAGTCCAGAGTCAAAACTGCTCACTTCCCAATCCCCATTCTCATCAATTCAATTTAAATTCCCTTTTACATTTAAATTGACCCAATTCCAATTTTTAAATAACTTCAATTTCCATTGAAATTGATTCAATCCCAATTCAAGTTGAATTAACCTCAGCTTTTTTTTCCCAAATTTAACTTCATTAAATCTTGATCTCAAAATTTACCAATTCAAATACATTTTAATTGAACTAGTTCCAATTTCAATTCATTTCAACCCCAGGTTAAATTAATCCCAATTTCAAACTCCATTTCCAAATCAAGTTGAATTATTCTTGATTTCTTCTCAAATTCAATTCAAATTCCATTTGAATTTAAAACTATTAAACTTTAATTACAATTCCAAATTATTCAAATCAATCCAATTCAAATTTTCCATTTGAATCTTATACTCATACATCTTCAATCACCATTTTAATTGATTCAAATCAAATTCAATTTGAACTAATTCAAATTTCAAATTTAAACCATCTCGAATTATATAAATTCGAGTTAATACTTCAAATGTTGATTTAATTCTTTTAAATCAATTTACCTTTTTATCCCAACAATGGATTATCATATTCCATTTCTCATTCATTTAAACAAATCCAATTCACAACTTAAAGATTTTTAACAACAATTGGATGATATTATCTAATTTATTTTAAAACATCCATTCATTTTAAATTTCTAGATCTCAAACCCAATTTGAGATCACTCAAACTCTCAATTACAATCAACCATTTAACTCTCCAAGTTAAACCCCAATTTCATCTTGAAATTTCCAAATCATGTTGATCATTCCAACTTATTTAACTTTTTCCCAAGTTAAACTCAATTCACTTAATCCAGTCAATCTTTCCCAATTTGAATTTTCATTTCAAATTCTAAACTTCACATTAATAATCTTTCCACTTATTAAGTTCAAAAACTTATCATCTTGGGTATCACGTCTTATTCCAAACTCAAAACTTACCAATTAGAGTTTATTTCCAACCACCTTTGATATTATGTATATCCACGTGTATACATATTAATTTTCTTTTACATACCAAGTTATACTTTAAAATTTTAAACCACCTTTGGTTTTAATTCAAAACAAATTTCTTTTAAAATTTTCAAACAACTCTTGTTTGAAATAGGATCATTTCATTCAATTGCATTAAATAATATTATTTATAGTTTCTTTGAATTAATTATATCATTAATTAATCACATTCGGTAATTAACTTATTTCTTAATTATCTTCATTAAGCAATTGTCCCTCAAATTACTTACCTCTATTACTTCATTAAGTAACTCCCTCTTTATTTATCATTTCCAATTATTATCCATTAATTAATCTCATTAAATAAAGTTTAATTAATTACATAAATAAATTGATTATCCTGAACCCTTTCCCGATTTCAAGATTTAATTCCAGTTTGAATCCATTTCAAACTTGTCTTTAATTAATTTCAATTTGGTTGTAATTCTATTACCACTTAATTCTTACTATTACTTTTAGTTTAATTAATACTACAACCAATTTCCTTAATATAATAGATAATCTATTTCTTATATCAGATTCATTTACTTTGAAATCATTTAAAAACCTTTATATAAGAAAATAACAAGTACGCTCTCTCATATATATATTCACTCAACTCATTCTAGGGTACCACTTACCCTATCATTAATGAGTAATCCCATCAGAGCCAAGGTTCTCGCTTAACCTTCAGCTCTGATACCAAATGTAACGACCCGGAAATTTTGATCCCGAAATTTCCATATAGTTAGTGAAAAGAAGAAAGAGAAAGAAGAAGAAACAGAAAACTCAAACTCAGAATCTCACATTCGCAGCGGATAAAATATAATAGCAAATAAAATAACAGTTTACAAAGAAGAACTGTATTTGTACATTACATTTTTACATCAGAGTTATAACAATTTCACAACACCGGATAGTTTTAAACAACATGTCCTAGATAAATAACAATATATCACAGCGGATAAACTCTCTATACGTTCCTGTCCTTCAGCTCTCCTCCTGAGCTCCAGAACGTTCTTACCTGCAAGTCTGTAATACTCAGTCTGACTAGAGCATTACATCAAAGTAACACCCGGGTCAGGATGGAAACCAGCGTGAGTAAACCCATCTAACATGGAATACAAAAGCATTCAACTTATATAAACCCGGGTAACATATATCGATTTACACATCACAAGTTGTTATAGACATCAACCATTTCACACATCAATTTCTAAGTGTCAAAACTTAGATTTAAATGGTCCAGCTTACTTAAGTCATTCCATTTCAGCCTATTAGTTTTCACATATCAAATTACAAGAATTGAAGTGCTTTCGGGTATTCACTAATACCCAACTCCGGTCTCTTCGAATCCAAAGTTATCTAAATCCAAGTTATCCAATTAAATACAATTCAATTTTAATTATCGGATAACACTTACATAGCAATTCACAATTGATTGATAATCACACTATCATTGTTCATTCAATATATCATATCACAAAGCAATTCATATCAGGGGTATCACCCAATTAATAGCACCCATCATCATTCAATCATAAATAAGCGAGATTGATCACTTCCATTAATTACCTTAATTAATGATTCTTTAATTACTTCAATTAGTTAATTGTTCTTAAATTTCACATAATAATTAACCTTTAACGTAATTACATTCATTAATCAATCCTGATTAATCGAAACCAGAAATTAACTTCCTAAATTACTCCATAAATTAAATCATCTTCTTGATTAATTACATTAATTAATCCTTTAATCACATCGAGTCAATATCACTTAATTCCTTCCACCAAGTAATTATTCTTTAATTTATTTCATCACCTAATTTACTTCCCATAACTTTATTAGACAATTCTTAGATTAATTACACTAAACAATTAATTATTAATTACTTCTACCAAGTAATATTAATTACACCATGAAATTAACCCAAAACCAACTCCCAAATCCTCAGTCAATTACACCTTATAATTACCCTTACTAATTTCTTCACAAAGTAATTACACTTTATACACCTCATTAAAGTTATAAAATATTATATTATTCAAACTTAATTATAACATTAGGATTTATAATCTTATCTTCTTTCCAAAACTTTAAGATTCAAATTCACATTTGAATTCAGATTTACAATTCAGATTTAACTTAAATTTAAAATCATGTTTTAGATCTTATTTCAGATTATAAATCTCTTATAAATACAATACAGGTTTTAGTTTACATTTCATATTCTTAAAAAAATTATTTATTTTGAAAACTTAGTTCTTAAATTCGTTTTGAATTCCTATTTTAAAACTTGTTTTCAACTTTTGGTTTAAACCTTTCTTTACTTCCCTTTATTTAAATTTAGTTTAAAATTTAAAAACTTTGAAACTGTCAAGTTTCAGAATACAACAACCCGAAACCTACAACATACACGAGCCCAAACCTTTTCTACTTCGAGTCACCCACCTCTTATTCTCGAGCAAACTTCATCTTCTCCCTTTCTCTTCTCAGTAGTTAAAATTTTACTTTAGATATATAAATTAAAATATCAGTAAATACACACGCACTCATCTCGAATACAAACCCGAAGTAAAACACCCAAAAACTCGAGCACGGCACGATATATTGGCCGCAACGAACACTGACACCATCGTTACCACTGTACACGTGCACGGCGGCACGATTCGACTCTGGCGATCACCATCAACATCGGCAAGTCGCAAATTGTTCTCAAGCTCGAAATCAAATTCCAAATTGCCTGGAAAAATTCCAATTCGAAAGACAGCAGTTCATTCGAAATACTGCAAATACCACCATCATCTAAAACACCTCACCACTGCCTTCTAGACCACCGGAGACGCCAAAATTTCGTCCATGCCTCGACAACACTCCTAGAAACCCCCCACCAAAGCCTCGAACAGCTCGATCGTGATCAGGTGACAAACCCATCATATTACTGACTCGAACAAAAACTGTGAATAAAACCCTAAAAGCTATTCGTTTGTTAAATTTATACATTAAGAAAATTCTCCAATAATTATCTCAAGATCCACGATGTTAATACTCACTTAAATTCAAATTCCAACATTTTAAATTAGATGGATAATCTGAAATTGGAAAAAACGTAATCTTTGTTCATATACAAACTGCATCCAAATTACAAATCTAAAAATCTTCATTTTCGTTTTAAAAATCATCAATTTCATTAAGAATTCAAAATATGATCTTGATTTAGCTTCTTATAACACTTGAATTTATCAATAAATTTCTTGATTTCCTGTAAAACCATATTACAGCAACATAACTTACAAAGATGTTTTAAACAGCTTACCCATCTTAGTTTTATATTTAATACCTTGTTTGATTTGAAAGTTTTAAACTTAACATGGATTAGCACCAAAAATAAATTAAATTTTGAACCAAATGTTCACCCTGTATCTATTTAAACAGAGAAGATATCATATTCAGGCCTATGAACAACACAGAGCCATTCACATATATTCACAACATACATTCAGTAATAATCATATCAATTTTGCACTTGTATATTCATGCATATCTATTCATTTCAGATATATTAACATGCAACCAATTATGTTTTAAAATATTAAAAGTAACTCACATTTATTTAAGAACAGAGGTAGCATGCATTCACTCAGATGTATATATATATAATTCCATCTAAATATGCCAGATTGACTCATTTTTGCATTCAGGCAAACAAATTTCTCAACTTCACTTCTAAAGTTTATCACATTCATCAATTCATAAACAAACTCAATCCTAAAAAGGGTAGTTTTACTCACCTGGATTTATTTTAAGCAGAGAACAGAGAGTATGTTCTTGTTTTCTTTTTTTCCCAGGCTTGTTAAATCTTGAACTTCTTTTGCTTACTTGAGTTGCTTTGTTTATAAATTGCATATTGATCATGAGTTACAGATTATGATTATGAAGAGAGATTTGCTTGCTTCTTCAAATTGAAACTGCATACATGCTTTTAACTTCCAGGTTGCAGGATGTTGTTTGAACAGAAATTTTGATTTGCATGTTTGATTAATTTCTGGAAATGATCTTGCATGTTTGAAGATGAGTTACATGGTTTTGTTGAAGGTGATTGCAGATCTTATATATATATATATATATATATATATATATATATATTTAAGATTTGGAAAAAGAATAAAATGAAAAGAGGATTTTGTTTATACAAAAACTGAAATACTTATTTAATAAAAGAAAAACAATAATAAATGACACTTGTCTTCAATTTTAACATTTGTAGATTACCTTGTTTAAACATCTAACACATGTTAAATTAGGCTTTAAAATACTTACACATGTCCTTTAGGTAATTAGTATTCTTAATTAAGTGTTGATGAAAGTTTTAAACTAAATTAATTAGTTTCTAATACTTAGTTATAGAGAAATAATTAAAGAATAAACCATGTATAATTATAATAAAAACAATATACAAATCAGTCTTTTGAAAAGAATATTTTAAATCATTTTAAATAAATTTATAAAAGAGGTTATAACTTATTTGTTATTTAAATGGATAAATGTTTCATGTATTTAAATTTCATATCTAATTTACAAATCACAATTATTAATCAATATCTTAAAAGAAATAAAACAAACATCTTTATAACGTATTTTAGTATTCAAATTTAAGTCAAAATATATTTTAAACGAATAAAACATTTATCTTATATATTTAAAATCATACAGATATTTCATTAAATAGCTTTGAAAAGCTTAATTAAAAAAAATCATAATTTCCCAATTTCAAAGTATTAGATTTAAAATATAAATTTATATATATATACATTATAAATAGAAAACAAATTTATTAACTTATTAAAAGATAAATTCACTAATTAATTATTTAAGAAAATTATTGAGTTACTTCAAATTTAATTACAAAAATTATCAAATTAATTTAAATTTAAACATAGATTATTAAATTTATATTGCCAAAATCCCGGGATATCACAAATAATGACTTTTGTTTATCCTATACAATTTTAAAATTTAAAATAAGCGTACTAATATATAAATATGTTAGGATCTGTTTTCCTGTAAAATAAATTAAAAATCTATATTTATACTTTACTACAAATTTACTTTACCTTTACTGTAAATGATTCTTTTTTTTCTACATATACTTATGAAATCAAAAATCAAATTTATATATATACTTTTCAATCAATTACCTACAGGATCTCTTCACCGTTAACTTTTTTCCTTTTTCTATTTTTCAAAATTGTAGATAAATAAAATTTGTAAAAATATACCTACAACCGAGTAAAACCCTAGCCCACAATTCAGATCGACGCTACATTCCTTTTCGTCGAACAACCACCTTGCACTCGCGCGTGAAACCCTAGCCGAGCATAAAAGAATATCAATCTCAACTGTCGAAACCCCTGACTCCATCTCGGGCCGCCATCATCATCCCTGTTCGAACGCTGCTAGCATCGTGCCTACGTTGGACTATGCGACCCAGTCGACTTCGTCATCGAACAAATGCATGGCCACCAATCCTCGTGCGCGCGCTATCCCTTGTAGAACGACGAACCCTAGCCTCCCACGTGAATTCAAATGCGATTTTGATTTCAGTTGTTTTTTTTTCGAATCCACTCTAGCTTCGGCCATTCTCCTTGATTTTTTTTCTCTGATCTGATGAAAATTTGAAATAAGAGGGAGAAAGGAGTATGGTTTCAATTTGGAGAGTAAGAGCTTCGTGAATTTATTTAGGACAGGGAGGAAGAAAAGGGAACGAATGCAATTTTTTTCTTGCGGCCATTATACATATATTTTTTTCAATTGAACGATCTGCTTTCATTTAACGAATGATTTTGGGAGAAGAGGAAAAGAAGTGGCGTGTAGGAGAAGACAATGGAAACGTGATTTAACAGAGAGGAATAGGTCGGCTAAAGAAAACATAGGGTGGTTGATGATTTGAATTTTTTGATCAGATATATGTATATATATTTAAATCGTCTCGATAAACGCAACTAAAAATCTTGACCTCCTATCGAGGCATGCTGCTAGTCGTTCATAATGTTATACCATTATTTCGAACGCAATGGAAAAGGTTTCGAGGCCTAATTCGATAATATGGGGAAGATAGCTATTCAGACCCAGTTATTATATTGAATTTCGATATAAGTTTCAACGCGTTTACATATCGTACGCTCACACAACAATTTCAAACACTAGGAAATTTGAAATCCGATAATAATTGAATATTACGGATCCAATGGAACTGGTTTCGTCGAATTCCGAGACTGTGCCTTGGAAGGCTATTTTTAAATATCAATTTAAACGATATAATTTCAAAACTGATTAATTCGCTTTCAAATTCAATTCTGAAGCTTCCATTATCTTCAGTATTGTCAATAGAATCTTCTAAGCCATCAAATTTTTCTAACGAGCTTAAAATTGAAAATTCGAATTTTGCCCAAGCTTTAATAAATTAAATTCAATGATTTAATTGCCAAATTCATATTTATATTCGAATTCAAGTCAAACTAATCTCCAAATATTTAAAATCGATTAAATATTTCATTTCAAATGTTAAAAATTTCCGGGTCGTCACACACATCATCGGGCGGTTAAAAGGATTTTACAATTTTTAATCAACACTAAATATTATTGTCTATTTTATCCAAAAGGCGGTACGTTTGAACTTGTATCTTAGAATGATGTGGATTTTGGTGGATGTAAATCAGATAGAAAAAGTACAAGTGGAAGATGTCACTTTATTGATCAATCGTTAGTTTCGTGGATTACTAAAAAAGAAAAATTGTGTTTCTCTTTCAACATGTGAAACCGAATATAATTCTGCTGCCTTAGCTTGCGCTCAAGTAATATATATACAACAAACACTTAAGGACTATGGAAAAATAATAAACAAATCTCCAATATATTGTGATAATACTAGTGCTATAAATTTATCTACATATCCAATTAATCATACACGAACAAAACATTAGATATTCGTCACCATTTTCTGAGAGATGATTTTGAAAAAGAAACAATAACTCCAGATTTTTTAATACCGAAACTCAAATAGCTGATATTTTTATAAAACCATTAAGTCAACTAACTTTTATTAAGTTAAGATGGGATCTAGGAATTTGTTCGTTCAACGAACTGGTTACTAAAGTTACAGAAATAATGTTTTGTTCACTTAAATTTGTAATAGTTTATTGCAATTTCAACTGAATAATTAAGTTTATAACTTGGAATTAGCAACAACCATATAATTATTATTTTTAAATATATGTTAGCTTCCATTTAAAATAACAATAACCAATTAATTCAGACTAATATTTGTTAATTCCCTATGGGTTAACACATTTTTCTCAACTGCTTTTCCAAATATAGCTAAATTTTATCTTATAAATTAAGTTATATACTTCTTAAAAAATAAATAAACACAACTAAATTACTACAGTAAATAATACAATGTCTTCCTATCGACTCCACCTATTCAATTATTGACTATAAAACTCCCTCGTCAAATAGCACTTAGGTATCTCCAACTAAATCCACAACGACATCAACTCATTCTAACTCTCTAAACATTGTTGTATCACCAACAACATACCGCACTAGCTTTTCTCCCAAAGGAAAGAAAGCTAAACAATCAATTGATCTAAATCAACTTCTCTCACTGACAAAGTCGATGAGATATATCACTATCAACAAGAAATGATTGGCGTTTAATGTGAGATGTTTTATGAGCAACGACGTCAAGGTTCTCATCTAAATTTTCTCAAAAAGTGTATTCTAGCAATTTCTGGTCATTCACCAACAAAAAATGCATATATCAAAAATCTCTTCGATTACAAGAAACTCCTCCATTAAACCGGGACAATCAAGCCAAGCATGGATTGACACTCCAGCTCATCCAAGTTGGTCTTCATTAAAGCAATTACTTGATGATACAAAAGTTGAACCAAATTTGTGGGATATACATCAAAACAATAATTTAGAATTCTCTGACAAAATTTAAAATTTATGCTACCCGTCATATTTATTTATTTACGGTATGTATACTATTTATTATATTTAATTTTAATAAAAAATTTCCTCTAAATGATAGAAATTACATATCACAAACGTTTGTGAACATACCATAGACGTCTATCATCAGTTACAGTAAATTTTCCCTGTAACCACAGATGTCTGTGGAAACTTCACAGATGTCTGTGGAAACTCTCTATTTTAATCTTCTATAGCCACAGACGTCTGTGGAACCATCACAGACGTTTGTTGAATCTCTCTGCCTCATTTTCACTGAAGCCATAGATACCTATGATTTCTTCACAGACGTCTGTCGCTGCTCTGGCAAAAATTATCCAACAGCTGTATATAAAAAACTTTACCTTTCTCTTCACTTTACCTTCATTTCAACTCCAAATTCCTAAAACCTTAGATCTCAAAACACTCAAATTCTTAAATCAATGGCTCCCAAAAAGGTTATTGTCTCGAAGAAGCAAAAGCTAGACGAATCTTCATCCTCCTCTTAAGCACTAGTCATACTAGCTCACATTAACCAATGGCACCACAATATCCTAATGCAATCAAATGATTCAAGGCGCTTACCCAAAAGAAGATCCACTCAGGTCCTTTTTATCGCCTTGGCAATGTTATGAAATATGAAATCTTAGCAATTACTATGAATGCAGGCTGTTGCAATTTGATTAGCTATGATGCAAATAAGGTAATAATTGATCCTCTAGCTATACCTCTTCTACTCCAATCTATGTAGTTCGGAGATTTGGAATCCGAAGAATGACGATTGTTGGTTATGGTCGTGTGTCTACGGTAAAGAAGTTAAAATTGATGTGTATACCATTGGTCGTATTTTAGGATGTTCTTATAAGGGGATTGATTTAACCAATATATCAGATAACAGTCTTCAATCTAGGGATGAAGATACCCATCAAATATGTGAATATAGAATGCCATAATGGAAATCCATTTACCTTCGACCATGAGCTAGACTATTAAATCGAATGATAATTAATACCATCATTCCTCGTCTAGGAAGTCACAAACAAATTTATCCCAATGACCATAGAGCTTTGTATGCAATTTTTGGTCACCTAACAGTTAATTGCGAAAATTTTATTCATGACCAAATTAAAGGATTTTGGTCTACTTATCGTTGTTCCATTGTTCATGCTCCGTATATAATGCGCATCTTGCAAAACCTTGGAATTCCTTCTTACATCTCAAATTATGAAGAAATTCTAACCAAAGATAGTGGACCATGATATCTTTCACTAATGCATCTTCCAAAGAGTCCACCTTGTATCATTCCGTTCAACCAATAGGCTCAACAACAACAAGAACAAGAACATCATGGTCCTCCTCAAACTAGCGCACCTCAACAAACCTACTCACCACATCCTTCCCAACATCCACCTTCCTCTAGTCATGGTACCGAATATTATTCGGACTCGGAAATTCAAGAAGCTCGGGTTAAAGTAACGCCAAATGAATCTCTTCGCTATTTGGCAATCGAAAACTAAAATGTAATCATGGCTAATCAATGAGATTTAAATAGAAAAACGACTGGATTGGAATGCTCTTTCTGCACTAGGATGACAAAGATGGAGAAGACTCTGGACAAAGTGGTCTCCACTTTAGGGAAAGTGATGCGCAAAGTACATGGCTGATCTTCCTCACGCTCATCATCTTCTCCTTCCCCAACACCTCCACCTTGGGTTCAAACACCAATTTATCATTCTCAAGCTACGCCCGAAGGTACGTCATATGATAGAAGTGACCAAGGGAAGACTCCCATGCATGCACAAGCTGAGGAAGAAGAAGAAGACAATAATGAAATGTACGTCTCTGATACTCCGCATTTTCAACAACCATCTTACATGGCATTTCAATGTCTTTTAATTAATGAAGTTGAGGAGTACCATGATCAGACGCTATGGCCAGGTACATGTGAGCAGTATCCATCCGCTTACTGGAAGTATTAGGAGAGAACTACGAAGGCCTATTTTATTCCCAAGACCGGTACAATTGAACTTTGTTTTATTTTATTTTGAAACTCTTATATTTATTTTATTTCCTATGTATAATTTTTGTTTCAATTCCTTATAAATTTTTCTTTGAATTTTCATATTTGATTTTCCACAATCTGACAAGCTGACATGCTATGACCATTTATATTGTTTATATATGTATCATATATCGTTTCCCTCCATTTGATAATGACAAAAGGGGAGAAATTTATGCATATACATAGAGGGGGACGCATATACACAAGGGGAGACAAACATACATAAACATAATGATACTTCCATTCTATAGTTGATATTTTGATCATACAGTTAATATTTCAATGTATAGTTGATATTTGATTGTATAGTTGTCATCATAGAAAGAGGAGATCGTTGGAACCTCCAATTTATGTTTCAATAATAACTATACAATCATATACAAATATAGAAATTATCAAGATTACAGGTATATGCTTCAAGAAGACGCCATGCTCAAAGATATTGAGACTCAAAGAGAAACAAAGATTCATTGACCATGCTAAGGTTATTCTACTATAAAAGGGTCCTAGATATAATATTGTTAAGGTCTCCTTGAGTATATATGCATACACAAGCACACACAATTTCATGTACATCAAAATTAAGGTGAAAAACTGTTTTTACAAATCATGGACGTCTGTGATAAAACAACAGATGTTTGTGAAAAGCCTCAGATTAAAAGTTAAACAAGTCACAGACGTCAAAGAATTTCACCACAGACGTCTGTCACAGGCTAAAACTGTCAAATATGAATAGACACTTCTGTTTTGAAACTAAAGGAAATCACCTTTCAACGTAATGTTGCAGCCATTAAAATGAAGAGACTTTCTTAAATAGTAACAACTCTTCATCTACACATTTTTAAGTCTATAAATACCACTTTGACTGAGAAGTAGAAATCATCTAACTTGAACTAATATATTCTTTACTTTCTTGATTTCTGAGCACTCTCTTGTATATACATACTCTCAATCTACTATAACCAAAATATAATTTTGGTTAAATCACTTCCTACAACTCAAAGCATTCATATTCATATACTCAAAAGAGATCATAGGAGGATTTGTACTGTATGTCAAAAACTATGTTATTGGAATACAAGATTGTCAGAGATACTTCTGTATTGTCCTATTCTTCTAGGCGAAGTGAGGGTAATTTGTTTAAAGGAAATACTACAGGGGAGCTTCGAGATTGGACATAGGATGGAAGGTCCGAACCATCATAAATTTTTTGGCTTGCATGTTTTTATACTTTACTATTTATTGCCTACTATTATTGCATTAACTTATACACTTGCATATTATACACAAGTTAGATAGTATACGATCCACAAGAATTACAAAGACGGCCTGTTATAACTATCCAGGATGATAATAGGTTAGTGTACACTGATTTGTGTATATAATAAAGATGATTTCTTCTTGTAAAGATCATGTGTATATTATATATTTCTCATCATGATGTTAGATTTTGTTTTGTCTTCTCTTTATATATTATATATTTCTCATCACGATGTAAGATTTTTTTTTGTCTTCTCTTACTTTAACCCCAAATGACCTATCTTTTGGATACTTAAATGATCGGTACATGAATACCTAGGATGTCTTAAGTGTCGCCTTTAGGTGTAAGAAAGGCAAATCGTTAAACGTGAGATCAGAGCTTAAGTTGAGCAAAATCCCTGGCCTTGGTGGGGTAAACTCATTAGAGATAGGGTCTATATCACCCTAGAATGAGTTGAGTTTATTATATATATATTAGTGCGTGTTTTTGTTAGTCTGTAAAAAAAAATTATATTATGTTGATTTATCGGTGGAATGGCTTAAGAACTCTAGTTGAGACATATGATGCGATGGTGTCAATAAGGGTTCCTAAACACTCGAACAAGGCAAACCGACATAGTATTGTTTTAAATTTGGTTAATGAAATAATTTTTCATGGTATTATATATATGTGTGTTTGCATGTGTGTATTTATGTGTGTGTGTGTGTGTGTGTATAACCTTGAAGATATCCTTGCTTAAGTATCCTTTTTTAGAAAATCCTTCCTTTGAATAGCTCTTCCTATGAAATAATCTCTTCTTAGAAATTCTTTTGGGGCAATCTTTTCTTATTGACCTTTGTCTTAGAGTAACTCTATACTGGAAAGTATTCTAAAAGATATTTGGTATGGATTCAGGTAGCAACGAATTATGTATACCGGTGTTTTTGGACAAAGGAGTATGTTGTTGAGGAAGGGGCACCAGATCAAACACTAATGGACTTTGTTATGCTATGCCGTGAGGTTGAGATATTGGATAAAAGGAATTTCTATGGTACGAGTCAATCATCAAGGTGTAGAATTGGCTGGGCTGGTATGACAAGTTATGTAAGGACATTATGAACTGTATTCTTGGATCGTTCGAGAAGGAAATAAGGAATGCTTTGCGGATTGAAGATTTATCTCCATAGCGGCCTACTGCTGCACCAGCTGGGAATAAGAAGCACAAGTTCCAAACAAATAGGTCCAACCTTGGTTGCTAGAAGTGTGGGGAAATTGATCACTTTGTTAAGGACTATAGGTCGAGTAAGTAAAAACAAGTGGTTGAAACACGGTTCGTTAAGGTATTAAGTATGAGACACATACTGACCAAAGTGTTATCACAGTTGCCACTTCAGCCTTGTTCGAGTGGAAGGTTATGCTGAAGTGGACGGTTCAGCCTTGGCCCTTTGTGGACAGTTACCAAAGAGTTATTACAGTTGCTGCTGAAGTGGACGGTTCATTAAGGCAACCTTTGCCCTTTGTTATCATTTCAGCATCGTCCACTTCAGCAGCAACTAAGGGGATTCTATAATGGTTTTCTTATAGCACATAGGAGATAAAGGATAGTATTAGGAAGTAGTATCCTAGATGTTCCTTTTTAGCATTTCTATAGTATTGTATCTTTTGGGGTATACCTCCCATCTGTAATGGAGTCACTTAGCTTGCATCTATGTGTGTGTGTATCTGTCTATGCACGCACGTGCACAGGCACGTGCACACACATGTGCATAGGCGTACATGCGTACATATGCGTGTGTTTACATATATGTACAGTTTTAAAGCTGATTAATTTTGCATTATTTGAAGTGTTTGAAATGTTTGATTGCGGCTTTTATCTTTTTTTATTCAAAGTTTATTGTTTTATTATGATGTTAGAATCATAACAAAAATTAGGAATATTTACCCATAGGAGTAGCGTAGTTGGTTAGGACATGCGATGCTCACTTGTAAAGTCGATGGTTCAATCCTTGCTAATTGCATATCGTCGTGCAAATTGAACCAAGTTCCAAAAAATAGGGATATCTACAATGGAATTTAATTATCAATTTATTTGTTCCATAAATATAAATGTCCAATTTACGAAAATAAATTAGTGCTTATAATTATTGAGCCAAAACACAATGAAGTGTGTTTGTATATGCATTTATAGTATCATTATTATACTAGTAATAAGGCTTTTAGATAAATACCAAAATAAATTTAGTAAGCCCATAACATTTTAAATAATTTTTGTATTTATCTTGCCTATTTATTATCAATGGAATATGAATTTTGAAATAATTATCTTTTCTGTAAAGTTATAATGTTTTCGTAATTTTTTTCTTCCGATTTCATCATTTGACCAATAATTTTTTTTTGAAGACAGATTTATCTAATAAACGGGTATTAAGGTGGAAATGGTTACAAGAAACCACCTTAAAGTGGGAAACTAAAGAAGGTGCGATCATTATGTTTTTCTAATTGATTTTATGTTTATTAACATTTATTATCGTTTTTATTATAGTCATATTGATTCAGGTGTGTATGTTTGCATAAGAGATGTTGTATTTCTTGTTTTATTGTCTATATAGTATTACATTAAGACTTGCATAAGTTCATATTAGAGATTCTCCATTATTTTCTTAGATTACCTTGTATAATTAATTTTAAAATAAACCACCAGCTAATCAAATTGTTACATGACACCTTTAGAATTGCAAGACAGTGATACAATAAGCATTTAATTTTTTATTGTATTTTCTATACATTTATATATTTTGCATTCCCTGTTCTTCTTTTATTTATTACATCAAAATATCAATCTTAAACTTTTTGGTGTAGCAGTGGATCGGGCTATACTAGAAAACTTGGTTGCTTGACATTTCTGACGTCCCGCCGACAACACAATTTATGGCATCGGCGAGGTGTCGGTAAATCAAAGGTAACCCGTTACCTGCACAAAATTACCGAAGTCATGCCTATGTTATGACATCAACGGGGCGTCAGCATGGCTTTGCCACCTCTCTATAACCCTCTAGCAATCGTTTCCCTTCCATATTTGCCATAAAATCAAAAGAAAGAAAAATCACACCTCCTCCTCACGTCTTCCCCTCGCGTCCCCCAAATCCGTGAAACTTCTCTTCCCTACGCATCCAGTCCCCAAGCACCAGCACATAAGCCTCCGACCCGGAAGCCTCCCTTCCCCTCCCCCACACATCTGCCTCTATCACGGCTCCCCATCGGCTAGACCCACCAGCCCTAACACTAACCCAATGCCAGCCCCCACCAGCCTATAATCACCAGCCCGTAGTCGAAGCCACCCGGTAACGCAAGCACCCTGCCTCTATTGGTATGATTAAATGCTCCAATTCATTTTTTTGGATCAATATGTTATGGTTTGGCTCCCATTTTTAGATTTTGTTTAAAAATATATTTACGTTAAAGTATAAGTGAAAATGTGACCGATAATCGGTTCTTAGATCGGCAATGGTTTACGGAACGAAAGTTGTTCGGAATCAATGCGATGTTGTTTATATGTCATGTATACATATATAACATACAAATGCATCCACTTACATGCACTTGAATATATGTATACATACAAATATATTTATACACTTACAAATAGATACATAAGACGAAAATCTAAGATATTTTATATAAAGCTTCCTCCTTAAGCTTAAACAAGTCAACATATGCATAAATGAGTGGATAGAGGTGATGGGCACATGGGTGGAGGCTTTGGCCTTGTATTTTGAAGGGGTAGTGTGTTGGAGAAGCTTGGAAAAAGGGTGTATGCATATCTTCCTTTAAACTCCTCTTTTTTCCTCTAAATACCCATCCATTTGATGACCCGAACTCGATGTCCGACAAACAACATCAAATTCGTATCGCCGGAGCTTGCAACAACATTAGATGATAAATAACACAGCGGAAAACAAAAGATGATATCATTGATGCAACATGAATACAATATCCAATACATCAATTTGATAAAATGATAACCATCAATATCAGAGAATATACAACACAAAATACAGCGGAATACGATACAATATGAGATAAGTCTTCAACAGAATCTAATACTGCAACTCCAATCCAAAACTCCAAAGAAAAGCTCCAAAACTTCAAGCTCGATCCATGATCAAGGTTGCACTAAGCTAATCAAGGTCATCCCGTGCACTCCAAAACTCCAAAATGTATCAAACATAAAGCTGAAGGCTACCAAAAACGATATCTACTACCTAACTATCTGAAAAACCAAACTCTAGACTGCCCGTGTGGAAACTTGTGGGCACCTAGAGTTTAGGAAGGGAACAATAAACTCCAGGTCAGTCGTGGGACTGGTGTGAGCAAACAAAAACATTTGGTCTTTAAAACAAACAAATGGATTTAAATTTTGAAATTCGCGATGCTTTTTGGAAAATGAAACTGCCATAAGGCCTCCCGGCACACACACCATGCAATCGCACACTTGGGGGAGATTTTCCCTTATGATAGTCAAACACGCTTACTACGCAAAAATCTTTTTGATATTATTATTAGTGCATAGTGGAAAACCTTTCGAAAATATAATATTAATCCTAGCCAGCATAGGTACCATTGTACTATGCCTACTATAGCTGCCATTTTAAATGGCAAGTTCTACAACTAAAATTGTACAAGGCGCGTATTGGATGATTGGATTTCCAACAAATGGTCAGGCTAAGGAACTTCCTGTTGCCATATGGGAACGCCTCTGGAGGGACGCCCCGAGAACCTACCCGGCTCTCTGCCAACACAAGGCCAGTTATCCCCTTCCTGGGAAGTAAAACCTAAGATATGTCACCCCCGTTTGTTTACGACCTTTATCGGAGGATCCTCTATACAACAACATAACACAGTAATAAACATACTACAGTTTCCACATGAGTAAGTATCTGGGCTCCATACCATGATACCACCCTTTTCCAGAAGGAATGGTCATACTCTAGGGGAGCTACCCCTAAAACCTTGCTGCATCTTTCCTGTTTCGACCATTACCGGTTTGTGAGGCTCGATGAGGTCTCATCCACAAAGCTATGCTTTTTCACAAAGCCATGCTTTGATCAACAAATGATCAACAGCACTTCGTATGCCACATTACCAAATTGGGAATGTATCACTAGTAACCATCAACTACATAACCTCTGAGCTTGTACGTCTCAAAGAAGGGTGTTAAGCTATGATAATAAATTCTCCGCCACCAAGTAGAAATGTACTTGATAGAAACCAGCTTTACATCTTAAAGTGTAATGTCAGACACACATCCATACAAGTCTGTTTCGGGTTCAAACAGAACCGAAGGCATTTCCGAAGAAGCCCTTGCAATTCGGGTATTCACAATCCCGATAGGACTTCCCATCACTTAGAAAATCTCTATACCGTAGCTACTCAGTGCAGAGACAATCGATAGGTTATTCTATCATTCTCGCAAATACCTATCTTCACCACCGGTCTTCAAATGCTATCCATAACGACGTATCATTATTCGGAATGGGTTATATGACACAAGGTCCTCTCCCGGCTAAACCGAATAATGAGCGCAATATTTAAAAACATATGGATATGGGATTTCAGTTAAGCCACAACTTTAAAACTCAAAAACTATTCTTCAAATGGTTTAAACAAATTACCACTTCAAATCTTTAAACAAAAAGATTCATTTCACAAAGTTCACCAAGTTTCACAAAAATCCATTCACGGATTTCGAAACAATTTCCATTTCAATTGGATTAATTCATTTAATCTTTAAATCAAAGATTTAACTTATAGCTTTCAAAACCCATTTCCAAAGATTCATTCGTAACTAGGAAAACCATTTCATTTCAAATTTGGAATCCCTTTAATACAAATTGGAAAAGCTTTTATCATTTGAAAACAAATAGTTTTTATTTCGGAAAAATCCGATTTCATTTATACAAGTTAAATTTTTTCAAACTTGGGTTAAATTCAAATTCCCAAAACAACACTTTTAAAATTGGTTTAAAACCCATATAAACTTGTATAATCTTTTTACATCATAAATTCTCAATATAGAATTTAATTTCAAATTTTTGAATTCAAATTTAAATCAAATTTCAAAATTAGATTAAGTTATTCAAAAATAACTTTTATCTTTGAAATTCCTTTCCAAAAGCTTTTCACTTTAAATCCGATCCATTTCCAAAACCATTTAGATTCAAAAATTCAATTTTAAAAATTATTTTAAAAATTTATGACTTAACCAATTTCCACGTGCAATCCATATTTGTGTGTGTATAGTGTAGTCCAGGGGGTTTTACACAATAGTGCACAACATCAATCATCACAGATTCAATCATGTCAATATCGATAAGCGGTATAACCCATAACGCTTATCTTCATTTACAGATTCATGGATAAAATAAATTTATCAATCACAAAGATTCACCATTACGATTCGATGTGGGTTTTGGATATCCAAATGGAATCAGACTCCCTGTCGCATCGAAAATCAAATGTCGTTTTACGGATCAAGGGGTTTCCATATTCATACAACAGTATGTTCATTATAGATATAACAGCTCAGCACAAATCATTTCATATTACATAGCATCACATCACATATCAAATACATCAATCCATCACACAGCATTCAATAGAATATTGTCACCCATAAATAAAGCCAATTAAAATGTCTGATTAATCTAAACCAGAATCATTTGCCTATGTATAATTCCTAGTCAAGGTAAATTAGTAATTAATAAATTACAAACATTTAAGTAATTATTCTTTAATTCATCATTAATTACACTTTAATTAATAATTAATCTTTAATCAATTATTCTTATTTAATTACAATAATTAGTTACTCCTCAATCAATAATTATTTCTTAATCAATTTAATTAATTAATTATTCTTAATTTAATTACTTTAATTAATTTATCATATTAATTAATTATTCTTTAAATTAATTAACCTTTAACATGTGATTAATCAATCTTTAATCATTAATTATCTACTCTTAATTACTTTCACTAAGTAATTATTATTTTTATTTAATCATTCATTAATTACTTGATTATTAACTTGAATTATTAATTATTTAATTACTTTAATTAAGTAATTCACTTCAAATAATAATGTCCCTTTAACAGATATGTTAACTTAACTTTGAAAGTTAATTAACCATTTTAAAACATCCTTTATAATAATTATTCTTAATTATTAATAAATTAATCTTAATTATTAATTACTTGATTATCATTAACAATATACATTAACTTACTTTTAAGTTAAAAATTAAAAACATTTGATTTTATTCCCAAATCACTTTATTAACTTTTATTTAAAATAACTTGCTAAAAATATAAGTTTAAAACTTAATTGTAACGACCCGCAAACCCGAACCCCTTGAGTCAACACTATTCTACATCAATCAACTCAGATTGAACAGAAATACGAACCATCTGGATTAAAGAAGAAGAGGTAGAAGAAAAGAAAACAGAAAACAACAACAGAATCTTACCATCGCAGCGGAATAAAATATAATATATAATAACAGATCTTTACACAAATAAAAAAAAAACTATATCTGTTTTATACATACATCATCGGAGTACATCAATCATAAACACACAATTGACAGTAATCATAAGCCGCTCTCATACAACTGAGTACACAACTAAACAACACAGCGAAATATATATAAACAAGTACGGGAGTACGTATCGTCATCCAGCTCGTGTCCTGAGCTCCACAGCATCATTCCTATATCCTGTAATACTTGGTCTGACCCGAGCATTATAGTTAAATAAGACCCGAGTCAGTTTGGAAAACCAGCATGAGAAAACCACACTCAACTTGATTATTAAAGTTTCAAAATTCTTTAGAAATCAAAAGCATCTTGTAAGACCACGCCACAAATAAACATGTCGGATTTTTACCTTACGATAGCTAAAATACTTTTTATTAAAATTCTCTGATATTATAATAGTGTCTATAGAAAGTAAATTAGAATCTAGCTGAAATGCTTGCATCTCACGTTTCAGCAATAGTTGGGCACAATCAAAACCGTACGGGCGCGTAGAGAAAACGGATTTCCAACTAATGATTAGGCACTGGGGTACCACTTGTCACAGTACATGGCCTAGATCACAGTACCGAGGAGTACGCCCGCTCTCCTGCAATACAAGGCCGGAACCATCCCTTACTGGACAGTTCCGAATAAGATCACCCCGCGGTTGGGATCAGCAACCGCCCACTAAGCCGAAATAAAAGGGACATCTAGACAGGGATGACCTTATTCTCAAGTGGGGGCTACCCACAAAGCCTTGCTGCATAACCCCTGATTTTCAGTCATTCCCGATTGATGAGGCTTGAGGCTAAGCATTGCCTTTAGAACATATCCCTTAGAATACCCATCGTCCACCTGACGACATTCTGAAAGCATTCATCCATATAAGTCCGTCCCGGGTTCGAACGGAGCCGAAGGCACTATTCCTACTACATCCATTTTGGAAATATCCTCAGGATTAGTAGCGACTAGCCCTTGTACTTTACTGCTTCAACTTCAAATCCAAACTCGTTTTCCATGAAACGTACAAACCGGATCAAAGTGGTTTTCGAGAAATAAATCCTGATCCCGGTCTCTTCGAAACGATCAGCGCATTTGGCCAATATTGATAGTCGGTTATTTAACTATCAATTAATATTCACAAACAACCATCAACCAATAAATAATTTCCCAAATTATTTATTAATCCCAAAAATATCTTCATAAGATATATTTCTACTTTTCAAACCCTTTTGAAAACATTTTCAAAGCTATCCTCCCTTCTCAGAATAAATTTTCCAAGTATTTTCTATTTCCACTGAAATCACCAAGCACAAAACTTTAGATTTTTAAATAATTTAATACGCTTTACTATGAAATATACTTTAAAATATTTAAGTTAAAACTACTTCAATAATTTACTAAAATTACATACTATATGATATTTGAAAATAAGGTTACTTTATAAAATATAAAATTAGGTTTTCACTTTTTAAGCAAAATACTAAGTCACTTTTTAAATAATTACTACAATAATAGATTTGAAAAATATTTACTTTAGAAATTTAAACATTTGGAAATAATAAATTCCTAAAACATGCTTTTTAGAACAACATTAAAACTTTTATTTTATATTTAAAATTTAGTTCGAAAACGTACTTGGCTATCCAGGGATGTATACTTCTCTTCACATTCCTTAAAAATAAATCACTATTTATTTTTAAAAAAATTTCTCATTCCTTCAATAAATTCCCATCTTGAATTTATTCTTCCCAAATATCCACTGATATATTTACTTTACTTTTATAGACCCAGTTTATAAATTCCCAAAGTCTCATTTCCTTTAAAATTCCAATTTCAAATACTTAAATCAAATTTCAAATAGATTTCCAATTTACTTCATTTATTCCAGAACCCATTAGTTTCAGATTTTATTCCTTACTTATGATTTAATATACTTTTAATTGCAAATACCAATTTTAGATTTCTCAAATTACTTCTTTATTCTTTAAACAAATTTAAACTTTAAATTTTAAATAATCCTTTATTCCTTTAATTGTTATCATTTAAATTTACAATTCATTAATTTCTATTTATTCAAAATCTTTTTCCATACATGAAATTATTTTATTTATTAGTATCTTATTTACACTTCATTCCTTTTCAATTCATTCTTAATTTATTTGCTATAATTATTTTACTTAAAACTCCACTCTTTTATTGTCTTTCCAAACTCAAATTATATATATATTTTTTTGGTAACTCATTATACCCAAATATATTCAATCAAATCATAGCATTCAATATTCCAATATATTTCATCATAGAATAACAAATAATCGCAACAGAGAATATTAAATAATTTAAATAAATGTTGAGGAATCCAGTTGGATCCCTCCAACCTGTTTTCCCTGCATCCACAGATGTTAGCACAACATAAATACACATTCCACTTCGAGGTGGAATATCGCGGTATATGAGATTAATATAAATCATCCGCTATTATGCGGCGCATAGGGTATATTTAATTTTAACTAATAACAGTCATCATTATCCAAACAATTCAACCAATTACTTAAATTCAACTTATTAAATTTAAATACTAAGTTCAACTGAGTGAGATTAACTCACCTTTTTATTTTGTTGTTTGCAATCCATTCCATTCCGACTTGTTTCTCTACGATTTTTAGACCTTGAAACAAACATTCGTACGGTTTATTAATATTTGAGTATGTCAAACAAATAAATCATTATTCATTCATTTAATTTAGCTAAAAATTTGGGTTTAAATCAATAAATTTATCTTTAAGTCAAAATTTTCTTTTAATAAAATAATTTCGGTGACTAAAGTAATTAAGTAAGTCTATTAAACAAATTTTCCCATATTTATTAAAATCGGTGTGTATATTTATATGTGTGTTAAATTAAATTAAAGTATAACAAGCAAATATACCTTAACCTTGCTCGAAATCAAACATCACCTATTGGATTCGAACAACCGCCTTCGAACCCTGGCACGAATGAGAGGCCACCGAGATCCCATGCCATCGCGGTTGCGAGCTTCACGCGCGCGAACTTCGAGTCGCCTTCCCTCCTTCGCCTTCCAATCATCCGCGCTCGACTCCACTTTGCCGAACCCTCACCATGAATCGAAACCCTAAATCGAACTCGCGACTACCAATTCCCAGTGCACACCACCCCTGCTCACGCGACCCAGAGATTTCCAACGAGAACGAGAACAAATTTGTTTTCGTTCATCCCTTCCTCCCCGAGCTCGAATTTGAATTTGGAAATGAGGAGAGAAGGGGCTTGCGATTTTAAAATGAAAGAAATTGTTTGGCCATTAAATTTTCGTTTTGTATATTTTTCGGCTGTGGATAAGAATGGGAGTAACACGAAAAGATAATAGCGTACTGGAGAAAAAAGGGTACAGAGGCTTCGAAAAGTTGCGATGTGAAATAATTACGGCTGAAAGTTTGACTAATATAAATATTCAAATTAAATTCAAATTCAAATTGTTCCGATAAATGCAACTTAAAAACTTGACTTCCTATTGAGGCGTGCCGCGAGGCGTTCCTAATGTTATATCCCTATTCCGGACGCAACGGAAAAGGTTTCGAGTCCTAATTCGATCGTATGGGGAAAATAGCTTTTGAACCCAGTTATTATATTAAATTTTCGATATAAATTTCAGCGCGTTTATATATCGTACGCTCACACAACAACTCCAAACGCTGCGAAAAATTAAAATCCGATAATAATACAATATTACGGATTCAATGGAACTGGTTCCGTCGAATTCCAAGACTGTGCCTCGGAAGGCTATTTTTAAACGTCAATTTAAACGATAAAATTTCAAAACTTAACAAAACACATCCAAATCAAGTTTAATACTTTTACTAACTTCAGTATTATCAATATAAATTTTATAAGCCTACAAATTATTTTTAACATGCTTAAAACTCCAGATTCAACATTTTACCCAACCTCAAATTATTTAATTCAATAATTTAATTATCAAATAAATTGTGATATTTGAATTCTAGTTAAAATTAACCTTTTTAATATCTAAAATCAATTAAATATTCTGATTTTAAATGCTCAGAAATTCTGGGTCGTCACATTCCTCCTCCCTTAAAAGAATTTCGTCCCTGAAATTACTAGTTAGGAAGAATGGTCTCATACCCTTTTACTTTTTCCCAAAACCAAACAGTTCCTAACAATTTTCCAAAACAACATTTTTATTAAGAACACCCTACCACTATTCCTAACTTTCCAAACTTCTCCCATTAGGTTCCCACTAATATCATATACCCAACCATTCAAATTTCAATTTGAAACCAAATTTTAAATTTTCAAAATTTCTCAAAAAATTTCTAACTCCCTAGATTTCCGAAAAATTTCGCCAGCGTCTCCTTTGCGTGGCTAGCTCGGTACAACTACAAAAGGCCTCTACGGGCTCCCAAATTACAAAAGAAAACAAAAAGCAAGTGGCTAGATCAAAATCCCAATCAAATTCCATACGGAAATTTGAAACACATACCTTTTTGTCGAGCAATTCAAATTTATCTTCTGAAATCAAAACCAAATTTCCTTTCCCTTTTATAATACCTGCATGTCCCACTTAGCACTAATATTCAATCACAATTTTCAAAACATTTTATTAACTTTCTTACCAAATGTCAATATCTATTCATCCACATATTAACTTAGAATATATTTGTAATATCAATTTCCAATTAAGAATTCACCATTCCTTTCTTAAGTTTATTATAAGCATTTAATATGCTTTTTTATTGATTTTCACTTCCAATTGGAGTTTATATCCATTTCTATTCATTATGTCTTTACAATCCCATTTGAATTCAATTTGCCTCAATTTACTAATTGCTTTCAAATTTAAATACTATTTCCAAATTTCCACTCAGATTTCCATCTTCCAATTCTACTTGAATTCAATTTGCCTTCAAACTTTGCATAGTGAATTTTATTCATCTTATCTCAACTCATATTTAATTAACCATTTTCTTTTATTAGTTTTACTTACTAATTTATTTAAAATCTTAAATAAAGTTTATTTGCAAACTTCTTCTTCCTTTAGTTTCTTCAAACTATTTCTTCAATTTCACCTTACTTTACATTCACACTTTTTAAATTAGATTTCAATATTCGGTTTTTTTCTTCTATTTTCTTACTAATATTAAATCCTTTGCCGTTAGCGAATTTTTTTTAAATTTTCTAACCCCCAAAATTTTCGAAAAATTGTGGCAGAGTCTCCTTTGTACGGAGGAGCTTTTGCAATTTGACAAAAGATATAAATACATATACATCGACCCACACGGTCGGAAACCAAAAACAGTTCATATTTCCTATTTTTATTGTGTAGGCGTACCTTTATTTAGCATTTTTAAGCAAGCGGCTTATTATTTTGGCATTTTACGCAATCAAATCCATCCATACGACTTCCCTGAACCTGTACTTACTCAATTTAAATATGTAAGTACTACATATATGCAATTTATTAATATTTCAATTACTTTCAATAGCAAACCCAATAAATTCACAAATAATGCATGATATATAATTTCCATAAGCACATATATGGTTTCGACACTCATTAGAAAAGCTTACAACCAATTCTTAAGCCATTTCATTTCAATTTAAGTGATTTACAACTTACACGTTTATATTTAATTCATTCTAAGCAAAACAAACCGAAATTCATTTCAATTGATTTCAAAATCATCTTATTTCATTTCTAATAATTCATAGAATTTTATCTAATCTCGTTTACATCAAACGATCCATTTTCTTATGCAATTCGACAATATTAATGTGAATAAATAATTATGTAAGCTTTACAACCAAGTTTAAATTGATTCCAACTCAATTTACATTTAATTCCCATCCCATTTTAATTTATTCACAAACTTTCGTTGTATTTTCTTTCATATCCAAAAAGTTTGATTCCAAACCATTTTATTAAACCCAACAACCAAAATATTAAATAACCATCTCATAATATACTTAAGTTATTTATTTTCTTCAAACCACTCCACCCAATAACTTAAGTTTATTTTATTCCACCAATTTCAATTTTAAATTCTTGATTTGATTTTTCCCCTAATCAAATCCCAACCATTTTACTAATTTACTCGATTAGTTTATTCTTTTATCCATTTTAAATTTTAATTCACATTAACAATTCATTATTGAATTTATTTACAATAAGGTCATCCAATTTATGCTTGAATTGGGTTTGTTTGCAACCCACACCAATTCTACTTTAATCCAATTCAAAACTTACTTGTTTTACATTTATTCATTTAAGCAAGAATTTTATTCCATTCAATATTATCTATAACTGAACTGAGTTCATTTCAATTCACTTTTTGTTTTAACTTAACTCCAGTTAAATCTAGCTACATACCATTCTTTTGAATTTTGTTGAGCAAGGGCTTAATTCCATTTAATATCATTCCAATATACAAATTTTCAACTCATGTGTCTACTCACCTGAAACAATTTGTACTTACAAATCTTAATTCCAATACTTTGTTTAATTTAGTCCAACCTGACTAATTTTCCCATTCCACATAATTTAACACAATTCAAATTTTAAATTCCAGTATTCAGTTTTCACTTTACTTACTTACAAAGTTGAATAAATTTGTCCTCCCACAAATTCACTTCCAGTAAAAAAACAATTTTTTTTACTTTTTATTTAGTAGATTCAGTTACATTTTATTTCCATTCCAATTTTTACACTTCTTTAAGTTTCCAACTTATCTATATTCCATTCCCAATTCTTTTGAATTTAGTATATTGAATTGGTTTTCTAACTTATTTTATTTCCTACTTCCTTTAATTTGACTCTTTCAAGTTGAATTTTATTTCAACAAATTCCAAATTTACAATTTATCAAACTTATTATATGCTACAAACATTCTTAGTTAAGATTCTAGAGTTTAAACAATCTTTTAACATTTCAAAATTTCCTTTGAAATCACCTATATCCAAAATTCCTTGCATTTCTAAAATCAAATTTATCTTTTGCAAACAATTTCGATTCAAAACAATTTGGTAGCAATTTCTCTTCTGGAAACTCAAAAATGAACATCGATGATGATGCAGTCATCACCGAAGTTATTTTCTAGCGACCAAAAGAGTTCAATGCTTTTATTCTCTTTCTAAAATCCCTTCAAATATTCCAAATTCTCTAGAGTTCAAATCTGATTCAAAATATTCCCAAACTCCAAATTCGAAATCCATCCAAAACATTACTCTGAAACTTTCAGAAACATTTTCAAATTCAAAGGAAATTTAAATTTCCAATTTTTCCAAATTCTAAATTCTTTAAATTTATATTCAAACATTACTTTGGAATTTTATCTTATTTTAATTATTAATCACACCATAATTCACATTTATAGTTACATTTAAAAATTTCATTTGTATATGAATTTGTTTTTCTTAGTTTTTAATTATGTTCTCAATATCTTATTCAATTATGAATCACATTTACAAATCCCATTTATTAATTAATTTATTCCTTAATCTTTGGTTACAATTTCAATTTCTCAAACAACGATAATAATGTAATATTATCACTCCTAACAACCAAGCATCCATATATAACTATAACAATTACGAAAATCATTTCCTTTATATACAAAATAATTTTGGGTAAGATTATTTCATTTACCCTATTTAAAACAGTACTATGTCGGTTAATCTTGTTCAAGAGTTTAGAAATTCGTATCAATAACATAGCGTCCCATATATCGACTAGAATCCATAAATACTCAACCGATAAATCAACGCTATATAAAAACAATTTTATATTCACTAACAAGTACGCACTCATATCTATAAATATGCTCAAGCTCATTATAGAGTACTTGCGGACTCTATTTAATGAGTAATTCCCACCAGAGCCAAGGTTATCACCAACCTGAGCTCTGATACCAAGTGTAACGACCCGCAAATCCGAACCCCTTGAGTCAACACTATTCTACATCAATCAACTCAACTTGAACAGAAATACAAACCAGTT
Source organism: Allium cepa (assembly GCA_030765085.1). Lineage (NCBI taxonomy): Eukaryota > Viridiplantae > Streptophyta > Magnoliopsida > Asparagales > Amaryllidaceae > Allium > Allium cepa. The sequence goes on along the minus strand of CM060937.1, from coordinate 757,196,017 downwards.
GGATTAAAGAAGAAGAGGTAGAAGAAAAGAAAACAGAGAACAACAACAGAATCTTACCATCGCGGCGGAATAAAATATAATATATAATAAGAGATCTTTACACAAATAAAAAAACTATATCTGTTTTATACATACATCATCGGAGTACATCAATCATAAACACACAATTGACAGTAATCATAAGCTGCTCTCATACAACTGAGTACACAACTAAACAACATAGCGGAATATATATAAACAAGTACGGGAGTACGTATCGTCATCCAGCTCGTCTCCTGAGCTCCACGGCATCAATCCTGTATCCTATAATACTCGGTCTGACCCGAGCATTATAGTTAAATAACACCCGAGTCAATCTGGAAAACCAGCGTGAGAAAACCACACTCAACTTGATTATTAGAGTTTCAAAATTCTTTTGAAATCAAAAGCATCTCGTAAGACCACGCCACAAATAAACATGTCGGGTTTTTACCTTACGATACCTAAAACACTTTTTATTAAAATTCTCTGATATTATAATAGTGTCTATAGAAAGTAAAATAGAATCTAGATGAAATGCTTGCATCTCACGTTTCATCAATAGTTGGGCACAATCAAAACCGTACGGACGCGTAGGGAAAATGGATTTCCAACTAATGATTAGGCATTGGGGTACCACCTGTCACCGTACGTGGCCTAGATCACAGTACCGAGGAGTACGCCCGCTCACCTGCAACACAAGGCCGAAACCATCCCTTACTGGACATTTTTGAATAAAATCGCCCCGCGGTTTGGATCAGCAACCGCCCACTAAGCCGAAATAAAAGGGACATCTAGACAGGGATGACCTTACTCTCAAGTGGGGGCTACCCACGAAGCCTTGCTGCATAACCCCTGATTTTCAGTCATTCCCGGTTGATGAGGCTTGAGGCTAAGCGTTACCTTTAAAACATATCCCTTAGAATGCCCATTGTCCACCTGACGACGTTTCGAAAGCATTCATCCATACAAGTCTGTCCCGGATTCGAACGGAACCGAAGGCACTATTCCTACTACATCCATTTTGGAAATATCCTCAGGATTACTAGCAACTAGGCCTTGCACTTTACTGCTTCAACTTCAAATCCAAACTCGTTTTCCATGAAACGTACAAACCGGATCGAAGTGGTTTTCGAGAAATAAATCCTGATCTCGGTCTCTTCGAAACGATCAGCGCATTTGGCCAATATTGATAGTCGGCTATTTAACTATCAATTAATATTCACAATCAACCATCAACCAATAAATAATTTTCCAAATTATTTATTAATCCCAAAAATATCTTCATAAGATATATTTCTACTTTTCAAACCCTTTTGAAAACCGTTTAAAAACTATCCTCCTTTCTCAGAATAAATTTTCCAAGTATTTTCTATTTCCACTGAAATCACCGAGCACAAAACTCTAGATTTTAAAATAATTTAAAACGCTTTACTTTGAAATATACTTCAAAATATTTAAGTTAAAACTACTTCAATAATTTACTAAAAATACATACTATATGATATTTGAAAATAAGGTTACTTTATAAAATATAAAATTAGGTTTTCACTTTTTAAACAAAATACCAAGTCACTTTTTAAATAATTACTACGATAATAGATTTGAAAAATATTTACTTTAGAAATTTAAACATTTAGAAATAATAAATTCCTAAAACATGCTTTTTAAAACAACATTAAAACTTTTATTTTATATTTAAAATTTATTTTGAAAACGTACTTGGCTATCCAGGGAAGTATACTTCTCTTCACATTCCTTAAAAATAAATCACTATTTATTTTTAAACAAATTTTCTCATTCCTTCAATAAATTCCCATCTTGAATTTATTCTTCCCAAATATCCACTGATATATTTACTTTACTTTTATAGACCCAGTTTATAAATTCCCAAAGTCTCATTTCCTTTAAAATTCCAATTTCAAATACTTAAATCAAATTTCGAATTGATTTCCAATTTACTTCATTTATTCCAGAACCCATTAATTTCAGATTTTATTCCTTACTTATGATTTAATATACTTTTAACTGGAAATACCAATTTTAGATTTCTCAAATTACTTCTTCATTCTTTAAACAAATTTAAACTTTAAATTTAAATAATCCTTTATTCCCTTAATTGATATCATTTAAATTTACAATTCATTAGTTTCTATTTATTCAAAATCTTTTTCCATAGTTGAAATTATTTTATTTATTAGTATCTTATTTACACTTCAGTCCTTTTCAATTCATTCTTAATTTATTTGCTATAATTATTTTACTTAAAACTCCACTCTTTTATTGTTTTTCCAAACTCAAATTATATTTTTTTTTTGGTAACTCATTATACCGAAATATATTCAATCAAATCATAGCATTCAATATTCCAATATATTTCATCATAGAATAACAAATAATCGCAACAGAGAATATTAAATAATTTAAATAAATGTTGAGGAATCCAGTTGGATCCCTCCAACGTGTTTTCCCTGCATCTACAGATGTTAGCACAACATAAATACCCGTTCCACTTCGAGGTGGAATATTGTGGTATATGGGATTAATATAAATCATCCGCTATTATGCGGCGCATAGGGTATATTTAATTTTAACTAATAACAGTCATCATCATCCAAACAATTCAACCAATTATTTAAATTCAACTTATTAAATTTAAATACTAGGTTCAACTGAGTGAGATTAACTCACCTTTTTATTTTGTTGTTTGTAATCCATTCCATTCCGACTTGTTTCTCTATGATTTGTAGACTTTGAAACAAACATTCGTACGGTTTATTATTATTTGGATCTGTCAAACAAATAAATCATTATTCATTCATTTAATTTAGCTAAAAATTTGGGTTTAAATCAATAAATTTATCTTTAAGTCAAAATTTTCTTTTAATAAAATTATTTCGGTGACTAAAGTAATTAAGTAAGTCTATTAAACAAATTTTCCCATATTTATTAAAATCAGTGTGTATATTTATATGTGTGATAAATTAAATTAAAGTGTAATAAGCAGATATACCTTAACCTTGCTCAAAATCATACATCACCAACTGGATCCGAACAACCGCCTTCGAACCCTTGCACGAACGGGAGGCCACCGAGATCCCATGCCATCGTGGTTGCGAGCTTCGCGCGCAAACTTCGAGTTGCCTTCCCTCCTTTGCCTTCCAATCGGCCACGCTCGACTCCACTTTGTCGAACCCTCACCATGAATCGAAACCCTAAATCGAACTCGCGACTACCAATTCCCAGTGCACACCACCCCTGCTCACACGACCCAGAGATTTCCACCGAGAACGAGAACGAGAACAAATTTGTTTTCGTTCATCCCTTCCTCCTCGAGCTCGAATTTGAATTTGGAAATGAGGAGAGAAGGGGCTTGCGATTTTAAAATGAAAGAAATTGTTCGGCCATTAAATTTTTGTTTTGTATATTTTTCGGCTGTGGATAAGAATGGGAGTAACACGAAAAGATAGTAGCGTACTGGAGAAAAAAGTGTACAGTGACTTCGAAAAGTTGCGATGTGAAATAATTACGGCTGAAAGTTTGACTAATATAAATATTCAAATTAAATTCAAATTCAAACTGTTCCGATAAATGCAACTTAAAAACTTGACTTCCTATTGAGGCGTGCCGCGAGGCATTCCGAATGTTATATCACTATTCCGGACGCAACGGAAAAGGTTTCGAGTCCTAATTCGATCGTATGGGGAAAATAGCTTTTGAACCCAGTTATTATATTAAATTTTCGATATAAATTTCAGTTATATAACGTACGCTCACACAACAACTCCAAACGCTATGTAAAATTAAGATCCAATAATAATACAATATTACGGATTGAATGGAACTGGTTCCGTCGAATTCCGAGACTGTGCCTCGGAAGGCTATTTTTAAACGTCAATTTAAAAGATAAAATTTCAAAACTTAACAAAACACATCCAAATTCAAGTTTAATACTTTTACTAACTTCAGTATTATCAATATAAATTTTATAAGCCTACAAATTATTTTTAATAGCCTTAAAACTCCAGATTCAGCATTTTACCCAACCTCAAATTATTTAATTCAATAATTTAATTATCAAATAAATTGTGATATTTGAATTCTAGTTAAAATTAACCTTTTTAATATCTAAAATCAATTAAATATTCCGATTTTAAATGCTCAGAAATTCCGGGTCGTCACGTTAATTGTTTTAAAGATCCTTTCTTTCAAAACCTTTAGTTTATACCCTCTAACTTAACAATAAAATCATCATTTATAAAAAGAAATAATTTCAGAAATTCATCTAACTAATTTGATAAAGTTTTTTTTTTAAAAAAAACTGGACATATAAAACCCGAGCCAAACGCAAGCTAAACACTGAAGTACTCGAGCCCTACTTCTAGTTTTTTTCCCAATAACCCGAGAGCCTCCCCAAAGATTTCATTTAAAATCTTAAAATTTTGTTCAAGTCCCTACACAGTAAAACACATAAAACACTCGAACGAGAACTCGAGTTAGTACGTAAATTTCTCGAGACATGCTTCGAGTTTCACCTTTCTTCCCCAAACACTAGAAAACTGATAAGCGACATTCTCACGTACACGTGCACAAGCACGTTGGCCAACATCGATCAACGTCGAACTCAGCAGAACGTCACCAACGATCCCCAGCCTCGATTCGAACAACCCAAGGTATCCAGGTATCTCTGATTCGAAAATCGAGCTTCTTGCCCCATCCAGAACCAACCCGCATTGACAAAATGCGATCGCCACGACGATTCAAGCGTCCGGAATCCTCGCCTCTTTGACCTCGGCCTCGTCATCGACCCACGCAGCTAATCCCCCAGTCGCGATGACTTCCGGTGGCACGTCGATGATGCAGTAACCAAAAAAACCAAGTTGACCAAAACTTGCTTCGAAACCCTATTTTGACGACATCCATCCACTACGGTAAAAATTAAAACCTCTCGCCATTTTTTCCATGATCCTCCAACCTCACTCCTCCTTTAGGCTTAAGCACGTTGTACAGCTCGTCACCGTTCGACAGCAGGCGACCAAAATGTCAAAATCGTTCATCTTAGAAATTCAAATCATATACCAAATTAGAAATCATGAAATGTATATTAAAAATCATGATTTATGTTCACGGATCCATTCATGCAATTCAAAACCGGAATTAGATTGGTTGATTTTTTACATATATATGAATTTTCACTGTTATTCCCAAAAAAATTGTTGAATTTAAACCCCTGAAACTATTTTTAAAATCATCTTTATACTTAGACAAACAATTTTCATTTAAATATCAAAGGATAATACTGACTCGATTAAGAGATTTTTAAATTCTTGAAGTTTACTTATGTCCGTAACAAAGAACAGAAACTGATTTCTTCTAGTTTTCCAGATATGCACAGACCAATATAATCAAAAATCCACACAGTCATGCATGAACAATCACAACATACAACAACTTCAAAAATATATGAGAGTTTAAAGGTTTGCTCACCGTGAATGGAAGAACAGAGAGGAGCAGAAGAGACTCGGGCCTGAATACTGGAAATGAAAATTTGGTTTAAGCTTTGAATTTTGTTTTATTTGTTGTTGTTTGATTCCAGTACTTGATTGGGGTCAAGTTGCCATCTGCATGCTTGAACTTGCTTGATCACCGGCTTAACTTCTTGATGCTTTGCCTTAATATTTCCCAGGCCTTGAAGATTTTAAATTCCTTCTCAGGTTGGATCTTGAGATGATTTACAGACTTTTGAAAACTTGCATTTGTTTCAGATTCCAGACTCTGATTTCCATTTCAGAAATAAACTGAAGCTCTCATTTTTTTTTCTTCTTTTGGTTTTAAATTTTTGATTGAGGAGGATTTATAGATTTGTTTTGTTTAGTGTTGAGATGATTTCTTTCTTCTTTTATTTACTGATTTTAGATTTCAAATCTTGAGAATGGAGATGAAGAGGCTATTGAATTCATCAGCCCAATTATTATTAAAAAAATTCAAAAGTTAAATGCCACTTGTTATCACAGACTAACACTTGTCCAATTTTTTATTTGCATGCTTTACACTTGTTACATGTAGGGAAAATTGTGTTCAAATCTTTGCTCTAAATTATTTTGTAAATTTTTGTTTAACCCTTCATGTAAATAAACTTTCACATCTTAACATATGTCTTAATTTTAAAATTGTTTATGTTTTCTTTAATATTTATATTTACACAAATAAAATTTTACCCCAATTATTTTTCACATTACAATCTTTAATTTAACTCACTATATTTATATACTTATATATTTATACATTTTACATTCATACATTCTTTATTATTAATTTTTGTACAACTTTTAAAAAAGAAAAGAATGATTTAAATATTTTGATTTCATATTAACAAATGATCACTTTTATTTATATAAGTATACATATAAGAAGATTAAATCTTAAAAATAATATTTTTGAAAATTAGTACATTAATTCTTTGAAAATCAATACATCTTCCAAATATATTAATATAGTTAAAAATATTTAGAAAACAAACTATTATTAACTTTTTAAAGCTTTTAAATTCTACTTTATTTTTAATACATTTCATTTTTAAATCTAATTTTATTTGTAAAATACTTATCCTCAAATCTCAGATCAAATTGCTACTTATAATCTAAAATTTTCATTTATTCCAGAAATTTCCTAGTTAATTCATAAATAAATTCACAATTTAATTCCAAAAGTATTTTAATTGTCAAATTAAACGTGGTTGATTTTCAGGAATGTTACAGATTCCCCCCTTAAAAAAATTTCGTCCCCGAAATTTGCTAGGGAGACAAGAAAGAATAGATGATAGACAAAGAAATGATTGATCAGATCGGATCGAAATATTTATTCTACATTCAGTTTACCAAATCTGAATATCAACAAATATGAGAATCAACTCATTCAATTACGAAACAATTGGGTTATCTGATCTACGAAATATGCAAGGGCACTGGTTGGTTCGAAGGGATAACTAACCACTCGTAAAATATATCGAGACCCAAATGATAGATAAATGGATTTCATCTTCCACAACCCTCAAACACTAGATATGGATTCCAAACTTAAGTCGGAACACCCCAAATTATATACAACTTGTCTCTCTTAGGACTTTGATCCTCACAAGAAATTACAATAGAATTTCAGATTTTGGTTTAATCAAAATTGTTTTATCGACATAATTTATTTAACTTTATATTTTAGTTAACCAACTTATTTCAATTTAAATTTCAATTTCGCTAAAGTTAAAATCGAAAAGCTGATAGAAATTTGACGAAGAGAATACGAAATGGAAATTATCTATAAGGATTCGTAGGGCCACAATCACACCGAAGCTTCTTCCTCGAGCCGCCACGTAGCAATCAAAGAATTGAAAAGACAAATCAAAGGAGGTTGATAGAGAAAGTTATTTCCACTGTCACAGGGTATTGACCATTTGTAGTCGTACTCCCCTGTCCCCTATCACATTCTCTTCTTGCACTCATACTTACTATCAATGAATAGTAAGAAAATTTACTGAGGCACATGGATGGATATCTTAGGGATACTCATTCTAGCGTATACTTCACCCTATCTCTAATGAGTCATCTAATGTGTTACACTCCGTAGCTAAAGTTCTTACTCAACCTTTAGCTCTGATACCAAATGTGACGATCCGAACTCGATGTCCGACAAACAACATCAAATTCGTATTGCCGGAGCTTGCAACAACATTAGATGATAAATAACACAACAGAAAACAAAAGATGATATCATTGATACAACATGAATACAATATCCAATACATCAATTTGAAACAATGATAATCATCAATATCAGAGAATATACAACAAAAAATACAGCGGAACACGATACAATATGAGATAAGTCTTCAACGGAATCTAATACTGTAACTCCAATCCAAACCGTCAAAGCCAAAGCTCCAAAACTTCAAGCTCGATCCACCATCAAGGTTGCATTAAGCTAAGCAAGGTCAGCCCGTGCACTCCAAAGACTCCAAAATGTATCAAACAGAAAGCCGAAGGCTACCAAAAACGATATCTACTACCTGACTATCTGAAAAACCAAACTCCAGACTGGCCGTGTGGAAAATTGTGGGCACCCAGAGTTTAGGAAGGGAACAATAAACTCCAGGTCGGTCGTGGGACTGGTGTGATCAAACAAAAACATTTGGTCTTTAAAACAAACAAAAGGATCTAAATTTTGAAATTCACGATGCTTTTTGGAAAATGAAACTACCATAAGGCCTCCCGGCACACACGCCATGCAATCGCACACTTGGGGGAGATTTCTCCTTATGGTAGTCAAACATGTTTACTACGCAAAAATCTTTTTGATATTATTATTAGTGCATAGTGGAAAACCTTTCGAAAATATAATATTAATCCTAGCCAGCATAGATACCGTTATACTATGCCTACTATAGCTGCCATTTTAAATAGCAGGTTCTACAACTAAAACTGTACAAGGCGCATATTGGATGATTGGATTTCCAACAAATGGTCAGGCTAAGGGACTTCCTATTGTCGCATGGGAACGCCTCTGGAGGGACCCCCTGAGAACCTACCCGGCTCTCTACCAACACAAGGTCGGTTTCCCCCTTTCCGTGAAGTAAAACCTAAGATGCCATCTCCGGTCGTTTTCGACCTTTATCTGAGGAACCTCTACACCAACAACATCACACAGTAATAAATATACTACACTATCTACATGAGTAAGTATTTGGGCTCCATACCATGATACCACCCTTTTCCAGAAGGAATGGTCATACCCTAAGGGAGCTACCTCTGAAACCTTGCCGCATCTTTCCTGTTTCGACCATTACCGGTTTGTGAGGCTCGATGAGGTCTCGTCCACAAAGCTATGCTTTTTCATAAAGCCATGCTTTGATCAACAAATGATCAGCAGCACTTCGTATGCCACATTACCAAATTGGGAATGCATCACTAGTAACCATCAACTACATAACCTCTGAGCTCATACGTCTCAGAGAAGGGTGTTAAGCTAAGAGAATAAATTCTCCACCACTAATCAGAAATGTATTTGATAGAAATCATCTTTACATCTCAAAGTGTAATGTCAGACACACATCCATACAAGTCTATTCCGGGTTCAAAAAGAACTGAAGGCACTTCCGAAGAAGGCCTTACAATTCTGGTATTCATAATCCCGATCAGACTTCCCATCACTTAGGAAATCTCTATATCGTAGCTACTCAGTGTAGAGATAATCGATAGGTTATCCTATCATTCTCGCAAATGCCCTATCTTCACCACTGGTATTCAAATGCTATCCATAACGACGTATCATTATTCAATATGACACAAGGTCCTCTCCCGGCTAAACCGATAATGAGCGCAATATTTAAAAACATATCGATATGGAATTTCAGTTAAGTCACAACTTTAAAATTCAAAAACTATTCTTCAAATGGTTTAAACAAATTACCATTTCAAATCTTTAAACAAAAAGATTCATTTCACAAAGTTTACCCAGTTTCACAAAGATCCATTCACGAATTTCAAAACAATTTCCATTTTAATTGGATTAATTCATTTAATTTTTAAATCAAAGATTTACTTATAGCTTTCAAAACCCGTTTACAAAGATTCATTCCTGACTGGGAAAACCATTTCATTTCAAATTTGGAATCCCTTTAATACCAATTGGAAAATTTTGAAAACAAACAGTTTTTATTTCGAAAAAATCTGATTCATTTATACAAGTTAAAGTTTTCAAACTTGGGTTAAATTCAAATTCCCAAAACCAACACTTTTAAAATTGGTTTAAAACCCATATATACTCTTATAACCTTTTTACATCATAAATTCTCAATATAGAATTCAATTCCAAATTTTTGAATTCAAATTTAAATCAAATTTCAAAATTAGATTAAGTTATTCAAAAATAACCTTTATCTTTGAAATTCATTTCCAAAAGCTTTTCACTTTATATTCGATCCATTTCCAAAACCATTTAGATTCAAAAAATTCAATTTTTAAAATTATTTTAAAAATCCGTGACTTAACCAATTTCCACGTGCAATCCATATTTGTGTGTATAGTGTAGTCTATGTGGTTTTACACAATAATGCTTATCTTCATTCACGGATTCATAAATAAAATAAATTTATCAATCACAAAGATTCACCATTACGATTCGATGTGGGTTTCGGACAAACCAAATGGAATCCGACTCCCTGCCGCATCGAAATTCAAATGTCGTTTTACGGGCCAAGGGGTTTTCATATTCATACAATAGTATATTCATCACAGATATAACTGCTCAGCACAAAGCATTTCATATTACATAGCATCACATCACATATCAAATACATCAATCCATCACACAACATTCAATAGAATATAGTCATCCATAAGTAAAGCCAATTAAAATGTCTGATTAATCTAAACCAGAATCATTTGCCTATGGATAATTCCTAGTCAAGGTTAATTAGTAATTAATTAATTACAAACAATTAAGTAATTATTCCTTAATTCATCATAAAATACCCCTTAATTAATAATTAATCCTTAATTAAGTATTCTTAATTAATTACAATAATTAGTTACTCCTCAATTAATAATTATTTCTTAATCACTTTAATTAGTTAATTATGCTTAATTTAATAACTTTAATTAATTTATCAAATTAATTAGTTATTCTTTAAATTAATTAACCTTTAACATGTGATTAATCAATCTTTAATCATTAATTATCTACTCTTAATTACTTTCACTAAGTAATTATTATTTTTATTTAATCATTCATTAATTACTTGATTAATTAACTTGAATTATTAATTAATTAATTACTTTAATTACTTTCGTTAAGTAATTCACTTCAAATAATAATTTCCCTTTAACGGATGTGTTGACTTAACTTTGAAAGTTAATTAACCATTTTAAAGCATCCTTTATAATAATTATTCTTAATTATTGATAAATTAATCTTAATTATAAATTATTAATTACTTGATTATTATTAACAATATACATTAACTTACTTTTAAGTTAAAAATTTAAAACATTTGATTTTATTCCTAAATCACTTTATTAAGTTTTATTTAAAATAACTTGCTAAAAATATAAGTTTAAAACTTAATTGTTTTAAAGATCCTTTCTTTCAAAACCTTTAGTTTATACCCTCTAACTTAACAATAAAATTATCATTTATGAAAAGAAATAATTTCAGAAAATCATCTAACTAATTTGATAAAGTTTTTTAAAAAGAAAAAACTGGAAACATAAAACCCCAGCCAAACCCGAGCTAAACACTGAAGTACTCGGGCCCTACTTCGAGTTTTTTTTCCAATAACCCGAGTGCCTCCCCAAAAATTTCATTCAAAATCTTAAAATTTTGTTTAAGTCCCTACACAGTAAAACACGTAAAACACTCGAACGAGAACTCGAGTTAGTACGTAAATCTCCCGAGACATGCTTCGAGTTTCACCTTTCTTCCCCATACACTAGAAAACTGATACGCGACATTCTCACGTATACGTGCACAAGCATGTTGGCCAACGCTGATCAACATCGAACTCACCAGAACGTCACCAATGATCCCCAGCCTCGATTCAAACAACCCAAGGTACACGGTATCTCTGATTCGAAAATCGAGCCTCTTGCTCCACCCAGAACCAACCCGCATTGACAAAATGCGATCGCCACGACAATTCAAGCGACCAAAATCCTCGCCTCTTTGACCTCGGCCTCGTCATTGACCCATGGGGCTAATACCCTAGTCGCGATGACTTTCGGTGCCACGTTGATGATGCAGCAACCAAGAAAACCAAGTTGACCGAAACTTGCTTCGAAACCCTATTTTGATGACGTCCATCCACCACAGTAAAAATTAAAACCTCTCGCCATTTTTCCATGATCCTCCAACCTCACTCCTCTTTCAGGCTTAAGCATGTTGTACAGCTCGTCGCCGTTCGATGGCAGGCGACCAAAATGTCGAAAACGTTCATCTCAGAAATTCAAATCGAATACCAAATTAGAAATCATGAAATATATATTAAAAATCATGATTTCTGTTCACGAACCCATTCATGCAATTCATAATAGGTATTAAATTGGTTGGTTTTTTACATATATATGAATTTTCACTGTTATTCCCAAAAAAATTGTTTAATTTGAATCCCTAAAACCATTTTTTAAATCATCTTTATACTTAAACAAACAAATTTCATTTAAATATCAAAGGATAATACTGACTCGAATAAGAGATTTTTAAATTCTTGAAGTTTACTTGTGCCTGTAACAAAGAACAGAAACTGATTTCTTCTAGTTTTCCAGATATGCAGAGACCAATATAATCAAATATCCACACATCATGCATGAACAATCATAACATACAACAACTTCAAAAATATATGAGAGTTTAAAGGTTTGCTCACCGTGAATGGAAGAACAGAGAACAAAAGGGACTCAGGCCTGAATACTGGAAATGAAAATTTGGCTTAAGCTTTGAATTTTTTTTTATTTGTTGTTGTTTGATTCCAGTACTTGATTGGGGTCAAGTTGCCATCTGCATGCTTGAACTTGCTTGATAACCAGCTTAACTTCTTGATGCTTTGCCTTAATATTTCCCAGGCCTTGAAGATTTAAAATTGCTTCTCGGGTTAGATCTTGAGATGATTTACACACTTTTGAAAACTTGCATTTGTTTCTGATTCCAGACTCTGATTTCCATTTCAGAAATAAACTGAAGCTCTCCTTTTTTTCTTCTTTTGGTTTTAAATTTTTTATTGAGGAGGATTTACAGATTTGTTTTGTTTAGTGTTGAGATGATTCTTTCTTCTTTTATTTACTGATTTTAGATTTCAGATCTTGAGAATGGAGATGAAGAGGCTATTGAATTCATCAGCCTAGTTATTATTAAAAAAAAATTCAAAAGTTGAATGCCACTTGTTATCACAAGACTAACACTTGTCCAATTTTTTCTTAGCATGCTTTACACTTGTTACATGTTGGGAAAATTGTGTTCAAATCCTTGCTCTAAATTATTTTGTAAATTTTTGTTTAACCCTTCATGTAACGACCCATAATTTCTGTCAATTAAAATTCGTATATTTAATTGAACTTAAATATTAACAAGTAGAATTTGTAAGTCGAATAAATTTTTACATCGAATATAGTGACTTAGTTGGATAATTAAGTCGACAATTTAATATTTGAAATTACAGAAATAATTGAAAATCAGGTTTAATGTGATTAAAAATGATTTGTAAAATTTTATTTAATCGTATTGGAGTTAAAATGATGTTATAAAACTTTTAAAATTGAATTTAAAGTTAATTTGTGAAAATTGAATATTTTAATATTTAATTGACGAGTTAAAATAGCCATTTTTTAAACAGTCACGGATTTCGACGAAACTAGTTTCATCGGATCCATAGTGTTATATTATTGTATGGTTTCAAATTTCGTGTTAATCGGATTTACGGTTTGTCCGGGGCAAGCCAAACCGCATAGAAATTAGTTTAATCGATTAAATTTAAAATTGATCGTTTATTTCCGTAACTCGCACATATGATCGAATTAGCCTCCGAAACATGTTCCATTGTGTTCGGAACGCGGGGTAAACCCTAGGACCTCCATCTTCACATTTGCAAACCCTATCTCCCAGAAACCCTAGCCGCCGCTGAATTATAATCAATGGCCAGAATTTTTATTCGTTCTTCCTCTATTTTCTTCTAATCCATTCACCTTAACCAAAAATGTTAAACTACAACATCGAAGAGGTCATCGAGTTTTACGTTCTCAACGGTGGAGATTGATTTTCGTTGACCGGAGACGAAGCTAGGAGGCCATATTCGTCTCACGTTCGTGCACGCATTTGGAGATCAGGGGTTGACCGAGTTTTAAGACATTGTTGCTGAAGGTTGAGGGAGGTTGGAGCTTCAAAGTGGCAAAGTTCGATCATCTTGAAACTGCGAGTAGGGGTTGCGAAAATTAGGTTTAAAGTAGCGGCATGGGTTCAAACGTGATGACCTGGGAAGTTTTTCACGTATGGGGAAGAAGGTGGAAGGTGCGGCCTGATGTTAGAGCTTGAAAATCGACGGTCCAGATGATGGAAGGTTAATAATAATAAAAGAAAAATGTAAATATTATTTATATTTAAATTGTATAAACTTTAAACTATCATAACTTTTTGATACGAGGTCGGAAATTCACGAAACGAATTGTGTTGGCTTCGTTTTGTCGAGCACTACGCTATGGAACTAGATTAGCGTTGTTTGGAGCTAGTGAAAATTTTTGGTAAAATTAAAGGCTCATTTAATTTTATTCGAAATCGAGCACTGCGAACGTTATTGAAAGCAAGGTGAGGCTTCTCACTCAATCGAATTAGTTTCAATTTAAATTTTAAATGGTTAGATTTAAAGTTGCTTGATTGTGCTGATTTGTATGCTTGGATGATAAATTGCTATCTATTGTTTTGAAATAGACCTTATACGCCGTATATTAAGCGGAGGTTATTTATTAAACACATATACCGTGATATTCCACCTTGAAGTGGAATTGGTATTATATATGTACTTGGAGTTGATCTTCCCTCATTATATAGCGGATGAGACCCTATTGCGCCGCATAATAGCGGATAATATTTTATAAATCCCATGTACCGCGATACCCGTCTTGAAACGGGATTGGTATTGTGCTAACGTCTGTGGATGCAGGGAAACAGGTTGGAGGGATCCAACTGGTTTCCTCACCCGTATTGATTTATTTACAGATATTGTGATATATTCTATGATCATATGATATATGATGTTTTGGATACCGTGATTGTTATATTTAGTGTTGTTGCAGCATTAGGCCTAATTTTAAAGTTTTAAAAATGTTAAAGTAACAATTTCGAATTTAAAAGAACTTTCAAGTGATTTTTGAAAGTATACATTTTATTGAATTTTGGAATTGATCCATTCTAAATAAATAAACGTTATAATTTTTATGTTGTAAAAATTATGATTTTTGTGAAATATAACTGAAATGTGATTTTTGATTTAAGTAGTTGATTAATTTGTAAAATGGTTTAAAATGGGATTTTTGAATTATTATAAACGGTTTATATAAAAGATTTATAAAATTGATATTCATAAATTAAAAATGTTGGGATTATAAAACGAGTTTTTATAAGTGTTAAAATGAAGTATAAATGGATTTCATAAGTGAATGGAATTTATAGATTTATAAATTGTGAAGTTATAAAATGAATAGATTTTATAAAATAAAGATTTATAAGTAATTAACCTATAAATTGGATTTTGGCGTATAATGGGATATGAATGGAATCTGTTAATAAAGTGATTTTATAAGTTGGAGTCATTATAAAATATAAATGCAATTTATAAACATTGTTTATTTTGATAAGTTAATTTTTATAGCATATTAAAGGAGATATATCCACGATTTTGGACAGTGGGTAATCCTTTAAATAAAATGTGTAGAAATGTTAAATTTGGTTAACAAAGTATATTCACGATTTTGGACAGTGAATAGTATATTAAAGAAATGGTTTTAGGGAAGTGATGTTTTAAATAGAATTAAAACGATTTAAAGGTGTTTTAAAATGTATTAAGTATCGAAACCGTAGATTTCAACATTCATTGTTGAAATAGATGTTTTCGAGAAATAGAAGGAAGTGGTGGACTATAACATTGTTGTTATATTAAATGATTTTCGAAAGAAAATATCTTATATAGTATTGGGATTTATATATCTATCCTAATTTCAAATCCCTATACTAGTGATTTTGGGTTGTCGTAACGATGTTTTACGCAACATTCATTTTGACTCAAATAAATGTGTTAAGAGAATGTTTTCCTTAAAGAATAAAATATATACTTAATTATGATTTGAGTATATTGAATATTTTCCAAATGTTGAAAATAAATAGATTTGTGAATTACTTATTATTAAATAAGTATGGAAATGTTATCCAATATGAAGTGAATGTTTTGAGATTATATCTTTTGGAGATAAATTGAAAGTGCACGTTTGAAATCGATTTGAAAATCGTGTATCAGTGGATATTTGAAAATTTGAATTCATCATGTAATTTATAAAGGAAAGGGAAATTTGTCTAAAAATAAACATTGATTTATTTTTGAAGTGTGCAAATAAATTTACGGATTTGGAACGTAAAACTAAAATAAATCGGTAAGGATTTATTTAATTGATTTAAATGGTTCATTTTGAAATGAAAATGAAGAAATATTTATGAATATATCCCGTGTAGGGAAATGATTTGAAATAGATTGAAAAGTGATTTGAAATTTGTTTTCAACGGGTTGAAGTGTGAAAATATATCTTGCGAAGATATTTTGAAAATAAATAATTGGGAAAATTATTTAAACCTGAAAATTGTTGTGAATATTGATTGATAGTTAAATAACCAACTATCAATATTTGCCTTTAAATGGCGTTTGAATTTCGATGCGACTGGGGGTCGTATTCCAAGTGGATATCCGAAAACCACATCGAACCTTTGTCATTGTGAGGAATCTTTTATTTAAAAGATCGAAGTGGAAAATTGTTGTGATTTGCTTGAATTTGGATGCTACACTTATTTTTAGAATATTGCGCTCGTTATTCGGTTTAGCCGGGGGAGGACCTTTGTATCATATAACCCATTCCGAATAGTGATACGACGTATATGGATAGCATTGAAGACTGGTGGTGAAAATCAGGTATTTGCGAGAATGATAGGATGACCTGTCGATTTTCTCTGCATCATGGCTCCGGTATAGAGATTCCCTAAGTGATGGGAAGTCCGATCGGTATTGTGAATACTCGGATTGCAAGGGCTTCTTCAGAAGTGCCTTCGGTTCTGTTCGAACCCGGAATAGACTTGTATGGATGCATGTCTGACATTGCATTTTGAGATGTAAAGCTGGTTTCTATCAAATACATTTCTGTTGATCGCGGAGAATTTATTCTCTTAGCTTAACACCCTTCTCTGAGACGTACGAGCTCAGAGGTTATGTAGTTGATGGTTACTAGTGATACATTCCCAATTTGGTAATGTGGCATACGAAGTGTTGTTGATCATTTGTTGATCAAAGCATGGCTTTGTGAAAAAGCGTAGCTTTGTAGACGAGACTTCGTCGGGCCTCACAACCTGGTAATGGTCAAAACAGGAATGTTGCGACAATTTTTTTTGTTAGGGGTAGCACCCAAGGGTATGTCCATTTCTTTCTGGATAGAAGGTGATATCATGGTATAGAGCCCAGATATCGAACCATGTGGTTACTGCATATTTACTACTTTGTGGTTGTGGATCCTCGGATAAAGGTCGGTAACGACCGGGGGATGGCATAGCTTGTGTGTTAGTTACCTAGTTACAGCTGTATAGCGTGAGGTAGCGTCAGTGTGTTAGTTACCTAGTCACAGCTGCATTCCCATTTTATCTTCACACTTCCATTTATTTACAGTTAGCCACATTCCCATTTTATTTTAATTCAGGTTTATACGTCCTCACTTAGCCAAGTATATATTTTTATTTCAACGCCTCTCAATTCTTTTATAAGCTATCAAAGTCTTATTTCTTCAAATTCTACTTTCACTTAGCTTACATTAAATTCAACCTCATTTCATTGTTATGAATTTTACTCAAGTGAGAGTTTTATTATAATATTACCTATATCTCAATTTAATGCATCTTTAGTCAGATTCAAATATTAACTTAGCTTAAGATAATTCCAGTTCAATCAAGGTGCTCAATCCAATTAAATTTTCTATTCACTATGCATTCACATCACTTTACCAATCCATTTTATTCAATGAACTTTCACTTCCTTTGAAATTACCTTTCCATAAATTTTAAATCTTAAGTTTATTCATTTATCGCAACTTCTTACTTAAATTCATTGCAATTGATTTGATACTCATCTAGATCAAATCCCATGTGATTTAATTAACCAATCTAAATTTTTTAAGGTAACATCCAGGGCTAATTTATTCCATTCATACTTGATTTGGATCTAATTTGTAACTTCAAATTATCTTTACTTTAGTCCAATTCCAAAACAATTCCAATTCACATTTAATTTACTTACCATTCAATGGAATTTCTATTTATAACTTAGGTTTCATTACTAAATTCCATTTTTAATTCAAATCACAACTTAATTCAAATACAACTGAATTTTATTTTCAGTTTAACTCAATTTACTTCCATTCACATAACTTGAATTAATTTCAATCCACCTTAAGTTTTATTCCTCATTTCAACTTCATTTAAAATTCACTATTTTATTTCCTCCAAACCATTAATTAAATTTTAAATTTTAAATTTTAATCCAAGTTAAATTTGCATCTTTAACTTTTCACTTTAGATTTTAATTCCAAAATTCAACATTTATGTTTTCCTTGATTAGATAACTATTTTAAATTTAATTATCTCATTTGTCAAACATATTATCATCCAAACATCCATGTTATAATAATTTCAGAAAAATATTCTTTTTATATCAAAATATATTTTGGATGAAATTATTTCATTCACCCACTTTTAAAAAATCAATATTGTGTCGAATTGCTCTATTTAAGTGTTTAGAAACCCCTTCGATCCAGTTGTCCAGACTGTGCCGACGAAGGTTCATATACCACTCAATAAATCAATCAACGCAATATAAAATCATTTTATATTCACTAACAAATACGCGCTCATATCTATAAATACGCTCAAACTCATTCTAGAGTACTACTGACTCTATTTCTAATAAGTAATTCCTCACCAGAGCCAAGGTTCTCGCTTAACCTTTCAGCTCTGATACCAAGTGTAACAACCCGGAATTTTTCGAACCCGGAAATTCCAGATAGTTATGAAAAAGAAGAAAGGGGTAGAAGAAGAAGAACCAAAAAAAACAACATCAGAATCTCACATCGCAGCGGAATAAAATATAATATATAGAATACAGTTTTAAATACAAGAAATCTGTACTGTATACATATATATACATACCATCATCAGAGTACATCAATCAGTTATACATATCCATACACAGCGGAAATAATAGGCAAATACGGGAATACGCTCTGTCATCCAGCTCGTCTCCTGAGCTCCAGCATATAACTTGAATCCTGTTTAACTCGGTCTGACCCGAGCATCATATAAAACAACACCCGAGTGAGTCTGGAATACCAGCGTGAGAAAATCACACTCAATTGGATTATTAAAGTTTCAAAAAATCTTTTGAAAACAAAAGCATCTCGTAAGACCACGCCATAAATAAACATGTCGGGTTTTTACCTTACGATAGCTAAAACAATTTTTTTATTAAAGTTCTCTGATATTATTATAGTGTTTATAGAAAGTAAATAGAATCTAGCTGAAATGCTTACATCTCACGTTTCAGCAATAGTTGGGCACAATCAAAACCGTACAGGCGCTTATTGGAGATTGGATCCCATACAATGGCAGGGCTACTGGGGTACCGCCCGTCACAGTACCTGGTCTAGATCAGAGTACCGAGGAGCCACCCTAACTCCCCTACAACACAAGACCGGAACCATTCCTTACTGACAGTCCCAAGCAAGATCACCCTGCAGTTGGCGCGACCAACCGCCTACTAAGCCGAATAAAAGGGACATCTAGACAGGGGAAACCTCACTCTCCAGTGGGGGCTACCTACGAAGTCTTGCTGCACCTCCCCTGTTTTAGCCATTCCCGATTAATGAGGCTTGAGGTTAAGCGTTACCTTTTAAGAAAGAGTCCCACTTAGAATGCTCATCGTCCGCCCGACGATGTTCTGAAAGCATTCAATCCATGCAAGTTGCCCTTGGTCTGGACAAACCGAATCACCACCTTCAACTCTTCACGGTCTTCATTCGTAATCGTTCAAACCGGATCGAAGTGGTTTTCGGATAATTAAATCCGATCTCGAACTCTTCGAAACGATCAGCGCATTGTCCAATATTGATAGTTGGTTATTTAACTATCAATTAATCATTCACAAGCAACCATCAAATAATTTCCATAAATTATTTATCTCAAATACCATTCAGATAGTATTTCCATTTAACCCATTTGTAATAAATTTTCAAAACCCTTTTATTCCACGAAATCATTTAAATGAGTTCTTATGCTCACTCATATTTTAATTTATCCTTTGAAAATATTCCTATTTTCTCATTTCTTTCTCAAAAATCAGTTTACACTTTCCTTATAATTTCACAAATTCACTTTCTCCACTTAATAAAATTTCTCCTAAATCTTATCCCATTTAAACTAATTTGCTTACCATCACAAGAGTATTTTGATTGGATTTAAAAAAAAACATTTTGAAAACATATAGATTTATAAAGTAAGAAGTATGGTTTTATACAAATTACTGATCGAAAGTAATATTAAAGTTCATAACCAGTTAATGATAAAACTCAAAACCGGTTTTAGAAAAATAGAGTTTATTAATAAATATTTGCCAAGTCTTCAAAGTACCTAATTTGAAAATATTTTACATTCAAATAATGGTTTATAAAAATTTATATAGTATAATAATTTAAAATATTCCCCTTTTAAATAAATTTATAATTTTTAGAAACCCAATATCTATGAATGCCTCTTGTCCATATTCACCTTTCTTATCTTCGGAAATATTCTTGTATTCCTATTCAAAACAATATCATTCTCAATATAAGTTCATAACTTATTTCTTTTCATATCCATTGATATCTTCCTTTCCCATTTATAAACTCTGTTTATAAATTTATAAACTCCACTGAGTTTTCCTTTGCTTATATTATTTAAAAAAAAATTATTCATCAATAAAATTCATATTTGTTTCTTAGTAAAACTCTTCTCATTTCCTATTAAGATTTCATCATATTTCAATTCTATTTAACGATTACAATATTTCTTCAAATTTTTAATTTAGAAGTTTGATTTCCCAAAACTCTTCTTTAACCAATTAAGGTATAAATATACTTTCGTCTTCCTTAAATTTCAAATAGAAGTAAACTCAAATTCTTAATAATTATTCTATTCAAGTTCAATTTGAACTTCCTTTAATTTAAATTATTTAGTATTTAAGAAAATACCAAATTTAACTTCCGTGTTATTTAATACTTAATAATTCGATTCACGAACAAATCCATATCAATTCATCATCCTGGCATATAACAACATATGTATAATCAACGAATAATTTGAGGAATCCTGTTGGATCCCTCCAACCTGTTTTCCTGCATCCACGGATGTTAGCACAAATAAAATATCAATTCCACTTTAATGGTGGAATATTGCAGTATACGGATTCATATATTATCAGCCGCTATTATGCGGTATATAGAGTTTATTTACTTATTCCCTAATTTCAACCATCATTCAAGCAATTCAACAAATAAATTTAAATTCAACAATTTAAATTTAAAAATCAACTGAGTGAGATACTCACCTTTTGCCCCTTTTAAATTTGCAAATTTGTTCCAACTTGGCCCGTTTCCACACGTTTGACCTTGTATAACAAATTATATGAATTTATTAATATTAGAACTAATCAACGATAAATTTATCGTTTAATATTTTACTTGACTTGTAATTTATTTAAACTATTTATTTTTCAATTTTAAACCTTATATAACAATTATATGAATTTTATAAATATTCGGGCAAAACGAACAATTTATTTCCGATTAAATAAATTTATTCTTTAACTTTAGTAATTTAATTTAACTCACGATTTATTTCAACAGATAATAAAATAAGTAAATTAACAATTTAATCACCTAAGCAGATTATTTTTAAACGAACTAGCAATACTTATAATGTAGAGATGTATATTTATTATTATTATTCTTTCTATATTTTTCTCTTTGAACCTACTTATTCCAAATTGACATATATTGATTTTATTTTGAAACTACATATATATACTTATAAAAATAAGTAAATAGATTTCAAAAATCAACTTTTTATGTAAACTTCAAATAGTTAAAAATCAATATTCACTCTTAAAAATCTTATATATATATATATATTTTTAAATTAAACTAAAATAAATACTGAAGATCTAAACTATTTAACAGAAATTTTTTTTTTTTTTTTGAAATCAAAACCCTAATTTCTGTCAATTTAAATTTAATCCTCAAATTTAAAATTTAAATTAACTGATTATAAAAATTATACCTCGCTGCTCTAGAAGACCAACTCAACATCGCGCTAACAACCACAGCCACCACCGAGACCATTCGCGTGCGCGAGCTTCGAAAAATCACAACCCAAAATCACAGGACGCCAACCTCCATCGTGCGCTAGCTCTACCCTATCGCGGCCAAGCTTCCTTCGACCAGATCCACCTGAGTCGCCACAATCACAACGCGCGACGATGATGCTTGCAATTCGTTCGCTGCCTCGTGCCCTACTTCAGCTCGCGGCCACCTGATGATGGTTGCGATCCAATTTGATGCCATCGAAGTCGAATCGCGGCCACCCTAGCGAGCAACTCGAGCTCGATTTGACATGGATTCCGTGCGCCCCCTATATTTTTTTGTGAACGCGATTTTGATTTGAAGAAAAAAAATGAAAAGGGGGAAAAGAATAGAAGGAGGTGGCGGCTTTCTCTGTTTTTTTTTGAATGCCGTTGAATTCGGCTGAACAAGAAGATGGGAAACGAAGTGGACTATGAAATTAAAATATGTGAAGGGAAGGGTATCGCGATTCTGAAGGAAGCGACCATTATCTATTTTCTTCTCTATTTTGATTACTGGGCGAAGGAAGAAGTATCGTGATAATAAAGAAGATGGGAGGCGTATTCAACAAGACGAACAATAGCGTGTTGAGGAAGCTACGCTAATTATTTTATTTTTAAACGTTATATTTTAAAATCTTCTCGAATTCAATATAAATTATAGCGCGTTTGCTTGTCGTATAATCACATGGTAGCTCCGAAAATTACGAAATTTGAAATCCGGTAATAATTCAATATTACGGATCCCATGGAACTGGTTTCGTTGAATTCCGAGACCGTGCCTCGGAAGGCTATTTTCAATTGTCAATTCAAACAATGTAAATTTAAAATTGAACAAACGACAGTTAAATTCAATTTTAATCCATCTATTATTCTCATTATTATCAATATAAATTTTATAAGCCGTTAAAATATTTTCAACAAACTTATAATTCCAAATTTAAATAATTTACCCAATTGTCAATCACTATTTAATTTATTCAATTAATGGTTATATTTAAATTCTGAGTTCTTTTTACTAAATCAAACCAACTTTTCATATTGAAAACAAATTATATTTCAAATTAATTATTTAAATTCATTTTAAATATCACAAATTAACTGTTGAAAAAGCCGGGTCGTTACAATTACTTTGTGTAATTAATGTGAAGATAATTTCTTTATGAAGTGATTAATAATTAATTACTTAATGTAATTAATTTAAGCATTTATTAATTAAGTTATTTGAAATAATTAAGTGATGTAATTAATTAAGAGTGATTAATTACTAATGAGGTTAATCAAGATTGATTAATAAATATAATTAATTATTAAATGTAACTAAATTAGAAGTAATTAAGGAAGTACTTAAGGGTAGTTAATTACTAAATGTAATTAATCAAGAATGATTAATAATTGTGATTTAATTAAAGGTTAATTACTTAATGTAATTAATTTAAATAAGTAATTATTTTCAATTTAATTTAGGATCATTAATTAGTATGATTAATGATGTAATTAAAGATTAATTAATTAGGATTAAATAAATCAATGATAAGTGATTAAGGAAGTAATTAATTAATGTAATTAATTAAGCATTAATATAATTAATTATAATTAATTAATTTATGAAGTAACTAAAGGTTAATTACTGATTTTGGTTAAGGATAATTAATTTGTAAAAGATAATTACTTGAATGTAATTAAGGTGACGCAGCGGATAATTCGAAACAAACTTCAATCGATGGAATATAGCAATGGTGAGTTGAGAATACTGCAAGGCCCAAATCCGTTGATCCAAAGATGCCGGATTCTAGCTATCTTCGTCTCGTTGATCGCGCACGATACCGAGAAAACAAAGATCTATGATTCTTCGTACGTTGATCTAGCGCACTAGATTCCGTGAATCAGCTTCAACAAACGTGGATTCGAGCGCACTCGAATGACGTAAGTGGAGATAGGAGATTACACTCAACTACCAATTAGAGAAGAAAGCACAAAGCAATCAACAAGAAATTTTATTTCCCAAATCAACCACCTAAAAATGTACAACACACGCGTATTTATAGAAGTTTACTACCCTGGTCCTTGAGTCGTTTGCGACTTACGACTCATTGAGTCGGCACCGATTCATCCCCAAGCACGACCCAACTCCTAAAGGCACAACCTGGACAGCTACGACTCACCAACACACGGCTTAAACGACTCAACTTCAACGCTTTAAGACTCAAGGAAATGCAACAGACAGCGACTCACGACTTATATTACAACACACACATACACGACCCCAAAATGATACGACTTAAGAAAGTACGTGACATACGACTCAACACAAATTTACATACATGACCGACTCAAGACTTCACCGACTCAACATAGTTCCAACGACTCAAGCTCCCAAGCTTACAGCTTCCGCGACTCAAGCTTCCAAGTTCCTTGCGGCATATCCCTTCAACCGAGTCAACTACGAACGACTCATCTAGGTCGTAACCCGTCCCCACCTTATGGTCTTCAATTACTGGAATCCCTCTTTGTTTCTTGATGAGTCGTGGACGACTCATGGCCATGCATTTAGGTCGTGTACGACTCACCAATCCAGAACTATTTAAACTCCCAAAGAGTCGTAACTCTTCTCCTTCTAATCTGTTAGGTTGAAGACGACTCAAAGTCTCTTCATTAACTTGTAGCTCCTTCTGTCGAGACTCCACAGGTCGTGTACGACTCATGCCAATAGCTTGCAAATTTGCATCCCTGGTCTGAGCTGCATCATCCTCCCCTGGTTGAGAAAAATTCACCCTTGAATTTGTAAATTCTTTCCCATCAGATTATCCATCTCCATAATACGGCACAAGATGCTTAACATTGAATACGTCAGAAGTGTATACATCCTCCGGTAGTTTCAACTTATAAGCATTCTCATTGATCCGTTTCACAACTTCTACTTGACCAATTTTTCTGGCTTTCAACTTGTTATAAACGCCTACTGGAAAACGATCCTTCGTTAACACACCATACACCAAATCTCCTTTGTTAAATTCAACATTCCGTCGCTTCAAATCAGCAGTTCGCTTATACTTCTCGTTTGTCTTCACCAATCGTTCCTGAACGATCTTATGACATTCCGTTAATTCTTCAACAAAATCAACAGCCCGTTTAACACTCCCCTTCGCTTGTGGTATCACTGCTAAATCCAACGGTCCCTTGGGTAAATTGGAATATACAATCTGAAATGGACTGAATCCCGTACTACGATTCACTACATGGTTATGAGCAAACTCTGCCTGGCACAACTTCATGTCCCAACTCTTCAGATTATCTTTCACTAAACACCGTAACAAATTTCCCAATGATCTGTTAACCACTTCTGTCTGCCCATCAGTTTGTGGATGGTAAGCGCTACTAAAATTCAGCTTTGTCCCGATCATCTTCCACAAACTCAACCAAAAATGGCTTAAAAATCTAGTATCTCGATCCGAAACAATAGATTCTGGTAAACCATGAAGTCGATAGATCTCCTTGAAAAATAACTGAGCAACATGAATAACATCCGCCGTCTTCTTGCAAGCAATAAAATGTGCCATTTTAGAAAATCTGTCAACCACTACATATATAGAATCATTGCCACGCTGCGTTCTCGGCAATCCCAATACAAAGTCCATACTCACATCAACCCATGGTTTAACTGGTACAGGTAACGGCATATATAATCCAACATTGGTCGCAGTTCCTTTCGAAACTTGGCAAATATGACATCGCTCCACAAACCTTCCCACTTCTTTTCTCATCGACGGCCAAAAGTAAGACTGTGAAATTAACTGTAAAGTACGATCACGGCCCACATGTCCTTCCTCATGCAACTCCCTGATAATTTTCAATCTCAAGCTACAATCCGGAATGCATAAACGATTTCCTTTAAACAGAAAACCATCCACCAATATGAATTCATCAGCATTCCCTTCCTTAACTTGTTCAACAAATTTCTTAAAATAAGGATCTTCTTCAATTAGCTCTGGCAATAGCTCGAAACTCGTCACTTCAACTTTCATTGTCGTTAATAGATGACTCCTCCTACTCAAAGCATCAGCTACCCGATTCGTCACTCCCGACTTATGTTTAACAACGAAAGTAAATTGTTGCAAATAGGCAATCCATGATGCATGTCTCGCAGAAATCTTGTCCTGCCCCTGCAAATGCTTCAACGCATCATGATCAGTGTACAGAACAAACTCTTTCTGAAATAGATAATGCCTCCAATGTTTAATCGCTTGCACAACAACATAGAATTCAACGTCATATGTAATGTATCTCATCTTTGCCCCTGACAACTTCTCACTGAAATAAGCAACTGGCTTCCCATTCTGACTCAGAACTCCTCCAATACCAACTTTCGAAGCATCAGTATGCAATTCAAACAACAGCTGAAAATTCGGTAAAACAAGAATTGGTGTTGTCGTCAAAAGTTCTTTGATTCGTTCAAAAGCAACTCCCACTTCCTCCGTCCAAGAGAATTGTTTTCCCTTCATACAATCAGTAACTGGTGCCATCACGCTACTGAAGTGTGGAATGAATCTTCGGTAGAATGACGCTAGCCCATGAAAACTTCTGGCTTCCGTAATTGTCCTCGGCTGTGGCCAATTTCTGACCACTTCAACTTTATTCTGATCAACTTGAATACCTTCCTCCGAAACAACATACCCCAGAAATAAAACACTCCTCGTCATAAACACACACTTCTTTGTAGCAGCATAAAATTGTTCCTCACGAAGAATAATCAACACTTCCCTCAAATGTAGAACATGCTCCTCCGTACTCTTGCTATATATCAGAATATCATCAAAATAAACCACCACGAACTTCCCAATGAATGGTCTAAAGATTTGATTCATCACTCGCATAAATGTACTAGGTGCATTTGATAAACCAAATGGCAAAACCAACCATTCGTATAACCCCTCTCTCGTCTTGAATGCGGTTTTCCATTCATCTCCAGGTCTAATTCGAATTTGATGATAACCACTCTTTAAATCAATCTTCGAAAATATAGTTGCCCCACTCAACTGGTCTAACAAATCATCCAACCTCGGCATAGGAAATCTATAGCGGACAGTAATCTTGTTCAAAGCTCTACTATCTGTACACATTCTCCATGTTCCATCCTTCTTTGGTACCAACAAAGCTGGCACAGCACAAGGACTCAAGCTTTCCTGAACACGTCCCTGCTCAAGTAACTCTTCCATCTGCCTTCGTAACTCCTCATGTTCCTTCGGACTCATTCGATAATGTGGTCGGTGTGGTAAAACTGCTCCCGGAACAAGATCAATTTGATGTTGAATGTCTCTCAACGGTGGTAACTCCTTAGGCAACTCCTCTGGAAATACATCTTCAAACTCTTTCAAAACTGGCTTTGCTTCTTCAGGAATTTCAACCTTTTCACTGCTCTCTCGCCCAATCAACAAATAGACTTCAGGCTCATCTTCAATTTCCTTAACAAACTCCTTCAAAGTCAACAGAGTTTTCAATTCCTCAATCTCCTCCAGCTTTCTCTCCTTCTGTTGTTGCTTCTTAGGAACTAAAGTGATTTTAGTACCTTCGAACATAAAACTGTAACTATTAGCACGACCATCATGTTGCACTGCTCTATCAAACTGCCATGGTCTGCCCAACAACAGATGACACACATCCATGTCTACAACATCACACCAAATTTCATCTTTGTACTTCTTCCCAATAGAAAATTAACACAAGCCCTTCGACACACCTTCACTTCACCACCCTTCCTTAACCATGCTAACTTGTATGGTTTAGGATGCTTCTCGGTTTTCAACTCCAATTTCCTCACTGCCTCTGTAGAGATAATATTATCGCAACTCCCAGCATCAATGACAAATTTACAAACTTTCCCAAGAATAGTGCAAGTAGATTGAAATATGTTATTCCTCAACCAACTATCTTCCTCCTCTTGTTTTGGCGTCAAACAAGACCTCCTCATCATCAGATTACAACCTTCGTCTCCAGACGATTCTTCCTCCTCCTCAACATAAGGTGAATTAGAACATTCAGCTTCCTCATCATCTTCTTCAACCTCTGCAACTGTAACGATCCTGAATTTTGAACAATTTAAAAATGAAGATATTTAATTAATTTTAAATATTTGAGATAATTTTAAATTGAATTCCAATAAAACTATGAAGTTGGCGATTAAATTTTTGAATTTAATCTATTTAAAGTTGAATAGAAATTTGAATTTAACTTTGAAGTTTGAAATTGAATATTAGAAATTGTATTTTAAATTCAAACAAAGGACTTAGAGAAAAAATAGTTTGGATTTACGAATTATATTTATGTAAACTTATAAATTGATGTTGAACTGTAAAACGTTTATAAGTTTATTTAAAGAAAAAAAAATTATACAAAACAAAATTTAATTCAAAATAAAAATAAAAATATATATATAATAAAAATAAAGAATATGCTAGTTAAAATTTTAACAAGATAATTTTAAACAAAACTAATTGAATTTAAATTGAAAAAAAAAGAAAGAGAAAAAGATAAAAAGTAAATAAAATAAATAAATAAAATAAGAAGTATATACTACCTTACCATAGCTCAGCGGTAAACACGCCTTGATTCACGCCGTAAACCATACCCAAATTCACGTTCTCTTCCCCATAAAACACGACACCCCTTCCTCCATCAATTCATTCGAAAACCCTACCTAATCAAACCGAAGAGAAAATAATGGAGGCTTGAAATCGTCGTTCAAAGTTTAGGGCTTCGGCTTCAAATTGCTTCGACTTGCGTGCTCTTCACTTCGTTTGCAAAGGTGAGTTCTTTGCTCACGATTGATTTTATTTCAAGTATTTGAATTTGTTTGAATTGGGTTTTGGTTGCATGTTATGAATTGGTGTTATTTGGCTTCCATTTGCTCGGTTAATTTGCATGTATGGTTGTTGGGGTTATTTACTATCGTTTGCTCTGATAATTCGATTTTAAACTGTTAAGAACAAATACTCTGTGTAATTTTTTTTTTTTTACTAATAAGAACAGATGCTATTTAATATATATGATTTTTTTTAAAAACTGTTAAGAACAGATTCTACCCAATATTTGTTTTAAACTAATAAGAACAGATGCTATTTGGGATTTATTTTTGAACTGTTAAGAACATATGCTACTGAAATGTTGTCTTAAAACTGTTAAGAACAAATGCTATTTAAATTTTTATTTTTACTAATGAGAACAGGTCCTACCAATTTGTGATTTGTTTTAACTAATGAGGACAGATGCTTGTTTTTGTTGTTGCTGCATATGATGGATGTGAATTTATTTATATTGTGATTGAAATCTGCTTGTGCATATGTATATATATATATGCCACCTCTATTATGATATACAGTTTCAAGAAAAATATATAATACTGTGAGTAAACTCTAACTTATTTTCACAAAAATCTGGTTGCATGACTTGAAGCTCGATGATAAATATGTTTGCATGTTGTTGAACTAAGTATACTTGTTTCAAATCTGCTTGCATGTGAATGAAATATCAAAATGTTTCTCTGTTTTGAAAATGTGCAGAGTACAGGTAGGGAAAGAAAATTCATTTTCTTTGGTTTGATCCTTATTGGGCTATGATTCTTTAACAAAATATGTTTGTTAAGTTTAAACCAAAATTTGAAAATATTTCTAAGTTTAAAAGAAAAAAAAAATCAAAGCCTGTAACTCTGTCCATTGCACTGTTGATATTGAGTTGCACTGTCCAATTCAATTCACTATTGCATATATTTTGATTTCATTGTTATGTTGCAGTCATTAATTTATGCTGTCCAGTTGAGTTCGGCACTCGCGTTGTCGTTGCTTGACTGTTTAGGTTCTTGGCTATTTGCTTATTTCAACTGCGGTTTCATTTTTGAAAAAAAAACACTATATTTTAAATTATCGCACTTGCTCGATCCATTTCAGATGCACTTTAATATGCTTTAGGCTGCATAGCCTGTTCATTGGTGTTAGGCATTTGTATTTGTAGTCGGCACTGCGACCTTTGTTTGCATATCGAGTTATTTGACTGAGGCATCATGTATTGCCATTCACTTAAATTCACTGTTGGTTCATACCTTTACATTGACTGTTGATTGACATATTCGGTTCATTTGAGCAGCAGTTTCATTTGCAGTTTGTAATTTGTATATATTGGGTACACTATATATATGTATGTATGTATATATGTATCCATTCATGTGTTTGGGTTTTGCCTCCATATGTTTGGTATTTTGCTTCATTAGTCTGGTTGCATGCCGTTACTGTTATGTGTACATTCTCCCTGTTGCACACCTGTGCATTCCACAGTGTTGTTTCATTTAGTCTGGTTCATGTAGCCTCTGTGTTTTGTTGTTGTGTTGCTCTTCATTTGTCTTGTACATTTTGGGTTGCCAGATCATGTGCACTGATATCTGTAGTGTAGTTTGGTTCTGGCCATTCTTTGTTTCAGTGCAGATTCATGTAATAATCTGGTCATTGATGTTGTAACATTTATACACGACTTTGGTTTTGCTTGCTGATCCAGTTTCAGCTTGAATGGTTGTCACTATTATGTTGTAGTCACTATTTTACTGATTCCTTGCTTAGTTGGAAATCTGGTTATTTCTAGTTGCATTCATGAACAGTCTGCTACATTTTTTTTCTACTGGTGCATGCATCTGTACTTGTGATGCATTGCATTGGATTGGATTTGTGTCGATTGTTGCTTCGTGTTACTGCGGCTTCATTGAGTTGTTTGGCAGATGTGTCGAGTCATGTTATTAGTGACGTGACCACTGCCTTTATTTATTTGTTGCACTGTTTCATCATGTCACTGCCATGTGCATTTGGATTGATTTTCGAAATACACTTGTGTTGAATCCGATGACTCGGGTTTGATCTTGTGTTTGTTTATAAATTTTCATTGGATGCATCATCACTGTGGTGGCAAGGCAGTGCACGCAAGCGTGCAACTGCAGCCACGTAGTATCGACACTTTGAATCGATATTTGAACCTTCATTGGTTTTGGTTCGTTGACTTTTTGAGTATATCGTCACGATAGTGGCAAGGCAGTGCACGCGAGCGTGAACTGCAGCCACACGATATAGATTTTTATTGATATCCTATTTTGTTTTGATTTATGATTTTTTGCATATTTCATTACGGTAGTGGCGAGGCAGTGCACGCAAGCGTGAACTGCAGCCACGGAGTTGACAAGTTGATGTGGCGAGGCCGTACGCGAGTGCGTGTACTGCAGCCCTACCAAATTTAATGTTTTAAATTGATGTTATCTTTTGATGAAAATTATTTAATGTTGCCAATTCAATATCTTTTGAATCGATTTTGATGATTTGGTTGTAAATTGCCGTTTAGGCAAAATCTTGATTGTTTTCTAAATTATCTTCATCAATAATCCCTTCATCTATCTCATTGATAATCTGAATCTACTGAATTGTTGTTTAACACTGTTAAGTGTTATATTTTACCGTTATCCGATTTCTTGTTAAAGGATCGGATAGGTAAAATATATTTGACTGTCATCTAATTGTTGATTATTATTGCCTCTATGCACTAATAACTGAGTTTGAATTAGAATGACCTGTGTATTATTTTCTTTTGAATGTAATACTCGGGTCAGACCGAGTATTTTTGCAGCTTGGAGTTTTTCTCGCAGCGAAGTTAGAGAGAGGGGGATTAAAAGCTTTACTTCAGTTTTCAGGATTTTTCTTGTACTTAATGAAATCAAATTGTTCCGCTGTATAAAATTTAATGCATTGTACAAACTCTGTATATAAAAGAAAAATTCATTTATGAACAATATTATGTTATTCTGTGATTCTGTGGCTGATTCTATTTAAACTCTATAAACTGACTAACAATCCGTCATTTTGAACGTTTCCAGTTGGTTTAATTACCGACTAGAGGCGGTCAGAGCGGCGGGTCGTTACAGCAACCATGGTTCTCTTCTTTGGCTTCGGACATTCATTGCTTTTATGACCCAACTCTTGACAATTGTAACATTTGAAACCACTGCTAACCTTTGCCTTCTCACCCTCCTTCACTACTGGCTTATTGACAAGTTTAGAAACATTAGAACTCCCACTAACACCCTTCGCTTGATTATTGGAATTAGTAAACACACCACCTCCACGCCTTCCTTGCTTCTCCCAAGCCAACGCTTTCTGATGTGCCTCCGCTACAGATCTAGGATCAAACATATTAACCATATCCTGGATCTGCATTCTCAATCCCCCAATGAATCTAGCAGTTAGTTGTTCTTCTGTTTCCATAATATCATTTCTGGCAATGAGTTGGTAAAATTCATCAGCATAATGACTAACAGACTTCGTCCCTTGCCTTAGATTCTGCAACCTCTGGTACATAAGTGATTGATAGTTGTATGGTAAGAATGTAGCTCGCATCAACTTCTTCATCTTCTCCCATGATTCAATCTTTGACCTTCCCATTCTCTCTCTCGTAAGTTTAGTTTGCTGCCACCATGCCAAAGCTCTTCCCCTCAGCCTTGTAGCAACTAACTTCACCCTTCGATTCTCCGGAACCTCCTTGAAATCAAAGATTTCCTCCACATTAGACAACCAATCTAAAAATTCCTCAGCTACCATTCCGCCTTTAAACTCCGGAATTTCCATCTTCATTCCCGATTCCCAACGTCGATCATCATCAATAACCCTATACTGATGTTGTCTCTGATCTCGGTCTTTGAAATGAATACTTCCCCTCTCACCATCAAACTCCTCATCAAAGTCTGATGCATATCGTTGCCTTTCACGCCCCCCAACATCTCTACCACCACTCCTACTACCAACATCCCGTCTATCATGATCATCAACATTCCTCCTACTTCGATTGTCAACACTTCTAGGCTCTTAACTTTCTCTCCTCTCCCGTTCTGAATGTGATGACACTCTACTACCCCCATGGATAGATTCAGGCGAATTTCTTCTTCTACTTTGATTCATATCAATCATAAGCTTCTCCAACCTACCGATGCCTTCATCAATCTTCTCATGCATACGTTGTTCCATTTGATCGGCTTCTTCTCTTCGATACAAAGCTTCAATATTTTGATGGCGGTTAGCTCTCCTTGGCGGCATGATTGAACTTCACAAAATTTCAACAAATCGATACCAAAGTGATACTTCACAAGCAAATCACGGCTTCACAAGCTTCTACACAACTTCACAAGGCTCGGCCTTAACTCCTTAGCTCGAAACAAGCTTCCAATGATCCTCCCTAGGCTCAGCTACTTCACTAGTATACACGGCCTACGTCAAATTCAAACACTTTCAACACTTTGATCCAAAATGGAATGGATCGAAATTTCTCCCTCTTGTTGCAACTTCAATATGAACACGATGAACAACTTCAAACTTCAACACTTGGCTCCAAGACTCGATTTAGCTATGATTGGCTAAAACAAGCTCTGATACCAAACTGACGCAGCGGATAATTCGAAACAAACTTCAATCGATGGAATGTAGCAATGGTGAGTTGAGAATACTGCAAGGCCCAAATCCGTTGATCCAAAGATGCCGGATTCTAGCTATCTTCGTCTCGTTGATCGCGCACGATACCGAGAAAACAAAGATCCACGATTCTTCGTACGTTGATCTAGCGCACTAGATTCCGTGAATCGGCTTCAACAAACATGGATTCGAGCGCACTCGAATGACGTAAGTGGAGATAGGAGATTACACTCAACTACCAATTAGAGAAGAAAGCACAAAGCAATCAACAAGAAATTTTATTTCCTAAATCAACCACCTAAAAATGTACAACACACGCGTATTTAGAGAAGTTTACAACCCTGGTCCTTGAGTCGTTTGCGACTTACGACTCATCGAGTCGGCACCGATTCATCCCTAAGCACGACCCAACTCCTAAAGGCACAACCTGGACAGCTGTGACTCACCAACACACGGCTTAAATGACTCAACTTCAACGCTTTAAGACTCAAGGAAATGCAACAGACAGCGACTCACGACTTATATTACAACACACACATACACGACCCCAAAATGATACGACTTAAGAAAGTACGTGACATACGACTCAACACAAATTTACATACATGACCGACTCAAGACTTCACCGACTCAACATAGTTCCAACGACTCAAGCTCCCAAGCTTACAGCTTCCGCGACTCAAGCTTCCAAGTTTCTTGCGGCATATCCCTTCAACCGAGTCAACTACGAATGACTCATCTAGGTCGTAACCCGTCCCCGCCTTATGGTCTTCAATTACTGGAATCCCTCTTTGTTTCTTGATGAGTCGTGGACGACTCATGGCCATGCATTTAGGTCGTGTACGACTCACCAATCCAGAACTATTTAAACTCCCAAAGAGTCGTAACTCTTCTCCTTCTAATCTGTTAGGTTGAAGACGACTCAAAGTCTCTTCATTAACTCGTAGCTCCTTCTCTCGAGACTCCACAGGTCGTGTACGACTCATGCCAATAGCTTGCAAATTTGCATCCCTGGTCTGAGCTGCATCATAAGGGATAATTAATCAAGGGTGATTAATTAAGGTGATTAATTTGTGGATAATTATTTAATTGATTGGTAATCAATTAAGGGTTAAGAAAGCAAGATTTAAAATGAGGAAGTAATTAATTTAATTCATTTTAAATTAATTATAGATTGTGTGATTATAGATCTATTCTTATGAATGGATGATATGGTTTACCCTGAATGGTTTAAATCTCAGACATGAGACCTGAATGGTTTACCCTGAACGGTTTTGATTGTATTACCCACTTTGTTGGCTAGTAGCTGAAATTTAATAATGTAACAATTTCGGCTATTTCATATTTATTTGAAAACCCTAGACACTATTATAATATCATCGGATTTCCTATCAAATGTTTTGGTTAGCGTAAGGTAAAAACTTTTCCATGTTTATGTGTGGGAAGTCTTACGTGATACCTTTCTTTTCAAAGGTTTTCAAAGTTAAGCAACTTTAACCTGTTACTCACACCAGACCCATGTCTGACCCGGAGTTTATTTTTGTTTTTCATAAACTCTTGGGTACTCAAATTTTTACGAGTAGCCAAGGGATTAAGGTTAGGATTCAGATTAGCTTTGACGAATTGTGGAGGAGCAATGGAGTAGGAGGCTTCTGCGTGTAGATATATAGTTTTCCGCTGTGTGTTTTCTCTGAGTTTTTCTTGTACTGGTTGAGTTGTAATAACTAGACAGGTGTTTATAACTGTCTAGTATGTGTTGTATTACCTGTGTACTCTGATAGTGTTTGTAAACTATGTAAATATTTCATGTTATTAATATAATTTATTCGTTCCGCTGTTTAAATTCTGATGTGTTGTTTTCTTCTTCTTCTCTTTCTTTCTATTCTCTATCCCTTTCTTTCTTATTAGCGATGCGATTTCCTGGAGTTTGGAAGTTGGGTTGTTACAGTGGTATCAGAGCATTAGGTTGAGTGAATACCTAGGCTCTGGAGTGGTGTCTATCTTGAGAGAGCGTATTTGTAGTTTTGATATATATATATATATATATATATATATTTATTATTTCTACCTATCTGTTGGGTTACCCGTTCAGGTTTTCCAACATAAGTTATAAAGGTAGATAAGGTAGTGGTGTGTGTAACACGATTACTACCATTGGTTGGAGTTTGAATGTTTGAGGTTGGAAGTGTATTTGTCGAGACTGTAGACCTAATACCGTCTCGAGTGAGTTGTGCAGTGGTGTAGAGATTTCATCGATCTCTGAAGGAAACCTGTTAAGGTTCAGAGTCTATCTTTGAAGATGGATGAGTAGAGTTTGAATTAGTTGGTTGGCAGAAGTGTGTGATGGTATTTTGATACCTCAGGCAGTAGTAGCTGCATGTTGAGATGCGGTGACTATGGATATTTCCGAAGATGTTTTCTTTGGAACAAGTTAGGAAGTGTGTCTACTTCGGTGTTGTGGTTGGGTTCAAAAGGATGTGGTGGTTGGCTTTGAGGTCCGAGTTTCTCGAAGAACTTCAGCTAAGGAAGTCTTTGGCATTGGTGTCAGCAGTGCAACTCGGAGTGTCTTTGTTGGCAGAAGTTGACTGGCTGAGTAGTTTCTGAAGAAGGAGTTCAGAAGCAGCAGAGTGGACCCAATACTTTATTGGATTAGCTAATTAAGAGTAAGCTGTTCTGTTTGGTAAAGAGAGAACAGTTTTGTTTGGGAATTGGTCTATATTGATCGCAAAAGTGATTTGCGATAGTTTGAGTATTCTTTTGAGGTATTGAAGAATTTTTGATTGTCTTCTGAGAAGTCGGAGGTTTGTCCACTTCTGAAGATTGAGTTTTCTTATCGACCGGATTCCAAGAGTGCTACCGATGGATCAGATAGTAGAAGAATGATTCCTTGAGATAGGGTTTGGTGAAGTAGCTTGGATTTTGGTGAAATTTCTAAGTTTTCTTGGATATGTTGAGCCATATTTCTGGGAAGTGATGTCCAGTTTGTGCTCATCAGCAGTGTCTTCTGTGCCAGTTCAGAGTTGTGCAGCGGAAGCAGATTGAGAGTATTTCTGTTTTGTCTTTTCTGGATAGAAGAAGTGAGATTGTTCTCCTGATGTTTGTAGAGTGGAGTTGGTGATCTTAGTCTTGGTTGATCTTGAGGAGATCGTTGTGTTGGGTTATTTTTGGTTCTGTTTGTTTCTGGAGGCATCAGCCAAGGTTAAGCTGATCAGTTTGGATATAGGCAGCCCATGATCATCCGAAGAGTTTTATGGATTAGAGACGAAGGAATTTGGATTCCGGAGTCGGAGATTTATTTTGGATCTCTTCTGTGTTTTGGTTGGATTGGTGTTTGGTTTTCAAGAATTGAATTGCCAGTTTGGATAACTAGGATTCGATGAAATTCACGTATCTCTGAGGGAGTACGTGTATGAGTTATCTCTGGAAATGGAACTAGCTGTTCAAGAAGGTTTGGTTGTTGAGTCAGACTCATTTGTAGTCTGATATCTTGTCTAGTTCTGTAGATCTAGATGAGTAGAAGCTCTGTAGCTACGTAGTTTAGATTGTTTGTATTTTGTAGGGCAAGTATCCCGGTATATATATATACTTGGGGAAACTCGTGGGAATTCATCCAGAATTTTATCTGGATAATTAAATTTGTTTGATTTGATAAATTGGTTGCTATGGTTGTTAGCATATGATTGATATATGCTTGTGTTTAAATTTAAAATCTTAAATGATATTATTAAATTACCTTTGCTTTTAAATTTCAGGGACGAAATTCTTTTAAGGGGGAAGGAATGTGATATCCCGGAGATTTTAGCAATATCAATTTAATAATCTATATTTAAAATTAAATTGATTTGACAAAATTTTAATAAAAATTTACTTGATTTAATAATCCAATTAAATGTTTAATTGGTGAATTTTATCTTTTTAAAAGCTAATAATTGTTTTCCCATTTATAATGTATGTATATATATTTTTATATATATTGTGAATGGATAAGTTTGATTTGAAGTTAAATGAACAAATAAAATCTTGTTTCTAAAATTCTAATATTCATTTTGATAATTTGAAGATTATTATTTTATTTAATAAATAACTAATTGGTTTAAAATACTTAAAGAAATTGTTTTAAATTATATTTTAAACATAGTTTAAATTTTTATAAGATAAACAAAGTTTATTTTATATCTTTTTAAATATAGCTTAATAATTATAAGTTGGAATTTATATGAAAATTTAAGATACTTTTTATATATTAAACATTAATTCTTTTAATTAAGATAAATAAGGCAAGTAATTTACGATTTCTTTTATAAATGATTTAAAATTGATAAATGAGTTATTTTCAAATAATAAATGTATAAATATAAATATAGATAAGATTTTTAAAAGACAATGTTATTATTTTAAAAATAAAATAGGTTGATAAATTAGTTTTAAGTGGAATTTTAATGTATAAATAACATTTGAATTTGATTTAATTTTGAAATTCAAATTAATAAATATATGTAGATCTTTTAAATAAGTTTTCACTTTTATGTAAATTGTTTTACTTCATCTAAAAAGAAATACATATCCATTCATTTATGAAAACTACTTTATATGTATTTAATAAAGAAAAGAGGATTTTATTTATCTTTAAATTAAATAAAAATAAGTAACATGTGTATAAAACAAATGTTAACATTTTAAGCAATTAATGAGACAAGTGTAAACAATTAATCTACTTAATTTGACAAGTGTTTGTTCTTTTTACAAGTGTCTTTTATTTTTATTCTTCTTTATATTTTTAATAAATCATTTTTATCTTATATAAGCATGTTTCTTCACACTCATTTTTTTTCTAATGTTCATTTTTTTTCAAAAGTTAAGAAAAAATTTTCAGCTAAAAACAAATCTGTAACTATATTCCTCAAAATTTAAATCATGTTCAAAATCTGGATTTTCAAATGCAATGCAACCCTTCCTCAAATTCAAAAATCTGGAAATCAAAAGCTCATGTCTGCATTTTGTTTAAACCCTGTAAACCTTTTGTCTCACCTCTCTAACCAAATCCACATCCTACAATTTGTTTTCAAAATCAAACCTGAAATTCATTTCCTTGAATCTGAGAATCAAATGAAAAGCCTGCAACCTGCAATTCCACTTAAAAAGAAAATTTAAAGCTTCTGCATTTCTTTAAAATTTGGGAATCAAGCTTAATGTAAAGCCTGCATTTTCCTCTCCTTCAACCTATTCAAGCCATCACAGCATATAACTGCAAATTAAAGCTTTTTCAATTTAAAGATTCAAATACATTGGAACTTTGGACCTGCATGCAAGTTATATCAAGCTTCAGCAACTAATTTATAATCAAAGAAGTAAAAGTTTTTTTCTGGAAGGTCTATGCTATGTTCATGATATAACAGGTGAATAACAATTTTTTTTTAAAATATAAGTACAAATTGGTTGCTTAAATAAGTATGCTCTGAATATGATTAGCTGATTGCATGTTGAGTAGTATGCTTGTGTGTATGATTGTAAATGCAGTATTATATATATGCATATGAATGTTTGAATGTACGAATATAGATGATTGTTATGCTCATACAGTTTTCTTTAGGTTCATAATTTAGTAAATGATTCAATTTCTATTGAATCAATCTGTAATAATACATGAGACCTAAACAATGTATGCTTATATTGTATGTATAAATTATAATTAAGATTTGTTCATGAAGAAAAGAAAAAAAAAGAAAAAAAATATACCTGTAGTTTCTGGAAACAGGTAATAGCAAAGTAAACCGGAATCTAACAAAAGAAAGATGATTTATTCTTAGTTTCAGGTGTTTGAATTGAAAGTTGAAACTAAATTGTGATTTTTAAAAACCAAATTTCAATTTTTAGTGTTGAAATTATGTGCATTGATGTTGTCTTCTGGGAAATGAAAAGGGGAAAAGTTTTTATAACCTAGTTATGGGTATGCTCTGGAATTTGATCGGCATTGAGCCTCTGTTTGTTCGAGTTCTCTGGTACGCTGGGTAAAGGAAACTAGGGGATGGACGAAGTCTTGGCCGAAGTTTTAGCATCTCCGATGGCCGGAGAAGAGAGGTTGAGGGTTTTCCAAGTTTTGGGGGTTTGAAGCTTATAACTGTTGACAAGTTTGGTTTAGGGATACTCGATTTCGTTTTCGAGTGAATTGGGTGGTTTTGATGTTAGCAAGGTGATGCAGGGATTAACGTCAACATGATTGTTGACTGGGTGGTGGCCGGAGGTGGCCAAGGCCACCGTGCATATGCACGGTGAAGAATGGTGGATCAGGTGTTTTGATTTGGAGGTTGCTGTGTTTTGACTCGAGATTTACTCGAGTAAGTTGAGTTTTTGCTCGGAGTAGTTAGGTTTACGAGTCGAAGTAAATGAAAGGGGTCTCGGGTATCCCCTGTTATTACAGGTTTCACTGAAACCTGTATATATTTCAATTCAGAATTGATTTTAAAATCTTAATGCAGGGTTTTGAAAACAGAATTTAAATCAAATTTAAAATTTGAATTTCAAATGAGATTTGAATCCAGGTTTGAAATTTAAATTTAAACTTTGAAACAAAATGTTTAAACAACTTCAAAGAGTTTAAATATTTTAATTTGGGATAAAACCTTAAATTTTAAGTAGAGATTTAAACATAAGTTTAAATCTGGAATCAAACTTTAATTTGAAAACAATGTTTGAAATAAAGGAAGTTGTTAAATTAAATTGTTTAAAAACAACTTTGAATGTTAAAGTTAATTTAAATTATGCTTTGTATTTTAAAATGAATTTGGGTTTTTAAACTTCTTTTATAAAATAAGAAAATCATTAGCATAAGTTTTTAAAGGGTTTAAAAATGTTTTTAAAACTTTGTTTAAGTTAAGTCTGATTTGTTTTTAAATTTAAAATTTAAAATGTAATTTGAAAACAATTTAAAGTTAAATTGTTTTAAATTACTTTATTAATGATAAAGTAATCATGAATAGAAATCTTTTATTTTTAAAATAAATTTAAGATTTAATGATCTTTGTTTCATTAAAATTAGTAATTTAAGTAATTTGATTGATTAATTTGTTTAATTAATTAAAGATTTGAAATAAATTAGTTAAGGTTAATTAAATTTGTAATTAATATTAATTAATTTAAGTTAATTATTTAAGAAAGATAATTAAGAATTTGTTAATAAGTTAATGAAGGTCATTAACTTGTGATTATTTATTAATTAATTAATGTAATTAATTTTGATAATTAATTGGATTAATTAATTTAAATAATCAATTATGAAACTTAATTAAGTATGATTATTTTATGGAAATAATTAAAGATATTAATTACTCTTTATAATTAATTTATTAATTGGATTAGTTTAAATTAATTAATTAAGTTTAATTGATTTAGAATAATCTTTAGGTGAGTTGATAAATAATCAATGGTGGTTAATTACTTAAAGAAGTAATTAAGATAAGTAAATTACTGAAGATAATTGATTGAAGTATGCTATTTTGGGATTAATTACTTTGTGTAATTAATGTGAAGATAATTTCTTTATGAAGTGATTAATAATTAATTACTTAATATAATTAATTTAAGCATTTATTAATTAAGTTATTTGAACAATTAAGTAATGTAATTAATTAAGAGTGATTAATTACTAATGAGATTAATCAAGATTGATTAATAAATATAATTAATTATTAAATGTAATTAATTTAGAAGTAATTAAGGAAGTACTTAAGGGTAGTTAATTACTAAATGTAATTAATCAAGAATGATCAATAATTGTGATTTAATTAAAGGTTAATTACTTAATGTAATTAATTTAAATAAGTAATTATTTTAAATTTAATTTAGGATCATTAATTAATATGACTAATGATGTAATTAAGGATTAATTAATTAGGATTAAATAAATCAATGATAAGTGATTAAGGAAGTAATTAATTAATGTAATTAATTAAGCATTAATATAATTAATTAATTTATGAAGTAATTAAAGGTTAATTACTGATTTTGGTTAAGGATAATTAATTTGTAAAAGATAATTACTTAAATGTAATTAAGGGACAATTAATCAAGGGTGATTAATTAAGGTGATTAATTTGAGGATAATTATTTAATTGATTGGTAATCAATTAAGGGTTAAGAAAGCAAGATTTAAAATGAGGAAGTAATTAATTTAATTCATTTTAAATTAATTATAGATTGTGTGATTATAGATCTATGCTTATGAATGGATGATATGGTTTACCCTGAATGGTTTGAATCTCAGACATGAGATAAATAGTGTTATGTGTTATGGATGCATTGGTTGCAT
The DNA here is from genome assembly GCA_030765085.1 of Allium cepa. Lineage (NCBI taxonomy): Eukaryota > Viridiplantae > Streptophyta > Magnoliopsida > Asparagales > Amaryllidaceae > Allium > Allium cepa. The sequence continues at coordinate 757,154,004 of CM060937.1, read as the reverse complement.
TGCGATGATGATAAGTATCTATTTGTGATGATAATATAGATTATCAAATTGTGATGATTACCTGTCTATGATAATATTGATTATCTATTATGATGATATGAATTATCTATCTGTGTGTATATGGATAATTAGATTGAATTGTTTTAAACTTAAAATAACTTGGACCTAAAAGACACGCTTTGGATTTTGATGAGACCGGGATCGGGTTTCCATATTTGGATATCCGAAAACCACATCGATTCCGATTAACATTAGGTCGTGAATCTAAGTGGAGCAAGTGAAGACTCGAGGTGTAAGGGCTATACGTCAGTATAACTCTGTGGGTGATTCCGTAATGAGTTTGACGGAATAGTACTTATAGGGTTGAGATGGAGTTCTAGAGTGCAAGGGTTATCATCGTTAACTCTGTGGGTGATTCCGAAATGAGTGTAACGAGATAATGCCTTCGGTTTCGTTCGAACCCGGAACGAACTTGTATGGATTGAATGCTTTCAGAACATCGTCAGGTGAACGATGAGCATTCTAAGATTTGATGTCCTATAAAGGTAATCGTAGCCTCAAGCCTCATCAACCGGGAATGGCTAAAACAGGGGAGGTGCAGCAAGGCTTCGTGGGTAGCCCCCACTGGAGAGCAAGATTTACCCCTGTCTAGAGGTCCCTTTTATACGGCTGTGTGGGCGGTTGATTCGCGACAACTGCCGGGGTTGTCTTGTTCGGAACTGTTCAGTAAGGAATGGGTCCGGCCTTGTGTTGCAGGGGAGTGGGAGTACTCCTTGGTACGGTGATCTAGGCCACGTGCTGTGACGGGCGGTACCCTAGTAGCCCTGCCATTGTATGGAATCCAAAATCCAATAGGTGCCAACGGTTTTGATTGTATTACCCACTTTTGTGGCTAGTAGCTGGAATTTAATAATGTAACAACTTCGGCTATTTCATATTTATTTGAAAACCCTAGACACTATTATAATATCATCGGATTTCCTATCAAATGTTTTGGTTAGCGTAAGGTAAAAACTTTTCCATGTTTATGTGTAGGAAGTCTTACGTGATACCTTTCTTTTCAAAGGTTTTCAAAGTTAAGCAACTTTATCCTGTTACTCACATCAGACCCATGTCTGACCTGGAGTTTGTTTTTGTTTTTCATAAACTCTTGGGTACTCAAATTTTTACGAGTAGCCAAGGGATTCAGGTTGGGATTCAGATTAGCTTTGACGAATTGTGGAGGAGCAATGGAGCAGGAGGCTTCTGCGTGTAGATATATAGTTTTCCGCTGTGTGTTTTCTCTGAGTTGTTTCTTGTACTGGTTGAGTTGTAATAACTAGACAGGTGTTTATAACTGTCTAGTATGTGTTGTATTACCTGTGTACTCTGATAGTGTTTGTAAACTATGTAAATATTTCATGTTATTAATATAATTTATTCGTTCCTCTGTTTAGATTCTGATGTGTTGTTTTCTTCTTCTTCTCTTTCTTTCTATTCTCTATCCCTTTCTTTCTTATTAGCGATGCGATTTCCTGGAGTTTGGAAGTTGGGTCGTTACAGAATGGGTTACATAGAAATCATACCAAATCTGTAAGAAAGAAAAACCAATTGTTATCACAGTTCCTCCTTTCTTTTTTTGTACAGACTTTAAATTAAATATGCATGATTTTATATGTAAAACGTTTGGGAAAAAAACCAAATAAATCATTTTGCAAACCTAAAAGGAATCAGGCATAAACTGTGACGACCGCCCATGACTCCCGCACGGAAACAAGGGAATAGTGCGCTGAAAGTGTGCCAGGCAGCCATGAGTGACCGTCAAGGGTAAAATATACATCGCAGACTCTATCGTAAAACTCACAGCGCATGGATAAAATACAATAGAGAAATATAATACAGTGAAGCTCCCATAGAACAGAATATCATCATCTAATCATAATAGCTTTATACAAACATATGAATCATCCATACATCAAAGCCTCACTACATAACACTCAAACAAATACAGCAGCGGAACACCCAGTACATATAATAGGAAATAATATGCAAAAGCCTCCTGCTCGTCTTCGTCATCATCAGCGTAGATCTCCAAGAACAGCGCCTGTCACCTGCTACCTAGTCTGCCCATCCCAACATGGATGAACAGCCCAAGGTAATAAGAAGAGACATAAAACCTTGAGTCAGACAAAGTCTTAGTGAGCAGTAAATCAACCATCAAACATACCAAAAGAGCATAAGGGATAAAAGGAATAGGAACCAAACCATCCCACTCCGCCTCTTTCTACAGTGATAGCCCCCAGACACACATTAAGGAGAAGCAAGCATAACATAGCAAGCAATTAAGTAAAGCAATAATCACTCGAGTCAAGGTCGATGTTTTCCAAATACAAACCCCCAAGGCCTAAACCAAGATCAGATAAGCACCCGGAAAACATCGCTCTTGAGACCGAATGATGATACAACCAAACGTCCAAACATCCATGACTCTGGCTATCACTGTTATCATTGCCTTGATTTCACTGTTAGTTGAATGACCACTTGTCAAGGGCTAATGGTAACCCCCGGTTCTAGACATAACTCCACACGTCGTCACAGCCCGTGCCTAGGAATTTTCGCAACTACCCAGAGTACTAGCACGTCGTCGCAGCCCGTGCTTGGAACGTCATCACAGCCCGTTCCAACGTACTCTTGCTTTGAGCATGCTAGAACCTTCAACAACGATGAGATCTCAGCCTCCTAGTCATCCTCCTTGACGACTATTTTCATACTAGCTCAAGCGCCTCTCGAGCTAAACATTATCAACCAACTCGCATCGCATCATCGAGTTATCAACATGCTTGGGATGATCCCTTCTGGATTAAACCAAGGCTATATCACATCATGCTTCGCTTTATCGCATCATAGCAAAGTCTCATCTCAACATCATGGCTTGCCTCATCGCATCATGGCAAAGTCCCATCTCAACATCATGGCTTGCCTCATCGCATCATGGCAAAGTCCCATCTCAACATCATCCAATCCATACATATGAGCTTCAACATCCACTTCATATGCCACAAGCAGCTTTCACCATTCAAGAGCCTTTCCACTTAGCTTTTGAATCATCTTCGACCAACTTGATCAAATCAAGCTATATATAAACTAATCAATCAAATCAAACATTAATCCAAGCAATCAATCATTCAAACAAGATCTAAATAAACAATTACAATGATAATGGCAATTTCGTAAATAAATGAGCATAGATCTAACATACATGAATCATGGGTTTTTAGCATAGATCTAACAAATATAAATCATGGGTTTTGTCTCTTCAACTTGATAAATGAACTTGTATAAGTAAACATCTTCATAAGTAATGGATCTACACTTGGATCTAAAGAAATATGCATAAAATCACTATCTACAACACTTCAACAAACCACCAATCCAATACACTCCTTTGGGTCCGCATGAGAGATAACCACCACTCACCGAATCACCCAAACACTTCAAAAACTAATCACTTCAGATCTGGACAGCAAGGATTCAAGCTTGATTCGTCGAAATCTTGCTTGAAACGATGGAATCTAGCTTCGTTGGATGAAGATCTTCAACTTTGACTCTTGGATCTTCGATCTTGGATGGACGTTGGAACTAGATTAGAGTGGAGAAAAGAAGATGAAGAAATGTTGTAGTCGAGCTCTCAAAATGGCAGCACTTCGTTGCTTCAAAATCCGGTGCCAAAAAGTGAAGAAATGGTCACGTATTTATAGGCTGGTCGCCCCCTAACTCGGTCAGGTCTTAACTCGCTCGGAGTTAACTCGCTTGGTCTTAGGTCGTTGCCGACCTAAGAATCTCCCCGACCTAACTTAGGTCGCTGCCGACCTAACTCACCCCACACAAGGCCTATTCAACGACCTAAACAAAAACGCGGGTTAACTAAGCCGCTTACACGATCTAACGGTCCCAAAGCTACGCGACTTAACACTAAGTCACTCAAGCGACTTAATACACTGGGTTTTCACGACCTAAAACATAACGAGCTATCTACTCTACGACCTAACTAAGTCGCTAACGACTTACGACTTAGAAGGACCACTCGACCTAGCTTCCTTAACTCGGTCAGAACTACTAAGTCGCTAACTCGTTCACCACCAACTCGCTAACCCGGTATCTTCCTTAGGTCGCTCCAAAACCCCTCCGACCTAACAACCATACGACCTAACCCCTTAGGTCGTTAACTCCACTATCTCCTAACTCGCTAGCTATGCTAACTCGCTAACAACCTTAACTCGTAACCCGCCCACTTCTTAACCCATTAACTCTTAGGTCGGCCAGGTCCTACGAGTCGTTAACTCGGCAACTATCTTAACTCGGTCAAGCTCTATAGGTCGGTCACTTCCTTATGTCGTCTACGAGTTAGCCTCTACTCGAGTTAACTTCTCCATACAGTCTAACCTCCACACGACTTAGGCTAAGGACGACTTAAACAACACTAACGACCTAGAAATTCTACAATATATCGACACGTAAAATACGGGTCGTTACATTCTCTCCCCCTTAGGAATTTCGCCCCCGAAATTCCAAGCAAACAACAGCAACCAAAACTATTCCGCATGCCTACCATCCATAGCAATCAACAAACCATGCATCCAATTTTAGCCTAGCATGCAGAATTCTAAGATTAGAACAAGCTACAAATTCATGAGATGTCACGACACCTTAGGGCCATACCTTGAAGAGTTCAGATGAGCTGCCTTCATCCTCTCTTCCTCCTCCCACGTACAGTCGTTAACATCATCACTCCATTGTATCTTGAGCAACGTAATCGTCTTCCTCCTAAGCTGTTTCGTGTCGGTTTCAACAACACGAAGCGGCTTATGAGGTCTCGTAACCACCGGATCAACCTCCAAGTCTTCACAGCTATCAGCAGAAACCACCATATTTGAGTCGTGCACATACTTCCGTAGATAAGATACATGAAAAACATTGTGCACACCCGCCATCTTTTCCGGTAACTCCAATCTATAAGCGAGCTTTCCAATTCGCTCGATAATCGGGAATGGTCCAACAAATCTCGGAGTCAATTTTCCTTTCTTCCCGAATCTAATAACATTCTTCAATGGTGAAATCTTCACAAAAACCATATCTCCTACGTCGAACTCCAGATCCTTTCGACGTTTATCTGCATAACTTTTCTGCCGATCCTGAGCTGCCTTCATTCGTTGCCGAATGATCTCTATGAAATCCGTAGTCTGACGAATCATTTCTGGCCCAAGTATCAGTTTTTCTCCAGCTTCCAACCAACATGTCGGAGAGTTACACGGTCTTCCATACAGTGCCTCATATGGTGCCATACCAATACTTGACTGGTAACTGTTATTATATGCAAATTCCACCAAATGAAGGTGATCTTCCCATGATCCTCCGAAATCCAAGACACATGCTCTCAAGAGATCGTCCAAAACTCGGTTGACTCTCTCAGTCTGACCATCTGTTTGGGGATGATAAGCTGTACTCAAACACAACTCGGTTCCCAAAACTTCCTGAAAGCTCTTCCAAAATCCACTAGTGAACAATGGATCTCGATCGCTCACTATACTCTTCGGAATACCATGGAATCGAACTATCCACTTAACATACAATTCAGCCAACTTTGATGTAGTCCTAGTCGATCGAACAGGAATGAATCTTGCACGCTTGGTCAACCGATCTACTATGACCCAAATCCCTTCATTCCCTGCTCTGGTTCTAGGTAGGCCATCGATAAAATCCATCGACACTTGCTCCCACTTCCATATAGGAACCTCTAATGGCTGAAGTAATCCACTGGGCTTCCTCTGCTCAGCTTTCACCAACTGGCAGTTCATACATTTGGAAATAAAATTTCCAACATCCTTCTTCATACCTTCCCAGTAGTAGGTTCTCTTCATGTCCTGATACATCTTATTTCCACCTAGATGAATCGTCAACTTCGAGTGATGACTTTCCCTCAGAACTTCATCTCTCAATTCGTCGATATCGGGAACAACTAGTCGTCCTTGCTTACGAAGCCAACCCTCTCGATCAACTTCGAATCTTTTATCCTTCTCTAGGTCCAATCCAGATTCCAAATCACGGATAATCTTGACAAGCTTATCGTCTCGCTTTTGGCTCTCGCCAATTCTTTCCACAAGAGTAGGCCTTATCGATAAGTTTGCCAACATCTCAGGTTCCAATTCACATCTAGGCCTGAAATCAAATCCAGCTAAATACTTGAGACTGTTCCATTCCGAAAACATGGCTCCCAATCCTGCATGTCTTCGACTCAACGCATCAGCTACAGCGTTACCCTTTCCCGGAGTATAAGCTATACCAAAATCATATGATGCTAAAAACTCCAACCATCGTTGCTGCCGAAGATTCAAATCCTTTTGGGAGAAAAGATACTTCAACGACTTGTGATCTGTAAACAACTCGAATCGAACTCCCAATAGATAGTGTCTCCACATCTTCAGAGCAAAAACAATCGCTGCTATCCAAATCATGAGTCGGATAATTCCTCTCGTGTGGCTTCAGTTGTCGACTTGCATATGCAACAAATCTATCCTTCTGCATCAGCACTGCCCCAAGTCCAGTACCACATGCATCGGTGTAAACCACCATCTCATCATTCCCACTTGGAATAACCAAAACAGGAGCACTCGTCAGTCGCTCTTTCAGGATTCCAAAGGCTTGCTCACACTTAGCATCCCAACTGAATACCTGATTCTTCTTCGTCAATCCTGTTAACGGTGCAGCTATCTTGGAAAAGTCCTTGATAAACCGACGATAATATCCTGCTAATCCAAGAAAACTTCTCACATCAGATGCATTCTTAGGTCTAACCCAATCCTGGATCGCTGCCACCTTAGCGGGATCAACCGCTATTCCATTTCCAGAAATAGCATGGCCTAAGAATCTCACTTCACTCTTCCAGAAGTGACACTTCGAAAACTTAGCCTTCAGCTGATGTTTCCGTAAGATTTCCAAAACAATACGCAAGTGCGTCTTGTGCTCTTCCTCAGTTCTGGAGTAAATCAAAATATCATCCACGAACACAAGTACAAACTTGTTCAACTGATCTCTGAACACTCTATTCATAAGATCCACAAAATATGTTGGTGCGTTAGTCAATCCAAACGGCATTACCAGCCACTCATAAAAACCGGATGGTGTCCTGAAAGCAGTCTTCGGCACACTATCCTTCGCCACCCTTAACTGGTGAAATCCCGTTGCCAAATCCATCTGAGAAAACACCTTAGCCTCGTGAAGCTGATCAAACAAGTCATCTATTCTTGGCAATGGATACTTGTTCTTCTTAGTCACCTTATTCAGCTCACGATAATCCACACACAACCTCAACGATCCATCCGCTTTGGTTGCGAACACAACTGGTGCACCCCATTCGGACACACTACGCCGAATGAATCCTTTCCGTAAAAGGTCATCAACTTGCACCTTCAACTCTTGCTGTTCCCTAGGCGCCATCCGCCTAAGAGGCATCACAACGGGTCTGGCTCCCTCAACTAGATCAATATGAAACTCGATCTCTCTATGCGGCGGTAACCCTTTGACTTCGTCAAAGACATCCTCGAATCCATTCACGATTGGCACCGATGACAGTCCATCCCGTGGAACAACCAGCGAATACATGAAGCTCATGAAGACGCCTTCTTTATGCATACATCGTATCACAACCTTTCGCCCCTCCACATTCTCGACTGTCACCTCCAATCTCTCACTATCAACCTTTGCCGCATACTTCCTAAGCCAGTCCATACCCAAAATAATTCCGAACCCCGTAAAGTTCAGAACAAAACAATCACAAACAAAAGAGCAATCATGACTCGACACAACTAGACCACAGCATATCATACACAAACATGACGAACCCCCAACTGGATTAGTCACAACCAATGGCCTATCAACAATATCCGGTTCCAAATCTAACCGGCCTACAAGATCATCACAAACAAAAGAATGCGACGCTCCAGTATCAAACAACACTCTAACTGGAACACCACAAATGGAAAGAGTACCTTGAACCACCACACTCTTCCCTTTCTCTTCAGCAGTAAAAGCTTTTGAAAACGAAGGCACGGCTCCCAAAGCATAAGCTTGCACAATTTGCCTGTCCTTCCTCGGTTCTGGACAATCTTTCCTGAAATGCCCTTGCTTGTCACAGTTGTGGCATTTCGCCGGCGCCTTTGGATTCCTACAATCCTTGGAAAGATGGCCCTTCTGCTGGCAATTATAGCAAGTCATTTCGCCCCTCGGCTTCTTCTGGCCATCCTTACCCTTCTGTTGTTGTTGCTTCCTCTTCTTGTTTCCACCCTTCTGTGGCTTAAACCCTTCCTTGGTTACAGCAACAACAGAACTCTCCCTAGGAAACAAACTCTCATGCCTGAGAGCTTTCTCCACAAGCTTCTCAAACGGATCGTCCAGATGATCCACCAACTGTCTTCCAAGATAAGCATCCAAACCGGTCACAAACTTCTCATTCTTCTGATAGGGAGAATCAATATACGATCTGGCATACTTGGACAAAGCTTCAAACTCAGAAACATACTCAAGAACTGGTCTCCCACCTTGCTTGAGCTCCACAAACTTCTTAAACAGAACAGATTTCTGAGCCGTAGAGATGAACTTAGCTTCAAATCTAACTTGGAATTGCTCTCAAGTAATCTCCTCCTCCGGAGTATCAATGGTGATAGAGTTCCACCAATCAGAAGCCCTTCCTTGAAGCTGCCTTGATGCAAGCTTCCTTTTAGTTGCATCATCAACACCCAAGTCACCAAAGATCCTTCTACAAGCATCTATCCATCTCTGGACTTCAATAGTAGATTCTGTCCCCAAGAAAACCTTTCCTCCAAGAGCGGTATAATCCTTGCACAATTTAGCAAAATCCACTGGCTTTGGAGTTTGAACTTGAATTCCAACATCTACCGCTGACCCTGGAGTTGGTATCCTTCTCATGATCGAAGTCATCATCGCTTCGAACATAGCTCCATAATCAGCAACTCCATCAGCAGCACGACCTTCCCTGGCAGATGGTCTCCCTCTTCGACTCATCCTTAATATCTACAAAAAGGAATGATTAGAACACCTTTGAGAAACAACTGCACAAGGAGTTCAAATCCTTCTAAGCTACTATAATATATATATATAGTAATCATCCATCAAAATACAATTACGTCTCTCTTACGTAGTTATGTGAGCGAGCGTTGGCTAAAATCGATTAACCAAAGCTCTGATACCAAATGTGACGACCGCCCATGACTCCCGCACGGAAACAAGGGAATAGTGCGCTGAAAGTGTGCCAGGCAGCCATGAGTGACCGTCAAGGGTAAAATATACATCGCAGACTCTATCGTAAAACTCACAGCGCATGGATAAAATACAACAGAGAAATATAATACAGTGAAGCTCCCATAGAACAGAATATCATCATCTAATCATAATAGCTTTATACAAACATATGAATCATCCACACATCAAAGCCTCACTACATAACACTCAAACAAATACAGCAGCGGAACACCCAGTACATATAATAGGAAATAATATGCAAAAGCCTCCTGCTCGTCTTCGTCATCATCAGCGTAGATTTCCAAGAACAGCGCCTGTCACCTGCTACCTAGTCTGCCCATCCCAACATGGATGAACAGCCCAAGGTAATAAGAGGAGACATAAAACCTTGAGTCATACAAAGTCTTAGTGAGCAGTAAATCAACTATCAAACATACCAAAAGAGCATAAGGGATAAAAGGAATAGGAACTAAACCATCCCACTCCGCCTCTTTCTACAGTGATAGCCCCCAGACACACATTAAGGAGAAGCAAGCATAACATAGCAAGCAATTAAGTAAAGCAATAATCACTCGAGTCAAGGTCGATGTTTTCCAAAAACAAACCCCCAAGGCCTAAACCAAGATCAAATAAGCACCCGGAAAACACCGCTCTTGAGACCGAATGATGATACAACCAAACGTCCAAACATCCATGACTCTGGCTATCACTGTTATCATTGCCTTGATTTCACCGTTAGTTGAATGACCACTTGTCAAGGGCTAATGGTAACCCCCGGTTCTAGACATAACTCCACACGTCGTCGCAACCCGTGCCTAGGAATTTTCGCAACTACCCAGAGTACTAGCACGTCGTCGCAGCCCGTGCTTTGAACGTCGTCGCAGCCCATTCCAACGTACTCTTGCTTTGAGCATGCTAGAACCTTCAACAACGATGAGATCTCAGCCTCCTAGTCATCCTCCTTGACGACTATTTTCATACCAGCTCAAGCGCCTCTCGAGCTAACCATTATCAACCAACTCGCATCGCATCATCGAGTTATCAACATGCTTGGGATGATCCCGTCTGGATTAAACCAAGGCTATCTCACATCATGCTTCGCTTTATCGCATCATAGCAAAGTCTCATCTCAACATCATGGCTTGCCTCATCGCATCATGGCAAAGTCCCATCTCAACATCATGGCTTGCCTCATCGCATCATGGCAAAGTCCCATCTCAACATCATCCAATCCATACATATGAGCTTCAACATCCACTTCATATGCCACAAGCAGCTTTCACCATTCAAGAGCCTTTCCACTTAGCTTTTGAATCATCTTCGACCAACTTGATCAAATCAAGCTATATATAAACTAATCAATCAAATCAAACATTAATCCAAGCAATCAATCATTCAAACAAGATCTAAATAAACAATTACAATGATAATGGCAATTTCGTAAATAAATGAGCATAGATCTAACATACATGAATCATGGGTTTTTAGCATAGATCTAACAAATATAAATCATGGGTTTTGTCTCTTCAACTTGATAAATGAACTTGTATAAGTAAACATCTTCATAAGTAATGGATCTACACTTGGATCTAAAGAAATATGCATAAAATCACTATCTACAACACTTCAACAAACCACCAATCCAATACACTCCTTTGGGTCCGCGTGAGAGATAACCACCACTCACCGAATCACCCAAACACTTCAAAAACTAATCACTTCAGATCTGGACAGCAAGGATTCAAGCTTGATTCGTCGAAATCTTGCTTGAAACGATGGAATCTAGCTTCGTTGGATGAAGATCTTCAACTTTGACTCTTGGATCTTCGATCTTGGATGGACGTTGGAACTAGATTAGAGTGGAGAAAAGAAGATGAAGAAATGTTGTAGTCGAGCTCTCAAAATGGCAGCACTTCGTTGCTTCAAAATCCGGTGCCAAAAAGTGAAGAAATGGTCACGTATTTATAGGCTGGTCGCCCCCTAACTCGGTCAGGTCTTAACTCGCTCGGAGTTAACTCGCTCGGTCTTAGGTCGTTGCCGACCTAAGAATCTCCCCGACCTAACTTAGGTCGCTGCCGATCTAACTCACCCCACACAAGGCCTATTCAACGACCTAAACAAAAACGCGGGTTAACTAAGCCGCTTACACGATCTAACGGTCCCAAAGCTACGCGACTTAACACTAAGTCACTCAAGCGACTTAACATACTGGGTTTTCACGACCTAAAACATAACGAGCTATCTACTCTACGACCTAACTAAGTCGCTAACGACTTACGACTTAGAAGGACCACTCGACCTAGCTTCCTTAACTCGGTCAGAACTACTAAGTCGCTAACCGTTCACCACCAACTCGCTAACCCGGTATCTTCCTTAGGTCGCTCCAAAACCCCTCCGACCTAACAACCATACGACCTAACCCCTTAGGTCGTTAACTCCACTATCTCCTAACTCGCTAGCTATGCTAACTCGCTAACAACCTTAACTCGTAACCCGCCCACTTCTTAACCCATTAACTCTTAGGTCGGCCAGGTCCTATGAGTCGTTAACTCGGCAACTATCTTAACTCGGTCAAGCTCTATAGGTCGGTCACTTCCTTATGTCGTCTACGAGTTAGCCTCTACTCGAGTTAACTTCTCCATACAGTCTAACCTCCACACGACTTAGGCTAAGGACGACTTAAACAACACTAACGACCTAGAAATTCTACAATATATCGACATGTAAAATACGGGTCGTTACATGAACTAAGCATATAGTAAAATAAGATGGAACTTTAGATCGAACATAATTCAATTTGCTCGATTTACCTCTTGTGATGGGTTGTTCTCGTCCATTTTGTTCCCAAATTGGACTTAGAAATCCAAAGGGTATCAATGTCCATGGTGTTGTCAAATGCCATGATTCCTGCAAAATTAGTATAGTTCAAATTAGTCACTAGATACGCAGACCAACAAAACTGAAGATTGTTAAACAAATGGAAAAAGCAACAGCAGAGCTGAAGATGCCTAGTTGTTACAGACATCAGTATTATATGCTGTATGATATTTTAAACAGTAAAGTTAACATTATTTCTAATATTTGATGCTAAGTCTACTTAATATTAATGGTTGGTTTTTTTTCAAAAACATGTATTTTGAATAGACAAAGTTTGGCCATAATACAACCATAATGCTGTAAATGAAGCCATAATGCTGTTGGTTAACATAAAAAGCATTCGAAGCAACAACTTAATTCTAAGTTTTAGCATTTAAATAAACAAAGGCTTACTAAAAGTTTCACAGTACGATGAACACCAAGACTTATATGCTCTAAATGAAATATAGCGGTACAAAGTTAGGGGGAAAATGAATCAGATATCAGTTTATACCGTCGCAATGAAGGAAATAAAAGTGGATTACTTTTGTTAAGCATATGCTAAAGCCATGTTTAAATATATTAGCATATGTTTTTCTAAATCATGAATATCAAATTGATATTTCAAATAGAGCAAGTAATTAGTTATAACTTTACAGTGGATCCTTTTTTTAATGCTACTATTTGCGTTACACAATCATGATTAAATGCAGTAATACGTTTTCAACCAATTATGAGTAGTGTATAAGATATAATTTCTTACATTTACGACAGTGTGGTCTGTATGTTATATAAAATTATCCAAATTTTTAATCATGATAAAGGCTAATTTAGGTATATTAATTAATCATGGAACAACGTATAAGCATACAAAAACCATGCAGTGGTTAGTATAATATAGGAAACCATAAATACAAATACAGACCTCAAAGCAGTTTGTATTTTGTATGATGCACATCCAAAATGGATTAGCAGAATATTTTTGAAATATACATTTTTTGATCATATTGATATTCATAAATACTCAGTCTCAAAATGATTAACATTGCACATATTCAAGCACTGCAAAGTGGAAAAAACTATAAGCATAAAATATTTTGAAGATTGAACCTATTGAATCATATCAATGCATTGTACGCATACAAAACTAAGTGCATTTACGGTCATAAATTAATGAAATAATGAAATGCAAATAAGACTACTCTAGCAAAGTCAGTGACATTTGAAACTAAGTGCACGCATACATGAATTCCAATATATCTAAAATCTGTTATATTAAAAAAAGTCAATGTATGTGTATGTTTTGAAAATTAGTATAATCATAGATTGAAACACAGGATTTTGATATGAAGGCCGGTCATTTGTCAAATCAAATTCCATTGAAATTATTTTTGTTTTAGACCTAAAAGTTCTTGACTTTGGGATTACTAAATAAATTGGAAGTTGTCAAAATTAATTTCCGGAATCAGATTCATGGAAACACGAAGTTCTTCTGAAAAATCATTCATATGAAGAACTCGACATATTCAAAACTGGTGTTTGTATGAAATCCATACGTACATCTAGAATTTTTTATTTTTCCAAGATTGGTGTTGATTTGAAAATTCATACATGTACATTTTAAACAGTTCAAAATCCATATTTTGTAAAACTTTAATACTCAAAATTGGTGTATATTTTAGAAATCCGACGCACGCCTAAAAAGTGATGTAGATTAATATCCAAAATCAAAAATTAATTGGTGAAACTACAAACGAAAATCAATTTTAAATAGACCCGATGTACATTAAGTGGCAAAATTATTTAAATAAGAGAGGATCGTATCATTATAGGATCTAAAGTAGACAAAAATTTATTCATGAATGGGTTACATAGAAATCATACCAAATCTATAAGAAAGAAAAACCAACTGTTATCACAGTTCCTCCTTTCTTTTTTTGTACAGACTTTAAATTAAATATCCATGATTTTATATGTAAAACGTTTGGGAAAAAAACCAAATAAATCATTTTGCAAACCTAAAGGAATCAGGCATGAACTAAGCATATACTAAAATAAGATGGAACTTTAGATTAAACATAATTCATTTTGCTCGATTTACCTCTTGTGATGGGTTGTTCTCGTCCATTTTTTTCCCAAATTGGACTTAGAAATCCAAAGGGTATTAGTGTCCATGGTGTTGTCAAATGTCATGATTCCTGCAAAATTAGTATAGTTCAAATTAGTCAGTAAATACGTAGAACAACAAAACTGAGGATTGTTAAACAAATGGAAAAAGAAACAGCAGAGCTGAAGATGCCTAGTTGTTACAGACATCAGCATTATATGCTGTATGATATTTTAAACAGTAAAGTTAACATTATTTCTAATATTTGATGCTAAGTCTGCTAAATATTAATGGTTGTTTCTTTTTCAAAAACATGTATTTTGAATAGACTAAGTTTGGCCATAATACAACCATAATGTTGTAAATGAAGCCATAATGCTGTTGGTTAACATAAAAAAGCTTTTGAAGCAACAACTTAATTCTAAGTTTTAGCATTTAAATAAACAAAGGCTAACTAAAAGTTTCACAGTACGATGAACACAAAAACTTATATGCTCTAAATGAAAGACAATGGTACAAAGTTGGGGGGCAAATGAATCAGATAGCAGTTTGTACTGTCGCAAAGAAGGAAATAATTAATAAAGTGGATTACTTTTGTTAAGCATATGCTAAAGCCATGTTTAAATATATTAGCATATGTTTTTCTAAATCACGAATATCAAATTCATATTTCAAATAGAGAAAGTAATTAGTTATAACTTTACAATGGATCCTTTTTTTAATGCTACTATTAGCGTTACACAATCATGATTAAATGCAGTAATACGTTTTCAACCAATTATGAGTAGTGTATATGATATAATTTCTTACATTTACGACAGTGTGGTCTGTATGTTATATAAAATTATCCAAATTTTTAATCATGATAAAAGGCTAATTTAGGTATACTAATTAATCATGGAACAACGTATAAGCATACAAAAACCATGCAGTGGTCAGTATAATATATGCAACCATAAATAAAAATACAGACCACAAAGCAGTTTGTATTTTGTATGATGCACATCCAAAATGGTTTAGCAGAATATTTTTGAAATATACATTTTTTGATCATATTGATATTCATAAATACTCAGTCTCAAAATGATTAACATTGCACATATTCAAGCACTGCATGAGTGGAAAAAACTATAAGCGTAAAATATTTTGAAGATTGAATCTATTGAATAACATCAATGCATCGTACGCAAACAAAACTAAGTGCATTTACGGTCATACATTAATGAAATAATGAAATGCAAATAAGTCTGTTCTAGAAAAGTCATAAAACTATAGTGTGATGCCCCACCTCTATACCCACATTAGCAAAGAGTATTAGTAGATAATACCATCTGCTAATGCGGAGAATAAGGCTGGATAGGAGCGACCATCTATAGCCTTGCGTTAACTATCTATTGAATACATCGACAATCGCCCTACCTAGCAGATCAACATATCCAATGAATACTTAAAACAAAACCATAAGTGGCTTGAGGATCTATCAGAACATAATATAACAACTTAAATGCAATATACATCACAGAACAGTTGATCATCATATACACATATACAGATACATAATAGAGTATACGAAATAATACATGTCAATTGGTATAGCAAACCACAATATACAGACAAATCCAGAAGAATAAATATCAGAGTTACAACAAAATGGGACTACGCAAAAAGCTATGACAAAAAGAAATTAGCAGAGTAGTCCAGGCGGAAGCAAAATAGGCTAAGTCCAAATGCACCTAACCTGAAACATCTCGGTCTGACCCGAGTATAAAATACGCGGGTCAGTCTGGCTAAACAAATCAGTTAGATAAACTAAACAACAATAACCTACAAGGTTACAGAGTATAACAAATATCTATGAAAGAGATAACACAATCATCTAACAAAAGATGAATCATATAAAGACAAGCCTCATATCATCGGCAACATAGATAAACAAAGGATATGAATATCCCAAATCAAGCCAAAAAGGCAATAACAAATACCAATGAAGGTACACAAGTTCCACAAGGTAATCGCTATATATCGTGCGGCTCAAAATGACCAACACCGAAGGGCGAAACCTAGGGAATATAATATCAATGAAACAGAAGATTGCTCGAGCTCAGTACTGTATAAACAAGGATCCATAAGCCCGGAGGCTCCAAACCCAATATCACTCAAGCGGCTCAGAAAGACCAACTTCGGAAGCAATACTATACGGCAACAAACCCGAAGGCACAAACCCGAAGGTACAAACCCGAAGGCAACATACCCGAAGGCAACAAACAGTAGGGGCGAAGGTCCAGAGGCCCAGTACTAAACACCACTAATTGGCAAAATGTGTCATAACTCTCGAAAAGGAATCCAAAAAGTATTAACGTGAGTCCCATAACCACTCGTTCGCACTAAACGGTTTATATCCGTCAGTCAATTTCACACTCAAAGCAGTACAAAGTTTACCTCATTTCATCGGTAAACCAGACCCAAAGGTCAAAATGTTCAAACGAATAGATTGGGAATCAACTGAAAAGATGAACGCACGTGTTCATTGCACGCGTTTTATCTAATCATTTAATTCTCCTCCCACTTCGCTCGGAGTGCGAAATTGTGTGTGTGTTTTTAATAGAACTTATGAATTGGAGAAGGGAGCTTTTAATACGATTTAGAGGGATTATTTATAAAAACTCGTGAATGAAGTCAAAAATAAGTTACCAAAGCCAAAGATGCAATAAGAACCACTAAGAACCAACTTAAATCGATAAAATTTGGAAAACCAATCAAAATGAGGAAAAATATGCAAAACAGGAAAAATAGGAGCAGGTCGGTCGACCGGACTTTCTGAGTCGGTCGGTTGAACTGATCCTGAAACTTTTGGGACACAGGTTCGGTCGACCGGACAGGATTTTTGGTCGGCCGGAGCTGGAACCTGGGCTATTTTCAGCCTATCCAAATAATGAGCAAACTTTTCCAACTTTCAATCGGACGAGCACGGACGCTAGGGGTTCACGCCTAGCGGCTACACGGCCCTATAAGCACTTCGATTCATGACCAAAACAAGATCAAAACATCCATAAGAGAGAATGTTCATAAAAATTTCACTTTGAAACCCAAGAATTGGAATATTCATAAAACCAATCCAATCAAAAATCAAATGCATATGAATAAGTAATAAGAATTCATACCCATCACCCATGATATCAAGGGATAAAGATGTGAGTTCAAAACTCACCTTTTAACACACAAACAAAGATGAGAAGCACAACACAAGAAGGAGATTAACCACTCTTCACTTCAACTCTACAAGCTTCAATCTAAGAATAAAACACATATTTCCCAAATTAGGTTTAGGAAACTTTCTGAAATTGAAGAGGAGAAGATGAAGAGGAGGCTCACCAATAGCTTCTCTTTGATTTTGGAGCAAGAATTCAAGTTGCAAGAAGAAGCTAGGGCTTGGAATTTCTAATTCCTCTTCCTTTCCCCCATTTTCAGTTTTAGCTTAAGTTTGGAGAGTGGGAATGAGAGAATGGAGAGGAGAGGCTTCTCCCCAGATTCCAACCAACAAGAAGGTCACCAATCGAGAACTCGAGAGGCTTCCTACGGTTGTCCGCGTAGGATTTCTGACAACTCTGTGCCTCTTTCATTCTCAACCGGATAAGATCAATTTTCTCGAAAGAATTACGAACAAAATCTGGGCCAAGAATAAGCTTCTCCCCAGATTCCAACCAACAAAAAGGTGATCGACATGGCCTTCCGTATAAGGCTTCGAAAGGAGCCATACCGATACTAGATTGAAAACTACTATTGTAGGAGAACTCTACAAGAGGTAGTTGATCCTCCCAACTACCACCAAAATCAAAAATACAAATACGAAGAAGATCTTACAAGATACGATTCACCCGTTCAGTCTGTCCGTCAGACTGTGGATGATAAGCTTTGCTAAAATTAAGCTTTGTTCCCAAAGCTTGCTGAAGACTCCGCCAAAAATGACTCGTGAATAAAGTATCACGGTCACTCATAATAGAACCAGGAACACCGTGAATTCTCACGATTTCCTTGACATATAACTTAGCCAAATGCGAAGTAGTCCTATTAGACTTAATAGGGACAAAATGAGCAGACTTAGTGAGGCGATCAATAATAACCCAAATGCTAGAATGGCCCGACCTCGAACGAGGTAGGCCGTCAATGAAATCCATAGATATCTTATCCCATTTCCACAATGGAATCTTTAGAGGCTGAAGAACACCAGAAGGACGCTCATGTTCGGCCTTTATATGTTGACAAGTTATGCAATTACTCACATAACTCGCTACATCGCGCTACATGCCTTCCCAATAATAAAGGCGACGCATATCGGCATACATCTTGCTACTACCGGGATGAATAATATACTTAGAACGGTGACAGTCATCAAGAATGTCATGCCTAAGTGCAAAATCAGAAGGCACAAAAAGACGGTTCTTTTTGCGAAGACACCCATGAGAATCAATGCTAAAATCCCGCAATGCCTCATCACAGGATTCAGACTCACAAAGCTGAATAAGATGCAACAAATCAGGATCACGCCGCTGAGCAACGGCAATACGATCCAATAAAACGGGTCGAGCTCCCAAACTAAACAATAGAATAAGAGAATCAGAAGATGAACCTTGATAACGAATTTCAAAAAAAGATAGAGTCTCAAGAACATCATATTCGGTAAGCATCATGGAAACAACAGCCGAATGTTTGCGACTAAGCGCATCTGCAACACGATTACCCTTACCAGGGGTATACTGGATATCAAAGTCATAAGAGGCAAGAAACTCGAGCCAACGTTGTTGTCTCATATTGAGTTCCTACTGAGTAAACAAATACTTCAAGGATTTATGATCGGTATAGAGAATGAAGCGCTCGCCTAATAAATAGTGTCGCCAAATCTTCAAGGCGAAGACGATGGCGGCTAACTCAAGATCATGAGTGGCATAGCGAACTTCATTCGGACGCAGTTGCCTAGAAGCATAAGCAACTACCCGATCCTTCTGCATAAGAACATCACCGAGACCACTACCCCAAGCATCGGTATAGACAACAAGATCATGATTCCCTTCGGGAACCACAAGAATAGGAGCATTAGTGAGAAGTTCCTTCAATGTCTAAAAGGAAGCTTCACACTTGTCGGACCAAATATAACGAATGCCTTTCCGAGTAAGGCTGGTGAGAGGAAGCACAACACGGGAAAAATCCTTAATGAACCGATGGTAATAACCCGCCAATCCAAGGAAACTACGAATATCATGAACATTCTCGGGCCTTTTCCAATTCTGAATGGCTTCGATCTTTGAGGGGTCGACTAAAATGCCGTCAGAAGATACAACATGGCTTAAGAACTTAACCTTATTCTCCCAAAAATGGCACTTGAAGAATTTGGCTCTAAGTTGATAGTGACGGAGAGTACTCAAGACAATACTTAAGTGATTAGCATGCTCGGCTTCAGACTTAGAATAAATAAGGATATCATCAATGAATACAAGGACGAACTTGTCGAGATATTACCGGAATACTCGGTTCATTAGATCTACAAAGAAAGCAGGAGCGCTCGTCAAACCAAACGGCATAACGAGCCACTCAAAAGAACCATAACGAGTGTGAAAAGCTGTAAGAGGTATGCTATCCTCTACGACTCGTAACTGATGAAAACCTGTGGCAAGGTCGAGCAGAGAAAAGACCTTAGCACCACTCAATAGATCGAACATATCATCGATCCTAGGCAATGGATACCTATTTTTGATGGTTAACTCGTTAAGCTTGCGATTGTCAATGCAAAGCCTAAGAGTTCCATCGGATTTCTTCACGAAGACGACTGCGGATCCCCACGGAGAAAAACTAGACTGAATCAACTGCTTGGACTCAAGCTCTAAAAGCTGCTTCGTGAGTTTCTTATTTTCCTTTATAGACATTCTCGTAGGAGGACGACTAATTGGCTGCGTGCCTTGAATGAGATCAATGGAACTCAATTGCCCGCTTGGGTGGCAAACCCAAAACAGGCTAAAAAACATCAGGAAAGTCATAAGAAATAGGAATACGAGGTATATCATCATCATCTCGCGAGTCAAGCGAATATAAAGCCAACTCGGAATTATCCACATCTCGAAGAACAAGTGATAGCTGAGTAGGCGAATCCGGATGTCGAAGATATTTAATTTTCTTCGAACAAATAATCCTGGCATCATATCTCACTAGCCAGTCCATTCCTAAAATCATATCAAATCCCAGACAAGAAATAACATGCAGATTCACACGAAAAGAAAAACGACATAAAACCATCTCAACATCATCACAAAGCAAGCTATGGGTCGCGGATCCCCCAATAGGATTCACAATCCTTAAAGAAGTAACCATACAAGAAACATCCAAAGATAAATCATCGACTAGCTTCTTCGATACGAAAGAATGTGAAGCACCCGTATCGAAAAGAACTCGAATACTATGGTCATGAAATAAAATAGAACCTTCCAAAATAGATGGGGATATACCTTTGGGCTGAGAAGGGCCTTCAAAAGCCTTGGCAGCATTAAGCTTGCCTGACTTCGCACCACCAGGAACAGTAAGGCAAGTTGAAACATGATGACCTTCCTTTTTGCAATAGCGACAGAAGAGAGGCTTAGGACAAGCTCAGTAATATGATCCAGAGAACCACAATTGAAACACTTCCGAAGGGAAGGTGTTCCAGCAGACTGAGACTGAAAATTAGCACCACCAGTCTTCTTCTTCTTAGAAGGAAAAGACTTGGATTTCTAAAATGGAAGCTGCTTCTTGTTGAGGTTCTTGGAAATCTCAACATCCTCACTACTATCACACTCCTTCTCGACAGCTTCGAGATGAAGTGCCGAATCAACCAATTCTTCAAAAGAAAGCTTAAGCTGGAGCAATAAAGACTTCTTAAGATACTTCTTAAGACCGAAAACAAACTTCAATTTCTTTTGTATAAGAAGTGCTAATGAATTCAAGACCATATTTAGATAAAGCCTCGAATGATGCAACATACTCAGAAATAGAAGACTTCCCTTGCT
Source organism: Allium cepa (assembly GCA_030765085.1). Taxonomy (NCBI): domain Eukaryota; kingdom Viridiplantae; phylum Streptophyta; class Magnoliopsida; order Asparagales; family Amaryllidaceae; genus Allium; species Allium cepa. Next base: position 757,132,716 of record CM060937.1, on the reverse strand, counting down.
TTAACTCGAGAAAGCGACGGGTCAATAAAACTTTTTCAGATTCAGGAACGAACTTGAATTCGAATCATTCCCGAAACTGAGTCCAAGAAAAAGTAGACTCGTCAATTTCGGCTATAAGAAGCTCATACCAATCAAGGGCACGCTCTTGTAATAAGCTAGAAGTTTCAAGAACTCTATCATGGTCAGAAAGATCTATACGAGAGAAGATATGCTCGCACGTGTGAAACTAAGTTTGGACTTCAAGAACGGATTCGGAGCCTTTGAATGGCTTTCCTCCAAGATGAGCAAAATTACTGCACTGGCGTGCAAAGGCAGACTTGCGAGGTGGAGATACACAGTAGGAACGGGAGGCTGAGTGCTCCTAAACAACTCCAAAAACTGATTGGCAGACATATAATGGCCATCCGGATGTGAGCCATTGGATTGCCCAGCATCTGAACGTCGTCCCCTGCCTCTTCCATCCATACGCTGAAAGTTAAGATAAGAACAAGATTATTCACAAGGTAGATATTGCAATACGGAATACTACGGAATAAAATTCCTAGAAGTATTCCCAGATTCTATCTACCAACAAAGGCACAAGAGGAATATAGACAGGATGATTCAAAGATTCGTATCACTTATTACTCTTTGATGCATCGTAATATGTGCTTCTATTCTGTGTTTATCATATTTTGTTCTGAACGCACCTCTGATACCAAGCTGTGACGCCCCACCTCTATACCCACATTAGCAAAGAGTATTAGTAGATAATACCGTTTGCTAATGTGGAGAATAAGACTGGATAGGAGTGACCATCTATAGCCTTGCTTTAACTATCTATTGAATACATCGACAATTGCCCTACCTAGCAGATCGACATATCCAATGAATACTTAAAACAAAACCATAGGTGGCTTGAGGATCTATTAGAACAGAATATAACAACTTAAATGCAATATACATAACAGAACAGTTGATCACCATATATGCATATACAGATACATAACAGAGTATACAAAATAATACATGTCAAGTGGTATAGCAAACCACAATATACAGACAAATCCAGAAGAACAAATATCAGCGTTACAACAAAATGGGACTACGCAAAAAGCTGTGACAAAAAGAAACTAGCAGAGTAGTCCATGCGGAAGCAAAATAGGCTAAGTCCAAATGCACCTAACCTGAAACATCTCAGTCTGACCCGAGTATAAAATACGCAGGTCGGTCTGGCTAAACAAATCAGTTAGATAAACTGAACAACAATAACCTGCAAGGTTACAGAGTATAACAAATATCTATGAAAGAGATAACACAATCATCTAACAAAAGATGAATCATATCAAGACAAGCCTCATATCATCGGCAACATAGATAAACAAAGGATATGAATATCCCAAATCAAGCCAAAAAGGCAATAACAAATACCAATGAAGGTACGCAAGTTCCACAAGGTAATTGCTATATATCGTGCAGCTCAAAATGACCAACACCGATGGGCGAAACCTAGGGAATATAATATCAATGAAACAGAAGATTGCTCGAGCTCAGTACTGTATAAACAAGGATCCATAAGCCCACAAGCTCCAAACCCAATATCACTCGAGCGGCTCATAAAGACCAACTCCGAAAGCGATACTATAGGGCAACAAACCCGAAGGCACAAACCCGAAGGTACAAACTCGAAGGCAACATACTCGAAGGCAACATACCAGAAGGCAACAAACCGTAGTGGCGAAGGTCCGGAGGCCCAGTACTAGACACCACTAACTGGCATAATATGTCATAACTCTCGAAAAGGAATCCGAAAAGTGTTAATGTGAGTCCAATAACCACTCGTTCGCACTAAACGGTTTACTATCCGTCAGTCAATTTCACACTCAAAGCAGTACAAAGTTTACCTCATTTCATTGGTAAACCAGATCTAAAGGTCAAAAAGTTCAAACGAATAGATTGGGAATCAACTGAAAAGATGAACGCACGTGTTCATTGAACGCGTTTTATCTAATCCTTTAATTCTCCTCCCACTTCGCTCGGAGTGCGAAATTGTGTGTGTGTTTTAAATAGAATTTATGAATTGGAGAAGGGAGCTTTTAATACGATTTAGAGGGATTATTTGTAAAAACTCATGAATGAAGTCAAAAATAAGTTACTAAAGCCAAAGATGCAATAACAACCACTAATAACCAACTTGAATCGATAAAATTTGGAAAACCAATCAAAATGAGCAAAAATAGGCAAAACAGGAAAAATATGAGCAGGTCGGTCGACCGGACTTCCTGAGTTGGTCGGCTGAGCTGATCCTGAAACTTTCGGGACACATGATCGGTCGACAGGACAGGGTTTTCGGTCGGCCGGAGCTGGAATCTGGGCTGTTTTCAGCCAATCCAAATGATGAGCAAACTTTCCCAACTTTCAATCGGACGAGCACGGACGCTAGGGGTTCACGCCTAGCGGCTACCCGGCCCTATAAGCACTTCGCTTCATCACCAAAACAAGATCAAAACATCCACAAGAGAATGTTCATAAAAATTTGACTTTGAAACCCAAAAATTGGAAGATTCATAAAACCAATCCAATCAAAAATCAAATGCAAATGAATAAGTAATAGGAATTCATACCCATCACCCATGATATCAAGAGATAAAGATGTGAGTTCAAAACTCACCTTTCTACACACAAACAAAGATGAGAAGCACAACACAAGAAGGAGATTAACCACTCTTCACTTCAACTCTACAAGCTTCAATCTAAGAATAAAACACATATTTCCCAAATTAGGTTTAGGAAACTTTCTGAAATTGAAGAGAAGAAGATAAAGAAGAGGCTCACCAATAGCTTCTCTTTGATTTTGGAGCAAGAATTCAAGTTGCAAGAAGAAACTAGGGCTTGGAATTTCTAATTCCTCTTCCTTTCCTCCATTTTCAGTTTTAGCTTAAGTTTGGAGAGTGGGAATGAGAGAATGGAGAGGAGAGGGCTGAGTTTGAGTGTTTTAGTTAGCTAGCGGGCTGAACCCAAACCCAAAACCTAGCTAGAAAAAGTAGCAAAATTCAACTTACCCCAAACATATCAAAGTTTATACTCAAAAAGATCGCAAACGCCATTTTGGAACCAATGGAAGCGGTATCGAGTCCCAATTCGGCCATTTGCAAAAAGTAACATTTCGGACCCAAAAATCCGACCGACGACGCTATATTTAAATAAAACATTTAAATATATAATCGTTAATATGCGGGTTGTCAAAAAAATAGTCAAGTTAAATTATCTCCTGGTGTTTAGCTTTAGATTCATAATTTTATGGATGTTCATAAAAGTAATAACAGTATGCATAAAAGAAAAAAGCAAGAAAATAAAGATAGGTGACATAAAAGATGACTATAAATCAGTTCATTTCTACCATATTAACATATCTTAGATCAATTGGTTGCAAGCAAGGGAAACTATGTTTCATGGTCTAAATCCACATTTCCAAAACCAATAATATAATAAAGGTGACATGTTTACCGACCTTGGAAGTCGTTTGCTAGGCTTCTTCTCAGATCCAACTTCAGTTGGGTAGTAACTATCAAGATACACTGAAAATAAACAACGTATTAGTTATAACAGTTATTAATTAACAACAGCGGTACAAAATCATCGAATCCTTTTTTTGATTACTCAACTCGAATCAGTTTCTTCTCAAGCGATGAACTGATGTTCAAGGGAACTTTAACAAAAACAGAAGTCAAATGGCGAGGAACGGAGCAAAATAGAGGTTCATTGGCGGTGGAGGAAGTCTTCCTCGTCGTCTCTCTCGGCTTTTTAGGCGCAGGTGGACACGTGAGTTGTGGCTTCAGCAGGTGATGGTCGGATGTTGGTGTCGTGCATCCTGAATCGTTGCCTGGTTTCGAACACTTTGTTGCTCTCGGCTTTAAATTGGATAATCCGAATCACAAAAGGGGATCTTGACTCCAGATCTCGAGCTGTAGGGCAGCTAACGTCTGTAGGATGTTTACAGTAAAATCCATGGATGTGAATTGATTTTAGGTGTTGATAATTGGAAGGGGACTATACGCTGATGGATGGCTCTGACATCAGAGAGTAATCGCGGCGGCATTGGCGGTAGCGGCAGACAATAGAAGAAGAAGAGGAAAGAAGGGAGGTCAGTTAAGGAGCGGCGGTTAGGAAAGTAGAGGAGGGAAGTTGCCATTTTTGCGGGTGAGGCGAAAGTGGCTGTAGATGAAAGGGGAAAATGAAAAGGAAAAGGAAAGAGAAATGGAAGATAACGTGGGACAACGTGGGAGGCAGTGGGGGAAAGACAGAACTGCCCTGCTGGAATCGTTTATTTTTCTTCTGAACGGGGGCCAATACGGGGAGTGTCAAAAAGGCTTCACTTTGACCGTTTGACTCAAGGTTTTGCTTTATAGTTTAGATATATATACACACACATAACTAAAATTCAATTCAGATGTTATGAAAATAAAGAATTTTCTTCATACATACGAAATAACATAAGACATGTTGTGTGTGTGTATATACATATATTAAATGTTTTATCTAATTAAATTAAGTAAAAATTATTATTTTTTTAGCAAAAAATATTTTTGGTTTCAAAAATAAAATATTTTTTGAATTTTAACATACATTCGTACATATATATCCACATATGAAAATTTAATTTAAAAAAATTATTTACTCTGGGTATTCTAAGTAAAAAATTATTTTTTAGATTTATGAAATATTCAAATGAATTAAATTTTGAATTAAAAAATATATTTATATTGTATCTATGTTGGGATGTACTATATTTATATTGTATCTATGTTGGGTTGTACTATATTTATATTGTATCTATGTCGGGATATATAATTTTTTTTAAAATCCATATTTCCTTATGGTATTTAAAATAAATTAGATTTTGAAAGGCTTAAATTGATTTACAATTTGAATTTTAAATATATTTGAAATTAACAAATGAATACACACACACGTATGTACGTATGTATGTATATCAATGTGTGTGTGAATAATATTTTTTATAAATGTATTAGTTTAAATTTAAACAATATGTTTTTAAGTATATATATCTTTATAAATTTATATATGATGAGAATAATATATGAATATATAATAATGTATACATAAATTTTATTGTTAAATTGTATGATGTTTATACATTGTACTGATAAATAAAATCAGTGGCTGAAAAATATAATAATTATTTATTACCTGATGTATATACGTATATTAATGTGACACCATTGTTCATCATGATATAAAACCTTCTCTATGACCATAAAACACAATGGTTAATTATGTGCATATCGTCATCATGTTTACCCTAGTTTAAATAACATTATTTAATGTAGTATAATCTTTATATTATGAATATAAACATAATATAAACTAAAATATAAATTAAGTTACAATTAAATTGAAATAAAATATTATAATTAAATAATAAGTATATTTATATAAATATAAAAATGTGTTTAAAACATATACAATTTTTTTACATAAATGGATATATAATATTTTTCGGGAGAAAGTTATAGACTGTTCGTGAGAATCGTTCTCGCAACACCTAATAGATATAGTTGTGCTACTTTATGCTTACACAACTAGGAATTAGTTGGTTAACATTTGTTAAAATGACATTTAGAGTAGTAATTATGTTGTATGCTTACACAATTAGGATGTTGCAGACTAACTCTTTGTTAATATGCTTATGAAAATTATTATAAATTTGAACAAAGTAAACACAAAAAATGTATAAATTTCATGAAAAATAAAGAACACAAGAGTTATGTGTGGTTCCAATGTTTAGGAATCCTGCATCCACGAGTAAAATCAAGCAATCTTTTGCACTCTTTCTCGGTACAAGCTCGAAAAACCATGAAGATTTCATTTACATTTTTACAATAGTAAATTCTTTTTGTACAAATAGTTCAATCCCTTTCTTATGCTATAGTTCTTTCCTTTTATAGATGAAAAGACGTTATATAGATTGTTGACAATATCCTTATATTTGACTGCCACTATTGGATTATACTACGGGTATTTATCCATGCACTTTTGATTGCATTTTATGGATTGATGACTTAGATTTAGGAGGGATAACTCGAATTTGGATGGATAATTTTGTTTTTAGCGATATAATTTTCTTTTAGGTAGGATATTTGATTTTGAAATGTTGAAATGGGTGTGATGTCGCAGAATGTTTGCCACCTACCTTGGTACCCTATTCATTGAGGTCCCTTGATTTACCATGATGTTGATGATAATACACCATATTCCCCTATTTTGGTAGGGAAATTCTGTTGATGCTTTGGATACATATTGGACCTTGAGAATATTGTTATGGAATACTGGTGCTATACTTTTGTAGCACAACTCTTAAAAGAACTTGCCTGATTGTAGCATGAGGACTTCGGGAGTGGCATAACATGGTGTGGAGTTCATGGGGCCCTAAACATTGTATCTGGAAGGTGTGTAGTTCATGCATGATGTCGCTTCAGGCTTGTTCCACTCTATACTGTGTTGATCCTTTTGCCGAATCCCTCATGTACCTATAAACTACGATGATCATTTCTAAGTGAAAAATGGGTGTAGCATAAACAAATTTCTTTCGACTATAAAATAGAATGTCATATTTAATTAAATCTTAATATAAAATTATATGTGTGCATGTGTAACTTTTGAAACGAGACAACATTATATATATTTATAATTATTTTAATTGCGCAACAATTAAACATTATATATAAACATATGATTATGTTAACACTTATAATTAAAACCTTTTGGTTTATATAAAAATGTTTTTATAAAAAAATAGTTTTAAACTATGTATAAAATATTTGGTATATATATTTTTAATAAGCATAATGTATACATATGAATATACATTCCAATCTATATATATTTTTATATAATATGAAATTAATTTGTGTCCTTATATATATTATAGTCAAATTATTATTAATGATAAATAAATTGAATTTAAGGATATTACATTGCTAATTATCACCTTAAATATCGACGCTTCCTCATCGAAACAATTTCGACCTTAGATGAGGAGATGCGACTTCCTTCCAAGTTCGCTTAACAATGGACTTTTCCCTTTATTTTATCCAATAGAATAATGAAGGATGAGGCTCTACTTATAGAAGAAGAAGGGATACAAATATCCTGTAGTCTTAAAAGGTGGATTGCACCTTATTATACACATACAGTAAACATTACTCCTTCAATATATATATATATATATATATATATATATATATATATATATCTGTGTGTGTATGCATGTATATTGATGTCATTCACCAAAAACAATTAATATTAATTAAATAATATGCGACCTAACATCTTTAAATACATATAAACATATAAATACATTATTTGTTTAATTTTTTTTACGCCTTACTTAACTAAATAAATATAAAATGGTTATATTCTTCATTTAATAAATATTTTATCCATAATATAATTAATATAACATTTGTATTAATATTACCTCATTATATAATTTATAACATTAATAAATTATATTAAATTTATTTTTGATCACGTCCGCAATTCGGTTGTGAGACTCTCGGGTGCGAAATCGGTCCTCGATTAACAATTTATATATTAAAGTCTATATGAAATTTGCGGAAGTACAGTATCGGGCATGAGTTGTAGTAAAGTCAGCATTCTCAAATCTGAAGACTATTGTATGTCGCTGCCATGAGGTCTTCTATTTTAACTTAGTGGTATTAACCTATAAAAGAATCTCTCCAGTCGTTCGTAGATTGTTCTAAACAATCATAAACTTCTATGCTATTGGAAACCGCATGGTCATTAGTAATTCACCGTCCACTATATGAAGAGCGTTACATACACTACTCTCAACAGATATATCGATACCTTTTTCTGGTACATCTTGAATAGGAACATTTAAGAAGCACGTTTGTGTACCGCTTCAATACCTATGATTAAGAACACATATGTAACTACTATCGATAAAATACTTCTCCTAAGGATTTTCTTTTTATATATGTCTAATGTGTTAAATCCATTTCTTGTATCTCTGCATAACTCTCTCTTTGTGTATGTAAGAAAAAAAAGGCCAAAAGCCTACTTCGTTTGAACAAGACTCTTTTATAAGAGTTAAGTCACGTAATAAATTACATAATTGCTCCAAGGGCGTGCCCTTAACTCTGTAACATAGAATATGTTCCGATTGTATAATTACACAGGTTTGTTGTTAATTATAGTATTATTACTAGGTGTAGAAGTATGACAATTGTTTGTGGATCTCTGACAAAACTTATTATAAGATCTTCATTATCAAATTTGTTGTAATATACATACACATACATAGGCACACACATAAATATAACACACACACACACATGAACATGACTTTTTTCACTTCATCGGGAATGTCACCAAATGTATGCCAAAATATCGTGATCTATACAATCAAGATTCAACACCGTTGCTGAAATCATACCTGTACACATATGTGTGTATGTGTGTGTGAGTGTATATGTATATGCATGTGTATATGCATGTGTATGTGTGTGTATGTGTGTGTGAGTGTATATGTATATGTGTATATATGTATGCAATTACTCACCCGGATCCTCGCTTTCTAGGGAAGACATTAAATTTGGCCATGGATATGGAAGATTTTGTCTCAAACACACGAGTGGATTGACTAGTATCATATTCCATAGGAGCACCGAAAGCATTGACAGTCTGAATTAATAATGGCATTATGCGTGCATCGTCGACGTAATGCTGTGATGTGTGAGAGCCACCATGACTTGATAACGAGCCACCCTGACCTGATGATGAGCTACCACGGCTGTATCAACGTCGACTAGACATATATGTTATAATAATACATATACCGATGTATATAATAAAATAAAGAATGTTAAATCCATTCTCATATTATAGACTTGGCACGACAAAGTGAGAAGATAACTTTTCAATTAAATATACATAAGCTACCAATTGTCAGCATCATTATCAATATAATCATTTATAATATCATTTTCATATTCATGTTCATTTAATTCAACATCATCATCATTATCATCAACCTCGACATCTTCATCTGATTCAACCCTGTCAAATATTTCATTGTTAAGTGGCTATATATCATCAATATCTTCTGCAATTTGGAGAATTTTGTTGTCCTTTGGATCTTTTCGGTATGGTCGATCACGGTTTTGATCGTATCCCCTTGAAATCTCTCTCAACAACAACAACGGAGGAGGAGGAAAAGAGAGAGATATCTCTCTCAACAACAACAACGGAGGAGGAGGAAAAGATAAGCTACAATTATTAGCATCATTATTAATGTCATCATTTATAATATCATCATCATATTCATGTTCATTTAATTCGACATCATCATCATTATCATCAACCTCGAAATTTTCATCTAATTTAACTCTGTCAAATATTTCGTTTGTTAAGTGCCGGAGAAGCGGATTATTAAGGATAAGAAAGAAAATAAAGATAGAACAGAATCTCACATATATTATTTCAACAAATAATATTTACAGTGGGAATTAAAATACATTTACCGGAGTTAAAAACATGGAGAGATATAAATTCCCGTCCTTACAATTTTGCGAAATACTATAGTACAAAAGTGTTGTGGAAATAGACAACAAATCTTCAGCAAATCTTCTGACTCCATGCTTTGACCCGCATCCAGCCTTCTTCTAAGTAAACATGACTACTAGGCTGCTTGAGGAAAATTAGGGCACCCAGAGTTTAAGGAAAGGGAAAATAAACTCCGGGTCTGCCATGGAACTAGTGTGAGAACTCAAAATACGCATTTCAAAAACAAAACTTTATCTCATAAGACCACGCTGAACAGAAACACGGAACGAGTTTTTATCTTATGGTAACCAAAACATTTTACGTCAAAATACTTGGTATTATTTTTAATGACCTATCTTTGAAAACAATTGCAATAAATTTGTTAACCTTAGCTGAAATTCTTACGTTGATTAAATTCCAGCGATACCAGCCACAACTATGGGTTCTACAAACAAACTGGCAGGTACTTATTGGAGAATGGATTCCATAAAATTGACCAGGTGAAGGGACTACCTACTGGCAGTAAATCTCTAGAGGAATGTACCGAGGCCCAACAGATGGTCCCCTACCAACATAAGACCGCCCAACCTTTCCTTAGATAGTACCGAATATGTCATCACCTCGATCATTACTGACCTATCTGAGGTACCTCTTAGCATACATCCATATTAATTTATATCCCGAACGTCATAGCGGGAAGACTAGAAGGGATTGATCATACCCTAATGGTTGCGAACCACATATGTAGCCTTGCTGCACCAACCCTATTTCGGTCATTTTCGTGTGTGAGGCTGGAGGTGACGATTACCTTTTCACATAGCCCGTCATCTTCCTTTGAATGCCACACTACCATTCCATCGATCACTTGTTGACTTTCATAAATATACAACCTTCGAGCTCATACGTCTTAGAGAAGGGTGTTAAGAGAAGTTGCCTTCTCTGCCACCAAACAGATGTACGTTTATAAAAGTGAACGATGCAAGTATCAAGAATGCAATGTCAGACATCCGTCCATGCAAGTTCGTTCTGGGATTGATCGAAACCGAAGGTATTCTCCTACCATATCCTATGGGGAATTAACCCTAAGATTAGTAGCAAGAAGTCCTTGCAACCCAATGAGTTTCGAAAATGAAGGGACCGCTGCTACTTTATTATTTGGGAGCTAACCAGAATTATCAACAAGAAGTCCTTTCATCCTGAAAATCCTTGGTCTTCATTCTTCATTCTCTCTATCAGGTCTTCATTGTTCCAACGCATACATAGGTTCGAAGTGGTTTTCGGATAAGAATTACCCAGATCCGACCCCTATTTCTTCGAATCCAATCATCGATAACAAGAGGTTTTGTCAGTAGGGAATCACTCTTTAATTGATTAAGTTCTTTTTATCAAAAATATCTCTTGGTGATATGTATTTCTAAAACATCTTTTCCGATATATAAGGAATCACTAACCCTCTCTTATTAAATCTTTGATTTATTAAAATCATTTTAAAATTGGAATAATACGGAATCATTTCTTCCGTACTTAGGGAAATATCCCGAAAATCATTTACTTAAATCCTATCAAAGATTTCCAAATCATAACTTTTAACACGAATCAAAAACAATGTTATTCAAGACATCGTTTACTATAAATCCAAACTAATAAATTTTAAGTATAGGAATTTATTTAATTCCAAATCATTTCATTTAAATCTTAACAAAGATTTCTTAGATCAAAATTCATACTTTTGATTTAGTAGAAACCGTGTTATCTAGATGTTAATCAAAAAACCAGCAAATATTAAGTGAGCAGAATCTATAGAAATCATCTAATTCCCGTATTCAACAAATACTACGGACGGAATAACGGCGAAATCACCTTTTAAATTCCACGAATAGTACGAGTTCCCTGTTCGGGCTTTAACATTGAGTACAAGAAGATCATCTCCATCAAATCAAGTTGTATTTAAATTTTGAAATTTTAAATGTTCTTATACTTAACTCGTTTCCGACATTTTGACCTTATCTACCCCTTGCCCAAGAAAGAGGCCAGGTGAGCTAGGGCACCGGTTGCTCATAAACATCTTATTTTAAGCACTAAGATATGGATCTCACGAATAGAAAAATTCTATCTACTTGTCAACTTTTAGAGTCAAGATTAAACCACTTATTTACAATAGCTTTTCTATAAATTATTTATTTGAACTTTCTTCAATAAGCTACAAAACCTCCAAATCATTATTAAAACTCTTAATTATCTATTTGAAAATATTTATAAAAGATTTAGATAAGTTCTGTTAAGTTTAAAACCATATTTCAAAAGTTATAGAAAAATGCCACGAAAAGTGTCTTTTTAAGCTATATTGATCAAAACGGCTTTTATTATTTAATAATTCATTTTTATTTCACAAATCACTTTTAGAATATTTTAAAAGATTTATAAGTATTATTTCACATTTTTAAACAATTTAGGACATCGTTTCAAAGAAATCTAATTTTGGATTCCGAATTGCAAAATCGGGATTTTTCAAAAGCTTTTTTTACTCATATTTTAAAATCAACTTATCGAGATCACGATTTTCTTTCTTCATTGGAAAACTATGGATAATATAGTTTAGAAAATTCTTATCTCGAAGAATTCTGAGCTATATTCCAACTTTTACATTGTTTGACTTTCATAGCGCGAAACCGCGAACTGTCGTTACCCGACGCGCTTATTTTTGACCAAATTTTCTATTTCTTTTCAAACTTCACCAAGACACTTTTAAATGTTTATAAAACATTTCAAATACATTTTAAACCATTTTTAAAGAGGTTTAACAATTTCATGCATACCATTTCATTAAATCAAGGAAACTGATTTCCTTTGTGTTTAATCGACGTGTATATTTGTGACTTGCATATATATTCAACATTCATATAAAAACAACCAAACTTGATGATCAAAGCATATTAAACATTCATTCGCAAATATCATATCATCATTCAACATATAATATAATATAGTTTAGGAGTTCTCAGCAAAATCAAACTAAACTTTCTACCAACATTCAAATCACTACTATGCTTCATCTAAGTCATTACTAAACAACTCAACCATGCTTTCAAAGTGCTTGGCCACCATATTTACCTGCTTCTTGCTCCTGGCCCATGCTTCCATCATCTCCAAACTCTCGGCATCCACCACCCAAGCACCATCACTCACGGCCAAGTGCCATTAAAGAAGAGAAGAGAAAGAAGTAGATTAAGAAGAGGTTAGAGAGTAATTAGCGGATTGGTGCTTAAGCACTCCACTATTTTTAACCGTCTTACCTCTCTTAAAGAGGTGAAACCATTAGAGTGCATTAAGAAGCTCAGGAATGGTAAAGAAGAAGAAGAATGAATTTGTGAAGAATGATGGAGGATATGGATGGGTATTTATAGGAAAAACGAGGAGTATAAAGGAAGATATGCATACACCACTTTTTCCAAGCTTCTCCTACACATTACCCCTTCAAAATACACAGCCAGAGCCTTCCCCCATGTGCCCATCACTTCCATCCACTCATGCATGCATATATTGACTTGTTTAAGCTCAAGGAAGAATCTTTATATAAAAAATCTTAGATTTTTGTCTTATGTACGTATTTGTAAGAGTATAAGTATATATGTATGTGTACATATGTACATATGCATGTAAGTGGATGCATTTGTATGTTATATATGTATACATAACATATAAACAACATTGCATTGATTCCGAACAACTTTCGTTTGATAAACCGTTGTCGATCAGAGAACCGATTATCGGTCACATTTTCAATTATACTTTAATGTACATATATTTGTAAGCAAAATCTGAAAATAAATTTCTCATCATTTTAAATGAAATAAAATGATCACATTTAATTTATAAAACCATATAAATTTATATTAACAATTATTTAAAAAAATTGCTATTATATCGATAAAGCGATATCGATTTTTCCTTATATTTTCAAATCAAATATATATCTTTATAAAACTATTATAAATGATTTATTACCGTTTCATAACTATTCAAATGAATTATAACCTTTTAAAAATCATTATTTAAATAATTATAATAATTTTTAATCATTAAATCTTCATTTAAATTAAATAAATCAATTATCTTATTTAAGGGCATTACTAACAATGTCGAAAACACATTCTATTTCCAAAAACAAATCGATTGATTTTATTTCATATTATTATTTAATCATAAAAATATGTGTATGTATCTATTTCCGTGCACAACATTTTACGAATATAGAGCTGGTTATCGATAAAACAATTTTCAGCCATTTAAATCGATTTAGATTTTAAGGAAAATATTTTAGTAAATATTTATTCAAAATAAAATTACTTTTACTTATTATTATTCAAAACAATGTTATTTGTACTATCAATCTTTTATTTAAATAAATTTAAAAATAAATATAAGTTATCAAAGTGATAAATTATAACAACTTAAAATTTTTAATAAATATTTTAATTCATTTTATTTAAAACTTTAGTGTTTAACTATTTAAAATTTGAATTTTGGAATTCATCCTGTATAATTTTGCAATTGGTTATAAATTATTTTCCCAAATACAATAAAATAAACAATTTTTGGAATTTTATATTTTGGGTCAAACCTTGACTTTATTTGAAAATTCAAAAATTTAAAATTTAAAATTCTAATCATTTATTTGAAACCTTACATATTTATAATATCCATTATGCTTTTCGTTACATTAAATTCTGATTTATACTTTGTAAATTGGATAACATACAACGTTTTGAAAACCAATTAATTTATGTGTTTTATTTTATATGTTTTCTATATCCATCTCCTTATTTATTTTCTATTGTGTTTGTATAAACATTATTTTTATTTATTGAATGTTTCTTTTGTATATATCTTTATTTAATGGCTAGGAAACAAATCAATTAGACGAATCTTACTTTGTTTTAATTGGGCATACGTTACATTGTTTATTTCCTGCCTTTATATTGCCCACCCTCTAGATTTCCTGCCACAGCCATTCACTCTTTTCTAGCCGTGTATTGAAAACCCTAGCCGCCTCCAACCCTATCAATTTACGAAAAAAGGGTATCTCTTCTCATTTTCATTTGTCTCCAGAAAGAAAATATTGTAAGTCAATGGCTTCTCGTTCTTTTTCCGTTTTCTTTTATTTTTCCTTTGTTTTCTTCATCATATGCTCAGCCTCCATCGTATTTCGACCACCACCTCCTCTCCTCCTCCTCCATGATCGACCATCATCTTCCCCACACCTAGGCCGTGAGCCATAGAACAAAGATCCATCACCAAATCAAGTTTAAATCCTTAGCCGAGCCTATGGATGCATACGCCCTCTTTGCTGCCTTGAAACCCTAGCCTATCTCCACCACCTCATCTTGGCTGAGACCATCTCCACCTCCTATCCAGAATCCAGATCCGACTTGACCAAGTTACCATATAGGCTGAGCCACTTTAGACATAAGCCAAGCCCAAACTCCACTATATCCATGCCTTGTGCCTCTTCTTGCCTTGCCTTCCCTTTTCCATGCCATAATCGTGCCTTGTGATCCCATAACCGTGCCTAGCTTGCATTTAAACACCATGGCCGAGCCTAGGGGTGATGAGGCCGAGCCTATAGAAGATGAGGCCAAGCCTACTTGTTGATTGAGTCCATATTTGTTTAAAATTTATTTATGTTTTATATTGTTTTAATTTAATTTGTGTTAAATCATATATTTATATTTGTTTTATTCATTTGATTACAAGATCTGAATTTGGTTGTTACTTCTTCTCAAATCCTGTCGTGCCTTCTCGTGCTTTGTGGTGTGTGGATTTTTTTGTTTTGAATTGATCTCTAGCTTCAAAAAGGTGAGTTATTCACTCTAGACAGTACGTACTTATAGAACTGTAAATTGATAGCCTGTGAATGCGTAAAATTGATATGCTATGTTAATATGTTCATATATGCCTGTGATCTGTTTATATGATGTATAACCTGATTTGATACCTGTTACACCATCAGTTACAATATTATAAGCTATACAGTTATTTTATTTCTTGCTTCTCACACTGCAAGTTCCCTATAGAATAGAATCACTATAGGTTGAAATGATACATACCCGAATGGACTTTAGAATAAGGAAAAATCATTATGGGCTGAAATGATTGACTCGAGTGATTTTTATGGTATTTGATTTACTTGGGATTGTGGGTTTGAAATGATAGAACCCATATTTTTCTTCTAAACTACGGATTGAAATGATACATTATCCGTATCACTTGACCTAGGTTAGAAAATATTATACAGACCCGTGGTTATTTTTAAAGTATTATTTTTGAGGTATTAAGTACTTTTGAAATATTAAAATATGAAATTTTAGCTTAAATTTGATTTAAATTATTTAAATAAATTGTATAATTATTTTCTATAAGTTAAATGTATAAACAAATATATGGAAAAAGTGTATTTTAAAATATGACTTAACTTGGAAGTGGGAAATTTAATTTAAATGGAAATTTAAGTTAGGTAAATAAATGGAAATTTTATTTTATTTAGGAGATGGAAATAAAATATTAAGTTATTTGTTGAAATAAAAGTTAAGCAATTTATAAAGTATTGACTCAACAAATGAATTTTTATTTTAAATTGGATATTTATTAATAAGATGTTATTTTATTAAAATTTATAAGTTAAATAATATCCAGATAAAAATTTTGAAAGGTGGAATAAGTTTGATAAGTTAAGAATGAGAAATTTGAAGATATATTGTTTTAAAGGGAATAACAGAAATTATAGCGTTTTCTAAAATGTTGTGGTTAAATGAACTATGGCTAGAAATATACCAAAAAACATATGACAGCATTTCTGAAGTGCTGTGATTTCTGAAAATTGAACTATGGCTGGAAATATACTAAAAAGACCTACGACAACATTTCTGAAGTGCTGTAATTTCTAAAATTTGAACTATTTGCTAAAATTACTAAATAAACCTATAACAGCATTTCTTAAATGCTGTAGTTTTTGAATTTGAACTATGTTTTGATATATACTAAATATACCTACCGTAGCACTTTATAAATGCTGCTGTTTTGAAATTTACAATGTTTGAATGTTGAAATTTAACTAGTGAACTTGGAAATTGCAGAAATTTTGGAAATTGAATATTTGATTTGGAAAGATAGCTACTTTATATTTAAATGGTTTGAATGAATTATTTTGATTTGGAATATAAACCACTTTTGAAATTTATCACCACGGGTAATAATAACGTTGGTTGTTAAAGAGAACGGGATCGGATATGGGCATACTCTCTATCGATACCGAAAACCACTTTAACAACCGTGTACGCAGTGGAGATTCCAGAGTGAAGTAGGTTGGTGGCGACGTTCTATCGAGGCATGTATGTAGATCCGACTCCCGTGAGTACGCATAAGGTGACTAAAACAGGAGCGATTCAGGGCCAGTAAGGTAGCTCATCTTATCGGACACACTTCTTCATATGCCATTCTATGACTTTGTGATTGATTGTTGCGCACCTTTTATTTGGGAGTGTGGCTCGAGGTGGGTGGTAGTGTTGCTATGTGTCACCACCTGTCCGAATAGTAATTGGTATATCTACCCAGGCATTGCCTCATTGTGTCGTGTCATCTACCCTAGCGAACCCGTACGAGTTTGATTTGTGTCATACCTATGGTGTATCTTATCGTAGCCTCCCGATCAGGAGGTATGTAGGTGTTGTATATACTATTGGCACTAGTTATGCGTTAAGGGGAATATTGGGTCACTCCTTAACGCTGTTTTAAAGTAAGTTTATTTTACTATAGACATTATTATAATAGCGATATATTACTACATAGTAAATAGTTTAACGGATCCTTAGAGGATGGGCGGTCCCAAGCATCCTTTTAGTTACTTGTACCTTTATATTACAGTTCACTTGAGTTGGTCTAAGCTATATAAGTATGCATGTCCTGACTCGAGTGTTTATGTTTATTTCTTACGCTCGGGTCAACCTGAGTAGTACAGCTTGGATCTATCTTTTGGAAGCTAGAGATATCTGGAGTTTATCTGCTTGTCAAGTTGTTGTCTATTTCAGTATTTCTTTTTCAGCTATGTATTGTACTTGTTTCAGAACTTATTTGTTTTCGGACTATGTATTTTGTACTTGTTTTGAGATTGAGTTTGTAG
Organism: Allium cepa; assembly: GCA_030765085.1. Classification (NCBI taxonomy): domain Eukaryota; kingdom Viridiplantae; phylum Streptophyta; class Magnoliopsida; order Asparagales; family Amaryllidaceae; genus Allium; species Allium cepa. Next base: position 757,114,970 of record CM060937.1, on the reverse strand, counting down.
TGGCTTCATGAACCACTATGGTTATTTTTAATTTCCGCCGTGAGTTATTCTGATTTTATCCGTGTCTTTTATTCTGTGGTTCGTTTTATTTGCTCCAAATTATATTACAATCTTCTGTTTTGAATTACTCAAGTCAGGTATATGTGGATTTATTGTCGATTTGAATGGTCCAAAATAGTGGGTCATTACAGTTGGTATCAGAGCTTAGGTTTCGGGCGAACGTTAGCCTGCGGAGCAAAAACTCATTAGAGATAGGGTAGAAATACCATAGAATGAGTGAAATCAATCTTGGAATCCTTTTCTTGTGAGAGAACTTATTTTAAAGTATAAAATGATTTTTCCAAATAATTTTCAAAGGATTTTTAAAGAGTATTTTGCTATAAAAACTTTTCTTGTTTCTAAGTCAAATTTTGCTTAACTCCCTTCTTATCCTTATCCACCTTTTTAAAAATTTCCTTGTTCGGGATATTTAATTCCAATATTTAATTCCATTTGAATCTTAGCTTGTCTTATCTAATCTTGTCTTTGTTTCTCAATTACCTCAATCCTAAAAATAATTCTTGATTTTTCAGGATGGATCGAAGGTCCGCTAGAGGTAGAGGTCCTGCTGCACCAGTTAGGTTCACTAAGCTTTGCAAGGAATACACTGAGCTGGGTGGCACCTAGTTCACAGGATTTGAGAGCATTATTGAAGTTCAATAGTGGTTGAAGGACTTGGAGAGAATTTTCTCCGGTCTAGAAATCACAAATGCCCAGCAGCATTAGTTGGCAGCTTGGAAATTGAAAGGAGCAGCTTTATATTGGTGGGGGACTGTCACAACTCACACCGCTGAGGCTGACATTACTTGGGAACAATTTAGGTATCATCTTTTGTTTGTCTTGAATTTGGTTCAGTTTCTCTTCTGAAATCTTTCTTGTATTTCTTTATCGTGCTTTAGGGAGGCTTTTCTTGTGAAGTGGATGCCCGAGGCAGGAAAGACTCAGCTGTATCGAGGTTCATGGATCTAAAACAGGGTGATATGTCTTTTGCTGAATATGAGAGTAAGTTCAATGAGCTTTCTAAGTTTGGCCTCAATCTGATTAACACTCCCCTGAAGAAAAATGAGAAGTTTATTGCTAGTGCACGCCCGGAATACTTTGATCACCTTATAGCCGATGTGCACAGTCCTTTCACCTCTCTGTTGGACATGGCTATTAGATACGAGAATCCTACTTCTAAGGATCCTCCAGCTGCTCAGTCTGCTTCGTCTCAGTCTTCTTCTGGCAATCCGAAGAAGAGAAAGCCCAACTTTCACCATAAGAAGAGCCAGAACAGGACCCCAGGGTTGGGATCATCTTCTTCATCTCAGAGGAAGTCGATTGACCTATCTACCATTACTTGCTACAGATGCAATCGGAGGGGACACTATGCTAATAGCTTTCCTACTTTAAGTGTTGTTGCTATCCCTCCTCTAGCTCAGTTGACCAGGCGCGATTTCTGGCACATTTGTTTGCAGCCTGGCCATTTTAAGAAGGACTGCCCTACTCAACAGAACGGCAAGTCATCGGGTGTTTTCCTGTGACTTCTGCATCTTCTCCAGCTCTACCTCCTGCACCTGCACCTGTTCCTGCTCCTACTCCTAGCGACAACCAAGGTACACTTCAGGGCACCTTTACCTTGTTTGAATCTCCTGTGCGTGTTCTATTGGATACTGGAGCTTCTCATAGTTTTATTTCTTTGGACCTTTGTGAAAAATTTGAGCATCTTCTTTCTCCTAAGTTTACGGATGAGCCTTTATGTGTTTCAAATCCTATTGGGGGTCCCGCGAACCTTAGTAGGATCTGTAACCAAGTGAAACTCCTATATTTCCATCACTGTTTCAGTGGTGATTTCTATGTTCTGGGTTTTGATGCTTTTGATCTATTGCTTGGAGGTAATTGGCTTGAGAGGCATGATGCCTTTATCTCTTGTAGTTCCCAAACCGTTTCTCTGATGGATGATGTTGGAAATTCTTTGGTAATTCAGTGTAGTTTGCCCCAAGTTTTTGCTGGCAGCTTTATTTATTCTCTTGATTCTTCTCCTGGTGATCTTCATTCAACTCGTGTAGTCAAACTCTATCTCGATGTATTTGGTGAAGTCACTTCTTCACCTCCTAAGCGGGAAATTGATTTCCGTTTTGATCTTATTCCTGGAGCTCGACCTGTTGTTCTTCCTCCTAGAAGGATGGCACCCTGGGAGAAGGTTGTGTTGAGGAAGCAAATCAAGGACTTATCCTCCAAAGGTCTGATCAGACCTAGCTTTTCTGAATGGGGAGCAACAGTGGTTTTTGTCACTAAGTTCGATGGTTCTTTGAGGATGTGTGTTGATTATAAGGAGCTGAACAAGCTCACTATGAAGAACAAATATCCTATGCTTGCATCAATGATATGGTTGATCAACTCTATGGAGGTACTGTCTTCTCTCAGATTGATCTTACCACAGGTTTTCACCAGCTCAGAGTTGCTGAGGAAAGTATTCCTAAGATTGCTTTCCATACCGAGAATGGTTCCTATGAGTGGTTAGGTATGCATTTTGGCTTGACTAACGCCCATGCTTTCTTTCTTGATTTGATGAATCGTGTTTTTCGAGATGTGCTTAATAAGTTTGTTCTAGTCTTTGTTGATGATATCCTTGTCTTCTCCAAGTCGAGGAAAGAGCATGAGTCGCATTTGTAATATTTTCTAGAGACTCTTAGAAATCATCAGTTGAAGGCTAAATTCTCTAAATGCCATTTCTGGAAGGATGAAGTCCGATTTCTCGGGCATATTGTTTCTAGTGATGGAGTTTCCATTGATCCAGTCAAGATCGCTGTGATCAATGTAAGTCTTTCCTTCCTTCTCTTCCTTTAATTTGATCATTAATTCTATCTTTTCAGTGGTACTTATTTCTCCCTATTCCGTTACAGGATTGGGAAATTCCTAGGACTCCAACTGATATTCGTAGTTTTTTGGGCCTTGCCGATCATCGGAGATTCATAAAGAACTTTATTCAGATTTCTACATCTCTCGCCGCTTTAACCCGGAGGAATGCTAAGTTTGTATGGAGTGATGAGTGTGAAGCCGCATTCAATGAGTTGAAGCGTAAGCTTACTTCCGCACTAGTGCTTACTGTTCCAAATGGAAATGAGGGTTAAACGGTATACGCTAATGCTTGTCGTGAGGGTTTGGGAGCTTTCTGATGCGAGATGGGAAGGTGATTTCTTATGCTAGTCGCCATCTGAAGACCCATGAGGCCAATTATGATGCTCATGATTTAGAGTTGATTGCTGTTGTCTTTGCTCTGAAGCTTTGGAGGCATCATCTTTTGGGTGCTAAGTTTGAACTCTTTACTGATCATCAGCCTTTGAAGTATATCTTCACCCAAAAGGATTTGAATCAAAGGCAAGTTCGGTGGCCAGAGTTTCTTGCTTCTTACGACCTCAATATTAGCTATACTCCCAGTAAAGCTAATGTTGTAGCCGATGCTTTGAGTCGGAAGAAGTCTATGTTGTGTCAGCTTGGTGTTGCTTCTTCTCCTCTTCTGGACCGTGTCAAAGCTAAGTAGGATAAGGATGTGATGCTTAGGAGTATGAAGGAGAATATTCGTAGCAGAGTTGGTGGTAATAGTTCTGACGGTAGTGGAGCTCAGATCGATGACAATGGGTTTTTAGGGTTAGCAATCGGATTTGTGTCCCGAATGTTGATGGTTTTCGGCCGGAGTTACTCCGGAAACATCATCGGTCCAGACTTTCTATTCATCCTGGTGTGACGTAGATGTATCAGGACATGAAGAAGCTTTATGGTGGAGAGGTATGAGGCGGGATATCTCTATCTCTGTTAGTAGGTGTGCGACTTGTCAGCAAGTCAAGGTTGATCATCAGAAGACCTCTGGTTTGTTGCAGCCCCTTGAGATTCCCAATTAGAAATGGGAACAGGTTTCCATGGATTTTATTGATGGTTTACCGAGGACTCGGAAGCGGAATGAGAGTATCTAGGTTATTGTGGATAGACTGACCAAGTCCGCTCATTTTATTCCGGTCAAGTCTACCCGCTCTGCTTCCTGTCTGGCTGAGATTTATATGAGGGAGATTGTTCGTCTCCATGGAGTTCCTATCAGCATTGTTTGTGTTCGGGATCCTATTTTCACCAGTCAGTTTTGGAAAGCTTTCCAGGAATCTTTGGGTACTCGTCTGAATCTGAGCACTGCTTACCATCCATAGACCGACGGTCAAACGGAAAGAGTGAATCAGATTCTTAAGGATCTTCTTCGAGCTTGTGTTTTGGATTATGGAGGATCTTGGGAAGATCATCTCCATCTTGTTGAATTAACCTATAACAATAGTTATCGGGTATAATTTCAATCTTCTATGCATCTTATCTTAATCTTTTATCTTGTCTCATTTTATCTATTATCAGGCTAGTACTAAGATGTCTCCGTTTGCTGCTCTTTACGGAAGACCTTGTAGATCTCCATCTTGCTGGATCGAATCCGGTAATCATTTGGTTCTTGGTCCTGAGATGATTTTGGAAGCTTCGGAGAAGGTTGAGGAGATTAAGAGGAAGTTGAGGATTGCTCAGGATAGGTAGAATAAGTATGCTGATCGGTGTAGGAGGAGTTTGGAGTTTGCTGTTGGTGATCTTGTTTTCCTTAAGGTCACTCCCTTAAGGAATGTGATTCGATTTAGTCATAGAGGTAACCTTGCTCCTAGGTTTATTGGTCCTTTCCGCATCTTGGAGAGGATTATTTCTCTAGCTTATCGTCAAGATTTTCCTGAGAAACTTTTTGCGGAACATAATGTATTCCACGTTTTGCATCTTCATCGGTATCTGCACGATCCTTCTCTTATTGTCCAGCCTTCTGCTCTTGATAGTTTGGATATTGACCTAATCTGACTGTTGAGAGGAAGCCACTTCGTATTGTCGATCGAGGTACAAAGCAGCTAAGAAGAAAATCCATCAACCTGGTCAAAGTGCAGTGGAGCACTAATGAACAGGATTGTGCCTGGGAGACAGAGGAGAGCATACGTGCTTCGAATCCGGAATTGTTTTTTTCAGGTACTTTTGCTTTGTTATCTTATCTTTCTTTCTTTCCTCATTTCGTTCCTTTTCGAGGATGAAAAGTTTTGAGTGGAGGAGAGTGTAACTACCCAAATTTTTTAATAAATTTTTTATTTCATTTCATATAAAATTTTGGTGTTTAATTATTTAAAATTTGAATTTTGAAAATTTTCCTGTATAATTTTGGAATTAGTTATAAATTATTTTCCCAAATACAATAAATAAACAATTTCTAAAATTTTATATTTTGGGTTAAACCTTGACATTATTTGAAAATTTTAAAATTTAAATTTTTAAATTCGAATCTTTTATTTGAAACCGTATATATTTCTAATATCTGTTATGCTTTTCGTTACACTAAATTCTGATTTATACTTTGTAAATTGGATAACATATAACGTTTTAAAAAGCAATTAATTTCTGTGTTTTATTTTATATGTTTTCTATATCCATCTCCTTATTTATTTTCTATTGTGTTTGTATAAACTTTATTTTTATTTATTGAATGTTTCTTTTGTATATATCTTTCTTTAATGGCTAGGAAACAAATCAATTAGACGTATGTTACCTTGTTTTAATTGGGCATACGTTACATTGTTTATTTCCTACCTTTATAATGCCCACCCTCTTGATTCCCTACCATAGTCGTTCACTCTTTTCCAGACGTGTATTGAAAACCCTAGCCGCCTCCAACCCTATCAATTCACGAAAAAAAGGGTATCTCATCTCATTTTCATTTGTCTCTAGAAAGAAAATACTACAAGTCCATGGCTTCTCTTTCTTCTCCCTTTTTCTTTTAATTTTCCTTTGTTTTCTTCATCATATGCTCAGCCTCCACCATATTCCGACCACCACCTCCACTCCTCCTCCTCCATGATCGACCATCATCTTCCCTATATCTAGGCCGTGAGCCATAGAACAAATCCATCACCAAATCAAGTTTAAAATCCTAGCCGAGCCTATGGATTCATACCCCCTCTTTGTTGCCTTGAAACCCTAGCCTATCTCCACCACCTCACCTTAGCCGTGACCATCTCCACCTCCTAGCCATAATCCAGATCTGACTTGACCAAGTTAGCACATAGGCCGAGCCACTTTAGACATAAGCCGAGCCCAAACTCCACTAGATTCATGCCTTGTGCCTCTTCTTGCCTTGGCTTCCCTTTTCCATGCCATCGTCCTGCCTTGTGATCCCATAGTCTAGCCTAGCTTGCATCTAAACACCATGGCCGAGCCTAGGGGTGACGAGGCCAAGCCTATAGAAGATGAGGCCATGCCCACTTGTTGATTGAGTCTATATTTGTTTCAAATTTATTTATGTTTTATATTGTTTTAATTTATTTTGTGTTAAATCATATATTTATATTTGTTTTATTCATTTGATTACAAGATGAATTTGGTTGGTACTTCTTCTCAAATCCTATCGTGCCTTCTCGTGCTTTGTGATGTGTGGATTTTTTTGTTTTGAATTGATCTATAGCTTCAAAAAGGTGAGTTATTCACTCTAGATAGTACGTACTTATAGAACTGTAAATTGATGACAAGTGAATGCGTAAAATTGATGTGCTATGTTAATTTGTTCATATATGCATGTGATCTGTTTATATGATGTATAACCTGATTTGATACATGTTACACCATCAGTTACAATATTATATGTTATACACTTATTTTATTTATTGCTTCTCACACTGCATGTTCCCTATAGAATAGAATCACTATGGTTTGAAATGATACATACCCGAACGGACTTTAGAATAAGGAAAAATCATTATATGCTAAATGATAGGCTCGAGTGATTTTTATGGTATATGATTTACTTGGGATTGCGAGTTTGAAATGATAGAACCCGGATTTTTCTTTTAAACCATGGATTGAAATGATACATTATCTGTATCACTTGACCTTGGTTAGAAAATATTACACAGACCCGCGATTATTTTTAAAGTATTATTTTTGAGGTATTAAGTACATTTGAAATATTATATGAAATTTTTGCTTAAATTGGATTTAAATTATTTAAATAAATTGTATAGTTTTTTTCTATAAGTTAAATGTATAAAACAAATAAATGGAAAAAGTGTATTTTAAAATATGAATTTACTTGGAAGTTGGAAATTTGGTTTAAATGGAAATTTTAAGTTAGGTAAATAAATGGAAATTTTATTTTATTTAGGAGATGGGTATGTTAAATAAAATATTAAGTTATTGGTTGAAATAAAAGTTAAGCAATTTATAAAATATTGACTCAGCAAATGAATTTTATTTTAAATTGGATATATATTAATAAAATGTTATTTTATTAAAATTTATAAGTTAAATAATATCCAAAGAAAAATTTTGAAAGGTGGAATAAGTTTGATAAGTTAAGAATGAGAAAAATTGGAGATATATTATTTTAAAGGGCATAACAGAAATTATAGTGTTTTCTGAAATGCTTCGGTTAAATGACCTATGGCTGGAAATATACTAAAAAGACCTATGACTGCATTTTTGAAGTGCTGTAATTTCTGGAAATTGAACTATGGTTGAAAATATACTAAAAAGAACCATAACAGTATTTCTAAAGTGCTGTAATTTCTAAAATTTGAACTATATGCTGAAATTACTAAATAAACCTATAACAGCATTTCTGAGATGCTGTAGTTTCTGAATTTGAACTATGTTTTGATATATACTAAATATACCTACCGCAGCACTTTATAAATGCTGCTGTTTTGAAATTTACAATGTTTGATTGTTGAAATTTAACTAATGAACTTAGAAATTGCTGAAATTCGGAAAATTGAATATTTGATTTGGAAAGATAACTACTTCATATTTAAATGGTTTTAAATGAATTATTTTGATTTGGAATATAAACCACTTTTGAAATTTATAACAACGGGTAATAATAAAGTTGGTTATTAATGAGACTGGGATCAGATATGGGCATACTCTCTGTCGATACCGAAAACCACTTTAACAATCGTGTACGCGATGGAGATTTCAGAATGAAGTAGATAGTGGCGACATTCTATCAAGGTATGTACGTGGACCCGACTCGCATAAGTTGGCATAAGATGGCTTAAACAGAAGTGATTCCGAGCCAGTGAGGTAGCTCCTCTTATCAGACACACTTCTTCGTATGCCATTCTATGACTTTGTGATTGATTGGTGCGCACCTTTGATTTTGGGAGTGTGGCTCGAAGTGTGCGGTAGTGCTGCTATGCGTCACCACCATGCCGAATAGTAATTGGTATATCTACCCTGGCATTGCCTCGTTGTGTCGTCTCACCTACCCTAGCGAGCCCCGTACAAGTTTAATTTGTGTCGTACCTATGGAGTATCTTCTCATAGCCTCCCGATCAGGAAATACGCAGGTGCTGTATAGACTATTGGCACTATTTATGCGTTAAGGGGATATTGGGTCACTCCTTAATGCTGTTTTAAAGTAAGTTTATTTTACTATAGACATTATTACAATAGCGAAATATTACAACATAGTAAATATTTTAACGGATCCTTAGAGGATGAGCGGCCCCAAGCATCCTTTAAGTTACTTGTACTTTTATATTACAGTTCACTTGAGTCAGTTTACACTGTATAAGCATGTATGTCCTGATTCGAGTGTTTGTGTTTATTTCTTACGCTAGGGATAGGCTGAGTAGCTTAGCTTGGATCTATCTTCTGAAAGCAAGAGATTTCTAGAGTTTATCTACTTATCAAGTTGTTGTCTATTTCAGTATTCCTTTTTCAGTTATGTATTAGAGACTCATGTATTTGGAAAATTCTACCGTACTTGTTTCAGAACTGTATTTGTTTTCAGACTATGTATTTGGTACTTGTTTTGAGATTGAGTTTGTAGTGGTTTCATGAACTACTGTGGTTATTTTAATTTCTGCTGCGAGTTATTCTGATTTTATCTGTGTCTGTGATTGGTTTTATTTGCTCCGAATTATATTACAATCTTCTGTTTTGAATTATTCAAGTCAGACATGTGTGGATTTATTGTCGATTTGAATGGTCCAAAATAGTGGGTCGTTACATAAATTTGCGGGTGGTTACAGACTTCCCCCTTAAAAGAATTTCGTCCCTGAAATTATCCAAAACAAAAACCTAAAGGTTTTGCCCAAAATATTTATTTTTAACTAATATTCTCGCACGATGTATATATATCATCCGTACACAATATCTTATTTGATCTTCTATTCGAATTCACAACTATACTTCGAATTGCATTGATCCCTTGATCCTTTAGTGCAGACTCTGACCAGGCTTCTAATCGGAACTTTAGTTCCCTTTGCATAGCTCTTAACTATAATAGAAAGCTCAAGCATCTAACCATAAATCCTCATCAATATTCATCAATAAGAATTGAGTGATAAATCCTCTTTCGGATAAGTGTCAAGACACATCAAAGTTCTGTACTCAAATCTTAGATTACATCGTGCGACGAAATAATTCATATACTTCAACCTTCCCAAATTTTTATGAAAATAATTCATAAAACTTTCATATTTTATTCAAACACTTATAAAGATAATTTTTTATAAATAACGTTTTTACCTTTTTATTTTTTCAAATATTTATTCACAAAATATTTCTATTTTTTTCCCAAAAGAAATCGACTATCCTTTATTTGGAGTAATACCATGATAATTCTTACTTCAAAATTCCTTACAAATTTCTTTGTTGATAAATATCTTTATAAATTTAATTCCAAACTTATTTTATATTACATAACTTTCCCTTCTATAATTTTTCAAAACATTAGGATACCCATCTTGTGACGCCCCACCCCGAGACCCACGTTAGTAAAGGGAATTAACGAGTAATTCTGTCTACTAACGCAGAGAATAGGGTTGGAGAAGGGCGACCAACATAGCATACACTAGCTAAGAACTAAACATGTCAATTAGTGTCAATATTTTTTTTTTCATTTTACCTCATATGTGGTTGACATGTCTAGTCCATAACTATTGCACACTATGGCGGTTTACAAACATTTCAGAACTAATGTAATATACATATATGCGGAAAGTAAATAACAGTCACAGAACAGCAAACCCAGATCAGATATATATATATACACACATACACCACCATACATACCCACATAATACATCATACATGAGTGCCAAAAAGGGGGACTGATAATAACATACAATCATCCCACAAAAAGAATATACATCATGATAGTCAACAAAACGGTCTAAAAATAAAAGCTAGCCAAATCGATATGTCCCACAAAAGGTGATAAGCTGATCCAAAAAGAGAAGTTGTCCATGCTAACCTGCAACTCTGTCTGACCCGAGTGAAAAACACACGGGTCAGGCAACTAAACTCATCAGTAGATAAGGGCCTCAATGATGATAAGTGATAATGAGATAATCATTTCGTTGTTCCCAACGGAATGAATATAAGGTTCATCATGAATATACATCTATGAGAATCATCAAGGATCATTCTTATATCATAAGAAGGGAAATTATTTCGAAGTACTTCAAATCAATCATAGAGATCGTCAAACTTCATAAATCACATAATCTCAAGCAAGTAGTAATAATATGGTCGAAACATCATGGACCATGTCGCCTCATTCTTACTCGAGGCTATTCAAAACATAAACATCACCCAAAAAGATTAACATCAAAATCATCAATAAAAAGAATACTTTGCACGTGCTATTTACTTCCACTAGTACTGTACTTCGGTACCATACATCATAGGATTGGGATCACCTTCATTTCTACCTATCCTGCCTATGCACACGACTACGTAGCCTATAATTTCCTCCATCCCAATCGGTGACGTCAAAAGACCCGAGTAATAATAATATCATAATGCTTCGGGGTTGACTACTAATCTGCAACCCCACTCCACTCGAGGTCCGTAGTACTAGTCCAAACTTCCATGTGTCTCAACTTTACGACTAGGAACCCAAAAGGTATTAACACACGTCCCATACCATGTGTCAGCACCTAATGGTTTACTAATCGCCGGTCGATACCACATCGTAAAGTAATCATAAATTAACATCAAAGCCTATAAAAAAAAACATACATCACCTCATTTCATCGGCAAAATGTAGAAAATTCCAACTCATCGTATTTCGTACTATGACGAGTTCAATGTGACTACCACACTTGTCTCCTTTCATCGACAAGTATCATAATAATAAATAATCTCGCCTCATATCCTCGGCAAATGTAAATCTACATCCATATGGTCCTCTATCGAATATACGAGTCTTCGGACCATATCTGCATAATATTAGTCAAATAGACTAATATGATAAAAAGCTTCAAACACAATCAAAACGTCAAATATACACCCGAATAACATAAAAATGATTAAAATAAATAAAATTATTTACAAAATATTTTTCATAGAAAAAGGGTTTTTTTTTTTTTTTTTTTATGATTTATAAAAGCCTTGGAAATAAGGAATACTTGTTTTAAAACCCTTAAAAATGCTTAAAAACAATTATGATTTCAGCATAGAAAACGCTAAAATTTGGCAATGCGATTAAAAACAAAGTTATAGATTAGTTTCTAAGCTTTCCAGAATGATCAAGATCATTGAATACCGATCAGCGGTCTAAAAGTTATGATCTTTTTACTAAAACTCTTATACAAAGCCTGTAGCATATAGTGTGTATGCATATATTGACAGGACAGAGACAAATATTCACAATTTCAGCATAGTAAACATTCGAATCTGGCAATATGACTAATGAAAAAGTTGTATCTTATAAAACGAGCTTTCCAGAACATCTAAGAATATCGAATTCGGCTTAAAAACGAAAAAGTTATGGCCGATTCCATTTCAGATTCAACAACAGAGAATTTCTAGTCTTGTTCTCGGGTTAGCAGTAAAAAAATTCAATTTTGTCATATCTAACCTCAAACTAACACAAAACTCAACAAATGAAAGTTGTAGTATATGAAATAAGCTTTCCGGAAAGGTCAAGATTATCAAAATCCGATTTGTGTGTCAAAAGTTATGGCTGTTTTGCTAACTAATACAAACTAAGCCTGATTTGTTAAAGGCAGAATCAGACTTCTGACATCAAACTCATTTTAGGTCATTATAACTGCAAAATTTCAGGATATGATCTGAAAATAAATTGTTTCTTATCGAATGCAGTTTCCAACAAAAAAAATTTGAGGTAAAACGGACAAGAAACGTGAAAGTTATGAACATTTTACTATGATGCATTTACAGCAAAACGAGATATACGAAAAACTTAAGAAAGTAGTACGAATTTGCAACAAAATACTACAGATTTTGCACAGGCTTTCAATTTAGTTGCTGTAAGTTATATACTTACAATTTGCAGCAAAAGATGATGATTTTAGGCAGCAAAGGCAAAGCTTTAGGCGAATTCACGCTCGTGCAGGACCTGTAGAAGCTTAAGAAGAGACATGCAAAAAGAAATCATCAACAAAATGAGATTACAGTAAATAGAAAATTGCAATCTCTCAAGGATTTGGGATTTAAAGGATGAGAGATTACCTTATTTATGTTTTGAGCTAGGAAATCTTTCTAATTCGCTGATTAATTGAGAATTTTGATTAGAGATATAGGAGAGAAAGCCATTTTTAAGAGTTTTGAAGCTTCTGTGTTAATTTGTGGTGGAAGGAGAAAGATGAGAAGCCTGTACGATGTCTCCTTCACCAACCAGAAGCCTCTTTTGGGTACTGGATCCAACCCAAACCCAATATGCCTTATGAAATTTTTAGAAATGTTATTTTTCCCTAATTACTCACATATTCAATCATTAACAATTCATAACTTTTGCATTATCAATCCGATTTCAACAAAATTAAATGCGTTGGAATCGTTATTTCGTCTAGAATTTTATTAAAGTAAATAAATCATTATTTTCCACCAATTTAGATGTTATTTTAGCACTAACTCTCATTTTCTACAAATTTGCATATTTTGACAAAATATGCAAATTTGGACATATTTTGCAAAATAAAACTATATTTTCCAACCAATAAAGTGTAAATAAATGTTTTAACACTTTTAAAACATTAATACACTATTATATATCATTTTTATTATGTTTAATTAACTTATTAACCATTTCTCTTGCATTTGATCAATAAAAGGCAGATTGACAAAAACAAAAAAAAATACAATATTGCCAAAATTAACATTTTTACTCGAATATAGTTATACAACTACATTTAAAAACTCATGAAATAAAGTAACACTTTATTTCACACATGTCCAACATTTTCATCCTCAACAAAATTATTTCTTCTTTATTCTCCATATTTTATTTTAAAATAAAAATGGATTATTTGTCTTAAATTACCAATATCATTTTATTAAACCCAAATAAATTATAACCTATCCCAAGACTCAAATAAAGTGATTAACTTTATTTTCTTAAATTCATTAGCTCAATTTACTCAGCTTCATTGTTTATATTAAATAAACAATATTTTCACCATTTTACCTCTAATTAATTTAATTAATTCCAATATTAAATTATAGTCATCATTAAAATTTAATATTAGCGGTAATCTCCTAACCGGGTTTGTTACAGACTCCCCTCCTCAACAAAATTGCGTCCTCGCAATTTCTAGGGAAACCGTAACAAATATAACAATTTAACCCAAAAGAAAAAAGAAAAGCTTGAGATAATAATTCTCACCATCCTCAAATGAAGATAGAAAACCCGGAAAAGAACGCTCGATAGATTCTCTAGTTTCCCAAGTGCAATCATTGAGATTCTCCGACCATTGAATCTTAACAAGAGGAACGTTCTTGCTTCGAAGGCGCCTCACCTCCGAATCAAGCACACGAATAGGCCGCTGAACGGTGGATAAACTCGGTGAGATCTCAAGCTCTAGCTGCTCGGAAGGATCAACAATGGAATCAGAACCTCGAATGCACTTCTTAAGCTGAGAGACGTGGAAAACATCATGAATATCAGAAAAATGAGGCGGAAGTGACACTCTATAAGCAACTGGACCGATGCGCTCGGTAATCGGAAATGGTCCTATAAAGCGAGGAGCCAATTTCCCTGTGGAGCTAAAGCGCATCACTCCCTTCATCGGAGATATACGAATGAACACATGGTCACCGACGAAGAATTCAAGAGGCTTCCTACGGTTGTCCGCGTAGGATTTTTGACGGCTCTGTGCCTCTTTCATTCTCTGTCTAATAAGGGAAATCTTCTCCGAAGAATCACGAATCGAATCCGGCCCAAGAATAAACTTCTCGCCAGATTCTAACCAACAAGATGGGGAACGGCACGGTCTACCATAAAGTGCCTCGAATGGTGCTATACGGATACTAGACTGAAAGCTGTTGTTATAGGAGAATTCTACCAATGGAAGGTAATCCTCCCAAGAACCACCAAAATCAAGAATGCATGCACGTAGTAGGTCCTCAAGAATACGATTCACCCTCTCTGTCTGTCCATCAGACTGAGGATGAAAAGCAGTTGAAAGATTCAGCTTTGTTCCCAAAGCTTGCTGAAAGCTGGACCAGAAATGACTGGTAAATAGAGGATCACGGTCACAAACGATCGATGAAGGAACACCATGCAATCGAACAATTTCCTTAAAATAGAGCTTTGCCAAAAGAGGAGCATTCCTATTAGACTTAATAGGAATGAAATGAGCTGACTTCGTGAGGCGATCAGCAATTACCCAAATGCTCGAATGACCCGACCTCGAACGAGGTATGCCGTCAACGAAGTCCATCGAAACTTGGTCCCACTTCCACAGTGGAACCTCTAGAGGCTGAAGAAGACCAGATGGCCGCTGATGCTCGGCCTTGACAAGCTGACACGTCATGCAATTGCTTACATAACTTGCAATGTCACGCTTCATGCCTTCCCAATAATAAAGTCTATGCATATCCGCATACATCTTACTGCTACCCGGATGAATGGTGTACTTAGAGCGATGACAATCATCAAGTATGTCACGCCTAAGTGCTGAATCAGTTGGAACAACTATACGGTTCCTCAGACGAAGGCAACCATGAGAATCAATCGAATAATCCCGTAACTCCTCATCACGGGACTCAGATGAGCAAGACTGAATGAGGCGCATAATATAAGCATCACGTCTCTGGGCCTCAGAGATACGATCAAGAAGAGAAGGTCGACCCACCATACTGAATAATAAGACCGGTGAATCAGATGATGGTGTTCGATCACGAATGTCGAAGCTGGATAACGTCTCAAGAACATCCCATTCGGCTAACATCATAGAAACAACTGCCGAATGCTTGCGGCTAAGCGCATCAGCTACACGATTACCCTTCCCTGGGGTATACTCGATATCGAAATCATATGAGGCGAGGAACTCTAACCATCGTTGTTGCCTCATATTCAATTCCTTCTGCGAAAAGAGGTACTTGAGAGACTTATGATCGGTATAAAGGACGAAATGCTCACCAAGGAGATAATGACGCCATATCTTCAAGGCGAAGACGATGGCTGCAAGCTCTAAATCATGGGTCGCGTACCGAACCTCGTTTGGACGTAATTGCCTTGAAGCATAGGCAACAACCCGATCATTCTGCATAAGAACCGCACCAAGCCCACTGTGGCTTGCATCAGTATAAACAATGAGATCTTGGTTCCCTTCAGGAACCACAAGCACAGGAGCATGTGTGAGAAGCTCCTTCAATCGCTGGAAGGCGGGCTCACACTTGTCAGACCAGAGAAAATGAACACCCTTCCTGGTAAGGTTTGTAAGAGGAAGCACGATAGGAGAAAAATCCTTAATAAAGCGACGATAATAACCGGCCAATCCCAAAAAGCTACGAATCTCATGAACATTCTCAGGCCTCTTCCAATTTTGAATAGCCTCGATCTTAGAAGGATCAACGGAAATACCTTCTGAAGATACAACATGGCCTAAGAACTTCACTTGCTTTTTCCAGAAGTGACACTTAGAAAGTTTTGCTTTGAGTAGATGCTTTCGGAGAGTACTCAAAACAATTCTATGATGTCGAGCATGGTCCTCTTCGGACTTGGAATATACTAAGATATCATCGATGAATACAAGCACGAATTTATCGAGATATTCCCGGAATACTCGATTCATAAGATCGACAAAGTAGGCAGGTGCATTCGTCAATCCGAACGGCACGACGAGCCACTCAAAAGAACCATAGCGAGTGCGGAATGTGGTGAGAGGAATACTATCTTCCGCAACTCGGAGCTGATGAAAACCAGTGGCAAGGTCCAACTGTGAAAAGACTCTAGCACCACTTAACTGATCGAACATGTCGTCGATCCTCGGTAAAGGGTAACGATTCTTGATGGTTAACTCATTAAGCTTGCGATAGTCGACGCAAAGCCTAAGAGTCCCATCGGACTTCTTTACAAATACCACCGCGGCACCCCATGGTGAAGAGCTAGATCGAATGAAGTGCTTAGCTTCGAGCTCGAGGAGTTGCTTCTTAAGTTCCTCATTCTCCTTAGTAGACATCCTCGTGGGAGGACGACTAGCTGGCTGAGCACCAAGAATGAGATCAATACGAAACTCTATGGCCCGCTTGGGTGGCAACCCCGAAACAGGCTCAAAAATATTAGCAAAGTCACAAACGATCGGAATTCGAGACACATCATCTTCATCATCTCGAGAATCAAGAGCATATAAGGATGTTACGGAATCACAATCTGTATCCCGAAGCATAAGAGATAACTGCGAAGGCGAGTCTGGATGGCGGAGATAAATGACTCTATCAGAACAAAGAATCTTGGCATCGTATCGAACTAGCCAGTCCATACCAAATATCATATCAAAACCAAGCGAAGGAATCACGTGCAGATTCGCACGGAAAGGAAAACCACAAATCATGATCTCAACGTCATCACAAAGTAAGCTAAGGGTGGCAGATCCTCCAATAGGATTAGCAATTCGCAATGAAGTAAGCAAACAAGAAATATCCAACTGCAAAGCATCTACGAGTTCATTCGATACGAATGAGTGAGAAGCACCCGTATCGAAAAGCACTCGGATAATACGATCATGAAATAATAAGGAACCTTCTAGAACGGAAGAGTGTGTACCTCTAGGCTGAGAAGCATCACCAGAGGTAGAAGCCACATTAAGCTGACCCTGGCGTGAACCTTTCCCCTTAATGGGGCAAGCAGCAACTAAGTGTCCCTCTTTCTTGCAGTGGAGGCAACGCTTGGGTTTGGGACACTCTCTAACAGGGTGATCAGGGGAGCCACAATTGAAGCATGCAAAAGGCTTCGCTGAAGGAGTAGACTGAGGCTGAGAAAAAGAACCACCATGCTTCTTCTTCTTCTTAGGAGGAAAGGGCCTAGACTTGCGAAAGAACTTCTTCTTATTCGGGTTGGCCCGAACCCTAACATCATCATCACGATCCTCTTCCTTCTCGACCGCTTCAAGCTGAAGGGCCATATCAACAAGCTTCTCAAAAGTAAGCTCAAGGCGAAGCATAAGGGCCTTCTTCAAATACTTCTTAAGTCCGGAAATGAACCTAAGATTCTTCTTGTATGGAGTAGGAATATGTTCAAGCCCATACTTAGAAAGACCCTCAAACGAAGCAACATACTCAGAAACAGAAAGCCTTCCTTGCTTGAGCTCAAGGAAGCGACGAGCTAGAGTAGCTCTCTCAGAATCAGGAATAAACTTGAGCTCAAACCGCTCACGAAACTGATCCCACTCAAGTGTGGACTCGTCAATCTCAGCAATCAGAAGGTCATACCAATGAAGAGCTCGTTCTTGCAACATACTGGATGCTACAAGAACACGGTGATGGCTAGAAATCTCCATACGGCCAAAAATACGCTCACAAGAACTGAGCCAAGCCTCAACATCAATAACAGACTCGGTGCCTTTAAGGGCCTTGCCACCGAGATGAGTGAAATCACTGCACATACGTGCAAAAGCTGATCGGCGAGGAGAGGAAGGAGTAGCAGTAGTGGGAGGCTGAATGCTCCGCACTAACTCAAGAATCTGATCAGTGGACATATATACACCCTCAGGACGAGAACCACTGGACGGTCCCGCCGCTGAATGGCGTCCTCTACCTCGATGAGACATAGCTGAGAGAAAAGGTTAAAAGGATTATTCGCAGGGTAAATAGATATATTGAAAATTCAAATACAGAAAATAAGGAATACTATGAAATATAATGAACATTCCTAGACGTATTCCTTTCTATCTACCCCAAAGGAATCGAAAAGGGACACGGGTCAAAACATGGGTAAGGACAAAATTAAAAGTAAGGTGAACCGAATCATGATTATGGGATGATACATGTAGATGTATTATACTTGATGTATGGTATCTCGTGTACTGTTCTGTATATATCACATTATATTCTGAAACGATGCTCTGATACCAAGCTGTGACGCCCCACCCCGAGACCCACGTTAGTAAAGGGAATTAACGAGTAATTCTGTCTACTAACGCAGAGAATAGGGTTAGAGAAGGGCGACCAACATAGCATACACTAGCTAAGAACTAAACATGTCAATTAGTGTCAATATTTTTTTTTTCATTTTACCTCATATGTGGTTGACATGTCTAGTCCATAACTATTGCACACTATGGCAGTTTACAAACATTTCAGAACTAATGTAATATACATATATGCGGAAAGTAAATAAAAGTCACAGAACAGCAAACCCAGATCAGATATATATATACACACATACACCACCATACATACCCGCATAATACATCATACATGAGTGCCAAAAAGGGGGACTGATAATAATACAATCATCCCACAAAAAGAATATACATCATGATAGTCAACAAAACGGTCTAAAAATAAAAGCTAGCCAAATCGATATGTCCCACAAAAGGTGATAAGCTGATCCAAAAAGAGAAGTTGTCCATGCTAACCTGCAACTCGGTCTGACCCGAGTGAAAAACACACGGGTCAGGCAACTAAACTCATCAGTAGATAAGGGCCTCAATGATGATAAGTGATAATGAGATAATCATTTCGTTGTTCCCAACGGAATGAATATAAGGTTCATCATGAATATACATCTATGAGAATCATCAAGGATCATTCTTATATCATAAGAAGGGAAATTATTTCGAAGTACTTCAAATCAATCATAGAGATCGTCAAACTTCATAAATCACATAATCTCAAGCAAGTAGTAATAATATGGTCGAAACATCATGGACCATGTCGCCTCATTCTTACTCGAGGCTATTCAAAACATAAACATCACCCAAAAAGATTAACATCAAAATCATCAATAAAAAGAATACTTTGCACGTGCTATTTACTTCCACTAGTACTGTACTTCGGTACCATACATCATAGGATTGGGATCACCTTCATTTCTACCTATCCTGCCTATGCACACGACTACGTAGCCTATAATTTCCTCCATCCCAATCGGTGACGTCAAAAGACCCGAGTAATAATAATATCATAATGCTTCGGGGTTGACTACTAATCTGCAACCCCACTCCACTCGAGGTCCGTAGTACTAGTCCAAACTTCCATGTGTCTCAACTTTACGACTAGGAACCCAAAAGGTATTAACACACGTCCCATACCATGTGTCAGCACCTAATGGCTTACTAATCGCCGGTCGATACCACATCGTAAAGTAATCATAAATTAACATCGAAGCCTATAAAAAAAACATACATCACCTCATTTCATCGGCAAAATGTAGAAAATTCCAACTCATCGTATTTCGTACTATGACGAGTTCAATGTGACTACCACACTTGTCTCCTTTCATCGACAAGTATCATAATAATAAATAATCTCGCCTCATATCCTCGGCAAATGTAAATCTACATCCATATGGTCCTCTATCGAATATACGAGTCATCGGACCATATCTGCATAATATTAGTCAAATAGACTAATATGATAAAAAGCTTCAAACACAATCAAAACGTCAAATATACACCCGAATAACATAAAAATGATTAAAATAAATAAAATTATTTACAAAATATTTTTCCTAGAAAAAGGTTTTTTTTTTTTTTTTTTTTTTGATGATTTATAAAAGCCTTGGAAATAAGGAATACTTGTTTTAAAACCCTTAAAAATGCTTAAAAACATTTATGATTTCAGCATAGAAAACGCTAAAATTTGGCAATGCGATTAAAAACAAAGTTATAGATTAGTTTCTAAGCTTTTCAGAATGATCAAGATCATTGAATACCGATCAGCGGTCTAAAAGTTATGATCTTTTTACTAAAACTCTTATACAAAGCCTGTAGCATATAGTGTGTATGCATATATTGACAGGACTGAGACAAATATTCACAATTTCAGCATAGTAAACATTCGAATCTGGCAATATGACTAAAGAAAAAGTTGTAGCTTATAAAACGAGCTTTCCAGAACATCTAAGAATATCGAATTCGGCTTAAAAACGAAAAAGTTATGGCCGATTCCATTTCAGATTCAACAACAGAGAATTTCTAGTCTTGCTCTCGGGTTAGCAGTAAAAAATTTCAATTTTGTCATAGCTAACCTCAAACTAACACAAAACTCAACAAATGAAAGTTGTAGTATATGAAATATGCTTTCCGTAAAGGTCAAGATTATCAAAATCTGATTTGTGTGTCAAAAGTTATGGCTGTTTTGCTAACAAATACAAACTAAGCCTGATTCGTTAAAGGTAGAATCAAACTTCTGACATCAAACTCATTTTCGGTCCTTATAACTGCAAAATTTCAGGATATGATCTGAAAATAAATTGTTTCTTATCGAATGCAGTTTCCAACAAAAAAAATTTGAGGTAAAACGGACAAGAAACGTGAAAGTTATGAACATTTTACTATGATGCATTTACAGCAAAACGAGATATACGAAAAACTTAAGAAAGTAGTACGAATTTGCAACAAAATACTACAGATTTTGCACAGGCTTTCAATTTAGTTGCTGTAAGTTATATACTTACAATTTGCAGCAAAAGATGATGATTTTAGGCAGCAAAGGCAAAGCTTTAGGCGAATTCACGCTCGTGCAGGACCTGTAGAAGCTTAAGAAGAGACATGCAAAAAGAAATCATCAACAAATTGATATTACAGTAAATAGAAAATTGCAATCTCTCAAAGATTTGGGATTTAAAGGATGAGAGATTACCTTATTTATGTTTTGAGCTAGGAAATCTTTCTAATTCGCTGATTAATTGAGAATTTTGATTAGAGATATAGGAGAGAAAGCCATTTTTAAGAGTTTTGAAGCTTCTGTGTTAATTTCTGGTGGAAGGAGAAAGATGAGAAGCCTGTAGGATGTCTCCTTCACCAACCAGAAGCCTCTTTTGGGTACTGGATCCAACCCAAACCCAATATGCCTTATGAAATTTTTAGAAATGTTATTTTTCCCTAATTACTCACATATTCAATCATTAACAATTCATAACTTTTGCATTATCAATCCGATTTCAACAAAATTAAATGCGTTGGAATCGTTATTTCGTCTAGAATTTTATTAAAGTAAATAAATCATTATTTTCCACCAATTTAGATGTTATTTTAGCACTAACTCTCATTTTCTACAAATTTGCATGTTTTGACAAAATATGCAAATTTGGACATATTTTGCAAAATAAAACTATATTTTCCAACCAATAAAGTGTAAATAAATGTTTTAACACTTTTAAAACATTAATACACTATTATATATCATTTTTATTATGTTTAATTAACTTATTAACCATTTCTCTTGCATTTGATCAATAAAAGGCAGATTGACAAAAACAAAAAAAAAATACAATATTGCCAAAATTAACATTTTTACTCGAATATAGTTATACAACTACATTTAAAAACTCATGAAATAAAGTAACACTTTATTTCACACATGTCCAACATTTTCATCCTCAACAAAATTATTTCTTCTTTATTCTCCATATTTTATTTTAAAATAAAAATGGATTATTTGTCTTAAATTACCAATATCATTTTATTAAACCCAAATAAATTATAACCTATCCCAAGACTCAAATAAAGTGATTAACTTTATTTTCTTAAATTCATTAGCTCAATTTACTCAGCTTCATTGTTTATATTAAATAAACAATATTTTCACCATTTTACCTCTAATTAATTTAATTAATTCCAATATTAAATTATAGTCATCATTAAAATTTAATATTAGTGGTATTCTCCTAACCGGGTTTGTTACACATCTTTCTCAACATCATTTTATTTTTGCTAATCACATTTCCTTTTATAAAATATACTTATATAAAAATATATTCTTAAATAATTTCTTAATTTCAACATTCTTAATAAAGATACTTCTTTATATTACATAATCTTTCAATTATAATACATCTCTAAACATATCTTAGTGGTTTCTGAAAAACTTATTCTCAAAATAATTCATTAAATCGATAAATTACCATAAAATTTCTTTAACTAGTATTAAACGTGAAAACATCCTTTATCAATTAACACTCCTTTATTAATTAAAAACTCCTTTATATAAATATATTCTTTTTACCCTTATAGTTTCAATATATAAAAGTATTCATACACTTATTCAATTGCTTTAAGTATATTCATAGTTTACTTAAACGAGTTTTACTTACTTTAAAATATAATCAAAGAGGTTAAAACAACTACCAACAAAACACTGTTATAATGAACTTTTCTTTTTATAACATGTTAATCATAATATTTACTATCTTTTTATAAAAGACTCTAATTCTTGTTATTATCATTAAAATCCCATTATTAATGATCTAAATATACTTATAATAAGATTTCTTCAAAAGTGTCATTCAAAGGTTTAAAAGCAAATGTTGCTAAAACAATTTTTACTACAAACCCAAAACAATTCATTAATAACTTTAAATTTTTATTTTAAAGATCAAAGCATACCCATGCTTATCAATTAAGGTAATACACTTTGGTAAAGATTGACAACCATTGATTTGTCAAATAAGTGATTCACATTATCCTTTTTAACATTAGAAAATTATATTGATCAAGTAACTAAAAAATGAAATCAAGGAACCCAATAGTATCGCATATTTCCTTAACAAGAAGGGGAATACTTTAAGAGAAGCGTTTACCATCCGAACAAATCTCCTGCCCATTTTTAGTTACTTTCGAGCCACTTGGATCAATTAACCATAAGATTGTTTTTCGTTTTCAACCAAAATTAATTTGAAATACTTTTCGAAAATACCGAAATTTAAATTCTCAAAAATTCCTTTATAAATCATGTTTTATAAATCCAGTTTATAAACTTATGTATTATATTCACGAGGTGTTCGTGCTTAAACTTTTCAGTTAAACAACCGATCAATTTATGATAATAACTGAGTATTATGCTTTCCTTAATCAAATAACTATATTACTTGAAAAATAGTCATTATATAATCGTTGGTAAAATTATTTCATTTACCATTTTTTTCAAAGCCAAAATCATCTAACTATAAATATTTACTTTTAAAGAGTTGTACTAAAGTGGAGACAAGTATCATTTTATAAACCTTCGCACTATCACCATTAAATCCTTCCAACCTAGGGTTCAAAAAAGATTTCCCCCTCATTCCTCAAAATACTACATCAAACACACTACTCATATATACTTAACAAAATTTTATTCCTACTCTTCTCAGTCCGTTGACAATGGCGGACTCCAACCTCCCAAATCAATCATTTTCTCCCCTTCTCCCTCTTCTTCACCATCCAACTCATCATCGGCCTCATTGCCATCTTCCTACTATGCTCTAGTTGATATATGAACTGGATGATGCCCCTTGCTGTATAACATTTTCCCGCTCATATCCCATATCACATTGCTGCATTCGCTTGATATGATAGCATTCGTGTCTTCCATTAGCTCAGATTCCTCCACCATTGGTTCTCCTTATTTTCTACGGGTTCTGGTTCTTCTTCCATTGGCTCCTCTTCCTCAATTGTTTCCAGAATGGAACTAGCAGGATCTTCTACCTAATTTCCCCCCAAGGCTTGCTCGGGTTCGTCGTCGCTCGAGATTATGATTATTTCCGAAGCTGTAGGTGGTACAAGCATCCCTACAATAGGGTACCCATCTTCATTCCTACGAGTATAACAGGCATAATCTTCCTAATCGGAGATCCACCATTGTGTCGCAGACATTCTGGCTATTCTTCCTCATCGTTGGAGAGAACTATGAGGTTATTCTCCTCACCCAATTCGCTCTAAAGGACTCTCGTTTTGCATAACTTCCCCCATATGGTTTATACAAGGCAAATAATCATTCTTTTAGACACTAGTAGCCATGGTTTTAAATCTCCTATATCACGCCCGAGATCTCGCCCGAGATCTCATTTTCACACTTAAACGAGACGAGACATCAAATCTCCTCCATATCTCCCTCGACACTCATCTCGTTCGAGATATTCAAATCTCATCCGATATATGGATCGAAATCTCAATCCGAGATCTCACCCGAAGTTATACATTTTTCTTATTTTCCATAATAATTTTTATTTTCATACTGATTCAAAAGAAACTACTCAATCCAATTATAATTTACCAACTTCTTGAACATATTCTTTACTTTTTATCTTAATGAGTCATAGCGAAAGGTTTCACTTCTTTATTACGTTCAAATAAAAGGATATTATTCAATCATTACCTAATCAATTAAGCTAATCAAGCTACTACTCTTCTAAAAATATTTCTTTTTCTGTGTAGATCAAGTATGTTACCATTTTTATTTTACTAAGAAAGTTATAATCGTTAAATAAATTTTTGACACATCAATTTTAAACACATAAGTACGTCCGAGATATTTTGGAGGTGCATTATAAAACCTGAGTTGTACACCCGATACGTACTCATCTCGTCCGAGATCTCTCCCGATACGAGATAACTTGTGCAAAAATTCAAAGACGAAACGTGACAATAATCCGATATTTAAAACCTTACTGGTAGCATGTAATTGCTAGCGTATTATTAGGTAGAGAGGTTTGGTCAATACTCAGAGAATGTTTCGAGATCATTTCTAAAGATAGCTTTTAAAATTCTTTATATAAAAGGCTTTATTACATCAAAAAATCCTTTGAAAATTTTTACCAGAATATTCATTTCTTTCAAATACATACATACATACATACATACATACATCTATATATATATATATTTAGGTAAAATGATTTCATATTAAAACAAATTCATTTGTATATCATATTTAAAATACGCTCTCATATATAATACTCCCTAACTCATTGTAGGGCGTTACTAACCTATCTCTAATGAGTTACTTATCCTAAGGTAATACTAACTCTATCTCTAATGAATCTTTTACCCCTATCAGGCTCAGGTGTTCACTCAATCTAAGCTCTGATACCTCGTTGTAACGACCCGTTTCTACGACTCCTGGAAATTGACGCTAATACATCCTAGGTATTTACGTGCCGTAAATCCAAGTACTGAAGAAGCGGACCATTTAGGGTAAGAAAGAAAATAAAGACAGAACAAAATCTCACATATATTATTTCAACAAATAGTATTTACAGTGAAAATTAAAATACGTATATTAGAGTTAAAAACTTGGATAACTATAAAATCCTATCCTTACAATTTCGCAGAATACTATTGTACAAGAGTATGGTGGAAATAGACAATGATTCTTTAGTAAATCTTTTAACTCCATGCTTTGAGCTCCATCCAGCATTCTTCTAACTAAACTTGACTACTAGGCTGCTCGAGGAAATTAGGGCACCTAGAGTTAAGGAAAATGAAAATAAACTCTGAGTCAGTCATGGGACTAGTGTAAGAACTCAAAATACGCGTTTTGAAAATAAAAGGGTATCTCATAAGACCAAACCACACATAAACACAGAACGGGTTTTTACCATATGACAACCAAAACATTTTACGTCAAAATACTTGATATTATTTTTAGTGACCTATCTCTGAAAATATTTGCAAGTAAACTTATTAATCTTAGCCAAAATTGATATATTGATTAAATTCCAGCAATACTAGCCAAAAAGCACCAATCCGCTAATTACTCTCTAACCTCTTCTCAAATTACTTCTTTCTCTTCTCTTCTTTAATTGCACTCGGCCGTGAGTGATGGTGCTTGGGTGGTGGAGGCCGAGAGTTTGGAGATGATTGGAGCATGGGCCATGAGCAAGGAGGAGGTAGAAATGGTGGCCAAGCACATGGTTGAGTGGTTTAGTAATGATTTAGATGAAGTATTGTGGTGATTTGAATGTTGGTACGAAGTTTTGTTTGATTTGGGTGTTGGAGGCTGAGAGTTTGGAGATAATGTGAGCATGTTTGCAAATGGATGTTTAATATGATTTGATCATCAAGCTTGGCTGTTTTGATATGAATGTTAAACATATATGCAGGTCACAAATATAAACGTCGATTAAGAACAAAGGAATCCTTGATTTAATGAAATGGAATGTCTGGAATTGTTAAACCACTTTAAAAAATGGTTTAAAATGTATTTGAAATGTTTTATAAACATTTAAAAGTGTTTTGGTGAAGTTTGAAAAGAAATAGAAAATTTGGTCAAAAATAATCGCGTCGCCTAACGGCAGTTCGTGATTTCGCGCTATAAAAGCCAAACAAGTTTAAAAGTTGGAATATCGCTCGAAATTCTTCGAGATAAGAATTTTCCAAACTATTATATCCATATTTTTCCAATGAATAAAGAAAATCGAGATCTTGATAAGTATATTTTGAAATATGAGTAAAACAAGTTTTTGAAAAATCCTCATTTTGCTGTTCGGAATCCAAAATTTAATTTCTTTGAAAATGATGTTTTAAATTGTTTAAAAATATGAAATAAATCTTATAAGTCTTTTAAAATGTTTTAAAAGTATTTTGAGAAATAAAAATGAATTTTCAAATAATAAAAAGTCGTTATGATCAATATAGCATAAAAAGGCACTTTCCGTAGCACTTTTCTACGGCAGTTTTCTATAACTTTTGAAATATGGTTTTAAACTTAATAATTTTTATCGAAATCTTTTGTAAATATTTCCAAATGGATAATTAAGTGTTTTAATAATGATTTGAAGGTTTTTTACCTTATTAAGGAAAGCTGAATAAATGATTTAAAGAAAAGCTATTATAAATAAGTAGTTTAATCTTGGCTCTAAAAGCCAAAGAGTAGACTGGATTTTTCTATTTGTGAGATCCGATTGTGAGGTGCTTAAACTAAGGAGATGTTCACGAGCAACTAGTGCCCGGGCTCACCGGCCTCTTTCCTAGGCGAGGGGTAGATAAGGTCGAAATGTTGGAAACGAGTTAGGTATAAAAAGATTTAAATTATACAGATTTAAATACAACTTGATTTTATGGAGATGATAGTATTGTACTTGGTGTAAAGCTCGAAGAGGGAACTCATACTTTTCCTGGAATTTAAAAGGAGGTTTCGTCATTATTCCATCCATATTTAAGAGGGAACTCAATGTTGAATACGGAATTCATATTGAGTAAAATTAGGTGATTTCTATAGATTCCGCTCACTTAATATTTACTAGTTTTTGGATTCACATCCTAAATAACATGGTTTTGACTAAATCAAAAGTATGAGTTTTGAGCTAAGAAATCTTTGTTAAGATCTAAATGAAATGATTTGGAATTAAATAAATTTCTATACTTAAAATTTATTGGTTTAGACTTATAGTATATGATGTCTTAATTAATATTGTTTTTGATCCGTGTTAAAAGTTATTATTTGGAAATCTTTGCTAGGATTTAAGTAAATGATTTTTGGGATATTTCCCTAAGCATAAAAGAAATGATTCTGAATTATTCCAAGTTTAAAATGATTTTAAGAAATCAAAGATTTAATAAGAGAGGGTTAATGATTCCTTATATATCGAAAAAAATGTTTTAGAAATATATATCTCCGAGGGAGATTTTTGATAAAAGGAACTTAATCAATTGAAGAATGATTCCCTGTTCAGAAAACCTCTTTTTATCGATTATTGAATTTGAAGAAATCA
Source organism: Allium cepa (assembly GCA_030765085.1). Classification (NCBI taxonomy): domain Eukaryota; kingdom Viridiplantae; phylum Streptophyta; class Magnoliopsida; order Asparagales; family Amaryllidaceae; genus Allium; species Allium cepa. Next base: position 757,087,006 of record CM060937.1, on the reverse strand, counting down.
ATGTCGGATCTGGGTAATTCCTATCTGAAAACCACTTCAAACCAATGTATTTGTTCGAAAAATGAAGACCTCATAGAGAGAATGAAAAATGAAGACCAAGGATTTTCGGGATGATTGTTGATAATTCTGGTCAGCTCCCAAATAATAAAGTAGTAGCGGTCCTTTCATTTCTGAAATGCTTTGGGTTGCAAGGACTTCTCGCTACTAATCATAGGGTTAATTCCCGATAGGATGTGGTAGGAGAGTACCATCGGTTTCGTTCAATACCAAAACAAACTTGTATGGATGGATGTCTAACATTGCATTCTTGATATTTGCATCGTTGACTTTTATAAACGTACATCTGTTTGGTGGCAGAGAAGGCAACGTCTCTTAGGTTAACAACATTCTCTGAGACGTATGAGCTCGGAGGTTGTATGTTTGTGGAAGTCAACAAGTAATCGATGGAATGGTAATGTGGCATTCAAAGGAAGATAATGGGCTATGTGAAAAGGTAATCGTTACCTCGGGCCTCACATCCAAAAATGACCGAAACAGGGTTGGACGCAGCAAGGCTATATGGTTTGCGACCGCTATTGGGGTATGATTATTCCCTTCTAGATATATTTCTTCTCCCTATGACGTTCGATATGTAAATTAATGTGGATGTATGCTATGAGGTACCTCGGATAGGTCGGTAACGACCAGGGTGATGACATATTTGATACTATCTAGGGAAAGGTAGGCCGGTCTTCTGTTGGTAGAGGACCATCTGTTGGGCCTTGGTACATTCTTTTAGAGATATACTACCGAAAGGTAGTCCCTTCACCTGGTCATTTGTATGGAATCCATTCTTCAATAAGTGATGAATTTAAATTGGAGAGTTCACTGAAGAAAATTTTAAAGTTGATAAAAGGAACATGAAATATCCTAACAACTATACACCAAGCGCCAATCAAGTAACTATGGAATAAAATATAGAAAATGGAGAAAAAAGCTGAGCTTAATCGACAAAAAGGAAAATATATAAATAGAGTAGGTACTACTGAATATATCTAACAAATCAAATATAAAGATTCACATCCAACGTTAAGAAGAATGACATGCATCGGAAGCATAAGAATTTGAACTATTTGGTTTACTTTTGTGTTCTCTTCTGTTGTGTACTGTGTCATCATAGACTTTGATCACTTTACTGAGACGGTAGCTTTGTATGAAATTTTCAGTTATGTTTCTTTGAAGTTACCACCAAGCTACTACCATTGTAAATTAAGGTAGGTCCGTTGGACGAAATGTTAGCATGAGACAAATTGCTTGACAAAACTACAATAGATGATTTCCACACAAATGTTGGTTATTTTGGACGTGTTGGAGTCTTCATTGTAGCTTACAATTACCACTATGTCCAGATACTTGGACTGAATTTAGTATTCCATTACTATCTCCGAATTGTTTAACGTACCCACTTATCTATGAATTTTGTTAAATGAACATGAATATAATTGATTAATTAAAATAATCTAATATTTCTATTAAGAAATTCAAAGTGCAACCACAAAAAACCGAGTTTATGACATGTATGTAATGGATCAACCTAAATACTGTTAAATGAACATAAAGATAAATAATTGATTGAAATAAATGTATATATACATTAAGAAATTCAAAATGCAACGTAATACCCTGAAAATTGGTAAATATTTTAACTAAATATTAGCAACATAATAATGTGAAAATACTTGAATCTAATATGTTAATAAAATAAATTAAAAATAAGGAGTAGTAAAATGGTATTTTTTTTTTAACTTTTGAATTTGATGACATTACCGATGCCCCAGCGACCGTCTCGTTTTTGTGATTATCATAGTATTATGATTTGCCCCGTTTGTGGTATGTATCAAGGAATTATGGTCAAACCTACATTGAGTTCCAAAACATGGAAAAGAACAATTTCCCCTCTTCCGTTTATTAGCAAACTCACATACTTTCGGTTTCTGGAAACCTAGCATTCTTTCTCTCTTTCTCATTCTTCCTCTTTAAAGAATAAAATTTAAATCACTCTATCTCACGTAAAACTCTAAAAAATCACGTGAAACGACCCAGAATTTCACCACATTGATTTGCGAATACATTTTTTTCAAATTAGGGAAACCTGTTCGATCACTACCGACATGCGATTCCTGAACAATAAATCTAGAGAATAGATGGCTGGCCTGCCACAACCACTATTCCATGTAAGCCAGACCTTTCGGTTGGCATGGTACAGGAGGCGGGAGTTGAATCTCAAACCTCCCATGTGAAAGGCATATTGCCCTACTCCTCCCAAGTAGGAATCGAACCTCAAACCTCGACCAAGCGCGCAGACATATTTAGGTAATTTTAAATATTTAAATAATTGATTCATAACTCTAATAAATTCCTTTTAAATAATAATTATTGATGGTGAAATAGTTTTCCAAATTAGTTTACAAAAACAATCAGTTCAAAGAAAAATAGAAAATGTGATCGGAAATTGTTTTACGAATTTTCGAATTTTCATTATCTAAAAGTTGTCGAAAACGTTGTGAACTATATGGTATAAATATTCACATTCATTCAGAAATAAGTTAGAATACATTTTGTAATACACACACGAACATATACACACTCTAGAAAAATAATAAGATATGATGTGACATATTATGTAAATTTAAAACAAAATATAAACGTAAGTTATAAAGTGACATAATATATCATTTCTTTAGAAACATTATGTACATTGGCTATTAATATATGTTTTCTCATCAAAATGGAAGGAAAGGAGGACATACATAGTCATGTGAGCAAAGGGAGGGGAGACAAGCAAGGTAAGGTGGTAAACTATAAGTGGAGGTTATGTACCATAAGGATATTTAGTAATTCCCTTAATGCAATTCATATAAAATTAAATTCCATAATTGTCCTTCTCATTTTATCACTTTATTTTCACTTTCTAACTTCCTCCAAAACTTCAAAAACTAATCCCATGGCTTCCGAAGAAAATTCTCAAGTTTAAAAATCTAGTTTCATTCACTTTTAAATTCATAAATCCTTGTTTAAGCTTCTTTTTCTTCTCTACAACGCCACCTTCCGAAAACAAGCACACGCCCACCCTTGACCACCTTGGCCAAGCGACCTACCCACCCTAGCCGAGCCACATTTCCTATTCAAACCACCAAAGACTCCATTTCTAAAGACAAAGTGAAGACCTAGGTCCTATTCGAGTTCTATAAAAAGTTCGGCTTTTTTAGTTAACTTTTGGTGAGTAAAGTTTCTCGCCTTAACTAAGTTTTATAAACTTGTATATATAGTTTTCTTGGGCGTAAATATGATGTTTGTTTAAGTAGTAATAGTGTTGACTTGGATGTACTTTTATATGCTTGGTTATGATGGCATATAATTTTGAATATGGAGTTAAAAAGTTAAGTTAGTATACAAGTTGTGTTCTTGGCATGGCTCTGTAAATCATGGGACATATATATATATATATATGTATGTATGTATGTATGTATGTATGTATGTATGTATGTATGTATGTATGTATGTATATGTGTGTGTGTATATATATGTTAGAATAAATCACCATTCTGCTATAATTCACCCAATAGACTTTGTATGACATCTACTAAGCAAAAATTAAATCTAGTTCTACTATTATAGTAACTTAGACATTTACCTATTTGGTCGACTGATTGTTATTGGCTGATTCTTTTTACGTATCATCTTGTTATGTAACTACCCATGTTATAACTTAGAAGGTTAAACTGAATTAAATGAGAAACATTGTGGTCACTAAGCCTCCTTATGGATTTGTAAAGCCAACCATTTAAGTATATTTTTAATCATGGTTTTAAAAGTTAATTATTATATTATTTAAAGGGTTTTAAAGAAAATTTATTACTTATTTATAATGTTCAAAGTTTATTATCATTTTAAATATGGTATTTAAAGGATAATTAAGCAATTATTGTACTAAAGGTGATTTGAAGTAATTTAATACTTTTCAAATGATTGATTAAAGTTTTTATTAATGCAATTTAAAGACAAATTATGAAGGATGTTTTAAATAATAACTTGTTAATTTAAAAGGTATTTTAAATAATTGCTTTGTTTATCAAAGGAATTTTATCAATTAAGATTTATTCAAGGAGTTTTGTTTAAAATAAGGAAAATTTATGAAAAGAGTTTTATAAATCAAAATGTGATCTTACATTTGGAAAGAAATTTCATAAATGATTTTGGATATTTATAAAAGAGTTTTATAAATAAACATGGAGATTTATAAAGATTTTTATAAATGGATTTGGAATTTTAGTAAAGAAGATCTTCATAAATGAAAACGATTTACTTAAAAGGTTTTGTGGAAGAAATTTGTAAAGAAATTTGAGATTGGATTACTCTTAACTGACCTTCTTAATTATGGTGGTGTGAAACTTTAACTCCAAGCTTAACACTGAAGGAATAATGTTTGGGGTTATCCTTATCCCTAATTAAAACAACTTTTGTTTTTGATCCTTTAATATGATCTTGAAATATGAAATCTTTCATAATAATTTGTGGAATATACTTATGCCAGTGAGATAAGTATATGAATATTTTGATAAAAATGGAGATTTAATAAATGAAAGATTTTGGTTTAGTGGTTGCTATGGGAAAAATTAAATCTTTGATTATTGTTCAATTGTATATTTGATAGTTAAATAATCAACTATCAAATTCTTGACCAGTTTTGACTTAGTAAGTAAATAAGATCTTTACGTGTTCATATGGTTTGAGTTCCCTCAAGAGAACTTAATCGAGTGAAACATCTCTAGCTTTAAGGGATATATTAGAGATCCCTTTGGGACTCTGGTATAATCCGATTACTTTTGAAAGAACAGGTAATGATTCAACAAGAAATTATTGGTTATTGGTTCGAAGAGACCTGTATCAGATATGTTATCCGAAAATCACTTCGAATCAACATATGCATTTAAATGGAAGACATCTTGATGATGGTCAAAGACGGAGCTCTTTGAAGTGCAAGGGCTTGCTACTAATTCTATGGGTGATTCCAAAATGGATGCAGTAGAAGTAGTGCCTTCGGTTTCGTTCAGTCCTAGAACGAACTTGTATGGATGAATGATATCATTGCATTTCTTCTTGGAGGGCAGTGTTAGCATTCCAAGTAGGAATTGCTAGGAGGAATAAGGTAATCGTTACCTCATGAGCCTCAAACCCGGTAAATGAATAAATCAGGGATATGCGACAAGGCTATGTGGGTCACTGCCATTAGGGTATGATCATTCTTTATTTAGTGTCAATATCTATGTATGCCGTGGGGCCTATTATGGTTGTTTGATCGCAACCAAAGGGTGATCATATGCGATGCTATCTTGTAAGAGGTAGAGTAGGTCCTGAATGGCTGAGGTGCAACGTGTTATGGCCTCTAGTACATTTTATATAGAGGAGTACTGATTCGGTGGGTAGACCCTTCCCCTTTCATAGTTGTAATTCCTTATCCAATACGAGCCTTCAGACTTGATTGTATATCTATTAATAGAGCCATTTTCTATTTTTTTCTTGGCTATATTTATTAGCAATTGTAAGGGCTATTAGAACTTCCTATTTATGTTTCAATGGTAACAACTATACAACCATGTACATATATGCATACACAAGCACACACAATGTCATGTACATCAAAATTACGGTGAAAAACTGTTTTTACAACTCACATACATTTGTGATAAAATAACAGATTTTTGTGACAAGTCTCGGATTAAAAATTAAACAAGTCACAGACGTATGAGGATTTCACCACAAATGTCTGTCACGAGCTAAAACTATCAAATATGAATAGACACTTCTGTTTTGAAACTAAAGGAAATTACCTTTCAACAAAAGGTTGTAGGCATTAAAATGAAGAGACTTTCTCAAATAGTAACAATTCTTCATCTACACCTTTTTAAATCTATAAATACCATTTTGATTGAGAAGTAGAAATTATCTAACTTAAATTATTCTATTCTTTACTTTCTTGATTGCTAAGCACTCTCTTGCGTATACAGTCGTTCACATACACTCAATCTACTGTAACCAAAAATATAATTTTGGTTAAATCACTTCCCACAACTCAAAGCATTCATATTCATATACTCAAAGGATATCATAGGAAGATTCGTACTAAAAGTCAAAAACTATATTATTGGAACACAAGATTGTCAGAGATACTGTTGTATTAGCCTGTTCCTCAGGGCGAAGTGAGGGTAATTTGTTTAAAGGAAATACTGAAGAGGAGCTTCAGGACTGAATGTAAGACGGGAGGTCCGAACCAGTATAAAAACTATAGTTTGCACGCTTTTTATACTTTACTATTTATTACCTACTATTGCATTAACATATACACTTGCATATTATACACAAGTTAGATAGTATACAATCCACAAGAATTACAATTGGTATCAGAGCATGGTTATTTCAGTCTATAGTAACACGTAATTGAAATCATTAAAAATGGCAAGTACATTTCAAGCAGGTCAATCAACTTCTCATCCACCACTATTTATTAGTTCTAATTATGCTTATTGGTTAACACGCATGAAAAATTTTATGGAAGCAAATGGATTAGAAATATGGCCAGCACCTCAAAATAAATCTGAAGCACCTGACACTGATATTAGCACATGGACTGATGCACAAAAAGCAGAGGCATCTAATAGTGCCAAAGTTATGAATGTTTTATGTTGCTCACTCGATAAAGATGAATTTTCACAAGTCATGCTTTTCACTACTACTTATGATATATTGCGTACATTACAAATCACCTATGAAGGCACAAACGAAGTTAAGCAAACAAAAATTTCTATTCTACAAAATCAATTTCATCCTTTAAAATGAAATCAAATAAGTGAATTATTGACATGTATGCTAGATTTCAAACTATACAACACGATCTTATGGCACTAGGAGTTAAACTCGCTGATTTTGATTTAGTCACACAAATTTTGAACTCCTTGACAAACGAATGGGAAAGAAAAGTTTTAGCCATCGAAGAAGCTAATGATCTTTCCAACTCAAAGTCGAAGAGTTAGTAGGAAATCTGATGTCGTATGAAGCTAATTTACAGGCAAGAAAAGAACAAAATCAAGAAAGGAAAAACATCGCATTTCAACCAAGTAATGACATCTCCGACTTGAAAGAAGATGAGATTGTTTTCATAGCCAAAAATTATAACAAGTTCAAGAAGTTCATAAAGATGATGAAATTTCAAAGCAACAACAACATAAATTCCTCAAATCAAACATCAATGAAGTGCTTCGGGTGCGATAAATTTGTCCATATGAAGAAAGACTATCCATTATTCAACAACGATAAAAAGAAAAAAAAATTCAAAAATTTCAAGAAAAGGAGAAGAGCATTTCAAGTAACTTGGGATGATTCTGACTCTTCCTCGTCATCTGATAGCGACAATGACTCGAACAAGCAAATGTTTGCATCATGGCTAACACAAATGAGGTACATCCTATATGTATGATGAAATTCTTGAAATCAGTATAGAATTAGATGACAAGTATAGAGAACTAAAAAAACTAAGTAAAGAAAATATGGGAAAATTAAGTACAGCTGAATTAGAAATTGAATTGTTAAAAGACGAGAAACCTATTTTAGAAGAAGAACTAGAATTAGCATACAAAGAATGTAGAAAATTATCATCTCAAATGCTACTTCAACTGTAATGACCCAGAATTTTCGGTAATTTGAAATTGGAAAATATAATAGATTTTAAATATTTAAAAGTTATTTTTTAACCTAAATTTCAAATATAATGATTTATTTGATAATTTAATAACTGAAAATTGGTTAAAATATTGAATCTTGAGTTTGAAGCTTGATAAAAATAATTTAAAGGCTTGTTAAATTTATATTAGTAAGAATGATGGTAATAGAGCTTTTATATTGAATTTAAAAGTGATTTGTTAAATTTTAAAATATCTTGTTTGAATTGACGAGTAAAAATAGCCTTCCGAGGACAGTCTTGGATTTTGACGAAACTAGTTCCATTGGATCCATAATAGTGTACTATTATCATATTTAAAATTTCATAGCATTTAGAGTTAACGTTTGGTCGTACGGGATATAAACGCGTTAAAATTAATATCGAAAATTCAGTATAATAATTGGGTCCAAAAAACTTTCTTCTCCATACGATCGAATTAGGACTCGAAACTTTTTCCATTACGATCGGAATAGGGGTATAACATTATATATGCCTAGCGGCATGCCTCGATAGGGGTTCGAAATTTTAAGTTGCTTAAATTGATATATTTTGAAAATTAAATTAATATATTGTCAAGTCACATTTCTTTTCAACCGTAAGTTCTATCCAATCAGCCCTCGATGATGTGATAGTACATTTATTTCTTTAAAATGCTTCCTTCTTTCTATCTTTTATAACAACCGAGCTAGAGCAAAGGAAATTAAAGCAATGAAAACTTCAAAAAATAATATCTCGTAAAATACTTGATAAAAAAATATAAACAAGTTTGTAAAGTCATATTTTTGCATTCTCTTTGATCTGGCATATATGTTGAGAGATACGGCTATGCTTAGGTTGGTCGCCAGTAATGGTCGAACGCGAGTTAATGGCTAGGGTTTGCTTTTTTGGGATGGAAGGGGTTCTTGAACGATCAGAGATTGGATGTAGGTTCTGTATATCGAGGCGCACCTACAGGTGGTCTTTAATGGCACTCAGTGGCCGTTTGGGTTTTGCATCCATGCGTATGGCCTGGGCATTTGGGTTGGTCGTGATTCACCCGGGGATGGCGGAGACTACGAAGTGGTGGTGGTCGAGATGAGAGCGCGAAGATGAGTTGATCGGAGTTGTCGGTTAGAGGAATCATCGAGTGTGGAGGCTTATGGGGTGTGCATGCACGTTCAATTTTGGGTCCCCTGGTGACAGTCGTGCATGAGGAAGCCGTTTGGGGGAAGATGAAGTTGTTGGGTTTGGGCTTTATGGGCCAAGCGTTTGATAAGGTAGTATTAGTTTTAAATTTGATAATAAGGTTATTAATTAATTTATGTTGATCGTTATTTTAAACATATTTTATTCTTCATACGATGTCAGAATTGAATGAAACGAGTTGCGTTGCTCTCGTATCTGCAAATACTACGCATAGGAATTAGATTGGAGTGGCTAGCAGAAATTTGTATTAAAATTAAAAGCTTGTTTAATTTTAATTCGAACGGAACTTTAAAGCGACAATAAAAATTTAGGTGAGTAAATCTCATTCATTTGGATGATGGCATTAATTTTAAATAGTTAAAAGTAATTATTGATTGATTGGTTGAATTGATAAATTATTATCAGTTGAATGTGATGTTATATATAGTAGTATATATATTGGTAGTTGGATTGATTATTCTCGCCTATTAGAGCGGATGAGACCCTGTGCACCCCACATAATAGCGGATGACCTTATATACCGCAATATCTTGCCCCGAAGTGGGATTGGTATTTTTATGTTGTATTAACATTTATGGATGCAGGAAAACATAGGTCGGAGGGACCAACCGGATTCCTCAAATTATTGAATTTAATTTTCATATAAGTGATATATGATATGTTAAATAATCTGTGATAGATAATGTGATTTGAATTTGTTGGATGCTATAGTGATATTGGCCCAGATTTTGGTATTTAAACAAACCATAAGTATTATTTTTGAATTTGTAAAGAAATAAAAAGGGAATTTTGGAAATCAAATATTATATTAAGTTTGGAATTAAATAAAGCGCCTGCTTGGGATAAATCAATAATTTGAATTTTAAATTTATAATTAATTATTTCATGAAATAATTATAAATAGAGATTTTAAATTAATGTACGTAAAGGATTTTAAACAATAACCTCAAGTGATATGTGTTTAAAAAGAAAGAGGGGTTTAAAATTTGATATTTAAATAGTTTGGAAAATGAAAAGGGAATTTGGTAATAAATATAAATTGGATATTCTGGATCTTACATAAGATCTCTAAATTACAAAATTGAAGTAAAATCGAGATTTGGTTGGTTTTGGAATATAGTTTGGTTTATCTAAGAAATTGATTATTAAATGAATTTAATTTAGAAATTAGTTTATGAAGGATTTAAGTGATGTGAAACCGTTATAAACTGGAATTGAAAACTGTGAGATTTATAAACAATATTTATAGATAAAATGAAGTGATTATCAGTTGATAAATTGAAGATATAAATTCATGGTAAGAATTTATAATGAGATGGGTTGAATGATTTAAAAAGAGAACGATAGATTTTACTTTTGGAAATGTGAAAAAGGGATTTATGGATTTGGAGTCGTAAATCTGTTGGTGATAAATCAAGAGAGATTTATAAATATTAGATTAGCTGTATTGGAATTGAAAAATATATTTTATCGAGAAGTTGAGTTTGTTTTAAAAAGGGAATTTTAAATTATTAAACTAGGTAACTGAAAAATGTTTTAGCAGGATAATATTTTCAGAAAGTTAGTTATCTAAATATTTTTAAATTTTCAAAATAAATTATAAGTTTATAAACAAGTCTTGTAAATCGATTTGAATCTTATTAATAAATCAGAATTAATTATCGTTTTAAAGTTATGTGATTATTTTAAATTGTTCAAATTATACTTAATTATTAATTAAGTTAGTTATAATGAGTTGATTTTAAGTTAATTATTATTTAAGAATTAATTAGTATTATTATTTAAAAAGATAAATTATTCAATATTAATATGGTTTTATATAAAACTTTTATTTAAGAGTATTTGCCTAAATTAAACTTGGAAAATTATTATAGAAACTTTATAAGCATTATTTTGAAATAATTATTAAATAAAGTTTTTGGGAAGTATTGGTATACTTTCATGGCGAAATTGGAGGCCGAGATTGCCTACAGTCAAGTTTAGATTTCTCTAGGATAGAGACTTAATCATTGAGCTGTGAATCCATGGTTGATACCGCGGGATGGTTTCCATATTTGTTTAAAAAGGTTTTGTTTAAATATTTTTGAAGGAAATGATTTGTGTATATACTTATTTCGGTGAGATAAGTATATATTTTTGAATTAAGAAATTTAATTAAGGAACCCGAAACTTGTAGAATTCGTTATAAACGTGTTAAGGAATTTACAATATAAATTGTAAAGGGTTTTTGAGAAAAGAGAAATAAGCAAAATTTTCCTAAGTGTTGGGAAGTAAGGGGTTTAGGAAATATATTTTTAAATATTTTTCTAAGTGTTGGAATAAGAGATGGTTTGAATATCCTGATATGGATATAAGTATTTGAGTTGTCCCAAATATTGAAAATTTGGAAGGGATTTGAATATATATCTTGTAAATATATTTTGAAATGAATTTTGGAAAATCTATAATAAGGCCTGATGTCTGCTTATTGATGTTTTATTGATAATTAAATAACCGACTATCAATTTTGGCCAAATTCATTGATGGTTTCGAAGATACCGGGATAGAATTTAATTATCCGTAAACCACTTCGATCCGATTTGAGCATTACGAATGGATACCGCGAAGATGATGAAAAGGGTGATTCGGTTTTTCCAGACTCAGGACAACTTGTATGGATGAATGCTGTCGGTACATTGTCATTGGAAGACGATGAGCATTCGAAGCGAAATTTTTCTTGAAAGGTAAATGTAGCCTCAAGCCTCATCAACCGGAATAACTGAAAATTAAGGGATATGTAGCAAGGCTAAGTGGGTCATACCCAATTAGGGTATGTTATCACCTTTTTAGATACCCTCGGATATATTATTAATTATGGATACGGTGGTGTATACAAAAGAGCTCTCGATAAGGGTAGGAACACCCAAGGCGATAACATATTCAAATCTATCCACCTTAGGGATAGGGCCGGTCTTGTGTTGTAGGCGATCCCGGCGAGGTCCTCGGTACATTTTTCTAGACATGTACCGTGATAGGTGGTACCCCAGTGCCTAGTCACTATATGGAATTCATTCTCCAATAAGCGCCGTACGGTTTTGATTGTGCCCAACTATGCTGAAATGTGAGACGCAAGCATTTCGGCTATTTTCTATTCACTTTGTTTAGATATTATTAAAATATCAGACGATTTTGATATAAAGTGCTTTGGTTATCGTAAGGTAAAAATCCATCGTGCTTATGTGTGACGCGGTCTTACAAGATACCTTTGTTTTCAAAGGATTTTGACAACTATAAACATTCATATTGAGTGTGTTTTCTCACGCCGGCTTACCAGACTAACTTGGGTGTTATTTTATTATAATGCTTGGGTCAGACCGACTATTACAGATTCAGGATAGGATGCTATGGAGCTTAGGAGATGAGCTGGATGACGAAGTTGTATCGTACTTACTCGATTATATTCCACCATGTACTGTATGATGTGTAATCAACATTTGTGAGGACAAGTTATTATAATTGTCCGGTATTGAGTTGTTGATTTATTGTACTCTGATGGTGTAATGTATAAGTAATGTTTATAAGCCTTTTTGTATAAAGACATGTTATTATCTATTATACAGTGTTCCGCTGCGATTGTGAGATTCTATGTAGTTGTCTTATTTTATTCTACCTCTTCTTCTTCTTTTACTCTAACGATCTGGTATTTCTGACACTCCATTGCTCGGCATCTAATGCAGTGGACGTAGTAGTGTCGATTTTCAAGGGTCGAAAATCCGGCACATGACACTAACACATGATATAGAGAATGACAAAGTAGAGAATTATAAACTTGAAAAAGAAAAGAATGAATTAAAACAAAATTTAGAATTAGCTAATTTAGAAATTCGATCTCAAAAATAAATTAGATAAAATTACTAATACTATTTCAAAATTTAACAACTTAAAGGAAAATCTAGATAATTTGATGCAGATTTCAAACCATCAGGAAATAGAAAAGGATTAGCATTTAACAAAAAAATTCATAAACATTCTAGAAATAATTTGGTTTTTAATAATAGTCAAAGATCCAAGAAGTATAGTACATTATATACAAATTTTAGAAAAACAAAATCTAAACATGAGAATAAGGAAACAAAAATGATTAAAATATGAATTTCTAAAACAATAACAAATTGATTAGACAAAACACATAGATGTATCTAAAAGATATAGTTCATAATGAAAATCATATCTCTAAAGGTTCTAAACCCTCATGAGTATGGCTACTTTCTCCTACTAACACATAGGACCCTAACGGAGAAATTGGGTACCAACTAAAAACTTTTTATTATTTTGTAGGTACCCAAAATCAAAACTAATAAGGAGAGATGGATGCTGTGACGCCCCACCTCTATGCTCGCAATAACAAAGAGTATTAAAAGAAATACTGTCTGTTATCACGAAGAATAAGGCTGGATAGGAGCGGCCATCCGTAGTTAGGCCTTACACTAGTATTGGTTATTTCGATAGGAGTGATATATATTTTTAATTTTTCTGATCTTATTTATTTACTCCCATCGACATACCCAATTCTAGTATAAACCGATCTACGATGGTTCATAATAGTTTAGGACAATAGATATAATAATAATACAGATAATATAAATGCGGAACACAGGTAAAACAAAAGTCTCATATATATAATAACTGATGTTAGTTACAATACATGACATATGATACAACTACAACTATCGACTCTGGAAGTTACATATACAAGTACATTATCGTGAATAATATACATGAATATACAACATCCTATACAAATACACTGACTACTTTAAATGATGACGACTACTCCAAAAATATGAAAAGACTTCATAGCTTTAACAGCAACCCATAGTGAGATATCAACAACCTGTAAATACTCGGTCTGACCCGAGTATTACATTCAAAAGAAAATAATACACGGGTCAGTGTAATTCAAACTCAGTTATTAGTGCACAGAAGCAATAATAATTAAATAATGAATAGACGACAGTCACAATAAATCTCGTCTATCCGATCCTTAAATAAAGAAATCGGATAACGATAAATGTAACACGTAACAGTGTTAAACAGCTAATCAGCAAATTAAACCAAATCAGAATACAATTCAGAATATTGAATTGAATAAACAAAACAGTTCAAACCATTGAAATATCAATTAAAATATTAATTCGGGTAGGGCTACAGTACACGCGCGCATGCACTGCCTCGCCACTACAGCATATGGAATATGCAAAAGATCAAATAATCAAAACAAGATAGAATATCATAAAAGCCATACCGTGTGGCTGCAGTTCACGCTTGCGTGCACTGCCTTGCCACTACAGTGACGATGTACCCAATGAATACCGTGTGGCTGCAGTTCACGCTTGCGTGCACTGCCTTGCCACTACAGTGATATGTACACAATGAAAATTCACAAACGAACACAAGGTCAAACTCTAGCTACAAGTTGGATTCAACTCAAGTGAATTCGAAAAATAACAAAATGCAAAGGTCAAGTCACTACTGTCATGACTCAACTCAATGCAACAATTCAAGTTCCAAAATGCCAAGGGAAGGAGACAACAATGGTACAACAAGAGTGGTCAGTGAAGCCCAGAGCTAACAGTAATGCAAAGGAACAAGCCTGGACAACATGAATGCGAACCCAAATGTACACAATGGATGTACACTACTAGTTGCACATGGATAAAATGAAACAGAGGTGTAACATGGAACTGCACACGGCAGTGATACACATGAGGGCACAGCCGAATGAAGGTGTAAGCAAACAAGGATATGGCCAAAACCAAATAGCATACTCAAGGCATTAACAAGTATGACAGGGATGCATACACACACCAGAGATGAAGACTAAACAACATGGTTCCTGTAGGACTGCAAATATAAACAGGTGCAACTACAAAGGACAACAAGTATGAAGTGCACAACAGGCTGAAGCCAGTGTATGAAGTGCGCAACAGGCTAAAGCCAGTGCACAACAATAGCATACATATATTTACTTATATGTAGATGAACAAATGTGACACAATGTCACAATATCAAAGAAACAACACCAGCCTCAAAAATGAAGAAATCAAAACCAGAATTCAAGTGGATGAACAGAGGCAACAATAAGTGATGTAATATCACACAATACAGTGTAATGAGGACTACAAAGAAAAGTACCAAGAAGTGATATCAGTGCAACAGTGAATTCAAGTGAATGTTAACACGTGATAATAGCATGAGTACCAAAGGTAAGGCAACACAGCCACAAATCACAAGGGCTATAGGTGAAATAAGCATGTGCACCTAGATGAGTCAAATAGCAAGACACAACAACAAATTCCAGTGAAGTCAAAATGAAATCAAGGCATCAAGTATGCACAATTTAATGCACCAGTACAGTTCAGTGAACTGAAGTGAAGTCACAAGTGTAAAACTACAACAGACCAAGTGCCATCAAGTGAACAAGACTCAACATGAATGATCAGGTAATAGGCATATAACCATCAAGTTAGAGCATGCCAGAGAATCATAAACCAAATGTACTACATGTATTCAACATGAAATGAAGTTTATATGCCAAAAGGTCAGAGGCAATGCAAACACAACATAGCAGTATAAATGGTGAATGCAACATATTACAACAAGTTACAGTATGGATCGACATGAAATGAAGTTTATATGCCGAAAGGTCAGAGGCAATGCAAACACAACATAGCAGTATAAATGGTGAATGCAACATATTACAACAAGTTACAGTATGGATCGACATGAAATGAAGTTTATATGCCAAAAGGTCAGAGGCAATGCAAACACAACATAGCAGTATAAATGGTGAATGCAACTTATTCTTAAAACTCTGTTTTGTTAAAATCCAATCAAATGCACTGCATCTCGAATACAAGATATAGGCACCAGTGGAACTGAATGTCACAGACTATACATGATGAAGCAACGAAGTTAAATGACCGAAATCAAACAAGTGACAGGGGTTCAAATGTATAGTAGATTCAATAATATCACAAATGTGTCAAGGCCGACATCAACAAGTCAGTGCCAAAGTCGAACCATCAGAATCGAAACCAAGATAAGCAAAGAAATTCAAGCTGTAAATATCGAGGAATCTAACAAAATCAGAAATCAAAACCTAGTCAAAAAATCATCAACTATCAAAACAAGCTCGACATCACAAAAATCAAGTTTGCAGTCGAAGACCACTGTAGGTCAAATTCAATGCCGAAGTCAAAATACTTCCACAAAAAAAACAAAGTGACCAAAGCTTACTTCATTTCATAGCCGAGGGGAAAACACGAAATCACACTTTCAAAAATCACGAAAACTTTGAACTAGATGTGAGTGAAAGTTATATCACTCACCTTTCTCTTTGACGAGGGCTCACGCCAGACAAAACCGAAGTCGACTCAATCGAATAGATGTAGCCACAAGCAGACATGAAGCGTCGATCGCCAAGGCTAGGCCGAGATCATCGGTGGAACGAGCTACTGGAGTCGAAGCCTTCGATTTGAACGAGCCCTAGTTGTTGAAGATGAAAAAGAGGCCGCCATTTTCTTTTCGTTTATCTCGTTTAGGTTTTCGAATGAGAAGGTAAAGAGGGACGGGTCGAATTGAATTAAAAAGGGAACGGCGTCGAAAATAAACATGGGCCGATATTAAAAATTTAAAGCCCATAATCCCGTAACAAATTTCAAACTAATATCAACAAGATAAAATCCCTATAGCAATTAACGACCGATAAAATCGTCATTTGACGATGATTAATTGTTACTAAACTCCGGGTTGTTACAGATGCTTGATAGTGGATGCTCGAACATATGACGAGAAATGCACACATGCTATCAAACATCACTTATATGGACGGTGACAGGTCACTTTTGGAGATAATTCCAAAGGATATGTTATCAGAATTGGAAACGTCATCAATATCGGTAAATCTACTTCTCCTATTATTTCAAATGTTTTATTAGTTAGAAACTTAAAACATAGTTTACTTATTATAAGTCAATTATGCGATAAGGGAATTAAAATCGATTTTGAAAAAGATAAATGCAGTATCTATGATCAAAATAAAATTTTAATTTTCGAAGGAACAAGAAATCAAAATATTTATATTCTAAACATGAATATTAATCATAATAATGATTTATGCTTAACCACAAATCATGATGATCCATGGATATGGCACAAAAGATTTTGCCACATAAATTTAAATATATAAATAAATTAGCTAAAAATAATTTGGTAAGAGGATTACTCAAAATAAATAGCAAAGTTAAAAAATCTATGCGATGCGTGTCAACTTGGAAAATTAAAGAAAAGCTCATTCGAATCTAATTAAAAAGGAAATCTCTACTAAACAACCTCTTGAATTACTTCATTTGGACTTATTTGATCCAACCCAAGTATGTTCGATAAATCATAATAAATATATCATTGTAATTGTAGATGATTTTCCAAGATATACTTGGACGCTATCTTTAAAGCATAAAAGTGATGCATTCGAAATGTTTAAAATATTTGCTAAACGAATTAAAACTCTAATTGATCTAAAAATAAAAAGTATAAGAAGTGATCACGGTGGAGAATTTGAAAATGAATTATTTACAAACTTTTGTAATAAAAAGGGAATTACTCATAATTTTTCATTTCCACGAACAACTCAACAAAATGATGTAGTTGAAAGAAAAAATTGCACCCTGCAAGAATGTGCTCGAACTCTCCTAAATGGCAGTGGTTTACCAAATTTTTTTGGACCAAAGCAGTTGCTACTTTATGTTATGTATTACATCGTGTAACTCTTAGACCAATGACTAAAAATACATGTTATGAAATGTTCTACAAAAAGAAACCAAAAGTACCATATTTTTGAATATTTGGATCATAATGTTTAATTTTAAATACAAAAGATAATCTTGGTAAATTCGATTCAAAAGCAGATGAAGGAATTTTTGTTGGATATTCCGATCAATGTAAACCTTACATAATTTCGAAAAAACGAACAAATGTTATATAGGAAAGTCTTCATGTCTTGTTTGATGAATACTTTAAAAATATAAATAAATATGACGAAGAAACTCTTGACAGTAATCAAAATAAAGCCATTGAAACTATGATTGAAAATAATAAGGTTAATCAAAATAACAATAATTTAAAATCACCATCCCATATTTTAAAAGATCACCATATTGATAACATAATTGGAAATCTTGATAACAAAGTTTCGACTAGAAGACAAACAAATCAAATGAGTAATGTAGCATTTATATCTAATTTTGAACTAAAAAATTCCAAGAAAACATCAAATGATGATTCCTGGATTTTAGCAATGCAAGAAGAACTTAATCAATTTGAATGAAATAATGTCTGAAAATTTGTACCAAGGCCAAACGATTAGTCAATAATTGGAAAAAAATGGGTTTTCAAAAACAAAGCTAATGAAAATGGAAATATTGTACGTAATAAAGAAAGATTAGTGGCATAGGGATACAATCAAGAAGAAGGAATTGATTATGAAGAGAATTTTGCACCTATGGCACATCTTGAAGCCAAAGAATAGTACTTTCTTTTGCATGTCATCATAAATTTAAATTATTTCAAATGGATGTTAAAAATGCTTTCTTAAACGGTTTTATAAAAGAAAATGTTTACGTGGAACAACCACCGCTATTTGTTCATGAGAAATATCTAGATCATGTTTTTAAATTTAAATTGGCATTATATGGTTTAAAACAAGCACCTCGAGCTTAGTATTACCGATTAAAATCACATTTAATTAATTTTGGTTTTCAAATGGGTAAAATAGATACAACATTATTTATTAAAATTGAACAGAAGGATATAGTAATTGTTCAAATTTATGTTGATGATATTATATTTAGATCTACTAACGAAAATTCATTAAATAAATTTTCTACAATAATGACAAACGAATTTGAAATGTCTCGTGTAGGTGAATCGAATTTCTTTTTAGGATTACAAATAAAACAATTAAATAATGGAATTTTTATAAATCAAAAAAAATATTGTAAAAAATTACTAAAGCATTTTGGAATGGATAATACATCAAGTAAACCTACTCCAATGAGTACTACTACTCATCTAGACAAAGATGAACATGGAACAGTGTTCGATCTAAAACTATATCGAAGCATGACAGGATCCTCGTCATATTTAACAGCTACTAGACCGGATATTACAATGATTGTTTATTTATGTAGAAGATTTCAAGCACAACCTAAAGAATCACATTGTAATAGTCTACTCTCGACCAAACACAATGATGGCCGACGACAGCAGCTCGACTGGTAGGCTTTTCAACCATCCCAACCCCGCCGTGGCTCACAAAGGTACCCCAAACTTGCTTTTACGGCCAGCCTTTCGACTGTCACAGCTTACGCCTAACCAACCCCGTAAAGAGGACGTGTGGGGGTAAGAGTCTCCTGCTCGCCACCAAACAAAAAGCGAGAATCCCCCATCACGTTTCACCTAGAGAAGCAACACTGGTATGAGATATTAAAAACAGTTATTTTCACAAAGAAAATAAAAAGAAACCCACTATGCTTTTTTTTTAAATGGAGCTGCCATAAGGCCTCCCGCCACACACACAATGCAAACGCACACTTGGAGGAGATTTCTCCTTATGACAGTCAAAAATTCTTAATACGCAAAATCTTTGGATACTATTTTTAAAATGGAACTGCCATAAGGCCTCCCGCCACACACACGAGTGCTTATTTTAAAAATAAGTGTTCATTCAGATTTCAAACAAATCACAACAATTTTCTATTTGATCTTTTAAATAAAAGATTCATCACAATCACAAAGGTTCGATGTGGTTTTCGGATATCCACTTGGAATCCGACCCCCGATCGCATCGAAATTCAGACGACCTTTAAAGGCAAATATTGATAGTCGGTTATTTCTATCAATCAATATTCACAACAATTTCTAGATTTAAATAATTTTCCCAATTATTTATTTTAAAAATATCTTTGCAAGATATATTTTCACACTTCAACCATTTGAAAACAAATTTCAAATCACTTTTCACTCGCGGAATAAAATTCCCGAAATCATTTATTTCCACTGAAAAATCTGCCGAGTTCGAATACTTTAAAATAATCTAAATCACTTGTCCAATTATATACTTGGAAATATTTTAAAGTAAAACTATTTTTAAACACTTTATTTTAAAATATTATTTATAAAGACATTATACTATCATCTCATATAAAACTTCAAGTCCAAACTAATTTTTAAAATAAAATTAGTAAATATAGTATAAATGTTTAAAATAACTATTTTCTAAAACAAATATCAATTAAATCTTTTAAATAATAACTTCTAAAATTAATTAAATAAATATTTACTTTAAAGATTTCCAAATAACCTAAGTAAATAATTTCTCCAAAATATTCTTTTAAAACCAACTTTAGAACTTTTAATTTATATTTTAAATCTACTTTCAAACCATACTCGGCTTTCCAGGGAAAGTACACCTCCATTCTAAAATGGTTCATTCAAATCAATTTATAAATCCTTCTGGATTTACTTTAAATTTACGTTCCAAATCCATAAATTCCTTTCCTTTCCACACTTTAAAAATAAACCAATGTTTATTTTTTTAAAACAAAATTCCCTTTCCTTTTCAAATTCCCATTGTGAATTTAGATTTCCAAATATCCATTTATATACAATTTTTCAAATCAATTCCCAAATATTCATTTTCAACACCAAATCAATTTCCATATTGATTTCCCAAATTTGTTTCAAATACCCCAATCGATTTCCAAATGGATTTGCCAAAGGTTTATTTTCAATTACCAAAATCAATATCCAAATTGATTTCTAAATTTTGTTTCAAACATCGAATCAAATTTTAATTTGATTTCCAAAGATTTATTTTCAATACCAAAGCAATTTTCAATGGATTCCCACATTTATCATCTTTTTAAAAATAAATCCCTTTATTTTTTTCCCAAACTATTTAAAATCCGAATTTTTTAAATAAATCCTTCAACTTCTCAATAACATTTATCAAAATCCATTTATAAAAATCTTTCCCCATATTTTGGAATTTATTTTATAGGATTTCACTATAGATTTTCTACTTAAATTTAAAAATCTAATTTTCTTTATGTCTGGTATTTTACGATACCAAAAAATATAAGCGGCTAAATTCTAGCCCTCAACGATTTCAATCACTAGGATTTTCACACGCAGGTTATAAATAATCAATACACAACAAATGGAACAAATTCAAATATTTTGAGGAATCCAGTTGGATCCCTCCAACATGTTTCCCTGCATCCATAGATATTAGCACAACAATTAAATACCAATTCCACTTCGAGGTGGAATATCACGGTATATGGGATTTATAAAATATCATCCGCTATTATGCGGCGCAATAGAGTCTCATCCGCTATATAATGCGGGAAATCAACTCCAAATACATATATAATACCAATTTCACTTCAAGATGGAATATCGCGGTATATGGGTTTAATATAATAACTTCAGCTATTATGCGGTGCATAGGGTCTATTTCAAAACAAATAATAACAACCATCATCCAAACACACAATCAACAATTTTAAATTTAACTATTTAAAATTAAACAAAACCCTTTGTTTGAGTGAGAAGATCTCACCGTAGATTTTATTTTTATTTTTTTGCAGTCCATTTCCGTCCCAGCTCGATTTCACGATTTTTTCAAACCTTGTAACAAACAATTACATAATTTATTAATATTCGAAATAAATCAAATAACTCAATTTCCATTTTAAGATTTTAATTAACCAATGATTTTATTTTTAAAATTAAAATTCGATTTCAACTAATTTCCTTTTTAACAAAATATTTTTTTTAATATCAAATATTTACTTTAAATCCTGATATCTCTCAAATCAATAATGTAACGACCTGGAAATTTTGATCCCAAAATTTCCAGATAGTTAGTGAAAAGAAGAAAGAGAAAGAAGAAGAAACAGAAAACTCAAACTCAGAATCTCACATTCGCAGCGGATAAAATATAATAGCAAATAAAATAACAGTTTACAAAGAAGAACTGTATTTGTACATTACATTTTTACATTAGAGTTATAACAATTTCACAACACCGGATAGTTTTAAACAACATGTCCTAGATAAATAACAATATATCACAGCGGATAAACTCTCTATACGTTCCTGTCCTTCAGCTCTCCTCCTGAGCTCCAGAACGTCCTTACCTGCAAGTCTGTAATACTTGGTCTGACTCGAGCATTACATCAAAGTAACACCCGGGTCAGGCTGGAAACCAGCGTGAGTAAACCCATCTAACATGGAATACAAAAGCATTCAACTTATATAAACCCGGGTAACAAATATCGATTTACACATCACAAGTTGTTATAGACATCAACCATTTCACACATCAATTTCTAAGTGTCAAAACTTAGATTTAAATGGTCCAACTTACTTAAGTCATTCCATTTCAGCCTATTAGTTTTCACATATCAAATTATAAGAATCAAAGTGGTTTCGGGTATTCACTAATACCCAACTCCGGTCTCTTCGAATCCAAAGTTATCTAAATCCTAGTTATCCAATTAAATACAATTCAATTTTAATTGTCGGATAACACTTACACAGCAATTCACAATTGATTGATAATCACACTATCATTTTTCATTCAATATATCATATCACAAAGCAATTCATATCAAGGGTATCACCCAATTAATAGCACCCATCATCATTCAATCATAAATAAGCGAGATTGATCACCTCCATTAATTACCTTAATTAATGATTCTTTAATTACTTCAATTAGTTAATTATTCTTAAATTTCACATAATAATTAACCTTTAACTTAATTACATTCATTAATCAACCTTGATTAATCGAAAATCAGAAATTAACTTCCTAAATTACTCCATAAATTAAATCATCTTCTTGATTAATTACAATAATTAATCCTTTAATCACATCGAGTCAATATCACTTAATTCCTTCCACCAAGTAATTATTCTTTAATTTATTTCATCACCTAATTTACTTCCCATAATTTTGTTAGACAATTCTTAGATTAATTACACTAAACAATTAATTATTAATTACTTCTACCAAGTAATATTAATTACACCTTGAAATTAATCCAAAACCAACTCCCAAATCCTCAGTCAATTACACCTTATAACTACCCTTACTAATTTCTTCACAAAGTAATTACACTTTATACACCTCATTAAGGTTATAAAATACTATATTATTCAAACTTAATTATAACATTAGGATTTATAATCTTACCTTCTTTCCAAAACTTTAAGATTCAAATTCACATTTGAATTTAGATTTACAATTCAGATTTAACTTAAATTTAAAATCATGTTTTAGATCTTATTTCAGATTATAAATCTCTTATAAATACAATACAGGTTTTAGTTTACATTTCACATTCTTAAAAAAAATTATTTATTTTGAAAACTTAGTGTTTAAATTCGTTTTGAATTCCTATTTTAAAACTTGTTTTCAACTTTTGGTTTAAACCTTTCTTTACTTCCCTTTATTTAAATTTAGTTTAGAATTTAAAAACTTTGAAACTGTCAAGTTTCAGAATACAACAACCCGAAACCTACAACATACACGAGCCCAAACCTTTTCTACTTCGAGTCACCCACCTCTTATTCTCGAGCAAACTTCATGTTCTCCCTTTCTCTTCTCAGCAGTTAAGATTTTACTTTAGATATATAAATTAAAATATCAGTAAATACACACGCACTCATCTCGAATACAAACCCGAAGTAAAACACCCAAAAACTCGAGCACGACACGATATACTGGCCGCAACGAACACTGACACCATCGTTACCGCCGTACACGTGCATGGCGGCACGATTCGACTCTGGCGATCACCATCAACATCGACAAGTCGCAAATTGTTCTCAAGCTCGAAATCAAATTCCAAATTGCTTGGAAAAATTCCAATTCGAAAGACAGCAGTTCATTCGAAATACTGCAAATACCACCATCATCTAAAACGCCTCACCACCGCCTTCTAGACCACCGGAGACGCCAAAATTTCGTCCATGCCTCTTCAACACTCCCAGAAACCCCCCACTAAAGCCTCAAACAGCTCGATCGCGATCAGGTGACAAACCCATCATATTACTGACTCGAACAAAAACTGTGAATAAAACCCTAAAAGCTATTCGTTTGTTAAATTTGTACATTAAGAAAATTATCCAATAATTATCTCAAGATCCATGATGTTAATACTCACTTAAATTCAAATTCCAACATTTTAAATTGGATGGATAATTTGAAATTGGCAAAAACGTAATCTTTGTTCATATACAAACTGCATCCAAATTACAAATCTAAAAATCTTCATTTTCATTTTAAAAATCATCAATTTCATTAAGAATTCAAAATATGATCTTGATTTAGCTTCTTATAACACTTGAATTTATCAATAAATTTCTCGATTTCCTGTAAAACCATATTACAGCAACATAACTTACAAAGATGTTTTAAACAGCTTACCCATCTTAGTTTTAGATTTAATACCTTTATTGATTTGAATGTTTTAAACTTAACATGGATTAGCAGCAAAAAAAAATTAAATTTTGAACTAAATGTTCACCCTGTATCTATTTAAACAGAGAAGATATCATATTCAAGCCTATGAACAACACAGAGCCGTTCACATATATTCACAGCATACATTCAGTAATAATCATATCAATTTTGCACTTGTATATTCATGCATATCTATTCATTTCAGATATATTAACATGCAACCAATTATGTTTTAAAATATTAAAAGTTACTCACATTTATTTAAGAACAGAGGTAGCATGCATTCACTCAGATGTGTGTGTGTATATATATATATATATATATATATATATATAATTCCATCTAAATATGCCAGATTGACTCATTTTTGCATTAAGGCAAACAAATTTCTCAACTTCACTTCTAAAGTTTATCACATTCATCAATCATAAACAAACTCAATCCTAAAAAGGGTAGTTTTACTCACCTGAATTTATTTTAAGCAGAGAACAGAGAGCATGTTCTTGTTTTCTTTTTTTCCCAGGCTTGTTAAATCTTGAAATTCTTTTGCTTACTTGAGTTGCTTTGTTTATAAATTGCATGTTGATCATGAGTTAAAGATTATGATTATGAAGAGAGATTTGCTTGCTTCTTCAAATTGAAACTGCATACATGCTTTTAACTTCCAGGTTGCAGGATGTTGTTTGAACAGAAATTTTGATTTGCATGTTTGATTAATTTCTGGAAATGATCTTGCATGTTTGAAGATGAGTTACATGGTTTTGTTGAAGGTGATTGCAGATCTTATATTATTTTTTTAAGATTTGGAAAAATAATAAAATGAAAAGAGGATTTTGTTTATAAAAAAACTGAAATAGTTATTTAATAAAAGAAAAACAATAATAAATGACACTTGTCTTCAATTTTAACATTTGTAGATTACCTTGTTTAAACATCTAACACATGTTAAATTAGGCTTTAAAATACTTACACATGTCCTTTAGGTAATTAGTATTTTTAATTAAGTGTTGATGAAAGTTTGAAACTAAATTAATTAGTTTCTATTACTTAGTTATAGATAAATAATTAAAGAATAAACCAAGTATAATTATAATAAAAACAATATACAAATCAATCTTTTGAAAAGAATATTTTAAATCATTTTAAATAAATTTATAAAAGAGGTTATAACTTATTTGTTATTTAAATGGATAAACGTTTCATGTATTTAAATTTCATATCTAATTTACAAATCACAATTATTAATCAATATCTTAAAAGAAATAAAACAAACATCTTTATAACCTATTTTAGTATTCGAATTTAAGTCAAAATATATTTTAAACAAATAAAACGTTTATCTTATATATTTAAAATCATATAGTTATTTCATTAAATAGCTTTGAAAAGCTTAATTAAAAAAAATCATAATTTCCCAATTTCAAAGTATTAGATTTAAAATATTTATATATTTATATATATATATATACACACATTATAAATAGAAAACAAATTTATTAACTTATTAAAAGATAAATTCACTAATTAATTATTTAAGAAAATTATTGAGTTAATTCAAATTTAATTACAAAAATTATCAAATTAATTTAAATTTAAACATAGATTATTAAATTTATATTGCCAAAATCCCGGGATATCACATTTCTCCCCCGTTGGAATCTTTTCGTCCTCGAAAAGGAACGAAGCTAGAATTTTATTAAAATGCTTAAAATCACATAGATTTTCTTTGATTATTTATTTTTTTAAAACACTTTTAAAATCTGTATAATATTTCCAAAATAGTTTTGTAAAAATACTTTTATAACTCGATGTTTCAACCAGTCCATCCTTGTTCTCATAGAAATTTGGTCATACGTTGATCAGGCGTACAACTAAAAATCTATAAGTACTTAGCAGACCCGTTTTCAACATCCAGTGAAAAATACTTGGAAAATAATTTTTATTGGAAATCTAGAAAATAGTTTTGAAAATAGAGGAAATATCTTTAGTGAGGATGCTCCGAAAATCATCACCCCCATCCATGGTCGCAGTTAACCAGATGGTTACGTTGCCGTCCCGACAAAATCCCCAGATAACTGTAGGCCTCCGCGCCTCTCGATTACACCATGGAACCTGCTACAGATCGCAGCTACAACTGGGGTTACAGCTATCACAGCAAAAACCCATATAACTGTAGGCATCAGCACCCTCGAATTTCGCTGCCAAAAGAATGAAACTTCTCCACTCCACTTGACCATAGATCGCAGTCTACCGATGTTGCGTTGCCTTCCCGGCAAAATCAAGTGTAGACCGTTGACACTCATCCTCCACACGATTTTCGCTATGGTCCCCACAGTAGATCGCAGTGACAACGAGTTATACTGTCATCACAGCATAACCCAATTGCCCCTGTAGGCATCAGCGCCATCGACTTTCGCTACCCAATAATCCTCAGGAACTAGTTTTGTCCGGACTCCTTACAGGATCAACTTTAGAACCCCCCCTTGGGGCTCAAGGCAGCACCACCCGGTGATACTCGTGAGAAGTCCATTCCAAGGGAGCGCCTTTTTTCCCAGAGCATCATCAAAACATTTTATACTATACATATATAATATCTTTAAATCATACACCTAGTATGATCTCATTCAAAGCTCCTTTATACAAAATCGATTATTCCAAAATCGATAATTCTCAAACTAGGTTTTCCAAATTCTCATATTGATTTTACCCAAAAATCAAAAGCCTTTTCCAAATCCAAAGGTTCCCAAAACCTCTTTTTTTTTTCAAAATCCTCATATAATCTTTTGTACATATATATATATATATATATATATATATATATATATATATTCAGATATATAAAATCTTTTAAACTTTGGATCATTTCAAACTTGTATAAACTCCTTTTATACCTCAAAACACCTTCAAATCCTTTTCTTCTGGCAAAGGATTCAACAGGGGAGTTTCATTTTATAAAACAAAGATATTTAACTTTGTTTACTTAAAATCAAATGTTCAAATTTGATTACTCCTTTCAATATCAATTTCATTCAAATCCGTACGATGTACACATATCATCCGTACGCTAAACCAATCTGATCGCTCACTCGATCACACAATTTCATTTCCGAACTAGTATCGTCCACCCGACTTCCTTGTGCGGACACAGATCTGGTTTCTTGATCAGAAACCGTCATTCTCCTTGCATACCCTGACTATGATAGAGAATATCCAGAACAAATCAACAATCCATATCCAGGTTCGCCGTCGAAAATCGAGTGAAAAATCCCACTCGGATCGATATAACTATCTCGAAATACTGTGCTCGAATCTGGATCAAATCACTATGCGAATAGAATAACATACGTACACCCTACGTATTATCTTTATTGGTTATTAGCCAAATCAATTCCATTTCTATTCATATTTATTTTGATTTCATTCACTTACTCTCAGTTACTTCAATCCATTTGGATTATCACCTCTATTCTTATCTCGATTGGGTATTTAACCAATAACAGTTTGAACTCCGACCAGTTTATTTAAAAAATAGCTTGAAAATTTTCAAAATAGATAAATAGTTGGAAAATAATTACTAGTTTGTAAAATAGGTGTAAAATAGTTAGGTAGTTGTAAAATGGTTGGAAAATAGTTAAAATAATTATAAAAATTTTAGATAATTGCAAAATAATAGTAAGATAGTAATTAGTTTTGTAAAATAGTTGAAATATAGTAATTAGTTTATAAAATAGTTGGAAAATTGTTAAACAGTTTCAAAAATAATTGTAAAACAAATATAAGATAGTTTGGCTTTTAAAAGAAATGTTGTATATATTGTGAATAACTTGGAAAAATAGGTTTATATTAAAACAATAAATAGTCCAGAGTCAAAACTGCTCACTTCCCAATCCCCATTCTCATCAATTCAATTTAAATTCCCTTTTACATTTAAATTGACCCAATTCCAATTTTTAAATAACTTCAATTTCCATTGAAATTGATTCAATCCCAATTCAAGTTGAATTAACCTCAGCTTTTTTTTTCCCAAATTTAACTTCATTAAATCTTGATCTCAAAATTTACCAATTCAAATACATTTTAATTGAACTAGTTCCAATTTCAATTCATTTCAACCCCAGGTTAAATTAATCCCAATTTCAAACTCCATTTCCAAATCAAGTTGAATTATTCTTGATTTCTTCTCAAATTCAATTCAAATTCCATTTGAATTTAAAACTATTAAACTTTAATTACAATTCCAAATTATTCAAATCAATCCAATTCAAATTTTCCATTTGAATCTTATACTCATACATCTTCAATCACCATTTTAATTGATTCAAATCAAATTCAATTTGAACTAATTCAAATTTCAAATTTAAACCATCTCGAATTATATAAATTCGAGTTAATACTTCAAATGTTGATTTAATTCTTTTAAATCAATTTACCTTTTTATCCCAACAATGGATTACCATATTCCATTTCTCATTCATTTAAACAAATCCAATTCACAACTTTAAGATTTTTAACAACAATTGGATGATATTATCTAATTTATTTTAAAACATCCATTCATTTTAAATTTCTAGATCTCAAACCCAATTTGAGATCACTCAAACTCTCAATTACAATCAACCATTTAACTCTCCAAGTTAAACCCCAATTTCATCTTGAAATTTCCAAATCATGTTGATCATTCCAACTTATTTAACTTTTTCCCAAGTTAAACTCAATTCACTTAATCCAGTCAATCTTTCCCAATTTGAATTTTCATTTCAAATTCTAAACTTCACATTAATAATCTTTCCACTTATTAAGTTCAAAAACTTATCATCTTGGGTATCACGTCTTTATTCCAAACTCAAAACTTACCAATTAGAGTTTATTTCCAACCACCTTTGATATTATGTATATCCACGTGTATACATATTAATTTTCTTTTACATACCAAGTTATACTTTAAAATTTTAAACCACCTTTGGTTTTAATTCAAAACAAATTTCTTTTAAAATTTTCAAACAACTCTTGTTTGAAATAGGATCATTTCATTCAATTGCATTAAATAATATTATTTATTGTTTCTTTGAGTTAATTATATCATTAATTAATCACATTCGGTAATTAACTTATTTCTTAATTATCTTCATTAAGTAATTGTCCCTCAAATTACTTACCTCTATTACTTCATTAAGTAACTCCCTCTTTATTTATCATTTCCAATTATTATCCATTAATTAATCTCATTAAATAAAGTTTAATTAATTACATAAATAAATTGATTATCCTGAACCCTTTCCCGATTTCAAGATTTAATTCCAGTTTGAATCCATTTCAAACTTGTCTTTAATTTAATTTCAATTTGGTTGTAATTCTATTACCACTTAATTCTTACTATTACTTTTAGTTTAATTAATATTACAACCAATTTCCTTAATACAATAGATAATCTATTTCTTATATCAGATTCATTTACTTTTGAAATCATTTAAAAACCTTTATATAAGAAAATAACAAGTACGCTCTCTCATATATATATATTCACTCAACTCATTCTAGGGTACCACTTACCCTATCATTAATGAGTAATCCCATCAGAGCCAAGGTTCTCGCTTAACCTTCAGCTCTGATACCAAATGTAACGACCTGGAAATTTTGATCCCGAAATTTCCAGATAGTTAGTGAAAAGAAGAAAGAGAAAGAAGAAGAAACAGAAAACTCAAACTCAGAATCTCACATTCGCAGCGGATAAAATATAATAGCAAATAAAATAACAGTTGACAAAGAAGAACTGTATTTGTACATTACATTTTTACAACAGAGTTATAACAATTTCACAACACCGGATAGTTTTAAACAACATGTCCTAGATAAATAACAATATATCACAGCGGATAAACTCTCTATACGTTCATGTCCTTCAGCTCTCCTCCTGAGCTCCAGAACGTTCTTACCTGCAAGTCTGTAATACTCGGTCTGACTAGAGCATTACATCAAAGTAACACCCGGGTCAGGCTGGAAACCAGCGTGAGTAAACCCATCTAACATGGAATACAAAAGCATTCAACTTATATAAACCCGGGTAACATATATCGATTTACACATCACAAGTTGTTATAGACATCAACCATTTCACACATCAATTTCTAAGTGTCAAAACATAGATTTAAATGGTCCAACTTACTTAAGTCATTCCATTTCAGCCTATTAGTTTTCACATATCAAATTATAAGAATCGAAGTGCTTTCGGGTATTCACTAATACCCAACTCCGGTCTCTTCGAATCCAAAGTTATCTAAATCCAAGTTATCCAATTAAATACAATTCAATTTTAATTGTCGGATAACACTTACACAGCAATTCACAATTGATTGATAATCACACTATCATTGTTCATTCAATATATCATATCACAAAGCAATTCATATCAGGGGTATCACCCAATTAATAGCACCCATCATCATTCAATCATAAATAAGCGAGATTGATCACTTCCATTAATTACCTTAATTAATGATTCTTTAATTACTTCAATTAGTTAATTATTCTTAAATTTCACATAATAATTAACCTTTAACTTAATTACATTCATTAATCAATCTTGATTAATCGAAATCAGAAATTAACTTCCTAAATTACTCCATAAATTAAATCATCTTCTTGATTAATTACATTAATTAATCCTTTAATCACATCGAGTCAATATCACTTAATTCCTTCCACCAAGTAATTATTCTTTAATTTATTTCATCACCTAATTTACTTCCCATAACTTTATTAGACAATTCTTAGATTAATTACACTAAACAATTAATTATTAATTACTTCTACCAAGTAATATTAATTACACCATGAAATTAACCCAAAACCAACTCCCAAATCCTCAGTCAATTACACCTTATAATTACCCTTACTAATTTCTTCACAAAGTAATTACACTTTATACACCTCATTAAAGTTATAAAATATTATATTATTCAAACTTAATTATAACATTAGGATTTATATTCTTATCTTCTTTCCAAAACTTTAAGATTCAAATTCACATTTGAATTCAGATTTACAATTCAGATTTAACTTAAATTTAAACTCATGTTTTAGATCTTATTTCAGATTATAAATCTCTTATAAATACAATACAGGTTTTAGTTTACATTTCATATTCTTAAAAAATTATTTATTTTGAAAACTTAGTGTTTAAATTCGTTTTGAATTCCTATTTTAAAACTTGTTTTCAACTTTTGGTTTAAACCTTTCTTTACTTCCCTTTATTTAAATTTAGTTTAAAATTTAAAAACTTTGAAACTGTCAAGTTTCAGAATACAACAACCCGAAACCTACAACATACACGAGCCCAAACCTTTTCTACTTCGAGTCACCCACCTCTTATTCTCGAGCAAACTTCATCTTCTCCCTTTCTCTTCTCAGCAGTTAAAATTTTACTTTAGATATATAAATTAAAATATCAGTAAATACACACGCACTCATCTCGAATACAAACCCGAAGTAAAAACCCAAAAACTCGAGCACGGCACGATATACTGGCCGCAACGAACACTGACACCATCGTTACCGCTGTACACGTGCACGGCGGCACGATTCGACTCTGGCGATCACCATCAACATCGGCAAGTCACACATTGTTCTCAAGCTCGAAATCAAATTCCAAATTGCCTGGAAAAATTCCAATTCGAAAGACAGTAGTTCATTCGAAATACTACAAATACCACCATCATCTAAAACGCCTCACCACCGCCTTCTAGACCACCGGAGACGCCAAAATTTCGTCCATGCCTCGACAACACTCCCAGAAACCCCCCACCAAAGCCTCGAACAGCTCGATCGCGATCAGGTGACAAACCCATCATATTACTGACTTGAACAAAAACTGTGAATAAAACCCTAAAAGCTATTCGTTTGTTAAATTTATACATTAAGAAAATTCTCCAATAATTATCTCAAGATCCATGATGTTAATACTCACTTAAATTCAAATTCCAACATTTTAAATTAGATGGATAATCTGAAATTGGAAAAAACGTAATCTTTGTTCATATACAATCTGCATCCAAATTACAAATCTAAAAATCTTCATTTTCATTTTAAAAATCATCAATTTCATTAAGAATTCAAAATATGATCTTGATTTAGCTTCTTATAACACTTGAATTTATCAATAAATTTCTTGATTTCCTGTAAAACCATATTACAGCAACATAACTTACAAAGATGTTTTAAACATCTTACCCATCTTAGTTTTAGATTTAATACCTTGTTTGATTTGAAAGTTTTAAACTTAACATGGATTAGCACCAAAAATAAATTAAATTTTGAACCAAATGTTCACCTTGTATCTATTTAAACAGAGAAAATATCATATTCAGGCCTATGAACAACACAGAGCCATTCACATATATTCACCGCATACATTCAGTAATAATCATATCAATTTTGCACTTGTATATTCATGCATATCTATTCATTTCAGATATATTAACATGCAACCAATTATGTTTTAAAATATTAAAAGTAACTCACATTTATTTAAGAACAGAGGTAGCATGCATTCACTCAGATGTATATATATATAATTCCATCTAAATATGCCAGATTGACTCATTTTTGCATTCAGGCAAACAAATTTCTCAACTTCACTTCTAAAGTTTATCACATTCATCAATTCATAAACAAACTCAATCCTAAAAGGGTAGTTTTACTCACCTGAATTTATTTTAAGCAGAGAACAGAGAGTATGTTCTTGTTTTCTTTTTTTCCCAGGCTTGTTAAATCTTGAACTTCTTTTGCTTACTTGAGTTGCTTTGTTTATAAATTGCATATTGATCATGAGTTACAGATTATGATTATGAAGAGAGATTTGCTTGCTTCTTCAAATTGAAACTGCATACATGCTTTTAACTTCCAGGTTGCAGGATGTTGTTTGAACAGAAATTTTGATTTGCATGTTTGATTAATTTCTGAAAATGATCTTGCATGTTTAAAGATGAGTTACATGGTTTTGTTGAAGGTGATTGCATATCTCATATATATATATATTTAAGATTTGGAAAAAGAATAAAATGAAAAGAGGATTTTGTTTATACAAAAACTGAAATACTTATTTAATAAAAGAAAAACAATAATAAATGACACTTGTCTTCAATTTTACATTTGTAGATTACCTTGTTTAAACATCTAACACATGTTAAATTAGGCTTTAAAATACTTACACATGTCCTTTAGGTAATTAGTATTTTTAATTAAGTGTTGATGAAAGTTTTAAACTAAATTAATTAGTTTCTAATACTTAGTTATAGATAAATAATTAAAGAATAAACCAAGTATAATTATAATAAAAACAATATACAAATCAATCTTTTGAAAAGAATATTTTAAATCATTTTAAATAAATTTATAAAAGAGGTTATAACTTATTTGTTATTTAAATGGATAAATGTTTCATGTATTTAAATTTCATATCTAATTTACAAATCACAATTATTAATCAATATCTTAAAAGAAATAAAACAAACATCTTTATAACGTATTTTAGTATTCAAATTTAAGTCAAAATATATTTTAAACGAATAAAACATTTATCTTATATATTTAAAATCATACAGATATTTCATTAAATAGCTTTGAAAAGCTTAATTAAAAAAAATCATAATTTCCCAATTTCAAAGTATTAGATTTAAAATATAAATTTATATATATATATACATTATAAATAGAAAACAAATTTATTAACTTATTAAAAGATAAATTCACTAATTAATTATTTAAGAAATTATTGAGTTACTTCAAATTTAATTACAAAAAATATCAAATTAATTTAAATTTAAACATAGATTATTAAATTTATATTGCCAAAATCCCGGGATATCACAAATAATGACTTTTGTTTATCCTATACAATTTTAAAATTTAAAATAAGCGTACTAATATATAAATATGTTAAGATCTGTTTTCCTGTAAAATAAATTAAAAATCTATATTTCTACTTTACTATAAATTTACTTTACCTTTACTGTAAATGATTCTTTTTTTTCTACATATACTTATGAAATCAAAAATCAAATTTATATATATACTTTTCAATCAATTACCTACAGGATCTCTTCACCGTTAGCTTTTTTCCTTTTTCTATTTTTCAAAATTGTAGATAAATAAAATTTGCAAAAATATACCTACAACCGAGTAAAACCCTAGCCCACAATTCAGATCGACGCTACATTCCTTTTCATCGAACAACCACCTTGCACTCGCGCGTGAAACCCTAGCCGAGCATAAAAGAATATCAATCTCAACTGTCGAAACCCCTGACTCCATCTCGGGCCGCCATCATCATCCCTATTCGAACGCTGCTAGCATCGTGCCTACGTTGGACTATGCGACCCAGTCGACTTCGTCATCGAACAAATGCATGGCCACCAATCCCCATGCGCGCGCTATCCCTTGTAGAACGACGAACCCTAGCCTCCCACGTGAATTCAAATGCAATTTTGATTTCAGTTGTTTTTTTTCGAATCCACTCTAGCTTCGGCCATTCTCCTTGATTTTTTTTCTCTGATATGATGAAAATTTGAAATAAGAGGGAGAAAGGAGTACGGTTTCAATTTGGAGAGTAAGAGCTTCGTGAATTTATTTAGGACAGGAAGGAAGAAAAGGGAACGAATGCAATTTGTTTTCTTGCGGCCATTATACATATATATTTTTTTCAATTGAACGATCTGCTTTCATTTAACGAATGATTTTGGGAGAAGAGGAAAAGAAGTGGCGTGTAGGAGAAGACAATGGAAACGTGATTTAATAGAGAGGAATAGGTCGGCTAAAGAAAACATAGGGTGGCTGATGATTTGAATTTTTTGATTAGATATATGTATATATATTTAAATCGTCTCGATAAACGCAACTAAAAATCTTGACCTCCTATCGAGGCATGCCGCTAGTCGTTCATAATGTTATACCATTATTTCGAACGCAATGGAAAAGGTTTCGAGGCCTAATTCGATAATATGGGGAAGATAGCTATTCGGACCCAGTTATTATATTGAATTTCGATATAAGTTTCAGCGCGTTTACATATCGTACGCTCACACAACAATTTCAAACACTAGGAAATTTGAAATCCGATAATAATTGAATATTACGGATCCAATGGAACTGGTTTCGTCGAATTCCGAGACTGTGCCTTGGAAGGCTATTTTTAAATATCAATTTAAACGATATAATTTCAAAACTGATTAATTCACTTTCAAATTCAATTCTGAAGCTTCCATTATCTTCAGTATTGTCAATAGAATCTTCTAAGCCATCAAATTTTTCTAACGAGCTTAAAATTGAAAATTCGAATTTTGCCCAAGCTTTAATAAATTAAATTCAATGATTTAATTGCCAAATTCATATTTATATTCGAATTCAAGTCAAACTAATCTCCAAATATTTAAAATCGATTAAATATTTCATTTCAAATGTTAAAAATTTCCAGGTCGTCGCACACATCATCGGGCGGTTAAAAGGATTTTACAATTTTTAATCAACACTAAATATTATTGTCTATTTTATCCAAAAGGCGGTACGTTTGAACTTGTATCTTACAATGATGTGGATTTTGGTGGATGTAAATCAGATAGAAAAAGTACAAGTGGCAGATGTCACTTTATTGATCAATCGTTAGTTTCGTGGATTAGTAAAAAGGAAAAATTGTGTTTCTCTTTCAACATGTGAAACCGAATATAATTCTGCTGCCTTAGCTTGCGCTCAAGTAATATATATACAACAAACACTTAAGGACTATGGAAAAATAATAAACAAATCTCCAATATATTGCGATAATACTAGTGCTATAAATTTATCTACAAATCCAATTAATCATACACGAACAAAACATTAGATATTCGTCACCATTTTCTGAGAGATGATTTTGAAAAAGAAACAATAACTCTAGATTTTTTAATACCGAAAATCAAATAGCTGATATTTTTATAAAACCATTAAGTCAACTAACTTTTATTAAGTTAAGATGGGATCTAGGAATTTGTTCGTTCAACGAACTGGTTACTAAAGTTACAGAAATAATGTTTTGTTCACTTAAATTTGTAATAGTTTATTGCAATTTCAACTGAATAATTAAGTTTATAACTTGGAATTAGCAACAACCATATAATTATTATTTTTAAATATATGTTAGCTTCCATTTAAAATAACAATAACCAATTAATTCAGACTAATATTTGTTAATTCCCTATGGGTTAACACATTTTTCTCAACTGCTTTTCCAAATATAGCTAAATTTTATCTTATAAATTAAGTTATATACTTCTTAAAAAATAAATAAACACAACTAAATTACTACAGTAAATAATACAATGTCTTCCTATCGACTCCACCTATTCAATTATTGACTATAAAACTCCCTCGTCAAATAGCACTTAGGTATCTCCAACTAAATCCACAATGACATCAACTCATTCTGACTCTCTAAACATTGTTGTATCACCAACAACATACCACACTAGCTTTTCTCCCAAAGGAAAGAAAGCTAAACAATCAATTGATCTAAATCAACTTCTCTCACCGGCAAAGTCGATGAGATATATCACTATCAACAAGAAATCATTGGCGTTTAATGTGAGATGTTTTATGAGTAACGACGTCAAGGTTCTCATCTAAATTTTCTCAAAAAGTGTATTCTAGCAATTTCTGGTCATTCACCAACAAAAAATGCATATATCAAAAATCTCTTCGATTACAAGAAACTCCTCCATTAAACCGGGACAATCAAACCAAGCATGGATTGACACTCCAGCTCATCCAAGTTGGTCTTCATTAAAGCAATTACTTGATGATACAAAAGTTGAACCAAATTTGTGGGATATACATCAAAACAATAATTTAGAATTCTCTGACAAAATTTAAAATTTATGCTACCCGTCATATTTATTTATTTACGGTATGTATACTATTTATTATATTTAATTTTAATAAAAAAATTCCTCT
Source organism: Allium cepa (assembly GCA_030765085.1). Classification (NCBI taxonomy): domain Eukaryota; kingdom Viridiplantae; phylum Streptophyta; class Magnoliopsida; order Asparagales; family Amaryllidaceae; genus Allium; species Allium cepa. Next base: position 757,049,510 of record CM060937.1, on the reverse strand, counting down.
AAATGATAGAAATTACATATCACAAACGTTTGTGAACATACCACAGACGTCTATCATCAGTTACAGTAAAATTTTCCCTGTAACCACAGATGTCTGTGGAAACTTCACAGATGTCTGTGGAAACTCTCTATTTTAATCTTCTATAGCCACAGACGTCTGTGGAACCATCACAGACGTTTGTTGAATCTCTCTGCCTCATTTTCACTGAAGCCATAGATACCTGTGATTTCTTCACAGACGTCTGTCGCTGCTCTGGCAAAAATTATCCAACAGCTGTATATAAAAAACTTTACCTTTCTCTTCACTTTACCTTTATTTCAACTCCAAATTCCTAAAACCTTAGATCTCAAAACACTCAAATTCTTAAATCAGTGGCTCCCAAAAAGGTTATTGTCTCCAAGAAGCAAAAGCTAGACCAATCTTCATCCACCTCTTAAGCACTAGTCATACAAGCTCACATTGACCAATGGCTCCACAATAATACTAGTGCAATCAAATGATTCGAGGCGCTTACCCAAAAGAAGATCCACTCAGGTCCTTTTTATCGCCTTGGTAATGTTATGAAATATGAAATCTTAGCAATTACTATGAATGCAGGCTGTTGCAATTTGATTAGCTATGATGCAAATAAGGTAATAATTAATCCTCTAGCTATACCTCTTCTACTCCAATCTATGTAGTTCGGAGATTTGGAATCCGAAGAATGACGATCGTTGGTTATGGTCGAGTGTCTACGGTAAAGAAGTTAAAATTGATGTGTATACCATTGGTCGTATTTTAGGATGTTCTTATGAGGGGATTGATTTAACCAATATATCAGATCACAGTCTTCAATCTAGGGATGAAGATACCCATCAAATATGTGAATATAGAATGCCATAATGGAAATCCATTTACCTTCGACCATGAGCTAGACTATTAAATCGAATGATAATTAATACCATCATTCCTCATCTAGGAAGTCACAAACAAATTTATCCCAATGACCATAGAGCTTTGTATGCAAATTTTGGTCACCTAACCGTTAATTGCGAAAATTTTATTCATGACCAAATTAAAGGATTTTGATCTACTTATCGTTGTTCCATTGTTCATGCTCCGTATATAATGCGCACCTTGCAAAACCTTGGAATTCCTTCTTACATCTCAAATTATGAAGAAATTCTAACCAAAGATAGTGGACCATGATATCTTTCTCTAATGCATCTTCCAAAGAGTCCACCTTGTATCATTCCGTTCAACCAATAGGCTCAACAACAACAAGAACAAGAACATCATGGTCCTCCTCAAACTAGCGCACCTCAACAAACCTACTCACCACATCCTTCCCAACATCCACCTTCCTCTAGTTATGGTACCGAATATTATTCGGACTCGGAAATTCAAGAAGCTCGGGTTAAACTAACGCCAAATGAATCTCTTCGCTATTTGGCAATCGAAAACTAAAATGTAATCATGGCTAATCAATGAGATTTAAATAGAAAAACGACTGGATTGGAATGCTCTTTCTGCACTAGGATGACAAAGATGGAGAAGACTCTGGACAAAGTGGTCTCCACTTTAGGGAAAGTGATGCGCAAAGTACATGGCTGATCTTCCTCACGCTCATCATCTTCTCCTTCCCCAACACCTCCACCTTGGGTTCAAACACCAATTTATCATTCTCAAGCTACGCCCGAAGGTACGTCATATGATAGAAGTGACCAAGGGAAGACTCCCATGCATGCACAAGCTGAGGAAGAAGAAGAAGACAGTAATGAAATGTACGTCTCTGATACTCCACATTTTCAACAACCATCTTACATGGCATTTCAATGTCTTTTAATTAATGAAGTTGAGGAGTACCATGATCAGATGCTATGGCCAGGTACATGTGAGCAGTATCCATCCGCTTACTGGAAGTATTAGGAAAGAACTACGAAGGCCTATTTTATTCCCAAAACCAGTACAATTGAACTTTGTTTTATTTTATTTTGAAACTCTTATATTTATTTGATTTCCTATGTATAATTTTTGTTTCAATTCCTTATAAATTTTTCTTTGAATTTTCATATTTGATTTTCCATAATCTGACAAGATGACATGCTATGACCATTTATATTGTTTATATATGTATCATATATCGTTTCCCTCCATTTTGATAATGACAAAAGGGGAGAACTTTATGCATATACATAGAGGGGGACGCATATACACAAGGGGAGACAAACATACATAAACATAATGATACTTCCATTCTATAGTTGATATTTTGATCATATAGTTAATATTTCAATGTATAGTTGATATTTGATTGTATAGTTGTCATCATAGAAAGAGGAGATCGTTAGAACCTCTAATTTATGTTTCAATAATAATAACTATACAATCATATACAAATATAGAAATTATCAAGATTGCAGGTATATGCTTCAAGAAGACGCCATGCTCAAAGATATTGAGACTCAAAGAGAAACAAAGATTCATTGACCATACTAAGGTTATTCTACTATAAAAGGGTCCTAGATATAATATTGTTAAGGTCTCCTTGAGTATATATGCATACACAAGCACACACAATTTCATGTACATCAAAATTAAGGTGAAAAACTGTTTTTACAAATCATGGACGTCTGTGATAAAACAACAGATGTTTGTGAAAAGCCTTAGACTAAAAGTTAAACAAGTCACAGACGTCAAAGAATTTCACCACAGACGTCTGTCACAGGCTAAAACTGTCAAATATGAATAGATACTTCTGTTTTGAAACTAAAGGAAATCACCTTTAAACGTAATGTTGCAGCCATTAAAATGAAGAGACTTTCTTAAATAGTAACAACTCTTCATCTACACATTTTTAAGTCTATAAATACCACTTTGACTGAGAAGTAGAAATCATCTAACTTGAACTAATATATTCTTTACTTTCTTGATTTCTGAGCACTCTCTTGTATATACATACTCTCAATCTACTATAACCAAAATATAATTTTGGTTAAATCACTTCCTACAACTCAAAGCATTCATATTCATATACTCAAAAGAGATCATAGGAGGATTTGTACTGTATGTCAAAAACTATGTTATTGGAATACAAGATTGTCAGAGATACTTCTGTATTGTCCTATTCTTCCAGGCGAAGTGAGGGTAATTTGTTTAAAGGAAATACTGCAGGGGAGCTTCGAGATTGGACATAGGATGGAAGGTCCGAACCATCATAAATTTTTTGGCTTGCATGCTTTTTATACTTTACTATTTATTGCCTACTATTATTGCATTAACTTATACACTTGCATATTATACACAAGTTAGATAGTATACGATCCACAAGAATTACAAAGACGGCCTGTTATAACTATCCAGGATGATAATAGGTTAGTGTACACTGATTTGTGTATATAATAAAGATGATTTCTTCTTGTAAAGATCATGTGTATATTATATATTTCTCATCATGATGTTAGATTCTGTTTTGTCTTCTTTTTATATATTATATATTTCTCATCATGATGTAAGATTTTGTTTTGTCTTCTCTTACTTTAACCCCAAATGACCTATCTTTTGGATACTTAAATGATCGGTACATGAATACCTTGGATGTCTTAAGTGTCGCCTTTAGGTGTAAGAAAGGCAAATCGTTAAACGTGAGATCAGAGCTTAAGTTGAGCAAAATCCCTGGCCTTGGTGGGGTAAACTCATTAGAGATAGGGTCTATATCACCCTAGAATGAGTTGAGTTTATTATATATATATTAGTGCGTGTTTTTGTTAGTCTGTAAAAAAAAATTATATTATGTTGATTTATCGGTGGAATGGCTTAAGAACTCTAGTTGAGACATATGATGCGATGGTGTCAATAAGGGTTCCTAAACACTCGAACAAGGCAAACCGACATAGTATTGTTTTAAATTTGGTTAATGAAATAATTTTTCATGGTATTATATATGTGTGTGTTTGCATGTGTGTATTTATATGTGTGTGTGTGTGTGTAACCTTGAAGATATCCTTGCTTAAGTATCCTTTTTTAGAAAATCCTTCCTTTGAATAGCTCTTCCTATGAAATAATCTCTTCTTAGAAATTCTTTTGGGGCAATCCTTTCTTATTGACCTTTGTCTTGGAGTAACTCTATACTGGAAAGTATTCTAAAAGATATTTGGTATGGATTCAGGTAGCAACGAATTATGTATACCGGTGTTTTTGGACAAAGGCGTATGTTGTTGAGGAAGGGGCACCAGATCAAACACTAATGGACTTTGTTATGCTATGCCGTGAGGTTGAGATATTGGATAAAAGGAATTTCTGTGGTACCGAGTCAATCATCGAGGTGTAGAATTGGCTGGGCTGGTATGACAAGTTATGTAAGGACATTATGAACTGTAATCTTGGATCGTTCGAGAAGGAAATAAGGATTGCTTTGTGGATTGAAGATTTATCTCCATAGCGGCCTACTGCTGCACCAGCTGGGAATAAGAAGCACAAGTTCCAAACAAATAGGTCCAACCTTGGTTGCTAGAAGTGTGGGGAAATTGATCACTTTGTTAAGGACTATAGGTCGAGTAAGTAAAAACAAGTGGTTGAAACACGGTTCGTTAAGGTATTAAGTATGAGACACATACTGACCAAAGTGTTATCACAGTTGCCACTTCAGCCTTGTTCGAGTGGACGGTTATGCTGAAGTGGACGGTTCAGCCTTGGCCCTTTGTGGACAGTTACCAAAGAGTTATTACAGTTGCTGCTGAAGTGGACGGTTCATTAAGGCAACCTTTGCCCTTTGTTATCATTTCAGCATCGTCCACTTCAGCAGCAACTAAGGGGATTCTATAATGGTTTTCTTATAGCACATGGGAGATAAAGGATAGTATTAGGAAGTAGTGTCCTAGATGTTCCTTATTTAGCATTTCTATAGTATTGTATCTTTTGGGGTATACCTCCCATCTGTAATGGAGTCACTTAGCTTGCATCTATGTGTGTGTGTATCTGTCTATGCACGCATGTGCACAGGCACATGCACACACATGTGCATAGGCGTACATGCGTACATATGCGTGTGTTTACATATATGTACAGTTTTAAAGCTGATTAATTTTGCATTATTTGAAGTGTTTGAAATGTTTGATTGTGGCTTTTATCTTTTTTTATTCAAAGTTTATTGTTTTATGATGATGTTAGAATAATAACAAAAATTAGGAATATTTACCCATAGGAGTAGCGTAGTTGGTTAGGACATGCGATGCACACTTGTAAAGTCGATGGTTCAATCCTTGCTAATTGCATATCGTCGTGCAAATTGAACCAAGTTCCAAAAAATAGGGATATCTACAATGGAATTTAATTATCAATTTATTTGTTCCATAAATATAAATGTCCAATTTACGAAAATAAATTAGTGCTTATAATTATTGAGCCAAAACACAATGAAGTGTGTTTGTATATGCATATATAGTATCATTATTATACTAGTAATAAGGCTTTTAGATGAATACAAAAATAAATTTAGTAAGCCCATAACATTTTAAATAATTTTTGTATTTATCTTGCCTATTTATTATCAATGGAATATGAATTTTGAAATAATTATCTTTTCTGTAAAGTTATAATGATTTCGTAATTTTTTTCTTCCGATTTCATCATTTGACCAATAATTTTTTTTTTTGAAGACAAATTTATCTAATAAACGGGTATTAAGGTGGAAATGGTTACAAGAAACCACCTTAAGGTGGGAAACTAAAGAAGGTACGATCATTATGTTTTTCTAATTGATTTTATGTTTATTAACATTTATTATCGTTTTTATTATAGTCATATTGATTCAGGTGTGTATGTTTGCATAAGAGATGTTGTATTTCTTGTTTTGTTGTCTATATAGTATTACATTAAGACTTGCATAAGTTCATGTTAGAGATTCTCCATTATTTTCTTAGATTACCTTGTATAATTAATTTTAAAATAAACCACCCGCTAATCAAATTATTACATGACACCTTTAGAATTGCAAGGCAGTGATACAATAAGCATTTAATTTTTTATTGTATTTTCTATACATTTATCTATTTTGCATTCCCTGTTCTTCTTTTATTTATTACATCAAAATATCAATCTTAAACTTTTTGGTGTAGCAGTGGATCGGGCTATACTAGAAAACTTGGTTGCTTGACATTTCTGACGTCCCGCCGACAACACAATTTATGGCATCGGCGAGATGTCGGTAAATCAAAGGTAACCCGTTACCTGCACAAAATTACCGAAGTCATGCCTATGTTATGACATCAACGGGGCGTCAGCATGGCTTCGCCACCTCTCTATAACCCTCTAGCAATCGTTTCCCTTCCCTATTTGCCATAAAATCAAAAGAAAGAAAAATCTCACCTCCTCCTCACGTCTTCCCCTCGCGTCCCCCAAATCCGTGAAACTTCTCTTCCCTACGCATCCAGTCCCCAAGCACCAACACATAAGCCTCCGACCCGGAAGCCTCCCTTCCCCTCCCCCACACATCTGCCTCTATCACGGCTCCCCATCGGCTAGACCCACCAGCCCTAACACTAACCCAATGCCAGCCCCCACCAGCCTACAATCACCAGCCCGTAGTCGAAGCCACCCGGTAACGCAAGCACCCTGCCTCTATTGGTATGATTAAATGCTCCAATTCATTTTTTTGGATCAATATGTTATGGTTTGGCTCCTATTTTTAGATTTTGTTTAAAAATATATTTACGTTAAAGTATAAGTGAAAATGTGACCGATAATCGGTTCTTAGATCGGCAATGGTTTACGGAACGAAAGTTGTTCGGAATCAATGCGATGTTGTTTATATGTCATGTATACATATATAACATACAAATGCATCCACTTACATGCACTTGAATATATGTATACATACAAATATATTTATACACTTACAAATAGATACATAAGACGAAAATCTAAGATATTTTATATAAAGCTTCCTCCTTAAGCTTAAACAAGTCAACATATGCATAAATGAGTGGATAAAGGTGATGGGCACATGGGGGGAGGCTTTGGCCATGTATTTTGAAGGGGTAGTGTGTTGGAGAAGCTTGGAAAAAGGGTGTATGCATATCTTCCTTTAAACTCCTCTTTTTTCCTCTAAATACCCATCCATTTGATGACCCGAACTCGATGTCCGACAAACAACATCAAATTCGTATCGCCAGAGCTTGCAACAACATTAGATGATAAATAACACAGCGGAAAACAAAAGATGATATCATTGATGCAACATGAATACAATATCCAATACATCAATTTGATAAAATGATAATCATCAATATCAGAGAATATACAACACAAAATACAGCGGAACACGATACAATATGAGATAAGTCTTCAACAGAATCTAATACTGCAACTCCAATCCAAAACTCCAAAGAAAAGCTCCAAAACTTCAAGCTCGATCCACGATCAAGGTTGCACTAAACTAAGCAAGGTCATCCCGTGCACTCCAAAACTCCAAAATGTATCAAACATAAAGCTGAAGGCTACCAAAAACGATATCTACTACCTAACTATCTGAAAAACCAAACTCTAGATTGCCCATGTGGAAATTTGTGGGCACTCAGAGTTTAGGAAGGGAACAATAAACTCCAGGTCAGTCATGGGACTGGTGTGAACAAACAAAAACATTTGGTCTTTAAAACAAACAAATGGATTTAAATTTTGAAATTCGCGATGCTTTTTGGAAAATGAAACTACCATAAGGCCTCCCGGCACACACACCATGCAATCGCACACTTGGGGGAGATTTTCCCTTATGATAGTCAAACACGCTTACTATGCAAAAATCTTTTTGATATTATTATTAGTGCATAGTGGAAAACCTTTCGAAAATATAATATTAATCCTAGCCAGCATAGGTACCATTGTACTATGCCTACTATAGCTGCCATTTTAAATGGCAAGTTCTACAACTAAAATTGTACAAGGCGCGTATTGGATGATTGGATTTCCAACAAATGGTCAGGCTAAGGAACTTCCTGTTGCCACATGGGAACGCCTCTGGAGGGACGCCCCGAGAACCTACCCGGCTCTCTGCCAACACAAGGCCAGTTATCCCCTTCCTGGAAAGTAAAACCTAAGATATGCCACCCCCGTTTGTTTACGACCTTTATCGGAGGATCCTCTATACAACAACATAACACAGTAATAAACATACTACAGTTTCCACATGAGTAAGTATCTGGGCTCCATACCATGATACCACCCTTTTCCAGAAGGAATGGTCATACTCTAGGGGAGCTACCCCTAAAACCTTGCTGCATCTTTCCTGTTTCGACCATTACCGGTTTGTGAGGCTCGATGAGGTCCGTCCACAAAGCTATGCTTTTTCACAAAGCCATGCTTTGATCAACAAATGATCAACAGCACTTCGTATGCCACATTACAAAATTGGGAATGTATCACTAGTAACCATCAACTACATAACCTCTGAGCTTGTACGTCTCAAAGAAGGGTGTTAAGCTATGATAATAAATTCTCCGCCACCAAGTAGAAATGTACTTGATAGAAACCAGCTTTACATCTTAAAGTGTAATGTCCGACACACATCCATACAAGTCTGTTTCGGGTTCAAACAGAACCGAAGGCATTTCCGAAGAAGACCTTGCAATTCGGGTATTCACAATCTCGATAGGACTTTCCATCACTTAGAAAATCTCTATACCGTAGCTACTCAGTGCAGAGACAATCGATAGGTTATTCTATCATTCTCGCAAATACCCTATCTTCACCACCGGTCTTCAAATGCTATCCATAACGACGTATCAATATTCGTAATGGGTTATATGACACAAGGTCCTCTCCCGGCTAAACCGAATAATGAGCGCAATATTTAAAAACATATGGATATGGGATTTCAGTTAAGTCACAACTTTAAAATTCAAAAACTATTCTTCAAATGGTTTAAACAAATTACCACTTCAAATCTTTAAACAAAAAGATTCATTTCACAAAGTTCACCAAGTTTCACAAAAATCCATTCATGGATTTCGAAACAATTTCCATTTCAATTGGATTAATTCATTTAATCTTTAAATCAAAGATTTAACTTATAGCTTTCAAAACCCATTTCCAAAGATTCATTCGTAACTGGGAAAACCATTTCATTTCAAATTTGGAATCCCTTTAATACAAATTGGAAAAGCTTTTATCATTTGAAAACAAATAGTTTTTATTTCGGAAAAATCCGATTTCATTTATACAAGTTAAAGTTTTTCAAACTTGGGTTAAATTCAAATTCCCAAAACAACACTTTTAAAATTGGTTTAAAACCCATATAAACTTGTATAATCTTTTTACATCATAAATTCTCAATATAGAATTTAATTTCAAATTTTTGAATTCAAATTTAAATCAAATTTCAAAATTAGATTAAGTTATTCAAAAATAACTTTTATCTTTGAAATTCCTTTCCAAAAGCTTTTCACTTTAAATCCGATCCATTTCCAAAACCATTTAGATTCAAAAATTCAATTTTAAAAATTATTTTAAAAATTTGTGACTTAACCAATTTCCACGTGCAATCCATATTTGTGTGTGTATAGTGTAGTCCAGGGGATTTTACACAATAGTACACAACATCAATCATCACAGATTCAATCATGTCAATATCGATAAGCGGTATAACCCATAACGCTTATCTTCATTTACAGATTCATGGATAAAATAAATTTATCAATCACAAAGATTCACCATTACGATTCGATGTGGGATTTGGATAACCAAATGGAATCCGACTCCCTGTCGCATCGAAAATCAAATGTCATTTTACGGATCAAGGGGTTTCCATATTCATACAACAGTATGTTCATTATAGATATAACAGCTCAGCACAAATCATTTCATATTACATAGCATCACATCACATATCAAATACATCAATCCATCGCACAGCATTCAATAGAATATAGTCATCCATAAATAAAGCCAATTAAAATGTCTGATTAATCTAAACCAGAAGCATTTGCCTATGGATAATTCCTAGTCAAGGTAAATTAGTAATTAATAAATTACAAACATTTAAGTAATTATTCTTTAGTTCATCATTAATTACACTTTAATTAATAATTAATCTTTAATCAATTATTCTTATTTAATTACAATAATTAGTTACTCCTCAATTAATAATTATTTCTTAATCAATTTAATTAATTAATTATTCTTAATTTAATTAATTTATCATATTAATTAATTATTCTTTAAATTAATTAAACTTTAACATGTGATTAATCAATCTTTAATCATTAATTATCTACTCTTAATTACTTTCACTAAGTAATTATTATTTTTATTTAATCATTCATTAATTACTTGATTATTAACTTGAATTATTAATTAATTAATTACTTTAATTAAGTAATTCACTTCAAATAATAATGTCCCTTTAACAGATATGTTAACTTAACTTTGAAAGTTAATTAACCATTTTAAAACATCCTTTATAATAATTATTCTTAATTATTAATAAATTAATCTTAATTATTAATTACTTGATTATCATTAACAATGTACATTAACTTACTTTTAAGTTAAAAATTAAAAACATTTGATTTTATTACCAAATCACTTTATTAACTTTTATTTAAAATAACTTGCTAAAAATATAAGTTTAAAACTTAATTGTAACGACCCGCAAACCCGAACCCCTTGAGTCAACACTATTCTACATCAATCAACTCAGGTTGAACAGAAATACGAACCATCTGGATTAAAGAAGAAGAGGTAGAAGAAAAGAAAACAGAAAACAACAACAGAATCTTACCATCGCAGCGGAATAAAATATAATATATAATAGCAGATCTTTACACAAATAAAAAAAACTATATCTGTTTTATACATACATCATCGGAGTACATCAATCATAAACACACAATTGACAGTAATCATAAGCTGCTCTCATACAACTGAGTACACAACTAAACAACACAGCGGAATATATATAAACAAGTACAGGAGTACGTATCGTCATCCAGCTCGTGTCCTGAGCTCCACAGCATCAATCCTATATCCTATAATACTTGGTCTGACCCGAGCATTATAGTTAAATAAGACCCGAGTCAGTTTGGAAAACCAGCGTGAGAAAACCACACTCAACTTGATTATTAAAGTTTCAAAATTCTTTAGAAATCAAAAGCATCTCGTAAGACCACGCCACAAATAAACATGTCGGGTTTTTACCTTACGATAGCTAAAACACTTTTTATTAAAATTCTCTGATATTATAATAGTGTCTATAGAAAGTAAAATAGAATCTAGCTGAAATGCTTGCATCTCACGTTTCAGCAATAGTTGGGCACAATCAAAACCGTACGGGCGCGTAGAGAAAACGGATTTCCAACTAATGATTAGGCACTGGGGTACCACCTGTCACAGTACATGGCCTAGAACACAGTACCGAGGAGTACGCCCGCTCTCCTGCAATACAAGGACGGAACCATCCCTTACTGGACAGTTCCGAATAAGATCACCCCGCGGTTGGGATCAGCAACCGCCCACTAAGCTGAAATAAAAGGGACATCTAGACAGGGATGACCTTATTCTCAAGTGGGGGCTACCCACGAAGCCTTGCTGCATAACCCCTGATTTTCAGTCATTCCCGATTGATGAGGCTTGAGGCTAAGCATTACCTTTAGAACATATCCCTTAGAATGCCCATCGTCCACCTGACGACGTTCTGAAAGCATTCATCCATACAAGTCCGTCCCGGGTTCGAACGGAGCCGAAGGCACTATCCCTACTACATCCATTTTGGAAATATCCTCAGGATTAGTAGCGACTAGCCCTTGTACTTTACTGCTTCAACTTCAAATCCAAACTCGTTTTCCATGAAACGTACAAACCGGATCAAAGTGGTTTTCGAGAAATAAATCCTAATCCCGGTCTCTTCGAAACGATCAGCGCATTTGGCCAATATTGATAGTCGGTTATTTAACTATCAATTAATATTCACAAACAACCATCAACCAATAAATAATTTCCCAAATTATTTATTAATCCCAAAAATATCTTCATAAGATATATTTCTACTTTTCAAACCCTTTTAAAAACAGTTTCAAAACTATCCTCCCTTCTCAGAATAAATTTTCCAAGTATTTTCTATTTCCACTGAAATCACCAAGCACAAAACTTTAGATTTTTAAATAATTTAATACGCTTTACTTTGAAATATACTTTAAAATATTTAATTTAAAACTACTTCAATAATTTACTAAAAATACATACTATATGATATTTGAAAATAAGGTTACTTTATAAAATATAAAATTAGGTTTTCATTTTTTAAGCAAAATACTAAGTCACTTTTGAATAATTACTACAATAATAGATTTGAAAAATATTTACTTTAGAAATTTAAACATTTAGAAATAATAAATTCCTAAAACATGCTTTTTAGAACAACATTAAAACTTTTATTTTATATTTAAAATTTAGTTTGAAAATGTACTTGGCTATCCAGGGAAGTATACTTCTCTTCACATTCCTTAAAAATAAATCACTATTTATTTTTAAAAAAAAATTTCTCATTCCTTCAATAAATTCCCATCTTGAATTTATTCTTCCCAAATATCCACCGATATATTTACTTTACTTTTATAGACCCAGTTTATAAATTCCCAAAGTCTCATTTCCTTTAAAATTCCAATTTCAAATACTTAAATCAAATTTCAAATAGATTTCCAATTTACTTCATTTATTCCAGAACCCATTAGTTTCAGATTTTATTCCTTACTTATGATTTAATATACTTTTAATTGCAAATACCAATTTTAGATTTCTCAAATTACTTCTTTATTCTTTAAACAAATTTAAACTTTAAATTTTAAATAATCCTTTATTCCTTTAATTGTTATCATTTAAATTTACAATTCATTAATTTCTATTTATTCAAAATCTTTTTCCATACATGAAATTATTTTATTTATTAGTATCTTATTTACACTTCATTCCTTTTCAATTCATTCTTAATTTATTTGCTATAATTATTTTACTTAAAACTCCACTCTTTTATTGTCTTTCCAAACTCAAATTATATATATATTTTTTTGGTAACTCATTATACCCAAATATATTCAATCAAATCATAGCATTCAATATTCCAATATATTTCATCATAGAATAACAAATAATCGCAACAGAGAATATTAAATAATTTAAATAAATGTTGAGGAATCCAGTTGGATCCCTCCAACCTGTTTTCCCTGCATCCACAGATGTTAGCACAACATAAATACCCATTCCACTTCGAGGTGGAATATCGCGGTATATGGTATTAATATAAATCATCCGCTATTATGCGGCGCATAGGGTATATTTAATTTTAACTAATAACAGTCATCATTATCCAAACAATTCAACCAATTACTTAAATTCAACTTATTAAATTTAAATACTAAGTTCAACTGAGTGAGATTAACTCACCTTTTTATTTTGTTGTTTGCAATCCATTCCATTCCGACTTGTTTCTCTATGATTTTTAGACCTTGAAACAAACATTCGTACGGTTTATTAATATTTGAGTATGTCAAACAAATAAATCATTATTCTTTCATTTAATTTAGCTAAAAATTTGGATTTAAATCAATAAATTTATCTTTAAGTCAAAATTTTCTTTTAATAAAATAATTTCGGTGACTAAAGTAATTAAGTAAGTCTATTAAACAAATTTTCCCATATTTATTAAAATCGGTGTGTATATTTATATGTGTGTTAAATTAAATTAAAGTATAACAAGCAAATATACCTTAACCTTGCTCAAAATCAAACATCGCCTATTAGATTCGAACAACCGCCTTCGAACCCTGGCACGAATGAGAGGCCTTCGAGATCCCATGCCATTGCGGTTGCGAGCTTCACGCGCGCGAACTTCGAGTCGCCTTCCCTCCTTCGCCTTCCAATCGTCCGCGCTCGACTCCACTTTGCCGAACCCTCACCATGAATCGAAACCCTAAATCGAACTCGCGACTACCAATTCCCAGTGCACACCACCCCTGCTCACGCGACCCAGAGATTTCCAACGAGAACGAGAACGAAAACAAATTTGTTTTCGTTCATCCCTTCCTCCCCGAGCTCGAATTTGAATTTGGAAATGAGGAGAGAAGGGGCTTGCGATTTTAAAATGAAAGAAATTGTTTGGCCATTAAATTTTCATTTTGTATATTTTTCGGCTATGGATAAGAATGGGAGCAACACGAAAAGATAATAGCGTACTGGAGAAAAAAGGGTACAGTGGCTTCGAAAAGTTGCGATGTGAAATAATTACGGCTGAAAGTTTGACTAATATAAATATTCAAATTAAATTCAAATTCAAATTGTTTCGATAAATGCAACTTAAAAACTTGACTTCCTATTGAGGCGTGCCGCGAGGCGTTCCTAATGTTATATCCCTATTCCGGACGCAACGGAAAAGGTTTCGAGTCCTAATTCGATCGTATGGGGAAAATAGCTTTTGAACCCAGTTATTATATTAAATTTTCGATATAAATTTCAGCGCGTTTATATATCGTATGCTCACACAACAACTCCAAACGCTACGAAAAATTAAAATCCGATAACAATACAATATTACGGATTCAATGGAACTGGTTCCGTCGAATTCCAAGACTGTGCCTCGGAAGGCTATTTTTAAACGTCAATTTAAACGATAAAATTTCAAAACTTAACAAAACACATCCAAATCAAGTTTAATACTTTTACTAACTTCAGTATTATCAATATAAATTTTATAAGCCTACAATTATTTTTAACATGCTTAAAACTCCAGATTCAACATTTTACCCAACCACAAATTATTTAATTCAATAATTTAATTATCAAATAAATTGTGATATTTGAATTCTAGTTAAAATTAACCTTTTTAATATCTAAAATCAATTAAATATTCTGATTTTAAATGCTCAGAAATTCTGGGTCGTCACATTCCTCCTCCCTTAAAAGAATTTCGTCCCTGAAATTACTAGTTAGGAAGAATGGTCTCATACCCTTTTACTTTTTCCCAAAACCAAACAGTTCCTAACAATTTTCCAAAACAACATTTTTATTAAGAACACCCTACCACTGTTCCTAACTTTCCAAACTTCTCCCATTAGGTTCCCACAATATCATATACCCAACCATTCAAATTTCAATTTGAAACCAAATTTTAAATTTTCAAAATTTCTCAAAAATTTTCTAACTCCCTAGATTTCCGAAAAATTTCGCCAGCGTCTCCTTTGCGTGGCTAGCTCGGTACAACTACAAAAGGCCTCTACGGGCTCCCAAATTACAAAAGAAAACAAAAAGCCAAGTGGCTAGATCAAAATCCCAATCAAATTCCATACGGAAATTTGAAACACATACCTTTTTGTCGAGCAATTCAAATTTATCTTCTGAAATCAAAACCAAATTTCCTTTCCCTTTTATGATACCTGCATGTCCCACTTAGCACTAATATTCAATCACAATTTTCAAAACATTTTATTGACTTTCTTACCAAATGTCAATATCTATTCATCCACATATTAACTTAGAATATATTTGTAATATCAATTTCCAATTAAGAATTCACCATTCCTTTCTTAAGTTTAGTATAAGCATTTAATATGCTTTTTTATTGATTTTCACTTCACAATTGGAGTTTATATCCATTTCTATTCATTATGTCTTTACAATCCCATTTGAATTCAATTTGCCTCAATTTACTAATTGCTTTCAAATTTAAATACTATTCCAAATTTCCACTCAGATTTCCATCTTCCAATTCTATTTGAATTCAATTTGCCTTCAAACTTTGCATAGTGAATTTTATTCATCTTATCTCAACTCATATTTAATTAGCCATTTCCTTTTATTAGTTCCACTTACTAATTTATTTAAAATCTCAAATAAAGTTTATTTGCAAACTTCTTCTTCCTTTAGTTTCTTCAAACAATTTCTTCAATTTCACCTTACTTTACATTCACACTTTTTAAATTAGATTTCAATATTCGGTTTTTTTCCTTCTATTTTCTTACTAATATTAAATCCTTTGCCGTTAGCGAATTTTTTTTAAATTTTCTAACCCCCAAAATTTTCAAAAAATTGTGGCAGAGTCTCCTTTGTATGGAGGAGCTTTTGCAATTTGACAAAAGATATAAATACATATACATCGACCACACGGTCGGAAACCAAAAACAGTTCATATTTCCTATTTTTATTGTGTAGGCGTACCTTTATTTAGCATTTTTAAGCAAGCGGCTTATTATTTTGGCATTTTACGCAATCAAATCCATACATACGACTTCCCTGAACCTGTACTTACTCAATTTAAATATGTAAGTACTACATATATGCAATTTATTAATATTTCAATTACTTTCAATAGCAAACCCAATAATTTCACAAATAATGCATGATATATAATTTCCATAAGCACATATATGGTTTCGACACTCATTACAAAAGCTTACAACCAATTCTTAAGCCATTTCATTTCAATTTAAGTGATTTACAACTTACACGTTTATATTTAATTCATTCTAAGCAAAACAAACCGAAATTCATTTCAATTGATTTCAAAATCATCTTATTTCATTTCTAATAATTCATAGAATTTTATCTAATCTCGTTTACATCAAACGATCCATTTTCTTATGCAATTCGACAATATTAATGTGAATAAATAATTATGTAAGCTTTACAACCAAGTTTAAATTGATTCCAACTCAATTTACATTTAATTCCCATCCCATTTTAATTTATTCACAAACTTTCATTGTATTTTCTTTCATATCCAAAAAGTTTGATTCCAAACCATTTTATTAAACCCAACAACCAAAATATTAAATAACCATCTCATAATATACTTAAGTTATTTATTTTCTTCAAACCACTCCACCCAATAACTTAAGTTTATTTTATTCCACCAATTTCAATTTTAAATTCTTGATTTGATTTTTCCTCTAATCAAATCCCAACCATTTTACTAATTTACTCGATTAGTTTATTCTTTTATCCATTTTAAATTTTAATTCACATTAACATTTCATTATTGAATTTATTTACAATAAGGTTATTCAATTTATGCTTGAATTCGGTTTGTTTACAACCCACACCAATTCTACTTTAATCCAATTCAATACTTACTTGTTTTACATTTATTCATTTAAGCAAGAATTTTATTCCATTCAATATTATCTATAACTGAACTGAGTTCATTTCAATTCACTTTTTGTTTTAACTTAACTCCAGTTAAATCTAGCTGCATACCATTCTTTTGAATTTTGTTGAGCAAGGGCTTAATTCCATTTAATATCATTCCAATATACAAATTTTCAACTCATGTGCCTACTCACCTGAAACAATTTGTACTTACAAATCTTAATTCCAATACTTTGTTTAATTTAGTCCAACCTGACTAATTTTCCCATTCCACATAATTTAACACAATTCAAATTTTAAATTCCAGTATTCAGTTTTCACTTTACTTACTTACAAAGTTGAATAAATTTGTCCTCCCACAAATTCACTTCCAGTAAAAAAACAATTTTTTTTTACTTTTTATTTAGTAGATTCAGTTACATTTTATTTCCATTCAAATTTTTACACTTCTTTAAGTTTCCAACTTATCTATATTCCATTCCCAATTCTTTTGAATTTAGTATATTGAATTGGTTTTCTAACTTATTTTATTTCCTACTTCCTTTAATTTAACTCTTTCAAGTTGAATTTTATTTCAACAAATTCCAAATTTACAATTTATCAAACTTATTATATGCCACAAACATTCTTAGTTAAGATTCCAGAGTTTAAACAATCTTTTAACATTTCAAAATTTCCTTTGAAATCACCTATATCCAAAATTCCTTGCATTTCTAAAATCAAATTTATCTTTTGCAAACAATTTCGATTCAAAACAATTTGGTAGCAATTTCTCTTCTGGAAACTCAAAAATGAACATCGATGATGCTGCAGTCATCACCGAAGTTATTTTCTAGCGACCAAAAGAGTTCAATGCTTTTATTCTCTTTCTAAAATCCCTTCAAATACTCCAAATTCTCTAGAGTTCAAATCTGATTCAAAATATTCCCAAACTCCAAATTCGAAATCCATCCAAAACATTACTCTGAAACTTTCAGAAACATTTTCAAATTCAAAGGAAATTTAAATTTCCAATTTTTCCAAATTCTAAATTCTTTAAATTTATATTCAAACATTACTTTGGAATTTTATCTTATTTTAATTATTAATCACACCATAATTCACATTTATAGTTACATTTAAAAATTTCATTTGTATATGAATTTGTTTTTCTTAGTTTTTAATTATGTTCTCAATATCTTATTCAATTATGAATCACATTTACAAATCCCATTTATTAATTAATTTATTCCTTAATCTTTGGTTACAATTTCAATTTCTCATACAACGACAATAATGTAATATTATCACTCCTAACAACCAAGCATCTATATATAACTATAACAATTACGAAAATCATTTCCTTTATATACAAAATAATTTTGGGTAAGATTATTTCATTTACCCTATTTAAAACAGTACTGTGTCGGTTAATCTTGTTCAAGATTTTAGAAATTCGTATCAATAACATAGCGTCCCATATATCGACTAGAATCCATAAATACTCAACC
This sequence comes from Allium cepa, assembly GCA_030765085.1. Classification (NCBI taxonomy): domain Eukaryota; kingdom Viridiplantae; phylum Streptophyta; class Magnoliopsida; order Asparagales; family Amaryllidaceae; genus Allium; species Allium cepa. Next base: position 757,030,914 of record CM060937.1, on the reverse strand, counting down.
GATAAATCAACGCTATATAAAAACAATTTTATATTCACTAACAAGTACGCGCTCATATCTATAAATATGCTCAAGCTCATTATAGAGTACTTGCGGACTCTATTTAATGAGTAATTCCCACCGGAGCCAAGGTTATCACCAACCTGAGCTCTGATACCAAGTGTAACGACCTGCAAATCTGAACCCCTTGAGTCAACACTATTCTACATCAATCAACTCAACTTGAACAGAAATACGAACCAGTTGGATTAAAGAAGAAGAGGTAGAAGAAAAGAAAACAGAGAACAACAACAGAATCTTACCATCGCGGCGGAATAAAATATAATATATAATAACAGATCTTTACACAAATAAAAAAACTATATCTGTTTTATACATACATCATCGGAGTACATCAATCATAAGCACACAATTGACAGTAATCATAAGCTGCTCTCATACAACTGAGTACACAACTAAACAACATAGCGGAATATATATAAACAAGTACGGGAGTACGTATCGTCATCCAGCTCGTCTCCTGAGCACCACGGCATCAATCCTGTATCCTATAATACTCGGTCTGACCCGAACATTATAGTTAAATAACACCCGAGTCAATCTGGAAAACCAGCGTGAGAAAACCACACTCAACTTGATTATTAAAGTTTCAAAATTCTTTTGAAATCAAAAGCATCTCGTAAGACCACGCCACAAATAAACATGTCGGGTTTTTACCTTACGATAGCTAAAACACTTTTTATTAAAATTCTCTGATATTATAATAGTGTCTATAGAAAGTAAAATAGAATCTAGCTGAAATGCTTGCATCTCACGTTTCATCAATAGTTGGGCACAATCAAAACCGTACGGACGCGTAGGGAAAATGGATTTCCAACTAATGATTAGGCACTGGGGTACCACCTATCACCGTACGTGGCCTAGATCACAGTACCGAGGAGTACGCCCGCTCACCTGCAACACAAGGCCGAAACCATCCCTTACTGGACAGTTTCGAATAAAATCGCCCCGCGGTTTGGATCAGCAACCGCCCACTAAGCCGAAATAAAAGGGACATCTAGACAGGGATGACCTAACTCTCAAGTGGGGGCTACCCATGAAGCCTTGCTGCATAACCCCTGATTTTCAGTCATTCCCGGTTGATGAGGCTTGAGGCTAAGCGTTACCTTTAGAACATATCCCTTAGAATGCCCATTGTCCACCTGACGACGTTTCGAAAGCATTCATCCATACAAGTCTGTCCCGGATTCGAACGGAACCGAAGGCACTATTCCTACTACATCCATTTTGGAAATATCCTCAGGATTAGTAGCGACTAGGCCTTGCACTTTACTGCTTCAACTTCAAATCCAAACTCGTTTTCCATGAAACGTACAAACCGGATCGAAGTGGTTTTCGAGAAATAAATCCTGATCTCGGTCTCTTCGAAACGATCAGCGCATTTGGCCAATATTGATAGTCGATTATTTAACTATCAACTAATATTCACAATCAACCATCAACCAATAAATAATTTTCCAAATTATTTATTAATCCCAAAAATATCTTCATAAGATATATTTCTACTTTTCAAACCCTTTTGAAAACCGTTTCAAAACTATCCTCCTTTCTCAGAATAAATTTTCCAAGTATTTTCTATTTCCACTGAAATCACCAAGCACAAAACTCTAGATTTTAAAATAATTTAAAACGCTTTACTTTGAAATGTACTTCAAAATATTTAAGTTAAAACTACTTCAATAATTTACTAAAAATACATACTATATGATATTTGAAAATAAGGTTACTTTATAAAATATAAAATTAGGTTTTCACTTTTTAACCAAAATACGAAGTCACTTTTTAAATAATTACTACGATAATAGATTTGAAAAATATTTACTTTAGAAATTTAAACATTTAGAAATAATAAATTCCTAAAACATGCTTTTTAAAACAACATTAAAACTTTTATTTTATATTTAAAATTTATTTTGAAAACGTACTTGGCTATCCAGGGAAGTATACTTCTCTTCACATTCCTTAAAAATAAATCACTATTTATTTTTAAACAAATTTTCTCATTCCTTCAATAAATTCCCATCTTGAATTTATTCTTCCCAAATATCCACTGATATATTTACTTTACATTTATAAACCCAGTTTATAAATTCCCAAAGTCTCATTTCCTTTAAAATTCCAATTTCAAATACTTAAATCAAATTTCGAATTGATTTCCAATTTACTTCATTTATTCCAGAACCCATTAATTTCAGATTTTATTCCTTACTTATGATTTAATATACTTTTAACTGGAAATACCAATTTTAGATTTCTCAAATTACTTCTTTATTCTTTAAACAAATTTAAACTTTAAATTTAAACAATTCTTTATTCCTTTAATTGATATCATTTAAATTTACAATTCATTAATTTCTATTTATTCAAAATCTTTTTCCATAGTTGAAATTATTTTATTTATTAGTATCTTATTTACACTTCAGTCCTTTTCAATTCATTCTTAATTTATTTGCTATAATTATTTTACTTAAAACTCCACTCTTTTATTGTTTTTCCAAACTCAAATTATATATTTTTTTTTGGTAACTCATTATACCGAAATATATTCAATCAAATCATAGCATTCAATATTCCAATATATTTCATCATAGAATAACAAATAATCGCAACAGAGAATATTAAATAATTTAAATAAATGTTGAGGAATCTAGTTGGATCCCTCTAACCTGTTTTCCCTGCATCCACAGATGTTAGCACAACATAAATACCCATTCCACTTCGAGGTGGAATATCGTGGTATATGGGATTAATATAAATCAACCGCTATTATGCGGCGCATAGGGTATATTTAATCTTAACTAATAACAGTCATCATCATCCAAACAATTCAACCAATTATTTAAATTCAACTTATTAAATTTAAATACTAGGTTCAACTGAGTGAGGTTAACTCACCTTTTTATTTTGTTGTTTGTAATCCATTCCATTCCGACTTGTTTCTCTACGATTTGTAGACTTTGAAACAAACATTCGTACGGTTTATTAATATTTGAATCCGTCAAACAAATAAATCATTATTCATTCATTTAATTTAGCTAAAAATTTGGGTTTAAATCAATAAATTTATCTTTAAGTCAAAATTTTCTTTTAATAAAATTATTTCGGTGACTAAAGTAATTAAGTAAGTCTATTAAACAAATTTTCCCATATTTATTAAAATCAGTGTGTATATTTATATGTGTGATAAATTAAATTAAAGTGTAACAAGCAGATATACCTTAACCTTGCTCAAAATCATACATCGCCAACTGGATCCGAACAACCGCCTTCGAACCCTTGCACGAACGGGAGGCCACCGAGATCCCATGCCATCGCGGTTGCGAGCTTCACGCGCGCAAACTTCGAGTCGCCTTCCCTCCTTTGCCTTCCAATCGGCCGCGCTCGACTCCACTTTGTCGAACCCTCACCATGAATCGAAACCCTAAATCGAACTCGCGACTACCAATTCCCAGTGCACACCACCCTACTCACGCGACCCAGAGATTTCCGTCGGGAACGAGAACGGGAACGAGAACAAATTTTTTTTCGTTCATCCCTTCCTCCTCGAGCTCGAATTTGAATTTGGAAATGAGGAGAGAAGGGGCTTGCGATTTTAAAATGAAAGAAATTGTTCGGCCATTAAATTTTTGTTTTGTATATTTTTCGGTTGTGGATAAGAATGGGAGTAACACGAAAAGATAGTAGCGTACTGGAGAAAAAAGTGTACAGTGACTTCGAAAAGTTGCGATGTGAAATAATTACGGCTGAAAGTTTGACTAATATAAATATTCAAATTAAATTCAAATTCAAACTGTTCCGATAAATGCAACTTAAATACTTGACTTCCTATTGAGGCGTGCCGCGAGGCATTCCGAATGTTATATCACTATTCCGGACGCAACGGAAAAGGTTTCGAGTCCTAATTCGATCGTATGGGGAAAATAGCTTTTGAACCCAGTTATTATATTAAATTTTCGATATAAATTTCAGCGCGTTTATATAACGTATGCTCACACAACAACTCCAAACGCTACGTAAAATTAAGATCCGATAATAATACAATATTACGGATTGAATGGAACTGGTTCCGTCGAATTCCGAGACTGTGCCTCAGAAGGCTATTTTTAAACGTCAATTTAAACGATAAAATTTCAAAACTTAACAAAACACATCCAAAATCAAGTTTAATACTTTTACTAACTTCAGTATTATCAACATAAATTTTATAAGCCTACAAATTATTTTTAATAGCCTTAAAACTCCAGATTCAGCATTTTACCCAACCTCAAATTATTTAATTCAATAATTTAATTATCAAATAAATTGTGATATTTGAATTCTAGTTAAAATTAACCTTTTTAATATCTAAAATCAATTAAATATTCCGATTTTAAATGCTCAGAAATTCCGGGTCGTCACGTTAATTGTTTTAAAGATCCTTTCTTTCAAAACCTTTAGTTTATACCCTCTAACTTAACAATAAAATCATCATTTATAAAAAGAAATAATTTCAGAAATTCATCTAACTAATTTGATAAAGTTTTTTTAAAAAAAACTGGACACATAAAACCCGAGCCAAACGCAAGCTAAACACTGAAGTACTCGAGCCCTACTTCTAGTTTTTTTCCCAATAACCCGAGTTCCTCCCCAAAGATTTCATTTAAAATCTTAAAATTTTGTTCAAGTCCCTACACAGTAAAACACATAAAACACTCGAACGAGAACTCGAGTTAGTACGTAAATTTCTCGAGACATGCTTCGAGTTTCACCTTTCTTCCCCAAACACTAGAAAACTGATAAGCGACATTCTCACGTACACGTGCACAAGCACGTTGGCCAACACCGATCAACGTCGAACTCACCAGAACGTCACCAACGATCCCCAGCCTCGATTCGAACAACCCAAGGTATCCAGGTATTTCTGATTCGAAAATCGTGCTTCTTGCTCCATCAAGAACCAACCCGCATTGACAAAATGAGATCGCCACGACGATTCAAGCGTCCGGAATCCTCGCCTCTTAGACCTCGGCCTCGTCATCGACCCACGCAGCTAATCCCCCAGTCGTGATGACTTCCGGTGCCACGTCGATGATGCAGTAACCAAGAAAACCAAGTTGACCAAAACTTGCTTCGAAACCCTATTTTGACGACGTCCATCCACCACGGTAAAAATTAAAACCTCTCGCCATTTTTTCCATGATCCTCCAACCTCACTCCTCCTTTAGGCTTAAGCACGTTGTACAGCTCGTCATCGTTCGACAGCAGGCGACCAAAATGTCAAAATCGTTCATCTCAGAAATTCAAATCATATACCAAATTAGAAATCATGAAATGTATATTAAAAATCATGATTTCTGTTCACGGATCCATTCATGCAATTCAAAACCGGAATTAGATTGGTTGATTTTTTACATATATATGAATTTTCACTGTTATTCCCAAAAAAATTGTTGAATTTAAACCCCTGAAACTATTTTTAAAATCATCTTTATACTTAGACAAACAATTTTCATTTAAATATCAAAGGATAATACTGACTCGATTAAGAGATTTTTAAATTCTTGAAGTTTACTTGTGTCCGTAACAAAGAACAGAAACTGATTTCTTCTAGTTTTCCAGATATGCACAGACCAATATAATCAAAAATCCACACAGTCATGCATGAACAATCACAACATACAACAACTTCAAAAATATATGAGAGTTTAAAGGTTTGCTCACCGTGAATGGAAGAACAGAGAGGAGCAGAAGAGACTCAGGCCTGAATACTGGAAATGAAAATTTGGTTTAAGCTTTGAATTTTGTTTTATTTGTTGTTGTTTGATTCCAGTACTTGATTGGGGTCAAGTTGCCATCTGCATGCTTGAACTTGCTTGATCACCGGCTTAACTTCTTGATGCTTTGCCTTAATATTTCCCAGGCCTTGAAGATTTTAAATTCCTTCTCAGGTTGGATCTTGAGATGATTTACAGACTTTTGAAAACTTGCATTTGTTTCAGATTCCAGACTCTGATTTCCATTTCAGAAATAAACTGAAGCTCTCCTTTTTTTTCTTCTTTTGGTTTTAAATTTTTGATTGAGGAGGATTTATAGATTTGTTTTGTTTAGTGTTGAGATGATTTCTTTCTTCTTTTATTTACTGATTTTAGATTTCAGATCTTGAGAATGGAGATGAAGAGGCTATTGAATTCATCGGCCCGGTTATTATTAAAAAAAATTCAAAAGTTAAATGCCACTTGTTATCACAGACTAACACTTGTCCAATTTTTTATTTGCATGCTTTACACTTGTTACATGTAGGGAAAATTGTGTTCAAATCTTTGCTCTAAATTATTTTGTAAATTTTTGTTTAACCCTTCATGTAAATAAACTTTCAGATCTTAACATATGTCTTAATTTTAAAATTGTTTATGTTTTCTTTAATATTTATATTTACACAAATAAAATTTTACCCCAAATATTTTTCACATTACAATCTTTAATTTAACTCACTATATTTATATACTTATATATTTATACATTTTACATTCATACATTCTTTATTATTTATTTTTGTACAACTTTTAAAAAAGAAAAGAATGATTTAAATATTTTGATTTCATATTAACAAATGATCACTTTTATTTATATAAGTATATATATAAGAAGATTAAATCTTAAAAATAATATTTTTGAAAATTAGTACATTAATTCTTTGAAAATCAATACATCTTCCAAATATATTAATATAGTTAAAAATATTTAGAAAACAAACTATTATTAACTTTTTAAAGCTTTTAAATTCTACTTTATTTTTAATACATTTCATTTTTAAATCTAATTTTATCTGTAAAATACTTATCCTCAAATCTCAGATCAAATTGCTACTTATAATATTAAATTTTCATTTATTCCAGAAATTTCCTAGTTAATTCATAAATAAATTCACAATTTAATTCCAAAAGTAAATTAATTGTCAAATTAAACGTGGTTGATTTTCAGGGATGTTACAGATTCCCCCCCTTAAAAAAATTTCGTCCCCGAAATTTGCTAGGGAGACAAGAAAGAATAGATGATAGACAAAGAAATGATTGATCAGATCGGATCGAAATATTTATTCTACATTCAGTTTACCAAATCTGAATATCAACAAATATGAGAATCAACTCATTCAATTACGAAACAATTGGTTTATCTGATCTACGAAATATGCAAAGGCACTGGTTGATTCGAAGGGATAACTAACCACTCGTAAAATATATCAAGACCCAAATGATAGATAAATGGATTTCATCTTCCACAACCCTCAAACACTAGATATGGATTCCAAACTTAAGTCGGAACACCCCAAATTATATACAACTTGTCTCTCTTAGGACTTTGATCCTCACAAGAAATTACAATAGAATTTCAGATTTTGGTTTAATCAAAATTGTTTTATCGACACAATTTATTTAACTTTATATTTTAGTTAACCAACTTATTTCAATTTAAATTTCAATTTCGCTAAAGTTAAAATCGAAAAGCTGATAGAAATTTAACGAAGAGAATACGAAATGGAATTATCTATAAGGATTCGTAGGGCCACAATCACACCGAAGCTTCTTCCTCGAGCCGCCACGTAGCAATCAAAGAATTGAAAAGACAAATCAAAGGAGGTTGATAGAGAAAGTTATTTCCACTGTCGCAGGGTATGACCATTTGTAGTCGTACTCCCCTGTCCCCTATCTCATCTTCTTCTTGCACTCATACTTACTATCAATGAATAGTAAGAAAATTTACTGAGGCACATGGATGGATATCTTAGGGATACTCATTCTAGCATATACTTCACCCTATCTCTAATGAGTCATCTAATGTGTTACACTCCGTAGCTAAAGTTCTTACTCAACCTTTAGCTCTGATACCAAATGTGAAGATCCGAACTCGATGTCCGACAAACAAGATCAAATTCGTATTGCCGGAGCTTGCAACAACATTAGATGATAAATAACACAACAGAAAACAAAAGATGATATCATTGATACAACATGAATACAATATCCAATACATCAATTTGAAACAATGATAATCATCAATATCAGAGAATATACAACAAAAAATACAGCGGAACACGATACAATATGAGATAAGTCTTCAACGGAATCTAATACTGTAACTCCAATCCAAACCGTCAAAGCCAAAGCTCCAAAACTTCAAGCTCGATCCACCATCAAGGTTGCATTAAGCTAAGCAAGGTCAGCCCGTGCACTCCAAAGACTCCAAAATGTATCAAACAGAAAGCCGAAGGCTACCAAAAACGATATCTACTACCTGACTATCTGAAAAACCAAACTCCAGACTGGCCGTGTGGAAAATTGTGGGCACCCAGAGTTTAGGAAGGGAACAATAAACTCCAGGTCAGTCGTGGGACTGGTGTGAGCAAACAAAAACATTTGGTCTTTAAAACAAACAAAAGGATTTAAATTTTGAAATTCACGATGCTTTTTGGAAAATGAAACTACCATAAGGCCTCCCGGCACACACGCCATGCAATCGCACACTTGTGGGAGATTTCTCCTTATGATAGTCAAACATGTTTACTACGCAAAAATCTTTTTGATATTATTATTAGTTCATAGTGGAAAACCTTTCGAAAATATAATATTAATCCTAGCCAGCATAGATACCGTTATACTATGCCTACTATAGCTGCCATTTTAAATAGCAGGTTCTACAACTAAAACCGTACAAGGCGCATATTGGATGATTGGATTTTCAACAAATGGTCAGGCTAAGGGACTTCCTATTGTCGCATGGGAACGCCTCTGGAGGGACCCCCCGAGAACCTACCCGGCTCTCTACCAACACAAGGCCGGTTTCCGCCTTTTCGGGAAGTAAAACCTAAGATGCCATCTCCGGTCGTTTTCGACCTTTATCCGAGGAACCTCTACACCAACAGCATCATACAGTTATAAATATACTACACTATCCACATGAGTAAGTATTTGGGCTCCATACCATGATACCACCCTTTTCCAGAAGGAATGGTCATACCCTAGGGGAGCTACCTCTGAAACCTTGCCGCATCTTTCATGTTTCGACCATTACCGGTTTGTGAGGCTCGATGAGGTCTCGTCCACAAAGCTATGCTTTTTCATAAAGCCATGCTTTGATCAACAAATGATCACCAGCACTTCGTATGCCACATTAACAAATTGGGAATGCATCACTAGTAACCATCAACTACATAACCTCTGAGCTCATACGTCTCAGAGAAGGGTGTTAAGCTAAGAGAATAAATTCTCCACCACCAATCAGAAATGTATTTGATAGAAATCAGCTTTACATCTCAAAGTGTAATGTCAGACACACATCCATACAAGTCTGTTCCGGGTTCAAAAAGAACTGAAGGCACTTCCGAAGAAGGCCTTACAATTCTGGTATTCATAATCCCGATCAGACTTCCCATCACTTAGGAAATCTCTATATCGTAGCTACTCAGTGCAGAGATAATCGATAGGTTATCCTATCATTCTCGCAAATGCCCTATCTTCACCACTGGTATTCAAATGCAATCCATAACGACGTATCATTATTCAATATGACACAAGGTCCTCTCCCAGCTAAACCGATAATGAGCGCAATATTTAAAAACATATGGATATGGAATTTCAGTTAAGTCACAACTTTAAAATTCAAAAACTATTCTTCAAATGGTTTAAACAAATTACCATTTCAAATCTTTAAACAAAAAGATTCATTTCACAAAGTTTACCCAGTTTCACAAAGATCCATTCACGAATTTCAAAACAATTTCCATTTTAATTGGATTAATTCATTTAATTTTTAAATCAAAGATTTACTTATAGCTTTCAAAACCTGTTTCCAAAGATTCATTCGTGACTGGGAAATCCATTTCATTTCAAATTTGGAATCCCTTTAATACAAATTGGAAAATTTTGAAAACAAACAGTTTTTATTTCGAAAAAATCTGATTCATTTATACAAGTTAAAGTTTTCAAACTTGGGTTAAATTCAAATTCCCAAAACCAACACTTTTAAAATTGGTTTAAAACCCATATATACTCTTATAACCTTTTTACATCATAAATTCTCAATATAGAATTCAATTTCAAATTTTTGAATTCAAATTTAAAACAAATTTCAAAATTAGATTAAGTTATTCAAAAATGACCTTTATCTTTGAAATTCATTTCCAAAATCTTTTCACTTTATATCCGATCCATTTCCAAAACCATTTAGATTCAAAAAATTCAATTTTTAAAATTATTTTAAAAATTCGTGACTTAACCAATTTCCACGTGCAATCCATATTTGTGTGTATAGTGTAGTCCAGGTGGTTTTACACAATAACGCTTATCTTCATTCACAGATACATAAATAAAATAAATTTATCAATCACAAAGATTCACCATTACGATTCGATGTGGTTTTCGGACAAACCAAATGGAATCTGATTCCCTGCCGCATCGAAATTCAAATGTCGTTTTACGGGCCAAGGGGTTTTCATATTCATACAACAGTATATTCATCACAGATATAACTGCTCTGCACAAAGCATTTCATATTACATAGCATCACATCACATATCAAATACATCAATCCATCACACAACATTCAATAGAATATAGTTATCCATAAGTAAAGCCAATTAAAATGTCTGATTAATCTAAACCAGAATCATTTGCCTATGGATAATTCCTAGTCAAGGTTAATTAGTAATTAATTAATTACAAACAATTAAGTAATTATTCCTTAATTCATCATAAAATACCCTTTAATTAATAATTAATCCTTAATTAATTATTCTTAATTAATTACAATAATTAGTTACTCCTCAATTAATAATTATTTCTTAATCACTTTAATTAGTCAATTATGCTTAATTTAATTACTTTAATTAATTTATCAAATTAATTAGTTATTCTTTAAATTAATTAACCTTTAACATGTGATTAATCAATCTTTAATCATTAATTATCTACTCTTAATTACTTTCACTAAGTAATTATTATTTTTATTTAATCATTCATTAATTACTTGATTAATTAACTTGAATTATTAATTAATTAATTACTTTAATTACTTTCGTTAAGTAATTCACTTCAAATAATAATTTCCCTTTAACGGATGTGTTAACTTAACTTTGAAAGTTAATTAACCATTTTAAAGCATCCTTTATAATAATTATTCTTAATTATTAATAAATTAATCTTAATTATAAATTATTAAGTACTTGATTATTATTAACAATATACATTAACTTACTTTTAAGTTAAAAATTTAAAACATTTGATTTTATTCCTAAATCACTTTATTAAGTTTTATTTAAAATAACTTGCTAAAAATATAAGTTTAAAACTTAATTGTTTTAAAGATCCTTTCTTTCAAAACCTTTAGTTTATACCCTCTAACTTAACAATAAAATCATCATTTATGAAAAGAAATAATTTCAGAAAATCAACTAACTAATTTGATAAAGTTTTTCAAAAAGAAAAAACTGGAAACATAAAACCCCAGCCAAACCTGAGCTAAACACTGAAGTACTCGGGCCCTACTTCGAGTTTTTTTTCCAATAACCCGAGTGCCTCCCTAAAAATTTCATTCAAAATCTTAAAATTTTGTTTAAGTCCCTACACAGTAAAACACGTAAAACACTCGAACGAGAACTCGAGTTAGTACGTAAATCTCCCGAGACATGCTTCGAGTTTCACCTTTCTTCCCCATACACTAGAAAACTGATACGCGACATTCTCACGTATACGTGCACAAGCATGTTGGCCAACGCCGATCAACATCGAACTCACCAGAACGTCACCAATGATCCCCAGCCTCGATTCGAACAACCCAAGGTACACGGTATCTCTGATTCGAAAATCGAGCCTCTTGCTCCACCCAGAACCAACCCGCATTGACAAAATGCGATCGCCACGACAATTCAAGCGACCAGAATCCTCGCCTCTTTGACCTCGGCCTCGTCATCGACCCATGGGGCTAATCCCCTAGTCGCGATGACTTTCGGTGCCACGTTGATGATGCAGCAACCAAGAAAACCAAGTTGACCGAAACTTGCTTCGAAACCCTATTTTGATGACGTCCATCCACCACAGTAAAAATTAAAACCTCTCGCCATTTTTCCATGATCCTCCAACCTCACTCCTCTTTCAGGCTTAAGCATGTTGTACAGCTCGTCGCCGTTCGATGGCAGGCGACCAAAATGTCAAAAACGTTCATCTCAGAAATTCAAATCGAATACCAAATTAGAAATCATGAAATATATATTAAAAATCATGATTTCTGTTCACGAACCCATTCATGCAATTCATAATAGGTATTAAATTGGTTGATTTTTTACATATATATGAATTTTCACTGTTATTCCCAAAAAAATTGTTTAATTTGAATCCCTAAAACCATTTTTTAAATCATCTTTATACTTAAACAAACAATTTTCATTTAAATATCAAAGGATAATACTGACTCGAATAAGAGATTTTTAAATTCTTGAAGTTTACTTGTGCCTGTAACAAAGAACAGAAACTGATTTCTTCTAGTTTTCCAGATATGCAGAGACCAATATAATCAAATATCCACACATCATGCATGAACAATCATAACATACAACAACTTCAAAAATATATGAGAGTTTAAAGGTTTGCTCACCGTGAATGGAAGAACTGAGAACAAAAGGGACTCAGGCCTGAATACTGGAAATGAAAATTTGGCTTAAGCTTTGAATTTTGTTTTATTTGTTGTTGTTTGATTCCAGTACTTGATTGGGGTCAAGTTGCCATCTGCATGCTTGAACTTGCTTGATAACCAGCTTAACTTCTTGATGCTTTGCCTTAATATTTCCCAGGCCTTGAAGATTTAAAATTGCTTCTCGGGTTAGATCTTGAGATGATTTACATACTTTTGAAAACTTGCATTTGTTTCTGATTCCAGACTCTGATTTCCATTTCAGAAATAAACTGAAGCTCTCCTTTTTTTTCTTCTTTTGGTTTTAAATTTTTTATTGAGGAGGATTTACAGATTTGTTTTGTTTAGTGTTGAGATGATTCTTTCTTCTTTTATTTACTGATTTTAGATTTCAGATCTTGAGAATGGAGATGAAGAGGCTATTGAATTCATCAGCCTAGTTATTATTAAAAAAAAATTCAAAAGTCGAATGCCACTTGTTATCACAAGACTAACACTTGTACAATTTTTTCTTTGCATGCTTCACACTTGTTACATGTTGGGAAAATTGTGTTCAAATCCTTGCTCTAAATTATTTTGTAAATTTTTGTTTAACCCTTCATGTAACGACCCATAATTTCTGTCAATTAAAATTCGTATATTTAATTGAACTTAAATATTAAGAAGTAGAATTTGTAAGTCGAATAAATTTTTATTTCGAATATAGTGACTTAATTGGATAATTAAGTCGACAATTTAATATTTGAAATTACAGAAATAATTGAAAATCAGGTTTAATGTGATTAAAAATGATTTGTAAAATTTTATTTAATCGTATTGGAGTTAAAATGATGTTATAAAACTTTTAAAATTGAATTTAAAGTTAATTTGTGAAAATTGAATATTTTAATATTTAATTGACGAGTTAAAATAGCCATTTTTTAAACAGTCACGGATTTCGACGAAACTAGTTTCATCGGATCCATAGTGTTATATTATTGTATGGTTTCAAATTTCGTGTTAATCGGATTTACGGTTTGTCCGGGGCAAGCCAAACCGCATAGAAATTAGTTTAATCGGATCCATTCTAAATAAATAAACGTTATAATTTTTATGTTGTAAAAATTATGATTTTTGTGAAATATAACCAAAATGTGATTTTTGATTTAAGTAGTTGATTAATTTGTAAAATGGTTTAAATTGGGATTTTTGAATTATTATAAACGGTTTATATAAAAGATTTATAAAATTGATATTCATAAATTAAAAATATTGGGATTATAAAACGAGTTTTTATAAGTGTTAAAATGAAGTATAAATGGATTTCATAAGTGAATGGAATTTATAGATTTATAAATTGTGAAGTTATAAAATGAATAGATTTTATAAAATAAAAGATTTATAAGTAATTAACCTATAAATTGGATTTTGGCGTATAATGGGATATGAATGGAATCTGTTAATAAAGTGATTTTATAAGTTGGAGTCATTATAAAATATAAATGCAATTTATAAACATTGTTTATTTTGATAAGTTAATTTTTATAGCATATTAAAGGAGATATATCCACGATTTTGGACAGTGGGTAATCCTTTAAATAAAATGTGTAGAAATGTTAAATTTGGTTAACAAAGTATATTCACGATTTTGGACAGTGAATAGTATATTAAAGAAATGGTTTTAGGGAAGTGATGTTTTAAATAGAATTAAAACGATTTAAAGGTGTTTTAAAATGTATTAAGTATCGAAACCGTAGATTTCAACATTCATTGTTGAAATAGACGTTTTCGAGAAATAGAAGGAAGTGGTGGACTATAACACTGTTGTTATAGTAAATGATTTTCGAAAGAAAATGTCTTATATAGTATTGGGATTTATATATCTATCCTAATTTCAAATCCCTATACTAGTGATTTTGGGTCGTCGTAACGATGTTTTATGCAACATTCGTTTTGACTCAAATAAATGTGTTAAGAGAATGTTTTCCTTAAAGAATAAAATATATACTTAATTATGATTTGAGTATATTGAATATTTTCCAAATGTTGAAAATAAATAGATTTGTGAATTACTTATTATTAAATAAGTATGGAAATGTTATCCAATATGAAGTGAATGTTTTGAGATTATATCTTTTGGAGATAAATTGAAAGTGCACGTTTGAAATCGATTTGAAAATCGTGTATCAGTGGATATTAAATTCATCATGTAATTTATAAAGGAAAGGGAAACTTGTTTAAAAATAAACATTGATTTATTTTTGAAGTGTGCAAATAAATTTACGGATTTGGAACGTAAAATTAAAATAAATCGGTAAGGATTTATTTAATTGATTTAAATGATTCATTTTGAAATGAAAATGAAGAAATATTTGTGAATATATCACGTGTAGGGAAATGATTTGAAATAGATTGAAAAGTGATTTGAAATTTGTTTTCAAAGGGTTGAAGTGTGAAAATATATCTTGCGAAGATATTATGAAAATAAATAATTGGGAAAATTATTTAAACTTGAAAATTGTTGTGAATATTGATTGATAGTTAAATAACCAACTATCAATATTTGCCTTTAAATGGCGTTTGAATTTCGATGCGACTGGGGGTCGTATTCCAAGTGGATATCCGAAAACCACATCGAACCTTTGTCATTGTGAGGAATCTTTTATTTAAAAGATCGAAGTGGAAAATTGTTGTGATTTGCTTGAATTTGAATGCTACACTTATTTTTAAAATATTGCGCTCGTTATTCGGTTTAGCTGGGGGAGGACCTTTGTATCATATAACCCATTCCGAATAGTGATACGACGTATATGGATAGCATTGAAGACTGGTGGTGAAAATCAGGTATTTGCGAGAATGATAGGATGACCTGTCGATTTTCTCTGCATCATGGCTCCAGTATAGAGATTCCCTAAGTGATGGGAAGTCCGATCGGTATTGTGAATACTCGGATTGCAAGGGCTTCTTCAGAAGTGCCTTCGGTTCTGTTCGAACCCGGAACAGACTTGTATGGATGTATGTCTGACATTGCATTTTGAGATGTAAACTGGTTTCTATCAAATACATTTCTGTTGATCGCGGAGAATTTATTCTCTTAGCTTAACACCCTTCTCTGAGACGTATGAGCTCAGAGGTTATGTAGTTGATGGTTACTAGTGATACATTCCCAATTTGGTAATGTGGCATACGAAGTGTTGTTGATCATTTGTTGATCAAAGCATGGCTTTGTGAAAAAGCGTAGCTTTGTAGACGAGACTTCGTCGGGCCTCACAACCTGGTAATGGTCAAAACAGGAATGTTGCGACAATTTGTTTTTGTTAGGGGTAGCACCCAAGGGTATGTCCATTTCCTTCTGGATAGAAGGTGATATCATGGTATAGAGCCCAGATATCGAACCTATGTGGTTACTGCATATTTACTACTTTGTGGTTGTGAATCCTCGGACAAAGGTCGGTAACGACCGGGGGATGGCATAGCTTGTGTGTTAGTTACCTAGTTACAGCTGTATAGCGTGAGGTAGCGTCAGTGTATTAGTTACCTAGTCACAGCTGCATAGCGTGAGGTAGCGTTAGTGTGTTAGTTACCTAGTCACAGCTGTATAGCGTGAAGTAGCGTCAGTGTGTTAGTTACCTAGTCACGGGTGTATACCGTGAGGTAGCATCGGCCTTGTTTAGCAGAGATCCAGTAAGGTTCTCAGGGGGCGTCCTTCCAAAGGCGTTCCATTTCGGTATGGGAAGTTCCTTAGCCCGATCATTTGTTGGAAAATCCAAAGAAGCAATATGTACCCTGTACGGTTTTAGTTGTATAACCTGCCATAGAATGTGGCGGTAACCTGCTATTGATCTTGGTAGCTATAGTTTGCATAAGTGCGTAATGCCCAGGCTGATTAGGGTTACTATTATATTTTCGAAATGTTTTCTACACTATGAACTAATAATAATAATATCAAAAATGATTTATTTTGCGTAATGCCATGAATGTTGTTGTTTTAAAGATAAATAACTGTTTTAGTTCTCACACCACTCCCATGACTGACCTGGAGTTTATTGTTCCCTTCTTAAACTCTGGGTGCCCATAATTTTCCACACGGGAAGCCTAGAGTCAGGTTATCAGGTCATTCTTGAATTCAGGAGTTGCTATAGATATCTAGAGGCAAGCTGGATGGCGTGGCGTATTAACCAGTATACAGTATTTCTTTTCCATTGTTTGTTGTTGTAAACTCTAATAATGTAATGTAATGTGATGTAATGAAATAACAGATAAGATTCTTTGTTTTAAATATTATTCATTGATATATTTTATGTTGTTCCGCTGCGATATGTGAGATTTTGTTATTGTTTCTGTTTCCTTCTTCTATTATCTTCTTCTTAAACCCTAAGGGTTCGGTTTTCAGACATTTGATTGTTCGGCAGATGATACAGCGGACGTATTAATGTCGATTTTCGAAAGTCGAAGAATTGGGTCCTCACATTTGGTATCGGAGCATATGGTTAAGCGACAACCTTGGCTCTGTTGGATGTTACTCATTAGAGATAGAGTCACCAGTACTCTAGAATGAGTTTGAGTGTAATAATAGATATGAGTGTGTATTTGTTAGTGAATATGAAATTATTTTATATTATGATGATTGGTTTGTTGAGTGGTATATGGATTCTGGTCAATACGAGTAATTAACGTTATTGATAGGAATCTCTAAACACTTGTACAGAACAAATTCGACACGATATCGTTTTAAAATAGGGTAAATGAAATAATTTTACCTAAATTATTTTCGTACATAAAAGAGAAAAAAATTTCTATGAGTTATTATAATATATGATTGTTTGGTTGTTAAAAAGTGATGATGTTAAATTATTATCATTAAAGTTGAATAACAATTGAGATCCTAACAAAGAGTTAAGAAAATTAATTCACATACAAATGAAATTTGAGAATGTGAATTGAAAATGTGATTTATAATTTGAAGTAAAATTCCAGAGGAATATTTGGAAATGTTTTGAAAGGGCTTGCAATTTGGAAAAGATTAAATTCCTTTTTGAGTTTGAAAATAGTTTCCAAGGGTTTGGAAAAAAAATGTTTTTGGAGAGATAAAAGCTCTAAACTCTTTTCGGTCGCTGGGAAATAACCTCGGTGATGACTGCAGCATCATGGTGTTCATTTTCGGGTTTCCAAAAGAGGGATTGCTGCTAAGTTGTCTTAAATGAAAGTGTTTGGAAAATTTGGATTTGGGTTTTGAAATTCAACGGATAATTTGAATTGGTTTCAAAAATGGTTTTGAAATGTTGGAAAGACTCTGGAATCTGATAAAAATAGTTATGGAATAAGATGTATTAAGTTAAAAATAAATTTGGGATTGAAACAAATGAATTGAAATTGAGTTTGAATTATGAAAATAAAATTGTAAACGGATAAATAAATTTAAAGTTGCAAATAAATGAAATTGAAAATGAATGTTGAATGAAGTTGATTTTGGTATCAAAATAAAATAATAAAGTGAATTAAATGAATATGAACTTGAGTTATATAAGTGAAATTAAACTTTATTGTAAAATGAATTAGCAATTGGATTAATGAATGGATTGAATTCTAATCAATCAAATGTAAATAAAGTGATACGGAATAATGGATGTAAGTGTTAATTCATTAAAGCTAATTGAATGTTTTAAACCAAATTGAAGGTAAACAAAGTGAATATGAATGTTGAATGAAAAGTGAATAAATTTGGTTGTATTGAATATACGTTGATTGTTAGATTGTTGTTAGTTGATTGTATATAATTCATTAAGTGTTAATGAGATTGAATTCAATAATTGATAAAATTCAATATTCAGAAAATAAATTGAATCCAAATAGAATTGAAATTGTAAATTGAATTCAAATGAAATTGAAAATGTGAGATTCAATGAAAATAGATATTATGGTTAGCAGGATTTACAGGTGGATTAAAGGAAATTGGGATTTTAATTTTGATTTCGAAGATAGAAAAAAAAAATTCAATTGCTCGACAAAAAGGTACGTATTTCAATTTCAGTATGAAATTTGGTGATTTTCTTGTCCAGCCACTTGGATTTTCGTTTTCTTTTTGAATCTGAGGGGCCGTAGTGCCATTTTGTAGTCGTACCGAGCTAGCCGCGCAAAAGAGACGCTGGCGAAATTTTTCAAAATTTAAGGCGTTCGAATATATATTTTGAAAATGGGAAAATTTTGAAAAGATAACTAAGTATGATTTGAAAACTTAGTGAAGTTATTGTAAGAAGCTTAACTATGGATTTTGGAAAAGTTAAACTGTTTAAACGAATTTGAACAAATGGTTTTGAAAAGTTAATGGATTCTGTAACTTTTTCTTACTTGGTAATTTCGAGGACGAAATTCTTTTAAGGGGGGATGTTTGTAACGAGCCAGAATTTCTGTCAGTTAAAATTCGTATATTTAATTGAATTTAAATAATAACAAGTAGAATTTGTAAGTCGAATAAATTTTTATTTCGAATATAGTGATTTAATTGGATAATCAAATCGATAATTTAATATTTGAAATTACAGAAATAATTGAAAATCAGGTTTAATACTATTAAAAATGATTTGTAAAATTTTATTTAATCATATTGGAGTTAGAATGATGTTATCAAACTTTTAAAATTGAATTTAAAGTTAATTTGTGAAAATTTAATATTTTAATATTTAATTGACGAGTTAAAATAGCCATTTTTTAAACAGTCATGGATTTTGACGAAAGCTATTTCATCAGATCTGTAATGTTATATTATTGCATGGTTTCAAATTTCGTGTTAATCAGATTATGGTTTGTCCGGGGCAAGCCAAAACGCCTAGAAATTAGTTTAATCGATTTAATTTAAAATTGACCGTCACCTCGCATATATGATCGAATTAGCCTCCGAAACACGTTCCATTGTGTTCGGAACGTGGGGTAAACTCTAGAAATGCCAGCCGGCATGCTTCATTTGGAGTTCGGAAAAATTCGAGTGAATAGTGTTTCGTCAATTTTCTATAAAAGGACCTCCATCTTCACATTTGCAAACCCTATCTTCCAGAAACCCTAGCCGCCACTGAATTATAATCAATGGCCAGAATTTTGATTCGTTCTTCCTCTATTTTCTTCTGATCCATTCACCTTCACCAAAAACGTTCAACTACAACATCGAAGAGGGCATCGAGTTCTACGTTCTCAACGATGGAGGTTGATTTTCGTTGACCGGAGACGAAGCTAGGAGGCCGCGTTCGTCTCATGTTCGTGCATGCATTTGGAGATCAGGGGTTGACCGAGTTTTAAGATATTGCAGCCGAAGGTTGAGGGAGGTTGGAGCTTCAAAGTGGCAAAGTTCGATCATCTTGAAACTGCGAGTAGGGGTTGCGAAAATTAGGTTTAAAGTGGCGGCATGGGTTCAAATGTGATGACCTGGGAAGTTTTTCATGTATGGGGAAGAAGGTGGAAGGTGCGGCCTTATGTTCGAGCTTGAAAATCGACGGTCCAGATGATGGAAGGTTAATAAAAATAAAAGAAAATGTAAATATTAGTTATATTTAAATTATATAAATTTTAAACTATCATAACTTTTTGATACTAGGTCGAAAATTCACGAAACGAATTGCGTTGGCTTCGTTTTGTCGAGCGCTATGCTATGGAATTGGATTGGAGTCGTTTGGAGCTAGTGAAAATTTTGGGTAAAATTAAACGCTCATTTAATTTTAGTCAAAATCAAGAACTGCGAACGTTATTGAAAGCAAGGTGAGAACTTCTCACTCAATCGAATTAGTTTCGATTTAAATTTTAAACAGTTAGATTTAAAATTGCTTGATTGTGCTGATTTGTATGCTTGGATGATAAAGTGCTATCTATTTTTTTGAAATAGACCCTATATGCCGAATATTAAGCGGATGTTATTTATTAAAACATATACCGCGATATTCCACCTTGAAGTGGAATTGGTATTATATATGTACTTGGAGTTGATCTTTCCGCATTATATAGCGGATGAGACCCTATTGCGCCGCATAATAGCGGATAATATTTTATAAATCCCATGTACCACGATATCCCGTCTTGAAACGGGATGGGTATTGTGCTAACATCTGTGGATGCAGGGAAACAGGTTGGAGGGATCCAACTAGATTCCTCACCCTTATTGATTTATTTACAGATATTGTGATATATTCTGTGATCATATGATATATGATGTTTTGGATGCCATGATTGTTATATTTAGTGCTGTTGTAGCATTGGGCCTATTTTTAAAGTTTTAAAAATGTTAAAGTAACAATTTCGAATTTAAAAGAATTTTCAAGTGATTTTTGAAAGTATACATTTTATTGAATTTTGGAATTGATCCATTTTAAATAAATAAACGTTATAATTTTTATGTTGTAGAAATTATGATTTTTGTGAAATATAACCGAAATGTGATTTTTGATTTAAGTAGTTGATTAATTTGTAAAATGGTTTAAATTAGGATTTTTGAATTATTATAAACGGTTTATATAAAAGATTTATAAAATTGATATTTATAAATTAAAAATATTGGGATTGTAAAACGAGTTTTTATAAGTGTTAAAATAAAGTATAAATGGATTTCATAAGTGAATGGAATTTATAGATTTATAAATCGTGAAGTTATAAAATGAATAGATTTTATAAAATAAAAGATTTATAAGTAATTAACTTATAAATTGGATTTTGGCGTATAATGGGATATGAATGGAATCTGTTAATAAAGTGATTTTATAAGTTGGAGTGACGCAGCGGATAAAATCAAAATAAAATTCAATCGGTGAAAGTAGCAATCGGTGGATTGATGAATACCAAAATGCCCAAATTCGTTGATCCGAAGATACCGAATTCTAGCTATCTCTAACACGTTGATCGCGCATGATACCGTGAAAGAAGATCTTCAATTCTTCAAGCGTTGATCAAGCGCACTTGATTCCGCAAATCGGCTTCAACAATCGTTGATTCGAGCGCACTCGAATAACCCAAAGTGGAGATAGGAGATTACACTCAACTACCAATTTAAGATGAAAGCACACAGCAATCAACAAGAAATTTTATTCAAAAATCAACCCCCCAAAAAGTTACAACTCACTCCCTATTTATAGAAGTTTACAACACAGCCCATAAGTCGCGTACGACTCAAGACCTGACCGACTCATGACACAAGACTTACGACTCATATTGACTCGGCAGTGTCTCAAACACCATGCGAGTCAGTATATGTCAACAACGACCTAACGGCAACATGTACAGACGACTCATGAGACCTACAAACACACTACAACATCACTCAACACAGACGACTCAACAAGATACGACTCAACAAAACAACACATATATACACAGCGACTCAATACAAGAAGTCTTACGACTTAGCTTAAGTCGGCGGCGACTTAAGGAATGCCTTCAGAAACTCCATATGACTTATCATGAGTCGTAGCTCGTGACATATCAATATCTTCCCACAACTTATCTCCGAACGACTCAACCCCAAACGTCTTAACTAGGTCGTGCCCTTCCTCCGACTCAAGGCATTTAATAGCTGGAACTTTCCCCTGCTTCATATTAAGTCGTAGACGACTTATGGATGAGTCGTTGAGTCGTGTACGACTCATCAAACTCGAACACCTCAAACTCCTGTTAAGTCGTAACTCCTTCTCTTCATTCTTGTTAAGTCGTGAACGACTTAGGACTTCTTCATTAGGTCGTGAAAGCACCAAGAATGTACCCTGCGTTACCTCGTTAAGTCGCTCGCGACTTAAGCTTAATCCGTCCTCATCCTTAAGTCGTTGAAACGACTCATTGGTAAGCTTAGGTCGGTTTCGACCTAAGTCTTTATTCAGATGGCCTGCATCATCCTCCCCGGGTTGAGAAAAATTCGACCTCGAATTAGTAAATTCTTCTGTACCCGATTGTTCATCTCCATAATATGGCACAAGATGCTTAATATTGAATACGTCAGAAGTGTACACATCCTCCGGCAGCTTTAACTTATAAGCATTGTCATTAATCCGTTCACAACTTCTACAGGACCAATTTTTCTGGCTTTCAACTTATTATAAGCGCCTACTGGAAAACGATCCTTTGTTAACACAGCATACACCAAATCACCTTCATTAAATTCAACATTTCGTCTTTTTAAATCTGCAGCTCGCTTATACTTCTCATTCGACCTTTCCAATCGTTCCTGAACGATACTGTGACACTCCGTCAAACTTTCAACAAAGTCAGCAGCCCGTTTAACCGTCCCCTTCGGTT
This sequence comes from Allium cepa, assembly GCA_030765085.1. Taxonomy (NCBI): domain Eukaryota; kingdom Viridiplantae; phylum Streptophyta; class Magnoliopsida; order Asparagales; family Amaryllidaceae; genus Allium; species Allium cepa. The sequence continues at coordinate 757,007,952 of CM060937.1, read as the reverse complement.
GTAGTATTACTGCCAAATCCAACGGTCCCCTTGGCAAACTAGAATATACAATCTGAAATGGACTGAATCTCGTACTACGATTCATTGCATGATTATGAGCAAACTCTGCCTGGCATAACTTCATGTCCCAACTTTTCAAATTATCCTGTACAAGACATCGCAACAAATTCCCCAACGACATGTTAACAACTTCTGTCTGTCCATCAGTTTGCGGATGATAAGCACTACTAAATTTCAGCTTTGTTCCCACCATCTTCCACAAACTTGGCCAAAAGTGACTCAAAAATCTGGTATCCCTGTCCGAAACAATAGACTCTGGCAACCCATGTAAACGATAGATTTCTTTAAAGAACAACTGAGCAACATGAACAGCATCCGCCGTCTTCTTACAAGCAATAAAATGTGCCATTTTCGAAAATCTATCCACCACAACAAATATAGAATCTTTTCCCCTTTGAGTTCTCGGCAAACCCAAAATGAAATCCATGCTGATATCAACCCACGGTTTAGATGGTACAGGTAACGGCATATACAATCCTGCATTTGTCGCTGTTCCCTTCGAAACCTGACATATATGACATCTTTCCACAAACCTTTCAACCTCTTTCCTCATCGACGACCAAAAGTAAGATTGAGAAATCAAATGCGACGTACGATCACGGCCCACATGTCCTTCCTCGTGCAACTCTTTGATAATCTTCATTCTCAAACTGCTCTCAGGAATACACAACCGATTTCCTTTAAACAAGAATCCATCAACTAACACAAATTCATCAGAATTCCCATCCTTAACTTTTTCAACAAACTTTGCAAAGTAAGGATCTTCTTCAAACAATTCTGGCAATAATTCAAACCCTGTCACCCCAACTTTCATTGTAGTCAACAAATGACTCCTCCTACTCAAAGCATCAGCCACACGATTCGTCACCCCAGATTTGTGCTTAACAACAAAGGTAAATTGCTGTAAATAATCGATCCATGATGCATGTCTCGCTGAAATTTTATCCTGCCCCTGCAAATGCTTCAACGCTTCATGATCAGTGTAAAGAACAAACTCTTTCTGAAATAGATAATGCCTCCAATGTTTAACAGCTTGCACAACAGCATAAAACTCAACATCGTAGGTACTATATCTCATCTTCGCCCCTGACAACTTCTCACTGAAATATGCCATAGGTCTTCCACACTGACTCAATACTCCTCCAATCCCAACCTTTGATGCATCAGTATGTAGTTCAAACAATAACTGAAAATCAGGTAAAACAAGAATCGGTGCTGTCGTCAATAGTTCCTTGATCTTCTCAAAAGCAACTCCCGCTTCCTCTGACCATACAAACTGTTTCCCTTTCATGCAATCAGTAACTGGAGCCATCACGCTACTGAAGTGTGGAATGAATCTCCGGTAGAATGACGCTAGCCCATGAAAACTTCTCACTTCTGTAATTGTCTTTGGTTGTGGCCAATTTCTGACTGCTTCAACTTTATTCTGATCAACTTGAATACCTTCTCCTGAAACAACATAACCCAGAAATAAAACACTGTGCGTCATAAACACGCATTTCTTCGTAGCAGCATAAAATTGTTCCTCACGAAGAATAATCAATACTTCCCTCAAATGTTGAACATGCTCCTCCGTACTCCTGCTATATATCAGAATATCATCGAAATAAGCAACAACAAACTTCCCAATGTACGGTCTGAAAATTTGATTCATCACCCTCATAAATGTACTCGGTGCATTCGATAGACCAAACGGCATAACCAACCATTCATACAATCCTTCCCTTGTCTTGAACGTGGTCTTCCATTCGTCTCTCGGTCTAATTCGAATCTGATGATAACCGCTCTTCAAATCAATCTTCGAAAAGATAGTAGCCCCCACTCAACTGATCTAGCAAGTCATCCAACCTTGGCATAGGAAACCTGTAACGAACAGTAATCTTGTTCAAAGCTCTACTATCAGTACACATTCTCAATGTTCCATCCTTCTTTGGCACCAACAAGGCTGGTACTGCACAAGGACTCAAGCTTTCCTGAACACGTCCCTGCTCTAACAACTCTTCCACATGCCTTCGTAACTCCTCATGTTCCTTCGGACTCATTCGATAATGTGGTCTATGCGGTAATACTGCTCCCGGAACAAGATCAATTTGATGTTGAATGTCTCTTAATGGCGGTAACTCCTTAGGCAACTCTTCTGGAAATACGTCTTCAAATTCTTTCAAAACTGGCTTCGCTTCTTTTGGAATTTCAACCTCTTCATGACTCTCTCGTCCAATCAACAAATAGACTTCAGGCTCATCTTCAACTTCCTTAACAAACTCCTTCAAAGATAGCAAAGTTTTCAGTTCTTCGATCTCCTCCAACTTGTTCTCCTTCTGTTGTTGCTTCTTAGGAACTAGAATAATCTTAGTACCTTTGAGCATAAAACTGTAACTATTAGCACGACCGTCATGTTGTACTGCTCTATCAAACTGCCATGGTCTGCCCAACAACAGATGACAAACATCCATGTCTACAACGTCACACCAAATTTCGTCTTTGTATTTCTTCCCAATAGAAAAATTAACACAAGCCCTTCGACACACCTTCACTTCACCACCCTTCCTTAACCATGCAAGCTTGTACGGTTTAGGATGCTTCTCAGTTTTCAAGTTCAACTTCTTCACAGCCTCTGTAGAAATAATATTATCGCAACTTCCAGCATCAATAACGAACTTGCAAATTTTTCCCAGAATAGTGCATGTCGACTGAAAAATATTGCTTCTCAACCAACTAGAATCCTCTTCTTGCTTTGGTGTAAGACATGACCTCCTCATCATAAGATTACAACCTTCATCCCCAGACAATTCTTCTTCCTCCTCAACATAAGGTGCATTTGAACATTCTGCCTCCTCACCATCATCCTCCTCAACTTCTGCAACCATTGCTCTCTTCTTCGGCTTCAGACATTCATTTCTTTTATGACCCAACTCCTGGCAATTGTAACATTTGAAACCACTGCTAACCTTTGCCTTCTCAGCCTCCTTCACCACTGGCTTACTGACAGGTTTAGGAACATTAGAACTCCCACTAACACCCTTCGCTTGATTATTGGAATTAGTAAACACACCACCTCCACGCCTTCCTTGCTTCTCCCAAGCCAACGCTTTCTGTTGTGCCTCTGCAACAGATCTTGGATCGAACATATTAACCATATCCTGGATCTGCATTCTCAATCCCCCAATGAATCTAGCAGTTAGCTGTTCTTCCATTTCCATAATATCATTCCTAGCAATGAGTTGGTAAAATTCATCAGCATAATCACTAACAGACTTTGTCCCTTGCCTCAGATTCTGCAACCTCTGGTACATTAGTGATTGATAGTTGTAAGGTAAGAAAGTAGCTCTCATCAACTTCTTCATCTTATCCCAAGATTCAATCTTTGACTTCCCCATTCTCTCCCTTGTAAGTTTAGTTTGCTTCCACCACGCCAAAGCTCTCCCCCTCAACCTAGTAGCAACTAACTTCACTCTTCGATTCTCCGGAACCTCCTTGAAATCAAAGATTTCCTCCATATTTGACAACCAATCTAAGAATTCTTCAGCTACCATTCCACCCTTGAACTCTGGAATTTCCATCTTCATCCCCGATTCCCATCGACGATCATCTTCAACATCCCGATAAGAATTCCGAACTGGGTCTCGATCTCGATAATGAATACTTGCTCTATCACCCTCTTCATTAAAATCAAATGTACGTCTATATCGATCTCGACCATTATCATCCCTTCGTTCATGCATGCTTCTTCGACTATGTCTCTCTTCATCTCTATACGCCTCATTGTCAAATTCACGTTGACTTCTTCTCTCTTCATGTCCATAGTCATGATGATCTCTCCGTGACGAGATTGATGTTTCTCTTCTATCTCTAAAAGAATGTGGTGATACCCTCCTCGCTTCCGTAACCGATGGCGAAACTCTGTTTCCTCCATGGTTCGAGTTTGGTGATCTCCTCCTTTGAGTTTGATTCAAATCATTCATCAACTTCTCTAACTTTCCAATGCCTTCATCAAATTTCTCATTAATACGTTGTTCCATAAGCTCGGCTTCTTCTCTTCTATACAAAGCTTCAACGTTTTGATGACGATTAGCTCTCCTTGGTGGCATGATTGGAAATTCTTCACAAACACTTCAAAACTTTCCAAAGACTTCAACAAATAGAACACAAAACTTCAACACAAACAAACAAGTCTCGGTTCACTTCAACTCGACTTGGCCTCACGGCTTAACTTCACTTGGCTCGGCCACCTACTACAAACCTTCAATTCAAACAACAACAAGGCACGGCTCCAATCACTAGCTCGGCCTCAATACTTCAAAAACTTCTCCAACTCTAGATCCAAAATGAAATGGATCAAAACCTTCAAACTCGTTGCAACTTCAAGATGAACACGATGAACTCCAACTTCAAACTTCAAAAATTGGCTCCAAGTCTCGGCTTAGCTATGATTGGCTAAGTCTAGCTCTGATACCAAAAACTGACGCAGCGGATAAAATCAAAATAAACTTCAATCGGTGAAAGTAGCAATCGGTGGATTGATGAATACCAAAATGCCCAAATTCGTTGATCCGAAGATACCGAATTCTAGATATCTCTAACACGTTGATCGCGCACGATACCGTGAAAGAAGATCTTCAATTCTTCAAGCTTTGATCAAGCGCACTTGATTCCGCGAATCGGCTTCAACAATCGTTGATACGAGCGCACTCGAATAACCGAAAGTGGAGATAGGAGATTACACTCAACTACCAATTTAAGATGAAAGCACACAGCAATCAACAAGAAATTTTATTCAAAAATCAACCCCCCAAAAAGTTACAACTCACTCCCTATTTATAGAAGTTTACAACACAGCCCATAAGTCACGTACGACTCAAGACCTGACCGACTCATGACACAAGACTTACGACTCATATTGACTCGGCAGTGTCTCAAACACCATGCGACTCAGTATATGTCAACAACGACCTAACACCAACATGTACAGACGACTCATGAGACCTACAAACACACTACAACATCACTCAACACAGACGACTCAACAAGATACGACTCAACAAAACAACACATATATACACAGCGACTCAATACAAGAAGTCTTACGACTTAGCTTAAGTCGGCGGCGACTTAAGGAATGCCTTCAGAAACTCCATACGACTTATCATGAGTCGTAGCTCGTGACATATCAATATCTTCCCACAACTTATCTCCGAACGACTCAACCCCAAACGTCTTAACTAGGTCGTGCCCTTCCTCCGACTCAAGGCCTTTAATAGCTGGAACTTTCCCCTGCTTCATATTAAGTCGTAGACGACTTATGGATGAGTCGTTGAGTCGTGTACGACTCATCAAACTCGAACACCTCAAACTCCTGTTAAGTCGTAACTCCTTCTCTTCATTCTTGTTAAGTCGTGAATGACTTAGGACTTCTTCGTTAGGTCGTGAAAGCACCAAGAATGTACCCTGCGTTACCTCGTTAAGTCGCTCGCGACTTAAGCTTAATCCGTCCTCATCCTTAAGTCGTTGAAATGACTCATTGGTAAGCTTAGGTCGGTTTCGACCTAAGTCTTTATTCAGATGGCCTGCATCATGGAGTCATTATAAAATATAAATGGAATTTATAAACATTGTTTTATAAATCCCAAAACGACTTATTTTGATAAGTTAATTTTTATAGCTTATGAAAGGAGATATATCCACGATTTTGGACAGTGGATAATCCTTTAAATAAAATATGTAGAAATGTTAAATTTGGTTAACAAAGTATATTCACGATTTTGGACAGTGAATAATATATTAAAGAAATGGTTTTGGAGAAGTGATGTTTTAAATAGATTTAAAACGATTTAAAGATGTTTTAAAATGTATTAAGTGTCGAAACCATAGATTTCAACATTCATTGTTGAAATAGACGTTTTCGAGAAATAGAAGGAAGTGGTGGACTATAACACTGTTGTTATAGTAAATGATTTTCGAGAGAAAATGTCTTATAGTATTGGGATTTATATATCTATCTTAATTTCAAATCCCTATACTAGTGATTTTGGGTTGTCGTAACGATGTTTTACGCAACATTCGTTTTAACTCAAATAAATGTGTTAAGAGGATGTTTTCCTTAAAGAATAGAATATATACTTAATTATGATTTGAGTATATTGAATATTTTCCAAATGTTGAAAATAAATAGATTTGTGAATTACTTATTATTAAATAAGTATGGAAATGTTTTCCAATATGAAGTGAATCTTTTGAGATTATATCTTTTGGAGATAATTTGAAAGTGCACGTTTGAAATCGATTTGAAAATCGTGTATCAGTGGATATTTGAAAATTTAAATTCATCACTTTAGGTCGTAGCATGGTTAGGTCGCTCGACCATTCACCACTTTAGGTTGCTACCGAGTTAGTTAGTTGACCACGTTAGGTCGCTCGGCCTAGTTAAGACGATGGGTTGTGTGCCACTTGAGTCGCTAGGTCGTAGGTCACGTATTCCTTGGGTCGCGTACCCCTTAGGTCGTGAACCCCTATGTCGCTCGACCCTGCTGCTTAGGCCGACCTCATTAGGTCGCACCCCCAGTTGCTTGGCTCGACCGAGTTAGGTCATTCACCCCCTTTAGCTCGTTGTACCATGAACTCACTTCCATTAGGTCGCATGACCTCGTTTCCACTAGGTCGCTCGACCTGTCTTACCTTAGGTCGCTTGACCTGAAGGTCATTCCATTGCATCTTTAGCTCGGCCGTGTTAGGTCGTGCCATCTTGGTCGCGCCTATTTCTTATGTTGAATTTTGTTATGTCACTGGGTAATTCCACTTTGATGGATTTGGAACTGATTTCCTTGGGTTTTAATTACGTCTTCGAACGTGAATTTTTGTGACTTGTTGTTTCTCCAACCAATTTTGTGATTTGTCACTTTAAATATATAAAGGTTTCAGTACTAGTAGTAAATATCAAAACTCTTCCATCAAAATGATTTCAACTCTATTTTATTACAAAGCTCTTTTTCCTAAAACCGTTTTCTAATCTATTAGTATATACAAACCTTTACCTCACTCGTATGAGAAATTGAATTAAACGGCTTAGAAAAACAAGTGGTATGAAACGCTTGCGTTTGCTTCGTTGGTTAATTCTTGGACTTGTTCGATTGAACCTTTTTGTGACAATTTTCTAGTGAAGATCTACAGTTCGTTCGTAAATATTTAAGTTAAGCAAGTGGTTATGGGACATGATGCTAAACTTTTATATTTACTAACTTAGTGTAATTGACACTTCTTTATGATCAATTACGATCATTTTTGTGATTTAGACTAGCAATTGTACGATGTCTCTTTGTCTACGAGGGAGACTAAACCCCGTTTGTGTGATGTTTCTACATCACATATGTGGGGTAGCGCCCCACGGTCTTCTGGCCATTCTTGTGGAGCTTCGGCTCAAAATTAATGGTTAGCTACCATGAGATAGCTTCTCGTTTTGTGATACACGTGTTGGTGAGTTTTCATACTCCCGTTTTGTGATAGGCCTCCCCCTTTTTTTTATTTCTGGATTTCTTGTGTAGACTTCTAGAATTTTGTGCTTCACCAATTTTCGTGATTTTCATTGATATGATTTATCAATTTTTGTGCATTGGTGAATTTGTGTGTCATTGACTTTTTGTGTATACAAATTTAAGGAGTATGACATTCCTTTTTATCTTTGAGAAGATTCTTGTGATATTGATTCATCTCTTGTTGATGTTCATTTACATACTTGTCATAGTATGACATTATGGTTGTTATACGTTTATACCATATTTCTTATTCTATATCATATCATCTGATATTTATAGCTAGACTGATCCGTTTATTATTTTCTTATGAAATAATACTCGGGTCAGACAGAGATGTTACAGGTGCTTCTGCTTGACTTCTCATCCAGGATCTTTACCTTGACTTTTGGCTAACTACTTAGATTAGTACTTTTTGTTGTATACATTTGAGATATCGACTCATAGATGTATTCTTTTGTATAGCACATGTTGCTATTCTTTTGTTTTATTGTGGATCTTTCTGACCACTACTCTGATGTACACTTTCATGTGTTATATTCATATCTTCTTCCGCCTTTGTGATATGGATGTCTGTTACTGATTTGTGTTATGTTTATTTCTATATTTGTTTCCGAAGATTTTATATATAGCCACTATGTAGTAGCTTTGAGTTTGTATCGATATGTCGGATTTCCTCCTTAAATGAAATGGATGCTATACTATCTGACATATCGGTGCTCGCACGAAGAAATTACATGGATGGTCGCTCCTCAACAGCCTTATTCTTCGTGCTAGTCGACAGCATTACACCATAGTGTTCTTGGCTAGCGTGGGTATAGAGGTGGGGCGTCACAGCTTGGTATCAGAGCTAAACTTTGGAACAAAGTAGAATAATTTGACAAGGATCATCGTCCTAAGTCCATCTTAGGAGTCGTGCTTTAGGATATTATTCGGGTCTTCGTACCATTCTGTCCTATTTTCCTTTATGATTCCTTGCTTCACCTATCAAGAATGTTTGGTATTCATTTGGTGAATAATCTTCTTCCTCTTCTTTCTTTCTTAAGGAAGAGAAATGGTTAGACTAGGCCGTCCCAGCGCCAGTCAACCTAGAGCTACTCCCCAAGATGGAGTATTTATGACTGTCCAGCAACTTCTTGATCTCGTTAAGAATGCTCAGGTAGCTGGTTCAAATCCGGAGACTACTCACCCGAAGTCTGGATTTGCACGTTTGTGCAACGATTATACTAATTTGGGTGGGAAACCATTCAAAGGTTTTGAAACCATTATAGAAGTTGGCTGAGAACGTGCGATCGGATCTTTTCTCGCGTGGATCTTATTGATTTTCACCGTGTTCAGGTGGCCTCTTGTATGCTCCAAGAAAGAGCATTAGACTGGTACGAACTTCTTATTTCTGAAATCATTGAAGCGGATCTTACATGGGAGAAATTCCGAGAACGCTTCGGATTGAAATTTGTGCCAGAAGCTGAGAAGGTGACTTTGGCTCGCCGTTCTATTGACCTTGTTCAAGGTGAATCTTCTGTGACAGACTATGTCGCATCTTTCGAATCTCTTTCCAAATACGGGGTTGAATACGTTAATACCCCATTGAAGAAAAATCAGAGATTCGTCTATGGCTTGAACAAGAATCTCAAGAAGCCATTACTTCTAAAATTAGAAGTTTCTTTTGACCAACTTATTGATATCGCTCTTCGACTTGAAGAGGCAGATAAAGAAAGTGATGTCGAGGTTGTTAGGAGCCAAACCAAACTTCAACAATAACAAGAAAAGGCCTAATAAGTTCAAAGGCCCTTATCCCAATAAGAAAGGGAAACAAGCAACTCCTACAACAAAGACTTCTTCTTCTAGTAGTGGGCAATGCTTCAACTGTGGTTCTAAGGACCATTATGCGAACAAGTGTTCGAAGCCTCGTGCTTGTCGCTATTGTAAAAGCCCGGATCATTTTATGCATGTATGTCCCAAACTTCAAAATAGGAAGGAGGGAAAACTGAATGTGGCTCAAGCCCCTGGCAACACATCTCGTGGTCAAGGTATTTCTCATTCTATCCTTGATGGCATTATTTTATTTCGTAATCATCCTATTCGAGTTCTTTTTGATACAGGTGCGTCCCACTCTTTTATTTCAAAAGAACTTGTTGATACTTTTTCTTTGGATGTTTTGTGTTTAATGACCTCTTTGAGAATTGCGAAACCGGTTGGTGGATCCGCAACTCTTAGTTTACTTTGTAGAGATGTGGAGATTAGTTTATGTGATTTTTCTTTCCTAGCCGATTTTCATGTTATGCGTTACCTAGGCTTTGGAATGATTTTGGGTATGGATTGGTTTAACCATTATGAAGCCCATATCCTATGTCCTGAGCGGACTATTTATCTCCGACATCCGCAATCTGTAAAGCAGATCTCAGTTATTCTTAAAGATTCGGATTCCACTTTGGCTGCATCTTTATATTCTTTAAATCCTCATGATGACGGTAATGATGATGAGGAGGATATAATTTCTCTTATTCACGTTGTTCGTAAATTTTCCGACATATTTGAGCCCGTTTTAGGTCTACCACCTAAGCGAGCAATTGAGTTCAAAATTAATCTCATCCCTGGAGCTCAACCTATCACTCGTCCTCCTTATCGCATGTCTAATAAGGAAAATGAAGAGATGCGCAAACAATTATCCGAATTGGAGACGAAGCAATTTATTCGCTCTAGTTCCTCGCCTTGCGGAGCTTCGGCTATTTTTGTGAAGAAATCCGATGGTACACCTAGACTTTGCGTTGATTACCGCAAGCTTAATGATCTTACAATTAAAAATAAATATCCTTTACCTCGGATTGATGATCTATTCGATCAGCTCAGTAGTGCTAGAGTCTTTTCACAATTGGACTTGGCTACCGGTTTCCATCAGCTTCGTATTGCAGAGGATAGCATTCCTTTGACATCGTTCTGTACTCGGTATGGATCTTATGAATGGCTTGTTATGCCATTTGGTTTGACGAATGCTCCAGCTTATTTCGTTGACCTCATGAATCGAGTATTCAAAGATTTCCTCGATCAATTTGTTCTCATCTTTATTGATGATATTCTTGTGTATTCAAAAACCGAGAAAGAGCATGAAATGCATCTTCGGGTTGTGTTGGAAACTCTTAGGAGTAATCAATTAAAAGAAAAAATTTCTAAGTGCCACTTTTGACAATCTCGTGTGAAGTTTCTCGGTCATATTATTTCCGAATCCGGAATTTCCATGGATCCTTCAAAGATTGAAGCGGTTCAAGATTGGAAGAGATCGAAGAGTGTGACGGAGATTCGTAGCTTTCTCGGATTGGCGGGTTATTACCATCGCTTTATTAAGGACTTTTCTAAGATTGTCGTGCCTCTCACTAACTTAACAAAGAAAGGCGTTAAATACATTTGGTCGGACAAATATGAAACTTCTTTCCAGAAATTAAAAGAACTCCTTTCCGATGCTCCTATTCTTGTTATCCCCGAGGGAAATCAAGATTTTGTTGTTTATACCGATGCTAGTCGCGTTGGTTTGGGTGTCGTTCTGATGCAAAAAGTATGTGTTATTGCTTATGCTTCTAGGCAATTGAAGCCAGCTGAGACTAGATATGTCACACATGATTTAGAACTCGCGGCTATTATTTTCGCTCTTCGTATTTGGCGTCATTATCTTTTGGGAGAAAAGTTTATTCTCTACACCGATCATAAGTCTTTTAATATTTGTTTTCTGAAAAGGAACTTAATTTGTGTGATAACCTGGAATTTGAACAGCTGTTAGTTTGATAATTAACTAGGTAAATTAATAGAAATATTGATTGTTAAGAATGAAACAAATGAATTTGATAATTAATATTCATATTCAGGAAGATAATTATTTGATAATCCCATGATATGATTATTTAAAATGGGAAAACTTATTATCTTCAACCAAGATTTAATTTGTGTTTGTTTAATATATTTATGAGTTTATTTAAATTGAATTTGAATTTGTTATTTAAAATCCAAAAGAATAAATATGTACGATTATTTTTAGTGAATAACTAAGATTTTAAAATCATTCTCTTTTAAAGATATATATGTATAGATACTAGAAAATAAATGAATATAAATTGTTAAACATAAATAAATAAATAAAATGCTTTTACTTGGAAATAAATATAGTTGGTATTTATGTAAAATACAAAGAATATGTGTAGATGTTAACATATGTAAATATAAAGTTAAGTAATTTATAAAATAATAACGTTTAAAAACATAACTTATAAATAAATTTATCAAATGGGTTTGGGCATAAAAATACCCATTAGTGACAAGTGTTAAATAAGTAAAATAGAATTTAGCAAATGACAAAACAATTCCCATTTAAAGTTTCCATGTAAATAAATATCAAAAAAAAAATAAAGAAAAAAATACAAAAGAAGATTGCTGTGTAACCAACGAATACCTATATCCTCTACTTGGCCTTCTTCATTTTTGCCTGGATTCGATAAATTTGTTAAAAAAATGAGAGGAGAGAGTCAGGCTGCTAATTCATTTTTCACTTGCTCAAATCCGTAATTTCCAAATCATCAACTTGTGAATCCCAAGCGCGATGCGACGTTCGTGTAGACGACCGAGCTTTGGAGGCCGCGACCTGGCTCATGCAATCGATCATCGCGTTGTGGAGCAGCACCACTGTAAGTGTAGTTGGACAGATGTGCATGGCAGTGTGGTGATCGAAGATTTGGTTTTGGCTTCGGTCTCTGCAGCAATGATTGAGGTGAGTAACAGATCTTATTTCTTCTATTTTCCAAATTTCATGTGAGTAAACTGAACTGTTAAAACTCAGAGTTCATATATAATTGATGCATGTGGGATCTGTGCAGAGTAGGTGAGCAAAACCACCCTTTAAGATTAGATCTGATGAGGTCCCTGTTGATATAAATATATTTGAAGTTATTGTGAGTTATATGATGCCTGCAACTGTTTGTTTGCGTAGTATATCTGTATAATCTTGAAAGTGCATGCCTGTATAACTATATAGGGATAGTTTTGTTTGAAAGAAGAAAAAAAAGAATTCAAAAAAAAAATTGATTTCTCAAAATCTACAAAGATTTAGGCAATGGTTTTAAATAAAACTTAGTTATATTCACTTATTTAAGATTTTAAAATTTACTGGAAGCATCAAATGTAAACAATGTCACTGGAAAGAACAGTAAAAACTCAAAATATCCCAAATTTTGATCATCCAGTTGTAAAATTGCTTCCACTGTGTATATGCCAGAGAAGTGATAGGCAGCATAATGTGGATTGATATGGTATGGGATGTGTAGAAGAGATGATGAGGTTTAGGCAAGGCAGTGGTTAGTTTTTGACTGTGGTGTACACTGGTTTGACAGTATTTGAATATAGAGGGATGGGGAAGACAGTGGCAAATGGGATGGTAGGTGATGTTGATGATGGCTGCACTGTTGGTTGTGGTTGTTTGGGTTGGTAGGCTGTGAAAGGCAGTAAAGATTTTAAGGAGGTCAGTGGCAATAGGTGGTATAAGGCAATATGTATGATTGTAGTGGCAATAGGAAGTCAGTGAGGCTGTGATTGCAGAGACCGTTGATAGTGGGGGCAGGTTATGTTATGAGAGGAGAAGCATGAAGTATGATGGGAAATGCAGTGGAAGTGTGCTTCAGGTGGAGGTATGGAATTGTGAGTGGGCAGTGTTGATGTGGTGAGGCATTTATGATGTATTGTAGTTGATGTGAATGGTAAGGCAAAGAGGAGATGATAGAGAGATGCTGCAGTGGTTAGAGGAGTGGAAATTGCAGCTGATATTTTTGTTGGCAGCAGGTGATTGCAGGAAGTGATTTTTATGCAGGATTTATGAAGTGGCAGTGTCTGTTGAAGGAGTAATTTTCTATGACAGGGTGATTATTTGAAATGAATGTGGGTTGAAGGCAGTGGAGTGGTGGTTCAGGGATGTATGTTGTATGGAAGATGGTAGGAACTTGATAGTAATGTTATTATATGGCAGAATGTTGCAAGGATGGTAGGCTGATGGTAAGTGCAAGATGATGCGAAGAATTGTTTCTCTGAATTGAGAAGTTTGGATGGAGTTGTAGTGGTGACAGCAAGTTGGATGTTTGTTGTGATATATAGAGAACGTTTGTAGCAGTAAACTTGGTGTATAGAGGAGAGAGTGTTTGATGTGCAGTAAACAGTGAATAATGCAAGTTTTCTGCGATTTGAGATGAAGTAAATAAGGTGGAGCAGTAAACAGGTGGTGAAATAGTTATGTGCAAGCTACTAGTAGGGGTCAAGGGGGTGAATGTTCAGAAATGTGGAGGAGATTGTGTGAGGTGACAGCAGCAAGGTGATGTGATGTTGTAGGCTGCAATGGTGGATGGTATAGTTGTGTAGTTGCAAATTCAGGTGTCAGAGGGGACGTAAGAAAAGCATGGGGTTTAACTTAAGTTTGTGCGAGGTAGGACGCGGGATTGTTCTGGGTTTTTATTAGATGTTAACTGAGTAAGGATACATTAATTATGATAAACTATTTAAGTGGTAGATTTCGTATGTAATGTTTTGTTAATTTTAGGTTGCGAAGTATTTAAGTTGTAAAAAAATAAAATAAAATAAAAATAGATAAATTAATTAGATAATTAAATGGTTTAAGTTAAAAGATTAAATGTTTTGAGTATTACTTAAACTTAAAGCTTTTAAGTTATTTTGATTCTTAGGTTATTTGGTAAGGTTATAAAGTGATAATTAAGAAGATGAATTAAGATAGATGATTTATCATTTAAATTCGTTAATAATTAAAGATTTACTTTTAAATAATTAAGAATTAGTTATTGATCAATAAAATAGAAATTAAAAAGTGATGATTGTTAACAAAAGAATAATTAATTGTTGTGACTAATTATTGATTCGGGGATAATTAATCAGTGTAATTAACAATAAAATCAGTTAAGCAATGGTATAATTACTTGATGGAAGTAATATAAAGGTAAAGTACTTAAGGAAAGTAATTAAGAATTAATTACTTAGTGTAAAGAATTATTATGAATAATACTTAATGAAGTAATTAAAGGAATTAATTACTCGGTATGATTAATTGGATGTGGTTAATTTTGGTTAATTAATTCAGTTTAATTAATTAAAGTTAATCATTTGATGTTGGGATAGGTATAATTACTTAAGGTAATTAAATGAGGTGTAATTTCTTAGTGAAGAAATTAGTTTCCAGATGTAATTAAATAAAAGGAAATTATTTAATGGGAAGTAATTAGAGGATCATTAATTAATGTAATTAATGAAAGTGATCAATCTTGCTTATAAATGATTGAATGATGATAAGTGCTTTGGATTGGTTGATATCTCTGATAAGGATTGCTTTGTGGTATGATATGTTGAATGGATGGTGATGATGTAATTATCTATCAATTGTGAATTGCTGAGTAGTATTTAATTGAGTAACTTGAATTCAGATGAAATTGAATCCGAAGAGACCGGAGTTGGGTATTAATAAATACCCGAAACCACTTCGATTCTTTATTGATATGTGAAATCAACAGGCTGATATGGAATGATTTAAATGAATTTGACTGTAAATCCAAGTTCTGGTACTTAGATATTGATGCGTGATATCAGTGATGTCTAACAAATTGTGTACTTGTAAATTGATACAAGTACCCGGGTTTATATAAAATGTATGCTTTTGTCATTCATGATTAGATGGGTTTACTCACGCTGGTTTCCAGCCTGACCCGGGTGTTACTTTGATGTAATGCTCAGGTCAGACCGAGTATTACAGATTTTCAGGAAAGGACGTTCTGGAGTTCAGGAGGCGAGCTGGATGGCAGGAACGTATGGAGAGTTTCCGCTATGATATTGTATATATCTGAGATATGTTAAATTGTATCTATCCGATGTTGTATAAAAAAATTTGTAACTCTGATATATCGATGTAAATTGATATATACGGTTTTCTTGATATAACTATTATTGATATTATATTTTATCCGCTGCGAATGTGAATTTGTGTGTTTCTTTTCTGTTCTTCTTCTTTCTCTTTTTTTCTTTTCACTAACTATCTGGAAATTTTGGGATCGGAATTTCCGGGTCGTTACATTTGGTATCAGAGCAAAAGGTTAAGCGAGAACGTTGGCTCTGGTGGGATTACTCATTAAGGATAGGGTAAGGGGTACCCTAGAATGAGTTGAGTGTATATATATATGAGAGTGCGCACTTGTTATTTTCTTATATAAAGATTTTAAAGGATATTATATTAGAATATATTTTGATATATAAGTAGTATTTCTTTTTAATAAAGATTAAGGAAATTGGTTGTAGTATTGATTAAACTAAAAGTAATAGTAAGAATTAAGTGGTAATAGAATTACAACCAAATTGAAATCTTGAATTGGAGAAGTATTTCAAAATAAGTAGAATCAGAATTGGTTTCAAACCAGGAAATTTAATGGTTATTGTGTTTAATAATGGGATGATTGTTATAAACGATAAAATGTTTTAAGGAAATAACCATTTGATGAGAATAACTTGTAAATTAGAAAGGATGGAAATAGAAGTGGATTTTAAGTTGTGAAATTCTGAATTCTAAATTTAAACATTTGAATTGTTTTCAAAATGTTAAAGGAAATAATATTATTTAAACTACTTTGAACATGATCTTATTTTAAAATAAGAGATGTTATTTAATTCAAATGAAAGGGTCCTATTTCAAACAAGGGTTGTTTGAAATTTTAAAAGAATTTGTTTAAATTAAAAACCAAAGGTGGTTTAATTTTTTTTTTTAAATTTGGCTTGGTGAGCCAAGAAATAAATATGTATATATGTGGATATACATAATATAAATGGTGAGTTTTGAATTTGGAGTAAGATGTGATACCCAAAATAATATGTTTTTGAACTTAATTAGTGGGAAGATTATTTATGTGAAGTTCAAAATTTGAAATGGAAGTTCAAATTGGGTAAGGTTGACTGGATTAAGTGAATTGAATTTAACTGGCAAAAGAGTTAAATAAGTTGGAATGATCAACCTGATTTGGAAATTTGAAGATAAAATTAAGATTTTACTTGGGAGGTTAAATGGTTGATTGGAATCGAGAGTTTGTGTGATCTCAAAATGGGTTTGAGATCTAGAAATTGGAAATGAATGGATGTTTTAAAATAAATTAGATGATATCATCCTATTGTTATTAATAATCTTCAAATTATGAATTGGATTTGTTTAAGTGAATGAGAAGTGAAATGTGGTATAATATGTTAGGTCTGAACTGTGAATTGAATTGTTTAAAAACTTTAAAGGTAAATTGATTTAAAGGAATTAAATCAACATTTGAAGTATTAACTCGAATTTATATAATTCGAGATGGTTTAAATTTGCAATTTGAATTAGTTCAAATTGAATTTGATTTGAATTAATTGAAATGGTGTTTGAAGATGTATGAGTATAAGATTCAAATGGAAAATTTGAATTGGATTGATTTGAATAATTTGGAATTGTAATTAAAATTGAATGGTATTAAATTCAAATGGAAATTGAATTGTCTTTGGGAGGAAATCAAGAATAATTCAACTTGATTTGGAAATGGAGTTTGAAAACTTGGATTAATTCAAACAGGAGTTGAAATGAATTGAAATTGAAACTAGTTCAATTGAAATTTATCTGAATTAGAAGAATTTGAGATCAAAGTTGAATATGTTTAAAATAAAATGGAATTTGATTTAAATTTGAAAAGGAATAGAGAATTAATTCAACTTGAATTGGGAATAAATCAAGTCCAATGAAAATTGGAATTATTTAAAATTGGACTTGGGTCAATTTAAATTGAAGTGGAAATTTAATTTGAATTGATAAGAATGGAAATTGGGAAGTGAGCAGTTTTGACTCTGGACTATTTTTAATATAAATTGTTTTATTATAAACCTATTTTCAAAGCTATTTATTATATATACAACCTTTCTTTTAAAAACCAAACTATCTTACACTTGTTTTACAATTATGTTTGAAATTGTTTAGCAATTTTCCAACTGTTTTTATAAACTAATTACTATATTTCAACTGTTTTACAAAACTAATTATTATCTTACTATTATTTTGCAATTATCTAAAATTTCTGTAATTATTTTAACTATTTTCTAACTATTTTACACCTATTTTACAAACTAGTAATTATTTTCCAACTACTTATTTATTTTTAAATATTTCAAGCTATTTTCTAAATAAACTGGTCGGAGTTCAAACTGTTATTGGTTGAATACCCAATCGAGACAAGAATAGAGATGATAATCCAAATGGGATTGAAGCAGTTGTGAGTAAGTGAATGAAAATCTAAGTGAATGTGAATAGAAATAGAATTGATTTGGCTAATAACCAATAAAGATAAATACGTAAGGTGCACGTATGTTATTCTATTCGCATAGTGATTTGATCCAGATTCGAGCACAGAATTTCGAGATAGTTATATCGATCCGAGTTGGAATTTTCCACTCGATTTTTAAAGGCGAACCTGGATATGGATTATCGATTGGTTCTGGATATTCTCTATCATAGTTATGACTATGCAAGGGGAATGACGGTTTCTGATCAAAACCAGATCCGTGTCCGCACTAGGAAGTCGGGTGGACGATACTAGTTCGGAAATGAAATTGTGTGATCGAGTGAGCGATCAGATTGGTATAGCGTACGGATGATATGTGTACATCGTACGGATGATATTGAAATGATATTGGAAAGGGTAATCAAATTTGAATATTTGATTTTGGATAAACAAAGTTAAATATCTTTGTTTTATAAAATGAAATTTCCCCTTATTGAATCTATTGCCAGAAGGAAAGGATTTTGAAGGTGTTTTGAAGTATAAAAGGAGTTTTATACAAGTTTGAAATGATCCAAAGTTTTAAAAGATTTTATATATCTGAATATATATATAAAGAATCATATGAGGATTTGGAAAAAGGTTTTGGGAACCTATGGATTTGGTAAGGCTTTTGATTTTTGGGTAAAATCAATATTGAATTTGGAAAGCCTAGTTTGAGAATTATCAATTTTGGAATAATCGATTTTGTGTAAAGGAGCTTTGTACGAGATCATACTAGGCGTATGATTTGAAGATACTATATATGTATAGTATAAAATGTTTTGATAATGGCTCTGGGGAAAAAGGCGCTCCCTTGAAATGAACTTCTTAGGAGTACCATCGGGTGGTGCTGCCTTGAGCCCGGGGGGGTTCTAAAGTTGATCCTGTGAGGAGTCCAGACGAAACTAGTTCCTGGGGATTGTGAGTAGAGTATACCGTACTGAAAGTCGTGTGTGCCGCTGAGAGCCAACAGTTACATGGACTTTTGCTGCGATGGCAACGTAACCCAGGATGTAACTGCGATCTATGGTAAACATAGCGAAAGTCGTGTGTGCCGCTGAGAGCCAACAGTCTGCGTTTGATTTTATATCGGTAGACTGCGACCTATGTAGGAGTGGAGAGGTTTCATTTCGACAGCGAAAATCGGAGGCCGCTGAGAGCCTGCAGTTACATGGACTTTTGCTGCGACGACAACGTAACCCAGGATGTAACTGTGATCTGTTGTGTGAGTTCCATGGCGTAATCGAGAGGCCGCGGAGAGCCTGCAGTTACATGGACTTTTGCTGCGACGGCAACGTAACCCTGGAATGTAACTGTGACCATGGATGGGGGTGATGATTTCCAGAGCATTCTCACCAAAGATATTTCCTCGATTTCAAAATGCTTTCAATATTTTCAATAAAATTATTTTTCAAGTATTTTCACTAGGTGTTGAAAACGGGTCTGCTAAGTACTTATAAATTTTCAGTCGTACGCTTGATCAACGTATGACCGAATTTCTGTAAGAACACGGATGGACTTATTGAAACATTGAATTACAAAAAGTATTTTTTGTAAAACTATTTGGCGGTATTCCAGATTTTAAAAGTGTTTTAAAATGATTAAAGAATATTTTAACTGGTTTTAAAATATTTAATTAAATCTGCTTTCGTTCCGTTTCGAGAACGAAAAGATTCAAAGGGGGGAGGAATGTGATAACCCGGAATTTGAACAACTGTTAGTTTGATAATTAACTGGGTAGATTAATAGAAATATTGATTGTTAAGAATGAAATAAATGAAGTTGATAATTAATATTCATATTCGAGAAGATAATTATTTGATAATCCCATGATATGATTATTTAAAATGGGAAAACTTATTATCTTCAACCAAGATTTAATTTGTGTTTGTTTAATATATTTATGAGTTGATTTAAATTGAATTTGAATTTGTTATTTAAAATCCAAAATAATAAATATATACGATTATTTTTAGTGAATAACTAAGATTTTAAAATCATTCTCTTTTAAAGATATATATGTATAGATACTAGAAAATAAATGAATATAAATTGTTAAACATAAATAAATAAATAAAATGCTTTTACTTGGAAATAAATATAGTTGGTATTTATGTAAAATACAAAGAATATGTGTAGATGTTAACATATGTAAATATAAAGTTAAGTAATTTATAAAATAATAAGGTTTAAAACATAACTTATAAATAAATACTTATAAATAAATTTATCAAATGGGTTTGGGCATAAAAATACCCATTAGTGACAAGTGTTAAATAAGTAAAATAGGTATTTAGCAAATGGCAAAAAAATTCTCATTTAAAGTTACCATGTAAATAAATATCAGAAAAAAAATAAAGAAAAAAATACAAAAGAAGATTGCTGTGTAACCAACGAATACCTATATCCTCTACTTGGCCTTCTTCATTTTTGCCTGGATTCGATAAATTTGTTATAAAAAAAAGAGAGGAGAGAGTCAGGCTGCTAATTCATTTTTCACTTGCTCAAATCCGTAATTTCCAAATCATCAACTTGTGAATCCCAAGCGCGATGCGACGTTTGTGTAGACGACCGAGCTTTGGAGGCCGCGACCTGGCTCATGCAATCGATCATCGCGTTGTGGAGCAGCACCACTGTAAGTGTAGTTGGACAGATGTGCATGGCAGTGTGGTGATCGAAGATTTGGTTTTGGCTTCGGTCTCTGCAGCAATGATTGAAGTGAGTAACAGATCTTATTTCTTCTATTTTCCAAATTTCATGTGAGTAAACTGAACTGTTAAAACTCAAAGTTCATATATAATTGATGCATGTGGGATCTGTGCAGAGTAGGTGAGCAAATCCACCCTTTAAGATTAGATCTGATGAGGTCCCTGTTGATATAAATATATTTGAAGTTATTGTGAGTTATATGATGCTTGCACTGTTTGTTTGCGTAGTATATCTGTATAATCTTGAAAGTGCATGCCTGTATAACAATATAGGGATAGTTCTGTTTGAAAGAAGAAAAAAAAGAATTCAAAAAAAAAATTTGATTTCTCAAAATCTACAAAGATTTAGGCAATGGTTTTAAATAGAACTTAGTTATATTCACTTATTTAAGATTTTAAAATTTACTGGAAGCATCAAATGTAAACAATGTCACTGGAAAGAACAGTAAAAACTCAAAATATCCCAAATTTTGATCATCCAGTTGTAAAATTGCTTCCACTGTGTATATGCCAGAGAAGTGATAGGCAGCATAATGTGGATTGATATGGTATGGGATGTGTAGAAGAGATGATGAGGTTTAGGCAAGGCAGTGGTTAGTTTTTGACTGTGGTGTACACTGGTTTGACAGTATTTGAATATAGAGGGATGGTGAAGACAGTGGCAAATGGGATGGTAGGTGATGTTGATGATGGCTGCACTGTTGGTTGTGGTTGTTTGGGTTGGTAGGCTATGAAAGGAAGTAAAGATTTTAAGGAGGTCAGTGGCAATAGGTGGTATAAGGCAATATGTATGATTGTAGTGGCTATAGGAAGTCAGTGATGTTGTGATTGCAGAGACTGTTGATAGTGGGGGCAGGTTATGTTATGAGAGGAGAAGCATGAAGTATGATGGGAAATGCAGTGGAAGTGTGCTTCAGGTGGAGGTATGGAATTGTGAGTGGGCAGTGTTGATGTGGTGAGGCATTTATGATGTATTGTAGTTGATGTGAATGGTAAGGCAAAGAGGAGATGATAGAGAGATGCTGCAGTGGTTAGAGGAGTGGAAATTGCAGCTGATATTTTTTTTGGCAGCAGGTGATTGCAGGAAGTGATTTGTAACGCCCCGGAAATTTTCGACTTTCGAAAATTCAACATCGATACTCACTTTATCGACTGCCGAGAAATCGAAGGCCAGAAACCCGAAATGTTATGGGTTTTAAAAAGAATTTAAGAAAAAGAAAAAGAAGACAGAAGAAGAGATAAGGAGAGAGAAGATAGAAAATATAGAGAAAAGAAAATAGAAAATAGAACGGAACAGAAAACAGAGAAAAGAGAATAGGACGGGACAAATAGAAAACAACTGAACAACAACGGAATCTCACAATTCGCAGCGGAACAACATATAATAATAAATGAATAATCTTTAAACAAAGAACTATATCAGTTATTACATTACATCACATTACATCATATCATCAGAGTGTACAACAACAACAACAACAACAAACAGTGCAGCGGAAAAAAAATACTATATAATAGTAATACGCCATGCCATCCAGCTTGCCTCCAGCAACTCCAGAATATCCAGAATATCCTGATAAACCTTAACTCTTGACTGCCCGTGTGGAAATTTGTGGGCACCCAGAGTTTAGGAAGGAAAACAATAAACTCCGAGTCAGTCATGTGACTGGTGTGAGAACTAAAACAGTTTATTTATCTTTTAAAATCAAAGTAGAAGAATATTTTTAAAGTCAATTCGCAATGCTTTTAAAAATGAGACTACCATAAGACCTCCCGCCACACACACAATGCAAACGCAGACTTGGAGGAGATTTCTCCTTATGATAGTCAAAGATGCTTGATACGCATTTAAAAGAACATTTTAATATTATTGCTAGTGCATAGTGTAGGAAAAATTCATTTCGAAAGTAGAATATAAATCTTAGCCAACATAGACATTTCGAACTATGCCTACTATAGCTACCATCCAAACAGTGGTGACCACCATAAGTAAATGGCAGGTCCTACAACTAATACCGTACAAGTTTCGTATTGGGAATTGGATTTCCAACGAATGATCAGGCCAAGGAACTTCCCATTGCCACATGAGAATGCCTCTGGATGGACATCCCCGAGAACCAAACCGGATCTCTACCAACACAAGGCCGGGTTACCCCTAACTAAGTAACAACTGACCGAATATGCCATCCCCCGGTCCTTTGGGACCTTTCACCGAGCGCTCGCAATCAATTAACACAATCATAACAAAGTGTTTTCCACATGAGTAAGTATCTGGGATCCATACCATGATACCACCCTTTTCCAGAAGGAAATGCACATTTCCTAAAGGGCGCTACCCCTCATAACCTTGCTGCTTCTTTCCTGTTTTGACCATTCACGGGGTGTGAGGCTCGACGAAGTCACGTCCACAAAAACATACTTTATACAAAAGCCATGCTTTGGGTCAACAAATGATCATAGAAATGATCACCAAGATAGACGATCAAATAAACGATCCTATCACAAATAATCAACACAATGATCATTTACAGCAACACTCAGCATGTCACATTACCAAATTGGGAATATATCGCTGATAACATTCAACTACATAACCTCTGAGCTCGTACGTCTCAGAGAAGGGTGTTAAGCTAAAAGAATAAATTCTCCGCCACCAACAGAAATATATTTGAAAGAAATCTGCTTTATATCTCAATTTGTAATGTCAGACATACAATCCATACAAGTCTGTTCCGGGCTCGAACAGAACCGAAGGCACTTCTTACGAAGCCCTTGCAATCCGGGTATTCACAATCCCGATCGAATTTCCCATCACTTAAGGAAATCTCTATACCAGGAGCTACCCAGTGCAGAGACAATCGATAGGTCATCCTATCGCTTTTGCAAATACTCGGTCTTCAACACCGGTCATCAAATGCAATTCATAACGACGTATCACATATTCGGAATGGGTTATACGACCCCATGGTCCTTTCCCGGTTAACCCGAATAGTGAGCGCTTATTCAAAAATAAGTGTGGCATTCAAATTCAAACAAATCACATCAAATACCCATTCAAAGGGAAATATTGATAGTCGGTTATTGAACTATCAATGGATATGCACACATCACCAGATTCCAAATAATTTTTCCAATTATTTATTTCACAAAATATCTTTACAAGATATATAATTTCACATTTCAAAAATAAATCAATATTTATTTTTAAACAAATTCCACTTCCTTTTATAAATTCCATAGTGAATTTATATTTCAAAATATCTATGAATATTCGATTTCAATTATTCATTTCAATTTATCTTCAAAAAGATAAATTCTCTAATATTCACTTTATATTGGAAAAACATTTCCATACTTATTTATTCATAAGTAATTCACAAATTTTATTTATTTTCTACACTTGGAAAATATTCAAATATACTCAAATCGAAATTTAGTATATATTTCATTCTTTAAGGAAATCATTCACTTAAACGTATTTATTTGGGCCAAAACGAATGTTGCGTAAAACATCGTTACGACAACCCAAAATCACTAGTATAGGGATTCGAAATTAAAATAGATATATAAATTCCAATACTATACAAAACATTTCCTTTCGGAAATCATTTACTATAACAACAGTGTTATAGTCCACCATTTCCTTTTATTTCTCGAAAACGTCTATTTCAACAATAAATGTTGAAATCTATGGTTTCGAATCTCAACACATTTTAAAACATCGTTAGATCGTTTTAATTCTATTTAAAACATCACATTCAAAACAATTTCTTTAACATATTATTCACTATTCAAAAACGTGAATATACTATGTTAACAAATTCCATCCTTTTATTCATTTTATTTCAAAGGATTATTCACAGTTAAAAATGTGAATATAACTCCATTAATAGGTTACAACAATTTACTTATCAAAATAAGTCATTGCGAATTTATAAAACAACGTTTATAAATTCTATTTCTATTTATTTTATAACAACTTCCTTTATAAATCTCCTTTATTAGCCTATTCGATTTATATCTCAATTATGAACTAAAAGTCCATATTATAAGTTAAATGCTTATAAAACGATTATTTTACAAAATTGTTTCTTTGAACTTCATAATTATAAATCTTATAACTTACAAGATTCAATTATTCATCCAAATATATTCTTTGATAATTTCACAAAATTTATAAATCTTACTATTTATAAATTTCATTTATAACTTCACCATTTATAATTTTATAAATTTCATTCATTTCTGAAATTCATTCACAATTCATTCTAACACTTATAAAAACTCGTTTTATAATGTCAATATTTCAATTTATAAATATCCATTTATAAATCTCTTAATATAAATCAATTTATATTATTCTTTAAAACGTCTTCAAATTCCTTTATAATTTCACCATTTTGATTTATAAAATAATCAAATTTTATAAATCCTATATTTTAACTTTTTATAATAATTCAAAAATCCAATTTAAACTATTTTATAAAATCATTAACCCTTATTGCTCAAAAATCAGCTTTTAACTATATTTCTCAAAAATCATAATTTTTATAACATTAAAAATTATACGTTTATTTATTTAAAATGGATAAATTCCCAAAAATATTTTATAAACGTATACTTTCAAAAATCACTTTTAAATCCTTTTAAAATTCCAAATTTGGTCCAATGATGTTACATACCAAATAGTCAATAACGACAACAACGATATCATATATCGATATGAAAATCCATCAAATATCAAAATATCTGAAATCAAATAAATACTGTTGAGGAATCGAGTTGGATCCCTCCAACCTGTTTTTCTGCATCCACAAACATTAGCACAATACCAATTTCGCTCCAGTACGAAATTATCGCGGTATATGGGATTAATAATATTATCCGCTTAATAGACGGCGCAATAGGGTCTCATCCGCTAAACAAAAAATGCGGGAAATCAATAACTCCAATATATACATATGCCAATATATATATATTGCTATTATATATAATACCAATTTCACTGTTTATGAAATATTCGCGGTATATGTTTTTAATAAATAACATCCGCTTACTAACGGCGCATAATGTCTATTTTAACAATCAATAGATATCAATCATCATTCAAACATGCATTCAAATATTTTAAATCTTACTATTTAAAATAAAATCGAAACTGATTCGATTGAGTGAGAAGTTCTCACCTTAATTTCAATTTTGTTTTAGCGATTTATTTCGAATAAAATTAAACGGACGTTTAATTTTACCCAAAATTCTCACTAACTCAAAACGACTCCAATCCAATTCCATCGCGTAGTGCTCGTCCATACGATTCCAACGCAACTAGTTTCGCGCGTTTTCGACCTCGTATGAAAAAGTTATGATTATTTGAAGTTTAAACACGATTTTAACTATAATTTACAACATAAATTTTAATATTTAAACCTACACTAATCCCCAGCCGTTTGATCTTGCTTCCACTGCATCGCGACCCTTCACTGCGTCTTCCCACACGCGTATCCCCCCCCCCCCAGTAAACAAAATCACGTAACCAACCCATATCTCAATGATTAGGGTTTAATTATGCGATCCCCACGACCAACTAGGAGATGATCAGACTTCGCCACTTCGATGAGCGCCTCCAACTCCATGCTCGGCCCAAACCACCTGAAGCTCGGTCGAGCCTCCTGCCTCGAATTTCGTGCGCAACGCACGGCGAATGCGGCCCCCTATCGACAAATATATAGCTCCTTACACGATCTTGACCGTTGATCTCCAAGATCTCATTATGCTCTTCGATTCTCTAGTTGATAGTTTGTTGAATCGTTTGAAGGATTGAAAGATAACTGAAGGAGAAAGTTGGAGTTTTTCGGCCGTTCATGGGGGTGCTGGCGGCTACACGTTGAAATTAGGGTTTAGATTTTTTATTTTTTATTTTTTTAGAGTGAAGGGCTATTTATAAGGAACCGACGAAACACTATTCATTCCGGAAATTCCGAACTCCGATTCACGCGCCGTAACCAGCGTTTCTAGGGTTTACCCCACGTTCCGGACACAATGGAACAGGTTTCGAAAGCTAATTCGGACATCTGTGCGAGTTATGGCAATAAACGTTCAATTTAAATTAAACCGATTTAAGCGATTTTCTAGGCGTTTTAATTTGTACCGGACAAACGGTAAATCCAATTGACTTGAAATTTGAAACCTTACAATAATATCACATTACGGATCCGATGAAACTGGTTTCGTCGAAATCCGAGACTTTTTGAAAAATGGCTATTTTAACTCGCCAAATTAAAATTAAAAATAATTCGATGCGTTTCGAGCTGCCACGATCAAAGGATAGCTCCGATTGACACGAAAATTGAAATCCGGTAATAACTAACTATTACGGATCCAATGGAACTGGTTTCGTTCAATTCTGAGACTGTTCAAAAATTGACTATTTTCACTAGTCGATTTAAATATTAAAATATTCAATTTTCACAAATTAACTCTTAATTCGATTTTAAAAGTTCTAAAATATCGTTCTAACTTCAATATGATAAAATAAAATTTTACAAATCATTTTCAATCATATTTAACTCAATTTTCAATTATTTCCATAATTTAACAGATTAAATTATTGATTTAATTATCCAATTAAATCCAATTATTCAAAATAAAATTTATTTGACTTATAAATTTCACTTATTAATATTTAAAATTAATTAAATATTCGAATTGTAATTATTAAAAATCCTGGGTCGTTACAATCTTCCTCCCTTAAAAGAATTTCGTCCTCGAAATTATTAAGTAAGAAAAGTTACAGAATTTATTAACTTTCCAAAAATTCATAGTTAAACTTCTTACAATAACTTACTAAGTTTTCAAATCATACTTAGTTATCTTTTCAAAAACAATTACTATTGTTTAACTTTCAACTTCAAAAATCAAAGTTAAAGTTTTCAAAATTTTCCAATTTTCTCAAATTTTTTCTAACGCCTTAAATTTTCGGAAAAATTCGCCATAGTCTCCTTTGCGCGGCTCAATCCGAAAAAAAAATGACAGTATATATATCACAAATATACATCTCATCAAGTAATGAGGCATCCCGAAGGGAAAAAAGTATAAAAGTACGGTATGTAATCCGAGATATGTACCTTATATTTTATTAGCAAGCATATACGGCTAATATAGCGCGAAAGCGAGCTCCAAATGCGAAGCAAACGCGATCCGCACCTACTAATCACTCAACAAACAACATGAGAACATGCATATAGATAATAGTATCAATATACAACATATAGCAACATAATAACTATATATGTCAACATAGCAAATGCAACTAAACAACAAATGCAATATATATTCAACCATCAACCAACTATCATCCATAACCAATAAATATTCATTCATATTCTCATTAATATTCAATGAAATGGTTTTCAATTTAAATCACATTTGATTCATTAACAGTGGATGTTCTTACTAACATTCATTCTCAATTAGTTTATATTCACTAATTCATATTCAAGTTGGTTCACTTCCAATTCAAATTCAATTCTATTTAAGATTCATTTAACTTCCAATTGAATTTTCAATTACTTTAACTTTCAAATTCATTAATACTTAATGAATTATATACAATCAACTAACAATCATATAACAACCAATGTATATCAATCTCAACCAAATTACTTTACTTATATTCATTCAATTTAGTTTCAACACCATCACTTTCAATTGGTTTAATTAAATTGATTTTCATTCTATTATTCAACTTCCAATAACATTAGATTTTAATGAATTAACACTTACATTCATTATTCCATATCAACTTAATTTACATTCAATTGATTAATATTCAATCCATTCATTCAATTCAATTACAAAAATTGAATTTCATTTATATAAATCAAGTTCATATCTATCACTTAACTTTATTAATTTACTTTGATACCAATATCAACTTCATCCAACAACTCTTAAGTTATATTTCAATTAACTTTAAATTCATTTTTATTTATAACTCATATTCATAAATATATTCATATAGTTTCACTTCTTATATATATAAGTTTATTTCACAATTGTAATCACTTTAATTATAATTTCAATTCTTATAATTCATTTGCTTATACAATTATTTTTTTTTATTTAGATTATTCAAACAACTAAACAATCAACCTAAAAACATTTTAATAATTCTGAAAAAATTATTTCTTTATATAAAAAATATAATCAAGGTAAAATTATTTCATTTACCCAATTTAAAACAATATTGTGTCGAATTGTTCTATTCAAGTGTTTAGAAACCCCTTCGATTCAGTTTCGAGGCTGCGCCGACGAAAGTTCATATACCACTCAATAAACCAATCATCACAATATAAACAATTTTATATTCACTAACAAATACGCTCTCATAGCTATTATTACTCTCAAACTCATTCTAGAGTACTACTGACTCTATCTCTAATGAATAATACCCAACAGAACCATGGTTGTCGCTTAACCATAAGCTCGGATACCAAATGTAACGAGACGAGCCGGTGGTCACAACCGGTAGGCTTTTCAACCATCCCAGCCCCACCGTGGCTTACACTGATATCCCAAACTTGCTTTTACGGCCAGCCTCTCGACTGTCTCAGGTTACACCTAACCAACCCCCTAAAAGAGGACGTGTGGGGGTAAGAGTCTCCCGTTCGCCACCTAACCGCGAAGCGAGAACCCCCCATCACATAGCCCAAAGCTTAGCAAGACTGGTGTGAGAACTAAAACAGTTTATTTTTCTTTTAAAATCAAAGTAGAAGAATATTTTTAAAGTCAATTCGCAATGCTTTTAAAAATGAGACTACCATAAGACATCCCGCCACACGCACAATGCAAACGCAGACTTGGAGGAGATTTCTCCTTATGATAGTCAAAGATGCTTGATACGCATTTAAAAGAATATTTTAATATTATTGCTAGTGCATAGTGTAGGAAAAATTCATTTCGAAAGTAGAATATAAATCTTAGCCAACATAGACATTTCGAACTATGCCTACTATAGCTACCATCCAAACAGTGGTGACCACCATAAGTAAATGGCAGGTCCTACAACTAATACCGTACAAGTTTCGTATTGGGAATTGGATTTCCAACGAATGATCAGGCCAAGGAACTTCCCATTGCCACATGAGAATGCCTCTGGATGGACATCCCCGAGAACCAAACCGGATCTCTACCAACACAAGGCCGGGTTACCCCTAACTGAGTAACAACTGACCGAATATGCCATCCCCCGGTCCTTTGGGACCTTTCACCGAGCACTCGCAATCAATTCACACAATCATAACAAAGTGTTTTCAACATGAGTAAGTATCTGGGCTCCATACCATGATACCACCTTTTTTCAGAAGGAAATGCACATATCCTAAAGGGCGCTACCCCCCATAACCTTGCTGCTTCTTTCCTGTTTTGACCATTCACGGGGTGTGAGGCTCGACGAAGTCACGTCCACAAAAACATACTTTATACAAAAGCCATGCTTTGGGTCAACAAATGATCATAGAAATGATCACCAAGATAGACGATCAAATAAACGATCCTATCACAAATAATCAACACAATGATCATTTACAGCAACACTCAGCATGTCACATTACCAAATTGGGAATATATCGCTGATAACATTCAACTACATAACCTCTGAGCTCGTACGTCTCAGAGAAGGGTGTTAAGCTAAAAGAATAAATTCTCCGCCACCAACAGAAATATATTTGAAAGAAATCTGCTTTATATCTCAATTTGTAATGTCAGACATACAATCCATACAAGTCTGTTCCGGGCTCGAACAGAACCGAAGGCACTTCTTACGAAGCCCTTGCAATCCGGGTATTCACAATCCCGATCGAATTTCCCATCACTTAAGGAAATCTCTATACCAGGAGCTACCCAGTGCAGAGACAATCGATAGGTCATCCTATCGCTTTTGCAAATACTCGGTCTTCAACACCGGTCATCAAATGCAATTCATAACGACGTATCACATATTCGGAATGGGTTATACGACCCCATGGTCCTTTCCCGGTTAACCCGAATAGTGAGCGCTTATTCAAAAATAAGTGTGGCATTCAAATTCAAACAAATCACATCAAATACCCATTCAAAGGGAAATATTGATAGTCGGTTATTGAACTATCAATGGATATGCACACATCACCAGATTCCAAATAATTTTTCCAATTATTTATTTCACAAAATATCTTTACAAGATATATAATTTCACATTTCAAAAATAAATCAATATTTATTTTTAAACAAATTCCACTTCCTTTTATAAATTCCATAGTGAATTTATATTCCAAAATATCTATGAATATTCGATTTCAATTATTCATTTCAATTTATCTTCAAAAAGATAAATTCTCTAATATTCACTTTATATTGGAAAAACATTTCCATACTTATTTATTCATAAGTAATTCACAAATTTTATTTATTTTCTACACTTGGAAAATATTCAAATATACTCAAATCGAAATTTAGTATATATTTCATTCTTTAAGGAAATCATTCACTTAAACGTATTTATTTGGGCCAAAACGAATGTTGCGTAAAACATCGTTACGACAACCCAAAATCACTAGTATAGGGATTCGAAATTAAAATAGATATATAAATCCCAATACTATACAAAACATTTCCTTTCGGAAATCATTTACTATAACAACAGTGTTATAGTCCACCATTTCCTTTTATTTCTCGAAAATGTCTATTTCAACAATAAATGTTGAACTCTATGGTTTCAAATCTCAACACATTTTAAAACATCATTAGATCGTTTTAATTCTATTTAAAACATCACATTCAAAACAATTTCTTTAACATATTATTCACTATTCAAAAACGTGAATATACTATGTTAACAAATTCCATCCTTTTATTCATTTTATTTCAAAGGATTATTCACAGTTAAAAATGTGAATATAACTCCATTAATAGGTTACAACAATTTACTTATCAAAATAAGTCATTGCGAATTTATAAAACAACGTTTATAAATTCTATTTCTATTTATTTTATAACAACTTCCTTTATAAATCTCCTTTATTAGCCTATTCGATTTATATCTCAATTATGAACTAAAAGTCCATATTATAAGTTAAATGCTTATAAAATGATTATTTTACAAAATTGTTTCTTTGAACTTCATAATTATAAATCTTATAACTTATAAGATTCAATTATTCATCCAAATATATTCCTTGATAATTTCACAAAATTTATAAATCTTACTATTTATAAATTTCATTTATAACTTCACCATTTATAATTTTATAAATTTCATTCATTTCTGAAATTCATTCACAATTCATTCTAACACTTATAAAAACTCGTTTTATAATGTCAATATTTCAATTTATAAATATCCATTTATAAATCTCTTAATATAAATCAATTTATATTATTCTTTAAAACGTCTTCAAATTCCTTTATAATTTCACCATTTTGATTTATAAAATAATCAAATTTTATAAATCCTATATTTTAACTTTTTATAGTAATTCAAAAATCCAATTTAAACTATTTTATAAAATCATTAACCCTTATTGCTCAAAAATCAGCTTTTAACTATATTTCTCAAAAATCATAATTTTTATAACATTAAAAATTATACGTTTATTTATTTAAAATGGATAAATTCCCAAAAATATTTTATAAACGTATACTTTCAAAAATCACTTTTAAATCCTTTTAAATTCCAAATTTGGTCCAATGATGTTACATACCAAATAGTCAATCACGACAACAACGATATCATATATCGATATGAAAATCCATCAAATATCAAAATATCTGAAATCAAATAAATACTGTTGAGGAATCCAGTTGGATCCCTCCAACCTGTTTTCCTGCATCC
Source organism: Allium cepa (assembly GCA_030765085.1). Taxonomy (NCBI): domain Eukaryota; kingdom Viridiplantae; phylum Streptophyta; class Magnoliopsida; order Asparagales; family Amaryllidaceae; genus Allium; species Allium cepa. The sequence continues at coordinate 756,975,440 of CM060937.1, read as the reverse complement.
ACAAACATTAGCACAATACCAATTTCGCTCCAGTACGAAATTATCGCGGTATATGGGATTAATAATATTATCCGCTTAATAGACGGCGCAATAGGGTCTCATCCGCTAAACAAAAAATGCGGGAAATCAATAACTCCAATATATACATATGCCAATATATATATATTGCTATTATATATAATACCAATTTCACTGTTTATGAAATATTCGCGGTATATGTTTTTAATAAATAACATCCGCTTACTAACGGCGCATAATGTCTATTTTAACAATCAATAGATATCAATCATCATTCAAACATGCATTCAAATATTTTAAATCTTACTATTTAAAATAAAATCGAAACTGATTCGATTGAGTGAGAAGTTCTCACCTTAATTTCAATTTTGTTTTAGCGATTTATTTCGAATAAAATTAACGGACGTTTAATTTTATCCAAAATTCTCACTAACTCCAAACGACTCCAATCCAATTCCATCGCGTAGTTCTCGTCCATACGATTCCAATGCAACTGGTTTCGCGCGTTTTCGACCTCGTATGAAAAAGTTATGATTATTTGAAGTTTAAACACGATTTTAACTATAATTTACAACATAAATTTTAATATTTAAACCTACACTAATCCCCAGCCGTTTGATCTTGCTTCCACTGCATCGCGACCCTTCACTGCGTCTTCCCACACGCATATCCCCCCCAGTAAACAAAATCACGTAACCAACCCATATCTCAATGATTAGGGTTTAATTATGCGATCCCCACGACCAACTAGGAGATGATCAAACTTCGCCACTTCGATGAGCGCCTCCAACTCCATGCTCGGCCCAAACCACCTGAAGCTCGGTCGAGCCTCCTGCCTCGAATTTCGTGTGCAACGCACGGCGAACGCGGCCCCCTATCGACAAATATATAGCTCCTTACACGATCTTGACCGTTGATCTCCAAGATCTCGTTATGCTCTTCGATTCTCTAGTTGATAGTTTGTTGAATCGTTTGAAGGATTGAAAGATAACTGAAGGAGAAAGTTGGAGTTTTTCGGCCGTTCATGGGGGTGCTGGCGGCTACACGTTGAAATTAGGGTTTAGATTTTTTATTTTTTATTTTTTTAGAGTGAAGGGCTATTTATAAGGAACCGACGAAACACTATTCATTCCGGAAATTCCGAACTCCGATTCACGCGCCGTAACCAGCATTTCTGGGGTTTACCCCGCGTTCCGGACACAATGGAACAGGTTTCGAAAGCTAATTCGGACATCTGTGCGAGTTATGGCAGTAAACGTTCAATTTAAATTAAACCGATTTAAGCGATTTTCTAGGCGTTTTAATTTGTACCGGACAAACGGTAAATCCAATTGACTTGAAATTTGAAACCTTACAATAATATCACATTACGGATCCGATGAAACTGGTTTCGTCGAAATCCGAGACTTTTTGAAAAATGGCTATTTTAACTCGCCAAATTAAAATTAAAAATAATTCGATGCGTTTCGAGCTACCACGATCAAACGATAGCTCCGATTGACACGAAAATTGAAATCCGGTAATAACTAACTATTACGGATCCAATGGAACTAGTTTCGTTCAATTCTGAGACTGTTCAAAAATTGACTATTTTCACTAGCCGATTTAAATATTAAAATATTCAATTTTCACAAATTAACTCTTAATTCGATTTTAAAAGTTCTAAAATATCGTTCTAACTTCAATATGATAAAATAAAATTTAACAAATCATTTTCAATCATATTTAACTCAATTTTCAATTATTTCCATAATTTAACAGATTAAATTATTGATTTAATTATCCAATTAAATCCAATTATTCAAAATAAAATTTATTTGACTTATAAATTTCACTTATTAATATTTAAAATTAATTAAATATTCAAATTGTAATTATTAAAAATCCTGGGTCGTTACATGATTTTTATGCAGGAGTTATGAAGTGGCAATGTCTGTTGAAGGAGTAATTTTCTATGACAGGGTGCTTATTTGAAATGAATGTGGGCTGAAGGCAGTGGAGTGGTGGTTCAGGGATGTATGTTGTATGGAAGATGGTAGGAACTTGATAGTAATGTTGTTGTATGGCAGAATGTTGCAAGGATGGTAGGCTGATGGTAAGTGCAAGATGATGTGAAGACTTGTTGCTCTGAATTGAGAAGTTTGGATGGAGTTGTAGTGGTGACAGCAAGTTGGATGTTTGTTGTGATATATAGAGAACGTTTGTAGCAGTAAACTTGGTGTATAGAGGAGAGAGAGTTTGATGTGTAGTAAACAGTGAATAATGCAAGTTTTCTGCGATTTGAGATGAAGTAAGTAAGGTGGAGCAGTAAACAGGTGGTGAAACAGTTATGTGCAGGCTACTAGTAGTGGTCAAGGGGGTGAATGTTTAGAAATGTGGAGGAGATTGTGTGAGGTGACAGCAGCAAGGTGATGTGATGTTGTAGGTTGCAATGGTGGCTGGTATGGTTGTGTAGTTGCAAATTCAGGTGTTAGAGGGGACGTAAGAAAAGCATGGGGTTTAACTTAAGTTTGTGCGAGGTAGGACGCAGGATTGTTCTGGGTTTTTATTAGATGTTAACTGAGTAAGGATACATTAATTATGATAAACTACTTAAGTGGTAGATTTCGTATTTAATGTTTTGTTAATTTTAGGTTGCGAAGTATTTAAGTTGTGAAAAAAAAAATTAAAAAAAAATAGCTAAATTAATTAGATAATTAAATGGTTTAAGTTAAAAGATTAAATGTTTTGAGTATTACTTAAACTTAAAGCTTTTAAGTTATTTTGATTCTTAGGTTATTAGGTAAGGTTATAAAGTGATAATTAAGAAGATGAATTAAGATAGATGATTTATCATTTAAATTCGTTAATAATTAAAGATTTACTTTTAAATAATTAAGAATTAGTTATTGATCAATAAAATAGAAATTAAAGAGTGATGATTGTTAACAAAAGAATAATTAATTGTTGTGACTAATTATTGGTTCAGGGATAATTAATCAGTGTAATTAACCAACAAAATCAGTTAAGCAATGGTATAATTACTTGATGGAAGTAATTTAAAGGTAAAGTACTTAAGGAAAGTAATTAAGAATTAATTACTTAGTGTAAAGAATTATTATGAATAATACTTAATGAAGTAATTAAAGGAATTAATTACTCAATATGATTAATTGGATGTGGTTAATTTTGGTTAATTAATTCAGTTTAATTAATTAAAGTTAATCATTTGATGTTGGGATAGGTATAATTACTTAAGGTAATTAAATGTGGTGTAATTTCTTAGTGAAGAAATTAGTTGCCAGATGTAATTAAATAAAAGGAAATTATTTAATGGGAAGTAATTAGAGGATCATTAATTAATGTAATTAATGAAAGTGATCAATCTTGCTTATAAATGATTGAATGATGATAAGTGCTTTGGATTGGTTGATATCTCTGATAAGGATTGCTTTGTGATATGATATGTTGAATGGATGGTGATGATGTAATTATCTATCAATTGTGAATTGCTGAGTAGTATTTAATTGAGTAACTTGAATTCAGATGAAATTGAATCCGAAGAGACCGGAGTCGGGTATTAATAAATACCCGAAACCACTTTGATTCTTTATTGATATGTGAAATCAACAGGCTAGTATGGAATGATTTAAATGAATTTGACTGTAAATCCAAGTTCTGGTACTTAGATATTGATGTGTGATATCAGTGATGTCTAACAAATTGTGTACTTGTAAGTTGATACAAGTACCCGGGTTTATATAAATTGTATGCTTTTGTCATTCATGATTAGATGGGTTTACTCACGCTGGTTTCCAGCCTGACCCGGGTGTTACTTTGATGTAATGCTCGGGTCAAACCGAGTATTACAGATTTTCAGGAAAGGACATTCTGGAGTTCAGGAGGCGAGCTGGATGGCAGGAACGTATGGAGAGTTTCCACTATGATATTGCATATATCTGAGATATGTTAAATTGTATCTATCCGATGTTGTATAAAAAAATTTGTAACTCTGATATATCGATGTAAATTGATAGATACAGTTTTCTTGATATAACTATTATTAATATTATATTTTATCCGCTGTGAATGTGAGTTTGTGTGTTTCTTTCTGTTCTTCTTCTTTCTCTTTTTTTATTTTCACTAACTATCTGGAAATTTTGGGATCGGAATTTCCGGGTCGTTACAATTTGCGTCAACAGCGTTGGCTCGAATTCCTTGCATCTTATGATCTTGATATTCTTTATACTCCCGGAAAGGGAAATCGAGTTGCCGATGCTCTTAGTCGCAAGCAACAAGCGTTTGTTTCCATGATGATAACCGAATGGAATGATCTCGAGGTTTTATCCACTTGTGAAATTCGAGATCGTGTTTCCGATTTATGTTCATCTCTTGTTTTATGTGGCCTTGAGGCTCATCCTTCTCTTTTAGACCGCATTCTTGAAGCTCAAAGGCTAGATCCCGAATTGGCTCTTCTTGGCCAAAATCTCAAGGATAAAATTGATATTGAAGGTTTGAAAGACTTTGATGTTGATTCTCGTGGCGGCATTCGAAAATTTGGTAGACTTATCGTACCAAATATTATTGATCTTCGTAAAGATATTTTAGAAGATTCACATCGTTCTAAATTCACCATTCACCCCAGTAGTAGTAAAATTGTACGCGGATATGAAGCGACTTTATTATTGGGAGGGGATGAAATCTGATATTGCTAACTTTGTTAAGTGTTGTTTACTAGTGGATTTTGGAAGAGTCTTCGAAAAGCTTTAGGAACGAAGCTTAATTTTAGCACCGCTTATCACCCCCGGTCCGATGGACAAACTGAGCATGTGAATCAAACTCTTGAAGATCTTCTTCGTGCATGTGTTCTTGATTTTGGTGGAAGTTGGGAAGATCATATTTCCCTTGTTGAATTTTCCTATAACAATAGCTTCCAATCTAGTATTGGTATGGCACCATTTGAGGCACTCTATGGGAGGCCATGCCGATCCCCTTCTTGTTGGCTTGAGGCCGGTGAGAAGCTGGTTTTAGGTCCAGATTTTATTCGTGATTCGATAGAAAAGATTGACCTTATTCGTCATAGGATGAAAGAAGCCCAGAGTAGAAAAAAATCCTATGCCGATAACCGGAGAAGGAAGTTAGAATTTTCTATGGGAGATTCTGTTTTTATTCGTGTTTCACCTATGAAAGGTGTTGCACGTTTCAATCGATCGGGAAAGTTAGCGCCTCGATATATTAGGCCATTTCCTATCACCAAACGTATTGGTTCCATGGCTTATCGCCTTTCATTACCAGTTCAGTTTTCTTCCATGCATGACGTGTTTCATGTTTCTCAATTACGGAAATGCCTTCGAGATTCGATTCTATTCTTGAGCCTGGTGTTGTGGAAGAAATTGAAGTTTCGCCTAATTTAACTTATGAGCAGCATCCTATTCGAATTATTGCTTTGGAAGTCAAACGACTTCGAAATAATGATGTCCTGCTTGTTAAAGTTCAATGGTCCTCAAATCCTAAAGATTGTTCTTGGGAATCTAGAGAATTCATCGAGCGTACACATCCGGACTTACTTACTAATGCTCTTTGAGGTGAACTTCTTATTTCAAATTTCTACTGTTTTAATATGCTTTTATGGTTGTTACTTTTTATTTCCATCTTACATATTGCGAGGACGCAATTTCTTTAAGGAGGGGAGTCTGTAACAACCCGCATATTTATCGATTTTATATTTAAATATTTTATCGTTGGTCGGATTTTAGCCCGAAAAGCTACTTTTTGCATACATTCAAATTAGGACTCGAGACCACTTCCATTGAGTTCAAAATGGAATTTGCAATCTTTTTAAGTATAAACTTTGATATGTTTGGAGTTGATGGAATTTCACTACTTTTTTGCTTAGGACTTTGGGTTGGACTTTAGCCTATTAGACCAAACCTCCACTCCCTCTTCTCTTCATAATTTCCTAACAACATAAGCTTCATCAAAAATGGTGAGTGGAATGGGAAATTAAAATTCCAAGCCAAAGTTCTCTTGCTAATCCATAATTCAACTCCAAATTCAAAGAGAAGACATTGGATTCAAGCTTCTTGTGTTGAGATTGAAGTGGGATTGATCCTTGCTTTGCTTTAAGCTTCATTTTCATTGATTTTTAGTGCAAAGGTGAGATTTTTATCTCACATTCTTGTCTATAACTATCTTGGATTATTGGGAATGAATTCCTATCACTTTAGCATGTACATTTGCATTTGATTTAGATCGAATTGGTGAAAAACTCCAATTTTTAGTGCTTTTGACAAATTCTGGGCGCTAGGTCGTTCTGCCCGTGTCTAACTCGCTCTGCTTGGAAAAGTCTCTGCCTTGGCTAGCTTGTAGGTCGTAGGTCGTAGGTCGCTGGCCCTAGGTCATTGGTCACTGATCTTAGGTCGTTTGACTTGTTTTATGTTAAGTCGCATGACCCTATTGCCATATAAGGTCGCAACCACTAGGTCGCTTCACCATAAGGCCTAGGTTGTTCGCCCTTAGGTTGTAGCATGGTTAGGTCGCTGGACCATTCACCACTTTAGGTCGCTACCGAATTAGGTCGTTGACCATGTTAGGTCGCTCGGCCTAGTTAAGACGATGGGTTGTGTGCCACTTGGGTCGATAGGTCGTAGGTCGCGTATTCCTTGGGTCGCGTACCCCTTAGGTCGCGAACCCCTATGTCGCTCGACCTTGCTGCTTAGCCCGACCTCGTTAGGTCATTCTCTCCCTTTAGCTCGTTGTACCATGAACTCACTTCCATTAGGTCGCATGACCTCGTTTCCACTAGGTCGCTCGACCTGTCTTACCTTAGGTCGGTTGACCTGAAGGTCATTCCATTGCATCTTTAGCACGGCCGTGTTAGGTCGCGCCATCTTGGTCGCGCATATGTCTTGTGTTGAATTTTTTTATGTCACTGGGTACTTCCACTTTGATGGATTTGGAACTGATTTCCTTGGGTTTTAGTTACGTCTTCGAACGTGAATTTTTGTGACTTGTTGTTTCTCCAACCAATTTTGTGATTTGTCACTTTAAATATATAAAGGTTTCAATACTAGTAGTAAGTATCAAAACTCTTCCATCAAAATGATTTCAACTCTATTTTATTACAAAGCCCTTTTTCCTAAAACCGTTTTCTAATCTATTAGTATATACAAACCTTTACCTCACCCGTATGAGAAATTGAATTAAACGGCTTAGAAAAACAAGTGGTATGAAACGCTTGCGTTTGCTTCGTTGGTTAATTCTTGGACTTGTTCGATTGAACCTTTTTGTGACAATTTTCTAGTGAAGATCTACAGTTCGTTCGTAAATATTTAAGTTAAGCAAGTGGTTATGGGACATGATGCTAAATTTTTATATTTACCAACTTAGTGTAATTGACACTTCTTTATGATCAATTACGATCATTTTTGTGATTTAGACTAGCAATTGTGCGATGTCTCTTTGTCTACGAGGGAGACTAAACCCCGTTTATGTGATGTTTCTACGTCACATATGTGGGGTAGCACCCCATGGTCTTCGGGCCATTCTTGTGGAGCTTCGGCTCAAAATTAATGGTTGGCTGCATGAGATAGCGTCTCGTTTTGTGATACACGTGTTAGTGAGTTTTCATACTCCCGTTTTGTGATAGGCCTCCGCTTTTTGTGATTTATGGATTTCTTGTGTAGACTTCTAGAATTTTGTGCTTCACCAATTTTCATGATTTTCATTGATATGATTTATCAATTTTTGTGCATTGGTGAATTTGTGTGTCGTTGACTTTTTGTGTATAAAAATTTAAGGAGTATGAAATTCCTTTTTATCTTTGAGAAGATTCTTGTGTTATTGACTCATCTCTTGTTGATGTTCATTTACATACTTATCATAGTATGACATTATGGTTGTTATACGTTTATACCATATTTCTTATTCTATATCATATCATCTGATATTTATAGCTAGACTGGTCCGTTTATTATTTTCTTATGAAGTAATACTCGGGTCAGAATGAGATGTTACAGGTGCTTCTGCTTGACTTCTCATCCAGGATCTTTACCTTGACTTTTGGCTAACTACTTAGATTAGTAGTTTTTGTTGTATACATTTGATATATCGACTCATAGATGTGTTCTTTTGTACAGCACATGTTGCTATTCTTTTGTGTTATTGTAGATCTTTCTGACCACTATTCTGATGTACACTTTCATGTGTTATATTCATATCTTCTTCCGCCTTTGTGATATGGATGTCTGTGACTGATTTGTGTTATGTTTATTTCTATATATATTTTTCGAAGATTTTATATATAGCCACTGTGTAGTAGCTTTGAGTTTGAATCGATATGTCGGATTTCCTCCTTAAATGAAATGCATGTTATACTATCTGACATATCGGTGCTCGCACGAAGAAATTACACGGATGGTCGCTCCTCAACAGTCTTATTCTCTGTGCTAGTCGACAGCATTACACCGTAGTGTTCTTGGCTAGCGTGGGTATAGAGGTGGGGCGTCACACAATACCAGTACCAGGCCTTCGGGTCATTTGTTGGGCGCCAAAATTAAGTTGACGGTACTTGGTAGGCTTCGGCCATTTGTTGATGCACGTGCGGCGTAGCTAAAACTCGCCATTTGTTGGGATTGATCCACCTTTTATGTTGATTTTCTAGATTATCTTAATTGATTTCAAGATATTTGTTGTTTACAATTATCTGTAGGCAATTGGATATTTATTGATATGAGTTCTGATTATCGCTTTTGATAATCGGATATTTGTTGTTTCTGATTATCGTTTTCGATAATCGGATATTTGTTGATTCTAATTATCGTTTTTGATAATCGGATATTTGTTGTTTCTAATTATCGCTTTTGATAATCGGATATTTGTTGTTTCTGATTATCGCTTGTGATAATTAGATAATTGAGATTTGATTATCGTTTGTGATAATTAAATATTTGTCGATTTGAGATTTGATTATCGTTTTTGATAATTAATTTTTTTTTGATTTGAGATTTGATTATCGTTTTTGATAATTAAATAATTGTTGATTTGAAATTTGATTATCATTTGTGATAATATTTGTCGATTTGAGATTTGATTATCATTTATGATAATTAAATATTTGTTGATTTGAGATTTGATTATCGTTTTTGATAATTAGGTATTTGTTGATTTGAGAATTCTAGTTATCGTTTTTGATAATTGGATATTTGCTAATTTTGCTGTTTTCTAATTATCGTATCGATAATAAGATATTGCTGTTTTGTGATTTCTGCATTCTAGTTATCTAATTGATAATTGAATATTGTTGATAATTGCATTTATTCAGTTTGGTTGTTTTCTGATTATCTGTCTGATAATTTGATTTTGTTGAGAATTTGTGAATTTCTTTTATGAAATTAAAAGATTTCTTTGGCATTTGAATTCTCGACTTTTATTTTTCTAGCTTAACCAGTTATGTTAGAAAAATAATTGTTATTGACGACCTTAATTATGAAAATTACGGGGACGCAATTTCTATAAGGAGGGGAGTCTGTAACAACCCTGGGATTTTTGTAACAATAAATTATCGTCAAATGACGATTTAATTTGGTTGCTAATTGCTTTTGGCATTTAACCAATTGAAATTCGTTTAAAAATTTGTTAAGTGTAGTTTGGGCTTTAAAAATTAATCTCGGCCCACGTTTGATATTGGTACCGTGATAAAGTTATACCTTTCTTCTCTCTCTCGTTTCATTCATTCGTTAAAACCTAGAACAAAGAAAAAGAGAAAAATAAATGGCGGCCTCTTCTTCGTCGTTCAAAAACTAGGGTTCAATTTCGACTTCGCTCGTCTTCGTTGATGACGATCATGAATGCTCGATTACAGCTCGATTTCCTTACTTTTGAGATGCTCGCCTCTGAGATGCTTTCGGCCGCTTCTATTTTGGTCGAGTTCATAAAAAAAGGTGAGTTATCTTTCCCTCACTCACATCTAATTTGAATTTCAGAGATTTTATGAATTGGGGTTTTATTTAAGGTTCGAATCCCTTTGATGTCGTTCGTATATATGTATATGTTGAATTTGTCTTCGGCCTTTTGATTATTTTATGAAAATGAGTTATCTGACTTTTTAAATTCATATACTTTCATCACTTGATTTGCTCGGCCATTCAACCGTGTTTCGTGTTGATGTTTCTGGCATGGTACGATTTTGTTTAACTAGGGCTTGGTATTTTTGGGTCTGTTTGACCTTCTTTAATTGCGTTCGTGTATATTTGTTTGGATTTTGTTGATGTTGATTTTTCTCCTTGTTCCCTTTGGTTCCAGTCAGTGGTTCATGGCTTTGACTTCGGTCGCTTTGATATGTGGAAATATTTGAATTTGAAATTTAACTAGTCTTCAGCTGTAACGTGAATTTTGTCGTCTGCTTCATTTTGTGTATCACCTGACTTCGACATCCTTGGTCATTTGATTACTTACGGCCTCGACTTTGTTATACACTGCATATATTTTCTGATACCAATATACTTGGTCCAACTAGTATTGTCACTTGTATTAGCCATTAATCTTTGGTGCAGTTTGTCTTGCATTTCTTGTATTGGCTAGTTTCACAGTTGCAGGTCTCATACCACTTGAGTATGCAGATATGTATGTCTGTGTTATAGTTTTAGCATTGGCCTTGAATTTCATTTTGTTTTCAATTTGAATCTCATGTGCTTGCAGTATCTCTGGTTTTAATTGCGCTTGCACTCCTATGTACATTGTTCTTGTGTAGTTGTATATGTATATTTGTTTGGTTTCATGTGGTCTACTACACACTGTTAGTTTTGAACTTGAACCTCATGCATGCTGTGCATTGCATATCATATTGATTGAGTTGCTGCCATTTACTGTTGGCACTGACTTCATCATGTGTTGCACTATTGTGTTGCACTGTGCAGCCTTATCAACTGCTGCATTTGTTTTGATTGTTGCATCTGAGTTTTTATTGTAGTTTCTTGGTTATAGCTTGCCCTTGTGTCCATGTGGTGGCTGTAGTTTCTTGTTGCAGTTTGCCCTTGAATTCAAGTGTGGTTGCAGTTTCATTTTATATAAAATTTTGCACTTGTTGAAATGTGCAGTCTTGAGTTGTTTGGGAACTTGTTTCTTGAGTTTACTTGAGTTTACTTGAGTATATGCAAAATAGTTGCATTTCGACCTTGCCATGTTGCATAGGTTTTGGTTGCTGTAGTTGTGTTGAGTCAGTGACTTAACCTTTTGCATTTTGTTGTAGTTTGATTTGGGCCTGTTTAATTGCAGTCTACATTTCTGATAGTGGATTTGCACTTGAATCTCTGGCCTGTTGCACTATTAGTTTTGTTTGCAGTTGTGTTGAGCGATGCGCCGGCTTGACCTCTGCTGTTTCTATTTGTTGTGCTATGTAGTAGCCTAAATAGCTGGTGCATACGTTTCTGAAGTTGTACTGGATATGGGTCCACTGTTTTGACTTGAACTTGACTCACTGGTTCGAGTCACTTGTGCATGTCACTATTCATTTTGATTGCACCTGAGTTTCATTTTGATCTGAGTTGGTTCCGTTTGCTTCTGATTCATTGATCTTCTGAGTATTTCATAGGCTGTATTGGCGAGGCAGTACACGTTAACGTGTACTGCAGCCAATCAGTATTGATGTTTTTAAGTGACATTTCAATTGTTTGAATTGATTTGGTTTGATTTAATCATTTTGTTGTTGTCTAATTATCTATTTGATAATTAGATTCTGAGTTTCTAATTATTTATTTAAATAATTAGATTTTGTTGTTAATTGCCAATTAGGCAATTCTGATGTTTTCTAAATTATCTTCATTGATATTCTTTTCACTTATCTTTGTTGATAATTTAAATCTGCTGATTTGTTGTTTAACACTGTTACGTGTTCTATTTACCGTTATCCGATTTCCTTGTTTAAGGATTGGATAGACGAGATTCATTTTGACTATCGTCTAATTGGTATTTATTATTATTGCTTCCGTGCATTAATAACTGAGTTTGAATTAGACTGACCCGTGTATTATTTTCTTTTGAATGTAATACTCGGGTCAAACCAGTTATTACAGGTTGTAGATATCTTGCTTTGGGTTGCTGCTAGAGCTATGAAGTCTTTTCATACTTTTGGAGTAGTCGTTGTCTTAGTATACGATGTTATGTATTCATGTATGTTAATCACGATAACGTACTTGTGTATGTAACTTCCTGAGTCGACAGTTGTAGTTGTATCATATGTATTGTATCACATGTATTGTAACTGACATCAATTATTATATATATGAGACTTTTTGTTTTATCTGTGTTCTGCATTTATTTTATTTGTGTTATTATTATATTTATTGTCCTAAACTATTATGACCCATCGTAGTTCGTTTTATACTGGAATTGGGTATGTCGATGGGAGTAAATAAATAAGAGATGAAAAATAAAAATATATACCACTCCTATCGAGATAACCAATGCTAGTGTAAGGCCTAACTACGGATGGCCGCTCCTATCCAGCCTTATTCTTCGTTATAACAGACAGTATTTTCTTTAATACTCTTTGTTATTGTGAGCATAGAGGTGGGGCGTCACATCCTTTCTTTAAACTCTAACTTCCAATATTTATTAGCATTTTAAAAAAAAATCCTCTATAACTATTCTAAAGAAACAACCGAGGATTGTTGATACCATTATTTTTAGACATTTTCCATACGAGTTTTGTGGATGCATGCTTTTAGTCATGAAATTTTTGCAATTTGGAACTTCAAAATAATTTGACATGTTACTTTGGTAAAAAGATTATGCTGCTAACTAATACTTGAATATTTCTACAAGTTCCAAAAATGTTAATCACCTTTTTAGTGTATGATATTTTTGTTTTGATCTTTACCAAAATCTGCATCATGTCGATTTTTTAAGGAACCAAACCATAATAATGTCACAAAAACACGATTTTTACCCCATAAACACTTGAATTCACTATCTAAATGCCATATAAATCAAAATCGCCATGTAGGAACTCAATCAAACGTTTAGGCCAACCACAATAGCTGCCTTTAACCAAATTTTGAGCACTCTATTACATCAAATGCCAAACAAATATCAAAGTTGAATCATCTCCTTAATAGCATTGAGCCACGACAGCAACTCCTTGAAAAACCCCACCATCTCGTTCATATCCACTTGTTTCTCCTTTATGGCTAAATCTCATGGAACATCCCTTTTGCCATCTCTTCCAAGTTTGAGGAACCACTGAATTGCTCTACGAGTCTAATATACATAAGCATTTTCATTATGTCAATATAATATCCCACTTGTTAAATCCTTGTTAAATACATGAAGTTCCTAAATTTTCATTTTTGTTTTCGCCTTCCTCAAAATCATCATTAAATACATGTAAGTTTACAATTTCAACCTTTGTTTTTTATTGATGCACAATAGCTAATCTAATCATTAGAAATATTTATCGTACTATATGTTTCCAAAATTAAAAAGTTTGAAATCAAAATAGTACCTTTTTACCCTTTTTGGACTACTAATATGTCTTATTCAATTTTATCCTTTTCACTAGTGCGAACCCGTGCTACGCACATGAGTTTTGCTCCAAAATTTCTTCTCAAGTTATTAAAAGAATTTAAATAATTATGAGTACGAAGCATTAAATTATATTCGTAAACTGATATACATCATAACAATTGGATTAAATAGTGCTTTTCAAGTGAACTAGTACAATGAACCATTACATTAGTGGAAATCATTATTATAGCCCAACAAATCTATTCCATTTTACATCATCGGCAATAATAGTTATAATTTCATTGTTCCATTATATTCCATCCCAATAAAATATAGGTTATCGATACTTTAGAAAGTAAACAAGGACTATTCAATATATAGCTATTATTTAAAGCGCATGCAACCAAACATTAGAATAAACCATAAACATCCCTAATTTAACGGATAGAAAAGGGAAAGCTTTGTAGCACATAATATTGAAATGCATAGATCATTCAAAAAAACAACGAATGAAGAAAAATAGAAGAATAACTGCCAAAACGTTAAATCTTTATATTATCATTAAGCTTGTAGTAGTGAAAGTATGTACATGATTCATTATAATGTTCAATCAACAAAAAATCATTACGCGAACCTTTTTGAGTAAATGAAAAGTAATTGCACCAACTCATTAGTTGGTACTTAAAATGCCTTTATGATGTCTTCTTAACTAAATGTTTGTAGAAATTAAAGATGAGAAACATGAATAAAAAAGTTAATAATAGGTTATCTGATAAGAGTATTCTTGTAAACAAAAAACTTATAGGAGTAAATTTATATAAGCAAATTACAACACTTTTTTTCAACAATTAATAATTAACTCACTAAATTAGCATCATGATGAATAGATATATATGATTTCAGTTATCATAGAAACACTTTAAGCTACATAATCTATTTAATCAATTAAATAAAAATCGAAATCGACATGTAAGATTTTTAGTAACTAATCACTCAAAAGAAGGGTACAGTGAGGAATTAGACAAAATATATATGATTAGTACCATGGAACCAAATAAACGTAGACCAATGTAAAAATGAGATTTGTATTTCAATACATTTATTCCTATGTTAATCAAAATTTAAACCATCTAAGTACTGATGTGGATTTTAAAACTTCTTGCTTTACTGCAGTGATATAATATGAACCAACATTATCGCTAAACATATTTTAGTCAAATCATGAAATAAATCACAAGGTGTTAGTCTACAATTATTTTCTACCCAGCCCATGCATATGGATAATTAATTGCTCATAAACTGGTCGAGCAAAGTTAACAATCCATAAATAATAATCAGTGCTCACAAACTAGTCGAGCCTAAATCAAACAGTCAATCAATGAAATAAATACAATAATAAATGATAATCAATGCTTCATTCTATCAAATATTTATAACACTTTATTTTATCTTGGGTTAAAACAGTTTAATTTTTATTTTAGAGCTTCTAGGCTTTCCTTCGACATGTTCGTCCCACACCCAAGTTTCCTTGGATCTCACAGACGAAAGATATGTACTAGTAGTTTATGCACACCCCATTAAGTATTTAATGTTTAAATTTTAAAATACTTAATTAACCGTCCAAATAGTCAAACAAGGAAATAAAACCATTGTTTTAGCAAACAAAGTAAACAAGCAATCAACAAGGTTTTCAAGCAACACTTTACACTTAAAGTTACTTCAACTTAGCAATGATTTTAATGAACTTAAAGGAAGAAATAACTCACTTTGGATTCGACTCCGTCAAACTTTAAGGCAAAAAACTTCAAATCTAAACCATACTTCCTACCAATTTTGCCAACTTTGTCACTATGGATTTGACTATAGCTTCGCTACTACTTTCCGAAACTTCTTGAAATCTGGCTTTAGCTCCGCTATCCTAGAAGTTGAGATGAGAAGAGGTGGAGATGGCTTCTAGGTGGGCATGGCCTTGGATGGACGGATGGAACTTACTAGATTGAACTTGACTTAAGTGTTATACTTTTTTGTCGATTATCGTTGTCATAACTTTGTTACATTTTTTGAATTTTTTAAGAGAGGCATGGAAGCCACTAAAGCTCAAAGAAAGAAGAAGGAGAAGCTTAGAAAAGGAAAAAGAAGAAGAAAAATGGAAAGTGTATGGAATTTGTGAAAGAAGTGGTAGGTATTTATAGAAAAAGTTTGAAATAAAATATTATTATGTGAAATGAGCAAAATACTCTTACTTCAACTTAAAGTAAACTTACTTTTTCAACACATAATGTCACCCTTCATTTCTTACTTTATGTCTTAGTCACTTAAGGCTTGAGTAAATGTATTTGGATGGAAAAGTGGATTAAAGAGAAATTTTTTTAGATTTTTGATGTGATTTGATTTGATGTTTTTGTTTTTTAATTTTTTTCCTTACTTTTCTTAATTATATTCTAGAAGTTTCCTAATCATAATTAGAAAACGTAAACTTGTTTAGTTATTAAAATGTGTGTTAACTCCACTTTTTCAGCAAGGCCGTGACATCAAAAATCGACCGAGAAGCCAATGATAGTTCATCTCGAAGGATGGTCGATTTAACCTCCCAATAAAGCAAGTTCTGTTGAATGAATTTTCAGATAAGATCCCCTACGGAGGGGGGGTCCAGGGGGGGTGCCAACCCCCCTAGGTGGGGGTGCGGGGGCAACGCCACCGCCTACGGTGTTCGACCTGACCGGTCAGGTCGCAGGGGTCCAGGGGGCAGCGCCCCCGGCGGGGTGCGGGGCAGCGCCCCGACCAAAACGGTATACGACTTAAAGAGTGAAGTAAGCCAGCAACAGCCTTGAGGAGTTACCGACTTAACGGCCTTGAAGGGTTACGACTCAACAACTCAGAAGGTTTATGACTCACCATGAGTCGTTAGCGGTTCAAGTGTGCAAGCCTACACTTAACTCGCGTACGACTCAATGACCCGAGAAGGAACTGCACGACTTAAGGGACTCATCAAGGACCGACTCAACAAATCCCCGACTCAACTGTTATGCGACTCACGACTTAAGGAGCCTAATGAGTTAAAGCATTAACGACTCATTGAAAGGACGACTTAGGGAAAAGTATCGACTCAATTGGTAGCGACTCAACGCATTACCGACTCACCAAAGGAATTGCCTCAGCGACTCAACAGGTCCACGACTCATCATAAGAAACGACTCAAGATGATTGATGACCTAAGAAATGACTTGACGACTCATAACTCAGGATGACTCGTCCGCGACTTAATACCACTGAGTCGTATCCTACAATGCATGTCCTAGTGAGAGTTGACTCGCCAACGACTCAGGACTTGGCATAGAATCCAGCGAGAGAACGAGCTAGTGAGAAGACCAAGTGCAGATGAGTCGGCCACGACTCAATTTGACTCGGCCACGACTCAACTTGAGTCGGTCGCGACTCAGGACTTGGGCGAAAAAACTTCTGTCCAGGCTTGCCTATAAATACATAGCCACCTCCAACTTTCAAGGGGCTTTTTTGCTCATTCTCTTCAAGCGCCGATACTTTGCTGCATTCCAAACCAATTCAACACTTGAAGCTCTCGAGACACTAAGAACGCTACAAACAACTTCAAGAAGAGATCACGTACATCCAACATGGATTCGAAGACTCTCATCTCCATTGAAGTTTAGAATAATTGTTCTAAGTTTCTTGTAATTCAAAGTGAATTGTACTTGGGAAGAATTGTATCAACTTGTAACGAGATCATCAATAAAAGTACTTAGAGTGGACGTAGGCTATATCCTTAAGCCGAACCACTATAAAATCGTTGTTGTTTACTGCTTTTCTGCTATTACTTGCTTGTAATTCTTTCCCGATCTATCGGGTGGTGCTTTCACAACTACACTTTACACACCGGGGTGTTAGCGTTCACATTTTAGCGTTAACAATGTGTAATATTTATGTTAAAATATGCTAATAAAGGTGCAACGACGTTGTGACAACTTATTTAGAACATAACGTTGATTTTCGATAAAATGTTTTACGGTCGCATTTTGACATTTTTGTTAAACTATTTATTAATGTAAAAAAAATTTGAAAATAAGTTTCCTATCATGTTTAAATAATTGAAGTAGGTACATTTGAGTTATAAAACCATAATTAATAATGCTAGAATTCAATTTTATCAAAAACCGGCTTTTGTCAACTCTACGATGAAAATCCAAAATCTCTATTCAAATATAAAAATAAATTCACCATTCTTATTTATCACATAAAACATGATTATTGTTTTTAAATAAACTATATTTGAATGTTTTTAAAATTAAATATTCTTATTTTTTCAGCAATAAAATTACGGGTCGTTACATACTTCCCCTCTTAAAAAAATTTGTAACGTCTCGCCTTTTCGCACGCTTCAAATCGACACACATGCCAATTCAAACCATACAAAGAGCGGATTGTTATGGGGTAAATAAGAAAAATCAGAAGGAATAAACAAAACAGAATCTCACAGCGGAAGGATAAAATGTAATAATAAATATACAGTTCATAAAATCTTTTTACAAAACATTTGATTTTTTTTATAAAGTAAATATCAGAATTCACATACAATAAATATCAATGCAGCGAAACAATATGAGTGTAGTGGAATAATATAGTAGATACTAATAATACAAATCTTCGTCTTCGTCCTCCAAGCTAAAACTTCAAATCCTGAAACGCTCGGACTGACCCGAGCGAATTGAAAAGACAAAACACTCGAGTCAGAACTAAAAGATCTTATGTAAGTTAAATTAACAGAAATAAATATGAGTGCAGTAACTCAAGAGATGCTCGAAATTTACATCTCCTAAGGATCCGTTAAACTATTTACTACGTAGTATATTGCGCGATTATAATAGTGCCTAATTGTAAAATAAACTTACTTTTAAATAGCATTAAGGCTTTACATTTTCCACCTTAACACGCAATAGTCCCAGTGTTGGGCGAATTCTCACCCAGAAGATCTCGAGACCAAGGAATCACAGTTTCACCCGGGCTCGCAACCTCAACTTCGTTCAACAAACACAAGGCTCAACACCAGCGTAGAAGTCCATCCGACATTCTCAATGTACAAGCTCATTCGGCATAAGGACATTCGGCCATAGGCTCCCATTCGGCCACGAACCAACATTCGGTCATCCCTATTCGGCCACCGAACCAACATTCCACAAACTCCATTCGGCATACCGGTCCAAACACATACCGAACCAACCCTCTCCTCTACGACCGATCCAAAGCTCCACCGATCCATCATCAAAACCCTACCACCGGACCAGGCTGGTACCGGACCAAAGTCCTACCGGTCAAACACCACACTTTCAAGGCCGAATGAAGCCTCGCCGAACCAGATAACTGCCAGTCCAGATTGCTTCAGCCCGGGCCCACCAGCAGTTATATACATCCAAGACCCCTGCCCCCTGCCTCACTCTATAAATAGAGGGGCAGGGGTACAACAATGGCGGACAAGTTTGAGAGCTCAAGCACGGAAGGAACTTTCAAACTACTTTCATATACTTGTACACAAAGCATTGTACTTGTAATCTGAAACAAAGAAGATAATAACATATAAAGTGGACTAGGGACGTTCTGGCCGAACCACTATAAATCTTTGTGTCTTTTACATTTCAGCCCCTGCTTTTTTCATATTTACATAACTCATCTAAATCATTAAGAATCACATAAAACCAATTAAATCTCACGACTTGGAGGTGTTTGCCCACTTTTCGCGCAAACATTTTTGGTGCTTTCCACTGAGAACTTCGAACTCGAAGCTTCAGCTTCCCTCATTCAACCTTCTTTCCCAATAGCACCCTTCATTGCCTAGGAAACATGACTTCCAGGCCAAGAAAAGACGCCAACAAGGGTAAGAACGCTGCAACTAGCAGCGCTCCAAATCAAGTGGATCCAGATCAAGAGAACCATCCCACTACAGCAGCAGTGCCACATGTAGATCAGACAATTCCAACAGCCCCTGCCGCGGAACAACCGGCAGTAATCACTAGAGCAGACCTAGACAGAGTTGTGGTGGAAGTGACTAACCGCTTCGCATCCCAACAAGAAGCTTTGGTGAACCAACTCATGTCACGCTTGAGAGATGTCGAAGAATCCAACCGCAACACTGAATCATGGGATGAATCTCAATCTGGAGGATCTCGGAGACAGCAAAGGTCTTCCCTCTTCGAGGAAGCCATCAACAGGAACAACAATGATAGGGGCCGCGCCCAGACTCAGCCCGAACTCCGACTCGATGAAGCGCTTGGAACCGAACCCAGTGGGGGAGGCGCCAGGCGAGGGTCTGATGTAGCTGAGCCAGTCATGCCACCTAATCATAGAAACCCCGCTGAACGGAGCCGAGCTAGAACCCAGCCCGAAGTTGACCCCATGCAAATGCTCGAAACAGAACCTCGCAGGGGAAGATCAAGGCAGGGGGCAACTGTAGCTGGTCCTAGCATGCATCCGAGCAGCCAGAGGCAACCACTGGATAACGTCAGAAGTGATAGACTATACCATCCCTACAGGTCATCTGGACGAGATCGATCCCGCAGGGAAGAACCAAGTTCATTTCTATCCGCTCCAAATTCTGATGAAAGAATGGCACGACTATTCAGAGAATGCGTCCAACGGGAGCAAAGGGACCGAGGAATAGGCGCTAGGGTCACCAGCCCCTTCACCCGCAATATCGAAACTGCCATCACCCCCCGGGAATGGAAAATGCCAACCATGGAACCTTACAAGGGAACTTCCGACCCTATCGTACACTTACAAAGATACACTCAGCATATGCTCATGAGCGGAGCAACAGAAGGGGTGCTGTGTAAATGCTTTCCGCTATTCCTAGCAGATCTACCTACCTCCTGGTTCTGCCATCTACCCCAAGGATCGTTCAGCTCATGGGAGATGTTGAAAGAAAGGTTCATTAGCCAGTTCCACATCCATGTAGAACAACCCAAGGATGCTTATTCTCTATCCAATGTCAAACAGAAATCCGGAGAGACACTGCAACAATATCTAACTCGGTTCAACGCCGCAGCGGCCGCAGTCCAAGATGCCGATGAGAAACTCACCCTAATGGCCCTCTGTAGCGGTGTACACCCAGATACCAAGTTCGCAAGAAGACTAACTAAGGAAAAACCAGCTACTTTACCTGATTTCTTCCATGAGGCTGGAAAGTATATGAGACTTGAAGACGCCGCCACTGAGAGGCAGTCAGGGCAACAAGGTAAGACAACTTCGGACAAGGTTCCCGCTGCAGCCAAGGACACTCGAAGAAATGAATCTAGAGACAATGCTGGGGGCAGGAAGGTTGAAAAACGCCAATATCGACCAGGACCGAGATTTGACTCCTACACTCCTTTGAATGAAACAATCGAAAACATCTTTCTAGCCACTCAGGGCGAACTCGGATACAAGCGCCCCCTGCACAAGAAAGAATCTGATAACGCACTCAAGTCTGGAAAGTTCTGCCGCTTCCACGAATCCCACGGACATGACACCAATGAATGCCACCATCTCCGGGACTTGATCGAAGAACACATCAGAAGAAGAAGGCTGGAACGCTATGTGAAAGGTCAGAACAGGACTCCAACTCCTGCCAATGAGAACCCAAAGCGACTCGTCCCAGAGGTAGGCGGAGGGAATCGCAACACCAGTGGCTCTAGTCAAGAGAAGATAGTGGTCCATACCATCTCGGGAGGACCACATATCGCCGACAGAAGCTGGGCGGAGATGGAAAGATACGGCAAGTCACTTAGAAATGCTGAAGGCTATGTTAACTTCATTATGGAAGAACACCACCCGAAACGGAAAGAGAGTGACGACATCGTATTCAGTAGGCGTGATTTAGAAGGAAGACAGTATCCGCATATGGATCCCATGGTCATCTCTGCCTGGTTCGGTCCAACTAAAGTTTTCCGAATTCTAATAGACACAGGAAGCTCCGTAAATATACTATTCAAGCATGCTTTCGACAAAATGAAGCTGTCAATGAAGGATGTGTCTCCCTGCAACAAACCCCTGCACGGTTTCACTGGAGATGCAAAAATACCCCTCGGGCAACTTGACCTCTTCATCGAAATAGGAAGTCATCCTCGCTCCGTTGTGCGAAAACAAACGTTCGTACTAATAGAAAACCACTTGGCCTACAACGCCTTCTTGGGAAGACCAGCCTTGTCTGACTTCCAAATTGTCCTAGCCCCGTGGTGCCTAAAGATGAAATTCCCAACAGATAACGGAATAGGAGAAGTTGAAGGAGATCAAGACGCCGCTCGAGATTGCTATGTAACTGAACTTCGCAATAACCGTAGAAAGAATAAAGGAAAAGGTGCAGAGACTACTCTCTGCATGAAAAGCTTGGAAGCATAGCAACTAAAGAAAGTCCCTCCTCTTCGATACACCAGCGATCCTTTCAATGAACTAGACCCCAGGGATAAGGAGGAGGAGGCTACCGCTGAGCCTGCGGAGGCCATGGAATTCGTATCTGTAGACAAACATGATTCAAGTAGACTATTAGAAATTGGATCTCAGCTAAAAACAGAATTGAAGGATCAACTCATTGACTTTCTCCGCCACAACTTAGATGTATTTACGTGGACACATGCTGATATGACAGGAATCTCCCCAGACATAGCATGCCACATGCTGAACGTCGATCCCACCAAGGTACCGATAAAGCAGAAAAAGAGAAGCATGGGAGCAGAACGATCAGCAGCCCTCGATGAGGAAGTAAAGAACCTACTTGCTAATGACTTCATACGAGAAGCCATCTACCCAAAATGGATCGCTAACCCAGTACTAGTAAAGAAAGCTAATGGGAAGTGGCGAACATGCATTGATTTCTCCAATTTAAATGACGCTTGCCCGAAAGACTGCTTCCCGCTCCTCCGAATCGATCAGCTTGTGGACAGCACTGCTGGGCACGAACTTTTATCTTTTATGGATGCATACTCCGGATACAACCAGATTCCCATGCACGCTCCCGATCAAGACCACACTAGCTTTATCACTGACCGGGGATTATATTGCTACAAAGTCATGCCTTTTGGACTCAAAAATGCCGGAGCTACCTATCAGCGCCTCGTCAACAAGATGTTCGCGGAATTAATAGGACGAACTATGGAAGTATATGTGGATGACATGTTGGTAAAGTCCAGAAGAGCCGACGATCATGTAAGCCACCTGAGCGAGATGTTTCAGGTACTTCGCCAATATGGAATGAAGCTGAATCCTCTAAAGTGCTCCTTCGGAATGTCATCGGGAAAATTCTTAGGATTCATCGTCCATGCCAGAGGAATTGAAGCAAACCCTGAACAAATCCGGGCTCTAAAAGAAATAAGGATACCTTCCACTCGAAAAGAAATGCAGAGCCTAAACGGAAAGGTGGCCGCCCTAAGCAGATTCATTTCCAAAGCAACTGACAAGTGCGTCCCTTTCTTCGAAGCTCTCAAGAAAGACAAAGGAAAACTCGAGTGGACCGATGAATGCTTAAAAGTCTTCCTTAACCTGATCGAACACCTTCAGAAACCACCAGTACTCTCGACTCCAAACGAAGGCGAAGAGCTATACCTATACCTTGCTGTATCATCTCATGCTCTAAGCGCTGCCCTGGTAAGAGAAGAAGACCGCACACAACGCCCGGTGTACTTTATAAGTAAGAGATTTACAGGGGCAGAAGCCAGATACCCTAAACTTGAGAAATTGGCATATTGTTTATTGATCGCGTCACGAAAACTGCGACACTACTTCCAATCTCACTCCATCAGAGTTCTAACCGATCAGCCACTAAGGCAAGTGCTCCATCGTCCCGACACTTCTGGACGACTCCTCAAATGGTGCATTGAACTAAGTCAGTATGACGTCACCTACCATCCTCGCACCACTATCAACGGGCAAGCCATGGCCGATTTCATTGCCGAATTCACTACCAACGAAGGCAAGGATCAGTTTGAAATAGCAAAAAACATCAAGTGGAACCTCTTTGTAGATGGAGCATCAAACGAACAAGGCTCGGGGGCAGGTATCGTGATAATCACCCCCAGGGGAAGAAAGCTGTACTATGCATTAAGGTTGGAATTCGCGGCCACTAACAACGATGCGGAGTATGAGGCAGTAATAGCGGGATTGGAGCTTGCCTTAGAAATTGGAGTCAATTCTTTATGTCTTCATAGTGATTCTCAACTTATCGTAAACCAAGTACTAGGAGAATTCCAGACGCGAGGAGAACGACTCACAGCATATCTAAAGAAAACCAAACTGCTGCTCGACCAAATGGATCATTATCTAATCAAACACATTCCTCGAGAAGATAACCAAGAGGCCAATGAACTAGCAAAGCAAGCTAGTATGAAGAATAGCACCATTTCCGGCGCACTAGCCATCTCAAGGCAGTTAGCCCCAAGTTTCGAACAAGTGAATCTGATAACTGCAATTGAAGAAGCAACTTGGATGACTCCTATCCGGAAATATTTGCAGGACGGCACACTACCAAACAAACGTGATGAAGTCAGGAGAATTTTGAGGAAAGCTCCCCACTACACAATACAAGAAGGCATCCTCTATCGGCGTGGCTTCTCTAGCCCCTTATTCAGATGCGTCGCTGGAAGAGAAGCCAAGGAAATCTTATTCAACATCCATCAAGGAAGTTGCGGAGATCACACTGGAGGGCAGACTCTGGCGAAAAAGATACTCCGATATGGATATTACTGGCCCACACTAAACAAAGACGCCTTAGACTTCGTCAAGAGATGAGACAAATGTCAGAAATTTGCCAAGATTCCTCGACTACCCACAAATGAGATTACTCAAATGACCATCCCTTGGCCCTTTGCTGTATGGGGAATTGATTTAATTGGCGAACTGCCAACGGGCAGGGGCGGAGCCAAATATGCTATAGTGGCAGTCGATTATTTCACCAAATGGGTGGAAGCGGAACCCTTAAATAAAATATCTTAAGCAAAAGTTATCAACTTTTTGATCAGAAATATTCTGTGCAGGTACGGAGTACCACTCAAGATCGTATCAGACAACGGACTCCAATTTGACAGCGAAGAATTCGCCGACTGGTGCCAAGAGCATGGAATTCATAAAAGCTTCTCATCAGTAGCTTATCCTCAGGCAAACGGACAAGTCGAAGCTGTCAACAAAATTCTCAAAACCCTAATCAAGAAGAATCTTGAAAAGTCAAAAGGCGCTTGGGTGGACGAACTTCCCACGGCACTTTGGGCCTACCGCACATCTTTCAGAACATCAACGGGACATACTCCTTTCTCTTTGGCATACGGATCGGAGGCAATGCTCCCTGTTGAGACTATTGTTCCTTCCCACCGTAGGATCCACTACAATCCAGAAGAAAACGAAGAACTCCTCCTCATGTCTTTGGATCTGATTGAGGAAAGGAGAAACGATGCAGCACTCAAAGCAGCAGCTCACAAACAAAAAGTGGCAGCACTATACAACTCCAAAGTCAAGCATCGCATCTTACAAGAAGGAGATCTTGTCCTCAGGCGAATCTTTCCGCGCCCCGGGGCACTGGACCTCATTTGGGACGGACCATATGTAATTCATAAAGATCTCCACAACGGAGCTTATATTTTGTCAACAGTGGACGGAGAGGTGTTCCAGAGGGCATGGAACATCTGACACCTCCGTCGATACTTTTCTTAACTTGTACTGCCCATATGAAGTGAATTAACAAAGAGAATCAGTGGACGTAGGCATTTTCATGCCGAACCACTTTAAAAAATCTTGTCTCTTTTTAACTTGTTCCTTTATATCTTGGCTGCTTGTTGAGCTTTATCCTTTTCTGTTGAACAAAATCATATGGCATCTCCACTCAAGACACACCACGGCCTCATCTGGACAAGGCCTAACAGGTACGCTACGATTCTATGCACTCGCCAATGAGACTCTTTTGCTCCAGCATCCCTCTGCTGCGGGTTAACTCATTGCTCGCGCCTGCCCTCAAAGCCAACTGTAATGAGCCGATTATAAGTCATCATAAAGGCCGACTATAGCCGATGGCAGCTCATTACGGCGTTCGGCTCGCCGGCAACTGTGAACCTACTTTAAGCCCCAACATAAGGTGTGGCCAGCCAGGGGTAGTTCACGGCCAACGGCACCCACGCTAGCCGGCCACGGTAAATCGAATAATACCCACGATTGCGGACCATAATGGTTCGGGTAGTTACCGTGCGCGATCTCGGCTCCGATGTGTCTTAAGTGCGGCTGTGGTAAAAAAGAAAACTCCCCGCGGAGGCGTAAGATGGGTGACAAATGTCTCCAAGACCCACAGCTAGGGAAAGTGACTACAAAACCCGTTTGCCACGAACTTAAGCACATCGACGGCCTTCCGTGACTGGAAGTTTTACTTTTTCTATATTTCCATTTCATTTAAATACTTTTCTCCTATCCTGTATAACAAACTCTAAAGTACAGGAAATCAAATAGAGAGCATTCACTCATGAGAATCTAGGCCTGCGTACTGGGCGGCAAGGTACTCAGATATATCCATGGTCAGTTACACAAGAAGCTCGAAGCTACCGCCTTCAAATAAAACATGAAGGGCGGTACTCTCTTCTCTTGTACATAAATACCTAGCTATAGCTTATTCATATGTCACACTAACATTGCAAAACATGAAATTATATTTCAAGCAGAGGCTTAACGTCAAACACAACTAAAATCACAGGCATATACATAGTTATACTTCTCACGCAGCACATCAAAATGACAACAACGTTTAAACATAACAAAATCAGCTTATATTATAAAATCACACCAAGTTATTCTCTGTAAATAATATTATTACAGTCACATCAATGTTTTGGACTAATGTAAACAACAGTAAAAAGAAATGAAAAGCGGCCGAATCCGGATAGGTAACCAGCTGCGTCCACACTCCATCACCAACTTCCCAAGCCTACTTGGCCGCAGGGTCGGAACCCCCAGCATGTTGATCGGAAGTTCCACCTGTCCAATTCAGAAGAGGAATCCATTAAACAAATGATAAACGATCAAGTTATGGAAACCCAGAAAGAAAAGGTAAAGAGAAGAATAACTCACCAGCGTTCGCCGCTTGATCCTCATCCTCCAGTTGCACACCCGCTTCCTCCGCAGCAAGCAACCGCATCCCCTCCTTCACCGCCGCTTGCTCCTCTTTCGAGAACTGAGCAGTGACCACATCCAGGCTAAAAGCCACTCCACCTTCCTTGCCCGCATTGACCCTGGCCTCCTCTAAAGCCCGAAGATATATCTTGGCCATGACCCGGGGATAGTCATCCATTCAAGACAAGCTGCCCTCCTTCCAAGTGCGGAAGTACATGTCCTGCAGCATCTCGTCCATCATCCCCTCATTCTCCTCGAACTCCCTCACCCGGGCCTCAGAAGCCTGCAACTTGGCGACAGCGACATCCCTCTCTGATCGGTATCTCAAGCAGTCAGCCTGGAGAGACCTCCTTATCTCCTCCATCTCCTCCTTTAGCTTGACTTGAGCCATCTCCGCGGCCTCAAGCCTTCAAGACAACTCCTCTACCTGCTCGAGATCCGCATCCCGAACCTCATCCACTGTCGCAATGGCCATGTCGATCCGCTCCTTACAGGCAGCCTCCATCTTCCGTAATTCTGCCCTACTAGCCTTTTCCATGGTCTCTTTCAGCCGCCTGGAGGCTTCCTCGTGTTGAGAAATCTGAACGGCTTGACCGGCAAGCTGTTCAGCCTGATCGGCAACCTTCAGCCTCAACCGAATATTAGCACTCCCAATCTCCTCCCCGGCCTTGACCAATTGAGCATGATACTTCATTAACTTCTTGGTCTCTTCAGCCACCCGATCGATATTAGCTTTGACTTCATCTCCCATGGTAACTACCCGAGTGGTAAGCAGATCAAGATCTAGGGACTTAGCCTCGTCTAACACCCATACCATGGGGTTGCGGGGAAGGAGATGCTCACCCGTGGCCTCATCAAATGAAATATCCCGAGTGCTTGGATCTAAATCAAGATGACCGGCAAAGGGGTCACGAGGCACGTCAGGGCGCCTTATGCGGATAACAGTGGGATTCTTAGAAGGAGGTGGAGAGGGGATAAACTCCGTGCTCTCCTCCGTGGCATCACGAGGAGGCTGAACAGGAAGCTGCGGACCAGGGGAAGGCTCAAATAAAGATCGACTCCTCTTCTTTTTCTGAATGCTCTCTTCTATGACCCCAAGAAGAGGACGGTATTTGACCACGTCCCCAGTACGACCAGTGGGAGGCTTTGCAGAAGCTCTCATCAACTTGAACTGTTCGAGGCGGTGTCGAACGTCTGACGTTTTAACCACCTGGCCTGCCCCTGGAATAAAGAACAAGTGTTACGAACATACAATGGTCCACAATTCAGGAAACATGTTAAGTAAAAAGAAAGAAAAGTGAGAAGGAACGTCTATTATACAAACCCTGCGGAGGAGTGGGGTACTGCAATAAGTCCTGAATCTCATTCCAGGACGGAAGTGAACCATAAAATATTTCTAAGTCCTTATCGAAAACGGAATCGACAGAGGACAAAAGTTCACCTTGCACCGCCGAAGTCACCATGGCTGAGGAACCCCTGGGGGATAGATCGGCACCAGCCCCGAACTTGCCAGCCTCCTTCGCCTTCTCCGCTCCCGATTCCCCTTCCGATTCCCCGAAGGCCCGGCGGAGGGCCTCATCCAACTCAGAGTCTTGCCCAGAAGTTAAGGCACCGGCACCACTACCACCCTGACCATCTCCATCTCCTCCGCCCTCCGACTCTCCTTCCATATCGCCTCCTTCGCCCTCTTCCACACCTTCCTCCTCCGGAATGATCGGGCAAGTACTAGGAGAGGGGCCCTCCGACTCTTTAAGCTTCTTGCCTCCCGCGACGGGATGTTGTGCAAAGGGTTTCCTCTTGCCACTCTCCACCGTGGCCCCCTCCTTAGCTTTAGCAGCCTTCTCCTCAGCCGTGTCCCTCTGCTTAACCACGGACCGGTGCGGCTGGATCAAATTGTACTCCAGGAGGGTAGCGTTCCTGATCAGGAACGAAGCCGACCTGTCCCGCACGGGAATGGCCTTTATTCCAGCAGCCATCCGCGCCAAAGAATCATCTTCCACGACAGCAATGCCACCTGTCGCTAGCAAGAAATAGAAGCGTGTCAGAAGAAGCACTACAGTCAGAACATGGAAAATATAAATGAAATTCATCTTACAGCCGGAAGTGAAAAGGCGGAAAGAAACAGAATCGTCCTTGATAAAAAACCATTCCTTCTTGAACATGGTGAACTTTGAATATAAGTCCAAGACCGGTTTGAAGGGCACGGCCGCTTCCAGACTAATATACGGAGACCCCTTCTTGTAGCCTCTCAGGTTATACAAATATCGAATTTCCCGGTTAGAAGGAGGGCGCCCGTACCTCCTCTGGAAGATGACGAAAAGGCTTATCAGAATGGCATAAGAGTTCGGCTGAAGCTGGAATGGAGCCACTTTCAAATATGTGGTAAAGCTGACTATCCGGGCATTGATAGGAGGGATAGCACCACACATGCAATGGTACCTGCTGTAAGCAAAGTAACCTTCGGGGGGATTATACGGCATCACTCCATCTCCCGGCAGCAGCATAAGAGCCCTGTCTATCCCAAATGAACGAGATATGACATCAAGTTGCTCCTCCTTTAGGGAGCTAGGAAAGCAATCGGGAGGGGAGACCAGAAGTTCCTGTGGACCATATCCGTCCACTAACGACCTCCGAACAGGTCGATGCTGCCCGGATCCTGGTTGGGCTGGGGGCACGGAGGAAGACTCGCCTCCATCCTTGGATTTCCGTCTATCTGATCGTGTTTCCGCCTTGCGAGACATTTATCTTCATAGACAAAAGTGAAAAGACAGGTTGTTAGAACAAGGAGTACAGAGATGGAAGCGAAAAAGAATGCATAAGTCCAGAGTTCCACTCAAAGTCCAAATACAAGAGTTCATTCGGTACACATGTCATTCGGCACCAAGAGTTCATTCGGTATACATCCATTCGGCACTAAGGCCTAAGGCCCATTCGGTAAAACGAAGACTTCATATGTATTCGGCAAATTAGGCCCATTCGGTAGTAAGTCCATTCGGCAATAAGTGTATACCTGATTCGGTAGGCAAGTTGGTTCGGCACGAAATGGTTCGGCTTTCGTTTGATTCGGCTAAAGTTTGATCCGGTATAGTATTGGTTCGGCGCTTGTTGATTCGGTCAACCTGCATAATAAGAAACCCAAGCGGCCGCCTCCAAAGCTATGGAACAGAAAGGATGAATGCGGAAGGCTGGGATAAAGACATTTCGACCGCTTTGAAAGGATGGAGGCGGAAGAGGGTCAACCTGCATCTATAAATAAGACCCTAGGGGTCCTAGTTCAAATTTTTGGTGCTAGAAGGAGGGCTTGAACCTCCTACCTTGTGGTTTCCTTATAGACTAATTATGGACTATTTAACTTGATGTAGGAAAATGAAATCTAAGAGGCTTAGTCGAGTGGACGAAGAAGCAATACACACCATAACTTTGGAGGAAAATATTGCTCCAACTTTCAACTTGGAGGGAGTTATGCAAGGACAACAGTCAATCCTAGCACAACCTGATGACAACACAATTTGGATAAAGCATCTTAAGCAACAATTGCTGGAAATGCAAGAACTTCTCAAAGCAGCTTTATCTCAAAAGTCTTCCAAAACTACAAAACCAACAATTAGAGATGAGGCGATCTCCCCAAGAAGAAACTTAAAGGCTTATACCAATGAGGGCAAGAGCAAGATTGATCTAACATCATCAATGAAAAAAGAAAGTCATCTGATTAAAGTCGATCATCAAGGAAGGATGCTAGATAAATCTCTCGAGCAATTTGGAAGCTTGACCTTAAAAGAATACAACCTAAATCGAAAAAGTTATCACGACACAGAAGCTTATTTGAAAGATGTAGCAGAAAAGGCAGTCAAAGGTATGCTAAATGTAAAAGGGAAGAGAACTTTGGATGAGCGAGCAAATGACAATGCACGAGTAGCTCCGTTCACAGATGAGATCATATCAGCGGTTATCCCATCTTGTGTCAAGATCCCAACCTTAAAATATTTGGTACCACTGATCCTGATGATCACTTGATGGCCTTTGATAGCCTAATGGATTTATATAATGCCTCTAGGGCAACTAGATGTAGAATATTCCCGGTAACACTTCAAGGGAAAGTTGCAAAGTGGTACCGACAATATCGTGAGAAGACTATCTACTCGTGGAAGTAGTTTTCTTATGAATTCTCCAACTAATTATGTATATATTAGGATCCGACCATCGATTACACTATTCTAGCAAACATTAAGGAAAATCAAGGGGGATCACTAGGTGGTTATGTCAGAGGATTCAATACAGAAGCGTATGGCCATAAATACTACCCTGAACAAAGAAAGGGAGACGACTATTGCGCTTATCACAAAGCATATGGTCGTAAAACTGTAAATGTCAAGTATGGGCTGGAATCATTCAGAAATTAATCCATGAAGGGCATTTAAAGGAAATCATCCAAGCTAAGCAAAAGTCACCCTAGTGATGGTCCTCAAAAATTTCATAATAATGCTGTCAACATCTTAGAAGAACAGGATCCATTAAGCTTGAGTCCGCCGTTGAATAGGATTGATGTAATTGATGGAGGCCACACTTACTAGGGACTAGCAAGGGAGCCAGATATAGATACATTAAAGAAGCTAGAGAGGAAGTGTTCTCCATCCAAGAAGAGCTCCCGCTTAAAACTCCACGACTCAATATACCAATGCCCAATCTTATTGTTACTTCCCAAGAGCTGAAGAAAGGGATCCATCACCCTCGTAACGACCCCCTCATGACCACGTTTTAAATTGGACTTTCTATAGTGTCCAAGATTCTTGTGGACACTGGAAGCGTAGTTAACGTCATTTTCAAACATGCTTTTGTCAAATGGGCATTCCAGAAGACAAACTAGAGCCTAGCCTTGAGCCTATCTTTAGGTTCAATAACATGAGATCAACTCAATAGGACAAGTGAAGTTCCTAGTGCGGATGAGAGTACCACCATGCTTTAGGACTTTTGAAACTCTCTTCATAATCATCAATCAACCATCGTACTACAATGCTTTCTTTGGTCGACCCACGCTTGATGAGGTAGACGCCTTTGTTTCACCAAAATATCTAATGGTAAAATTCTTAACTAAGAGGGGAGGGGGGCACTATCAGTGGAAAACAACTCAACTCCCACGAGATGTACTTTACAATGTTTGATCAATATAAGATGGATTCTTACTATGATTCTTCTACTGTTTTTTAGCCTTTTGGATGATGGATTTTTACATCCAAAAAAATAAGATCTAATAAATGTGTGTTCGAAAGGTACATTTCCCCCGAGAGCAAGTGAAAGAGGATCGATACTAACTCCGTAGAAGAGGGTGAAATCGCCATAGAGTTGGATTTTTGTAGGGAAGTGGAAAGGATAAAACCTAAAGAAGACCTTGAGGAAACTTGTTTAGATCCAAATGATTCAACCAAAATAGTCAAAGTGGGAAAGGAGTTGAAATGCACCTTGAAGGCAGACTTAATTCAGTTTCTTAAGTCTAAAAAAGAAGTTTTTGCATGGTTTTATTCAAATATGGTTGGGAAAGTGGGATATGTCAAGCATTAAACATTAATCCAGAAGCGACCCCCGTCCGACAGAACAAGAGATAATTTGATAAAGTGCAATCTGACGCCCTAAAAGAAGAAGTTAAAAGGCTATTTGAAAATGGATTCATTCGGGAAGTCTTTTACCCCAGCGAACCCAGTACTGGTAAAGAAGTCGAGTGGCAAGTGGAGGAATTGTGTCGATTATACTGATTTAAACAAAGCATGTCCAAAAGATTGTTACCCGCTGACCCGGATAGACTAAGTGGTCGATGTAACTACTGGATATAAGGTGTTATCCCTCATGGATGCTTACCCGGGATAAATTAGATACCCATGTTTAAATCGGATGAAGAGCATACAAGTTTCATTACCGGCTAAGGAATTTTCTACTACAAAGCAATGCCTTTCGGGTTAAAGAATACAGGAGCCACCTATCAAAGATTAGTCAACAGAATGTTCAAGGAATAGATTGGTCGAAATATGAAAGTTTATCTTGACGATATGCTGGTAAAATCTTTTGAAGCTGGGAGCCACCATGAACACTAGAAAGAGATGTTCGAAGTATTACAGAAGTATCAAATGAAACTGAATCCCCAAAAATGCTCTTTCAGGTTCATTCTGGGAAGTTTTCATGCAATACTGTAACCAAGAAACTAAAGCCAGTCCAGACCGGATCCAAGCAATCAAAGACATGGCTAAGCCCAAAATCAGCAAAGATGTAATGAGTTTGAATGGTAGGATTGTTGCCCTAAGTAGATTCATCTCCAGTGCAAATGATAAGTGCATTCCCTTTTCCAATGTGATCAAGAAGAAGAAAAACAACGATTGGAAATAAGATTGAAAGAAACCCGTCCAAGAATTAAAAAATCATTTGAAAAGGCCACCAATATTGTCCAGCCCCAAGAACGGAGAAGTCTTGTACTTATACGCGGCTGTTTCAGAGCATGCGATTAATTCAGTTTTGATTAGAGGGGGAAATGGGGCTCGACTTCCTATTTATTATGTGAGTAGGCGATTAAAAGACGTAGAGGTTCGATACCCGGTAATAGAAGTAATAGAAAAATTAGCTTACTACTTGATACTTATAGCATGAAAAATTAGAGCATACTTTCAAGCGCATCCAATCAGAGTATTGATTAACTTTCCACTCAAACAAGTCTTCAGTAAGCCTGAAACTTCGAAAAGATTGCTAAAGTGGGGAATTGAACATAGCCAGCATGACACTGGAATTCAGTCATTGGCAGCAATCAAAGGGCAAGCATTAGCAATCTTTATTAATGAATGTACAAACTTTGTTAAAGAACGGTCGGAGAAAGAAAAGGATCAAAAACCCGTATGGCAGTTATTTATGAATGGCGCATCAAATGAACAGGGAGCCAGAGTAGGATATGATATAATAACACCAGACGGGCACCGCCTACACTACGCAATGAAGTTAGGGTTCCCCACAACAAATAATATAGCCAAATACAAACTAATGGTGGCGGGATTGACTCTACCCTTAGAACTCAAGATCCCATGAATTCAAGTCTTTAATGATTCTCAACTGATGGCAAATCAAATAAAGCAGGTATATTAGACTAAGGATGCCACATTATCCTTATATGTAAAGAAAGTGTTGAAAATGCTCGCCTTATTTGAAGATTTTTCTATACACTAAGTCCTAAGGCGAGAAAACTCTTAGGCGGATTCATTAACAAAGTTGGCTGGTTCAAGAGGAGCCCCGGAGACTCGTATCATACCAGTGGGGTACCAAGAAAATCCCAGTATCGAAGAGGGAATACCCGAACAAAGGAAGGAATTGTTAGTTCTAATTAGATCCCTAACCATGGCACACAAAAAAGAAGAAAGGGAAATTAATGAAGAAATCTCATATGAGGGAACTAATCATCCAAGGGAAGATGACCGTTATAGTGACACTTGGATGTCACCTACTGCCGAATATCTTTCCAAAGGGATATTACTATCTGACAAGACGAAAGCTAAGAATATCAGGTGATAGGCTCCGACTTTCACAATGATGGATGGAGTTCTTTATAAGAAATGATACACGTTACCTTACTTAAGATGTGCAAGTTTGGAGGATGAAATGAAATTGTTGGCGAAAGCACATGAAGGATTTTGCGAAGACCATTCCAAATGGGAAAAGTTGTCAAAGAAAATAACAAGACAAGATTTTTATTGGTCTCGAATGGTAGTTCAAGCTATTGAGTATGTAAAGAAATGTGAAGGATGTTAGAAATACTAAAAGATTCCTCGTTTGCCACCAAGTCAATTAACTCCGATTTCTAGTCCAAGACCCTTCGATATATGGGAAATCGACTTAATCGGGCCATTGCCAATTTCCAAAGGAGGAGCAAAATATGCTGTAGTGGCCATTGACTACTTTACTAAGTGGGTAGAAGCAGAGCCATTTCCCAAAATCACTTCTTGGAAAGTGCTTAACTTCGTCATTAAAAACATTATTACCAGATTCGGGATCCCTTATAAGACTATATCTTATAATGGAACATAATTTGAAAGTGAAGAGTTTTCCTTATTTCGCTATAAGAACGGGATTATCAAAAGTTTTTTTTCCATGGCACATCTAAAAGCTAATGGAGCCATTGAGGCGGAAAATAAGACTATTAAGACTATCTTGAAAAAGCGATTGAACAAAGCCAAAGGAAATTGGGTAGAAGAATTGCCACTTGTACTCTGGGCCTATCAAACATCCACTAGAACTACAACGGGTCAAACCCCTTATTCTCTAACATATGATATGAAGTAACGTCGTCAATTGAAATTGAGATACCCTAAGATCGAAGGATCGCGTATGCATTTGATCCAAACCAAGGATTGAAGAGAGAATCGTTAGATTTAATATATGAACTAAGAGATGAAGCAGCTAATTGGACTACAGACTATCAAAGAAGAATCTCGATATACTACAACTCAAAAGTAAAAGCAAGATCATTTCAAGAAGGAGATTTAGTACTTCGAAGGTGATGGCAAACACAAGAAAACCTACAAATGGACCACTAGAACCAAACTGGGAAGGTCCCCTAATCGTATGCAAAGTAATGCCCCCCGGAGCTTATAAGTTATGTCGACCAGATGGCAATATGGTTCCTAAAACGTGGAATGTGGAACACTTGCGACCATATTTTCTTATAATGAATGAACAAAGAACCTCTTCCTTAAAGAAAAGTCTACATAATTGGAAGTGAGGTTCTCCTTGAGTTTGAAAACTACCTTAAACGATCAAAGCCTTTGTCCGCGCCGAGTTGGCAAGGTCAAAGCGCCTCCTAGAGGGAGGTTAGAGTAAGCCTTTATCCACGCCACGCTATGGCCAGGTTAAAGCTTCGATAAACCCTTGATCGCACCATGCTATGGCCAGATCAAGGCGGCTCCTCGAGGGAGGTTAAAGCAAGCCTTTATCTGCGTCATGATATGGCTAGGTTAAAGCATCGACAAGCCCTTGATTGTGCAACATTTCGGCCAGATCAAGGCGCCTCTTGGAGGGAGGATGGAGTGAGCCCTTGGTCTAGCCATCCTATGGCCTGGCTAGGCCACTGAAAAAGCCTTCGGTCCCGCCAATAAGGCCTGGCAGGAGTGCATCCTAGAGGGAGTTTGGGTAGGCCATTGGGTCTTGCTTGTGGATAAGCTACCCAAGCGCACCAGACAACAACGGGTTAAGAAGTCCGAGCCTGAGAAGCGGCACATAAAACAATGACAACAACAGACTAAGATGTCCGAGCCCAAGAAGCGGCATATAAAACAATGACAATGGCGGACTAAGACGTCCAAGCTCAGGAAGCGGAATATCAAACAATGACAACCAATAAGACCTAAAGGTTGGCACATGTTAAAATAATCAATACTCAAAGAATAGAAGGCTCGGATAAGAATAGAAGGCTTAGATAAGAATTTACTGCCTTTGTCAAGTTTCTAAAAGAGAATATCATAACTTTACTTATTAATACCCGAATCTTTATTTCGGATCCCTTACTATTAATTTTGGAACTTCACTTATAAACAGCGAATTTGAATTTCAGGTCTCTTATTATTAGTTTTGGAACTTCGCTTATTTCTACCCGAATCTGGGTTTCAGGTCTCTCGCTATTAAATTTTGGACTTCACTTAATTAATACACGAGTTAGTGTTTCGGATCTCTTATTGTAAATTTTGGAATTCACTTATTAATTCCCAAACATGGGACCTGAGACCTCCATTATTAAGACCCTCATCATGGGATTCTAAATAGCATATTGTTAATACTCGAATTTGGGTTTCGGGCCCTTACTATTAGTTTTTGGATTTCATTTGTTGATGCCCAAATCTGGTCCAAGGCAATTGATATTGGGATCTCAATGGGCTTCTGCTTCTCAATCAAAACTCTGAGTTTGTCTAACTAATACTCGTATCAAGGTCACTAGCTAACTACTACTAACCCTCGAAGAACACTTATCTACATCTGAATCTCAGTTTTAGGATTTTATTTTTTCAATAGGGGTTCTTAGATACCCATTATCTACCCCCAAATAAGGATTCATGGCGTTCAATGACTTATTTCCAGATGATAGTTCATGGCCTTTTATTACCAGACACTTGTTATTATCAGAAGAAAACTCATGGACTTCAATTATTAAAGTTATATTTTGATTATATGCCTGGTTTTCTATTAATAAAATGGGATTTTAATTTATAAACTTCTTTTGTTATTACTAAAGTTGGACGATGGGACTTCTATTATTGCCAAACAGGACATTTGGTCTCCAATCATTTAAAACTGTGGATTTCTTATCACTTATTAACTCCAGACGATGATCAACAAATTTTTGTTGCTTTCAAACTTAGAATTCAGGAATTCTATTATACTAACAATGTCTTCAGTTATATTACAAACAAATCACTGAGCATATTTTTATATAAATTTTGAACTAACCGTAGGAAATGTTATTTACTTTAAACTTTGCAGCGAAAGGAGGTCATTAAAGATGGAATAGTGCAAAAGGAAAGCTGTTAAATTTTTGTCTTGAAGAACAAAAGCTTCTTTCATACAAAGAGGGTAAGGTGTTAACCATAAAAATCACCTAAGAATCAGGACATGAAAGAAGGCCTATAAAAAGTGTTAAGCTCCACAAGAACTAAAGACGAGGGTTTCACCATAATACGAAAAAGTGTTTCAAAGGCATTAGGCTAGCTTTTGAAGGGCTTGGGATGGAGTCGCAAGCGCCTAATGCACCTATGAGTGTCAAGTGAAGCAAGAGCTTTAGAAAGAATAGAAAAGAAAACAAAGTTACCATTCCACCTTAGTTAGACCTTTCGAGGCAGTTGAATCCACATATATGAGAGAACTTAGAATGGGTTCAAAACACCTTTCGAAGCTATTGGGCAACAGGCTCGCACATAAGAACCAAGCCTTTTAAAATAGTTAGTTTCGTTATTGTCAATCTTCCACTTAAGGGCATTTTATCAATATGCACCCTTCAAAAGCAAGGACAAGCCTTTCGAAATGGTTTTTGGAACCTTCGGTAAGCATAAAGAAAACTCCATAGGAAGCCAAGCGACCTTTCGTAATGATCCAATCGTCACCTACTAATTCTTTCGAACCTATATGAAAGCCCTCCTTACCCACTCAAATAGTCACTCATCATAGTTAACTGTGGGCCAATGCAGCCAAGGGAGGTGTTGAAGGAGAAGAAGGAGTTGGGGTGCTTTCACCTACATCAAGACAATGCAATGGGAAACGTCAACCCTTGCGCAACATACCATTCGAAGGTGTCGAAAGGTTTCAAAGGAGCGCGAAAGCAATATTGAGGAGTTTTAGTAAAACTTCTATTACTGGTACATTATTGATGAAGACAAAAGGGTTAATCTAAGCATAATAAGAAACCCAAGCGGTTAAAGCTATTGAAGCGAAAGGATGAATGCGGAAGGCTGGGATAAAGACCTTTATACCGCTTCAAATGGATGGAGGCGGAAGGAGGTCAACCTACATCTATAAATACGACCCTATGGGTTTGAGTTTGGGGATCGAATTTGAATTATGAATTCCCTTTCTTGCTTCATAACAAAGTCAAACTTTTGTAACCCTAAATCAATAAGGAAAAATTCTCTTACTTGTAATCCAATTTAAATAAATGCAAAAGTGGGAATGCATGGATCCAATATCGATTTTGAATATGAGGACATCATTTCACCCATTAGCATGACTAACGACCAATTGCACATGATGCTCACTTATTTTCTTAATCCCTATTTGACTTATGCAGTGCTATGGGATCAACTTAGACATTGTGAATTCGAATCATATTATCATCATGTTTCATGATACCAAATGTTAAATTGGCATGATGATTATATTTCGATATTAAGAAGTTTATTCAACTTATATTATTTGCCCAAGATGTTATTCCATTGCATATTGAATTTATATTTTATATATTGTACATTGAGCCCCTTTTGAAAGAGTAACTACTCTTTCGACCTAATTGAAAAAGGTATCGAAAGGGAATCACTGTATGAACATCAAATTATGCTTGCTGGTTGGACATCTTCAAAAGGAGCTTGGATATTTCAAAAC
The DNA here is from genome assembly GCA_030765085.1 of Allium cepa. Classification (NCBI taxonomy): domain Eukaryota; kingdom Viridiplantae; phylum Streptophyta; class Magnoliopsida; order Asparagales; family Amaryllidaceae; genus Allium; species Allium cepa. The sequence continues at coordinate 756,936,716 of CM060937.1, read as the reverse complement.
ATATAACCCTTTCAAAGGAGTTCCTTCCATGGCAGTAGAAACTTTACTTCCGAAAGGAAATTCTCCTTTTAAAGCAAAATGGCTCTTTGGCTCATTCGAAAGGAAATATAAATGATCCTTTCGATCCACTAAAAAATACGAATTACCCTTTCGACCCACTTAAAAGGGATCATGAATGTGCGGTCCTCTTCCTAACTTACGTTTCAAAGAATTGATTAGTCTTCTTATCTATAATTAACACTTTCACAAAGCTACCCTCTGAAGATATTTTGTCCCAATCAACTCATTTGAAAGGGGTTTCGAAGTGATCGATCACTTCTAAAATTTTCCATTGGGGTGTTAGCAACCTTTCTTTTTAACTATTTAGTTTTGGGATGTTGAAAAGGTTTCTTGTTAACATTTTTGGCGCTAGAAAGGGCGTTTGAACCTCCGACCTTGTGGTTCCCTTATAGACTAATTATGGATTATTTAACCTGAAGAAGGAAAATGAAATCTAAAAGGCGTAGCCGAATGGATGAAGAAGAAATACACATCACAACTTTGGAGGAAAATATTGCTCTAACATTCAACTTAGAGGGAGTTGTGCAAGGACAGCCGTCACCCCAGCACGGCCCGACGACAATACAATCAGGATAAAGCATCTAGAGCAACAATTGTTGGAAATGCTAGAACTTCTCAAAGCAGCTCTATCTCAAAAGTATTAAAAAATTGGAAAACCAACAACTGAAGATAATGTGATCTCCCCAAGAAGAAACTTAAAAGCTTATACCAATGAGGGCAAGAGCAAGATAGAACTGACATCGTCAAAGAAAAAAGAACATCATATAGTTAAAGTCAATCATCAAGGAAGGATGCTAGATAAATATCTTGAGCAATCTGGAAGCTCGACCTTAAAAGAATACAGCCCAAACCGAAAAAGCTATCACGACACTGAAGCTTATATGAAAGATGTAGCAGAAAAGGTAGTTAAAGACATGCTAAATGCAAAAGGGAAGAGAACTTTGGATGAGCAAGCAAATGAAAATGAACGAGTAGCTCCTTTCACAGTTGAGATCCTGTGGGCGGTTATGACATCTTATGTCAAGATCCCAACCCTGAAATATAATGGTACCACTGATCCCGATTATCAGTTGAAGGCTTTTGATAGCTAAATGGATTTATATAATGCTTCTGGAGCACTTCGATGTAGATTATTCCTGGTAACACTTTAAGGAGCAGCTACAAAGTGATACCAACAATATCGTGGGAATGCTATCTACTTGTGGAAGCAGTTTTCTTATGAATTCTCTGCCTAATTTTATATACGCAAGGATCTGACCATCGATTACACTGTTCTAGCAAACGCAAGAGGAATCACTAGGTGATTACCTTAGAAGATTCAATACATAAGCATTAAAAGCTAAAGATATGAACGAAAGGGATATGCTTATAGTAGTGCATTCCAAGCTGATAGAGAATACACCATTTTGGAAGGAACTCTTTGTGCATGGGTGTAAGGATTTACAAGATTTTTACTTCCAAGATGACAAATTCATTCGAATGGATGAATTATATTATGCCAAAAAGAAAGATAAATCGAGAAAGGAGTGTGGATGATTTGGATCGGATTGAGGACACATGAGAACTTGGTGGGAGGAATCCAATACTAATTCAATCACTTTAAACAAGCTATTGTCTTATATATATGCTACGACTGAAGAGAAGGTTAATTTCTCGACTTCGTTCAAGGCTAAAAATTACCCTGAACAAAGAAATGGGGATGACCATTGCGCTTATCACAAAGCGAATGGCCATAAAACTGATAAATGTTGAGTATTGGCTGGAATCATTTAGAAATTAATCCATGAAGGGCATTTGAAGGAATTCATCCAAGATAAGCAAAAGGCACCTCGGATTGGTGATGGCTCCCAAAATTTCCTAATAATGCTGTCAACACCTTGGAAGAAGAGGATCCATTAAGCTTGAGTCGGTCATTAAATAGGGTTGATCTAATCCATGGGGGCCACACCCAATAGGGACTAGAAAGGGAGCCAAAAACAGATACATTAAAGAAGCTATAGAGGGAGTGTTCTCCATCTAAAAAGATCCCCCGCTTAAAAGTCCATGACTCAATATACCAATGTCCAATCTTGTTGTTACTCCCCAAGACTGAAGAAAGGGATCCATCACCCTCATAACGACCCCCTTATGACCATAGCCCAAAGTGGACTCTTTATAGTGTCCAAGATTCTTGTGGACACAGAGAGCACAGTTAACGTCATTTTCAAATATGCCTTTGATCAAATGGGCATTCCAGAAGACAAGCTAGAACCTAGCCTTGAGCCTATCTTTGGGTTCAATAAGAAGAGATCAACTCCAATAGGACAAGTGAAGTTGCTTGTGTAGATGAGAGTACCGCCATGCTGCAGAACTTTTGAAACTCTCTTCTTAATCATCAATCAACCGTCGTATTACATTACTTCCTTCGGCCGACCTATGCTTGATGAGGTGAACTCCTTTGTTTCGCCAAAATATCTAATGGTAAAATTCTTAACAAAGAGGGGTTAGGGCACTATCCATGGAGAATAATTCATCTCCCGCGAGATGTGCTTGCAATGCTTGATCAATATAAGAGGGAATATTCTTCTTACTATGGTTCTTCTACTGTTTTTCGCCGTTTGGACGATGGATTTTTACATCCAACGTTCGAAGCAAAAATAAGATCTAATAAAACCAATAAACGTATATTTGAAAGGTACATTTGCCTAAGGAACAAGAGAAACATGACTGATGCTAACTCCGTAGAAGAGAGTGAAATTACCATAGAGTTGGATTGCCATGGGGAAGTGGAAAGGAAAAAACCTATAGAAGACCTTGAGGAAACATGTTTAGATCCAAATGATTCAACCAAAATAGTCAAAGTGAGAAAGGAGTTGGAAAGCTGCTTGAAGGCAGACTTAATTCAGTTTCTTAAGTCTAACAAAGATGTGTTTGCATAGTCTCATTCAGATATGGTTGGTATTGATCCATCGGGTATATGCCATGCATTAAATATGAATCTAAAAGCGGCCTCCATCCGATGGAAGATGAAACAATTTGATAAAGCGCGATCTGACGCCCAAAAATAAGAAGTTAAAAGGCTACTCGAAAATGGATTCATTTGAGAGGTCATTTAACCAAAGTGGCTAGTGAACCCAGTACCGGTAAAGAAGTCGAATGGCAAGTGGAGGACTTGTGTCGATTATACTAATTTAAACAAGTGAAAATAAGGGACAAATCCCAAAATTCAAACTTAACACACAAAACATCCTCCAAAAAAATTGCATCCCTATTTTCAAATACTGTAATTTTCTTTCCTAAAATACCCCTCTGCTTCATGGCTGAACGTTGATTCTTCATATGTGGATGTTATTCTCACATCCATAATTGAAATTCGTACACCATTGATTATCAATCTTTTAAACGCAGTAACTTTTTGTAAACGATGCATTAACAAACTGTTTTCATCAATAAATCATAAATTTTATTATCTAATGAGTGGCATTATGCATGTGCAAAAACAACGGCAAGCCAAGTTCTTCTTCAAAATTTCTACAATTACATGGTATGATTGCAAGCAATTCAGCAATTATATGCAATAATTGCATAAAACTCTGCAATTATATGGTATAGTTGTATTTTTCTGCGATTACTTGGAATAATTGCAGAGAAAAGTATCGATTATTCCATCGAATTGCATAAAAGTCTATAATAATTCCATATAATTGCATAAAAGTCTGCAATTATATGGAATATTGCTGACATTTGAAGAAAAATTAATGATTATTTCATATAATTGCAGAAAATGGCAAGTATACAGAATAATTGCAGAAAAGTATGTGATTATGTGGAATAATAGCAAAGAAGTCTGCAATTATTCCATATAATTGCATAAAAGTCTACAATTATTCCATATAATTGCATAAAAGTCTGCAATTATATGGAATAATAGTTGACAAGAAAAATTGATGATTATTTCATATAGTGGCAGAAAACGGAAAGTATACAAAATAATTGCAGAAAAGTCTGCAAGTGTATGGAATAATAGCAGAGAAGTCTGTAATTATTCCATATATATGACGATCCGGATTTTTAGCCATCGGATATTGGGAAATTAACTGATTTTAATTATTGGGATATAAATTTTTGTAAGTTAGATAGATAAATTTTCTGATAAATAAAATATCTGAATCTGTAAATTTATTAAAAACCATATTAAATATTGAATTATAAATTTCTGGATATGATAAATTTTATTCAAAAATGTATAAACTCCAGCATTTAAATTTAAGATAAAATATCCATATATATATAATATATACAAGTTTTATGATGTTTAAAAGTATGTATATATATATATATGTCTAGATATATATAAAAATATAGTATATGATAAATTCTATATATATGTATACATGGATGTATAGAACTACAATGGCCAATTTCAAACTCATGATTATATGTATGAGTGTGTGTATGTGTGTATGTGTGTATGTGTATATATTTGTATTAAATAGTGAAATGTAAATACATGTGTATAAAGAGGTAGAATATGAAGTATACATGTAAGTATATACTAAACTTATGATAAAAATGAAATATATACATGCAAATAGCTTTGTTTATGTGTGCAGATGGTGTATATGAAGTTATATATATAAATGTATGTATGTGTGTGTATGCAAATGCTTCATGATGATAAACTCCTTACCTTTAATGTAAATATATGTGTGTGTGTGTGTGTGTACACATACGACGACAAATATATAAAGGTAAATGTATATGTACATATGTTACATAAAATAGTAAATAGGTATATATATGTGTTAATATAAATAGTGTATATTTAAATCTCTATATATATACACATATATGTATATGTATATATAAACACCTAAGGGGACATCATGATGGCAAATATTAAGTCAAGCACATAAAATAGCAAATCAACATAATAAATCAAGTCAAGCCTTAAATCAAATCAGCATATAATATATCTAATCATGATAAGAAATCAAATCAGTAAAAAAGAAAAGAAAAATGAAATGAAATGAAAAAAATATATAGCCTGTACATGTGCAAGCTTGTACTATACACTTCACCTTCTCTTTATATATGTACGCCGAGTGTTTCTTGTTCATACATATATTAAAAAGAAAAAAAAAGCTAACATTAAAAAAAACTAATTTTGAAGTCTAAAGGAAAAATACAAAAGGTTAGTTGATCAAAGATATACTGCAGAGCAGCAGAATTCACCATTTCTCTAAAAACTGTGAGTAGACATTTACCTTGGTTTACAGCTTCTACATATATATAACACACATAGCTGTGGGAATGAATGCATAGTTGATTTTGTTGAGTGTCTGTGATGTTAATATGGATATGTATGTGTGCATTCAACATGGTAAGTTTCATCAACCACTGTTTATCTTCCTCCAAGCTCTTTGTTCTTTTTTTTAAAACATTTAAACATCAAACTTCAAAAATCAATATCAAATAATCTAGTCGGTTTTAAATCTTGATATCAAAACAAAGTCTGTTTGTTTCCGAGTATAGATTATTTTAAAATTTATTTTGTTGGACATCATGTAGCATAGAAGGAGAGAAACATAATGTTATGGTATATAACTCAAAAATGGTTGAAATTCGAGTGTCATAATTAGATGATTAGATTATCTAGACTTGTTCGTTATTGGAAAACTCAAATTTTAGGCTTGGTTTGGAGATTTTTAATGAAGCATGGGGAAGTAAGGTCGAGTTGAATAGATTTGGGCAAAAGGTGGAATTCAAGCGAAGGGCTCGATTTCGTGGCAAGGCTTTGGGCATGGAGGAGCATCGCTCGATAGGGAACTCGAAAAATATGGTTGTTTTTTTTTAAAAGCGTGGTGGCCTGACGAGGTGGTTGTAGGGTTTAGGTGAGGTTTTGCGTGGGCTCGGTTCCAAGTCGTTGGAACGTCGATGGGGGAAAGTTAGGCATGCGGTCTAGGAGGGAAAAATGGAGGAGGTTGCGACGAAGTTAGGAACGAGTCTAGTGGGTGTTGATGGTCAGAGGTGGCTTGGCGAGGTGGTTAAGCTGGCACGAATAGTTTCCAGGTTTGGCTTGAAGTTTGAATTTTTTGAACTGGAGCGTTGCCAAGGGTTCAGGTAGGCAGTGGAGTTGCTCCGGTCATGGTTGATCGACGGGGGTGGTCAGAAGCGAGAGATGGGCCGTGGGTAGTGCATGCATATGCACGTGTACAGGAGTGCACGTTTCAAGTTCAAATATGAGCTGTAACAACCCGTATATTTTACGATTGTATATTTAGATATAGCATCGTCGGTCGGATTTAAGTCTAAAAAGCTACTTTTTGCAAACAGTCGAATTAGAACTGGAGACCACTCCCATTGAGTTCAAAGTGGTGTTTGCGACCTTTTTGAGTATAAACATCGATATGTTTGGAGTTGAGTAAAATTTTGACATTTTCACTTAGGGCTTTGGGTTTGGGTTTCATTCCATTAACCTAACATATCAACCCAACTCCACTCCACTCCTCTTCATTCCTTCATAATATTTCCTACAACTCAAGCTTTAGTAAAAATGGTGGAAAAGATTGGAAAAAGAAATTCCTAAGCCCTAGTTTCATTTGCAAATCTAAGTTTTAGCTCCAAATTCCAAAAGAAGCTTAGGTAAGCATCCTCTCCATCTTCTCCATCTCAATCCCTCTTCCATTTTCAGAAATTCCTAAACCCTAACTTAGGAAATATTTTCTTATGATCTTAGATTGAAGCTTCTTGAGTTGAGATTGAAGAGTGGTTGATCTTGCCTTGTTTTAAGAGCTTCTCCTTCATTGTTTTTGAGTAAAAGGTGAGTTTTTGAACTCAAATCTACTTCTATATCTATCATTGTTGTTAGTTATGAATTCCTAACTCTTATTTATGTTCATATGATTTTGATTTGGATTGAATTGGTGAATATTCTAATTTTTGGTGTTTTGAGATCAAATCTTTAAAAATCCAATCTTTGATGTTTGAACACGTTAGTGAGGTGTTTCGGAGAGCCATAAAAGGCTGGATTGTCGCTAGGCATAAATCTTTAGTCGTTGTTGCTCTCTTGTTCGCTTCTGTTTCGTGTTATGGATTTTGCCCCACAAGGGGGCTAGGCTGAAACTGCTGATGAAGCAGGTTCAGTCGACTGAACCAGGGGGTCAGTCGAATAAACCATGGGGCAGAAAATTCTCTGTCCCCGCATCAGTCGACTGAGCTGAAGGTCCAGTCGACCGACCTGGAAACTCGAAAGTTTCCAAGTTCTGTGTCAGTCGAATGACCATCTGGTCCAGTCGACTGACCTACTTGCTTCATCCCTATTTGCATGTTTTGCTTGAGATTCCAATTTTTATCGATTCATGATTATCCGATGTGTTGTTATCATATCGACTTTGATGACTTCTACTACGGGATTTTTAGGGAATATCCATTTTGATGGATTTGGTATCGATTTCTTTGGATTTAATTCACGTTTTCGTATGTGAATTTTTGTTGATTGATTGTTTCTACAATCATTTTTGTGACTTGTCACTTTGAAATACAAAGGTTTCTATATAGTAGTAAATAATCAAACTCTTTCACAAAGATGATTTCAACTCTATTTTTAATACAAAGCTCGTTTATAAAACCGTATTCCAATCTATTGGTATATACAAACCTTTACCTCGTTCGTTCGAGAAATGCAATTAAACGACTTAGCAAAACAAGTGGTATGAAACGCTTGCGTTTACTTTATCGGTTAATTCTTAGACTTGTTCGATTGAAACTCTTGTGACAATTTTCAAGTGGAAATCTACAATTTGTTCGTAAATATTTAAGTTAATCCAGTGGTTATGGGACATGAAGCTAAACTCATTTATTTACTAGCTTAGTGTAATTGACACTTCTTGTTGATCGATGATGATCATTTTATGGTTTAGACTAGCAATGTGGCGATGTCTCTTTGTCCACGTAGGGGACTATACCTCATTTTATTGAGCTTTGTCTCATTTCTTTTATGGGTTAGCGACCCATGGTCTTTGGACCATTTGTGGAGCAATCGGCTCAATAATTCAGAGCATAAGGCGTATCTATTTAGGTGCGTCGATGTTCGTCTATGCAAGGGGCGCATCTATTTAGGTGCGTCGATGTCCGTCTATGCATAGGGCGCATCTATTTAGGTGCGTCAATGTTTGTTTATGCATGGGGCATATCTATTTAGGTGTGTCGATGTTTGTTTATGCATGGGGCGTATCTATTCAGGTGCGCCGATGTTTGACTGTGCATGGGGCATATCCTATTTAGGTGCGTCGATGTTCGGTTTATGGAATAGCGGCCTCCCCCTTTTGTGATTTCTAGATTTCTGATTGATGATTTCTAGAATTTGTGTTTCACCAACTTTTGCGATTGACATTGATATGTTTGTCAGTATTTATGGTTTGGTGAATAAAATAAAGAATATGATATTCTTTTTGACGTTATGGGATTTTTGAGATATTGTATGATTTTGGTTGATTTTCTAATGTATACTTTTCACAGTATGACATTATTGTTATCATACGTTTTTATCGTATCTCTTTTTCTATCTCATTTTTATCTTATATTTATAGCTAGACTGATCCATTTATTATTTTCTTATTAAATAATATTCGGGTCAGACCGAGATATTACAGGTGCTTCTACTTGACTTCTTATCAGGGACCGTCGCCTGATTTTTGGTTAACTGCCTTAGATTAGTAGTTTTTGTTTTATACATTCGAGATAGAGACTCCTTGATGTATAATTATTCTTTTGTCTAGCACTTGTATGTATTCTTTTGTGATGTTGTGGATCTTGCATGACCACTAATCTGATGTACACTTCTATATGTTATATTCATATCTATTTCCGCCTTTGTGATATGGATATCTGTGACTGATTTGTGTTATGCTTATTTCTAAATTTGTTTCCGAAGACCTCATAGCCACTGTGTAGTAGCTTTGAGTTTGTATTTGATATGTCGGATTTCCTTTTGAAAAGAAACACATGCGATATTATCTAACATATCGGTACCCGCACAAAGCAATTACACAGATGGTCACTCCTCAACAGCCTGATTCTTCGTGCTAGTTGACGGCATTACTTCGTAGTGTCCTTGGCTAGCGTGAGTATAGAGGTGGGGCGTCACAGCTTGGTATCAAAGCCAAACTTCGAAACAATATGAAATATTATAGCAAGGATCATCATCCTAAGTTCTTCTTAGGAGTCATGCCTTGGGATTTATCGGAGTCTTAGGACCCGTTCTATCCTATTTTCTTTATGATGCCTTGTTTTATCAATCATGATTGTTTGATATTCATTCTGAGGTTAAACTTTTTCTTCTTCTTTCTTTCTTTCTTAAAGAAGAGAAATGGTTAGATCTAACCGACCCGGAGCTGGTCAATCCAGTGGTACTCCTCAAGATGGAGTATTCATGTTTGCCCAGCAGTTTTAGATCTTGTAAAGAATGCTCAAGCTGTCGGACCCAATCTAGAGCCTACTCATCCTAGATCCGGATTTGCACGCTTGTGCAGAGACTATACCGATTTGGGTGGAAGGCCATTCAGGGGATCCAAAAGTGTTATAGAAATCCAAGCTTGGCTTAGATCATGCGACCGCATCTTTTCTCACATGAATCTTGTTGATCTCCATCGAGTCCAAGTGGCTTCTAGCATGCTCCAAGAAAGAGCATTAGATTGGTATGAGCTTTCGGTTCCTGAAATCGTTGAAGCGGATCTTACTTGGGAGCAATTCCGGAAACGATTTGAATTAAAGTTTGTGCCGGAGGCTGAAAAGGTAACTTTGGCCCGGCGTTTCATCGACCTTGTTCAAGGTGAATCTTCTGTGACGGATTACATTTCATCTTTCGAATCTCTTTCAAAGTATGGGGTCGAGTATATTAATACCCCATTGAAGAAAAATCAAAGGTTTGTCTATGGGTTGAATAAGAACCTTAAAAAGCCTTTGCTTCTAAAACTAGAAGATTCTTTTGATCAGCTTATTGATATCGCTCTTCGACTCGAAGAGGCCGATAATGAAGGTGATGTTGAAGTTGTGGGTGCTAAACAGAACTTTAACATTAACATGAAGAGGCCTATTAAGTTCAAAGGTCCCAATCCCAACAAGAAAGGAAAACAAGAAACTCCGGTAGCAATGACTCCTACCTCTAGTCATTGACAATGCTACAATTGTGGTTACATGGACCACTACGCAAAGGAGTGTTCGAAACCTCTTTATTATCACTATTGCAAAAGTTTGAGTAATCATATATCTGTGTGTCCTATACTTTAAAGCAAGAAGGAGGGAAAGCTTAATGTTGTGCAAGTCCCTAGTGGCATTTCTCTTGGTCAAGGTATTTTTCCATTCAATCCTTGATGACATTTGTTTTGTGATTATCCTATTCGAGTTCTTGTTGATATGGGTTCATCTCATTATTTTTATATCAAAAGAACTTGTTAATTCTTTTTCTTTAAATATTTGGGGCTTGATGACTTCACTGGGAATTGCTATCTGGATAGTAGATCCGCAACTCTCAGTTTGCTTTGAAAAGATGTCGAGATTATTTTATGTGATTTTTTTTTGGGCCGATTTGCATGTTATGCGTTACTTAGGCTTCGGGATAGATTTTTTGTGAAAGGATTAGCTTAATTATTATAAAGCCATATCTCATGTCCCGAGTGGACTATTCATCTTCGACATTTTCAATCTGTTAAGCAGATTTCTATTTTTCTAAATGATTTCGATTCCAATTAGGTGACATCATTTTATTCTTTAAACACACATGATGAGGGGAATGTTATTTCTCTCATTCTAGTAGTTTGTGAATTTTTCGGTATTTTTGAGCTTGTCTTAGGATTATCACCTAATCAATCTTTTGTGTGGTGCTAAGGTCTTTTAAGTTCGACTTTGCCACCGGTTTTCATTAGCTATGAGTTGCCGACGATAGTGTTCCCCTTACCGCATTCCGCACTCGTTATAATTTTTTATGAATGACGCGAGATGTTATTCAAGTTGTCCAGCTTATTTCATCCATCTTATGAATCGAGTATTCTGCGAATATCTCGATGAGTCCGTTTTTGAATTCATTGATTATGGATGAAAATAGCAATTTAAAATTTGCAAATCTTTTTCATAAGATTTATTTATAAGTATAATTGGATTTTTGTTCTTAAAACGAGCAAAGAATACTCGTAAAGTTTTTAAGAGATATTTTTATCATAAAGAAGATGATTTTGTGTTGTTTTGCCCATTGAGTGCTTTAAGAAATCTAGTCGATGTGCTTGATCGACGTTATCGATAGAAATTTCCTAAACACTATAATGAGACAATCAGACACAGTAAATTGATCTGGAATAAGTAAATTTTTCTAGAAAAATGATTACATAAAGTTAATTATAATTTTGAATGTCTTAACTTTTTGGGAAAGACGATCAATTAAAGGAACTCTTTCTTTTCGATACTCCTATTCTTGTGATTCCCGAAGGGAACCAAAACTTCACTGTTAGTACCGATGCTAGTTGTATTGGTTTGGGTGTCATTCTCTTGTAAAAAGGGAACGTTCTATCACTTGTGCTTCTATACAATTAAAGCCCATTGAGACTAGGTATGCTACTCATGATCTAGTGCTCGTGGCTTTTGTTTTCGCTTTTAGAATTGGCGTCACTATTTTTGGAAGAAAAATTTGTTCTCTACACCGATCATAAATCTTTGGAGTATTTATTTTCTCAAAAGGAACCTAACTTGTGTCAACGACGTTGGCTCGAGTTCCTTACATCTTATGATCTTGATATTCTTTATACTTTGGAAAGGGAAATTGTGATGTCAATGCCCTTAGTCGCAAACAACAAATGGTTGTTTCTTTGATGATGTCCGAACGGAATGATCTTTTTGACAGGTTCAATAGGCGTACCGTTATTATACTACGTCACTGTCCAATTTATTTGAGTTTCGGCTACATCGGACGTACTGTTATTATAATACGTCGTTGTTCCGAATTATTTGGGCATACCGTTATTGAATTTCATCATTCCAATGGCTCGATTTTCTATTATTCATGACATTTTCCACGTATCTCAACTACGGAAATCCCTTATGGATTTCGATTCTATTCTTGAGCCCGGTGTTATTGAAGAAATTGAAGTTTTACCAAATTTGACTTATGAGCAAAGACATCCGGACTTACTCTTTCGTGCCCTTTAAGGTGAACTTCTTACTTCAAATTTTCTTTTGTGTTGATATGCTTTTATGGTTGTTACTCTTTGTTTTCTTCTTAAGAATTGCGAGGACGCAATTTCTTTAAGGAGGAGAGTCTGTAACAACCCACATATTTTACGATTGTATATTTAAGTATTTTATTTAAATATAGCATTATTAGTCGGATTTAAGTCCGAAAAGCTACTTTTTGCAGACAGTCGAATTAGAACTCGAGAGCTGTGACGCCCCACCTCTATACCCACACTAGCCAAGAACACTACGGTGTAGTGCTGTCAACTAGCATGGAGAATAAGGCTGTTGAGGAGCGACCATCCATGTAATTGCTTATCACACGGTGGCTATAAATAATCTTCGAAAACAAACATAGAAATAATCATAACACAAATCAGTCACAGATATCCATATCACAAAGGCGGAAGAAGATATGAATATATAACTAACACATGAAAGTGTACATCAGAGTAGTGGTCAGTAAGATCCACGATAATACAAAAGAATAGCAACACATGCTATACAAAGGAATACAACTATGAGTCTATATCTCAAGTGTATACAACAAAAACTGCTAATCTAAACAGTTAGCCAAAAGTCAGAGTGATGAATCCCTGGGAAGAAGTCAAGCAGAAGCACCTGTAACATTTCGGTCTGACCCGAGTATTATTTAAGAAAATAATAAACGGGTCAGTCTAGCTATAAATATCAGATGACATGATATAACATAAAAGATATGGCATAAACATAAAATATCCATAATGACATACCACTATAAGTATGTAAATAATGATCAACAGAAGATCAATCAATAAGAGATAATCAATATCACAAGAATCTTCTCAAAGATTCGGAAAGGGCATCATACCCCAAACTTGTACTCATAACAAGTTAATGACATAAATTCTAGAAATCAATGCAAGAAGTCCAGAAATCATAGAAAAGAGAAAGAGGCCTATCACATGACGGTCCGAAGACCAAGGGGAGCTACCCCACATGTGTGAATGGAATCACACAGATTAAGGTCCAGACTAACCAAAAAGCAAAAAGGTATGTGTGAGTGGAATCACACAAGTGGTGTCTAGTCTAACCTTGCAACAAGAGACATCGCACAGTTGCTAGTCTAAATCATCAGAATGATCGTCATGATCAACGAGAAGTGTCAATTACACTAAGCTAGTAAATATAGAAGTTTAGCTTCATGTCCCATAACCACTTGCTTAACTTAAATATTTACGAACAAACTGTAAATCTTCACTAATAAAATTGTCACAAGAGGTTCAATCGAACAAGTCCAAGAATTAACCGACGAAGTGAACGCAAGCGTTTCATACCACTTGTTTTACTAAGTCGTTTAATTAGATTTCTCATCCGAGTGAGGTAAAAGTTTGTATATACTAATAGATTGGAAAACGATTTAAGAAAAGAGCTTTGTTATTAAAAATAGAGTTGAAATTGTTTGTTAAAAGTTTTGATATTTACTACTAGCATTGAAACCTTTATATTATAAAGTGACAAAACACAGAAGCAATTGTAGAAACAATCAGTCACAAAAATCGCACACGGAGATGTGAATAAAATCCAAGGAAATCAGCTCAATGTTTTTCAGATAAGATCCTCTGCGGAGGGGGGGTCCAGGGGGGTGGCAACCCCCAAGGTGGGGGTGCGGGGGCAACGCCACCGCCTACGGGGTTCGACCTGCCCGGTCAGGTCGCGGGGGTCCAGGGGGCAGCGCCCCGTTCAAAACGTAACGATCTAGTGAAGACAAAATGAGGTCTAACGACCTAAGAGGAATAGGGTCGAGCGACCTAATGGTTGCGACCTAGGGATCTAAGGGGTCAAACGACCTAGTGGTGTTTGCGACCTAACGATGACTCGCGACCCAACATGGCCGACCTAACAGAGGTTGCGACCTAACAGAGCAACAGGACGAGCGACTTAACAAAGTGGCCGAGCAACCTAACTGGAGCAAGCGACCTATAGGTCATGCGACCTAAAGTAGTAAAGAGCCATACGTGTTAACGAGTTAACGACCTACGACCTAGGTCCATACGACCTACGACCTAAGGTCCCTACGACCTACGACCTAAGGTCCATACGACCTAAGGTCCATACGACCTACGACCTAAGGTCCATACGACCTACGACCTAAAACATCGCGACCTAGCGACCTAAGGGGATAAGGGCCGAGCGACCTAACATTCGAACGACCTACAACCTAAAACATCGCGACCTAGCGACCTAAGGGGATAAGGGCCGAGCGACCTAACATTCGAACGACCTACGACCTAAGGAGCTTGCGACCCACGACCTAAAGCCCAACGACCCACGACCTAATTCCGAAGCGTCGAGCGACCTAACGTTATAGGCCATTTTAGGTCACAAACGAGCTATTTGAGGGCCGAGACTTTTCCACGCGAACGACCTAGCAAAGGCAGAGCGACCTAAGGGCAGATTTTCACCAAAAACACTTAAAGTTGGAATTTTTCGCCAATCCAATCCAAACCAAATGCAAATGTACATGCTAAAGTGATAGGGAATCATTCCCAACAGTCCAATATAGACATAGACTAGATTTGTGGGATAAAAATCTCACCTTTGCACTAAAATTTATGAAGATGAAGCTTGAAAGCAAGGAGAAGCAATCCAAAGCTTGAATCCTATATCTTCTACTTGAATTTGGAGTTGAATGTTGGATTTGCAATTGAATTTGTGCTTGGAGTTTTAATTTCCCATTCTCTTCACCATTACTGCCAAAGCTTGAGTTAGTTAGGAAATTTATGAAGAGTGGGGAGAAGGGGGTTGGAACTTGGGTTTAATAGGCTAAACTAACCCAAAGTCCAAAGCGGGAAAAGTTAGTGAAATTCCACTAACTCCAAACCTATCAATGTTTATACTTAAAAAGGTTGTAAACGGCATTTCGAACTCAATGGAAGTGGTCTCGAGTCCTAATTTGACCGTTTGCAAAAAGTAGCATTTCGGACCAATATCCGATTAACGACAAAATATTTAAATAAAATATTTAAATATAAAATCGATAAATATGCGGGTTGTTACAGACTCCCCTCCTTAAAGAAATTGCGTCCTCGCAATATATAAGATGGAAATAACAAGTAACAACCATAAAAGCATATTAACACAAAAGAAATTTAGAACAGGAAGTTCATCTCAAAGAGCAGGAGTAAGCAAGTCCGGATGTGTTCGCTCGATGAATTCTCTTGATTCCCAAGAGCAATCCTTAGGATTTGAGGACCATTGAACCTTCACAAGCGGAACATCTTTATTTCGAAGTCGTTTAACCTCCGAAGCTATAATTCGAATAGGATGCTGCTCATAAGTTAAATTCGGCGAAACTTCAATTTCTTCCACAACAGCAAGCTCAAGAATAGAATCGGAATCCCAAAGGCATTTCCGTAATTGAGAAACGTGAAATACGTCATGTATAGAAGAAAACTGAGCCGGCAATGCAAGGCGATAAGCCATGGAACCAATACGTTCAGTGATAGGAAATGGCCCAATATATCGAGGCGCTAACTTCCCGATCGACTGAAACGTACAACACCCTTCATAGGTGAAACACGAATAAAAACAGGATCCCCAACAGAAAATTCTAATTTCCTTCTTCGATTATCGGCATAGGATTTTTGTCTACTCTGGGCTTCTTTCATCCTATGTCGAATAAGTTCAAGCTTTTCCGTGGAATCTCGAATAAAATCTGGACCTAAAACTAGCTTCTCACCGGCCTCAAGCCAACAAGAAGGAGATTGGCAGGGCCTTCCATAGAGTGCCTCGAAAGGTGCCATACCAATACTAGATTGGAAGCTATTATTATAGGAAAATTCAACAAGTGAAATATGATCTTCCCAACTTCCACCAAAATCAAGCACACAAGCACGAAGAAGATCTTCAAGAGTTTGATTCACAGCCCGGTTTGTCCATCGGACTGGGGGTGATAAGCAGTGCTAAAGTTAAGCTTCGTTCCTAAAGCTTTTTGAAGACTCTTCCAAAATCCACTAGTAAACAATGGATCTCGATCGCTAACAATACAAGTAGGAACTCCATGCAATTTAACAATTTCTTTGATAAAGAGTTTGGCCAAAAGAGGAACGGTTCAGTTAGACCGAACGGGAATAAAATGGGCGGATTTAGTAAGCCTATCAACGATCACCCATAAGCCATCATGACCCGAACGAGAACGGGGAAGGCCATCTATAAAATCCATGGAAATTTGGTCCCACTTCCAAATTGGAATTTCTAAAGGTTGCAATAACCCACCAGGCCTCTGATGTTCGGCCTTGACAAGTTGGCAAGTCATGCAACACTTAACAAAGTTAGCAATATCAGATTTCATTCCCTCCCAATAATAAAGTCGCTTCATATCAGCGTACATTTAACTACTACCGGGATGAATGGTGAACTTAGAACGATGGGAATCTTCTAAAATATCTTTACGAAGATCACCAATATTTGGTACGATAAGTCTACCAAATTTCCGAATGCCGCCACGAGAATCAATACCAAAGTCTTTCAAACCTTCAATATCAATTCTATCCTTAATATTTTGGTCAAGAAGAACCAATTCAGGATCTAGCCTTTGAGCTTCAAGAATGCGGTCTAAGAGAGAAGGATGAGCCTCAAGGCTACATAAAACAAATGATGAGCATAAATCGGATACGCACTCTCGAATCTCACAAGCGGATAAGATCCCGAGATCGTTCCATTCGGATATCATCATAGAAACAACTGCTTGTTGCCTACGGCTAAGAGCATCGACGACACGATTACCCTTACCGGGGGTATAAAGAATATCAAAATCATAAGGTGCAAGGAACTCGAGCCAACGCTGTTAACGTAAATTAAGTTCTTTTTGAGAAAATAAATATTTCAAAGACTTATGATCCGTGTAAAGGATAAATTTCTCTCCCAATAGATAATGACGCCACATTCGAAGGGCGAAAACAATAGCCGCGAGCTCTAGATCATGTGTGGCATATCTAGTCTCGGCCGGCTTCAATTGCCTAGAAGCATAAGCAACAACATGTTCTTTTTGCATAAGAACGGCACCCAAACCAACGTGACTAGCATCGGTATAAACAACAAAATCTTGATTCCCCTCGGGAATAACAAGAATAGGAGCATCGGAAAGGAGTTCTTTCAATTTCTGAAAAGAGGCTTCACATTTGTCCGACCAAATGTATTTAACTCCCTTCTTAGTCAAGCCAGTAAGAGGCACGACAATCTTAGAAAAGTCTTTAATAAAACGATGGTAATAGCCCGCCAATCCGAGAAAGCTATGGATTTCAGTCACACTCTCAGGTCTTTTCCAATCTTGAATCGCTTCAATCTTTGAAGGATCCACGGAAATTCCGGATTCGGAAATAATATGACCGAGAAACTTCACACGAGATTGCCAAAAGTGGCATTTAGAAAATTTTGCCTTTAGTTGATTACTCCTAAGAGTTTCCAATATAATCCGAAGATGTTTCTCATGTTCCTCCTCGGTTTTTGAATACACAAGAATATCATCAATGAATATGAGAACAAACCGATCGAGGAAATCTTTGAAAACTCGATTCATGAGGTCAACGAAATAAGCTGGAGCATTCGTTAACCCAAATGGCATAACAAGCCATTCATAAGATCCATATCGAGTACGGAATGATGTCAAAGGAATGCTATCCTCAGCGATACGAAGCTCATGGAAACCGGTAGCCAAGTCCAATTGTGAAAAGACCTTAGCACCACTAAGCTGATCGAATAGATCATCAATCCGAGGTAAAGGATATTTATTTTTAATAGTAAGATCGTTAAGCTTGCGATAATCAACGCAGAGCCTCAGAGTACCATCGGATTTCTTTACGAAAATAGCCGAAGCTCCCCAAGGCGAGGAACTAGAGCGAATAAATTACCTCGTCTCCAACTCAGATAATTGTTTACGCATCTCCTCATTTTCCTTATTGGACATGCGATAAGGAGGACGAGTAATAGGTTGAGCTCCAGAAACAAGATTAATTCTGAACTCAATTGCTCGTTTAGGTGGTAAACCTAAAATGGGCTCGAATATGTCGGAAAATTCACGAACAACATGAATACGAGAAATAATATCATCTTCATCATCATCATCGTTATCACGAGGATTTAAAGAATATAAAGATGCCACCAAACAGGATTCTGAATCTTTAAGATTAACAGAAATTTGATTAACAGATAGTGGATGTCGGATATGAATAGTTCGCTCAGGACATAGGATATGGGCTTGATAACGGTTAAGCCAATCCATTCCCAAAATTATTCCAAAGCCTAAGTAACGCATGACATGCAAATCGGCTAGGAAAGAAAAATCGCAAAAATTAATCTCCACATCTTTACAAAGCAAACTAAGAGTTGCGGATCCACCAACAGGATTCACAATTTTTAAAGAAGTCATTAATGCAGTAACACTTAAGGAAAA
The DNA here is from genome assembly GCA_030765085.1 of Allium cepa. Taxonomy (NCBI): domain Eukaryota; kingdom Viridiplantae; phylum Streptophyta; class Magnoliopsida; order Asparagales; family Amaryllidaceae; genus Allium; species Allium cepa. Next base: position 756,918,022 of record CM060937.1, on the reverse strand, counting down.
AGTGTCTACCAGTTCCTTTGATATAAAAGAATGGGATGCACCCGTATCAAAGAGAACTCTAATAGGTTGATCATGAAATAAAATAATACCATCAAGAATGGAATGAGAAATACCTTGGCCACGAGATGTGTTGCCAGGGGCTTGAGCCACATTTAACTTTCCCTCATTCCTGCCTTTACGTTTGAGGCATTGATGTATAAAGTGATCTGGGCTCTTACAATAGCGACAAGATTTGGGCTTTGAGCACTTGTTCACAAAATGATCCTCTGCGCCACAGTTGAAGCATCTCGCAATATCAGGAGAAGGAGCCTTTGCAGCAGGAGTTGCTTGTTTACCCTTCTTATTGGGATAAGGGCCTTTGAATTTGTTGGGCCTCTTTTTGTTATTGAAATTGGGTTTGGAAGCTACTACCTCCACCTCACTTTCTTTATCAGCCTCTTCAAGACGAAGAGCGATATCTATAAGTTGATCAAATGCAACTTCTAGTTTCAAGAGTGGTGGCTTCTTAAGATTCTTATTTAAGCCATAAACGAACCTCTAGTTCTTCTTTAGTGGAGTATTTATATACTCGACCCCATATTTGGAAAGGGATTCGAATGATGCGACGTAGTCCGCCACAGAAGACTGACCTTGAACAAGGTCAATAAATCGCCGAGCCAAAGTTACTTTTTCAGCCTCGGGCACGAATTTCGATTCGAAGCGTTCCCGGAAGTGCTCCCAGGTGAGATCCGCTTCATCAATTTCTGAGATTAACAGCTCATACCAATCCAATGCTCTTTCTTGGAGCATGCTAGAAGCCACCTGGACTCGATGGAGGTCAACGAGGTTCATGCGAGAGAAGATCCTATCGCACGTTCTGAGCCAAGCTTGGACCCCAATGATAGTTTCAGAGCCTTTAAACGACTTCCCACCCAGGTTGGTGTAATCATTGCACAATTGTGCAAACCCCGACTTTGGGTGGGTAGGTGCCGGATTAGCTCCAGCTGCTTGAGCGTTCGTTACTAAATCAAGTAACTGTTGAGTAGTCATAAAAACTCCATCCGGTGGTGGAGCACTAGATGATCCAGCTCTGGGACGACCTGGTCTAGACATTCTCTTCCTTAAGAAAGAAAGAAGAGAAAGAAAATAGTTATTCACCAAATGAATATCAAACATTCTTGACAGGTGAAGTAAGGAATCATAAAAGAAATAGGATGAATCGGTTTGAAGACTCGAAATAATCCTGTGGTATGACTCCTAAGATAGACCTAGGACGATGATCCTTGTTAAGTTATTCTACATTGTTTCGAAGTTTGGCTCTGATACCAAGCTGTGACGCCCCCACCTCTATACCCACACTAGCCAAGAACACTACGGTGTAGTGCTGTCAACTAGCATGGGGAATAAGGCTATTGAGGAGCGACCATCCATGTAATTTCTTATCACACGGTGGCTATAAATAATCTTCGAAAACAAACATAGAAATAATCATAACACAAATCAGTCACAGATATCCATATCACAAAGGCGGAAGAAGATATGAATATATAACTAACACATGAAAGTGTACATCAGAGTAGTGGTCAGCAAGATCCACGATAATACAAAAGAATAGCAACACGTGCTATACAAAGGAATACAACTATGAGTCTATATCTCAAGTGTATACAACAAAAACTGCTAATCTAAACAGTTAGCCAAAAGTCGGAGTGATGAATCCCTGGGAAGAAGTCAAGCAGAAGCACCTGTAACATCTCGGTCTGACCCGAGTATTATTTAAGAAAATAATAAACGGGTCAGTCTAGCTATAAATATCAGATGACATGATATAACATAAAAGATATGGCATAAACATAAAATATCCATAATGACATACCACTATAAGTATGTAAATAATGATCAACAGAAGATCAATCAATAAGAGATAATCAATATCACAAGAATCTTCTCAAAGATTCGGAAAGGGCATCATACCCCAAACTTGTACTCATAACAAGTCAATGACATAAATTCTAGAAATCAATGCAAGAAGTCCAGAAATCATAGAAAAGAGAAAGAGGCCTATCACATGACGGTCCGAAGACCAAGGGGAGCTACCCCACATGTGTGAATGGAATCACACAGATTAAGGTCCAGACTAACCAAAAAGCAAAAGGTATGTGTGAGTGGAATCACACAAGTGGTGTCTAGTCTAACCTCGCAACAAGAGACATCGCACAGTTGCTAGTCTAAATCATCAGAATGATCGTCATGATCAACGAGAAGTGTCAATTACACTAAGCTAGTAAATATAGAAGTTTAGCTTCATGTCCCATAACCACTTGCTTAACTTAAATATTTACGAACAAACTGTAAATCTTCACTAATAAAATTGTCACAAGAGGTTCAATCGAACAAGTCCAAGAATTAACCGACGAAGTGAACGCAAGCGTTTCATACCACTTGTTTTACTAAGTCGTTTAATTAGATTTCTCATCCGAGTGAGGTAAAGGTTTGTATATAGTAATAGATTGGAAAACGGTTTAAGAAAAAAGCTTTGTTATTAAAAATAGAGTTGAAATTGTTTGTTAAAAGAGTTTTGATATTTACTACTAGCATTGAAACCTTTATATTATAAAGTGACAAAACACAGAAGCAATTGTAGAAACAATCAGTCACAAAAATCGCATACGGAGATGTGAATAAAATCCAAAGAAATTAGCTCAATGTTTTTCAGATAAGATCCTCTGCGGAGGGGGGGTCCAAGGGGGTGGAAACCCCCCAAGGTGGGGGTGCGGGGGCAACGCCACCGCTTACAGGGTTCGACCTGCCCGGTCAGGTCGCGGGGGTCCAGGGGGCAGCGCCCCGTCCAAAACGGTACGACCTAGTGAAGACAAAATGAGGTCTAACGACCTAAGAGGAATAGGGTCGAGCGACCTAATGGTTGCGACCTAGGGGTCTAAGGGGTCAAACGACCTAGTGGTGCTTGCGACCTAACGATGACTCGCGACCCAACATGGCCGACCTAACAGAGGTTGCGACCTAACAGAGCAACAGGACGAGCGACTTAACAAAGTGGCCGAGCGACCTAACTGGAGCAAGCGACCTATAGGTCATGCGACCTAAAGTAGTAAAGAGCCGTACGTGTTAACGGGTTAACGACCTACGACCTAGGTCCATACGACCTAAGGTCCCTACGACCTACGACCTAAGGTCCATACGACTTAAGGTCCACACGACCTACGACCTAAGGTCCATACGACCTACGACCTAAAACGTCGCGACCTAGCGACCTAAGGGGATAAGGGCCGAGCGACCTAACATTTGAACGACCTACGACCTAAAACGTCGCGACCTAGCGACCTAAGGGGATAAGGGCTGAGCGACCTAACATTCGAACGACCTACGACCTAAGGAGCTTGCGACCCACGACCTAAAGCCCAACGACCCACGACCTAATTCCGAAGCGCCGAGCGACCTAACGTTATAGGCCAGTTTAGGTCGGAAACGAGCTATCTGAAGGCCGAGACTTTTCCACGTGAACGACCTAGCAAAGGCAGAGCGACCTAAGGGCAGATTTTCACCAAAAACACTTAAAGTTGGAATTTTTCGCTAATCCAATCCAAACCAAATGCAAATGTACATGCTAAAGTGATAGGGAATCATTCCCAACAGTCCAATATAGATATAGACTAGATTTGTGGGATAAAAATCTCACCTTTGCACTAAAATTTATGAAGATGAAGCTTGAAAGCAAGGAGAAGCAATCCAAAGCTTGAATCCAATATCTTCTACTTGAATTTGGAGTTGAATGTTGGATTTGCAATTGAATTTGTGCTTGGAGTTTTAATTTCCCATTCTCTTCACCATTAATGCCAAAGCTTGAGTTAGTTAGGAAATTTATGAAGAGTGAAGAGAAGGGGGTTGGAACTTGGGCTTAATAGGCTAAACTAACCCAAAGTCCAAAGCGGGAAAAGTAAGTGAAATTCCACTAACTCCAAACCTATCAATGTTTATATTTAACAAGGTTGTAAACGGCATTTCGATCTCAATGGAAGTGGTCTCGAGTCCTAATTTGACCGTTTGCAAAAAGTAGCTTTTCGGACCAATATCCGATTAACGACAAAATATTTAAATAAAATATTTAAATATAAAATCGATAAATATGCGGGTTGTTACAAGAGCACTCTCATTGAGTTCAAAATGGTGTTTGCGACCTTTTTGAGTATAAACATCGATATGTTTGGAGTTGAATAAAATTTTGACATTTTCACTTAGGACTTTGGGTCTGGGTTTCAACCCATTAGCCTAACATATCAACCCAGCTCCACTCCACACCTCTTCATTCCTTCATAATATTTCCTACAACTCAAGCTTTAGTAAAAATGGGGGAAAAGATTGGAAATAGAAATTCCTAAGCCCTAGTTTCATTTGCAAATCTAGGTTTTAGCTCAAAATTCCAAAAGAAACTTAGGTAAGCATCCTCTCCATCTTCTCCATCTCAATCCCTCTTCCATTTTCAGAAATTCCTAAAGCCTAACTTAGGAAATATTTTCTTATGAGCTTAGATTGAAGCTTCTTGAGTTGAGATTGAAGAGTGGTTGAACTTGCCTTGTTTTAAAAGCTTTTCCTTCATTGTTTTTGAGTAAAATGTGAGTTTTTGAACTCACATCTACTTCTATATCTATCATTGTTGTACGTATGAATTCCTGACACTTATTTATGTTCATATGCTTTTGATTTGGATTGAATTGGTGAATTTTTTTTTGTTGTTTTGAGGTTAAATCTTTAAAATTCCAACCTTTGATGTTTGAACACGTTAGTGAGGTGTTTCGGAGAGCCATACAAGGCTGGGTTGTCGCTAGGCGTAAATCCCTAGTCGTCGTTTCTCGCTCATTCACTTTCGTTCCGTGTTATGGATTTTGCCGCACAAGGGGGCTAGGCTGAAACTGTTGATGAAGCAGGTTCAATCGACTGAACCAGGGGGTCAGTCGACTGAACCAGGGGCAGAAAATTCCCTGTCCCCGTATCAGTCGACTGACCTGATGGTCCAGTCGACTGACCTCGAAACCCGAAATTTCCAGCTTCTGTGTCAGTCGACTAACCATCTGGTCCAATCGGCTGACCTGCTTGCTTCAGCCCTATTTGCCTATTTTGCTTGAGTTTACAATTTTTATCGATTCTTGATTATCCGATGTGTTGTTATCATATCGACTTTGATGGCTTTTACTTTGAGATTTTTAGGGAATATCCATTTTGATGGATTTGGTATCGATTTCTTTGGATTTAATTCACGTCTTCGTATGTGAATTTTTCGGTGATTGATTGTTTCTACAATCATTTTTTTGACTTGTCACTTTGAAATACAAAGGTTTCTATACTAGTAGTAAATAATCAAACTCTTTCGCAAAGATGATTTCAACTCTATTTTTAATGCAAATCTCGTTTATAAAACCGTAATCCAATCTATTAGTGTATACAAACATTTACCTCATTCGTTCGAGAAATGCAATTAAACGAATTAGCAAAATAAGTGGTATGAAACGCTTGTGTTTACTTTGTCGGTTAATTCTTAGACTTGTTCGATTGAAACTCTTGTGACAATTTTCGAGTGGAAATCTACAATTTGTTCGTAAATATTTAAGTTAAGCCAGTGGTTATGGGACATGAAGCTAAACTCATTTATTTACTAGCTTAGTGTAATTGACACATCTTGTTGATCGATGATGATCATTTTATGGTTTAAACTAGCAATGTGCGATGTCTGTTTGTCCACATAGGGGACTATATCTCGTTCTATTGAGCTTCGTCTTATTTCTTTTATGGGCTAGCGTCCCACGGTCTTTGGACCGTTCATGGAGCAATCAGCTCAATTAGTCGGAGCATGGGGCGTATCTATTTAGGTGCGTCGATGTTCGGCTATGCATGAGGAACATCTATTTAGGTGCGTCGATGTTCGTCTATGCATGGGGCGTATCTATTTAGGTGTGTCGATGTTTGTTTATGCATGGGGTGTATCTATTCAGGTGCGTCGATGTTTGTTTATGCATGGGGCATATCTATTCAGGTACGCCGATGTTCGACTGTGCATGGGGCTATCCAATTTAGGTGCGTCGATGTTCGGTTTATGGAATAGCGTTCCGTTTGTGATACACGTGTTGGTGAGTTTTCATGCTCCCGTTTGTGATAGGCCTCCGCCTTTTGTGATTTCTGGATTTGTAATTGATGCTTTCTAGAATTTATGTTTCACCAACTTTTGCGATTGGCATTGATATGTTTGTCAATATTTGTGGTTTGGTGAATAAAACAAAGAATATGATATTCTTTTTGAGGTTATGAGATTTTTGAGATATTGTATGATTTTGGTTGATTTTCTAATGTATACTTTTCATAGCATGGCATTATTGTTATCATACGTTTTTATCGTATCTCTTATTCTATCTCATTTTTATCTGATATTTACAGCTAGACTGATCCGTTTATTATTTTCTTATTAAGTAATACTCGGGTCAGACCGAGCTATTACAGGTGCTTCTACTTGACTTCTTATCAGGGACTGTCGCCTGATTTTTTGTTAACTGCCTTAGATTAATAGTTTTTGTTGTATACATTCGAGATAGAAACTCCTTGATTTATACTTATTCTTTTATCTAGCACTTGTATCTATTTTTTTGTGATGTTGTGGATCTTGTATGACCACTACTCTGATGTACACTTCTATGTGTTATAATATGGATATCTGTGATTGATTTGTGTTATGCTTATTTCTATATTTGTTTACGAAGACCTCATAGCCACTGTGTAGTAGCTTTGAGTTTGTATTTTATATGTCGGATTTCCTCTTGAAAAGAAATATATGCCATATTATCTGACATATCGGTACTCGCACGAAGCAATTACACGGATGATCGCTCCTCAGCAGCCTTATTCTTCATGCTAGTTGACGGCATTACTCCATAGTGTCCTTGGCTAGCGTGAGTATAGAGGTGGGGAGTCACATGAGCAAAGAAAAAAAGGAATCTGGAAGGAATATAAGAGAAGAAAGAAAAGGGGAAGGAGGATGGGCCGGGCAGAAATGGGCCGAAGAAAAAGAAAGGAAAGGAAAAGGAACAAAAGAAAGGGAAAGGGAAAAGAAAATGGAAAAGAAAGGAAAAGCAAAAAAGAAAAAAAAAGAAAGGAAAGGAAAAGGGAAAAGAAAAAAGGAAAAGGAAAAGGAAAAGGAAAAGGAAAGAAAAAGAAAAGAAAAAAAAGAGGAAAGAAAATGGAACTTATATACTTTTATATGATAACTTAAATATTTTTAGTTTAAAACTCTAAATCTATTGTCATTTCAAATCCAAACCAACAAGAAGACTTTTTACATCTTAATCCTATTGCCGGTATTATAAATCAGTGTTATAGATTTTTCCATATTTTAAGGTTAATGATATTTTATAATTAAAATGGGTTATTAATTATATTATTATTTGACTTAAAACCATGTAAATTAACAAATTAGATATTAAATAGAGTGTTTAACTTTGATTAACTAATAACAAATTGTTTTATAATTTCTTTAATGTGTAATTAGTTTCGATAAAAATGTAAATGGATTCGGTTAATTAAAGTTAATAAAATCCTGATGTGTGAATTGTTTTGATATTTGTTATTGATCGTTAAATTAGTTAACGGTCAATAATTTGGCTTAATTCTATCGGATATTTATTTCAAATTATTCTTGTCTGTGCAATCAAATGGTCAGATGGGTTAAAATAGTAGATTAAAATGATGATACGCTTTTTTTTGAAAAATCTGTAATAAATTCCCATATGCGAATATTGTAGCGATCCTGACTCGACCTTCGAAAATCGGCACCTAATACGACACTCATATTCAGATGCCGCAGATCCAAACGTTGAACCTGGTGCGCCGGAGCTTATAACACAATTAAGTAAACAACATAGCGGAAGAAATATTGAATATAAATATACAACATCTGATACAACATCTTGATACAACAGATGATACAATAGATATCGATATACATCAGAGATATAATACAATAAAATAGCAGCGGAAAAGAAAATAGCTAACACCAGCAGCGGAACAAATAACTCAAGATAGTCTTCAAGGAAGAACTCCTACAGCAGCTCGAACCAACATCACGGTGGACTAAGATAAGCAAGACTGGTGTGCATCCAAAGACTGAAACTAGCTCCAGATAATCTACCAAACCTAACTATCTGAAAAACCCAACTCTAGACCGCTCGTGTGGAAATTAGTGAGCACCTAGAATTTAGGAAAGGAACAATAAACTCCGTATCAGTCATGGGACTGGTGTTAGTAACAAAAACAGTTGCTTTTTAAAGAAACTAGATTTATAAATATGCTTTTGAAAAATGAGACTACCATAAGACCTCCCGCCACACACACAATGCAAACGCAGAATTGGAGGAGATTTCTTCTTATGATAGTCAAACATGCTTAATACGCAGAAAATTTCTTGGATATTATTGTTATAAGTGCACAGTGCAGAAAAGAATTTCGAAAGTAGAATATAAATCTTAGCCAACATACGACCATTATCGTATGCCTACTATAACTACCATGTTCAATAGCAGGTTACCGCCACATTCCATGGTAGGTTATACAACTAAAATCGTACAAGGCTCGTATTGTTTCTTTGGATTTTCCAACAAATGGTCAGGCTAAGAAACTACCTACTGCCACATGGGATCGCCTCTGGCGGGACGTCCCGAGAACCTAACCGGATCTCTGCCAACACAAGGCCAGGTTACCTCTGTAACTAGGTAACTACTACTCGAGCATGCCACTCCCTGTCCTTTGGGACCTTTATCTGAGGCGCCTCTAAGCAACAACCACACAGTAAATGAGATTGGAGAAACCACATAGGTTAAATATCAGGGCTCCATACCTAATACCACCCTTTACTAGAAGGGAATGACACACCCTAAAGGGTGCGACCCTCATAACCTTGCCACATCTTTCATGTTTCGACCATTTTCGGGGTGTGAGGTCTTGATGCAGTCTCGTCTAAAAAGCTACGCTTTATACAAAAGCCATGCTCTGATCACAAATGATCACCAACACATAGCAGCACTCAGCATGCCACACTACCAAATTGGGAGTATATCGCTGATAATCCTTCAACTACATAACCTCTGAGCTCGTACGTCTCAGAGAACGGTGTTAAGCTAAGAGAATAAATTCTCCGCCACCACAGATACGTATTTGAAAGAAATCTGCTTTATATCTCAGAGTGTAGTTTCAGACATACAACCATACAAGTCTGTTGTGGGTTCGAACAGAACCGAAGGCACTTCCAAAGAAGTCCTTGCAATCTGGGTATTCACAATCCCGATCGGACTTCTCATCACTTAGGGAATCTCTATACCGTAGCTACTCGGTGCAGAGACAATCGATAGGTTATCCTATCATTCTCACAAATACCCGGTCTTCAACACCGGTCTTCAAATGGTTTCCATAACGCCGAATCACATATTCGGAATGGGCTATACGACACAAAGGTCCTCTCCCGGCTAAACCGAATAGTGAGCGCAACATTTAGAACATATGGATATGTGATTTCAATTAAGTCACAACTTAATAATTCAAAACTTTCTTTCAAATGGTTTAAAACAATTACCATTTTAAATCTTTAAACAAAAAGATTCATTTCACTAAGTTCACCCATTTTCACAAAGATCCATTTATGGATTTCGAAACGATTTCCATTTCAATTGGATTAACTCGTTTAAATCTTTAAATTAAGGATTTAACTTACAGCTTTCAAACTGTTCCATAACTTGGAAAATCATTTTCATTTAAACTTGAAATCCCTTTACCACAATTTGGAAGTTCACTTCTTATATGAAAGCTTTTATTATTTGAAAACAAATAGTTTTATTTTAGAAAGATCCAATTTTATTACACGAGTTAAAGCCTTTGAATTTAAATTCAAATTCCCAAATCAATACCTTTAAAATAGTTTAACCCGTATAAACTGGTATAACGTCTTTAGTCCCTAGTTTCCAGATTATAGAATTCAATTTCGAATATTGAATTCAAATTTAAATCAGAATATTTAAATTTCAAAACTCAATCAAGTTATTCAAAATAAATTTCATCTTTGAAATTCCATTTCAAAAGCTTTTCACTTTAAACCCAATCCATTTCCAAAACATTTGAATTCAAATATTCAACTTTAAAAATCATTTCAAAATCTGTGAATTAATCGATTTCCTCGTGAAATCCATATTGGTGTGTGTATAAGTGTGGTCCAGGGGTTTAACACAATAGTGCCACAACATCAATCGGAACAGATTCAAATACAGCAATATATTTGATAAGCGGTACAAATTATAACGCTTATATTCGATAAGCGGTATAAACTATATTGCTTATCTTTCATTCACAGATATATATATATATATATATCACGATAATGAATTACATCACAGAAAATTAATTACATTTACAGATAAATAAATTACAGAACACAACACAAATCAGGATATATCACAAAGCATCACGTATTAGAAATATCAAACAATTCAACATCCAATACAATTCAAATATCCATAAGTAGGATAAATTTAGTTATCTGATTGGTTTAAATCAGATTAATTCCTATGAATAAATTTGCCAGTTATGGTAAATTAACAATCAATTAATTACAAAACATTTGATTAATTATCCTTTAATTAATAATTAATTCTTAATTAATTATCCCTAATTAATTACAATAATTAATTAATTACTCATGAATTAATTATCAAATCTTGATTAATCAATTACAAATCATCTGATATAAATTAATTAATCAATCATCGTAAGTAATTGTTCTAAATTAATTAATTATTCTTAATTAATCACATTAATTAAATTAATTATTCTTTAATCAATTATCTTAATTAACTACTAATTATAAATTTATTAACTTTTATTATCTAGTTTACAATTAAAAATAAATTAAATACATAATTGTTAATTAACCATATCTTTAATTACAACTACAAATTAATCATTCTTAATTAATTTCCAAACAATTAATTAATAGTAATTATTTATCTTAATTAACATTTAAAAATCTTTCTTACACTTTGAAAATTAATTATAAAAAGCTTCAATGTTAGTTAACTTAAATCCTTATCTTTAAGTTAATCATTCAATTAAAATATTAATTAAGATTAAAACGATGTTAAGTATTTACTTAAGTGATTTAAAAACTTAGAATAGTGTCTTAGCTTAAATTTGTCAAATATTAATTACTTCATTAGTAATAAATTTTGTTTACAACATTACTTTTAAATTTAATTAGGCTAAATCCTTTCGGAAATAGAACCCGGGCTTTACCTATATTTTACTTGAGTTGAACTCTAGTTCGTACCATCTTTCAATCATAAGTTAATTTACCATTAATCATTTATTCTTAATTTATGAAATTTAACCTTTTAATTAATTAACTCTTAATGAAATTCCTTTAATTTCTTATTTATTATTTAAATCTCATTTAAGCGAAATGTAGGTAATTAAATTAGTCAAAACACTTAAGATCTTTAATTAATAAAGTTAAATTACCCTCATTCTAATCATTTACCCAATTCTAATTTCAAATAAATTTTAAAATACACTTCAACAATTAAAATTGCTTAAATCATTTTATATTTTAAATCTCCATTTTCTGAAATACATATTAAATTTAGATTTCAGATTTAAACTTAGATTTTTTTTACTTATTTTAAATCTCTAATTTACAATTTAAACCTTTCAATTAATTCCACACCAATTATACTTTAACACTTAAAAGTTGTTAAAACCAAATTTAAATTTCAAAATTTAAACTATTACAAAACTAAGATTCAAATCTATATTTGAATTCAGATTTAAAATTTAGTTTAAATCTCTATTTTTTATTCAAACTTTACTTTTAAATTCCAACTATTTAAACCCCTTTGAAGTTGTTGTAAATAATTTGAAATAAAAAAAATTATTTATCTAAAACTGGGATTCAACTCTATTTGAATCCAAACTAAATTTTGATCTAAACTTAGTTTAAATGTTTATTTTACATTCTAAAATCCAGTTTTAAATTGTTTAAAACTTACAGGTTTTAAACCTGTAACATACAATCTACCCGAGGCCCTCCATCATTGTCTTCGAGTCCAATGCTAACCTACCCGAGCAAATCACCAAACTACATCGAAACCAACCCTTAAATTTTCGAGCAAAATACTGGAGCAACTTGTGAAACCCGAGTAGCTTTCTACCCAAAGCAGACTTCACCAGAAAAAAACTCATGGCACCGTGCACGTGCATGGCGCCGCCATCACCTCTGGCCCTTCGCATATCATCGAGACAAGTCGACGATCCTCCCCATATCAGTTCCCGATCATAGAAACGATGATGTGATCATCGAAGCAAATCGAGCGTTCGAGCTCGAAACTGGAACCAAAAACATCCAAAAACCTGGAAACAAAAATCATCTCCTCTTCAAACCTGGCAACCACTCGTTCACCCAACCTCAACCATCGGAACGCTTAGAACTCCGGTCAACTCTTCATCGACATCCTCTCCTCCACCTCCCAAAAGCGCGTGCGACTCGATCGCGTATTGATGACGAACTCGACATAATACTAACAAGTGCAAAAACTTGAAGTAAAACCCTAAAAGTGGTTCGACCCAACAATATACACAATTGAAAATTTATCTGATAATTTTCCTAAGATCAGTGATGATCACACTAGCTTCACTTCAAGTTCCATCATTTTAAATTGGATCGATAACCAGAATTTTGCAAAAATGCAATCTTACTTCATATACAAACTGCTCTTTAAATATAAATCTAAAAATCTTGATTTCACTTTTAAAATTCCTAGTTTTTGATGACAAGTCAAATTATATTCCTGCAACATCAATTTGTCAAGGTCGAGATTTTGATATGTATGAAATTTCTACTGTAACTTGAACATACAGTGTTTAAGCTACACTGTCACCTGCAAATTTACTTCCAAGTCATGATTTTTAGTTTTAAACAAGTTTATTTGTGACGCCCCACCTCTATACCCACGCTAGCCAAGAACACTACGGTGTAGTGTTGTCAACTAGCACGGAGAATAAGGCTGTTGAGGAGCGACCATCCGTGTAATTGCTTTGTGCGAGCACCGATATGTCAGATAGTAAAAACATGCTTTTAATTTCAGGAGAGAATCCAACATGCCGATGCAAACTCAAAGCTACTACACAGTGGCTATAATAGTCTAGGACAAAATATAAACTAACAACACAGATAAATATAAATGCAGAACACAGATAAAACAGAAAATCTCATATATATAATAACTGATGTCAGTTACAATACATTTGACACGGTACATGTGATACAACTACAACAATCGATTCAGGAAGTTACATATACAAGTACATTAACGTACATAATATACATGAATACATATCTTCGTACACAATAATACAGGCTACTACAAATGACGACTACTCCAAAAGATATGAAAGAACTTCATAGCTCTAGCAGCAACCCAAAGCAGAATATCTACAACCTGAAATACTCGGTCTGACCCGAATATTAGATTCAAAAGAAAATAATACTCGGGTCAGTCTAATTCAAACTCAGTTATTAGTGCACAGAAGCAATAATAATGAAATAATGGACAGACAACAGTAATTAAACCAAATCAGAATGCAATTCAGAATATTGAATTGAATAAACAAAACAGTTCAAACCATTGAAATATCGATTAAAATATTAATTCAAGTAGGGCTGCAGTTCACGCACGCGTGCACTGCCTCGCCACTACGGAATATGGAATACGCAAAAAGATCCATAAGTCGAAACAAAATAGAATATCATACACGCCAAACCGTGTGGCTGCAGTTCACGCTTGCGTGCACTGCCTTGCCACTATAGTGATGTCGTGCCCAAAAACTCAATACCGTGTGGCTGCAGTTCACGCTTGCGTGCACTGCCTTGTCACTATAGTGATGATGTACACAAAAGATCAACGAACCAAAATCAATGAAATACCAATAAAATTAATACGGTGTGGCTGCAGTACACGCACGCGTGCACTGCCCGCCACAACATACCATCACAACTCCAATTATTAACAGCAATCGAAACTACAGAGGTCAAGTCACGACTTTCGTGACTCAACACTACTACAAACAAAATGAATCATAAATTACAACCCAAAGGTTAACAATTCAAAGAAATGCATATAATCATGCATCAGTGAAACCAAAACAGTGCAGTGGTGCCAAAAGAACATGAATACTTATATACTAGCAGTGTAAATGTTACCATGAATTGGCAATGTTACACTACAAGCTAGAACAGTGCACATAGGAGTGCAAGGGCAATCAATATCCATCAAAGACAACTGACAACAACATGTATTGCATCAGTGAACAACTAAAGACATGCATATACAAGAATGCAAACTATACAAAGTGCATGCAACAAAAAGATCCAGACTGCCATGATCAAAAAAACAAAAGTCTACAATGAAACCAGAGAGGGTATCAACATTAGAGACTTAGCATATATTCCAGAATATATGCATACACACATACATATGTATGTATGCACATATATATAGTCTCGAATAAACAGGAGTAATGTGCAACAAAATGGATCAGTGGAGTACATAGGTACACGAAGTCCATCAGCAAATGAATCATCACCAATGAAAAGTGCAAACTGAATCAGCAGGAACAAACTAGCATCAAAATACAACAAAATAACAGTGACAACAATTGTATAGCAAGTTCATGCGAGCCTACAAGATGATATGCACATGTAAAAATCAAAGTCGTGCACAGGTCAGAGACCAAAGATTGGCCAGAGACAAGACCCAAAGAAACAATGCTCAACAAGTACCCGACTCAATTGAATCAAGTACACTTCAAGTCCAGATAAATAAAACGAAGCCAAAGTCATCACATAAACCAACATCACAAGCCGAAGCCAACAAGGCACAATGAAATAGGAATCACAATAAACATAAATACGCACATACACATCTGTACATATATATATATGTATGGCGATTAAATGGACGAACTTAGCAATTACCCAATGCACCAAGCCCATAAAGGTCAAAACCAAAACAAGCTTCAAAATTTCAGAACGAAACAACATGCTCGCATGAACAGGATTAAATTAAACCAGATCCTATAAATCAACACTCTCAAATATACACTTGAACACTTGATTCATCACTGAGACATGAATGCATAGAGTAAAGGCATCAGTCGACAATGAAACATCTAAAATATTTTCACAAATCGAGTTTTCAAAACTTTCAGAAATAATTAACTGAATGCATTGCGGTTGTTACAAAAATCCAAAACTGAAAACCGCAAACCAAACAAGGCCTTATACTTTCCTGAAAATACTTTCTGGCCCACGTCAATGGTGTGGTAGTTTGGAAACCTGCTGAATAGCAGGTACCAAGTGCAGCCATTGAATAACTATAACTGCGAGGCAGCTGGTGGAAATTCCCAAGGAAGCATGAAAGAGAGAGGAAGAAGAATAAGAAAAGGAAAGAAATAATTGTGTCGAAAGCAGGTTCAACAAGTAGGATTGTCTGACAACCATTTATTGTTGATGGCAAATTTTGTTGAGAGATCAGAAATTACTCTGCTTACACCAAAAATCTCAACAAATCAAAATTCCCAAAGTTTTACTTTACAACACACCAAAAATTAAACAGTGTCGTGATAATCAAACTACCGAAAACACGAAATCAAACTAAGTCAGATCTTAATACTGAGTCAAAAATCAACGGTATCGAGACGAGAAAGTCGAACGACTGAAGAATGAAATAGATGTGAGTGTTACTCACCTTGTCGACGAATTGAAGCAGTCGAGCATCACAGAGACGCGCGACGCTAGAGCAACCGAGGGAAGACGAGCGAACAACGAGATGATGCCGCCATTAATCTTCTTTCGTTCGATTCTTAACCTAGGGCTTGAAAATAATAAAGGGGGGCGGGATTAATTTTAATCACGGCATCAAACAAATGGGCTGAACGATTTTTAAAGCCCAATAAAGAAATGGACCACTATTATTTTCAAAGCCCGTCAAACTTTTATAACAATTTATAAAAGAATTTTAATTCAAATTTAAAAACTTCAAATGGAAATTTGTGACAATATTAATCGTTTTATGTCGATTATAAATCGATGCGAAATACTGGGTTGTTACAGACTCCCCTCCTTAAAGAAATTGCGTCCTCGCAATCAAAAGGAATAAATGGACAAAAGGTAACAACCACAAGAGCATGAAAGAATAAACTCGGACGTCTTTGCTCGATGAATTCTCTGGATTCTAAAGTGAAACCCATAGGATTTGAGAACCACTGAGCTTTCACGAGAAAAACATCTTTATTTCGAGGGTGCTGAACCTCAGAAGCAATGATGTGAATAGAATGTTGCTCAAGAATAAGGATCGGAAATCCATAAGGCATTTCCGGAACCAGAAGACGTAGAAAACGTCATGAATAGTAGAAAATTGAGCCGGCACACTGGCGTAGTACAATATAAACGCCAAAGAAATCTTTTAATTTCATAAAAGAAATTCACAAATTCTCATCAAAAATCTAATTATCAATAGATAATTCAGAAATCTCAAATCACAAATATTCGATTATCAAAAACGATAATCAAATCAACAAGTATTCGATTATCACAATCGAAAATCAATCTTAAATCACAAATATTTAATTATCACAAACGATAATTAAATCTCAAATATCTAATTATCACAAGCGATAATTAAATCTCAAATATCTAATTAGCACAAGCGATAATTAGAAACAATAAATATCTGATTATCAAAAACGATAAATCAGAATTCACGAATCAACGATTATTTAATTATCATAATTGATAATCAAATCTCAAATCACAAATGTTTAATTATCACAAACGATAATCAAACCACAAATATCTAATTATCACAAACGATAATTAGAAACAATAAATATCTGATTATCAAAAACGATAAATCAGAAATCATAAACATCCAATTATCAAAACGATAATCAGAAATTACCACAACGGTAATCAAATTTCAAATCACAAATTTTTCAATTAACGAGTCCGAAATTAACCGAAATAGCAAACGCACATGACCCATAACCACGAGTTTTACTAAATCGTTTAATTCACTTCATCGTTTCCTTGAAAGTGCAAAATTGTGTATTTTAAATAAATAACATTTTACGTTCTCAAACGGACAAGTCCGGAATTAAGCGAATCAGTAAAAGAAAGGGGTCATAGTCCTCGATTTTTCTGAAACGTTTAAATCGCTTCCTTATTCTTTTGAAAGCGTAAACTGTAAAAATTTTGAAAACCATTTTATTTATAAAATTACAATTTACATTCTCAAACGAACAAGTCCGGAATTAAGCGAATCAGCAAAAGAAAGGGATCATAGTCCTCGATTTTACTGAAACGTTTAATTCGCTTCCTCATTCTTTTGAAAGCGCAAATCGTCAAAATTTTAAAAACAATTTTGATTTATATTTTGAAACAATTTTTTAAAACACGTGATTAAAACAGCGACATCAGTAGCAACTTCGATAAGTGGATTTTCATTCATCAAAAATGTCACAATAATCTTCTCAAAGATAGAAAGGGGTATCATACCCTAAACTTGTATTCATAACAAGTCAATAACACACGAGTTCACCAATGCACAAAAATTGATAAAACTTATCAATAGAAATCACGAAAATTGGTGAAGCACAAATTCTAGGAATCTACACAAGAAATCCAGAAATCACAAGATGAGAGTATGAAAACTCGAACCGGAGTATGAAAACTCAAATGGGAGTATGAAAACTCGAACGCGAGTATGAAAACTCGAACCGGAGTATGAAAACTCGAACGCGAGTATGAAAACTCGAAGGAGAGTTTGAAAACTCAAACGGAGTATGAAAACTCGAACCGGAGTATGAAAACTCGAACGCGAGTATGAAAACTCGAAGGAGAGTTTGAAAACTCAAACGGAGTATGAAAACTCGAACAGAGTATGAAAACTCAAACAGAGTATGAAAACTCGAACAGAGTATAAAAACTCAAACGGAGTATAAAAACTCGAACAGAGTATGAAAACTCAAACGGAGTATGAAAACTCGAACAGAGTATGAAAACTCGAAGGAGAGTATGAAAACTCACCTACACGCGAGCATGAAAATTCATCAACACATGTAACGCATAACGAGAACGGGAGCACGAAAACTCACCTACACGCGAGCATGAAAACTCATCAGCACATGTAACGTAAAGCGAGAACGGGAGTACGAAAACTCACCTACATGCGAGCATGAAAATTCATCAGCACGTGCAACGCATAACGAGAACGGGAGCACGAAAACTCACCTACATGCGAGCATGAAAACTCACCAACACGTGCAATGCAAAGCGAGAACGGGAGCACGGAATCTCACCTACACGTGAGCATGAAAATCACCAACACGTGCAACGCAAAGCGAGAACGGGAGCACGGAATCTCACCTACACGTGAGCATGAAAATCACCAACACGTGCAACGCAAAGCGAGAACGGGAGCACGGAATCTCACCTACACGTGAGCATGAAAATCACCAACACGTGCAACGCAAAGCGAGATCGGGAGCACGGAATCTCACCTACACGCGAGCATGAAAAATCATCAACACGTGCAACGCATAACGAGACGCTATCTCATGGTTGCAAGCCATTAATTTTGACACATGAATGGCCCGAAGACCGTGGGGCGCTACCCCACATGTGTGAGTCGAAATCACACAGATTGAGGTCCAGACTAACCAAAAATCAAAAGAGGTATGTGTGAGTGGAATCACACAAGTGGTGTCTAGTCTAACCTCGCAATCAAAAGAAAAGTATGTGTGAATGAAATCACACAAGTGGTGTCTAGACAATCCTCAAAGCCCAAGAGATATGTGTGAGACGAAATCACACCGATGAGGCCTAGTCTAACCGTAAAAATGATCGTCATGATCAACGAGAAGTGTCAATTACACTAAGTCAGTAAATGTAAAAGTTTAGCTTCATGTCCCATAACCACTTACTTAACTTAAATATTTACGAACAAACTGTAAATCTTCACTAATAAAATTGTCACTAGAGGTTCAATCGAACAAGTCCAACAATTAACCGACGAAGTAAACGCAAGCGTTTCATACCACTTGTTTTACTAAGCCGTTTAATTAGATTTCTCATACGAGTGAAATAAAGATTTGTATATACTAATAGATTGGAAAACGGTTTCAAAAACGAGTTTGGTATTGAAAATAGAGTTGAAAACATTTTGATAAAAGAGTTTTGATATTTACTACTAGTATTGAAACCTTTATATTTTTAAAGTGACAAATCACAAAAATGATTGTAGAAACAATCAATCACAAGAATTTACATACGAAGACGTGAATAGAATCCAAAGAAATCGATACCGAATTCATCGAAAGGTATGTTCACAAAAATCCCGAAGAAAAGGTCTTCAAAGTTGCTAATAAATGATAGCAACAAATCGGGAAATAATCAACAACCGATTAAATTCGAAAACCAAATCAATTCACTAAGATTCACATTCGAAGACGTGAATAAAATACAAAGAATTCGATTCCAGATCCATCAAAGTAGGAATACCCAAAACCCAATTGTATGGAGACTGCATTAAGTACACGAATCAGAGATAAGAATGCCTATATATAGCAGTTCGAATAAACAATGTGAGTTCAAATCGAAGTGGGTACTAGTTGCTGCAATATGCAACTTGGTAGAGCATATATACACTGATACTTAGAAGTGTAAACTCAAGTGAGCAAGTGCGACAGAGAATAGCAGCAATGCTCACGAATACGCGTTAGGAATTCATTCCTAACAATTCAAAGATGATCTTAAGACAAAGATGTGAAATAAAACATCGACAAATAGTTGTAACACATGTACTATCTAAGTTATGATTTATATTTGTTCTAAACCCCAGGCTCTGATACCAAGCTGTGACGCCCCACCTCTATACCCACGCTAGCCAAGAACACTACGGTGTAGTGCTGTCAACTAGCACGGAGAATAAGGCTGTTGAGGAGCGACCATCCGTGTAATTGCTTTGTGCGAGCACCGATATGTCAAATAGTAAAAACATGCTTTTAATTTCAGGAGAGAATCCAACATGCCGATGCAAACTCAAAGCTACTACACAGTGGCTATAATAGTCTAGGACAAAATATAAACTAATAACACAGATAAATATAAATGCGGAACACAGATAAAACAGAAAATCTCATATATATAATAACTGATGTCAGTTACAATACATTTGACACGGTACATGTGATACAACTACAACAATCGATTCAGGAAGTTACATATACAAGTACATTAACGTACATAATATACATGAATACATATCTTCCTATACAATAATACAGGCTACTACAAATGACGACTACTCCAAAAGATATGAAAGAACTTCATAGCTCTAGCAGCAACCCAAAGCAGAATATCTACAACCTGAAATACTCGGTCTGACCCGAGTATTAGATTCAAAAGAAAATAATACTCGGGTCAGTCTAATTCAAACTCAGTTATTAGTGCACAGAAGCAATAATAATGAAATAATGAACAGACAACAGTAATTAAACCAAATCAGAATGCAATTCAGAATATTGAATTGAATAAACAAAACAGTTCAAACCATTGAAATATCGATTAAAATATTAATTCAAGTAGGGCTGCAGTTCACGCACGCGTGCACTGCCTCGCCACTACGGAATATGGAATACGTAAAAAGATCCATAAGTCGAAACAAAATAGAATATCATACACGCCAAACCGTGTGGCTGCAGTTCACGCTTGCGTGCACTGCCTTGCCACTATAGTGATGTCGTGCCCAAAAACTCAATACCGTGTGGCTGCAGTTCACGCTTGCGTGCACTGCCTTGCCACTATAGTGATGATGTACACAAAAGATCAACGAACCAAAATCAATGAAATACCAATAAAATTAATACGGTGTGGCTGCAGTACACGCGTGCACTGCCTCGCCACAACATACCATCACAACTCCAATTATTAACAACAATCGAAACTACAGAGGTCAAGTCACGACTTTCGTGACTCAACACTACTACAAACAAAATGAATCATAAATTACAACCCAAAGGTTAGCAATTCAAAGAAATGCATATAATCATGCATCAGTGAAACCAAAACAGTGCAGTGGTGCCAAAAGAACATGAATACTTATATACTAGCAGTGTAAATGTTACCATGAATTGGCAATGTTACACTACAAGCTAGAACAGTGCACATAGGAGTGCAAGGGCAATCAATATCCATCAAAGACAACTGACAACAACATGTATTGCATCAGTGAACAACTAAAGACATGCATATACAAGAATGCAAACTATACAAAGTGCATGCAACAAAAAGATCCAGACTGCCATGATCAAAAAAACAAAAGTCTACAATGAAACCAGAGAGGGTATCAACATTAGAGACTTAGCATATATTCCAGAATATATGCATACACACATACATATGTATGTATGCACATATATATAGTCTCGAATAAACAGGAGTATGTGCAACAAAATGGATCAGTGGAGTACATAGGTACACGAAGTCCATCAACAAATGAATCATCACCAATGAAAAGTGCAAACTGAATCAGCAGGAACAAACTAGCATCAAAATACAACAAAATAACAGTGACAACAATTGTATAGCAAGTTCATGCGAGCCTACAAGATGATATGCACATGTAAAAATCAAAGTCGTGCACAGGTCAGAGACCAAAGATTGGCCAGAGACAAGACCCAAAGAAACAATGCTCAACAAGTACCCGACTCAATTGAATCAAGTACACTTCAAGTCCAGATAAATAAAACGAAGCCAAAGTCATCACATAAACCAACATCACAAGCCGAAGCCAACAAGGCACAATGAAATAGGAATCACAATAAACATAAATATGCACATACACATCTGTACATATATATATGTATGGCGATTAAATGGACGAACTTAGCAATTACCCAATGCACCAAGCCCATAAAGGTCAAAACCAAAACAAGCTTCAAAATTTCAGAACGAAACAACATGCTCGCATGAACAGAATCAAATTAAACCAGATCCTATAAATCAACACTCTCAAATATACACTTGAACACTTGATTCATCACTGAGACATGAATGCATAGAGTAAAGGCATCAGTCGACAATGAAACATCTAAAATATTTTCACAAATCGAGTTTTCAAAACTTTCAGAAATAATTAACTGAATGCATTGCGGTTGTTACAAAAATCCAAAACTGAAAACCGCAAACCAAACAAGGCCTTATACTTTCCTGAAAATACTTTCTGGCCCACGTCAATGGTGTGGTAGTTTGGAAACCTGCTGAATAGCAGGTACCAAGTGCAGCCATTGAATAACTATAACTGCGAGGCAGCTGGTGGAAATTCCCAAGGAAGCATGAAAGAGAGAGGAAGAAGAATAAGAAAAGGAAAGAAATAATTGTGTCGAAAGCAGGTTCAACAAGTAGGATTGTCTGACAACCATTTATTGTTGATGGCAAATTTTGTTGAGAGATCAGAAATTACTCTGCTTACACCAAAAATCTCAACAAATCAAAATTCCCAAAGTTTTA
Source organism: Allium cepa (assembly GCA_030765085.1). Taxonomy (NCBI): domain Eukaryota; kingdom Viridiplantae; phylum Streptophyta; class Magnoliopsida; order Asparagales; family Amaryllidaceae; genus Allium; species Allium cepa. The sequence goes on along the minus strand of CM060937.1, from coordinate 756,895,380 downwards.
CTTTACAACACACCAAAAATTAAACAGTGTCGTGATAATCAAACTACCGAAAACACGAAATCAAACTAAGTCAGATCTTAATACCGAGTCAAAAATCAACGGTATCGAGACGAGAAAGTCGAACGACTGAAGAATGAAATAGATGTGAGTGTTACTCACCTTGTCGACGAATTGAAGCAGTCGAGCATCACAGAGACGCGCGACGCTAGAGCAACCGAGGGAAGATGAGCGAACAACGAGATGATGCCGCCATTAATCTTCTTTCGTTCGATTCTTAACCTAGGGCTTGAAAATAATAAAGGGGGGCGGGATTAATTTTAATCACGACATCAAACAAATGGGCCGAACGATTTTTAAAGCCCAATAAAGAAATGGACCACTATTATTTTCAAAGCCCGTCAAACTTTTATAACAATTTATAAAAGAATTTTAATTCAAATTTAAAAACTTCAAATGGAAATTTGTGACAATATTAATCGTTTTATGTCGATTATAAATCGATGCGAAATACCGGGTTGTTACATTATTTAACTTGAATTTTCTAAGTTTAAAGTGTTTACAAGAAGAAGCATTGAAGTTTTTCCATTGTTCTTTGCTCTGTACACAAACATATAGAAGAACAGGACATACTAGATTTTCCAGAGCAACAAAAATTCACAGAACAACTTGTTTATAACATTTAGCAAACATAAGGTTTTTCATAAACTAGTTATCAAGATTTAAGTTTCAAGAAAGTATGTTTACTCACTTGGATCTCGAAATGGATAGAGCTGCTTTCATTTTAAATTAGGCTTTTGAAATGTGTAGGAATCCTCTTCTTGAATCTCTGATTTATTGAGATGTTTGTTGTTTAACTGAATTTTGTTTAAGTTGTAAATGGTATGTATTTCAGATGTAGTCAGTTTGAATGATTGAACTGAGATGAAAATGTTTGATGTTTATAAAATGGGTTTACAGGATGATAAAGATCTTGTTGTACCATAGACAGAGATATTTTTTTCATTTTGGAGGCTGAAGTGATATTTGTTTTGGGGGCTGATACAGGGTGAATATATTTTGTACTAAAATTGTTTTGTCAAATTTTTTCAGAGATTATTGTTTTCCAATGGTGGCTGATAGGATATTAGTATATGCTAACATTAATTTCCTTTGTCTTTTTTTTTCTTTTTGTTTAAGTGTACCTACATATTTATCTTGTTTTCTTCTTTTGTAAGCCATTCGTATGTATTTAGTTTTTTTCTCTCTTCATTTTGCAAGCCTAGAACTCGTACAGGTGATGATATGTTTTGTACAAGTGGTATTTTTTTTCTTCCCTTTGTTTTAACATGGTGGCTACATTTGTTATGACATAAACATTTGTATATTTTTTTCTTTCATTTGTTTACAGGTGATACAACTTGCTATGTATAATATCAAAGATATTTGGTGGCTGCAATTGAAACATCTTTGTGCTAGCGTTAATTGCCTTGTACAAAATACATATTTATTTGTTCCTTCTTTTGCAAGCTTCACTCATGTGTATATATTTTTGTTTGTTTGTTTTGTTGAAAGTTTTTTGTTTACAGCCTCTTTCTTATGTGTACCTCTTCTTTTCTACATATTTGAAAATCATGATTTTAACTTGTTTCATTTTTTATACTTTATTTGTTTTTCTTTAGTTATTGGTTATAGATTTTAACTTATGTACAAATATATTTTTATACTTATACTTGAATATATTATATCTTTTCTTTTGCTTTGCCTTCTTACTTTAATATAAATGAAATTCTATAGTTAATTTAACTTACATATTAAATTTCAACTTAAATACTTATCGTCTTGTATTTATATTTTACTTTATTTATTTTGTAAGTATATTTTGTTTGTATTCACACATATTATTCTTTCTGAAGTACAATGTTTTGAAATCAAATACATATTACATGAATTACATAGATATTAATTTATAAATTCTATCAATTTACCAGTTATTACACAATAATTTATTCAAAAATAAAATAAATTATCAACTTAAAATTAATTAAAATTCGGGATCGTTACAGATTCCCCTCCTTAAGAAATTTCGTCCCCGAAATTTGCAGGCACGAAACAACACAGAGATAGATGAAAGATAGATGATACGTCTTTCCAAATCAAACTGGATATTTATTCTGCATTTAGCTTACCAATCAGAATATCACCAATATGAGATCAAACTCATTCAACACTACTCAGAATACTCGGGTCATAAATTCTATGAAATATGCAAGGCACTGGTTAGTTCGATGGATAACTAATCGTCCGTAAAATATATCGAGACCCAAACAATGGATAAATGGATTTAATTTTTCCACAATTCTCAAACACTAGATATGAATTCCAAACTCAAGTCGGAATATCTCAAAATACATACCAATTTGTCCCTCTTCGGACTTCAATCAACCCAAGAAACTACAATAGAATTTCGAATTTGGTTTTAAACGAAATTGCTTTATCGATACAATTCAATTTATCCTTAATATTCTATTAATCAATCCAATTTATTTAAAATTTTCAATTTCCAATTTATTCATATTTATTAAAGTTTAAATAAAAAAACTAATAAGAAATCGATGAAGATACAAAGCAAGGATTTCCTACAACGATTCGTAGGGCCACCATCACTTCTTTCTGGAGCTGTCACGAAGCAATCAAAAGAATGTGGATATTGAATCAAAGGAAATTGATAGAGAATATTATTTCCACTGTTGCAGGGTATTGACCATTTATAGTGGTATTTCCCTGTCCCTTATCTCGTTCTCTTCTTGCACTCATACTTACTATCAGTGAATAGTAAGAAAATTTAGTGAGACATTCGAACGTATATCTTAAGGATATACTCATTCTAGGATATATTTCATCCTATCTCTAATGAGCTACTTAATGTGTCATACTCCTGAGCTAAAGTTCAACCTTAGCTCTGATACCAAATGTAGCGATACGGATTTTTTACATTCGAAAATCGACATCCATACTTTACATCGTACCTGAATGCCGCAGATTCGACCGTTCAAATCCGAGTCGCCGGAGCTTATAACACAATTAAGTAAACAACATAGCGAAAGAAATATTGAATATCAATATACAACATCCTGATACAATAGATGATACAATAGATATCGATATACATCAGAGATATAATACAATAAAATAGCAGCAGAAAAGAAAATAGCTAACACCAGAAGCGGAACAAATAACTCAAGATAGTCTTCAAGGAAGAACTCCAACAGCAGCTCGAACCAACATCACGATGGACTAAGATAAGCAAGACTGGTGTGCATCCAAAGACTGAAACTAGCTTCAGATAATCTACCAAACCTAACTATTTGAAAAACCCAACTCTAGACTGCTCGTGTGGAAATAGTGAGCACCCAGAGTTTAGGACAGGAACAATAAACTCCGGATCAGTCATGGGACTGGTGTGAGTAACAAAAACAGTTGCTTTTTAAAGAAACTAGATTTATAAAAGAATTCTGGTATGCTTTTGAAAAATGAGACTACCATAAGACCTCCCCCCACACACACAATGCAAACGCAGAATTGGAGGAGCTTTCTTCTTATGATGGTCAAACATGCTTAATACACATAAAATTTCTTGGATATTATTATTATAAGTGCACAGTGCAGAAAAGCATTTCGAAAGTAGAATATAAATCTTAGCCAACATACGACCATTATCGTACGCCTACTATAGCTACCATGTTCAATAGCAGGTTACCGCCACATTCCATGGCAGGTTATACAACTAAAACCGTACAAGGCTCGTATTGTTTCTTTGGATTTTCCAACAAATGGTCAGTCTAAGGAACTTCCTACTGCCACATGGGATCGCCTCTGGCGGGACGTCCCGAGAACCTAACCGGATCTCTGCCAACACAAGGTCGGGTTACCTCTGTAACTAGGTAACTACTACTCGAGCATGCCACTCCCCGGTCCTTTGGGACCTTTATCTGAGGTGCCTCTAAGCAACAACCACACAGTAAATGAGATTGGAGCAACCACTTAGGTTAAATATCAGGGCTCCATACCTAATACCACCCTTTACCAGAAGGGAATGACACACCCTAAAGGGTGCGACCCTCATAACATGCCGCATCTTTCCTGTTTCGACCATTTCTGGGGTGTGAGGTCCTGATGCAGTCTCGTCCACTAAGCTAAGCTTTATACAAAAGCCATTCTCTGATTACAAATGATCACTAACACACAGCAGCACTAAGCATGCCACACTACCAAATTGGGAATATATCGCTGATAATCCTTCAACTACATAACCTCTGAGATCGTACGTCTCAGAGAAGGGTGTTAAGCTAAGAGAATAAATTCTCCGCCACCACAGATACGTATTTGAAATAAATCTGCTTTATATCTCAAAGTGTAATGTCAGACATACAACCATACAAGTCTGTTCCGGGTTCGAACAGAACTGAAGGCACTTCCAAAGAAGTCCTTAAAATCCGGGTATTCACAATCCCGATCGGACTTCCCATCACTTAGGGAATCTCTATACCGTAGCTACTCGGTGCAGAGACAATCGATAGGTTATCCTATCGTTCTCACAAATACCCGGTCTTCAACACTGGTCTTCAAATACTATCCATAACGTCGAATCACATATTCGGAATGGGTTATACGACACAAAGGTCCTCTCCCGGCTAAACCGAATAGTGAGCGCAACATTTAAAACATATGGATATGGGATTTCAATTAAGTCACAACTTAATAATTCAAAACTTTCTATCAAATGGTTTAAACCAATTACCATTTTCAAATCTTTAAACAAAAAGATTCATTTCACTAAGTTTACCCGTTTTCAAAAAGATCCATTTACGGATTTCAAAACGATTTCCATTTCAATTGGATTAACTCGTTTAAATCTTTAAATTAAGGATTTAACTTACAGCTTTCAAACTGTTCCATAACTTGGAAAATCATTTTCATTTAAACTTGAAATCCCTTTACCACAATTTGGAAGTTCACTTCTTATATGAAAGCTTTTATTATTTGAAAACAAATAGTTTTATTTTAGAAAGATCCAATTTTATTACACGAGTTAAAGCCTTTGAATTTAAATTCAAATTCCCAAATCAATACCTTTAAAATAGTTTAACCCGTATAAACTGGTATAACATCTTTAGTCCCTAGTTTCCAGATTATAGAATTCAATTTCGAATATTGAATTCAAATTTAAATCAGAATATTTAAATTTCAAAACTCAATCAAGTTATTCAAAATAAATTTCATCTTTGAAATTCCATTTCAAAAGCTTTTCACTTTAAACCTAATCCATTTCCAAAACATTTGAACTCAAATATTCAACTTTAAAAATCATTTCAAAATCTATGACTTAATCGATTTCCTCGTGAAATCCATATTGGTGTGTGTATGAGTGTGGTCCAGGGGTTTAACACAATAGTTCCACAACATCAATCGGCACAGATTCAAATACAGCAATATATTTGATAAGCGGTACAAACTATAACGCTTATATTCGATAAGCGGTATAAACTATATTGCTTATCTTTCATTCACAGCTCACAGATATATATATATATATATATATATATATATATATATATATATATATCACAGATAATGAATTACATCACAGATAATTAATTACATTTACAGTTAAATAAATTACAGAACACAACATAAATCAGGATATATCACAAAGCATCATGTATAAGAAATATCAAACAATTCAACATCCAATACAATTCAAATATCCATAAGTAGGATAAATTTAGTTATCTAATTGGTTTAAATCAGATTAATTCCTATGAATAAATTTGCCAGTTATGGTAAATTAACAATCAACTAATTACAAAACATTTGATTAATTATCCTTTAATTAATAATTAATTCTTAATTAATTAAATAATTAATTAATTACTCATGAATTAATTATCAAATCTTGATTAATCAATTACAAATCATCTGATATAAATTGATTAATCAATCATCGTAAGTAATTGGTCCAAATTAATTAATTATTATTAACTAATCGCATTAATTAAATTAATTATTCTTTAATCAATTATCTTAATTAACTACTAATTATAAATTAATTAACTTTTATTATCTAGTTTACAATTACAAATAAATTAAATACATAATTGTTAATTAACCATATCTTTAATTACAACTAGAAATTAATCATTCTTAATTAATTTCCAAACAACTAATTAATAGTAATTATTTATCTTAATTAACATTTAAAAATCTTTCTTACACTTTGAAAATTAATTATAAAAAGCTTCAATGTTAATTAACTTAAATCCTTATCTTTAAGTTAACCATTCAATTAAAATATTAATTAAGATTAAAACGATGTTAAGTATTTACTTAAGTGATTTAAAAACTTAGAATAGTTTCTTGGCTTAAATTTGTCAAATATTAATTACTTCATTAGTTATAAATTTTATTTACAACATTACTTTTAAATTTAATTAGGCTAAATCCTTTCGGAAATAGAACCCGGGCTTTACCTAGATTTTACTTGAGTTGAACTCTAGTTCGTACCATCTTTCAATCATAAGTTAATTTACCATTAATCATTTATTCTTAGTTTATGAAATTTACCCTTTTAATTAATTGACTCTTAATGAAATTCCTTTAATTTCTTATTTATTATTTAAATCTCATTTAAATGAAATGTAGGTAATTAAATTCGTCAAAACACTTAAGATCTTTAATTAATAAAGTTAAATTACCCTCATTCTAATCATTTACCCAATTCTAATTTCAAATCAATTTTAAAATACACTTTAACAATTAAAATTGCTTAAATCATTTTATATTTTAAATCTTCCATTTTCTGAAATACATATTAAATTTAGATTCCAGATTTAAACTTAGATTTTTTTTACTTGTTTTAAATCTCTAATTTACAATTTAAACCTTTCAATTAATTCCACACCAATGATACTTTGACACTTAAAAGTTGTTAAAACCAAATTTAAATTTCAAAATTTAAATTATTACAAAACTAAGATTCAAATCTATATTTGAATTCAGATTTAAAATTTAGTTTAAATCTCTATTTTTTATTCAAACTTTAATTTTAAATTCCAACTATTTAAACCCTTTTGAAGTTGTTATGAATAATTTGAAAAAAAAACTTTATTTATTTAAAACTGGGATTCAACTCTATTTGAATCCAGACTAAATTTTGATCTAAACTTAGTTTAAATATTTATTTTACATTCTAAAATCTAGTTTTAAATTGTTTAAAACTTACAGGTTTTAAACCCGTAACATGCAATCTACCCGAGTCCCTCCATCATTATCTTCGAGTCCAATGCTAACCTACCCGAGCAAATCACCAAACCGCATCGAATCCAACCCTCAAATTTTCGAGCAAAATACTGGAGCAACTTGAGAAACCCGGGTACCTTTCTACCCAATGCAGACTTCACAAGAAAAAAAACTCATGGCACCGTGCACGTGCACGGCGCCGCCATCACCTCTGGCCCTTCGCGGATCATCGAGACAAATCGACGATCCTCCTCTTATTAGTTCCCGATCATAGAAACGATGATGTAATCATCGAAGCAAAATCGAGCGTTCGAGCTCGAAACTGGAACCAAAAACATCCAAAAGCCTGGAAACAAAAATCATCTCCTCTTCAAACCTGGCAACCACTCGTTCACCCAACCTCTGCCATCGGAACGCTTAGGACCCCGGTCAACTCTTCGTCGACCTCCTCTCCTCCACCTCCCAGAAGCGCGTTCGACTCGATCGCGTGTTGATGACGAACTTGACATAATACTGACAAGTGCAAAAACTTGAAGTAAAACCCTAAAAGTGGTTCGACCCAACAATATACACAATTGAAAAATTATCTGATAATTTTCCTAAGATCAGTGATGATCACACTAGCTTCACTTCAAGTTCCATCATTTTAAATTGGATCCATAACCAGAATTTTGCAAAAATGAAATCTTACTTCATATACAAACTGCTCTTTAAATATAAATCTAAAAATCTTGATTTCACTTTTAAAATTCCTAGTTTTTGATGACAAATCAAATTATATTCCTGCAACATCAATTTGTCAAGGTCGAGATTTTGATATTTATGAAATTTCTACTATAACTTGAACATACAGTGTTTAAGCTACACTGTCACCTGCAAATTTACTTCCAAGTCATGATTTTTAGTTTTAAACGAGTTTATTTAACTTGAATTTTCTAAGTTTAAAGTGTTTACAAGAAGAAGCATTGAAGTTTTTCCATTGTTTTTTGCTCTGTACACAAACATATAGAAGAACAGGGCATAATAGATTTTCCAGAGCAACAAAAATTCACAGAACAACTTGTTTATAACATTTAGCAAACATAAGATTTTTCATAAACTAGTTATCAAGATTTAAGTTTCAAGAAAGTATGTTTACTCATTTGGATCTCGAAATGGACAGAGCTGCTTTCATTTTAAATTAGGCTTTTGAAATGTGCTGGAATCCTCTTCTTGAATCTCTGATTTATTGAGATGTTTGTTGTTTGACTGAATTTTGTTTAAGTTGTAAATGGTATGTATTTCAGATGTAGTCAGTTTGAATGATCGAACTGAGATGAAAATGTTTGATGTTTATAAAATGGGTTTACAGGATGATAAAGATCTTGTTGTACCATAGGAAGAGAAATTTTTTCATTTTGGAGGCTGAAGTGATATTTGTTTTGGGGGCTAATATAGGGTGAATATATTTTGTACTAAAATTGTTTTGTCAAATTTGTTCAGAGATTTTTGTTTTCCAATGGTGGCTGATAGGATATTAGTATATGCTAACATTAATTTCCTTTGTCTTTTTTTTCTTTTTGTTTAAGTGTACCTACATATTTATCTTGTTTTCTTCTTTTGTAAACCATTCATATGTATTTAGTTTTTTTCTCTCTTCATTTTGCAAGCCTACAACTCGTACAGGTGATGATATGTTTTGTACAAGTGATATTTTTTCCTTTCCTATGCTTTAACATGGTGGCTGCATTTATTATGACATAAACATTTGTATATTTTTTTCTTTCATTTGTTTACAGGTGATACAACTTGCTATGTATAATATCAAAGATATTTGGAGGCTGCAAATGAAACATCTTTGTGCTAGCATTAATTGCCTTGTACAAAATACATATTTATTTGTTCCTTCTTTTGCAAGCTTCACTCATGTGTATATATTTTTGTTTGTTTGTTTTGTTGAAAGTTTTCTTTTTACAGCCTCTTTCTTATGCGTACTTCTTTTCTACATATTTAAAAATCATGATTTTAACTTGTTTCTTTTTTTTATACTTTATTTGTTTTTCTTTAGTTATTGGTTATAGATTTTAACTTATGTACAAATATATTTTTATACTTATACTTGAATATATTATATCTTTTCTTTTGCTTTGTCTTCTTACTTTAAAATATAAATGAAATTCTATAGTTAATTTAACTTACATATTAAATTTCAACTTAAATACTTGTCATCTTGTATTCACATTGTATTTATATTTTACTTTATTTATTTTGTAAGTATATTTTGTTTGTATTCACACATATTATTCCTTCTAAAGTACAATGTTTTGAAATCAAATGCATATTACATGAATTACATAGATATTCATTTGTAAATTCTATCGATTTACCAGTTATTACACAATAATTTATTCAAAAATAAAATAAATTATCAATTTAAAATTAATTAAAATTCGGGATCATTACAAATATTGTCACCCAAAATATAAATTGTTTATTTTAAACAATTTACCTTTTTGAATTTATTGTTTGGATTCGAAGAGACCATAATCAGATATAAGTGTTATCCAAAACCACTTCGATTTGAAAATCACTACGAACCTTTACGGTTCTTGGTTATAAAGTTTAAAATGCTCGAATTGGGTTAATTTCACAAATTCAATTATTTTAAATAAGTAATTGTTAAAAATGTCGATGGATTTCAGAAAATGTGTTTTGGTTATGATGAGATAAATACTCATCGTTTTGTACGAGTTACCCTGGTTTTTCAAAAGATTTTTATAATTTGGGTATTTCAAAATAAGTGGATGTTACTCACGTGGGTTTCCAGCCTAACTCGGGTGTTACTTTATTGTAATGCTAGGGTCAAACCGAGTATTGCATTTTTTAGGTTAGGACGTTTTGGAGCTTAGGAGGCGAGCTGGATGGCAGAGACCTATTGCACCTTTTTGACTTTATTCCGCTGTGTATTGTATGTAGGCTGTATATTCAGCATTAGGGACAAGTTATTATAACTGTCCACATTATATGTGTGATGATTGTACTCCGATAACCTGTATGTATATTAACAGTTACAACTTTTCCTTTGTATAAAATGTTGTTGTTGTATATTACATTTTGTTCCGCTACGGTTGTGAGATTTTATGCTATTATTTCTGCTCTTCTTCTTCTATATCTCTTCCCTCTTAAACCCTAACAACCTGGTATTTTTGGCGCTTGATTGCTCGACACTCTATACAGTGAACGTATTAGTTTCGATTTTCAGGGTCGAAAAACACATGGTATCGGAGCTAAAGGTTAAGAGAGAACCTTGGCTCTAGTGAGGTTACACATTAGAGATAGGGTCAGTAGTACCCTAGAATGAGCTGAGTGTATTATATATGAGGGCGTACTTGTTATTTTCTTATATAATGATCTTAAAAGAAATTTTATAATACTTTTTATATAAGATTATATTTTGATATATATAAAAAGAAATAATTTTTCTAAATTATTATAATATATTGAGGTGATCGGATGTTGTTATTATTATGATCAAATAAAATTATAAAATTTAAGTGGTAATATATATACACACATATATAACCAAATAGAAATTTGGATAAGAATGAATTATACAAATAAGTTAAGCTAAAAGTAAACTCAAACCAGAATTTAAACTTCCAGAAATTTCGGAAGTGTTTTTCAAAAGTGTTTAAAATGAAATAAGTTTACCCTGGTTATATTTTATATATAGAAATAATTTTTCAAGAAATTATTATGGAATATATGGTGTGCTTGGCTTCTAGGTATGGTAATACTGATTATTATCATAAAATTGGTTGTTGTGTCTTAATAAAGGATGTTTATTACAGAATAAACAATGATAAAAAAGTGTGAAATGTTTTAAGGAAGTGAAATTATATAAGCTAAATTTATAAATATGGCTTATAAATTAAAAATGGATCTTAAGTGTGAGGTTCTGAATCTAGTCCCGGAAATTTTAAAATTGTTTCAAAATTTTGAAGGAATAATAAATAACATTATTTAGAATATTTTCTAATATGGAAATCTTGGTTTTAAAACAAGCGTTGTTTGAAAATGAATTTGTTTTGGATAAAAACCAAGGTTGGTTTAAATTTAAAAAGTGTGATTTGGTATGTAAGTAGAATATACGTATATATAAGTGATTTCAAAGTTGATTTGAAATAAATACTGGTAGGTAAATTCATCTTCGACATGGCCGAGCCTAAAACCAGCTAAGATGTAATGAGTTTGAATGGTAGGGTTGCTGCCCTAAGTAGACTCATCTTCGAGGCAACTGATAAGTGCATTCCCTTTTCAACGTGATCAAGAAGAAGAAAAACTTTGAATGGAGAGAAGATTGTAAGAAAACCTTTCAAGAATTAAAAAATCATTTCGAAAGGCCACCAATATTGTCCAGCCCCGAGAACGGAGAAGTCTTGTACTTATACCTGGTAGTTTCATGTAGTTAGTCAGTTTGATTAGAGAGGAAAATAGGGCTCAACTTCCTATTATTATGTGAGCAGGCGATTAAAAGACGCAGAGGTTCGGTACCCAGTAATTAAAAAATTAGCTTACTACTTGATACTTACAGCACGAAAACTTAGAGCATACTTTCAAGCACATCCAATCAGAGTATTGACTAACTTTCCACTCAAACAAGTCTTCAATAAGCCTAAAACTTCGGGTAGATTGGAAAAGTGGGGAATTTAGCTTAGCCAGTTTGACATTGAATTTCGGTCATGGGGGGCAATCAAAGGGCAAGCGTTAACAGACTTTATTAATGAATGTACAAACTTTGTTAAAGAACAATCGAAGAAAGAAAAGGATAAAAGCTCGTATGGTAGTTATTTGTGGATGGCGCATTAAAAAGGAGTTGGAGCAGGATACATTATATAACACTAGACCGGCACCACCTACACTACGCAATGAAGTTAGGGTTCCCCGCAACAAATAATATTTGAGTATTTCCAACATCTTTCACATTTCTTTATATACTCAATAGCTTGACCTGCCATTCAAGGCTAATAAAAACCATGTCTCATTATTTTCTTTGCCAAATTTGCCCCATTAGAATGGTCCTTGAAAAAACCTTCATGCGCTTCCATCAACAATTTCATCACATCCTCCAAACATACACATCTTAAGTAAGGCAAGTTGTATCCTTTCTTGTAAAGAACTCCATCCATCATTGTGAAAGTAGGAGCTTGTCGCTTGATTTTCCTAGCTTCCATTTTGTCAGATGGTAATATCCCCTTGGAAAAATATTCGACAACAGGTGACATCCAAGTGTCATTATAACCGCCATCTGCCCTTGGATGATTAGTTCCCTCAGATGGGATTTCTTCATTAGTTTCCCTTTCTTCTCTTTCTTATACCATGGTTTGGAATCTAGTTAGAACTAACAATTCCTTTCCTTGTTAGGTTATTCCCTCTTCGATACTGAGATTTGCTTGGCACCCTATTGGTACGATATAGGTCTCCGGGGCTCCTTTTGAACTAGCCAATTTTGCTAATGAATCCGCCTAAGAGTTTTCTCCCATTGTGGCTTGGTGTGTAGAAAAATCTTCCAATAAGGCGAGCATTTTCAACACTTTCTTTAAATACAAGGATAGTTGGCATCCTTAGTCTGATATACCTACTTTATTTGATTTACCATTAGTTGAGAATCACTAAAGACTTGAATTAGTGGGAACTTGAGTTCTAAGACTAAAGTCATTCCTACCACAATTGGTTCATATTCGGCTACATCCTCATTTTCCACCAAGTCAATTAACTATGATTTCTAGTCCATGGCCCTTCAATATATGGGAAATCGACTTAATCGGGCCATTGCCAATTTCCAAAGGAGGAACAAAATATGTTGTAGTGGCCATTGACTACTTTACTAAGTGGGTAGAAGCAGAGCCACTACCCAAAATCACTTCTGGGAAACTGCTTACATTCATCATTAAAAACCTTATTACCATAACCGGGATAAGATTATATCTGATAATGAAACATAATTTGAAAGTGAATAGTTTTCTCGAGTTTACGATAAGAACGAGATTATCAAAAGTTTTTCTTCCGTGGCACATCCAAAAGATAATGGAGTCATTGAAGCGACAAATAAGAATACCTTGAAAAAGCGATTGAACAAAGCCAAAGAAATTGGGTAGAAGAATTGCCACTTATACTCTGGGCCTATCGAACATCCACTAGAACTGCAACGCGTCAAACACCTTATTCTCTAACAGATGGATGTGAAGAAATTTTGTCAATTAAAATTGAGATACCCTCACATTGAAGGATCGCATAAGCATTTGATCCAAACTAAGAATTGAACAGAGAATCATTAGATTTAATACATGAACTAAGGGATAAAGCAGCTATTCAGACCGTAGAATATCAAAGAAGAATCTCGAAATGCTACAACTCAAAAGTAAAAGCTAGATCATTTTAAGAAGGAGACTTAGTACTCAGAAAGGTGATGACAAACACAAGAAATCCTGTAGATGGAACGCTAGAACCAAACTGGGAAGGTCCCCTAATCGTATGCAAAGTAATTTCCCTTGGAGCTTACAAGTTATGTCGATCAGATGGCAATATGGTTCCTTGAACATGGAATCTGGAAGACTTGAGACCTTATTTTCTTACAATGAATGAATAAAGCACCTCTTCCATAAAGAAAAGTCTACATGGCTGGGAGCAAGGTTCTCCTTGAGTTTGGAAACTACCTTAAACGATCAAACCTTTGTCCGCACTGAGTTGGCCAGGTCAAAGCACCTCCTAGAGGGAAGTTAAAGTAAGCCTTTATTCGCCTCATGCTATGGCCGGGCTAAAGCATCGACAAGCCCTTGAACGAGCCACGCTATGGCCAGATCAAGATGCCTCCTGAAGGGAGGTTAGACTAAGCCTTTATATGTGCCATGCTATGGCCAGGTTAAAGCATCGATAAGCCCTTGATCGCGCTACACTATGGCTAGATCAAGGCGTCTCTTGGAGAGAGGATGGAGTAAGTCATTGGTCCCGCCACGCTATGGCCTGGCCGATGCACCGAACAAGCCTTCAATCCAGCCTATAAGGCTTGGCCGGAGCGCCTTCTGGAAGGGATTGGGTAAGTCCTTGGGTCCTGCTTGTGGATAAGCTACTCAAGTACACCAGACAATAACAGATTAAGACGTCCGAGCCCGAGAAGCGGCATATCAAACAATAACAATAATGGACTAACACGTCCGAGCTCAAGAAGCAAGATATCAAACAATGACAATAACGGACTAAGACGTCCAAGCCCGAGAAGCGGTATATTAAACAACGACAACCAACAAGGCCTAAAGGGTGGCACTTGTCAAAAGAATAAAAGCTCAAAGAGCAGTGCAGAACAGAAGGCTCAGATAAGAATTTACAGCCTCCGTCAAGTTTCCAAAAGAGAATTTCAGAACTTCACTTATTAATATTCGAATCTGCGTTTTGGATCCCTTACTATTAATTTCGGAACTTCACTTATAAATACCTGAATCAGGGTTTCGGATCTTTTATTATTAATTTCGGAACTTCACTTATTACTAACTGAATATGGGTTTTAGGTCTCTCACTATTAACTTTGGAATTCACTTATATATATCCAAGTTAGGGTTTCGCATCTCTTATTATTTATTTCTGGACTTCACTTATTAATTCCCGGACATAGGATCTGAGACCTCCATTATTATCCCTTATCATGGGATTCTAAACAGCATATTGTTAATACTCGAATTTGGGTTTCGAGTCTTTACCATTAGTTTTTGGATTTTATTTGTTAATTCCCAAATCTGGGTTCCAAGGCAATTGATATTGGGATCTCAATGGACTTCTGCTCTTCAATCAAAAATCTGGGTTTGTCTATTAATACCCGAATTAGGGTCACTAGTTAACTACTACTAACTCTCGAACAACACTTATCAAATTCTAAATCTCGGTTTCAGGATTATTTTTTTCAATAGGGGTTCCTAAATACCCATTATCTACCCCTAGATAAGGATTCATGGTGTTCAATGACTTATTTTCAGATGATAACTTATGGCTTTATATTACCAGACAGTTGTTATTATCAGAAGAAAACTCCTAGATTTCAATTATTAAAGTTAGATTTAGATTATATGCCTGGTTATCTATTAATATAATGAGAGTTTAATTTATAAACTTCTTTTGTTATTACCAAAGTTGGACGATGGGACTTTTATTATTTCCACACGGGAGTTTTGGTCTACAATCATTTACAATCGTGGATTTCTTATCACTTATTAACTACAGATGATGATCAACTAATTTTTATTACTTCCAGACCTAGAATTCAATAATTCTATTATACTATCATTGTCCTCAATCATATTACAAACAAATCACTGAGCATATTTCTATATAAACTTTGAACTAACCATAGGGAATGTTGTTTACTTTAAACTCTACAGGGAAATGAGGTCATTAAAGATGTAATAGTGCAAAAGGAAAGCTGTTAAATTTTTGTCCTAAATAACAAAGGCTTCTTTCATACAGGGGGCAAATTGTTAACCACAAAACTCACCTAAGAATAAGGGCATGAAAGATGGCTCATAAAAATGTTAAGCCCCACAAGAATTGAAGACAAGGGTTTCACCATAATACAAAAAACAGTGTTTCGAAGGCATTGGGATAGCTTTCGAAGGGGTTGGGATGGAGTCGCAAGCACCTAATGCACCTACGAGTGTCGAGTGAAGCAAGAGCTTTTGAAAGAAAAGAAAACAAAGTTACCCTTCCGCCTTAGCTAGATCTTCCGATGTAGTTGAATCCACATATATGAGAGAATTAGAATAGGTTCAAAACACCTTCGGATGGTATTGGTCAACAGGCTTGCATACAAGAACCAAACCCTTTGAAATAGTTGGTTTCGATGTTTTCAATCTTCCACTTAAGGGCATTTTATCAATGCGCACCCTTCGAAAGTAAGGACAAGCCTTTCGAAACAGTCAGAACCTTTCGTAAGCATAAAGAAAACTCCATAGGAAGCCAAGCAATCTTTCGCAATGATCCATTCGTCACCTACTAATCCTTCCAAACCTATACGAAAGCACTCCTTACTCACTCGAATAGTCATCATCATAGTTAACTGTAGACCAAGGCAGCCAAGGGAGATATCAATCATTTCGGCCGTTAGAATGACCAATGGCCAATTGCACATGATGCTCTCAATTATATTAACCCCTATTTGACTTATGCAATGCTATGGGATCAATTTAGACTTTGTGAATTCGAATCATATTATCATCATGTATCCTGATATCAAATGTTAAATTGGCGTGATGATGATATTTCGATATTAAGTTCATTGAACTTATACTATTTGTCCAAGATGTTATTACATTGAATATTGAATTTATATTTTATATATTATACATTGAGCACCTTTTGAAAGGTAACTGCCTTGAAAGGGAATCACTATATGAGCATAAAGTTATGCTCACTGGTTCGACATTTTCAAAAGGAGCTCAGATATTTCAAAACATATAACCCTTTCGAAGGAGTTCCTTTCATGGTAGCAAAAACTTCACTTTCGAAAGCGAACTTCCTTTTAAAGGCAGAATGGCTCTCTTGACTCATTCGAAAGGAAATATAAATGATCCTTTTGATCCCTTAACAGGAGATGCGAATTACCATTTCGACCCACTCAAAAGGGATCATGAATGAGTGGTTGTCTTCCCAACTTACGTTTCAAAGAGTTGATTGGTCTTCTTATCTACAATTAACACTTTCATAAGGCCACCCACTAAAAACATTTTTTCCAAATCAACTCGTTTGAAAGAGGGTTTCAAAGAGATCGATCACTTCTAAAGTTTTCTTTTGGGGTGTTAGCAACCTTTCTTGTTAACAACTTATTTTTAGGATGTTGACAAGATTTCTTATTAACAATTACAACACATAAATTTATTACAAAAATGAAAAAAAAAAATCAAAAGTTACATACCAAAAATATGGATTGCATGATTTTCAAATAAAAATTAGGATCGCGTCTATGAGAAAATAGGGGTCTAAAAAGCAAAAGTCAAAAACTTAATTAAATAAACTTCATACATACAGTAAACACAGTCACAAATTGCAAAAAAACAATGGTAACAAATAAAAAAATACATATAATTTGCAAGTTAGGGCCATGTATGTATAAAATCAAAATCACAATTAAAGATGCTAGAATACTAAAGGTCATAAGTTCTCGCTTATATATGATAGAATAGTTATAGGAACTTGCAACTTTTTTATCAACACAGTTGAATACCAAATTTAAAAGTGGTTAATTTTAAATCAATATTATGAGGTGTTAGTGACACAACATACCCTATAACTAGTTTATTCTCTATGTTATCACTTGAAAGAGCAAAGAATGTTTTCTCTGATATGCGAATTACCATTTCGACCCACTCGAAAGGGATCATGAATGAGTGGTTGTCTTCCCAACTTACGTTTCAAAGAGTTGATTGGTCTTCTTATCTACATAACACTTTCATAAGGCCACCCACTAAAAACATTTTGTCCCAATCAACTCATTTGAAAGGGGGTTTCAAAGAAATCGATCGCTTCTAAAATTTTCTTTTGGGGTGTTAGCAAACTTTCATGTTAACAACTTATTTTTGGGATGTTGACAAGATTTCTTGTTAACAATTACAACACATAAATTTATTACAAAAATAAAAAAATCAAAAGTTACATACCAAAAATGTATGGATTGCATGATTTTCTAATAAAAATTAGGATCGTGTCTATAAGAAAATAGGGGTCTAAAAAGCAAAAGTCAAAAACTTAATTATATAAACTTCATACATACAGTAAACACAGTCACCAATTGCAAAAAAACAATGGTGACAAATAAACAAATACATATATTTTGCAAGTTAGGGCCATGTATGTGTAAAATCAAAATCACAATTAAAGATGCTAGAATACTATAGGTCATAAGTTCTCACTTATATACGATGAATAGTTATAGAAACTTGCAACTTTTCCATCAACACGGTTGAACACCAAATTTAAAGGTTAATTTTAAATCAATATTATGTAGTGTTAGTGACACAACATACCCTACAACTAGTTTTTTCTCTATGTTATCACTTGAAAGAGCAAAGAATGGTTTCTCTGTTATGCCTTAAAAAGAAAGTTTTCCTTACAATCTTTCATATGACTTGCCAAATAAGTATTTGGTCAAGGCATTAAATCTTTGAAAAGCTATATCAAAATGAAAATCACTATTCATAAATTTTCATGTCTGGTATAAGGTAAGCGTGATGTAAAGGAAAAGAAAAAGGTAAAAAAATGAAAGAATTTCACGCCTGTAGTGAAAAATGTGAAGACTAATATAGCGTGGTAACCAACATAGTTTACGTGTATATCCGATGCATCGTACAACATAATAATTATCTTCATGCTAAATTAAAGAAAGGTGGAAAATCAATCAATTTATAATTTGATCAAATAAAAAGTAATGTGATGTTGTTATATTTGATAATTACATATTCTATAGTTTGACTACAATCAGGTTTCTAGATAGAAACTACAATATAATAATCTTCAAACTGATCTAGAGCGTATCATGAAGTTGTAAGGAAGCATATATTTTTTGTAAATCCTCACAAACCAAATTTGAAGTTTTATATTAAAAGACAAAGCAGTACCATAATTGTTCAAAATTAAATATTCTACATATGAAACAAATGCACCATAGTTAAAAAAGAATTATTAAGCCACTGTGAGAGGATATTTCAAGGGTTAATTAGCAAACCGTAACAACTAAGCAATCATGGGTTCGATTACAAGAACTGTAGAAGACTGTGCAGGGCCAGAGAATGTAGAGAAAAGTGATTATGGTGAAGTTCATCAGAGCACGGCGGTCAGATCACCAGAGTTAGTAGAGGTTGACATCAAGCAACTGTTAGAGGCTTAAGCAGTGAAGGATATGGCTAGAGGAGAGATCTATGTGATTGTGCATGTGTGTGCATGTTTGCACGTGCACACTTAATTTCATTAGATCCGAAGCCTTGTGTCTGCAGCGATTTTCATGTACTCATGTATAATGATGTATGACTAGTTTTGTACGTTGATTGGGCTAGTTTGGGTCGGATTTAGTCATTGTATATCAATGATGGCCCATTTACTTGTTAGATGAATATGTATGTAAGGATTTACTGGTAAATTGTTACTGTATGTGTGAAGAAATCTGACATTTAATATAATTTTTTGATTGAAGTTCCAGTTCAATTTAGTATCTATTCATGTTTTCTTCTCACTGTTGTTCATGTATTAATTCATTTTTTCCTCTTTGATAACTTCTTGTTAAGTCAGTTCTTGATCTTTGTACCAGTTTCTTTCTTGTTGATCTTTTGTTATTCTTCATTTTAGTTTACAGCATATATTCAATTTCTTGCATTCAAATTTCCTATAGTTTCCAGTTCTCGATCTTTTTTGTTACTAATTTTTTATTTATGTATTGTCTTCTCAAATTGATCATTCTTGTTCTTCACATGGTCGGTTCATGTATACTAGTTTCAAAAATGAACTACTGCTTTTACAAATTCAAATTTAAATCTAAATTATGTTCACTGCTACTTGTGTATTTCTTTGGGAAGAAGGCATTTAACACTGTTTTGTGCACATACACAGCTGTGTACATATGCTAGTGTAATCATCTCGAGACATTTCTACAGACACCTACTTAATTTCCACAAACCTTGAGAAAACAAGTGCACAATGGATGAGAAAAATGGGAGAGTAACATTAAACCTTGAGAAGTTGACAAAGAGTATGTTTGGCAAGGAGTGCAACAAGAAGAGTTAAAATTGTCGGTAAAAAGGGCATTAGCAAGGAATGTACTCAAAGTCAGATCACTGTGATGCTATGTACCTTAAACCCTTCTGAAACTGTCACCCATTATTTTCCTCCAGAAATTGCTGAACTTCTCCAAAAATTTCTCGAAATTACCACCAAATTCACCACCTCTTCCTCCACATAGACTACAAGACCACAAAATATTCTTATTGCCAAACAACAAACCCATCTGCATTAAACCATACAGGCACTCTATGACATTAAGAATGAGTGTGAGAAACATATTAAAGATATGTTGGATTCTGGAATCATTAGAAACAGCTGCAATTCATACTCTTCACCCGTGGTAATGGTCAAAAAAAAGATGGAACATGGAGATTATGCATTGATTATAGAGCCCTCAATTCTTAGACCATAAAAGATAAATTTCCCATTCCCTTGATAATGAATAGTTTGATGAACTTCATGGACCCAAATACTTCTCTAAACTGGATTTAAGGTCGGGGTATCTTCAAATAAGGATGGATAAAGCGGATATTCATAAAACTACATTAAGAATCCATGATGGCCATTATGAATTCATAGTAATGCCATTTGGATTGGCTAATGCACCTTCTACCTTTCAATCTTTAATGAATGAGATATTTAGAGCATATTTGAGGAAATTTGTGTTGGTGTTTTTTGATGATATACTCATATATCGCAAGTCTTGGCCTGAGCATTTAGAGCAACTGCATGTCACTTTTCAGGTGCTGAAACAAAACCACATGGTGATTAAGATGACCAAATGTAGCTTTGCAAAAGAATCTCTGGAATATTTAGGGCACATCATTTCAGCACATGGGTTGGCTGTTGAACCAGCAAAATAAAAGCAGTAGTGAGTTGGCCATTTCCAAGCAACCTAAAGGCATTAAGAGGATTTTTGGGCCTCACTGGTTACTACCGGAAATTTGTTGAAGACAATGGCACCATTGCTAGACCATTAGCAAATATGTTGAAGAAAGATGCATTTGAATGGAATGAAGAAGCCAAAGAAGCTTTCAAAAAGCTTAAACATTGTCCGGTAACACCACCAATATTAGCTATGCCTGATTTCTCACAACGGTTTATCTTGGGTGTGATGCAAGTGGACATGGCATAAGGGTTGTATTAATGCAAAACCACAGACCCTTGGCATACTTGAGCAAGGCTTTACATTGGAGAAATTTGAACTTGTGAACATATGAGAAGGAGTTGCTGGCTATCATTATAACTATAAGGAAGTGGACACGGTATTTAATGGGAAGATAATTTGTTATTAAAACTGATCACCAAAGCTTGAATCATCTATTAACACAAAAGTTGCATACTAGAGTGTAAAATAAATGGCTTGCGAAACTTCATGGATTTGATTATAAAGTAGAGTACAAGAGCGGTAGACATAACAAGGTGGATGATGCATTGTCTAGAAAAAGAGAAAATGAAGAAAAGGACTCTCAACTACAGGCAGTTTCCACAGTGCAGTCACCATGGATGCAAGAATTGAAAAACTTTACAAAAATCCCCTTAATATCAGCAACAACTGGTGAGAATTTAAAGAAATGAATACCTGCAAGCAAGTATAAGGTGGTAGATGTAACGACTCAGAACTTCTGTTATTTGAAATTCGTATATTTAATTAATTTTAAATATTCACGAATGAATTTTATAAACTAAGTGAATTAAATTTTGAATATGAGGATTTAATTGGATAATTAAATCGATAATTTAATATTTGAAATTACAGAAATAATTGGAAATTTGGTTTAAAGTGATTAAAATTGATTTGTAAAGTTGTATTAAATCATATTGGAGTTAGAATGATGTTGCAGAACTTTTAAAATTGAAATAAAAGTTAAATTGTAGAAATTGAATATTTTAATATTTAATTGACGAGTAAAAATAGCCATTTTTCAAAAAGTCTCGGATTTCGACGAAACAAGTTTCATCGGATACGTAATGTTATATTATTGTATGGTTTCAAATTTCGTGTCAATCGGACCTACGGTTTGTCCGGGGCAAGCTAAAACGCATAGAAATCGGTTTGAGTGAATTTTAAATTTAAATATTCGATTCGAAAACCTATCTTTCAAATTTGATCGAATCAGCTCTCGATATATATTCCATTGCGTTTAAAATGGGGGTAAAACATTATAAACGCCAGGCGGCATGCTTCGTTTGGAGTTTGGAAAAATTTCGGGTGAATAGGGTCGCGTAATTTTTCTATAAAAGGACCTTTATTTTCTCATTTGCATCAAAACCCTGGCTAGGGCTACAGCCGCCACCCTTTCTATCAGTGGCCAAAATGTTGCCCTTTTCTTCATTAATTATCTTCCAATCCACACCTTAATTCAAGAAATCTCCAACTACAAAGTTGTAGAGCACAGCACGAACCACATATTCAACGGCTATGATCGAAAACAACGAAGTGAATTGACGGCAAATTAGGTTTGAACATCACGCGGTTAGGTACGTTTTTTGAGGCAGAAGCACGACCGAGCTTCGAGCTATTCACGGTGGTGGTGTCGTTCGAGTAGGGCTTCAACGTGAGGGTGTTTGATCGGCCTCTAGGGCGGCGAGGTGGGCGCGACTTGGAAGGATTCGAGTGTGACAATGGGTTCGAACGTGCGTATTTGACCTGGTAGTGGAGAAGAAGCAAAATGCTCGGCCCTGATGTTGGATTTGCAAATCTAACGGCCCAAAAAAATAAAGATTTAAAAATATGAAAAGAAGTTGTAAATTAATTATATTTAAATGGTATAAACTTTGTAATAGCGTAACTTTATCATACGAGGTCGAAAATTAACGAAACAACTTGCGTTGGGTTCGTATAGACGAACATTACGCGATGGAGCTGGATTGAGATGGATTGGAGCTAGTGTGAATTTTGGGTAAAATTAAACGCGCGTTTAATTTTATTCGAAATAAAAACACTGCAACTATATTTGAAACAAGGTGATAACTTCTCACTCAATCGAATCTGTTTCGGTTTAAATTTTAAATAGTTAAATTTAAATTTGTTGATTATATGCTATCTGTTGTATTGAAATAGACCCTAAACGCTGTATATTAAGTGGAGGTTATTTATTAAACACATATACCGCGATATTCCATCTTGAAGTGGAATTGGTATTATATATGTACTTGGAATTGATTTTCCCGCGTTATATAGCGGATGAGACCCTATTGCACCGCATAATAGCAGATAATATTTTATGTAAACCCATATACCGCGATATTCCGTATTGAAACGGGATTGGTATTGTGATAACATCTATGGATGCAGGGAAACAGGTTGGAGGGATCCAACTGGATTCCTCACCCGTATTGATTTATTTACAGATACTGTGATATATTCTGTTATCATATGATATATGATGTTTTGGATGCCGTGATTGTTATATTTAGTGCTGTTGCAGCATTGGGCCTATTTTGGAAAATTAAAAGTGTTAAAGTCATGATTTTCAAATTTAAAAGGATTTTAAAGTGATTTTTGAAAGTATACGTTTTATTAATTTTTGGAATTAATTCATTTTAAATAAATAAACGTTAAAATTTTAATGTTATAAAAATTATGATTTTTAAGAAATATAGTTGAAAATTGATTTTTGAAAATATGGAGTTAATGATTTTATAAAATAGTTTAAATAGAGATTTTTGAATTTATTATCAAAGCTTTATATATAAGATTTATAAAATTGGATTTTTATAAATCAAAGAGATAGAATTACAAAGGAGTTTTAAAGACGTTTCAAAATAATAACATAAATGGATTTATAAAAGAATAGAACCTACGATTTTGAAGTTATAAAAAAAATGAATTTGTAAATAGAGAAATATAAGTAATTTTCTTATAATTTGGATTTTGTCATGTAAATGGGGTATGAATAGAATTTGTTAATAAAGTGATTTTATAAGTTGAAGTCGTTATAAAATATAAATGGAATTTGTAAACATTGTTTTATAAATCCGAAAATGACTTATTTTGATAAGTTAATTATTATAGCTTATTAAAGGAGATATATCCACGATTTTGGACAGTGGATAATCCTTTAAATAAAATCTGTAGAAATGTTGAATTTGGTTAACGAAGTATATTCACGATTTTGGACAGTGAATAATATATTAAAGAAATGTTTTGGGGGAGTGATATTTTTAAATAGAATTAAAACGATTTAAAGATGTTTTAAAATGTATTAAATATCGAAACCATCGATTTCGACATTCATTGTTGAAATAGATGTTTTCGAGAAATAAAAGGAAATAGTGGACTATAACACTGTTGTTATAGTAAATGATTTTCGAAAGGAAATGTTTTATATAGTATTGGGATTTATATATCTATCTTAATTTCGAATCCCTATACTAGTGATTTTGGGTTGTCGTAACGATGTTTTATGCAACATTCATTTTGACACAAATAAATGTGTTTAAGAGAATGTTTTCCTTAAAGAATAAAATATATACTTAATTGTGATTTAAGTATATTGAATATTTTCCAAATGTTGAAAATAAATGTGACGACCCGCCTTTCTACTACCAGAAAGACGTATCGTCACTAAGAAAGAAAGGGATGAGAAAATAGAAAAGAAAGAAGAAGAAAGAACAACAACATCAAAATCTCACAGCGGAACGGAACAAAATATAATATATCACTTAAATAATCTCATAATTTTACATATATCAGAGTTATACAATATTTTACACTTGACAATTTTATATACATCAGTCACTACATACATCACAAAATACAACATACTCTAACAATCACAGCGGAACTAGATAGATATCTACAACGCTGAAGCCTCCTACTCCATTGCTCCTCCAGAATTCGTCAAAGCAAACCTGTAACAAACGGGAATTTTCGAACTTTCGAAAATTCGACATCGATACTCACTTTATCGACTGCCGAGAAATCGAAGGCCAAAAACCCGAAATGTTATGGTTTTTTTTAGAAAAAGAATTTAAGAAAAGAAAAGAGAAGAAGGTAGAAGAAGAGAGAAAAATTTTAAAATAGAAGGAAAAGAGAATAGGGAGGAAACGAAAAACAGAAAAGATAGAAAATAGAACAGAACAGAAAACAAGAACAACATCAGAATCTCACAATTCGCAGCGGAACAACATATAATAATAGATGAATAATCTTTAAACAAAGAACTATATCAGTTATTACATTACATCACATTACATTACATCATATCATCAGAGTGTACAACAACAACAAACAGTGCAGCGGAAAAAGAAATACTATATAAACTAGTAATACGCCATGCCAGCCATCTTGCCTCCAGCAACTCCAGAATATCCAGAATATCCTGATAAACCTAACTCTTAACTGCCCGTGTGGAAATTGGTGGGCACCCAGAGTTTAGGAAGGAAAACAATAAACTCCAAGTCAGTCATGTGACTGGTGTGAGAACTCAAAACAGTTTATTTATCTTTAAAATCAAAATAGAGGAATATTTTTAAATTCA
This sequence comes from Allium cepa, assembly GCA_030765085.1. Classification (NCBI taxonomy): domain Eukaryota; kingdom Viridiplantae; phylum Streptophyta; class Magnoliopsida; order Asparagales; family Amaryllidaceae; genus Allium; species Allium cepa. The sequence continues at coordinate 756,869,827 of CM060937.1, read as the reverse complement.
ATTCGCAATGCTTTTAAAAATGAGACTACCATAAGGCCTCCCGCACACACACACAATGCAAACGTAGAATCGGAGGAGATTTCTCCTTATGATAGTCAAAGATGCTTGATACGCATTTAAAATAATATTTGATATTATTACTAGTGTATAGTGTAGGGAAAATTCATTTCGAAAGTAGAATATAAATCTTAGCCAACATACGACCATTATCGTATGCCTACTATAGCTACCATCCAAACAGTGTTGCGCCACCATAAGTGAATGATAGATTCTACAACTAAAACCGTACAAGTTTCGTATTGTTTCTTTGGATTTCCAACAAATGGTCAGGCCAAGGAACTTCCCATTACCACATGAGAATGCCTCTGGAAAGACATCCCCGAGAACCAAACCGGAACTCTGCCAACACAAGGCCGGGTTACCCCTAACTGGGTAACTATTGACACGAGCACGCCATTCCCCGATCGTAAACGACCTTTCTCACGGGATCCCGATAGCCAACAACCACAAAGTAATAAATTCGTAGTAACCACATAGGTTAAATATCTGGGCTCCATACCATGATACCACCTCTATCCAGAAGGAAATGTACATACCCTAAAGGGTGCTACTCCTCATAACCTTGCCGCATCTTTCCTGTTTTGACCATTTTCGGGGTGTGAGGCTCGACGAAGTCACGTCCACAAAAACATACTTTATACAAAAGCCATGCTTTGGGTCAACAAATGATCAACACAATGATCACTAAGATAGACGATCAAATAAACGATCCTATCACAATAATCAACACAATGATCATTTCAGCAACACTCAGCATATCACATTACCAAATTGGGAATATATCGCTGATAACATTCAACTACATAACCTCTGAGCTCGTATGTCTCAGAGAAGGGTGTTAAGCTAAAAGAATAAATTCTTCGCCACCAACAGAAATATATTTGAATGAAATCGGCTTTATATCTCAACTTGTAATGTCAGACATACAATCCATACAAGTCTGTTCCGGGATCGAACAAAACCGAAGGCACTTACAAAGAAGTCCTTGCAATCCGGATATTCACAATCCTGATCGGATTTCCCATCACTTAGGGAGTCTCTATACCGCTGCAACTCAGTGCAGAGACAATCGACAGGTCATCCTATCGCTCTCGCAAATACCGGGTCTTCAACACCGATCTTCAATGCAATTATAACGACGTATCACATATTCGGAATGGGTTATACGACCCCATGGTCCTTTCCCGGTTAACCCGAATAGTGAGCGCTTATTCAAAAATAAGTGTAGCATTCACATTCAAACAAATCACATCAATTACCCATTCAAAGGGAAATATTGATAGTCGGTTATTGAACTATCAATGGATATGCACACATCACCAGTTCCCAAATAATTTTCTAAATTATTTATTTTCCAAAATATCTTCACTAGATATATAATTTCACACTTCAAAAATAAATCAATATTTATTTTTAAACCCATTTTCCAATTTCATTTATAAATTCAATAGTGAATTTACAATTCAAAATATCCATGCATATGATTTCAATAATTCATTTCAATTTATCTTGAAAAAGATAAATTCTCAAAACATTTCATTCCACATTGGAAAAACATTTCCATACTTATTTATTCATAAGTAATTCACAATTTTTATTTATTTTCAACACTTGGAAAATATTCAATATACTTAAATCGAAATTAAGTATATATTTCATTCTTTAAGGAAATCATTCTCTTAACCATATTTATTTGGGCCAAAACGAATGTTGCGTAAAACATCGTTACGACAAACCAAAATCACTAGTATAGGGATTCGAAATTAAAATAGATATATAAATCCCAATACTATACAAAACATTTCCTTTCGGAAATCATTTACTATAACAACAATGTTATAGTCCACCATTTCCTTTTATTTCTCGAAAACGTCTATTTCAACAATGAATGTTGAAATCTATGGTTTCGAATCTCAACACATTTAAAACATCGTTAGATCGTTTTAATTCTGTTTAAAATATCACCTTTTAAACATTTTTCTTTAACATGTTATTCACTATTCAAAAACGTGAATATGCTTCATTAACAATTTCATCCTTTTATTCATTTTAATTCAAAGGATTATTCACTATTCAAAAATGTGAATATAACTCCATTTATAGGTTTCAACAAATTTTCTTGTCAAAATAAGTCATTTGTGAATTTATAAAACAACGTTTATAAATTCCATTTCTATTTATTTATAAATACTTCCTTTTATAAATTCTTTTATTAACCTATTCCAGTTTATAACTCAATTATAAACTAAAAGTTCATATTATAAGTTAAATGCTTATAATCTATTTGTTTGCAAAAATCATTCCTTTGAACTTCATAATTATAAATCTTATAACCTATAAGATTCAATTATTCACCCAAATCTATTCCTCAATTAACTTCACCAATTTATAAATCTTACTATTTATAAATTTCATTTATAACTTCACAGTTTATAATTCTATAAATTTCATTCATTTATGAAATTCATTTTCACTTCATTCAAACACTTATAAAAACTCGTTTTATAATGTCCATATTTCAATTTATAAATATCCATTTATAAATCTCTTAATATAAATCAATTTATATTATCCTTTTAAAACGTCTTTAATCTCCTTTATTATTTCATCATTTTGATTTATAAAATAATCAAATTTTTTATAAATCCTGTATTTAAACTTTTCACAATAATTCTAAAATATCTCGATTAAACTATTTTATAAATTCAATAGCATCATATTCTCAAAAATCAGTTTTTAACTATATTTCTCAAAAATCATAATTTCTATAACATTAAAAATTATAACGTTTATTTATTTAAAATAGATCAAATTCCAAACATATAGTATATTTTCAAAAATCACTTTATAAATCATTTTAAAATTCCAAAATCTGGGTCCAATGATGCTACATACCAAATAGTCAATCACGACAACAACGATATCATATATCAATATGATAATCAACGAATATCAAAATATTCAAAATCAAAAATAATTACTGTTGAGGAATCCAGTTGGATCCCTCCAACCTGTTTCCTGCATTCACAAACATTAGCACAATACCAATTTCGCTCCAGTACGAAATTATCGCGGTATATGTTCTTATTAAATATTATCCGCTTAATAACGGCGTAATAGGGTCTCATCCGCTAAACAAAAAATGCGGGAAATCAACAACTCCAATATATACATATGCCAATATATATATATTGCTATTATATATATAATACCAATTTCACTGTTTATGAAATATTCGCGGTATATGTTTTTACTAAATAACATCCGCTTACTAACGGCGTATAATGTCTATTTTAACAATCAATACATATCAATCAACATTCAAACATGCATTCAAATATTTTAAATCTAACTATTTAAAATAAAATCGAAACCTATTCGATTGAGTGAGAAGTTCTCACCTTGGTTTTAATTTCCGTTTTAGCGATTTATTTCGAATAAAATTAAACGTGCGTTTAATTTTACCCAAAATTCTCACTAACTCCAATCGACTCCAAACAAACTCCATCGCGTAGTGCTCGTCCATACGATTCCAACGCAACTGGTTTCGCGCGTTTTCGACCTCGTATGAAAAAGATATGATTTTATGAAGTTTATACACGATTTATATAAACAATTACAACATAAATAATTATTTTCAAACCACAACCATTCTCAACCCTCAGATCCATGCTCCTCTCCATCAGGCCGTCCACCCCATTATCTCCCTCATTCACGTATGCACAGGTTTAAGGCCGCACAAAATAACCCATTAGCATATAACTAGGGTTGAATCTTGCACCACCATCTCTCATCTATACTTCATCAAACTACCACCATCACGAAGCTCTCGACACAAGCTACCCACGGCCAGAGTATCATGCAACTCGGCCTCCTCCCTCCTTGGGAAACGCGCACGCAAGTAAGAACGGTCGGCCCCCTTTTTCTCCCCCTACGATGCTCCATTTACGATCATATCCGTATGGATTGAAAGCTCTCTTCATGATCTTCAATGTTGTAGTTAACAACTTTGGCTAATTCTTGCTGGATTGAGAGAGATTGAGGGAAAAGTGAGAGCAATTTCTGGCCTTAGAAATAGGGGGAGGCGGCTGCAACGTGATTAGGGTTTTATCTTTTTTTTTTTTTATTTTCTTGAGTGAGGGGCTATTTATAAGGAACCGACGAAACACTATTCATCCCGGAAATTCCGAACTCCGATTTAGGCGCCGTAACCAGCGTTTCTAGGGTTTACCCCACGTTCCGGACACAATGGAACAGGTTTCGGAAGCTAATTCGGAAGTATGTGCGAGTTATGGCTGTAAACGCTCAATTTAAATTAAACCGATTTAAGCGATTTTCTAGGCGTTTTAATTTGTACCGGACAAACGGTAAATCCAATTGACTTGAAATTTGAAACCTTACAATAATATCACATTACGGATCCGATGAAACTGGTTTCGTCGAAATCCGAGACTTTTTGAAAAATGGCTATTTTGACTCGCCAAATTTAAATTAAAAATAATTCGATGCGTTTCGAGCTGCCACGATCAAACGATAGCTCCGATTGACACGAAATTTGAAATCCGGTAATAACTAACTATTACAGATCCAATGGAACTGGTTTCGTTCAATTCTGAGACTGTTCAAAAATTGACTATTTTCACTAGTCGATTTAAATATTAAAATATTCAATTTTCACAAATTAACTTTTAATTCGATTTTAAAAGTTCTAAAATATCATTCTAACTTCAATATGATAAAATAAAATTTTACAAATCATTTTCAATCATATTTAACTATATTTTCAATTATTTCCATAATTTAACGTATTAAATTATCGATTTAATAATCCAATAAAATCCAAAAATTCAAATAAAAATTTATTTGACTTATAAATTCACTTATTAATATTTAAAATTAATTAAATATTCAAATTTTAATTAATAAAAATTCTGGGTCGTTACAAAACCTGAATCCCTTGACTACCCGTAAAAAATTTGGGTACCCGAGAGTTTATGAAACACAAAATATAAACTCCGGGTCAGACATGGGTCTGGTATGAGTAAACAGTTTAAGGTTGTTTAACTTGAAAAATATTTGAAAATAAAGGTATCACGTAAGACTTCCCACAAATAAATACGGGTAAGTTTTTACCTTACGCTAACCAAAACATTTCATAGGAAATTCTGTGATATTATAATAGTGTCTAGGGTTTTCAAGTAAATAGAAAATAGCCGAAATTGTTACATTATTAAATTCCAGCTACTAGCCACAAAAGTGGGTAATACAATCAAAACCGTGGGCACTTATTGGAAAATGGATTGCATACAATGGCAGGGCTACTGGGGTACCGCCCGTCACAGTACGGGGCCTAGATCACCGTACCGAGGATTACTCCCTTCATCCCCTGCAACACAAGGTCGGAACCATTCCTTACTGAACAGTCCCGAACAAGATAAACCCCGCGGTTCTAGCTAGCAAACCGCCTACACAGCCGAAATAAAAAGTGACATCTAGACAGAGGAAATATCTTGTCCTGCTTGGGCATGACCCACCTAACCTTGCTGCATCTCCCCTGTTTTAGCCATTCCCGGTTGATGAGGCTTGAGGCTGCGATTACCTTTATAGAACAATATTCTTAGAATGCTCATCGCCCGCCTGACGATGTGTTGAAAGCATTCAATCCATACAAGTTCGTTCCGGGTTCGAACGAATCCGAAGGCATTATCTCGTTACACTCATTTTGGAATCACCCTCAGAGTTAACGACGACAACCCTTGCATTCTGAATCTTCGTCTTCTCATCAGATTCACGACCTGACGTTAATTTGGATCGATGTGGTTTTCGGATGTTCCAAATGTGGAAACCCGATCCCGGTCTCATCGAAATCCAAAACGTGTCTTTTAGGGCCAAGTTGTTTTAAAGTTTATAAGCAATTCAATTCCATTTATCCATATACACACAGATAGATAATTCACAATATCATAATAGATAATCAACACTATCTCCATAAACAGATAGGCAATATTATCATCACAACAGATAATCCATATTATTATCATACTACAATCAAGCACACAGTTCACACTGCATCATTTATCTCCAACTAGAAATCTCACACCATTCAAGGTAAACAATATCATTCATCCATATATGAACAATCATATCAGCTATAATTAATTTAAAATGAATTAAATTAATTACTTGCATCTCTAATTAATTTAAAGTAAATTAAATTGATTACTTAACCATTTAAATCTTGCTTATATAACCATTGACCAATTATCAATCAATTAATAAATTAATCACACTTGATTAATTAACATTAAATTTTATTCAAGTAACCATCTTTTAATTATTTTTCACCAATTATCCTAATATAGAAATTATCTTTAAATTACAAACATTACATTACTTCTTTATTATACAAATTAATTACTCTTTAATTCCTTGTTATTATTTATATTTATTAATGATTACTAATTACATTTTAATCTCATTATTCTGTATTGAATTTATTACCTTAAGTAATTAATTTTCAATTAAACTATATTTATTTATCACCCCTGATAAATACTATTCAGAAATCAATCACCTTTAATTACTCTTATCACATCACTTAATTACTCCTTAACTGAGTATCAGTCCCTTGATTAAATTTGCACAAAGTAATTATACTCAATTACTTCTATTATCAAATCATCCTTATTCAATTATATCCAGTCATTATCATTAATTACTTCTCCAAGTAATGTTACTTATCACATCATCAATTAATTATTTAAATTAATTAAACTTGATTAATTAACTTAAACAATTCTCATTAAACTTCATTGATAAGAAATAAATTCCTTAATTACTTGAATACTTAATTAGCTTTTCCTTAATCACTCAACCACTTAATCAATTTGTTTAACCTTAAATACTTAATTAACTATTCTTTAATTATAAACTAACATCTTAATAAAACATAATTATTCATTTATTTAGTACTAATTACTTAGTAAATTGTTAATTTATTCTTAATTAAATTACTTAATTAGTTAACTATTAATTCATTCATTAATTATCATAAGTAGTTAATTACACTTTATTAATCACATAATCATTACCTAATCCCTAGTTACACTTGTAAAGTAATTATTCTCAATTAACTATTTATTTATTTTATTTTAAAAAAAAAATAGTTTATTGACATTAATTTGCTCAACTTGATTAGACATTAAAAGTCTTCTTTAAAATTTTGAAAATAGAATGGACTACAAACTTTGATGTTAATCCATTTCATACTTAATTTAATTATTAAAAATAATAATCAAATGTGAAATACATTGTTACTTATTTACCCAACAACTTAAAACTGGTATTTAAATCTATTAAACATTCTTCCAGGTTGCTGTAAAAACCAGATTCACAAAACCTTGTTATTAATATACTTCTTCCTGAGGATTATAAGAAACCCGAGTCTCCCCCTAAGAAATACCGTGTTTACTTCGAGTCGTTCTCACTTTTCCCCGGGTCTTCCAGTACGCTCCCCTTCTTCTTCTTCTTATTTTTTTTTTTTTTAAATGAGAAGACAACAAGCATCAGGTTCCACCTAGAAAACTCGCACTCAAACCCGAAGCCCCTAACCTATTTTCTCGTGCACGACTCAAAGAATCACACTGACCAACGTTCAACGTCCTCCTCCACGCTGTGCACGTGCACAACGGCACCCAAGGCCTCTGGCGAACCTCCACATCCCAGACACACCACAAATCACTCGTACACCCTAAAACCCAAATCCAATAGCATTCAGGAATATCGAAACGAAAAACAACAGGTTGGACGAGATGTAGAGTTCAACCCCAATATCAAAAACACCTCGCCACTGTCAAACACGCCGTCGGGGTTGCTGAGACTTCACCCATACAACGTCACCACTCCAGACAACCACCACCCCGAGTTTCAAACAACTCGATCTCAAATAGGCGAAGAACTCAACGCGTTTACAGGCATGTGAAATTTCGATCAAAAACCCTATTTTTATCTCAATCCCTTAATTTACTTAATATAAAAATTATTTGATAATTTTTGTGTGATCCTCAATGTTTATTTTGCTTAACTACAAATTTGAACAGTTATCATTGGATTGATAACTTATAATTGGTAAAAATGTCAATTTTGAGAAACCATGAACTGGCATTTCAATTCTACACTAAAAATTCTTATTTCTGCTCTAAAATTCCTATTTTGCAATTAAGATCTAGGTTATCAACTTGAATTTCTAATTTGTAACAGACGAAGTTTTCAACATAATCTTTGTTACCTGAAAATAAGTTAGTTTACTGTGCATAGCTTCATAATATGTTTTAAATAAAATTTAATTCCTGTCTTAAACTCAAGCATAGAATTTTGTTTGAAAAAATTAAAAACTCTCCTATGATCATATGAAGATAATACAAGATTTAACGGTTTTTCAAACCTGTAAGCAGAAATGAACAACATATTATCAAGAACAGTCTGCATATAATCACAGAATTATACCAAGAGAAAATTCAGACATCAACATGAAATCCACAAATCTTCTTACTGTTAAAATTTAAACTAAAGCTTGAGTGTTTGTGTTTACTCACCAGAAAACAACCTGTTGAACAGAGCCTGTGTTCCATCTGTGCTTGTGAGTTTAAACTTGGCTTTGTTTCTTTTATGCTTTCTCTTTATATATTTTTTTTTCTTCAAGTATACTTATGCTACTGACTAAACTATATAAAAGATGAACACCTATATATAATATAAGAAGTTATGTATGTATGGAAAAGGTTTTAACCAGGTAGGTGTTATCTTACCCTGTTTAATTTTGTTTTATCAGGCAAGCTTCTTCTTCTCTTTTTTTTTTTTAAAGCAGATAGGATACAACATTAAATGCTAATGTACTATTGTCTACCTTAGTCCTATTAGTACACAAAATATCTTATTAACTTGCTTTATCACAGTCTTTTGCAGGTTACACTATATTCGAACCTGTTATATTATTTTATCTTTATATACTTAACTCCTGCTATATAATTATGTTGATCAGATTCATCACTGCAAAATAAAGATTTGTATGTTATAAATGAACACAAAGATGTGCTCGAACAGAAGAGCATTAATTGATGTGTTGTTTAATTTGTTTACACAATTATAACCCTGTTGTGCTGAGAAAATATTGTATGTGTTTATGTGAGGCTATGTACTCAGTAAGTAGCATGCAACTGAAAGTACTTGTATTAAAACAATTTGTCAGGTTCTTTATATATATAGTTAATTACTTTCAGATATTTGTCTTGTTTTTATTTTTCAAATTGCATACTCACATGTGTTAGGTTTGTGTTTACACTTTTGGTTTGCTTTGAAAACATTTGTTTAATTATTTTATACTTTATGTTTTAGATTTATATGTGAAGATACTGTTTAAAAAAGAATGTTTATTAATTGTTTGTTTGAATAATGAATATATTTGGGTCTGATTTATTTTGACTTTGGTTTGGTTTGAAAATAATTTGTTTCATTACTTATAACTTGAATAATTGTCATATAGTTGTTGTTATGAAAATATTTTGTTTTGCTGACTTAAAGTTTACATAGTTTATACACACAAATCTGAGTTTGGTTTTACAGTATATATTGATTTCATTTTACTTTACTTTGTGTTTTTATCACTTATTCTTATTCTAACTTTGTTTACAAATTTATTAAGTTATGTTGTATAAAATCTTAATTAATTAATTCTTATTTTAAATTTTACATTAGTACGTTATATCTAACTATCAATGTTCAAGTCATATTCAAAATGATTTTCTCACTTATATTTGTATTCATTTTCATTTGTACTTTACTATTACTTATTTAAATTAAGTTATATACACATATTTGATTTATGTTTGACATACATTCTTAAAAATGGGATTCTGATTTAAACGTTATCATTTATATGTATATTTCCAAATATAAACAAAATACAGCATTTTAATTCAATTATATAAGGTCAATATTATTAAAAGATTCTATTTCAATATCCAAGATCAAATTTCCTTTAAAAATACAAATGTACATAAACAAATGGCAATTATTCCAAAATTATGTTCATTTGAAAATAATAAGTTCATATAATATTTAATCAGATTAAATATTTATTAAAATAAACAGGGCCAAAATTCAGGGTCGTTACATTCCTCCCCCCTTAAAAGAATTTCGTCCCCGAAATTTAAAATAAAGATAATTTAAAAGCTGTTATACCAACCATTCACACATACATATCATTCATACAATAGCAAACAATCAAACAGTTTATCCTAACAAGCAACATCAACAATCCAAACAGGATTCCTGACTACAGTCAAACTCCGCATGGCTTTCAAATCTCCCTGAACTACTAATTCTGCAACTAATGATGGATCCTAAACAAAATTCCAAGATGAGATGCATGGGATACATTATGAATTCCAGACATCCGTTCTGGCAATTCAATTCTGTAAAATACAATTCCAATCCAAGTTGAATTTTATATACATATATAACTCAAGGTCTCAGCCTCCCATTCATTTTAATTCACAATCAAATTTATTAATTCACCATCCAACTTTATTTGACCAATCCTAATTTCATTTACATGCTTAATTTACTAATTTATTTTGTCGTAGTATATTTCCACTTCCAATTCAATATCTGATTTTATCACAAAATCACTTCATTATAGTTCTTGAGTTTATTTCTAGTCTGTAATTCTGGTTTGGATATCTATTTCATTTCCCAGGTACAAAATAATTTTATTTTGGCTTATAATTCCACTTTTAAATTTTAAACTTTATGAGCCACAAATTTATTTATTCTCTATACTATATTCAGTTACTCTTAATCACATTCATTCTCACTTTAAGCTCCAGATCTTACCTGTATCAAACAAGCATACTTTTTATTTCAAGCATTTAAATTCTTTTGATAAACCATCAGAGTTTATTTATACAAATAAATTTCTTATCCAACTATTCCTATTCGAATAAAGATTTCATTCAACTTAAATTATTCAAGCTTTTACTAAATAAACTCTTACTTACCTCGAAGCTACGCTTCTATAAAGTTTAATCTTAGGTTAATTTATTTGTTTCAATTTCATACTTAAATTTATTTCCAATTTATGTGATACTCACAAGATCAACTTCCATTCATTTTGTTAAGATTAATTCCAAGGCCATACTTATTCCATCCATACTTGAATTGGATTTTATCATCAAAAATCATCTTATTATTTTATATGTGTTTAAATTTTATTTTATAATTCAAGTTTGGATTTTAATTTCATTTTCCAAACACAAAACAATCTTATTTTGTAAGGCTTACATTCATATCTCACATTTTACCCAATTTAAGTTGAATATATTCATGTTTTATTTTAACTCGAGATTGAACACTCCACTACAGCCAAAATATTCTAAATCTATGTATTGCTAATTTTTCTTACAAGTTACCGGAACCTATTTATTCCAATTCAATTCCATTTCAACTTACTTTTATTTATTTAAGTAAGAATTTAATTTGTTTAACACCATCTATATCTCAACTGAATTCTATTTCAATTCAATTTGTTTAACTTAACTTCCGTTAAATTAGGCACCATACTATTCTCTTTAATCTACCAACCCACTTGGATTTGATTAAATAAGATCTTAATTTCATTTACCCATATCTCAATTCATTTCATTCCGGTCTTAAATTTAAATCCAATTATTATTAAGCTTAAGTTAACCTCAACCAAAATTTTATCTCTATTAAATTTCCCAATCCAATTCATTTACATTGTAAATTTGATGTACTACATCAATTTTATTCACATCCTTATTATTATGTTTTTAAACATTTAGTTTAATTCCAAGTTAAACTTTCAACATTATCTAAAAATAAAATTCATTTTTAACTTCACTTTTAATTCCAAATTTAATTCCATACTTCCCTTGGTTACACAGGCTATTGAAAAAAAATTATAATCCTATTTGTCTATTAACACTATCATCCAAATACTATAATTATATATATATATATATATTAATTTACAAAACAAAACCCCTTTATATATATATATATCAAAATAGATTTTGGATGAAATTATTTAATCCACTCACCTTGGAAAACAATATCATGTCGAATTGTTCTATTCAAGTGTTTAGAAACCCCTTCAGTACAGTTGTGCAGACTGCACTGACGAAGGTTCATATACCACTCAATAAATCAATCAACATAATATAAAATCATTTTATATTCACTAACAAGTACGCGCTCATATCTATTATTACGCTCAGACTCATTCTAGAGTACTACCGACTCTATCTCTAATGAGAAATCTTCGCCAGAGCCAAGGTTCTCACTTAACCTTTGAGCTCTGATACCAACTGTGACGACCCGCCTTTCTACTACCAGAAAGACGTATCATCACTAAGAAAGAAAGGGATGAGAAAATAGAAAAGAAAGAAGAAGAAAGAACAACAACATCAGAATCTCACAGCGGAACGGAACAAAATATAATATATCGCTTAAATAATCTCATAATTTTACATATATCAGAGTTATACAATATTTTACACTTGACAATTTTATATACATCAGTCACTACATACATCACAAAATACAACATACTCTAACAATCACAACGGAACTAGATAGATATCTACAACGCTGAAGCCTCCTACTCCATTGCTCCTCCAGAATTCGTCAAAGCAAAACTGAATCCCTTGACTACCCGTAAAAAATTTGGGTACCGGAGAGTTTATGAAACACAAATATAAACTCCGGGTCAGACATGGGTCTGGTATGAGTAAACAGTTTAAGGTTGTTCAACTTGAAAAATATTTGAAAATAAAGGTATCACGTAAGACTTCCCACAAATAAATACGGGTAAGTTTTTACCTTACGCTAACCAAAACATTTCATAGGAAATTCTGCGATATTATAATAGTGTCTAGGGTTTTCAAGTAAATAGAAAATAGCCGAAATTGTTACATTATTAAATTCCAGCTACTAGCCACAAAAGTGGGTAATACAATCAAAACCGTGGGCACTTATTGGAAAATGGATTCCATACAATGGCAGGGCTACTGGGGTACTGCCCGTCACAGTACGGGACCTAGATCACCGTACCGAGGATTACTCCCTTCATCCCCTGCAACACAAGGCCGGAACCATTCCTTACTGAACAGTCCCGAACAAGATAAACCCCGCGGTTCTAGCTAGCAAACCGCCCACACAGCCGAAATAAAAAGGGACATCTAGACAGGGGAAATATCTTGTCCTGCTTGGGCATGACCCACCTAACCTTGCTGCATCTCCCCTGTTTTAGCCATTCCCGGTTGATGAGGCTTGAGGCTGCGATTACCTTTATAGAACAATATTCTTAGAATGCTCATCGCCCGCCTGACGATGTGTTGAAAGCATTCAATCCATACAAGTTCGTTCCGGGTTCGAACGAATCCGAAGGCATTATCTCGTTACACTCATTTTGGAATCACCCTCAGAGTCAACGACGACGACCCTAGCATTCTTAATCTTCGTCTTCTCATCAGATTCACGACCTAACGTTAATTTGGATCGATGTGGTTTTCGGATGTTCCAAATGTGGAAACCCGATCCCGGTCTCATCGAAATCCAAAACGTGTCTTTTAGGGCCAAGTTGTTTTAAAGTTTATAAGCAATTCAATTCCATTTATCCATATACACATAGATAGATAATTCACAGTATCATAATAGATAATCAACACTATCTCCATAAACAGATAGGCAATATTATCATCACAACAGATAATCCATATTATTATCATACTACAATCAAGCACACAGTTCACACTGCATCATTTATCTCCAACTAGAAATCTCACACCATTCAAGGTAAACAATATCATTCATCCATATATGAACAATCATATCAGCTATAATTAATTTAAAATGAATTAAATTAATTACTTGCATCTCTAATTAATTTAAAGTAAATTAAATTAATTACTTAACCATTTAAATCTTGCTTATATAACCATTGACCAATTATCAATCAATTAATAAATTAATCACACTTGATTAATTAACATTAAATTTTATTCAAGTAACCATCTTTTAATTATTTTTCACCAATTATCCTAATATAGAAATTATCTTTAAATTACAAACATTACATTACTTCTTTATTATACAAATTAATTACTCTTTAATTCCTTGTTATTATTTATATTTATTAATGATTACTAATTACATTTTAATCTCATTATTTTGTATTGAATTTATTACCTTAAGTAATTAATTTTCAATTAAACTATATTTATTTATCACCCCTGATAAATACTATTCAGAAATCAATCACCTTTAATTACTCTTATCACATCACTTAATTACTCCTTAACTGAGTATCAGTCCCTTGATTAAATTTGCACAAAGTAATTATACTCAATTACTTCCATTATCAAATCATCCTTATTCAATTATATCCAGTCATTATCATTAATTACTTCTCCAAGTAATGTTACTTATCACATCATCAATTAATTATTTAAATTAATTAAACTTGATTAATTAACTTAAACAATTCTCATTAAACTTCATTGATAAGAAATAAATTCCTTAATTACTTGAATACTTAATTAGCTTTTCCTTAATCACTCAACCACTTAATCAATTTGTTTAACCTTAAATACTTAATTAACTATTCTTTAATTATAAACTAACATCTTAATAAAACATAATTATTCATTTATTTAGTACTAATTACTTAGTAAATTGTTAATTTATTCTTAATTAAATTACTTAATTAATTAACTATTAATTCATTCATTAATTATCATAAGTACTTAATTACACTTTATTAATCACATAATCATTACCTAATCCCTAGTTACACTTGTAAAGTAATTATTCTCAATTAACTATTTATTTATTTTATTTTAAAAAAAAATAGTTTATTAACATTAATTTGCTCAACTTGATTAAACATTAAAAGTCTTCTTTAAAATTTTGAAAATAGAATGGACTACAAACTTTGATGTTAATCCATTTCATACTTAATTTAATTATTAAAAATAATAATTAAATGTGAAATACATTGTTACTTATTTACCCAACAACTTAAAACAGGTATTTAAATCTATTAAACATTCTTTCAGGTTACTGTAAAAACCAGATTCACAAAACCTTGTTATTAATATACTTCTTCCTGAGGATTATAAGAAACCCGAGTCTCCCCCTAAGAAATACCGTGTTTACTTCGAGTCGTTCTCACTTTTCCCCGGGTCTTCCAGTACGCTCCCCTTCTTCTTCTTCTTATTTTTTTTTTTAAATGAGAAGACAACAAGCATCAGGTTCCACCCAGAAAACTCGCACTCAAACCCGAAGCCCCTAACCTATTTTCTCGTGCACGACTCAAAGAATCACACTGACCAACGTTCAACGTCCTCCTCCACGCTGTGCACGTGCACGACGGCACCCAAGGCCTCTGGCGAACCTCCACATCCCAGACACACCACAAATCACTCGTACACCCTAAAACCCAAATCCAATAGCATTCAGGAATATCGAAACGAAAAACAACAGGTTGGACGAGATGCAGAGTTCAACCCCAATATCAAAAACACCTCGCCACTGTCAAACACGCCGTCGGGGTTGCTGAGACTTCACCCACACAACGTCACCACTCTAGAAAACCACCACCCCGAGTTTCAAACAACTCGATCTCAAATAGACGAAGAACTCAACGCGTTTACAGGCATGTGAAATTTCGATCAAAAACCCTACTTTTATCTCGATCCCTTAATTTACTTAATATAAAAATTATTTGATAATTTTTGTGTGATCCTCAATGTTTATATTTGCTTAACTACAAATTTGAACAGTTATCATTGGATTGATAACTTATAGTTGGTAAAAATGTCAATTTTGAGAAACCATGAACTGCCATTTCAATTCTACACTAAAAATTCTTATTTCTGCTCTAAAATTCTATGACGCCCCACCTCTATACCCACGCTAGCCAAGAACATTACGGTGAATGCTGTCGACTAGCACGGAGAATAAGGCTGTTGAGGAGCGACCATCCGTGTAATTTCTTTGCGCGAGCACCGATATGTCAGATAATATAACATGCATTCTATTTCAAGAGGAAATCCGACATACCGACACAAACTCAAAGCTACTACACGGTGGCTATATAAATCCTTCGGAAAACAAATATAGAAATAAGCATAACACAAATCAGTCACAGACAATTCATATCACAAAGGCGGAATAAGATATGAATATTACACTAGAAAGTGTACATCAGAGTAGTAGTCTAAAAAGATCCACAATATCACAAAAGAATAGTTACATGAACTACACAAAAGAATAAGTATACAATATGGAGTCTATATCTCAAATGTAGACAACAAAAAAAAAACTACTAATCTAAGTAGTTAACCAAAAGCAAGAGAAATCAATCCCAAGAGAGAAGTCAAGCAGAAGCACCTGTAACATCTCGGTCTGACCCGAGTATTATTTAATAAGAAAATAATAAACGGATCAGTCTAACTATAGATATCAGATGAAATGATATAGAATCAGAGTTATGACTAAACACATAATAGTCACAAGGCCAAGCTGTGATATATAAGTAGTTGATAATCAACAAGAGATTAATCAATATCACAAAATCTACACAAGAATTCAAGAAGTGTCATACTCTTTATTTCGTTCATCAAACCACAAATATTGACGATAATATCAATGTCAATCGCAAAAGTCAATGACGCACAAATTCCAGAAGACTACACAAGAAATCCAGAAATCACTAAAGTCAATGACACACAAATTCACCAATGCACAAATATCGATAAGACTTATCAATGGAAATCATGAAAAATTGGTGAAACACAAATTCTAGAAATCTACACAAGAAATCCAGAAATCACAAAAAGGGGGGAGGCCTATCACAAACGGGAGCATAAAGCTCACCAACACGTGTATCACAAACGGAACGCTAATTCCATGGTCGCTAACCATCACAAATTGAGCTGAAGCTCCACAAACGGCCCGAAGACCATGGGTTGCTACCCCATCACAAATTGAGTCGAAACTCCACAAAACAGGGTTTAGTCTCCCTCGCAGACAAAGAGACATCGCACATTGCTAGTCTAAATCACAAAGATGATCGTCATGATCAACGAGAAGTGTCAATTACACTAAGCTAGTAAATATATGAGTTTAGCTTCATGTCCCATAACCACTTGCTTAACTTAAATATTTACGAACAAAGTGTAAATCTCCACTAGAAAATTGTCACAAGAGGTTCAATCGAACAAGTCCAAGAATTAACCGACAAAGTAAACGCAAGCGTTTCATACCACTTGTTTTACTAAGCTGTTTAATTAGATTTCTCATACGAGTGAGGTAAAGGTTTGTATATACTAATAGATTTGAAAACGGTTTTATAAACGAATTTGGTATTAAAATAGTATTGAAATCGTTTGAGGAAAGAGTTTTGATATTTACTACTAGTACAGAAAACCTTTATATTTTTAAAGTGACAAATCACGAAGAAGATTGTAAGAACAATCAATCACAAAAATTCACATACGAAGACGTGAATAAAATCCAAAGAAATCGATAAAGGATCCATCGAAATGGATATTCAAAAATCCCTAAAAAGAGTCATCAAAGTCATAATAGATGATAACAACAAATAGGATTATCACGAATCGATTTAAATTGGAATTCAATCCAAAAAGGCAAATTGGACTCAAACAGCAGGTTCAGTCGACTGAACAGAGTTTTCAGTCGACTGACCCTGTGCCTGGAAATTTTCCAAGTTCAGGAAACTTTCTGTTTCCAGTTTCAGTCGACTGTGCAGAGTTTTTCAGTCGACTGAATCATGCCTGGAAACTCTCGGGTTTCAGGTTCAGTCGACTGAACAGAGTTTTCAGTCGACTGAATCATGCCTGGGCTGTTTTTCAGCCTTATTCAAATGAAGAGCAAACTCTTCCAAAATGCAACCGGACGAACATTGGCTCTAAAGGTTTATGCCAATCGGCAACCCGGCCCTATATGCTCCTCGATGCATCACCAAAAGCATGATCAAACATCCATAAAAGGATTTTACACAAATTTGACTTAAAAACCCCAAAAATTGGAGTATTCACAAAACCAATCCAAATCAAGAGCAAATGCACATGAAGAAGTGTTAGGAATTCATACCCAACAACCAAAGTTAATTATAGTCATAGATGTGAGATAAAAATCTCACCTTTTCACAAAATCGAACAAGAAGAAGCTTGAAAGCAAATGGAGAATCAACCTCTCTTCAACACAACCCAATTGAGCTTGAATCTAAGCTCAAAAACAAGAACATTCCCAAAATTAGGTTTAGGAATTTCTGAAATTGGTAAGAGAATAAGTTGGAGAAGAAGAAGAGAAGCTTACCAATGGGTTCTTCTTGAGTTTGGAGCTAGGAATTTGATTTGCAAGAGAAACTAGGGTTTTGGAGTTTTAATTTCCAATCTCTCCCACCATTAAAGCTAAGAAAACTGAAAAGAGAAGGAAGTGAGGGAGAATGGGGAGAGTGGTTCAGTTTTGGAGTATAAGTTAACATAGGGCTGAGCCCAAAAACCAAACCCAAAGTAAAAAAGTAGCAAAATCAACTTTCTCCAAACATATCGAAGCTTATACTCAAAAAGGTCGCAAACGGCATTTTAAACTCAATGGGAGTGGTCCCGAGTCCTAATTCGACCGTATGCAAAAAGTAGCTTTTCGGACTAAAAATCCGACTAACGATGAAATATTTAAATAAAATATTTAAATATAAAACCGATAAATATGCGGGTTGTTACAGACTCCCCTCCTTAAAGAAATTGCGTCCTCACAATATTTTAAGAAGAAGACATATAGTAACAACCATAAAAGCATATTCAACACAAAAGAAGTTTGAAATAAGAAGTTCACCTCAAAGAGCACGAGAAAGTAAGTCCGGATGTGTACGCTCGATGTACTCTCTAGATTCCCAAGAACAATCCTTAGTATTTGAAGACCATTGAACTTTAACAAGCGGAACATCTTTATTTCGAAGTCGTTTGACTTCCGAAGCAATGATATGAATAGGATGTTGCTCATAAGTTAAATTAGGCGAAACTTCAATCTCTTCCACAACACCGGGCTCAAGAATAGAATCGGAATCTCGAAGACATTTCCGAAGTTGAGAAACGTGAAACACGTCATGCATAGCAGAAAACTGAGCCGGTAATAAAAGGCGATAAGCCATGGAACCAATATGTTCGGTGATAGGAAATGGCCCAATATATCGAGGCGCTAGTTTTCCCGATCGACTGAAACGTACAACACCTTTCATAGGTGACACAAGAATGAACACAAGATCTCCCACGGAAAATTCTAACTTCCTTCTCCGGTTATCGGCATAGGATTTTTGTCTACTCTGGGCTTCTTTCATCCTATGACGAATAAGATTAATCTTTTCTGTGGAATCACGAATAAGATCTGGACCTAAAACCAGCTTCTCACCGATCTCAAGCCAACAAGAAGGAGATCGGCATGGCCTTCCATAGAGTGCCTCGAAAGGTGCCATACCAATACTAGATTGGAAGCTATTATTATAGGAAAATTCAACAAGTGAAATATGATCTTCCCAACCTCCACCAAAATCAAGCACACAAGAACGAAGAAGATCTTCAAGAGTTTGATTCACACGCTCAGTTTGTCCATCGGCTGGGGGTGATAAGCGGTGCTAAAATTAAGCTTCGTTCCTAAAGCTTTTTGAAGACTCTTCCAAAATCCACTAGTAAACAATGGATCACGATCGCTAACAATAGAAGTAGAAACTCCATGCAATTTAACAATTTCTTTGATAAAGATTTTGGCCAAAAGAGGAACGGTTCAATTAGATCGAACGGGAATAAAATGGGCGGATTTAGTAAGTCTATCAACGATCACCCATAAGCTATCATGACCCGAACGAGAACGGGGAAGGCCATCTATAAAATCCATGGAAATTTGATCCCACTTCCAAACTGGAATTTCTAAAGGTTGCAATAACCCACCGGGCCTTTGATGTTCGGCCTTAATGAGTTGGCAAGTCATGCAACACTTAACAAAGTTAGCAATATCGAGTTTCATTCCCTCCCAATAATAAAGCCGCTTCATATCCGCGTACATTTTACTACTACGGGGATGAATGGTGAATTTAGAACGATGTGAATCTTCTAAAATATCTTTACGAAGATCACTAATATCTGGCACGATGAGTCTTCCAAATCTCCGAATGCCGCCACGAGAATCGATATCAAAGTCTTTCAAACCTTCAATATCAATTTTATCCTTAATATTTTGGCCAAGAAGAGCCAATTCGGGATCTAGCCTTTGAGCTTCAAGAATGCGGTCCAAAAGAGAAGGATGAGCCTCAAGGCTACATAAAACAAGAGATGAACATAAATCGGGAACACGCTCTCGAATCTCACAAGTGGTTAAGATCTCAAGATTGTTCCATTCGGATATCATCATAGAAACAACAGCTTGTTGTTTACGGCTAAGAGCATCGGCGACACGATTACCCTTACCGGGAGTATAAAGAATATCAAGATCATATGGTGCAAGAAATTCGAGCCAACGCTGTTGACGCAAATTAAGTTCCTTTTGAGAGAATAAATATTTCAAGGACTTATGATCTGTGTAAAGAACAAATTTCTCTCCTAAAAGATAATGACGCCAAATCCGAAGAGCAAAAACAATAGCCGCGAGTTCTAAATCATGAGTGGCATATCTAGTCTCGGCAGGCTTCAATTGCCTAGAAGCATAAGCAATAACACGTTCTCTTTGCATAAGAACGGCACCCAAACCAACGCGACTAGCATCTGTATAAACAACGAAATCTTGATTCCCCTCGGGAATAACAAGAATAGGAGCATCAGAAAGAAGTTCTTTTAATTTTTGAAAAGAAGCTTCACATTTGTCCGACCAAATGTATTTAACACCTTTCTTCGTCAAGCTAGTGAGAGGCACGACAATTTTAGAAAAGTCTTTAATAAAATGACGGTAATAGCCCGCCAATCCAAGAAAACTACGAATCTCTATCACACTCTCCGGTCTCTTCCAATCTTGAATCGCTTCAATCTTTGAAGGATCCACGGAAATTCTGGATTCGGAAATAATGTGACCGAGAAACTTCACACGAGATTGCCAAAAGTGGCATTTAGAAAATTTTGCCTTTAATTGATTACTCCTAAGAGTTTCCAACACAATCCGAAGATGTTTTTCATGCTCCTCCTCGGTTTTAGAATACACAAGAATATCATCGATAAAGATGAGAACAAACCGATCGAGAAAGTCTTTAAAAACTCGATTCATTAAGTCAACGAAATAAGCCGGGGCATTCGTTAACCCAAATGGCATAACAAGCCATTCATAAGATCCATACCGAGTACGGAACGATGTCAAAGGAATGCTATCCTCTGCAATACGAAGCTGATGAAAACCGGTAGCCAAGTCCAATTGTGAAAAGACTCTAGCACCACTAAGTTGATCGAATAGATCATCAATCCGAGGTAAAAGATATTTATTTTTGATAGTAAGATCATTAAGCTTGCGGTAGTCAACGCAAAGCCTAAGTGTACCATCGGATTTCTTCATAAAAATAGCTGAAGCTCCCCAAGGCGAGGAACTAGAGCGAATAAATTGCTTCGTTTCCAATTCAGATAATTGTTTACGCATCTCCTCGTTTTCTTTATTGGACATAAGATAAGGAGGACAAGTGATAGGTTGAGCTCCAGGAATAAGATTAATTCTAAACTCAATTGCTCGCTTAGGTGGTAATCCTAAAACGGGCTCGAATATGTCGGAAAATTCACAAACGACGTGAATAAGAGGAATAATATCACCCTCATCATCATTATCATCATCACGAGGATTTAAAGAATATAAAGATGCAACCAAGCTGGAATCTGAATCTTGAAGATTAATAGAAATCTGCTTAACAGATTGAGGATGTCGAAGATGAATAGTCCGCTCAGGACATAGGATATGAGCTTCATAACGGTTAAGCCAATCCATTCCCAAAATCATTCCAAAGCCTAAATAACGCATGACATGCAAATCGGCTCGGAAAGAAAAATCACACAAAATAATCTCGACATCTTTACACAATAAACTGATTGTTGCGGATCCACCAACCGGATTCGCAATCCTCAAAGAAGTCATTAAGCACAAAACATCCAAAGAAAAAGTATCAACAAGTTCTTTTGATATAAAAGAATGGGACGCACCCGTATCAAAAAGAACTCGAATAGGATGATCACGAAATAAAATAATTCCATCTAGAATAGAATGAGAAATACCTTGGCCACGAGATGTGTTGCCAGGGGCTTGAGCAACATTAAGCTTTCCCTCCTTCTTGCCCTGAAGCTTGGGGCATGAAGATATAACATGACCGGGAACTTTGCAGTAGCGACAAGAAGGAGACTTTGGGCACTTGTTCGCATAATGGTCCTTCGAACCACAATTATAGCATTCCGCACGACCAAAGGAAGAAGTCTTTGCCACGGAGGTTGCTTGCTTCCCTTTCTTATTGGGATAAGGGCCTTTAAATTTGTTTGGCCTCTTTCTGTTGTTGAAGTTTGGTTTGGAACCCACCACTTCAACATCATTCTCCTTATCCGCCTCTTCAAGACGAAGAGCGATATCAACGAGTTGGTCGAAAGAAACTTCTAACTTTAGAAGTAATGGCTTCTTGAGACTTTTGTTTAAGCCATAGACGAATCTCTGATTCTTCTTAAGAGGGGTGTTGATGTATTCAACCCTATATTTGGAAAGCGACTCGAAGGAGGCGACGTAATCAGTCATGGATGACTCACCTTGAACAAGGTCTATAAATCGTCGAGCCAATGTCACTTTTTCTGCTTCTGGTACGAATTTTAACTCGAAACGCTCTCGGAATTTCTCCCAGGTGAGATCCGCTTCATTAATCTCAGAAATAAGAAGTTCGTACCAGTCCAATGCTCTTTCTCGGAGCATACTAGAGGCCACCTGAACTCGGTGAAGGTCAATAAGATTCATGCGAGAAAAGATTCGATCGCATGACCTTAGCCAGGCCTGTACTTCAATAACAGCTTCGGAACCTCTGAATAGCTCCCCACCCAAATTAGTGTAATCGCTACACAAGCGTGCAAATCCCGACTTTGGGTGAGTAGGTTCCGGGTTAGCTCCAGCTGCTTGAGCATTTGTCACTAAATCAAAAGGTTGTTGAGCAGTCATAAAAACTCCATCCTGGGGCGGAGTGCTAGATGGCACGGCTCTGGGGCGGCCAAGTCTAGACATTTCTCTTCCTTTAGAAAGAAAGAAGAGGAAGAAAAAGGTTATTCACCAAATTGAATATCAAGCAATCTTGATAGACAAAACAAGGAATCATAAAAGAAAATAGGATAGAACGGTACGTAGACCCGAATAAAATCCTAAAGCACGACTCCTAAGAAGAACTTAGGACGATGATCCTTGTTATAATATTCCATATTGTTCCGAAGTTTGGCTCTGATACCAAGCTGTGACGCCCCACCTCTATACCCACGCTAGCCAAGAACATTACGGTGAATGCTGTCGACTAGCACGGAGAATAAGGCTGTTGAGGAGCGACCATCCGTGTAATTTCTTTGCGCGAGCACCGATATGTCAGATAATATAACATGCATTCTATTTCAAGAGGAAATCTGACATACCGACACAAACTCAAAGCTACTACACGGTGGCTATATAAATCCTTCGGAAAAAAAATATAGAAATAAGCATAACACAAATCAGTCACAGACAATTCATATCACAAAGGCGGAATATGATATGAATATTACACTAGAAAGTATACATCAGAGCAGTGGTCTAAAAAGATCCACAATATCACAAAAGAATAGTTACATGAACTACACAAAAGAATAAGTATACATTATGGAGTCTATATCTCAAATGTATACAACAAAAAAAAACTACTAATCTAAGTAGTTAACCAAAACCAAGAGAAATCAATCCCAAGAGAGAAGTCAAGCAGAAGCACATGTAACATCTCTGTCTGACCCGAGTATTATTTAATAAGAAAATAATAAACGGATCAGTCTAACAATAGATATCAGATGAAACGATATAGAATCAGAGTTATGACTAAACACATAATAGTCACAAGGCCAAGCTGTGATATATAAGTAGTTGATAATCAACAAGAGATTAATCAATATCACAAAATCTACACAAGAATCCAAGAAGTGTCATACTCTTTATTTCGTTCATCAAACCACAAATATTGACGATAATATCAATGTCAATCGCAAAAGTCAATGACGCACAAATTCCAGAAGACTACACAAGAAATCCAGAAATCACTAAAGTCAATGACACACAAATTCACCAATGCACAAATATCGATAAGACTTATCAATGGAAATCACGAAAAATTGGTGAAACACAAATTCTAGAAATCTACACAAGAAATCCAGAAATCACAAAAAGGGGGGGGGAGGCCCATCACAAACGGGAGCATAAAGCTCACCAACACGTGTATCACAAACGGAACGCTAATTCCATGGTCGCTAACCATCACAAATTGAGCCGAAGCTCTACAAACGGGCCGAAGACCATGGGTTGCTACCCCATCACAAATTGAGTCGAAACTCCACAAAACGGGGTTTAGTCTCCCTCGCAGACAAAGAGACATCGCACATTGCTAGTCTAAATCACAAAGATGATCGTCATGATCAACGAGAAGTGTCAATTACACTAAGCTAGTAAATATATGAGTTTAGCTTCATGTCCCATAACCACTTGCTTAACTCAAATATTTACGAACAAACTGTAAATCTCCACTAGAAAATTGTCACAAGAGGTTCAATCGAACAAGTCCAAGAATTAACCGACAAAGTAAATGCAAGCGTTTCATACCACTTGTTTTACTAAGCCGTTTAATTAGATTTCTCATACGAATGAGGTAAAGGTTTGTATATACTAATAGATTGGAAAACGGTTTTATAAACGAATTTGGTATTAAAATAGTATTGAAATCGTTTGAGGAAAGAGTTTTGATATTTACTACTAGTATAGAAAACCTTTATATTTTTAAAGTGACAAAACACGAAGAAGATTGTAAGAACAATCAATCACAAAAATTCACATACGAAGACGTGAATAAAATCCAAAGAAATCGATAAAGGATCCATCGAAATGGATATTCAAAAATCCCTAAAAAGAGTCATCAAAGTCATAATAGATGATAACAACAAATAGGATTATCACGAATCGATTTAAATTGGAATTTCAATCCAAAAAGGCAAATTGGACTCAAACAGCAGGTTCAGTCGACTGAACAGAGTTTTCAGTCGACTGACCCTGTGCCTGGAAATTTTCCAGGTTCAGGAAACTTTCTGTTTTCAGTTTCAGTCGACTGTGCAGAGTTTTACAGTAGACTGAATCATGCCTGGAAACTCTCGGGTTTCAGGTTCAGTCGACTGAACAGAGTTTTCAGTCGACTGAATCATGCCTGGGCTGTTTTTCAGCCTTATTCAATGAAGAGCAAACTCTTCCAAAATGCAACCGGACGAACATTGGCTCTAAGTGTTTATGCCAATCGGCAACCCGGCCCTATATGCTCCTCGATGCATCACCAAAAGCATGATCAAACATCCATAAAAGGATTTCACACAAATTTGACTTAAAAAACCCAAAAATTGGAGTATTCACAAAACCAATCCAAATCAAGAGCAAATGCACATGAAGAAGTGTTAGGAATTCATACCCAACAACCAAAGGTAATTATAGTCATAGATGTGAGATAAAAATCTCACCTTTTCACAAAATCGAACAAGAAGAAGCTTGAAAGCAAATGGAGAATCAACCTCTCTTCAACACAACCCAATTGAGCTTGAATCTAAGCTCAAAAACAAGAACATTCCCAAAATTAGGTTTAGGAATTTCTGAAATTGGTAAGAGAATAAATTGGAGAAGAAGAAGAGAAGCTTACCAATGGGTTCTTCTTGAGTTTGGAGCTAGGAATTTGATTTGCAAGGGAAATTAGGGTTTTGGAGTTTTAATTTCCAATCTCTCCCACCATTAAAGCTAAGAAAACTGAAAAGAGAAGGAAGTGAGGGAGAATGGGGAGAGTGGTTCAGTTTTGGAGTATAAGTTAACATAGGGCTGAGCCCAAAAACCAAACCCAAAGTAAAAAAGTAGCAAAAATCAACTTTCTCCAAACATATCGAAGCTTATACTCAACAAGGTCACAAACGGCGTTTTAAACTCAATGGGAGTGGTCCCGAGTCCTAATTCGACCGTATGCAAAAGGTAGCTTTTCGGACTAAAAATCCGACTAACGATGAAATATTTAAATAAAATATTTAAATATAAAACCGATAAATATGCGGGTTGTTACAAATTCCTATTTTGCAATTAAGATTTAGGTTATCAACTTGAATTTCTAATTTGTAACAGACGAAGTTTTCAACATAATCTTTGTTACCTGAAAATAAGTTAGTTTACTGTGCATAGCTTCATAATATGTTTTAAATAAAATTTAATTCCTGTCTTAAACTCAAGCATAGAATTTTGTTTGAAAAAATTAAAAACTCTCCTATGATCATATGAAGATAATACAAGATTTAACAGTTTTTCAAACCTGTAAGCAGAAATGAACAACATATTATCAAGAACAGTCTGCATATAATCACAGAATTATACCAAGAGAAAATTCAGACATCAACATGAAATCCACAAATCTTCTTACTGTTAAAATTTAAACTAAAGCTTGAGTGTTTGTGTTTACTCACCAGAAAACAACCTGTTGAACAGAGCCTGTGTTCCATCTGTGCTTGTGAGTTTAAACTTGGCTTTGTTTCTTTTATGCTTTCTCTTTATATATTTTTTTTTCTTCAAGTATACTTATGCTACTGACTAAACTATATAAAAGATGAACACCTATATATAATATAAGAAGTTATGTATGTATGGAAAAGGTTTTAACCAGGTAGGTGTTATCTTACACTGTTTAATTTTGTTTTATCAGGCAAGCTTCTTCTTCTCTTTTTTTTTTTTTAAAGCTGATAGGATACAACATTAAATGCTAATGTACTATTGTCTCCCTTAATCTTATTAGTACACAAAATATCTTATTAACTTGCTTTATCACAGTCTTTTGCAGGTTACACTATATTCGAACCTGTTATATTATTTTATCTTTATATACTTAACTCCTGCTATATAATTATGTTGATCAGATTCATCGCTGCAAAATAAAGATTTGTACGTTATAAATGAACACAAAGATGTGCTCGAACAGAAGAGCATTAATTGATGTGTTGTTTAATTTGTTTACACAATTATAACCCTGTTGTGCCGAGAAAATATTGTATGTGTTTATGTGAGGCTATGTACTCAGTAAGTAGCATGCAACTGAAAGTACTTGTATTAAAACAATTTGTCAGGTTCTTTATATATATAGTTAATTACTTTCAGATATTTGTCTTGTTTTTATTTTTCAAATTGCATACTCACATGTGTCAGGTTTGTGTTTACACTTTTGGTTTGCTTTGAAAACATTTGTTTAATTATTTTATACTTTATGTTTTAGATTTATATGTGAAGATACTGTGTAAAAAAGAATGTTTATTAATTGTTTGTTTGAATAATGAATATATTTGGGTCTGATTTATTTTGACTTTGGTTTGGTTTGAAAATAATTTGTTTCATTACTTATAACTTGAATAATTGTCATATAGTTGTTGTTATGAAAATATTTTGTTTTGCTGACTTAAAGTTTACATAGTTTATACACACAAATCTGAGTTTGGTTTTACAGTACATATTGATTTCATTTTACTTTACTTTGTGTTTTTATCACTTATTCTTATTCTAACTTTGTTTACAAATTTATTAAGTTATGTTGTATAAAATCTTAATTAATTAATTCTTATTTTAAATTTTACATTAATACGTTATATCTAACTATCAATGTTCAAGTCATATTCAAGATGATTTTCTCACTTATATTTGTATTCATTTTCATTTGTACTTTACTATTACTTATTTAAATTAAGTTATATACACATATTTGATTTATGTTTGACATTTATATTTTACATTCTTAAAAATGGGATTCTGATTTAAACGTTATCATTTATATGTATATTTCCAAATATAAACAAAATACAGCATTTTAATTCAATTATATAAGGTCAATGTTATTAAAAGATTCTATTTCAATATCCAAGATCAAATTTCCTTTAAAAATACAAATGTACATAAACAAATGGCAATTATTCCAAAATTATGTTCATTTGAAAATAATAAGTTCATATAATATTTAATCAGATTAAATATTTATTAAAATAAACAGGGCCAAAATTCAGGGTCGTTACAATAAATAGATTTGTGAATTACTTAATTAAATAAGTATGGAAATGTTTTTCCAATATGAAGTAAATGTTTTGAGATTATACCTTTTAAAGATAAATTGAAAGTGCATATTTGAAATCGATTTGAAAATCGTATATCAGTGGATATTTGGAAATTTAAATTCACCATGGAATTTATAAAGGAAAGGGAAAATTGTTTAAAAATAAACATTGATTTATTTTTGAAGTGTGGGGATAAATTTACGGATTTGGAACGTGAGTTTAAAATAAATCGGTAAGAATTTATTTGATTGATTTAAATGAACCATTTTGAAATGAAAATGAATAAATATTTGTGAATATATCCCGTGTAGGGAAATGATTTGAAATTTGTTTTCAAAAGTTGTAAAGGTGGAAAATGATTTGAAATTTGTTTCAAATAGTTGAAGTGTTAAAAATATTTCTTGTAAAGATATTTTTGGAAAATAAATAATTTGGGAAATTATTTGGAATCTGGTGATGTTGTGCATATCTATTGATAGTTAAATAACCGATTATCAATATTTACCTTTAAATAGGTATTTGTTGTGATTTGCTTGAATATGAATGCTACACTTATTTTAAAATAAGCGCTCGTTATTCGGTTTAGCCGGGGGAGGACTTTTGAGTCATAAATCTCGTTCCGAATATTGATACGTCATTTATGGATAACATTGAAGACCGGTGGTGAAGACCGGGTATTTGCGAGAATAATAGGATGACCTATCGATTGTCTCTACACCAAATAGCTATGGTATAGAGATTCAGATTCCCTAAGTGATGGAAAGTCTGATCGGGATTGTGAATACCCGGATTGCAAGGGCTTCTTTGGAAGTGCCTTCAGTTCTGTTCGAACCCAGAACAGACTTAAATGGATTGTATGTCTGACATTACAAATTGAGATACAAAGCAGATTTCTTTCAAATACATTTCTGTTGGTGGCGGAGAATTTATTATCTTAGCTTAACATCTTTCTTTGAGACGTATGAGCTCAGAGGTTATGTAGTTGATGGTTATCAGCGATATACTCCCAATTTGGTAATGTGGCATGCTGAGTGTTGTAGATCATTTGTTGATCAAAGCGTCGCTTTTGTGAAAAGCGTAGCTTTGTGGACGAGATTTCATCAAACCTCACAACCCGGTTATGGTCGAAACAGGAATCGTGGCAGCAAGGTTATTTGAGGATAGCGCCTCTGAGGGCATGTCATTTCCTTCTAGATTATAAGTGGTATCATGGTATGGAGCCCAGATACTTACTTCGTGGTTGCTGCACATTTATTGATTTGTGGTTGCTGGTTGAGAGTATCCTCGGATAAAGGTCGCAAACGACCGAGGGATGACATGCTTGTGTCAGTAGTTACCCAGTTAGGGATAACCCGGCCTTGTGTAGTAGAGATCCGGTTAGGATCCAGGGACGTCGCTCCAGAGGCGTTCTATTTACTTGGGAAGTTCCTTTGTCCGACCATTTGTTGGAAATCCAAACAAAACAATACGAGGCTTGTACGGTTTTAGTTGTATAACCTGCCATTTACTTATGGTGGCGCCCCACTGTTTAGATGGTAGCTATAGTAGGCGTACGATAATGGCCGTATTTTGACTAAGATTTATATTATACTTTCGAAATGTTTTCCTACACTTTACACTTATAGTAATAATATCAAAGAAATTTGCGTACTAAGCATGTTTGACTATCATAAGGAGAAATTCCCTCCGACTCTGAGTTTGCATTGTGTGTGTACGAGAGGCCTTATGCTAGTTACATTTTCTAAAAAGAATTGCGAATCTATTTTAAAATATTTCTCTGTTTTTTTATAAAGATAAACTGTTTTAAGTTCTCACACCAGTCACATGACTGACTTGGAGTTTATTGTTCCATTTCTAAACTCTGGGTGCCCATCAATTTCCACACGGGCAGTCTAGAGTCAGGTTATCGGGACATTCAGGAATTCAGGAGTTGCTGTAGAGATCTGGAGGCAAGTTGGATGGCTTGGCGTATCGACTAGTATATAGTATTTCTTTTTCGCTGTTTGTTGTTGTAAAATCTGATAATGTAATGTAATGTGATGTAATGTAATCACTGATATAGTTCTTTGTTTTAAAGATATTAATTTATCTATTATATGTTATTCCGCTGCGATTGTGAGATTCTGATATTGTTTCTTTTGCTTCTTCTTTCTTCTTCTACCTCTTTCTTCTTTAACCATAACAGTTCGGTTTTCCGGCCTTCGATTGTTCGGCAGTTGATACAGTGGACGTATTAGTGTCGATTTTCGAAAGTCGAAAATCCTAGTCGTTACAGTAGACAAGTTAATCTTTCATAAGGCCAAAATTCTAATAGACCATCATTTGGATATAATTACCCAAAATCTGGTGAAAGAGCATCATTCAACTCCATTGGGAGGACACTATGGTATAAGGCCACGTTAAAGAAATTAAAACAAGTCCTTTATTGAAGAAAAAAAATGAAAAAACTACGGAAGAATATATTAAAAATTGTGATGAATGTCAAAGAAATGAAGGAGAGCATACGTATTCTTGGACTTTTGCGGGCTCTACTCGTTCCTAAAAGAATTTGGTTAGATATTTCTATTGCTTTATTACATGCTTGCCTAGAAGTCGAAAATATATAGTGATATATGTAGTTGTAGACAGACTTAGCAAATATGCACATTTTTTTTTAAAGAAGTACATATAGTTTTCTTCAATGGTATGTTTACTGGAAGAAAACTTGTCAACTATGGCACTGCCTTGTAGCATGACTGTCTACTTGGTATTAATAATATTTTAAAAGGAAAATAATAAAAAATTGCAATGCTGCAAGATGAATCATATAAAGTAGGTGAACTCTGTATTTTACTTGGCGGTTAAGGCTGCATATTCTCGTATCTATTTTCCTTTCAAGAGAAAACTCTAAACTACTCCCCTTCCACTTCGTCGATTTCATAAGAAAATCTAAATTACTCTCCCACTACCTTGAAATCTCGGTAAAACCCTAAATCCACTCCCCTACTTCAATTTCGACTAGCTTGCTCCTGCTCATTTATTATGTCGTTTGCTCTTCTTCACTCACGCGGCTCAGTTATGGTCGATATTGATCCATATTTGTTCCTTTAATTATTTTTTAGCAAGGCTCTTAGTTCGTTTGTGCAGCTATGTGTCTCTGTTTTTATATTTATATAAGCATTTAAGGAGATAATTTATTTGCAGAATACTCGGGTTAGAGTTTTAGGTATTCTTCTATCTTCTTGAAAAAATGCTACTGGTGTCTCATAATAATAACACTTGTATTGCTTTCTGATATATTTGGGTTTTCTTCCTTTTGAAGTGTTTTAGAATTTGGATAATGAATTTTGAAAGTGTTTCTCTCTGTCTCTGAACAAAGGGATGATTCACTTGCTGATTAAATCTCCTATATTTTGTGAAATATACTTATTTAACTGCGAAATCATTGTGTTTTCATGTTTGAACATGTAGTGTATAACTCTAGAAATGATAGCTTAAATTAATGTCTATTTCTTACTATTTATAACCAAATTTCATACAGGTTCACACTGTTTCTGACTAAATTTCACACTGTTTCACTATTTCAGAACCAAGAGATGAAGATACGAATTGAACAAAATAAATTATCAAGAGAATCAAACAAAGTAAAGGCCCAGTCTTTGCATTCAGGAATGAAGCCGAAGTAGCTCGAGTGGTTGCCAAATAGTGATTCAACTGAGCTGGCCGTGGCTTGTGTATTCGGAGATATTTGCATCAAGCATATTAAATTGATTTCTGTTCCTGAAGATGCCTCACTGAAAAAGACTTCATTGTGTGGCCACAGATGAGGTATGTAACAAAAACTTTATTGTCAAAAGATGAACAAAATTAAAAACCGTTAGGGAGAGTGGATATTTCATTAATTGTAAATATATAAAAATAAGTTTGGAGATATTCACCTTCCCATTGGCTATAGATATGGAGATATTCACCTCTCCAGTGGCTACAGATTTACACTCTTCAATGATAAGCGTGTTGCCTTAAGAAATTTATAGCTGATGTACACAGTTTATGTTAATAATAATAACACTGTTTATGTTTGCTACAAATGCACATCAAAGTACAGAATACTAGAAATGAAGACTATAAACCAGCAGCTGCCCAAAATATCGTTAGTGCATCTTTTTATTATCATTGAAAGATTGCTGCCTTTGCCAAAGTTTATTTACGAAAGCAGCATCTGATGTATATACCTGTATGTGTCATTTTTGTGTTTCAATAGTCTGGCTTTTAAGTTTTAAGTTTAACAATATATTTTACTCAAAATTTACAAACTACATTTGTATGTATCTAAAGAAATTCATGAAGGTATGATATAATGTCCAATTTAAAATCTTTGATTATGGATTCCAGACAATTATGAAGTTCTTCATTAATGCAAACTATTGCCAGCATATATCATATGGTGGAAAACTTGTGTAGCTCCATCTAGGCCACTCTAGAGGCATCCACTTGTGCATATTGCTCCTCTCCACCCTAAACATGATTAGCGATATTAATATACCTAACTTTGACTTCATGAGCAAACTTTACCAAGCTGGTTGAGCTTTCTATAAGTTTATATTGTTACTGTAATTTTTGGGCCTATTCACACATGCCTAATGATGCTATGATGTAATTTTCAGCAAGGAAGGATTGACGAGTCTTGTTGAGTTTAACGAGAAGAAAATGTTTTGAGTCCAGACCGAAGGATATGAAATAAGCACTGACAACTCAGATTGCTGAAGATACTGAGATATCTAAAGTTATTGAGACCGCTAAACAACGGGTAAAAGATACTAAGATTCCTTATACTAAGGTTTGGTTGATAACATTGTCCCTTATGCAGTTAGCACTATTTATATTACATAATACGATCAATTTGTATATGGATTAAGCATTGCCAACTATTTTAAAATATGTGAATGTTTGCATATTATTTATTTTCAAAAATTGAACTAATGCGGTAAGTTTAATACAATCGTGGAACTTCTATTCATCAAATATGCTTTTTACCTGATCATAAAAGCTGTTATTTGTTTAGTTATACATTGCTCAATTTTTTTTGGAATTAACCTTTTTGTTTAAGCTCACTTTATTGCTTGTTGTTCACCATTTGCATCGGACAATCGATTAGACATAGTGCAAATATGATTGTTCCTACCGGATCTTCAAAAATACGTGTTTACTGAAAATACATGCGAGTATCAGTGCTTTCTTATTTATATTCATATTTTCTTGTGTCTTATATTTCAGTTATAGGTTACATATATGTATTTGCTTTGAGTATACTAGGAATGTCTTTGTTCGTGCCTTGGGGGAAGGTATAAATTTTCCAAATAAGTAGGTATGTGTTTCTTTAATCAATTTAGCTACTCATAGTTTATCTAAGGTAAACTATCACTTCATTTCATAAAGCTATCACTTCTTATTTATAAAAATGTTCCTCTATGCTACCACATTTCATGAGTTATGACCATTATTTCTGCCCATTATTCCCAATGTACAAATTTCTGACCATGGTAAAAATTCATTAGCAGTGATCTGCCAGAGTTGTTAAGCATAGTTCTCAGCATGAATGATTGGTGAAAGCATGATATTGAAGATCAGCCATATATTGGGGTTTATTCAATGAAAATGATTGGTGAAATGCATTTTTGTTCAATTCGATAAAAAGGATGTAAAACATCAATAATATGATTCTCATTAATAGGAAATAATTTTCATGAATGCTGGTATAAAACTGAAGGCATTCGTGCTGGACTCTTTCATATTATTCAATATCAACATCGATAATGTATTAAATGAAGTATACACCAGTAGAATTTTGTTTTATGTCACAGGGTGGATCATCTGATCTTTTGTGTCAACACCTTTGGATCCACTTTTCAAGTAAGATAATTTCTGTTCATAGCAGTTTACCTAATGAAGTAAGCCGGTAAATAGGTATGAATTTTTTCTTTTTTAAAATCATTTTGAGCTACCTTTACAATTTTAAAACATAAGATATCAAGAAACTTGCTTGAACAATTGATAACTGGCAAAAATTCTGGCATATACATACGTTACAAAACTAAACTCTTTGAATTCACAGTTCATGACTTGATTCCAATTTTGATTCAAAATTTGAACTTCAAGTTTTACATCCCATTTTAAAAACCATGCACGTATAATTCACTTTTTACAAGCATGAAAAACGGGCCTATTTGTATTGGCACCATTGGAATTCGCACTGATGTAGTTTCTCAATTTATGCTGTCAAAATTGTACAAGTTCTTGATATTATTTGGTGCGAACTTATCAAGATTTACAGTGATTATATGGGTGTGAACTCATCCCTCCGGATTGAGTTTGGAGCTGCTGCCTGTGTGCAGCAAGGAGCTGCTGTAGACAGCAGCGTTGGCAGAGCTTTGCTGTGCCTTTTTGCACGACAACAAAGAAATAGGCTTTGTTCTGCCAAAGGCACAACATTTTCTTTGTTGCTGTGCCCAAGGCACAACAAATTACTCACCTGCATATGCAGGTGAGTATACTTACCTGCACAAGTAGGTGAGAACAAGTGGGCTGCAGCCCATTATTGTAATTAGGCTGGGCCTATTTAGGCCCAACATGAAAAAATCTTTTGTATTAAAAAAAGTTATATAGAGAAAACAGTTTCCACGACCGTTGCAAAGTGTACTGGTTTAAATGGCAGACTTGTCGACTAATAGTTGTTAACATGAGGCGCATAAAAACAGAAAGACTAATATAACTCTAGCAGTATGTTGGAAACTACTATTTTCTTGGAAAGCCTTTTGTCCTTGGATTCTTTCATTGGTAAGCACATAGAGAATCATATATGTTCAACTAACATTTCCAATTGCTCTTTGCCTGTGTTTGACTTGTAATTGATAAATACATCTGGGTTAACTAATCTTGTACAAATTTGTCTGTATTCAACATTTTTAATTGAGTAAATGATACCATAGAGTTAATTTCAACTAAAAAGGTGCTGTGATATATTTTCACTAAAATTTTATTATATATATGCACTAGTTGTTTATCAACGTGTCGTTGTGTCCATATGTTAGAAAATCTTTCTAAAGAAAACAAAATGAGTTAAAACCGTTCCATTTCTCTTCCCGCAAAATATGCAGTATAAATAGCAACCCTATGAGCAAGTGAATTGTAACGACCCGTAAATTTCGTGGATTTAATTTGGTTAAATTAATGAGTTTTGTAATTAAATTTAGTAGAAATAAAAAAACTTTATAAACAAATATTGAAATGAACTCTAGATCAAAATATATAAATGGTGACTTAAAACCTATTTACTAACAATTTGAATAATTTCAATAAATGAAATGGGGTAAGTATTATATCTGGATATAAATTTCATGTAAAGGGAATTAACTAATATGTTAGTGTAAATTTAGAAAATATTAGAATAAATGATAATTCCATTCGTACTTGTATGCAGTTATTATAAGTTGCATGTTGAAAGCGTTGATTGAATTGGAATTTATATTTAATTTAAATGAAAATCTTAAAGTTTTACAATAACGGAAATTTAGGTAATAAGGTTAGAACAAGTTGATAAATAATAACCAAAATAAGAGAATAGCATTAATATAAATGAAGTTGGAACAAATTGGATATAGAGAAATAAATGTAAGCATTTAATATATTAATTAACGTTGGATTGATGATAACGTTACTTGGTGATTAATTATAGAGTAACGGAAGTGTGAACGTAAAGTAATTAAAGCGTAGATTTATGTTAAATAATAATTTGTGGATTTGGGGAATAAGTTGAAATTTTGATAATTAAGAAATTAATACGAAAAAGTATGTAAAGTAAGTTATAAAATGTAGAGTAAGTTATAGAATGTAAAATATTTGAAGACTGTAATTTATGGGTTCAATATATAGAAATACACATTTAAAAACATAATATTCATTCAAATTTAAAATGTAAATAGGTGTATATTTAGGTAATGAAATATTACATCGGTTGTAATAGACTTAATTATAAAAATTGAATTTAATAAACCCTATTTATTTAGAACCTTGTTTATTGATATGCAAAAGTATAATAAATGAGTTATTACAGGAGATTGAATTTTAAATAGAATTCTAATGAATGAATAGTGGAAAAGATTATACAGGTGTATAATTTAATACGAGAACGGAAAGTATTTAATTTATTATGTAATAAAAACATTGTAACGGTAATTGGAATAAATTAAGTAATATGTTAGTATAAGTTAATTATTAATAACTTGAAAGGAAATCCAACCAATTCAAGTTAAAAGTTACACTTGGTTATAAATATAATATAAGAGAACTAATAAATATTGAATAAATTTTGAAATAGTTTGTAATAAATGTTAATTGAGTAAAACCAGTGTTATGTAAGTAATTACAATATTGGGGTGTAAATAATGAACCTTTAAAAGTGTAATTAAGAGTTAATGACAATATTTATTATACGTTACTTATTTTATTAGGTTGTTAAGTTAATTTGTAATCAATTTCAGTTAATTCACTAAATTATGGCAGTTAATGTGGAATAAATTGGTAAGTGAAGAATGTCGGATTCAATAAGATGTAACCAAGGTAAAATTCCAATCATGATAGGATAATTGATGTAATAAAAAGGCGTAAAACCAAGTGAATCAATTTATTTATAATAGTTAATCGTAATTTATGGATATAACTTGCTTAGATAGGAAGGTTATTAACTAAGGAAGAGATACGTAATAAATTTAATAAAATCAATATTATATGGGGACTGTAACACTTGTTGTAAATAGTGGATTCATGTATGTAATTTAAAGATTATGATAACGGCTGTTTTAAGTTAAACATTTATCTAGTTTATTTAATTTAAAACGGGTTACCAATTGAAATAAATCCGTATTTTATGTTGCTTAATATAATTAGGGAAATAATGGGAAATAAAGTTTATCAATATATTTAATTTATGATAATGGATTTTGTGCAAATAAATTTATGGAACCAATGGTAAGATCTCAACTAATTGTAATTAATAATTTGAAGTAATGACTATTGGTTGAACATAAGGGATGGAATAAAATTTTATCAAAATAATGTAATTAAATACACGATAATAGGAGAGAAAATACTAATTGTAAATTAATAGGTGTAAATAAAAGCAGCATATGTTTTGTGAAAATATGGAGAAAGTTTGATTTAATAAAAAGAAAAATTTACATCAAATAAAATGAATGTTTCATATGTGAATGTACGTTTAATTTTATTAAAATAAGAACAGAAAGATTGATTTGAAGAAAGAAATATATGTTTATTTGAACTGTGTTTTAGCTTACAGACTAATTACAAGAATAGGAAAATAATCTATTTATTACTCTTGTGTATAAACAATAAATTTATAAACGTGTTTAAATAAACAATTGTTCTATTTCTTTATCCATTTTAGTTGTCTGTTTTAAAATTTAAGTAACTGCAATTAATGTAATTCAAATATTTCAATTAAAAAGAAAGGAAACGTTGATTGCAATTAATAGATTTAATAAAAGAAACGCACGTTTTGTGTTAAACAAAAAGAGTGTTTTTATGGAAATAAAAGATCATTTTGAGAAAACAAAATTGAACGTTCTCATTTTTAAAGTAAGTATAAATATTTTAATATGCGTAGATAAAAATCTAAATGCGTACAAAATTCTACTTTCGTTTGCAAACTTTTACATTACTACGTACATTCTCTTATCTATTATTAATGCCTGAAGCTTTAATAATAAAACGTGACATTTATTTTTGTCCCTTCACATTCGTTTCCTAATTATAAATAACCTACATCTTATTTCTTCTTCTACATTTTGTTTCTCCTAACACCTCATACTCAAAAGCTTTTATTCTTACAACTCCAAAAGCATTCTTTTATAAAAATGATTTTTTTTTTCATTTTTCGTATACTTCCTATCATCATCTTAGTTGTTCTTCAATCTTTTCCTGAAGCCTCATCTTGAGAAAATGTAAGTATTAAAATTTGTTTATTTATATATATTTTTAACGCGTACTAATTTTTATTTTAATAATATTTCTTATAACATGAAAATCTTTCGCATATAAACTTAGATTCACACGCGATTTCTTCTGTTGGATTCAAATTTATATTCCGGACAACATGAAATTGAATTAGTTGAATTTGGAGATTGTTGAGTTTTGCGCTTCTGTTTGGATTTTTATGGGCTAAAATCAAAGGTGAGTGTTTTAACCCACTCACAACTTCTAAGATTTCTTATGTTTGTTAAATTGATTTAAGATATGAGTAGAAATTTATTTATCACTGTTTGGCGTGTTTTATTCATCATCTCAGTTACATCGCATTTATTTAATTAACTGTTAGTTAATTTTATATTTTTGCATATAAATTGACAGTTAAAATTTATTTATTTGCATATAAACTGCTAGTTAAACAGTTATTGAATTTATTATTGAATATAAACTGTTAGCTAATACCTGTTATTTATTACCTGTATATTTTATATGCTCTATATCGATGTTTGTTTAAATTGGATGATGATTGTAATAAATGGTTGATGATTGATATTTGGATGAATGGATGCTATATTTTATATTGTATAATCTGTAAGTGGTTATGCATTTTCATTTCATTCGGGATTGCTGTTTGAAATGATATATAACCGTAATTTTTATTTTATTTTTTAAATTGCGGATTGAAATGATAAATATCTGTATCACTAGACCATAGGATAGAAAATTATATACAGTCACCGCGGTATATATATAAAATTATTTTTGAGATGATTTTCTATGGTTTGGATAGGATACGGTTAATAAATATAAATTTTGATATTATATAAAATCTTATTTTACATATACATCTATAGTTAAAGTATTTAATTTAAGCTATGTATGAATTTGTTAAATAAAATAAATAAGTTGAATAATGGAGTTTGATTATTTTATATTATATGGTTAAGTACATGTTAAGATATTGAAAATATATAGAGTTTTAAATGATTTAAATCAATTAAGATTGGGAGTTTAATTGAAAAATTTATTTGGAATTGAGCTTAATTAAGAATTTAACTTCATAAGTTGATGTAAAATTTATTAACTTGAAGTTAAAAAAAGGTATGATATTTATAACTGAATTTTTATTCACGATGAATTAAATGAATATTTCTAGTATAAATAAATTGAAGGAAATTTTTTAGTTAAAAGTAATTTGAGTTTTATTTAAATGATTTCGAATTTATTATGCAAATATTTCAAACTAAATAAATTGGACTTTAAATTGTTGAATAGAAATTTCCAACCTTAGTTCCAATTGTTCAATATTCAAAGTTTGAAATATACTGAAACTGAAGTGGTTATTGAAACTGAAAGCGATTTTGAAATTTATGGATTCTGACTTAATTTTGAAATAAAATAAATTGTAAGTCGCGGAAATTATTTTATTTTATAAAGTAATTTTAAATGCAAACTATTTTATTCTATATACCGTTCGAATATCCAAACCATCCAAGTTTTAGAAGTTATGATTTAAAAGCTATGAATTTTCGAAGTATTATAATTTGAAAGTTATAATTCAATTTTTGGTTTCCAATTATTATAAATTTTAAAGCAATATGATTTTTTGAAGAGAAATATATTTGAAATAAATGATATTATTGATTTGGGTTTTATAAAAATAATATCAAAATGAGTTGTTTTGGAAATGGAAATGATATCGTACTTATGGGTTTTGAAATGGATAATTATATTCTGGTTTTAAAGTATAAACTATTTTTAAAGACCGCGGTGTTATAATAACGTTTGGTTGTTGAAGAGACCGGGATCGGAATATGTCATACTCTCTGCCAACTCTGAAAACCACTTTAACAACCGCGTACGTGGTGGAGATTTCAGAATGAAGTAGGTTGGTGGCGGCGTCTCCTGTAAGGTAAATACGTGGACCCAACTCCCGTGAGTTGGCATAAGGTGGCTAAAACAGGAGCGATTGACGGGTTAATAAGGTAGCACCTTTGATCGGACACATCCCTTCGATATTATACTTTGACTTTTGGATTGATTCGGTGGCCACTTTTGATTTTATTTGAGGGTGTGGCTCGAGGTGGGCGGTAGCTGCGCGCTACGCGTTACCACCGACCCGGAAGCGTAATTGGTATATCTACCCTGGCATTGCCTGGTTGTGCCGTGTCACCTACCCTATCGCGCCTTGTATGAGTTTGGATTTTCCCGTAGCCCGTGTGGTATCCTCTGGTGGCTTCCCGATAAGGAGGGACTATGATATTGAATGGACTACTGGGACTATTACGTGTTAAGGTGGAAAATGTAAAGCCTTAATGCTATTTAAAAGTAAGTTTATTTTACAATTAGACACTATTGTAATAGCGCAATTTACTACATAGTAAATAGTTTAACGGATCCTTAGGAGATGTAAATCCCGAGCATCTCTTGAGTTACTGCACTCATATTTATTTCTGCTAATTCAACTTACATAAGATCTTTTAGTTCTGACTCGAGTGTTTTTGTCTTTTCAAATTCGCTCAGGTCAGTCCGAGCATTTCAGGATTGCAAGTTTTAGCTCTGGAGGACGAAGAAGAAGATTTATATTATTATTATTTATACTAGTGCACTACACACTGTTCCACTGCATTGTTATTTGTGTGTGTAACTCTGATATGTATTATGTAAATGGTTTTGTAAACAGGTTTATAAACTGTATATTTGATTATTATATTTTATTCTTCCGCTGTGAGATTCTATTTTGTTTTATTTCTTCCTTGTTTTTCTTATTTACCCCATAACAATCCGCCCTTTTGTATGGTTTGAATTGGCATGTGTGTCGATTTAAATCGTGTGAAAAGGAAGGACGTTACAGTTGGTATCAGAGCTTTGTGGGGTTTGACTCTTTACTAATAGGGTAGTAATACCCTATGCGAGTCGCTGAGTGTATATATATGAGAGAGCGTAGTTAGTGTTATAAAAAGGTTTTAATATTGTGTTAATCTATTCCGTTTTCTATTTATAAATTTTGGTTGGTGGGACGCCATCAATAGGGATTTCTAAACATTTAATAGGACAGACCGACATAATATTCGTTTTAATATAGGTGAATGAAATAATTTTGCCTATTATATTTTCTATATAAAATAAATTTTTTCAAATGATATCTATATTTGGCTGCAATAGATTGGTTGTTAGGTAATAAAGTGTATAAATAATAATAGAAATAAGATTGAAAAATAAAATAAATGAAATTTAGGAAATTTAGAACTTAAGATCCGGGGTTTTTAAATTTCTTTCGAATAAATTTTGGAATATAATAATATTTTTTATAAGTACTTTCTGATATAAATATTAATTCTAATTTGGAAGAATTGTTTTAAAGAAGATTTTGGAAAAAATAAGTTTTGCACTTTCCTCTCTATCGCTGGAAAATAATTTCGGTGATGGCGGCCTGTAACGACCGGTATTTCCAACCATTCGCATCCATTATAAGTGTATAGGTAGACACTCATGCCGGAATTGAATTGCTCAAAATACTGCATTGTCAAAAAAAAATTGGCAAATCTCAGAACATACAGTAAATAATAATCACAGAATCACAGACACAGAGTAATAATAGTGCAGCGGAAGTAAAAGAAATAGTAGTTCATGAAGCTACTATGTAAATATATCAGAGTTAAATAAAATACAACAGAGGAAAATAAAGTACAACAGAAGTCTCAAGATGACAACCAAGTACAAGCTGGATAGAACAACAGAACTGGAATAGATAAGACTAGATAAGCAGATAATCTCCAGCGATTTCAATCTCCAGAAGTGGAATCCAAATCTGTGAATAACTCAGGCTGACCCGAGCAGAAATAAAAATACAAACACTCGAGTCAGGACATACATACTTATACAATGTAAACCAACTCAAGTGAACTATAGTAAATGTACAAGTAACTTAGAAGATGCTTGGGACCGCCCATCCTCTAAGGATCCGTTAAACTATTTACTATGTAGTATATTGCGCTATATACAGTAGTGTCTAATCAGTAAAGTATAATCATATAGAAAATAGCGTTAAGGGGATGGTGAACCTTAACGCGGTCGGATCTTTAAACCAAAATCGTAGTGGGCTCGATATAAGGAACATGTGACAAGGCACGCGAGGCAATGCCAGGGTGGATACACCGTTTGCACAACCAGACCGGTGGTGACGGCAAGCCAGCAGCTTCTGCCCACCTCGAGCAATATCCTGAATCAAAGTGGCGCCACCATATCGAATCACAAAAGTAATAGAATGGTTTCCGAAGAAGCATGCTCGATGAAAGGGTGCGACCCTTTGTGTAGCCCGGTATAGCTCCTGTTATAGTCATAATTAGGTCATCCATCAGCGTTCTCTTACTTCATTCCAGTAGCGTTCGCCAACCAACCTACTTCGTTCTGGAATCTCCACCGTGTACACGGTTGTCAAAGTTGTTTTCGGTATCGACAGAGAGTATGCCCATATCCGATCCCGGTCTCTTTGCCAACCGATCGTTATTATAACCCGTGGTTATAACTTTAAAACAATATTTTATACTTCAAAATAAAATATCTTTTTCAATCCAAATCTTTAACAAAATAAAGATTAAATCATTTCCAAAACCATTTCAATATATCAACATACTATATCTTTCAAATTCAAATATTTATCAAAATAAATATCAAGTCATTTCTAACCATTTCAATATATTAAATTATCATATCCTTTCAAAAACGCCTTTCAAATCAATTTAATATATTTAAAATGTCATATCCTTTCAAAACTTCCTTTCAAATCATTCTATTATCAAAATATCATATCTTTCAAAACTTATTTTAAATCATTTTATTATCAAAATATCATATCTTTCAAAACTTCATTTCAAAACATTTTCAATATCAAAATATCATATCTGTCAAAACTTCATTTCCAAAACATTTTTAATATCAAAGTATCATATCTTTCAAAACTTCATTCCAAAGCATTTGTAATATCAAAATATCATATCTTTCAAAACTTCATTTTAAGACATTTTTCATATCAAAATATCATATCTTTCAAAACATCATTTCAAACATTTTTAATATCAAAATGTCCTACTTTCAAAACTTCATTTCTAAACATTTTTAATATCAAAATATCATATCTTTCAAAAATTTATTTCAAAACATTTTTATATATCAAAATATCATATCTTTCCAAAGCTTCATTTCAAAATATTTAATATATCAAAATATCATATCTTTCCAAAGCTTCAATTTCAAATCATCATATAAGTTCAAATCCAAATATTCAACTCTAAATACCTTTTAAATTCAAAGATATCATTCATTTATTATCATTCCAAATCACCTTCTATATAGCTTATATTTTCATCAAAATAATTCATTCAAACCATTTAAAATTTAAGTTCATATACTTTCAAATCAAGTATTCAATTTCCAAAGTTTTAAACCATTATGAGTTCATTTACTAAGTTAAAATCATAAACATTGAAAATTTCAACCTTTTACAGCATTCAGAAAAAGGTGCTGAAAGTTATACTTGAAGACATTTCAATTTAAACCATTTAAACATTATAAAAATCATATTTTAACATTCAAAGATGTTTATTAAAATACTCTTTTAATTAATGATTTTTATAAAGCAACATTTTATAATTAAATCAAATTTCACAAATCCACTTAATAAATTCAAGTGTAAACTTTCCTATTTTTACATTTAACACTTTATTAACATTTACATTTTTCAAATTATCATTTCACAAATTAAACTAAATTCCCAATTTCTTTAATTAACTTAAAACTTTAAACAAAACTTTCAGGCCTATCATTTCAGCCCATGACGATTTTTCCCTATTCTAAAGTCCGTTCGGGTATGTATCATTTCAACCCATAGTGATTTCTATTCTACAGGGAACTTGCAGTGTGATAAACAGATATAAACGAACAGTAACAACATATATATAATAACAGATGATACGACATGAATTTAACAGGTTTAACATCATATATAATTAATCACAGGCAGTTATATATCATATGATTTTCTGCACATTCAATTGTTGTTGTTTCACAACTGCATAAGTGTAAACGTCGTGTAGCTTTACTCACCTTTATGGCTGGAGATTGCAATACAAATGACACAACGGATTTCAGAAGGCACGATGACGCAATAATAGGCTCAAGTGGAAAGAGATCCAAGCTTAGAACTTGTGTTGCAACCCAAAACAAAATCAAAATAAGTTAACATTTCAACACAACAT
Organism: Allium cepa; assembly: GCA_030765085.1. Lineage (NCBI taxonomy): Eukaryota > Viridiplantae > Streptophyta > Magnoliopsida > Asparagales > Amaryllidaceae > Allium > Allium cepa. The sequence goes on along the minus strand of CM060937.1, from coordinate 756,825,066 downwards.
TAAATTGAAACAACTTTGAAATAAAAGGAGAACGAATACACAGTCTTTTGCCTTGCTTTCTACATTTGATTGCACAGCCTAGTGAATGTTTTGGCTCAGGTTTGGACATGCTTTGGCTCAGGTTTGAACATAGGAAATGCATGGCATGAAGGCTAGACATGCGGAGGAAGTTATAAGGTAGGAATGTGAAGTGTTTAAGCAAAATAGGTGGGTTTTTTGTCAACAAAAGGCTCGGCCATGTAGGAGTTTGGCTTGGCCATTCAAGTTCAGGTCTGGATAGATATTGTAGCAGTGTGTGGTGGTCTGGTCAGAGGTGGTGGTGGCGGCTAGAGGTGGTGGTGGTGATGGAAAAAGAGGTGGTGAAGCAATCAGGCTCAAACTAGCATGTTTTCAAGGCATAGGTTGTATTTTTTTTGGATTTTAGCATCATGGTGGGTTCGACCATGGTTCGGATCTGAGGAGTAGGTGGCGATGATGACAGGGAAGAGGTGTAGGAGGTGGTGACCATGGCTATGGAGTGGAGGCCGAGCAAAAGAGTGGAGAGAACAAGGCAAAAATACATTAGAAAATAGGAAGAAAATGAAGAAAATAAGAGGAAGATATTACCCAAAATGTTTGAAGCCATGAATAAAATGAAGAATGGTTTCTTGAGTGAGAAATAGGATGAAAGTCACGGCTAAAAACTGAAAATGGGCAGCCAAAATGAATAAATGAGATGGTTATGGCATTTGAAACGTTTTTGGACAAGGAAACGTTTAGAAATGAAACACCTTAAACGTTTCACATTTCCGTTTCTAAAGAATCAAATAAAAACAAAAATAAATCAGAAAACACCTTAAAAACCGAAACTAAGTGAAAATATAAGAAGAATTTTTTTTTAAAGAAAATATGAAAAGAATGAAAGAAATTACTTAAAAATACAAAACAGTGTCCAGAAATTACAAATAAATCACTACTAGTCTTGGAAAAATGTCCACTTCATTTTAAAAATATTATGAAGTGAAAATTTGAAATAAAATAATTTATTTATCATTTTCAAAATAAAATAAATAATTAAATTGGAGAAAAATAGAAAAAGAACTAAAGAAAATGTATAAAAATTGAAAACAGTGCATGGAAATTACAAGAAAAATACTACTAACTCTAGAAAAATTCCTTCCTCACTTTAAAATATTAAAAGACAAAAATATACATAAAATAACATATTAATACATATTAAAATAAAATATGAAAAAGAAAATATAATTTATAAAATTTAAAATGACAAAATTGCAGAATAAACAAATTGCACTCAATATTGAAATGTACATAACTTTCACAGTCTAAGTCCGTTTCCAACGAAACGAAAAAGCAGTGTCCAAGTTATTTCATCTATTTTCATAAAAAAATATAAAATTTAAGATTTTAAATAATTTACATTTGAAGTTTAAAAGTCAAAGTTTGACCAGTTTGAACAGAAATTCACTTTTTAGTAAAATATTAAATTTATACTAGTTTGGAACTATAATTCACATATAAATCAACATTTATATTTAAAATAACATAACTTATTCATTTTAATAAATAAAATAAAATTCTTAAATCAAAATTTCAAATAAAATAATCAAAATAAACAATTAAAATAAATCACAAATTCAGGGTTGTTACACTCTCCCCCACTCAAAACTTTTCGTCCCCGAAAAGGAATGAGGTACGGGAAAGCACAGAAAAGATAGACACGAAATAAGATTAAGACAAGGTGACTAGAAGATTGAGATTATACCTGATAACTGTTGTTATAGGTAAGTTTAACAAGGTGGAGATGATCTTTTCAATATTCTCCAAAATCAAGAACACAAGCACGTAAATAGATTCAAAATGAGTACCAAAGATTACCAAAGATTATAGAAAGATTTCTAAACAGAAAGATTATAGAAAGATGCCTATGCCAGTCTATAGCAAGATAAGGATGATAAGGACAACCAAAAGATAGTTTGAAAAACAAAATAAGGAAATAAATTTGAAAGCATGGAAATTTCAACTTAAATAGAGAGTAAATCTTTACACAAGTTAAATAAATCTTAACTATCTCAAATTTCATTATCTTATTATCCAATCATCTTAAATTAACAATTTTTTAAAACCATGGGTTTGAAAAATAATCATTTATTACACTCACAATGTACTTAATAAATTTTATTCTTCTTTATACCTAATTAAAATTAAATTTATTCCTCTCAATATATTTATCACTTATGTTAAATATACTTACTCTTATTATAACCGCTTTCTTTTATTCTTAGTTCTTTTAACATTATTTTATTGTAAGTTATTCAATTATCCTTTATTATATTTACCTCTGTTAATCATTTTATAATTAAAATTTAAGTGTATAACATTTACTATAACCACTCAAATTTTATTTATAAAATCTTTTTATATTGTATATTATCCAATTACATTGTTAACTTCTGAAATTAAGGTAAGTTATATTTGAATGCAGTTGTATTATACAAATAAAACTTTCCAATTGAATCATTTCATTCTTGAATATTCATCCAAAATTTTGATTTTCTTTTTATAATTCAATTTATGAATAAAATTTCCGATTTCTTCAAACCATTTAGAGATAAATAAATGTATGTACATAACTTACCAAATCAAACTTAAATCATACGTTTATATATATTATAAATCAAGTCATATTTTAGAAATTCCAATCAATTTGATTTCCCAAAACAAAGCTGTAGCAAGACTACAGGGCGGTCTCTTCATTTCGAAACTCGAAAATGAATGTCGATGATGCCGCGGTCATCACCGAAGTTATTTTCCAGCGACAAAGAGAATATCACTAATTTTTTTTTAAACTTTAAAATTCTTTGAAAACAAATTTCTATTCGTAAAAAATATAACCTTTTAAAACTTTAAACACAAAGTTTGATACCATCGGAAATTAAATTCTCAAATTTCTTGTTCTAACTTCATTTCAGTTCCCAAATCAATTTATAAACAACTATTTATAAATTCATTCATAGAACAATAAATGATAAATCAAGTATTATCATTTCAAATGATTAATTTAAATCAATTTATTAAGTTCCATAAATTTACTTATATATCAAAATTTGTTTCATTAACCAAATTTTAAATTAATATTGTGTCAGTTTGTTCTGTCAAAGTGTTTTAGAAATCCTATCGATAGCGTTGATCAGACGAATCGATCGGAAACCCAAATCAACATCAACAACTCAAACAACACAATATATAAAACAAAACATAGATATACAAGTACAATTCAAAATGTTTGGAAGAATAGATTGGAAACAAAAGACAAGATGATTAAATAACAAAATAGGGAGGTGGATAAGCTTAAATAAATCACAGGCTACCTTAACCGGGACAACCGTGACTTAAAGAATAAGATCAATGTGGATTTTTCTGGGGTAAATATACATTCGATCTCAAGAGTTAGAGTTTGGAATAACAAAAGACATTAGCATCTAAACCGAGGATAGATATAAATTTCCGGTGAATCGGTGCTAATTGTAAAGGAGCTTCACCCTTTTACAATTCAATTTAAAACTGGCGTAATCGCCGACTCACTAAAAAGATCATTCAAAGCGGAGTTATGGAATACTCTAGAGTCAAAAGAAGATGAATAGTGAGGGATGTAAATGGATTTTGGAACCGTAGGGAAATTTCCAAAATTCAAAGGAATCGAGTCAAAAAGGAAGAGATTCAAACTCCAATGAAAGTGATTCTGTAAATATATTCACTCCATATGCCGAGTTTTGCCTAGAGCTATCAAAGCTTTGATACCAACTGTAATGACAGGTATTTCCAACCATTCGCATCCATTATAAGTGTATAGGTAGACACTCATGTCGGAATTGAATTGCTCAAAATACGGCATTGTAAATAAAAATTTGGCAAATCACAGACATAGAGTAATAATAGTGCAGCGGAAGTAAAAGAAATAGTAGTTCATGAAGCTACTACGTAAATATATCAGAGTTAAATAAAATACAACAGAGGAAAATAAAGTAAAACAGAAGTCTCAAGATGACAACCAAGTACAAGCTGGATAGAACAATAGAACTGGAATAGATAAGACTAGATAAGCAGATAATCTCCAGTGATTCTAATCTCCAGAAGTGGAATCCAAATCTGTGAATAACTCAGGCTGACCTGAGTGTAAATAAAAATACAAACACTCGAGTCAGGACATACATACTTATACAATGTAAACCAACTCAAGTGGACTATAGTAAAGGTACAAGTAACTTAGAAGATGTTGGGACCGCCCATCCTCTAAGGATCCGTTAAACTATTTACTATGTAGTATATTGCACTATATACAGTAGTGTCTAATTAGTAAAGTATAATCATATAGAAAATAGCGTTAAGGGGATGGTGAACCTTAACGCGGTCGGATCTTCAAACCAAAATCGTAGTGGGCTCGATACAAAGAACATATGACAAGGCACGCGAGGCAATGCCAGGGTGGATACACCGTTTGCACTCCCGGATCGGTGGTGACGGCAAGCCAGCAGCTTCCGCCCACCTCGAGCAATACCCCGAATCAAAGTGGCGCCACCATATCGAATCACAAAAGTAATAGAATGGTTTTCGAAGAAGCATGCTCGATGAAAGGGTGCGACCCTTAGTGTAGCCTGGTATAGCTCCTGTTTTAGTCATAATTAGGCCATCCATCAGCGTTCTCTTACTTCATTCCAGTAGTGTTCGCCAACCAACCTACTTCGTTCTGGAATCTCCACCGCGTACACGGTTGTCAAAGTGGTTTTCGGTATCGACAGAGAGTATGTCCATATTCGATCCCGGTCTCTTTGCCAACCAATCGTTATTATAACCCGTGGTTATTACTTTAAAACAATATTTTATACTTCAAAATAAAATATCCTTTTCAATCCAAATCTTTATCAAAATAAAGATTAAATCATTTTCAAAACCATTTCAATATATCAACATACTATATCTTTCAAATTCAAATATTTATAAAAATAAATATCTAGTCATTTCTAACCATTTCAATATATTAAATTTCATATCCTTTCAAAAACTCCTTTCAAATCAATTTAATATATTTAAAATATCATATCCTTTCAAACTTCCTTTCAAATCATTCTATTATCAAAATATCATATCTTTCAAAACTTATTTTAAATCATTTTATTATCAAAATATCATATCTTTCAAAACTTCATTTCAAAACATTTTCAATATCAAAATATCATATCTGTCAAAACTTCATTTCCAAAACATTTTTAATATCAAAGTATCATATCTTTCAAAACTTCATTCCAAAGCATTTTTAATATCAAAATATCATATCTTTCAAAACTTCATTTTAAGACATTTTTAATATCAAAATATCATATCTTTCAAAACATCATTTCAAACATTTTTAATATCAAAATATCATACTTTCATAACTTCATTTCAAAACATTTTTAATATCAAAATGTTATATCTTTCAAAACTTTATTTCAAAACATTTTTATATATCAAAATATCATATCTTTCCAAAGCTTCATTTCAAAATATTTAATATATCAAAATATCATATCTTTCCAAAGCTTCAATTTCAAATCATCATATAAGTTCAAATCCAAATATTCAACTCTAAATACCTTTTAAATTCAAAGATATCATTCATTTATTATCATTCCAAATCACCTTCTATATAGCTTATATTTTAATCAAAATAATTCATTTAAACCATTTCAAATTTAAGTTCATATACTTTTAAATCAAGTATTCAATTTCCAAAATTTTAAACCATTATGAGTTCATTTACTAAGTTAAAACCATAAACATTGAAAATTTCAACCTTTTACAGCATTCGGAAAAAGGTGCTGAAAGTTATACTTGAAGAGATTTCAATTTAAACATTATAAAAATCATATTTTAACATTCAAAGATGTTTATTAAAATACTCTTTTAATTAATGATTTTTACAAAGCAACATTTTATAATTAAATCAAATTTCACAAATCCACTTAATAAATTCAAGTGTAAACTTTCCTATTTTTACATTTAACACTTTATTAACATTTACATTTATCAAATTATCATTTCACAAATTAAACTAAATTCCCAATTTAATTAATTAACTTAAAACTTTAAACAAAACCAAATTCCACATTTCCAAATCAAGTTGTATTTTCAAATTTCACTTTTTAAGCATTCATTTATTTAACCACATAATTTAATAGAAAATCAATAATACTTTAATAAATCACTTAAATCCAAATTTAAATCAATTTATCATATTTAGCATTTTCCAAATAAAAATTTAAATTTCCATTTTATTTATATAACTTAAATATCATTTTTTTACCAAAATTCCAAAATTCCAAACCTAAGTTATATTTCAATAATCCAATTTAACCATTCATTAATTACATTTTTAACTCATAGAAAAATCATAATTTCTTTATTTAAAACATTTCAAAATCTATTTAAATCAAATTTCATAAATTTATATTTTTAAAATACTTAAAAATATCCAAAAACACTTTATAAAATAACCACGGGTCTGTATATAGTTTTCTAACCTAGGTCAAGTGATACGGATATGTATCATTTCAATCCGCAGTTTAAAAAGAAAAGTCCGCGTTCTATCATTTCAAACCCGTAATCCCAAGTTTAAATAAATTAAATAAAAACCTTCAGGCCTATCATTTCAGCCCATAACGATTTTTTCCTATTCTAAAGTCCGTTCGGGTATGTATCATTTCAACCCATAGTGATTTCTATTCTATAGGGAACTTGCAGTGTGATAAACAGATATAAACGAACAGTAACAACATATATATAATAACAGATGATACGACATGAAATTTAACAGGTTTAACATCATATATAATTAATCACAGGCAGTTATACATCATATGATTTTCTACACATTCAATTGTTGTTGTTTCACAACTGCATAAGTATAAACGTCGTGTGAGCTTTACTCACCTTTATGGCTGGAGATTGCAATACAAATGACACAATGGATTCCAGAAGGCACAATGACACAAAAATAGCCTCAAGTGGGAAGAGATCCAAGCTTAGAACTTGTGTTGCAATCCAAAACAAAACCAAAATAAATTAACATTTCAACACAACATTAAATTGAAACAACTTTGAAATAAAAGGAGATACGAATACACAGTCTTTTGCCTTGATTTCTACATTTGATTGCACGGCCTAGTGGATGTTTTGGCTCATGTTTGGACATGCTTTGGCTTAGGTTTGAACATTGGAAATGCATGACATGAAGGCTAGACATGCGGAGGAGGTTACAAGGTAGGAATGTGAAGGAGTTTAGGCAAAATAGGTGAGTTTTTGGTCAATAAAAGGCTCGACCATGTAGGGGTTTGGCTTGGCCATCAAGTTCAGGTCTGGAAAGATGTTGTAGTGGTGTGTGGTGGTCTGGTCAGATGTGGTGGTGGCGGCCGGAGGTGGTGGTGGAAAAAGAGGTGGTGAAGCAACCAGGCTCAAACTACCAGCATGTTTTCAAGGCATAGGTTGTATTTTTTTGGATTTTAGCATCATGGTGGGTTCGACCATGGTTCAGATCTGAGGAGTAGGTGGTGATAATGACAGGGAAGAGGTTTAGGAGGTGGTGGCCATGGCTATGGAGTGGAGGTCGAGCAAAAGAGTGGAGAGAACAAGGCAAAAATACATAAGAAAATAGGAAGAAAAGGAAGAAAATAAGAGGAAGACATTACCCAAAATGTTTGAAGCCATTAATAAAATAAAGAATGGTTTCTTGAGTGAGAAATAGGATGAAAGTCACGGCTAAAATTTGAAAATGGGCAGCCAAAATGAATAAATGAGATGGTTATGGCATTTGAAACGTTTTGAACAATGAAACGTGTAGAAATAAAACGCCTTAAACGTTTCACATTTCCGCTTCTAAAGAATCAAATAAAAACAAAAATAAATCAGCAAACACCTTGAAAAACCGAAACCAAGTGAAAATATCAGAAGAAGAAAAAATAATTTTAAAGAAAATATGAGAAGAATGAAAGAAATTACTTAAAAATACAAAACAGTGTCCAGAAATTACAAATAAATCACTACTAGTCTTGGAAAAATATCCACTTCATTTAAAAATATTATGAAGTGAAAATTTGAAATAAAATAATTTATTTATCATTTTCAAAATAAAATAAATAATTAAATTGGAGAAAAATAGAAAAAGAACTAAAGAAAATGTATAAAAATTGAAAACAGCGCATGGAAATTACAAAAACAATACTACCAACTCTAGAAAAATTCCTACCTCACTTTAAAATATTAAAAGACAAAAATATACATAAAATAACATATTAATACATATTAAAATAAAATATGAAAAGGAAAATATAATTTATAAAATTTAAAATGACAAAATTGCAGAATAAACAAATTGCACTCAATATTGAAATATACATAACTTTCACAGTTTAAGTCCGTTTCCAACGAAACGAAAAGCAGTGTCCAAGTTATTTCATCTTTTTTCATAAAAAAATAAAATTTAATATTTTAAATAATTTACATTTGAAGTTTAAAATTCAAAGTTTGACCAGTTTGAACAGAAATTCACTTTTCAGTAAAATATTCAATTTATACAAGTTTGAAACTATAATTCACATATAAATCAACATTTATATTTAAAATAACATAACTTATTCATTTTAATAAATAAAATAAAATTCTTAAATCAAAATTTCAAATAAAATAATCAAAATAAACAATTAAAATAAATCACAAAATTCAGGGTTGTTACACAGCCGTATCATCGACTTTCATTTTCGAGTTTCGAAGGGGAAAGGCCACTGTAGTAGTTCTACTGCAGATTCATTTTTTAAAAATATATAAAATTTGAATTGTTTTAAATATAATTAGAGATATATAAGTTGTAAGAATATATTTATCTATTGTTTTAAAATAAATTGAAAATTTAACCCGGTATTAAATTCTTAAATTCCATTAATTAATTGTTTCATTTATTGTAGTGAAATGAAAGGGTAGTAATTAATAATTGAAACCTCTAATTAAGGTAAGATATTTAAGGCTAAGTTATAAAGGAAATAAAAAGGAAGTTGAAATTGTAACTTATAAGGAAAAAGGGTAAAAATTTATTGAACAATGAATTAATTAAAAGAAATGAGAAAACTTGTATAACATTCAATTACATTCTTTAAAAGCATATATATAACTTACCAAATATTAGAAGTTGAAATGTTTAATAGGAAATGTAATGGAAATTGTACAGTAAAAGTATGTAATCAAAGTGTTCAATAAATTGCTTTTATTTATTTGAATTGGTGGTATAGAGTTATAAACTTAAGTTTAAATTGATAAATAAATGAAATGAAGTAGTATAAATGAATGATAATGAACTTAAGTAAACAGTTGAACATATTTATAAATAAAATTAGTAAAAAATGAATACTGTAATAAATGAAATTAAGTAATAAATAAATGAGGACATGCAATAATAAATGAATGAATGGTTATAACGAAATAAAAGGAACTGGCATTGACCTGAGTTAATGGGATTGAATAATTGTAAGTACTAAGTAAAAAAAAAAACTGAAGCAAACATTTAATGAGTAAATGTAAATTAAAAAGATAAATCACTGTATAAATAAAAAGAAAATCAAACAACAAAGGTAAGAAATGAAATTAATAACAAGTTAAGTTGATTGTTGTTTGGAATTGTTGTTGTTTAGTTGATGGTTGTTTGGGCAATGATACTTTAAAATTGGATTTGGGTGAATGAATAATCTATTTAGTTTTATCTAAGACTGTTGAGTAAATGATGCGCTAGTATTTTATTCTTCATTCCGTACAATTTAAAAGTTTTGAACCCGAACAACTATTTGTTTGTTTGATTGAATGGTTGTTTTGTATTTGTTGTGTATGCGGTTTGTTGAAAGTGATGGTTGTCGTATTGATTTGTTGTTAGTGATTGAAACCACTTAAATATTTCACTTCATATAAATTGTTAACCCTTTGGATTTTATAAGTGAAATACAGGTTGTGGAAGCAATTGCTACTGCTTTTGGTTCCATAAATTAAGCGTAAATTGCCCGACTAATAGGTACGTTTCAAATTTCGGTTATAGCGCTATTTTATATTTTTCCCGGGTTGGGATATATATTATTTTGGTAAATATATGTTATATATTGTTATATTTATATTATATTTTCTCCCGAGCCTTTCCGTATAAAGGTGACTCTGCCAAAAAATTTCGTAAAATTTTTGGACTTGGAAATTATTTTGAAAATGTTTTTCCAAACTTTATTTAATTAAAGTATAAAAAGATATAATGATTATAAAATGGGTATATTTTATTTAAAGTAATAAATTTTGTAAATTATTGTTTATAAGTTAATATTTTGAATAAGATATATGGATTTCATAATTCTTCTTTTCCCTTCTTTTCCTTTTCGGAGACGAAAAGTTTTGAGTGGGGGAGGTTGTAACGACCCGTAAATTTCGTGGATTTAATTTGGTTAAATTAATGAGTTTTGTAATTAAATTTAGTAGAAACAAAAAACTTTATAAACAAATATTGAAATGAACCCTAAATCAAAATATATAAATGGTGACTTAAAACCTATTTACTAACAATTTGAATAATTTCAATAAACGAAATGGGGTAAGTATTATACCTGGATATAAATTTCATTTAAAGGGAATTAATTAATATGTTAGTGTAAATTTAGAAAATATTAGAATAAATGATAATTCCATTCGTACTTGTATGTAGTTATTATAAGTTGCATGTTGAAAGGGTTGATTGGATTGGAATTTATATTTAATTTAAATGAAAATCTAAAAGGTTTACAATAACGGAAATTTAGGTAATAAGGTTAGAACAAGTTGATAAATAATAACCAAAATAAGGGAATAGCATTAATATAAATAAAGTTGGAACAAACTGGATATAGAGAAATAAATGTAAGCATTTAATATATTAATTAACGTTGGATTGATGATAACGTTACTTGGTGATTAATTATAGAGTAACGGAAGTGTGAACGTAAAGTAATAAAAGCGTAAATTTATGTTAAGTAATAATTTGTGGATTTGGGGAGTAAGTTGAAATTTTGATAATTAAGAAATTAATACGAAAAAGTATGTAAAGTAAGTTATAAAATGTAGAGTAAGTTATAGAATGTAAAGTATTTGAAGACCGTAATTTATGGTTCAATATATAGAAATACACATTTAAAAACATAATATTCATTCAAATTTAAAAAGCAAATAGGTGTATATTTAGGTAATGAAATATTATATCGGTTGTAATAGACTTAATTATAAAAATTGAATTTAATAAACCCTATTTATTTGGAACCTTGTTTATTGATATGCAAAAGTATAATAAATGAGTTATTACAGGAGATTGAATTTTAAATAGATTCTAATGAATGAATAGTGGAAAGGATTATTATGAGAAAGGAAAGTATTTAATTGATTATGTAATAAAAACACTGTAACGGTAATTGGAATAAATAAAGGAATATGTTAGTATAAGTTAATTATTAATAACTTGAAGGGAAATCCAACCACTTCAAGTTAAAAGTTACACTTGGTTATAAATATAATATAAGAGAACTAATAAATATTGAATAAATTTTGGAATAGTTTGTAATAAATGTTAATTGAGTAAAACCAGTGTTATGTAAGTAATTACAATATTGGGGTGTAAATAATGAACCTCTAAAAGTGTAATTATGAGTTAAAGACAATATTTATTGTACGTTACTTATTTTATTAGGTTGTTAAGTTAATTTGTAATCAATTTCAATTAATTCACTAAATTATGGCAGTCAATGTGGAATAAATTGGTAAGTGAAGAATGTCGGATTCAATAAGATGTAGCCAAGGTAAAATTCCAATCATGATAGGATAATTGATGTAATAAAAAGGCGTGAAACCAAGTGAATCAATTTATTTATAATAGTTAATCATAATTTATGGATATAACTTGCTTAGATATAACAAATGGAAATATGAAGGTTATTAACTAAGGAAGAAATACGTAATAAATTTAATAAAATCAATATTATATGGGGACTGTAACATTTGTTGTAAATAGTGGATTAATATATGTAATTTAAAGATTATGATGACGGCTGTTTTAAGTTAACCATTTATCTAGTTTATTTAATTTAAAACGGGTAACCAATTGAAATAAATCCGTATTTTATGTTACGTTAATATAATTAGGGAAATAATGGGAAATAAAGTTTATAAATATATTTAATTTATGACAATGGAATTTTGTGCAAATAAATTTATGAAACCAATGGTAAGATCTCAACTAATTGTAATTAATAATTTGAAGTAATGACTATTGGTTGAATATAAGGGATGGAATAAAATTTTATCAAAATATTGTAATTTAATACACGATAATAGGAGAGAGAATACTAATTGTAAATTAACAGGTGTAAGCAGCATATGTTTTGTGAAAATATAGGGAAAGTTTGATTTAATAAAAAGAAAAATTTACATCAAATAAAATGAATGTTTCATATGTGAATGTACGTTTAATTTTATTAAAATAAGAACAGAAAGATTAACTTTAAAGAAAGAAATATATGTTTATTTGAACTGTGTTTTAGCTTACAAACTGATTACAAGAATAGGAAAATAATCTATTTATTACTCTTGTATACAAACAATAAATTTATAAACGTATTTAAATAAACAATTGTTCTATTTCTTTATCCATTTTAGTTGTCTGTTTTAAAATTTAAGTAATTGCAATTAATGTAATTCAAATATTTCAATTAAAAAGAAAGGAAACGTTGATTGCAATTAATAGATTTAATAAAAGAAACACAAGTTTTGTGTTAAACAAAAAGGGTGTTTTAATGGAAATAAAAGATATTTTTGAGAAAACAAAATTGAACATTCTCATTTTTAAGGTAAGTATAAATATTTTATTATGCGTAGATAAAAACCTAAATGCGTACAAAATTCTACTTTCGTTTGCAAACTCTTCCATTCCTACGTACATTCTCTTATCTATTATTAATGCCTGAAGCTTTAATAATAAAACGTGACATTTATTTTTTTCCCTCCATATTCATTTCCTAATTATAAATAACCTACATCTTATTTCTTCTTCTACATTTTGTGTCTCCTAACACCTCATATTCAAAAGCTTTTATTCTTGCAACTCCAAAAGCATTCTTTTATAAAAATGATTTTTTTTTTCATTTTTCGCACACTTCCTATCCTCATCTTAGTTGTTCTTCAATCTTTTCCTGAAGCCTCATCTTGAGAAAACGTAAGTATTATAATTTGTTTATTTATATATATTTTTAACGCGTACTAATTTTTATTTTAATAATATTTCTTATAACATGGAAATCTTTTGCATATATACTTTGATTCACGCGTGATTTCTTCTGTTGGATTCAAATTTATATTCCGGACAATATGAAATTGAATTAGTTGAATTTGGAGATTGTTGAGTTTTGCGCTTCTGTTTGGATTTTTATGGGATTTAACCAAAGGTGAGTGTTTTAACCCACTCACAACTTCTAAGATTTCTTATGTTTGTTAAATTGATTTAGGATGTGAGTAGAAATTTATTTATGACCGTTTGGCATGTTTTATTCATCATCTCAGTTACATCGTTTATTTAATTAACTGTTAATTAATTTTATATTTTTGCATATAAATTGACAGTTAAAATTTATTTATTTGCATATAAACTGCTAGTTAAACAGTTATTAAATTTATTATTGAATATAAACTGTTAGCTAATACCTGTTATTTATTATCTGTATATTTTATATGCTCTATATCGTTGTTTTTTTAAATTGGATGATGATTGTAATAAATGGTTGATGATTGATATTTGGATGAATGGATGCTATATTTTATATTGTATAAACTGCAAGTGGTTATGCATTTTCATTTCATTCGGGATTGCGGTTTGAAATGATATATAATCGTAATTTTTATTTTTTTTTAAATTGCGGATTGAAATGATAAATATCTGCATCACTTGATCATATGATAGAAAATTATATACAGGCACCGCGGTATTTATATGTAAAATTATTTTTGAAATGATTTTCTATGGTTTGGATAGGATACGGTTAATAAATATAAAATTTGATATTATATAAAATCTTAATTCATATATACATCTATAGTTAAAGTATTTAATTTAAGCTATGTATGCATTTGTTAAATAAAATAAATAAGTTGAATAATGGAGTTTGATTATTTTATATTATATGGTTAAGTACATGTTAAGATATTGAAAATATATAGAGTTTTAAATGATTTAAATCAATTAAGATTGGGAGTTTAATTGAAAATTTTATTTGGAATTGAGCTTAATTAAGAATTCTTCATAAGCTGATGTAAAATTTATTAACTTGAAGTTAAAAAAAAGGTATGATATTTATATCTGAATTTTTATTTAAGGTGAATTAAATGAATATTTCTAGTACAAATAAATTAAAGGAAATTTTTTAGTTAAAAGTAATTTGAGTTTTATTTAAATGATTTAGGATTTATAATGCAAATATTTCAAACTAAATAAATAGGACTTTAAATTGTTGAATAGAAATTTCCAACCTTAGTTCCAATTGTTTAATATTCAAAGTTTGAAATATATTGAAACCGAAGTGGTTATTGAAAATGAAAGCGATTTTGAAATTTATGGATTTTGACTTAATTTTTAAATAAAATAAATTGTAAGTCGCGGAAATTATTTTAATTTATAAAGTAATTTTAAATGCAAACTATTTTATTCTATATACCGTTTGAATATCCAAACCATCCAAGTTTAAGAAGTTATGGTTTAAAAGTTATGAATTTTCGAAGTATTATAGTTTGAAGGCTATAATTCAATGTTTGGTTTCCAATTATTATAAATTTTAAAGCAATATGATTTTTGGAAGAGAAATATATTTGAAATAAATGATATCATTGATTTGGGTTCTATAAAAATAATATCAAAATGAGTTGTTTTGGAAATGGAAATGATATCGTACTTATGGGTTTTGAAATGGATAATTATATTCTGGTTTTAAAGTATAAACTATTTTTAAAGACCGCGGTGTTATAAAACGTTTGGTTGTTGAAGAGACCGGGATCGAAAGTTGTCATACTCTTTGCCAACTCCGAAAACCACTTTAACAACCGTGTACGTGGTGGAGATTCCAGAATGAAGTAGGTTGGTGGCGGCATCTCCTGTAAGGTAAATACGTGGACCCAACTCCCGTGAGTTGGCATAAGATGGCTAAAACATGAGCGATTGACGGGTTAATAAGGTATCACCTTTGATCGGGCACATCCCTTCGATATTTTACTTTGACTTTTGGATTGATTCGGTGGCCACTTTTGATTTTATTTGGGGGTGAGGCTCGAGGTGGGCGATAGCTGTGCGCTATGCGTTACCACCGACCCAGAAGCGTAATTGGATATCTACCCTGGCATTGCCTAGTTGTGCCGTGTCACTACCCTATCGCGCCTTGTACGGCTTTGGATTTCTCCCGTAGCCCATGTGGTATCCTCTGGTGGCTTCCCGATCAAGAGGGACTATGATATTGGATGGACTACTGGGACTACTATGTGTTAAGGTGGAAAATGTAAAGCCTTAATGCTATTTAAAAGTAAGTTTATTTTACAATTAGACACTATTGTAGTAGCGCAATATACTACATAGTAAATAGTTTAACGGATCCTTAGGAATCCCAAGCATCTCTTGATTTACTGCACTCATATATATTTCTGCTAATTTAACTTACATAAGATCTTTTAGTTCTGACTCGAGTGTTTTTGTCTTTTCAAATTCGCTCGGGTCAGTCCGAGCATTTCAGGATTGGAAGTTTTAGCTCTGGAGGACAAAGACGAAGATTTATATTATTATTATTTATACTAGTGCACTACACACTGTTCCACTGCATTGTTATTGGTATGTGTAACTCTGATATGTATTATATAAATGGTTTTGTAAACAGATTTATAAACTGTATATTTGATTATTATATTTTATCCTTCCGCTGTGAGATTCTATTTTGTTTTATTTCTTCCTTGTTTTTCTTATTTACCCCATAACAATCTGCCCTTTTGTATGGTTTGAATTGGCACGTGTGTCGATTTAAATCGTGCGAAAAGGTGGGGCGTTTCATGAATTAAGCATTTTTCTAAGTTTGAATAATAGCACGTTGTTTTTTCCTTTATGAATGTTGTTAATTTTGAATTTAGTTTATTACTGTAGTCCTCGTGCGATTTGAAGTTTATACTTTTTTTCCTTTTACGGAAATAAGCCATATAAAGAAACTTATGACTGCAAATTGCAACTCAGTTTTCCAAACAGAAATGCAACTCAGTTTACAAAACTGAGTTGCAAATAACCATCTTTTTCGTCCAGCTAAAACATAACACCTGAAATCAAAAATAAATAACAGATGTGGATACTATGCAATTCCTAATGCTAGCTTCAATGTATAATTATTTTTCCATCCCATGAGTTACTTCTTGACTGGGAAGTTTTAGCAGAAAATTTCGTGATGTCAATTGTAACATAGAGCTTTAAAACCAACATGGAAAAAACTATGAGTTCTTATGCTAACGAGTTGATTGCATTGGTAATACTTATTTTTTTCTCATAATTGTTTCTTTTCATTTAATAATGTTTTCTTAGTTTGTTGACAGGTTCTAATATGAACATAAAATTGCATTGATAACACTGGTTAAATTAGGATGCTTGAACATAAAATAACATTGATAACACTGGTTAAATTAGGATGCTCTTTTAGGCTTATCATTAATGTAATAAATAATATCATGGCTTTCTTGGCATCTACCAAATATATATGGCCTTTTTCATTTGTATAATTGAACTTAACAACATGCTTGTTGCATAATTAGTGTGTAAAATAATTATTTCATATTGAAGGATGGTTCGCATGTAAAGTGTTTTCTATGTTACTTGTCCAGGTTAATGGCAGTGAACTTGCAATAGTATCACTGTTGGAGTGTGAAAATGTCTTAGGGTATTTTTTTTCTTTCTGACTCTATTACTAGTTCAGATCCAAGCTTTCTCACCATTTTAATCAAGATTGTTACTTTCTTTATAAATAGGAGACTAGAATCTTGTTATATGCCTCCATGATATAGTTGGTGTTGCTGCTGCTGATGCCGCCATTACTTGTTCTAATAAAAAAGAAATATCAGATTTCATATTTCGTCGTATTAGAAAATGATTGGCAATTAATAGGAGTTAAGTTTGGAATAAAATACTTGTATAAACGTACGAAATAATCTAAGGTTTTCTTTTTTATGTATGCATGATTTACATAAAGTTTAATAGAGAGTTGATGTATGCAAATATTGGTTACATTCATTCTTATCACTATAACCGGTCGTCATGAACGCTTTTCTTTCCGATATTAATTTTCACTTGAAGATTTTCATCAAACAATTTGAATTGGTCACTCCAGGTTCAGCATAGAAGATTTGGATTTGGTGTTCTAGAAGGAGACAAGCAGTGAAGGGAGCTCAAGTTCTCTACTAGAGTTATCTAAGCTCCTGTCTAGAAGAAGACTATCGCGTGCTCGATGAGTCGACTATGAACATCAGCAATCAAAGGCCCACTGCCCGACAGTTATGGAAGCAACCTATTGGCGTACTCGAGGCATGTTTCTACTTGTAGTAGTAATAATAATAATAAACATAATAACTAAGTTTATAAGTTTTATTAAAATTGAATAAGCTTTATAAAATATCACTAATTTTATAATAATAATAATATTTATAGTTTGACAAAAATTAACTAAGTTTATAATGATAATAATAATAAATTAACAAAGTCAACTAAGTTTTATACTTAGTAATAACAATAGTAATAATTAACTATAAAAATTAACCAAGTTAACTATGTTTTGTAAAAATTAAATTAGTTTATAATAATAATATTATTAAACTAGATAAGAACTATTGTCCCAGTGGTTAAGTGATTGGGCTTTGGTGCGAGAGATCACAAGTTCAAAACTTGCTTGGCGTGATTCGAACATATATTGACATGTGATTTGTGTTATGTTGTCCCGGTGACATGTTGTATCTAAGTACCATTCAATATATATATATATTATTAAATTAAGTAAATTAAGTAAATTTACAACAACAATAATAAATTAACTAAGATATGGAAAATTTATAACTTTGAGATAATTTATAACAATTAATTAAGTTAATAAAGTTAGTCTTATTTGAATAAATTAGTGTTAACTAGTTTTGTTTTTTTAAAAACTGATAGTTCTTTCTTATTTGAAGTTCAATAACCCATTTAAAGAAAATCAGGTGGTTGGAATTACCAACTATATTGATTTTGATTTTGAACTTGCTACAAGGTATATCGTGTGTAGGCATCAAATGATATAATTTATAATGTGGATGTGCAACTCTGACCCTAATCATACTCCGATAACAAGAGGGCTACCTTTGGCTTTCACAAGCTTAAGAGATAGCTGAGCAATGAGTTGCATTATTATAAGCACAGCTCGTGCATATACACTATGCATGCCAAGATTTGTAAGCCTATTGTTTATCTTGTTTCTATTTTCTTTTCTTTTATTCAGGTACTTAATGGATCTGAACAAGAATTCCACTATTTTTTTGGTACCAAACAACAGAGTATTGAAATGCATTGATCTTACCATCATTTCATACCTTTCTAACATTGTATTCTGTAAAAATTATTTATCAATCACTTGAAAAACTAGTCTTGTTTTTAAGTCTGTTGTTATAAATTTTGGAATACTGTAATCGACGTTATATAATTATAAGATGTACTATTTTTCAGCTGATACTTTTATCTAATAGGTCGCAGTTTTTATTTTTGCAAATTGGAAAGACTAGAATGAATGCATGTTTACATAAAACATGCATTGATCTTACTGTCATTTCATACCTTCCTGGCAGTTGATGATTCTTCTTTTCAAATAGTTGCAGCACGGCAAGTGTAACAACCCGAGATTTCGCAGTGATTTATAATCATTATCAAACGATTAATCTGTTGGTTAATTGCAGCTGGTCGTTTTAAAAATCAAGTTGATATTTGTTTAAAAAAAAAATTTGTTAAGTGTAAATTTGGGTTTTGAATCTAGTTGAATTCTTGTAAACATTTATTAAGAAATTTTTCGGGCTTTGAATGTTGGCCCATGGAAGTTGCACCGTGTTGTCTCGAGTCGTACCCGTTCGTTTCCCCCTTCAATCATTATTCTCAAGCCCTAAACCTAAACGATCGAAGAAAAATATGGTGGCCTCTTTAATTTTCGTTCCTTCGTTCAAGAGAAAATTTTAGGGCTTCGATCTTCGTTCCTCTCTGAAGCGTAGGGCTTTGCGAAGCATCGTCTTACTTCGTTCGAATCAGTGGTTGTTCGAGAGTCGTCTTGCTCGATCGATCCCTAGTTGCTCACTGCCGCTGCTTCTTTTCGTGTCGAGAAAGGTGAGTGATACTTGTCACTCGCATCTAATTCAAACGCTCAAGTGGTTCTTCAGTTTCTTTTCTTCGTATGATTTTGTTGTTGTGTAACTTTACTTTGGTCACTTGAGTTTTCAGCTGTTAAATTGTGGTTTGATATTGTTGATTTCTCTGATGTTTTCCATTTAATCGGGTTTGAATGCTTGATTGACTTTCGGCTTTGAATAGTTAATTGATATTTGCAGCTGGGTTACGGTGTAATTTGAACTGCAAATGACTTTGAAAATTTTTGGTTGGCATCGGCATTAAAGTGAATTTTGTTCTTGCTTTGACTTGATTATCACCTGATTTCGGGTCATGATGTTGGTTATGAGATGATTTTGGGCTTTCAAAGTTGAACTTGCTACTGTGATTTCTTTGGTGACTTTGGTTACCTCAAATATGTGATTTTATCACTGGGCACCTTCTGTCAGTATTCTAATTCGTTGCATTAGTTGTATAACTACCGCATATAAGTATTTATGTGTTAAGCTTGTTACAACTCTTATGCATTCACATGCTCATTTTACCTGTAGTCTTGTGTTTGTGGTGTGTGTCTTGACTCTGCTTACCTTGGTTCGGTCTGTAGTCTTCATTGGCTTTGTGTTTGTATACATATGAACCCTGTTCATAGGTATGCTAAGCAATTTCTTCTTAGTGACTTCGGTCAATTGATTTTATATATGTGATCCCCTGACTTGGAAGTATCTTCGGCCATAAATTTGATATCGCTGACTTTGGGCATTTAACGATTTGTGACTGCAGTTGTCTTTGTTGTTGAATAAAATAAAATAAAATATAAGAATGCCTTAATGATGTTTTGCCTTGATTTATTTGTTTGCCCTGTTACTTCGACCACTGTCCAGTTTTACTTTGTGCATTTGTTTGCACTCGAGTAGCCCGTAGCACACAGTGTTCACGTCATTTCTCTGATGCTGTTTATTTTGCATCTCCATTTTGTATTCGAGTTATTCTATTGCCTTGAGAAATGAGTGCATTCATTCGTGTTGAAGTCATGGTTTTACCATTGACTGTTTCACTGATGTCATTCCGTGGTATATCTCCTTGTAGCTCCATGCTGCCACCCCTGTGTCATTTTTACTTTGAGGCAAATAGTTTATCGAGGTAGTTTCGAGCTCTGCATAGTGCTTATGCATCGAGTCATGTTGTTGTTGAGGTTTTGTGTTATTGAATTTGAACTGTCGGATGCACTGGTCTCTCTCGTCTTTGATTTGTGCACTGACATGAGTTTGAACATTTTTCACACTGTTGTTTCGTGTTGTATCCACTTTATTCATTATTGTTGTGTGCTGTGGTGCCATATCTTTTGTGCCCTCACCTTCATACCGCTGTCATGACTTGATGTTGATTTCTTGTTGCCTCTTGCAGTTTTGTTTTTGCAAGTTTACGACTTGGTTGAAGTTGTTGGTTCAGTTCATACTGAACTTTGACTCGTGTATGCTTCTGATTTGAATGAAACATTTCTATTGTGTCTGCACTCTGTATTCGAGTCTGATTCGTGTAGTCTTGCATTTTGATTATGATTATTGTCACTGTACACCTGTATAGGTCTGAAGCACTTTTGTACAGCCTGGTTGCTTCACCATTGATTAAGTCATGAGAAGGTTTTTACTGTGAACATACTTGTATTCAGATTTGTGGTTGCATATGCACATGTTTTCACTGGCATTTGACTTGTAGTCTGCAGTGTGCATTGCTGCTTGCTGTTCACTGAATTGATTTGAAACTGACTTGACCTTTGCATTTTGTTTGTCTTTTGAGTTCACTTGAGTTGAATCCAACCTGTAGCTTGGGTTTGACCTTGTGTTCGTTTGTGAATTTTAATTGGGTACATTATCACTGTAGTGGCAAGGCAGTGCACGCATGCGTGAACTGCAGCCACACGGTATTGCTTTTATTGATATTTCAATTTCTTTTGATCCTTTGATCTTTTGCGTAATTCCTATGCCGTATTGGCGAGGCAGTACACGTTAGCGTGTACTGCAGCCAATCAGTATTGATGTTTGTAAGCGATATTTCAATTGTTTAAATTGATTTAGTTTCATTTGATCATTTTGTTGCTATCTAATTATCTATCTGATAATTAGATTATGAGTTTCTTATTATTTATTTAAATAATTAGATTTTGTTGTTAATTGCCATTTAGGCAATTCTGATGTTTTCTAAATATATCTTCATTGATATTCTTTTCATTCATCTTTGTTGATATTTTGAATCTGCTGATTTGTTGTTTAACACTATTACGTGTTATATTTACCGTTATCCGATTCTCTTCTAGAAGGGTCGGATAGACGGAATTTACTGTGACAGTCGTCTATTCATATTTAATTATTATTGCTTCTGTGCACTAATAACTGAGTTTGAATTAGACTGACCCGTGTATTATTTTCTTTTGAATATAATACTCGGGTCAGACCGAGTATTTACAGGTTGTTGATATCCTACTTTGAGTTGCTGCTTGAGCTATGAAGTCACTTCATATCTTTCGGAGTAGTCGTCGTCATTTAGAGTAGTTTGTGTATTTGTATAGGATGTTGTATATTCATGTATATTATTCACGATAATGTACTTGTATATGTAACTTACAGAGTCGACAGTTGTAGTTGTATCATATGTATAGTGTCAAATGTATTGTAACTGACATCAGTTATTATATATATATGAGACTTTCTGTTATATCTGTGTTCCGCACTTATTTATCTGTGTTATTATTATATATATTGTCCTAAACTATTATGAACCATCGTAGTTCGTTTTATACCAGAATTGGGTATGTCGATGGGAGTAAACAAATATGAGATGAAAAATAAAAATATATACCACTCCTATCGAGATAACCAATACTAGTGTAAGGCCTAACTACGGATGACCGCTCCTATCCAGCCTTATTCTTCATAATAATAGACAGTATTTCTTTTAATACTCTTTGTTATTGTGAGCATAGAGGTGGGGCGTCACAGTTGGTATCAGAGCTTGGGGTTTATGGACATAATATAAAACATAACTTAGATGGAACATGTGTTACAACTATTAGTCGATGTTTTATATGTGCTTTGAGTCAAAACTAAAGTTTTGAAATTTTGATAATTTTTTTTATAGCTTTATTTAAAAATAAAAGTTGATTTGGGTTTTGATGATTGATTGATTTGTGCTTTGTTTATCAGAGTGCGCAGCGAAAACAGTGTGACTGCTTCGCTGAGTACGATTGATAATTATTTTGATAAAAAAAAATCAAAATATGAAAATGAAATTAATTTCATTATGTTGTTTAACCAGTGGATTTGATTTGTTGAAATTTCTTACTGGTTTTCTTTGATGCTAATCATATATGATTAGATTTCTGCTGTTTTAAAATATCTTCATTGAAGATATATTCGAATGATTTCTTTGTTCATTTTGTAGTGTACGTGCAAAATTCAAGCTGCATGTTACTGCATTAATTTTACGTTGAACCGATGCTTGGTTATGAAACGTATTTTGTTGTCGTTATTCTTATAACGGGCTTTTCACACCAATGCTATAGTTTGAAGCACGGTGTTTTGTTGACATATTTTAATGAATGAAAATTCACTGATATTATATTTTGATGCAAATTATTTTGATGAGATTTTGACATTTAAAAACTACTGTCGCCTTGACTTCAGTAACTGTCAAATTTTAAAGTGGATTTTCAAGCGGCTATCCCGCAATGCTGATTTTGAGATTAGTTTTATGTTGTTTTGAGAAGTACCATTTTCTTGTTGAAATTGCTACTTATGTTGCTGATTTAATCACGTGATTATAAAAAGCGTTTTAAAATAAAAATTGTTTTCAAAATTTTTTAGTTTACGTTTTCAAAAGAATGTGAAAGAGATTTAAATGATTCAGCAAAATCGAGGACTATGAACCCTTTCTTTTACTGATTCACTTAATTCCGGACTTATTTGTTTGAGAAGGTAGATTAATGCTTTTATGAAATAAATGAAATTGTTTTCAGAAGTTTTGCATTTTGCGCTTTCAAAAGAATGAGGAAGCGATTTAAACGTTTCAGCAAAATCGAGGACTATGACCCCTTTCCTTTACTGATTCGCTTAATTCCGGACTTGTCCGTTTGAGAATGTGAAATGTTATTTTTGGAATACACGATTTTGCACTTTCAAGGAAACGATGAAGAGAATTAAACGATTTAGTAAAACATGTGGTTATGGGACATGTGCGTTTGCTATTTTGGTTAATTCCGGACTCGTTAATTGAAACATTTGCTGTTTGATGATTTTGATGATTTTACACATTCAAGGAAACGATGAAGAGAATCAAACGATTTAGTAAAACACGTGGTATGGGACATGTGCGTTTTCTATTTCGGTTAATTCCGGACTCGTTAGGGTCATATGTTGGACCTTCGGGTCAATACCAGTACCGGACCTTCGGGTCATTTGTTGGACCTTCGGGTCATATGTTGGGCGCCAAAATTATGTTGGGTACTTGGTAGGCTTCGGCCATATGTTGATGCACGTGCGGCGTAGCTAAAACTCGCCATCTGATGGGATCGATCCAACCTTTTATGTTGATTTTTTAGAGTATCTTAATTGATCTCTAGATATTTGTTGTTTCCAATTATCTGCAGGTAATTGGATATTTGTTGATATGAGTTCTAATTATCGTTTTTGATAATTAGATATTTGTTGATTTGATTATCGTTTTTGATAATCGAATATATGTTGATTTGATTATCGTTTTTGATAATCGAATATATGTTGATTTGATTATCGTTTTTGATAATCGAATATATGTTGATTTAATTATCATTTTTGATAATCGAATATTTGTGATTTAATTATCATTTTTGATAATTGAATATTTGATTGCTTTGAGATTTAATTATCGCTTGAGATAATTAAATATTTGTTGATTTGAGATTTAATTATCGCTTGAGATAATTAAATATTTGTTGATTTGAGAATTGATTATTGTTTTTGATAATCAAATATTTGTTGATATGAGTTCTAACTATCGTTTTTGATAATTAGATATTTGTTGATTTGCTTATCGTTTTTGATAATCGAATATATGTTGAT
Source organism: Allium cepa (assembly GCA_030765085.1). NCBI lineage: Eukaryota > Viridiplantae > Streptophyta > Magnoliopsida > Asparagales > Amaryllidaceae > Allium > Allium cepa. The sequence goes on along the minus strand of CM060937.1, from coordinate 756,800,499 downwards.
TTGATTATCGTTTTTGATAATCGAATATATGTTGATTTGATTATCGTTTTTGATAATCGAATAACTGTTGATTCGAGATTTGATTATCGTTTTTGATAATCGAATATATGTTGATTTGATTATCGTTTTTGATAATCGAATATATGTTGATTTGATTATCATTTTTGATAATCGAATATATGTTGATTTGATTATCGTTTTTGATAATCGAATATATGTTGATTTGATCATCGTTTTTGATAATCGAATATTTGTGATTTAATTATCATTTTTGATAATTGAATATTTGATTGCTTTGAGATTTAATTATCGCTTGAGATAATTAAATATTTGTTGATTTGAGATTTAATTATCGCTTGAGATAATTAAATATTTGTTGATTTGAGATTTAATTATCGCTTGAGATAATTAAATACTTGTTGATATGAGTTTTGATTATCGTTTTTGATAATCGAATATTTGTTACTTCTGATTATCGCTTGTGATAATTAGATATTTAAGATTTGATTATCGCTTGTGATAATTGAATAATTGTTGATTTGAAATTTTATTATCGCCTTTGATAATTAAATATTTGTCGATTTGAGATTTCTAATTATCGTTTTTGATAATTAGGCCTCGTTGCTTTCTGACTATCTATTGATAGTTAGATTTTGTTGAGAATTTGTGAATTTCTTTTATGAAATTAAAAGATTTCTTAGATGTTTGAATTCTCTGCCTTCATTTTGCTAACTTAACCGGTTTATGTTAGAAAAATAAACTGTTAACGACGACCTTAATTATGAAAATTGCGGGGACGCAATTTTTATAAGGAGGGGAGTCTGCAACAACCCGAGATTTCGCAGTGATTTATAATCATTATCAAACGATTAATCTGTTGGTTAATTGCAGTTGGTCATTTTAAAAATCAAGTTGATATTTGTTTAAAAAAAAAATTTGTTAAGTGTAAATTTGGGTTTTGAATCTAGTTGAATTCTTGTAAACATTTATTAAGAAATTTTTCGGGCTTTGAATGTTGGCCCATGGAAGTTGCACCGTGTTGTCTCGAGTCATACCCGTTCGTTTCCCCCTTCAATCATTATTCTCAAGCCCTAAACCTAAACGATCGAAAAAAAAATGGCGGCCTCTTTAATTTTCGTTCCTTCGTTCAAGAGAAAATTTTAGGGCTTCGATCTTCGTTCCTCTCTGAAGCGTAGGGCTTTGCAAAGCGTCGTCTTACTTCGTTCGAATCAGTGGTTGTTCGAGAGTCGTCTTGCTCGATCGATCCCTCGTTGCTCACTGCCGCTGCTTCTTTTCGTGTCGAGAAAGGTGAGTGATACTTGTCACTCGCATCTAATTCGAACGCTCAAGTGGTTCTTCGGTTTCTTTTCTTCGTATGATTTTGTTGTTGTGTAACTTTACTTTGGTCACTTGAGTTTTCAGCTGTTAAATTGTGGTTTGATATTGTTGATTTCTCTGATGTTTTCCATTTAATCGGGTTTGAATGCTTGATTGACTTTCGGCTTTGAATAGTTAATTGATATTTGCAGCTGGGTTACGGTGTAATTTGAACTGCAAATGACTTTGAAAATTTTTGGTTGGCATCGGCATTAAAGTGAATTTTGTTCTTGCTTTGACTTGATTATCACCTGATTTCGGGTCATGATGTTGGTTATGAGATGATTTTGGGCTTTCAAAGTTGAACTTGCTACTGTGATTTCTTTGGTGACTTTGGTTACCTCAAATATGTGATTTTATCACTGGGCACCTTCTGTCAGTATTCTAATTCGTTGCATTAGTTGTATAACTACCGCATATAAGTATTTATGTGTTAAGCTTGTTACAACTCTTATGCATTCACATGCTCATTTTACCTGTAGTCTTGTGTTTGTGGTGTGTGTCTTGACTCTGCTTACCTTGGTTCGGTCTGTAGTCTTCATTGGCTTTGTGTTTGTATACATATGAACCCTGTTCATAGGTATGCTAAGCAATTTCTTCTTAGTGACTTCGGTCAATTGATTTTATATATGTGATCCCCTGACTTGGAAGTATCTTCGGCCATAAATTTGATATCGCTGACTTTGGGCATTTAACGATTTGTGACTGCAGTTGTCTTTGTTGTTGAATAAAATAAAATAAAATATAAGAATGCCTTAATGATGTTTTGCCTTGATTTATTTGTTTGCTCTGTTACTTCGACCACTGTCCAGTTTTACTTTGTGCATTTGTTTGCACTCGAGTAGCCCGTAGCACACAGTGTTCACGTCATTTCTCTGATGCTGTTTATTTTGCATCTCTATTTTGTATTCGAGTTATTCTATTGCCTTGAGAAATGAGTGCATTCATTCGTGTTGAAGTCATGGTTTTACCATTGACTGTTTCACTGATGTCATTCCGTGGTATATCTCCTTGTAGCTCCATGCTGCCACCCCTGTGTCATTTTTACTTTGAGGCAAATAGTTTATCGAGGTAGTTTCGAGCTCTGCATAGTGCTTATGCATCGAGTCATGTTGTTGTTGAGGTTTTGTGTTATTGAATTTGAACTGTCGGATGCACTGGTCTCTCTCGTCTTTGATTTGTGCACTGACATGAGTTTGAACATTTTTCACACTGTTGTTTCGTGTTGTATCCACTTTATTCATTATTGTTGTGTGCTGTGGTGCCATATCTTTTGTGCCCTCACCTTCATACCGCTGTCATGACTTGATGTTGATTTCTTGTTGCCTCTTGCAGTTTTGTTTTTGCAAGTTTACGACTTGGTTGAAGTTGTTGGTTCAGTTCATACTGAACTTTGACTCGTGTATGCTTCTGATTTGAATGAAACATTTCTATTGTGTCTGCACTCTGTATTCGAGTCTGATTCGTGTAGTCTTGCATTTTGATTATGATTATTGTCACTGTACACCTGTATAGGTCTGAAGCACTTTTGTACAGCCTGGTTGCTTCACCATTGATTAAGTCATGAGAAGGTTTTTACTGTGAACATACTTGTATTCAGATTTGTGGTTGCATATGCACATGTTTTCACTGGCATTTGACTTGTAGTCTGCAGTGTGCATTGCTGCTTGCTGTTCACTGAATTGATTTGAAACTGACTTGACCTTTGCATTTTGTTTGTCTTTTGAGTTCACTTGAGTTGAATCCAACCTGTAGCTTGGGTTTGACCTTGTGTTCGTTTGTGAATTTTAATTGGGTACATTATCACTGTAGTGGCAAGGCAGTGCACGCATGCGTGAACTGCAGCCACACGGTATTGCTTTTATTGATATTTCAATTTCTTTTGATCCTTTGATCTTTTGCGTAATTCCTATGCCGTATTGGCGAGGCAGTACACGTTAGCGTGTACTGCAGCCAATCAGTATTGATGTTTGTAAGCGATATTTCAATTGTTTAAATTGATTTAGTTTCATTTGATCATTTTGTTGCTATCTAATTATCTATCTGATAATTAGATTATGAGTTTCTTATTATTTATTTAAATAATTAGATTTTGTTGTTAATTGCCATTTAGGCAATTCTGATGTTTTCTAAATATATCTTCATTGATATTCTTTTCATTCATCTTTGTTGATATTTTGAATCTGCTGATTTGTTGTTTAACACTATTACGTGTTATATTTACCGTTATCCGATTCTCTTCTAGAAGGGTCGGATAGACGGAATTTACTGTGACAGTCGTCTATTCATATTTAATTATTATTGCTTCTGTGCACTAATAACTGAGTTTGAATTAGACTGACCCGTGTATTATTTTCTTTTGAATATAATACTCGGGTCAGACCGAGTATTTACAGGTTGTTGATATCCTACTTTGAGTTGCTGCTTGAGCTATGAAGTCACTTCATATCTTTCGGAGTAGTCGTCGTCATTTAGAGTAGTTTGTGTATTTGTATAGGATGTTGTATATTCATGTATATTATTCACGATAATGTACTTGTATATGTAACTTACAGAGTCGACAGTTGTAGTTGTATCATATGTATAGTGTCAAATGTATTGTAACTGACATCAGTTATTATATATATATATGAGACTTTCTGTTATATCTGTGTTCCGCACTTATTTATCTGTGTTATTATTATATATATTGTCCTAAACTATTATGAACCATCGTAGTTCGTTTTATACCAGAATTGGGTATGTCGATGGGAGTAAACAAATATGAGATGAAAAATAAAAATATATACCACTCCTATCGAGATAACCAATACTAGTGTAAGGCCTAACTACGGATGACCGCTCCTATCCAGCCTTATTCTTCATAATAATAGACAGTATTTCTTTTAATACTCTTTGTTATTGTGAGCATAGAGGTGGGGCGTCACAGCAAGCCAACAAGAACTTTCTGTTAAAGGTGAGGTTTAGAGTACTATTTTATATGGATTATTATAGTCGAGCTTATTTCTGTCAATCTATATTTTTCACTTATCTGTAGGAAATTGGTCTATGCGGCTCTTCGATAGCTTTAGCATTTAAATCTTGGTGAAAGCCTGCTTTTACATTTAGCATTACAGGTATGCATGTTCATTAGCTTACATATCATAACTAATATGAAACAAAGTGCAGCTTATTATAGTGATTACAGGCATGCATGTATGTAATTCTCAGTTAATAGGGATGTTATACACCAATTTTAACATGAAATACGAAGCCAAAATTTATCTGCAAAACGTCTGATATATTTTGATTTGATTGCAGCATGCCAAGGGGTCAGGAAATGTTTCTTGCTATAGCGGATATTGAAGGATGGGGATACTCCAATTCTGATGTTCGTGCATACATTGCAGCTCTTGAGATCATGCAAGCAATTAACTTCCTCATAATTTAATTTTCTTATAAATACGTCTACAGTTATATCCATTCTTTTATCAACTAGATACATAATATTGTCAATAATTGCAGAATTATTATCCAGAAAGACTAGGAAAGGTGTTTTTCATACACATACCTTATCTTTTCATGAAAGCTTGGAAAATTGTAAATAATTTTCAAAAAATTAACTAAGTTTTATAGTATATTAAATTAATATGTAAATATTAATACAATTTTATAACTTTATATATATTTATGAAAATTAACTAAGTATAAAAATTTAACTAGGATAACTAAGTTATATAAAAAATAATTAAAATTAAAAAATTAATTAATTTACAAAAATTAACTACTTTATCAAGTTTTATACAAATTTAACTAGATTAACTAAAAATTTATAAAAATTAACCAATTCTTATAAAATTTAACTATTTATAAACATTAACTAAAATTATTTAACCAATTTATAAACTAAGTCTTATAAATATTCAACTAAGTTATTAAGTGAGTTTAATAAAAATATGAAGGATATAAAAATTAACCAAGTTATATAAAAATTAACTAAGTTAATTGAGTTTATAAAAATAATAAAAAATTAATTTTTTAATCAAATTAACCAAATTTTATAAAAATTAACTATATTTAGAAGAATAATATAATATAATATAACAAAAACAGTAGTAAAATAATATAATAATATTAATATAGTAATAACAACAACAACAAATTAACTAAGTTTAAAATAAGTAACAAAGTTAATTAAGTTTTATAATAATTAAAAAAGCCAACTGTTTTTTAAAATTAAATAAGTTTATAAAATTTAATTAAGTTTTATAATAATATACATGCAATCGTTGAATAAAGTATTTTAAACAAAATTTACATCCATTTCAGGAAGCGAATATCAGGCTCAGGTCCTTAATAACTTGCAAAATGCACAAAAACCCTAGTAAAAAAATGTAAATTAGGTTCCTAGAGTTATAGTTACTAAGTAATTGCATATAGTTATGCAATTATTCACTGAATAATTGCAGACATTTATGCAATTATATCCAAATGTTGCATAAATTTATGCAATTTTTTCTGTGAATAATTGCAGAAATTTCCGCAATTTTTTTGGTGAATAATTGCGGAATTTTCCGCAAATTTTTGGAAAATTTGCGGAAATTTTCGCAATTTTTTGGTGAATAATTGTAGAACTTTCCGCAATTTTTTCATTTCCGTAATTTTTAGTGAATAATTGTGGATATGTATGAATTTTTTTGATATAATTGCATAAATATCTGCAATTATTCACTGAATAATTGCATAAATGTATGCCATTGTTCGGTGACTTAATTCTACAAACCTAATTTACAAAAAAAATTACTGGGGTTTTTGTGCATTTTGAAACTTATTAGGGACCTGTGCCAAACTGTCCCTTTTAGGAAATTCTGTATGTTATTGATATCGTTTCCATATGATTATGCTAATCATCCAAATTTTATAAAATTAACTAGTTTATATAAATCGATTTAATTTTATAAAAATAACTAAGTTAATCAAGTTTTATATAAATTAATTAAGTTCCATATAAATTAATTAAATTTATATAATTTAATTTCACACGTATGTATGTATAGTTATAATTGCTAATTGTTGTAGGTAATTTACCCATATGTGGTGCATACAAATGGTAACATGATGTTGTATATTAGCGATTTGAAGTTCTTTTGAGGTAACAACTTCTTTGATTTGCACATTTAATCGTCATGCATAGTGAGATCTTTTATCACTTGTATTACTTACACTTCTAATGTAATGTTCATTAAATATTACGATATGTTATGCATTATTCTAAGTGAACATTAAATGGTTGGTTATTTTTCGTTTAATGTGATATATATGATTGTGTGAAATGATACATTGTTTATGTAAATTTGTCGAATATAATGTGATAACGGATATGTACATATTGCAATAATGATTCTTAAAAAACTATTAAGAACGACATTAATAAGACTTTTTATAGCATGCACAAAATGCTATTAAAAGTGCTTTTCTAGCGTTTCTTCTGTTGCAATAATAGGTCACTGGTTTATTACCACATGTTGATTTACAGTGTTTATAAAAACCTGTAAAAGCCTTTTGTAGCATAATAAGAACGTCATCGCAAAGATTTTTTTATAACATGTTCAAAACGCTATAAAAACATGTTTTTTATTGCGTTTCTTTTGTTGCAATAACAGTGGTTTATTACAACAAGTTGGTTTACAGCGTTTATAAAAACGCTGTAAAAGAATTTTATAGCATTTTTTAAATGCTATTAAAGGGTCTTTTTGTTGTAGTTTTAAATTGCATGGGATGCCTATATTTAATGTAAGTGACAGGGATGTCTTGTTTACAAGTAATGTTTGGATGAAAATCTTTAAATTACAAGGCAGTAGTTTGAAATATAGCTCAGCATACCACCCACAAAGTGATGGGCAAACTGAGATGGTTAATAAAATTTTAGAAGGCTATTTAAGATGTTTTGTTTGCCACAAACCTCAAGAATGGTCGAGGAGGTTAACTTTAGCTGAGTATTGGTTTAACACCACTTGGAAATCCCCACTAACACCACACCATTTGTAACATCACGTAACTTCTGTAATTATTTTAAATGAAGTTTGAAATTAAACTTTGAATTTAACTATTTAAATTTGATAAATTTGTAAAATTTAATGTATAATTTTGAGTCGTAATGTGAAATATTTTTCCAAATTTAATAAAATGAAGAAATTTTCTTAAAAAACAAATTTTGGTCAAAATTTGACTTTTTGTGAAAAATTTTAATTTTTAATTTTTTAAATTTTATTCCTTTTTTATGAAAGTGGATTTAAATTCTAACTTTTCTCTGTTTTTCATTTCATAAAATTTTGATTTTTACTCCTCCAAACTTGTTGTTTTCAGCATAGTACACGTAGTTATTTCCCTACAACATCTATTTTATTTTTATTTGCTTGGGCATAGACCATTTGGGCTAGAAAACCTTTAGTTAGATGAGAAGCCTATATATACATCTCCTAGGGTTTTGTTAGCCTCCACCTTCATTCATTTGTGCCTCCACAGAAAAAGTGTAAGTCTTCTTCTTCTTCATCTTCTTTCTCCAAACGCTAGACTTCTTCCTCTTCTTCCTTCACAAATTTTCCCCTCCTTCTCCACAAATTTCGGCCACACCACCTCCTCTTCCTTTAACCCCAAAGCCCTAGCCTAAAAACCTACCACTCCTCTCTCCTTTTCCCCTCCTCCTCTCCAAGAATTTCGGGCTCTACCTCCTCTCTTCCCACCACAAATTCTCATGGCCGAACCACCACAACCCTTCCCCTTGCCTTGCCTTGGCCATGACCCTCTCCTCCATCACCAAAACCCCTAGGCCGAGCCTCCGTCACCAAACCCTAAGCTTAGGTCAAACCCCCTTTAATAAAACCCTAGCCTATCCCTAAACCAAGCTAGGGCCGAACCCATCTCTACCAAAAACCAAATCATGGCCGAGCATAGCATAGTCCAAACCCACCCAAAACTTGTCTAAACCAATCCTATGCAAACCCTAGACATGCCTCTTATGCATTCTACATATATATATATATATATATATATATATATATATATATAATTTTCTATCTTAATTTTCTATTTTTTATGTGAATTATTTGTTTACATATGGAATTTATTTTTATTTTTAAAGCGTCGGATTTGGATTCTCCCCTCACTCAAACTGGTCCATAGTTTGTTGATTTTTGTGTCGCGGTTTGAATCAGTTTTTCCAACCTAAGAAAGGCGAGTAATCGCTCTTGACATACGTACTTATTGATTTGGTGAATTGATGACAATTGAGTTGTGAGAATATGTATATACAAGTTAGACATTTCACCCATGTTTATATCATGTTATTTCATATGTTTATTTCATATTATTTCATATGTTTATTTCATGTTATTTCATATGTTTATTTCATATTATGTCATATGTTTATTTCATGTTATCTCATATGTTTATTTCATGTTAGTTCATATGTTTATTTCATGTTATTTCATATATTTATTTCATATTATTTCACATGTTTATTTCATGTTATTTCGTATCATATTATACTTGTTGTGATTATATGCCATGATATGTTGAATATTATTATGTAATTTATTATTCTGTTCTCACACTACAAGTTCCTTCACTATGGGTTGAAACGATACGTACCCGAATGATCTTTAGAATAAGGAAAATTGTTATGGGCTGAAATGATAGGCTTGAACAATTTTATTTTACTTAGGATTGCGGGTTCGAAATGATATAAAATCCAAAAAATTAATAAATTGCGGATTGAAATGATATATGTCTGTATTTACTTGACTCTAGGGTAGAGAATTTTATATAGACTCCGTGGTTGATTTAAAATGGTTTTTCTAAAAATAAGTAAGTATTTTGGATTTTATATATGAATCTCAACTAAAATTTAATGTAATAATTTCTGTAAATTTGTTTATATGTGTTAAAAAATTTCTAAGAAATAAATAGTTGGAAATGTAAATTTTGGAATTTAATTTACAGTATGAAGGTTAATTGAAATTTAATAATCTGATTTGACTTAATAACGTTATTTTATCCTAACCGATAAATTGTAAGTTTTAATTTATGTAATAGTAATCAAAATGGAAATGTTTTGTGAAAAGAAATGTAAGTTAAAACGTACATTTGACATGTAAGTTTTAACTAATGAACATGGGAATTTGGGAAATAAAAATAATAAATGATGCTTACTAAAAGGAAATAAAAATGTAAGTTAATAATGTATTTTACTAAAAATAAGAAATTTGAACTTTAAAATGGATATTATTGCGATGAATTGTGTTTAACAAAAATTACGGTTTATTTAATATCCAAATTAACAATTGAGCGCAGTAAAAAGATAAAAATATTTACGAAAATGTTGTAAGTATATAATAATTTGATTGCAATATTTCTATAGGAAAAGTATTACATTGCTAAAATGTTATAATATCTTAAGGTTACATTTCAAAGATGCTACCATTTCTTAAGTATTACTTTTCCAAAATGTTATGATGACTTATGGTGATGATTTAGAAATGCTGCCATTTCTAAATTGTAATGTTTTCGAAGTGCTGTAATTGTAATAGCTACAATTTAAATTGCTACTATTGCTAAAATATTATGAGTCTAAAGTGTTATATTTAAACGTATAAATTTGTAAATGTTACGACTTTGGAAGAATGAATATTATATTAAAAGAATAAAGCATTTGAAATTTATATAACCACGGGGTTATAATAACCATTGGTTGTTAAAGTGGTTTTGATTCCACATACTCTCTGTCGATATCGAAAACCACTTTAACAACTGTGTACGCGGTGGAGATTCCAGAATGAAGTAGGATGGTGGCGACGATCCTAAAGGTATATTTACGGGGACCTAACTCCCGTGAGTTAGCATAAGGTGGCTAAAACAGGAGCAATTGACGGGCTAATGAGGTAGCTCCTCTGATCGGACACACTTCATCGTTAGCCATTCTATTACTTTGTGATTGATTTGGTGCGCACGTTTGATTTGGGAGTGTGGATCGATTTGGACGGTAGTTGTGGCTATGTGTTACCAACAGTCCGGAAGTGTAATTGGTATATCTACCCTGGCATTGCCTAGCTGTGCCGTGTTACCTACCCTAGCGCTCCTTCTACGAGTTTGGTTTGTACCATACCTATGGAGTGCCCTCTGATGTCACACGGTACAGGTGGGATTACGGCACTGTATAGACTATGGGAATATATAAAATGTGTTAAAGTGGAAAATGTAAAGCATTAATGCTACTTTAATAGTTTACATTACTTTAGACATTATGATAATAGCGTATTACTACATAGTAGATAGTTTAACGGATCTTTAGAGGATGGGCGATCCCAATCATCTTTTAAGTTACTGATACATTTCTTTTACAGTTCACTTAAGTTAATTTACATTTTATAAGTATGTATGTCCTGATTTGTGTTTTGTGTTTTGCTTTACGCTCGGGTCAGCCTGAGTTTTCACAACTTTGGTTTCATCCTCTTGGGAGCTAGAGATCCATATAAACCTAGCAGTCTACTTGATAATTTATTCCAATTGTTTTCCACCCAGCTTTTGTTTTGTATTGAAGAACTTATGTACTTAGAATTTCCAAGTGTATTTATTTCCAGACATTGATACTATGCATTAGTTTTGTGATTATGTATTTAGGAGTTTCATGAACTCCTATGTTTATTTTTTATTTCCGCTACGAGATATTCTGATATTCTGTGTCTGTGATTCTATTATTGATTTTATTTGCCCCAACTTTTATTAACAATCTGTTGTTTTGAATTATTCAAGTCTAACATGTGAGGTTTATTGTCGATTTGAATGGTCCAAAATGATGGGGTGTTAGAATTGGTATCAGAGCAAGGTTTTAGGCAAACCTTAGCCTAAGGGGCAAAAACTTATTAGAGATAGGGTAGAAAAACCCTAAAATGAGTAAAATCGATCTTAGAATCATTCTTTGTGAGCGAATGTATTTTTTTAAGTATAAAATGATTTTAAATTGATTTTTAAAAGATTATTTTTGGATATAAAAATTTTCTTGTTTAAAATCAATTTTTCCTTTGGACTTTCCTTCCTTTCGAATCTACCTTGTTTGATAGAATTTTTTATGATTAGGATTTCCGGTCTAGTTGGATCTTTTCTTCTATCTTTTCCTTTATCTTTGTCCTAAAAATTCATTCCTGAATTTCCAGGATGAATCGTAGGCATGCAAGAGGTCAGGGTCGTGGTGTTGCCCCAGTTCCAGCACCAGTTGCACGTACTAAATTTACCACCCTATGTAAGGAGTTCACCCAGCTAGGAGGCACTAAGTTTTCAGGATCATAGACCATCATTGAGGCTCAGCAGTGGTTGAGAGGCTTGGAAAGGATTTTTGCTGGTTTGGAGATCACCGACGCTCAGAAGCGCCAGTTAGCAGCATGGCAGTTGAAGGGGGCAGCATTGGATTGGTGGGAATCTGTTGTAGCCAACACTGTTGAGGCGGATATTTCTTGGGATCAGTTTAGGTAATGTCTTAAGTTTGCCCTTTTGAATTTAGTTTAGGTTATCCCTTTGGAATCTTTCCTAAGTTTGGATATATTGTTTAGGGTGGCTTTTGTGACAAAGTGGATGCCGGAGGCTGGGAAGTCTCAGCTATGCAGGGAGTTTATGGACCTTAAGCAGGGGGATATGTCATTTGCTGAGTATGAGAGGAAGTTTGACGAACTTTCAAAATTTGTTCATAGCTTGATAGATACCCCTCTTAAGAAGAATGAGAAATTCATAGCTGGAGCTCGCCCCAAGTTTTATGACTGTCTGATTGCTCATGTGCACAGCCTTTTTGCTGCATTGATGGATATGGCCATTAGGTATGAGAACCAAGCTTCTAAGGAATCAGCTGTTGCTCGTGCACCTTCATCTCAGCCTTCTTCTGGCGGTCCTAAGAAGAGGAAGTCTAATTTTCATCGTCAGAAACAGACTTGGCTTAAAAACCCCGGTTTAGGTTCTTCTTCTTCTTCCCGTAAGCAACCTATTGATCTTTCTTCCACACGTGCTTCAGATGTGACCAGAAAAGGGAACTAGGCCAATAGTTGTCCTAATTTAGTCGGAGCTGTTGTTCCTCCAGTTCAGGTGACTAGGTATGATCTATGCCATATTTGCTTGCAACCTGGCCACTTCAAGCAGGATTTTCCTACTCGGAAGAAGGGCAAGCCATCTGGTGTTTTTGCAATTACTTCATCTACTCCACCCGCTCCTAGTGATACCCAACGTACCCTCCGAAGCACCTTTACCTTGTTTAATCTCCATATTCGTGTTATATTCGACACTGGAGCTTCGCATAGTTTCATTTATGTGGACCTTTGTGATAAGTTTGAGCATATCCTTTCACCCAATTATGCAACTGTACCTTTATGTGTTATTCATCCTATTGGTGGTCTAGCAAACCTTAGTAGGATTTGTAACAATGTGAAACTCTTCCATTCTAGCCATTGCTTTTCTGGTGATTTCTATGTTCTTGGATTCGATGCTTTTGATCTACTGCTAGGAGGAGATTGGATGAAGACGCATGAAGTTGTTATCTCTTGTAAAACCCAGACTGTTTCTCTTGTTGATGGTTTTGGAAATCCTTTGATGATTCAGTGCCGTATGCCTCAGGAGTATGCAGGCAGTTTTTTCTATTCTCTTGATTCTTCCCCTAGTGATTATGATTCTACCTCTATTGTCAAACTCTATTCCGACGTATTTGGTAAAGTCACTTCTTTATCTCCTAAACGGGAAATTGAATTTTGTATTGATCTCATTCCTGGAGCTCGACCTGTAGTTCTTCCTCCCAAAAGGATGGCACCCTGTGCGAAGGTTGAGTTGAGGAAGCAAATCGAAGACTTGTTCTCCAAAGGTTTGATCAGACCCATTCATTTCGAATGGGGAGCAGCAGTGGTTTTTGTCACCAAATCTGATGGATCTTTGAGGATGTGTGTTGGTTATAGGGAGCTGAACAAGCTTACTATAAAAAAAGATATCCTATGCCTCGCACTAATGATATGTTCGATCAGCTTTATGGTGCTACTATATTCTCTCAGCTTGATCATGCCACTGGTTTCCACCAGCTCAGAATTGCCAAGGAAAGTATTCCCAAAATTGCTTTTCGTTCTGAGGATGGTTTCTTTGAATGGTTAGTTATGCCTTTTGGTTTGATAATGCTCCAGCTTTCTTTGTCGACCTTATGAACCGGGTTTTTCGTGATGTTCTTAATAATTTGTTGTAGTCTTCGTCGATGATATCCTTTTTTCTTTAAGTCAGAGGAGGAGCATGAATCTCATTTGAGCTTTGTTCTAAGGACTCTCAGAAGTCATCAGTTGAAAGGCAAATTCTCGAAATGCCATTTCGGCAAAGATGAAGTCTGATTTCTTGGACATATTGTTTCTGGTGATGGAGTTTCTGTTGATCCAGTTAAGATCGCTGTGATTAATGTAAGCCTATCTTCTATTCTTTACTTTGTAACATTAGTTGTTCTATCTCCTCCTCGGTTCTTATTTTCCATATTCTATTTTAGGATTGGGAAACTCCTAGTACTCCATCTGATATCCGTAGTTTTTTGGGTCTTGCCGATTATTATCGGAGATTCATTGAGAATTTTTCTCGGATTGCTGCACCTCTCACCGCTCTAACTCGAAAGAATGCTAAGTTTAGATGGAATGATAAGTGAAGCTGCATTCTATGAGTTGAAGCGTAAGCTTACTTTCGCACCAGTTCTTACCGTTCCAAATGGAAATGAGAGATAACGGTATAAACTGATGCCAGTCGTGAAGGTTTGGGAGCCGTTCTGATGCAGGACGGGAAAGTTATCGCTTATGCCAGTCGACAGTTGAAGACCCATGAAGCCAATTATGCAGCCCATGATTTGGAATTGCTTGCCGTAGTCTTTGCTTTGAAGCTTTGGAAACATCACTTATTGGGAACTAAGTTTGAGCTCTTTGTGGATCATAAGTTTTTGGAATATATTTTCACCCAGAAGGACTTGAATCTAAGACAAGTTAGGTGGCTTGAGTTTCTAGCTTCTTACGACCTCGATATCAACTATACCCTAAGGAAAGCTAATGTTGTAGCTGATGCTTTGAGTAGGAAGAAGGTGATGTTATGTCAGCTTGTTGTCTCTTCTACTCTTATGGATTGTATTATTGCTAAGCAAGATGAGGATAGGATGATTAGGCTTATTAAGGAGAATGTCCGTAATAGAGTTGGTGGTAGTAGCCTAGATGGAAGTGGAGCTCAAATTGATAATAAAGGGATTTTAAGGATTAATAATCGAATTTGTGTCCCGAATGTCGATGGATTGAGGCAAGAGTTACTTCGGGAAAATCATCGGTCCAGACTTTCTATTCATCCAGGGGTGACGAAGATGTATCAGGATATGAAGAAGCTGTATTGTTGGAGTTGTATGAAGCGTGATATCTCCCTCTTTGTTAGTAGGTGTGCGACTTGTCAACAGGTTAAGGCTGATCATTAGAAAGCTGTTCGATTATTGCAACCCCTTGAGATTCCCAATTGGAAATGGGAACAAGTTTCTATGCACTTTATTGATAGATTACCAAGAAGTAGGAGAGGTAATGAAAGTATTTGGGTCATTGTGGATAGATTGACCAAGTCAGCTCATTTCATTCAGGTTAGATCTAACCGTTCCGCTTCTAGTTTGGCTGAGACTTATATGAGAGAGATTTTCGTCTTCATGGTGTTCATGTTAGTATTGTCTGTGATAGATATCCCATCTTTACCAGTCAGTTTTGGAAAGTTTTTCAGGAATCTTTAGGTACTCGTTTGAATCTGAGCACTGCTTACCATCCGCAGACCGATGGTCAAACAGAAAGAGTGGATCAGATTCGGGAAGATCTTCTTCATGCATGTGTCCTTGATTATGAAGGATCTTGGAAAGATCATCTCCATCTCGTTGAGTTCACCTATAACAATAGTTATTAGGTATAATCTCAATTATCTATTTAAGGTTGTCTTAAACATTTATCTATCTTATTCCGTCTTTTCAATTCAGGCTAGTATCGAAATCGCTCATTTTGCTGCTCATTGTGGACGCCCTTGCAGACCTCTATCTTGCTGGATTGAATTCAGTAATCATTTGGTTCTTGGTCCGGATATGATTCTAGAAGCATCTGAGAAGGTTGAGGAGATTAGGAGGAAGATGAAGATTGCTCAGGATAGACAGAAGAAGTATGCTGACAGGCGAGGAGAAGTTTGGAGTTTTCTATTGGTGATCATGTTTTCCTTAAGGTCTCTCCATTAAGAAATGTGATTCATTTTGGTCAGAAAGGGAATCTCGCTCCTAGGTTTATTAGTCCTTTTCGCATCCTAGAGGGAGTTGGTCCTTTAGCTTATCGCTTGGATTTGCCCGAAAATTTTTCTGGAGTACATAATGTGTTTCATGTTTCACATCTTCGTCGATACCTTCATGATCCATCTTTGGTTATCCAGCCATCTGCTCTCAAGAGTTTGGATGTTGAGCTAAATCTTACTATCGAGAGGAAGTAATTTCGTATTATCGATAGAGGTACGAAGCAGCTTCGAAGAAAATTTGTCAATCTAGTCAAACTGCAATGGAGCACTGATGATCGGGACTGTACTTGGGAAACGGAAGAGAGCATTCGTGCTTCGAATCCGGATTTTTTTGTTCCAGGTACTATTCGTTATCCTACCTTATCCTTCTTTGTTTTCTGTGTCTCGTTCCTTTTCGAGGACGAAAAGTTTTGAGTGGGGGAGAGTGTAACATCCCGTAATTTCTGTAATTATTTTAAATAAAGTTTGAATTTAAACTTTGAATTTGACTATTTAAATTTGATAAATTTGGAAAATTTAATGTATAATTTTGTGTGATGTGAATTTTTTTTCCAAATTTAATAAAATGAAGAAATTTTCTTAAAATACAAATTTTGGTCAACTTTGGTCAAAATTTGACTTTTTGTGAAAATTTTTAAATTTTGAATTTTTAAATTTTATTCTTTTTTATGAAAGTGGATTTAAATTCTAACTTTTTTTTTCGTAAAATATTGATTTTTACTTCTCCAAACTTGTTGTTTTCAGCATAGTACACACAGTTATTTCCCTACAACTTCTATTTTATTTTTATTTTTATTTGCTTGGACTTTGACCATTTAGGCTAGAAAACCTTTAGTTAGATGGAAGCCTATATACACATCTCCTAGGGTTTTGTTAGCCTCCACCTTCATTCATTTGTGCCTCCACAGAAAAAGTGTAAGTCTTCTTCTCCTTCATCTTCTTTCTCCAAACCCTAGACTTCTTCCTCTTCTTCCTTCACAAATTTTCCCCTCCTTCTCCATAAATTTCGGCCACACCACCTCCTCTTCCTTTGACCCCAAAGCCCTAGCCTAAAAACCCTACCACTCCTCTCTCCTTTTCCCCTCCTCCTCTCCATAAATTTCGGCCTCTGCCTCTTCTCTTCCCACCACAAATTCTCGTGGCCGAACCACCACAACCCTTCCATTTGCCTTGGCCATGACCCTCTCCTCCGTCACCAAAACCCCTAAGCCGAGCCTCCATCACCAAACCCTAACCCTAGGCCGAACTCCCTTCACCAAACCCTAGCCTAACCATAAACCTAGTTAGGACCGAACCCATCTTGTAACGACCCGTAAATTTTAGTGGTTTTATTTATTTAATTTATTGAATTTTGTGAAATTATAAATAATAAAATTTTGAAATATAAACTTGATATTTGGAATACGTCTGTTTAAACATAGCAAATGGTAAATTTTCATAAGATAATATGGAAATTTATTTCCAGTGTAATTTTTATTTCAATTTATATCGGTTAATATTTGATGATAATTAAATGTTTTCCAAACCCGAATATTTTTCAATAGAAAAATTGTAAATCATCTTCTGAGCAAGACATCATATTTCGTTTCTCCAAATTTTGGCTGTTATTGCTCCGTCAACCTTATTTTCAGTGAAATAGCAGCACTTTCGTACCGATATCAATTTTTGATAGAATGGTCGTACCACTGATATCTGTATACCATTTTGATCATCTCATCATGCTGATCTCTGTGGTATATTCAGTTCTGTATTTTGAAGTCTGGTATGCTACGGAAGCAGTGCAACGATTTCCGTATCGATTCTGTATTTGAGTTCTGGGCTTTCTGTATCTATAAGTTGTCCATTGGGTAATGCCAATAGCCATTAACTATTGGTATTCCAGATTTCAACAGTCATGACCTTTGGTTTTAATTGGTTTCAAAATTTGTTTTGTTTTGTTTCTTTGTCGTTATGAACGAAGTTTTGTTTTCATATTTAGTCTTCACTTTGGCATAAAAAAAGAGGAAATGGAATTTAGACGGTTCGTATGTATTTGCTGTTGAATGTTGCTAGTTCCTCTTTCCATTGAAAACCCATCTCCTCCTCTCTGTCGGAGTCCTCTCCCTTCCAACTGCTCAGACCTGCTTTTACCTCTCTACACCCGAAGCCATAACAACCGCTCTCAGCTTGACTATCTCTAGCAACTCCTCCCTCCACATCTTGCTCGTCCACCAGTTGGCCGCGTCTCTTCCCACAACACAACAACCACCTCACCTATCAGCCATCCTCCGTGTTTCACCACTGCTCCGCCCTACGCCAAACAAAACTCAACACCAACCATCGGTCTTCCTCCTCTAGGAACGGTGCGCAGCCTCTCGTGCTCAGAGCTTTCAAGCCGAGCCTCTTTTTTTTACTTTGCGTGTACATGTATACATTATATATTTTGCATTAATACTTGTTCACAGAAGTTATATATATATATAGCTATATACAGATGGTTGTTTATGTGAGATGTATATAATATAACAGTATATTATATATGTTAGTTTGAATGTTAGCAGTAAATACATATGTCACAGTGTATATATTAAGAATGTACATAAGTTTATAATGTTAATTTTAATCTGTACGTGTATAAAGTTTATATCTGTTACTTTATATATTGATTTTTAAATCTTAATACAGTTGCGTATATATACTTTTACCTATTATATATAAAGGTTGATTTGTATATACAATTTATAATTTTAGATTTGGAAATAAAACATGAATTTTATAATATAAGATATTGTGTGTGTATATATATTAGCCTATAGAGATGTGATCGGTTGAGTCTTTTGTAAGTTATATATTCACTATATATATATATATATATATATATTCTAAAAGTCTACTGTGTATATGTGTCTATTAGTTATATAAAGTTATTAATATGTGTCTGTATATAACAGTATTGATTTTAGAAGTATAAGTTTATATATATGGGTATATTTTCTGTTCGTGTGTGTTTATATATTTGTTTGTTTACAGTATAGTTTTATATAAATTTGTCTGTGTTGTGTTCGTATATACATATGGGTTATATATAAGAAGTATATATATGTATTAGTTAAATAAAAATAGATATTTTGAATATAAAGTTTTTGCATGTCATATATGCATTTTATTATATGTTATTTATATAGATTTTTTCTAGAATGACAGTATAATGACAATTTATAATATGTGATCTTACACGTGTATAGTTGATTTTTATGTATAAGTCTGTGAAAGCTGTTGTATGTATATATAAGTTATATGAGGATTTTATTATTTCAACAGTATATATGTTTTCAAGGTTATTACCGGTCAGTTTATTAAATCTGGTTTTCACTGTCTTATGCACTAGATTATATATTAGTATATCTATATACATCGATTTAAAAATATAATATATGTATATGTTTGATTTCAAGGTATATATATTTAAATGTAGGATTTATTTGAAATGTATATGTATATTTTTTTAATTTGAATAGTTGGGTTTAAGAAAAATAATAATATAATATACATCTCATCTAAATTTTATATCAAGCTAATTTGATTCGATCCCATCGATATCTGTCAGATCTGTCCGTCGAATTCGTGCCAATCTTGCTTTGATTCGGAATTCGTGCTTCGATTCGTAATTCGTTCTATTGTCTATTCTCTCTAGCCTCGAAAGGTGAGCAATCACTCATGATTAACGTTCTTATATTTATTAAATTTGATTTCAATGACAATTGAAATATGTCGTTGTTAGTTATTTACATTGTTATATATATGCTGTTATTTATATCTGTTCACCTGTGACATCTGACATCATTATCTGATATTCATATTGATGATATATGCATGTTATATTATTATCATATCTGTTATCACTCTGCTAGTTTCCTGTTAGTATAGAATTCACTATGGGTTGAAATGATACATACCCGAACGGACTTTAGAATAGGAGAAAATCGTTATGGGTTGAAATGATAGACCCAAGCGATTTTCATTGAATTGAATTTGGGATTGCGGGTTGAAATGATATATACCCGTATATATTTAAATTATGGATTGAAATGATAAATATCCGTATCACTTGACCATAGGATAGAAAATTATATACAGACACCGTAATCTATATATAAAAATATTTTGAAATGATTTCTATGGTTTTGGAAAGAATTATATGGTTTAATAAATATTGATTTTTAAATAATTATATATAAATGTTATTTTATGTATAGTTAAATTCTTAAATTTAAGCTATGTATAATTTTGTTTGATATAATATAAGTTTAATAATAAAGTTTGATTTATTTAAAATATAATATGGTTAAGTATTTATTTAAATTATATTTTAATATAGAATTTATATTGATTTTAAATTAAGGTTGAGAAGATGGACTTGAAATTGTATTTAATTAAGAATTATATTTAATTAAAATCGATTTGGAACTTATTGAATTTGAGATTTTAAAGGATATGATTTTATAACTTGATGTTGGTTTAAAGTGATTAATAAATATTTCAAGTTTGAGTTTTATTTGAATGATATTGAATTTATTAAGTAAATATTTCAAAACTAAATAATAGTAAATCGAATTAAGACATATATAAAATTATCACATTTAGTTTTGAAATTATATAATATTTAAAGCATTGAAATATATATTTGGAAATGGTTTATTTGTGCTTTAAAATCTGTATTTGAAATCAATATAATTTTGAATAGTTTATTTAGAAGCTAAATTGGAATTAATGATTTGAGATCTGATTAAATTTGAATTTTTGGAATTCGAGTTGATTTGGAATTAACTTGTGAAATTTGAGGAAAACAATTTTATTACACACACACACACACACACACTATTTTAATATTTAAATCGGTTAAATGGGAAGTATTATGATTTCAAGTATTATGTTTCGAAAGTGTTATAATTTCAAGTGTTTTAGTTTCGAAGTGCTATAACTTGGAAGTATTATGATTTTTGGAAATGTATATATTTGAAAGGGAAATGATACCTTATTTGGTTTTGAAATGGAAATGATATCGTTTGATATGGTTTTTGAAATGGTAATGATATTTTTGGTTTTAAAGTATATATACTATTTTGAAAAATGACCGCGGTGTTATAATAACGTTTGGTTGTTAAAGAGACCAGGATCAGAAGCTGTCTTACTCTCTGCCAACTCCGAAAACCACTTTAACCACCGTGTACGCGGTGGAGATTCCAAAATGAAAAATGATGGTGGCGACGTTCTATTGAGGTATATATGTGGAACCGACTCCCGTAAGTTGGCATAAGGTGGCTAAAACAGGAGCGATTCCGGGCCAATGAGGTAGCTCCTCTTATCGAACACACTTCTTAGATACCATTCTATTACTTTGTGATTGATTGGGTGCACCTTTTGATTTTGGAAGTGTGGCTCGAGGTGGGCGGTAGTGGATGCTATGCGTTACCACCAGTCCGGATGCGTAATTGGTATATCTACCATGGCATTGCCTAGTTGTGCCGTGTCACCTACCCTAGCGTGCTTTATTACGATTTTGTTTTGTAACCTATGGAATGTCCTCTGACGACGCCCAGTACGGGGGAGATTACGATACTGTATAGACTACGGGAATATATAAATTGCGTTAAGGTGGAAAATGTAAAGCCATAATGCTATTTTTAAAATATATTATACTTTACTATAGACATTATTATAATAGCGTATATTACTACATATTAGATAGTTTAACGGATCCTTAGAGGATGGTTATCCCAAACATCCTTTGAGTTACTTGTATTTCAGTTGTTATTTCACTTGAGTTAGATTTATTGATATAAGAATGTTAATCCTGAATCGAGTGTTTTGTGTTTTGCTTTACGCTCGGGTCACACTGAGTGATACAGCTTTGATACTCACATTTGGAGTCGGAGCTTCGTTTGGAGATCCATCTATATCCATTCAATTTGCAGTTATTCAGTTGATTCGAGTGATGTATTATGACCATGTATTTGAAATTGTATTTGAAACTTCTATTGTAACTTATTTAACTCTGATATATATAGTAGCTTCATGAACTACTATTCATTTTGTTTCTGCTGCGTATTGTATAATACTCTATGATTCTATGGTGTATTTATTTACTGTATATGCTGAGTTTTTCCAAATATAAATTAACAATCTGGTATTTTGAGAAATTCAAATCCGGCATGTGTGGATGCGAATTGTTGAAAATATCGGGTCGTTACACATCTCCACCAAAAAGCAAATCATGGCCGAGCGTAGCATAGTCCAAACCCACCCAAAACTAGTCTAAACCAATCCTATGCAAACCCTAGACAAGCCTCTTTGTATTCTGCATATGTATATATAAAATTTTCTATCTTAATTTTCAATTTTATTTTATATTTTATGTGAATTATTTGTTTACATATGAAATTTATTTTTATTTTTAAAGCATCGGATTTGGATTCTCCTCTCACTCAAACTGGTCCGTCGTTTGTTGATTTCTGTGTCACGCTTTGAATCACTTTTTCCAACCTAAGAAAGGTGAGTAATCACTCTTGACATACATACTTATTGATTTGGTGAATTGATGAAAATTGAGTTGTAAGAATATGTATATGCAAGTGTGACATTTCACCCATGTTTATATCATGTTATTTCATATGTTTATTTCATGTTATTTCATATGTTTATTTCATGTCATCTCATATGTTTATTTCATGTCGTCTCATATGTTTATTTCATGTTATCTCATATGTTTATTTCATGTTATTTCATATGTTTATTTCATGTTATTTCATATCATATTATAGCTGTTATGATCATATGCTAGGATATGTTAAATATTGTTATGTAAATTATTATTCTGTTCCCACACTGCAAGTTCCTTCACTATGGGTTAAAATGATGCATACCCGAACGATCTTTAGAATAAGGAAAATTATTATGGGATGAAATGATAGGCTTGAGCAATATTATTTTACTTGGTATTGCGGGTTTGAAATGATATAAAACCCGAAAAATTAATAAATTGCGAATTGAAATGATATATGTCCGTATTTACTTGACTCTATGGTAGAGAATTTTATACAGACTCTGTGGTTGATTTAAAATGATTTTTCTAAAAATAATTAAGTATTTTGGATTTTATATATGAATATCAACTAAAATTTAATGTAATAATTTCTGTAAATTTGTTTATATGTGTTAAATTTTTTATAAGAAATAAATAGTTGGAAATGTAAATTTTGAAATTTAATTTACAGTATGAAGGTTAATTGAAATTTAATAATCCGATTTGACTTAGTAATGTTATTTTATCCTACCCGATAAATTGTGAGTTTTAATTTATGTAATAGTAATTAAAATGGAGAATGTTTTGTGAAAAGAAATGTAAGTTAAAACGTACATTTGACATGTAAGTTTTAACTAATGAACATGAAAATTTGGAAAATAAAAATAATAAATGATGCTTACTAAAAGGAAATAAAAATGTAAGTTAATAATGTATTTTACTTAAAATAAAAAATTTCAACTTTAAAATGGATATTATAGTGACGAATTGTGTTTAACAAAAATTACGGTTTATTTAATATCTAAATGAATAATTGAGTGTAATAAAAAAATAAAAACATTTACGAAAAGGTTGTAAGTATATAATAATTTGATTGTAATATTGTTATAGGAAAAGTATTACATTGCTAAAATGTTATAATATCTTAAGGTTACATTTCTAAGATGCTACCATTTCTTAAGTATTACTTTTCCAAAATGTTATGATGACTTATGGTGATGATTTAAAAATGCTGCCATTTCTAAATTGTAATGTTTTCGAAGTGCTATAATTATATTGGTTACAATTTAAATTGCTATTGTTGCTAAAATATTATGATTCTAAAGTGTTATATTTAAACGTATAAATTTGTAAATGTTACGGCTTTGAAAGAATGAATATTATTTTAAAAGAATAAACTATTTGAAATTTATATAACCATGGGGTTATAATAACGATTGGTTGTTAAGAGACCGGGATCGGATATGGTCATACTCTTCGTCGATACCGAAAACCACTTTAACAACTATGTACGCGGTGGAGATTTCAGAATGAAGTAGGATGGTGGCGACGATCCTAAAGGTATATTTATGTGGACCTAACTCCCATGAATTAGCATAAGGTGACTAAAACAGAAGCAATTGACGGGCCAATGAGGTAGCTCCTCTGATCGGACACACTTCATCGTTAGCCATTCTATTACTTTGTAATTGATTTGGTGTGCACCTTTGATTCGGGAGTGTGGATCGAGTTGGACGGTAGTTGCGACTATGCATTACCAACAGTCCGGAAGTGTAATTGGTATATCTACCCTGATATTGCCTAGTTGTACCGTGTCACCTACCCTAGCGCGCCTTCTACGAGTTTGGTTTGTACCATACCTACGGAGTGCCTCTGACGTCACCCAGTATGGGTGGGATTACGGTACTTTATAGACTATGGGAACATATAAAATGTGTTAAGGTGGAAAATATAAAGCCTTAACGTTACTTTAATAGTTTGCTTTACTTTAGACATTATTATAATAGCTTATTACTACATAGTAGATAGTTTAACAGATCCTTAGAGGATGGGCGATCCCAAACATCCTTTAAGTTACTGATGCATTTCTTTTGTAATTCACTTGAGTTGATTTACATTTTATAAGTATGTATGTCCTGACTCGAGTGTTTTGTGTTTTGCTTTACGCTCTGGTCAGCCTGAGTTTTCATAGCTTTG
Source organism: Allium cepa (assembly GCA_030765085.1). Lineage (NCBI taxonomy): Eukaryota > Viridiplantae > Streptophyta > Magnoliopsida > Asparagales > Amaryllidaceae > Allium > Allium cepa. The sequence goes on along the minus strand of CM060937.1, from coordinate 756,776,045 downwards.
GTTTCATGTTTTTGGGAGCTAGAGATCCGTAGAGACCTAGCAGTCTACTTGATATTTTATTCCAATTGTTTTCCACCTAGCTTTTTTTTTGTGTTGATGAACTTATGTACTTAGAATTTCCAAGTGTATTTATTTCCAGACATTGGTACTATGTATTAGTTTTGTGATTATGTATCTAGGAGCTTCATGAACTCCTATGTTTATCTTTTATTTTCGCTGCGAGATATTCTGATATTCTGTGTCTGTGATTCTGTGATTGATTTTTTTGCCCTAACTTTTATTAACAATCTGTTATTTTGAATTATTCAAGTCTGACATGTGAGGTTTATTGTCGATTTGAATGGTCCAAAATGGCGGGATGTTACACCATTCAAGTCAGTTTATGGAACTGACCCTCCAAACTTATTGTCTTATGTACCAAACTCGGCAAAGGTGTAGCAAGTTAAAGAAGACTGTATTCTAGAGGTATGGTGTTAGAGTTTCTTAAATGCAGTTTAAGGTTAGCTCAAGAGAGGACGAAAAAATATGCGGATTTGAGGAGATCAGACAGAGAATTTGAAGTGGGAAACTGGGTGTATTTTTGAAGCTACAACCCTATAGGCAAATCACTGCTAGACTTCAAAAGACTCACAAATTATCACCTAAATACTATGGGCCTTACCAGGTTGAAGAAAAAAATAGAAAAAGTGGCTTATAGATTACAACTACGTGCAAGTGCTAGTATACATCTTGTTTTTCATGTTTCGCAATTAAAGAAGAAAATTGGTAACGGGTTTGATAATTACAACAAGATGCTCCCAGTTACATAGAAGAAATAGTAGATCAGCCTGAAGAGATTCTAGATAGAAGATTAGTTCCTAAGAACAATGAACCGGTGGTGCAAGTGTTAGTTAAATGGAAAGAGAAGCATTGAGAAGAAGCAACATGGGAAGATTATTAGCATCTAATTAGAAGGTTTCCAACCTTAGACCTTGGGACAAAGTCTGTTCTTAAAGAAGGAGGGAATTGTAACAACCAAGCTACCATGGGTTTGATTACAAGAATTGTAGAAGACTGTGCATGGCCAGAGAAAGCGGAGAAAAGTGATTATGGTGAAGTTCAATAGAGCACAACGGTCAGATCACCAGAGTTAGTGGAGGTTGACATCAAGCAACTGTCAAAGGCTTCAGCAGTGAAGGATATGGCTGGAGGAGAGAGGTATGTGATTGTGCATGTGTATACATGTTTGCACGTGCACACTTAATTTCGTTAGATCAGAAGCCTTGTGTCTGCATTGATTTTCCTGTACTCTTGTATAATCATGTGTGACTAGTTTTGTATGTTGATTGGGCTAGTTTGGGTCGGATTTGGTCATTGTATCAAGATGGCCCATTTACTTGTTACATGAATATGCATATAAGGATGTACAGGCAAATTGTTACTCTGTGTGTGAAGAAATCTGAGATTTTATATCATTTTTTGATTGAAGTTTCAGTTCAATTTAGTATCTGTTCATGTTTTCTTCTTACTGCTGTTCATGTATTAGTTCATTTTTTCCTCTTTGATAATTTCTTGTTAAGTCGGTTTGTTGACCTTTGTACCAGTTCCTTTCTTGTTGATCTTTTGTTATTCTTCATTTTAGTTTACAGCATATATTCAATTTCTTGCATTCAAATTTCCTAAAGTTTCCAGTTCTTGATCGTTTTTATTACTAATCCTTGATTTCTGTATTGTCTACTCAAATTGATCATTCTTGTTCTTCACATGGTCAGTTCATGTCTACCAGTTTCAAGAACGAACTGCTGCTGTTCCCAATTCACTTTTAAATCTAGATGGTTGATCCTTATTCACTGATACTTGTGTATTTCTTCGGGAAGAAGGCATTTAACACTATTCTGTGCACATACACAGCTGTGTACACGTGCTAGTGTTATCATCTAGAGACATTTCTACAAACATCTTCTTAATTTTCACAAACACCTTCTTCTTCACCAGAAATCGCCATTCCTCATCACTCCGATGACCTCCGACCAGCGTGCGCCTTACACAAACGTGAACTTATCTACAACCTAATCATTTTTGCATAGTGTTAAAATGGCTTAGGTTTTTCATAAAACCCTAATGCACAAGTTATACCAAAAGGAATGAATAGAAATAAAATTGGCTTGGAATTTATGGAAATTGGATTGGATTATATTAGTGCAGAACTGCAATTTACAAAATTCATAGATGATAGATTCAAGCAATCAGAATGTACCTAGCATGTAAGATAAGTACCTAGTATGCAAGACAAGATGATATAAGCAAGCTATTCTGTTCAGGGAATAAAATTTTAGATTCTATACCAAATAATATTACTAATACAAACTTCAAAATTATTTGTTTCCTTTATTTTTACTTATTACTTACATTTATTCATTTTTATTTATTCAGGTTATGTAAGTTTATTTTATTTGTATTACATTTAATGCACTTCTCAATTTCAATCATTTATTAAATGCTTACATTCTATTATATTTAATTACAGTAACCCTTTTTAATTACACTTAAATTCTTAACCTTATAACCTCCATTCTTATAAATAAAGGATTTTATTAATTTATTACTTAGGGTTTGCAGTCATTTATTTATATTACCTACTTTCTATCATACTTAAGTTAATAGCCCTACACGTCAATCCTTATTTATTTAAAGAATTTCGTTTTATTTACTTAAGCTTAAAATCACCTATTAAAATACATACCTTTAATTTTGGTAAAATTTCAACTTATAACCAAAGTTTATAACATTAAATTCTCATTTATAATAGCAATTCATTTAATACTTCATTATTTCCAAAATTTCTACTTGTATAATATTCTATTCCAATTTCTTATTTAATATTTCAACCTTTCATATTTGGTAAGTTATATATGTTAAAGAAAATGCAATTGAACTTGTACAAGTTTATCTCAATTCTTTTAATTCATTCATTGTTCAATAAATCTTTACTTTTTTTTTTCTTATAAGTTAAAATTTTAACTTCCTTTATAACTTAGCATTTAAGTCTCTTATTTTATTTAGGGTTTCAATTATTAATTTTTTTCTGTTTCACTACCATAATTGAAACAATTAATTAATGGAAATTAAGAATTAAATTCCGGTTTAAATTTCAAATTATTTTGAAATAATAGATAAATATTTTCTTATAACTTATATACCTCTAGTTTTATTTAAAACAATTAAAATTTTAGATATTTTCAAAATAAATCTGCAGTAGAATTTACTACAGTGGCATTTCCCCTCGAAACTCGAAAATGAAAGTCGATGATGCGGCCGCCATCACCGAAATTATTTTCCAGCGACAGAGAGGAAAGTACATAACTTATTTTCTCCAAAATCTTCTTTAAAACAATTCTTCCGAATTATACTAAATATTTATATAAGAAAATACTTATGAACAATCTTTATATTTTATAAATCCTTTGAAAGCAAATTCTCAAAAACCCCGGACTTAAGTTCTAAAATTTCCAAATTCCATTGATGTTAATTTCATTCTTATTTTTCTTATTATTTATAAATTTTATTCCTAACAACCAATCTATCGCAACCAAATATAGATATCATTTGAAAATATTTTATTTTATATATAGAAAATATAATAGGCAAAATTATTTCATTCACCTATATTAAAAACAAATATTATGTCGGTCTGTCCTATTAAGTGTTTAGAAATCCCTATTGATGTCATAGCGTCCCATGCACCAATCAGAATTTATAAATACAAAACGGAACAGATTAACACAATATCAAAATCTTTTCATAACACCAACAAATACGCTCTCTCATATATATGCACTCAGCGACTCCCGTAGGGTAGTACTACCCTATTAACAAAGAGTCAAACCCCACAAAGCCAAGGTTTATCGCTAAACCAAAGCTCTGATACCAACTGTAACGTCCCGCCTTTTCGCACGATTTAAACCGACACACGTGCCAATTCAAACCATACGGAAGGGCGGATTGTTATGGGGTAAATAAGAAAAAACAGAGAAGAAATAAACAAAATAGAATCTCACAGCGGAAGGATAAAATATAAATAATAAAATATACAGTTATAAAACTGTTTTCAAAACATTTGATTCATCTTTATACAATTAAATATTAGAGTTCACATACCAATAATATCAATGCAGCGGAATACAATGTAGTGGAATAAAATAGTAGATAGTAATACTACAAATCTTCATCTTCGTCCTCCAGAGCTAAAACTTCAAATCCTGAAATGCTCGGACTGACCCGAGCGAATTGAAAAGACAAAACACTCGAGTCAGAACTAAAAGATCTTATGTAAGTTAAATTAACTGAGATAAATATGAGTGTAGTAACTCAAGAGATGCTCGGGATTTACATCTCCTAAGGATCCGTTAAACTATTTACTATGTAGTATATTGCGCTATTATAATAGTGTCTAATTGTAAAATAAACTTACTTTTAAATAGCGTTAAGGGGTTACCCATATAGCCCTTAACACAGAATATATTCCCATAGTCTATACAGTACCGTAATCTCCCCCGTACTGGGCGTCATCAGAGGGCACTCCATAGGTATGGTACAAAACAAAACTCGTAGTAAAGGCTCGGTATGGTAGGTGACACGGCATAACTAGGCAATGCCAGGGTAGATATACCAATTGCTATCTGGGCTGGTGGAAACGCGTAGCCGCAGTTACCTCCCACCTCGAACAAACTCCCCTAAAATCAAAAATAGAAGTGGCCACTGAATCAATCCAAAGTCAAAGTATAATATCGAAGAGGAGCTTCCGATCAGAGGTATGACCTCATTGGCCCGAGAATCACTCCTGTTTTAGCCACCTTATGCCAACTCACGGGAGTCGGGTCCACGTATTTACCTTACAGGAAACGTCGTCACCACCTACTTCATTCTGGAATCTCCACCGCGTACACGGTTAGTCAAAGTGGTTTTCGGTATCGACAGAGAGTATGTCCATATCCGATCCCGGTCTCTTTGCCAACCCATCGTTATTATAACACCGCGGTCATTTAAAAATAGTTTATACTTTAAACCAGAATAAAATTTTCCATTTCAAAACTATGAATACGATATCAATTTAAACCCAAAATAATATGATATCATTTTATCTCAAATATAATTCTTTTCCAAAATCATGCTGGTTTAAAATTTAAAATATCTGGAAACCAAATATTTAAAATATACTTTCAAAGCATAATATTTTGAAATTCAAAATTTTAAAACCATAACTTCTAAAACTTGAATGGTTTGGATATTCAACGAATGTAAAATAAATGGTTTAACTTTAAAGTTACTTTGTAAAGAAAAATAATTTCCATGGCTTTTCAAATATATTTCTTTATTTAAAGTTTAAACCATAATTTAAATATCCCTTCAAGTTCCAAAAACCCCTTCAATTTCTATATATATATATATATATATATATATATATATATATATATATCCATTTGGAGTATTAATATTTCAAAACTAAAGTTGGATTTTCTTCTTTCAATAATTAATATTCTATTATTTAGTCTTGAATATTCATATAAATTCCATAAATAAAACTCCAATTTCTAGCAATTAAATATTTTCTCAAATTTACTTTATACTAGAATTTTCATTTTTAATTCATCTTGAAAATCCAGTTATAAATATCATACCTTAAAATTTCCAAACTTAAACATATAAGATAAATTTCCAAATTCCATTTTCTCAATTTTTCATTTTTATTCAACAGGTTTATACACAACTAAATTTTCAAATTTTTACTTCATATGTATATATATGGAAGAATAATATTTTATAAAATATCAAAATCAAATTTTTATAAACCGTATCCCATCCAAACCATAGAAATCACTTTAAAAAATTTTATATATAGACCACGGTGGCTGTATATAATTTTCTATCCTATGGTCAAGTGATAGGATATTTATCATTTCAATCCGCAGTTCAAAAATAAAATTTTGCGGTTGTATATCTTTTCAAACCACAATCCCGAATGAATCGAAAAATGCATGATAACTTGCAGTTTAATGATATAAAATAAAACATCCATTCATCAACATCATCCATCATCCAAATCACAATCATCATCCAATAATAATTCAATATCAATATATATCTGATAATATATATCAGGTAATAACTGGCGGTTATATTCGAAAATAAATTTAATCAACTATTAAACTAACAGTTTATATTTAGTAATAAATTTTATAACTGTTTACTAGCAGTTCCTATGCAAATAAATAAATTCTAACTGTCAATTAATATGAAATAAATAAAATAAATTAACAGTTAAATTAAATAACGCGATTTAGCAAATATGATGAACAAAACATGCCAAACAGTTATAAATAAATTTCTACTCATATCTAAAATAAATTTAACAAACATAAAAACTTTTAGAAGTTGTGAGTGGGTTAAAACACTCACCTTTGGAATTTAAATTGGATTTAAATCCAATTTAAACCCAAAAATTTTGAAGGTCTCCAAATTTATCCAAACCAGCGTCAACGGATCCGAAATTTTATTACGATCCTAACAAAAAAAATCGTGTGTGAAAAGGAGTTCGTATGCGAGAGTTATTCGTATCTGAATATGTGGAAATAGAAATTAAAATTAAAAATTAAACAAACAACTCACCCTCCCAAAAAGCAAAACCACGTCATCACTTCTCATGTTCCTCACGCGCACAGTAAACCTCATACGCAAAGTTTCCCCTTCCCAGCCGAACGTTGACCAAACTCGTTCCATCACCCCTGGCCGCCATTGGACAAGCTACCTCCACCAATATGACCGCCTTCCCAACCTCCATCAGGTGCGCCCCCTCCGGCCGCCTAACCTGCCGTGCGCCGCCACTTGGATGCTAGGGTTTTCGAACCCTAGTTCGCCGATTATGGTCGCCTCAGGCCACAACACCCCTTCGAACGACCACCAAACGACTCCGTGCGACGAAAACTCCAAAACCCATATCTCAATTTCTCCGATTGAGGCCGAAATCAAAAACCCCCAATTTGAACTTAGAGTTTCGTGATTTTGAACTTTGACCAAATTTTCTGGCTGAACCGAGCATCAATTGCAGAAACAGACGCCACACGTAGATTCGTATCGATGAAATCTACAACATATATTTTTTTGGAATTTTTCTGAGATGTTTGAATTTTCATTTGATTTTTGAATAGAATTGGATCTGAAATTTGCATCCATTGAGGAAGAGAAAGAGTTGAAGAAAATGACCGTACAGCAAATGAGGATAGAAGATGGAGGCTAGGGTTTATCACAGTCTATTTATAGACAAACTGTAGTAGGCTAGGTGGGCATGAATTACGAACGTGCTAAACGGTAGTTGGCCCAAAAAGCCCGTTCTGACCCCGGAACAAAATTAGTTAAACCCATATATCCAAATAGGTATTTTAAAATATTTTGAACGCAATGGAAAAAGTTTCACGTCCAAATTCGATCGTATGAAAAAGTTATGCTGAAAACAAAATTTCCAAATTGATTTCAGATTGATTTTAATTAAATCGATTTCAAGGCGTTTCGCGTCCGTACGATCAAATGACAGGTCCGATCGATACGAAACTTGAAACCCTATAATAATTCACCGATACGGATCCGATGAAACTGGTTTCGTCGAAATCCGAGTCCGTGGCCAAAATGGCTATTTTTGGAATAATTAAATAAATTAAAATAAATTATAAAAATCCAATTTTATATTTAAATTCTAAAATTGACCAAGTTTTATTGCTTATATACTTCTTAATCAATTTCAATGATTTAACAAGTATAGATGTGAATTAAAAGTTGATAAGTCTATCCACTGCAGTGTTAATTTCTCCACTTCCTTATATTTAGGAATTATAAATTAAATTCTCAAAACCCATTTATTAGATTTCAACTTTTATATTCTCACCTTTTATCCAAAATAAGGATGCCACTAACATTGCTTCATGATTTCACATTATTATCCTCAAAGTCCATTTATATTTCAATAACGTAATATTTTACCGTTAAATTCCATTTTATTATGCAATAAATGCAATTGTTGAATTTGATACTCTAATTTATTTATAAATCCCGCTTTCTATAATCTATATCAACCAATGGTCCTATTATAAAAGAATTAGCATTAACTTCATCTTATAGAATTAACTACTTCAATTACAAAACAAATCTACGCTAACTGCACAATTTAAATCAATTAATTGTGATTAAGTCTACATTAAATGTTATAAATTATACATTTGAACCTCAATAAATTCGTTTATTGAATTAAAATCTTTCTATTCAGCAAATAGATATTTTATGGGTATAAATAACATTTGAATTATAATACATTTCATTAGTGCATGTTTCACTTCCTATAAATTCCCTTTTATTAACTAGAACACATTAACACACCACAAATAATAAATTTAGATTTTTTTTCAATCGATTTCCATTCTTAACTTAATATACTAAATAAATGGTTAACTAAAAAAAATGTTACCCTTTTATATTCAATTTCACTTACAACATCAATAACTACAATGTTGCCATAGATTTAGATTCAATTAAGTAAATTAGATGAATGGTAAAACTTCGTACTTATCCCAAATGCCAAATATATTTATGCATTAATTACTACTTATTATTATGAATTCATTTATTAATTTACTAGTTGCCTTTGTCATCTTGTTTCCTATTTAGTACCAAACTTCCTACTTAGTTATAGTTTATCAATATATACATACCTAGGCAAATCAAGATCTTGTCCTTTCTGTTACTTCAATTAAATCGGGTATGCACAAATAAATTGTAAATTAACTTATTCCTATAAAATTATTTACATATATTCATTTCCAAATTTTATAGAATTAAATTCTAATTACTTACCACTTAACCCATCAATCATATATTCTATCCAACATGCATTTAAATCTTTTTATTTTAAATAAATTTATTCAATGTTGACATCCACTAAATAAAATTTACTTTTATTTATATAGTTGCAATTCAATTCAGTTATTATTTCATTTATACTATTTCCGCTTTATATCTTCCAGTATTAATTCCACAAACCAATTTAATCAACAAATTATAACTTATAACCACAAACGCCAATTTACGTTATTTCAATCTATTGCCGTATAAACATTTAAAAATTTTAACCTTAAATTACAGTTACTATATCCAATTCCTACATTTACTCAAATAAAATCTTAAGACTTTTATTTCATTCTAAATTAGATTAGAAATCATATTAAATTAACTCATTTAATATCATCAAATTTAACGGATCGTTACAAATCAAATAGAAAGAAACAAACGTATATATCGAATTGATTTATGAATAAATACTTTGGATAGTAATTGAATGTACAATAATGGTAATTTAAAACCTATTTATAGTAAGACTGCATAAGATTCAGTAAATTAAGTGGTGGAAAGATTTTTCCTGGATATACTTTGAAGATGTGAAATTAAAGGTGAATATTAAAATTGGTTAATGTAAAATAACATTGATTAACTGTAAATGGGAATAAATTTGAAAATAAAAATTTATGTTACAAGTGGGTGAAAGTAAAGATAAGGGTTAAGAGTGTTGGAATAGGTATATTAGAATAACTATAAAGTGTAAATGTACGTATTTATAGCAACATGAATTATTGAAGGAAAATAATTGGTAAACGGGGTTTGGGCTAAGGAAATGTTATTGATTGTTTTGAAACCTTATTTATTATGGGAAATTAATTTAGCATAAGCAAAACCAATGAAAATATCTAATTTATCAGTAAAGCAATAATAATAAATAATAATCAATGCAAATTATGTAACAATAGAATGTGAAATTTGGGGAATAGACGCAAAGTATATATGAGTTGCTAAAAGTATGCATCATAAGTGCAAATTTAATAAATCAATGCCCTGTAGATGTTGGAGTATGGTTAGTAATAAAAGCTTTTAAAGGAAAAACCTTTAATTTATAAATGAAAATCAATGCATTAAATTAGGTGTAACTGAATGCATGTAAATAATTTTGTAAGAATAAGTTATAAACAATTTATTTGTGCATACCCGATTTAATTGAAATAACAGAAAAGACAAGAACTTGATTTGCCTAGGTATATATATATTGATAAACTATAACTAAATAGAAAGATTGGTAGTAAATAGGATATAAGAAGACAAAGGCAACTAGTAAATTAATAAATGAATTCATAATAATAAGTAGTAATTAATGCATATATATTTGGCATTAGTGATAATTACAAAACTTTACCCATTTATTTAATTAAATCTAAATCTATGGCAACATTGTTGTAATGATGGTTGTAAGTGAATTTGAATGTAAAAGGGTAACAATTATTTAGGTTAACCATTTTGAGTATGTTAAGTTAGGAATGGCAATCGATTGAAATAAATCTGAATTAATTATTTTGTTTTGGTTAATGTGTTCTAGTTAATAAAGGGGAGTTTATAAGAAATGAAGCATGCACTAATGACATGTGTTATAATTCAAATGTTATTTATACCCATAAAATGTCTATTTACTGAATAGAAAGATTTTAAATCAATAAGCGAATTTATTGAGGTTCCAATTTATAATTTATAACATTTAATGTAGACTCAATTACAAAATTGACTTAAATCGTGCAGTTAGCGTAGATTTGTTTTGTAATTGGAGTAGTTAATCCTATAAGATGAAGTTAATGCTAATTCTATTTATAATTGGACCATTTGTTGATATAGATTATAGAAAGCAAGATGTATAAATTTAATTAAAGTATCAACATTCAACAATTGTAATTATTGAAAATTAAAATGGAAGTTGAGAATAATAAGGTGAAACCATGAACAAATGTTAATGCATCCTTATTACTGGTAAAAGATGAGTATATAAAAGTTTGAAAATCAAAATTAGGTTTTTGAAAACTTAATTTATAATTTCTAAATATAAGGAAGTGGAGAAATTAACACTGCAATGGATAGACTTATCAGCTTTTAATTTACATCTAAATTTGTTTAGATCAATTTGGAAATTAATAAAATTATGGATATATTTTGAAACGTAAACGAAACGTCTAGATTTACATTCGTATATACGTTAAAATAAAATGTAAATGATAAGGAATTTATTTATTTCCTAAATCCGTAATGTGTGTAATTAATATTATTTATCTTTTGGGACCACTTCCGTTTGCACGTTAAAATTCATGCACACCTATTCTTTTGCGATCTATCTATAAATAGACGATCAAAAAAACCCTAGCCTCCATCTTCTATCATTTGTCTGTACGTTCTTTTCTTCAAATCCTTCTCCTCCTCAAATGGATGCAAGCCTAGGTCTATTTCTATTCAAATTTCAAATGAAAATTCAAACATCTCAGAAAAATTCCAAAAAAATATATGTTGTAGATTTCATCCATACGAATCTACGCGCAGTCTCTGTTTTCGAAATCGATACTCGAGTCAGCGGCAAATCGCGGTCAAAATCAGGAAATTCGAAAACCTAAGTCAATTTGGGCGTTTTGATTTGGAGCGACTATTTGCAAATTGGTTTCTGGGTATTGGAGAGCTCGGCTAGGGAAGTCGTAATGGTGGAGGCGCGTCACCATCTGGTGGCCTGGGGCGGTCTAAAGGCACGGTCAAAGATGGGGAGGGCGTGCGTTGAAATGGGTTCATTCCCTGGACGAGCATACATGAGTTGAGAAGAAGCTTTATGACGTGGAAAGCTTTAATTAGGTTGTTGTTTAATTTTGTTTTATTTAATTTTTGTTTCAACTCATTAAAATTGAACAACTTTTTCATACGTTACCCATTTCGCGCGAAATTTCTTTTGTTAGGATCGTAATTAAATTCCAGATCTGATGACGCTGGTTTGGACAGATTTGGAGACCGTTGGATTTTTGAGTTTAAATTGAATTTAAATTCGATTTAAATTCAAAAGGTGAGTGTTTTAACCCACTCACAACTTCTAAAAGTTTTTATGTTTGTTAAATTTATTTTAGATATGAGTAGAAATTTATTTATGATTGTTTGGCATGTTTTATTCAGCATATCGGTTAATTCGCATTTATTTAATTTAACTATCAATTTAATTCATTTATTGCATATTAATTGATAGTTAGAATTTATTTATTTTCATATAAACTACTAGTTAAACAGTTATAAATTTAATTGAATATAAAATGTTAGTTAATAACTGTCAATTATTTCTTGTTATATTGTATATATATTGATGGTTGTTAAACTGATGATGTTTGAAATAATTTTGATTGATGATGGGTGAATGGATGTTTTATTGTATATCATTAAACTGCAAGTTATCATGCATTTTTCATTTCATTCGGGATTGTGATTTTAAATGATATACAACTGCAAATTTTATTTTTAAATTGCGGATTGAAATGATAAATATCCGTATCATTTGACCATAGGATAGAAAATTTTATACAGGCACCGTGGTCTATATATAAATTATTTTAAAGTGATTTCTATGGTTTGGATGGGATACGGTTTATAAAAATTTTTAATTTTGATATTTTATAAATGTTATTCTTCTATATATATACATATGAAGTTAAAATTTTTGAATTTAAGCTGTGTATAAATCTATTAAATAAAAATGGGAAAATTGAGAAATGGAATTTGATAATTCATATTATATGTTTAAGTTTGGAAAATTTTAAGGTATGATATTTATAACTGGATTTTTCCAAGATAAATTTAAAATGAATATTCTAGTATAATTTAATTGAAGAAAATATTTAATTGCTAGAAATTGGAGTTTTATTTATGGATTTTTATGTAAATATTCAAGACTAAATAATAGAACATTTAATTTGGTTGAAGGAATAAATTCCAACTTTAGTTTTGAAATATTAATACTCCAAATGGATATATATATATATATATATATATATATATAAATTGAAGTGGTTTTGGAACTTGAAAGTGATATTTAAATTTGGTTTAGACTTTAAATAAAGAAATATATTTGTAAAGCCATGGAAATTATTTTCTTTACAAAGTAACCTTAAAGTCAAACCATTTATTTTATATACCGTTGAATATCCAAACCATTCAAGTTTTAGAAGTTATGGTTTTAAAATATATGAATTTCGAAATATTATGCTTTGAAAGTATAAGTCAAATATTTGGTTTCCAGATATTTTAAATTTTAAAGCAGTATGATTTCGGAAAAGAAATATATTTGGATAAAATGACATCATATTGTTTTGGGTTTTAAGATGATATCGTATTCATAGTTTTGAAATGGAATTTTTATTCTGGTTTTAAAGTATAAACTATTTTAAATGACCGCGGTGTTATAATAACGATTGGTTAGCAAAGAGACCGGGATCGGATATGGACATACTCTCTGTCGATACCGAAAACCACTTTGACTAACCGTGTACGTGGTGGAGATTCCAGAATGAAGTAGGTTGGTGGCGGCGTTTCCTGTAAGGTAAATACGTGGACCCGACTCCCGTGAGTTGGCATAAGGTGGCTAAAACAGGAGCGATTCTCGGGCCAATGAGGTCATTCCTCTGATCGGACACTCCTCTTCGATATTATACTTTGACTTTGGATTGATTCAGTGGCCACTTTTATTTTTGATTTTGGGGGAGTTTGTTCGAGGTGGGCGGCAGCTGCGCGTTTCCACCAGCCCGGATAGCAATTGGTATATCTACCCTGGCATTGCCTAGTTGTGCCGTGTCACCTACCATACCGAGCCTTTACTACGAGTTTTGTTTTGTACCATACCTATGGAGTGTCCTCTGACAACGCCCATTACGGGGGAGATTACGGTACTGTATAGACTATGGGAATATATTCCGTGTTAAGGGCTATATGGGTAACCCCTTAACGCTATTAAAAAGTAAGTCTATTTTATAAATAGACATTATTATAATAGCGCAATATACTACATAGTAAATAGTTTAACGGACCCTTGGGAGATGTAAATCCTGAGCATCTCTTGAGTTACTGTACTCATATTTATTTCTATCAATTTTACTCACATAAGATCTTTTAGTTCTGACTCGAGTGTTTTTGTCTTTTCAAATTCACTCGGGTCAGTCCGAGCGTTTCAGGATTTGAGGATTTAGCTCTGGAGGACGAAGACAAAGATTTTTATTACTAGTATTTACTATATTATTTCACTACACCATTTAATTCCGCTGCATTGATAGTATTGGTATGGGTAACTCTGATATTCATTGTACAAGTAAAATAAAATATTTTGTAAAACAGTTTCATGAACTGTATATTTGATTATTATATTTTATCCTTCCGCTGTGAGATTCTGTTTTGTTTTATTTCTTCTCTTTTTTTTCTTATTTACCCCATAACAATCCGCCCTTCCGTATGTTTTGAATCGTCATGTGTGTCGGTTTAAAGTGTGCGAAAAGGCGGGATGTTACATACCACCTCTTATCCAGAAGGAAATGGACATACCCTAGGGCGCTACCCCTAAAACAAAACCTTGTCACAGCATTCCTGTTTCGACCATTACCGGGTTGTGAGGCTCGACGAAGTCTCGTCCACAAAGCTACGCTTTTTCACAAAGCCATGCTTCGATCAACAAATGATCAGCAACACTTTGTATGCCACATTACCAAATTGGGAATGTTTCACTAGCAACCATCAACTACATAACCTCTGAGCTCGTACGTCTCAGAGAAGGGTGTTAAGCTAGGAGAATAAATTCTCCGCCACCAACAGAAATGTAGTAGATAGAAACCAGCTTTACATCTCAATTTGTAACGTCAGACATACAACCATACAAGTCTGTTACGGGTTCGAACACAACCGAAGGCACTTCCAAAGAATCCCTTGCAATCCGGGTATTCACAATCCCGATCGGACTTCCCATCACTTAGGGAATCTCTATACCGGCACGAATCAGTGCAGAGACAATCGATAGGTCATCCTATCGCTCTCGCAAATACCCGGTCTTCACCACCGGTCTTCAATGCTATCCATATACATCGTATCACTATTCGGAATGGGTTATATGACACAAAGGTCCTCCCCTGGCTAAACCGAATAACGAGCGCAATGCTAAAAATCATATGGATACTAGGGTCTTAGTTAAATCACACCTTAAAGCCCAAAACTTTTCTTTCGAATGGTTAAAACAAATTATCATTACAAATCTTTTAAACAAAAAGATTCATTTCAAAAACCTTCAATGGTTCAAACAATTTTCCCACTTTAATCTTTTAAACAAAAAATTTAATTCACAAAGTTCACCCCGTTCACAAAGATCCATTCATGGGTTTCAAAACAATTCCCATTTCAATTGGATTAACTCGTTAGATCTTTAAACCAAGATTTAACTTATATTTTTCAAAAATCATTTCCAAAGATCCATTCATACCCTTTCAAAACAATTTCATTTCAAGTTGACTTAACTCATCCGGTCTTTAAATCAAAGACTCATTTCATAGCTTTCAAAACATTTCAATTCCATTTCAAACTTGAAACCTTTCAACACAATTTGGAAAATCCTTTCTTTAAATTAAAGCTATTATTATTTTAAAACAAATAGTTTTCGTTTCGGAGAAATCCGATTACATTCGCTCAAGTTAAAACCCTTCAAGTATAAACTTGGGTTGAATTCAAATTTTCAAAACAATATGTTTTAAAATGGTTTAAAATTCATATAAGCACATTATAACTTTATATAACATTTTTAAACCATAATTTCCAAACACAAATTTCAACTTCAAACCTTGAATTCAAATTTAATTCAAGTTATTTAAATTCCAAAACTTTATCAAGTTATTCAAAATAACTTTTATCCTCAAAATTCCTTTTTAAAAGCTTTTCATATTTAACCCAATTCCATTTCCAAACCATTTGAATTCAAAATTCAACTTTTAAAACCATTTTTAAAAATCTATAACTTAACCGATTTCCTCGTGAAATCCATATTTGTGTGTGTATAGTGTAGTCCAGGGGTTTACACGATAGTGCAACATCATCAATCATCACAGATTCAATCAATATCAATAAGAGGTATAACCCATAACGCTTATCTTTATTCACAGATTCATAGATAAAGTAAATTTATCAATCACAAAGATTCATCATTACAATTCGATGTGGGTTTCGGATAACCAACTGGAATCCGACTCCCTGTCGCATCGAAACTCAAATGCCGTTTCAGGCAAAAAGGGTTTCGACATACATGCAGAAATAAATCACAAATCACAGTTCAGCACAAATCAATTCACATCACACGGTATCACAAACACATCAGAAATATAAATCTAGTGCACAACTTTTGACAATTAACTTAAATTAATCAAAGTAAACTCAATTAATTACGATGAGCAATTAATTTCTTAATTACTTTCATAAAGTAATTATACTTGCACAATTTCATAAATGATTATCATTAATTAATTAGTCTAATTAATTGTTAAAATTAATCACATTAATTAATGATTTACACAATCTTAGTTAATGACCTTCATTAACCCAAAACAATTCTTTAATTACTTTCCAAATTAATCTCTAATTACAACTTAATCTAAATCATTAATTTATAAATTAAATAAAGAAGTCATTCCTTAATTATCTTATTCATTAACTCATTTTAATACCTTAGTTATCTCTTAAGGTAAATCCATTTCTTTATTAATGACTTCATTAATACTAAAGTGTATTTAAAACATTACACTTCCAAATTTATATTCATATTTCATCTTGAATTTAAGATTCAAAATGATTTTATATTTAAACATTAACAAAATTTAAATATCAACTTATAAACCTATATAAAAAAAGTTCTAACGAAATTACTTAAATTTTTATTTAAAATTTAAGCTTTAAAATACATTACATTTTAACTTGCAATTTCAAGTTAAAACAAATTATTAAACTTTTCTTTCAAAATCCTTTTTATAAAAGAACTTTATCCTCAATTCAAATATTTATTTGAAAATAAATTATTTTAAAAAGCTATTCGATTTAAGTTTGTTTAAAACATTCAGATCTAATTTTAAATTCGATTCCCCTTTTAAAACACTTAATTGTTATTAAAAACAATTTAAACTTAGAAACTTATTTATGCCCAAAACTAAGTCGTAAATAACTTAAGTTTATATTTAACTTTTGTTTTTAAAACCTGCTTAAGCTTTGTTTTTAAGATTAAAATTTAAATCCAGAAACAGAACAGGTCTGTTATGAAACCTGGACAAAAAAATTTGACCCGAGCCCTGACTAAAATTGCTTCGAGTTTAACACCTTACTGCTTCAAGTCAAATGCTAACCTACTTCAAGTAATACTCAAAAAAACACGCGAATTCACCCTGCGCACAACTGAACAAAACCCAGATCACCAGATAATGCCTTCGTGCACGTGCACGTTGTCGCCGACCAACTCCAAGCGACTCCACATCGTCGAGCAAGTCGACGATCACCTCCAGACCATTTCCCAACCACCATCACATCGTCAACCCCTCGGAATCGAAATTGAGCACAAAATTGGAACCTTGTAACATAACTGGCCTCACCACCCAAAACCTAGAAATCGCGTCGAACTTAACGTCCCGATCACCAGAAAGTATGGAATTCCGGCCAACACTTCGTCGACAACCCTTCTACCATCTCCCAAAGCCACGAAACACTCGATCGTCCAATGACGACGAACGAATCAAAACTTGTAACCTCGCCAAAACTAGGTTTAAAAACTTCAATCGGTCGCCACCACCAGCACCGTGATCTGACCACCATCCCAATATTTTTCCTCGACATTCCGTACACTCCGCTACCACCCCTGAGAACTCCGACCTCCCCCATCGGCGAGGTCACCAGAATTCGCCAATATAATGAAATTTGAACAAACTCAAAATGCTCTCAAATCCTAACTCGAAAAATTATGATTTAAGCTGTAAAAATCGAGTTAAAGCGTACGAATTCAATCTGCATACCTGAATTCGAGAATTGAAAAGTTTAAATTTTGACTCTTTAACAACTATGCTAAAGTTTCTTGCTTTCCAGAGACTTCAATAGGTCTTTTAACTTAAATATTTTTTTTGACTTAGTTCAAGATCAAACAAGAAACATTTGTTTCAACACTAAGTCCAAACATCAAGTAGATTGTGAAGAAATGATTTTTTGAGTCAAAATTTTGTGTTTAGAATCTCAGAACAGAGAACATGTACGAACCATAGCCTGTATAAAACACTTCCAGCTTTTAAATATATTCGGAGGATATATATATATATATATATACACAAACTAATTCACAGATATAGATATATAAGCAGTAGATTTATACTTTTAAATTTTTTAAAAAAAATACGTTACTCACTATGGTTTCCAAAAAAATGAACAGAGCTCTATTTATGTTGACATGAGCTTAAACTTTACTTGCTCAAAATTCCTTCTTGATCTCTGGTTTGTTAGTTGAGATAAATTGTTGTTTAAATTGAACCTTTGTTTAAGATTGAATGATGTTATTTACTTCAGATGTACACAGATTTGAATAGACGAAACTGAGAAGGCTGATATATGAAAGAAGCTTACAGGTTGATATCATTTGTACAAAGTGATATTATGTTTTGTACAAATACAGGGTGATTATAATCCTTTTAGTACAATAGGCAGAGATTTTTTCATTGTATGTTGACTAGCAGATTTTTATTTCTGCTCTTTGGTGGCTAATGATATTTTTCTTGTGTGCTAAAGATTCATGCATTAAATTCATGTTTTCTTTCTTGTTTACACATATATTTTTCTTGGTAAGTACATTCGTGTATATTTTTTCTTGCTTCATATCTTTGTGCTTATCCCATTAATTGTTTGTACATAAATATCTAGATGTTTATTCCTTATTGTTCAAGCCCACATACTTATCTTTCTTTTGTTTATACATAGTTGAATATACTTTATTTTCTTTAGTCTTATTACTTTGTCTTATGCTTTGTAATATAAATGAGATTCTATATTTATTATGCTGTTATATTTTAGCTAATGTGTTAAGTTTATATTTTATAATTTATCTTATATATATCTATTTATAAATTCAAATTATTTTTATCCATTTACTTAAAATTTAAATTCAAATCCAATATATATATAAATTCAAATCTACTCATATAATTGAACACATATTTTATTCGAATTTGCAGAAACTAAAATCAATTTACCTATTAATTTCATAATTTTTTATCAAAAAATTAAATTAATTATCAATTTAAACTCAGTAAAAATTCGGGATCGTTACAGATTCCCTCCTTAAGAAATTTCGTCCTCGAAATCTGCAGGCATGAAAACAACAAAGATAGATACGCAAAGATAGAGAATTATTTTTCCAAATCAAACTAGATATTAATTCTGCATTTGGCATACCAAGTCAGAATATCGACAATATGAGAACAAACTCATACAATTTTTCACAAGGTACTCGGGTTATCCGGATCTGCGAATATGCAGGGCACTAGTTAGTTTGAAGGAATAACTAACCATTCGTAGAACATATCCGGACCAAATAGACAGATATATAATTACAATTTCAAAACTTTTAGTTTAGAACTAAAGTATACCTATTAACCATAGCAACCAAAGAAACCAATTCATCCAAACAAACAATTCTGACCTATTTGGAGTTTATGTCCCACGCAAATATATCAAATCTTCTTCCTGGATCTACCAGGAACCATCGAAGAATTTGAAAAGAGATGTTGAACAAAAGAGAATGTAGCTGGTATGAAACAATCAAAAAGAATTTGGAAACGAATCATAGGAAATTGATAGAGAAAGATTGTTTCCTTGTTGTTATAGGGTATTGACCATTTATAATCGTATTCCCCTGTCCCCTATCTCATCCTCTTCTTGCACTATATCTACTATCAGTGGATGGTAAGAGAGTTTACTGAGGCATACGGACGGATATCTTAGGGATGTACTCATTCTAGGGTTTACTTCCCCCTATCTCTAATGAGCTACTTAATGTGTTGTACTCCTGAGCTAAAGTTTCAACCTTCAGCTCTGATACCACAATGTCACGTTCCAAATTTCAGCTTTCGAAAATCGACATCCGTACTCCACTTGTACCTGAATGTCGCAGATTCAACCGTTGAAATTCGAATCGTGCTGGAGCTTATAACACAATCAAGTATAACAACACAACGGAAGAAATGAACATCAAATATAACTCCAGTGAATACAATATCCAATGATATACAATAATGGTATCAATATGATACAAGAATATCAGAGACAATAAACAACAGCGGAAAACAATATAGCAGCGGAAAGAATAACTATGATCTCCAATAGAAAGAATAGTCTTCAGAAGAGAAATCCAATGCTTACACTCTCCATCTCCAAGCACCAATCTAGAAATAGCTCGAACAACCATCAAGATGCAATAAGCAAACAAGATAACTCCAGAATGAAGCAAATGTGATCGCCAAGATCCAAAGGCTTCAAAGATATCGAATCTACTCCTACTATCTGACTATCTGAAAAACCAACTCTAAACTGCCCGTTTGGAAAATTATGGGCATCTAGAGTTTAGGAAAGGAACAATAAACTCCAGGTCAGTCATGGGACCGGTGTGAGCAACAAAAATATTTTTAATCTTTAAAAACAATCAAAAGATTTACTTTTGAAATTCGCAATGCTTTTTGGAAAATGAAACTGCCATACGACCTCCCACCACACACTCAATATCACAATTCAATTCAAATATTTATTTGAAAACAAATTATTTTAAAAGCTATTCGATTTAAGCTTGTTTAAAACATTCAGATTCTAATTTTAAATTCAATTTCCCTTTAAAAACACTTAATTGTTATTAAAAACAATTTAAACTTAAAAACTTATTTATGCCCAAAACTAAGTTGTAAATAACTTAAGTTTATGTTTAACTTTTGTTTTTAAAACCTGCTTAAGCTTTGGTTTTAAGATTAAAATTTAAATCCAGAAAACAGAACACGTCTGTTATGAAACCTGGACAAAAAATTTTGTCCCGAGCCCTGACTAAAATTGCTTCGAGTCCAACACCTTACTACTTTGAGTCAAACGCTAACCTACTTCGAGTAATACTCGAAACAAACACGCGAATTCACCCTGCACACAACTGAACAAAACCCAGATCACCAGACAATGCCTCCGTGCACGTGCACGTTGTCGCCGACCAACTCCAGGCGACTCCACATCGTCGAGCAAGTCGACGATCACCTCCGGACCATTTCCCGACCACCATCACATAGTCAACCCCTCGGAATCGAAATTGAGCACAAAATTGGAACCTGGGTACATAACTGGCCTCACCACCAAAAACCAAGAAATCGCGTCGAACTCAACATCCCGATCACCAGAAAGTATGGAATTCCGGCCAACACTTCGTCAATAACCCTTCTACCATCTCCGAAAGCTACGAAACACTCGATCGTCCACTGACGACGAACGAATCAAAACTTGTAACCTCGTAAAAACTAGATTTAAAAACTTCAATCGGTCGCCGCCACCTCCACCGTGATCTGACATCCATCCTACTATTTTTCCTCGACACTCCGTTCACTCCGCTACACCCCTGAGAACTCCGACCTCCTCCATCGATGAGATCACCAGAATTCGCCAATATAATGAAATTTGAACAAACTCGAACTGCTCTCAAATCCTAACTCGAAAAATTATGATTTAAGCTTTAAAAATCGAGTTAAAGCATACGAACTCAATCTGCATACCTGAATTCGAGAATTGAAAAGTTTAAATTTTGACTCTTTAACAGCTATGCTAAAGTTTCTTGCTTTCCAGAGACTTCAAAAGGTCGTTTTAACTTAAATATTTTTTTAACTTAGTTCAAGATCAAACAAGCAACATTTGTTTCAACACTAAGTCCAAACATCAAGTAGATTGTGAAGAAATGATTTTTTTAGTCAAAATTTTGTGTTTAGAATCTTAGAACAGAGAACATGTACAAACCATAGCCTGTATAAAACACTTCCAGCTTTTAAAAATATTCAGAGGAGATATATATATATATATATACACACAAACTTATTCATAGATATAGATATATAAGCAGCAGATTTATACTTTTAAATTTTAAAAAAAATACGTTACTCACTTTGGTTACCAGAAAAACGAATAGAGCTCTATTTATGTCGAGACGGGCTTAAACTTTACTTGCTGAAACTTCCCTCTTGATCTCTGGTTTGTTAGTTGAGATAAATTGTTGTTTAAATTGAACCTTTATTTAAGATTGAATGATGCTATTTACTTCAGATGTACACAGATTTAAATAGACGAAACTGAGAAGGCTGGTATATGAAAGAAGCTTATAGGTTGATATCATTTGTACAAAGTGATATTATGTTTTGTACAAATACAGGGTGATTATAATCCTTTTAGTACAATAGGCAGAGATTTTTTCATTGTATGTTGACTGGCAGATTTTTATTTCTTTTCTTTGGTGGCTATTATATTTTTCTTGTGTGCTAAAGGTTCATGCATTAAATGCATGTTTCCTTTCTTGTTTACACATTTTTTTTATTTGGTAAGTACATCCGTGTATATTTTTCTTGCTTCATATCTTTGTGCTTATCCCATTAATTGTTTGTGCATAAATATCTAGATGTTTATTCCTTGTTGTTCAAGCCCACATACTTATCTTTCTTTTGTTTATACATACTTGAATATACTTTAATTTTCCTTTAGTCTTATTACTTTGTCTTATGCTTTGTAATATAAATGAGATTCTAAATTTATTATATTGTTATATTTTAGCTAATGTGTTAAGTTTATATTTTATAATTTATCTTATATATATATCTATTTATAAATTCAAATTATTTTTAACCATTTACTTAAAATTTAAACTCAAATCCAATATATATATAAATTCAAATCTACTCATATAATTTAACACATACTTTATTTGAATTTTGCAGAAACTCAAATCAATTTACCGATTAATTTCATAATTTTTTATTAAAAATTAGATTAATTATCAATTTAAACTCAGTAAAAATTCGGGATCGTTACAGATTCCTCCCTTAAGAAATTTCGTCCTCGAAATTTACAGGCACGAAAACAACAAAGATAGATACACAAAGATAGAGAATTATTTTTCAAAATCAAACTAGATATCAATTCTGCATTTGGCTTACCAAGTCAGAATATCAACAATATGAGAACAAACTCATACAATTTTTCACGAGATATTCGGGTTATCCGGATCTGTGAATATGCAGGGCACTGGTTAGTTTGAAGGAATAACTAACCATTCGTAGAACATATCCGGACCCAATAGACAGATATATGGTTACAATTTCAAAACTTTTAGTTTAGAACTAAAGTATACCTATTAACCATAGCAACCAAAGCAACCAATTCATCCAAACAAACAATTCTGACCTATTTGGATTTTATGTCCCATGCAAATATATCAAATCTTCTTCCTGGATCTACCAGGAACCATCGAAGAATTTGAAAAGAGATGCTGAACAAAAGAGAATGTAGCTGGTACGAAACAATCAAAAAGAATTTGGAAATGAATCATAGGAAATTGATAGAGAAAGATTGTTTCCTTGTTGTTATAGGGTATTGACCATTTATAATCGTATTCCCCTATCCCCTATCTCATCCTCTTCTTGCACTCATATCTACTATTAGTGGATAGTAAGAGAGTTTACTTAGGCATACAGATGGATATCTTAGTGATGTACTCATTTTAGGGTTTACTTCACCCTATCTCTAATGAGCTACTTAATGTGTTATACTCCTGAGCTAAAGTTTCAACCTTCAGCTCTGATACCACAATGTCATGTTCCAAATTTCAACGTTCGAAAATCGACATCCATACTCCACTTGTACCATCGCAGATTCAACCGTTGAAATTCGAATCGTGCCGGAGCTTATAACACAATTAAGTATAACCACACAACGGAAGAAATGAACATCAAATATAACTCCAATGAATACAATATCCAATGATATACAATAATGGTATCAATATGATACAAGAATATCAGAGACAATAAACAACAGCGGAAAACAATATAGCAGCGGAAAGAATAACTATGATCTCCAATAGAAAGAATAGTCTTCAGAAGAGAAATCCAATGCTTGCACTCTCTATCTCCAAGCACCAATCTAGAAATAGCTCGAACAACCATCAAGATGCAATAAGCAAACAAGATAACTCCAGAATGAAGCAAATTTGATCGCCAAGATCCAAAGGCTTCAAAGATATCGAATCTACTCCTACTATCTGACTATCTGAAAAACCCAACTCTAAACTGCCCGTGTGGAAAATTGTGGGCATCCAGAGTTTAGGAAAGGAACAATAAATTGCAGCTCAGTCATGGGACCGGTGTGAGCAACAAAAACAGTTTTAATCTTTAAAAACAATCAAAAGATTTACTTTCGAAATTCGCAATGCTTTTTGGAAAATGAAACTGCCATACGGCCTCCCACCACACACTCAATGCAAGCGCACACTTGGAGGAGATTTCTCCTTATGACAGTTGAAAAATGCTTGATACGCGAAAACCATTTGATATTATTATTAGTGCATAGTGTAGAAAATCTTTCGAAAGTATAATATTAATCTTAGTGTAACGACCCAGAATTTTAAACAATTTAATTTGAAAATATTTAATTAATTTTAAATATTTAAAAGATGGTTTGACTTGAATTTCAAATTATCAGAATGAATTTGGCGATTTAATTATAAAATTTAATCTATTGAAAGTTGAATAATAATTTGAATCTTCAAGTTTAAGCCAATTAAAAATATTTCAAAGGCTTGTAAAATTCATATTGATAATACTAAAGATAATAGAAGCTTCAGAATTGAATTTGAAAGTAATTTGATCGGTTTTGAAATTTTATCGTTTAAGTCGATATTTAAAAGTAGCCATCCGAGGCACAGTCTCAGAATTCGACGAAACCAGTTCCATTGGGTCCGCAATATTGAATTATTATCGGATTTCAAATTTCGTATCGATCGGTGATGTTATGTGAGCATACGACATATAAACGCGTTGAAATTTAATCAAATTCAATTTAAATTTAAATTTGAAATTTGGTAACAACACACCACGTTCTTCCTTTAAAACACGCCCCTTTGTTTCAGCCGAGTATCACGCCAAAAATCATGGAAGAAATCGCGCAAGCATGCCTCGTTCAACTTTAAGTATCTCGTCTCCCTCTTCCTTTATCATTCAAAATCAAATCGAAGAAAAAAAATGGCCGAAGCCCTTTCTCTTCAAAAAAAACAAATAAATGGCCACGACATCAAAATCGAAAGGGGGGACTAGAGTTCGAGCGCCTCGCGTTCGCGCGTATGGGGATGAGGCGGCGGTGCCTGGGGAGATTCTTAAAGCTTGCGACTGCGAGGGTTTCGATTTCGAGCTCGCGCGAAGCAGTGGGTGATTTCATCGCGTGCTCGAGTTGCAGTGATGCAGTGGTCGACTTGAGCTCGCCACGATGGTCGATCGATGGGGGCGTTGATCTGGAAGATGGGGTTTCGTTCGCGAGGTCGCGAAGCAGTTGTAGGCGGCGCAAGCGCGTGGTCTTGGGTGATGGCGTTCGTGGTGAAGGCTGGATTGTCGAGCAGTAGTGGCAGTTGATGGACTCGGTTTCAAACAGTAAGTTTTAACATAGTTTTTTTTAAAGTTATTTCTGTTTAAATTTGCAGTAAAAGAAAAAAAATATTAAATAAAATAAATATACATTTTACAGAAAAAATAAATAAACAGGAGATTTATTTTACAGTAAGATGTAAATTTGTTTCAGTTTTAGTCAGATATAAGTATACATTTCATGTATGTATTATTATATACAAGGTAAATAATTTTTTTTAATAGTAAATAATATATATATATATATATATATATATATATATATATATATACGAGATATAGTTTCAAAGTAAAAATAAAAATAAATGAATGAATACATTATAAATTTACTCGTTTATTTTGAAAATAATTTCCTAAAGTAAATTTTGTTTCAAATTTAAATTTTTAGTTGAAATAATTTATTAAACAAAGGAATTTTAAAATATTGAAGAAATTTATATAAGCAAAATGTTTGAAATATTTATGAAAATGAGATTTTGGTTAAATAAATTTATTAAAGGGAATTTAGATTAAAACTTAATTTT
This sequence comes from Allium cepa, assembly GCA_030765085.1. Classification (NCBI taxonomy): domain Eukaryota; kingdom Viridiplantae; phylum Streptophyta; class Magnoliopsida; order Asparagales; family Amaryllidaceae; genus Allium; species Allium cepa. The sequence continues at coordinate 756,749,920 of CM060937.1, read as the reverse complement.
TTATAATTATTTAAAAGAAATTGATTTAAAAAGAAAATCACCGATGAATTAAAATTATCAAATGAAAATTTATTATTCGATCTGTTCGAATATTAATAAATTGTATAAATATTTATACGAGGTATAAATCAAGAAAATCGAGTCAAGATGGAAAATGGATTGCTAATAAAAGCAAAGGTGAGAACTTCTCACTCAAAAATTTATAAGTTGGAGTTGCAGTTATTGATTGATTGCTATTTGGTTGTGATATTAGATATAGTAGGATATATCTATATATATAGCAATATATATATTGGGATATGTATATATTGCAGTTGATTGATTTCCCGCATTGTATAGCGGATGAGACCCTATTGCGCCGCCTATTAAGCGGATAATATTTTATAAAATCCCATATACCGCGATATTCCGTCTTGAAGCGGAATTGGTATTGTGCTAACATCTGTGGATGCAGGGAAACAGGTTGGAGGGATCCAACTGGATTCCTCAACCGTATTTATTTATTTACATATATTGTGATATTTGATTGTTTATCATATCGATATTGATGTTTGGAAGTCGTGATTGACTATTTGATGTGTTGCATCATCGGATCCATTTTTGAAGTTTAAAAACAACGATTTTGATTTTTAAGGGATTTCTAAAGTGATTTTTGAAAGTATACGTTTATAAAATATTTTTGGAATTGATTCATCTTAAATAAATAAACGTTATAATTTTAATGTTATAAAAATTATGATTTTTGAGAAATATAGTTAAAAGTTAATTTTTGAATATATGGGATTAATGATTTTATAAAATAGTTAAAATTTGGATTTCTGAATTTATTATAAAAAGTTTAAATATAGGATTTATGAAATTTGATTATTTTGTAAATCTAAGAGAATGATGAAATTAGGAGTTTAAAGACGTTTTAAAAGAATAATATAAATTGGTCCATATAAAAGATTTATAAATTGATATTTATAAATAAAAAAATATTGGAATTGTAAAACGAGCTTTTATAAGTGTTAGAATGAGTTGTGAATGAATTTCATAAATGAATGAAATCTATAGGATTATAACGGTGAAGTTATAAATGGAATTTTATAAACAGTAGGTTTATAAAATTTGTAAAGTTATTTAAAAGAATAGATTTTGGATAAATAAATGAATCTTATAAGTTATAAGATTTATAATTTGGGAAGTTAAAAGAACAATTTTGTAAACAAATAAATTATAAGCATTTAACTTATAATATGTACTTTCGGTATATAATTGAGTTATAAATTGAATAGATTAATAAAGGAAATTATAAAAGGAAGTTGTGATAAAATAAATAGAAATGGAATTTATAAACATTGTTTTATAAATACGCAACGACTTATCTTGATAAGTAAATTGTTGTAATTTGTTAATGGAGTTATACTCACGTTTTAGACAGTGAATAATCCTTTAAAACAAAATGTATAGAAATGATGAAATTGGTTAACAAGTATATTCACGTTTCTGAATAGTGAATAATATATTAAAGAAAATGTTTTGGATGTGATGTTTTAAATAGAATTAAAACGATCTAAAGATGTTTTAAAATGTATTAACTATCGAAACCATAAATTTCAACATTCATTGTTGAAATAGACGTTTTCGAAAAATAGAAGAAAATGGTAGACTATAACACTGTTGTTATAGTAAATGATTTCCGAAAGGAAATGTTTTGTATAGTATTGGGATTTATATATCTATTTTACTTTCGAATCCCTATACTAGTGATTTTGGGTTGTCGTAACGATGTTTTACGCAACATTCGTTTTGGCCCAAATAAATATGTTTAAGAGAATGATTTCCTTAAAGAATGAAATATATACTTAATTTTGATTTAAGTATATTGAATATTTTCCAGGTATAGAAAATAAAAAGATTTGTGAATTACTTATAAATAAATAAGTATGGAAATGTTTTTTTTCAATGTGAAATGGAACGTTTTGAGAATTTATCTTTTTGAAGATAAATTGAAAATGAATAATTGAAACCGTGTATTCATAAATAATTTGGGAATTGAAAATTCACTATGGAATTTATAAATGAAAAGGGGAATCTGTTTAAAAATAAATATTGATTTTTTTTGAAGTATTGAAAATATATATCTTGTAAAGATATTTTTGGAAAATAAATAATTTGGAAAATTATTTGGTATCTGGTGATGTTGTGCATATCCATTGATAGTTCAATAACCGACTATCAATATTTACCTTTAAATAGGTATTTGTTGTGATTTGCTTGAAATTGAATGCCACGCTTATTTTTTTTTAAAAAAAATAAGCGCTCACTATTCGGGTTAACCGGGAAAGGACCTTGGGGTCGTATAACCCATTCTGAATATGTGATACGTCGTTATGAATTGCATTTGAAGACCGGTGTTGAAGACCGGATATTTTCGAAAACGAAAGGGTTTCTTGTTGATTGTCTATGCACTGGCTGATCCCCGGTATAGAGATCTCCATATGTGATGGGAAATCCGGACGTGATTAGCGATTATCCGGATTGCAAGGACTTCGTTGTAAGTGCCTTCGGTTCTGTTCGATCCCGGAACAGACTTGTATGGATAGTATGCCTGACATTACAAATTGAGATATAAAGCTGATTTCTTTCAAATATATTTCTGTTGGTGGCGGAGAATTTATTCTCTTAGCTTAACACCCTTCTCTGAGACGTACGAGCTCAGAGGTTATGTAGTTGAATGTTATTAGCGATATATTCCCAATTTGGTAATGTGACATGCTGAGTGTTGCTGTGAAATGATCATTGTTAGATCATTTGTGATATGATCATTTGTTTGATCATTTATCTTTGTGATCATTTCTATGATCATTTGTTGACCCAAAGCACAGCTTTTGTATAAAGCGTAGCTTTGTGGACGAGACTTCGTCGAGCCTCACACCCCGAAATGGTCAAAACAGGAAAGATGCGGCAAGGTTATGAGGGGTAGCTCCCTTTAGGGTATGTGCATTTCCTTCTGGAAAAGGGTGGTATCATGGTATGGAGCCCAGATTCTTACTCATGTTGAAACACTTATTATTTTGGTGTGGTGTTGATTACGAGCGCTCGGATAAAGGTCCCAAAGGACCGGGGGATGGCATACTCGTGTCAGTAGTTACCCAGTTAGGGGTAACCCGGCCTTGTGTTGGCAGAGATCCGGTTAGGTTCTCGGGGACGTACTTCCAGGGACGTTCTCATGTGACAATGGGAAGTTCCTTGGCCTGACCATTTGTTGGAAATCCAATTCCCAATACGAAACCCTGTACGGTTTTAGTTGTAGAACCTGCCATTTACTTATGGTGGTCACCACTGTTTAGATGGTAGTTATAGTAGACATAGTTCGAAATGTCTATGCTGGCTAAGATTTATATCTTTATTTTCGAAATAAATTTTTCCTACACTATGCACTAGTAATAATATCAAATGTTCTTTTAATGCGTATCAAGCATCTTTGACTATCATAAGGAGAAATCTCCTCCGATTCTGCGTTTGCATTGTGTGTGTGTGCGGGAGGCCTTATGGTAGTCTCATTTTTAAAAGCATTGCGAATTGACTTTAAAAATATTCCTCTATTTTGATTTTAAAGAAAAATAAACTGTTTTGAGTTCTCACCAGTCACATGACTGACTCGGAGTTTATTGTTTTCCTTCCTAAACTCTGGGTGCCCACCAATTTCCACACGGACAGTCAAGAGTTAGGTTTACCAGGATATTCTGGAATTCAGGAGTTGCTGGATGGCATGGCGTATTACTAGTATATAGTATTTCTTTTCCGCTGTTTGTTGTTATACACTCTGATAATGAAATGTAATGTAATATGATGAAATGTAATAACTGATATAGTTCTTTGTTTAAAGATTATTCATTTATTTATTATATGTTGTTTCCGCTGCGATTGTGAGATTCTGATATTGTTCTGTTGTTTTCTTTCTGTTCCGTCCTATCTTCTTATCTCTTCTTCTATCTTTTTCTTATTCTTAAACATTGAGAATTCGTATTTCTGTTCATCTTGAGTTAATCTATGGAGATTGGTGTTTATTCAAGGAGTACGGATTTGCGGGTCTTCACACTTAGTCAGCATGGGCATTTCTCACTTATGCCAACTATAGCTACCATGTTCAATAGAAGGTTACGCCACATTCCATGGCAGGTTATACAACTAGAACCGTACATGGCTCGTATTGTTTCTTTGGATTTCCAACAAATGATCAGGCAAAGGAACTTCCCACATCAAAATGGAACGCCTATGGAAGGACGTCCCCGAGAACCTAACCGGATCTCTTCCAAACAAGGCCGACGTTACCTCACGCTTTAACCAAGCTATAACTAGGTAACTAACACATGAGCTATGCCATCCCTGGTCGTTACCGACCTTTATTCCGGGATCCCGACAACCAACAACCACAAAGTATTAAATTTGCAGTAACCACATAGGTTAAATATTTGGGCTCCATACCATGATACCACCTCTTATTCAGAAGGAAATGGACATACCCTAGGGGCGCTACCCCTAAAACAAAACCTTATCGCAACATTCCTGTTTCGACCATTACCAGTTGTGAGGCTCGACGAAGTCTCATCCACAAAGCTATGCTTTTTCACAAAGCCATGGTTCGATCAACAAATGATCAGTAGCACTTCGTATGCCACATTATCAAATTGGGAATGTATCACTAGTAACCATAAGCACGAAATTCCTCTTGTTCTGAGAATCAGATCAGTTCTATGTTGGACTATATAACCTCTGAGCTGGCACGTCTCAGAGAAGGGTGTTAAGCTAAGAGAATAAATTCTTCGCCACCAACAGAAATGTATTTGATAGAAACCAGCTTTACATCTCAATTTGTAACGTCAGACATACAACCATACAAGTCTATTCCGGGTTCCAACAGAACCGAAGGCACGTCCAAAGAAGCCCATGCAATCCGGGTATTCACAATCCCGATCGGACTTCCCATCACTTAGGGAATCTCTATACCGGCGAGACTCGATGCAGAGACAATCGATAGGTCATCCTATTGCTCTCGGAAATACCCGGTCTTCACCACCGGTCTTCAATGTTATCCATATACGTCGTATCACTATTCGGAATGGGTTATATGACACAAAGATCCTCCCCCGGCTAAACCGAATAACGAACGCAATGTTAAAAATCATATGGATACTGAGGTCTCAGTTAAATCATGGGTTAAAGCCCAAAACTTTTCATTCAAATGGTTAAAACAAATCACCATTTCCAATCTTTTAAAAAAAAGATTCATTTCAAAAACCTTCAATGGTTTAAACAATTTCCCCACTTTAATCTTTTAAACAAAAGATTTAATTCACAATGTTCACCCCATTCACAAAGATCCATTCATGGATTTCGAAACAATTCCCACTTCAACTGGATTAACTCGTTAGATCTTTAAACCAAGATTTAACTTATATTTTTCAAAACTCATTTCCAAAGATCCATTCATAGCCTTTCAAAACAATTTCATTTCAAGTTGACTTAACTCATCCGGTCTTTGAATCAAAGACTCATTTCATAGCTTTCAAAATATTTCAATTCCATTTCGAACTTGAAACCTTTCAACACAATTTGGGAAATCCTTTTTTTAAATTAAAGCTATTATAATTTGAAAACAAATAGTTTTCGTTTCGGACAAATCTGATTACATTCGCTCAAGTTAAAACCCTTCAAGTATAAACTTGGGTTGAATTCAAATTCTCAAAACAATATGTTTTAAAATGGTTTAAAATTCATATAAACACATTATAACTTTGTATAACATTTTTAAACCATAATTTCCAAACACAAATTTCAATTTGAAACCTTGAATTCAAATTTAGTTCAAGTTATTTAAATTCCAAAACTTTGTCAAGTTATTCAAAATAACTTTTATCCTCAAAACTCCTTTTCAAAAGCTTTTCATATTTAACCCAATTCCATTTCCAAACCATTTGAATTCAAAATTCAACTTTTAAAACCATTTTCAAAAATCTGTTACTTAACCGATTTCCTCGTGAAATCCATATTTGTGTGCGTATGGTATAGTCCAGGGGTTTACACAATAATGCAACATCATCAATCATCACAGATTCAATCAATATCGATAAGCGGTATAACCCATAACGCTTATCTTCATTCACAGATTCATAGATAAAGTAAAATTATCAATCACAAAGATTCATCATTACAATTCGATGTGGGTTCCGGATAACCAACTAGAATCCGACTCCCTGTCGCATCGAAATTCAAATGCCATTTCGGGCAGAAAGGGTTTCCACATACATAAGGAAGTAAATCACAAATCACAGTTCAGCACAAAGCAATTCACATCACACAGTATCACAAACACATCAGAAATGTCAATCCAGTGCACAATATTTGACAATTAACTTAAATTAATCAAAGTAAACTCAATTAATTACGATGAGAAATTAATTTCTTAGTTACTTTCATAAAGTAATTATACTTGCACAATTTCATAAATGATTATCATTAATTAATTAGTCTAATTAATTGTTAAAATTAATCACATTAATTAATGATTTGCACAATCTTAGTTAATGACCTTCATTAACCCAAAACAATTCTTTAATTACTTTCCAAATTAATCTCTAATTATAAATTAATCTAAATCATTAATTTATAAATTAAATAAAGACTTCATTCCTTAATTATCTTATTCATTAACTCTTTCTAATACCTTAGTTATCTCTTAAGGTAAATCCATTTCTTTATTAATGACTTCATTAATACTAAAGTGTATTTAAAACATTACACTTCCAAATTTTAGATTCAAATTTCATCTTGAATTTAAGATTCAAAATGATTTTATATTTAAACATTAACTAAAGTTAAATATCAACTTATAAACCTATATAAGAAAAGTTCTAACGAAATTACTTAAATTTTTATTTAAAATTTAAGCTTTAAAATACATTACATTTTAACTTGCAATTTCAAGTTAAAACAAATCATTAAACTTTTCATTCAAAATCCTTTTTATAAAAGAACTTTATCACAATTCAATTCAAATATTTATTTGAAAACAAATTATTTTAAAAATCTATTCGATTTAAGCTTGTTTAAAACATTCAGATTCTAATTTTAAATTCAATTCCCCTTTAAAAACACTTAATTATTATTAAAAACAATTTAAACTTAAAAACTTATTTATGCCCAAAACTAAGTTGTAAATAACTTAAGTTTGTATTTAAATTTTGTTTTTAAGACCTGCTTAAGCTTTGTTATTAAGATTAAAAATTTAAATCCAGAAAACAGAACAGGCCTGTTATGAAACCTGGACAAAAAAGTTTGACCCAAGCCCTGACTAAAATTGCTTCAAGTCCAACACCTTACTGCTTCGATTCAAACGCTAACCTACTTCGAGTAATACTCGAAACAAACACGCGAATTCACCCTGCACACAACTAAACAAAACCCAGATCACCAGACAATGCCTCCGTGCACGTGCACGTTGTCGCCGACCAACTCCAGGCGACTCCACATCGTCGAGCAAGTCAACGATCACCTCCTGACCATTTCCCGGCCACCATCACATCGTCAACCCCTCGGAATCAAAATTGAGCAAAAAATTGGAACCTGGGAACATAACTGGCCTCACCACCCAAAACCTAGAAATCGCGTCGAACTCAACGCCTCGATCACCAGAAAGTATGGAATTCCGGCCAACACTTCGTCGACAATCTTTCTACCATCTCCGAAAGCCACGAAACACTCGATCGTCCACTGACGACGAACAAATCAAAACTTGTAACCTCGCCAAAACTAGGTTTAAAAACTTCAATCGGTCGCCGCCGCCGCCGCCGTGTCTGACCGCCATCCTACTATTTTTCCTCGACACTCCGTTCACTCTACTACCACCCCTGAGAACTCCAACCTCCCCCATCGACGAGATCACCAGAATTCGCCAATATAATGAAATTTGTACAAACTCGAACTGCTCTCAAATCCTAACTCGAAAAATTATGATTTAAGCTTTAAAAATCGAGTTAAAGCATATGAACTCAATCTGCATACCTGAATTCGAGAATTGAAAAGTTTAAATTTTGACTCTTTAACAACTATGCTAAAGTTTCTTGCTTTCCAGAGACTTCAACATGTCGTTTTAACTTAAATATTTTTTTAACTTAGTTCAAGATCAAACAAGCAACATTTGTTTCAACACTAAGTCCAAACATCAAGTAGATTGTGAATAAATGATTTTTTGAGTCAAAATTTTGTGTTTAGAATCTCAGAACAGAGAACATGTACGAACCATAGCCTGTATAGAACACTTCCAGCTTTTAAAAATATTCAGAGGATCCAGATATATATGTGTATATATACACAAACTTATTCACATATATAGATATATAAGCAGGAGATTTATACTTTTAAATTTTAAAAAAATACGTTACTCACTTTGGTTACCAGAAAAATGAACAGAGCTCTATTTATGTCGAGACGGGCTTAAACTTTACTTGCTGAAACTTCCCTCTTGATCTCTGGTTTGTTAGTTGAGATAAATTGTTGTTTAAATTGAACCTTTGTTTAAGATTGAATGATGCTGTTTACTTCAGATGTACACAGATTTGAATAGACGAAACTGAGAAGGATGATATATAAAAGAAGCTTACAGGTTGATATCATTTGTACAAAGTGATATTATGTTTTGTACAAATACAGGGTGATTTAATCCTTTTAATACAATAGGCGGAGATTTTTTCATTGTATGTTGATTGGCAGGTTTTTATTTCTTTTCTTTGGTGGCTAATGATATTTTTCTTGTGTGCTAAAGATTCATGCATTAAATGCATGTTTCCTTTCTTGTTTACACATATATTTTTTTATTTGGTAAGTACATTCGTGTATATTTTTTCTTGCTTCATATTTTTGTGCTTATCCTATTAATTGTTTGTACATAAATATCTAGATGTTTATTCCTTGTTGTTCAAGCCCACATACTTATCTTTCTTTTGTTTATACATACTTGAATATACTTTATTTTTCTTTAGCCTTATTACTTTGTCTTATGCTTTGTAATATAAATGAGATTCTATATTTATTATGTTGTTAAATTTTAGCTAATGTGTTAAGTTTATATTTTATACTTTATCTTATATATATATATATATATATATATATATATTTATAAATTCAAATTATTTTTAAACCATTTACTTAAAATTAAAATTCAAATCCAAATCCAATATATATATATATAAATTCAAATCTACTCATATAATTTAACACATATTTTATTTGAATTTGCAGAAACTCAAATCAATTTACCGATTAATTTCACAATTTTTTATTAAAAAATTAAATTAATTATCAATTTAAACTCAGTAAAAATTCGGGATCGTTACATTAACGGTAACTTATATAAATGATTTTTGGTATAGATTATTGATTGGTATTGGTTTAGGAGAGCAAAGATGTATGATAACAGCTCTAGCACAACATACATAAACACCACAATGACAGTAAGACCAATTTTATATAAATACATGCTATCCATCGTTGATAAGATATAATTTACAATATTTATTTTTCTTAACAGTATGCATCCGATAACATTGAAAATGTGAAAAATCAACTGTTTATTCCAGCAATAAGAAAGGCTCTATCAAATCCTATATGACGTACTATATTATTTCCAATACATGATGAAGCACATTGGATGCTTTTGGAAATTGATAGAGAAACGTCAAGCAAGATTCTTTATGACTCCCTATATGGTATAACAAGAAATAGAAATTTCAGTAGCAGGCATAAGAGGGTTGCCTTGGCAATAGTAAGAAATTTTGTATTTCGTCAAAATTGCATCAAATCCTAAATTATTTCATATTTATTTTTATGTTTTTTAATCACACTGTTCTACATAGAAAACAATTCTCTACAAGATTATCAAGGAGCTCAAATGTCACAAAAGCAACACAATTTTGGAAAAATTAAGTACCCTTACGGTGGGAACTTTTGCTCAGCAAGAAAACAGGTAATTATTTTTAAATTATATGTTCATGCCTTCTAAACCCTGATCCACATAATAGCAGTATAACTACTTGTCAAATCATATAACAAATAGTATACTGGACCACTTATTTAACTATTGTTAATGCTTATGGTTAGTCTGTTAAAAGTCGGACAGAGCCAAGTTCAAATTTGATGCATGCAAACCATACGTTACAAGGGTAAAAATTAATTATTTGAGAATATAGTTGGTATCAGAAACAAAAGATCTTTTACTTTTATTTGAGAAGTCTTCAGATTTTAGAAAGTAAATGAAAAAACAATTTATCAAAATATTCGTTAGTTTAGTTGACTTTTGTTGTTTTTTAACTGTAAAGTCAAAGAAAGCCATTTAGAATAAAAACATCAAAATTGATTTTTTTTTTTTTGTATATGAAAAGCAAAAGCAGTTCTTTTTAAGCTATCCAAACAGATCCTAATATAGCTAATATGATCATGGACCCTAGCATGAAATTGTTGGTTTGTTAACACATTATGACAACTCATTTTGATAAAAAGATAACAACATTTATCATTTTGATAAAATGTAAAAGAATTTATCAATTTTCATAAACGGTAAAAGCAGTTATCAATAAATATAGAAAATTTAAACATTCATCATCTTATATAACCACTAAAGCAGCCTTCTTGACTTAAATTTTCTCTGCAGGTTTCTAGAAAAATAATCATATTTGGGTATATTATAAAAGTTATAAATGTTTATAATTTTATATTACCATCAAACAAAATGATAAAATATTTTATATCCAATCTACCATTACTATTTGTCGTGTATGATTTAGTATAAATAATTTTGTCAGACCACAATTAGCGATTTTTCATGCCTCTGTTTATGGACTAAAACTTGGCAGTGATATGTGATGCCGACCAAGTATGGACATGTGTTACCAACTCTTTTCCTTGTTAAACGTGGCAAGTTCCTCCTTACCAAATATTTGTTGTAACCAACTGACATCCTTTACATTTAATTCTTCTACTATTGGGAATTCTTTATATTAATTTTTTTTCATGTGATAGCCATATGCAATTCTTCTACTGTTGCAGCTACCATTCTAGACTTTTAGTACTGAATAAAACGTAGCTAACAGAGGTGATTTTTAGGAGAAAGCCAGCGTATATTTATGAAGCTATTTTTTTATAGTTAAGCGGTCATTTGATGTTGAAAATTTGCTCCTTTTGGTGTGCTCAAAACTTTAATGGTTGAATTTCAAATTTTGTTTTAAGCTATCGCCCCTAGCATTGCTGACCTTCATTACGAAATTATAATGTAACTTAATTTGATAGTTTTGATGAAACTTGGTGCACTACTATAATATGAATTCACTTATAATTAAACATTAAGTAGATTATGAAATGTTGATCCTTATGATTTGCATAATATCTGAAGTTTGATGATGAAATTGTTAGGTTGTTAACATAATACAACAATATTCATTTTTGATAAAAAGATGACACCATTTATTGTATTCAGAAATTGATAAAAGAATTTATCAATTTTTGTAAAGGGATAATAGAATTTATCATTTTAAGTATAGAAAATTTAAACGTTCGTCATTTATTTAAGCGTTAAAGCTTTGTTAACATATTACAACAATATTCATTTGTGACAAAAAGATAATGCCATTTATCATTTTCAGAAATTGATAAATTCTTTTATCATTTTCATAAAATTGATAAATTTTAATAAAGTGATAAAAGCATCTATCATTTTAAATATAGAAAATTTAAACTTTCATCATTTTATAAGCATTAAAGCAGCCTTATTGACTTATTATATTACAACAATATTCATTTTTGATAAAAATATAACACCATTTATCGTTTTTCAGAAATTGATAAAAGAATTTATCAATTTTCATAAAACGATAAAAGCATTTATCATTTTAAGTATAAAATTAAAACATTCATCATTTGACATAAGCATTACACCATTGTTAATATATTACAACAATATTCATTTGTAATAAAAAGATAATACCATTTATCATTTTCAGAAATTGATAATTTCTTTTATCATTTTCATAAATTGATAAATTTTCATAAAGCGATAAAAGCATTTATCATTTTAAATATAGAAAATTTAAACTTTCATCATTTTATATAAGCATTAAACAGCCTTATTGACTTATTTTATTACAAGAATATTCATTTTGATAAAAAGATAACACCATTTATCGTTTTTCAAAAATTGATAAAAGAATTTATCAATTTTCATAAAATGATAAAAGCATTTATCATTTTCAGTATAGAAAATCTAAACATTCATCATTTTACATAAGCATTACAACATTATTAATATATTTCAACAATATTCATTTGTAATAAAATGATAATACCATTTATCGTTTTTAGAAATTGATAAATTCTTTTATCATTTTCATAAAACTATAAACTTTCATAAAGTGACAAAAGCATTTATCATTTTAAATATAGAAAATTTAAATTTTCATCATTTTATATAAGCATTAAAGCAGCCTTATTGACTTATTATATTTCAACAATATTCATTTTTGATAAAAAGATAACACCGGTCTTAGTCTTATATCTATGTGTTATACAACAAGTATATAAATTATTTACTGTATAGATTGTTTACTGCTCAATGGGTAGTTATATCTCCGTGTTATACCACCAGTATGTAGATTATTTACTGCATAGATTATTAACTGCTCAATAGGTAGCTATATCTTTATGTTATACCACTAGTCATAGTCTTATCTTTAACTTATTGGTGCATATGTACCGCGTCAACGAAAATTTGATAAATGTTTACAACAGTTGATGTATTTAAAAACGATTTGGGATATAAACTGTAATAGTATTGTTTACTTTATAATTGACTATTCTAGAAATTTGGAATGTTAACAAGTCACTACATATATATATATATATATATATATCTGTGTGTGTGTGTGTGTGTGTGTGTGTGTGTTGGTATGATGCTTTTATTGGTCAGTTGGCAAATATGGTATTTTGCTACGATATCAATCTTTAACTAAACATAATGTATGTTACAATATTAAATCAAACATAGTTTTCTAATTAAATGTTTTACAACAGGTATGATTGCAGAATGTTTGTCATGGTAAACATAAGGAAGAAAGCAGCAGGTTTACCATTGGTAGAAAAGGTTTCGTAAGAAGTTATTGGTCAGCCAAGAGCAAATATGGTAGCTGACATTATGACAGATGAGCCACATTGTTGGACCATGGAAAAGTTTTGCACTTCACAACTAAAGCTAGAAGAAGAAAATAAGCATGTTGAAAAGATTAAATGAAACAAAAAGGATATTAAACTAGTTTGTTGACATCATTTAAAAAAAACATTATATGTTTAGTTTGTTTTAACTTCTTTTTTCTATAGGAAAAGAACAAAATTGCATTCCTGTTGAGATGTAGTTCATTTACAGAAAACACTTTGTTTATTTGGTTTCTTTCACATGTAAGCTTTGTAATTAATTTGATATTTTCCCCAAACAAGTAGTGTAAATTGTTATGTTGATGAATACTTGGCTTCAATATGAATTTATATCCTGCTGTACTCATATTATATTTCATATGGTTGTTCTGTAATTTGTTCTTTCATATGACTTAGATCCTACTGTACTCATATTATATTTCATATGTTTTGTAATTTGTTCTTTGATATGATTAGATCTCACTGTACTCATATTTGTTTTGTAATTTGTTATCATTAAGATGTTTAGTCATTTATAATTATTGACTTTTTTATTGCAAATGTTGTTTTGACAGATCTTGCTATCAATTTGGTTAAGATTTTGCATTGGTACTTTTGAATAACAACTATATGTTTGCGTAAATAAAATGTAAAATGAAATCTGACTACACAATGATCTTGTTAATAGTTAATGTAATTTTTTTGGGAGGGGTTGTTGCTGAGAATTGCATCGAGTTAAAGACTCGGTGCAATTTTCCTTTCACTGAGTTTTAATCATTGCAAGTTTTATATTGAAGTTCTCACGTGTCTTGAATGGGCTTATAGTATTGCATGATTCTGATTTCACTTTAAATCTATGAGCCATATGCCAAAACTAAATGCTCTTGTACAAACATACGAGAATAAGAACACTTACCGTATTACTTAGCTTCCTTGGCTCTGTCACATATTTAAGTGCCCAATTAAGAAGTATATACATAACTCGAGGAATAACTTTTTGCGTAATATTTTCATCTACTAATGTCGCATACAAACATATGACGCTACAGAAAATGTGATAAATCAGAGCGATTTTTGTGTAATATTTTCATCTACTAATTGAATGGTTATAATACGGTGAAAATTCTATTCATTTCAAATAAATTTTGTTTAAGAACACAAGTAGTAGTAATTTTTGTATAATGAAATTCACTTCTGCTGAATTTAACAAACTACATGAAGTATTAAGCTGTACTGACACTGAGTGCTTATAGTAACAGTAACAGAAGAAAATGGTTTAAATTGCTTAGATAAATTGAACAAGTCAAACTGTATCTACACAGGTAAGAAAGAAAAGAAACAACGTAGAATTTAGAAACATAAAACTAGACTCTCTCAACCGATATTGCTGTGGCTTTGTTATCGAGATTCGCAGTCCCCAAGCTTGTAGTTTCACTTCTGTTTCCTTGATCCGATTAGTTATCAAAAGTCAAAGCAATTACCTTTGCATTAGATGGTGCTAGTAGTTATAGAAAATAGTTTACAAGAGATGTCAGAACTAAGTGCAAGAATGCACTGAGTTTGAATCCGTCGGAAAATTGAATCAGTTCTCATTGCTAAAATTTTGAAGATCATTCGATATCATAACAATTAACAAGTAAAATCATAAAAATGAAAAAATAGTTTATCATTTAACAAAATCATAAACAAAATTTAATAAAAACGGCCATAACATAAATATAAATTCAATAAAATATTAAAATATGAACTATCCAATATTGTATAAACCATCTAATCTGAAACAACAAATGATAAGCAGAAAGTTATAAAAGACATTTGACAACTAGATAATGTTCTTGAGTATAGCTATGAACAATAATAACAAGTAAATCACAAAATAAAATTTAAATTTTCAGATGAAACAGTAGTTAATTTACAGAAAAAATAACAATTTCATCAACATAATATCATATATTCCCATGCTAACTAGTCACACAATACATTATAATACTATAATAATCCTAATAACTTATACTACAACAATGGTAGTTGATATTGAATTAAACAGAAAATGAACTTAGTAACAACACAGGAATAGCCTAATATTAATAGTAAAAGAATAACATAGAAACAAAAATATAATTCAATACAATAGCTTTTAAATTTAGGATCCAAGAATATCTCAATACAACATAGAAAGCTAAAACATAATTATCTTTAAAAATGAACAAGAGAAAATGACATAACAATTATAAAAACATTCAACCACTGAATGGACAACTTCTACGATTATGACCTAACTTCTTGCACTTTCCACACTTATTTTGCTTCCCATGGAAAACATCCATCCCACCAAGTCTGTTAACTCTAGGTCTACCAACTCCACAGCTTTAAGAGGAAGAATAGTAGAAAAACCTTTAGAAAGAATATCATTTTTATCTAAAGTAAGAATAGGATTGATAAGATGCGAGTAAGAAGCACGATAAGATTTAGTTGTGAAATAATATTCAATAAAATCATAGACATTAAGTTGACCATTGTAATGCACTTCAATGCATGTGCACAAGGAAAACCAGTAACTCTCCATTGGTTACAAGTGCACATCCGATTTTCAAGATCAAATTTGTGAGAAATAGAAGAATGCACTTCAAAAACAAAGGTAGAAGAATGAGAAACGTTCCACCCAAATCCTTCTTCTTTTAATTTTGATAAATGATTCTCCATTTTAAGACAAAGTATGGTAGTCCAACTAGATGCCTCTTCTCCACGCTTTGACATTTGAGTCATAAACTTAATTCGAATTCCATCAAGACAACATGTAATAGAAAGATGCCTTTCTTTCACAATCCAGGAGTTAAAACTCTCTGCGACATTTGATTTATTCTCACCATAGCGATTGCCAGGAAAAATGAAATCAGCCCAATGATCAAATGGCTTATCTTTTAAGAATTCAAAAGCTTTTACACCTCCAATTTGACTATATTTTGTCATAGCTCTTTGAAATTCATAAGGAGTACAAGCTATGACACAACGTTCCAATAAATGGGCTATCCAAGGCCCCTTTCCACCCTCTACAACATTAGCAACATTACTTTGCATATGATGTAGACAGTATGAATGGAAAGGCACTGGAATTTTTTTAGGAATACTTAAAAGCAAACCCCAATGTCTATCTTATATAAAAACCAAAGGTCGATCAACTCCAATCGAACATTTCAAATGATCCAAAAACCAAGACCAATTTTCCTCATTTTCCTTTGCAACAACAGCAATAGCCAATGGAAATAAACCTAAAAAAACATTGTTAGTGAATAGAAAAAAATGTCTATATGTATGCAATGAAGTAAAATTATAAAGGAATTTTTCCTATCTATACTAATAATAATAGTGAACAATTTAAGATTCTTTCAGTTATTATTGACTTTAATGTTTAAAACTGTAACTTACATATAAAATACATATATATAAAAACATAAGTGAAATGAATCATATCATGACTTTACTCAAGTTTTTCTCAAGTGAAATGGATGTCCACATACACATGTGTGTGTGTGTGTGAAATGGTGTCCATGTACACACGTCTATGCGTACGAAATACATGTGTCCAATGATACCTGCTGATTATTCTTCATGCATAAAGTAAACAACCATACAAAATAACATGCATGTAATGTACACATAAGATAAGCATCAGCTTGTATATGTGTATAATTCTTCCATGATTTGAATTTTAAACTGCAATGTAGATCAGATAATAATGCAACTGACAATGCACAAAAAGACGTACAAAAAATGAGATAGGACATGTTCTGATTCTCATCGCATTTCAATTTTATTCAGTATTTTTCCATAACTTCTTAAATGAAACAAATATGAATTATTTATTAGATCGATAATTTTGGCATAAAGTATGTGCTTATTCAATTATTTTCAACTTTGTTCAGTATTTTTCCATAAATTCTTGATGAAGTAGATAAATTTATGTGCTTATAGTTTATTTAACTATCTTTTTTGCCGAATCTGCAATTGTTTTTTTCCCAAACTGATTGATATGGACTTTACAGACAATCACCTTCAGTTTTTTACTGTATCAGAATTTATATCTGGTGAAACTTTGAAAAACCTTTTAGATTTTTTTTTTAAAAAATCTTGATAAATGTAAAAATACATAAAGATAAATACTTTTATCATTATATAAAACTATAATAAAAATACAAAATTAATATAAAATAATAATAATGTTAGCACCAGAATTTGTCACTAACACCCTTAGAAAGATTGTGTAGAGAGATTAATGAAGATAATAAATTAAAACAGAGAATAATATGTAAATTTCAATGTAGAAAACAAGAACCCCAAATTTATAGTGGTTCGGCATAATTGCCTACAACCACTTAGAAGTTAATCTTTATTGCTTTACTTGATGATTGATTACAGATACAATCCGTTTCCAATCACTTGAATACAGTTGCTAAGTAAAAAGCTTAAGTCTTGAATGAATGTTGAATGCGGCAGAGTCTCTCCAGTGTTCTCGAAAATCGATCCATTCCAGTGTGCCCCTGCCTCTCTATTTATAGACGAAGATGGGTTGGACTTCCCTGGTGGTCCTGGTAGCCGAATATCTCGGCCCAAATGGAGTAAGCTCTGTGTGCCGACCCGAATATGTCGAACGGTCAAATGCCGAACCACTATCTTCATGCCGAACGATGCGATGTGTTGAGTGTGGGGTGCAGGCCGATCGAGAATCGATGCCGAACGGGGAAGAGGCCGAACGAGGCTGGAAAGCCGAACAGTCCAGGAATGCTGAGTGAAGCATGAATGCCAAGCGCTCTAGAAGCCAAATGCTCTTAAATCCCAGTTGACCCAATCGTGTCGAACGTCCCTGGAATGTCGAATGCTCCTGAATGTCGAGCGCTCTTCTAATGCCGAACGCTCTCTATATGCCGAACGTTCATGGATGCCGAACGTTCCTTGTATGACGAACATCTATGGATGCCGAACATACCTTATATGCCGAACGTTCTTTGTATGCCGAACATTCATGGACGCTGAATGATATACAATATCGAACGTCTTTCAATGTCGAACGCTCACGCATGCCGAACGTTTCTAATGCAGAATGCTCACGCATACCGAACGTCCCATAAATGCCGAACGTTATTCAATACCGAATGAATCATATGTGTCGTACGACTCCTGAATGCCGAACAGTATGTTAATGCCGAGTACTTAGTTGCCTGGTCAAATCTCCAGGTAACACTTGCCCCCCAAAGTGCATCACGTGGTCGAACATGATGTGCTTTGAACCATGAGTCCACCGCGCTTTACTTTGAGATGTGGTTCAGTTTCCTCGATGGTGATTTACTTAATCACTAGTTGAGGTGATGTGTGTCGAACGTCATGCAAATGTCAAACAATAAAGCCGAAGCTGAACGTTCCATGTATGTCGAACGAATTAAAAGCCGATGCCGAACGATGTTGCTTTGACCGGTTCTACCGGTCATTGTCGCTTCGACTTCTTCTTCTTCCCTATAAAGGTCAGCATTTTCCTACTTCTCTTTTCACTTCCACCTCTGCTATTTTGTACTCACGAACCACGCATGTTAACAGACTCTAAAGACTTAACAATCCTTCCCAATCCAATCGTCATTAATTAAAACCGCGCCCTCAACTCCAGAATTCTCCCAAGTCTCGATCTACAAACTAGGTATCGATCCCTCTAGTTAAATCCCTTCCTTGACTAAAAATTATTAATAAGAGGCTTAAATTTGTAAATTTGAACCATAGCCAATAGGTGTTGCATGGATGAAAACTGTGATTAGGATGTTTTTTAGGGCTAGATGATGTGGAGGAAAGGAGAAGTGGCCAGAGATGAGCACACGAGGGAGTTGTTGGGAGATGTATCGTGGTTCGGCATGGTTCCCTCGTGCCGAACGATATTGGAGGAAAAAATAAAGGTGGAGCAGGAAGTGGCTAGAATGCCGAACAGCAGGGTCCGGTATGACTCGCCGAACGATTCGTCCTTGTTGTTCGGTGTGGATGGAGGAAGAAAAGAAAAATGAAACTGTTTGTTAAGGACGGAATGCCGAGCGTTGGGGCTCGGCGTAACTTTGGTTCGGCATGATTCGCCACATGCCAAGCAGTGGAATGGAAGGATAGGAAGGAAGTATGAGCTGGATAGAATACCGAACGATATTTCGGCCGAACAGCGCGTAGGCCGAACGGTCATGAATGCCGAACGATAGTTAGGCCGACCAATAGTTTGGCCAAACGATACTTAGGCCAATCAAGCTTCAGGCCAAATGATAATTAGGCCGAACAAGATTTAGGCCGAACGATAATTGGGCCGACCAATAGTTTGGCAAACGATACTTAGGCCGATCAACATTTACTTTGCCTAATCTTATGACAAAAACAAGGACAAGGACCTAAGTAAACTAGCATATCGAATTGATCTGGACTGATAACTCCCTAGTTTTAGTAGTCACAAGCCTGAACCTAAATCAACAAAAACAGATAATTTCTTCTAACATTTAGCGTCAATGTTTGAGTCCGAAATTGTAAACACCATAGGGAAGGTTTTTGGAGACGGTCAGCGATGACGGTCTTCGAAGGCGATGATTCGAAGCTCAACTTTATACCATTAACTCCGTGACTTTCAATTTCTCAGCGCTTTTTCTTGAATTATCACACTATCAACACACCACATGGGAGGAATACTTGTGTTGTTAAGTCTAACGTCAATTGTTTTTCGAGTATAGTTCAAACAGGTACTCTACTAGATTCAATTTCTATCAAAGATGTCTAAGAAATCTAGCTCCACCACGATCTCAGATAGACCTGGGCCGTCTTCCAAACAAGGAGTCTCAGATACTTCAAACCCGTCGACTTTCCCTGCTCATAACTTAGCTCCTAACACCCTGGAGGCATCAATTTTCTTGGACAACCCGGTCGATTCACAGGCTTCAAAGATCAATGAAAGTGCACTCCGTCGGATATGTTCCGTCCACGGAATCCCTTTCAACGACGTATACTTTCCATCGGGACACGATCGTCTACACCTGCCCCTAGTTGGATATACAACTTGTAATAAGTTTATGTGCTGCGTCAGCAGTGTGCCACCGTTTAACTTATTTCTTCGGGACGTACTGCAATACATCGACATTGCCCCGTCACAATTACACCCGAACGGTCACGCCTTCATCTACGATACCTACATCCTCTTCATGACTGTCTTCTCTAGGCCTCCAACCTTGGGTGACATTATATATATATATATATATATATATATATATATATATATATTCTGACTGCCGAATCGAGTAGTGCCGAACCGTTTCTGGCTGCCGAATCAACTGCATACCGAATCAATTTATCTACCGGACCAGGTAAGCTTTCAAGTCCAAAAAATGTTTGCACAAAAAATGGGCAAACACCTCCAAGTCGTATGATTTAGTTGATTATATATTGTTCTTAATGGTTGGGTGATGTATACAGATATATGAAATAGATGGACTAAACTGTAAAAGACACACAGATTTATAGTGGTTCGGCCAGAACGTGCCTACGTCCACTTTATATGTTATTCTCCTTTTCTATTCAGATTACAAGTACAAAGCTTTGATTACAAGTAACTGAAAGTTGTTTGAAAGTTTTATCCATGCTTGAGCTCTCAAACTTGTTTGCCATTGTTGTACCCCTGCCCCTCTATTTATAGAGTGAGGTTGGGGGCAGGGGCCTTGGATGTATATAGCTGTTGGTGGGCCTGGGCTGGAGCAATCTGGCCTGGCAAATTTGGACCCGGTTTACCTTGGTTCGGTGGTAGGAGTATGGCGGACCGGTGGAACTTTGGTTCGGTGGTAGGAGTATGGTTCGGTTGTCGTGGGATGTTGATCCGGTGTAACCGATCCGGTGAGATGTTGGACCGGTGGGACTTGAAAGCTTACCTGCTCCGGCAGATAAATTGATTCGGTATGCAGTTGATTCGGCAGCCAGAAACGGTTCGGCACTACTCGATTCGGCGGTCAGAATATATATATATATGTGTGTGTGTGTGTGTGTGTGTGTGTGTGTGTGATCAAGAAACGGAGAGAGAGCCCCTCTTTCATGTTCCTCGAGCCGCATCACAAATGCCAAATCTTAACTGGGGCATGCAGCAAGTTCGCCCTGTACAAACATGAATGGTTTTATGTGCTTTGCCCTCCTGGTTTCGCAAGGAGATGAGTGGAAGGAAGTAAGTCTTTTCTTTGGATCGATATTCATGCTTCATCAAAACCGTGCCTTTTCTAACTCTTTTTTCCATCTTTTTAGGTATCAATCCACATCTTGACGGCCACGGGTATTCTGAAGCCATCGAAGCCATTAGAGCCCTTCCAGCCGGCGAATGGGACATCTCAACTCTCATTTCAATTGAGTCACTTTCGAGGTTTGGACTGTTAGTAGAAGGCCGTCGGATAAGCCTTCCTCAAGGCGTCACCATACCCAGGCCCACCTCTGGGAAGGGGAAAAAAATTAGCTAAGTCATCAACACGCCACACCCCTGATGCACCAGAAGAGGGGGAAATTAAAGGGGATGAAACACCCGAAGCATGAGGTGAGGACGTGGGTCCCACTCATGATCCGATAGTTGATGTGCACGACATTGAAACGTCGTCTTCCCCTTCGAAGAGGAAAAAGAGACCGACGTATAAGATATGGAGGAAAAAAGTTGGTGCAACCTCTAAGGTTACTCTTATTCCGACGGAGAAAAAGGCTTCTTCACAGCATTTAGAAAATTCTCTAAAGGGCCTCTCGAACCCCTCCATACCCAACGACCTACTTAATTATGATTTTGACGACCCAGAGGCACTTAACCTTCACTCGCCCATCAGAGGCGATGCAGGCGTTCAAGCCCATACCCAGGGAGAAAAAATTCCCATTAGTAAAGTGATTGGTCCGTCGGGGGGAAACACTAGGACACACACAAACTCGTGCACTTCACCTTGCACTTAAATTTCCGTCGTCATGGCACTCTTTACTAATTCGTTGTTGTTTTGATTCTATGCAGGTGACATGGGGCGTGCATACGGAATTGATCGTCTCCGTGGGTCATCTGTCTTCCATCACATGACTCAGGTTCCGGGAGACGTCGGGACAGAGACGGTGATGGCGATAGGGATTATCATTCCCGGGACTCATCATCTCGGAAGAAAACATATTATCAGCCTAGATACCACTAAGACCCCCCTTCTCACTCGAGGCAGAGAAAAGACAAGCACGGCCCTAAGGCGTCGCAATCTGATGTTCCCCGAGATCGACACTCTGATTCCTCTTCCACACGGTAATCCCGGGATCTTCACAGGAGAGCTGAACTTTCAAAGCCGTCTCCTCCTGTTCCCGCAACAGATCCAACAGTATCGGAGAGACTGGCCGAGCTTAAAACAAAATTTTCAAAGATCTGCTTTGATGGTTTGAAGTTCCTCCCAGCGATCCACCACGTACCTGGAGATGTTAAACAGAGTGCCATCGCCAGCACCAACGACGTCTATGTTCAACATGACGCGTTTGTTCATTTGGCTGAAAAACTTTCAGAAGTCTCCATGGAGCGCCAACATGAGATCGATCGCCTGAAGCTTGAGGCCATCCACGACAAAGATATCATTAATGCTCAGGAAGAAGAGCTTGCATCTTATAGATCTCAGCTTGAGGCCACCCAACAGAGTGCCCAAGACACTGCCCAAGCCGTAACTCGTCTGGAATCAGCCCACAAGAAAGAAATCGACGAGGCGGTACAACGTTGCGGGGCCCTAGCTCTAGTGAAGGACTCGGTCCAAAAAGAGAGGGACGCATTCGGCCTTCGAGTCAAGGAACTTGAGGAGCAGCTCCGTAAAGAGAAAGAAGAGAAAACGCTTGCCTAAGAAGAGGCTCAACGATGTTGTGACGAGATCGTCGCTACTCGACTCCTGAAGGAGAAAGTTGAAGACGAGCTTTCCAAGGTTGAGGCGCTGAAGAATGAAGCCGGCGAAGAGGGCAAAAAGATAGCATCTGTGGAAATCTACTCCCATCTTGAGGTGGCCAAGTAAGAAGGCAGAGAAGAAGTCAAAACCATGTTCGACCCGCTTATTGCCGAATTCAATGCTCGCGTCCTCATGCACCGGGACTTATCTTTTTTGGGCGAGGGCTATCTTGAATCTCTAGTCGAAGCGTGGGAGACCCTAATAGAAATCAAGAAGGCCGAGCATGGTAGCGAGGAGTTTGATGAGGGGGCTTTGATAAAAGAATTACTTAAGGGGAACGAGCCTTCGGACCTGTCAGCGGCTAAAGCCCTTTAGTGCAAAGGTCCCCCCTCAACAAAAGGGAAAGAGGTTATTGCCGGTCCATCCGGGATCGAATCTCCAGCTTGTGTGCCAACCCAGCCGGCCATTCGGCCGATACTTGATCCCTTTGAACAGCACATCGGCTATGATGCGGAGGACTCTGGCCTTGGCATTCACATTTTGTCCCATATTCCGAAGGGTGAGACCCCTTGACGGCTGAGAGCCAGCCGGAACCTGATAGATAACTCTTTTACTTTAACACTCCAAGAGTTTTCATTTTTCACCAAAGGCTATCGTATTCTAATACTTGCTTTTCGTGATTTTGTGCAGGCCATTCTGATCTTGAGCCTACTCCGAGGAGCGATGTCACCAAGGAGGTGAGGGAAAAAACGAGTGAAGCCACTCATGCAGGAGAGGCCCCCGGTCCAGACGCTCAAGTGATCGGAGCGCTTGATGAGGACAAATCTAAGACGTCCTCTCCCATCGATGGGAGTTATGAAGTTGAAATAACAGGCGTCTTCAAGCACACATCTGAGTTGAGCATGAAGGTGCAGCTTGAGAAAGAGAAGGAAAAGACGATTAAGATCAAGGTCGAACCTCAAGCTGTGGACCCGGACAATCCTGAGAACAAGCCTTTGAAGGTCATTCTCCCAGGCGGGTCCAAACCCGTGGATGTTCCTCATACTTCTTCGGTTGTCACTCCCCCATCAAAGAAAGCTATCAATGGTAAGCGCACTGGGGAGGAGTCGTCGAGCAAAAAGTCGAAGAAGTCGAAGAAGTAGTGTTTGCTCTCGTTCAACGAGAGTTAGTTTAGATTATGTAGTTATTTTTATTTACCTTCGTAGTTCGTGTAAATAAATGTTTGACTCCGAGCTTCGGAGGGGCTGTAGTAGAAACTTATTTTGATGAATAAAACTTAGTTCTTTGGCCTTCCAGAAGTCTTTCATTATTCGGTTTTCTGTACAGCCGTAGTTAAAACCCAAGCTATTGCGAGTTACATGAACTTTTCGATTCATCTTCAAATAAGTTGATAATTTTGTGGCATTGCACTTTCTTTATTTCACACTCCGGGTACTTAGAACATTTTCCAGTCCACACGCCAAGGGTTCAAAGGCTTCAAGTCATTTATACCCAATCCGCCCTCAGGGGACCTGGACATTCAAATCGTTTATACCCTGGTCCGCACTATGGGGACTCAGAGTACTCCAGCCCGCACTCCGGAGACTTGGAGGTTTTGAGACATTTATACCGAAGTCCGCACTCTGGGGACTTAGAGTACTCCATTCCACACTCTGGGGACTTGGAGATTTGAATCGTTCATACTAGAGTCCGCACTCTGGGGACTTAGAGTACTCCAGTCCGCACTCTGGGGACTTGGAGATTTGAATCGTTTATACTCGAGTCCGCAAAATGGGGACTTAGAGTACTCCAGTCCGCACTCTTGGGACTTGGAGATTTGAATCGTTTATACTCAAGTCCGCACTCTGGGGACTTAGAGTACTCTAGTCCGCACTCTGGGGACTTGGAGATTTGAATCGTTTATACTCGAATCCGCACTCTGGGGACTTAGAGTACTCCAGTCCGCACTTTGGGGACTTGGAGATTTGAATCGTTTATACTCGAGTCCGCACTCTGGGGACTTAGATATTTGAATCATTTATACTCGAGTCCACACTCTGGCGACTTAGAGTACTCCAGTCCGCACTCTGGGGACTTGGAGATTTGAATCGTTTATACTCGAGTCCACACTCTGGGGACTTAGAGTACTCCAGTCCGCACTCTGGGAACTTGGAGGTTTGAATCGTTTATACTCGAGTCCGCACTCTGGGGACATAGAGTACTCCAGTCCTCACTCTAGGGACTTGGAGATTTGAATGTCTGTGCGCGTTCGTACGTTAGCCAGAATAATATGATTCTAGTTTCCTGCTACAGGATCACCATACGTAGAAACATTAATAATTCATGGAAAAGATGGCTTCAAGCCTTTATTAATGAAAGCAAGCTAAATTGTCTTATTACATGCCGAGAACTAGAAATAAAAGTGTACTAGAAATAAATGCAACTAATACATGAAAGAAATAGACTAAGGATAATAATGCCGCAAGTGCTCGCTGTTCCATGCTCGGGAAGTGTCACACCATCGACGGTCGCTAGCTTGAAAATTCCTTCTCCAAGCTTCCATTCGATGACGTATGGACCTTCCCAGGCGGGATTCATACGCAACGGGCCTGGAAAAACTCATTTCAAAACGTGGTCTCCTACATCAAAAACTCTCGGGCGGCCTCTTTCGTTATAATATTTAGCGACCCGATGTCTGTATACGGCTGCTCTTAACTCAGCTTCTTCACATTTTTCATCAATGAAGTCCAATGATTCCAGTAAAAGATCCTGATTCAACGCGGGGTCTTAATAAGTTACTCGATGTGATGGAACTTCGAGTTCCATGGGTATAACAGCTTCTGTGCCATATGCTAATGCGAATGGAGTGTAGCCAGTCGCGGTCTTTTGGGTGGTCCTATACACCCAAAGTGCCATTGGGAGTTCATCCACCCACTTGCCTCTAGCCTTTTCCAAACGTTTTTCCAATATGGACTTGATTATTTTGTTCACGGCTTCCACCTGCCCATTTACTTTCGGGTGAGCAACCGCCACAAAATTTTTCTCAATGCAATATTTCCGGCAAAATTCTTTGAACTCCTTGCTCTCGAACTGAGTTCCATTGTTTGTTATGATGGTCCGTGGAAGGCTGAAACGGCATATGGTATTTCGTACAATGAAATTAATAACCTTCTTGGTGGTGATCGTGGCCAGAGGTTCTGCTTCCGCCCATTTGGTAAAGTAATCGACCGCAACTATCGCATATTTCGCACCACCTTTGGATATGGGTAAAGAACCGACTATGTTGATCCCCCTCGTTGCAAATGGCCAGGGACTGACCATTTTTGTGAGTTCCGTCGGCGGAGCTCTTGCAATTTTTGCATATATCTGGCATTCGTCACATCTTCTCACATAGTCTGCGGCATCCCAATTGACAGTTGGCCAATAGTATCCGTAACGGAGGATTTTCTTTGCGAATGTCTGCCCCCCTAGTGTGGTCACCGCACTCTCCCTCATGGACTTCCTTTAATACTCGTTTTATCTCATCGAGGGCCACGCACCGGAGTAAGCGGGTCGAGAATCCCCTCCGGTACATTATTCCATCCTGTACTACATAACGTGAAGCCTTACGAAGGACTTGCCGTCTTTCGCTCCTCTTTTTAGGCAAATCCCCTTGTAGCAAGCATTGCTTGACCGGGGTCAACCACGATTCCTTCTCAAGTTCGATTTCTAACGCAAAATATATCTACATCATATCTATACTCGAAGCATGGAGTGTCTCAACAGGAAATAATCCCATTTGTTGTGCATCACCAGTGCTTGCAAACTTTGCCAACGAATCGGCTTCTCTATTTTGTTCGCGCGGGACATGCGAAATGTCGTAATATTCCAAATTTACTAGCAGTTCTTGAAACCGAGCAAGGTAAGCGGCAAGTCTCTGTCCCTTCGTTTGATAGTCTCTCCGCACTTGATATACCACCAGTTGCCAGTCACAGAAGATTTCAATTGACTTCACTCCTAGTTCGTTAACAAGTCTCAAGCCAGCAACCAGCGCTTCATATTCGGCTTCGTTATTCGTTGCTACAAACTCAAGCTTCAAAGCATAGCAAATTGATCGGTCTTCAGGAGTCACAAGAACTATGCCAGCCCTCGAGCAACGGTCGTTAGATGCCCCATCGGACATCTTCCATCGAACGGGAGGTATGACATTTTGACTGTTTGATTCATCTGGCACAGTGAATTCAGCAATGAAGTCAGTTAGTGCTTTTCCTTGTATGGCCCTTCGCGGAAGATAGGCAATATCGGACTGACTTAACTCAATATTCCATTTTAACATCCTCCCGGAAGTCTCCGATCGTTGGAGTACCTGTCGCAAGGGTTGGTCAGTGTAAACACTGATTAAGTGTGCCTGAAAATATGGACGAAGTTTGCGTGATGCAATCACCAAGCAGTAGGCTAGTTTTTCAATCTTTGGATAATTTCTTTCCGCCCCCGTCAAGCGTTTACTAACATAGTAAATTGGCTTTTGAACCCGTTCTTCTTCGCGAACCAAGGCTGTACTGATAGCATGCTGGGATACAGCCAAGTACACGTACAACATTTCGTGGTCTATTGGCTTCGACAATACCGGGGGACTTTCTAAGTGCCTTGCCAGAGCTCGCAATGCTTCCTCATAGTTGGGTGTCCATTCGAAATTTCCCTTTCCTTTTTCTATAACATCGAAGAAAGGAATGCACTTGTCTGTAGCTCTGGATATGAATCGACTCAGCGCAGCCACTTTTCCATTCAAGCTCTGCACTTGCTTTATGGTTCTGGGCACTTGTATATCTCGGATAGCTTAAATCTCTTCCGAGTAAGCTTCAATTCCCGTGCATTCACAATGAAACCCAAAAACTTTCCCGACGCTACGCCAAATGAACACTTTAAAGGATTGATCTTCATTCCGTAATGCCTGAGTATATCAAACATTTCTGCCAAGTCTCGGATGTGGTCGTTTGACTGCCTTGACTTCACGAACATGTCATCCACGTAGACTTCCATCGTTTTGCCAATTTGATCTTTGAACATTCGATTCACCAGTCGCTGATAAGTCGCTCCTACGTTCTTCAATCCAAAGGGCATTCCTACATGGCAATATAACCCAACGTTCGTGACAAAACTGGAATGTTCTTGGTCTGGGAGGTGCATCGGGATTTGATTATATCCATAGTACGTATCCATAAATGACAGTAACTCATGTCCGGCTGTTGAATCGACCATTTGGTCAATCCTAGGTAATGGGAAGCTACCCTTCGGGCATGCTTTGTTTGAATCGGAATAATCAATACAAGTTCTCCATTTTCATTCGCTTTCTTTACTAACACTGGGTTAGACACCCATTCATGGTAGAGGGTGTCGTGGACAAACCCATTGGCTCTGAGTTTGTCCACCTCCTCTTTGTGTGCCGCAGACCTCTCCGGGTCCATGCCTCTCCTTTTTTGTTTCACAGGTACATGCTGCGGGTCTATGTTCAACATATGACTCGCTATTGTAGGAGAAATCCTGCACATATCTGAATGTGTCCAAGCGAAAACATCAAGATTCGTTCGAAGGAAATCAGCTAGGTTCTCGACCACCGAGGGGTCGAGTTGTGATCCAATTTTAAGAAATCGTGATGGGTCATCCCGGCTGACTGGGATGTCAATTGTCAGTTCAACCGGTGCTGCATTCATTTCCCTGGGTTCCCCATCATGATCTCTCGGATCTATGTCTCTATGAATCCGAGAATGTCGCCTGAGCCAGGGCTCGGGCGCTACTTGTCAATCATTAGAGTTTTGGATGCGGACGGAGCTGTCTGAAACCTTTCCTTTCTCCCTACGCTGAGCCTCTCTTAGCTCAGCCACATAGCATGCACGACCGATCGCCTGATCGCCGTGTACCACCCCAACTCCTTTGTCTGTTGCAAACTTTAACGTCAGACACCTAGGGGCCAAAGCTACCCTAAATTCTGCCAGGGCTGGACGTCCCAGAAATGCATTATATGAAGAGTCAACATCCAACACTATGAAGGGTAGGATTCACACCCTCCTACGTTCGCCTTGCCCCAATTCACCTGGTAACTCCACATATCCTACTGCATCTGTTGTTGCGCCATTAAAGCCATGGATTCTGGCTTTAGATGGTTTCAAATCCTTGGTCTCCAGCTTCATTTGGTTGTATGCCTTCTTGAAGATGATGTTAACGGAACTTTCGCAATCAATTAGAATTCTCTTCACGAACGTCGGCCCGATTGTCGCAGATATGACCATCGGGTCGATGGTAGGAGCCTCCACCTTATCCGCATCTCTGCTCCGAAAAACAATATCATCATTCATCATTAGTTGCTGCTTTGCAGGAGTCCCATCCTCCACATTCGAACAACATTTATACTCCACATGTCTTAAAGAGTTAGCATATCGCTCCATCTCCTGCCAACTCTTGTCTGCAATATGAGGTCCGCCATCAATCATGTCAATAACCAATCTACCTACAGTTCGAGAAGGTTGTTCTGTTTAGCGCGGAGCTGGCCCTCGTCCAAGGTCCGATGCAACTTTTTCTGTCTAATCAACTTTTCTATAGCGTCATGGAGGTGTCTACACACCTCTATGTTGTGCCCATAAGACTCGTGAAAGCGGCAACACTTCCCAGTCCGCTTCTGTTCCACTGTTGATTCCTTTGGACATGGTTTTCTATATTGAAAAGTATTAAAAGTATTGCAAGTTGACAAATAGATGTTCTCAAGAGATGTGTTCAGCGTGGTGTATTCACTATAGGTCGGGATTCTTGACTTACATTTTCCTGCTTCTCTTTTCTTTCCGGAATTTCCACCTCCGGGTCCTTTAGACTACCCTGGCTTGTTCTAGACGTTGACCTGAGCTTTTCCTGAATTATCGTCGGTTTTCTTCACGACGATGTAACTTTTCACAATATCCTAAACAAGCCCTGGTGCCTTGTCTCGTCTTGTCCATCGAGCTTCCTCCCTCTGTATGAACTGATGGGCTTTGGAATAGAATCGTTCCAATGTAGTTGGGGATTTCCCGCCAGCCAATCTCCAAACTCCGAGTCTGGATCTACACCTCGCATTACCGCTATCAAAATTGCATGGTCGTTAAGATTGCTAACTTCAGTGGCGGCAACATGAAACCTCTGCAAGTATGCTTTCAAAGACTCTCTCGGATCTTAAGGCTAAGATTAACACTAGAGAGGGGGTGAATAGTGTTAATAAAGAATTACCAAATCTTTTTGAATGTATGTTAATTTAGACACAAAAGTATGCAATATACAGAAACAGGAATAATCACAGAAACAAACACAGATGCAGAAATAAAGTAAAAGCAGTAAAGGAAAGAACATACCGGATTTTATACGAGGTACACCCTCCAGAATATCGATCCTATGGGTAGAAATACTTGATTTCTGGGCCACAAATTTACCCAATTGATCTACCAAGGCTACAATCACACCTTTTCTCACTTAATAGATTACAAAGAAGTCTACAACTCTGAATAACACTGAGAACCTTGTAGAGATAGCGATAGAGAATCAAACTAGAAGTAATCGAGTATGATTCAATGTTGATTTCGACAGACTAATGATAAGAATATGTATTAAGAAATGTGGAAGAAGAAGAGGAGTGAAAACCAGAAAAAAGTGATTGAAATTCGTTGAAACTGACCCCTATTTATAGAAGAATAACAGCCATGACCATTCATGAAGAGTTATGGCGAATAGATACTTCTTTTGAAATTTGAATTTTTGAATCAAACTGTAACCATGTCGACATGGTACCCATAGGGATGTCGACATCCCAAAGGATTTTTTGATGTTTTGATATTCTTTGAAAATAACCTTTATCTTATATCAAAACTATTTTACACTTTATAAAAATACTTGATTATAGTTAAAATTCATAAGTTAATATAGAGAATAATATATATATATATATATATATATATATATATATATATATATTTAAACTATAATTTTATATTTAAATCTAAGTATAAATATTTAAAGTTAAATGTATAATTAAAAAAGATAGTTTAAAATCAGGAGTAATTTGACTTTGAAAATAAAGATGTTAGTCAAAATCAGGAGTAATTTGACTTTGAAAATAAAGATGTTTTTGAGGCTAAAATTATTTCAAATCAGGATCGAGGGTTTTGAATCTTTTAAAAGGAAAGTTCTGAATTCGTTTTGAAAACAAGATAATTTTGTAAAATCATTTGAATTAAAATTAGTGGATACAAAACAATGTCCCACTAGATTTTCGTAGGTTCCATCCTACTTAGGTTTCCATCCTTTTAACGGGCTCGAAGTGGATTCCATTCCACGAATAAATTGGATTTTAAGATGTCATTTCTTTTCTACGAGTTTTAACAAAAATTCCTAATAAAAATATTTATCCTTGAAATCTTGAACTCTTGATAATCTTGATACTCATGAGTCTTCTATCATGATATCTTGAATTTCTATACTGTACAGTCTTCATTCTTAGTACCTACATGGTTAAATCCTGCATATATATATATATCTAAACTTATAATGTTAGTATTTATATTTTATAATCTATTCTAAGGCTGTTGTCATCAAAACCATCATCTCACGGACTAACAATCTCTCCCTTTTTGATGATGACAACCTTTGTTTATAAAATATTATTTCTATCCTAATAACTCCCCCTAAAACTAACAACTCCCCCTTAATCTATGCCTAACTACCTTATTTTATATTTCTAACTCTTTGTCATCAATAAAAACTAAATCTAAACTATATAACTCCCCTTTAATCTAATACTATATGACATGTGATTATAATGATAGTTTTATCATAAATAATCAACACTTAACTCTAAAAACTAAAACTTAATCCTAAATTACTAACTATCCTAACTAAGAATCTATGATAATACTTATAATAATTAGAAATCAAATATAAGAACATAAATTATTTATTAATTATATTTCAACACACTCATCAAAACCAATCATGTTAGACAAGTCAAACAAATCAATCAAGTCAAACAAGTCAATAAAATCAAACAGGTCAATCAAGTCAAACAAGTTAATCAATACATACCAAACAAATTAAAAACTAATAATCCTATATTATAAGACAATACTACAACTCCTCCTAAGTAAAATACACTTATGTAGTTTGTAATGCAGTATGAAATGTATGACATATGCAATGTAGCATGAGATAATATGCAAAATGAAGTGCAACTTATGATGCAAATGATTATGATATGCATTGTAATTTATGATGTAATATGCAATGAAATGTGATATGAAATAGGATGCATAATGATATGTAATAAATGACATAAAAGTAAAATATTTTGCAGAATGATATGATGATATATATACTATGGTAAGAGATATTCAGACTATAAGAGAAACATGAGTTATAAGTAATATCTAATTGGCAATCATATATATATATATATGTGTGTGTGTGTGTGTGTCTATATATGTATCTCTACATATATCGAACTATTTATTATACTTCAACCATACAAAGGTAAAACACACCAATTACTAGACTTAAGTTAAGAAAACTAATGAATGAGACTGAAAGAGCTATAAAGAAAGAGTTTGAAGGTAATAAATGATATTAAAACTATAACATAATTGTGAAAGGTAGTAATCAAACTTAATATTAAAATCAAATGCTAAGGAATAAGGACTTATACTATATATGATCAAATATGGTTTTTATAAAGATTAATATCCTCCTTATTTAATTCCTCTTTTTTTTTAAAAAAATAAAATAAAATAATTATTGGTTTAAATATTTAGAAACATGTTTAAACATCTTTTAAATTTACAAAATATCAAAATGAAATAAAATAATAAAAAGTTGAAAAACTAAAATAAACATGTGTTATATTAAGGCCTCTTACTTTAAAAAATCTAATTAATTAAAAAAAAATTAAACATGAAATTAATTTTTTTTAATATTAGTTAGAAAATAAATTCTAGAAAGAATAGAGAAAAATACTTAATTTAAATATTATTTTTACATAATTTAAAGTCTCAAATAGAAAAGACAGCATTTACAAAATGCTATTAAAAGTTTTTGCAATAAAATACATTTGAAACTTTATAAAACAAAAACCGTAGCTTTTACCAAATGCTGTGTAAAGTTTCTGAAACTCTACAGCATTTCAAAGCACAGAAATGCTATAAAAATGAATGTGCAGTACTTACAAAACATTATATAAGAAAAGAAGCATTTTAGAAATGTTATCTAAAATTCTGGTCATGTGATGTGATGCAATCTTATTAATTGAAGAAATATATAAATTAAACTTTATTCTAACATTCTAAATTCATTCTATTAATTTCTTAAAGATATAAAATTAGTATCTTAAAAGAAATAGAGTATGAGAAGTAAAAATAACATTAGAAAAGTTGAAATCATGAATGAAGGTGTGCTTTTCTACTTAGTATAGTTATAATAAATTAGTTGTAGATTTTATTTGAAAGAAAATATATTTTAAAAGACTTTTAAAAAGCTTAGACTTGTATATCGATAATTATACTATGGTGTGTCGATATATGGACCAAAATATCAAAACTTATAAAAGAGATAAATTTCTATACCTAACTAAATGCATAGATATATATATATTTCTAAATGCAATAATAAAAATGAAACAATAGTAAAGCGTACCCATTTTTGCATTCCATCTTTCTAACTTTGTTGTTCCTCCATTGTCGTGAACCACACATTTATATCTTTCTGAATTTGATGACGAGATATGTTCTATTGCGACGGGCTCGTTTTTTTTTATCAGCGTAGTATATTCATTTGCTGAATTTGAAGACCGTATAAGAAAAATACAGATGATTTAGTAAATTGACCAACTTGGCGCCAAAACTTTGAATTCGAATTTTGAATGAATGGACACTTCAACCACTATAAATAGGCCCAACGGTCACCTTTTTTCATAAAAATTCCTCTTCTTCTTGTTCCCGTTTTTCTATATACTATCAAACTTTTAGAGGGCATATCTCCTCCGTTTCTTAACGGAATTGGATGAAACCCGGGCAAATCAAAGAGGAAGGCAAAGATAACGATCTAGTAATAGTTTGATGTCGAATTTGAATGGTATTGTGATGCAACAGACCGAACAGTAGAAGAAATGTAGAAGATCTCGTGCACAGTTTTTCAGTTTTGGATAGCCAACTTCAGACTGTCATATCTCACTCAATTTTGATCGGAATTTGATGAGCCACCCATCAAGACGACCGCGAGAACAAGAACTACAATCTTGAAAAGGAGTGGGAACAAAATACTTAAATTTCTAGATGCAATTTAAAGAATACCTTTGACAGTTTTGCCTTCTTTTTCTCGTTGTTCACCAAATCTTCATTTGACCATAACTTGGTCATTTCTTGACGGATTCACACGAAACTAGTGGCATTGCGAAGCAAATGGAGAGAGTACAGTATCAAATCAAGTTTTAGATGAGGAATAAAAGTTTTGTATTGATCTGGTACCCATTTCTTTGTCGATTTCCAATATATATCCACGTGTTCTTCTTGATCGATGAATGATTCTCTGATATCTTTTAACCAACAGTCATTAGACATAATTCTTCTCCTGGAAAACAACATAACCTTTTAAAGAATCAAGTGGATTTTCAAAATAATTAAATATAGTTTTAAACAATAATATCATGATGATTCTTGACATATTCATACGAAAATAGTGTTAATAAAATCCTGAAAAATAGCCATTTTAAAAACTTTTTCAAAAATCAGATTATGAAACTTTGAAAACCTTGCTAAGATACCAATTGTGAGAAATGCGGATTACGGATCTTAAGGCTAAGATTAACACTAGAGGAGGGTGAATAATGTTAATAAAGAAGTACTAATTCTTTTTGAATTAATGTTAATTTAGACACAAAAGTATGCAATATACAGAAACAGGAATAATCACAGAAACAAACACAGATGCAGAAATAAAATAAAAGCAGTAAAGGAAAGAACACACCGGATTTTATACTGGTTCGGAGTTACCCTACATCCAGTCCCACAACGCAAGTACGGATTTCCTTTCAACAACAATCGTACAATTACACCCTAGGTTTCAAGGCTACGAGGTACACCCTCTAGAATTTCGATCCTCTGGGTAGAGATACTTGATTTCTAAGCCCAAGTTTACCCAATTGATTTACCAAGGCCACAATCAGACCATTTCCCTTTTTGATTGATTTTCAAGGCTACAATCACACCTTTTCTCACTTAATAGATTACAAAGAAGTCTACAACTCTAAATAGCACTGAGAACCTTGTAGAGATAGTGATAGAGAATCAAACTAAAAGTAATCGAGTGTGATTCAATGTTGATTTCGGCAGAGTAATGATAAGAATATGTGTTAAGAAATGTGGAAGAAGAAGAGGAGTGAAAACCAGAAAAAAGTGATTGAAAATTCGTTGAAACTGACCCCTATTTATAGAAGAACAACAGCCATGACCATTCATGAAGAGTTATGGCGAATAGACACTTCTTTTGAAATTTGAATTTTTGAATCAAACTGTAACCATGTCAACATGGTACCCATAGGCATGTCGACATCCCAAAGGATTTTTTGATGTTTTGATTTTCTTTGAAAATAATCTTTATCTTATATCAAAACTATGTTAAACTTTATAAAAATACTTGACTATAGTTAAAATTCATAAGTTAATATAGAGAATAATATATATATATTTAAACTATAATTTTATATTTAAATCTAAGTATAAATATTTAAAGTTAAATATATTATTAAAAAAGATAGTTTAAAATCAGGAGTAATTTGACTTTGAAAATAAAGATGTTAGTTAAAATCAAGAGTAATTTGACTTTGAAAATAAAGATGTTTTTGAGGCTAAAATTATTTAAAATCAGGATCGAAGGTTTTGAATCTTTTAAAAGGAAAGTTTTGAAATCATTTTGAAAACAAGATAATTTTGTAAAATCATTTGAATTAAAATTAGTGGATACAAAACAATGTCCCACTAGATTTTCATAGGTTCCATCCTACTTATGGTTCCATTAGATTCCATTCCACGAATAAATTGGATTTTAAGATGCCAGTCCTTTTCTGCGAGTTTTAACAAAAATTCCTAATAAAAATTCTTATGCTTGAAATCTTGAACTCTTGATAATCTTGATAGTCATGAGTCTTCTATCTTGATATCTTGAACCTCTATACTGTATAGTCTTCATTCTTAGTACCTGCATGGTTAAGTATTGCATATACATATATATCTAAACTTATAATGTTAGTATTTATATTTTATAATCTATTCTAAGGTTGTGGTCATCAAAACCATCATCTCACGGACTAACACATTGGTCAAGCCTTGGTTTTCTCTCATCAACTGTCTGACCATAGCTGTTAAGTCCGGAGTTTGTATGGAGGATGGAAGGTGGGGCTCCGTTCCATGGGACTGTGCGGGTTGATGTCCCGCCTGATTTGGGTCTTGGTGATCCGGGCGTCCGGTCTCCTTACAGGATTGATTCCTAGTCGATCGATCAGTGGCACCTGCTTGTGCACCTCCATCCTTACGGCGTCTACGCCTAGGAGGTTCATTAGCTGAAGTCGAACTATCAGATTCAGAATAAGGGGCAGGGCTACCTCCTGCATTCTGACGCTGCTGCTGAGTAAGCTGAGTCATGAGGTTAGTGTCGGCTTGAATCTGCTCGGCAAGTTAGCTTCCACCTTCCTTGAGTTCTCTTATCAAGTCGTTGAACTCTGTTCAGGAAACGACTTCCGCTTGGTTTTGGGTGGAGGGCCCTGCACCTCGAATTGCTTGTTGATTGCTAGGTCCAACTTGTTGCACGCTAGCAGTTTCGTGGACATCTGCGTTGTGGGAGGCCGATCTGGTTCGTGGTCTTCCCATGGTAGAGTAGTTGGTTGTAACTCTAAGTAGAATCAATAGATGCCTTGTGAATGATCTTGGATCTCCTTCGAGGGATTTATGCAATCCAGTAGCTACAAAGCAGATCCTAACAGTCTGAGAATTTGACTCTCAGTGAAAGCACCAAAATGTTAGCACCAGAATTGGTCACTAACACCCTTAGAAAGATTGTGTAGAGAGATTAATGAAGATAATAAATTAAAATAGAGAATAATATGTAAATTTCAATGCAGAAAACAAGAACACCAAATTTATAGTGGTTCGGCGTAATTGCCTACATCCACTTTGAAGTTAATCTTTATTGCTTTACTTGATGATTGATTACAGATACAATCCGTTTCCAATCACTTGAATACAGTTGCTAAGTAAAAAGCTTAAGTCTTGAATGAGTGTTGAATGCAGCAGAGTCTCCCCAGTGTACTCGAAAATCGATCCCTTTCACTATGCCTCTGCCTCTCTATTTATAGACGAAGATGGGTTGGACTTCCCTGGTGGGCCTGGTAGCTGAATACCTCGGCCCAAATGGAGTAAGCTCTGTGTGCTGACCCGAATATGCCGAACGGCCAAATGCCGAACCATTATCTTCATGCCGAATGATGCGATGTGTTGAGTGAGGGGTGCAGGCCGATCGAGAATCGATGCCGAACGGGGAAGTGGCCGAACGAAGCTGGAATGCCGAACAGTCCAGGAATGCTAAGTGGAGCATGAATGCCGAGCGCTCTAGAAGCCGAATGCTCTTAAATGCCAGTCAACCCAGTCGTGCCGAACGTCCCTGGAATGCCGAATGCTCCTGAATGCCGAGTGCTCTTCTAATGACGAACGCTCTCTGTATGTCAAACGTTCATGGATGCTGAACGTTCCTTATATGTCGAATGTCTATGGATGCCGAACGTACCTCGTATGCCGAACGTTCTTTGTATGCCAAACGTTCATGGACGCCGAACGATATACAATACTGAACATCTTTCAATGCCGAACGCTCATGCATGTCGAATGTTTCTTAATGCCGAATGCTCACGCATGCCGAACATCCCATAAATGCCGAACGTTATTCAATACCGAACGAATCATATATGTCGGACGACTCCTGAATGCCGAGCAGTATGCTAATGCCGAGTACTTAGTTGCCTGGTCAAATCTCCAGGTAATAAATAAATATACATAATTTTAATTAAAATAAATAAAAATAGAAAAGTTAATGAATGTAAAATTTAATTTAACCAAAGTAATCTCTCACTAATTTACCATGATCCATTTTAAATTGCTTTCTCTACAATTATATTTCCTCTCCTTAACACTTGTCTGATCGGAGACTGTTATTTTTTGGTGCAACTGTGTTTTGTTTCACGTGTAACATATTTGTTGTTTATCGACATGTAGTTTACTCTCAATCATCCATTTGTCTATACCTTCTGTTCTACCTACTAATTTAGTAGAAGATGGATATTTACGTTTATATTCCTTCAAGGTTGATTACGAAACACTGGCATGATCGTATAAACCAATAAATATACGTATACAAATATACATAGATCTGTTAATTACCTCTTCCTCATTCTTAATCTTCAAGTCAAAAATTATATTCAAAGGAGAGATCAAAAATTATATAAATATATTCTTAAATTTCGATTGAACGTTATATTTTGGTGTAAAAGGATTCTTCTTCATCACCATTCAGGGAATTATCAACAAATTGGTTTTTTATATTTTTTGCAAAATTATGAATTTGAAAGTTCATGGTAAAAGAGTTAGATTTGTAGTATGCCTTTGCCAAACTTCTAGTTACCTGGTAAAATAAATATCAAGCAAGTCTTTCTATCCCAAGCAATCATTGTTGGTCATCCAACAAGACAAAAAGGTTAGAGAATACATATTTAAATGCTAGTTTTTGGTACTGCGCTTACAAGTCTTACATATATGTTATTCATTGACAATCCATTAAATTACTTATTACCTTACTCTCGTCTAAAATAGCATAAAGATAAAAACTTTTATCATTACATAAAGGGTAAGTTTAGCTCACATCCGTAATAAGTTTCAAAATAGAGAAAACATCCATCCCAAACTAAACTTACATTTCCGGTCCTTATTTTCAAATCCGTGCACGCAAAAAGACCCAAATACCCTTTATTTTTTTAACATTTCAAACGCGTATAACTTTATGTAGAAAAATCGGAGCAATATACCGTTTTCACCAAAAAATCACAAATTTATTGATCTTTAAAATGAGAACCATTGTTGATACCAAAAATTTATATTTTTAGTAAAGGTGCAATTATTTCATATATTTGCAGACAATTCACCAGATTTTGAACAATACCATATAGTTGCAGAAATGTCTGCAACTATTGCATATAGTTGCAGACATTTCTGCGACTATTGCATGTTTGTAGAAATGCAACTAATGCATATAGTTGCAGAAATGCCTGCAACTATTGCATATAGTTGCAGAAATTTCTGCAACTATTGCATATAGTTGCAGAAATGTCTACAACTATTGCATTTGCAGACATTTCTACAACTATTGCATATTTGCAGAAATGCAACTATTACATATAGTTGCAGAAATGTCTGCAACTATTTCATATAGTTGCAGAAATTTCTGAAACTATATGGTATAGTTACAGAAATGTCTACGACTATTGCATATAGTTGCAGACATTTCTGCAACTATTGCATATAGTTGCAACTAGTTGCAACTATTGAATGTACTAGCAGAATTGTCTGCAACTATTACATATAGTTGTTGAATTGTCTGCAACTATTGTATATAATTGCAGACATTTTTGCAACTATTGTGTATAATTGCAGTTTTTCATTGAAATCGAGAAAGCTGAGCTCGCCATTGAAGCAGAAGATAAAATCAAGAAACATAAGTTCGCCAATAAAGAAGAAGATGAAATCAAGAAAGATAAACTCGTTATTAAAATCAATCATGCAAGAAGCGGAGGGGTATTTTGGGGAAAAAGCAACCGAAATGAAAAACAGAGACCTGCAAATTATGTTTTCTTGCGGGAGGAGTTTTAGTGAATTAAGTTTGCTTTTAGGGATGCGTGCCTAATCTTCACTTACATAAAACTATAATGTAACAATCATAGTAAAGATAACTAATTTAATAACTACCACTTTGCAATTACTAATAATACTACTACAGAAATTTTGCAATGACATTATATACTTAACAAACGAAACTTTATGGAAAAATGTGAAAGAAATTAACAAAAGTGCTAAACAACCTGTAATTAAAATAAATGAATTACCATTATCACTTTAAATTAACTTATAAATATTAAAAGAATAACTCATACCTTGGTTCCCATTTTTTGATGTAACAGCCATTAAACAACCATTCCTACCTTTTAAAAAGGCGACATCAAGAAATATCATAGGACGACAATGATAGAATCCATAAATACATGCTTCATAAGATATATATATATATATATATATATATATATATATATATAGACTTTTTCAAACTGATTGGTATTTTCATCAACAACTATAGATGTGTGACTATTAGGATTACTTCTATCGACTGCTTTCAAATACCAAACCAAATCATTATAAGAGTGTTCTTCATTACCAAAAATTTCCTTCAAAGCCATCTTCTTGCCCATATACGCATAGTAATAACTTAAACTAATATCATAATTTCGTTTTAAACTCGCAATAATATTACTAGTCTTTATTGTCGCTTCATTACGAATTTCATCTAAAATTAAGGTCTTCACAAGATCACACTTAATTAAAGGGCAACTAATCGATTGAAAACCACCACCACATGTATGATTAGATTCAAACCTTCTAACTAAAAAATGATCCAATTGTTTAAAATTGCGAGAAGCATGAATTTTAAAAGTACAACCTTCTACAGCACAATGCACAGTAATTCGCTCTTTACAATTCTTCAAGAACTTAGGTTTGAATTCATTTTTTGCACAATATGCATTGACAATTTTACTAAAATATGATGCAGATTGAAATTTTTGACCAACACCAGTAAAAAATTCTAAATTAGAACCGTTCCTCATCAACTCATAAAAAGCAATCTCTTTATCAGAAGAAAATTCTAAACTATCAACCCCATCATATGCGCTACTCACACAATCTTCAATACCAAGTGATTTACTGCTAGAGAAAGATCTACTACTACAACTAACATTATTCCGAGACAATTTCTTCAATTTAACAAACAAAACCAGAAATTTCTCTTTTTTTAAATATGACAAGCATAAAATAGCTTACAAATCACTATTTGTCTCAATGAAAGCAGTCTCGGGATCTCAAACATAAAAAATATCAAAGCACAAAGGAGTAAGTTGGTCCCAAACATCGCATATCTTGTTTCGAATAGTAGAAATAGGAGAATCCAAAGAAAACCTAAAACTAAAGTTGTTATTGTTGAAATCGATAGCAACCAAAACAGTTGCTACAGTGCTGAGGGTAAAACAGAAAAAAGATATAAAGATTTATCAGTATACGAAAATATCGAAAAATACAGTAAAAATATTCCATACCTTTGATGATCAATATTTATCATCTTCCTAAAGCCAAACTAATAGAGCACACGCAGAAGGCGAATCTGACACTGCTAAAAAAAATAAATCAGCATAATATTCAATACAAAACCAAAATTTTTAATTCTAAGCAAATAAAACCTACCCCGAAAAATCTAAAATTGAACCTAAAATCATAAACTTAAACTGGATGTAGACAAGATTATAATAGTGAAAGTAGAATTGAAATTGCTTGGAATTTGCTACCAAGGTCTAGGTATATCAACGAAAATCAAGCACTGGGTATTATTTGAAATCAAAATTAATCTCAATTTTGATTGCAATCAAAATTGAAATGGAAATTGAGAACGAATCCAAGCAGAAAATATTTACATACCCGTGTAAGAGGAGCGACCGTGTAAGGGGAGCGACCGTGTAAGAGGAGCGAGGAACGAAGTTAATCTGAAGTTGAAAAGAAGAGGAGCGAAGTTTACATAACAGCAAAACGAGCGAGAAAAAGAAATGTCCAAACTTATTTTTAGAAACTCCTGTCTTAGAAAAAAATACCGTATAAAGATAGGTCACTAAACATAATTTCCAGTTCTATAAATTCATCATGGATGTCTAACCTATGTACCAAATACACATATTCATATTCGAGAAAATTTGTTGGTGAATTTAATAAAGTAAGTGGATCTACTTTTGGTATCATTAGTTCTTGAGCTGCATACATTTATATATTTTAATCCAAAGAGTTCATTAACTCTTTCGTCGCTCCAACTAATGGGTGATTTACTTTAATAATTTGAGATACAATTCACATGTACCATATAGTTCATAATTGTATAGTTTATTTCTCAAAGATATGACTTAGTCCATAATTCTGAATTACTTGTCTCAGATGCATCTGCATTTTCTATGACTAATACATCGTCGTTGTTATGAAAACAAACACCATCATCGAATTAGTGAAGACATTTTTATTTTATAACAGATATTTATAATATTTTATTAAAAAGATGCATCTATATCTAGTCAAAACCGAAAGTTGTAATTATTTCATAAATAATATTAGGTTTAGACAGTAATTTTTAAAACTTAATGCGTCAATTAGCAATTGATATATAGTACGAAACCACTGTTTTTGATGCGACAACAACAATATTTGAAAGAGGAAAATTTATTCAGTCACTGAATGTGGGCTATTTATTTATTCTCTACCGTAATTAATGTACTAATAGGAGTTTCATATTAAGTATCTTGAGCTCAAAGAAATAGATCTTGTAGGAAACAATATTTTGTAATAAAAATGCGTTTGGAATGGAAATCATATTTTTTATTCCATACTAAGAATTTACAAATATTCTAAATGTTATTATTTCCAATGTCTCTTCATCAAGATAAGTGACTATTCACTCTCTTCATCCCTAAATGTGCCAACTTTAAAACCATTCTCAAAATTTCTCTCTTTCTTTCAAGGGTTACATGTTCAAAAGAGAATTTCTTTACTACTGGATCGCACTAAATTTCTTTATAAAAAGGCATTTAACCATCCTTAATATTTTAAGAATATTGAATCCTTAATATTTTAAGAATATTGAATAAGTTTCACTTATGTAAACAGATCAAAACTGACATTTCAATAATCGAGTTTCTTGGTTTATCTAAAGTTCTTTGTCTACTATTGTTTTCATAATAGTAAAATTCTTATTGTATTCAATAAAATTAAATACATGATCCCACACAATTGTTTACTTACTCATTTTGAAACTAAATAATTTCATCGAAATTACGTATATAGTGAATTGGCTATTCACCATATAGTAAAGTGCTTAAAAAATTTCGGTGTAATAAAAAAATTAATCTTAATATTTCAGATTTAATGTAAATATTTGTTTATAAATATATATTAAATATCTGTGTGGATATATAATTGAATTTTTTTCAAATCGT
Source organism: Allium cepa (assembly GCA_030765085.1). Classification (NCBI taxonomy): domain Eukaryota; kingdom Viridiplantae; phylum Streptophyta; class Magnoliopsida; order Asparagales; family Amaryllidaceae; genus Allium; species Allium cepa. The sequence goes on along the minus strand of CM060937.1, from coordinate 756,706,435 downwards.
ATTAATAAAGATAATATTATATATATTAACACAAGTTAACTATTTTAATATTAAATTTTTGACCTTTTAAACCTTATTTAAATAGCTGACCGAATTAAACTTTAAAAAAAAAATTCTTGTTGGTGGTTATAACAACAAAAGAAATTATCTCAAATATTATTTTTGAATAAATCAAACTTTAAAATTTGAAATTTTAAACTATTTTACATTTAAAGAAGAAAATTAAGTTAATGTTGTGTAAATATATAATATGTATAGTTCATGCAATATAAATTCTTATAACAAAATAAATTATTTTATAATTTTGTTTTGAAACGGTACTTTATATGCAACAAATCACTATGACAACATATCACATGTCAATAAATGTTCGAATCACGCTATACAAGTTTCGAACTTGTGACCTCTCGCACCAAAGCCAAATCAATTCACCACTGGGACAATGGCTCTTGTCAATTATTTTATAATAATTTTACTTACATAGTTTAAATTATGTACAAAATATATATTAAAAAAAGTTGGAACCCAGTGCACGAGGCTCCCACACGATAGAGGGCTTTGAGGAGGTCGATAATTTACAGCCTTTCCCTTGCATCACAAAGAGACTGTTTCTGAACTCAAATTTGGGCATCCAGTTCACCATGCGGGTGGCCTAACTATTGCATCAAGGCTCTACCTCATGTATAAATATATATTATATATAAAAATATAAATGTTATTTATAAAATTTTAAATGGTCAAAAACAATTATTATATTTACATTAGTATAAATGTAAATATTATATGATAATTTATTGACATTTTATTGATACCATATCACGACATGACATTTTGTTGGCTGTAGGACATGATGGTCAATTTTCCATATGAACCCCTATGATAATTTATATATTCATGTTATTGAGATGTTCATATTGCGAATATGAATATCACATAATACTAAAGTATGAAATTAAAATAAATTACAAATTAATTTTAAATTAAGTTATTAATAAATATTGCATCCAACTTTGACAATAGGTAAATATTTTAAGTTAATTAAAGAAATTAAAATCTTATCAAAACTCCTTTATTAATTTGTTAGTGTAAATAAAATATTATTTATATGAACACAAGATAAGATCTTGTGCAATTTAATAAAAGCGAAAAAATTTGAAATTCACCTTTTTTACTCCACTACCAGTACACCTGATCCAACAATAGTATAAGAGTCTGTATTGTGTTTATGTTATGTGAACGATAAACCAACACATAAGGTAAATTCAAAGGAGATGTGTATCTTTTTAGAAAATTCAAAGGAGATGACTATCTAAGTAAAAGTGCTTAACCTGAAGAGAATGTTACTGTAACGACCCGGAAATTTTGACAAATTAAATTGGAATAATTAATTGATTTTAAAATATTTAAAAGTTAATTTTAACTTGAATTTCAAGATATCAATATTTACTTGATAATTAAATCATTGAATTGTATAGTTCAAATATTGAATTTAATAATTGAAATTGGGTAAATTGTTGAATCTGAGATTCTAAGCCTGTTTAAAATAATTTGAAGGCTTATAAAATCTATAATGTTAACACTGAAGATAATAGAATGGTTGAAATTTAATGTAAAGGTAATTTGTTCAATTTTAATAACATATCGTTTAAATTGGAATTTAAAAAAAAAATAGCCTTTCGAGGCACAGTCTCGGAATTCGACGAAACCAGTTTCATTGGATCCGTAATAGTTAGTTATTATCGTATTTCAATTTTCATAGCAATCAGAGTTGTCGTTTGACCATGGCAGTTCAAAACGCTTAGAACTATTTTAATCGATTTAATTTAGATTTGATCGTTTTCTTCTGTAACTCGCGCATACGATTGAATTAGCCTCTGGAACACGTTCCATTGTGTTTGGAATGCGGGTATAACCTTATAAATGTCTTTCGGCTTGTCTGATTCTGGGTTCGAATTTTTCGATGCAACGTGAGATGTTTTTCAATACTTAATTATAATATCAAGCGTACTCTGTAAGCCATTTCCAAACCCCTATTTTTATCTCCGTCTTCCTCTATAATTTGCAAAAAGAAATCGATCTGGAAAAAAAGAAAAAAAGAAAGCAAAGATATAATGGCCGAATTTTTCTTTCCTTCATCTCCTCCCTTCTATTCGATTTCAGAAAAAATAAAATAAAATAAAAAAATAAATAGAACATCGTGTCTCCAGGGCGTGCGATCGATTTGGGCGAACTGAAGTTATCGATGCTCTCGTCTAGGAGTGATCGCGACTTGAACTCGATATTTGTTGTGGTTAGGGTTCCGTGTTTGAGGCCATGGCAGGGGACGTGATCGACGTTGATTTCGAGATGTGGGTCTGCGATTTGGGTTCCTTGAGGGGCCGTGACATCGAGATCTGGAAGTCGAATTTTGCCGTGGATTTGTAGTTGATGCTGGGGGGTACGGCGTTGGTTTGGAGGTGTATACGCGACACTGTAGGGACAATGTTGTTTTGGCTGGGTGTCGCGAGGGTAGCAGCAGGAGTATGGGGGGTTGGTTGATCTTTGTCGAGCTATGTTGGGGTTTTCTGGTATATTATCTAACCTCGGAGGCACATAGTCCTGGACAACGAAGGCGATTGACTAAGAGAGTGCGTAGTGTTTGGACCTAGCGATGGTGGTTGCGTATATGGTGGACAGGCGTGTTGATTTGAGGTGAGTTTTTTTATTTGTTTAGCATATTGTTTTATTAAAAATAGCTAATTAAAATGTTTTACCACTAAAAGTTAGAAACTCTACCATACAGAATATGTTGTTTTACTTGCAAATTCGGAAATTTATTAAATCTACCTTAGTTTGAAATCAATAACAATAAAGGAGGGTATGATGTAAACAGTAAAATTTATTTAGTAAAAGAAAAGGGTTTAAATGAAATTTTGGGTTAATTAAATTAATTTTTCGGTTAGTTCAAGTATTAATAATCACCTAGTGATTATACAAGGTCCATATGTTGTGGAGAAAATAGTCGGGATTGAAGTGGATTGCAAACCAAAATCAAAGGTGAGTAAATCTCACTCCGTTTGATTTCTATTTAGATTTAAAAGGTTAAATTTAAAATAATTGGTTGTATGACTGAGTTGATTGAATATGTGCTGAAGATCTGGTGGCCTTGGTTTTGGTTGATTCTCGAGTTGATTGTTGTTTGACTCGAAGCGTGTGGGTTTTAAATTGTTTTAAACTTAATCGTAAATAAGGAAATGGTTCAGATTAAAATCAATAGGGATTTAATGGTTGGTGATTCATTGAATAAAGAGTATAATTTAATGAATAATTAATTAATTAAAATAATTTATGATTTGGATTAATCAATTGGGTTTAAATTAATTAGAATGATCATCGGGTGTTTTGATAAATAATTACTTAATGAAATAAAAAAAAATATGTATATATATATATAATTACTACGTGTAATTAATCGAGAGGTAAATTAAGATAATTAATTAAGGAGAATTAATTTATTTAATGAAGTAAATAAAAGGTAGATAATTTCGGGTGGAAACAAATCAAGTATGATTATTGTAGTTTAAATTAATATAATTAATTTAGATTAGGATAAATTGAAATATAATTGGAAATCATAAGCTTATATAATTTACGATGTAATTAAAGATTGATAAATTGGAATTGATTAATCCATAATAAGTGGTGTATGAAGAAATAATTAATATAAGTACTTAAGAACTGATGTAATTAATATAGTTAATTAATTCATGAAGAAATTAAGATTATTTATTCAATTTGGTTAAGTATAATTAATATTGTGAAGTTAATTAAGGATAAATGCTTGAATGAAATTGAAGGATAATTAATCCAAGTTAATGAATTAAGATGAACATTGAAGGGATGATTGAATTATTTGATTTGAAATTAATTAATTGTCAAGTAGAGAAATCTATGCGATTGAGGATAGAAATTCAATTAGAATTAATTGAATTAAATTGGAAGTGACCAGATTTGTTGTGAATGATTGGATGGTATTGGAAGCTTGAATGGGTTGATATCTATGATAAAATATTGTGTATTTCATTTTGATAACTTGGGTTAGGATGACATGAGACTCGAAGAGGCTGGAATCGGGTATTGGGAATACCCGAAACCACTTCGAATTTTTATGGATCGTTATGTAAAATCGATATATTGGAGTGAAGTGATTTGGAGGTATTGGACTGTTTTAAAATCTAAATCTTTGGAATTTAGAAATTTAAATGTGGAGTAAGTGTTGTCTATAATAATTTGTGGCTTGTGAATTGATATATGTTACCCGGGTTTATAAAAGTTATTGCTTGGTATTCCATGTTATTTGGTTTTACTCACGCTGGTTTCCAGCCTGACCCGGGTGTTACTTTGATGTAATGCTCGGGTCAGACCGAGTATTACAGATTTTCAGGTAGGTACGTTCTGGAGCTTAGGAGGCGTGCTGGATGGCAATATCGTATAGAGTATATCCGCTGATTTACATTATTGTAAATCTGAGACTTGATAATTGTAAATATTCCGTGACTGTACATAATGTGAAACTCTGATGTATATTAAATGTAATCGATAGATATAGTATTCTTTTGTAAACTGTTATTATTTATTATTATATTTTATCCGCTGCGAATGTGAGATGTTTGGGTGTTTCTGTTCTTCTTCTTCTATCTCTTTCTTCTTTTTCTTAACTATCTGGAATTTTCGGGGGTTAGAAAATTCTGGGTCGTTACATTTGGTATCAGAGCAATAGGTTAAGCGAGAACGTTGGCTCTGGTGGGGATTACTCATTTAATAGAGTCTGTAGTACTCTAGAATGAGTTGAGTATATATATATATATATATATATATATATATATATATATATATATATATATATATATATATGAGTGCATATTTGTAATTTTCTTATATAGAGGTTTTAAATGAATTTATATAAAAGTATATTTTGATATATAAAGCAAAATTTCCTTCTAATAAATATAAAGGTGATTGGTTGTTAATTATTGGAATTAAAATTTAGGAGTAATATAATACGACCAAATTGAAATCTTGAATTAGAATTAAATGAAGTAAAAACGAAAATACAACCAAATCGAAATTTAATTAATTGAAAATGAAATTCTAAAATTTGAATTCAGGACCTAAATTATTTAAAAGCTTTGAATAAATGTAAGTTTGAAATGGGATTCAAACTGAAATATAATCTTGAAATTATAATATAAAAGGGAAATGAGACTTGTTGGAAACAATGGGTTGTTTGAAATTTGACTTGAATTTAAAACCAAGGGTGGTTTAAAATTGTAAACCATGGTTGGAAGGGCCATAAAATAAATATGTATATATTTATGGATATACATGATATCAAAGATAATGTGAAATAAACTCTAAGAGGTTGAGTTTTGATTTTTCCCTGAAGTGTGATGTAAAAAAATAAAATAAAAAAATAAAACCCAAAGTGATACAAGTTTGTTAGTGGGAAGATTATTATTGTGAAGTTTAAGGATTGAATGAGGTTGACTGGATTAAGTAAATTGGAATTTAACTTTGGGAAAGTTAAATAAATGTAGAAAAAGCAACCTGAATTGGAAATTGCAAGATGAAATTGGAATTTAACGTGGGAAGTTAAATGGTTGATTTGAATTGGGAATTTGTGTGATCTCAAAACGGGTTTGAGATTTAAAGATTGAAAATAGATGGACGTTTTAAAATAAATTGGATGATATCATCCTATTGTTAGTGAAAATCTTTAAAATTGAGAATGGTATTGTATAAATAAAATAAATTTGAATAATTAAATTGTAAATTAAACTTGTTTAAGAATTGGCTTCAAACTGGAAGGTAAAATTGAATAATAAACTAAAATTTTAAAATAAAATTGTGTTGAATTATTATTTGAACCTTGAAATATATAAGTGAAGATAATATAAAATGGAATTTTGAGAATTGGATTCAGAAATTAAATTAATTAAAAACTTTGAATAAAAGTTAATTTGATTTAAAAAGGTAAATCAACTTTTGAGAATTTAACTCGAATTTCTATAATTGGAGATAGTTTAAATTCAAGATTGAATTGAATTAGTTCAAAACTGAATTTGGTTTGAATTAATTGGATTGGTGTTTGAAGATGTATAAGTTTAAAATTTTAAATGGGAAAATAAATTGGATTATATCGAAATGATTTGAATTTGAAATGGGTTCGATTGATAATAATTCAAATTGATTGGGATAATAGGAAATTATAATTAAAATTGAACAGGATTAAAATCAACTTGAATTTGATTTAAATTGGGAAAGGAATCAAGATTGATTCAACTTGAATTGGGGATTAATCAAGTCCAATGGAATTTGGAGATTTAAATTGAATTGTTGGGAAAGTGAACGGTTGACTCTTGACTATTTTCAATATAAATTGTTTTGATATAAACTTATTTTTCTAAGCTATTAAATATATATACAACTTTTCTTTCTTACGGCCAAATTACTTTATACTTGGTTTACAATTAGTTTTGGAGCTATTTAACCATTTTTCAACGGTTTTCTAAACTAAGTACTATTTTTCAACTAATTCACAAACTAATTTCTATTTTACAACTATTTGGCAATTATTTAAAAAAAATTGAAACTATTTAACTATTTTCAACTATTCTATAATTAGTTAATTATTTTAAAGCTAGTTTGCAAACTATTAATTATTTTTCAACTACTTATCTATTTTTTAAAAAAAATTCAAGCTATTTTCTAAATCTAAACTGGTCGGAGTTCAAACTATTATGGATTTAATACCCAACCGAGATATGAATTGAGGTGATAATCCAAATGTGGATTAAGGCAATTGTAAATAAGTGAATGGAAATTTAAGGAAGTGTGAATAGAAAGGAAATTGATATTGGAGAGAGTAATCAATTTTGGGTAAACAAAGTTATATCTTCGTTATATATTCTCCCCTTGTTGAATCAATTGTTGGAAGAAAAAGGGTTTTGGAAGTGTTTGACGTATAAAAGGAATTTTATACAAGTTTAAAGTGATCCAAAGTTTAAAAAAATTATATATATCTGTATATATATAAAGGATCTTATGAGGATTTTGAGAAGGGTTTTGGAAACCTTTGGATTTGGAAAGGTTTTTGATTTTTAGGTAAAATCAATGTTGAAATTTGGAAAGCCTGGTTTGAGATTTATCGATTTTTGGGATAATCGATTTTGTGTAAAGGAGCCTTGTATGAGATCATACTAGGTGTATGATTTGAAATATACTATATGTATAGTATAAAATGTTTTGATGATGGCTCTGGGGAAAAAGGCGCTCGCTTGAAATGAACTTCTCAGGAGTGCCACCGGGTGGTGCTGCCTTGAGCCCCAATGGGGGTTCTAAAGTTGATCCTGTGAGGAGTCCGGACAAAACTAGTTCCTGAGGATTATTGGGTAGCGTAAGTCGATGGCGTTGATGCCTACAGAGGCATTTGGGCTATGCTGTGATGACAATGTAACTCGATGTCGCTGCGATCTACTGTGGGGACCATAGCGAAATCGTGTGGAGGATGAGTGCCAACAGTCTGCACTTGATTTTGTCGGGAAGGCAACACAACATCGGTAGACTGCGATCTATGGTCAAGTGGAGTGGAGAAGTTTCATTCTTGGCAGCGAAATTCGATGGCGCTGATGCCTACAGTTATATGGGTTTTTGCTGTGATAGCTACGTAACCCCAGTTGTAGCTGCGATCTGTCGTGGGTTCCATGGTGTAATCGTGGGGCGCGGAGGCCTACAGTTATCTGTGGATTTTGTCGGGACGGCAACGTAACCATCGGGTTAACTGTGACCATGGATGGGGTGATGATTTCCAGAGCATCCTCAGCAAAGATATTTCCTCTATTTTCAAAACCCGATTCCTATATTTTCAATAAAATTGTTTTTTTAAATGTTTTCACTAGGTGTTGAAAACGGGTTTACCAAGTACTTATAGATTTTCAATCCTACGCCTGATCAACGTATGACTGAATTTCTGTGAGAACAAGGATGGACTGGTTGAGACATCGAGTTATAAAAGGTATTTTTATAAAGAGTTATTTTAATAGTATTATGTGACTTTAAAAGCTTTTCTGAAATTTTAAATAAAAGTGTTGGGATTTTGGGGAAATAAAAAAAGAAATCCAAACTAGAATTTTAATGAAGTGATTTTGTAATTAAAATTGAATATTGAATTAAAAGGATAGAAGTAAGTTAATAAATAATTATTTGATAGAGTATGTTATTGAAAATTTAACTTGGCTAAACAAATGGATTGGAAATTAATAATAGAGTTTGGAAGTGAATTAGAATTGTAAATAGAATTCAACTTGGATTTGATAATGAATTGAATAAGTGAAGATGCTATAAAATGGAAATAAAATAGCGTTGGATTGAAATGTGATGGTTTGGATTACAAGTAAAACATTCAAGTGTGATTTGAATAATATTTAATGAATTTACAAATATATTGGATATAAGAGAAGTGATTATAATAGAAATGGTTTGAGTTGCAAACAAAACCCAAGTGAACAGAAGTAAATTGAGAATAGCCTTGTATTAATAAAATAAATTCAATAACGAATTAAATAATTGAATTAAAAATTAAAAATGGGTTAATTGAGTTAAATAATAAATGGATGAAGTTTGATAGAATAAAAACTAAATCAAAGTTGTGATTGGAATTGGATTATTAGTCTGAACTTAAGTTCGATAGCATATTAATTTGAAATATAAATGAGTTAAGTATGTGCTTAGATATTATTTTGATAAATTGAGAAGGTAAATTTAAAATTAAAATGGAATGGAATTAAATGAAATTGAGTCGGAATCAATTTAATTTGGTTATAAAACTTAAGTAATTATTTATCACATGGATATCATCAAATTGCGTAGAAATGATTGTCGTTTAACGTAAACGAGATTTAATTAAATTCTATGAATTAGTGGAAGCAAATATAATTGATTTTTGAATCAATTGATATGAATACGAGTTTGTTTTGCTTAAAAATGAATTGAATGTAAGCAATTGCATTGTAAACCATTAAAATTGAATGAAATGGCATATAAATTTGGTTGGAAGCAATTGGATTAGCTTTAAATTATATAAATCGCTTATGGCAAGCGTTTGGTGTTTGTTGCTTTTGAAATGCTTATGTTTAGCCATTAAAAATAAGTGCGATGCAAAAAAAAATTCTTATATGGCACTTACATATTTAAATTGAGTAAGTACAGGTACCTGAAGGCCGTTTGGCTGGATTTGGATTGCACTAATTGCTTAAATAAATAAGCTGCTTGCTTAAAATGCTAAATAAGGTACGCCTACGCTATAAAAAAAATAGAAAATATGAACTGTTTTTGCTTTTTCCGACCGTGTGGGTCGATGTATATATATTTATATCTCTTGTCAAATTGCAAAAGCTCCTCCGTACAAAAGAGACTCTGCCAAAATTTTCCGAAAATTTTGGGAGTTAGAAAATTTTTGAAAATTTTTGCAAAAAAAAGTTTTCTTAACGACAAAACAATTTCAAATGAGAAATTAAAGTAAATTAGTAGATGAAACTACTATGAATCAATTATAAATGAAAGTTAAAATTCAATGCTCAAATTAAAGATGAATTGAATTCATATGAAAATGGGAAAGACTAATTTGAAATAGGTATGAAACCTATATAAGAGAATGTATAAATTGATTTGTAAAGATTTGATTGAATATTGTTGCTAAACAAGATATGCAGGTAATAAAGGGAAAAAGAAATTGGATTTGATTCCAAAGATAAATTTGTATTGCACGACAAAAAGGTATATATTTTAAATTTCTAGATGAAATTGGATTGGGTTTTGATGTAGCCACTTGGCTTTTGTTTTCTTTTGGAATTTGGGAGCCCGTAGAGGCCTTTTGTAGTAGTACCAAGCTAGCCGCGCAAAGGAGACGCTGGCAAAAAATTTCAGAAATTTAGAGAGTTAGAAAAATTTTGAGAAAATTTTGATAATTCAAATTTTGGTTTTAAATTGAAATTTAAATAACTGAGCAAAAAGGGGTATTGGTTGAAACTATAGAAGGTTTGGGAAGTTGGATAAGATAATAGTAGGTCTTTAATAAAAGATATTGGTAGGATGTTGAATTGTGAGTTTTGAAAAAATATAATAATAAATAAACGGGTATTGGACCATTCTTACTAACTAGTAATTTCGGGGACGAAATTCTTTTAAAGGGGGAGGAATGTGACGACCCGGAAGTTTTGACAAATTAAATTGGAATAATTAATTGATTTTAAAATATTTAAAAGTTAATTTTAACTTGAATTTCAAGATATCAATATTTACCTGATAATTAAATCATTGAATTGTATAGTTTAAATATTGAATTTAACAATTGAAATTGGGCAAATTGTTGAATCTGAGATTCTAAGCCTGTTTAAAATAATTTGAAGGCTTATAAAATCTATAATGTTGACACTGAAGATAATAGAATGGTTGAAATTTAATGTAAAGGTAATTTTTTCAATTTTAATAATATATCGTTTAAATTGGAAATTTAAAAAAATAAAAAAAATAGCCTTTCGAGGCACAGTCTCGGGATTCGACGAAACCAGTTTCATTGGATCCGTAATAGTTAGTTATTATCGGATTTCAATTTTCGTAGCAATCAGAGTTGTCGTTTGACCATGGCAGTTCAAAACGCTTAGAACTATTTTAATCGATTTAATTTAGATTTGATCGTTTTCTTCTGTAACTCGCGCATATGATTGAATTAGCCTCTGGAAAACGTTCCATTGTGTTCGGAATGCGGGCATAACCTTATGAATGTCTGTCGGCTTGTCTGATTCTGTGTTCGAATTTTTCGATGCAACGTGAGATGTTTTTCAATATTTAATTATAATATCAAGCGTACTCTGTAAGCCATTTCCAAACCCCTATTTTTATCTCTGTCTTCCTTTATAATTTGCAAACAGAAATCAATCTGGAAAAAAAAAAGCAAAGATATAATGGCCGAATTTTTCTTTCCTTCATCTCCTCCCTTCTATTCGATTTCAGAAAAAATAAAATAAAATAAAAAAATAAATAGAACATCGTGTCTCCAGGGCGTGCGATCGATTTGGGCTAACTGAAGTTATCGATGCTCTCGTCTAGGAGTGATCGCGACTTGAACTCGATATTTGTTGTGGTTAGGGTTCCGTGTTTGAGGCCATGGCAGGGGACGTGATCGACGTTGATTTCGAGATGTGGGTCTGCGATTTGGGTTCCTTGAGGGGCCGTGACATCGAGATCTGGAAGTCGAATTTTGCCATGGATTTGTAGTTGATGCTGGGGGGTACGGCGTTGGTTTGAGGGTGCATACGCGACACTGTAGGGACAATGTTGTTTTGGCTGGGTGTCGCGAGGGTAGCAGTAGGAGTATGGGGGGTTGGTTGATCTTTGTCGAGCTATGTTGGGGTTTTCTGGTATATTATCTAACCTCGGAGGCACATAGTCCTGGACAACGAAGGCGATTGACTAAGAGAGTGCGTAGTGTTTGGACCTAGCGATGGTGGTTGCGTATATGGAGGACAGGCGTGTTGATTTGAGGTGAGTTTTTTTATTTGTTTAGCATATTTTTTTATTAAAAATAGCTAATTAAAATGTTTTACCATTAAAAGTTAGAAACTCTACCATACAGAATATGTTGTTTTACTTGCAAATTCGGAAATTTATTAAATCTACCTTAGTTTGAAATCAATAACAATAAAGGAGGGTATGATGTAAACAGTAAAATTTATTTAGTAAAAGAAAAGGGTTTAAATGAAATTTTGGGTTAATTAAATTAATTTTTCGGTTAGTTCAAGTATTAATAATCACCTAATGATTATACAAGGTCCATATGTTGTGGAGAAAATAGTCGGGATTGAAGTGGATTGCAAACCAAAATCAAAGGTGAGTAAATCTCACTCCGTTTAATTTCTATTTAGATTTAAATGGTTAAATTTAAAATAATTGGTTGTATGATTGAGTTGATTGAATATGTGCTGAAGATCTGGTGGCCTTGGTTTTGGTTGATTCTCGAGCTGATTGTTGTTTGACTCGAAGCGTTTGGGTTTTAAATGGTTTTAAACTTAATCGTAAATAAGGAAATGGTTCAGATTAAAATCAATAGGGATTTAATGGTTGGTGATTCATTGAATAAAGAGTATAATTTAATGAATAATTAATTAATTAAATTAATTTATGATTTGGATTAATCAATTGGGTTTAAATTAATTAGAATGATCATCGGGTGTTTTGATAAATAATTACTTAATGAAATAAAAAAAATATGTGTATATATATATAATTACTTCGTGTAATTAATCGAGAGGTAAATTAAGATAATTAATTAAGGAGAATTAATTTATTTAATGAAGTAAATAAAAGGTAGATAATTTCGGGTGGAAACAAATCAAGTATGATTATTGTAGTTTAAATTAATATAATTAATTTAGATTAGGATAAATTGAAATATAATTGGAAATCATAAGCTTATATAATTTACGATGTAATTAAAGATTGATAAATTGGAATTGATTAATCCATAATAAGTGATGTATGAAGAAATAATTAATATAAGTACTTAAGAATTAATGTAATTAATATAGTTAATTAATCATGAAGAAATTAAGATTATTTATTTAATTCGGTTAAGTATAATTAATATTGTGAAGTTAATTAAGGATAAATGCTTGAATGAAATTGAAGGATAATTAATCTAGGTTAATGAATTAAGATGAATATTGAAGGGATGATTGAATTATTTGATTTGAAATTAATTAATTGTCAAGTAGAGAAATCTATGCGATTGAGGATAGAAATTCAATTAGAATTAATTGAATTAAATTGGAAGTGACCAGATTTGTTGTGAATGATTGGATGGTATTGGAAGCTTGAATGGGTTGATATCTATGATAAAATATTGTGTATTTCATTTTGATAACTTGGGTTAGGATGACATGAGACTCAAAGAGGCTGGAATCGAATATTGGGAATACCCGAAACCACTTCGAATTTTTATGGATCGTTATGTAAAATCGATATACTGGAGTGAAGTGATTTGGAGGTATTGGACTGTTTTAAAATCTAAATCTTTGGAATTTATAAATTTAAATGTGGACTAAGTGTTGTCTATAATAATTTGTGGCTTGTGAATTGATATATGTTACCCGGGTTTATAAAAGTTATTGCTTGGTATTCCATGTTAGTTGGTTTTACTCACGCTGGTTTCCAGCCTGACCCGGGTGTTACTTTGATGTAATGCTCGAGTCAGACCGAGTATTACAGATTTTCAGGTAGGTACGTTCTGGAGCTCAGGAGGCGTGCTGGATGGCAATATCGTATAGAGTATATCCGCTGATTTACATTATTGTAAATCTGAGACTTGATAATTGTAAATATTCTGTGACTGTATATAATGTGAAACTCTGATGCATATTAAATGTAATCGATATATATAGTATTCTTTTGTAAACTGTTATTATTTATTATTATATTTTATCCGCTGCGAATGTGAGATGTTTGGGTGTTTTTGTTCTTCTTCTTCTATCTCTTCCTTCTTTTTCTTAACTATTTGGAATTTTCGAGGGTTAGAAAATTCTGGGTCGTTACAATTACTCTAAGTAAGGGCCACTCTTAAATGGGAAACCTCTCTATCTTCGGGCCTTTACTTGGCTCGTCGAAACGATCTATTTCTAGGGTCTGCCCTTATGGTAGACTCAAAAGTGTTTTTGAGTCTTAGGTTAATTCAAATATCATATTTTAATATTATGAAATTGTTATAAATTAAATTGTTTCTAAAAGTTATGAGAAGCAAATTCAAAATTGTTTCAGATTTAAATAAATATATATGTTAAGTTACAAGTGCTATAACAATTAGATTTATAAATATTGTATACGTATAAAGAAAACAAGAGGTTAAACATAAGTAAAACCCATGAGACTTAAGGGAGTATACATTGGATGTATATAATAGGTATATGATATCATGAGTATTACTCATTATACTCATCTCCCTTAAGTAGTCGATAATACTCTATAAAATTATGTTTAGACTATGAATTTAAAAAACAACGCTCTCCACCATTTCTAATAAAAATATAGTACCTTACATATCTATATTGTTGTTGAGCAAACTTAAGCTATAGAATATCTAAGGTGTTGTAGCATTAAATATAGACAAGCAAGAATGTTGATGTGACTTTTTGAGTAAACTCAAGTTACGTGACTCCTCTTAGGATATCATAAAATGACGAGCTTAGGGTATATGGTGTATTTCATAATTTGTTAAGCAAAGTCAAGGTTAGGAAGACAATTAAAAGGATAACTAAAAGTGTGTTAGGAGCTATATAAGAGATATAAATAGTAAAGCGTTACTTTTAGTTTATGGGTACTACATTTGTGAACAAACTCAAGGTCGTAGTAACATAGTAAATGGATCCAAATACCTACTGAAGGAATTTATGAAATCTCATATCTCCTTTTGGTTTATTGAGAGATGAAAAATTCAGTAGGAGCCTTATAGACCAGTCAACTTGGTATGTGACACTATAAAATCTAATTTAATAAATTTGAGTAACTGGTATAGTTGATAAAATTGGTTATCAATTAAAATATACTAAATGAAGTGAATTAGGGATTAACGAAATATAAAACATACCTATCAGTTAATCTTTTAACTTGTTCTCACTTCAAGACTATGTAGGAGTCCTTACAAAACATTCATTTCTTAGTCACTTAAGTATTAGTTTGCCCGAGATCGTGTATTATTTTCTATGAGTTTTGAACTCTAAGGCAAGGGTATGGATATTTGATCCATATTCAATCATATATAAAAAGTTGTATGGTGAACGGTTGCATTCATTTTATATGAAATCTGAATGAAAAAGTTTCACTTGAAATGGCAAACAAAACATAGCATATGATCATGTGTTTAATACGACTGGATATAATAAAGATCTAGTTGTGTTAGAAACAATACAGACCAAGAGATACAAGAAAGAGCTAGAAATTCGATCATTGAAATTTCAGTTTGACTGGTTTACTTAAGTGCAACTTATTTGATATCCTTAAACTTAAGAACAATATGATGCATTTCTGTAAAAAAACGGTGTGGTCTTGTGGTAAAGGTTTCTCTTTTGAACTGTTCGACCTTACAAAAAAGGAAGCAAAATTTTGAGAATGGTAATAACATTGGTATAGTTTGAATAAAGAGAGTGAATTATCACTTATGCTTCATAACAGGACATCAAAAATGCACTAAGTTAAAATATTTGTAGATGTTTAATATATGAAATAATTATTTTTAATCCAAATGAATTTTCTTATAGAAAATTTATTTCTTATAAGATCAATTTCAAAAGATAAAGATATTAGATCTAAAAATCCTTGATTATAAATAAGCTGTAGTAAAAGAAACAAATAGGTCAGGATAAGCGGTGGGACGGAGCTTCATATTTCATACATTATTACTGTAACAACGGAAATAATAGGCGCATACCATATCTCATTTACTAAAAAAACATCAAGTTTTGAAATTTTACTTTCATATATGTTAGATATTGCTTATGCAATGATAACTATATTCGATTATGACCGAATGTAGACACAGTTTTGTTTTAATATGAATATTATGAGTACTCGTTATAAAATAAATTTATTTTGGTATTTCGATGATGGCATATAATATACATTCTAATGTGTTAGCTATACAAAATACAAAAACATTTAATATTAAACAATAAGCGATGTGTTAGCTATACAAAATATAGAAACATCTAAAATATTAAACAATTAATTTTGGAGTAATGGACTAAACCTTTTATTTGAGAAATAATTCTTTAATCATATGATTATGATCATATGGTATTTGTGAATTATATCTCAAATAATTAAGGGCACAACAGCCATTCGATTGGAGCAACAAAAGAGTTAATTAATTTTTTTAGATTAATATATATAGACATATACAGTCTAAAGCCCAATGATACAAAAAAGGGATCCACTTACTTCATCCAATTAACCGATGAATTATCTAAGAGATGAATATGTGTAATTGATACACAGGTTCAATATACATGATAATTTCATAGAATATAAAACTACAAAACAAAACGTGTAAAGGGAATAAAAATTCGATTTGATCGAATATGTGGGTATAGTAATAAACGAGTTTCGATAGCACCTAAAGAGCAAATAAGATTCACTCTGAAAATCACAACTCCCTACGCTACATAACGATGTACAATCGACTATGTTGGACAAAGTACGATTGATAATGAGTGAAGTTGAGTTACTTCTTTCTATGAGTAGGTTCATATATTTGTGATGACCCGGAATTTATAACAACTCAAATCTAGAATTTCTAAGCCTGTTTAAAATAATTTGAAGGCTTATAAAATTTATAATGACGATGCTGAAGATAATAGAATGGTTGAAATTTAATTTAAAGATGATTTGTTCAATTTTAACAATATATCGTTTAAATTGACATTTAAAAATAGCCTTCTGAGGGACAGTCTCGAAAGTCGACGAAACCAGTTCCATTGATCCTAATAGTTAGTTATTATCGGATTTCAATTTCCGTAGCTATCGGAGTTGTCGTTTGACCCTGGCAGCTCAAAACGCTTAGAACTATTTAATCGATTTAATTTAAAATTTATCGTTTACTTCCGTAACTCGCGCATACAACTATATTAGTCTTCGAAACACGTTCCATTGAGTTCGGAACGTGGGTAAAACCCTAAAATCGTCTAGCGGCATGCCTCAAGAGGAGATTGAAAATTTAATAGCAATTAACGGGACGGTTTGAAAGTTTTATAATATAATATAATAAATAATCAAAGATATTTTTACCCAATCGTTTTCAGGAAGCCTCTCCAACCCTATACATTATCCCTGATCTTTCTCTCTAACCTTCAACAGGAAATCGAACGTTCAAAATAAAAAAAATGGCCAAAGCCAGTGGAATCGAAACCGCTCTCATCTCGATGTTTCCTTCGTTCAAAAATTAGGATGACCGATTCTATCTTCTTCTCTTAGCCTCATCTCACTTTGAATTTGGGGGCTTCCATTTTCTTGCTCGAGCTTGCGTGAGGCCGTTAGTCGAATCTAAATCGAGTAGTGGCGACGGCAAGTTCTAATTACGTGAGCGGGAAGGGTTCGTCTCGGCTCGAACTCGAATTCATACGTAAGAGGGGAGGCGCGCGATGGAGGACCGAAGTTCGAACTCAAGGCTGCGTTGTTGGGTCACGGAGGCGACGAGAGGTTCAAGGCTCGGTTAGGGCTTGATTCGATTTGAGGATTGTGTTAGCAAGGGATAGCGGTTTGGGTTCATCGATGTCAAGGAGAAGTCGAAGTGCAGCGTGTTCTGGTGGCAGTTCGACGTGGCCGTGGGTGGGATTTCTCGTCTATAGCCAGTGAGGTAAATGCTTTGTTTTATTTTGGGTTTCCTAAATTTATATATACATCTACAGATATAAGTATATATATACAGAAGGTTATAGTAAGGTTTAAAGAAAGGATTCTGCTAAATTTATATATAATATTTATAATCAGAAATTTTATATACAGTAAAGCAATTTATTTTATTGTGTTTTCTGGAAAAAAAAGAAAAAAAAGAAAAGAGAAAACCGTTTTGAAATAAATATATAAATATATATATACCTGTTTTCCCTTACCGGTCTAGTTTTAAATTAATGAAGATTAATTTGTTAAATTTAACTTATTTAGTTATTTAGCTACTAAGAAATTATTAAAAGGAAAATTTATTGAGTTTAAATTGTTAGAATGAAAATTTACTGTTCGACTGTTTCAAATAAGTACTGAACTGTACATATTGTACAAGGTTTAAAATCATGGGGAAGTCCAGGCAATTTTGAAGTGGATAGCAAATAAAAAGCGAAGGTGAGTAAACCTCACTCTGTTGGATTTATTTAAATTTAAAAGGTTAAATTTAAATAATTGGATGAATGATTGAATTATTTGGATGTGTACTGGTGATTTAGTGATTTTAGATTCGGTTGTTTCTTGAGTTAATTCTGGTCTGACCCGAGGTATTTGGATTTTAATGGTTTTGAACTTAAGTCATAAATAAGAATATGGTTCGGTTTAAAATGAATAAGGGTTTAATGATCAGTGATTCATTAAATAAATAGGATAATATAAGAAATAATTAATTAAATTAATTTATGATTTGGGTTAAATAATTGGGTCTAAATTAATTAGAATGATCATTGGGTGGGTTGATAAATAATTGCTTAATGGAATTAATAAAATATAATTACGTTGTGGAATAAATCAAGAGATTAATTGAAATGATTAAGTAAGGAGTAATTGATTTATATAATAAAGTAAATAAAAGATAGTTAATCATCGGTTGAGATAAATGAAGAATGACATATATATATATGGTTTAATCAAAGATTAATTATTTAATATAATTAAAATTAGATTAGAAATGTAAATGAGAAATCATAAATCTATATAATCAATGATGTAAATAGAGATTGATTAGTTAAGAAAATAAATCAATACAAGTGACTTATGAGAAGTTAATTAATATAAATAATTATGGGCTAATGTAATTAAAATAGTTAATTAATTCCTGAGGGTAATTAAGATTTCTTATTGATTTGGGGTCAAGAACAATCAATATCGTGAAATGAATTAAAGGTAATTACTTAAACGTAATTGAAAATTAATTAATCCAAGGTGATTGATTAAGATGAATAACGGAGGGTTGATTAATTAATTGATTTGGAATTAATTAATATTAAATAAAGGAATCTAAGTGAATGTGGTTAGAAATCCAATTAGAATCAATTGAAGTGGGTTGTATGTGATTAAGTTTTGCTTATGGATGATTGAATGGTATTGGATGTTTGAATGAGTAGATATCTCTGATATGAAATGTTGAGTATTTCATTTGAATAACTTGTGTTAGAGTAACATGAGTTTCGAAAAGGCCGGAGTCGGGTATTAGGAAATACCCGAAACCACTTCGAATATTTTATAGATTGATATGTGAAATCTATATGCTAGAGTGAAGTGATTTAAAGGAAATTGGACTATTTAAATTTAAACCTTGGTACTTAGTAAATGGATGTATGGGATGAAAGATGTCTATAACTAATTGTAGCTGTGTGAATTGAATCGAGTTACCCGGGTTTTATATAAGTTGATCGATTGCTTTGGTATTCTATGTTAGTTGGGTTTACTCACGCTGGTTTCCAGCCTGACCCGGGTGTTACTTTGGTGTAATGCTCGGGTCAGACCGAGTATTACAGATTTTCAGGAAGGTACGTTCAGGAGCTCAGGAGACGAGCTGGAGGGCAAGTACGTATAGAGTATTTCCGCTGCAGTATATTATTATATATCCGAGACATGGTTTGTATATGATCAGTGACTGTATATAATGTGAAACTCTGATGTATATTAAATGTAATCGATAGATATAGTATTCTTTTGTAAACTGTTATTATTTATTATATTTTATCCGCTGCGAATGTGAGTTGTTGATGTTTCCGTTCATCTTCTTCTATCTCTTTCTTCTTTTCCATAACTATCTGGAATTTTCGGGTTTGAAAATTTCGGGTCGTTACATTTGGTATCAGAGCAGAAAGGTTAAGCGAGAACCTTGGCTCTGGTGGGGATTACTGTGACGCCCCACCTCTATACCCACGCTAGCCAAGAACACTCCGGAGTAGTGCTGTCAACTAGCACGGAGAATAAGGCTGTTGAGGAGCGACCATCCATGTAATTGCTTATCACACGGTGGCTATAGATAATCTTCGGAAACAAACATAGAAATAATCATATCACAAATCAGTCACAGATATCCATATCACAAAGGCGGAAGAAGATATGAATATATAACTAACACATGAAAGTGTACATCAGAGTAGTGGTCATTAAGATCCACGATAATACAAAAGAATAGCAACACGTGCTATACAAAAGAATACAACTATGAGTCTATATCTCAAGTGTATACAACAAAAACTGCTAATCTAAACAGTTAGCCAAAAGTCAAAGTGATGAATCCCTGGGAAGAAGTCAAGCAGAAGCACCTGTAACATCTCGGTCTGACCCGAGTATTATTTAAGAAAATAATAAACGGATCAGTCTAACTATAAATATCAGATGACATGATATAACATAAAAGATATGGCATAAACATAAACATCCATAACGACATACCACTATAAGTATGTAAATAATGATCAACAGAAGATCAATCAATAAGAGATAATCAATATCACAAGAATCTTCTCAAAGATTCGAAGAGGGCATCATACCCTAAACTTGTACTCATAACAAGTCAATGACATAAATTCCAGAAATCAACACGAGAAATCCAGAAATCATAAAAAGGGAAAGAGGCCTATCACATGACGGTCCGAAGACCATGGGGAGCTACCCCGCATGTGTGAATGGAATCACACAGATTGAGGTCAAGACTAACCAAAAAGCAGAAAGGTATGTGTGAATGGAATCACACAAGTGGTGTCTAGTCTAACCTTGCAATGAAAGAGACATCGCGCAATTGCTAGTCTAATTCATAAAGCGATCATCAAGATCAACGAGAAGTGTCAATTACACTAAGCTAGTAAATATAGAAGTTTAGCTTCATGTCCCATAACCACTTGCTTAACTTAAATATTTACGAACAAACTGTAAATCTTCACTAATAAAATTGTCACAAGAGGTTCAATCGAACAAGTCCAAGAATTAACCGACGAAGTGAACGCAAGCGTTTCATACCACTTGTTTTACTAAGTCGTTTAATTAGATTTCTCATCCGAGTGAGGTAAAGGCTTGTATATACTAATAGATTGGAAAACGGTTTAAGAAAAGAGCTTTGTTATTAAAAATAGAGTTGAAATTGTTTGTTAAAAGAGTTTTGATATTTACTACTAGTATTGAAACCTTTATATTATAAAGTGACAAAACACAGAAGCAATTGTAGAAACAATCAGTCACAAAAATCGCATACGAGATGTGAATAAAATCCAAGGAAATCAGCTCAATGTTTTTCAGATAAGATCCCCTACGGAGGGGGGGTCCGGGGGGGTGGCAACCCCCCAAGGTGGGGGTGCGGGGGCAACGCCACCGCTTACGGGGTTCGACCTGCCCGGTCAGGTCACGGGGGTCCAGGGGGCAGCGCCCCGACAAAACGGTACGACCTAAGTGAAGGCAAGAGGCCTACAACCTAAAGCAAAATGAGGCCTAACGACCTAAGGGTTCACGCGACCTAACACAATGGCTGAGCGACCTAACTAAGTGCGCGACCTGGTGGGTAAGGAGGTCGAGCGACCTAATGTTCTTTGCGACCTAACGAGGTAGAGGGGACACGCGACCTAAAGGTACGCGACCTAAGAAAGTTCGCGGGCTAAGGATGAGCGACCTAACAAGGTTCACGACCTAACGGAGACGAGGTCATGCAACCTAAAAGTGAAACGACCTAAGGGCGAAAACAAGGTCACGCGACCTAACAGGAAACAAGGTCAAGCGACCTAAGGGGTTACGCGACCTAACGTAACACGGGTCAACGACCTAAGGCATCACAGGACGAACGACCTAACTTCTTAAGGGACAGGCGACCTAAAGAGGTTCGCGACCTAATAGGGTTCGCGACCTAAAGGTGCACGACCTAAGGTCTTTCGACCTAGGGGTATATAGGTAACACGACCTAAAGATGTCGCGACCTAAAAATAGAAAGCATGGCCGAACGACCTATCGAAGTAGAAAGGCATGCGACCTAACGGTCAAAAGGCCAGCGACCTACGACCTAAAAGTCATACGACTTACGACCTAAAAGCCATACGACCTACGACCTAAAAGCCATACGACCTAACGTGAAACGACCGAACTCCGAAGTGAAGATTCAAGGCAGTGCGACTTAGCGTGATAACACGCGAATGACCTAAGGGTTAGGTCGCGAGCGACCTAAGTACTAGGTCGTGAACGACCTAACTCCGAACACGCGAAAAATGGTCAGAACGATCTAGGAGCTATCTCGTACGCGACCTACGACCTAAGACCCACACGACCTAACTCCGAACGACCTAAAAATGGCCAGAACGACCTAAATGCAGAAATTTCGCCAAAACGCCAAAAATCGGAGTTTTTCGCCAATCCAATCCAAACCAAAAGCAAATATTCATGCTAAAGTGATAGGGAATCATTCCCAACAACCCAATATAGTTATAGACTAGATTTGTGAGATAAAAATCTCACCTTTGCACCAAATATCAATGAAAATGAAGTTTTAAGCAAGCAAGAATCAATCCTTCTTCTATCTAAGCACAAGAAGCTTGAATCCAATGTCTTCTTCTTGAATTTGGAGTAGAAAGATGGATTGCAATTGAATTTGAGTTTTGGAATTTTAATTTCCCATTCCCTCCACCATTAATGCCAAAGCTTGATTAGTTAGGAAATTTATGAAGGGTGAGGAGAAGAGGGTTGGAACTTGGGCTTAATAGGCTAAACTAACCCAAAGTCCAAAGCGGGAAAAGTTAGTGAAATTTCACTAACTCCAAACCTATCGATGTTTATACTTAAAAAGTTGTAAACGACATTTCGAACTCAATGGAAGTGGTCTCGAGTCCTAATTTGACCGTTTGCAAAAAGTAGCTTTTCGGACCAAAATCCGATTAACGAGTTACTATTTAAATAAAATATTTAAATACAAACTCGATAAATATGCGGGTTGTTACAATTACTCATTAAATAGAGTCCATAGAACTCTAGAATGAGTTGAGTATGTATATATATATATATATATATGAGAGTGTACTTGTTATTTTCTGATATAAAAGGGTTTTAAATAATTATATATAAAAGTATATTTTGATATATAAATCAATATGTTCCTCTAATGAATATTTAGGTGATTGGTTGTTAAATTATGGGAATTAAGTTAAAGAGTAATATAAAATACGACCAAATTGAAACTTATAACCAACGTTGAAGAATAAACTTATATAACAAAATGGAATTTGAAATATAGATTGTAAATGTAATTTATAAATTGGAATAAACTTCATAAATACATGAGATTATAATTTGAAATAGAATTCCAAAGAATATTTGGAGAAATAATAGTATTATTTCAAAAATATTTTGTGTTGAATTTGACATCTGGGAGATTTGAAATTAAAAATATTTGGAAATGTTTTTAAAGGAGATAAAAGCATTGAACTCTTCCGGTCACTGGAAAATAACGTCGGTGATGACCGCGGCATTATCGATGTTTATTTTCGAGTTTCTAGAAGAGAATTGCTACCAAATTGTTTTAAATTGGAATTGTTTGTAAACTGGGTTTGGTTTTGAAATTTAAAGGGGTAACTGAATTTGCTAAAGAATTTTGGATATAGTTGAAGTCTAAGGTGATATTGAAATTTTGGAAATTTGTTTAAACTTTGGAATCTTGATTAAAATGTTTATGGAATAATAAAAATATATTGGCTAAATAAAATGTATAATTCCGAGTTAAAAGAAAAAGGTGAATGTAATTGATTATAAATAGAAGTTGTAAAATTGAAATTATAATTAAAGTTGTACAAGTTTAAAGATCAAACGGAATTTGATTTGAAGTTGGAAGGAAATTGAGAATCAATTCAATTTGAATTGAGATTAAATCAATTTCAATGGAAATTGAAGATTGTTTAATTTGGAGTTGGGGTCAATTTAATTGGGAGTGGAAATTTAAATTGAATTGTTGGGAAAGGGAACAGTTGACTCTTGACTATTTTCAATATAAATTGTTTTGATATAAACTTATTTTCCAAGCTATTTAGCATATACAACCTTTCTTCTTAAAGTCAAATTATTTTATACTTGTTTTACAATTATTTTTGGAGCTATTTAACTGTTTTTCAACTGTTTTATAAACTAATTACTATTTTTCAACTATTTTACAAATAAATTACTATTTTACGACTATTTTGCAATTATCTGAAAGTTCTGAAACTATTTAACTATTTTCCAACTATTTTACAATTAGTTAGCTAATTTACAGCTATTTTGCAAATTATTAATTATTTTTCAACTACTTACCTATTTTTTAAAAAAAAAATTCAAGCTATTTTCTAACTGGTCGGAGTTCAAACTGTTATTGGTTAAATACCCAACTGGGATAAGAATTGAGGTAATAATCCAAATGGGGATTAAGGCAAATGTGAATAAGTGAATGAAAATTTAAGTGAATGTGAATAGAAAGGAAATTGATATTGGAAAGAGTAATCAAATTTGAATATTTCATTTTGGGTAAACAAAGTTATATCTTTGTTATATATTCTCCCCTTGTTGAATCTACTGTTGGAAGAAAAAGGATTTTGGAAGTGTTTGAAGTATAAAAGGAATTTTATACGAGTTTAAAGTGATCCAAAGTTTTAAAAATTATATATATTTGTATATATATAAAGGATCTTATGAGGATTTTGAAAAGGGTTTTAGGAACCTTTGGATTTGAAAAGGCTTTTGATTTTTGGGTAAAATCAATATATGGAATTTGGAAAGCCTATTTTGAGAATTATCGATTTTGGGATAATCGATTTTGTGTAAAGGAAATTTGATGAAATTCATACTAGGTGTATGATTTAAAGATACTATATGTATAGTATAAAATGTTTTGATGATGGCTCTGGGGAAAAAGGCGCTCCCTTGAAATGGACTTCTCAGGAGTACCACCGGGTGGTGCTGCCTTGAGCCCCAAGGGGGGGTTCTAAAGTTGATCCTGTGAGGAGTCCGGACAAAACTAGTTCCTGAGGATTATGAGTAGAGTATAGCATAGCGAAAGTCGTGTGTGCCGCTGAGAGCCAACAGTTTGCGTTTGATTTTATATCGGTAGACTGCGACGTATGTAGGAGTGGAGAAGTTTCATTTCGATAGCGAAAATCAGAGGCCGCGGAGAGCCTGCAGTTACATGGACTTCTGCTGTGACGGCAACGTAACCCTGGATGTAACTGTGGTTTGTTGTGTGGGATCCATGGCGTAATTGAGAGGCCGCGGAGAGCCTGCAGTTGCATGGACTTTTGCTGCGACGGCAACGTAACCCTGGAATGTAACTACGACCATGGATGGGGGTGATGATTTTCAGAGCATTCTCACCAAAGATATTTCCTCTATTTTCAAAAACTGTTTTATATTTTCAATAAAATTATTTTCAAAGGTATTTTCACTGGATGTTGAAAACTGGTTGACCAAGTACTTATGGATTTTCAGTCCTACGCCTGATCAACGTATGACTGAATTTCTGTGAGAACAAGGATGGACTGGTTGAGACATCGAGTTATAAGAAATATTTTGATAAAAAGCTATTTTAATAGTATGATATAAATTTAAAAGCACTTCTAAATTTTTTTTAAATAGAAGTGTTGGAATTTTGGGAAATAAAAAGGAAATCCAAACTAGAAGTTTAAATGAAGTGATTTGTAATTAAAATCGAATATTGAATTAAAGGTTGGAAGTAAGTTAATGAATAATTATTTGATGGAGTATGTTAATGAAAATTTAACTTGGTTAAACAAATGGATTGTAAATTAATAATAGATTTTGAAAAGTGAATTAGAATTGTAAATAGAATTCAACTTGGATTTGATAATGAATTGAATAAGTGAAGATGCTATAAAATGGAAATAAAATAGAGTTGGATTGAAAATGTGATGGTTGAATTATAAATAAAATTCAAAGGTGATTTGAATAATATTTAATGAAATTTGCAAGTAAATTGGATATAAGAAAAGTGATTATAATAGAAAGGATTTGAGTTGCAAAACAAAGCCCAAGAGAATAGAAATGAATTGAGGATGACCTTATGTTAATAAAATAAATTCGATAACGAATTAAGTAAGTAAATAAAAAACTTTAAATTGGGTTGATTGAGTTAAATAATAAATGAATGAAGTCTGATTGAATAAACGGAATCAAAGTTGTGATTGGAATTGGATTATCAGTCTGAATTTAAGTTCGATGGCATCTTAATTTGAAATATAAATGAGTTAAGTATGTGCTTGGATATTATTTTGATAAATGGAGAAGGTGAATTACAATTAAAATTTAAATGGATGAGCTAACTGAAATTAATGGCATTTGGTTAAATGAGAATCAAATAGAGGTAAACTTAAGTTTGATGTTGGAATAAGTTAAAGTAAATTAACTTAAGTTCAAAAATTTATGGAAGCTTGGCTTCGAATAAGAGTGAAAGCCCATTAAATAAAAACTTGGATTAAAGTAGTTTGGGAAATAGTTAATAATTTATAAGAATGGAATGTGCCAAGCTTAATAAATTGTTTGGCATGAATCTAATGCGGAAATAAAATGAAATGCAATGAATGGCTGGTAAATAAATTAGCAATGAAATGAAATTAATTATAGAAAGAGTTGCAATTAAGCTAAAGTAGTTATAGACTAAAAATAAATACTCTATTAAGTGAATATTGTCGAATTTGCATAGAATGAATTGTCGTTTGACGTAAATGGAAGTAATTAAAATGCTATGAGTCAATAGAGATTAAATAAAATTGGTTCTGAATCATTTGAAGTGAATATGAACTTGTTTGAATTAAAACTTAATTGAATGTAAGCAATTGAGTTATAAACCAATAAAATTGAACGGAATGGTATATGTTTGATAGAAGGAAATTGAATTAGCTTTAAAGCATGTAAATTGTTTATGGGAAGTGTTTGGTGCTGGGTGTTTAGTAATATATATGTTTTGCTATTGAAAGTAAGTAGAATGTTAATAAATACTCCATATGGCACTTACAAAATTAAATTGAGTAAGTACAGGTACCTGGAGGTCGTTTGGCTGATTTGGATTGCGCTAATTGCTTAAATTAATAAGCTGCTTGCTTAAAATGCTAAATAAGGTATACGCCTACGCAATTAAAGTAGGAAATATGAACTGTTTTTGCTTTTTCCGACCGGGTGGGTCGATGTATACATATTTATATCTCTTGTCAAATTGCAAAAGCTCCTCCGCGCAAAGGAGACTCTGCAAAAAAATTTCCAAAATTTTGGGAGTTAGAAAATTTTTGAAAATTTTGGGAAAATTTTGGTTAACGACAAAACGATTTCAAATTAAAGACTGATGTAAATTAGAAGATGAAATTAATATAAATCAGTTATAAATGGGAGATAAATTCAATAATTCAGAATTGAAAGTAAATAGAATTCATATGGAATGGGAAAACTAATTTCGAAATAGATATGAAACTTATGTAGGAAAATGTATGAAATGATTTGAAAGGTTATGATTGAATATTGTTGCTAAGTAAGATATGCAGGTATTAAAGGGAAAGGAAATTGGATTTGGTTCCAAAAGATAAATTTGAATTGCCCGACAAAAAGGTATGTATCTAAGTTTCTGTATGAAATTGGATTGGGTTTTTGATGTAGCCACTTGGCTTTTGTTTTCTTTGGAATTTGGGAGCCCGTAGAGGCCTTTTGTAGCAGTACCGAGCTAGCCCCGCAAAGGAGACGTTAGCAAAATTTATCGGGAATTTAGAGAGAAAAATTTTGAGAAAATTTCCATAATTCAAATTTGGTTTTAAATTGAAATTTAGATGATTAAGAAAAGTGTATTGTTTGAGACTATAGAAGGTTTGGGAAAGTTGGTCGGATGCGATAGTGGGTTTTTAATGAAAGATAGTTGGTAGGATGTTGAATTGTGAGTTTTGGGAATGGTAAACGGGTATTGGTCCATTCTTCCTAACTAGTAATTTCGGGGACGAAATTCTTTTAAGGGGGGAGGAATGTGATGACCCGGAATTTATAACAACTCAAATCTGGAATTTCTAAGCCTGTTTAAAATAATTGAAGGCTTATAAAATTTATAATGACGATACTGAAGATAATAGAATGGTTGAAATTTAATTTAAAGATGATTTGTTCAATTTTAATAATATATCGTTTAAATTGACATTTAAAAATAGCCTTCCGAGGGACAGTCTCGAAAGTCGACGAAACCAGTTCCATTGGATCCGTAATAGTTAGTTATTATCGGATTTCAATTTCCGTAGCTATCGGAGTTGTCGTTTGACCCTGGCAGCTCAAAACGCTTAGAACTATTTAATCGATTTAATTTAAAATTTATCGTTTACTTCCGTAACTCGCGCATACAACTATATTAGCCTTCGAAACATGTTCCATTGAGTTTGGAACGTGGGTAAAACCCTAAAATCGTCTAGCGGCATGCCTCGAGGAGTTTGAAAATTTAATAGCAATTAACGGGACGGTTTGAAAGTTTTATAATATGATATAATAAATAATCAAAGATACTTTTACCCAATCGTTTTCAGGAAGCCTCTCCAACCCTATACATTCTCCCTGATCTTTCTCTCTAACCTTCAACAGGAAATCGAACGTTCAAAATAAAAAAAATAAAAATGGCCGAAGCCAGTGGAATCGAAACCGCTCTCATCTCGATATTTCCTTCGTTCAAAAATTAGGATGACCGATTCTATCTTCTTCTCTTAGCCTCATCTCACTTTGAATTTGGGGGCTTCCAATTTCTTGCTCGAGCTCGCGTGAGGCCGTTAGTCGAATCGAAATCGAGTAGTGGCGACGGCAAGTTCTAATTGCGTGAGCGGGTAGGGTTCGTCTCGGCTCGAACTCGAATTCATACGCAAGAAGGGAGGCGCGCGATGGAGGACCGAAGTTCGAACTCGAGGCTGCGTTGTTGGGTCACGGAAGCGACGAGAGGTTCAAGGCTCGGTTAGGGCTTGATTCGATTTGAGGATTGTGTTAGCAAGGGACAGCGGTTTGGGTTCATCGATGTCAAGGAGAAGTCGAAGTTCAGCGTGTTCTGGTGGCAGTTCGACGTGGCCGTGGGTGGGAGTTCTCGTCTGTAGCCAGTGAGGTAAATGCTTTTTTTATTTTGGGTTTCCTAAATTTATATATACATCTACAGATATAAGTATATATATACAGAAGGTTATAGTAAGGTTTAAAGAAAGGATTCTGCTAAATTTATATATAATATTTATACTCAGAAATTTTATATACAGTAAAGCAATTTATTTTATTGTGTTTTCTGGAAAAAGAAAAGAAAAGAGAAAACAGTTTTGAAATAAATATATAAATATATATATACACACCTGTTTTCACTTACCGGTCTAGTTTTAAATTAATGAAGATTAATTTGTTAAATTTAACTTATTTAGTTATTTAGCTACTAAGAAAATATTAAAAGGAAAATTTGTTGAGTTTAAATTATTAGAACGAAAATTTACTGTTCGACTGTTTCAAATAAGT
This sequence comes from Allium cepa, assembly GCA_030765085.1. Classification (NCBI taxonomy): domain Eukaryota; kingdom Viridiplantae; phylum Streptophyta; class Magnoliopsida; order Asparagales; family Amaryllidaceae; genus Allium; species Allium cepa. Next base: position 756,677,161 of record CM060937.1, on the reverse strand, counting down.
ACTGAACTGTACATATTGTACAAGGTTTAAAATCATGGGGAAGTCCAGGCAATTTTGAAGTGGATAGCAAATAAAAAGCAAAGGTGAGTAAACCTCACTCTGTTGGATTTATTTAAATTTAAAAGGTTAAATTTAAATAATTGGATGAATGATTGAATTATTTGGATGTGTACTGGTGATTTAGTGATTTTAGATTCGGTTGTTTCTTGAGTTAATTCTGGTCTGACCCGAGGTATTTGGATTTTAATGGTTTTGAACTTAAGTCATAAATAAGAATGTAACAACCGAGAATTTTTATTAATTAAAATTTGAATATTTAATTAATTTTAAATATTAATAAGTGAAATTTATAAGTCGAATAAATTTTATTTCGAATAATTGGATTTAATTGAATAATTAAATCGATAATTTAATATGTGAAAATACTATTTCGAATAATTGGATTTAATTGAATAATTAAATCGATAATTTAATATGTGAAAATACAGAAATAATTGAAAATTGGGTAAAATATGATTGAAAATGATTTGTAAAATTTTATTTTATCATATTGAAGTTAGAATGATGTTATAGAACTTTTAAAATCGAACTTAAAGTTAATTTGTGAAAATTGAATATTTTAATATTTAATCGACTAGTTAAATTAGCCACTTTTCGAACAGTCTCAGAATTGGACGAAACTAGATCCATTGGATTCGTAATAGTTTGTTATTACCGGATTTCAATTTTCGTAGCAACCGGAGTTGTCGTTTGATCGTGGCAGCTCGAAACGCATCGAAATTGTTTTTAATATTAATTTAGCGAGTTAAAATAGCCATTTTTCAAACAGTCTCGGAATTCGACGAAACCAGTTTCATCGGATCCATAATGTGATATTATTGTAAGGTTTCAAATTTCAAGTCAATTGGATTTACCGTTTGTCCGGTGCAAGCTAAAATGCCTAGAAAATCGTTAAATCGGTTTAATTTAAATTGAACGTTTATTGCCATATCTCGCACAGATGATCGAATTAGCTTTCGAAACCTGTTCCATTGTGTCCGGAACGTGGGATAAACCCTAGAAACGCCGGTCACCATGTGTAAATCGGAGTTTGGAAATTCCGGAATGAATAGTGTTCGATAGATTTCTATAAATAGCCCCCTCTCTTCACAAAATAAAAAAAATTAGGGTTTAAATGCAGGCCGCCGCTTCTAGGCATTCAATGGCCGAGAATCTATCTTCTTCCTCCCTTAATCTCTTCTAATTCATCAATTAATTCGGGAAATCTTCAACATGAAAGTTGTAGATCTAAGTGAGAGCTAAAGATCCATACGGACTTGATGGTGTTTCGAGTGTTGGATGGCCAGAAAATGGCGATGGATGGAGGGGCGTTCGGTCACGTTTTTCACGACCATGACTTGACCGAGCTCACCCATGTTACAGCCGAAGGTGGTGATTGTGATGCTCTTCAAGATGGCACCCCCTGATCGACGAAAAGACGAACGATGTGGTCGCGATTTGGAACCCTAGATGGGTATTGATGGGTTCGGTTTTCTCGTGCAAGACCTGTACGCGCGTGAATGGGAGAGGAGATGGGGAAGTGCGGCCAGGATCTGAGATTTGGAAATCAACGGTTGAGATGCAGTAAGGGTTAGAGAAAAAAAATTATGTTGTAAATTTATTAAGTAAAAAAAATCGTGTAAATTGTAAAAATCATATCTTTTTCATACGAGGTCGAAACCAGTTGCGTTGGAATCGTATGGACGAGCACTACGCTATGGAATTGGATTGGAGTCGTTTGAAGTTAGTGAGAATTTCGGGTAAAATTAAACGTCCGTTTAATTTTATTTGAAATAAATCGCTAAAACAAAATTGAAATCAAGGTGAGAACTTCTCGCTCAATCGAATCAGTTTCGATTTTAATTTTAAATAGTTATATTTAAAATTCTTGAATGTATGTTTGAATGATGATTGTTATCTATTGATTGTTAAAATAGACATTATGCGCCGTTAGTAAGCGGATGTTATTTATTTAAAACATATACCGCGAATATTTCATAAACAGTGAAATTGGTATTATTTATGTACTTGGAGTTGATTTCCCGCAGTATATAGCGGATGAGACCCTATTGCGCCGTCTATTAAACGGATAATATTTTAAATCCCATATACCGCGAAAATTTCGTACTGGAACGGAATTGGTATTGTGCTAACATCTTTGGATGCAGGAAAACAGGTTGGAGGGATCCAACTGGATTCCTCAACAGTATTTATTTGATTATGGATATTTTGATATTCGTTGATTATCATATCGATATATGATGTCATTGTTGTCGTGATTGACTATTTGGTGTGTAGCATCATTGGACCAAATTTGGAACTTTAAAATGATTTTTAAAGTGTTTTTTGAAAGTATACGTTGATAAAATATTTTTGGAATCGATTCATTTTAAATAAATAAACGTATAAATTTTAATGTTATAAAAATTATGATTTTTGATAAATGTAGTTAAAAGTTGATTTTTGAAAATATGGGGTTAATAATTTTATAAAATAGTCTAAATTGGGATTTCTGAATTTATTATAAAAAGTTTTAAAAAATAGGATTTATGAAATTTGATTATTTTATAAATCAAAATGATGAAATTATAAAGGAGTTTAAAGACGTGTTAAAAGAATAATATAAATTGATTTGTATAAAAGAATTATATGGTGGATATATATAAATTAAAATATTTGAATTATAAAAACGAGTTTTTATAAGTGTTAGAATGAATTGTGAATGAATTTCATGAATGAATGAAATTTATGGAATTATAAACGGTGAAGTAATAAATGGAATTTTATAAGCAGTAGGTTTATAAAATTTGTAAAGTTATTAAAAGAATAGATTTGGGTAAATAAATGAATCTTATAAGTTATAAGATTTACAATTTGGTAAGTTTAAAAGAACGATTTTTGTAAACAAATAACTTATAAGCATTTAACTTATAATATGAACTTTTAGTCTATCATTGAGATATGAAATCGAATAGGTTAATAAAGGAGATTTATAAAGGAAGTTGTTATAAAATAAATAGAAATGGAATTTATAAACATTGTTTTATAAATTCGCAACGACTTATTTTGATAAGTTAATTTTTATAACTTATTTATGGAGTTATATTCACGTTTTAGACAGTGAATAATCTTTTAAAATAGAATGAATAGAAATGATGAAATTGGTTAACAAGTATATTCACGTTTTTGGATAGTGAATATTATGTTAAAGAAAATGTTTTGGATGTGATGTTTTAAATAGAATTAAAACGATCTAACGATGCTTTAAATGTATTAAGATTCGAAACCATAGATTTCAACATTTATTGTTGAAATAGACGTTTTCGAGAAATAGAAGGAAATGGTGGACTATAACACTGTTGTTATAGTAAATTATTTCCGAAAGGAAATGTTTTGTATAGTATTGGGATTTATATATCTATTTTTAATTTCGAATCCCTATACTAGTGATTTTGGGACGTGGTAACGATGTTTTACGTAACATTCGTTTTGGCCCAAATAAATATGTTTAAGGGAATGATTTCCTTAAAGAATGAAATATATGCTTAATTTCGATTTAAGTATATTGAATATTTTTCAAGTGTAGAAAATAAAAAGACTTGTGAATTACTTATAAATAAATAAATATGGAAATGTTTTCCAATGTGAAATGAAACGTTTTGAGAATTTATCCTTTTGAAGATAAATTGAAAATGAATAATTGAAATCGTATATTCATAGATATTTTGGGAATATAAATTCATTACGGAATTTATAAATGAAAAAGGGAATTTTTTTAAAAATAAATGTTGATTTATTTTTGAAGTGTGAAAACCATATATCTAGTAAAGATATTTTTGGGAAATAAATAATTTGAAAAATTATTTGGAATCTGGTGATGTGTGCATATCCATTGATAGTTCAATAACCGACTATCAATATTTACCTTTGAATAGGTATTTGTTGTGATTTGCTGAATTTGAATGCCACACATATTTTAAATTATTGCGCTCGTTATTCGGATTACCCATTCCGAATAGTGATACGACGTAATGGATAGCATTGATGACCGGTGTTGAAGACCGGATATTTTTGAAAGCGAAAGGACAACTCGTCGAATGTCTTTGCATCGACTGGTCCCCGGTATAGAGACTCCATATGTGATGGGAAGTCCGGTCGTGATTAGTGAATATCCGGATTGCAAGGACTTCTTTGTAAGTGCCTTCGGTTCTGTTCGAGCCCGGAACAGACTTGTATGGATAGTATGTCTGACATTACAAATTGAGATAAAAAACAGATTTCTTTCAAATATATTTCTGTTGGTGGCGGAGAATTTATTCTCTTAGCTTAACACCCTTCTCTAAGACGTACGAGCTCAGAGGTTATGTAGTTGATAGTTATCAGCGATATATTCCCAATTTGGTAATGTGACATGCTGAGTGTTGCTGTGAAATGATCATTGTGTTGATCATTTGTGATATGATCATTTGTTTGATCGTTTATCTTTATGATCATTTCTATGATCATTTGTTGACCCAATGCACGGCTTTTGTACAAAGCGTGGCTTTGTGGACGAAACTTCGTCGAGCCTCACACCCCGTGATGGTCAAAACAGGAAAGATGCGGCAAGGTTATGAGGGGTAGCTCCCTTTAGGGTATGTGCATTTCCTTCTGGAAAAGGGTGGTATCATGGTATGGCAGATACTTACTCATGTTGAAACACTTTATTTATGGTTGTGTGATGATGGTTACGAGCGCTCGGTTAAAGGTCCCAAAGGACCGGGGGATGGCATACTCGTGTCAGTAGTTACCCAGTTAGGGGTAACCCGGCCTTGTGTTGGCAGAGATCCGGTTAGGTTCTCGGGGACGTCCTTCTAGAGGCGTTCTCATGTGGCAATGGGAAGTTCATTGGCTTGACAATTCGTTGGAAATCCAAAGAAACAATACGATCTTGTACGGTTTTAGTTGTATAACCTGCCATGGAATGTGGCGGTAACCTGCTATTGAACATGGTAGCTATAGTAGGCATAAGTGCGGAATGCCTATGCTGGCTAAGATTTATATCTTTATTTTCGAAATGAATTTTTTCCTACACTATGCACTAGTAATAATAACAAATGTTCTTTTAAATGCGTATCAAGCATCTTTGACTATCATAAGGAGAAATCTCCTCCGATTCTGCGTTTGCATTGTGTGTATGTGCGGGAGGCCTTATGGTAGTCTCATTTTTAAAAGCATTGCGAATTGACTTTAAAAATATTTCTTTATTTTGATTTTAAAGATAAATAAACTGTTTTGAGTTCTCACACCAGTCACATGACTGACTCGGAGTTTATTGTTTTCCTTCCTAAACTCTGGGTGCCCACCAATTTCCACACGGGCAGTCAAGAGACAGGTTTATCAGGATATTCTGGAATTCAGGAGTTGCTAGAAGCAAGGTGGATGGCATGGCGTATTACTAGTATATAGTATTTCCTTTCCGCTGTTTGTTGTTGTTTGTTGTTGTACACTCTGATGATATGATGTAATGAAATGTAATGTAATGTAATAACTGATATAGTTCTTTGTTTAAAGATTATTCATTTATCTATTATATGTTGTTCCATTGCGAATTGTGAGAATCTGATGTTGTTCTGTTTTCTTTCTGTTATGTTCTATCTCTTATCTCTTCTTCTGTCTTTTTCTTTTTCTTAAAACCCTAATGGTTCGTATTTCCGTTCATCTTGAGTTAATCGATGGAGATTAGTGTCAATTCAAGGGGTACGGAAAAGCGGATTATTATATTTGGTATCAGAGCATATGGTTAAGCGACAACCATGGCTCTGTTGAGTATTACTCATTAGAGATAGAGTCAGTAGTACTCTAGAATGAGTTTGAGTGTAATAATAGCTATGAGAGTGTATTTGTTAGTGAATATAAAATTGTTTTATATTGTGATGATTGCTTTGTTGAGTGGTATATGGATTCTGGTTAATACGAGTAATTAACGTTGTTGATAGGGATCTCTAAACACTTGTACAGAACAATTCGACACGATATTGTTTAAATTGGGTAAATGAAATAATTTTACCTTGAGTATATTTTATATATAAAGGAATAATTTTTCAGAATTATTAAAGTGTATAAAAGTAGGCTGTTTGGTTGTTTGAATAATCTAAATAAAAGAATAATTGTATAAGCAAATGAATTATAAGAATTGAATTATAATTAAAGTGATTTACAATTGTGAAAAAAAATCTTATATATATAAGAAGTGAAACTATATGAATATATTTGTGAATATGAGTAAATAAAAAAATGAATTTAAAGGTAAATGGAAATTTACTTTAGAATTTGGAAGCTGAATTGATTTATAAGTGGGAATTTAAGTTAAGTAAAACCAAAAGATGTTTATAAAATGGAATATAACTTAAGAGATGTTGAATGAAGTTGATATTGGTATCAAAGTAAATTAATAAAGTTAAGTGATAGATGTGAACTTGGGTTATATAAATGAAATTCAACTTTTGTAATTGAATTGAATGAATGGATTAAATGTTAATCAATTAAATGTAAATAGTTGATATGGAATAATGAATGTAAGTGTTAATTCATTAAAATCTAATGTTATTGGAAGTTGAATAGTTGAATGAAAATCAATTTAATTAAACCAATTGAAAGTGATGGTGTTAAACCAAATTGAATGAATTTAAAGCAAAGGAATTTGGTTGTAATTAATATACATTAGTTGTTATATGGTTGTTAGTTGATTGTATATAATTCATTAAGTATTAATGAAATTGAATTAGCAAAAATTGAAAGCTATGTAATTGAATTCAAATGGATAATATGTGAACTTGAATAGAATTGAATTTGATTTGGAAGTGAACCAACTTGAATATGAATTAGTGAATATAAACTAATTGAAAATGAATGTTAGTAAAAACATCAACTGTTAATGAATCAAATGTGATTAAATTGAAAACCATTTCATTGAATATTAATGAGAATATGAATGAATATTTATTGGTTATGAATGTTAGTTGAATGTTAGTTGGATGATAGTTGGTTGTTGGTTGAACATATTGCTTTTATTGCATTTGCTATGTTGGCATATATAGTTATTATGTTGCTATATGTTGTATATCGATACTATTGTCTATATGCATGATTCTCATGTTGTTTGTTGAGTGTTTAGTAGGTGTGGATCGCGTTTGCTTCGCATTTGGAGCTCGTTTTCGTGCTATATTAACCGTATATGCTCGCTAATAAAATATAAGGTACATATCTCGGATTACATACCGTACTTTTACACTTTTTTCCCTACGGGATGCCTCATCACTTGATGAGATGTATATTTGTGATATATATACTGTCATTTTTTTTCGGATCGAGCCGCGCAAAGGAGACTATGGCGAATTTTTCCGAAAATTTAAGACGTTAGAATATTTTTGAGAAAAATTGGAAAATTTTGAAAACTTTAACTTTGATTTTGGAATTGAAAGTTAAACAATAGTAGATTGGTTTGAAAAGATAACTAAGTATGATTTGAAAACTTAGTAAAGTTATTGTAAGAAGTTTAACTATGGATTTTGGAAAGTTAATAGATTCTGTAACTTTTCTTACTTGATAATTTCGAAGATGAAATTCTTTTAAGGGGGGAAGTATGTAACGACCCAGAATTTTTATTAATTAAAATTTGAATATTTAATTAATTTTAAATATTAATAAGTGAAATTTATAAGTCGAACAAATTTTATTTCGAATAATTGGATTTAATTGAATAATTAAATCGATAATTTAATATGTGAAAATACTATTTCGAATAATTGGATTTAATTGAATAATTAAATCGATAATTTAATATGTGAAAATACAGAAATAATTGAAAATTGGGTAAAATAATATTGAAAATGATTTGTAAAATTTTATTTTATCATATTGAAGTTAGAATGATGTTATAGAACTTTTAAAATTGAATTTAAAGTTAATTTGTGAAAATTGAATATTTTAATATTTAATCGACTAGTGAAATTAGCCATTTTTCGAACAGTCTCAAAATTGGACGAAACTAGTTCCATTGGGTCCGTAATAGTTTGTTATTACTGGATTTCAATTTTCGTAGCAACCGGAGTTTTCGTTTGATCGTGGCAGCTCGAAACGCATCGAAATTGTTTTTAATAATAATTTGGCGAGTTAAAATAGCCATTTTTCAAACAGTCTCGGAATTCGACGAAACCAGTTTCATCGGATCCGTAATGTGATATTATTGTAAGGTTTCAAATTTCAAGTCAATTGGATTTACCGTTTGTCCGGTGCAAGCTGAAACGCCTAGAAAATCGTTAAATCGGTTTAATTTAAATTGAACGTTTATTGCCATATCTCGCACAGATGATCGAATTAGATTTCGAAACCTATTCCATTGTGTCCAGAACGCGGGATAAACCCTAGAAACGCCAGTCACCGCGCGTAAATCGGAGTTTGGAAATTCCGGAATGAATAGTGTTCGATAGATTTCTATAAATAGCCCCCTCTCTTCACAAAAAAAAAAAAAGGGTTTAAATGCAGGCTGCCGCTTCTAGGCATTCAATGGCCGAGAATCTATCTTCTTCCTCCCTTAATCTCTTCTAATTCATCAATTAATTCGGGAAATCTTCAACATGAAAGTTGTAGATCTAAGTGAGAGCTAAAGATCCATACGGACTTGATGGTGTTTCGAGTGTTGGATGGCCAGAAAATGGCGATGGATGGAGGGAGGGGCGTTTGGTCACGTTTTTCGCGACCATGACTTGACCGAGCTCACCTATGTTACAGCCGAAGGTGGTGATTGTGATGCTCTTCAAGATGGCACTCCCTGATCGACGAAAAGACGAACGATGTGGTCGCGATTTGGAACCCTAGATGGGTATTGATGGGTTCAGTTTTCTCGTGCAAGACCTGTACGCGCGTGAATGGGAGAGGAGATGGGGAAGTGCGGCCAGGATCTGAGATTTGGAAATCAACGGTTGAGATGCAGTAAGGGTTAGAAAAAAAAAATTATGTTGTAAATTTATTAAGTAAAAAAAATCGTGTAACTTGTAAAAATCATATCCTTTTCATACGAGGTCGAAAACGCGTGAAACCAGTTGCCTTGGAATCGTATGGACGAGCACTACGCTTTGGAATTGGATTGGAGTCGTTTGGAGTTAGTGAGAATTTAGGGTAAAATTAAACGTCCGTTTAATTTTATTCGAAATAAATCGCTAAAACGAAATTGAAATCAAGGTGAGAACTTCTCACTCAATCGAATCAGTTTCGATTTTAATTTTAAATAGTTATATTTAAAATTCTTGAATGTATGTTTGAATGATGATTGTATCTATTGATTGTTAAAATAGACATTATGCGCCGTTAGTAAGCGGATGTTATTTATTAAAAACATATACCGCGAATATTTCATAAACAGTGAAATTGGTATTATTTATGTACTTGGAGTTGATTTCCCGCAGTATATAGCGGATGAGACCCTATTGCGCCGTCTATTAAACGGATAATATTTTAAATCCCATATACCGCGAAAATTTCGTACTAGAACGGAATTGGTATTGTGCTAACATCTTTGGATGCAGGAAAACAGGTTGGAGGGATCCAACTGGATTCCTCAACAGTATTTATTTGATTATGGATATTTTGATATTCGTTGATTATCATATCGATATATGATGTCATTGTTGTCGTGATTGACTATTTGGTGTGTAGCATCATTGGACCAAATTTGGAACTTTAAAATGATTTTTAAAGTGATTTTTGAAAGTATACGTTGATAAAATATTTTTGGAATCGATTCATTTTAAATAAATAAACGTATAAATTTTAATGTTATAAAAATTATGATTTTTGATAAATGTAGTTAAAAGTTGATTTTTGAAAATATGGGGTTAATAATTTTATAAAATAATCTAAATTGGGATTTCTGAATTTATTATAAAAAGTTTTAAAAAATAGGATTTATGAAATTTGATTATTTTATAAATCAAAATGATGAAACTATAAAGGAGTTTAAAGACGTGTTAAAAGAATAATATAAATTGATTTGTATAAAAGAATTATATGGTGGATATATATAAATTAAAATATTTGAATTATAAAAACGAGTTTTTATAAGTGTTAGAATGAATTGTGAATGAATTTCATGAATGAATGAAATTTATGGAATTATAAACGGTGAAGTAATAAATGGAATTTTATAAGCAGTAGGTTTATAAAATTTGTAAAGTTATTAAAAGAATAGATTTGGGTAAATAAATGAATCTTATAAGTTATAAGATTTATAATTTGGTAAGTTTAAAAGAACGATTTTTGTAAACAAATAACTTATAAGCATTTAACTTATAATATGAACTTTTAGTCTATCATTGAGATACGAAATCGAATAGGTTAATAAAGGAGATTTATAAAGGAAGTTGTTATAAAATAAATAGAAATGGAATTTATAAACATTGTTTTATAAATTCGCAACGACTTATTTTGATAAGTTAATTTTTATAACTTATTTATGGAGTTATATTCACGTTTTAGACAGTGGATAATCTTTTAAAATAGAATGAATAGAAATGATGAAATTGGTTAATAAGTATATTCACGTTTTTGGATAGTGAATATTATGTTAAAGAAAATGTTTTGGATGTGATGTTTTAAATAGAATTAAAACGATCTAACGATGCTTTAAATGTATTAAGATTCGAAACCATAGATTTCATCATTTATTGTTGAAATAGACGTTTTCGAGAAATAGAAGGAAATGGTGGACTATAACACTGTTGTTATAGTAAATGATTTCCGAAAGGAAATGTTTTGTATAGTATTGGGATTTATATATCTATTTTTAATTTCGAATCCCTATACTAGTGATTTTGGGACGTCGTAACGATGTTTTACGTAACATTCGTTTTGGCCCAAATAAATATGTTTAAGGGAATGATTTCCTTAAAGAATGAAATATATGCTTAATTTCGATTTAAGTATATTGAATATTTTCCAAGTGTAGAAAATAAAAAGACTTGTGAATTACTTATAAATAAATAAGTATGGAAATGTTTCCCAGTGTGAAATGGAACGTTTTGAGAATTTATCATTTTGAAGATAAATTGAAAAAGAATAATTGAAATCGTATATTCATATATATTTTGGGAATATAAATTCATTATGGAATTTATAAATGAAAAGGGGAATTTGTTTAAAAATAAATGTTGATTTATTTTTGAAGTGTGAAAATCATATATCTAGTAAAGATATTTTTGGGAAATAAATAATTTGGAAAATTATTTGGAATCTGGTGATGTGTGCATATCCATTGATAGTTCAATAACCGACTATCAATATTTACCTTTGAATAGGTATTTGTTGTGATTTGCTGAATTTGAATGCCACACTTATTTTAAATTATTGTGCTCGTTATTCGGATTACCCATTCCGAATAGTGATACGACGTAATGGATAGCATTGATGATCGGTGTTGAAGACCGGATATTTTTGAAAGCGAAAGGACAACTCGTCGAATGTCTTTGCATCGACTGGTCCCCGGTATAGAGACTCCATATGTGATGGGAAGTCCGGTCGTGATTAGTGAATATCCGGATTGCAATGACTTCTTCGTAAGTGCCTTCGGTTCTGTTCGAGCCCGGAACAGACTTGTATGGATAGTATGTCTGACGTTACAAATTGAGATATAAAGCAGATTTCTTTCAAATATATTTCTGTTGGTGGCGGAGAATTTATTCTCTTAGCTTAACACCCTTCTCTAAGACGTACGAGCTCAGAGGTTATGTAGTTGATAGTTATCAGCGATATATTCCCAATTTGGTAATGCGACATGCTGAATGTTGCTGTGAAATGATCATTGTGTTGATCATTTGTGATATGATCATTTGTTTGATCGTTTATCTTTGTGATCATTTCTATGATCATTTGTTGACCCAAAGCACAGCTTTTATATAAAGCGTGGCTTTGTGGATGAAACTTCGTCGAGCCTCACACCCCGGAATTGTCAAAACAGGAAAGATGCGGCAAAGGTTATGAGGGGTAGCTCCCTTTAGGGTATGTGCATTTCCTTCTGGAAAAGGGTGGTATCATGGTATGGAGCCCAGATACTTACTCATGTTGAAACACTTTATTTATGATTGTGTGATGATGGTTACGAGCGCTCGGTTAAAGGTCCCAAAGGACCGGGGGATGGCATACTCGTGTCAGTAGTTACCCAGTTAGGGGCAACCCGGCCTTGTGTTGGCAGAGATCCGGTTAGGTTCTCGGGGACGTCCTTCCAGAGGCGTTCTCATGTGGCAATGGGAAGTTCCTTGGCCTGACCATTCGTTGGAAATCCAAAGAAACAATACGATCTTGTACGGTTTTAGTTGTATAACCTGCCATGGAATGTGGCGGTAACTTGCTATTGAACATGGTAGCTATAGTAGGCATAAGTGCGGAATGCCTATGCTGGCTAAGATTTATATCTTTATTTTCCAAATGAATTTTTTCCTACACTATGCACTAGTAATAATAACAAATGTTCTTTTAAATGCGTATCAAGCATCTTTGACTATCATAAGGAGAAATCTCCTCCGATTCTGCGTTTGAATTGTGTGTGTGTGAGGGAGGCCTTATGGTAGTCTCATTTTTAAAAGCATTGCGAATTGACTTTAAAAATATTTCTTTAGTTTGATTTTAAAGATAAATAAACTGTTTTTAGTTCTCACACCAGTCACATGACTGACTCGGAGTTTATTCTTTTCTTTCCTAAACTCTGGGTGCCCACCAATTTCCACGCGGGCAGTCAAGAGACAGGTTTATCAGGATATTCTGGAATTCAGGAGTTGCTAGAAGCAAGGTGGATGGAATGGCGTATTACTAGTATATAGTATTTCCTTTCCGCTGTTTGTTGTTGTTTGTTGTTGTACACTCTGATGATATGATGTAATGAAATGTAATGTAATGTAATAACTGATATAGTTCTTTGTTTAAAGATTATTCATTTATCTATTATATGTTGTTCCGCTGCGAATTGTGAGATTCTGATGTTGTTCTGTTTTCTTTCTGTTCTGTTCTATCTCTTATCTCTTCTTCTGTCTTTTTCTTTTTCTTAAAACCCTAATGGTTCGTATTTCCGTTCATCTTGAGTTAATCGATGGAGATTAGTGTCAATTCAAGGGGTACGGAAAAGCGGATTATTACAAAGAATATGGTTCGGTTTAAAATCAATAAGGGTTTTATCTCAACCAATGATCAGTGATTCATTAAATAAATAGGATAATATAAGAAATAATTAATTAAATTAATTTATGATTTGGGTTAAATAATTGGGTCTAAATTAATTAGAATGATCATTGGGTGAGTTGATAAATAATTGCTTAATGGAATTAATAAAATATAATTACTTTGTGGAATAAATCAAGAGATTAATTGAAATGATTAAGTAAGGATTAATTGATTTATATAATAAAGTAAATAAAAGATAGTTAATCATCGGTTGAGATAAATGAAGAATGACATATATATATGGTTTAATCAATGATTAATTATTTAATATAATTAAAATTAGATTAGAAATGTGAATGAGAAATCATAAATCTATATAATCAATGATGTAAATAGAGATTGATTAGCTAAGAAAATAAATCAATACAAGTGACTTATGAGAAGTTAATTAATATAAATAATTATGGGCTAATGTAATTAAAATAGTTAATTAATTCCTGAGGGTAATTAAGATTTCTTATTGATTTGGGGTCAAGAACAATCAATATCGTGAAACGAATTAAAGGTAATTACTTGAACGTAATTGAAAATTAATTAATCCAAGGTGATTGATTAAGATGAATAACGGAGGGTTGATTAATTAATTGATTTGGAATTAATTAATATTAAATGAAGGAATCTAAGTGAATGTGGTTAGAAATCCAATTAGAATCAATTGAAGTGGGTTGTATGTGATTAAGTTTTGCTTATGGATGATTGAATGGTATTGGATGTTTGAATGAGTAAAAATCTCTTATATGAAATGTTGAGTATTTCATTTGAATAACTTGTGTTAGAGTAACATGAGTTTCGAAGAGGCCGGAGTCGGGTATTAGGAAATACCCGAAACCACTTCGAATATTTTATAGATTGATATGTGAAATCTATATGCTAGAGTGAAGTGATTTAAAGGAAATTGGACTATTTAAATTTAAACCTTGGTACTTAGTAAATGGATGTATGGGATGAAAGATGTCTATAACTAATTGTAGTTGTGTGAATTGAATCGAGTTACCCGGGTTTTATATAAGTTGATCGATTGCTTTGGTATTCTATGTTAGTTGGGTTTACTCACGCTGGTTTCCAGCCTGACCCGGGTGTTACTTTGGTGTAATGCTCGGGTCAGACCGAGTATTACAGATTTTCAGGAAGGTACGTTTAGGAGCTCAGGAGACGAGCTGGAGGGCAAGTACGTATAGAGTATTTCCGTTGCAGTATATTATTATATATCCGAGACATTGTTTGTATATGATCAGTGACTGTATATAATGTGAAACTCTGATGTATATTAAATGTAATCGATAGATATAGTATTCTTTTGTAAACTGTTATTATTTATTATATTTTATCCGCTGCGAATGTGAGTTGTTGATGTTTCCGTTCTTCTTCTTCTATCTCTTTCTTCTTTTCCATAACTATCTGGAATTTTCGGGTTTGAAAATTTCGGGTCGTTACAATATTAAATTTAATTTCATCCAAAAATAAAGTTTGCGACTTCGTATAAGATATAATTCAAGGCGAAACATCGATATTAAATAGTTTAAAATAAGTCGTGGTCCAATTTACATTATGAATGTATAAGTATCATAAACTTAAAACTAGATCTTTTTATTTGAGTCTACAAGCAAGTCATAAAAGGTTTTTGAATGTCTATTCCATCCCATTGAGAAAAAATTTATGTTTGAAGGCATGCTACCTTGAGAAAAAATTTATGTTTGAAGGCATGCTACCTTCTTGTCGAAGTAATTTCTTTCTAAAGAAATTAGTACTAGTGTGACGGACATGGATATGATTGAAGATTCTAACATAACTGATTATGTAAATGAACTAATTTGACCATCCCTAAACCGACACAGTTTACATTAGAACGTCTTATAAGAATTCTCACACATTGAAAAGTGACTACGAGTTTCTTATCCATATCCAAAAAATAAAATGTTAGTACACTACAAAAAAACAAGTATTTAATAGCGCTAAGAATTGTGTTTAACGTCTAAGTGTTAGTAGAAATTATTTAAACAAATAAAACGCTATGCAACTTTTTCATAAGGCAAGCTATTGATGTTTTGTTAAAATGTTAGGGTGTTTGCAACGAACGGAAACGCGGCATTTGAGGGGAAAGTTTATTGAACGGAATGCGTTTGTGTGTGAATTGGGTATTCGAGCAGAGAGTCTGAACGGAGTATGTGAAATGTATATTTTAAAACGTCTCCCTATGTATTATCAAACCTTAATCACTTGAAAGTATGATCTAATATTAAATTTTTTTTGCAAATTCGAACGCCCTTAAAAGTCGGATAATAATTAAAAATGTTATACAAATTCAAAAGCTTTTAAAAATAGTTTTTAAAATTAAATTTCTTTTTTACTTCTTTACAATATACAAATTCATCAGAACGTCTGGAAACGGGTCTCCTACAACCAATGTACGGGGACACACTAAGCTTGCGAACGGAACTGTAGCAGGCTATTCAAACATTCAGCGAGGTGCCCTTTTTTCCATTCCATCGTCTTACGAATACAGATCGAAATCTGGATCCTCCTAGAATCAAAACCAAATCCCTTAAAAATTTCAGTCAGACCTTCATTTACTAAATTTAAATCCGCCAACAAATTTCGATCAAACGATGAATACTCCCCTAATCTCCGATAACTCGAACCCAAGATTTGTTCGTAGCAAGAAGAACTGGAACTCAAATTCCATTCATCGAAAATTGTGGATCCATGAACAGAAATCTTGATCATTCCCTCCAGAAATCAGATGTTAGGTATCCTTTTCGTGAATTCCCTTTTACTTATCTTATTATGTGTCCTTTTAATATGAATTGGGCAGATTTTTTATTGCTTGATAATGGATTAGAAATAAGCCTCTTTCACTTTGACTTGATAATAAATTCAGTTTGATTTTTGATGTAAAAATTTTCAATGTGAAATGGTTGGGTTTTCTTTATGATATTTTGGATATAGAATATGTAAGAACATGCAATTATTTTCTACCAACAAAATTTTGGGTTTGATGCATAATAATTAGCAGAGAATCTATTTTTATTTTGATGTAAAATACACTGCGTGAAATTCATTATAACCTGTAGGTGAGAATCATAAGAAAATGGAGGATGAAAGGCTTCTCAGTTCAATGTGTTCATCACAGTGTAATAAACAAAAAAGAACAAAAGAAGGAAATTCTCTTATAAAAAAAAAATCCTGCAATTGATGATAAAATAGAGCATGGAGTATCTGGTGAACCCAGCTTATGTATTTTGTGCAAGGATTTTTTTTCCGATTTGGCCTCGTTTTAAAACTTATTATTGCAAATAACCTCGTTTTAAAACTAATATTAAATATAGCTTTGTTTTGACCAGCTTAGCGTTCACAGGCAAAAATGCACCGACGACTTTTCAAAAGTTGTTATTTTTTTCCAGTTTAGTTGGCGTCTTTTCAAAAGAAGCCAACTAAAAAAATTTAAGAAAAACACCGACGACTTTTGAAAAGTCGTTGGTGTTTTTTTCTTAAAAATTTTCTGCACTGCCGATTGTTTTTTTCTTAAATAAATTTTACACTGGCGACTTTTGAAAGTCGGCAGTGCATTTGGCCAAGTCAGTGCCGAGCTAATCCAAACGAAGCTATACTTGATATTAGCTTTAAAACTGGGCTATTTGTATAATAAGTTAAAAAACGAGGTCAAAATGAAAAAAATTCCTTCCTATAATAAAGGAGTACGCACAGATTGTCTAAGACATACTGTTTAAATATAGTTTTCTCCATTGTAAACTGCCATTGTGACAACATTTGTTTTCTATTACGTGTTAACAAGGGAACCAATTTATTGCCTATTATTTTCACTATTCAAACAAGGAAGGTCAATGATTATGATTTTTGCCTGAAAGGAGAGCTGGTCAATGTAAGAAGAAGAAATTTCTACAGCAGGGAAAACGTATAGAATTATTCATTATTTTAACAATTTAATTGTTGTAGAAGTAAATAGTTTGAAATACGTTAAATTTCTTTTTACTTATTTGTGTTACACTGTTACTAATTTCATTTCAACCTACTTTCCATGCCAATAGTGTATCATTTGTATTTGGTCTTAATTTAGTTTAACTAACCCATCAACATAATTTTGTGATGAAAAAGAGACACAAACCCATAGTGCATACGTGCCAATGTCAGCTTTTTTACTTATCTATCCGTATCATACAGAACACAGTGTCCTTTCTGTTAGAAATTAAGGCTTATTCAGTTTATATGATTGGTTTTAAATGATATTTGTATTCTCCCAATTTGTGAATTGATTTCGATTCAAATCCTATTTGCAAATCATAGCTTCAGCTTTCATTATATCTTGGATCTTCCGTCCTTTTTGAGGCAGCTCTGTTCTCTACTTAAAACATTCATCGCTTTCAATTATGGTTGTGGCAGACAAACTTTAATGAAGAAGCTTTAAAGGTTATAACTATCTTACCATTTATTCACAGTAAAAGAAAACTAGGTTTTAGTTGTATTTTTCTATTATTCATCTCCTGTAATTAATGCTTTTGCAAAGAAGGTGCAGTGTTTTGAACTTTCAATTTAATTATGTATTATTTGGTCGTATATAAGCAACGTTTTCCATAACTTCATCACAATGAATGCATTAAATTATAGATGTAGCTGCGTTTTACTTCTTTACTGTCAATAGTTAAAATATTATCATACAACTGTATTTTTCACAGTTTCATATTTAGACAGGACTACAGATTGTAAACGCAATTTGGATTGTAGACATGAGAAGCTGGACAATAATGCAATCACTAGAGTTTTTTATGTTGAAGAAAAAATATAATACTTTTGTTTTAACAGAAAGAGAAAAGGTTAGACAAGAATTAAAGTAGTTTACCCCTATAATTATATTACTACATGATAAAAGACTACAAGGCTTTGCTAGCATCAAGTTTATGCATTTCAATGTTGGTTTATAGCAAGAGTTGTATTTCATTAATTATAATTTAAAAAACAGTATTGCATTCTTAAATTTCTAATGCATTCTGATCGATCAAAGTAATATTTGGAATGGTTTAGAAGTAAAGCAACAATCTCATGTTTTACTCTAGAAATCAATCTAATATCACATTTATGTTTATATAATTTTCATTTAGCGTACAGTTGTCATAGGTTACTTCAAGAAAAGTTCGAAGATGGAGATTAAAGTGAGAGGCATATTGCTAACAGTGGAAGGTTTTTAAGAGACGGTAAGCTCATTTTACATATATATAATTTAGGTAAACATATGTTCTTAACCCATCATGCAACGCCTAGCTTAAGCTTGGGAGGTTTGTGAGAATCATGTAACTTTATAACAGTTATAAAGTGATGTTATTTTAGAGTGTTCCTAAATGATCCATAAGTGGGCATGGACAAATCATGTTAAGTCGAGAAGTATATTCGCTACACTTACATATATCCATTAAAGCTCGGTATCATATCTTACTATTATGCACAACCAGAAATTTATTTTTATGCTCGTCTAGCTTTTAACATATATTAGTTGGTTCAATAGAAGATCATGAATTATGGACAGCTATGAGTGTCAATAGGTTTCCAAGATAATGTTATTTATATTGATGTTGGTGAAAAAGGAAGCAAATATTGTATGTTCCATCTTATATTACATCCAAACGATTTTTTTTTTCATTTGATACAGGTTGTAGATGAAATTTTAATTTTAAGCTATATTCCAGATATATTTCAAAATGAGATAGTTTGGCTTAGATCCCTGCTAAGTTTCAAAATAGAAAAAACATCCTCCCCAAAACTAAATTTACATTTACAGTCCCTATTTTCAAATCCGCGTGTGCAAAAAGACCCAAATACCCTTTACGTTTTTAATATTTCAAACGTGTATAACTTTATGTAGAAATATCGGATCAACATACCGTTTTCACCAAAAAATAAAAAAATTATGATCTTTAAAATGAGATCCATTGTTGATACCAAAAAAAACCATATTTGCAGTAAGGCTACAATTATTCCATATATTTGCAGAGAATTCTGTTATTTTTGAACATCATCAATTTTTCTTCAAATGTCAGCAATTATTCCATATAACTGCAAACTTTTATGTAATTATATGGAATAATTGCAGATTTTTATGCAATTATTTCATATAAGTGCATACTTTTATGCAATTATGTCGAGTAATTGTAGAAAACTCTGCAATTATCCAAGTAATCACAGAATTGTCTGCAATCATACCGTATAATTGCAGACATTTCTGCAATTATTGTATACATTTATGCAATTATTGCATATAATTGCAGACATTCTGCAATTATTGAAGAGATTTATGCAATTATTGCATATAATTGCAGATATTTTTGCAATTATTGCATATAATTGCTGAATGTCTGCAACTATGCTATATAATTGCAGACATTTCTGCAATTATTGCATATAATTGCAGACATCTGCAATTATTGCATATCATTACTGAATGTCTGCAACTATACCATATAATTGCTGACATTTCTGTAATTATTGCGTATAATTGCAGACTTTTATGCAATTATTGCAGAATTGTCTGCAATTATTGCA
The DNA here is from genome assembly GCA_030765085.1 of Allium cepa. Classification (NCBI taxonomy): domain Eukaryota; kingdom Viridiplantae; phylum Streptophyta; class Magnoliopsida; order Asparagales; family Amaryllidaceae; genus Allium; species Allium cepa. The sequence goes on along the minus strand of CM060937.1, from coordinate 756,657,325 downwards.
TATAATTGCAGAATTGTCGGCAATCATACCCTGTGTTATTTTTACATATGTACAACGCCACTCATTAGAAAGATAATAAAATTTATGATTTAATGGTGAAAACGATTTGTTAATCCGTCGTTTCTACAAATAGTTATTGCGTTTTAAAGATTGATAACTAAATGAGGTGCAAAATTTAATTATGCATGTGAGAATAACATGCACTATGAAGAATGCAATGGAATAAATGGGTACTTTAGGAAAAAAATTTGGAGTATTTGAAAATAAGGATGTAATTTATATCTTTTTTTGGGAAGGATGTTTTGTGTATGAAGTTTGATTCTAGGGATGTGTCACTTATTTTCACTTTCAAAATTTCATATTACAGTATAGCCTCTTTTGCATATTTTGACTTATTTTATCATCAGCATGACATCTTCGTATTCTATTGTCTAAATTATCGTCAAATGTTTCATTCAACTTTTTTTTTGTTGGATTCACCATGGTCTTTAATTTTATAGTTGTTAAGTTTAAGCTTGAAGCGCACCTTTGATCATAGTAGTTCTTCAATTGCTTTATCTTGCATAATAAGGGTTCTGATATGAAATTTATTTCATTTAAAACCTACTGAGTTGAAATCTAAAATATTACAATGTCTTCAATAATGTACTATTTATGGCACGTATCTATGAAGCATTCCCAGTTAAGCGGCTAACCACTCAGTGAGTTTTATTGTTTCAAACCCCTCACACTAACACAAATTTGGAGGAGCAGTGGATGTCATTTCAACAGCAAGATGGTAGCTATGAATCATCACCTTGCATGTAAAGTTTGGTAATCAGATGAGAAGCAAGTGATGATTAAATAAATGGAAAAATCTACAAATGATCACATCCATCCAAATTTCTGCATATGAGTAAGGCTTGAGATATGAGCAAGGATTAATCACTTAGGTTGATTGTGTATGGTTTATTATTATTTTTTGCAGTTTTGATAAACATTCTTTACTGCTCCAATTTGTTGATATGTCTAAATTCATTTAATACATGATACAGTTTTATAAAGTTTTGACTTTGAGTGTTGAAAGATATGACTGGGACATATGCAAATTCCGTTGGGTATGTACGGAAAATAAAATTGTGTTTTTTATGCATCTCAATGTAAGCATGTTCAAACTGCCTTGTAACGACCCTATATTTTCAACCATTCGCATCCACACATGTCGGACTTGAATTGTTCAAAATACCAAATTGTAATTTAAATTTGGTCAAACTCCGAATATACAGTAAATAATTAAATCACAGATCACAGACACACAGAGTAATAAAATGCAGCGGAAGCAAAAAGATAGTAGTTTATGAAGCTACCATATAAATACATCAGAGTTATACAAGATACAACAGAAGTTCAATACAATAATCAAGTACAAAGCTGAATACATCACTGTAATCAACTGGATAACTGGAATCAACTGAACAAATGAAAGAGAAATAGATAGCTGGATCTTCAAGCAAAGCTTCAACCCCGAAGGCGAGTCTCTAGTGTTGTGTCACTCAGTCTGACCCGAGCGCAAAGCAAAACACAAAATACTCAAGTCAGGACACACATACTTATACAATGTAAACTAACTCAAGTGAACCGTAATAGAAAAGTACAAGTAACTTAAAGGATGCTTGGGACCGTCCATCCTCTAAGGATCTGTTAAAGTATTTACTGTGTGGTAATATTTCGCTATTATAATAATGTCTATAATAAAATAAACTTACTTTTAAATAGCGTTAAAGCTTTACATTTTCCACGTTAACACGTAATAGTGCTAGTAGTCTATACAGTATCGTAATACCTCCTGATCGAGAGGCTACCAGAGAATACTCCATAGGTACAACACAAATCAAACTCGTACAAGGCGCGCTAGGCTAGGTGACATGGCACAACTAGGCAATGTCAGGGTAGATATACCAATTGCTATCCGGACTGGTGGTAATGCATAACAGCTACTACCGCCCACCACGAGCCACACTCCCAAATCAATAAAATCAAAAGTGGCCACCGAATCAATCCAAAAGACAGAGCATAATATCGAAGGAGTGTGTCCAATCAGAGGAGCGACCTCATTGGTCCGGAATCGCTCATGTTTTAGCCACCTTATGCCAACTCACGGGAGTCAGGTTCACGTTCATACCTCAAGAAATGCCGCTACCATCCTACTTCATTCTGTAATCTCCACCGTGTACACGGTTGTTAAAGTAGTTTTCGAAGTTGACAGAGAGTATGACAACTTTCGATCCTGGTCTCTTTAACAACCAACCGTTATTATAACCCATGAATATTTATTTCAAAAATCCTTTATACTTCAAAACCAGAACATCATATCCATTTCAAACTAGATATTATATTATTTCATTTCAAAACCAAATCAATCTATCATTTAAATTCCAAAACCATAGTACTTTCAAAGTTATAACAACTCTAAAACCAAAACACTTTGGAACCATAATACTTTGAAATCATAACCCTTTGAAATATTATCATTTGGAAATTTTAATACTTAGAAATTCCTACGTCTTTAAAATAATATTCATTAAAACCATTTAAATTCAAGGTCAAATAATATTCGTTTCAAAATTGTAACATTTCTAAGTTCATTCATTCAATTTCAACATTTCAAAACATTGAAATTTCAAACGGCAGCACTTACAAAGTGCTGTGGTAGGTATATTTAGTATATGTCAAAACATAGTTCAAATTCAGAAACTACAGCATTTCAGAAATACTGTTATAAGCTTATTTAGTAATTTCAACGTCTAGTTCAAATTTTCAGCAACTGCAGCACTTCAGAAATGCTGTTATATGTTCATTAAGTAATTTCAACACATATTTCAAATTTTCAAAAACGGCAAGACTTCAGAAATGCTGTTATAGGTCTCTTTAGTATATTTCAAGCCATAGTTCATTAAACCACAACATTTCTGAACCGCTATAATTTCTGTTATACCCATTAAAACAACAGGTAATTAGGCAGGAGGAAGAAGTTGCAAAAAAATTTAGTCTCAAAGACAGCAAGTTTACTTTTTAGTTTGAAGGACACTTTTTAGTGTAAACTGAAAATGATAGTTACAACTATCATTCTGTGATTTACACTAAAAAGTGTCATTCAGCCTAAAAAACAAACTTCTTGTCCCTGAAACTAAATTTCTCTCTAACTTTTTCCTTGAGCCTAAAAACCCCTAAATAATACCCGTTTATCCATTTCTTCTTTGCATATAAATATAAAAGATTTTCAGTTGCAAAAAATATGTAAATTGAAACATAATATTTCATTCGAAAAACTTTTAGCATATTCGTATAGTAGTTCATACATATCATTCAAACATTTTTTCCATATCCATACATATTATTTCATATATATTGTGCAAGCAACTTTTCTAATGTCTATACATATATTTTATACATATTTACATCAACAGCTTACTTATAGGTCAGTCAAACAATTAAGTTCATCTTGCTTTGCTTTTGATATTTTCTCTCTAACATCTGCAATAATCAAATAAGCAATCTAGACGTTAGTTATTGTTATGTCAAACATTCACATAGTAAAATGGTCCTAAGGAAGTAAAAATATATAGCTAGAACTACATGACACCAGTTAATAAAAATATTAATTGCAAGCAAAAGTTATGCCATCAGCTATTTCAAGAAGTCGAGGAACTTTGGTAAACTTTGAATTTCAAAGAATTTGAAAGTAAAATGAAACTGGAAAATGTATAAATAAAGTAAAAAAACTATGTAATTAAGTTTAAGTCTACATTGATTAATCAATGACATAAGTAAAAGGTACTGATATAGCAAAATTGTAAAAAAAACCAATCATTACTAATTTTGTTTTATGTTGATTAATCAAAAGTAATAAGTGCAATTTTATTTTAGTAGTTTAAAGGTTCATCTTTACCAAACTAGTGGAACAGAAGCTTACTATACATTACTATATTCTTGCCAAGTCCAACTCCTGCTGCATCTACCAATGCACTTTTGTTCTGACCGCAATGCAGAAGCCACATTCGTGCTTCGTACAACTGTCAAATGCAGCAGCCTCTTCTTGCCAACATATTTCTTCTATCCATGCAACTCATAGAGTTCATTCTATTGCTCATTAGATACCCCATCACTAACTCGGCATAAGTGAACTTCAGGTTATAGTCCTCCATCATGTACAACGCAGGTTATACATATCCCACTGCACAGCTGCATAATGAGTTCGTTTTCTACTGGACTTCACTATACATTTACTATTGCACATCTTTACAGCTGATGCATTCACTCATCAATCCAAATACGCTTAGTTTTGACATTCAGTTCACTTCCAGTTTTGCTACCTACAGCTGCTTTGACATGCCATAGGCTAGCTAATGCATTTGCTTACTGTCTATACCTAAATCTAGCATTATCTTACCCAATATGTGTCAACCTTATTATGTTGCTTAGTTACAGTAGTACCATATCCAAATTCTACATTAGTCATGTACACGATTAGGTTCAAATCAATGCTACTTCACAACACCGACAATATACTTGGCTATGCTGGGGTCTTTTTGGGTAGAGTCTGATACTCATTTTGCATGTTATAATGCGAACTGAGATATTTTTCTTCCTTTTCAATAATGTATCACATTGAACATTGATGTCATTCTAAATTTGTTAAGTTTTATGAGAAACAAATATATTTACGACGGTTAATATGCATGGTAAAAACAAGCTAGTTCCTAGAAATTTCCTTTGATGATTTGATAGACAATGCTAAAATGGATCTAACTTTTAGTAGTACGTATAGTTTTATTAGTTAGTCCAACTAGCAGTCTCCGTCTTTTTATATCTGAACATATGCTTTCCATTTTAATTGCATGTTTCTAGCTGTTAAATTATATAGCAATTCCTGTCGCAAAGTACTAAAACCTTATGGCCAAATGAAATTACCTTCAAACTTCCATTGGCAGCCTCAAGTTGAAGAAACCAAACTTGAATTCGCTTTTTCTAAGAAATACACGTTGCCTACAAATCATGGTGCAACAGAATTAAGTAAAATTGGTATACAAAAAGTAAACAAGCTATGTAAATAAATAACTACCTCACGTTTATTTGCTATGACAGTATCTAGCTATTCAGATGATTGTTCAATAATTTCCTTGTAATTGTGGAGCTCCACTTTCAACAATTGCATGTGTGATGATTGACTGTCACGGTTTTCTCTAACATGTTGTAATTCACTCATAAGATTAGCAACATCCCGTTGCAACTCCTCGTACACCTTTACAGCCTCTAGCTGAAAGGCCTGTCGATTTTCAATGTGTACAAATGGAATAGATTCAAAAATCAAAGAAAAATAAAAAGGATAGGACCTTTTATATTGCAAAGTAAATATGAACGTGTTAAAAATGATTTAGAATACACAAAATTATGGTAAAGAGAAATAGTATGAAGTTTTTTTTGATTTTCCATAAGAACATTCTAAAATAACTTTCCTAGCCAATACCCACTCCATAATATGTTGCGAATAATAATTTACATTGCCTAGTTGGCAGTATTAAATAATTATTGAAAGCTGGTACTGATATTACAAAAAAAACACAGAGATGAATAATTAAGTGTTTTAAAATGCAAAAACTTGGTGCTACAATTCATCATGGTACACAGCATGGTTTTATAGCTCCATATAAGAGATACATATGAGATTCTAATCATGTTGAAGTTAAGTGGGTGTTGTATATACGAAAGTGAAATGAAATTTTAATAAGCAAAACAAGTTGGTCCGACATGTAAAGAAAGGAAACAAGTTGTAATCATGTTGAAGTTAAGTATTCTAATGCATATAAAGAAACAAAATAGCTTAGAAGATTCCAACTGATTCATTAAAAGTGTATTTTGATCTCTCATGCTAGAAATAGACTTCATAATAGCATTCTTTTCTGTCTGCAGTTTTGAAAGAGCCTAGGCAATTTTAGCTGCATCTGTATGAAAGTTGCTATTGTACTGCTGCAAACAAGTATTGTACTCATGTAGTCTTTTAGTTGTTTCTTGAAGATTCTTAAACTATGCAATGTATAAGAAATTAAACTTCGGCATCTAACTACCATTGCCATGGCCAAGAAATAGCACGTTACTTGTTCACTGCTCCTTTTCAAGTCTTCTCTTGTCTTTTTAAGTTCCTCTGATAATGCACCACAAGTATTATCAGAAGCAACCCTGGCTTCCACTTCTTCCTTGCAAGACTTTATTAAAGCATGTACGTGCATGTGTGATTTAACTACCCAGAGCACAAAAAGCAAAGTGTATTGTTACATGCAGAAGAAGTTAGTTTTTAAAATTTAACAACAATTTATACTTAGCTGGGATATAAATATATTTATAGATGATTTATAACTGATTTATTTAATAACCCAGACTGATTTATTTATTTAATTTCTCATACATAGGATTACTTGTATACAACTGATAATCGTCGTTACTAAACAAACATGTAGTTATTTATAAATAAAAAATCCAAAATGGTTTGCTTTTAAAATGTAACAACTATTTATACTTGGCAGGGATACAAATATATTTATTGATGGGTTGTCTGAAAAAAGACATGGAAAATGCACCATTTTCAAACCAAGAAATGTTGCATAAGCAATAAAACTACATGGCAAGTTTTGGATTTCCTTTCTCAAACTCTTTCTTCTTTATACAACCAATTGCTTGTTCTGATCTGATAAATTGCAACAAAAGCTACAAATGTAATAAAATTTATAAACTAACACATTAGAAAGTTGTATTTTAGCATATTTGTAGGAAGTTGTAACAACCCGCCTTTTCAATTCCTAGAAGTCGATACTAATTCATCCACGTTATTCACGTGCCGAACATCCAAGTGCCGGAAAGACAGATCATCGTGGTGAATTTGGTTATAGACAATAAGACTATAACCACTTGACTTGGACCATTCTAAATCTTTGATCTAACAGGCAAATCAATCCATGTACATCTGATTTGATTCTAAACTAAGGCGATTCATTCCAAAAAGTAAAAACAAACATTTTAGTTCATAAAAAATTGTTTTAGTTTAAGGCAAGAAAGTACTTATACACCGCTGATCATGCATCCAGTTAAAGGCACATGCTCCTAAAAATACACCCAGAGTATAACTAATTTTTAAACTAGCTTCAACAGTCAAGTTACTTTCCACCTATGATACAAAAATGATAAACAATATGTAAAATTCTTATATATGTATATGTGTGTGTACACACACACATATTTCTGGTAAGAAGAATTCATTCACATCTAATGTGGTTGTTCCTGGTCATCATTCATCAACATTAGTACTTTATCCCACATCGCGACTCCCACCATTCTGAAGCTATGGATGACTGCATCGAGTTCGTTAATTCTTCGTATAGGAAATCCAAGTAGAAAGTACTACTTTGTTGTTAGAAGGCGTTAGAATCTTGTACTTTTGGATGAGTGCTAGTTTGATCATTTTGTTTTGGCTATGTTGTTCTGATTGAAGTAGTTGCAATTAGCAATACATTGTAGTTTGGTATAATAAACATATCTTATTGTCTTAAAATCACAAATCAGTTAATATTCCCAACAGAAATGGACAAATTAAACCATCATGTATACACATATGTGCTTGTCAGTAAGCACCTGACTAATATGTAAACAGCCTAATTATGCCCTCATATAGCAATTCCTTCACACTAATCTTCCATGCATATGTGCTTGCTTGCTTATTTGTTTGTTATGAACATCCATGTAATTTTAGTTTGAGAAAAAGTTTAATTGTCAGTATTCATTTCCTTCTCATTTTCATTATCATATCGTTTCATTATGGTATGAGTTTTGTAACCGAACCAAACTATGTTACTGAGGTTGATTGTACAACTGTATTTATTCGATAAATCCTTGTTAAATATCTAATATAGTAAGTCAGTATGAATGGCAATAAATTTGATAAAATACTTCTCTCCAATTACACATCATCCACATATTGTATACACCAATAGTATACATATATCTTTATCGAACTTTATCTAATAATGTTTTATATACACCTATACATACGATAAAATCCTTGTTTTTATTTTGAAAATTTTCTAAATTTTTGTTTGGTGAAATTTTGACTATCGAGATTCTCATGGTCTCTCAATCATGAGTATATTCAAGTCATTTTATTTTCAATTAAAATATTATAGTTCGTTTCTAGATGTCATCTTGCCTTCTACTAGCTAAAGAGATAATAAATTATAGACAGTAAAGTAGATATTGGTTGTATTTGATATTCATTGTTTTTTTTGCTCGTGTAGTGTGTCTTTAGCATTTGCACATGGTTCGTAGTTGGATGTTCAATGTAAAACATAGCGATTTGCGGCAAGATAAAAAAAAGGAGCCGATGGAAATTATGCAATCATTTTCTAAGATATTTACATGTAAAAAAAACGAATGAATACTAGCATTACCTGAACTCCTGCCACAAACACCTGAATAAACTGCATTTGTAGGGGCAAATTGAGCCATACTGTGCTTCCATCATGAGCTTTCTCAACGATGGCTTTACTAGACCATCCTTTATTTGCATCTTTAAAAGCAACGACATCGAAAGTAGTGGAATCACCACAGGCTGAAGGTGGTAGATCTCGTATTGCTTTCTCTGAAGCACCAGGTTCCTTCATTAATCGTCATTAAATGAAGCGAATAAATCTTCGTAAGATAATATACCCGCAACACATAATCAGTTTGAATTTATACAAATGAATTTATAGCTCCTAGTCCCAAAATACAACTCGCTACTATTTCAACCTCATTACAATCCAATAACTCAAGTCTATTAAGTTGATATTTTTTTTAAGGTTTCCCTGTACATTTAAGTCTTCGTCAGGTTGCCATTCATATCCAACAAGATACCATTTAAAGTTAAATATGTACTAGAATAGAACCACAACAATAGATTCGGGGAAAAAACCATACTTTCTGTGTAATTTACTACAGTAAACACAGGTACAGATTCATTGTCAGTAGCACGAAAAGGGAACCCCAGATACAGTTTTCTATATATTATTACCTTGTTTCCAGTAATAGGCAAAAGCAAAGCAGGCCAAAGATACTCTAATACTAAAAGCTGGTTTTGTAGTTGATTATCAACTTTAAAACAGCAATTGCTGATGGTTCCACATACCAAAAATAAGAAGGAAAAACATATAAAATCAAGTGAAGATGAAGAGAGCAATTAATGGTAGAAAAATGGAAAACAACAAACTGAATTATAAGACATTACTCTGGAGTGCCTGGTACTGCATACTTGGGAATTTTATAAATACATCAATCACACATGCAAGTACAATGAACTGCTTCGCAAAAAATTAAAAGATTCATTTCGTTTTAACTAAGAGAATGACATGCAATTATTTCCCGTCAACTTCTTCAATTTTCAATTAGTGTGTCAAACCTATCAAATCCTAATATTTAAGCATTTATTTTGCAAACAATTCCATCATATGATAGCAAAATTTGTCTTCTCCTTTAAAAGAAAGAAAGGAAAGAAAAGAAAGATCAATATGATACATGAAAACATATTATTTAGGAATGGTAGCAGATACTCGTCCTAAGACACATAATTTAGTACAAAATAGAAAATGATTATCTATTGAAGAAGAAGTAAAAATCTGTTATGTAACATTCAGTAGAATACATAATACAATACACTGTGCTCTGTATATATAGTTGTAATACTCTTCTGCAGAAATTACAGAAATGCCCTTAAAACCCTTATACGAATACAATATAACTCGGCCCATCTTATTTCATTTATACTGTTTCGTTTATGTCCCCCCGACAATGTCGGCTAGGGTTTTCTTCTCCTCATCAAAAAACGAAACCTTCTGTCTCCATGCAGTCAAAACTGTTCTTTTCATCAGAATAACTTGATTTGCTAAGAAAGCTGAGAGCTTTGTGGAAGATAGAGCAAGATGAGTTTGAAGATTGATAGATATGACGGAAGACTAGATCTTTTTGGAATCGCGGGCAAAATCACTTGTTACATGTGGTTTTGTCTGTGAGATCCAGCTTATGTGGGATTCTGATGTTGGATCTGAGGCAATTCTTTCTACCAGATCTGAATTCGTCTCCACTTTGAGATCTGACCGAAGCCTCACAAAGTTGTTCTTCGAAATTGGTTTGGTGAGAATGTCTGCCTTCTGATATGAAGCTGGAAGGTGGTTTATGCTGAGTTTCCCTTTGATTACTCGCTCACGAACGAAGTATAAATCAATTTCCATATGCTTCGTTCGTGAGTGAAGGATTGGATTAGCAGAAAGGGATACGGTGCTGAGATTATCACACCATATTACGGGCTTCGTGCGGTCAGTAATTTTTATCTCCTGAAGCAGTGACTCCAGCCACATCACTTCGGCAGTAGCGCATGCAACACTGCGATACTCCGCCTCTGTACTTGATCGAGAAACAGTTGGCTGCTTTTTGGAGCACCAGGATACGGGGTTACCACCCAGATAAATGCAATGACCTGTAGTTGACCTTCGGTCGTCTGAATCAGATGCCCAATCGGCGTCTGCGTATCCTTCAATATTTAGTGATTTGCTAGCTTTAATGCATATTCCATAGTTCAATGTCCCCTTTAGGTATCGTAGGATCCTCTTCACTGCTTTCCAGTGTTGATCTAGAGGTTCCTGCATAAATTGACACACCTTATTTACACTGAAAGAAATGTCTGGTCTTGTAATGGTAACATACTGCAAAGCACCCACTATGCTTCTGTACTGCTTAATGTTCTCTATATGCTCACCTTTGAATTTAGATAAATGTAAATTACTTACCATAGGTGTTGGCATGGGTTTTGCATTATTCATGTTTTCTCTAGTAAGGATTTCAGATATATATTTACTCTGAGTCAGTAGCAACTCATTTTGAGACTTTCTGTTAACTTCTATCCCTAAGAAGTAACTCAGGTTGCCTAAATCTTTGATAGAAAAAGTTTGATGTAGGTAACTGGTGACATGTTTAATTTCATCATTACTATTACCAGTAATTATGAGATCATCTACATACACAAGTATATACGTAGCACCAATATCATTTATCTTAATGTAAAGTGAGTTGTCAGATCTGGTTGGCTTGTATTCAAGACTGATCAAAGTGGATTTTAGTTTTTCATACCACACTCTGGGTGCTTGCTTCAGTCCATAGATGACTTTATGTAACTTGCATACCATTTTCTTGTCACTGGCTTTAATATATCATGGTGGCTGTTGCATGTATACTTCTTGTTGTAGTTCGCCATGTGGGAAAGCATTGTTGACATCAAGCTGTCTAATGTCCCATTTATTATAAACAGCCACTGTGAGAATCACCCTGATTGTAGTTGGTTTTACTACTGGTGAAAAGGTTTCTGTGAAGTCAAAGCCATTCTGCTGAGAGTACCCCTTAGCTACCAACCTTGCCTTATATTTGGTTGCTTTTCCATCTGCTGACTTCTTGAGTTTGTAGGTCCATCTGCATCCAATTACATTTTTGTCTTTTGGAGCCTGTACAATGCTCCATGTCTTGTTTTTAATTAATGCATTATATTCATCATCCATGGCTGCTTTCCAATTGTTGTCTGTACTAGCCTCTTCATAATTGATTGGCTCGTCTTGTTTAAGAACAGTAGAGTAGATCTTTGGTTTAAAAATACCATGTTTTGATCTTGTCATCATATGATGTCCTTCTCTTGCAGGGGATGCTGATCTACTTGCACTTGTGTCATGAATTTGGTCTGGACTTGAGGAAGTGTCCATGCTTGATGATGTATCCATGCTGGAATCTGATGAGTCACTGTCTTGGCAGTGATTATTTGGATCATGAGATCCATTAGGCTCATACTGATCATCTGATATGTTTTGAGTGTGTTCCCTTATCAGATGACCAGTTTGAGTCCTATTTATTTGTTCACATGAGTAAGTTGGAACACATTGCTTTTGAGCAGGATGTATTGATGATTTAGCATCATATACTTTATGGGTAGTTTTTAACTCACTCATAGAGAATGGAAAGACATGTTCATTAAAGGCAACATGTCTGGAGACAATTATCTTACCATTATTGGTAAGACATTTGTATCCTTTTTGATTGGTGGGATACCCAATAAATGTGCATGGCATGGATCTAAAACTTAGCTTATGTGAACTATATGGTCTTAAATATGGATAGCATAAACAGCCAAATGTTTTAAGTATCATATAATCTGGTGATATATGTAATAACTTCTCAAGTGGTGTTTTGTTTTTCAATACCTTTGTAGGCATTCTGTTGATGAGAAATACAATAGAATTAAATGACTCTGGCCAAAACTTTAGAGGCATTGAGGCATGAGCCAGCAAAGTTAGGCCAGTATCAACTATGTGCCTATGTTTCCTCTCAACAAGACCATTCTGTTCAGAAGTGTATGGACAGGTAACTCTGTGTATTATTCCTTTTTTGATAAAAAATTCTTTCAAGGTTTTGAATTCAGTACCTCCATCTGTCTGAATTATTTTCAATTCATGGTTTGTTTGTCTCTCAGCCTGGTTAATAAACTGAATCACTGTATCTTTGGTTTCAGACTTTGATTTGAGAAAATATATCTACGTATATCTAGTAAATGAGTCTATAAAGGATACATAATATTTAAAACCATAATCTGAATCGATTGGGGCTGGACCCCACAAGTCAACAGCTACCATCTCTAGTGGTTTTGTATATTTAGTTGATGATTTAGAGAATGGTAGTTTGTGACTTTTTCCCATTTGACATGATGTACAAACATAAGGTCTGGATATGTTTCCAAATTTCATATTCATATTTTTCAACACATGCTTTACAGTATCAATACAAGGATGACCCAGTTTATTGTGCCACAGATCAAACATTCTTTCATTTTCAACAAGTGAATCATATCTAGCATAATTGCACCAATTTCTCCTTTGAGTAGACTTAGTTTTCTTCCACAGTTTGAAAGTGTAAAGGACATTGTGCAGGTTACCCTGTAATAAAATTTCTTTATTCAGTAAATCCCTAATTAAGCAGAACTTTGGGTAGAATTCAAAGTATACTTGATTGTCATTAGCAAATTGAGAGACACTCAATAAGTTTTTCTTAATTTGAGGTACTCTAAGTAAATTATTGAGATGAAACTCTCTTTTGCCTCTGATTTTGGCACTTCCAGTATGAGTTATTTGAATTGGTTTTCCATTACCCATAAAAATAGATTGCGTACCTTTATATTCTCTATTTCCAAGATTAAGATTGTCAAGATTGTTAGTGATGTGATTTGTTGCACCTGAATCTGGATACCATTCTTCAAACTGTAGATCATCAGTCTTTGGTTGTTGTTCTGTATCTTGTTGACTTCTAGAGTTGTTATTTGACTTTCTTGCATCTGCATTAGTATGAGCAATGTTGATGGTTGGATTATTGCTCCTCTGAGTATTATTTTGCTGATTCATGTTAAAACTTTGATCAAATCTGAAATAGCACTTAATTGCAGTATGCCCAAATTTCTCACAAATCTGGCATCTAAGTCTATTAGAATTATTCCATCTTGCACGACCTCTACCTCTGTAGCTAAGACCACCTCTCTGATTGTTTGACTGTGGTCTGTTTATACTTGATTTTTCTTGACCTTTTCCTTTGTTATTTGATGCATAGTTTATAGATAAATCTGGATTCAGTGATTTCTTTTGATCAATTCTGCCTTCTTGAGCAAGAAGTGTTGATTGTACATATTGAATTGATGGTAAAGTTTCTCTTGATGAGATAATTGCAACAACTGATTCATATTCTTCATCTAAACACTGAGAATGGTGAGAATCTGCTCTGTTTCTGGTACTTTGTGTCCTGCTGTCTCTAGTAAGTCACAATATGTTTTGGCTTTGGTTAAGTATTCTTGCATTGACATACTGTCCTTCTTCAGATTCTGTAACAGTCTTTTGTAATGCAAGACTCTTGCAGCAGTTTGTGAGTTGAAAATTTGATTAATTGTAGACCATATTTCTTGAGAACTCTTACATCCAACAATTTGAGACAGAAAATTCACACTAATGGATGACATTAACCAAGAGGCTAGTAGACTATCCTGTCTTTGATAGTTGGTGTAATCTTGATTTGGAATCAAATTACCACCTGTGTCTTTAATCATCATTGATGGTATAGCTAATGTCCCATTGATGTAGTTTTCCAAACCATACCCTCTTATTGCTGTTTCTACCTGAAATTTCCACAATAAATAGTTATTTTCGTCTAACTGAACTGAAATTTGACTCTTTGGTTTTATCATGCAGAGACTTGTAGAATCTTGAATTGGGTTTGGTGGATTTCTTCTTGTGGGAGAGGTTGTTGCAGAATCACTTTCAGCCATGTGTGCTGCTAATCACGACTCAACCCTTCACTAAAGATATGTAGATCACTTGATTATGGCGAGGCAGTCAATCTGATCGCAGCCAGAGAAGTGATTTCTCTCTTTATCTTGATGAATGCAATAGTATTTAAAACAAGAAATTGATTCTTGGTTTAAAGAACTGTTCAACGGTAACAGCGATGATCTTCTCTGATGAGGATGATTCCGAGAAGAGGAGCTGCAGCCTGTCCTGAGTGATGAATACTGACAGGGTTCAGGCGAGGCAGTGACGAACACACAGTTGGGCAGATCACTTAATCAAGAAATGGTAACTCTCCAATGATGATATTATAATCTGAGGAGTGTAATGAAACTAATCATTCAAGTAATTGATCGTTTGATCACAAGAATGTTAGCTTCAGTTTTAATCTGCCGTTTGGCAAGAATTTGCTCTGATACCAAAATAGAAAATGATTATCTATTGAAGAAGAAGTAAAAATCTGTTATGTAACATTCAGTAGAATACATAATACAATACATTGTGCTATTGTAATACTCTTCTGCATAAATTAAAGAAATGCCCTTAAAACCCTTATACGAATACAATATAACTCGGCCCATCTTATTTCATTTATACTGTTTCGTTTATTTGTACATTGTAAATAGATCTACCATATACAAGCACAAATTGACTTCTTTACAAAAATATGAAGGATCTGATTATGGTAACACATCAGGATATAAAATTTAGGACCATATGATTCCCTTCCTTTTTGCTACAAGCCTACAACAACCGAAATGAATAAACTTGTAAGCATCAGCAATTCTCTTTGTACGTATTAAACTTCATATTAAAACTATAATTGCACAATAACAGTATAGCCTTCACAAAAGAAACAAATGATTGTAAAATTTCGATCTTTCTACGAGATTGAGATAAAAATGTTGGTGGAACCAAATTTGCAACTGTTGAGAAATTACGCTTTCATCAAGAACTTTTATTATAAAGCCCTAAAACAACATTGCTTGTTCTACTTTTCAATTTAGAACCCATCAGCGTGAACATGACTCATGATCGTTGAAAAATTCTCAAAATACATATTTGACACCCCTCAAGATCACAAGAGGGCCAAAGCAACTTGCAAGACATTGCATGAATACATTAATGAAAACAATGACTATTGAATGCAAAAGATACTTCAATCCAGGATAATTTTACTTGATATTTAACATAAACATGGCACTAATCATGCTAATTATTTGATGAATTTCATGACTAAAATTAACGTACAATCGGCCCATTCTAACATCTACACATACTACATCAGTTAAAAACTTGACATTGAATCTTCGGAGATCTACTAAAACTTAAACTGCAACTAAAGAAAAGGTTGGCAAATAAATATTATCATAAATTTGAAAACAAGGTAAAAAAATAGAACCGATAATGTCTCCAGGTTAATTCAAGAACTGTTAAATTTGGTGACAGCCTTGGTGCCCTTAGATACAGCATGCTTGGCAAGCTCGCTAGGGAGAACAAGGCGAACAGAGGTCTAAATTTCTCTAGAAGTTATGGTTGGTTTCTTTCTTGTTGTACCTGGCCAATCAAGAAGATTCCTGAGCAGGTTTCTCAAAAATACCGTTTATGAAGGAATTCGTTTTGCTTGAGATCCCAATATCAGGATGGACCTGCTTCAAAACTTTGAAAATGTAAATCTTGTAGGTCTCAATTGACTTCGCCTTCTTCTTCTTTTTTCTTTCGACGTTTGCTAACGAGTCACTTGCTGGAGGCTTCTTCTCGGCACTAGTTTTGCTGACGAGTCGCTTGTCGACGTTTTGGAATTGACATGTATAATCAGGGATTTGAGAAAAAAAGATGGATCGAACGAATGGGGACTCAAAACGTGAATGGGGAAAGGAGTGGAAAGGGAAATTACAGAGATGACGAGGTGAAAAAAGTGGGAAGGGAAAAGGCGCATGGTTGCTAATATACGTGAATTCCTTTTCCCCTGCAAAATATTTATTTCCCACCTTTTGCTTATTATACAACGTTGAAAAACCCGCGACTAAACTGTATAGCGTTGAATAACTTGGTGCACACAGCGTTAGAGGGAGGAAAGGCGGAAACGCTATGTATTGATGTTATCAAAAGAGATTTTTTTTTGTAGTGTCTACATCTTGTATTTATTTTGTGTTGGTTCAGATTTGTTCTATTTGTATTCAGCTGAATCCAATTTATGATTCTGTGATCTGTGTATAATTATATGTTGTTCCGAACTTTTTTATTATAGCTACTATAGTTTTGTTTTAAGTCGGAATTGTTTACGTCGATTTCCACTTGATTAAAGAAATGTATAGCAATGTATTAATGCTCGTTCAAAGTAAAATTCATGGATGGTCGCTTCTATCTAGTCATATTCTCTACACTAGCCGACAATATAACTTTCTAATATTCTTTGTTAGTGTGGGTCTCGAGGTGGGGCGTCATATCTTGGTATCAGAGCTAAGTTTAGAACAAAATATGATATTATTGAGACAAATCTTGGCCTAAGTGAGTCTTAGAGACCGTCCTTTAGGGATTCTTGGGGTAGATAGTAGGAATCATCCCCTTTTGAATAAGAAAGTGTCTTTTGGGAAGTCTACGAGGGTCTCCCTTCGTTTCCACTCTTTTGGTGTTATTATTGAATCATATGATTCCTAAGAAGTCTTTAATCCAATCTTATCTATTTCGAAAGTATAGTTGGCTAGCGGCTCAGTCACTCATTTTAGTATTGCGCCATCCCATAAGCCTAGTTAAGATGTAGTACTTTGTCCGTCACACAAATTATGAAGTTTGTGGTCGATCTTTTTATGATCTGGGTCACGCAGTGGAAGACTGATGGTTCTGCTGGGCACGTTATCCAGTAAATTTATGATTGATTTGATTGGTTGATTGAATGTTTGTTTGGTTGGTCAATGTATGGATGCTTTGACATTATAGAAATTGTTTTCAATTAATATCGAGTAGGAATCATCATTGAGAATTAGAAACCCGCTCAATATTAATGATAAGAACTTGCTGTTTCTTCAAAGATGTAGCTACCGCAAGCAATATTAGAACGATTAATTATGAAAATGAAACTTAATCCATAAGTATAATTACCAAAGGTTAAAGTGAATTAAATTTTTTGATGTTTACTTATAGTAGTTATGAATGCACTGGGCAAAAAATTATTACTAGTAAAGAATTGAGATTGATTAAAAGAATTTTATAAAAGAAAGCATTCATTCAAATTTAAAATCTTTCTAATAAGGGATATGCATAAAAGTGGAATTTGATTATGTTATTGAGGCAAGGAAGTAAATATTTTAGAAATTGTAAAAGATATATGCATATCATAGGAAAATTTATTTTAGTGTTGAATTATCCGTTGAGTGGTTAATGATCTTGGTTGATGCGGGTGCATGTGAACCGATTGATATTTTCGAAGTGCTTTAACGAGACACTGAGACACGGTAAAAAAAATCTAAATTTATTATATATACCATTTAATGGAACAACAAATTGTGTAAGGAAATGTTTATCTTTGTTTTAATAGAAACATGGGTAAATTATTTTAAGGGAAAGCTAAAGTGGATTTGAGAAATGAGAATTTAAAATAAACAACTTAATTTAAGAATCACAATTAAGAGGACTTGTAGCTTTAAATTGTAATTTGAGATAAATTAAAAAGTTTCAAATAAAACAAGTTGTTGAAAGATTCTTTAAAAATGTCATATCTTTTGATTGGTAAATCCATTTTTGATGAATATTATTGGGGAATAAAGATAATTTCATAAGGAAGAACTTTTGTTTTGATCATTTTTTCATATTTTGCAATTCTCTTGGTCAAAATCAAGTTTTAGACAGAGCTTTAAACTCTGCCTTGTAGAAATTTTTTTAAGCTAAATTTGTTAGTAATTTGAACTTATCTTCCTCATTTCTTGTCGGAATCCAATTAATTTTGATGTTATGGAAAGCTAAGACTCTGTTCTATAAGTTTTATGTTTTGAGTTTTGTAGAATTTTGAGGTAAAATTGGTCTAAATTGCACTACTTTTTTGCTGTCTTGGGAATGAACGACATGGATATTGAATTTTGAATCTGAATTTGTTTTATTCATAACTTTTGAATCAGTGATCGGATTTCAGTAAACTTGTGCTTTCTAAAAAGCTATAACAGTACGGAAAATCTTTTATTTTACAATTATTGTCAAATTATGCTTTCTATTATTTGCTAAATACTGATTTGTCTAAAAGATATTTTGACAAAAAATTATATTTAATGTTTATAAAATTTTGGATAATCGTGTATTGTTATTGTCGTATATATATCCGTTTGCATTGATGCGTATAAAATGTTGTGCGATAGTTTGGATGATAATGTAAATTATAATGTGGTTGAAATGAAAGTTAGAATTTATATTTAAATAAAGTATGAAGTGCAATAAGTTAGTGAAAGTTGGATACTTTGAATTGTGAATAATAAGTTATTTCTCTCAATATTATTGAGTGTTGAATAAATGCTTTTATTGAGCGAGGTTAAGAAAGATATTTTGTAAGAAGAATTTGGGGTATAATATTTTATGACATTAGGTATAAAGTGAAACCTTTTCCAGTAAACACATGTTTTAAAGTTTTGAAGATTTTAAATGTGTTAGTTGTGAATTTGTGAAATTCATTTGAAAAACAGGATTAGATTGTTTAAATTTTGAGTATAATTCAAAAATCAAGGTGTGTTTCTCAAAATTTATTTTGAATAGATAATTACTTCTTGCAAGTAAAGGAGATTAGCTATCTCATTTAAAATATGATTTCATTAAAAAGAAAAACTTGCTTGTGTGATGTACGAAAGTGTTCTTATTAAGTAAATTGATTCTGAAAGTTAGTTACATAGGATAAATTTTAATTCTTAAAGTCTCTAGCTTTCCAAAAGGTGGATCATGTAATCAATAACTTAGTGTAACGATTTCCTTTGAGAATATATGGTCTTGGATTTTATAAATGGTTTCGGCGTAGTAGTTTTAAAATGATCTTAATGTTGAAATTTTAATTGAAAATGCATTGTACCAAACAATGATAATTTGAGATCTATGGATCCAAATGGGGTTAATCTTTTTGTGTGCTTTTTGTAAGCTAAAAGTTTTCTTTTTACCACTTTTGAAAATTTTGCAATTTGTTTGGCCTATGATGAGTTTGGAAATGGGTAGGCAGCTCTATCCTATTAGAAATTTCGAAGATTAAAATTTGAAAATATTTCAGCATAACACTCAAACAGTAGGTCCAATTTTGATGATCTTTATCTTGCTGGAAAGCTTAGACTGAGTGGAACAACTTTCATTTTAAGAGTTTTGTTAAATTTTGAGTTTTACTATATGGAAATCGGGGTTTTATACAACAGGCCTAAAACATAAAAAGCATTTATGAAAAATCTTTATTTATTTTTTAAAAAATTAAAGATTTTAAGAGCAAATGTGTCTTAATGAATGCATATAAGGATTTATGAAATATTCAGAGTGTTGTAAATTTTCGAAACATACTTTGTACTATAGGGTTATTCTGGAGTTCTTCCAGAAATTTTGACATTTGAGTTTGTATAGATTTAGTATCCTCTAAATGAGTTTTTATAAAACTCAAAATCTGTAATAACAAAATATTCTTTGGAGTAGAATTGCGAAAACACAATTTTCTTCTAGAACGAGGGTATGTAACAACTTTGATTTGAATTTACATTAAATAATAGTTAAAATGATTAAGTTAGAGGTATAAATGAGGATTTTATTTTAATAAATCCTTTTTGTTTTAAAAGAAGAGTTAAAAAGTGCTAAATTGCAGGTAACTGATTTAATAGTTTACATTGAGACTCTATTTGTTAAACTACTTTATTAGTTATAATAGGAGTGTAGAAATGATTATTTTGTAAATAATCAAACCTCAGTGAACATGAAGTTTAAGTTAAAAGGTATATTTCTAAAAGCACATAAGTTAAATAAGCCTGTCTTTTGTGTTTGTTGTTGTTTGCGTGCATGGTTATTACTAAATTCTTGTTGTTTGTGGAATTAAGTAGTAATTTGTTACGGAATTTCCTTTAGATTCAAATTGGGAGGACGTAATTTTTATTAGGTGGGGTGTTCTCTAACAACCCGATTGAGTTCACTTTGATTGTCATTTATTTAATTAAACGAACTAGATTTAATTGTGTAAGATGAAAAATATAATAAGCAAGGAATTGGGTAATTAGATTTTTGAGTTTAAATTGAGTATTTGTATAAATTAGAGTATTAAAATCTTTGTAAAGACTGAATGATGATTTTAGAATTGCAGTGAAGAGATTTGAGTGGGGTTAATTAAAAACATGGTGTGATATAAATTGGAGTTTACAAAGGGATAAAATAAAACAATGCAAATTAGCAACACTTCGGTTTTAGGAAAATTTGTAACACTTTGATATTGGATCCATACCTTAACCCATTTAGTCCAAACTAAAGAAATAAGAAATGAAAATGTACATACGTTGTTTCTCATTCTCATTTCAATACAAGAACCAGAAAACCAAAATATCCTAAGTCCAAAAAACCCTAATCTCCAAATTAAAGCTAGAAATCAATGGGCTTTTGGTCAATAATAAAAGAAATCAAGCTTAGGTAATCTCTACCATCCTATGTTGCATCTAATTGAGTTTAATCTCAGTTTGTTCTTGATTTGTTATCCCTCTTTTCTAATTGACGAAATCAAAACCTAGGTAGCAAGCAAAACCATAGCCTCTTCCAAAAATCAAATTAAGTCAAAAAAATCTCGAATTTGGATATGTTATTTTTTTTGGAAATGGCACTTAGATGCAACATGTCACTGGGACAACATATCACAATTCACATGTCAATAAATGTTCAAATCATGCTACGTAAGTTTCGAACTTATGATCTCTCGCACCAAAGTCGAATCACTTAACCACTGAGACAATGGTGCTTGTCTTGGAATCACTTAACCACATTCTTGCATCTTTGTTCCAAATTTCATGGAATTTCATTGAGTTTTGATGGGTTAAGGTGGTCATCTTTGCAAGTATTTTCGATGAAATTTGGGCAAAAAATGCAGGTTAGTAGGAAAATCATAATTAATTGTAGAAATCAGAAAAATCTAAAATTTGGATACGTTGTTCTCAACTCATATGCACCTTCAGTAAAAAAATCATGGAAAAGTATTTAGGTTTGCCAAGTCAAATTCGACGGCACTGATGTCGAATTTCAGGGTTGTTTAGTTGATTTGGCTTAGAGGTGATGCTTGTGACTTTGAAGATTTCGGATATTAAGGTGGGTTTATCTCACACTTCTTGACTATGAATGATTGCAAATTGCTATTGTGATAATTGGATGAATATAGGATGATTTGCTCTTAATTAGTTTTGATAACCTTTGAATCATGTTGCCAAATTCTCTGTTTTGATGAAACCCTAACATATGAATCTTTGAATTTGCAAATCATAGTTGTTTATATGCTTTCATGGCTTCAATTGATACCCTTGGAGTTAGAACAACCCTTACCAGGCTAATCACCGCAGTCGGACATCCGAGGAGCTAGCAATACAGCTTGGAGTTCGGCCCAGGCAGTGTGACCGTCCACCGATCGCACACGACCAATGTATCGGTGGATGATTCAGGGCTAAGCCCCAAGTTGTCTTCACATGCTTTCCAATGGCGCTACTTCGCTTTATTCTCGCCCGGTTGCTTCTTATTGATGTGTGCTTGTTTAATTTTCATTTTGTGATGATTTCTAATACTTGATTTCGGGATTTAAACTCTTAATTTTGGTGTTGCCTTTAGTAACAATTTCATTGATATTTCTTGATTTTTGATTTAAGAATTGATAAATTCAGTAGATGTTTTATGCCACAAAGATTGTTCTGTGGATCTTAGGAGTAATACACACTTTTGACGCATGTTTTCAACTCGGATTTACAAATGGATGATTTATAAATTAAAGCGTTTTACACAAATCATTTTAAGTACCTAATATACATATGTATATGTATATGTATATGTATATGTATATGTATATGTATATGTATATGTATATGTATAAAGAAATTTAGTAATACACACATATGCACTATCTATTTTCATTTACAATGGTTTGAAGAATAGATTTAAACGGTTAAATAAAACAAGTGGTATGGAACGCTTGCGTTTATTTTACCGGTTAATTTTCAGACTTGTTCGACTGAACCACCACTACACACAAGTGAAGTTTACTAGCATATAATAAACGTTTGGACCAGTATGGTATGTGACAATGGTCATTATCTGTTTGGTTACTATATGAAAGTACATAACACTTTTATATTGATTTTATAGGTCTCATACCTATTTTGATGTTTATAGAACTCGTTCCTATCTTGATGTTTATAGGTCTCGTACCTATCTTGATGTTTATAGACTTATACGTCTACCATGGAATTACATGCATGCAGGTGAATTTATTCATCAATCTTGGAATTTAGCGCTTCCTCCCTGTGATGCCCCACCTCTATACCCACGCTAGCCAAGAACACTATGGAGCAATGCTGTCAACTAGCGCGGAGAATATGGCTGTTGAGGAGCGACCATCCGTACAATTGCTTTGTACGAGCACCGCTATGTCGGATAGTATAACTCATTTGATTTCGGGAGGAAGTCCGACACACCGATACAACTCAAAGCTGCTACATAGTGGCAATAATAATCTTCGGAAACAAACATAGAAATAAGCATAACACAAATCAGACACAGACATCCATATCACAAAGGCGGAAGAAGATATGAATATATAACTAACACATGAAAGTGTACATCAGAGTAGTGGTCAAAAAGATCCATAATAATACAAAAGAATAGCAACACATGCTATACAAAAGAATACAACTATGAGTCTATATCTCAAGTGTATACAACAAAAACTGCTAATCTAAATAGTTAGCCAACAGTCAGAGTAGCAAATCCCGGGAAGAAGTCAAGCAGAAGCACCTGTAACATCTCGGTCTGACCCGAGTATTATTTAAGAAAATAATAAACGGATCAGTCTAGCTATAAATATCAGATGACATGGTATAAAATAAAAGGTATGGCATAAACATAAAATATCCATACTGACATACTACTATAAGTATGCAAATGATGATCAACAGAAGGTCAATCAATAAGAGATAAATCAATATCACAAGAATCTTCTCAAAGATCCAAAGAGGGCATCATACCCTCAACTTGTACTCATAACAAGTCAATGACATAAATTCCAGAAATCAACACAAGAAATCCAGAAATCACAGAAAAAGGGAAAGAGGCCTATCACATGACGGTCCGAAGACCATGGGGAGCTACCCCATATGGATGAGCCGGAATCACCCAGATGAGGTCTAGGCTAACCAAAAAGCAAAAAGGTATGTGTGAGTGGAATCACACAAATGGTGTCTAGCCTAACCTCGCAACAAAAAGGTATGTGTGAGTGGAATCACACAAATGGTGTCTAGACTAACCTTGCAGACAAAGAGATATGTGTGAGTCGGAATCACACCAATGAGGCCTAGTCTAACCTTGCAAACAAAGAGACATCGCACAATTGCTAGTCTAAATCATAAGATGATCGTCATGATCAACGAGAAGTGTCAATTACACTAAGCTAGTAAATATAAAAGCTTAACCTCGTGTCCCATAACCACCTGCTTAACTTAAATATTTACGCACAAACTGTAAATCTTCACTAGAAAATTGTCACAAGAGGTTCAATCGAACAAGTCCAAGAATTAACCGACGAAGTGAATGCAAGCGTTTCATACCACTTGTTTTACTAAGTCGTTTAATTAAATTTCTCATCCGAGTGAGGTAAAGGTTTGTATATACTAATAGATCGAAAAACGGTTTTATAAACAAGTTTGGTAATAAAATAGTGTTGAAGATTGCTTTGACGAAAGAGTTTTGATATTTACTACTAGTATTGAAACCTTTATATTTTTAAAGTGACAAATCATAGAAATGATTGTAGAAACAATCAATCATCAAAATTCACATTCAAAGACGTGAATAAAATCCAAAGAAATCGATACCGAATCCATCAAAATGGATATTCCCAAAAATCACGAAGAAAATGTCATCAAAATCAATAATAAATGATAACAACAAAAGGAAATCAACACGAATCGATTAAAGTTGGAAATTCAAACAAAATAAGCAATATAGGCAAAAGACTGCAGATTCAGACGTCTGAAATCAAGGGTTCAGACGTCTGAATCTGAAAAATAAAAATTTTTCAAAAACAGAATTCAGACGTCTGAAATAGGCACTTTTTAGCCTATTTCCTTTCTGGTTCCAAACGAACCAATTCAGACGTCTGAAATATAGATTCAGACGTCTGAATCTGGGAATAAAAATCTTTCCAGAATAATATTCAGAAGTCTGAATCTAACGTTTCAGACGTCTGAAACTGTGGTTCAGGGCATTCCCTGAACCTAGACCAAAAATGGCCGAAATAAATACCGGAAGCGATCGGACGAGCAAAGACGACTAAGGATTTACGCCAAGTGACAACCCAGCCTTAAAGGCTCTTCCATACACCTCAAATATCAATGTCCAAATATCCACAATAGGATTTTCATAGATTTTGATTTCAAAACACCAAAAATTGGAATATACACCAAATCAATCCAAACCAAAAATCAATTGTACAAGAATAAGTGTTAGGAATTCATACCTAACAATCGAAGATAATTATAGACAAAGATGTGAGATAAAAATCTCACCTTTGAACCCAAACAAATGAAGAAGAAACTTGAAAGCAAAGGGAGAATCAACCACTCTTCAACACAACTCAAGCGAGCTTGAATCTATGCTAAAAAAGAAGAACATTCCCAAAGTTAGGTTTAGGAATTTCTGAAATTCAAGAGAGAAGGAGTTGGAGAAGGTGAAGAGAAGGCTTACCAATGGGTTCTTCTATTAGTTTGGAGCTAGAGTTTGATTTGCAAAAGAATACTAGGGCTTGAGTTTCAATTTCCCATTCCACTCTCCATTGTTATAAAAGCTTGAGTATTAGGAAAATAGAAAGGAAGTAAATGAAGAGGAGAGGGTTGGGACTGAATACATAAGTGGAGTTATTGGGCTCAGCCCAAACCAAAGCCCTAAGTAAGTGGCAAAATTCCTCTAACTCCAAACATATCAAAGTTTATACTCAAAAAAATCGCAAATGGCGTTTTGAACTCAATGGAAGTGGACCCGAGTCCTAATTCGACCGTATGCAAAAAGTAGCTTTTCGGACTAAATTCCGAGTATCGATAAAATATTTAAATAAAAAATCGACAAATATGCGGGTTGTTACAGACTCCCCTCCTTAAAGAAATTGCGTCCTCGCAATATTTAAGAAGAAGATACATAGTAACAACCATGAGAGCGTATTCAACACAAAAGAAATCTGAAATAAAAGGTTCACCTTAAAGAGCGCGGGAAAGTAAGTCCGGATGTGTTCGCTCGATGAACTCTCTAGATTCCCAAGAACAATCCTTAGGATTTGAAGACCATTGACTTTCACAAGCGGGACATCTTTATTTCGAAGGCGTTTGACCTCCGAAGCAATAATTCGAATAGGATGATGCTCATAAGTTAAATTAGGCGAAACTTCAATCTCTTCCACAACACCGGGCTCAAGAATAGAATCGGAATCTCGAAGGCATTTCCGTAATTGAGAAACGTGAAACACGTCATGCATGGCAGAAAACTGAGCCGGTAATGATAGGCGATAAGCCATGGAACCAATACGTTCAGTGATAGGAAATGGCCCAATATATCGAGGTGCTAACTTTCCCGACCGACTGAAACGTACAACAACTTTCATAGGTGAAACACGAATAAAAACAAGATCTCCAACAGAAAATTCTAATCTCCTTCTTTGATTATCGGCATAGGATTTTTGTCTACTCTGGGCTTCTTTCATCCTATGTCGAATAAGTTCAATCTTTTCTGTGGAATCACGAATAAAGTCTGGACCTAAAACCAGCCTCTCACCGGCCTCAAGCCAACAAGAAGGAGATCGGCATGGCCTTCCGTAGAGTGCCTCGAAAGGTGCCATACCAATACTAGATTGGAAGCTATTATTATAGGAAAATTCAACAAGAGGAATATGATCTTCCCAGCTTCCACCGAAATCAAGCACACAAGCACGAAGAAGATCTTCAAGAGTTTGATTCACACGCTTGGTTTGTCCATCAGACTGGGGGTGATAAGCGGTGCTAAAATTAAGCTTCGTTCCTAAAGCTTTTTGAAGACTCTTCCAGAATCCACTAGTAAACAATGGATCACGATCGCTGACAATAGAAGTAGGAACTCCATGCAATTTAACAATTTCTTTGACAAAAAGTTTGGCCAAAAGAGGAACGGTTCGGTTAGACCGAACGGGAATAAAATGGGCAGATTTAGTAAGTCTATCAACAATCACCCATATCATGACCCGAACGAGAACGGGGAAGGCCATCAATAAAATCCATGGAAATTTGGTCCCACTTCCAAATTGGAATTTCTAAAGGTTGCAATAACCCACCGGGCCTTTGATGTTCGGCCTTAACGAGTTGGCAAGTCCTGCAACACTTAACGAAGTTAGCGATGTCAAGTTTCATTCCCTCCCAATAATAAAGTCGCTTCATATCCACGTACATTTTACTACTACCGGGATGAATGGTAAATTTAGAACGATGGAAATCTTCTAAAATTTCTTTTCGAAGATCACTAATATTTGGCACGATAAGTCTACCAAATTTTCGAATGCCGCCACGAGAATCAATATCAAATTCTTTCAAACCTTCAATATCAATTCTATCCTTAAAATTTTGGCCAAGAAGAGCCAAGTCGGGATCTAGCCTTTGAGCTTCAAGAATGCGGTCTAAAAGAGAAGGATGAGCCTCAAGGCTACATAAAACAAATGATGAGCATAAATCGGATACGCGGTCTCGAATCTCATAAGTGGATAAGATCTCGAGATTGTTCCATTCATATATCATCATAGAAACAACTACTTGTTGCTTACGGTTAAGATCATCGGCGACACGATTACCCTTACCGGGGGTATAAAGAATATCAAGATCATAAGGAGCAAGGAACTCGAGCCAACGTTGTTGACGCAAATTAAGTTCCTTTTGAGAAAATAAATACCTCAAAGACTTATGATCGGTATAAATAATAAATTTCTCTCCTAAAAGATAATGACGTCAAATCCGAAGAGCGAAAACAATAGCCGCGAGTTCTAAATCATGTGTGGCATATCTAGTCTCGGCCGGCTTCAATTGTCTAGAAGCATAAGCAATAACACGTTCTTTTTGCATAAGAACGGCACCCAAACCAATGCGACTAGCATCGGTATAAACAATAAAATCTTGGTTTCTATCGAGAATCACAAGAATAGGAGCATCGGAAAGGAGTGCCTTTAATTTCTAGAAAGAAGCTTCACATTTGTCCGACCAAACGTATTTAACATCTTTCTTTGTTAAGCTAGTGAGAGGCACGACAATTTTAGAAAAGTCTTTAATAAAACGACGGTAATAGCCCGCCAATCCGAGAAAGCTACGGATTTCAGTCACACTCTCAGGTCTTTTCCCATCTTGAATCGCTTCAATCTTTGAAGGATCCACGGAAATTCCGGATTCGGAAATAATATGACAGAGAAACTTCACACGAGATTGCCAAAAATGGCATTTAGAAAATTTTGCTTTTAAATGATTACTCCTAAGAGTTTCCAACACAATCCGAAGATGCTTTCCATGTTCCTCCTCAGCTTTTGAATGCACAAGAATATCATCAATGAAGATGAGAACAAATCGATCGAGAAAATCTTTGAAAACTCGATTCATAAGGTCAACGAAATAAGCCGGAGCATTCGTTAAACCAAATGGCATAACAAGCCATTCATAAGATCCATAACAGGTACAGAACGATGTCAAAGGAATGCTATCCTCAGCAATACGAAGCTGATGAAAACCGGTAGCCAAGTCAAATTGGGAAAAGACTTTAGCACCGCTAAGTTGGTCAAATAGATCACCAATCCGAGGTAAAAGAAATTTATTTTTGATAGTAAGATCATTAAGCTTGCGGTAGTCAACGCAAAGTCTAAGTGTACCATCGGATTTCTTCACGAAAATAGCCGAAGCTCCCCAAGGCGAGGAACTAGAGCGAATAAATTGCTTCGTCACCAATTCGGATAATTGTTTGCGCATCTTCTCATTCTCCTTATTAGACATGCGATAAGGAGGACGGGTAATAGGTTAAGCTCCGGGGATAAGATTAACTTTGAACTCAATTGCTCGCTTAGGTGACAATCCTAAAACGGGCTCAAATATGTCGGAAAATTCACGAACAACGTGAATAAGAGTAACGACATCTTCCTCATCATCATTATCGTATCACGAGGATTTAAAGAATATAAAGATGCAGTCAAAGAAGAATCCGAATCTTTAAGAATAATAGAAATCTGCTTTACAGATTGCGGGTGTCGGAGATAAATAGTCCGCTCGGGACATAGGATGTGAGCTTCATAACGGTTAAGCCAATCCATTCCCAAAATCATTCCAAAGCCTAAATAATGCATGACATGCAAATCGGCTAGGAAGGAAAAATCGCATAAAATAATCTCCACATCTTTACAAAGCAAACTAAGAGTTGCGGATCCACCAACCGGATTCACAATTCTTAAAGAAGTCATTAAAGCAACAACACCTAAAGAAAAGGTATCGACAAGTTCCTTTGATATAAAAGAGTGGGATGCACCCATATCAAAGAGAACTCGAATAGGTTGATCACGAAATATAATAATACCATCAAGGATAGAATGAGATATACCTTGACCACGAGATGTGTTGCCAGGGGCTTGAGCAACATTTAACTTTCCTTCCTTCTTGCCTTCACGTTTGAGGCATTGATGTATGTAATGATCCGGGATCTTACAATAGCGACAAGATTGGGGCTTAGTGCACTTATTCGCAAAATGATCCCCAGATCCACAGTTGAAGCATCTCGCACCACTAGGAGAAGGAGACTTTACCGCAGGGGTTGCTTGCTTACCCTTTTTGTTGGGATAAGGGCCTTTGAATTTACTGGGCCTCTTTTTGTTGTTGAAGTTGGGTTTGGAAGCTACTACTTCAACATCACTTTCTTTATCAGCCTCTTCCAAACGAAGAGCGATATCTATAAGTTGGTCGAAAGGAACTTCTAACTTTAGAAGTAATGGCTTCTTGAGGCTTTTGTTTAAGCCATAAACGAACCTCTGGTTCTTCTTCAATGGGGTGTTGATGTATTCAACCCCCTATTTGGAAAGCGACTCAAAGGTTGCGACGTAATCAGTCACAGAGGACTCACCTTGAACAAGGTCTATTAAGCGTCGAGCCAAAGTTACCTTCTCTGCTTCTGATACAAATTTTAACTCGAAGCGTGTCCGGAATTGCTCCCAGGTGAGATCCGCTTCATTAACCTCAGAAATAAGAAGTTCGTACCAGTTCAATGCTCTCTCTTAGAGCATACTGGAAGCCACCTGAACACGATGAAGATCGACGAGATTCATGCGAATGAAGATTCGATCGCAGGTCCTCAACCAAGCCCGGACCTCGATGATAGTTTCAGAACCTTTAAATGGCTTCCCACCCAGGTTGGTGTAATCATTGCACAAACGTGGAAACCCAGATTTAGGGTGAGTAGGTTCCGGATTAGAACCAGCTGCTTGAGCATTCGTGACAAGGTCAAGAAGTTGCTGGGTTGTCATAAAAACTCCATCTTGGGGTGGAGCACTAGATGGTCCAGCTCTGGGACGACTAGGTCTAACCATTTCTCTTCCTTAAGAAAGAAAGAAGAAGATTATTCACTAATGAATATCAAGCAATCTTGTTAGATAAAACAAGGAATCATAAAGGATATAGGATGAATCGGTACGACGACTCGAATTAATCCTAAGACATAACTCCTAAGGTGGACTTAGGACGGTGATCCTTGTTAAATTATTCTATATTGTTCCGAAGTTTGGCTATGATACCTAGCTGTGACGCCCCACCTCTATACCCACGCTAGCCAAGAACACTACGGAGCAATGTTGTCAACTAGCGCGGAGAATAAGGCTGTTGAGGAGCGACCATCCGTGCAATTGCTTTGTGCGAGCACCGCTATGCCGGATTGTATAACGCATTTGATTTTGGGAGGAAGTCCGACACACCGATACAAACTCAAAGCTACTACATAGTTGCAATAATAATCTTCGAAAACAAACATAGAAATAAGCATAACACAAATCAGACACAGACATCCATATCACAAAGGCGGAAGAAGATATGAATATATAACTAACACATGAAAGTGTACATCAGAGTAGTGGTCAAAAAGATCCACAATAATACAAAAGAATAGCAACACGTGCTATACAAAAGAATACAACTATGAGTCTATATCTCAAGTGTATACAACAAAAACTGCTAATCTAAATAGTTAGCCAACAGTCAGAGTAGCAAATCCCGGGAAGAAGTCAAGCAGAAGCACCTGTAATATCTCAGTCTGACCCGAGTATTATTTAAGAAAATAATAAATGGATCAGTCTAGCTATAAATATCAGATGACATGGTATAAAATAAAAGATATGGCATAAACATAAAATATCCATACTGACATACTACATAAGTATGCAAATGATGATCAACAGAAGATCAATCAATAAGAGATAAATCAATATCACAAGAATCTTCTCAAAGATCCAAAGAGGGCATCATACCCTCAACTTGTACTCATAACAAGTCAATGACATAAATTCCAGAAATCAACACAAGAAATCCAGAAATCACAGAAAAAGGGAAAGAGGCCTATCACATGATGGTCCGAAGACCATGGGGAGCTACCCCATATGGGTGAGCCGGAATCACCCAGATGAGGTCTAGGCTAACCATAAAGCAAAAAGGTATGTGTGAGTGGAATCACACAAATGGTGTCTAGCCTAACCTCGCAACAAAAAGGTATGTGTGAGTGGAATCACACAAATGGTGTCTAGACTAACCTTGCAGACAAAGAGATATGTGTGAGTCGGAATCACACCAATGAGGCCTAGTCTAACCTTGCAAACAAAGAGACATCGCACAATTGCTAGTCTAAATCATAAGATGATCGTCATGATCAACGAGAAGTGTCAATTACACTAAGCTAGTAAATATAAAAGCTTAGCCTCGTGTCCCATAACCACCTGCTTAACTTAAATATTTATGAACAAACTGTAAATCTTCACTAGAAAATTGTCACAAGAGGTTCAATCGAACAAGTCCAAGAATTAACCGACGAAGTGAACGCAAGCGTTTCATACCACTTGTTTTACTAAGTCGTTTAATTAAATTTCTCATCCGAGTGAGGTAAAGGTTTGTATATACTAATAGATCGGAAAATGGTTTTATAAACAAGTTTGGTAATAAAATAGTGTTGAAGATTGCTTTGAAGAAAGAGTTTTGATATTTACTACTAGTATTGAAACCTTTATATTTTTAAAGTGACAAACCATCGAAATGATTGTAGAAACAATCAATCATCAAAATTCACATTCAAAGACGTGAATAAAATCCAAAGAAATCAATACCGAATCCATCAAAATGGATATTCCCAAAAATCACGAAGAAAATGTCATCAAAATCGATAATAAATGATAACAACAAAAGGGAATCAACACGAATTGATTAAAGTTGGAAATTCAAACAAAATAAGTAATATAGGGAAAAGACTGTAGATTCAGACGTCTGAAATCAAGGGTTCAGACGTCTGAATCTGAAAAATAAAATATTTTCCAAAACAGAATTCAGACGTCTAAATCCTTGATTTCAGACGTCTGAAATAGGCACTTTTTAGCCTATTTCCTTTCTGGTTCCAAACGAACCAATTCAGACGTCTGAATTATAGATTCAGACGTCTGAATCTGGGAATAAAAATCTTCCCATAATAATATTCAGACGTCTGAATCTAACGTTTCAGACGTCTGAAACTGGAGTTCAGGGCATTCCTTGAACCTAGACCAAAAATGGCCGAAATAAATACCGGAAGCGATCGGAAGAGCAAAGACAACTAAGGATTTACGCCAAGCGACAACCCAGCCTTAAAGGCTCTTCGATACGCTCAAATATCAATTTCCAAATATCCATAATAGGATTTTCGTAGATTTTGATTTCAAAACACCAAAAATTGGAATATACACCAAATCAATCCAAACCAAAAATCAACTGCACAAGAATAAGTGTTAGGAATTCATACCTAACAATCGAAGATAATTATAGACAAAGATGTGAGATAAAAATCTCACCTTTGAACCCAAACAAATGAAGAAGAAGCTTGAAAGCAAAGGGAGAATCAACCACTCTTCAACACAACTCAAGCGAGCTTGAATCTATGCTAAAAAAGAAGAACATTCCCAAAGTTAGGTTTAGGAATTTCTGAAATTCAAGAGAGAAGGAGTTGGAGAAGATGAAGAGAAGGCTTACCAATGGGTTCTTCTATTAGTTTGGAGCTAGAGTTTGATTTGCAAAAGAATACTAGGGCTTGAGTTTCAATTTCCCATTCCACTCTCCATTGTTATAAAAGCTTGAGTATTAGGAAAATAGAAAGGAAATAAATGAAGAGGAGAGGGTTGGGACTAAATACATAAGTGGAGTTATTGGGCTCAGCCCAAACCAAAGCCC
The DNA here is from genome assembly GCA_030765085.1 of Allium cepa. Classification (NCBI taxonomy): domain Eukaryota; kingdom Viridiplantae; phylum Streptophyta; class Magnoliopsida; order Asparagales; family Amaryllidaceae; genus Allium; species Allium cepa. The sequence continues at coordinate 756,624,240 of CM060937.1, read as the reverse complement.
TAAGTAAAAAGTGGCAAAATTCTTCTAACTCCAAACATATCAAAGTTTATACTCAAAAGATCGCAAACGGCGTTTTGAACTCAATGGAAGTGGACCCGAGTCCTAATTCGACCGTATGCAAAAAGTAGCTTTTCGGACTAAATTCCGAGCATCGATAAAATATTTAAATAAAATATTTAAATAAAAAATCGACAAATATGTGGGTTGTTACAGACTCCCCTCCTTAAAGAATATGCGTAGCTGTAGCCAGAGTTTGGGGAGGTCTGACCCTTGGGGAATCGCTTGCGAGCACTGTAGTAGGACGAGGGTCACGAGCAGGTGGCGTTTGATAGGATGGGATGAGGATTCTTCCGAGCGTGGCCATTGACTCGCAGCCACGGTAGCACCTTCGAGCTCGGAGGGGAAATCTTTGATGGAGGTTAAGCTTTGCGATCTGGTGAATGAGTAGGATCGCTCGAACTCGAGCTTGGCGAGTGAGGGTTTTTGGACTGCAAGGTATTCTCGGTTGTTTATTTTATTTTCAACTAAACTTAATCAATAAAGATATACGGAATCAGAAATAGTGTTGCAGTAAGTATACATAAGATTTTGAAATGTAAAGTTAGATTTTTTTTTATATACAAGCAGTTTGAAAGAAAAAAATAGATACACACCTACATAGTTAATTTAAATATAAGCAGGGAAACGTATATATGTTATTTTAAATTTACTAGTATATTAAAGAAAGAAATGAATGATGTATTATGGAAACTAATCTGTTTAATTAATCTATTTAAATAGTTTTATCAGTAAAAATCTATTTATTTTAAGGAAACCTGTTTAAAAATCAATTTATTCATTATAAAACCAAATGATTTTTCAAACTAAATTATTAGTCAATTGAATTCATTGAATGATAAATTACTTAGAGATTATTTCAGATGTTAATGAATTATGTAATGTGTACAAGGTCTAATACTGTGAAGAGAACGAGTCAGGATTGGATTGGATTGCAAAAAAATCAAAGGTGAGTAAATCTCACTCTGTTGTTTTCTATTTAAATTTAAATGGTTAAATTAAATATTTGGTTGAATGATTGAATTGATTTGATATGCACTGTGAATTGATGATCTGGTGATTGTGATTTTGGATGGTTCTCGAGTTAATTGTTACTTAACTCGAAGTATTGGGAATTTTAAGTTGTTTTAAACTTAAAACATAAATAAGAAAATGTTTCGGTTTTAAAAGTTACTAAAGGATTAATGATTTGTGATACATTAAATTAGTAGCGTAATTAAAATGAATAATTAATTAATCTAATTAATTAATGATTCGGGATTATTTAACTTAGTAATTAAAGGGTTGAATAAATAATAAATTAAGTTGTAAGTTAATTAACTAAGTATAAGTAATTCAGAATAATCATTTGATGGTGTGATAAATAATTATTTAATGTAATTAATAAAATATAATTACTTTGTGGAATTAATCAAGAGATTAATTAAGATAGTTAAGTAAGGAGTAATTAATTTATGAATAAAGTAAAATGAAAGATTGTTAATTACCGTTTGGGATTAATCGAAAATGATTAATACTGTTGTTTCATTAATATAATTAAATTTGATTAGGATAAATAAAAATATAATTGAAAATCCTTAATTTATATAATTAATGATGTAATCAAAGATTGATTAATTAAGATTGATTAATCTATAATAAGTGACTTATGAAGTTAATTAATACAAGTAATTAAGGATTAATGTAATTAAAATAGTTAATTAATTCATGAAGTAATTAAGATTACTTATTGATTTTGGTTAAGAATAATTAATATCGTGAAGTTAATTAAAGATAATTACTTGAATGCAATTGAAAGATAATTAATCCAGGGTGATTAATTAAGATGAATAATGATGGGTTGACCAATTAATTGATTTGGAATTAATTAAGGTTAAATGAAGGAATCTAAGTGATTGAGGTTCGAAATTCAATTTGAATCAATTGAATTGATTTGTATGTGATTAAGCTTTGCTTATGGATGATGGAATGGTATTGGATGTTTTGAAATGAGTTGATATCTCTGATATGAAATGTGGTGTAGTTCATTTGAATAACTTGGGTTAGGATAACATGAGTTTCGAAGAGACCGGGGTCGGGTATTAGGAAATACCCGAAACCACTTCGGATTAAAAATAAATTGATGTGTGAAATCAATAGGCTGCAATAAAATGATTTAAGTGAATTGGATTATTTTATCTAAGTTTGGTACTTAGAAATTGATATGTGAAATAAGTGTTGTCTATAGCAAATTGTGAATTGGATAAATTGACATATGTTACCCCGGGTTTATATAAGTTGATTACTCTCGTATTCCATGTTAGTTGGGCTTACTCACGCTGGTTTCCAGCCTGACCCGGGTGTTACTTTGGTGTAATGCTCGGGTCAGACCGAGTATTACAGATTTTCAGGTAAGTACGTTCTAGAGCTCAGGAGGCAAGCTGGATGGCAATAGCGTATAGAGTATTTCCGCTGTGTTTATATTATCGTTAATCCGAGACATAATAATTGTATATATTCAGTGACTGTATATATGTGAAATCTGATGTATATTAAATGTAATCGATCGATATAGTATTCTTTTGTAAACTGTTTTATTTATTATTGTATTTTATCCGCTGCGAATGTGAGTTGTTGATGTTTTTGTTCTTCTTCTTCTTCTTTTATCTCTTTCTTCTTTTTCATAAGTATCTGGAATTTTCGGTAAGGAAATTTCGGGTCGTTAAACAGTTGGTATCAGAGCCAGGTTAAGCGAGAACCTTGGCTTTGGTGGGGATTACTCATTGAATAGAGTCTGTAGTACTCTAGGATGAGTTGTGTATATATATATGAGAGCGTACTTGTTATTTTCTTATATAGAGATTTTAAATGATTTTACATATAAAAATATATTTTGATATACAAAGCAATATTTCCTTCTAATAAATATTAAGGTGATCGATTGTTAAATTATTGGAATTAAATTAGGAAGTAATATAATACAACAAAACTGAAATCGTGAATTGGAATTAAATTAGAAAATGCAACCGAATTAAAATTAAATTAATTTGAAATAAAATTATAGAATTTGAGCTCAGAAAATTAAATTTGTTTAAAAACTTCAAATGAACAAAGTTAATTTAGTTTAAAAGTTAACCAACCTTTGAGAATTTAACTCGAATTTATATAATTCAAGATGGTTTAAAATTGTGATTGGGATTGAATTAGTTCAAATTGAATTTGATTTGAACTAATTGGATTTAAGATTGAAGATGTATAAGTTTAAAATATTGAATTGAAAATTTGGATTGGATTAAATTGAATTGATTTGAAATTGAAGCGGGTTCAATTGATATTAGTCCAAATTGATTGGAGTAATTTGAAATTATAATTTAAGTTGAACAGGATTAAAATCAAATGGAATTTGATTTGAAGTTGGAAAGAAATTGAGACTTAATTCAACTTGAAGTGGGAATGAATCAGTCCAATGGAAATTGGAGTTATTTAAATTGGAATTGGGTCAATTTAAAATGGAAGTGGAGATTTAAATTGAATTGATGAGAATGGAGATTGGGAATTGAACAGTTTGGATCTGAATTATTTTTTTCAAATAAAATATTTTAATATAAAAAGTTTTAAATCTATTTTCCTATCTATTTACTATACAACTTTCTTTTTAAAACCCAAACTACTTATACTTGTTTTGCAACTACCTTTGGAACTATTTAACTCTTTTACAACTGTTTTATAAACTAATTATTATCTTTCAACTAATTTAAAAATTAATTACTATTTTACAACTATTTTGCGATTATCAAAAATTTGTGAAACTATTTAACTATTTTTCAACTATTTTACAATTACGTAACTATTTTACAGCTATTTTGCAAACTAATAATTATTTTTCAAATGCTGATTTATTTTTAAAATTTACAAGCTATTTTCTAAATATAAACTGGTCGGAGTTCAAACTGTTATTGATTAAATACTCAATTGAGATAAGGATTGAAGACATGATCCAAATGAGAATTATGGCAATTGTAAATAAGTGAATGGGAATTAAAGAAAATGTGAATAGAAAGAGAAATTGATTTGGCTAATAATCAATGAAGATAATTATGTAGGATGTACGTGTATTATTCTATTCGCATAGTGATTTGATCCATATTCGAGCACAGAATCTCGAGATAGTTATATCGATCCGAGTGGGATTTTTCACTCGATTTTCGACGGCGAACCTGGATATGGATTGTTGATTGGTTCTAGATGTTCTCTATCATAGTTATGGCTATGCAAGGAGAATGACGGTTTCTGATCAAGAAACCAGATCTATGTCCGCACTAGGAAGTCGGGTGGACGATACTAGTTCGGAAGTGAAATTGTGTGATCGAGTGAGCGATCAGATTTGTATAGCGTACGGATGATAAGTGTGCATTTTACAGTTTTGAATGAAATTGATATTGGAAAGAGTAATCAAATTTGAGCATTTGATTTTGAGTAAACAAAGTTATATATCTTTGTAATATAAGATAAATTTTCCCTTGTTGAATCTATTGCTGGAAGAAAAGGGGTTTTTGAAAGGGTTTGAAGTATAAAAGGAATTTTATACGAGTTTAAAATGATCCAAAGTTTTAAAAAAATTATATATATCTGAATATATATAAAGGATCTTATGAGGATTTTGGAAAAAGGTTTTGGGAACCTTTGGATTTGGAAAGGCTTTTGATTTTTGGGTAAAATCAATATTGAAATTTGGAAAGCCTAGTTTGAGAATTATCGATTTTGGAATAATCGATTTTGTGTAAAGGAGCTTGGTATGAGATCATACTAGGTGTATGATTGAAAGATACTATATGTATAGTATAAAGTGTTTTGATGATGGCTCCGGGGAAAAAGGCGCTCCCTTGAAATAAACTTCTCAGGAGTGCCACCGGGTGGTGCTGCATTAAGCCCCAAGGGGGGTTCTAAAGTTGATCCTGTAAGGAGTCCGGACAAAATTAGTTCCTGAGGATTATGAGTTGAATATACCATAGAGAAAGTCGTGTGTGCCGCTGAGAGCCAACAGTTACATGGACTTTTGCTGCGATGACAACGTAACCCAGGATGTAACTGCGACCTATGGTAACATAGCGAAAGTCGTGTGTGCCGCTGAGAGCCAACAGTTACATGGATTTTTGCTGCGATGGCAGCGTAACCCAGGATGTAATTGCGACCTATGGTAACATAGCGAAAGTCATGTGTGCCGCTGAGAGCCAATAGTCTGTGTTTGATTTTATATCGCTAGACTGCGACCTACGTAGAAGTGGAGAAGTTTCATTTTGACAGCGAAAATCAGAGGCCGCGGAGAGCCTACAGTTACATGGACTTTTGCTGCGATGGCAATGTAACCCTAGAATGTAACTGTAATCTGTTGTGGGTTCCGTGGCGTAATCGAGAGGCCGCGGAGAGCCTATAGTTACATGGACTTTTGCTGCGACGGCAACGTAACCCTGGAATGTAACTGCGACCATGGATGGGGGTGATGATTTCCAGAGCATTCTCACCAAAGATATTTCCTCTATTTTCAAAAAATTGTTTTCGATATTTTCAATAAAAAAAAAATATTTTTCAAGTATTTTCACTGGATGTTGAAAACAGGTTTACCAAGTACTTATAGATTTTCTGTCCTACGCCTGATCAACGTATGACTGAATTTCTGTGAGAACAAGGATGGACTGGTTGAGGATCGAGTTATAAGAAGCATTTTTATAAAGAGCTATTTTAATAGTATTATCTGAATTAAAAAGTATTTCTAAAATTTTAAAGTCAAAGTGTTAGAATTTTGAAAATGAAAGAAAATCCAAACTGGAATTATAAAACAAAATCGATCTCAGGAAAAATTTAATGAAGTGATTTTTGTAAATAAAATTAGAGGTAAGTTAATCAACTAAATAAATTATTTGATAGAATGTATTAATAAAATTTAACTCGGCTAAATAAGATGGATTGTATGTTAATAACGGAGTTTGGAAATGAATTCGAATTATAAATAGAATTCGACTAGATTTGATAATGAATTGAATATGTGGAGATGTTGCAAAAATAAAAATAAAATAGAGTTGGATTGAAATAGTGATGGTTTAAAATTACAAATAAAATTCAAGTGTGTCGAATGAAATGAAAGTGAATTATAATAGAAATGGTTTGAGTTGCAAACAAAACCCAGGTGAGTAGAGATAAATTGAGAATAGCTTTGTATTAATAAATAAATTCGAAAATGAGTTAAGTGAATTAAAAATATAAAATGGGGTGAATAAATAGGTTAATTAAATTAAATAATAAATGGATGAAGTCTGATTGAATAGAAATTAAATCGAAGTTTTAATTGGAATTGGATTATCAGAATGAACTTGAGTTTGAGGCATATTAATTTGAAGTAAGATTACTTAAGTCAACAAAAGCTTGGTTTCGAGAATAATGGAAGACCGTTAAATGAAATTCTGGGTTAAACTAAATTTGAAATGGTTATTAATTTATAAGTATTGAATGTGCCAAGCTTAATACATTGTTTTGAATGGAACAATTGCGGAAATGAAATGAAATGCAATGAATAGTTGGCGAATAAATTAGAAATAAAACGGAATTAGATACAGAATGTGTTGAAATTAATTTGAAGTGGTTATAGACTGAAATGAATACTCTATTAAACGAATACTGTCAAATTTGCATGGAATGAATTGTCGTTTGACGTAAATGAAAGTAATTAAAATCTATGGGTTGAGAGAAGTTAAATAACTTGATTTTGGAGTCAATTGAATGGAATATGAGCTTGTTTGGATTAAAAATAAATTGAATGTAAGCACTTGAGTTATAAACTATTATAATTGAATGAAATGGCATATGAATTGGATGAAAGCAATTGAATTAGCTTTAAAGGTTATATAAATCGCTTATGGGAAGCGTTTGATACTTGTTGTTTTTGTAATACTTGTGTTTAGCTATTGAAAGTAAGTGAAATGCTAATAAATTTTCTACATATAGCACTTACATATTTAAATTGAGTAAGTATAGGTACCTGAAGGCTGTTTGGCTGGATTCGGATGCACTAATTGCTAAAATAAATAAGCCGATTGCTTAAAATGCTAAATAAAGGTACGCCTACGCGATAAAAATAGGAAATATGAACTGTTTTTTCTTTTTCCGACCATATGGGTCGATGTGTATATGTTTATATCTCTTGTCAAATTGCAAAAGCTCTTTCGTACAAAGGAGACTCTACCAAAAAATTTTGAGAATTTTGGGAGTTAGAAAATTTTCGGAAATTTTTGAGAAAATTTTCGTTAGCGACAAAACGATTACAAATTGAAAATTAAAATAAATTAGTAGATGAAAGTAATATGAATCAGTTATAAATGGAAGATAAAATTTAATATTCAAAATTGAAAATAAATTGAATTCATATGAAAAAGTAGAAAACTAATTTGCATAGAAGTAGATGTGAAAACTTCTGTAAGAAAATGTATAAAATGATTTGAAAATTACGATTGAATATTGTTGCTAAGTAAGATATGCAGGTATTAAAGGGGACAGGAAAATTGATTGTGATTCCAAAGATAAATTTGAATTGCCCAACTAAAAGGTATGTGTTTAAATATCTGTATGATTTTGGATTGGGTTTTTGATCTAGCTACTTGGCTTTTGTTTTCTTTTGGAATTTGGGAGCCCGTAGAGGTCTTTTGTAGTTGTACCGAGCTAGCCGCGCAAAGGAGACGCTGGCAAAAATTTTCGAAAATTTAAGGAGTTAGAAATTTTTTGATAATTCAAAATTTGGCTTTAAATTAGAATTTAAATGATTGAGAAAAGGGTATTGTTTGAAAACTATAGAAGGTTTTTGGGAAGTTGGTTGAGGTGAGCGTGGGTCTTTAATAAAAGATAGCTGGTAGGATATTGAACTGTTGGTTTTGGGGGAAAAGTAAACGGATATTGGACCATTCCTCCTAATTAGTAATTTCGGGGACGAAATTCTTTTAAGGGGGGAGGAATGTGACGACCCGGAAATTTTAACGATTTAAATTGAAATAATTAATTGATTTTAAATATTTGAAAAGTTAAGTTTAACTTGAATTTCAAATATCAATATTTACTTGATAATTAAATTACTGAATTATATAATTTGAAATTGGGTAAAATATTGAATATGGAATCTTAAACCTGTTAAAAATAATTTGAAGGCTTATAAAATTTATAATGATGATACTGAAGATAATAGATTGGTTGAAATTTGATTTAAAGGTTATTTTTTCAATTTTGATAATATATCGTTTAAATCGATTTAGTTTAAAATTGATCGTTTATTTCCGTAACTCGTACATATGATCGAGTTAGCCTCCGAAACACGTTCCATTGTGTTCGGGATATGGTAAAATCTTATAAACGCTTGTCGGCATGTCTGATTCGGGGTTCGGGATTTCGAGTTATGCTTAACGAGATATTTTGGAAATTTAATAATTTTAAAAATATAAATGTCAATCAGCCACCCAATTCTATACCTATGTAAGCATAGCCGACCTAACCTTTCCCTTCGTTCAAATCAATGTCCCTCCTTTCCTTCAAATCTCGTCTCTTTCTTCTTTTTCCTTCTGATGGAAGTCACGAGAGAGAAAAAAAATCTATATACCAAATCTCGTTTCAGAATTAAACCCGAATTCACGAAATCAAGTTCAAAAATGGCAGCAAGTCAAAAAAAGAGATCAACTCGTTCATAAATTAAAATACCCAAAAAAGGAAACGAAGGGATTCGAAATCATTCGAATCGAGTTACCGAACCAACTGCCCTTCTTTCTTCAGAGAAATCGCGTTTTCTCAGATCGAACAAGCCGACGTTCGATCAAGCAAGCGTAAGAAGATAGGGTGACATTGTGGGATGCCATCATTTGTGGGTTGTTTGGTACCGCAACAGGTGAAGCCACGCACTTGCGAAGAGAAAAGAGTATTGTCGACGAGTCAAGGAGCGAGGTTGTGGGACTCGTGGTGATTCTGGAATGAAGGCGACGGCAAGGCATAACTGTAGCCAGAGTTTAGGGAGGTCCGACCCTTGGGAAATTGCTTGCGAGCACTGTAGTTGGACGAGGGTCACGAGCAGGTGGCGTTTGATAGGATGGGATGAGGTTTCTTTCGAGCGTGGCCATTGACTCGTGGCCACGGTAGCACCTTCGAGCTCGGAGGGGAAATCTTGGATGGAGGTTAAGCTTTGCGATCTGGTGAATGAGTAGGATCGCTCGGACTCGAGCTTGGCGAGTGAGGGTTTTTGGACTGCAAGGTATTCTCGGTTGTTTATTTTATTTTCAACTACTATAAAGATATACGGAATCAGAAATAGTGTTGTAGTAAGTATACATAAGATTTTGAAATGTAAAGTTAATTTTTTTTTATACAAGCAGTTTGAAAGAAAAAAAAAAGATACACACCTACATAGTTAATTTAAATATAGGTAGGGAAACGTATATATGCTATTTTAAATTTACTAGTATATTAAAGAAAGAAATGAATGATGTATTATGGAAACTAATTTGTTTAATTAATCTATTTAAATAGTTTTATCAGTAAAAATCTATTTATTTTAAGGAAACCTGTTTAAAAATCAATTTATTGGTTATAAAACCAAATGATTTTTCAAACTAAATTATTGGTAAATTGAATTCATTGAATGATAAATTACTTAGAGATTATTTCAGATGTTAATAAATTATGTAATGTGTACAAGGTCTAATACTGTGAAGAGAACAAGTCAGGATTGGATTGGATTGCAAAAAAAAAAATCAAAGGTGAGTAAATCTCACTCTGTTGGATTTCTATTTAAATTTAAATGGTTAAATTTAAATATTTGGTTGAATGATTGAATTGATTTGATATGCACTGTGAATTGATGATCTGGTGATTGTGATTTTGGATGGTTCTCAAGTTAATTGTTGCTTAACTCGAAGTATTGGGAATTTTAAGTTGTTTTAAACTTAAAACATAAATAAGAAAATGTTTCCGTTTTAAAAGTTACTAAAGGATTAATGATTTGTGATACATTAAATTAGTAGGGTAATTAAAATGAATAATTAATTAATCCAATTAATTAATGATTTGGGATTATTTAACTTAGTAATTAAAGGGTTGAATAAACAATAAATTAAGTTGTAAGTTAATTAACTAAGTATAAGTAATTCAGAATAATCATTTAATGGTGTGATAAATAATTATTTAATGTAATTAATAAAACATAATTACTTTATGAAATTAATCAAGAGATTAATTAAGATAGTTAAGTAAGGAGTAATTAATTTACGAATAAAGTAAAATGAAAGATAGTTAATTACCGTTTAGGATTAATCGAAAATGATTAATACTGTGGTTTCATTAATATAATTAAATTTGATTAGGATAAATAAAAATATAATTGAAAATCCTTAATTTATACAATTAATGATTTAATCAAAGATTGATTAATTAAGATTGATTAATCTATAATAAGTGACTTATGAAGTTAATTAATATAAGTAATTAAGGATTAATGTAATTAAAATAGTTAATTAATTCATGAGGTAATTAAGATTACTTATTGATTTTGGTTAAGAATAATTAATATCGTGAAGTTAATTAAAGATAATTACTTGAATGCAATTGAAAGATAATTAATCCAGGGTGATTAATTAAGATGAATAATGATGGGTTGACCAATTAATTGATTTGGAATTAATTAAGGTTAAATGAAGGAATCTAAGTGATTGAGGTTCGAAATTCAATTTGAATCAATTGAATTGATTTGTATGTGATTAAGCTTTTCTTATGGATGATGGAATGGTATTGGATGTTTTGAAATGAGTTGATATCTTTGATATGAAATGTGGTGTAGTTCATTTGAATAACTTGGGTTAGGATAACATGAGTTTCGAAGAGACCGGGGTCGGGTATTAGGAAATACCCGAAACCACTTCGGATTAAAAATAAATTGATGTGTGAAATCAATAGGCTGGAATAAAATGATTTAAGTGAATTGGATTATTTTATCTAAGTTTGGTACTTAGAAATTGATATGTGAAATAAGTGTTGTCTATAGAAAATTGTGAATTGGATAAATTGACATATGTTACCCCAGGTTTATATAAGTTGATTGCTTTGGTATTCCATGTTAGTTGGGCTTACTCACGCTGGTTTCCAGCCTGACCCGGGTGTTACTTTGGTGTAATGCTCGGGTCAGACCGAGTATTACAGATTTTCAGGTAAGTACGTTCTAGAGCTTAGGAGGCGAGCTGGATGGCAATAGCGTATAAAGTATTTCTTCTATATTTATATTATTGTTAATCCGAGACATAATAATTGTATATATTCAGTGACTGTATATGTGTGAAACTCTGATGTATATTAAATGTAATCGATCGATATAGTATTCTTTTGTAAACTGTTTTATTTATTATTATATTTTATCCGCTGCAAATGTGAGTTGTTGATGTTTATGTTCTTCTTCTTCTTCTTCTATCTCTTTCTTCTTTTTCATAACTATCTGGAATTTTCGGTAAGAAAATTTCGGGTCGTTACATAATTAAACGCTGCAAATTCATTTAGCAACATTTTAGAAACAAAGTCTACAGCATGACTTCAAGATGTTAGAAATACAATAGCAGTTTTGGAACGCTGCAAAGATAAATTATGCAACTTTTCTGAAACGTTGCGGTATATCAACGTTTTTGCTATATTTTACAACTATTGCAGCAGGCTCAATTTATAAAACACTAATAGATATAATTTGATATTATATATAGTTATAAAGATTAAACATAATCGAAGGCATAATCAAAGCTACATCAATTTCATACACCATAAAATTTAGTCATATATAACATTTCATGAATAATGTTTTAAGTACAAATGTTAACGACGTAGAATCATGCAAAAAGAGCTTGCTAAAGGAGAAAATATAAATCGTGCAAAGTCCAATCTTGTCTCCTTCAAAAGTCCAATATGCCTATAAGAAAATGAAAATGCAATTAGAGATTAGCGGTAGAAGAGAAACAAATGTTCCCATATAGCTAGACTATTTGCTTTAATAGCGTGCAGCTTAATATTACATGCTAGGCAAAACTGAGAAGTATCTTAAGAGCTTTGATGTTATAAAAAGTAACATCGATTACTTGGACAACATTTATGGAAAATAATTGAGAGCTTATTGTACATTCTGGCCCACTGGTTCTTCCCAAGACCCACTAACTTAGTGGCATTCTCAAATGAAAAAGAAAACTTCACTAATGGATGATATCAACTTTCTTTAAGCCGGTACATTTCCCTCCAACTTTTGTTGTTAATTAAAAATTTTTAACAGTCATGAACGTATGGAATAGCTAGGAAAATTTAGATGTACGGTGAATTAGCGTAAAGCAAAAATTTGCTGAAGCTATAGTTCCCAACTAGAAAATGCTTTTGTGTTATGCTCAATAAAAATGCATATCTGGTGAGTATATTGAATTCTTGTAGCTACGAAATAATAAATATAATATGATGCCAACTTCTAAAACATCATACCTGCCTAAGATCATTATTCTTATAATATTTACCTGCCCAAGATCATTATTCTTATAATATTTTGGCATGCAAAAATTACGATATTCATGTGTCTTAGTATTTGTGTGCTTGAATACATTAAATTATTGATTAATCTTACAGTTCATAGTCATAATCTTGATCATCATTGTCATTCGCTTCTTTGTTGATGAAACCTTTCTTCTCTTGCGTTGTCTTCTATTTATTTGCTCTATCTTTCCATTCTATGTTGCTCTTTGTTTCCCTCTCACTTTCCAATTCTTTACCCATAACTGTACAACACTTGTATATGAACGCAAATGTATATGGAAGCAAATTATATCTCATATCAATTTGACAAAACCTACCACTTCCAGTAAAGGATGAGAATGCCGCCCCATTGGTCAGCTTCCATTATTGTATCCGTTCCCCGTATTCCTATAATAAATTATAATTTTTAACCAATGATGATGACGATATAAGAGAAATATAAAATCAAGATGATATGATCAAAGTTTACCGATTTGCCGGTCAGCTTGAGATTTATCTACCATTGCTGTCTTCGTCTTAGTTTGAAATTCATCTTTTGAATCTTCCAAATCACCTGCGTCCTCGTCATCTCCCTCTACTCTAGGACAGCCTAATCAGTATGATTTCTTCATTTCAGTCTCATAATTTTTGGTCTTACTAAAAAAAAGTTGAAATCTTATGTATGTACATCAAGTATATCTGACACACAATATCACTGTCAAGTTTCACAATAAAACTTGTATTTTTATTAACCCATCAAATGAACATTATCCTTCAAGCCAATTCAGGCGAGAGTGAACATTATATCAAAAAATCCAGGTTTATCAAAATATTTTTTCCACTATTAAATCTAGGGCGCTATGTTGAAAAAACGCATGATAATAGTTCAACTCTAGTCAACAATGTAAAATCACTTTAAACAAACAACAGGCAAAGGACATTATTTCAATATGATCAAAAATGAAAAACATATCCATAAGTATCACGATTTCGTTATCATTTATGTCGAAAATATAAACTTAGCTAGCATATCACCTCTTCATTCCATAAATCGTAGCACGGCCGAGGTGATGGTACCCAGCCTGCATTGATCCAAAAAACAATCACATTTGTGAAATCTTCGATACAATTGCTTTTGTATCGGCTAGAGTGCTAAATGACTTTTATCACATAAATGGAACTAACCGTTTTATTTAGAAAACCCAATTGGTGACACAATGAATCAGTAAGTTATGAGTAGATATAAAAATGCTTTAGGTGTCTTGGCATTTTCTATTTTTATGGAAAAGACCAAGGTCTTAAGCATTATTGGTAGTTATATTCACTTTAATAATTGCATGTGTTGTTGTACTAGGAGTAGTAATAAACAAAGCTCTTATTATTTATATCAATAGATCAAAGTATTGAACCAAGTTTTATGGCATCCATTTAGTCGACAATTTGCAAATTATCAATCCACGTCCTACTAATTCTAATTGACACTGTTGTCTATGTCTTTTAAATCCTTAAGCTACTATTTGATTCCCACAAGCGCTCATGTAATTAGCCTTGGTAATCAAAATCAATGTTTTCATAACAAAAAGGTATAACCTTACTAGAAAAAAGGTTATTCACTTTCTATTTTAATGACTTTTGTAAACAATAGAGGCCTCTTCTCTCTTCAAGGCAAAAAATACATTCCAACATGTTAGGTGTGGCTCGCATTAGTGGTGTGTGGATTGGACTTGGTAAAATCTCATATCGTAAGAAATATAAACTAAGTGCGGTATATGTGTAGGTTTGTAAGACTTTATCATTGTAAATGAGAATGGTAATACGTAACACTGATTATTTCTTTTGTTACAATCAAGTGTTACTAAAACCAAGTCTATGTCCATTGAGCTCCTGAGATAGGGATGCTCGATCGTGATAAGAATTACAAGGGCAATAAAATTTAAAACCATATGGCATTGTTGCAGGATAACAAATATACAACAACGTTGAAGAGTTGAAAGCACGAAATTTTTGCAAATTGCAGTACGGTAACATGTACCGTCATGGACCATACATAATCTTTAGGTTTATATTTAGTAACTGTGTTACTCTGCAAATAAAGCACAAATTTTTTGCATATTGTAGTACAGTAACATGTATCGTCATGGACCGTACATAATTTTTGGGTTTATATTTAGTAATTGTGTTACTATGCAAAATATTATATTTGAACGACTCATAGTTCAATCATTATTCGCTAGATTCCACAAAGGTTAAAATTGGTAAGAGATGAGAGTAAATCAGGATTCTAATAGCAAACAAATTACTTGTAATCTCCTATAAAGTTATGTGAAAACTGTTGAAGAATGAGCCTAATTTATATCCATAATGATTACCATATTACATGATTGTTAACATTTATATTTCAAACTATTACTACTTATCTGATGAAAACATGAAGACTATAAATTCAAATTCTAAGATATAGTTAATATCAGAAAAAACATTAGTGACATGAATGAATTAAACTGTTGCTTACTATTATGATTTAAGAGGCTCTACAAAGGATAAAATTAGATGGTTACTAACCTACAAACTATGACTTATCTGTAGACCAATAGGTGGAAGAGACAACAAAAGAATTTGATGTCAAAATCAAAAAAGAAAAAATGAATGTTACATGCAAATCAAATTAATTTTTACTTTCTCCATGTCTACTTTTTCAGATGTTACTTTAAAACGCCCCCCCCCTCTGTGGTATAACTGGAGGTTTTGACTTATCATCAAGCTCATAGGCTAATGAATCTACAGATTAATGGTCAATCTAGTATTGTGTGTGTACATATTATATAATGTAAAATGAATTTTCAGATTCAAAGACATTAGATTATATGTATACTTGATGATTTTGATCGAATCACTTCAGGAGTAGTCTTTTTTGTGGTTTGACACACATCTCCATTATAATTTCCAATATTCTGTTGATTTTGTTTGCCTATAAATGCAGATCTATAACGATCCTGACTCGACCTTCGGAAATCGGCACCGAATATGCTACCTATATTCAAATGCCGTAGATCCAAACGTCGAACCTGGTTCGCCGGAGCTTATAACACCATTAAGTAAACATCACAACGGAAGAAAATAATAAATATCAATGTACAACATCTGATACAACATCCTGATACAACAGATGATACAAAAGATATCGATATATACATCAGGGATATGATACAATAAAATAGCAGCGGAAAAGAAAATAGCTAACACCAACAACGGAACAAACAATTCTAAGATAGCCTTCAAGGAAGAACTCCAACAGCAGCTCGAACCAACATCACGGTGGACTAAGATAAGCAGTCTCTTCCACATCTAAAGACTGAACTAGCTCCAGATAATCTACTGAAGCTAAATATCTGAAAAACCCAACTCTAGACTGCTCGTGTGGAAAATAATGAGCACCCAGAGTTTAGGAAAAGAACAATAAACTCCAGATCAGTCATGGGACTGGTGTGAGTAACAAAAACAGTTTATCTTTAAAAAACAAACAGCAAAAGAATTTTAAAGTCAATTCGCAATGCTTTTAGAAAATGAAACTAACATAAGACCTCCCGCCACACACACAATGCAAACGTAGAATTAGAGGAGATTTCTTCTTATGATAGTCAAACATGCTTGATACGCGAATTTCTTTGATATTATTACTATAAGTGCAAGGTGCAGAAAAGCATTTCGAAAGTAGAATATAAATCTTAGCCAGCATAGACATTCCGAACTATGCCTACTATAGCTACTATCTAAACAGTGGGGCGCCACCATAAGTAAATGGCAGGTAATACAACTAAAACCGTACAAGACGCGTATTGTTTTGATTGGATTTCCAACAAATGGTCAGGCTAAGGAACTTCCTACTGCCACATGGGATCGCCTCTGGCGGGACGTCATAAGAACCTAACCGGATCTCTGCCAACACAAGGCCGGTTACCTCTGTAACTAGGTAACTACTACTCGAGCATGCCACTCCCCGATCCTTTGGGACCTTTATCCGAGGCGCCTCTAAGCAACAACCACACAGTAAATGAGATTGGAGCAACCACATAGGTTAAATATCAGGGCTCCATACCTAATGCCTCCCTTTACCAGAAGGGAATGACACACCCTAAAGGGCGCGACCCTCATAACCTTTTCGCATCTTTCCTGTTTCGACCATTTCCGGGGTGTGAGGTCTTGATGCAGTCTCTTCCACAAAGCTACGCTTTATACAAAAGCCATGCTCTGATCACAAATGATCATCAACACACAGCAGCACTCAGCATGCCACACTACCAAATTGGGAATATATCACTGATAACCTTTAACTACATAACCTCTGAAGTCGTACGTCTCGGAGAAGGGTGTTAATGCTAAGTGAATAAATTCTCCGCCACCAACACATATGTATTTGAAAGAAATCCACTTTACATCTCAAAGTGTAGCGCCAGACATACAACCATACAAGTCTGTTCCGGGTTCGAATAGAACCGAAGGCACTTCCGAAGAAGCCCTTGCAATCTGGGTATTCACAATCCCGATCGGACTTCCCATCGCTTAGGGAATCTCTATACCTGAGCCATGATGCAGAGAAAATCGACAGGTCATCCTATCGTTCTCGCAAATACCCGGTCTTCACCACCGGTCTTCAAATGCTATCCATAACGACGAATCACATATTCGGAATGGGTTATACGGCACAAAGGTCCTCTTCCGGCTAAATCGAATAGTGAGCGCAACATTTAAAACATATGGATATAGGATTTCAATTAAGTCACAACTTAATGATTCAAAACTTTCTTTCAAATGGTTTAAACCAATTACCATTTCAAATCTTTTAAACAAAAGATTTATTTCACAAAATTCACCCAGTTTCACAAAGATCCATTTATGGATTTCAAAACAATTTCCATTTCAATTGGATTAACTCATTAAATCTTTAAATCAAAGATTTAACTCATAGCTTTCAAAATTCGATTAACTTGTTGAATCTTTAAATCAAAGATTCAACTTATAGCTTTCAAAATCGTTTCCAAAGATTCATTCATAGCCTTTCAAAAACAATTTCAATTCAAGTTGGATTAACTCATTTGGTCTTTGAATCAAAGACTCATTTCATAACTTTCATAACTTGTTGAATCTTTAAATCAAAGATTCAACTTATAGATTTCAAACCGTCTCCATAACTTGGAAAAATCATTTTTTTTAATTTTTAGCTTGAAATCCCTTTTTACACAATTCGGAAGTTCACTTCTTATATGAAAGCTTTTATTATTTGAAAACGAATAGTTTCATTTCAGAAAGATCCAATCTTATTCACACGAGTTAAAGCCTTTGAATTTAAATGAAAATTCCCAAATCAATACCTTTAAAATAGTTTAACCCATATAACTCATTGATAAGTTGAATAGCCTTTCTAAATCCAAATCATAGATTTCAATTTCAAATATTGAATTCAAATTTAAATCAAAATATTTGAATTTCAAAACTCAATCAAGTTATTCAAAATAAATTTCATCTCTGAAATTCCATTTCTAAAGCTTTTCACTTTAAACCCAATTTCATTTCCAAAACATTTGAATTCTAATATTCAAATTTAAAACTATTTCAAAATCTGTGACTTAATCGATTTTCTCGTGAAATCCATATTGGTGTGTGTGTAAATGTGGTCCAGGGTCTAACACAATAGTGCGACATCATTCAATCATCACAGATTAAAATACAGAAATATAGTTGATAAGCGACATAAACCATAATGCTTATCTTTTATTCACAGATCACAGATATATATATCACAGATAAATAAGTCACACAGCTCAAATCAAAACAAAGCATCACATATCAGAGGTATCAAACAATACAATCATCCAATAGAATGCAAACATCCATAAGTAAGATCAGTTTATTGTTTGATTCATTCAAATAAAATTAATTACTTATGAATTTTTAATCCTGGTAAGTTAATATTAATTAATTACAAATCATTTTGATTAATTCTTTCTTTAATCATTAATTAACCATTTATAATTAATTAATCAACCCTTTAATTATAATTCACCAACCTTTAATTATTAAATAACTAGTCTTTAATTATTTAATTCACCATTTATCTTTAATTAATTAATTAATTACCATTTTATTAATTACCCTTAATTAGTTACAAACAATTGATTAACCTTAAGTTGATTTCCGGATTTATTAATATTAATTAATTACAAAACAATTTGATTAATTATCCAATTCCGATTTATTAGTTACAAATCTTTTGATATAAATTAATTTATCAAATGCTTTAATTAAATTAAATTATTCTTAATTAGTCATATGAATTAAATTAACCTCTGAACCAATTACATAATTAATTAACCCCTTGATTAATTATCTTAAGAAATTGAACTTTTAATTACTTATCATAAAGTAATTATCTCATGACAAGAAATCATTAATTACCAATTTAATCTAATGATTTTCTTAAACTAAATTAATTAACTTTAGTAAATTAAAGTATCCAAAATTAATTACAATAAGTGACTGATCGTTAATTACTTTCATTTAATAATTACATTTAAAAAAATATATAATTGATTATCGAAATTAATTAATCTAATTAATTATCAAAATTAATCACATTAATTTAATTACTTAATAATTCCTAGTTAATTATCTTTATTAATAACATTTCTTTAATTTATTTCTTAAGAAATTATCTTAGATTAATTCACTATTAATCATTTCTAATTATAAATTAATCTAATTATTTATTTATAAATTAAATAAATCATTCTTTAATTAAATTATTGGTTAAGTCATTTTTTTACCTTAATTATCTCTAAGATAATTAATTTCTTCATTAATGATTTCATTAACATTTAAATGTATTTTAAACATTACACTTTTGAACTTACAATTTAGTTTTATTTTGAATGTAAGTTTAAATCAATCATTTAAATTCAAAACATTTTAAATTTATACTTTAACCCCTTTTTAAAGTAGTTCAAATAATTAAATTTTTATAAAACATTCTTTAATCCAAACTAGGATACAAAAATAAATTTGGGTCCATCTTTCAAATTCTGGTTTTAAACTTTATATTAAAACCTGGTTTCAAATCTTCAAAATCTGTTTAAATTCAAACAGACAAGTTTAATTAAAAACCTGTAACATTTTCAAATGACCCGAGGGAATCAAATTTTTCTTCGAGTCAAAACCTAAACTACTCCAAGCGAGACACAGACACCACATCGAGGAAAAAAAAATTCTAGTAAACCTTGCCTGCCTCAACCCAAGATCTCAACAGAAATCAAAGTGCACGGTGCACGTGCACATGGTCGCCGACCATCTTCGGTCATCTCCATAACGTTGTGCATGTCGACGAACGTTCCCAAACCGACTTCCAATCATCAGAACCCCAAAACTCACGCGAAATCAAAATTTAGGTTTTAAACTCAAACCTGGAAAACACTAGGACGTCTCCTGACCAAAACCTGTCAACGCGATGTTCTCCGAGCTCCGACCATCGGCCAGTCCACAACTCCGGCCATCGCTTCATCGCCGCCTCCTCCACCATTCCCCCAAACCACGGCGAACTCGGTCGCCTGAGGATGATGCACGATGCGCAAAACTCGGCCTCACCAGAATTAGGTTTAAATATTTCAAATTCTCGCTGCCGACGCCACCGTCATCTTCGCCACCTCCGACCATTTTTCCAGTCACCCTCGTAGCATCCTCCATCTCCTCGAGAAAACCCAAGCCCTACGAACTAGCTGATCACCGGAAATTACCCAGATAACGAATTTTGAATAAATTTAAACTACTCTTGAAGCTCAACTCGAAAAATTATGATTTATGCTTTAAAAATCATGTCTTTGCATGGGAATTCAGTTTAGATACCTGAATTCGAAAATTAAAAGATTCGAATTTTTGATAAATTTGGAGTTGTGCTCAGACAACTTGCTTTCCAGAGATGATTCCAAGTTATGTTAACTTGAATATATTTTTAAAATTTAGTTCAAGGTCAAACAAACATTTTTGGTTTTGATCCCACGCCCAAACATTAAGTAGATTAAGCAGAAATGATTTTTGAAACAAACTTATGTTTTAGAGTTTGAAAACAGAGAATGTTTTCAACAGCCTACACACACTTTTTACTGAGAACTTATACATACATACATACACACACACACACACACACACACACACACACACACACACACACACACACATATATATATATATATATATATATATTCATCATTGATCTAACCTGCAACACATCCATATTGAAAAGAAAGTTACTCAAAGAAAGTTACTCACTTGGCATTTTGAAGGACAGAGGACAAGAAGAACAGAGGACTGTTTGCATTATAAATCTGGAAATTGTTTGTTTCGATTCTCCTCCCAAAATCTTCTTGTCTTTTTATTTTGATGGAGTTGTAGAATGATTTCAGTTTGTAAAAAAAATGCTTCTAAATCTTTGATGAATGAAAATGAACTGGAGGTTACAAATATATAGAAGAAAAGATGGCAGAGGGTAGGAGTTCTCTGGGTACAATTTGCAGGTACACTTTCTTTTTATTAACATGAATAGGTCAGAGATTTTGGGGCTGAGATGACTTTAAAACAATTCGAATTGACTTAAGTTGTGCTAGCATTTAATTGCTTAAGTACTTTATGCTTTATTTTACTTTGTTTATTATCTCACCTTTACCTGCCTACATACCATACAGCCTACAAACATATCTTACTTTACTTTTCTTTTGCTTATTTATATTTTAATATGTTTGTTCGCACTTTATCTTTGACAAAGCTTCTTTGTGGTGGCTGCAGCTATGTTTTGGGTATTCTTTGCATAAATATTTATAAATTGAAGTTTGTTTTGTTTGTGTTTGTATGTTTATATTTTGGTGGCTAAGATGAAAACATTTAATGTTGATGTACTTTGTGTCTACACACTCAACTTATTATCTTTGTACATTAATATACATATATTTTTATAATTCATCATATATATATATTCTTATTTCTATTTCTAAATTAAATGTTTATTTTTAATTTTCAAAGCAAAATTTCCTTTACATTATTTGTAGATCCCAATTCAAATTTAATTCAAATATATTTCTCATATTAAACTTGAAAAATTCAAACAACTTCATAATTTTAAATCAAAAATTAATTTAATTATCAATTTAAAATAATTTAAAACTCGGGATCATTACAAGATCCATATGACATAACTATTGATAATTTAGAAAAAGCGTAATAAATTCATCTGAACAGACAATTTGTAGTTAAACAAACATACAAGCATCTCAGCCAAAATAACAATAAATTTTATTAACCAACAAAACGTAAAAATAATATTTCCAAGTTATAGAAAGAGCGATTTTAGCTTAGATAAAATATTGGTGTAACTGAAAATATTGTTGCTATTATGATAACCAACTTATAATTTGGATTAACACGTTACCACCTCAGCACAAGCCCAATTCCTCATGTTAATTTGGTCCCTTGCACACAAAGTATTTTTTCTCTTAAGCGTATGAAATGTGTAATTGAGAGACGAATCCATTTGAATGTAAATATTGCCCAACGGCGGTGATTTTATATTTGTTTAGTAATTTGTTCTTATTCTACAACTAGTTATATTTTAGTATTTATATTGTACAATATACTATTAGCAAAGAGTTTAGGTAATTCTTTAATAATTACTTATTATATACACTAAATTATTTTTTATTATATAACAATTCTTAACTTTAATTTTATACTATAATTGATACTGTTATATTTAACTTCGCTTCTTGTTTATACCTTTCTTTGTTTGATGATTTTTCAATGACACGCACGCTATACATATGCACGCACAAACGTTTAGGTAACCAATTATAATTACAGATTGCCTTTAAAACTTATTATCCATAGAACAATACTACAAATCCCAGGGATGAAGGCAAAGATGAAATGGTGTTTTCTGACCTTGATATGATTTGTATAACCTAGTTTTGCCACATTACATTATAAAGCACAACTATATATTTCTCATGAAGAATTTCAATAAACTTATGTTTACTCAGTACTGCTAATTCTAGTTACATGTTTAATTGAACGCCATTGTTCATTATTTATTATTCTCTATCCAACATACAAGGTTTTTGCATGAGAGAGTTGTGGGGTAAGTTATATAGCCTTCGAATTTTTATCACTAAACCAAACACCAATATAAATTGAATCGGACGATGTGTGAATAAAGCTTACAATAGACTTACATATTTAAATTAAATTGTGTCACTTGTTACATGATTATACTATTTGTCCTTACAGTGAGACATACAATCGATATTTATAAACATTATACACCAACATCACAAATGTTCAATTGAATTTATTGCATTAATATGATTACGTAATTGATTTCATGAGCAATCATTCATAATTTGACGGTAAACGAGCAATCCTGCTTATGAAGAAAATCTATACATTATATAGGAGTCTTGATTGTTGCTAATATGTACACATTTGTGTGTTATGTTGAGCATCGCATTTCCCTTTAGTCTAATCCTCGAGTCATCCATCTTTTGTTTTTTTTGCATCCAAAGGTTTCGAAATGACAAATGTTTTGTAATATAATTTTATTTGCATCAAAGTTCTCGCGCACAAAATTGATCTGGCCCAGATTTTTCAACCCAGTCAAAACCATAATTCAATGCAGAACTTTAAATATATTTTCTTTGATCATAATTTAACGCGGAACTCAAATCGAAAAAAAATCATAAAACAAAGAAAGGTTTGTGAGTGCTTAATATATTTTTTTCCTATAAGGAAGCCATGTTGAAAATAAAAGGGGTCAATACAAATAGTCAGTTCAAATGTACATGGTTTGATGCTCCACTCTTTCTTTTTTTTATCCTTTCTTTGATGCGAAATGTTTGTTACTTAATAAAATTATGGGACAGTGGATAAAGGTAACTTGATAACGCACTAAGAAAGATACAACTATGAAACTCTGTACAAAAAAGGACAGGGGATACAACGAGAAAAGGGAATATCAGGGTTAATGTGTAGTTCTTACTGCTCAACTTCGATTTGTCGAATGCTAGTAAGATATCTAGAGAAAATTAAACAACTAATTAATTTACCAAATTTACAACAGCGAAGGTTATTATGCACCATCGATCACCATTTTTAAGTGTTTTCATCATAAAATGCGAAACATAAGGAGTATAAATTTTCTAAATTATAATTAATTTTGAATTCAGTCAATGACGTGTAGTTGAAGGAACAAACACCTTAATAGTTAATGGATGTTTGACAATTAATATAGTTCTGTTTTGTTGCATTTGTGCCATGACTGATTTTCCCATTCTCTTTCTGACTTCTTTGTTATTTTGATTCAATGATTACACAATCAGTATAGGAAGAACAAATATTCTCCATTGTTTGTTCTTATATGCCCATAGCTTTATCTCTTATTTTGAGAGCATTTTTGATGCATATGGAAGAATTTAGATAAAGTCGATTGATGAGGTTTATTAATAAAGAAATCAATCATGATACTTTGATTTTAAATACGATTATGATCAAGTGTTTATTTAGTCAAATGATTATATAATTTTTTTGATATACATAAGTTATATGCTTGCTAGTTCAGAAATAAATTTTAATTAAAGGGTGAAAACACAATGCTTAATTTGAGAATAAATATGCCAAATTGATGCAGCGTTAGCAAATATAATACATAATACCGAGGAATTAGATAGTTTTAATTGTTTGATGAAGAAAATGACAGCCAAATAGTGGCAGTAAACCTTCCATTAGCTTAATCAAATTTTAAAAATATAAATATCAAAGAACAAATAGACGAGTTAACAAAAAGTCCATGGAAATCTATATTACATTAATCATTTGCTATTCCATATTTAAGAAAAAATTCAGTAATCAATGATTTGGGACATTTACATATGATAAGGTATCAATATTTTACTAAGGACATAAAGATATAGGAAAAATTAATCATTTCACATTATACTATTAGCAAAGACTGTAAACAATGTCATATCATCAAAAAGGCATAATTGATACTCAAAGAAAACAAATGCAATGTCTTGTGAAAATCAACTTTCATGTTGAATCTTTCCAGATGGAATTACTACCACCATTGTCTAATTCTTTTATTAACTAATTATATAGTAAAAACGGCTACTTAGTTAAATTTTTATTATCCTTATAGATTTACTTAATTTTTATAAAACTTAGTTAACGAGGTTAATATTTATGAACTTAGTTAATTTAATATTATTAGTATCAGTATATAAAATTTCGTTACTTTTTATAAAATTTGGATAACTTGGTTAATATTTTATAATTTATTATAATTATCATATAAATTTAGTTATATTTTATAAAACACGCGTATCATGTAATGTCCTGGTTCTCTCTATTCATATGTGTGTACCTATAAACGTTATAGTTATCAAAGATGAGAGATTCTAAATAGCAATTATTGTAGCAAATGCATATATCAACAAATATCTAGTTCAAAAAACTGCTAGATAACGATATTTGATCTGTTATATCAACAGGACCGGCCAAATTTTCCTACAAAAAATAATTAACATCCTCTGTTTCATATATCTTAAACAATCTTAAGGTAGAATCCAGTTTGGAATTTAACTGAACACTGTCATGATACTTCCTACAAGATAATAAACTTCATTCAAATAAATTAATAAAATATACGATAAAAGGATCTAAGGACGCGAACAAACTTTATCAATTACCAGACAAAAGCAGTCAAAAACACAAGACTAAAGCCTTTAATCCTCAGTCTTACCCTTCCACCTACCCTGCAAATCATATTGCATAAATTCAAATATCAGTGCAATTCAATGCATATAGATATTAAAGTATTAACATGAAAATTCAACCAACACTCATCCAATAACAATTAAGCATAAGAAAAATTGAAGTACCAATATGGGTAAAACATAAGAAAAATTAAAAAACTTTCAGAGAACCTTTTTATAGTAAAATAATTTTAATGGGAATACTTCAAAAGTCAGAAAAGATGAACCATCAGTGGTATTAATTTAGTTGAATTGTTGATTAAATTTGCCTCTAATACCATGTTATTACAGAGGGCTATATCGACAAATCTAAAGAACGGAATAAGTTTCAAAATTACATGTCATTTAATCTATAAATAGGTTAAAATATAAGAACAATTAGAAGCAGACCCATATATATTTGCATTAAAAAAAAATCAGATCGGAAATTTTAAATTCGATGAGTAAGCAACATGGATAATTTATTGTACAAGTCAACTGCTACATGGGATCATAAGGAAGTGCACTAAAAAGTTCATTGCATTAATCAACCGTAAAATAAAATCAATATCCATGACGAATTTAATATACACATCAAATCTATTATTCTCAACAAATTAGTGCTGAATGAAGGTATACGAAGCAAGTAACTACTTTTCAAAGTGCTATATAGTACTGAATGAAGTTATGTGAAGTAAGCAACTAGTTTCCAATTAACTTTTCAGTAAATTTGTCTGAAGTTCTAAGGAATAAAAATATTATAAAGAGGTAGCAACAATAGTCGGTAATATCTACATTTTGTAGTGAAATTGATTGCCTCTTAAAAATAATAGGTAAGTGTTAACCCCGTTCCAGCATACGAGCTAAAAGGCCTACGAGTTAGAGGCGTCAACGGGTTAAGACTTGAAACGACCTACAACTTAAGGTGCCTAACGACTTAGGAGGCCTCACGACTTAAGGAAAGGACCGACTCAAAGAATCCCCGACTCAACTAGTAGCGACTCAATGATACAGGCCGACTCATTAAGCTGCCGACTCAAGAAACCTCACGATTCATTCTATCACCGACTCATCTGACCTGGCTCCGACTCATCAAAGACCGACTCATTTGGTCGCGACTCATCCATTCGAGGCCCTTAAGTATTCCATTGGGTTTACGACTCAGGAGATGAACGGTTCATAAAACCTTACGACTCAAGTTCATTAACGACTCAACGACCCAAGGAGAGATCCGAGTCATAAAACCTTATGGCTCAAAAGACTTACGACTTAAGGAGTCTATGACCTAAGGCAGCTACGACTCAAAAGATAGGTCAATTCACGACACACGACTCAGAGACAAGCTCAGAATCATGCTGCAAGGGGATGACTCGTTGATGACTTACGACTTAAGATGAGTCGTACATGATGACTCATTGATGACTCAACCTGAAGCTGCTGTGTAGAAGACCAGGGTCGCCTCATCTTAGACGGCAACTTTTAACTCGCAGACGACTCACGATGAGTCGGCCACGACTCACGACTCATGATGAGTCGGTCACGACTCATGACTTGAAAGTTCCAGCCTAAAAATTTGCCTATAAATACATGGCCACATTCAATGTGGAGGGGACCTTTTTTTTTGGCTAATTCTCGAAGCACCGTTACTCTGCCATTTTCTCAACTCAAGCAGCACTCCAAGCACTCCAAACTCCAAGGACGCTATTACACACTTCAAAGAAGAATCACAATCATTCAAGATGAATTCGAAAGATTATTCTTCATGGGAGTTTGAACTATTTGTCTGAAGTTAATTGTAATTGAAGAAAGTGATATAAATTGTACTCATATCAGCAATAAAGAGAATCTAAGTGGACGTAGGCCTGATTTTGGGCCGAACCACTATAAAACTTGTGTTTTTACTGCTTTTCTGCAATCTCCTTACTTATAATTCTTTCCCGATCTATCGGGTGGTGCTTTCACAAATACACTTCACACACCGGGGTGTTAGCGTTCAAATTTAAGCGTTAACATTTTTGGTGCTTTCACTGAGAATCGAACTCAGGACAGCTGTCATCATTGCTTCGCAGAGATTTGAAGAAAGAATTTCCTTAAAAACCAGAAGTATATCTGAGATTATGGCTCCTGGAAGGAAAAGCAGATCTATCAGATCTGGGAACATTCAAGAGGGAACCTCCGCTTCCCCTGTGCCTAATCTACCCACTCCGTCTGTTGGAGTTACAAAAGCGGAATTGGATGCTGTGATTCTAGGGCTAAACCAGCAGATAAACGCCCAAAATGCACAACTAGAGGCTCAAAGTGCCCAGAATGCTCTGATTCTGAATAAGTTGAACGACTTACTTGGGGCAAACAATGAACCGGCTGGTAATGAAAGGAACTATGCTGGCAACATTCATGATGTTAATGAAAGGAATGCTCCTGAAAGGCCTACTAGTCCCTTTGAGCAGGCAGTACCTGACGCCGGTGGATCTAGAACTCGACATGATGAGGAATATCTTTCTGGAATGGTCCGGCAGATCATGAAAGAAAGTATGCAAAGGATTGAAGATGAGAAGGAATGGGGTTTCGCTCCAAGTAAAACTCCGTTTACTGAAAAAATCTTGAAGGCGGAATTTCCAAGGAAGTTTGTCCCTCCGACTATTCCAGCTTACAAAGGGACGAGTGATCCGAATGAGTTCCTGTATAAATATGACTGGCACATGACAGGTGCCAGGGCCTCCGACGAAATAAAGTGCCGATATTTCCCCGTATACCTGGAAGGCGTGGCTTTATTGTGGTTCACCAAGTTACCAGTCCGATCTATCGATCAGTTTTCAGACTTGACCAGAAAATTCAAGGAGCAGTTTAGACTATATGCTTCGAAGGCCAAGGATATTATGTCACTATCGAGTTTAGAGCAGAATCCTGGTGAATCTATCAGATCCTTCTTGAACCGCTTCAATATAGCACTGGCTGAGGTGGACAATGCTGAACCACGAATGATATTGACTTATCTGATGAGGGCTATCGATAAGTCAAGCGAATTTGGGAAATGGTTAAATATGAAGGAGCCAACCTCTCTCGAAAAGTTCTACAAAAAAGCAGACGAGTTCATTCGCTTGGAAAGCCGTCCTTTACCAGTAAAGACAGTGTTAGAAAAAGCAGAAGACAACACTGTCGCTCCACGCAAGAATGAATCGGTGGGGGAAAAAAGGGAGAATAGTAATGGGAAGAAACAGGGTAATCTGAAGAAGCCCCGATCCTTCAAGCCATCAGAATATACTCCATTATCACATACACCGGAGCACATCTACCTCGCCACTAAAGATTCCGTCGATTTCCCTAAACCTATCCCGTTGAGAACTGGGAGAAAAGCCATACAAAGTGGGAAATTCTGCCGCTTCCACAATCAACCAGGTCATGAAACTGATGAATGCCGCCAGCTGAAAAATCTGATTGAAGAGTTGCTAAGAGAAAACAAGTTGCAGCAATTCGTAAAAAAGAATAGCAACAATCCTGCATCGTCGAGTCAGGGGCAGCGGGCCCCTGTTCATCAGCCTGGGGCAGGAGAGA
Organism: Allium cepa; assembly: GCA_030765085.1. Lineage (NCBI taxonomy): Eukaryota > Viridiplantae > Streptophyta > Magnoliopsida > Asparagales > Amaryllidaceae > Allium > Allium cepa. The sequence goes on along the minus strand of CM060937.1, from coordinate 756,595,279 downwards.
AAGCTACGGGGCACGAATCTGGAAGGCCCGTTATCAATGTCATTTCAGGAGGACCTCACCCAGCTGGTAAAAGTTGGGGTGAGATGGAGAGATATTCCAGGGCTTTGAAATATGCTCCAGCCGAAGAAAACGTCTTTGTTCTAGAAGACACTACGCCCCTTAAACAACAGAAAACTTTCAGTGACGATATTATTTTCAGAGCCAGAGATTCTACAGGTATTGAAGCTCCTACTTTAGATCCCTTGGTCATCTCGGCTGGTATTGGACCAGCCATTGTCAGAAGAGTCCTCATTGACTGCGGAGCATCATGCAATATTCTCTTCAAGAAGACATTTGACCAGATGAAAATCCCTATGATCGATGTGCAAGCCTCATCACAGAAAATCATGGGCTTCACAGGGGAGCCAAAGCAACCAGTAGGAACCATCGATTTGTTTGTAGAACTTGGGGAAGGAGAAAGGAAAGTGGCCCGAAAGCAAACATTTGTGATTGTCGATGAGTTTTCTGCCTATAATGCTTTTCTTGGCCGTCCAACACTCGCAGCATTCAAAGCTATCCTAGCCCCGTGGTGCCTCACTATTAAATTCCCTACTGACAATGGAGTAGGAGTTATAAAAGGGGATCAAAATGCTGCGCGAGAATGTTATTGGACAGAGCTGCGAGAGTCAAGAAAAAGAGAAATGGGAAAGGATGCGGCAACTCCAGTCCGCATCAAGGAACCAGCTTTGTAGCAATTACAGAGCGGACCCTGCACTGGCGAGCACAGCGGGGCACGGAAAGAAATGGATCCCAGAAAAGCCAGTACAGGGGAGAATAGAGTAGTACCGGTGGAAACGACAATTCCGGTACCTGTTGACCCGAAGGACCCAAATAAGGTGTTGAATGTGGGTTCGCAGCTTAATGTGTCAATTCAGAATGTCTTGATATCTTTCCTGAAAGCAAATCTGGATGTCTTTGCTTGGACTCATGCCGATATGTGTGGGATATCCCCAGAAGTTGCAGTACACGCTCTGAATATTAACCCAAAGTTTACGCCAGTTAAACAGAAAAGAAGAACCCAAGGTCCAGAAAGGTCAGCAGCATTAAAAGAAGAAGTTGATCGACTCATGGAAAATAACTTCATCAAAGAATCTACGTATCCGAATTGGGTTTCAAATCCTGTGCTGGTCAAGAAAGCTAATGGAAAATGGAGAGTATGCATCGACTTTTCTGATCTAAACAAGGCTTGCCCCAAAGATTGCTTCCCATTACCCAGGATCGATCAACTGGTAGACGGAACTGCGGGACATGAATTGTTATCCTTCATGGATGCCTACTCCGGTTATAACCAAATCATGATGCATGAGCCAGATCAAGAGGATACAAGCTTTATCACAGATGTTGGACTTTATTGCTACAGAGTTATGCCCTTCGGATTGAAAAACGCAGGGGCAACCTACCAAAGACTTGTTAATGCTATGTTCAAACCGCAATTGGGCAAAACTATGGAAGTCTACGTCGACGACATGTTAGTGAAGTCCAGGAAAGCAGTGGATCACATTGAACACTTAGCAGAAATGTTCGCAGTCCTCCGGAAATACAGAATGAAACTTAACCCTCTGAAATGTACATTTGGGGTCGAATCCGGAAAGTTCTTAGGTTTTATTGTCAGTGCTAGGGGCATAGAGGCTAGCCCAGCTCAAATTACCGCCTTAAAAGAAGTTAAAGCTCCTAGAACGAAGAAGGAATTGCAAAGTCTCAACGGAAAGGTCGCCGCTTTGAATCGGTTCATTTCCAAAGCTACTGATAAATGCATCCCGTTCTTCGATGCCCTGAAAAAAGGAAAGAAGAACTTTGAATGGACTCCCGAATGCAAAAAAGCTTTTGAAGAGCTGATCCGTCATATGGAAACGCCTCCGATACTTTCTAGGCCAGGCAATGGTGAGGATCTTCTTATATACTTGGCAGTATCATCTCATGCTCTAAGTGCAGCGCTGATACGGGAAGACAAAAGGATTCAACATCCAGTTTACTATATCAGCAAAAGACTCACTGGGGCAGAGCTGAATTACTCCAAGTTGGAAAAACTCGCCTATTGCCTACTAGTTGCATCGAGGAAACTGAGGCAATATTTCCAAGCTCATCCTATCAAAGTACTCACTGATCAGCCTCTAAAGCAAGTCCTATTTCGCCCTGAAACTTCGGGTCGTCTTCTAAAATGGAACATTGAACTTAGTCAATATGACATCACCTATCACCCCCGAAAAGCAATCAACGGACAAGCTTTAGCTGATTTCATTGCAGAATTCACAGAGAAAGATAATGGTGAGGAAAAAGCAGTCAATGATTCTCCAATCCGGTGGAAGATGTATGTTGATGGCGCAAGAAATGACAACTGTTCTGGAGCCGGAGTGGTACTTGAAACTCCTGAAGGTCGATCATTATGTTATGCACTAAGACTGGAATTTCCTTCAACAAACAATGAAGCAGAATATGAAGCTCTTATTGCAGGTCTGAGAATCGCTAAAGAGCTGAACATTCAAGCATTACAAATTTTCAGTGATTCTCAGCTCATTGTATGCCAAGTCAAGAAAGAATTTCAAGCAAAAGGTGGAAATTTGCCTTCCTACTTGTCAAAGGCTTGGGAACTCCTATGTGAACTCGGTCACTATTCAATAAGCCACATTCCTCGGGAAGAGAATATGAAGGCAGATTCCCTCGCAAAGTATTCAAGTTCTGGTGAAGCTCAACTATTGGGATTGGTCCCTGTAGAAGTCCTTTCAGCGCCAAGTATAGACGAGATGGATATAGACTGGATTGTGAATGTATCTCAAGAACAAGGGTCATGGATGACTCCAATACTGGATTACCTACTCAGGGGTTCTCTGCCAGAAAACTCGATAGAAAGACGAAAGCTTCTAAGAAAGGCCTCTCGCTATGTAATTCAGGATGGCCGATTATACAGACGGGGATTCTCAATGCCATTGCTTCGATGTGTATCCCGGGAAGAATCCAAAACAATCCTAGCTGAAGTGCATGGAGGAGAATGCGGTGATCATTCAGGTGGTCAAACACTAGCAAAGAAAATTCTCCGATACGGATATTTTTGGCCAGAAATTAATCGGGATGCCACAGATTACTCCCAAAAATGTGACAGGTGCCAAAGATATGCCAAAATTCCTAGAGCACCTTCTACCGAACTCACACAGATGGTCAGTCCATGGCCATTTGCAATTTGGGGAATGGATCTCATCGGGCCGCTACCAACTGCTAAATCAGGGATTAAATATGCTGTTGTTGCAGTTGATTATTTTACTAAGTGGGCTGAAGCTGAACCATTGGCTACTATCACTTCTAAGAAAATGATAAGCTTTGTGACCAAGAATATCATTTGCAGATACGGTGTGCCTCAGAAAATAATCACAGACAATGGTACTCAGTTTGAAAGCGAGGAATTCCAGGATTTTTGTAAACGATTCAAAATCCAGAAAAGCTTTTCGGCAGTAGCTCATCCGCAGGCAAACGGGCAAGTGGAAGCAGTGAACAAGATCATCAAATCAACCATCAAAAAGCAACTCGAAAAAGCAAAAGGTGGTTGGGTCGATAAACTACCACTTGCACTATGGGCATACAGAACTACTCACAAAACTGCAACTGGGCATACTCCTTTTTCGTTAGCATACGGATCGGAAGCAATGATCCCGGTTGAAACAGAGGTCCCTTCACACAGAAGAATCCATTTCAATCAAGCGGAAAATGAAAAGCTGCAACTTGAAGCGCTGGACCTCCTTGATGAAAAAAGAGATGAAGCTAACCTCAGAGTTGCAGCTCATCAGCAAAGGATAGCCAGATATTTCAATTCCAAAGTTCGTCAACGCAGCTTTGAAATTGGAGATCTAGTCCTGAAAAGAATTATGACCGCGACAGGTGTGTTTGGGCCAAATTGGGAAGGACCGTATGTAGTAGGTCAGAAGCTTCTTGACGGCACATTCAAGCTCACCACTGTTGATGGAGAGCAAATTCCAAGGGCATGGAACAGCAACCACTTGCGTCCATACTTTACTTGAAAATTTTGTTGAAAAATTGTAAAAAGAATTATGGATGTATGATTCTTGTAATTGAAAGCAATTGTGAAACTGATGCAAGTAAATAATGAAAAAAAATATAAAGTGGATGTAGGCCCAATTTCATGGCCGAACCACTATAAATCTTGTGTTCCTTATTATCATTATATGTTTGCTTTGTTTTCGATATAAAAATATATAAGATGTATTGCTAAAATGTCAATTTAAATTTTTGCAGACCATGGAAATAAAACTTGCGCATAATAAGACTGAACGATTCTCACCATCATTCAACAAACAAATTTCAAGTCACAAAGACCCCGAATTCAAATCCTAGATAGGAAATACTTCAATTGAACGGCTAATGATTTCGATAGAAACGAGCCCTTGCTGATAAATTGAGATCGTTTGAACAAACAAACATCCAATTAGGAAGCTAGTGCCCGTTCTCACGAACTTGCCTGGCAATGAAGTACACTTCCTTGGATTAAACAAGCCACTTGTGAGAGAAAGGGGAATGAAAACTTGAAAAGGAAAAAAAAAAAAAAAGAGGATCGCTGAAAAGGCATAAGCAAGTGAACAGAGGAACAACCAAAGCTACCATCAGCGGCACAAGTCCTCTTCGGAGGCGCAACTCTTCGGAGGATAAAAGACCTCTAATGGGTCATACGCCACAAAAAAGAAAGTTCTCTACTCAACAAAAAAGATTGGAGGAGTCATGACCCTCCAACCATGAGAGAGTAACTTCCAGGCGATGAAAACCCTCTCTGAGGCACATTTCACCAGGAGTTGAAGTGTTATAACCGCTCTTCGGGATTTCACTTCACCAGAGTTGAAATGTAAACAAAATAAAAGCCCTCTTCGGAGGCCCATTTCACCAGGAGTTGAAGTGTTATAACCGCTCTTCGGGATTTCACTTCACCAGAGTTGAAATGTAAACAAAATAAAAGCCCTCTTCGGAGGCCCATTTCACCAGGAGTTGAAGTGTTATAACCGCTCTTCGGGATTTCACTTCACCAGAGTTGAAATGTAAACAAAATAAAAGCCCTCTTCGGAGGCACATTTCGCCAGGAGTTGAAGTGTAGCAACCGCTCTTCGGAATTTCACTTCACCAAAGTTGAAATGCAAAAACAAAGACCTTCTTGAAAGCACACGTTTCACCGAGATTGAAATAAAACTTCCAAGTGTTGAAACGTGAAAAGGCTTTCTTCAAAGGCACAACTCTTTGGGGGTACACGTTTCACCAAGATTGAAATAAAACTTCCAAGTGTTGGAACGTGAGAAATCCCTCCTCAGAGGTACAACCCCCTCCCGGGAACACAATTAAGAAGAAAGACCTCTTTGGAAACCCACGTTTCACCGAGATTGAAATAAAACTTCCAAGTGTTGAAACGTGAAAAGGATTTCTAAAGCATAACTCTTTGGAGGTACACGTTTCACCGAGATTGAAATAAAACTTCCAAGTGTTGAAACGTGAAAAATCCCTCCTCAGAGGTACAACTTTCTATATATATAAAAAAAAATCCTCATCAAAAGCGTACTTTAACTTTCAAAGGAAAAGTAATTTGCCTACTATGGAAAATGATCGTAAAAAAAAAAAAAAAAAAAAAAAAAAAAAAAGGAAGTTAAAGTACCCTTCAGAGGTCCGCTTTACCACATAGAGGAATTCACTTGGTAAAATATGCACATAAGCAAAAGAAAAAAGTGATTTCTTCGTACGACAAAGCGTAAAAACTTATACGAAGGGAGTGGTACTCTATAAAAATTTTCTTTAAAGAATAAAATAATTATTCTTTAACAAATAAGAGTGCAAGTCCCCTCGAAGTATAAAATATTGTAGCAAGCTTAAGGTATGGGGGCAACATGGTATAGTAGCATAGCTGCATCAGTAAAGTAATACTCAAGCAACATACCATAAGCCCGCTACAATACTATATGAACAAACTTGTGCAAAAATAAATAGTAAATGCATTCTCAAATTCAAACAGAAATTTGTACAAACGAAGAATCATTTTATTCAACTATAATGCAGATACAGGTTTCAAAATAAAGGCGGGGGCCGGTACCCGCACAACTCTCGGCCAGTTCATACAAAAGGCAAAAAGCTAAAATCTTCACTTCTTCTTCCCTCCTTTGGACCCTTTACTCGGTCGAATAACCAGCTTTTCAGGATGGCCAGTGGGTATAAGGGAAGTGGGAGAGGCAGGTGTAACCGGTCCAACTTCCGGCTCCTCTTCAGTGGCGGTGATTTTCTTCCCCCTCCTCTTTGATGTCCCACGCTTCTCTCTCCTCTGTGAGGAAGACTCACTCCCCGGAGTGACAAGTTTTGATAGAACAATGTCGTCAGAAGGAGTCCGTTCCGGGGAAATGTCACCTCCCTCAGGTCTCTCATCTTTCTGCTCTTGCGAAGTGATGGGATCATCCAAGCCGTGAAGAGCCTCTATTTGTTCCTCCTGTGATCCAGGTTGCGAGGCAGAAGGAGGCACCGCCGGAAGAGACGAAGGAAGGATGACCGGAGGAGTAGAAGTTTGAGCAGCGCTTGGTACTCTCTCTACAGAAGAAAAAAGGTTAAAGTCAGTAAAAAGAGGAGATGAGGGTTCACCAATGAAGTCAGTAAAGAGAGGAGATGAAGGCTCGTCAAGGTTGAGAAAATAGCCAAGGAGCTCGTGAAACTCATGTGAAATAAGCGAGTAACCAGCTTGAGCAGAATTGACAGTAGCGAAATTAACAGTGAAGTTACCTGAAGAAGCTGGTTTCCTGATATCGACTTCATAAGCTTGCGTATCAGCGCTCTCTTCACCCTCGTCTCCACCTTGTGTGCTTGTAATATCAGCGGTAACTTTGGTGGGAGAAGCGAGATGGGAACTGGAACCAATAATGTCGACTTCAGACGAAGAAGGTGGCTGGACTAGAGTAGTTGAAGTGGTTTTCCCCAGCTGATCCCCTTCCGTCACTTCGGTTCTTAGTTTGGCAAGTTGTTCCTTTCCCCTGGCGAGAGCAGCGCGAGCGTCTTCATCAAAATAATGCCTTTCCAGGGCTGACTCATCATAACCAGCACCTTCAGCACCAAGCATATCGAGGGCGGCCTCCCACACTTCAGCTAAAGTGATCTCGTACTTGGGACCAAGAAAGGCGAGGCTTCCACGCCCCAAGACGCTATGCAAGTAGAAGTCGAATAATGTTGAGCCGAAGCTGTTTTTGGTCGCCTCATGAGATTCTTCGGCTGCGATTTTGCCGGCGACAGCCTCATCGCGCTCCCTTTCAGTTCTGGCAAGCTGAAGCTTGAGCATTTGTATCTCCGCCTCCTGGGAGTTGTTTTTCTTTCGAAGCTCGGCAATATCAGAGACATAGCCGTCACTGATTCTTTTTTGTACTTCAAGCCTGTCCTCAGCGTCTCTCTGACTGGCATGAGCATCTCTAACTTGTCTGAGAAGCACTTCTTCTTTTTGAGAGTATGAAGTAGAGGAAGCAGCAAGCTCATCTTTCAACTTCTCAACCTTTGCTTCGAGCTCCTCGTTGTAGGAAGTAATACTTCTCATCTCGGTATCATGCTGCTCAAGGACCTTTTGCCACTCAGCCTTATCGTTTTCCATGGTGAGCATAGCCTCTAAGTTGGCACGGTTAACTCGTTGAAGCTCATCAACAAGCTTCTGCCAGTTTGACATCCTCTCGATATCAAGTTTAACGGCGTCAAGATTTCGTAGCATAGCAGGCTTGTCAATAGGGACTAGGTCGAGATCGAACCTCACACCCTTTAAACACCACTGCGGAAAACGACTTTGTAAAGTGGCTGGGCCCGGTCCCACTTGAAATTTAGGCCTACTTATTATTGTCTGGATGTCCTCCTTCCCAAGAGCAGGAGAGTCAGAAGTAATGTCAAGAGGGGCAGGGGCAGTAGGCTTTTCGGGAATAGTGGAAGTATGTCTCTCACCATGTCGGGCTCGTTTGCCTGAATCTTCAGTTACATGACCTTTTCCCCGGTCGTCGTAAGATTTCCTTTTGTGAGAGTCGTCACTCCTTTGCAGAGAATCATGGTAATCATCCCTATCCCTTCTGTCATAACGCTCTTCTGCATCCCTCCTTTCACGAGCCTTTCGAGCAGCCCTCTCTTCGTCAGACTCTCTATAAGAGGGAAAGTAACGCCGATAATCATATTGACCACGCCCCCCGTAGCGTTGGAAATCCTGATAATACGATCCGCCGCGTGTCATTGAAGAATCTGAAATAAGAAAAGATAAGCTTTAGAAATCTCTAAAGTATAAGAAGATAAGTGCATAAATGTGCTGGAAAATCCTTAGTTGTGTGTGAAGTGCAAGCTACTCGCGTTGGACTAACGAACCACTCCTCTGTTGGGGGGAAGTGATAGATTTCACTGTTAAACACCACTGCGGAAAACGACTTTGTAAAGTGGCTGGGCCCGGTCCCACTTGAAATTTAGGCCTACTTATTATTGTCTGGATGTCCTCCTTCCCAAGAGCAGGAGAGTCAGAAGTAATGTCAAGAGGGGCAGGGGCAGTAGGCTTTTCGGGAATAGTGGAAGTATGTCTCTCACCATGTCGGGCTCGTTTGCCTGAATCTTCAGTTACATGACCTTTTCCCCGGTCGTCGTAAGATTTCCTTTTGTGAGAGTCGTCACTCCTTTGCAGAGAATCATGGTAATCATCCCTATCCCTTCTGTCATAACGCTCTTCTGCATCCCTCCTTTCACGAGCCTTTCGAGCAGCCCTCTCTTCGTCAGACTCTCTATAAGAGGGAAAGTAACGCCGATAATCATATTGACCACGCCCCCCGTAGCGTTGGAAATCCTGATAATACGATCCGCCGCGTGTCATTGAAGAATCTGAAATAAGAAAAGATAAGCTTTAGAAATCTCTAAAGTATAAGAAGATAAGTGCATAAATGTGCTGGAAAATCCTTAGTTGTGTGTGAAGTGCAAGCTACTCGCGTTGGACTAACGAACCACTCCTCTGTTGGGGGGAAGTGATAGATTTCACTGTTGATGACAATTCTCGAGATGAAGGAGTAAGAGTCTGTTGGAGGGCAGATGTTGCTTCAATCGTCGGAGGTATAGCTTTACCATGAGCAGGGTCTTCTTTAAAGAGCTCTTGGGAAGTAATAATTATGTCACTTAAATCCCCAAAGACGTCATCACCGGCATGCCCAACCTGATTCCCTCCATCATCTCCTTTGTCAGCACTCTCCCTGGTTTGGGAAAGGGGCTCCTCTTCTTTTTCAATAATGGGAGCAAGTGCGGGCTTTTCGGAGGGTCCCGTATCATCTCTGGGAGTAGAGCACTTTACTAATAAGGTTTCTGCAGAAATTTCTCCTCGTATGTGCTCTTTAGTGGAGATCGGAAGATCAGGAGTTTTCACCGGAGAGTCAGGAACCTCCGTTGGAGCTTCACGAGGCCGAGTAAAGCGAGAGAGATGGAGGAGTCCGTATTGATGTAAAAGTTCATCGTTTAGCAGAAACTTTATGCTCCTCTCTTCTACCGGCACGGCATTTAATCTTTCAAAAATTTGCTTGAGACTTGGGTCCCTAGCAGGGGGTGGTAGTGCTAAAAACAGAAAAAGAATGAAATTAGCAGCTGAGAGTTCAGATCTCGAGAAAGTTTCAAAACGGAAAAAGTAGAGACAGGAAATCTTACTTCCCACTCTCCAGATGGCATAAAACCCTGGAGGGCAGCGAACGAAGAAAAACTGATTCAAAAATCCGTGAGCGCTTTCGGAGAGATCAGTAATAAGTTTGCGATTTCGAGCGCTTCTTACAACCACGATGGAGGGATGGTCTTTAGTTTTCGTGAATGAGCAAAAATAGCAGATCTCCTCGAAGCTTGGTAACCGATCCAAAACTCTCCTGAATAGAACACATAACCCCATCAAAATGGCGTAGCCATTGGGGTGTAATTGGAATGGAGAGATAGACAACCGAAGCAGAAGCTGTTGGAGAAAGTCGTTAAAAGGAGGAATCGCCCCACTTAAGCACATTTGGCGATTGACTGCAACAAAGCCGTAGGGAGGATTGTCAGCAGTGTCATTTGGCCCCGGAAATAAGATGTCGGCATCATCAATGCCAAACTGGACGCGCAGTTGGTTAAATGCCCGCTGATTCAAAGTTGTGGATGTCCTCTCCGGAGGGTTGTCTATAGGGATGGCTACTGGAAAGACATCTTCAGCCTGACCCATCGGCTCTTCTTGATGAGAGGTCATTCTACACAAGCAACTGGATGTTCAAATGCGAAGGTGCACGTTTCCTAAAAAGTGTGAAGTGTCGTGCAAAGCTAATAAAATAATAATAATAACAAGTAAAGATAACTGGAATTAAACTGGTTGACGATTGATTGACTATGGTAATTTCGGAACTTGTTATTTAAAGCTCAAGCATAATATTAATGCAGGCTGGTCAGTTTCAATTGACTAATCCAGTGCTGCTTTAATATTCCACTTGAAATTGGTAGCACTTCGTTCACACGATTTATTTAAGTTAATTATATATCATTAACTAATCTGTCGTTCGATGTGGACAATCAATGACAGTATATTCGTCCCAGTTTTCTGTGAATGTTGTATTAACAGATTATTAGCTTACAAGTTGAAGTAATCTGTAAAAGAATGCAGCAGTATAGCAGTTCAGAGTCCATGCAATAATTCGGAGTTCAAACAAAATTTACAAGTACTAAGTCGTAAACGACTCAAGGATTCTTTGTACGGGTTAAGCTAAGTCGTTGGCTATTTAGGTGGCTCGACTACGACCTAAGGAAAGTGAGGCGAGTTAAGTTAGATTACTCCAACTCTAAACCGCTGATGTTATAAGTCGGCAGCACTATGAGTCGTAAGTCAAAGAACAGGAGGAAGGCTCCAGATCAAAGCAATAAGAAACCTTCTAAGTTCTAACCCGGTCACGACTCATGGATTTTGTCGTAAAATTTGCTAAGTCGGATTAAAGTCGATAGTAAAGGCTACTGGGTCGCATGGAAGCCACTGAGTCGTACACGGCTTATGGTTTAAGTCGTGCACGGTTTAAAAGATAAGTCACGGGAAAGTAGCAAGTACTGAGTCGTTGACAGCTCATGGTTTGAATCATTCACGGCCTATGGCTTAAGTCGTTCACGACTTATAGCTTGAGTCGTTTGTGGTTTATGGCTAAAAGCATTAAGTCGTGTACGGTTGTGATTGCAAGGTATTTCAGAATCAGTGGCCGAAAAGCAAAACCAACTAAGTCGAGAGATCCTAAGTCGTTTCCTCAACCAGTCAACCCCTTTCTAACCCGTTAACCCGTTAAGAACTTCCTCATCTCCTCCGAACCCACGGGCCAGTCAAATCAAGACATTGTAATTCATCATCTTCTCCTCACATCATCAGAAAGCACCCAAAAAACCAATTCGAATCGCTTCAAGTGTACGGCGAATCAAACGCGATGCTATAATCTAGAGGATCACAACAACAACGTAGCCAACAATGATCAGAATCGTTCACAACTCAAATCAAAGCCCAAGTGAGACATGCGGCGGTGATTTGGGAACAGGAAGCGAAAATTTGTGCCCTAGCAATGGACGTTGTTGGATTGAAGTTCGAAATCACTTACGCAATGTAGTGGAAAGGATGGATTGATGATCAGCTAACTTGGATTCGCCTTCGAAAGGTTGAAAGGTCTCTAATGGCAGATGCGGCTCTGGGATAAGTAATAAGAAGTGAGAAAGAGGAGAAGCGACTCAAGCATTTTTATACCTGGAAATGTTGGGACTCGATTCGGCACGGGTCATGATGAGTCGAAGCACACGACTTACGACTTAAGCGTGTGCTTCGAGGGGCAAATGTTAACCCCGTTCCAGCATACGAGCTAAAAGGCCTACGAGTTAGAGGCGTCAACGGGTTAAGACTTGAAACGACCTACAACTTAAGGTGCCTAACGACTTAGGAGGCCTCACGACTTAAGGAAAGGACCGACTCAAAGAATCCCCGACTCAACTAGTAGCGACTCAATGATACAGGCCGACTCATTAAGCTGCCGACTCAAGAAACCTCACGATTCATTCTATCACCGACTCATCTGACCTGGCTCCGACTCATCAAAGACCGACTCATTTGGTCGCGACTCATCCATTCGAGGCCCTTAAGTATTCCATTGGGTTTACGACTCAGGAGATGAACGGTTCATAAAACCTTACGACTCAAGTTCATTAACGACTCAACGACCCAAGGAGAGATCCGAGTCATAAAACCTTATGGCTCAAAAGACTTACGACTTAAGGAGTCTATGACCTAAGGCAGCTACGACTCAAAAGATAGGTCAATTCACGACACACGACTCAGAGACAAGCTCAGAATCATGCTGCAAGGGGATGACTCGTTGATGACTTACGACTTAAGATGAGTCGTACATGATGACTCATTGATGACTCAACCTGAAGCTGCTGTGTAGAAGACCAGGGTCGCCTCATCTTAGACGGCAACTTTTAACTCGCAGACGACTCACGATGAGTCGGCCACGACTCACGACTCATGATGAGTCGGTCACGACTCATGACTTGAAAGTTCCAGCCTAAAAATTTGCCTATAAATACATGGCCACATTCAATGTGGAGGGGACCTTTTTTTTTGGCTAATTCTCGAAGCACCGTTACTCTGCCATTTTCTCAACTCAAGCAGCACTCCAAGCACTCCAAACTCCAAGGACGCTATTACACACTTCAAAGAAGAATCACAATCATTCAAGATGAATTCGAAAGATTATTCTTCATGGGAGTTTGAACTATTTGTCTGAAGTTAATTGTAATTGAAGAAAGTGATATAAATTGTACTCATATCAGCAATAAAGAGAATCTAAGTGGACGTAGGCCTGATTTTGGGCCGAACCACTATAAAACTTGTGTTTTTACTGCTTTTCTGCAATCTCCTTACTTATAATTCTTTCCCGATCTATCGGGTGGTGCTTTCACAAATACACTTCACACACCGGGGTGTTAGCGTTCAAATTTAAGCGTTAACAGTAAGAGAAAACTAACTTTGTGCCAAAAGTAAACAAGATCTGCATCCCACTGATTCACAACCTTTGGAGACGATGGTAACACATTGTCAATAAAAGTTAAATTTTCATTGACAGGATTTGATCCCATATACATAAACACACGTCTGCACTTAGATTAAGATTTCCATATTGCATGACATGTGAACCAAGATTGTAAGTGTTATAAGCTAAGGTCCTGGGTTTCAACTATGATTGTATAAAAGAGATTCCAGAACATTAATCATACAATAGATAGAAAAAGAATGAAGGAATTTCAAGTTTTTATGTACATGCCAGTTGGCATAATATCAATCAGTAGATTCATAAAAACATATGGATAGGGCTGCCCCTAGGAAATCAGATAGACAACCTCCCCTTTAAGGGGAATCACATGAGATGTAGATGATTGAAAACATCAACATACTAAGTTACATGGGAAAACAATGTAGACAAAGGTAACAGCTAGTCTCGAAGAGACATTTGTGACAAACAACATGAATATATATCTCTTAAAAGACTAAACGAAAGAATTGTGAAAATTTTAAAAAATGGACCAAGTTCAATTTAGTTTCTTCAAAAAAATGAAAGAAAAGAAGAAGAAAATAGAAATACGAAATTTTAATTAAGGGGCTCCAAAATTTATATTGATGCACAGTAATGTTTACACAATTACATAACTCTTACCCTCATCATTCGATTTCCAAAGTGTTTGTTGCTTAAACTCTACCCAAACACTATTTAGCTTCCTAGGACAAGGTTGGGAAAAGAGTAAAAAAACGGTAGAAAATCTATAGAGTATGAATATGATTTATGAAACCATCAAAGTGTGAATATAAAATCAAATTTTGGTTAATTTGAGCATAAAATTAAATTAGCTTTAAGGCATAGAATTCTTCCACGTTAATAGAAAAATATTCTCATATGAATAAAATATGAGAAAAGTATATTATGAATTTAATTCATTTAGCTCTAATTTTATACGGTGTCTTTTAAACAACACACACACACACATTTATATATATATATATAACTTAAGTAAATAATAAAACAAGCAGATATATGGATGTAAAGCACCACTGTGAAGAAATATATAATTTCCAAGTTTCAGTAGCTATTGTTAATGAGAATATAACCAAATAAAATGGAAAAAAATACAAAGAAAGAATTGTATTTATTTGCTACTTTTGTTGAGATAAATATTTAAAGGATGAATTTTTGCGATAATGTAGATCCAAAACTGAAAAATTCATATATAAGGTAAGGTTATTTTAAAATATATGATTTATGAGATAATATACATGACAATAGTAAAATGAGTTGATGAAATATTTCTTAAAGTGGAATTTCAATGAAAGCATTGATAAGTGATTAAGGAACATGGATAAAATTATTAAAGATATGAACGGTTTTAATTGAAGTATTACTGGTAAATTTACGAAGATATGAGAAAATGCTTTCGATAATACTATAGGTAAGTTTGAGCATCGATGGGACTAGAGAACATGATCACTTAAAAATAGCTTCCACGGCACACAACGTTTAGGTCACCTCAAAAAGAGTATTCCTTCAAATCCCCAATTGAATCGTACAATTCAATGTTGGCTGCACACTCCTCTATAGATATAGGAGAAAGCTACCTCGTCTTCCTCTTAAGATATAATTACCTAATGACAAGTGCATAAAAGGATGACGTTTAACTAATTTCCAAAAAGATTATATACATCCTAACCTTATGGTTTTATTTATTTATTTATTTAGAATAAAAACTTAATTGAATATTTGGAAGTTGTTATTTGTTTACTGACAGAGCCCGCGAGCAGGAAAACAAAATATAGAAAGCATTGAAAACAAAGTTTAATATGACTATAAAAATCATCAGTTTAGCTTTCCACCATAAATAAACTACCTTCAAGTTAACTTCAGAATTGACAAGGATAAGGATATGGGTGATCAAGGCAGGAGTACCCTGATTCAAGAACTGATATATGTAGTGAATGTGCATTTGTGGGGATAGTTGGAAGCTTTCATCTTATATGTAGGAGAAATCATGAAAAACTGTCACCATGGATGTCAAAACACTTGAGATGGACAATTTTTTACCACAAACAAAGTAAACAGGTCAAATAGTCAATGGAAGACACAAATGGTATAAAAAAATAGATCAGGATAAAGAATCAAAATTATTTTTAGGAACAGCAGCTGCTTTTGATTATCTAGACTTATATTTGCGAACTAACAACTAAGGACATCCAAAATTTCATAGGAAAGACATTCACCCATAATGTATTGTATTTGCTAACCGTTCCTTATAAGCGGAACTTTAAGGTCCCAAGAAAAAATAATTTTGTATAGAAATTTTCATAATTATTTTTTATATTGTAAGTAGAATTTCAGCAAGTTTCCTCTAACACATGAGCTTTCTGAAGACTGACGAATAACTGAACATAATTTTTTTAATTATAAGTAGAATTTCAACAAGACATTCACCCATATTCTTAGAATTTTAGCAAGAATCTCAGGTATTGACTTACAAATGAATAAATGAACATAATTTACATTAATCGTACCTCATCTAGCTGAATCAATGATTCCTCTAACACTCAAGCTTTCTAAGGCTCATGTTATCAGCTACAACAGCTATATAGAACCGTTGAAAAACCCTATCTTTCTAAAGACATCGAAAGAGAGGGAGAGAAATCGATGGTTAGGGATTAACGTAAGAGAGGGAGAGAAGAGGGGTCATGTTGAGTGGTAAAGGTGCGTGGCATATTTTTAGTTTTCCCCCTTTCACATTCACTTACGGGCAGCGTTTTGGATATTGTTTTTTTATTTTTATTTTGAACAATTCACATAATCGCAGCATTTTTAACAAAACGCTGCTTAATTGTGCTGCGAAAAATAGATTTTATTGTTTGGAAATTTATGTATCTTAACAATCCACTATTTTGTGAAAAATAGATTTTGTTGTTCGGAAATTTATGTATCTTAACAATCCACTATTTTGAAGTATTCAAGTTTGACACGTGTGGATTATTGTCGATTTGAATGGTCTAAAATAGCGGGTCGTTACAAATCCTGCGCCGAACAAGCCGCCATTACAAGAGCAAATTGTAATTTTTGCAGTAGTGGGATGTTGCTTGTACATGAGCAGTTAGTACTATCAATTATCACTTTAAATTCATCGTCATAGTAATGAACCACTTGCCATTCCATTCGACTAAATCGAACTAGTCTACAACGACGTGTTTCAGTAGCCCGATCTGCTATTTTAGCATTTCATTTTGGAGTCAAATGTGTTGAGATAACATTCGCGGTTTCTCGTCTCTTACAGAATATTCAACCGATCGAAAGAAGGTTCTTGTAACCAATGCCTTTATAGATAATGATCGAGCACCTTTCAGTATACCATTAAAACTTTCGGATGCATTGGTGGTCATAATATGAAAGCGTCCTCCACCATCTTCACATAGGGCCCAATTTCCTGCAAAATTCCGTGAACTTCTTTCAATCCATTCATGAGCCCGTGGATTTTTTAGCATTGATTTCTTCTCTGATTTTGCTATTCTCAACTGCTTCTGAAGCACATGCAGCTGAATAAAATAAACCTGTAAGTCATTTCTCCCTAAAACCCATTGTTTGAAAATTAGCTTTAAGATATCTTGCACAAAACTTATGTTTGTGTGGTTCTCGCCATTTGTCCCGTAAAGCTTTCGAAGTTCCTTTCGTTCAATCTGATATGAAAGTAATACGACAATTGCAAACACTGTGAATGAATTCACGCATGCAAGAAAAAAACCCAACCTCAACTATCATATGACTCAGATTCGACAACTACATAAGTTAATGGAAACAGACAGCCATCCGCATCTACAGCAGTGGCTACAAGCAATGTCCCTTTGAATTTACCATACAAATGTGTCCCATTAATATATACTAATAGCCGGTAGTGTAGAAAACCTGTAATGCAAGGGCCAAATGCCTAAAACACATGATCAAATACTCCAACTTCATCATGGGTCACATGTCCAGTCCTCGGATTACTTCTCTTTATTTCCTCGAAATATTGAGACAAAGTCGCCTACGATTCAGCCCAATCACCACAAATTCTTTCTATTGTTTTACTTAATGTTCGCCAAGCTTTCATGTAACTAATTTTGATGAACAGTTGGTCGTTGACAAGCATTTGGACTGTACCTGCCGAGATATCCAAATCAGCCTTGACAAAAGACATGATGTTCAAGAAAATTAGAAGTGGCTTGCTTGTGGCTGGAATTAACTGTAGGATTAACACAGTTATGTTCACTAGGCAACTTTCTGGTTTCCCACCATCCGGATTGTGACTTCTTTAAGACTATTGCATGTATTTTCCATGGACAACGAGTGTCAACATTATATATAACACTATGAGCGCTGTGATGGTCCAGCACTACAATCTGCAGGAGTATCCTCAAAACTTGTAAATTTGTTAACAGAAGTATTTTGTACGAAGCTAGATTAGATAGGAAAAATTGCCCAAATAAATTGCAACGCAAACTTTTGACTCATATCATATATTTTTGATGGGGTAAGATATACCAGTTGCGACAAATGAATATTCTATTGTTCGGCACGAACATTTTGTTGATGCATTTGTTGTTGGAAGCTGATTGTGTAAGACAAAATTATTAGGCATTTGTAATTCAAAAAGGTACACGCAAAATACGAATGTTAACAACGATAACTTGAAAACATCGTAGGTGGTGTGTTGTACGGAAAGTACTATTCTGGAGTTGGTTGCGACAACATGTAAGGCATGAAACCATAGTTTATGGGAGTAGGACCATTATCCCCAGCATGTAATCTGGATTGCTATAAGTAGGAGAACTTAAGCTTGCCGAAGGATTATCAGTTTTCAACATATCTGTAAAATAACCTATTCTTGTACTAACGATTGGAGATGGTACATGTTCTTGCATATTTTATTTTGCAACTTTCCCAACATATAACTCGATTGATTTGGTAACCGTAGAAAACATAACTTCAACATCCTCATCGTTTGAAAGTGTTATTGATTTTGAACCCGAATCCATAGGCCAGTTAACCGCGGACTCAATATCTAGTTCGATTGCGCTTATTTTTGTCGCTTTATACACAGATTCTTTCAACTCAAATAGTGTGCAACCTTTGCATACTCTCCCTGGTTTACAAAACCTATGACATACTTCCTCTTTTTTTGTTCGTCGACGATCAATTCATCGTCGTAGTAGCAAAGTGTGGGAATGAGATTTCTAGCCATTCTACAAACGAATAGTTTTTATGTGACCAACCAATTTGTAGCCATTCATATGGAAATATTTCAATAGATGTAACAAAGCTAGGGTTTTTTATTTACTTACCAATTTAGAAAAAGAGATACAGTGAAGACGTTTGTGTAGACCGGCAAGGATTCTATGGCAACAACTAACAGATTATTAAAAGTAATTGAGTTTTGTTTTTTGGGGATGTTAGGTGGAAGAAAATGGGTTATTCTGATTTGATAAACTAGGAGTTTGTTATGAAGAGGTGAATGGACAGCTGAATGGATATAAAGTAGTTTCTGTATTGGTGACTTTTGAAAAGTCGTCATTGTGCCAATTTTGAGAATTCACCCAAAGGCGAATTTTCAAATGTCGCCAGTACTAAATCTACTATAAAACAATAAGATATGACATAATATAAAACACAATATCATTTCGTACAACAGTAGGATACGACACAATACAAAGGATTGACACATGATAAAAATGCAAGTTAACACAGACAACTAACACGCGATGCAATAGAACTACCAATACAGCAAAACATACAGTCAATTGCGTGGTAACCGGTAGCACCCTCTAAGCATTTCATTTCAAATTGCAATATTCATCCTCTCCAAGCGACTAACCTTAGCTTGCATCTCAAGGGTGTATTGGACCCCTTTTTCAGTTCGTGGAGGATCGATCCATTCAAAAAATTTACAACTATGCACCCATTGCCACATTTGTGCATCGATATATGCTTTTACAGCCGTAAAAGCGACATCCACATTCTTTGACTTTTAGGAACTACAACGTTACATTCAACTCCGCAATAGCAAAGTACAGTACGACCCATCATGCTAGAACTTGATCTGTCAGGGCTTTGATGAGCAAGTACAGTCATCAGCCTAGCATGCAATGACTGTTGAACCAGTTAGGGATTCTTGAGTACCATATTTATCTACGTAGCACAAACAAGTTCAGTCTCTACTTCTTCATTTGTCTCTATAGCATCCATCTTGGTAGGTCTTCCACTTGGGTCTCTGGAACAAATTCTTCCTCATCATCCACACCCTTGTTCCGTTCGTAATCATCATATATTTTGATCATTGTTTCATCATTGATCTCCCAATCATCCATTTTCAGCCAAAAGAAAATTTTAATAAAATACCAAAATTGAACAAACTTACAACTATGGTTTGGGTAAATTTACTTTTCAATTTGAACAAAATTGAAGAAGCGCGTAGTATACATCTACAAATGTAAGTATAGAGCAAAAAATTGGACAAAATACTAACCTTATTGACTTATGTGAATGATTTTGCACAAATTTGGGTTTTGGGTTCGCTTTGACGTAAATAAAACTGAAAAAAAGAAAGAAAGGGCTGACTAGTTTTAATACAATAGGTTTGTATCGGCGAATATTTGGCGAATTTTAAAAATTTGCTAATTAGTACCTGCTATTGCAGAAACTAGAGCAGCGGCACCTACAACTACTACATCATATTACCGAACGACATCAAATTACATTGGTAGACACAACACATTATCAAATGGTGCAAAATCACATTAGAACACAATCTCACATCATATTACGAAACACAACTACACAAATTCAAACAACATTAACAAGTACATTATATATCACATTACACATCATCCCTACCTATTCGCATTAAACAACATTAACATTACCAGTTTACTCGTGAAGCTCGTGAAATTCTACCAGGATTCTTTTTTGCGGACGTGTTACCAATGGTCTCCTAGCTATTCCCATCAAATTACTCCTTGCTCGGCGCGCAGTGGAGGCCGAAAGTAATGTGGCTGTTGGTTGAGATGGGCCATGAACAATTTCTTCTTGTAACGGTGTAGCTTGTGGCGAAGTGCCTTGTGATGATGAACCGACACCTCCTCAAGGACGACATCATGTATACACAAGTGCTGTAGGTGGAGATGGGGGTCTGGGTCGATCAAGTTTATTCCTTCACAACATAGCATCTAGAACCCTTTGGATGTTAATGCACATCCTCTTACCCTCCTCATCGATTTTTCGTTTGCGAAGATTTTCTGCTTCTTCCCATGACCTGCCTATACCAGCAGCTTGTATATTTGAATGAAAATTAGCATCATACACAACTATTATAACTTATTGAAGTACTACTTACAACATCAACTTATCACATTCCTCTCAAGTGGTGCTCTAGGAACGTACAGACTTCTATACACTGCCTCTACTGGCGCCTGAAGAACATATCGTTGTGCCATGTTCCAGTACCACCTTTTGTATTGCTCTAGCGTAATGGTGGGCACACTATCAATCTGTGTAGCTGTATGGCTCTCCTTCCACAACTGAATGTACGTTCCATATTCCTCTTCGTTGTACGTAGACGTGCACTGTGGCGCATCATCCGATATGTGTTGCATCATATTGAACTATCTTATAACCCTGTCAGGTAAGTGAAATGCATTCTGAGTGTAACATATGAGTGGTACTCTCGCAGTCCACAAGTACACATGACTGGAAGCTGTGCCAGCACTTCCCGTGTATACGGTGTCAATGTCACCTTATCGTCCTCCAGCACATCTAAATCGTTGCGGTAGAACATAACACTCCGTCTTGGAGTTTGGCGCGTTTTTTGGGTCCTACCCACCTGTTATACGATGTTAACGATTGAATATTACACATGGAAATTTTACAGTTTAACTAAATTAAAAGGATAAAAAATATACCGAGACCAAAGCGGCATCAACTGATCGAGAACAATATTTGTTACAAACAATCTTTCGATTGGAAGATAAGTCCATGACCAAAGCTACATTTAAAAGAAAATATTACAATCAAAAAACGAGATAACTCATGTAAAACAGTAAACTATTGAAATTTGTTTCAAACCGGTACTAGTGTCAGACATCCACCAAAAGATTTATTCTCCAAAAGAGAAAGCCTAGATAACTCCATATATGTATAAGATAACATAGCACTGCCCTAACAAAACTTACCACACTCCCCTAAATCAGCAAGATACAGTAGCCATTTCAGATCTACCCGAGCCTTTGTATGATCACACATCAATCAGGAAATAAAAATATGCAAAATAATAACACGTGCTCGCTACGTAATCTGAACCTCTGTAGCATGAGCTGAAATATCGTGCGATAATTGACGTCGATACCACATGACTTCCACGAACTCATTACCCCTTGTTTGTTTGGATGGTGGGTCAAGACTAAGTAAATCACGACCCAGTTGCATATAATCATATGCTGCTCTTCCATAAGCCACTGAATCGCCTTCAATAGGCACCCCTAACAACACTGCTACATCTCCTAGTGTAATCGTCATCTCACCAATAATAAAATGAAAAGTGGAGATCTCTGGTCGCTATCTGTCTGGCAAAGCAGTGATAAGATAGTGGTCAAGCTGAATGTAACCTAACTTCATTATGTGTAAAAATCCAACCCTCTCGATCTCAGCCAATACTCCTGGATTGTTTGAAGTCACTTTCTTCAACGACGTGGAGTGATCTATAGTGATATCTAGATCGTCACGCTGATCAAATGATAAATACATAATTAAAAAGCAGGAATTATACCAAGTGACACAACATTACAATTTTTTTTAAACCACCTGCATCCGTATGTCGTTAGAAGTACGATGCTGGGCTTGAAGAAATAATACCCTACCATCAACTGGTCCGGGCTCCATCTCAACATACTCTACAGAATACAAATATTAAAAATCGATTCATTTCGATAAATATAGGTAAGTTATCGAACAATTATTAAGAAGACCAAACTATCTTATTGTAACAAAGAAGTTCAACACTGGTTTGTAATAATGTCTATAAAGAGGCTTCCAAGCACACATTATCTAATATCCATAACACCAAAATCAACCAAATAACCCTACATCTCTACTATTAATAATGTAAATTCCACCTATATACTTTCAACCGTGTCTTTTTGAAATACCCGAAATACCCTTCTCGCATCGATCTTCCCACATCACATTCTTTTATGTTCGCATCACATCCTTTTCTTTTCGCATCGTTCTCTCCTAAAGCAAACAACCCTCAATAACCACGACTCTCATATTTTCCTGAGATAGACCATAGATCTGATTCCACATCCAAGCCAACTCAAGATCCATCCCTTCTCTAACGCCTACTCCCACGACCGATTGATAATTAGTCCAATGTGTTTCCCGATTGTAACGTTTCTGATTTTTCGTTGCCGAAAAACCGAAATGTTAGGTTTTAAGAAGAAGAAAAGAAAACGAAAGAGGTAGAAGAAGAGAGAAACGATAGAAAATAGAACGGAAAGAATTAACAGAACAGCATCAGATTCTCACAATTCGCAGCGGAACAACATATAATAGATAAATGAATAATCTTTAACAAAGGACTATATCAGTTATTACATTACATTTCATTACATTACATCAGAGTGTACAACATCAAACAACAACAACAATGCAGAAAAGAAATACTATATACTAGTAATACGCCAATGCCATCCATCTTGCCTCCAGTAACTCCTAAATTCCAGAATATCCTGATAAACCTTTACTCTTGACTGCCCGTGTGGAAATTGGTGGACACCCAGAGTTTAGGAAGGAAAACAATAAACTCCGAGTCAGTCATGTGACTGGTGCGAGAACTCAAAATAGTTTATTTAACTTTAAAAATCAAAATAGAGGAATATTTTTAAAGTCAATTCGCAATGCTTTTAAAAATGAGACTACCACAAGGCCTCCCGCACACACACACATGCAAACGCAGAATCGAAGGAGATTTCTCCTTATGATAGTCAAAGATGCTTGACACGCATTTAAAAGAACATTTGATATTATTACTAGTGCATAGTGTAAAGAAAATCATTTCGAAAATAAAGATATAAATCTTAGCTAACATACGACCATTATCGTATGCCTACTATAGCTACCATCCAAACAGTGGGGCGCCACCATAAGTGAATGATAGGTTCTACAACTAATACCGTACAAGATCGTATTGTTTCTTTGGATTTCCAACGAATGGTCAGGCCAAGGAACTTCCCATTGCCACATGAGAACGCCTCTGGAAGGACGTCCCAGAGAACCAAACCGGATCTCTGCCAACACAAGGCCGGGTTACCCCTAACTGGGTAACTACTGACACGAGTATGCCATCCCCCGGTCCTTTGGGACCTTTAACCGAGCGCTCGTCATCAACATCACACCATAATAATAAGTGTTTCAACATGAGTAAGCATCTGGGCTCCATACCATGATACCACCCTTTTCCAGAAGGAAATGCACATACCTAAAGGGAGCTACCCCTCATAACCTTGCTGCATCTTTCCCGTATTGACCATTCCGGGGTGTGAGGCTCGACGAAGTCTCGTCCACAAAAACATACTTTATACAAAAGCCATGCTTTTGGTCAATAAATGATCATAGAAATGATCGCCAAGATAAACGATCAAACAAATGATCCTATCACAAATGATCAACACAATGATCATTTCACAGCAACACTCAGCATGTCACATTACCAAATTGGGAATATATTGCTGATAACCTTCAACTATATAACCTCTGAGCTCGTATGTCTCAGAGAAGGGTGTTAAGCTAAGAGAATAAATTCTCCGCCACCAACAGAAATATATTTGAAAGAAATCGGCTTTATATCTTAATTTATAATGTCAGACATACAATCCATACAAGTCTGTTTCGGGATCGAACATAACCGAAGGCACTTACAAAGAAGTCCTTGCAATCCGGATATTCACTAATCACGTCCAAATTTCCCATCACATATGGAGATCTCTATACCGGGGATCAGCCAGTGCAGAGACAATCAACAAGAAACCCTTTCGTTTTCGAAAATATCCGGTCTTCAACACCGGTCTTCAAACGCAATTTATAACGACGTATCACATATTCGGAATGGGTTATACGACACCAAGGTCGTTTCCTGGTTAACCCGAATAGTGAGCGCTTATTTTTTTTTAAAAATAAGTGTGGCATTCAAATTCAAGCAAATCACAACAAATACCTATTTAAAGGTAAATATTGATAGTCGGTTATTGAACTATC
This sequence comes from Allium cepa, assembly GCA_030765085.1. Taxonomy (NCBI): domain Eukaryota; kingdom Viridiplantae; phylum Streptophyta; class Magnoliopsida; order Asparagales; family Amaryllidaceae; genus Allium; species Allium cepa. The sequence goes on along the minus strand of CM060937.1, from coordinate 756,570,893 downwards.
AATGGATATGCACAACATCACCAGATTCCAAATAATTTTCCAAATTATTTATTTTCCAAAAATATCTTTACAAGGTATATATTTTCCCTTCTTCAAAAATAAATCAATATTTATTTCTAAACCCATTTTCCCAATTTCATTTATAAATTCCATATTGAATTTACATTTCAAAATATTTATGAATATACGATTTCCATTCGATTTCTAATATTCATTTTCAATTTATCTTCAAAAAGATAAATTCAAAATATTCACTTAATATTGGAAAAACATTTCCATACTTATTTATTTAAAAGTAATTCACAAATCTTTTTATTTTCTATACTTGGAAAATATTCAATATACTTAAATCGAAATTAAGTATATATTTCATTCTTTAAGGAAATCATTCTCTTAAACATATTTATTTGGGCCAAAACGAATGTTGCGTAAAACATTGTTACGACAACCCAAAATCACTAGTATAGGGATTCGGAATTAAAATAGATATATAAATCCCAATACTATACAAAACATTTCCTTTCGGAAATCATTTACTACAACAACAGTGTTATAGTCTACCATTTCCTTCTATTTCTCGAAAACGTCTATTTCCACAATGAATGTTGAAATCTATGGTTTCGATAGTTAATACATTTTAAAACATCTTTAGATCGTTTTAATTCTATTTAAAACATCACATTCAAAACATTTCTTTAACATATTATTCACTATTCAAAAACGTGAATATACTTGTTAACCAATTTTATCATTTCTATTCCTTTTATTCTAAAGAATTATTCACTGTCTAAAATGTGAATATAACTCCATTAATAAATTACAACTATTTACTTATCAAGATAAGTCGTTGCGGATTTATAAAATAATGTTTATAAATTCCATTTCTATTTATTTTATAACACTTCCTCTTATAAATTTCCTTTATTAACTTATTCGATTTATAACTCAATTATATACCGAAAGTCCATATTATAAGTTAAATGCTTATAATTTATTTGTTTACGAAAACGTTCTTTTAACTTCATAATTATAAATCATATAACTTATAAGATTCATTTATTTATCCGAATCTATTCCTTAAATAACTTTATAAATTTTATTTATAAAATTCCATTTATAACTTCACCATTATAATCCTATAGATTTCATTCATTTATGAAATTCATTCACAATTCATTCTAACACTTATAAAAGCTCGTTTTATAATTCCAATATTTTTAATTTATAAATATCAATTTATAAATCTTTTATATGGATCAATTTATATTATTCTTTTAAAACGTCTTTTAACTCCTTTATAATTCATCATTTTGATTTATAAAATAATCAAATTTCATAAATCCTATTTTTAAACTTTTTATAATAAATTCAGAAATCCCAATTTCAACTATTTTATAAAATCATTAATCCCATATTTTCAAGAATCAACTTTTAACTGTATTTCTCAAAAATCATAATTTTTATAATATTAAAATTATAACGTTTATTTATTTAAGATGAATCGATTCCAAAAATATTTTATAAACGTATACTTTCAAAAATCATTTTAGAAATCCCTTAAAAATTAAAATCGTTATTTTTAAACTTCAAAATTGGACTCGATGATGCAACACATCAAATAGTCAATCACGACTTTCAAACATCATATATCGATATGATAAACAATCAAATATCACAATGTCTAAAATCAATAAATTTTTGTGAGGAATCCAGTTGGATCTCTCCAACCTGTTTCTCTGCATCCACAGACATTAGCACAATACCCATTCCACTTCGAGGTGGAATATCGCGGTATATGGGATTTATAAAATATTATCCGCTTAATAGGCGGCGCAATAGGGTCTCATCCGCTATACAATGCGGGAAATCAATCAACTGCAATATATACATATGCCAATATATATATATATATATATATTGCTATATATATAGATATATCCTACTATATCTAATATCACAACCAAATAGCAATCAATCAATAACTGCAAATCCAACTTATAAATTTCTGAGTGAGAAGTTCTCACCTTAGCCTTTTATTTTGCAGTCCATTTTCCAATCCGGCTCGATTTCCTTGGTTTATACCTTGTATAAATATTTACACATTAATTAACTCTCGAACCAATCAAATAACCAATTTTTCGTTTTTATAACTTCTATATTTAATTTAACAAATTTAAATTATTGATGATTTATTTTACACAAACAATTATAAAATTTTAAACTGATTCCCTTTTAAAATTCTCCTTTAACAAATTTCTTTAAGTGACTAAGAACAGTTTAATTTTTCCATAGTTCATTATTTAAAAATTTCACTTTAAGCTAATATTTTAAATTTTAAACAAACTTCTATTCGATAATTCAGAATTAACCAATTTATCAATATTCAAATTTTGTCGAACAAATTTAATTTCTATTTAAATAAATTTTATTTATTATTCTTCAACCTCCATAAAAATAATAGTTTATATAGACTTTAAAAAAAACAAATTGGTATATCACTTCAACATTTCTAAAAAAAAAAATTCTTTGAATGACAACATCAATTTTCTTTCACTGTAAAAATTTCCTTTACTTATTTTAAAGCTCAAACAGCAAACTGTTGTTTAAGTATATTTCTTAATCCATATATACATTTATGTATATATATACGTACAGAATTTAAAATAGAATTTGTAAATCTACCTCACTGGCGAATCGAGTAAACCTAGAACCCCATCGAACTGCAATCGCCACATCATCCAATGGACATCGCCACCACCAGAACTGCGAGCACGAAACCCTAGCCTAAACGCCTTGCCGTCATCCATCGCGACCTCGAGAACATCGCGGCCACCCAGACTACGTTGTCATCGGTGAACCCCCTTGCCATCGCGACTCTGGCTTCGCTGCCCATTAAGTCGCCGCTGCTCGCCTGTGGGCGTCGCCACGCCTGCCTCGGCCTCCCACGAAAAACAATAAGCCCCTACGGCGTCACGCTCGAGTTTGATGATTCCAAACTCCTCCTCGCGATTTTGGTTTAGGGCTTCGGCCATTTACTGAAAAGAACGAAGTCGATTTATTTTTATTTTTATTAGGAAAGGATTCTCGGTTGAATTAGCAAATGAAGGCAACGAGGAGGAAAATTTTAGATCGGCCTTGATTTCGATTTTGAATGATGAGGGTTCCGCCATTTTTTTCGATTGATTTTTGAACTGAGGAATCGAATGAGGGAGGAATTCTTTTAAACGAGCACGGCCATGATTTTGCACGATCTCTCCCATGATCTCTTCACGATTTCAGGCGTAATTGTAGGCTGAAAGGAAGGAGAAGACACGATTACTTGATTTACGTGTATTCTTAGGCATAATGTTAGGAGGGTAACGTGCTGAGGTAACTAATTTTAAATTTACATTTAAATTGAATACGATTCAATTTCAATGCGTTTATGCGTCGTGTGCTCACATAACAACTCGAAAAAATACGAAATTTGAAATCCGAGAATAATTCAATATTACGGACCCAATGGAACTGGTTTCGTCGAATTCCGAGACTGTGCCTCGGACGGCTATTTTTAAATATCGATTCAAACGATTTAATTTCAAAACTGAACAAATCACTTTCAAATTAAATTCTGAAGCTTCTATTACCTTCAGTATTATCAATATAAATTTTACAAGCCTTTGAAATAGTTTTAATCAGCTTAAAATTGAAGATTCAAATTTTTATTCAACTTTCAATAGATTAAATTCTATAATTTAATCACCAAATTCATTGTTATATTAGGAATTCAAACTAAACAAAATTTTCAAATATTTAAATTAATTAAATATTTTCAAATTAAATTGTTCAAAATTCAGGGTCGTTACAATCTTCCCACCTTAAAAGAATTTCACCCCGAAATTACAAGTTAAGAAGAATGCCCTTGTCCCGTCTATCATTTTTCACATTCTAAATAGTTTTATCAACTTTCCAAAACAAATCTTTTTTTTTACTAGAGATTCATTATCATTTCAACTAGCTTTCCAACTTCAATTATAGGTTCCAAACAATATTGTTTACTTCAAAATTCAAATTTTAAATTTAAATTCAAATTTCAAACTTTCCAAAATTTCTCAAAATTTTTCTAACACCCTAAATTTCCGAAAAACTTCGCCAGCGTCTCCTTTGCGCGGCTAGCTCGGTACGACTACAAAATGGCACCATGGCCCCTCAGAATCAAAAAGAAAAGAGAAAACCAAGTGGCTGGAGAAGAAAATCATCAAATCTCATACTGAAATTGAAATACGTACCTTTTTGTCGAGCAATTAAATTTTATCTTCGAAATAAAAATCTCAATTCCATTTCTTTTTAATACACCTGTATATCCTGCTATCCATAATGTCCAATTCCAACATTCAAACTATTTTGCCAATTCATTACAAAATTTCCAATATATGCTTCTTATACATTTTTACTTCACTATTGAAGTTACATATCCATTCTCGTTCAATTTTACATTTCAATATTCAATTCACAATTTCAATTCTATTTGAATTCAATTCATAATTTAAATTTCATTCGAATTCAATTCTCAATTCTAAATATTGAATTCTAACGATTAACTTTCATTTACTAATTCATATTACTACTTTAAATTAGTTTTATTCACTAATTCATTTCAATTAGTACATTCACTTATTCATTTTAAATTTCAATTTCCATATTCAATTCATCTCGAATTTACTTAATTACTAACAAAGGGAATTTCAATTTATTTCTTTTACTTACTTGAATTTATATACAAATTCAAATTTATCTTCAAATTTAGCTCACGACTAAACTTTTAATTTAACCAATTCAATTTCCAATTCATTAGTCCAAGAATTTATCAAGTTAGTTTACTTGAATTCCATATAATAATGATAATAATTTAATATTATTACTTCCTAACAATCATGCAACCATATACTATAATAATTCATAGAAAATCATTTCTTTTCTATACAAAAATAGTTTTGGGCAAAATTATCTTATTTACCCGATTCAAAAACAATTTTATATTCACTAACAAATACACGCTCATATCTATTATTACACTCAACCTCATTCTACAGTACTGCTGACTCTATCTTTAATGAGTAACACCCAACAGAACCATGGTTGTCGCTTAACCATATGCTCCGATACCAAATGTAACGTTTCTGATTTTTCGTTGCCGAAAAACCGAAATGTTAGGTTTTAAGAAAAAGAAAAGAAAAAGAAAGAGGTAGAAGAAGAGAGAAAAGATAGAAAATAGAACGGAAAGAATTAACAGAACAACATCAGATTCTCACAATTCGCAGCGGAACAACATATAATAGATAAATGAATAATCTTTAACAAAGAACTATATCTGTTATTACATTACATTTCATTACATTACATGAGAGTGTACAACATCAAACAACAACAACAATGCAGAAAAGAAATACTATATACTAGTAATACGCCAATGCCATCCATCTTGCCTCCAGTAACTCCTAAATTCCAGAATATCCTGATAAACCTTTACTCTTGACTGCCCGTGTGGAAATTGGTGGACACCCAGAGTTTAGGAAGGAAAACAATAAACTCCGAGTCAGTCATGTGACTGGTGCGAGAACTCAAAACAGTTTATTTAACTTTAAAAATCAACATAGAGGAATATTTTTAAAGTCAATTCGCAATGCTTTTAAAAATGAGACTACCATAAGGCCTCCCGCACACACACACATGCAAACGCAGAATCGGAGGAGATTTCTCCTTATGATAGTCAAAGATGCTTGATACGCATTTAAAAGAACATTTGATATTATTACTAGTGCATAGTGTAGAGAAAATCATTTCGAAAATAAAGATATAAATCTTAGCCAACATACGACCATTATCGTATGCCTACTATAGCTACCATCCAAACAATGGGGCGCCACCATAAGTGAATGATAGGTTCTACAACTAATACCGTACAAGATCGTATTGTTTCTTTGGATTTCCAACGAATGGTCAGGCCAAGGAACTTCCCATTGCCACATGAGAACGCCTCAGGAAGGACGTCCCCGAGAACCAAACCGGATCTCTGCCAACACAAGGCCGGGTTACCCCTAACTGGGTAACTACTGACACGAGTATGCCATCCCCCGGTCCTTTGGGACCTTTAACCGAGCGCTCGTCATCAACATCACACCATAATAATAAGTGTTTCAACATGAGTAAGCATCTGGGCTCCATACCATGATACCACCCTTTTCCAGAAGGAAATGCACATACCCTAAAGGGAGCTACCCCTCATAACCTTGCTGCATCTTTCCCGTATTGACCATTCCGGGGTGTGAGGCTCGACGAAGTCTCGTCCACAAAAACATACTTTATACAAAAGCCATGCTTTAGGTCAATAAATGATCATAGAAATGATCACCAAGATAAACGATCAAACAAATGATCCTATCACAAATGATCAACACAATGATCATTTCACAGCAACACTCAGCATGTCACATTACCAAATTGGGAATATATTGCTGATAACCTTCAACTATATAACCTCTGAGCTCGTATGTCTCAGAGAAGGGTGTTAAGCTAAAAGAATAAATTCTCCGCCACCAACAGAAATATATTTGAAAGAAATCGGCTTTATATCTTAATTTGTAATGTCAGACATACAATCCATACAAGTCTGTTCCGGGATCGAACAGAACCGAAGGCACTTACAAAGAAGTCCTTGCAATCCGGATATTCACTAATCACGTCCGAATTTCCCATCACATATGGAGATCTCTATATCGGGGATCAGCCAGTGCAGAGACAATCAACAAGAAACCCTTTCGTTTTCGAAAATATCCGATCTTCAACACCGGGCTTCAAATGCAATTTATAACGACGTATCACATATTCAGAATGGGTTATACGACCCCAAGGTCCTTTCCCGGTTAACCCGAATAGTGAGCGCTTATTTTTTTTTAAAAATAAGTGTGGCATTCAAATTCAAGCAAATCACAACAAATACCTATTTAAAGGTAAATATTGATAGTTGGCTATTGAACTATCAATGGATATGCAAAACATCACCAGATTCCAAATAATTTTCCAAATTATTTATTTTCCAAAAATATCTTTACAAGATATATATTTTCCCTTCTTCAAAAATAAATCAATATTTATTTTTAAACCCATTTTCCCAATTTCATTTATAAATTCCATATTGAATTTACATTTCAAAATATTTATGAATATACGATTTCCATTCGATTTCTAATATTCATTTTCAATTTATCTTCAAAAAGATAAATTCAAAATATTCACTTAATATTGGAAAAACATTTCCATATTTATTTATTTATAAGTAATTCACAAATCTTTTTATTTTCTATACTTGGAAAATATTCAATATACTTAAATCGAAATTAAGTATATATTTCATTCTTTAAGGAAATCATTCTCTTAAACATATTTATTTGGGCCAAAACGAATGTTGCGTAAAACATTGTTACGACAACCCAAAATCACTAGTATAGGGATTCGGAATTAAAATAGATATATAAATCCCAATACTATACAAAACATTTCCTTTCGGAAATCATTTACTACAACAACAGTGTTATAGTCTACCATTTCCTTCTATTTCTCGAAAACGTCTATTTCAACAATGAATGTTGAAATCTATGGTTTCGATAGTTAATACATCTTAAAACATCTTTAGATCGTTTTAATTCTATTTAAAACATCACATTCAAAACATTTCTTTAACATATTATTCACTATTCAAAAACGTGAATATACTTGTTAACCAATTTTATCATTTCTATTCCTTTTATTCTAAAGAATTATTCACTGTCTAAAACGTGAATATAACTCCATTAATAAATTACAACTATTTACTTATCAAGATAAGTCATTGCGGATTTATAAAATAATGTTTATAAATTCCATTTCTATTTATTTTATAACACTTCCTCTTATAAATTTCCTTTATTAACTTATTCGATTTATAACTCAATTATATACCGAAAGTCCATATTATAAGTTAAATGCTTATAATTTATTTGTTTACGAAAACGTTCTTTTAACTTCATAATTATAAATCTTATAACTTATAAGATTCATTTATTTATCCGAACCTATTCCTTAAATAACTTTATAAATTTTATTTATAAAATTCCATTTATAACTTCACCGTTATAATCCTATAGATTTCATTCACTTATGAAATTCATTCACAATTCATTCTAACACTTATAAAAGCTCGTTTTATAATTCCAATATTTTTAATTTATAAATATCAATTTATAAATCTTTTATATGGATCAATTTATATTATTTTTTTAAAACGTCTTTTAACTCCTTTATAATTCATCATTTTGATTTATAAAATAATCAAATTTCATAAATCCTATTTTTAAACTCTTTATAATAAATTCAGAAATCCCAATTTCAACTATTTTATAAAATCATTAATCTCATATTTTCAAGAATCAACTTTTAACTGTATTTCTCAAAAATCATAATTTTTATAATATTAAAATTATAACGTTTATTTATTTAAGATGAATCGATTCCAAAAATATTTTATAAACGTATACTTTCAAAAATAATTTTAGAAATCCCTTAAAAATCTAAATCGTTATTTTTAAACTTCAAAATTGGATTCAATGATGCAACACATCAAATAGTCAATCACGACTTTCAAACATCATATATCGATATGATAAACAATCAAATATCACAATGTCTAAAATCAATAAATTTTTGTAAGGAATCCAGTTGGATCCCTCCAACCTGTTTTCCTGCATCCACAGTCATTAGCACAATACCCATTCCACTTCGAGGTGGAATATCGCGGTATATGGGATTTATAAAATATTATCCGCTTAATAGGCGGCGCAATATGGTCTCATCCGCTATACAATGCGGGAAATCAATCAACTGCAATATATACATATGCCAATATATATATATTGCTATATATATAGATATATCCTACTATATCTAATATCACAACCAAATAGCAATCAATCAATAACTGCAAATCCAACTTATAAATTTCTGAGTGAGAAGTTCTCACCTTAGCCTTTTATTTTGCAGTCCATTTTCCAATCCGGCTCGATTTCCTTGGTTTATACCTTGTATAAATATTTACACATTAATTAACTCTCGAACCAATCAAATAACCAATTTTTCGTTTTTATAACTTCTATATTTAATTTAACAAATTTAAATTATCGATGATTTATTTTACACAAACAATTATAAAATTTTAAACTGATTCCCTTTTAAAATTCTCCTTTAACAAATTTCTTTAAGTGACTAAGAACAGTTTAATTTTTCCATACTTCATTATTTAAAAATTTCACTCTAAGCTAATATTTTAAATTTTAAACAAATTTCTATTCGATACTTCAAAATTAACCAATTTATCAATATTCAAATTTTGTCGAACAAATTTAATTTCTATTTAAATAAATTTTATTTATTATTCTTCAACCTCCATAAAAATAATAGTTTATATAGACTTTAAAAAAAACAAATTGGTATATCACTTCAACATTTCTAAAAAAAAAAAAATTCTTTGAATGACAACATCAATTTTCTTTCACTGTAAAAATTTCCTTTACTTATTTAAAGCTCAAACAACAAACTATTGTTTAAGTATATTTCTTAATCCATATATACATTTATGTATATATATACGTACAGAATTTAAAATAGAATTTGTAAATCTACCTCACTGACGAATCAAGTAAACCCAGAACCCCATCGAACTGCAATCGCCACATCATCCAATGGACATCGCCACCACCAGAACCGCGAGCACGAAACCCTAGCCTAAACGCCTTGCCGTCATCCATCGCGACCTCGAGAACATCGCGGCCACCCAGACTACGTTGTCATCGGTGAACCCCCTTGCCATCGCGACTCTGGCTTCGCTGCCCATTAAGTCGCCGCTGCTCGCCTGTGGGCGTTGCCACGCCTGCCTCGGCCTCCCACGAAAAACAATAAGCCCCTACGGCGTCGCGCTCGAGTTTGATGATTCCAAACTCCTCCTCGCGATTTTGGTTTAGGGCTTCGGCCATTTACTGAAAAGAACGAAGTCGATTTATTTTATTTTTATTAGGAAAGGATTCTCGGTTGAATTAGCAAATGAAGGCAACGAGGAGGAAAATTTTAGATCGGCCTTGATTTCGATTTTGAATGACGAGGGTTCCGCCATTTTTTTCGATTGATTTTTAAACTGAGGAATCGAATGAGGGAGGAATTGTTTTAAACGAGCACGGCCATGCTTTTGCACGATCTCTCCCACGATCTCTTCACGATTTCAGGCGTAATTGTAGGCTGAAAGGAAGGAGAAGACACGATTACTTGATTTACGTGTATTCTTACGCATAATGTTAGGAGGGTAACGTGCTGAGGTAACTAATTTTAAATTTAAATTTAAAATGAATTCGATTCAATTTCAATGCGTTTACGCGTCGTGTGCTCACATAACAACTCGGAAAAATACGAAATTTGAAATCCAAGAATAATTCAATATTACGGACCCAATGGAACTGGTTTCGTCGAATTCCGAGACTGTGCCTCGGACGGCTATTTTTAAATATCGATTCAAACGATTTAATTTCAAAACTGAACAAATCACTTTCAAATTAAGTTCTGAAGCTTCTATTATCTTCAGTATTATCAATATAAATTTTACAAGCCTTTGAAATATTTTTAATCAGCTTAAAATTGAAGATTCAAATTTTTATTCAACTTTCAATAGATTAAATTCTATAATTTAATCATCAAATTCATTGTTATATTAGGAATTCAAACTAAACAAAATTTTCAAATATTTAAAATTAATTAAATATTTTCAAATTAAATTGTTCAAAATTCTGGGTCGTTACACCGATCCACCATCTTCTCCGTCGTTAGTGTGATTAACGACTACGGATCGAACAACGATCCATTCATATGTTATTTTTTGCTTCAGATCTGATTTGAATCGCCATTGCAACTAATTGCATAATTGCTTCACATGCTGTTTTGATGAGGCAGGTATAATTATTATCCTATGTTGAAACTGTTTTTTGTGTTATGGCTAAACCAAAATTATAGAATTCGTTAATAAGCTTTTTTAATGTTTCAACTTATATCATATTGGTTAATGAGAAAGTTTATTACGATCAGCATAGGAATTAGATCGGTACTATACCCTTTTTAGGTGAAACTGAGGTTTTAAATGCATTGAATCTCAACATAATTATGGCCTGGAATGTAGAATAAATATCCATATGTTTACTATTTTTAATGAGAATATTTATTTCCAAGCCGATCCCAACTCAATGGTATTAAGAGTCCGGGAGATTATAATAATTAGCGAATATAGACAGACATGTAATGCCTAGGGACTATACATAGAAGCATGCATAGGGGATCTGTTTGAAATGTATGATACGTTAAACTTGCGTTGTTGATTGTTTCCTAAATTATTACTCCGAAACAATTTTCAACTATTGTTAGCTCTATAACTCTTTTGGGTATGAATATTGTTAACAAATTAGTAATGAATAAGTGCTTCAAATAACATTTGAAATTCAATATTATCAACCCTATTAATTAATATAGTGTAAGAATACAAGGGAAAAGCACTAACCTAAACTACTGATTTTACATCAAATAGTATTATTAGCATATCAAATATTACAATTATGTTCAAGTTAACCAATGACAAGGATGTCATGAATTGCTATATATAGATACACAAATTAACATGCATTCTATAGTAGAGAGCTAAAGGTTATAACGGGTAAAACTGAGCATGTATGTGCTACACGCTCTCATTTGGTTACTGGCTTTTCTTTGTATACATACAGAATGCCAATTAGTGCAAAATGAATTACTACTTTGATCATTTATGTTACATATGCAGATGCTTATTGTTAGATAACTAAAGGTTATAATGGGAGAAATTTTACAAGAAGTTGATGTTTGGAGAGAACTAATGGATGTAAGAGAACTTTCACATCGATTACAAGGAGTTTTAATAAGAAAGCTAATGATGTTGATAGCAGTAGAGTTTAACGGATGGTTACAATTACGAGAACAAACGTGAATAGGAGTTTACCACAAATTTGTAAGCAAGTTTAGCTTTTGTTTTATACTATCGGATATTGTAAGAGTTTTTAGTTTTACTATAGTGATTAAATGTATATTTTAGGTAAATTTATGCAACAAATTAAATTTGACGTATATGACTGAATAATCAAAACAAAACAAGCAACTAGAAACTCATTATATTGTGTTTTGGATGATGAGATGCTATTTTGACTTCATAATAACTGACCATTGTTTTAAGAGTTTACATGATGAAGTGTAAATGTTACCAAAAGCATGAGCTCACGCAAACATTTTATTGTTTGAACATGAAGAAGGTAATATGTATTGGAACCCAACTCAAACTGAATACTTTGGAGAGTATTAGCTAATCATATGATATAATTTGTCAACTTTGCCATTAATAATTTGCCAATTTTCATGTGTGTAAGTTATTCCTACTATACTTTTGAGCTACATGTATTTTTTTGTATTTATTATTTGATTATCAAGTATTATGCTACGATTATGTTATTGTATTTTTCATTTGATTCTTCAATAATAGAGTAAAGGAATATGAGTTTTATTGTGGCAACAACATTTCAGCTGTTATATTTATCGTATATCTAACAAGATGCCTTTAATTGCAATATGTTTAAAGCTTACAATAGCTGACTTCTTTCCTAGTTGAAATAATAGAGTACAATAACCGTTTACCTATTGTTGTTGAGTTACGACATAAACCAACAATATAAATATGTCTTTCAACTTTGATATCCATGGATGCTTTGTGATGGATATAATGAAGCTGTTAGTCAAGCTTTCAAAAATCTCTGTAGGCAAAAAGATGGCCCTTTTATAGCCTTTGTAAACAATAAATATTTGGACCTTAAGCCACAATAAAACATTACCTGGATCACCAATGTTGATGAGGCCTGAATGATGTCATAGGCAACAAATTATAAAATGTATATCTAATTGCGAAGGAGGCAATATGTTATTTCACTAGCCTGAATAATTTTCAAGACACGGTACCAGTTTTTTCTTCTTGAAATAATGCACTGCAAATTACATTGTGCTCGAAGGAGGTAAGGTCGGTGCTATTGGATGCAGACCATTGATACTTTGAAAGCTACAGATACTTGAAACAATGTATTAAATGGTCATTTGTAACATAATCTAAAACTACCATTTCGACTATGATTTTCTATTTTAAAAAGTGAAATGAATATGAAATGTTTTTGCAATGACGACTATTTTTCTACAACTTTTGCTGCTGCATTTCACATCAGTTTATTGTCACATATTTTATTCAACTTGGTTTGTATGCCATGTAAACAAATATATGCCTATTGATATCTATGCTGAGTCTATTATGCGTTTGATCGGAACTTTTACATGTTTTAAATCCTCTAGTGTCGAGTGTATTGAGTTGAATGATGATGTATATTGTTAAAAGAAGTTATGAATAACAAGTTCTCATTATTGACTGAAGTAAATTACTATATCATCGAACATTATAGACTACTATTGTTGTGTTTTGTCATAACCTTTCAACTATTGCTTATGCGGATTATGGTTGATAAAGGTAAAACTTAATGCATGTTTCTTCATTCTACTGTTGGGACTGAAATTCAAAACAATACTTCAAATGTAATAATTCAATTGTTAAATAATTATAATATATATTAGCAATTAACAATATGGTTCGATCAAATGCATGTCCACCTAGACGTGCGTATATACTCGTTACAATAAGGCAATTTGTACGCATCTACATTTGTAATCACACTTATTTCTTGAATCATATCCTTATTCCAATGCCCTAATTTTCAATGCCCTAAAATTGAAGTGACATGTTATGGGTTTTAATTCGTATCTATTTCTTGTTCAATGCCCGACGTGCGTTCCGTTGACAAATTTTTGAAAGAATTTGATTAAAAATTGAAGAAATGGAAGAGTTGGAAAGTATGGGGAAAGTTGCGGAAAATGGGTTCGACCGTTTGTTTGAAGAAATAAAGGTGTGGGAAAATGGGTTGCTGTCTCATGGGTTTTTGTTAGCAAGTTTTTTGTTTTGCCGACTTTTGACAAGTTGTCTGTTGGCGCATTTTGAAAATTCGCCCAATTGCGAATTTTCAAAATGCGCCAACGTCTACGTGGCCAAAACATGTCTATCTTTGTAATTATTTTTCAAACAGTCAGTCTTGTTATACTTTGCACAAACAAGCTTAGTTCTGCAAATTTTCCTTATTTAAATAAATAACCTAAAAATACCATTGCCATTAATAAAAACCAACACTGTTGAAATTAAAAAACTTAAACTAAACTTTGGACTCTATCATTAGTGATATTTCTTCCAACAAGAAGCCTGATTCAATAGAATAATCAATGATTGACTGAAACATAAAAATGATCTTTTGTTTTTTCATTTATGTACTCAATCTGGGCAACAACAACCCTAAAAAGTCGAGGAACGCCTAACAACTCCTTTAGTTCTTGTTGATATATTTCTTCATCTTTCCCATTCTTAATCTTATAAAGGTTGTCAGCACTGCAATCTATAATTTCTTCCACTGGTTAGTTTAAAGCAGTAATCCAAGCTTCATTGGATGGATCTACAATTTTCATTATCATAATATATCTGCATTACAGATACATATTATTACATACATTAACGGTTAGTATAAATAATTAAGTATAAATTTTTACCTCAAAGTACAAGTACTTTCATTTTGTTGGCATGCTTCACACAAATAACCTGATCCTGCAGCTTATTACTTTTTTGTTGCAACTCTTACAAGCTCGATACCACAATGCTTGACTCTTAATGTAAGTTATGTAAACAAATAAACTGAGTAATGCAGACTATGTATTAAAAAAAAAATACCAAACGATATTAAGTTATTAATGTATAATATAATTTGAAATGATGGGGATTAACCTTTAAATAACTTACAAACTAAGACTATGTTTGGTTTGTCATTTTTAGTTTTGAATTTTCGTACACAAAAAAATGCACAAGACACATGTATATTATCGAAAACGATCAATTTAGAAAATGAAATTGACATACAAAATAGAAAACAGTTTTTTTGTTTCCGTGTTTTGAAAAATGATAGAAGCACAAGAAATAGTCCATCCTTTCGTCGACCTTCCATCCCCTCCGTCGTCCCTTCTTTTTCTTTCCATCACTTTTGTCATCACTTCATTCCTCTCATATTTGACATACATATTTGAAAACACAAAACTCAAAATTCATTTTAAACAAAACACCACCTAAGTCTTCTTTGAATGAACCATATTAGGTGGACTGTCATTTTGAATCATATTAAATGATCCGAAAGAGTGAATATTAATTGTCAACTAAATCTCCTTTAAGTGAAAGAACATATAGTATGATATTTTCAACCTACCCATAAAATAGGAGCAAGTGTTATTCTCAGTACCCTTTAAATAACTTACAAACATGGATTATGAATATATTTTTAATCGTTACCTCAGCATTGGCTTTGTATAAATCAGGTGTTATCTCAGACAACCGTCAGTTTAGAAAAACTAACTGCACAAACAATTTCACAAAAGAAATGAGCTCATAAATATTCATAAGGAGTACTACACAGTTACCAACTTATTATGACCAAATACAAGTTTAAGAGGAATGCAAATAACATAAATGCAACAACATGTCAATATGATAATAGGGAAATGTAAATGGGATATTTTCCCTAAGGTAAACTGTTATATTTCAACTGTAATAGACACAACAATGCCTTGTCATTGCACTCCAACATTTTTTGCTAGTTAAAGTGCAAAGTTTTCAACAGCAATGGGCACTAAAATACTCATTACCGCACTCTTTATTGTTTGATCAACTTCATTAATTATAAGTAAAATATACACATGAAAGAGTTTTAAATTGAATTTAATAGGAATGTAGTACAGAAATACCTAAAGAACAATATAGTGAAAAATAATTACAAAATATTGTAGGAATCATGGAGTGTGTAATATAGGAAAGACAATTGCAAGATGCTCATGTTTTATTTAAAACCAATAAAATTTATGTGTTATTGCTTTGAAAATAACTCTTTTGACCTTGTTTATTAGATATAAATCAGCCTCCAAAATACAATTATCAATGAAAGTAAGGGAACTATCAGCTATGACTGGCCAGATATAGATATTGAGATACCAAATTTAACGCATTAGAAAGTAGAGAAATCAATTGTAAAAACTAAAACTAACGGTAAAAATAAATCGTTTAAAATCCGTTCATAGCACTAACACAAAACTTTAACATAACCCAATCTAAAATAATAACATGAGCCAAAAAAAATGATCAGTGCATGGCTAAATAGACTAATACTATAGGAGGAATGACTAATTTCTCACGTCGATTAACAATGCTATAGTGACACGACGTTGGTGCGGTGTGGCTAAAATAACAGTCATCACTAAGACGTCACTAAAGCATCTTTAAATTGCCACGTTTTACTGAAGCCATTTTTGTTCTCGACGTTTGCTTATTGGCGTCGCACAGATGTTAGAAATTGCCTACGCCATTACAATGCCACGCATCTGTGATTTACAACCGTCAAATTCAATACAGTCATATGGTTGTACCGATCTCCACCCCATCCATCTTCTCCATTCTCTCATCCAATAAAACTTCAGATCACAAACTTCTTTTATTCCGTCGTTTTCAAGATTAGTCAAGCCAAACATTTCCCACACCTCAAAACCCTAATATTAGCGATGACACCCAAACCTTAAAAGAAATCCATAGAGAAAAAAGAAATCAATGCCCTTTTCTTTTTAAACGCATCTCTTCCTTTTCAGTCCAGCCTTTTTGTCGACTTCAATTTGATTTGGAACAAATTCAAATAAATCGATCAGCTAACCAACATGGGGCATCAATATCATAATCATGTATTGCCAGAAGGATTCATGGGGATTAGAGTGGGAAAGGAAGAAGACGAGGAGCTGTAGAGGTTTGTGGTGCCGATTTCTTAATTGAATCATCCATTGTTTATGGATTTGTTGAGGGAGGTAGAGGAGGAGTACGGGTTCAAACAGGAAGGCGCAATTACAATTCTGTGCAGCGTGGGACACTATTTGGAGGTGAGGGATCCAATTGAGATTAGCGTCAATTGTAGAGCTGCGCATCACCATCGCCATGGCGTACTGCCGTTTCATTTTACGGGTTGAGTGAATTTAAAAATGCATGAATTTAGTACCGCCGTTTCATTTCTTGTTATTTACTTTATATGTATTGAGTTTGATAGAAGTTTTACTAGCACAATTATTCGGTGCGCTCACGCAATTACCATCATATCATATTTGTTGTTTTTTTGCTCTCTTATCAAAATAAAATTGTAAGAAAATAAGCAACGAAAATAAAAGCCAAACCATCTTTAGCCAAGCTGTACTCAATAAGATATATGGAACAAACAGAATCTTAGTATTATCTTGTTTAAAGCCAAGCTGTACTCAATAAAATATGTGGTTGGAAAAGATGGAACTATGTACCTTCCACTACGTTCTCACTCTCAAGTGGGAACATGCAATGTACTGAAACTGTTTGTTAAAATGCAACTAACAAATACATATTAGAAAAATTACATGCTTGTATTATTTTTTTCCCTCGAGTGTGATATCTCAGATATTAGTCTTGGTCTTCCATGATGTCTTCCATGACATCCTCTTGCTACTTGTTACATAATATGACTTAGAGTATGACTAGCAAATACGGCTTTTGATTTTTATGCACATGCATATGTTACTCCCATAATGGTTTTAATCCCATATTTAAGTATCTTTATATTTTTGTGGACCTTAGAGTATGACTAGTACTGTCTAAAATTTATGCATACGTACCTTGTCATTCTATCCTTCTAAATTTATAGTAAGTGAAATGGAAAGCAGAAATTATGTTTAAATGTGTTTTGTATTAGTTCTGCTCAAAATTAGTGTTTCAATCTTCTTATGAAACGCACCATCATAATGCCATTTACCAGTTTTGGGAGACTTAAAAATTTTCAGCACCCATTGAAGTTTGATAAGTGTACTTTTAGCAACCATAATTTGCCTTGCAATGGAAATGAAAAAAGGAAAAGGGAAAAAATCATCAAGGCCACACACTTCTTAGTTTTCACTTGAACATTTTTATTCCAGCTTTGACTATCAATGCAAATACCGTAAGTATGTCTGTCAAGTGTCACCTGCTGTTATAGCTTATTACTTTTAAAGTTCCTGTTTCTCCTCTCAAAACTCAATATGTTTACAACCAACACACTCAAACCACGACTTCAATTTATTTCATACTTGTTTTCACAAGTTCGCAGCTTAATGCAATAAGTATCTAATTTGCTTTCATGGAATTATTAGGTGAAAAGAGGAAGAGAAAGGAAGAAAGTGAATGGAGAAATGAGAAGGCAAGGAAAAGTTTATGACTTAACTGCACATGAATACCCAACCATTGAAGAATACAAAGCACTGAGCTATAGATGAAGATATGTACAAGATTTCCCCTTGAATAACTCTACAAAAAGCCAAAAAAGGTATTCAAATTTTTTCCACTGCCTAAAAAATTATCCTCATGCAACGAAGAAAAAATATCGCATGCCATGAGAAGTGACCGCGGTTCATTATGATTATCCTTTAGGATTTATACTTGCCTCATTTTTGCTAGAAATATTCATTTTTTTCTCAAAGGTAAAATAACTCGTTTTACTACTTTATTTTGCTTCAGATCTTATAATTATGGCTAGAAATATTCATTTTTTTTCTCAAAGGTAAAATAACTCGTTTTACTACTTTATTTTGCTTCAGATCTTATAATTAAGTTCTTCCTAAACAATGCAGAAAAATAATAATCTTTTAAATCAATTATGCTTTGTTTTTATTAATCATCTATGCATTATGTTTATGATATATATGTAACAACCCGATATTTTCAACCATTCACATCCATTTTAAGTGTATAGGTAGACACTCATGCCGGAATTGAATTGCTCAAAATACCGCGTTGTAAATAAAAATTTGGCAAATCTCAGAATATACAGTAAATAAAAATCATAGATCACAGACACAGAGTAATAATAATGCAGCGGAAGTAAAAGAAATAGTAGTTCATGGAGCTACTATATAAAAATATCAGAGTTACATAAAATACAACAGAAGAAATAAAGTACAAAGGAAGTCTCACTACATAGAAGTCTACTAATACAAGAGCTGAAAGGAACGACAGACTGCAAAAGATGAAACTTGACAAGTAGATAATCTCCAGCGATTTCGATTTCCCGAAAGTGGAAATCCAAATCTGTGAATAACTCAGGCTGACCCGAGCGTAAATAAAAATACAAACACTCGAGTCAGGACATACATACTTATACAATGTAAACCAACTCAAGTGAATTGTAGTAAAGGTACAAGTAACTTAGAAGATGCTTGGGACCGCCCATCCTCTAAGGATCCGTTAAACTATTTACTATGTAGTAATATACGCTATATACAGTAGTGTCTAACCAGTAAAGTATAATCATATAGAAAATAGCGTTAAGGGGATGGTGAACCTTAACGCGGTCAGATCTTTAAAACCAAAATCGTAGTGGGTTCGATATAAGGATATGACACGGCACGCGAGACAATGACAGGGTGGATACACCGTTTGCACTCCCGGACCGGTGGTGACGGCAAGCCAGCAGCTTCCGCCCATCTCGAACAATACCCCCGAATCAAAGTGGCGCCACGTATCGAATCACAAAAGAAATAGAATGGTTTCCGATGGAGCATGCTCGATGAAAGGGTACGACCCTTTGTGTAGCCCGGTATAGCTCCTATTTTAGTCATTATGCCAACTCACGGGAGTTGGGTCCACGTAATATACCTTGAGAACGTCGCCACCATCCTACTTCATTCTGGAATCTCCACCGCGTACACAGTTGTTAAAGTGGTTTTCGGTATTGGCTGGCTATAAGACAAAATCCGATCCCGGTCTGTTTAACAACCAATCGTTATTATAACTCGCAGTTATAACTTTAAAACAATATTTTATACTTCAAAATAAAATATCATTTCAACCCAAATCTTTATCAAAATAAAGATTTAATCATTTCCAAACCATTTCAATATATCATCATACCATATCTTCAATTGAAATATTTATCAAAATAAATATCAAGTCATTTCTAACCATTTCAATATATTAAATTATCACATCCTTTCAAAACTTCTTTTTAAATCATTTTAATATATTGAAATGTCATAACCTTTTTTCAAAACCACATTTCAAATCATTTTAATACACCAAAATATCATATCTTTCTGTACCACATTTCAAATCATTTTAATATAACAAAATATCATATCTTTTCGAAACCACATTTCCATCATTTTAATATGTCAAATAGTTATATTTCAAAACAAATTACTTCATTTGAAATCATAAAAATGAAGTTATTACATTTTATAATTAAATTATTAAATTCCAAAAATTTAAACTTTTCAATGTTCATTTATGCACTTAAATTTATTAAAACAATGAAAATTCAAGTTCGCAACATTTGGAAAATGCTATTCAAAACAATTTAATTTAACAAAAGACAGCATTTAAAATGCTGTTAATTAACTTCAAATATCCAATAGAATTTCACAAACACTTATATTTTTATTTAAATCATTTTTTACTTATAAAATCATACAATTTCCAATTTATAAGCATCATTTAATTTTCTTAAATTCATGATTTTATAAAGTTAAGTTTCCTTTCAAAAATCAATATTTATTAATAATTCACTTATTAAATTTCAACATTCAAATTTAAATTCATTACATTAAATTTCAACTTAACACTTAAGTTTAAAATTTCAAATATAACTTAATTCCATTTTATTTAACTTAACTTAAAATTTCACTTTTAAACCAAATTCATAAATTTCAATTTAAGTTATATTTCCAAATTCAACTCAATATTCACTCATTAACATTTTAACTTTATTCAAAAAACAATAATATGTTATAAAATCATTTTAAATTAATTTAAATTCAAAATGTCATAAATTTATCATATTTTCAAAGTTAATTTAAATTCCATTAAAAATTAAATCAAAATTTTCAAAATAACTTACATTCAGATTTTCTAACTTTTCCATAATTTATTTAACTTATAGCTTTCTAGAAAATCAATAATACTTTAACAAAATTATGTTTTTATTTGATTTTAAATCAAAATATTATAATAATTAAATTTCTAAAATATTTTAAAATTTTTAGAAAAACATATTTTAACTACGTGCCCGTGTATAATTTTCTACGCTAGGTAAAGTGATACGTTTCAACCCGTAATTTACAAAGAAAAATCCGGGTTTTATCATTTCAAACCCGCAGTCCCAAGTAAATAAAATAAGTTGAAAATCGTTCAGGCCTATCATTTTAGCCCATAACGATTTTCCCCTATTCTAAAGTCCGTTCGGGTATGTATCATTTCAACCCATAGTGATTCTAATCTAAAGGGAACTTGGAGTGTGATAAACTGATAAAATAGCAGAACAACATAATATAACAGTAACAGATGTTATAACAGGTGTTTAAGCATGGGTGAACATCATAAAATCATAATATAGCAGGTGTAACATGATAATGTATTTTACAGATTCAAAAGGGATCAATTTACTAGTTATATATGTACATATTGTCTGGTGAGAATAACTCACATGTTCAAAGCTGGAGATCGCTGCCAAAGCACACATACCGACACTACGAAGACACGACAACACGGATACGACAAGAGAGTGGAGAGCCAAAGCAACTAGACTTGTTCAAATATTTACACAAAACAATGCAAATATATGTAAGTTTCAACGCAAGTTATCACCAAATAGCATTAGAAACAAAAGCCCAAAACAACATTAAACGAATTGCACTTGTTCTTAACCTCATATGCTTCAGGTAGACATGGAATAAGATTAGCTAAGGCAGAGGATTGGGTCAGGTTTGGGGTCCAAAGTAGTCGGCCATCATGGTGTAAAAGTGATGAGATGATATAGGTGCAAAACTATACAATTTCAAGGCAACTACAAGGCAACAACTTCATCTCTATGCTCCTATTGTGCTCGGCCAGAGGCTTGGTGGGCCCAACCAGTGGTGCAGGTGGTGGTGGGTGATGTGGCAGAGGGTGGAGGTCAGGTCAGAGGTAGTGATGGTGGTGATAGTGGCGGCAAATGGTGGTAGAAGGAGGAGATGACAATTCTAGGCCATAAGTGATAGTTTGTGATGGTTTTTGGTGGATTTTGTGGTGGTCTTCACCTTCGATTGGCTCGGCTTGAAATGGAGAGGTAGTAGGATGGGTGATGGTCAGAGGAAGGGGGTGGTGGAGGTCAGGTCTGTAACGTCACGTATTTTCGTTCTTCGAAAATTCAACATCGATACTCACTTTATCGACTGCCGAGAAATCGAAGGCCGAAAACACGGAATGTTATGGGTTTTAAAAAGAATTTAAGAAAAGAAAGAAGAGAGAAAAAGAAGAAAGAAAAAGAGAATAGAGAAAAAGGAGAAAAACAGAAGAAAATAGGACGGGACAGAAAACAACAGAACAACATCAGAATCTCACAATTCGCAGCGGAACAACATATAATAATGAATGAATAATCTTTAAACAAAGAACTATATCAGTTATTACATTACATCACATTTCATTACATCATATCATCAGAGTGTACAACAACATACAACAACAACAGTGCAGCGGAAAAGAAATACTATATAAATAATACGCCATGCCATCCAGCTTGCCTCCAGCAACTCCAGAATATCCAGAATATCCTGATAAACCTAACTCTTCACTGCCCGTGTGGAAATTGGTGGGCACCCAGAGTTTAGGAAGGAAAACAATAAACTCCGAGTCAGTCATGTGACTGGTGTGAGAACTCAAAACAGTTTATTTAACTTTAAAATCAAAATAGAGGAATATTTTTAAATTAATTCGCAATGCTTTTAAAAATGAGACTACCATAAGGCCTCCCGCACACACACACATGCAAACGCAGAATCGGAGGAGATTTCTCCTTATGATAGTCAAAGATGCTTGATACACATTTTAAAATAACATTTGATATTATTACTAGTGCATAGTGTAATAACAAATCATTTCAAAAATAAAGATATAAATCTTAGCCAACATACGACCATTATCGTATGCCTACTATAGCTACTATCCAAACAGTGGTGACCACCATAAGTGAATAGCAGGTTCTACAACTAATACCGTAAAAGTTTCGTATTGAGAATTGGATTTCCAACAAATGGTCAGGCCAAGGAACTTCCCATTGCCACATGAGAATGCCTCTGGATGGACATCCCCGAGAACCAAACCGGATCTCTACCAACACAAGGCCGGGTTACTCCTAACTGAGTAACAACTGACCGAATATGCCATCCCCCGGTCCTTTGGGACCTTTATCAACCGAGCGCTCGTAATCAATTCACACAATCATAAAGTGTTTTCAACATGAGTAAGTATCTGGGCTCCATACCATGATACCACCCTTTTCCAGAAGGAAATGGACACATCCTAAAGGGTGCTACCCCTCATAACCTTGCTGCTTCTTTCCTGTTTTGACCATTCACGGTGTGTGAGGCTCGACGAATTCACGTCCACAAAAACATACTTTATACAAAAGCCATGCTTTGGGTCAACAAATGATCAACACAATGATCACAAGGATAGACGATCAAATAAACGATCCTATCACAAATAATCAACACAATGATCATTTCAGCATCACTCAGCATATCACATTACCAAATTGGGAATATATCGCTGATAACTTCAACTATATAACCTTTGAGCACATACGTCTCAAAGAAGGGTGTTAAGCAAAGAATAAATTCTCCGCCACCAACAGAAATATATTTGAAAGAAATCGGCTTTATATCTCAAATTGTAATGTCAGACATACAATCCATACAAGTCTGTTCCGGGCTCGAACAGAACCGAAGGCACTTACAAAGAAGTCCTTGCAATCCAGATATCCACAATCCTGATCGGATTCACCATCACATATGGAGAACTCAATACCGGAGCAACTCGGTGCAGAGTCAATCGATAGTTCATCCTATCGCTCTCGCAAATATCCGGTCTTCAACACCGATCTTCAAATGCGATTCACAACGACGTATCACATATTCAGAATGGGTTATACGACCCCATGGTCCTTTCCCGGTTAACCCGAATAGTGAGCGCTTATTCAAAAATAAGTGTGCATTCAAATTCAATCAATTCACATCAAATACCCATTCAAAGGGAAATACTGATAGTCGGTTATTGAACTATCACTGGATATGCACACATCACCAGATTCCAAATAATTTTCCAAATTATTTATTTTCCAAAATATCTTTACTAGATATATAATTTCAACACTTCAAAAATAAATCAATATTTATTTTTAACAAGTTTCACTTTCACATATAAATTCCATAATGAATTTATATTTCAAAATATCCATGCATATGCGATTTCAATAATTCATTTCAATTTATCTTCAGAAAAAGATAAATTCTAATTATTCACTTCATATTGGAAAACATTTCCATACTTATTTATTCATAAGTAATTCACAAATTCCTTTTATTTTCAACACTTAGAAAATATTCAATATACTTAAATCGAATTAAGTATATAATTCATTCTTTAAGGAAATCATTCTCTTAAACATATTTATTTGGGCCAAAACGAATGTTACGTAAAACATCGTTACGACAACCTAAAATCACTAGTATAGGGATTCGAAATTAAAATAGATATATAAATCCCAATACTATACAAAACATTTCCTTTCGAAAATTATTTACTATAACAACAGTGTTATAGTCCACTATTTCCTTTTATTTCTCGAAAACGTCTATTTCAACAATAAATGTTGAAATCTATGGTTTCGAATCTCAACACATTTAAAACATCGTTAGATCGTTTTAATTCAATTTAAAACATCAAATCTAAACCATTTTCTTTAACGTGTTATTCACTATTCAAAAACGTGAATAAACTTCGTTAACAAATCTCATTCTTTTATTCATTTTACTTCAAAGGATTTTTCACTATTCAAAAATGTGAATATAACTCCATTAATAGGTTTCAACAATTTTCTTATCAAAATAAGTCGTTTGTGAATTTATAAAACAACGTTTATAAATTCCATTTTATTTATTTTATAACAACTTCCTTTTATAAATTCCTTTATTAACCTATTCCAGTTTATAACTTAATCATAAACTAAAAGTTCATATTATAAGTTAAATCCTTATAAAACGATTATTTTACAAAATCGTTCCTTTAAAAGCTTTCCAAATCATAAATCTTATAACTTATAAGATTCCTATTTAACCAATCTATTCTTCAAATAATTTCACCAAATTTATAAATCTTACTATTTATAAATTTCTTTTATAACTTCACAGTTTATAATTCCATAAATTTCATTTATTTATGAAATTCATTTTCACTTCATTCAAACACTTATAAAAACTCGTTTTATAATGTCAATATTTCAATTTATAAATATCCATTTATAAATCTCTTAATATAAATCAGTTTATATTACTATTCTAAAACGTCTTTAAATTCCTTTATAATTTCATCATTTCGATTTATAAAATAATCAAATTTTATAAATCCTATATTTAAACTTTTATCATATATTCAAAAATCCAATCTAAATTATTTTATAAAATCATTAGTTCATATTTCTCAAAAATTGACTTTTAATCGTATTTCTAAAAATCAGCTTTTTAACTATATTTCACAAAAACCATAATTTTTATAACTTTAAAAATTATAACGTTTATTTATTTATAATGGATCAATTCCAAAAATATAGTATATTTTCAAAAATCACTTTAAAAATCATTTTAAAATCCCAAAATTTGGGTCCAATGATGCTACACACCAAATAGTCAATCACAACAACAACGATATCATATATCAATATGAAAATCCATCAAATATCAAAATATCTGAAATAAAATAAAAACTGTTGAGGAATCCAGTTGGATCCCTCCAACCTGTTTCCTACATCCAAAAACATTAGCACAATACCAATTTCGCTCCAGTACGAAATTATCGCGGTACATGTTTTTAATAAATATTATCCGCTTACTAACGGCGTAATAGGGTCTCATCCGCTAAACAAAAATGCGGGAAATCAACAACTGCAATATATACATATGCCAATATATATATATTGATATTATATATAATACCAATTTCACTGTTTATGAAATATTCGCGGTATATGTTTTTAATAAATAACATCCGCTTACTAACGGCGTATAATGTCTATTTTAACAATCAATAAATATTAATCAACATTCAAACATGCATTCGAATATTTTAAATCTAACTATTTAAAATAAAATCGAACTAATTCGATTGAGTGAGAAATTCTCACCTTGGTTTTAAATTCCGTTTTAGCTTTTATTTCGAATAAAATTAAACGCGCGTTTAATTTTACCCAAAATTCTCACTAACTCCAAACGACTCCAAACCAACTCCATCGCGTAGTGCTCGTCCATACGATTCCAACGCAACTGAGTTTGCATTTTTTCGACCTCGTATGAAAAAGTTATGAATTTTACAAGTTTATACACGTTTTTTATAACTAAATTCAACATAAACTTAATTATTTACAACCCCTACCCAACCATAGCCCTTGGATCCTTCATCTTTCCATCATAGCCGCATGCTTCATCTTCCCAAACCCCTCACGCAACTCCATCTACAGCAAAACACACGCACGCACAACCCATGACATCAAAATTAGGTTTTAATTTAGCAACTTCATCGTTCAACTTGAACACGATCGGGATACGCCAATGCGAAGCTCTCGACAAGAGCTATGTTCGGCCCTAGCCTTGGCCAACTCGGCCCCACCCCCTACTCTCGAAGTGCGTGCGAAACCGTAGAGAACGGCCATGTTTTGCTCCTCCATCGTCGCACCATTTACGATCATCACCGTATGGAATCGAAGCTCTCTTCATGCTCTTCGACTTCCGTGTTGAACACTTTGGCTAATTGTCGATGGATTGTGAGTGATTGAGGGAGGAAGTGGAGTAGTTTCTGGCCATCCATCATAAAGTGGCGGCTGGCTATTATAAATTAGGGTTTAGAATGATATTTTTATCAAATTATGAAGGCAAGGGGTCTATTTATAAGGAACGAGCGACACTATTCATCCCGGAAATTCCGAACTCCGATTTAGGCGCCGTAACCAGCGTACCTAGGGTTTATCCCGCGTTCCGGACACAATGGAACAGGTTTCGGAAGCTAATTCGGAAGTATGTGCGAGTTATGGCTGAAAACGTTCAATTTAAATTAAACCGATTTAAATCGATTTCTAGGCGTTTTAATTTGTACCGGACAAACGGTAAATCCAACTGACTTGAAATTTGAAACTTTACAATAATATCACATTACGGATCCGATGAAACTGGTTTCGTCGAAATCCGAGACTTTTTGAAAAATGGCTATTTTGACTCGCCAAATTTAAATTAAAAATAATTCGATGCGTTTCGAGCTGCCACGATCAAACGATAGCTCCGATTGACACGAAAATTTAAATCCGGTAATAACTAACTATTACGGATCCAATGAAACTGGTTTCGTTCAATTCTGAGACTGTTCAAAAATTGACTATTTTACAGTCGATTATTAAATATTAAAATATTCAATTTTCACAAATTAACATTTAATTCGATTTTAAAAGTTCTAAAATATCGTTCTAACTTCAACATGATAAAATAAAATTTTACAAATCATTTTCTATCATATTTAACTCAATTTTAATTTATTTCCATAATTTAACATATTAAATTATTGATTTAATTATCTAATTAAATCTAATAAATCAAATAAAAATTTATTTGACTTATAAATTCACTTATTAATATTTAAAATTAATTAAATATTCAAATTTTAATTACTAAAAATTCTGGGTCGTTACAAGGTCAGATCTGGTTGAGGAGGAGCCAAGTTATGAAGGTGAGAACAAGTACAAAATTCAAATAGAAAAGTAGAAAAACAAAGAAAGAAGAAGATGAAATGGAAGCCATTACCTTCAATACTTCTAGCCGTGAGTTTGATGATGGAAGGTGAGAAGTTTTTCACGTGAATAGGAAGGAAAATACACGGCTATACAATAGAAAAAGAAAAAAAAAGGCCCAAGAGTAAATGAGGAAACGGTAAAAGAAACGACTTAGGAGGTGAAACGACTTTACGTTTCAAAAGCTTTTAAAACCTTTCAAATTTTCTTAATTTATTTATATAAGTTTACCTTACTGAAAATAATAATAATTTCAGTCACAAATTCGAAAATATAACAAAATATAAAATATATATAAATATTTATTAATTATATAAGGTTAAAATAAGAAAATAGCACAAAATTGCAAACTAGTCTAGAAAAATGGAAAATAAACAGAATGAATTTTGGAAAATTTATATGGACTTGTAAAAATATTTATAACAAAGATAACAACATAAAAGTAAAAATGCATTCAAAAATAAGTATATAATTTTTAATTTAAATAAAGAAAATAGCAGAAAAATGGAAACTAGGCTTTAAAAATTGGAAATAAATTCAATAAGCTTTGGAAAAATTCAAACATCACTTTAAAAAATATTTAGAAGACAAAATATACTTAAAATAACATATTAATGCATATAAAAAAAAATTAAATTTAAAGAAAATAGAATCTTTTTTAAAGAAATTGCTTAAAAATCCAAAACGGCATCCAGAAATTACAAATAAATCACCATTGACTTTGAAAAATTGCTTACTTTATTTTATAATTATTATAATACAAAAATATACATACAATAACATGTTGACCCAGATTAAAATGAAATATGACAATAAAATATAATTTATACAATTTAAAAATAACGAAATTGCAGAATAAACAAATTGCACTCAATATTGAAATATACATAACTTTCACAGTTTAACTCCGTTTTCAACGAAACGAAAAGCAGTGTTCAAGTTATTACATCTATTGTCATAATAAAAGATAAAATTTAAGATTTAAAATGATTTTAATTTTAATTTTAAAAGTCAAAGTTCAAACAGTTTGAGTAGAAATTCACCTTTTTAGTAAAATGTCCAATTTATACTATTTTGAACTATAGATCACTTAATAGTCAACATTTATTATTTAAAATGAAATATTTGAAATAAAAATAAATTTAAAATAATTAAAATAAAAATAAAGTCAAATTTAAAATATATAGGCAAAAATCTAGGGTTGTTACACTCTCCCCACTCAAAACTTTTCGTCCCGATAAGGAATGAGGTACGGGAAAGCACAGACAAAGATAGAGTGAAATATGATTAAGATAAGATGACAAGGAGATTGAAATTATACCTGATAACTATTGTTATAGGTAAGTTTAACAAGGTGCAGATTACCAAAGATTATAGAAAGATTTCTAAACAGAAAAATTATAGAAAGATGCCTATACCAGTCTATAGCAAGATAAGGATGATAAGGACAACCAAAAGATAGTTTGAATAAAAAACAAAATAAGGAAATAAATTTGAAAGCATGGAAATTTCAACTTAAAATTTTTCCCCTTTTTTTCTCCATAAGTTAAATAAATCGTTAACTACCTCAAATTTCATTATCTTATTATCCAATCATCTTAAATTAACAATTTTTTTAAAACCATGGGTTTGAAAAATAATCATTTATTACACTCACAATGTATTTAATAAATTTTATTCTTCTTTATTCCTAATTAAAATTAAATTTATTCCGCTATGTTAAATATACTTACACTTATTATAACTGCTTTTTTATATTCTTAGTTCCTTTTCTTTTAACATTATTTTATATTGTAAATTATTCAATTACCCTTTATTATATTTACCTCTGTTAATCATTTTGTAATTACAAATTAAGTGTATAACATTCATTATAACTACTCAAATTTTATTTATAAAATCTTTTATATTGTGTATTATCCAATTACATCGTTAACTTTTGAAAAATTAAGGTAAGTTATATTGAATGCAATTGTATTATACAATTAAATCATTTCATGCTTGAATATTCATCCGAAATTTTGATTTTCTCTTTATAATTGAAATTATTCTTTAAAAATAAAGTTTAAGAATTAAATTTCCGGTTTCTTCAACCCATTTAGAGATAAATAAATGTATGTACATAATTTATCGAATCAAATTTAAATCATATGTTTATATATATTATAGATCAAGTCATATTTTAGAAATTAAAATCAAATTGATTTCCAAAACAAAGCTGTAGCAAAACTATATAGCGGTCTCTTCGCTTCGAAACTCGAAAATGGATGTCGATAATGCTGCAGTCATCACCGTAGTTATTTTTCAGCGACAAAGAGAAGAGCACTAGTTTTTTAAACTTTTAAAATTCTTTGAAAACAAATTTCTATTCGAAAATACTTTAAATGATATAACCCTTTAAAACTTTAAACATAAAGTTTGAAACCATCGGAAATTAAATTCTTAGATTTCTTTTCTAAATTCATTTCAGTTCCCAAATCAGTTTATAAACAACTATTTATAAATTCATTTATAGAACAATAAATGATAAATTAAGTATTATCATTTCAAATAATCAATTTTAAATCAATTTATTAAGTTCCATAAATTTACTTATATATCAAAATTTATTTCATTAACCAAATTTTAAAAAATAATATTGTGTCAGTTTGTTCTATCAATGTGTTTTAGAAATCCTATCGATAGCGTTGATCAGACGAATCGATCGAAAACCCAAATCAACATCAACAACCCAAACAACACAATATATAAAACAAAACATAGATATACAAATACAATTCAAAATGTTTGGAAGAATAGATTGGAAACAAAAGACAAGATGATTAAATAACAAAATAGGGAGGTTGATAAGCTTAAGTAAATCACGGGCAACCTTAACCGGGCCAACCGTGACTTAAAGAATAAGATCAATGTGGATTTTTCTGGGGTAAATCTACATTCGATCTCAAGAGTCAGAGTTTGGGATAACAAAAGATATTAACATCTAAACCAAGGATAGATATAAATCTCTGGTGATTCGATGCTAATTGTAAAGGAGTTTCACCCTTTTACAATTCAATTTTAGAGATTGGCGGGACTGCCAACTCATTATAGAGATCATTTTGAAGTGGAATTATGGGATACTCCAGAATCAAAAGAAGATGAATAATGAAGGACACGAATGGATTTTGGAACCGCAGGGAACGTTCCAAAATTCAGAGGGATCGAGTCGAAAAGGAAGAGATTCAAACTCGAATGAAAGTGATTCTGTAAATACATTCACTCCATATGCTGAGTTTTGCCTAGAGCTACCAAAGCTCTGATACCAACTGTAACAACCCGATATTTTCAACTATCCGCATCCATTATAAGTGTATAGGTAGACACTCATGCCGGAATTGAATTGCTCAAAATACCGTGTTGTAAATTAAAATTTGGCAAATCTCAGAATATACAGTAAATAAAAATCACAGATCACAGACACAGAGTAATAATAATGCAGCGGAAGTAAAAGAAATAGTAGTTCATGAAGCTACTATATAAAAATATCAGAGTTACATAAAATACAACAGAAGAAATAAAGTACAAAGGAAGTCTCACTACATAGAAGTCTACTAATACAAGAGCTGAAAGGAACGACAGACTGCAAAAAATGAAACTTGACAAGTAGATAATCTCCAGCGATTTCAATCTTCCGAAAGTAAAAATCCAAATCTGTGAATAACTCAGGCTGACCCGAGCATAAATAAAAATACAAACACTCGAGTCAGGACATACATACTTATACAATGTAAACCAGCTCAAGTGAACTGTAGTAAAGGTACAAGTAACTTAGAAGATGCCTGGGACCGCCCATCATCTAAGGATCCGTTAAACTATTTACTGTGTAGCAATATACGCTATATACAGTAGTGTCTAATCAATAAAGTATAATCATATAGAAAATAGCGTTAAGGGGATGGTGAACCTTAACGCGGTCGGATCTTTAAAACCAAAATCGTAGTGGGCTCGATATAAGGATATGACACGGCACGCGAGGCAATGCCAGGGTGAATACACCGTTTGCACTCCCGGACCGGTGGTGACGGCAAGCCAGAAGCTTTCGCCCACCTCGAAAAATACCCCCGAATCAAAGTGGCGCCACGTATCCAATCACAAAAGTAATAGAATGGTTTCCGATGGAGCATGCTCGATGAAAGGGTGCGACCCTTTGTGTAGCCCGGTATAGCTTCTGTTTTAGTCATATATGCCAACTCACGGGAGTTGGGTCCACGTAATATACCTCGAGAACGTCGCCACCATCCTACTTCATTCTGGAATCTCCACCGCGTACACAGTTGTTAAAGTGCTTTTCGGTATTGGCCGGCTATAAGACAATATCCGATCCCGGTCTCTTTAACAACCAACCGTTATTATAACCCGTAGTTATAACTTTAAAACAATATTTTATACTTTAAAATAAAATATCATTTCAACCCAAATGTTTATCAAAATAAAGATTTAATCATTTCCAAACCATTTCAATATATCATCATACCATATCATCAATTCAAATATTTATCAACATAAATATCAAGTCATTTCTAACCATTTCAATATATTAAATTATCATATCCTTTCAAAGCTTCCTTTCAAATCATTTTAATATATCAAAATATCATAACCTTTTTTCAAAACCACATTTCAAATCATTTTAATATACCAAAATATCACATCTTTCAGTATCACATTTCAAATCATTTTAACATATCAAAATATCATATCTTTTCGAAACCACATTTCAATCATTTTAATATGTCAAATAGTTATATTTCAAAACAAATTACTTCATTTTAAATCATAAAAATGAAGTTATTACATTTTATAATTAAATTATTAAATTCCAAAAATTTAAACTTTTCAATGTTCATTTATGCACTTAAATTTATTAAAGCAATGAAAATTTAAGTTCGCAGCATTTGGAAAATGCTACAGAAAGTTACATTCAAAACAATTCAATTTAACAAAAGACAGCATTTAAAATGCTGTTAATTAACTTCAAATAGAATTTCACAAACACTTATATTTTTATTTAAATCATTTTTTACTTATAAAATCATACAATTTCCCATTTATAAGCATCATTTAATTTTTCTTAAATTCATGATTTTATAAAGTTAAGTTTCCTTTCAAAAATCAATATTTATTAATAATTCACTTATTATTTCAACATTCAAATTTAAATTCATTACATTAAATTTCAACTTAACACTTAAGCTTAAAATTTCAAATATAACTTAATTCCATTTTATTTAACTTAACTTAAAATTTCACTTTTAAACCAAATTCATAAATTCCAATTTAAGTAATATTTCCAAATTCAACTCAATATTCACTCATTAACATTTTAACTTTATTCACAAATCATTAATATGTTATAAAATCATTTTAAATTAATTTAAATTCAAAATATCGTAAATTTATCATATTTTCAAAGTTAATTTAAATTCCATTAAAAATTAAATCAAAATTTCCAAAACAACTTACATTCAGATTTTCTAACTTTTCCATAATTTATTTAACATATAGATTTCTAGAAAATCGATAATACTTTACAAAAATTATATTTTTATTTAATTTTAAATCAGAATATTATAATAATTAAATTTCTAAAATATTTTAAAATTTTTAGAAAACATATTTTAACTACGGGCCTGTATATAATTTTCTACGCTAGGTAAAGTGATACGGGTAATATATCATTTCAACCCGTAATTTACAAAGAAAAATTCGGGTTTTATCATTTCAATCCCGCAGTCCCAAGTAAATAAAATAAGTTGAAAATCGTTCAGGCCTATCATTTCAGCCCATAACGATTTTCCCCTATTCTAAAGTCCGTTCGGGTATGTATCATTTCAACCCATAGTGATTCTAATCTAAAGGGAACTTGGAGTGTGATAAACTGATAAAATAGCAGAACAACATAATACAACAGTAACAGATGTTATAACAAGTGTTTAAGCATGGGTGAACATCATAAAATCATAATATAGCAGGTGTAACATGATAATGCATTTTACAGATTCAAAAGGGGTCAATTTACTAGTTATATATGTACATATTGTATGGTGAGAATAACTCACATGTTCAAAGCTAGAGATCGCTGCCAAAGCACACATACCGACACTACGAAGGCACGACAACACGGATACGACAAGAGAGTGGAGAGCCAAAGCAATTAGACTTGTTCAAATATTTACACAAAATAATGCAAATATATGTAAGTTTCAACGCAAGTTATCACCAAATAGCATTAGAAACAAAAGCCCAAAACAACATTAAACGAATTGCACTTGTTCTCAACCTCATATGCTTCAGTTAGACATGGAATAAACTCAGCTAAGGCAGAGGATTGGATCAGGTTTGGGGTCTAAAGTAGTCGGCCATCATGGTGTAAAAGTGATGAGATGATATAGGTGCAAAAATATACAATTTCAAGGCAACTACAAGGCAACAAATTCATCTCTATGCTCCTATTGTGCTCGGCCAGAGGCTAGGTGGGCCCAACCAGTGGTGCAGGTGGTGGTGGGTTGTGGCAGAGGGTGGATGTTACGTTAGAGGTGGTGGTGGTGGTAGTGGCGGCAAATGGTAGTAGAAGGTGGAGATGACAATTCTAGGCCATAAGTGATAGTTTGTGATGATTTTTGGTGGATTTTGTGGTAGTCTTCACCTTGGATTGGCTCGGCCTGAAATGGAGAGGTAGTAGGATGGGTGATGGTCAGAGGAACGGGATGGTGGAGGTCAGGTCAGATCTGGTTGAGGAGCAGCCAAGTTATGAAGGTGAGAACAAGTACAAAATTCAAATAGAAAAGTAGAAAAACAAAGGAAGAAGAAGATGAAATGGAAGCCATTACCTTCAATACTTCTAGCCGTGAGTTTGATAATGGAAAGTGAGAAGTTTCTCACGTGAATAGGAAGGAAAATACACGGCTATACAATAGAAAAAGAAAAAAAAAGGGCCAAAGTGTAAATGAGGAAACGGTAAAAGAAACGACTTAGGAGGTGAAACGACTTTACGTTTCAAAAGCTTTTAAAACGTTTCAAGTTTCCTTAATTTATTTATATAAGTTGACATTACTGAAAATAATAATAATTTCAGTCACAAATTCGAAAATATAACAAAATATAATATATATATATATATATATTAATTATATAAAGTTAAAATAAGAAAATAGCACAAAATTGCAAACTAGTGTAGAAAAATGGAAAATAAACAGAATGAATTTTGGAAAATTTATACGGACTTGTAAAAATATTTATAACAAAGATAACAACATAAAAGTAAAAATGCATTCACAAATAAATATATAATTTTTAATTTAAATAAAGAAAATAGCAGAAAAATGGAAACTAGGCTTTAAAAATTGGAAATAAATTCAATAAGCTTTGGAAAAATTCAAACATCATTTCAAAAAATATTTAAAAGACAGAATATACTTAAAATAACATATTAACACATATAAAAAAAAATTAAGTTTAAAGAAAATAGAAAAAGATTTAAAGAAATTGGTTAAAAATCCAAAACGGTGTCTAGAAATTACAAATAAATTTCCATTGACTTTGGAAAATTGTTTACTTTATTTTAAAATTATTATAATACAAAAATATACATGCAATAACATATTGACCCAGATTAAAATAAAATATGACAATAAAATATAATTTATACAATTTAAAAATAACGAAATTGCAGAATAAACAAATTGCACTCAATATTGAAATGTACATAACTTTCACAGTTTAACTCCGTTTTCAACGAAACGAAAAGCAGTGTTCAAGTTATTACATCTATTTTCATAATAAAAGATAAAATTTAAGATTTAAAGTGATTTAAACTTAAATTTTAGAAGTCAAAGTTCAAACAGTTTGAGTTGAAATTCACCTTTTTAGTAAAATGTCCAATTTATACTATTTTGAACTATAGATCACTATTGTAACGACCCGTTAAACTTGATAATATTAAATGAATTAAATTAATATAATTTCCAATCTAATGTAGAATAAATGTAGGAGTTAGATAGTAACTGGAATTAAAAGGTTAACAATTGAAATGTTTATATGGCAATAGATAGAATAACTAAAATTTGAGTTGTGGTTATAAGATTTAATTGGTTGTGAAATTAATACTAGAGGAACGCTAAATGAAAACTTTAGCAACGGCAATTAAAGCTTAATTATTGTTAAATTGAATGAAAACCTAACTGAGATAGTGTAAGATGTATATCTTTGTGTAGTTGTATATGTATAGGAGATTTAAATGTATAGTTAATTATGAATTGTAGAAACGGTTATTTAATCTAATTGTTGAAAAATTAGGTGAAATATAAATAGGGAAATAGCGTAATTGTTGCACTTGAATAAAAATAAATTTAAGAATTTATGACAAGAATTTAAATTTCCTATGTGTTTATATATATTGGTAAAATTGTAACTATATGGGAATTTAGGAAGTAAAATAAATGGCAGTGAGGGATAACCAATTCAATGCAATACAAAGGTGATTGGAACGACTGTTGGGTTTAATGGAGTATATATAAACAGTGAAAATCATTATAATCTCTTAATTTAATACGATTGTTTAATTAATACTAAAAGAATAAAGTTGAAATAGTATTAATGTAATAAAAACTTTAATAGATTGCAATTGTATAATGGAAGTAAATTGTTAATAAATGAATGTAAATATTAACAAAATTATGGAAATAAAATATAAAGGAATGTTGGATAGAACATAAGTGAATGAAATTTGATACTACGTTAATTTGGAGGTAAATTTAAGAAAGAATAACAACCATTATAAATTTCCTAACTTATTTGTCAATGAATGTATTTGGGAATAGAGTTCTTTTATATGTTGAATAGTTATAATGTTGTTATTAAGAATGAACGTTACTTTATTAAGTATAAATATAGTAACGGAAGTATGAATAAATTTATAGAAACGTAAGACTTACTTTAAGGTAATATTTGAGTGTAGACTTTTGAAATAGATTTGACAACAATAATTATTGTTCGTTACCTATCTTATTTGTTGTTAAGTTTATTTCGAAATCAAATCCCAAATGTATTCACTAAATTTTTGCAGTTGCGTAGTTTTGGTTTGTAATTGCAGTAGTTAATTCTATAAGATGAGGTCTATACTAATTTTATTTTAATTGGACCATTGGTTGATATAGACTTTAGAAAGCGAGATTTATAATTTTTAATTTGAGTATTAAATTCAACAAATGGTATTTATTATTACAAATAAAATGAAATTAAACGTAAAATATTAATTAAAATGGAATTTGTAAACATTATAGTGAAATTTTGAACTAATGTTAGTAGCATCTTTATTTTAGGTAAAAGTTTAGAATATAAAAGTTAAAAATCTATCTGCTTATTTGTTAATGGGATTAGGATCGGTAGTAGGTGATAATAATTAAATGAATGTTACACTAATTGAAAGTGGAGTAACGTTCGTTTAAAAGTTGAGAAATTATAGGAGCATATTTATTAAGCGTTACTTTAAAATTTATGTTTGATTGTGAAATTTATACGAGAAGTTGCAAAGTAATAATTAAGAAAGAATACATATAAATTGTTTATAACCTAAAACTTAAGGGTAGTTAAATGTTGAAATTGAATCTAATCAATTGGAAACTTAATTAAATTGGGTTCAATGTAAATAAAGGGTTATTTTAAGAAATTGAAACAAGTATTATAATTGGCAAATTTAGTTACTTTAAAGTGAAACGGAAGATATTAACGCAATAGTTTGAATGCAATATTTAATTCATCTAATTTATATTAAAGATTCGTTAGATTAATTTAATAGAAATTTTGGGACATTTAATAGATAATTGCTGATTTTGAATGGAATTAAAGGAATTACTGAAATCGAAATTTAGCAACTTTTAAACCTTTGCAATTGATTTTGAATATAAAGAGTCAATGGAAATTTGTGGATTAATTTATGAATTCATGAAATCAGTGTATTGACTTAGTTGTAACTATATGTAAATGTACGCAATAAGGTTGTGCAATACCAATTATTTGGAGGGAGAATTATTTTAAAGGACAAAGATTTGTATATTTTTTGCCTCAAGGACACGACCTCAATATTTTTAACGTAAGGACAAACATTCTTCTAAAAATTATTCATAAGGACAAATATTTTCCAAAATTATTCATAAGGACAACAAAACTGCTACCGAGCTAAAACTGATACCTAAAAACTGCTACCGATAACTACAAACTGATACCTAAAAACTGCTATCAATAACTAAAAACTGATACCTACAGAAAGTTGTCCTTAAGGATAAAATATTGAAGGTCTGTCCTCGATGCTAAAAAATTATGAAATTTTGTCCTTGACAATAATTTCCCGTTATTTGGATTCAAATTTATATTAAATATAATGTTGGTAGCAATTGGAATTTACCGTTTTGCAAAATAAATGAGAAATCAAGTCAAATGTAAATTATATCGTAAAGGATAAATTCATTTAAACAGTAAGATTTTTAAATAAATAAACGTTTCACTTAGGTTTCATTTGGATAATTTATGTAGTTTAATGGGAAAGCAATTGAAATTGATTACCCTAAATTTGTGCAGTTAGGGTAGTTTTGATTTGTCACTTAAGATGGTAAATTCCATAAAATGTGATAAATGTAGTTTTAATTAAATTATGACGATTGGGTATTTAAGAAGTGATAAACCAAAATTTATTGATTTATTTGAAATTAAATTGTGGATTTATTTCAAATAAGTGAAATTTATGTTTAACTATTACATCAATAGGAATTAATCTAATTTAAGGATATGTTAATATAAATTGGGAAAAAGGGTGTTTGGACTAGGGAATAATATTAATCGGTTTTAGAAACCTTAAATATAAAATGGGAAGTAGACAAGATTTAACGTTACAACCATTTATACAAAATCCAGGATGTGTGTAGAAGTATTTATGGAATAAAACGTAAACAATTGTTGGATAAAAAGAGTAGGAATCAACATTTATTTATTTAATTGGATATAACTACGATAGTATGATTTATTGCATTTAAATGAAATCTAATATATAGAAGTTCCCTAAAAAGGAAGAATAGATAAAATTAATGATAAATCTATATACTATATAAGATTTATTGATTTAAAGACAAAAGGGGCAAGATGTATAAATTAGTTTAAGTGCAACCTTCAGTAAATAAAATTTGATGGAATAAGAACATTTGGGTAATTTATTTCCAATTAAATCAATTCACGTTTCAAAATTTAATGCTAGTTTATTACATATATGTTTATGCCTAAATTTAAACTTATGTTTAGATTCAATCCGATCCATCTATTATTTTTCAGCCTTGTCTATATATAACCTGTTATAAACCCTAGCCACTCCTTATTTTCATTTTTCTATACGTAGATCTCCTTCTCAACTCCTCATTCTAATGGCAGAAAAAAAAAATTTCGGATCTGCAGCAGCTTCTGGTCGCGCTTCGGGTTTCAGGGGAGAAAACCCTAGAGCAACTTCGGGTCAGGAAGAAAATGACTCGGGTCGCTCCGGGTCGTTTTGGCGAAAACTCCAAGCAAGCACCGGGGAATTGAGGCGGCGCACCGAAGTCGAACCCGAAGTCGACCCAGGACCAGAATTTTCCATTTTTCAAATTTTCATAACTTTTGCATACGAGCTCGGATTCGCGCGCGGTTTGTTTTGAT
Source organism: Allium cepa (assembly GCA_030765085.1). Lineage (NCBI taxonomy): Eukaryota > Viridiplantae > Streptophyta > Magnoliopsida > Asparagales > Amaryllidaceae > Allium > Allium cepa. Next base: position 756,531,033 of record CM060937.1, on the reverse strand, counting down.
GGGATCGTATCGGAATTTCTGACGTTTTGGCACTAGTTTGGATGAATTTGGAGACTGTCCAAATTTTGGGTTTAAATTGGATTTGAATTCAATTTAAATTCAAAAATGTGAGTGTTTTAACCCACTCACAACTTCTAAAAGCTTTTATGTTTGTTAAATTAATTTTAGAAATGAATAGAAATTTATTTATGAGTATTTGGCATGTTTATTTCACTCATATTTGTTGAATTGCATTTATTGAATTTAACTGTTAATTTCATTTATTTATTGACAGTTAGAATTTGTGTTTGCCTATAAACTGCTAGTTAACAGTTATATAGATTATTACTGAATATAAACTGTTAGATTAATAGTTGTTAAATTTAATCTGAATAAAATTGCCAGTTATTACCTGTTATATATTATCAAATATAAATTGTTATTGATTGATATTGCTTGATGATTTTGATTGGATGATGGGTGTTGTTGATGGATGTTTTATTGTATATCATTAAATTGCAAATTATCATGCATATTTCCTTTCATTCGGGATTGTGGTTTGAAATGATATACAACCGCAAAATTTTATATCTTTTAAATTGCGGATTGAAATGATAAATATCCGTATCACTTGACCATAGGATAGAAAATTATATACAGGCACCGCGGTCTATATATAACTATTTTAATGTGATTTCTATGGTTTGGATAGAATACGGTTTATAATAATCTTAAATTTTATATTGTATAAATATTATTCTTCCATATATATACATATGAAGTTGAAAATTTTGAAATTAAAAGGTGTATAAATCTCTTTATTAAAAATGGAAAAAAATTAAGAAAATGGAGTTTGATAATTTATATCATATGTTTAAATGTTAAGTTTGGAAATTTTAAGATATGATATTTATAATTGGATTTTTCCCAAGATAAATTGAAATGAATATTCTAGCATAATTTGAATTGAAAAAAATATATATTTTATTACTAAAAATTGGAGTTTTTATTTATTTATGGATTTTATGTGAATATTCAAGACTAATTAATAGAACATTCGATTTGTTGAAAGAATAAAGTCCAACTTTAGTTGAAATATTAATACTCCAAATGGATATACGTGTGTGTGTGTATATATATATATATATATATATATATATGTATGTATGTAAATTGAAGTGGTTTTGGAACTTGAGAGAGATAATACTAATTTTGGTTTAGACTTTAATAAAGAAATGTATTTGTAAAGCCATGAGAACTATTTTCTTTACAAAGTAACATCTAAGTTAAACCTTTTAATTCATATACCGTTGAATATCCAAACCATTCAAGTTTTAGAAGTTATGGTTTTAAATTATGATTTTCAAAATATTATGCTTTGAAATATTTGATTTTCAGACGTTATGAAGTTAAAGCATTATGATTTTGGAAAAGAATTATATTTGGGATAAGTGATAAAATATGGCTTTGGGTTTGAAATGATATCGTATTCATGGTTATGAAATGGAATGTTTATTCTGATTTTTAAAGTATAAGCTATTTTTAAATGACCGCGGTGTTATAATAACGATGGGTTGGCAAAGAGACCGGGATCGGATATGGACATACTCTCTGTCGATACCGAAAACCACTTTGACTAACCGTGTACGCGGTGGAGATTCCAGAATGAAGTAGGTGGTGGCGACGTTTCCTGTAAGGTAAATACGTGGACCCGACTCCCGTGAGTTGGCATAAGGTGGCTAAAACAGGAGCGATTCTCAGGCCAATGAGGTCATTCCTTTGATCGGACGCTTCTCTTCGATATTATACTTTGATTTTGGATTGATTTGGTGGCCACTTCTATATTTTGATTTTGGGGAGTTAGTCCGAGGTGGGCGGTAACTGCGGCTACGCGTTTCCACCAGCCTGGATAGCAATTGGTATATCTACCCTGGCATTGCCTAGTTGTGCCGTGTCACCTACCATACCGAGCCTTTACTACGAGTTTCTATTTGTGTCGTACCTATGGAGTATCCTCTGGTAGCCTCCCGATCAGGAGGTATTACGGTACTGTATAGACTATTGGCATTTTACGTGTTAAGGTGGAAAATGTAAAGCCTTAACGCTATTTAAAAGTAAGTTTATTTTATAAATAGACACTATTATAATAGCGCAATATACTACATAGTAAATAGTTTAACGGATCCTTAGGAGATGAAAATCTCGAACATCTCTTGAGTTACTGTACTCATATTTATTTCTGTTAATTTAACTCATATAAGATCTTTTAGTCTGACTCGAGTGTTTTTGTCTTTTCAAATTCGCTCGGGTCAGTCCGAGCGTTTCACGATTGCAAGATTTAGCTCTGGAGGACGAAGACGAAGATTTATAATATTATTATTTATACTAGTGCACTACACACTGTTCCGCTGCATTGTTATTTGTATGTGTAACTCTGATATGTATTATATAAATGGTTTTGTAAACAGATTTATAAACTGTATATTTGATTATTATATTTTATCCTTCCGCTGTGAGATTCTGTTTAGTTTTTTCTTCTCTGTGTTTTTCTTATTTACCCCATAACAATCCGCCCTTCCGTATGGTTTGAATTGACACGTGTGTCGGTTTAAATCGTGCGAAAAGGCGGGATGTTACAGTTGGTATCAGAGCTTTGGTTTAGCGATAAACCTTGGCTTTGTGGGGTTTGACTCTTTATTAATAGGGTAGTAATACCCTATGGGAGTCGCTGAGTGTATATATATGAGAGAGCGTATTTGTTAGTTTTATAAAAAGATTTTAATATTATGTTGCTCTGTTCCGTTTTGTATTTATAAATTCTGGTTGATGCATGGGACGCTATGCCATCAATAGGGATTTCTAAACACTTAATAGGACAGACCGACATAATATTTGTTTTTTAATATAGGTGAATGAAATAATTTTGCCTATTATATTTTCTATATATAAAAGAAAAATATTTTTATAAAGATATATATATATATATATATATATATATATATATTTGGTTGCTATAGATTGGGTGTTAGGAAATAAGAATATTTATAACAATTGAAGCTAAGTTGAAATTATAATAAATCAAATTGGAGATTTTAGTACTTAAGTCCGGGATTTTTGAAATCTTCTTTCAAAGGATTTATGAAATATAATGATTTGGTTTATAAATATTTTCTTATATAAATATTTAGTATAATTCGAAAGAATTGGTTTAAAGAGGATTTTGAAGAAAATAAATTTTGTTCTTTCCTCTCTGTCGTTGGAAAATAATTTCGGTGATGGCGGCCGCATCATCGACTTTCATTTTCGAGTTTCGAAGGAGAAATGCCACTATAGTAAATTCTACTGCAGATTTATTCTGAAATCATCTAAAATTTAATTGTTTTAAAATATAATTAGAGATATATAAGTTGTAAGAAATTATTTATCTATTATTTTTAAAATAATTTTGAAATTTGACCCGGTATTTAATTCTTAATTTCCATTAATTAATTGTTTCAATTATAGTAGTGAAACAAAATTTAATTAATAATTGAAACCCTAAATAAAATAAGAGTCTTAAATGCTAAGTTATAGAGGAAGTTAAAAATTTTACTTATAAGAAAGAAGTAAAGATTTGTTGAACATTAAATTAAATTAAAAGAAGAAATAAAACTTGTATAAGTTCTTTTGCATTTTCTATAACATATATAACTTACCAATATGAAAGGTTGAAATGTTAATTTAGAGATTGGAATAGAATATTATACTAGTAGAATTTTTGAAAATAATGAAGTATTCAATGAATTGCTATTAAAAATAAGAATTAAATGGTATAAACTTAAGCAAAAAAAAAAAAAAAAAAAAATCAAACCACTGAAGCCTGAAATAAAAGTATAATAAGCTAATTTGGTGTTGGTTTGAATTGTTTTGTTTGATGTATGTTCGTTGGGTAAGGAATTTGAAGTTGTTGGATGAATAAATAATCTATCTTTGTTCCATCTACGACTGTTGAGTAAGGGATGCACTTGATAGTTATTTTTCATTTCGTACAATTTCAGAATTTGAACCCGAACAACTAATTGTTTGGTTGATTGAATGATTGTTTGTTTGTGGTGTGTGCTGTTTGTTAAAATTTATGGTTGTTGCATGTGATGGGATATGAATGATTGAATCTACTTGAATATTTCACTTTGGTATAAATAGTTAACCTTTTAGATTATATAAGTGAAATACAGGTGATGGAAGCAACTGCTACTACTTTTGGTTCCATAATAATAAGCGTATATTGCCCGACAAATAGGTACGTTTCCGGATTACGTTTTATAGCGTTATTTTATATAATTGCCCGTGTTGGGCTATAATATTTTGATAATATATGTATATATTTGTATATTTTGATATTATATTTTCTCCGGAGTCTCTCCGTAGAAAGGAGACTCTGCCAAAATTTTCCGTAAATTTTAGACTTAGAATTTTGTTGAAAATATTTTCCCAACTTTAATAATTTAAATATAAAAGAATATAATGATTATAAACAGGTATATTTTATTTAAGAAAATAAAGTTAGTAAATTATTGTTTAAGTTAATATTTGAAAATAAGATTACTGTTTTATTCTTCCTTCTCCCTTCTTTTTCCTTTTCGGGGACGAAAAGTTTTGAGTGGGGGAGATTGTAACGACCCGTTAAACTTGATAATATTAAATGAATTAAATTAATATAATTTCCAATCTAATGTAGAATAAATGTAGGAGTTAGATAGTAACTGGAATTAAAAGGTTAACAATTGAAATGTTTATATGGCAATAGATAGAATAACGAAAATTTGAGTTGTGGTTATAAGATTTAATTGGTTGTGAAATTAATACTAGAGGAACGCTAAATGAAAACTTTAGCAACGGCAATTAAAGCTTAATTATTGTTAAATTGAATGAAAACCTAACTGAGATAGTGTAAGATGTATATCTTTGTGTAGTTGTATATGTATAGGAGATTTAAATGTATAGTTAATTATGAATTGTAGAAACGGTTATTTAATCTAATTGTTGAAAAATTAGGTGAAATATAAATAGGGAAATAGCGTAATTGTTGCACTTGAATAAAAATAAATTTAAGAATTTATGACAAGAATTTAAATTTCCTATGTGTTTATATATATTGGTAAAATTGTAACTATATGGGAATTTAGGAAGTAAAATAAATGGCAGTGAGGGATAACCAATTCAATGCAATACAAAGGTGATTGGAACGACTGTTGGGTTTAATGGAGTATATATAAACAGTGAAAATCATTATAATCTCTTAATTTAATACGATTGTTTAATTAATACTAAAAGAATAAAGTTGAAATAGTATTAATGTAATAAAAACTTTAATAGATTGCAATTGTATAATGGAAGTAAATTGTTAATAAATGAATGTAAATATTAACAAAATTATGGAAATAAAATATAAAGGAATGTTGGATAGAACATAAGTGAATGAAATTTGATAGTACGTTAATTTGGAGGTAAATTTAAGAAAGAATAACAACCATTATAAATTTCCTAACTTATTTGTCAATGAATGTATTTGGGAATAGAGTTCTTTTATATATTGAATAGTTATAATGTTGTTATTAAGAATGAACGTTACTTTATTAAGTATAAATATAGTAACGGAAGTATGAATAAATTTATAGAAACGTAAGACTTACTTTAAGGTAATATTTGAGTGTAGACTTTTGAAATAGATTTGACAACAATAATTATTGTTCGTTACCTATCTTATTTGTTGTTAAGTTTATTTCGAAATCAAATCCCAAATGTATTCACTAAATTTTTGCAGTTGCGTAGTTTTGGTTTGTAATTGCAGTAGTTAGTTCTATAAGGTGAGGTCTATACTAATTTTATTTTAATTGGACCATTGGTTGATATAGACTTTAGAAAGCGAGATTTATAATTTTTAATTTGAGTATTAAATTCAACAAATGGTATTTATTATTACAAATAAAATGGAATTAAACGTAAAATATTAATTAAAATGGAATTTGTAAACATTATAGTGAAATTTTGAACTAATGTTAGTAGCATCTTTATTTTAGGTAAAAGTTTAGAATATAAAGGTTAAAAATCTATCTGCTTATTTGTTAATGGGATTAGGATTGGTAATAGGTGGTAATAATTAAATGAATGCTACACTAATTGAAAGTGGAGTAACGTTCGTTTAAAAGTTGAGAAATTATAGGAGCATATTTATTAAGCGTTACTTTAAAATTTATGTTTGATTGTGAAATTTATACGAGAAGTTGCAAAGTAATAATTAAGAAAGAATACATATAAATTGTTTATAACCTAAAACTTAAGGGTAGTTAAATGTTGAAATTGAATCTAATCAATTGGAAACTTAATTAAATTGGGTTCAATGTAAATAAAGGGTTATTTTAAGAAATTGAAATAAGTATTATAATTGGCAAATTTAGTTACTTTAAAGTGAAACGGAAGATATTAACGCAATAGTTTGAATGCAATATTTAATTCATCTAATTTATATTAAAGATTCGTTAGATTAATTTAATAGAAATTTTGGGACATTTAATAGATAATTGCTGATTTTGAATGGAATTAAAGGAATTACTGAAATCGAAATTTAGCAACTTTTAAACCTTTGCAATTGATTTTGAATATAAAGAGTCAATGGAAATTTGTGGATTAATTTATGAATTCATGAAATCAGTGTATTGACTTAGTTGTAACTATATGTAAATGTACGCAATAAGGTTGTGCAATACAAATTATTTGGATTCAAATTTATATTAAATATAATGTTGGTAGCAATTGGAATTTACCGTTTTGCAAAATAAATGAGAAATCAAGTCAAATGTAAATTATATCGTAAAGGATAAATTCATTTAAACAGTAAGATTTTTAAATAAATAAACGTTTCACTTAGGTTTCATTTGGATAATTTATGTAGTTTAATGGGAAAGCAATTGAAATTGATTACCCTAAATTTGTGCAGTTAGGGTAGTTTTGATTTGTCACTTAAGATGGTAAATTCCATAAAATGTGATAAATGTAGTTTTAATTAAATTATGACGATTGGGTATTTAAGAAGTGATAAACCAAAATTTATTGATTTATTTGAAATTAAATTGTGGATTTATTTCAAATAAGTGAAATTTATGTTTAACTATTACATCAATAGGAATTAATCTAATTTAAGGATATGTTAATATAAATTGGGAAAAAGGGTGTTTGGACTAGGGAATAATATTAATCGGTTTTAGAAACCTTAAATATAAAATGGGAAGTAGACAAGATTTAACGTTACAACCATTTATACAAAATCCAGGATGTGTGTAGAAGTATTTATGGAATAAAACGTAAACAATTGTTGGATAAAAAGAGTAGGAATCAACATTTATTTATTTAATTGGATATAACTACGATTGTAACGACCCGTATTTTACGTGTCGATGGATCGTAGAATTTACAGGTCGTTAGTGTTGTTTGTGGTGTTCCTAGCCTGAGTCGTATTGGGAGATAACTCGTGTGTTAAGTGATGAGTCGGGACCGACTCATAGTTAGGTCGTGTACGAGTTACGACTTAGGAGGGTGCTCGGGTTAGCATGTTGCCGTGTTAGCTTAGGTCGTGAGGTAGTTTTGGTCGCTGGAGCGACCTAAGAGAGTGACCGACCTAAGAAAGTTGACCGACTCATGAAATAGAGGGCTTCCGAGTTAGGGAGGTTGCCGAGTTAACGACTTAAGGGGATAAGTCGTATACGAGTTAAGGCGATGAGTCGTATGGTTGTTAGGTCGGAAGGGTTTTGGAGCGACCTAAGGAAGTTAGGTCGTGGACGACCTAGCAGATAGGATGATGCTAGTGGCGACCGATCTAGTGTAGATCGACCTAGAGGTGTCCGACCTATAGTAGTAAACGACTTAACTTAGAAGGTGTAAGCTGTTAGGTCGTGTAAGTTTTGGGTCGTGGGAGTAGTTAGGTCGCGTGAGTACTGTTTAGACTTAGGTCGTAAACGACCTAAGTTAGGTCGGAGATATTAGGTCGGCCATAAGGCTAAGCTGTTAAGTCGTGTCCCGTATGGCCTTGGTCTATGTGTTTAGGACTTAGGTCGGCAGGGTCTTAGGTCGTAGGTCGGCATGCTAGTTAAGTCGTCAGGCGACCTAGGACTTAGGAAATGCGGCAGTGTGTTGAGTCGTGTGACAGTTGGGTCGGCAGTGCGTTGAGTCGTTAGGTCGGCCTGTGTTTTAGGTCGCGTCTGGGTTAAGTCGTAAGTCGGCCTTGGTTGTATGTTGTGTTGGTTAGGTCGTAGGTCGTAGGGGCTGATGAGTCGGCAACGACTCATAGTTAGGTCGGGGACGACCTAAGGGGCGGACGACCTAAGGGAAATTCAGCCTATAAATAGAGGGGTTTGGCTCACTTTTTGGCACCGGTTTTTGAAGCGACGAAGTGCTGCCATTTTGAAGACTCGACTACAACATTTCTTCATCTTCTTTTCTCCATTCCAATCTAATTCTAACATCCATCCAAGATCGAAGATCGAGATCGAAGATCCAAGTGCCAAAGTTGAAGATCTTCATCCGTTCGAGCTAGAATTCATCGATTGGAGCGAGATATTGCCGGATCAAGCCTTGATCTTTGCTGTCCAGATCTGAAGTTGATTGATTTTAGGTTGTTTTGGTGATTTGGTGAGTGGTAGTTATCTCTCACGCGGATCCAAAGGAGTATATGGGATTGGTGATATGTTTATGTGTTAAAGTTAGCGTTTTCTCGCATTTTCCTTAAGTCTGCATGTAGATCCATCATATTTGAAAATGTTTATCTATAGAAGCTATTTAACAAGTATTAGAGACAAAACCCATGTTTTAGATTTGATAGATCTATGCTAAAAACTATGATTTCACATATGTTGGACTTTTGCTCACTTAATTACGAAATTTCCATTATAGTTGATATTGCTTAATATATCTTGTTTGAATGCTTGAATGTTTGAATGTATGTTAGATTTGATTGCTCCAAGTTAGCTTGTAGTTGATTTGGAACAAGATGGTTGAAGATGATTCAAAAGCTAAGTGGAAAGGCTCTTGAATGGTGAAAGCTGCCGATGGTATATGAAGCGGATGTGGAAGCTCATATGGATGGATTCGATGATGGGACTTTGCCGTGATGCGAAGAGGCGAAGTATGAGATCGAGATGGGACTTTGTCAGGATGCGAAAAGGCAAAGTATGGTTGAGTTGAGACTTTGCTTTGGTACGATGAAGCGAAGTATGATGTGAGTCTTGGCTTAATCCAGGCAGGGATCATTCCAAGCATGTTGATAACTTGAAGGGTAGTTCAAGTTGGTTGATAATGGATTGCTCAAGAGGAAGCTTGGGCTAAGTTGATAGAAGTCGTCAAGAAGGATGACAAGGAGGCTTGGATCTCATCGTTATTGAAGGTTCTAGCAAACCTAAAGCAAGAGTACATAGGGACGCCTAAAAGACTACAGGTAGTTAGTCGAGTACTCTGGGCCAAGAAGATAAGTCCTAGGCACAAGGCAGTGTGCGGGGTTTTGTCTAGAACCGGGGTTACCATTAGCCCTTGACAGATGGCTCAGGAAGGAGTCGGTCATTCAATTAACGGTGATTTCGAAGCAAGGTTAACAGTGATAGCCAGAGTCATGGATGTTTGGATGTTTGGTTGTATCATCATTCGGCTTCAAGAGCGGTGTTTTCTGGGTGCTTATCTGATCTTGGTTTAGGCCTTGGGGGTTTGTATTTGGAAAACATCGTCCTTGACTCGAGTGATTATTGCTTTACCTTACTTATCTGCTATGTTATGCTTACTTCTCCTTAGTGTGTGTCTGGGGGCTATCACTGTAGAAAGAGGTGGAGTGGGATGGTTTGGTTCCTATTCCTTTATTTCCTTATGCTCTTTTGGTATGCTTGATTGTTAATTTACTGCTCACTAAGACTTTGTCTGACTCAAGGTTTTATGTCTCCTCTTATTACCTTGGGCTGTTCATCCATGTTTGGGATGGGTAGACTAGGTAGCAGGTGACAGGTGCTGTGCTAGGAGTTCTACGCTGAAGATGACGAAGACGAGCAGGAGGCTTTGCATATTAGTTTTCTTACTATATGTACTGGGTATCCGCTGCTGTATTTGGTTGAGTGATTTGTAGTGAGGCTTTCATGTATGGATTTGAGTAGATGATTGTATGAAACTACTGTGATGCTTATATGATGATGTTCTGTTCTATGGAGCTTCACTATATTATATTTCTCTATTGTATTTTATCCATGCGCTGTGAGTTATGCGATAGAGATTCTTCTGTTTTGTTTTACCCTGACTATCGTCCATGGCTGCCTGGCACACCTTTTAGCGCATTGTTTCCTTCATTTGGTGCGGGAGTCATGGGCGGTCGTCACATTTGGTATCAGAGCTTTGGTTAATCGATTTCAGCCAACGCTCGCTGACGTAACTACGTATGAGAGACGTAATTGTATTTTGATGGATGATTACTATATATAATATAGTAGCCTAGAAGGATTTGAACTCCTTATGCGGTTGTTTCTTAAGGTGTTCTAATCATTCTTATTACAGATACTAAGGATGAGTCGAAGTGAGAGACAAGCTGCGAGGGGTAGCCGTGATGCTAGGGAAGCTGTTGATTATGCTCCTATGTTTGAGGCCATGATGACTTCAATCATGAGGAGAATACCAGCTTCAGGATCATCTGTGGATGTGGGAGTTCAAGTCCAAGCTCTGAGACCGGTGGATTTTGCCAAGCTTTGCAAGGATTATACTGCTCTTGGAGGGAAAGTTTTCTTGGGGACGGAGTCGACTATTGAGGTGCAGAGATGGATTGATGCTTGCAAAAGAATCTTTGGTGACTTAGGGATTGAGGATGCAACTAAGAGGAAGCTTGCATCGAGACAGCTTCAGGGAAGAGCTGCTGATTGGTGGAATTCTATCACCATCGATACCCCAGAAGAAGAGATTACTTGGGAGCAATTCCAAGTTAGATTTGAAGCTAAGTTCATCTCTACTGCTCAGAAATCTGTCTTGTTTAAGAGGTTTGTGGAGCTCAAGCAAGGGGGAAGGCCTGTTCTTGAGTACATTTCTGAGTTTGAAGCTTTGTCCAAGTATGCCAGATCGTACATTGATTCTCCCTATCAGAAGAATGAGAAGTTTGTGACTGGTCTGGATGCTTATCTTGGGAGGCAGTTAGTGGATCATTTGGACGATCCATTTGAGAAGCTTGTGGAGAAAGCCCTTAGGCATGAGAGTTTGTTTCCTAAGGAAAGTTCTGTTGTTGCTGTAACCAGGGAAGGATCTAAACCACACCAGAATGGCAATAAGAGGAGGAAGCAGCAGCAGCAGAAGGGTAAGGATGGCCAGAAGAAGCCGAAAGGCGAAGTGACTTGTTATAACTGCCAACAGAAGGGCCATCTTTACAAAGATTGTAAGAATCCCAAGGTGCCGGGAAAGTGTTACAACTGTGATAAGCTGGGACATATCAAGAAGGATTGCCCAGAGCCGAGGAAAGATAGGCAGATTGTGCAAGCCTATGCTTTGGGAGTTGTGCCGTCGTCTTCAAAAGCTCCGACTGCTGAAGAAAAGGGGAAGAGTGTGGTGGTTCAAGGTACTCTTTCTATCTGTGGTGTTCCAGTTAGAGTGTTGTTTGATACTGGAGCGTCGCATTCTTTTGTTTGTGATGATTTGGTAGGCCGGTTAGGTTTGAAACCGGATATTGTTGATAGGCCATTGGTTGTGACTAATCCGGTAGGGGGTTCGTCATGTTTGTGTATGTTATGCCGTGGTCTAGTGTGTCGAGTCATGATTGCTCGTTTGTTTGTGATTGCTTTGTTCTGAACTTTGCGGGGTTCGGAATTATTTTGGGTATGGACTGGCTTAGGAAGTATGCGGCAAGGATTGATTGTGAGAGGCTTGAGGTGACAGTCGGGAATGTGGAAGGGCGAAAGGTTGTGATACGATGTAAGCATGAAGAAGGCGTCTTCATGAGCTTCATGTATTCGCTAGTTGTTCCACGGGATGGACTGTCATCGGTGCCTATTGTGAACAAGTTTGAGAATGTCTTTGAGGAAGTCAAAGGGTTGCCGCCGCATAGGGAGATCGAGTTTCGTATCGATCTAGTTGAGGGAGCCAGACCTGTTGTGATGCCTCTTAGGCGGATGGCACCGAGGGAGCAGCAAGAGCTGAAGGTGCAAGTTGATGACCTTTTGCGGAAAGGATTCATTCGGAGAAGTGTGTCCGAATGGGGTGCGCCCGTTGTGTTCGCAACCAAAACGGATGGATCGTTGAGGTTGTGTGTTGATTATCGTGAGCTGAATAAGGTGACTAGGAAGAACAAGTATCCATTGCCGAGAATAGATGACTTGTTTGATCAGCTTCACGAGGCTAAGGTGTTTTCTCAGATGGATTTGGCAACGGGATTTCACCAGTTGAGAGTGGCGAAGGATAGTGTGCCGAAGACTGCTTTCAGGACACCATCCGGGTTTTATGAGTGGCTGGTAATGCCGTTTGGATTGACTAACGCGCCAGCATATTTTGTGGATCTTATGAATAGGGTATTCAGAGATCAGTTGAATAAGTTCGTGCTTGTGTTCGTGGATGATATTTTGGTTTACTCCAGAACTGAGGGAGAGCACAAGACGCACTTGAGGATTGTTTTGGGAATCTTACGGAAACATCAGCTGAAGGCTAAGTTTTCGAAGTGTCACTTCTGGAAGAATGAAGTGAGGTTCTTAGGTCATGTTATTTCTGGAAATGGAATAGCGGTTGATCCCGCTAAGGTGGCAGCGATCCAGGATTGGGTTAGGCCTAAGAATGCATCTGATGTGAGGAGTTTTCTTGGATTAGCAGGATATTATCGTCGGTTTATCAAAGACTTTTCCAAGATAGCTGCACCGTTGACAGGATTGACGAAAAAGAACCAAGTGTTCAAATGGGATGATAAATGTGAGCAAGCTTTCGTGATCCTGAAAGAGCGACTGACAAGTGCTCCTGTTTTGACTATTCCTAGTGGGAATGATGAGATGGTGGTCTACACCGATGCATGTGGCACTGGACTAGGAGCGGTGCTAATGCAGAAGGATAAAGTTGTTGCATATGCTAGTCGACAACTGAAGCCGCATGAAAGGAATTATCCGACTCATGATTTGGAGTTAGCGGCGATTGTGTTTGCTTTGAAGATATGGAGACATTACCTATTGGGAGTTAGATTCGAGTTGTTTACAGATCATAAGTCGTTAAAGTATCTGTTCTCCCAAAAGGATTTGAATCTTCGACAGCAACGGTGGCTAGAGTTCCTAGCATCATATGATTTTGGTATAGCCTATACTCCAGGGAAAGGTAACGCAGTGGCTGATGCGTTAAGTCGAAGACATGCAGGTTTGGGAGCCATGTTTTCGGAATGGAAGAGTCTTGAGTATTTGGCTGAGTTTGATTTCAGGCCCAGAAGTGAATTGGAACCTGAGATGTTGGCAAACTTATCGATAAGGCCTACACTTGTGGAAAGAATTGGTGAGAGCCAAAGGCGAGATGATAAGCTTGTCAAGATTATCCGTGATTTGGAATCCGGATTGGATCAGGAGAAGGATAAGGGATTCGAGGTCGATCGAGAGGGTTGGCTTCGAAAGCAAGGACGATTAGTTGTTCCCGATGTAGATGGATTGAGAGATGAAGTTCTGAGGGAGAGTCATCACTCGAAGTTGACAATTCATCCAGGTGGAAATAAGATGTATCGGGATATGAAGAGAACCTACTACTGGGAAGGTATGAAGAAGGATGTTGGAAATTTTATTTCCAAGTGTATGAATTGCCAGTTGGTGAAAGCTGAGCAGAAGAAGCCCAGTGGATTGCTTCAGCCATTAGAGGTTCCTACATGGAAGTGGGAGCAAGTGTCGATGGACTTTATCGGTGGTCTACCTAGGACAAGAGCAGGGAATGAAGGGATTTGGGTCATAGTAGATCGTTTGACCAAGAGTGCAAGGTTCATTCCTGTTCGATCGACTAGGACTGCATCGAAGTTGGCTGAATTATATGTGAAGTGGATAGTTCGTTTCCATGGTGTTCCGAAGAGTATAGTGAGCGATCGAGATCCATTGTTCACCAGTAGATTTTGGAAGAGCTTCCAGGAAGTTTTGGGAACTGAGTTGTGTTTGAGTACAGCTTATCACCCTCAAACAGATGGTCAGACTGAGAGAGTCAACCGAGTTTTGGAAGATCTTCTTAGAGCATGTGTTTTGGACTTCGGAGGATCATGGGAAGATCACCTTCATTTGGTGGAGTTTGCTTATAATAACAGTTATCAGTCGAGTATTGGTATGGCACCATATGAGGCATTATATGGAAGACCGTGTAACTCTCCGACATGTTGGTTGGAAACTGGAGAAAAGCTGATACTTGGGCCAGAGATGATTCGACAGACTTCAGATTGTATAGAGATCATTCGGCAACGAATGAAGGCAGCCCAAGATCGTCAGAAAAGTTATGCCGATAATCGTCGTAAGGATTTGGAATTCGACGTAGGTGATATGGTTTTTGTGAAGATTTCTCCATTGAAGAATGCTATAAGGTTTGGGAAGAAAGGAAAGTTGACTCCGAGATTTGTTGGACCATTCCCGATTATCGAGCGTATTGGAAAGCTCGCTTATAGATTGGAGTTACCGGAAAAGATGGCGGGTGTGCACAGTGTTTTTCATGTATCTTATCTACGGAAGTATGTGCACGACCCAACTACGGTGGTTTCTGCTGATAGCTGTGAAGACTTGGAGGTTGATCCAGTTGTTTCGAGACCTCGTAAGCCGCTTCGTATTGTTGAAACCGATACGAAACAGCTTAGGAGGAAGACGATTACGTTGCTCAAGGTACAATGGAGTGATGATGTTAACGACTGTACATGGGAGGAGGAAGAGAGGATGAAGGCAGCTCATCCCGGACTCTTCGAGGTATGGCCCTAAAGTGTCGTGACATCTCATGAATTTGTAGCTTGTTCTAAGTCATAGAATTCTGCATCCTAGGCTAGAATTGGTTGCATGGTTTGTTGATTGCTTTGGATGGTAGGCATGCAGAATATCTTTGATTTCTGATTGTTTGCTTGGAATTTCGGGGGCGAAATTCCTAAGGGGGAGAGAATGTAACGACCCGTATTTTACGTGTCGATGGATCGTAGAATTTACAGGTCGTTAGTGTTGTTTGTGGTGTTCCTAGCCTGAGTCGTATTGGGAGATAACTCGTGTGTTAAGTGATGAGTCGGGACCGACTCATAGTTAGGTCGTGTACGAGTTACGACTTAGGAGGGTGCTCGGGTTAGCATGTTGCCGTGTTAGCTTAGGTCGTGAGGTAGTTTTGGTCGCTGGAGCGACCTAAGAGAGTGACCGACCTAAGAAAGTTGACCGACTCATGAAATAGAGGGCTTCCGAGTTAGGGAGGTTGCCGAGTTAACGACTTAAGGGGATAAGTCGTATACGAGTTAAGGCGATGAGTCGTATGGTTGTTAGGTCGGAAGGGTTTTGGAGCGACCTAAGGAAGTTAGGTCGTGGACGACCTAGCAGATAGGATGATGCTAGTGGCGACCGATCTAGTGTAGATCGACCTAGAGGTGTCCGACCTATAGTAGTAAACGACTTAACTTAGAAGGTGTAAGCTGTTAGGTCGTGTAAGTTTTGGGTCGTGGGAGTAGTTAGGTCGCGTGAGTACTGTTTAGACTTAGGTCGTAAACGACCTAAGTTAGGTCGGAGATATTAGGTCGGCCATAAGGCTAAGCTGTTAAGTCGTGTCCCGTATGGCCTTGGTCTATGTGTTTAGGACTTAGGTCGGCAGGGTCTTAGGTCGTAGGTCGGCATGCTAGTTAAGTCGTCAGGCGACCTAGGACTTAGGAAATGCGGCAGTGTGTTGAGTCGTGTGACAGTTGGGTCGGCAGTGCGTTGAGTCGTTAGGTCGGCCTGTGTTTTAGGTCGCGTCTGGGTTAAGTCGTAAGTCGGCCTTGGTTGTATGTTGTGTTGGTTAGGTCGTAGGTCGTAGGGGCTGATGAGTCGGCAACGACTCATAGTTAGGTCGGGGACGACCTAAGGGGCGGACGACCTAAGGGAAATTCAGCCTATAAATAGAGGGGTTTGGCTCACTTTTTGGCACCGGTTTTTGAAGCGACGAAGTGCTGCCATTTTGAAGACTCGACTACAACATTTCTTCATCTTCTTTTCTCCATTCCAATCTAATTCTAACATCCATCCAAGATCGAAGATCGAGATCGAAGATCCAAGTGCCAAAGTTGAAGATCTTCATCCGTTCGAGCTAGAATTCATCGATTGGAGCGAGATATTGCCGGATCAAGCCTTGATCTTTGCTGTCCAGATCTGAAGTTGATTGATTTTAGGTTGTTTTGGTGATTTGGTGAGTGGTAGTTATCTCTCACGCGGATCCAAAGGAGTATATGGGATTGGTGATATGTTTATGTGTTAAAGTTAGCGTTTTCTCGCATTTTCCTTAAGTCTGCATGTAGATCCATCATATTTGAAAATGTTTATCTATAGAAGCTATTTAACAAGTATTAGAGACAAAACCCATGTTTTAGATTTGATAGATCTATGCTAAAAACTATGATTTCACATATGTTGGACTTTTGCTCACTTAATTACGAAATTTCCATTATAGTTGATATTGCTTAATATATCTTGTTTGAATGCTTGAATGTTTGAATGTATGTTAGATTTGATTGCTCCAAGTTAGCTTGTAGTTGATTTGGAACAAGATGGTTGAAGATGATTCAAAAGCTAAGTGGAAAGGCTCTTGAATGGTGAAAGCTGCCGATGGTATATGAAGCGGATGTGGAAGCTCATATGGATGGATTCGATGATGGGACTTTGCCGTGATGCGAAGAGGCGAAGTATGAGATCGAGATGGGACTTTGTCAGGATGCGAAAAGGCAAAGTATGGTTGAGTTGAGACTTTGCTTTGGTACGATGAAGCGAAGTATGATGTGAGTCTTGGCTTAATCCAGGCAGGGATCATTCCAAGCATGTTGATAACTTGAAGGGTAGTTCAAGTTGGTTGATAATGGATTGCTCAAGAGGAAGCTTGGGCTAAGTTGATAGAAGTCGTCAAGAAGGATGACAAGGAGGCTTGGATCTCATCGTTATTGAAGGTTCTAGCAAACCTAAAGCAAGAGTACATAGGGACGCCTAAAAGACTACAGGTAGTTAGTCGAGTACTCTGGGCCAAGAAGATAAGTCCTAGGCACAAGGCAGTGTGCGGGGTTTTGTCTAGAACCGGGGTTACCATTAGCCCTTGACAGATGGCTCAGGAAGGAGTCGGTCATTCAATTAACGGTGATTTCGAAGCAAGGTTAACAGTGATAGCCAGAGTCATGGATGTTTGGATGTTTGGTTGTATCATCATTCGGCTTCAAGAGCGGTGTTTTCTGGGTGCTTATCTGATCTTGGTTTAGGCCTTGGGGGTTTGTATTTGGAAAACATCGTCCTTGACTCGAGTGATTATTGCTTTACCTTACTTATCTGCTATGTTATGCTTACTTCTCCTTAGTGTGTGTCTGGGGGCTATCACTGTAGAAAGAGGTGGAGTGGGATGGTTTGGTTCCTATTCCTTTATTTCCTTATGCTCTTTTGGTATGCTTGATTGTTAATTTACTGCTCACTAAGACTTTGTCTGACTCAAGGTTTTATGTCTCCTCTTATTACCTTGGGCTGTTCATCCATGTTTGGGATGGGTAGACTAGGTAGCAGGTGACAGGTGCTGTGCTAGGAGTTCTACGCTGAAGATGACGAAGACGAGCAGGAGGCTTTGCATATTAGTTTTCTTACTATATGTACTGGGTATCCGCTGCTGTATTTGGTTGAGTGATTTGTAGTGAGGCTTTCATGTATGGATTTGAGTAGATGATTGTATGAAACTACTGTGATGCTTATATGATGATGTTCTGTTCTATGGAGCTTCACTATATTATATTTCTCTATTGTATTTTATCCATGCGCTGTGAGTTATGCGATAGAGATTCTTCTGTTTTGTTTTACCCTGACTATCGTCCATGGCTGCCTGGCACACCTTTTAGCGCATTGTTTCCTTCATTTGGTGCGGGAGTCATGGGCGGTCGTCACAACGATAGTATGATTTATTACATTTAAATGAAATCTAATATATAGAACGTTGCCTAAAAAGGAAGAATAGATAAAATTAATGATAAGTCTATATACTATATAAGATTTATTGATTTAAAGACAAAAGGGGCAAGATGTATAAATTAGATTAAGTGCAACCTTCAGTAAATAAAATTTGATGGAATAAGAACATTTGGGTAATTTATTTCCAATTAAATCAATTCACGTTTCAAAATTTAATGCTAGTTTATTACATATATGTTTATGCCTAAATTTAAACTTATGTTTAGATTCAATCCAATCCATCTATTATTTTTCAGCCTTGTCTATATATAACCTGTTATAAACCCTAGCCACTCCTTATTTTCATTTTTCTATACGTAGATCTCCTTCTCAACTCCTCATTCTAATGGCAGGAAAAAAAAAAAAAAATTCGAATCTGCAGCAGCTTCTGGTCGCGCTTCGGGTTTCAGGGGAGAAAACCCTAGAGCAACTTCGGGTCAGGAAGAAATGACTCGGGTCGCTCCGGGTCGTTTTGGCGAAAACTCCAAGCAAGCGCCGGGGAATTGAGGCGGCGCACCGAAGTCGAACCCGAAGTCGACCCAGGACCAGAATTTTCCATTTTCAAATTTTCATAACTTTTGCATACGAGCTTGGATTCGCGCGCGGTTTGTTTTGATGGGATCGTATCGGAATTTCTGACGTTTTGGCACTAGTTTGGATGAATTTGGAGACTGTCCAAATTTTGGGTTTAAATTGGATTTGAATTCAATTTAAATTCAAAAATGTTAGTGTTTTAACCCACTCACAACTTCTAAAAGCTTTTATGTTTGTTAAATTAATTTTAGAAATGAATAGAAATTTATTTATGAGTATTTGGCATGTTTATTTCACTCATATTTGTTGAATTGCATTTATTGAATTTAACTGTTAATTTCATTTATTTATTGACAGTTAGAATTTGTGTTTGCCTATAAACTGCTAGTTAACAGTTATATAGATTATTACTGAATATAAACTGTTAGATTAATAGTTGTTAAATTTAATCTGAATAAAATTGCCAGTTATTACCTGTTATATATTATCAAATATAAATTGTTATTGATTGATATTGCTTGATGATTTTGATTGGATGATGGGTGTTGTTGATGGATGTTTTATTGTATATCATTAAATTGCAAATTATCATGCATATTTCCTTTCATTCGGGATTGTGGTTTGATATGATATACAACCGCAAAATTTTATATCTTTTAAATTGCGGATTGAAATGATAAATATCCGTATCACTTGACCATAGGATAGAAAATTATATACAGGCACCGCGGTCTATATATAACTATTTTAATGTGAGTTCTATGGTTTGGATGGAATACGGTTTATAATAATCTTAAATTTTATATTGTATAAATATTATTCTTCCATATATATACATATGAAGTTGAAAATTTTGAAACTAAAAGGTGTATAAATCTCTTTATTAAAAATGGAAAAAATTAAGAAAATGGAGTTTGATAATTTATATCATATGTTTAAATGTTAAGTTTGGAAATTTTAAGATATGATATTTATAATTGGATTTTTCCCAAGATAAATTGAAATGAATATTCTAGTATAATTTGAATTGAAAAAAATATATATTTTATTACTAAAAATTGGAGTTTTTATTTATTTATGGATTTTATGTGAATATTCAAGACTAATTAATAGAACATTCGATTTGTTGAAAGAATGAAGTCCAACTTTAGTTGAAATATTAATACTCCAAATGGATATACGTGTGTGTGTGTGTGTGTGTGTGTATATATATATATATATATATATATATATATGTATGTAAATTGAAGTGGTTTTGGAACTTGAGAGAGATAATACAAATTTTGGTTTAGACTTTAATAAAGAAATGTATTTGTAAAGCCATGAGAACTATTTTCTTTACAAAGTAACATCTAAGTTAAACCTTTTAATTCATATACCGTTGAATATCCAAACCATTCAAGTTTTAGAAGTTATGGTTTTAAATTATGATTTTCAAAATATTATGCTTTGAAATATTTGATTTTCAGACGTTATGAAGTTAAAGCATTATGATTTTGGAAAAGAATTATGTTTGGGATAAGTGATAAAATATGGTTTTGGGTTTGAAATGATATCGTATTCATGGTTATGAAATGGAATGTTTATTCTGATTTTTAAAGTATAAGCTATTTTTAAATGACCGCGGTGTTATAATAACGATGGGTTGGCAAAGAGACCGGGATCGGATATGGACATACTCTCTGTCGATACCGAAAACCACTTTGACTAACCGTGTACGCGGTGGAGATTCCAGAATGAAGTAGGTGGTGGCGACGTTTCCTGTAAGGTAAATACGTGGACCCGACTCCCGTGAGTTGGCATAAGGTGGCTAAAACAGGAGCGATTCTCAGGCCAATGAGGTCATTCCTCTGATTGGACCCTCCTCTTCGATATTATACTTTGATTTTGGATTGATTCTGTGGCCACTTCTATATTTTGATTTTGGAGAGTTAGTCCGAGGTGGGCGGTAACTGCGGCTACGCGTTTCCACCAGCCTGGATAGCATATATCTACCCTGGCATTGCCTAGTTGTGCCGTGTCACCTACCATACCGAGCCTTTACTACGAGTTTCTATTTGTGTCGTACCTATGGAGTATCCTCTGGTAGCCTCCCGATCAGGAGGTATTACGGTACTGTATAGACTATTGGCATTTTACGTGTTAAGGTGGAAAATGTAAAGCCTTAACGCTATTTAAAAGTAAGTTTATTTTATAAATAGACACTATTATAATAGCGCAATATACTACATAGTAAATAGTTTAACGGATCCTTAGGAGATGAAAATCCCGAACATCTCTTGAGTTACTGTACTCATATTTATTTCTGTTAATTTAACTCACATAAGATCTTTTAGTCTGACTCGAGTGTTTTTGTCTTTTCAAATTCGCTCGGGTCAGTCCGAGCGTTTCAGGATTGCAAGATTTAGCTCTGGAGGACGAAGACGAATATTTATAATATTATTATTTATACTAGTGCACTACACACTGTTCCGCTGCATTGTTATTGGTATGTGTAACTCTGATATGTATTATATAAATGGTTTTGTAAACAGATTTATAAACTGTATATTTGATTATTATATTTTATCCTTCCGCTGTGAGATTCTGTTTAGTTTTTTCTTCTCTGTGTTTTTCTTATTTACCCCATAACAATCCGCCCTTCCGTATGGTTTGAATTGGCACGTGTGTCGGTTTAAATCGTGCGAAAAGGCGGGATGTTACAACTTAATAGTCAACATTTATTATTTAAAATGAAATATTTGAAATAAAAATAAATTTAAAATAATTAAAATAAACATAAAGTCAAATTTAAAATATGTAGGCAAAAATCTAGGGTTGTTACAATATATTCCATTTATGACTTTAGACTAAGACAATGTCATATTGGTAAATAGGCGGTATATTGTCAACTAGCAATGTTTTTCTTGATATTTAAATGAACACATATAAAATGGAAGTTCATGTTCCAGTAACGTTTTAGTCTAGATAATTCAATATGCTCGAATTCAGTAAACATGTATGGTGGCATGGTGCACCGTATAACCTATGAGGTCAGCAATTAATTCTTTTGAACCTACTCTAAATTTTCTTCAGTACTTCTCTGAGGACT
The DNA here is from genome assembly GCA_030765085.1 of Allium cepa. Taxonomy (NCBI): domain Eukaryota; kingdom Viridiplantae; phylum Streptophyta; class Magnoliopsida; order Asparagales; family Amaryllidaceae; genus Allium; species Allium cepa. The sequence goes on along the minus strand of CM060937.1, from coordinate 756,509,271 downwards.
TATTGCAGACAGCAGCTGTAGGCCTTCAGCTAGTGACATATTTTATTACCTTAGCCAAAAATCTCTGTGGACAACGTGAAACTACTCAATGACAATTAAATGTCCAAAAGAAAAAACAAGCTGATGTGCCCCATGTGGTATCGCTGGAAATGATATTCCGATACCCATGACAATATTACAGTCATTGAGGGGATGATGCGCAAAATATGTACTAGGTGAGAAATATTCTGATAATAAGTGTCCAACTTGTTAGCATATGCTTTTGAAGTGAAATTCCTTTGAAGCTACATGACAATTCTATAATTTCTTTCCGGTACTTGATACTTTACCTAAGTTGCATTTATTTCTCTCAGACATATTAAACACACACTGTCTCGACTGCCATAAAAACATCTAAAATGATTGATATGTCATAATTATGTAATCGCAAATAGCTAATAATTAAAAAAAAACCAATATTTGTAATATATGCACACATACACACATATATTTACACACACATAGGCATGCATACATACATATGTGTGTATGTGCGCGTCAAAATCACAGGACGCAAGCAAAATAGCGACGACTTTATCGACGGCGCCGTCGCCATATTCGCTTCGGTTAGCGTCGAAATCCTGGAAAAATGGGCTATCGCTAGTCGTCCCTTACCTACACAAGCATTCATCGTAATCTAACGCAAGCTGAAACAATTTGGTCATCGCTAGCCGACGCAAGCCTGAACCATGGATTTTAAGACTGAGCTGCTTTTATACCTTCCAACCACACAATAAACGTCATATCTTAATTGCACTTCATTCCCGAGACAGATAAACTCAATATCACAACCAGTAATATCACATGCAACGAATAATCTCATACATATCACAAATAAACAAAAACACAACGCAAATATCAATATTTACATAAACTTTCATCAACTAAAACCAATATTCCATCAACCAACACAACCATATCTACACAAATACTCATGTTCATCAAATCCACAATCATCGCAATACACAACCATTAATAAAGTATTAACTCCGTCAACACATGTCAATAATTACACAACGAAACGATCGAAAACAGTCAAGAAAATCTGTACCTACTCATCGTCATAGTCATCATCTCTCGATCCACCCTCATTAGGCATCCTCCCGCGCTCTGCTACAAATGCCGCAATCCACCCATCTAGCAGCTGCGCCAGTCCTCCGTCCTTCCGCCAGTATTGAATTCTACCGTCTGCTACTTCAATTGAGTTGTCTCCTGCTCGGCCTGAGATGTCCTATAACTTTTTGGAAAATCGATTTGAGTACAATATTTGTTGTCATATTTATTTCTTGATTTTGTTTACAAATCGATTTCAGTAGAATATTTATTGTTGTTATATTCGTTAACTTCTTACAAAATCGATTTTATTACAATATTTTTTGTTATCTTCATTTCTTAACTTTTTACAAAATCGATTTAAGTATAATATTTCTTAACGTTTTGTTAACTAAATTATACGCTTTATAACGTATTTTCAAACTCTTTTAACTAATTAAATTTTAATTTACGCATTTTGTAAGCTAAAATTAGAAGTTAGCACTAATAAAATAACAAATTAAAATAAATTAATTTTATACTAAGCACCAACAGTTATAATTAACACACACTAATTAATTAAAGAATATTACTTATGTTTAACCGTACCTACTTAGAAACATATTAATCAATAATTTTACACTAATTTTCACGTAAACTGTAACAAACATCGTTTTTCACTATAACAAACATTAGCGTAAACTTACCAATAAACATATTAATCAATAATACTAATTTTCGAATTTTAAATCAGCCTTAATTTTTAATTACAAATTAAATAATCAAACCACTCACTGACTTCCTCAAATCAACCAACACACTATTATCATCAACTATTACACAATAATCATCAATTTCAAATCAATAATCATCAATTTCAAATCAATAATCAACTAATTTTCTAAATTAGGGTTTTAATTTTATCTCCAAATCAACTAATAAACTATATCATCATCTAATACCAATTAATCTAACCTATTCAAACCAAAAATACTAATTTTTTTGTAAAAAGGGTTTAAAGTAATATACCTCAAAAATTGTGGATAGAGGAGGAAGAAGTGCGCAGCGGGAAGGAGTCGTTGGCGGCGGCCGGAGGCGGCTAGAGGCGGTTGGAAGAAAATGGAGGCGAATGCTGAAATGTTCTCGGCTTGGCGGGTTATATTCAGTTTTGCGATGGCTAGCGACGACCGCTTTTTTTTGCCGACGCAAGCCGTCGCTACAAACTGTCGCCAAGTGAAGCCGTTCTAGTAGTAAACTAAAAACGTCATTTGCAACTCTCAAAAGAAGTTACAGTAGGTATTTTACAACGTTTTTTCAAATGCCATCTTAGCCAAAGTTGCAATAAAATCTACATCTAAAAACTTGTCAAAATGGTTGTGGTAAAATGTTGTAATAAATTTATTACAACGTTTTAAAACGGTTGTAATTTGTTTGCATACACCCAAATACCCTTTTACAACTCTTAGTCTAGGTTGTAAAAGAATTTATTCCAACTTTAGTTGTAATATATTAAACTACAACATCAATTACAAGTTGCAATAAACTCTTTTACAACTGACAGAAAATGTTGTGACTTGGTAAGTGTACAGCGAACACCTTTTATAACTGATTTTCATAGTTGTGGAAGTATTTATTACAGCGATTACCTCAGTTGCAAAATAAGTTGCTACAACTATTCGTAAATCGTGGAAAAATATTATTTGACCACTATTTAGCACCGTCAAGGTATATATTTTACAACTTATTTTGAAAAGTTGTGAAATATGCTGCAGCTTTTTAAAAATGTAGCATAGATATTTCTACCAACTCCAACCTGCTAGCATACATAGATTATAGACAATATACAACAACGAAATGTACAACACACACATCACATAACAGCAAACAAACATATATATACATATAGACTGATAGATCCGTTAGCCTATATGGTTTTGTATTAAGCATTTATTGAATGTGTCGATCCACTTGAGAAAGAAAAAAAATTAGAGCATTAAATCGACGTATTTAATAAATGTTTAAGGCAAAACTATAGATGGTCGCTCCTAACCAGCCCAATTCTCCGTATTAGCAGACAGTATTACCCAGTAATACTTTTTGTGGATCTCGAGGTGACAACAATAATACAGTTTCAGTAATTCAAAGAAAATTCAACGATTAAACAATAAACAACACCTTTTCAAGTTACTTTTATTCAAAATAAGTCAGAGTCGTTCAAACACAAAATACAATACAAATTCCAACACAACTAGCTTTTTAGAAAAGATAACAAAGTTGACCTGTAACACAAACAAGCTGTAAGACATACCAACAGCAAAACTGTCTAATCAACAACGACGAAACCCTTGTGCCAACCAACCGTTGTTCCTATAGCTTGTTGAATAGTACAAGCTTCGGAAGTCTCCCTCCTCAAAGAAGCTTAGGTTCCAATGGGACATTGACCCAAACTTTCCAAGTATCTACCCTAAGTGGAACGTGGTGCACCAACGCAGTTGGATCAATAGAAGCAAGCGTCCCTTCAGCAACAACTTTCTTCTACCAATTGAGTAACTTGCATTTTTTGGAAGCTGTAGAGCATGTGTACCATTATTTGGGAAACCTGTACTGCCATGTTGTGAATGCGACTGCAAACACTACAACAAACTGGACCTTTAACAGCATTTAAAAACTGCTGTAAAAGCCTTTAATAGAGTTTTTGACAACGTTGTGTAACAACATGCCATTATAGGTCTGAAACATACCATAGCAATATGGTAAACGCTATAAAAAGTATGTTTTTAATATCCTTTAACTGATGTTATTAGTACATGCGTTTGTGTTGATGAGTTAAATTACTTTTTATAGCGTTTAAAAAGCTATTGAAATTTTCTACAGCTTTTTAAAACGCTGTTGAATGTTTTTCACAATGTTTTAAAAATGTTGAGTCTAAGGTCTCTTTCCCATATCCAGGTTCCAGTTCTCTACACAATCATGATTTATATACAACACAATCAATATAAACACATACATTTCATAATCAACATATTTTATTAATCACACATTTCATAGTCAGTATGTAACATTACATAATAAGCATATGCAATATTTTTACATTGAAACATATATACTACACCCATAATTTTCACAATGTGAACAAGTAGCGGCTAGTGTCCAATAGTAGTAATACATACAAGCATACAAACCAAATTGTAGTTTTGGCATCAAAAGTAACTTCGAATTCATAACTTGTTGCGACATGTTACCACTTTTTTACATCAAAGATATCTATCCATCTGTAAAGTAAAAATTCTAAAGTTATACATACTATATATAAAACTATATAAATAAAACTATTAAAATCAAGTCATATTTTAGAAATTCAAATCAATTAAATTTCCCAAAACAAAGCTGTAGCAAGACTACAGAGCGGTCTCTTCACTTCGAAACTCGAAAATGAACGTCGATGATGCTGCAGTCATCACCGAAGTTATTTCCCAGCGACAATGAGAAGAGCACTAATTTTAAACTTTAAAATTCTTTGGAAACAAATTTCTATTTGAAAATACTTTAAATAATATAACCTTTTTAAAACTTTAAACACAAGGTTTGAAACCATCGGAAATTAAATTCTCAAATTTCTTGTTCTAAATTCATTTCAGTTCCCAAATCAATTTATAAACAACTATCTATAAATTCATTTATAGAACAATAAATGATAAATTAAGTATTATCATTTCAAATAATCAATTTAAATCAGTTTATTAAGTTCCATAAATTTACTTATATATCAAAATTTGTTTCATTAACCAAATTTTAAAATAATATTGTGTCAGTTTGTTCTGTCAGAGTGTTTTAGAAATCCTATCGATAGCGTTGATCAGACGAATCGATCAAAAACCCAACTCAAACAACACAATATATAAACAAAACATAGATTTACAAGTACAATTCAAAATGTTTGAAAATAGGTTGGAAACAAAAGACAAGATGATTAAATAACAAAATAGTGAGGTGGATAAGCTTAAAGAAATCACGGGCAACATTTACTGGGTGAACCGTGGCTTAAAGAATAAGATCAATGTGGATTTTTCTAGGGTAAATCTACATTCGATCTCAATAGATAAAGTTTGGAGTAACAAAAGATATTATCATCTAAACCAATGATAGATAAGAATCTCTGGTGAATCGATGCTAATTGTAAGAGAGTTTCCCTTTTTTTTCAATTCAATTTGAAATTGGCGTGACCGCCGACTCACTTGAAAGATCATTCGAAGCGGAGTTATGGAATACTCCAAAATCAAAAGAAGATGAGTAGTGAAGAACACGAATGGATTTTGGAACCACAGGGAACGTTCCAAAATTCGAAGGAACCGAGTCAAAAAGGAAGAGATTCAAATTTGAATGAAAGTGATTCTGTAAATACATTCACTCCATATGCTGAATTTTGCCTAGAGCTACCAAAGCTCTGATACCAACTGTAACAATCAGGTATTTTCAACCATTCGCATCCATTATAAGTGTATAGGTAGACACTCATGCCGGAATTGAAATGCTCAAAATACCGCGTTGTAAATAAAAATTTGGCAAATCTCAGAATATACAGTAAATAATAATCACAGATCACAGACACAGAGTAATAATAATGCTGCGGAAGTAAAAGAGATAGTAGTTCATGAAGCTACTATATAAATATACCAGAGTTACATAAGATACAACAGAATAAATAAAGTACAAAGGAAGTCTCACTACATAGAAGTCTACGCAAAAGATAAAACTTGACAAGTAGATAATCTCCAGCGATTCCAATCTCCAGAAAGTGGAAATCCAAATCTGTGAATAACTCAGGCTGACCCGAGCGTAAATAAAAATACAAACACTCGAGTCAGGACATACATACTTATACAATGTAAACCAACTCAAGTGAACAGTAGTAAATGTACAAGTAACTTAGAAGATGCTCGGGACCGCCCATCCTCTAAGGATCCGTTAAACTATTTACTATATAGTATATTTGCGCTATATACAGTAATGTCTAATCAGTAAAGTATAATCATATTGAAAATAGCGTTAAGGGGATGGTGAACCTTAACACGGTCGGATCTTTAAAACCAAAATCGTAGTGGGCTCGCTATAAGGAGATGACACGGCACGCGAGGCAATACCAGGGTGGATACACCGTTTGCACTCTTGGACCGGTGGTGACGGCAAGCCAGCAGCTTCCGCCCACCTCGAACAATACCCCCGAATCAAAGTGGCGCCACATATCGAATTGCAAAATTAATAGAATGGTTTTCGATGGAGCATGCTCGATGAAAGGGTGCGACCCTTTGTGTAGCCCGGTATAGCTCCTGTTTTAGTCATTTATACCAACTCACGGGAGTTGGGTCCACGTAATATACCCCGAGAACGTCGCCACGATCCTACTTCATTCTGGAATCTCCACAGCGTACACAGTTGTTAAAGTGGTTTTCGGTATTGGCCGGCTATAAGTCAACATCCGATCCCGGTCTCTTTAGCAACCAATCATTATTATAACCCGTAGTTATAACTTTTAAAACAATATCTTATACTTCAAAATAAAATATCATTTCAACCCAAATCTTTATCAAAATATAGATTAAATCATTTCCAAACCATTTCAATATATCATCATACCATATCTTTCAATTCAAATATTTATCAAAATAAATATCAAGTCATTCCTAACCATTTCAATATATTAATTTATCATATCCTTTCAAAACTTCCTTTCAAATCATTTTAATATATCAAAATAGCTATATTCTTCAAAACCACATTTCAAATCATTTCAATATACCAAAATATCATATCTTTCAGTACCACATTTCAAATCATTTTAATATATCAAAATATCATATCTTCCAGTACCACATTTCAAATCATTTTAATATATCAAAATATCATATCTTTTCGAAATCACATTTCAATCATTTTTGTAACGACCCAACTTCCAAACTCCAGGAAGTCGCATCGCTAAGAAGAAAGAAAGGGATAGAAAAGAGAAAAGAAAGGAAAGAAAGAACAGACAACATCAGAATCTCACAGCGGAATCGAATAAATTATAATATATCACATAATACGTTACATAGTATCATATACATCAGAGTATTACATCCAACACAACACAAAACTAGACAGTTATAAATATCTGTCTAGCAATTACAATCCAAGTACATCAGAGAAAAACAGATACAACTCAAACACAGCGGAACCACTAAATATATCTACACGCTGAAGCCTCCTGCTCCATTATCTCCTCCAGAACTCGTCAAAGCAATCCTGAATCACTTGACTACTCATACGTAATATGAGTACCCAAGAGTTTAATAAAACAGAAAATAAACACTCAGGTCAGACAGGGGTCTGGTGTGAGTAAACAGGGATAAAAGTTGCTTAACATTAGAAAATCCTTTGAAAACAAAAGGTATCACGTAAGACTTCCCACACATAAACATGGAAAAGTTTTTACCTTACGCTAACCAAAACATTTGATAGGAAATTTAGTGATATTATAATAGTGTCTAGGGTTTTCAAGTAAATAAGAAATAGCCGAAATTGTTACATGATTAAATTCCATCTACTAGCCACAGAAGTGGGTAATACAAACAAAACCGTATGGTCTCGTAGGGAAAATGGGTTTCCATCAATGACAGGGCTACTGGGGTACCGCCCGTCACAGTACGTGGCCTGGATCACCGTACCGAGGAGCCACCCTAACTCCCCTGCAACACAAAGCCGGACCCGTTCCTTACTGAACAGTTCCGAACAAGACCACCCCACAGATTGGTCGTCACCAACTGCCACACGCCCGAAATATAAAGGGACCTCTAGACAGGAGTAAATCTTGCTCTCAAGTGGGGGCTACCCACGAAGCTTTGCTGCACCTCCCCTGTTTTAGCCATTCCCGGTTGATGAGGCTTGATGTTACGATTACCTTTATAGGACATATCAATCTTAGAATGCTCATCGTCCACCTGACGATGTTCTGAAAGCATTCGATCCATACAAGTTCGTTCCGGGTTCGAATGAAACCGAAGGCATTATCTCGTTACACTCGTATTGGAATCACCCTCAGAGTTAACGACAATAACCCTTGCACTCTAAATCTCCATCTCGAATCTATAAGTACTATTCCGTCAACTCATTACGGAATCACCCACAAAGTTATACCGACGTATAACCCTTACACCTCGAGTCTTCACTTGCTCCACTTGGATTAACGACCTAACGTTTAATTGGAATCGATGTGGTTTTAGGATATCCAAATATGGAAACCCGATCCCGGTCTCATCGAAACCAAACGCCATTTTAATGTCCAAGTTGTACTTAAGGGTTTAAATAATTAATTCATTTCATTATTATCTAATTCACATAGATAGATAAACTACATCTCACAATAGATAATCACATTCATATCATAAACAGATAATCTGTATCATCCATAATCAGATAATCATCACAACCAAATAATCCATCACAAACCAACATACATAAACCAATCATCCATATCATACAGATACAACTAATCTCATTACTGAGATCACAACCATTCAATCAATAACATCCATAAGCAATGATTTAATCATCAATTATAATTAATTTAAAATGAATTAAATTAATTACAACCATCTATAATTAATTTAAAATAAATTAAATTAATTACTCATTTAAATCCTGCTTAATATCCATTAATTAATTAACCCAGTTAATTAATTATTCACTAAGTATTTAACTTGATTAAACATCTTTGATTAATCATTCACTAATTACAATAAGTAATTAGTCCTTAATTAATTTTGTAAATTAATTAACCTTAATCATAAGTAATTAACACTTAATTACTCATTTATTAATTAATTATAATTAATTATATTTATCCTTAATTAATTACAATTAATTAATCACTTAATTAATTAATATTTAATTAAACAATCATTAATTACATCATTAATTATAATAATTAATGATCTCTAATATTTCAATAAATTACTTAATTAAAATTAATTACATTTAGTAATTAATCTAATTATTAATCACCTTGATTAATATTAATTTAGTAATTAACTATCTTTAATTACTCATTAACAAATTAATTAACCAATAATTAATCATTAATTAATTCCTTAATTAATTCCAAAAGTAATTATCCAAATTACTAATTACATTCCAGTAATTACTTCTCTAAGTATTCCTGCTCCACTAATTACATTAAGTAATTACTCTCTAAAAGTCATCAAATGATTTATTAAAATTAATTAAACTAAATTAATTAACTTAAATAAATCACATATCAAAATTAATTACAATAAGTAATTAATTCCTTAATTACTTTAACAATTAATTATATTTAACAAATTACAATTAATTATATTCAATTAATCAATCTAATTAATTATCAAAATTAATTACATTAATTAATTACTAATTTATCCTTAGGTAATTATCACCATTTATTTATTTAACAACATTTCAATAATTACATACTTAAGAAAATTGAAATTAGATTAATAAATCATTTCTAATTAATATATTAATCTAAACCATTATTTAAAATCAAATAATTAAGTAAATCCTTAATTATCTTAATTATTTCCAAAATAACTAAATCACTTATCAAATGACTCATTTATATTCAAAATGTATTAAAACAATACATTTCTAAATTTAAATTCAAATTCCATTTAAAAATTAAAGATTCAAATGTTTAATCATTTAAACATTAATCCAAATTTAAATAATTATAGACTTTAAAATAAAGTGCATGTTAAAGAACATTCATTTCTTAAATATAAAAGAAAGGTTTACATAAATTTACTTGATTAAATAAATTAAACTTTTGAAAATGAATTGATTAATTTTAACTTTCATATTTAAATTAACACTTCATATTTTAATTCAATACTAATGGAAACTAAATTCTTTCAAGTTTAAAACTTATTTGAAATCAATTTCTTTTAAACTTTTGAATATGTTCATTCATTTTTAAATTTATAGACTGTTGAATTCAAAACTGGTTTTCAAAGAAACTTGAAAACAGTTTTTAATCTGAATTCAAAAACAAATTTAAGTTTTGCTTCAACATTAAAATATGTTCATACCTTTAAAATTTACAAAACTGTTTTTAAATCTAATTCTGGTTTAAAACAAACCTGAAACTGTTTTATACTTGATTTCAAAACTGAATTTTAAACTTGTTAAATTTAAGATTTCATTTTTAAAAACTTTTGAACTCAACACTACATTTGAATTCAGATTCAAGTATTACCTGAATCAAGTTTCAAATTAAAATATGAATTTATTCAACAATTTAAAACTGCAAAACTTCTCAGGCTTAAACGTGAAAACTGTTTAAAATTTTGATTTAAAACAGAATTTAAACTTGTTTAAATTTTTTTTTAAAAAAATTCATTTAAAAACCTTGAACTCAAAACTCCATTTGGATTCAGATTTAACTCTCACTTAAATCAAAACCGCACTAAAGTTTTGAATCTCAATCAACATTTTTTTTAAAAAAAAAAAAAAACTGCAAATGTCTCTGATATAAAACCTGTAGCCATAAACCCGAGACACTCATGATTTTACTTCGAGTTTCCCAACCCTTTACTTCGAGTCAGAAACACAACTACTCGAGAATAGCTTCGAGTAAATAAAACCTGCACACAATCCAATAGTTCACCTGAACTTCAACCTGAAAGGTGCACATGCACTGTCACCTTGGCCAACTCCAGCCATGCTAACCCACTCCTACCAGCCACTTACCATCCCCTAACAGAGATACAATCCCCTAATCTCCCTTGCAACTCACATTTTCAAAATTTCAGGTTGATCAAACAACCTGAAACACCAACTCAAACTCTGTCCACCTGAAAAACCCAATATCACCTCTCCTCTCTCTCTGATCATCCATCACCAACATCCCCTTCATTCTTACAACAAAACCCCACTAATCATGAAGCATCCTAACACCCTAAATCCACTATCTCCTCAAAAAAAATCCCTAAATTCCTAGTTCTGTTCAAAACAGAATGCAAGTTCCACAGCAATTTAAAAAGATGAATTTTTTTTTAAAAATTCATAATTCATACTTGCATTAATTTATAAACTTGTTTTAATAATTTAAGAAGTTTGACATACTTGCTTCTTGAAAATATTATATGTTGTTAGTGTTTCGAAGGCTACAGTTTTTTTTTTCCTCTCTTGATTATAATTTGTAAATATAAATCTATACTAAACTAACAACTTCATTTACATAACAGATCCTAACTGAGAATCAATTCAAGAGGTATTGGTATTTTTTTTTCCTATTTAAAATTTTAGTTTTATAAACAGAACAGCTGATCAGGTACCTGTAAACACACATATATATATGTTTATATATATATACAGTGAATATTTATCACAATAAAATCATACAAGCAAACTCATTCCTATAATCCACATGTAACAGATTAATTAAAACAACTTCCTATTGTGAGGTTACTTAGTAAACAAAATGGAGACAGTGCAGTTTAATCATAGCAGTTTTGATTTTAGAGAAAAACAGTTTGCATATGAAGCATAGGTTCTGGAAATTTTGTTTAACTTTGATTTAAAAGGAAGAACTGTTTTTAAAATAAAAAGTTTTACTCACCTTTAAATTGAAGATGCAGAAACAAACTTAAGTGCAGATTAAATTTCCAGAAACTGTTGAAACTGCATATTGAAATCTGGCTTCCACTTTGATTATAGAAATTCCTTCTCTGGTTGATGAATGCATGCAGACCTATTCCTTGCTCAGATTTTAAATTGGAGTTGAGCTCCAGATTTGATGTTGAACTTGGCATGCAGATCCATTTCAAATGCATAGATTTGAAGATAAACTTGCAGATTTGATTTGTTTTGAAGAAATTGATTTGTAGAATTTAGATACAGATAGGTTGTATGCAGATTCGAAGAAATTTGGTTTGCAGATTTTATTGAAGATGAATTGGTATTAAGTTTTTGATTTACAGAAATATGATTTCTGTTTTCAATTTGAAGAAAATGTTTTTATCAAAATGCTTTTTAGCTATGTTATGTTTCCTATCAATATAACTTAAATTTTAAGAAAAATAAATAAGCTTGCCACTTGTTATCTTATATGTAGATTAATTACAAATGTCTTCCTCTTATATTAAAAGCTTAACACATATTCAAATTTAATATAAAAATAAGTTTCTTAGTTTATGAATGTGTTTTTAAATCTATCTAAAACAATATTTAATTTAATTTTACATGTTTATGTAAATGTTTATCTACAAGAAAACTTCTTTTATAAAATTACTCATTTTAAATGTTTGCTTGAATGTTTTCAAAATAATATCTTTTTAAAACTAATTTCAAAAGAAAATAATTTAAGAAGAAAAGAAGTGTTGAATTTATTTTATTTAAAAAGTTTTCAAATCAAATGTTATATTTTAACAAGAATAAATTAAATCTTATTTCAAAGTGAAACATATTTTTAAAATAAAACAAAACAAACTAAACTTTTATTATAAAATGAAATTTAAACTATATTTATTCTTATAAACAAATAAATTCTTACTTTCATTTCTATGAAAATTATAAGATAGATCTTTTAAAACAAACTTTTTGAAAAGTTACAATACTAATTTAAATTAAATTAAGTCAATTTACACTTTATACATTTATATAATATTTAGAAAATATTCTTTATTAATATTTAAATTAAAATTAAAACCAAATCCTCTATTTACAATGTATAAACATTTTATACATTATAAATAAAATATTTTTAAATAAGCTTTGAAAGATGAATTTATTACTTTAATATTTTTAACTTTTTGAAAAGAATATCATTAACAAACTGAATAATTATAAATTTTCAAAAGAGAATTCCTGTTTGAATTAAATTATTAAATCAATATTTCACATTTTAAAATAATTATTAGAGAAATTATTAAATAATTATTGCCTAAATTTCCGGGACATCACAATTTTAATATCTCAAATAATTAAATTCAAAACAAATTACTTCATTTTAAATCATAAAAATGAAGTTATTACATTTGATAATTAAATTATTAAATTCCAAAAATTTAAACCTTTCGATGTTCATTTATGCACTTAAATTTATTAAACAATGAAAATTCAAGTTTCGCAGCATTTGGAAAATGCTACAGAAAGTTACATTCAAAACAATTCAATTTAACAAAAGGCAGCATTTAAAAATGCTGTTAATTAACTTCAATATTCAATAGAATTTCACAAACACTTATTTTTTTATTTAAATCATTTTTAACTTATAAAATCATACATTTTCACATTTATAAGCATCATTTAATTTTCCTTAAATTCATGATTTTATAAAGTTAAGTTTCCTTTCAAAAATCAATATTTATTAATAATTCACTTATTAAATTTCAACATTCAAGTTTAAATTCATTACATTAAATTTCAACTTAACACTTAAGTTTAAAATTTCAAATATAAATTAATTCCATTTTATTTAACTTAACTTAAAATTCCACTTTGAAACCAAATTCATAAATTCCAATTTAAGTTATATTTTCAAATTCAACTCAATATTCACTCATTAACATTTTAACTTTATTCAAAAATCATTAATATGTTATAAAATCATTTTAAATTAATTTAAATTCAAAATATCATAAATTTATCATATTTTCAAAGATAATTTAAATTCCATTAAAAATTAAATCAAAATTTCCAAAATAACTTACATTCAGATTTTCTAACTTTTCCATTATTTATTTAACTTATAGATTTCCAAAAAATCAATAATACTTCACAAAATTTTACATTTTTATTTAATTTTAAATCAAAATATTATAATAATTAAATTTATAAAATATTTTAAAATTTTTAGAAAACATATTTTAACTACGGGCCTGTATATAATTTTCTATGCTAGGTAAAGTGATACGGGTAATATATCATTTCAACCCGTAATTTACAAAGAAAAATCCGGGTTTTATCATTTCAAACCCGCAGTCCCAAGTAAATAAAATAAGTTGAAAATCGTTCAGGCCTATCATTTCAGCCCATAACGATTTTCTCCTATTCTAAAGTCCGTTCGGGTATGTATCATTTCAACCCATAGTGATTCTAACCTAAAGGGAACTTGCAGTGTGATGAACAGATAAAATAAACAGAATAGCATGAAATAACAGTACATATAATATAATAGGTGTAATAACAGGTGTGAACATCATATGTAATAATATAAGCAGTTATAACATGATCATATAGCTCTACAGATTCACAGGGTGTCAATTTACTACTTGTATAAGTATATAATGTCTGGTGAGAATAACTCACATGTCACAAGCTGGAGAACGACACCAAAGCACACGATACAGACACAACGAAGGCACGACAACACTACCATGGTTTGAGAGTGGAGAGACAAATATAATTGCCTTGTATACATATAAACAAAACAATTCAAAATACATAAGTTTTTCAAAGCCAAATTACACTAAACGACACTAGGAATCAAAGCCCAAAACAAAGACAAATGCTTTGCACTTGTTCTCAACTTCACATACTTCAGTTATGAACTGAAATAGCATAGCCAAGGCATGTATAAAGGTCTGGTTTGGGTCCATAGTGGTCAGCCTATCATGGTTTAAAAGTGTGGAGATTTATAGGTGCAACAAGTCAACACTACAAGGCAATTTCAAGGCAAATTCAACAACTCTATGCTACAATTTGGTTCGGCCATAGGCTCTAGGGTCATGGTCAGAGACTCAGGTGGTGATGGCTGATGTGCCAGGGGGTGGTGGTCAGGTCAGAGCTAGTGGTGGTGGTGGAAGTGGCGGCAAAAGGTGGATGAAGGTGATGGTACCAAAACTAGGTCAGCTTGAGTGCATAGGTGATGGGTTTGTGGATTTGGTGGTGGTGCTTGCCTTGGGGTTGCTTGGCCTGCCATGGTGGTGATCTAGGGTGGATGATGATCAGAGAATAAAGTGGTGGAGGTTGGCCTAGATCTGGTTGAGGAGGAGTGGAGCCATGAAGTTGAGAACAAGTTGCAAAATCACATAGAAAAACTAGAAAACAAGAGATGAGAAGAAGATTTTACCAAATTTTTGCAAGATGGAGGCCATGATTTTTTTTTAGGGTTGAGAAGCTTTGAAAATACGTGAAAAAGATGAGAGAATGCAGCTGAAAAGAATAGAGAAAGGTACGGCCAAAATAAATGGTGTATTGATTGAAAAAGAAACGGTAAAAGAAACGGTGAAACGACTTTACGTTTCTTAGCTTTTAAAACCTTCCATACTTCCTTTTCTTTTAAATCAAGTAAAACAAAATAAACTTCAGCAAGTACATCTAAAACCGAAACAAAGTGAAAAAAATAAAAATATATAATTAAATTTAAAGAAAATATAAAAAGAATTAAGGAAATTGCTTAAAAATTGAAAACAGGGTTCAAAAATTACAATTAAAACATCAATGGCTTTGGAAAAATATCTACTTCATTTTAAAAATATTCTAAAGCAAAATTTTGAAATAAAATAATTTATTTATCATTTCTAAAATAAAATAAATAATTAAATTGGAGAAAAATAGAAAAGAACTAAAGAAAATGTTTAAAAATTGAAAACGGGCATGGAAATTACAAGAAAAATACAACTAGCTCTAGAAAAATTCCTACCTCACTTCAAAAATATTAAAAGACAAAAACATACATAAAATAACATATCAATACATATTACAAAAAAATATGACAAAGAAAAATAAAATTTATACTATTTGAAATAACAAAATTGCAGAATAAACGAATTACACTCAATATTGAAATATACATAACTTTCGCAATTTAAATCAATTTCCAACGAAACAAAAGGCAGTGTTCCTTAAATTTTATGTACTTTCAAAATAAAAGAAAAAAAATTAAAATTTCAAACTTTTAAAATTTTAAAATAAAAGTCAAAGTTTGACTATTTTGACCAAAAACTCACTTTTTGGAAAATATTCTTTTTAGTCAGGCTTTGGAATGATAATTCATATTAAAACTAAAGTTTATCATTCAAAATAAATAAAATAAATTTTTAAATCAAAAATTTAATTAAAATAATTAAAATATACAAAAAAAATCACAAAATACAGGGTTGTTACAAGTTATTAGTAACATCCAATAATAGCTTATTTTTCACTTAGTTAAAACTGTAGATATGATAACAGAAACTCATAGTTGACGAGTGTTCTAATCAATGAATTCCAATATTGGACAATATCTCTAGCGAGATTAGCGAGATGAGTGTATTATGAGTAAACAAATTGACTACTTTAATGCATATTACCTTACGATGATATGCTCATAAATAATATAGTCGTATCACCCAAAACACATGTTATTGTACACATATAAATTGGGTCATTGGATGCCTAAGAAATAGCAAAATTTAGAACATGTTGGCATCTCAACTTTGGTGAACACTTAAACCGGTTGATTACTTGATATAATACTTAAAAATTGAATATGAAAAGCTATTTATATTCTAGTCTGCATAAGACAATCAGACATTGCATTTAAATAGATCAAGCTCAGCAAACATAAGAGAAGCAAAGGGCAATGTGAGAATAGAACATACCCGATCTGACACTTTGATGAAGCATGTGAATTTGGATTAATGCTTATTGTTGAGACGATGAAAATAAATATGGCCTGATAAGTCAGCAGATGTAACGGATGGGATTTTCGACTTCCGAAAATCGACATTAATACGTCCACTGTATCAACTGCCGAGCAATCGAAGGCCGGAAAAACCGAACCGTTAGGGCTTAAGAAGAAGAAAAAGGTAGAAGAAGAAGATAGAAGAAGAAAACAGAAACAATAACAGAATCTCACAATCGCAGCGGAACAACATATAATAGATAAATTTATAATCTTTAAATCAAAAGAACTGTATTCTTTATACATTACATCAACAGAGTCAATATACGACACAACACAACAATGGACAGTTATATAAACCTGTCATCACAACTGAATACACAGCGGAAAAGATAATATCATATGCTAGTTAATACGCCTCGCCATCCAGCTCGCCTCTTGAGCTCTACAACATTTTCTGAATTCCAAAATGACCTGATAACCTGACTCTAGGCTGCCCGTGTGGAAATTGGTGGGCACCCAGAGTTTAGGAAGGAAACAATAAATTCCAGGTCAGTCATGGGACTGGTGTGAGAACTTAAAAACAGTTATTTATCTAAAAAAAACAAACAAAGGAATAATTTAAAATAGATTTGCAATGCTTTTTAGAAAATGAAGCTGCCATAAGGCCTTCCACACACACACACACAATGCAAACGCAGAATCGGAGGAGATTTCTCCTTATGATAGTCAAACATGCTTGATACGTAGAAAAATTTCTTGGATATTATTATTATAAGTGCAAAGTGTAACGACCCGGAATTTTTATTAATTAAAATTCGTATATTTAATCAATTTTAAATATTAATAAGTGAAATTTATAAGTCGAATAAATTTTATTTCGAATAATTGGATTTAATTGGATAATTAAATCGATAATTTAATATGTGAAATTACAGGAATAATTGAAAATTGGGTTAAATATGATTGGAAATGATTTGTAAAATTTTATTTAATCATGTTGAAGTTATAATGATGTTATAGAACTTTTAAAATCGAATTTAGAGTTAATCTGTGAAAATTGAATATTTTAATATTTAATTATCGACTGTAAAATAGCCAATTTTCGAACAGTCTCAGAATTGGACGAAACTAGTTCCATTGGATCCGTAATAGTTTGTTATTACCGGATTTCAATTTTCGTAGCAATCGGAGTTGTCGTTTGATCGTGGCAGCTCGAAACGCATCGAAATTTTTTTTAATATTAATTTGGCGAGTTATAATAGTCATTTTTCAAACAGTCTCGGATTTCGACGAAACTAGTTTCATCGGATCCATAATGTGATATTATTGTATGATTTGAAATTTCGTATCAATTGGATTTACCGTTTGTCCGGTGCAAGCTAAAACGCCTAGAAAATCGTTTAATCGGTTTAATTTTAAATTGAACGTTTATTGCCATAACTCGCACAGATGATCGAATTAGCTCCCGAAACACGTTCCATTGTGTTCGGAACGCGGGGTAAACCATAGGTACGCCAACCGGCACGCTTCGTTTGGAGTTCGAAAAATTCGGGGTGAATAGTGTACGTCGATTTTTCTATAAAAGCCCCAAATATTCATTATTTGCAAAAAAATAAAACCCTAGGTCATCTCTTCAGGCCGCCGCCTCCATATACAACCTATGGCCGAAAATTGTTCACCTTCTTCCCTCAAAATCTCTTGATCCGTGAAGAATTTGCAGAAACTCTCAACTAGAGACTTGAAGAGCACGAAGAGATCTCGATATCCAACGGCTATGATCGCGAATGGTGCTACGGATTGGTGGCAAAGGGAGCTCGAACAGCCGGCCGGTGCTCACGAATTCCCATGCAAATAGAGGGCCGAGCTATATGGGATTGAAGCCGAAGGTGGCTCGCGCGAGGCTCTGCATGATAGTGGTAGTTGATCGTCTTCAAACTACACGAGGATGTTGCAAAATTTAAACCCTAATGGTCGGCTATGGGTTCGGCGTTCACTGGTCTTCACGCGATTGGAGAAGGAAAGAAACTCGCGGCCAGATCTTGATCATTTTGAAATCTACGGCTGCGATGAGCTAGAGTATAAAATTAAAATAGGATTTGTAAATTTTATTATAAAATTATTCGTGCAATCTTTAAAAATGCATATCTTTTTCATACGAGATCCGTTTTGGACGAAACGAATTGCGTTAGCTTTGTTTTGTCGAGCACTACGCAATGAAGCCGGTTTGGAGTCGATTGGAGTCAGTGAATATTTCGGGTAAAATTAAACGTCCGTTTAATTTTATTCAAAATAAAACGCTGGAACAGAATTAAAATCAAGGTGAGAACTTCTCACTCAATCGAATCAGTTTCGATTTACATTTTAAATAGTTAGATTTAAAATTTGCTTGAATATATGTTGAATGATGATTGGAGTTATTGATTGCTGTTTGATTGTGATATGAGATATAATAGGATATATCTATATATAGCAATATATATATATATATATATATATATATATATATATATATATATATATATTGGCATATGTATATATTGGAATTGATTTCCCGCATTGTATAGCGGATGTGACCCTATTGCGCCGCCTATTAAGCGGATAATATTGTATAAATTCCATATATCGCGATAATTCCGTACTGGAGCGGGATTGGTATTGTGCTAATGTTTGTGGATGCAGGGAAACAGGTTGGAGGGATCCAATTGGATTTCTTAACTGTATTGGTTTATTTATAGATATTGTGATATTTGTTGATTATCATATCGATATATGATATTTGGATGTCGTGATTGACTATTTGGTGCTGTTGCATCATCGGATCCATTTTTGAAGTTTTAAAATAATGATTTTGGTTTTTAAAAGAATTTTTAAAGTATACGTTTTATTAAATTTTGAATTGTTAAAATAAATAAACATTTTAATTTTATGGTTATAAAAGTTATATTTTTGGGAAAATAATACTTAAGTGTAATTTTGGAGTTATATAAGTTTTAAATAATGTTTTGTAAATTAATAAAGAGATTGGTTTATTTAAATTGAGATTTTTGAATTATTATAAACGGTTTATATAAAAGATTTATAAAATTTATATTTAGTAAGTTAAAGATATTGGAATTATAAAACGAGCTTTTATAAGTGTTAAAATAAAGTTGTACTTAGTTTTATAAGTAAATAAGAATTTTAGATTTATAAACAAATGATGATATAAAAGAATGGATTTGTGAATAAATGGATTATAAGTAATTTACTTATAAGTTAGATTCGGCATATAAACGAAATACAAATTGGATTTATAAAGGAGATTTATAAATCGAAGCTTATAAATAGAAATGGAATTTATAGACATTGTTTATAAATTCGAAATCAATGGAATTTGATAAATTGAAAGTTGAAATTGGTTAAGGAAGTATATTCACGATTTTGGGCAGTGAATATATTATTAATTGAAATTGGATATGCTTGGGAAAATGAATATTATAAAATGAAGTTAATCGTTTTAACGATGTTTTAAAATGTATTATGAATCGAATACATAGTGTAACGACCCACCTTTTTGGACAGTTTAAACCGACGATCAAATACACATGTCGATTCCAAGCCATTCAAAAGTGCAGATAGTTATTGAGGTAAATAAGAAAAGAAATAAAGGAAATGAAACAACACAGAATCTCGCAGCGGAACGACAAAATATAATAGTCAAATAAACAGTTCATGAAGCTGTTTACTATACTTTGACAATTATTTATACAACATTTATCAGAGTTATACATATACAACAGAACAATTTAAATAATGCAGCAGACAGCATGATGCACAGATAATAATAGTAATAGTGTACCAAATCTTCGTCTTCGTCCTCCAGAATAGATCTTCAAAATCTGAAAACTCGGGACTGACCCGAGCGTAATGAAAAGACAAACACTCGAGTCAGGACTAAAATATCCTTATGAAAGTTAAATCAATCGTAAATAAATATGAGTGTAACGGCGTCAGAGATGTTTACGGGGTTTGACATCTCATATCCAGTGTCAACGTGCGTGCAATAACTTAAGAGACATTACGGGATTTTCCATCTCTCAAGGATCCATTAAACTATCTACTATGTAGTAATGTACGCTAAGTAGATAATGCCTATCAGTAATATAAAGTATCAAAATAGCGTTAAGGCGTTACCATAATCCCCCTTAACACATTTTTATAATGCCATAGTCTATACAGCACCGTAAGCCCCACCGTAAACTGGTGGTTATCAGAGGGTACCCCATAGGTATAACACAAAACAAAACGTAGTGGTCGCGAATAGGATAATCAGTATGACAAGGTACATGAGGCGATACCAACTAGGATACTAGTATTGTGTGATCCGGACTGATGTTGAGCATAGCCAGCAGCTACCCCAACACCGTGAAACAACACTCCCAAATCAAGGGGTGCACCCAAATCGCATCACAAATGTAATAGAAATGGTATCGAAGAAGCGTGTCCGCTAGAGGTGGCGAACCTCAATGGCCCGGCGCGGCTCCTGTTTTACTCATGTCAGGGGTCATCCAATATCGTTCTCTTTCTTCTGTCAACGCGTTCACCAAATCATCCACTTCATTCTGGATCAACACTCCGCGTATAATGGTTATTAAAGTGGTGTTCGGTATCGACAGAGAGTATGTCCATATTCGATCCCGGTCTCTTTAATAACTACGTATTATTACACCGTTGGCTCTTTTACATTTCAAATCGATTCATAATTGATATCAAAATATCATAATTCGCTTCAAAATCAAATCCATTTCAAATATCATTGCATCTTTTTAAAATGTAAGGTTCCGTTTCAAAAATCATTTTCGCCTCAATATCTCATTTCGATTTCCAAAATCATTTCGAATTTCACTTTAGGTTGCAACTTCATTTAACCCGATTCATATTTAAATTAAGATTTAAACATAAACATTTCACCTTATTGCTCAGCTTGAAATTTTTGAAAATAGTTTAAGTAGTTTAAAAGTAGTTTTAAATAATTAAAATAGTTAAAATACTTAAAATCTTTAAATGGATTTCAAATAGATAAATTAATTTAAAATAATTAATATAGGTTAAAATAGTTTAAGTATTTAAAGATGGTTTATATAACAGAGTAATTTGGAAAACAAAATGAAACAGCTTCAAAACCAAAACATTTCAATTATAACTTCTCAATTCAAATCAATTTCAATTTCCATTCTACCGATTAAATTTCGATTTCAATTCAAATCAATGTCAACATTTACTTCAAATTAATTCAATTTTACATTCACCTTTAATTTATTCCATTTCAATTTATATCGATTTGGAGCTTGATGTTCAAAATACCAATTTATACCACTTAACATAATTATGCGTCAATATTCAAATCCAAATCCAAATTTCAAATATGATTCAATTTCAAGCTCCATTTCAAAATATCATTTTCATATCACTTTTACTTGGTAATGTTCAAAGCTTGAATTAAGGTTCAATCTTTTAAAACGAATAAATTTTCGAAATTCAATCATAACCAAATTTTAAATTTCAAAGTCTCAACTTAAATCATTTAACAATTTCTTTTAACCAAAATCTATTTCAACATTCCAAACTCAATTTTCCGATAAATTCGATTTCTATAAATTGATTTCTATTTTTAACTTCTAAATCAAATATTTAAATAAATTTCAAATCGACGATTTTAAAATTTATTAATTTAGCCAATTCGGTGTCCGTATATAATTTTCTATCCCATGGCCAAGTAATTATTTATTTAAATTAAATGTCAGGGATGAATATATATCACTTAAATCAATCATAGTGTCATATGTATGCATAACAGGTTATATATAAGCAATAAACATCCAAACATTTAAATATCAACCAATAGCATCCATCGAAATAAAACATCCAATAGACAATACAATTCATAGCAATTTCATAGTTATCAATGTCAGGTAATTTTATCGCAATTCAATTTCAATTTCAATTTTAACGGTCAATTTAATTTCCAACGGTTAGTTCGAATGACAATCTATATGACAATTAAATTTATCAAACAACGACAAATAAAATTCATAACACTTCATAATGTCAAATTTAACTAGCATAAAGATATTCAGTACGTTGTGAGCATTATAAAACACTCACCTTGATTTTTAAGATTTTAAATCAAATTGAACGACGTTCGATTTAACCCAAAATTTTATCTAGCTCCAAACGATACCAATCCAGCTCCATAGCGTAGTGCTCGACAAAACGAAGCCAACGCAATTCGTTTCGTCCAAAACGGACCTCGTATGAAAAAGCTATACACATTTAAAGTTTGTACAATTTATTATATACAAATATTCACAACTTTATTTAATATTATCAACCTTCAGCAATCTGGGCCGTTGATTCCATCAAGCAAATCAAGGCCATGCGCATCTTCTTCCTCACGTTCGTTTTCTCTAGGCCACAAATCACGTACGCAATCCATCGTGCCTCCAAAACCCTAAATGACGCACCCACTCCGAGCCACCTGGAGACGATCAGCTAGCGCCATTCGAAAGCCCTTGCTTCACTCCACCTTCACCATCAATAGCCTGAAGCTCGGCCACCCCCTCTACCTCGAATTGCGTGAAAAACGCAGCGACTTTGAACGTGATTTCCCGTCGATCCGTGACTCCGTTTCCGATCTCCACCGTTGGATAGCTAGTTCTTGATGCCCTCTACAATTTGTAGTCGAGAGTTTTTGCTAATTGTTGATGGATTGAGAGGAAAATGAGGAAGAAGTTTCGAAATTTTCTAGCCATTGAAATGAAAGTGGTGGCTAAGGGCTGAAACCCTAGGGTTTATGCAAAACAAAGAAAGTGGGGGTCCTTTTATAGAAAATCGCCAAAACACTATTCATCGAAAATTTTCCGAACTCCAAACGAAGCGTGCCGGCTGGCGTTCCTAGGGTGTACCCCGCGTTTCGGACACAATGGAACAGGTTTCGGAAGCTAATTCGATCGTATGTGTGAGTTACGGCAATAAACGATCGATTTGAAATTAAATCGGTTAATCAAATTTCTGTGCGTTTGGGCTCGCCCCGGAGAAACGGTAAATCCGATTGGCACGAAATTTGAAATCTTATAATAATATTACATTACGGATCCGATGAAACTAGTTTCGTCGAAATCCGAGACTGTTCAAAATTTGGCTATTTTCCAGTCGATAATTAAATATTAAAATATTCAATTTTCACAAATTTTTTAAAATTCAGTTTTAAAAGTTCTATAACATCACTATAACTCCAATATAATAAAATAAAATTTTACAAATCATTTTTAATCATATTAAACCCGTTACTCAATTATCCAATAATTTCAATTTTAAAATCTTATTAACTCTATTATAATCCCGATATAACTTACATTCCCTTTGGAAACCAATTTGAATCGTATTAAACCAAATTTCAATTATTCACTCTATTCTCATATATTAAATTTCAATATCAAATTAATCGTATCAAATTCGAAATTTAATTATTCAAACATTTGTAATATTAAATTTAAACAAATTTGATTATTCTTAAATCACTATCTTTTGAAATATTCAAAACGAACTTATAAAATTTAACAAATTCAAATTATAGAACAAACCATTTTCATTAAAACAGTTATTCAATTTCCGTTATTCAATTACTCAATAAATTCCAAATATTAAATTTAAACAATTTAATTGTTCAATATTTGACGGATTTCAATATTGGATTTTTAAATAAAATTTCATTATCAGTCTATTTACTATATTACATCAAATGAATTCCACATTATTATTTAACTACAGTTAGAGATAATGCACTCAACTAATATATAAACTTTATTTCAATTGCAATTGGTTCACAAATTCAATTCGACTAACTAAATGAATAGGTAACTTAAATAATTATCACCGTTAACTTTTAATTTCTTATAAGTTTATTATTTACAAACAAGTGTCACAATTACCTATACAATACAAATTCATTCAATTACCTTTGACTACATATCATTTCAATTGATTTGGGATTTTATTCAATTCATAAATAATTAACTTAGATAAAATCTTGTTGCATTTCATTCTAGTTATTATTATTCCAAACGACTTACAATTTTTTTTCTAACATTAAATCACGAAATCTTATTAAATTAGCTATTTTAATTATCGAAAATTTACGGGTCGTTACACTTAGATTTCAACATTTATTGTTGAAATAGACGTTTTCGAAAAATAGAAGGAAATGATGGACTATAACACTATTGTTATAGTAAATGATTTCCGAAAGGAAATGTTTTTGTATAGTATTGGGACTTATATATCTATCTAAATTTTGAATCCCTATACTAGTGATTTTGGGTCGTCGTAACGATGTTTTACGCAACATTCGTTTTGACCCAAATAAATGTGTTAAGTGAATGTTTTCCTTAAAGAATGAAATATACTTAATTTCGATATTAAGTATATTGAATATTTCTAAGTATTTAAAATAAATAGATTTGTGAATTACTTATTAATAAATAAGTACGGCAATGTTTTTCCAATGTGAATGAAACGTTTTGAGAATTTATCTTTTTGAAGATAAATTGAAAATGAATAATTGAAATCGTATATTCATAAATATTTTGGAATGTAAATTCATTATGGAATTTATAAATGGAAAGGGGAATTTGATTAAAAATAAACATTGATTTATTTTTGAACCGTAGGAATAAATTTACGGATTTGGAACGTAAAAATAAAGTAAATCAGTAAGGATGTATTTAATTGGTTTAAATGAACCATGTTGAAATGAAAGTACTTCGCATAAGGAAAATGATTGAAATTTGTTTTCAAAAGTGGTAAAGGTGAAAAGTGATTTGAAAATTGTTTTCAAATGATTGAAGTGTGGAAATTATATATCTAGTAAAGATATTTTGGAAAATAAATAATTTGGGAAATTATTTGGAATCTGGTGATGTTGAACATGCCTATTGATAGTTAAATAACCGACTATCAATATTTACCTTTAAATATGTATTTGTTGTGATTGTTTGAATTTGAATGCAACACTTATTTTTGAATAAGCGCGCACTATTCGGGTTAGCCGGGAAAGGACCTTGGGGTCGTATAACCCATTCCGAATATGTGATACGTCGTAATAGATTGCATTCGATGACCGGTGTTGAAGACCGGATATTTTTGAAAATGGAAGGATTACCGTTGAGTTACTCTGCATCGGCTGATCTCCGATATAGAGGTTTTATCACCCTTAGTGACGGGAAGTCCAGACGTGATTAGAAATTATCCGTAATGCAAGGACTTCTTTGTAAGTGCATTCGGTTCTATTCGAGCCCGGAACAGACTTGTATGGATTGTATGTCTGACATTACAAGTTGAAATATAAAGCTGATTTCTTTCAAATATATTTCTGTTGGTGGCGGAGAATTTATTCTCTTAGCTTAACACCCTTCTCTGAGACATACGAGCTTAGAGGTTATATAGTTGAAGGTTATTAGTGATATACTCCCAATTTGGTAGTGTGGCATGCTGAGTGTTGCTGTGAAATGATCATTGATTGATCATTTGTGATATGATCATTTGTTTGATCATTTATCTTGGTGATCATTTCTATGATCATTTGTAGACCCAAAGCACAGCTTTTGTATAAAGCGTGGCTTTGTGGACGAGACTTCGTCGGACCTCACACCCCGGAAATGGTCAAAACAGGAAGGATGCAGCAAGGTTATTAGGGGGTAGCGCCCCTTTAGTGTATGTCATTCCTTCTGGATAGAGGTGGTATCATGGTATGGAGCCCAGATACTTAACCTATGTTGTTGCTGCAAATTTTGTGGTTGTTGGAAATCGAGGATCCTCGAATAGATCGGTTACGATCGGGGGATGACATATTCGTGTCAGTAGTTACCCAGTTAGGGGTAACCCGGCCTTGTGTTGGCAGAGATCAGGTTTGGTTCTCGGGTCGTCTTTCCAGAGGCGTACCCATGTGGCAATGGGAAGTTCCTTGGCCTGACCATTTGTTGGAAATCCAAAGAAACAGTACGATCTTGTACGGTTTTAGTTGTAGAACCTATCATTCACTTATGGTGGCGCCCCACTGTTTTGATGGTAGCTATAGTAGGCATAAGTGCGAAATGCCTATGCTGGCTAAGATTTATATCTTTACTTTCGAAATGATTTTTCCTACACTATGCACTAGTAATAATATCAAATGTTTCTTTTTAACGCGTATTAAGCATCTTTGACTATCATAAGGAGAAATCTCCTCCGATTCTACGTTTGCATTGTGTGTGTATGCGGGAGGCCTTATGGTAGTCTCATTTTTAAAAAGCATTGCGAATTGACTTTAAAAATATTCCTCTATTTTTACTTTAAAGAAAAAATAAACTGTTTTAGTTCTCACACCAGTCACATGACTGACTCGGAGTTTATTGTTTTCCTTCCTAAACACTGGGTGCCCACCAATTTCCACACGGGCAGTCAAGAGTAAGGTTTATCAGGATATTCTGGAATTCAGGAGTTGCTGGAGGCAAGCTGGATAACATGGCGTATTACTAGTATATAGTATTTCTTTTCCACTGTTTGATGTTGTTTGTTGTTGTACACTCTGATGATATGATGTAATGTAATGTAATAACCGATATAGTTCTTTGTTTAAAGATTATTCATTTATCTATTATATGTTGTTCCGCTGCGATTGTGAGATTCTGATATTGTTCTGTTATTTCTTTCTGTTTTGTTCTATCTTTTCTCTCTTCTTCTATCTTTTTCTTCTTCTTCAACCCTAACTATTCGGTTTTTCGGGAACGAAAAATCGCAATCGTTACATTTGGTATCAGAGCTTATGGTTAAGCGACAACCATGGCTCTGTTGGGTATTACTCATTAGAGATTGAGTCAGTAGTACTCTAGAATGAGTGTGATTGTAACAATATATACGAGCGCATATTTGTTAGTGAATATAAATTGTTTTATACTGTGATGATTGGTTTGTTGAGTGGTATATGGATTTTGGTCAACACGAGTAATTAACGATGTTGATAGGAATCTCTAAACACTTGAATAGAACAATTCGACACAGTATTGTTTTTAATTGGGTAAATGAAATAATTTTACCTTGATTATATTTTATATATAAAAGAATAATTTTTCAGAATTATTAAAGTGTATATGAATTGATTGTTTGGTTGTTGAATAAGTTAAATAAAAACAACAGCTGTAAAAGAATGAATTGTATAAGCAATTGAATTACAAGTATGAAGTTATAATTAAAATGATTTACACTTGTGAAATAATCTTATATATAAGAAGTGAAATTATATAAGTAAAAGATTTATGAATGTGATTTATAATCTGAAAATAAAATTCCAGAGAAATGTTTTGAAAAGATTTCATATTTTGGGAAAATTATTTTGGAGAAATTAAGGCTCTAAACTCTTTTCTGTCGCTGGAAAATAATTCCGATGATGATTGCAACATCATCGGTGTTCATTTTCGGGTTTCCAAAAGAGGGATTGCTGCCAAATTATTTTAAATAAAAGTTGTTTGGATTTGGTTTTGGAAATTCAAAAGGGAAATTGAATTGATTTCAAAAATGGTTTTGAAAGGTTGAAAAGACTCTGGAATCCTATTTAAAATATTTTTGAGAAAAAATGAATGAGTTGATAATTTATACAATTTGAATTTTGATAGAATAAATTTAACTTAAAGGATGGAGTTAAATTAAAGGAAGTATAAGTAAATCAATAAAATCCAAGTTGAAATAAATTTGAGTTGTCATCAAAGACATGTGATTTGAAATTTAACAAAAGGAAAGTTAAATAAATTGATTTGGATTTGATAAGATGCTTGAAATGGAATATAACTTAAGTGATGTTGAATAAAGTTGATTTTGGTGTCGAAATAAATTAATAAGTGAATTAATGAAATGAAGTCATTAAGAATTTGAACTTGAGTTATATAAATGAAATTCAACATTATATTGTTAAAGGAATTAGCAATTGAATTGAACTAATGAATGAATTGAATGTAAATCAATTGAATGTAAAGAATTGATATGGAAAAATGGATGAAGTATTAATTCATTAAAAGGAAGTTGAATAATTGAATGAAAGTCAATTTAATATGATCCAATTGGAATTAAATGTGTTGAACCAAATTGAATGTAAAGTGAATAAATTTGGCTGTATTGAATAAACATTGGTTGTTATTTGATTGTTGATTGATGTATATAATTCATTAAGTGTTAATGAAATTGAATTAGCGAAATTGGAAGCTATCACTAGTACAAAAAGTGCATATTGCTTCGCCTCATTTGCATCGGTTGAAGTAAAAACTGATGCAAATAGAACTATTTGCATCAGTTCTATCTTAATAACCAATGCAATTAGTACGTGAAAAGCAATAGGTAATAAAAAAAATCAAATTTGCATCGGTTCTAACCAACAACCGATGCAAATAGTTTTAGTCGCAACGGTTTTAAAGTCAACCGATGCAACTACATCTTGATGGCAATATGAAATTTAGGTGGGAAATAATGAAAAATGGGCTCCAAATTTTACTTTGACAAATGTACTCCTTCCTCACTCGAAAAAAAATAAAAATAATACCGTGCCCTTCCCTTCTTCTCATTTTCAAAATCGATCGAAAGAAAAAAAAATTAAAACGAAGCTTTTTAAAATTTTAATGGAAAAGATGGCAGCAAACTCGAAATCGAAGTTAACCCCTGTAATTTTTCATCATCATTGCTTCCGCTTTGTCGATCCCTAAAAAGAAGAAGATGAAGGGGTGTATTGGGCCATAAAAGGAACTTCTCATTGGCTTCGGATGACGAGGATGAAGTGGCTGGCGGGTGGGGAGAGGAAGAAGAAGGTGCCACCGAGTTGGTTCAAGTCAGAGCTGAAGGAAGACCCAAATATGTTCTTATTTTGATGAGTGATACAGGCGGAGGTCATCGTGCCTCAGCTGAGGCAATCAAGGATGCCTTCGGTATCGAGTTTGGTAATAAATACAAGGTAAAATTAACAATCTTTAGTCTTATGTTTATGCAGCAAATTACGCAAAAATATATACAATGGACATATGATTTAACCTCAAGTGATTATTAAAATTGGAAAATTCAGGTGTTTGTGAAGGATTTGGGGAAAGAGTATGCAGGGTGGCCACTAAATAACATGGAAAGCTCTTACAAATTTATGGTGAAACACGTACAGTTATGGTGCCTTGCCTTTCATGGCACCTCTCCGAGATGGGGTCACTGCGTTTATCTTGCTGCTCTTCAACTGCCTTCTATGCCAAGTACTTCTCTCCAATTCAAACATGAGTCCTTTTATTGATTTTGATTCTTGAATTGTGTTCTCTGGATCATCATGTTCATGTATGAGTTTGCATATCTTTTTTTATATGCTTTCATACTTTGCTTATTCTTCATTCTTCATAAGCAATAATGGTTAGGAATGAGGATTTGTTAATAGCCTAAATAGCGAAACTCAGATAGCCGAAGCACTAAAATTTTCTTAAAGGATACACAAACAATAGCACAAACAAACTTCAGATTCACGATTTCTTAAATGATTATTGCACTTGGCTAATATAAATTGTTCCTGTTTGTCTTTGAATTGAAAAGAAAAGTGGAGGCATGGTTCATGAAGTACAAACCAGACATAATCATAAGACCCACTAATGCAACACATTCCTCTTTGGGTTCTCAAATGGCAAAACCTTTAGAAAAGAGTCATTTTTACTACTGTCATTACAGATCTCTACACTTGCCATCCCACTTGGTAATTCCATAATCAAATCCCAACTATCATCTCTAAATTTACTTGCTACGTTTACTATTCTTTTTTACATATTTCCTTTTGATGTAGTCAGGTTCCAATAGAAAGATGCAAATGCAATTTACACTGATTTTGCACTGAAGGTTAACAAAAAATCGATGTTTACAGTTTCAATATAAAACGCTTCAAATATAAAGAGAGCTTTTGGCACCTTGGTCCTAAGCACATTTCAACATGAAAGTTAACAAAAAATCGATGTTTACAGTTTTAGAGTTTTGCCTTTTGGGTTGAATACTGCCAGAAATCTACAACGAGGTTTCATGGACCATGGTGAGCTCGTAAGATTTCTCTTTGTTATGTGAATGATTGCCAAATTAATACAAGCAGGTTTTCAAATATCTTTATACTTTTCATTTATTCTATGTTTTACATCATTTTATCCTGAAATGTTAGACATATAGTTTTTGGATTTGCATATTTTCTTTATTGGTTTTCTTCTATGTTCCAATTTTTACTTTTATTAGTACTTTCTGCTCAAGCTTTTCATGCGATAGTAGAAATGAGCATATCTCATCTTTTACTTATGTTATTTTCAATTTGAATTCATAAATTATTTCGTTATGTTCATTTGTTTGTTAATGTACCTATCATGGCCTTCCAGCATTTAGAACAGTAAGAATCATAAGTCATGCCGCTCAATTTAATATGATCATCTTCAAGAAATTCCTAGCTAGAGTCGTAACAAAAAAAGAGTAGAATATGCACTTCATCTTTGCTAAAATGAAACTAACTCGAGTCACTGATCAGAATATTGACAGAGAGAACTGCAGTTTACAAACATATTATTTCAGTTTTGCAAAATAGTCAGATGACAACCAATTTATTCGACAATAAAAATATATGGTGAAAATGTATTTTTTTTTAATAAGCACTTGTAAAAAAAACAATTTCAGTCAGTGATAGGTCAGTTATGATCATTTGAAAGGAAAAAAAACGTCACTAAAAATTAATTGAAATGTGTTGTGTCTGCAGGCAGTGGCCAGATTCATGGAGAAAGTGAGAGGTAATCGCGTCAGATTCGAACCTGATAGAATAGTAATGAGTGGTGGAGCAACAGATGTACTCTCTTTTGAAAGTTGAAAATTTAAAGTATCATTTCTCTATGATATTGCCTGCAGTGCTGCAAAGAAAAAAAAGCTTCATGTCAATCCAATATGACTTCTGATATAAAAGGTAAATCAAGATTACAAATTTGTAGATACAAATTAATTACCAAGTAAAAAGAATATCAAAACTAATAGAAAAAGGAGATGAAATGGAATCGTGCTTCAGTCGAGTCATATAGACAAAAATAATTCAGCACTAAAGTCAGTATGAAATTTCTCTTCCTTGAAGGTGATCTGTGCATTTCAGTTATCAATTCGGTGAGTCATATGTGCAAATTTCCATCGTCTTGTTCAATTTATAAACAAATCTAAATAACCA
Source organism: Allium cepa (assembly GCA_030765085.1). NCBI lineage: Eukaryota > Viridiplantae > Streptophyta > Magnoliopsida > Asparagales > Amaryllidaceae > Allium > Allium cepa. The sequence continues at coordinate 756,477,319 of CM060937.1, read as the reverse complement.
GCAATATAATTTCTTTATGAGATATGAATGGCAACATATTAGAGGCACATGCCACTTCAAAAATATATTAAAAAAATACATATATACTACTTTTGCTGAGACATGCTAAAAGGCCTACCAAAATTACTATTACGCATTGTATATTTTACTATCAGATAATTCCTTCAATGGTACAAGTAACTATATTGTATGACTTTAGTATCTTTTCTACTCAATCCTTTCGAGATTATACTTCACCATTCCTTCAAGAGAAGATTTGAATTTACTAACATGGAGGCATTTCAAATTCTGTAATGCCAAATCAGCTTTCACTTTTGCAAGCTCGCTGGCTTTTTCAGTTCCTCCAGATTTATGAACCAATTCTATAGCTTCATCCAAAGACCCGTCTTCACTAAATTCATAGTCAATTATATCTCTTAATTTTTGTTCCACCTTCAGTGCGTAAATAACAGGAGTCTGGCAACTTGATTCCTTCTTCTTTTTAGTGTATCTAAACCTGTCTATCGCCTTTTTAATGTATTTTGTACAGTAAGCAAATACTTTTTTATTTATTTTATCCAGTGCTATTTTAAATAACAGCTTAATTAATTTCAAATTATTGTAAGTTGAACTCATTCAAAACTAATAAGTAGGTTCAATAATTTTCTAAACTTCCAATTAAATATAAGTTTTGGTGTTTTTGTGCAGTAATATTTCAAATGATGGTTTGTTAATTTTAAATTATTTGTTAATCTTGTTTTAACTTCAATTGAATGAAAAAGTAATTATTTAATTATCACATTGTTTGTTTCCTTTTATTGTAAGAAAAAAGAGGGGGGAAATGGTACAGAATATTGTTGGTTCGTTTGAAATTATTTTGGTGAATGTGGACTTCTTTTGGGCTGGTAGTTTGAAGTGTTTTGCAAGTTTGATTAGATGGTAACTTTATTTCCGATCTGCATTTAAACAAATTTATTACTGACCATTAGCATCATAAATTCAGATATTTAAACAATTCAGGTAAATGGAAGTTACCAACTGCAGGAGAGTTTCATATTCTTTGTTGTTGATTGGTGTAGATTCGAAGTTCAACTGTCCAAATATACAACTAATGGAAGAGCGCTTTACAAAGGAGGAGACGGCTAAAATTGTAAGTCAATGTTATGTCTGAGTTTGTATGATTGTATCAAGTTCTTAGATAACTATGAGGATGAACCAATGCGGGAAGCAATTATGTAACGACCCAGGATTTTTAGAAATTAAAATTTGAATATTTAATTAATTTTAAATATTAATAAGTGAATTTATAAGTCGAATAAATTTTTATTTGAATTTTTGGATTTAATTGGATAATTAAATCAATAATTTAATACGTTAAATTATGGAAATAATTGAAAATCGAGTTAAATATGATTGAAAATGATTTGTAAAATTTTATTTTATCATATTGAAGTTAGAATGATATTTTAGAACTTTTAAAATCGAATTAAAAGTTAATTTGTGAAAATTGAATATTTTAATATTTAATAATCGATTGTAAAATAGCCAATTTTTGAACAGTCTCATAATTGAACGAAACCAGTTCCATTGGATCCGTAATAGTTAGTTATTACCGGATTTCAATTTTCGTGTCAATCGGAGTTACCGTTTGATCGTGACAGCTCGAAACGCATCGAATTATTTTTAATTTAAATTTGGCGAGCTAAAATAGCCATTTTTCAAAAAGTCTCGGATTTCGACGAAACTAGTTTCATCGGATCCGTAATGTGATATTATTGTAAGGTTTCAAATTTCGTGTCGATTGGATTTACCGTTTGTCCGGTACAAATTAAAACGCCTAGAAAATCGCTTAAATCGGTTTAATTCAAATTGAGCGTTTACAGCCATAACTCGCACATACTTCCGAATTAGCTTCCGAAACCTATTCCATTGTGTCCGGAACGCGAGATAAACCCTAGGTACGTCAGTTTCGGCGCGTAAATCGGAGTTCGGAATTTCCGGGATGAATAGTGTCGAACGAAACTCTATAAATACACCACCACTCTTCATAAATTAAAAAAAAAATATAACATCTCAAAACCCTAGCCGCCACCCACATCTATGAACGGCCAGAAATGCTCCCATCTTCATCCCCAAAAATCTCCAAATCCGTCGACAATTAGGCTAAACTTCCTGAAGCAAAATCGAAGAGCATGTTGAGATCTATAATCTCAACGGTTATGATCAAAAATGGAGTGACGTGGTGACCAGAACTCGAGCTGGAAGCTTGGCCGTTCGGCCTAGAATCGCGTGCACATGATGAGGCCGAGCTCCACCCTATTGAGGCCGTGTGTAGCTTGTGGTGAGGCGCTTCCATTGATGTATCCTGATCATGTTGTAATCGAGCGAAGGCGATGTAAATTTAAAACCTAATTTTTTGCTTTATGGGTTTTGATACGTGAATGTTAGCCTGTAGCCGAACGAAGGAAGAAGGGGGGGGGGGGTTGCGTCCTACGGTGATGATGCAAGGGAAGCTAATCTAACGGCCTTGATTAAGTTTAGTTATAAATTAGTTTATTTAAGTTAGTAAATTTGTTATAAAATTCGTGTAACTTCAAAAATTCATATCTTTTTCATACGAGGTCGAAAACGCGCGAAACCAGTTGCGTTGGAATCGTATGGACGAGCACTACGCGATGGAGTTGGTTTGGAGTCGTTTGGAGTTAGTGAGAATTTTGGGTAAAATTAAACGTCCGTTTAATTTTATTCGAAATAAATCGCTAAAACGGAAATTAAAACCAAGGTGAGAACTTCTCACTCAATCGAATAGGTTTCGATTTTATTTTAAATAGTTATATTTAAAATATTTGAATGCATGTTTGAATGTTGATGAATATCTATTGATTGTTAAAATAGACATTATGCGCCGTTAGTAAGCGGATGTTATTTATTAAAAACATATACCGCGAATATTTCATAAACAGTGAAATTGGTATTATATATAATATCAATATATATATATATATATATATATTGGCATATGTATATATTGCAGTTATTGATTTCCCGCATTTATTTGTTTAGCGGATGAGACCCTATTGCGCCGTTATTAAGCGGATAATATTTAATAAGAACATATACCGCGATAATTTCGTACTGGAGCGAAATTGGTATTGTGCTAATGTTTGTGGATGCAGGAAAACAGGTTGGAGGGATCCAACTGGATTCCTCAACTGTTTTTATTTGATTTCAGATATTTTGATATTTGATGGATTATCATATTGATATATGATATCGTTGTTGTCGTGATTGACTATTTGGTGTGTAGCATCATTGGCCAGATTTTGGGATTTTAAAATGATTTATAAAGTGATTTTTGAAAATATACTTTATGTTTGGAATTGATCCATATTAAATAAATAAACGTTATAATTTTTAAAGTTATAAAAATTATGATTTTTGAGAAATATAGTTAAAAACTGATTTTTGAGAATATGATGCTATTGAGTTTATAAAATAGTTTAATCGAGATATTTTGAATTTATTGTGAAAAGTTTAAATATAGGATTTATAAAATTTAATTATTTTATAAATCAAGAGAATGGTGAAATTATAAAGGAGATTAAAGATGTTTTAAAAGAATAATATAAATTGATTTATATTAAGTGATTTATAAATGGATATTTATAAATTGAAATATAGACATTATAAAACGAGTTTTTATAAGTGTTTGAATGAAGTGAAAATGAATTTCATAAATGAATGAAATTTATAGAATTATAAACTGTGAAGTTATAAATAAAATTTATAAATAGTAAGATTTATAAATTGGTGAAGTTAATTGAGGAATAGATTTGGGTGAATAATTGAATCTTATAGGTTATAAGATTTATAATTATGAAGTTCAAAGGAACGATTTTTGCAAACAAATAGATTATAAGCACTTAACTTATAATATGAACTTTGAGTTATAATTGAGTTATAAACTGGAATAGGTTAATAAAAGAATTTATAAAAAGGAAGTTTTTATATATAAATAGAAATGGAATTTATAAACGTTGTTTTATAAATTCACAAACGACTTATTTTGATAAGTAAAATTGTTATAACTTATTTATGGAGTTATATTCACGTTTTAGACAGTGAATAATCCTTTAAAATAAAATGAATAAAAAGGATGAAATTTGTTAATGAAGTATATTCACGTTTTGAATAGTGAATAACACGTTAAAGAAAATGTTTAGAATGTGATGTTTTAAATAGAATTAAAACGATCTAACGATGTTTTAAAAGGTGTTGAGATTCGAAACCATAGATTTCAACATTTATTGTTGAAATAGACGTTTTCGAGAAATAGAAGGAAATGATGGACTATAACACTGTTGTTATAGTAAATGATTTCCGAAAGGAAATATTTGTATAGTATTGGGATTTATATATCTATTTAATTTCGAATCCCTATACTAGTGATTTTGGGTTGTCGTAACGATGTTTTATGCAACATTCGTTTTGACCCAAATAAATATGTTTAAGAGAATGATTTCCTTAAAGAATGAATTATATACTTAATTCGATTTAAGTATATCGAATATTTTCTAAGGTTGAAAATAAAAAGATTTGTGAATTACTTATGAATAGATAATGGAAATGTTTTCCAATATGAAGTGAATATTTAGAATTTATCTTTTTGAAGATAAATTGAAAATGGATAGTTGAAATCGTATATGCATGAATATTTTGGAATATAAATTCACTAAGGAATTTATAAAAAGAAAGTGGAATTTGTATGAAAATAAATATTGATTTATTTTGAAATGTGAAATTATATATCTTGTAAAGATATTTTGGAAAAATAAATTATTTGGAATCTGGTGATGTGTGCATATCCATTGATAGTTCAATAACCGACTATCAATATTTCCCTTTGAATGGGTATTTGATGTGATTTGTTTGAATGTGAATGCTACACTTATTTTTGAATAAGCGCTCACTATTCGGGTTAACCGGGAAAGGACCATGGGGTCGTATAACCCATTCCGAATATGTGATACGTCGTTATGAATTGCATTTGAAGATCGGTGTTGAAGACCGAGTATTTGCGAAAGCGATAGGATGACCTATCGATTGTCTCTGCACTGGGTAGCTCCTGGTATAGAGATTCCTTAAGTGATGGGAAATTCGATCGGGATTGTGAATACCCAGATTGCAAGGGCTTCGTAAGAAGTGCCTTCGGTTTTGTTCGAGCCCGGAACAGACTTGTATGGATTGTATGTCTGACATTGCAAGTTGAGATATAAAGCCGATTTCTTTCAAATATATTTCTGTTGGTGGCGGAGAATTTATTCTTTTAGCATAACACCCTTCTCTGAGACGTACGAGCTCAGAGGTTATGTAGTTGAAGGTTATCAGCGATATATTCCCAATTTGGTAATGTGATATGCTGAGTGATGCTGAAATGATCATTGTGTTGATTATTTGTGATAGGATCGTTTATTTGATCGTCTATCCTTGTGATCATCGTGTTGATCATTTGTTGACCCAAAGCATGGCTTTTGTATAAAGTATGTTTTTGTGGATGAAACTTCGTCGAGCCTCACATCCCGGAATGGTCAAAACAGGAAAGATGCGGCAAGGTTATGAGGGGTAGCTCCCTTTAGGGTATGTGCATTTTCTTCTGGAAAGGGTGGTATCATGGTATGGAGCCCAGATATTTACTCATGTTGAAACACTATATTTTATTACTGTGTGGTGTTGTTGGTGACGAGCGCTCGGTTAAAAGGTCCAATGGGACCGGGGGATGCCATATTCGTGTAGTAGTTACCTAGTGATAAAGGTAACCCGGCCTTGTGTTGGCAGAGAGCTGGTTAAGTTCTCGAGGACGTCCAGCCAGAGGTGTTTCCATGTGGCAATGGGAAGTTCCTTGGCCTGACCATTTGTTGGAAATCCAAAGAAACAATACGAGACTTGTACGGTATTAGTTGTATAACCTGCTATGGAATGTGGCGGTAACCTGCTATTGAACATAGTAGCTATAGTAGGCATAAGTTCGGAATGTCTATGCTGGCTAAGATTTATATCTTTATTTTTGAAATGATTTTCCTATACTATGCACTAGTAATAATATCAAATGTTATTTTAAATGCGTATCAAGCATCTTTGACTATCATAAGGAGAAATCTCCTCCGATTCTGCGTTTGCATGTGTGTGTGTGCGGGAGGCCTTATGGTAGTCTCATTTTTAAAAGCATTGCGAATTGAATTTAAAATATTCTTCTATTTTGATTTTAAAGTAAATAAACTGTTTTGAGTTCTCACACCAGTCACATGACTGACTTGGAGTTTATTGTTTTCCTTCCTAAACTCTGGGTGCCCACCAATTTCTACACGGGCAGTTAAGAGTTAGGTTTATCAGGATATTCTGGATATTCTGGAGTTGCTGGAGGCAAGATGGATGGCATGGCGTATTACTTATATAGTATTTCTTTTTCCGCTGCACTGTTTGTTTGTTGTATGATGTTGTACACTCTGATGATATGATGTAATGAAATGTAATAACTGATATAGTTCTTTGTTTAAAGATTATTCATTTATTATTATATGTTGTTCCCCTGCGAATTGTGAGATTCTGATGTTGTTCTTTTTGTTCTGTTGTTTTCTGTTCCGTTCTATTTTTCTTTCCCCTCCATTTTCAAATTCTCTATTTTTCTGTTTCTCTATTTTCTTTCTCTATTTTCTATCTTCTTCTCTCTTCTTCTTTCTTTTTCTCTTCTTAAATTCTTTTTAAAACCCATAACTATTCGGTTTTTCGGCAACGAAAATCCGCGTACGTTACATTTGGTATCAGAGCTTATGGTTAAGCGACAACCATGGTTCCGTTGGATATTATTCATTAGAGATAGAGTCAGCAGTACTCTAGAATGAATTTGAGTGTAATAATAGCTATGAGAGCGTAATTGTTAGTGAATATAAATTGTTTTGTATTGTGTTGACTTATCGGTTGAGTGTTTATAGATTTCGGTCGATGTAGTCTAGCTAACTATCGTAGAAAGGGGTTTCTAAACTCTTAAACAAGATAATTCGACATAATATTGTTTTAAATTGGGTAAATGGAATAATTTTACCTTGATTATTTTTGTATATAAAGGAATAATTTTTCAGAATTATTAAAGTGTATATAAGTTGATTGTTTAGTTGTTTGAATAATCTAAATAAGAGAATAATTGTATAAGCAAAAGAATTATAAGAATTGAATTATAATTAATGTGATTTACAATTGTGAAATAAACTTATATATATAAGAAGTGAAACTATATGAATATATTTATGAATGTGAATTGTAAATAAAAAGTGATGTTTATAAAATGGAATATAACTTAAGTGTTGTTGAATGGAATTGATTTTGGTATCGAAATAAATAATCAAGTGGATTAAATGAATATGAACTTGAGTTATATAAATGAAATTCAACTTTTATAATTGAATTGAATGAATGGCTTGAATGTTAATCAATTAAATGTGAATAAATTGATATGAAATAATGGATATAAGTGTTGATTCATTAAAATCTAATGTTATTGGAAGTTGAATAAATTGAATGAGAATGAATGTAAGCAAAGGAATTTGATTGTAATTAATATACATTGGTTGATATATGATTGTTAGTTGATTTTATATAATTCATTAAGTGTTAATGAAATTGGAAACTATGTAATTGAATTCAAATTAGAAGTAAATAAATTTGAATAGAATTGAACGTGAATTGGATTTAATTAGTGAATGCAAACTAATTAAAATTGAGAATGAATGTTGATAAAATCCAATGTTAATGAATCAAATGTGATTAAATTGAAAACCAATTCATTAATATTAATGAGAATATGAATGAATATATATTGGTTATGAATTAGTTGGTTGATGTTTGCATTTGTTGCTTTTGTTTCATTTGCTATGTTAGCATATATAGTTATTATGTTGCTATATGTTGTATATTGAGATTATTGTCTATGTACATGTTCTCATGTTGTTTGTTGAGTGTTTAGTAGGTGCGTATCGCGTTTGCTTCGCATTTGGAGCTCGCTTTCGCGCTATATTAGCCGTATATGCTCGCTAATAAAATATAAGGTACATATCTCGGATTAAATATCGTACTTTTACACTTTTTTTCCCTTCGGGATGCCTCATTACTTGATGAGATGTATATTTGTGATATATATACTGTCATTTTTTTTTCGGATCGAGCCGCGCAAAGGAGACTATGGCGAATTTTTCCGAAAATTTAAGGCGTTAGAAAAAATTTAAGAAAATTGGAAAATTTATGAAAACTTAAACTTTGATTTGGAATTGAAAGTTAAACAATAGTAATTGTTTTTGAAAAGATAACTAAGTATGATTTGAAACTTAGTAAAGTTATTATAAGAAGTTTAACTATGAATTATGGAAAATTAATAGATTCTGTAACTTTTCTTACTTAATAATTTCGAGGACGAAATTCTTTTAAGTGGGGAAGATTGTAACGACCCAGGATTTTTCGAAATTAAAATTTGAATATTTAATTAATTTTAAATATTAATAAGTGAATTTATAAGTCGAATAAATTTTTATTTGAATTTTTGGATTTAATTGGATAATTAAATCAATAATTTAATACGTTAAATTATGGAAATAATTGAAAATCGAGTTAAATATGATTGAAAATGATTTGTAAAATTTTATTTTATCATATTGAAGTTAGAATGATATTTTAGAACTTTTAAAATCGAATTAAAAGTTAATTTGTGAAAATTGAATATTTTAATATTTAATAATCGATTGTAAAATAGCCAATTTTTGAACAGTCTCAGAATTGAACGAAACCAGTTCCATTGGATCCGTAATAGTTAGTTATTACCGGATTTCAATTTTCGTGTCAATCGGAGTTACCGTTTGATCGTGGCAGCTCGAAACGCATCGAATTATTTTTAATTTAAATTTGGCGAGCTAAAATAGCCATTTTTCAAAAAGTGTCGGATTTCGACGAAACCAGTTTCATCGGATCCGTAATGTGATATTATTGTAAGGTTTCAAATTTCGTGTCGATTGGATTTACCGTTTGTCCGGTACAAATTAAAACGCCTAGAAAATCGCTTAAATCGGTTTAATTCAAAATTGAGCGTTTACAGCCATAACTCGCACATACTTCCGAATTAGCTTCCGAAACCTGTTCCATTGTGTCCGGAACGCGGGATAAACCCTAGGTACATCAGTTTCGGCGCGTAAATCGGAGTTCGGAATTTCCGGGATGAATAGTGTCGAACGAAACTCTATAAATACACCACCACTCTTCATAAATTAAAAAAAAAAATATAACATCTCAAAACCCTAGCCGCCACCCACATCTATGAACGGCCAGAAATGCTCCCATCTTCATCCCCAAAAATCTTCAAATCCGTCGACAATTAGGCTAAACTTCCTGAAGCAAAATCGAAGAGCATGTTGAGATCTATAATCTCAACGTTATGATCAAAAATGGAGTGACGTGGTGACCAGAACTCGAGCTGGAAGCTTGGCCGTTCGGCCTAGAATCGCGTGCACATGATGAGGCCGAGCTCCACCCTATTGAGGCCGTGTGTAGCTTGTGGTGAGGCGCTTCCATTGATGTATCCTGATCATGTTGTAATCGAGCGAAGGCGATGTAAATTTAAAACCTAATTTTTTGCTTTATGGGTTTTGATACGTGAATGTTAGCCTGTAGCCGAACGAAGGAAGAGCGGGGGGGGGGGGGGGGGGGGGGGGGTTGCGTCCTACGGTGATGATGCAAGGGAAGCTAATCTAACGGCCTTGATTAAGTTTAGTTATAAATTAGTTTATTTAAGTTAGTAAATTTGTTATAAAATTCGTGTAACTTCAAAAATTCATATCTTTTTCATACGAGGTCGAAAACGCGCGAAACCAGTTGCGTTGGAATCGTATGGACGAGCACTACGCGATGGAGTTGGTTTGGAGTCGTTTGGAGTTAGTGAGAATTTTGGGTAAAATTAAACGTCCGTTTAATTTTATTCGAAATAAATCGCTAAAACGGAAATTAAAACCAAGGTGAGAACTTCTCACTCAATCGAATAGGTTTCGATTTTATTTTAAATAGTTATATTTAAAATATTTGAATGCATGTTTGAATGTTGATGAATATCTATTGATTGTTAAAATAGACATTATGCGCCGTTAGTAAGCGGATGTTATTTATTAAAAACATATACCGCGAATATTTCATAAACAGTGAAATTGGTATTATATATAATATCAATATATATATATTGGCATATGTATATATTGCAGTTATTGATTTCCCGCATTTATTTTTTTAGCGGATGAGACCCTATTGCGCCGTTATTAAGCGGATAATATTTAATAAGAACATATACCGCGATAATTTCGTACTGGAGCGAAATTGGTATTGTGCTAATGTTTGTGGATGCAGGAAAACAGGTTGGAGGGATCCAACTGGATTCCTCAACAGTTTTTATTTGATTTCAGATATTTTGATATTTGATGGATTATCATATTGATATATGATATCGTTGTTGTCGTGATTGACTATTTGGTGTGTAGCATCATTGGACCAGATTTTGGGATTGTAAAATGATTTATAAAGTGATTTTTGAAAATATACTTTATGTTTGGAATTGATCCATATTAAATAAATAAACGTTATAATTTTTAAAGTTATAAAAATTATGATTTTTGAGAAATATAGTTAAAAACTGATTTTTGAGAATATGATGCTATTGAGTTTATAAAATAGTTTAATCGAGATATTTTTGAATTTATTGTGAAAAGTTTAAATATAGGATTTATAAAATTTAATTATTTTATAAATCAAGAGAATGGTGAAATTATAAAGGAGATTAAAGATGTTTTAAAAGAATAATATAAATTGATTTATATTAAGTGATTTATAAATGGATATTTATAAATTGAAATATAGACATTATAAAACGAGTTTTTATAAGTGTTTGAATGAAGTGAAAATGAATTTCATAAATGAATGAAATTTATAGAATTATAAACTGTGAAGTTATAAATAAAATTTATAAATAGTAAGATTTATAAATTGGTGAAGTTAATTGAGGAATAGTTTTGGGTGAATAATTGAATCTTATAGGTTATAAGATTTATAATTATGAAGTTCAAAGGAACGATTTTTGCAAACAAATAGATTATAAGCACTTAACTTATAATATGAACTTTGAGTTATAATTGAGTTATAAACTGGAATAGGTTAATAAAAGAATTTATAAAAAGAAAGTTTTTATAAATAAATAGAAATGGAATTTATAAACGTTGTTTTATAAATTCACAAACGACTTATTTTGATAAGTAAAATTGTTATAACTTATTTATGGAGTTATATTCACGTTTTAGACAGTGAATAATCCTTTAAAATAAAATGAATAAAAAGGATGAAATTTGTTAATGAAGTATATTCACGTTTTGAATAGTGAATAACACGTTAAAGAAAATGTTTAGAATGTGATGTTTTAAATAGAATTAAAACGATCTAACGATGTTTTAAAAGGTGTTGAGATTCGAAACCATAGATTTCAACATTTATTGTTGAAATAGACGTTTTCGAGAAATAGAAGGAAATGATGGACTATAACACTGTTGTTATAGTAAATGATTTCCGAAAGGAAATATTTGTATAGTATTGGGATTTATATATCTATTTAATTTCGAATCCCTATACTAGTGATTTTGGGTTGTCGTAACGATGTTTTATGCAACATTCGTTTTGACCCAAATAAATATGTTTAAGAGAATGATTTCCTTAAAGAATGAATTATATACTTAATTCGATTTAAGTATATCGAATATTTTCTAAGGTTGAAAATAAAAAGATTTGTGAATTACTTATGAATAGATAAGTATGGAAATGTTTTCCAATATGAAGTGAATATTTAGAATTTATCTTTTTGAAGATAAATTGAAAATGGATAGTTGAAATCGTATATGCATGAATATTTTGGAATATAAATTCACTAAGGAATTTATAAAAAGAAAGTGGAATTTGTATGAAAATAAATATTGATTTATTTTGAAATGTGAAATTATATATCTTGTAAAGATATTTTGGAAAAATAAATTATTTGGAATCTGGTGATGTGTGCATATCCATTGATAGTTCAATAACCGACTATCAATATTTCCCTTTGAATGGGTATTTGATGTGATTTGTTTGAATGTGAATGCTACACTTATTTTTGAATAAGCGCTCACTATTCGGGTTAACCGGGAAAGGACCATGGGGTCGTATAACCCATTCCGAATATGTGATACGTCGTTATGAATTGCATTTGAAGATCGGTGTTGAAGACCGAGTATTTGCGAAAGCGATAGGATGACCTATCGATTGTCTCTGCACTGGGTAGCTCCTGGTATAGAGATTCCTTAAGTGATGGGAAATTCAATCGGGATTGTGAATACCCGGATTGCAAGGGCTTCGTAAGAAGTGCCTTCGGTTTTGTTCGAGCCCGGAACAGACTTGTATGGATTGTATGTCTGACATTGCAAGTTGAGATATAAAGCCGATTTCTTTCAAATATATTTCTGTTGGTGGCGGAGAATTTATTCTTTTAGCTTAACACCCTTCTCTGAGACGTACGAGCTCAGAGGTTATGTAGTTGAAGGTTATCAGCGATATATTCCCAATTTGGTAATGTGATATGCTGAGTGATGCTGAAATGATCATTGTGTTGATTATTTGTGATAGGATCGTTTATTTGATCGTCTATCCTTGTGATCATCGTGTTGATCATTTGTTGACCCAAAGCATGACTTTTGTATAAAGTATGTTTTTGTGGACGAAACTTCGTCGAGCCTCACATCCCGGAATGGTCAAAACAGGAAAGATGCGGCAAGGTTATGAGGGGTAGCTCCCTTTAGGGTATGTGCATTTCCTTCTGGAAAGGGTGGTATCATGGTATGGAGCCCAGATATTTACTCATGTTGAAACACTATATTTTATTACTGTGTGGTGTTGTTGGTGACGAGCGCTCGGTTAAAAGGTCCAATGGGACCGGGGGATGCCATATTCGTGTAGTAGTTACCTAGTGATAAAGGTAACCCGGCCTTGTGTTGGCAGAGAGCTGGTTAAGTTCTCGGTGACGTCCAGCCAGAGGCGTTTCCATGTGGCAATGGGAAGTTCCTTGGCCTGACCATTTGTTGGAAATCCAAAGAAACAATACGAGACTTGTACGGTATTAGTTGTATAACCTGCTATGGAATGTGGTGGTAACCTGCTATTGAACATAGTAGCTATAGTAGGCATAAGTGCGGAATGTCTATGCTGGCTAAGATTTATATCTTTATTTTTGAAATGATTTTCCTATACTATGCACTAGTAATAATATCAAATGTTATTTTAAATGCGTATCAAGCATCTTTGACTATCATAAGGAGAAATCTCCTCCGATTCTGCGTTTGCATGTGTGTGTGTGCGGGAGGCCTTATGGTAGTCTCATTTTTAAAAGCATTGCGAATTGAATTTAAAATATTCTTCTATTTTGATTTTAAAGTAAATAAACTGTTTTGAGTTCTCACACCAGTCACATGACTGACTTGGAGTTTATTGTTTTTCTTCCTAAACTCTGGGTGCCCACCAATTTCTACACGGGCAGTTAAGAGTTAGGTTTATCAGGATATTCTGGATATTCTGGAGTTGCTGGAGGCAAGATGGATGGCATGGCGTATTACTTATATAGTATTTCTTTTTCCGCTGCACTGTTTGTTTGTTGTATGATGTTGTACACTCTGATGATATGATGTAATGAAATGTAATAACTGATATAGTTCTTTATTTAAAGATTATTCATTTATTATTATATGTTGTTCCGCTGCGAATTGTGAGATTCTGATGTTGTTCTTTTTGTTCTGTTGTTTTCTGTTCCGTTCTATTTTTCTTTCCCCTCCATTTTCAAATTCTCTATTTTTCTGTTTCTCTATTTTCTTTCTCTATTTTCTATCTTCTTCTCTCTTCTTCTTTCTTTTTCTCTTCTTAAATTCTTTTTAAAACCCATAACTATTCGGTTTTTCGGCAACGAAAATCCGCGTACGTTACAAATTAGATTATATAATCATGAAAAAGAGGCAAGAATTGGTGCAGAGAAATCAGTATATGCTTTGTCAGAAGAGCTTGCAAAAGCTGAACAAGAAGGAAAAGTCTCAGTGACCAGGTAAGTAATAATTCATTAAGTTACTTTGTAAGCATTTAATTTATATTGTATAATATTAATTAATTACTATTTTTCATAGATTAAAATACGCAAAGCAAGTAACAAGAGGTTATAAGAGTATAATGGTAGTTTGCAGCAATATGATTGTAGTCTTCAGGTTGAAGTGGCAAAGAATGGTGAAATAATTTCAAAAGTGAATGAAGAAAGAACAATATGATGAGTACCTTAACCAGTCTGCGTAATAATGTCGCTTCAATGAAAGCTCAGTTGGATACTCCGAAAGTAAGTTTGATGACTGAACTTATTTTATCATTTGATTTGACAATCAACCAATTTATCATAGACAATACTTCCAATAGCTATGTATATTCACTTGAGCTTTTTGTTCGTTATATTTAATTGGGTGTTCATTTAAATTGGTCAATAGTTAAAACACTAAAGACCGGATGTGTGAAAGTAACATATTATACACTCTCGTAGATTTACATATTGCGTAGTACAATGTAATCTATTATATGGTTATGCATTGAAAGCTAATTCTTCATTGCATCATTATACAATCTTGTGTAGTTATTTTTTTTATTTTTTTATTTTTTTTGGTATTAGTCCCTTCAGCAGGAGGCGGTGAGAAGTAATAAAATTTAAAGAAGGATTTAGATGTTCTAAGAAGGGAACTGCAGCAAATAAGAGATGATCGTGACCATCAATTAGGAAAAGTACAGAGGGAAGTTCAACTGTGATAAAACTCATATTTGGACATAGGTATGTATATTTGGTTGTGGTGGGCAGTTGTATGCAGTTGTTGGAGATTGAGTGAGTTGGAAGTAGAAGACAGTGGGAAGATGGTATGTGAAGTTTTAATATGTTGTTGGCAGTTTGATATGTGAATGAAGGAGTGTTAGATGGTGAATGAAGGAGTGTTAGATGGTGAATGAAGGAGTGGGTGATGGCAGAGGAAGTTGGCAAGAGTGAATGAGGCTGTGACAGTAATGTAGAGTGTTTGGAAATGTGCTGTGGAGTGTGGGGGTATTTGAGTAGGTTGTATCAGTGGTGCACAGGGAAGGCTGTAGTGTCATGCAAGAGACTGAAGGATGTTTGTTGATGAAGTGAAGTTGATGTGCAGTAAGAAGGGAAGCGAAGTGGGGCAGTGATGGCAGCAACTGAAATGAAGTGTGCAAGCAGAGGAAGTTTGTTGTGGCAGTGGAACTGTAGTTGGCAGAGGATGTTTGAATGGTGAAGTGAGTATGGTTGGGTTTTTGTTTGATGTTTGACAGAGGTAAAGGGATGTGAATTTTGTAATGTTGGTTTTGGTGAAGGGAGGTGATTGAAATGGTAATGTTGCTCTGGTTGAAGTGTGCACTAATGTGCACGGGGTATTTGATGACAGTAGGGTATGTGCACAGTAGTGAATGTAGTTAATGAAGAGTTGATGGCAGTTGTTTGAATGCAGTTTGAAGTATTAGAAGATGGCTGTAATGAAGGTAATTGACTGATGGAAGAAGTAGGGAAGTAAGTGATGGTAAAGTTCATGTGATGGCAGTGGTGTTATGGTTCAAATGATGACAGTTGAAGTATATTGCAGTTTGATGATGGGGTGGCCAGAGAAATGGAGTGGGTGGCAGCAGTTTGCAGTGGGGATGGAGTTGATTAATATGTAGTGCAGTGCTTGTTTTGTAGAGGAATGATAAGTTGTTTAGTTGAGGCAAGTAATGACACTTTAATTGATATATGTTTATTTTGGTATTATGTTATTCAGTTTGTATTTGCCATCAAATTTAATTTTGAATGATTGTAGTATTGCATGCAATAATTGTTTGTTATAATCAATAATATATATACAGTCTATTTGAGTGCTATAATAATGGTTTTTGAGAATGGTTTTTTTGCATTAGGCATAAATAGCTGATGCAATAGAGGGATTAGTTTGCATCGGTTGTTATAAAAAACAGATGCGATAGAGGGATTAGTTTGCATCGGTTTTCAACAACAATTGATGCAACAAGTTCCTTTGTTGCATCAGTTTTTACTACAACCGATGCAACATGGGGGCTGTGTTCAAGCAACCAACCATGATATTTTGCATCAGTTGTTAGTAACAACCGATGCAAAAAGGACCTTTTTGCATCGGTTTCAGAACTGATGCAAAATTGTTAAGCCTGTTGTATCGGTTGCATATGCATCGGTTGTTGAACTGATGCAAAAGGGGGGTAAACAACCAATGCAAATGGCTTGTTTTGTAGTAGTGTATGTAATTAAATTCAAATGAATAATATGTAAATTTGAATAGAATTGAATTTGATTTGGAAGTGAACTAATGTGAATGTAAATTAGTGAATGCAAACTAATTGAAATTGAATATGAATGAATGTTAGTAAAATTCCAATGTTAATGGATCAAATGTGATTTAAATTGGAAAACAAATTCATTGAATATTAATGAGAATATGAATGAATATCGAGTTGGTTGATGGTTGCATTTGTTGCTTTAGTTGCATTTGCTATATTATGCAGTTGTTATGTTGCCATATGTTGTATATTGATGTTATTTTCATATATGCATGATTCTCATGTTGTTGTTGAGTGTTTAGTAAGTGCGGATTGCGCTTGCTTCGCTCTTGGAGCTCGCTTTCGTACTATATTAGCCGTATATGCTCACTAATAATATAAATAAGGTACATATCTCGGATTACATACCGTACTTTTACACTTTTTTCCCTGTGGGATGCCTCATCACTTGATGAGATGTATATTTGTGATATATATACTGTCATTTTTTTTGGATCGAGCCGCGCAAAGGAGACTACGGTAAATTTTTCCGAAAATTTAAGGCGTTAGAAAAATTTTGAGAAAATTTGGGATATTTGTGAAAACTATAATTTTGCTATATTCTGTAACGTTCAATTTTAAATGAATTGGTAATGAAGTTTAAATATGATAGGAAATGATTTGTAAAATTTTATTTAATCATGTTGAAGTTATAATGATGTTATAGAACTTTTAAAATCGAATTTAGAGTTAATCTGTGAAAATTGAATATTTTAATATTTAATTATCGACTGTAAAATAGCCAATTTTCGAACAGTCTCAGAATTGGACGAAACTAGTTCTATTGGATCCGTAATAGTTTGTTATTACCGGATTTCAATTTTCGTAGCAATCGGAGTTGTCGTTTGATCGTGGCAGCTCGAAACGCATCGAATTTTTTTTTAATATTAATTTGGCGAGTTAAAATAGTCATTTTTCAAACAGTCTCGGATTTTGACGAAACCAGTTTCATCGGATCCGTAATGTGATATTATTGTATAGTTTCAAATTTCGTATCAATTGGATTTACCGTTTTTCCGGTGCAAGCTAAAACGCCTAGAAAATCGTTTAATCGGTTTAATTTTAAATTGAACGTTTATTGCCATAACTCGCACAGATGATCGAATTAGCTCCCGAAACACGTTCCATTGTGTTCGGAACACGGGGTAAACCTTAGGAACGCCAACCGGCACGCTTCGTTTGGAGTTCGAAAAATTCGGGGTGAATAGTGTGCGTCGATTTTTCTATAAAAGCCCCAAATATTCATTATTTGCAAAAAAATAAAACCCTAGGTCATCTCTTCAGGCCGCCGCCTCCATATACAACCTATGGCCGAAAATTGTTCACCTTCTTTCCTCAAAATCTCTTGATCCGTGAAGAATTTGCAGAAACTCTCAGCTAGAGACTTGAAGAGCACGAAGAGATCTCGATATCCAACGGCTATGATCGCGAATGGTGCTACGGATTGGTGGCAAAGGGAGCTCGAACAGCCGGCCGTTGCTCACGAATACCCATGCAAATAGAGGGCCGAGCTTTATGGGATTGAAGCCGAAGGTGGCTCGCGCGAGGCTCTGCATGATAGTGGTAGTTGATCGTCTTCAAACTACACGAGGAGGTTGCAAAATTTAAACCCTAATGGTCGGCTATGGGTTCGGCGTTCACTGGTCTTCACTCGATTGGAGAAGGAAAGAAACTCGCAGCCAGATCTTGATCATATTGAAATCTACGGTTGGGATGAGCTAGGGTATAAAATTAAAATAGGATTTGTAAATTTTATTATAAAATAATTCGTGTAAACTTTAAAAATGCATATCTTTTTCATACGAGGTCCGTTTTGGACGAAACGAATTGCGTTAGCTTCGTTTTGTCGAGCACTACGCAATGGAGCCGGTTTGGAGTCGATTGGAATCAGTGACAATTTCGGGTAAAATTAAACATCCGTTTAATTTTATTCGAAATAAAACGCTGGAACAGAATTAAAATCAAGGTGAGAACTTCTCACTCAATCGAATCGGTTTCGGTTTAAAATTTAAATAGTTAGATTTAAAATTTGTTTGAATATATGTTGAATGATGATTGCAGTTATTGATTGCTGTTTGATTGTGATATGAGATATAATAGGATATATCTGTATATAGCAATATATATATATATATATATATATATATATATATATATATATATATTGGCATATGTATATATTGGAATTGATTTCCCGCATTGTATAGCGGATGAGACCCTATTGCGCCGCCTATTAAGCGGATAATATTTTATAAATCCCATATACCGCGATAATTCCGTACTGGAGCGGGATTGGTATTGTGCTAATGTTTGTGGATGCAGAGAAACAGGTTGGAGGGATCCAACTGGATTTCTCAACTGTATTGATTTATTTACAGGTATTGTGATATTTGTTGATTATCATATCGATGTATGATATTTGGATGTCGTGATTGACTATTTGGTGTTGTTGCATCATCAGATCCATTTTTGAAGTTTTAAAATAATGATTTTGGTTTTTAAAAGAATTTTTAAAGTGATTTTTGAAAGTATACGTTTTATTAAATTTTGAATTGTTAAAATAAATAAACATTTTAATTTTATGGTTATAAAAGTTATATTTTTGGGAAAATAATACTTAAGTGTAATTTTGGAGTTATATAAGTTTTAAATAACGTTTTGTAAATTGATAAAGAGATTGGTTTATTTAAATTGAGATTTTTGAATTATTATAAACGGTTTATATAAAAGATTTATATTTAGTAAGTTAAAGATATTGGAATTATAAAACGAGCTTTTATAAGTGTTAAAATAAAGTTGTACTTAGTTTTATAAGTAAATAAGAATTTTAGATTTATAAACAAATGATGATATAAAAGAATGGATTTGTGAATAAATGGATTATAAGTAATTTACTTATAAGTTTGATTCGGCATATAAACGAAATACAAATTGGATTTATAAAGGAGATTTATAAATCGAAGCTTATAAATAGAAATGGAATTTATAGACATTGTTTATAAATTCGAAATCAATGGAATTTGATAAATTGAAAGTTGAAATTGGTTGAGGAAGTATATTCACGATTTTGGACAGTGAATATATTATTAATTGAAATTGGATATGCTAGGGAAAATGAATATTATAAATGAAGTTAATCGTTTTAACGATTTTTTAAAATGTATTATGAATCGAATACATAGATTTCAACATTTATTGTTGAAATAGACGTTTTCGAGAAATAGAAGGAAATGATGGACTATAACACTGTTGTTATAGTAAATGATTTCCGAAAGGAAATGTTTTCGTATAGTATTGGGATTTATATATCTATCTAAATTTTGAATCCCTATAATAGTGATTTTGAGTCGTCGTAACGATGTTTTACGCCACATTTGTTTTGACCCAAATAAATGTGTTAAGTGAATGTTTTCCTTAAAGAATGAAATATATACTTAATTTCGATATTAAGTATATTGAATATTTCTAAGTATTGAAAATAAATAGATTTGTGAATTACTTATTAATAAATAAGTATGGCAATGTTTTTCCAATGTGAAATGAAACGTTTTGAGAATTTATCTTTTTGAAGATAAATTGAAAATGAATAATTGAAATCATATATTCATAAATATTTTGGAATGTAAATTCACTATGGAATTTATAAATGGAAAGGGGAATTTGATTAAAAATAAACATTGATTTATTTTTGAACTGTGGGAATAAATTTACGGATTTGGAACGTAAAAGTAAAGTAAATCAGTAAGGATGTATTTAATTGGTTTAAATGAACCATGTTGAAATGAAAGTACTTCGCATAAGGAAAATGATTGAAATTTGTTTTCAAAAGTGGTAAAGGTGAAAAGTGATTTGAAAATTGTTTCCAAATGATTGAAGTGTGGAAATTATATATGTAGTAAAGATATTTTGGAAAATAAATAATTTGGGAAATTATTTGGAATCTGGTGATGTTGAACATGCCTATTGATAGTTAAATAACCGACTATCAATATTTACCTTTAAATAGGTATTTGTTGTGATTGTTTGAATTTGAATGCCACACTTATTTTTGAATAAGCGCGCACTATTCGGGTTAGCCGGGAAAGGACCTTGGGGTCGTATAACCCATTCCGAATATGTGATACGTCGTAATGGATTGCATTCGATGACCGGTGTTGAAGACCGGATATTTTTGAAAACGGAAGGATTACCGTTGAGTTACTCTGCATCGGCTGATCTCCGATATAGAGGTTTTATCACCCTTAGTGACGGGAAGTCCAGACGTGATTAGAAATTATCTGGAATGCAAGGACTTCTTTGTAAGTGCCTTCGGTTCTGTTCGAGCCCGGAACAGACTTGTATGGATTGTATGTCTGACATTACAAGTTGAGATATAAAGCTGATTTCTTTCAAATATATTTCTGTTGGTGGCGGAGAATTTATTCTCTTAGCTTAACACCCTTCTCTGAGACATACGAGCTTAGAGGTTATATAGTTGAAGGTTATTAGTGACATACTCCCAATTTGGTAGTGTGGCATGCTGAGTGTTGCTGTGAAATGATCATTGTTTGATCATTTGTGATATGATCATTTGTTTGATCATTTATCTTGGTGATCATTTCTATGATCATTTGTAGACCCAAAGCACAGCTTTTGTATAAAGCGTGGCTTTGTGGACGAGACTTTGTCGGACCTCACACCCTGGAAATGGTCAAAACAGGAAAGATGCAGCAAGGTTATTAGGGGGTAGCGCCCCTTTAGTGTATGTCATTCCTTCTGGATAGAGGTGGTATCATGGTATGGAGCGCAGATACTTAACCTATGTTGTTGCTGCAAATTTTGTGGTTGTTGGAAATCGAGGATCCTCGGATAGATCGGTTACAATCGGGGGATGACATATTCGTGTCAGTAGTTACCCAGTTAGGGGTAACCCGATCTTGTGTTGGCAGAGATCCGGTTTGGTTCTCGGGTCGTCTTTCCAGAGGCGTACCCATGTGGCAATGGGAAGTTCCTTGGCCTGACCATTTGTTGGAAATCCAAAGAAATAATACGATCTTGTACGGTTTTAGTTGTAGAACCTATCATTCACTTATGGTGGCTCCCCACTGTTTGGATGGTAGCTATAGTAGGCATAAGTGCGAAATGCCTATGCTGGCTAAGATTTATATCTTTACTTTCGAAATGATTTTTCCTACACTATGCACTAGTAATAATATCAAATGTTTCTTTTTAATGCGTATCAAGCATCTTTGACTATCATAAGGAGAAATCTCCTCCGATTCTGCGTTTGCATTGTGTGTGTGTGCGGGAGGCCTTATGGTAGTCTCATTTTTAAAAAGCATTGCGAATTGACTTTAAAAATATCCCTCTATTAATTTTACTTTAAAAAAAAATAAACTTTTTTAGTTCTCACACCAGTCACATGACTGACTCGGAGTTTATTGTATTCCTTCCTAAACTCTGGGTGCCCACCAATTTTCACACGGGCAGTCAAGAGTAAGGTTTATCAGGATATTCTGGAATTCAGGAGTTGCTAGAGGCAAGCTAGATGGCATGGCGTATTACTAGTATATAGTATTTCTTTTCCGCTGTTTGATGTTGTTTGTTGTTGTACACTCTGATGATATGATGTAATGTGATGTGATGTAATGTAATAACCGATATAGTTCTTTCTTTAAAGATTATTCTTTTATCTATTATATGTTGTTCCGCTGCGATTGTGAGATTATGATATTGTTCTGTTATTTCTTTCTGTTCTGTTCTATCTTTTCTCTCTTCTTCTATCTTTTTCTTCTTCTTCAACCCTAACTATTCGGTTTTTCGGGAACGAAAATTCGCAATCGTTACACAAAGTGTAGGAAAACATTTCGAAAGTATAATATAAATCTTAGCCAGCATAGACATTCCGAACTATGCCTACTATAGCTACCATCTAAACAGTGGTGCGCCACCGTAAGTAAATGGCAGGTTTTACAACTAAAACCGTACAAGGTGCGTATTGTTTCTTTGGATTTCCAACTAATGGTCAGGCCAAGGAACTTCCCATTGCCACATGGGTACGCCTCTGAAAAGATGCCCCGGGAATCTAACCGGATCTTTGCCAACACAAGGCCGGGTTACCTCTGCAAAAGTAGGTAACTACTGACACGCGTATGTCATCCCCCAGTTGTAACAACCTTTATCCGAGGATCCTCAACCAACATCAATCACAAAGTCATATATATTTGCGACATTCACATAAGTATGTATCTGGGCTCCATACCATGATACCACTTTTATCCAGAAGGAAATGACATACACTAAGGGGCGCTACTCCCTAGAACCTTGCCGCAGCTTTCATGTTTTGACCATTACCGGGATGTGAGGTCCGACGAAGTCTCGTCCACAAAGCTACGCTTTATACAAAAGCAATGCTTTGATCAACAAATGATCAGCAGCACTTCGTATGCCACATTACCAAATTGGGAATATATCACTAGTAACCATCAACTACATAACCTCTGAGCTCGTACGTCTCAGAGAAGGGTGTTAAGCTAAGAGAATAAATTCTCCGCCACTAACAGAAATATATTCGATAGAAATCAGCTTTACATCTCAAATTGTAACGTCAGACACACATCCATACAAGTCCGTTCCGGGATCGAACGGAACCGAAGGCACTTCCAAAGAAGCCCTTGCAATCCGGGTATTCACTAATCACGACCGGAATTCCCATCACAAGGGTGATAAAATCTCTATATCGAAGATCAGCCGATGCAGAGACATTCGACGGTAATCCTTCCGTTTTCATAAATATTCGGTCTTCAACATCGGTCTTCAAATGCTATCCATTACGACATATCACTATTCAGAATGTGATTCATGACCCAAAGGTCCTTTCCTGGCTAAACCGAATAACGAGCGCTTATTTTGAAATAAGTGTAGCATTGGAATTCAAGCAAATCACAACAATTACCCATTTAAAGGTAAATATTGATAGTCAGTTATTTAACTATCAATTGATATGCACAACATTACCAAATCCCAAATAATTTCTCAAATTATTTATTTTCCAAAGATATCTTTACAAGATATAATTTCCCACATTTCAACCATTTGAAAAAAAATTCAAATCACTTTTCAATTTATCTTTACAACTTTTGAAAACAGATTTCAAATCATTTTCCTTACGCGGAAACACTTCCAATTATTTACTCATTTTCATTTCAAAATGGTTCATTTAAACCAATTAAATAAATCCTTGTCCATTTATTTCAAATTTACGTTCCAAATCAGTAAATTTATTTCCACACTTCAAAAATAAATCCATGTTTATTTTTTTAAACAAATTTCCCTTTCCCTTATAAATTCCATGGTGAATTTAAATTTCCAAACATTCACTGATATACGATTTTCAAATCGATTTCAAATATTCACTTTCAATTTATCTTTAAAAGATATAAATCTCAAAACATTTCACTTCATATTGGAAAACCTTTCCATACTTATTTAGTAATAAGTAATTCACAAATCTATTTATTTTCAATGCTTAGAAAATATTCAATATACTTAAAACACGATTAAGTATATATTTTATTCTTTAAGGAAAACATTCTCTTAAACACATTTATTTGAGTCAAAATGAATGTTGCGTAAAACATCGTTACGACAACCCAAAATCACTAGTATAGGAATTCGAAATTAAGATAGATATATAAATCCCAATACTATATAAAACATTTTCTTTCGAAAATCATTTACTATAACAACAGTGTTATAGTCCACCATTTTCTTATTTCTCAAAAACATCTATTTCAACAATGAATGTTGAAATCTATGGTTTCGATACTTAATACATTTTAAAACATCTTTAAATCATTTTAATTCTATTTAAAACATCACTTCCTCAAAACATTTCTTTAATATATTCTTCACTGTCCAAAATCGTGAATATACTTCGTTAACCAATTTCATTATTTCTACACATTTTATTTTGAAGGATTATCCACTGTCCAAAATCGTGGATAATCTCCTTTAATAATCTATAATAATTGACTTATCCAAAAAAATCGATTCCGGATTTATAAAACAATGTTTATAAATTCCATATATATATTTTATGAAAACTTCAACTTATAAAATCCCTTAATTAACAAATTCTATTTATATCTCATTAAATGCCAAAATCCAATTTATAAGTTAATTACTTATAAATCTTTTATTTTACAAAATCTATTCATTTTGTAACTTCACAATTTATAAATCTGTGAATTTCATTCACTTATGAAATCCATTTTCACTTCCTTTTAACACTTATAAAAAAATTCGTTTTAAAATTCCAATATTTTAATTTACAAATATCAATTTTATAAATCTTTTATATAAACCGTTTATAATAATTCAAAAATCTCAATTTAAACCACTTTACAAATTAATCAACTACTTATTTCAAAAATCACATTTCGGTTATATTTCACAAAAACCATAATTTTTATAACATAAAAATTATAACGCTTATTTATTTAAAATGAATCAGTTCCAAAATTCAATAAAACTTATACTTTCAAAAATCACGTGAAAATCCTTTTAAATTCGAAATCGTTACTTTAACATTTTTAAAATTCTAAAAATAGGCCTAATGCTGCAACAGCACCAAAAATCAATCACGGCATCCAAAACATCATATATCATATGATAACAGAATATATCACTATATCTGTAAATAAATCAATACTGTTGAGGGATCCAGTTGGATCCCTCCAACCTGTTTCCCTGCATCCACAGATGTTAGCACAATACCAATCCCGTTTCAAGACGGGATATCGCGGTACATGGGTTTATATTAAATATTATCCGCTATTATGCGGCGCAATAGGGTCTCATCCGCTATATAATGTGGGAAATCAACTCCAAGTACAATATAATACCAATTCCACTTTAACGTGAAATATCGCGGTATATGTGTTTAATAAATAACCTCCGCTTAATATGCGGCGTATAGGGTGTATTTTCAAAACAATAGATAATAATTTATCATCCAAACATACAATCAACATAGTCAAGCAATTTTAAACTTAACTACTTAAAATTTAAATCGAAACAGTTCGATTGAGTGAGAAGTTCCCACCTTGAGTTTCCGATAACAGTTGTAGCGTTTTATTTCGAATAAAATTAAACACGCGTTCAATTTTACCCAAAAATTTCACTAGCTCCAAATGACTCCAAACCAGCTCCATTGCATAGTGCTCGACAAAACGATTCTAACGCAAGTCGTTTCGTGCATTTCCGACCTCGTATGACAAAGTTATGTTATTACAAAGTTTATACGTATTTTATAAAACAAATTTTACAATTCCTTTTATTATATTTTAAACCTTCAATCACGGCCGTTGATTTTGCTTGATGAGAATCTGGCCGTGCCCTTTCTCTTCTCCCCCTACGTGAAAATCACGTTCAACCAAACCCATGGCCGCCCTTGAAACCCTAATGCTCGCGACCCCATCCTTTTCTTCCACGACGATCAAATACCATCACCTTGTAGCCCTCACGCAAAGGCACTATCGGCCACAATCTTGTGCAGCTCGGTCGAGTTTTTCCATGGTAAAATGTGTACGAACGTGGCACCTTTGAGCAAGGATTGCCGTTGACTCGCCTCGTTTTAAACGATCTCCACCGTTGGATATCTAGATCTTGGAGTGCTCTTTCATTTTGTAGTTGGAGATTTCTTGTAAAAGTTGATGGATGGGAAGAACAAGAGGGAAGAAGGGAAGAAGATGCCGGTCATTGAAATTAGAACTGGCGGCCACAAATCCTAGCTGTGTTTTAATGAAAATATGAAAACTTTGAGGCCTTTTACAGAAAATTCTCAAGATACTATTCATCCGAAATTTTCCGAACTCCAAACGAAGCGTACCGACTGACTTTTCTAGGGTTTACCCCACATTCCGGACAAAACGGAACGTATTTCGGAGGCTTATTTGGTCGTATGTGCGAGTTACGAAAATAAACGATCAAATTTAAATTAAATCGATTAAACTAATTTCTATGCGTTTTGGCTTGTCCTAGACAAACCGTAAATCCGATTGACATGAAATTTGAAACCATAGAATAATTTAACATTACGATCCGATGAAACTGATTTCGTCGAAATCGGAGACTGTTTGAAAAATGGCTATATTTACTCGTCAATTAAATATTAAAATATTCAATTTTCACAAATTAACTTTAAATTCAATTTTAAAAGTTCTATAACATCATTCTAACTCCAATATGATTTAATACAACTTTGTAGATCATTTTTAATCAAATTAAACCCAATTTTCAATTATTTCTGTAATTTCAAATATTAAATTATCGATTTAATTATCCAATTAAATCTAGATATTCGAAATTAAATTTATTCGACTTACAAATTCTACTTGTTAATATTTAAAATCAATTAAATATATGAATTTCAAATGACAGAAATTCTGGGTCGTTACAGCAGAGTCCAAAAAATGACAGCTATTGTCGTTGTAAACATACGAAGCGATGTTGGTGTGAGGAGTTTGTTGAATGATCTTTCATACATCAAATATAATGAGCCCACCGACTCTGATCACGCATTTCAGCATTGCCTGTATTGGGTATGTATGTAGATCAAATTGTGAGACCAATACTGTTTGTTTGTTTATACAAAATGAGAGTTGTAACAAAGATTATATTTTGTTGATAATGACTCAGATTCTCTAAAACTCAGAAAATGTCTTTAATTAATAACATGACTCGGATTCTATGAAAGTCAGAAATGATATTTTGTTACTGATATTCATCATTTTGATTTTCTTTAAAATAAAGGGTGCAAACTAACTCACGGTATCAGTTTTAGAACATGCTGATATCTTAGAACTGCACTAAATTAAGTTATATTTATGTAGAGTACTGCTCAATATCAAACTTGGAAAAGTGAGGTTTAGGTCGCCTCTTATTCATAATTTTTCAGCCAATGCTGTAAGCAAAAAATTGAAGAAACATTATATTTTAAAAATATCAAGCATAAAATAGGTAAAATCAAAAGTTTGTTGTCAACAGTACCTAAAGTTCCTAACTTGGCTATTGTTCTTAAGTTATTGTTCAAAGAATCGTTAGTCGTAACAATACCTCTATCACTCAAAGTGAAACCTTATTCTCCTCGTCTAGGTTGATATAAACATTTAACATAAAAAAATAGCCAGGTAAGACACTATGCAAAATAAATTAAATTACCATACAATAACTTTGATGTACAAAACCCGAACCTAAAGCTTTAGTGCGACGCCCCACCTCTATACCCACGCTAGCCAAGAACACTACGGTGTAATGTTGTCAACTAGCACGGAGAATAAGGCTGTTGAGGAGCGGCCATCCGTAGTTAGGCCTTACACTAGTATTGGTTATCTCGATAGGAGTGGTATATATATATATATATATATATATATATATATATATATATATCTTTCATTTTTCATCTCTGATTTATCTACTCCCTTCGACATACCCCAATTCTAGTATAAAACGAACTACGATGGTTCATAATAGTTTAGGACAGTAAATATAATAATAACACAGATAATATAGATGCGGAACACAGATAAAACGGAAAGTCTCATATATACAATAACTGATGTCAGTTACAATACATGTGATACAATACATATGATACAACTACAATTGTCGACTCAGGAAGTTACATACACAAGTACATTATCGTATACAATATACAAGAATACATAACATCCTACACTATGACAACGAATACTCCAAAAGTGTGAAAAAACTTCATAGCTCTAACAGCAACCCAAAGTAAGATATCTACAACCTGTAAATACTCGGTCTGACCCGAGTATTAGATTCAAAAGAAAATAATACACGGGTCAGTCTAATTCAAACTCAGTTATTAGTGCACCGAAGCGATAATAATTAAGTAACAAATAGACGACAATCACAAGAAATCTCGTCTATCCGGTCCTTAAATAAAGAAATCGGATAACGATAAATATAACACGTAACAGTGTTAAACAACAAATCAGCAAATTAAACCAAACCAGAATACAATTCAGAATATTGAATTGAATAAACAAAACAGTTCAAACCATTGAAATATCAATTAAAATATTAATTCGAGTAGGGCTGCAGTACACGACGCGTGCACTGCCTCGCCACTACAGCATATGGAATATGCTAAAGATTAATAAATCAAAACAAAATAGAATATCATAAAAAAACCATACCGTGTGGCTGCAGTTCACGCTTGGGTGCATCGCCTTGCCACTACAGTGATGATGTACCAAAAGCTCAGTGGTACCGTGTGGCTGCAGTACACGCTTGCGTGCACTGCCTTGCCACTACAGTGATGATGTACCCAAAAGCTCAACGAACCAAAATCAATGAAGATTCAAATATCAATGCCACGACCTCGGTGGTCAAAGAAGACAGACATGGACAATGTGCACGTATGTGCACAATGAAAGTTCACAAACGCACACAAGGTCAAACCCGAATACCGGATTCAACTCAAGTGCATGTATCATAAACCAATTATACAACTGCACAAGTGCAGGCTAAAGGAATGACTCATGCACAAAGAAGGTAAAAGAGTGTGCACACACTTGATGAAGTCAATGCCAACAGTAAATGGCAGCAACTCAATCAATATGATATGCAATGCACAACATACATGAGGTTCAAGTTCAAAAATAACAGTGGTGTAGTAAACCACATGAAACCAAACAAACATACATAAACCACTACACAAGAACAATGTACATAGGAGTGCAAGCACAATTAAAACCAGAGATACTGCAAGCACATGAGATTCAAATTGTAAACAAAATGAAATTCAAGGCCAATACTAAAACTATAACACAGACATACATATCTGCATATTCAAGTGGTACGAGACCTGCAACTGTGAAATCGGCCGATACAACAAATGTAAGACAAACTGCACCAAAGAGCAATGGCTAATACAAGTGACAATACTAGTTGGACAAAGTATATTGGTATCAGAAAATATATGCAGTGTATAAAAAGTCGAGGCCGCAAGTAATCAAAGCTGAAGCACAGTGAATAAGAATCACAACATACATATATACACACATACAAATCTGTACGTATATATATACGGTGACTAAATGGACGAACTCAGCAACAAACTAATATGCCAAGCCCATAAAAGTCAAAACCAAAACAAGCTTCAGAAATTCAGACAAAATAACATGCTCCCGTGAACTGGTTCATATTAAACCAGATCCCACCAGTCAACAAATGCAAATATACACGTGAACATAGGAGCAACACGCAGTTATATCAAAATAGAACAATACATGCCTCAGCAGCAACATGACTCAGTGCATAAGCACTATGCAGAGTTCGAGGCTACCAAGATGAACGGTTTGTCTCAACGTAAATTGACACAGAGGTGGCAGCATGGAGCTACAGGCCAACAAAACACCAAAACAAATGTACACGAAATACATATATGTACTACTCGAATAAACAAGTAGACAGAGCATAGACAAGTGACAATGAACAAGTCAGGGTCAAAGCACTAATGCATATGGACCCGAAGACCAATTGAGGAATCTACTATAAGTGGCACTGCCTCACAATTAAAAAGAGCAACATCGTGGCCACCGTGAACACAGTCAAGGAAGCAAGTTTAACCATGAAGGTCGAAATCAAACAGAAAACAGGTCGTGATGGATACAAAACTCAGTTTAAGGCCATGTAATCATGAACTAACAAATCCAGATAAATCAAGCCAAAAAAACATGCCGTTCAAAATCAAGTCAGAGACTTGAAAATCAAGAAATCAACGCAAGTCAAAACATCGAAGCCGAGGCCAACAAATCATACCAAATTAACAAAGTCAGATAAAACATCAACATCGTAACAACATCAAGTATGCTAAGTCCAAATGCAACAGTTCGAACAATACCAAAGTCAAAGAGAAAGTCACGGAATCAAAATGTCAACAGCAGTATCATCGGAGCTCAAGCCGAGATATAGGCAAAAACAATACCGTGCCAATCAAGCAATCCAGTACATACACATATGAATTAGTCACAGAAAAATTACGAGTATCTAAGTAAAATCGAGTGGAATTAGATGTGAGTGAGGGTTCACTCACCTTTGATTTGACGAGCAGAACCCAAATCGAAGCCGAAAGCATCTCGAAGACGAGCGCAGCCAAGTGCAAACGAAACCCTAATTTGTGATAAAGAGGGACGAGCCGCCATTTATTTTGAAGCCCTAGCTTCGAAAGGGGGAAGAACGAGAGAGGCCGCCATTATCGTTCGCTTGTTATATTTGCGATGCGAAAATAAATGGAGGAGGAACGAACGAAATCGAGAGCGGCCATTAATTTTCGTTCGTTTGTTTTTAGGGTTGAGAATGAAAAGGTTAAAGAGGAAGGAATGGTTTATTTGCTTTTGCAAATTTTCACGATCCAAGCAAATGAAAATGTGGGATGAGAATTCAAAGCCCAAAAATCCTTTTAACCATTTATAAAAGAATTTTAACACAATTTAAAAACTTCAATTGGCAATTTGCAAGAATATTTATTGTTTAAATGTCGATTATTAATTGATGCGAAATACCGGGTTGTTATAGACTCCCCTCCTTAAAGAAATTGCGTCCTCGCAATCATAAGGAATAAATGGACAAAAGGTAACAACCATAAGAGCATATCATCACAAGATGAAGAAAATTCAAAATAGGAAGTTCACCATAAAGTGCATGAAAGAGTAAACTTGAACGTGTTTGCTCGATGAATTCTCTGGATTCCTAAGTGTAATCCTTAGGATTTGAGAACCATTGAACTTCCGTAAGAAAAACATCTTTATTTCGAAGGTGCTACACCCCCGAAGCAATGATGTGAATAGAAGGTTGCTCAAGAATAAAAATCGGAAATCTCTAAGGCATTTCCGTAACTGGAAGACATGGAAAACGTCATGAATAGCAAAAAATTAAGCCGGTACACCAGCGTAGTACAATATAAACACCAAAGAAATCTTTTAATTTCATAAAAGAAATTCACAAATTCTCTACAAAATTTAATTATCAAATAGATAATCAGAATACAGAAATCACAAAACAGCAATATCTAATTATCGATACGATAATTAGAAGACAGCAAAATCTAATTATCAACAAAGATAATTTAGAAAACAAAAATCACAAGTCGCAATATTGCAAATATCTAATTACCAAAAACGATAATTAGAAATCTCAAATCAACAAATATCCAATTATCGAATACGATAATCGGAAACGTCAAATATTTAAGTATCAAAAACGATAATCAAATCTTAAATCACAAATATTTAATTATTACAAATGCTAATCAAATCTCAATTATCTAATTATCACAAGCGATAATCAGAAACAACAAATATCTGATTATCAAAAACGATAATCAGAAATCACAAATATCCGATTATCAAAAACGATAATCAGAAATCACAAATATTCAAATAACAAGTCCGGAATTAACCGAAATAGCAAACACACATGTTCCATAACCACGAGTTTTACTAAATCATTTAATTCACTTCATCGTTTTCATGAAAGTGCATAAATTGTGTATTTCAAAAATAACATTTCACATTCTCAAACGGACAAGTCCGGAATTAAGCGAATCAGTAAAAGAAAGGGGTCATAGTCCTCGATTTTGCTGGAACGTTTAAGTCACTTTCTCATTCTTTTGAAAGTGCAAACTGTACAAATTCTGAAAAAAAATTCGTTCATTTTATAAAAGTAATAATTTGCATTCTCAAACGAACAAGTCCGGAATTAAGCGAATCGGTAAAAGAAAGGGTTCACAGTCCTCGATTTTGCTGAATCGTTTAAATCGCTTCCTCATTCTTTTGAAAGCGCAAACTATAAAAATTCTGAAAACAATTTTATTTTTAAAACGATTTGCAAATCCGTGATAAAAACAGCAACATTAGTGATAATTTCGACAAGGAAATTGCACTTCTCAAAACACCGTAGAAACGGATCTCAAAATCAGCATCGTGGGATAACCGCTTGAAAATCCATTTTAAAATTGACGGTTACTGAAGTCAAAGCGACAGTAATTTTTATACGTCAAAATTTCATCAAAATAATTGGCATTAAAACATAATACCAATAAATTTTCATTCATCAAAAATGTCACAAGAATCTTCTCAAAGATAGAAAGGGGTATCATACCCTAAACTTGTATTCATAACAATTCAATGACACACGAATTCACCAATGCACAAAAATTGATAAAACTTATCAATAGAAATCACAAAAATTGGTGAAGCACAAATTCTAGAAATCATCACAAGAAATCCAGAAAACACAAATTCTAGAAATCTACACAAGAAATCCAGAAAACACAAAGAGGGGGGAAAGCCTATCACAAAACGGGAGTATGAACACTCACCACACCGGTATCACAAAACGAGACGCTATCCCATGGTGGCTAACCATTAAATTTTGACACACGAATGATCCGAAAACCGTGGGGAGCTACCCCATATGGGTGAGTCGGAATCACCCAGATGAGGTCTAGGCTAACCAAAAAGCAAAAAGGTATGTGTGAGTGGAATCACACAAATGGTGTCTAGCCTAACCTCGCAACAAAAAGGTATGTGTGAGTGGAATCACACAAATGGTGTCTAGGCTAACCAAAAAGCAAAAAGGTATGTGTGAGTGGAATCACACAAATGGTGTCTAGCCTAACCTCGTAACAAAAAGGTATGTGTGAGTGGAATCACACAAATGATGTCTAGGCTAACCAAAAAGCAAAAAGGTATGTGTGAGTGGGATCACATAAATAGTGTCTAGCCTAACCTCGCAACAAAAAGGTATGTGTGAGTGGAATCACACAAACGGTGTCTAGGCTAACCAAAAAGCGAAAAGGTATGTGTGAGTGGAATCACACAAATGGTGTCTAGCCTAACCAGGAAGCAAACAAAGAGACATCACACAATTGCTAGTCTAAATCATAAAATGATCGTCATGATCAACGAGAAGTGTCAATTACACTAAGCTATTAAATGTAAAAGTTTAGCTTCATGTCCCATAACCACTTGCTTAACTCAAATATTTACGAACAAACTGTAGATCTTCATTAGAAAATTGTCACAAAAGATTCAATCGAATAAGTCCAAGAATTAACCGACGAAGTAAACGCAAGCGTTTCATACCACTCGTTTTACTAAGTCGTTTAATTAGATTTCTCATACGAGTGAGGTAAAGGTTTGTATATACTAGTAGATTGAAAAACGGTTTAGGAAAAGAGCTTTGTAGTAAAATAGTTTTGAAATCATTTGGAGAAAAGGGTTTTGATATTTACTACTAGTATAGAAAACCTTTATATTTTTAAAGTGACAAATCACTGATTGTAGGAACAATCAATCACAAGAATTCACATACAAAGATGTGAATAGAATCCAAAGAAATCGATACCGAATCCATCAAAAAGTATGTTCACAAAAATCTCGAAGAAAATGTCATCAAAGTTGCTAATAAATGATAGCAACAAATCGGGGAATTAACAAGAATCGATTAAATTTGGAAACCAAATCAATTCACTAAAATTCACATTCGAAGACGTGAATGAAATCCAAAGAATTCGATTCCAAATCCATCAAAGTAGAAATACCCAAAAATTCCAGAAATAGAAGTTATCAAAGTCGACAAAGGAGATAACAACTAATCGGAAAAGAAGAATCGATTAACAATTGGAAAAACAAAGCAGAACGAGCATAAATGCATAAATGACCTCAACAAAAATAAAAATCAAGTCAATGTCGAGTACAAAACGAATTCAACATCATCGTCAAAGAATTCAACGGCAAACTAAGTCAGAGTCTTGGAAATCAAGAAATTAGCAATTTCTCAAAAACAAAGTCCAGAGATCAAAATAGCTTTAATTGGCCAAATTCGAACAAAATCAACATCGGCTAAATCAATTCAAAGCCGAAAACACAAGAACAAAATCCTCATCATCAAAAACCCAACTTGAGTTCGCAAAGCAAACGGAGGCAGGAGCCAAAATACTTTCACGAAATCAAAATCAAATGCACATGAATAAGCGTTAGGAATTCATACCTAACAATCAAAGATAATCATATACAAAGATGAGAGATAAAACATCGAAAATAGTTGTAACACATGTTTCATCTAGGTTATGTTTTATATTATGTCCATAAACCTCAGGCTCTGATACCAAGCTGTGACGCCCCACCTCTATACCAACGCTAGCCAAGAACACTACAGTGTAATGTTGTCAACTAGCGCGGAGAATAAGGCTGTTGAGGAGCGGCCATCCGTAGTTAGGCCTTACACTAGTATTGGTTAGCTCGATAGGAGTGGTATATATATATTCTTTCATTTTTCATCTCTGATTTATCTACTCCCATCGACATACCCCAATTCCAGTATAAAACGAACTACGATGGTTCAAATAGTTTAGGACAGTAAATATAATAATAACATAGATAATATAGATGCGGAACATAGATAAAACGGAAAGTCTCATATATACAATAACTGATGTCAGTTACAATACATGTGATACAATACATATGATACTTGTGCACTAATAACACAAGTACATTATCGTATAGAATATACAAGAATACATAACATCCTACACTATGACAACGAATACTCCAAAAGTGTGAAAAAACTTCATAGCTCTAACAGCAACCCAAAGTACGATATCTACAACCTGTAAATACTCGGTCTGACCCGAGTATTAGATTCAAAAGAAAATAATATACGGGTCAGTCTAATTCAAACTCAGTTATTAGTGCACCGAAGCGATAATAATTAAGTAACAAATAGACGACAGTCACAAGAAATCTCGGCTATCCGGTCCTTAAATAAAGAAATCGGATAACAATAAATATAACACGTAACAGTGTTAAACAAAAAATCAGCAAATTAAACCAAATCAGAATACAATTCAAAATATTGAATTGAATAAACAAAACAGTTCAAACCATTGAAATATCAATTAAAATATTAATTCGAGTAGGGCTGCAGTACACGCACGCGTGCACTGCCTCGCCACTACAGCATATGGAATATGCTAAAGATCAATAAATCAAAACAAAATAGAATATCATAAAAAAACCATACCGTGTGGCTGCAGTTCACGCTTGCGTGCACCGCCTTGCCACTACAGTGATGATGTACCCAAAAGCTCAGTGGTACCGTGTGGCTGCAGTACACGCTTGCGTGCACTGCCTTGCCACTACAGTGATGATGTACCCAAAAGCTCAACGAACCAAAATCAATGAAGATTCAAATATCAATGCCACGACCTCGGTGGTCAAAGTAGACAGACATGGACAATGTGCACGTATGTGCACAATGAAAGTTCACAAACGCACACAAGGTCAAACCCGAATACCGGATTCAACTCAAGTGCATGTATCATAAACCAATTATACAACTGCACAAGTGCAGGCTAAAGGAATGACTCGTGCACAAAGAAGGTAAAAGAGTGTGCACACACATGATGAAGTCAATGCCAACAGTAAATGGCAGCAACTCAATCAATATGATATGCAATGCACAACATACATGAGGTTCAAGTTCAAAACTAACAGTGGTGTAGTAAACCACATGAAACCAAACAAACATACATAAACCACTACACAAGAACAATGTACATAGGAGTGCAAGCACAATTAAAACCAGAGATACTGTAAGCACATGAGATTCAAATTGAAAACAAAATGAAATTCAAGGCCAATACTAAAGCTATAACACAGACATACATATCTGCATACTCAAGTGGTACGAGACCTGCAACTGTGAAACCGGCCAATACAACAAATGTAAGACAAACTGCACCAAAGAGCAATGGCTAATACAAGTGACAATACTAGTTGGACCAAGTATATTGGTATCAGAAAATATATGCAGTGTATAAAAAGTCGAGGCCGCAAGTAATCAAAGCTGAAGCGCAGTGAATAAGAATCACAACATACATATATACGCACATACAAATCTGTACGTATATATATTGAATGTGACTAAATGGACGAACTCAGCAACAAACTAATATGCCAAGCCCATAAAAGTCAAAACCAAAACAAGCTTCAGAAATTCAGAACAAAATAACATGCTCTCGTAAACAGGTTCATATTGAATGTAAACAGGTTCATACTTAGTGTAATTAATTTAAGTAATGATTGATTAAGTCTTTTGGAAAGTAATTAAGTGATGTAATTAATTAAGGGAATTAATTACTAATGAGGTAAATCAAATGTAATTAATAAATATAATTAATTATTAAATGTAATTAATTTAGAAGTAATTAAGAAAGTAATTAAGGTTAGTTAATTACTAAAAGTGATTAATAATTTGTTTTAATTAAGGTTAATTACTTAATGTAATTAATTTAAATAAAGTAATTAATTTAAAATAAAATTAAGGATCATTAATTAATATAATTAATGATGTAATTAAGAATTAATTAATTAAGATTGATTAATCAATGATAAGTGATTAAGGAAGTAACTAATTAATGTAATTAATTAAGGATTAATGTAATTAATCATAATTAATTAATTAATGAAGTAATTGAAGGTTAATTACTGTATTTGATTAAGAATAATTAATTTGTAAAATTAATTAAGGATAATTAATTGAATGTAATTAAGGGATAATTAATCAAGAGTGATTAATTAAGGTGATTAATTGAGTATAATTATTTAATTGATAGTAATCAATTAATGGTTAAGTAAGCAAGATTTAAAATGAGGAAGTAATTAATTTAATTCATTTTAAATTAATTAAAGATAAGTAATTAATTTAATTCACTTTAAATTAATTAGAGATAGAAGTAATTAATTTAATTCATTTTAAATTAATTATAAATGGTGTGATTATAGATCCTTGCTTATGAATGGATGATTTGGTTTGACTTGAATGGTTTGAATCTCAGACATGAGATAAATAGTGTTGTGTGATATGGATGCATTGGTTGCATCGTGATGTTATAAATTATCTATAGATGATGGTAATATAGATTGTCAACTTGTGATGATTACTTGTTTATGATAATATTGTTGATTATCTATTATGATGATGTGAAGTATCTATCTGTGTGTATATAGATAGTTTAAGTTGAATTGTTTTAAACATAAAACAACTTGGACCTAAAAGACACGCTTTGGATTTCGATGAGACCGGGATCGGGTTTCCATATTTGGAATCCGAAAACCACATCAATTCCAATTAACGTTAGTCGTGAATCTAAGTGGAGCAAGTGAAGACTCGAGGTTTAAGGGCTATACGTCAGTATAACTCTATGGGTGATTCCGTAATGAGTTTGACGGAATAGTGCTTATAGATTCGAGATGGTGAATCAGAGTGCAAGGGCTATGGTCGTTGACTCTGAGGGTGATTCCAATAATGAGTGCAACGAGATAGTGCCTTCGGTTTCGTTCGAACCCGGAACGAACTTGTATGGATTGAATGCTTTCAGCACATCGTCAGGCGGACGATGAGCATTCTAAGATAAAGGTGTTCTATAAAGGTAATCGTAACCTCAAGCCTCATCAACCGGGAATGGCTAAAACAGGGGAGGTGCAGCAAGGCTTCGTGGGTAGCTCCCACTGGAGAGCGAGATTTTCCCCTGTCTAGAAGTCCCTTTATATTCGGCTGTGTGGGGCGGTTGAATCGCGACAACTGCCGGGGTTGTCTTGTTCGGAACTGTTCAGTAAGGAATGGGTCCGGCCTTGTATTGCAGGGGATGAAGGGAGTAATCCTCGGTACGGTGATCTAGGCCACGTACTGTGACGGGCGGTACCCCAGTAGCCCTGCCACGGTATGGAATCCAAAATCCAATAAGTGCCAACGGTTTTGATTGTATTACCCACTTTTGTGGCTAGTAGCTGGAATTTAATGAATGTAACAATTTCGGCTATTTCATATTTATTTAAAAACCCTAGACACTATTATAATATCATCGGATTTCCCATCAAATGTTTTGGTTAGCGTAAGGTAAAAACTTTTCCATGTTTATGTATGGGAAGTCTTACGTGATACCTTTCTTTTAAAAGGTTTTTCAAAGTTAAGCAACTTTAACCTGTTACTCACACCAGACCCATGCCTGACCCGGAATATATTTTTGTTTTTTATAAACTCTTGGGTACTCAAATTTTTTACGAGTAGCCAAGGGATTCAGGTTAGGATTCGGGTTAGCTTTGACGAGTATTGGAGGAGCAATGGAGCAGGAGGCTTCTGCGTTAGATATTAGTATTCCGCTGTGTGTTCTGTGTTGTCTCTGAGATTGTATTATGTTGTAAATACTAGACAGGTGTTTATAACTGTCTAGTATGTGTGGTATATCTGTGTATTCTGATAGTGGTTGTAAACTATGTAAATATTTTATGTTATTAAGATAATTTATTCGTTCCGCTGTTTAGATTCTGATGTGTTGTTTCCTTCTTCTTCTCTTTCTTTCTATTCTCTATCCCTTTCTTTCTTATTAGCGATGCGATTTCCAGGAGATAGGAAGTTGGGTCGTGACAGTGGTATCAGAGCATTAGGTTGAGTGAATACCTAGGCTCTGAATTGGTGTCTACCTTGAGAGAGCGTATTTGCAATTTTAATATTAATATATATATATATATATATATATATATATATATATATATTATTTCTACCTATCTATTAGGTTACCCGTTCAGGGTTCCCAATATAAGATATAAAGGTAGATAAGGTAGTGGTGTATGTAACACGATTACTACCATTGGTTGGAGTTTGAATGTTTGAGGTTGGAAGTGTATTTGTCGAGACTGTAGACCTAATATCGTCTCGAGTGGATTGTGCAGCAGTGTAGAGATTTCTTTGATCTCTGAAGGTAACCTGTAGAGATTTGGGGTCATCTTTGAAGATGGATGAGTAGAGTTTGGATCTGTTGGTTGGCAGGAGTGTGTGATGGTATTTTGGTACCTCAGGTAGTAGTAACTGCATGATGGGATGCAGTGAATATGGATGTCTCCGAAGTTATTTTCTTTGAAACGAGTTTTGGGAGGCGTGTCTGATTCGGTGTTCTGGCTGAGTTCAGCAGGATATGGTGATTGGTTTTGAGGCCTGAGTCTCTCAAAGAACTTTGGATCAGGAAGTCTTTGGCATTGGTGTCAGCAGTGCAGCTCGGAGTGTCTGTGTTGACAGGAGTTTTCTGGCTGAGTAGATTCTGAAGGTGGAGTTCAGAAGCAGCAGAGTGGACCCAATACTTTATCGGATTGGCTAATTAAGAGTAAGCTGTTCTGTTTGGTAAAGAGAGATCAGTTTTCTTTGGAAATTGGTCTGTGTTGATCGCAAAAGTGACTTGCGATAGTTAGAATGTTCTTTTGAGGTATTGAAGAATTTTTGGTTTTCTTCTAAGAAGACAGAGGTTTTTCTGCATCTGAAGATTGAGTTTCCTTACCGTCTGGATTCCAAGAGTGCTACCGGTGGATCAGCTAGTAGAAGGAGGATTTCTCGAGATAGGTTTGGTGAGGCAGCTCAGGATTGGTGAAACTTCTAAATTTTCTTGGATATGTTGAGCCATATTTCTGGGAAGTGATGTCCAGTTTGTGCTCATATTTTTCATTAGCAGTGTTTTCTATGCCAGATCAGAGTTGTGCAGCGGAAGCCGTTTGGGAATGCTTCTGTTTTGTCTTTACTGGATAGAAGAAGTAAGTTGTTCTTCTAATGGTTGAGGAGTAGAGTTGGTGATCTTAGTCTTGGTTGATCTTGAGGAGATCATTGTGTTGGGTTGGATTGGTATTTGGATATCAAGAATTGAATTGCCAGTTGGGATAACTGGGATTCGATGAGATTCACGTATCTCTGAGGGAGTACGTGTATGAGTTATCTTTAGAAGTGGAACCAGCTGTTCAGGAAGGTTTGGTTGTTGAGTCAGACTCGTCTGTAGTCTGATATCCTGTTTAGTTCTATAGATCCAGATGAGTAGAAGTTCTATAGCTTCGTAGTTTTGATTGTTTGGATTCTGTAGGGCGAGTATCCCGATATATTTATACTTGGGAAAACTCGAGATTTTTTTTTTATTTTTTTTGTCCAGAATTTTATCTGGATAATTAAATTTGTTTGATTAGATAAATTGGTTGCTATGGTTGTTAGCATA
Organism: Allium cepa; assembly: GCA_030765085.1. Taxonomy (NCBI): domain Eukaryota; kingdom Viridiplantae; phylum Streptophyta; class Magnoliopsida; order Asparagales; family Amaryllidaceae; genus Allium; species Allium cepa. Next base: position 756,436,722 of record CM060937.1, on the reverse strand, counting down.
TGATTGATGTATGTTTGTGATTTAAAATTTAAAATTTTAAATGGGTTATTAAATTACCTTTGCTTTTAAATTTCGGGGACGAAATTCTTTTAAGGGGGGAGGAATGTGATATCCCGGAAATTTTAGCAATATCAATTTAATAATCCGTAATTAAAATTAAATTGATTTGATAAAATTTTGTTAATAAAATTAACTTGATTAAATAATCCAATTAAATAGATGTTTAATTGATGAATTTTATCTTTTAAAAGCTAATAAAATGTTTTCCTATTTATAATGTATATATATTCATATATATTGTGAATAGATAAGTTCTGAATTGAAGCTAATTAACAAATAAAATCTTGTTTTTAAATTCTATATTCATTTTGATAAATTGAATTATATAAGAAAATTTAAAATACCATTTAAACATTTAAACATTAATTCATTTAAATAATTTAGACAAGTGATAAGAGAAGTAATTTATGATTTCTTTTATAAATGATTTAAATTAATAAATATGTTATTTTCAAATAATAATAAATGTATAAATATAGATATGTTTTAAAAGACAATATCATTTTTAAATTTAATATGTTAATATAAACTAGTTTTTAAATTTGTTTTTTTAAAATATATGAATAGAATTGGGAACTTGAATTAATTTTGAATTCAAAGAATAAACATATTTAAATTATTTGATAAGCTTTCATTTTTATGTGATTTCTTTTATTTCATTTTCTTTAAAAAGAAATGCATAAACATTTACATATGAAGATAATTTATACATAAGTATTTAATAAATAAAGGAAAGGAGTTGTATTTACTTTGAAAATACATAAAAACAAATATAATTCATTTATAAAACATATGTTAATATATAAAACAAGTGTAAGTATCCTATGTAACTAATGAGACATATGTAAACTAATAATCCACTCAATTTGACAGATGTTATGTTTTGTGACAAGTGTCCTTTTCATTTTTGTTTTTCTTTTAAATTTATAGATAAAACATTTTTATCTTATATAAGCATGTTTCTTCAAGCTCTCATTCTTTTCTAATGTTCATTTGTTTTCAAAGTTAAGAGAAAAGTTTTCAGCTGAAACAAAATTTGCTTTCAAACCCCAAAAACCCAAAATCATGTTTGAACTCAATCTAAAAAGTTCCATCCTCAAACTAGAAGTAATCTGCAAATCCCTCTTCAAATCATTTTACAAATTTCCATATATACAAATCTGTAACCCAGTAACCATTTCAATCATGCAAGCTATAAAATCATTTCCAAATGCAAAAGCATAAGCCTGCAGTTCTCTGTTAAATCCTCAAGTTCAAAACTCCAAAAGCCTGCACCTGTAATTCCATTCAAATGCAAAAGAAATAGCCTGCATGCAAGTTTCTAACAGCTAGTTCAAATTTCAAATGGCCTGCATGCAAGTTTTTCTCTTCAATCTGAGTCTTTAAAGCAAGTAAAATCAAAAGCCTGCATCTGGAAATAGAAGCCTCTGCATTCTTAAAAAAATTCTGGGAATCAAGTATATGTCTGCATTTCAAAATTCCAAAAAGCAGGCAACTCAAGTTTTATCAAAAATTCAGAGAAGTAATAGCATTCAAATTGAAGTTTTAAAGCAAGGCACTCTGGTTTTAAAATCAAAACAAAAAGCTTTTCAAAAAGAAATGTGTGCTCTGTCTTTCAAAAAAATCCCAGGTGAGTAACATTACTATCTTAAAAAGATTAAGTTTGAAGCTGTTGCATGTTTTTTCCTTCTGAGTTAAATATGTTTGTGAATGAACATTGATGGGTTTCTGTGCAATTTGGATGTTTAATACATGCATGTATGTGACTGTGCTCTTCTGATTCTAATTCCAGATTCTTATAAAAAAAAAAGAGATTCTTCTTGCTTTAGTTAAATATTTTTTTAAGGCTTAGGACCTGAGATAATTATGTTAATCATATCATAATTTAGTTTAGAAATTTATTAAGTAAAAACCAATTTGGGTGATGACTATGTAAAATTTAAGAACATCAGAGTATGATAAACCAAGGTAAAATCTCAAACATGATAATTTATAAATTCAATGTTATAAACTGAAAACTTAAACAAAAATATGATTTTTAAAACTAAAATCAAATTGTTTAGTTTAGTTTTGGGATTGCAGTACCCATTTGAACAGGAAATGGATTTTAGTCATTCTATGGTGATTGGGTTGATTGGAGTGTTTGAGTTTTCTTCTGGCGATGGATTGGTGGTCAGTGGTGATGAGAAAAATAAGGGTGGTGGTGGAACTTCACTGGGGTGAAGGTGGTGGTCAAAATTTATTTCTAAACCTAGTTTATGGGTAGTGGGGTGTTTTGTTTGGCATGAAGGCTACAGGTGATCGGGTGCAACAATTTTTGAGGTGATGTTAGCTTGGGTATTGAAGAGAAGATGGACGGAGTTTCGGCGGTAACGATGATCAGAGTTGAGGAAACGAGCAAGTTTCCAGGTTGATGATGTTGTTCTTGTTTTTCCAGTTTTCTGTTTTGGGTTGGGAAAACTCGAATTTGATTTTCGAGTAGATAATGAATTTTATTAGTCGAGAGGTGCTGCAGTGATGATCGCCGACATGCTTGTTGGCTAGGTGGTGGCCGGAGGTGGCCAAGACCACCGTGCATATGCACGGTGAAGAAGAATGTCAGGGTGGATTGTTGGGTTTGCAGTCTTGCTGTGCTCGGGTAGCACACGGGAAATTCGAGTTTATACTCGAAGTTGTACAGGTTTGTCTCGAAGTAAATAAAGTGAGGCTCGGGTAATAAATGTTTACAGGTTCCTTTGGGAATCCTGTTTATTCCCAATTCAATTTGTTTTTAAAATCTGAAGCAGTTTTTAAAACAGAATTTAAAACTTAAATTTAAAATATGGTTTTCAAACTGAGTTTGAATCCAAGTTTTTGAAATCCGATTTAAATTTATAAATTAAAGTGTTTAAACAACTTTAAAGGAATTTAATTAAATTGAATTTAAAAATAAGGTTTTAAAATTGGAATATAAGATTTAAACATAAGTTTAAATCTGGAAACAAGATTCAAATTTGAATCATGTTTTTGAAAATAAAAGAAGTTTTTAAAATTTTGAAATGTTTAAACAACTTTTGATATTGAATCATAATTTAAATATGATTAGTATCTTAAATAAATATGGATTTTGATTCCTTGTATAAAATGAGAAATTGTGTAGCATAAGTTTAAAAAGGTTTTAAAATGATTTTAAAACTTGGATGAGGTTAAGTTTGATTTCTTTTTAAATTTAAAATTTAAAATGAAATTTGGAAACAAATTTTAAAATTAAGTTGTTTTAAATTACTTTGTTAATGATTAAGTAATCATTAAAAAGAAATGTTTTTATTTTAAAGTAAATCAAAGATTTAATGACTTTGATTCCTTAAATTAATAAGGTAAATAAAAAAAAAGATAATTAATTAATTAATTAATTTAATTAAGAATTGGAACAAATTAATTAAGGATTAGTTAAGTAATTAAGATTAATTTAATTTGTAATTAATATTTGAAGGTAATTAAGAATTTATTGATAAGTTAATGAGGTCATTAACTGGAATTATTTATTAATTAATTAATGTAATTAATTTTGATAATTAAATGGATTAATTAATTTAATCAATTATGGAACTTGATTAAGTATGATTACTTTATGGAAAAATTAAAGTTATTACTTACTTATTGTAATTAATTTATTAAATTGATTAGTTTAAATAAATTAATTAAGTTTAATTAATTTGGAATAATCATTGAATGGTTTGGTAAGAAATCAAAGATGAATAATTACTTAGAGAAGTAATTAAGATAAGTAAATTATGAGAAGTAACTAATTAAAGTTGAGAAGAGTTTTGAGATTAATTACTTGTGTAATTAATCTAAAGGAAATTTCTTTGTGAAGTAATTAATGAATGATTACTTAGTGTAATTAATTTAAGTAATGATTGATTAAGTCTTTTGGAAAGTAATTAAGTGATGTAATTAATTAAGGGAATTAATTACTAATGAGGTAAATCAAATGTAATTAATAAATGTAATTAATTATTAAATGTAATTAATTTAGAAGTAATTAAGAAAGTAATTAAGGTTAGTTAATTACTAAAAGTGATTAATAATTTGTTTTAATTAAGGTTAATTACTTAATGTAATTAATTTAAATAAAGTAATTAACTTAAAATATAATTAAGGATCATTAATTAATATAATTAATGATGTCATTAAGAATTAATTAATTAAGATTGATTAATCAATGATAAGTGATTAAGGAAGTAATTAATTAATGTAATTAATTAAGGATTAATGTAATTAATCATAATTAATTAATTAATGAAGTAATTAAAGGTTAATTACTGTATTTGATTAAGAATAATTAATTTGTAAAATTAATTAAGGATAATTACTTGAATGTAATTAAGGGATAATTAATCAAGAGTGATTAATTAAGGTGATTAATTGAGTATAATTATTTAATTGATAGTAATCAATTAATGGTTAAGTAAGGAAGATTTAAAATGAGGAAGTAATTAATTTAATTCATTTCAAATTAATTAAAGATAAGTAATTAATTTAATTCACTTTAAATTAATTAGAGATAGAAGTAATTAATTTAATTCATTTTAAATTAATTATAAATGGTGTGATTATAGATCCTTGCTTATGAATGGATGATTTGGTTTGACTTGAATGGTTTGCATCTCAGACATGAGATAAATAGTGTTGTGTGATATGGATGCATTGGTTGCATTGTGATGGTATAAATTATCTATGGATGATGGTAATATAGATTGTCAACTTGTGATGATTACTTGTTTATGATAATATTGTTGATTATCTATTATGATGATGTAAAGTATCTATCTGTGTGTATATAGATAGTTTAAGTTGAATTATTTTAAACATAAAACAACTTGGACCTAAAAGACACGCTTTGGATTTCGATGAGACCGAGATCGGGTTTCCATATTTGGAGTCCGAAAACCACATCGATTCCAATTAACGTTAGTCGTGAATCTAAGTGGAGCAAGTGAAGACTCGAGGTTTAAGGACTATACGTCAGTATAACTCTGTGGGTGATTCCGTAATGAGTTTGACGGAATAGTGCTTATAGATTCGAGATGGTGAATCAGAGTGCAAGGGCTATGGTCGTTGACTCTGAGGGTGATTCCAATAATGAGTGCAATGAGATAGTGCCTTCGGTTTCGTTCGAACCCGGAACGAACTTGTATGGATTGAATGCTTTCAGCACATCGTCAGGCGGACGATGAGCATTCTAAGATAAAGGTGTTCTATAAAGGTAATCGTAACCTCAAGCCTCATCAACCGGGAATGGCTAAAACAGGGGAGGTGCAGCAAGGCTTCGTGGGTAGCTCCCACTAGAGAGCAAGATTTTCCCCTGTCTAGAAGTCCCTTTATATTCGGCTGTGTGGGGCGGTTGAATCGCGACAACTGCCGGGGTTGTCTTGTTCGAAACTGTTCAGTAAGGAACGGGTCCGGCCTTGTATTGCAGGGGATGAAGGGAGTAATCCTCGGTACGGTGATCTAGGCCACGTACTGTGACGGGCGGTACCCCAGTAGCCCTGCCATGGTATGAAATCCAAAATCCAATAAGTGCCAACGGTTTTGATTGTATTACCCACTTCTGTGGCTAGTAGCTGGAATTTAATGAATGTAACAATTTCGGCTATTTCATATTTATTTAAAAACCCTAGACACTATTATAATATCATCGGATTTCCTATCAAATGTTTTGGTTAGCGTAAGGTAAAAACTTTTCCTTGTTTATGTGTGGGAAGTCTTACGTGATACCTTTCTTTTAAAAGGTTTTTCAAAGTTAAGCAACTTTAACCTGTTACTCACACCAGACCCATGTCTGACCTGGAGTTTATTTTTGTTTTTTATAAACTCTTGGGTACTCAAATTTTTTACGAGTAGCCAAGGGATTCAGGTTAGGATTCGGGTTAGCTTTGACGAGTATTGGAGGAGCAATGGAGCAGGAGGCTTCTGCGTTAGATATTAGTATTCCGCTGTGTGTTCTGTGTTGTCTCTGAGATTGTATTATGTTGTAAATACTAGACAGGTGTTTATAACTGTCTAGTATGTGTGGTATATCTGTGTATTCTGATAGTGGTTGTAAACTATGTAAATATTTTATGTTATTAAGATAATTTATTCATTCCGCTGTTTAGATTCGGATGTGTTGTTTCCTTCTTCTTCTCTTTCTTTCTATTCTCTATCCCTTTCTTTCTTATTAGTGATGCGATTTCCTGGAGATAGGAAGTTGGGTCGTGACATGTTGAATCGATGGTTGAAATAATATTTCAATCATAAATGCCTGATTTAACATTTTAAACATAAAAGTTTTAATAACAATAGCTCATTAATAATTTATAATGATATCAAACAAATATATTTAATATATTATAAGTGAACTAAAAGTATCATGACAATATACTTATTCTTGCAACTTTGAATACCAGAAATCAAAGTGGGCATAGATTGAAAAGTTTAAAATAAAAACACATACTGATACACTGCTTACAAAATCATTGGACTTGAATAAGCTTCAACTCAAACACGTACAAAGTTCAATACGAAAAGCATCGAAAAGTTGCAAGATATCAATAATGTTTTGTTTAAATTGTCAAAATAAAATACAGGTTAACCAAATAGTGAAATACATCATATTATACAAAGTTTGTTCAATAAGCAACGACAATTGCCTATAGCTATAGAAAATGTCAACAATGTTCATTGCTGCTCAGTTGCATTCAAATATATTGTTAGCCATATACAAGTATTGAGACAGACTGTGAAATAAGATGATCATTTAACAAATTACCATTCAAAATAAGAACTTTTGCAAAATTAGCTTTTTTTACATGATCTGTTTTTGCTAAAAGAAATAAACTCGTTGGGAATTTAATTAAAGGGTATGGGTTCATATCAGCTCTGTATGAGTTGCTAAAATGGGTGCCGCTACATTTGAGTTGCTAATATGAATTTGATGTAGGCGGTTTAGAGAACGAAAATGCTAAAACGATTTGAGTTGCTAAAATTTCTAAGAGCTAAGTAAATTGGTGCAATAGCAAGTTCAACTAATGCAATAATAGATACAAGATTTACATCATTTATGCCTAGAAAACACATATCGGTATTAAATACATTTTATGACTTAAGTAAATCATGATTGAAAATTTTACCTCAAAGTAGGATTATTACAAGGGTCAACCAAAAAAATGGATTATTGTTGATCATTTTTTGAAGAACAATAATCAAGTGATCACTATAGATGACTATGAATACCCAAAATGGTAAAAACTACCAAGTCCATACAATTACTGCTTTACACACATCTTCCTAGAACTTAGAGAAATGTAATACATCTAAAAATGGGAAAAGTTCCTGATCCTACCTATATACCCCGAAATAATTTGGACACTCTGTTGAAATAAATTTAGATCCTCATTGTTCAACACATAAAAACTGATAGTCGCTTATCCGAGAAACATGACATTGTATACGGTTTGGTAAGAAGGCGTGGGTTGTCTTATTACATATTATAAGTTTCAAGATGATTAACATCCATAAGAATTCAGGCCACAAACCAAAAGGAATTCTATAAGCCAAAGTAGCTATAAGTTTTACTGAGATAGAACCTAGGCTTCTAACTGACATAATTTGAGACTTACAAAGCCTTAACTTATGTGTTTGGTTCGTTATTCAACACCTATAAATGAAAGGAGCTTTGGTGCAAGGCACCTTTAAGTTAGGACTGATGAGATTTCAATGAAAGCCAACTTCAATTTTTTTTTTTTTTTGCATTCTACAAGACAATTTTAGTAAATTATAACAACTTCATGGGTTTGAGTAGATTCCAAGGATTGTGGAGTTTATTATGCACAAGGCGCATAAAGAGGCATCTTAATGTGGGGTTCACTATGCATTGAATATAAAAGGAGGCATTTTAGAAAGTTGCAAAACTAAAGAAATAGGAAATTTAAGAGGGAACAAAGTAGGTTCATCCTAAGGATGGAATCGATCATATGATCAAAATAGATTAGAGTGTTACTCAAGGAAAAAATAAGGATAAAAATGATTCAACAAGGGAAACATTTTTTCCAAAAGATTTTAAAATAATAAGTTATTTCACTTCCTTGGATATAAAATAATCTTACCTACCTGACGTTAGCAGGTGAAGAAGCAACTAAATTTTACCTTCCAGAACTGAGAAACAATACACATTCTCGTCCTACTCAAAAATTTGAAGTACTAGTAATCTTTGATTTCTCAACAATCAAACACAAATATATGATTCATTTGTTGTTTGCAAATATATATTGAACATGAATATTTGATGCATGCAAGGCACATTAGAAAATGTACTTTCAGTTGATCGCATTTAGTTTCTTAATGAGACTTTCTTTTGATATGCCAAAATTATTGCTTCAAGCCACGACTATTATTATTTGTGATTATATAGGCATATTTTCAAATATTTATTGTAGAAGTTTTACTGATTCTATCCCCTCTCTTTTTTAGAACCAGTTTTACGTACGGATAACACTAATGAATGAGCGCTTTGTTGTACCTTTCTATTAAAGCTTTGTTAATGCCTCTCTGGTGTATTATTTTAGCTTCCATTTTAAACAAATAGGTAAAAAAAGTATAAATTATTCAACCATTCTAAACTCTGCGCTAGTTATAAAAAGTAAGCTACCATATATAATGGTGTTGTTTTAGTTAAAAATGAACATGTTTTTCTAGATAATTGTGATCTTCTTTTCCACTAAATTACATGGAGAATTGAATTAATTTCTAGAACCCAAAACTGCTAAACTGAAAGCCATTTCTTCCAGTAGTGCCATGAGCTATGGTTTTCTACACCAATACTTGCATGAAAGCCAATATATCTTGTCTCTTCAAAATTCATAAACCATGTGTATTGAAACAGTGATTGTAACGACTCAGTTTTTCGACTTTCGAAAGTCGACATCAATATGTCCACTGTATTAACTGCCGAACAATCGAACGCCGAAAAACCAAACCATTAGGGTTAAAGAAGAAGATAGAAGAAGAAACAAAAACAATAACAGAATCTCACATTTCGCAGCGGAACAACATATAATAGATAAACGTATAATCTTTAAAACAAAAGGATTGTATATGTTTTACATCACAACATCATCAGAGTACAACAACTTATATTGCACACAACTGCACAATTTTATAAACTTGTCCCTACAATTGAATACACAGCGGAAAAGATAATAATATACAGAAGTATGTCACGCCATCCAGCTCGTCTCTTGAGCTCCACAGCACCTCCTGAATTCCAGAATGACCTGATAATCTAACTCTAGGCTGCCCGTGTGGAAAATTATGGGCACCCAGAGTTTAAGAAGGGAACAATAAACTCCAGGTCGGTCATCGGATTGGTGTGAGAACTTAAAAACAGTTATTTTCAAAAAGAAAGGAAAGAAATCCGCTATGCTTTTGGAAAATGAAACTACCATAAGGCCTCCCGCCACGCACACAATGCAAACGCACACTTGGAGGAGATTTCTCCTTATGATAGTCAAAAATCCTTGATACGCAAAAATCCTTTTTGATATTATCATTAGTGCATAGTGTGGGAAACATTTCGAAAAGTATAATATTAATCTTTGGCAGCATACCACATTTCGTCATATGCCTACTATAGTTACCATGTTCAATAGCAGGTTACCGCCACATTCCATGGTAGGTTCTACAACTAAAACCGTACAGGGCGCGTATTGTTTTGTTTGGATTTTCAAAAATGGTCAGGCAAAGGAACTTCCTACACCGAAATGGGTACGCCTCTGGAAGGACGCCCCGAGAACCTAACCGGATCTCTACTAACAAGGCCGACGTTTCCTCACGCTTTAACCAAGCTATAACATAGGTAACTAACACACAAGTATGCCATCCCCGGTCGTAACCGACCTTTATCCCGGGATTCACCAACAAATAGCAACAAAGCAATAAATTTTGCAACAACCACATAGGTTAAATATCTGGGCTCCATACCATGATACCACCTCTTATCCAGAAGAAAATGGACATAACCTAGGGGCGCGACCTCTAAAAACCTTGCTGCAACATTCCTGTTTCGACCATTTTCGGGTTGTGAGGCCCGATGAAGTCTTGTCCACAAAGCTACGCTTTTCACAAAGTCATGCTTCGATCAACAAATGATCAGCAGCACTTCGCATGCCACATTACCAAATTGGGAATATATCACTAGTAACCATCAACTACATAACCTCTGAGCTCATACGTCTCAGAGATGGGTGTTAAGCTAAGAGAATAAATTCTCCGCCACCAACAGAGATGTATTTGATAGAAACCAGCTTTACATCTCAAAGTGTAACATCAGACACACATCCTACAAGTCCGTTCCGGGATCGAACGGAACCGAAGGCACTTCAAAGAAGCCCTTGCAAATCCGGATATTAACTAATAACATCCGGAATCCCCATCACAAAGGGTGATCAAATCTCTGTATCGGAGCAACTCGGTGCAGAGACATTCGACAGTTAATCCTTTCGCTTTCGAAAATACCCGGTCTTCAACACCATCCTCAAATGCAATCCCATTTCGTCGTATCATTTTTCGAAATGAGTATTATGACACAAAGTCCTCTCCCGGCTAATCCGAAAAACGAGCGCTTGTTTTGAAAACAAATTCAAGTGCCATTTCAAAGGCCAATATTGATAGTCGGTTATTTAACTATCAATCAACATTCACAACAATCACTGGATTTCAAATAATTTTCCCTCAGTTATTTATTTTCAAAATATCTTTGCAAGATATACTTTCACACTTCAACCTTGAAAAAAAAATTCAGATCAGTTTTCACTCACGGAATAAGATTTTCGATATTATTTATTTTCACTGCAAGTCTGCTGAGTCCAAATACTTTAAAATAATTCGAATTACTTATCCTAAATATACTTGGAAACATTTAGATAAAACTATTTTCAAAACACTATTTTCAAAACACCAAATGAAATTCCATATTGATTTCCCAAATTTATTTCAAAACACCAAATCAAATTCCATATTGATTTCCCAAATTTATTTCAAACACCCAAATCAATTTCCAAATGGATTTCCCAAAGATTTATTTTCAATCACCAAAATCAATTTCCAAATTTGATTTCTAAATTTATTTCCTTTTAAAATAAATTTCTTTTAAAATAAATTCCTTTGTCTCTTCCAATTCATTTAAAATCCGAATTTTAAATAAATTCTTCAACTATTAAACAATATTATTCAAAACCCATTTATTAAAATCTTTTTCCCCATTTTAGAATTTATTCAATAAGTTTTCAAAAATAAAAATTTATCTATTTAAATTTCTTCTTTTAGATTCACCCAATTCTTTAAATGTATTTTCTTAAAGCTTCTATTTTAATTTTCAAAAATTCAATTTCATATTTCTGGTATCCTACGATACCAAAAATATATTCGGCTAAACCATAGTCTTCAACGATTTGAATCACAAATATAATTACGCACAGATAATAAATAAATAAACACACAATATTGAAACAAATTCAAATATTTGAGGAATCTAGTTGGATCCCTCCAACCCGCTTCCCTGCATCCATAGACGTTAGCACAACAATCAAATACCCATTCCACTTCGAGGTGGAATGTAACATCCCGGAATTTCGGGCATTGAATTTTGAACATTTAATTCATTTTAAATGTTCAATGTAGGTTTTGAATTGGTTTTAAAATAAAAAGAATTGGGTGGGATTAATAATACGTATAATTCCAATTATGGTAATCCAATTAGAATTTAAATAATAATTAAATATTGAGTCGGGATAAATTGTGGATATGGAGGTAAACGGATATGGAAATGAGCTCTAGAATTTATTTTCAGCTTATTTGGTCATTAAAAGTGTTATTGGATTTTTAGATGAATTTAAAAGTTAATAAGTTACTATTTGGGATTTTATATTAATTTAAAAATGAATTTAATATTATTAAAATGCAATTAATCAGATTTTGGGTCCGGAATGAGCCAGAATGATTTGTAATGTAATCATATATTTTATATGATTTATTATTAAGGTACTAATATTTTAAAAGGGAAATTTTAAGCGTTTTTGACAATTTTGAAAATCGCTTGATTAAATAGACGAGTTAAAATAGTCTTCCGGGGCACAGTCTCCGAATTCAACGAAACCAGTTCCATTGGATCCGTAACAGTTAGTTATTATGGGATTCAATTTTCGTAGCAACCGGAGTTGTCGTTTGACCGTGGCAGCTCGAAACGCTTAGAAATCGATTTAACCGATTTAATTTTAAATTGATCGTTTAATTCCGTAACTCGCACATACGACCGAATTAGCTTACGAAACCTGTTCCATTGTGTCCGAAGCGCGAAAAAACCCTAGAAACGCCTGTCGGAACGCGTAGTTTGGAGGTCATTTGCATAAATTGTTAAATTGAGAATTATATTAATTAAATAATATTAAACCATTATATATATTCACTTTTATTATCAAACCCTAACTTCAGAAACGAGCCGCCGTTCACAACAATTCATGGCCGAAAACTAATTATCTTTCCCCATCAATCTCTCTCCATCCATCGACCTTTAGCCAAAATCGTAAATCGAAGAGCCCAACGAGACGATCAAATCCATACGGTGGGTCGTTGCGTAGTTCAACGGAATGGCCAGAAGAGGGGCACGAAGGCCACTGGGTTGTTCGCGTTTTTCGAAGTGTTGATGCAGCCGAGTGTTCTAGGGTTTTGGACGAGGAGGGAGCTCGAGCCGGTGATTCTAGTGAGGGTCGTTGATCGTTTCCTAGCGATGAGAAGGGGGAGCGTTTGGAAACCCTAGCGGCGACGTGAGTGGGTTCGTTCGAACCCTGGAGACGCGTGAGAGAAGAAAGAGTTGGAGCGGCCTCACTGTTGATGAACGGCCCTGATGTTGTTTATGGTAAAATAAAATTAAATAAAAGAAATTTGTTTTAAATTCAATTCAAACTTTAAAATCGAATATCTATTACATATGTAATCAGATTTCGACGAAATTTGCGGCCCCGGAATCGCATAGATGCGTACTACGCAATGGTGCAGTGCGGGAATCATTGCGGGCAAGTAGAAATATGAGTCGAATCGAACGTCGTTCGGTTTAATTTAAATTTCGAATGCTCGCCGGAACTCAAGGTGAGTTATTCTCACTCACATCTGGATGCTAGACAATTTAAATAGTTAATATTTAAATATCTGTGTGATTGGTTGAATATAATTGTTGTTACCAGTCTGGATTGATTTTTATATCTGTGATGTGCTAACATCTGTGGATGCAGGGAAAAACAGGTTGGAGGGATCCAAGTGGATTCCTCACAATGTAGTAATTATTTTTATAATTGATAATGCAATCTGTTTATCTGTTGTGATTGGTACATCGGACATTACATTGTGTTGTGATATTGTTGGATAAATCGTAAATTCAGAATTTAATTTTAAATGAATAAATTGGGTTTTAATAGAAATCAAGAAATTGATAAATAAAAGAAATAAAAAATTTAAAATTTTAAGGAATATAAAAATTGGAATCTGTTTTGGATGAAAAGAAAAAAAAAAGAATGAAAATTGGTAAAATTAGAATTTTAAATACAGTGGAAAATTTATCAATCGATAAATGTGAAGTATAGATTTCTGGAAATGAATTCTATGGAAATTGTAAATTTTGTTTTGAAATAACGATGGGGTTATTTGATGATGTTACGGAAAATTTAAAATATGTTGTAACGAAGTTTCCAAATATAAAATTTAAAGTTTAAATGCAAATAGAATATTTTGAAATGCCATTTTCTCCATTGGGATTTTATTTAAGTAAAATGTAAATATGGTTTTCATTGAAGAATTCTCCAAAATGTTTATTTAAAATGGTTTAAACCTATAATTTAAAAATGAATTTCCGGAAATGAGAAAATGTGTTTGAACTTCAAAAGAAGTTATGTTAAGCATGGGATTGGGAATTTATGTTAGTAAACATAAATTGAAATGAAGTAAATCGGCTGGATTTATATGAAGGGTACTGTGGGATGTTTGAATGGTAATGTGTTCCCTGGGAAAACCAAGTTCGAGTTTTAAGCAGATTTTATTAAAAGAAAGTTTAAAGTTTAAACTTGTTTAAAAGAGTTGTTGGAAAATTATTATTTTTAAGTAATAAATTAATAACTTGGCAATAGTACTTGTTTGCGAATACATTAGTAATTATTTTTAAAAAGGAATTTATTCAAAGGCTAGTTTTGACCCAAGTTATTTGAAATGAGTATTAATTGTTTTTAAACTCTACTTTTAAAATTTAGTTTAACTAAAACCTTATTTTAAATCAAGTTATATCTTATAAAGTAGTTTTACTTTAAATATTTTGAAATTATATTTTGAGTAAATAACTGGTAGTAAATTTACATATTTAAAATATATTTTAGAATATAGTGTTTTAACTGTTTTAAATCTAAATAGTTTTGAACTTGGTTATTTCCAATGGGAATATATGGTAAAGAATTTACCTTGTAAAGGAAGAACCTTGGGAATTGTTTTCAAATGAGTTTTGAAAATTTGAAAATATATCTTGTAAAGATATGTGAGGCAAATAAATAATGTGGGAATTATATATTGTGTGATGGATGCTTATGGATGTAAATTGATAGTTAAATCACCGACTATCAATATTGGACAAATGCGTTGATCGTTTCGAAGAGACCGGGATCGAGATTTATTTCTCGAAAACCACTTCGATCCAGTTTGTATTTTTCCGTGCGAAAAACGTGTTCGGAGTCGCAGATGGAGCAGTGAAGTGCAAGGGCTGGTCGCTACTAATCCTGAGGATATTTCCAAAATGGATATAGTAGGAATAGTGCCTTCGGTTCCGTTCGAACCCGGGACGGACTTATATGGACGAATGCTTTCGAAACATCGTCAGGTGGGCGATGGGCATTCTAAGTGAAACGTTCTAAAGGTAACGCTAAGCCTCAAGCCTCATCAAATGGGAATGACTGAAAATCAGGGGATATGCAGCAAGGCTTCGTGGGTAGCACCCATTGGAGAGTAAGGTCATCCCTGTCTAGATGTCCCTTTTTATTTCGGCTTAGTGGTGCGGTTGCTGATCCCAACCGCGGGGTGATCTTATTCGGAACTGTCCAGTAAGGGGTGGGTCCGGCCTTGTGTTGCAGGGGATCGGGCGTGGTCCTCGGTACGGTGATCTAGGCCCCGTACTGTGACAGGTGGTACCCTAGTGCCTAGTCATTGTTGGAAATCCATTTTCCCTACGAGCCTTTTACGAGTTTTGTTTGTATTACCCACTTTGTGGCTAGTAGCTGGAATTTAATCATGTAACAATTTCGGCAATTTTATAAGTATTTGTAAATAGACCCTATTATAATATCAGAGGATTTCTATAAAAAGTGTTTTAGCTATCGTAAGGTAAAAACCCGACATGTTTATTTGTGGCGTGGTCTTACGAGATGCTTTTGTGTTCAAAGGATTTTTGAAACTTTAATAATCAATTTGGATGCATTATTATCAGCTGGTATTCCAGACTGACTCGGGTGTTATTTCATTATAATGCTTGGGTCAGACCGAGTATTATATGTTAAGGATAGGTTGCTATGTAGCAGGAGAGGAGCTGGAGTCCGAGACGTATCATTCGTATTATCTGTACCTATATATATATTCCGCTGCTGTGATTGTATGGTATGTCTGATTGGTAATTGTTGATGTATGAGACACTCTGATGATATGATGTATAAAATAGTTATAGATTTCATTTTGTGTAAAGATCTATATTTACTATTATATTTTATTCCGCTGCGACTGTGAGATTCTGATATTGTTTAGCTTCTTCTTCTTCTATCTCTTCTTCTTAAACCCAAATGGTTCGTATTTCTGTGCCACTTGAGTTAACAGAGGTAGAATAGTGTTGATTCAAGGGGTACGGATTTGCGAGCTGTCACACTTGGTATCAGAGCTTAGGTTGGCGACAACCTAGGCTTTGGTGGGGGAAATTACTCATTGGATATAGAGTCAATAGTACTCTATAATGAGTTGAGTGTAATACTAAACATGAGAGCATACTTGTTAATGGATATAAAGTTTGTTTTTATACCGTGTTGACTTATCGGTTGAGTGTTTATGAATTCCGGTCGGTGCGGGAAGTACAACCGTATCGATAGGGGTTTCTAAACTCTTAAACAAGATAAACCGACATAGTATTGTTTTTAAAGGGGTAAATGAAATAATTTTACCCAAAATTATATTTTGATATAAAAGAAAATAATTTTCTGAAATTATTATATATGTATATTTGGTTGATTGGTCGTTAATACTATAATTAAATAAGAATCTAAAATGTAGTTTAAAATTCAAAATGGTTATTGCTAAACAAATTCTATGAGTATAAATTATATAAAGGAAGAATAACTAAATTTGAATTAAACCAGAATTTAAATCCCGGAAATTTTGAAACAAATGTTTTAAATGGGGTGAAACTTAATGTTTGGGAAATTTAAAATCTTGGGAATATTTGGGAATGTTTTCCAAGGTGTTTGAAGGAAATGATGAAATATTGTTTTGGGTAATATTTTTGAATGGGAAGCTGTTTTGAAATGAATGTGGGAAGGTAAGAAGCTCTAAACTCACCTCAGTCGCTGGAAAATAATCCTGATGATGCTGGCCACATCATTAGAATTCATTTTCGAGTCTCTAAAGTGGATTGCTACCAAAGTGGTTGGTTATGATATTTGTTGGACTTTTTTGTGATACAAGTAATTTTAGAAGTTTCAAAAGGGAAATTGTTTTGGTGAAAAAAACAGATTGTTTTAGAAATCTGGAGATTTGATTTGATATACCTGGAGAGTATGAGTTATTTACTATTTCAAAATGGTTTTGAAATAAAACCAGGTAATTGAATTCTGGAACATTCTATTTAAATGGTGTGTAAAGGTAAAATGCATCAACTAATGAACTTATTTTGGTAAAGTTGATGCTAATAAGAAGGAAATGAAAATCTTAATCTTGGAATTAAAATTTTAATCTGAGTAAATGGGAGTGAATTAAATATATCGAAGTGAATAGAAAATTGGAATTTGACTTGGATAAGTTAAATAAATTGGGCTTAGAATTAAATTGATTTGGGTTAGATTAAAATGTAAGTCGACTTTGAAATTGTGGGTCATTGAGAAATAAATTGTACCCATGAACTATTAAGTGTTATGCTTATAATTTGAAATTGTGGATTTAAAGTTGTGCAAAGGATTAAATTGATGTATCCTTAAAATTTCAGTGATACACATATATATAATTTGAAATTGGGATTATAAGATGTAGTTAAAATGAGCAATATAAGCTTTTAAGTAAATTTGTTGGTGAACTTATAAATAGAGAAATGGAGTTATAATCACAAATGGAAAATAGTGAAATGGTATGGTGGATTCAAACTTAATCTCAAATGAAATGTGAATTGAGATAAGGTAGAGTGAGATATAAAAGAAGTGAAAGAACTTAAGTTAGAAAATAAGTTTTGAACTTATTTATGGAGGGATAAAATTGTTGGATACATTGGTGAAATGTAAATTGCTTATAATTGCGTAAAGAAATTCATATTCTTAAGTCATTAAGTGTTATAATTTGAACTTGTGATTATAAAATGGAAACGGACTTAAAAAGCAATCTAAACTCTTAGATAGAAGTGAAATTTTAATTCATTAATTGAAAGAGATAAATGGTGTGACAAATTCAAAACTTAACCATAAATGAAATGTAAAGTGCAGTGAAGCAAAGTGAGAATATAAAGGTGGATGTTCTTAAATCAGTAAATAAGTCTTGAAGTTATGTATGGGGAAAATGAAATTTGTTTTGGATAATGACATTGAAATTAAATTTCAGTTGTGTAATAAATAATGTTGGAAGAAATTTAAATTTTATTTAAAGGAGTGAAAAGGAAGGTAGAAAATTTAAATTTACTAAATGACATAATTGGAAAATTGTCATATTATTATATGAATTCAAAGTGAATTGAGGAAGTAAATTAAAACCTAATATGGATTAGGTTATTGACTAAATTGAATTACAAATTTAATGGAATTTGTAATGAGGTGAATAAAATTTTGAAAGTTTGGTCAAAATTTAGAGAGTAAATAAAGTCCAGTTTGGAATGGAATGTAATTTTGGTAATTAATGTTGGAAGTGTGAATGGATAATGGGATTAGATTATAATAATGATGATTTGATTTGTAAATAAATTCAAATGAGTGAAATAATTTAAATGGTCTCTTTGTTAATAAAATAAATCTAAAATGGATTGAATGAGTAAACAAAGAGCATTCAAATTTGTAAATGGATTGGAATTTGATGGGATGAGAATCAAAGGAAATAAAATAAAATGGATATAAGAAGATAATGAAAATGTTGTGAAAGAACTTAAGCAACTTGAAAGAGAAAAACAAAATGATTGTGAATAAGATTTATTAAGTACTCTTGAATGGAATTTGTTAGATAATAAAATTGAATTGCAAGTGAATAGTATTAATTAAGTATTGTGATAAATTAAGGATGTATAGGTTGTAAATAATCCAGTATGGAATAAAATTAATATAATCTAAGTAGAATTAATTTTTAATGGTTATAAGCTTAAGTGGTGGTTATTTTGCTCGAATGACATGAAAATTGTATGTATTTGGAATTGAGTTGTTTAACAATCAATTGAAATTGATTTTTAAATAAATAGATATGGATTGGAATAAAATTCAAAGAGTTTGTATATGGATGCAAGTGAATTGATTTGAGAAGCAAATAAAGATGGTTTTAAATTAATGAGATAAATGAATCTAATTAAGTGATTTTTGCATATGAATGGAAATGAATCGTAAAAGAAATGCAAATGTAACAAATTGAAATGAAATTTGCTTAGAGAATCAATTCGAAAATTGGGTAGAGTATGAATTGAAATAGCGAAACTTGTATGTAAATCCTTTGTGTGAAATAAAGTGGGATTTGGCATTGAAAAAGGAAACTTTATGCATGTTATAAAATATACGTATAGAACCATGCAAAATGTTGATATGATTATGAAATGGATATGTTTGGCTTACATTTATATTGGAAATGTTGTTAAAATGTTCATATCCTTGAAAACTGATGAGTTTGTTGAGTAAGTACAGGTACGGGAGGCATTCGAAAGAGTTGCAGCGCCTATATGCTAAAATATAAGCCGCTTGCTATTAAAATTTGCTAAAAAGGTACGCCTACGCAAATATAATTGGGAAACGATATATATTTTGTGATATATTTTGGTTTCCGACCATGTGGGTCGACGTATATATATTTGTTTGTATCGCGATATCGCGAAAGCTCCTCCGTGCAGGGGAGACTCTGCCAAAATTTTCTGAAAATTTTGGGCGTCAGAAAATTTTTGGGAATTTTGAAAAATTTATTAACTAGTAAAGTTGTTTTGAAATAATGTTGCCACAAAAGCTTTTGAGTAAAAATAAAGCAAATGAATGTGGGATTGGGCTAAAGGATTTTGGAAACTGAATATAAGTTTTTAACTAAGCAAATTGGATGAGTAAGTGAGTTTGAGCATAGTTTCTACCTTAGCAAATTTCGGGGACGAAATTTTTATAAGGGGGGAGGAATGTGACATCCCGGAATTTCGGGCATTGAATTTTGAACATTTAATTCATTTTAAATGTTCAATGTAGGTTTTGAATTGGTTTTAAAATAAAAAGAATTGGGTGGGATTAATAATACGTATAATTCCAATTATGGTAATCCAATTGGAATTTAAATAATAATTAAATATTGAGTCGGGATAAATTGTGGATATGGAGGTAAACAGATATGGAAATGAGCTCTAGAATTTATTTTCAGCTTATTTGGTCATTAAAAGTGTTATTGGATTTTCAGATGTATTTAAAAGTTAATAAGTTATTATTTGGGATTTTATATTAATTTAAAAATTAATTTAATTTTATTAAAATGCAATTAATCAGATTTTGGGTCCGGAATGAGCCAGAATGATTTTTAATGTAATCATATATTTTATATGATTTATTATTAAGGTACTAAAATTTTAAAAGGGAAATTTTAAGCGTTTTTGACAATTTTGAAAATCGCTTGATTAAATAGACGAGTTAAAATAGCCTTCCGGGGCACAGTCTCGGAATTCGATGAAACCTGTTCTATTGGATCCGTAATAGTTAGTTATTATCGGATTTCAATTTTCGTAGCAATCGGAGTTGTCGTTTGACCGTGGCAGCTCGAAACGCTTAGAAATCGATTTAACCGATTTAATTTTAAATTGATCGTTTAATTCCGTAACTCGCACATACGACCGAATTAGCTTACAAAACCTGTTCCATTGTGTCCGGAGCGTGAAAAAACCCTAGAAACGCCTGTCGGAACGCGTAGTTTGGAGGTCGTTTGCATAAATTGTTAAATTGAGAATTATATTAATTAAATAATATTAAACCATTATATATATTCACTTTTATTATCAAACCCTAACTTCAGAAACGAGCCGCCGTTCACAACAATTCATGGCCGAAAACTAATTATCTTTCCCCATCAATCCTCTCCATCCATCGACCTTTAGCCAAAATCGTCAACTAATAAATCGAAGAGCCCAACGAGACGATCAAATCCATACGGTGGGTCGTTGCGTTGTTCAACGGAATGGCCAGAAGAGGGGCACGAAGGCTGCTGGGTTGTTCGCGTTTTTCGAAGTGTTGATGCAGCCGAGTGTTCTAGGGTTTTGGACGAGGAGGGAGCTCGAGCCGGTGATTCTAGTGAGGGTCGTTGATCGTTTCCTAGCGATGAGAAGGGGGAGCGTTTGGAAACCCTAGCGGCAACGTGAGTGGGTTCGTTCGAACCCTGGAGACGCGTGAGAGAAGAAAGAGTTGGAGCGGCCTCTCTGTTGATGAACGGCCCTGATGTTGTTTATGGTAAAATAAAATTAAATAAAAGTAATTTGTTTTAAATTCAATTCAAACTTTAAAATTGAATATCTATTACATATGTAATCAGATTTCGACGAAATTTGCGGCGCTGGAATCGCAGAGATGCGTACTACGCAATGGTGCAGTCCGGGAATCATTCCGGGCAAGTAGAAATTTGAGTTAGATCGAACGTCGTTCGGTTTAATTTAAATTTCGAACGCTCGCCGGAACTCAAGGTGGGTTATTCTCACTCACATCTGGATGCTAGACAATTTAAATAGTTAATATTTAAATATCTGTGTGATTGGTTGAATATAATTGTTGTTACCAGTCTGGATTGATTTTTATATATGTGATGTGCTAACATCTGTGGATGCAGGGAAAAACAGGTTATTTTTATAATTGATAATGCAATCTGTTTATCTGTTGTGATTGGTACATCTGACATTACATTGTGTTGTGATATTGTTGGATAAATCGTAAATTCAGAATTTAATTTTAAATGAATAAATTGGGTATTAATAGAAATCAAGAAATTGATAAACAAAATAAAAAAAATTAAAATTTAAAGGAATATTAAAGTTGGAATCTGTTTTGGATGAAAAGAAAAAAAATGAATAAAAATTGGTAAAATTGGA
The DNA here is from genome assembly GCA_030765085.1 of Allium cepa. Classification (NCBI taxonomy): domain Eukaryota; kingdom Viridiplantae; phylum Streptophyta; class Magnoliopsida; order Asparagales; family Amaryllidaceae; genus Allium; species Allium cepa. The sequence continues at coordinate 756,415,082 of CM060937.1, read as the reverse complement.
ATTTTAAATACAGTGGAAAATTTATCAATCGATAAATGTGAAGTATAGATTTCTGGAACTGAATTCTATGGAAATTGTAAATTTTGTTTTGAAATAACGATGGGGTTATTTGATGATGTTCCAGAAAATTTAAAATATGTTGTAACGAAGTTTCCGAATATAAAATTTAAAGTTTAAATGCAAATAGAATATTTTGAAATGTCGTTTTCTCCATTGGGATTTTATTTAAGTAAAATGTAAATATGGTTTTCATTGAAGAATTCTCCAAAATGTTTATTTAAAATGTTTTAAACTTATAATTTAAAAATGAATTTTCGAAAATGGGAAAATGTGTTTGAACTTCAAAAGAAGTTATGTTAAGCATGGGATTGGGAATTTATGTTAGTAAACATAAATTGAAATGAAATAAATCGGCTGGATTTATATGAAGGGTACTTTGGGATGTTTGAATGGTAATGTGTTCCCTGGGAAAACCAAGTTCGAGTTTTAAGCAGATTTTATTAAAAGAAAGTTTAAAGTTTAAACTTGTTTAAAAGAGTTGTTGGAAAATTATTATTTTTAAGTAATAAATTGATAACTTAGCAATAGTACTTGTTTGCGAATACATTAGTAATTATTTTTAAAAAGGAATTTATTCAAAGGCTAGTTTTGACCCAAGTTATTTGAAACAAGTATTAATTTTTTTTAAACTCTACTTTTAAAATTTAGTTTAACTAAAACCTTATTTTAAATCAAGTTATATCACATAAAGTAGTTTTACTTTAAATATTTTGAAATTATATTTTGAGTAAATAACTGGTAGTAAATTTACATATTTTAAAGTATATTTTAGAATAAAGTGTTTTGACTGTTTTAAATCTAAATTGTTTTGAACTTGGTTATTTCCAATGGGAATATATGGTAAAGAATTTACCTTGTAAAGGAAGAACCTTGGGAATTGTTTTCAAATGGGTTTTGAAAATTTGAAAATATATCTTGTAAAGATATGTGAGGCAAATAAATAATGTGGGAATTATTTATTGTGTGATGGATGCTTATGGATGTAAATTGATAGTTAAATCACCGACTATCAATATTGGACAAATGCGTTGATCGTTTCAAAGAGACCGGGATCGAGATTTATTTCTCGAAAACCACTTTGATCTGGTTTGTACGTTTCCGTGCAAAAATGGTGTTCGGAGTCGTAGATGAGCAGTGAAGTGCAAGGGCTAGTCGCTACTAATCCTGAGGATATTTCCAAAATGGATATAATAGGAATAGTGCCTTCGGTTCCGTTCGAACCCGGGACGGACTTGTATGGACGAATGCTTTCGGAACATCGTCAGGTGGGCGATGAGAATTCTAAGTGAAACGTTCTAAAGGTAACGCTAAGCCTCAAGCCTCATCAAATGGGAATGGCTGAAAATCAGGGGATATGCAGCTGTAACAACCCGGAATTTTTGACAGCATATTTAATAAATATTTAATCTAATTTAAATTTAATATAAGCTTGTCAATGTTTTAATTGATAAGATCGTGGATATTTAACAGTTATATGTTTTATAAAAGAAAGTTTTGATTTAATTTTTTTTTTTAAAATAGAATGCCTTGGAAACCATTTAAAACAAAATCTGTCTTTTACCCTAAAATCAAAAATTTTATATGGTTGATATTTAATCTAGTACCTATAAAATGAAATGGAAAGGATAATGTTTAAAACAAATAAACATAGAATATAAAATATAACTAACAATATAAATATACGAATATAAGTTATAACTAGGAATATAAACTTTACATATGAAATATTATGAATCTAATACCTGGAAATCTGAAGTACAAATAGAATAAAATTAATTTAGTCAAGATAATAACCTATAAAACTCATTTGTATAACATAAACCTTTTAACCAAAGCCTTTTACATTGTTGAATATCATGTAGACATGTTAAATGCATAAGCTATAGAGATAACCTGTAACACATTTCTGTACTAAACATATATATGCTGTTATACAGCTTATAGGCATGAGAAAAACAAGTTTTCACTTCAAATATAATAAAAATAAAACTAGTGTCTTATAGGATACGCTAGCCGAAATAAAAGAAATATCTTTGTACAAAACATAGTAAGTATCAGTAAAACATTTATTACATGTTGTCATAATTAAGAGCAAAGGCATTAATTAGCATAACATATTGTTTAACAAGTACTATAGCCGGATTTCATACTGCAGGTATATATTATTTAACCAATAAAAGAGAGAAAAGGACAATGCAAATATTAACTGCCTAGATTCAACCTGCTAAGTAGCTTTAACTTATATATACACCTATATACTATGCTCATTTATATAAAAAAAAAAACTGGATCAAAAACTACAGGCAAACCTAAGAAAAATATTGATTTGTTATGCAAGCTTAGATTTAAATTCAACAGCAAAACCAACAGGGAAGTTTCAGAAAATTCAATTGCAAATTCTTCAACATCAATTCTGTTCAACAGTTTTATGTGAGTAAACTTATCTTTAATATACTTGTATCTGTAGCTTATAAATGGCGTGTGTTTTGGGATGTTGCTCTGAAAAAAAGTTGTTATGGCTGACTTCAGTGTTTTTGTACAAGGTTCTGAATATAGTTAAACAAAGGAATTGTAAAAGTTTCTTCATATAAATGTTTGAAACCTGGACCTTAATGCTAATATAACTAGTTACCTAAATCAATGCTTCAAAGTTTTGTTTTGAAGTTATACAGCATGTTATCAACACTGTTTATTCAAACTACAGGTAAAGGGATCAAAGATCAAAATTCAAATGTTTGGGTATTAAGAGCAGTTTCAAAATGAAACTAAAATGGGTTTCTGTAAATTTTGGGATATTGTGTTAATTTTAATTTCTGTAAATTCATATGAAGCAAGCTTGTAATCCATTCGACACAAGAAAAATATTAAAATAATTTTCGAATGTATGAATTTTGAGATTGAGGTAAAGATAGGGTTTTGTTCGACTTTTTGAACGAATGGGAAGATTTGGTCGCGGTGACTAGCACGGTGCGTCGAGCGTTGTGTGGCTGGAAGGGAAGGTAGTGTGGAGGTCGAGGATGATGCAGCCGAAGTTTCGAAGCTCCAGGGGGTTTGCCTCGCCTGAACATGGTGAGAGTTGGTCAGAGCATTTCCTTGGATTGGGAGCTCGAATCCTTTTTTTCTCGTTCACGTATCGAATCGAAGTTTGGGGTGTTGGAATCCAAAGAGTGGATGACGATCGACTTATCAGCAATCAGGCCAGGTGATGGAAGAGCGTCGGAGGGGGGTGTACGTGCACAGATGGTTGTGCACGGCATTGAAATCTTGTCTGAGTATTTGCAGAAGGAGCTCGAAGAAATACTCGTGTAGAAGATGAGTTGGCTCGTGTAATTTGTATGATTTTTTTTTTTGCGTTGGGAAGCAACTGTCTTTATTTAAACTGTTATAAAAGTATGGAAGAAGAAGATAATCAGGGGACTCGGGAAGTTGCAGGAAGCACTCGAAGTTATACTCGCGTATAAAGCGGGGAGGGTCTCGGGTTGTTGAAGTTGGGGTAAACTGCAGTTTTTCAGTGATATAGAGATTGAGTAGGATGGTTTTCCTACAAATTTTCATTTGATTTTAAATACTATAAAACTTTGTAGTATGTAACGTCCCGCCTTTTCGCACACTTTAAACCGACACACATGCCGATTCAAACCATACGGAAGGGCGGATTTGTTATGGGGTAAATAAGAAAAAAAAACAGAGAAGAAAAAAAACAAATAGAATCTCACAGCGGAAGGATAAAATATAATAAGAAAATATACAGTTTATAAAAACTGTTTACAAACATTTATATAATACATATCAGAGTTACACATACCAATAACAATGCAGCGGAACAGTGTGAGTGTAGTGCAATACTATGAATAATAATAATACAAATTCTTCGTCTTCGTCCTCCAAAGCTAAAGTCTTCGATCCTGAAACGCTCGGACTGACCCGAGCGAATTTGAAAAGACAAAAACACTCGAGTCAGAACTAAAAGATCTTATGTGAGTTAAATTAACAGAAATAAATATGAGTGCAATAACTCAAAAGATGTTCGGGATTTACATCTCCTAAGGATCCGTTAAACTATTTACTATGTAGTATATTGCGCTATTATAATAGTGTCTATAGTAAAATAAACATACTTTTAAATAGCATTAAGGCTTTACATTTTCCACCTTAACACGTAATAGTCCCAGTAGTCCATCCAATATCATAGTCCCTCCTGATCGGGAAGCCACCAGAGGATACCACACGGGCTACGGGAGAAATCCAAACTCGTACAAGGCGCGATAGGGTAGGTGACACGGCACAACTAGGCAATGCCAGGGTAGATATACCAATTACGCTTCCGGGTCGATGGTAACGCGTAGCCGCAGCTACCGCCCACCTCGAACAAACTCCCCAAAATCAAAATAGAAGTGGCCACCGAATCAATCCAAAGTCAAAGTATAATATCGAAGAGCAGTGTCCGATCAGAGGAATGACCTCATTAACCCGTCAATCGCTCCTATTTTAGCCACCTTATGCCAACTCACGGGAGTTGGGTCCACGTATTTACCTTACAGGAAACGTCGCCACCAACCTACTTCATTCTGGAATCTCCACCGCGTACACGGTTAGTCAAAGTGGTTTTCGGTATCGACAGAGAGTATGTCCATATCCGATCCCGGTCTCTTTGCCAACCCATCGTTATTATAACACCGCGGTCATTTAAAAGTAGTTTATACTTTAAAAACCAGAATAAATTTTCCATTTCAAAACTATGAATTCGATATCAATTTAAAAACCCAAAATAATATGATATCATTTTATCTCAAATATAACTCTTTTTCCAAAATCATACCGGTATAAAATATAAATATCTGGAAACCAAACATTTGAATTATATTTTCAAAACATAATATTTCGGAATTCATACTTTTAAAACCATACTTCTAAAACTTGAATGGTTTGGATATTCAACAGTATATAAAATAAATGGTTTACTTCTAAGGTTACTTTGTAAAGAAATTATTTCCAGGGCTTTACAAATATACTTCTTTATTTAAAGTCTACCAAATTTAAATATCACTTTCAAGTTCCAAAACCACTTCAATTTCTATTTATATATATATATATATATATATATATATATCCATTTGGAGTATTAATATTTCAAAACTAAAGTTGGAATTTATTCTTTCAACAAATTAAATGTTCTATTATTTAGTTTTGAATATTTACATAAAATCTATAAATAAAACTCCAATTTCTAGAAATTAACTATTTTCTTAAATTTAAATTATACTAAAATATTCTATTTAACTAAATCTTGGAAAATCCATTTATAAATATCATACCTTAAAATTTCCAAATTTAAACATATAAGATAAATCACCAAATTCCATTTTCTCAAATTTTTATCATTTTATTCAACAGGTTTATACACAGCTTAAATTTAAAATTTTAACTTCATATGTGTATATCTCGAAGAAAAATATTTTATAAAATATCAAAATTAAATTTTATAAATCGTATCCCATCCAAACCATAGAAATCACTTTTAAAATAATTTATACGTAGACCACGGTACCTGTATATAATTTTCTATCCTATGGTCAAGTGATACGGATATTTATCATTTCAATCCGCAATTTAAAAATAAAATTTTGCGGTTGTATATCATTTCAAACCACAATCCCGAATGAAATGAAAAATGCATGATAACTTGCAATTTAATGATATCAAATAAACATCCATTCATCAACATCATCCATTGTCCAAATCACAATCATCCATCAATATCAATCAAAATCAATATATATATATATATATATATGAGATTATATAGCAGGTAATAACTGTCAATTATATTCAAATTAAATTTAACAACTATTAATCTAACATTTTATATTCAGTAATAATTTATATAACTGTTAACTAGCAGTTTATATGCAAACAAATAAATTATAACTGTAAATAAATACGCAATAAATAAATTAAATTAACAGTTAAATTTAATAAATGCAATTCAACAGATATGAATGAAATAAACATGCCAAATACTCATAAATAAATTTCTATTCATTTCTAAAATTAATTTAACAAACATAAAAACTTTTAGAAGTTGTGAGTGGGTTAAAACACTCACCTTTTTTTAATTTAAATTGGATTTAGATCCAATTTAACCCAAAAATTCGACGGTCTCCAAATCTGTCCAAACCAGCGTCAAAAAAATCTGGAATTTAATTACGATCCTAAAAAAAAATCGCGCATGAAACGGAGTTCGTATGTGGAAGTTAAATGTATTAACGCATTTGAAAAATCAAAATTAAATTAAATTCAAACAAAAATAAATTAAACGAAAATGAAATACCGTGCCACATCCGCTCTTCCCACGTGAAAAATGCGTATGCTTCTTCTTGATTTCAAGCTTTGTTCCATAATTTTTCTTTTATTTCGATTTACTTTAATTTTCCTCCTTATTATATGAATGTATGTATTTTTAAAAGGTTTGGAAAAGAAAAAAAAAATATTTGAAAAAGAAGATTTGAAAAAGAAAAGGATTAAAATAAGAACTGAAAATGGAAGAGAAGATCTAGATTTGAAAAGAAAGAAGAAGTATGAAATAGAAGAAAACTTGAAGAAGAATATTTGAAGAGGAAGGAAAAAATTAAAATGAGATATAATAAGGAGATTTGAAGAAGAAAAGAAGGAGAAGGAGATTTGAATGGAGGCTAGGGTTTCATTTGCATCATTTCGTATTTATAAGGTTAGAGTTAGGTTTAGGGACAAATAGATTTGAAAGGAGAGGCTGCGATTAATTAGAAATAAAGTGAATATGAACACTTGGTATTGAAATATAGCAAATATGAACAGTCCTTTTTTTTTTAAAGTAGCAGGTATTAAAAAGAGGTATTTATTAATTAGAAAGAAAATGAATATGGAGGGACAAAAATAAATGACACGTTTCGTTAGTTTGATTCTAAATTAATTAAGTGCTAGATACAGAAAAATTTGAATACATCATATATATATATATATATTCATACTTTAACTGTGTGACAAAATTGCTAAACATACATCAAGTACGATTAATTGGTGACAATATATAGGAATAATCAACAATAAATGTGGATGCAATCACATAAGGATCTAATAGGGAAGGAGATAAAAAGTAACGACGTTGATTAATTCCACTTTCCCACTTTAGCCAATCCAATTACAAAATTTAAAATTTTATAAAATTTCTCTCCTTTGATTTCTTAAACAATTTTAATAACTAACAACAAGTTCTATGTTAATTCAATCATTAATCATTTCGCCAATTACCAAATTAAATTTCAATTATTCGCAATAAATCAAATTATAAATTTTTCATTCCAATAAATAAAATAAATCTTGATTTTTTTTTTCTTCCATCCTTATTAATTCCACAACTTGTTCAATTTGAAAATCATTATCATATTTTCCAAATGTTACCTTAATTTAACACTTATGTAACGTATTATTAGATTCGTTGCAAGATTTCAATTTCAATCCCCATTTCTTAATATACTCAAATTCTGGACATTTTTATTTCCTTACCCATAAGTGTAACATTTATTGCCAATTCCATCCAAATTTAACAGGTAACCCTTAACAATGTTTTCAATCCAAAGGTTATACTTAAGTTTACGTTGTATTCTACAACTTATCATATTATGAAGAAAATTCACATTATTCCCCAATATTACCTTAATTCATATTAACTTAACATTAGATTTACTCTTCATTCTATTATTAACCTATTAATATTTAATAGATGAAATTAACATTGGTTTTACACTCTATTACGTAGATATCCTAAATTTTATCTAAGTTTATATTTACATAATATTCCAACATTAAATTTCATCCAATTTTTTTTTCTTCCTTTTTATTTTAATTAAATCCAATTTCCCTAAAGTTACATTCAAACAAGTAAATTTTTATTTCCAATCAATCATTATACTATAACATTCTTAACATTTTTTTCATTACACTACTAAATTCTACCTTGATAAGTTTACGCTTTTATTGCTTTACTTTCACACTTCCGTTAAAATATAAATTAATTCTAAAGTAACGTTTATTGTTGACCCCGCCATTTTAATTACTCATATTTTGATGAACGTTATTTCAAATAAGTTCATTGACTCATTTAAATTAGGTAGTTTATAGTAGTTGTTATCCCACCCTTACAATTATTTCCTACTAACGTGCTACCAACTCCTTTAATTAAAATTTGAATTCCAAACCTTATTTAATATACTAAGTAAGATAAATAACATATATAGATTGCTACCAACTTTCCTTTTCTTGCATCTATGTGTTTATTACTTGACACACCAGTAAATATTACATATACACAAAATTCCGTTATCACTTGCCTAACAAGGTTATTATCACTTAAGATCTCACTGCATCCACATTTTCACATTTTCATTTTCTAGTTTCTTTACTTTATTCTACATAATTTATTACAAATGGGATTTTCTTTGGTTTACATCTTATTTGTATTTAACATTTCTCAATCACCAATTCATTTCACTTTAACTGCGGTAAATTGGCGGATAAATTGAATTTGATTCCCAAAATCTAAATTAACAAGAAACAAGGGTAGGTAACATACAATAGTCATTACTCCAAATTCTAGTCCAAGAAACAAGGGTAGGTAACATACAATAGTCATTACTCCAAATTCTAGTCACCTAAATAGTCTTTTATTCCTTGCAAATAAATGTTACTATTTATTTTCATAGTACAAATCTCAATGATTATTCCATTTTATATTTGCTTAGGCCATTTATAGTCCACTATACATATCTACATAAATGGGTAATTTATTCAATTCATTAAGTGTCAATTCTATTAAGCCCTGTTTATATCTTATGCATTCTTCTATTACTTTACAAAAGGGAATAACTTTTAAACTCATACACTTAATAACAAAACCGTTATAAATCCAATAAACTTCCAAATCCAAGTTTGTACACATTTTACACAACTATTATGATTTCTCACAAACGTTGAATTTATTAAATGACCATTTATTATAATTTAATTCCCTTAATTGAATCAAATGCTTATTATTATATATATTCTTTTCATTCTACCATTCCTTCCCATTTTATATTCATTAACGTATTTACACATCTCTATCTTTCAAATATAAAATAACCAAACTGATTACAAACACTGTTTCTATAAATTTTCATAAGTTTGTTCAAAACTATACTTTTGTTTACATAAAATAAATTTTATGTTTCTATTAGTTTTCTTTTCCTTTCACTACAGGCATAAATTATTACTATCTACACTAATTACATCTTTGTATTAATGAACACCATTTAAGTTAATATTTATACTAACATTCACAAATTCAACATTTATTTGTTTCTTCAAAATTACTTTAAATCAAGTTGTGAAAATTTACATTATCCACATCTATTATCATAAAATTTTATAGTTACACTAAATTGCAACCACTATACCAAATTTCTACATTTATTCTTAACCAAATTAGAAATTATATTAATTCATTTTTATTAAATATCACAAATTTAACGGGTCGTTACATAGTAGCTAACAGTTTAAGCTAAAACTCAGATACAAGCTAATTACTTTAGCTAATACTTAAATGTGTTTTAAGCTCATAATTATTCAAATTAGGTAAGTAACATAAGATAAGTATAAATCTTATTAATACAGGTTGGTAATTAAAGACAAATTGATTTCAAATCTTAAGAAGAGTTGAGGAATTAATATAAATTGATTATTTTCAGGAAGTAATTAAGAATAATGAATTTGATTATAATTAGTGATGGATTATAATTAATAAATGAATTTGTAATCAACTATTTAAGTTAATTTATGAATGGGTAACAATTAATAAATCAAGTGATTTAATTAAGAATTAATAATGATTAATATAGAAATTAGTAATTAACAAATGGGCAATTAAGTTTATTAAATAACAATTAAAGTTATTGATTTATGATTGAGGAAAGAGTAATTAACGTCAAGTAACTTGATTAAGGAAGTAATTAATAGTGTGAAATAAAATTACGACTTAATAATAAATTAAGAAATCATCAATTAGATGACTTGGAATGAAATAGGAAATAAATTTTTAATTAATGATTAATTAAAGAGAGTCAAGAGATTAACCCTCAGGTAATTAGTTCTAAATTGAATTAATTACAAATAGGATTTAAGAGTAATTGTTTATGGATGGTTGAGTAGAATATCTGCTTGTGATATTTATTTGATGATGTTCTGTGATGCACTGTGATATGTTATGTCATATCTGTAACGACCCAGAATTTTGAATAATTTAAATTGAAAATATTTGATTAAATTTAAATATTTGAATGATGGTTTGAATTGAATTTTCAATATAACTTTGAATTTAACGATTAAATTATAGAATTTAATCTATTGAAAGTTGAATAAAAATTTGAATCTTCAATTTTAAGCCAATTAAAAATATTTCAAAGGCTTGTAAAATTCATATTGATAATATTGAAGATAATCGAAGCTTCAGAATTTAATTAGAAAGTGATTTGTTCAGTTTTGAATTAAATCGTTTGAATCGATATTTAAAAATAGCCGTCCGAGGCACAGTCTCGGAATTCGACGAAACCAGTTCCATTGGGTCCGTAATATTAAATTATTGCCGGATTTCAAATTTCGTAGCATTTGGAGTTGTTATGTGAGCATACGACATAGAAACGCGTTGAAATTAAATTGAATTCAATTTGAATTTTAAATTTGAATTGGGTCAACATCAGCACTTTTGGCCTCAATTCAAAACACTGCAGCAAGGTAAAGAAAACACGTTCTCCCTAAATTCACGCCTACGATCCCGAAGAGAAGATCGTGCCAAGCATGTCGCGTTCCTCTATTTTAACTTCAATTCGATTCATCAGTTCGATACTCATATTCTCGTTCGAAAATTCAAACAAATCACCGAAGCCCCTTTTCTCTCAGACAAAAATCAAAATCAAATTCCTTCGTTCCCAAATTTTTATTTCGAAGCCCTAAATTTGAAAGCAATGGCCGCGACATTCAAATGGGGGGCGACGCGATGGGGTGGCGTTTGATTTGGGGGATGGCGTGCTCAGATAGGATGGCGGCGACGATAGGGGACGCGCGAGCACGCGCGCGCGTAGGCCGAGCAAGTCGCGACTGGGGGGGTATTGGTGCTCGAGTTGATGGTGGCGATGCAGTGGGTCGCGCGTTTGATAGATGAAGGCGGCAACGGCGCCGTGGGTGGTTCGAATCACGATGGTGGAGGAGGCGCGTGATTCGATTGGCAACAACGGCTAGGGCTAGGCAGTAGTGGCGACGTCGCGAGTCAGTGGGTTGTGATGGCATTCGCGATGGCAACAGCGAGATTCTGGGTTTCGATTTTTACTGTAAGGTAAATTGTTTATTTTATTTTATTTTTGATTTAATTTAAATATACGTTTATGCTGTGAAAAAAAAAAAGAAAGAAAAAGATATTGCAGTTCTATAGATTTATATATAAGCAGAAAAGGTATTGATTTTAGTTTTAATAATTTATTTAATTAAAAATTGCAGTAACTTAGTTTTCGAGTTTTTAAATTTTTAATGATTTCAAATTTAAATTAATTTAAGTAAAATGTATATAGATTAGAAATAGGATTTTAAAAGTTTGAAGATTTAAAAATGCAGTTCAATATATATATACAGAAAGTTCAAACAATTTAAACTCTTAAATTATAAATAAATAAGTATTTAAATTTAAAACGGTAATTTAAATATCCTATATGCGGTTGAAAAGAAAATAATTTTATTTAAGAAAAATTTGTTGATTTAAAATTTATAAAAAGGAAATTAAGTTTAATGGGAAATTTCTAGTTAGAATTATTTTCAAAAGGAAAATTTATTTAAATAGATAGTTAGTTAAGAAAGTTTATTAAATGGAATTTAAATTTTTAGTTAAACAAATTTATTAAAACAAATTGATTTAAAGATATTAATTTAAAGTAAAATAATTAGTTGATTTAATTTATAAAAGGAAAATTTGTTAAAATAAAATTATTAAAGAAGAAACTGATTTAAACAAAACCATTGAATAATTAAAACAATCAAAAATGAAAATTTATTATTCAATCTGTTTGAGTATTAATGAATTGTATAAATATTTATACAAGGTCTAAAATGGTGAAAACGAGTCAAGATGGAAATGGATTGCAAACGGGAATAAAGGTGAGAACTTCTCACTCAAAAGGAATTTCTGTTGTTTATTTAAATTTTAAATAGTTAGATTTAAAATTGTTTGACTGTGTTGATTGAATGATTGAATGATGATTGTTATATATATATATATATATATATATATATATATATATATATATATATATATATATATATATATTGGATGTGAATAGACCCTATACGCCGTTAGTAAGCGGAGGTTATTTATTACACACATATACCGCGATATTCCACCTCGAAGTGGAATTGGTATTATATTATATATATAGCAATATATATATATATTGGCATATGTATATATTGCAGTTGATTGATTTCCCGCATTTTCTTTTAGCGGATGAGACCCTATTGCGCCGTTAGTAAGCGGATAATATTTATAAAATCCCATATACCGCGATATTCCACCTCGAAGTGGAATGGGTATTGTGCTAATAATGTCTGTGGATGCAGGGAAACAGGTTGGAGGGATCCAACTGGATTCCTCACCCGTATTTAATTTATTTCAGATATTGTGATATTTGATTGTTTATCATGGATGATATATGATGTTTGAAAGTCGTGATTGACTATTTGATGTGTTGCATCATCGAATCCAATTTTGAAGCTTAAAAATAACGATTTTGATTTTTAAGGGATTTCTAAAGTGATTTTCGAAAGTATACGTTTATAAAATATTTTTGGAATTGATTCATTCTAAATAAATAAACGTTATAATTCTTAATGTTATAAAAATTATGATTTTTGAGAAATATAGTTAAAAGTTGATTTTGAAAATATGGGGTTAATGATTTTATAAAATAGTTTAAACTGGGATTTTTGAAGTTATTGAAAAAAAGTTTAAATATAGGATTTATAAAATTTGACTATTTTATAAATCAAAGAAAATGGTGAAATTATAAAGGAGTTTAAAGATGTTTTAAAAGAATAATATAAATTGATTTATATTAAAAGATTTATAAATTGATATTTATAAATTAAAAATATTGGAATTATAAAACGAGCTTTTATAAGTGTTAGAATGAATTGTAAATGAATTTCATAAATGGATGAAATCTATAGGATTATAACGGTGAAGTTATAAATGGAATTTTATAAATAAAATTTATAAAGATATTTAAGGAATAAATTCGGATAAATAAATGAATCTTATAAGTTATAAGATTTATAATTATAGAATTAAAGGAACAATTTTGTAAACAAATAAATTGTAAGTGTTTGACTTATAATATGAACCTTTAGTTTATAATTGAGTTATAAATTGAATAGATTTATAAAGGAAATTTATAAAAGGAAGTTGTTGTAAAATAAATAGAAATGAAATTTATAAACATTGTTTTATAAATCCGCAACGACTTATTTTGATAAGAAAATTGTTGTAATTTATTAATGGAGTTATATTCATGTTTTAGACAGTGAATAATCCTTTGAAATAAAAGGAATAGGAATAATGAAATTTGTTAACAAGTATATTCACGTTTTTGAATAGTGAATAATATGTTAAAGAAATTATTTTGAATGTGATGTTTTAAATAGAATTAAAACGATCTAAAGATGTTTTAAAATGTATTGAGATTCGAAATCATAGATTTCAACATTTATTGTTGAAATAGACGTTTTCGAGAAATAGAAGGAAATGGTAGATTATAACACTGTTGTTATAATAGATGGTTTCCGAAAGGAAATGTTTTGTATAGTATTGGGATTTATATATCTATTTTAATTTCGAATCCCTATACTAGTGATTTTGGGTTGTCATAACGATGTTTTACGCAACATTCGTTTTAACCCAAATAAATATGTTTAAGTGAATGATTTTCTTAAAGAATGAAATATATACTTAATTTCGATTTAAGTATATTGCATATTTTCCAAGAGTTGAAAATAAATAAAAAGATTGTGAATTACTTATAAATAAATAAGTATGGAATTGTTTTTCCAATGCGAAATGGAAAGTTTAGAGAATTTATCTTTTTGAAGATAAGTTGAAAATGAATAATAGAAATCGTATATTCATAAATATTTTGGAAATATAAATTCAATATGGAATTTATAAATGGAATTGGGAAAATGGGTTTAAAAATAAATATTGATTTATTTTTGAAGTATGGAAAGTTTATATCTTCTAAAGATATTTTTGGAGAATAAATAATATGGAAAATTATTTGGAATTCGGTGATGTTGTGCATATCTATTGATAGTTCAATAACCGACTATCAATATTTACCTTTGAATGGTATTTGTTGTGAATTACTTGAAATTGAATGCCACACTTATTTTTTTAAATAAGCGCTCACTATTCGGGTTAACCGGGAAAGGACCTTGGGGTCGTATAACCCATTCCGAATATGTGATACGTCGTTATGAATTGCATTCGAAGATCGGTGTTGAAGACCGGATATTTTCAAAAACGAAAGGGTTTCTTGCTGATTGTCTCTGCACTGGCTGATCCCCGGTATTGAGATCTCCATATGTGATGGGAAATCTGAACGTGATTAGAGATTATTCGGATTGCAAGGACTTCTTTGTAAGTGCCTTCGGTTCTGTTCGATCCCGGAACAGACTTGTATGGATAGTATGTCTGACATTACAAATTGAGATATAAAGCCGATTTCTTTCAAATATATTTCTGTTGGTGGCGGAGAATTTATTCTTTTAGCTTAACACCCTTCTCTGATACGTACGAGCTCAGAGGTTATATAGTTGAAGTTATCAGCGATATATTCCCAATTTGGTAATTTGACATACTGAGTGTTGCTGTGAAATGATCATTGTGTTGATTGTTTGTGATAGGATCAATTGTTTGATCGTTTATCTTTGTGATCATCTCTATGATCATTTGTTGACCCAAAGCATGGCTTTTGTATAAAGTATGTTTATGTGGACGTGAATTCGTCGAGCCTCACACCCCGTGAATGGTCAAAACAGGAAAGATGCGGCAAGGTTATGAGGGGTAGCGCCCTTTAGGATATGTGCATTTCCTTCTGGAAAAGGGTGGTATCATGGTATGGAGCCTAGATACTTACTCATGTTGAAAACACTTTATGATTGTGTGAATTGATTACGAGCGCTCGGTGATAAAGGTCCCAAAGGACCGGGGGATGGCATATTCGGTCAGTTGTTACTCAGTTAGGGGTAACCCGGCCTTGTGTTGGCAGAGTTCCGGTTTGGTTCTCGGGAATGTCCTTCCAGAGGCATTCTCATGTGGCAATGGGAAGTTCCTTGGCCTGACCATTTGTTGGAAATCCAAAGAAACAATACGAAACTTGTACGGATTTAGTTGTAGAACCTATCATTCACTTATGGTGTCGCAACACTGTTTGGATGGTAGCTATAGTAGGCATAGTTCGAAATGTCTATGTTGGCTAAGATTTATATCTTTATTTTCGAAATAATTTTCTACACTATGCACTAGTAATAATATCAAATGCTTCTTTTTAATGCGTATCAAGCATCTTTGACTATCATAAGGAGAAATCTCCTCCGATTCTGCGTTTGCATGTGTGTGTGTGCGGGAGGCCTTATGGTACTCTCATTTTTAAAAGCATTGCGAATTGAATTTAAAAATATCTCTCTATTTTGATTTTAAAGTTAAATAAACTGTTTTGAGTTCTCACACCAGTCACATGACTGACTCGGAGTTTATTGTTTTCCTTCCTAAACTCTGGGTGCCCACCAATTTCCACACGGGCAGTTAAGAGTTAAGGTTTATCAGGATATTCTGGATATTCTGGAGTTGCTGGAGGCAAGCTGGATGGCATGGCATATTACTACTATATAGTATTTCTTTTTCCGCTGCATTGTTTGTTGTTGTACACTCTGATGATGATATGATGTAAAGTATAAAATGTAATAACTGATATAGTTCTTTGTTTAAACATTATTCATTTATCTATTATATGTTGTTCCGCTGCGAATTGTGAGATTCTGTTATTGTTGTGTTGTTTTCTGTTCCGTTCCATTTTCTGTTCTCTTTTTCCTCTATTTTAAAATTTTTCTATTCTTTCTTCTCTCCATCTTCTACCTTCTTCTCTTCTTCTTCCTTTCTTCTTTCATAAACCCATAACATTTCGGTTTTTCGGCCTTCGATTTCTCGGCAGTCGATAAAGTGAGTATCGATGTTGAATTTTTCGAAAGTCGAAAAATTCTCGAACGTTACATTTGGTATCAGAGCTTATGGTTAAGCGACAACCATGGTTCTGTTGGGTATTACTCGTTAGAGATAGAGTCAGCAGTACTCTAGAATGAGTTTGAGTGTAATAATAGATATGAGCGCGTATATGTTAGTGAATATAAAATTGTTTTTGAATCGGGTAAATAAAGTAATTTTGCCCAAAACTATTTTGTATAGAAAAAATATTTTTCTATGAATTATTATAGTATATGGTTGCATGATTGTTAGGAAGTGATAATATTGAATTACTAGTATATGGAATAAAATAAGATGGATTGAATTCAAGTAAATTAACTTGATAATTTATTCATTTGTGAAATAATTTCAAATGGAATGAATTGAATATTAAAATGAATTAGCAAATGAAAGTAAATCGATAGAATTCAATATTTAGAATTGAGAATTAAATTCGAATGGAATTTCAAATTGTGAATGAAATTGAATTGAAGAGTAAAATTGAATGAAATGAATATGTAACTTCAAATAGTGAAGTTAAAATATATAAGAAACATATATCGAAATTTTGCAATAGAATTGGCAAATGGGTTTGAATATTGTATTTGGATTTGTATGCTACTACTACTAGCAGGTTATACAGGTATATAAAGGAATTGAGATTTTGATTTCAAAGATAAAATTAAATGGCTCGACAAAAAGGTACGTATTTGAATTTCAGTATGAAATTTGATGTCTTTCTTCTCTAACCACTTGGCTTTCTCTTTTCTTTTTGATTCTGAGGGGCCGTGGAGCCATTTTGTAGTCGTACCGAGCTAGCCGCGCAAAGGAGACGCTGGCGAAATTTTTCGAAAATTTAGGGTGTTAGAAAAAATTTGAGAAAAATTTGAAAGTTTGAAATTTGAATTTGAATTTAAACTTGAATGGTTAGTAAAACAATATTGTTAGGAACTTATAATTGAAGTTGGAAAGCTAGTTGAAATGATAATGAATCTCTAGTAAAAAGATTTGTTTTAGAAAGTTGATAAAACTATTTGGATTGTGAAAAATAGTAGACGAGTTAAGAACCATTCTTCCTAACTTGTAATTTCGGGACGAAATTCTTTTAAGGGGGAAAGATTGTAACGACCCAGAATTTTGAATAATTTAAATTGAAAATATTTGATTAAATTTAAATATTTGAATGATGGTTTGAATTGAATTTTCAATATAACTTTGAATTTGACGATTAAATTATAGAATTTAATCTATTGAAAGTTGAATAAAAATTTGAATCTTCAATTTTAAGCCAATTAAAAATATTTCAAAGGCTTGTAAAATTCATATTGATAATATTGAAGATAATCAAAGCTTCAGAATTTAATTAGAAAGTGATTTGTTCAGTTTTGAATTAAATCGTTTGAATCGATATTTAAAAATAGCCGTCCGAGGCACAGTCTCGGAATTCGACGAAACCAGTTCCATTGGGTCCGTAATATTAAATTATTGCCGGATTTCAAATTTCGTAGCATTTGGAGTTGTTATGTGAGCATACGACATAGAAACGCGTTGAAATTAAATTGAATTCAATTTGAATTTTAAATTTGAATTGGGTCAACATCAGCACTTTTGGCCTCAATTCAAAACACTACAGCAAGGTAAAGAAAACACGTTCTCCCTAAATTCACGCCTACGATCCCGAAGAGAAGATCGTGCCAAGCATGCCGCGTTCCTCTATTTTAACTTCAATTCGATTCATCAGTTCGATACTCATATTCTCGTTCGAAAATTCAAACAAATCACCGAAGCCCCTTTTCTCTCAGACAAAAATCAAAATCAAATTCCTTCGTTCCCAAATTTTTATTTCGAAGCCCTAAATTTGAAAGCAATGGCCGCGACATTCAAATGGGGGGCGACGCGATGGGGTGGCGTTTGATTTGGGGGATGGCGTGCTCAGATAGGATGGCGGCGACGATAGGGGACGCGCGAGCGCGCGCGCGTAGGCCGAGCAAGTCGCGACTGGGGGGGTATTGGTGCTCGAGTTGATGGTGGCGATGCAGTGGGTCGCGCATTCGATAGATGAAGGCGGCAACGGCGCCGTGGGTGGTTCGAATCACGATGGTGGAGGAGGCGCGTGATTCGATTGGCAACGGCGGCTAGGGCTAGGCAGTAGTGGCGAGGTCGCGAGTCAGTGGGTTGTGATGGCATTCGCGATGGCAACAGCGAGATTCTGGGTTTCGATTTTTACTGTAAGGTAAATTGTTTTTTTATTTTATTTTTGATTTAATTTAAATACACATTTATGCTGTGAAAAAAAAAAGAAAGAAAAAGATATTGCAGTTCTATAGATTTATATATAAGCAGAAAAGGTATTGATTT
Organism: Allium cepa; assembly: GCA_030765085.1. Classification (NCBI taxonomy): domain Eukaryota; kingdom Viridiplantae; phylum Streptophyta; class Magnoliopsida; order Asparagales; family Amaryllidaceae; genus Allium; species Allium cepa. The sequence continues at coordinate 756,396,316 of CM060937.1, read as the reverse complement.
TAGTTTTAATAATTTATTTAATTAAAAATTCTAAATTGCAGTAACTTAGTTTTCGAGTTTTTAAATTTTTAATGATTTCAAATTTAAATTAATTTAAGTAAAATGTATATAGATTAGAAATAGGATTTTAAAAGTTTGAAGATTTAAAAATGCAGTTCAATATATATACAGAAAGTTCAAACAATTTAAACTCTTAAATTATAAATAAATAAGTATTTAAATTTAAAACAGTAATTTAAATATCCTATATGCGGTTGAAAAGAAAATAATTTTATTTAAGAAAAATTTGTTGATTTAAAATTTATAAAAAGGAAATTAAGTTTAATGGGAAATTTCTAGTTAGAATTATTTTCAAAAGGAAAATTTATTTAATAGATAGTTAGTTAAGAAAGTTTATTAAATGGAATTTAAATTTTTAGTTAAACAAATTTATTAAAACAAATTGATTTAAAGATATTAATTTAAAGTAAAATAATTAGTTGATTTAATTTATAAAAGGAAAATTTGTTAAAATAAAATTATTAAAGAAGAAACTGATTTAAACAAAACCATTGAATAATTAAAACAATCAAAAATGAAAATTTATTATTCAATCTGTTTGAGTATTAATGAATTGTATAAATATTTATACAAGGTCTAAAATGGTGAAAACGAGTCAAGATGGAAATGGATTGCAAACGGGAATAAAGGTGAGAACTTCTCACTCAAAAGGAATTTCTGTTGTTTATTTAAATTTTAAATAGTTAGATTTAAAATTGTTTGACTGTGCTGATTGAATGATTGAATGATGATTGTTATATATATATATATATATATATATATATATATATTGGATGTGAATAGACCCTATACGCCGTTAGTAAGCGGAGGATATTTATTACACACATATACCGCGATATTCCACCTCGAAGTGGAATTGGTATTATATTATATATATAGCAATATATATATATATTGGCATATGTATATATTGCAGTTGATTGATTTCCCGCATTTTCTTTTAGCGGATGAGACCCTATTGCGCCGTTAGTAAGCGATAATATTTATAAAATCCCATATACCGCGATATTCCACCTCGAAGTGGAATGGGTATTGTGCTAATAATGTCTGTGGATGCAGGGAAACAGGTTGGAGGGATCCAACTGGATTCCTCACCCGTATTTAATTTATTTCAGATATTGTGATATTTGATTGTTTATCATGGATGATATATGATGTTTGAAAGTCGTGATTGACTATTTGATGTGTTGCATCATCGAATCCAATTTTGAAGCTTAAAAATAATGATTTTGATTTTTAAGGGATTTCTAAAGTGATTTTCGAAAGTATACGTTTATAAAATATTTTTGGAATTGATTCATTCTAAATAAATAAACGTTATAATTCTTAATGTTATAAAAATTATGATTTTTGAGAAATATAGTTAAAAGTTGATTTTGAAAATATGGGGTTAATGATTTTATAAAATAGTTTAAACTGGGATTTTTGAAGTTATTGAAAAAAAGTTTAAATATAGGATTTATAAAATTTGACTATTTTATAAATCAAAGAAAATGGTGAAATTATAAAGGAGTTTAAAGATGTTTTAAAAGAATAATATAAATTGATTTATATTAAAAGATTTATAAATTGATATTTATAAATTAAAAATATTGGAATTATAAAACGAGCTTTTATAAGTGTTAGAATGAATTGTAAATGAATTTCATAAATGGATGAAATCTATAGGATTATAACGGTGAAGTTATAAATGGAATTTTATAAATAAAATTTATAAATATATTTAAGGAATAAATTTGGATAAATAAATGAATCTTATAAGTTATAAGATTTATAATTATAGAATTAAAGGAACAATTTTGTAAACAAATAAATTGTAAGTGTTTGACTTATAATATGAACCTTTAGTTTATAATTGAGTTATAAATTGAATAGATTTATAAAGGAAATTTATAAAAGGAAGTTGTTGTAAAATAAATAGAAATGAAATTTATAAACATTGTTTTATAAATCCGCAACGACTTATTTTGATAAGAAAATTGTTGTAATTTATTAATGGAGTTATATTCATGTTTTAGACAGTGAATAATCCTTTGAAATAAAAGGAATAGGAATAATGAAATTTGTTAACAAGTATATTCATGTTTTTGAATAGTGAATAATATGTTAAAGAAATTATTTTGAATGTGATGTTTTAAATAGAATTAAAACGATCTAAAGATGTTTTAAAATGTATTGAGATTCGAAATCATAGATTTCAACATTTATTGTTGAAATAGACGTTTTCGAGAAATAGAAGGAAATGGTAGATTATAACACTGTTGTTATAATAGATGGTTTCCGAAAGGAAATGTTTTGTATAGTATTGGGATTTATATATCTATTTTAATTTCGAATCCCTATACTAGTGATTTTGGGTTGTCATAACGATGTTTTACGCAACATTCGTTTTAACCCAAATAAATATGTTTAAGTGAATGATTTTCTTAAAGAATGAAATATATACTTAATTTCGATTTAAGTATATTGCATATTTTCCAAGAGTTGAAAATAAATAAAAAGATTGTGAATTACTTATAAATAAATAAGTATGGAATTGTTTTTCCAATGTGAAATGGAAAGTTTAGAGAATTTATCTTTTTGAAGATAAGTTGAAAATGAATAATAGAAATCGTATATTCATAAATATTTTGGAAATATAAATTCAATATGGAATTTATAAATGGAATTGGGAAAATGGGTTTAAAAATAAATATTGATTTATTTTTGAAGTATGGAAAGTTTATATCTTCTAAAGATATTTTTGGAGAATAAATAATTTGGAAAATTATTTGGAATTTGGTGATGTTGTGCATATCTATTGATAGTTCAATAACCGACTATCAATATTTACCTTTGAATGGTATTTGTTGTGAATTACTTGAAATTGAATGCCACACTTATTTTTTTAAATAAGCGCTCACTATTCGGGTTAACCGGGAAAGGACCTTGGGGTCGTATAACCCATTCCGAATATGTGATACGTCGTTATGAATTGCATTCGAAGATCGGTGTTGAAGACCGGATATTTTCAAAAACGAAAGGGTTTCTTGTTGATTGTCTCTGCACTGGCTGATCCCCGGTATTGAGATCTCCATATGTGATGGGAAATCCGAACGTGATTAGAGATTATTCGGATTGCAAGGACTTCTTTGTAAGTGCCTTCGGTTCTGTTCGATCCCGGAACAGACTTGTATGGATAGTATGTCTGACATTACAAATTGAGATATAAAGCCGATTTCTTTCAAATATATTTCTGTTGGTGGCGGAGAATTTATTCTTTTAGCTTAACACCCTTCTCTGAGACGTACGAGCTCAGAGGTTATATAGTTGAAGTTATCAGCGATATATTCCCAATTTGGTAATGTGACATACTGAGTGCTGCTGTGAAATGATCATTGTGTTGATTATTTGTGATAGGATCAATTGTTTGATCGTTTATCTTTGTGATCATCTCTATGATCATTTGTTGACCCAAAGCATGGCTTTTGTATAAAGTATGTTTATGTGGACGTGAATTCGTCGAGCCTCACACCCCGTGAATGGTCAAAACAGGAAAGATGCGGCAAGGTTATGAGGGGTAGCGCCCTTTAGGATATGTGCATTTCCTTCTGGAAAAGGGTGGTATCATGGTATGGAGTCCAGATACTTACTCATGTTGAAAACACTTTATGATTGTGTGAATTGATTACGAGCGCTCGGTGATAAAGTCCCAAAGGACCGGGGGATGGCATATTCGGTCAGTTGTTACTCAGTTAGGGGTAACCCGGCCTTGTGTTGGCAGAGTTCCGGTTTGGTTCTCGGGAATGTCCTTCCAGAGGCATTCTCATGTGGCAATGGGAAGTTCCTTGGCCTGACCATTTGTTGGAAATCCAAAGAAACAATACGAAACTTGTATGGATTTAGTTGTAGAACCTATCATTCACTTATGGTGTCGCAACACTGTTTGGATGGTAGCTATAGTAGGCATAGTTCGAAATGTCTATGTTGGCTAAGATTTATATCTTTATTTTCGAAATAATTTTCTACACTATGCACTAGTAATAATATCAAATGCTTCTTTTTAATGCGTATCAAGCATCTTTGACTATCATAAGGAGAAATCTCCTCCGATTCTGCGTTTGCATGTGTGTGTGTGCGGGAGGCCTTATGGTAGTCTCATTTTTAAAAGCATTGCGAATTGAATTTAAAAATATCTCTCTATTTTGATTTTAAAGTTAAATAAACTGTTTTGAGTTCTCACACCAGTCACATGACTGACTCGGAGTTTATTGTTTTCCTTCCTAAACTCTGGGTGCCCACCAATTTCCACACGGGCAGTTAAGAGTTAAGGTTTATCAGGATATTCTGGATATTCTGGAGTTGCTGGAGGCAAGCTGGATGGCATGGCATATTACTACTATATAGTATTTCTTTTTCCGCTGCATTGTTTGTTGTTGTACACTCTGATGATGATATGATGTAAAGTATAAAATGTAATAACTGATATAGTTCTTTGTTTAAAGATTATTCATTTATCTATTATATGTTGTTCCGCTGCGAATTGTGAGATTCTGTTATTGTTGTGTTGTTTTCTGTTCCGTTCCATTTTCTATTCTCTTTTTCTTCTATTTTAAAATTTTTCTATTCTTTCTTCTCTCCATCTTCTACCTTCTTCTCTTCTTCTTCCTTTCTTCTTTCTTAAACTCATAACATTTCGGTTTTTCGGCCTTCGATTTCTCGGCAGTCGATAAAGTGAGTATCGATGTTGAATTTTTCGAAAGTCGAAAAATTCTCGAACGTTACATTTGGTATCAGAGCTTATGGTTAAGCGACAACCATGGTTCTGTTGGGTATTACTCGTTAGAGATAGAGTCAGCAGTACTCTAGAATGAGTTTGAGTGTAATAATAGATATGAGCGCGTATATGTTAGTGAATATAAAATTGTTTTTGAATCGGGTAAATAAAGTAATTTTGCCCAAAACTATTTTGTATAGAAAAAATATTTTTCTATGAATTATTATAGTATATGGTTGCATGATTGTTAGGAAGTGATAATATTGAATTACTAGTATATGGAATAAAATAAGATGGATTGAATTCAAGTAAATTAACTTGATAATTTATTCATTTGTGAAATAATTTCAAATGGAATGAATTGAATATTAAAATGAATTAGCAAATGAAAGTAAATCGATAGAATTCAATATTTAGAATTGAGAATTAAATTCGAATGGAATTTCAAATTGTGAATGAAATTGAATTGAAGAGTAAAATTGAATGAAATGAATATGTAACTTCAAATAGTGAAGTTAAAATATATAAGAAACATATATCGAAATTTTGCAATAGAATTGGCAAATGGGTTTGAATATTGTATTTGGATTTGTATGCTACTACTACTAGCAGGTTATACAGGTATATAAAGGAATTGAGATTTTGATTTCAAAGATAAAATTAAATGGCTCGACAAAAAGGTACGTATTTGAATTTCAGTATGAAATTTGATGACTTTCTTCTCTAGCCACTTGGTTTTCTCTTTTCTTTTTGATTCTGAGGGGCCGTGGAGCCATTTTGTAGTCGTACCGAGCTAGCCGCGCAAAGGAGACGCTGGCGAAATTTTTCGAAAATTTAGGGTGTTAGAAAAAATTTGAGAAAAATTTGAAAGTTTGAAATTTGAATTTGAATTTAAACTTGAATGGTTAGTAAAACAATATTGTTAGGAACTTATAATTGAAGTTGGAAAGCTAGTTGAAATGATAATGAATCTCTAGTAAAAAGATTTGTTTTAGAAAGTTGATAAAACTATTTGGATTGTGAAAAATAGTAGACGAGTTAAGAACCATTCTTCCTAACTTGTAATTTCGGGACGAAATTCTTTTAAGGGGGAAAGATTGTAACGACCCAGAATTTTGAATAATTTAAATTGAAAATATTTGATTAAATTTAAATATTTGAATGATGGTTTGAATTGAATTTTCAATATAACTTTGAATTTGACGATTAAATTATAGAATTTAATCTATTGAAAGTTGAATAAAAATTTGAATCTTCAATTTTAAGCCAATTAAAAATATTTCAAAGGCTTGTAAAATTCATATTGATAATATTGAAGATAATCGAAGCTTCAGAATTTAATTAGAAAGTGATTTGTTCAGTTTTGAATTAAATCGTTTGAATCGATATTTAAAAATAGCCGTCCGAGGCACAGTCTCGGAATTCGACGAAACCAGTTCCATTGGGTCCGTAATATTAAATTATTGCCGGATTTCAAATTTCGTAGCATTTGGAGTTGTTATGTGAGCATACGACATAGAAACGCGTTGAAATTAAATTGAATTCAATTTGAATTTTAAATTTGAATTGGGTCAACGTCAGCACTTTTGGCCTCAATTCAAAACACTACAGCAAGGTAAAGAAAACACGTTCTCCCTAAATTCACGCCTACGATCCCGAAGAGAAGATCGTGCCAAGCATGCCGCGTTCCTTTATTTTAACTTCAATTCAATTCATCAGTTCGATACTCATATTCTCGTTCGAAAATTCAAACAAATCACCGAAGCCCCTTTTCTCTCAGACAAAAATCAAAATCAAATTCCTTCGTTCCCAAATTTTTATTTCGAAGCCCTAAATTTGAAAGCAATGGCCGCGACATTCAAATGGGGGGCGACGCGATGGGGTGGCGTTTGATTTGGGGGATGGCGTGCTCAGATAGGATGGCGGCGACGATAGGGGACGCGCGAGCACGCGCGCGCGTAGGCCGAGCAAGTCGCGACTGGGGGGGTATTGGTGCTCGAGTTGATGGTGGCGATGCAGTGGGTTGCGCATTCGATAGATGAAGGTGGCAACGGCGCCGTGGGTGGTTCGAATCACGATGGTGGAGGAGGCGCGTGATTCGATTGGCAACGGCGGCTAGGGCTAGGCAGTAGTGGCGACGTCGCGAGTCAGTGGTTTGTGATGGCATTCGCGATGGCAACAGCGAGATTCTGGGTTTCGATTTTTGCTGTAAGGTAAATTGTTTTTTTTATTTTATTTTTGATTTAATTTAAATATACATTTATGCTGTGAAAAAAAAAAAAGATATTGCAGTTCTATAGATTTATATATAAGCAGAAAAGGTATTGATTTTAGTTTTAATAATTTATTTAATTAAAAATTCTAAATTGCAGTAACTTAGTTTTCGAGTTTTTAAATTTTTAATGATTTCAAATTTAAATTAATTTAAGTAAAATGTATATAGATTAGAAATAGGATTTTAAAAGTTTGAAGATTTAAAAATGCAGTTCAATATATATACAGAAAGTTCAAACAATTTAAACTCTTAAATTATAAATAAATAAGTATTTAAATTTAAAACGGTAATTTAAATATCCTATATGCGGTTGAAAAGAAAATAATTTTATTTAAGAAAAATTTGTTGATTTAAAATTTATAAAAAGGAAATTAAGTTTAATGGGAAATTTCTAGTTAGAATTATTTTCAAAAGGAAAATTTATTTAAATAGATAGTTAGTTAAGAAAGTTTATTAAATGGAATTTAAATTTTTAGTTAAACAAATTTATTAAAACAAATTGATTTAAAGATATTAATTTAAAGTAAAATAATTAGTTGATTTAATTTATAAAAGGAAAATTTGTTAAAATAAAATTATTAAAGAAGAAACTGATTTAAACAAAACCATTGAATAATTAAAACAATCAAAAATGAAAATTTATTATTCAATCTGTTTGAGTATTAATGAATTGTATAAATATTTATACAAGGTCTAAAATGGTGAAAACGAGTCAAGATGGAAATGGATTGCAAACGGGAATAAAGGTGAGAACTTCTCACTCAAAAGGAATTTCTGTTGTTTATTTAAATTTTAAATAGTTAGATTTAAAATTGTTTGACTGTGTTGATTGAATGATTGAATGATGATTGTTATATATATATATATATATTGGATGTGAATAGACCCTATACGCCGTTAGTAAGCGGAGGTTATTTATTACACACATATACCGCGATATTCCACCTCGAAGTGGAATTGGTATTATATTATATATATAGCAATATATATATATTGGCATATGTATATATTGCAGTTGATTGATTTCCCGCATTTTCTTTTAGCGGATGAGACCCTATTGCGCCGTTAGTAAGCGGATAATATTTATAAAATCCCATATACCGCGATATTCCACCTCGAAGTGGAATGGGTATTGTGCTAATGTCTGTGGATGCAGGGAAACAGGTTGGAGGGATCCAACTGGATTCCTCACCCGTATTTAATTTATTTCAGATATTGTGATATTTGATTGTTTATCATGGATGATATATGATGTTTGAAAGTCGTGATTGACTATTTGATGTGTTGCATCATCGAATCCAATTTTGAAGCTTAAAAATAACGATTTTGATTTTTAAGGGATTTCTAAAGTGATTTTCGAAAGTATACGTTTATAAAATATTTTTGGAATTGATTCATTCTAAATAAATAAACGTTATAATTCTTAATGTTATAAAAATTATGATTTTTGAGAAATATAGTTAAAAGTTGATTTTGAAAATATGGGGTTAATGATTTTATAAAATAGTTTAAACTGGGATTTTTGAAGTTATTGAAAAAAAGTTTAAATATAGGATTTATAAAATTTGACTATTTTATAAATCAAAGAAAATGGTGAAATTATAAAGGAGTTTAAAGATGTTTTAAAAGAATAATATAAATTGATTTATATTAAAAGATTTATAAATTGATATTTATAAATTAAAAATATTGGAATTATAAAACGAGCTTTTATAAGTGTTAGAATGAATTGTAAATGAATTTCATAAATGGATGAAATCTATAGGATTATAACGGTGAAGTTATAAATGGAATTTTATAAATAAAATTTATAAATATATTTAAGGAATAAATTTAGATAAATAAATGAATCTTATAAGTTATAAGATTTATAATTATAGAATTAAAGGAACAATTTTGTAAACAAATAAATTGTAAGTGTTTGACTTATAATATGAACCTTTAGTTTATAATTGAGTTATAAATTGAATAGATTTATAAAGGAAATTTATAAAAGGAAGTTGTTGTAAAATAAATAGAAATGAAATTTATAAACATTGTTTTATAAATCCGCAACGACTTATTTTGATAAGAAAATTGTTGTAATTTATTAATGGAGTTATATTCATGTTTTAGACAGTGAATAATCCTTTGAAATAAAAGGAATAGGAATAATGAAATTTGTTAACAAGTATATTCACGTTTTTGAATAGTGAATAATATGTTAAAGAAATTATTTTGAATGTGATGTTTTAAATAGAATTAAAACGATCTAAAGATGTTTTAAAATGTATTGAGATTCGAAATCATAGATTTCAACATTTATTGTTGAAATAGACGTTTTCGAGAAATAGAAGGAAATGGTAGATTATAACACTGTTGTTATAATAGATGGTTTCCGAAAGGAAATGTTTTGTATAGTATTGGGATTTATATATCTATTTTAATTTCGAATCCCTATACTAGTGATTTTGGGTTGTCATAACGATGTTTTACGCAACATTCGTTTTAACCCAAATAAATATGTTTAAGTGAATGATTTTCTTAAAGAATGAAATATATACTTAATTTCGATTTAAGTATATTGCATATTTTCCAAGAGTTGAAAATAAATAAAAAGATTGTGAATTACTTATAAATAAATAAGTATGGAATTGTTTTTCCAATGTGAAATGGAAAGTTTAGAGAATTTATCTTTTTGAAGATAAGTTGAAAATGAATAATAGAAATCGTATATTCATAAATATTTTGGAAATATAAATTCAATATGGAATTTATAAATGGAATTGGGAAAATGGGTTTAAAAATAAATATTGATTTATTTTTGAAGTATGGAAAGTTTATATCTTCTAAAGATATTTTTGGAGAATAAATAATTTGGAAAATTATTTGGAATTTGGTGATGTTGTGCATATCTATTGATAGTTCAATAACCGACTATCAATATTTACCTTTGAATGGTATTTGTTGTGAATTACTTGAAATTGAATGCCACACTTATTTTTTTAAATAAGCGCTCACTATTCGGGTTAACCGGGAAAGGACCTTGGGGTCGTATAACCCATTCCGAATATGTGATACGTCGTTATGAATTGCATTCGAAGATCGGTGTTGAAGACCGGATATTTTCAAAAACGAAAGGGTTTCTTGTTGATTGTCTCTGCACTGGCTGATCCCCGGTATTGAGATCTCCATATGTGATGGGAAATCCGAACGTGATTAGAGATTATTCGGATTGCAAGGACTTCTTTGTAAGTGCCTTCGGTTCTGTTCGATCCCGGAACAGACTTGTATGGATAGTATGTCTGACATTACAAATTGGGATATAAAGCCGATTTCTTTCAAATATATTTCTGTTGGTGGCGGAGAATTTATTCTTTTAGCTTAACACCCTTCTCTGAGACGTACGAGCTCAGAGGTTATATAGTTGAAGTTATCAGCGATATATTCCCAATTTGGTAATGTGACATACTGAGTGTTGCTGTGAAATGATCATTGTGTTGATTATTTATGATAGGATCAATTGTTTGATCGTTTATCTTTGTGATCATCTCTATGATCATTTGTTGACCCAAAGCATGGCTTTTGTATAAAGTATGTTTATGTGGACGTGAATTCGTCGAGCCTCACACCCCGTGAATGGTCAAAACAAGAAAGATGCGGCAAGGTTATGAGGGGTAGCGCCCTTTAGGATATGTGCATTTCCTTCTGGAAAAGGGTGGTATCATGGTATGGAGCCCAGATACTTACTCATGTTGAAAACACTTTATGATTGTGTGAATTGATTACGAGCGCTCGGTGATAAAGGTCCCAAAGGACCGGGGGATGGCATATTCGGTCAGTTGTTACTCAGTTAGGGGTAACCCGACCTTGTGTTGGCAGAGTTCCGGTTTGGTTCTCGGGAATGTCCTTCCAGAGGCATTCTCATGTGGCAATAGGAAGTTCCTTGGCCTGACCATTTGTTGGAAATCCAAAGAAACAATACGAAACTTGTACGGATTTAGTTGTAGAACCTATCATTCACTTATGGTGTCGCAACACTGTTTGGATGGTAGCTATAGTAGGCATAGTTCGAAATGTCTATGTTGGCTAAGATTTATATCTTTATTTTCGAAATAATTTTCTACACTATGCACTAGTAATAATATCAAATGCTTCTTTTTAATGCGTATCAAGCATCTTTGACTATCATAAGGAGAAATCTCCTCCGATTCTGCGTTTGCATGTGTGTGTGTGCGGGAGGCCTTATGGTACTCTCATTTTTAAAAGCATTGCGAATTGAATTTAAAAATATCTCTCTATTTTGATTTTAAAGTTAAATAAACTGTTTTGAGTTCTCACACCAGTCACATGACTGACTCGGAGTTTATTGTTTTCCTTCCTAAACTCTGGGTGCCCACCAATTTCCACACGGGCAGTTAAGAGTTAAGGTTTATCAGGATATTCTGGATATTTTGGAGTTGCTGGAGGCAAGATGGATGGCATGGCATATTACTACTATATAGTATTTCTTTTTCCGCTGCATTGTTTGTTGTTGTACACTCTGATGATGATATGATGTAAAGTATAAAATGTAATAACTGATATAGTTCTTTGTTTAAAGATTATTCATTTATCTATTATATGTTGTTCCGCTGCGAATTGTGAGATTCTGTTATTGTTGTGTTGTTTTCTGTTCCGTTCCGTTTTCTATTCTCTTTTTCTTCTATTTTAAAATTTTTCTATTCTTTCTTCTCTCCATCTTCTACCTTCTTCTCTTCTTCTTCCTTTCTTCTTTCTTAAACCCATAATATTTCGGTTTTTCGGCCTTCGATTTCTCGGCAGTCGATAAAGTGAGTATCGATGTTGAATTTTTCGAAAGTCGAAAAATTCTCGAACGTTACAATATCTGTGATGCTTGTATATGTTTTATCTGTGATAAATGCTATGTTAATTCAACTGTTAGATTTAAATTATTTAAAACTGTTAAGTTAATTAGACAACTTGGCCCTTAAAATGGCGTTTGGATTCGATGAGACCGGGATCGGAAGAATCATATTTGATTCTTCGAAAACCACATCGATCCAAATCAAACGATAGGTCGTGACTTATCATTGGTGATCGAGATGGTGCTTTCAGAATGCAAGGGTTATCGTCGTTAACTCTGAGGGTGATTCCAAAATGAGTGTAACGAGATAATGCCTTCGGTTTCGTTCGAACCCGGAACAAACTTATATGGATTGAATGCTTTCAACACATCGTCAGGCGGACGATGAGCATTCTAAGTGATATGTTCTTTAAAGGTAATCGTAGCCTCAAGCCTCATCAACCGGGAATGGCTAAAACAAGGGATGTGCAGCAAGGTTAGGTGGGTCATGCCCAAGCAGGACAAGATATTTCCCCTGTCTAGACGACCCTTTTTATATTTCGGCTTAGTGGGCGGTTGCTAGCTACAACCGCGGGATTTATCTTGTTCGAGACTGTTCAGTAAGGAATGGTTCCGGCCTTGTGTTGCAGGGGATGAAGGGAGTAATCCTCGGTACGGTGATCTAGGCCCCGTACTGTGACGGACGGTACCGCAGTAGCCCTGCCATTGTTGGAAATCCATTTTCCCTACGAGACCCTACGGTTTTGTTTTGTATTACCCACTTTTGTGGCTAGTAGCTGGATTTAATGAATGTAACAATTTCGGCTATTTTCTATTTACTTGAAAACCCTAGACACTATTATAATATCACTGGATTTCCTATGAAATATTTTGGTTAGCGTAAGGTAAAAACTTACCCGTATTTATTTGTGGGGAGTCTTACGTGATACCTTTATTTTCAAATGTTTTTTTTCAAAATTAAGCAACTTTAACCCGTTTACTCATACCAGACCCATGTCTGACCCGGAGTTTATTTTTGTTTTTCATAAACTCTTGGGTACCCAAATTTTTACGGGTAGTCAAGGGATTCAGGTTAGCTTTGGCGAATTCTGGAGGAGCAATGGAGCAGGAGGCTTCTACGATTGTGTGTGTGTATATATATATATATATATATATATATATATATGGTGTTCCGCTGTGTTGGTATCTCTGAGTCATATTGTTTGAGAGGTATTGTATTGAGTTGTATTAACTAGGCAGATGTTTATAACTGTCTAGTATGTGATGTATGATCTGTATAACTCTGATATATGTAAAATTTTAAAGTAGTTATGTGATATATTATATTTTGTTCCTTTCCGCTGAGAGATTCTGATGTTGTTGTCCTTTCTTCTTTATCTTTTCTATTTTCTCATCCCTTTCTTTCTTAATGATGATACGTCTTTCGGGTAGTAGAAGGGAGGGTCGTCACAACAGCAAGGCTTCGTGGGTAGCACCCACTGGAGAGTAAGGTCATCCCTGTCTAGATGTCCCTTTTTATTTCGGCTTAGTGGTGTGGTTGCTGATCCCAACCGCGGGGTGATCTTATTCGGAACTGTCCAGTAAGGGATGGGTCTGGCCTTGTGTTGCAGGGGATCGGGCGTGGTCCTCGGTACGGTGATCTGGGCCCCGTACTGTGACAGGTGGTACCCCAGTGCCTAGTCATTGTTGGAAATCCATTTTCCCTACGAGCCTTTTACGAGTTTTGTTTGTATTGCCCACTTTGTGGCTAGTAGCTGGAATTTAATCATGTAACAATTTCAGCTATTTTATAAGTATTTGTAAATAGACCCTATTATAATATCAGAGGATTTCTATAAAAAGTGTTTTAGCTATCGTAAGGTAAAAACCCGACATGTTTATTTGTGGCGTGGTCTTACGAGATGCTTTTGTTTTCAAAGGATTTTTGAAACTTTAATAATCAATTTGGATGCATTATTATCAGCTGGTATTCCAGACTGACTCGGGTGTTATTTCATTATAGTGCTTGGGTCAGACCGAGTATTATATGTTCAGGATAGGTTGCTATGTAGTAGGAGAGGAGCTAGAGTCCAAGATGTATCATTCGTATTATCTGTACCTATATATATATTCCGCTGCTGTGATTGTATGGTATGTCTGATTGGTAATTGTTGATGTATGAGACACTCTGATGATACGATGTATAATATAGTTATAGATTACATTTTCTGTAAAGATTTATATTTACTATTATATTTTATTCCGCTGCGACTGTGAGATTCTGATATTGTTTAGCTTCTTCTTCTTCTATCTCTTCTTCTTAAACCCAAATGGTTCGTATTTCTGTGCCACTTGAGTTAACAGAGGTAGAATAGTGTTGATTCAAGGGGTACGGATTTTCGGGCTGTCACATGGAATATCGCGGTATATGGGATTTATAAAATATCATCCGCATAGGGTCTCATCCGCTATATAATGCGGGAAATCAACAACTCCAAATACATATATAATACATGTCAAGACCGATTCTTCGACTTCCGAAAATCGACATCAATACGTCCACTGTATCAATTGCCGAGCAATCGAATGTCGGAAAATCGAACCATGAGGGTTAAAAAGAAGAGGTAGAAGAAAAAGATAGACGAAGTACGAAAACAAAACAGAAACAGTAACAAAATCTCACAGTCGCAGCGGAACAACATACAATAGATAAATGAATATCTTTAAAACAAACAACTATATCAGTTATCACATTACATCACATTACATTACATTATCAGAGTTTACAACAACAAACAGCGGAAAAGAAACACTATATACTAGTGGTACGTCTCGCCATCCAGCTCGCCTCCTGAGCTCCATAGCACTCCTAAATCCAGAATAACCTGATAACCTGTTTCTAGGCTGCCCGTGTGGAAATTGGTGGACACCCTGAGTTTAGGAAGGGAACAACAAACTCCAGGTCAGTCATGGGACTGGTGTGAGAACTTAAAACAATTTATCTTTAAAAACAACAGCAACAAAGGAAGTAAAAGATATCTGCAATGCTTTTGGAAAATGAAACTACCATAAGGCCTCCCGCCACACACACAATGCAAACGCAGAATTGGAGGAGATTTCTCCTTATGATAGTTAAAGATGCTTGATACACAAATTTCTTTTATATTATTAGTATAAGTGCAAAGTGTGGAAAACTATTTCGAAAGTATAATATAAATCTTAGTCAGCATAGGTACCATTATAGTATACCTACTATAGCTACCATATTAAATGGCAGGTTCTACAACTAAAACCGTACAAGGCTTGTATTGTTTTGTTTGGATTTGCAACTAATGGTTGGGCAAAGGAACTTTCCAAGTAAAATGGAACGCCTCTGGAAGGACGTTCCCGGATCCTAATCGGATCTCTGCTACACAAGGTCGGGTTACCTCTGTGACTAGGTAACAACTGACACGAGTATGCCACTTCCCGGTCGTTACCAACCTTTATCCGAAGCGCTTCTCAACCAACAACCACAAAGTAATAAATTTTGCAGCAACCACAAAGTAAGTATCTGGGCTCCATACCATGACACCACTCATAATCCAGAAGAAAATGGACATACCCTCAGGGGAAGCTATCCCCAAATAACCTTGCTGCCACGATTCCTGTTTCGACCATTTCCGGGGTGTGAGGTCAGACGAAGTCTCGTCCACAAAGCTAGGCACAAAGCCATGTTTTGATCAACAAATGATCAATAAATAATCATCACACAGCAACACTCAGCGTGCCACATTACCAAATTGGGAATATGTCATTTATAACCTTCAACTACATAACCTCTGAGCTCGTAGGGTGTTAAGCTAAGAGAATAAATCCTCTGCACCAACAGAAATGTATTTGAAAGAAATCTTCTTTATATCTCAAAATGTAATGTCAGACACGTAACCATACAAGTCTGTTCCGGGTTCGAACAGAACCGAAGGCACTTCAAAAGAAGCCCTTGCAATCCGGGTATTCACAATTCCGATCGAATTTTCCATCACAAAGGAAATCTCCATACCGTAGCTAACGGTGCGAAGACAATCTATAGGTCATCCTATCGTTTTCACAAATACCCGGTCTTCAACACCGGTCTTCAATGCTATCCATTACGTCGTATCACTATTCGGAATGGGTAATCCGAATAACGAGCGCAATAATTTAAAAATAAGTGTAGCATTTAATTTCCACCAATTCACAACAAATACCTATTTAAAGGTCAATATTGATAGTCGGTTATTAACTATCAATAGATATGCATAACCTCACCCGATTTCAAATAATTTCCCAAATTATTTATTTTCAAAAATATCTTTACAAGATATAATTTCCACACTACAACCATTTGAAAACAAATTTCAAATCATTTTCCACCTTTCAATCTTTGAAAACAAATTTCAAATCAATTTCCTTAAACGGAAACACTTCCAAATATTTATCCATTTTCAATTTAAAATGGTTCATTTAAATCAATCAAATAAATTCTTACCGATTTATTTTAAACTTACGTTCCAAATCCGTAAATTTATTTCCACACTTCAAAAATAAATCAATGTTTATTTTTTTAAACAAATTTCCCTTTCCTTTATAAATTCCATGGTGAATTTAAATTTCCAAATATCCACTGATATACGATTTTTAAATTGATTTCAAATATGCACTTTCAATTTATCTTTAAAAAATAAAATCTCAAAACATTCACTTCATATTGGAAAACATTTCCATACTTATTTAATAATAAGTAATTCACCAATCTATTTATTTTCAACATTTGGAAAATATTCAATATACTTAAATCACAATTAAGTATATATTTCATCCTTTAAGGAAAACATTCTCTTAAACACTTTTATTTGAGTCAAAACGAATGTTGCGTAAACATCGTTACGACAACTCAAAATCATTAGTATAGGGATTCCAAATTAAGATAGATATATAAATCCCAATACTACATAAAACATTTCCTTTCAGAAATCATTTACTATAACAACAGTGTTATAGTCTACCATAAACTTCTATTTCTCGAAAACGTCTATTTCAACAATGAATGTTGAAATCTATGGTTTCGATACTTAATAAATTTTAAAACAAATTTAATCGTTTTAATTCTATTTAAAATATTACTTTCACAAAACATTTCTTTAATATATATATAATTCACAGTCCAAAGTCGTGAATATATTTTGTTAACCAAATTCAGCATTTCTACACATTTTATTTAAAGGATTATCCACTGTCCAAAATCGTGGATAAAATTCCCAACCAAACTTTTTATTATTACACATATTATATAAAGGATAATTCGCTATCTAAAATCGCGAATATATCTTCTTCAATAAATTTCTATATTCAATTTATCAAATTCAATTGATTTGGATTTATAAAACAATGTTTATAAATCCACATTTATATTTTACAACAATTTCAACTTATAAAATCCCTTAATTAACAAATTCTATTTATATTCCATTTAAATGCCAAAATCCGATTTATAAGTAAATTACTTATAAATCTTTTTATTTTACAAAATCTATTCATTTTATAACGTCACAATTTATAAAACTATAAATTTCATTCACTTATGAAACCCATTTTATTTCATTTTAATATTTATAAAACTCGTTTTAAAATTCCAATATTTTTAATTTATAAAATATCAATTTTACAAATCTTTTATATAAATCATTTATAATAATTCAAAAATCCAAATTTAAACCATTTTATAAATTAATCAACTACTTATTTCAAAAATCACATTTCGGTTATAATTCACAAAAATCATAATTTTTATAGCATAAAAATTATAACGTTTATTTATTTAAAATGAGTCAATTCCAAAATTAAATTTTATTATGAATTCTCAACTTAAATTTTCAAAAATCCAAGAATATTTATTTTCAACATCTAACGATACCAAAAATATATTCGGCTAAATTTTAGCCTTTAACGATTTCAATCACAGAGATAATCGCGCAGATTTTAAATAGATCAACACACAATATTGAAACAAATTCAAACATTTGAGGAATCCTGTTGGATCCCTCCAACCTGTTTCCCTGCATTCACAGATGTTAGCACAATACCAATTCCGCTTCAAGACGGAATATCGCGGATACGAGATTTATAAAATATTATCCGCTATTATGCGGCGCAATAGGGTCTCATCCGCTATATAATGCGGGAAAATCAACTCCAAGTACATATATAATACCAATTCCACTTCAAGGTGGAATATCGCGGTATATGTGTTTAATAAATAACATCCGCTTAATATGCGGCGTATAGGGTCTATATCATCCAAGCATACAATCAACACAATCAAGCAATTTTAAATTTAACTATTTTAAATTTAAATCGAAACTAATTCGATTGAGTGAGAAGTTCACGCCTTGAGTTTCCGATAACAATTGTAGCGTTTTATTTCGAATAAAATTAAACGCATGTTTAATTTTACCCAAAATTCACACTAACTCCAAACCACTCCAATCCAGCTCCATTGCATAGTGCTTATTTCTGCGATTACGGCGCTTTCTGTTTCGTATAATTTCGACAACATATGGATTAGTTATGACTTTTACAAGTTCCAATTACAAATTTAAAACAAACTTTCTTTATTTTTTCATTTAATAAGAAGTAGATCACGGCCGCACATGCCTGCAGTAAATCTGGCCGCGTTTGTTTGCTTCCTCTTCATCACGCGTTTCATCTCCAAGTTATTTCGCACGCAAGTCAACCCATTGCCGTCCACTTAGGGTTTGCCACCGCACCTTCCACGACCTCCTAGAGATCGATCAAGGCACAACACTCGAACGAGGCCACTCTCACGCACCTTCGCCAGAAACGACGCCAAACTCAGTTGTAAGATGACCGAGAAAAACGAATTTGAACGCTCGTCCTTTGCACACAAATTGCCGATGATCCACACATCTAAAAACGATCACCACCGTTGATCTTATAGATCTCGTTACGATCTTCAATGCTGTAGTTGATAAATTCTTGTGAAAGTTGATAGATTGGAAGATAATAAGGGAGGAAGCATCGGACATTTCTGGCGTTAGAAACGAAAATGGCGGCCGAAACCCTAGCCTGCTTTTTGTTTGCAAATGGTGAAAGTAGAGGTCCTTTTATAGAAAAAAATGGTGAAACACTATTCGCTCCAAATTTTCGAACTCCAAACGAAGCAAAAGAAAAAAAATGGTGAAACACTATTCACTCCAAATTTTCGAACTCCAAACGAAGCATGCCGGCTGACGTCTCTAGGGTTTAACCCGCGTTCCGGACACAATGGAACATGTTTCGGAGGCTAATTCGATCATATGTGCGAGTTACGGAAATAAACGATCAAATTTAAATTAAACCGATTAAGCTAATTTCTGGGCGTTTTAGCTTGCCTCGGACAAACAGTAAATCTGATTAACACGAAATTTGAAACCTTACAATAATATAACATTACGGATCCGATGAAATTGGTTTCGTCGAAATCCGAGACTGTTTGAAAAATGACTATTTTTAGTCGTCAATTAAATATTAAAATATTCAATTTTCACAAATTAACTTTTAATTCAATTTTAAAAGTTCTATAACTTCACTATAATTCCAATATGATTAAATAAAATTTTACAAATCAATTTTAATCATATTAAACCCAATTTCCAATTATTTCTGTAATTTCAACTATTAAATTATCGATTTAATTATCCAATTAAATCTAGATATTCAAAATAAATTTTATTCGACTGTTTAATTTCACTTGTTAATATTTAAAATCAATTAAATATACGAATTTTAATTAACAGAAATTCTGGGTCGTTACAAACTTCCCCCTTAAAAGAATTTTGTCCTTGAAATTACCAAGTAAGAAAAAGTTACATAATTCATTAACTTTTCAAAACAAATTGTTCAAATCAAATTTCAAATCCATTTAAACAATTTAATTTTTCCAAAATCCATAGTTTCTTACAATAACTTTACTAGGTTTTCAAATCATACTTAGTTGTCTTTTTCAAAACCAAAACTTTAGTTATCAAAAGTTTTCCAATTTTCCCAAAAATATTCTAACGCCTTAAATTTTTGAAAAATTTCGCCAACGTCTCCTTTGTGCGTCTAGCTCGGTACGACTACAAAATGCCACAACGGACCCCCAATTTCAAAAAGAAAACGAAAAGCCAAACGGTTGGACAAGAAAATCATCAAATTTCATACTGAAATTCAAATACATACCTTTTTGTCGAGCAATTCAATTTTTATCTTCGAAATCAAAATTCCAATTCTATTTCCTTTAATACACCTATATATCCTGCTAGCCATATTACCCAATTACAATATTCAAAAATCATTTTGCACAATTCAAATTGGTTTCCCATCTATGCATGTTTGATTTGTTAACATTAAATTGTACTAACATTCATTCATTCGATTTCAATTAGTTTACATTCACTAATTTACATTCACATTAGTTCACTTTCAATTCAAATCAAATCCAGTTCATATTCATTTACTTCCAATTTGGATTCAATTACTTTAGCTTTCAATTTCACTAATTCAATTTCATCAACACTTAATGAATTTATATACAATAAACTAACAATCATATAACAACCAATGTATATTCAACACAACCGAATTTATTCACTTTACATTCTACATTCATATTCACTTTGTTTTCCTTCAATTTGGTTTAACACATTTAATTAGCTTTAATGAATTAACACTTACATCCATTATTCCATATCAATTTATTTACATTTGATTGATTAACATTCAATCCATTAATCCAATTGTTAATTCATTTAACATTTCAAATTGAATATCAATTATATAACTCAAGTTTATATTTATCACTTTAGTCATTTTACTTCGGTATCAAAATCAACTCCATTCAACATTACTTAAGTTATATTCCATTTCAACATTCAATTTCAATTACATTTACTTGGAATTGTAAATTCATTTATCCATTCACAATTTTATTTTCATGATTCAAACTTACTTCCAATTCATTTGTTACAAACCCAATTTTTTTTTAACTTAATAAATTTTCTTTAAGTAACCATTTCTTATATATATAAGATCATTTCACTTAGCCTCCTTAGACCTTTCTTTAAATTCACTTTATTTAATTGATTCACTTATACTTACTTTAATTTAACTCCATCTTTTAAGTTAAATTTATTCTATCAAAATTCAAATTGTATAAGTTATCAACTCATTTATTTTTGCCATAAATATTTCAAATGGATTCCAGAGTCTTTTCAACCTTTCAAAACCATTATTGAAAACAATTCAAATTATCCTTTGAATTTCAGAACCAAACCCAAATTTTCCAAACAACTTTAATTTAAAAGAATATGGCAGCAATTCCTCTTTTGGAAACCCGAAAATGAACACCGATGATATCGTGATCATCACCGGAATTATTTTCCAGCGACCGAAAAGAGTTTAGAGCTTTTATCCCTTCAAAAACATTTTTCCAAAATCTTTAAAATACATTTTCAAAATCAAAAGGGATTTAAACTTTCCAAATCCTCAAAATTTTCAAATTCTTTTCTAAACATTCCCAAACATTTTTCTGGAATTTTACTTCAAATTACAAATCTCATTTACAATTCATATTCATAAATTCCATTTGTATGTGAATTTATTTCTTAACTTTGGAGTTACGATTTCAATTTTCTACTCAAATGATAATAATATTATCACTTCCTAACAATCAAGCAACCATATACTATAATAATTTACAAAGATTATTTCCTTTATCTACGAAAATAGTTTTGGGTAAAATTATTTCATTTACCCTATTTTAAAACAATATCGTGCCGAATTGTTTTGTACCAGTGTTTAGAGATCCCTATCGATAGAGTTGTACAGACTATACCAACCAGAATCCATATACCACCCAACAAACCAATCATCATAATATAAAACATTTTTTTTATTCACTAACAAATACGCACTCATATCCATTAATACACTCAAACTCATTCTAGAGTACTACTGACTCTATCTCTAATGAGTAACACCCAACAGAGCCAAGGTTGTCACTTAACCATATGCTCTGATACCACATGTCAAGATCGGTTTCTTCGACTTCTGAAAATCGACATCAATACGTCCACTGTATCAATTGCCGAGCAGTCGAATGCCGGAAAATCGAACCATGAGGGTTAAAAAGAAGAGGTAGAAGAAAAATGTAACAACCGATATTTTGATAATTAAAAATATTAAATTTAATAAGGTTTTGGGCTTTAATATTATTAGAAATTAAAATTTATGATTTATTAAATTGAATCTAATTAGATTTAAAATTTTGACTTTAAGATAAATCATAAAACAAATAATTTAATGAGATAAAACATATAATTGGCTAATATTGATTGAATGTAATTGACTACTATACGATGTTAACGTAATTTCAATCAATTTAAATAATAATGGTTAATAAGGAATAGAATAAATGATGTATAAATTGATGTAATCTTATGTTATTAATTGCAATTGGTTTTAATATGGAGTATGAAATCAATTATTTTATACATAAATTTATTAACCTTTGTTTGTAAAGAATAAGTTAATAGATATAGATTATTAACGTATAACCATTGTTTCATTTATTTTCTTATTATTAAATCGGTTAGAAATTTATTTGGTAATTAATGGAGAATTAACGTAATTAAAATATTACAATTGATATAAGAAGAAACGTTAACTGTTGAGTGGTGAGTGTAAATGTGACGACCCAACTTCCAAACTCCAGGAAGTCGCATCGCTAAGAAGAAAGAAAGGGATAGAAAAGAGAAAAGAAAGGAAAGAAAGAACAGACAACATCAGAATCTCACAACGGAATCGAATAAATTATAATGTATCACATAAAATATTACATAGTATCATATACATCAGAGTAATACAGCTGATACAACACAAACTAGACAGTTATAAACATCTGTCTAGTAATTACAATTCAAGTACATCAGAGAAACAGATACAACTCAAACACAGCGGAACCACTGAATATATCTACACGCTGAAGCCTCCTGCTCCATTATCTCCTCCAGAACTTGTTAAAGCAATCCTGAATCACTTGACTACTCATACATAATATGAGTACCCAAGAGTTTAATAAAATAGAAAATAAACACTCAGGTCAGACAGGTGTCTGGTGTGAGTAAACGAGGGTAAAAGTTGCTTAACTTTAGAAAATCCTTTGAAAAGAAAAGGTATCACGTAAGACTTCCCACACATAAACATGGAAAATTTTTTACCTTACGCTAACCAAAACATTTGATAGGAAACCCAGTGATATTATAATAGTGTCTAGGGTTTTCAAAATAAAATACAGAAATAGCTGGAATGCTTACATCTCACGTTCCAACATAGTTGGGCACAATCAAAACCGTATAGGCACTTATTGGATTATGGATTCCATCAATGGCAGGGCTACTGGGGTACCGCCCGTCACAGTACATGGCCTAGATCACCGTACCAAGGAGTACGCCCGCTCCCCTGCAACACAAAGCCGGAACCATTCCTTGCCGAACAGTTCCAAACAAGACTACCCCGTAGATTGGTCGTCACCAACTGCCACACAGTCGAATATAAAGTGACCTCTAAACAGGAGTAAATCTTGCTCTCCAGTGGGGGTTACCCACGAAGCTTTGCTGCACCTCCCCTGTTTTAGCCATTCCCGATTGATGAGGCTTGAGGCTACGATTACCTTTATAGGACATATCAATCTTAGAATGCTCATCGTCCACCTGACGATGTTCTGAAAGCATTCAATCCATACAAGTTCGTTCCGGGTTCGAACGAAACCGAAGGCATTATCTCGTTACACTCGTATTGGAATCACCCTCAGAGTTAACGACGATAACCCTTGCACTCTAAATCACCATCTCGAATCTATAAGCACTATTCCGTCAACTCATTACGGAATCACCCACAGAGTTATATTGACGTATAGCCCTTACACCTCGAGTCTTCACTTGCTCCACTTGGATTAACGACCTGACGTTCAATTGGAATCGATGTGGTTTTCGGAATTCCAAATTTGGAAACCCGATCCCGGTCTCACCGAAACCAAACGCCATCTTAATGTCCAAGTTATACTTAAGGGTTTAAACAATTAACTTATTTCATTGTTATCTAATTCACACAGATAGATAAACTACATATCACAATAGATAATCACATTCATATCATAAACAAATAATCTGTATCATCCATAAACAGATAATCATTCAACTAAATAATCCATCTCAAACCATCATACTTAAACCAATTATCCATATCATACAGATACAACTAATCTCATTACTGAGATCACAACCATTCAATCAATAACATCCATAAGCAATGATTTAATCATCAATTATAATTAATTTAAAATGAATTAAATTAATTACAACCATCTCTAATTAATTTAAAATAAATTAAATTAATTACTCATTTAAACTCTGCTTAACATTCATTAATTAATTAACTCAGTTAATTAATTATTGACTAAGTATCTAACTTGATTAAATATCTTTGATTAATCATTCACTAATTACAATAAGTAATTAGTCCTTAATAATTAACCTTAATCATAAGTAATTAATATTTAATTACTCATTTATTAATTAATTAGAATTATCCTTAATTAATTACAATTACTTAATCACTTAATTAATTATTACTTAATCAAACAATCCTTAATTACATCATTAATTATAATAATTAATGATCTCTAATATTTAAATAAATTATTTAATTAAAATTAATTACGTTTAGTAATTAATCCAATTATTAATCACCTTGATTAATATTCAATTTAGTAATTAACTATCTTTAATTACTTATTTATAAATTAATTAACCAATAATTAATTATCTTCATTAATTAATTCCTTAATTAATTACGAAAGTAATTATCCAAATTACTAATTACATTCCAGTAATTATCATTATTACTTCTCTAAGTAATCCTGCTCCATTAATTACATTTAGTAACTACTCTCATAAAATCATCAAATGATTTATTTAAATTAATTAAACTGAATTAACTTACTTAAATAAATCACATATCGAAATTAATTACAATAAGTAATTAATTCCTTAATTACTTTACCAATTAATTATACTTAACAAATTTCAATTAATTATATTCAATTAATCAATCTAGTTAATTATCAAAATTAATTACATTAATTAATACTAAATTATCCTTAGATAATTATCACCAATTATTAATTAACAACATTTCAATAATTACATACCTAAGGAAATTTGAATTAGATTAATTATTAATAAATCATTTCTAATTAATATTACCCTATATCATTATTTAAAATCTAATAATTAAGTAAATCCTTAATTATGTTAAATATTTTTCGAAATAATTAAATTACTTATCAATGACTCGTTTAAGTTCAAAATGTATTAAAATAATACTTTTTTAGTTTAAATTCAAATTCCATTTAAAAATTTAATATTTAAAATGTTTAACTATTTAAACATTAATCCAAATTTTAAATAATTATAAACTTTAAAATAAAATGAATGTTAAAGTACGTTCATTTCTTAAACATAAAGAAAGGTTTAAAATAAATTTACTTGATTAAAATAAATTAAGCTTTGAAAATAGATTGATTAATTTAACTTTCAAATTTAAATTAAACACTTCATATTATTAATTCAAATACTATAGGAACTAAATTATTTCAAGTTTTTAAATCTGATTTGAAATCAAATTTCATTTTCAAATTTACTTTTAAACATTTGAATATGTTCATTCATCATTTTTTTTAAAAATTTACAAACTGTTTTGAAATCAAACTGGTTTTCAAAGTAAACTTGAAAACAGTTTTTAACTTGATTTTAAAACAATTTAAATCTTACTTAAACTTCTAAATCTGTTCATACTTTTAAAATTTACAAAACTTGTTTAAATCAAAAATCTGGGTTTAAAAGATAAACCTGAAAACTGTTTAAATCTTAACTTAAACCCATATTTAAATCTTGTTTAAATTTAAGATTTTCATTTTTAAAAACTTTGAATTCAAAACTACATTTGAATTCAGATTCAAGTTACACTTGAATCAAGCTTTCAACTTAAAAATATGAATTCGTTAAAAATTCAAAACTGCAAATTCTCAAGTTTTTAAAAAAACTACAACAATTCTAACCCGAGTAACCCAGAATTCTACTCCGAGTTTCTAAACCCTTTGCTTCAAGTGAGAAGCAAAACTATCCGAGGATTACTTCGAGTAAATAAACCCTGCACTCCCAAATAAGTTCACTAGACATCAACCTGTATGGTGCACATGCATTGTCGCTCCGGCAGCTTCCAGTCACTTCAACCAACTGCTTCGAGTTGCCGACCGCCTCCTCACAAGCTTACAACCATCAGAAACATACTGTAACTCGAATTCAAGTTTTTGAGAAACCACTTGAAAACCTGGAAACACTGCAGCACTTAAACTACCCAAACCTGTCATCATCCAATTAGCTCGCCTCCGACCATCATCTTTGCTGCAATCCCGGCAGACCCTCCCTCTAAGTCCCCTCTGCAACCAATAAAATCCCTAACCCACTCGATGCAACAGAGTGAATGTGCAGACCCTCAAAACTTCAACACTGCAACATTTAAAATCAGGGTTTTGAATACCTGGAAATCCCAATTTACAATCACCACCTCCACTGAAACAACCTCTGACCATTTCCACTCACTCTCCCATCAATCCTCTATCTCTAGATAGATTCACAACATCCCACAAACACTAGAAGTAAAAATAGGACCAATTTTCCTAATTCTGTTCAAAACAGAATTGCTCCTGCCTCAGCAATTTTAATAATATAAAATTTGTTTAAAAATTCATGTTTTTAAACATGAATTCAGATTACAAAACTGTTTAATTGATTTAAGCTATTTTGTATTTGTTTCATTTTAATGATGATCGATTTTATTTGAAATACTTACTGCTAAATTGGTTTCAGAGGTAACAGAATTTTTTTTTTAAATACAACCAAATCATGATTTAAGAACATAACTTTGATTTATAAACAAAATTTACAAACCTGAATTTATGCTAAACAACCAAAATTTTGTTTACATATCAATTCTAACAGGGAATCAAACCCAGAGATAAGGGTTTTCTAATAACAATCTTAGTTCTAAAAACAACAGGTGTGCAGATTCCAAGCAACAACAACATATATGTATAAGTTTACACAAAGCATTCATCAATATACAATCACACAACATACTTATTCACATGCAACTGATAACTCAAAGTTTCTTTTTAAAATTGTGAAACTATTTATCTAAGAACAATGAAGCATTGCAGTTTAAATTCATGGCAGTTTTGATTTTTGGGAAAATAGTTTGCATTTGATCTTAGTGCTATAAATTACTTTAACTTTGATTTTTAAAAGAAACTGTTTTTAAAAATAAAAGCTTACTCACCTTATAAATGAAGATGCAGAGAAAAATTTTAGGTGCAGATTATCAATTTCCAGGACCCAGTTGAAACTGCATGATGAAATTGAAGTTGCTTTTCCCGTTGATGTATGCATGTAGACTCCAAAACTTGATATGCTCAGATTTTATATTGAAGTTGAGCTTCCAGTTTGATGTTGAAAAAAATGGTATGCATATCCATTTCAAATGCACAGATTTGAAGTTGTTTGTATAAATTGATTTGCAGATTTTGATTTGCATTCGTTTGAGGTTTTTGATTTACTGAAATTTGATTCTCAGATTTCAAATGAGAAAATGTGTTTTTAACAAAATGCTTTTGCTATATTCTCTTATCAATATAATTTAAAATAAAAAGCTTTAAAAACAAATGCCCCTTGTTATGTTATTATCTCAAACTTTTACAAGTGTCTTCTTTATAGTTTAAGAATTTAACACATATGCATATCAATATTTAAAAGCAATTCTAAATTTATAAAGGTATTTGAATTTATCTTAAACCATTTCTAATTTATTTTAAAGTGTTTCTAAATGTTTATTAACATCTGGTCTTTAAATAATAACATATACACAATTTAAATGTTTACTTATAAACATATTTTTAAAATTATACATTTACACTTTAATGTTTGTTTAATTATTTTTAAAAATAATATTCTTTATAAAACTAAATTTAAACTATATTTATTCTTATAAACAAAATAAATACTCACTTACATTTCTATGAAGATATAAGAAAGATTTTTAAAACAAACTTTTGAAAAGTTTACAATACTAATTTAAATTAGTTTAAATCAATTTACAAATTATACATTTATATAATAATTAGAAAATATCCTTTATTTAATATAAATTAAAATTAAAACCAAATCCTCTATTTACAATGTATAAACATTTATACATTATAAATAAAATATTTTTTAATCAGCATAGAAAGATAAATTTATCATTTAAATATTTTTAACATTTGAAAAGAATATCATTTGACAAATTAAATAATTATTAATTTTCAAAAAAGAATTTCTGTTTGAATTAAATTATTAAATCAATATTTCACATTTTAAAATAATTATTAAAGAAATTATTAAATAAATATTGCCCAAGTTTCCGGGACATCACATTCCTCCCCCATTTAAAGAATTTCGTCCCCGGAATTTAAAAGCAAAGGTAATTTAATAATCCCCTACAGATTTTAAATTTAAAAAGAGCAAACATATGCTATTAACAAATACTAGCAACCATAGCAACCAATTTAAACAAACAATTCTAATTATTCAGACAAAATTCTGGATAGAATTTCCTAGAGTTTCCCAGGTACAAACACCGGGACACTCGCCCTATAAAATCTAAATTAGCTACACCACTCAGATCTAGAGCTCCTATATATCTAGATTTACAAATCTAAACAGGATACTGGACCACAAACACGTCCTGATCAACTTCCAAATTTCCCCGAACTACTGATTCTAAAACAAGAGATAAACCATACACATACTCCCTCAGAGATACGTGAAAAACAAAACAAATTCCAGCCATCCGAACTAGAAATTCAATCCTGTAGACCAAACACTTCACTCTCAAGAGAAAACAGAAAGATCCAGTACTCATATCCACAAATCTCTCATATCGATCCTGGGCCGCCCTCAACTTCTGGATCAATCAAAATCCACCACACAAACTCAATTACACAAACATCAGAAGACTTCAGACATACTACTCTATCTGAAAACAAACAGATACAAAACAATCAAGCCTCCGGATCCAAAATGAATTTCTTGTAGAAATCCTCTGATCCAAGACAAAATTCAAATTCCCAAAGAATCGGGTGTTGCTCCTATTCTAGAATAGCTGCCACCATGCTTTCACTACGCAACTCTGATTCGAGAATGCTGTTGATGAACACAAGTATAAACTTGATCAACTTATCCCGGAATATTGTTCATCAAATTCCATAAATCTCAGTGACCTATCCGATTCGGTCACAACACACAACAAAAATTTGACCAGGAACTGGATCCAATAAATCCTACCAACTTAAACAGATCACATTCTCAAAGAATCTCCCTACTAATCTGATCCACCGGTAAAACTCCAAGAATCAAGTTGAAACAGAACTCAAACTCTCGATGTGGATGCAAATCTCAACTCCTTCGAAGATATCCAGAAAATACCACTTCGATAACTCAAACATCCTCCAGAGATGCTTCAATCCAAACAAAGATTACTCAGAGAACCTCCGAACCATCGCAAGTCACTTTTGCGATTCCACTCAGTTCAGATTCCAAGAAATCGTTCTTACTATAAAATCAGAACAGCTAAAACCTTCTACCCAAAAGAAGAACTAGTGGTCTACCTCTAACCACAAACATTACTCCTAACTGAGCTTCCAGAAGAAATGGACAAGCTCCACCATCTGCCCGGTCTACTGACAGAAGAATCACAGAGATTTCTGAACCATCGATGGACAGGCCATTCATTGCTGCTACTGCTGCCAAAACTTCCTTAACCAAAAGCTCATCGAACCTCAAAGCTACACCTGCCTCTTCACAATAAAGTCTTCCAGATAGACAGATAACCCTCGGGAAACTCGCTCCCAAACCAAGCTCAAAACACTTTGCCAAACTGAGTCTCAAACTCAAATTCAGACAGAACTCCTCCCTGAAGTTTCCAAGATACCATTGCTGGCTTCAGAACTCCCGACTGATCCAAACTCAAGAGAAACCACTCATACGAGTGCTACCAAGCTTACAATCCAAAGATAAACTCCGAATCTTGAAAAGATTCCCTTCAGAGATCGGTGAAATCCTTCACCAGCTGCTGAACTACTCAAGATGCCCAATACTGCTCCAGCAGATTCACTTCCAACCTCAATCACTCGAACTCCAACCATTGGTAGTTGTGTTACACACACCACTACCCTATCTACCTTTATTACTTATTGGAAAACCTGAACAGGTAACCCAACAAATAGGCAGAAATATATATATATACATATATATATATATATATATATATACATATATATATATATATACATATATATATATATATATATATTCAAAATTACAAATACGCTCTCTCAAGATAGACACCACTCCAGAGTCTAGGTATTCGCTCAACCTAGAGCTCTGATACCACAATGTGACGACCCAACTTCCAAACTCCAGGAAGTCGCATCGCTAAGAAGAAAGAAAGGGATAGAAAAGAGAAAAGAAAGGAAAGAAAGAACAGACAACATCAGAATCTCACAGCGGAATCGAATAAATTATAATGTATCACATAAAATATTACATAGTATCATATACATCAGAGTAATACAGCTGATACAACACAAACTAGACAGTTATAAACATCTGTCTAGTAATTACAATTCAAGTACATCAGAGAAACAGATACAACTCAAACACAGCGGAACCACTGAATATATCTACACGCTGAAGCCTCCTGCTCCATTATCCCCTCCAGAACTTGTTAAAGCAATCCTGAATCACTAGACTACTCATACATAATATGAGTACCCAAGAGTTTAATAAAACAGAAAGTAAACACTCAGGTCAGACAGGGGTCTGGTGTGAGTAAACGGGGGTAAAAGTTGCTTAACTTTAGAAAATCCTTTGAAAAGAAAAGGTATCACGTAAGACTTCCCACACATAAACATGGAAAAGTTTTTACCTTACGCTAACCAAAACATTTGATAGGAAATCCAGTGATATTATAATAGTGTCTAGGATTTTCAAAATAAAATACAGAAATAGCTGGAATGCTTACATCTCACGTTCCAACATAGTTGGGCACAATCAAAACCGTATAGGCACTTATTGGATTATGGATTCCATTAATGGCAGGGCTACTGGGGTACCGCCCGTCACAGTACGCGGCCTAGATCACCGTACCGAGGAGTACGCCCGCTCCCCTGCAACAAAAAGCCGGAACCATTCCTTACTGAACAGTTCCAAACAAGATTACCCCGCAGATTGGTCGTCACCAACTGCCACACAGCCGAATATAAAGGGACCTCTAGACAGGAGTAAATCTTGCTCTCCAGTGGGGGCTACCCACGAAGCTTTGCTGCACCTCCCCTGTTTTAACCATTCCCGGCTGATGAGGCTTGAGGCTATGATTACCTTTATAGGACATATCAATCTTAGAATGCTCATCGTCCACCTGACGATGTTCTGAAAGCATTCAATCCATACAAGTTCATTCCGGGTTCGAACGAAACCGAAGGCATTATCTCGTTACACTCGTATTGGTATCACCCTCAGAGTTAACGACGATAACCCTTGCACTCTAAATCACCATCTCGAGTCTATAAGCACTATTCCGTCAACTCATTACGGAATCACCCACAGAGTTATACTGACATATAGCCCTTACACCTCGAGTCTTCACTTGCTCCACTTGGATTAAAGACCTAACGTTTAATTGGAATCGATGTGGTTTTCGGAATTCCAAATTTGGAAACCCGACCCCGGTCTCACCGAAACCAAACGCCATCTTAATGTCCAAGTTATACTTAAGGGTTTAAACAATTAACTTATTTCATTGTTATCTAATACACACAGATAGATAAACTACATATCACAATAGATAATCACATTCATATCATAAACAAATAATCTGTATCATCCATAAACAGATAATCATTCAACCAAATAATCCATCACAAACCATCATACTTAAACCAATCATCCATATCATACAGATACAACTAATCACATTACTGAGATCACAACCATTCAATCAATAGCATCCATAAGCAATGATTTAATCATCAATTATAATTAATTTAAAATGAATTAAATTAATTACAACCATCTCTAATTAATTTAAAATAAATTAAATTAATTACTCATTTAAATTCTGCTTAACATTCATCAATTAATTAACCCAGTTAATTAATTATTGACTAAGTATCTAACTTGATTAAATATCTTTGATTAATCATTCACTAATTACAATAAGTAATTAGTCCTTAATTAATTAACCTTAATCATAAGTAATTAATATTTAATTACTCATTTATTAATTAATTATAATTAATTATATTTATCCTTAATTAATTATAATCACTTAATCACTTAATTAATTATTACTTAATCAAACAATCCTTAATTACATCATTAATTATAATAATTAATGATCTCTAATATTTAAATAAATTATTTAATTAAAATTAATTACATTTAGTAATTAATCTAATTATTAATCACCTTGATTAATATTCAATTTAGTAATTAACTATCATTAATTACTTATTTATAAATTAATTAACCAATAATTAATTATCTTCATTAATTAATTCCTTAATTAATTACAAAAGTAATTATCCAAATTACTAATTACATTCCAGTAATTATCATTATTACTTCTCTAAGTAATCCTGCTCCATTAATTACATTTAGTAATTACTCTCATAAAATCATCAAATGATTTATTTAAATTAATTAAACTGAATTAATTTACTTAAATAAATCACATATCAAAATTAATTACAATAAGTAATTAATTCCTTAATTACTTTACCAATTAATTATACTTAACAAATTTCAATTAATTAAATTCAATTAATTAATGTAGTTAATTATCAAAATTAATTACATTAATTAATACTAAATTATCCTTAGATAATTATCACCAATTATTAATTAACAACATTTCAATAATTACATACCTAAGGAAATTTGAATTAGATTAATTATTAATAAATCATTTCTAATTAATATTACCCTAAATCATTATTTGAAATCCAATAATTAAGTAAATCCTTAATTATCTTAAGTATTTTTCAAAATGATTAAATTACTTATCAATGACTCATTTAAGTTCAAAATGTATTAGAACAATACATTTTTAGTTTAAATTCAAATTCCATTTAAAAATTTAATATTTAAAATGTTTAACTATTTAAACATTAATCCAAATTTTAAATAATTATAAACTTTAAAATAAAATGAATGTTAAAGTACATTCATTTCTTAAACATAAAGAAAGGTTTAAAATAAATTTACTTGATTAAAATAAATTAAGCTTTGAAAATAGATTGATTAATTTAACTTTCAAATTTAAATTAAACACTTCATATTATTAATTCAAATACTAAAGGAACTAAATTATTTCAAGTTTTTAAATCTTATTTGAAATCAAATTTCATTTTCAAATTTACTTTTAAACATTTGAATATGTTCATTCATCATTTTTTTAAAAATTTACAAACTGTTTTGAAATCAAAATGGTTTTCAAAGTAAACTTGAAAATAGTTTTTAACTTGATTTCAAAAAAATTTAAATCTTACTTAAACTTCTAAATCTGTTCATACTTTTAAAATTTACAAAACTTGTTTAAATCAAAAATCTGGGTTTAAAAGATAAACCTGAAAACTGTTTAAATCTTAACTTAAACCCATATTTAAATCTTGTTTAAATTTAAGATTTTCATTTTTAAAAACTTTGAATTCAAAACTACATTTGAATTCAGATTCAAGTTACACTTGAATCAAGCTTTCAACTTAAAAATATGAATTCGTTAAAAACTCAAAACTGCAAATTCTCAGGTTTTTAAAAAAACTGCAACAATTCTAACCCGAGTAACCCATAATTCTACTCCGAGTTTCTAAACCCTTTGCTTCGAGTCAGAAGCAAAACTATCAGAGGATTACTTCGAGTAAATAAACCCTGCACTCCCAAATAAGTTCGCCAGACATCAACCTGTATGGTGCACATGCACTGTCGCTCCGGCAGCTTCCAGTCACTTCAACCAACTGCTACGAGTTGCCGACCACCTCCTCACAAGCTTACAACCATCAGAAACATACTGTAACTCGAATTCAAGGTTTTTAGAAACCACTTGAAAACCTGGAAACACTGCAGCACTTAAACTACCCAAACCAGTCATCATCCAATTAGCTCGCCTCCGACCATCATCTTTGCTGCAATCCCGACAGACCCTCCCTCTAAGTCCCCTCTGCAACCACTAAAATCCCTAGCCCACTCGATGCAACAGAGTGAATGTGCAGACCCTCAAAACTTCAACTGTAAGGACCCAGAATTTTGAACAATTTAAATTGAAAATATTTAATTGATTTTAAATATTTGAATGATGGTTTGACTTGAATTTTCAGTATAACTTTGAAATTGGCGACTAAATTATAAAAATTTAATCTATTTAAAGTGAAAAAAAAAATTTGAATCTTCAGTTTTGAGTTGATTAAAAATATTTCAAAGATTTTTAAAATTCATATTGATAATACTGAAGATTATAGATGCTCCAGATTTGAAATTTATAGTGAATTGTTCGGTTTTGAATTTATATCGTTTAAATTGAATTTAAAAATAGCCTTCCGAGGCACAGTCTCGGAATTCGACGAAACCAGTTCCATTGAGTCCGGAATATTGAATTATTGCCGGGTTTCAAATTTCGTAGCATTTGGAGTTTATATGTGGACACACGTTGAGTAAACGCATTTAAATTTGAATCAAATTTAATTTGAATTTAAATATACCCATTTGTCAACATCAGCCACCCTACTTTCTTTAAGCAGACCTATTTCCTGAACCATCACGTACTCTTGTTCCCCATCTCTCTGTAAAAATCACACAAGTTCAGAAGAAGAAAAAAAAACAAAACAAACGAACAAATTTTATTTCGTTCAAACTTAAAAACAATGGCCGCTCTCGATTCAATAGCAGGTCTTTCGAATTCATTTGAACGCGAAGAAAAAAAAATAAAAAATAAAAAGAGATCACTCGAATCGAAAATCATGATGGGGGAGGAGGCTAAATCGCGCTTGCGCTCGCGAGAAGTTGGGCAGCGAGGTGGAGGCAGTGCAGGCTAGGGCTTCGGTGGCGTCGACGTTGTTCGATTGTGGGGGGAAAACTCGAGCACGGTGCCATGGAAGTTCGGGCGCGTGAGGCGTCACGGCGGCTATTGGAGGCTGGAGCGGCGAATCAAAGATTGATCGAGCCGAGGTGAAGGCGGCTACGACTGGGAGGAGCGAGCGAGACAATAGCAGTAGGGGTGACCGTAGCAGGCAATTGGGGTTCGCGACTCGGCAAGGGGTTCGAGGCGGCGGCGACTCGTGGTATGATGGTGGCTGTCACTCGCGTGCGTGTGGGTGGCCGTGGGTTCGTATGCAGGCAGTGAGGTAGTTTTATTATTTTGAGCATTTTAAATTTAAATGTTCTCAGGTTTTAACTGGAAAAAAATATTGTTTTAAATTTAACAGTAAGATAGATAGACAATTTACTTCAATTTAATATATATGTTACAGTGAAGAAAATATCCATTTGTGAAAAGGAAAATGTTTATCATGCCTATTTTAATTTAATTTTATTTGGGTAGGTAGGAAGATTATATGCAGAAAGTATATAAACTTATCTAAATTATTTAGCCACTAAAAAAGGAATTGTAAAGGAAAAATTTGGTTTAACTAAATTATTAGTTGGTTAATCTATTTAATTTTATATGACAGATTAAGAAAGCATAAATATGTATATATGGTGACTGATTCGCTTGATAAGCATATTTCATCATTTTAAATGGTAAAAATATTTTATTTAAACGGGAAATCATTTGTTTAAAATTAAACTTTTAAGTTAAATAAAATTTATTAAAAGGGAAATTTGTTCAAAATAAAACCACTGGGAAATTTACACTTAACAAATGAAATTTAATTTATTCGATTGATCCGAATATTAATAAATTGTGTAAAACATTTATACAAGGTATAAATCAAGGGAATCAAGCCGGAATTGGAAAATGGATTGCAAATAATAGCTAAGGTGAGAACTTCTCACTCAAAAGGGTATTTAAATTTTAAATAGTTATATTTAAAATTTGTTGATTGATGGATTGTTGTTTGATCGTGATATTAGATATAGTAGGATATATATCTATATATAGCAATATATATATATATATATATATATGTATGTATATATTGGCATATGTATATATTGCAATTGATTGATTTCCCGCATTGTATAGCGGATGAGACCATATTGCGCCGCCTATTAAGCGGATATATATTTTATAAATCCCATATACCGCGATATTCCACCTCGAAGTGGAATTGGTATTGTGCTAACGTCTGTGGATGCAGGGAAACAGGTTGGAGGGATCCAACTGGATTCCTCACAAATATTTATTTGATTATAGATATTGTGTGAATTGTGATTATCCTATTGATATATGATATTTGTTGCTGTGATTGGCTATTGGATGCTGTTGCATCATCGGATTCATTTGTAAAGTTAAAAATAACGATTTTTATTTTTAAAAAGGATTTTTAAATTGATTTTTCAAGTATATGTTTTTATTTAAATTTTGAATTGATTCATTTTAGATAAATTTAAAATTTTCAATTTTTAAAGTTATAGAATTCAGGATTTTTAGAATATATAACCAAAATGTTATTTTTGAGATAAGTAGTTAATAAATTTATGAAATGGCTTAAATTGAGATTTTTGAATTATTATTATAAACGGTTTATATAAAAGAAAAAGATTTGATATTTATGAATTTAAAATATTGGAATTATAAAACGAGTGTTATAAGTATTATAAAATGAATAGATGTTGAAAATAAAAGATTTATAAGTGATTAGCTTATAAAACTGAATTTTGGGCATTTAAATGGGGTGTTCATAGAAATTGTTATAAAATATAAACGGAATCTTATACGTAACAAGATTTATAATTTGTGAAGTTTTAAAAAGAACCACTTCGTAAATAAATGATATTATAAGTGTTTAGCTTATAATATAGACTTTTGGTATAAAATTAAGTTATATAAATTGAATTGGATTGATAAAGGAAAATTATAAATCGAAGTTATAAAATAGGAATGGAATTTATAAACATTGTTTATAAATTTGAAATCAATTGAATTTGATAAATTTAATATTGAAATTTATTAAAGAAAATATATTCACGATTTTGAACAGTAAATATATTATTAAAGAAAATGGATATATTTTGGGAAAGGAATGTTTTAAATGGAATTTAAAACGATTTAAAGGTGTTTTGAAATGCATTAAGTATCGAATACATAGATTTCAACATTCATCGTTGCAATAGGTGTTTTCGAGAAATAGAAGGAAATGAAAACATAGATTTCAACATTTATTGTTGAAATAGACGTTTTCGAGAAAATAAGGAAATGATGGACTATAACACTGTTGTTATAGTAAATGGATTCCGAAAGGAAATATCTTTGTATAGTATTGGGATTTATATATATCTATTTTAAATTTTGAATCCCTATACTAGTGATTTTGGGTTGTCGTAACGATGTTTTACGCAACATTCATTTTGACCCAAATAAATGTGAATAAAAGAACGTTTTCCTTAAAGAATGAAATATATACTTAACTATGGTTAAGTATATTGAATATTTTCAAATTGTTGAAAATAAATAAGATTTAGTGAATTACTTATTAAATAAGTATGGAAATGCTTTTCCAATATGAAATGGAATGTTTTTAAGAATTTATCTTCTTGAAGATAAATTGGAATTGAATATTGGAAATCTATTGAAAAATGTAGATCAGTAGATAATTTGAAATATAAATTCACTATGGAATTTATAAATGGAAAGGGAAAATTGGTTTCAAAATAAACATTGGTTATTTTCGAAGTGTGGAAAAATTTATATCTTGTAAAGATATTTTTGGGAAAATAAATAATTTGGGAAATTATTTGAAATCTGATGATGTTGCGCATCTTTATTGATAGTTAAATAACCGACTATCAATATTTACCTTTAAATAGGTATTTGTTGTGATTGCTTGAATTTGGATACCACACTTATTTTTAAATAAGCGCTCACTATTCGGGTTAACCGGGAAAGGACCATGGGGTCGTATAACCCACTCCGAATAGTGATACGTCGTTATGAATTGCATTTGAAGACCGGTGTAGAAGACCGGATATTTGTGAAAACGGATGGATTACCGTCGAGTTGCTCTGCATCGGCTGATCTCCGATATAGAGGTTTTCTCACCCTTAGTGACGGGATGTCCGGACGTGATTAGTGAATATCCAGATTTGCAAGGTCTTCTTTGGAAGTGCCTTCGGTTCTGTTCGATCCCGGAACAGACTTGTATGGATTGTATGTCTGACGTTACAATTTGAGATGTAAAGCTGGTTTCTATCAAATATATTTCTGTTGGTGGCGGAGAATTTATTCTCTTAGCTTAACACCCTTCTCTGAGACGTACGAGCTCAGAGGTTATATAGTTGATGGTTACTAGTGATACATTCCCGAATTGGTAATGTGGCATGCTGAGTGTTGCTGTGAAATGATCGTTGAATGATCATTTGTGATAGGATCATTTGTTTGATCGTTTATCTTGATGATCATTGCTTTGATCATTTGTTGACCCAAAGCACTGCTTTTGTAAAGCGTGGCTTTGTGGACGAGACTTCATCGAGCCTCACACCCCGGAAATGGTCAAAACAGGAAAGATGCAGCAAGGTTATTAGGGGGTAGCGCCCCTTTAGTGTATGTCATTCCTTCTGGATAGAGGTGGTATCATGGTATGGAGCCCAGATACTTAACCTATGTGGTTACTGCAAATTTATTACTTTGTGGTTGTTGGAAATCGGGGATCCTCGGATATAGATCGGTTACGATCGGGGAATGACATATTCGTGTCAGTTGTTACCCAGTTAGGGGTAACCCGGCCTTGTGTTGGCAGAGATCCGGTTAGGTTCTCGGGACGTCATTCCAGAGGCGTTTCCATGTGGCAATGGGAAGTTCCTTGGCCTGACCATTTGTTGGAAATCCAAACTCCAATACGCATCTTGTACGGTTTTAGTTGTAGAACCTGCCATTTACTTATGGTGGTCACCACTGTTTAGATGGTAGCTATAGTAGGCATACGATAATGGTCGTATGTTGGCTAAGATTGATATTCTATTTTCGAAATGAATTTTGCCTACACTATGCACTAGTAATAATATCAAATGTTCTTTTTAATGCGTATCAAGCATCTTTGACTATCATAAGGAGAAACCTCCTCCAAGTCTGCGTTTGCATTGTGTGTGTGGCGGGAGACCTTATGGTAGTTTCATTTTCAAAAAGCATTGCGAATTTTCTTTTGAAATTATCTTATTCTTTATTTTAAAGATAAATAACTGTTTTAGTTCTCACACCAGTCACATGACTGACCTGGAGTTTATTGTTCCCTTCCTAAATTCTTGGTGCCCACTAATTTCCACACGGGCAGTCTAGAGTTAGGTTATCATGTCATTCTGGATTCAGGTGTTGCTACAGATATCTGGAGGCGAGTTGGATGGCATAGTATATTATATTGTATATAGTATTTCTTTTCCGCCGTTTGTTGTTGTTTGTTGTACACTCTGATGATGAAATGAATGTAATGTGATGTATATGTATAAAATGTATAGTTCTTTTGTTTTAATGATTATTCATTTATCTATTATATGTTGTTCCGCTGCAATTGTGAGATTCTGATATTGTTCTGTTGTTCTTTCTGTTTTGTTGTTCTGTTTCTCTCTTTTTCTCTCTTCTTCTACCTCTTTCTTCTTCTTAAACCCTAAAGATTCGGAAGTTTGTTCCACTTTGGTTGGATGGTTGTGGAATGTTGCCAGCTCAAAGGAGTACGGATTTTCGGGTCTTTACAAGTGGTATCAGAGCATATGGTTAAGCGACAACCATGGCTCTGTTGGGTGTTACTCATTAGAGATAGAGTCAGCAGTACTCTAGAATGAGTTGAGTGTAATAATAGATATGAGTGTGTATTTGTTAGTGAATATGAAATTGTTTTATATTGTGATGATTGGTTTGTTGAGTGGTATATGAACCTTCGTCGGCGCAGCCTCGAAACTGAATCGAAGGGGTTTCTAAACACTTGAATAGAACAATTTGACACAATATTGTTTTAAAATTGGGTAAATGAAATAATTTTGCCCAAAACTATTTTTGTATATAAAAGAAAATGATTTTCTGTGAATTATTATAGTATATGGTTGCTTGGATGTTAGGAATTGATAATATTTATTATTACCATTGAAATTGAAATAGAATTGAAATCAGTGTTATATGAAAATTGAGATAAAGATAAGAAAATGAAATCCATATACAAATGAAATTTGAGAATGTAAATTATAAATGTGATTTATAATTAGAAATAGAATTCCAGGGAAGTTTTTGGAAATGTTTTTGAAAAAATTTGGAAATTTTAGAAATTAAATTCCTTTTTGATTTGAAAATGATTTTCAAAGGTTTTTGGAAAATTGTTTTGAAGGAATGAAAAGCTCTAAACTCTTGTCGGTCGCTGGAAAATAATTCCGATGGTGATCGCGACAACATCGGTGTTCATTTTCGGGTTTCCAAAAGAGGAATTGCTGCCAATTGTTTTAAATGAAAGATGTTTGGAAAATTTGGGTTTGGTTTTGAAATTCAAAGAATAATTTGAATTGTTTTCAACAATGGTTTTGAAAGGTTAAAAAGACTCTGGAATGCTATATAAAAATATTTATGGAATATTATTAAGTTGAAAATAAATTTGGAGTAATTAAAATGATTTGGAATTGAGTATTGAATTATGGAAATAAATTGTGAATGAATGAATAAAATTACAATTGCAAGTAAATGAAGGTGAATTGAAATTAAATTGTGTTTGTAAATAAATGAACAAATGAAGTAACATTTGTAAATAAACGAACAAATGAAGTAACAAATGAAATGAGATTTGAATCATGTTGAATAAAATCCAAACTTGGAAATAAAATAAAATAAAGTGGATTGAATTCAAGTAAATTAACTTGATAATTTATTAATTTGTGAAATAATTTCAAATGGAATGAATATGAATATGGAATGTAAATAAAATTGAATATAATCAATTGGAAAACTAAGATGAATTGAAATGGTATCAATTTAAATTAATTATAAACTAGAATGAATATGAATTCGTTTTGCTTAGAAATGAATAGAATGAAGAAAATGAATTGTAAACTATTGAATTAAATGGACAATGGCATATGAATTGGTCGTAAGCAACTAAAGATGAATTGAAACTTTAGGAATTGCAAATGAAATTGAAATGCAAAATTGATTGAAAATGAATGAAATTGGATATGTAACTTCAATAGTAAAGCTAAAGATGGTATAAGTAGTATATATTGAAAATTTTGAAATGGAATGTGCAAAATGATTTGAATGTTGGAATTGGATACTACTACTAGCAGGTTATATAGGTGTATTAAAAGAAATGGAATTGGAATTTTGATTTCAAAGATAAAATTGAATTGCTCGACAAAAAGGTGCGTATTTAAATTTAGTATGAGATTTGATGATTTTCTTCTCCAGCCACTTGGCTTTCTCTTTTCTTTTTGATTCTGAGGGGCCGTGGTGCCATTTTGTAGTCGAACCGATCGAGCCGCGCAAAGGAGACGCTGGCGAAATTTTTCGAAAATTTAGGGTGTTAGAAAATTTTTGAGAAAATTTTGAAAGTTTAAAATTTGAATTTGAATTTAAATTTGAATTGTTAAGAAACAATGTTGTTTAAAACCTATAATTGAAGTTGGAAAACTAGTTGAAATAATAATGGATCTTTAATAAAAAGATTTAGGTTAGTAAGTTGATAAAACTATTTGAATTGTGGAAAATAGTAAACCAGTTAAGGACCATTTCTTCCTAACTGGTAATTTCGGGACGAAATTCTTTTAAGGGGGGAAGATTGTAACGACGCAGAATTTTGAACAATTTAAATTGAAAATATTTAATTGATTTTAAATACTTGAATGATGGTTTGACTTGAATTTTCAATATAACTTTGAAATTGGCGA
This sequence comes from Allium cepa, assembly GCA_030765085.1. Classification (NCBI taxonomy): domain Eukaryota; kingdom Viridiplantae; phylum Streptophyta; class Magnoliopsida; order Asparagales; family Amaryllidaceae; genus Allium; species Allium cepa. The sequence goes on along the minus strand of CM060937.1, from coordinate 756,354,113 downwards.
TTAAATTATAAAAATTTAATCTATTTAAAGTGAATAAAAAATTTTGAATCTTCAGTTTTGAGTTGATTAAAAATATTTCAAAGGTTTTTAAAATTCATATTGATAATACTGAAGATTATAGATGCTTCAGATTTGAAATTTATAGTGAATTGTTCGGTTTTGAATTTATATCGTTTAAATTGAATTTAAAAATAGCCTTTCGAGGCACAATCTCGGAATTCGACGAAACCAGTTCCGTTGAGTCCGGAATATTGAATTATTGCCGGGTTTCAAATTTCGTAGCATTTGGAGTTTATATGTGGACACACGTTGAGTAAACGCATTTAAATTTGAATCAAATTTAATTTGAATTTAAATATACCCATTTGTCAACATCAGCCACCCTACTTTCTTTAAGCAGACCTATTTCCTGAACCATCACGTACTCTTGTTCCCATCTCTCTGTAAAAATCACACAAGTTCAGAAGAAAAAAAAACAAAACAAACGAACAAATTTTATTTCGTTCAAACTTAAAAATAATGGCCGCTCTCGATTCAATAGTAGGTCGTTCGAATTCATTTGAACGCGAAGAAAAAAATAAAAAATAAAAAGAGATCGCTCGAATCGAAAATCATGATGGGGGAGGAGGCTAAATCGCGCTTGCGCTCGCGAGAAGTTGGGCAGCGAGGTGGAGGCAGTGCAGGCTAGGGCTTCGGTGGCGTCGACGTTGTTCGATTGTGGGGGGAAAACTCGAGCGCGGTGCCATGGAAGTTCGGGCGCGTGAGGCGTCACGGCGGCTATTGGAGGCTGGAGCGGCGAATCGAAGATTGATCGAGCCGAGGTGAAGGCGGCTACGACTAGGAGGAGCGAGCGAGACAATAGCAATGGGGGTGACCGCAGCAGGTAATTGGGGTTCGCGACTCGGCAAGGGGTTCGAGGCGGCGGCGACTCGTGGTATGATGGTGGCTATCACTCGCGTGCGTGTGGGTGGCCGTGGGTTCGTATGCAGGCAGTAAGGTAGTTTTATTATTTTGAGCATTTTAAATTCAAATGTTCTCAGGTTTTAACTGGAAAAAAAAATATTGTTTTAAATTTAACAGTAAGATAGATAGACAATTTACTTCAATTTAATATATATGTTACAGTGAAGAAAATATCCATTTGTGAAAAGGAAAATGTTTATCATGCCTATTTTAATTTAATTTTATTTAGGTAGGTAGGAAGATTATATGCAGAAAGTATATAAACTTATCCAAATTATTTAGCTACTAAAAAGGAATTGTAAAGGAAAAATTTGGTTTAACTAAATTATTAGTTGATTAATCTATTTAATTTTATACGACAGATTAAGAAAGCATAAATATGTATATATGGTGACTGATTTGTTTGATAAGCATATTTCATCATTTTAAATGGTAAAAATATTTTATTTAAATGGGAAATCATTTGTTTAAAATTAAACTTTTAAGTTAAATAAAATTTATTAAAAGGGAAATTTGTTCAAAATAAAACCACTGAGAAATTTACACTTAACAAATGAAATTTAATTTATTCGATTGATTCGAACTTTAATAAATTGTGTAAAACATTTATACAAGGTATAAATCAAGGGAATCAAGCCGGAATTGGAAAATGGATTGCAAATAATAGCTAAGGTGAGAACTTCTCACTCAAAAGGGTATTTAAATTTTAAATAGTTGTATTTAAAATTTGTTGATTGATGGATTGTTGTTTGATCGTGATATTAGATATAGTAGGATATATATCTATATATAGCAATATATATATATATATATTGGCATATGTATATATTGCAATTGATTGATTTCCCGCATTGTATAGCGGATGAGACCATATTGCGCCGCCTATTAAGCGGATATATATTTTATAAATCCCATATACCGCGATATTCCACCTCGAAGTGGAATTGGTATTGTGCTAACGTCTGTGGATGCAGGGAAACTGGTTGGAGGGATCCAACTGGATTCCTCACAAATATTTATTTGATTATAGATATTGTGTGAATTGTGATTATCATATTGATATATGATATTTGTTGCTGTGATTGGCTATTGGATGCTGTTGCATCATCGGATTCATTTGTAAAGTTAAAAATAACGATCTTTATTTTTAAAAAGGATTTTTAAATTGATTTTTCAAGTATATGTTTTTATTTAAATTTTGAATTGATTCATTTTAGATAAATTTAAAATTTTCAATTTTTAAAGTTATAGAATTCAGGATTTTTGGAAAATATAACCAAAATGTTATTTTTGAGATAAGTAGTTAATAAATTTATGAAATGGCTTAAATTGAGATTTTTGAATTATTATTATAAACGGTTTATATAAAAGAAAAAGATTTGATATTTATGAATTTAAAATATTGGAATTATAAAACGAGTGTTATAAGTATTATAAAATGAATAGATGTTGAAAATAAAAGATTTATATGTGATTAGCTTATAAAACTGAATTTTGGGCATTTAAACGGTATTCATAGAAATTGTTATAAAATATAAACGGAATCTTATACGTAACAAGATTTATAATTTGTGAAGTTTTAAAAAGAACGACTTCGTAAATAAATGATATTATAAGTGTTTAGCTTATAATATAGACTTTTGGTATAAAATTAAGTTATATAAATTGAATTGGATTGATAAAGGAAAATTATAAATCGAAGTTATAAAGAAGGAATTGAATTTATAAACATTGTTTATAAATTCGAAATCAATTGAATTTGATAAATTTAATATTGAAATTTATTAAAGAAAATATATTCACGATTTTGAACAGTAAATATATTACTAAAGAAAATGGATATATTTTGGGAAAGGAATGTTTTAAATGGAATTTAAAACGATTTAAAGGTGTTTTAAAATGCATTAAGTATCGAATACATAGACTTCAACATTCATTGTTGAAATAGGTGTTTTCGAGAAATAGAAGGAAATGAAAACATAGATTTCAACATTTATTGTTGAAATAGACGTTTTCGAGAAATAAGGAAATGATGGACTATAACACTGTTGTTATAGTAAATGGATTCCGAAAGGAAATATCTTTGTATAGTATTGGGATTTATATATATCTATTTTAAATTTTGAATCCCTATACTAGTGATTTTGGGTTGTCGTAACGATGTTATACTTAACTATGGGTTAAGTATATTGAATATTTTCAAATTGTTGAAAATAAATAAGATTTAGTGAATTACTTATTAAATAAGTAGGAAATGCTTTTCCAATATGAAATGGAATGTTTTTAAGAATTTATCTTCTTGAAGATAAATTGGAATTGAATATTGGAAATCTATTGAAAAATGTAGATCAGTAGATAATTTGAAATATAAATTCACTATGGAATTTATAAATGGAAAGGGAAAATTGGTTTCAAAATAAACATTGGTTATTTTCGATGTGTGGAAAAATTTATATCTTGTAAAGATATTTTTGGGAAAATAAATAATTTGGGAAATTATTTGAAATCTGATGATGTTGCGCATCTTTATTGATAGTTAAATAACCGACTATCAATATTTACCTTTAAATAGGTATTTGTTGTGATTGCTTGAATTTGGATGCCACACTTATTTTTAAATAAGCGCTCACTATTCGGGTTAACCGGGAAAGGACCATGTGGTCGTATAACCCACTCCGAATAGTGATACGTCGTTATGAATTGCATTTGAAGACCGGTGTTGAAGACCGGATATTTGTGAAAACGGATGGATTACCGTCGAGTTACTCTGCATCGGCTGATCTCCGATATAGAGGTTTTATCACCCTTAGTGACGGGATGTCCGGACGTGATTAGTGAATATCCGGATTTGCAAGGGCTTCTTTGGAAGTGCCTTCGGTTCTGTTCGATCCCGGAACAGACTTGTATGGATTGTATGTCTGACGTTACAATTTGAGATGTAAAGCTGGTTTCTATCAAATATATTTCTGTTGGTGGCGGAGAATTTATTCTCTTAGCTTAACACCCTTCTCTGAGACGTACGAGCTCAGAGGTTATATAGTTGATGGTTACTAGTGATACATTCCCGAATTGGTAATGTGGCATGCTGAGTGTTACTGTGAAATGATCGTTGAATGATCATTTGTGATAGGATCATTTGTTTGATCGTTTATCTTGATGATCATTGCTTTGATCATTTGTTGACCCAAAGCACTGCTTTTGTAAAGCGTGGCTTTGTGGACGAGACTTCATCGAGCCTCACACCACGAAAATGGTCAAAACAGGAAAGATGCAGCAAGGTTATTAGGGGATAGCGCTCCTTTAGTGTATGTCATTCCTTCTGGATAGAGGTGGTATCATGGTATGGAGCCCAGATACTTAACCTATGTGGTTACTGCAAATTTATTACTTTGTGGTTGTTGGAAATCGGGGATCCTCGGATATAGATCGGTTACGATTGGGGAATGACATATTCGTGTCAGTTGTTACCCAGTTAGGGGTAACCCGGCCTTGTGTTGGCAGAGATCCGGTTAGGTTCTCGGGACGTCATTCCAGAGGCGTTTCCATGTGGCAATGGGAAGTTCCTTGGCCTGACCATTTGTTGGAAATCCAAACTCCAATACGCATCTTGTACGGTTTTAGTTGTAGAACCTGCCATTTACTTATGGTGGTCACCACTGTTTAGATGGTAGCTATAGTAGGCATACGATAATGGTCGTATGTTGGCTAAGATTTATATTCTATTTTCGAAATGAATTTTGCCTACACTATGCACTAGTAATAATATCAAATGTTCTTTTTAATGCGTATCAAGCATCTTTGACTATCATAAGGAGAAACCTCCTCCAAGTCTACGTTTGTATTTTGTGTGTGGCGGGAGACCTTATGGTAGTTTCATTTTCAAAAAGCATTGCGAATTTTCTTTTAAAATTATCTTATTCTTTGTTTTAAAGATAAATAACTGTTTTAGTTCTCACACCAGTCACATGACTGACCTGGAGTTTATTGTTCCCTTCCTAAACTCTGGGTGCCCACAAATTTCCACACGGGCAGTCTAGAGTTAGGTTATCAGGTCATTCTGGATTCAGGTGTTGTTACAGATATCTGGAGGCGAGCTGGATGGCATAGTATATTATATTGTATATAGTATTTCTTTTCCGCTGTTTGTTGTTGTTTGTTGTACACTCTGATGATGAAATGAATGTAATGTGATGTATATGTATAAAATGTATAGTTCTTTTGTTTTAATGATTATTCATTTACCTATTATATGTTGTTCCGCTGCGATTGTGAGATTCTGATATTGTTCTGTTGTTCCTTCTGTTTTGTTGTTCTGTTTCTCTCTTTTTCTCTCTTCTTCTACCTCTTTCTTCTTCTTAAACCCTAAAGATTCGGAAGTTTGTTCCCCTTTGGTTGGATGGTTGTGGAATGTTGCCAGCTCAAAGGAGTACGGATTTTCGGGTCTTTACATCAACACTGCAACATTTAAAATCAGGGTTTTGAATACCTGGAAATCCCAATTTACAATCACCACCTCCACTGAAACAACCTCTGACCATTTCCACTCACTCTCCCATCAATCCTCTATCTCTAGATAGATTCACAACATCCCACAAACACTAGAAGTAAAAATAGGACCAATTTTCCTAATTCTGTTCAAAACAGAATTGCTCCAGCCCCAGCAATTTTAAAAATATAAAATTTGTTTAAAAATTCATGTTTTTAAACATGAATTCAGATTACAAAACTGTTTAATTGATTTAAGCTATTTTGTATTTGTTTCATTTTAATGATGATGGATTTTATTTGAAATACTTACTGTTAAATTGGTTTTAGAGGTAACAGAATTTTTTTTTTAAATACTACCAAATCATGATTTAAGAACATAACTTTGACTTATAAACAAAATTTACAAACCTGAATTTATGCTAAACAACCAAAATTTTGTTTACATATCAATTCTAACAGGGAATCAAACCCAGAGATAAGGGTTTTCTAATAACAATCTTAGTTCTAAAAACAACAGGTGTGCAGATTCCAAGCAACAACAACATATATGTATAAGTTTACACAAAGCATTCATCAATATACAATCATACAACATACTTATTCACATGCAACTGATAACTCAAAGTTTCTTTTTAAAATTGTGAAACTATTTATCTAAGAACAATGAAGCATTGCAGTTTAAATTCATGGCAGTTTTGATTTTTGGGAAAATAGTTTGCATTTGATCTTAGTGCTATAAATTACTTTAACTTTGATTTTTAAAAGAAACTGTTTTTAAAAATAAAATCTTACTCACCTTATAAATGAAGATGCAGAGAAAAATCTTAGGTGCAGATTATCAATTTCCAGAACCCAGTTGAAACTGCATGATGAAATTGAAGTTGCTTTTCCTGTTGACGTATGCATGCGGACTCCAAAACTTCATATGCTCAGATTTTATATTGAAGTTGAGCTTCCAGTTTGATGTTGAAAAAAATGGTATGCAGATCCATTTCAAATGCACAGATTTGAAGTTGTTTGTATAAATTGATTTGCAGATTTTGATTGAAATTTGGTTTGCAGATTTTGATTTGCATTTGTTTGAGGTTTTGATTTACTGAAATTTGATTCTCAGATTTCAACTAAGAAAATGAATTTTTAACAAAATGCTTTTGCTATATTCTCTTATCAATATAATTTAAAATAAAAGGCTTTGAAAACAAATGCCACTTGTTATGCTATTATCTCAAACTTTTACAAGTGTCTTCTTTATAGTTTAAGAATTTAACACATATGCATATCAATATTTAAAAGCAATTCTAAATTTATAATGGTATTTGAATTTATCTAAAACCATTTCTAATTTATTTTAAAATGTTTCTAAATGTTTATTAACATCAAGTCTTTAAATAATAACATATACACAATTTAAATGTTTACTTATAAACTTACTTTTAAAATTATACATTTACACTTTAATGTTTTTTTAATTATTTTTAAAAATAATATTCTTTATAAAACTAAATTTAAACTATATCTATTCTTATAAACAAAATAAATACTCACTTACATTTCTATGATGATATAAGAAAGATTTTTAAAACAAACTTTTGAAAAGTTTACAATACTAATTTAAATTAGCTTAAATCAATTTACAAATTATACATTTATATAATAATTAGAAAATATCCTTTATTTAATATAAATTAAAATTAAAACCAAATCCTCTATTTACAATGTATAAACATTTATACATTATAAATAAAATATTTTTAAATCAGCATAGAAAGATAAATTTATCATTTAAATATTTTTAACATTTGAAAAGAATATCATTTGACAAATTAAATAATTATTAATTTTCAAAAGATAATTTCTGTTTGAATTAAATTATTAAATCAATATTTCACATTTTAAAATAATTATTAAAGAAATTATTAAATAAATATTGCCCAAGTTTCCAGGACATCACAATAAAACTTATGTCAATCAATTGCATTAGGGAATAGTTGATTTAATAATAAGAATGTAAATCAAAATAAAAGGATTTGTTTGGAATTTAAATATATAATGAACAGGTTTTATTACATTTGTAATTAAATGATGGAATTAAATTAGTATATAGATATTGGGTTTAACATAGAAAATTGGAGTTCAAAGGAAACAATTGGAATAATTACCTTTCCTGTATTAGGGTATGTTTTGAGATTTGATCATTGTAAGTAATAGTAATTATATCTTGCCATTAATAAGAGATAGAAGTAAATGGTAATTAATTAATGATATGTGCAACGTATCTTTTATGTTTAAAATATAATGAGAATTTCATTGAGAAATATTACGTTCAAATTGTAAGCACTTAAATTTGGTACAAATATAATGATAATATGAAATTAATTGATAAAGAAATGATGTGGTTGTACGAAGTATTATTTCTGTGACTCTTTAATGGGATAATCTTTAAATATAAGTTGGTTTAATGAAAAGAACATTTATTATCAAATAAAATGGATCTTTCATTTGTGAATGTAGTTTTAATTTAATTAAGATAAAGAATAGAATGATTGATTTAAAGGAAGAAATATAAGTATATTTGAACTGTGTTTTAGCATATAGATGGATTACAAGGGTGGAAAATTAATTTATTTAAGTAAGTTATTTATTTCTCTACTGTATAAGCAACAAATTTATAAATGTGCTTAAATGACTAAAGGAAACAATTATTCTATTTTTCATCCATTTTAGTTGTCTGTTTTGAAATTTAACTTTATAAGTTACTGTAATTAATATAATTGAAATATTTCAATGAGAAGGGAAGAAAACGTTGACTGCAATCAATGGATTTAATAAAAGAAACGCATCTTTTGTGTTAAACAGAAAAGGTGTTTTAATGGAAATAAAAGATCATTTTGGGAAAACCAAATTGAACGTTTTTATTTTTATGGTAAGTAATTTTATTTATTATGCATAGATGAAAAAATTAAATGCGTACAAATTTGAATATTATTTGAGTTAATGAAGTCAATTTGGTTACGTTTCAGAAATTGAATTTCAAAAAGGTTGTGCGATGTACATGGTCCCTTCATTTCTTTTGTTATTAATTGTTGCATGTTTCGAGACGTATAAAAATAAAACTTTCATTTTGAACAAGAATGATTTTGGATAAAAAATTGAATTTTAGAATAATATATACACACACTCGCACATTAATATTCAAACTTTTAAAAATATCAGAGGGTTCACGGTTGTGTAAAAATCGTGGAATCAATTAGAAATTACTTTTTTTTTCAGTTGTACATTGACTACATAAGTTTATATTCATTTTTCCATTTTATGTACGGTTAAAATTTGTAAATGGGTTACATTAGTACGACCATTACAGTAATTAAAAAGTAAAGTAAATCATTTTTATAGTGCATAGGTTGATATATTCATTAATCAATAAAATTTGTTTGAGTAACGTAAATAAATATATATTGAATGTTTGATTAACTGATTGGTTGATTGTTAATTGATTGATTGAGTTAATGTAGTGTGCACATATATTAGCATAAAACGAATGTTTTAATATGGAATTAAATAATGTAAATATATGTATATTTGGGTTTATTGATATAAATTAATTGGAGCAAGTTTTGGAATGTGGACCCAAAAGGTTTGTTTATAGGAAATAGTTGGTCCCTTCATTTACTTTACATTTATTATCACCTTGCAATCTCTCTCTTTTTGTTTTCAAGTAGTCTAATAATTAAACTACTCATTCATTTCTTATAAATTAATGGTTGTTTCATTTGATTTATTTATAATTAATAATTTCCACATTCTTTTCATTTGTTTCTCCTTTATTCGTTTGCTCTTTTTAAATGCTTTACCTGAAGTTTTTTCCATTTCTGTTTTTTTTCGTTTTAAATGCGAACATCCAAATTAGTATGCATGCCATCTAATTAGCATTTACTATTTTTCGTTTCAAAAGTTTATTTTGCTTATGCATCATTAGTTCTTGTAGCTTCCTTTCATTCGCAATTCTAGAAGTTTCATATTTAAAACGGAAGATTTATTTTTATCTTTATTGATATATTTATTCCTTTAGATTACATATTTCAATACTACATTTTAGCGCTATTCATATTTTTACTTTATTTCAATTCCTAGTTTGTTTATATATACCTTATTAGCTTTTCATTTTTTTTCCATCTTCATTCCTGTAGCCTCACTTCTAATCTCATCTTCTGTAGCTTCATTTTTTCCAAATAAAAATTTGTCTCATTTCTTTTCACTCTTCACCTTCCTCATTCCCTTTTCCTTTTTTTTTCTTTTTTAAATCTCCTTCTTCTCTTTTTTTTTTGCTTTATTTTTATGCTTTTTGTATTCTTCTTCGAATCTTCTTCTTCTTTTTCAAAGCTTCCTTTTTTTTTAATTCATCTTTGTAACGACCCGTGTAAATTTGATGTTTAAATTGAATATAATTAATAGGATTTTTAATTTAAATCTAGAAAGAAACAGAAATCTTATTTATTTATATGAAAGAGAATGTTGAAATTTGATGTTATCAAGGGTAAATAATAATTTACAAATTAAATTATATATTGCAATTAATAGTAATAGTGGAAATTGTTGCAGTTGATATAAAGTTTGAATAAGTAAATTAAGGCAAGTATTGAATTTATCAATGAAGTAAAATATTGATTTATGGAATTTTAATGTAAATGGGGGAAATAGAGTAATGCAGGACAATAAATAATGTATCTAGTACAATCCTTTTTTTTTATGTGTAAACTATTGTAAGGTGTTAATTGATTGAAATATGAAAATTTGGAAATAGATTCCAAATTTATGTTGGACAATGAATTGCAATAATTAAAGTTAATGATTAACCTATGAAATATTACATTGGCTGTAATAGACGTAATTATAAAGATGGAATTTAATAAACCCTATTTATTTGGAACCTTGTTTATTGATACGCAAAGGTATAATGAATGAGTTATTACAAGAGATTTGAAATTTAGATAACATTCTAATAAATGAAAAATGGAAAGGATTATACAGGTGTATACTTTAGTATGAGAGAGGAAATTATTTAAATTGATTAGGTAATAAAAAAAAACATTGTAAACGGTAATTGGAATGAATTAAGAAGTATGTTTGTATAAGTTAATTTTTAATAACTGGAAAGGAAATCCAACCGATTCAAGTTAAGGATTTCACTTGATTAAAAATTTAATATAAGAGAACTAATAAATATTGAATAAATTTTTAGAATAGTTTGAAATAAATGTGAATTGAGTAAAATCAAGGTTATGAAAGGAACTGCAATATTGAGGGTGTAAATATTGAACCTCTAAAAGTATAATTAAGAGTAGTGGTAATATTTGCTGTACGTTACTTATTTTATTAGGTTATTAAGTTAATTCGTAATCAATTTCAATTAATTCACTAAATTATGGCAGTTAATGTGGTAAGTGATAAATGTTAGATTCAGTAAGATGTAACCAAGGTAAAATTCCATGATTGATGAAATAAAAAGGGCGTGAAACCAAGTGAACCAATTTATTTAGGATAGTTAATCGTAATTAATAGATATAATTTGCTAAGAAATAATAAATGGAAATAGGAAGGTCATTAATTAGGGGAGAATATGTAATAATTGCATTTATTTGTTAGTGGAAATAAATCGTTAATGAGAACAAGTATTTAAGATTTACCATCTATTTAGTATATTAAGTTATAACGGATAATCAATTGCAATAATTAAAAATAAATTTATTACATTAACGATAATGAAGTAATATTTGAAATTTAATATTTAGGTATTATGCAAATATAACTGTAGATGAAATTGGAGAGATTTACGAATCCAATGATAAGTTTATCTATTTGACAAAAATATATGGAAAGTAAATTTAATTAAATTATTGGAAATTTAATTTATAATTGGTGAGTTTAATGAAATTTGAGAATTTATAGATTTTAATTCAACGGTTAAATTTTGTTTAAGTTAGTAAAGATGATTGAAAATTTATGATGATAAGAATCGTCAATTATCGAAGTGAAATGGGAAATTTGATGTAATTAACTAATTTTTAATTTATTTAATTAATACAAAAATAGCCATTTTGGTCACGAACTCGGATTTCGACGAAACTAGTTTCATCGGATCCGTAACAGTGAATTATTGTAGGGTTTCAAGTTTCGTAGCGATCGGACTTGTCGTTTGATCGTACGAACGCGAAACGCCTTGAAATCGATTTAATTGAAATCAATTTGAAATCAATTTGAAAATTTGGTTTTCAGCATAACTTCTCCATACGATCGAATTTGGACGTGAAAATTTTTCCATCGCGTTCAGAATATTTTAAAACACCTATTTGGATATATGAGTTTACCCAATTTCGTTCCGGAGTCAAAACGGGCTTTTTCGGCCAACTATCGCTTAGCACGTTTATAATTCGTGCCCACCTATTCTACTGCAGTTGTCTATAAATAGGCTGTTATAAACCCTAACAGCCTTTATTTCTATACCTATAGGAACCTCTGTACTGCTCTTCTTCAATGGCAACAAACAATTCTAGATCCATTTTCAAATTTCAAACATCAAATCAAAAGTCAAAAATTCAAACACCTCTGGAAATTTCCAAAAAAATATATGTTGAAGTTTTTGACGAGGGCAACTCAGATCTGCAATTGATTTCTCGATTCGAGTTATAGTTTGGCCTAAAATCAGCGATAAATTTTCGGCCGTCCATGGTATGGGTGGTCAAATCAACGGCAGATTTTCGACTTGGTGTCGATCAGAGGGTAGGAGTGCGTGGGGAACGATATGCAGAGCAGATCCATACGGTCGATTATGACTGGAAGTGATTGGATTCGCCACAATTTGGGATTTCGGGGGACGTCGCCGTCGTCGGTTTAGGGCGAACGGGGGGACCGAGTTTGTCGCAGTCGGGCGCCTAGGCGCGGTAGGGTAGGGCAAACACGATGGAGTCTCTTGATCGGTGATTCGTGAGGGGAAGTTTCGATGGAAAGTTCGTGAAAGCGGCGGCTGCTAGGGCTTGCTGAACGCGTTCGAAGATCCAGTACAGGGCGAGTGGGAGAGAAGACGTATTCTCGGTGACGTGGATTGGTTTGTTCTTCTTTTTTTGTTTTATTTTATTTTATTCTAATTTTTGTTTTCAATCGAATTTTCGACATATCTTTCTCTTACGTGATCCGATTGACGCGCAATTTTTTTTGTTAGGATCGTAATAAAATTCCCGACGCTTTGACGCTGGTTTGGATAGATTTGGAGATCGTCGAAATTTTGGGTTTAAATCGGATTCAAATTCGATTTAAATTCAAAAGGTGAGTGTTTTAACCCACTCACAATTTCTAAAATTTCTTATGTTTGTTAAATTAATTTTAGATATGAGTAGAAATTTATTTATGACTGTTTGGCATGTTTTATTCATTATCTCTGATAAATTGCATTCATTTAATATAACTGTTAATTAATTTTATTTATTGCATAAATTTGACAGTTAGAATTTATTTAATTGCATATTAACTGCCAGTAATAGTTATGTTAAAAAATTTATTTCATATTAACTGCCAGTTAAATTTACATTTATTTTTGCATATAAACTGCCAATTAACAGTTATTAAATTTATTTTGAGTATAAACTGATAATTGATACTATTATTTATCACCTGTTATATATTGATGACTGTTTGAAATTGGATGATGACTGTGATAAATGGATGTATGATTTGATGGATGAATGGATGATTAATTTTATTAATTGCAAGTTTCTATGCATTTCATTCATTCGGGATTGCGGTTTGAAATGATATATAACCGCATTTTTTTTCATTTTAAATTGCGGATTGAAATGATAAACATCCGTATCACTTGACCATAGGATAGAAAATTATATACAGGCACCGCGGTAAATATATAAAATTATTTTTGAAATGTTTTTCTATGGTTTTGTAAAGTTATGTATATATGGTTTATGAGATATTGATTTGGTTATTGATAAAGGCTATTATATATATATATAGTAATTTCCGGTTTTTAAGCTTTGTATAAATTTGATTTGAAGTTTAAATAAAGTTTGATTTTAAGATTAAATAAGATTAAACATTTATTTAAAATTTAATTTCTGAAGTTTTATGACTTAAATGAGAATAGATTTGGAAGATGAATATTAAGTTAAATTGAAATTTAATAAAAATTAGAATTTTTAAAGGATATGATTTTTATAACTTGATTTTTGGGTAAAGTGATTTTAATGAATATCAGGTTGATTAAATGAATATATAATAAATTGAAAGATGATCCAGTTATATGAAGTTAAAGGTTTTCTTAAATTATATTGAATTCATTAAGCAAACAGTTCAAGTCTAAATAATAAGTAACTGAATTTGATATATATATGGAATTGTCAAATGAGTCTATTTGAAATGGTGAAATATGTAAAGCCTTGAAACATAAGAATTGAAATGGTATTCGAAAGTTTAAATCGATATTTGAAATTGGTTTGTGAAATCTAAAGAAGCTATTTTGTTTATAAAAGTAATTTAATATTTAACCATTTAAGAGATGGAAATTTTGTTTCAAACCTATGTTTTCAAAGTAGTATAATTTGGAAATATTATATTCAAAAGTTTTGATTTCTAAATATTTTACTTTGGAAACCCTACGATTTGGAAAAATATATATTGGAAAATAAATGATAACGTATTGATTTGGGGTTTTAAGAATAAATGATATCGGGTTTATATGGGTTTTAAATGGATATTTTATTTTGGTTCTAAAAGTATAATTTTTTTAAATAACCGCGGTGTTATAATAACGATTGGTTGGCAAAGAGACCGGGATCGGATATGGACATACTCTCTGTCGATACCGAAAACCACTTTGACTAACCGTGTACGCGGTGGAGATTCCAGAATGAAGTAGGTTGGTGGCGGCGTTTCCTGTAAGGTAAATACGTGGACCCAACTCTTGTGAGATGGCATAAGGTGGCTAAAACAGGAGCGATTGACGGGTTAATGAGGTAGCACCTCTGATCGCACACTTCCCTTCGATACTATACTCTGACTTTGGATTTTTCGGTGGCCACCTTCACTTTTGATTTCTTTGATGTGGGGAGTTTGTTCGAGGTGGGCGGCAGCTGCGCGCTGCGCGTTTCCATCGGCCCGGAAGCGTAATTTGTATATCTACCCTGACATTGCCTAGTTGTGCCGTGTCACCTACCCTGCCGCGCCTTATACGATTTTGTTTTGTACCATACCTATGGAGTGCCCTCTGACGACGCCCAGTACGGGGGAGATTACGGTACTGTATAGACTATGGGAATATATAAATGTGTTAAGGTGGAAAATGTAAAGCCTTAACGCTATTTAAAAGTAAGTTTATTTTACAATTAGACACTATTATAATAGCGCAATATACTACATAGTAAATAGTTTAACGGATCCTTAGGAGATGGAAATCCCGAGCATCTCCTGGGTTACTGTACTCATATTTATTTCTGTTAATTTAACTCAGATAAGATCTTTTAGTTCTGACTCGAGTGTTTTTGTCTTTCCAAATTCGCTCGGGTCAGTCCGAGCGTTTTAGGATTTGAAGATTTAGCTCTGGAGGACGAAGACGAAGATGTATATTATTATTATTTATTCTAGTGCACTACACACTGTTCCACTGCATTGTTATTGGTATGTGTACCTCTGATATGTATTGTATAAATAAAATCAAAGGTTTTGTAAAACAGCTTCATGAACTGTATATTTTGATTATTATATTTTATCCTTCCGCTGTGAGATTCTGTTTAGTTTTTTTTTCCTTCTCCGTTTTTCTTATTTACCCTATAACAATCCGCCCTTACGTATGGTTTGAATTGGCACGTGTGTCTGTTTAAATCGTGTGTAAAGGCGGGATGTTACATCTGGTATCAGAGCTTTGGTTTAGCGATAAACCTTAGCTTTGTGGGGTTTGACTCTTAGTTAATAGGGTAATAATACCCTATAGGAGTCGCTGAGTGTATATATATGAGAGAGCGTACTTGTTAGTGTTATAAATTTTTTTTAATATTGTGTTAATCTGTTCCATTTTGTATTTATAAATTCTCGTTGATGCATGGGACGCTGTGACATCAATAGGGATTTCTAAACACTTAATAGGACAGACCGACGTGATATTTATTTTTATATAGGTGAACGAAATAATTTTGCCTATTATATTTTCTGTATATAAAATAAATTTTTTTCAAATTATATCTATATTTGGCTGCAATAGATTGGTTGTTAGGTAATAAAGAGTATGAATAATAATAGAAATACGATTGAAAAAAAAAATGAAATTTGGAAATTTAGGACTTAAGATGCAGGGTTTTGAAATTTCTTTCGAATAAATTTTGGAATATAATAATATTGTTTATAAGTATTTTTTTTTTGATGTTAATATTTCAATATAATTCGGAAAAATTTGTTTTAAAGAAAGATTTGGAGAAAATAAGTTTTGTACTTTTCTCTCTGTCGCTGGAAAATAATTTCGGTGATGAGTGCATGCATCATCGACATTCATTTTCGAGTTTCGAAGGGAAAGGCCACTGTAGTAGTTCTACTGCAGATTTATTTTTGAAAATATATAAATTTTGAATTATTTTAAATATAACTAGAGATATATAAGTTATAAGAATATATTAATCTATTGTTTTAAAATAATTTGAAATTTACCCCGGTATTAAATTCTTAGATTTTCATTAATTTATTTGTTTCAATTATTGTAGTGAATTGAAACGTAGGTAATAAATAAATTAAAACCTCTAAAGGAAATAAGAGATTTAATGATAGGTTATAAATGGTATTAAATGGAATTTGAAATTATAACCTACGAAATAAAGAATATTATTATTGAACGTTAAATTAATCATAGGTAACGAGGAAACTTCTATAACTTTCAAGTACATTCTTTAAAAACATATATAACTTACCAAATACAAAAGTTGAAATGTTTAATAAGAAATGTAATAGAAATTTGTACAAGTAAAGGTAGGTAAGAAAATTATTCAATGAAATTGCTGTTAAATGAGAATTTAATGTTGTAAACTTAAGTTATAATTGAAATTTTACTATAAGTGAATATAATTAAAGGTAAGTATTATAATTAGATGATTTTAAAACTTAAGTAAATAGAATAAAATTCTATAATAAATGAAACTGTGAGAAATAAATGAATAAAATTTAGAAATGCATAAATGGAATGCAATAAAAAGAAACTTACATGACTTTAAAAATAAATATTGTAAGTAATAAATGAAAATAAATGAGGTGATCACTCAATTGATGAAAGAAAGGAAATCAAACAATTAAAGTATGAAATAAAGATTTATAATAAGTTAAATTGATTGTTGGGTTGAATTGTTATTGTTCGCTTTATGTTTGGTTGGGTAAGGAAATTTGAAATTGTTGGATGAATAAATTAATTATTTTGCTCCATCTAAGACTGTTGAGTAAATGATGCACTTGATAGTTATTTTTCATTCCGTACCATTTCAAGTTTTGAACCTGAACAACTATTTGCTTGTTGATTGAATGGTTGTTTTGTTTTGTTGCGTATGTTGTTGAAATTGATGGTTGTTGTATTTATTTGTTGTTAATGATTGAAACCACTTAAATATTGCATTTTATATAAATTGTAACCCTTTGAATTATATAAGAAAATGCAGTATCTTAGATATATTTTGAAAATGTTTTTCCAAACTTTAATAATTTAAATATAAAGGATTAAATAGTTATAAATTAGGATATCTTATTTAAAGTAATTAATTTTGTAAATTTAATTGTTTATAAGTTAAATATTTTGAAGAAGATGTATTGTATTTAATACTTCTTTTCCCTTCTTTTCCTTTTCGGGGACGAAAAGTTTTGAGTGGGGGAGAGTGTGACGACCCGTGTAAATTTGATGTTTAAAATGAATATAATTAATAGGATTTTTAATTTAAATCTAGAAAGAAACAGAAATCTTATTTATTTATATGAAAGAGAATGTTGAAATTTGATGTTATCAAGGGTAATTAATAATTTACAAATTAAATTATATATTGCAATTAATAGTAATAGTGGAAATTGTTGCAGTTGATATAAAGTTTGAATAAGTAAATTAAGGCAAGTATTGAATTTATCAATGAAGTAAAATATTGATTTATGGAATTTGAATGTAAATGGGGGAAATAGAGTAATGCAGGACAATAAATAATGTATCTAGTACAATCCTTTTTTTTTATGTGTAAACTATTGTAAGGTGTTAATTGATTGAAATATGAAAATTTGGAAATAGATTCCAAATTTATGTTGGACAATGAATTGCAATAATTAAAGTTAATGATTAACCTATGAAATATTACATTGGCTGTAATAGACGTAATTATAAAGATGGAATTTAATAAACCCTATTTATTTGGAACCTTGTTTATTGATACGCAAAGGTATAATGAATGAGTTATTACAAGAGATTTGAAATTTAGATAACATTCTAATAAATGAAAAATGGAAAGGATTATACAGGTGTATACTTTAGTATGAGAGAGGAAATTATTTAAATTGATTAGGTAATAAAAAAAACATTGTAAACGGTAATTGGAATGAATTAAGAAGTATGTTTGTATAAGTTAATTTTTAATAACTGGAAAGGAAATCCAACCGATTCAAGTTAAGGATTTCACTTGATTAAAAATTTAATATAAGAGAACTAATAAATATTGAATAAATTTTTGGAATAGTTTGAAATAAATGTGAATTGAGTAAAATCAAGGTTATGAAAGGAACTGCAATATTGAGGGTGTAAATATTGAACCTCTAAAAGTATAATTAAGAGTAGTGGTAATATTTGTTGTACGTTACTTATTTTATTAGGTTATTAAGTTAATTCGTAATCAATTTCAATTAATTCACTAAATTATGGCAGTTAATGTGGTAAGTGATAAATGTTAGATTCAATAAGATGTAACCAAGGTAAAATTCCATGATTGATGAAATAAAAAGGGCGTGAAACCGAGTGAACCAATTTATTTAGGATAGTTAATCGTAATTAATAGATATAATTTGCTAAGAAATAATAAATGGAAATAGGAAGGTCATTAATTGGGGGAGAATATGTAATAATTGCATTTATTTGTTAGTGGAAATAAATCGTTAATGAGAACAAGTATTTAAGATTTACCATCTATTTAGTATATTAAGTTATAACGGATAATCAATTGCAATAATTAAAAATAAATTTATTACATTAACGATAATGAAGTAATATTTGAAATTTAATATTTAGGTATTATGCAAATATAACTGTAGATGAAATTGGAGAGATTTACGAATCCAATGATAAGTTTATCTATTTGACAAAAATATATGGAAAGTAAATTTAATTAAATTATTGGAAATTTAATTTATAATTGGTGAGTTTAATGAAATTTGAGAATTTATAGATTTTAATTCAACGGTTAAATTTTGTTTAAGTTAGTAAAGATGATTGAAAATTTATGATGGTAAGAATCGTCAATTATCGAAGTGAAATGGGAAATTTGATTTAATTAACTAATTTTTAATTTAATTAATATAAAAATAGCCATTTTGGTCACGAACTCGGATTTCGACGAAACCAGTTTCATCGGATCCGTAACAGTGAATTATCGTAGGGTTTCAAGTTTCGTAGCGATCGGACTTGTCGTTTGATCGTACGAACGCGAAACGCCTTGAAATCGATTTAATTGAAATCAATTTGAAATCAATTTGGAAATTTTGTTTTCAGCATAACTTCTCCATACGATCGAATTTGGACGTGAAACTTTTTCCATCGCGTTCAGAATATTTTAAAACACCTATTTGGATATATGGATTTACCCAATTTCGTTCCGGAGTCAGAACGGGCTTTTTGGGCCAACTATCGCTTAGCACGTTTATAATTCGTGCCCACCTATTCTACTGCAGTTGTCTATAAATAGGCTGTTATAAACCCTAGCAGCCTTTATTTCTATACCTATAGGAACCTCTGTACTGCTCTTCTTCAATGGCAACAAACAATTGTAGATCCATTTTCAAATTTCAAACATCAAATCAAACGTCAAAAATTCAAACACCTCTAAAAATTTCAAAAAAAATATATGTTGAAGTTTTTGACGAGGGCAACTCAGATCTGCAATTGGTTTCTCGATTCGAGTTATAGTTTGGCCTAAAATCAGCGATAAATTTTCGGCCGTGCATGGTATGGGTGGTCAAATCAACGGCAGATCTTCGACTTGGTGTTGATCAGAGGGTAGGAGTGCGTGGGGAACGATATGCAGAGCAGATCCATACGGTCGATTATGACTGGAAGTGATTGGATTCGCCACAATTTAGGATTTAGGGGGACGTCGCCGTCGTCGGTTTAGGGCGAATGGGGAGACCGAGTTTGTCGCAGTCAGGCGCCTAGGCGCGGCAGGGTAGGGCGAACACGATGGAGTCTCTTGATCGGTGATTCGTGAGGGGAAGCTTCGATGGAAAGGTCGTGAAAGCGGCGGCTGCTAGGGCTTGCTGAACGCGTTCGAAGATCCAGTACAGGGCGAGTGGGAGAGAAGACGTATTCTCGGTGACGTGGATTGGTTTGTTCTTCTTTTTTTGTTTTATTTTATTTTATTCTAATTTTTGTTTTCAATCGAATTTTCGACATATCTTTCTCATACGTGATCCGATTGACGCGCAATTTTTTTTGTTAGGATCGCAATAAAATTCCCGATGCTTTGACGCTGGTTTGGTTAGATTTGGAGACCGTCGAAATTTTGGGTTTAAATCGGATTTAAATTCGATTTAAATTCAAAAGGTGAGTGTTTTAACCCACTCACAATTTCTAAAATTTCTTGTGTTTGTTAAATTAATTTTAGATATGAGTAGAAATTTATTTATGACTGTTTGGCATGTTTTATTCATTATCTCTGATAAATCGCATTCATTTAATATAACTGTTAATTAATTTTATTTATTGCATAAATTTGACAGTTAGAATTTATTTAATTGCATATTAACTGCCAGTAATAGTTATGTTAAAAATTTTATTTCATATTAACTGCCAGTTAAATTTACATTTATTTTTGCATATAAACTGCCAATTAACAGTTATTAAATTTATTTTGAGTATAAACTGATAATTGATACCATTATTTATCACCTGTTATATATTGATGATTGTTTGAAATTGGATGATGACTGTGATAAATGGATGTATGATTTGATGGATGAATGGATGATTAATTTTATTAATTGCAAGTTGCTTTGCATTTCATTCATTCGGGATTGCGGTTTGAAATGATATATAACCGCATTTTTTTTTTCATTTTAAATTGCGGATTGAAATGATAAACATCCGTATCACTTGACCATAGGATAGAAAATTATATACATGCACCGCGGTAAAAATATAAAATTATTTTTGAAATGTTTTTCTATGGTTTTGTAAAGTTATATATTATGGTTTATGAGATATTGATTTGGTTATTGATAAAGGCTATTATATATATAGTAATTTCCGGTTTTTAAGCTTTGTATAAATTTGATTTGAAGTTTAAATAAAGTTTGATTTTAAGATCAAATAAGATTAAACATTTATTTAAAATTTAATTTCTGGAGTTTTATGACTTAAATGAGAATAGATTTGGAAGATGAATATTAAGTTAAATTGAAATTTAATAAAAATTAGAATTTTTAAAGGATATGATTTTTATAACTTGATTTTTGGGTAAAGTTATTTTAATGAATATCAGGTTGATTAAATGAATATATAATAAATTGAAAGATGATCCAGTTATATGAAGTTAAAGGTTTTCTTAAATTATATTGAATTCATTAAGCAAACATTACAAGTCTAAATAATAAGTAACTGAATTTGATATATATATGGAATTGTCAAATGAGTCTGTTTGAAATGGTGAAATATTTAAAGCCTTGAAACATAAGAATTGAAATGGTATTTGGAAGTTGAAATCGATATTTGAAATTGATTTGTGAAATCTAAAGAAGCTATTTTGTTTATAAAAGTAATTTAATATTTAACCATTTAAGAGATGAAATTTTGTTTCAAACCTATGTTTTCAAGGTAGTATAATTTGGAAATATTATATTCAAAAGTTTTGATTTCTAAATATTTTACTTTGGAAACCCTATGATTTTGGAAAGAATATATATTGGAAAATAAATGATAACGTATTGATTTGGGGTTTTAAGAATAAATGATATCGGGTTTATATGGGTTTTAAATGGATATTTTATTTTGGTTTTAAAAGTATAATTTTTTTAAATAACCGCGGTGTTATAATAACGATTGGTTGGCAAAGAGACCGGGGTCGGATATGGACATACTCTTTGTCGATAACGAAAACCACATTGACTAACCGTGTACGCGGTGGAGATTCCAGAATGAAGTAGGTTGGTGGCGGCGTTTCCTGTAAGGTAAATACGTGGACTCAACTCCCGTGAGTTGGCATAAGGTGGCTAAAACAGGAGCGATTGACGGGTTAATGAGGTGGCACCTCTGATCGGACACTTCCCTTCGATACTATACTCTGACTTTGGATTTTTCGGTGGCCACCTTCACTTTTGATTTCTTTGATGTGGGGAGTTTGTTCGTGGTGGGCGGCAGATGCGCGCTGCGCGTTTCCATCGGCCCGGAAGCGTAATTGGTATATCTACCCTGGCATTGCCTAGTTGTGCCGTGTCACCTACCCTGGCGCGCCTTATACGATTTTGTTTTGTACCATACCTATGGAGTGCCCTCTGACGACGCCCAGTACGGAGGAGATTACGGTACTGTATAGACTATGGGAATATATAAATGTGTTAAGGTGGAAAATGTAAAGCCTTAACGCTATTTAAAAGTAAGTTTATTTTACAATTAGACACTATTATAATAGCGCAATATACTACATAGTAAATAGTTTAACGGATCCTTAGGAGATGGAAATCCCGAGCATCTCCTGAGTTACTGTACTCATATTTATTTCTGTTAACTTAACTCACATAAGATCTTTTAGTTCTGACTCGAGTGTTTTTGTCTTTCCAAATTCGCTCGGGTCAGTCCGAGCGTTTCAGGATTTGAAGATTTAGCTCTGGAGGACGAAGACGAAGATGTATATTATTATTATTTATACTAGTGCACTACACACTGTTCCGCTGCATTGTTATCGGTATGTGTACCTCTGATATGTATTGTATAAATAAAATCAAAGGTTTTGTAAAACAGCTTCATGAACTGTATATTTTGGTTATTATATTTTATCCTTCCGCTGTGAGATTCTGTTTAGTTTTTTTTTCCTTCTCTGTTTTTCTTATTTACCCTATAACAATCCGCCCTTACGTATGGTTTGAATTGGCACGTGTGTCTGTTTAAATCGTGCGTAAAGGCGGGATGTTACAATCTTCTTCTTTAATTTTTTTCTCTTTTAAACCTTCTCTTCTTTCTATGTCTTTTTCTTCAAATCCAGATTTATACAATCTTCTCTTCAAAACTTTCTATAAAAAAAGATTAAGATAGCAAGGAAACGAAATAAAATGAGAAAGTAGTTACAGATCCAAATCTGGCTAGAAAAGGGAAAGCAAAAAGGTGAGTGATTCAACCCACTCACGCAATACTAAAAATTCCATTGCAAGTTAAATAAAATATATGATGTGATATTTTTTTTAAGTTTGTTGATTTAAGTTCACATTTGAATTGATATTGAATCTGAATTGACATTTAATTTTATATTAGAATTTAATTGATAGTTAAACCCCGATATTGATAACTATTATATGTTGAAATATATTGGTTGATTTGGATGTTGTTTGAAATGGATGCTTATTGATTGATATGTTGGATGTATGGTTGTTTGTTTATTGTGATATGTCCCTGTTATCACCTTCTATATTATTGACGTCATTTAAGTGGTCCTCTGAATCATTTTAGAATTGGATTATTAAGACAATTAAATTATGGGTTGAAATGATATATACCCATACAGTTTCTTGAATTTGGATTATTTATTAAAACTGAATTATTTAAAAAAATTATGTTATTAATTTAAACTTCGGATTTATTTTAAATAAAGTGGTTAAAATTGGTATTTCAAATTATTTGAAATCCCGTAAATTACCGCACTCAAGATGTACACTTGATAGGAGATGAAAAATCCCATAACCTCTCTGAAGCAATTGCACTCATATTTTTATTTGAGATTGATTTGACTTACATAAGAATTTTTAGTTCTGACTCAAGTGTATTGTTTTTCATTATGCTCGGGTCAGTCTGAGCTTTTTCAGTTTATTGAAGACCATTTTATTTTCTGGAGGACGAAGATGAAGATTCAGTATATTATTGCTATTTATTATTATTATTCCACAGCTGCATTATATTTTTATTTTCTGATGTATGTATAACCTTGATTTGAATTGTAAAAGTATAATCAAATGTCATTTGTAAAACAGCTTCATGAACTGTTTATTTGATTATTATATTTTGTCATTCCGCTGCGAGATTCTCTGTTTTATTTTTCCTTCTTTTCTATTATTTTCTTATTTACCCCACTAACAATCCTCCCTTTTGAATGGTTTGAATCAGACATGTGTGGTTTATTGTCGATTTAAATCGTCCAAAAAGGTGGATCATTACAGTTGGTATCAAAGCTTTGGTTTAGACATACCTTAACCTATTTGGGGTTAACTCATTAGAGATAGGGTAGTAATACCTTAGAGTGAGTTGTCTGAGTGTATATACGAGAGCGCGTATTTGTTAGTGTTATAAACAAGTTTTATATAAATTTTGAAATGAAACTAATTTTTCCATATATTATATTATATATATAAAGGAACAAATTTTTAAGACTAATATAGTTATTAGTAATGTGTTTGATTTATGAAATGGTAATATTTAATTATTATCATTTTTGTTGACTTATTGTGTTTAATCAAATTATAAACATTGGTTAATTATTGACGATTGAATTAATGGACTAAACACTAGTTTAATAATGGTGTATTAAAGAGAATAAAATGAATAATTAGGATATTTGTTTATGAAATTGAAACGTTGATGTGAATTTTGTTGTTTGTTGACATGTAGTTTCACCTATTGGAAAAAATGGAATATTTGGATATTTTGGATGATCGACACCCTTTTGTATTAATATATGAGTGAAACATGATAATTAGGTTGAATTATATAGTTGAATTGATAACCTTAATTTGAAAGCAAGTAAAATAAGGTTTAATTTGTTATATCTATGTTTAATAAATGAATGGAACTGGGGTATACATTGTTGGCATGAAATGTAATAATATACATGTGACGACCCGGAATTTCTAACAATTTAAATTGGAATAATTAATTGATTTTAAATATTTAAAAGTTAATTTTAACTCGAAATTCAAGATATTAATATTTACTTGATAATTAAATCATTGAATTATATAGTTTAAATATTGAATTTAATAATTGAAATTGGGTAAATTGTTGAATCATAAATTTCTAAGCCTGTTTAAAATAATTTGAAGACTTATAAAATTTATAATGATGATACTGAAGATACTAGGATGGTTGAAATTTAAATTAAAGGTGACTTGTTCAATTTTAATAATATATCGTTTAAATCGATATTTAAAAATACCCTTCCGAGGCACAGTCTCGGAATTCGACGAAACCAATTCCATTGGATCCGTAATAGTTAGTTATTATCGGATTTTAATTTTCGTAGCAATCGGAGTTGTCGTTTGACCGTGGCAGCTCAAAACGTTTCGAACTATTTTAATCAATCTAATTTTAAATTGATCATTTTCTTTTGTAACTCGCGCATACGATCAAATTAGCCTTCGAAACAT
Source organism: Allium cepa (assembly GCA_030765085.1). NCBI lineage: Eukaryota > Viridiplantae > Streptophyta > Magnoliopsida > Asparagales > Amaryllidaceae > Allium > Allium cepa. Next base: position 756,328,826 of record CM060937.1, on the reverse strand, counting down.
GTTCCATTGTGTTCGGAATGCGGGTATGACCTTAATAACGCTGGTCAGCATGTCGGATTCGGGGTTCAGGATTTCGTGTTATTCAATGCAAGATATTTTCAATATTCTATTATATTTTATTCACGCGTGTTCAAGAAGCTTCTCAACCCTATACCCTATTCTCGATCTCTCTGACCTTTAAACACAAAAAAAAGGAAATTCACGAAAATATATAATAACCGGAACCTTTTTTTTCTCTCTGGATTGGAATCGTATTCGAATCAAATTAATCATGGCAACGCATTGATTTCTAAAGCAAGTAATGGCCGCGCGTGTCGATTAAGGGGGTAAAGATGGGCAACTCGTCGCGATCGATTGTGGGGATGCGACTCGAGGCTGTGAAGCGCGCGCTCTCGTGTGCGAGGAAGGCTCATCGTCAAATTTTTGTAAGCTTGGTGATTTCGCGAGGCGCTGTTGAGGTGGAGGTCGCGATGCGACATGGAGTTTCTCGCGTGGATCGCGACAGCGGCGGCGACTGTGAGGGGGAAACGCACGCGTGAGGCTAGCTGTGGGAGGATTGCGGTGGTGGCAACCGCGTGGATTTAGGGTTGGAGTCAAAGGATTTATGCTCGACGTCGAATCGAGTGAAGGCGTATGGAATGCGAAATCGGTTAGTTTTGAATAACATTTTTCTTTTCTTTAAAATAAAAAGGAATAAAATTTTAATCAATACAGATTAGATAAATAAATACACATAGTTAAAATTCAAACAACATATTTATAAATTTTGAAAAATATTATGGAAATTTTAACAACATAATTTAAACAAAAACATAACAAAGCAAAGTAATAATAAAACCCATTGGAATTCAAAATAAAAATATAAAAGGAAAATTTGTTAATTGTTGTTTGGGCTTTGAAAATTTTGGTTGGCCCACGTTTGATATTGATGCCGTGATTAAGTATACCCGTCTCCTTTTACCCATTTTCATTTTTAAACCCTAAACAAAATAAACGAACGAAGAAACAACAATGGCGGCTTCGTGTTCCTCTTCGTCCAAAACTAGGGCTTTCGAAGCTGCGCTATCTGCTTGATCGATAGGAATTTGCGTGTTGCTTTGCTCGATCTATTCTTCGTCGCTCACTGCTGCTTCGTTCTCGTTCATCCTCTTTGGAAAAATTTTGGGTTATCGTATTCGCTTCGAAAAAGGTGAGTTTTCTCACGATTAATCGTTATTCAAGTTTTTAAATTTGTTTGAATTGGGTGCTTGGTTGCATGCTATGTTGGTGTTATTTGCTACCATTTGCTCGGTAAATTTGTTTTAAACTGATAAGAACATATGCTATTTGAAATTTGTTTTTAAACTGATAAGTACAGATAAGTCTCTGCATGTATGTTTGTTGGGTGTTATTTGCTATCACTTGCTCGATTGCTTGAATTTAAACTGTTGAGAGCAGATGCTATCATTAAAATCTGATAAGAACAGATGTTATATCAAAACTTTGCTTGTTTGTTGTTGCTGCATGTGATGGATCTTTAAATCTGGTTAAGGAAAATGTAGTAAAGAAAATTAATACTTGTGAGTAAACTTCTTAACTTGGTTATTTAGGTGGAAGTTCGAGTTAATATCGAAGTACGCTTTGATAAATGTATGTTCAATTGTGATTACTGGTTGCATGGTTGTTTTAACTGGATTTTTGATTTGAAATACACTGCACACTTGTGTGTATGCTTAAAGATAAGCTCAATCCAGTTTGTAGTTTTCAAACTAAAGAAAGAAAAAAAAATCTTGAATATAGTATGGGATTGTGGCTTGGGGCAACTGCAGTTTTTAAAAAGTTTTAAAGCAAAGCTTGAAAATCAAAGGCTTGACTCTTTTACAACCTGGAATCAACTTAGCAAACCAAATCCTTTTTCTCTATTTACCTGTAAATAAATGACTTAGGCCTAGTGTGTGTTGTGATTTTTGGTTTGTACCTGGAATTGTTTTGAATAAGTGATAATGTACATGTATGAATGTGAATCATTTTTGGCTTGTGAATGATTGCTATTTAAGCTATGAATTCTGGAAGTTAAGATGATGATATGGATGTAAATCTTATTTTTGAATGTTTATTCACAAAGTTTTCTGGCTTGGGTTTTAAAAATCTAGTCTTGGGTATAATTGGTGTTTAGTCTCAGATTTTAAAACCTGTAGTGTTTTGTTCTAAACAATTTTCAAATTAAGGTTCATTTAAAATATGAGTAAAAGTTTTAAATTAAAGTTTAATCTAGAATTAAATTTAAGTTGTATCCCGTTTTGAAATGAGAAAGTTTGTTTTTTTTATTTTTTTATTTAAATTTTATTCATTTTTAACCTTAAATTTAAAAAGGAAATTTGGAAGTACTTGGAAGTGAACTGTTTCAATACTTATTGATCTCTGCTTGTGGTGTTCTTTGTTGTTGCTGTGTATTATGTTTGCATGCCTGAAAATAGGCAAATCTTGCCTCTGTATGTCCATTTCAGGTTTTAAACCTGTCAGGAAATTCCAAATCACCACAACCAACGATTTTGAATTATAAACTCTGAATGAAAGAGGGTTGTTATAAGTGAAATTATTCTAAAAATAAATTTCAAGTGTTCAAATTGAATATTCTTTTAGAAAATGAAACATGATTGTGAGTAAAATTTTCCCCTCTGTTTTGAAATGCCTGTGAGTAAACCCTGTCTCCCTCTTATCAGTGTTGCTATGTGTATGTTTGAGTGATATAGGAAATGTAAATCTTGTTTGCATGCAAGAAATTTGAATGTTTGGTTTGTCATGTTGACTGTACAAGAGGTTAGTCACTGTTTTAGAAAAAAATTTGAGAACCTGTAAGAAAGTCCATTTCTTTTCCCCCCGTCTCTATTTGATTTAATGATAAAACTAAGTAGCTATACATTTTTGTTTCAGTAAACAAGTTGAAGTTGTACTTTAAGCTTGCACCATATTTTAATAACAAAACTTAATAAGTTTGAAATTGAATCTAGTTGCTGTTTTACTCTAGAAATAAAATGTTTGTATGCCTTTTTCAAGCTTATTACTGGTGTATATATATATATATGAATGTATGTTTTAATGCATGCTGCAGTGTGAATGTGTTTTCTGTTTTTTTTAAGTTCCAGGTTCTAGAATTTGCTTAAAATTCCATTTCAGATGATTTAATATGTGTTAAGTTGATTTATGGTTGTTTCCTATAAAATCTTTGTGAAGATGATGACTGCATGTGTATAATTTTGTGAATATGATTTTCTTAAGTGTGCATGCCTGGTATATCCATGTCACCCCTCTGTTTAATAGTTCAGAGTTAAAGTTTTGATCAAATTCTGTTTCCTGCATCCCTGGTCTCTGATGGGCCTTAGTTTTTAAAACAAAAATTTGGCTTGTTCAAGTATAAACTAGGATCTAAAAATAGTTAAGCATGTTTATATATATATATATATATATATATATATAGTAACCGGAAAGCAAGAGTTACAGTAAATTTTTTGGAAATATGTTAAAAATAAACTGATACAATTCTCTGATTTACATGCATAAGTTGAATTGATGTGGGAAGTTATGATTTTTAAGATCAAAATTTCAATTTTTATTTAAGAAATGAGCATGCAAATCTGGAAATGACCAGAAATCATATTTTGAGGTGGATCTGAACATTTAGATAATGCTGTGTTTTTTATAAGTATGAATGTGATGCATGTTGGATTTCCTAAGCTACTTGATGTTGCCTGATTTTCGTGCATCGTTACTGTTGTTAGATTTTTAATTTGATATTGGCTTTAACAGTTAGTCAAGCACTATGCGTATGCATTAACTTATTTCGTCCTTATTGCTTTATGCCTTGAGATTGAACATATAGCCCCAAGTATGTTACTTTGATTTGCACGTCCCTGTAGTTTTGCTTGGTTGGCTGCCCAAATTTGTACTTGCTGGTTTGATATAAGTGTACTCCTGCACACTTCTAATGCTCACTTGTGGGCATTTACAGTATTTACACTATTAGACTGATCCGATTTGCTTCGTTACCTCTGCTGCCTGCACTGCACTATCAACCCTGTTGGGCTGTTACCATTTTATTCAGTTCATCGCAAATTTATTTTCTTGAATTAAGATTAATCCTGACTCGAGTGTTTTTTTGTGTTTTGCATAAAACGCTCGGGTCAGACCGAGTATTTTTGCAGCTTGGAGATTTTCTCGCAGCGAAGTTAGAGAGAGGGGAAAGCACTTCACTAAAGTTTTTCTGGAAAAAATTTCTTGTACTTAATAATAAATAAATTGTTCCGCTGTATTAAATGTAATTCATTGTATAACTCTGATATTTGTATATAAAAGAAAAGTTCTTTTTATGGGAAATATGATTATTATTCTGTGATTCTGTAGCTAATTCTGTTTAAATGTTATAAACTAAATAACAATCCGTCATTTTGAACGTTTCTAGTTGGTTTAATTACCGACTAGAGGTGGTCAGAGCGGCGGGTCGTTACAAAAGTGGTATCAGAGCTTTGGTTTACACAAAGCTTAGTTTATGGCGTTTAATATGAATAGTTACTAGAATCACTTTAAAGAAAGTGTTTTCAAATCTAAAGAAGTATAAAATTGTTTTCTTTAATAAAAGGTATTTTGAAAATTAGAATTATTTTTGAAAATTCCCCTCTCTAAATTTAGGTTTGCGATAGTGTGACGCCCCACCTCTATACCCACGCTAGACAAGAACATTACGGAGAATGCTGTCGACTAGCACGGAGAATAAGGCTGTTGAGGAGCGACCATCCGTGTAATTACTTTGTGCGAGCATCGATATGTCAGATAGCATAACATGCAATACTTTATCAAGAGGAAATCCGGCATACCGACACAAACTCAAAGCTACTACACAGTGGCTATAATATCTTCGGAAACAAATACAGAAATAAACATAACATAAATCAGTCACAGACAATTCATATCACAAAGGCGGAAATAGATATGAATATTACACTAATAAGTGTACATCAGGGTAGCGGCCTAAAAAGATCCACGATATCACAAAAGAATAGTTACATGAACTACACAAAAGAATAAGTATACATTATGGAGTCTATATCTCGAATGTATACACCAAAATAAACTACTAATCTAAGTAGTAAGCCAAAAGTCAGAGAAATCAATCCCAAGTGAGAGGTCAAGCAGAAGCACCTGTAACATCTCGATCTGACCCGAGTATTATTTAATAAGAAAATAATAAACGGATCAGTCTAACTATAGATATCAGATGAAACGATATAGAATAAGAGATATGACCAAACACATAATAATCACAATTCCAAGCTGTGATATATATAAGTAATTGAAAATCAACGAGAGATTAATCAATATCACCAAATCTACACAAGAATCAAAGAAATGCCATACTCCTTATTTCGTTCATCAAACCACAAATATTGACGATTATATCAAAGTCAATCACAAAAGTCAATGACACACAAATTCACCAATACACAAATATTGATAAAACTTATCAATGGAAATCACGAAAATTGGTAAAGCACAAATTCTAGAAATCATCTCAAGAAATCCAGTAAATGACACACAAATTCACCTATGCACAAATATTGATAAATCATATCAATAGAAATCACAAAAATAGGTGAAGAAGGAAATTCCAGAATTCGACACACGAAAACCAGAAATCACACAAAATAGGGGGGAGGCCTATCACACGAACGGGAGCATGAAAATTCACCAACAGCTGTAACACATGAACGAGAAGCTATCTCATGGTAGCTAGCCATTAATTTGACACACGAATGGTCCGAAGACCTGACACACGAATGGTCCAAAGACTGTGGGTTGCTACCCCACCAATTTGAGTCGAAACTCCACAAAACGGGGTTTAGTCTCCCGCGCAGTCAAAGAGACAACGCACATTGCTAGTCTAAATCACAAAAATGATCGTCATGATCATCGAGAAGTATCAATTACACTAAGCTAGTAAATATATGAGTTTAGCATCATATCCCATAACCACTAGCTTAACTTAAATATTTACGAACAAATTGTAAGTTTCCACTAGAAAATTGTCACAAGAGATTCAATCGAACAAGTCCAAGAATTAACCGAACAAGTAAACGCAAGCGTTTCATACCACTTCTTTTACTAAGCCGTTTAATTAGATTTCTCATACGAGTGAGGTAAAGGTTTGTGTATACTAGTAGATTGGAAAACGGTTTTATAAACGAGTTTGATATTGAAAATATAGTTGAAATCGTTTTGATGAAGAGGTTTTGATATTTAATACTAGTATTGAAACCTTTATATTTTTAAAGTGACAAATCACAAAAATGATTGTAGAACAATCAATCACTAAAATTCACACACGAAGATGTGAATAAAAATCCAACGAAACCGATAAAGAATCCATCGAAATGGATATTCAAAAATCCCTAAAAAGGAGTCATCAAAGTCATAATAAATGATAACAACAAATAGGATCATCACGAATCGATTTAAATTGGAAATTCAATCCAAAAAGGCAAAATGGACTCAAACAGCAGGTTCAGTCGACTGAACAGAGTTTTCAGTCGACCGACCCTGTACCTGGAAATTTTCCAGGTTCAGGAAACTTTCTGTTTACAGGTTCAGTCGACTGAACAGAGGATTCAGTCGACTGAATCATGCCTGGAAACTTTCGGGTTCCAGGTTCAGTCGACTGAACAGAAGATTCAGTCGACTGAATCATGCCTGGGATGTTTTTCAGCCTATTCAAATGGAGAGCAAACTCTTCCAAAACGCAACCGGACGAACATTGGCTCTAAAGGTTTATGCCAATCGGCAACCCGGCCATGATCAAACATCCTATATGCTCCTATATGCTCCTCGATGCATCACCAAAAGCATGATCAAACATCCATAAAAGGATTTCACACAAATTTGACTAAAAAAGCCCAAAAATTGGAATATTCACAAAACCAATCCAAATCAAGAGCAAATGCACATGAAGAAGTGTTAGGAATTCATACCCAACAACCAAAGATAATTATAGTCATAGATGTGAGATAAAAATCTCACCTTTGAACCCAAACGATTGAAGAAGATGCTTGAAAGCAAAGGAGAATCAACCACTCTTCAAATCCAACTCAAGAAGCTTGATTCAAAGCTTTAAAAGGAGAACATTCCCAAAGTTAGGTTTAGGAATTTCTGAAATTGATAAGAGATTGAGTTGGAGAAGAAGAAGAGAAGCTTACCAATGGGTTCTTCTATTAGTTTGGAGCTAGAACTTGATTTGCAAAAGAAAACTAGGGCTTGAGTTTTAGTTTCCCATCTCTCCCACCATTTGTTGCTAAAGATTGAGTATTAGGAATTGGAAATGAAGTAAATGAGGAGTTGAAGTGGAGTTGGGACTGAATACATAAGTGGGGTTATTGGGCTCAGCCCAAACCAAAGCCCTAAGCAAAAAGTAGCAAAATTCAACTTTCTCCAAACTTATCGAAGCTTATACTCAAAAAGGTCGCAAACGGCATTTTAAACTCAATGGGAGTGGTCCCGAGTCCTAATTCGACCGTATGCAAAAAGTAGCTTTTCGGACTAAAATCCGACTACGATACCACATTTAAATAAAACATTTAAATGTACAAATCATAACATATGCGGGTTGTTACAGACTCCCCTCCTTAAAGAAATTGCGTCCTCGCAATATTTAAGAAGAGAATATAAAGTAACAACCATAAAAGCATATTCAACCCAAAAGAAGATTAAAATAAGAAGTTCACCTTAAAGAGCACGAGAGAGTAAGTCCGGATGTGTTCACTCGATGAACTCTTAGACTCCCAAGAACAATCCTTAGGATTTGAAGACCATTGAACTTTAACAAGCGAAACATCTTTATTTCGAAGGCGCTTGACCTCCGAAGCAATAATACGAATAGGATGTTGCTCACAAGTTAGATTGGGCGAAACTTCAATCTCTTCCACAACACCGGCCTCAAGAATAGAATCGGAATCTCGAAGACACTTCCGAAGTTGAGAAACGTGAAACACGTCATGGATACTAGAAAATTGAGCCGATAATAAAAGACGATATGCGATGGAACCAATACGTTCAGTGATAGGAAATGGCCCAATATATCGAGGCGCTAACTTTTCCGATCGACTGAAACGCACAACACCTTTCATAGGTGAAACACGAATGAACACAAGATCTCCCTCAGAAAATTCTAACTTCCTTCTCCGGTTATCGGCATAGGATTTTTGTCTACTCTGGGCTTCTTTCATCCTATGACGAATAAGATCAATTTTTTCTGTGGAATCACGAATAAACTCTGGACCTAAAACCGGCTTCTCACCGGCCTCAAGCCAACAAGAAGGAGATCGGCATGGCCTTCCATAGAGTGCCTCAAAATGTGCCATACCAATACTAGATTGGAAGCTATTATTATAGGAAAATTCAACAAGTGAAACATGATCTTCCCAACTTCCACCAAAATCAAGAACACACGCACGAAGAAGATCTTCAAGAGTTTGATTCACACGCTTGGTTTGTCCATCGGACTGGGGGTGATAAGCGGTGCTAAAATTAAGCTTCGTTCCCAAAGCTTTTTGAAGACTCTTCCAAAATCCACTAGTAAACAATGGATCATGATCACTAACAATAGAAGTAGGAACTCCATGCAATTTAACAGTTTCTTTGATAAAGATTTTGGCCAAAAGAGGAACGGTTCGATTAGATCGAACGGGAATAAAATGGGCGGATTTAGTAAGTCTATCAACGATCAGCCATAAGCTATCATGACCCGAACGAGAACGGGGAAGGCCGTCAATAAAATCCATGGAAATTTGATCCCACTTCCAAATAGGAATTTCTAAAGGTTGCAATAACCCACCGGGCCTTTGATGTTCGGCTTTAACGAGTTGGCAAGTCATGCAACGCTTAACGAAGTTAGCGATATCAAGTTTCATTCCCTCCCAATAATAAAGTCGCTTCATATCCGCGTACATTTTACTACTACCGGGATGAATGGTGAATTTAGAACGATGTGAATCTTCTAAAATATCTTTACGAAGATCACTAATATTTGGCACGATGAGTCTACCAAATCTCCGAACGCCGCCACGAGAATCGATATCAAAGTCTTTCAATCCTTCAATATCAATCTTTTCCTTAATATTTTGGCTAAGAAGAGCCAATTCGGGATCTAGCCTTTGAGCTTCAAGAATGCGGTCTAAAAGAGAAGGATGAGCCTCAAGGCTACATAAAACAAGAGATGAACATAAATCGGGAACACGCTCTCGAATCTCACAAGTGGTTAAGATCTCGAGATCGTTCCATTCGGATATCATCATAGAAACAACAGCTTGTTGTTTACGGCTAAGAGCATCGGCGACACGATTACCCTTACCGGGGGTATAAAGAATATCAAGATCATAAGGAGCAAGGAACTCGAGCCAACACTGTTGATGCAAATTAAGTTCCTTTTGGAAGAATAAATACTTCAAGGACTTATGATCGGTATAAAGAACAAATTTCTCTCTTAAAAGATAATGACGCCAAATACGAAGGGCGAAAACAATAGCCGCGAGCTCTAAATCATGAGTGGCATATCTAGTCTCAGCAGGCTTCAATTGCCTAGAAGCATAAGCAATAACACGTTCTCTTTGCATGAGAACGGCACCCAAACCAACGTGACTAGCATCGGTATAGACAACGAAATCTTGATTCCCCTCGGGAATAACGAGAATAGGAGCATCAGAAAGAAGTTCTTTTAATTTCTGAAAAGAAGCTTCACATTTGTCCGACCAAATGTATTTAACACCTTTCTTCGTCAAGCCAGTGAGAGGCACGGCAATCTTGGAAAAGTCTTTGATAAAGCGACGGTAATAGCCCGCCAATCCAAGAAAACTACGAATCTCTGTCACACTCTCCGGTCTCTTCCAATCTTGAATCGCTTCAATCTTTGAAGGATCCACGGAAATTCCGGATTCGGAAATAATATGACCGAGAAATTTCACACGAGATTGCCAAAAGTGGCACTTAGAAAATTTTGCCTTTAATTGATTACTCCTAAGAGTTTCTAACACAACCCGAAGATGTTTTTCATGCTCCTCCTCAGTTTTTGAATACACAAGAATATCATCGATAAAGATTAGAACAAACCGGTCGAGAAAGTCTTTGAAAACTCTATTCATAAGGTCAACGAAATAGGCCGGGGCATTCGTCAAACCAAATGGCATGACAAGCCATTCATAAAATCCATATCGAGTATGGAACGAGGTCAAAGGAATACTATCCTCTGCAATACGAAGCTGATGAAATCCAGTAGCTAAGTCTAATTGTGAAAAGACTTTGGCACCACTAAGTTGATCGAATAGATCATCAATCCGAGGTAAAGGATATTTATTTTTGATAGTAAGATCATTAAGCTTGCGGTAGTCAACGCAAAGCCTAAGTGTTCCATCGGATTTCTTCACGAAAATAGCTGAAGCTCCCCAAGGCGAGGAACTAGAGCGAATAAATTGCTTCGTCTCCAATTCAGATAATTGTCTACGCATCTCCTCGTTTTCTTTATTGGACATACGATACGGAGGACGCGTGATAGGTTGAGCTCCAGGAATAAGATTAATTCTGAACTCAATTGCTCGCTTAGGTGGTAATCCTAAAATGGGCTCGAATATGTCGGAAAATTCACAAACGACGTGAATAAGAGAAATAATATCACCCTCGTCATCATCATCGTCATCACGAGGATTTAAAGAATACGAAGATGCAACCAAAGCGGAATCCGAATCTTTAAGATTAATAGAAATCTGCTTAACAGATTGAGGGTGTCGAAGATGAATAGTCCGCTCAGGACATAGGATATGGGCTTCATACCGGTTAAGCCAATCCATTCCCAAAATCATTCCAAAGCCTAAATAACGCATGACATGCAAATTGGCTAGGAAAGGAAAATCACACAAAATAATCTCGACATCTTTACACAATAAACTGATCGTTGCGGATCCACCAACCGGATTCGCAATTCTCAAAGAAGTCATTAAACACAAAACATCCAAAGAAAAAGTATCTACAAGTTCTTTTGATATAAAAGAATGGGACGCACCCGTATCAAAAAGAACTCGAATAGGATGATCACGAAATAAAATAATTCCATCCAGAATAGAATGAGAAATACCTTGGCCACGAGATGTGTTGCCAGGGGCTTGAGCAACATTAAGCTTTCCCTCCTTCCTAGTTTGAAGTTTGGGACACACATGCATAAAATGGTCCGGGCTTTTACAATAGCGACAAGTACGAGGCTTTGAACACTTGTTCGCAAAATGGTCTCTGGAACCACAATTATAGCATTTCCCTTGAGTAGAGGAAAAGGTCTTTTCAGCAGGAGTTGCTTGCCTCCCTTTCTTATTGAGATAAGGGCCTTTGAATTTGTTTGGCCTCTTCTTGTTGTTGAAGTTTGGTTTGGAACCCACCACTTCAACATCATTCTCCTTATCCGCCTCTTCAAGACAAAGAGCAATATCAACGAGTTGGTCGAAAGAAACTTCTAACTTTAGAAGTAATGGCTTCTTGAGATTTTTGTTTAAGCCATAGACGAATCTCTGGTTCTTCTTTAAAGGGGTGTTGATATATTCAACCCCATATTTGGAAAGCGACTCGAAAGAGGCGACATAATCAGTCACGGAGGACTCACCTTGAACAAGGTCTATCGTCGAGCCAATGTCACTTTCTCAGCTTCCTGTACGAATTTCAACTCGAAGCGTTCTCGGAATTTCTCCCAAGTGAGATCCGCTTCATTAGTTTCAGAAATAAGAAGCTCGTACCAGTCCAATGCTCTTTCTCAGAGCATACTTGAGGCCACCTGAACTCAGTGAAGGTCAATAAGATTCATGCGAGAAAAGATTCGATCGCATGACCTTAGCCAAGCCTGTACTTCAATAATAGTTTCGGAACCTTTGAACGGCTCCCCACCCAAATTAGTGTAATCGCTACACAAGCGTGCAAATCCCGACTTTGGGTGAGTAGGTTCCAGGTTAGCTCCAGCTGCTTGAGCATTTGTCACTAAATCAAGAAGCTGTTGAGCAGTCATAAAAACTCCATCTTGGGGTGGAGTGCTAGATGGCACGGCTCTGAGGCGACCTGGTCTAAACATTTCTCTTCCTTTAGAAAGAAAGAAGAAGAAGAAAAAGGTTATTCACCAAATTGAATATCAAGCAATCTTGATAGATAAACAAGGAATCATAAGGAAAATAGGATGAATCGGTACGAAGACTCGAATTAAATCCTAAAGCACGACTCCTAAGATGGACTTAGGACAATGATCCTTGTTATAATATTCCATATTGTTCCGAAATTTGGCTCTGATACCAAGCTGTGACGCCCCACCTCTATACCCACGCTAGACAAGAACATTACGGAGAATGCTGTCGACTAGCACGGAGAATAAGGCTGTTGAGGAGCGACCATCCGTGTAATTACTTTGTGCGAGCATCGATATGTCAGATAGCATAACATGCAATACTTTATCAAGAGGAAATCCGACATAAACTCAAAGCTACTAAACAGTGGCAATAATATCTTCGGAAACAAATACAGAAATAAACATAACATAAATCAGTCACAGACAATTCATATCACAAAGGCGGAAATAGATATGAATATTACACTAATAAGTGTACATCAGAGTAGCGGTCTAAAAAGATCCACAATATCACAAAAGAATAGTTACATGAACTACACAAAAGAATAAGTATACATTATGGAGTCTATATCTCGAATGTATACACCAAAACAAACTACTAATCTAAGTAGTAAGCCAAAAGTTAGAGAAATCAATCCCAAGTGAGAGGTCAAGCAGAAGCACCTGTAACATCTCGGTCTGACCCGAGTATTATTTAATAAGAAAATAATAAACGGATCAGTCTAACTATAGATATCAGATGAAACGATATAGAATAAGAGATATGACCAAACACATAATAATCACAATTCCAAGCTGTGATATATATAAGTAATTGAAAATCAACGAGAGGTTAATCAATATCACCAAATCTACACAAGAATCAAAGAAATGCCATACTCCTTATTTCGTTCATCAAACCACAAATATTGACGATTATATCAAAGTCAATCACAAAAGTCAATGACACACAAATTCACCAATACACAAATATTGATAAAACTTATCAATGAAAATCACGAAAATTGGTGAAGCACAAATTCTAGAAATCATCTCAAGAAATCCAGTAAATGACACACAAATTCACCTATGCACAAATATTGATAAATCATATCAATAGAAATCACAAAAATAGGTGAAGAAGGAAATTCCAGAATTCGACACACGAAAACCAGAAATCACACAAAATAGGGGGGAGGCCTATCACACGAACGGGAGTATGAAAACTCACCAACAGCTGTAACACATGAACGAGAAGCTATCTCATGGTAGCTAGCCATTAATTTGACACACGAATGGTCCAAAGACCTGACACACGAATGGTCCAAAGACCGTGGGTTGCTACCCCACTAATTTGAGTCGAAACTCCACAAAACGGGGTTTAGTCTCCAGCGCAGTCAAAGAGACAACGCACATTGCTAGTCTAAATCACAAAAATGATCGTCATGATCATCGAGAAGTGTCAACTACACTAAGCTAGTAAATATATGAGTTTAGCATCATGTCTCATAACCACTAGCTTAACTTAAATATTTACGAACAAATTGTAAGTTTCCACTAGAAAATTGTCACAAGAGATTCAATCGAACAAGTCCAAGAATTAACCGAACAAGTAAACGCAAGCGTTTCATACCACTTGTTTTACTAAGTCGTTTAATTAGATTTCTCATACGAGTGAGGTAAAGGTTTGTATATACTAGTAGATTGGAAAACGGTTTTATAAACGAGTTTGATATTGAAAATATAGTTGAAATCGTTTTGATGAAGAGGTTTTGATATTTAACACTAGTATTGAAACATTTATATTTTTAAAGTGACAAATCACAAAAATGATTGTAGAACAATCAATCACTAAAATTCACACACGGAGATGTGAATAAAAATCCAACGAAACCGATAAAGAATCCATCGAAATGAATATTCAAAAATCCCTAAAAAGGAGTCATCAAAGTCATAATAAATGATAACAACAAATAGGATCATCACGAATCGATTTAAATTGGAAATTCAATCCAAAAAGGCAAAATGGACTCAAACAGCAGGTTCAATCGACTGAACAGAGTTTTCAGTCGACTGACCCTGTACCTGGAAATTTTCCAGGTTCAGGAAACTTTCTGTTTCCAGGTTCAGTCGACTGAACAGAGAATTCAGTCGACTGAATCATGCCTGGAAACTTTCGGGTTCCAGGTTCAGTCGACTGAACAGAAGATTCAGTCGACTGAATCATGCCTGGGATGTTTTTCAGCCTATTCAAATGGAGAGCAAACTCTTCCAAAATGCAACCGGACGAACATTGGCTCTAAAGGTTTATTATGCCAATCGGCAACCCGACCCTATATGCTCCTCGATGCATCACCAAAAGCATGATCAAACATCCATAAAAGGATTTCACACAAATTTGACTAAAAAAGCCCAAAAATTGGAATATTCACAAAACCAATCCAAATCAAGAGCAAATGCACATGAAGAAGTGTTAGGAATTCATACCCAACAACCAAAGATAATTATAGTCATAGATGTGAGATAAAAATCTCACCTTTGAACCCAAACGATTGAAGAAGATGCTTGAAAGCAAAGGAGAATCAACCACTCTTCAAATCCAACTCAAGAAGCTTGATTCAAAGCTTTAAAAGGAGAACATTCCCAAAGTTAGGTTTAGGAATTTCTGAAATTGATAAGAGATTGAGTTGGAGAAGAAGAAGAGAAGCTTACCAATGGGTTCTTCTATTAGTTTGGAGCTAGAACTTGATTTGCAAAAGAAAATTAGGGCTTGAGTTTTAGTTTCCCATCTCTCCCACCATTGTTGCTAAAGCTTGAGTATTAGAAATTGGAAATGAAGTAAATGAGGAGTTGAAGTGGAGTTGGGACTGAATACATAAGTGGGGTTATTGGGCTCAGCCCAAACCAAAGCCCTAAGCAAAAAGTAGCAAAATTCAACTTTCTCCAAACTTATCGAAGCTTATACTCAAAAAGGTCGCAAACGGCATTTTAAACTCAATGGGAGTGGTCCCGAGTCCTAATTCGACCGTATGCAAAAAGTAGCTTTTCGGACTAAAATCCGACTACGATACCACATTTAAATAAAACATTTAAATGTATAAATCATAACATATGCAGGTTGTTGCAGATAGTTTCTCTGCGGTAATGTCTCCTTAGATTTGAGTCTTGATCATTTGAAAACTCATTATCGAATTGTTGAGATTTATGAAAAATGAAATATGAGTTAAGTGAATTGATGAATCGGTTTAAACCAAATATTTTGAATATCTCCGAAGTAATTGGGAAATAAAAAATGATATGTCGATTTGGTTATATCCAAGAGAATTATTGAACTATAACTTGGAAATTTGATTCTGAATTCTTTTGAAAAATTGATTTCAAATGTTGTGAAGAACGATTTAGTAAATAAATGGATTATAAGTATTTAACTTATAATATGGACTTTTGGTATATAACTAAGTTATATAAATTGAATTGAATTAATAAAGGAGATTATAAATCGAAGTTTTATAAATAGAAGTGGAATTTGTAAAGATTGTTTATAAATTTGAAGCCAATTGAATTTGATAAATGAAACATAAAAGTTGTTAAAGGAGATATATTTGTAATTTTGGACAGTGAATATATTATTAAATAAATCGGTTATGTCTTGGGAAAATGATTGAATGATCCGACCTTTGCTAATGAGGATTGCAAATTTTGATAGGAAATTTAATTGTCGACTTAACTGTATGAATAAAACAAGTTTTGATGTAAAGCTTATATTTCAAGTTTAGACTAATGTCTAAAATAGTTAATATGGAGATATAAATCTAATGGAACCAAGTCGATGAGTGGTTTACTAAAGAATTAGTTGATTATTTTGGAAATGAAAAGAAAATGCAAAAATTCAAATGGGATTTAGGTTTCAAATTTGATATTTGTTAATATGAAAATCCATAATAGATTTAATTGATTCAGTGATGAATTTGAATTTGAACATGCAGAAAATGAAGTTAATCCATTTCAAGTTGTTTTAAAATGTGTTAAGAATCGAAAGCATAGATTTCAACATTCATTGTTGAAATAGACGTTTTCGAGAGAAATCAAAGGAAATGGTGGACTATAACACTGTTGTTATAGTAAATGATTTCTGAAAGGAAAAGTTTTATCTAGTATTGGGATTTATATATCTATCTTAAATTCGAATCCCTATACTAGTGATTTTGGGTCGTCGTAACGATGTTTTACACAACATTCGTTTTGACACAAGTTAATGTGTTTAAAGAATGATTTCCTTTAAGAATGAGATATATACTTAATTATGATCTAAGTATATTGAATATTTTCAAAGTGTTGAAAATAAATGGATTTGTGAATTACTTATTATTAAATAAGTATGGAAATATTTTCCAATATGAAATGAAAGGTTTGAAATTTTATCTTTTAAAGATAAAGTGAAAAGTGAATGTTTTGAGATTTTATCTTTTACAGATAAATTGAAAATGAATATGTGAAATCGATTTGAAAATCGTATATTCATAAGATATTTTGGAAATGTAAATTCACTATGGAATTTATAAAAGAAAGGGAATTTGTTAAAAATAAATATTGATTTATTTTTGAAATGTGAAAATAAATTTACGGATTTGGAACGTAAATTTAAAATAAATCGGTAAGGATTTATTTGATTGATTTTAGTGAACCATTTCAAGTTTAAAATGGATAAATATTTGGAAATGTTTCCGTTTAAGGAAATTGCTTTGAAATTTGTTTTCAAAGATTGAAAGGTGAAAAATGATTTGAAATTTGTTTTCAAATGGTTAAGTGTGAAAAAAATTATATATATCTTGTGTAGATATTTTTGGAAAATATGAACAATTAGTTCAACTTTGAATTATGAATGGTTGATTTGGATTGTATGTCTAACATTGTGAATTGACGACATAGCAATTGATCTCTATTAAATATATATCTGTTGGTGGGGGAGAATTTATTCTCTTAGCTTAACACCCTTCTCTGAGACGTACGAGCTCAGAGGTTATATATCGATAGACATCAATTATGTGTTGAGAATTGACGATGTAACATGAAATTCAAATCGAGTGTGAAGTCGATAATAAATTGGATTATGAATGTGAATTAGGTTTGAGATAAACTTAAATTTCCAAATCGACTTAGAGGAAAATTTTAAATGGATAATGAAATGGAAAATTTGTGAATCCTCTATTTGTTATGGGTATGAGATATTGAGGTTTTCAGAACGTATATTTGAGAATACGATAAATTCGAAAACCATTAGTTTGGAAAGAAATTGTTGTGGAAAACTTATGTAAGTACATGAGTATGATATGTACGAATTGTGAAATGAAATATTATATATGTATGTATGATATTATGTTTTCCAAATTGAGGATATGGAAAAGTGCCTTCCATTTAAAATTTGTGAAGGTTGTTGGAACTCGAGATGAGTGTCCATTTGAAGATCGTAGCTACGTAGAATTCCATTAGTTGGATTGACCATTTGTTTTCCATTAGTTGGATTGGCCATTTGTTTTCCATTAGTTGGATTGGCCATTTGTTTTCCATTAGTTGGAGTGACTAGCGTAATTTGAGGGGCGAGATGCCTACAGTTACAAGCGATTCCACTAGGATAGTGGCGCAACCGCCGAGTAAACTGCCATCTAGAAGCCAAAGCGAAATTCGAGGGGCGAGATGCCTACGGTCACAAGCGATTCTACTGGGATAGTAGTGTAACCGCCGTGTGGACCGCGATCTATGGCAACAACCATGGCGAAATTCAAGAGATGAGAAATCTACAGTTACAAGCGATTCTACTGGGATAGTAGCGTAACCGCCGGGTAACTGTGATCCATGGGGGAATGTGCTTTCCATATCCATTTTTTAAAAAGAATTTTTAAAGTATTTTCACTGGGAATTGAAGCAAGTATATTTAGTACTTGGAGATTTTTAGACTTGCGCCTGACCAGCGTATGCCTAATGTCTTTGAGAACGACAATAGACTTGTTAAATTTCGAGTTAGCAAGTATTTTCAAACTTTAAATAGAAAATCAATAGTCTGAAATTAAAGTAACATAAATTCCAACCCAATGAACTAAGGAAGAGGATTTTTGAAATGTTTGGAAAGTTCACAGCTTTGGAAAAGTTATACTATGTAAATTTCTTAAATGAAGAATTTCAAATTTAAAATTTGGGTTTTGTAAGTTGAAAACTTTAGTAAAAGACTTTTGCGTCTTGATTGTAGAAAATGATGAGCAAATGAGTAAATTAACAAAGTTAGTGAGATAAAACAAATAGAATGAATTCTATACTCATTTATTTTATTTTATTTTAAAGAAAGTTTTGAGCTTGGTAAAATTGTGTAAAATATAAATATCGATGAAATTTTAACAATCATTTTTCCTTACTTGTAAGTTCGGGACGAAATTCTTTTAAGGAGGGGAGATTGTAACGATCCTGAATTTTTGAACAATTTAAATTGAAAATATTTAATTAATTTTAAATATTTGAATGATAATTTAAATTGAATTCCCAATATAACTATGAATTTGGCGATTAAATTTTAGAATTTAATCTATAAAAAGTTGAATAAAAAATTTAAATTTGACTTTGGAGTTGAAATTGAATATAGAATTTGTATTTTTAATTCAAACTAATGACTTAGAAAAAATAATTTGGATACAAGTATTATTTATGTAAATTTATAAATGGATGGTTAGTTTTGAATAACATTTTTCTTTTCTTTAAAATAAAAAGGAATAAAATTTTAATCAATACAAATTAGATAAATAAATACACATAGTTAAAATTCAAACAACATATTTATAAATTTTGAAAAATATTATGGAAATTTTAACAACATAATTTAAACAAAAACATAACAAAGCAAAGTAATAATAAAACCCATTGAAATTCAAAATAAAAATATAAAAGGAAAATTTGTTAATTGTTGTTTGGGCTTTGAAAATTTTGGTTGGCCCACGTTTGATATTGATGCCGTGATTGAGTATACCCGTCTCCTTTTACCCATTTTCATTTTTAAACCCTAAACAAAATAAACGAACGAAAGAAACAACAATGGCGGCTTCGTGTTCCTCTTCGTCCAAAACTAGGGCTTTCGAAGCTGCGCTATCTGCTTGATCGATAGGAATTTGCGTGTTTCTTTGCTCGATCTATACTTCGTCGCTCACTGCTACTTCGTTCTCGTTCATCCTCTTTGGAAAAATTTTGGGTTTTCGTATTCGCTTCGAAAAAGGTGAGTTTTCTCACGATTAATCGTTATTCAGGTTTTTAAATTTGTTTGAATTGGGTGCTTGGTTGCATGCTATGTTGGTGTTATTTGCTACCATTTGCTCGGTAAATTTGATTTAAAGTAATAAGAACAGATGTTATTTGAAATTTGTTTTTAAACTGATAAGTACAGATAAGTCTCTGCATGTATGTTTGTTGGGTGTTATTTGCTATCACTTGCTCGATTGCTTGAATTTAAACTGTTGAGAGTAGATGCTATCATTAAAATCTGATAAGAGCAGATGCTATATCAAAACTTTGCTTGTTTGTTGTTGCTGCATGTGATGGATCTTTAAATCTGGTTAAGGAAAATGTAGTAAAGAAAATTAATACTTGTGAGTAAACTTCCTAACTTGGTTATTTAGGTGGAAGTTCGAGTTAATATCGAAGTATGCTTTGATAAATGTATGTTCAATTGTGATTATTGGTTGCATGGTTGTTTTAACTGGATTTTTGATTTGAAATACACTGCACACTTGTGTGTATGCTTAAACATAAGCTCAATCCAGTTTGTAGTTTTCAAACTAAAGAAAGAAAAAAAATCTTGAATATAGTATGGGATTGTGGCTTGGGGCAACTACAGTTTTTAAAAAGTTTTAAAGCGAAGCTTGAAAATCAAAGGCTTGATTCTTTTACAACCTAGAATCACTTAGCAAACCAAATCCTTTTTCTCTGTTTACCTGTAAATAAATGACTTAGGCCTAGTGTGTGTTGTGATTTTTGGTTTGGTACCTGGAATTGTTTTGAATAAGTGATAATGTACATGTATGAATGTAAATCATTTTTGGCTTGTGAATGATTGCTATTTAAGCTATGAATTCTGGAAGTTAAGATGATGATATGGATGTAAATCTTATTTTTGAATGTTTATTCACAAAGTTTTCTGGCTTGGGTTTTAAAAATCTGGTCTTGGGTATAATTGGTGTTTTAGTCTCAGATTTTAAAACCTGTAGTGTTTTGTTCTAAACAATTTTCAAATTAAGGTTCATTTAAAATATGAGTAAAAGTTTTAAATTAAAGTTTAATCTAGAATTAAATTTAAGTTGTATCCCGTTTTGAAATGAGAAAGTTTGTTTTTTTTATTTTTTTATTTTAATTTTATTCATTTTTAACCTTAAATTTAAAAAGGAAATTTGGAAGTACTTGGAAGTGAACTGTTTCAATACTTATTGATCTCTGCTTGTGGTGTTCTTTGTTGTTGCTGTGTATTATGTTTGCATGCCTGAAAATAGGCAAATCTTGCCTCTGTATGTCCATTTCAGGTTTTAAACCTGTCAGGAAATTCCAAATCACCACAACCAACGATTTTGAATTATAAACTCTGAATGAAAGAGGGTTGTTATAAGTGAAATTATTCTAAAAATAAATTTCAAGTGTTCAAATTGAATATTCTTTTAGAAAATGAAACATGATTGTGAGTAAAATTTTCCCCTCTGTTTTGAAATGCCTGTGAGTAAACCCTGTCTCCCTCTTATCAGTGTTGCTATGTGTATGTTTGAGTGATATAGGAAATGTAAATCTTGTTTGCATGCAAGAAATTTGAATGCTTGGTTTGTCATGTTGACTGTACAAGAGGTTAGTCACTGTTTTAGAAAAAAATTTGAGAACCTGTAAGAAAGTCCATTTCTTTTCCCCCTGTCTCTATTTGATTTAATGATAAAACTAAGTAGCTATACATTTTTGTTTCAGTAAACAAGTTGAAGTTGTACTTTAAGTTTGCACCATATTTTAATAACAAAACTTAATAAGTTTGAAATTGAATCTAGTTGTTGTTTTACTCTAGAAATAAAATGTTTGTATGCCTTTTTCAAGCTTATTACTGGTGTATATATATATATGAATGTATGTTGTAATGCATGCTGCAGTGTGAATGTGTTTTCTGTTTTTTTTAAGTTCCAGGTTCTAGAATTTGCTTAAAATTCCATTTCAGATGATTTAATATGTGTTAAGTTGATTTATGGTTGTTTCCTATAAAATCTTTGTGAAGATGATGACTGCATGTGTATAATTTTGTGAATATGATTTTCTTAAGTGTGCATGCCTGGTATATCCATGTCACCCCTCTGTTTAATAGTTCAGAGTTAAAGTTTTGATCAAATTCTGTTTCCTGCATCCCTGGTCTCTGATGGGCCTTAGTTTTTAAAACAAAAATTTGGCTTGTTCAAGTATAAACTAGGATCTAAAAATAGTTAAGCATGTTTATATATATATAGTAACTGGAAAGCAAGAGTTACAGTAAAATTTTTAGAAATATGTTAAAAATAAACTGATACAATTCTCTGATTTACATGCATAAGTTGAATTGATGTGGGAAGTTATGATTTTTAAGATCAAAATCTCAATTTTTATTTAAGAAATGAGCATGCAAATCTAGAAATGACTAGAAATCATATTTTGAGGTGGATCTGAACATTTAGATAATGCTGTGTTTTTTATAAGTATGAATGTGATGCATGTTGGATTTCCTAAGCTACTTGATGTTGCCTGATTTTTGTGCATCGTTACTGTTGTTAGATTTTTAATTTGATATTGGCTTTAACAGTTAGTCAAGCACTATGCCTATGCATTAACTTATTTCGTCCTTATTGCTTTATGCCTTGAGATTGAACATATAGCACAAAGTATGTTACTTTGATTTGCACGTCCCTGTAGTTTTGCTTGGTTGGCTGCCCAAATTTGTACTTGCTGGTTTGATATAAGTGTACTCCTGCACACTTCTAATGCTCACTTGTGGGCATTTACAGTATTTACACTATTAGACTGATCCAATTTGCTTCGTTACCTTTGCTGCCTGCACTGCACTATCAACCCTGTGGGCTGTTACCATTTTATTCAGTTCATCGCAAATTTATTTGCTTGAATTAAGATTAATCCTGACTCGAGTGTTTTTTTGTGTTTTGCATAAAACGCTCGGGTCAGACCGAGTATTTTTGGAGCTTGGAGATTTTCTCGCAGCGAAGTTAGAGAGAGGGGAAAGCACTTCACTAAAGTTTTTCTGAAAAAATTTCTTGTACTTAATAATAAATAAATTGTTCCGCTGTATTAAATGTAATTCATTGTATAACTCTGATATTTGTATATAAAAGAAAAGTTCTTTTTATGGGAAATATGATTATTATTCTGTGATTCTGTAGCTGATTCTGTTTAAATGTTATAAACTAAATAACAATCCGTCATTTTAAACGTTTCTAGTTGGTTTAATTACTGACTAGAGGCGGTCAGAGCGGCGGGTCGTTACAATTTGAATCAATTGAATTGATTTGTGTGGAATTAGGTTTTACTTATGGATGATGGAATGGTATTGGATGTTTTGAATGAGTTGATATCTCTAACATGAAATGTTGTGAATTTCATTTGAAACTTGGGATAGGATAATATGAGTCTCGAGGAGACCGTGGTCGGGTGTTTGGTAAATACCCGAAACCACTTCAAATATTTATATATTGATTTGTGAAATCAATAGGCTGGATTGCAATGATTTAAGTAGACTGGAATATTTATCTAAGTTTGGTACATAGAAATTAATATGTGCAATAAGTGTTGTCTATAGCAGATTGTGAATTGGTAAATTGATATAAGTTACCCCGGGTTTATATAAGTTGTTTGCTTGGGTATTTCATGTTAGTTGAGTTTACTCATGCTGGTTTCCAGCCTGACCCGGGTGTTACTTTGGTGTAATGCTCGGGTCAGACCGAGTATTATAGAATTTCAGGTAGGGCGTTCTGGAGCTCAGGAGGCGAGCTGGATGGCAGTATCGTATATAGTATTTCCTCTGTATTTATATTATTGTTAATTTGAGACATGATAATTGTAAATATTCGGAGACTGTATATAATGTGAAACTCTGTTGTATATTAAATGTAACCGACAGTGATCATATTCTTTTGTAAATCGTTATTATTTATTATTATATTTTATCCGCTGCAATGTGAGATGTTTGGTGTTCTGTTCTTCTTCTATCTCTTTCTTCTTTTTCATAACTATATGGAATTTTCGGCTTAGAAAATTTCGGGTCGTTACAATTGGTATCGGAGCTGGAAGGTTAAGCGAGAACCTTGGCTCTGGTGGGGATTACTCATAAAATAGAGTCGGTGGTACTCTAAAATGAGTTGAGTGTATCTTTATATGAGCGCGTACTTTTTATTTTCTTATAAAAGGTTTTAAATGATTTTATATAAAAATATATTTTGATATATATGTAAAGCAATATTTCCTTCTAATTAATATAAAGGTGATTGGTTGTTAATTATTGAAATTAAAATTAAGAAGTAATATAATACAACCAAACCGAAGTTTTGAATTGGAATTAAATTAAGTAGAAATAGAAATACAATTAAATTAAAAATTTAAGTAACTGAAAATAAAATTCTAAATTTAATCCCAGAATTTGAAAATTTTGTTTCAAAGTGATGAAAAATAATAAATAAGTATTATTTGGATAATTGGGACTTGTTGGAAACAATGGTTTGTTTGAAGTTTGATTTGAATTTAAAACCAAGGGTGGTTTAAAATTATAAAACATGGCTGGGAGGGCTAAGAAATAAATATGTATATATGTATGAATATACATGATATCAAAGATAATTGGAAATAAACTCTAAGGTGTTGAGTTTTGAGTTTTCCCTGAAGCGTGATGTAATATAAGTAATATAAGTTTTGAACTTATAAGAGGGAAAGAATTTTGAAATGTGAAGTGGGAATTCGACTTGAGTAAGGTTGATTGGATTAAGTAAATTGGAATTTAACATGGAAAGTTAAATAGTTTATTTGAATTGGGAATTTGTATGATACCAAAACGGGTTTGAGATTTAGAAATTGAAAATGAATGGACGTTTTATAATAAATTGGATGATATCATCATGTTGTTAATGGAAATCTTTAAATTGAGAATGGGATTGTGTAAATAAAATAAATTTGAATAGTTAAATTGTGGATTAAACTTGTTTAAGAACCGGCTTTAAATTGAAAGATAAAATTTAATAATAAATTAAATATTTAAAACAAAATTGTACTGAACACTTATTTGTACCTTGAAATACATAAGTAAAGATGATTTAAAATGGAATTTGAGAATTGGATTCTGAAATTGATATTTGAAAGAGAAATTAAAGTGGGATATTTGGTTTTGAATAAACAAAGTTGTATATCTTTGTTATATGAAATAAATCTCCCCTTGTTGAATTTATTGCTGGAAGAAAAATGTTTTTTAAATGTTTGAAGTATAAAAGGGGATTTTATACAAGTTTGAAATGATCCAAAGTTTTAAAAATTATACATATTTTTGAATATATATAAAGGACTTTATGAAGATTTTAGAAAAGGTTTTGAGAACCTTTGGATTTGGAAAGACCTTTGATTTTGGGTAAAATCAAAATTGGAATTTGGAAAGCCTAATTTGAGAATTATCGATTTTGGAATAATCAATTTTGTGTAAAGGAGCTTTGTATGATATCATACTAGGTGTATGATTTGAAGATACTATATGTGCATAGTATAAAATGTTTTGATGATGGCTCTGGGGAAAAAGGCGCTTCCTTGAAATGAACTTCTTAGGAGTGCCACCGGGTGGTGCTGCCTTGAGCCCCAAAGGGGGTTCTAAAGTTGATCCTGTGAGGAGTCCGGACAAAACTAGTTCCTGAGGATTATGAGTAATGTATACCATAGCGAAAGTCGTGTAGGCCGCTGAGAGCCAACAGTCTGCGTTTGATTTATATCGGTAGACTGCGACCTATGGTATAACATAGCTGAAGTCGTGTGTGCCGCTGAGAGCCAACGGTCTGCGTTTGATTTTATATCGGCAGACTGCGACCTATGTAGAAGTGGAGAGGTTTCATTTCGACAGCGAAAATCAGAGGCCGCTGAGAGCCTGCAGTTACATGGACTTTTGCTGTGATGGCAACGTAACCATGGATGTAACTGTGATCTGTTGTGTGGGATCCATGGCGTAAGTGAGAGGCCGCGGAGAGCCTGCAGTTGCATGGACTTTTGCTGCGACGGCAACGTAACCCTAGGATGTAACTGTGACCATGGATGGGGGTGATGATTTCCAGAGCATTCTCACCAAGGATATTTCCTCTATTTCAAAATGCTTTCAATATTTTCAATAAAATTATTTTCCAAGTATTTTCACTGGGTGTTGAAAACGGGTTTACCAAGTACTTATAGATTTTCAGTCCTACGCCTGATCAACGTATGACTGAATTTCTGTGAGAACAAGGATGGACTGGTTGAGACATCGGGTTGTAAGAAATATTTTTATAAAAAGCTATTTTAATTTGTATTATCTGAATTTAAAGGCATTTCTAAGTTTTCAAATAAAGGGGAAATCCAAACTGGGATTATAAAATAAAATTGGACTCGGGAAAATTGAAATGATGTGATTCTTTGAAATAATAATCGAATCTTGATATAAAATTGGAAGTAAGTCAATTGGAAAATAATTATTTGATTGAGAAGGTTAATAAAAATTTAACTCGGTTAACTAAAATGGATTAAATAAGAAAAGATGGTGTAAAAATAAAATTTAGATGGACTGGAAAGTGATAGTTTAAATTGCAAATAAAATTCAAGTGATTTGAATAATATTTAACGTAATTTGCAAGTAAATTTGATATAATGGAAGTGTTGTTGAATGAAATGAAAGTGAATAATAATAAAAATAGTTTGGGTTGCAAACAAAACCCAAGTGAGTAGAAATAAATTTAGAATGGTTTTGTATAAATAGAATAAATTTGGAAATGAATTAAGTAGATGAATTCAAATCATAAAATGGGGTGAATAAATGAGTTAATTGAATTAAGTAATAAATGGATGGAACCTGATTGAATAAAAAAAATTAAATCAAAGCTTTAATTGGAATTGAGCTATCGTAATGAACTTGAGTTTGAGGTATACTAATTTGAAGTAAGATTACTTTAGTCAACAAAAGCTTGGTTTCGAGAAGAATGAAGACCATTAAATGAAAGTCTGGGTTAAATTAATTTGGAAATGGTTGTTAATTTATTAATATTGAATGTGCTAAGTTTAGTAAATTGTTTTGAGTGAATCCAAGGCTGAGATAAAATAAAATGAATGAATGGTTGGTAGATAATTTAGAAATGAAATGGAATTAAATGCAGAATGAGTTAACATTAACTTGAAGTAATTTAATTTCTGTGAGCTGTTAGAGATTAAATAAATTGGTTTTAGAATTAATTGATGAATATGAGCTTGTTTGGATTAGAAATAAATTGAATATAAGAAAACGAGTTGAAAACCATTAAAATTTAATGAAACGGCTTATGAATTAGTTGAAAGCAATGGAATTAGTTTTGAAAACATATAAATTGCTTGTGGAAGTTATTTTGAATGCATTCTTTTAGAATTCAAGTGTTACAGTTGTTTAAAGTAAGATAAATATTATAAACTTCATATATATGGTACTTATATGTTTAAATTGAGAAAGTACAGGTACCCGAAGGCCGTTTGGCTGGATTTGGATGCACTAATTGTTAAAATTAATAAGCTGCTTGCTTAAAATGCTAAATAAGGTACACCTACGCAATAAAAATAGGAAATATGAACAGTTTTTGTTTTTCCGACCGGGTGGGTCGATGATATATATTTATATCTCTTGTCAAATTGCAAAAGCTCCTCCGTACAAAGGAGACTCTGCCAAAAAATTTCGAAAATTTTGTGAGTTAGAAAACTTTTGAAAATTTTTGTTAAGCAATTAACCGATTTTAAATATGAACCAGTTATAAATAAAAGATAAAATTTAATACTCAAAAGTGAAGACAAATTGAAATCATATGGAAATGGGAAAAACTAAATTGAGATAAATATGAAACCTATGTAAGGAAATGTATCAAAATGATTGGAAAGGTTATGATTGGATATTGTTGCTGAATAGAATATGCAGGTATTAAAGGGAAAGGAAATTGGATTTGGTTTCAAAAGATAAAATTGAATTGCCCGACTAAAATGTATGTATTTAAATTTCTGAATGAAATTGGATTGGATTTTGATGTAGCCACTTGGCTTTTGTTTTCTTTTGGTATTTGGAAACCCGTAGAGTCCTTTTGTAGTTGTACCGAGCTAGCCGCGCAAAGAAGACGCTGGCAAAATTTTCCGGGAATTTAGAGAGTTAGAAAAATTTTGAGAAAATTTTGATAATTCGAAATTTGGTTTTAAAATTGAAATTTAAATGATTGAGAAGAGAGTATTGTTTGATACTATAGATGGTTTTGGGAAGTTGGTTAAGGAGATAGTAGGCCTTTAATAAAGGATAGTGGGTAGGATGTTGAATTGTGAGTTTTGGGAATAATAAACGGGTATCGGACCATTCTTCCTAACTAGTAATTTCGGGGACGAAATTCTTTTAAGGGGGGAGGAATGTGACGGCCCGGAATTTCTAACAATTTAAATTGGAATAATTAATTGATTTTAAATATTTAAAAGTTAATTTTAACTCGAAATTCAAGATATTAATATTTATTTGATAATTAAATCATTGAATTATATAGTTTAAATATTGAACTTAATAATTGAAATTGGGTAAATAGTTGAATCATAAATTTTTAAGTCTGTTTAAAATAATTTGAAGACTTATAAAATTTATAATGATGATACTGAAGATAATAGGATGGTTGAAATTTAAGTTAAAGGTGACTTGTTCAATTTTAATAATATATCGTTTAAATCGATATTAAAAAATACCCTTCCGAGGCACAGTCTCGGAATTTGACGAAACCAGTTCCATTGGATCCGTAATAGTTAGTTATTATCGGATTTTAATTTTCGTAGCAATCGGAGTTGTCGTTTGACCGTGGCAGCTCAAAACGTTTCGAACTATTTTAATCAATCTAATTTTAAATTGATCGTTTTCTTTTGTAACTCGCGCATACGATCAAATTAGCCTTCGAAACATGTTCCATTGTGTTCGGAATGCGGGTAGGACCTTAATAACGCTGGTCAGCATGTCGGATTCGGGGTTCAGGATTTCGCGTTATTCAACGCAAGATATTTTCAATATTCTATTATATTTTATTCACGCGTGTTCAAGAAGCTTCTCAACCCTACACCCTATTCTCGATCTCTCTGACCTTCAAACACAAAAAAAAAGGGAAATTCACGAAAACATATAATAACCGAAATCCTTTTTTTTCTCTCTGGATTGGAATCGTATTCGAATCAAATTAATCATGGCAACGCATTGATTTCTGAAGCAAGGAATGGCCGCGCGTGTCGATTAAGGGAAGGAAAGATGGGCAACTCGTCGCGATCGATTGTGGGGATGCGACTCGAGGCTGTGAAGCGCGCGCTCTCGTGCGCGAGGAAGGCTCGTCGTCAAATTTCTGTAAGCTCGGTGATTTCGCGAGGCGCTGTTGAGGTGGAGGTCGCGATGCGACTTGGAGTTTCTCGCGTGGATCACGACAGCGGCGGCGACTGTGAGGGGGAAACGCGAACGTGAGGCTAGCCGTGGGAGGATCGCGGCGGTGGCAACCGCGTGGATTTAGGGTTGGAGGCAAAGGATTTGTGCTCGACGTCGAATCGAGTGAAGGCGTATGGAATGCGAAATTGGTTGCGGCCTGCATTGGGTAGTTTGGTGAGGTTTTTTTTTTCGATTATTTTTTTTGATTATGAATAAACTTAATAACAGTTTAAATATATGTTTATATTGCGAGGTAGTGAAGATTTATCTGTTTGATTGAAATTATATGAGTAATTATATTAATTATATTAGTTACCAAATTATTAATTTAAATCAAGTAAATAAATAAAGAATAAATATTTGTTCATAATTTCAAATATTAATAATCCATGTAATGCTTATACAAGGTTTTAACTGAGAAGACAAAATCGAATTGGAATGAATTGCAAACAACAAGTCAAGGTGAGTAAATCTCACTATGTCTGGTTCTTATTTAAATTTATATGGTTAAATTTAAATAATTGGTTGAATGTTTAAGTTGATTGGATGTATACTGATGAGGATGTGACTTTGGTTTTGATTGATTCTCGAGTTAATTATGGATTGACTCGAAGTATATGGGGTTTTAAATTGTTTCAAACATAAATCATAAATAAGAAAATGATTTCATTTTAAATTTAGTAAGGGCTTGATGTGTTGTGATTCATTTAAATTAGTAAGGAATTTGAAATGAATAATTGATGTATTAAATTAATTAATGATTTGGGTTATTTGACTTAGCAATTAACGAGTTGAATAAATAAGGAATTGAGTTGTAAGTTAATTAAATAAGTAAAGGAATTCAGAATAATCATTTGATGATGTGATAAATAATTACTTAATGTAAGTAAAAAAAATATAATTACTTGATGAAATTAATCAAGAGATTAATTAAGATTGTTAAGTAAGAAATGATTAATTTATGAATAAAGTAAAATGAAGGATAGTTAATTACAGTTTAGGATTAGTCGAAAATGGTTAATACAGTGGTTTCATTAATATAACGAAATTTGATTTGAATAAATTAAAATATAATTGAAAATCCTTAATTTATATAATTAATGAAGTAATCAAAATTGATTAATTAAGATTGATTAATCTATAATAAGTGACTTATGGGAAGTTAATTAGTTTAAGCAATTAAGAATTAATGTAATTAAATAAAGAATTAATTCATGAAGAAATTAAGATTTCTTAATAATCTCGGTTGAGACAAATTAATATTGTGAAGTTAATTTAAGATAATTACTTGAATGCAATTGCAAGATAATTAATCCAGGGTGATTAAGTAAGATGGATAATGATGGGTTGACCAATTAATTGATTTGGAATTAATTAACGTTAAAAAAAAGTAATCTATGTGATTGAGGGTTTGAAATTCAATTTGAATCAATTGAATTGATTTGTATGGAATTAGGCTTTGCTTATGGATGATGGAATGGTATTGGATGTTTTGAATGAGTTGATATCTCTAACATGAAATGTTGTGAATTTCATTTGAATAATTTGGGTTAGGATAATATGAGTCTCGAGGAGACCGGGGTCGGGTGTTTGGTAAATACCCGAAACCACTTCAAATATTTATATATTGATTTGTGAAATCAATAGGCTGGATTGAAATGATTTAAGTAGACTGGAATATTTATCTAAGTTTGGTACATAGAAATTAATATGTGCAATAAGTGTTGTCTATAGAAGATTGTGAATTGGTAAATTGATATAAGTTACCCCGGGTTTATATAAGTTGTTTTCTTGGGTATTTCATGTTAGTTGAGTTTACTCACGCTGGTTTCCAGCCTGACCCGGGTGTTACTTTGGTGTAATGCTCGGGTCAGACCGAGTATTACAGAATTTCAGGTAGGGCGTTCTGGAGCTCAGGAGGCGAGCTGGATGGCAGTATCGTATATAGTATTTCCGCTGTATTTATATTATTGTTAATTTGAGACATGATAATTGTAAATATTCGGAGACTGTATATAATGTGAAACTCTGATGTATATTAAATGTAACCGATAGTGATCATATTCTTTTGTAAACTGTTATTATTTATTATTATATTTTATCCGCTGCGAATGTGAGATGTTTGGTGTTCTGTTCTTCTTCTATCTCTTTCTTCTTTTTCATAACTATGTGGAATTTTCGGCTTAGAAAATTTCGGGTCGTTACAATACAAGTGTGTACTTTAAGCCTTCGGATCTTTAAATTGAAATTGTGATTAAGGAAATGTTGTAAATAGGATTAAATGGGAAAAATATGTTTATAAACTTAATTAACATTTACGAAACATGTCATAAATAAATTTAAAGGTAAAGGTGAAACTAAATGGAATAAGCAATATGAATTAAAAGTGAAATGATTTCAAATAAAGCCATGACTTGTAAATTGTTGTAAAATAAATAGATGTTGCAATAAATGGTTATAAATAAAGTTGTGATAACTTTAAACTCGAACAATATCTTATAAAAAGGAAATAAGTTTTATAAATTGGTCGTAAAGAAATTCCTTATGAAATGATTTGCAAATAAATTAGTTTTAAATGAGAAATATTACATGTGAAATGAATGTAATTTAAATTAAAGAGAAATATAAGCTATATTATGAGAATGGATATATTAATGTTTATATTCAGTGGAGAAATTCTGTGAAACAAATATTAAAGTATGAAGTGATATTTGTATTAATCGATGAGATTAAAAATGAATTTAATTGAAATGAAATTGTGATGAAACAAAATGGAATAATTACATAAGTTGCATGCATATTATTTTATTCGCAAAATTAATTTGATCCGGATTTGAGTACACAAGTTCTATGTGAATTACATCACTTTCGATTCTTGATGGCGAATATTTGATATGGATTTTTGGTTTGATTATAGAATTCTCTATCATAGTATATGGCTATGCAAGGAGAATGATGGATTCTAGTCAAGAAACCATATCGAAGTCTGCATTAGGGAAGTTGAATGGACAATACTAGTTCGGAAGCTAACTTGTGTGATCGAGCGGGCGATCAAATGTGAATTTGCGAAATGATGACATACGTACATCTTATGTTCTAATATTATTGATATGCTTTGGCGCTGAAATTGAAAGTTGTAGGGTTGGATATCTTCATAATTTAAATTGGAATTTTCTTCTATGCAAAACTACTATTCATTTAAAAGCATTTTTACAAAACTATTTTTTTTATTTTTTTTTATATAAACTATCTTATTCTATTTTATTTTGATAACTATGATTTTTTATATATATAAAAGTGAAAATGTTTTCGATAAGGATTATATACCTATATATATAAAGCAAATAAGAAATATTATTCTATATAAAAAGGTTTTGAAAGGATTTGAAATTTTGAAAAATTATAAGAAATTGATTTATATAAAAATGATTTATAACTGTAGAGTTAAATTTGAAATTCGAGAATTGAATTCCGGTATTTTGAAATTGGTTTTAAGATTTTGGAAAATATATGAAATAATACGATTTAAAAGTATTTTCCCGAATAAGAAATGTTTCAAATGAGTTCAAATGAATTCCAATAATTTTGAAGAAATTTCAAAGAAGTTTTCAAAAAAATAAAAGTCCAGAACTCACTTATGTCGCTGGAAAATAATTTCGGTGATGAGTGCACGCATCATCGACACTGATTTTCGAGTTTCAAAGTGGAGGAGAGGCCACTTTAATAGCTTCGCTATGCAAGTGATTTTGTAAAACCGTTTTTGATTTCAAATTCCGAAGCATAATTTGATATTTTAGAAAGATATAAGTATATATTTGAAACAATTTAAAATGAGACCGATGTTCAGTCCTCGAGTTTCGGATTTAATAATTGATTTATTGTTGATTTTCAACTCTTGAATTGAAAATTTGATTTCCCTAACTATTTTGAATGTTCGAACACTTCCAAATCGAGATTAAATTTTCAAAGCTAAGAAATTTCAAAGAGAATAAAATGTTTGATAAAGAATATAAATTTAGTTTTGAAGTATTTTAAAAAAAAGTTGAATAATGGTTTTCAGAAAGGTAAATTGGATATTTCACATAGAAACAGATAGTTAAAAGTTTAAAAAAAAAAAGGGATAATTATAAATTTGGAAACCATTTTGAGTATAATTGATTTTGGGAAAATATTTGGTTTTGAAATTAAATTGGAATTAAAAACCAGTACTTATATGGTGATTTTGGAAATGAATTTGTTTGACTTGAATTATTTTAATTTAGAAAATGGGATAATTTCTAAACCTATTATTTTGGGAACTTTGAAATTTAGATATTTAATTTGGAAGAAAATTTGGTGAAATCATATATGATTTTGAAACTGAATTGATATTGAAACGATTTGAAATTTGAGAACCTTATATTATTAAGCACTTGATTTGGGAGTGGTCGAACTTATATAAAATGGATTGTATAAGTATGAAGTTGATTTGAAATCTATTGATTTGAAAGGTACTCAATTTGAAAAGAGATTTTATATAATCGAAGTCTATATAAGAATGATTTGATATATTCGAGATTATTGATTTGGAAAGTATTCGATTTGAAAATGGAATCCTATATATAATGGACTTTATATAAGTATGATATTTGAAAGTGATTTGAAAAGGTACTATATGATATATATTTTCGAAGTAAAGATATGGAAAGTGCCTTCTGCTTGATATCCGCTTTATGGCCACATCGTGGATTCATTCTATTGATATTATTCTCTCTGATTTTTGGTTTTCCGGATGTAATACTCGAGTGTTCCCACCGTGGCGTAACCCATGGTTTTTTTCTCTCTCGCGATTGCATAGCGCAATTGCCTGGCCGAGTCTGGCCTAGGGGTACGAATTGTTTCCTGGGGGATCCAGGCGTAACCATTGTGTATCCTGCAATCTGTGTAGGTCGCGAATAGTAGCGAAACTGCCTGGCTGAGACAGCCTAGGGGTACGGATTGTTTCCTGGCGGACCCCGGCGTAACCATTGTGTATCCTGCACTCTACTAGTCATCATGGCGTAACTCGCAGGGCTGAGAAAGCTTACGGATACGGATTGTTTCCTGGGGGATCCAGGCGTAACCATTGTGTATCTGCGAACCATGGTCGGACAAAGGTTTTGGTTGGTTGTTTTATTTGGATTGTACTTTCCATATCTGTTTTAAAGGTTTTTCAAGTATTTTCACTGGGTGTTGAAAGAAGTCTACTAAGTACTTGAAGAATTTTAGCTTTGCGCCTGATCAACGCATGGCCAGAGTCTACAAGAACGAGGATAAACTTGTTGAAACATCGAGTTATAAAAGTATTTTCGAAAGGAAAATTTATTTCGATATAACAGTATTTTATTATAAAAGTATTATTATAAAGGTATTTATTATGAAAGTATTTTTCCCAACAAAGAAATTTTGAATCAATATTTGAAATTTAAAATTTTATGGTTTGATTTAACGATTCGTGCCTGATACTATTCTTTTGAATCTGCCTTATCTGCTCAGCTTTAGTTGTTCACCTATATTCTGTTTCCAGAATCTACCTTCCTTTCCTTTTTGAATATAATCTTTAAAATATTTTTTTATTTATATACTACATGGTTTAATAGAAAATTATAAATATTTTGGAAGTTATTAATTAAATAAAAATAATGGAAGCAAATGATTAATGATTTATTAATAATGTTTGCAAAGTATCTTGAGGTAAATTAATAAATTATGGATTTAATGCTTTCAAATAACTTCCTTGTAAATATAACTAATGATGTGAATAACTGTTTCCAAATAGTTTTCATATGTTTATAAAGGTGTCATTTAAACATACAAATGTTACTTATAAAGGGAGCTGGAAATTTTACAAATGGGTTTTGAAAATTTTAAAGTACTAAAGATAATGCAAATGAAGCTTTCAAATGAATATTGCAAGTAAAATTTGTATAAGTTTCTTTGAATGTAGAATTTGAAGATATTATATAAATGAGAAAAAAAATTGATTTGCGAAGTTTATTTATAGCAATATACTTGACAAATAAATTTGAATCCCTATGTTGGAAGTATAGTTTGAAATATTTACTTGATTTCAAAGTACTAATAGTAAAGTTTATAGGTTTATTTACTATTTAAATTTTGTATTAGAATATTCATTTTGAAACAAGTGTTTAAATTAATTATGAAGGTATGAAATTTTATACTTTGATTTAGAAATTTAATGTAAGATTTGAGTATACTATTAGTTTCAGTTTAATAATATTGAGTTTATACTTATTTTAAAAATAATGAGTCTAATAAATTTTTTGGATTTAAGGAACCCTATTTTAAAGCTTATTATAATGTTTGATATAAATTTCTAACATTCTTTTAGACTTTTGAAAAATCTTTGCATAATGCTTTGAGGATGTTTTAAATATATCTTATATTTTTACTAAGTGAATGAAGTTAAATGTTTTAACTAAATTTTTAGATATGTTGAAATATTTCTTTTCTCTTTAAGGGCAAATACCAAAAAACTTAAATTTTTATTCAATAACCGAATGGAGTTATTTTCAAATTTATATTAAATTTAAATATGTAAGTTAAATTGTTTATAAATTGATCATTTTGAATAAAATATTTCAAACTCCTCCATTCCTTCTTATTCCTTTTCGAGGACGAAAAGTTTTGAGTGGGGGAGACTGTAACAACCCATATTTTGATAATTAAAAATATTAAATTTAATAAGGTTTTGGGCTTTAATATTGTCAGAAATTAAAATTTATGATTTATTAAATTGAATCTTATTAGATTTGAAATTTTGACTTTAATATAAATCTTAAAACAAATAATTTAATGAGATAAAACATATAATTGGCTAATATTGATTGAATGTAATTGACTACTATACGATGTTAACGTAATTTCAATCAATTTAAATAATAAAGGTTAATAAGGAATAGAATAAATGATGTCTAAATTGATGTAATCTTATGTTATTAATTGCAATTGGTTTTAGTATGGAGTATGAAATCAATTATTTTGTACATAAATTTATTAATCTTTGTTTGTAAAGAATAAGTTAATAGATATAGATTATTAACGTATAACCATTGTTTCATTTATTTTCTTATTATTAAATCGGTTAGAAATTTATTTAGTAATTAATGGAGAATTAACGTAATTAAAATATTACAATTGATATAAGAAGAAACGTTAACTGTTGAGTGGTGAGTGTAAAACTTATGTCAATCAATTGCATTAGGGAATAGTTGATTTAATAATAAGAATGTAAATCAAAATAAAAGGATTTGTTTGGAATTTAAATATATAATGAACAGGTTTTATTACATTTGTAATTAAATGATGGAATTAAATTAGTATATAGATATTGGGTTTAACATAGAAAATTGGATTTCAAAGGAAACAATTGGATTAATTACCTTCCCTGTATTAGGGTATGTTTTGAGATTTGATCATTGTAAGTAAAAGTAATTATATCTTGCCATTAATAAGAGATAGAAGTAAATGGTAATTAATTAATGATATATGCAACATATGTTTTATGTTTAAAATATAATGAGAATTTCATTGAGAAATATTATGTTCAAATTGTAGCACTTAAATTTGGTACAAATATAATGATAATATGAAATTAATTGATAAAGAAATGATGTGGTTGTACGAAGTATTATTTCTGTGACTCTTTAATGGGATAATCTTTAAATATAAGTTGGTTTAATGAAAAGAACATTTATTATCAAATAAAATGGATCTTTCATTTGTGAATGTAGTTTTAATTTCATTAAGATAAAGAATAGAATGATTGATTTAAACGAAGAAATATAAGTATATTTGAACTGTGTTTTAGCATATAGATGGATTACAAGAGTGGAAAAATAATTTATTTAAGTAAGTTATTTATTTCTCTACTGTATAAGCAACAAATTTATAAATGTGCTTAAATGACTAAAGGAAACAATTATTCTATTTTTCATCCATTTTAGTTGTCTGTTTTGAAATTTAACTTTATAAGTAACTGTAATTAATATAATTGAAATATTTCAATGAGAAGTGAAGAAAACGTTGACTGCAATCAATAGATTTAATAAAAGAAACGCATCTTTTGTGTTAAACAGAAAGGATGTTTTAATGGAAATAAAAGATCATTTTGGGAAAACCAAATTGAACGTTTTCATTTTTATGGTAAGTAATTTTATTTATTATGCATAGATAAAAAAAATTAAATGCGTACAAATTTGAATATTATTTGAGTTAATGAAGTCAATTTGGTTACGTTTCAGAAATTGAATTTCAAAAAGGTTGTGCGATGTACATGGTCCCTTCATTTCTTTTGTTATTAATTGTTACATGTTTTGAGACGTATAAAAATAAAACTTTCATTTTGAACAAGAATGATTTTGGTAAAAAATTGAATTCTAGAATAATATATACACACACTCGCACATTAATGTTCAAACTTTTAAATATATCAGAGGGTTCACGGTTGTGTAAATATCGTGGAATCAATTAGAATTTTTTTTTCAGTTGTACATTGATTACATAAGTTTATATTCATTTTTCCATTTTATATACGGTTAAAATTTGTAAATGGGTTGCATTAATGCGACCATTACAGTAATTAAAAAGTAAAGTAAATCATTTTTATAGTGCATAGGTTGATATATATATTCATTAATCAATAAATTTTGTTTGAGTAACGTAAATAAATATATATTGAGTGTTTGATTAATTGATTGGTTGATTGTTAATTGATTGATTGAGTTAATGTAGTGTGCACATATATTAGCATAAAACGAATGTTTTAATATGGAATTAAATAATGTAAATATATGTATATTTGGGTTTATTGATATAAATTAATTGGATCAAGTTTTGGAATGTGGACCCAAAAGGTTTGTTTATAGGAAATAGTTGGTCCCTTCGTTTACTTTACATTTATTATCACCTTGCAATCTCTCTCTTTTCGTTTTCAAGTAGTCTAATAATTAAACTACTCATTCATTTCTTATAAATTAATGGTTGTTTCATTTGATTTATTTATAATTAATAATTTCCACATTCTTTTCATTTGTTTCTCCTTTATTCGTATGCTCTTTTTAAATGCTTTACCTGAAGTTTTTTCCTTTTCTGTTTTTTTTTTCGTTTTAAATGCAAACATCCAAATGAATATGCATGCCATCTAATTAGCATTTACTGTTTTCCGTTTCAAAAGTTTATTTTGCTTATGCATCATTAGTTCTTATAGCTTCCTTTCATTCGCAATTCTAGAAGCTTCAAATTTAAAACGGAAGATTTATTTTTATCTTTATTGATATATTTATTCCTTTAGTTTACATCTTTCAATACTACATTTTAGGGCTATTCATATTTTTACTTTATTTCAATTCCTAGTTTGTTTATATATACCTTATTAGCTTTTCATTTTTTTTCCATCTTCATTCCTGTAGCCTCACTTCTAATCTCATCTTCTGTAGCTTCATTTTTTCCAAATAAAGATTTCATCTCATTTCTTTTCACTCTTCACCTTCCTCATTCCCTTTTCATTTTTTTTTATTTTTTAAATCTCCTTCTTCTCTTTTTTTTGCTTTATTTTTATGTTTTTTGTATTCTTCTTCAAATCTTCTTCTTCTTTTTCAAAGCTTCCTTTTCTTTTTTTTAATTCGTCTTCTTCTTTATTTTTTTCTCTTTTAAACCTTCTCTTCTTTCTATATCTTTTTCTTCAAATCCAGATTTATACAATCTTCTCTTCAAAACTTTCTATAAAAAAAGATTAAGATTGCAAGGAAACGAAATAAAATGAGAAAGTAGTTGCAGATCCAAATCTGGCTAGAAAAAGGAAAGCAAAAAGGTGAGTGATTCTACCCACTCACGCAATACTAAAAATTCCATTGCAAGTTAAATAAAATATATGATGTGATATATAATTTTTTTTTAAGTTTGTTGATTTAAGTTCACATTTGAATTGATATTGAATCTGAATTGACATTTAATTTTATATTGGAATTTAATTGATAGTTAAACCCCGATATTGATAACTATTATATGTTGAAATATATTGGTTGATTTGGATGTTGTTTGAAATGGTGCTTATTGATTGATATGTTGGATGTATGGTTGTTTGTTTATTATAATATGTCCCTGTTATCACCTTCTATATTATTGATATCATTTAAGTGGTCCTCTGAATCATTTTAGAATTGGATTATTAAGACAATTAAATTATGGGTTGAAATGATATATACCCATACAATTTCTTGAATTTGGATTATTTACTAAAACTGAATTATTTAAAAAGTTTATGTATTAATTTAAACTTCGGATTTATTTTAAATAAAGTGGTTAAAATTGGTATTTCAAATTATTTGAAATCCCGTAAATTACTGCACTCACGATGTACACTTGATAGGAGATGAAAAATCCCATAACCTCTCTGAAGCAATTGCACTCATATTTTTATTTGAGATTGATTTGACTTACATAAGAATTTTTAATTCGGACTCGAGTGTATTGTTTTTCATTATGCTCGAGTCAGTCTGAGCTTTTTCAGTGTATTGAAGACCATTTTATTTTCTGGAGGACGAAGACGAAGATGAAGATTCAGTATATTATTGCTATTTATTATTATTATTATTATTATTATTATTCCACAGCTGCATTATATTTTTATTTTCTGATGTATGTATAACCTTGATTTGAATTGTAAAAGTATAATCAAATGTCATTTGTAAAACAGCTTCATGAACTGTTCATTTGATTATTATATTTTGTCATTCCGCTGCGAGATTCTCTGTTTTATTTTTCCTTCTTTTCTATTATTTTCTTATTTACCCCATTAACAATTCTCCCTTTTGAATGGTTTGCATCAGACACGTGTGGTTTATTGTCGATTTAAATCGTCCAAAAAGGTGGATCGTTACAAAAAAGATAAAAGAAGTAAGAAAACAGAACAGAAACAATAACAGAATCTCACAGTCGCAGCGGAACAACATACAATAGATAAATGAATATCTTTAAAACAAAGAACAATATCAGTTATCACATTACATCACATCACATCACATTACCAGAGTTTACAACAACAAACAGCGGAAAAGAAACACTATATACCAGTGGTACGTCTCGCCATTCAGCTCGCCTCCTGTGCTTCATAGCACTCCTAAATCCAGAATAACCTGATAACCTGTTTCTAGGCTGCTCGTGTGGAAATTGGTGGGTACCCATAGTTTAGGAAGGGAACAATAAACTCTAGGTCAGTCATGGGACTGATGTGAGAACTTAAAACAGTTTATCTTTAAAAACAACAACAACAAAGGAAGTAAAAGATATCCGCAATGCTTTTGGAAAATGAAACTACCATAAGGCCTCCCGCCACAGACACAATGCAAACGCAGAATTGGAGGAGATTTCTCCTTATGATAGTTAAAGATGCTTGATACGCAAATTTCTTTTATATTATTACTATAAGTGCAAAGTGTGGAAAACCATTTCGAAAGTATAATATAAATCTTAGCCAGTATAGGTA
This sequence comes from Allium cepa, assembly GCA_030765085.1. Lineage (NCBI taxonomy): Eukaryota > Viridiplantae > Streptophyta > Magnoliopsida > Asparagales > Amaryllidaceae > Allium > Allium cepa. The sequence goes on along the minus strand of CM060937.1, from coordinate 756,288,452 downwards.
CCATTATAGTATGCCTACTATAGCTGTCATATTAAATGGCAGGTTCTACAACTAAAACCGTACAAGGCTCGTATTATTTTGTTTGGATTTCCAACAAATGGTCGGGCAAAGTGTGACGCCCCACCTCTATAACCGCGCTAGCCAAGAACACTACGGTGTAGTGCTGTCAACTAGCACGGAGAATAAGGCTGTTGAGGAGCGGCCATCAATAGTTGGCCTTACACTAGTATTGGTTATCTCGATGGGAGTGATATAAATATATATATTCTTTCATTTTTCATCTCTGATTTATTTTCTCCCATTGACATACCCCAATTCCAGTATAAAACGAACTACGATGGTTCGTAATAGTTTAGAACAGTAAATATAAAATAACAACACAGATAATATAAATGCGGAACACAGATGAAACAGAAAGTCTCATATATATATAATAACTGATGTCAGTTACAATACATTCACACGGTACATATGATACAACTACAACAGTCGACTAAGGAAGTTACATATACAAGTACATTAACGTATATAATATACATGAATACATATCTTCCTATACAATTTTACATACTACTACAAATGACGACGACTACTCCAAAAGATATGAAAGAACTTCATAGCTCTAGCAGCAACCCAAAGCAGAATATCTACAACCTGAAATACTCGGTCTGACCCGAGTATTAAATTCAAAAGAAAATAATACTCGGGTCAGTCTAATTCAAACTCAGTTATTAGTGCACAGAAGCAATAATAATCAAATAATGAATAGACGACAGTAACTAAACCAAATCAGAATGCAATTCAGAATATTGAATTGAAATGAACAAAACAGTTCAAACCATTGAAATATCAATTAAAATATTAATTCAAGTAGGGCTGCAGTACACGCACGCGTGCACTGCCTCGCCACTACGGAATATGGAATACGCAAAAAGATCCATAAGTCAAAACAAAAAGATTATCATACACGCCATACCGTGTGGCTGCAGTTCACGCTTGCGTGCACTGCCTTACCACTATAGTGATGATGTACCCAAAAGAATTCAAGTACTTAAAATTATCAATTCATAAAGTCGATACTGTGTGGCTGCAAGTACCAGATATCATGCAGCAGTGTATCTATGTATATAACAAGTATACTGCACAAATGAACAAGGCTCAACAATGCCAAGATTAGCAGTCAAAATGCAATAGTGGACAGTACAAGCTCGAGTCAATATGATTGCAGTGCAAACTTGAAGTTACAAAACAAATGCACACGAAAACGAGGCCAGGCAGTGTGCAGTTCATTGTCAAAGAAGTAGCAAATGTATGAAGGCAGCAAGGCCAAAATAACTTGATATAATATCATGCTTTGCCTAAAGATTATGACCCAGGTTTTAAAAGAAGTACGACTGAAATGCACATAATACGTGTGCCAGATACAAGTGCTCATGCACATAAATACTCAAAGTCAATAATACAGGTTACTGCATATTAAATATGCAAACAAAATGAAGGCAAGAAAACAACACAGCAATGAACACATTGGACATTCACACACACATATATACATACATATATGTATGTATATACATGGTGATAATCCAGCAAACATTTCCGAAAGAAATAATTAGCAAACTACTGCAAATTTAAAAGAAAGAAAAACTTTATTCAAATGCCAAACTTCAAAAATAAAACATGCAGTATGCTGTGATACAAGCATGCAACAACAAGAAAACCAAATAAACAAGTGACCTAGGTAGTTCGAACAAAGCCAAAAGGGATTTCAATCTGCAAAGACTGTATGCCATGGCTAAAGCAATAATTCAAATCGAAATCAAAGTCGACATAGAGCCAAGCCAAAGTTGTGATAAAAATTCAATATACAGCAATCTCAATCCAAGGCCGAAGCCATCAGAATTCATAAAATCAACATCAGCTAAAAGGACAAAATGCATACACACTTGTGTACATATACATGAACATGAATGCAATGACCGACAGCCTCAATGTTAAATGATTCACACATATATAAGCAGTGCACATGTAACCATGTCTAAGCAGACTACAAGAATAACACATCAGGCATCACAACATACACATATACATGTGTAAACACACACATATATATATGCAGTGGAAACCAAATTTCAATACAACATGAAATGATCATGTGATAGCAAGTATGCAAACCAAGTCCCGAAAATAACTGCAGTGCAATTTAACAACACATGCATACACACATACAAAGGTATGTATGAACACATATGAAGACAAGTAAAAAAAAATAAGTAGGCAGTGAATTGCAAAATCAATACAGAGGGGATTTCAACCCATAGTTCAGAGCAATGCCCAAGACACAATCGAAACGAGTTCGAAAACTCATGGGCTGCTGTTTCAAATCAAGACAGTAATCCAAAGTGCACAATCAAAGGATGCAAGCATTCACATGAACACATGAAGTAATGCAACGAAGCCACAATACCCAGAGTTTCAGTGAAACAATAATTGCAGACTCAATGCATCGGTGGACATAAGCACAATGCAAATCATCACAATATCATATAATCAAATACCAGACACCACAATGCATCAACCACTGACTCCAGCAATAAGTAAACAGCAAGAGGGATGCCAGTATGATATGCAACAGACCTCAAGGAGGACGCAAAACAGGGAGTGAGCAATGCATATGAACAAGTGAAACAGGGTAACACCAAAGAATACCAGAACAAACAAAAATGTTTGTACTAAATAGTGTGGATTCCAAGCAAGAGAGTCTTGAAATCAAAGAATCAGCAATTTTCAAAATTCCAGTTCCATAAAAGTCAAACATTATCAAAACCGGAGTCGTAGAATAACATATACAAATTAGGGCAGGGAACCAGATTCAAAATAATACCGAAATCAAGGAGGAACCAACAATGATACACAATAATCGAACGGCCGAGCACAGAAGAACTTCACAAAACAACATCGAATCAACGTGAAATTGCCGAAACACTATATTAAGCATGAATTAGATGTGAGTGGTAGCACTCACCTTGTCGACAAATTTAAGCAGTCGAGCATCACAGAGACGAAGCCGGGGCGATCGAAGAATCGAGCAAGCCATCTTCGAATTCACGGAAGCGCAATTTGAAGAAGAAGAACGAGCCGCCATTATCTCGTTTGTTTAGGGTTTTTAAAGAAAATGAAAAATGAGAAAGGGGGACGGGTTTTTAAAAAAATAAAAAGAGAACGAGAGAAAGGAATGGGTTTGAAAATAATCACGGCCCATAAACAAATGAAAATGTGGGCCGAGAATTCAAAGCCCAAAAACCCTTTTAAAAATTTATAAAAGAATTTTAATTCAAATTTAAAACTTAAATTGGCAATAAGCGAAAATATTAATCGTTTAATGTCGATTATAAATCGACACGAAATACAGGGTTGTTACACAAAGGAACTTCCCAAGTAAAATGGAACGCCTCTGGAAGGACGTCCCCGGATCCTAATCGGATCTCTGCTACACAAGGTCGGGTTACCTCTGTGACTAGGTAACAACTGACACGAGTATGCCACTTACCGTCGTTACCAACCTTTATCCGAAGTGCTTCTCAACCAACAACCACAAAGTAATAAATTTTGCAAAAACCACAAAGTAAGGATATGGGATCCATACCATGATACCACTCTTAATTCAGAAGAAAATGGACATAACCTCAGGGGAAGCTATCCCCAAATAACCTTGCTGCCACGATTCTTGTTTCGACCATTTCCGGGGTGTGAGGTCTGACGAAGTCTCGTCCACAAAGCTAGGCACAAAGCCATGCTTTGATCATCAAATGATCAATAAATAATCATCACACAGCAACACTCAGCATGCCACATTACCAAATTGGGAATATATCACTGATAACCTTCAACTACATAACCTCTGAGCTCGTACGTCTCAGAGAAGGGTGTTAAGCTAGAGAATAAATCCTCTGCACCAACAGAAATGTATTTGAAAGAAATCTGATTTATATCTTAAAATGTAATGTCAGACACGTAACCATACAAGTCTGTTCCGGGTTCGAACAGAACCGAAGGCAGTTCAAAAGAAGCCCTTGCAATCCGGGTATTCACAGTCCCGATCGAATTTCCCATCACAAAGGAAATCTCCATACCGTAGCTAACGATGCAGAGACAATCGATAGGTCATCCTATCGTTTTCACAAATACCCGGTCTTCAACACCGGTCTTCAATGCTATCCATTACGTCGTATCACTATTCGAAATGGGTAATCCGAATAACGAGCGCAATAATTTAAAAATAAGTTTAGCTTTCAATTTCCACCAATTCACAACAAATACCTATTTAAAGGTCAATATTGATAGTCGGTTATTTAACTATCAATAGATATGCATAACATCACCCGATTTCAAATAATTTCCCAAATTATTTATTTTCAAAAATATCTTTACAAGATATAATTTCCACACTTCAACCATTTGAAAATAAATTTCAAATCATTTTCCACCTTTCAATCTTTGAAAACAAATTTCAAATCAATTTCCTTAAACGGAAACACTTCCAAATATTTATCCATTTTCAATTTAAAATGGTTCATTTAAATCAATCAAATAAATCCTTACCGATTTATTTTAAACTTACGTTCCAAATCCGTAAATTTATTTCCACACTTCAAAAATAAATCAATGTTTATTTTTTTAAACAAATTTCCCTTTCCTTTATAAATTCCATGGTGAATTTAAATTTCCAAATATCCACTGATATACGATTTTTAAATTGATTTCAAATATGCACTTTCAATTTACCTTTAAAAGATAAAATATCAAAACATTCACTTCATATTGGAAAACATTTCCATAATTATTTAATAATAAGTAATTCACCAATCTATTTATTTTCAACATTTGGAAAATATTCAATATACTTAAATCACAATTAAGTATATATTTCATCCTTTAAGGAAAACATTCTCTTAATGTAACAACCCTAGATTTTTGCCTATATATTTTAAATTTGAATTTATTTTTATTTTAATTATTTTAAATTTATTTTTATTTCAAATATTTCATTTTAAAGATAAATGCTGGCTATTAAGTGATCTATAGTTCAAAATAGTATAAATTGGACATTTTACTAAAAAGGTGAATTTCTACTCAAACTGTTTAAACTTTGACCTTTAAAATTAAAATTAAAATCAAAATCATTTTAAATCTTAAATTTTATCTTTTATTATGAAAATAGATGTAATAACTTGAACACTGCTTTTCGTTTCGTTGAAAACGGAGTTAAACTGTGAAAGCTATGTATATTTCAATATTGAGTGCAATTTGTTTATTCTGCAATTTTGTTATTTTTAAATTGTATAAATCATATTTTATTGTCATATTTCATTTTAATCTGGGTCAATGTGTTATTGTATGTATATTTTCGTATTATAATAATTTTAAAGTGAAGTAAACAATTTTCCAAAGTCAATGGTGATTTATTTGTAATCTCTGGACACCGTTTTGGATTTTTAAGCAATTTCTTTAAATCTTTTCTATTTTATTTAAAAAAAAATTGTATGTGTTAATATTTTATTTTAAGTATATTTTGTCTTTTAAATATTTTTAAAGTGATGTTTGAATTTTTCCAAAGCTTATTGAAATTTATTTCACTTTATTAAGCCTAGTTTCTATTTTTCTTTGCCATTTTTTTATTTAAATTATATTTAAATTAAAAATTATATATTTATTTATGAATGATTTTTAGTTTTATGTTATTATCTTTGTTATAAATATTTTTACAAGTCCATATAAATTTTCCAAAGTTCATTCTGTTTATTTTCCATTTTTGTAGACTAGGTTGCAATTTTGTGCTATTTTCTTATTTTTAACTTTTATATAATTAATAAATATTTATATATATTTTATATTTTGTTATATTTTCGAATTTGTGACTGAAATCATTATTATTTTTAGCATTATAAACTTATATAAGTAAATTAAGGAAATACCAAAGGTTTTAAAAGCTTTTGAAACGTAAGTCGTTTCACCTCCTAAGTCGTTTCTTTTACCGTTTCCTCATTTACTCTTTTGCAGTTTTATTTATTTATTAGCCGACTTCCTCACTTCATTTTTCACGTGAATTCTCACCTCCAACCTGGAAAAAAAATGTCGGCCACTCCCTTGTGCAAAAATTTGGTAAAAACTCTTTTTCTTTTTCATGTTTCTTTGTTTTACATCGATTTGCCTTGCCTTCACCCCCTTCTTTGGATCGGTGTAACGACCCAGAATTTTTATTAATTAAAATTTGAATATTTAATTTATTTTAAATATTTATAAGTGAATTTATAAGTCAAATAAATTTTTATTTGAATTTTTGGATTTAATTGAATAATTAAATCGATAATTTAATATGTTAAATTATGGAAATAATTGAAAATTGAGTTAAATATGATTGAAAATGATTTGTAAAATTTTATCTTATCATATTGGAGTTAGAATGATATTTTAGAACTTTTAAAATTGAATTAAAAGTTAATTTGTGAAAATTGAATATTTTAATATTTAATAATCGACTGTAAAATAGTCAATTTTTGAACAGTCTCAGAATTGAACGAAACCAGTTCCATTGGATCCGTAATAGTTAGTTATTACCGGATTTCAATTTTCGTGTCAATCGGAGTTATCGTTTGAGCGTGGCAGCTCGAAACGCATCGATTTATTTTTAATTTAAATTTGGCGAGTGAAAATAGCCATTTTTCAAAAAGTCTCGGATTTCGACGAAACAAGTTTCATCGGATCCGTAATGTGATATTATTGTAAGGTTTCAAATTTCGTGTCAATTGGATTTACCGTTTGTCCGGTACAAATTAAAACGCCTAGAAATCGACTTAAATCGGTTTAATTTAAATTGAGCGTTTACAGCCATAACTCGCACAGATGTCCGAATTAGCTTCCGAAACCTGTTCCATTGTGTCCGGAACGCGGGGTAAACCTTAGAAACGCTGGTTACGGTGCGTAAATCGGAGTTCGGAATTTCCGGATGAATAGTGTTCGAATTTTTCTCTATAAATAGCCCCCCACTTAATAATAAATATATATATATATATATATATATATATATATATATATATATATATATATATATATACAAAACCCTAATCACGTTGCAGCCGCCACCATCAAATTGTATGGCCGAAATTTCATCATCTTCCCTCTCCAATTTCTCAAAATCCATGCATCGATTCAAAGAACTTACAAATAGAAACTTGTAGAGCGTAATGAGAGCTACAACTTCAACGGTGGAGATGTGATTTGGAGTGACGTGGTGGCCAGAAATCGAGCATGAAGTGCACACGGTCGGCCTCGTTTTGCGTGAAGTGGAGATGGCCGAGCTCAGTGGCCTTGGGGCCGAACCTAGAGCGAGCTATGGGCTTCGTTTTGGTGCCGACGTGATGAAGTATCGTTGAGAGATGGTGGCGAAAAGTTAAACCCTAGATTCATGTAATGGGTTCTTTTGTTCGTGCGCGACCTGTAGAAGATGAAGAAGGAGGGGAGTTGCGTTCAAGGGTCTTGATGTGCTGGATGGAGATCTAACGGCCAATGATGGATGTGGGTTTTAATTTTTTAATTTATGTTGTAATAGTTATAAATTAAATCGTGTAAACTTCAAAAATGCATATCTTTTTCATACGAGGTCGAAAACGCGCGAAACCAGTTGCGTTGGAATCGTATGGACGAGCACTACGCGATGGAGTTGGTTTGGAGTTAGTGAGAATTTTGGGTAAAATTAAACGTCCGTTTAATTTTATTCGAAATAAATCGCTAAAACGGAAATAAAATCAAGGTGAGAACTTCTCACTCAATCGAATCAGTTTCGATTTTATTTTAAATAGTTAGATTTAAAATATTTGAATGCATGTTTGAATGATGATTGATATTAATTGATTGTTAAAATAGACATTATGCGCCGTTAGTAAGCGGATGTTATTTATTAAAAACATATACCGCGAATATTTCATAAACAGTGAAATTGGTATTATAAATAATATCAATATATATATATTGGCATATGTATATATTGCAGTTGATTGATTTCCCGTATTTTTTAGCGGATGAGACCCTATTACGCCGTTATTAAGCGGATAATATTTATTAAAAACATATACCGCGATAATTTTGTACTGGAGCGAAATTGGTATTGTGCTAATGTTTTTGGATGCAGGAAAACAGGTTGGAGGGATCCAACTGGATTCCTCAACAGTTTTTATTTGATTTCAGATATTTTGATATTTGATGGATTATCATATTGATATATGATATCGTTGTTGTCGTGATTGACTATTTGATGTGTAGCATCACTAGACCCAAATTTTGGGATTTTAAAAGGGTTTTTAAAGTGATTTTTTGAAAAGATAAAATATTTTTGGAATTGATCCATTATAAATAAATGAATGTTATAATTTTTAAAGTTGTAAAAATTATAATTTTTGAGAAATACGGTTAAAAGCTGATTTTTGAGAAATATGAATTAATGACTTTATAAAATAGTTTAAATTGGATTTTTGAATTTATTATTAAAAGTTTAAATATAGGATTTATAAAATTTGATTATTTTATAAATCAAAATGATGAAATTATAAAGAAGGGTAAAGACGTTTAAAGAATAATAATAAATTGATTTATATTAAAGATTTATAAATCGATATTTATAAATTAATAAAACGTTGGAATTATAAAACGAGCTTTTATAAGTGTTGAATATGAATTGTGAATAAATTTCATAACTTAATGAAATTCGTAGAATTATAAATGGTGAAGTTATAAACGAAATTTATAAATAGTAAGATTTATAAATTTTGTGGAGTTATTAAAGAATATATTTAAATAAATCATTGAATCTTATAAGTTATAAGATTTATAATTATGAAGTTCAAAGGAACGATTTTTGTAAACGAATAAATTATAAGTATTTGACTTATAATATGAACTTTTGGTTTATAATTGAGATATGAAATCAAATAGGTTAATAAAGGAATTTGTAAAAGGAGTTTTTATAAATAAATAGAAATGGAATTTATAAACGATGTTTTATAAATTCGCAAATGACTTATTTTGATAAGAAAATTGTTGGAACCTATTAAAGGAGTTATATTCACATTTTTGAATAGTGAATAATCCTTTGAATTAAAACGAATAAAAGGATGAGATTTCTTAATGAAGTTTATTCACATTTTTGAATAGTGAATAACACGTTAAAGAAAATGGTTTGAATGTGAATGTTTTAAATAGAATTAAAATGATCTAACGATGTTTTAAAATATGCTGAGATTCGAAACCATAGATTTCAACATGCATTGTTGAAATAGACGTTTTCGAGAAATAAAAGGAAATAGTGGACTATAACACTGTTGTTATAGTAAATGATTTCCGAAAGGAAATGTTTTGAATAGTATTGGGATTTATATATCTATTTTAATTTCGAATCCCTATACTAGTGATTTTGGGTTGTCGTAACAATGTTTTACGCAACATTCGTTTTGGCCCAAATAAATATGTTAAAGAGAATGATTTCCTTAAAGAATGAAATATATACTTAATTCGATTTAAAGTATATTGAATATTTTCCAAGGTTGGAAATAAAAAGATTTGTGAATTACTTATGAATAAATAAGTATGGAAATGTTTTCCAATATGAAGTGAATAATTAGAATTTATCTTTTTGAAGATAAATTGAAATGAATAAATTGAAATCATATGCATGAATATTTTGAAATATAAATTCATTATGGAATTTATATGTGAAAGGGAATTTGTTTGAAAATAAATGTTGATTTATTTTTGAAGTGTTGAAATTATATATCTTGTAAAGATATTTTGGAAAATAAAAAAAATTGGAAAATTATTTGGAATCTGGTGATGTGTGCATATCAATTGATAGTTCAATAACCGACTATCAATATTTCCCTTTGAATGGGTATTTGATGTGATTTGTTGAATGTGAATGCCACACTTATTTTTAAATAAGCGCTCACTATTCGGGTTAACCGGGAAAGGACCATGGGGTCGTATAACCCATTCCGAATATGTGATACGTCGTTATGAATTGCATTTGAAGATCGGTGTTGAAGACCGAGTTTTTGCGAAAGCGATAGGATGACCTATCGATTGTCTCTGCACTGGGTAGCTCCTGGTATAGAGATTCCTTAAGTGATGGGAAATTCGATCGGGATTGTGAATACCCGGATTGCAAGGGCTTCGTAAGAAGTGCCTTCGGTTTTGTTCGAGCCCGGAACAGACATGTATGGATTGTGTGTCTGACGTTACAAATTGAGATATAAAGCAGATTTCTTTCAAATATATTTTTGTTGGTGGCGGAGAATTTATTCTTTTAGCTTAACACCCTTCTCTGAGACGTACGAGCTCAGAGGTTATATAGTTGAATGTTATCAGCGATATATTCCCAATTTGGTAATGTGACATGCTGAGTGATGCTGAAATGATCATTGTGTTGATTATTTGTGATAGGATCGTTTATTTGATCGTCTATCCTTGTGATCATTGTGTTGATCATTTGTTGACCCAAAGCATGGCTTTTGTATAAAGTATGTTTTTGTGGACGTGAATTCGTCGAGCCTCACACCCCGTGATTGGTCAAAACAGGAAAGAAGCAGCAAGGTTATGAGGGGTAGCACCCTTTAGGATGTGTCCATTTCCTTCTGGAAAAGGGTGGTATCATGATATGGAGCCTAGATACTTACTCATGTTGAAAACACTTTGTTATGATTGTGTGAATTGATTACGAGCGCTCGGTGAAAAGGTCCCAAAGGACCGGGGGATGGCATATTCGGTCAGTTGTTACTCAGTTAGGGGTAACCCGGCCTTGTGTTGGTAGAGATCCGGTTTGGTTCTCGGGGATGTCCATCCAAAGGCATTCTCATGTGGCAATGGGAAGTTCCTTGGCCTGATCATTCGTTGGAAATCCAAAGAAACAATACGTGACTTGTACGGTTTTAGTTGTAGGACCTATCATTCGCTTATGGTGTCGCAACACTGTTTGGATGTTAGCTATAGTACGCATACGATAATGGTCGTATGTTGGCTAAGATTTATATTCTACTTTCGAAATGAATTTTTCCTACACTATACACTAGTAATAATATCAAATATTATTTTAAATGCGTATCAAGCATCTTTGACTATCATAAGGAGAAATCTCCTCCGATTCTGCGTTTGCATTGTGTGTGTGTGCGGGAGGCCTTATGGTAGTCTCATTTTTAAAAGCATTGCGAATTGAAATTAAAAATATTCCTCTATTTTGATTTTAAAGATAAATAAACTGTTTTGAGTTCTCACACCAGTCACATGACTGACTCGGAGTTTATTGTTTTCCTTCCTAAACTCTGGGTGCCCACCAATTTCCACACGGGAGTTAAGAGTTAAGGTTTATCAGGATATTCTGGATATTCTGGAGTTGCTGGAAGCAAGCTGGATGGCATGACGTATTACTAGTTTATATAGTATTTCTTTTTCCGCTGCACGGTTTGTTGTTGTTGTTGTACACTCTGATGATATGATGTAATGAAATGTGATGTAATGTAATAACTGATATAGTTCTTTGTTTAAAGATTATTCATTTATTATTATATGTTGTTCCGCTGCGAATTGTGAGATTCTGATGATTGTTCTGTTTTCTTTCTGTCCCGTTCTATTTTAAAATTCTCTATTCTCTATTTTTCTGTTTTTCTATTTTCTTCTACCTCTTTCTTTTCTTAAATTCTTTTTAAAAACAATAACATTCCGTGTTTCCGGCCTTCGATTTCTCGGCAGTCGATAAAGTGAGTGTCGATGTTGAATTTTCGAAAGTCGAAAATTTTCGGGGCGTTACATTTGGTATCAGAGCTGATGGTTAAGCGACAACCATGGTTCTGTTGGGTATTATTCATTAGAGATTGAGTCAGCAGTACTCTAGAATGAATTTGAGTGTAATAATAGCTATGAGAGCGTATTTGTTAGTGAATATAAAAATTGTTTTATATTGTGATGATTGGTTTGTTGAGTGGTATATGAACCTTCGTCAGCGTGGTCTCGACAACTATGCCGAAGGGGTTTCTAAACACTTGAATAGAACAATTCGGCACAATATTGATTTTAAAATTGGGTTAATGAAATAATTTTACTTGATTATATTTTTATATATAAAGGAATAATTTTTCAGAATTATTAAAGTGTATATAAGTTGATTGTTAGGTTGTTTGAATAATCTAAATTAAGGAATAATTGTATAAGTAAAAAGAATTATAAGAATTGAATTATAATTAAAGTGATTTGCAATTGTGAAATAAACTTATATATATGAGAAGTGAAACTATATGAATATATTTATGAATATGAGTAGTAAATAAAAATGAATTTAAAGTTAAATGGAAAATTTACTTAGAATTGGAATCTGAATTGATTTGTAAATGTGAACTTAAGTTATGAAATGGAATATAACTTAGTAATTGAATTGAATGAATGGATTGAATATAAATCAATTGAATGTGAATTAAGTTGATATGAAATAATGGATGTACGTGTTAATTCATTTAAAATCTAATGTTATTGGAAAGTTGAATAATTGAATGAAACCAAATTGAATGAATATAAGCAAAGAAATTTGGTTGCAATTAATATACATTGATTGTTATATGGGGGTTAGTTGATTGATTGTATATAATTCATTAAGTATTAATGAAATTGAAAGCTAAAATAAATTGAAATTCAATTGGAAGTTAAGCGAATCTTAAATAAAATTGAATTTGATTTGAAAGTGAACCAACTTGAATGTGAATTAGTGAATATAAACTAATTGAGAATGAATATTAGTAAACATCCACTGTTAATGAATCAAATGTGATTTAAATTGAAAACCAATTCATTGAATATTAATGAGAATATAAATGAATATTTATTGGTTATGAATTTGTTGAATGTTAGTTGGTTGATGTTTGCATTTGTTGCTTTTACTGCATTTGCTATGTTAGCATATATAGTTATTATGTTGCTATATGTTGTATATTGATACTATGATCTATATGCATGGTTCTCATGTTGTTTGTTGAGTGTTTAGTAGGTGCGGATCGCGTTTGCTTCGCATTTGGAGCTCGCTTTCGCGCTATATTAGCCGTATATGCTCGCTAATAAAATATAAGGTACATATCTCGGATTACATACCGTACTTTTACATTTTTTCCCTTCGGGATGCCTCATTACTTGATGAGATGTATATTTGTGATATATATACTGTCATTTTTTTTTCGGATCGAGCCGCGCAAAGGAGACTATGGCGAATTTTTCCGAAAATTTAAGGCGTTAGAAAAAATTTGAGAAAATTGGAAAATTTTGAAAACTTTAACTTTGATTTTGGAATTGAAAGTTAAACAATAGTAGTTGCTTTTGAAAAGATAACTAAGTATGATTTGAAAACTTAGTAAAGTATTATAAGAAGTTTAATTATGGATTTTGAAAAAGTTAATAGATTCTGTAACTTTTCTTACTTGTAATTTCGAGGACGGAATTCTTTTAAGTGGGGAAGATTGTAACGACCCAGAATTTTTATTAATTAAAATTTGAATATTTAATTTATTTTAAATATTTATAAGTGAATTTATAAGTCAAATAAATTTTTATTTGAATTTTTGGATTTAATTGAATAATTAAATCGATAATTTAATATGTTAAATTATGGAAATAATTGAAAATTGAGTTAAATATGATTGAAAATGATTTGTAAAATTTTATTTTATCATATTGGAGTTAGAATGATATTTTAGAACTTTTAAAATTGAATTAAAAGTTAATTTGTGAAAATTGAATATTTTAATATTTAATAATCGACTGTAAAATAGTCAATTTTTGAACAGTCTCAGAATTGAACGAAACCAGTTCCATTGGATCCGTAATAGTTAGTTATTACCGGATTTCAATTTTCGTGTCAATCGGAGTTATCGTTTGAGCGTGGCAGCTCGAAACGCATCGATTTATTTTTAATTTAAATTTGGCGAGTGAAAATAGCCATTTTTCAAAAAGTCTCGGATTTCGACGAAACAAGTTTCATCGGATCCGTAATGTGATATTATTGTAGGGTTTCAAATTTCGTGTCAATTGGATTTACCGTTTGTCCGGTACAAATTAAAACGCCTAGAAATCGACTTAAATCGGTTTAATTTAAATTGAGCGTTTACAGCCATAACTCGCACAGATGTCCGAATTAGCTTCCGAAACCTGTTCCATTGTGTCCGGAACGCGGGGTAAACCTTAGAAACGCTGGTTACGGTGCGTAAATCGGAGTTCGGAATTTCCGGATGAATAGTGTTCGAATTTTTCTCTATAAATAGCCCCCCACTTAATAATAAATAAATAAATATATATATATATATATATATATATATATATATATATACAAAACCCTAATCACGTTGCAGCCGCCACCATCAAATTGTATGGCCGAAATTTCATCATCTTCCCTCTCCAATTTCTCAAAATCCATGCATCGATTCAAAGAACTTACAAATAGAAACTTGTAGAGCGTAATGAGAGCTACAACTTCAACGGTGGAGATGTGATTTGGAGTGACGTGGTGGCCAGAAATCGAGCATGAAGTGCACACGGTCGGCCTCGTTTTGCGTGAAGTGGAGATGGCCGAGCTCAGTGGCCTTGGGGCCGAACCTAGAGCGAGCTATGGGCTTCGTTTTGGTGCCGACGTGATGAAGTATCGTTGAGAGATGGTGGCGAAAAGTTAAACCCTAGATTCATGTAATGGGTTCTTTTGTTCGTGCGCGACCTGTAGAAGATGAAGAAGGAGGGGAGTTGCGTTCAAGGGTCTTGATGTGCTGGATGGAGATCTAACGGCCAATGATGGATGTGGGTTTTAATTTTTTAATTTATGTTGTAATAGTTATAAATTAAATCGTGTAAACTTCAAAAATGCATATCTTCTTCATACGAGGTCGAAAACGCACGAAACCAGTTGCGTTGGAATCGTATGGACGAGCACTACGCGATGGAGATGGTTTGGAGTTAGTGAGAATTTTGGGTAAAATTAAACGTCCGTTTAATTTTATTCGAAATAAATCGCTAAAACGGAAATAAAATCAAGGTGAGAACTTCTCACTCAATCGAATCAGTTTCGATTTTATTTTAAATAGTTAGATTTAAAATATTTGAATGCATGTTTGAATGATGATTGATATTAATTGATTGTTAAAATAGACATTATGCGCCGTTAGTAAGCGGATGTTATTTATTAAAAACATATACCGCGAATATTTCATAAACAGTGAAATTGGTATTATAAATAATATCAATATATATATATTGGCATATGTATATATTGCAGTTGATTGATTTCCCGTATTTTTTAGCGGGTGAGACCCTATTACGCCGTTATTAAGCGGATAATATTTATTAAAAACATATACCGCGATAATTTCGTAGTGGAGCGAAATTGGTATTGTGCTAATGTTTTTGGATGCAGGAAAACAGGTTGGAGGGATCCAACTGGATTCCTCAACAGTTTTTATTTGATTTCAGATATTTTGATATTTGATGGATTATCATATTGATATATGATATCGTTGTTGTCGTGATTGACTATTTGATGTGTAGCATCACTGGACCCAAATTTTGGGACTTTAAAAGGGTTTTTAAAGTGATTTTTTGAAAAGATAAAATATTTTTGGAATTGATCCATTATAAATAAATGAATGTTATAATTTTTAAAGTTGTAAAAATTATAATTTTTGAGAAATACGGTTAAAAGCTGATTTTTGAGAAATATGAATTAATGACTTTATAAAATAGTTTAAATTGGATTTTTGAATTTATTATTAAAAGTTTAAATATAGGATTTATAAAATTTGATTATTTTATAAATCAAAATGATGAAATTATAAAGAAGGGTAAAGACGTTTAAAGAATAATAATAAATTGATTTATATTAAAGATTTATAAATCGATATTTATAAATTAATAAAACGTTGGAATTATAAAACGAGCTTTTATAAGTGTTGAATATGAATTGTGAATGAATTTCATAACTTAATGAAATTCGTAGAATTATAAATGGTGAAGTTATAAACGAAATTTATAAATAGTAAGATTTATAAATTTTGTGGAGTTATTAAAGAATATATTTAAATAAATCATTGAATCTTATAAGTTATAAGATTTATAATTATGAAGTTCAAAGGAACGATTTTTGTAAACGAATAAATTATAAGTATTTGACTTATAATATGAACTTTTGGTTTATAATTGAGATATGAAATCAAATAGGTTAATAAAGGAATTTGTAAAAGGAGTTTTTATAAATAAATAGAAATGCAATTTATAAACGATGTTTTATAAATTCGCAAATGACTTATTTTGATAAGAAAATTGTTGGAACCTATTAAAGGAGTTATATTCACATTTTTGAATAGTGAATAATCCTTTGAATTAAAACGAATAAAAGGATGAGATTTCTTAATGAAGTTTATTCACATTTTTGAATAGTGAATAACACGTTAAAGAAAATGGTTTGAATTTGAATGTTTTAAATAGAATTAAAACGATCTAACGATGTTTTAAAATGTGCTGAGATTCGAAACCATAGATTTCAACATGCATTGTTGAAATAGACGTTTTCGAGAAATAAAAGGAAATAGTGGACTATAACACTGTTGTTATAGTAAATGATTTCCGAAAGGAAATGTTTTGAATAGTATTGGGATTTATATATCTATTTTAATTTCGAATCCCTATACTAGTGATTTTGGGTTGTCGTAACAATGTTTTACGCAACATTCGTTTTGGCCCAAATAAATATGTTAAAGAGAATGATTTCCTTAAAGAATGAAATATATACTTAATTCTATTTAAAGTATATTGAATATTTTCCAAGGTTGGAAATAAAAAGATTTGTGAATTACTTATGAATAAATAAGTATGGAAATGTTTTCCAATATGAAGTGAATAATTAGAATTTATCTTTTTGAAGATAAATTGAAATGAATAAATTGAAATCATATGCATGAATATTTTGAAATATAAATTCATTATGGAATTTATATGTGAAAGGGAATTTGTTTGAAAATAAATGTTGATTTATTTTTGAAGTGTTGAAATTATATATCTTGTAAAGATATTTTGGAAAATAAAAAAAATTGGAAAATTATTTGGAATCTGGTGATGTGTGCATATCAATTGATAGTTCAATAACCGACTATCAATATTTCCCTTTGAATGGGTATTTGATGTGATTTGTTGAATGTGAATGCCACACTTATTTTTAAATAAGCGCTCACTATTCGGGTTAACCGGGAAAGGACCATGGGGTCGTATAACCCATTCCGAATATGTGATACGTCGTTATGAATTGCATTTGAAGATCGGTGTTGAAGACCGAGTTTTTGCGAAAGCGATAGGATGACCTATCGATTGTCTCTGCACTGGGTAGCTCCTGGTATAGAGATTCCTTAAGTGATGGGAAATTCGATCGGGATTGTGAATACCCGGATTGCAAGGGCTTCGTAAGAAGTGCCTTCGGTTTTGTTCGAGCCCGGAACAGACTTGTATGGATTGTGTGTCTGACGTTACAAATTGAGATATAAAGCAGATTTCTTTCAAATATATTTCTGTTGGTGGCGGAGAATTTATTCTTTTAGCTTAACACCCTTCTCTGAGACGTACGAGCTCAGAGGTTATATAGTTGAATGTTATCAGCGATATATTCCCAATTTGGTAATGTGACATGCTGAGTGATGCTGAAATGATCATTGTGTTGATTATTTGTGATAGGATCGTTTATTTGATCGTCTATCCTTGTGATCATTGTGTTGATCATTTGTTGACCCAAAGCATGACTTTTGTATAAAGTATGTTTTTGTGGACGTGAATTCGTCGAGCCTCACACCCCGTGAATGGTCAAAACAGGAAAGAAGCAGCAAGGTTATGAGGGGTAGCACCCTTTAGGATGTGTCCATTTCCTTCTGGAAAAGGGTGGTATCATGGTATGGAGCCCAGATACTTACTCATGTTGAAAACACTTTGTTATGATTGTGTGAATTGATTACGAGCGCTCGGTGAAAAGGTCCCAAAGGACCGGGGGATGGCATATTCGGTCAGTTGTTACTCAGTTAGGGGTAACCCGGCCTTGTGTTGGTAGAGATCCGGTTTGGTTCTCGGGGATGTCCATCCAGAGGCATTCTCATGTGGCAATGGGAAGTTCCTTGGCCTGATCATTCGTTGGAAATCCAAAGAAACAATACGTGACTTGTACGGTTTTAGTTGTAGGACCTATCATTCACTTATGGTGTCGCAACACTGTTTGGATGTTAGCTATAGTAGGCATACGATAATGGTCGTATGTTGGCTAAGATTTATATTCTACTTTCGAAATGAATTTTTCCTACACTATACACTAGTAATAATATCAAATATTATTTTAAATGCGTATCAAGCATCTTTGACTATCATAAGGAGAAATCTCCTCCGATTCTGCGTTTGCATTGTGTGTGTGTGCGGGAGGCCTTATGGTAGTCTCATTTTTAAAAGCATTGCGAATTGAAATTAAAAATATTCCTCTATTTTGATTTTAAAGATAAATAAACTGTTTTGAGTTCTCACACCAGTCACATGACTGACTCGGAGTTTATTGTTTTCCTTCCTAAACTCTGGGTGCCCACCAATTTCCACACGGGCAGTTAAGAGTTAAGGTTTATCAGGATATTCTGGATATTCTGGAGTTGTTGGAAGCAAGCTGGATGACATGACGTATTACTAGTTTATATAGTATTTCTTTTTCCGCTGCACTGTTTGTTGTTGTTGTTGTACACTCTGATGATATGATGTAATGAAATGTGATGTAATGTAATAACTGATATAGTTCTTTGTTTAAAGATTATTCATTTATTATTATATGTTGTTCCGCTGCGAATTGTGAGATTCTGATGATTGTTCTGTTTTCTTTCTGTCCCATTCTATTTTAAAATTCTCTATTCTCTATTTTTCTGTTTTTCTATTTTCTTCTACCTCTTTCTTTTCTTAAATTCTTTTTAAAAACAATAGCATTCCGTGTTTCCGGCCTTCGATTTCTCGGCAGTCGATAAAGTGAGTG
This sequence comes from Allium cepa, assembly GCA_030765085.1. NCBI lineage: Eukaryota > Viridiplantae > Streptophyta > Magnoliopsida > Asparagales > Amaryllidaceae > Allium > Allium cepa. The sequence continues at coordinate 756,269,350 of CM060937.1, read as the reverse complement.
TCGATGTTGAATTTTCGAAAGTCGAAAATTTTCGGGGCGTTACAATCGGCCTGCTCTCATCCACCACCTAGGCCGCCTCCACCACCATCCCCTCTGACCAACACCTCCTCCAGCCCCTTCCCATGCCATATCCGAGCCCTTTGTGATGAAGAACCACCATAGTTTTGAGCAACATCTCATATATATGCAAGCCGTCACCTTATCACCTCCTCCCCTTCATTTTCCATCACCACCACCACCTTTGGCCGCTGACACCACTTTATTCAGACCTTCCCTCATCACCACAAATACTGACCTGAAGCGTAGACCCTCTGGCCAAACCCAGTAGCCCATGGCCGAGCCAAAGATTGAACCACTTTTCCACCTATTTGCCTAGAAACCCTTCACCTACCCTAAGTGTAACTTCCTCCACCTGTTTAGCCTTGTTGCCGCACCTTTTCCGTACCCATACATGATCCAAACCATTCTCAAACCTGACCTTATTGATCCCCTAGGCCATGCAAACAAGCATAGAAAGCAAGTGCAAAGTCTTTGGTTTTGTTTTATACATCCATTTCTAACATTGTTTAAGTATATCTTGTTTTTGAAACTTATGTTTCATATAATTGTTTGTCTCATGTATCCAAGGAGATTTATCTTTGGCTCTCTCAAACTCGAATCATTGTCGTTCCATATTGCTTTTGAAGATCTTAGTTTGTGCTTTTGATCGTTGTCTCCAGCTTATACAAGTGAGTAAAGCTCACACGACATTTATACTTATGCAGTTGTGAAACAACAACAATTGAATGTGTAGAAAAATCATATGACGTATAACTGCCTGTGATAAATTATATATGATGTTAAACCCGTTAAATTTCATGTCATATCATCTGTTATTATATATATGTTGATTACTGTTCATTTATATCTGTTTATCACACTACAAGTTCCCTGTAGATTAGAAATCACTATGGGTTGAAATGATACATACCCGAACGGACTTTAGAACAGGGAAAAATCGTTATGGGCTGAAATGATAGGCCTGAACGGTTTTTATTTATTTTATTTAATTTGGGATTGCGGGTTTGAAATGATAGAACCCGGATTTTCCTTTTTTAAACTGCGGATTGAAATGATACATATCTGTATCGCTTGACCTAGGTTAGAAAAATATATACAGACCCGTGGTATTTTGGATATTTTTAAGTATTTTAAAATATAAATTTATGAAATTCGATTTAAGTAGGTTTTTAAATGTTTAAAATAAAGAAATTATGATTTTTCTATGAGTTAAAAATGTAATTAATGAATGGTTAAATTGGATTATTGAATATAACTTAAGTTTGGAAATTTGGAATTTTGGTTAAAACGATATTTAAGTTATATGAATAAAATGGAAATTTAATTTTATTGGAAATTGCTAAATATGATAATTTGATTAAATTTGAATTTAAGTGATTTATTAAAGTATTATTGATTTTCTATGAATTAAGTGGTTAAATAAATGAATGCTTAAAAGGTGAAATTTGAAAATACAACTTGATTTGGAAATGTGGAATTTGGTTTTGTTTAAAGTTTTAAGTTAATTAAATAAATTGGGAATTCAGTTTAATTTGTGAAATGATAATTTGAAAATGTAAATGTTAATAAAGTGTTAAATGTAAAAATAGGAAGTTTACACTTTAATTTATTAAGTGGATTTGTGAAATTTGATTTAATTATAAAATGTTGCCTTATAAAAATCATTAATTAAAATAGTATTTAATGAACATCTTTGAATGTTAAAATATGTTTTTTTTTTAAATGTTTAAATGGTTTAAATTGAAATGTTTTCAAGTATAACTTTCAGCACTTTTTCTGAATGCTGTAAAAGGTTGAAATTTTCAATGTTTATGGTTTTAACTTAGTAAATGAACTCATAATGGTTTAAAACTTTGGAAATTGAATACTTTATTCGAAAGTATATAAACTTAAATTTTAAATGGTTTAAATGAATTATTTTTATTAAAATATAAGCTATATAGAAGGTGATTAGGAATGATAATAAATGAATGATAGCTTTGAATTTAAAAGGTATTTAAAGTTGAATATTTGGATTTGAACTTATATGATGTTTTGAAATGAAGCTTTGGAAAGATATGATATTTTGATATATATTAAATGTTTTGAAATAAAGCTTTGGAAAGACATGATATTTTGATATATATTAAATGTTTTGAAATGAAGCTTTAGAAAGATATGATGATTTAAAAATGAAGTTTTGAAAGATATGATATTGTGATAATAAAATGATTTGAAAGGAAGTTTTGAAAGGATATGATATTTTTATATATTAAAATAATTTGAAAGGAGTTTTGAAAGGATATGATAAATTTAATATATTGAAATGGTTAGAAATGACTTGATATTTATTTTGATAAATATTTGAATTTGAAAGATATGGTATGTTATATATTGAAATGGTTTTGGAAATGATTTAATCTTTATTTTGATAAAGATTTGGATTGAAAGGGATATTTTATTTTGAAGTATAAAATATTGTTTTAAAAGTTATAACCACGGGTTATAATAACGATTGGTTGTTAAAAAGACCAGGATCGGATTGTCTTATAGCCGGCCAATACCGAAAACCACTTTAACAACTGTGTATGCGGTGGAGATTCCAGAATGAAATAGGATGGTGGCGACGTTCTCGAGGTATATTACGTGGACCCAACTCCCGTGAGTTGGCATATATGACTAAAACAGGAGCTATACCGGGCTACACAAAGGGTCACACCCTTTCATCGATCATGCTCCATCGGAAACCATTCTATTACTTTTGTGATTCGATATGGTGGCGCCACTTTGATTCGGGGGTATGTGTCAAGGTGGGCGGAAGCTGCTGGCTTGCCGTCACCACCGGTTCGGGAGTGCAAACGGTGTATCCACCCTGGCATTGCCTCGCGTGCCTTGTCATATCCTTATATCGAGCCCACTACGATTTTGGTTTTAAAGATCCGACCGTGTTAAGGTTCACCATCCCCTTAACGCTATTTTCTATATGATTATACTTTACTGATTAGACACTACTTATATAGCGTATATTACTATATAATAAATAGTTTAACGGATCCTTAGAGGATGGGCGGTCCCAAGCATCTTCTAAATTACTTGTACCTTTGCTACAGTTCACTTGAGTTGGTTTACAATGTATAAGTATGTATGTCCTGTCTCGAGTGTTTGTATTTTTATTTACGCTCGAGTCAGCCTAAGTTATTCACAGATTTTGATTTCCACTTTCTGGAGATTGGAATCACTGGAGATTATCTACTTGTCAAGTTTTATCTTTTGCAGTCTGTTGTTCCTTTCAGCTCTTGTATTAGTAGACTTCTATGTAGTGATACTTCCTTTGTACTTTATTTTTTCTATTGTATTTTATGTAACTCTGATATTTTTATATAGTAGCTTCATGAACTACTATCTCTTTTACTTCCGCTGCATTATTAGTTACTCTGTATCTGTGAATCTGTGATTTTATTTACTGTATATTCTGAGATTTGCCAAATTTTTATTTACAACGCGGTATTTTGAGCAATTCAATTCGGCATGAGTGTCTACCTATACCCTTATAATGGATGCGAATGGTTGAAAATATCGGAGTGTTACATTTGGTATCAGAGCTCTGGTTTTAGGCAAAACTTAGTATATAGAGTAGATTTAATTTCAGAATCACTTTCGTTCGAGCATGAATTTCCTTCTTCTTCAATACGGTTTCCTTTGAATTTTGGAACGTTCCCTGCGGTTCCATAATCCATTCGTGTCCTTTACTATTCGTCTTCTTTTGATTCTGAAGTATCCCGTAACTCCGCTTCGAATGATCTTTTTAGTGAGTCGGCGGTCACGCCAATTTCAAATTGAATTGAAAAGGGGAAAACTCCTTTACAATTAGCATCGAATCACCAGATATTTATATCTATCCTTGGTTTAGATGCTATTATCTTTTGTTATCCCAAACTCTAACTCTTGAGATCGAATGTAGATTTAACCCAGAAAATCCACATCAATCTTATTCTTTAAGTCACGGTTGAACCGGTCAAGGTTGCCCGCGATATATATAAGCTTATCCATCTTCCTATTCTATTATTTAATCATGTCATCCTTGTTTCCAACTAATTTTAAAATCAGAATTTCCTTCGATTTGAGTTAATCATATTTGAATCTCTATCCTTCTTTGAAATCTATTCATGTATAGTGTATTTGTAAACTAATATTTAAAATTAAAATGTTTTATATATTGTGTTGTTTGGGTTGTTGATGTTGATTAGGGTTTCCGATCGATTCGTCTGATCAACGCTATCGATAAGATTTCCAAAATACTTTGACAGAACAAACTGACACAATATTATTTTAAAATTTGGTTAATGATATAAATTTTGATATATAAGTTTATGGAACTTAATAAATTGATTTAAGTTGATAATTTGAAATGATAATACTTGATTTATCATTTATTGTTCTATAAATGAATTTATAAATAGTTGTTTATAAATTTATTTGGGAACTGAAATGAATTTAAAACAAGAATTTGAGAATTTTAAAAAAATTAGTGCTCCTCTCTTTGTCGCTGGAAAATAACTTAGGTGGTGACCGCGACATCATCGACGTTCATTTTCGAGTTTCGAAGTTAAGAGATTGTTTTGTAGTCTTGCTACAGCTTTGTTTTGGGGAATTTAATAGACTTGAATTTCTAAAATATGACTTGATTTTAATATATATATATATATATATATATATATATATATATATGATTGGAATTTGATTTGATATATTATGTGTATATTATTACTTATCTCTAAATGGTTTGAATGGAATCGGAAATTTAATTCTTAAATTTTATTTTTAAAGAATAATTTCAATTATAAAAAGAAAATAAAAAAATTTGAATAAATGATTTAAGCTTGAAATGATTGAATTGGAAAGTTTTATTTGTATAATACTCAATTGCATTCCAATATAACTTACCTTAATTTTAGAAGTTAACAATGTAATTAGATAATATACAGTATAAATAGATCTTGTAAATAAAATTTGAGTGGTTATAATAAATGTTATACACTTAAATTTTAATTATAAAATGATTAACAGAGGTAAATATAATAAAGGGTAATTGGATAACTTACAATAAAATAATGTTAAAAGAACTAAGAATAAATCAAAGCTGTTATAATAAGTGTAAGTATATTTAACATAAGTGATACATATATTGAGAGGAATAAATTTAATTTTAATTAGGAATAAAGAAGAATAAAATTTATTAAGTACATTGTGAGTGTAATAAATGATTATTTTTCAAACCCATGATTTTAAAAAACTTGTTAATTCAAGATGATTGGATAATAAGATAATGAAATTTGGGATAGTTAAGATTTATTTAACTTGTGTAAAGATTTACTCCCTATGTAAGTTGAAATTTCCATGCTTTCAAATTTATTTACTTATTTTGTTTTTCAAACTATCTTTTTGTTGTCCTTATTATCCTTATCTTCCTACAGACTGGTATAGGCATCTTTCTATAATCTTTCTGTTTAGAAATCTTTCTATAATCTTTGATAATATGCACCTTGTTAAACTTACCTATAACAATAGTTATCAGGTATAATTTCAATCTCCTTGTCATCTTATCTTAATCCTATTTCACTCTATCTTTGTCTGTGCTTTCCCGTACCTCATTCCTTTTCGAGGACGAAAAATTTTGAGTGGGAGAGAGTGCAACAACACTAGATTTTTGTCTATATATATTTTAAATTTGACTTTATTTTTATTTTAATTATTTTAAATTTATTTTTATTTCAAATGTTTCATTTTAAAGATAAATGCTGACTATTAAGTGATCTATAGTTCAAAATGGTATAAATTGGACATTTTACTAAAAAAGTGAATTTCTACTCAAACTGTTTAAACTTTGACCTTTAAAATTAAAATTAAAATAATTTTAAATCTTAAATTTTATCTTTTATTATGAAAATATGTGTAATAACTTGAACACTGCTTTTCGTTTCGTTGAAAACGGAGTTAAACTGTGAAACTTATGTATATTTCAATATTGAGTGCAATTTGTTTATTCTGCAATTTTGTTATTTTTAAATTGTATAAATCATATTTTATTGTCATATTTCATTTTAATCTGGGTCAATGTGTTATTGTATGTATATTTTTGTATTATAATAATTTTAAAATGAAGTAAACAATTTTCCAAAGTCAATGGTGATTTATTTGTAATTTCTGGACACCGTTTTGGATTTTTAAGCAATTTCTTTAAATCTTTTTCTAATTTCTTTAAATTTAATTTTTTTTATGTGTTCATATTTTATTTTAATTACATTTTTTCTTTTAAATATTTTTAAAGTGATGTTTGAATTTTTCCAAAGCTTATTGAAATTTATTTCACTTTATTAAGCCTAGTTTCTATTTTTCTTTTCCATTTTCTTTATTTAAATTATATTTAAATTAAAATTTATATATTTATTTGTGAATAAATTTTTATTTTTATTTTATTATCTTTTTTATAAATATTTTTACAAGTCCATATAAATTTTCCAAAGTTCATTCTGTTTATTTTCCATTTTTGTAGACTGGGTTGCAATTCTGTGCTATTTTCTTATTTTTAACCTTATATAATTAATAAATATTTATATATATTTTATATTATGTTATATTTTCGAATTTGTGACTGAAATCATTATTATTTTCAGTAATATAAACTTATATAAGTAAATTAAGGAAATACCAAAGGTTTTAAAAGCTTTTGAAACGTAAGTCGTTTCACCTCCTAAGTCGTTTCTTTTACCGTTTCCTCATTTACTCTTTGGCAGTTTTATTTATTTATTAGCTGACTTCCTCACTTCATTTTTCACGTGAATTCTCACCTCCAACCTGAAAAAAAATGTCGGCCTCTACCTTGTGCAAAAATTTGGTAAAAATTCCTTTTCTTTTTCATGTTTCTTTGTTTTCTTCTTTGTTTTACATGGATTTGCCTTGCCTTCACCCCCTTCTTTGGATCGGCCTGCTCTTATCCACCACCATCCCCTCTGACCAACACCTCCTCCAGCCCTTTCCCATGCCATAGCCGAGCCCTTTGTGATGAAGAAACACCATAGTTTTGAGCAACATCTCATATACATGCAAGCCATCACCTTATCACCTCCTCCCTACATTTTCCATCACCACCACCACCTTTGGCCGCCACCACCACTTTATTTAGACCTTCCCTCATCACCCCAGATATTGACCTGAAGTGTAGACCATCTGGCCAAACCCAATAGCCCATGGCCGAGCCAAAGATTGAACCACTTTTCCACCTATTTGCCTAGAAACCCTTCACCTACCCTAAGTGTAACTTCTTCCACTTGTTTAGCCTTGTAGCCGCACCTTTTCCGTACCCATACCTGATCCAAACCATGCTCAAACCTGACCTTATTGATCCCCTAGGCCATGCAAACAAGCATAGAAAGCAAGTGCAAAGTCTTTGGTTTTGTTTTATACATCTATTTCTGACATTGTTTAAGTATATCTTGTTTTTCAAACTTATGTTTCATATATTTGTTTGTCTCATGTATCGAAGGAGATTTATCTTTGGCTCTCTCAAATTCGAATAATTGTCATGCTATAGTGCTTTTGAAGATCTCAGTTTTTGCTTTTGATCGTTGTCTCCAGCTTATACAAGTGAGTAAAGCTCATACGACATTTATACTTATGCAGTTGTGAAACAACAACAATTGAATGTGTAGAAAAATCATATGACGTATAACTGCCTGTGATAAATTATATATGATGTTAAACCTGTTAAATTTCATGTCATATTATCTGTTATTATATATATGTTGATTACTGTTCATTTATATCTGTTTATCACACTACAAGTTCCCTGTAGATTAGAAATCACTATGGGTTGAAATGATACACACCCGAACGGACTTTAGAATAGGAAAAATCGTTATGGGCTGAAATGATAGGCCTGAACGGTTTTTATTTATTTTATTTAACTTGGGGTTGCGGGTTTGAAATGATAGAACCCAGATTTTTCTTTTGAAACTGCGGATTGAAATGATACATATCCGTATCACTTGACCTAGGTTAGAAAACTATATACAGACCCGTGGCTATTTTATAAAGTATTTTGGATATTTTTTAGTATTTTAAAATATAAATTTATGAAATTTGATTTAAGTAGGTTTTTAAATGTTTAAAATAAAGAAATTATGATTTTTCTATGAGTTAAAAATGTAATTAATGAATGGTTAAATTTTATTATTGAATATAACTTAAGTTTGGAAATTTGGAATTTTGGTTAAAAACGATATTTAAGTTATATGAATAAAATGGAAATTTAATTTTATTGGAAATTGGTAAATATGATAATTTGATTAAATTTGAATTTAAGTGGTTTATTAAAGTATTATTGATTTTCTATGAATTAAGTGGTTAAATGAATGAATGCTTAAAAAGTGAAATTTGAAAATACAACTTAATTTGGAAATGTGGAATTTGGTTTTGTTTAAAGTTTTAAGTTAATTAAATAAATTGGTAATTTAGTTTAATTTGTGAAATGATAATTTGAAAATGTAAATGTTAATAAAGTGTTAAATGTAAAAACAGGAAGTTTACACTTGAATTTATTAAGTGGATTTGTGAAATTTGATTTAATTATAAAATGTTGCTTTATAAAAATCATTAATTAAAAGAGTATTTGATGAACATTTTTGAATGTTAAAATATGATTTTTTTTAAATGTTTAAATGGTTTAAATTGAAATGTTTTCAAGTATAACTTTCAGCACTTTTTTCTGAATGCTGTAAAAGGTTGAAATTTTCAATGTTTATGGTTTTAACTTAGTAAATGAACTCATAATGGTTTAAAACTTTGGAAATTGAATATTTGATTTGAAAGTATATAAACTTAAATTTTAAATGGTTTAAATGAATTATTTTGATTAAAATATAAGCGATATAGAACATAATTTGGAATGATAATAAATGAATGATAGCTTTGAAATTAAAAGGTATTTAAAGTTTAATATTTGGATTTGAACTTATATGATGTTTTGAAATGAAGCTTTGGAAAGATACGATATTTTGATATATATTAAATGTTTTGAAATGAAGCTTTAGAAAGATATGATGATTTAAAAATGAAGTTTTGAAAGATATGATATTGTGATAATAAAATGATTTGAAAGGAAGTTTTGAAAGGATATGATATTTTAATATATTAAAATGATTTGAAAGGAGTTTTGAAAGGATATGATAAATTTAATACATTGAAATGGTTAGAAATGACTTGATATTTGTTTTGATAAATATTTGAATTTGAAAGATATGGTATGTTGATATATTGAAATGGTTTTGGAAATGATTTAATCTCTATTTTGATAAAGATTTGGATTGAAAGGGATATTTTATTTTGAAGTATAAAACATTGTTTTAAAAGTTATAACCACGGGTTATAATAACGAATGGTTGTTAAAAAGACCGGGATCAGATATTGTCTTATAGCCGGCCAATACCGAAAACCACTTTAACAACTGTGTACGCAGTGGAGATTCCAGAATGAAGTAGGATGGTGGCGGAGTTCTCGAGGTATATTACGTGGACCCAACTCCTGTGAGTTGGCATATATGACTAAAACAGGAGCCATACCGGGCTACACAAAGGGTCGCACCCTTTCATCGAGCATGCTCCATCGGAAACCATTCTATTACTTTTGTGATTCGATATGGTGGCGCCACTTTGATTCGGGGGTATGTCTCGAGGTGGGCGGAAGCTGCTGGCTTGCCGTCACCACCGGTCCGGGAGCGCAAACGGTGTATCCAACCTGGCATTGCCTCGCGTGCCTTGTCATATTCTTATATCGAGCCCACTACGATTTTGGTTTTAAAGATCCGACCGCGTTAAGGCTCACCATCCCCTTAACGCTATTTTCTATATGACTATACTTTACTGATTAGACACTACTTATATAGCGTATATTACTATATAATAAATAGTTTAACGGATCCTTAGAGGATGGGATGTGCCAAGCATCTTCTAAGTTACTTGTACCTTTGCTACAGTTTACTTGAGTTGGTTTACATTGTATAAGTATGTATGTCCTGACTCGAGTGCTTGTATTTTTATTTACGCTCGGGTCAGCCTGAGTTATTCACAGATTTGGATTTCCACTTTCTGAAGATTGGAATCGCTGGAGATTATCTACTTGTCAAGTTTGATCTTTTGCGGTCTGTTGTTCCTTTCAGCTCTTGTATTAGTAGACTTCTATGTAGTGAGACTTCCTTTGTACTTTATTTCTTCTGTTGTATTTTATGTAACTCTGATATTTTTATATAGTAGCTTCATGAACTACTATCTCTTTTACTTCCGCTGCATTATTACTTACTCCGTGTCTGTGAATCTGTGATTTTATTTACTGTATATTCTGAGATTTGCCAAATTTTTATTTACAACGCGGTATTTTGAGCAATTCAATTCCGGCATGAGTGTCTACCTATACACCTATAATGGATGCGAATGGTTGAAAATATCGGGGTGTTACACTTAAACACTTTTATTTGAGTCAAAACGAATGTTGCGAAAAACATCGTTACGACAACTCAAAATCATTAGTATAGGGATTCAAAATTAAGATAGAAATATAAATCCCCATACTACATAAAAATTTCCTTTCGGAAATCATTTACTACAACAGCAATGTTATAGTCCACCATTTCCTTCTATTTCTCGAAAACGTCTATTTCAACAATGAATGTTTAAATCTATGGTTTCGATACTTAATACATTTTAAAACATCTTTAAATCGTTTTAATTCTATTTAAAATATTACTTTCCCAAAACATTTCTTTAATATATATATAATTCACAGTCCAAAGTCGTGAATATATTTCGTTAACCAAGTTCAGCATTTCTACACATTTTATTTAATGGATTATCCACTGTCCAAAATCGTGGATAAAATTCCCAACCAAACTTTTTATTATTACACAATTCGCTATCCAAAATCGCGAATGTATCTCCTTTAATAAATTTCTATATTCAATTTATCAAATTCAATTGATTTGGATTTATAAAACAATGTTTATAAATTCACATTCATATTTTACAACAATTTCAACTTATAAAATCACTTAATTAACAAATTCTATTTATAGCCCGTTTAAATGCCAAAATCCGATTTATAAGTAAATTACTTATAAATCTTTTTATTTTACAAAATCTATTCATTTTATAACTTCACAATTTATAAAACTATAAATTTCATTCACTTATGAAACCCATTTTATTTCATTTTAATATTTATAAAACTCGTTTTAAAATTCCAATATTTTTAATTTATAAAATATCTATTTTATAAATCTTTTATATAAATCATTTATAATAATTCAAAAATCCCAATTTAAGCCATTTTATAAATTAATCAACTACTTATTTCAAAAATCACTTTTCGGTTATAATTCACAAAAATCATATAACGTTTATTTATTTAAAATGAATCAATTCCAAAATTAAATTTTATTATGAATTCTCAACTTAAATTTTCAGAAATCCAAGAATATTTATTTTTGACATCTAACGATACCAAAAATATATTCGGCTAAATTTTAGCCTTTAACGATTTCAATCACAAAGATAATCACGCAGATTTTAAATAGATCAACACACAACATTGAAACAAATTCAATCATTTGAGGAATCCAGTTGGATCCCTCCAACCTGTTTCCCTGCATCCACAGATGTTAGTACAATACCAATTCCGCTTCAAGATGGAATATAGAGGATATGAGATTTATAAAATATTATCCGCTATTATGCGGCGCAATAGGGTCTCATCCGCCATATAATGCGGGAAAATCAACTCCAAGTACATATATAATACCAATTCCACTTCAAGGTGAAATATCGCGGTATATGTGTTTAATAAATAACCTCCGCTTAATATGCGGCGTATAGTGTCTATTTCAAAACAATAGATAGCAATTTATCATCCAAACATACAATCAAGCAATTTCAAATTTACTATTTAAAATTTAAATCGAAACTAATTCGATTGAGTGAGAAGTTCTCACCTTGAGTTTCCGATAATAGTTGTAGCGTTTTATTTGGAATAAAATTAAACACACGTTTAATTTTACCCAAAATTCACACTAACTCCAAACGACTCCAATCCATCTCCATTGCGTAGTGTCGTTTCTGCGATTATGGCGCTTTCTGTTTCGTATAATTTCGACAATGTATGGATTAGTTATGACTTTTACAAGTTCCTATTACAAATTTAAAACAAACTTTTTTTTTCATTTAATAAGAAGTAGATCACGGCCGCACATGCCTGCAGTAAATTGTGGCCGCGTTTTTTTGCTTCCTCTTCATCACGCGTTTCATCTCCAGGTTATTTCGCATGCAAGTCAACCCATTGTCGTCCACTTAGGGTTTGTCACCGCACCTTCCACGGCCTCCTAGAGCTCGATTAAGGCACAACACTCGAACGAGGCCACTCCCACACACCTTCGCCAGAAACAACGCCAAACTCGGTTGCAAGATGGCCGAGAAAAACGAAGTTGAACGCGCGTCCTTTGCACACAAATTGCCGACGATCCACACATCTAAAAACGATCACCACCGTTGATCTTATAGATCTCGTTACGATCTTCAATGTTGTAGTTGATAAATTCTTGTGAAAGTTGATAGATTGGAAGATAATAAGGGAGGAAGCATCGGACATTTCTGGCCTTAGAAACAAAAATGGCGGCCGAAACCCTAGCCTGGTTTTTGTTTGCAAATGGTGAAAGTAGAGGTCCACTTATAGAAAAAATGGCGAAACACTATTCACTCCAAATTTTCGAACTCCAAACGAAGCATGCCGGCTGACGTCTCTAGGGTTTAACACGTGTTTCGGACACAATGGAACATGTTTCGGAGGCTAATTCGATCATATGTGCGAGTTACGAAAATAAACGATCAAATTTAAATTAAGCCGATTAAGCTAATTTCTGTGCGTCTTAGCTTGTCCCGGACAAACGGTAAATCCGATTGACACGAAATTTGAAACCTTACAATAATATAACATTATGGATCCGATGAAATTTGTTTCGTCGAAATCAGAGATTGTTTGAAAAATGACTATTTTTAGTCGTCAAATAAATATTAAAATATTCAATTTTCACAAATTAACTTTTAATTCAATTTTATAAGTTCTATAACATCACTATAATTCCAATATGATTAAATAAAATTTTACAAATCAATTTTAATCATATTAAACCCAATTTTCAATTATTTCTGTAATTTCACCTATTAAATTATCGATTTAATTATCCAATTAAATCTAGATATTCAAAATAAATTTTATTCGACTGTTTAATTTCACTTGTTAATATTTAAAATCAATTAAATATATGAATTTTAATTAACAGAAATTCTGGGTCGTTACAATACCAATTCCACTTCGAGGTGGAATATCGCAGTATATGGGTTTACATATAATATCATGCGCTATTATGCGACGCATATAGTATATTTCAATCCAAGTGATAATAATAGTCATCCAAGCACACAATCAAAATTTTTAAATTTAACTATTTAAAATTAAATCGAAAAATTCGATTGAGTGAGAAGTTATCACCTTTGCTTACGCATGCAACCCATTTCCATTCTAGTTTGTTTTTCACGATTTATAGACCTTGCATAAACAATTATATGATTTTATTAATATTCGAATAAATCGAACAATTAAATCCCTACTGGATAAATTTAATTAACCAATGATTTTATTTTAAATAAATACTTTTAAATTTCAAACTAATTCCCTTTAATAAATTTATTTAACCAAAAATTTTGATTTTAAACTAGTCTCTTTTTAAAATGAGAACATGCATGAGGATATATATTTATTAAATAAAACTATAACATTTTATATCTTCCTGCTTTAAATTTTCAAACAATTGTTATAACAAGTATATAATATTTTTCCTTTAGTTTCTGGAATTCTTGAAATTTAAATTAAAATATCTATCATTTTAATTAAAACAAAAAATTATACCTTGCTGCTCTGATCGAACCCCATCTCGACGCTTTGGCCTCTACCCACATTCGATCGCGACATCTTGCCTCAATTTATCTCGTAACCCACAAAATTCTAGCCACCGCGACGAGATCGCCGCTTCCTCGAATCAAAGCCACCGGCCTCACGTGCGTGAGCCTCCACGCACGCGCACCTCACTCACGAACACGGCTCCAAGCCTTAGCCCAGATCGAGATTGCGAGTACTCCTCTGCTTCGAACCCTCCTCCACGCGAGCGTGTTTCTACGATGATCAAGACGCCCTTCTCGATTTCACTTATCACCCTCTTTTATTTTTTTTTGATCGAATGAAAAATTTGTTCGTTTAACCTCCTTCCCTTATTTGTTTTAATTTATACAAATTTAAATTTCGTTTTGAAACTGAGGAAGGCAAGAAGAAAACATGAGTTCGGCCATTTCAAATGAGAGAGGAATTTGGGAATAGCTTTGAACGAAAAGGTTCGGTTCATTTTCTTATTATTTTTTTAGAACGGGATATAAAAAAAATTCAACGCATGTTCATTTGACAGAGAAAAGAAGACAAGCGTTTGAATTCTTCTTTTACGTGTCCATTACTACAGAAATGAAATTATATATGTATTTTTTATTTTGAATTCAAATTCAAATTCAAATTTTAATCGTTCTGATAAATGCAACACAAATTCTCGATCTCAAATCGAGGCGTGCCGCCAGACGTTTATAAGGTTATACCCCTATTTTGAACGCACTGGAAAAGGTTTCGAGTCCAAATTCAATCGTATGGAGAAGATAGCGTTTTGGATCCAGCTATTTGTTTTAAATTTCGATATAAATTTCAACGCGTTTACTTATCGTATGATCACACGATAACTCCGAATGTTACAGAAATTGAAATCCGATAATAATACAATATTGCGGATCCAATAGAGCTGGTTTCGTTGAATTCCGAGACCGTGCCTCGGAAGGCTATTTTTAAATATCAATTTAAACGATAGAATTTCAAAACTGAACAAATCATTTTCAAATCAAATTCTAAAGCTTCCATTATCTCCAGTATTATCAATATAAATTTTCTAAGCCTTGAAAATATTTTTAATCAGCTTTAAATTAAAGATTCAAATTTTTACCCAACTTCAATAAATTAAATTCAAAAATTTAATTGCCAACTTCATAGTTATATTTGAAATTCAAGCTAAACCATCATTCAAATACTTAAAATCAATTGAATATTTCAATTTCAATTGTCCGGAATTCAGGGTCGTCGCAGACTTCCCCTCTTAAAAGAATTTCGTCCTGAAATTACATGAATGATCCTTGACCCGTTTATAATTTTCCCAAACCAAATAGTTTTAACCACTTGTCAAAACAAATCTTTTTATTAAAAATTCATTATCACTTCAGCTAACATTTCAAAACCTTCCATAGATTCCAAACAACATTGTTTTCTTCACAATTTAAATTCAAATTCAAATTTTAAATTATCAACTTTTCTCAAAAAAAATTCTAACTTCCTAAATTTTTGAAAATTTCGCCAGCGTCTCTTTTGCGCGGTTAACTCGGTACGACTACGAAATGCCACAGCAGGCCCCCAGATTTCAAAAAGAAAACGAAAAGTCAAGTGGCTAGACAAGAAAATCATCAAATTTCATATAGAAATTTAAATACATACCTTTTTCGAGCAATTTAAATTTATCTTCTAAATCAAAATCCAATTTCCTTTTCATTTAAATCACCTATATATCCAACTAGCAATAATATCCAATTACCATTTCACAAATTTCCACTTTAATCTTTACTCAATCATCAACTTAGAATATTTCCTCAATTCAAAATTTACTTAAGAATTTTGCCTTTTACTTCTTAAGTTCAATAAATATTCTATATATACCATATATTTAATTTCATTTACTTGTATTTCAATTACTTTTAAATCCAATTCACCACTTTGGTTTATAACTATTTATTGAAACTAGATTTTCAATTCTATATGAATTCAATTTACCTTTCATTTATAAATATCGAATTCAATTCATTTCAAACCATATTCAGTTTTTCCATTCCTTTGATTAGTTTCACTTACTAATTTTAATAATTTGTTTTGATTATCACAAACCGAATTCAATTCCAATTCCAGTTCTAATTACTTACAAATTCGAAATGAATTCCAACCTTCAATTTCACTTTCATTTACTTGCAATTGTAAATTTATTTATTCGATCACAAATTTATTTTCCACTTTAATAAATTTTATTCCATAACTATTTTATCAGATTCCAGAGTTTTCCCAACATTTCAAAACCATTTTTTTGAAATCAATTCAAATAATCTTTGAATTTCAAAACCCAAACCCAGTTTGCAAACAACTTCCGTTTAAAATAATTCAATAGCAATTCTTCTCCTGGAAACCAGGAATGAACACCGATGATGTCGTGATTATCATCGGAATTATTTTCCAGCGACCAAAAAGAGTTTAGATCTTTCATCCCTTCAAAACACTTTTCCAAAATCTTTGAAAACTTTTTTCCAACTCCAAGGGAATTTAATCTTTTCCAAATTTCAAAAAATTTCAAATCCTTTCAAAATTTTCAAATATTTCTCTGGAATTCTATTTCAATTTATAAATCACATTTACAATTTATATTTACTCCCTTTTGTATAGGAATTTATATTCTTAGCTTTTAGTTATGATTTCAATTTCTTATTCAATAATCAATAATAATAATTTAATATTATCACTTCCTAACAACCAAGCAACTATATACTACTATAATAATTTACGGAAAATCATTCCTTTTCTATGCAAAATAGTTTGGATAAAATTATTTCATTTACTCGATTTTTAAAACAATACTGTCGGTTTATCTTGTTTAAGAGTTTAGAAACCCCTATCGATACAGTTGGCCAAACTGCACCGACCAGACTCAATAAACAATCAACCGATAAGCCGACACAATATAAAACAATTTTATATCCACTAACAAATACACGTTCATATATATTACTACACTCACACTCATTCTAGAGTACTACCGACTCTATCTCTAATGAGTAACACCCAACAGAGCCAAGGTTGTCGCTTAACCAAATGCTCCGATACCACTTTGTAACGGTCTAGGCTTTTCAACCATCAACAGCGGCCAATCCCAACTTGTAGGCTTTTCAACCATCCCAGCCCCGCTGTGGCATACAATGGTACCCTGCCCTTGCTTTTACGGCCAGCCTTTCGCTGTCACGCCTTACGGCTAACCAACCCCTCGTAGAGGACGTGTAGGGGTAAGAGTCTTCCGTTCGCCACGAAACGCGAAGCGAGAACCCCCTATCACATTGCACTAAGCTAAGCAAGGTCAGTCCTAGGTGGGAGAACTTAAAAACAATTATTTTCATAAAGAAAGAAAAAGAAATCTGCTATGCTTTTGGAAAATGAATCTACCATAAGGCCTCCCGCCACACACACAATGCAAACGCACACTTGGAGGAGATTTCTCCTTATGATAGTCGAAAATGCTTGATACGCAAAAATCCTTTTTAATATTATTATTAGTGCATAGTGTGGAAAACATTTCGAAAAGTATAATATTAATCTTAGCCAGCATACCATATTTCATCGTATGCCTACTATAGCTACCATGTTCAATAGCAGGTTACCGCCATATTCCGTTGTAGGTTATACAACTAAAATAATACATGGCGCGTATTTTTTTGTTTGGATTTCCAACAATGGTCAGGCAAAAGAACTTCCTACACCGAAATGGGTACGCCTCTAGAAGGACGCCCCGAGAACCTAACTGGATCTCTGCTAATAAGGCCGACGTTACCTCACGCTTTAACCAAGATATAACATGGGTAACTAACACACAAGTACGCCATCCCCGGTTGTAACTGACCTTTATCCCGGGATTCACCAATAAATAGCAACAAAGCAATAAATATTGCAACAACCACATAGGTTAAATATCTGGGCTCCATACCATGATACCACCTCTTATCCAGAAGAAAATGGACACACCCTAGGGGCGCGACCCCTAAAAACCTTGCCGCAAGATTCCTGTTTCGACCATTTCCGAGTTGTGAGGCTCGACGAAGTCTCGTCCACAAAGCTACGCTTTTCACAAAGCCATGCTTCGATCAATAAATGATCAGCAGCACTTCGCATGCCACATCACCAAATTGGGAATGTATCACTAGTAACCATCAACTACATAACCTCTGAGCTAGTACGTCTCAGAGATGGGTGTTAAGCTAAGAGAATAAATTCTCCGCCACCAACAGAAATGTATTTGATAGAAACCAGTTTTACATCTCAAAGTGTAACGTCAGACACACATCCATACAAGTTCGTTCCGAGATCGAACGGAACCGAAGGCACTTCAAAGAAGCCCTTGCAAATCCGGATATTCACTAATCACGTTCGGAATCCCCATCACAAAGGGTGATCAAATCTCTATACCGGAGCAACTCGGTGCAGAGACATTCGACATGTAATCCTTTCGTTTTCAAAAATACCCGGTCTTCAATACCATCTTCAAATGTAATCCTATTTCGTTGTATCATTTTTCGGAATGGGTTTTATGACACAAAGTCCTCTCCCGGCTAATCCGAATAACGAGCACTTGTCTTGAAAATAAATTCAAGTGTCATTTCAAAGGCCAACATTGATAGTCGGTTATTTAACTATCAATCAACATTCACAACAATAACTGGATTTCAAATAATTTTTCCCCGGTTATTTATTTTCAAAATATCTTTGCAAGATATACTTTCACACTTCAACCATTTGAAAAACAAATTTCAAATCACTTTTCACTCGCGGAATAAGATTCCCGATATTATTTATTTTCACTAAGTCTGCCGAGTTCAAATACTTTAAAATAATTCGAATTACTTATCTAAAATATACTTGGAAACATTTAGATAAAACTATTTTTAAAACACTTGCTTAAATATTTGTTATGAAAATATTATACTAATATCTTATATAAAAATTCAAGTCCAAACTAATTTTAGAAATAAAATTAGCAGCTAGGATATAACTATTTAAATATCCATTTTCTAAAACAAATATCTATTAAAACTTTAAATAAACACTTCTATAATAAATTAAAATAAATCTTTACTCTAAAGATTTTCAAAATAACTTAAAAAAATAATTTCTCCAAAACATTCTTTTAAAACCAACACTAGAACTTTTAATTTATACTTTAAAAGCTACTTTGAAAACATACTCGACTTTCCAGGGAAAATACGCTTTACATTTCAAAATGGTCCATTTAAACCAATTAATAAACCCTTTTCGATTTACTTTGGATTTACATTCCAAATCCGTAAATTCCTTTCCACACTTTAAAAATAAACCAATGTTTATTTTAAAAAAAAATTCCCTTTCCTTTATAAATTCCCATTGTGAATTTAAATTTTCAAATATCAACTGATATACGATTTTCAAATATTCACTTTCAACACCAAATTAAATTTCAGTTGCTTTCCAAATTTATTTTCAAACACCAAATCAAATTTCAAATCGATTTTCCAAATACATTTTCAAAACACCAAATCAAATTCCAAATTGATTTCCCAAATTTATTTCAAAACACCAAATCAAATTCCATATTGATTTCCTAAATTTATTTCAAACACCCAAATCAATTTCCAAATGGATTTCCCAAAGATTTATTTTCAATCACCAAAATCAATTTTCAAATTTGATTTCTAAATTTATTTCCTTTTAAAATAAATTTCTTTTAAAATAAATTCCTTTATCTCTTCCAATTCATTTAAAATCCGAATTTTATATAAATTCTTCGACTATTAAACAGTATTATTCAAAACCCATTTATTAAAATCTTTTCCCATATTTTGCAATTTATTCAATAAGTTTTCAAAAATAAAACTTTATCTATTTAAATTTCTTCTTTTAAATTCACCCAATTCTTTAAATGAATTTGCTTAAAGCTTCTATTTTAAGTTTCAAAAATTCATTTCATATTTCTGGTATCCTACAATATCAAAAATATATTCGGCTAAACCATAGCCTTCAACGATTTCAATCGCAAATATAATCACATACAGATTATAAATACATCAACACACAATATTGAAACAAATTCAAATATTTGAGGAATCCAGTTGGATCCCTCCTACCTACTTCCCTGCATCCACAGACGTTAGCACAACAATCAAATACCCATTCCACTTTGAGGTGGAATATCGCGGTATATAGGATTTATAAAATATCATCCGCTATTATGTGGCGCATAGGGTCTCATCCGCTATATAATGCAGGAAATCAACAACTCCAAATACATATATAATACCAATTCTACTTCGAGGGGGAATATCGCGATATTTAGGTTTACATATAATATCATCTGCTATTATGCGGCGCATAAGGTCTATTTCAATCCAATTGATAATAATAATCATCCAAGCACACAATCAATTTTTTTAAATTTAACTATTTAAAATTAAATCGAAAAATTTAATTGAGTGAGAAGTTCTCACCTTTGCTTACGCATGCAA
This sequence comes from Allium cepa, assembly GCA_030765085.1. Classification (NCBI taxonomy): domain Eukaryota; kingdom Viridiplantae; phylum Streptophyta; class Magnoliopsida; order Asparagales; family Amaryllidaceae; genus Allium; species Allium cepa. The sequence continues at coordinate 756,248,789 of CM060937.1, read as the reverse complement.
CCCATTTCCATTCTAGTTTGTTTTTCACGATTTATAAACCTTGCATAAACAATTATATGATTTTATTAATATTCGAATAAATCGAACAATTAAATTCCTATTGGATAAATTTAATTAACCAATGATTTTATTTTAAATAAATACTTTTAAATTTCAAAATAATTCCCTTTAATAAATTTATTTAACTTACAATTTTGATTTTAAACTAATCCCTTTTTAAAATGAGAATGTGCATGAGGATATATATTTATTAAATAAAACTAGAATATTTTATATCTTCCTGCTTTAAATTTTTAAGCAATTGTTATAACAAGTATACAATATTTTTCCTTTAGTTTCTGGAACTCTTGAAATTTAAATTAAAATATCTATCATTTTAATTAAAAAAAAATTATACCTTGCTGCTCTAATCGAACCCCACCTCGACGCTTCAGCCTCTACCCACATTCGATCGTGACATTTTGCCTCAATTTATCTCAAAACCCCCAAAATTCTAGCCACCGCGACAAGATCGTCGCTTCCTCGAATCAAAGCCACCGGCCTCGCATGCAAGAGCCTCCACTCACGCGCGCCTCACTCACGAACACGTCCACAAGACTTAGCCCAGATTGAGATCGCGAGTACTCCTCTGCTTTGAACCCTCCTCCACGCGAGTGTGGTTCTACGATGATCGAGACGCCCTTCTCGATTTCTCTTATCACCCTCTTCTAATTTTTTTAATCGAACGAACAATTTGTTCGTTTAACATCCCTCCCCTATTTACTTTAATTTATACAAATTTAAATTTCGTTTTGAAACTGAGGAAGGGGAGAAGAAAACGTGAGTTCCGCCATTTCAAATGAGAGAGAAATTTGGGAATAGCTTTGAACGGAAATTTTCCGTTCATTTTCTTATTATTTTTTTAGAACGAGATATAAAAAAATTTCAACGCGTGTTCATTTGACAGAGAAAAGAAGACAGGTGTTTGAATTCTTCTTTTACGTGTACATTGCTACAGAAATGAAATTATATACATATTTTTTATTTTGAATTCAAATTCAAATTTAAATCGTTCTGATAAATGCAACTCAAATTCTCGACCTCAAATCGAGGCGTGCCGCCAGACGTTTATAAGGTTATGCCCCTATTTCGAACGCACTGGAAAAGGTTTCTAGTCCAAATTCAATCGTATGGAGAAGATAGCGTTTTGGATCCAGCTATTTGTTTTAAATTTCGATATAAATTTCAACGCGTTTACTTATCGTATGATCACACGATAACTCCGAATGTTACAGAAATTGAAATCCGATAATAATACAATATTGCGGATCCAATAGAGCTGGTTTCGTTGAATTCCGAGAGCGTGCCTCGGAAGGCTATTTTTAAATATCAATTTAAACGATATAATTTCAAAACTAAACAAATCATTTTCAAATCAAATTCTAAAGCTTCCATTGTCTCCAGTATTATCAATATAAATTTTCTAAGCCTTGAAAATATTTTTAATCAGCTTTAAATTGAAGATTCAAATTTTTTCTCAACTTCGATAAATTAAATTCAAAAATTTAATTGTCAATTTCATAGTTATATTCGAAATTCAAGCTACACCATCATTCAAATATTTAAAATCAATTGAATATTTCAATTTCAATTGTCCAGAATTCAGGGTCGTCACAGTGATAAATTGGAATTCCAAAGTATTCTTTAAATACAAATAATACCATTTAATTATAGGTAGCATAAACTTTGAAGTCGATCAGATAAGTAAGATTTTGATACTTCGCATTGTTTCAAACTTAACTAAAAACTAGGGTTAAGAAATAAATGCTCACCTGTTCCGCCAAGTTTAGGGCAATCAAATGCGAAATCGATGTGTATAAAAGCGCCAGCGACAAAGATGCTTAATCAAAATCAATGCGGGGGATGAAGGAAGATACGATCTGGTGCTAGACGAATTGAAATCGAATTGGATGGGAGGGAAAATGAAAATTGATGGAGAGGGAAATGAATTATTAAGAGACGAAGGAAATAGATTTTTTTTCATAAGTAAATATGAGTTTGCGGCAAACCAAAATAAACCTATCAGACTAGTTTTTTCAGCGTTTATCACTAGATATAACTCTCTAAAAAATATGTACTACATCCTTCAACGGTTGAACGCTGATAGCAAATGCAGTGAAAATAAACTTTTGTTGTAGTGAAAGGAAATGTAATTTATGAGTACAATATTTAATCTGAGTGTCATACAAGCTTTAGAGTTATACTTAATCTAAGAGTTATTGTTGAAAATAGAAATGTTTGCACAAAAAATGGGCAAACACCTCCAAGTCGTATGATTTAGTTGATTATATGTTGTTCTTAGTGATTTGGGCGATTTATGCAAATATATAAAATAGATGGACTAAAGTGTAAAAGACACACACATCTCTAGTGGTTCGGCCAGAATGTGCCTACGTCCACTTTATATGTTATTCTCCTTTTCTGTTCAGGTTACAAGTACAAAGCTTTGATTACAAGTGTATGAAAATTGTTTGAAAGTTCTATCCGTGCTTGAGCTCTCAAACTTGTCTGCCATTGTTGTACCTCTGCCCCTCTATTTATAGAGTGAGGCTGGGGGTAGGGGTTTGGGATGTATATAGCTGCTGGTGGGCCTGGGCTGATGCAATCTGGCCTGGCAATGTTGGTTCGGCAACACCTTGGTTTGGTAGTAGATGGTTGGAGTTGAGACCTTGGTCCGGTAGCACTGGTCCGGTAGTATCTGGGAGATGGGTTGGTTCGGTGGCAGGTAGAGTGGCTTTGGTTCGGTGGTATATGGGAAGTGGTTGGTTCGGTGGGACTTGGTCCGGTAGGTTTTGGTTCGGTGGAGAGTGGTGAGGCAGGGCTTTGTTAGTGGGGGAATGATCCGGTCCGGTAGAGGGTTGGTGTTGGTACGGCTAGGCGTTGGGAGTGGGTTGGTTCGGCTCTGCCTTGGTTTGGTGGTGAGAATACGCCCAACATTTGCCCCCCAAAGTGGGGCATATGCCTGCATATGTCGTGCATTGTTTTCTCCCCATTCGGCCTAAGTGCCGAACCATGTGGTCCGGTCATTCTATGCTTGCCTACAAGTAGGGGCTTCATGCTTTCGTTATTCCTTACTACCTGAAATAGCCGAACCAAATTCTTGCCTGCCGAATCGGTCATATCACCAAACCATCTTTGATTGCCGAACCAGGTGAGTTTCCCTTCTGCCAAATACACTTTATGTTTGAACTACCGAATGAACATAGTGCGAGTGCCGAATGAGCTCTAAGGCTCGGAGTTACCGAATGACATTCAAGGAGAATTTGTGCCGGATGAACTCTAAGGTTTGAATCACCGGGTGACACTTATGGAGTATGAGTGCCGAATGGACTTTATGTTGGGAATACCGAACGAGATCAAGGAGTTTGAATGCCGAATGAACTTTGAGCCTTTTATGTTTTGAATTGCTAATGAAATTCCAGACTGTACGCACTTGCTTGTTTATATCCCTTCATTCCTCGTTCTAACAATATGTTTTCTCGTGTTGCAGATAAATGTCTCGCAAAGTGGAAACTCGATCAGATAAGAAGAAATCCACAGACAGAGAAGAGTCCTCCACAGTGCCACCAGCTCAGTTAGGATCGAGACGTCATGGACCTCCCCCGAGATCACTAGTAGATGGGTACGACCCTCAGGAGCTCCTGAACTCGCCACCTGACTGCTTTCCTAGCTCCCTTAAAGAGTAGCAGCTTGATGTTATATCTCGTTCTTTCGAGATTGATAGAGCACACATGGTGCTGCCAGGGAATGGAGTTATGCCGTATGAACCCCCTGAAGGATATTTCTCTTATAGTAGGTACCATTGCATGTGCGGGGTCATTCCCCCGATCAATGCTTGGATAGTCAGCTTCATTACCTATTTGAAGGTGGCCCCTTTCCAGCTTCAGCCCAATTCTTATGCTATCTTGGTGAGTCTATTCATCATTTTCCAGAGAAAATACGGGCGTCCCCCTTCCAACCGGAAGATCTGGTATTTGTACAACTTAAGGGGTTATAAGAAGGGGTCTCCATACATCAGCTTGGAATCGGCCGTGTCCTTCAAGCCGGTCCTGGACTTATATTCAAAGTTCAACATGTTCAAGAAAGAATGGTTTTTCGTCAAGGATGACTCTGTTTCTATCCTCGCTTCACCTCCGGCTGTAAGTTGAAGCTTATATATAATTTCCGTCTAACTGCAATGCTTTTCCTTATGTGTTTTTATTTCTTGCTAGTGACAGGTGGCTTTGCGGTCGTGGAGAACGATCGCCTGGTTCAGATGGCTGCGGAGATAGAAGCCATTTTGGGAAGGGAGAGGTCAACTTCTTACCTGATCAAGAATGCTACTCTTCTGCAGCACAACTTGATTCTACCGCGTCGGTCTGTGGTCAAGCAGAGAGACACAGCTGAGGAGAGGGCTGTCAAAGCTAAAGGAGGGGCCACGACGAAGAGCAGCAAGATGAGACCCTTCTCAATACCTCCAGTCACCGGGGGGAAGAAGCTCAAGAAATCCAATGGACCCTCCTCTAGCACATGTCCAGATGTTCCGGAGGAGGAAAATGTAGAGGAGGAAAAAGGCGAGGAGGAGAGTGGAGGTGATGGAGAAGGTGATGGTGGTGATGGCGGCGAAGGACAGAGCTGTGATGGCGCCGGGGCTTTGTCTTCTGGGCAAGCAGGAGAGATCGAAGAGTGGACTGATGATGCTTTCCGCCAGGCTTTTGAGGGGTTGGAGGAAGGATCGGCCTTGGTGGAGAAGCCAAAGGAAACTGATAGGGCTGGTGCCGGTTCACCTTCCAAGAGCATTTCAGCTAGGGCAACTCCGGCGATTTAAGGTGAATTTTTTGACTCCTCTTTTAACTTCACATGTTCCTTGGATTATAGTCCCATGCATGCTTGTAACACTTGGTTTTTATTCCAGGAACGGGTAAGGTGGCCAAGACATCAGACATTCGACACCGTCTCGAACAATTCAAACTCCTCAAAGCTTCCGCTAAACCAAAGCCTCCGACCAACCGTTCTGGGGACGTAGTCGGCTACCATCCTCTTCTCGGAATTATTGAAGAGCATATTCAAAAGAAAACGAGGAGGCGCTCCTTATTCGAACTTTCACCTGGACCTCAACCCCTAACCCGGCCTATTCATGATATCACGGGGGAGGATACTGAGTTCATACCCTCTCCGCATCCATCAGAGAATCCTACTGTCACTCAGATTGATCGTCTCGGCTTGGCTCATAATCCATTTGCGGGTCATCCAGATCTGGATCCGGGTTCTCATGATATTTCCTTTGACGAGGTTATTGGTGAGCACCTTCTCCCTTGCAAACCTATGGTAAGGGTGCTTGATGAGGCCAAGTCCCTGTACCTTGATTTGCTTACTACTCGGATTGTAACTATAGGGGATGAAGCCAAGGCAAATATCGACCGGGTTGCTGAGGAGACTAGGAAGTTGATGGGGCATCACGCCCGACTGGTCAAGGCCGGGGAAGAAATTGGGAGTGCCAACATAAGATTGCGGTTAGTGGTTGCCGACCAGGCCAAGCAACTCGCCGATCAGGCCATCCAGATCTCTCAGCACGAGGCTGCCTCCAGACGGCTAAAGAAAACCATGGAAGAGGCTAGCAGAGCCGAGCTGCGGAAAATGGAGGCCATCTGCAAGGAACGGATCGATATGGCCATTGCAACGGTGGATGAGGTTCGAAAAGCGGATCTCGAGCGGGTAGAGGAGTTATTTGGGAAGCTTGAAGCCGCGGAGCTTGCTCAAGCCAAGCTAAAGGAGGAGATGGAGGAGATGAGGAAATCCCTTCAGGCTGACCGCTCGCGATACCGATCGGAGAGGGATGCTGCCGTTGCAAAGTTGTTGGCTTCTGAGGTCCGAATGAGGGAGTTTGAGGAGAACGAGGGGATGATGGATGAGATGCTCCAGGATATGTATTTCCGTACTTGGAAGCAGGGCAACTTATCCTGGATGGATGATTATCCTCGGATCATGGCCAGGATTTATCTCCGGGCTCTGGAGGAGGCCAAGGCCGATGCGGATAAGGAGGGTGGAATGGCCTTCAGAATGGATGTGGTTACGACCCAATTCACTAAGGAGGAGAAAGTGGCGGTGAAGGAGGGCATGCGACTGCTCGCTGCTGAGGAGGTGGGTGTGCAGTTGGGGGATGATGATCAAGGAACAGATGCTGGTAAGTCTTCCCTTTTAGGCTTTTCATAGCTTGGTTGCTTATTGTTTATTCAATGAATTCTTCTCCTGAATTGGACAGGCGGGACCTCTGAAGCGCCAACTACCTCTGGTCAGCACGTTGGGAGTTCTGATCCGGCGGTTAAGTAGACCTCGGAGGGCCAGCAGGATAGAGGCGAAGCCTCGATGTAGTCGGTTCCTTGGCTTGATCTGGACATTTTTCAGTTTACTTGACATCGCTGTTTATGTTAGTCTTAAAACATTAATGTAATTTTCAGGCTGTAATTAGTAACGAATAACTTGATTTTTGGCATGTAACTTTATGACATAAGCTGATTTTGTCATGTTTGAATGCTGTCGTTATTTTGATGTGTTGCATAAAATATAGCTGTGCATGTGTTAGTGATTCAATTGTGTTTGACGCTAAGCTCTTACTTAAAATATAGTTTCATGTCTTGCAATGTTAGTGTGATGTGCGAATAAATTATAGTTACATATTTATGTACAAGAGAAGAAAGTAATGCCCTTTAAGTTTTAGCTGTAGATGGTAGCTTTGAATGCCTTATGTAATCGAATATGGAATGCAGCTGAGTGACCTGCCATCCGATTGTGAGTTCTTATTCCCATTAGTAAGTGTCTCCTATTTTGTGTCCTGTACTTTAGTGATCGTTATAGAGGATAGGAGGAAAGTTTTTGTAAATAAAATGGAAATATAAGAAATAGTAAAACTTCCAATCACGGAAGGCCTTCGATGTGCTTAAGTTCGTGGCAAACGGGTTTTGTAGTCACTTTCCCTAGCTGTGGGTCTTGGAGACATTTGTCACCCATCTTATGCCTCCGCGAGGAGTTTTCTTTTTTACCACAGCCGTACTTAAGATTCATCGGAGCCGAGATCGCGCACAGTAACTACCCGGGCCATTATGGCCCGTAATCGTGGGTATTATTCGATTTACCATGGCCGACTAACGTGAGTGCTGATCGTCAACCGTGAACTACCCCTGGCTGGCCACACCTTATGTTGGGGCTTATAATCGGTTCACGGCTGCCGGCGAGCCGAACGCCGTAATGAGCTGCCTAGGCTATGGTTGGCCTTCTCGGCGGCTTATAATCGGCTCATTACAGTTGGCTTTAAGGGCCGTCACGAGCAATGAGTTAACCCGCAGCAGAGGGATACTGGAGCAAAAGTGTCTCATTGACGAGGGCATAGATTCGTATAATACCTGTTAGGTTTTGTCCAGGTGAATTTGTGCTGTGATGCCCTGAATGGAGATGCCGTTTACATAGGATTTTGTTCAACAAAAAAGATAAAGCTCAGCAAGTAGCCAAGATATAAAGGAACAAGTTAAAAAAGAGACAAGTTTTTAAAGTGGTTCGGCACGAAAATGCCTACGTCTACTGATTCTCTTTGTTAATTCACTTTATATGGGCAGTACAAGTTAAGAAAAGTATCGACGAAGGTGTTGGATGTTCCATGCCCTCTGAAACACCTCTCCGTCGACTGTTGACAAAATATAAGCTCCGATGTGGAGATCTTTATGAATCACATATGGTCCGTCCCAGATGGGATCTAGCGCTCCAGGGCGCGGGAAGATTCGCTTGAGGACAAGATCTCCTTCTTGTAAGCTGCGATGCTTGACTTTGAAGTTGTATTGTGCTGCCACTTTTTGCTTGTGAGCTGCAGCTTTAAGTGCTGCATCATTTCTTCTTTCTTCGATTAGATCCAAAGACATGCGGAGGAGTTCTTCGTTTTCTTCTGGGTTGTAGTGGATCCTAAGGTGGGATGGCAATACAGTTTCAACTGGGAGCATGGCCTCCGATCCGTATGTCAAAGAGAAAGGAGTATGCCCTGTTGATGTTCTGAAAGACGTGCGGTAGGCCCAAAGTGCCGTAGGAAGTTCATCCACCCAAGCGCCTTTTGACTTTTCAAGCTTCTTCTTGATTAGAGTTTTAAGAATTTTGTTGACAACTTCGACTTGTTCATTTGCCTGGGGATAAGCCACAGATAAGAAGCTTTTGTGAATTCCGTGCTCTTAGCACCAGTCCGCGAACTCCTCGCTGTCAAAATGAAGTCCATTGTCCGATATCATTTTGAGTAGAACCCCGTACCTACATAGAACATTTTTGATTAAGAAGTTAATAACTTTTTCCGAAGATATTTTATTTAGAGGTTCCGTTTCCACCCATTTGGTGAAATAATCGACTGCCACTATAGCATATTTGGCTCCGCCTCGGCCCATCGACAGGTCGCCAATCAAGTCAATTCCCCATATTGCAAAGGGCCAAGGGCTGGTCATTTGAGTAATCTCATTTGTTGGTAGTCGAGGAATCTTAGCAAATTTCTGACATCTGTCGCATCTTTTGACGAAGTCTAAGGCGTCTTTGTTTAAAGTGGGCCAGTATTATCCATATCGGAGCGTCTTCTATGCCAGAGTCTGCCCACCAGTGTGATCTCCGCAGCTCCCTTGATGGATGTTGGATAAGATTTTCTTGGCTTCCCTTCCAGGAACACACCTTAATAAGGGGTTAGAGAAGCCGCGTCGATAGAGGATGCCTTCTTGTATTGTGTAGCGGGAAGCTCTCCTCAAGATTTTCCTGACATCGTTACGCTCGTTGGGTAGTGTGCCATCTTGTAAGTATTTCCGGATAGGAGTCATCCAAGTTTCTTCTTTGATTGCAGCTATCAGATCTTCTTGTTCGAAACTTGGGGCTAGTTGTTTCGAGATGGCTACTGTTCCGGAAATGGTGCTGTTCTTTATGCTAGCTTGCTTTGCCAGTTCGTCGGCCTTTCGATTCCCTTCTCGAGGAATGTGTTTGATTAAATAGTGATCCAATTAATCAAGCAGCAGCTTGGTCTTCTTTAGGTATGCTGTGAGTCGTTCTCCTCGAGTCTGAAACTCCCCTAGTACTTGGTTTACGATAAGTTGAGAATCACTATGAAGACATAAAGAACTGACTCCAATTTCTAAGGCAAGTTCTAATCCTACTATTACTGCTTCCTTCCCCTGGGGGCATAGTGCAGCTTCCTTCCCCTGGGGGTGATTACCACAATACCTGCCCCCGAGCCTTGTTCGTTTGATGCTCCATCTACAAAGAGATTCCACTTGATATCTTTTGTTATTTCAGATTGATCCTTACCTTCGTTGGTAATGAATTCGGCAATGAAATCGGCCATGACTTGTCCCTTGATGGCGGTGTGAGGATGGTAGGTGATATCATATTGACTCAGTTCAATGCATCATTTAAGTAGTCGCCCAGAAGTGTCGAGGCGATGGAGTACCTGCCTTAGCGGTTGATCGGTTAAAACTCTGATAGAATGAGATTGGAAATAGTGTCGCAGTTTCCATGACGTGATTAGCAAACAGTATGCTAGCTTCTCAAGTTTAGGGTATCAGGCTTCTTCCCCTATAAATCTCTTGCTTACAAAGTATACGGGCCGCTGCACACGGTTGTCTTCTCTCACCAAAGCGGCGCTTAGAGCATGGGACGATACAGCAAGGTATAGGTATAGTTCTTCGCCTTCATTTGGAGTTGAGAGTACTGGTGGTCTCTGGAGGTGTTCGATTAGGTTAAGGAAGGCTGTTGAGCATTCCTCAGTCCATTCGAACTTTCCTTTGTCTTTCTTTAGAGCTTCGAAGAAAGGGATGCATTTGTCGGTTGCTTTAGAGATGAATCTGCTTAGGGCGGCCACCTTCCCGTTTAGGCTTTGCATCTCTCTTCGAGTGGATGATATCTTGATATCTTGTAAAGCCCGGACTTGTTTGGGGTTTGCTTCAATCCCCCTGGCATGAACGATGAATCCCAAGAACTTTTCCGACGATACTCCGAAGGAGCACTTTAGAGGATTCAGCTTCATTACATATTGGCAAAGTACTTGAAACATCTCGTCCAGGTGGCTTACATGATCGTTGGCTTTCCTCGATTTTCCCAGCATGTCGTCCACATAAACTTCCATAATTCGTCCTATTAGTTCCCCAAACACCTTGTTGACGAGGCGCTGATAAGTAGCTCCGGCGTTTTTAAGTCGAAAAGGCATTACCCTATAGCAGTACAATCCTCGGTCAGTGATGAAACTAGTGTGGTCTTGATCGGGGGCGTGCATAGGAATCTGGTTATATCCTGAGTATGCGTCCATAAAAGATAAGAGTTCGTGCCCGGCTGTGCTGTCCACGAGTTGATCGATTCGTGGGAGTAGGAAGCAATCCTTCGGGCAAGCGTCATTTAAGTTAGAGAAGTCAATGCATGTTCGCCACTTCCCATTAGCCTTCTTTACCAGTACCGAGTTGGCGATCCATTTTGGGTAGATGGCTTCTCGTATGAAGTTATTGGCAAGTAGATTCTTTACTTCTTCCTCGAGGGCTGCTGATCGTTCTGCCCCCATAATTCTCTTTTTCTGCTTTACTGGCACCTTGGTGGGATCGATGTTCAGTACGTGGCATGCTACGTCTGGGGAGATTCCAGTCATGTCGGCGTGGGTCTATGAAAATACATCCAAGTTGTGGCAACGACGAGTTGATCCTTCAACTCTGCTCTTAATTGAGACCCGATTCTCAACAGTCTACTTGGGTCGCGTTTGTCTACAGATACAAATTCCATAGCCTCTACAGGCTCGGCGGTGGCCTCCTCCTCTTTGTCCCTAGGGCCTAATTAATTGAAAGGATCACTGGTATATCGAAGAGGAGGGGCTTTCTTTAGTTGCTATGCTTCCAAGTTTTTCTTGCAGAGAGTAGTCTCTGCATCCTTCCCTTTATCCTTGCTGCGGTTATTGCGAAGTTCAGTTACATAGCAATCTCGAGCGGCGTATTGATTTCCTTCTACTTCCCCTATCCCATTATCTGTTGGAAATTTCATCTTCAGGCACCAAGGGGCCAGGACAATCTGGAAGTCAGACAAGGCTGGTCTTCCTAAAAAGGCGTTGTAGGCCGAGTGGTTATCTATCAGCACAAATGTTTATTTCCGCACAACGGAGCGGGGATGACTTCCTATTTCGACAAAGGGGTCCAATTGCCCGAGGGGCATCTTCGCATCTCCAGTGAAACCGTGTAGTGGTTTGTTGCAGGGAGACACATCCTTCATTGACAGCTTCATTTTGTCGAAAGCATGCTTGAATAGAATGTTTACGGAGCTTCCAGTATCTACCAGAATTCGAAAAACTTCGACTGGGCCGAATCAGGCAGAGATAACCATAGGATCCATGTGAGGGTACTGCCTTCCTTCTAGGTCTCGCCTACTGAATGTGATGTCATTATCCTCTTTCCGCTTCGGACGGCGTTCTTACATGACGGAATTGATGCTGTCTACATTGTTTCTAAGTGACTTTCCATATCTTTCGATTTCTGCCCAGTTTCTGTCGGCGATGTGTGATCCTCCCGATATTGTATGGACCACTATCTTCTCTTTACTGGAGCCGCTGGTGTTGTGATTTCTTCCTCCTGTCTTTGGGTGGAGTTGCCCTGGGTTCTCCTTGGCAGGAGCTAAAGTCCTGTCCTGACCCTTTACATAGTGTTCCAATCTCTTCCTTTTGATATGTTTTTCAATCAGGTCCCGGAGATAACGGCATTCATTGGTATCATGCCTATGGGATTCGTGGAAACGGCAGAACTTCCCAGACTTGATTGCGTGATTTGATTCCTTCTTATACGAGGGGCGTTTGTATTTAAGCTCGTCTTGGGTGGCCAGGAAGATGTTTTCGATTGCTTCATTCAAAGGAGTGTAAGCGTCAAATCTTGGTCCTGGCCGATATAGGCGTTTTTCTCCCTTCCTGCCCCCAGCATTGTCTCAAGGGTCATTTCTTCCGACGCCCTTTGCTGCAGCGGATGCGTTGCCATGAGCTGCCTTGGCTTGTTGCCCTGTCTGCTTTTCGGTGGCAGCGTCTTCAAGTCTCATGTACTTTCCGGCTTCATGAAAGAAATCGGGTAAGGTAGCTGGTTTTTCTTTCGTTAATCTTCTAGCGAACTTGGTATCCGGATGTACGCCACTACAAAGAGCCATTAGGATAAGTTTCTCATCGGCATCTTGGACTGCGGCCGCTACGGCGTTGAATCGGGTTAGATATTGTTGCACTGTCTCTCCGGGCTTCTGTTTGATATTGGATAAGGAATAAGCGTCCTTGGGTTGTTCTACATGAATGCGGAATTGGCCGATGAACTTTTCTTTCAACATTTCCCATGAGCTGATGGACCCTTGGGGCAGATGGCAGAACCAAGAGGTAGCTAGATCTACCAAGAATAGTGGAAAGCATTTACACAATACTCCTTCTGTCGCTCCGCTCATGAGCATATGCTGTGTGTATCTCTGTAAGTGTACGACGGGGTCAGAGGTTCCCTTGTAAGGCTCCATTGTTGGCATTTTTCATTCTCGAGGGGTGATGGCAATTTCGATATTGCGGGTGAAGGGGCTGGTTAACCTAGCGCCTATCCCTCGATCTCTTTGATCCCGTCGGACGCACTCTCTGAACAATCGCTCCATCCTTTCATCAGAATTGGAGCAGATAGGAATGAGTTTGGTTCTTCTCCACGGGATTGATTCCGTCCAGATGACCTTTAGGGATGGTATCGTCTATTACTCTTAACATTTTCCGGTGGCTGTCTTCGGTCTTCTGGGAGCATACTGGGGTCAGCCACAGTTGGCCCTTGCCTCGATCTCCCTCTGCTGGGCTCTGTTCTAAGCATTCCCTTGGGCCCAACTTTGGGCTGGACTCCAGCTCGGCGCCGTCCATTGGTGTTCCCATGGTTAGGTAGCATGACAGGCTCGGCCATATCCTATTCCTGCCTGGTACCTCTCCCGTGGGGTTCGGTTCCAAGTGTCTCCTCGGGTCGGAATTCGGGCTGAGTCTGGGCTCGGCTCCTACCATTGCTGTTTCTGTTGTTAGCCTCTTCGAAGAAAAAAGATCTTTGTTGCCTCCCAGATCCTCCAAACTGGGACTCACCCCATGACTCGGTGTTGCGGTTGGATTTTTCAACATCCCTTAAGCGTGACATGAGCTGGTCCACCAAGGCTTCTTGTTGAGATGCGAAGCGGTTAGTTACTTCAGCCACAACCCTGTCCAGATCTGCCCTAGTAATCTGTTGTTCCGTGGCAGGGGCTGTCGGATTTGCCTGATTTCCATTTGCTGTTAGAACAGGACGATTCTCTTGATCTCTGATTGCTGGATCTGAGATACTGCTAGTTGCGATGTTCTTTCCTTTGCTAGCATCCTTCCTCTGCCTGGGAGGCATGTTTTCCAAGTAATGAACGATGCTGTTGGGAAGAGGGTTGAGTGGGAGAAGCTGAAGCTTCTAACTCGAGTTCTCTGTGAAAGCACCAAAAATGTTTGCACAAAAAATGGGCAAACACATCCAAGTCGTATGATTTAGTTGATTATATGTTGTTCTTAGTGATTTGGGCGATTTATGCAAATATATAAAATAGATGGACTAAACTGTAAAAGACACACAGATCTATAGTGGTTCGGCCAGAATGTGCCTACGTCCACTTTATATGTTATTCTCCTTTTCTGTTCAGGTTACAAGTACAAAGCTTTGATTACAAGTGTATGAAAATTGTTTGAAAGTTCTATCCGTGCTTGAGCTCTCAAACTTGCTTGTCATTGTTGTATCCCCGCCCCTCTATTTATAGAGTGAGGCTGGGGGTAGGGGTTCTGAATGTATATAGCTGCTGGTGGGCCTGGGCTGATGCAATCTGGCCTAACAATGTTGGTTCGACAACACCTTGGTTTGGTAATAGATGGTTGGAGTTGAGATCTTGGTCCGGTAGCAATTTGGTCCGGTAGCACCTGGGAGATGGGTTGGTTCGGTGGCAGATAGAGTGGGTTTGGTTCGTTGGTATATGGGAAGTGGTTGGTTCGGTGGGACTTGCTCCGGTAGGTTTTGGTTCGGTGGAGAGTGGTGAGGCAGGGCTTTGTTAGTGGGGGAATGATCCGGTCCGGTAGAGGGTTGGTGTTGGTTCGGCTAGGCGTTGGAAGTGGGTTGGTTCGGCCCTGCCTTGGTTTGGTGGTGAGAATACGCCCAACAAGAAACTTTCATAACCTGAAGAGTTATTGTTAAGTTTGTGAGTGTTTCAATGTAAACTCTCAATGAAATGGTGAGAAATATGTTTTTACTAATTAACATTGGCTAAACTAGACAAAACAAATATTATCGGAGGTTGTACTACCTATGCCTTAAAGTTTACGTAAAAAAGATAGGGAAACGTAAGCGGAAGTTTGATACTTACATAGATAACATGTTCTACCTAATTGATTCACATTAAAGGACTATAATATTGTTCAATATGGGAATAAAAGAACGATCGAGGCCACTAAAAATTGAAAAAGTAGTAGTTTATCATTCAGAATGTGGTTAGATTTAAACGCATTAAGCCTATTAACATATGAGACTTTCAGTCCAAAGTATCAGATATGGCAAGTTGTCTAACATTCTAGTATTGTTGTTCAGTGCAAACGGTTAATCAAAGCATTATTCAAAGCACTATTCAAAGCACAAATGCTTTGGACAAACCACAATCTAATACATGTTAATGGTAGTACACAGAGTGAAAATGAAAAACTGTGGGTGAAGATATAGAATTGAAAAAAATATTATATTTATAATTTACATGACATTATTCACTTACTTACAGAAACCATAACTTTGCTTTAAAATTTGTAAAACCGATCATTACTGAGGAAAAGAAATGTTTTATCGTTGAAGATAGCCTAAACAAGGCCAAATCATGTGTTGAACTTAGCTATGATACTGTACCAGGTGTTGAACTTAGCTATGATACTGTACCAAAATTAGAATCATATAACTTAGTTAAATGCTGATTATCCAATGTGTGAGTGTTCATCGGGTTCTGCATTTCTAATATTACATGTATAACCATTTGCATTCTCTTTTACACACACACACTCATATTCATAAAAATTAGAGAAAATGTTATCACCTTGTTGAGTGAAGCAATTCCAAATGCAAGAAGCTTGAAATAATGGAACAATATATCAATGCTTGAATTAACGTCCATGCCAATAGCTATGAATTAAAGCAACGTAACGTGGGTTCCCATTAAAGCTAAATGACTGAACCAAGCTTATGAAACTTATTGGTGACTGTATGATTGAACTAAAAATGTATTGCATGAGGCGTATTAACAAGAGTTAATGGGCCATCCATGTGATTTCCCTTTCCTGCCATCTATAAGAACAAATGTTAAATATGCATGTTTTAGTTAGTTATTAAGATAGCTAATTAATTTATAACTTACGGTCATGATCAAATTTGTTAGCTCTTGAACTTTATTCTGTAATCCGGTAACTTGGTTTTCCAGTGCAAATACTTTCTTCGAATAGTGTATGTGAGCCCCAAGTTGAGAGGGTGTGACCCCAAAACCAAGTCTTCTTATGCTTCCACGTCGTTCTTTGTCGAATGTCTTTGCCATACCGTCTTCACTTAATGAAACCATTCCCAAAGAACTTAGTCTATAAATAATAGAAAGGTTCAATAAGAAGTAAATATTGTAATCGTACTATGTAGTAGGCAATAATTGTATACTTAATTATGATGCATTCGACAACAACCGAGTTCGGTGGTTCCTTTTTTGTATGTCCCTTGCACGATAAGTCCTTTCTATTAATATTAGATGCATGTTCCTTTTTCTACAAAAATAAGTATGGAAATAAAGCTCAACTATATTAATAGAGATGCAAGTATATGATACAATCTGATGACAATTGAGCAGAGATTTCTGTTCACAAATACTAATCTTCAAGAAGTATTAACATTTAGCTCAGATGAATTTGGCTTCACAGATGCACTACAAATCTTAAAATTTAACATTATTTATGTCAGTAGATCAAAAATTGAGATAAGATTGTGCTCTATGCTTATAAATATTGGTGGCTATGCCATAGATGTATCTCACCAAACACCAAGCACCAAGCACCAAGCGAGAAGAATTAATAACGAGTAAAATTGAAAAAAAGAAACATGGGTTCTTCACGTCTTATTGAAACAGGGGCTGCTGACATGTTAACTCGTAGTAAATACAAAACATAGTCTGGTTCTACTTAATTTTGATTTTGTCCTTCATAATAAAACTTCGAAATTTTTGACATGTTAAACTCATGCATGTTATTATCAAAAACAGGTAGGTAAGTGCTGTTAGATATTAACTCCAATGTAACAAAATAGTCATCTTTCTAACATATCAAATTGGTTTAATGTTTTCTATTCTATAGCTTTGAAATTTTCCGATGATTTTGAAAGTCAGCTGAATTGAGAAAAGACCGAATTAGGATTTGGATTTTGCGGGCTGCAAATTTTATAACCAAACAATGCTCTTGGAAATCTAAATTGTGCCTCAATAGTTGCTGATTTCTTAATGTTACCTTAAGAATAATCAATCTTTAGTTCAATTAGCAATTAGTGGTCAATTTTTCCTTTAACATATGTAAGTCAACATTCTGTGTCATATTTTAATCCCTTCTTTCATCCTATTTGAAATCGAGTATTAATAAATCTTCACACTCGTCAAGTATATGGAATCAAATTAAAAACCATAATTTATGAAACTATTTTATGAAACTATCATGAACTAAGCTATGGAGCTTATTAGCTAGTCGCTGACCTGACGATATACTTGTATCCAAATCATACTTATTTCCTTTACTTATCTTTACTTATCAAGAGGATTTATTTCACAGCATTACATTGTATCATGACCTTGATACCATGCTTAATGACTTTTAATAATAATAAAATTAACTTACCATCTCCTCCGTCAATCTTGCATATCGCATTTTATTCATCATGTGCGAAATCTTATTCTTTTCTCTAATCTCTCTATATTTCTTGCTCGTCAACTACATACTAGAAATTCACAAATTATAGTACACAATAAGTGTTGTTTACAAGAATCTTATTCGAAAAGCATTGAAGATACTTCAAATTCTTCGAACAGTTCTCTCCAGTAAAATCTCTCCATTCTTGACCAGTCTTAATATTATCGAGTTTTAGCATCACTAATCTACTGGCGGAGTCGGAGCTTTTGGAGGCATGTCTTATGGCTCTAATCAATCTTGATTTTTCTTCATTCCACCTAACACCTAACATCAGCATAAACAAACTCCTGCATTGTGCATCCATAATGAATCGTGATTACACAGCACAACACTTTTTGTTTAGACAGAAAATGTTAGCAATATAGTATATATGTGTTTATAACTTGTCATACCTGAATACATGTCCACATGTCATCCTTCAATTTTTCATCGACATTCTTCTAATGGTCAATATTCACAGGAACCATTTCCCATGCTAAAATGCCAGGATACAAAGACAAGTGTATCGAATTTGTACCTATAGGTTGTCCTATGTCATTGAATTCGATTGTGACCCTTTCACTTGGTGTTAAGGAGAATGTCTTCATCGTTGTTTTCCTCTTTTTTCTCTTTGGTGCTGATTATGCTTGATCTTGAGCAGAAGAGTTGGAAGGAGTGGGTGAGTTTGTATGGGAGGTTGAATTATGAGGAATGGCGGCGGATAGGTGTAGTATTCAGCTCCTGGAGTGCTTGAGCAACTTCATCTTCTTCAACAACTTCTTTGCTCAAAATTCTACCATCGTCGTTATTGTCAACAGTTTTAGCTAATTTAGCTATTGCAGTCGCTTTGATTTCCTTTCTCCGACCTTTAAGAACAGAAACTACCAGATAGATGAAATTATCAAATAAAATAAAACAGCCTTACGGATGAACTGTACGACATTGGCAAAATGATTTATACATTGAATAGCACTTCCAAAATAAATTATAACGTGCAGTTTCCATAGATTCAAGGAAATAAATAGTAGTAGTATTTGCTACATGGTTGCAACATTCTATGATCAATTAGCAAATAAATAGAAAAATAGATCGCAGTTTATTTCTAGCACTGCAATGTAAAATATTGCACCGACTACCCAAATAAGAGTGCTCTAAAATAGAAGAACTTGCTTTCAAATGCAATTTTTAGAGCACGTGCATGGAGATGGCACTAATTCAATTGAAATACGGTTGAACATTGAATCTTCAAATAAAATTATAAATGAAATACTCTCTTACCACAACTTTCGTGGAAAGAATAAACTATGATACTTAACTGGGCAAAAGGTATAAAGGGGATTTTCAATCAAATGGCTTCTTAGTTCAAGGTAATAAATTTTAAAAAACAATACTTTTGAAAAATTAATTTTAAGGACAATTTACAGGAAAATGCTAAACGAAGTTATCATTTTCAGTTATGCAGAAAAAACGATATACGAATTTATCATTTTTCTGTATAACTTCAAAAGATAAATGAATTTATTGTTTTCTTATAAATTGTCCTTGAAACTAATTAATAACAAACGTTGTCCTTAAAACTTATTACATTAGAATGAAAAAGCATTCAACCTAATTTCCATAAGTATAAATTGGCGCATGGAGTAGCTAGTTGAATGCAACAACACAAAATTAACAGCATAAATAAAGGACTAATAATAGACAACCATATGATAAATTTTATAAGCAAAACCAGGATCGGTCATCATAAATTTTTGCCTAGGAAAAAATCATAATTTTCCCTTGTCTAAAAATTCCTTATTGAATAAAAAAAAATCTTGTTTGATGTCAAATTACTTACATCCCGACCAGTTAATTCTCCTGTTTTTAAAGTTATTTCAGCAATTTATATAACATGAATAATATAAAAAATTAAAAAGCATTAAAAACTAAACTGTTTTCACTGCAAATACTTACGTTAATACATGAATAATGTAACAATGCATTGAAGATTCGCAGCAAATACTTGACAAAGGCAACTCCAATGAATTGTTTTCTTTGTGTTCCATTACTTGCCACCGTCATTTTATTTGAATAATAATCATATCTTTTTTTGTACCAAGTGAAAGCAGCATAATCTCGAAGCATTAAAATATGAAGAGACTGTTTAACTATTTATCCTTAAAAATTCATTGTATTTTTAAAAATCTAATTCTAGTAAATGAGTCCTGTCATACTAGCAAGAGAATATAGTAGCCAATATTACTCATAAAACTAGAAATATAATAGCCAGTATTACTTATAAAACTTAGATTAACACCAGTTATCCAAATTTTTAATGCTTGATTGGAAAAAAAAGAAACGTGTACTTATAATGCACTAGAAATATAATAGCTAGCATTACTTATAAAACTAAGATTAACACCAGTTATCCAAATTTTCTAGTAGAAATTGAATTGAATTAGAAGAAATTTTGTTCTGATATGATTTTTATAAAGTGCACTTTATATTTAAGCACAAAAATGTTTACGATGTTGATGCATATTAGGTAAGCAACTTGCTAATTATCCATACTTTATTTGGAAATTCATTTTTATTTATTTTGCATATTTTATATCAATGGGAGAGAAAGAAGGCAGCAATTGTTAAACCAGACAATCATTTCCCCATCTAATTTGACCATAAATATTCAAAATATTATTCTTCCTTAAGAATTTGAATAAAAACATCTCTTTCAAAAAACCCCGTGAAGCTGTGGAAAATTGCCCACTTTGCTTCTTCTATGAATTAAAATATTTTGGAACTAATGAGGCATTTATAGTATTAACCAAGAACAAAACTTACTTGTTCTCGCCCACCCTTGGTCATGGGTGCTACTTTAGGAGGATAACATTGGAAGTGCAAATATGTGGCTTTTTTCAAAGGGGGAATTAATTTAAAGGACAAATATTTGCATATTTTTTGCCTCAAGGACACGACCTCACACAAGGACAAACATTCCTCTAAAAATTATTCATAAGGACAAACATTTTTCAAAATTATTCATAAAGACAACAAAACTGCTACTAAGCTAAAAACTGATATCTAAAAGCTGTTACCGATAACTACAAACTGATACCTAAAAACTGCTATCAATAACTAAAAACTGATACCTACAGAAAGTTGTCATTCAGGATAAAATATTGAAGGTCCGTCCTTGAGGCTAAAAAGCTGTAAAATTTTGTCCTTGACAATAATTTCCTTTTTTTCAAAAATGGATATAAACAATAAGAACATATAAGGTGCAAACTGCAATACGTAAATATTTAACGACAAAATATACAAATAATATAATTTATGAAAGGACAAACATTTTGCACTTTTCAAAATTAAAAATAATGGCAAAAATGTACATATTATTTGCACTTTTCATTATCAACCGAGAACTGTAAAGTCTAAACATTTGGCAATAAAAATAAACAAGTTAAATACATTAAATATTTTTGCACTTTTCTAAAATATACATAAATAATGAATTAAAAATGTAAAATATACAATTGACAATAAGATATAAATAAAAAATAAATTTATAATAGTGAAGATATTTTGCACTTTCCTAACGTACATATAAGATATATTTTGCTAGAAGTGCTTCATAGGGAATCCAGTTAGTTTTAAGGGGATGCATAGATGAGTATAAGTTTTAAGAATAAATTTTGACGTCTATATTGTTTTTACTTATAGGTGCAATTTTATGAAAATAAAGTCATATTTTATTTATTTATTTTCTAAAAGCTTAACGAAAATGAAATATTAATTTTATTTTATTTTATATTTGAAGAATCATTGACAAAAGTTATACAAAGTAAAATGCATCTTTATGCTAAAGAGAAAGATAAATAAGCCTCTAGATAGTTTTCCATTAAAATGTATAAACTATAAAATAAGCCTATAAATTATATTACTTTCGTATCTAAATTTTGCAGTGTGAAAATGAATAGTAAATTAACAAAAACTATCAATGTATGCCAATGTGAAATATAGAATTTTAGTAATAAAAATGAATAAAAGAAATAACCTTTTTAAAAGTGCAAAAGTTTCCACTTTCTCCGCGGTTAAAGGGAAAAATTAGTCGATTTAGCCCACTACTGAACAATTTTTATATTTCAATCAATTTGAACACTATTTACAAACATAAAAAATAGACCACTTTCTATCTACGAGGAATAAAAATGTCATTTTCAACTAGATGGTTTTAAACACAATTCATTGTTATGAGTACTTTGCTTGACTAAAATACAACTCTTAATTAAGTAATACTAATTATAATAAAGAAAAAACTTTAACTAGTTTCATGTAGTTTCATTTATACTAAAGCTTGCTCAAACAACGACACTTATTTTTATTTTATTTTTTAATAATTTATAAAACAGAATTGGTGCTTTTTAAATAGCTTTCGTTCACATATGTTTTACAAATGAATAATACATATATTCCGTACAAAATCATCATATCAATAATTACTGATTAAATGCATCTCAATAATTGAGCAACAAATCTAAGGCATGTATCCAACATAAAACCCTAACTTAGTCACAATTCAAAGAAGTATTAAACTTTTTTTGAGTAAATATTTGAAAATAAACAATAGCTTACATTTAAGAATGGATTTGGGAACGACGGGTCGCTTGAACTGGTCGCAATTGTTGAGAGACCGTCATGCGATTTTGGGAAAGGGTTAATGATGAAATGCGACATGATTTGAACTTGGGAACTAGGGTCTTAAAATCGATTTGACTTGGGAGGCGAAGTATGCGAAATATTTTGGGTTGGGATCGATCTAGGAGACAAGTATGGGAAGCGACTGATTTGGCTTGGGAACTAGGGTTTTCCTATTTTCTGTTTTACCGGTTAAAAGAAGCGGGATGGGCATAAAAAGGTTAAAATATTTTTTATTTTACTTAGTGTAATCTATCTATGTAAATTTAAATTTACTATGAAATTAGGAAAAAATTACTTAGTGATAAAGCAGTGTTTGTTGGTTACGAGTTATTATTTGTATGTTATTATTCATAGATTATCGATTACAATTTACTAATTACAAATCATTAGTTAATTATTGGAAATATTATTGGTTAAAAGTTGTACTATCTTTTGGAAATACAAGTTGTAGGTTTATTCTAACAGAGCGTTCATTTTGATGTTTTGGGGTTCACACGCATGACCCCTAGGATCTCAGTCTACAGCATCATGTCAACTCCACTTGAGCTAGTGGACATTGACTTGATTATAAATTATTAATTATAAACCATTAATTATAATAACGTAGTTAATTTAAAATTATTAATTATCAATTATTAATCATTAATATAATAAATAATTAATTTGAAATAGTTAATTATAAATTATAAATTAATATTTATGAATTATTAATTATGACTCATTAATTATAACAAATTAATAATTTTAACTATTAAATATTAGGCATATATATTATTATTTATGCGTTATTATTATAAATTAATTATTCACTATAATTTTATTAATTAACGTTAATAACTATATTATATTATTAACTAAAAGCAATTATCAATTATTAATTATTAATTGTAAAATATTTATAGATAATTATTAATTATATAGAATGTGGCATATTAATAACCATATAAGTAGTTATCATTTACTAATAATTAATTATAAACTATCATTTATAACAATTATTAAATGTAAATTGTTATATCTTAATTATAAATTACTAACTACTAATTGCTATATTAGTTTCAGCAAATTGTAAATATACTAAAAAATTAACGTAGATTCGGCCTTTTTGAACATTTCATCAAAGATTTTACAACCTACAAGTAAAATAGTTTATAAAATAATTGTTATAGATTAATATTCACAATGTTTGTTGGGAATCTTGCTAAAGTGTTTACTGTTACATTCTGGAAACAAAAGTTGTCATAAACCATATTTTACTACGGTTATAAATGAAGGTTATCATAAACTGTTATTTTACAACTTTTATAAAATAAAAGTTGTCATAAATCGTTAATTTACAATGATTTCAACACAAAAGTTGTAATAACTGATTTTTTACAACGATTTTGCAAAAAAAAAAGTTATCATAAGTTACTATTTTACAACATCTAGAGTGTAAAACGCTTTATTATAACATTTAATTTAAAAACGTTGTAATAGAGTATTTTTGTTGCAGTGTGCGTTTGCTGGCATTCATAGTTATGATTTGTTTCTTATCTTTTTACATATAACTTATTATTGAAGCATCCTACTTGAAGACTCCAATGAAGTCTAGTCTTATCTTTGTCCATACGAGGTTAGTTTACTTTGAACAAAACCTAAAAAAACTGAATTATACATTATATTTGAGTTGATTGTTTTTATAGAACACATAATATGAATTTATGCAATGTAATTATTATTTTAGAATGCAAATTGCGTTATGATTGGCTAAATTTCCTCTCTCCTACTAATAAAAGGTTAATTTGATCCATGTTGTGAATCCACTTTGTCTTAAACTCCTTAAAAATCCTGAAGGTCGCTTTAATGAATGATGCATTTCTAAAAATAAATAGCATGAAATACATGAGAATTAGTGAAGTCGCACTTATGTAGGACATTGAATGGTATCCAATATATTATTGATCATTACCGTGCTATGTAGTATTTTGATGTTCTTAGATTCGTAGCCATGTTTAAAAAAATTCAGATACTTTAGTATTACAAAATTGGTCCTTTAGTTCGCAATGGACTATTTCTTATTTATGCAAGTATATAAATTATTCCATGACATATCAATCCATTATTAAGGGTAGTAACATTATACAAACTACTTACTTTGAGAAAAATTTATACACGTGGACATCATTTCAATGTTGTATGTAATTAGTCTAACTAGTGTGTCACATGTGCGTTGCACACCCTGTGTGGCTAGAAAACAATGATATACATATTTTTAAAGGATATGACATATTATATTATGCAATATATAGTGAATTTGTTAGGAAAAATATATTATAAATTGAACTTCGTATATTTCTAGGTGTATAATTATTGTTATTAGAATTACGTATTTTAAATATAATTAAATTACCATTTTTGTAGATGAAAATGAGTTATATATAGATTTATTATTTTTTAGGATCCAATATTTGCTAAGAAATAAATGAAAATTAGTATTTTTAATTAATTTTGAAATTAAATTTTTTAGAAAGTTTTATATATATTCATTTACACTGATCTTCAAATTGACATTTAAGCTTTTCATATATTTGACTAAAAGATAGACAATACGTAGATTGAATGTGACAGCCCGCGAATCCGTACCCCTGAGTCAACACTATTCTACATCAATTAACTCAAGTGGAACAGAAATACGAACCATTAGGGTTAAAGAAGAAGAGATAGAAGAAGAAGAAACAAAACAATATCAGAATCTCACAGTCGCAGCGGAATAAAATATAATAGTAAATAATAGATTTTTACACAAAATGGAACTATATCTGTTTTATACATCATATCATCAGAGTATATCATACAAACAACATTTACCAGTCAGACAATTCCATACAATCATAGCAGCGGATAAATATACAAATATGGATAATACGTCTCGGACTCCAGCTCCTCAGCATCCTGTCCTGAACATATAATACTCGGTCTGACCCAAGCATTATAATGAAATAACACTCGAGTCAGTCTGGAATACCAGCTGATAATAAAGCACCCAAATTGATTATTAAAGTTTCAAAAATCCTTTGAAAACAAAAGCATCTCGTAAGACCACGCCACAAATAAACATGTCGGGTTTTTACCTTACGATAACTAAAGCACTTTTTATAGAAATCCTCTGATATTATAATAGGGTATATATGCAAATACTTATAAAATAGCCGAAATTGTTACATCTATTAAATTCCAGCTACTAGCCACAGAGTGGGTAATACAAACAAAACTCGTAAAGGGCTCGTAGGGAGAATGGGTTTCCTACAATGACTAGGCACTGGGGTACCACCTGTCACAGTACCTGGTCTAGATCAGTGTACCGAGGACCACGCCCGATCCCCTGCAACACAAGGCCCGGACTACCCCTTACTGGATAGTCCCGAGTAAGATCACCCCGCGGTTGGGATCAGCAATCGCACCACTAAGTCGAAATAAAAGGGACATCTAGAATGGAATGACCTTACCCGGAAATGGGTGCTGCTCACCAAGCCTTGCTGCATATCCCCTGATTTTCAGTCATTCCCGGTTGATGAGGCTTGAGGCTAAGCGTTACCTTTTAGAACATTTCACTTAGAATGCCCATCGCCCACCTGACGATGTTACGAAAGCATTCATGCATACAAGTCCGTCCCGGGTTCGAACGGAACCGAAGGCACTACTCCTACTACATCCATTTTGGAAATATCCTCAGGATTAGTAGCGACTAGCCCTTGCACTTCACTGCTCCATCTTCGACTCCGAACACGTTTTTCCACGAAACGTACAAACTGGATCGAAGTGGTTTTCGAGAAATGAATCTCGGTCTCTTTGAAACGATCAACGCATTTGTCCAATATTGATAGTCGGTGATGTAACTATCAATTAACATCCATAAGCATCCATCACACAATAAATAATCACCACATTATTTATTTTCCTCAAAAATATCTCCACGAGATAAAATTCCATTTTCAAATCCCTTTGAAACACTTTTCAAACTCAATTCTTCTCATGGAATAGTTTCCCAAATCTTTACTTCCTCTGAATACATCCAAGTACCCATATTTAAGGTTGAAAATAATTTAAATACTTTATTTTTGAAAATACATTAAAACATTGATATTAAAACTTCTTACATACTTGATTTAAAATATATACAAACTTTTAAAAATATCTCAAATAAAACTGCTCAATAAAATATAAACTATTATCTTTAAAATAAAGTTAAGTCATACTAAATTTTAAAATAAAGTTTCATAACTCTATACAATTTCTAAATAATACTTTGATTGATTATCTTTAAAATAAAACCATTTTATAAAGTATAAATAATAATAATATTCTTTAAAACATAATTCTAATTATCCTTTAAAAATAGTTACTTCTATAACCACTTTAATACATGTTCATTCAAAAAATTCTTCCAACTTAAATAATTTTCTTGAAATCATTCTTTAATATAACTTCAAACTCTAACGTTTCAAAAATCTATTTAAAAACATACTTGGCTTTTAGGGAAATACACTTCCATCACAGAATAACCAAAGAATTCTTTTATCAATCCAACACGTTTTATCCCAATTCAATCTTACGTTCATCCCGTAAAATCCTTTCCATACTTTAAAAATAGCACCTTTTATTTTATCACATTGCTATTTCCGGGAAATCATTTTCAAACATATGTTTAAAATATTTAAAATAAGCTCTAGAAATTATTTAATTGAAAATAATACTTAAGGAAATATATAGGGGTTTCCTAAGTATTTTAAATAAAATTTAACTTTTAAAATAAGGTTATGAAATCAAATATTCATATTAAAATTTCCTTTGAAACTTAATACTACATTACCTTTTTTAAAAAAAAAATTATTAAATACCATAATTACTTAAACAAATATTTTTGTTCACTTAAAAACATTTAAAATAATATTTCTTTCTAAAAATATTCTAAACATATTTAAACTGCAAATTTACATCTGAAAACTTTCTTGAAAACAAAATAAAATTTTCAGGAGAAAGCACACTTCACATTCTTTAAAAATAAATCTCGCTATTATTTTTAACGATTCACAATTCCATTTTTAAACCACAATTTCAAACACTTCACATTATCAACCAATCACTTGAATTTGATCCCTTTTAAATTCTTTATTTAAGAATTTCTTTAATTTTCCTTTAAATCCAATTTATTTATATTTAAATTTCTAGGTTGTATTCATCTAATCATAGCACAACCCAATTTAAATTTCAATTTAATCTATCACAGTACATATATGAAACACATCATAACAAGATCTAAATTAATTTATCATCTAATATAAATGAGATGTATCACAGAAAATAAATAAATTTCTATTTGTGAGGGATCCAATTGGATCCCTCCAACCTGTTTCCCTGAATCCACATATATTAGCACAACAATATATATCAATTCAATTTGATAATAATTATCATATTCAACAAATCAAGCAATCACTTAGATATTGACTATTTAAATTAACTAATATTATGGATGTGAGTGAGTTAAACTCACCTTGGGTTTGCTGGACGTTTAATTTTTTGAATTAAATCGCCTGCAATTGATTTAACCCAAAAACTTCGCTAGTTCCAATCATCCCAATCTACATCACTGCGTAGCGCTCGTCTTTATGACCACGGTGCCGCCAATTCATCGAATTCTGAAGAGCTTTTACGACCATGCAAGCAACAGTCTCGATAACATATCATCTTATCTCAAAAACACATTGATCAACCCATACAACACCATCTCCTCAACAAACTGGATCATGCATCACCGGATCTCGGTTCCGGCATCAAAAGTTCATCAACCAAACACGGATTCAACAGCCTCAAACAACACGGTACTCAGGAAACTGTCAACATAAGAGAATCGATCTACAAGAAGCATCTAGCATGGCTTCCGAAACAGGAATTTCTCTAGATCGGCAGTAGCGCATTCTTCATCATCCACGCGGCATCACCTTCAGCCGTCACGACTTGGTCAGAGGATGACAGATCTAGGCTTCAAGAGGTGGCAGCAGCTCCAGATCTAGCCGTGCTTATCAATTCAAGGTGTCGACGATGGTCGGCACAGAAACGACATCATCGGCGGTTTCCTTTTTTTTATATTTCGAAGAAATTATCTTATGGTGATTCCTTTGAGAAGAGGTAAGGAGCAGCTGGGTTTCTCGTTCTTGTCTAAAATTTTAGGGTAAAAATGGCGGCCACGAATATAACTAGGGTTCCCATACGATATGTGAATATAGATATAATAAGTAAATTATTTAATATTATTTTCAATTTTAACGATCATATCAAACGAACTCCAAACAACGCGTGCCGACAGGCATCTATAATGTTTTACCCACGTTCCAAACACAATGGAACGTGTTTCAGAGGCTAATTTGGTAGTATGCGCTAGTTACGGAAATAAACGATCAATTTTTAATTAAATCGATTAAAATAATTTCTATGCGTTTTGAGCTGCCACGGTCAAACCAAAACTCCGATTGCTACGAAAATTGAAATCCGATAATAACTAACTATTACGGATCCAATGGAACTGGTTTCATCGAATTCCGAGATTGTGCCTCGGAAGGCTATTTTTAACTCGTCGATTAAATCGAACGATTTTCACAATCATCGAAATCATCTAAAATTTCACTCTTTAAAACTTTATTAATTTTATTATAACTCGTATAAAATTTATATTCACATTATAAAATCATTTTGATTCAGTTTAAATCAAAATTTGATTATTTACATTATTATATTATTAAATTCCATTATTAAATTAATATAAAATTCCAGATTCAATCTGTCGACTATTAATTCCATCCAATGGTCCATTATTACTATTTAAATCAAAATAAACTTAAATAAATTTTTTACAAATCATTTTTATATTTATTTACACCAAGATTCACTCATTATCCCAATTCTAATATTAAGCTATTTATTATTCAAAATTCAATTTCATTCCCGTATTCGAAATTTAACTAATTCTATTAACTTAACCAAAATCTTTTTATTCCAAAATTCAAATTTTAATCCATATTCAATATTTAAAATGAATTAAATGTTCAAATCTGTTGACCCAAAATTCTGGGTCGTTACATTCCTCCCCCCTTATAAAAATTTTGTCCCCGAAATTTGCTAAGGTAGAAAGAATGTTCCAAACTCAATAGCAAAACTTACTTAGTGAAATCTCAATTTCACTTTGCTTAATTTCTTTACTTTCAAATCGAAACTACTAGTTTCATATAATGACCCGAAATTTTCGAACCCGAAAATTCCAGATAGTTATGGAAAAGAAGAAAGAGATAGAAGAAGAAGAACAGAAATACCAAACATCTCACATTCGCAGTGGATAAAATATAATAATAAATAATAATAGCTTACAAAAGAATACTATATCTGTCGATTACATTTAATATACATCAGAGTTTCACATTATATACAGTCATTGAATATTTGCAATTATCATGTCTCAGATTATCAATAATATAAATACAGCGGAAATACTCTATACGATATTGTCATCCAGCTCGCCTCCTGAGCTCCAGAACGTCCTAACCTGAAAATCTGTAATACTCGGTCTGACCCGAGCATTACACCAAAGTAACACCAGGGTCAGGCTGAAAACCAGCGTGAGTAAACCCAACTAACAAGTAATTCCAAGCATACAACTTAAATAAAACCCGGGTAACTTATATCAATTAAACCAATTCACAATTTACTATAGACAACACTTACTTCACATATAAATTTCCAAGTACCAAACTTAGATAATTCAGTTCACTTAAATCATTTCATTCCTGCCTTTTGATTCCACAAATCAATTTATAAAAAAAAATCGAAGTGGTTTCGGGCATCTTCCAAAACCCGACCCCGGTCTCTTTGAAACTCATGTTATTCTAACCCAAATTATACAATGAAATACACGACATTTCATATTAGAGATATCAAGACATTCAAAGCATTCAATACCATTCAATCATCCATAAGCAAAGCTTAATCACATACAAATCAATTCGATTGATTCTAATTGAACTTCAACCCTCAATCACTTGGACTCCTTCATTAATTAATTCCAAAACAATTAATTAATCAACCCTTCATTACTCATCTTAATTAATCACCCTGGATTAATTATATTCAATTACATTCAAATAATTATCCTTAATTAATTTCACGATATTAATTATTCTTAACCAAAACAATTAATTAATTTCACGATATTAATTACATTAATTCTTAATTACTTATATTAATTAATTTCTCATAAGTCATTATTTATTTAATTAATTCGATCTTCATCAACCAATCTCTAATTACATCAATAATTATATAAATTAATGATTTCCAATTATATTTTTAATTTGTTCCAATATAAATCAATTACTTTAATCCAACCACAATATTAATCATTCTCGATTAACCTCGTCTTGTAATTATCTACCCTTTTTATTTACTTCATAAATAAATAAATTATATCTTAATTAACTATTTAATTAATCTCTTGAGTTATTTTACAAAGTAATTATATTTTATTTATTACTTTAAGTAGTTACTTATTAAACCGCCCACTGGTTATTCTAATTTCATTAAACTTCATTAATTGACTTAATCCTTAGTCAATTAATTCGACTCCTATTTACTTTTTGAGTTTACACAATTTAAACCCCAACACTTCGAGTCAAACAACAATTTACTCAGAAACCACCCAATAAACCAAAGTCACCAAATCTTCAATTCTCAACACACATCAAATCAATTCAAGCATTCAAACAATCATTTAAATTTGACTATTGAAATTTAATAACAACTCAGCTGAGTGAGATTTACTCACCTTTGCTTTTATTTGCAAATCCACTTCAACCTCGAGTTGATTCCTTGATTATTGACCTTGAATAAACATTTATATAGTTTATTAATCATTGGAATAATTAAATTATCAATTACCCTTTAATAAAATTTGATTTACCAATTATTTTGTCCGAACCAATTTTCCAAAAACAAGTAATTATTTCCTTTCTTTTGAAACCTATATACTAAAAATTAATTTATAGTTCTCAAAAATCTAGTTTTATATAAATATTCAACATGTTAAAATTTCCTTTCTTGCCGATATATACATATTGAATTTCAAAATAGAATTGTTTTGAATCCTACTGCAAATTTAAAATCTCATATATATATATATATATTAAATAAATTTAAGAATAACTACCTTACTGTAAATAATTTCTGTATATATATATATAAATCAATTATTTACAGAACTTACTACTATATATCATTGATTTATTTGTTCATTTTTAAACAGTATGTGCAGATGTATATACAAACTTCATTTAATTAGTTAAAGCAAAATATGGAAATTATACCTCACTGTCGACGCCTCATCTCGACCAAAACCCTAATCCAACCCCAACTCGAATCGAGCAACTCCCCATCGTAGTCACCTCCTCCTTCGAACACGCCACCACGGTCGCAGCTTGCGCGAGACGACAGCAAGTCGCACCATCGCGACACTCCACCACGTCGCGCCGTCGTCGTCGTGCTCATGAACGCGAGCCCTACTACCGCGACTGCCCAGCCTCTACCGCGCGCGCGCGAAATCCAATCGCGACCCACCTGGAACCGCCGCAACCCCCACCTTCCTCCCGCCTCGTGATTACCTCGGCCTTCCCCTCTCATATTTCAATTACGAACGAACATGATTGCATTTTGATTTCGGCCTCCATTTTTTTTATAATTTTAGTTAGGGATTCGAACGGGAAGAAAGGAGAGGGATTTTTAAAATAAGAGGGGTTTCGGCATTCTCGATTTAGGGAAACAAATTGCTGTTTGTTTTGTTTTTTTTAAACTAAGGCTTCGGCTATTTTTTTTCTTTCAGAGAGTTCGATCTCCCTCTGAAAGCATGAGGGAAAGAAGACGTAATAATAAAGATGGGAAATGGCTTCTGGTGTACGCTTGTATTGTAAAAATATCTCTGACAAGAGTACTTTTAATTTTATTATATTATAAAATTTACAGACGTCTCGTTAAGCATAACGCGAAATTCCTGACCCCATATCAGACATGCCGATAGGTGATTATAAGGTTTTATCCGCATTCCAAACCCAATGGAACATGTTTCGGAGGCTAATTTGATCGTATGCACGAGTTACAGAAGAAAACGCTCAGTTTTAAATTAAATCGATTAAAATAGTTCTAAGCGTTTCGAGCTGCCAGGGTCAAATGACAACCCCGATCGCTACAAAAATTGAAACCCGATAATAACTAACTATTACGGATCCAATGAAACTGGTTTCGTCAAATTCCGAGACTGTGCCTCGGAAGGCTAATTTTAAGTTCAATTTAAACAATATAATTTCAAAACTGAACAAATTATCTTTAAATTAAATTCCAATCATTCTATTATCTCCAATATTATCATTGTAAATTTTATAAGCCTTCAAATTATTTAAACAGGCTTAGAAATATCAGATTCAACAATTTACCCAATTTTCAATTATTAAAATCAATATTTAAACTATATAATGCAATGATTGAATTATCGAGTAAATATCGATATCTGGAATTCAAGTTAAAATTAACCTTTAAATATTTTAAAATCAATTAATTATTCCATTTAAAAGTGTTATAAATTCTGGGTCGTCACATTTCAATTCCTATCCCAAAATCCTTTTTATTTTAAATTGTTATTTGAAATCTACTTTGTCGTTAATGAAACATTTCAAATTTTCCAAAAATTTTCTAACTCCTAAAATTTCCGAAATTTTTTGGCAGAGTCTCTCCTGTACGGAGGAACTTTTGCAATATCACAATAGATATAAATATATATACATCGACCCACACGATCGGAAAAACTAAAAACAGTTCATATTTTCTATTTTTATTGCGTAGGCGTACCTTTATTAGCATTTTTAAAGCAAGCAGCTAAATAGTATCGCATATACGCACTCCAACTCTATCCGTTGCCTCCCATACCTGTACTTACTTAAACCAACACATCAGTTTCCAATAATATAAGCATTTATCAACATTCTTTTCATTAAACTAGCCCAAACACATCAATTACAAAGTTTAAACAAGCAAACTTCATAATTATGCATGTTAACTTCCTTTATAAGCAATTTCGCAATTTCAACATAATTTTAAATCCTCTTTACAACCCAAACTTCATAATTTAACAATGTTAACCATATTTTATCAGTACTTCAAAGATTTAAATCACCATTTTTAATTTTCTAATATAAATCCAAACTTCATTTTATCTTACTTGAATAATTTACATTCAAGTTCACTATATACCATTTATATTAATTACAACCAATTCATTTCTATTTCAACATGATTAACATATGCCTTAGTTACATCTCTTTACTTCAATTCAATTCCCAAATTTGATTCACAATCAAATTCTTATTTTCAATTTGAAGCATTTGCATTTCTTTTATGATTCATTTTCATTCATATGAAAAAACCACTTAATAAAATTTCAATCCATTCCAATTGATTCAAAAACCACTTTCATTTGCTTCTTTAAACCAACTCAATTCCGAATACAACAAAACGACCAATTCTGTGCAAAATTCATGTCATTCAAGCAAATAACCATCACTTAAGCTTATAACCATTAAAATTTATTCCAGTTTAAATTTATATTAATTTTATTCCATTCGGGATTATTCACAACCCAAATATTCTTATTTCCTTGCAATTTCTAATCAAAACCTTATTCTCACTTTAAGTTCCTCATTCAGCTTAAGTTTAATTTAATATCATCCCATTCTATATTATTTACAACTCATACATATTTAATTTATCACAATAATTAATTAAAACCATTTCACTTGCATTTAAATTTTATTATTTAACAAATTTCATTCAAGATTACTTAATAAAGCTCATCCACAATCATATTTTTTTTCCAATTTGCTTAAGTTCTTCCAATTTTCACAATATTTCCATTTCGTCTTATATCAATTTTATTTCATTTTTCATTTAATTCTCATTCAATCAAATTCCATTTCATTTACAAATTTTAATTCAATTTGGTTATTTATTCCGTCCATTTTAAATTAATCCTATTAACAATGAGACCACTTAAAATTATTCCACTCATTTGAATTTATTTATAATTCAAACCATCACTATTATAATCTAATTCCATTATTCATTCACACTCTCAAACTTTTTTGCCAAAACTAAATTCCATACTAGAACTGGGTTTTTATTTTTCATTTTAAAATTTTCTCAACAAACCACCAAGATTTTATCCATGCCAATACAAATCCCCTTTAATTTAGTTTACACTAAATTCATCTTCAAGCTTCTCTTTATTTAATTTAGCTCACGCTAAATTCATTCTCAAACAATTCCTTTGGATTTAGTTGAGTTAAAATTTTATTCATACAATATCATTTCAACTAAATTAAAATTCTTTCAAGTTAATTTCTTTTTCAATTTAATTCAAGTCCAACTAAGTTTTAGTTAGTCAACTTGAATTCATCTTATTTCTCTTACTATTTAAATAAAATTTAATTCTATTCATAATTGTTAGTAACAAAACTGAATTTTGATTTTAATTCAATCCAAATTCAACTCCATTTCATTTAATCGAAGTTAAATCCAATTCAATCCAATTTTATTTTCCATAAACAAGTTCAAATTTATTTACTAACTTAAGTTCATTCACATCTTTATATTTTATGTTTTTTTCCACCTTATTTCAATTCACAATTTATTCAGGATTAGATTTGAATCTACCTTACCATTCAACTATTTCCCATTTGTGATTATAATTCCATTTTACTTAGGCTTACAAATCTAATTTTATATTCTTAGTTCACCAGTTTCTTCACTTGAAAGCTTATATTGCTCATTTTAATTCATTTACATCTTATCAATTCCAGATTATCTATATATATATATATATATATATCACTCAAATTCTAAAGGATATAAATTTTCCTTCAGTTTAATTCTTTTCACCATTTTAAATTCACAATTTTTAGATTATAGGTATAACACTTACTAGCTTATGGGTACAATTTATTACACAATGATCCACAATTACAAAGTCAACTTACATTTTAATTTAACCCAAATCAATTTAATTCTAAGTCCAATTTATTTAACTTATCCCAAGTTAAATTCAAATTTTCTATTTCCTTCCATATATTTTATTCACTTCCATTTTACTCAAGTTAAATTTTAATTCCAAGATTAAAATTTTCATTTCCTTCTTATTAATATCAACTTCACCAAATAAGTCCAATGGTTGATTCATTTTAATTTTACACACTATTTAAATAGAATTTTTCAGAATTCAATTGCCCATGTTTATTTCAAAACCTTTTTGAAATAATAAACAACTCATGCACTCCTGGTATATCAAATCAAACTTCCAGATTTCTAAAACAATCTGTTTTTACCGAAGCAATTTCCCTTTTTGAAACTTCTAAAATCACCTGTTTCTTAAACAAATCCAACAAATATCATAATCACTAACATGGTAGCAATCCATCACTTTAGAAACTCGAAAATGAATTCTAATGATGTGGCCAGCATCAGCAGGGTTATTTTCCAGCGACTGAAGTGAGTTCAGTGCTTCTTTACTTCCCAAATTCATTCCAAAACAATTTCCATTCAAATATATTACCCAAAACATTATTCCATCACTACCTTCAAGTCTTTGGACAACATTCCCAAACATTTCCAAGGTTTTAAATTCCCAAATTTTGTTTTCAATACATTTAAAATCCTTTTCAAAATCCCCGGGATTTAAATTCTGGTTTAATTCAAATTTAGTTATTCTTCTTTTGTATAATTTATGCTTATTTATTTGATTATAACCATTTCTAATTTAGATTAAATGTTAGATTCTTATTTGATTAAGATATTAACAACCAATCATCCAAATACATATAATAATTTCAGAAAAATTATTCCTTTTATATCAAAATATAATTTTGGGTAAAATTATTTCGTTTACCCTCTTTAAAAACAATACTATGTCGGTTTATCTAGTTTAAGAGTTTAGAAACCCCTATCGATACGGTTGTACTTCCTGTACCGACCAGAATCCATAAACACTCAACCGATAAGTCAACATCGTATAAAAATAATTTTATATTCACTAACAAGTATGCTCTCATATCTATTATTGCACTCAACTCATTATAGAGTACTATTGACTCTGTTTAATGAGTAATTCCCCCACCAAAGCCTAGGTTGTCGCCAACCTAAGCTCTGATACCAAGTGTGACAGCCTGCAAATCAGTACCCCTAGAGTCAACACTATTCTACCTCAATTAACTCAAGTGGAACAAAAATACGAACCATTAGGGTTAAAGAAGAAGAGATAGAAGAAGAAGAAACAAAATAATATCAAAATCTCACAGTCGCAGCGGAATAAAATATAATAGTAAATAATAGATTTTTACATAAAATGGAACTATATCTATTTTATACATCATATGATCGGAGTATCTCATGCAAACAACATTTACCAGTCAGACAATTCCATACAATCATAGCAGCGGATAAATATACAAATACGGATAATACGTCTCGGACTCCAGCACCTCTCCTGCTCCAAAGCATCCTGTCTTGAACATGTAATACTAGGTCTGACCCGAGCATTATAATGAAATAACACCCGAGTCAGTCTGGAATACCAGCTGATAATAATGCGCCCAAATTGATTATTAAAGTTTCAAAAATCCTTTGAAAACAAAAGCATCTCGTAAGACCACGCCACAAACAAACATGTCGTTTTTACCTTACGATAGCTAAAACACTTTTTATAGAAATCCTCTGAAATTATAATAGGGTCTATATACAAATAAAATAGCCGAAGTATTACATCTATTAAATTCCAGCTACTAGCCACAGAGTGGGTAATACAAACAAAACTCGTAAAATGCTCGTAGGGAGAATGAGTTTCCAACAATGACTAGGCACCGGGGTACCACTTCTCACAGTACCTGGTCTAGATCAGTGTACCGAGGACCACACTTGATCCCCTGCGACACAAGCCCGGACTACCCCTTAATCGATAGTCCCGAGTAAGATCACCCCACGGTTGGGATCAGTAACCGCACCGCTAAGCCGAAATAAAAGGGACATCTAGACAGGAATAACCTTACTCGGAAATGGATGCTGCCCACCAACCCTTGCTGCATATCCCCTGATTTTCAGTCATTACTGGTTGATGAGGCTTAAGGCTAAGCGTTACCTTTTAGAACGTTTCACTTAGAATGCCCATCGCCCACCTGACGATGTTCCGAAAGCATTCATCCATACATGTCTGTCCTGGGTTCGAACGAAACCGAAGGCACTACTCCTACTACGTGCATTTTGGAAATATCCTCAGGATTAGTAGCGACTAACCCATGCACTTCACTGCTCCATCTTCGACTCCGAACACGTTTTTTCACGAAACGTACAAACCGGATCGAAGTGGTTTTCGAGAAATAAATCTCGATCCCGGTCTCTTCGAAACGATCAACGCATTTGTCCAATATTGATAGTCGGTGATTTAACTATCAATTAACATCCATAAGCATCCATCACACAATAAATAATTACCACATTATTTATTTTCCTCAATAATATCTTCACGAGATACAATTCCATTTTCAAATCCCTTTGAAACACTTTTCAAACTCAATTCTTCTCATGGAATAGTTTCCCAAATCATTACTTCCTCTGAAGACATCCAAGTACCCATATTTAAGGTTGAAAATAATTTAAATACTTTATTTTTGAAAATACATTAAAACATTGATATTAAATCTTCTTACATACTTGATTTAAAATATATACATACTTTTGAAAATATCTCAAATAAAACTGCTTAATAAAATATAAACCATTATCTTTAAAATAAAGTTAAGTCATACTAAATTTTAAAATAAATTTATGAAACTCTATACAATTTCTAAATAATACTTTGATTGATTATCTTTAAAATAAAACCATTTTTATAAAGTATAAATAATAATAATATTCTTTAAAACATAATTCTAATTATCCTTTAAAATAGTTACTTCCATAACCACTTTAATACATGTTCATTTTAAAAATTCTTTCAACTTAAATAATTTTCTTGAAATCATTCTTTAATATAACTTCAAACTCTAACGTTTCAAAAATCTATTTAAAAACATACTTGGCTTTCAGTGAAATACACTTCCATCATGCAATATATATCGATTCAATTTGATAATAATTATCATATTCAACAAATCAAGCAATCATTTAGATATTGACTATTTAAATTAACTAATATTTCGGATGTGAGTGAGTTAAACTCACCTTGGGTTTGCTGGACGTTTAATGTTTTGAATTAAATCTCCTGCAATTGATTTAACCCAAAAACTTCGCTAGTTCCAATCGTCCCGATCTACTCCGCTGCGTAGCGCTCGTCTTTATGACCACGGTGCCGCCAATTCATCGAATTCTGAAGAGCATTTACGACCATGCAAGCAACAGTCTCGGTAACATATCATCTTATCTCAAAAACACATTGATCAACCCACACAGCAACATCTCCTCAACAAACTGGATCATGCATCTCCGGATCTCGGTTCCGACATCAAAAGTTCATCAACCAAACACGGATTCAACAGCCTCAAACAACACGGTACTCAGGCAACGGTCAACATAAGAGAATCGATCTACAAGAAGCATCTAGCATGCTTCCGAAACAGGAATTTCTCTAGATCGGCAGTAGCGCGTCGTTCTTCATCATCCACGCGGCATCACCTTCAGCCTTCATGATTTGGTCAGAGGATGACAGATCCAGGCTTCAAGACGTGGCAGCAGTTCCAGATCTAGCCGTTCTTATCTATTCAAGGTGTCGACGTGGTCGGCACAGAAACGACATCATCGGCGGTTTCCTTTTTTTAATTATATTTCGAAGAAATTATCTTATGATGATTCCTTTGAGAAGAGGTAAGGAGCAGTTGGGTTTCTCGTTCTTGTCTAAAATTTTGGGGTAAAAATGGCGGCCACGAATATAACTAGGGTTCCCATACCATATGTGAATATAGATAAGATAAGTAAATTATTTAATATTATTTTCAATTTTAACGATCATATCAAATGAACTCCAAATAACGCGTGCCGACAGGCGTCTATAATGTTTTACCCACGTTCCAAACACAATGGAACGTGTTTCAGAAGCTAATTTGGTCATATGCACGAGTTACGGAAATAAACGATCAATTTTTAATTAAATCGATTAAAATAATTTCTATGCGTTTTGAGCTGCCACGGTCAAACGACAACTCCGATTGCTAGGAAAATTGAAATTCGATAATAACTAACTATTACGGATCCATTGGAACTAGTTTCGTCGAATTCCGAGACTGTGCCTCGGAAGGCTATTTTTAACTCCTCGATTAAATCGAGCGATTTTCACAATCATCGAAATCATCTAAAATTTCACTCTTTAAAACTTTATTAATTCTATTATAACTCGTATAAAATTTTTATTCACATTATAAATCATTCGGATTCAGTTTAAATCAAAATTTGATTATTTACATTATTATATTATTAAATTCCATTATTAAATTAATATAAAATTCCAGATTCAATCTATCGACTATTAATTCCATCCAATGGTCCAATATTACTATTTAAATCAAAATAAACTTAAATAAATTTTTTAGAAACCATTTTTATATTTATTTACACCCAGATTCACTCATTATCCCAATTCTATAATATTAAGCTATCTATTATTCAAATTTCA
Source organism: Allium cepa (assembly GCA_030765085.1). Classification (NCBI taxonomy): domain Eukaryota; kingdom Viridiplantae; phylum Streptophyta; class Magnoliopsida; order Asparagales; family Amaryllidaceae; genus Allium; species Allium cepa. The sequence goes on along the minus strand of CM060937.1, from coordinate 756,209,337 downwards.
ATTTCATTCCCGTATTTGAAATTTAACTAATTTTATTAACTTAACCAAAATATTTTTATTCCAAACTTCAAATTATAATCCATATTCAGCATTTAAAATGAATTAAATGTTCAAATCCGGCGATCCAAAATTCCAGGTCGTTACATTGAATTTCAAATATTACTTGAGAGTTGGCGAAAATACCTAAAGATGGAAGCGTAATGTTAATGAATCAACATATTTATGTGCATTCAAAGTTTTTACAGCATATTATTGTCCAAAATAAGTATATAATATTGTCAAAGTGATAAACAAAATATTTGTTTAACTACTAAAAGAAATATTAAATTTTGATTAAAATCACATTGTCATTTTAATTATTAAAAAGATGATTTCTAATCCAATGTTTCACACCTCAATAATTTTAATTTTCAATAAAATATTCAAAAATTATTTAACATTTACATTTAGAAATAATCAAATACAAAAAGAAATTCTAATCATAATATAGTATAATATTTTTCCATCTATTATCATAAAGTACAGATATAAATAGTCAAATTTTAATTTTTTTTTTGCTAAAATTTTCTACCTGGAATTTTTTTTTATTTTTCAGCATCATAGATTACAAACATTCACCACTAGTCATTAATTGCATTGTTATTCTTCACAAAAATAAATTTTATTACTAATGAAGAACCCGCTTGGCATACAAAAGATGATTTTTAATCCAGTGTTTCACATCTCAATAATTTTAATTTATAATAAAATTTTCAAAATATATTTAACATTTACCTTTAGAAAATAATAAAATACAAAAAAAATCTAATCAAAATATAGTGTAATATTTGTCCACTCATTATCGTGAAGTACAGATATAATGGTCAAATTTTAATTTTTATGCGAAAATATTCTGACTGGAATTTTTTATTATTTTTATGCATTGTAGATTACAAACATTCACCACTTGTAACGACCCGTGGATTTCGTAATTAAATTTTGTCATATGAATAAAATTTTGGAATTTAATTTGTAAAGAAATATAATTGTTATAATTTGTAATGAAGTAAATGTTAAGAATCAACCTATGAAATATTATATTAATAAAAATAGACTTAAAAAGGTTGAATTGAATAAATCCTATTGGAACCTAATTTATTGGTATGCAAATTTATAATAAATGAGTTATTGCAAGAAATTGAAATTTGAATAGAATTCTAATGAATGAAAGTAGTGAAAAGATTATACCCGGACATAATTGTATATGAGAAATAATGGAAAGCATTATATTGATTAATGTATATATTAGGCAACTGACAATTTATGGATTTGTTAAAATTGCAAAGTTATAATTGAGTGTAAATAGGAAGATTTGGTAATAAATTAAAATAAGAAAAATGTAAATGTTATAACTTGGTTACAAAATTTTTATATACGCAAGTGGATGTAAATATGAATTAATTAAAGTGCGCATTTATTTATAATGGGATAAAACGTAAATTAATGTAATAAAGGTAATGCAGGTTGATAAGTATTCATAATGATTGTGTTGATGTTATACATTACTTTAATGATTGTAATATAAAATAACGGAAGTGGAAATGGAAATTAATAGAAACGTAAACTTATTTTGAGGTAGTATTTGGAGAATTGGGAATTTTATTCAAAGGTTATGTTAAGTGAGGAAATAATATGTATTAAATTACAATTTGATTAAATCAATGCAAATTAAGTAATTATAATAAATTTGTAACGACCCGAAATTTTCGAACCCGAAAATTCCAGATAGTTATGAAAAAGAAGAAAGAGATAGAAGAAGAAGAAGAACAGAAGCGTCAACAACTCACATACGCAGCGGATAAAATATAATGATAAATAACAGTTTACAAAAGAATTCTACATCTATCGATTACATTTAAGATACATCAGATTTTCATATAAACAGTCACAGAATATGTACAATTATCATGTCTTAGATTAACAATTTTATATACAGCGGAAATATTCTATCGCCAATGCCATCCAGCTCGCCTCCTGAGCTCCAGAACGAACCTACCTGAAAATCTGTAATACTCGGTCTGACCCGAGCATTACATCAAAGTAACACCCGGGTCAGGCTGGAAACCAGCGTGAGTAAACTCATCCAACATGGAATACAAAGCATACAACTTATATATATAACCCGAGGTGACTTATATTAATTTATCAAATCCACAATTTGTTATAGACAACTCTTTCCCACACATCAATTTCTAAGTGCCAAACTTAGATAAAATAATCCAATTTACTTAAATCATTTCATTCCAGCTTATTGATTCCACAAATCAATTTATAAAAATTCGAAGTGGTTTCGGGTATTTCCCAATACCCGACCCCGGTCTCTTCGAAACTCACGATATCCTATCCCAAGTTATTCAAATGAAATACACAACATTCATATCAGAGATATCAACACATTCAAACATCCAATACCATTCAATCATCCATAAGCAAAGCTTAATCTTATGCAAATCAACTCAATTGATTCAAATTGAATTTCAAACCTCAATCACTTAGGCTCCTTCACTAATTAATTCCAAATCAATTTGTTAATCAATCCTTCTCTATCCATTTATCTTAATTAATCACCCTGGATTAATTATTATTTTTATTAAAGTCAAGAAATTTTCTTTAATTAATTTCACGTTATGAATTTTCCTTAATTTCCCAATCAAGATGTAATCTTAATTGCTTCATAAGTAATTAACAATATTAATTATATTAATCCTTCAATACTTATATTAAATAACTTCCCATAAGTCACTTGCATTGGTTTATTTCCTTAACTAATCCATCTCTATTTACTTCATTATTTAAATAAATCAAGGAAATCTCATTTAGTTTCAATTTATCCCAATATGATTTCATTACTCTTTACATAATAAAAACCAAATTTTATTTTTAAATTCAAGTCAATTTACAATTTCACTTTAACGTTTTGGTTGTTAAACACTTAATATTTAAAAAAACTTTATTTGTTAGATTTAACTTTGATTTAGAACTTGTTTTAAAACTATACTTACAAGTAAACTCTCGTTTTTAAATATCACTTTTATTTCTTCCCAAATCATTCTTATTTTATTCTATAATTATTTCACTTTCAAAATTTCACTCTTATATTTCCTTTCAAAAATCCATTTCGATAACTCCGGATACCGAAATATTCAACCAAACCACATCATTCAAATTACCAATCACCAATAATATCCATCACAAAATATCAATCACAAAATATCAATCACCCAATATATTATACTACCATATATATAATATAGCACATCAAAACAAACAAATCATCCGACCAATCATTTAAATTTAACCTTTTAAATTTAAATAGAAATCCGAAAGCGTGAGATTTACTCACCTTTGATTTTGTTGCAATCCACTCCATCTCGATTCATTTCCATGATTTTCAGACCTTGAATAAATATTAGATGATTTTATGAATATTCGAGCAATTTGGGAAAATCAATTCTATTTAATAAATTTCATTTTACCTAATAAGTTAATTTCAACAAATTTTCTTTCTATAAAATATCCCTAGTTATCAATTAATTATATAAGTTAACTAAATAAATTGATTTCCATTTTATAAATTTAATTTAACTAAATCTTTGTTTAAACAAGTAATTAAATATTCCTAAACAAATTTTCCCCTTTCTTTCTGTGCTTATAAACTTTTATTATTATTATTTTTTTAAAAACTTCTGAATTTAAAATTCAAATTCAACATCTAATTTTAAATTAAGCTATAAACATACCTAACAGTCTTCGAAACTTCACATAAAAATTTCCAGTTTGTAAATTAAATTAAACTAAATTAAATTAAAATCCAAAACTGATACCTCACTGCCCTCGGACCCAGGCCCGAGACCACCGCGCGTACCACCAGAATTGCCACTACGAACTCCTTGCGAGTCTCCCTCAACGATCGCATCATTCCATTCGCCATTTCCCTACTTCGAATGCATCGCTCGACCACCGTAAGTATGTGTCACCGACCGCGAACAAATTCGAGATTCCATCCATGCTTTACTGAGGATCGCTCTCGACCAAAACATAGGGAAGTGGGAAGTCGCGATTTCGTCCAGAGATCGATATTCGAACGAAGTCGATCTTCGATCCCAAATTCCGAAAGGGTGGCCATTACCCTAGGTTAAAACTTGATTCTATTCTCCCGAATGATTTGAGGACGGAGGGATACGACTTCGATTGGATGGAGAGGGTGTTATGGCTTTGATTCGAAACCCTCTCATTTTATTTTATTTTATATAATTTTTTTTTTTTAAACGAGATGGTTGCGGCCATTCTTTTTTTTATTTTTAGAAGTTGATCTCCGTTTGAAGATTAGAGAGGGACGAAGATAAAATATAAATTTGGGAAGCTTCTCGAGTAAGCGTTGGGAAAAATATCTCTGACTGTTGTACTTCTAATTTTATTATATTATAAAACGTACAAAACGTCTCGTTGCATCGTGAAATTTCGAACTCCTCTTAAGGAATGCCGCTCGACGATTATAAGGTTTTACCCGCATTCCGAACACAATGGAACGTGTTTCAGAGGCTAATTTGAACGTACGTGCAAGTTATGGAAATAAACGATCGATTTTAAATTAAATCGATTAAAATAAATCTAAGCGTTTCGAGCTGTCAGGGTCAAACGACAACTCTGATTGCTACGAAAATTGAAATCCGATAATAACTAACTATTACGGATCCAATGGAACTTGTTCCGTCGAATTCCGAGACTGTGTCTCAGAAGGCTATTTTTAAGATTCAATTTAAACGATATATTATTAAAACTGAACAGATCACCTTTATATTAAATTTTAACCATTCTATTATCTTCAGTATCATCATTATAAATTTTATAAGCCTTCAAATTATTTTAAACAGGCTTCGAAATCCCAGATTCAACAATTTACCCAATTTCAATTTATTAAATTCATTTCTTAAACCATATAATTCAATGATTTAATTATCAAGTAAATATCGATATCTTAAATTCAAGTTAAAATTAACTTTTAAATATTTTAAGATAAATTAACAATTCTATTTTAAATTGTTGGAAAAATCTGGGTCGTCACATTCCTCCCCCCTTAAAAGAATTTCGTCCCCGAAATTACTAGTTAGGAAGAATGTCCCATACCTGTCAACTTTTTCCCAAAACCAAACAGTTCTACAACTTAACAATTATCTTTTATAAAAACCCCCATTTATTATTCTTACTACCTCCTAAATTCTTCCACAATATCAAACGATACCCCCTTTCTCGATCATTTAAATGTCAATTTAAAACCTAATTTTTTTTTGAACTATCAAAATTATCTCAAAAATTTTCTAACTCCCTAAATTTCCGAAATTTTTTGCCAGCGTCTCCTTTGCGCGGCTAGCTCGGTACTACTACAATAGGCCTCTACGGGCTCCCAAATTCCAAAAAGAAAACAAAAGCCAAGTGGCTACATCAAAAACCCAATCCAATATCATACGGAATCAAAATACTTACCTTTTTAGTTGGGCAATTCAAATTTATCATTTGGAATCAAATCCAATTTCCTTCTCTTTTATAATACCTGCATATCCTGCTTAGCACTAATATTCAGACACAATATCCCAAAATCATTTTATACATCTCTTTAGATAAGTTTCATATCCACTTCTATTCAAATTAGTTTTCGCCATTTCATATGAATTCAATTCATTTTCGATTTCTAATATTGAGTTATATCATTCATTTAAATTGATTCATATTAGTTTCATTTACTAGTTTACTTTAAGTTGCCGTTTGAAATTGTTTTGTCGTTAACCAAAATTTTCCAAAAATTTTCTAACTCCCAAAATTTTCGAAATTTTTTGGCAGAGTCTTCTTTGTACGGAGGAGCTTTTGCAATTTGACAAGAGATATAAATATGTATACATCGACCCACACGGTCGGAAAAAGAAAAAAAACAGTTCATATTTCCTATTTTTATTGCGTAGGCGTACCTTGTTTAGCATTTTAAGCAAGCAGCTTATTAATTTAAGCAATTAGCGCAAATCCAAACCAACCAAACAGCCTTCAGGTACCTGTACTTACTCAATTTAAATATGTAAGTGCCATATAAATGAAGTTCATAATATTTCTCTTACTTAAACGACCACAACACATCAACTCTAGAAGAAATGCATTCTAGATAACTTTCACAAGCAATTGATATGATTTCAAAACCAATTCCATTGTTTTCAACCAATTCATATTCCATTTCATTCAATTTTAATGATTTATTACTCAAGTGTTTACATTCAATTGATTTTTAATTCAAACAAGCACATATTCACATCAAATGATTTAAATCAATTTCATTAAATCTCTACCAACTCAAAGTATTTAATTACATTGGTTTACGCCAAACAACAATTATTCTCATGCCAATTCGGCAATATTCGCCTAATAGAGTATCTATTTTATTTTATAACTACTTCAAATTAATTTCAACTCATTCTGAATTTAATTCCATTTCATTTCTAAATTATCTACCAACCATTCATTGCATTTCATTTAATTTCCGCATTAAATTCATGCAAAACAATTTATTAAGCTTGGCACATTCAAACTTATAAATTAATGACCATTTCCAAATTAATTTAACCCAAGCTTCTATTAAATGGGCTTTCACTCTTATTCGAAGCCAAAGTTTCATAAAATTTTAAACTTAAGTGAATTTATTTTAGTTTATTCCAACCCCAACTTAAGTTTACTTCTATTTGATTCTCACTAATCAAATTTCATTAAATTCGGCATGCCCATCCATTTTAAATTTTAATTTTAAATTTATCTTCTCAATTTATCAAAATAATATCCAACCACAACCGAATTCACTTATACTTCAAATTATTATATCACCAAATTTAAGTTCAGTTTGATAATCCAATTCCAATCACAACTTTGGTTCAGTTTTTATTCAACCAAACTTCATCCATTTATTATTTAACTCAATCAACCCATGTTAAATTTTTAATTCAATTACTTAATTCGTTATTGAATTTATTTTATTAATACAAGGCTATTCTCAATTTATTTCTATTCACTTGGGTTATGATTTACAACTCTAACCATCGCATTTATCAATCCAACTCTATTTCATTTTTATTTTACAACATCTCCTCTTATTTAATTCATTAGCAAATCCGAGTCGAATTCAATTTATAAATTCGAGTTCAACTCCTAACTCCATTATTAACTTACAAATCCATTTATTTAACAGGGTTAAATTTTATTAACATACTCTATCACATAATTATTTAGTTAATTAGCTTACTTCAAATTTTTAATTCAACATTGGATTTTTAATTACAAAAAATCACTTCATTAAAATTTCCCGAGTTTCAATTTTATTTTACAATTTCAGTTTGAACTTCCCTTGATTTTCCAAAATTTCATCTCCTTTATTTTAAAATTTTAGAAATGCCTATAAAATATCATAATAATATTAAAATAGCTTTTATAAAATATTTCTTATAACTCGATGTCTCAACCAGTCCATCCTTGTTCTCACAAAAATTCAGTCATACGTTGATCAGGCGTAGGACCGAAAATCTATAAGTACTTGGTAAACCCGTTTTCAACACCCAGTGAAAATATTTGGAAAATAATTTTATTGAAAATACAGAAAACAATTTTTGAAAATAGAGGAAATTTTTTTTTTAGTGAGGATACTCTGGAAATCATCACCCCATTCCATGGTCACAGTTACATACCAGGGTTACGTTGCAGTCGCAACAAAAGTCCATGTAACTACAGGCTCTCCGCGGCACTCTCGATTACGCCATGGAACTCACACAACAGATCACAGTTACATCCAGGGTTACGTTGCAGTCACAACAAAAGTCCATGTAACTGTTGGCTCTCCGCGGCCTCTGATCTCGCTATCAAAAATGAAACTTCTCCACTCCTACATAGGTCGCAGTCTACCGAGATAAACTCAAACACAGACTGTTGGCTCTCAGCGGCACACACGACTTTCGCAATGTTACCATAGGTCGCAGTTACATCCTGGGTTACGTTGCAGTCACAACAAAAGTCCATGTAACTGTTGGCTCTCCGCGGCACACACGACTTACGCTATGGTAAACTCAACTCAAAATCCTCAGGAACTAGTTTTGTCCGGACTCCTCACAGGATCAACTTTAGAACCCCCCTTGGGGCTCAAGGCAGCACCACCCGGTGGCACTCCTGAGAAGTCCATTTCAAAGGAGCGCCTTTGTCCCCAGAGCTATCATCAAAACACTTTATACTATACACATATAGTATCTTTCAAATCATACACCTAGTATGAATTATACAAAGTTCCTTTACACAAAATCGATTATCCCAAAATCGATAATTCTCAAAATATGCTTTCCAAGACTCAATATTGATTTTTTTTTTCGAAAATCAAAAACCTTTCTCAAAATCACCATAAGATCCTTTATATATATTCAGATATATATATGTATATAAAATTTTAAAACTTTGGATCCTTACCTTCTTGTATAAAACACTTTTTATACACCAAACACTCTCAAAAACCATAGAAATATCCAATTTCCATCTTTATCCATTTCATAATTCTCAAAATATTCATTCAGTTCAAAAGAACCATTTCATATTCCTTATTCACATTTACATTAATCCCCATTTGGATTATTACTTCAATCCTTATCTCAGTTGGGTATTTAAATTAATAATAGTTTGAACTCCGACCAGTTTATTTTTAGAAAGTAGCTTAAATTTTTTTAAAATAGATAAGCAGTTGAAAAATAATCAATAGTTTGCAAAATAGTTATAGAATAATTGACTAATTGTAAAATAGTTGGAAATTAGTTAAATAGTTTCAGAAACTTTAGATAATTGCAAAATAGTTGAAAATAGAAATTAACTCGTAACTTAGTTGAAAATTAGTAATTAGTTTATAATACAGTTGTAAAATAGTTAATAGTTCCAAAAGTAGTGGAAAAACCAGTATAAAATAGTTTAGGTTTTAAAAAGAAAGTTGTATAGTAAATAGATAAGAAAATAGATTTAAAACTATTTATATTAAAACAATTTACATTGAAAATGGTCTAGAGTCAAAACTATTCACTTCCCCAACAATCCAATTTAAATTTCCACTCCATATAAATTAACCCAATCCCAATTTAATTAACTCCAATTTCCATTGGACTTGATTCATTCCCAATTCAAATTAAATTGATTCTCAATTTCCTTCCAACTTCAAATCAAATTCTATTTGATCTTTAAACTCGTACAACTTTAATTATAATTTAAATTTTACAATTTCTATTTATAATCAATTACATTCACATTTTGCTTTTAACTTAGAATTATACATTTTATTTAGCCAATATATTTTTATTATCCCATAAACATTTAATCAAGATTCCAGAGTTTAAACAAATTTCCAAAATTTCAATATCACCTTAGAATGCAACTATATCCAAAATTCTTTGGCGAATTCAATTATCCCTTTGAATTTCAAAACAAACCCAATTCACAAACAATCCCAATTAAAAAAAAAATTTGGTAGCAATTTCTCTTCTAGAAACTCGAAAATGAACATCGATGATGCTGCAGTCATCACCGACTTTATTTTCCAGCGACCAAAAGAGTTTAATGCTTTTATCACTCTAAAAACACTTTCCACATTTTTGAAATAATGCTATATTTTTTTTCCCAAAACCTTTAGAAACCACTTCCAAATCCAAAGGAATTTTTAGATTCTCACAAAAATTCCAAATTCCCCATCCATCCAATTCATAATTAAACATTACTCTGGAATTTTCATCCTAGTTTATTTTCAAATATTCTCTGGAATTCTATTCCAAATTATAATCTCATTTATTTATGAAGTTTATTTCAATTTATAAATTTCATTTACAATCTATATTTCAAATTCCTTTTTGATTTTAAACCAATTCCACTTCAATTTCAATCATTACAATTCTATCCAAATCTTCCATTTAAATTTTTTTTTTTTTTTGAACTTATACATCTTCAATTCCAAATTCAATTAATCTAAATCGGGTTAAATTTGAATGAATTTAATTACAACTTCAAATTTAAATCATCTCAAATTATATAAATTCGAGTTAAATTCTCAAGGATTGGTTTAACCTTTTTAAACCAGATTAACTTTGTTTATTTTAAAGTTTCAAACAATTCAGATTTCTGAGTTCTAATTCTAGAATTTCACTTTTAATTAATTTAATTTAATTTGGTTGTATCTTATATTACTTCGTAACTTAATTCCAATAATTTAACAACCAATCACCTAAATATTTCGTTAGAAGAGAATATTGCTTTATATATCAAAATATACTTCTATATAAAATCATTTAAAACTTTTATATAAGAAAATAACAAGTACGCGCTCATATATATATACACTCAACTCATTCTAGAGTTCTACGAACTCTATTTAATGAGTAATCCCCACCAGAGCCAAGGTTCTCGCTTAACCTTCAGCTCTGATACCAAATGTAACGACCCGAAATTTTCGAACCCGAAAATTCCAGATAGTTATGAAAAAGAAGAAAGAGATAGAAGAAGAAGAAGAACAGAAGCGTCAACAACTCACATACGCAGCGGATAAAATATAATGATAAATAACAGTTTACAAAAGAATTCTACATCTATCGATTACATTTAAGATACATCAGATTTTCATATAAACAGTCACAGAATATGTACAATTATCATGTCTTAGATTAACAATTTTATATACAGCGGAAATATTCTATCGCCAATGCCATCCAGCTCGCCTCCTGAGCTCCAGAACGAACCTACCTGAAAATCTGTAATACTCGGTCTGACCCGAGCATTACATCAAAGTAACACCCGGGTCAGGCTGGAAACCAGCGTGAGTAAACTCATCCAACATGGAATACAAAGCATACAACTTATATATATAACCCGAGGTGACTTATATTAATTTATCAAATCCACAATTTGTTATAGACAACTCTTTCCCACACATCAATTTCTAAGTGCCAAACTTAGATAAAATAATCCAATTTACTTAAATCATTTCATTCCAGCTTATTGATTCCACAAATCAATTTATAAAAATTCGAAGTGGTTTCGGGTATTTCCCAATACCCGACCCCGGTCTCTTCGAAACTCACGATATCCTATCCCAAGTTATTCAAATGAAATACACAACATTCATATCAGAGATATCAACACATTCAAACATCCAATACCATTCAATCATCCATAAGCAAAGCTTAATCTTATGCAAATCAACTCAATTGATTCAAATTGAATTTCAAACCTCAATCACTTAGGCTCCTTCACTAATTAATTCCAAATCAATTTGTTAATCAATCCTTCTCTATCCATTTATCTTAATTAATCACCCTGGATTAATTATTATTTTTATTAAAGTCAAGAAATTTTCTTTAATTAATTTCACGTTATGAATTTTCCTTAATTTCCCAATCAAGATGTAATCTTAATTGCTTCATAAGTAATTAACAATATTAATTATATTAATCCTTCAATACTTATATTAAATAACTTCCCATAAGTCACTTGCATTGGTTTATTTCCTTAACTAATCCATCTCTATTTACTTCATTATTTAAATAAATCAAGGAAATCTCATTTAGTTTCAATTTATCCCAATATGATTTCATTACTCTTTACATAATAAAAACCAAATTTTATTTTTAAATTCAAGTCAATTTACAATTTCACTTTAACGTTTTGGTTGTTAAACACTTAATATTTAAAAAAACTTTATTTGTTAGATTTAACTTTGATTTAGAACTTGTTTTAAAACTATACTTACAAGTAAACTCTCGTTTTTAAATATCACTTTTATTTCTTCCCAAATCATTCTTATTTTATTCTATAATTATTTCACTTTCAAAATTTCACTCTTATATTTCCTTTCAAAAATCCATTTCGATAACTCCGGATACCGAAATATTCAACCAAACCACATCATTCAAATTACCAATCACCAATAATATCCATCACAAAATATCAATCACAAAATATCAATCACCCAATATATTATACTACCATATATATAATATAGCACATCAAAACAAACAAATCATCCGACCAATCATTTAAATTTAACCTTTTAAATTTAAATAGAAATCCGAAAGCGTGAGATTTACTCACCTTTGATTTTGTTGCAATCCACTCCATCTCGATTCATTTCCATGATTTTCAGACCTTGAATAAATATTAGATGATTTTATGAATATTCGAGCAATTTGGGAAAATCAATTCTATTTAATAAATTTCATTTTACCTAATAAGTTAATTTCAACAAATTTTCTTTCTATAAAATATCCCTAGTTATCAATTAATTATATAAGTTAACTAAATAAATTGATTTCCATTTTATAAATTTAATTTAACTAAATCTTTGTTTAAACAAGTAATTAAATATTCCTAAACAAATTTTCCCCTTTCTTTCTGTGCTTATAAACTTTTATTATTATTATTTTTTTAAAAACTTCTGAATTTAAAATTCAAATTCAACATCTAATTTTAAATTAAGCTATAAACATACCTAACAGTCTTCGAAACTTCACATAAAAATTTCCAGTTTGTAAATTAAATTAAACTAAATTAAATTAAAATCCAAAACTGATACCTCACTGCCCTCGGACCCAGGCCCGAGACCACCGCGCGTACCACCAGAATTGCCACTACGAACTCCTTGCGAGTCTCCCTCAACGATCGCATCATTCCATTCGCCATTTCCCTACTTCGAATGCATCGCTCGACCACCGTAAGTATGTGTCACCGACCGCGAACAAATTCGAGATTCCATCCATGCTTTACTGAGGATCGCTCTCGACCAAAACATAGGGAAGTGGGAAGTCGCGATTTCGTCCAGAGATCGATATTCGAACGAAGTCGATCTTCGATCCCAAATTCCGAAAGGGTGGCCATTACCCTAGGTTAAAACTTGATTCTATTCTCCTGAATGATTTGAGGACGGAGGGATACGACTTCGATTGGATGGAGAGGGTGTTATGGCTTTGATTCGAAACCCTCTCATTTTATTTTATTTTATATAATTTTTTTTTTTTAAACGAGATGGTTGCGGCCATTCTTTTTTTTATTTTTAGAAGTTGATCTCCGTTTGAAGATTAGAGAGGGACGAAGATAAAATATAAATTTGGGAAGCTTCTCGAGTAAGCGTTGGGAAAAATATCTCTGACTGTTGTACTTCTAATTTTATTATATTATAAAACGTACAAAACGTCTCGTTGCATCGTGAAATTTCGAACTCCTCTTAAGGAATGCCGCTCGACGATTATAAGGTTTTACCCGCATTCCGAACACAATGGAACGTGTTTCAGAGGCTAATTTGAACGTACGTGCAAGTTATGGAAATAAACGATCGATTTTAAATTAAATCGATTAAAATAAATCTAAGCGTTTCGAGCTGTCAGGGTCAAACGACAACTCTGATTGCTACGAAAATTGAAATCCGATAATAACTAACTATTACGGATCCAATGGAACTGGTTCCGTCGAATTCCGAGACTGTGTCTCAGAAGGCTATTTTTAAGATTCAATTTAAACGATATATTATTAAAACTGAACAGATCACCTTTATATTAAATTTTAACCATTCTATTATCTTCAGTATCATCATTATAAATTTTATAAGCCTTCAAATTATTTTAAACAGGCTTCGAAATCCCAGATTCAACAATTTACCCAATTTCAATTTATTAAATTCATTTCTTAAACCATATAATTCAATGATTTAATTATCAAGTAAATATCGATATCTTAAATTCAAGTTAAAATTAACTTTTAAATATTTTAAGATAAATTAACAATTCTATTTTAAATTGTTGGAAAAATCTGGGTCGTCACAAAATTGTAGTTGGTAATTAAGTATGAATGTGAGTAAACTTGGCATTAGTGATGATTATAAAATTTTACCCATTCATCTAATTTATTTAATTAAATCTAAATCAATGGCAACATTGTTGTTAATGATAGTTGTAAGTGAATTTGAATGTTAAAAGGTAACAATTATTTAGGTTAACCATTTATTTAGTATATTAAATTAAGAATGGCAATCGATTGCAAATAAATCTAATTAATTATTTTCGTTTTGTTAATGCGATTTAGTTAATAAAGGGGAATTTATATGAAATGAAACATGCATTAATGAAATGTATTACAATTCAATGTTATTTATACCCATAAAATGTGTCAGGACCCGATTCTTCGACTTCCGAAAATCGACATCAATACGTCCACTGTATCAATTGCCGAGCAATCGAATGCCGAAAAATTGAACCATGAGGGTTTAAGAAGAAGAAAAAGGTAGAAGAAGAAGAAGACAGAACAGAAACAAAAAACAGAATCTCACAATCGCAGCGGAACAACATATAATAGATAAATGAATAATCTTTAAATCAAAGAATTGTACATTTTATACATTACATCATCAGAGTAAATATATAGCACAACACAATAATGGACAGTTATACAAACTTGTCCTTACAAGTGAATTCTACAACGGAAAAGATAATATCATATACAAGTGGTACGCCTCGCCATCCAGCTCGCCTCCTGATCTCCATAGCACTCCTAAATCCAGAATAACCTGATAACCTAACTCTAGACTGTCCGTGTGGAAATTGGTGAGCACCTAAAGTTTAGAAAAGGAACAATAAACTCCAGGTCAGTCATGTGACAGGTGTGAGAACTAAAAATAGTTTATCTTTAAAAATAACAACAACAAAGAAGTAAAAACTATCCGCAATGCTTTTGGAAAATGAAACTACCATAAGGCCTCCCGCCACACACACAATGCAAACGCAGAATTGGAGGAGATTTCTCCTTATGATAGTCAAACATGCTTGATACGAGAAATTTTTCTTTGATATTATTACTGTAAGTGCAAAGTGTAGGAAAACATTTCGAAAGTATAATATAAATCTTAGCCAGCATAGGCATTCCACACTTATGCTTACTATAGCTACCATGTTCAATACCAGGTTACCGCCACATTCCATGGCAGGCAATACAACTAAAACCGTACAAAGCGCGTATTGTTTTGTTTGGATTTCCTACAAATGGTCGGGCAAAGGAACTTCCCAAATAAAATGGAACGCCTCTAGAAGGACGTCCCCGGATCCTAATCGGATCTCTGCTACACAAGGCCAGGTTACTTCTGTGGCTAGGTAACAACTGACACGAGTATGCCACTTCCCGGTCGTTACCAACCTTTATCCGAAGCGCTACTCAACCAACAACCACAAAGTAATAAGTTTGCAGCTACCACAAAGTAAGTATCTGGGCTCCATACCATGATACCACTCATAATCCAGAAGAAAATGGACATACCCTCAGGGGAAGCTATCCCCAAATAACCTTGCTGCCACGATTCCTGTTTCGACCATTTCCGGGGTGTGAGGTCTGACGAAGTCTCGTCCACAAAGCTAGGCACAAAGCCATGCTTTGATCAACAAATGATTAATAAATAATCATCACACAGCAACACTCAGCATGCCACATTACCAAATTGGGAATATATCACTGATAACCTTCAATTACATAACCTCTGAGCTCGTACGTCTCAGTGAAGGGTGTTAAGCTAAGAGAATAAATCCTTTGCACCAACAGAAATGTATTTGAAAGAAATCTGCTTTATATCTCAAAATGTAATGTCAGACATGTAACCATACAAGTCTGTTCCGGGTTCGAACAGAACCGAAGGCACTTCAAAAGAAGCCCTTGCAATCCGGGTATTCACAATCCCCATCGAATTTCCCATCATAAAGGAAATCTCCATACCGTAGCTAATGGTGCAGAGACAATCGATAGGTCATCCTATCGTTTTCACAAATACCCGGTCTTCAACATCGGTCTTCAATGCTATCCATTACGTCGTATCGCTATTCGGAATGGGTAATCCGAATAACGAGTGCAATAATTTAAAAATAAGTGTAGCATTCAATTTCAACCAGTTCACAACAAATACCTATTTAAAGGTCAATATTGATAGTCGGTTATTTAACTATCAATCAATATTCACAACATCACCGATTATAAATAATCTTCCCAAATTATTTATTTTTCAAAATATCTTTACAAGATATATTTTCCATACTTCAACCATTTGAAAATAAATTTCAAATCATTTTTCACCTTTCAATCTTTGAAAACAAATTTCAAATCAATTTCCTTAAACGGAAATACTTCCAAATATTTATCCATTTTCAATTTAAAATGGTTCATTTAAATCAATCAAATAAATCCTTACCGATTTATCTTAAACTTACTTTCCAAATCCGTAAATTTATTTTCACACTTCAAAAATAAATCAATGTTTATTTTTAAACAAATTTCCCTTTCTTTTATAAATTCCATAGTGAATTTACATTTCCAAAATATCTATGAATATACGATTTTCAAATCGATTTCTAATATTCATTTTCAATTTATCTTTAAAAGATATAATCTCAAAACATTCACTTCATATTGGAAAACATTCCCATACTTATTTAATAATAAGTAATTCACCAATCTATTTATTTCAACATTTGAATAATATTCAATATACTTAAATCACAATTAAGTATATATTTCATCCTTTAAGGAAAACATTCTCTTAAACACATTTATTTGAGTCAAAACGAATGTCGCGTAAAACATCGTTACGACAACTCAAAGTCATTAGTATAGGGATTCAAAATTAAGATAGATATATAAACCCCAATACTACATACAACATTTCTTTTCGGAAATCATTTACTATAACAACAGTGTGATAGTGCACAATTTCCTTCTATTTCTCGAAAACGTCTATTTCAACCATGAATGTTGAAATCTATGGTTTCGATACTTTATACATTTTAAAACATCTTTAAATCGTTTTAATTCTATTTAAAATATTTTCTTTCCCAAAACATTTCTTTAATATATTATTCACTGTCCAAAATCGTTAATATATTTCCTTAACCAAATTCAACATTTCTACATATTTTATTTAAAGGATTATTCACTGTCCAAAATCGTGAATATATTTCCTTAAATAATCTATAATAATTGACCTATCAAAATAAGTCGATTTCAAATTCATAAAACAACGTCTATAAATTCCATTTATATTTTATAAAAACTTCACTTATAAAATCACTTTATTAACAAATTCTATCCATATCTCATTTAAATGCCAAAATCCAATTTATAAGTTAATTACTTATAAATCTTTTATTTTACAAAATCTATTCATTTTATAACTTCACGATTTATAAATCTATAAATTTCATTCACTTATGAAATTCATTTTTATTTCATTGTAATACTTACAAAAACTCGTTTTATAATTCCAATATTTTAATTTATAAATGTCAATTTCATAAATCTTTTATATAAACTGTTTATAATAATTTAAAAATCCCCATTTAAACCACTTTACAAATTAATCAACTACTTATTTCAAAAATCACATTTCGGTTATATTTCACAAAAATCATAATTTTTTATAACATAAAAATTACAATGTTTATTTATTTAAAATGAATCAATTTTAAAATTAAATTTTATTATGAATTCTCAACTTAAATTTTCAAAAAGTCCAATTTTATTTATTTTCGGCATCTAACGATATCAAAAATATATTCGGCTATTTTAGCCTTTAACGATTTCAATCACAAAGATAATCATGCAGATTATAAATAGATCAACACACAACATTAAAACCAATTCAATCATTTGAGGAATCCAGTTGGATCCCTCCAACCTGTTTCCCTGCATCCACAGATGTTAGCACAATACCAATTTCGCTACAAGACGGAATATCGCGGTATATGGGATTTATAAAATATTATCCGCTATTATGCGGCGCAATAGGGTCTCATCCGCAATATAATGCGGGAAATCAACTCCAAGTACATATATAATACCAATTCCACTTCGAGGTGGAATATCGCGGTATATGTGTTTAATAAATAACATCCGCTTAATATGCGGCGTACAGGGTCTATTTCAAAACAACAGATAGCAATTTATCATCCAAGCATGCAAATCAGCACAATCAAGCAATTTTAAATTTAACTATTAAAAATTTAAATCGAAACTATTTCGATTGAGTGAGAAGTTCTCACCTTGCTTCCAATAACGGTTGCAGTGCCTTATTTCGAATAAAATTAAACACGCGTTTAATTTTACCTACTAGTTCCAAACGACTCTAGTCCAGCTCCATTGCGTAGTGCTCGACAAAACAAAGCCAACGCAATTCGTTTCGTGCGAAACGGACCTCGTATCAAAAAGATATGGATTTTTAAGTTTGAACGAATTATAACATAAATAATTTACAATTTTTCTTTTAATTTCAAACCCTACGTAATCAAGACCGTTGATTTCAAGCCCAAGCAGATCAGGGCCGGCCATCCTCATCTTCTCCCCTACGTGAAAATCACCTTTCCTCCCCCAGGCAATTTGAACGCACGCAACCCATGTCGCCTCAACAAACCCTAATTTCGCAACCCACTACGAGCATCTTCAACTCGATCAGCTAGCACCAAACGAACGAGCGTCTCATGAGCCACCCTCGGCCAGAAGGAATCAAAGCTCGGCCTTCCCAAAACGTGGAAAATCGTGCTCGAACTGAAGGAGGACGCGGCCCCCTAGAGACCATCTCGATGCTCCAAATCCAATCTCCACCGTTGATCAGCTAGATCTCAACACCCTCTTCAATATTGCAGTTGAACGTTTCCTCTAATTGTCGATGGATTGGAAGAAAATGAGGGAGGAAGAAGAGTGCATTTCAGCCATTGATTTCAATGGTGGCGGCTGAAGCTATTTGCCCTAGGGTTTTCAATGTTGTTTGCAAAGTGAAGATGGGGGGTGCTTTTATAGATAATCGAACGAAAAACACTATTCGCTCCAAATTTCCAAACTCCAAATCTCGCGCGGTGACTGGCGTTTCTAAGATTTAACCCGCGTTCTGGACACAATGGAAGGTTTCGAAGGCTAATTTGATCATATGTAAGAGTTACGGAAATAAACGATCAAATTTAAATTAAATTGACACAAAATTTAAAATCTTACAATAATATAACATTACGGATCGGATGAAACTAGTTTCGTCGAAATCCGAGACTGTTTGAAAAATGGCTATTTTTACTCGTCAATTAAATATTAAAATATTCAATTTTCACAAATTTACTTTTAATTCCATTTCGAAAGTTCTACAACATCATTCTAACTCCAACATGATTAAATAAAATTTTACAAATCAATTTTAATCATATTAAACCCAATTTTAATTATTTCTGTAATTTCAACTATTAAATTATCGATTTAATTATCCAGTTAAATCTAGATATTCAAAATAAATTTTATTCGACTGTTTAATTTCACTCGTTAATATTTAAAATCAATTAAATATAGAATTTTAATTAACAGAAATTCTGGGTCGTTACGAATTCCCCCTTTAAAAGAATTTCGTCCTCGAAATTACCAAGTAAGAAAAAGTTACAGAATCCATTAACTTTTCAAAAATCCACTTAGTGAAAATTTTATATTCACCGTTTCCAAAACCTTTAACTTCAACCAAAACACCGGTTTCCATTTTCTAGTTCAACTCCTACGTTTTCATTACAATTTGTACAAATTAAATTACCAAAATCACTTAAGTGTTTAACTTTCCCAAAAATTCAATAGTTAAACTTCTTACAAATCTTTACTAAGTTTTCATATCCTAACTTAGTTATACTTTTCAAAAGTACTAATATCGTTTAACTTTTCACTTCAAAATCAAAGTTATAGTTTTCAAAATTTCCAATTTTTCTCAAAAATATTCTAACGCCTTAAATTTTCGAAAAATTTCGCCATAACCTCCTTTGCGCGGCTTGCTCGGTACGATTACAAAAATGGCACCACGTCCCTTTAGATTCCAAAAAGAAAATGGGAAGCCAAGCGGCTAGACAAGAAGATCATCAAATTTCAAACTAAAATTCATATACATACCTTTTTGTTGAGCAATTCAATTTTTATCTTCGAAATCAAAATCCGAATTCCATTTCCTTTAATACACTGTATATCCTGCTAGCCATAATATCCAATTACAATATTCAAAAAACATTTTACACAATTCAAATTGGTTTCCCATTTATGCAGGTTTGATTTGTTAACATTAAATTTTACTAACATTCATTCATTCAATTTCAGTTAGTTTACATTCACTAATTTACATTCACATTAGTTCACTTTCAGTTCAAACCAAATCCAGTTCATATTCATTTACTTCCAATTTGGATTCAATTACTTTAGCTTTCAATTTCATTAACACTTAAATAATTTATATACAATCAACTAACAATCATATAACAACCAATGTATATTCAACACAACCGAACTTATTCACTTTACATTCAACATTCATATTCACTTTGTTTTCCCTCAATTTTGTTTAACACATTTAATTAGATTTAATGAATTAACACTTACATCCACTATTCCATATCAATTTATTTACATTCAATTGATTAACATTCAATTGATTAACATTCAATCCATTCATTAATCCAATTGCTAATTCATTTTAACCACAAAAGTTGAATTTCATTACATAACTCAAGTTCATATTCATTTAATTCACTTTATTATTTATTTTGATACCAAAATCAACTTCATTCAACATCCAATTTCAGTTTCATTTACTTGCAACTGTAAATTTATTTATCCATTCACAATTTTATTCTCATAATTCACACTTGCTTCCAATTCATTTGTTACTAACCCAAATTTGTTTTTTACTTAATAAATTTTCTTTAAGTAATCATTTCTTATATATATATATATATATATATATATATATATATATATATATATATATATAAGATCATTTCACTTAACCTCTTAGACCTTTCTTCAAATTCACTTTATTTAATTGATTCACTTATACTTACTTTAATTTAACTCCATCCTTTAAGTTAAATTTATTCTATCAAACTTCAAATGGTATAAGTTATCAACTCATTTATTATTGCCATAAATATTTTAAACAGAATTCCAGAGCCTTTTCAACCTTTCAACACAAATTTTGAAATCAATTCAAATTATCTCTTGAATTTCAAAACCAAACCCAAATTTTCAAAACAATTTTAATTTAAAACAATTTGGAAGCAATTCCTCTCCTGGAAACCCGAAAATGAACACCGATGATGTCGCGATCATCATCAGAATTATTTTCCAGCGACCAAAAAGAGTTTAGTGCTTTTATCCCTTCAAAACATTTTTCCAAAATATTTGAAATTTATTTTCAAAATCAAAAGGTATTTAAACTTTCCAAATCCTCAAAATTTTCAAATTCTTTTCTAAACATTTCCAAATACTTCTCTGGAATTTTACTTTAAATTACAAATCACATTTACAATTCATATTCATAAATTCCATTTGTATGTGAATTTATTTCTTAACTTTGGAGTTTAAATTTCAATTTTCAATTTAATAATCAATGGTAATAATTTTAGTATTATCAATTCCTAACATCCAAGCAATCATATATTATAATAATTTATAAAGATTTTTTCCTTTATCTACGAAAATAGTTTTGGGTAAAATTATTTCATTTACCCTATTTCAAAACAATATCATGTCGAATTGTTTTGAACAAGTGTTTAGAGATCCCTATCGATAGAGTTGTACAGACTATACTGACCAGAATCCATATACCACTCCACAAACCAATCATCACAATATAAAACAATTTTATATTCACTAACAAATACGCGCTCATATCTATTATTACACTCACACTCATTCTAGAGTACTACTGAATCTATTTCTAATGAGTAACACCCAACAAAGCCAAGGTTGTCACTTAACCAAATGCTCTGATACCACACTGTCAGGACCCGATTCTTCGACTTTCGAAAATCGACATCAATACGTCCACTGTATCAATTGCCGAGCAATCGAATGCCGGAAAATCAACTCCAAGTACATATATTATACCAATTCCACTTCGAGGTGGAATATCACGGTATGTGTTTAATAAATAACCTCCGCTTAATATGCGGCGTATAGGGTCTATTTCAAAGCAACAGATAATAATTTATCATCTAAGCGTGCAAATCAGCATAATCAAGCAATTTTAAATTTAACTATTTAAAATTTAAATCGAAACTATTTCGATTGAGTGACAAGTTCTCACCTTTCTTCCAATAACGGTTGCAGTGCTTTATTTTGAATAAAATTAAACACGCGTTTAATTTTATCCAAAATTATCACTAGCTCAAAACGACACCAATCCAGCTCCATTACATAATGCTCGACAAAATGAAGCCAATGCAATTTGTTTCATGCGAAATGGACCTCGTATCAAAAAGATATGGATTTTTAAAGTTTGAACGAATTATAACATAAATAATTTACAATTTTTCTTTTAATTTCCAACCCTACGTAATCAAGACCGTCGATTTCAAGCCCAAGCAGATCAAGGCCGGCCATCCTCATCTTCTCCCCTACGTGAAAATCACGTTTCTTCCCCCAGGCAATTTGAACGCACGCAACCCATGCCGCCTCTACAAACCCTAATTTCGCAACCCACTACGAGCATCTTCAACTCGATCAACTAGCACCAAACGAACGAGCATCTCGGAGCCACCCTCGGCCAGAAGGAATCGAAGCTCGGCCTTCCCAAAACGTGGAAAATCATGCTCGAACTACAGGAGGACGCGGCCCCCTAACGACCATCTCGATGCTCCAAATCCAATCTCCACTGTTGAGCAGCTAGATCTCAACACCCTCTTCAATATTGTAGTTGAACGTTTCCTCTAATTGTCGATGGATTGGAAGAAAATGAGAGAGGAAGAAGAGTGTATTTCGGCCATTGATTTTAATGGTGGAGGCTGAAGCTATTTGCCCTAGGGTTTTCAATGCTGTTTGCAAAGTGAAGATAGTGGGTGCTTTTATAGATAATCGAACGAAAAACACTATTCACTCCAAATTTCCGAACTCCAAATCTCGCGTGGTGACCGGCGTTTCTAGGGTTTAACCCGTGTTCTGGACAAAATGAAATAGGTTTCGGAGGCTAATTTGATCATATGTGAGAGTTACGGAAGTAAACGATCAAATTTAAATTAAATTGATTAAACTAATTTCTATGCGTTTTAGCTCGCCCCGGACAAACCGTAAATCCGATCGACACGAAATTTAAAATCTTACAATAATATAACATTACGGATCCGATGAAACTTATTCTGTCGAAATCCGAGACTGTTTGAAAAATGGCTACTTTTACTCGT
Source organism: Allium cepa (assembly GCA_030765085.1). NCBI lineage: Eukaryota > Viridiplantae > Streptophyta > Magnoliopsida > Asparagales > Amaryllidaceae > Allium > Allium cepa. The sequence goes on along the minus strand of CM060937.1, from coordinate 756,186,049 downwards.
CAATTAAATATTAAAATATTCAATTTTCACAAATTTACTTTTAATTCAATTTCAAAAGTTCTACAACATTATTCTAACTCCAACATGATTAAATAAAATTTTACAAATCAATTTTAATCATATTAAACCCAATTTCCAATTATTTCTGTAATTTCAACTATTAAATTATTGATTTAATTATCCAATTAAATCTAGATATTCAAAATAAATTTTATTCGACTGTTTAATTTCACTTGTTAATATTTAAAATCAATTAAATATACGAATTTTAATTAACGAAAATTCTGGGTCGTTACAAAATGTCTATTTACTAAATTGCAAAATTTTAAATCAATAAACGAATTTATTGAGGTTCCATTTTTTAATTAATAACATTTAATGTAGAATCAATTACAATTAATTGGCTTAAATTGTGCAGTTAGGGCAGATTTGTTTTGTAATTGAAGATGGTTAATTTTATAAGATGAAATTTATGCTAAGCCTATTTACTATATGAAAATTCGTTGATTTAAAGAATAGAAAGCAAGATTTATTAATTTGATTTAAGTGCAAAATTCAATAATTGAATTTATTGCAAATAAATGAAATTCAACATTTAATATTATGTTAATCGAAACTAGATGGAATGAGAACACTAATGTAATGAATGAAAGACAAATATTAACTATGATTTTGAAAAGGATTAATAGATAATGGAATAAATTTATTTATTTAATTAAACGGAACTTTGGGGAATTTATTTATAATTTGAAAATTTAATGAAATTGGGGATAATATTGAAATTTATAAATTTATCAACCCTAATTTGACAGTTAAATTTGGTTTAAATCATTGTAAATGATTGGAAAATTTAAAATGATTAGAATTGGTAATTATCGAATTTGAATTGAAAATTTGATTTAATTGACTAAATTTTTATTTATTTAATTAATATAAAAATAGCCATTTTGGCCACTGACTCGGATTTCGACGAAACCAGTTTCATCGAATTCGTATCTGTGAATTATTGTAGGATTTCAAGTTTCGTAGCGATCGGGCTCGTCGTTTGATCGTACGGACTCGAAACGCATTGAAATCAATGAAAATTGAAATCAATTTGAAATCGATTTGAAAATATTGTTTTTAGTATAACTTCTTCATACGATGGAATTTGGACGTGAAACTTTTTCCATCACGTTTAAAATATTTTTAAACACCTGTTTTGATATATGGGTTTACCCAATTTCGTTCCAGAGTCGAAACGGGCTTTTTAGGCCACTTTGGAGTTAGCACGTTTATCCTACCTTATCCATCCATTCTAATTTATGACCTACCTATATAAACCCGATTATAAATCCTAATTCCTCTCATTTTCATTTGTCTGTACGTATATCTCAACTCTCTCCTCCTCAATGGCAGACAGCATAATTTCAGATCCAATTTCAACTCAAATCAAAAGCTAAAATTCAAAATCCTCGGAAAAATTTGAAAAAAATATATGTTGAAGCTCTCGACTAGAGTAATTCACTGGTGGCGTTCGTTTTTCATTTTAGTTCATCGTCTGATCAGTAAAAATCAGAGAAGTTTCGACCATCCATTTGCGTCGAAATCACCATCGTCGGATCGTCGAATCGTTGATACTGGATGATAGAGGGCACTGAGGGGATTGCATCGGCATAATTTGTTTGATGTTTCAGTGGCTTGATTGGCGCAAACATTTCGATTTGGGTCGCGTGTTTTGTGGCGGCCGCTGCCATCGTTCGTGCTCGAAGACGACAAGGCGTCTGAAGGGTGGACTTTCGCATGGAGGGGTGACACACGATTGGCTGTGGAGGTGCGATCTACAAAGGAGGCGCGTTCGTTATAGGGTTTGGTGGCGGCTCAGTTTGCAGAGCGTCGTGTGTAATTAGGGTTCGAACCGTTTGGGAAGAAAGTCGGCGTGGCTTCTTCTGATTGGTCGCGGGGTTTTTCTTTATTTTTATTTCTAATTAAATTTCAAATCCAAACATTCTAAGTATCGTAACTTCCTCATACATTGTTCAAATTACGTGCAGTTTCTTTTGTTAGGATCGCTTTTAAATTCCGAAGACTTGACGCTGGTTTGGACGAATTTGGAGACCGTCGAATTTTTGGGTTTAAATTGGATTTAAATTCAATTTAAATCCCAAAGATGAGTGTTTTAACCCACTCACAGCTTATAAAAATTCTTATGTTTGTTAAATTGATAGATGATGTGATTTAAAATTTATTTATGATTGCTTGGCGTATTTTAATCATCTTCTCAGTTAAATTTATTTATTTATTATTGCATATAAACTGCCAGTTAAATAGTTATTAAATTTATTATTGAATATAAATTGCTATTTAATACCTGTTGTTTATTATTCGTTCTATATTGATGTTATTGTTTGAATTGGATGATGATTGTGATAAATGGTTGATGGTCGATATTTGGATGAATGGATGCTGTATTTTGTATTAAATAAACTGCAAGTTATCATCCATTTTCATTTCATTCGTGTTTGCAGTCTGAAATGATGTATAACCGTAAATTTTCATTTTTAAATTTCGGATTGAAATGACAAATATCCATATCACTTGACCGTAGGATAGAAAATTTTATACAGACACCGTCGGTCTATATATATAATTATTTTGAAAATAATTTCTATGGTTTGGATAGGATAGGGTTTAATAAATATTAAATTTTGATATTATATAAATATTATTTTATATATATACATAGTTAAAATTTTGAATTTAAGCTATGTATAGATTTGTTAAATAAAAATAATTAAGTTGAATAATGGAGTTTGATTATTTTATTTTATATGGTTAAGCACATGTTTAAGATATTATATATATAGAGAGTTTTAATGATTTAAACCAATAGGATTGGAAGGTATATTGGAAATTTATTTGGAATTGAGCTTATTTAAAAATAAAACTCCATAGGTTAATGTAAACTTATTAAACTTGAAATTTTAAAGGTATGATATTTATAACTAGATTTTTATTCAAGATAATTTAAATGAATATTTCTAGTATAAATAAATGGAAGAAAATATTTAGTTATTAATAATTTGAGTTTTATTTTAAATGATTATGGATTTATTATGTAAATATCCCAAAACTAAATAATAGGACAATGAATTGTTGAATCGAAATTCCCAACCTTAGTTTTGAAATTTGTTAAATACTCAAAGTTTGAAATATATTGAAATCGAAGTGTTTTATTGAAACTGAAAATGAATCTAAAATTTATGGGTTCAGACTTAATTTAAAGTGAATAAAATTGTAAAGGCGTGGAAATTATTTACTTTATAAAGTAATTTTAAATTCAACTATTTTATTTTATATACTGTTGAATATCCAAACCATTTAAGTTTTGGAAGTTATGGTTTTAAAGCTATGAATTTCGAAGTATTATGTTTTGAAAAGTTTTAATTCAAATGTTGGTTTCGAGATAGTATAAATTTTAAAGTGGTATGATTTTAGGAAAGAAATATATTTGAAAAAAATGATATCATATTGATTTGGGTTTTAAAATAGAAATGATAGCGTATTTATATGGTTTTGAAATGGATATTATATTCTGGTTTTGAAAGTATAATTATTTTAAAATGACCGCGGTGTTATAATAACGTTTGGTTGTTAAAGAGGCCAGGATCGGAAGTTGTCATATTCTCTGCCAACCCCGAAAACCACTTGAACAACCGTGTATGCGGTGGAGATTCCAGAATGAAGTAGGATGGTGGCGGCGTTTCCTTTTAGGTAAATACGTGGGCCTAACTTCCGTGAGTTGGCATAAGGTGGCTAAAACAGGAGCGATTCTCGGGCTAATTGAGGTAGCACCTTTGATCGGACACATCCCTTCGATTTTATACTGTGACTTTTGGATTGATTCGGTGGCCACTTTTAATTCGTTACCACCAGCCGAGATGCGTAATTGGTATATCTACCCTGGCATTGCCTAGTTGTGCCGTGTCACATACCCTATCGCGCCTTGTATGAGTTTGATTTTCTCCCGTAGCCCGTGGAGTATTTAGGGTAGTCTCCCGATCTGGAGATGCGCTGATACTGAATGGACTACTGGGACTATTACGTGTTAAGTTTGAAAATGTAAAGCCTTAACACTATTTAAAAGTAAGTTTATTTTACAATCAGACACTATTATAATAGCGAAATATACTACATAGTAAATAGTTTAACGGATCCTTAAGAGATGTAAATCCCGAGCATCTCTTGAGTTACTGCACTCATATTTATTTCTGTTGATTTAACTTACATAAGATCTTTTAGTTCTGACTTGAGTGTTTTGTCTTTTCAATTCGCTCGGGTCAGTCCGAGCGTTTCAGGATTTGAAGACTTTATTTCTAGAGGAAAAAAACGAAGATTTCATCATCATCATCATTATTATTATATATTATATGGTTCCACTACACACTGCATTCCGCTGCATTGATATTTATTGGTATGTGAACTATGATATTTATTGTATAAAGAAGAATCAAATGTTTTGTAAACAGTTTTATGAACTTTATATTGATTATTATATTTTATCCTTCCGCTGTGAGATTCTGTTTTCTTTTCTTCTTTCTCCTCTGTTTTTCTTATTTATCCCATAACAATCCGCCCTTCCGTATGGTTTGAATTGGCACGTGCATCGATTTAAGGCATGCGAAAAAGGCGGATCATTACACCACTAATCATTAACTGCAATGTTATTCTTCACAAAAATAAATTTTATTATTAATGAAGATCCGCTTGACATACCAAATCCGAAATATTTTAAATTAATTTTTTGTTAATTGGATTTGCTTAGAAAGTTTAAATTTAAGATCACTTAATTAATTCAAATATACACATGGACTTGAATGTAAAAAAAATGTAAGAAACCTTAGGAGAAACCTGTAAATAACTGTAAAAACCATTAATTGTTGGTATTTAAACTAAAAATGACTAAGGAAAAAATTAGCAGAATATCATAATAATTTGTATATAATCATAGAATTTTAAACTATATGAACTTGAATGAAAAATTAGTTTTACCATTTTTTTTCAATATGAATATGGGACACACATTGAATTGTCATTTTTTAAAAATTTATTAGGTCAATTAGTGAATATTTTCTTGTTGTGTTTATTTAAATATATGAATGTAAAATAACATAAGAAAAGAAATTTGCAAATAATTGAAAAAATTATTAAATGTTTGTACTTAAATATAAAATGATAAATAAGAGAAGCAGTAGAGACATTGTAATAAATATAATATCATAAATTGAAGGGATTTGGAAATAAAATATCTAGAGAGAGTAAAGGAGAGTTGAGGAAATCCATATAATCAATCAATAAGAGTGCATAAAATTCTTCTGCTTTACTGTTGTTTAATAAATACATCTCGCTATTTCCATAATAAAATGCCCTCATTTTAGTCCATTATCACTGGACGAGTTGATTAGTCTATTGCAACTCGGTATATTTTAGCTTATTGTATTCAATATTGTTAGTAACCTTTACATTTGTTTTTGAACTCCTTAAATTTTTGAAAATTGTTAGAGATGGTCATACCTATTAAATTATCTAGAATTGATTGATTTTGAAGTTAAACGGCGGAACAAAACTTGCTAAAGAGAGGAGGAGACGGTCTAAAAGTGTAATAACCTTCTTTTGATGGAACTCGCAAAATAACTTGGATATGGACATCGAAAATTTCACGTAGAAGTGCTTAAGGTATGTGATGATATCATATTACCAACGCTTACAACAGATCTTAGAATTTTAAAACTAACATTCTAACAGCTTGATAGCCTTCTTTTGATAGTGATTTACTACTAAACTCTTGCTTAGAATTTTTACTTAATATTTAAAATGTAACAAATCTTTACAAAAATTAATCGAGTTCTATAGCAATTAAATAAGTTTAATAAAAATTTAACTGAATTGTCTAAGTTTATAAAGAATTTATTAAGCATTATAAAGATTTAGCTAAGTTAAATTTCTAAAAATTAACCAGGTTTTATAAAAATAAACTAAGTTTTATAAAAATTAAATAAGTTCATAACAATTTATAGTATTAGTAAGAGTATAAATAATAAGTCACTATTAGAAAATGGTATATTTATTATTAAAACAAATACAATATTTGAATACCATACATAAGCAAGAAAGAGTTCTTCAACTTATTTTATTTGAATAAGTGATTTGTAAAAAAGCCCTTGCATAAAAACCAAATTTATTGGAAACCGGTGTCATATTGACAAGTAATCATGTTCCACCAATAACATCTTAAGGGCATAACAAATCCAGTTTTAGGCCATTTAGCATACGGTTGGATAAGTCCTGTAGGAATCTTTTGACAACTTTCTTCCTAGCAAGTTATTTATGATGCTTCTAGGGTTAGACTACATGTCGGAAGATAGTCAAATGTATTTCGCCATCTCTTTCTCCTTCAAAAATCAGTCATGCTTACATTATAATGTATTATTTTATAGCGGTGTTCATACATATTTATTTTTTATTAACATAGATGTATGTGTTGTTTTGTACGTTTGTATGCAATATTACTTTTGGTCGTAAGTATTTGTATGTTTCGTACTTTTTTTGTGAAATATTAAGGATATATATTTTGTTTTGAACTTTGAATCGATTTGATCGCACATGCTATGATGTTTTTGTTGTGGTATTTTGAATTGTTATAATATATATGCTAAAACAAGCTTAGTAGAAAATGGCATGAAAATTAATCTATAGCGTTTTAAAAGGGCTTAAAAAATAGACAAGGCACAGATTTTTACTTACCATAGCTTAAAAAATACTATAAAAATGATTTGTAGCATTTATAAAATGCTACGAAAACAGGCATTGTTGCAGCTTTCACGTCATATAGGGTTTCTAAAATGCTATGGGAACGTTCTAAAGTAACTAAAGAAATGCTATAGAATATAGTTGATCATGGTACTTACCACATATAATTGAGAAGATGAATTCTCTATTGAATAGTGTTTTACTTTTGATACTTCAACTCAGACTCCACAATATTCTCGATGGACGCCATGCCATATTTTGATTATAATCAAAGTGGAGCATTAATATCGAAGTCGAGAATATTGTGTAATATCGTCACTTTGAGATTCTTTGTTTGACCTTTTGTTATATCAACCAACAGATAACTTTTGAGTGAGTCATTACATAGTTATTCAATATGTATCAGCACATAAACGCTAGGTGCCCCCAGCATCCATAGGTAATACACTACGTAACATTTGGTGAGCGTTGCATATTCTAGTCTCAATGAATTTATCGATATCCTATCCCAAAACTTCTTGAGTAGAAATATTTAAAACAATATGCTATTTTAATGTAATAAATTTTTCAAAATTACAACTCTTTGTAATTACTATCGAATATGTTATTTATATTGCAAAGGAAAAACCAATCTGAATGTGTAAGGCGTCTTGTTTCGTCTCTTATTTATATCGTGTTCTAACTTTGTTGTTTTGTTATGCCTTTTCAAAACACTTTGTTGCCATGTTTGCTTCATGTTGTAGCATATGTGTGATGACCCACAAATCCGTACCCCTAAAGTCGACACTATTCTCCCTCAATCAACTAAAGATGTACGGAAATACGAGCCATTTGGGTTAAAGAAGAAGAGGTAGAAGAAGAAAATAGGAAACAACATCAGAAACTAACCATCGCAGCGGAGTAAAATATAATAGATAATAAATCATCTTTATACAAGAACAAATACATTTTTTTATACTTTACATCATCAGAGTATACATAACACACTAGTGGACAGTAACTATTACCCGTCTTCACAATCTGAATACACGGCGGAATATTTAACACAAATACGGAAGCACGTATCGCCATCCAGCTCGTCTCCTAAGCTCCACAGCATTCTTTCATGTATCCTATAATACTCGGTCTAACCCGAGCATTGTAGTGAAATAACACTCGAGTCAGTCTGGAATACCAGTGTGAGAAAACCACACTCAAATTGATTATATCATGCTGTAATATAGCAAACCCGATCCTGGTCTCTTCGAAACGACCAGCGCATTAGCCAATATTGATAGTCGGTTATTTAACTATCAATTAACATTCACAACAACCATCAAACATATATAATTTCTCCTGAATTTTTTATTAACCCCAAAATTATCTTCGCAAGATATATTCCCATTTCCAACCCTTTTGAAAACAGTTTTCAAACTACACTTTTCTCATGAAATAAATTTTCAAATATTTATTTCCACTGAAAATACCAAGCACAAAAACTTTAGATTTTTAAAATATTTTAAAACACTTCATTATAAAATATCCTTCAAAACATTTAAATTAAGAATTACTTTAATACTTATTCGAAATATATACTTTAAAAATATTTAAAATAAAACTACTTTGTACAATATAAAACTGAATTTCTAACTTTTAAAACATAATACCAAGCCACCTTTAAATAATTACTGCTATAATATATTAAAAGAAAATACTCACTTTAGAATTTAAACATTTAGAAATAATAAGTTTTCTACACATACTTTTTTTTGAATGACTTAAAACTTTTTACTTATATTTAAAATTTGTTTGAAACGTACTTGGCTATTCAGGGAAATAAGCTTCCCTTCCACATCTTTTAAAAATAAATCACTATTTATTTTTAAATAAATTTACCCATTCCTTTAGTAAATTCCCACCGTGAATTTATTCTTCTAAATATCCACTGATATATTACTTCACTTTTATAAACCCAGTTTATGAATTTCATAGTCACATTCTCCTTTAAATTTCCAATTTCAAATACTTAAATCAATTTCCAAATTTATTTTTAATTTACTCCATTTTGAAATAAATTCCTTTACTTACTCATTTATTTCAAAACCCATTGACTTTAGATTTTTATTTCTTAATTATGATTTAAAATCTTTTAACTGAAAATACCAATTTCAGATTTCCCCAAATTCCTTCTTTATCCTTTTAAATAAATTCAAACCTTAGATTTTAAAATAAATTCTTTATTTCTTGATATAACATCACTTAAGTTTAAAATTCATTATTTCCCTGTTTATTCAAATCACTTTTTCGTACCCGGAATTTATTAGAATTTTAAAAAAATCACTTTTAATCCTTTCCAATTCATTCTTATTTTTATTCAAATTCTCTATAATTATTTCACTTAAAAACTTACCCTTATATTTCTTTCAAAAATCCAATTCTACATATATTTTGATAGTGTACCGAAATATCCAATCAAACCATGGTATTTAATATTCCAATTATCAATATAATTCATCACAGCATATCAAATATTCATAACACAAAATATTAAACAATCTAAATAATTTTGAGAAATCCAGTTGGATCCCTCTAACCTGTTTCCCTGCATCCACAGATGTTAGCACAATACCAATTCCACTTCGAGATGGAATATCGCGGTATATGGGATTTATATAATATCATCCATTATTATGCGGTGCATAGGGTCTCATCCGCTATAAAATGCGGGAAAATCAATCACTCCAATACACACTATATATACTACTATATACAATATAGCACATCAAATCAATTCAATTATTCAACCAATTATTTTAATTTAACCATTTAAATTTAAATAAAAATCCAGAAGAGTGAGATTAACTCACCTTTGCTTTTTATTTGCAATCCACTTCAATATTTCTTTGACTTCACCATAATTTTAGACCTCATGGTCAATCGAAATTCTAGCCACCAATCTCGACTTCACCATCAGTCTGACTCGCGACCACGAGCAACTCCCTCGAACCCTACTTCTTCCCAGCTACCCGCGCACGCGATAGATGAATTGACGTCAATCTTTCGAACTCAAGTTCGTTCGACGATCGCTGTCGTCGCCGCTTTCACCACGAACCCACGCTGCCCCCTCTGCCGCTCGCCGAAACCCTAGTTACCATCGCTTCGAACTAGAAACCTCGACGAACCCAAGCCTCGCTCCACGCCACCGTCATGACCACGAACTCCATCCCTAATCGAACCATGTACCTCTCGTGGCCACCACGACCCACACACGCGCCCTCGAGTTCGAACTTCAATCCTCCTTCGCATGCGAGCGCGCGCATGTGTACTTCCCCTCTAGCAACCACAGACTTCCTCTCGACCTCCCCCTTGTGCCTCGTGCTCGCGAGCGGCCCTTTTTTTTTCCTCTGGGTTTCGATTTAATTTGAGGGAGAAAGGGAATTGGTGGTAATACGAATTGATTTAATGAAAAAGGGGATAGCTTGCATGTAAACTTGGACTAGCTTATGAAGAAAGGAACTGCTTTGATTTGTTTTATATTTTTTTTATAGAATGTATCGTTCGCATACCTCAAAATCCCGAACCTCTATCGAGGCGTGCCGCTTGACATTTACGATGTTATACCCCTATTACGAACACAATGGAAAAGGTTTTGAGTCATAATTCGATCGTATGGAGAAGATAGCTATTTGGACCTTATTATCATACTGAATTTTCGATTTAAATTCAACGCGTTAATTACCGTACGCCCAAACGATCATTCCAAACACTACGAAAATTGAAATCCAATAACAATACATTATTGCGGATCCAATGAAACTGGTTTCGTCAAATTCCGAGACTGTGCCTCGGAAGGCTATTTTTAAATATCGATTTAAACGATATATTTTCAATACTTGACAAAACATTCCCAAATTCAATTTCAACACTTTTACTATCTTCAGTACTATCGATATAAATTTTACAAACCCTTAAATTATTTTTAACCGGCTTAAAACTCCAGATTCAACATTTGACCCAATGTCTAGTAATTAAATCCAATAATTAAATTTCCAAATAATAGTGATATTTGAAATTTAAGTTACAAACTAACTTTTAAATATTAAAATCAATTAAATATCCCAATTTAAATTGACCAAAATTTCGGGTCATCACAATATGATTTTATAAAAGTTAGGTTATATTGCTTGATAAGCATAGTTGAGCTCGGTGGAGTCTTTAAGTGGGAGTTAAATAGGGACTTCGAATATGATATCGGCACAAATATTTATAAGACCGTTAGATCGTCCAACCATGTCTTACTAGGTGGTTTTTTTTCCCATGCAAATTTAAAAAAAAATGTATTGCACATTAATTTTTTATGTAACGTTCCAATTACTAGGCATATAATTTTGTGAATTAAGCTTATCAGTTGTATCATATTGTTGGATATTCTAGATAAGACGATCATTAGAAGTAGGGTTAGTTTATAATTATATGGTGAAAGTCAATGTTTTTCTTGGTATTTAAAGGACATTTTCAATTTGGTCCGATTTTGCAAACTTATTACATAATTAACCCTTTTTCAAAACTAATTACAAATGTAGCTCTGTTTTGGCCAACTCAGGCTGAGTTGGTCAGAATGAGCTGGCGCAATTTCAAATTGCGCCAGTACACTAGTTTCCTTTTTGTACGTGTGGGCTCAATTTCAAATAGCTCCAGTTCAGTTCAGCACCGCGTTGGCCAAAACAGGGCTACTTTTGCAAATAGTTTTAAAACATGGCTAATTGCGTAATAAGTTTGTAAAATAGGGCTAAATCGAAAAAAATTCCATATTTAAATGAACACATATAAAATGGAAGTGCATGTTCCGGTAACATTTTAATCTAGATAATTCAATATGCTCGAATTCAGTGAACATATATGGTGGCATGGTGCAACGTGCAACCTATGAGATCAGCAATTAATTCTTTTGAACCTACTCTAAATTTTCTTCAGTGCTTCTCCGAGGACTTATTGCAAGTAACTTCAGCTGTATGCCTTCAGCTAGTGACATCTCTTTTTACCTTAGCCAAAAATCTCCACGGACAACGTGAAACTACTCAAAGACAATTAAATTTTGAAGATAAAAAACAAGCTGATGTGCCCCATTTGGTATCGCTTGACAAATGATATTTCGAGACACATGAAAATATTATAGTCATTGAGGGGATGATGAAAAAAATATGTTCTGGGTGAGAAATGTTCTGATAATAAGTTTCCAACTTGTTAGAGTATGCTTTTGAAGTAAAATTTCTTTGAAGCTACAGCACAATTCCTACACTTTATTCCCAGTAGCTTGGTACTTTACCTAAGTTGCACTTATATCCCTCGAACATATTAAACACACACACACTATCTCGACTGCCATAAAAACAACTAAAATGATTGATATATCATAATTACGTAACCTTAAATAGCTAATAAAAATAAACTTATATTTGCAATATATGCATGCGTACACATGTATATTTACACACACACATATACATACATATATACATAAGCGTGTGTATGAGCGTGTGCGAACGCGCACATGGATCTATACCTCCTTTATATTTATCCTCTTTGTATTCAAGATCTTGAAAATGCCTTATTCACAAATTTCTTATATGCAAGTGTATGTGTTTCTTCGTAAGGAGGTTGTTTTCTTCTCTACAAATTTTATCAATATATCCATTTGCTTTGAAGCTTTTTTATTATTCTCAGGCGTCTACATAAATTTCAGCATTTTAATGATACCCAATAGTCGGAGCATAAACTAGTTTATACAACCTTGAAAAATGATTATCACTAAGCCGGTGAAGTGAATTTGAATCACAAAATTGTAAATAATAATCAAAAAAACTGTGTTTGAAAGCATTCATAATCAAGATTATTTCTTACCTCTTTTTACATATAACTTATCGTTGAACTATCATACTTGAAGACTCCAATGAAGTCTAATCTCATCTTTGTCCATATGAGGTTAGTTTACTTTGAACAAAACCTAAAAAACTGAAGTATACATTATATTTGAGTTGATGGTTTTTATAGAACACATAGTATGAATTTATACAATGTAACTATTATTGTAGAATGTGTGAGAAATGCGAAGTACGGATCTTAAGGCTAGAATAAACACCATAGGGGGGATGAATAGTGTTTTAAGGAATTACTAATTCTTTTTTAGTTTATATTAATTTGAACATAAATGTATGCAATATTCAGACACAGATATGACCACAGAATCAAACACAGATGCAGATATAAAGTAAAAGCAATAAAGGAAAGAACAAAACGGATTTTATACTAGTCCGGAGTTACCCTACATCCAGTTCCGCAACACAAGTACGGATTTCCTTTCAAAATCAATTCTTACAATTACACCCTCAATTTCAAGGCCACGAGGTACACCACTCCAAATTCACAATCCTCTAAGTAGAGATACTTGATTTTACGGGCAACAAGTTCACCCTATTGATTTCACAGGCTACAATCACACCTTTTCTCGCTAGATTGATTTTCCAGGCTACAATCACACCATTTCTCGCTCGATTGATTACAAAGAAGTCTATAACTCTGAATAGCATTGGGATCGTGTGGAGATAGTGATAGAGAATCAAACCAGATATGATCTAGTTAGATTCAATGGTGATTTCGACAGAGTAATGGTAAATATGCATATAAAGAAACGTGGAAGAAGAAGAGGAGTGAAATCAGAGAATATATGAATATAAATTCGTTTAAGACAGCCCCTATTTATAGTAGAACAACAACCATGTTCATTCGTGAAAGAATACAACGAACAGACACTTTCTTTGAAATTTAAATTTTTGAAATAAACTATCAATTTGTCGACAGGGGGTATCTTGGGGTTGTCGACAGGCCTGAGCTATTTTTGGTAATTTTGTTTTGCTTTGAAAATAACTTCTATCTTGTATTAACACTATTTTGTACTTTATAAATATACCTAACTATAGTTAAAATACATAAATAAGTATAGAGAATAATATTTTGGTATACATAAAATTTACTATAATTTTATATTTAAATCTAAGTATAAATATTAAAAATTAACTATATTATAATTAAAAGATAGTTTAAAACCAAGGATAACTTGATATTGAAAATAAAGATTATTTTGAGGCTAAAAGTATTTTAAAATCGGGATAGATGTTTTTGATTTTAGAAGAGCAAGATTTTAAATCATTTTGAAAACAGGATATAATTTTGTAAAACATTTGAATAAAAGTTAGTGGATACAAAACAATGTTCGACTAGATTTTTCGTAGGTTCCATCATACTTAGTGTTCCATCCCTTTAACGGGCTCGAAGTGGATTCCATTCCACTAATAAAATGGATTTTAAAATGTTAGTGCTTTTCTAGAAGTTTTAACAAAATTCCTAACTAATTTATTTATATTAAAATCTTGAACTCTTGATAATCTTGATACTCATGAGTCTTGAATCTTGATATCTTCGATCTTGAATTTATCAGTTGTTGAATCTCTATACTGTACCGTCTTCATTCTTGGTACCTGCATGGTTAAATCCTGCATATACATATATATCTAAACTATAATGTTAGTATTTATATTTTATAATTTTATTCTAAGGTTGTTGTCATCAAAACCAACTTCGTAGGGACTAACAATCTCCCCTTTTTTGATGATGACAACCTTTGTTTATAAAATGTTACTTTTATCCTAATAACTCCCCCTAAAACTAATAACTCCCCCTTAGTCTATGCCTAACTATCCTATTTTATACTTCTCCCCCTTTGTCATCAACAAAAACTAACTCTAAACTATATAACTCCCCCTTATTCTTGTACTAAAGTACCTTTTTCTGAGTCCGTTTCTCTGAATTCGTCGGAGTCATAAACTGCCGTGAAACACGTATTTGAATTATCTGTCTTCTGATCATCATCGCTTGAGGACGAGTCTGAGTCATCTAAAGTAGCAGTAAATGCACGTTTTCGTTTCTTTGTGGAATCATTGTTTATAGAAAGATTTTGTCTATCTGGATGCGAACAGTCTCTTTTGATATGGCTTGGTTCATCACAGTTGAAACATTTGATATAGTGTGGCACTACATTCTGATTACCAGAGTTCTTATAGTTGTTTTTCTTGAGATTATTCATCTTTCTGTATTTCAAGAATTTTCGAAAGTTCTTAGTCATAAAGGCTATCTCTTCATCATTATCGCTGTTTGAGCCTGATTCATCGGCCAATGCGTTGAATGCAATTGATTTCTTTTTAGATGCTTTGCTTTCTCTTCTCTCAATCATTTGGAGTTCAAACGATATAAGATTTCCAATTAATTCTTTTATCTTTAAGGTATTGATGTCATTTGCCTCTTCGATCGCAAGTGTCTTTTGATCCCATTCTGGAGTAAGAGAATTTAAGATTTTTCTTACTTGATCTTCTTCCGAATATTCCTTTTCCAAGGATATTAGAGAATGCACAATATCGTGAAATCTACTATACATATCTGGAATAGACTCATTATAATTCATTTTAAATAACTGAAACTGATTTGTGAGCATGGAAATTTTGGTATGTTTAACTTTGCTTGTTCCTTCGTGAGTAACTTGCAAAGTTTTCCATATTTCATATGCAGACTTACAAACTAACACTCTATTAAATTTATTCCTATCACGTGAACAAAACAAAATATTCATAGCTTTGGAGTTATTTTGTGCAACGGTCTTTTGCTCAGCAGTCCACTGTGCAAAATCAGTTGTGGGTTCAAAATATTCAGTCTGCGTGATATTCCAAATGTCTAGTCCTACAGATTGTAAATATATTTTCATCCTACATGCCCAATGTGCATAGTTACTGCCATTAAAAAGTGGTGGTCTGACAGTAGACCGACCTTCTACAAATAACTAGTGACAGAGGTAATAGAACTATTGTAGTGTTGGTAGCCATTTTGAAATTTTTCAAAATTTAGATTATGAAACTTTGAAAACCTTGCTCTGATACCAAATGTGAGAAATGCGGATTACGGATCTTAAGGCTAGAATAAACACTATGGGGGGTGAATAGTATTTAAGGAATTACTAATTCTTTTTGAGTTTATATTAATTTGAACACAAATGTATGCAATATTCAGACACAGATATGATCACAGAATCAAACACAGATGTAGATAAAACATAAAAGTAATAAAGGAAAGTACACACCGGATTTTATACTGGTTCGGAGTTACCCTACATCCAGTCCCACAACAATTCTTACAATTACACCCTCGATTTCAAGGCCACGAGGTACACCACTCTAGATTCACAATCCTTTGGGTAGAGATACTTGATTTTACGGGCAACAAGTTCACCCAATTGATTTCACAGGCTACAATCACACCTATTCTCGCTAAATTGATTTTCCAGGCTATAATCACACCTTTTCTCGCTCGATTGATTACAAAGAAGTATATAACTCTGAATAGCACTGGAATCTTATTGAGATAGTGATAGAGAATCAAACCAGAGATGATCTAGTTAGATTCAATCGGCAGAGTAATGGTAAATATGTATATAAAGAAATGTGGAAGAAGAGGAGTGAAATCAGAGAATATATGAATATAAATTCGTTTAAGACAGCACCTATTTATAGTAGAACAACAGCCATGTCCATTCGTGAAAGAATACGACGAATAGACACTTCCTTTGAAATTCAAATTTTTGAAATAAACTGTCACCTTGTCGACATGGGTATCTTGGGGTTGTCGACAGGCCTAAGCTATTTTTGGTAATTTTGGTTTTCTTTGAAAATAACTTCTATCTTGCATTAAAACCACTTTAAACTTTATAAATATACTTAACTATAGTTGAAATACATAAATAAGTATAGAGAATTATATTTTGGTATATATAAAATTTTACTATAATTTTATATTTAAATCTAAGTATAAATATTAAAAGATAACTATATTATAATTAAAAGATAGTTTAAAACCAAGGATAATTTGATATTGAAAATAAAGATTATTTTGAGGCTAAAAGTACTTTAAAACCACGATAGATGTTTTTGATTTTAGAGAAGGAAGATTTTAAAATCATTTTGAAAACAAGATATAATTTTGTAAAACATTTGAATAAAAGTTAGTGGATACAAAACAATGTTCCACTAGATTTTTCGTAGGTTCCATCCTACGTAGGGTTCCATCCCTTTAACGGACTCGAAATGGATTCCATTTCATGAATAAAATGGATTTTAAGATGTCAGTGCTTTTATAGAAGTTTAAACAAAATTCCTAACTAAGTTACTTATATTAAAATCTTGAACTTTTGATAATCTTGATACTCATGAGTCTTGAATCTTGATATCTTTGATCTTGAATTTATCAGTTCTTAAATTCTATATTGTACAGTCTTCGTTCTTGGTACCTGCATGGTTAAATAATGCATATACATATATATCTAAACTATAATATTATTATTTATATTTTATAATCTTATTCTAAGGTTGTTGTCATCAAAACCAACTTCTCAGGGACTAACAATCTCCTCCTTTTTGATGACAACAACCTTTGTTTATAAAATATTACTTTTATCCTAATAACCCCCCTAAAACTAATAACTCCCCCTTAATCTATGTCTGACTATCCTATTTTATACTTCTCCCCCTTTGTCATCAACAAAAACTAACTCCAAACTATGTAACTTCCCCTTATTCTTGTACTAAAGTACCTTTTTTGAGTCCGTTTCTCTAAATTCGTCGAAGTCATGAACTGTCGTGAAACATATATTTGAATTATCTATCTTCTGATCATCATCGCTTGAGGACGAGTCTGAGTCATCTACAGTAGCAGTAAGTGTACGTTTTCGTTTCTTTGTGGAATCATTGTTTATAGGAAGATTTTGCCTATCTGGATGCGGACAGTCTCTTTTGATATGGCATGGTTCGTCACAGTTGAAACATTTGATATAGTTTGGCACTACATTCTGATTACCAAAGTTCTTATAGTTGTTTTTCTTGAGATTATTCATCTTTCTGTATTTCAGGAATTTCCTAAAGTTCTTGGTCATAAAGGCTATCTCTTCATCATTATCGCTATTTGAGTCTGATCCATCGGTCAATGCATTGAATGCAATTGATTTCTTTTCAGATGCCATACTTTCTCTTCTCCCAATCATTTGGACTGAAAACGACATCAGATTTCCAATTAATTCTTCAATCTTTAAGGTACTGATGTCATTTACCTCTTCGATCGCAAGTGTCTTTTGATCCCATTCTGGAGTAAGAGAATTTAAGATTTTTCTGACTTGATCTTTTTTCGAATATTCCTTTCCCAAGGATATTAAAGAATGCACAATATCTTGAAATCCATACATATCAGGAATAGACTCGTTAGAATTCATTATAAATAATTGAAACTAATTTATGAGCATGGAAATTTTGGTCGTTTAACTTTGCTTGTTCCTTCGTGAGTAACGTGCAAAGTTTTCCAGATTTCATATGCAGACTTACAAACTGACACTCTATTGAATTCATTCCTATCTAGTGAACAAAACATAATATTCATAGCTTTAGAGTTATTTTGCGCAACGGTCTTTTGCTCAACCGTCAATTGTGCAAAATCAGCTGTGGGTTCAAAATATTCAGTTTGTGTGATATTCCAAGTGTCCAGTCCTACAGATTGTAAATATATTTTCATCCTACATGCCCAATATGCAAAGTTACTGCCATTAAAAAGTGGTGATCTGACAGTAGACCGACCTTCTACAAATGAACTAGTGACAGAGGTAATAGAATGTAACAACCCGCATATTTATCGGTTTTATATTTAAATATTTTATGGATACTTGGAATTTAGTCCGCAAAGCCACTTTTTGCAAACAGTCGAATTAGGACTCGAGACCACTTCCATTGAGTTCTGAACGCCGTTTGCGATCTTTTCGAGTATAAGCTTTGATATGTGTGGAGTTAGTGGAATTTTTCTACTTTTTCACTTAGGGCTTTTGTTAGGGCCGAGCCCATTAACCCCACTTATGTACTCAGTCCCAACCCCTTCTCCTCTTCATTACTTCATTCCTCATTTCTTAATACTCAAGCTTTTATAACAATGGAGAGTGGAAGAGGAAATTAAAACTCCAAGCCCTAGTCTTCATTAGCAAATCCAACTTCTAGCTCCAAATTCAAGAGAAACCATTGGTAAGTCTTTTCTTCTTCTTCTCCAACTCATTCTCTTATCAATTTCAGAAATTCCTAAACCTAATTTTGGGAATGTTCTTCTTTTAAAGCTTAAAATTAGGCTTCTTGAGTTGGATTTGAAGAGTGGTTGATTCTCCTTTGCTTTCGAGCTTCTTCTTCATTTGTTTGGGTTCAAAGATGAGATTTTTATCTCACATCTATGCTTATAATTATCTTCGATTGTTATGAATTCCTAACACTTATTCTTGTGCAATTCCTTTGGTTTGGATTGATTTGGTGAATATTCCAATTTTTAGTGTTTAGAGTTCAAATCTTTAAAAATCATAACTTTGATGTTGGAACATGTTTTTGGTGATGCATCGAGGAGCCAATAGGACCGGGTAGCCGATGGGCGTAATCCCCTAGCGTCCGTGCTCGTCCGATTGCAAATTGAAGAAGTTTGCACCTCATTTGAAATAGGTTTCAATTTGCAGAACATCAGGTTCGGCCGACCGAACCCCTGGGCCGGTCGACCGACCTGCTACTAAAGCGCATAGGCACCTTTCTGTCTCTGGTCTGGTCGACTGGCTACAGGGCTCAGCCGACCGACCTGCTTCCCGAGGATTTTTTTTTTTTAGAACAAGGTCCGGTCGACCGAGCTCTATTGCCGGCCGACCGACCTGATGCTGTTTTGCCTATTTCGCCTATTTTGAGTGGTTTCCAAATTTAACTGATTCGTGTTATTTCCCTATTTGTTGTTATCATTTGTTATTGACTTTGATGACTTCTTTTCTTCGGGAATTTTCGGAATATCCATTTTGATGGATTCGGTATCAATTTCTTTGGATTTCATTCACGACTTCGAACGTGAATTTTAGTGATTGATTGTTTCTACAATCATTTCAATGATTTGTCACTTTAAAAATATAAAGGTTTCAACACTAGTAGTGAATGTCAAAACTCTTTCATCAAATGATTTCAACACTATTTTATTACAAAGCTCGTTCTCTTAAACCGTTTTCCAATCTATTAGTGTATACAAACCGTTTCCTCACTCGTATGAGAAATCTAATTAAACGACTTAGTAAAACAAATGGTATGAAACGCTTGCGTTTACTTTGTCGGTTAATTCTTGGACTTGTTCGATTGAATCTCTTGTGACAATTTTCTAGTGGAAATCTACAATTAGTTCGTAAATATTTAAGTTAAGCTAGTGGTTATGGGACATGAAGCTAAGCTCATATGTTTACTAGCTTACTGTAATTGACACTTCTTGATGATCATGACGATCATTTTTGTGATTTAGACTAGCAATTGTGCGATGTCTCTTTGTCTGCGATTTGGACTAGACCCCGTTTCTGTGTGCTTTCGACTCACACGTGTGGGGTAGCGCCCCATGGTCTTCGGGCCATTCGTGTGTCAAAAATTAGTGGCTAGCTACAATGAGATAGCGTCTCGTTCGTGTGATACATATGTAGGTGAATTTTCATGCTCCCGTTCGTGTGATAGGCATCCCCTTTTTTTATGATTTCTGGATTTCGTGTGTTGAATTCTGGAATTTATGCTTCACCAATTTTAGTGATTTTCATTGATATGATTTATCAATTTTTGTGCCTTGGTGAATTCGTGTGTCATTGACTTGTTGTGAATACAAGTTTTTGGTATGATACCTTTTTTTGGATCTTTGTGAAGATTTTTGTGATATTGATTAATCTAATGTTGAGTTTCAATTACATACTTATTGTAGTATGCCCATATGGTTATCATATGTTTATGCCATATCTCTTATTCTATATCATGTCATCTGATATTTATAGCTAGACTGATCCGTTTATTATTTTCTTATAAATAATACTCGGGTCAGACCGAGAAGTTACAGGTGCTTCTGCTTGACTTCTCCCCAGGGATTCATTACTCTGACTTTTGGTAACTATTTAGATTAGCAGTTTTTGTTGTATACACTTGAGATATAGACTCATAGTTGTATTCTTTTGTATAGCACGTGTTGCTATTCTTCTATATTATTGTGGATCTTTTTGACCACTACTCGGATGTACACTTTTTTGTGTTAGTTATATGTTCATATCTTCTTCCGCCTTTGTGATATGAATTATCTGTGACTGATTTGTGTTATGTTTATTTCTATATTTTTTTCCGAAGACACTATAGCCACTGTGTAGTAACTTTGAGTTTGTGTCGGTATGTCGGATTTCCTCTTGAAAGGCATGCAAGTTATATTTT
Source organism: Allium cepa (assembly GCA_030765085.1). Taxonomy (NCBI): domain Eukaryota; kingdom Viridiplantae; phylum Streptophyta; class Magnoliopsida; order Asparagales; family Amaryllidaceae; genus Allium; species Allium cepa. Next base: position 756,164,906 of record CM060937.1, on the reverse strand, counting down.
ATCTAACATATCAGTACTCGCACAAAGATATTACACAGATGGTCGCTCCTCAACAGCCTTATTCTCCGTGCTAGTTGACAGCATTACTCCGTAGTATTCTTGGCTAGCGTGGGTATAGAGGTGGGGCGTCACAGCTTGGTATCAGAGCCAAACTTCGGAACAATGTTGAATAACTTAGCAAGGATCATCATCCTAAGTCAATCTTAGGAGTCGTGCTTTAGGATTTAATTGAGTCTTCGTACCGATTCATCCTATTTTCTTTATGATTCCTTGTTTTATCTATCAAGATTGCTTGTTATTCACTTTGTGAATAATCTTATTCTTCTTCTTCCTTCTTTCTTTCTTAACGAAGAGAAATGGTTAGACCAGGTCGTCCCAGAGCTGGACCATCTAGTGCTCCACCCCAGGATGGAGTTTTTATGACTACCCAGCAACTTCTTGACCTTGTCATGAATGCTCAAGCAGCTGGTTCTAATCCGGAACCAGCTCACCCTAAATCTGGGTTTGCACGTTTGTGCAACGATTACACCAACCTGGGTGGGAAGCCATTTAAAGGTTCTGAAACTGTCATCGAGGTCCAGGTATGGTTGAGGACCTATGATCGAATCTTCATTCGCATGAATCTCGTCGATCTTCACCGTGTTCAGGTGGCTTCTAGTATGCTCCAAGAGAGAGCATTGGACTGGTGCGAACTTCTTATTTCTGAGTTAATGAAGCGGATCTCTCCTGGGAGCACTTCCAGGAACGCTTCAAATCGAAATTCGTGCCCGAGGCTGAAAAGGTAACTTTGGCTCGAAGATTTATTGACCTTGTTCAAGGCCAGTCTTCTGTGGCGGACTACGTTGCATCATTCGAATCCCTTTCCAAATATGGGGTCGAATATATAAATACTCCATTGAAGAAGAACCAGAGGTTCGTTTATGGCTTAAATAAGAATCTTAAGAAGCCACTACTCCTAAAACTAGAAGTTACATTTGATCAACTCGTCGATATCGCTCTTCGTCTTGAAGAGGCCTATAGAGAGAGTGGTGTTGAGGTGGTTGGAGCTAAACCAAACTTCAACAACAAAAAGAGGCCTAACAAATTAAAGGTTCTTATCCCAACAAAAAGGGTAAGCAAGCAACTTCGGCTGTAAAGACACCTTCCTCTAGTAGCGGACAATGCTATAACTGTGGTTCTAAGGACCATTTTGCGAACAAGTGTTCGAAGCCCAAAAGTTGTCGCTATTGCAAGAGCTCAGAACATTATATATATATGTGCCCCATACTGCAAGGCAGGAAAGAGGGGAAGTTAAACGTAGCTCAAGCCCCTAGCAACACATCCGTTGGCCAAGGTATTTCTCATTCCATTCTTGATGGTATTATTTTATTTCAGGATCAACCTATTAGAGTTCTCTTTGATACGGGTGCATACCATTCTTTTATATCAAAGGAACTTGTCGACACTTTCTCTTTAAATGTTGATGCTTTAATGACTTCCTTGAGAATTGCGAATCCTGTTGGTGGATCCGCAACTCTTAGTTTGCTTTGTAAAAATGTGGAGATTATTTTATGTGGTTTTCCATTCCTATCTGATTTGCATGTTATGCGTTACCTAGGCTTTGGAATAATTTTGGGAATGGATTGGCTTAACCATTATCAAGCCCATATCCTATGTCCTGAGCGGACTATTCATCCCCGACATCCACTATCTGTTAATCAGATTTCTGTTAATCTTAAAGATTCATAATCCTGTTTGATTGCATCCTTATATTCTTTAAATCCTCGTGATGACGATGATGATGATGAGGATGATATTATTTCTCGTATCCACGTTGTTCGTGAATTTTCCGACATATTTGAGCCCGTTTCAGGATTGCCACCTAAGCGAGCAATTGAGTTCAAAATTAATCTTAACCCTGGAGCTCAACCTATTACTCGTCCTCCTTATTGCATGTCTAATAAGGAAAATGAGGAGATGCGCATACAATTATCCGATTTGGAGACGAAGCAATTTATTCGCTTTAGTTCTTGCCTTAGGGAGCTTCGGCTATTTTCGTGAAGAAATCCGATGGTACACTTAGACTTTGCGTCGACTACCGCAAGCTTAATGATCTTACTATCAAAAATAAGTATCCTTTACCTCGGATTGATGACCTATTCGATCAACTTAGTGGTGCTAGAGTCTTTTCACAATTGGACTTGGCTACCGATTTTTATCAGCTTCGTATTGCAGAGGATATCATTCCTTTGACATCGTTCCGTACCCGTTATGGATCTTATGAATGGCTTGTTATGCCATTTGGTTTAACGAATGCTCCGGCTTATTTCGTTGACCTTATGAATCGAGTTTTCAAAGATTTCCTCGATCGGTTTGTACTCATATTCATTGATGATATTCTTGTGTATTCAAGAACTGAGGAGGAACATGAGAAGCATCTTCGGATTGTGTTGGAAACTCTTAGGAGTAATCATTTAAAAGCAAAATTTTCTAAATGCCATTTTTGGCGATCTCGTGCGAAGTTTCTCGGTCATATTATTTCCGAATCCGGAATTTCCGTGGATCCTTCAAAGATTGAAGCGATTCAAGATTGGAAGAGACCGGAGAGTGTGACAGAGATTCATAGTTTTCTCGGATTGGCGGGTTATTACCGTCGTTTCATTAAAGACTTTTCTAAAATTGTCGTCCCTCTCACTAGCTTAACAAAGAAAGGTGTTAAATACGTTTTGTCGCACAAATGTGAAGCCTCTTTACAGAACTCCTTTCCGATGCTCCTATTCTTATGATTCCCGATGGAAACCAAGATTTTATTGTTTATACCGATGCTAGTCGCATTGGTTTGGTTGCCGTTCTTATGCAAAAAGAACGTGTTATTGCTTATGCTTCCAGGCAATTGAAGTCGGCCGAGACTAGATATGCCACACATGATTTAAAACTCGCGGCTATTGTTTTCGCCCTTCGAATTTGGCGTCATTATCTATTGGGAGAGAAATTTATTCTTTACATGGATCATAAGTCTTTGAAATATTTATTTTCTCATAAGGAATTTAATTTGCGTCAACAACGTTGGCTCGAGTTCCTTGCACCTTATGATCTTGATATTCTTTATACCTCCGGTAAGGGTAATCGTGTCGCCGATGCTCTTAGCCGTAAACAACAAGCAGTTGTTTCTATGATGATATCCGAATGGAACGATCTCGAGATTTTATCCACTTGTGAGTTTCGAGAGCGCGTATCCGATTTATGCTCATCACTTGTTTTATGTAGCCTTGAGGCTCATCCTTCTCTTTTTGACCGCATTCTTGAAGCTCAAAGGCTAGATCCCGAATTGGCTCTTCTTGGCCGAAATATTAAGGATAAAATTTATAATGAAGGTTTGAGAGACTTTGATATTGATTCTCGTGGCGGTATTCGAAAATTTGGTAGACTTATTATACCAAATATTGGTGATCTTCGTAAAGATATTTTAGAAGATTCCCATCGTTCTAAATTCACCATTCATCCCGGTAGTAGTAAAATGTACGCTGATATGAAGCGACTTTATTATTGGGAGGGAATGAAATCTGATATTGCTAACTTTGTTAAGTGTTGCATGACTTGCCAACTTGTCAAGGCTGAACATCAAAGGCCTGGTGGGTTATTGCAACCTTTAGAAATTCTAATTTGGAAGTGGGATCAAATTTCCATGGACTTTATTGATGGCCTTCCCCGTTCTCGTTCGGGTCATGATAGCTTATGGGTTATAGTTGATAGACTTACTAAATCTGCCCATTTTATTCCCGTTCGGTCTAACCGAACCGTTCCTCTTTTGGCCAAACTCTTTGTTAAAGAGATTGTTAAATTACATGGAGTTCCTACTTCCATTGTTAGTGATCGCAATCCATTGTTTACTAGTGGATTCTGGAAGAGTCTTCAAAAAGCTTTAGGAACGAAGCTTAATTTTAGCACAGCTTATCACCCCCAGTCCGATGGACAAACCGAGCGTGTGAATCAAACTCTTGAAGATCTTCTTCGTGCTTGTGTGCTCGATTTTGGTGAAAGTTGGGAAGATCATATTACACTTGTTGAATTTTCCTATAATAATAGCTTCCAATCTAGTATTGGTATGGAACCTTTCGAGGCACTCTATGGAAGGTCATGTCGATCTCCTTCTTGTTGGCTTGAGGCCTGTGAGAAGCTGGTTTTAGATCCAGATTTTATTCGGGATTCCACAGAGAAAATTGAACTTATTCGACATAGGATGAAAGAAGCCCAGAGTAGACAAAAATCCTATGCCGATAACCGGAGAAGGGAATTATAATTTTCTGTTGGAGATCTTGTTTTTATTCGTGTTTCACCAATGAAAGGTGTTGTACGTTTCAGTCGGTCGGGAAAGTTAGCACCTCGATGTATCGGGCCATTTCCTATCACTGAACGTATTGGTTCTATGGCTTATCGCCTTACATTACCGGCTCAGTTTTCTGCTATGCATGACGTGCTTCATGTTTCTCAATTACGGAAGTGCCTTCGAGATTTCGATTCTATTCTTGAGCCCGGTGTTGTGGAAGAGATTGAAGTTTCGCCTAATTTAACTTATGAGCAGCATCCTATTCGAATTATTGCTTCGGACGTCAAACGCCTTCGAAATAAAGATGTTCCGCTTGTGAAAGTTCATTGGTCTTCAAATCCTAAGGATTGTTCTTAGGAATCTAGAGAGTTCATCGAGCGAACGCATCCTGACTTACTTTCTCATGCTCTTTAGGTTGAATTTCTTACTTCAAAATTCTATTGTGTTAATATGCTTTAATAGTTGTTACTCTATATCTTCTTCTTAATTATTGCGAGGACGCAATTTCTTTAAGGAGGGGAGTCTGTAACAACCCACATATTTATTGGTTTTATATTTAAATATTTTATCGATACTCGGAATTTAGTCCGAAAAGCCACTTTTTGCAATCAGTCGAATTAGAACTCGAGGCCACTTCCATTGAGTTCTAAACGCCGTTTGCGATCTTTTTGAGTATAAGCTTTGATATGTTTGGAGTTAGTGGAATTTTGCTACTTTTTCACTTAGGGCTTTGGTTAGGGCTGAGCCCATTAACCCCACTTATGTATTCAGTCCCAACCCCTTCTCCTCTTCATTACTTCATTCCTCATTTCTTAATACTCAAGCTTTTATAACAATGGAGAGTGGAAGAGGAAATTAAAACTCCAAGCCCTAGTCTTCATTAGCAAATCCAACTTCTAGCTCCAAATTCAAGAGAACCCATTGGTAAGCCTTTTCTTCTTCTTCTCCAACTCATTCTCTTATCAATTTCAGAAATTCCTAAACCTAACTTTGGGAATGTTCTTCTTTTAATGCTTAAAATTAAGCTTCTTGAGTTGGATTTGAAGAGTGGTTGATTCTCCTTTGCATTCGAGCTTCTTCTTCATTTGTTTGGGTTCAAAGGTGAGATTTTTATCTCACATCTATGCTTATAATTGTCTTCGATTATTAGGTATGAATTCCTAACACTTATTCTTGTGCAATTGCTTTTGGTTTGGATTGATTTAGTGAATATTCCAATTTTTAGTGTTTAGAGTTCAAATCTTTAAAAATCATAACTTTGATGTTGGAACATGTTTTTGGTGATGCATCGAAGAGCCAATAGGACCGGTAGCCGATGGGCGTAATCCCCTAGCGTCCGTGCTCGTCCGATTGCAAATTGAAGAAGTTTGCACCTCATTTGAAATAGGTTTCAATTTGCAGAACATCAGGTTCGGCCGACCGAACCTCTGGGCCGGTCGGCCGACCTGCTACAAAAGCGCATAGGCACCTTTTTATCTCTGGTCCGGTCGACTGGCTACAGGGCTCAGCCGACCGACCTGCTTCCCGAGGATTTTTTTTAGAACAGGGTCCGGTCAACCGAGCTCTGTTGCCGGCCGACCGACTTGATGCTGTTTTGCCTATTTCGTCTATTTTGAGTGGTTTCCAAATTTAATCGATTCGTGTTATTTCCCTATTTGTTGTTATCATTTGTTATTTACTTTGATGACTTCTTTTCTTCGGGAATTTTTGGAATATCCATTTTGATGGATTTGGTATCGATTTTTTTGGATTTTATTTACGACTTCGAACGTGAATTTTAGTGATTGATTGTTTCTACAATCATTTCAATGATTTGTCACTTTAAAAATATAAAGGTTTCAAAACTAGTAGTAAATATCAAAACTCTTTCATCAAATAATTTCAACACTATTTTATTACAAAGCTCGTTCTCTTAAACCGTTTTCCAATCTATTAGTATATACAAACCTTTTCCTCACTCGTATGAGAAATCTAATTAAACGACTTAGTAAAACAAGTGGTATGAAACACTTGCGTTTACTTCGTCGGTTAATTCTTGGACTTGTTCGATTGAATCTCTTGTGACAATTTTCTAGTGGAAATCTACAATTTGTTCATAAATATTTAAGTTAAGCTAGTGGTTATGGGACATGAAGCTAAGCTCATATGTTTACTAGCTTACTGTAATTGACACTTCTTGATGATCATGACGATCATTTTTGTGATTTAGACTAGCAATTGTGCGATGTCTCTTTGTCTGCGATTTGGACTTGACCCCGTTTCTGTGTGATTTCGACTCACACATGTGGGGTAGCGCCCCATGGTCTTCAGGCCATTCGTGTGTCAAAAATTAATGGCTAGCTACCATGAGATAGCGTCTCGTTCGTGTGATACATATGTAGGTGAATTTTCATGCTCCCGTTCATGTGATAGGCCTCCCCTTTTTTTATGATTTCTGAATTTCGTGTGTTGAATTCTGGAATTTATGCTTCACCAATTTTAGTGATTTTCATTGATATGATTTATCAATTTTTGTGCCTTGGTGAATTCGTGTGTCATTGACTTGTTGTAAATACAAGTTTTGGGTATGATACCATTTTTTGGATCTTTGTGAAGATTTTTGTGATATTGATTAATCTCATGTTGAGTTTCAATTACATACTTATTGTAGTATGCCCATATGGTTATCATATGTTTATGCCATATCTCTTATTCTATATCATGTCATCTAATATTTATAGCTAGACTGATCCGTTTATTATTTTCTTATAAATAATACTTGGGTCAGACCGAGATGTTACAGGTGCTTCTGCTTGACTTCTCCCTAGGGATTCATTACTCTGACTTTTGGCTAACTATTTAGATTAGCAATTTTTGTTGTATACACTTGAAATATAGAATCATAGTTGTATTCTTTTGTATAGCACGTGTTGCTATTCTTCTGTATTATTGTGGATCTTTTTGACCACTACTCGGATGTACACTTTCATGTGTTAGTTATATGTTCATATCTTCTTCCGCCTTTGTGATATGAATTATCTGTGACTGATTTGTGTTATGTTTATTTCTATACTTGTTTCCGAAGACACTATAGCCACTGTGTAGTAACTTTGAGTTTGTGTCGGTATGTCGGATTTCCTCTTGAAAGGCATGCAAGCTATATTTTATCTGACATATCAGTACTCGCACAAAGATATTACACAGATGGTCGCTCCTCAACAGCCTTATTTTCCGTGCTAGTTGACAGCATTACTCCATAATGTTCTTGGCTAGCGTGGGTATAGAAGTGGGGCGTCACATAGAACCAGTGTTGGTAGTATTAACAGTACCAGTGTTGGTAGCCATTTTGAAATTTTTCAAAATTCAGATTATGAAACTTTGAATATCTTGCCCTGATACCAAATGTGAGAAATGCAGATTACGGATCTTAAGGCTAGAATAAACACTAGAGAGGAGGGTGAATAGTGTTTTAAGGAATTACTAATTCTTTTTGAGTTTATATTAATTTGAACACAAATGTATGCAATATTCAGACATAGATATGATCACAGAATTAAACACAGATGCAGATATAAAGTAAAAGCAATAAAGGAAAGAATACATTGGATTTTATACTGGTTCGAAGTTACCCTACATCCAGTCACGCAACACAAGTACGGATTTCCTTTCAAAATCAATTCTTACAATTATACCCTCGATTTCAAGGCCACGAGGTACACCACTCCAGATTCACAATCCTTTGGGTAGAGATACTTGATTTTACGGGTAACAAGTTCACCCAATTGATTTCACAGGCTACAATCAAACCTTCTCTCGCTAGATTTATTTTCCAGGCTACAATCACACCTTTTCTCACTCGATTGATTACAAAGAAGTCTATAACTCTGAATAGCGCTAAGATCTTGTTGAGATAGTGATAGAGAATCAAACCAGAGATGATCTAGTTAGATTCAATGGTGATTTCGGCAGTGTAATGGTAAATATGTATATAAAGAAATGTGGAAGAAGAAGAGGAGTGAAATCAGAGAATATATGAATATAAATTCGTTTAAGACAGCCCCTATTTATAGTAGAACAACAACTATGTCCATTCGTGAAAAGAATATGACGAATAGACACTTCCTCTGAAATTCAAAATTTTGAAATAAACTGTCACCTTGTCGATAAGGTTATCTTGGGGTTGTCGACAGGCCTAAGCTATTTTTGGTAATTTTGTTTTTCTTTGAAAATAACTTCTATCTTGTATTAAAACTATTTTAAACTTTATAAATATACTTAACTATAGTTAAAATACATAAATATGTATAGAGAATAATATTTTGGTATATATAAAATTTTACTATAATTTTATATTTAAATCTAAGTATAAATATTAAAAGTTAACTATATTATAATTAAAAGATAGTTTAAAACCAAGGATAATTTGATATTGAAAATAAAGATTATTTTGAGGCTAAAAGTATTTTAAAACCAAGATAGATGTTTTTGATTTTAGAAAAGGAAGATTTTAAAATCTTTTTGAAAACAAGATATAATTTTGTAAAACATGTGAATAAAAGTTAGTGGATACAAAACAATGTTCCACTAGATTTTTCGTAGGTTCCATCCTTCTTAGGGTTGCATCCCTTTAACGGGCTCGAAGTGGATTCCATTCCACGAATAAAATGGATTTTAAGATGTCAGTGCTTTTCTAGAAGTTTTGCCAAATTCCTAACTAAATTACTTATATTAAAATCTTGAACTCTTGATAATCTTGATACTGATGAGTCTTTAATCTTGATATCTTCGATCTTGAATTTATCAGTTCTTGAATCTCTATACTGTACAGCCTTCATTCTTGGTACCTGCATGGTTAAATCCTGTATATACGTATATATCTAAACTATAATGTTAGTATTTATATTTTATAATCTTATTCTAAGATTGTTGTCATCAAAACCAACTTCTCAAGGACTAACAGAATGCAAATCTTGTTATGATTGGCTAAATTCCTCTCCCCCACTAATAAAAGGTTAATTTGATCCATGTTATGAATCCACTGTGTCTTAAACTACTTAAAAATTCTGAAGGTCACTTTAGTGAACAAGGCATTTCGAAAAATAAATATCATGAAATACATGAGAATTTGTTAAGTCATACTTATGTAAGACATTGAATGGTATCCAATATGTTATTGATCATTACCGTGTGATGTAGTATTTTGATGTTCTTGGATTCATAGCCATGTTTAAAAAAAATTCATAGACTATTTCTTATTTATGCAATTATTCTATGACATATCAATCCATTGTTAAGGGCGGTAACATTATACAAACTACTTACTCTGAGAAAAATTTATACATGTGAATATCATTTCAATGTTGTATGTAATTAGTCTAACTAGTGAGTAACACATGCGTTCCACACAGTATGTTGTTGAAAAACAATGATATAATTATTTGTATGGAATATGATTTATTATGCAATATATAGTGAATTTGTTAGGATAAATAAATTATAAATTGAACTTCGTTTATTTCTAGGTGTATAATTATTGTTATAACAATCACTACTTTTACATATAATTAATTATCATTTTTGTAGATGAATATTAGTTATTACAGATTTATTATTTTTTAGGACTCAATATTTGTTAAGCAAATAAACGAAAATTAGTATTCTTAATTAATTTTGAAATTATTTTTTGTAAAATTATACGCACACATACACACACATCTGTGTGTATTCATGTACACAGCTTTTGAAATTGACATTGAGCTTTGCATATATTTGACTAAAAGATAAACAATATTTAGATTGAATTTCAAAAATTACTTGAGAAATGGCGAAAATACCTAAAAGTGGAAGTGTAATGTTAATGAATCAACATATTTATATGCATTTAAATTTTTACAACATATTTTTATTAAAAATAGGTATATAATATTATCAAAGAGATAAACAAAATATTTGTTTAAATACTAAAAGAAAGGTTAAGTGAAAAAAAATAAAGCATATAATATTACAGATCACATTTTCATTTTAATTATTAAAAATATAATTTTTGATCCCGTACCTCAATAATTTTAATTTATAATAAAATTTTCAAATTTTTTTTAACATTTACCTCTAAAAAATAATAAAACACAGAAGAAAAATATTTCTAATCAAAATATAGTATAATATTTGCCAACTCATTATCATATAGTACGGATATAAATAGTCAAAATTTATTTTTTTTTAATGAAAACATTCCAACTAAAATTTTAGTTATTTTCCAACGTCATAGATTACAAACATTGACCACTAATCGTTAATTGCAATGCCATTTTTCACAAAAGTAAATTTTATTTCTGGCGAACAATCCGCTTGACATACCAAATTTGAATAGGAAAAATGTTATATATGTTTGTAATGATATTTCCAATTTCATAAAGAAAGGATTATATTATATATAGACAAGCACTATTGTCCTAGTGGTTAAGTGATTCAACTTTGGTGCGAGAGGTCACAAGTTCGAAACTTGCGTAGCGTGATTCGAACATTTATTGACACATCATTTGTGGTTTGTTGTCCTAGTGATATGTTGTATCTAAGTACCATTCCAAAACAAAAGGATTATATACATATTTGTTTGCAATGAAATACCAACTTTAGAAAGGAAAAATATTACGCATATATTTATTTTTATTAAAATACCAATTTAGAAAGAAAGAAATTTTATGAATTTCAATCTAAAATAATGTAATGTTATATAATAAAATTTTGTGTACAGTTGTAAAAATTTAGAATCACATGGACCTGAATGAAAAAAAGTTTTACCATTTTTGTCAATAGGAATGTGCTATGCGCATCGAATTTCATTTTTTTTGATTTGATGGATCAATTAATAAATATTTGTCAATTAGATCTGATTAAGTGGAAAATAGGCACAAGGACAAACTTTTTTTTAAAAATCAGGCTGAAGGACAATTATTTTCATTTTTGGGTTGAAGGACAAACTTTAAAAAAAATCAGATTGAAGGACAATGCTAATTATAGCTAGCATTTTGTACAGTGTAAAATTTAATATAATGCTAATTATAACTAGAATTTTGCACAATGTAAAATCTGAATATAATGCTAGGTATAACTAGCACTGTCCTTCTGCTAATTTTTCTTCTTCAAAGTTTGTCCTTCTGCCCAAAAATGAAACTTGATGTCATTTAGTCTAGTTTTTTTCCACAGTTTATCCTTCTCCCTAATTCCCTCTTTGTTTAAAAAGTTTGAATTTACGATCACTTAATTAATTCGATTATACTTGGACTTGAATGTAGAACATATAAGAAACCGTAGAAAAAACACATAAATAATTGGAAAAGCCATTAAATACTGGTACTTAAATGTAAAATGACAGAAAAAATTAGTTGAACATCGTAATAATTTACATATAATCATAAATTTTTTAAACTATATGACTTTGAATGAAAAATTAGTCGGTAGCAATCTAACTACCGTACACGACGCCTCCTGGGACGGGCTACTGCCATCACCTCCGCTGCGAATGGTCCCTCTTAAAGACGAAGATGGGGAACCGGACTACGAAGAACTCCGCCGCCTAAAGAAAGACGTCTGTAATACCTGTCATGTACATATTATTTTATTATGGCAGAACATATCATTCAATTATGAGTAAACATATCAAGATTTAACATCAATAATCGTATATAACATACAAAAAAGTGTAACATCAATCCTCCCATAAATTACCCTTTTTCAACATGTATACTATTAAATTAGTCCTCGTCGTTTTTTGATTAAGAATTGGTCTCGTACTCTATATTATTTTCCTCTGTGGTCTAAAATGCTTCTAATAATACATTTGATTCATCATTTAGAGGTGCAAAATCGATTTGATCATCTGTTACTGTAATTTGACCATTTTCCTCGATATTCGCTTGGTACGCTTGTTCGTCTGGATTATTCTTTCCATCAAATGTAAATCTTGTCTTTGTTTTAAAAACTGCCAACTAATTTTCTTTATCTCTTTTTAGAGATGGATAAGGAGCATAATAAACTTGCAGCGCTTCTTTAGCTAGTATAAATGGATCGTACTTATGATAAGGTGATGTATGCTTTATTTCAATAATATTATATTTTTGGTGCACGTTGATTTCAGAACCTGAAACATTACTAAACAAGTTACATCTAAATAAATAAACTTCTTCCACAGGTTTGGTGAAATATGTTAATTGCAAAACCTGAGTTGGCACGCCGTAAAAATCATTTATGTGATCATTTGGATCATCACTACATTTAATATATACCCGGTATTGTTAGTTAATTTTTCAGTCTCATATTATTTAGTGTCGAATTCGTATCCATCGACAAAGAATATTGGATGTCTTGACTTTTCTTTTTGGTCCCATCGCAAGATGTTTCAATCCTTCATCGACCACATAATTTATCGGATTATATACGTGGTTCGAAAACCAAGTAGCAAATTTTTTGCCTATATCACCACTTGGATGCTGTGATTCGTAAATACTGCATATATAGATAATATATTGCATTATAATGAATGCACCCATGTATTATTCAAGTAAATAATTTTAGATGTGTTATTTAATAATACCTAATAAATGGTGGTAATCTCTGTCGTCTAACCAAGCCTCCATACATTTTCCAATAGGGCATCCCTTCTATCTTAAAATTGATAGCACTGATTTAGAAGAATCTTGTTCAATGCCCTCATCATTTCGCATAGCACTTTCAAAAGACAAGTTCACATGGTCACTGAAATAATTAGAGAAAAGGAACAAGCTTCTTCTTTGATATATGATTTGCATATTGAATCTTCAACTCGTGCTTTTTGTCTCACTTTTTTCTTTAGATTATTTAAGTACCTGTTAAGAGTAATTATAATTAAATTTTATTACATGTAGTTAAACTAAAATTTAACCAACTCAATATTAATATATTTCAAACGGATACATCCATCCATATTGCATAGGACCTCGAAGACATGCCTCAAACTGAAGATGAACAAGTAAATGCTCCACTACATTAAAGAAACCCGAAGGAAATATTCTTTTCCAATTTGCAAATCAGCATTGGAATTTCTTTCTCAAGTTTATTAGACAGTCAACTTTTAACGTAGTATTAGAAAGCTCCTTATAAAACAAACTAAATTCTGTTACAATCGTTCAAACTTTTGTGGGCAACAGTTATTTGAAAGCGACGGGTAACAAATGTTCCATCACTTTTCATTCCACTCAGTTTACCATTCTTTTAGTCGACACATCTACGTAGATAGAGGAAACCCCAAGAGGAAATCTTAATCATTCCACCAACTTTAACAAAACTTTAATTGGTTACTGTCTAGCTTATAGCATGCTGTAGGTTTTTTTTGTCATTTGGCCTCATATGAAGCTCAGGATGATTGCATGTTGCCTCTATATCAAGTCGTGATTTCAAATCGCCTTTAGTCTTTCCTTTAAAATTTAGAAATGTGTTAAATACATTATCAAACACATTTTTCTCGTTGTGCATCACGTCGTTATTATGACGAGTTAGGAGATTTTTCCTATAAACTCTCAAAATATACTTTGCTTGCACCAATTATGAATCGTCGATTTACCTTTAATTTCAATTTGTTCGCCAGTTACATATATATCTTTGGATAATCCTTTACAATGTCATAAATATCCTCACTTGACAAATCGTCGGCGGTCGCAAGGTCTTAAGTGTATTACTTGTAATATTTTTTAATTGTTTCTGTGAAATTGTATTTTGATTTCATCGCAATGTATTCTGTAATTACTGATAGTCGACTACCGCTTATACAATCATCCCAAAGAGGTTTCTTAGCAGCATCCAATAAATCATAAAAAAATTGCTCCAATACTTGGTTCTTCTTCGGCATTAACATCGTTACCATCAACTTCAACAGTAGGGAACATTGAACATGCTGCATCTTCAACCATATCATCTATGAGATTCGTCGGAACAATTTCAGTATCCACCCCCTCCTCCGAATGTACGTGATTAGGTGCTATAAGTTCCCCATGACGGTTCCACACCAAATAATTCGACACAAAGCCATATTGGCGAAAATGAACTATTACCATATCTGGTATTAAATGCTTCAATAATTTGCACCTACTACATGGACAACGAATTCTTTCTTGTTTCCATTAATAAAGCAAATTCAATTAATATGTATACACCATTTTGAAAATGTTTACTTATTGAGCCTCCAATTTCTCTTCTTTGTTGGTACATCCAGCTCCGATCGATAAAATAATTGACTATTTTTCCCACTTCAAATAATAAAAACTGTATTAATAATTTACTTGATGACATTTTATTATTCAATTAAATCATACATTTAAATTTTCGTAAATATATAATATTATTCTATTTAATTTTATTTTCAAACGGATTTACACAAAATATTATACGCATATAATATATAATTTTTTGGTTATTGTTTTACACTTGATGGTTGGTCATCTATTTTCCATTACAAACAAAGTAGTAATTATGTTTTGCAAATCATTTTGTTTTAAACGATTCAACAAAATTTCTGCAGCACTTCCCCTTTGTTCCATGTATCGTACACGTCTACGTAAGGAACAAAAAAAAGCATTGTCGAAATTTTGTGAGCCGTTTGACTTGAAATGATTTGCAAAATATAATTACTCTATTGTGTTTGTAACTTGTCGAATACAAGGACAAACCCGACAAATATTGTATCAGATGAATATAAATGTCCGTTTTGTGATAAAAACGAACATCCATACAACGATCATATACAATACTTATCAGATGGGGCCAAAAACTCTCTAAGGGATTTATAAAATGTAAATCGTATTATACAACAATTTTTACAATAATTATCTACACTCTAAGAAAGACATACACTAAATCGTCATTTTCATCATCTTAAAAACGCATACAATAAATCCTGAGAATCGACTCTAATTAATCCAAACTAGCCCTAATGTGCATATGCATTAATTAATTAACGCATATACACCCATTAATGCACATAAACACTAAACAGATTTTATCTCTCAACATTTCAATGATAAACAATTATAATAACAACCTAATTAGCGTTCAATAGAATGTACCAAACAATCAATGACCTAATATACAACTATTACAACAAATTAAAATTAAATAGGGTTTAAGAATAAAACCTGATTGGAGATTGATGAGGGGCCTAGGCATGTCGAGCGAGGAGAATGATGAAGTTGGAGATGCTCGGGGAGGCGCGGCGGCTGGCTGATGATCGGGAGAAGGTGGTGGAGGTAGGTTTTTTGCTGATTTAGAGGATTCAGGAATAATGAAGCAGCTCTCGATATGGAGCCTGTTTACACGATAATTTCTGACGACTAGCGACGACCGCCGATTGCAATTTTACGTCAGTTTCCGATGGCTTGCGAAGGCTATTATATTTTATTTACGAAAACACCACGGAGATCGACAGCCATCGAAAACAACCGTCGGCGGCCGTCAGAAGGCTTCGTCGCTATTTATTGTTGTTCTAGCAGTGAACACGATTCTTCACTGACAAAAAATAAATACAACAACAACTAAGCCATTATTTTCAAACAAGTTATTTCGGCTAGAGATGGAATCCAATACTAAATGACAAATTAAGACCATGATTAAAACAAATAAATAAAGCAAAATAATTAAAATAATAATAATAAATAACTAAAATAAAAGTAAAGATAAAATATAATATAAAAAATAAAAATATATAAAGAAATAAAAAAAACCACAATAATCATAATGGTACTAATTGCAATAGGGACCGCAGATCGAACACTACAATTTAGGTCTCTATTCACTAGTTTTATAATTATAACACTAACTCTAAATTAGCCCAAAAAACACAACTACTAGGTTATTATTCCCAAACATGCTGGGGTCGGCTAGAGATGAAACTCAAAACTAAATGACAAAATCAATTTTAAAACCATAGTAATAATAATAATATAAAGTAAAATAATTAAAATAATAACAAAATAAATTAAGTAAAAATAAAGATAAAAAATAAAAGTGTGTATATATATAAAGAAGTTAAAAAAATTCCTAGCTAATGGTTTTGATACGTGGATCGCTAACTTCCACGCGCTCCTTTCCGACATCAGCTCTTCGGATATATTCCAGTGTGGCCTATAATTCCAACGCGCACAAGTGCCTCAAGAGGCTCCTTTGGAGATGTCCAAACTATCTTATGCGGTGTTGGACTAGCTTATCTTCAATTGGTGCTACTCCAAGTTTGTCACATATATAATCATTTCTAATTCGGTCTCGTCATGTATGACCACAGCTCCATCGCAATACACACATCTCTGCTACACTTACCTTCTTGACGTGTTATCTTTTAGTTGGCCAACATTCTACAACATACAACATCGTGTACTTGATTGCCGTTTATTAGAACTTTCCTTTAAGCTTTTGTAGGACTTCCTTCCATAGAGAATGTCACACGCTAGTCGCCATTTCTTGGGAGCTACTTGTTCGGCCAGAGTGACATCTCCATCCTCTGACCTGTCACCACTGAACTCGCACTTCATATAATCTATTTCAGTTTTGCTAACCCTAAAACCCTTTAATTCTAATGTATGCCTCCACAACCCAGTTTTCTATCAACCCCTATCCTATTTTTGTCAATTAGCACAACATTATCAGCAAAGAATATACGTCAAAGAATCTCATAGGGCAAAAATATTGGGGATCAAAGCTAACCCTTGATGTAATCCTATGTTAATAGGAAAAACAATGAATTCACTGTCGCATGCTTTGACACTAGTCACAACACCATCATACATATCATTGATACTTGATAAAGCCAATGTACTTTGTTGGAATTCTCTTCTTTCTCAGAGCCCACCACATAACATTACTCGGTACTTTTTCATAAGTTTTCTCCAAATCGATAAATATACCATGTGCAGATCCTTCTTTTGCTTCCTAAGTCTCTCAATATGTTTTCTTATCAAGAAAATCTTCTCTATGGTCGACCTTTCGGGCATGAAACCAAATTGGTATTTTGAAACATTTGGCATCCTTCTTATGTGACGTTCAATGACTCTCTACCAAAACTTCATTGTATGACTCATAAGCTTAATTCCTCTATAGTTTGTGCAACTTTAAATATCTCTTTTATTCTTGAAGATTGGAACTAATATGTTTATCCTCCATTCATTTGGCATCTTGTTTGATTTGAAAATATTATTGAACAAATTAGTTAGCCAAACTATTCTTGCATCTTCAAGGCATCTCCACACCTCAATAGGGATGTCATCAAAGCCAGCGCATTATCTACTTTCAACCATTTTAGCGTCTACTTTACCTCGGACTTTTGAATTTCCCGAACGAAATATCTACTGGTGTCATCAAAAGAGTCTTTTATTTCCTTTTGTAAAAATATTTTATAGTTAACACAAATCGAAATTATAAAAAAAAGAACAAGAGTACTTGCATGAATTGTAATAAACCAAATAGGAACACATGATCACTAAAATGTCTGTATATAAAATTCATAGCCATAATATAACTTAAAGAATCAACAAAATAATTTATGCACCTTTTTCGTCTTCAAACTGAAACAAAAAATGGAGTGTATTCTTTTAGTTTAAATAGAAGTTTGAAAAGTAGAGAAGACTAACCTACGAGCTTACGACATCAGTAATTAATTAGCAGCTTGCAAAAAATGCTTGCATGAAAAACATTTCAGGTTTTTCTTATTTTTGCTTCGGATTTATACAAATGAAATGCATTTCAGGTGGTGTTGTTATAATTCAAGTTGTCCTTTTGTTATTTCCATCAACATTATTGTATCAGACTTTTTTATTTTGAAACTTGGAGTCAGAGATTTATGTACTTTGAATTCATTTAATTTGAACGTTCCACGTCCGGTCTAATCAAATTTTATTATTACATATACACTAAATTTTATTAAAATTGCAGAACAATATAGAGATAGAGGCGTAAGTTACAATGCCAATGAGACGTAGGAAACCGCTAAGTTGCAGGATCATGTCACCTCACTTCAAAGGCAATTTCAAGAGTTTCGAAAGATGTTTCATCGGGTGTTCAATGATGAATCAGTTTCAAGAGATGTTTTAGGTCAGCATCAAGATGGACATGCATGAAGTGGATGCAGCATGGAGATATTGTTTGTGTACTGCTTGACTACTATAATATTACGCGATATTGAATGATTTAATTGTTGTTAGTATACATTTTGGTATGTTTTGGGTATAAATGTAAAATCGTTATAATTAAATTTAATATATGTTATTATAATTGCATGGTTGCATTATTGGAATATATATTATTATTTTGATTTGTGGCCGAATGAAAAAAAGCAAAAATATTATAAAAAACTGCACAAATGTTGTCGTTAAGTCGTGGGAAATCATAAAATTTTAATTTACCAAATGTCGTAGTTAAGCCACAGCAAATTGGTCGAGATTATTAAGTCATCGGGATGCCGCAAATTGTCGCATTCGGTTGGACGTTGTTGTGTCGCAGCGAAACCGTCAGTACAGTATGTCGTTGCAATGTCGTCGGAAATATAATGTAGTTGGAAAGTCGTCGAATATCCCACTACCAATGTCGCCGCAATTGCAGCATTTTTTTGTAGTGACTTTCTAACATTTTAAGAGAATTGCATATTCTAATATTCTAGTCTCAATGAACATGACGATATCCTATCTCAACATATGTTGACTGAGAATATTTAAAACAATATGTTATTTTTGTGTGATAAATTTTTCATTAACACATTGTAAATTTCATCGAATCTGTTATTTATATTGCGAAGGAAAAAACCAATCTGAATGTTCATGGTGTCTTATCTTGTCTCTTATTTGTATTGTGTTCTTGCTTTGATGTTTTGTTATGCCTTTTTTAAACACTTTGTTGCCATGTTCGCTTCATCTTATAGCATATTATAAAAGTTAATTTGTACTATGTTACATGCTTGATAAGCCAAAGTTGTGCTCGATGGAGTCTTAAGCGGGAGTTAAATAGGTACTTTGGACATATTATCGCAAAAATATTTACAAGAGCGTTAGATCATCAATACATGTCTTATTTGGGTGGTTTTTTTAGCCATTCACATTAAAAATATATCTATGTTGCACATCAATTTTTTATGTTACATTACAATTACCAAGCATGTAATTTTGTGAATTGAGCTTATCGGCTCGTTCTTGTATCACAATGTTGGATTTTCTAGATAAGGTGATCATAAAAAGTAGGCTTAGTTTAGAATTATATGGTGAAAATCAATTTTTTCCTCTGTCTAACAAATTATCCTCATGCAACAAAGAAAAAATATCGCATACAATAAGAAGTGACAGCGGTCCATTATGATTATCCTCTAGGGATTATACTTGCCTCGTTTTTGCTAGAAATATTCATTTGTTTTCTCAAAGGTAAAATAATTCGTTCTACTACTTTATTTTGCTTCAGATCTTATAATTAAGTTCTGCCTAAACAATGCAATTTTTTTTCTATTTTATCAATTATGCTTCGTTTTTATTAATCATCTACGCATTTTGTTTATGATACATATTCCATTTATGAATTTAGACTAAGACAATGTCATATTGGTAAATAGGCGGTCTATTGTCAACTAGCAATGGTTTTCTTGATATTTAAATGAATACGTATAAAATGAAAGTTCATGTTCCACTAACATTTTAATCTAGATATTCAATATGCTCGAATTCAGTAAACTTGTATGGTGGCATGGTGCCACATACAACCTATGAGGTTGGAAATTAATTCTTTTGAACTTACTTTAAATTTTCTTCAGTCCTTCTCCGAGGACTTACTGTAGCTAGCTTCAGCTGTAGGCCTTCAACTAGTGACATCTTTTATTACCTTAGCCAAAATCTTTGTGGACAATGTGAAGCTACTCAAAGTCAATTAAATGTCCAAAAGAAAAAACAGGCTAATGTGCTCCATGTGGTATCGCTCGACAAATGATATTCCGAGACCCATGAAAATATTACAGTCATTGAGGGGATGATGCGCAAAATATGTACTAGGTGAGAAACGTTGTGATAATAAGTTTCCAACTTGTTAGCGTATGCTTTTGAAGTAAAATTCCTTTAAAGCAACAACACAATTCCTATACTTTATTCCCAGTAGCTTGATACTTTACCTAAATTGCATTTATATCCCTCGGACATATTAAACACATACATTATCTCGACTGCCATAAAACAACTAAAATGATTGATATGTCATAATTATGTAACCGCAAATAGCTAATAATTAAAAATAAACCTATATTTGCAATATATGCACACATATATTCACACACATACGCATGCATGCACGCATACATACACACATTTGTGTGTGCGCGCGCGTCACATGGATCCATACCTTCTTTATATTTATCCCCTTTTTATTCAAGGTCCTGAAAATGCCTTATTCAAAAAAAATTAGGTGCATGTGTATGTCTTTCTTTGTAAGGAGGATGTTGTCTTCTCTACAAGTTTTATCAATATATCCACATGCTTTGAAGTTTTTTGATTATTCTTAGGTGTCTACATAAATTTTAACATTTAACAGATGCCCAATAGTCAGAGCATAAATACGGTTTATACAACATAGAAAAATGATTATCACTAAGCTGGTGAAATGAATTATCAACACAAAATTGTAAATTATAGTGTGAAAAAACTGTCAGTACAACCACTAAAAGAACGCTTCGTTTAGCGACAGCATATAGCCGTCGGTGGCCTCGCCAAAAGCTACACCAAAATCACACGACGCAAACAAAATAGCGATGACTTTAACAATGGCGTCGTCGCCATATTTGCGTCAGTTAGCGTCGGAATCCTGGGAAAATAGGCCTTCACTAGAAGTCGCTTACTGACACAAGCCCGGAACAAGAAAGCCGTCTGTGACGCCCCACTTCGAGACCCACATTAACAAAGAGTATTACTAGGTAATACCGTCTGCTAATGCGGAGAATAGAGCTGGTTAGGAGCGACCATCTATAGTCTTGCCTTAACTATCTATTAAATACATCGACAATAGCCATGCAAAGCGAATCGACATATCCAATAAATACCTAATGCAAAGCCATAGGTGGCTAAGGATCTATCAGAAGAAAATATAATAACTCAAATGTAATACACATCACAGAAAAGTAGATCATCACATACACATATACAGATACATAACAGAGTATACAAAATGATACATGTCAAGTGGTATAGCAAACCACAATATACAGACGAGCCCAAAAGAATACATATCAGAGTTTTAACCAAAAGGACTACACAAAAAGCTATAACAAAAGAAGCTAGCGGAATAGTCCATGCGGAAGCAAATAGGCTAAGTTCAAATGCAACTAACCTGAAACATCTCGGTCTGACCCGAGTATAAAATATACGGGTCAGTCTAGCTAAACAAATCAGTTAAATAAGCTGAACAACAATAAACCTGCAAGGTCATAAAGTATAACAAATATCTCTAACAAAGATAACACACTCATCTAACAAAAGATGAATCATAACAAACCTCATATCATCGGCAAATCAATAAACAAAGGATATGAATATCCCAAAACAAGCCAAAAAGGCAAATAACAAATACCAATGAAGGTAATACAAGTTCCACAAGGTAACTGCTATACATCGTGTGGCTCAAAAAGACCAACACCGAAGGGCGATACCTAGGGACAACAGAAAATTGCACGTGCTCAGTACTATATAAACAAGGATCCATTAGCCCGAAGGCTACAAACCCAAATATCTCTCGAGCGGTATAGAAAGACCAACTCCAAAAGCGATACTATAGGGCAACAAACCCGAAGGCACTAACCCGAAGGTACAAACCCGAAGGCAACATACCCGAAGGTAACATACCCGAAGGCAACAAACCCCGAAGGCTCAAACCCGAAGGCAATAAACCCCGAAGGCAATAAACCCCGAAGGCAACAAACCATAGTCGCGACGGTCCGGAGGCCCAGTACTGGACACCACTAACTGGAAGAATGTGTCATGAATCTCAAAAAGGAACCCGAAAAGTTTTAACGTGGGTCCCATAACCACCCGTTCGCACTAAACGGTTTACTATCCTTTAGTCAATTTCACACTCAAAGCAGTACAAAGTATACCTCGTCTCATCGGTAAAACAGACCCAAAGGTCAATATGTTCAAACAAATAGATTGGAATTAACTGAAAAGATGAACGCACGTGTTCATAACACGCGTTTTTTCTCCTCCCACTTCGCTCGGAGTGCGAAATTGTGTGTGTTTCAAATAGAATTTATAAATTGGAAAAACGAGCTTTTAATACAATTTAAAAGATTATTTGATAAAAACCCGTATATGAAGTCAAAAAGGAATCATCAAAGCTAAAGATGAATGATAACAACAATCAGAACAACCAAAGCCGATAAAAATTGGAATTTCAATCCCTAAAGCAAATTGGGCAAAAGACTGCAGATTCAGACGTCTGAAGTATATGGTTCAGACATCTGAATCTGGAAAATCAAATGTTTTCCAGAACCTAATTCAGATGTCTGAACCATATATTTCATACGTCTGAAAATGGCAATTTAAGCCTATTTTCTTTCTGGTTGCACTCGAACCAATTCAGACGTCTGGAACTTTGATTCAGACGTCTGAATACTGGGGAATAAAATTTTCCAGTATAATATTCAAACGTCTGAAAATGAGGATTCAGACGTCTGAAACCTGTTTCTCAGGTATTTCCTGAACCTAGGCCATTGATGGCCAAAACAAATCGAGAGCGATCGGATGAGTGATGATTACGGGGGCTTATGTCAAACGACTACCCAACCTTAACGACTCACCCAAACACTCCGAACAACATAAACATCAACCATATAAGGATTTCATAGATTTAGCTTCAAAAACCATAAATTGGCAATTTCACCGAATCAATCCAAATCGAAAGCAAATGAACATGTAAATATGTTAGGAATTCATTCCTAACAATCCAAGATAGTTGTAGACATAGATGTGAGATAAAAATCTCTCTTTTTAACTCAAAAACACGGATGAGATGCTCAAATACAAAGAAAAGACCAACCGCTCTCCACTTCAACTCTATGAGCTTCAATCTAAGATCAAAACAAGCATTTCCTAAATTTAGGTTTAGGAATTTCTGAAATAGAAGAGAGAAGGAGTTGGAGAAGATGAAGAGGAGGCTTACCAATAGCTTCTCTTGAATTAAGGAGCAAGACTTTGAGTTTGCAAGAGGAACTAGGGCTTGGAGTTTTTCCTAATTCTTTTTCTCTTTCCCCATTTTCAGTTGAAGCTTGAGTTTGAGGAATGAGAATGAGTGAATGGAGAGGAGAGGGCTAAGTTAGGGTGTTAAGTTAAGCTAGTGGGCTGAACCCAAACCCAAAACCCAATTTGAAAAAGTTGCCAAATTCGGCTTACTCCAACCATATCGAAGCTTTTACTCAGAAAGATCGCAAACGCCATTTTGAACTCAATGGAAGTGGTCTCGAGTCCTAATTCGACCGTTTGAAGAAAGTAGCTTTTTGTACTATAATCAGATGAACGATGTCATATTTAAATAAAATATTTAAATATACAATCGATAAATACGCGGGTTGTTAAAGACTCCCCTTCTTAAAGAAATTGCATCCTTGCAATTCTTAAGAAGAAAATAAAGAGTAACAACCATAAAAGCATATCAACACAAAAGAATATCTGAAATAAGAAGTTCACCATAAAGAGCTCGCAAGGATAAGCCCGAACTTGCTTGCTCGATGAATTCTCTGGTTTGCCCAAGAGCAATCCTTAGGATTTAAGAACCATTGAACTTTCACAAGAAAAACATCTTTATTTCGAAGGCACTCAACCTCCGAAGCAGTGATGTGAATACAATGTTGCTCAAAAGTCAAAAAGGCGAAACTTCAACTTCTTCAATAACACCAGGCACAAGAATATAAATCGGAATCCCTAAGGCATTACCGTAGTTGAAAGACGTGGAAAAACGTCATGAATAACAGAAAAATTGAGCCGGTGCAACGACGAAGTACAATAATGGCACGCCCGAGAAACTAGAAACTCGAATAATTTGGAACAACGGCGTAGTACAATAATGATACGCCAGATTAACCAAAGCTCAATTAATTCGGAACACCGACGCAGCACAAAAAAAGTATGTCCAATGAACCGAACACCATAAAAGAAACGAGACAAAGCTCAACGAAACAAAGTACAACGAAACGTCCGATGAACTTGGAAAAAAGATCATTCCATTCAGACTTCATCAAAGAAACAACCACTTGTTGCTTACAATGTGACAGCGCTAACTCGACATTCGAAAATCGCCACCGAATACGACACTCGTATTCCAATGCCGTAGATCCAAACATCGAATCTGATTCGCCGGAGCTTATAACAACATCAGATGAATATAAAATTGCGGAACAAAATGAATATCATGCATACATCACAGATACGACATCATAATATCCAATAGTACATCAGAGTATTTTTAATACATACACCACAACTCCAAATAAACATTATAATAATATAACAGTGATCATATATCCAAAAAGTCTTCAAAGGAATGAAGTGATAACGAACTCCCAAAAACAAATCACCTGAGATCCCAAAAGCTTCTAAAAATATCTCCAAAGCAAAAGCTCCAAAATACTGCTAATACTTGAACACGGAAACCTGCTACTAGGGCTACCCGTGTAGAAATTATGGGCACCCAGAGTCTAGAAAAGAAATCATAAACTCCGGGTCTGTCATGCGACTGTGAGTAAACAAAAACAGTTGCTTTTAAATAAACAAGATTTATAAAACAAAATCCGGTATGCTTTTGGAAATTGAAACTACCATAAGACCTCCCGCCACACACAATGCAATCATAGAATTGGAGGAGATTTCTTCTCATGATAGTCAAATATGCTTGATACGATAAAAAATTCTTTGATATTATTACTAGTGCATAGTGTAGAAAGCATTTCGAAAGCATAGTATTAATCTTAGCCAGCATACAACCATTATTGTATGCCTACTATAGCTACCATGTTTTGTGGCAGGTTACCGCCACGCTACATGGCAGGTTATACAACTAAAACCGTAGAGGGCTCGTATTGTTTCTTTGGATTTCAAACAAATGGTCAGGCTAAGGAACTTCCTACTGCCACATGGGTACGCCTCTGGCGGGACGTCCCTTGAACTTAACCAGCTCTCTGCTAACACAAGGCCGGGTTACCTCTGTAACAAGGTAGCTACTACACGAATATGCCACTCCCCGGTCCGTTGGGACCTTTATCTGAGGGCCCTCTATAACAAAGCAACAACCACACAGTAAATGAGATTGGAGCTACCACACAGGTAAATATCTGGGCTCCATACCATAACATCACCTTTTTCCAGAAGGAAATGACATACCCTAAAGGGCGCGACCCAAATAACCTTGCCGCGTCTTTCCTGTTTCGACCATTTCCGAATTGTGAGGTCCGATGAGGTCTCGTCCATAAAGCTACGCTTTACACGAAAGCCATGCTTTGATAACAAATGATCAACAAATGAACATCAACACACAGCAGCACTTAACATGCCACACTACCAAATTGGAAACATATCGCTGATAACCTTCAATTACAAAACCTCTGAGCTCGTACGTCTCAGAGAAGGGTGTTAAGCTAAGAGAATAAATTCTCCGCCACCAACAGATACGTATTTGAGAGAAATCTGCTTTATTCCTCAAAGTGTAGTGTCACACACACAACCATACAAGTCCGTTCCGGGTTCGAACAGAGCCGAAAGCACTTCGTCCAATAAAGGAAGAAGCCCTTGCAAATCCGGGTATCCACAATCCCGATTGGACTTCCCATCGCTTAGCAAATCTCTATACCGGAGCAACTCAGTGCAAAGACAATCGATAGGTTATCCTATCGTTTTCGAAGACACCCGTCTTCACCACTGGTCTTCAAATGCTATCCATTTCGACGTATCACTACTCGAAATGGGTTATATGACACAAAGGTCCTCTCCCGGCTAAACCGAATAGCGAACGCTAAATTTTAAAACACGTGGACATATCAATCACAAAGATTCACATTCAGGGTTCGATGTGGGTTTCGGATAACCAACTGGAATCTGATTCCCTGTCGCATTGAAGTTCAAATGTTGTTTTATAGGCAAAGGGGTTTTCACATCAATACAGGAACAAATCACAAATCACAGTTCAGCATAGAGCAATCTACATCACACAGTATCACAACCAGAACAGAAATGTTAATCTAGTGCGCAATAGTAGTTAATTATTTTCCAATGTGGTTTAAATAAATTAACCACACAATTATTTGTAGTGATGTTTAAAATCAATGATTAAATTTGGATAAATTAATTAAATCTTAATTAACTCGATTAATTATTTCTTAATTAGTTATTTTAATTAACTGCCAATTATAATTAATTAACTTAATTTATCTAATTAACAAATTCTTAATTACAAATTAATTTAAATACTTAATTGTTTATTAATCAATTTTAATTACAAATTATAAATCATTCTTAATTTCTTTTCAAAACTATTAATTAATAAAAATTATTTACCTTAATTACCATTTAAGAATCTTCTTTACACTTTAAAAATCAATTTATTGTTACACCGAAAGTTTTAATGTTAATTAACTTCAATATTTAAATTAAATTAATTACTTAATTAAGATATTAATTAAGGTTTTATAAAGCATTGATATATAATACTCACTTAGTCGATAACGTAAACAAATTCTCAACTTAAAAATAGTCAACATTGTTCAATTTAACATTATAAATTTTAATAATTTGGGCTTAACCCATTTTTAAGGCAACTCGAGTAAACTCAGATGTTTACTCGAGTTCAACTCGAGTTTATTTCCATTATTCCCCGAGTCTCTCTCCTTCGCCGCTTGCTCTTCTTCTTCTTCCTGTTCTTCTTTTCTTTTTACTTTTTTTTATTTTTTTTCCAGTTGAAGTTTACATTAAGCTTAACTAAATAACAGGTAAATATACTTGCGTACACGAGTTCCATATCGAAGCCACGTGTGCATTTCCTCGAGTGTTGACTCGAGTCATCACCATTTCACCCAACGCTGACACCATCCTCTGTCGTGTACGTGCATGGCACGTCGTCGTTGCTCCGACGAACACCAATATCTGCGGTGATACACAAATCCTTTCTATGCTCGAACACCCCTTCGTTTCAACGGTAACTCGAACATACCCAGCCTAAAATGCCTCGTCCTCCTTGCATAGTTCACCAGAAAATCCACGACTTTAGCCATATCACGTCAACGTCATACGCTACCATCCCCCTCAACCTCGTACAACTCGATCCATCCATGGTGATGAAATCATCACGCGTCCAACCCACTGCAAACTGTGGACTTAAACCCTACTTTGGATTCGCACGACCAATTCATACATTCGAAAAAAAATTCGACGATTTTCTTATCATCATCGAAGCTCAAACAAGCTTCCATCCAAATTTCAATGGTTATCATTGTAACATTTACCGTAAATTAGGGAAAATGTAATTTTGGTTTAAATTCAAACTGCTCTTAAACTTTTTAAGTAAAAATCATCGTATTGCCTTTAAAAATCATAACTTGATATGCTTATTCAAATTATGTGATCAAATCCATTATTTAAAATAGTTGAATTCATCAAAGAATTTTTTTTCACTGTAAATTACAAGTTGCACGGACAAATACTTCATGTTCAAGCTTGAAACAAAATTTTAACTGTGATTTAAGTTGAAGCAAACTTGTTTTGTAAAAAAAAACAAAGCTAAAAAGATTGTGTGATTTTACTTGAATTTTCAATTTACTTTTGTTCTGAAACTATAAATTAAGAACAAACTATATGAATACTTCCAATAATTCAGAAACATACCCAATAACATTTTCTTTTCCATATACAACTAAAAACACAAGATCCATGAAATAAATACTTAGATTTCAAAAACAAATAAGTCTACTCACTTAAAAATATTGATGAACAGAGACTTGTTTTTGAGACTGCAGTGTTGATCTCTCTGTATCCTCTGTGTGTTTTGTTATATAAACTGAGTTTGAATTATAAAATAATGATGTTTGCTTTTATTTTCTTTCAGGCATGCTATATTTTTAATGAACGAATGAACTGAGACAAATATTCATGCATACAAAGGAGTCAGGTTTGTACTAAGGGAGCAACAGTTTTCTTTGATCAGACAATATATTTTTTTGTTGACTAAACAATGCTTATTTCGGGTGATATGATTTTGATTTAGGCTTAAAAAAGAAAGCATTTAATGCATGTGTTCCTATCTTAGTTTGCATATAATCCCCTTTTGATTTTTGCAAGTACCAATTTTTGTTTTGTTTGGCAGATTTTTCTTTCCTTCTTTTGTAATAAATTTTTTGATTTGTTCTGACTTCAAATTTTTTTTATTGTTTCCTTGTTTATAAACTTCTCATGCAACCTTATATGTATTCCTATGTCTTTTTTATAACTATATAATTTTAACTATGCAATTTTATCATAAGTATACTCTTGAATTTTTTCTTTCTATTCGAAGTTTAACTATCAATATTTAATTTATCACATATATTTTATTTTATTGTTTAATACAATTTCCTGTTTGTTACATATTTTATTCATTATTATTATTTTTAAAAAATTTAAACTATCAAATATTTATTTATATCCATATATCTTTGAAATATTAATAATATTTTATTTCTCTTGAAATTTCTCAAATTTATTCAAAAATCTAAATAAGTTACCGAATTTTAAAATTCAAAATTTTGGGATATTACCAATATCCCCTCCTTAAGAAAATTTCCTCCTCGAAATTTGAAAGAGAGAGAAAATCAAACAAAGAATATACGAATTCAGAAAAATTAAGGAAATGGCTTACCAGTTTAAGCCGAGATATCCACTCTGCAATTGGGATATGATTTCTGCATATTATCTTCGGTTTCCCTAGTACAGTCCATTGGATCGCCACTCCACTGTACTTTAACGAGTTTCACAACTTTGTTTCGCAATCGCTTTTCATCACTATCCACAATCTTTATCGGCTCACTCTTTACTGCCAAGTTGGGAGTGATCTCAAGATCCTGCTGAGCAGCTTCTTCAATAATACTATCTGGGTCGTGCACATACTTTCGAAGACTAGAAATGTGGAACACATTATGCACGCCAGACAACCGGCTGGGGAGCTGCACTCGATATGCTAGAGGGCCAATCCTTTCCAGAATAGGAAAAGGACCAATATAACGCGGTGCTAGCTTTCCAGTTTTCCCGAACCTCAATACACCCCGCATCAGAGATACTTTCAGAAATACAGAATCTCCAACTTGGAATTCCAAATCTCTTCTTCGGCGGTCATAATAGCTCTTCTGACGACTTTGAGCTGCTTTCAATTTCTTTCGAATAAAATCTACCTTCTCCGTGGCTTCTTTAATCATATCTGGTCCAAGGATGAGTCTATCACCTGATTCGATCCAACATGCAGGTGCTCGACATAGATGACCGTATAAAGCTTCGAAAGGAGCCATTTCTATACTGGCCTGATAGCTGTTGTCATATGAGAACTCGACCAGATGCAAATGGTCCACCCAAGAACCACCGAAGTCGAGAATGCAAGCACGCAAAAGGTCTTCTAAAATTCGGTTAATCCTTTCAGTCTGCCCGTCAGATTGTGGGTGATAAGCAGTGCTGAAATTCAATCTTGTTCCCAAAGCGGCTTGGAATGCCTCCCAAAATCTACTGGTGAAGATCGGGTCACGATCACTCACTATGCTGCTAGGAATACCACGGAGATGAACAATTTCTTTTATATATATCCCTGCTAAGCTAGCTGCAGTCCAAGTGGATTTCACTGGAATGAAGTGAGCAGTTTTGGTTAGACGGTCCACTATAACCCAAATTACTTCATTTCCCTTCTTGGTTCGTGGCAATCCGTCGATGAAATCCATCGATAGCTGATCCCATTTCCATTTTGTACTTCCAAAGGCTGAAGTAAATCGGCCACTTTCTTTTGATTGCTTTTAATCTATGAACAAGTAGCACAGTGACTCACATAAATAGATATGTCTCTTTTCATTGTCTTCCACCAGAAAGTTCTTTTAGTATCTCGATACATTTTATTAACTCCTGGATGGATGCTGAGCTTAGATTTGTGGCATTCGTCTAAAACTTAACGTTTCCGCTCTGGAATGTCAGGGACACAAATTATGCCTTTCATCCTTATAACTCCATGATCATCAATTGCAAAACTAGAATCTTCACCTCAACATATTCTTGTACGAATTTCCCGAAGAAACTTGTCTTCAGTTTGCTTGCTGGCGATCTTCTCAAGGAGAGTAAGAGCAACAACAAGATATGCAAGAACAGCATGTCTCCTCCTTAAAGCATCGGCAACTACATTGGCTTTTCCCAGCGTATATTGGATATATAGGTCATAAGATGACAGAAATTCTAACCAACGTTGTTGACGTAGATTCAGGTCTTTCTAGTTAAAGAGATACTTTAAAGATTTGTGGTCGGTGAATAATTCAAAATTTTCACCTAGAGAAGGAGAGTTCATTAAGTATATTGTTTAAGTTAAGTTAATTTTCGTAAATTTTTAAGAAAGCTAAAAAGATTCTTACCCAAAAGATAATGTCGCCATATATTCAGAGCGAAAACAACAGCCAAAAGCTCCAAATCATGTGTTGGGTAGTTTCTCTCGTGCGGACGTAATTGTCTACTCGCGAAGGCAATTACCTTCCCATTTTGCATTAATACTTCACCTACCCCATCACCACATGCGTCAATGTAAATAGATAATCCCTGATTCCCGTTGATAATAGCGAGAACAGGAGCAGTGGTTAATCTCTTCTTCAACTCCTGAAAAGCTTCGTCACATTTCGGAGTCCAATTGAAATTTACATCTTTCATTGTTAGCTTAGTCAACGGACCAGCTACTTTAGAAAAGTCCTGAACAAACTTCCGATAATAGTCTGCTAAACCCGCTTCGAACTTCTTTTGGGGTAGTAGGTTTTATCCAATCAAGAATAGCGGAAATCTTGCTCGGATCAACAGAAATTCCTTCTTCATTAACAATATGGCCAAGAAATTTGACTTCTTTGACCCAAAAGTGGCATTTGGAAAATTTTGCAAATAAGATGTTCCTTCTCAAGATTTCCAAAACAATTCTGAGATGTTCAGCATGCTCCTCTTCGATTTTGGAGTAAATTAGGATATCATCGATAAATACAAGAACAAATTTATTCAGCACCTCTCGAAACACACGGGTCATCAAATCTACGAAGTATGTTGGAGTATTTGTTAGCTCGAAAGGCATGACTAACCATTCGTAGAAAATATTGGGACCCCTGAAAGCAGTTAAATGTATACAATCTTCGACGATTCGTAGTTGATGGAATCCTTGAACTAGATCCATCTTTGAAAAGAAACGAGCGCCGTGCAATTGATCAAATAAATCATCGAACCTGGGTAAAGGAAATTTATTCTTGAGGGTCATCTTATTGAGAATGCGGTAATCTACACACAATCTCAAAGATACGTCTGATTTAGCAACGAATACGACGGCTGGGCCCCATTCAAAAACACCGCGTTGAATCAACCCTTTTGCTAGTAGATCATCAGTTTGCTGAACCAATTCAACCTTTTCCCTGGGTGACATCCTGCGACTTGCGTGTATGACAGGACGAGCATTGGGTACAAGGTCAATTCTGAATTCTATTTCTCGATGTGGAGGAAGAGATTTCACTTCTCCGAACACATCTGGAAAATCTCTAACAATTGGTATAGACTCCAAACTGGGTTTGGGATAACCCAAATTATACATCAATTCTTCCCTTTTAGGACTAGGGTCCTCACCAGAAATTTTGATGAAATCTCCAAATTCGGTTTTAATCGAAATCGATCGATTAATGCAGTCCAATTTGGCTTCGTATTTCGTTAGCCATTCCATTCCGAGTAGGACTTCAAACTCGTTAAAATCAAGAACAAAGAGACCGATAGGGAATTGATAATGAGAATATGAGATAGGAACATCTCTACATCGTAGACAAAGATTAGCGGGACCTCTAACTGGATTCTTTACGCATATAGGCTCATCAACAAAATCGGGTTTGAGATTTAATTTATTTATAGCTTGTTGAGAGATAAAACTGTGTGTAGCGCCCGTGTCAAATAGAACTCTAACAATGCTATCATAAATGGTAAGATTACCTTCCAGAACTCCTTTCCCTTTTTCTGCTTTGGAAGATGCAGGTTGGTCTTTGACTGCGTACACCTTTGTTGTTTGAGCTTGCTTCATGGGTAGGCAGTCTTTAACTTCACGCCCCAATTTCTGACAGTAATAACATTTCCTGGGTCTTTCTTGAATGGATTGACTGACTTGTTTCTTAGGCTTCGTGCATCTGCTAGAATAATGGCCCTTCTCCAAGCAATTATAACAAGTGACATTCTCTGCCGCGCTTCCCTGCATGCTCTTCCTTTTCTCTTTGCCCTGCCATGGTCTCTTGCCTCCAAATTTTCGCTTCTTCCAATTTTGACTGCTCGAACTTCCTTTCTCCGCTGGGGCTTCTTGCATATCAAGTGTGGCATATCTGTACCCCATATCAACTAAATCTGAAAAAGATTCCTTAACGTGGTCAGTCATTCTTTCGTGGAATTTCTTATTCATCCCACAAATGAATATTTCATTCCTCTTTAAAGGCGTATTCACCAATTCGGGGCCAAAACGAGACAATTCATTAAATTTGTTTAGATATTCCTCGAACGACAAACTCCCCTGCTTTAAGTCCATGAATTCCCGATACATTGGAGAAATTCCAGTTGATGGCAGATAATGCTTCTCAAATACTACTTTCAATTTTTCCCAAGTAAACTCGTCTTCTGGTTTATCTACAATGACTGTATCCACAATCCCGATCGGACTTCCCATCACTTAGAAAATCTCTATACCGGAGCAACTCAGTGCAGAGACAATCGATAGGTTATCCTATCGTTTTCGAAGACACCCGGTCTTCACCACAGTCTTCAAATGCTATCCATTTCGACGTATCACTATTCGGAATGGGTTATATGACACAAAGGTCCTCTCCCGGCTAAACCGAAAGCGAACGCTAAATTTTAAAACACGTGGACATATCAATCACAAAGATTCACATTCAGGGTTCGATGTGGGTTTCGGATAACCAGCTGGAATCCGACTCCCTGTCGCGTTGAAGTTTAAATGTCGTTTTACAGGCAAAGGGGTTTTCACATCAATACAGGAACAAATCACAAATCACAGTGCAGCACAGAGCAATCTACATCGCACAGTATCACAACCAGAACAGAAATGTTAATCTAGTGCATAGCAGTAGTTAATTATTTTCCAACGTGGTTTAAATAAATTAACCACACAATTATTTGTAGTGATGTTTAAAATCAATGATTAAATTTGGATAAATTAATTAAATCTTAATTAACTCGATTAATTGTTTCATAATTAGTTATTTTAATTAACTGCTAATTATAATTAATTAACTTAATTTATCTAATTAACAAATTCTTAATTACAAATTAATTTATACACTTAATTGTTTATTAATAAAATTTAATTACAAATTATAAATCATTCTTAATTTCTTTTCAAAACTATTAATTAATAAAAATTATTTACCTTAATTACCATTTAAGAAGCTTCTTTACACTTTAAAAATCAATTTATTGTTACACTGAAAGTTTTAATGTTAATTACCTTCAATATTTGACTTAAATTAATTACTTAATTAAGATATTAGTTAAGATTTTATAAAGAATTGATATATATATACTCACTTAGTCGCTAAAGTAAACAAATTCTCAACTGAAAAATAGTCAACATTGTTCAATTTAACATTATAAACTTTAATAATTTGGGCTTAACCCATTTTTAAGGCAACCCGAGTAAACTCAGTTGTTTACTCGAGTTCAACTCGAGTTTATTTCCATTATTCCTCGAGTCTCTCTCCTTCGCCACTTGCTCTTCTTCTTCCTGTTCTTCTTTGCTTTTTATTTGTTTTTATTTTTTTTCCAGTTGAATTTTACATTTAGCTTAACTAAATAACAGGTAAATATACTTGCATACATGAGTTCCATATCGAAGCCATGTGTGCATTTCCTCGAGTGTTGACTCGAGTCATTCACCTTTTCACCCAACGCTGACACCATCATCTGTCGTGTACGTACACGGCACGCTGCCGTTGCTTCGACGAACACCAATATCTGCGGCGAGTCACAAATCCTTTCTATGCTCGAAATCGAGGCTCGATTTGACACAAAAAACTCAGGATCGAAATTCACCCCTTCGTTCGATTGTAACTCGAACACACCCAGCCTAAAATGCCTCGTCCTCCTCGCATAGTTCGCCAGAAAATCAACAACTTCGGCCATATCACGTCAACGTCATACGCTACCATCCCCCTCAACCTCGTACAACTCGATCCATCCATGGTGATGAAATCATCACGCGTCCAACGCACAGCAAACTGTGGACTTAAACCCTACTTTGGATTCGTACGACCAATTCATGCATTTGAAATTTTTTTCGACAATTTTCTCATCATCATCGAAGCTCAAACAAGCTTCCATCCAAATTTCAACGGTTATCATTGGATCGTTCATCGTAATTAGGGAAAATGTAATTTTGGTTTAAATTCAAACTGCTCTAAAACTACTTTAGTAAAAAATCATCGTATTGCCTTTAAAAATCATAACTTGATATGCTTATTCAAATTATGTGATCAAATCCATGATTTAATATAGTTGAATTCATCAAAGAATTTTGTTTTCACTGTAAATTACAAGTTGCACGGACAAATACTTCATGTTCAAGCTTGAAACAAAATTTTAACTGTGATTTAAGTTGAAACAAACTTGTTTTGTAAAAAAAAGAAGCTAAAAAGATTGTGTGAGTTTATTTGAATTTTTTTCAATTTACTTTTGTTCTGAAATTATAAATTAAGAACAAACTGTATGAATACTTCCAGTAATTCAGAAACATACCCAATAACATTTTGTTTTCCATATACAACTAAAAACACAAGATCCATGAAATAAATACTTAGATTTCAAAAACAAATAAGTTTACTCACTTAAAAATATTGATGAACGTAGACTTGTTTTTGAGACTGCAGTGTTGATCTCTCTGTATCCTCCTTGTGTTTTGTTGTATGAACTGAGTTTGAATTTATAAAATAATGATGTTTTCTTTTATTTTCTTTCAGGCATGCTATATTTTTGATGAACGAATGAACCGAGACAAATATTCATGTATATAAAGGAGTCAGGTTTGTACTAAGGGAGCAACTGTTTTCATTGATTAGACATTTTATATATTTTTTGTTGACTAGGCAATGCTTATTTCGGCTGATATGATTTTTATTTAGGCTTAAAAAAGAAAGCATTTAATGCATGTGTTCCCGTCTTAGTTTACATATAATCCCCTTTTGATTTTTGCAAGTACTACATTTTGTTTTGTTTAACAGATTTTTCTTTTATTCTTTTGTAATCAAAATTTTGATTTGTTCTGACTTCAACTTTTTTTTATTGTTTCCTTGTTTATAAACTTCTCATGCAACCTTATATGTATTCCTATGTCTTTTTTATTACTATATAATTTTAACTATACAATTTTATCATAAGCATACTCTTGAATTTTTTCTTTCTATTTGAAATTCACCACATATATTTTATTTTATTGTTTAATACAATTTCCTGTTTGTTACATATTTTATTCATTATTATTATTATTATTTAAAAACTTAAACTATCAAATATTTATTTATATCCATATATCTTTGAAATATTAATAATATTTTATTTCTCGTGAAATTTCTCAAATTTATTCAAAAATCAAAATAAGTTACCGAATTTTAAAATTCAAAATTTTGGGATGTTACATACAACAAAGGGCATTGGCAACACAATTTCCCCTTTCGGGAATAAAAAAGAATATTCAGATCATAAGATGCAAGGAACTCCAGCCAACATTAAGTTCCTTATGAGAAAATAAACATTTTCGAAAATTATGATCGGTGAAGAGAACAAAATTCCTCACCTAAAAATAATGATGCCAAATACAAAGAGCGAAATAATAGCCACGAGCACTAGATCACGAGTGGCATATATAGTCTCGATAGGCTTTAATGATTTAGAACATAAGTGATAGCACGTTCTCTTTTGCAAGGGAACAGCATCCAAACCAATACGATTAGCATTGGAACAAAAGATAAAGTCTTGGTTCCCTTCGGGAATCACAAGAATAAGAGTATCGGAAATGAATTCTTTCAAATAATCTTCTTTCTCGAAAAGCTAAAACTTCAAAATTGCACTTATCTTTATGTAATCATTTTCTGTAAAAAAATTCTTTTTATAAGTCAATTTATTGTGTCAAAATGTCTCATCAAAGCGTGTAGGAGATTCCTATCGATAATGTTGATCAAGCGCATCGACCAGAATTCTTAAAGCACTCAATGGGCAATACAATCACAAAATCATATTCTATATGATAAAAATATCTCTTAAAAGTTTTGCTCGTTTCAAGAACAAAAATCCAATTGTACTTATAAATAAATCTTATGAAAAAGATTTGCAAGATTTTAAATTGCTATTTTCATTCAAAATTGATAAATACAAAAGGATGAAGTCATCGAGATATTCGTAGAATACTCGATTCATAAAATGGATGAAATAAGCTAGACAAACAGAATGACATAATAAGTCTTTCAAAAGAATCATAACGAGCATGGAATGCGGTAAGTGGAATGCTAACTTTCGCAACTCGTAGCCAAAGAAAAACCGGTGGCAAGGTCGAGCTAAAAAATAACCTTAACACCACTCAAAAGATTGCTTAGGTGATAATCCTAAGACAAGTTCAAAAATACAGGAAAATTCTTAAACTACAAGAATTAGAGAAATACACTTTCCTCATCATGAGGACGTAAAGAATAAAATGATGCCATCAAATTAGAATCGAAAAGCTTTAAGAAAAATAGAAATCTGTTTAACAGATCGAAAGCTTCGAGGATGAATAGTCCACTCGGGACATAGGATATGGCTTCATAATAATTAAGCCAATCCTTTCAAAAAAAATATCAATTCTGAAGCTTAAGTAACGCATAACATGCAAATCGGCTCGGAAAGAAAATTAACATAAAATAATCTTGACATCAATACAAGCAAATTGAGCGTTGCGGATCCACCAATTCGGATTCGCAATTCTCAAAGAAGTAACCATACAAGAAACATCCAAAGACAAATCATCGAAGAGCTTCTTCGATACGAAAGAATGTGAAGCACCCGTATCGAAGAGAACTCGAATACAATAGTCATGAAATAAAATAGAACCTTCCAAAACAGACGAAGATATACCTTTTCCCCAAGAAGAACCTCCAGAAGCATCCGCTATATTTAGCTTGCCTGACAGAGGATTATTTGGAGCAATAGGACAAGGGAAACTACGATGGCATTCCTTCTTGCAATAGCGGCAGAAGAGAGGCTTAGGACAAGCTTGAATCATATGATCAGGAGAACCACAATTGAAACACTTCCGAGTGGAAGATGTTCCAGCAGACTGAGACTAAGAATCAGATTCAACGGGCTTTTTCTTCTTGGAAGGGAAAAATTCCCGCTTATCCAATGGGAACTTCTTCTTATTGGGGTTCTTGCACACCTCAACACCATCTCCACAATCACACTCCTTCTTGAAGGCTTCAAGATGAAGTGCCGAATCAACCAACTCCTAAAAAGAAAGTTTAAGCTGGAGCATTAAAGACTTCTTAAGACATTTCTTAAGACCAGATGCAAACTTCAGATTCTTCCTATACAAGGTGCTAATGAATTCAAGACCATATTTAGATAAGGCCGCAAATGATGCAACATACTCAGAAACGGAAGACTCCCCTTGCTTCAACCCAAGAAAGCAACGAGCCAATAAAACTTTCTCAAATTCAGGAACGAACTTGAGTTCAAATCGTTCCCAAAACTGAGTCCAAGAAAGAGCAGACTCATCAAATTCGGCTAAAAGAAGCTCTACCAATCAAGGGCACGCTCTTGCAATAAGCTAGAAGTTACAAGAACTCTATCATGATCAGAAAGATCCATGCGAGAGAAAATATGCTCGTACATGCGAATCCAAGCTTGGACCTCAAGAACAATCTCGGAGCCTTTAAACGGCTTCCCTCCAAGATGAGAAAAATCACTGCACAATCGTGCGAAGGTGGACTTGCATGGAGGAGATGTTCGAGTAGGAGCTGGAGGCTGTGTGCTCCTAAACCACTCCAAAAACTGATCGGGGGATATACAAACGTCGTCCGGATGCAAGCCGCTGGATTGCCCAGCATCCGAGCGTCGTCCTTCGCCTCTTTCAGCCATAAGCTGAAATTTAGGATAAGATAAAGATTATTCCCAAGGTAGATAATTCAATACGGAATACTATGGAATTTAAATGCATTCCTAGAAGTATTCCCAAATCCTATCCACCCCAGAAGTACGGAAGGAATAGAGGCACGATGATTCAAAGATTTGTAACACTTATTACACTTTGACGTATCGTAATATGTGTTTCTGTTCTGTGTTTATCATATTTTGTTCTGAACTCGGCTCTGATACCAAGCTGTGACGCCCCACTCCGAGACCCACATTAACAAAGAGTATTACTAGGTAATACCGTCAGCTGATGCGGAGAATAGAGCTGGTTAGGAGCGACCATCTATAGTCTTGCCTTAACTATCTATTAAATACATCGACAATAGCCATACAAAGCGAATCGACATATCCAATAAATACCTAATGCAAAGCCATAGGTGGCTAAAGATCTATCAGAAGAAGATATAATAACTCAAATGTAATACATCACATAACAGTAGATCATCACATACACATATACAGATACATAACAGAGTATACAAAATGATACATGTCATGTTGTATAGCAAACCACAATATACAAACAAGCCCAAAAGAATACATATCAGAGTTTTAACCAAAAGGACTACACAAAAAGCAATAACAAAAGGAGCTGGCGGAATAGTCCATGCGGAAGCAAAATAGGCTAAGTTCAAATGCACCTAACCTGAAACATCTCGGTCTGACCTGAGTTTAAAATATATGGGTCAGTCTAGCTAAACAAATCAGTTAGATAAACTGAACAACAATAAACCTGCAAGGTCATAAAGTATAGCAAATATCTCTAACAGAGATAACTCAATCATCTAACAAAAGATGAATCATAACAAACCTCGTATCATCGGCAAATCAATAAACAAAGGATATGAATATCCCAAAACAAGCCAAAAGGGCAAATTACAAATACCAATGAAGGTAATACAAGTTCCACAAGGTAACCGCCATACATCGTATGGCTCAAAAAGACCAACACCTAAAGGCGATACCTAGGGAATATACATATCAATAAAACAACAGAAAATTGCACGTGTTCGGTACTGTATAAACAAGGATCCATGAGCCCGAAGGCTACAAACCCAAATATCTCTCGAGTGGTACAGAAAGACCAACTCCAAAAGCGATACTATAAGGCAACAAACCCAAAGGCACTAACCCGAAGGTACAAACCCGAAGGCAACATACCCGAAGGCAACAAACCCCGAAGACTCAAACCGAAGGCAATAACCCCGAAGGCAACAAATCGTAGTGGCGAAGGTCCGGAGGCCCAGTACTGGACACCACTAACTGGCAGAATGTATCACAACTCTCGAAAAGGGACCCGAAAAGTGTTAATTTGGGTCCCATAACCATCCGTTCGCACTAAACGGTTTACTATCCGTTAGTCAATTTCACACTCAAAGCAGTACAAAGTTTACCTCATCTCATCGGTAAACCAGACCCAAAGGTCAAAACGTTCAAACGAATAGAGTGGGAATTAACTGAAAAGATGAACGCATGTGTTCATAGCACGCGTTTTATCTAATCATTTAATTCTCCTCCTATTTTGCTCGGAATGCGAAATTGTGTGTGTTTTAAATAGAATTTATAAATTGGAGAAACGAGCTTTAAATATAATTTAAAAGATTATTTTATAAAAACCCGTGTATGAAGTCAAAAAGGAATCATCAAAGTTAAAGATGAATGATAACAACAATCGGAACAACCAAAGCCGATAAAAATTGGAATTTCAATCCCTAAAGAAAATTGGGCAAAAGGCTGCAGATTCAGACATTTGAAGTATATGGTTCAAACGTCTGAATCTGGAAAATTAAATGTTTTCCAGAACCTAATTCAGACGTCTGAACCATATATTTCATACGTCTGAAAATGGCAATTTAAGCCTATTTTCTTTCTGGTTGCACTCGAACCAATTCAGACGTCTGGAACTTTGATTCAAACGTCTGAATACTGGGGAATAAAATTTCCCAGTATAATATTCAGACGTCTGAAAATGAGGATTCGGACGTCTGAAACCTGTTTCGCAGGTATTTACTGAACCTAGGCCATTGATGGCCAAATCAAATCGAGAGCGATCGGATGAGCGATGATTACGGGGGCTTATGTCAAATGACTACCCAACCTTAACGACTCACCCAAACACTC
This sequence comes from Allium cepa, assembly GCA_030765085.1. Lineage (NCBI taxonomy): Eukaryota > Viridiplantae > Streptophyta > Magnoliopsida > Asparagales > Amaryllidaceae > Allium > Allium cepa. The sequence goes on along the minus strand of CM060937.1, from coordinate 756,124,037 downwards.
CGAACAACATAAACATCAACCATATAAGGATTTCATAGATTTGGCTTCAAAAACCATAAATTGGCAATTTCACCGAATCAATCCAAATCGAAAGCAAGTGAACATGTAAATATGCTAGGAATTCACTCCTAACAACCCAAGATAGTTGTAGACATAGATGTGAGATAAAAATCTCACCTTTTAACTCAAAAATACGGATGAGATGCTCAAATGCAAAGAAAAGACCAACCGCTCTCCACTTCAACTCTACGAGCTTCAATCTAAGATCAAAACAAGCATTTCCTAAATTTAGGTTTAGGAATTTCTGAAATAGAAGAGAGAAGGAGTTGGAGAAGATAAAGAGGAGGCTTACCAATAGCTTCTCTTGAATTAAGGAGCAAGACTTCGAGTTTGCAAGAGGAACCAGGGCTTGGAGTTTTTCCTAATTCTTTTTCTCTTTCCCCATTTTCAGTTGAAGCTTGAGTTTGAGGAATGAGAATGAGTGAATGGAGAGGAGAGGGCTGAGTTAGGGTGTTAAGTTAAGCTAGTGGGCTGAACCCAAACCCAAAACCCAATTTGAAAAAGATGCCAAATTCGGCTTACTCCAACCACATCGAAGCTTGTACTCAGAAAGATCGCAAACGCCATTTTGAACTCAATAGAAGTGGTCTCAAGTCCTAATTCGACCGTTTGCAGAAAGTAGTTTTTTGTACTATAATCCGCTGAACGATGTCATATTTAAATAAAATATTTAAATATACAATCGATAAATACGCGGGTTGTTACAGACTCCCCTCCTTAAAGAAATTGCGTCCTCGCAATTCTTAAGAAGAAAATAAAGAGTAACAACCATAAAAGCATATCAACACAAAAGAATATCTGAAATAAGAAGTTCACCATAAAGAGCTCGCAAGGATAAGCCCGAACTTGCTTGCTCGATGAATTCTCTGGTTTCCCCAAGAGCAATCCTTAGGATTTAAGAACCATTGAACTTCCACAAGAAAAACATCTTTATTTCGAAGGCGCTCAACCTCCGAAGCAATGATGTGAATACAATGTTGCTCAAAAGTCAAAAAGGTGAAACTTTAATTTCTTCAATAACACCATGCACAAGAATATAAATCGAAATCCCTAAGGCATTACTGTTGGTGAAAGACGTGTATCCACCCTGGCATTGCCTCACGTGCCTTGTCATATGTTCCTTATATCGAGCCCACTACGATTTTGGTTTAAAGATCTGACCGCGTTAAGGTTCACTATCCTCTTAACGCTATTTTCTATATGATTATACTTTATTGATTAGACACTACTGTATATAGATTATATTAATATTAAATAGTTTAACGGATCCTCAGAGGACGGGTCAGCCTGAGTATTCATAGATTTTGGATTCCATTTTCTGGAGATTGGAATCGCCGGAGATTATCTGCTTATGTAGTCTTATCTATTTCAGTTCGGTTGTTCTATTCAGCTTGTACTTGGTTATCATATTGAAACTTCTATTGTACTTTATTTCTTCTATTGTATCTTGTTTAACTCGGATATATTTATATAGTAGCTTCATGTACTACTATCTCTTTTACTTCCGCTGCATTATTAAATACTCTGTGTTTGTGATCTGTGATTATTATTTACTGTATATTCTGAGATTTGTCAAATTTTTATTTACAACGCGGTATTTTGAGCAATTCAATTCCGGTGTAACGACCCGCCGCTCTGACCGCCTCTAGTCGGTAATTAAACCAACTAGAAACGTTCAAATGATGGATTGTTATTTAGTTTATAACATTTAAACAGAATCAGTCACAGAATCACAGAAACAATAATATATTTTATAAACGAACTTTTCTTTTATATACAAATATCAGAGTTATACAGTGAATTACATTTTATACAGCGGAATAAACATATATCTTTTTAAAGTACAAGAAATTTTTTTTCTGAAAAGCTTTAGTGAAGTGCTTTCCCCTCTCTCTCTAACTTCGCTGCGAGAAAATCTTCAAGCTGCAAAAATACTCGGTCTGACCCGAGCGTTTTATGCAAAACAAAAAAACACTCAAGTCAGGATTAATCTTTATTCAAGTAAATAAATTTGAAATGAACAGAAATAAAATGGTAACGGCAGTAAAGCATGAACAGGTGTGGACAATGGAAACCAAGCCATCAGGTCAGAGGCAACACTCAAATATGGTAACAGTAAGACATTAAACCCCAAGTCAAGATGGGGCTACAGAATTCATTCAAGACTAGACCAGGCAACAGTGTATAGGAAGGCATATGTGAACATGAAGACTGGAACAACTACAAAGGTTCAAGGCTGAGACAAACCCAATGCACCAATGCAACAACATACAAGGTGCAGACAACTCAACTCACAGCAATGCATGCTACAACAACAGAGACCGCAGCTACTACACAACACAGCAGCAATCAAGATGGTGTTTACAACAATTGTTTGAAACAATTTAATTTTACACTTACTATCATACTTTAATAACCATAAAAATACTTTTTTTTTATTTAAAATGATTGGCAAGTTAAGCTATGTTGCTTGGTGCCTAAAAATCAAAGCAATAAATCTATATTTCGAAAGCAGGCAATGTAAAACACTAAAATTGGAAGTAAATACATGAAACTTTGAAATATATATATATACACTCATATTTGGTAAAAATATGCGCATCCAAGTTTTAACATAACTTTAAACTAGTAGTTGTCAAGTAAAACTATGATAATATATGCCCATACGTACTAGCTCAAATTCTAATACACACACAAGTGCAAAGAACAGCTGATGTTTTAAAAGCAAAAGAAAAGGTGCTAGGCCTTTAAAATAAGCATGTACAAGTACTAGATAATAAGCTATATGATATAACAAACATGACAGCACACATCCATATTCCCTTCCATGGCAAAGTGGCTTTGTACCAAAGCAAAAGGACAAAGCAAAATAAAACACTATCTATGTCAGGACGCAAGCAATAAATGCAAAAGCAAAAAATATATATGACCACTTTAAGCTATAGGTTAAGCTACAGGCAAAGATCATTGCATCAGTGTTAAAACAACAAAATCTGCTACCATTCACAAAATAAAACTTTGCACTTAAGCCCAAATTAATGTGTTCAATTGCGTTATGGTCTTGTACATAACCATTCATCACAATATGGTAGGGAACGTGACTCACCAAAGCAACATGCTGATGTAGGACATAGCAATTAAATGCAACAGGGCAATGTAAGGCATGACAATTCCAAAAGAAACAAGGGACCTATCAGGCAATTTGAGGTGTGTACTTGAAATTCCCAAAGCAAGTGGAACCAACAGTGAAATATGTACAAATTCCCATGGCTATAGGGTATTATGCGAACAGATTTTCAAGGCATTCGTGACTTATTTTCACAGCAACAGGCAGTGAAGGATGAACAGAGTCAAGGCAACAAATTATGGAAAATTCAATAGGTAAGGGATGAAGCACATTCAAGATAACTACCAATATGGGTGCGTAACCAATTTCAAGGTTGCAGTTAATTTACAGTGAGCACTGTTAACAGAGGATGAACTAAAAATTTGCAACCATGGAAACACAAAATTATTATCTCAATTCACGATCATTTATTATAAAACCAAATGCATACAGATCAGTACTTTACTGATTCATTACTGAAACACATATTACAGATATATTTAAGATTTTGATATGGTTTACTTGTTGAGCCTGATACTCATTTTCTAGTAGAAGAAAGAAAAACTTCAAAACTTGCTTTTAATTTTATTTCTGGCTCACTAGTGCAAGTTTTAAAACACCTTTCTCTTTTTTTTCTTGCTTTGTAATCCAATTTTTCCTTTTCAACAGAAGATGGCAGGGTAACTTGAAAGCTTTCACTGTAACTAAATGTTACCGGGAAAAAAAAACAGTGTTCCCAAGGAAAATCAAACATAAGCATACTATTCATTAAATTCGAAGCCATGGCATCCATGCAGAGATTCAAGCACAACAATCAATCCACAAACCAAAACAACTCATTTTCAAGCAAATCTAAAACTTTACTTTAAGCATGCATCAAAACATAAATCAGATCAAGGTAAGGTTTGCTCACAAGTATCTGTTCTTATCAGTTTAAAAACAAAATTTATAGCATCTGTTCTCATCAGTTTGAAAACAAAATTTATAGCATCTGTTCTCATCAGTTTAAATCAAATTATCAGAGCAAATGATAGCAAATAACACCCAACAAACAAACATGCAGTGTTTTATCTGTTCTTATTAGTTTAAATTCAAATAACCGAGCAAATGATAACAAATGACACCCCAAATCATAGCATGCAACCAAGCACCCAATTCAAACAAATCTAAAAACTTGAATAAAAATTAATCGTGAGAAAAAAACTCACCTTGTCTCGAATCGAAACAGCCGAGGTAGGAATGAGCACAATCGAACGAAGATCGAAGCCCCAAATTGGATCGCAAGCCCTAATTTCGGAGAGGAACGATAATGAGAATCGAAGCCACCATTTTTTTTTCTTCTTTCATGATTTTGTTTAGGGTTTGCGAAAATGGATAATGGAGGAACCGGGCATACTTGAAACAATATGGCACCAATAGAAATATGGGCCAACATTGAAATTAAAGCCTGTTTAACTCCTAACACTTAACAAAATTTTATAAAAGAATTTTAACCGATTAAAACTTCCATCAGCAAATTTTTTTATATATTTGAATTCCAATTGGTTTTGTTACTTCTTTGCTTTTTTTGTAAATTTTGTTGTTTGAATTTTTTTAACTATGTGTATCTCTTTATTTATTTAAAATTCAATTTGTTTTTGATAAAATTTTTATTTACTTTGTTTTTTTAAAAAAAAGAAAATTGTTGTTTAAAAACTAACCACCCATTTATAAATTTACATAAATAATACTTGTATCCATATTATTTTCCTAAGTCATTAGTTTGAATTTAAAATACAAATTCAATATTCAATTTCAACTCCAAAGTCAAATTTAAATTTTTATTCAACTTTTTATAGATTAAATTTTAATATTTAATCGCCAAATTCACAGTTATATTGGGAATTCAATTTAAATTATCATTCAAATATTTAAAATTAATTAAATATTTTCAATTTAAATTGTTTAAAAATTCAGGACCGTTACATCCGGCATGTGTGTCTACCTATACACTTATAATGGATGCGAATGGTTGAAAATACCGGGCTGTTACAACCGGTATCGGAGCTATGGTTTTAGGCAAAACTCAGTATATAGAGTAGATTTAATTTCAGAATCACTTTTGTTCGAGCTTGAATTCCTTCCTCTTCAATACGGTTTCCTTTGAATTTTGCAACGTTCTTTGCGGTTCCAAAATCCATTCATGTCCCTCACTATTCACTTCTTTTAGTTCTGGAGTATTCCATAACTCCACTTCAAAATGATCTTTATAATGAGTTGGCAGTCCCGCCAATCTCAAAAAAATTGAATTGTAAAAGGGTGCAACTCCTTTACAATTAGCATCGATTTACCAGAGATTTAAACATAATCCTTTACAATGAGTTGGCATTCCCGCTAATTCGACCGTTTGCAGGAAGTAGCTTTTTGGACTATAATCCGACGAACGATGTCACATTTAAATAAAATATTTAAATATATAATCGATAAATACGCGGGTTGTTACACCGTCGCTAGCCATCGCAATCCGACGCAAGCTGAAATAATTTGGCTGTTGCCAGCCATCGTTAGCCGACGCAAGCCTGAAACCTGGAATTTAAAACTGAGCTGCTTTTAAGCCTTCCAACCACACAATAAACGTCATGTAACAACTCTGAATTTTGTGATTTATTTTAATTGTTTATTTTGATTATTTTATTTGAAATTTTGATTTAAATTTTTTATTTTATTTATTAAAATGAATAAGTTATGTTATTTTAAATATAAATGTTGATTTTATGTGAATTATAGTTTCAAACTTGTATAAATTGAATATTTTACAGAAAAGTGGATTTCTGATCAAATGAGTCAAACTTTGACTTTTAAATTTCAAATTTAAATTCTTAAATTTTATCTTTTATTATGAAAGTATATTTAATAACATGAATACAGCTTTTTGTTTCGTTGGAAACGGATTTAAATTGTGAAAGTTATATATATTTCAATATTGAGTACAATTTGAGTTATTTAGCAATTTTGGTTATTTTAAATTATAAAAATTTTATTTTCCTTGTCATATTTTATTTTAGTATGTGTTAATATGTTATTGTATGTATATTTTTGTCTTATAATATTTTTAAAATGAAGTAAATAATTTTCCAGAGCCATTGGTAAATTTCTTGTAATTTTTATGTCCTACTTGCTATTTTTAAACGATTTCTTTTTTCCATTTTCTATTTTTCTCCAATTTAATTATTTATTTTATTTTGAAAATGATAAATAAATTATTTTATTTCAAATTTTCATTTCATAATATTTTTAAAATGAAATGGATATTATTCCAAGACTAGTAGTGACTTATTTGTAATTTCTGGACACTGTTTTGTATTTTTAAGTAATTACTTTCATTCTTTTTATATTTTCTTTAAAATTAACTATTTATTTTCTTATATTTTTACTTGGTTTCGGTTTGTAAAGTATATTTCTGAGTTATTTTGTTTTTATAAAATCAAAGAGAAAGGGAAATACCAAAGGTTTTAAAAAAAGTGCAAAACATAAGTCCTTTCACCTTCAAAACTTTTCAAATGCTATAACCTTCACTTTAATTCATTTTGCTGTCCACTTCTTCATTTTTGGCCGTGTATTATATTACTTTTCACGTGAAAAACAACTCAGCACTTCTCATTCTCATGGCTTCTTCAAACTTTCTTGGTAATGGACTTCTCTTTTTGCACTTTTTCTTCCATTTTTTTCATACTTTTGTCTTGTTTCTCTCTTCTATTTGCATGGCCTCCTCACCATAGCCAACCCCACCATCCCATACCACTCCTCCTTGGCATCATCACCACCCACCACTTCAGTTTAGACCATGGCTGAACCCTCCTTGAAGCCAAACTTCACAAAAATGCAAACAATGTCCAAAACAATGCATAGCCGAGCACCTAGTTGATCACCACTCCATTTTACATCACCACCACCACCTTGAGTGTAACGACCCGGAATTTCCAATTCCGAAAATTCCAGATAGTAAGAAAGAATAAGAAAGAGAAAGAAGAAGAAACAAGAACAAAACACGGAAACCTCACATTCGCAGCGGATCAAAATATAATATCACATAATAATAACAGTTATACAAAGAGAAACTGTATCTATCAATTTTCATCGATATATCAGAGTTACAACAATTTACACAATATTGGACGGATACAATTTAACATATCTCAGATATATATCATAGTGGAACCCTCCATACGTCCCTGCCATCCAGCTCGCCTCTTGAGCTCCATAACGTCCTTACCTGAAAATCTGTAATACTCGGTCTGACCCGAGCATTACATCAAAGTAACACCCGGGTCAGGCTGGAAACCAGCGTGAGTAAACTCATCTAACATGGAATATAAAAACATACGACTAATGTGAACCCGGGGTAACTTGTACAAATTTATAATTTCACAAGTCGTTATAGACATTTCTTACATTACACAATCAATTTCTAAGTGCCAAGACATAGATTAAATGGTCCAATTCACTTAGTTATTTCACTTATTCTATTGGTTTCATATATCAAATTACAAAGAATCGAAGTGGTTTCGGGTATTTACTAATACCCGACCCCGGTCTCTTCAAACCCAAAGTCATCTTAACCCAAGTATTTCAAGTGAGACACAATTCAATTTTAAACACAGGGTCACAGTAATTTATCATCAATAGATAACCACATCATCACCATTTAAATTAAACATATCAAAACATTCAAGTCACACAGCATTACTTATCTCAATTTAAGATCTCAAACTCTTCAAGGCAATCACTAACATCAATCCATACATAAATAATGATTTATTAATCACCATTTATAGTTAAATTAATTACTTTCATCACAATAAATCTTGCCTTCTTATTCATTAAATCAACTAATTAATCATCCTTTAATTAATCACCCTTGATTAATTATCTTTAATTGCAATAAGTAATTAACTCTTCATTAATTACACAAAAGAATTATTCTTAACTTTTTTTTTAGTAATCAATCCTCCATTAATCAGCCTAAATCAATCTTAAATAGTAATTAACTAATCTTAATTAATCAACTCCTTAATTAATTAATAAATCACACCAAGTAATTTAACCCTGAATTACTTCTCCTAAGTGATTAACTTTTAATTACTTCCCAACAAGAAATTTCTTTTTTAATTAATTACATGTATTATCCACTAATTACTACACTACCTCATTAATTTCCTTATGTAATTATACTTAACCCAACATCAAATGATTACCTTTAATTAATTAAACTTAATTAATTAACTAAAATTATCAACTCAATTAATTACTTTGAGTAATTAATTACTTAATTAATTGCACCGATTAATTACTCCATACTATTAATTAATTATTCTTTCATTAATTACATTCATTAGTTAACTAACCCTGAAATTTAATCATTAAATTCTTTAATTTATCAATCCTTAATTAATTATACTAACTAATTAACTCCTAACAAATTTATCTTTTAATTACATACACTAAATAATTCATTTACATAACTTGTTCTCCAATTACTTACATTAATAATCTTAATTCAACTATTAATTAATTACTAATTTCCAATTCATTAATCTCTACTTAATTAATCAATTATCCATCCTAATTCATTAAATAATTTGTTCTAATATTTAATTACAACTTAGTTCACTTAAACAACAATTTGGATTTCATCTTTAAATCTTGGAAATTTGTTTAAATTGGCAAGTACCTTGCTTAAAATGTGCAAAGGCACTTTGGCCCAAAGGTTTGGCAACCCAAAATTTATATAGAACCGAACCCATCATTACACAACATAACAGTATCGGGCTGAAGCCCAACAAACACTTCCACTAACTTCTCCTCTTCTCCTCTTTAATAATTTTTTTTCCTTTCTCCTTTGTTACAGTAATACAATTCCAAAACACGAGCAAAGACCCGAGCCAGTTCCCCCTTTAACCCGAGCATCACTCCGAGTATTATTTTGAACAGCCACCAATCCAACATCCTGACACAGAGGCAATCACCGTGCACGTGTACAGGAGATCGCTGGTGATCTCCCCTCTCTTCGTACCGTCAACGAATCAACGACCAACACCTCCTTCATTTCCGACCTTCTACCCAGGCATCAAGCTCGAATTTAAAATTTAGCCTATTTAGTCAAACTGGAACAGAAAACTTCGCCCAGAAATTCTCATGGCGCCCCCAATTCCGATCATCGGAATTCACGAGTTCTTGACCACTGCTTTATTTCCCCAACAACCCATCAACTCCGATGCTACCTCATCACAGAGAATGTCACAAGAACATCGACCAACCCAAAAACCCATTAAACCCTACAACCTCGTCACGACACCACCACGATGATCTTTTAACCCTTCCGCCATTTTTCTAGTGTAACTCCACCTTCAAACTATCCCCAGCATCAAGCACGTCGACCATCCCATTGTCGATTTTCAGATTCTACCAAAAATACCATCTCCGTTCAACCCCAAAGATCCAATCAATTACACATCTAAAATTCTTGATACAATCACTAAAATTCGTCTCTTCAAAGATCGAATCCAGCTACATAATCCATGCTTGAAATCTAAACATTCGATTTTGTGGTTGGAAATAGCTTCACTGTGTTTTCCAGGTTTTTATAAACTTATTTGATAATTAAAGCTAAAAATATTTTTAGAAATATCACCTAGTTGTTATCAACAATTTACTTGTAAGGATCACAACCTAAAATTTAACATATGGGAAGGAATTTAATTAATTTGTACATTGCATGTGATTGTTACCATATAGAAACTTATCTATATATATTTTCACAGCAAGCACATAAGAAAAAATATCTATATACACAGAAAACACTTTGCTTTCTACCTGAAAACACTACTTCAATTATTAATCACACGCAAAATCCTTAACAGATTAAGTTTAGATTGCTTACTTGCTGTAACAATATTTAACAGAGTGATTCAACTTGTACAGGTGAATATTGCATAATCTGTTATTGTTTAAAATCTTTACTTACTCCTAGAATTAGATGAGATTTTAAATTTTTTTTTTCATTCAGAAATCAAATTCTAAATTGTTTAGGTGAGATGCTTTAGATTTTGATCAGGTTTTAAAACCTGTGAAATTTTGAACATAGCATTGTCTTCCCTGTTCCCAGACATGCATTTCTATTTTACACACATAAATATACAATAATATTTACCTTCATGCAAGAACTTATCACGACTATACTTCAAATATATTCACAACATCCAAATATCAACAGATTCTAGTTTTAAATAGGTTAATTTTACTCACAGTTAGCAGAAAACAGAGGACAACTTGTTGTTTAATTTGCTGCTTGAAACTTGACCTTTATCTTTTGGCATTAGAGTTGAATCTAGACTTGTTGAATTGATTTGCACCCTTTAAATCTTTTTGTTTTTGATTTGATTTCATTTCCAGGCCCGTTCTTCATTCCAGATTTTAGTTTTAAATTTTTTTATGATGGAAGAAGACTTTGAAGACTTGAATATGTTTCCCTATTTGTTTTCTTGGAATGAAAGAGTAGGATTTTTATTTTATTTTAGCTTGCTTCTAATATGATAATTATATCTTCTTAAAGAAAATAAAATGAACAAATGCCACTTGTAAATACAAAGCTTACAATTGTCAATGTAAATGATTATCTCCTTACAAATGTATGAATGTAAGAAATAAATGCTTATAAATGTTTATATTTGTTAAAATGCATAGTGAATTTGTTTATATTTGTAATTAAAGTGTACCTAATATGTTTAGGTATTTTTATATAATATTATTTATTAAATCTTATTTTACCCAAGTCTTGTGCATACATTAATTTATTAAATCAATACAATATATATACACACACATATTTATCAAATCTTACTTTATACCTTATAGAAACTATTTTAGTGTTGAATATAGAATTTCAATTTTAAATAAATTTTGAAAATCAATAAAAATATAATTTCCAATTCAATGTATATACATACCTATATATTATATTATGATTAGAAAATCACTTTTATTAATTCTGGAAAGATAAATTTGTCCAACTAAATAATTATAAAAGAAGATTATTAAACTAATAGTATCAAACTTTAATACTTTAGTTAGGAAAATTATTAATATAAATATTTATGTAGATATTTATAATTCAATCTTTATTTTATTTTTAAACCTACATTTGTTAATTTTCAACTAACAGACGCCTAAAATTCGGGTTATCACAATCCTCCCCCCTTAGAATCTTTTCGTCCTCGAAAAGGACTGAAGCCAGAATCAAAATACTATTTATCAGAAAAATTATTCTTTAAAGCACTTTTAAAATACTTTTAAAATATAAATAATATTATCAAATAGTTTTTATAAAGATACTTTTAAAACACTTTTTATAACTCGATGTTTCAACCAGTCCATCTCTGTTATTATAGAAATTCGGTTATACGTTGATCAGGCGTATGACTGAAAATCTATAAGTACTTAGTAGGCCCATTTTCAACACCCAATGAAAATGCTTGGAAAATAATTTTATTAAAAAATATAGAAAATAGTTTTTTTTTGAAAATAGAGGATATATCTTTGGTGAGAATGCTCTAGAAATCATCACCCCCATCCATGGTCACAGTTACATTCCAGGGTTACGTTGCCGTCGCAGCAAAAGTCCATGTAACTGCAGGCTCTCCGCGGCCTCTCGATTACGCCATGGAATCCCACACAACAGATCACAGTTACATCCAGGGTTGCGTTGCCGTCGCAGCAAAAGTCCATGTAACTGCAGGCTCTCAGCGGCCTCTGATTTTCGCTGTCGAAATGAAACCTCTCCACTCCTACATAGATCGCAGTCTACCGATATAAAATCGAACGCAGACTGTTGGCTCTCAGCGGCACATATGACTTTCGCTATGTTATACCATAGGTCGCAGTTACATCCTGGGTTACGTTGCCATCGCAGCAAAAGTCCATGTAACTGTTGGCTCTCAGCGGCACACACGACTTCTGCTATGGTATACTCAACTCATAATCCTCAGGAACTAGTTTTGTCCGGACTCCTCACAGGATCAACTTTAGAACCCCCCCCTTGGGGCTCAAGGCAGCACCACCCGGTGGTACTCCTGAGAAGTTCATTTCAAGGGAGCGCCTTTTTCCCCAAAGCCATCATCAAAACATTTTATACTATACAAATATAGTATCTTTAAATCATACACCTAGTATGATCTCATACAAAGCTCCTTTACTCAAAATCGATTATTCCTAAATCGATAATTCTCAAAGTAGGCTTTCCAAATTCTCATATTGATTTTACCCAAAAATCAAAAGCCTTTTCAAAATCCAAAGGTTTCCAAAACCCTTTTTCCAAAATCCTCATATGATCCTTTATATATATTCAGATATATAAAATCTTTTAAAACTTTGGATCATTTCAAACTTGTATAAACTCCTTTTATACTTCAAACATTTCCAAAAACCCTTTTCCTTCTGGCAATAGATTCATCAAGGGGGTTTTATCTTATAAAACAAAGATATTTACTTTGTTTACTTAAAATCAGATATTCAAATTTGATTACTCTTTTCAATATCATTTTTATTTCAATTCGTACGATGTACACATATCACTCGTACGCCATACAAATCTGATCGCTCACACGATCATACAATTTCATTTCCGAATTAGTATCGTCCACCCGATTTCCTAGTGTGGACACAGATCTGGTTTCTTGATCAGAAATCGTCATTCTCCTTGCATAGTCATAACTATGATAGAGAACATCCAGAACCAATCAACAATCCGTATCCAGGTTTGCCTTCGAAAATCGAGTGAAAAACCCCACTCGGATTGATATAACTATCTCGAAATTCTATGCTCGAATCTGGGTCAAATCATTATGCGAATAGAATAACATACGTACACCTTACGTATTTATCTTTATTGGTTATTAGACAAATCAATTCCATTTCTATTCACATTCACTTAAATTTTCATTCACTAACTCACAATTACTTCAATCCATTTGGATTATCACCTCTATTCTTATCTCGATTGGGTAATTAACCAATAACAGTTTGAACTCCGTCCAGTTTAAATTTAGAAAATAACTTGAAATATTAAAAAAAATAGATAAGTAGTTGGAAAATAATTACTAGTTTATAAAATAGGTGTAAAATAGTTAGGTAGTTGTAAGATAGTTGGAAAATAGTCAAATAATTATAGAAATTTTAAATAATTGCAAAATAATAGTAAGATAATAATTAGTTTTATAAAATAGTTGAAATATAGTAATTGGTTTATAAAACAGTTGGAAAATTGTTAAACAGCTTCAAAGGTAATTGTAAAACAAGTATAAGATAATTTGGCTTTTAAAAAAAAAGGTTGTATGTATAATGAATAGCTTTGGAAAATGGGTTTAAATTAAAACAATTTATATTAAAAAAAATAGTCCAGAGTCAAAACTGCTCACTTCCCAATCTCCATTCTCATCAGTTCAATTTAAATTTCCTCTACATTTAAATTGACCCAATTTCCAATTTAAATAAATTTAATTTCCATTGAAATTGATTCAATCCAATTCAAATTGAATTAACCTCAGTTCTTTCCAAATTTAACTTTATTCAACCTTGATCTCAAATTCTACTAATTCAAATAAATTTCAATTGAATTAGTTCCATTTTTAATTCATTCCAACTCCAGTTTGAACTAATCTCAATTCCAAACTCCATATCCAAATCAAGTTAAATTATTCTTGATTTCTTCTCAAATTCAATTCAAATTCCATTTGAATTTTATACTTATACATTTTCGATCACAATTTCAATTAATTCAAATCAAATTCAATTTGAACTAGTTTCAATTCAAATTCCAAATTTAAACCATCTCGAATTATATAAATTCGAGTTAATACTTCAAATGTTTATTTAATTCCTTTAAATCAATTTACCTTTAAACAATTTAATTTTGAGTCTAATTCTCAAAATTCCACTTTAAATTGTCTTTACTTAACTCATTACAAGGTTCAAGTAAGAGTTTCAATTTTTTTTTCAAATCTTAAGTTTAAAGGAATTTATATCCTTAATTTTAAATTTAAATTAAATTTTATTTGTCTCCACAATGGATATATTACCACAATCCACTTCTTTATTTAAACAAATCTAATTCACAATTTAAAGATTATTAATGACAATAGGATGATATCATCCAATTCATTTTCAAATTCTAGATTTCAAATATAATCAATCATTTAACTTTCCAAGTTAAATCTTAATTTCATCTTCAAATTTTCAAATCAGGTTGATCATTCCAAATTTAAAACTCAATATTTAGAGTTTATCTCAAACCATCTTTGATATTATGTATATCCACATGTATACATGTTAATTTCTTTTACATACCAAGTTATACTTTAAAATTTTAAACCACCTTTGGTTTTAATTCAAAACAATTTCTCTTTAAATTTTCAAACAACTCTTGTTTGAAATAGGACCAATTCATTCAAATGCCTTAAATAATATTATTTATTATTTATTTAAATTAATTACATCATTAATTAATCACATTCGGAAATTAACTTATTTCTTAATTACCTTCATTAAGTAATTGTCCCTTAAATTACTTATCTCTAGTTACTTCATTAAGTAACTCCCTCCAATTATTATCCGTTAAATAATCTCATTAAATAAAGTTTAATTAATTACATAAGTTAATTGATTATCCTTATCCTGAAACCTTTCCCGAATTCAAGATTAAATTTCAGTTTGGTTGTATTTCTATTACTTCTCAATTTAATTCCAATAATTTTTAACAACCAATTTCCTTAATATAATAGATACTCTATTTCTTATATAAGATTCATTTACTTTTGAAATCATTTAAAAACCTTTATATAAGAAAATAACAAGTACGCTCTCTCATATTTATACATTCAACTCATTCTAGGGTACCACCTACCCTATCCTTAATGAGTAACCCCAACAGAGCCAAGGTTCTCACTTAACATTCAGCTTTGATACCAATGTAACGACCCAGAATTTCCAATTCCGCAAATTCCAGATAGTAAGAAAGAATAAGAAAGAGAAAGAAGAAGAAACAAGAACAAAACACAGAAACTTCACATTCGCAGCGGATCAAAATATAATATCACATAATAATAACAGTCATACAAAGAGAAACTGTATCTATCAATTTTCATCGATATATCAGAGTTACAACAATTTACACAATATTGGACAGATACAATTTAACATATCTCAGATATATATAATATCATAGTGGAACTCTCCATACGTCCCTGCCATCCAGCTCGCCTCCTGAGCTCCAGAACGTCCTTACTTGAAAATCTGTAATACTCGGTCTGACCCGAGCATTACATCAAAGTAACACCCGGGTCAGGCTGGAAACCAGCGTGAGTAAACCCATCTAACATGGAATATAAAAACATACAACTAATGTGAACCCGGGGTAACTTGTACAAATTTATAATTTCACAAGTCGTTATAGACATTTCTTACATTACACAATCAATTTCTAAGTGCCAAGACATAGATTAAATGGTCCAATTCACTTAGTTATTTCACTTATTCTATTGGTTTCATATATCAAATTACAAAGAATCGAAGTGGTTTCGGGTATTTACTAATACTCGACCCCGGTCTCTTCAAACCCAAAGTCATCTTAACCCAAGTATTTCAAGTGAGACACAATTCAATTTTAAACACAGGGTCACAGTAATTTATCATCAATAGATAACCACATCATCACCATTTAAATTAAACATATCAAAACATTCAAGTCACACAGCATTACTTATCTCAATTTAAGATCTCAAACTCTTCAAGGCAATCACTAACATCAATCCATACATAAATAATGATTTATTAATCACCATTTATAGCTAAATTAATTACTTTCATCACAATAAATCTTGCCTTCTTATTCATTAAATCAATTAATTAATCATCCTTTAATTAATCACCCTTGATTAATTATCTTTAATTGCAATAAGTAATTAACTCTTCATTTACACAAAAGAATTATTCTTAACTTTTTTTTTAGTAATCAATCCTCCATTAATCAGCCTAAATCAATCTTAAACAGTAATTAACTAATCTTAATTAATCAACTCCTTAATTAATTAATAAATCACACCACGTAATTTAACCCTGAATTACTTCTCCTAAGTGATTAACCTTTAATTACTTCCTGTGACGCCCCACCTCTATACCCACGCTAGCCAAGAACACTCCGGAGTAGTGCTGTCAACTAGCACGGAGAATAAGGCTGTTGAGGAGCGACCATCCATGTAATTGCTTATCACACGGTGGCTATAAATAATCTTCGGAAACAAACATAGAAATAAACATATCACAAATCAGTCACAGATATCCATATCACAAAGGCGGAAGAAGATATGAATATATAACTAACACATGAAAGTGTACATCAGAGTAGTGGTCAGTAAGATCCACGATAATACAAAAGAATAGCAACACGTGCTATACAAAAGAATACAACTATGAGTCTATATCTCAAGTGTATACAACAAAAACTGCTAATCTAAACAGTTAGCCAAAAGTCAGAGTGATGAATCCCTGGGAAGAAGTCAAGCAGAAGCACCTGTAACATCTCGGTCTGACCCGAGTATTATTTAAGAAAATAATAAACGGATCAGTCTAGCTATAAATATCAGATGACATGATATAACATAAAAGATATGGCATAAACATAAATATCCATAACGACATACCACTATAAGTATGTAAATAATGATCAACAGAAGATCAATCAATAAGAGATAATCAATATCACAAGAATCTTCTCAAAGATTCGAAGAGGGCATCATACCCTAAACTTGTACTCATAACAAGTCAATGACATAAATTCCAGAAATCAACACGAGAAATCCAGAAATCATAAAAAGGGAAAGAGGCCTATCACATGACGGTCCGAAGACCATGGGGAGCTACCCCACATGTGTGAGTGGAATCACACAGATTGAGGTCAAGACTAACCAAAAAGCAGAAAGGTATGTGTGAATGGAATCACACAAGTGGTGTCTAGTCTAACCTTGCAATGAAAGAGACATCGCGCAATTGCTAGTCTAATTCATAAAGCGATCATCAAGATCAACGAGAAGTGTCAATTACACTAAGCTAGTAAATATAGAAGTTTAGCTTCATGTCCCATAACCACTTGCTTAACTTAAATATTCACGAACAAACTGTAAATCTTCACTAATAAAATTGTCACAAGAGGTTCAATCGAACAAGTCCAAGAATTAACCGACGAAGTGAACGCAAGCGTTTCATACCACTTGTTTTACTAAGTCGTTTAATTAGATTTCTCATCCGAGTGAGGTAAAGGCTTGTATATACTAATAGATTGGAAAACGGTTTAAGAAAAGAGCTTTGTTATTAAAAATAGAGTTGAAATTGTTTGTTAAAAGAGTTTTGATATTTACTACTAGTATTGAAACCTTTGTATTATAAAGTGACAAAACACATAAGCAATTGTAGAAACAATCAGTCACAAAAATCGCATACGGAGATGTGAATAAAATCCAAGGAAATCAGCTCAATGTTTTTCAGATAAGATCCCCTACGGAGGGGGGGTCCAGGGGGGGTGGCAACCCCCCCAAGGTGGGGGTGCGGGGGCAACGCCACCGCTTACGGGGTTCGACCTGCCCGGTCAGGTCGCGGGGGTCCAGGGGGCAGCGCCCCCGGCGGGGTGCGGGGCAGCGCCCCGACCAAAACGGTACGACCTAGTGAAGATAAAATGAGGTCTAACGACCTAAGGACTCAAGGGTCTAACGACCTAACGACTCAAGGGTCATACGACCTTACGACTCAAGGGTCATACGACCTAACGAGCTATGGCCAAACGACCTAACGACTCAAGGACTCAACGACTCAACGACTCAAGGGTCCAACGACTCAACGGCTCAACGACTCAAGGGTCCAACGACTCAACGGCTCAACGACTCAAGGGTCCAACGACCCAACGACTCAAGGGTCCAACGACTCAATGGCTCAACGACTCAAGGGTCCAACGACTCAACGACTCAAGGGTCCAACGACTCAACGGCTCAACGACTCAAGGGTCCAACGACTCAACGACTCAAGGGTCCAACGACTCAACGGCTTAAGGGTCCAACGACCTATCTGTATAACTCGTAACCGACTTAAGGGTTGCGTGACTGAAGGGCTGCACGACTTAAGGGTTAACTCGTAAACGACTCACGACCTATGGATGAACGACTTAACTCCGAACGAGCTAAAAATGGCCAGAACGACCTAGGGTTAACTCGTGAACGACTCACGACCTATGGACGAACGACTTAACTCCGAACGACCTAAAAATGGCCAGAACGACTCAAGTGCGGAAAATTCAACAAAACGCTAAAAATTGGAGTTTTTCGCCAATCCAATCCAAACCAAATGCTAACATGCATGCTAAAATGATAGGGAATCATTCCCAACAGTCCAATATAGTTATAGACTAGATTTGTGAGATAAAAATCTCACCTTTGCACTAAAGTTTATGAAGATGAAGCTTGAAAGCAAGGAGAAGCAATCCAACGCTTGAATCCAATATCTTCTACTTGAATTTGGAGTTGAATGTTGGATTTGCAATTGAATTTGTGCTTGGAGTTTTAATTTCCCATTCCCTCCACCATTAATGCCAAAGCTTGATTAGTTAGGAAATTTATGAAGAGTGAGGAGAAGAGGGTTGGAACTTGGGCTTAATAGGCTAAACTAACCCAAAGTCCAAAGCGGGAAAAGTTAGTGAAATTTCACTAACTCCAAACCTATCGATGTTTATACTTAAAAAGTTGTAAACGACATTTCGAACTCAATGGAAGTGGTCTCGAGTCCTAATTTGACCGTTTGCAAAAAGTAGCTTTTCGGACCAAAATCCGATTAACGAGTTAATATTTAAATAAAATATTTAAATACAAACTCGATAAATATGCGGGTTGTTACAGACTCCCTTCCTTAAAGAAATTGCGTCCTCGCAATATATATATAAGATGGAAATAAAAAGTAACAACCATAAAAGCATATTAACACAAGAGGAATTTTGAAAGAAGAAGTTCACCTCAAGGAGAAGGAGTAAGCAAGTGCGGATGTGTACGCTCGATGAATTCTCTGGATTCCCAAGAACAATCCTTAGGATTTGAGGACCATTGAACCTTCACAAGCGGAACATCTTTATTTCGAAGTCGTTTAACCTCAGAAGCTATAACTCGAATAGGATGCTGCTCATAAGTTAAATTCGGCGAAACTTCAATTTCTTCCACAACAGCAGGCTCAAGAATAGAATCGAAATCCCGAAGGCATTTCCGTAATTGAGAAACGTGAAATACATCATGCATAGCAGAAAACTGAGCCGGCAATGCAAGGCGATAAGCCATGGAACCAATACGTTCAGTGATAGGAAATGGCCCAATATATCGAGGCGCTAACTTCCCCGATCGACTGAAACGTACAACACCCTTCATAGGTGAAACACGAATAAAAACAAGATCCCCAACAGAAAATTCTAATTTCCTTCTTCGATTATCGGCATAGGATTTTTGTCTACTCTGGGCTTCTTTCATCCTATGTCGAATAAGTTCAATCTTTTCCGTGGAATCACGAATAAGGTCTGGACCTAAAACCAGCTTCTCACCGGCCTCAAGCCAACAAGAAGGAGATCGGCATGGCCTTCCGTAGAGTGCCTCGAAAGGTGCCATACCAATACTAGATTGGAAGCTATTATTATAGGAAAATTCAACAAGTGAAATATGATCTTCCCAACTTCCGCCAAAATCAAGCACACAAGCACGAAGAAGATCTTCAAGAGTTTGATTCACACGCTCGGTTTGTCCATCGGACTGGGGGTGATAAACGGTGCTAAAATTAAGCTTCGTTCCTAAAGCTTTTTGAAGACTCTTCCAAAATCCACTAGTAAACAATGGATCACGATCGCTAACAATAGAAGTAGGAACTCCATGCAATTTTACAATTTCCTTGACAAATAGTTTGGCCAAAAGCGGAACGGTTCGGCTAGACCGAACCGGAATAAAATGGGCGGATTTAGTAAGTCTATCAACAATCACCCATAAGCTATCATGACCCAAACGAGAACGGGGAAGGCCATCTATAAAGTCCATGGAAATTTGATCCCACTTCCAAATTGGAATTTCTAAAGGTTGCAATAACCCACCAGGCCTTTGATGTTCGGCCTTGACAAGTTGGCAAGTCATGCAACACTTAACAAAGTTAGCAATATCAGATTTCATTCCCTCCCAATAATAAAGTCGCTTCATATCAGCGTGCATTTTACTACTACCAGGATGAATGGTGAATCTAGAACGATGGGAATCTTCTAAAATATCTTTACGAAGATCTCTAATATTTGGTACGATAAGTCTACCAAATTTTCGAATGCCGCCACGAGAATCAATATCAAAGTCTTTCAAACCTTCAATATCAATTTTATCCTTAACATTTTTGCCAAGAAGAGCCAATTCAGAATCTAGCCCTTGAGCTTCAAGAATGCGGTCTAAAAGAGAAGGATGAGCCTCAAGGCTACATAAAACAAGCGATGAGCATAAATCGGATACGCGCTCTCGAATCTCACAAGTGGATAAGATCTCGAGATCGTTCCATTCGGATATCATCATAGAAACAACTGCTTGTTGCTTACGGCTAAGAGCATCGGCGACACGATTACCCTTACCGGGGGTATAAAGAATATCAAGATCATAAGGTGCAAGGAACTCGAGCCAACGCTGTTGACGTAAATTAAGTTCTTTTTGAGAAAATAAATATTTCAAAGACTTATGATCCGTGTAAAGAATAAACTTCTCTCCCAATAGATAATGACGCCACATTCGAAGGGCGAAAACAATAGCCGCGAGCTCTAGATCATGAGTGGCATATCTAGTCTCGGCCGGCTTCAATTGCCTAGAAGCATAAGCAACAACACGTTCTTTTTGCATAAGAACGGCACCCAAACCAACGTGACTAGCATCGGTATAAACAACAAAATCTTGATTCCCCTCGGGAATCACAAGAATTGGAGCATCGGAAAGGAGTTCTTTCAATTTCTGAAAAGAGGCTTCACATTTGTCCGACCAAATGTATTTAACTCCCTTCTTAGTCAAGCCAGTAAGAGGCACGACAATCTTAGAAAAGTCTCTAATAAAACGGCGGTAATAGCCCGCCAATCCGAGAAAACTACGAATCTCTGTCACACTCTCCGGTCTCTTCCAATCTTGAATCGCTTCGATCTTTGAAGGATCCACGGATATCCCGGATTCGGAAATAATATGACCGAGAAACTTCACACGAGATTGCCAAAAGTGGCATTTAGAAAATTTCGCCTTTAATTGATTACTCCTAAGTGTTTCCAATACAATCCTAAGATGTTTCTCATGTTCCTCCTCGGTTTTTGAATACACTAGAATATCATCAATGAATATGAGAACAAACCGATCGAGGAAATCTTTGAAAACTCGATTCATGAGGTCAACGAAATAAGCTGGAGCATTCGTTAACCCAAATGGCATAACAAGCCATTCATAAGATCCATATCGAGTACGGAATGATGTCAAAGGAATGCTATCCTCAGCGATACGAAGCTGATGGAAACCGGTAGCCAAGTCCAATTGTGAAAAGACCTTAGCACCACTAAGCTGATCGAATAGATCATCAATCCGAGGTAAAGGATATTTATTTTTAATAGTAAGATCGTTAAGCTTGCGATAATCAACGCAGAGCCTCAGAGTACCATCGGATTTCTTTACGAAAATAGCCGAAGCTCCCCAAGGCGAGGAACTAGAGCGAATAAATTGCCTCGTCTCCAACTCAGATAATTGTTTACGCATCTCCTCATTTTCCTTATTGGACATGCGATAAGGAGGACGAGTAATAGGTTGAGCTCCAGAAACAAGATTAATTCTGAACTCAATTGCTCGTTTAGGTGGCAAACCTAAAACGGGCTCGAATATGTCGGAAAATTCACGAACAACATGAATACGAGAAATAATATCATCTTCATCATCATCATCGTCATCACGAGGATTTAAAGAATATAAAGATGCCACCAAACAGGATTCTGAATCTTTAAGATTAACAGAAATCTGTTTAACAGATTGTGGATGTCGGAGATGAATAGTCCGCTCAGGACATAGGATATGGGCTTGGTAACGGTTAAGCCAATCCATTCCCAAAATTATTCCAAAGCCTAAGTAACGCATGACATGCAAATCGGCTAGGAAAGAAAAATCACATAAAATAATCTCCACATCTTTACAAAGAAAACTAAGAGTTGCGGATCCACCAACAGGATTCGCAATTTTTAAAGAAGTCATCAATGCAGTAACACTTAAGGAAAAAGTGTCTACCAGTTCCTTTGATATAAAAGAATGGGATGCACCCGTATCAAAGAGAACTCTAATAGTTTGATCATGAAATAAAATAATACCATCAAGAATGGAATGAGAAATACCTTGGCCACGAGATGTGTTGCCAGGGGCTTGAGCCACATTTAACTTTCCCTCATTCCTGCTTTTACGTTTGAGGCATTGATGTATAAAGTGATCTGGGCTCTTACAATAGCGACAAGATTTGGGCTTAGAGCACTTATTCGCATAATGATCCCCAGACCCACAGTTGAAGCAACTCGCACCACTAGGAGAAGGAGACTTTGCCGCAGGGATTGCCTGCTTACCCTTTTTGTTGGGATAAGGACCCTTGAATTTGTTTGGCCTCTTCTTGTTGTTGAAGTTTGGTTTAGCGCCTTCCACTTCAACATCACTCGCTCTATCAGCCTCTTCAAGACGAAGAGCGATATCGACGAGTTGATCAAATGCGACTTCTAGTTTCAGGAGCAGTGGCTTCTTAAGACTCTTATTTAAGCCATAAACGAACCTCTGGTTCTTCTTCAATGGGGTGTTGATGTATTCAACCCCATATTTGGAAAGCGACTCGAAGGCTGCGACGTAATCAGTCACAGAGGATTGACCTTGAACAAGGTCTATAAAACGTCGAGCCAAGGTTACTTTCCCAGCTTCTGGTACAAACTTTAACTCGAAGCGTCCCTGAAATTGCTCCCAGGTGAGATCCGCTTCATTAATTTCTGAAATAAGGAGTTCGTACCAGTCCAATGCTCTCTCCTGGAGCATGCTGGAAGCCACCTGAACGCGGTGGAGATCGATAAGGTTCATGCGAGAGAAGATTCGATCACATGATTTTAACCAAGCCTGGACCTCGATGATATTTTCCGAACCTTTGAAGGGCTTCCCACCCAAGTTGGTGTAATCGCTGCACAAGCGTGCAAATCCCGACTTTGGGTGAGTGGGTTCTGGGTTAGCTCCAGCTGCTTGAGCATTAGTCACTAAATCAAGAAGCTGTTGAGCAGTCATAAAAACTCCATCCGGAGGAGCAGCACCAGATGATCCAGTTCTGGGACGGCCTGGTCTAGACATTCTCTTCCTTAAAGAAAGAAAGAAGAGAAGTAAGAAGGTTATTTACCAATGAACATCAAGTAATCTTGATAGATAAAACAAGGAATCATAAAGGAAATAGGATGAATCGGTACGAAGACTCGAATTAATCCTATGGTAGGACTCCTAAGATAGACCTAGGACGATGATCCTTGTTAAGTTATTCTACACTGTTCCGAAGTTTGGCTCTGATACCAAGCTGTGACGCCCCACCTCTATACCCACGCTAGCCAAGAACACTCCGGAGTAGTGCTGTCAACTAGCACGGAGAATAAGGCTGTTGAGGAGCGACCATCCATGTAATTGCTTATCACACGGTGGCTATAAATAATCTTCGGAAACAAACATAGAAATAAACATATCACAAATCAGTCACAGATATCCATATCACAAAGGCGGAAGAAGATATGAATATATAACTAACACATGAAAGTGTACATCAGAGTAGTGGTCAGTAAGATCCACGATAATACAAAAGAATAGCAACACGTGCTATACAAAAGAATACAACTATGAGTCTATATCTCAAGTGTATACAACAAAAACTGCTAATCTAAACAGTTAGCCAAAAGTCAGAGTGATGAATCCCTGGGAAGAAGTCAAGCAGAAGCACCTGTAACATCTCGGTCTGACCCGAGTATTATTTAAGAAAATAATAAACGGATCAGTCTAGCTATAAATATCAGATGACATGATATAACATAAAAGATATGGCATAAACATAAATATCCATAACGACATACCACTATAAGTATGTAAATAATGATCAACAGAAGATCAATCAATAAGAGATAATCAATATCACAAGAATCTTCTCAAAGATTCGAAGAGGGCATCATACCCTAAACTTGTACTCATAACAAGTCAATGACATAAATTCCAGAAATCAACACGAGAAATCCAGAAATCATAAAAAGGGAAAGAGGCCTATCACATGACGGTCCGAAGACCATGGGGAGCTACCCCACATGTGTGAGTGGAATCACACAGATTGAGGTCAAGACTAACCAAAAAGCAGAAAGGTATGTGTGAATGGAATCACACAAGTGGTGTCTAGTCTAACCTTGCAATGAAAGAGACATCGCGCAATTGCTAGTCTAATTCATAAAGCGATCATCAAGATCAACGAGAAGTGTCAATTACACTAAGCTAGTAAATATAGAAGTTTAGCTTCATGTCCCATAACCACTTGCTTAACTTAAATATTCACGAACAAACTGTAAATCTTCACTAATAAAATTGTCACAAGAGGTTCAATCGAACAAGTCCAAGAATTAACCGACGAAGTGAACGCAAGCGTTTCATACCACTTGTTTTACTAAGTCGTTTAATTAGATTTCTCATCCGAGTGAGGTAAAGGCTTGTATATACTAATAGATTGGAAAACGGTTTAAGAAAAGAGCTTTGTTATTAAAAATAGAGTTGAAATTGTTTGTTAAAAGAGTTTTGATATTTACTACTAGTATTGAAACCTTTGTATTATAAAGTGACAAAACACATAAGCAATTGTAGAAACAATCAGTCACAAAAATCGCATACGGAGATGTGAATAAAATCCAAGGAAATCAGCTCAATGTTTTTCAGATAAGATCCCCTACGGAGGGGGGGTCCAGGGGGGGTGGCAACCCCCCCAAGGTGGGGGTGCGGGGGCAACGCCACCGCTTACGGGGTTCGACCTGCCCGGTCAGGTCGCGGGGGTCCAGGGGGCAGCGCCCCCGGCGGGGTGCGGGGCAGCGCCCCGACCAAAACGGTACGACCTAGTGAAGATAAAATGAGGTCTAACGACCTAAGGACTCAAGGGTCTAACGACCTAACGACTCAAGGGTCATACGACCTTACGACTCAAGGGTCATACGACCTAACGAGCTATGGCCAAACGACCTAACGACTCAAGGACTCAACGACTCAACGACTCAAGGGTCCAACGACTCAACGGCTCAACGACTCAAGGGTCCAACGACTCAACGGCTCAACGACTCAAGGGTCCAACGACCCAACGACTCAAGGGTCCAACGACTCAATGGCTCAACGACTCAAGGGTCCAACGACTCAACGACTCAAGGGTCCAACGACTCAACGGCTCAACGACTCAAGGGTCCAACGACTCAACGACTCAAGGGTCCAACGACTCAACGGCTTAAGGGTCCAACGACCTATCTGTATAACTCGTAACCGACTTAAGGGTTGCGTGACTGAAGGGCTGCACGACTTAAGGGTTAACTCGTAAACGACTCACGACCTATGGATGAACGACTTAACTCCGAACGAGCTAAAAATGGCCAGAACGACCTAGGGTTAACTCGTGAACGACTCACGACCTATGGACGAACGACTTAACTCCGAACGACCTAAAAATGGCCAGAACGACTCAAGTGCGGAAAATTCAACAAAACGCTAAAAATTGGAGTTTTTCGCCAATCCAATCCAAACCAAATGCTAACATGCATGCTAAAATGATAGGGAATCATTCCCAACAGTCCAATATAGTTATAGACTAGATTTGTGAGATAAAAATCTCACCTTTGCACTAAAGTTTATGAAGATGAAGCTTGAAAGCAAGGAGAAGCAATCCAACGCTTGAATCCAATATCTTCTACTTGAATTTGGAGTTGAATGTTGGATTTGCAATTGAATTTGTGCTTGGAGTTTTAATTTCCCATTCCCTCCACCATTAATGCCAAAGCTTGATTAGTTAGGAAATTTATGAAGAGTGAGGAGAAGAGGGTTGGAATTTGGGCTTAATAGGCTAAACTAACCCAAAGTCCAAAGCGGGAAAAGTTAGTGAAATTTCACTAACTCCAAACCTATCGATGTTTATACTTAAAAAGTTGTAAACGACATTTCGAACTCAATGGAAGTGGTCTCGAGTCCTAATTTGACCGTTTGCAAAAAGTAGCTTTTCGGACCAAAATCCGATTAACGAGTTAATATTTAAATAAAATATTTAAATACAAACTCGATAAATATGCGGGTTGTTACACTTCCCAACAAGAAATTTCTTTCTTAATTAATTACATGTATTATCCACTAATTACTACACTACCTCATTAATTTCCTTATGTAATTATACTTAACCCAACATCAAATGATTACCTTTAATTAATTAAACTTAATTAATTAACTAAAATTATCAACTCAATTAATTACTTTGAGTAATTAATTACTTAATTAATTGCACCGATTAATTACTCCATACTATTAATTAATTATTCTTTCATTAATTACATTCATTAGTTAACTAACCCTGAAATTTAATCATTAAATTCTTTAATTTATCAATCCTTAATTAATTATACTAACTAATTAACTCCTAACAAATTTATCTTTTAATTACATACACTAAATAATTCATTTACATAACTTGTTCTCCAATTACTTACATTAATAATCTTAATTCAACTATTAATTAATTACTAATTTCCAATTCACTAATCTCTACTTAATTAATCAATTATCCATCCTAATTCATTAAATAATTTGTTCTAATATTTAATTACAACTTAGTTCACTTAAACAATAATTTGGATTTCATCTTTAAATCTTGGAAATTTGTTTAAATTGGCAAGTACCTTGCTTAAAATGTGCAAAGGCACTTTGGCCCAAAGGTTTGGCAACCCAAAATTTATATAGAACCGAACCCATCATTATACAACATAACAGTATCGGGCTGAAGCCCAACAAACACTTCCACTAACTTCTCCTCTTCTCCTCTTTAATATTTTTTTTCCTTTCTCCTTTGTTACAGTAATACAATTCCAAAACACGAGCAAAGACCCGAGCCAGTTCCCCCTTTAACCCGAGCATTACTCCGAGTATTATTTTGAACAGCCACCAATCCAACATCCTGACACAGAGGCAATCACCGTGCACGTGTACAGAAGATCGCCGGTGATCTCCCCTCTCTTCGTACCGTCAACGAATCAACGACCAACACCACCTTCATTTCCGACCGTTCTACCCAGGCATCAAGCTCGAATTTAAAATTTAGCCTATTTAGTCAAACTGGAACAGAAAACTTCGCCCAGAAATTCTCATGGCGCCTCTATAACGACCCAGGATTTTTAGTAATTAAAATTTGAATATTTAATTAATTTTAAATATTAATAAGTGAAATTATAAGTCAAATAAATTTTTATTTGAATTATTGGATTTAATTGGATAATTAAATCGATAATTTAATATGTTAAATTATGGAAATAATTGAAAATTAGGTTAAATATGATTGAAAATGATTTGTAAAATTTTATTTTATCGTATTGGAGTTAGAATGATATTTTAGAACTTTTAAAATCGAATTAAAAGTTAATTTGTGAAAATTGAATATTTTAATATTTAAATCGACTGGTGAAATTAGTCAATTTTTGAACAGTCTCAGAATTGAACAAAACCAGTTCCATTGGGTCCGTAATAGTTAGTTATTATCGGATTTCAATTTTCGTGTCAATCGGAGCTATCGTTTGAGCGTGGCAGCTCGAAACGCATCGAATTATTTTTAATATTAATTTGGCGAGTTAAAATAGCCATTTTTCAAAAAGTCTCGAATTTCGACGAAACCAGTTTCATCGGATCCGTAATGTGATATTATTGTAAGGTTTCAAATTTCGTGTCAATTGGATTTACTGTTTGTCCGGTACAAATTAAAACGCCTAGAAATCGATTTGAATCGGTTTAATTTAAATTGAACGTTTATAGCCATAACTCGCACAGATGTCCGAATTAGCTTTCGAAACCTGTTCCATTGTGTCCGGAACGCGGGGTAAACCCTAGAAACGCTGGTTACGGCGCGTAAATCGGAGTTCGGAATTTCCGGGATGAATAGTGTCGTTCGAAATTCTATAAATAGACACCCCTCTCTCTCTAAAAAAAAAAACCCTAATTATAAACGCAGCCGCCACCCTAGCAAACGAACGGCCAGAAAGCATCGTCAATCTCCCCCAATTTTCTCAAAATCCGTGAATCAATTCACGAAGTCATCAACTACAAAAGTGTTGAGCTCAACAAGCTCTTGGCATCCAACGGTTATGATTGAAAAACTCGAAGTAAATCAATGGGGATTCGAGTTCAAAGAGAGGCCGTTCGGCCTAGAACTGCGCGCAACATGGGGGGCCGAGCTCCACAAGGTGATGGCCGAACATAGAGCAAGTGACGAGCTTCGACGTGGTGGCGGCGTGATGGAGTTTCGACACTCGAAGAGGTTGTAAAATGAAACCCTAATATGGATGAATGGGTTTCTTTACACGGCTTGGTTACTGGGAAAAAACGTGAAGAGGAGAGAAGGGGACGCACGGCCCAGATGCACGCACGATGGATCTAACGGCCTGTGTTGTTTAGGTTAAATTTTTTTAAATATATGTTGTGAATTTTAGTTTAAATCGTGTACAAACTTCATAAAATCATAACTTTTTCATACGAGGTCGAAAACGCGCGAAACCAGTTGCGTTGGAATCGTATGGACGAGCATTACGCGATGAAATTGGATTGGAGTCGTTTGGAGTTAGTGAGAATTTTGGGTAAAATTAAACGTCCGTTTAATTTTATTCGAAATAAATCGCTAAAACGGAATAGAAATCAAGGTGAGAACTTCTCACTCAATCGAATCAGTTTCGATTTTATTTTAAAATAGTTAGATTTAAAATTGTTGAATGCATGTTTGAATAATGATTAATATCTATTGATTGTTAAAATAGACATTATGCGCCGTTAGTAAGCGGATGTTATTTATTAAAAACATATACCACGAATATTTCATAAACAGTGAAATTGGTATTATATATAATAGCAATATATATATATATATATATATATATTGGCATATGTATATATTGGAGTTATTGATTTTCCGCATTTTTGTTAGCGGATGAGACCCTATTGCGCCGTCTATTAAGCGGATAATATTTTAAATCCCATATACCGCGATAATTCCGTACTGGAGCGGAATTGGTATTGTGCTAATGTTTGTGGATGCAGGAAACAGGTTGGAGGGATCCAACTGGATTCCTCAACAGTTTTTATTTGAATTCAGATATTTTGATATTTGATGGATTATCATATCGATATATGATATCGTTGTTGTCGTGATTGACTATTTGGTGTGTAGCATCATTGGACCCAGATTTTGGGATTTTAAAATGATTTTAAAGTGATTTTTTGAAAGTATACGTTTATAAAATATTTTTTGGAATTGATCCATTTTAAATAAATAAACGTTATAATTTTTAATGTTATAAAAATTATGATTTTTGAGAAATATAGTAAAAAAGTGATTTTTGAAATTATGGGGTTAATAATTTTATAAAATGGTTTAAATTTGGGAAATTTGAATTTATTGTGAAAAATTTAAATATAGGATTTATAAAATTTAATTATTTTATAAATCAAGAGAACGATGAAATTATAAAGGAGTTTAAAGATGTTTTAAAGAATAATATAAATTGATTTATATTAAGAGATTTATAAATGGATATTTATATATTGAAATATGGACATTATAAAACGAGTTTTTATAAGTGTTTGAATGAAGTGAAAATGAATTTCATAATTTAATGGAATTTATAGAATTTTAAACAGTGAAGTTATAAATGTAATTTTATAAACAATAGGTTTACAAAATTTATAAAGTTATTGAAAGAACGAATTTTGGATAAATAAACAATCTTATAAGTTATAAGATTTATAATTTGGGAAGTTAAAAGAACGATTTTGTAAAATAATCGTTTTATAAGTGTTTAACTTATAAATGTGAACTTTTGTTTTATAATTGAGTTATAAATCGAATAGGTTAATAAAGGAATTTATAAAGGAAGTAGTTATAAAATAAATAGAAATGGAATTTATAAACGTTGTTTTATAAATTCGCAAACGACTTATTTTGATAAGAAAATTGTTGAAACCTATTAATGGAGTTATATTCACGTTTTTGACTGTGAATAATACTTTAAAATAAAATGAATAGAAATGATGAAATTGTTAATTGGATTATAATCACGTTTTTGAATAGTGAATAATATGTTAAAAAAAATGTTTAGGATGTGATATTTTAAACAGAATTAAAACAAGTTAACGATGTTTTAAAATGTGTTGAGATTCGAAACCATAGATTTCAACATTTATTGTTGAAATAGACGTTTTCGAAAAATAAAAGGAAATGGTGGACTATAACACTGTTGTTATAGTAAATGATTTCTGAGAGGAAATGTTTTGTATAGTATTGGGATTTGTATATCTATTTTAATTTCGAATCCCTATACTAGTGATTTTGGGACGTCGTAACGATGTTTTACGTAACATTCGTTTTGGCCCAAATAAATATGTTTAAGAGAATGATTTCCTTAAAGAATGAAATATATACTTAATCTCGATTTATGTATATTTAAATTTTCCAAGAGTTGAAAATAAAAGATTTGTGAATTACTTATTAAATAAGTATGGAAATGTTTTCCAATATAAAGTGAATATTAGAGAATTTATCTTTTTGAAGATAAATTTAAATGATAAATTGAAACCGTATATGCATGGATATTTTGGAATATAAATTCACTAAGGAATTTATAAAAGAAAGTGGAATTTGTTTAAAAATAAATGTTGATTTATTTTTAAAGAATCGGAAATTATATATCTTGTAAAGATATTTTATTTTGGAAAATAAATAATTGGAAAATTATTTGGAAACTGGTGATGTGTGCATATCCATTGATAGTTCAATAACTGACTATCAATATTTCCCTTTGAATGGGTAATTGATGTGATTTGTTTGAATTTGAATGCCACACTTATTTTTGAATAAGCGCTCACTATTCGGGTTAAGCGGGAAAGGACCATGGGGTCGTATAACCCATTCCGAATATGTGATACGTCGTTGTGAATTGCATTGAAGATCGGTGTTGAAGACCCGGTATTTGCGAGAGCGATAGGATGACCTGTCGATTGACTCTTCACCGAGTAGCTACGGTATTGAGTTCTCCATATGTGATGGTGAATCCGATCAGGATTGTGAATATCCGGATTGCAAGGACTTCTTTGTAAGTGCCTTCGGTTTTGTTCGAGCCCGGAACAGACTTGTATGGATTATATGTCTGCATTACAAATTGAGATATAAAGCCGATTTCTTTCAAATATATTTCTGTTGGTGGCGGAGAATTTATTCTTTTAGCTTAACACCCTTCTCTGAGACGTACGAGCTCAGAGGTTATGTAGTTGAATGTTATCAGCGATATATTCCCAATTTGGTAATGTGACATGCTAAGTGTTGCTGTAAATGATCATTGTGTTGATTATTTGTGATAGGATCGTTTATTTGATCGTCTATCTTGGTGATCATCTCTATGATCATTTGTTGACCCAAAGCATGGCTTTTGTATAAAGTATGTTTTTGTGGACGTGACTTCGTCGAGCCTCACACCCCGTGAATGGTCAAAACAGGAAAGATGCGGCAAGGTTATGAGGGGCAGCGCCCTTTAGGATGTGTGCATTTCCTTCTGTAAAAGGGTGGTATCATGGTATGGAGCCCAGATACTTACTCATGTTGAAAACACTTTGTTATGATTATGTGAATTGATACGAGCGCTCGGTTGAAAGGTCCCAAAGGACCGGGGGATGGCATATTCGGTCAGTTGTTACTCAGTTAGGGGTAACCCGGCCTTGTGTTGGTAGAGATCCGGTTTGGTTCTCGGGGATGTCCATCCAGAGGCATTCTCATGTGGCAATGGGAAGTTCCTTGGCCTGATCATTCGTTGGAAATCCAAAGAAACAATACGTTACTTGTACGGTTTTAGTTGTAGAACCTGCCATTTAATATGGTAGCTATAGTAAGCATACTATAATGGTACCTATGCTGGCTAAGATTTATATTCTACTTTCGAAATGATTTTTTCCTACACTATGCACTAATAATAATATGAAATGTTCTTTTTAAATGCGTATCAAGCATCTTTGACTATCATAAGGAGAAATCTCCTCCAAGTCTGCGTTTGCATTGTGTGTGTGGCAGGAGGCCTTATGGTAGTCTCATTTTTAAAAGCATTGCGAATTGACTTTAAAAATATTCTTCTATTTTGATTTAAAGATAAATAAACTGTTTTGAGTTCTCACACCAGTCACATGACTGACTCGGAGTTTATTGTTTTCCTTCCTAAACTCTGGGTGCCCACCAATTTCTACACGGGCAGTCAAGAGTTAGGTTTATCAGGATATTCTGGATATTCTGGAGTTGCTGGAGGCAAGATGGATGGCATGGCGTATTACTAGTATATAGTATTTCTTTTTCCGCTGCATTGTTTGTTGTTGTTTGATGTTGTACACTCTGATGATATGATGTAATGTGATGTAATGTGATGTAATAACTGATATAGTTCTTTGTTTAAAGATTATTCATTTATTATTATATATTGTTCCGCTGCGAATTGTGAGATTCTGATGTTGTTCAGTTATTGTTCTGTTGTTTTCTGTTCCGTTCTATTTTCTATTTTCTTTCTATCCTATTTTCTATTTTCTGTTTTCTTTTCCCTCTATTATCTTCTTTTCTTCTCTTCTTTTCTACTTTTTCTTTTTCTTAAACCCTAACTATTCGGTTTTTCGGCAACGAAAAATCGAAAACGTTACAGCCTCCAATTCCGATCATCGGAATTCACGAGTTCTTGACCACTGCCTCGCCGATGACCACTGCTTTATTTCCCCAACAACCCATCAACTCCGATGCTACCTCATCACAGAGAATGTCACAAGAACATCGACCAACCCAAAAACCCATTAAACCCTACAACCTCGTCACGACACCACCACGATGATCTTTTAACCCTTCCGCCATTTTTCTAGTGTAACTCCACCTTCAAACTATTCCCAGCATCAAGCACGTCGACCATCCCATTGTCGATTTTCAGATTCTACCAAAAATACCATCTCCGTTCAACCCCAAAGATCCAACCAATTACACATCTAAAATTCTTGATACAATCACTAAAATTCGTCTCTTCAAAGATCGAATCCAGCTACATAATCCATGCTTGAAATCTAAACATTCGATTTTGTGGTTGGAAATAGCTTCACTGTGTTTTCCAGGTTTTTATAAACTTATTTGATAATTAAAGCTAAAAATATTTTTAGAAATATCACCTAGTTGTTATCAACAATTTACTTGTAAGGATCACAACCTAAAATTTAACATATGGGAAGGAATTTAATTAATTTGTACATTGCATGTGATTGTTACCATATAGAAACTTGTCTATTTATATTTTCACAGCAAGCACATAAAAAAAACATATCTATATACACAGAAAACACTTTGCTTTCTACCTGAAAACACTACTTCAATTATTAATCACACGCAAAATCCTTAACAGATTAAGTTTAGATTGCTTACTTGCTGTAACAATATTTAACAGAGTGATTCAACTTGTACAGGGGAATATTGCATAATCTGTTATTGTTTAAAATCTTTACTTACTCCTAGAATTAGATGAGATTTTAAATTTTTTTTTTCATTCAGAAATCAAATTCTAAATTGTTTAGGTGAGATGCTTTAGATTTTGATCAGGTTTTAAAACCTGTGAAATTTTGAACATAGCATTGTCTTCCCTGTTCCCAGACATGCATTTCTATTTTACACACATAAATATACAATAATATTTACCTCCATGCAAGAACTTATCACGACTATACTTCAAATATATTCACAACATCCAGATATCAACAGATTCTAGTTTTAAATAGGTTAATTTTACTCACAGTTAGCAGAAAACAGAGGACAAATTTGCTGCTTGAAACTTGACCTTTATCTTTTGGCATTAGAGTTGAATCTAGACTTGTTGAATTGATTTGCACCCTTTAAATCTTTTTGTTTTTGATTTGATTTCATTTCCAGGCCCGATCTTCATTCCAGATTTTAGTTTTAAATTTTTTTATGATGGAAGAAGACTTTGAAGACTTGAATATGTTTCCCTATTTGTTTTCTTGGAATGAAAGAGTAGGATTTATTTTTTATTTTAGCTTGCTTCTAATATGATAATTATATCTTCTTAAAGAAAATAAAATGAACAAATGCCACTTGTTAATACAAAGCTTACAATTGTCAATGTAAATGATTATCTCCTTACAAATGTATGAGTGTAAGAAATAAATGCTTATAAATGTTTATATTTGTTAAAATGCATAGTGAATTTGTTTATATTTGTAATTAAAGTGTACCTAATATGTTTAGGTATTTTTATATAATATTATTTATTAAATCTTATTTTACCCAAGTCTTGTGCATACATTAATTTCTTAAATCAATACAATATATATATACACACACACACACACACACACACACACATATTTATCAAATCTTACTTTATACCTTATAGAAACTATTTTAGTGTTGAATATAGAATTTCAATTTTAAATAAATTTTGAAAATCAATAAAAATGTAATTTCCAATTCAATGTATATACATACCTATATATTATATTATGATTAGAAAATCACTTTTATTAATTCTGGAAAGATAAATTTGTCCAACTAAATAATTATAAAAGAAGATTATTAAACTAATAGTATCAAACTTTAATACTTTAGTTAGGAAAATTATTAATATAAATATTTATGTAGATATTTATAATTCAATCTTTATTTTATTTTTAAACCTACATTTGTTAATTTTCAATTAACAGACGCCTAAAATTCGGGTTATCACATTGAGCCGCCACCATCACCTTGCTACCACCACTACTCACTACCTAAACCTCTGTCCAGACCTGTACCTGATGATGGCCGAGCCATTTGACCCATAGACCGAGCCAAAAGTTGAACCAAACTCCACTATGTTGCCTAGTCTCTTGATATTCTTATGTTGTAACTTCCTCCACATGTTCTAGCCTTTATGCCATGCATTCCTATGATCAAACCCGAGCCAAAGTCATGTCAAACCTGACCTAAATAAACCCCTAGGCCGTGCAAAGCATTGTAGAAAACAAGGCAAAAGATTTGACATTCAAATCTCTTTTCATTTCAAAGTTATTTCAAATTGAATGTTGTATTGAATTGTAATTTTATTTTGTTTTGTTTTGGGTTGTAACACAAGTTCTAAGCTTGGATCTCTTCCCACTTGAGCCTATTTTTGTGTCATCGTGCCTTCTGGAATCCGTTGTGTCATTTGGATTGCAATCTCCAGCCATAAAGGTGAGTAAAACTTACACGACGTTTATACTTATGCAGTTGTGAAACAACAACAATTGAATGTGTAGAAAATCATATGATGTATAACTGCCTGTGATTAATCATATATGATGTTAAACCTGTTAAATTTCATGTCATATCATCTATTATTATATATATGTTGTTACTGTTCATTTATATCTGTTTATCAAACAGCAAGTTCCATGTGGATTAGAAATCACTATGGGTTGAAATGATACATACCCGAACGGACCTTAGAATAGGGAAAAATCGTTATGGGCTGAAATGATAGGCCTGAACGGTTTTTATTTAATTTATTTAAACTTGGGATTGCGGGTTTGAAATGATAGAACCCGAATTTTTCTTTTTAAACTACGGATTGAAATGATACATATCTGTATAACTTGACCTAGGTTAGAAAACTATGTACAGACCCGTGGTTATTTTACAAAGTGTTTTGGATACTTTAAGTATTTTAAAAATATAAATTTATGAAATTTAATTTAAATAGATTTTTAAATGTTTTAAAATAAAGAAATCATGATTTTTCTATGAGTTAAAAATGTAATTAATGAATGGTTAAATTGGATTATTGAAATATAATTTAAGTTCGGAAATTTGGAATTTTGGTAAAAAAAAAGTGAATTTAAGTTATATAAATAAAATGGAAATTTAAATTTTTATTTAGAAAATGGTAAATATGATAAATTGATTTAAATTTGAATGTAAGTGATTTATTAAAGTATTATTGATTTTTCTATGAATTTAAGTGGTTAAATAAATGAATGCTTAAAAGTGAAATTTTAAAATATAACTTGACTTGGAAATGTGAAATTTGAGTTTTAATTCAAGATTTAAATTAATTAAATAAATTGGAAATTTAGTTAAATTTGTGAAATGGGAATTTAAATCTGAAGTGTTAAGTTTATTTGTTGAAAAGTGAAGAAAGGAAATTATACACTTGAACTAATAAGTGGAATTATTAAAATTTGGATTTATTTATAAAAAATTGGTTTTATAAAATCAATATGCTCAATGATATGTTAATGAACATTTTTAATGTTAAATTATGATTTTTAAAATGTTTAAAGGATTTAAAATGAAGTTTAGTATTGGCTGGAAATACACTAAAACCTGAAATTAACTTTTAATAGCATTCAGAAATGCTATAGTTTCTGAATTGAACTAAAATTGTGTAAAAAGAGCTATTACAGCAATTCTGAAATGCTGTATTTGTTGTAATTGAACTTATAGACTAATATTAGACTCAGGTCTATTATAGCATTCTCTGGAAATGCTATAGTGGTCTGCAGTCTTTGCTGAAATCAATTTAAAACCTTGTTTTGAAAGCTGAGCTTTTACAACATTTCTGGAAAATGCTGTCTTTGCTGTTTAAACCAAAATTTAACTAAAACTGAGCTTTAACGGCAGTTTTTAAGTGTTGTCTTTGCTGAATTAAAATGTTTTCAAGTATAACTTATAACAGCTTTTTCTAAATGCCGTGAAAGCTTGAAATTTTAATAAATATGATTTTTGCCTTAGTAAATGAGCTCAGAATGACTTGAAACTTTGAAATTTGAATACTTGAATTGAAAGAATAATAAATCCACTTTTAAAATGATTTAAATGAATAAATTAAATTGGAAATGAATCATTTTGAAAGGGGGTTCGAATTTTAATAAATGAATGTTATCTTTGGTTTTAAAAGATACTTAAATTGGATATATGGATTTGAATTTCAAATAATGATTTGAAAAGGAAGTTCGAAAGATTGGTATTTTTGATATTGAACCGATTTGAAAATGATATAATTTTATTTGATAAAGATTTGAATTTGAAATGATGTTCTATTTGAAATAAAATATTATTCTAAAAAGTTATAACCACGGGTTATAATAACGATTGGTTGGCAAAGAGACCGGGATCGGATATCTGGCATACTCTCTGTCGATACCGAAAACCACTTTGACAATTGTGTACGCGGTGGAGATTTGTAACGACCCAGAATTTTGAACAATTTAAATTGAAAATATTTAATTGATTTCAAATATTTGAATGATGGTTTGACTTGAATTTCAAATTATCAGAATGAATATGACGATTAAATTATGAATTTAATCTATTGAAAGTTGAATAAAAATTAAAATCTTCAATTTTAAGCTGATTAAAAATATTTCAAAGGCTTGTAAAATTCAGATTGATAATACTGAAGATAATAGACGCTTCAGAATTGAATTTGAAACTGCTTTGTTCAGTTTTGAAAATATTATCGTTCGAATCGATATTTGAAAATAGCCTTCCGAGGCATAGTCTCGGAATTCGACGAAACCAGTTCCATTGGAACCGAAATATTGAATTATTCTCGGATTTCAAATTTCGTATTTTTCGGAGTTGATATGTGAGCACACGGTAACTAAACGCGTTGAAATTAAATCGAATTCGATTTAATTTTTAAATTTGAATTTGGTAACATCAGCACGTTACACGCCTAAAATCACGCCCAAAAATCACGGAATAGATCGTGGAAAGCATGCTTCATTCGATTGTAAATATCACGTACTCCTGTCTCCCCCTTTCTTTTACAAATCTCACGCGGCATCATTTCAAAGCGAAAAAAAAATTAAAACGAAGAAAAAATGGCCGATACCTTAAGATTTATCCCTCTTTCCTTCAGTAAATCGCAACCTCCTCCCCTTTAATTCAATTCACATCTTCGGCTCCAGTTTTAAATCGAAGAAAAGAAAAAAAATTAAAATAAAAATGGCCGGGTTCGATTCAAATTTAACTCGAGCCTTCTGAAATTTTAGGAACGAGATTGCCTCGCTCGTTGGTATCAGGTTGTCGAGCTTGGTGTCGCAAGGTAGGGTTCTCGACCAGGAAGCAATTCGCGAAGAGTGGAACCGCGCCTCGTGCAAGGGAAGAGGGGAGTGTCGTTGGTTAGTTAGGGTGTTGTAGTGGGTTCGTGGCGAGTCGTGGAGCGTGATGGCTTGGGCGAGCGCGGCAACTGGGATTAGTTCGTCGCGGGATCAGAAGTAGGCGGCGCTCACGAGGCTAGGGCATAGGCTCGGCGACCGACTTGGTGGGGTCGCGATTTGATGGAGCCTGGTTGGGTAGTTCACGAGGGCAGTTGCAGGAGGGGGTCGCGTTCTGGTGAGTTTTTGGTGTTGATTGTTTTAAGTTAGTAAATAAAACTAATTTAGGTTGCAGAATCAAAACTGATAGGAAAGAAAATGTTTACAGTAAAGAAATTAAGCAGTTTTAGGAATATATATATATATATATATATATATATATATGTATGTATGTATGTATGTATGTATGTGTATACGTTTACAGTAAAATTATTTTTTTCAATTTAAATTGGATAACATATATATAGAAAACTAGGTTTTAGATTTACAGAAAGAAATATGGACATATGTATGCAGTTTTTAAGTAAATCTTGATTTAAAAAATTAAGTAATTGCAGTAAAAGAAATAATGTATTATATTATAAATAAATATGAGTAAGTTTTGTTAAAAGAAATAGAAATTCAAGTTTTAAGCTTAAAGAAGAAGGAACGAAAATTTAGAAGGTTTAACCAAGTTTTTAGATATTTTAAAACTATTAATGATTAGTTTGAAAGGGAAGAATAATTTATTTAAGTAAATTTAGTTGAAATTTAATTTTAATTAGATAAATTTGTTAAGAGTAATCTGTTTAAAATTAAAAGGGATTTGTTTAAAATTAAAAGCATTAGCTTAAAGTGAAAATTATTAGTTAAGTAAGTTTATAAAAGGGAAATGGGTTTAAAAAGATTTAATTTTTAGTTTAGAATAATTAAACATATTAAATAAAAATTTATTATTCGACTTATTTCGAATATTAATCAATGTTATAAATGTTGTTACAAGGTCAGTAATTGTGGAATCAAGCCGAAAGTGGAAATGGACTGCAAATAAAAAGCTAAGGTAAGAACTTCTCACTCAAATTAAAGTTGGATTTGCAGTTATTGATTGATTGCTATTTGGATGTGATATAGTATATATATATATATTAGTATATATAGCAATATATATATATTGGCATATGTATATATTGGAGTTGTTGATTTCCCGCGTTGTATAGCGGATAAGACCTTATTGCGCCGCCTATTAAGCGGATAATATTTTATAAATCCCATATACCGCGATATTCCGTCTTGAAGCGGAATTGGTATTGTGCTAACATCTGTGGACGCAGGGAAACAGGTTGGAGGGATCCAACTGGATTCCTCACAAATATTTATTTGATTCAGATATTGTGATATTTGATTGTTTGTCATATCGATATATGATATTGGAAAGTCGTGATTGACTATTTGATGTGTTGCATCATCGGATCCAATTTTGAAGTTTAAAAATAACGATTTTGATTTTAAGGGATTTCTAAAGTGATTTTTTAAAGTATACGTTTATAAAATATTTTTGGAATTGATTCATCTTAAATAAATAAACGTTATAATTTTAATGTTATAAAAATTATGATTTTTGAGAAATACAGTTAAAAGTTGATTTTTGAAAAATATGGGATTAATGATTTTTATAAAATAGTTAAATTTGGATTTTTGGAATTTAATTATAAAAAGTTTAAAAATAGGATTTATAAAATTTGATTATTTTATGAAATTATAAAGGAGTTTAAAGACGTTTTAAAAGAATAATATAAATTGATCCATATAAAAGATTTATAAATTGATATTTATAAATTAAAAATATTGGAATTGTAAAACGAGCTTTTATAGGTGTTAGAATGAATTGTGAATGAATTTCATAAATGAATGAAATCTATAGGATTATAACGGTGAAGTTATAAATGGAATTTTATAAACAGTAGGTTTATAAAATTTGTAAAGTTATTTAAAAGAATAGATTTTGGATAAATAAATGAATCTTATAAGTTATAAGATTTATAAATTTGGGAAGTTAAATGAACAATTTTGTAAACAAATAAATTATAAGCATTTAACTTATAATATGGACTTTCAGTATATAATTGAGTTATAAATCGAATAGGTTAATAAAGGAAATTTATAAGAGGAAGTGTTATAAAATAAATAGAAATGGAATTTATAAACATTGTTTTATAAATCCACAACGACTTATTTTGATAAGTAAATTGTTGTAACTTGTTAATGGAGTTATATTCACGTTTTAGACAGTGAATAACCCTTTAAAACAAAATGTATAGAAATGATGAAATTGGTTAACAAGTATATTCACGTTTTTGAATAGTGAATAATATACTAAAGAAAATGTTTTGGATGTGATGTTTTAAATAGAATTAAAACGATCTAAAGATGTTTTAAAATGTATTAACTATCGAAACCATAGGTTTCAACATTCATTGTTGAAATAGACGTTTTCGAGAAAAAGAAGGAAATGGTAAACTATAACACTGTTGTTATAGTAAATGATTTCTGAAAGGAAATGTTTTGTATAGTATTGGGATTTATATATCTATTTTAATTTCGAATCCCTATACTAGTGATTTTGGGTTGTCGTGACGATGTTTTACGCAACATTCGTTTAGGCCCAAATAAATATGCTTAAGAGAATGATTTCCTTAAAGAATGAAATATATACTTAATTTCGATTTAAGTATATTGAATGTTTTCCAAAGGTTGAAAATAAAAAGATTTGTGAATTACTTATTAAATAAGTATGGAAATGTTTTCCAATATGAAGTGAATATTTTGAGAATTTATCTTTTTAAAGATAAATTGAAAATGAATAATTGAAATCGTATATTCATGGATATTT
Organism: Allium cepa; assembly: GCA_030765085.1. Classification (NCBI taxonomy): domain Eukaryota; kingdom Viridiplantae; phylum Streptophyta; class Magnoliopsida; order Asparagales; family Amaryllidaceae; genus Allium; species Allium cepa. The sequence continues at coordinate 756,082,459 of CM060937.1, read as the reverse complement.
TGGAATATAAATTCATTATGGAATTTATAAATGAAAAGGGGAATTTGTTTAAAAATAAATATTGATTTATTTTTGAAGTATTGAAATTATATATCTTGTAAAGATATTTTTGGGAAATAAATAATTTGGGAAAATTATTTGGAATCTGGTGATGTGTGCATATCCATTTATAGTTCAATAACCGACTATCAATATTTACCTTTGAATAGGTATTTGTTGTGATTTGCTTGAATTTGAATGCCACACTTATTTTTAAATTATTGCGCTCGTTATTCGGATTACCCATTCCCAATAGTGATACGACGTAATGGATAGCATTGATGGCCGGTGTTGAAGACCGGATATTTTTGAAAACGGAAGGATTACCGTCGAATGTTTCTGCACCGAATGGCCCCGGTATAGAAATTCCATATGTGATGGGAAGTCCGGACGTGATTAGTGAATATCCGGATTGCAAGGACTTCTTTGTAAGTGCCTTCGGTTCTGTTCGATCCCGAAACAGACTTGTATGGATTGTATGTCTGACATTACAAATTGAGATATAAAGCGGATTTCTTTCAAATATATTTCTGTTGGTGGCGGAGAATTTATTCTCTTAGCTTAACACCCTTCTCTGAGACGTACGAGCTCAGAGGTTATGTAGTTGATGGTTATCAGCGATATATTCCCAATTTGGTAATGTGACATGCTGAGTGTTGCTGTGAAATGATCATTGTGTTGATCATTTGTGATAGGATCATTTGTTTGATCGTTTATCTTTGTGATCATTTCTATGATCATTTGTTGACCCAAAGCATGGCTTTTGTATAAAGCGTGGCTTTGTGGACGTGACTTCGTCGAGCCTGACACCCCGGAATGGTCAAAACAGGAAAGATGCAGCAAGGTTATGAGGGGTAGCTCCCTTTAGGGTATGTGTATTTCCTTCTGGAAAAGGGTGGTATCATGGTATGGAGCCCAGATACTTACTCATGTTGAAACACTTAATTTTATGATTGTGTGATGTTGATGACGAGCGTTCGGTTAAAGGTCCCAAAGGACCGGGGGATGGCATACTCGTGTCAGTAGTTACCCAGTTAGGGGTAACCCGGCCTTGTGTTGGCAGAGATCCGGTTTGGTTCTCGGGGACGTCCTTCCATAGGCGTTCTCATGTGGCAATGGGAAGTTCCTTGGCCTGACCATTCGTTGGAAATCCAAAGAAACAATACGATCTTGTACGGTATTAGTTGTAGAACCTATCATTCACTTATGGTGGCGCCCCACCGTTTGGATGATAGCTATAGTAGGCATACGATAATGGTCGTATGTTGGCTAAGATTTATATTCTACTTTCGAAATTATTTTCTACACTATGCACTAATAATAATATCAAATGTTCTTTTAATGCGTATCAAGCATCTTTGACTATCATAAGGAGAAATCTCCTCCGATTCTGCGTTTGCATGTGTGTGTGCGGGAGGCCTTATGGTAGTCTCATTTTTAAAAGCATTGTGAATTGACTTTAAAAATATTCCTCTATTTTGATTTTAAAGATAAATAAACTGTTTTGAGTTCTCACACCAGTCACATGACTGACTCGGAGTTTATTGTTTTCCTTCCTAAACTCTGGGTGCCCACCAATTTCCACACGGGCAGTCAAGATTTAAGATTTATCAGGATATTCTGGAATTCAGGAGTTGCTAGAAGCAAGATGGATGGCATGGCGTATTATTAGTATATAGTATTTCTTTTCCGCTGTTTGATGTTGTTTGTTGTTGTACACTCTGATGTAACGTAATGTAATAACTGATATAGTTCTTTGTTTAAAGATTATTCATTTATTATTATATGTTGTTCCGCTGTGATTGTGAGATTCTGATGTTTTTCTTCAGTTGTTTTCTTTCTGTTCTATCTTTTCTCTCTTCTTCTACTTTTTTCTTTTCTTAAAACCCTAAGTGTTCGGTTTTCCGGCATTCGATTGCTTGGCAGTTAATACAGTGAACGTATTGATGTCAGTTTTCGGAAGTCAAAGAATCGGGTCCTTACAAGATTCCAGAACGAAGTAGGTGGTTGGCGAACGCTATTGGAATGAAGTAAGAGAACGCTGATGGATGGCCTAATTATGACTAAAAATGGAGCTATACCGAGCTACACAAAGGGTCGCACCCTTTTATCGAGCATGCTTCTTCGGAAACCATTCTATTACTTTTGTGATTCGATTTGGTGGCGCCACTTTGATTCGGGTTATGTCTCGAGATGGGCGGAAGCTGCTGTCTTGCTGTCACCACCGGTCCGGGAGTGCAAACGGTGATCCACCCTGGCATTGCCTCGCGTGCCTTGTCATATGTTCCTTATATCGAGCCCACAACGATTTTGGTTTAAAGATCCGACCGCGTTAAGGTTCACTATCCCCTTAACGCTATTTTCTACATGATTATACTTTACGGATAAGACACTACTATATATAGATTATATTAATATTAAATAGTTTAACGGATCCTCTGTGGATGGGCGGTCCCAAGCGTCTTATAAGTTACTTGTACTTTTACTACAGTTCACTTGAGTTGGTTTACATTGTATAAGTATGTTTGTCCTGACTCGAGTGTTTGTATTTTTATTTACGCTCGGGTCAGCCTGAGTATTCATAGATTTGGATTCCATTTTCTGGAGGTTGGAATCGCTGGAGATTATCTGCTTACGTAGTCTTATCTGTTTCAGTTCGGTTGTTCTATTCAGCTTGTACTTGGTTATCATATTGAAACTTCTGTTGTACTTTATTTTTTCTATTGTATCTTGTTTAACTCGGATATATTTATATAGTAGCTTCATGCACTACTATCTCTTTTACTTCCGCTGCATTATTAAATATTCTGTGTATGTGATCTGTGATTATTATTTACTGTATATTCTGAGATTTGCCAAATTTTTATTTACAACGCGGTATTTTGAGCAATTCAATTCCGGCATGTGTGTCTACCTATACACTTATAATGGATGCGAATGGTTGAAAATATCGGGCTGTTACAGCTGGTATCAGAGCTATGATTTTGGGCAAAACTCAGTATATAGAGTAGATTTAATTTCAAAATCACTTTTGTTCGAGCTTGAATTCCTTCCTCTTCAATACGGTTTCCTTTGAATTTTGCAACGTTCCCTGCGGTTCCAAAATCCATTCATGCCCCTCACCATTCATCTTCTTTTAGTTCTGGAGTATCCCATAACTCCACTTTAAAATGATCTTTATAATGAGTTGGCGGTCCCGCCAATCTCAAAAAAATTGAATTGTAAAAGGGTGAAACTCCTTTACAATTAGCATCGATTCACCAGAGATTTATATTTATCCTTGGTTTAGATGCTAATGTCTTTTGTTATTCCAAACTCTTACTCTTGAGATCGAATATAGATTTACCCCAGAAAAATCCACATTGATCTTATTCTTTAAGTCACGGTTGCCCGGTTAAGGTTGCCCGTGATTTATTTAAACTTATCCACCTCCCTATTTTGTTATTTAATCATCTTGTCTTTTGTTTCCAACCTATCTTCCAATATTTTGAATTGTACTTGTAAATCTATGTTTTGTTTATATATTGTGTTGTTTGAGTTGTTGATGTTGAATTGGGTTTCTGATCGATTCTTTTGATCAACGCTATGGATAAGATTTCCAAAACACTTTGACAGAACAAACTGACACAATATTATTTTAAAATTTGGTTAATGAAATAAATTTTGATATATAAGTAAATTTATGGAACTTAATAAACTGGTTTAAATTGATTATTTGAAGTGACAATACTTGATTTATCATTTATTGTTCTATTAACGAATTTATAAATATTGTTTATAAATTGATTTGGGAACTGAAATGAATTTAGAACAAGAAATTTGAGAATTTAATTTCCGATGGTTTCAAACCTTGTGTTTAAAGTTTTAAAAGGTTATATTATTTAAAGTATTTTTGAATAGAAATTTGTTTTCAAAGAATTTCAAAAGTTTAAAAGATTAATGCTCTTCTCTTTGTCGCTGGAAAATAACTTCGGTGATGACCGCGGCATCATCGACATTCATTTTTGAGTTTCGAAATGAAGAGACCGCCTTGTAGTCTTGCTACAGCTTTGTTTTGGGAAACCAAATTGATTTGAATTTCTAAAATATGACTTGATTTATAATATATATAGACATATGATTTAAATTTGTTTTGATAAGTTATGTACATACATTTATTTATCTCTAAATGGTTTGGAGGTAATCAGAAATTTAGGTCTTAAATTTTAGCTTGAAGAATAATTTCAATTATAAAAAGAAAATCAAAAATTTGGATAAATGATTCAAACTTGAGATAATTGAATTTGAAAGTTTTATTTGTATAACACACAATTTCATTCTAATATAACTTACCTTAATTTTCAGAAGTTGAATATGTAATTGGATAATATACAATATAAAAAGATTTTATAAATAAAATTTGAGTGGTTACAATAAATGTTATACACTTAAATTTTAGTTATAAAAGATTAATAGCGGTAAATAAAGAAAAAGGAATTTAAAGAGTTTTATTTAAATAGCTTATGTAACGACCCGTTAAATTTGATGATATTAAATGAGTTAATTTAATATGATTTCTAATCTAATTTAGAATGAAATAAAAGTCTTAAGACTTTATTTGAGTAGATGTAGGAATTAGGTATAGTAACTGTAATTTAAGTTTAACAATTTAAATGTTTATATGGCAATAGATTGAAATAACGTAAATTGGCGTTTGTGGTTATAAGTTATAATTTGTTGATTAAATTGGTTTGTGAAATTAGTACTGAAAGATATAAATCGGAAATAGTATTAATGAAATAATAACTGAATTGAATTGCAACTATATAAATGAAAGTAAATTATATTTTGTGGATGTCAACATTGAATAAATTTATTTAAATAAAAAGATTTAAATGCATGTTTGGATAGAATATATAATTGATGGATTAAGAAGTGGTAAGTAATTAGAATTTAATTCTATTAAAATTTGGAACTGAATGTATGTAAATAATTTTGTAGGAATAAGTTAATTAACAATTTATTTGTGCATACCTGATTTAATTGATATAACAGAAAAGACTAGAACTTGTTTTGCCTAGGTATTAATATATTGTTAAACTATAACTAAACAACAAGTTTGGAAGTAAATAGGATATAAGATGACAAAGGCAACCAGTAAATTAATAAATGAATTCATAATAATAAGTAGTAATTAATGCATGAATATATTTGGCATTTAGGATAATTACAAAATTTTACCCATTCATCTAATTTATTTAATTGAATCTAAATCTATGGCAACATTGTTGTTATTGATGTTGTAAGTGAAATTGAATATAAAAGGGTAACTTTTTTTTAGTTAACCATTTATTGAGTATATTAAGTTAAGAATGGAAATCGATTGAAATAAATCTAAATTTATTATTTTTGGTGTGTTAATGTGTTCTAGTAAATAAAGGGGAATTATAGGAAATAAAACATGCAATAATGAAATGTAGTATAATTCAAATGTTATTTATACCCATAAAATGTCCATTTACCGAATAGAAAGATTTTTAAATCAATAAACGAATTTATTGAGGTTCCAATTTATAATTTATAACATTTAATCTAGACTTAATTTCAATCAATTGATTTAAATTGTGCAGTTAGCGTAGATTTTGTTGTAATTGAAGAGGGTTAATTTTATAAGACGAAATTTATGTTAATTATTTTATAATAGGACCTTTGGTTGATCTTAAGTATAGAAAGCAGGATTTATAAATTTAATTAGAGTATCAAATTCAACAATTGCATTTATTGCGTAATAAAATGGAATTTAACGGTTAAATATTACGTTATTGAAATTAAAATGGACTTTGAGGAAAATGATGTGAAATCATGAACCAATGTTAGTGACATCTTTATTTTGGATAAAAGTTGAGAATATAAAAGCTAAAAAAAAAATCCAATAAATGGGTTTTTGAGAATTTAATTTATAATTTCTAAATATAAGGAAGTGGAGAAATTTAACACTGAAATTTATAGACTTATCAACTTTTAATTCACATCTAAACTTGTTAAATCATTTAAATTGATTATGAAATATATAAGCGATAAAATTTGGCCAATTTTAGAATTTAGATATAAAATTGGATTTTTATAATTTATTTTAATTTATTTAATTATTATAAAAAATAGCCATTTTGGCCACGGACTCAGATTTCGACGAAACCAGTTTCATCGGATCCGTATCGGTGAATTATTGTAGGGTTTCAAGTTTCGTACCGATCGGACTTGTCGTTTGATCGTACGAACGCGAAACGCCTTGAAATCGATTTAATTAAAATCAATTTGAAATCAATTTGGAAATTTTGTTTTCAGCATAACTTCTTCATACGATCGAATTTTGACGTGAAACTTTTTCCATCGCGTTCAGAATATTTTAAAACACCTATTTGGATATATGGATTTACCCAATTTCGTTCCGGGGTTAGAACGGGCTTTTTTGGGCCAACAACCGTTTAGAACGTTTATAAATTCGTGCCCACCTATTCTATTGCAGTTTGTCTATCAATAGACTGGGATAAACCCTAGCCTCCATTCTATTCTCATTTGCTGTACGTTCGTTTCTTCAATTCGTTCTCTTCCTCAATCAAATTTCAGATCTAATTTCAAACCTAATCAAAAGCTAAAAATTTAAAGTCTCCAGAAAAATTCATAAAAATTATATGTTATAGATTTTATCGATACGAATCTGATGGAACTGTCCATTTTTCGATTTGAGTTTCTGTGTGTTCAGATCGGGGCCAATTAGTTTCGACCGTTCATCACGTCGTCACAAAGTTCGTCGGATCGGAAATTTGTTTCTGGGTTTTGTAAAGAGTCTAAGGGGGATTCCATCGGGACAGGTTGCAAGTCGTTTCAACGGTCGGATCGTCGTATAAATTTGATTAGGTTTCGGCCTTAGGTGGCGGCGGCTGGCAATTGGAGGATGCGCGACAACAGGGTGGACGCGGCCTGGGGTGCCGAGCGCGGTGGTGGCCGCGTCATGGCCAGCGGCGGCGTGTAGGCGTTAGAAACGGTGGTCAACGGTCAGAAAATGGTGCGTGCGTGTTCGTCCAGTATACGCGTGGGTTGCGTTTTCTCTGAAGCATGGGAGAGAACGTGTGCGTACAGGAAGAAATGGATGACGTGCACTTGGTACACTTTTGTTCTCTTTTTCTTTTAGTTTTGTAAATGTTTTCAATCACAATAATCGTTATAACTTCTGCATACCGTGTCCGATTCACGCGAGATTTTTTTGTTAGGATCGTAATAAAATTCCAGACCTGTTGACGCTGGTTTGGACAGATTTGGAGACCGTCGAATTTTTGAGTTTAAATTGAATTTAAATTCGATTTAAATTCCAAAGGTGAGTGTTTTAACCCACTCACAACTTCTAAAAGTTTTTATGTTTGTTAAATTTATTTTAGATATGAGTAGAAATTTATTTATAACTGTTAGGCATGTTTTGTTCATCATATTTGCTAAATCGCGTTATTTAATTTAACTGTTAATTTATTTTGTTTATTGCATATTAAGTGACAGTTAGAATTTATTTATTTGCATAGGAACTGCTTGTAAACAGTTATAAAATTTATTACTAATTATAAACTGTTAGTTTAATAGTTGATTAAATTTATTTTTGAATATAATCGCCAGTTATTACCTGATATATATTATCAGATATATATTGATATTGAATTATTATTGGATGATGATTGTGATTTGGATGATGGATGATGTTGATGAATGGATGTTTTATTTTATATCATTAAACTGCAAGTTATCATGCATTTTTCGTTTCATTCAGGATTGTGGTTTGAAATGATATACAACCGCAAATTTTTATTTTTAAATTGAGGATTGAAATGATAAATATCCGTATCACTTGACCATAGGATAGAAAATTATATACAGGCATCGTGGTCTATATATAAATTATTTTAAAGTAATTTCTATGGTTTGGATGGGATACGGTTTATAAAAAATTTTAAGTTTTGATATTTTATAAATATTATTCTTCTATATATATACATATGAAGTTAAAAAATTTGAATTAAGCTGTGCATAAATCCGTTGAATAAAAATGGAAAAATTGAGAAAATGGAATTTGAAATTTATATTATATGTTTAAGTTTGGAAATTTTAAGGTATGATATTTATAACTAGATTTTTCCCAAGATAAATTGAAAATGGATATTCTAGTATAATTAAATTGAAGAAATATTTAATTGCTAGAAATTGAAATTTTATTTATGGATTTTTATGTAAATATTCAAGACTAAATAATAGAACATTTAATTGGTTGAAGGAATAAATTCCAACTTTAGTTTTGAAATATTAATACTCCAAATGGATATATATATATATATATATATATATATATATATATATATATATATAGAAAATGAAGTGGTTTTGGAACTTGAAAGTGGTATTTAAATTTTGGTTTAGACTTTAAATAAAGAAATATATTTGTAAAGCCATGGAAATTATTTTCTTTACAAAGTAACCTTAAAGTTAAATCATTTATTTCGTATACCGTTGAATATCCAAACCATTCAAGTTTTAGAAGTTATGGTTTTAAAATATATGAATTTCGAAATATTATGCTTTGAAAGTATAAGTCAAATATTTGGTTTCCAGATATTATAAATTTTAAAGCAGTATGATTTTGGAAAAGAAATATATTTGGATAAAATGATATCATGTTGTTTTGGGTTTTAGGATGATATCGTATTCATAGTTTTGAAATGGAAATTTTATTTCTGGGTTAAAGTATAAACTATTTTAAATGACCGCGGTGTTACAATAACAATTAGTTGGCAAAGAGACCGGGATCGGATATGGACATACTCTCTGTCGATACCGAAAACCACTTTGACTAACCGTGTACGCGGTGGAGATTCCAGAATGAAGTAGGATGGTGGCGACGTTTTCTGTAAGGTAAATACGTGAACCCAACTCCCGTGAGTTGGCATAAGGTGGCTAAAACAGGAGCGATCGACGGGTTAATGAGGTCATTCCTCTGATCGGACACTCCTCTTCGATATTATACTTTGACTTTGGATTGATTCAGTGGCCACTTTTACTTTGATTTTGGGGAGTTTGTTCGAGGTGGGCGGTAGCTGCAGCTACGCGTTACCATCGGCCCGGAAGCGTAATTGGTATATCTACCCTGGCATTGCCTAGTTGTGCCGTGTCACCTACCCTAGCGCGCCTTATACGATTTTGTTTTGTACCATACCTATGGAGTGCCCTCTGACGACGCCCAGTACGGGGGAGATTACGGTACTGTATAGACTATGGGAATATATTCTGTGTTAAGGGCTATATGGGTAACCCCTTAACGCTATTTAAAAGTAAGTTTATTTTATGAATAGACACTACTATAGTAGCGCAATATACTACATAGTAAATAGTTTAACGGATCCTTAAGAGATGTAAATCCCGAACATCTTTTGAGTTATTGTACTCATATTTATTTCTGTTAATTTAACTCACATAAGATCTTTTAGTTCTGACTCGAGTGTTTTGTCTTTTTTCAATTCGCTCGGGTCAGTCCGAACGTTTCAGGATTTGAATTTTTAGCTCTGGAGGACGAAGACGAAGATTTGTATTACTATTATCTACTATTATTCCACTACACTCATATTTTTCCGTTGCATTGTTATTGGTATGTGTAACTCTGATATGTATTATATAAATGTTTGTAAACAGTTTTATAAACTGTGTATTTTATTATTATATTTTATCCTTCCGTTGTGAGATTCTATTTTGTTTATTTCTTCTCTGTTTCTCTTGTTTACCCCATAACAATCCGCCTTCCGTATGGTTTGAATCGGCATGTGTGTCGATTTGAAGCGTGCGAAAAGGCGGGACGTTACAGTTGGTACCAGAGCTTTGGTTTAGCGATAAACCTTGGCTTTGTGGGGTTTGACTCTTTATTAATAGGGTAGTAATACCCTATGGGAGTCACTGAGTGTATATACGAGAGAAGTATTTGTTAGTGTTATAAAAAGATTTTGATATTGTGTTAATCTGTTCCGTTTTGTATTTATAAATTCTGGTTGGTGCATGGGACGCTATGACATCAATAGGGGTTTCTAAACACTTAATAGGACAGACCGACATAATATTTGTTTTTAATATAGGTGAATTGAAATAACTTCGCCTATTATATTTTCTATATATAAAATATTTTATTAAGGTATTATACATATATATATATTGTTTGTTGCAATAGATTGGTTGTTAGGAATAAAATTTTAAATAATAGGTAAAATGAGATTGAAACTAAAATCAATGAAATTTGGAAATTTAGAACTTAAGTCCGGGATTTTGGAAATTTGCTTTCAAAGGATTTATGAATTATAATAATTTTGTTTATAGGTATTGTCTTATATAAATATTTAGTATAATTTGGAAGAATTGTTTTAAAGAAGATTTTGGAGAAAATAAGTTTCGTACTTTCCTCTCTGTCGCTGGAAAATAATTTCGGTGATGGCGGCCGCATCATCGACTTTCATTTTCGAGTTTCGAAGGGAAAAGCCACTATAGTAAATTCTACTGCAGATTTATTTTGAAATATCTAAATTTTAATTGTTTAAATGTAATTAGAGGTATATAAGTTATAAGAATATACTTATCTATTGAAATTTAACCCGGTATTTAATTCTTAATTTCCATTAATTAATTGTTTCAATTATGGTAGTGAAACAGAAAAAAAAATTAATAACTGAAACCCTAAATAAAATAAGAGACTAAAATACTAAGCTATAAAGGAAGTTAAATTTTTAACTTATAAGGGAAAATTTAAGATTTATTGAACATTAAATTAATTAAAAGAAGAGATAAAACTTGTACAAATTCATTTGCATTTTCTTTAACATAAATAACTTACCAAATATGAAAAGTTGAAATGTTAAATAAGAGATTGGAATAGAATATTATACAAGTAGAAATTTTGGAAATAATAAAGTATTAAATGAATTTCTGTTATAAATGAGAATTTAATGTTATAAACTTAAGTTATAATTGAAATTTTACTAAAATTAAAGGTAAGTATTATAAATAGGTGATTTTAAACTTAAGTAAAAAAAACGAAACTCTTTAATAAATAAGGATTGATGTGTATGGTTATAAAATTTAGTATGATTTAAATGCTACTAGTTGAATAAAATGGAAAGTAGGTAATATAAATAAATGACTGTAAACCTTAGGTAATAAATTAATAAAATCCTTTACTTATAAGAATGAATGTTATAAGGTTAAGAATTTAGTGTAATTAAAAAGGGTTACTGTAATTAAATATAATAGAATGTAAGCATTTAATGAATGATTGAAATTGAGAAGTGCATTAAATGTAATACAAATAACAGAAACTTACATAACCTGAATAGATATAAATGGATAATTGTAAGTAATAAATAGAAATAAGGAAACAACCATTTAATGAGAAATAAAATTTGAAGTTTGGTAGAAATAAATGTAAATTATAAAAAGAAAAATTTATGTGGTATGAATAAAAGAAAGGAAATCAAACAACTAGAGTATGTAAAGAATTTAATAAGGTAATTTGATTTGTTGGTTTGAATTGTTATTGTTTGATCTATGGTTGGTTGGGTAAGGAAATTTGAAGTTGTTGGATGAATAAATAATCTATTTTTGTCCCATCTAAGACTGTTGAGTAAATGATGCACTGGATAGTTATTTTTCACTCCGTACCATTTCAAGTTTTTAACCCGAATAACTATTTGTTTGTTTGATTTAATGATTGTTGTTTGTAGTGTGTGCTGTTTGTTAAATTGATGGTTGTTGTATTGATTGTTGTTAGTGTTTGAAACCATGAAAATATTTCACTTTATATAAATAGTTAACCCTTTGGATTTTATAAGTGAAATGCAGGTTATGGAAGCAATTGCTACTGCTTTTGGTTCCATAATAATAAGCGTAATATTGCCCGACAAATAGGTACGTTTTCGGATTACGTTTTGTAGCGTTATTTTGTATATTTTTTCGGTGTTGGGATATATTATTTTGAAGATTATATATGATATTTTGTTATATTTAATATTATATCTTCTTCCGAACCTCTCCGTACAAAGAAGACTCCGCCAAAATTTTCCGAAAATTTTGGACTTAGAATTATGTTGAAAATGTTTTCCAACTTTAATTATTTAAAGTATAAAAGGATATAATGATTATAAAATGGGTATATTTAATTTAAGGAAATTAATTTAGTAAATTATTGTTTATAAGTTAATATTTGAAATAAGATGTACTGTTTTATTCTTCCTTCTCCCTTCTTTTTCCTTTTCGAGGACGAAAAGTTTTGAGTGGGGGAGAGTGTAACGACCCGTTAAATTTGATGATATTAAATGAGTTAATTTAATATGACTTCTAATCTAATTTAAAATGAAATAAAAGTCTTAAGACTTTATTTGAGTAAATGTAGGAATTAGATATAGTAACTGTAATTTAAGGTTAACAATTTAAATGTTTATATGGCAATAGATTGAAATAACATAAATTGGCGTTTGTGGTTATAAGTTATAATTTGTTGATTAAATTGGTTTGTGAAATTAATACTGGAAGATATAAATCGGAAATAGTATTAATGAAATAATAACTGAATTGAATTGCAACTATATAAATGAAAGTAAATTATATTTTGTGGATGTCAACATTGAATAAATTTATTTAAATAAAAAGATTTAAATGCATGTTTGGATAGAATATATAATTGATGGATTAAGAAGTGGTAAGTAATTAGAATTTAATTCTATAAAAATTTGGAACTGAATGTATGTAAATAATTTTATAGGAATAAGTTAATTAACAATTTATTTGTGCATACCTGATTTAATTGAAATAACAGAAAAGACTAGAACTTGTTTTGCCTAGGTATTAATATATTGTTAAACTATAACTAAATAACAAGTTTGGAAGTAAATAGGATATAAGATGACAAAGGCAACTAGTAAATTAATAAATGAATTCATAATAATAAGTAGTAATTAATGCATGAATATATTTGGCATTTGGGATAATTACAAAATTTTACCTATTCATCTAATTTATTTAATTGAATCCAAATCTATGGCAACATTGTTGTTATTGATGTTGTAAGTGAAATTGAATATAAAAGGGTAACTTTTTTTTTTAGTTAACCATTTATTGAATATACTAAGCTAAGAATGGAAATCGATTGAAATAAATCTAAATTTATTATTTTTGGTGTGTTAATGTGTTCTAGTAAATAAAGGGGAATTATAGGAAATAAAACATGCACTAATGAAATGTAGTATAATTCAAATGTTATTTATACCCATAAAATGTCCATTTACTGAATAGAAAGATTTTTAAATCAATAAACGAATTTATTGAGGTTCTAATTCATAATTTATAACATTTAATGTAGACTTAATTTCAATCAATTGATTTAAATTGTGCAGTTAGCGTACATTTTGTTGTAATTGAAGAGGGTTAATTTTATAAGACGAAATTTATGTTAATTCTTTTATAATAGGACCTTTGGTTGATCTTAAGTATAGAAAGCAGGATTTATAAATTTAATTAGAGTATCAAATTCAACAATTGCATTTATTGCGTAATAAAATGGAATTTAACGGTTAAATATTACGTTATTGAAATTAAAATGGACTTTGAGGAAAATGATGTGAAATCATGAACCAATGTTAGTGACATCTTTATTTTGGATAAAAGTTGAGAATATAAAAGCTAAAAAAAAAAAATCTAATAAATGGGTTTTTGAGAATTTAATTTATAATTTCTAAATATAAGGAAGTGGAGAAATTTAACACTGAAATTTATAGACTTATCAACTTTTAATTCACATCTAAACTTGTTAAATCATTTAAATTGATTATGAAATATATAAGCGATAAAATTTGGCCAATTTTAGAATTTAGATATAAAATTGGATTTTTATAATTTATTTAATTATTATAAAAAAATAGCCATTTTGGCCACGGACTCGGATTTCGACGAAACCAGTTTCATCGGATCCGTATCGGTGAATTATTGTAGGGTTTCAAGTTTCGTATCGATCGGACTTGTCGTTTGATCGTACGAACGCGAAATGCCTTGAAATCGATTTAATTAAAATCAATTTGAAATCAATTTGGAAATTTTGTTTTCAGCATAACTTCTTCATACGATCGAATTTTGACGTGAAACTTTTTCCATCGCGTTCAGAATATTTTAAAACACCTATTTGGATATATGGGTTTACCCAATTTCGTTCCGGGGTTAGAACGGGCTTTTTTGGGCCAACAACCGTTTAGAACGTTTATAAATTCGTGCCCACCTATTCTATTGCAGTTTGTCTATAAATAGACTGGGATAAACCCTAGCCTCCATTCTATTCTCATTTGTTGTACGTTCGTTTCTTCAATTCTTTCTCTTCCTCAATCAAATTTCAGATCTAATTTCAAACCTAATCAAAAGCTAAAAATTTAAAGTCTCCAGAAAAATTCATAAAAAATATATGTTATAAATTTCATCGATACGAATCTGATGGAACTGTCCATTTTTCGATTTGAGTTTCTGTGTGTTCAGATCGGGGCCAATTAGTTTCGGCCGTTCATCACGTCGTCACAAAGTTCGTCGGATCGGAAATTTGTTTCTAGGTTTTGTAGAGAGTCTAACGGGGATTCCATCGGGACAGGTTGCAAGTCGTTTCAACGGTCGGATCGTCGTATAAATTTGATTAGGTTTCGGCCTTAGGTGGCGGCGGCTGGCAATTGGAGGACGCGCGACAACAGGGTGGACGCGGCCTGGGGTGCCGAGCGCGGTGGTGGCCGCGTCATGGCCAGCGGCGGCGTGTAGGCGTTAGAAACGATGGTCAACGGTCAGAAAAAGGTGCGTGCGTGTTCGTCCAGTATACGCGTGGGTTGCGTTTTCTCTGAAGTATGGGAGAGAACGTGTGCGTACAGGAAGAAATGGATGACGTGGACTTGGTACACTTTTGTTCTATTTTTCTTTTAGTTTTGTAAATGTTTTCAATCACAATAATCGTTATAACTTCTGCATACGGTGTCCGATTCATGCGAGATATTTTTTGTTAGGATCGTAATAAAATTCCAGACCTGTTGACGCTGGTTTGGACAGATTTGGAGACCGTCGAATTTTTGGGTTTAAATTTAATTTAAATTCGATTTAACTTCCAAAGGTGAGTGTTTTAACCCACTCACAACTTCTAAAAGTTTTTATGTTTGTTAAATTTATTTTAGATATGAGTAGAAATTTATTTATAACTGTTAGGCATGTTTTGTTCATCATATTTGCTAAATCGCGTTATTTAATTTAACTGTTAATTTATTTTATTTATTGCATATTAAGTGACAGTTAGAATTTATTTATCTGCATAGGAACTGCTATTAAACAGTTATAAAATTTATTACTAATTATAAACTGTTAGTTTAATAGTTGATTAAATTTATTTTTGAATATAATCGCCAGTTATTACCTGATATATATTATCAGATATATATTGATATTGAATTATTATTGGATGATGATTGTGATTTGGATGATGGATGATGTTAATGAATGGATGTTTTATTTTATATCATTAAACTGCAAGTTATCATGCATTTTTTGTTTCATTCGGGATTGTGGTTTGAAATGATATACAACCGCAAATTTTTATTTTTAAATTGCGGATTGAAATGATAAATATCCGTATCACTGACCATAGGATAGAAAATTATATACAGGCACCGTGGTCTATATATAAATTATTTTAAAGTAATTTCTATGGTTTGGATGGGATACGGTTTATAAAAAATTTTAATTTTTGATATTTTATAAATATTATTATTCTATATATATACATATGAAGTTAAAAAATTTGAATTAAGCTGTGCATAAATCTGTTGAATAAAAATGGAAAAATTGAGAAAATGGAATTTGAAATTTATATTATATGTTTAAGTTTGGAAATTTTAAGGTATGATATTTATAACTGAATTTTTTCCAAGATAAATTGAAAATGGATATTCTAGTATAATTAAATTGAAGAAATATTTAATTACTAGAAATTGAAGTTTTATTTATGGATTTGTATGTAAATATTCAAGACTAAATAATAGAACATTTAATTGGTTGAAGGAATAAATTCCAACTTTAGTTTTGAAATATTAATACTCCAAATGGATATATATATATAGAAATTGAAGTGGTTTTGGAACTTGAAAGTGGTATTTAATTTTGGTTTAGACTATAAATAAAGAAATATATTTGTAAAGCCATGGAAATTATTTTCTTTACAAAGTAACCTTAAAGTTAAATCATTTATTTCGTATACCGTTGAATATCCAAACCATTCAAGTTTTAGAAGTTATGGTTTTAAAATATATGAATTTCGAAATATTATGCTTTGAAAGTATAAGTCAAATATTTGGTTTCCAGATATTATAAATTTTAAAGCAGTATGACTTTGGAAAAGAAATATATTTGGATAAAATGATATCATATTGTTTTGGGTTTTAGGATGATATCGTATTCATAGTTTTGAAATGGAAATTTTATTTCTGGGTTAAAGTATAAACTATTTTAAATGACCGCAGTGTTATAATAACGATTGGTTGGCAAAGAGACCGGGATCGGATATGGACATACTCTCTGTCGGTACCGAAAACCACTTTGACTAACCGTGTACGCGGTGGAGATTCCAGAATGAAGTAGGATGGTGGCGACATTTCCTGTAAGGTAAATACGTGGACCCAACTCCCGTGAGTTGGCATAAGGTGGCTGAAACAGGAGCGATCGACGGGTTAATGAGGTCATTCCTCTGATCGGACACTCCTCTTCGATATTATACTTTGACTTTGGATTGATTCAGTGGCCACTTTTACTTTGATTTTGGGGAAGTTTGTTCGAGGTGGGCGGTAGCTGCGGCTACGCGTTACCATCGGCCCGGAAGCGTAATTGGTATATCTACCCTGGCATTGCCTAGTTGTGCCATGTCACCTACCCTAGCGCGCCTTATACGATTTTGTTTTGTACCATACCTATGGAGTGCCCTCTGACGACGCCCAGTACGGGGGAGATTACGGTACTGTATAGACTATGGGAATATATTCTGTGTTAAGGGCTATATGGGTAACCCCTTAACGCTATTTAAAAGTAAGTTTATTTTATGAATAGACACTACTATAGTAGCGCAATATACTACATAGTAAATAGTTTAACGGATCCTTAAGAGATGTAAATCCCGAACATCTTTTGAGTTATTGTACTCATATTTATTTCTGTTAATTTAACTCACATAAGATCTTTTAGTTCTGACTCGAGTGTTTTGTCTTTTTTCAATTCGCTCGGGTCAGTCCGAACGTTTCAGGATTTGAAGTTTTAGCTCTGGAGGACGAAGACGAAGATTTGTATTACTATTATCTACTATTATTCCACTACACTCATATTTTTCCGCTGCATTGTTATTGGTATGTGTAACTCTGATATGTATTATATAAATGTTTGTAAACAGTTTTATAAACTGTGTATTTTATTATTATATTTTATCCTTCCGCTGTGAGATTCTATTTTGTTTATTTCTTCTCTGTTTCTCTTGTTTACCCCATAACAATCCGCCTTCCGTATGGTTTGAATCGGCATGTGTGTCGATTTGAAGCGTGCGAAAAGGCGGGACGTTACAGCTTAATAATGAAATTTGATTTAATATGGAACCTTAAGTCTAACTTAGGAATTTTAATAAAGGTTATTTCCTGAAATGAGTATGTTCGTATAATAAATAATGTATCTTTGAATAGATAGAATAAAATATATTTGAATGGGATATTTTGTAATAAAGTTTATTTAACTTGGAATCATAGCTTAATTGATGTCTAAATGTGTAGAGAAATTTGATTGTTATATTGGCTATGATAAATATTTTATTTATGTAATAGGTATGTCTTGAAAAAATGAATAATTATGGCTTAAATAGAAAATTGTATTTTTTTAATACCATTAAAATTAGATAATTGAGAATTTGGTTTTCAAATGGAATTTTTAAGTGTAACTTATTGAAGGAATATTTTATTTATGAAATGAGTATTTTAAATAAAGTGTTAGGTTATTTGTTAAATTAAGAGTTAAGTAAAATAGTGAACTTTTGACTTAATAAATGAAGAATGGTTTGATTTGGATATTCCATTCATAAAAGTTTGTTTTAATAAATCATAAGTAAAGGATATCTAAATGAATATTTCTGAAATTGAACTAATTGAAATACTAATATATCTACCGTAGTACTTTAAAAGATCTGCTGTTTTTGAAAATACAATGTTTTGGAAATTTTATAATTGAATAAATGAACTTAGAAATGTTACAACTTTGAAATGAATATTATTTGACCTTGAATTTAAATGGTTTAAATGAGGATTATTTTAAAAGTGTTATGATTTTAGTAGTATGATTTCCAAATGATAATATCTCTGAAGTATTATGATTTCAAAGCATTGTGGTTTCAAATTTATTATCTTATTTTGTTTTTCGAACTATCTTTTAGTTGTCCTTATTTTCCTTATCTTGCTACAGAATGGGGAGGCTATTGCTTATACCAGTCTGTTTAGAAATCTTTCTATAATCTTTGAAAATCTTTGGTACTCATCTGGATCTGAGCACTACTTACCATCCACAGAACGACGGTCAAACGGAAAAGGGTGAATCAGTTTCTAAAGGATCTTTTCGTGCTTGTGTTCTTGATTTGATCATCTCCGCCTTGTCAAACTCACCTATAACGACAGCTGTCAGGTATAATTTCAATCTTCTTGTCATCTTATCTTAATCCTATTTCACTCTATCTTTTTCTATGCTTTCTTGTACCTCATTCCTTTTCGGGGACGAAAAGTTTTGAGTGGGGGAGAGCGTAACAACCCTGAATTTTGTGATTTATTTTAATTATTTATTTTGATTATTTTATTTGAAATTTTGATTTAAATTTTTATTTTATTTATTAAAATGAATAAGTTATGTTATTTTAAATATAAATGTTGATTTTATGTGAATTATAGTTTCAAACTTGTATAAATTGAATATTTTACTGAAAAGTGGATTTCTGGTCAAATTAGTCAAACTTTGATTTTTAAATTTCAAATTTAAATATTTAAATTCTTAAATTTTATCTTTTATTATGAAAATAGATTTAATAACATGAATACTGCTTTTCGTTTCGTTGGAAACGGATTTAAACTGTGAAAGTTATGTATATTTCAATATTGAGTACAATTTGAGTTATTTAGCAATTTTGGTTATTTTAAATTATAAAAAATTTATTTTCCTTGTCATATTTTATTTTAATATGTGTTACTATGTTATTGTAGGTATATATTTTTTCTTATAATATTTTCAAAATGAAGTAAATAAATTTTCAAAGCCATTGGTAAATTTCTTGTAATTTATATGTCCTGTTTGCTATTTTTAAACAATTTCTTTTTTCCTTTTTCTATTTTTATCCAATTTAATTATTTATTTTATTTTGAAAATGATAAATAAATTATTTTATTTCAAATTTTCACTTCATACTATTTTAAAAAAAATGAAGTGGATATTTTTCCAAGACTAGTAGTGACTTATTTGTAATTTCTGGACACTGTTTTGTATTTTTAAGTAATTTCTTTCATTCTTTTTATGTTTTCTTTAAAATTAATTATTTATTTTCTTATATACTTGGTTTCGATTTGTAAAGTATATTTCTGAGTTATTTTGTTTTTATAAAATCAAAGAGAAAGGGAAATACCAAAGGTTTTAAAAAAAGTGCAAAACTTAAGTCCTTTCACCTTCAAAACTTTTCAAATGCCATAACCTTCACTTTAATTCATTTTGCTGTCTACTTCTTCAGTTTTGGCTGTGTATTGTATTACTTTTCATGTGAAAAACAACTCAGCACTTCTCATTCTCATGGCTTCTTCAGACTTCCTTGGTAATGGCCTCCTCATTTTGCACTTTTTCTTCCATTTTTTTCATACTTTTGTCTTGTTTCTCTCTTCTATTTGCATGGCCTCCTCACCATAGCCACGACCACATGCCATACCACTCCTCCTTGGCATCATCACCACCCACCACTTCAGGTTAGACCATGGCCGAACCCTCCTTGAAGCCAAACTTCACCAAAAATGCAAACAATGTCCAAAACAATGCATAGCCGAGCACCTATTTGATCACCACTCCATTTTCCGCCACCACCACCTCCTTGAGCCGCCACCACCACCTTGCTACCACCACTACTCACCACCTAAACTCTATCCAGACCTGTACCTGATGATGGCCGACCCATTTGACCCATAGACCGAGCCAAAAGTTGAACCAAACTCCACTATGTTGCCTAGTCTCTTGATATTCTTATGTTGTAACTTCCTCCACATGTTCTAGCCTTTATGCCATGCATTCCTATGATCAAACCGGAGCCAAATTCATGTCAAACCTGACCTAAATAAACCCCTAGGCCGTGCAAAGCATTGTAGAAAACAAGGCAAAATATTTGACATTCAAATCTCTTTTCATTTCAAAGTTATTTCAAATTGAATGTCGTATTGAATAGTAATTTTATTTTGTTTTGTTTTGGGTTGTAACATAAGTTCTAAGCTTAGATCTCTTCCCACTTGAGCCTATTTTTGTGTCATCGTGCTTTCTGGAATCCGTTGGGTCATTTGGATTGCAATCTCCAGCCATAAAGGTAAGTAAAACTCACACGACGTTTATATTTTTGCAGTTATGAAACAACAACAATTGAATGTGTAGAAAATCATATGATGTATAACTGCCTGTGATTAATTATATATGATGTTAAACCTGTTAAACTTCATGTCATATCATCTGTTATTATATATATGTTGTTACTGTTCATTTATATCTGTTTATCACACTACAAGTTCCCTGTGGATTAGAAATCACTATGGGTTGAAATGATACATACCCGAACGGACCTTAGAAAGGGGAAAAATCATTATGGGCTGAAATGATAGGCCTGAACGGTTTTTATTTAATTTATTTAAACTTGGGATTGCAAGTTTGAAATGATAAAACCCGAAAATTTTTTAAACTGCGGATTGAAATGATACATATCCGTATCACTTGACCTAGGTTAGAAAACTATATACAGACCCGTGGTTATTTTACAAAGTGTTTTGGATATTTTTAAGTATTTTAAAAATATAAATTTATGAAATCTAATTTAAATATACTTTTAAATGTTTTAAAATAAATAAATCATGATTTTTCTATGAGTTAAAAATGTAATTAATGAATGGTTAAATTGAATTATTGAAATATAACTTAAGTTTGGAAACTTGGAATTTTGGTAAAAAAAAAAGTGAATTTAAGTTATATAAATAAAATGGAAATTTAAATTTTTATTTGGAAAATGGTAAATATGATAAATTGATTTAAATTTGAATTTAAGTGATTTATTAAAGTATTATTGATTTTTCTATGAATTTAAGTGGTTAAATAAATGAATGCTAAAGTGAAATTTTAAAATATAACTTGACTTGGAAATGTGAATTTGAGTTTTAATTCAAGATTTAAATTAATTAAATAAATTGGAAATTTAGTTAAATTTGTGAAATGGTAATTTAAATCTGAAGTGTTAAGTTTATTTGTTGAAAAGTAAGGAAAGGAAATTATACACTTGAACTAATAAGTGGAATTATTAAAATTTGGATTTATTATAAGAAATTGGTTTTATAAAAATCAATATGTTTAATGATATGTTAGTGAACATTTTTAATGTTAAATTATGATTTTTAAAATGTTTAAAGGATTTAAAATGAAGTTTATTATTGGCTGAAAATACACTAAAACCTGGAATTAACTTTTAATAGCATTCAGAAATGTTATAGTTTCTGAATTGAACTAAAATTGTGTAAAAAGAGCTATTACAGCATTTCTGAAATGCAGTATTTAATTCATTTTGCTGTCCACTTCTTAAGTTTTGGCCGTGTATTATATTACTTTTCACATGAAAAACAACTCAGCACTTCTCATTCTCATGGCTTCTTCAGACTTCCTTGGTAATGGCCTCCTCTTTTTGCACTTTTTCTTCCATTTTTTTCATACTTTTGTCTTGTTTCTCTCTTCTGTTTGCATGGGCTCCTCACCATAGCCACGGCCACCATCCCATACCACTCCTCCTCTCATCACCACCCACCACTTCATGTTAGACCATGGCCGAACCCTCCTTGAAGCCAAACTTCACCAAAAATGCAAACAATGTCCAAAACAATGCATAGCCGAGCACCTAGTTGATCACCACTCCATTTTCCATCACCACCACCTTGCTACCACCACTACTCACCACCTAAACC
This sequence comes from Allium cepa, assembly GCA_030765085.1. Classification (NCBI taxonomy): domain Eukaryota; kingdom Viridiplantae; phylum Streptophyta; class Magnoliopsida; order Asparagales; family Amaryllidaceae; genus Allium; species Allium cepa. The sequence goes on along the minus strand of CM060937.1, from coordinate 756,060,104 downwards.
TCTGTCTAGACCTGTACCTGATGATGGCCGAGCCATTTGACCCATGGACCGAGCCAAAAGTTGAACCAAATTCCACTATGTTGCCTAGTCTCTTGATATTCTTATGTTGTAACTTCCTCCACATGTTCTAGCCTTTATACCATGCATTCCTATGATCAAACCCGAGCCAAAGTCATGTCAAACCTGACCGAAATAAGCCCCTAGGCCGTGGAAAGCATTATAGAAAACAAGGCAAAAGATTTGACATTCAAATCTCTTTTCATTTCAAAGTTATTTCAAATTGAATGTTGCATTGAATTGTAATTTTATTTTGTTTTGTTTTAGGTTGTAACACAAATTCTAAGCTTGGATCTCTTCCCACTTGAGCCTATTTTTGTGTCATTGTGCCTTCTGGTATCCGTTGTGTCATTTGGATTGCAATCTCCAGCCATAAAGGTGAGTAAAACTCACACGACGTTTATACTTATGCAGTTGTGAAACAACAACAATTGAATGTGTAGAAAATCATATGATGTATAACTGCCTGTGATTAATTATATATGATGTTAAACCTGTTAAATTTCATGTCATATCATCTGTTATTATATGTATGTTGTTACTGTTCATTAATATCTGTTTATCACACTGCAAGTTCCCTGTGGATTAGAAATCACTATGGGTTGAAATGATACATACCCGAACGGACCTTAGAATAGGAAAAAATCGTTATGGGCTGAAATGATAGGCCTGAACGGTTTTTATTTAATTTATTTAAACTTGAGATTGCGGGTTTGAAATGATAAAACTCGAATTTTTCTTTTTAAACTGCGGATTGAAATGATACATATCTGTATCACTTGACCTAGGTCAGAAAACTATATACAGACCCGTGGTTATTTTACAAAGTGTTTTGGATATTTTTAAGTATTTTAAAAATATAAAATTATAAAATTTAATTTAAATAGATTTTTAAATGTTCTAAAATAAATAAATCATGATTTTTCTATGAGTTAAAAATGTAATTAATGAATGGTTAAATTGGATTATTGAAATATAACTTAAGTTTGGAAATTTGGAATTTTGGTATAAAAAAAAGTGATATTTAAGTTATATAAATAAAATGGAAATTTAAATTTTTATTTGGAAAATGGTAAATATGATAAATTGATTTAAATTTGAATTTAAGTGATTTATTAAAGTATTATTGATTTTTCTATGAATTTAAGTGGTTAAATAAATGAATGCTTAAAAGTGAAGTTTTAAAATATAACTTGACTTGAAAATGTGAAATTTGAGTTTTAATTCAAGATTTAAATGAATTAAATAAATTGGAAATTTAGTTAAATTTGTGAAATGGTAATTTAAATCTGAAGTGTTAAGTTTATTTCTTGAAAACTGAAGAAAGGAAATTATACACTTGAACTAATAAGTGGAATTATTAAAATTTGGATTTATTTATAAGAAATTGGTTTTATAAAAATCAATATGTTTAATGATATGTTAATGACCATTTTTAATGTTAAATTATGATTTTTAAAATGTTTCAAGGATTTAAAATGAAGTTTATTATTGGCTGGAAATACACTAAAACCTGGAATTAACTTTTAATAGCATTCAGAAATGCTGTAGTTTCTGAATTGAACTCAAGTTGTGTAAAAAGAGCTATTACGACATTTCTGAAATGCTGTACTTGCTGTAATTGAACTTATAGGCTAATATTGGACTCAGGTCCATTATAGCATTCTCTGGAAATGCTATAGTGGTCTGTAGTCTTTGCTGAAATCATTTTAAAACCTTGTTTTGAAACCTGAGCTATTACAACATTTCTGGAAAATGCTGCCTTTGCTATTTTAAACTAAAATTTAACTAAAACTGAGCTTTAACAGCAGTTTTTAAGTACTGTCTTTGCTGAATTAAAATGTTTTCAAGTATAACTTATAGCAGCGTTTTCTAAATGCCGCGAAAGGCTGAAATTTTAATAAATATGATTTTTGACTTAATAAATGAGCTCAGAATGACTTGAAACTTTGAAATTTGAATACTTGAACTGAAAGAATAATAAATCCACTTTTAAAATGATTTAAATGAATAAATTAAATTGAAAGTGAATCGTTTTAAAAGGGGGTTCGAATTTTAATAAATGAATGTTATCTTTGGTTTTAAAAGATACTTAAATTGGATATTTGGATTTGAATTAATGATTTCAAAAGGTAGTTCGAAAGATTGATATTTTTGATATTGAAATGATTTGGAAATGATATAATTTTATTTGATAAAGATTTGAATTTGAAATGATGTTCTATTTGAAGTAAAATATTATTTTAAAAAGTTATAACCACGGGTTATAATAACGATTGGGTGGCAAAGAGACCGAAATCGAATATCTGGCATACTCTCTGTCGATACTGAAAACTACTTTGACAATTGTGTATGCGGTGGAGATTCCAGAACGAAGTAGGTGGTTGGCGAACGCTACTGGAATGAAGTAAGAGAACGCTGATGGATGGCCTAATTATGACTAAAACAGGAGCTATACCGGGCTACACAAAGGGTCGCACCCTTTTATCGAGCATGCTTCTTCGGAAACCAGTTTATTACTTTTGTGATTCGATTTCGTGGCGCCACTTTGATTCGGGGTATGTCTCGAGGTGGGCGAAAGTTGCTGGCTTGCCGTCACCACCGGTCCGGGAGTGCAAACGGTGTATCCATCCTGGCATTGCCTCACGTGCCGTGTCATATGTTCCTTATATCGAGGCCACTACGATTTTGGTTTAAAGATCCGACCGCGTTAAGTTTCACCATCCCCTTAACGCTATTTTCAATATGATTATACTTTACTAATTAGACACTACTGTATATAGATTATATTACTATATATTAAATAGTTTAACGGATCCTTAGAGGATGGGCAGTCCCAAGCGTCTTCTAAGTTATTTGTACTTTTACTACAGTTCACTTGAGTTGGTTTACATTGTATAAGTATGTATGTACTGACTCGAATGTTTGTATTTTTATTTACACTCGGGTCAGCCTGAGTATTCATAGATTTGGATTCCATTTTCTGGAGATTGGAATCGCTGGAGATTATCTGCTTATGTAGTCTTATCTATTTTAGTTCGGTTGTTCTATTCAGCTTGTACTTGGTTATAATATTGGAACTTCTGTTGTACTTTATTTCTTCTGTTGTATCTTGTTTAACTCTGATATATTTATATAGTAGCTTCATGAATTACTATCTCTTTTACTTCCGCTGCATTATTAAATACTCTGTGATCTGTGATTATTATTTACTGTATATTCTGAGATTTGTCAAATTTTTATTTACAACGCAGTATTTTGAGCATTTCAATTCCGGCATGTGTGTCTACCTATACACTTATAATGGATGTGAATGGTTGAAAATATCGGGTTGTTACACGTCATATCTCAATCTCACTTCATTCCCAGAACATATAAACTCAATTTCACAACCAGCAACATCACATGCAACGTATAATTTCATACATATCACAAATAATTAAAAACACAATGCAAATATCAATATTTACATAAACTTTCATCAACTAAAACCAATATTTCATCAACCAATACAACCATATCTGCATAAATACTCATGTTCATCAAATCCACAATTATCACAGTATACAACCATCAATAAAGTATCAACTTCATCATCACATGTCAATAATTATACAACAAAACAAGCAAAAGCAGTAAAAAAAAATCTGTAACTACTCATCATCTTCATCTCCCGACCCATCCTCATCAGTTGTGCAGTTAAAGCGCTCGGTAGATTCAAAGCGGTGGAGGTGCAAAAAGTCATAGCGGGGATACAGCGAGGATATAGCGGATAGCCTAAAATAGCATACAAAACTTGTGCTTAATGTTTTTACAAATACATAAATGGTAATTAAATGAAAAATTATCATTCAAATTGAATTATAATTAGTACATAAATAATTTTAAATAAAAACATGTGCGAATACACCTTAAATAAACGTAAAACTATTACATAACATAATTAAATCTAGTAGAATATTAGAGTATGTTCATTTCTGAAAATATATTAAAAATTAAATCAAATAAATTAGTTTCATAATTTTTATAATGTATAAATGCAATTTTTCATTTCATTTTATTAAAGAAGATATACCGGAAATAGTGGAATATAGCGGGAATAACGGGATATAGCGGAAATAGTGGGGCTTAAAGCGGAAAGGATATATTTTGGGGCTATATGGAAAAATCATAGCGGCACAAATCCGCTATGAGATATAGCGGGGTTACAACGGAGTAATAGCGGGCATTAACTACACAGCTCATCAGCCATCCTCCCGTGCTCCGCTACAAATGTCGCAATCCACTCATCTAGCAGCTGCGCTAGAACACTGTCCTTCCGCCAGTCGTTGAATTCTGTCATCTGCTGCTTCAGCTGAGCAATCTCCTCCTCGGCCTGGGATCTCCTATAAGCCCTTTGGATCATCATCGCCCATAAATTGTTTGATCGAAAGTTATAATTTATGCTTCAGGATTAAATATAATTATATATTAGTTAATGAAGTACTTTACCTTCTAATTTCCATAACCATAACGCCTATTTCGAGTAGGCGGGCTAATGAGTGCATCCCAAATACGGTCCTACTCCTCTAAAGTCAACTCACGGCCAGTGAACTGCACCACTCGAGCTTTCTCCGCTTCGTTTCTCACCTACGATGACGGAATAGTTTGTAATAATAAATAATAAAGAACTTACCAAATGTGAAGTAAAAAAAATTAAACAAATTTACCATCACAGATCTAGATTTATCATCCGTAAATTCATATGAAATATTTCCTTCCTCATCCATGCGCTCGACGGCATGTGTGTTAGTGAAGATCTTAGCCAGTGTAGGCTCACGATTAAATTTTTTGAAACCGAAGTTATATATACAAATGAATAATGTTACTGATATGACTAAATTATCTTACAACTATTTGTAAATGCATTTTATAACTTTACCAATTCCCTACGATGCTGTAGGAAGGACTTTGACTCGCCGCGGTGCAAAGCAAGATTTTTAGCCCTGTTTGCACGGTTCCACGCCATAATTCCTATAAATTTAAATGCATAATTAATTAAACTAATGCACATAATATACGAATTTTAAATAAAATGTAATAACGAAATGGATTGATATAAATTACCGTCGACTACGGAGTATTCCATAGCTCAGAAATTGAGCTCAGACATCAGCTCCCATCCAAGATAGCTTCTTTCCCACTTTCATAGCTTTTGATATGGCGTCTCTATAATTTTTACGCATTCCTTGGTTCCAGTGATTTACAAAAACATCCATATCCTGCGGCGAATATGGCATTCTAAATATGATAGGGAATGTCGTCCTAGTGAGCCCAGCATATCGACATCCAACTCATGAATGCCTTTCTGGACACTTGCAAAATAATGTCCGACGCCTGCACCTCAAACCCCCTGAATAAAATAAGATGTATGAATTCAATAAATTTTAAATAGTAAACATGTAATACATTTGATACATTCCCCATGCTCTTTGGAACTACCTCTAAAACCAGACGTAAATCAAGCGTTGGGCCGCTGGCACCCACGCCAGCGGAAAGAGAAGGCTGAGATCTACTCAAGTCTCCTATGCATATTTGTTACAAACATATCATTTCATATAACGACAAAAATATCAGTCTCTATTACAAAACATGTATGATTAATCATCATCACATAGAACTTGCACTAAAACGTCATAAATGAAACAAAATTTCCTAAGTATATATACATAATTTAAAAAACATAATAAGATTTAACTCACAATATAATCATCATTATTGATAACAACAGAAACTCAGAATATAAATTATACAACAACTAATACAAAATTTCAAAATTATTAGTTTTCGTCGTCTTCTGATTCAGTCTCGTACTCTATATCGTTCTCTTATGTACTCTCAAATGCTTCTACTAAAATGTTTGATTCATCATTTAACAAACCCAAATCAATATCATCAGCTATTATCATTTCATCATTTGGCTCAAGATCCGTTAGATACGCTGCTTCTTCTATAATATTAATTCCATCATATGTAAATCTTGCCATTGTTTTAAAAACAACAGACCAATCTGCTTTATCTCCTTTTAAGGATGGATACGGAGCAAAATAAACTTCTAATGCTTGCTTGGCCAATACGATTATTTATTGTTATTATATTCATTTGTTAACTTAATGGAAAATCGATTTCAGTACCATATTTCTTGTTGTTATGTTCGTTTCTTAAGTTCAAAGAAAATCAATTTGAGTACAATATTTGTTCTTGTCATATTCATTTCTGAACTTTTTGGAAAATCGATTAGAGTACAATATTTGCTGTTGTCATACTTATTTCTTGAATTTTTTTACAAATTGATTTTAGTAGAATTATTTGCGTTATATTCGTTAGTTAGTTTTTTTACAAAATCGATTTAATTACAATATTTGTTGTTGTTATCTTCGTTTCTTAACTTTTTACCAAATCGATTTATGTATAATATTTCTTAACTTTTTGTTAACTAAATTAAATGCTTGATAACGTATTTTCAAACTCTTTTAATAATAAAATTTTAATTTACAGATTTTGTAAGCTAAAATTAGAAGTTAGCACTAATAATAACAAATTAAAATAAATTAACTTTATACTAAGCATCAACTGTTACAATTAATACACACTAATTAATTAAAGAATATTATTTATGTTTAACCGTACCTACTTAGGAGCATATTAATTAATAATTATACACTAATTTTCACGTGAACTTTAACAAACATTGTTTTCCACTGTAATAAACATTAGCGTAAATTTATCAATAAGCATATTAACCAATAATACTAACTTTCAAATTTTAAATCAATCCTAAATTTTAATTAAAAATAAACAATCAAACCACTTACTAACATCCCCAAATCAACTAATACACTATTATCATCAACTAATACACAATAATCATCAATTTTAAATCAATAATGAACAAATTTTCTAAATTAGAGTTTTAATTTTATCTCCAAATTAACTAATAATCTATACCATCATCTAATACCAATTAATCTAACCTATTCAAACTAAAAATACTAAGTTTTTTATAAATAGGGTTTAAAGTAATATACCTCAAAAATTGGGAATAAAGAGGAGGATGGAGTGCGTAGCGGGAAGGGGTCGTCGGCGTCTGCTAGAGGGGGCGGTGGGCGGAGGCGGCTGAAAGAAAATGGAGGCGAGTATTGAAATTTTCTCGGCTTCGCGGGTTATATTCAGTTTTGCGACGGCCAATTTTTTTAGCCGACGGAAACCCTCGTGAAAAACTGTCACCAAGTGAAGCCGTTCTAGTGGTGAACTAAAAACATCATTTGCAACTCCCAAAAGAAGTTGTAGTAGGTATTTTACAACGTTTTTTCAAACGCCATCTTAGCCACAGTTGTAATAAGGTCTATATCAAAAAACTGTCAAAATTGTTGTGGTAAAACGTTGCAATAAATTTATTACAATGTTCTAGAATGGTTGTAATTTGTTTGCATACACCCAAATACCTTTTTACAACTCTTAGTCTAGGTTGTAAAAGAATTTATTACAACTATTGGAAATAGTTGTAATATATTCAACTATAACATTAATTACAAGTTGCACTAAACTCTTCTACAACTCAAAGAAAATATTGTAACTTGGTAAATATACATCGAACACCTTTTATAATTGATTTTCATTGTTGTGGAAGTATTTATTACAACGATTACCTCAGTTGCGAAATATATTGCTACAACTATTCGTAAATCGTTGTAGAATATTATTTGACATGTATTCCGAACCGACGAGGTATATATTTTACAACTTTTTTTGAAAAGTTGTGAAATATGTACTACAACTTTTTAAAAATGTTGCATAGATATTTCTACCTACTCCAACCTACTAGCATACGCACATTATAGACACAACAATAATATAGTTTTAGTAATTCAACGATCAAATAATAAACAACACCTTTTCAAATTACTTCTACTCAAAATAAGTAAGCAGCCGTTCAAACACAAAATACATTACATGTTCCAACACAACTAGTTTTTCAGAAAAGATAACAAAAGTTGACCTATAACACAAACAAGCTGTAAAACATACTAACAACAAAACTGTCAAATCAACAACCACGAAACCCTTGTGCCAAACAACCATTATTCCTACTGCATGTTGAATAGTACAAGCATTAGAATTCTCCCTCCTCAAAGAAGCTTAGGTTCCAATGGGACATCGACCCAAACTTTTCAAGTTTTTGCCCCAAGTGGAATGTGGTGCACCAAAGCAGTTGGATCAATAGATGCAAGCATTCCTTTAGCAACAACTTTCTTCTGCTAATCGAGTAACTTACATTTTCTGGAAGCTGTAGAGCATGTATACCATTACTTGGGAAACCTGTACTACCATGTTGTGAATGCGACTGCAAAGGAAATGTAATTTATCAGTACAATATTTAATCTAAGAGTCATACAAGCTTTAGAGTTATACTTAATCTAAGAGTTATTGTTGAAAATAGACACTTTCATAACCTGAAGAGATATTGTTAAGTTTGTGACTGTTTTAACGTGAACTCTTAATGAAATGGTAAGCAATATGTTTTTACTAATTAACATTGGCTAAACTAGACAAAACAAATTTAATCGGAGGTTGTACTAGCTACGCCTTAAAGTTTACGTACAAAAGGTAAGGAAACGTAAGCGAAAATCTGATACTTACATAAGAGAACATGTTCTACCTAATTGATTCACATTAAAGGACTATAATATTGTTCAACATTAGTTTAGTTTTTTTTTCCAAAGTTTGTTCTTCTCCCTAATTCCCTCCTTGTTTAAAAAGTTTAAATTTAAGATCGCTTAATTAATTCAAATATACATGGACTTGAATGTAAAACAATATAAGTAACCTTAGAAGAACACGTAAATAATTGGAAAAAACCATTAGATAATGGTATTTAAATGTAAAATGACAGAGAATTTTTTTGGTAGAACAACGTAATAATTTATATATAATCATAGAAAATTTAAACTATATGAACTTGAATGAAAAATTAGTTTTCCATTTTTGTCGATAGGAATGTGGGACACACATTGAATTGTCATTTTTTAAGAATTTATTAGATCGATTAGTGAATATTTGCTAATTGTATTTCTTAAAATATATGAATGTAAAATAACAGAAGAAGAGAAATTTGAAAATAATTGAAAAAATTATTTAATATTTGTACTTAAATATAAAACGCTAAAAAAGAGAAGCGGTGGATACATTGTAGTAGTAGTAGTAACAATAATAATAACAATTATAATAATAATAAATTTAAGGGATTTGGAAATCAAAAACCTAGAGAGTGTGAAGGAGAGTTGAGGAAATCCATAAAATCAATAAGAGGGTATAAAGTTCTTTTGTTTTACTATTGTTTAATAGATATGACATATTATATATTTTGGTCAATTTGTTTCTCAGTTTTGTAACCTATTCATACATTTAAGTATTAGTTTCATAAATGTGAAACACATCTTACCATTTTTTACTATATGAAATAGTCTTAGTGTTTTGGTGAAATCAGGTATGCCTTCTATTGTTTTGTAAGAATTTGTAAATTCAGATTAGTTACCTTGGTGCTTTTGTAACTTTAGGTATGCAGCTCAGTATGGGATGTTCAAGCAAGAAGTCGGGTGGGGTTACTATGCTACTGTGCAGATGGATGGTTGTAAGTTTCTTTCTATGCACCTGCGTAAAGAATTGTTTGGATACACCGCTTGCTATGTTACAATAATTTCTCTCCTTGTACATATAAATATGATTTATTATTACTTTCTACATGTGAAATATTGAATGTCTAAACTATTATAGATTACAACTCATTCACGTGTAGAGCAGTGATTCATTTTATTTAACCGAACAAATAAATTGCTATTTTTTATACCTTTGTATATATTTGCCTAGTATGGTAATCATGCTTGTGAGGAATGGTTTGAAGATGTTTTGCTGATAGAATCTTCATTCCATTTTACACTTTCCACATTTTAAATAAATCATGCCTCCAACTAAGTCTTATGATTTTGATTGTTATTTTTTTGTCCTAATAATAAAATATATCTCACCATTTTCATAATAAAATGCCCTCATTTTAGCCACTATCACTGCAACGAGTTAATTAATCCATTGCAACTCGATATATTTTAGTTTATTGTAATCAATATTGTTAGTAACCATTACATTTGTTTTTGAACTCCTTAAATTTTTGAAAATTGTTGGAGATGGTTGTGCCTATTAAATTTTCTAGAATTGCTTGAATTAGAAGTTATACGGTGGAACAAAATTTGTTAAAGAGATAAGGAGATGATCAAAAAGTTTAACAACCTTCTTTTGATGGAACTCGCAAAACAACTTGAATATGAAAATCTAAAACTTTACATATAAGTGCTTAAGGTTATGGGATGATATCATATTACCAATGCTTACAACATATCTTAGAATTTTAAAATTAACATCCTAACAGTTTGATAACTTTCTTTTGATGGTGATTTTCTACTGAGCTCTTGCTTAGAATTCTTACTTAATAGCACCTGCTATTCGGGATAGAAAATTAATGAATTTATAAATAATAACAAAAATCTTATAGAAATTAATTTTTTTACAGAAATTAACTTAGTTTTATAAAAAATACTAAGTTAACTAGTTTTATAAAATTAACTAATTTTTATATAAGTTATATAAATTTTATAAGAATTAAACAGGTTATAAAAATAACCAAGTTTTTAAAATAATTAAGTATGTAACAATAACTAAGTAAAATTTAACTAAATTTTATAAAGGTTACCCAAGTTTTATAAATATTTGACTAAATTAACCAAGTTTGTAATATTTAACTAAGCTTTACAAAAATTAATCGAGTTCTATAACAATTAAATCGGTTTAATAAAAATTTAGCTAAATTATCTAAGTTTATAAAGAATTTATAAAGTATTATAAAGATTTTGCTCGGTTAAATTTCTAAATATTAATTAGGTTCTATAAAAATAAACCACGTTTTATAAAAGTTAAATAAGTTCATAAAAATTAACAGCATTAGTGTACAAATAATAATAGTCACTGCTAGAAAATGGTATATTTATTATTAAAACAAATAAAATATTGAAATAAAATACATAAGCGAGAAAGAGTTCTTCAACTTATTTTATTCAAAAATGTTTAGTTTGCAAAAAAATCCTTGCATAAAAAACCAAATTTATTGGAAACTGGTGTCATATTGATAAGTAATCATGTTCCACCAGTAACATCTCAAGAGCATAACAAATCAAGTTTTAGGCCATTTAGCATAGGGTCAGATAAGTCATGTGGAATCTGATGGCAACTTCCTTTTTGACAAGTGATATATAATGCTTCTAGGGTTAGACTACCTGTTGGAAGATAGACAAATATATGTTTGCCATCTCATTCTCCTTCAAAAATCAGTCATGCTTACATTATAATGTATTATTTTATAGTTGTATGTATTGTTTTGTATGTTTGTATGCAATATTACTTTTAGTCATAAGTATTTGTATGCTTCATACTTTGTTTATGAAATATTAAGGATATATATTTTGTTTTGACCTTTGAATCGATTTAATTGCACATGCTATGAAGTTTTAGTTGTGGTTTTTTGAATTGCTACAATATATATGGCGAAATAAACTTAGTAGAATAATGGTATGAAAATTAATCTATAGCGTTTTAAAAGGGCTGTAAAAAATAGACAAGCACGACTTTTACTTAATATAGCTTAAAAAACCAATAAATATGATATGTAGCATTTATAAAATGGTATGAAAAACATGCATTATTGTAGTTTCCACATCCTGCAGGGTTTTAAAAATGCTATAGTAAACAGAGAAACACTATAAAATGTAAATTATATCAATAATAAAGTTATAAACACTCAACGATGGCAGCAAAAGGCCATAATTGGTTGCTTTTTGTAGCGCTTTTTAATAATACTTGGTATACCAAACATATTATAACATGTCATTTTACAGTGTTTATAAAAAACCATAATAGCCTTCTATAGCGAATTTTAAAACGCTATAAAAGGGTCAGATTGTTGTAATGTGTAAAATTCTAGAAATTAGTTTTTGAGTCAAAAATTGGTTATTTTAAAGAATAACTTCCAAAAACGACTCAGAAAATTTAAGCACATGTAAATTCGTCGTATATTTAGATCTAAATTATACAAAAATTACCATCAAGTAATCAAATAAGATAAAGAGTCTAAAATATATCAATCACGATGAAGATATAGTCAATTGAGATGTACTAAAGGGGATAAAAATTAAATCAACATGACAAATATATTATTAATTGATGCGGACAAAAAGGGTTTGAGTTATATTGTAATATTAAAATACAAATAAATGAGGCGAAGATATAGAATCTATGCGAATACTTCATTGAATCAGATCAGAGTGGTAACTTGGATGTAGCCAAAGCTTCTAGATTCAATTGAATCAACATCTGGATTTTGCTAGAAACAAAAGACAAGAACTACCTTCTATTTTGATTTTAATTTGACTTTGAATTTGGAATTATTTAGGCCCTATAGGCCATGGATTTTCGACCAGAAAAGATATAGGAACAGAGAAAGAGAAGGATGAATGAAATATTGAAAGGAGATAATGAAGGACAATTGAGGGCTAGGAATCCTTTTGTCTTCCTTTAATTGCTCCTTTGCCTTTTTAATTCAAAATTCAAACACTTCCTCTTCCTTCCCTTGGTTGGCATTAGAACAAGGCAATACGGGCGTGAAAATTTTCCAAATCCATTTAGTATTTATTTTATTTGAATCCAATTTAAATATTCTATAAATATCGTATATCGATATAGATATATATAAATTTTATATATACGCATTTCATTAACAGGAAAATAGGCACTGTGAAGAAGTCGCAAAAAAATTCAGCCTTGGGGACAAGTTTGTTTTTTAGTCTGAAGGACGCTTTTTAGTGTAAAGAAAAAATCTATCATTCTGTGGTTTACACTAAAAAGCGTTTTTCGGCCTAAAAAGTAAACTTCTTGTTTCTCAAACTAAAATTTTCAACTACTTTTTCCTTGAGCCTAAAAACTTCTTTCATTAAATACTATAGCATTCAAGCACCAAATAAAATTTTAATATAATTAATTTGTTAATTTACAACGATTGTAAATTGATTAACTCTTATGGTTTATTGGAGTATTCATCATTACAGTTGTGCAACTCAAAGGCGTAAGTTCACATAATGATTAACATCGAAAATTTCAAATATTAACATTCACACGCCACATTAGTTAGCACTAAAAGAAAGGGCGTAACATTGAAAATTGTCGGCAGCCATCGGAAAAAACCGTCAAAAATAAAGCGGTCACCAAACAGTGCTTCCTACGGCTTCGTCAATGGCTTTGCGACGACTGCCGACGGCAAGTTCCATCGGCGTTCTAACGACCATCGAGTACAAATGGAAATTCATGGTTCAATTGTGCATTTTTTGGAAGCCGTCAAAAACCATTGCTCTCTAGTCGTCTAAAGCCATCAAGAGCCGTCGATTATTTTTGTCAATAAGCCGTCGATAGGCGTTGGATATTATAGACCAATACGTCATCAGTAGCCGTCGGAAATTGAGGCTGTCTTTTATTACTCCTACCATTCCTCTCCTCTAAACATATATATATATATATATATGTATGTATGTATGTATGTATGTATGTATGTATGTATGTATGTATGTATGTATGTATAATTTATATGTGTGCAATCGATCTGCGATATATATATATATATATATATATATATATATATATATATATATATATATATATATAAGCCCAAATCGCATATAAAACATCAATACCAAAAAACACATCATTATTTACAACAATTTAAATACAAACAATCCACCATACAACAAAACATTCTACCAACATACACATAATCAACATCCAACATCTCAAAATGTATCAATCATGTCAAAACAAACCAATACATCATCCAACATTTCCTCAAAATATATCAGACATAGAAAAATACATCATCATAACCATCTCCAAGTGCATATATGTACAATATCTAATGTAACGACCCGCTATTTTAGACCATTCAAATCGACAATAAAACCATACATACCCGACTTGAATAATTCAAAATACCGAATTGTTAATTAAAGTTTGGCAAAACTTAAAATATACAATAAATAAATCAGTCACAGATCACAGAGTAATATAATGCAGCGGAATAGATAAAGAATAGTAGTTCATGAAGCTACTATATACATCAGAGTTAGAAATAAAATGCAACTGAATAGTTCAAATGCAGTGAAGTCTCTAATGCAACAGATGACTTCTCTGAACCAATCAACTGGAAAGGCTGGAATCTGAATCGATAGTTGGATCTCCAAATGAAGCTCTGAACTCCAAAGGTGAGTCTCTAATGCTGTATCACTCAGTCTGACCCGAACGTAAAGCAAAACACAAAACACTCGAGTAAGGATTAACATTCTTATATCAATATATCCAACTCAAGTGAAATATCAACTGAAATACAAATAACTCAAAGGATGTTTGGGATAACCATCCTCTAAGGGTCCATGGAACTATCTACAAGGTAGAAATATACACTATAACACCATGGTCATTTCAGTTTAATTTATACTTCAAAACCAAATATCATTTTCACTTCAAATATCTCTATATTTCCCAAAATAGTATTTATATATATTAAATAATTTATACAATAAAGTATTTTCAATTTCCTCAACTTAACAAATCGTTTCAACATCAACCGACCTTCCCATTTAAATTAAATTCAATCTCAATTTATCAATTTAAATTCAACTCAATTCCTAAAATAAACACTTCGATTTATCGATCTCAAATTCGGATTTGTAATCACAAAAATACCCCTTTATATTCCAATATATTTCAAAACTTTATGTACTCAACGTTCAAACTAAATTTTTATTCAATTTATTTTTCTAAATAATAAATTCAAATTTAGTTCAACCAAAATTTCCTTTTAATTTAACGTAGTTCTCTAAATAACAAATTCAACTATATATATTTCAAATATAGATCCGAATTTCAAAATAAACCATTTAAATTCCAATATAGTTCAAAGCTTTAATATTTAAATGTTCAATTTAGCAGTTTCATATAGATCTCGATTTAACTTCATTATTATTTAGTCTTGAAATGCTCCCTCATTAGATTCGATATCATTTAAGTAACCTTAATTTACATTTTACTCAATATTTTCTTTAATTTACTTAAACGTGAAATATTCATTCAATCACTTAAATCAAAAATCCAGTTATAAAATCATACCTTTTAAATTTTCCATTCAATAATTTCAAATTGGTTTAATTAAATAAATCCTTATTTAAATACCAATTAAATAAATCCTTATTTAAATACCATTTTTAATAAACCCAAATTTATCTCCCAATCTTAATTATTCAATTATTTCAAGAAAATCTATTTGAAATATAGATTTACATAAAAACTCAACCATATTTTATGTATTAAATCAATCTAATTTAAAACAAATATTACGACTAAATCTATATATAAAATTTTCATTTATATAATATCTTAAGAATCAAAATTTATTAAACCACGTATTTCTTTCAAAAATTATAGAATTTTTTTTTCAAAATATTTGTGTGGACCAACGGTGTCTGTATATATTTCCTATCATATAGTCAAGTGCTATGGATATTTATCATTTCAATCCGTACACTAAATATATGCAGGTGGATATCATTTCAACCCGTAATCCCAAATTCAATTAAATGAAAATCGCTTGGGTTTATCATTTCAACCCATAACGTTTTTCTAGTCCGTTCGGGTATGTATCATTTCAACCCAAAGTGATTTCTATACTAACAGGGAACTTGCAGAGTGATAACAGATATGAAAAAAAAATAACAACAGGCATATATCATCAAAAATAAATATAAACAATAGGATATGTTGTCATATCCCATAAGTGAACAGTTACAGATAATAGCATATATAACATTTAAATAACTACAGCTTCATATTTCAATTGTCGTTTCAATTGAAATCAAATTTAATAAATAAAAGAACGTTAATCGTGAGTGATTGCTCACCTTTCGATGCTAAACAAATTTGACAAGGAAACGAGCTACGAATTCCAAGCGACGATAGATGGATATGATTCGATGGAGAAAACGGGCACGACGGACAAAGCCGATAATAGGAATCAACGGAATCAAATTAGAACCAGATTTGATGAAGAAAATTGGTATAAGAGAATTTGAAAACAATATCCATTTAAAGCACATATACATATATAAATCAAAATAAATATATTATTTTCTTATTAAATTAATATTTCTTTTTAAGACCAATATCAAAACAAAATTCGTATGTAAGAAAAATTATTGTTTTTGTATTAAAAATCAAATGTAATAAAATTTGAAATAAATATTGTAACTTTCATATTGAAATGTACATAAACACATGCAAGTTTAAAGAAAAAAATGTTGAGACCCATTTTCAACA
The DNA here is from genome assembly GCA_030765085.1 of Allium cepa. Lineage (NCBI taxonomy): Eukaryota > Viridiplantae > Streptophyta > Magnoliopsida > Asparagales > Amaryllidaceae > Allium > Allium cepa. Next base: position 756,043,550 of record CM060937.1, on the reverse strand, counting down.
TAACTTATATTAACTGCAACAAAGAAAGCTACAAACACTAATACTAACATAACAGTTTTAAATGTATTGTCACAACGTAATTCTTATCATACGATACACCCTACAAAATGCACACTAACTAAAAATGCAGACTGTCAACATATATATGACAAAGAAAAATGCGAATAATGTACCGAATGCAGACCGCACAATAACATCAATTATATATTACTCAAAACCAATATAAATTTTGAAACACCAACTTATTTTAATTCCGTATATAATTTAAAATCAATAAATAACTTTCAAAATTTAAATATATACAAATAAATATCAGCCTTTTAAAAGTTATAAAAATATAGATATATGTATCTAAAATTTGAATCAATAGTTAAATCCCAAAACGTACTATATCCATAAAATTTGAAAAACCAAGTTTACACATATACATATTACACATATATTATATTTTGGAACCAATATTGTATACAAAAAAAACAAATACATAAAACAAAATCCAGGTAAATATAAAATTTACATTTTTAAACCCAATACATACAATCAAAATTTTAACTCATAAAATAAAACGCATGTATAGTTTCACTGTATATATACAAATAAGATTCGAAACCAACAAACAAAACCAGAAAATTTGAAATTTTGTAAAGCTTATAAAGTATGAATATATATATAATAAAATAAATCAATAACTAACGCACAAAAAAAAACACAATACTTAATGAGACAAACGCTTAAGTTGTATTACCTTTCAAGATATCATATATATATGTTAAAAGTTTTCTGCAAGGAAAAATGGGTGACAAGGTGAGATACGACTACGTGTAAGAGTGTGAAAGAAGAGAGAGGGTGGAGAAAGAAAAATTGAGGAGAAGAAAGTGACAGTAGATCCTTGCTTTACCAAAAAAAGCTTATAAAGGTGAAATAAAATGAGCCGTAAAAGAATTAATGAATACAAAAAAAACGTATAATTCAAAACGGTGTGGGCCTCAGGTAAATATCCATTCACATCTTTTTTTGACATATATAAAACGTATGAAAAGCTTTAAAATGAAACGACTATATATTAATTATTATTATAAAATGTTTTAAAGTGACTAGGGAAATAAATATATGGAAGTTGATAACGGAGAATGAAGAGACCCAAAAATGGAATGACAAATAATAATTTTGAATTGATGGAAAAAAAGTAGCAGATGGTATAACCCAAAGTTATAAAGGCAGAGGAAAATGCTTTGCATAATTTAAGGTGAGCTTTCAAATTTTTTTGAATGTTTTATAACTTTCCAGCTGTAGTGAAGAAAATGGAAATTTAAAGGCAAAAATTAAAGTGACCTTTCCAATTAAATGAATATAAAACGTATGCATGTTTTGTACATTCATACTTCCACAGTGGTATGACGTGGCAATGGTCGAATTTCAGTAAAAGATGAAATAAATGTGAGAAATGAAATAACTAGGAATGAACCGCATTTTTCCAAAACGAAACGTGTGCAACAAATCAGCAAATAAATAGAAACATGTAGGGAGATGAGTGAAATAAATAGAAACGTGTAGGGAGATGAGTGAAATAAATAGAAAATGTTAAAATATAAATAAATATAACATACATGAAAAGGACAACAGGACGATTTAGAAATTAATAAATGAGATACGTATATCCTTATATGTTTTAGTTTCAAAAAGGACAGAAAATTTTAACAAAAGTTATAAAGAGTTAAAAGCATTGAAATGTGGTTTCCGCTGAAATTTATTTTATTCCCAACTGAGATGAGAGAGAAAGGGAAAGATTTCAAACAAATGAATATATTCCAAACGAATGTAATATAAACGATCATGGTGTGGTTCATCAGAAAATTTAATGCAATTTATAATTGTGTGACTCTACGTTGATTTAAGGAAAAAAATAAAAGCAATTAATGGCTTGATTTAATAGTACGTTTCAAATTTGAAAAGAAAAGAGAAGTAAGGGTTGAAATTTTGATTTCAATTAAATGATCGCGTGAATGAGCAAACAGCAATTAGCAAATAGCAGAAATAGATAATGGAATATATGGTAGAAAAGGAATAAATGAAATGTGAACGGATAGAATGCAAACTGAAACGGCAGAGAATTAAATATAGGGTGGAAAGGTGTGGCAACGCTCACCCATAGATTTAGCTAAAACCTTTAAAAGAAATTTAATATGGTATGAGTTGTACGGTTTCAAATTTGAAAAGTAGATAAATCCAAGTCACAAATTTCAGCACCGATGACGCACGTTTTTATTGTTTCCGTCACGTTTCGGATCTCAAAATACAGAAATAAATATACCGTAGTGATCAGTGCAACGAGACGATCAAAATGGTATATAGATATTGGTGGTACGATTAAATTATAAAAATATGAATTTTCACTAGCAGAAAAAATGCAGTAAAAACGTAGAAAATAAGATCGATGGAGCTATAGAAGTCCAAATTTGGGAAAACGAAAAATAGCATCTCAGTCAGAAGATGATTTAGAATTTTTTTATGTAAAAATATTCGGGTCTTGAAAATAAATTTATTTTCACCAATTATTAACTAATTTGAATTTAATAGAATTATATAATAAATAAACCTTCATATAATTAATTGAAAATTTACCATTTGCTATATTTAATTATACGTAAACCAAATATTAAAACTTTATTTCAAAATATTATTATTAAAATTTCTCAAAATCCAAATAAAATACGTTATAAAACCAATTAAAAATTAATAAAATTTTATGGGTCGTTACACTCTCCCCCACTCAAAACTTTTCGTCCCCAAAAAGGAAGGAGGTAGGAGAATAGAAAAACCAGAAATAAAGGTAGATTGAAAGTCAAGGGTAAATAATTAATTTAAAACTATATAAATTTTACTTGAAATATTCATTTGAAAACTTCATTTGCGATTCAATAATCTTTAATACTTTAAAATTTTCAAAACTCATTGGAATTTAATATGTTTAACTAACACCTTTATACATATATGAAAGCTATTTGAAAACAATTATTTGCATCATTAGTTGTATTTACAAAGAAGCTATTGAAAACATTAAATCCATAATTCATAAATTTATAAATTTGTCTTTAGATACTTTTCAAACATTATTAATAAATCGTTCACTTTAAATATGTTTTATTTAATTAATAACTTCAAAAATATTTATAACACTAAAACTTTCTATTAAACAATGTAGTATACAAATAAGAAATATTTAAAAGATTATATTCAAAAAGGAAAGAAGGTAGTTTCAGAAAAACAGAATCAAGGTGAACAACTAAAGCTGAGAAGATAAGGTAGGTTTAAAGAATAGAATCGGGCACGAATCGTAAATTTCAAACCATAAGAGTTTCAATTTCAAATATTAACACAAAATTTCTTTGTTGAAAAATACCTTTATAATAAAATACCTTTGTATCGAAATAAATCTTTCTTTCAAAAATATTTTTTTAACTCGATGTTTCAACAAGTTTATCCTCGTTCTTGCAGACTCTGGCTATGCGTTGATCAGGCGCAAAGCTAGAATTCTTCAAGTACTTAGTAGACTTGTTTCAACACCCAGTGAAAATACTTGAAAAATCTTTAAAATAGATATGGAAAGTACAATCCAAACAAGACAACCAAACCAAAACCTTTGTCCAACCATGGTTCGTAGATACACAATAGTTATGCCTGGATCCCCCAGGAAACAATCTGTATCCGTAAGCTTTCTCAACCCTACGAGTTACGCCATGATGACTAGTAGAGTGCATGATACACAATGGTTACGCCCGGGTCCCCCAGGAAACAATCCGTACCGCTAGGCCGTCTCAACCGGGCAGTTTCGCTACTAATCGCGACCTACACAGATTGCAGGATACACAAAGGTTACGCCTGGATCCCCTAGGAAACAAACCATACCCCTAGGCCAAACTCAGCCAGGCAATTTCTCTATGCAGTTGCGAGAGAAAAAAACCATGGGTTACACCACAGTGGAAACACTCGAGTATCACATCCGGAAAACCAAAAATCAGAGAGAATAATATCAATAGAATGAATCCACAATGTGGCCACAAAGCGGATATCAAGCAGAAGGCACTTTCCATATCATTGCTTCGAAAATATATATCATATAGTACCTTTTCAAATACCTTCAAATATCATACTTACATAAAGTCCATTATATATAGGATTCTTTTTTTCAAATCGAATACTTTCCAAATCAATAGTATGTCAAATCATACTTATATAGACTTCGATTATATAAAATTCTCTTTCCAAATTGAGCACCTTTCAAATCAATTGATTTCAAATCAATTGATTTCAAATCAACTTCATACTTTTGCAAATCCATTTTATATAAGTTCGACCACTCCCAAATCAAGTGCTTAATAATATAAGGTTCTCAATTTCAAATCATTTCAATATCAATTCAGTTTCAAAATCATATATGATTTCACCAAATTTTCTTCCAAATTAAATATCTAAATATCAAAGTTTCCAAAATAATAGGTTTAGAAAATTATCCCAGTTTCCAAATTAAAATAATTCAAGTCAAACAAATTCATTTCCAAAATCACCATATAAGTACTGGTTTTTAATTTCAATTTAATTTCAAAACCAAATATTTTCTCAAAATCAATTATACTCAAAATGGTTTCCAAATTTATAATTATCCCTTTAAAACTTTTAAACTATCTATTTCTATTTGAAATATCCAATTTTCCTTTCTGAAAACCATTATTCAAAACTATTTTCTCTCTCAAAACATTTCAAAACTAAATTTATATTCTTTATCGAACATTTTATACTCTTCGAAATTTCTCAGCTTTGAAAATTTAATCTCGATTTGGAAGCGTTCGAACATTCAAAATAGTTATGATCAAATTTCCAAATTCAAGAGTTGAAAATCAACATAAATCAATAAATCAATTTCAATAGATAGGATTATACTAAATCAAATCCGAAACTCGAGGACTGAACACCAGTCTCACTTTAAATTGTTTCAAATATATACATATATCTTTCGAAAATACCAAATTATACTTTGGAATTTGAAATCAAAACGGTTTTACAAAATCATTCGCATAGCGAAGCTATTAAAGAGGCCTCTCCCCCACTCTGAAACTCGAAAATCAATGTCAATGATGCGTGCACTCATCACCGAAATTATTTTCCAGCGACATAAGTGAGTTCTGGACTTCTATTTTCTTGAAAACTTCTTTGAAATTTCTTCAAAATTATTGGAACTCATTTGAAACATTTCTTATTCGAAAAATAATTTTAAATCATATTATTTTTATATATTTTCCAAAATCTTAAAACCAATTTCAAAATACCGGAATTCAGTTCTCGAATTTCAAATTTAACCCTTCAGTTATAAATCATTTTTATATAAATCAATTTCTTATAAATTTCCAAAATTTTAAATCCTTTCAAAACTTTTATATATAGAATAACATTTCTTATTTGTTTTATATATAAGTATATAATCCTTATCGAAAACATTTTTACTTTTATATATAGAATAAAATCGTAGCTATCAAAATAATAATTTCGGTATAAACAATTTCAAAAATACAACATACCCGATTTTTCAAAGGGTGATTCAAGAATGGATTTCAAAACAAAGATAGAGATTTAAATTAGAGGAGCTCCAATCAATAGAATCCTGATTCGAAGATAGGCTCGATCGATGACGAGATAATTAAATTACAAAATAGAAGATGGATATACTTTTACAAATCCCGGCGGCCTTAATCAGGTCAACCGTGACCTTAGGAATATAATCGATGCGGAATTCCAAAACAAATCGACATTCGATCGCCAGAGATAGAATTCAGCATATCAAGATATAGCAGCACCGTAAACCGAGGATACAGAAATCTTCGGTGAATCAATGCCGATTGTAAAGGAGTTTTCACCCCCTTTACAAAACATTCAGTGGAGTTATGGGATACTCCAGAATCAAATGAATATAAATAGAAAGAGACAAGAATGAATTTCGGAACCGAGGGACATTCCAAAATTCAAAGGAAATCGAGTCAGAAAGGAAGAGATTCAAGTCGAACGAAAGTGATTCTGTAAATAAATTTACCATATATGCTAAGTTTTGCCTAGAGCCAAAGCTCTGATACCAACTGTAACGACCCGCTATTTTGGACCATTCAAATCAACAATAAAACCATACATATTCGACTTGAATAATTCAAAATACCGAATTGTTAATTAAAATTTGGCAAAACTTAAAATATACAATACATAAATCAATCACATATCACAAAGTAATATAATGCAGCGGAATAGATAAAGAATAGTAGTTCATGAAGCTACTATATACATCAGAGTTAGAAATAAAATACAACCGAATTGTTCAAATGCAGTAGAATTTCCAATCAACTGGAAATGTTGGAATTTGAATCGATAGTTGGATCTCCAAATGAAGCTCCGAACTCCAAAGGTGAGTCTCTAATGCTTTATCACTCAGTCTGACCCGAGCGTAAAGCAAAGCACAAAACACTCGAGTCAGGATTAACATTCTTATATCAATATATCCAACTCAAGTGAAATATCAACTGAAATACAAATAACTCAAAGGATGTTTGGGATAACCATCCTCTAAGGGTCCATGGAACTATCTACAAGGTAGAAATATACACTATAACACCGTGGTCATTTCAGCTTAATTTATATCAAAACCAAATATCATTTTCACTTCAAATATCTCTACATTTCCCAAAATAGTATTTATATATATTAAATTATTTTTTACAATAAAGTATTTTCAATTCCCTTAACTTAACAAATCGTTTCAACATCAACCCGACCTTCCCATTTAAATTAAATTCAATCTCAATTTATCAATTTAAATTCAACTCAATTCCTAAAATAAACACTTCAATTTATCGATCTCAAATTTGGATTTGTAATCACAAAAATACCCCTTTATATTCCAATATATTTCAAAACTTTATGTACTCAACGTTCAAACTAAATTTTTATTCAATTTAGTTTTCTAAATAATAAATTCAAATTTAGTTCAACCTAAATTTACTTTTAATTTAATTTAGTTCTCTAAATAGCAAATTCAACTATATTGATTACAAATACAGATCCGGATCTCAAAATAAACCATTAAATTCCAATATAGTTCAAAACTTTAATATTTAAATGTTCAATTTAGCAGTTTCATATAGATCTCGATTTAACATCATTATTATTTAGTCTTGAAATGCTCCCTCATTAGATTCAATATCATTTAAGTAACTTTAATTTACATTTTACTCAATATTTTCTTTAATTTATTTAAACGTGAAATATTCATTCAATCACTTAAATCAAAAATCCAGTTATAAAATCATACCTTTTAAATTTCCCATTCAATAATTTCAAATCGGTTTAAATAAATAAATCCTTATTTAAATACCATTTTTAATAAATCCAAATTTAACTCCCAATCTTAATTATTCAATTATTTCAAGAAAATCTATTTGAAATATAGATTTACATAAATACTCAACCATATTTTATGTGTTAAATCAATCTATTTTAAAACAAATATTACGACTAAATCTATATATAAAATTTCCATTTATATAATATCTTAAGAATCAAAATTTATTAAACCATATATTTCTTTCAAAAATTATAGAATTTTTTTTTCAAAATATTTATATGAACCAACGGTGTCTGTATATATTTCCTATAATATAGTCAAGTGCTACGGATATTTACCATTTCAATCCGTATACTAAATATATGCGGGGGGATATCATTTCAACCCGTAATCTCAAATTCAATTAAATAAAAATCGTTTGGGTTTATCATTTCAACCAATAACGATTTTTCTCCTATTCTAAAGTCCGTTCGGGTATGTATCATTTCAACCCAAAGTGATTTCTATACTAACAGGGAACTTGCGGAGTGATAACAGATATGAAAAAAAAAGTAACAGGCATATATCATCAAAAATAAATATAAACAATAGGATATGGTGTCATATCCCATAAGTGAACAGTTACAGATAATAGCATATATAACAATTTTAGCAACTACAACTTTATATTTCATTTGTCGTTTCAATTGAAATCAAATTTAATAAATAAAAGAACGTTAATCGTGAGTGATTGCTCACCTTTCGAGGCTAAACAGATTTGACAAGGAAACGAGCTACAAATTCCAAGCGACGCTAGATGGATATGATTCGATGGAGAAAATGGGCACGACGGACAAAGCCGATAACAAGAATCGACGGAATCAAATTAGAACCGGATTTGATGAAGAAAATTGGTATAAGAGAATTTGAAAACAATATCCATTTAAAGCACATATACATATATAAATCAAAATAAATATATTATTTTCTTATTGAATTAATATTTCTTTTTAAGACCAATATCAAAACAAAATACGTATGTAAGAAAAATCATTGTTTTGTATTTAAAATCAAATGTAATAAAATTTGAAATAAATATTGTAACTTTCATATTGAAATGTACATAAACACATGCAAGTTTAAAGAAGAAAAAAATGTTGAGACCCATTTTCAACATAACTTATATTAACTGCGACAAAGAAAGCTACAAACACTAATACTAACATAACAGTTTTAAATGTATGGTCACAACGTAATTCTTATCATACGATACACCCTGCAGAATGCACATTAACTACAAATGCAGACTGTCAACATATACATGACAAAGAAAAATGCGAACAATGTACCGAATGCAGACCTCACTATAACGTCAATTATATATTACTCAAAATCAATATAAAATTTGAAACAACAACTTATTTTAATTCCGTATATAATTTAAAATCAATAAATAACTTTCAAAATTTAAATATATACAAATAAATAATAGCCTTCTAAAAGTTATAAAAATATAGATATATGTATCTAAAATTTGAATCAATAGTTAAATCTCAAAACGTACTATATCCATAAAATTTGAAAAACCAAGTTTACACATATACATATTATACATATATTATATTTTGGAACCAATATTGTATCCAAAAAAAACACATACATAAAAAAAATCCAGATAAATATAAAATTTACATTTTCAAACCTAATACATACAATCAAAATTTTAACTCATAAAATAAAACACATGTATAGTTTCACTGTATATATATAAATAAGATTCGAAACCAACAAACAAAACCAGAAAATTTGAAATTTTGTAAAGCTTATAAAGTATCAATATATATATATATATATATATATATAATAAAATAAAACAATAACTTACGCACAAAAAAAACACAATACTTAATGAGGCAAATGCACAAGTTGTATTACCTTTCAGGATATCATATATATATGTTAAAAGTTTTCTGCAAGGCAAAATGGGTGATAAGGTGAGATATGGCTGCGTGTAAGAGTGTGAAAGAAGAGAGAGGGTGGAGAAAGAAAAATTGAGGAGGAGAAAGTGACATTAGATCCTTGCTTTACCAAAAAAAAAAAGCTTATAAAGGTGAAATAAAATGAGCCGTAAAAGAATTAATGAATACAAAAAAAAGTATAATTCAAAACGGTGTGGGCTTCAGGTAAATATACATTCACATCTTTTTTTGACATATATAAAACGTATGAAAAGCTTTAAAATGAAACGGCTATATATTAATTATTATTATAAAACGTTTTAAAGTGACTAGGGAAATAAATATATGGAAGTTGATAAAGGAGAATGAAGAGACCCAAAAATGGAATGACAAATAATAATTTTGAATAGATGGAAAAAAAGTAGCAGCTGGCATAACCCAAAGTTATAAAGGCAGAGGAAAACGCTTTGCACAATTTAAGGTGAGCTTTCAAATTTTTTTTGAATGTTTTATAACTTTCCAGCTGTAGTGAAGAAAATGGAAATTTAAAGGCAAAAATTAAAGTGACCGTTCCAATTAAATGAATATAAAACGTATGCATGCTTTGTACATTCATACTTCCAAAATGGTATGACGTGGCAACGGTCGAATTTCAGTAAAAGATGAAATAAATGTGAGAAATGAAATAAATAGGAATGAACCGCATTTTTCTAAAACGAAACGTATGCAACAAATCAGCAAATAAATAGAAATGTGTAGGTAAATGAGTGAAATAAATAGAAAATGTTAAAATATAAATAAATATAACATACATGAAAAGGACAACAGGATGATTTAGAAATTAATAAATGAGAAACGTATATCCCTATACGTTTTAGTTTCAAAAAGGACAGAAAATTTTATCAAAAGTTATAAAGAGTTAAAAGCATTGAAACGTGGTTTCCGTTGAAATTTATTTTATTCCCAACTGAGATGAGAGAGAAAGGGAAAGATTTCAAACAAATGAATATATTCCAAATGAATGTAATATAAACGGTCATGGTGTGGTTCATCAGAAAATTTAATGCAATTGATAATTGTGTGAGCGCTACGTTGATTTAGGGAAAAAAATAAAAGCAATTAATGACTTGATTTAATAGTACGTTTCAAATTTGAAAAGAAAAGAGAAGTAAGGGTTGAAATTTTGATTTCAATTAAATGATCGCGTGAATGAGCAAATAGCAATTAGCAAATAGCAGAAAGAGATAATGGAATATATGGTAGAAAATGAATAAATGAAATGTGAACGGATAGAATGCAAATTGAAACGGCAGAGAATTAAATATAAGGTGGAAAGGTGTGGCAACGCTCACCCATAAATTTAGCTAAAACCTTTAAAAGAAATTTAATATGGTATGGGTTGTACGGTTTCAAATTTGAAAAGTAGATAAATCCAAATCACAAATTTCAGCACCGATGACGCACGTTTTTATTGTTTCCGTCGCGTATCGGATCTCAAAATACAAAAATAAATATACCGTAGTGATCGGTACAACGAGATGATCAAAATGGTATATAGATATTGGTGGTACGATTGAATTATAAAAATTTGAATTTTCACCAGTAGAAAAAATGTAGTAAAAATGGAGAAAATAAGATCGACGGAGCTATAAAAGTCCAAATTTGGGAAAACGAAAAATGACGTCTCAGTAAGAAGATGATTTAGAATTTTTATGTAAAAATATTCGGGTCTTGAAAATAAATTTATTTTCACCAATTATTAACTGATTTGAATTTAATAGACTTATATAATAAATAAACCTTCATATAATTAATTGAAAATTTACCATTTGCTATATTTAGTTATACGTAAAGCAAATATTAAAACTTTATTTCAAAATATTGTTATTAAAATTTCTCAAAATCCAAATAAAATACGTTATAAAACCAATTAAAAATTAATAAAATTTTATGGGTCGTTACATCCAAACATAAACTAAAATAACATACCTATCAAGCCTCATCATCGCCTCCGAAACCACCCGACGAAGGAAGCGACCAATGCTGATGTAGATAAGCCTCTATAGTCGACGACAAACCTATCAAACCTCACCATCTCCAAGTGCATATATGTACAATATCCAAACATAAACTGAAAAAAATACCTATCAAGCCTCATCACCGCCTCCGAAACCAATTTGCAGAGTGGTATAGGAATTTCTTCCTCAAGTTTACGTAGACGATCAACTTTTAACGTAGTATCACAAAGATCCTTACAAAACAAACTAAGTTCTACTACAATCGTCTAAACTTTTGTGGGCAACAGTTCTTTGTAAGCGGCGGGTAACAAATGTTCCATCATTACATGATAATCATGACTTTTCATCCCACTCAGTTTACCATTCTTATAGTCGTTACATCTACGCAGATTAGAGAAAATCTCATCAAGAAATCTTAATCCTTCCATCCACTTTAATAGAACTTTAACTTGGTTACTGTCTAGCTCATAGCATGCTTTCGGTTTTTTTGTGTCATTTGGCATCATATGAAGCTCAGGACTATTGCATATTGCCTCTATATCACGTCTTAATTTCAAATCGTCTTTAGTCGTTCCTTTAACATTCAGAACTGTGTTAAATACATTATCGAACACATTTTTCTCATTGTGCATCACATCGATATTATGACGAATTAGGTGATTTTTCCAATAAACTCCCAAATTATACTTTGTTTGCACCAATTATGAATCATTGATTTACCTTTAATTTCAATTTGTTTGTCGGTTTCATATATCTTTGGATAATCCTTTACAAGGTCATAAGTATCTTCGCTTGACCAAATCGTTGGTGGTCGCAAGGTCTCAAGTCTATTACTTGTAAAGTATTTTTTACCTTTTTTGTGAAGTTGTATTTTGATTTCATCGCATTGTATTCTGTATCGAGTACCGCTTGTACAACCATCCCAAAGGGGTTTCTTAGTAGCATCCAATAAATCATAATTTTTTTTTGCTCCAGTACTTGGTTATTCTTCGACATTAACATCGTTACCATCAACTTCAACAGTAGGGAACATTGAACATGCTGCATCTTCAACCATATCTTTTATGAGATTCGTCGGAACAATTCAGTATGCACCTCCTCCTCTGAATCTATGGGATTAGGTGCTATAAGTTCTCCATAATGATCCCACACAAAATAATTCGATACGAAACCATATTGGCGCAAACATACTATTACCATATCCGGCATCAAATGCTTCAATAATTTGCAACTACTACATGAACAACAATTTTCTTCATTATTTCCGTTAATACTTAAAGGAATACAATAAAGACGTGTCGAATTATTTTCTTCGTTATTGAAAATGTTCACTTATTAAGCCTCCAATTTCTCTTCTTTGTTGATACATCCAGCTCCGATCGATAAAATAATTGAACATTTTTTCTACTTTAAAACATAAAAACATATTAATCATTTACCTTTTGACATTTTATTTTTCAATTAAATCTTACATTTAAATTTTCGCAAATATATAATATTATTTTATTTAATTTCATTTTCAAATGTAATTACACAAATTATTATATGAATATAATCTTTAATTTTTAGGTTATTGTTTTACACTTTGATGGTTGATCATCCTACTTTCCATTACAAACACAGTAGTAATTATATTTTACAAATCATTCCATTTAAACGATTCAACCAAATTTCGACAGAACTTCTACTTTGTTCCATGTATGGTACACATAAGCATACACATAGGGAACAAAAAGAAAGCGTTGTTTTTGCAAACCATTTAAAATGAAATGACTTGCAAAATATAATTACTCTATTGTATCGATAACTTGTCTAATACAGGGACAAATCCGACAAATACTGTATCGGATGAATAGTTTGTTCTATGACAAAAACGAACATCCATACAACGATCTTATACAATACTTGTCAGATGGGGAGAAAAACACTCTAAGGGATTTATAAAAAGTAAATCATATTATACAAAAAAAAATTACAATAACTTATCCACGCTCCAATAAATGCATATACTAAAATGTCGTTTTCGTCGTCTTAAAAACGCATACACTAAATCCTGAGAATCGACTCTAATTAATCCAAACTAGCCATAATGCATACGTGCACTAATTAATTAACGTATATACACCAATTAACGCACATATACACTAAACAAAATTTATTTCTCAACATTTCAATGATAAACAATTATAATAACAACCTAATTAGCGTTCAATAGGCTATACCAAACAATCAATGTGGTATTATACAACTATTACAACAAATTAACCATAATTTAACAAATTAAAATTAATTGGGGTTTAAGAATAAAACCTGATTGGAGATTGATGAAGGGCCTAGGCTTGTCGAGCGAGGAGAATGATGAAGTTGGAGATGCTCGGGGAGGCGCGATAGCTGGCTGATGATTGGGAGGAAGTGGTGGAGGTAGGTTTTTTTGCTGATTTGTGGGATTGAGGAATAATGCAGTAGCTCTCGGCATGGAGCTTGTATACACGATAATTTTCGACGACTAGCGATGGCCATCGACGGCAATTTTACGTCGGTTTCCGACGGTTTGCGACGGCTAATATATTTTATTTACGAAAACGCCACGGAGATCGACAGCCGTAGGAAATAACCGTCGGCCGACGTCGGAAGGATCCGTCGCTATTTTCTGTTATTCTAGCAGTGAACACGACTCTTCATCAATAAAAAATAAATACAACAACTAAGTCATTATTTTCAAACAAGTTGGGTCAGCTAGAGATGAAATCCAAAACTAAATGACAAAGTCAATTTAAAAACCATGATAATAATAAAAAATATAGCAAAATAATTAAAATAATAATAAATAAAAGTAAACTAGAGATAAAAATGTAATATAAAAAATAAAAATGTCTAAAGAAATTAAAAAAACCACAATACTAATAATGGTACTAATAGCAATAGGGACCGAAGATCGAACACTACGTTTTAGGTCCCTATTCACTAGTTTTATAATCTAAAACTTATAACACAAACTCTAAATCAACCCAAAATACAACTACTAAGTCATTATTCTCAAACAAGTTGGGGTTGGATAAAGATGAAACCCAAAACTAAATGACAAAATCAATTTTAAAACCATGGTAATAATAACAAAATAAAGTAAAATAATTAAAACAATAATAAAATAAATAAAGTAAAAATAAAGATAAAAAATAAAAAAAATTATATATATATATATATAAAGAAATTTAAAAAAATACAAACTAATGGTTTTGGTACGTGGGTCGCTAACTTCCACGCAATGCTTTCCGACACCGGCTCTTCGGATATATTTCAATGTGGCTTATAATTCCAACATGCAAAAGTGCTCTGGGAGGCTTCGTTGGGGATGTCTAAACTATTTTAAGCAGTGTTGGACTAGCTTCTCTTTAATTGGTGCTACTCCAAGTTTGTCACATATATAATCGTTTCTAATTCGATCTCGTCATATATGACCACAGCTCCATCGCGGCATACGCATCTCAGCTACACTTATCTTCTTGATGTGTTGTCCTTTAGTAGGTCAACTTCTGCACCATACAACATCGCGTGCCTGATTGCCATTTTGTAGAACTTTCCTTTAAGATTTTGTGGGACTTTCCTGTCACAAAGAATGTCACGTGCTAGTCGCCATTTCTTGGGCGCTACTTATTCGGCCAGAGTGACATCTCCATCCTCTGACTTGACACCACTGAACTCGCACTTTATATACTCTATTTTAGTTTTGCTAAGCCTAAAACCCTTTAATTCTAAAGTTTGCCTCCACAACTCCAGTTTTCTATCAACCCCTATCATATTTTCGTCAATTAGCACATCATCAGTAAAGAGTGTTCATTAAAGAATCTCATAGGGAAAAAATGTTGGGACTCAAAGCTGATACTCGATGTAATCCTATGTTAATAGGAAAATCACTGACTTCACTGTCGCATGCTTTGACACTAGCCATAACACCATCATACATATCATTGATCCTTGATAAGGACAATGTACTTCATTGAAATTCTCTTCTTTCTCAGAGCCTACCACAAAACATTTCTCGGTACTTTTTCATAAGTTTTCTTCAAATCGACAAATATACCATGTGTAAATCCTTATTTTGCTTCCTAAATCTCTCAATATGTTGTCTTATCAAGAAAATCGTCTCTATGGTTGACCTTTCAAGAATGAAACCAAATTGATTTTTTAAAATTCTTGTCATCTTTCTTAATTGATGTTCAATGACTCTCTACCAAAACTTCATTGTTTGACTCATAAGCTAAATTCTTCTATAATTTGTGCAACTTCGAATATCTGTTTTATTCTTGAAGATTGAAAATAATATGTTTATCCTCCATTTATCAGACATCTTGTTTGATTTGAAAATATTATTGAACAACTTATAGCCAAACTATTCCTGCATCTTCAAGGCATCTCCTCACCTCAATAGATATGTCATCAAGCCCAGCGCTTTATCTGCATTCATCCGTTTTAGCGTCTTCTTTACCTCGGACTTTTGAATTCCCCGAACGAAATATTTACTGGTGCCATCAAAAGAGTCTTTTATTTCCTTTTGCAAAAATCTTTTATAGTTAACACAAATAGAAATTATAATAAAAAAGCACAAGAGTACTTGCATGAATTGTAATAAACCAAATAGGAACACATGATCACTAAAATACCTGTATATAAAATTCATAGCTAGAATATAACTTAAAAATCAACAGAATAATTTATGCCCCTTTTTTTGTCTTCAAACTGAAACAAAAAATGGAGTGTATTCTTTTAGTTTAAATAGAAGTTGGAAAAGCAGAAAAGACAAAGAAGAAGAAATGAGAACCTGCGGAGCTTACGAAGTCGGTAATTAATTAGCAGCTTGCAAAGCATTTCAGGCGGTGTTGTCAAGTTGTCCTTTTGTTATTTCCATCAACATTATTGTGTCAGACTTTTTTTATTTTGAAACTTGGAGTCAGATATTTATGTACTTTATATTCATTTAATTTGAACGTCCTATGTCCGGTCTAATCAAATTTTATTATTAGATATACACTACATTTTATTAAAAATTGCAGAACAATATAAATAACCGCTAAGGGCAACTCCAGTGGTTCAGTTACATACTGAATCTGTCCACTTTTTTTTCCAGTCGTTCAATAAAGGCTGAATATTCAGCTGAACGTTCAACATCCAATTCAGAATTCTGAACTGGACTTGGGCGCCCATTTAATGGGCGCCCAAGCCAAGACGCCCATTTTATGGGCGCCAGGCTTCTAGCGCCAATAAAATGGACGCCCAACCCCACAATTATGTGGGGGCATCAGGCTCCCATTTTATGGGAGCCTGAGGCCAGGCGCCCATTAAATGGACGCCTGGCCATTGGGTGTCCATTCCCCGTTCAGGGCTGAACCCACTGGAGTTGCCCTAAGTTGCAAGATCATGTCACTTCACTTCAAAGGCAATTTCAAGAGTTTCGAAAGATGTTTCATCGGCAGCCCAATGATGAATCAGTTTCAAGAGAGGTCAGCATCAAGATGGTTGATGCATTTTATTTATATGCACTATATATATAATATTGAGATGGACATGCATGAAGTAGATGTAGTATCGAGATACTGTTTGTGTACTGCTTGACTACTGTAATATTACGTGATATTGAAAGATTTAATTGTTGCTAGTATACGTTT
This sequence comes from Allium cepa, assembly GCA_030765085.1. Classification (NCBI taxonomy): domain Eukaryota; kingdom Viridiplantae; phylum Streptophyta; class Magnoliopsida; order Asparagales; family Amaryllidaceae; genus Allium; species Allium cepa. The sequence goes on along the minus strand of CM060937.1, from coordinate 756,026,551 downwards.
TGGGTTTAAATGTGAAATCATGACAATTAAATGTCGAAAATCTTTGTGGACAATGTGAAACTACTCAAAGACAATTAAATGTCGAAAAGAAAAAACAAGCTGATGTGCCCTATGTGGTATCGCTCGACAAATGATACTCCGAGACTCATGACAATATTAAAGTCATTGAGGGGATGATGCGCAAAATATGTACTGGGTGAAAAATGTTCTGATAATAAGTTTCCAACTTGTTAGAAATTAGAATATGCTTTTGAAGTAAAATTCCTTTGAAGCTACAGTACAATTCCTATACTTTCTTCCCAGTACTTGATACTTTACCTAAGTTGCATTTATATATCCCAGACATATTAAACTCACACTATCTCGACTGCTATAAAACATCTAAAATGATTAACCGTAAATAGCTAATAAAAATAAACCTATATTTGCAATATATGCGCGCGCACACATACATATTTACGCACACGTACGCATGCATGCATACATACATGCATTTGCGTGCGCGCGCGTCACATGGATCCATATCTTCTTTATGTTTCTCCCCTAAGGTCAACTCACGTCTTTTTATTCAACTCCTCTAGTGGACTACACCATTCGAGCTTTCTCCTCTTCGTTTCTCTCCTGCGATAACGAGTAGTAGTTTGTAATTATAAACAGTAAAGAACTTACCAAATGCGAAGTAAAAAAATTTAACAAATTTACCATCACAGATTTAGATTTATCGTCCGTAAATTCATATGAAATATTTTCTTCCTCATCCGTGCGTTCGACGACATGTGTGTGAGTGGAGACCTCAGCCAGTGTTGGCTCACGATTAAATTTTTGAAACCGAAGTTATATATACAAATGAATAATGTTACCGACTAAATTATCTTACAACTATTTATAAACGCATTTTATAATTTTACCAATTCTCTGTGATGCTGTTGAAAGGACTTTGACCCGCCTGGTGCAAAGCAGGATTTTTAGTTATGTTTGCACTGGTCCACACCATAATTTCTATAAATTTAAATGCACAATTAACTAAATTAATGCATCTAATATATGAATTTTAAAAAAAATGTAATAACAAATGATATAACTTACCCTCGACTCTGGAGTATCCCATAGTTGTAGAAATTGAGCCCAAACATCAGCTTCCATCCAACATGGCCTCTTTCTTGATTTCTTAGTTATTGATATGGTGTCTCTATAATTTTTACGCATTCTTGGGCTCCAGTGATTTACAAAAAACATCCATGTCCTGTAGCGAACATGCCTTTCTTAATATGATCGAGAATGTCGTCCCAGTGAGCCCAGCATACCGACATCCGATTCGTGAACGCCTTCCTGGACACTTGTAAAATAAAGGCAGACGAATGCACCTCAAACCCCCTGTATAAAATAAGGTGTGTGAATTTAATAAATTTGATACTTACCCGGCGCTCTTTGGAACAACCTCCACCACCAGACGTAAATCCAACAATGTGCCGCTGGCACCTACACTAACAGAAGGAGAAGGCTGAGATCTGCTCGAGTGTCTCTTGTGCATATTTGTTACAAACATATCATTTCATATATTGATAAAAATATCAGTTCATTATTCTAAAACATGTTTGATTAATCATCATCACATAAAACTTGCACTAAAACGTCATAAATCAAACAAGATTTCCTGAGTATATATACAAAATTTAAAAAACACGATAAGATATAACTCACAATATAGTCATCATTATTGATAACAACCGAAACTCAGAATATACATTATACAACAACTAACACAAAATTTCAAAATTTTCAGTCTTCGTCGATTCAGTCTCATACTCTATATCATTCTCTTCTGTACTCTCAAATGTTTCTATTAAAACATTCAATTCATCATTTAACAAACCCAAATCAATATCATCAGGTATTATTATTTCAACATTTGGCTCAAGATTCGTTTGATACGCTGCTTTTTCTGGGATATTAATTCCATCAAACGTAAATCTTGCCTTTGTTTTAAAAACAGCAGGCCAATCTGTTTATCTCTTTTTAATGATGGATATGGAGCAAAATAAAATTGTAATGCTTACTTGGCCAATCGATTATTTGTTGTTGTTATATTAATTTGTTAACTTATTGGAAAATCGATTTCAGTAGCATGTTCCTTGTTGTTATGTTCATTTCTTAAGTTTAAAGAAATTCGATTTGAGTATAATATTTGTTCTTGTCATATTCATTTCTTAACTTTTTGGAAAATTGATTTGAGTACAATATTTGTTGTCATATTTATTTCTTGGTTTATTTTACAAAATCGATTTCAGTATAATATTTGTTGTGTTATATTCGTTATTTAGCTTTTTACAAAATTGATTTTATTACAATATTTGTTGTTGTCATCTTCATTTCTTAACTTTTTACAAAATCGATTTAAGTATAATATTTCTTAACTTTTGTTAACTAAACTATATGCTTTATAACATATTTACAAACTCTTTTAACTAATAAAAATTTAATTTACAGATTTTGTAAGCTCAAATTAGAAGTTAACAAATTAAAATAAATTAATTTTATACTAAGCACCAACGGTTATAATTAACACACACTAATTAATTAAAGAATATTAATTATATTTAACCGTGCCTACTTAGGAGCATAGTAATCAATAATTATACACTAATTTTCACGTAAACTGTAACAAACATCATTTTCCACTATAATAAACATTCGCGTAAACTTACCAATAAGCATATTAATCAATAATACAAATTTTCAAATTTTAAATCGACCCTAATTTTTAATTACAAATAAACAATCAAACCACTTACTAACATCCCCAAATCAACTAGCACACTATTATCATCAACTAATACACAATAATCATGAATTCCAAATCAATAATCAACTAATTTTATAAAATAGAGTTTTAATTTTATCTCCAAATCAACTAATAAACTATACCATCATCTAATACCAATATATCCACATGCTTTGAAGTTTTTTTATTATTCTTAGGTGTCTACATAAATTTTAACATTTAACAGATACCCAATAGTCAGAGCATAAACACGGTTTATACAACCTAGAAAAATGATTATCACTAAGCTGGTGAAATGAATTTGAAACTCAAAATTGTAAATTATAGTTAAAAACAAAACTGTCATTACAACCATACAAGAAAGGCTTCGTTTAGCGACGGCATATAGCCATCGATGGTCATCGCTAGCCGTCGCCAAAAGCTGCAACAAAATCACATGACGTAAGCAAAATAGCGATGACTTCAACGAAGGCATCGTCGCCATATTCGCGTCGGTTAGCGTCGGAATCCCAGGAAAATAGGCCGTCGCTTACCGACACAAGCCTCGAACCAAAAAGTCGTCGCTAGTCGTCCCAATCAGATACAAGCTGAAACAATTTGGCCGTCGCTAGCCATCGCTAGCCGACGCATGCCTAAGACTTGGAAGTTAAGACTGAAATGCTTTTAAGCCTTCCAACCACACAGTAAACGTCATATCTCAATCTCACTTCATTACCAAGACATATAAACTCAATTTCGCAACCAATAACATCACATGCAACGTATAATCTCATACATATAACAAATAATAAAAAACAAAACGCAAATATCAATATTTACATAAACTTTCATCAACTAAAACCAATATTCCATCAACCAACACAATCATATCTGCGCAAATACTCATGTTCATCAAATCCACAATCATCACAGTACACAACCATCAATAAAATATCAACTCCATCATCACATGTCAATAATTACACAATAAAACGATAAAAAACAATATAAAAAAATCCGTACCTACTCATCGTCATCATCTCCCGGCCCATCCTCATCAAGCATCCTCTCGTGCTATGCTATAGATGCCGCAATCCGCTAATCTGCTGCTTCAGTTAAGCTATCTTCTCCTCGCCCTGAGATCTTCTATAAACTCTTTGGGTCAACATCGCCTGTAAATTATTTGATTGAAAGTTATAATTTATGTTTCAGAATTAAATATAATTTATATATTAGTTAATCAAGCACATTACCTCCTGATTTCCATAACCATAACGCCTATTTCGAGTAGGCGGGTCAATGAGTACATCCCGAATAAGGTCCTACTCCTCTAAGGTCAACTCACCGCCAGTGGACTGCACCACTCGAGCTTTCTCCGCTTCGTATCTCTCCTGCGATGATGAATAATAGTTTGTAATAATAAATAATAAAGAACTTATCGAATGTGAAGTAAAAAAATTAAACAAATTTACCATCACAGATTTAGATTATCGTCCGTAAATTCGTATGAAATATTTCTCTTCTCTTCCGTCCGCTCGACGGCATGTGTGTGAGTGAAGACCTCAGCTAGTGTAGGCTCACGATTAAATTTCTGAAACTGAAGTTATATATACAAATGAATAATGTTACCGATATAACTAAATTATCTTGCAACTATTTATAAGCACATTTTATGACTTTACCAATTCCCTGTGATGCTGTTGGAAGGACTTTAACCTACTGCGATGCAAAGCAAGACTTTTAGCCCTATTTGCTCGGTTCCGCGCCATAATTCCTATAAATTTAAATGCACAATTAACTAAATTAATGCACATAATATATGAATTTTAAACAAAATGTAATAATAAAATGGAATGATATAACTTCCCCTTGACTTCAGAGTATCCCATAGCTGTAGAAATTGAGCCCAAACATCAGCTCCCATCCAAGATGGCTTCCTTCTCGATTTCTTAGCTTTTTATATGGTGTCTATAAAATTTCTCGATTTCTTAGCTTATGATTGGAAATGTCGTCCCAGTGACCCCAGCATCCCGACATCCGGCACATGAACGCCATCCTGGACTCTTTCAAAATAAAGTCTGACGGTTGCATCTCAAACCCCCTGTATAAAATAAGATGTACGAATTTAATAACTTTTAAATAGTAAACATGTAATAAATTTGATACTTACCCCGCACTCCTTTGAACTACCTCTACCACCAAACGTAAATCTAACACTGTGCCGCTGGCACCCGCACCAGCGGAAGGAGAAGGCGGAGATCTGCTCGAGTGTCTCATGTGCTTATCTGATACAAATATATTATTTCACATAATGATAAAAGTATCAGTTCATTATTACAAAACATGTTTGATTAATCATCATCACATAAAACTTGCACTAAAACGTCAGAAATGAAACAGATCTCCTGAGTATATATACATAATTTAAAAAACATAATAAGATTTAACTCATAATATTATCATTATTGAAAACAACTGAAACTCAGAATATACATTATACAACAACTAATACAAAATTTCAAAATTTTCAGTTTTCGTCATCTTCTGATTTAGTCTCGTACTCTATATCGTTCTCTTCTGTACTCTCAAATGCTTCTATTAAAACATTCGATTCATCATTGTAATTTAAAACATAATTTGTACTCTCAAATTATAGTCTCGCACTCTATATCGTTCTCTTTTGTACTCTCAAATGCTATAACGATTACCTCAGTCTCGTACAACTTTTACAAAATCGATTTAAGTATAATATTTCTTAACTTTTACATCAGCCCCAAAAATGCATAATAAAATAAAGCAATACAAATATATACATATATTTTGTACAAGACATTAACGCAACCCCCAAAAAAATATATCTCAGCCAACAAATCCCTGCTAAAAAAAAGTGTACAAACAAATAATTCTTTTATCACCTTAAACAAAGCCTGCATATTTCTATATATATGCCTATTGTTCCATTTCGTTTACCCGAGTAAAATCTAAGCAATATCATTAGCATTCGAACAAATATCAGTCAAACAAAAATCTCAAACTAAAACATCAAAGCAAGCAATCAAAGTCTGTGAATCAAGAAGGATTGCAGTTTGAATTTGCAAAAGCTCTGTCACTTCTAGAACCATGATTTGGAAGGTGGGTAACTTTTAAAAGCTAATGAATGAATCTGTTGAATGCTTATTGGTGAATAATCATGTATGTATATCTTTTGGACTTCTATGTGTATATTTAAAGTGGATGTAGTGTTACAGGCTTGGTTTACAGGTGCTCTGTGTAAAGTTTAAACACAGGAGTTGATTCAAGAATCAAATTTCATCTAAACTACTTGATGTTTAGAATTGACATTAAAACAAAAATTGTTTGTTACGTCTTAGTTTAGAGCTTGAAATTTATTTAAGCTTAAATAATTTCGAATTATTGCCCCGGGAATTCCAAACAACAGAACAAACTTGAAGGGAGTAAAATAACCAAACATCTTATTTTCTTGTTTCAGATATATGATCTAAAACGTAATCGAAAACCATGATTTTTAAAAGAAAAATCAAAATTTTTAATTGAGTTTTGGGCTTGCATTTTTGGGTTGAACTGAAACCGGAAATTGGGTTGTATCTGGTGATCCACTGGTTGGTGATGGTCGGGAATTGGTCTGGAGGTGGAGGAGTGATCAGGGAGTATGGGAAAAATGTCATGATGGCCGGCTGATGACCATGGTGGCGGCGGGAGGCATTCGAAGTCTGGTGCCTAGTTTTAGTGGGGTCTGATGTTTTGATTCGTCCGCCGCCGACGATGGATCGAGTGTCACGTGCTTCTGGGGTTTGATAGAGGGGAGGTAGACGAGGCCACGCCCGGATGTGATGGTTCCCAGGTGGTCAGAATTTGGAGAGCGTCGAAGTTTTCCAGGTTTGGTGGTGTTTTCTGGTTTGCGTTCCAGGTTTAGGAATCGAGCTTGATTTTTTGATTTTCGATGATGAACAAGGTTCTGATGGTAGTGGATGGGGTTAATGGGTGGTAGCCGACCAGCTCGTGGATGAGGCGGCGCCAAGTGACGAGCGGTGTCTCCGTGCACGTGCACAGAGCAATTTTCGATGATGGACTGCTGTTTTTTTTATGGGGATGGAAGCATGTTTTTTCCTGGTAATTGTCTCGAGTGTGAACTCGAGAGAGTTTCCTGTTGGGCTCGGGTAATTTGAGTGCCGGACCCGAAGTAGTGAAGTGTTTTACCCGAAGCAACATGATTTGGCACGGGTATAAGCTATTTTCCAGGTTTAAGCAAAAACCTGTTCTGTTGCTTTGGAATTTTAGTTAAATTTCAAATTTATAAAACAAAGTAAACCAAGTTCTAAATCAAAGTTTAATAATAAATACACGTTAGTTTTGAAACTGAGTTGGAAATAATAAAGTTTAATAATTTAATTTTTTTTATAACTAAAGGTGTTTAGGCATTTAAGTGTATTTGAAGAATTGGAATCTATAGTGCATTTGGACTGTAAAGAAGGAGCTTAAGCAAAGTTAATTAAATTTGGAACCTGGTTTTAAATCTGAATTTGAATTCCAAATTTGGGGGAAAAGATATAAGTTTTATATGTTTAAATCTTTAAATAAGTTAAGGTTAAAATATTCCTTAATATGTGAAGTTAAAAGGGAATTTGATTTTTAGTATTTTTAAATTTCTTCCATGACAAAAGAATTACTAATACATGTGAATTTGAAGTTTACAAATTCGTTTAAACTTCACTAAAGATAAATTGGTATTTCATTTTAAATCTTAAATTTTAAAATGAACTTTAAAGCTAAATCTGGAAATATATGTTATCAAACATACTTATAAATGACTATTGAATACTTGACCTTACTTATGAATAATTGAATTGAATGATGTTGCACTATAGTGTTAAAAACCCTGGACTACATATACACACACGAATATGGATTTCACGAAGAAATCAGTTAAGTCGCAGATTTGTATCAATCTTAAAGATTAAATTCTTGAGTCCAAAATAGTTTTGGAATTGTAATTGAGGATTTTTTTAAATGAGTTTCAAAAATAAAAGTTATTTTCAATAACTTAATAACACTTGAGATTTAAATAATTTGATTTAAATTTGAATTTAATAATTGGAATTGAATTCAATGACTTGGTCGAAATACTATACAAGTTATAAAAGTGTTATATGGGTTTTTAACCATTTAAAGGTAGGATTTTGGAAACTTAAATTTACATCTAAGTTTTATACTTGAATAGCTTTAACTTGTGTAAATTGTAAGCAGTGTTTTCCAAAACGAGAATTGTTTGTTTCAAGTAATAATAGCTTTCATTTAAGAAAAGAATTCCCAATTTGTGTTACAAGGATTTCAATTTAAAATTAAACCGTGTCGAAAGCCATGGATTAATCTTTGTGGAAGGTCGTTGAACTTTGTTTTGAAAACGAAGAATACTTTAAATGGGTATCTTTTATACATAAAAGATCTGAATTGGAAATGGTTTTCCAAGTTATGAATGAACCTTTGGAAACGTGTTTTGAAAGCTATAAGTTAAATCTTTAATTTAAAGATTTAACGAGTTAATCCAATTGAAATAGAAATTGATTTGGGAAATCAATGAATGGATCTTTGTGAACTTAGTGAATTTTATGAAATAAATCTTTTTGTTTAAAAGATTTGAAATGGTAATTTGTTTAAACCATTTGAAAGAAAGTTTTGAATTATTAAGCTGTGACTTAATTGAAATCCCATATCCATATGTTTTAAATGTTGCGCTCACTATTCGGTTCAGCCGGGAGAGGACCTTTGTGTCGTATAACCCATTCTGAATATGTGATTTGACGTTATGGATAGAATTTGAAGACGACGGTGAAGACCGGGTATTTGTAAGAACGATAGGATAACCTATCGATTGTCTCTGCACTGGCTGATCCCTGGTATAGAGATACCTTAAGTGGTGGGAAGCCCAATCGGGATTATGGATACCCGGATTGCTAGGGCTTCTTTTGAAGTGCCTTCGGTTCTGTTCGAACCCAGAACAGACTTGTATGGTTGTATGTCCGACACTACACTTTGAGATATAAAGCAGATTTCTTTCAAATACATATCTGTTGGTGGCGGAGAATTTATCCTCTTAGCTTAACACCCTTCTCTGAGGCGTACGAACTCAGTGGTTATGTAGTTGAAGGTTATTAGTGATATATTCCTAATTTGGCAGTGTGGCATGCTGAGTGCTGCTGTGTGTTGATGATCATTTGTTGGTCATTTGTGATCAGAGCATGGCTTTTGTATAAAGCGTAGCTTTGTGGACGAGACTGCATCAAGACCTCACACCCTGGAAATGGTCGAAACAGGAAAGATGCGGCAAGGTTATGAGGGTCACGCCCTTTAGGGTGTGTCATTCCCTTCTGGTAAAGGGTGATATTAGGTATGGAGCCCTGATATTTAACCTATGTGGTTTCTCCAATCTCATTTACTGTGTGGTTGTTGCTTTGAGGCGCATCGGATAAAGGTCCCAAAGGATCGGGGAGTGGCATGCTCGAGTAGTAGTTACCTAGTTACAGAGGTAACCCGGTCTTGTGTTGGTAGAGATCCGGTTAGGTTCTCGGGACGTCCCGCCAGAGGCGATCTCATGTGGCAGTAGGAAGTTCCTTAGCCTGACCATTTGTTGGAAATCCAATCAAAACAATACGCGCCTTGTACGGTTTTAGTTGTATTACCTGCCATCTACTTATGGTGGCGCCCCACTGTTTAGATGGTAGCCATAGTAGGCATAGTTCGGAATGTCTATGCTGGCTAAGATTAATATTCTACTTTCGAAATATTTTCTGCACTTTGCACTTATAATAATAATATCAAAAATTTGCGTATCAAGCAAGTTTGACTATCATAAGAAGAAATCTCCTCCAATTCTGCGTTTGCATTGTGTGTGTGGCAGGAGATCTTATGGTAGTTTCATTTTCTAAAAGCATTGCGAATTGACTTTAAAATTCTCTTGCTGTTTTTTTTAAAGATAAACTGTTTTTGTTACTCACACCAGATCCACGACTGATCCGGAGTGTATTGTTCCTTTCCTAAACTCTGGGTGCTCACTATTTTCCACACGAGCAGTATAGAGTTAGGTTTTTTTCAGATAGTCGGGTTTAATAAATTTTCTGGAGCTAGTTTCAGTCTTTGGTTGTGGACGAGACTTGCTTGTCTTAGTGTATCGAGTTGATGGTTCGAGCTGCTGTTGGAGTTCTCTCTTGAAGATTATATTGGAGTTATTTGTTTCGCTGCTGGTGTTAGCTATTTTCTTTTCCGCTGCTATTTCTTGTATCATATCACTGATGTATATTGATATATATTGTACCATCTGTTGTATCAGATATTGTATCAATGCTGTATATCAATGTATTATTCTTTTTTTTCCGCTGTGTTGTTTACTTAATTGTGTTATAAGCTCCGGCGAACCAGATTCGACGTTTGGATCTGCGGCATTGGAATATAGGTGACATATTCGGTGCCGATTTTCGAAGGTCGAGTTAGGATCGTTATAGTCTAGGTTGTAAAAGAATTTATTACAACTGTTGCAAATAGTTGTAATATATTCAACAACAACATTAATTACAAGTTGCAATAAACTCTTTTAAACTCACATAAAATGTTGTAACTTGGTAAGCATACATGGAACACCTTTTATAACATATTCTCATAGTTGTGGAAGTATTTATTATAACGGTTACCTTAGTTGCGAAATATATTGCTACAACTATTGGTAAATCATTGTAGAATTTTTTTTACCACTATTTAGGACCGTCTTATAACTTTTTTTGAAAAGTTTTTAAATATGTACTACAACTTTTTAAAAATGTTGCGCAGATATTTCTACCTACTCCAACCTGCTAGCATACGCTCGTATAGATACACTAGCCTTTAGGGTCCATTTAATTTACATTTTTTTCCACCCTAATTTACGTTCTACTTTTAGAGATTTAATCTGCATAAATTTTTTATCCAATAGCCACAAACCATTTAATTACAACAAATTCCACTTTTATATTTTTTGCCCACATATGAAACAAACAATTGTGCCAATTTGACTTTCCAATTTTGTTCCAAAAGCATATTCAAAATTATGTAATTATATCAATCAAAACCATAAATTTATTCAAGTAACATATTCTGAATTTATTCAACTAAGCTGTTCTACCATTAGAAATTGAATAACAATTCTTATTCAATTTAATTAAACCAATCTTATTTACGCCATGAAACGTGAATAACAATTTGTTTGTTCCAAATTTCAACCCAAACATGAATTAGAATTGAGAAGTGGAAGAAGAAGATACAATAAGTTACATAAATTTCAATCTTATTTATGTCATAAAACGTGAATAGACAATTTATATGTCCCATATTTTAAACCAAACATAATTAGATTTGAGAAGTGGAAGAAGAAGAAGTTGCAATAATTTACATCCATTCTCAATTAATAACAGAAATTAATTTATATTAACATGCCAGAAAAGAACTGAAATTGAACTACTTTATTTTTCTGTATCATATTAATTCCCACTCACCTGGCACTTGAGCTTGTATAATTTTGAAAATGCTTTGCTTTAATCTTTCATCCTTCGATTCTTCTAAATTCCCCAAACTGCTTGAATATATGTAGATAATTTAATTTGGTAGAGATTTGTTCATTTAGTAGAGAAAAGGAGGAAGAATAATACACACTAATTTACTGTAGAATTAGGGTGACTGCTGAATAAGAGATTAGGTTTAGGTTAGATGGTTTATTTATATATTGTCTGAGTGAATATAATTCATTAGATTATTTTAGATTAAATCTAGTTTTTTCATACACTTAATGGTTATCCATTATAGCCTATACACATCCCTCAACCAATAAAATTTAGCCATCTCATCCTATTACATCACTGGAGCGAATGGGAAGCCACCACATGTTAGAAATGACACTGAAATGCTTAGGAAAATCGCTGGAAACGAACCAGCTAAAGAACATCGCTCCAGATTTTGGGCGACAACGGGACTTGACCTTGGTCACTAAAGAAGTCAACATGCGCCTTTACCACTGCGTCAAATGCACTTTTAATTTCTTTTCAATTATATTTCGCATAAGATATCGGGGTGTTACATTCTCCCCCCTTAAAAGATTTCATCCCCGAAATCTCCAAAGACGGAACAACGTAATTAACAACTAGCATCCAAGAACTACATCCATCTATGCAACTATCATCCATTTCTACCATTGTCCTTATTTTTAACTAATGCAATTTATGATTTATGCAAAGTGAAAATGCATATGAACTTAACTAATGCGAAAAGGTGGTCGTTCTACTGATTCGGTTGACCTCTTGTAATGCAAGTATGATTATGCCATGCAACCAAATATATGTAATTACCATAGTACAATTAGTAATTCTATATGTATATTTCAGTCATTCACCCATATGCACCATCCATATGCAACATCCATTTATATGTACACATATATATATAAAACCATATGCAAATACAATAGGCAACAGGCACACATATGTAGGTGTATGTTCCTAGTTGGCCGATTATCCTAATAAATATCTATCTAGTGCATGCAATGCATTCATTTGCAAACATTGGCATCCACTTGCAATCATTTTCATCCATAAAACATAACATGCCCTAATGACACGTTTACAACGAAGCTATCATCAATAGGTTTCACATAAAGATTATCGAAAAGACATTAAGTAAGGAAAGATCAAAGGTAGGATATTTGAAGTGTACGTTCAAATAGAAAAAGATAAGAAGTTCGAATTCTCTCCTCATATTCCCATGTGCACTCCTTGGAGTCATCTCCCCACTGAACCACTAGACGAACTTCCTTGTTGTGTAATCTCTTGACACCGTGTTCCAATATAAGGGTGGGTATACGACGCACAAGTGATTCGTGCTCTACCTCCACTTCCTTTTGCTGATCGGGTTCTATACTACTGCGGAATCATGTTGGCACTTCCTTAGATGCGAAACATGGAAAACATCGTGAACTCCTGCCAACTTATCTGGAAGATCAACTCTATATGCCACTTTTCCATTCCGTGCGGTAATAGGGAAGGGTCCTACAAATCTCTTCGCCAACTTACCCACTGAGCCTAATCTTGTAACGTTTTTGAATGGAGAAACCTTGACAAAAACCGTATGTCCAACCTTAATCTCCAAATCTGAACGTCTTTTGTCAGCATATGACTTTTGTCTATCTTGTGCGGTCTTCAACCTCTTGTGAATCAAATCCCCCTTCTCGGAAGTTTCCCTCACCAAGTCCGGTCCAAGCTAGATCCTATCGGTGGTATCCCACCAACAGGCTGGTGATCTACATGGTCTTCCATAGAGGGCCTCGAACGGTCATCCCAATGCTTGCTTGATAACTATTATTATACGCGAACACCACCAAAGGTAGGTTGTGTTCCCAAGAGCCTCCGAAGTCAATGATGCACAATCTGAGCAAATCTTCCAAAATCCTATTTACCCTCTCAGTTTGTCCATTTGTCTAAGGGTAATATGCTATGCTCAGATTCAATTTCATTCCCAAGGCTTTCTGAAGACTCCTCCAAAACTTGCTGGTGAATAATGGATCCCTATCGCTCACAATGCTGACAGGAACTCCATAAAGCCTAACTATCTCCCTTACATAAAGAGTCGCCAAAGAAGCTGACGTCCTATTACTCTTAATGGGTATAAAATGAGCGCACTTCGCCAGTCTATCCATAATGACATAAATGCTCGTATTTCCTCTCCGTGACCTTCGTAATCCATCCAGGAAGTCCATAGAGACGATCTCCCACTTCCATAATGGAATATCCAATGGCTGCAACAGTCCTCTAGGCTTTTTCTGTTCCGCCTTTACCCTTTGGCAAGTGATGCACTTTGATACATACTCTGCCACCCTCTTCTTCATTCTGGGCCAATAGAATACCCTCTTCATATCCCGATACATCTTATCACCACTAGGGTGCACTGTCATCCGAGAATGATGTGACTCGGCCAACACCGCATCTACTAAATCCTCACTACGGGGAACACAAAGTCTACCATCCCTTCTAATCCATCACCTAGTGTCCACGGTATAGTGCCTAAGATGTGGTGATGACTCTCCTCTACCAAGCTTATCTAAAATGTCCTTTAACTCTTCATCCTTGCCTTGCTCCAATCTGCTCCATCAAAGTAGGCTGGACGTCGAGGGCTGCTAACAATCCCGGTGCTAAATATGATGGAGGTCTAAAATCAAAGGTAGTAATGTACTCTATGCTTCCATTCCAAAAACAGAGGACTTAAAACCACTTTGTGTCTACTCAACGCATATGCCATACATTACCCTTGCCAGGGGTGTAGGAAATATCAAAGTCACAAGAGGCTAAAAACTCCATCCATTTTTGCTGTCTCAAATTCAAGTCTTTTTGAGAGAATAGATACTTCAAAGACTTATGATCTGTGAAAAGCTCAAATCTTCTTCCTAAGAGATAATGCCTCTAAGACTTGAGAGAAAAGCTATAGCTACCAACTCAATATCATGCGTCGGGTAGTTCTTCTCATGCGTTTTAACCTGTCTACTCACGTAGCACACTACGCTACCCTCTTACATCTGTACGCCCCTATCCACGTACCACAAGAATTTGTATAAACTAAGAAAGGCTTGGTTCCATTCGGTAATACAAATACGGGGTGCGGTAGTCAAAGCTTCCTTCAATCGAGCAAAGGCATCCTCACACTTGGCATCTCAAAAAAAAGCTGAGTTCTTCTTAGTAAGGCGAGTAAGTGGAGCTGATATCCTAGCAAAGTCCTTAATGAACTTCCTATAGTATCCCGCAAGACCAAGGAAACTCCTTATGTCTATGGCATTCTTAGAGGTCTGCGAATCCTGTACTATTGCCACTTTCGCCGGCTCTACTGCAAATCCGTCCTCCAAAATAATGTGTCACAAAAAGTGAACCTCATCCCTCCAAAAGTGGCACTTTGAGAACTTTGCCTTCGACTTATGTGCTCGTAGGGTTCTAAGCACTTCTTCCAAGCAAATAGTATGCTCCTCCTTGCTTCGCGAATAAACCAAAATGTCGGCGCCACAAACTTGTTCAACGATTCGCGAAATACTCGACTCGTTGGGTCCATAAAATATTTTGGAGCATTGGTTAGCCCAAATGGCATGACTAACCACTCAAATAATCCATCCGGAGTCCAAAACGCAGTCTTCTCGATGCTATCCTCCACCACACGCAACTAATGAAATCCCGTGGCCCAAATCGTGCTGCGAACATACCTTGGCTCCTACAAGCTGGTCAAAGAGGTCATCTATACGGGGACGAGGATAATGATTCTTCTTCGTCAGCTTATTAATCTCTCTATAATCCACGCAAAGTCTGAGAAAGCCATTCGCCTTAGTGGCAAAGACGACAAGTGCGCCCCACTCAGAAATGCTCCTATGAATGAAGCCTTTCTCCAAAAGCTCTTCAATCTGCTTGTTCAACTCACGACGTTCCTTAGGAGCCATATGCCTTACCAGTAAAGCAACCGGTTTGGAATTATCGATAAGATAAATCATGAAATCGATCTCTCTTCGAGGTGGAAGGCCAGCAACCTCCTCGAACACATCTGGAAAGTCTCTAACAATGGGTACCGAACTCAAACTATCGGGTGATAAGTTAAGAGAATAAAGGTAGCTCAACATGATTGTTCCCTAGGGTCACAAGATACCTCCAAGGTACGTCCACTACAAGTGTCTAACCTCACTACCCTCTTAACGCAATCAAGAACAGCACCACACATGGATAGCTATCCATACCAAGAGTCAAACCTGAACCCGGAAAAGCCCAATGCAAAGGCACTACAGTCAAACTCAACCCTTAAAATAAACAATTTCAAATCCCAACATAACATGGACAAGTATGATGATCCTCCTATGGGATTTGATACTACTACCAGGTCAGTCACTAAGCAAGCATCAAGATCTAGACTCTCAACCAGAGTACTAGATATAAAAGTGTGCGAAGCTCCAGAATCAAATAGGGTACTAACAGGAAAATTAGAGACAGATAAAACACCTTCGATGATCACCTTCTTTTCCTTGTCCACAACCTGACGAGTACTAGAGGAAGGAGCTACCTCTAAAGCATAAGCCTGAGCAGGCAGTGTAGGTGTATGTGAACAGTCCTTGGGCTTTGTTGGACAGTCCTTTTTTATATACCCCACTTGATCGCAAAGACAGTACGTTGGTCTCGGTCGCTCTCCTGCCCCTCTACAATCCTTAGCAAGATGACTTGGTTTTCCACAAGTATTGTACTTCCAGTTCTTCCTTGGAACTTTCCTTTTTCCACCTGATCCTTCTCTCCTCTTTCCTTTTCACTGCTTCTTCCAATCGCTCTTCTACGCCACATCTCCTTTCTTCTCAATATCAGCAAGTAAAGCCATCTCTTCCAATCCCTCAAAAGTGGCTCCCATCGGAAAGTGGTTCACCGCCAAACTCTACAGTGGTTGACACAAATCCTTAGCAAGCTTCAACACCTTCTTGTGAAGAGAATTGATCAGGTCTAGTCCAAATCTAGCAAACTCATCGAATTGATTAATATATTCCTTAACAGTCATATCCTCTTGCTTGAGCTGTATGAATTTCTCTAGCTGCACTCCCTCTTCAACCTACGATAAGAACTTCCTCTCGAACCTAGTACGAAAATCTACCCCAAGTCAAATTATCAGCCTCAGCCTCTACAATCTCCCACCAAAGACCCTCTCCTTACAGCTGCCATGAAGCCAACTGCCTCTGAGCCAAGTCCTCCAATCCCATAAGTCCAAATATCCACTCATAACTACGGATCCAAGATCTCGCCTCAGTATATGACTCGGTGCCAAGAGACAGCTTGCCTCTTAAGCGGTGTAGTCCTGCATAACTTGGGAAAATCGAGAATGCCTGGCGGACGGGCTGAAGCCCCTTCCGTCGGAGCAGCATCCCTATTTGGTGGATCTGCTCGTGCAGTAGCCTGCAAATAACGTCTGAACCAAGCAGGCAAATTGAGGCCTGGAACTTTTGGGATATCTTGTGGTTCATGCATTTCTGTTTGTGGATACTAAAAATATAGGATTCGGTACTCCATAAATAGTTCATAGACAGGGAGGAAGATATGAGGGACCCATTTCTAAAATTTCTTTTCTTTCTAAAATATATACGTATACTTTTAAAAGTATTATTTGGAATATCCCTTCAAAATTATTCGAAAACATTTATATTTTTGAAATATTTTTAGGATTACCAAAACCTTAGCTCCATACCAACTATGACACCCCGCAACTCTAGGCACATCGAAAATCGGACATGACTAGAATCACGGGTGGTCGGGTGAAATAAAAATTCATAACATAGCATAGAGACTAAGGAAACAACATAAATGATTAAAATATTACAGCGGATGAAAACTTTCATTATTTATAAATTAATAGCATAATAGCTTCATTAAAAATAACTTTATCCTAAATTTATTTCTGGAACCAAAAGTCCACCAAAACATAAAACATAACAAAATCCACAATATAGGTCCCTATATATAGAGTAAAGTATGGAAAAGAGAAACGAAGTTCATGAAACAAAAGAAACAAAAACAGAAGATAACAACTGCTCCAATGATCCTCCAAGCTGTAAAGAACTACAACCTAGACCTACCCTCCTGTGATTTGGGGAAAATAGAAAAAATAGAAATGGGTCAGACATAAAGTCTGCTCAATGAGAAATAAAATAAAGTAGAAAGAATAAAACGGTTTAGTTCCAAATCTTCCCCGGATATCGCAGAGGGTGAATAATATAATGTAGTGAATCCTTTTTAGATACAGTTCCTAAAAGCCAAAGTCCATGGTCACTCTAGGGAAGTCAACCATGCAGTAATACTAAACGTCAATCGGCCTATCGAACCTGCTGTCCTTACCTATCCACGTGCTACAACGTGAAAGTCATGCTCTTCACGCGTGCACTATGACTAAATGCCTCTTACGTTTGACCGGGGCCGACTCAAACAACCTCGCTGGACCCCGAAGTTGCGCTCAGGCTCTGCCAAACTAGACTCCTATCCTCCTATCTCCTTGGTCATCAACGTGGACTTGCCCGTATCCAAAGTGTCGGTCCTCCAAAAAAATGCCCGTAGTTGGGAAGGCTGTGCAAAATCCTCCAACGATCTGCATAAAGAAGCCTACGTTGGTGCACACTTGTCCTGTTCTGTAACAACCCATAATTTTGTAAATATTTTTAAATAGAATTTATTTGAAGCTTTGATTCTAAATCATTTAAAAATTGGAATTTTGGAATTTTCCAATGTATTTTTGGATTTTGTTTATAATTATTTTTCCAAATATAATAAAATAAAGATTTTCTGAAAATTTTATATTTTGGTCAACTGTGGTCAAACTTTGACTTTCAGTTGAAATTTTTAATTTTGAATTTTAGATTTCCAATCTTTTTCTGAAGATGAATTTGATTCTGATATTCGTTCTGCTTTTCGTTTCATCAAATTCTGTTTTATACTTTTAAAATCTGATAAAATTCAGCGTTTTACACGCAATTATTTTCAGTATCTCTATCTTCTATTTTCTTCTCTATTTTCTATTATGTTCCTATTTTCTATTTTATTTGGGCTTGATTTTTATTTGGGTTGTTGAGCTTGTTTTGAAGTGGGCTTTGCTACTGGGCTTTGAAATTCCTAATAGCCACTTGTTTGCCTTTTCAAAATGAAAAGGTGCCCATTCATTTGCGTAGCCATTCAAAATGAAAAGGATTTTTATCATGGATTTTCATTTTTCTTTTTCTTATGTCTTCAAGCATATGTTCAGCCATCACCATGCTCCTCCTTATGCCAACCATCTGTCCACCATCATCACCTATGACCGGCCATCACCACACCTCATCACAATACCTAACCATGCCGTGACTTCTATAGATCCAAATTCCATCACCAAAGCTTGTAGAAACCCTAGCCGAGCCCACCAAATCATCCCCTTCCTCTTTGCTAGCCTCGGCCACCTCTAATTCCTCCCTCTCCAATGCCTTGCCGTGACCTTCTCCTTTGCCTAGCCTGCCTAGCCGTGACCAGATGACGGTGACCTGACTTGATCCAACACCATGAATCCAGGCCGAGCACATTAGCCTTAGGGCCGAACCCAAACTTTCATGTTTGCCTTGCCTCTTTGACTTCCAAGTGCCTTTTTGCCTTGCCACCCCTTTCATCTACCCATAGTCGTACCTTATATTTGCCATGGCCGAGCATGCTTGCTTCAAAACATCATGGCCGAGCCATGTTTTCATGATGGCTAGCCTATATGAAAAGTGGCTAAGCCACTTGTACTTGTTTATCTATATTTGTTTTGTTTGTTTAATTCTTTCTTGTGTAAACAATGGCTTATATATGTTTATATCTGTTTGTTTACAAGATTTGAATTTTGGCTCTTCGTCCACTTGAATCTAGTCCATGCTTTGTCGTGCTTTTTGAAGTTTGGTTGTGTGTCTCGAATTGTCATCTCTAGCTTTAGAAGGTGATTTTACCACTCTCGACATTCAAACTTATATAATTATGAAACAATGGCATGTGAATGTGTAGTCGTTGATATGCTATGATGATATATGTTCATATATGTTGTTACATGACTTTATCTGATGTTATAACCTGATTATATACCTGTTACATCACCTGGGATGATATGCTATGCTATACTATTCATTTTATTTTTTATTTTTCACACTACAAGTTCCCTTTCACTATGGGTTGAAATGATACATACCCGAACGGACTTTAGAATAGGGAAAAATGGTTATGAGCTGAAATGATAGGCTCAAATGATTTTTATTTTATTTGACTTGGGATTGCAGGTTTGAAATGATAGAACCCGAGATTTTTATAATTACGAATTGAAATAATACATGTCTGTATCACTTGACATAGGTTAGAAAATATTATACAAACCATGGTTTTTAAATAATAGTTTTCTCAAAATTATTAAGTATTCTGAATCTTTAAATATATGAAATTTTAACTTAAAAATTTGATTTAATGATTTTAAAATGTAAAGATATATTGGTTTTCTATAAGTTAAATTTTTATAAGTTGGTAACTGGTTTAAACTGTAACTTAAAGATTTCTTTTATCTATGATATATATAACTTAATAATTAAATTTGATCTAATATGGAATTTTAAATCTAACCTAATAATAGTGATAGATTTTATTTTATGAAATGGATATGTTTTGTATAATAAAATAGATTTTTATAAAACCATGATTTAAATTGAAGATATAATAGTGACAGATTTTATTTTATGAAATGGATATGTTTTGTATAATAAAATAGATTTTTATAAAACCATGATTTAAATTGAAGATATGATTTTTGAACATGTTGTGGTAGAATTTGTAGCATTTCCAAAATGCTATGTTATTTAAGTTATGTTTTAAAGTGTTATATTACTTTTGGTTATGTTTTAAAAATGTTGTATTTCTAAAAGATAACATTTTTGAAATGCTATTATATAAGGGTCACATTTTTCAAATGTTATGATTTCCAAATTATTACATTTTTAAGTGCTATAACTAAGAATATATGGATTTGGAAATATTACCATTTTTGAAACGGATATATTTTTGGAAGAGCAATAGCATTTGGTTTTAAATGGTTTTGGAATAGATATGTTTTGTTTGTAACGTAAACCATTTGAAATAAATAACTATGGGTTATAATAACGTGTGGTTGTTGAAGAGACCGGGATCGGAAGTTGTCATACTCTCTGTCAACTCCGAAAACCACTTTACAAATGTGTACACAGTGGAGATTCCAGAATGAAGTAGGATGGTGGCGACGATCCTATATGAGGTATATACATGGACCCGACTCTCGTAAGTTGGCATAAGGTGGCTAAAACAAGAGCAATCGACGGACAAATGAGGAAGCTACTCTGATCAGACACACTCCTTCGATACTATATTCTGACTTTGTGATTGATTTGGTGGCCACTTTTGATTTTTGATTTTGGGAGTGTGGCTCGAGGTGGGCGGTAGCTGCGGTTATGCGTTACCACTGGTCCGGAAGTGCAATTGATATATCTACCCTGGCATTGCCTAGTTGTGCCGTGTCACCTACCATAGTGTGCTTTACTATGAGTTTGATTTGTATCGTACCTATGGAGTATCCTCTGCTGGCTTCTCGATCAAGAGGGACTACGTTACTGTATAGACTATTGGCACTATAAAATGTGTTAAGGGGGATATGGGTAACGCCTTAACGCTATTTTTAAATATATTATACTTTACTTTAGACATTATTATAATAACGTATATTACTACATAGTAGATAGTTTAACGGATCCTTAAAGGATGTGCGGTCCCAAGCATCCTTTAATTTAGTTATGCATTTCTATTACAGTTCACTTGAGTTTGTTTACATTGTATAAGTATGTATGTCCTGACTCGAGCGTTTTGTGTTTTGCTTTACGCTCGGGTCAGCCTGAGTATCACAGCTTTGGATTCACCTTCTGGAGCTAGGAAATTGCTGGAGATTATCTATCTATCTAGTTGTCTATCTATTTCTATTTAGTTATTTCTATTCAGCTTATGTATTAGTGGATCTATATGTATTGGGATTTCCTATTGTATTTACTTTCAGACTCTGGTATTTTGTACTTGTTTTAAGACTATGTTCATAGTAGCTTTATGAACTACTATGGTTATTTTATTTCCGCTGCGAGTTATTCTGATATTTCTGTGTCTGTGATTGGTTTTATTTGCTCCAAATTATATTACAATATATTATTTTGAATTATTCAAATCCGACATGTGCGGCTTATTGTCGATTTGAATGGTCCAAAATAGTGGGTCGTTACATGTTCCGTCCGCGTCGATCTGTCTAAAGAAGCCTATGATTGCTGGTGTTATCTATCCTACGTACTAGCAACCTATAAAAGGTAACAAACATCCTTGAGAACCTACTTGCCCGCTCCTGGTACATATAGCCAAAACTATATTTTGGTATTAACTGTATGAAACACCTATCCAGACCTTTACAAGGTCTGCCTACAAAATCGCTTCCAGATTAATTAATTTTACCGTTACAGTTTACCTATTACTTATTTTTGTCCATCTGCTTTATGCCATTTTTACATCCGATTTGTTTATTTCACAATTTTCCTTTTTCTTACATAAAAGATGTTTCGATTTTACGTCCGTTCAGTCTTATGGTTTGTCTATAATTTTTATACCATTTTGTTATAGATTTAAACTAGACTTTAGGGTCCATTTAATTTATATTATTTTTCAACCCTAATTTACTTTCTCCTTTTAGAGATTTAATTTGTGCGATTTTTTTATTCAATAGCCACAAATCATTTAATTACACAAAATTCCATTTTTATATTTTAGGCCACATATGAAACAAACAATTATGCCAATTAGACTTTCCAATTTTGTTCCAAAACCATATTCAAAATTATGTAATTATATCAATCAAAACCATAATTTTATTCAAGTAACATATTTTGAATTTATTCAACTAACATGTTCTACAATTAGAAATTGAATAACAATTTAAATTCAGTTTAATTAAACCAATCTTATTTACAGTATGAAACGTGAATAACAATTTGTTTATTCCAAATTTCAGCCCAAACATGAATTAGAATTGAGAAGTGGAAGGAGAGGAAGATACAATAATTTACATAAATTTCAATCTTATTTTTGCCATAAAACGTAAATAGACAATTTATATGCCCCATATTTTAAATCAAACATGAGTTAGATTTGAGAAGTGAAAGAAGAAGAAAACGTTGCAACAATTTACATCTATTCTCAATTAATAAGAAAATTAATTCATATTAACATGCCAAAAACGAACTGAAATTGAACTACTTTATTTTTCTATTTCATATTAATTCTCACTCACCTGCACTTAAGCTCGTATAAATTTGAAAAAGCTTTACTTAATCCTTCTTCTAAATTCCCCAAATTGCTTGAATATATATAGATAATTTAATTTGGTAGAATTTTATTTATTCAGTAGAGAAAAGGAGGAAGAATAATACATACTAATTTTACTGTAGAATTATGGCAACAGTTGATTTAGAGATTGGATTTACCTTAGATGGTTTATTTGAGTGAATATAATCCATTAGATTATTTTAGATTAAATCTGGTTCTTTCATACACTTAATAGTTATCCATTCTGGCCCATACACATTACTCAATCAAAAAAATTAGTCATCTCATTCTATTACATCATTGGAGTGAATGGGAAGCCGTCACATGTCAGAACAAATGTTAAATATCGGGGTGTTACATATCTATAAGAAGAACAAATGTTAAATATGCTTGTTTCAGTTAGTTATTAAGATAGTTAATTAATTTATAACTTACGGTCATGATCAAATTTGTTAGCACTTGAACTTTATTCTGTAATCCAGTAACTTGGTTTTCCAGTGCAATTACTTTCTTCGAGTTGTGCAATTGAGCCCCCAATTGAGATGGTGTAACCCCAAAACCAAGTCTTCTTATTCTTCCACATTGTTCTTTGTCTCATACCTTTGCCACACCGTCTTCACTTAATGAAACCATTCCCTGAGAACTTTGGCTGTTGATGTGCTTGTTATCATAGTCTACAAATAATAAAAAGGTCCAATAAGAAGTAAATATTGTAATCGTACTATATAGTAGGCAATAATTGTATACTTACTATGCATCCGACAACAACCGAGTTCGGAGGTTCCCCTTTTTTGTATGTCCCTTGCACCATAAGTCCTCCCTATTAATATAAGATGCACGTTCCTTTTTCTATAAAAATAAGTATGGAATAAAGCTCAGCTATATTAATAGAGATGCAAGTATATGATACAATCTGTTGACAATTGATCAGAGATTTCCATTCACAAATACTAATCTTCATGAAGTATTAACATTTAGTTCCGATGAATTTGGCTTCTCAGATGGCACTTCAAATCTTAAAATTTAACATTATTTATGTCGGTAGATCAAAAATTGAGATAAGATTGTACTCTATGCTTATAAATATTGATGGCTATGCCATAGATGTATCCTACCAAACACCAAGCACCAAGCGAGAAGGATTAATAACGAGTAAAATTGAAAAAATGAAACGTGGGTTCTTTACGTCTTATTGAAACAGGGGCTGCTGACATGTTAACTCATAGTAAATACAGAACATAGTCTGGTTCCACTTAATTTTGATTTCGTCCTTCATAATAAAGCTTTGAAATTTATAACATGTTAAACTCATGCATGTTATTATCAAGAACAAGTAGGTAAGTGCTGTCAGATATTAACTCCAATATAACAAAATAGGCATCTTTCTAACATACAAATTGGTGTAATATTTTATATTCTGTAGCATTGAAATTTTTCGATGATTACGGAAGCCGGCTAAATTAAGAAAAGATCCAAAAATAAAATAGGGTTTGGATTTCGCTGGCTGCAAATTCTATAACCAAACAATGCTCTTAGAAATCTAAATTGTGCCTCAATAGTTGCTGATTTCTTACTGTTACCTTAAGAATAATCAATCTTTAGTTCAATTAGCAATCAGCGGTCAATTTTTCCTTTAACGTATGTAAGTCAACATTCTGTGTCTTATATTTTAACCCCTTCTTTCATCCTATTTGAAATCGAGTATTAATAAATCTTCACACTCGTCATGTATATGGAATCAAATTAGGAACCATAATTTGTGAAACTATTTAATGAAACTATCATGAACTGCTATGGAGCTTACTAGCTACTCGATGACCTGACAGTATATTTGTTTCTAAATCATACTTATGTCCTTCACTTAACTTTACTTATCGAGAGGATTTATTTCACAACATTACATTGTATGATGACCTTGATATAACGCTTAATGACTTTCAATAATAAAACAATAATCTTACCAACTCCTCCGCCAATCTTGCATATCCCTTCCTATTCATCGTATGCGAAACCTTATTCTTTTCTCTAATCTCTCTATTTTTCTTGTCCGTCGACTACATAATAGAAATTCACAAATTATAGTACACAATAAGTGTTGTTTACAAGAATCTTATTCGAAAAGCATTGAACGATACCTCAAATTCTTCAAACAGTTTCTCCCCAGTAAAATCTTTCCATTCTTGATATGTCTTAATATTATTGAGTTTTAGCATCGCTAATCTACTAGCGGAGTCGGGGCTTTTGGAGGCATGTTTTATGGCTCTGATCAATCTTGATTTTGCTTCTTTCCACCTAACACCTAACATCATCATAAACAAACTCTTGTATTATGCATCCATAATGAACCGTGTCTCATAGCAAAACACTTTTTGTTTAGGCAGAAAATGTTAGCAATATAGTATATATGTGTTTATAACTTGCCATACCTGAATACATGTCCACATGTCATCCTCTAATTTTTCATCGACATTCTTCTAATGGTCAATTCACAGGAACCATTTCCCATGCTAAAATGCCAAGAAACGAAGACAAGTGTTTCGAATGTAGCGACCCACTATTTTGTGCCATTCAAATTCGACAATAAATTAAAACTTCTCAAACTTGAATAGTTCAAACAATAAATGGTAAATAAATTTAGAGCAAATGGAATCAAATCACAGATCACAGACATAGAAATCAGAATACTCGCAGCGGAATTAAAAATAACTTAGTGGTTCATGAAGTCACTTTCACAAAGTCTCAAATAAGAAAAATTTATGTAGTCTTTAAAACCAAATATCGTTTGTATCAACAATAGGAAAAATCCAAATTTATCTGTTTCCATTACATAAACTAAGGTAAAGAACTGAAAGAAAATTTTGGCAGCAGCTTGAAAGATGATGTGCAGAAGTCCTAGCTCCGATGATGAAATCCGAACTGAAACTCAGGCTGACCCGAGCGTAAAATAAAACATAAACACTCGAGTCAGGACATACATACCTATACAGTGTAAGCTAATTCAAGTGTACTGTAACATAAAGCAAGTAAATTAAAGGATGTTTGGGACCGCCCATACTCTAAGGATCCGTTAAACTATTTACTATGTAGTAATAATTTCGCTATTATAATAGTGTCTATATTAAAATAAACTTACTTTTAAATAGCGTTAAGGAGTTACCCAATCTCCCGCTTAACACAATAATAGTTCCAGCAGTCCATCCAATATCATAGTCCCTCCTGATCGGGAAACCAACAGAGGATACTACGGGCTACGGGAGAAAACCAAACTCGTACAAGAATCGCTATGGTAGGTGACACGACACAACTAGGCAATGCCAGGGTAGATATACCAATTACGCTTCTGGACCGGCGGTAACGCGTAGCTGCTACTACCGCCCACCTCGAACAACACTCCCGAATCAAAGGTGCGCACCAAATAATCACAAAGTAATAGAATGGCATAAGAAGAAGTGCGTCCGATCAAAGGTGCTACCTCATTAGTCCGTCAATCGCTCCTGTTTTAGCCACCTTATGCCAACTCACGGGAGTCGGTCCACGTATTTACCTCAAAGGAAACGTCACCACCATCTTACTTCATTCTGGAATCTCCACCGCATACACGGTTGTCAAAGTGGTTTTGGTATCGACAGAGAGTATGCCCATATCTGATCCCGGTCTCTTTAACAACCAATGTTATTATTGCCCGTGGTTATAAATTCCAAAATAGTTTATATTTTTAAATCAAATACTTCATTTTAAACTATTTAAAAGTGAAGTTATAATTCTTATAAAATCCAATATACATCCCATCTTTATCAACTACAGCACTTGCGCAATGCGGTAATATCCTTTACATGGATTTGAGTAAATTAAAATTTTAAACTTCAATATAGTTTCAACAATAATTAAACCAATTAATCATATTCCACCTTTAAATAGTCATTTAAATTTACTCAATAAATTATGATTTTTATAAAGTACATTTTACAAATATATATCTAACCTCTCTATGCTTTACTTATTAAAATCAAGTGCAAAATTCCTATAATATTTTACTTAATAATTAAGTTCAATTACCACTTCAAAGTAAACTAAATTTCTAATCAATTTCTTAACTTACCACTTTATATTCAAAATTTAGCTATATACCAGTTTCCATTCTAAGTATTCACTTTATTTACTATTTAATTCATAGCCAACTTAACCCTTTATTTATTTACATATATTTAAATTTTTACCAAAACGTCATATTTTATTACTTAACTAGCATTCTATTTTTATTTTACAATCAAACTTTACAAAGTAAATTTATACTTTAAATTCTTAACATTTATTTACTTACATCTTTAATTTGTAAAATATCACTATACTATAAGGAACATTTTTAATCCAATTTTAAACAAAAGGTTATAGCTTTCTATTTTTAAAAATATTTAATATTTCCAGAAAAAATATATATAATAAATATATAACCACGGGTCTGTATACTATTTTCTAACCTAGGTCAAGTGATACGGATAATATATCATTTTAATCCGTAATTTACAAAGAAAAAACCGAATTCTATCATTTCAAACCCGCAATCCCAAGTTTAATAATAAATAAATAGATAAATAAATAAATATCGTTCAGGCCTATCATTTCAGCCCGTAACGATTCTATTCTACAGGGAACTTGCAGTGTGATAAAAGTAAATAAATAAATAAATAACAGCATGCATTAACAGTAGATAATATAACTGATGATGTGTAAATGTGGTAATAGGGTTTTAACACCATAAATTTATATCACAGGCAAGAAAAATAAAAATATAACTATTTTACAATTACACTTGTCATTAATTTACCGATCTATGAGTATGTTTGTCGGGTGAGAATACTCACCTTTCCGCTGTTGAAGATTCAAATCAAACAACGATATCTACCCCAAAAGAAGAGTATAGAAGGCACGATCAATTTACAGCAGAAGCAATGACTCGATCCAAATCTTGAACAAGGTCAAAAATAAACTAAGTACGCGAATTCAATTACGGTCAAAGCAAAAATTAAAGAAAATCCAAACTGAAACGACAGATAAAAGATAATTGGTTCAACTTGCTCGACCACTCCACCACACGACTCGACCAAATCATAGCAAAAGCTCGGCTTGCCTAATTTATTTTTTCCAATTCAAAATTTACAAAATAAATTTATACTCTATCCTTTACCTTTTTTACAAATATTATGACATGTTAATTAAAAGGTGACAAATCTTATGTGGGCAACATGCAATTCACGGCAGTGGTAACATAAAGGTGGCGCATGCAAAAAAAAATTCTTTTTTTTCTTCTTTGTTAGGAAACAAGTAAAATATCAGAATCTCCAAACCAAAACAAACTTTATACTGTTCTTATATATATATATATCATGTATACTCATACGTAATGTTTCTATATTTTAAAACACAGGTGACCAACACAAAAACGCGTACGGTAGGGTATTCTTTTTTTCCTTTTTCTTCTCTTTTTTTCTTTCCTCTTTCAAAATTTTGCAAAAGGCGACAAATTTTTTTTTTTTGGTTCTAGTCCAACTCATGTGCACGGCCTGTACACCAAAACTTCTTCCCAGTTTTTCAAGATGGCACGGCCGTTCTTTCATGGGTTCGACCATCATGCCTGGGCGAGGCAAGGACAGTAGGTCGATGAGCTAGAGAGGGTGATTACGGCTGATGGAGGGGAGGTCTCGAAGTCATTGGAGAAGTAGCCGAGCACTTTGGTAGAGTGTTGATGGAATCAAGGAAAAACAAGCAAGAAGCAAAGAAGAAGAAAGAAAGAAAAATATAATAAAAGAGGGCAGCGGCCATTACCTGTTTCTCAAGATAAGGATGAAGCAACAGAGGTGGTGATGAAAATTATATTGCGTATAAGATTTGAGTATTTATTTGTGAGCTTCAGGTTGCAAAAATGGAAAGGTTAAAATCACGGCATGCGTAAATTTAAGGCAAGGAATCTTATTTGATTTGGAACGGCACACTACAAGAAAATTTTCTATTTATAGCAAATGGGGATTGCATCAGAACATGACTTGCAATTGTTGGTCATTTAGGTTAAAACATACTCTCATTTCACGCTATTATTAACGAAAAGGAAATTTTAGCGGTATATCTTTTCTCCCCCCTCTCAAAATTCCTATTCCGCCATGATTCCTCCGTTTCACTTCTAAAACCCTAAATTACGAATCTCGTCTTCACTTTAAAATTCTGCGACTCCAGACTCTACTATCTGATGGTGACTGCAACTACTCGACGGCGACTCAGCGGGCAGCGGCGACTCCAATTCGAAGGCGACGACTGCAGACTTCTTGAGGCAGGGACTCCAATTCGAGGCGGTGATCCTATATTCCATGAGGTAGTGATTGCATTGCTAGAATCAACACCGACGCATCTTGAAAGGGGGTAAAATTCTTTCTTCTTATTTGGAAATTGGCATAATATTTTGATTTCCAATGTCCGTAAATTACTAAATTACCAATGTCCCTAACCTTTTCCTGGCATTAGATATATTCATGTTTCTCCTTCTAATTTTCTAACATTTGGCATCCTTATTTCACACTTTTGTCCATTTCAGTTCAGTTTGTAAAAAGATGCCAGTGATGTATAAATATTAAAACTGAATCGAAGACAAAATTGGCATTGCAATTTACATCTATACATGTAATTATAAAGTGTTTTACATGCTTGCATGTATATTGGTTTTAAAGATTTAATTTGATGTTTAAAGGTTTGCATACATCGTGTATGCCTTGCTTGAGGATGTGTGCTTGAAGAACCCCAACTGACAGACAGTTCCTCGACAAATATGGGAGGATCTATTTCGGCCTACGTATAAGATGCTGGCCATGTATTTTTTACTTAATTTTTGGTCATTCAATAAGCACAGGCTTGTATAACTCTTCATTTCTATGCTTTTTTAGAAAATAACAAGAGAATGTTTCATGCATATATGATGATAAAGTTGAAGAATTACTACTATTGCAACACATCATTTTCATGTATCATGTGTTGCACCAAGCCGACGTCTAAAAATTTACAATCATACGCACTCCTATAATGCAGCAAAGCACTTATAAATTATGACTTACCATAATTTAGGGATAATTCACAAGTTTAAATGCTATTTTTGGCTAATGCGATTAAAATTATTAATTGGGACAATTTTAATTTGGGATTTTCTGAACACTTGAATTATTGTTAAGTATAAGTTATTTCTTTTTGTTCCTCTTTTCATTGTTTATAAACTGTATGAATTATTTAAATTATTTAACTAACAATAATGGTATTAGTTTTTGTATAAGGTCTTGATTTTGCAATCGGCTTTGGGTACCAAAACTCATAGGACCGGCCCTCCTCCAGCCCCGCTGATCACCTTGACGAGTTCAGTTGCGTATCTCTAGTCCACCGTTTTCACCATTTGTGTTGAACTAGAGCGAACAGTTCACATTGATGGTGCACTTGAGTAAAACACAGTTATGCTTAAGCTTGTTCAAGAGAGATAGGCCAATGAAGTTATTAGTGGCCAGGTAAGTTTATGCTTAAGCTTGTTTCATGACATCACAAAGTTTGCCTTTTCTTCTATTTATTGTTTGAAAAATATACTTTGTCCAATCAACGTATATATCATAAATTTGATGATTGAAACAAATGCTTTGTCTTAATTCTTTACTAGGTGTACATAACAAGTTTAACACAAATTATATTTGGTTTGTACAATTTCAAATTTTATTCATGTCTACACTGAGCTGAGCCAATCTTACTATGGTCGAATAAATTATGTTTAGTTGAATAAGGTTTGGTAATAGTTCAGTTATAAAACTACGAACACTTTCAGGTGAACATCTTGTTGACTTAAAACCGATAAACATTAGACTATTGTATTCTTCAAGTTATCAATACTGGCCACTTGTTGGCAGCTAAAAAAATACATATAAGTTCTATTAGTATTTATATAGTTGGAAATCACCTGCCCTCTGGGGCACAGGAACCGTGTGGCGTAGGATAGCAAAGAAATATAGGAGATGCTAACATTAGCGGGCTAAACTTTAAGGAAAAAAATTAAAATGACGGTACTATTTCTCTATGCATGAGCAGTATGCATTCAGTACAGGTTGCCCATGCTACTGCTACACCCTCCAAAATTGAGCTTGTTCATTTGTACATTCCTTTATTACTACTATTATTTTGATTTTTCTCTTTAAAATTGTATTTTGGTTTTCATCTTTGTTAGACTGCAGGACATATTGAAATTTAAATATAGTATTTGGGCACTTTTGAAATTTTGAATTTTGTTTAAAGGCATTTGATTGACTGATGAAGTATTTATACCTTTCAAAATTAAAAGATTTTCGGGATTAAAGTTGAGCTTGGGAATAGGATAAATATACCGCGAGTCGGTAAGAATGAGTCCATGCAAGAACGGACTTGTGTAATTTCTTAATAACTGTGTCTAGTGATTAATCAAGTTTATTTTGTTATTGTTAGTAATAATAATAAATAAATAAACAAAATGAAGTTAAAGAGCCCAATGATTTTTTTTCATCGTCATAATTTTCATACTATCAAGTATCAATTTTTCATTCAAAACTTGCTGTCTAGGCAGATAAAATTCGACAGTGAACTAGTTAATTTACTTGGATAACGTTGATTACATTTTTGAACTATATAATATTTTTCACATCTTTTTATCTGCTTACTTGTCGTTCTTTATGTTATATAAATTTTTTATTTGTCATCTAATAGTAATAAACTACTAGACTAAATAGGAACTGGATAACACAAATATGGATCTGAGTAGCAAATAATCAATCGAGAAAAGAAATCTTAAAAGAATGACGGTAAAGGGGAAAAACACCACATAATAAGTTTATAACAATTGACATGCAATTGTTGAGTAAAATATCTAAAACAAAGTATAACATTAACAAAGTTCTTTAAGTTTTATAAAAAATAAATAAATTTATAAAAATTAACCTATTTTATAAGAAAATAACTAATTTTTATAGAAGTTAACTAAGTTTTATAGAAATTAAGTAAGTTTAAGTTTTCAAAATAAACTAAATTTATAAAAATAACAAAGTTAATAAAATTCAACTAAGTTTTATAAAACTTGACCAAGTTTTATAAACATCCGATTAAATTAATTAAGTTTGGAAAATTTAACCATGTTTTATAAAAAGCTAACTATGCTTTATAAAAATTTAATTAATTTTTGTAAAATTAAACTAAGTTAGGTAAATTAATTTTTGTAAAATTTAACTAACTTTTATAAAAATTAATTAATTTTATAAAATTAACTAAATTTAAAAGAAGAATAAGAATATAATATAGTAATAAGTAAATTTATACTAATAGTAGTAGTTAACCAAGTTAATTAAATTTTATACTAATTAAATAAGTTAACTAATTTTATACTATAATATAATATAATAATAGTAGTAGTTAACTAAGTTAATTAAGTTTTGTACTAATTAAATAATTTAACTATTTTTTTAAATTTTACTATAGTTGAGCTTAATTATAAGTAAATTTAACGATTGGTTGCTTAGAGGTAATATTACATTGATCCTGCATCATGATCATCAATTTGTGAGGTGATTCTTCCTATAGATTGAGATGGAGGCAAAATAATCATCTGTAGACTCACACAAACACAACTTATAGTATTTATAATGTTAAGCTTTTATCATTTTGTAGGAGTTATGAAACTGGAATCAACAAAATTCAGGCCAAGAGAAGTAGTGAGACATGTACTTCAGACAACTGCTGCATCTTTGAAGAATGAACTTATATTGGAAGGGCATGTAGATGAAAATGTCCCAACTGAGGTTAGTTTCCTCACTCAAATTTAGTTCAGCTATGAGCAGTCTGCATTTGTCATGTTTACTTAATTTTATTCTTGTTTCAGTTTGTTTGCTTATTTCATTCCTTAATCATGTACAATTTGATCCAATATACTTTAAGCGATATTTGTAGACTCTTATATTTAATTTTGGTATTAAAAAGCAAAACAGTTTGTGCTAATAATCGTTTGACATTTGTTTGTAACTGTATTACTCACGTTATCTTATAGGTAGTTTGAGATGTACTCAGAATTTGGCAAATTCTAACCAACTTAATCAGGTAATTTATGTATCTTACGTGTAGTTGGCGAAAACTCTCATTCGATGATCAAAGTAGTGCCGATTTTAGCTTCATAAGTGTATCGATAACATTCTTCTAATTCCATCGCATCTGAAAGGTAAAAAATTCAAACTGTGGTGGTAAAAATCAGTCTCTTTTCTACATATATGAGAACTAGATAAGTAGTTCAAGTGCTTTGTCATCATTACCCAAACATGTACCTACATGCATGACTGAAATGTATGAATTGTCGACATATGATAATCCTGTAAACTAAGCTAAACTAATTTGCAAGGAAACAGATCTTATTTATAGTCCTAACAAATTAATTGAATAAAATGAATAATTATATACGTAATATATCTGTTTACAAATGTAATTAAACAGATTGTGGAAGTTTCGAGTGAGCCAACACTAATACCTGGTGATGCACCTGATAACAAAAATGAGTTTCCTGAGTTGGAATGTGACAAAAGCGTAACTAAATCTGCAGAAGATGTGAATTTATTTATCTATTTATTGAAGTACCGATGTTGTAGTTAAGTTTATGTCAATGCAAATAAATAATTATTTTGCTGTAAACTATATTTAGTCTTATGAGATGAAACCAATGACCTGCCTCATCTTGTAGAACATTTCTGTACCAACATAGTTTTAATTAACCAGGATGAGTTAATTAAATTCAGTCATTGTACTCTTCATTGTACTGATATGTATTGAATGTTTGTTTTAATTTTAACAACCTTGGTGTTAAGTCCCTATGTACAATGGCATGTGGTTTATGTTGGTGAAGGTAGTTCATGCCCCTGAAATATATGCAGGAGAAGGGAATAGTAGATTATGGTTAAAGCATGTACATGTGTTATTAATAATAAAACCAGTTTGATTATCTTGAACCGTATAGTTTTGATTATATACTGCTTGATAAAAATATCTTGGTATGATAAAACTATTTAAACAGAGTCTCTACTTGTAATTCTAGAAAAGCTAATTAACTTGCAATTCTGAATGTAGGAAAGGCCACTATGAAGTTTGGTTCAAATAAAAAGCAAGAAGATGATGATTTTCAAAAAAAGGTTGCAACGAGTTATGCATCAAAGTTATTTTTACTGCTAGAACTACTTTTTGGTTTTAACGTATGTATTACTTGCTTTTGTTTTGCTATTGCTACTTCTAATGTAATGTTCATTAAATATTACGATATGTTATGCATCATTCTATGTGAATGTTGAACGGTTAGTTATTTTTCGTTTAATGTGATATATATGATTATGTGAAATGATACATTGTGTTTATGTAAATTTACCGATTGTAATGTGATAATGGATATATACGTATTGCAAAAATGATTTTTAAAACGCTGTTAAGAACACCATTAATAAGACTTTTTATTTCATGTTCAAAATGCTATAAAAATCATGT
The DNA here is from genome assembly GCA_030765085.1 of Allium cepa. Taxonomy (NCBI): domain Eukaryota; kingdom Viridiplantae; phylum Streptophyta; class Magnoliopsida; order Asparagales; family Amaryllidaceae; genus Allium; species Allium cepa. Next base: position 755,992,288 of record CM060937.1, on the reverse strand, counting down.
TTTTATAGCGTTTCTTCTGTTGCAATAATAGGTCATTGATTTATTACAATATGTTGATTTACAGCGTTTATAAAAACGCTGTAAAGCCTTTTATAGCATATTAAGAACGCCACAAAAAAGATTTTTTATAGCATGTAAAACACGCTATAAAAATACGTGTTTTTTATAGTGTTTCTTCTGTTGCAATAATAGGTCACTGATTTATTACAACATGTTGATATACATCGTTTATAAAAACGCTGTAAAAGCCTTTTATAGCATTTTTTAAACGCTATTAAAGGGTATTTTTGTAGTAGTGGCAATTTTTTTTTCTATTGATCGCGCGGGAAGAATGACAAGAATTTATTTGGCATGCATTTATACTCATTTGAAATTATTAAGAAGAGAATGCGCTGGTAAATAAAAAGAAACGGCAAGAACAATTGGAGTAAATAATTGTAGTGGGTATGAAATAAATCAGCGAAAGAAACGGCAAGCAATTATATTTTTGCTTTGAACGGTAATAGAATTTGTGAATAACGTTTCTACTAAAACAGAAGAGCAAAAGGGAAGTGAATATATTTTTGGAATGCGTACTACAGACGCAAAAATTTACGCCCAAAATATAATGAAAATAACGTATTTAAATTTTATACGTTTTGTTATTTATTCGCTACTTATTTTAGTAAAATATACGTTAAAAATATTTATTAGATGCGTGCATTTATGCGTGTAATCTAAACAGCTCATTTACCCTATGTTATTCAATTTAGAAGTTTATTTATTTCCTATATATTATTCAATCTAAAATTTTATTTATTTATTATATTAACTAAGAAACAATGTGTATTCGTAAAAAATTTATTTCATTTATACAATATTAATTACTTATATTAAAGTTTATGTAACGACCCAGAATTTTTATAAATTAAAATTTGAATATTTAATTAATTTTAAATATTAATAAGTGAATTTATAAGTCAAATAAATTTTTATTTGAATTATTGAATTTAATTGAATAATTAAATCGATAATTTAATACGTTAAATTATGGAAAATAATTAAAAATTGAGTTAAAAATGATTGAAAATAATTTTGAAAATTTTATTTAATCATACTGGAGTTATAGAAATATTTTAGAACCTTTAAAATCGAATTAAAAGTTAATTTGTGAAAATTGAATATTTTAATATTTAATAATCGACTGTAAAATAGCCAATTTTTGAACAGTCTCAGAATTGAACGAAACCAGTTCCATTGGATCCGTAATAGTTAGTTATTACCGGATTTCAATTTTCGTGTCAATCGGAGCTATCGTTTGATCGTGGCAGCTCGAAACGCATCGAATTATTTTTAATTTAAATTTGGCGAGTCAAAATAGCCATTTTTCAAAAAGTCTCGGAATTCGACGAAACTAGTTTCATCGGATCCGTAATGTGATATTATTGTAAGGTTTCAAATTTCAAGTCGTTTGGATTTACCGTTTGTCCGGTACAAATTAAAACGCCTAGAAATCGACTTAAATCGGTTTAATTTAAATTGAGCGTTTTCAGCCATAACTCGCACATACTTCCGAATTAGCTTCCGAAACCTGTTCCATTGTGTCCGGAACGCGGGGTAAACCCTAGAAACGCTGGTTACGGCGTCTAAATCGGAGTTCGGAATTCCCGGGATGAATAGTGTTTACGCTTGCTTTTCTTATAAATATCACCTTAAATCCAAAATAATAAAAAAAAAAAAACCCTAAACCTAAAAACGCAGCCGCCAGTTACATAATGGATGGCCGAAAATGCTCTTCCTTCCTCCCTCAAAATCTCTCAATCCATTCATCGATTCACGAAGCCATCAACTACAAAGATGAAGAACACGAGATGAGCTTTCAATCCATACGGATTTGATGGAGTTTGGAGTTGCGTAGGGGAAGCAATAGGGGGCCGTTCGTGGCCGTTCCTCTTGCGTGCGCGCGTGCCTATGGGGGGCCGAGCCTGGAGCTTTTCCTGGTGGTGGTAGCATGCGTCGAGGGCTTCGCGTTGGCGTTGGTGTGATCGAGTTTCGTTGAGCGTGGAGTTTGCAATATTTAACCCTAATTACATATTATGGGTTCGGCCTCATATTCGTTCCTGGAGATGAACGAGAGGGGGAAGAAGATAGTAAGGGACGGCCAGATTTGCATGTTGAAGGATCTAATGGTTCTGGAGGGTTTGGGGTATAAAATTAAATTAGTTTATGTTGTAATTTATTAAGTATAAATTCGTGAAACTTCATAAAATCATAACTTTTTCATACGAGGTCGAAAAAATGCAAACTCAGTTGCGTTGGAATCGTATGGACGAGCACTACGCAATGGAGTTGGTTTGGAGTCGTTTGGAGTTAGTGAGAATTTCGGGTAAAATTAAACGCGCGTTTAATTTTATTCGAAATAAAAGCTAAAACGGAATTTAAAATCAAGGTGAGAACTTCTCACTCAATCGAATAGATTTCGATTTTATTTTAAATAGTTAAATTTAAAATATTTGAATGCATGTTTGAATGATGACTGTAAATTATTGATTGTTAAAATAGACATTATACGCCGTTAGTAAGCGGATGTTATTTAATATAAACATATACCGCGAATATTTCATAAACAGTGAAATTGGTATTATATATAATATCAATATATATATATATTGGCATATGTATATATTGCAGTTGTTGATTTCCCGCATTTTTTGTTTAGCGGATGAGACCCTATTACGCCGTTATTAAGCGGATAATATTCATTAAGAACATATACCGCGATAATTTCGTACTGGAGCGAAATTGGTATTGTGCTAATGTTTTTGGATGCAGGAAACAGGTTGGAGGGATCCAACTGGATTCCTCAACAGTTTTTATTTAATTTCAGATATTTTGATATTTGATGGATTATCATATACGATATATGATATCGTTGTTAGTCGTGATTGACTATTTGGTGTGTAGCATCATTGACCCAGATTTTGGGATTTTAAAATGGTTTTAAAGTGATTTTTGAAAATATACTATATTTTTGGAATTGATCCATTATAAATAAATAAACGTTATAATTTTTAAAGTTATAAAATTATGGTTTTTGTGAAATATAGTTAAAAGCTGGTTTTTGAGAAATATGAACCAATGATTTTATAAAATAGTTTAAACTGGATTTTTGAGTTTATTATTAAAAGTTTGAATATAAGATTTATAAAATTTGATTTTTTTTATAAATCAAGAGAACGGTGAAATTTTAAAGGAATTTAAAGACGTTTTAAAAGAATAATATGAATTGATTTATATTAAGAGATTTATAAATGGATATTTATAAACTGAAATATGGACATTATAAAACGAGTTTTTATAAGTGTTTGAATGTAGTGAAAATGAATTTCCTAAATGAATGAAATTTATGAAATTATAAACTGTGAAGTTATAAATGAAATTTTATAAGCAATAGGTTTATAAAATTTATAAAGTTATCGAAAGAATGAATTTTGGATAAATAAACAATCTTATAAGTTAAGATTAATAATTTGGGAAGTTAAATGAACGATTTTGTAAAATAATCGTTTTATAAGTAATTAACTTATAATATGAACTTGTAGTTTATAATTGAGTTATAAACTGGAATAGGTTAATAAAGGAATTTATAAAAAGGAAGTTTTTATAAATAAATAGAAACGGAATTTATAAACGTTGTTTTATAAATCCGCAAATGACTTATTTTGATAAGTTAATTGTTATAACTTAGAGATAGAGTTATATTCACATTTTGAACAGTGAATAATCCTTTAAGTTAAAGTGAATAGAAATGATGAAATTTGTTAAGGTAGTATATTCACGTTTTTGAATAGTGAATAATACGTTAAAGAAATTGTTTTAGATATGATGTTTTAAATAGAATTAAAACGATCTAACGATGGTTTAAAATGTGTTGAGATTCGAAACCATATATTTCAACATTGATTGTTGAAATAGACGTTTTCGAGAAATAAAAGGAAATAGTGGACTATAACACTGTTGTTATAGTAAATGATTTCCGAAAGGAAATATTTTGTATAGTATTGAGATTTATATATCTATTTTAATTTCGAATCCCTATACTAATGATTTTGGGTTGTCGTAACGATGTTTTACGCAACATTCGTTTTGGCCCAAATAAATATGTTTAAGTGAATGATTTCCTTAAAGAATGAATTATATACTTAATTCGATTTAAGTATATTGAATATTTTCCAAGGTTGAAAATAAAAAGTTTTGTGAATTACTTATGAATAATAAGTATGGAAATGTTTTCCAATATGAAGTGAATAATTAGAATTTATCTTTTTGGAGGATAAATTGAAATGAATTATTGAAATCGTATATGCACGAATATTTTGAAATATAAATTCATTATGGAATTTATATGTGAAAAGTGAAATTGGTTAAAAATAAATATTGATTTATTTTTGAAGTGTTGAAACTATATATCTAGTAAAGATATTTTGGAAAATAAATAATTTGGAAAATTATTTGGAATCTGGTGATGTATGCATATCCAGTGATAGTTCAATAACCGACTATCAGCATTTCCCTTTAAATGGGTATTTGATGTGAATTGTTTGAAATTGAATGCACACTTATTTTTGAATAAGCGCTCACTATTCGGGTTAACCGGGAAAGGACCATGGGGTCGTATAACCCATTCCGAATATGTGATACGTCGTTATAATTGCATTGAAGATCGGTGTTGAAGACCGAGTATTTGTGAAAGCGATAGGATGACCTATCGATTGTCTCTGCACTGGGTAGCTCCTGGTATAGAGATTCCTTAAGTGATGGGAAATTCGATCGAGATTGTGAATACCCGTATTTCAAGGGCTTCGTAAGAAGTGCCTTCGGTTTTGTTCGAGCCCGGAACAGACTTGTATGGATTGTATGTCTGACATTACAATTTGAGATATAAAGCCGATTTCTTTCAAATATATTTCTGTTGGTGGCGAAGAATTTATTCTTTTAGCTTAACACCCTTCTTTGAGACGTACGAGCTCAGAGGTTATGTAGTTGAATGTTATCAGCGATATATTCCCAATTTGGTAATGTGACATGCTGAGTGATGCTGAAATGATCATTGTGTTGATTATTTGTGATAGGATCATTTATTTGATCGTCTATCTTAGTGATCATTGTGTTGATCATTTGTTGACCCAAAGCATGGCTTTTGTATAAAGTATGTTTTTGTGGACGTGAATTCGTCGAGCCTCACACCCCGTGAATGGTCAAAACAGGAAAGAAGCAGCAAGGTTATGAGGGGTAGCACCCTTTAGGATGTGTCCATTTCCTTCTGGAAAAGGGTGGTATCATGGTATGGAGCCCAGATACTTACTCATGTTGAAAACACTTTGTTATGATTGTGTGAATTGATTAGAGAGCGCTCTCGGATAAAGGTCCCAAAGGACCGGGGATGGCATATTCGGTCAGTTGTTACTCAGTTAGGGGTAACCCGGCCTTGTGTTGGTAGAGATCCGGTTTGGTTCTCGGGGATGTCCATCCAGAGGCATTCTCATGTGGCAATGGGAAGTTCCTTGGCCTGATCATTCGTTGGAAATCCAAAGAAACAATACGTGACTTGTACGGTTTTAGTTGTAGAACCTGCTTCCTCAGGAGGTAGCTATAGTAGGCATAATATAATGGTACCTATGCTGGCTATGATTTATATCTTTACTTTCGAAATGAATTTCTTCTACACTATGCACTAATAATAATATAAAAATTGATTTGATTTTAATGCGTATCAAGCATCTTTGACTATCATAAGGAGAAATCTTCTCCAAGTCTGCGTTTGCATTGTGTGTGTGGCAGGAGGTCTTATGGTAGTCTCATTTTTAAAAGCATTGCGAATTGAGTTTAAAAATATTCCTCTATTTTGATTTTAAGATAAATAAACTGTTTTGAGTTCCCACACCAGTCACATGACTGACTTGGAGTTTATTGTTTTCCTTCCTAAACTCTGGGTGCCCACCAATTTCCACACGGGCAGTCAAGAGTTAAGGTTTATCAGGATATTCTGGATATTCTGGAGTTGCTGGAGGCAAGCTGGATTGGCATGGCGTATTACTAGTATATAGTACTTCTTTTTCCGCTGTTATGTTGTTGTATGTTGTTGTACACTCTGATGATATGATGTAATGTAATGTATAAAATGTAATAACTGATAGTTCTTTGTTTAAATATTATTCATTTATTATTATATGTTGTTCCGCTGCGAATTGTGAGATTCTGATGTTGTTCAGTTGTAGTTCTGTTGTTTCCTTTCTGTCCCGATCTATTTTTAAAATTCTTCTATCTTCTATTTTTCAAATTCTCTGTTTTCTTTCTCTGTTTTTCTAAAAATTCTCTATCTTCTTTTCCCTCTATTTTTCTTTTTCTTTCTTCTTTTTCTCTCTTCTTTCTTTTCTTTTCTTTTTAAAACCCATGACATTCCGTGTTTCCGGCCTTCGATTTCTCGGCAGTCGATAAAGTGAGTATCGATGTCGAATTTTCGAAAGTCGAAAATCCTTGTTTGTTACATTTGGTATCAGAGCTGATGGTTAAGCGACAACCATGGTTCTGTAGGGTATTACTCATTAGAGATAGAGTCAGTAGTACTCTAGAATGAGTTTGAGTGTAATAATAGCTATGAGAGCGTACTTGTTAGTGAATATGAAATTGTTTTATATTGTGATGATTGGTTTATTGAGTGGCATATGAACTTTCGTCAGCGTGGTCCGCAAGACTATGCCGAAGGAGTTTCTAAACACTTGAATAGAACAATTCGGCACAGTATTGTTTTAATTGGGTAAATGAAATAATTTTGCCTTGATTATATTTTATATATAAAGAAATAATTTTTCAAAATTATTAAATTGTATGTAAGTTGATTGTTAGGTTGTTTGAATAATCTAAATAAAAGAATAATTGTATAAGCAAATGAATTATAAGAATTGAAGTATAATTAAAGTGATTTACAATTGTGAAATAAACTTATATATATAAGAAGTGAAACTATATGAATATATTTATGAATATGAGTTGTAAATAAAAATGAATTTAAGGTTAATGATAGATATGAACTTAAGTTATGTGAATAGAAATTCAACTTTTGTAATTGAATAAATAAATTGAATGTTAATCAATTGAATGTGAATAAATTGGAATGGAATAATTAATGAAAGTGTTAATTCATTAAAATCTAATTTTATTGGAAGTTGAATAAAATTGAATGAAAATCAATTTAATAAAACCAATTGGAAAGTAAAGATGTTAAACCAAAATGAATGTAAGTGAAGCAAAGAAATTTGGTTGTAATTGATATACATTGGTTGTTATATGATTGTAGTTGATTGTATATAATTCATTAAGAGTTAATGAAATTGAATTAATGAAATTGGAAGCTATGAAATTGAATTCAAATTAGAAGTAAATAAATTTGAATAGAATTGAAAGTGAATTGGATTTAATTAGTAATGATAACTAATTGAATTGAGAATGAATGTTGATAAAATCCAATGTAAATGAATCAAATGTGATTTAAATTGAAAACCATTTCATTTAATATTAATGAGAATATGAATGAATTTGTTGGATGCTAGTTGGTTGATGTTTGCATTTATTGTTTAGTTGCATTTGCTATGTTGACATATATAGTTGTGATGTTGATATATGTTGTATATTGAGATTTTTTGCATATGTGCATGTTCTCATGTTGTTTGTTAAGTGTTTAGTAGGTGCGGATCGCGTTTGCTTCGCATTTGGAGCTCGCTTTAGCGCTATATTAGCCGTATATGCTCGCTAATAAAATATAAGGTACATATCTCGGATTAAATATCGCACTTTTATACTTTTTTCCCTTCGGGATGCCTCATTACTTGATGAGATGTATATTTGTGATATATATACTGTCATTTTTTTTTTCGGATCGAGCCGCGCAAAGGAGACTATGGCGAATTTTTCCGAAAATTTAAGGCGTTAGAAAATTTTTGAGAAAATTGGGAAAATTTTGAAAACTTCAACTTTGATTTTGAAGTTGAAAGTTAAACAATAAGTGGTTGTTTTTGAAAAGATAACTAAGTATGATTTGAAAACTTAGTAAAGTATGGTAAGAAGTTTAATTATGGATTTTGGGAAAATTAATAGATTTTGTAACCTTTCTTACTTATAATTTCGAGGACGAAATTCTTTTAAGGGGGAAAGATTGTAACGACCCAGAATTTTTATAAATTAAAATTTGAATATTTAATTAATTTTAAATATTAATAAGTGAATTTATAAGTCAAATAAATTTTTATTTGAATTATTGAATTTAATTGAATAATTAAATCGATAATTTAATACGTTAAATTATGGAAAATAATTAAAAATTGAGTTAAAAATGATTGAAAATAATTTGGAAAATTTTATTTAATCATACTGGAGTTATAGAAATATTTTAGAACTTTTAAAATCGAATTAAAAGTTAATTTGTGAAAATTGAATATTTTAATATTTAATAATCGACTGTAAAATAGCCAATTTTTGAACAGTCTCAGAATTGAACGAAACTAATTCCATTGGATCCGTAATAGTTAGTTATTACCGGATTTCAATTTTCGTGTCAATCGGAGCTATCGTTTGATCGTGGCAGCTCGAAACGCATCGAATTATTTTTAATTTAAACTTGGCGAGTCAAAATAGCCATTTTTCAAAAAGTCTCGGAATTCGACGAAACCAGTTTCATCGGATCCGTAATGTGATATTATTGTAAGGTTTCAAATTTCAAGTCGTTTGGATTTACCGTTTGTCCGGTACAAATTAAAACGCCTAGAAATCGACTTAAATCGGTTTAATTTAAATTGAGCGTTTTCAGCCATAACTCGCACATACTTCCGAATTAGCTTCCGAAACCTGTTCCATTGTGTCCGGAACGCGGGGTAAACCCTAGAAACGCTGGTTACGGCGTCTAAATCGGAGTTCGGAATTCCCGGGATGAATAGTGTTTACGCTTGCTTTTCTTATAAATATCACCTTAAATCCAAAATAAATAAAAAAAAGAAAAACCCTAAACCTAAAAACGCAGCCGCCAGTTACATAATGGATGGCCGAAAATGCTCTTCCTTCCTCCCTCAAAATCTCTCAATCCATTCATCGATTCACGAAGCCATCAACTACAAAGATGAAGAACACGAGATGAGCTTTCAATCCATACGGATTTGATGGAGTTTGGAGTTGCGTAGGGGAAGCAATAGGGGGCCGTTCGTGGCCGTTCCTCTTGCGTGCGCGCGTGCCTATGGGGGGCCGAGCCTGGAGCTTTTCCTGGTGGTGGTAGCATGCGTCGAGGGCTTCGCGTTGGCGTTGGTGTGATCGAGTTTCGTTGAGCGTGGAGTTTGCAATATTTAACCCTAATTACATATTATGGGTTCGGCCTCATATTCGTTCCTGGAGATGAACGAGAGGGGGAAGAAGATAGTAAGGGACGGTCAGATTTGCATGTTGAAGGATCTAATGGTTCTGGAGGGTTTGGGGTATAAAATTAAATTAGTTTATGTTGTAATTTATTAAGTATAAATTCGTGAAACTTCATAAAATCATAACTTTTTCATACGAGGTCGAAAAAATGCAAACTCAGTTGCGTTGGAATCGTATGGACGAGCACTACGCGATGGAGTTGGTTTGGAGTCGTTTGGAGTTAGTGAGAATTTCGGGTAAAATTAAACGCGCGTTTAATTTTATTCGAAATAAAAGCTAAAACGGAATTTAAAATCAAGGTGAGAACTTCTCACTCAATCGAATAGATTTCGATTTTATTTTAAATAGTTAGATTTAAAATATTTGAATGCATGTTTGAATGATGACTGTAAATTATTGATTGTTAAAATAGACATTATACGCCGTTAGTAAGCGGATGTTATTTAATATAAACATATACCGCGAATATTTCATAAACAGTGAAATTGGTATTATATATAATATCAATATATATATATTGGCATATGTATATATTGAAGTTGTTGATTTCCCGCATTTTTTGTTTAGCGGATGAGACCCTATTACGCCGTTATTAAGCGGATAATATTCATTAAGAACATATACCGCGATAATTTCGTACTGGAGCGAAATTGGTATTGTGCTAATGTTTTTGGATGCAGGAAACAGGTTGGAGGGATCCAACTGGATTCCTCAACAGTTTTTATTTAATTTCAGATATTTTGATATTTGATGGATTATCATATACGATATATGATATCGTTGTTAGTCGTGATTGACTATTTGGTGTGTAGCATCATTGGACCCAGATTTTGGGATTTTAAAATGGTTTTAAAGTGATTTTTGAAAATATACTATATTTTTGGAATTGATCCATTATAAATAAATAAACATTATAATTTTTAAAGTTATAAAATTATGGTTTTTGTGAAATATAGTTAAAAGCTGGTTTTTGAGAAATATGAACCAATGATTTTATAAAATAGTTTAAACTGGATTTTTGAGTTTATTATTAAAAGTTTGAATATAAGATTTATAAAATTTGATTTTTTTTATAAATCAAGAGAACGGTGAAATTTTAAAGGAATTTAAAGACGTTTTAAAAGAATAATATGAATTGATTTATATTAAGAGATTTATAAATGGATATTTATAAATTGAAATATGGACATTATAAAACGAGTTTTTATAAGTGTTTGAATGTAGTGAAAATGAATTTCCTAAATGAATGAAATTTATGAAATTATAAACTGTGAAGTTATAAATGAAATTTTATAAGCAATAGGTTTATAAAATTTATAAAGTTATCGAAAGAATGAATTTTGGATAAATAAACAATCTTATAAGTTAAGATTAATAATTTGGGAAGTTAAATGAACGATTTTGTAAAATAATCGTTTTATAAGTAATTAACTTATAATATGAACTTGTAGTTTATAATTGAGTTATAAACTGGAATAGGTTAATAAAGGAATTTATAAAAAGGAAGTTTTTATAAATAAATAGAAACGGAATTTATAAACGTTGTTTTATAAATCCGCAAATGACTTATTTTGATAAGTTAATTGTTATAACTTAGAGATAGAGTTATATTCACATTTTGAACAGTGAATAATCCTTTAAGTTAAAGTGAATAGAAATGATGAAATTTGTTAAGGTAGTATATTCACGTTTTTGAATAGTGAATAATACGTTAAAGAAATTGTTTTAGATATGATGTTTTAAATAGAATTAAAATGATCTAACGATGGTTTAAAATGTGTTGAGATTCGAAACCATAGATTTCAACATTGATTGTTGAAATAGACGTTTTCGAGAAATAAAAGGAAATAGTGGACTATAACACTGTTGTTATAGTAAATGATTTCCGAAAGGAAATGTTTTGTATAGTATTGAGATTTATATATCTATTTTAATTTCGAATCCCTATACTAATGATTTTGGGTTGTCGTAACGATGTTTTACGCAACATTCGTTTTGGCCCAAATAAATATGTTTAAGTGAATGATTTCCTTAAAGAATGAATTATATACTTAATTCGATTTAAGTATATTGAATATTTTCCAAGGTTGAAAATAAAAAGTTTTGTGAATTACTTATGAATAATAAGTATGGAAATGTTTTCCAATATGAAGTGAATAATTAGAATTTATCTTTTTGGAGGATAAATTGAAATGAATTATTGAAATCGTATATGCACGAATATTTTGAAATATAAATTCATTATGGAATTTATATGTGAAAAGTGAAATTGGTTAAAAATAAATATTGATTTATTTTTGAAGTGTTGAAACTATATATCTAGTAAAGATATTTTGGAAAATAAATAATTTGGAAAATTATTTGGAATCTGGTGATGTATGCATATCCAGTGATAGTTCAATAACCGACTATCAGCATTTCCCTTTAAATGGGTATTTGATGTGAATTGTTTGAAATTGAATGCACACTTATTTTTGAATAAGCGCTCACTATTCGGGTTAACCGGGAAAGGACCATGGGGTCGTATAACCCATTCCGAATATGTGATACGTCGTTATAATTGCATTGAAGATCGGTGTTGAAGACCGAGTATTTGTGAAAGCGATAGGATGACCTATCGATTGTCTCTGCACTGGGTAGCTCCTGGTATAGAGATTCCTTAAGTGATGGGAAATTCGATCGGGATTGTGAATACCCGTATTTCAAGGGCTTCGTAAGAAGTGCCTTCGGTTTTGTTCGAGCCCGGAACAGACTTGTATGGATTGTATGTCTGACATTACAATTTGAGATATAAAGCCGATTTCTTTCAAATATATTTCTGTTGGTGGCGAAGAATTTATTCTTTTAGCTTAACACCCTTCTTTGAGACGTACGAGCTCAGAGGTTATGTAGTTGAATGTTATCAGCGATATATTCCCAATTTGGTAATGTGACATGCTGAGTGATGCTGAAATGATCATTGTGTTGATTATTTGTGATAGGATCATTTATTTGATCGTCTATCTTAGTGATCATTGTGTTGATCATTTGTTGACCCAAAGCATGGCTTTTGTATAAAGTATGTTTTTGTGGACGTGAATTCGTCGAGCCTCACACCCCGTGAATGGTCAAAACAGGAAAGAAGCAGCAAGGTTATGAGGGGTAGCACCCTTTAGGATGTGTCCATTTCCTTCTGGAAAAGGGTGGTATCATGGTATGGAGCCCAGATACTTACTCATGTTGAAAACACTTTGTTATGATTGTGTGAATTGATTAGAGAGCGCTCTCGGATAAAGGTCCCAAAGGACCGGGGGATGGCATATTCGGTCAGTTGTTACTCAGTTAGGGGTAACCCGGCCTTGTGTTGGTAGAGATCCGGTTTGGTTCTCGGGGATGTCCATCCAGAGGCATTCTCATGTGGCAATGGGAAGTTCCTTGGCCTGATCATTCGTTGGAAATCCAAAGAAACAATACGTGACTTGTACGGTTTTAGTTGTAGAACCTGCTTCCTCAGGAGGTAGCTATAGTAGGCATAATATAATGGTACCTATGCTGGCTATGATTTATATCTTTACTTTCGAAATGAATTTCTTCTACACTATGCACTAATAATAATATAAAAATTGATTTGATTTTAATGCGTATCAAGCATCTTTGACTATCATAAGGAGAAATCTTCTCCAAGTCTGCGTTTGCATTGTGTGTGTGGCAGGAGGTCTTATGGTAGTCTCATTTTTAAAAGCATTGCGAATTGAGTTTAAAAATATTCCTCTATTTTGATTTTAAGATAAATAAACTGTTTTGAGTTCTCACACCAGTCACATGACTGACTTGGAGTTTATTGTTTTCCTTCCTAAACTCTGGGTGCCCACCAATTTCCACACGGGCAGTCAAGAGTTAAGGTTTATCAGGATATTCTGGATATTCTGGAGTTGCTGGAGGCAAGCTGGATTGGCATGGCGTATTACTAGTATATAGTACTTCTTTTTCCGCTGTTATGTTGTTGTATGTTGTTGTACACTCTGATGATATGATGTAATGTAATGTATAAAATGTAATAACTGATAGTTCTTTGTTTAAATATTATTCATTTATTATTATATGTTGTTCCGCTGCGAATTGTGAGATTCTGATGTTGTTCAGTTGTAGTTCTGTTGTTTCCTTTCTGTCCCGATCTATTTTTAAAATTCTTCTATCTTCTATTTTTCAAATTCTCTGTTTTCTTTCTCTGTTTTTCTAAAAATTCTCTATCTTCTTTTCCCTCTATTTTTCTTTTTCTTTCTTCTTTTTCTCTCTTCTTTCTTTTCTTTTCTTTTTAAAACCCATAACATTCCGTGTTTCCGGCCTTCGATTTCTCGGCAGTCGATAAAGTGAGTATCGATGTTGAATTTTCGAAAGTCGAAAATCCTTGTTTGTTACAGTTTATAACCAATTTTTAAAAGGACAAAAGTAAAGTATAAATGTTGTTACAAATAATTCAGTTAAATTAAAAGAATTAGAAATTCAGAGTTTAAAAGATTTAAATTCCGATGAATGTTAATTTTTACCAAAATTGAAGATTTGCAGCAAATACGTGACAAAGGTAATTCCAATTAATTGTTTTCTTTAAGTTGCATTACTTGCTACCATCATTTGTACTATAATCTTATGTACCAAGTGAAATAAACCTCGAAGCATTAAAATATGAAGAGACTATTCAACTATTTATCCCTAAAAATTCATTATATTTTTTTTAAATCTAATTCTAGCAAATGAGTCTAGTCATACTAGTAAAAATATAATAGCCAGTATTACTTATAAAACAAGAAATATAATAGCTAGTATTACTTATAGAACTTGGATTAACACCAGTTATCCAAATTTTTAAGGCTTGATTGGAAAAAAAGAAACGGGTACCTATAATACACTAGAAATATAATAGCTAGTATTACTTATAAAACTAAGATTAACACCAGATATCCAAATTTACTAGTAGAAATTGAATTGAATTAGAGAAAATTTTGTTCTGATATGATTTTTATAATGTGCACTTTATATTTAATTACAAAAATGTTTATGATGTTGATGCATATTAGGTAAGCAGCTTGTTAATTATCCATAGTTTATTTGGAAATTATTTTTTTATTTTTTTGCATATTTTATATCAATGGGAGAGGAAGAAGGCAGTAATTGTTAAACCAGACAATCGTTTCCCCACCTAATTAGACCATGTCATTAGTTAATTACATATCATTAGTTAATTATTAGAAATATTATTAGTTAAAATTTATACTATCTTTTGGAAATATGAGTTGTAGGTTTATTCTAACAGCGCGTTCATTTTGATGTTTTGGGGTTTACACCCATGACCCCTAGGATCTCAATCTACGACATCATGTCAATTCCACTTGAGCTAGTGGACATTGACTTGATTATAAATTATTAATTATAAATCATTAATTATAATAAAGTAGTTAATTTAAAATAATTAATTATTAATTATTAATCATTAATATAATAATTAACTAATTTGTAACACTTAATTATAAATTATAAACTATAAATTATTAATTAATATTTATCAATTATTAATTATAACTCATTAACTATAATAAATTATTAATTTTAAACTATTAAATTAGGCATATATATTATTATTGATGCATTTTTATTATAAATTAGTTATTCAATATAATTTTATCAATTAACATTAATAACTATATTATATTATTAACTAAAAGCAATTATTAATTATTAATTATTAATTGTAAAATATTTACTGATAATTATTAATTGTATAGAATGTAACATATTAATAACCATATATGTTATCATTTACTAATAATTAATTATAAACTATCATTTATACAATTGTTAAATGCAAATTATTATATCTTAATTATAAATTACTAACTACTAATTGTTATAATAGTTTCAACAAATTGCAAATATACTAAAAAATTAACGTAGATTCAGCATTTTCGAACATTTCCTGAAAGATTTTACAACCTACGGGTAAAATAATTTATAAAAAAGTTGTTATAGATTAATATTCACAATGTTGTAGGGGAATCTTGTTAAAGTGTTTATTATTACATTTTGGAAACAGAAGTTGTCATAAACCATATTTTACTACGTTTATAAATGAAGGTTGTCATAACTGTTATCTTACAACTTTTATAAATTAAAAGTCATAAATCGTCAATTTAGGACGTTTTTAGGACAAAAGTGTAATAACTAATTTTTTACAACAATTTTGTAAAAATAACGTTATCATAAGTTACTATTTTACAACATCTAGAGTGTAAAACATTGTAAAAACACTTTATTATAACATCTAATTTAAAATGTTGTAATAGAGTATTTTTGTTGTAGTTTGTGTTTGCAAGCATTCATAGTTATGATTTGTTTCTTATCTTTTTACATATAACTTATTATTGAAGTATCATACTTGAAGACTTCGATGAAGTCTAGTCTCATCTTTATCCATTTGAGGTTAGTTTACTTTGAACAAAACCTAAAAAACTGAATTATACATTATATTTGAGTTGATGGTTTTCATAGAAGCACATAGTATGAATTTATACAATGTAACTATTATTATAGAATGCAAATTGTGTTATGATTGGATAAATTTCCTCCCTCCCACTAATAAAAGGTTACTTTCATCCATGTTATGAATCCACTTTGTCTTAAACTCCTTGAAGATCCTGAAGGTCACTTTAATGAACGAGGCATTTCTAAAAATAAATAGCATGAAATACATGAGAATTAGTGAAGTCATACTTATGTAAGACACTGAATGTTCCAATATATTATTGATCATTACTGTGTTATGTAGTATTTTGATGTCCTTGGATTCGTAGCCATGTTTAAAAAAAAATTCGGATACTTTAGTATTACAAAATTGGTACTTTAGTTCGCAATGGACTATTTCTTATTTATGCAAGCGTATAAATTATTCCATGACATATCAATCCATTATTAAGGGTAGTAACATTATACAAACTACTTACTTTGAGAAAAATTTATACATGTGGACATCATTTCACTGTTGTATGTAATTAGTCTAACTAGTGTCACCCGTCCGTTGCACATAGTATATGGTTGAAAAACAATGGTATAATATTTTTAAAGGATATGACATATTATGCGATATATAGTGAATTTGTTAGGAAAAATAATTATAAATTGAACTTCGTATATTTCTAGGTGTATAATTATTGTTATTAGAATTATGCACTTTTAAATATAATTGAATTACCATTTATGTCGATGTAAATGAGTTATATATAGAATTATTATTTTTTAGGATTCAATATTTGGTAAGCAGATAAATGAAAATTAGTATTTTTATTTAATTTTGAAATTAATATTATTACAAAATTTTATAGATATATTCATTTACATATATTTTGAAATTGACATTTTAGATTTCATATATTTGACTAGATAAACAATATTGGATTGAATTTCAAATATTACTTGAGAGTTGGCAAAAATACCTAAAGCTGGAAGTGAAATGTTAATGAATCAACATATTTATATGCATTCAAAGTTTTTACAGCATATTATTGTCAAAAATAATTATATAATATTATCAAAGTGATAAACAAAATATTTGTTTAACTACTAAAAGAAATATTAAATTTTGATTAAAATCACATTGTCATTTTAATTATTAAAAAGGCGATTTCTAATCCAATGTTTCACACCTTAATAATTTTAATTTTCAATAAAATATTCAAATAATATTGAACATTTACCTTTAGAAATAATCAAATACAAAAAAAAATTCTAATCATAATATAGTATAATATTTTTCCGTCTATTAACGTAAAGTACAGATATAAATGGTCAAATTTTAATTTTTTGCGAAAATATTCTACCTGAAATTTTTTATTTTTTTCCAGCATCGTAGATTACAAACATTCACCACTAGTCATTAATTGCAATGTTATTCTCCACAAAAATAAATTTTATTACTAATGAAGAATCCGCTTGGCATACAAAATCGGAAAGTATTCTAACTGAAATTTTTGTTAATTGGATTTTCTTAGAAAGTTTAAATTTAAGATCGCTTAATTAATTCAAATACACATGGACTTAAATGTAAATAATATTAGAAATCATAGGAGAAACCTATAAATAATTGTAAAAACCATTAAACACTAGTATTTAAACTTAAAATGATAGAGGAAAAAATTAGTAGAACGTCATAGTAATTTGTATATAATCATAGAAATTTTAAACTATATGAACTTGAATGAAAAATTAGTTTTACCATTTTTGTCAATATGAATGTGGGACACACATTGAATTGTCATTTTTTAGGAATTTATTAGATCAATTAGTGAATATTTGCTAATTGTGTTTAATTAAATATGTGAATGTAAAATAACATAAGAAGAGAAATTTTCAAATAATTGAAAAAATTACTAAATGTTTGTACTTAAATATGAAATGGTAAATAAGAGAAGCAGTAGAGAAATTGTAATAATCATAATAATAATAAATTGAATGAATTTGGAAAAAAAATCTAGAGAGAGTAAAAGAGAGTTGAGGAAATCCATATAATCAATCAATAAGAGAGCATAAAGTTCTTCTGCTTTACTATTGTTTAAAAAATACATCTCGTTATTTCCATAATAAAATGCCCTCATTTTAGTCCACTATCACTAGATAAGTTAATTAATCCATTGCAACTCGATATATTTTAGTTTATTGTATTCAATATTGTTAGTAACCTTTACATTTGTTTTTAAACTCTAAAAAAATTTGAAAATTGTTGGAGATTGTTGTACCTATTAAATTATCTAGAATTGCTTGATTTAGAAGTTAAACGGTGGAAAACTTGTTACGGAGATAAGGAGACAGTCTAAAATTTTAATAACCTTCTTTTGATGGAACTCGCAAAATATTGAATATGAGCATCAAAAATTCACGTACAAGTGCTTAAGGTATGTGAGGATATCATATTACCAACACTTAAAACAGATCTTAGAGTTTTAAAACTAACATTCTAACTGTTTGATAGCCTTCTTTTGATAGTGATTTACTACTGAACTCTTGCTTAGAATTCTAACTTATTATTTAAAATTTAACAAATCTTTATAAAAATTAATCATATTCTATAACAATTAAATAAGTTTAATAAAAATTTAACTAAATTATCTAAGTTTATAAAGAATTTATTAAGTATTATAAAGATTTAGCTAATTTAAATTTCCAAAAATTAACCAGGTTTTATAAAAATAAACTAAGTTATATAAAAATTAAATAAGTTTGTAACAATTTATAGTATTATTAATAGTATAAATAATAAATCACTATTAGAAAATGGTATATTTATTGTTAAAACAAATATAATATTTGAATAACATACATAAGTAAGAAAGAGTTCTTCAACTTATTTTATTAAAAAAAGTTTAATTTGCGGAAAAAAGCCCTTGCATAGAAAACCAAATTTATTGGAAACCGGTGTCATATTTATAAGTAATCATGTTCCACCAGTAACATCTTAAGAGCACAACAAATCAAGTTTTAGGCCATTTAGCATAGGATCGGGTAAGTCGTGTAGGAATATTTTGACAACTTTCTCTTTGTCAAGTGTTGTATGATGCTTCTACGATTAGATACATGTTGGAAGACAGACAAATATATATCTGCCATCTCTTTCTCCTTCTAAAATCAGTCATGTTTACATTATAATGTATTATTTTATAGCGGTGTTCATACATATTTATTTTTGATTAGCATAGGTGTATGTGTTATTTTGTACGTTTGTATGCAATATTACTTTTAGTCGTAAGTATTTGTATATTTCATACTTTGTTTCTAAAATATTAAGGATATATATATATTTTTGACCTTCGAATTGATTTGATTGCACATGCTATGATGTGTTTGTTGTGGTATTTTGAATTGTTATAATATACATATACATAAAATACATACATACATATACATACATACATACATACATACATACATACATACATACATACATACATACACACACATATATATATATATATATATATATATATATATATGCTGAAAAAGCTTAGTAGAAAAATGGTATGAAAATTAATCTATAGCATTTTAAAAGGGCTATAAAAAAATAGACAAGGCATGGTTTTTTACTTACCATAGCTTTAAAAAAGGGTATAAAAATGATTTGTAGCATTTATAAAACCATAAAAAAAGGCATTGTTTCAGCTTTCACATCATATAGGGTTTTTAAATATGCTGTGGGAACGTTCCATATTAACTAAAGAAATGCTATAGAATATAGTTGATCGTGATACTTACCACATATAATTAAGAAGACGAATTCTCTATTGAATAGTATTTTACTTTCAATGCTTCAACTCGGACTCAACAGTGGTCTCGTTAGACGCCATGCCATATTTTAATTATAATCAAAGTGGAGCATCAATATTGAAGTCGAGAATATTGTGTAATATCGTTACTTCAAGATTCTTTGTTTGACCTTAGTTATATCAACCAACAGATAACTTTTGAGTGAGTCATTCCATAGTTATACAATATCTATCAACAGGTAAACTCTAGGTGCCCCCAGCATCCATGAGTAATACACTACCTAACGTTTGATGAGGGTTGCATATTCTAGTCTCAAAGAATGTATCGATATTCTATCTCAAAACATCTGGACTAGGAATATTTAAAACAATATGTTATTTTAATGTAATATATTTTTCATAATTACAACTCATTGTAATTACTATCAAATATGTTATTTATATTGCAAAGGAAAAACCAATCTGAATGATCATGGCATCTTGTCTCGTCTCTTATTTATATGGTGTTCTAACTTTGTTGTTTTGTTATGCCTTTTCAAAACACTTTGTTGCCATATTTGCTTCATGTTGTAGCATATGATTTTCTAAACGTTAGATTATAATGCTTGATAAGCACAGTTGAGCTCAGTGGAGTCATTAAATGGGAGTTAAATAGGGACATTGAATATTATATGGACACAAACATTTATAAGAGCGTTAGATCGTCCAACCATGTCTTATTTGGGTGGTTTTTTTAGCCATGCAAATTTAAAAAAAAAATGTGTTGCACATTATTTTTTATGTTACGTTCCAATTACCAGGCATATAATTTTGTGAATTGAGCTATCAGCTCGTTTTGTATCACATTGTTGGATTTTCTAGATAAGGCAATCATAAAAAGTAGGCTTAGTTTATAATTAAATGGTGAAAGTCTGCGTAATTTCTCCAACAAAGTGATTTCTAAGGTGTTGGCCAATCGTTTGGCTCCGCTCCTTGATCGTATCATCTCCTCCTCTCGGGCGGGTTTTGTTAAAGGCCGTTTAATCACTGATAACGTCTTGTTAGCCCAGGAACTGATTTCCCAGATTGACCGGAAGGTCAGAGGATATAATGTTGTTTTCAAACTAGATATGGAAAAGGCCTACGATCGTATGTCGTGGTTTTTCGTCATTAGGGTACTGCGTGCATTTGGGTTTCCTGAAACTCTTATCGGTTTGGTTTGGAGGCTAATCTCCAACTGTTGGTTCTCAATTCTCATTAACGGATCGGCCAATGGTTTTTTCAGGGCGGGTAGAGGTCTTTGACAAGGTGATCCTCTATCTCCATCTCTTTTCGTGATTGCGGCAGAGGCTTTCATTCGAGGGATCCACACCTTAACGATTTTCGGCCAAGTACACCATTTTGGGCTTCCGAGAGGGTGCCCGCTCGTTTCCTCTTTATCCTTTGCGGACGACATTGTCATTTTCTCCAACGGCAGCCGGTCCTCTGTTCGACGGCTGATTCGCTTTATCCATCAGTACGAGCGGTGTTCGGGCCAGCTCGTTAACTCTTCGAAGAGTTGCTTCGTTCACGCGAAGGACATGGACCCTTCCAGGGTTTCTTGGGTCCATTCGTTTACCGGCTTTCGGGAAGCTTCCCTTCCTCTTCCTTATTTGGGTATTGTTCTCTACAGAGGTAGGAAACTTAACGCCCTATTCGATCCTCTGACGGACAAAGTTAGGGGAAAGATTATACGTTGGAATGCTTCGCTTCTTTCTCAAGCAGGAAGATTGGTACTCATCAAGTCGGTATTAGGCTCGTTGGGCACTCATGTCTTCGCTGCGATGTCCCCTACCTCTTCTTTCTTCTGGTCTTTCCAATCTTTGGCATCGTCCTTCTTCTGGGGGTCGAAGGTTGACAACCACCATCATCACTGGGTATCTTGGGACGTCGTGTGCCGTCCCAAGAACGAGGGAGGGCTTGGTTTGCGAAACCCCAAGGACATATGCTCGGCCTTTGCATGCAAGTTGTGGTACAGGTTTGGGACTAACGACTCCTTATGGGCGAAGTTTCTGCATGCCAAGTACCACAGGCTGGCGTCCGCTGGCTTTTCCGGTTCTCCCTCATTCGCTAGTGAGACTTGGAAGCACATGCAATCGATCAAATCGTTCTCTGATTCTCATGGCGGCCAATCCGGATGGGATGGTGGTTCATTTTCAATCTTGAAGGCCTGGAGCTCAGCTCGTAATCCGGCACCGGTTCTCCCTCTGTTCTCTTTCATCTGGGACGTTAGAATCTCTCCTAAAGTGTCTTTGTTCATGTGGCGAACCCTTCATAAGGGGTTGCCAGTTGATGAGAATTTTCAGCGGATTGGCATTCCATATGTCTCCCGTTGTAGATGCTGCGGTAACGGGGATTTGGAGTCTTTGGACCATTTGCTTTTCTCAGGTTTCACAGCTAGATCCTGCTGGAATTACTTCGGAAATCTGATTGGTATCCGAGGTAGCAACAGCTCGCCGGCTGATTTACAGAGAACCTGGTGGAACGGAATCTCTGGTAAATCTCTACGCTCTATAGTCTTTCGCTTGATACCTTGTCTAATCTGTTGGCACATTTGGTGCGCGCGGAATAAGGCAATTTTTGAGGAATCTCCCATGGATCCCTCTTCCATTATTCGTCGGGTTAGAAATGATGTTTTCTTGGCATTTCTTGGTAGACCTTTCAAGGGTTCGGTTAGTTCCCGTTCTGGCACCCTGGTGGTCCTGCTTTTTATTTCCTGTACTCAGTCGTCCTCTAGAGTGGGAATTGGATGAAGTCCGCTTTCGAGCCAGGTGGTTCTGGCTTTCCCATCACCGTTAATCCCCCCACCCCGCTTTTTTCCTCTGATTTAGTGGCTCTTGTTCTTCAGGCTCTGGATATTCAGGTTTGGAACGGGGACTTCTTTCCTCTTCTTATATTGGATCTCGGGCGGAGAATATCCCGGAGATCGTTATCGGGTCTCATTATCGGCTGTCTTTTCAGGTTATCGACCTGTATGTTTTGCGTCTATCTCAGGAGGGCGTCTTTGCCAGCCCTCGCTGTTATTTTGGTCTTCTGTTTTTGTTTGCCTATTGCTAGCTTCGGCGGATTTTGTTTTTCATTCTTCTATTGGTTACCTGTCAGGCATGTTGACAGCTTTTGGTGGTTATTTATAAAAGTCTAAAATTAGTTCCCAAAAAAAATAAAAAATGGTGAAAGTCTATTTTTTTCCGCTGCCAAATAAACTATCCTTATGTAACGAAGAAAAAATATCGCATGCCATGAGAAGTGACAATGGTTCATTTTGATTATCCTCTGGGATTTATACTTGCCTCATTTTTGCTAGAATTATTCATTGATTTTCCCAAAGGTAAAATATTTTGTTGTACTGCTTTATTTTGCTTCAGATCTTATAAATAGGTTCTGCCTAAACAATGCAAAAAAAATATTGTATCAATTATGCTTCGTTTTTATTAATCGTCTACGACATTTTGTTTATGATATATATTCCATTTATGACTTCAGACTAAGACAATGTCATATTGGTAAATAGGCAGTCTATTGTCAACTAGCAACGTTTTTCTTGGTATTTAAAGGATTTTTTCAATTTGGTCCGATTTTGCAAACTTATTGCCGAAATAGCCCTGTTTCAAAACTAATTACAAATGTAACTCTGTTTTGGCAAACTCAGGCTAAGTTGGCCAGAATGACCTGGCGCAATTTCAAATTACGCCAGTATACAAGTTTTCTTTGTGCACGCTGTGGCCCAATTTCAAATAGCGCTAGTTCAATTCAGCGCTTAGTTGGCCAAAACAGGACTACATTTGTAAATAGTTTTAAAATGGAGCTATTTGCATAAAAATTTGTAAAATAGGGCTAAATCGAAAAAATTTCCATATTTAACTGAACACATATAAAATGGAAGTGCATGTTCTGGTAACATTTTAATCTAGATAATTCAATATGCTCGAATTCAGTGAACATGTAAGGTGGCATGGTGCAACGTGCAACCTATTAGGTCAGCAATTAATTCTTTTGAACCTACTCTAAATTTTCTTCAGTGCTTCTCCGAGGACATACTGCATGTAAGCCTTCAGCTAGTGACATCTTTTATTACCTTAGCCAAAAATCCCTATGGACAACATGAAACTACTCGAAGTCAATTAAATGTAGAAAATAAAAAACAAGCTGATGTGCCCCATTTTGTATCGCTCGACAAATGATATTCCAAGACCCATGACAATATTGTAGTCATCGAGGGGATGATGAACAAAATATGTTCTGGGCGAGAAATGGTCTGATAATAAGTTTCCAACTTGTTAGCATATGCTTTTGAAGTAAAATTCCTTTGATGCTACAACACAATTCCTATACTTTATTCCCAGTAGCTTGATACTTTACCTAAGTTACATTTATATCTCTCAGACAAATTAAACACGCACTATCTCGACTGTCATAAAAACAACTAAAATGATTGATATATCATAATTACGTAACCATAAATAGCTAGTAAAATTTAACTTATATTTGCAATATATGCATACATACACATGTATATGTGTACACACACATATACATACATACATATGTTTGTGTGTGTGTGCGCGCGCAGATGGATCCACACCTCCTTTATATTTATCCTCTTTGTATTCAAGATCTTGAAAATGCCTTATTCATAAATTTCTTATATGCATGCGTATGTGTTTCTTTGTAAGGAGGTAGTTTTCTTCTCCACAAGTTTTATCAAGGGACAATTTGGCACAAGTCCATAATAAGTTTCAAAATACACAAAAACCCCAGTAAAATAAAGTTTGTATATTAGGTCCCTAGAATTAAGTTACTGAATAATGAGATACACTTATGTAAGTGAATAATTGCAGACATTTATGCCATTATATTAAAAAATTGCAGACATTTTCACAATTATTCACTGAAAAGTTGCGGAAATTACTGCAATTTTTTCAAAAAATTGCGGAAAATTCTGCAATTATTCACTAAAAAAATTATGGAAATTTTTGCAATTTTTTTCAAAAATTGGTGGAAAATTCCACAATTATTCACCAAAAAAATTGCTGAAATTTCCGCAATTATTCACTGAAAAAATTGCATAAATTTATGAAACTTTTGGATATAATTGCATAAATGTATGCAATTATTCATTGAATAATTGCATAACTATATGTAATTACTTAGTAACTTAATTCTAGGGACCTAATTTACATACTTTTTTACTGGAGTTTTTGTGTATTTTGAAACTTATTAGGGACCTGAGCCTAATATTCACTTTTATCAATATATTCACATGCTTTGAAGCTTTTTTATTATTCTTTGGTGTCTACATAAATTTCAACATTCAAATGACACCCAATAGTCGAAGCATAAACCAGTTTAGACAACCTAGAAAAATGATTATCACTGAGCCGGTGAAATGAATTTGAATATGAAAATTGTAAATAATAGTGGAAAAAACTGTGTTTGCAAGCATTCATATTCATGATTATCTCTTTTTTCATATAACGTATCATTGAAGTATCATACTTGAAGACTTCGATGAAGTCTAGTCTTGTAGCGATCCCAATTTTTGAGTCAAATTGAACTGGCAATTAATTTAAATTTTAGAATTAAATTATGAATTAATTGAGAACTAATTTTAAGATTTGGGAATAAAATATAAATTATGTTTGAATTTCCAAATTTAATAAAATGTATGTTTATCTATTTATATAAATGAACTATATATGATAATTCGAATTTTATTTGAATATAGAGAGATGAATAAAATTTGTTTCCTAATTTTTAATATATGATATATATGAAAGTTATATTTTGAAATTAATATAGTAAAAGTTATGTAAAGCTAAAATTTATATTATCTAGTATATATATGTATACCTATTTTGAAATTAATGTATATAGATAAATATTTATTTAAATGTATAATAATTTCAATTTAAATAAGATTGGACAAAAATGGGTTGCAAAGTTAAATTGAAATATATAAAAAGTATTAAAAATATATCTTTTGGAAATATAGGTATAAGATTTAGAATACAACATATATATATGTGTGTGTGTGTGTGTGTGTGTGTGTGTGTGTGTGTGTATGTAAGTGTAAAATAGATAGAACATGTTTTATAAATAAAAAATAAAGTAAGGTTTAAAACAAAATTTGTAAATAAATTAGAGAAGAGGATTTAAACATAACTATACAAACATTAACAAGTGTAAACAATGGGCCATGCAAGGAACACAAGTGTCAACAAGTGGCATTTGAGTTTTTCTTTTAATTTGAAATTAGAAAATATGCATGAGAAAGAAATACAAACCAGGCTATTCTCTTTTCAATTCTTTAAACTTGAAAATCAAAGAAGATGTAAAGCAAATCAAAAACAACAACAAAAAAATTATCTCAAACCAGAAAATAAAAATATAAACCTGAAACAATCAATTTGAGATAAACATCAAGCTTCAGCTTGATGCAAATCAAAGCTCAGGTTCAAAAGCAACTTCCAGATCATCTCAACAACAAGTAGCAAGCTTAGATCAAAAATGCAGATTTAATCAAAAACAGAATCAAAGCCTGAAGCAGTTCTGAAAGGCAAATAGATCAGATTAAACATTTAACAACTCACCAAAGTAGCAGTTGAATGAAGTTCAGAAACAAATCAAGTTAGGCTAAATCAAAATTCCAGATCAAAGCTTAAAGCAGTTCTCTGCTTTCAAACATCAAGCCTAGGTGAGCAAACCCATCCCTTTTTGAATTTTAATCTATGATGCTTTGTGAAGTAATTGCTGTGAAAAATTTGTTTGAATTTGTGCTTGAGTAAGATTAAAAATTTGTTTGAATGTGTACAAAAATGTGTATATATCCTCTGTGCATGTTGATATACAGGGACATTCATCCCTGTTCTAGTTCCAGGTTTCCAAACCTGTCCCAAATCCCAAATCTTTGCTTCTAATCCTTGTTAGAGTGGGGTGTTAAATTAAAATGTGTTCATATTCATTTAAACTTAATTTTAAAAATATTTTTGTGAAGAATTAAATATTATTTTATATGGAATTTGAATAAACAGAAGAAAAAAATTCATAAACATGATAATTTCGAATTTCATAATTAATTTATTCATCCACATCATTGGGTTCGCCTTGGAAAACCATGATTTCTAAAATGAAATTCAAGATTTTTAGTTCTCTATATCAAGAGAAAATATGGAATGAATGGAGTTGACATTTTTTCAATTCCTGGTGATCGACGGCAATCTTTGGGTCGGGATCACCATTGAGGGTAGCCTGGAGGATATAGAGTAGGGGAAAAATACCTGGAAGATTTTCAAGAGGTCGAGGTTGCCGGATGATGGAGTTTTAGGGTTTAACGTACAGTTTTGGGTCGGCGTGGTTCTTGAGCTTGTGTGTGGTTGAGGGAGGACCGGAAGCTATCGAAGTCGGAAGGATCGGTGCATCGTGGCATGGCGCAGCTCTGGGTGGTTGGGCGAGATTTATGGTGGTCAAGATCATCGGGGCTAGACGTTTTTTCGATGATCAGATTGGTTTCGAATGTGTCGACTAGCTAAATTTTGATTTCCATCTTGATTCGATAATACATATGTTCGCGACGATAGAGGGAATGATCGGCGATATGCTGAAGCCAGCGGCGATGATCGGAGGCGTTCCGATCGTATGTACACGTGCATGCATGTCATTATCATGTCTGGGTTGTGATGTATAGGGAAGACAAAGTAGTTCTCGGGGTTGAGCGTGTGAAATCAAAGGGCCGACTCGAAGTCGAGAATGGTAGGGGTTAACTCGAAGTTGGGCTCGAGTATTTGTTGATCTTGCTCGAGTTGTTTTGAAACATAGCTGGATTTTAAACTTAAAAGAAAGATATGTTTCCAGGTTTTAAAAGTTTTATAACCAAATTTTTTTTCTGAAAGCAGAATTGAATTTAAGATTATCTAAATAAAATAAGTTTTCAAAGTAAATGTTACTATGTTTCAAAGTTTAAAATTTTAAAAGTTTACTTAATCTAAGTAATTAAGAACAATTATTTAATGAATTTTTTTAAGTAAAATTACTTAATGAAATCAATTTAAGAATGATTTAATAAATATGATTTATTAAAGGATAATTACTTAATAATTAAAGGTTAATTAATTAAAGAAATTAATTAAAGGTTAATTAATAAATTAATAGTTAAAAGTGGATTAATTTCTAATTTCTTAAGTTAATTAATTAAGGTTAATTAATTATGTAATTAACTTAAGGTTAATTTAATCAATGTGATAAATTAAGATTAATTAATTAAGAATAATTAATTAAGGTGATTGATTAATTAATTTATATCAAATGGTTTGTAATTAATTAATCAGGATTTGATATTAATTCATAAGTAATTAATTTAATTGGAAATTAATTGAAGTAATTAAGTATTAAACACAATTACTTAATCCTGCTTATAAATGATTATTGAATGCTTGAATTGCATATGAATGTTTGTATTGTATGAGATGCCTTGGATTGATAATCCAATCCGATCTATGATATTCTAATTTGTGATTGAGATGTGTAATGTAATTTATTTATTTGGGATTGATGTAACTTATTTATCTATGATAAATTTATACTATTTATCTATGAATCTATAGATTATACCGCTTATCGATATTGATGTGTTTGAATCTGTGATGATTGATAATGTTGCACTATTGTGTGAAACCCATGGACTATACCACACACACAAATATGGATTACACGAGGAAATCGGTTAAGTCACAGATTTTTTGAAATGGTTTTTAAATTGAATTTTGAATCTAAATGGTTTTGGAAATGGAATTGGGTTGAATTTGAAAAGGCTTTTGAAAAGGCGTTTTCAAAGATAAAAGTTATTTTGAATAACTTGATAAAGTTTTGAAATTTAAATGTTTTGTTTTGAATTGGAATTAAAGATTTGAAATTAGATATATGTTTGGAAATTATAGCTTAAAAAGGGTATACAAGTTATATAATGTATTTATATGGATTTTTTAAACCATTTTAAGGGTATTATTTTTGAGAATTTGAATTTAACCCAAGTTACTTGAAGGCTTTAACTTGAGCAATGTAACCGGATTTTCTTGAAAAGAAAACTATTTGTTTTCAAATAATAATAGCTTTTATATAAAGAAAGGATTTCCAATTTGTGTTAAAAGATTTCTAGTTTGAAATGGAATTGAAATAGTTTTGAAAGCTATGTACGAATCTTTGTGAAGATGGTTGAACCTTGTTCTGAAATTTAAGAGGATTTTAAATGGTGTATCTTTTATATAAAAGATTTGAATTGGAAATGGTTTTGAAAGCTATGAATTGAGTTTTTTTTAAAAGATTGGATGAGTTAATCCAATTTGAAAAGGAAATTGTTTTTGAAAGGCTATAAATGAATCTTTATTAAAGATTGGTGAACTTTGTTTTCGAATTGAAAAGGGATCTTAAAAGTGTATCTTTTCTATAAAAGATTGAAATGGAAATTGTTTTGAAATTTGTGAATGAATTTTTGTGAAAGATTGGTGAACTTTGTGAAGTGAACCTTTTCGTTTAAAGATTTGAAAATGGTAATTTGTTTTAAACCATTTGAAAGAAAAGTTTTGGGTAATAAGTTGTGACTTAACTGAAATCCCAATTTCCATATGTTTTTAAATATTGTGCTCATTATTCGATTTAGCCGGGAGAGGACCTTGTGTCATATAACCCATTTGGAATAATGATACGACGATATGGATAACATTTGAAGACCGGTGGTAAAGACTGGATATTTTTGAAAGCGAAAGGATAAGTCGTCGAATGTCTCTGCATCGGCTGATACTCGGTATAGAGATTTGATCACCCTTCGTGATGGGAAGTCTAGACGTGATTAGGGATTATCCGGATGTCTAAGGGCTTCTTTGGAAGTGCCTTCGATTCTGTTCGAACCCGGAACAGACTTGTATGGATGTGTGTCTGACATTACACTTTGAGATGTAAAATCGGTTTCTATCAAATACATTTCTGTTTGGTGGTGGAGATTTATTCTCTTAGCTTAACACCCTTCTCTGAGAGCTCAGAGGTTATGCAGTTGATAGTTACTAGTTATACATTTCCAATTTGGTAATGTGGCATACGAAGTGCTGTTGATCATTTGTTGATCAAAGCATGGCTTTGTGAAAAAGCATAGCTTTGT
The DNA here is from genome assembly GCA_030765085.1 of Allium cepa. Lineage (NCBI taxonomy): Eukaryota > Viridiplantae > Streptophyta > Magnoliopsida > Asparagales > Amaryllidaceae > Allium > Allium cepa. The sequence goes on along the minus strand of CM060937.1, from coordinate 755,962,399 downwards.
GGACGAGACTGCATCAGGACCTCACAAACCGAAAATGGTCGAAACGGGAAAGATGCGGCAAGGTTGCAGGGGTCGAACCTCTAAGGTATGTCCATTCCTTCTGGAAAAGGATGGTATCATGGTATGGAGCCCAGAACTTAACTCATGTGGACACTGTATATTTATTACTGTGTGATGTTGCTTTGTGGTTGAGGATCCTCGGATAAAGGTCGCAAATGACCGAGGGTGGCATATCTTTAGGTATTACTCCCGGGCAGGGAGGAAACCGGCCTTGTGTTGGCAGAGATCTGGGTAGGTTCTCGGGGCGTCCCTCCAGAGGCGTACCCATGTTGCAATGGGAAGTTCCTTGGCCTGACCATTTGTTGGAAAATCCAATCTCCAATACGCGCCCTATACGGTTTTAGTTATATAACATGCCATCTACTTATGGTGGTCACCACTGTTTGGATGGTAGCTATAGTAGGCATACAATAATGTTGCTGGCTAAGATTAATATTATACTTTCGAAAGGTTTTCTGCACTATGCACTAATAATAATATCAATATAGTTTTCACGTATCAAGCATTTTTGACTATCATAAGAAGAAATCTCCTCCAATTCTGTGTTTTCATGGTGTGTGTGGCGGGAGGCCTTATAGTAGTTTCATTTTTCAAAAAGCACTGCGGATTTCTTTTAAAAAAATCTTTTGTTGTTTGTTTTTAAAGATAAACTGTTTTTTTTACTCATACCAGTCCTATGACTGACCTAGAGTTTATTGTTCCCTTCCTAAACTCTGGGTGTCTACAATTTTGCAGTCGAGAGTTTGGTTTTTCAGATAATCAAATAGTAGGAGTAGATTTTGTAGCCTTCAGACTTTGGAAATCTTCTTCAGTCTTTGGATGACTGACCTTGCTTAGCACAACTTGACAGGGGGTTCGAGCTATTTCTGGATTGGTGCTTTGTAAATGGAGATTGCTGATATTAGAGGTCCTTTTTTGGAGTTCAAGTTTATGATATTGTCCCGCTGTCGTGTCTTCCGTTTTACCTATCTCTGATATTTGTATTGATATTCATTATACCAGAATGTTGCATCATATTGTAATTCACTGTTGTGTATCAATGATATTATTCATTTTCTTCCGCTGTGTTGTTATACTTAACGTGTAATAAGCTCTGGTGAATCGGATTGAATGTTTGAATCTATGGTATTCGAATATGAATGAAGTATGGATGTTGATTTTCGAACGCGAAAATCCGGGTCGTCACAAGTCTCATCTTTGTCCATACGAGGTTAGTTTACTTTGAACAAAACCTAAAAACCTAAAATATGCATTATATTTGAGTTGATGGTTTTTATAGAACACATAGTATGAATTTATACAATGTAACCATTATTATAGAATGCAAATTGTGTTATGATTGGATAAATTTCCTCTCTCCCGCTAATAAAAGGTTAATTTGATCCATGTTATGAATCCACTTTGCCTTAAACTCCTTGAAGATCCTGAAGGTCACTTTAATGACCGAGGCATTTTTAAAAATAAGTAGCATGAAATACATGAAAAATAGTGAAGTCATACTTATGTAAGACATTGAATGGTGTCCAGTATATTATTGATGATTACCATGTTATGTAGTATTTTGATGTTCTTGGATTCATAGCCAAGTTTAAAAAAAATTCATAAACTTTAGTATTACAAAGTTGGTTCATTAGTTTGCAATGGACTATTTCTTATTTATGCAATTATTCTATGACATATCAGTCCATTGTTAAGGGTGGTAACATTATACAAGCTACTTTCTCTAAGAAAAATTTGTACACATGAATATCATTTCAATGTTGTATGTAATTAGTCTAACTAGTGAGTAACACGTGCGTTGCACACAACACATTGTTGAAAAACAATGATATAATTATTTTTATAGAATATGATTTGTTATGCAATATATAGTGAATTTGTTAGGTTAAATAAATTATAAATTGAACTTCGTATATTTCTAGGTGTAAAATTATTGTTATAAGAATTACGTAATTTAAATACAATTAATTATCATTTTTGTAGATGAATATTAGTTATATATAGATTTATTATTTTTTAGGATTCAATATTTATTAGGCAAATAAACGAAAATTAGTATTCTTAATTAATTTTGAAATTAATTTTTGTAAAATTTTAGAGATATATATATTCATGTAAACAGAATTTGACATTGACATTAAGCTTTTCATATATTTGACTAAAAGTTAAACAATATCTAAATTGAATTTCAAAAGTTACTTGAGAGATGGCAAAAATACCTGAAAATGGAAGTGTAATGTTAATGAATCAACATATTTATATGCATTTAACGTTTTACAAAATATGTTTAGCAAAAATATGTATATAATATTATCAAAATGATAAACAAAATATGTTTTTAACTACTAAAAGAAATATTAAGTTGAAAAAAATAAAACATATAATGTTACAAATCACATTATCATTTTAATTATTAAAAAAATAACTTTTAATCCGATGTTTCGTACCTCAATAATTGTAATTTATAATAAAATTTTCAATTTTTTTAACATTTACCTCTAAAAAATAATAAAATACAGAAGAAAAATATTTCAAATCAAAAAATAGTATAATATTTACCCACTCATTATCTTATAGTACGGATATAAATAGTCAATTTTTTTTTTAATGAAGACATTCCTAACTGAAATTTTTTATTATTTTTCAGTTCCATAGATTACAAACATTCACCACTAATCATTAATTGCAATGTCATTTTTCACAAAAATAAATTTTATTACTGGCGAAGAATCCGCTTGACAAACCAAATTTGAAAACGAAAAATGTTATATATGTTTGTAATGATATACCAATTTCAAAAAGAAAAGATTATATATATATATATATATATATATATGCAATGAAATACCAACTTTAGAAAGGAAAAAATATTATGCATATTTTTATTTTTATTAAAATACTAATTTGGAAAGAAAGAAATTTTATGAATTTCAATGTAAAATAATGTATTGGTATTTAATAAAATTTTGTCTACAATTGTAAAAATTTAGAATCATATGGACTTGAATGAAAACTTTTTTTACCATTTTTGTCAATAGGAATGTGCTATGCGCATTGAATTTTCATTTTTTATGATTAAACGGATCGATTAATAAATATTTGTCAATTAGATTTGTTTAAGTGGAAAATAGGTACAAGGACGAACTTTGAAATAAATTTAGGCTGATGGACAACAAGTTTCATTTTTGGGTAGAAGGACAAACTTTGAGAAAAATTAGACTGAAGGACAGTGCTAATTATAGCTAGCATTTTGTACAATGTAAAATTGAATATAATGATAGGTATATCTAGCATTCTATATAATGTAAAATTTGAATATAATGCTAGTTATAGCTAGCATTCTGTATAATGTAAAATCTGAATATAATGCTAGTCATAACTAGCATTCTGTATGAATATAATGCTAGTTATAACTAGCATTCTATATAAAGTAAAATCTGAATATAATGCTAGTTATAACTAGCATTTGATATAATGTAAAATATGAATATAATGCTAGTTATAACTAGCATTGTCCTTCTACCTCATTTTTTTTCTAAGTTTGTCCTTGCCCAAAAATGAAACTTGGTGTTCTTTAATCTAATGTTTTTCCACAATTTGTCCTTCTCCCTAATTCCCTGCATGTTTAAAAAGTTTAATTTAAGATCATTTAATTAATTCAAATATACATGGATTTGAATGTAAAACAATATAAGAAACCTTAAAAGAAACACGTAAATAATTGAAAAAACTATTAAATACTTGTATTTAAATGTAAAATGACAAAGAAAAAGGGTTAGTTTGGCTCACATCCCTAATAAATTTCAAAATAGAGAAAACAACCTTCCCAAGCTAAACTTACATTTTCGGTCCCTGTTCTCAAATTCACGCGCGCAAAAAGACCTAAATAACCATTACGTTTTTAACATGTCAAACGCGTATAAGTTTATGTAGAAAAATTGGATCAGTATACCGTTTTCACCAAAAAATCACAAATTTTATGATCTTTAAAATGAGATCCATTGTTGATACTAAAAAGCATATTTGAAGTAAGAGTGCAATTATTCCATATATTTGCGGAGAGTTTTGCAAATTTTGAACATCATCGATTTTTCTTCAAATATCAGTAACTATTGCATGTAGTTGTTGAATTGTCGACAACTATGGCATATAATTGTAGATATTTCTACAACTATTGCATATAATTGCAGACATGTCTGCAACTATTGTATGTAGTTGCTGAATTGTGTGCAACTAAATTGCAGACATTTCTGCAACTATTGTGTATAATTGCAGAAATGTCAGCAATTATTGCATATAGTTGCTGAATTATCTGCAAATATTGCATATAATTGCAGGCATTTCTGCAACTATTGCGCATAATTGCAGACATATCCGCAACAACTACATATAGTTACATATAATTGCAGACATTTCCGCAACTTTTGTTTATAATTGCAGACATTTCTACAACAATTGCATATAGTTGTTGAATTGCCTGCAATCATACTATATAATTGCAGACATTTCAGCAATTATCGCGTATAATTGCAGACATTCGGCAATTATTGTGAATAGCTTGTACTTCCATTGTTCTTATATATGCACAATGCCACTCATTAGAAAGATAATAAATTTGTGATTTAATGGTGAAAACGGTTTGTTAATCCGTCGTTTCTACAAAAAGTTATTGCGTTTTAAAGATTGATAATTAATGGGGTGCAAATTTTAAGTATGGATATGAGAATAGCATCCACATATGAAGAATCAACGTTGTTGCAATGGAGGAGAGGGGTATTGTAGGGAAGAAAATTGTAGTATTTGAAAATAGAGATGTAATTTATATCTTTTTGTTGAGGATGATGTTTTGTGTATTAAGTTTGATTTTAGACATGTGTCCCTTATTTTCACAAGAAAAAAATTAGTAAAACATCGTAATAATTTATATATAATCATAGAAATTTTAAACTATATGAACTTGAATGAAAAATTAGCTTTTGGTAGCAATCTAACTATCGTACGCAGCGCCTCTTGGGACTGGTCGATGCCATCACCTCCGTTGCGGATGGTCCCTCTCTAAGACGAAGAGGGGGAACTAGACTACGAAGAACTCCGCTGCCTTAAGAAAGAAATCTGTAATACCTGTCATATACATATTATTTTATTATGATAGAACCTCTGCAGTTAAAGCGCTCAACAGATTCAAAGCGGTGGAGGTGCAAAAAGTCATCGCTGGGATACAGCGATGATATAGCGGGATATAGCGGATGGCTCTAAAATATCAAATAAAACTCGTACTTAATGTTTTCACAAATATATAAATGGTTAAATGAAAAATTATCATTCAATTGAATTATAATTGATACACAAATAATTTTAAATAAAAACATGTGCGAATATACCTTTACTAAACGTAAAACTGTTATATAAAATAATTGAATTTAGTAGAATATTAGAGTATTTTCGTTTCTAAAAAAATATTTAAAATTAAATCAAATAAATTAGTTTCATAATTTTTATAATGTATAAATGCAATTTTTCAATTCATTTTGTTAAAGAAGATATAGCGGAAATAGCGGAATATAGCGGGAATAACGGGATATAGCGGAAATAGCAGGGCTTAAAGCGGAAAGGCTATATTTTGGGGCTATATGGAAAAATCGTAGCGGTAGAAATCCGCTACGAGGTATAGCGGGTTATAGCGGGATAATAGCGGGGCATTAACTACACAGGGCAGAACATATCATTCAATTATGAGTAAACATATCAAGATTTAACATCAATAATTTCATATAACATACAAAAAAAGTGTAACATTAATACTCCCATATATTACCTGTTTTTCGACATGTATACTATTAAATTAGTCCTCGTTGTTTTCTGATTCAGACTCGGTCTCGTATTCTATATTATTTTCCTCTGTGGTCTCAAATGCTTCTATTAATACATTTGATTCGTCATTTAGAGGTCCAAATTCAGTTTGATCAACTTTTATTGTAATTTGGCCATTTTCCTCGATATCCGCTTGGTACGCTTGTTCATCTAGAATATTCTTTTCATCAAACGTAAATCTTGCCTTCATTTTGAAAACTGTCAACCAATCTGCTTTATCTCTTTTTAGAGATGGATAAGGAGCATAATAAACTTATAGGGCTTATTTTGCTAGTATAAACGGATCGTACTTATGATAACGTGATGTATGCTTTATTTCAATAAATTTTATTTTTGGTGCACGTTGATTTCAAAACCTGGAACATAATTGAACAAGTTGCATCTAAAAAAATAAACTTCTTCTGTTGGTCTGGTGAAATATGTAAATTGCAAAACCATGTTAACACGCCGTAAAATCATTTATGCGATCATTTGGTTCATCACTACCTTTAACATATACGCCGGTATTGTTGGTTAATTTTTCAGCCATATATTCTTTGGTTTTGAATTTGTATCCATTGACAAAGAATATTGGATATGTCTCAGTGGTTAAGTGATTTGGCTTTGGTGCGAGAGGTCACAAGTTCGAAATTTGCATAGCTTGATTCGAATGTTTATTGACATGTGATATGTGGTCATAGTGACTTGTTTTATATAAAGTACCATTTCAAAAAAAAATATTGGATATGTCTTGACTTTTCTTTTTTTGTCCCATTGCAAGATGTATCAAACTTTCATCGACCACACAATTTACCGGATTATATACATGGTTCGAAAACCAAGTAGCAAATTTTTTGCTTATATCGCCGCTTGGATGTTGTGATTTGTAAATACTACATATATAGATAATATATTCCATTATAATGAATACACACATGTATTATTCAAGTAAATAATTTTAGATGTGTTATTTAATAATACCTAATAAATGGTGCAACTTTTGCACAGTTAAGAAGAACATATGTGTGGGCTACATGGTAATCTCTGTCGTCTAACCATACTTCCATACATTTTTTCCAACAGGGCGTCCCTGCTGTCTAAAAACAGATAGCACTGATTCAGAAGAATCTTGTTCAATGTCCTCATCATTTCGTGTAGCACATTCAAAAGATAAGTTCACATGGTCACTGAAACAACGAGAGAAAAAGAATGAAGCTTCTTCTTCAATATATGAATTTGCATATCGAACCTTCAACTCGTGCTTTTTGTTTCACTTTTTTCTTTAGATGATTTAAGTACATGTTAAGAATAATTATAATTAAATTTTATTACATGTAGTTAAACTAAAATTTAACATACTCAATATTAATACTTTCAAACGGATATATCCTCCCATATTGCACATGACCTCGAAGACGTGCTTCAAACGGAAGATAAACAAGTAAATGCTCCATTACATTAAATAAACCTGAAGGAAATATTTTCTCCAATTTGCAAAGCAGTATAGGAATTTCTTCCTCAAGTTTAAGTAGATGATCAAATTTTAACATAGTATTGCAAAGTTCCTTATAAAACAAACTAAGTTGTGTTACAACGGTCCAAACTTTTGTGGGCAACAGTTCTTTGAAAGCGACGGGTAACAAATGTTCCATCATTACATGACAATCATGACTTTTCATCCCACTCAGTTTACCATTCTTATAGTCGACACTACTACGCAGATTAGAAGAAATCCCATCAGGAAATCTTAAACCTTCCACCCACTTTAACAGAACTTTAACTTGGTTAATGTCTAGCTCATAGCAAGCTTTGGATTTTTTTTGTCAATTGGCCTCATATGATGCTCAGGACGATTATATATTGCCTCTATATCACGTCTTGATTTTAGATCGTCTTTAGTCTTTCCTTTAACATTTAGAATTGTGTTAAATACATTATCGAAGACATTTTTCTCGTTGTGCATCACGTCAATATTATGACGAATTAGAAGATTTTTCCAATAAACACTCAAAATATACTTTGTTTGCACCAATTATAAATCGTCGATTTACCTTTAATTTCAATTTGTTTTCCAGTTTCATATATTTTTGGATAATCCTTTACAAGGACATAAATATCTTCGCTTAACCAAATTGTTGGTGGTCGCAAGGTCTCAAGTCTATTACTTGTAAAGTCTTTTTTTATATTTTCTGTGAAGTTGTATTTTAATTTCATCGCAATGTATTCTGCAGTTACTGATAGTTGAGTACCGCTTGTCAACCATCCCAAAGGGGTTTCTTAGCAGCATCCAATAAATCACAAATTTTTTTGCTCCAATACTTGGTTCTTCTTCGACATTAACATCGTTACCATCAACTTCAACATTATGGAACATTGAATGTGCTGCATCTTCAACCATATCTTCTATGAGATTCGTCGAAACAATTTCAGTATCCACCTCCTCCTTCGAATATACGCGATTAGGTGCTATCAGTTCTCCATGACGATTCCACACCAAATAATTCGGCACGAAACCATATTGACGCAAATGAACTTACCATATCCCGTATCAAATGCTTCAATAATTTGCACCTACTACATGAACAGCAAATTTCTTCGTCGTTTACATTAATACTTAAAGCGAATTCAATAAAGACGTGTACACCATTTTGAAATTGTTCACTTATGAAGCCTCCAATTTCTCTTCTTTGTTGGTACATCCAACTCCGATCGATAAAAATAATTGACCATTTTTCCTATTTTAAAACATACAAACGTATTAATCATTTACTTGTTGACATTTTATTTTTCAGTTAAATCATACATTTAAATTTTTGCAAATATATAATATTATTCTATTAAATTTTATTTTCAAACGGATTTACATAAATTATTATATGAATACAATCTATAATTTTTAGGTATTATTTTATACTTTGATGGTTGGTCATCCTACTTCCCATTACAAACACAGTAGTAATTATATTTTGCAAATCATTTTATTTTAAACGATTCAATAAAATTTCGATAGCACTTCCCCTTTGTTCCATGTATCGTACACATATATATGTGTGTACACTAGGAACAAAAAGAAAGCGTTGTTGAAATTTTATGAACCATTTAAAATGAAATGATTTATAAAATATAATTTCTCTATTGTGTTTGTAACTTTTCCAATACAGGAAAAAATCCGACAAATATTGTATCGGATGAATATAAATGTCTGTTTTATGATAAAAACGAGCATCCATACAACGATCATATACAATACTTGTCAGACGGGGCTAAAAACTTTATAAGAGTTTATAAAAAGTAAATCGTATTATACAATAATTTTTTACAATAATTTATCTATACTCTAAGAAATGCATATAGTAAATCGTTGTTTTGGTTATCTTAAAAACGCATACACTAAATCCTAAGAATCGACTCTAATTAATCCAAACTAGCCCTAATGCGTGCGTGCACTAATTAATTAACCCATATACACCAATTAACGCACATTTACACTAAATTTTTTTCTCTCGACATTTAAATGATAAACAATTATAATAACAACCTAATTAGCATTCAATAGGGTATACCAAGCAATCAATAGTGTATTATACAAATATAACAACAAATTAACCATAGTTTAACAAATTTAAATTGATTAGGGTTTAAGAATAAAACCTAATTGGAGAATGATGAAGGGCCTAGGCTTGTCGAGCAAGGATAATGATGAAGTTGGTGATGCTCGGGCGGCGCCGCGACTGGCTGATGGAGGGGAGGAGGTGGTGGAGGTAGGTTTTTTTACTGATTTTGGGGATTGAGGAATAATGCAGTAGCTCTCAGCATGGAGCCTGTATACACGATAATTTCCAACGACTAGCGACGGCCACCGACGGCAATTTTACGTCGGTTTCCGACGGCTTGTGACGGCTATTATATTTTATTTGTGAAAATGCCATGGAGATCGACAACCATCACTAGCCGTAGGAAACAGCCGTCTACGGACGTCGGAAGGATCCGTCGCTATTTACTGTTATTCTACTAGTGAACACGACTCTTCATCAACAAAAAATAAATACAACAACCATAAAACTAAGCCATTATTTTCAAACAAGTTGGGTCGGCTAGAGATGGAACCCAAAACTAAATGACAAAGTCAATTTAAAAACCATGATAATAATAAGAAAATAAAGAAAAATGACTAAAATAATAATAATAAATAAATAAAATAAAAATAAAGATAAAGTATAATATAAAAAATAAAAATATATAAAGAAATTAAAAAAAACCATAATAATAACAATGGTACTAATAGCAATAGGGACCGAAGATCGAACACTACGTTTTAGATTCCTATTCACTAGTTTTATAATCTAAAACTTATAACACTACCTCTAAATCAACAAAAAATCAACTACTAAGCCTTTATTCCCAAACAAGTTGGGTTGGGCTAAAGATGGAACCCAAAACTAAATGACAAAATCAATTTTAATACCATGGTAATAATAATAAATAAAGTAAAATAATAATATAAATAAAGAAAAAATAAAGATTATATATATGTATATAAAGAAATTAAAAAAACTTCCTAGCTAATGGTTTTGGTACGTGGATCGCTAACTTTCACGCGCTTCTGTCCAACACCAGCTCTTCAGATATATTCCAATGTGGCCTACAATTCCAACGCACACAAGTGCCTCGGGCGGCTCCGTTAGAGATGTCCAAACTATCTTAAGTAGTGTTAGACTAGCTTCTCTTCAATTGTGTTACTCCAAGTTTGTCATGTATATAATCATTTCTAATTCGGTCTCGTCATGTATGACCACAGCTCCATCGCAGCATGCATCTCTACTACACTTATCTTCTGGATGTGTTGTCTTTTACTAGGCCAACATTCTGCACCATACAACATCGCGTGCCTGATTGCCGTTTTGTAGAACTTTCCTTTAAGCTTTTAGGGACTTTCCTATCACAAAGAATGTCAGACACTAGTCGCCATTTTTTGGGCGCTACTTGTTCGGCCAGAGTGACATCTCCATCCTCTGACTTGACACCGTTGAACTCGCACTTCATATACTCTATTTTAGTTCTGCTAAGCCTAAAACCCTTTAATCCTAAAGTCTGCCTCCGCAACTCCAGTTTTCTATCAACCCCTGTTTTATTTTCGTCAGTTAGCATGACATAATCTGCAAAGAGTATACACCAAAGAATCTCATAGGGCAAAAAAGTTGTGCTCGGTGGAGTCTTTAAACGGGATTTAAATAAGGATTTGGATATATTATCGGCCCAAATATTTACTAGAGCGTTAAATCATCAAAACATGTCTTATTTGGGTGGTTTTTTTAGCCATGCACATTAAAATATATTTCAGTGTTGCACATTAATTTTTAGTTACGTTACAATTACCAAGTATGTAATTTTATGAATTGAGCTTATCAGCTCGTTCCTGTATCACATTGTTGGATTTTCTAGATAAGGTAATCATAAAAGGTCGGCTTAGTTTATAATTATATGGTGAAAAATTATTTTTTCCGTTGCTTAACAAATTATCCTCATGCAACAAAGAAAAAAATATCGCATGCCATGAGAAGTGGCAGCGGTTCATTATGATTATCCTCTAGGATTTACACTTGCCTCATTTTTGCTAGAAATATTCATTTATTTCTCAAAGGTAAAATAATTCGTTTTACTACTTTATTTTGCTTCAAATCTTATAATTATGTTCTGCCTAAACAATGCAAAAAAAAAAATCTATTATATCAATTATGCTTCGTTTTTATTAATCATCTACGCATTTTGTTTGTGCTATATATTCCATTTATGACTATAGACAAAGACAATGTCATATTGGTAAATAGGCGGTCTATTTTCACCTAGCAATGTTTTTGTTGATATTTAAATGAACACGTATAAAATGGAAGTTCATGTTCCAATAACGTTTTAATCAAGATAATTCAATATGCTCGAATTCAGTAAACATGTATGGTAGCATGGTGCAATGTATGACCTACGAGGTCAGCAATTAATTCTTGGAATTTTTTTCAATTTATCCCCCTTTTAAAACTTATTATCGCAAATAGCCCATATTTAAAACTATTATCAACTCTAGCCCTGTTTTGACTAGATCAACTTTGAGTTGGCCAAAATGTACAGGCGACTTTTGAAAAGTTGTCAGTACAAATTTTTTTGCCTTCAAACATGTAGGCGACTTCCCAAAAGTCGCGCACATTATATAAAAAACAACCACTTTGGGCGACTTTTGAAAAGTCGCCACTGGTCGACTTCTCAAAAGTCGCCCAAACGGGGTTCTGTAATTAAAAAAAAAAACCCCCCACTTTCTTCCTCCTTCACTTTTTATCATTTCCCTTCTCTCTTCAAAAACCCAAAAATCCCCTAAATCTTAAATTTTCGCCCAAAGCCTAAATCAAGTATCATTTTGTTCAACGAATTAGAAGATGGCAAGCTCATCAACGTGGGCTGTGCCTCTAGGTATGGATAAATCAAAATTCTTTCTATATAGGGTTTTGAAGAAAATTGCAAAATATTGGTTTTTAGGATTTGTAAGCAATCATTGATTGTTGAGATAACTTAGTATGGGTGAAATCATTGTTAAATTATTGAAAAATAATGCGTAAATTCCTAGTGTTGATGTTAGAAAATATATCTGAAAATCTTGTTAACTTGTATGTGTGCAGATTACTCCGAGATGCTACCGGGACCTATCGATGGATCTATCATATATTTGCAACAATGGCATAGAACGAATAATTCAGAATTCGTTGCGGTAAAGTTCCTAGATATTGAAATGTACAAATATTGAAGGATATTGTATGTTACATATTGATAATATTTTTGTGATATTTTGACAGAGTAATACTACAGATGGAACAATAGATCATTCGTCTAAATTGAAGAGAGTAACATCTGCTCATCCATGTGTTATACAGTTGATAAACCAAGCCGAATTTGGAATAGTTTTTAGGGTGGGGGCACATCCAGTTGGATCATCATCTATCACCGCTTTGGTGGATAGATGGAGACCAGAGACATCTACATTTCACCTACGTGCTAGGGAGATGACTATCACGTTGGGTGATTTTGCGTGCTTACTTGGCATACCCATAGACGATGCTCTATTGACCAACATCCATCTAGTTGATTACCTCAGTTTATGCCAAGAGATCCTAGGTTTAACTCCTTTAGTATAGGAGTGGTGGGAAAACGAAATGATACATACAAGATGGTTTAGGCAACAATTTGCGGACGACATAGTAGCAGATGCCAGGGAGATTCAAATTGAGCAATGAGCCAGAGCCGCTATATTGCATATTATTCGCTCGAGGTTGATATACGATCATTCGAAGACACGAATACGGCTTATATGGCTTTCATTTTTAGAAAACTTTGATGTTTGTCGCTAGTATTCCTGGGGCAGTGCACTTGTAACATATACGTACTGCGAGTTGACGAGGCTTGCTTTACAAGAGAGCGCAAGCATTGGTGGTTGTGTGAGTCTAGTACATGTATTTTCATTATTTACTTTCGTCGACGGTTATTTAATATTCTCTTATCCAACTGAAATCATGTGTCTAATATTATTTGCAGCTTTGGTGTTGGACTTATCTACCTGTGGGTAGAATAACCATGAGGAGGAGGACGACGATTGATTTATCATTGCCATACGGTGCCAGGTATAATTAATTATGTAGTATAGTATGTATAGTTATTCGAACTTAGTAAAGGATGTTTACTATAATCAAAAACGGAAGATAGAATATTTCAATAATAAATACTTATGCGTAGATTTATTTAAGAAAATATTTCTATCTATATAAGTATGGTTTGTAAACGAAAAAGGATTTAAATAAAGAATTTGAGGACTTAAATCCCGATGTTCAAGAAAATGTTTTTCAAGATTTGGGAGAAAATAATAATAGTATTATTTGAAAGTAAATATTTGGAAAATAGATTTAAGAAATTGAGATCATGATACTTATCATTATTATACAAAGAGTATTTGATACTACTTTGGAATGATTTTGGTTAAATACCAAAAGTATGGTTTGGATGTACTGATATGGTATGTGTATCATGATATGATATGTTGGTTGGTAGTTTTCATTTGTTAAAATGAAATGGGATTTTTGACAATTTTACAAAGTCAAGAACTTACGAATTATTATAAAACTTGCATTAAGGGTTTCTGAAGATATAAAGTATAGTTTAAATAACACTTGAATTGAGAAGGAAATAAGTTTAAACAAGTTTAAATTTACTTATTAAGTAAAACAAATTTGATGTCAGTATATGCTCTTTAGATGTAATGGAGTGTTATACGACTAAGAACTTAAGTCATAAAAGTGGATAAACTTGAAGTTTTGTTTTATTAAATGATTCATAAATGGTTTTAGTATAGAATGACATACTATTTGTATAAATGAATGTGATTAAAAAGGAATTGGTGTAGTTGAGAAACCAATAGGATAAATACGTAAGTTATATGTAGATCATTTTATTTGCATAGCTACTCTTGATTTAATTTTCGAGTAATATTTACGGGATGGTTTACACCAGTCCGAACGGGCTTTTTCACTCGATTCTTGACAATGAATACTTGATATGGATTCGTGGTACAATCCTAATGTTTTTTATCATAGTATATAGCTATGCAAGGAGAACAGAGGTTTCTAATCAAGAAACCAAATTGGAGTCCGCACTAAAGAGGTCAAGTGATATATACTAGTCTGCAAGTGAAATTTATGAGATTAAGTGATCAGATCGAATATTGCGTAGGGATGGTTCATGTGCATCGTATGGGTTGCAGTAAATTTGTATGATATGTTATGTTGGCTTATGAGGAGTTTGGGGAATGACTCTTCGATTTATTATGATGTAGCATGAATAATCGTCTAAGTAACAACCTAAGACTATTGAGCATCAGGTATACTTAGTAAATTGTTCATCGTCCTTGGATGATGGCAGAGTTACGAACCTAAGCAAACTATGAGCATTATTTGCTAGTAATTGTGAATACTATTTAATTATTTGTGTGCTTGTTCCTTTGTTAAGATTAGAATTGCTGCACAAGGATGATGCTCGAGGTGGTACCCAGAAGACGGAGGGTGCTTTGAAAGAGTTCTACCCAGAGTGCTTATAGATTATGGTTCCATCATATCATAGTAATGTATATCTTTTATAGTGTACTCACTGCTTAAGGTGGAGTTTCTTAGTATGTATTCAATTGTAGTTTAGTTTGTATATAGTTTCAGTAATATGCTATATATATTGTTCTTCCATATTCTTTGATTACCGTTCTTCTTTGAATTTCGAGGACGATATGAGTGGAGGATAATGTAGCGATCCAGAAATTCGAACACTTCGTCTTCAAATATCGTAAAGTTTTGAAAAATAATTAAGTGTTATAAATATGATTTTATAACCTTGTTAGACATTATTTAATTAATAAATAATGATAAGAAACTTGTTTTTGAAAATTGTTCAAAAAATATATTCTTCGAAGAAAAATCGATAATGTGACCAAAAATCGGTTTATCGGTAAACAGCTTTTCGAAGATATAAGTTTTACGAACTCTATGGCACTTTACTAATGATCAAACGAACACATTAACATCTAATTAATACACACACCCCTCTTTATAAAGCTTGGAATGTTCTGGAAGCTTCCATATGGAAAGAGATGTTACGAGAAGGGAATAAAGTAATATGCATGAAGGAGAAGTGACTTAAATGAGAAGTGATGGAAGGTGAAACTTCCATGGCATGGTGGGGGAGGAGGTTGAATGAAAGCTTAAAGAGCACCATTCTTGTGTCTACATAAGGAGGGGCATACTCCTAGTATTCATTCATAAATTCATAGAGCTTTGAGTTGAAAAATCAATGGCTTCTTCATCTCTTATGTTCTAAAGAAAATTATTGCAAATCAATATCGAATCACTTCAATCTTTGCCACAGGCCTTAGTATAATATTAGAACACCTTCCACCACACCAAAAATTGAAGAAGCAAAGCCACACTCACCCTACATAAGAAGGCTGTAAGCTAAATGGTGGTAGTGAGGGCAAAGAAAAAGCAAAGAAACAAGGATGGAAAGGTGTTGCAAGGTTGGGCTTGGACTTGGTTAGCTTGGATCTTGGTTATTTGCGTGGTTAAAGGTGAGTTAACACCTCACTTTGAATTAAAATATAAGACATACATATGATGTGTTGATTGTATATATGTTGTTTGAATTGTTGTTAACTTATGTTAAAACATTGGTTGGATTCCTACTTTGAAAGTAGGCGATATATGTGATCCATACATATGGACTTGAATGGACTTGTATGACTTGTAACAAGACCTTAAACAAAGCATATATGTGATCCATGTATATTATTCTCGTGTTTTTCCTAGATATTTCTAGAGTTAAAATTGGATGAGTTATCGATAGTGGACAAACCAATGGTGCAAGTGTAGTTTTCATGTGCAAAAAAACAACATCCTATACTTAACACCACTTTCTGATTTCAAATAGTTTATCCCTTGATTAACAATGAAGTCGGGCAAGTTATAAAACTATCCTTGTCCCAATGTACAATTTTACTTCTTTAGATAGAAATGGATTTTCATACCTTAGAATTTAAGGTCAAGTATACGATGAAGTATCTTCCATATACTTAACTAATCATGACCCATTTATCAAAATTAACTCTCTTGTACTTATCAGGTTTTTGACATTTTGACTTCTCTATCCCTCGTCTAGAAACTTTGGTTTTAGATCTCACAGATAGAGGAAAGTCTACTCATCGTCTTTTAGTGCAAAATACAAGGTGCTTACTTTCCACAAACATGTCAACATTTTTACACTACTTTATCATATTTGTTTTGCTGTTTAATGATACTGGCAAAGAAATCCCTTTTTTTTAAAAGACCTTAAAAATCATTTAAAAATTTTCATTATAACAATATTCTAGACTTTGGTTTCAAATTACTTAAATTTTTTCCAAATACCCTTTGCTTAGGAATTAAAATTATACTCAAGAGATAACCTTTTTCCTTTATAAAAGTAAATATCTTTTTTAATCGATGAATCTCAAACCACTTTAAAACAACTTGCTTTTATAAAAATAGACAACTTATTAATAATAAACAAAGTAGTAGAAATTAACTTCCTTTCAAATTTCATGAAATAATTTACTGTAACAAAAGTGTTATTGTCCATAATCTCTTTCTTTTTTTCGAAAACATTTATTATAACAACGGTGTTGTAATCCATGATTCCTTTCCCTTTTAAAGTTACCTTTTAAACTTCTTTAAATTATGTTTGAACTTGTATTTAAAAACAACCCTTTAAAAATAGTCGCTTTTAACAAAACTTGACTTTTGAAATAAAGTGGTTAAAGTTTAACATTTTGTTTAAATAATTGAATAAATTCTTAAAAATATATTTTAAAACTTCCTATTTTTTTAGATTTTTAAAAACATATATAAAATGACTTTCCAAAATATCTAAGAAAGATAACTCTCTTTACTTTATAAAAATTTAAAATTTTCAAACTGCGTACATAGCAACTATCGCTATATGGACCATAACTGTTAAAACTTCCCTTTTCTTTGTTTTTTCATATCTAATAACTTTTAAACCATTTTTTTATATTTAAAACCACTTAAATACCTTTGCTAAATATTTAAAAAACAAAAGTCGAGTTTGGAAAACCATTTCAAAATATATTAGAAAACAAGTAGTGGACGCTAAAAGTGAGTATCGGATTTCTCTGTCGTCAAACAATCCAATAATAAGTAAATCAACCATACTAAACAACATTCCTTTTTCACCATCATACATATGCATATAACCAATATCATATGTAAAATAAAAAGAAAACCAAGCAAGGAATCTTTTACAAATTTTCTACAAAATTTTATTCCTTGAAATGTTTCCGTAGACCTATTCACTACGAATACACTTCGACTTCCTTTGCTTTGTCTCCTGCAAAAAATGATTATTTATGTCATCTGCTTTCAAGCGGGAACCTAACCAAATAATAATAATTATTTACAACATAAGCAAGCAAGTAATAATTTATTACAACATTTGCTAATAATTAAACTAATTTAAAATTTGAGTTCTCAACTCCATATTTGAAAATGATATGTTAACACAAACTGATCAAAAAAATTCAACCTCCCAACAACAAAAACGTGACACGATCAACACACACAAAAGCATATGCGGCCTAGAAACCTAGGAGTGCATGGCCTAAGGCAAAATGCTAAAATGGGCTCGACCTAGGGAAGGGGGTGTTGGTGATGGTGGAAGTTGCTTATTTTGAAGATGGAAATGAATATAAATGGTTTAAACAATTTGTTTTTGAATTAAAAGTGGAAAGAAGTGAATTTTATTTTTATTTTCTATATGAAATAAGAATGGGGAAGTAGTGAAGAAATGGAGAGGAAGAGAGTAAGAAATGAAAAATAACGAAACAAAGTTCAAAAGAAAGAAGTGTGTTGTTTATATAGAAATTGAAATATCGTAGATTACTAACATACCCCTCCTTACAACATGCTAATACCCTTCTCTAAATATTTGAAAACACATCCAACCCTTATTATGACACGTATTTAAACATCACGTCCACATTCACAAAATCTATTACTGTAGTGACCCGAAAATTCGAATACCTCATCTTCAAATAACTTGAAGAAGCAAAGCCACACTCACCCTACATAAGAAGGCCGTAAGCTATATGGCGGTTGGGAGGGAAACGCAAGGTGCTAAAGCGAAGGAACAAGAAAGGAAAAGCTGTTGCAAAGTTGGACTTGGACTTGATTAGCTTGGATCTTGGTTGTTTGTGTAATTAAAGGCGAGTTAACATCTCCCTTTGAATGAAAATATAACGCATACATATGTTGTGTTGATTGTAAACATATTGTTTGAATTATTGTTAACTCATGTTAAAACATTGATTGGATTCTTACTTTGAAAGTAAGTGACACATGTGATCCATGTATATGGACTTGAACGAACTTGGAACGGACTTGAATGTACTTGTATGACTTGTTTTACCGAAAGGTATATTTTATCTAGAGATATACATTGCTTAGAGGTACTTCTAACCCTTGTGCAGGAGATTGGATTTGGCGTCGACCGAAGAGATATCTATGGAAAATCCAATATGCAGATGAACTTTGGCGATTTTGATTATATCCTAAATATGTTGTGGTATGACCAATGTAAGCACCATAACTATGTAATATGATTTATGTTCTACACTCTAAACATTATCTATCACATCACTATATTAAACTTAATGAATGGTTGGTTTCTTTGAGGGAAAAACCATTATAGGAATCCATACAGTCTCAATGATTACCGTTACCTATTTCATAAGTTTTCCCATGCTAGTCTACCAGACTGATACGGGTGTTATTTTTCTATAATGCTCAGGTTAACCCCGTGTATGTTTTCAAATTTTGCTACGGATGCTTTGGAGCTTATGGAGAAAATACTGGATGATTGCCTTCGTAGTATTCTTATTTCTGCTGGATTTCTATATTGTGTGTATTAGCATACGTGATGATAGGTTGTTATAACTGTTCAGGCTGATGATAGTACTTAGGTTTTAGTAACTCTAATATTTCTATATTCAGAGTAACCATTTGTACTGTTACTTTGATATTATATAATATCATTCCGTTGTGAGATTCCGATATTGTCTTCTTATTTTCTTGTTCTATTCGTTTTCTTTTATTTTTACCCTAACTTTCTGCCTTTTGGCACTTGGATGTTTGGCACACAAATACTGTGGATGTATTTATTATTGACATTCAAGGCTCGAAAAGTCGGATCGTTACATCTGGTACCAGAGCTCAAGGTTAAATAAACACCTTGACTTTGGTTAGATATGGCTCATTAAAGATAAGGTAAGTGACACATTAGAATGAGTCATGTGTATTATACATATGAGAGCGTATTTGTATTCTGAAGCCAGACTTTTAAATTATTCCTTAGGGATATCTCCTTCTAGTAACTCTTTGACATATCTCTATCCTTTCGTATCATGAAAGAAGTTTTGCTTTAATTAGGTAGTAAAAATTATGGGTACTGGGGCTTTTAATGCTGAGGGAAGTATAGTAGAAGAAGTGGTGCAGGAACGACCATGGAAAGACTTTGCTTTGATATGGCGCGAGTTTGAGATATTGGGCAAAAAGAATTTCCACCGCATCGAGACTATCCTTGAAGTCCAAGCTTTAATTAGTTTGTGTGACATGGTATGTAAGAACATGATGGATCATATCTAGGGAGCATTTAAGGATATTATAAGTACAACTTTTTGGTTCAAAGGTTCGGCTCCCATGCCATTTGTATCTGCACCAACCGGAGGCAACAATCGTAAGTTCGAGCTACCGAAGAATGGCCCAACCAACTTAGTTTGTTATCAGTGTGGCAAGAAGGGGCATGTTGCCAAGTACTATGGATTTGGGAAAGGAAGGCAAATGGCTAGAGCATAGATAACGAGAGCAACGAATGAAGAGGTATCGAAGTTTGTTGTTTCTACACCAAAGCCTCTTGCTTCTATACCAACTAGGATCAATAAGCGAAAGGTTTAGAATTTGAAGTATATTTCCAACCGTGTTTTCCATCGGTGTGGGCAGAAGGTCCAATTTGCTAAGAACTGTAAAAAAGGCAGAGGGGAACAGATGGTAAAGGCATCAACAGGGGAGGTACCGTAGTTTGCATTGAGAGGTTGTTACGGATGCCCCCAGCCTAGCCATTTTATTAAGGATTGTCCGATGCTTCAGGTTGGGCAACAACCTAGGGTATTTGCACTTACTTTAGCACCTTCAACTTCTGCAGCTGGGAAGGGAAAGTGGATTCTTGAGGGTATACTATTTGTTTATTGTTTACCTATTCGTATTTGGTTTGATATTAGTACTTATCATAGTTTAATACCACGTAACCTTGATTGTTTAGTCATGCTCGGCATGTTAGGAACATTGGGTTTTGTTTGTTATTGATTTATGCTCAACCAGTTTAAGAGCTGCATTTCCCTTTTACATTATGGGGTGTGTAGACAGAAATTGTGGGTACATTAAATGAACACCTTGTGAATTAAGTTTGACAATTTAACTATAAGGCGTTCGGTGAAATGTTGGGTCAAAATTTAAAAATTTAGTAAAGGATGTTTACCATAATAAAAAAGGAAAGATAGAATATTTTGAAAACAAATATTTGTGAATAGATTTATAAAAGAAAGTAATTGTATATAACTAAATATTGAGAACTTAAATTTGTAAATAGATTTACTATAAAAGAAAAGGATTTAAACAAAAAATTTAAGAACTTAAATCTTGGTGTCGTTGAAAATGTTTTTCAAGATTTTGGAGAAAATAATAATAGTATTATTTGAAAGTAGATTTTTGAAAAATATATTTAAGAAATTAAGATCATGATACTTAGTATTATTATACAAAGTATTTGATACCGTTTTGGTATGACTTTGGTCAGGTACCAAAAGTATAGTTTGGATGTATTGAACTTACTTCTGTCGCTTGAAAATAATTTAGGTGATTACTGCCGCATCATTGGCATTCATTTTTGAGTTTCTAAGCGTGGGATGCTATAAAGTTGTTTTGGTAAAATGGATTTTGATTTAAATTCCAAAAGTATGATTTGGTATACAAAGGTTATATGTATATATTATTTCAAATTGATTTGAAATGAAAACTAATGTTTAGTTCCAAAGTTCTCTTGTTAAGTTATTTCATGGACACATTTATCCTATGCATTAGGAAAGTATGGTATATGAATCATGATATGATATGTTGGTTTGTAATTTTCATTTGTTAAAATGAAATGGGATTTTCGAAAATTTTGGATAGACGGGGACTTCTGAATTATTGTAAAACTTGTAGTTAAGTGTTTATAACACTTAAATTGAGAAGGTAATAAGTTAAAACAACTTTAAATTTACTTATTAAGTAAAGCAAATTCGATGTTAGTTTATGCTCTTTAGATGTAATTGAGTAGTATACGAGTATGAACTTAAGTTATAAAAGGTGGATAAACTTGAAGTTCATTTCATAAATAGTTTTAGTATTGAATGACATACTATTTGTATAAATGAATGTGATTAAAAAGAAATTGGTGTAGTTAAGAAACCAATAGGATAGATACGTAAGATGAACGTAGATCATTTTATTTGCATTGCTGTTCTTGATTCATTATTCGAGCATATGTTTTCGAGTGGTTTACACCGGTCCGAACGATGATTTTTCACTCGATTGTTGACGGCGGACACTTGATATGGATACGTGATACGATCCTAATATTTTCTATCATAGTATATGGCTATGCAAGGGCAATGAAGGTTTCTAATCAAGGAACCAAATTGGAGTCCGGACTACAAATGCCAAGTGATCTATATGAGTTTGGAAGTGAAATTTATGTGATCGAGTAAGTGATCAGATATGATATTACGTACAGATGGTTCATGTGCATCGTACGGGCTTCAGTATATTTTTATGATATGTTATGTTGGCTTATGAAGAGTTTGAGGAATGACTCTTCGATTTATTATGAGGCAGGATGAATAATTGTCTAGGCAACAACCTAAGGCTGTTGAGCGTAAGATATGCTTAGTAAATTGTTTACCGTCCTTAGATGAAGGGAGAGTTTGAACCTGAGTATTGTTTTCTAGTAATTGTGAATAAAATTTGAGTATTTGTGTGCTTGTTCCTTTGTTAAGGTTAGAAGTGTCGAGGAGCAAGGATGCTTGGGGTGATACAAGGAAGAGGTATGGCAGTTTGAAGGAGTTCTACCATACAGCTTATAAAATAGATGTTCCTTCTTTTCATAGCATCGTTTAGTTACTTTTTTAGTTAATTGTATATATGTTGTTTGAAATGTTGTTAATTTACGTTAAAACATTGGTTGGATTTTTACTTTGAAAGGAAGTGAGAGATGTAATCCATATATATGGACTTGAATGAACTTGGGATGGACTTAAATGGACTTGTAACCAGACCTTGAACAAAGCACATAGGTTATAAATGGACTTTGGTTTAGATCGGACTTGGATTTGAAAGTGCACTTATAGCGATAGTTGCAATAGATGTAGTTGTGAATTGCCTTGTTTTCAGCGATTTCAATTGAACTTTATAAAGGGATCCTTAAGGATTTTCTCGCTATGTTTATAATATTTTATATGTATGTTTATTGCTATTAAAAATTTGAATAGTAAAAATTTAAGTAATATCTCGAAAAGTGGTCAAAACTTAACTTGTGCAAAACAACACCGTCTAGCCTTGATTTTGGACTTTAAAATGTTTGAAAAGATATTTAAGTTTAAGTATTTTGTTTCATTCCTTTTACAAGTGTTTACTAACTATTATTAGAGTATTTCAAAAGCGGTCTGAGATATTTATGAATTTTTAAGAATTGGTTGTGAATTTTTAAAGAAGAGATACTTTATGGGAAGCAAATCATTTTCAAGTTTTAAAGAAAATTGTAAAGTTTTTATATTCAAGAAATATTTTGGACAAATATTTTAAAATCTATTATAATTTTTCAAGTATTTTAAAAATATATACAAAAGGATTAGAAAAGGGGTTAAAATTGCTATATGGCCAAATTTTGATTATTTAATTACTTGTTTGAAAAGTAATTAACTATGCTTAACATCAAAAGCCAACGAATTGAGCTTATCTATTTATAAGAGTTAAGATTGATATCGAGTGGGACGGAGCAATAAAGCTCTAACCTACCGGGGCTTCCCTCTTGACCGAGGAATAGTAAGTTGGAAAATGTCGAAAACGTGTTAATCGTGTTGATTTCTTCTTGTTTATGGAAATCATTAATACTATGCTTAACACTAAAAGCCATTGAGGTAGACATATCTATTTGTGATATTCAAGAATGAAGTGTCTAGGCAAGGTTTTGATGCAAGCAATGCTCTAACTTACCTGCCTTCAAAACTAGCATGCGAGTTCTATGTTTTGGAGGCGATTGTGAAGTAAAATGTTATAGAGTTGAACTGTCAATTCTAAGGTTAAGTCCAAGGAAAAGGTTAGTGTTAACATTTCAAACGATGCTATCATGTAGGACTGTATATCTCGAGGAGTATTCCAAGAGAGAGGAAAGTGTTAGCATTCGTCGGAGCACTTATGAGGGGAACATATGTGGAGGTTTGAGTTCTGTTTGAGATGCTCGAATCAATGTAGTGATTCGTGATTTGTTCGAGATATGGGGATCTATTTGGAGATTCGAATTTTGTTCGATTAGTGAAGACACATGCGAAAGATGCCAAAAGTAACCTCAACATCGAAAGTGACTAAAAAAAGAGTACTTCTCACAACTTGGGGTTAACAACCCATGTAAAGGTATTATCAACTCCATATCTATAGATACTGATCGATTGTTAGTCGGCAGGAGTATTTGGCTCGTGTTTATGTCTGGATGTTGGGCCGCTTGTGTTTGCCTAAAGGTATATTTTATCTAGATATATACGTCGCTTGGAGGTGCTTTCTGATCCTTGTGCAGGAGATTGAATTTAGCGTCGACAAAAGAGATCTTCGGAGAAAAATCCATTATGTGGACGAACATTGGTGGTTTTGATTCTTCCCTAAATATGTTGTGGTGTGACGAAGGTAAGCATCACAGCTATTTGATATGATTTATTTTCTGCACTCTAGACATTATCTATCATATCACTATATTAATTTAATGAATTGTTGGTTTCTTTGAGGGAAAAACCATTACGGGAATCTGTACGGTCTCAATGGTTATTATTACCTATTTCATGTTTCATAAGTTTTCTCACACTGTTTTACCAGACTAATACTATTGTTATTTTCGTATAATGCTGGGGTTAGCCCCTTATACGTTTTTAGATTTAGCTATGGACGCTTTGGAACTTATGGAGAAAGCTGAATGATTGCCTTCCATAGTATTATTATTTCTGCTGCATTTCTATATTGTATGTATTAGCATATGTAAGGACAGGTTGTTATAACTGTCCACGCAGATGATAGTACTTAGGTTTTTGTAACTCTAATATTTCTGCATTCAAGTAACCCTTTGTACTGTTCCTTTGATATTACATTTTACCGTTTCGTTGTGAGATTCTGATATTTTGTTCTTCTTTTCTTATTCGATTTTTATTTTACCATAACTTTATGTCTTTCTGACACTTGGGTGCTCGGCACAGAAATACCATGGATGTATTTAGTGTCGACATTCGAGGGTCGAAAAGTAGAGTCGTTGCAATTACTCTCAAAATAAGAAGAATATGTCACATCTTACTTTATTAACCTTAATTAATTACTTTAAAATTTTCAAACCATGCTTACTTTTTCTAATCTTCTTTTAAATCTGACATGTTTATATATTTGTAAATGTATATAAATATGTGTGCATCAAAGTTGAGACAACTTCCATTGATGAAAAGTCAAAAATCCAAAAAAGGATTTTCGGTCACATATTCGATTTTTCTTCGAACTATTTATTTATGTGGACAAAATTTAAAACTGAATTTCCTATCATTACTTATTAATTAAAAGAAGGTTATTTTATGAATAAAAATCATTTAATTAATATTTAAAATTCATCAAATATTCATAAACCAAAGCAACAAAATTTCGGGGTATTACATAGACATTCCATAGTTATCCAATAATTTTCAATACATAACCTCTTAGTGCCCCTAGCAGTCAAGGGTAATATACTGCCAAACATTGGGAGAGTATTACGTACTCTAGTCTCAACATATATATCGATTTCTAGTCTCGATGCATCTTTGCTAAGAACATTTAAAATGGTATATTTATTTTGATAAAGTACTTACGGTAAAATCATTTTTTCCCTGTTATAACAAAATATACCATTTATGCATTTCTACTAAATATACTTCTAATTAAATTGATTAATTAACATAAAAAATTATACCAAGTATATTATAGAAAGAAAAAACATTTTATATAAAACAAAATTAGTCAACGAATTAGATATATGTAACAAATTACATAATTGTCCATAGGGCATAACCCTAACTCTATCACAGATTTCTTTCCCAACGTTCACTTTAAACAAGTAGCAAGAAAACCAGAATACAGCCTCAATTTCATGGCAATGAGATACATACTTCTAATTTACGAATTTAGGCAGATCTCTTGATTTAATTGGGCTACAAGATCACCTACTTGATTTAACCGAGCAATAAACACACCCCACTTGGTTTGAATGGACAACAAGTATACCCACTCAATTTGAACGGGCAACAAGCACACCAAAAAAATAATAGTAGAGAGTTGTTAATTCCAAATACAAACAGTTGTGTTTTGGATACAATATCCTATAGCTCTTTTGATAGCACTTTGATCTCCGAGTTGAGAGAATACTTTCAAATCAATGAAAGATTGTAGAGAATGAATGTAGTAAAATAGAGATTGATTTTGAATGATTATTGTAAGTGATTTTGTGAAATATATAATGAGAATTTATATAGTAAGAATAAAGTAGAGAAAGTAGTTAATAAAATTCGTATTTCGGTCCTCTTTATATAGTATTTGAAGGGAAGTCTCTATTCGTAAAAAGATGCAACCAAAAATCACAACTACTCAAAATTCAAAAGGCGTCTCTCCAATGGTCTATATGTCAACATACTTAGGTAGGGTAAGTCGACATACCCTAGTTAATTTTGAAAAACAATTAATCTTTTAAAGTGTTTATAAAATTCTAACAATTTGTAAAAAAAATAAACATTGTTTTTAAATACTTTAATTATATAAAATTAAACTTTAATAAATATAATATATATAAAGTAAATAAATTGATAAGGGAGTATTCAAAGAATAGATGATTACTGTCCGAACGACTTTGACAGATTGTTCTAATGTTTATTTCCTATGATTTATTGTCTTGAACTTTTCGTGTCTTTGTCTTTAAACTCACGAGTCTTCAAATATCTTGATTATCTCTGAATCCTGATCTCAAGTCTTTTATCGATCAGTTTCCAAACTCGATTATTCGATACTCGTATAACCTTTATAATATCCTGCAAAATATTCACTACAACTTAGGAATACATTAGTAACTATACTTATATGGTTATTGTCATGTGGTATTAAGATTAAACTCCTTAGTGATCATAGATGTCACTTTAATGAACGAGGCATTTCTAAATCTACATAGCACGAAATACATGAGAATTAGTGAAGTCATACTTATGTAAGACATTAAATGTATCCAATATATAATTGATCATTAGCGTGTTCTTTAGTATTTTGTAGTTCATGGATTCATGGTAATGTTTTAAAAAATTCGAATACTTTAGTATTACAAAATTGGTTCTTTAACTTGCAGTGGACAATTTCTTATTTGTGCAAGTATATAATTTATTCTATGATGTATCAATCCATTATTAAGGGGAGTAACGTTATACAAACTATTTGCTTTGAGAAAAATTTATCTTGCACACGTGGACACCCTTTCAATATCGTATGTAATTAGCCTAATATTGCTGATTCTATATCTTGGTCAATTTGCTTCTCAGTTTTGTATACTGTTCATACATCTTATCATTAGTTTCTTAAATGTGAAAGCACATCTTATAGTTTTTTACCTGATGAAATAGTCTTAGTGTTTTGGTGAAATCGGGTATGCCTTTTTATTGTTAGTAGGAATTTGCTAATTCGAAATGGTTACCTTGGGGTTTTGCTTATTTTAGGTATGCAGCTCAGTATAGGATGATTAAGCAAGAAGATGGGTACGGATACCATGCTACTGTGTAGATGGATGTTTGTAAGTTTCTCTTTGTGCACCACCATAAAGAATTGTTTGGTTACATTCCTTGCTCTATATGCATAAATATGACATATTATTATTTTCTGTATGTGAAATATTGAATGTCTAAACTATTGTAGATTACAACTCATTCACGTGTAGAGTAGTGATTCATTTTATTGCATTAGATAAATAAATTGTTGTTTTCTATACCTTTTGTATATATCTGCCCAACATGGTAATCATGCTTATGAGAAGTGGTTTTAATAGGTTTTGCTAATAGAATCTGCATTCCATTGTACAACTTTTCTCATTTTAAACAAATCAAGCCCCCACCCATGTCTTATCATTTGATTGTTTGTTTTTCGTCTTAATAATAAATACATCTCACTATTTTAATAATAAAATATCCATTGCAACCCGATATATTTCAACTTATTGTGTTCAATATTGTTAGTAACCATTACATTTGTTTTTGAGCCCCTTAAATTTTTGAAAATTGTTGGAGACGCTACATGTTAAATTTTCTAGAATTGTTTGATTTATGATATAAGTTAAACGGCAGAACGAAACTTGTTAAAGAGATAAGGAGACGATCTAAAAGTTTAATAGCCTTCTTACGATGGAACTCTCGAAACAACTTGAATC
The DNA here is from genome assembly GCA_030765085.1 of Allium cepa. Lineage (NCBI taxonomy): Eukaryota > Viridiplantae > Streptophyta > Magnoliopsida > Asparagales > Amaryllidaceae > Allium > Allium cepa. Next base: position 755,934,094 of record CM060937.1, on the reverse strand, counting down.
TAGAGATCTAAAATTTCATGTACAAGTGCTTGAGGTATGGGATGATATCATATTACCTACGCTTAAAACAGATCCTAGAATTTTAAAATTAGCATTTTAATAATTTGATAGCCTTCTTTTGACGGTGACTTACTACTGAATTCTTGCTTAGAATTCTTACTGAATAGTACCTGCTATTCAGGATACAAAATTGAAGAAGTTTTAAATATTAACAAAATCTTATAAAAATTAAAGAAATTTATAGAAATTAACTAAGTTTATAAAAATTTAACTAAGTTAACTAGTTCTATGAAAATTAACTCATTTTTATAGAAGTTAACTAATTTTATAAAAATAAAATATGTATATAAAAATAACCGAGTTTATAATAATTATTTAAGTTTTTTGAAAATAGTTGAGTTTGTTAAAATAACCAAGTAAAATTTAACTAATTTTTAAAAAGTTACCCAAATTTTATAAATATTTGACTGAATTAACAAAGTTTGTAAAGTTTACTAAGCTTTACAAAAATTAACACATTTCTATAACAATTAAACAAGTTCAATAAAATTTAATAAAATTATCTAAGTTTTTAAGGAATTTATTAAGTTTTATAAAGATTTAGCTAAGTTAAATTTCTAAAATCAAACTAAGTTTTATAAAAATTAAATAAGTTTATAAAAATTAATTGTCGTAGTGTATAAAATTATAAAATAGTTTTTCAATCAAAAATTGATTTTTTTTAAACAATAATTTCCAAAAGAAGAATCAAATAACCTAAACACATGTAAATTCATTGTATATTTAGATCTAAATTATACAAAGATTATCATCAAATAATTAAATAAGATAAATGATCTAAATATATCAATCACGATGAAGATATAATCAATCGAGATGTAGAATGAAAGAGGATCAAAATTAAGTCAACATGATGAACATATTATTGATCGAGGTGGACAAAAAGGGTCTGGATTATATTGCAAGATTAACACATAAATAAATGAGATAAGACATTGAATCTAAACCACGTGAACATGAGGAACATATGATTAAATCAGTTCGGAATGGTACCTTATGATGTAACCAAAGCTTCTTGATTCATTGAATCAACATCTGGATTTGCCAGAATCAAGAGACAACCACCACCTTTTTATTTCGATTTTGATTTTGGAATTTTTAAGCCCCAAAGGCCATGGATTTTCCGCTAGAAAAGATGGAGAAATAGAGAAAAAAGATATTTAAAGGAGATAACAAAGGATAATTAAAGGCTGGGGATCTTTAATTACTCCTTTGCCGCCTCTTCAATTCAAAATTGAAACACTTCCTCATTCTTCCCTTGGCTGGCAATAGAACAAACCAATTTAGGCCTCAAAATTTTCCAAACCCATTTAGTATTTATTTTATTTGAATCCAATTTAAATATTCTATAGACACTACTATAAATCTACGATTTTTTGATGTGATTTTGGTGTCATTAAAACGTCGCTAAATTTTTTAGCCATGCCAACCACACTTTAGAAAAACAAATGTCACTAAAGTCGTTTGGCGTCGCAAAGATGTCACAAAATTGACGTTGTAATGCATCGCTAAAATTTAGCGACGCTATAGCTACGTAAGTAGCATCGTCATCGCGACGCTACTAGAAAATTAGAGCAGTGACATTGTCACGGTGTCGCTAATATTTAGCAATGCCTTTACAACGCCATTTTTTCTAATTTTCTAGCTCCATCACGATGGCATCACTAAACTCTGACGACGTCTTTACGACGCCACTATTCTGATTTTCTTGCTCCATTGCAATGGCGTCACCAAACCTTTGCTATGCCATTACGACGGCTCAAGGAAATGCAAAATCAAAATATTAGTGACGCCTTTACGATGGCGCGGTGTCGCCTAATTGCTACAAAATACAACACCTCAATAGATTTATATCCAACAACCACAACCCAAATAAGATAATCTTTAAAATTTCATCTGTTTAGCATAGATTCGTGAATTTCTCTAAAATTTTAAGCATGATTTTGTATGTCACTTGTAAAGTTGTACTGGAAACAGCTATCTCCATACAATTACAAATAGTCAAATTCAAAATATCGGATTGGAAATATATATAATGAAAGAAATACAAATGTCATGTTGAGCACTTACACGCCAAGCATGCTAAACAAATCTCCTTACATCTAAATATAAATTCAAATATGTTCACAAAATATTTTAATATATAAATATCAATCTCAGTCTTCCTCATATTGCATTCATTTTCCAGAACCATGGCACACATCCGATCACTTTTTCTAGTTTTCATTTCGCTTGGTGCCTGCGATATCACTATAAATGCAAATTTCTACAATTATACTTTCTTCAATCGAGGGTTTCAAAACACTGCAATATGGGGCGAAGTAGGCGAATATCTAGCTCTGCTCGACAATGTTTCAGGTAATCTAGTAATGTAATACTGTACACATTTTTTTATTAAAAACATATCAAGAAAATAATTGCAGCCTTCCAGTTTATGACATTCAGTTAAATAAAATCCAACATTAGACGAATATAGAGCAACTATTTTAGGATTTATTATTTTTATTTAAAGAGGATGGGATATGATACTCGCAATGCACCCACTAGTTCGTTGATCACTTGCATAAGAGCACTTGTGAACAAATTGCTGGCCTTAATTCTAAGCCAATCATATGGGTTGGTGACCTCAGGTATTTCTTCATCTCCACTCATTGTTTTGAATCAGCTCCCTTGGTTGTAGTAAGATTTGTGTATTCTTATACATGTTGAAATGCACTGACGCCAAGTATAATCAAGCGGTATGTAAACCCATAACATTATTATTTCTATCTGTTGAAACCACAAAAATATAATTACATAGAAACAAAATGAACTGACGTGAGCATAAAGACTATTTACATTACATACCTTTTATCATGCAGTCACTTCTGATCAATGGAAGAGGAAGATTTAACTGTTTGGCTGCAGGAGTAATGGTGCGTAACCTAACTAGTCCTGAATGTGCAATAAGTACTTATATTGTCGTTTCAGGAAAAACTTGCAAACTTCGACTTGCTAGCATCTCTTCTTTATCCACCTTCAATTTTGAAATCGAGGTCCTAAATATATAAAATTGACCTGAATTCCAAAAAAATTCATGCACTATAACACAAATCTTGAAATTTTCAGGGTCATAGCTTAACAGTTGTTGAAGCAGACGGACATTACATAAAACCCTTCTCTGTGAAGAACTTGTACTTGCACTCTGGTGAAACATATTTCGTTTTTCTAAAGGCAGACCAAAACCCTAGACGAAATTATTGGGCTGCCCTTAACATGGTAGGGCGAAAACTCAAAACTCCAACCTGTTGTATCCATCATTAACTGCTACCCAAACTACCCTACAAAATATCCTTCATTTGATCCTACTAGTAATTTGTTCATAAGTGTTGTGCCAATAGTTCGTTAATCACAATTACAAGACTCTGGTAAGTTAAGAAAATTATGAGTTTTATTATAAAATACTCATATATTGTACATAAGACGGCTGATAGAAAGTAAATCACAAAAATAATAGTACAATTTGTTTTGCATAGTTCAATAGAAATGTCAAGCTATTAAAAGACAGGGTAATAATCACAGTTGTACAGAAAGATAGACTCTTACTTGCGTTTAACCAAGGTAATTCTTGTAATAATTCTCAGCCCAATCATGACATCAGATGTGGCGGCAGTTTTTGAATGAAAATAAGCCTGTGCTCTCAAAGTCAAAAATTGTCTTTGGCATCCAATGCAATTTACTTATCAAGCGACGGACCACTACCGTCCTCAACCCTCTGCTGTCGTCCACCATACTCGTCTCTAACCCACTCACTTTGGTCTTGAGTGAAGAAATTTCCTCATCTTTTGCTTTCAACTCCTCGTAGAGCTTCTGTCTCATTCGATATTCGGCTGTATATAAATGACTGCATATGAAATTCATTGGTTCAATGTTTGTCTTCATTTAAATGTGATAAAATGCGGCAATTAAACACAACATAATATAAGTGTTAATCCATATTTTATAAACTAAATTAAACTAAATTATAAAACCTGGAATACATATAATTCAAAGTAGTTAGTGTGTGATTTTAATGGTAGAAATACGTATTTGAGATGCTATGTTAATTAAATGAGATAAAAACTGGAAACCCAACACACCAATACATCTGATTTGGTGTTCAAGATGCTATTGGAAAGGCTGTACATGAGGGATTTCCAATTTTAGTTGCTTAAAGGAATACAGGAATCCTATGCACGAGCTACGAGCTACGTTATATTTTTTTTGTAATGAGATGTTATTTCAACAAAAGGGAAAAAAAAAATTCCGAACATCTGAGAGTTAATGAAAAAACGATGGGCTGAAAAACTGAAGCATACAATTGATTTGCTCCATTCTATTAGACTGAAGATCACCAACGGTTCATACAGAGGTAATTAATTTTTAGACATGTTAATAGAGATTTTCCAATGGCTTTTGACTATTTTCAGACCAGTTAAAAAAAGTTATATGTGTAATTAAATCTGAAATTGAAGCCCAAAAAGTAATGAAAAGAAAAATGTTTGATGGTTTTAATAAGATTAGTATGTTAGTGATTATAGTTTGATTGGTTTGTAGTGATAGTTATATTTTGCTTAGGTTTTTAGATATGAAATTTACATCACATTGATTCAAACGATATTATCAACTTCCCATTGCAACTGCAACTTTTTTTTTGACGGGGTTAGTTAATGCCAACAGGATTCAATCCCACCACCGGCAGAATATTAAATTTATCCAAGAGTACTGATTGAAAAATGATGAAAAAAATACATGGTACAAATTCATAATCTTTTATACTTTTCTACATATATCAACAATATTTTATTCCATCTACAGCACCGATTGAGTAAATAATCAACAAAAACCAAGTGCACTTTTAATGCGCTGAAAGAAAAAATAATACAATGCGAGTTTCCTCGTACATTAAAGAAACAAACTCAGTGCAAAGGAGACGTGTAACAGTAAAACATTACATCACCATATTATGAATACTACCATGCAGTTACACGATGTTTTCTCATGAAAACCTACAATCACAGGACACGATATATTCTCAACCATTTTACCAGAAACTCTAACATGCTAGTTTAAACAGAACCACTGCAATATTTTGGCACATTAAGAGAGACACTTTCCCACTGTTAGAATTTTGATATAGAGAAGAGGAAGAGAGATTAAACGTTAAAAAGAAATAGACTACATTGTATTGCTTGATTGTTAAACGATAGAAAAATACAAAACTTTTTTAAATAGAAAAATAAAATAACTAACTACTTCCTAAACTTAAGCCACTAATTTACTTCTTGACCAATAAACTAGGACGATTTATTCTTAAATATGTGTTAACTTTAACACCCTCCCTTAAACTGAATGTGCTAATATTCGGTTTACAACACAATTTCTTCATCGTTTTGTATAGACGAACTCGGTCACAACTCTCATCTCTATCTGGTTGGGTATGCTCAACTGTTTTTACGTTGATTGGTACTTTAACCATCAACAAATACTTTTGGTTTCCTCTTAGAGATCCACTGACCTCTCCATTCGGGTCATCCCTGATACTGCTGTATCTGTCATCTCCCCAACAAGTGAGAACCGCAGCTCTTCTTCCTTACTTGTTGGATGATATAAAACCAAGTCTTCATCACTCAGCCTATTTCACAAGTAGAAATGCCTATCTTCTATTAGGCATATCATCAAACAGTTCTCGAGCGCTCACCATAAATGTCCAGCCTCATAACCGACATCGTCTTCTTCACTATCCATCACTCACACACAAGCCAGCTTCTGCATCAATGGCCTCGGTCTCTTCTACATCAATAATTCTCGTTTCTAATCTCAAAAACACTCTCTGTCTTCACTGCTACTTCACTGCAGTCACACATCCTTGCACTGATCACAGCCACAAACATCTCTACAACCATCACCTAACTTCACCCTTTATTTCCATTCATTTCATATCACAACTACAACCAACTCTGACCATCAGCTTGCACCAACTGACTTCGACTAACCATTGCACTGTCAAAACATAAACAACTTCAAACTATAACTGCATATACACTGCTTCAACCATTTATAGGTATCAAACCATAACATTTTTGGCTACACGCATCATCACCCACACCAGTAATCGACTGCAACTGCACTATGCATGCATTCACAGTGCACAACTGTGCACATTCACACTGCTGCACCCTTTCTGCCTGTACAAATTTCTACTACTAGCCATAATTCATTCTACCTCTGCTTCATTCACTGTGCACGCACACTTAACTATCTCAGTTTCACCACCATCTACATCTGTCTACATCTGTTCCACCACTAACATCAATACAAATACCCCAAAAACACCATACACACACTGTCCATACATTATTCCCTCTCTCTTGCCATATACATCACAAAACTCCCATTGACCATCACTACAATTTTCCATATTTTTTCCACAACCTGACCACTTCACAACAACTTCCCCATCACTACTGCAGTCATTTCTCCACGATTTTAGATCATCTTCATCCTGACATCACTGATCATACCACTACATACCATCAACCAACCAACTTGTTTCACCAAACCATTCACTGTCTTCTCATTTGCTGCCATACCCTGCACCCTCAGCAACATTTACCTTTAACTCCACTTCAACAAACCAATACCATCCAAACATTACATTCAAGCATCTGACTGCCTTCCATCGAAGGCACAAAGTTCATAATCCTCCAAATTGCCATAAATATCAAATACCCAAACAACATTCATCTACGACCACTTCTCAAACCATCCTCATCACAGCCACTCCATCCTATAACATATCACCATAGCTGCTTCCACTGACATACTTCCACGAATTCATTACTTTCACCACTGCGAAAAACAGCAGCAGAGACATCCTCTGATCAATTCTGCCCACAACTGCTTCAGTAACTCCATTGCAGCCAATATAACAAATCACCACCATCATCCCTTCATACGACCACCACCATTACACTTCAAACAACAGTTCATTGTCTGCCTGCATACATCAAACAATAACATCTGACACAACAAACATCCAGTCCAAACAGTGAACTCCTTTCTGCCTTCTACATCCACATATCTACCTAAGACTTCATCCTCTACAAAATTCCCCCTTATATCCACTCTCATACAAACTACTTTCCTTCTTCACCAGTTCACCCTTCAACTAGCAGCACCATCAAAGACTGCCTGACAACCACACACATCACCACTTCACAAAACATACATCACAGCAGCTCGATGTGCCATCGAATCAACCACCATCACAAACTGCTCCTCTTCTACAAAACAGTCAGCCACCGACTAACATTACTGCCTTTTCCCCACTTCACTTTCATCCCACTATACAAACTCATCTCATCACAGCCACACCACCAGAACATATACTACTCTTCACCATACTTCTGCCACAAACATCACTCTCTTATCATCAAGCTTCTGCTGACAATCTCCACCTCCCATACAACCACATCACTGTCACTCATTCGATAACCAGATTACTCACGCAACTCCAAACAACTCAGCCATGTTGAAACAGTGGGTTCATGCCACATGTTGCATACATCTTGCAGTCTGTTTGATCACTGTATAACACTTAATTTAAGTTGCTTCGATGCTATTTTGATTTGTTGATGCACAGCTGTCCCTTGTGTGCATGTGGTGGCTGTAGTTCCTTGTTTACAGTTGCCCTTGAACACTTGTGGTGACTGCAGTTTAGTTTTATATGTAGTTTTTCCCTTGTTGGTTCGCATTGCATCGATGCAAATGGATTGTTTTCTGACTACACTTGAGTTGAATCCAGCATATAGCTCGGATTTGACCTTGTGCTCGTTGTACCTTTTTCTATGCATTTCCTGACTTTTGCTTATTTCACGCTGCAATGGCGAGGCAGTGCACGCGTGCGTGCACTGCAGCCACATAACATTGATTTCATTGATATTTCTTTTGCTTTTGAACCATTGATCTTTTGCGTATTACATATGCCGTATTGGCGAGGCAGCACACGTGTTAGCGTGTACTGCAGCCAATTAGAATTGATGTTTTTAAGTGATATTTCAATTGTTTAAATTGATTTAGTTTCAATTGATCATTTTGTTGTTATCTAATTATCTATTTGATAATTAGATTCTGAGTCTCTAATTATTATTTAATAATTGGATTTTGTTGTTAATTGCCATTTAGGCAATTCTGATGTTTTCTAAATTACCTTCATTGGTATTCTTTTCACTTATCTCTGTTGATGATTTGAATCTGCTGATTTGTTGTTTAACACTATTATGTGTTATATTCACCGTTATCCGACTTCTTGTTAAAGGATCGGATAGGTGAATTTACTTTGACTGTCATCTATTCATATTTAATTATTATTGCATCTGTGCACTAATAACTGAATTTGAATTAGACTGACCCGTGTATTATTTTCTTTTGAATTTAATACTCGGGTCAGACCGAGTATTTACAGGTTGTTGATATTTTACTTTGGGTTGCTGTTTGAGCTTGAAGACTTTTCATATCTTTTGGAGTTGTCGTGTCATAGTATAGGTTGATATGTATACATGTATATTAGTTGATAATGTACTTGTATATATAACTTCCAGAGTCGACTGTTGTAGTTGTATCATATGTATTATATCACATGTATATCAATTGACATCAGTTATATATATATGAGACTTTCTATTATATCTGTGTTCCGCATTTACTTTATCTGTGTTATTATTATATATATTGTCCTAAACTATTATGAACCATCGTAGTTCGTTTTATACTAGAATTGGGTATGTTGATGGGAGTAAATAAATATAAGATGAAAAATAAAAATATATACCACTCCTATCGAGATAACCAATACTAGTGTAAGGCCTACCTACGGATGGCCGCTACTATCCAGCCTTATTCTTCGTGATAACAGACAGTATTTCTTTTAATACTCTTTGTTATTGCGAGCATAGAGGTGGGGCGTCACAGTTGGTATCAGAGCTTGGGGTTTATGGACATAATATAAAACATAACTTAGATGGAACATGTGTTACAACTATTAGTCGATGTTTTATTTGTGCTTTGAGTCAAAACTAAAGTTTTGAAATTTGATGAAATTTTTAAATAGCTTTATTTAGAAATAAAAGTGGATTTGAGTTTTGATGATGGATTTATTTGTGCTTTGATTATCAAAGTGCGCAGCGAAAACAGTGTGACTGCTTCGCTGAGTACAACTGATAATTATTTTGATTTAAAAATCAAAATATGAAAATGAAATTAATTTCATTATGTTGTTTAACCAGTGGATTTGATTTGTTGAAATTTCTTGCTGGTTTTCTTTGATGCTAATCATATCTGTTTAGATTTTTGCTGTTTTAAAAATATCTTCATTTGAGATATAATTGAATGATTTCTTTGTTCATTTTGTAGTATACGTGCAAATTCAAGTTGCACGTTACTACACTAATTTTACGTTGAACCGATGCTTGGTTATGAAACGTATTTTGTTGCCGTTATTCTTATAACGGAATTTTTACACCAATGCTATATTTTGAAGCACGGTGTTTTGTTGACATTTTAATGAACGAAAGTTCACTGGTATTACATTTTGATGTGAATTATTTTGATGAGATTTTGACGTATAAAAATTACTGTCGCATTGACTTCAGTAACCGTCAATTTTAAAAGTGGATTTTCAAGAGGTTATTACGCAATGCTGATTTTGAGATCCGTTTTTACGATGTTTTGAGAAGTGCAATTTCTTATTGAAATTGTCACTGATGTTGCTGTTTTAATCACGTGATTATAAAAAGCGTTTTACAATAAAAATTGTTTTCCAAATTTTTCAGTTTACGTTTTCAAAAGAATGAGAAAGCGACTTAAACGTTTCAGCAAAATCGAAGACTATGAACCCTTTCTTTTACCGATTCGCTTAATTCCGGACTTGTTCGTTTGAGAATGTAAATTATTACTTTTATAAAATAAATGAAATAGTTTTCAGAAGTTTTGCATTTTGCGCTTTCAAAAGAATGAGGAAGCGACTTAAACGTTTCAATAAAATCGAGGACTATGACACCTTTCTTTTACTGATTCGCTTAACTCCGGACTTATCCGTTTGATAATGTGAAATGTTATTTTGAATACACAATTTTGCACTTTCAAGGAAACGATGAAGAGATTTAAACAATTTAGCAAAAGCGCGGAATATGGAACCAAACTTTTACTATTTCGGTTAATTCCGGACTCGTTAATTGAAACATTTGCTTTTTGATGATTTTGATGATTTTACACGTTCAAGGAAACGATGAAGAGAATCAAACGATTTAGTAAAACACGTGGTATGGGACATGTGCGTTTGCTTTTTCGGTTAATTCCGGACTCGTTAATTGAATATCTGATGATTTTATTTGGCTTTCGAGCCACTCTGCTGGATCTTCGGGTCATTTGTTGGGCTTTCGGGCCACTCTGCTGGACCTTCGGGTCATTTGTTGGGCTTTCGGGCCACTCTGCTAGACCTCCGGGTCAAATACGAGTACTGGACCTTCGGGTCACTTTCGGGTCAATCTGATGGGCGCCAAAATTATGTCGAGTACTTGGTAGGCTTCGGCCACTCTGAGATGCACGTGCGGCGTAGCTAAAACTCGCCATCTGCTGGGATCGATCCAACTTTTCATGCTGATTTTCTAGATTATCTTGATTGATTTATAGATATTTGTTGTTTCCAATTATCTGCAGGTAATTGAATATTTGTTGATATGAGTTCTGATTATCGTTTTTGATAATCGGATATTTGTTGATTTGATTATCGTTTTTGATAATCGAATATTTGTTGTTTCTAATTATCGCTTGTGATAATTAGATATTTGTTGATTTGATTATCGTTTTTGATAATCGAATATTTGTTGTTTCTAATTATCGCTTGTGATAATTAGATGTTTGTTGATTTTGATTATCGTTTTTGATAATCGAATATTTGTTGTTTCTAATTATCGCTTGTGATAATTAGATATTTGTTGATTTTGATTATCGTTTTTGATAATCGAATATTTGTTGTTTCTAATTATCGCTTGTGATAATTAGATATTTGTTGATTTTGGTTATCGTTTTTGATAATCGAATATTTGTTGTTTCTAATTATCGCTTGTGATAGTTAGATATTTGTTGATTTTGATTATCGTTTTTGATAATCGAATATTTGTTGTTTCTAATTATCGCTTGTGATAGTTAGATATTTGTTGATTTTGATTATCGTTTTTGATAATCGAATATTTGTTGTTTCTAATTATCGCTTGTGATAGTTAGATATTTGTTGATTTTGACTATCGTTTTTGATAATCGAATATTTGTTGTTTCTAATTATCGCTTGTGATAATTAGATATTTGTTGATTTTGACTATCGTTTTTGATAATCGAATATTTGTTGTTTCTGATTATCGCTTGTGATAATTAGATATTTGTTGATTTTGACTATCGTTTTTGATAATCGAATATTTGTTGTTTCTGATTATCGCTTGTGATAATTAGATATTTGTTGATTTTGACTATCGTTTTGGATAATCGAATATTTGTTGTTTCTGATTATCGCTTGTGATAATTAGATATTTGTTGATTTTGACTATCGTTTTTGATAATCGAATATTTGTTGTTTCTGATTATCGCTTGTGATAATTAGATATTTGTTGATTTTGACTATCGTTTTTGATAATCGAATATTTGTTGTTTCTGATTATCGCTTGTGATAATTAGATATTTGTTGATTTTGATTATCGTTTTTGATAATCGAATATTTGTTGTTTCTGATTATCGCTTGTGATAATTAGATATTTGTTGATTTTGATTATCGTTTTTGATAATCGAATATTTGTTGTTTCTGATTATCGCTTGTGATAATTAGATATTTGTTGATTTTGATTATCGTTTTTTATAATCGAATATTTGTTGTTTCTAATTATCGCTTGTGATAATTAGATATTTGTTGATTTTGATTATCGTTTTTGATAATCGAATATTTGTGGTTTCTGATTATCGTTTTTTATAATTACACTTTTGTTGTTTTCTGTTTATCTGTTGGATAACTAGATATTTGCAGTTTTGCGATTTACGAATTTTGTTTTATAATTATCTTTGTTGATAATTAGATTTTGGCTGTTTTCTAATTATCGTATCGATAATTAGATATTACTGTTTCGTGACTTCCGTGTTCTGATCATCTTTTGATAATTAGATTTTGTTGAGAATTTGTGAATTTCTTTTATGAAATTAAAAGTTTTCTTTGATGGTTGAATTCTCTACCTTTATTTTTCTAGCTTACCAGTTTAAGTTAGAAAAATAATTTATAGTGACGACCTTAATTATGAAAATTGCGGGGACGCAATTTTTATAAGGAGGGGAGTCTGTAACAACCCGGGGTTTTGGGGAAATTAATTTTCGTCATTAGACGATTAACGTGGCTTGCTAATTACTATTTGTAGTTTATAATTGGTTTAAAATACTTTGTATTACATTTGTCTAGTGTTAGTGGGCTGTAAAAATCACATTGGCCCACGTTTTGATTGTCATTGCCGTGAAAACTACCAAGGCAAACCAGACCCGTTCCACTATTCTCTCACTTTCGAAAACCCTAAACAAAATAAATCGAACGAGATAAAAATGGCGGCCACGTACATCTCCTTTCATTCGCCTCAAAAACTAGGGCTCGTGAAATCAAGAATGCCGACTTTATGATGATGGTCGCAGCTTGCCTTGGCGATCAACGCTCCTAGGTGCTGCCGCTACTTCAATTCGATCGAATTCGTGCTCCTCAAAATCAAAGGTGAGTAATTTTAATTATTACTCACATCTATTCGAGCTTTTAGATGGATTTCTAGTTTGTTCAACCTTGGGGTTTTCCGTCGTTTCGTGAATAATTTTCATGGTTTTTGAAATTTGCTGCTTCCTAGTTGACTTAGGTCACTTTGATTTGTTAATTCGTTTTGATGTGATGATGTTTTCCTAGTCTACTTGTTGCGAATTTCTGGCAATTGAGTTTTAGATGGGTTTCAGCAATGACTTTGGGTGGAAATCCACAGTCATAATTTTGTGGAATGGTTCGTTCGACTTCGGCATAGTTTGGTTGGAATTGGCAGTTGACTTTGACTTGACTTGGTGATTTTTGCTTGTTGTTCCTTTTGACTTTGGCTCTGGCCATTTTCGTTTCAGTGCTTGTTTGTTGTACATATGAACTTGGTTCATATGTATGTTGTACACTTAGCATTGCTTTATATTATTGAATACTTTTCACTGTGTCTTGTTTCATGTTTGAACCTAGTTGTGCACTTGCCTTCTGTTCACCTGTATCATGTTTGTGCATTTCTCTGGCCATTTATGTTGGGCATTTCTTTGTTGGTTTAACCTGTACTTGTGGTTGCCACGATTATTGTTTCATTTGGTAGCTTCGGGTTGCACTGATCTGATGGCATTTTTCATGTTGTTCAATTTTTCATCCAACTCATTGATCCTTGTACATGTCGTATTGTCTCTGACCTGTGCACATTGTTGCATTGTTGATGTTCTTTGTAGTTTTCATTTTGTACTTCTATGTGCTCTGGTCATTGCTTGTGAAGTTTGGAATTGCATTTGATCTGGATATTGTGGTATTGCTTCATTATGTACTTGATAAGTGCACTTCTGGTATGCTGCAGCCTACATCACTGGTACACTTTGCATATGAACTTGGTCTCTGGTTATTTCATATTCATTTGAGCATTGTATTACACAGCATTAACTACATTGGCACGTCTGCATCCACATCTACGTTCATCTCTGCACTTTTTCTTTTTCACTGTAACATTTGTTTTGCTTTGAGATAAGTGCTTCACTTTATATATATATATATATATATATATATATATATATATATCTATATATATATATGCATTCGCCACTATGTTGCATTGAGCTTCACCTCTCTTGTATCATTGGTGTCTGCACTGTGTTGCATCACCATCATTGCTACCTGGTTCATTAAGCTTGATATCTTTGAATCTGGAAGCTTCACTTGAGTCACTGATTTATGTTGGCACTGTCATATTTTTGGCCAGATTAGAGTTTTGCATTGTATGGTCTATTCTGCATCACTTGTATACATTTGTCACTGTTTGGTTAGTCTTGAACTGACTGCACACATATATGTATATGTTTACTTCATGTACATATTCATATTTCATATGTTGGTCTGGTCTTGTTTTTGCACTGAACTTGTACATGTTGAAACAGTGGGTTCATGCCTCATGTTGCATACATCTTGCAGTCTGTTTGATCACTGTATAACACTTAATTTAAGTTGCTTCGATGCTATTTTGATTTGTTGATGCACAGCTGTCCCTTGTGTGCATGTGGTGGCTGTAGTTCCTTGTTTGCAGTTGCCCTTGAACACTTGTGGTGACTGCAGTTTAGTTTTATATGCAGTTTTTCCCTTGTTGGTTCGCATTGCATCGATGCAAATGGATTGTTTTCTGACTACACTTGAGTTGAATCCAGCATATAGCTCGGATTTGACCTTGTGCTCGTTGTGCCTTTTTCTATGCATTTCCTGACTTTTGCTTATTTCACGCTGCAATGGCGAGGCAGTGCACGCGTGCGTGCACTGCAGCCACATAACATTGATTTCATTGATATTTCTTTTGCTTTTGAACCATTGATCTTTTGCGTATTACATATGCCGTATTGGCGAGGCAGCACACGTGTTAGCGTGTACTGCAGCCAATTAGAATTGATGTTTTTAAGTGATATTTCAGTTGTTTAAATTGATTTAGTTTCAATTGATCATTTTGTTGTTATCTAATTATCTATTCGATAATTAGATTCTGAGTCTCTAATTATTATTTAATAATTGGATTTTGTTGTTAATTTCCATTTAGGCAATTCTGATGTTTTCTAAATTACCTTCATTGATATTCTTTTCACTCATCTCTGTTGATGATTTGAATCTGCTGATTTGTTGTTTAACACTATTATGTGTTATATTCACCGTTATCCGACTTCTTGTTAAAAGATCGGATAGGTGAATTCACTTTGACTGTCATCTATTCATATTTAATTATTATTGCTTCTGTGCACTAATAACTGAGTTTGAATTAGACTGACCCGTGTATTATTTTCTTTTGAATTTAATACTCGGTGCAGACCGAGTATTTACAGGTTGTTGATATTTTACTTTGGGTTGCTGTTTGAGCTTGAAGACTTTTCATATCTTTTGGAGTTGTCGTGTCATAGTATAGGTTGATATGTATACATGTATATTAGTTGATAATGTACTTGTATATATAACTTCCAGAGTCGACTGTTGTAGTTGTATCATATGTATTATATCACATGTATATCAATTGACATCAGTTATATATATATATGAGACTTTCTACTATATCTGTGTTCCGCATTTACTTTATCTGTGTTATTATTATATATATTGTCCTAAACTATTATGAACCATCGTAGTTCGTTTTATACTAGAATTGGGTATGTCGATGGGAGTAAATAAATATAAGATGAAAAATAAAAATATATACCACTCCTATCGAGATAACCAATACTAGTGTAAGGCCTACCTACGGATGGCCGCTCCTATCCAGCCTTATTCTTCGTGATAACAGACAGTATTTCTTTTAATACTCTTTGTTATTGCGAGCATAGAGGTGGGGCGTCACAGTTGGTATCAGAGCTTGGGGTTTATGGACATAATATAAAACATAACTTAGATGGAACATGTGTTACAACTATTAGTCGATGTTTTATTTGTGCTTTGAGTCAAAACTAAAGTTTTGAAATTTGATGAAATTTTTAAATAGCTTTATTTAAAAATAAAAGTGGATTTGAGTTTTGATGATTGATTTATTTGTGCTTTGATTATCAAAGTGCGCAGCGAAAATAGTGTGACTGCTTCGCTGAGTACAACTGATAATTATTTTGATTTAAAAATCAAAATATGAAAATGAAATTAATTTCATTATGTTGTTTAACCAGTGGATTTGATTTGTTGAAATTTCTTGCTGGTTTTCTTTGATGCTAATCATATCTGTTTAGATTTTTGCTGTTTTAAAAATATCTTCATTTCAGATATAATTGAATGATTTCTTTGTTCATTTTGTAGTATACGTGCAAATTCAAGTTGCACGTTACTACACTAATTTTACGTTGAACCGATGCTTGGTTATGAAACGTATTTTGTTGCCGTTATTCTTATAACGGAATTTTTACACCAATGCTATATTTTGAAGCACGGTGTTTTGTTGACATTTTAATGAACGAAAGTTCACTGGTATTACATTTTGATGTGAATTATTTTGACGAGATTTTGACGTATAAAAATTACTGTCGCATTGACTTCAGTAACCGTCAATTTTAAAAGTGAATTTTCAAGCGGTTATTCCGCAATGCTGATTTTGAGATCCTTTTTACGATGTTTGAGAAGTGCAATTTCTTATCGAAATTGTCACTGATGTTGCTGTTTTAATCACGTGATTATAAAAAGCGTTTTAAAATAAAAATTGTTTTCATAATTTTTCAGTTTACGTTTTCAAAAGAATGAGAAAGAGACTTAAACGTTTCAGCAAAATCGAGGACTATGAACCCTTTCTTTTACCGATTCGCTTAATTTCGGACTTTTTCGTTTGAGAATGTAAATTATTACTTTTATAAAACAAATGAAATAGTTTTCAGAAGTTTTGCATTTTGCGCTTTCAAAAGAATGAGGAAGCGACTTAAACGTTTCAACAAAATCGAGGACTATGACACCTTTCTTTTAGTGATTCGCTTAACTCCGGACTTATCCGTTTGATAATGTGAAATGTTATTTTGAATACACAATTTTGCACTTTCAAGGAAACGATGAAGAGATTTAAACGATTTAGCAAAAGCGCGGAATATGGAACCAAACTTTTACTATTTCGGTTAATTCCGGACTCGTTAATTGAAACATTTGCTATTTGATGATTTTGATGATTTTACACGTTCATGGAAACGATGAAGAGAATCAAACAATTTAGTAAAACACGTGGTATGGGACATGTGCGTTTGCTTTTTCGGTTAATTCTGGACTCGTTAATTGAATATCTGATGATTTTATTTGGCTTTCGAGCCACTCTGCTGGATCTTCGGGTCATTTGTTGGGCTTTCGGGCCGCTCTGCTGGACCTTCGGGTCATTTGTTGGGCTTTCGGGCCACTCTGCTGGACCTCCGGGTCAAATACCAGTACTAGACCTTCGGGTCACTCTGCGGACTTTCGGGTCAATCTGATGGGAGCCAAAATTATGTTGAGTACTTGGTAGGCTTCGGCCACTCTGAGATGCACGTGCGGCGTAGCTAAAACTCGCCATCTACTGGGATCGATCCAACTTTTCATGTTAATTTTCTAGATTATCTTGATTGATTTCTAGATATTTGTTGTTTTCAATTATCTGCAGGTAATTGAATATTTGTTGATATGAGTTCTGATTATCGTTTTTGATAATCGGATATTTGCTGATTTGATTATCGTTTTTGATAATTGAATATTTGTTGTTTCTAATTATCGCTTGTGATAATTAGATATTTGTTGATTTGATTATCGTTTTTGATAATCGAATATTTGTTGTTTCTAATTATCGCTTGTGATAATTAGATATTTGTTGATTTTGATTATCGTTTTTGATAATCGAATATTTGTTGTTTCTAATTATCGCTTGTGATAATTAGATATTTGTTGATTTTGATTATCGTTTTTGATAATCGAATATTTGTTGTTTCTAATTATCGCTTGTGATAATTAGATATTTGTTGATTTTGATTATCGTTTTTGATAATCGAATATTTGTTGATTCTAATTATCGCTTGTGATAATTAGATATTTGTTGATTTTGATTATCGTTTTTGATAATCGAATATTTGTTGTTTCTAATTATCGCTTGTGATAATTAGATATTTGTTGATTTTGATTATCGTTTTTAATAATCGAATATTTGTTGTTTCTAATTATCACTTGTGATAATTAGATATTTGTTGATTTTGATTCTCGTTTTTGATAATCGAATATTTGTTATTTCTAATTATCGCTTGTGATAATTAGATATTTGTTGATTTTGATTATCGTTTTTGATAATCGAATATTTGTTGTTTCTAATTATCGCTTGTGATAATTAGATATTTGTTGATTTTGATTATCGTTTTTGATAATCGAATATTTGTTGTTTCTAATTATCGCTTGTGATAATTAGATATTTGTTGATTTTGATTATCGTTTTCTGATAATCGAATATTTGTTGTTTCTAATTATCGCTTGTGATAATTAGATATTTGTTGATTTTGATTATCGTTTTTTATAATCGAATATTTGTTGTTTCTAATTATCGCTTGTGATAATTAGATATTTGTTGATTTTGATTATCGTTTTTTATAATCGAATATTTGTGGTTTCTGATTATCGCTTTTTATAATTAGACTTTTGTTGTTTTCTGTTTATCTGTTGGATAACTAGATATTTGCAGTTTTGCGATTTACGAATTTTGTTTTATAATTATCTTTGTTGATAATTAGATTTTGGCTGTTTTCTAATTATCGTATCGATAATTAGATATTGCTGTTTCGTGACTTCTGTGTTCCGATCATCTTTTGATATTTAGATTTTGTTGAGAATTTGTGAATTTCTTTTATGAAATTAAAAGTTTTCTTTGACGGTTGAATTCTCTACCTTTATTTTTCTAGCTTACCAGTTTATGTTAGAAAAATAATTTATAGTGACGACCTTAATTATGAAAATTGCGGGGACGCAATTTTTATAAGGAGGGGAGTCTGTAACAACCCGGGGTTTTGGGGAAATTAATTTTCTTCATTAGACGATTAACGTGGCTTGCTAATTACTATTTGTAGTTTATAATTGGGTTAAAATACTTTGTATTACATTTGTCTAGTGTGAGTGGGCTGTAAAAATCACATTGGCCCACGTTTTGATTGTCATTGCCGTGAAAACTACCAAGGCAAACCAGACCCATTCCACTATTCTCTCACTTTCGAAAACCCTAAAGAAAATAAATCGAACGAGATAAAAATGGCGGCCACGTACATCTCCTTTCATTCGCCTCAAAAACTAGGGCTCGTGAAATCAAGAATGCCGACTTTATGATGATGGTCGCAGCTTGCCTTGGCGATCAACGCTCCTAGGTGCTGGCGGCTACTTCAATTCGATCGAATTCGTGCTCCTCAAAATCAAAGGTGAGTAATTTTAATTATTACTCACATCTATTCGAGCTTTTAGATGGATTTCTAGTTTGTTCAACCTTGGGGTTTTCCGTCGTTTGAGTGAATAATTTTCATGATTTTTGAAATTTGTTGCTTCCTAGTTGACTTAGGTCACTTTGATTTGTTAATTCGTTTTGATGTGATGATGTTTTCCTAGTCTACTTGTTGCGAATTTCTGGCAATTGAGTTTTAGATGGGTTTCAGCAATGACTTTGGGTGGAAATCCACAGTCATAATTTTGTGGAATGGTTCGTTCGAGTTCGACATAGTTTGGTTGGAATTGGCAGTTGTCTTTGACTTGACTTGGTGATTTTTGCTTGTTGTTCCTTTTGACTTTGGCTCTGGCCATTTTCGTTTCAGTGCTTGTTTGTTGTACATATGAACTTGGTTCATATGTATGTTGTACACTTAGCATTGCTTTATATTATTGAATACTTTTCACTGTGTCTTGTTTCATGTTTGAACCTAGTTGTGCACTTGCCTTCTGTTCACCTGTATCATGCTTGTGCATTTCTCTGGCCATTTATGTTGGGCATTTCTTTGTTGGTTTAACCTGTACTTGTGGTTGCCACGATTATTGTTTCATTTGGTAGCTTCGGGTTGCACTGATCTGATGACATTTTTCATGTTGTTCAATTTTTCATCCAACTCATTGATCCTTGTACATGCCGTATTGTCTTTGACCTGTGCACATTGTTGCATTGTTGATGTTCTTTGTAGTTTTCATTTTGTACTTCTATGTGCTCTGGTCATTGCTTGTGAAGTTTGGAATTGCATTTGATCTGGATATTGTGGTATTGCTTCATTATGTACTTGATAAGTGCACTTCTGGTATGCTGCAGCCAGCATCACTGGTACACTTTGCATATGAACTTGGTCTCTGGTTATTTCATATTCATTTGAGCATTGTATTACACAACATTAACTACTTTGGCATGTCTGCATCCATATCAGCGTTCATCTCTGCACTTTTTCTTTTTCACTGTAACATTTGTTTTGCTTTGAGATAAGTGCTTCACTATATATATATATATATATATATATATATATATATATATATATATGCATTTGCCACTATGTTGCATTGAGCTTCACCTCTCTTGTATCATTGGTGTCTGCACTGTGTTGCATCACCATCATTGCTACCTGGTTCATTAAGCTTGATATCTTTGAATCTGGAAGCTTCACTTGAGTCACTGATTTATGTTGGCACTGTCATATTTTTGGCCAGATTAGAGTTTTGCATTGTATGGTCTATTCTGCATCACTTGTATACATTTGTCACTGTTTGGTTAGTCTTGAACTGACTGCACACATATATGTATATGTTTACTTCATGTACATATTCATATTTCATATGTTGGTCTGGTCTTGTTTTTGCACTGAACTTGTACATGTTGAAACGGTGGGTTCATGCCTCATGTTGCATACATCTTGCAGTCTGTTTGATCACTGTATAACACTTAATTTAAGTTGCTTCGATGCTATTTTGATTTGTTGATGCACAGCTGTCCCTTGTGTGCATGTGGTGGCTGTAGTTCCTTGTTTGCAGTTGCCCTTGAACACTTGTGGTGACTGCAGTTTAGTTTTATATGCAGTTTTTCCCTTGTTGGTTCGCATTGCATCGATGCAAATGGATTGTTTTCTGACTACACTTGAGTTGAATTCAGCATATAGCTCGGATTTGACCTTGTGCTCGTTGTGCCTTTTTCTATGCATTTCCTGACTTTTGCTTATTTCACGCTGCAATGGCGAGGCAGTGCACGCGTGCGTGCACTGCAGCTACATAACATTGATTTCATTGATATTTCTTTTGCTTTTGAACCATTGATCTTTTGCGTATTACATATGCCGTATTGGCGAGGCAACACACGTGCTAGCGTGTACTGCAGCCAATTAGAATTGATGTTTTTAAGTGATATTTCAATTGTTTAAATTGATTTAGTTTCAATTGATCATTTTGTTGTTATCTAATTATCTATTTGATAATTAGATTCTGAGTCTCTAATTATTATTTAATAATTGGATTTTGTTGTTAATTGCCATTTAGGCAATTCTGATGTTTTCTAAATTACCTTCATTGATATTGTTTTCACTTATCTCTGTTGATGATTTGAATCTGCTGATTTGTTGTTTAACACTATTATGTGTTATATTCGCCGTTATCCGACTTCTTATTAAAGGATCGGATAGGTGAATTTACATTGACTGTCATCTATTCATATTTAATTATTATTGCTTCTGTGCACTAATAACTGAGTTTGAATTAGACTGACCCGTGTATTATTTTCTTTTGAATTTAATACTCGGGTCAGACCGAGTATTTACAGGTTGTTGATATTTTACTTTAGGTTGCTGTTTGAGCTTGAAGACTTTTCATATCTTTTGGAGTTGTCGTGTCATAGTATAGGTTGATATGTATACATGTATATTAGTTGATAATGTACTTGTATATATAACTTCCAGAGTCGACTGTTGTAGTTGTATCATATGTATTATTTCACATGTATATCCATTGACATCAGTTATATATATATATATGAGACTTTCTATTATATCTGTGGTCCGCATTTACTTTATCTGTGTTATTATTATATATATTGTCCTAAACTATTATGAACCATCGTAGTTCGTTTTATACTAGAATTGGGTATGTCGATGGGAGTAAATAAATATAAGATGAAAAATAAAAATATATACCACTCCTATCGAGATAACCAATACTAGTGTAAGGCCTACCTACGGATGGCCGCTCCTATCCAGCCTTATTCTTCGTGATAACGGACAGTATTTCTTTTAATACTCTTTGTTATTGCGAGCATAGAGGTGGGGAGTCATAGTTGGTATCAGAGCTTGGGGTTTATGGACATAATATAAAACATAACTTAGATGGAACATGTGTTACAACTATTAGTCGATGTTTTATTTGTGCTTTGAGTCAAAACTAAAGTTTTGAAATTTGATGAAATTTTTAAATAGCTTTATTTAAAAATAAAAGTGGATTTGAGTTTTGATGATGGATTTATTTGTGCTTTGATTATCAAAGTGCGCAGCGAAAACAGTGTGACTGCTTCGCTGAGTACAACTGATAATTATTTTGATTTAAAAATCAAAATATGAAAATGAAATTAATTTCATTATCTTGTTTAACCAGTGGATTTGATTTGTTTAAATTTCTTGCTGGTTTTCTTTGATGCTAATCATATCTGTTTAGATTTTTGCTGTTTTAAAAATATCTTCATTTAAGATATAATTGAATGATTTCTTTGTTCATTTTGTAGTATACGTGCAAATTCAAGTTGCACGTTACTACACTAATTTTACGTTGAACTGATGCTTGGTTATGAAACGTATTTTGTTGCCGTTATTCTTATAACGGAATTTTTACACCAATGCTATATTTTGAAGCACGGTGTTTTGTTGATATTTTAATGAACGAAAGTTCACTGGTATTACATTTTGATGTGAATTATTTTGATGAGATTTTGACGCATAAAAATTACTGTCGCATTGACTTCAGTAACCGTCAATTTTAAAAGTGGATTTTCAAGCGGTTATTCCGCAATGCTGATTTTGAGATCTGTTTTTACGATGTTTTGAGAAGTGCAATTTCTTATCGAAATTGTCACTGATGTTGCTGTTTTAATCACGTGATTATAAAAAGCGTTTTAAAATAAAAATTGTTTTCAAAATTTTTCAGTTTACGTTTTCAAAAGAATGAGAAAGAGACTTAAACGTTTCAGCAAAATCGAGGACTATGAACCCTTTCTTTTACCGATTCGCTTAATTTCGGACTTGTTCGTTTGAGAATGTAAATTATTACTTTTATAAAATAAATGAAATAGTTTTCAGAAGTTTTGCATTTTGCGCTTTCAAAAGAATGAGGAAGCGACTTAAACGTTTCAACAAAATCGAGGACTATGACCCCTTTCTTTTACTGATTCGCTTAACTCCGGACTTATCCGTTTGATAATGTGAAATGTTATTTTGAATACACAATTTTGCACTTTCAAGGAAACGATGAAGAGATTTAAACGATTTAGCAAAAGCGCGGAATATGGAACCAAACTTTTACTATTTCGGTTAATTCCGGACTCGTTAATTGAAACATTTGCTGTTTGATGATTTTGATGATTTTACACGTTCAAGGAAACGATGAAGAGAATCAAACGATTTAGTAAAACACGTGGTATGGGACATGTGCGTTTGCTTTTTCGGTTAATTCCGGACTCGTTAATTGAATATCTGATGATTTTATTTGGCTTTCGAGCCACTCTGCTGGATCTTCGGGTCATTTGTTGGGCTTTCGGGCCGCTCTGCTGGACCTTCGGGTCATTTGTTGGGCTTTCGGGCCACTCTGCTGGACCTCCGGGTCAAATACCAGTACTAGACCTTCGGGTCACTCTGCGGACCTTCGGGTCAATCTGATGGGCGCCAAAATTATGTTGAGTACTTGGTAGGCTTCGGCCACTCTGAAATGCACGTGCGGCGTAGCTAAACTCGCCATCTGCTGGGATCGATCCAACTTTTCATGCTGATTTTCTAGATTATCTTGATTGATTTCTAGATATTTGTTTCTTCCAATTATCTGCAGGTAATTGAATATTTGTTGATATGAGTTCTGATTATCGCTTTTGATAATCGGATATTTGTTGATTTGATTATCGTTTTTGATAATCGAATATTTGTTGTTTCTAATTATCGCTTGTGATAATTAGATATTTGTTGATTTGATTATCGTTTTTGATAATCGAATATTTGTTGTTTCTAATTATCGCTTGTGATAATTAGATATTTGTTGATTTTGATTATCGTTTTTGATAATCGAATATTTGTTGTTTCTAATTATCGCTTGTGATAATTAGATATTTGTTGATTTTGATTATCGTTTTTGATAATCGAATATTTGTTGTTTCTAATTATCGCTTGTGATAATTAGATATTTGTTGATTTGATTATCGTTTTTGATAATCGAATATTTGTTGTTTCTAATTATCGCTTGTGATAATTAGATATTTGTTGATTTTGATTATCGTTTTTGATAATCGAATATTTGTTGTTTCTAATTATCGCTTGTGATAATTAGATATTTGTTGATTTTGCTTATCGTTTTTGATAATCGAATATTTGTTGTTTCTAATTATCGCTTGTGATAATTAGATATTTGTTGATTTTGATTATCGTTTTTGATAATCGAATATTTGTTGTTTCTAATTATCGCTTGTGATAATTAGATATTTTTTGATTTTGATTATCGTTTTTGATAATCGAATATTTGTTGTTTCTAATTATCGCTTGCGATAATTAGATATTTGTTGATTTTGATTATCGTTTTTGATAATCGAATATTTGTTGTTTCTAATTATCGCTTGTGATAATTAGATATTTGTTGATTTTGATTATCGTTTTTGATAATCGAATATTTGTTGTTTCTAATTATCGCTTGTGATAATTAGATATTTGTTGATTTTGATTATCGTTTTTGATAATCGAATATTTGTGGTTTCTGATTATCTTTTTGATAATTAGACTTTTGTTGTTTTCTATTGATCTGTTGGATAACTAGATATTTGCAGTTTTGCGATTTACGAATTTTGTTTTATAACTATCTTTGTTGATAATTAGATTTTGGCTGTTTTCTAATTATCGTATCGATAATTAGATATTGCTATTTCGTGACTTCTGTATTTTGATCATCTTTTGATAATTAGATTTTGTTGAGAATTTGTGAATTTCTTTTATGAAATTAAAAGTTTTCTTTGACGGTTGAATTCTCTACCTTTATTTTTCTAGCTTACCAGTTTATGTTAGAAAAATAATTTATAGTGACGACCTTAATTATGAAAATTGCGGGGACGCAATTTTTATAAGGAGGGGAGTCTGTAACAACCCGGGGTTTTGGGGAAATTAATTTTCTTCATTAGACGATTAACGTGGCTTGCTAATTACTGTTTGTAGTTTATAATTGGTTTAAAATACTTTGTATTACATTTGTCTAGTGTTAGTGGGCTGTAAAAATCACATTGGCCCACGTTTTGATTGTCATTGCCGTGAAAACTACCAAGGCAAACCAGACCCATTCCACTATTCTCTCACTTTCGAAAACCCTAAACAAAATAAATCGAACGAGACAAAAATGGCGGCAACGTACATCTCCTTTCATTCGCCTCAAAAACTAGGGCTCGTGAAATCAAGAATGTCGACTTTATGATGATGGTCGCAGCTTGCCTTGGCGATCAACGCTCCTAGGTGCTGGCGGCTACTTCAATTCGATCGAATTCGTGCTCCTCAAAATCAAAGGTGAGTAATTTTAATTATTACTCACATCTATTCGAGCTTTTAAATGGATTTCTAGTTTGTTCAACCTAGGGGTTTTCCGTCGTTTAAGTGAATAATTTTCATGGTTTTTGAAATTTGCTGCTTCCTAGTTGACTTAGGTCACTTTGATTTGTTAATTCGTTTTGATGTGATGATGTTTTCCTAGTCTACTTGTTGCGAATTTCTGGCAATTGAGTTTTAGATGGGTTTCAGCAATGACTTTGGGTGGAAATCCACAGTCATAATTTTGTGGAATGGTTCGTTCGACTTCGGCATAGTTTGGTTGGAATTGGCAGTTGTCTTTGACTTGACTTGGTGATTTTTGCTTGTTGTTCCTTTTGACTTTGGCTCTGGCCATTTTCGTTTCAGTGCTTGTTTGTTGTACATATGAACTTGGTTCATATGCATGTTGTACACTTAGCATTGCTTTATATTATTGAATACTTTTCACTGTGTCTTGTTTCATGTTTGAACCTAGTTGTGCACTTGCCTTCTGTTCACCTGTATCATGCTTGTGCATTTCTCTGGCCATTTATGTTGGGCATTTCTTTGTTGGTTTAACCTGTACTTGTGGTTGCCACGATTATTGTTTCATTTGGTAGCTTCGGGTTGCACTGATCTGATGGCATTTTTCATGTTGTTCAATTTTTCATCCAACTCATTGATCCTTGTACATGCCGTATTGTCTCTGACCTGTGCACATTGTTGCATTGTTGATGTTCTTTGTAGTTTTCATTTTGTACTTCTATGTGCTCTGGTCATTGCTTGTGAAGTTTGGAATTGCATTTGATCTGGATATTGTGGTATTGCTTCATTATGTACTTGATAAGTGCACTTCTGGTATGCTGCAGCCTGCATCACTGGTACACTTTGCATATGAACTTGGTCTCTGGTTATTTCATATTCATTTGAGCATTGTATTACACAGCATTAACTACTTTGGCACGTCTGCATCCATATCTGCGTTCATCTCTGCACTTTTTCTTTTTCACTGTAACTTTTGTTTTGCTTTGAGATAAGTGCTTCACTTGATATATATATATATATATATATATATATATATATATATATATGCATTTGCCACTATGTTGCATTGAGACCTCTCTTGTATCATTGGTGTATGCACTGTGTTGCATCACCATCATTGCTACCTGGTTCATTAAGCTTGATATCTTTGAATCTGGAAGCTTCACTTGAGTCACTGATTTATGCTGGCACTGTCATATTTTTGGCCAGGTTAGAGTATTGCATTGTATGGTCTATTCTGCATCACTTGTATACATTTGTCACTGTTTGGTTAGTCTTGAACTGACTGCACACATATATGTATATGTTTACTTCATGTACATATTCATATTTCATATGTTGGTCTGGTCTTGTTTTTGCACTGAACTTGTACATGTTGAAACAGTGGCTTCATGCCTCATGTTGCATACATCTTGTAGTCTGTTTGATCACTGTATAACACTTAATTTAAGTTGCTTCGATGCTATTTTGATTTGTTGATGCACAGCTGTCCCTTGTGTGCATGTGGTGGCTGTAGTTCCTTGTTTGCAGTTGCCCTTGAACACTTGTGGTGACTGCAGTTTAGTTTTATATGCAGTTTTCCCTTGTTGGTTCGCATTGCATCGATGCAAATGGATTGTTTTCTGACTACACTTGAGTTGAATCCAGCATATAGCTCGGATTTGACCTTGTGCTCGTTGTGCCTTTTTCTATGCATTTCCTGACTTTTGCTTATTTCACGCTGCAATGGCGAGGCAGTGCACGCGTGCGTGCACTGCAGCCACATAACATTGATTTCATTGATATTTCTTTTGCTTTTGAACCATTGATCTTTTGCGTATTACATATGCCGTATTGGCGAGGCAGCACACGTGTTAGCGTGTACTGCAGCCAATTAGAATTGATGTTTTTAAGTGATATTTCAATTGTTTAAATTGATTTAGTTTCAATTGATCATTTTGTTGTTATCTAATTATCTATTTGATAATTAGATTCTGAGTCTCTAATTATTATTTAATAATTGGATTTTGTTGTTAATTGCCATTTAGGCAATTCTGATGTTTTCTAAATTACCTTCATTGGTATTCTTTTCACTTATCTCTGTTGATGATTTGAATCTGCTGATTTGTTGTTTAACACTATTATGTGTTATATTCACCGTTATCCGACTTCTTGTTAAAGGATCGGATACGTGAATTTACTTTGACTGTCATCTATTCATATTTAATTATTATTGCTTCTGTGCACTAATAACTGAGTTTTAATTAGACTGACCCGTGTATTATTTTCTTTTGAATTTAATACTCGGGTCAGACCGAGTGTTTACAGGTTGTTGATATTTTACTTTGGGTTGCTGTTTGAGCTTGAAGACTTTTCATATCTTTCGGAGTTGTCGTGTCATAGTATAGGTTGATATGTATACATGTATATTAGTTGATAATGTACTTGTATATATAACTTCCAGAGTCGACTGTTGTAGTTGTATCATATGTATTATATCACATGTATATCGATTGACATCAGTTATATATATATATATGAGACTTTCTATTATATCTGTGTTCCGCATTTACTTTATCTGTGTTATTATTATATATATTGTCCTAAACTATTATGAACCATCGTAGTTCGTTTTATACTAGAATTGGGTATGTCGATGGGAGTAAATAAATATAAGATGAAAAATAAAAATATATACCACTCCTATCAAGATAACCAATACTAGTGTAAGGCCTACCTACGGATGGCCGCTCCTATCCAGCCTTATTATTCGTGATAACAGACATTATTTCTTTTAATACTCTTTGTTATTGCGAGCATAGAGGTGGGGCGTCACAATCTTGTTGTGAACACCTCTGTGTACTTCTCGCAACAACATCATACAAGACAAATTCCTTCGTCCCTTCAAAGTAACAGCATCATACAACAACATCGACTATCGACAACAGCATCATACAACAACACATCTTTTGGGTTTCAAAATTGTAGGCAGCAAGCATCGACACTCATGACGATTCGATTCAGATCTCGGCATCCAATTGTTTCCAGGCAGCAATGAACTCCTCGGTTTCTGAGCGAATCTAGAAGAAGTGACGAGCACTTCAAATCAACGAGCCTCAATTAGCTCGATTTTTCTAGAAGGATGTTCGGGCGTTACAATTGGTGGAGTGAAAGGCGATATGGGTTGCTACAGGCGATTGGGCGTGGGGTGTTCTCGAGGTCGGGGAGTTGATGCTGTTGGGGGCGTTTCTACCGCCACTGGTCCAAAAGGAAAAGGAGAAACCAAGCCTCACCACCTCAAAGCCGAACCAGACCATTCGGTACCGAGGCATTAGGTACCGGACCAAATTCCCTGCCGAGCCAAACTCCATTACCTCGCCTTCACCGGTCCAAATCCACACCGGACCGGACCATCCATCCCTCACCGGACCACGTACCACCGGTCCAAAACCAACCCACATCACCGAACCAAACTCCACTTCCATGCTCCACCGAGCTTCGCCGAACCAAGCTCCGCCGAACCAGATGTGCCAGGCCAGATTTCTTCAGCCCAGGCCCACCAGCAGCTATATACATCCAAGACCCCTGCCCCCAGCCTCACTCTATAAATAGAGGGGCAGGAGTACGACAATGGCAGACAAGTTTGAGAGATCAAGCACGGAAGGAACTTTCAAACAACTTTCACATACTTGTATACAAAGCTTTGTACTTGTAATCTGAAAGAAAAGAGAGAATAACATATAAAGTGGACGTAGGCACGTTCTGGCCGAACCACTATAAATCTGCGTGTCTTTTTACAATTTAGCCCCTGTTTTTTTACTTATTTGCATAACTCACCCAAATTACTAAGAACAACATAAAATCAACTAAATCATACGACTTTGAGGTGTTTGTCCATTTTTTGTGCAAACATTTTTGGTGCTCTCACTGAACTTGGAACTCGAAGCTTCAGCATCCCTCATTCAACCCTCTTTCCCAATAGCACCCTTCATTGCCTAGGAAACATGACTTCCAGGCCGAGAAAAGACGCCAACAAGGGAAAGAACGTTGCAACCAGCAGCGCTCCAGATCCAGTGGATCCAGATCAAGAGAACCATCCCACTACGACAGCAGTGCCAAATGTAGATCAGGCAATTCCGACAGCCCCTGCCGCGGAACAACCGACAGCAATCACTAGGGCAGACCTAGACAGAGTTGTGGTTGAAGTGACTAACCGCTTCGCATCCCAACAAGAAGCTTTGGTGAACCAACTCATGTCACGCTTGAGGGATACCGAAGAATCCAACCGCAACACTGAATCATGGGGTGAGTCTCAATCTGGAGGATCTCGGAGACAACAAAGGTCTTCCCTCTTCGAAGAAGCTATCAACAGGAACAACAATGATAGGGGCCGCGCCCGGACTCAGCCCGAACTCCGACTCGAGGAAGCGCTTGGAACCGAACCCAATGGGGGAGGCGCCAGGCGAGGGTCGGATGTAGCTGAGCCAGTCATGCCGCCTAATCATAGAAACCCCGCTGAACGGAGCCGAGCTAGAACCCAGCCCGAAGTTGACCCCACGGAAATGCTCGAAACAGAACCCCACAGGGGAAGATCAAGGCAGGGGCCAACTGTAGCTGGTCCTAGCATGCATCCGAGCAGGCAAAGACAGCCACTTGATAACATCAGAAGTGATAAACTATACCATCCCTATAGGTCATCTGGATGAGATCGATCCCGCAGGGAAGAACCAAGCTCATTTTTGTCCGCTCCAAATTCTGATGAAAGAATGGCACGATTATTCAGGGAATGCGTCCGACGGGAGCAAAGAGATCGAGGGAAAGGCACTAGGGTAACCAGCCCTTTCACCCGCGACATCGAAACCGCCATCACCCCTCGAGAATGGAAAATGCCGACGATGGAACCGTACAAGGGAACTTCCGACCCCGTTGTACACTTGCAGAGATACACACAGCATATGCTCATAAGCGAAGCAACGGAAGAAGTGTTGTGTAAATGCTTTCCGCTATTCCTAGCAGACCTAGCTACCTCCTGGTTCTGCCATCTACCCCAAGGATCTATCAGCTCATGGGAGATGTTGAAAGAAAAGTTCATTAGCCAGTTCCGCATTCATGTGGAACAACCCAAGGATGCTTATTCTCTATCTACTGTCAAACAGAAATCCGGAGAGACACTGCAACAATATCTAACCCGGTTCAACGCCGCAGCGGCCGCAGTCTAAGATGCCGATGAGAAACTCACCCTAATGGCCCTCTATAGTGGTGTGCACCCAGATACCAAGTTTGCTAGAAGTCTAACTAAAGAAAAACCAGCTACCTTGCCCGATTTCTTTCATGAAGCTGGGAAGTACATGAGACTCGAAGAGGCTGCCACTGAAAGGCAGACAGGACCACAGGCTAAGACGGCTCATGGAAACGCCCCAGCCGCAACGAAGGACATTCGGAGAAACGACTCCAGAGACAATGCAGGGAGCAAGAAGGGAGAAAAGCGCTTGTACCGACCAGGACCGAGATTCGACGCTTACACTCCATTGAATGAAACAGTCGAGAACATCTTCCTGGCCACCCAGGACGAACTTACATACAAGCGTCCCCCGTACAAGAAGGAGTCAGATCACGCAATCCAGTCCGGAAAGTTCTGTCGTTTCCACGAATCTTATGGACATGATACCAATGAATGTCGCCACCTCCACGACCTAATCGAAGAACACATCAGAAGGAAGAGATTAGAACGCTATGTAAGGGGACAGGATAGGACCCCAGCTCCACCCAGAGATAGGCGGAGGAAATCGCAACACTAGCGGTTCCATCCAAGAGAAGATAGTGGTCCATACAATATCAGGAGGGCCATACATCGCCGACAAGAGCTGGGCAGAAATGGAAAGATATGGAAACTCACTCAGAAACGATGGAAACTGCGTCAATTCTGTTATGGAAGAACGTCACCCGAAGCGAAAGGAAAATAATGACATCACATTCAGTGGGCGCGACCTAGAAGGAAGGCAATACCCTCATATGGATCCTATGGTCATCTCTGCCTGGTTCGGCCCAGCTGAAGTTTTTCGAATCCTAGTAGACACTGGAAGCTCAGTGAATATTCTGTTCAAGCATGCTTTCGACAAAATGAAGTTGTCAATGCAGGACGTGTCTCCCTGCAACAAACCGCTACACGGTTTCACTGGAGAAGCAAAGATGCCCCTCGGACAATTGGATCTCTTTGTTGAATTGGGAAGTCATCCCCGCTTCGCCGTTCGGAAATAAACATTCGTGCTAATAGACAACCACTCGGCCTACAATGCCTTTTTAGGAAGACCAGCCTTGTCCGACTTCCAAATTGTCCTTGCCCCATGGTGCCTGAAGATGAAGTTCCCAACGGATAATGGAGTGTGAGAAGTAGAAGGGGATCAAGATGCCGCTCGGGACTGCTATGTAACCGAACTTCGCAATAATCGCAGGAGAGATAAAGGGAAGAATGCAGAGACTGCTCTCTGTAAGAAAAACTTGGAAGCATAGCAACTAAAGAAGGCCCCTCCTCCTCGATATACCAGTGATCCCTTTAATGAATTAGACCCTAGGGACAGAGAGGAGGAGGCCACCGCCGAGCCCGCAGAGGCTATGGAGTTTGTATCTGTGGACAAATGTGACTTGAGTAGACTACTGAGAATCAGGTCTCAGTTAAAAACAGAATTGAAAGACCAACTTATTGATTTCCTTTGCCACAACTTGGATGTGTTTGCATGGACACACGCTGATATGACTGGAATCTCCCCGGACATAGCATGCCACGCACTAAACATCGATCCTACCAAGGTACCGGTAAAGCAAAAGAAGAGAAGTATGGGGGCAGAACGATGGGCAGCCCTCGAAGAAGAGGTAAAGAACCTGCTTGCCAATAACTTCATACGAGAAGCCATCTACCCAGAATGGATCGCTAACCCGGTACTGGTAAAGAAGGCTAATGGGAAGTGGCGGACATGCATTGACTTCTCCAACCTAAATGATGCTTGCCCAAAGGATTGCTTCCCACTTCCCCGAATCGGTCGACTTGTGGACAGTACCGCCGGGCACGAGCTCTTATCTTTCATGGATGCCTACTCCGGATATAACCAAATCCCTATGCACGCCCCCGATCAGGACCACACCAGTTTCATCATGGACCGGGGGTTGTACTGCTACAGAGTAATGCCTTTCGGACTTAAGAACGCCGGAGCTACTTACCAGCGCCTCGTCAACAAGATGTTTGCGGAATTGGTGGGACGAACTATGGATGTTTATGTGGATGACATGCTGGTTAAATCAAGAAAAGCCAACGATCATGTAAGCCACCTAGATGAGATGTTCCAAGTACTCCGCCAATATGAGATGAAGCTGAATCCTCTAAAGTGCTCCTTCGGGGTGTCATCAGGAAAGTTCTTGGGATTCATCGTCCATGCCAGAGGGATCGAAGCAAACCCCGAACAAGTCCGAGCCTTGTAAGATATCAAGATACCATCCACTCGGAAAGAAATGCAAAGCCTAAACGGGAAGGTGGCCGCCCTAAGCAGATTCATCTCCAAAGCAACTGACAAGTGTGTCCCTTTCTTCGAAGCCCTAAAGAAAGACAAAGGAAAGTTCGAATGGACTGACGAATGCCTAACGGCCTTCCATAACCTAATCGAACATCTCCAAAGACCACCGGTACTCTCAACTCCTAATGAAGGCGAAGAGTTATACCAATACCTTGCTGTGTCATCTCATGCTCTAAGCGCCGCTTTGGTGAGGAAGGATAACCGCACGCAACGGCCCGTATACTTCGTAAGTAAGAGATTTACGGAGGCAGAAGCCAGATATCCTAAACTTGAGAAGCTAGCATACTGCTTACTAATCACATCACGGAAGCTGCGACACTACTTCCAGTCTCATTCCATCCGAGTTCTAACCGATCAACCACTAAGGCAAATACTTCATCGTCTCGATACTTCTGGGAGGTTACTTAAATGGTGCATTGAATTGAGTCAATATGATATCACCTACCACCCCCGCACCGCCATCAAGGGACAAGCTATGGCCGATTTCATTGCCGAATTCACCACCGGTGAAGGTAGGGAGCAATCCGAGGTGTCAAAAGACGTCAAATGGAATCTCTTTGTAGATGGAGCATCAAACGAACAAGGCTCGGGGGCAGGCATCATGATAGTCACCCCCAGGGGAAGGAAGCTGCACAATGCCCTGAGGTTGGAATTCGCCGCCACCAATAACGATGCAGAATATGAAGCAGTAATCTCCGGATTAGAACTTGCCTTGGAAATCGGAGTCCGTTCTTTATAACCTTATAGTGATTCTCAACTCATTGTAAATCAAATACTAGGAGAGTTCCAGACTCGAGGAGAACGACTCACGGCATACCTAAAGAAGACCAAGCTGCTACTTAACCAACTGGATCACTATTTGATCAGACACATTCCTCGAGAGGAGAATCAAGAGGCCAACGAACTGGCAAAACAAGCCGGCATGAAGAACAACTCCTTTTCGGGAGCAATAGCCGTCTCAAAACAACTAGCCCCGAGCTTCGAACGGGAGGATCTGATAGCTGCGATTGAAGAAGAAACTTGGATGGCTCCTATCCGGAAATACTTACAAGATGGCGCATTGCCCAGCGAGCGTAGCGAAGTCAGGAAAATCTTGAGGAAAGCTTCCCGCTACACACTGCAAGAAGGAATCCTCTACCGGCGCGACTTCTCTAACCCCTTATTACGATGTGTCGCTGGAAGGGAAGCCAAAGAAATCTTATCCAACATCCACCAAGGAAGCTGCGGAGATCACACTGGAGGGCAGACTCTGGCAAAGAAGATACTCCGATATGGATATTTATGGCCCACCTTGAACAAAGATGCCTTTGACTTCGTCAAAAAATGTGACAGATGTCAGAAATTTGCCAAAATTCCTCGACTACCGACAAATGAGATCACTCAAATGACTATCCCTTGGCCCTTTGCAGTATGGGGAATTGACTTGATTGATGAACTGCCAATGGGCCGAGGCGGAGCTAAATATGCTATAGTAGCAGTCGACTATTTCACCAAATGGGTGGAAGCAGAACCTCTAAATAAAATATCTTCGACAAAAATCATTAACTTCTTGATCAAAAATGTTCTGTGCAGGTACGGAGTACCACTCAAAATCATATCAGACAATGGATTTCAGTTTGACAGCGAGGAATTCACCGACTGGTGCCAAGAGCACGGGATTCACAAAAGCTTCTCATCCGTGTCTTGTCCCCAGGCAAATGGCCAAGTCGAAGCTGTCAACAAAATTCTCAAAACGCTGATCAAGAAGAAGCTTGAAAAGTCAAAGGACGCTTGGGTGGATCAACTTCCTACGGCACTTTGGGCCTACCGCACGTCTTTCAGAACATCAACAGGGCATACTCCTTTCTCTTTGGCATACGGATCGGAGGCAATGCTCCCAGTTGAGACTATAGTGCCTTCCCATCGTAGGATCCACTACAACCCCGAAGAAAACGAAGAACTCCTCCACATGTCTTTGGATCTAATTGAGGAGAGAAGAAATGATGCAGCACTCAAAGCAGCAGCTCACAGACAAAAAGTGGAATCACTATACAACTCCAAAGTCAAACATCGCAGCTTACAAGAAGGAGATCTTGTCCTCAAGCGAATCTTTCCGCGCCCAGGAGCGCTAGATCCAATCTGGGACGGACCATATGTAATTCATAAAGATCTCCACAACGGAGCTTATATTTTGTCAACAGTGGACGGAGAGGTGTTCCAGAGGGCATGGAACATCCGACACCTCCTTCGATACTTTTCTTAACTTGTACTGCCCATATGAAGTGAATTAACAAAGAGAATCAGTGGACGTAGGCATTTTCGTGCCGAACCACTTTAAAAAACTTGGCTCTTGTTAACTTGTTCCTTTATATCTTGGCTACTTGTTAAGCTTTATCCTTTGCTGTTGAACAAAATCCTTTGCAGATGACATTTCAATTCAGAGCTTCACAACACAACTCCACCTGGACAAAATCTAACAGGTACGCTACGATTCTATACCCTCGCCAATGAGACACTTTGCTCTGGTATCCCTCTACCGCGAGTTAACTCATTGTTTGCCTCGGCCCTTAAAGCTGACTGTAATAAGCCGAGTATAAGCCACCGAGAAGGCCGATTATGCCATGGCAGCTCATTACAGCGATTCGGCTCGCCGGCAACTGTGAACCGACCATAAGCCCCAACATAAGGTATGGCCAGCCAGGGGCAGTTCACAGTTGACGATCGGCCCCCATGCTAGCCGGCCACAGTAAATCGAATAATACCCGCGATTACGGGCCATAATGGCCCGGGTAGTTACTGTGCGCGATCGGCTCCGATGTGTCTTAAGTGCGGCTGTGGTAAAAAAGAAAACTCCCCGCAGAGGCGTAAGATGGGTGACAAATGTCTCCAAGACCCACAGCTAGGGAAAGTGACTACAAAACCCGTTTGCCACGAACTTAAGCACATCGACGGCCTTCCGTGACTAGAAGTTTTACTTTTTCTATATTTCCATTTCATTTAAAACTTTTCTCCTATTCTCCGTAACGGTGCTTGAAAGTACAGGACATGAAATAGGGAACGCTCACTAATGGGAACAGAAACTTACAATCGGATGACGAGACACTCAACAGCATTCCGTGCTTAGTCTTACAGGGCGCACGAAGTTGCCGTCCACAGCCGAAACATGAAGGGCGGTACCTTCTACTTTTATACATTAATGCATAGCTGCAGTTCATATTCACACATCACATTTACGTTGCAAAATGAGAAAATTATACTTTAAGCAAAAAACTTGGCATCAGGCACAGTCAAATTACTAGTAACATGCATAGTTACATCACTTACACAGCACAACAAAATAGCGATAACATTCCAACATAAAGGAATCAACTTATGTTATAAAATTACATAAAGTCATTCGCCACAAACAACATTATTACAGTCACATCAATGTTTTGGACTAACATAAACAACAATAAAAAGAAATCAAAAGGTGACCGAATCCGGACAAGGAACTAGCTGCGTCCACGCTTCGCCCTCATCCTACCAACTCTCCATGCCTACTTAGCCGCAAGGTCGGAGCTCCCAGCATGCTGATCGGAAGCCCCACCTGTCCAATTCAAAAAAAGAGTCCATTAAACCGGCGACGAACGATCAAGTTATGAAAAGCTAAAAGGAGAAAACTCACCAACACCCGCTTCTTGGTCCTCATCCCCCAACTGCACACCGGCTTCCTCCGCAGAAAGTAGCCGCATCCCCTCCTTCACCGCTACCTTCTCCTCCTTTGAGAACTGGACGGTAACCATATCCATCCTGAATGCCGCTCCACCTTCCTTATCCGCATCGGCCTTGGCCTCCTCCAAAGCCCGAAGATATATCCTAACCATGATCCGGGGATAGTCATCCATCCAGGATAGATTACCCTGCTTTCAGGTACGGAAGTACATATCCTGCAACACTCATCCATCATCCCCTCATTTTCCTCAAACTCCCTCACCCGGGCCTCGGAGGACAGCAACTTAGCAAAGGCAACATCCCTCTCCGATCGATATCTCAAGCGGTCAGCCTGGAGAGTCCTCCTCATTTCCTCCATCTCTTCCTTTAGCCTGGCCTGAGCAAGCTCTGCGGCCTCAAGCCTCCCAGATAACTCCTCTACCTGCTCGAGATCCGCCCTCCGAACCTCGTCCACCGTAGCAATAGCTATGTCAATCCGCTCCTTGCAGGCGGCCTCCATCTTTCGCAACTCAGCCTTGCTAGCCTCCTCCATGGTTTTCTTTAGTCGTCGGGAGGCCGCCTCGTGCTGGGATATCTGGATAGCCTGATCGGCAAGCTGTTTGGCCTGGTCAGAAACCTGTAGCCGCAGCCGGATGTTAGCACTTCCGATTTCCTCCCCAGCCCTGGCCAGTCGAGCGTGATGCTCCATTAGCCTCTTGGTTTCCTCAGTCACCCGATCGATGATTGCCTTGGCCTCATTCCCCATGGTCACAATACAAGTAGTAAGCAAATCGAGGTCTAACGACTTAGCCTCATCAAGCACCCGTACCATGGGATTGTGGGGAAGAAGATGCTCACCCGTGACCTCATCAAAAGAGATATCCTGAAAACTCGGGTCCAGATCAGGGTGGCCGGCAAATGGGTTGCGATCCAAACCAGGACGGTCTATCGGAGTGACGATTGGATTTTCGGACGGATGGGGGGAAGGCATAAACTCAGTATCCTCTTCAGTAATATCATGGATGGGCTGGACTGGAGGCTGAGGGCCAAGTGAAGGTTCAAACGAAGATCGGCCCCTCTTCCTCCTTTGCATATCTTCTTCAATAACTCCAAGAAGAGGGTGACATCTAACTTCATCCTCAGGACAGCTGGTTGGCGGCTTTGGTTTGGCAGAAGCTTTGAGTAGCTTATACTGTTCGAGACGGTGCCGGATATCTGATGACTTGGTCGCCTTACCTGCTCCTGGAATAAAAGCCAAGTGTTACGAACACACAATGATCCACAATTCAAGAAATATGTTAAGATAAAGAGAGTAAGAAGGCACATCTATTATACAAACTCTGCGGAGGAGTAGGATACTGCAATAAGTCCTGAATCTCATTCCAGGACGAAAGCGAACCATAAAATATTCCTAAGTCCCTATCGTAAATGGAGTCTGCAGAAGTCAAAAGTTCACCTTGAATCGCTGGAGTCGCCGTAGCTGAAGAACTCTTAGAGAATGAATCGACGCCAGCCCCAGCCTTGTCAACTTCCTTTGCCTTCTCAACCAAAGCCGATCCTTCCTCCGACTCCCCAAAAGCTTGACGGAAAGCATCGTCCGTCCACTCATGAATCTCTCCCGCTTGCCCGGAGGTTAAGGCACCAACGCCACTACCGCTCTGTCCATCTCCTCCTTCACCCTCACCTCTAGCTTCCTCCACATCTTCCTCTCCCGGAGCAATTGGGCAAGTACTAGGAGAGGGACCATCAGACTTCTTAAGTTTCTTACCTCCAACAACGGGAGGCTTTGTAAAAGATTCCCTCTTGCCACTCTTCACCGTGGCCCCTTCCTTGGCTTTGGCAGCCTTCTCCTCAGCCGTGTCTCTCTGCTTAACCATGGACTGGTGTGGCAGGATCAAGTTGTGCTCCAGGAGAGTAGCATTCCTGATCAGGAAAGAAGCCGACCTGTCCCGTCCCGAAATGGCCTTTATTTCCACAGCCATCTGGACCATGGAATCACTCTCTACGACTGCAAAACCACCTGTCGCTAGCAAGAAATAGAAGCATATCAGAAGGAGCACTGCATTCGGAACAAAGAAACTGTAAATAAAGTTCAACTTACAGCCAGAAGTGAAGAGGCGGAAGGAGACAGAATCGTCTCTGATAAAAAACCATTCTTTCTTAAACATGGTGAACTTTGAGTATAAGTCCAAGACCGGTTTGAAGGGCACGGCCGCTTCCAAACTAACATACGGAGACCCCTTCTTGTAGCCTCTCAGATTATACAAGTATCGAATTTCCCGGTTAGAAGGAGGGCGCCCATACCTCCTCTGGAAGATAACGAATAAGCACACCAGAATAGCGTAGGAATTGGGTGGAGCTGGAGAGGGGCCACCTTCAGGTAGGTAATGAAGCTGACTATCCATGAATTGATCGGAGGAATGGCCCCACACATACAATGGTATCTGCTGTACGCAAAATATCCTTCAGGAGGGTCATATGGCATAACCCCCTCTCCCGGCAACAGCATACGAGCCCTGTCAATCCCCAAGGAACGAGAAATGACATCAAGCTGCTCCTCTTTGAGGGAGCTCGGAAAGCAATCGGGAGGAGAGTTCAGAAGCTCTTAGGGACCATATCCATCCACTAATGACCTAGGGGCAGGTCCCTGTCGCACTGGTCCTGGCTGGGCGGGGGGCACAGCGGGAGGCTCTTTTATGTCCGTAGATTTTCTCTTTTCCGATCGAGTTTCCACTTTGTAAGACATTGTCTGCAACACCGGAAAAACATGCTGTTAAAACAAGGAGTATAGAGATATAAGCAAACAAGTGTATAAAGCGAGCCAGCATATATAAGTCTAGGGTTTCACTCAAGGTCCAAATATAAAAGTTCATTCGGTAAAGCAATGTGAGAGTCCATTCGGCACTTAAAACGCAGGTTCATTCGGCATCTACAACATAAGGTTCATTCGGTAACCATCACCAGAGCCATTCGGCAGATCTAGGCTAAGAGCCATTCGGCACTTACGTTCTCAATGACATTCAGTTGTTCAAAAGCATTAAAGTCATCCGGCGATTACCTGGTTCGGTAGTCAAAAGGCTTCAGCAGTATAATTGATTCGGCAAGAGCAGGCTCACCTGGTTCGGCAATTAACTATGATTCGGTACTCGGCTGTTCGGCTATACGGAATAGTCAAGTTTGATTCGGCACTCAGTGGATTCGGCTATCACACTCGGTAGAGAATTACAAAGGCCTAACGCACCTATTTATAGACGAGCGCAAGATAACCGGACCGAACGGTACGGTATCTAGGACCGGATGTAACTATTCTATCTGAAGATAAACAAAGCGTGGCATACGCTGGCATATACCCCACTTTGGGGGGCAAGTGTTGAGGGCGTTTCTACCGCCACCGGTCCAAAAGGAAAAGGAGAAACCAAGCCTCACCACCTCAAAGCCGAACCAGACCATTCGATACCGAAGCATTAGGTACCGGACCAACTTCCCTGCCGAGCCAAACTCCATTACCTCGCCTTCACCGGTCCAAATCCACACCGGACCGGACCATCCATCCCTCACCGGACCACGTACCACTGGTCCAAAACCAACCCACATCACCGAACCAAACTCTACTTCCATGCTCCACCGAGCTTCGCCGAACCAAGCTCCGCCGAACCAGATGTGCCAGGCCAGATTTCTTCAGCCCAGGCCCACCAGCAGCTATATACATCCAAGACCCCTGCCCCCAGCCTCACTCTATAAATAGAGGGGCAGGAGTACGACAATGGCAGACAAGTTTGAGAGCTCAAGCACGGAAGGAACTTTCAAACAACTTTCACATACTTGTATACAAAGCTTTGCATTTGTAATCTGAAAGAAAAGAGAGAATAACATGTAAAGTGGACGTAGGCACGTTCTGGCCGAACCACTATAAATCTGCGTGTCTTTTTACAATTTAGCCCCTGTTTTTTACTTATTTGCATAACTCACCCAAATTACTAAGAACAACATAAAATCAACTAAATCATACGACTTTGAGGTGTTTGTCCATTTTTTGTGCAAACAGATGCGATTGAGGGGCGTTTATAGGCAGTGGTTGATTTCGGCATTGATTCTGGTCGCGTGGTTGGCGAGGTCTTATTTTGAGGAGGAAGTACTTGATTTCAGAAGCAGAAGAGAAAGGATTGGAAGTTGGAATTATTTAAAAAGGTAACAAACGAAATAAAACATGTCTCTCTAGCTCTCTCTCCTTTTGTCTGGCTCTGATACCATGTTAGAATTTTGATATAGAGAAGAGGAAGAAAGATTAAATGTTAAAAAGAAATATACTACATTGTATTTCTTGATTGTTAAACGATAGAAAAATACAAAGCTTTTTTAAATAGAAAAATAAAATAACTAACTACTTCCTAAACTTTGACCAATAAACTAGGAAGACTTATTTTTAAATATGTGCTAACTTTAACACCCACATACTAGTTTTACAATTGAGGGACAAGAATACTCTGTACTTGATTAAATTTCAAATGTGCACTGAAGTCAAATTCATCTTTTCTTCAGTGTAGTTCAATTAGGACAGTAAATGTGCAGTGCAAAATCCTTTTTCTCCTTTAAGCATATGAATCTTACTCTATACTCGTTACTTTTGGACAAAGTGTAGCTAATGTTAAAGCTTTGAACCTTTGTGTATAGAGAAGTCTAGTAGTTGCCATACTATTTACCTATATTTTACTGGTTTTAGCTTTTAACAATGATCATTGTCCATTTAACTACTTGAAATCATGTGTTATAGCTAAATTTCATACCGCGGGAATATTGCCAAAACCAGACGTACGAGTCCGTCTTCCACTCAATCTCGTCTCTCCACTTGATACTAGCTCTTCAAATAAATGATCTTCTTCTTCTTGTGTGATCTCCTTGCCTTCAATCCGTAGCTCGGCAACTCTAGCTTCGTATTTTGCCTGAGTGTGTACACACACAGAGAGACAGAGCAAATGCAGGTTTATGAGATATTGCAGAGGGGGACAAATGAAATTTATTTCCTTGCTTGAGTGTTCGCTAATGAAAAGGTAAAGTTTAGTCATGGACCAGGCTACACTTTAGTTGATAATGAAAGCAATAGTTTTACTCAAAATACAATTTGTGTAGAAGTTGAAAACTATATTCTCATAATTGTTGCTCACAATATTCCTATAGTTGTGAATAGTGAATTATTCTCGTACTCAATGAAGGTAGTGAACAATAATTTCATGGAGTTCTTATTCAACAATTAAATTTTAACTAAATACAGATTACAGAGTTGTTTCATCCCCCCACAAAACTGCAGTTATAACCCCTTAACCCGTTTTTCTCCACAAAAGCAATTGGCATCAGGTAGTCATATTTCTTAATGAACTATTAGACGAAAGCAAAATATGTATTCAGATACACAAGAGAAAGTAAAGTACTTTTAAAAAATATAACGGATGCAAATTCAACTATATTACATATATAAACTAGAATTATAGACAAACTTATTTGAAAAAAGGAACAAAATGGAACTCAGTTAAGTCTAAAGAATGTTCTATGGTTAGTTTCATCTCTTAACTAATTGTTGAAATATTTTAAGTAAATTATTATTGACAAATTAGCCCATATTATTTCCGATATAACACATAATTTATTTTCTAGATGGTTCAACCTATCTCACGTTACGGAATTATGTGCCAGTTAGCGGAATGTAACTTCATCTTAGCAGAAATGCTACGTTTGCCAAATCACTGAACTAAAAGATGGCCTGAGAGAATATGAAGAGGAAATACCATGACATCAACATGTTTGATGAAAAACCAATGTTCTACATCAATTTCAAGATATGTGCTAACAAAGTAAGTAACTTGTAATTTTAGAAAATCTGCCTCGTACATCCACTCGTTCACCAATCTAGCAATGTTTTACTTTTCCATTTTTTCATCATAATAATAACAAAAAGGTTCCAGAGAAGAAATGCACTTTTTTTCCAAAAGCAAGAGAAAAAGGAGACAATAATGGCTAACGTTAACCATAACACTAGGTTCGCTAAAGAAACGAGAAACCTGGTGCTTATGATGTCCAACTTGAACTCATTTACTTAAGAATATTTTTTCCAAATTCCGTCCTCTATAAGTATTTTTCCTGAGTGCGCACATACATATTAGAATATTTAAATCAATGCGGATAACTTACAGCAAAAGCAGTAGACGATTGGTCAATCCATCGACTTTCCGAACCATCGGATGGGGTAACGTTACGCATCCACTTATACACCTCCATACACGTAGGCTCTCGTTGATATTTCACTAACTGAAAATAGTGAAATATATCATCGAACATTTTGCCAATTGTTTATTATTTCAAAATAAATTAAAGGATTACCAACTCATTTTTGCACTATGCAGTCGATCTAGAGCCGCCAGCATGTACTTTGGGATTGGTATGGCGATTTGTAGAGTTTTGGGCTGCTCGTTGTTTCACATCCTTTCTTTCCCAATGTGCCTTAAATTGAGTCCATACCTCAGTAGATATGCAAGCATAATCATTTGTGTGATCCTATGCATGAGCAGGCCAGTCAGTTACATAGGTTAGCGATCCTATGCATGGTAACACCATCAAGGCACCGTGTGGCCTCAAAACTCGACCTTTTGATGCTATTCGGGTAATGCCATATCTCGTTCTTTAAAATGATTTAGGCATTTACGATTATATCATCTCATCTCTACGTACAAAATTGAACAGGCTGAGTGTAGGGGATTCTTCGATGTACATGAGCAGGAAGGCAGCCAACCAGGTGGCGCCCACCTGGAGATGCCAGGTCAGAATGTGACAGAGTGCTTTGGAGGGACCAAAAGACTTTTGATGACTTGAACAGTTGCCACTCGCTACCACACATACTATG
Organism: Allium cepa; assembly: GCA_030765085.1. Lineage (NCBI taxonomy): Eukaryota > Viridiplantae > Streptophyta > Magnoliopsida > Asparagales > Amaryllidaceae > Allium > Allium cepa. Next base: position 755,890,330 of record CM060937.1, on the reverse strand, counting down.
ATCCAAGGCTGAATGCATCACAGTCGCTTGAGCTCACTTTTCTCATTGCAGAGAGGCTTAGAAAGAAGATCACTGCCTCAAGATCTTCCTTTGGGCATTAGAAGCAGAGCTGATATACATACGATTAATTTATTTATTACTTGGCATGTGTTAGAACTTAGAACTACCCTTTTTTGTGAAGTTATTAAATTCTAGAAAATAAGCCGTGTGTGCCTTTAAGTTATTGTCTAAATTAATGACATCGTGATTCATGTCTTGCTTGTATCAGGAATTTGTAAGGTGATTCTGGAACAAAAATTACACTGATTCTGTATGATCTGCATTTAGCAAATGAATATACTTCTCTTACAGAAAAATGTTAAGCATTTGAGACATCGGTGGACCAAATTGTTTTAAATAAATTGTTTATTTGTCTTCTGTGTAAGTTTGAATCACATATATGAATCCAAATTCTTATTTGATGTGTTGTTGAGAGGATTATTTTGTTATAGAAAAATACTAGTTTTACTTGCAAATTTGTAGATAATATTTATAAAAGAAACACATCTCTGCCCGTTGAAGATGTATCAAGGATGGAAACTTAAAACACTTTGGAGCCTATGGATTTGAGTTCTTTAGTTTTTCTTTAATAAAAAATAAGCTAATACTTTGTTAAACACATAAAATCAAGCGTTACATGAAATTCCAAAAGGTTATACTAATCTCAAGCTTACATCCGGATTAAAAATATATAAAAATATGCTAAAATAGTCGCAATTCTGATGCTGTTCTCCACCCTTTAATCACTTTTTTGGTAAATGTGCATCATCACCGTGCCCACACACGATTGCAAATTAACAAATATATTTTTTACACAAAGGTGAACCTAAATCAACAGTAAAAATGGAGGATTTTGATGCTTTAGTTGAAATCAAAATTCAATATTCTTTCTTAGAAGATAGCATAACAAAGGTCCATCTATACGTACAGATTCACAGTAAAACTGGCTCCAGCTAAAAAAAAAAAGTTCTTTTCTTTATTTCTTCATGTTTTTTTTTTTTTTCAAAAAAACTTCACCGAAAACCATTATACAATGTTTTTTTAATTTACATAAACCATAGCCTTTTGTGACCCAAGTGAATTGTGATTTTCATACAGTAAGTTGTATACCGCTCACAAGTAACAAGTCATTTTTAGTTTAGTATAACATAATAATTTAACATCTGGATACAAATTTCCCCTACTTTTATGCTAGAGATATATAGCTTCATGCGTACCCATGGTAGTAGCAATCATTGACCAAGATGCATCATTATGATCATATTAATATTTTCAATATTTTACTTACGAACTTCAAGATGTGGGATCAGGAAGAGATGCTACTTCTAGCTTTGTAATCACATGAAATTATGGTGGGTGAAAATGCACAAAATTCACTTCACGTCTTACGTTTTCAGATATATTTTATCATTTGTATTTTTCTTTCTCTTTAATAGTTAGAGAAAGGATACTCCAACAAGTACTTGATTTAATGGTAGCAATAATGATTCCAATGCCAACCACGACAACCATAATTTCACTTTTTTCCATTATGTTATGTGTTTATTCAAATATCTCCTTGTTGCTAATTTTAAGATTATTACCAAACAATTGTTTTCTCGTATCCATAAGCCAATAGGAATATTAAATTGCAATGTATGCATTTGATGGCTGTTCTATTGTCAACGCTCTTATTTTTGACACTTTTTTCTATAGGATATTGAATGACACTTTTCTTAGTTGCTAAGCATAATTATGTGAAACAACAAATCTTAATACCATATTAAATGTCTAATCATAAATATATTAAATGTATTATACTTAGGAGTTATAAAGAATGATTAACCACAAAAACCGTTGAGGAAATCTTAATACAATCAATTATTTTCTACTAATTATTTGATGGATATTCGAATAGTTGTAGGCTATTGTATGCAGACATAACCTATATTATGTGTGATATAGATATAGATGTTTGAGCTGAAGGTACCTTCTCTATTAATTGGTCATCATGTGAGTATTGTACACGTACATATTCTATTTTTTCCCCTAAACTTGTAACGATATGTACCCAATTAATGTTATGAGTACTGTGTATTTTGTACAATGTTGATATTTACAAACATTACCTAGTTTCAATCAATTACTATTGAATTTTAAAATTGAAAAAAATGCAAACAAACCATTAGTTAGTTACATAAATCGTTGATATGTTAACTATAAAGTGGCGTTAACTATTCCCATCGCACATTATCACGATTAGGGTAATTAGCCGCATATGAATGATCAGCAACAAAAAGCACAACTTTACCCTTAACTATCTCCATGTCGAATCTTGTAATACACTAATTTTTGCAATGGGCAGTAATTAAGCTTGCATGACAGATTAAATTGAATGTACAGACGATAGATTACCGATAAGGCCAAGTGTATAAGGAACATCAGGAAATGCCTGAAATCATGTGCTTTTTTCCTGTTCTACTACTGTATTTTCAATCAGACATAGTAATTAAGCTTGTTTTTATTTTCCTGTCCTATTATTGTACTCGAATTAATCTTGAAATGCCTGAAATCATGTGTTTTCAAGCCCTGCTAGTGTTGCTTCCTTGAACAATGGTCAATAAGATAATGACAGTTATAATTTTGATGACTAAATTACTATCTCCTACTCTCTTTTTCCCTGTCCTGTTCTTTCTTCCTTGAGGTTATAGATTCTGAATAATTAACTCCTTCTCTCTTTTTCTCCTGGTACCGGGCAATACATTTGCAACCTGCATGTGGGCTTGGACGCTTATCTTGATTACATCATCAAAGACAACATTGTAATAGAAAAGCAATGCTACTCATAATTTCAAAATTGCAAGTAAAGCTTATAAGAGAGAAAAATTCATGCGGATCTCACGTGTATTGCCAACTTTATATGTGTAACTTTTGAGAGAGATAGGTATTCGATTTTGAGAGGGAGATGTAGTTCTGTATTTAGTTATAGGTTCTGTGGGAGAAAGTATTCGGTTTTTCTTATTTTATTTCGTGTAAGTAATAAAACGCAACTTTTACTAACGGATGGGTTGGAAAAAAAGTGAGGCAACACCTATAGCGACATTAGAACGCAGTTAATTCACGTGCATTTATGAAGTCGGAAAAATATAAATATACAAATATATCATGACGGTCAAAGGTGTACTTAATTTTTGATGCATTTGTGACGTCGGAAAAATATAAATATAAAAATATATTATGGCGGTCAAAGGTGTACTTAATTTTTGATGCATTTGTGACGTCCACCCTAAAACATAGAAACATTCACGGCGTCACTAAGGCGTAACTAATTAGCGACGCCTTTGTGACGATTTACCGACGGTGTTAAATTTAACGACGCCGCGTCATCGCCAAGTCGCTATGGCAACGCTAAATGACGTCAGAAATGCAGCTCTCGTTCTAGTAGTGAGATGTCATATATCGATACGCGTATACGTAAATTTATATATACGCATTTCATTGAATAATATAGTATTCAAGCATCAAATAAAATTTAATAAATAAATAATTAATTAATTTACAATGATTGTAAATTAATAAAATCGTTATGGTTTATTGGAGTATTCATCATTACAGTTGTACAACTCAAAAGCGTAAATTCAGACAACGATTGACATCGAAAATTTCATATATTAACGTTAACACATCATTTTGGCTAGTGGTGTGACCTTTTGATTAAACTTGTCGCTTATACATCTTTTGGGTAAAATCCAATTTTATCATTATAAGCGATACCATGTAGCAAGGATTAGTTACACCAATTCTATTCGTTAGTACCTTATCACATTAGAACTTATAGAATTTGGTTTTAGTCAAAAATTCAACATCGTCAACATCCAACTTGATTAGTCCAAATACAAAATCATTTTTTTAATAATAACAATTATTATTAACCGTACTGCTCTAACCAAAGAATTTGACTTCGAGTTGTTTAGGGTTGATCCCGAAGCTTACATCATATAATTGAGCAGACGAATTCTCTATTAAATGAATTTCACTTTCGATGCTTCAACTCAGACTCAACTATAATCTCGATGGACGCTACGTCACATTTTAACTATAATCAAAGTGGAGTAACTATAATAAAGTTGAGAGAATTGTGTAATATCGTCATTTCGAGATTCATTGTTTGACCTTAGTTATATTAATTAATAAAGAACTCTCGAGTGAGTCATTTCATAGTTATTTTATAACTATCAACACGTAACCTTTAGGTGCCCACAACATTCATGAGTAATACACTCACTACTAGGGAAAAGGCATATTACTGACCTATTTTTTTCAACGATGCACCAACGACATTGTGTCGGACATCGGTATGTCATCGAAAATTGGTTGCAAACAGAAAAGCAGTCTGCACGTCATCGGCAAGTCATCGGAATTTCTGCCAAACCAACGACATAGCTACCACATCCACCAAAACATTTTATTTCCTAAAACATTTTTCCCTTGTTGCATTACTTGCACTCACATAATAAACCCAAAAAAAACTAAAACCACAATTTATAGCATGTAACAACCATAGTGTGAAAACCATGGTCATGAAGAAGAAGAGTTGCTGTGTACAGGCTGAGGAAGAAGAAGAATCTGAAATCAGGCAGTGTTCATCTGAGTTGACCTGGAGATCATCGAAGAGGAAGGCTGGAGATGGCGGGAAAATGTTAGATGTTGGAAAGATTGAAACTGTGGCCTGGATGGGTCATGTATGCTGATGCATGGGTTGTATAAATATATGAACATGTATGCACAGAGTGTGTAGAGAAAAATCTCAATACAATTTCATCTTTCTGTTATTTCAATTTCAAGTTTAGTTCAACTTTATTGCTTAGATCAAAACTCTGTAAGTTTATATCTATTCAATTGCAATCTTAATTATTTTCATTCCTTACTATTAATTCTTATACTTCAATCCCTGTTCATCTTATCATTAGCTATTCTGTTCTTAGATCTTGATAATCTTTGCAATTTGTATTTGTACTTAGATTTGCAAATTTATCTTGTTTGATACCATTTAATTCTATTTCAGTTTCTTTTGCTGATTCTTGCAATTTGAACTTCTTGCACCTTTAGTTTCAGCCATTACAATTTTTAGTAATACTTGTTTGTTCTTCCACTTATTTATCATAAGTTCAGTTATTATGCATGTAGCCTACAAATTCATCATTACTTGTCAATTCTTGCAAATTCAGTTCTTGTCCATATTACTAGTGTGTAACCCGTGCGTTGCACACGGTATGTTGTTGAAAATAATATTATATATTTGAAGTATATAATTTGTTATGCAATATCCGATGATTTTTGTTAGGATAAATGAGTTATAAATTGAAATTATTATATTTATGATTGTGTATTTTTGTTATGAGATTCGTTAATTTTTATATTTGAATAAAAAAATATATCATTTTTGTTGATAGAAATGAGTTAAGCTTCGATTTATTATTTTTTAGAATTCATTATTTGGCAATTAAATAAATGAAAGTATACATTCTTAATAAATTTTGAAATTAATATTTTTATAGAATTTCATAAATGAATTCATATGCATATATTCTGAAATTGACATTTAGATTTTGATACATTTGACTAAAAGATAAATGATGTATACATTAAATTTCAAATATTACTTGAGAGAACAACGATAAATACCTAAAAATAAAAGTGTAATACCAAAGACTCAATATATTTGTATGCATTTATAGTTCTCACATGACATATTTATCAAAATAATTATATGATATTATCACATTGATAAAAAGTATTTATTTAACTACTAAAAGAAATATGAAGTGAAAATAAGACCTGAAACGTTACAAATAATATTTTCATTTTAATTATGTAAAAAAAATGATTTTTAATCATTGTTTCATACCTTACTATTTTTGTTTTATAATAAAATTTTCAAAAAATACTTAACATTTATGTAAAAATGATAATAAAGTATGAAAGAAAAATATTTCTAAACAAAATATGGTATAATTTTTGTCAATTTGATTAACTCAAATTACAAATATAACCAATTAAAATGTAACATTTTGTACAAAAATGTACTAATTGAGAATATTTATTCTTTATTCGATATAATAGAATATAAACATTCATCACTTATCATTAAATGTAATGTTATTCTTCACAAAATATAATCTAATAATAATAAAGAGTCCATTTGACATAATAATTTTATAAGGAAAAAACGTTATTTATGTTTGTACCAATTTTGAAAACAAATTTTTTGTATATACTTGTTTGTAATGAAGTACCATTTTTAGAAAGAAAAAATTATGTACATATTTCTTTGTATTAAATAAATAATTCTATAAAAAGAAATTTTATGAACTTAAAAGTAAATAAATGCAATAGTATCAAAGATAATTTTGTATATAGTTGTGAAAATATTAAATTATATGAACTTGAATGAAAATATAGTTATCATTTATGTCAATACAAATACATACACATTGAATTACCATTTTTTCTAATTTATTAGATCAATTAATACATATTTGTTAATTGAATTTAGTTAAAAATTAAATTCAAGATCAATTAATAAATTCAAATATATGGACTTGCATGTGAAATAATACAAGAAAACTTAGGAGAATTCAGTAAATAATTGTTAAAATTATTGAATGTTGGCATTTAAATGCAAAATGATAAGAGAGAATATCGGCATGATATTGTAATAGTTTGCACATAATTGTGGAAATTTAAAACTATCTGGATTGAATGAAAAATTAATTTTACCATTTTTGTCCATATGAATGTTGTACACACATTGAATTGTTATTTTTTAAAATTTGTTAGATCAATATGGCTACTCATTTATTGTATTTATTTAAAAAACTTAAATTTAAGATCACTTAACTAAATTTGATATATATGGACTTAAATGCAAAATACTAGAGAAAACTTGGAAGAAACCTATAAATAACTGTTAAAATTAGTTTTAAATTTTAATGGTAGAAGAGAAAACCAGTAGAAACATCATAATAATAATAATAAATTATAAGGATGTGAAAATAAAATATCCTGAGAGAATTAAGGAGAGGGGAGGAAATTCCTATATTTAATAAAAGAGCTTTAAATTCTTCTGCTTTACTATTATTTAATAGATTGTCATTTACCTATTGTTAATTCTTGTATTTTCTTGATTAGTCAACTTTTTGCTATTTGCAATTTTCTGTGCATGTTCTTTGAAGAAAAATTGTACATGTTTCACATTACTGCAAGTTTACATTTCAATGCCAGATCTATTTACAAAACTCAGATTCTTTCCATAATTTTCCCACAGATTTTTGAATTCATTTCCTTTGCCTACATCACAAATCTTCATTATAGTTCTATTTCCTTGTTGTGTATCTGAAACGTGTGCACACATTTTAGTACCAGTGCATGCACCTTGCTCCCATTCCTCTAGACCACCCACAATAAACTGACACCATATCATCTTCTTCATCATCAAAACAACACATATCATCCCCAAAAATTGCTGCTACCTCCATATCAATAGCTACAAACCCAACAAAGTAACATGCGCCTTACATAATGGTATCAGAGCAGCCAACTGGGGATGAAACCAATCCCCAGCTCGATCCAAACCATAGCAGCAGCATCTCCCACACCACTCCACCACTTCTTGATTAGGAGCAGACATGGAAGAGGCAGGAAGAGATAAATGATTGCACCACTTATTCTCTAAGGACATTAGAGCACACTACCTAAGATCTCAACACAAGATTCGAAGGAATTGGCAGTGTTCTTACCACTTTGGCTCAAGATATACAGCATATCAAGAATAGACCAACACACCCCCCCCCCTCCTGCACAACACCCAATTGCCCCACCAACAGTCCATCAGTATCCACCTCCTACACAACAACCAATTGCCTCACCACCAGTTCATCAATACCCACCTACCGCACAATCACCAGTTGCTCTACCTCCAGTTCACCAATATCTACCTCATATACAACTATCAGATACCCTTCCTTGTAGCCAATATACTCTGCCCATACTTGCAGTTCCACCACAACCAAGAAATGCCAACCCACAACCAAGAAATGCCATCCCACAACCAAGAAATGTCATACCCTACTATGAAGTTAGATTTTCCTATCTTTTTTTGTGGAGATGGAGTTGCTAATTGGTTGGGGCAAGTAGAGTAGTATTTCAGGTTCCATCATACCGAGGAGCACCTATGGGTAGAAATTTGTTCTTTTTCTCTAAAGAAAGAGGCACTTCAATGGTACCACTAGTATACCAATACAGTGTACAACTTGAACTCTGGCCAGTGTTCAAGGAAGAAATCCAAATCAGGTTTAACCTTGAGAAGATGGAGAGACCTTAAGAAACCTTATCTAAACTCAAACAACACACCATTGTCAGAGCTTATCTTAGCAGATTCGAAGAGCTGTAGGCATTAATAGAGACCCTACCTTCTAAATTCCTACCAGATAGATTTATTGGTGGATTGAAGGAAGAGGTTAGGTGTAATAACCCTGGTATTGGAGATTACTAATGATATTAAATTATAATGATAGTTATAATTTAATATGGTGAATAGAATGTAATGGAGAAATAAATTTGGTTTAAATTGTGTATTTCAAATAAACAATATGTATGGAGTTAAATATTGGGTTTAAAATTCATTGTTGGGTGTTTTGGTTAAATAAAATGGAAAATATTGGAATTTAGGTAAATTTGAGTTAATAAATTTACCAAGTGATATATTTCAACATTTATGTAACGACCCGTAAATTTTCGATAATTAAAATAGCTAACTTAATAAGATTTCGTGATTTAGTGATAGAAAGAAATTGTAAGTCATTTGGAATAATAATAAATGTTGAATCTATTGGGATTATAATAGAGTTAATAAGATTTTTAAAACTGGAATTTATTGGATAAATTGAATAACGGGTTTAATATGATTAAAAATGATTTGTAAAATTTTATTTTATCATATTGGAGTTATAGTGATGTTATAGAACTTTTAAAACTGAATTTAAAATTTATTTGTGAAAATTGAATATTTTAATATTTAATTATCGCCTGAAAAATAGCCAATTTTTGAACAGTCTCAGAATTGGACGAAACTAGTTCTATTGGATCCGTAATAGTTAGTTATTATCGGATTTCAATTTTCGTAGCAATCGGAGTTGTCGTTTGACCGTGGCAGCTCGAAACGCGTTGAAATTGTTTAATATTAATTTGGCGAGTTAAAAATAGTCATTTTTTCAAACGGTCTCGGATTTCGACGAAATTAGTTTCATTGGATCCGTAATGTGATATTATTGTAAGGTTTCAAATTTCAAGTCAAACGGATTTACCGTTTGTCCGGGGCAAGCCAAAACACGTAGAAATTCGGTTAATCGGTTTAATGTAAAATTGATCGTTTATTTCCGTAACTCTCACATATGATCGAATTAGGCCTTGAAACTAGTTTCATTGCGTCCGGAATGGGGGTAAAACCTTATAAACGCCTGGCGGCACGTCTCGATTGGAGTTCGGATGATTTTGGACCTACCTATATAAATACGCACGCAAACCGAGGCAGTTTTATTATTATTTTAATCCAGAAACCCTAATTGACTTCAGCCCTAGCCGCCATTTCCTGAATCAATGGCCACGAAATTCGAAACTTCTTCCTCATTTTCCTCTCAATCCATCAACAATTAGCAAAAACTCTCAACTACAAAGTTGTAGAGCACGATGAAAGCTTCAAATCCATACGGAGATGATCGAAAACGGAGCCACGGATCAACGGGAAATCGAGCAAGAAGGGGCTGCGTTTTTCACGCAATTCGAGGCAGAGGATGAGGCCGAGCTTGGAGCTATTTGGGGTGAAGGTGGAGTAAGGCGGTGGCTTCGAAGTGGTGTAACCTGATCGTCTTCAAGTTGCTCGGTTTGGACGTGAAAAATCGATGAAGATGGCGGCTGATGGGTTTGTTTCTTGCGTTCAAACCTGGGCATTCAACGTAAAGAGGAAGAAGATGCAGCAATGGCTCAGATCTGAAGATGCAGAAATCGATGGCCAGGATGCAGTTGAGGGTTTGATATTTAAAATAAAAGCTGAAATTGTATATTTAAATTCGTATAAACTTCAAAAATACATATCTTTTTCATACGAGGTCGGAATTCGACGAAACTTTTTGCGTTGGAATCGTATCGACGAGCTCTTCGCATTGCAACTGGATTGGAATCATTTGGAGCTAGAGAAAATTTTGAGTTAAATCGAACGTCGTTCGATTTGATTTAAAATCGAAAAATCAAGGTGAGTGTTTTATAACGCTCACACCGTACTAAATATCTTTATGCTAGTTAAATTTGACATTATGAAGTGTTATGATCTTATTTGTCGTTGTTTGATAAAAATTTAATTGTCATATAGCTTGTCTTTTGCATTAACCGTTGAAAATTAAATTGACAGTTAAATTGAAATTAAAATTGAATTGCGATTAAATTACCTGACATTGATAACTATGGAACTGCCATGAATTGTATTGTTTATTGGATGATGTATTTTGATGGATGCTATTGGTTGATAATTGAATGATTGGATGTTTATTTGCTTATATAGATCCTGTTATGCATACATATGATACTGAGATTTAATTTAAGTAATATATACTCATCCCTGACATTTAATTGAAATAAATAATTACCTGGCCATAGGATAGAAAATTATATACGGACACCGAATTGACTAAATTAATAATTTTTGAAATCGTCGATTTGAAATTTATTTAAATGTTTCGATTTAAAAGTGATAAATAGAAATCAATTTATAGAAATCGAATTTGTCGAAAATTTGAGTTGGAATGTTGAAATAAATTTTGGTTAAAAGAAATTGGTAAATAATTTAAGTTGTGACTTTAAAATTTAAAATTTGGATACGATTGAATTTCGAAAATCTATTTATTTTAAAGATTGAACATTATTTCGAGCTTTGAATATTACTAAGTAAAAGTGATATGAAAATGATATTTTGAAATCGAGTTTGGAATTGAATCATATTTGGAATTTGGATTTAAACTTGAATATTGTTGGAAGTTTTGTTAAGTGTTATAAATTGATATTTTGAGAAATCAAGCTCCAAATCGATATAAATTGAAATTGAATTAATTAAAGGTGAATGTAGAATTGAATTGATTTGAAGTAAAAGTTGACATTGTTTTGAATTGAAATCGAAATTGAATCGGTAGAATGGAAATTGAAATTGATTTGAATTGGGAAGTTATAATTGAAATGGATTGATTTTGAAGCTGTTTTAATTTGTTTTCAAAATTACTCTGTTATATAAACCATTTTGAATACTTAAATTATTTTAATCTATTTTAAATCTACTTAACCCAATTTAAATTATTTTAAACTAATTTATCTATTTTAAATCCATTTTAAAGATTTTAAGTGTTTTTAACTATTTTAATTATTTAAAACTACTTTTAAACTACTTAAAACTATTTTTCTAAAATCCTAAGCTGGTCAATAAGGTGAAATGTTTATATTTAAATCTTTAATTTAAAAATGAAATTTGATATTTTGAAAGATACGATGATATTTGAATGGATTTGATTTTTGAAGCGAATATGATATTTTGATATCAATTATGAACCGATTTGAAATATAAAGAGCCAAAGGTGTAATAATACGTAGTTATTAAAGAGACCGGGATCGGATATGGACATACTCTCTGTCGATACCGAAAACCACTTTAATAACTATTATACGCGGAGTGATGATCCAGAATGAAGTGGATGGTTTGGTGAACGCGTTGACTGAAGAAAGAGAACGATTTTTGGATGACCCCTGACATGACTAAAACAGGAGCCGCGCCGGGCCATTGAGGTTCGCCACCTCTAGCGGACACACTTCTTCGATACCATATCTATTACATTTGTGATGCGATTTGGGTGCACCCCTTGATTTGGGAGTGTTGTTTCGCGGTGTTGGGGTAGCTGCTGGCTATGCCCAACATCAGTCCGGATCACGCAACTACTAGTATCCTAGTTGGTATTGCCTCATGTACCTTGTCATACTGATTATCCTATTCGCGACCACTACGTTTTGATTTGTACCTTGAGTATATGGATTGCCCTCTGGTGACTTCCGGTTTTGGGGAAACTACGGTCTTGTATATGCTTTTGGGAATATAAAATGTGTTAAGGGGAATTATGGTAACGCCTTAACGCTATTTTGATACTTTATATTACTGATAGACATTATCTACTTAGCGTATATTACTACATAGTAGATAGTTTCACGGATCCTTGAGAGATGGAAAATCCCGTAACATCTCTTGAGTTATTGCACGCACGTTGACACTGGATATGAGATGTCAAATCCCGTAAACATCTCTGACGCCGTTACACTCATATTTATTTACGATTGATTTAACTTTCATAAGGATATTTAGTCCTGACTCGAGTGTTTTGTCTTTTCATTACGCTCGGGTCAGTCCTGAGTTTTCAGTTTAGGTTGAAGATCATTTCCTTGGAGGACGGACACGAAGATTTGGTATACTATGTACTACTATTATGTTCATTCCATTCCGCTGCATTGTTGTATGATATTTGCTGTGTATGTAACTCTGATAAATGTTGTATAATAATAATCAAATGTATTCATTTCAAATGTATTCATTTAATTAACAGCTTCATGAACTGTTATTTTATTATTATACTTTAGTCTTCCGCTGTGAGATTCTGTATTGTGCATTTCCTTTATTTCCCTTCCTTTTCTTTTCTTATTTACCCCAATAACTATCTACCCTTTTAATGGTTTGGAATCGACATGTGTATTTGATCGTCGGTTTAAACTGTCCAAAAAGGCGGGTCGTTACAGTTGGTATCAGAGCTTTGGTTTAGCGATAAACCTTGGCTCTAGTGGGGAATAACTCATTGAAATAGAGGTAAACTATATGAATGAGTTGAGTGTATATGAGAGAGCGTACTTGTTATTTGATATAAAATGGTTTTATATTGTGTTAATTTGTTCCGTTGAGTATTTATGAATTCTGGTCGATACTTGGGACGCCAAGGCGTCGATAGGAATTTCTAAACACTCGAATAGGACAAACCAACACAATATCGTTTTGGAATATATTTTATATAAAAGAATTATTTGAATATTTATTCATTTTGATTGAATTGATTGTTAGGAGATGATAATATTAGATTATTATCGTTATTGTTTGATCAGTCAATATTTACAACAATTGATTAAATAACAATGGATTTAGGAAAGTGAAATCTTGTAAACACAATTGATAATGAATATAAATGAATTTTAACTTGGATTTGGGAATTTAAATTCCGGTGCTTGAAATTGACTTACAAGAATATGAAAAACATAATATGAGTATTATATGATAGTATAATTGAGTTGAAATTGTTTTCGAAGGATTTTCTTTTTTATGATAAGTGTTATATTCCCTTCTCTTGACGCTAGAAAATGATTTCGGTGATGAGTGCACGCATCATCGGCGTTTATTTTCGAGAGTCCGAGTGGGGGAGACCACTTAATAGCTTGTCTAAACTTTGTTTTGATTCAAATTTTATTTTATTTTGTACTCTCTATAGTATGATTGGTTATATAAATTATATAAGTATATATTATTTCAAAACTTGATTTGAAATGAAACCGGGATTGGAATTCTTAAGTCCTTTAATAATTAATGATTTTTTAAATGAGTGAAATGAATTTAGACTTGAATCATTAAGGAACTTCTGAATTGTGAAATGAGAAATGAACCTAAGAGCTAAGTGAAAATATCAATTGAAGTAGAAATCCTTAGAATTAGGAAATTATGAACTTAAAATAAAATTGAAACTGTAAAACTCACGTAGTATTAAATTTCATTCTATAGCATAGATATAACTTACCAAAATATTTAAGAAGTTCAAAAATGTTATATGAATTGTTAATTGGATAATATACAAGTATAGGTTTGAATAATGAAATATGCATTTAATTAATGGTTGCAAATATAAATAAAATTGTTAGTAAATGATTGGAATTTAAATTAACATTTAAAGGTGATTCACAATTATGTTAATATAAAATGGAAATACTATATGTGAATGTAAATGTGAAATTAAATTATAGTGAAATTTAAGTAATGACTTAAGAATTAATTAATTGAAAATTCAACTTTAAATGAAAAGAAGTTGTATGTTGTTTAACTACATTCTATTTGAATAACTATAACTTACCAAATACTTAAAGGGTTTAAAATGCTAATAAGGATAGGTAGAGAAATAATATACCAGTGTGAGAATGAATAATAAAATGTGAAGATCTATTGATAGTTGTAAATATAAAAGAAATTTAAGCGGTAAAATGAATGATATATATAAGTGAATGAATAAAATTTAAAATTAATGAAATATAAATTTGGTAAATGGAAACTGATTAAATTTGAATATAACTAAATGTTTATAAGCTTGGAAGTGTATGAAATTAAAGTTGACTTGGAAATGTATAATTGATTTAGTGTAGATTTTGGATGGATGTTAATGTTTGATATGCATTGGTTGTTAGATGGATGATAATTGATTAAGTAGAATTCATTAGTGTTAATGGAATTGAATAAAGGGAATAAAATTTTAAAATAATAAAATTCAAATTCGAAGCAAAGTGAAATTAAATATAATGGAATTCAATTTAAATTGAAGCAAATTGACTTTAATTTAAAATATGAATGAAACAAACTTGAATAAATCGGAAACAAATTGAATGTAAACCTATTGTATGGATGAATAAGAAAATAAATAGCTTTGTGTTTATGATTGTTCTTTAGAAAATTTGATGTTTTGATGGTTTGTACTTTGAAATAATAAAAGCAAAATTTTGGAAGAAAAAAAAAAAAATCCAAAATGGTCCAATACATGCTGAAATGAAAACAACCATAACTTTTAAATGGATGAACGGAATTCGACGATTTTGGACTTTCCGAAAAGCTTAGAAACTATAGCACAACTTTTATTTAGAGTGTCTTGAGAAATTCCTTCGTCTACTAGGTTAAAAACTTGAATGTTACTCGCTGTCCTGTGTAAAAAAATAAGAAAAATCTGAAGCATACAACCTTAGTATTTTCGCCATATCTTTTGACTGGTTTATCGGATTTTGATGATCTTGCCCTTTATGGAAAGCTAAGAACTTAAGCTAAAACTTTTGTTTTAAGTGTTTTGTGTTTTGATGTGGTTTAGAAGGTCGGAAATGTGGGTGAACATCGCGGACCTGCGCAAACACTGCCCAGGCTGAAGCGTATCCCCTAAGTAAAACGGCCATAACTTTTGAATGGATGATCCGAATTCGATGATTTTGGACATTCCGGAAAACCTGAAATGAATGCAACAACTTTTGTTTAGATTCTGTTGTCAAATTTTACAGTTTAGGTGACCTAAATCTAAGATTTGTTTGCTGTCCAGAAATTGAAATCTCAGTTTTGAAGCTAAATATGTTATATATATGTTGTGTAGGCTAAATATATCGATCTATCTTTATATGCATGGTTCTAACTTAGTTATTGAGCATTTTAGTAGGTAGCAAAGGGGTTGCGCTTCGTTGTGGAGCTCGCTTCTACGCTAAACGCATAATGTAAGTAAAATGCTAATAAATGCTAAATAAAAGGTACGCTTACGGTTTTATATGATATTGGTGATATTTATATGTTGTTTCCCCACATATGGGATGCCTCATCATTGAGATGAGATGTATATTTATGATATATATGCTATTATATTTTTTCCGATCGAGCCGCGCAAAGGAGACTCTGCCGAAATTTTCCGTAAAATCCGGGTGTTAGAAATTTTTTTCAAGTTTTAATTTTTTTTATAACTTGTTTTGATTACTAACTTTTAAAGTTAGGAAGCCGTTCGGAGTAAGTTAGTGGAAGCGTAGTTATGACTTTATAAATGGAATTTCATTGTTTTATAAGTTGGTAACTTTGAATAAAATATATCTAATGTTGAATTCTATACTTAGTTTCTTTTCCTTTCTTTTCCCTTCTTTTCCTTTTCGAGGACGAAAAGTTTTGAGTGGGGGAGAGTGTAACGACCCGTAAATTTTCGATAATTAAAATAGCTAACTTAATAAGATTTCGTGATTTAGTGATAGAAAGAAATTGTAAGTCATTTGGAATAATAATAAATGTTGAATCTATTGGGATTATAATAGAGTTAATAAGATTTTTAAAACTGGAATTTATTGGATAAATTGAATAACGGGTTTAATATGATTAAAAATGATTTGTAAAATTTTATTTTATCATATTGGAGTTATAGTGATGTTATAGAACTTTTAAAACTGAATTTAAAATTTATTTGTGAAAATTGAATATTTTAATATTTAATTATCGCCTGAAAAATAGCCAATTTTTGAACAGTCTCAGAATTGGACGAAACTAGTTCTATTGGATCCGTAATAGTTAGTTATTATCGGATTTCAATTTTCGTAGCAATCGGAGTTGTCGTTTGACCGTGGCAGCTCGAAACGCGTTGAAATTGTTTAATATTAATTTGGCGAGTTAAAAATAGTCATTTTTTCAAACGGTCTCGGATTTCGACGAAATTAGTTTCATTGGATCCGTAATGTGATATTATTGTAAGGTTTCAAATTTCAAGTCAAACGGATTTACCGTTTGTCCGGGGCAAGCCAAAACACGTAGAAATTCGGTTAATCGGTTTAATGTAAAATTGATCGTTTATTTCCGTAACTCTCACATATGATCGAATTAGGCCTTGAAACTAGTTTCATTGCGTCCGGAATGGGGGTAAAACCTTATAAACGCCTGGCGGCACGTCTCGATTGGAGTTCGGATGATTTTGGACCTACCTATATAAATACGCACGCAAACCGAGGCAGTTTTATTATTATTTTAATCCAGAAACCCTAATTGACTTCAGCCCTAGCCGCCATTTCCTGAATCAATGGCCACGAAATTCGAAACTTCTTCCTCATTTTCCTCTCAATCCATCAACAATTAGCAAAAACTCTCAACTACAAAGTTGTAGAGCACGATGAAAGCTTCAAATCCATACGGAGATGATCGAAAACGGAGCCACGGATCAACGGGAAATCGAGCAAGAAGGGGCTGCGTTTTTCACGCAATTCGAGGCAGAGGATGAGGCCGAGCTTGGAGCTATTTGGGGTGAAGGTGGAGTAAGGCGGTGGCTTCGAAGTGGTGTAACCTGATCGTCTTCAAGTTGCTCGGTTTGGACGTGAAAAATCGATGAAGATGGCGGCTGATGGGTTTGTTTCTTGCGTTCAAACCTGGGCATTCAACGTGAAGAGGAAGAAGATGCAGCAATGACTCAGATCTGAAGATGCAGAAATCGATGGCCAGGATGCAGTTGAGGGTTTGATATTTAAAATAAAAGCTGAAATTGTATATTTAAATTCGTATAAACTTCAAAAATACATATCTTTTTCATACGAGGTCGGAATTCGACGAAACTTTTTGCGTTGGAATCGTATCGACGAGCTCTTCGCATTGCAACTGGATTGGAATCATTTGGAGCTAGAGAAAATTTTGAGTTAAATCGAACGTCGTTCGATTTGATTTAAAATCGAAAAATCAAGGTGAGTGTTTTATAACGCTCACACCGTACTAAATATCTTTATGCTAGTTACATTTGACATTATGAAGTGTTATGATCTTATTTGTCGTTGTTTGATAAAAATTTAATTGTCATATAGCTTGTCTTTTGCATTAACCGTTGAAAATTAAATTGACAGTTAAATTGAAATTAAAATTGAATTGCGATTAAATTACCTGACATTGATAACTATGGAACTGCCATGAATTGTATTGTTTATTGGATGATGTATTTTGATGGATGCTATAGGTTGATAATTGAATGATTGGATGTTTATTTGCTTATATAGATCCTGTTATGCATACATATGATACTGAGATTTAATTTAAGTAATATATACTCATCCCTGACATTTAATTGAAATAAATAATTACCTGGCCATAGGATAGAAAATTATATACGGACACCGAATTGGCTAAATTAATAATTTTTGAAATCGTCGATTTGAAATTTATTTAAATGTTTCGATTTAAAAGTGATAAATAGAAATCAATTTATAGAAATCGAATTTGTCGAAAATTTGAGTTGGAATGTTGAAATAAATTTTGGTTAAAAGAAATTGGTAAATAATTTAAGTTGTGACTTTAAAATTTAAAATTTGGATACGATTGAATTTCGAAAATCTATTTATTTTAAAGATTGAACATTATTTCGAGCTTTGAATATTACTAAGTAAAAGTGATATGAAAATGATATTTTGAAATCGAGTTTGGAATTGAATCATATTTGGAATTTGGATTTAAACTTGAATATTGTTGGAAGTTTTGTTAAGTGTTATAAATTGATATTTTGAGATATCAAGCTCCAAATCGATATAAATTGAAATTGAATTAATTAAAGGTGAATGTAGAATTGAATTGATTTGAAGTAAAAGTTGACATTGTTTTGAATTGAAATCGAAATTGAATCGGTAGAATGGAAATTGAAATTGATTTGAATTGGGAAGTTATAATTGAAATGGATTGATTTTGAAGCTGTTTTAATTTGTTTTCAAAATTACTCTGTTATATAAACCATTTTGAATACTTAAATTATTTTAATCTATTTTAAATCTACTTAACCCAATTTAAATTATTTTAAACTAATTTATCTATTTTAAATCCATTTTAAAGATTTTAAGTGTTTTTAACTATTTTAATTATTTAAAACTACTTTTAAACTACTTAAAACTATTTTTCTAAAATCCTAAGCTGGTCAATAAGGTGAAATGTTTATATTTAAATCTTTAATTTAAAAATGAAATTTGATATTTTGAAAGATACGATGATATTTGAATGGATTTGATTTTTGAAGCGAATATGATATTTTGATATCAATTATGAACCGATTTGAAATATAAAGAGCCAAAGGTGTAATAATACGTAGTTATTAAAGAGACCGGGATCGGATATGGACATACTCTCTGTCGATACCGAAAACCACTTTAATAACTATTATACGCGGAGTGATGATCCAGAATGAAGTGGATGGTTTGGTGAACGCGTTGACTGAAGAAAGAGAACGATTTTTGGATGACCCCTGACATGACTAAAACAGGAGCCGCGCCGGGCCATTGAGGTTCGCCACCTCTAGCGGACACACTTCTTCGATACCATATCTATTACATTTGTGATGCGATTTGGGTGCACCCCTTGATTTGGGAGTGTTGTTTCGCGGTGTTGGGGTAGCTGCTGGCTATGCCCAACATCAGTCCGGATCACGCAACTACTAGTATCCTAGTTGGTATTGCCTCATGTACCTTGTCATACTGATTATCCTATTCGCGACCACTACGTTTTGATTTGTACCTTGAGTATATGGATTGCCCTCTGGTGACTTCCGGTTTTGGGGAAACTACGGTCTTGTATATGCTTTTGGGAATATAAAATGTGTTAAGGGGAATTATGGTAACGCCTTAACGCTATTTTGATACTTTATATTACTGATAGACATTATCTACTTAGCGTATATTACTACATAGTAGATAGTTTCACGGATCCTTGAGAGATGGAAAATCCCGTAACATCTCTTGAGTTATTGCACGCACGTTGACACTGGATATGAGATGTCAAATCCCGTAAACATCTCTGACGCCGTTACACTCATATTTATTTACGATTGATTTAACTTTCATAAGGATATTTAGTCCTGACTCGAGTGTTTTGTCTTTTCATTACGCTCGGGTCAGTCCTGAGTTTTCAGTTTAGGTTGAAGATCATTTCCTTGGAGGACGGACACGAAGATTTGGTATACTATGTACTACTATTATGTTCATTCCATTCCGCTGCATTGTTGTATGATATTTGCTGTGTATGTAACTCTGATAAATGTTGTATAATAATAATCAAATGTATTCATTTCAAATGTATTCATTTAATTAACAGCTTCATGAACTGTTATTTTATTATTATACTTTAGCCTTCCGCTGTGAGATTCTGTATTGTTCATTTCCTTTATTTCCCTTCCTTTT
The DNA here is from genome assembly GCA_030765085.1 of Allium cepa. Lineage (NCBI taxonomy): Eukaryota > Viridiplantae > Streptophyta > Magnoliopsida > Asparagales > Amaryllidaceae > Allium > Allium cepa. The sequence goes on along the minus strand of CM060937.1, from coordinate 755,870,227 downwards.
CTTTTCTTATTTACCCCAATAACTATCTACCCTTTTAATGGTTTGGAATCGACATGTGTATTTGATCGTCGGTTTAAACTGTCCAAAAAGGCGGGTCGTTACAGTTGGTATCAGAGCTTTGGTTTAGCGATAAACCTTGGCTCTAGTGGGGAATAACTCATTGAAATAGAGGTAAACTATATGAATGAGTTGAGTGTATATGAGAGAGCGTACTTGTTATTTGATATAAAATGGTTTTATATTGTGTTAATTTGTTCCGTTGAGTATTTATGAATTCTGGTCGATACTTGGGACGCCAAGGCATCGATAGGAATTTCTAAACACTCGAATAGGACAAACCAACACAATATCGTTTTGGAATATATTTTATATAAAAGAATTATTTGAATATTTATTCATTTTGATTGAATTGATTGTTAGGAGATGATAATATTAGATTATTATCGTTATTGTTTGATCAGTCAATATTTACAACAATTGATTAAATAACAATGGATTTAGGAAAGTGAAATCTTGTAAACACAATTGATAATGAATATAAATGAATTTTAACTTGGATTTGGGAATTTAAATTCCGGTGCTTGAAATTGACTTACAAGAATATGAAAAACATAATATGAGTATTATATGATAGTATAATTGAGTTGAAATTGTTTTCGAAGGATTTTCTTTTTTATGATAAGTGTTATATTCCCTTCTCTTGACGCTAGAAAATGATTTCGGTGATGAGTGCACGCATCATCGGCGTTTATTTTCGAGAGTCCGAGTGGGGGAGACCACTTAATAGCTTGTCTAAACTTTGTTTTGATTCAAATTTTATTTTATTTTGTACTCTCTATAGTATGATTGGTTATATAAATTATATAAGTATATATTATTTCAAAACTTGATTTGAAATGAAACCGGGATTGGAATTCTTAAGTCCTTTAATAATTAATGATTTTTTAAATGAGTGAAATGAATTTAGACTTGAATCATTAAGGAACTTCTGAATTGTGAAATGAGAAATGAACCTAAGAGCTAAGTGAAAATATCAATTGAAGTAGAAATCCTTAGAATTAGGAAATTATGAACTTAAAATAAAATTGAAACTGTAAAACTCACGTAGTATTAAATTTCATTCTATAGCATAGATATAACTTACCAAAATATTTAAGAAGTTCAAAAATGTTATATGAATTGTTAATTGGATAATATACAAGTATAGGTTTGAATAATGAAATATGCATTTAATTAATGGTTGCAAATATAAATAAAATTGTTAGTAAATGATTGGAATTTAAATTAACATTTAAAGGTGATTCACAATTATGTTAATATAAAATGGAAATACTATATGTGAATGTAAATGTGAAATTAAATTATAGTGAAATTTAAGTAATGACTTAAGAATTAATTAATTGAAAATTCAACTTTAAATGAAAAGAAGTTGTATGTTGTTTAACTACATTCTATTTGAATAACTATAACTTACCAAATACTTAAAGGGTTTAAAATGCTAATAAGGATAGGTAGAGAAATAATATACCAGTGTGAGAATGAATAATAAAATGTGAAGATCTATTGATAGTTGTAAATATAAAAGAAATTTAAGCGGTAAAATGAATGATATATATAAGTGAATGAATAAAATTTAAAATTAATGAAATATAAATTTGGTAAATGGAAACTGATTAAATTTGAATATAACTAAATGTTTATAAGCTTGGAAGTGTATGAAATTAAAGTTGACTTGGAAATGTATAATTGATTTAGTGTAGATTTTGGATGGATGTTAATGTTTGATATGCATTGGTTGTTAGATGGATGATAATTGATTAAGTAGAATTCATTAGTGTTAATGGAATTGAATAAAGGGAATAAAATTTTAAAATAATAAAATTCAAATTCGAAGCAAAGTGAAATTAAATATAATGGAATTCAATTTAAATTGAAGCAAATTGACTTTAATTTAAAATATGAATGAAACAAACTTGAATAAATCGGAAACAAATTGAATGTAAACCTATTGTATGGATGAATAAGAAAATAAATAGCTTTGTGTTTATGATTGTTCTTTAGAAAATTTGATGTTTTGATGGTTTGTACTTTGAAATAATAAAAGCAAAATTTTGGAAGAAAAAAAAAAAAAATCCAAAATGGTCCAATACATGCTGAAATGAAAACAACCATAACTTTTAAATGGCTGAACGGAATTCGACGATTTTGGACTTTCCGAAAAGCTTAGAAACTATAGCACAACTTTTATTTAGAGTGTCTTGAGAAATTCCTTCGTCTACTAGGTTAAAAACTTGAATGTTACTCGCTGTCCTGTGTAAAAAAATAAGAAAAATCTGAAGCATACAACCTTAGTATTTTCGCCATATCTTTTGACTGGTTTATCGGATTTTGATGATCTTGCCCTTTATGGAAAGCTAAGAACTTAAGCTAAAACTTTTGTTTTAAGTGTTTTGTGTTTTGATGTGGTTTAGAAGGTCGGAAATGTGGGTGAACGTCGCGGACCTGCGCAAACACTGCCCAGGCTGAAGCGTATCCCCTAAGTAAAACGGCCATAACTTTTGAATGGATGATCCGAATTCGATGATTTTGGACATTCCAGAAAACCTGAAATGAATGCAACAACTTTTGTTTAGATTCTGTTGTCAAATTTTACAGTTTAGGTGACCTAAAGCTAAGATTTGTTTGCTGTCCAGAAATTGAAATCTCAGTTTTGAAGCTAAATATGTTATATATATGTTGTGTAGGCTAAATATATCGATCTATCTTTATATGCATGGTTCTAACTTAGTTATTGAGCATTTTAGTAGGTAGCAAAGGGGTTGCGCTTCGTTGTGGAGCTCGCTTCTACGCTAAACGCATAATGTAAGTAAAATGCTAATAAATGCTAAATAAAAGGTACGCTTACGGTTTTATATGATATTGGTGATATTTATATGTTGTTTCCCCACATATGGGATGCCTCATCATTGAGATGAGATGTATATTTATGATATATATGCTATTATATTTTTTCCGATCGAGCCGCGCAAAGGAGACTCTGCCGAAATTTTCCGTAAAATCCGGGTGTTAGAAATTTTTTTCAAGTTTTAATTTTTTTTATAACTTGTTTTGATTACTAACTTTTAAAGTTAGGAAGCCGTTCGGAGTAAGTTAGTGGAAGCGTAGTTATGACTTTATAAATGGAATTTCATTGTTTTATAAGTTGGTAACTTTGAATAAAATATATCTAATGTTGAATTCTATACTTAGTTTCTTTTCCTTTCTTTTCCCTTCTTTTCCTTTTCGAGGACGAAAAGTTTTGAGTGGGGGAGAGTGTAACGACCCGTAAATTTTCGATAATTAAAATAGCTAACTTAATAAGATTTTGTGATTTAGTGATAGAAAGAAATTGTAAGTCATTTGGAATAATAATAAATGTTGAATCTATTGGGATTATAATAGAGTTAATAAGATTTTTAAAACTGGAATTTATTGGATAAATTGAATAACGGGTTTAATATGATTAAAAATGATTTGTAAAATTTTATTTTATCATATTGGAGTTATAGTGATGTTATAGAACTTTTAAAACTGAATTTAAAATTTATTTGTGAAAATTGAATATTTTAATATTTAATTATCGCCTGAAAAATAGCCAATTTTTGAACAGTCTCAGAATTGGACGAAACTAGTTCTATTGGATCCGTAATAGTTAGTTATTATCGGATTTCAATTTTCGTAGCAATCGGAGTTGTCGTTTGACCGTGGCAGCTCGAAACGCGTTGAAATTGTTTAATATTAATTTGGCGAGTTAAAAATAGTCATTTTTTCAAACGGTCTCGGATTTCGACGAAATTAGTTTCATTGGATCCGTAATGTGATATTATTGTAAGGTTTCAAATTTCAAGTCAAACGGATTTACCGTTTGTCCGGGGCAAGCCAAAACACGTAGAAATTCGGTTAATCGGTTTAATGTAAAATTGATCGTTTATTTCCGTAACTCTCACATATGATCGAATTAGGCCTTGAAACTAGTTTCATTGCGTCCGGAATGGGGGTAAAACCTTATAAACGCCTGGCGGCACGTCTCGATTGGAGTTCGGATGATTTTGGACCTACCTATATAAATACGCACGCAAACCGAGGCAGTTTTATTATTATTTTAATCCAGAAACCCTAATTGACTTCAGCCCTAGCCGCCATTTCCTGAATCAATGGCCACGAAATTCGAAACTTCTTCCTCATTTTCCTCTCAATCCATCAACAATTAGCAAAAACTCTCAACTACAAAGTTGTAGAGCACGATGAAAGCTTCAAATCCATACGGAGATGATCGAAAACGGAGCCACGGATCAACGGGAAATCGAGCAAGAAGGGGCTGCGTTTTTCACGCAATTCGAGGCAGAGGATGAGGCCGAGCTTGGAGCTATTTGGGGTGAAGGTGGAGTAAGGCGGTGGCTTCGAAGTGGTGTAACCTGATCGTCTTCAAGTTGCTCGGTTTGGACGTGAAAAATCGATGAAGATGGCGGCTGATGGGTTTGTTTCTTGCGTTCAAACCTGGGCATTCAACGTGAAGAGGAAGAAGATGCAGCAATGGCTCAGATCTGAAGATGCAGAAATCGATGGCCAGGATGCAGTTGAGGGTTTGATATTTAAAATAAAAGCTGAAATTGTATATTTAAATTCGTATAAACTTCAAAAATACATATCTTTTTCATACGAGGTCGGAATTCGACGAAACTTTTTGCGTTGGAATCGTATCGACGAGCTCTTCGCATTGCAACTGGATTGGAATCATTTGGAGCTAGAGAAAATTTTGAGTTAAATCGAACGTCGTTCGATTTGATTTAAAATCGAAAAATCAAGGTGAGTGTTTTATAACGCTCACACCGTACTAAATATCTTTATGCTAGTTAAATTTGACATTATGAAGTGTTATGATCTTATTTGTCGTTGTTTGATAAAAATTTAATTGTCATATAGCTTGTCTTTTGCATTAACCGTTGAAAATTAAATTGACAGTTAAATTGAAATTAAAATTGAATTGCGATTAAATTACCTGACATTGATAACTATGGAACTGCCATGAATTGTATTGTTTATTGGATGATGTATTTTGATGGATGCTATTGGTTGATAATTGAATGATTGGATGTTTATTTGCTTATATAGATCCTGTTATGCATACATATGATACTGAGATTTAATTTAAGTAATATATACTCATCCCTGACATTTAATTGAAATAAATAATTACCTGGCCATAGGATAGAAAATTATATACGGACACCGAATTGGCTAAATTAATAATTTTTGAAATCGTCGATTTGAAATTTATTTAAATGTTTCGATTTAAAAGTGATAAATAGAAATCAATTTATAGAAATCGAATTTGTCGAAAATTTGAGTTGGAATGTTGAAATAAATTTTGGTTAAAAGAAATTGGTAAATAATTTAAGTTGTGACTTTAAAATTTAAAATTTGGATACGATTGAATTTCGAAAATCTATTTATTTTAAAGATTGAACATTATTTCGAGCTTTGAATATTACTAAGTAAAAGTGATATGAAAATGATATTTTGAAATCGAGTTTGGAATTGAATCATATTTGGAATTTGGATTTAAACTTGAATATTGTTGGAAGTTTTGTTAAGTGTTATAAATTGATATTTTGAGATATCAAGCTCCAAATCGATATAAATTGAAATTGAATTAATTAAAGGTGAATGTAGAATTGAATTGATTTGAAGTAAAAGTTGACATTGTTTTGAATTGAAATCGAAATTGAATCGGTAGAATGGAAATTGAAATTGATTTGAATTGGGAAGTTATAATTGAAATGGATTGATTTTGAAGCTGTTTTAATTTGTTTTCAAAATTACTCTGTTATATAAACCATTTTGAATACTTAAATTATTTTAATCTATTTTAAATCTACTTAACCCAATTTAAATTATTTTAAACTAATTTATCTATTTTAAATCCATTTTAAAGATTTTAAGTGTTTTTAACTATTTTAATTATTTAAAACTACTTTTAAACTACTTAAAACTATTTTTCTAAAATCCTAAGCTGGTCAATAAGGTGAAATGTTTATATTTAAATCTTTAATTTAAAAATGAAATTTGATATTTTGAAAGATATGATGATATTTGAATGGATTTGATTTTTGAAGCGAATATGATATTTTGATATCAATTATGAACCGATTTGAAATATAAAGAGCCAAAGGTGTAATAATACGTAGTTATTAAAGAGACCGGGATCGGATATGGACATACTCTCTGTCGATACCGAAAACCACTTTAATAACTATTATACGCGGAGTGATGATCCAGAATGAAGTGGATGGTTTGGTGAACGCGTTGACTGAAGAAAGAGAACGATTTTTGGATGACCCCTGACATGACTAAAACAGGAGCCGCGCCGGGCCATTGAGGTTCGCCACCTCTAGCGGACACACTTCTTCGATACCATATCTATTACATTTGTGATGCGATTTGGGTGCACCCCTTGATTTGGGAGTGTTGTTTCGCGGTGTTGGGGTAGCTGCTGGCTATGCCCAACATCAGTCCGGATCACGCAACTACTAGTATCCTAGTTGGTATTGCCTCATGTACCTTGTCATACTGATTATCCTATTCGCGACCACTACGTTTTGATTTGTACCTTGAGTATATGGATTGCCCTCTGGTGACTTCCGGTTTTGGGGAAACTACGGTCTTGTATATGCTTTTGGGAATATAAAATGTGTTAAGGGGAATTATGGTAACGCCTTAACGCTATTTTGATACTTTATATTACTGATAGACATTATCTACTTAGCGTATATTACTACATAGTAGATAGTTTCACGGATCCTTGAGAGATGGAAAATCCCGTAACATCTCTTGAGTTATTGCACGCACGTTGACACTGGATATGAGATGTCAAATCCCGTAAACATCTCTGACGCCGTTACACTCATATTTATTTACGATTGATTTAACTTTCATAAGGATATTTAGTCCTGACTCGAGTGTTTTGTCTTTTCATTACGCTCGGGTCAGTCCTGAGTTTTCAGTTTAGGTTGAAGATCATTTCCTTGGAGGACGGACACGAAGATTTGGTATACTATGTACTACTATTATGTTCATTCCATTCCGCTGCATTGTTGTATGATATTTGCTGTGTATGTAACTCTGATAAATGTTGTATAATAATAATCAAATGTATTCATTTCAAATGTATTCATTTAATTAACAGCTTCATGAACTGTTATTTTATTATTATACTTTAGCCTTCCGCTGTGAGATTCTGTATTGTTCATTTCCTTTATTTCCCTTCCTTTTCTTTTCTTATTTACCCCAATAACTATCTACCCTTTTAATGGTTTGGAATCGACATGTGTATTTGATCGTCGGTTTAAACTGTCCAAAAAGGCGGGTCGTTACAATTTAATTGTTGAAATACATCCAAATTGATGGAAATAAAGTTTTAAAAACTTTATTTTGAGGTATTGAAGTGAAATTAGTCATTTACTGTATTTTAGTTGAGTCAATGTGATAATATTGATAGTTATTGCCAATATTAGCCTTTTATGAAATATAAGAGGAAAAATATGAAGAAAATAAGCATTTTATTAAAATAAAAGACGAAATATGGTTTAAAAACAATAGTTGATGATTAGAAAATGTTAGAATGATTTATTGCAAATTTATTTGGCAAGAAATAAATTTTTATTTAGTTTGTTATGTTAAAAATGGTGTTTTACACTAAAATTGTGTAACTTGTAGAATATTGTTAAATATGGGGTTTTATTGTTAAAAATAAATTTTTATTGTTAAAATAAATTTTATTTTTTTGAGAAAACAATTCTTGTTTACATACACTTTAGTTTTATGTATAAATTTAACTTTGCTTCAAAATAAGAAAATATGAGTTTATATTGTTAAAAATGTGAAATTTGTGCATTTACTTAGTAAATTTCACTAAATATTGTTGTTGGGCTTAATGGGTATATGGTTTAGATCTTAAATCCATTCTAGAAGCCTCAGGAAAGATGAAAAATAACAAGTACGTTGTTTTTCCTCTTTACTCATTCCTTTCTTCTTCTTCAAAAACAAAGACAGTAAACCCATGGCCACTTCTTGTTAAACTCAACTTTCTCCAATTTTTGCTGAAAATTCAAATGTAAATCAATCAAATAGAGATTAGAAAAGGTAATCTCCGCCAATACCACAAAAATTTCATCCAAATCTTAGAACTTGGCATGAATTGGTTGTAATTTGCTTTTGTTGTCTTGCATGTTTGTTTTCAAGTTTCTACAGGTTCTTAGGGCTTCTACCTTAACCAAAGATCACAACTTTCTCCCAAATCGCTGCTATATCTTTCTAAAACTATTCGGTAAGAAAGGCAAGAGTTTTCTTACAGCAAGCTAAAGCCAAATGTCAAATTTTGCTATCAATTCATTGCTTGAAATGCCCAATTTATTGAATAGGTTTTCTCTTATGTTGGCTGAAATAATGTTATGTTCAAAAAATCATATCTTTCTCAATTTATTGCCAATTGCTTCCAAATTTTGACACGTTGTAGTAGTTGGACTGTAAAACATTTCTCGAAATTTTCATTGAACTTTGATTTGTTTTGTTATAGAAAATTTTTGGTTGAAATTGGCCAAAAATTGATCTCTGTTTGTTGGCCGAAAATGCACCATGTTCAAAAAATCGAATATTTCTCAATGTAAAGCCAATTGCTCTCAATTTTTGATATGTTGAAGTAGTTGGACTGAAAAATATTTTTGGAAATTTTTCATTGAATTTTGATATTTTTTGATATAGAAAATTGTTGGTTGAAATCAGCCAAAAATTGATCTTTGTTTGTTGGCCGAAAATGTACAAAGTTCAAAAAATCATATCTTCTTTAATTTACAGCCAATTGCTCTCAAGTTTGGATATGTTGTAGTAGTTGGAATACAAAACATTTCTGGATATTTCTATTGAATTTTGATATAGAAAATTGTTGGTTGAAATCGGCCAAAAAATGATCTCTGTTTGTTGGCCGAAAATGCACCATGGTCAAAAAATCATATCTTCTTCATTTTACAGTCAATTGCTCCCAATTTTTAATATGTTGCAGCAGTTGGACTGTACAATATTCCTGAAAGTTTTTATGGAATTTTGAATTGTTTTGATATAGCGAACCGTTGGTTCAAAACAGCCAAAAATCTTGTTTTTTGTGCTTTCTGAAAAGTGTTATGTTCGAAAAATCATAACTCTTTCATTTTACAGCGAATTTTCCCAAATTTTGGTTATGTTATAGTCCTCGTGGCGTAGTATAACGCAGCAAAATTTTACTAAAATCTGGATTGTTTTGATACCCCAAATTATTGTCTAAAGTCAGCCAAAAACTCAGTTGCTTGGTAAATTGTTCTTTTGCTCCTATCTGCGCTTTCGTTAACTCTTTAACTGCATATTTCGATGATTTTGAATATTGTACGAATAAGTTTGATAATGAATGTTTAAGTCTTTTTATCCGTCAATGGATTAGCTTGATTTTGAAATTTTTTAGAATTTAAATTTTATTTAAATTCTATTACAATCTAAATATCGATAAATGTCGATATTTGAAGAATTCGATGGTTTAATTGTTCTTTATTTTTTAAAAGTATTTTATAAATGGATAATCTATTTGATAAATGGATATTTCCTTATATAACTTATTTAAAAACTCTAAAAATTGTTTAAAAATCTTGTTTTCTCTGTAAAATTATTCTAAATATATTTTAGCCTATTTAGATATTTTCGACATATAAGAATGAGAATTAAACGATTTGGCAAAAATACGTGGTATGAGACATGTGTTTTCGCCTAATCACTTAATATCGGACTTGTACTATCGAATCTGCTTTGAAGTACTGTTTTATGATATTCTTACTTGCCGAGGACATGAGGCGGGATTGTTATGATGAATTGATGATGGTTTTGATGTTTAAGATGGATTTTTTTTACTTGTCGATGAAATGAGACAAGTCTCGATGCCACTTTAAACTCATTAAAGTATGAGACACAATGAGTTGGGTGCTTTACACTCGCCAATGAGACGATGCAGTGTATGTTTGATTTGGATTTTTATGAAAGTTTTCTAATGTGGCATCGACTGACGATTAGTAAACCAATATGTGTGAATGTATGGTATGTGACGTACATTAACGCCCATTGGGTTCCTCTTCGAGAAGTTGCGACACATTTAAGATGTTATTAGTACTACAAACCAAGTATAGATTGAAATCATTACGATGTTCTTGATGTCATTACTAGATTCCAATCATCATGATGTTTTGCTTGGATTTTATGATTTGGGTGTCATCGCGATATTCGACTATAGTCAATCAAGATGATCATGATGCTAAGATGTTAATGACCCCAAGTCATCACGACGTATGGTACCAAATAATAGCAGTACTAATCAAGATGAAAAGCACGTGCAATTTTCTATGAAGTTTTCAATGTCTGATTTCACCTTTTTGTGATGTTGTTATTTGAATACGGCCTTGAGTATGATATACGCTACATTTATATTATGCTATAGGGTGATTTTGATTATGATTGTCTTTAACTCTTATTGAGTTCTTATGATAGATTATGATGATTTGATGTTTCTTTATGAAGTTATTATATGGTTCTGATTCCTTATCCACTTTACTTATAGATGTCCTTGAGAGAAACCATATATATGTTACTTATTGAATTCCCTTGAAATGGATAGTTGAATCACTGTTGTCCCCTTTCTTATGAATGATATGATGGATAATATGTCGTTCCGTTGGCAACAACGGAGTGCTTCTCACCCTTCCGCTTATTACTGAGAGCCTTACTACTGATAGGTTTAGCTTGCCTGACCAGTGTGCTTTTCACTCAGGTCAGACCGAGTTGCAGGTTAGTTTGGATTGCTTGACTTCTTGGATCAGCTTGATAGCTTTTGTTGGACTTATCATTTTGGCTTGGATGTCGTTTTTGAGTCGTCTACTTTTATGTCGTCTTATTGTATATTATTTTGTGGGATGGGTGTGTATGTGATTCAATAGTCCTTGCTACTTATGTATAATGTATTATTATGGAGATGTATAGTGATGTATGTATTTATATATATACTCTGATCTGGGTTTGTTGTTATGTGACTGATGTTTTCTATCTGCATGTATATTACATCATCTATGAAATGGTCCGAATCCACCATAGTGTGCGTTAGTTAAGGACTAAGCGTGTCTACCACTTATGAAGTAATGAAAAAAAATTCGAGACATGCTTAGCTCTTAACTAACGTATTACTATGATGGTCGTCCTTAACCAGCCCCATTCTCTGCATTAGTAGACATGATTACTTAGTAATTCTCTTTACTAATGTAGGTCTCGGGGTGGGGCGTCACAACTTGATATCAGAGCATTGTTTCAGAATATTATGTAATATATACAGAACAATATACGAGATACCATATATCAGATATAATACATCTATATACATCATCTCTTAATCATGATCGGTTTCACCGTGACCTTGCCTTGACCCTATCCTTGTTTTGATTTGTGTCCCTTTTAATTCCTTTGGGGTAGATAGAAAGTAATATGTCTAGAAATGTTAATTATATTCCGTAGTATTCCTTAACTTCTGCACTTGAATTGCTAATATATCTATTTACCTATGAATAATCCTATCTTATCTTATCTTTCAGCAATGTCGGGTAGAGGAAGAGGACGCTCTTCGACGGCGGACCGTCCAGTAGTTCTCGACCTGAAGGCGTATATATGTCTACCGACCAGATCCTTGAGATTATCCAGAGCACTCAGCCTCCCGCTCCAGCTCACTCTTCTCCTCCGCGTAAATCCACGTTTTCGCACATGTGTAGCGACTTCACACATCTTGGTAGCAAGATCTTTAAAGACACCGAGAAGGTTTTTGATGTTGAGGCATGGCTCGGTTCTTGTGAGCGTATCTTTAGTCGTATGGAGATCTCTAGTCATCATCGAGTCCTTGTAGCATCTAGTATGTTGCAAGAACGAGCTTTACATTGGGATGATCTTCTTATTGCTGAGATTGATGAGTCCACTCTATAGTGGTACTAGTTTCGTGAGAGATTCTAACTCAAGTTTATTCTAGAATCCGAGAAGGCTATTCTTGCACGACGTTTCCTTGATTTCAAACAAGGAAAGTCAACCGTTTTTGAACATGTTGCATCCTTTGAAGCCTTGTCTAAATATGGTCTCGAGCACATCTCTACTTCTTATGAGAAGAATCTTAAATTCGACTCCGGGCTTAAGAAATATCTGAAGAAGTCCCTCATGCTTCGCCTTGAGCTCACCTTTGAAAAGCTTTTGGATGCGGCCCTTCAGCTTGAAGCGGTCGAGAAGGAGAAAGATAGTGATGATGAGGATAATGTTCGGGAAACCCGAATAAGAAGAAATTTTTCCTCAAGCCGAAGTCGTTCCATCCCAGTAAGAAGAAGAAACAGAGGGGATCTTCTTCTCGGTCTCAGTCTACTCCTTCAACTAAGCCTTTTGCATGCTTCAATTATGGTGCACCTTACCATCCAGTGAGGGAGTGTCCCAAGCCTAAGCGTTGTCCTTATTGTAAGAAGGAGGAACATTTGGTTTCAGCTTGTCCCAAAAAGGGGAAGGGTTCTCGTCAGGGTCATCTTAGTGTGGCTACTACTTCTAGAGATGCTTCTGAGCCTCGAGGTACTTTTCCTTCCATTCTAGAAGGCTCTATTTTATTCCATAATCGTTATGTTCAAGTGCTTTTCGATACGGTTGCATCTCACTCATTCGTATCGAAGGAACTTGTTGATGCTTTGTAATTAGATGTTTCTTATATGCTTACTTCTTTACTGATTGCGAATCCTATTGGAAGATCGGCAACTCTTAGTTTGCTTTGTGATGATGTTGAGTTTTCGATTTGTGGCTTTTCTTTCCGTTCGAATCTGCATGTTATTCCTTTTCATGGATTTGATATGATATTGGGAATGGACTGGCTAGTTCGATACGAGGCCAGGATTTTATGTTTGAAGCGAGTCTTATATATTTGACATCCTGATTCTTCTGATCAGTTATCTTTTTCGCTTTGTGATTTCGATTGTGATTCCATGACTTCTTTATTTGCCCTTGATTCTCGAGACGATGATGATGTATCCCGTATTCCTATCGTTTGCGACTTTTCAGATTTATTCGAGCCCGTTTCTAGTTTACCTCCTAAGAGAGATATTGAATTCCGTATTGATCTTATTCCCGGCGCGCAGCCAGTTAGTCGTCCTCCCACGAGGATGTCTACACGAGAGAATGAGGAACTCAAAAAGCAACTTCTCGAGCTTGAAGCCAAGCATTTTATTCGTTCTAGTTCTTCATCGTGGGGAGTCGCAGTAGTATTCGTGAAGAAGTCCGATGGGACTCTTATGCTTTGCGTCGACTATCGCAATCTTAACGAGTTAACTATCAAGAATCGTCACCCTTTACCGAGGATCGACGACATGTTCGATCAGTTAAGTGGTGGTCTTTTCACAATTAGACCTTGCCACTGGTTTTCATCAGCTCCGAGTCGTGGAAGATAGTATTCCTCTCACCGCATTCCGCACTCACTATGGTTCTTATGAGTGGCTCGTCATGCCGTTCGGATTGACGAACGCACCTACCTACTTTGTCGATCTTATGAATCGAGTATTCCAGGAATATCTCGATAAGTTCGTGCTTGTTTTCATTGATGACATTGTAGTATATTCGAAGTCCGAAGAGGACCATGCTCGACATCTTAGAATTGTTTTGAGTACTCTCCAAAAGCATCAACTCAAAGCAAAACTTTCTAAGTGACACTTCTGGGAAAAGCATGTGAATTTCTTAGGCCATTTTGTATCTTCAGAAGGTATTTCCGTTGAACCTTCTAAGATCAAGGCTATTCAGAGTTGGAAGAGGTCTGAGAATGTTCACGAGATTCGTAGTTTTCTGGGTTTGGCTGGTTATTACCGCCGTTTCATCAAAGACTTTTCCAATATTGTGCTTCCATTGCCTAGGCATTCGATTCATTTGGTCCGATAAGTGTGAGGCTTCTTTTCAGAAATTGAAGGAGCTTCTCACTAATGTTCCCGTCCTTGTGGTTCCTGAAGGGAACCAAGATCTTACCGTTTGTACCGATGCCAGTCATAGTGGCCTCGGTGCTGTTCTGATGTAGAGAGATTGGGTAGTTGCCTATGCTTCTAGGCACTTACGTCCGAACGAGGTTCGGTACGCTACCCATGATTTAGAGCTTGCAGCCATTATCTTTGCTTCGAAGATTTGGTGTCATTATCTTTTGGGACAGCACTTCATTCTTTTTACCGACCATAAGTCTATGAAATATCTATTCTCTTAGAAGGAGCTTAATATGAGACAGCAACGTTGGCTTGAATTTCTCGCCTCATGTGATTTTGATATTCAGTATACCCCGGGGAAGGGTAATCGTATGGCAGATGCGCTTAGTCGCAAGCGTTCGGCTATTGTTTCTATGATGTTAGCTGAATGGGATGTCCTTGAAACTTTATCTTATTATGATATTTGTGATCGAGCTTCTTCTTTCGATTCACCTGTCTTATTATTCAGTATAGAAGCTCGACCTTCTCTTTTAGATCGTATTTCTGAGGCTCAGCGGCATGATTCGGAGACGTGGCACCTTATTCATCTTTGTGAATCTGAATCCCATGATGTTGAGATGAGAGATTTCAGTATTGATTCTCACAGTTGTCTTCGTATGAAGGACCATTTTGTTGTGCCTTCTGATTCAGCACTTAGGCGTGACATTCTTGATGATTGTCATCGCTCTAAGTATACCATTCACCCCTGCAGTAGTAAGATGTATGTCGATATGCGTCGCCTTTATTATTGGAAAGGCATGAAGCGTGATGTTGCAAGTTATGTGGGTAATTGCATAACTTGTCATCTTATGAAGGCCGAGCATCAGCGACCATCCGGTCTTCTTCAACCTTTAGAGGTTCCGTTGTGGAAATGGGATCAAATTTCGATGGATTTCATTGATGGCTTACCTCGTTCGAGGTCAGGCCATAGCAGTATTTGGGTTATTGTGGACCGTCTCACCAAGTCCGCACATTTTATTCCTATTAAGTCGAATAGGACGACATCTCTTTTATCGAAGCTATATATTAAGGAGATCATGCGATTACACGGTGTTCCTTCATCTATTTGTGTGCGATCGTGATCCTCTTTTCACGAGTCACTTCTGGCAGATTCTCTAGCAAGCTTTAAGCACAAAGCTTAATCTTAGCACGACTTATCACATAAAGTCTGATGGACAGACTGAACAGGTGAATCGAATCTTGGAAGATTTGCTTCGTGCTTGTATCTTGGATTTTGGTGGTAGTTGGGAGGATCATCTTCCTCTAGTTGAGTTTGCTTATAATAATAGCTACCAATCTTCTATCAGCATGGCTCCTTTTGAAGCCTTATATGGAAGGCTGTGTCGTTCTCCATCTTGTTGGTTTGAGTCGGGGGAAAAGCTTATTTTAGGCCCTGAATCTATTCGAGAATCATCTGAGAGGATTCATCTTATTCGTGAGAGAATGAAAGAAGCACAGAGTCGCGAGAAATCCTATGCGGACAACCGTAGGAGGCCTCTTGAATTCTCATCGGGTGACCTTGTTTTTATTCGAGCTTCTCCTCTGAAAGGAGTGGTACGCTTTAGCCAGACCAGAAAATTGGCACCATGCTATATTGGGCCATTTCCTATTACAGAACGTATCGATCCGGTTGCATATCATGTACCACTTCCCGATTAGTTTTCTAGAGTTCACGACGTATTCCGCGTTTCTCAGTTAAGGAAGTGTCTACGAGATTCAGATTCCGTGCTTGATACTCATGCTTTAAAGAAGTTGAAAGTCTCTCCTGATCTATCTTATGTGCAACATCCTCTGAGAGTTCTTGCTTCGGAGGCTAGACGTCTTCGGAACAAGAGTGCCCCGCTCGTGAAGATTCAGTGGTCTGATAATCCCAATGACCGCACTTGGAAAACCATAGAATTCATCGAGCGATCGTATCCTGATTTCTTGTCTTCTCACCTTGAAGGTAAGAATTTTTCATTTAGTCTATCAAAATTCCTTTGTTTGATGAAATAAATTGTGTTGAATACAGATTTCCTCTAGAAATTGCGAGGACGCAATTTTTATAAGAGTGGGGGTCTGTAATAACCCTGGTATTGTAGAATACTCATGATATTAAATTATAATGATAGTTATAATTTAATATGGTGAATAGAATGTAATGGAGAAATAAATTTGGTTTAAATTGTGTATTTCAAATAAACAATATGTATGGAGTTAAGTATTGGGTTTAAAATTCATTGTTGGGCATTTTGGTTAAATAAAATGCAAAATATAGGAATTTAGGTAAATTTGAGTTAATAAATTTACCAATTGATGTATTTCAACATTTAATTGTTGAAATAAATCCAAATTGATGGAAATAAAGTTTTAAAAACTTTATTTTGAGGTATTGGAGTGAAATTAGTCATTTACTGTATTTTAATTAAGTCAATGTGATAATATTGATAGTTATTGCCAATATTAGCCATTTATTAAATATAGGAGGAAAGATATAAAGAAAATAAGTATTTTATTAAAATAAAAGATGAAATATGGTTTAAAAATAATAGTTGATGATTAGAAAGTGTTAGAATGATTTATTGCAAATTTATTTGGCAAGAAAGAAATTTTTATTTAGTTTGTTATGTTAAAAATGGTGTTTTACACCAAAATTGTGTAACTTGTAGAATATTGTTAAATATGGGGTTTTATTGTTAAAAATAAATTTTCGTTGTTAAAATAAATTTTATTTTGTTGAGAAAACAATTCTTGTTTACATACACTTTAGTTTTATGTATAAATTTAACTTTGCTTCAAAATAAGAAAATATGAGTTTATATTGTTAAAAAGGTGAAATGTGTGCATTTACTTAGTAAATTTCACTAAGTATTGTTGTTGGGCTTAATGGGTATATGGTTTAGATCCTAAACTCATTCTAGAAGCCTCAGGAAAGAAGAAAAATAACATGTACGTTGTTTTTCCTCTTTACTCATTCCTTTCTTCTTCTTCAAAAACGAAGACAGTAAACCCATGACCACTTCTTGTTAAACTCAACCTTCTCCATTTTTTGCTAAAAATTCAAGTGTTAATCAATCAAATAGAGATTACAGAAGGTAATCTCTGTCAATACTACAAAAATTTCATCCAAATCTTAGAACTTGGCATGAATTGGTTGTAATTTGCTTTTGTTGCCTTGCATGTTTGTTTTCAAGTTTCTACAGGTTCATAGGGCTTCTACCTTCACCAAAGATCACAACTTTCTCCCAAATCACTGCCATATCTCGCTAAACCTATTTGGTAATCAAGGTAAAAGTTTTCTTACAGCAAGCTAAAGGCAAGTATCAAATTTTACTATCAATTCGTTGCTTGAAACGCCCAATTTATTGGATAGGTTTTCTCTTATGTTGGCTGAAATAATGCTATGTTCAAAAAATTATATTTTTCTCAATTTACAGCCAATTTCTCTCTATTTTTTTATATGTCGTAGTAGTTGACTGTAAAACATTTTTGGACATTTTCATTGAATTTTGATTTGTTTTGTTATAGAAAATTGTTGGTTGAAATCGGCCAAAAATTGATCTCTGTTTGTTGGCCGAAAATGCACTATGTTCAAAAAATCATATCTTCCTCAGTTTAAAGCCAATTGCTTCCAATTTTTGATATGTTGTAGTAGTTGAACTGCGAAACATTTCTGGAAATTTTCACTGAATTCTAATATGTTTTGATATAGAAAATTTTTGGTTGAAATCAGTCAAAAATTGATCGCTGTTTGTTGGCCGAAAATGCACCATGTTCAAAAAATATATCTTCTTCAATTTACAGCCAATTGCTCCCAATTTAGGATATGTTGTAGTAGTTGGACTGTAAAACATTTTTGGGTATTTTCACTGAATTTTGATTTGTTTTGATATAGAAAATTGTTGGTTGAAATCGGCCAAAAATTGATCCCTGTTTGTTGGCCGAAAATGCATCATGTTCAAAAAATCATATCTTCTTCAATTTACAGCAAATTTTTCCAGTTTTTGATATGTTGCAGTAGTTGGACTGTACAATATTTCTGCAAATTTTCATGGAATTTTTATTTTTTTGATATAGCAAATCGTTGGTTCAAAACAGCCAAAAATCTTGTTTTTTCGATACCCCAAATTACTGTCCAAAGTCAGTCAAAAACTCAGTTGCTTGGTATATTGTTCTTTTGCTCCTATTTGCGCTTTCGTTAACTGTTTCACTGCATATTTCGATGATTTTGAACATTGTATGAATAAGTTTGATGATGAATGTTTAAGTCCTTTTATCCCACAACGGATTGGCTTGATTTTGGAAATTTTTAGAATTTAAATTTTATTTAAGTTCAATTTCAATCTAAATATCGATAAATGTCGATATTTGAAGAATTCGATGGTTTTAATTGATTTTAGTTTCGAATAAGTTTCTGAAAATTCTTTATAAATTATGTTAATTAAATAAATGTTTTTAAAACATTTTAAAGAATTTTTAAGCAATTTTTTTTTAAAGTATTGTATAAATGGATAATCTATTTGATAAATGGATTTTTCCTTATATAACTTATTTAAAAATCTCTAAAATTGTTTAAAATACTCATTTTCTCTATAAAATTATTCTAAATATATTTTAGCCTATTTAGATGATTTTCGACATATAAGAATGAGAATTAAACGATTTGGCAAAAATACGTAGTACGAGACATGTGTTTTCGCCTAATCACTTAATATCGGACTTGTACTGTCGAATCTGCTTTGAAGTATTGGTTTATGAAATTCTTACTTGCCGAGGACATGAGGCGGGATTGTTATGATGAATTGATGATGCTTTTGGTGTTTAAGATGGATTTTTTTTACTTGTCGATGAAATGAGACAAGTCTCGATGCCACTTTAAACTCATCAAAGTATGAGACATAATGAGTTGGGTGCTTTACACACATCAATGAGACGAGGTGGTGTATGTTTGATTTGGATTTTTATGAATGTATTCTAATGTGGCATCAACTGACGATGAAAAAACCAATAGGAGCGAATGTATGGTATGGGACCG
Source organism: Allium cepa (assembly GCA_030765085.1). NCBI lineage: Eukaryota > Viridiplantae > Streptophyta > Magnoliopsida > Asparagales > Amaryllidaceae > Allium > Allium cepa. Next base: position 755,851,102 of record CM060937.1, on the reverse strand, counting down.
CCCATTGGTTTCCTATTCGAGAAGTAGTGACACATTTAAGATGTTATTAGTACTACAAACCGAGTATACGATTGGAATCATTACGATGTTCTTGATGTCATTAATAGATTCCAATCATCATGATGTTTTGCTCAGATTTATTATTTGGGTGTCATCGCGATATTCGACTATAGTCAATTAAGATGATCACGATGCTAAGATGTTAATGACCTCAAGTCATCACGACGTATGGTACCAAATAATAGTAGTACTAGTCAAGTTGAAAAGCACGTGCAATTTTCTATGAAGTTTTCTATGTTCGATTTCACTTTTTTGTGATGTTATTTGAATACGGCCTTGAGTATGATATAGGCTACATTTATATTATGCTACAGGGTAATTTCGATTATGATTGCCTTTAACTCTTGTTGAGTTCTTCAGATAGATTATGATGATTTGATGTTTCTTTATGAAGTTATTATATGGTTCTCATCTCTTATCCACTTTACTTATATATGTCCTTAAGAGAAACCATATGTATGTTACTTATTGAATTCCCTTGAAATAGATAGTTGAATCACTGATGTCCCATTTCTTATGAACGATATGATGAATAATATGTCATTCCATTGGCAACAACGGAGTGATTCTCACCCTTCTGCTTATTACTGAGAGCCTTACTACTGACATGTTTAGCTTGCCTGACCTGTGTGCTTTTCACTCGGGTTAGACCGAGCTGCGAGTTAGTTTGGATTGCTTCACTTCTTGGATCAGCTTGATAGCTTTTGTTGGACTTATCATTTTGGCTTGGATGTCGTTTTTGAGTCGTCTACTTTTATGTCGTCTTATTGTATATTATTTTGTAGGATGGGTGTTTATGTGATTTTTTAGTCCTTGCTACTTATGTATGATGTATTATTATGGAGATGTATGGTGATGTATGTATTTATATATATACTCCGATCTGGGTTTGATGTTCTGTGACTGATGTTTTCTATCTGCATGTATATTACATCATTTTTGAAATGGTCCGAATCCACCATAGTGTGCATTAGTTAAGGACTAAGCATGTCTACCACTTATGAAGTAATGGAAAAAAATTCGAGATAAAATTTGATATGCTTAGCTCTTAACTAACTTATTACTATGATGGTCGCCCTTGACCAGCCCTTTTCTCTGCATTAGTAGACAGGATTACTTAGTAATTCTCTTTATTAATGTAGGTCTCGGGATGGGGCGTCACATTAGGTATGATGTTCTTACATCAAGACCGGTTGATTTTAGATTAGCCGTGTCTCTTGCAAAACTATTTGGAAGTAACTACATTCAAAGCTAAAAGGGTAAATACCCTACCTCTAACCCCACTGTTTCCAAGCACAACAACCCTCCACAACATTCAAAACCAATTCCTTAGAAACCTCTAACCCATAACCTAAAGAAAGAACCACTGCTATAGAAAACTCGGTAAAAAGCAAAGGTCTCACTCCTAATCAAATCATTGAAATGAGAAGGCAGAACCTTTGTTATGGATGCAAAGAGAAGTAGTCAAGGGATCATAAGTGTAAGAACGCTCAGGTATACGTGTTTGAAGGCCTCATGCCATTATGTGATGAAGAGCCTCAGCATGATGAAACTGAAGAAGAAGTTGATGAATCAATAGAAAACACCCTATCAATCACCCTTCAAGCCATATGTGGTATGCCAGCCCTGTCCACCATCAAAGTTAAAGGTCTAATCCATGGCAAACCCGTATAAATATTAATCGATTCAGGGTTTACACATTGTTTTATACATGACCATTTAGCAAAGAAACTGAGATTGAAAGTTGATGAATCAATAATTTATGAAGTTGTGGTAGCAAATGGAGAAAAGTTAAAGGGGTCAGGAATATGTAATCATGTCACACTCAACTGCCAAGGTTGTAAGATGCCTGTAGAACTATTTCTGCTTCAACTTGAAGATTGTCAAGTAATCTTGGGTGCTCAATGGATGAAGAAACTAGGTGAAGTAACTTTAAATTTGGAGAAATTGCAAGTGAAGTTCACATACAACAACAAGGAATACATCTGGCTGGGGCTGCGGCAAGAAGAACTGAAAGTGATTAGCAATAAAATGATAATAAAGGAGTATGCACAAGCCCAGCTTACCATGATGCTTTGCACACTATCTTCCCAACCAAACATTGAGGACTCTGACATTCCCCTAGAAATTAAGATGCTCCTCCAACTTTATCCTGAAATAACCAAACCCAATCCTCCATTACCCCCAAAAAGATTATATGATCATAAAATCCCTTTACTCCCAAACTTCAAACTAGTCTGCCTCAAACATATAGACACTCTATCACATAAAAATGAGCTTAAAAAGATATTCCAAGAGTTTCTGAAAGCAAGAATTATTAGGTCAAGCATCCGCTCATACTCTTCTCCAGAGGTAATGGTAAGAAAGAAGGATGGAATTTGGAGGCTTTGCATTGACTACAAAGCTCTTAACACCCAAACTATAAAGGATAAATTCCCCATCCCTCTTATAGATGAACTCTTTGATGAATTACAAGGATCAAGGTATTTCTCCGAGCTTGATTTAAGGCCAGGATACCACCAAATCAGAATGTGTGAACCGAACATACCCAAAACTGCCTTCAAAACCCATGATGGTCATTATGAATTCATATTAATGCCATCTGGGTTAATGAATGCTCCATCTACCTTCCAATCACTGATGAATGACATTTTCAGACCATGTTTGAGAAAATTCGTATTAGTTTTTTTGATGACATATTGATTTACAGCCAGTCATGGAGTAAGCATCTGGAGCATTTAAATTTGACTTTTTAGGTCCTGAAGCTCAATGAGCTTATGATCAAATTATCTAAGTGTCTATTTTCTAAAGGCTCCATGCAGTACCTTGGGCATATTATTTCATATGAGGCATTGCCATTGACCCCATAAGATGAAGGGAGTACTTGAATGGCCACTACCTCAAATTTTTAAGGCTTTGAGAGGATTTTTAAGACTAACTAGGTACTATAGAAAGTTCATTCAAAGATATTGAGTGATTGCTAAACCTTTGACTGAGATAATACAATATTTTTCATGTTTAATTATTAATGCATATGCTTTGTATTCTAGAAATTTGCTTCTTTCCACATTATATACGCCGATGGAAAAAGATTAGAAAAAAATAATACAATATTTTGAATCATGTTTAATTTCAAAAATAAAAAATATTTAATAGTAAATATTAATATTATGTCGATTTTATATTTTTTTCATTAAAGAGCCACTAAGGAGTATGAGCAAGGGGCTAGGTGTTTTGTTGATGCTGCAAGGAGGAAGTTAAGAAATGTGGAGAAACTTTTATGCCCTTGTGTAGATTGTCGAAATCTTAGTCGACATCATGATGACATTATCATTGAACATTTGCTTATAAGAGGGATGGATCTTAAGTACAAGAGCAGTAGATAATACATATGACTTACTTAAAGCCATATGACTTACTTAAAGCCATTCGGTATGAAGATGAAGATTTTTGGAATACTACTTTTTTTCTGAAGATAAAGAAAAAGAGGATGTGAAAAAGCGGGAGGAGGATTTAGTTAAAAATTTGGAAGATGTAGAAACCCTCTCGTATCCTGATTGTATAGATCAAATTAAGCTATCTACCATAACTGCTTTGTACAATCTAAAATGTTAAAGTGGATTATCCGCTAATGATTTTGATAAGCTTTTGGCCTTGCTACAATTGTTGTTGCCAAAAAATAATGTACTTCCTAAGACTTTATATGATGTAAAGAAAATATTTAAAGTATTCGACATAGGATTCGAAAAGATTCATGCTTGTAAGAATGATTGTTGTCTTTTCAGAAATAAGTACCAAGATTTAGATGGTTGTCCAAAATGTAACTCTTCAAGATGGAAGATAAATGATGACTCAAAGTAGATTATGCAAGGAGTTCCAACTAAAGTGTTGAGATACTTTTCAATCATTCAAAGATTTAGGAGAATGTATAGATCTCAAAAAATGACGGAAGACCTAAGGTGGCATTTCAATAATAAAAGTAGTGATGAAAAAATGTATCACCCTGTAGATTCTGTAACATGAAATGTAGTGGAATGAGAGGTAGAAATCATTTTTGTCCGATCCACACAATTTCAAACTTGGTCTTGCTACAGATGGTGTCAATCCATTTGGTTCGATGAGCTCCAAGTAAAGTTTTTCGCCCGTCATGCTTGTGACATATAATCTCTCGCCTATGTTGTATATGAAGAAGGAAAATATTACGCTAACATTACTAATTCCTAGTCCAAAGCAACCCGGAAACGATATTAATGTATATTTGGCGCCATTAATGAAAACGTAAATCATTTGTGGAATAATGGAATTGATATTTATGATGCGTTTAGTAGAACCATTTTCAATTTAAGAGCAATTTTACTATGGAAAATAAATGATTTTCCGGCCTACGAAAATCTTGCAGGATGTTGTGTGAAAGGCGAGAAAGCTTGTCCATTATGTGGTGTCAAAACGCATCATCGATGGTTAAAACATAGTCGAAAGATTGTTTATATGAGACATAGAAGAGTTCTCGATCCTTCACATCCATGGGGGAAAATGAAAACTTGGTTTGATAGAGAAAGGCAACAAGCCTAGAATTTTAACTGGTAGAAACAATTCTATAATTTTGAAAGGCTTTCCAAATGCTTTTGGAAAAAATAAGAATAAAGAAACCAAAAAGTGGGAGATCAAGATGAAGTTAAATGTGAAGTTGAGTACGAAGATAACAAGTAAAAAGAGGAAGAGTAAACACAACAAAAAAGATGAAGATGATGAGCAAAATGAGTTGTTAAGGTGGAATAAAAGAACAATCTTCCTTGATTTACCATATTGGGAGGTTAGTATTTGAATTATACCTTTTTATCATTGGCTAAACAATAAAAAAATTATCTCATCGAACCATTATATTATTGATATTTGTAGGAACTTCCCTTGCGACATAATTTAGATGTAATGCATGTGGAGAAAAATGTTGCTGAAAGCCTATTAGGCACAATGTTGCATGATAATAAATCGAAAGATTGTACTAGTTCCAGAAAGGAATTGGAGGATTGGAGGATTCGACAAAGTCACTATGAGCAACCTCGTGGAAATAGAAAATATCTTCCACCGGCTCCGTAAACATTGTCTTTGTCTGAATAAATTATTTTGTTGATGATTATATGATTTTAAGGGTCCTGATGGTTATTTCTCAAATTTCAAAAGGTTTGTATCTTTAGAAGACTGCAATGTTAGCGGTTTGAAGTCTCATGATTATCATGTTCTAATGCAATAATTGCTATCCGTTAGAATTAGAGGATTATTGCCAAAGAAGGTCAGAACAACAATAATTCGTCTATGTTCTTTTTTCAATAAAATATGTCAACGTGTTCTTGAACAAGAGAAGTTACGGCAACTTGATGATGAGAATATTGGAATTTTGTGCGAGCTTGAACGATATTTTCCACCATCTTTTTTTGTTATAATGATACATTTGACAATTCATCTTCGAAGATAAGCGCAATTGTGTGGTCCGGTTCATTTTCGTTGGATGCACCTATTCGAAAGATACATGAAAACACATAAAGATTATGAGAGGAATTATGCATGACCTGAAGGGTGTATTGTAGAATCTTATCTTATAGAAAAGTCAATGAGATTTTTTACTGAATTTCTAAAAAAGAAAGTACAAATGGAGGAGATACAAGTTCGAAATGAATATTATGAGAACAAAGTGATAATTGAAGGACGTCCAATTTTGGAGCCGAAGACAATTGAATTGTCATCTAATGAAAGAGATATTGCTCATTTGGTCGTGTTAATGAATATGGCTGTGGTGGAACCATATTTAGATTAAGTGCATATTATATTTTGATTCTATTTTTGGTGAAATTGCATCATTAAATGTTACTTAACAATTTTTTTTGAAAACCAGTATGCATTTAGAATACAAAATTAGATAAGCGCAAGGAAAAAAATGCAACGTTGCTTTGGAAAAAAACATACAGATAATTTCTCCAATTGGATTAAAATGAAGGTTAGTTTAATTTTAATCTATCCTTTCATTGGCAAGAATTCATTTTTTCATAAATACTGAATTTTTCGCAGATACATATTCGCTCAAGGAATGACGAAATGTTAAAATGGGTTACCTTTGCTCCGTGTTATAGTCCATTGTCCAATAAAGGGTACGTAATTAACGGACAACGTTTTCACGCAAAAGACGACAAGAGGAAAACTCAAAATTACGGGGTGACTTATGATGGGACTGCCATGAGTAGGGCAAGTGCAAAAGATATTTCTCAAAGAGTTGATGTGGTCACTTATTATGAGATAGTGACAAACATAATCTTGTTCAACAATCATGTTTTTTAAATTCCCGTTTTTAAGTGTCATAGGGCAAATATAGGAAACGGGGTGAAGGTCGAAGATGGATTCACCCTTGTCAATTTACATCGAAATCAAGCTCCATTTGTTATAGATTTATATATTCTTGCATCTCAAGTGAAAAAAAAATATTCAAGAGAGAATGATCATTCTAACTGGTATGTTGTAATGAAGGCATGTGACGCCCCACCTCTATACCCACGTTAGACAAGAACATTACGGTGAATGCTGTCAACTAGCACCGAGAATAAGGCTGTTGAGGAGCGACCATCCGTGTAATTGCTTTGCGTCAGGATCGATATGTCAGATGGTATAACATGCATTTCTTTATCAAGAGGGAAATCCGACATACCGACACAAACTCAAAGCTACTACACAGTGGCTATAATATCTTCAGAAACAAATACAGAAATAAACATAACATAAATCAGTCACAGATAATTCATATCACAAAGGCGGAAATAGATATGAATATTACACATGAAAGTGTACATCAGAGTAGTGGTCAAACAAGATCCACAATATCAAAAAGAATAGATGCAAGTGCTAGACAAAAGAATAAGTATACATCATAGAGTCTGTATCTCAAATGTATATAACAAAAACTACTAAACTATAGTAGTTAGCCAAAAGATCGGATGAAAGTCCGATAAGGAGTCAAGCAGAAGCACCTGTAAAATCTCAGTCTGACCCGAGTATTATTTAAGAAGAAAATAATAAACGGATCAGTCTAGCTATAAATATCAGATGAAGTGATATATAATAAGAGATATGACATAAACATACAATAATCACAATGCCAAGCTGTGATAAATAAGTAATTGAAAATCAACAAGAGATTAATCAATATCACAATAATCTACTCAAGATAAAAAGGAATGTCATACTCCTAATTTCATTCACCAAGCCACAATAAATGACATATATATCAATGCCCATCGTAAAAGTTGGTGAAACATAAATTCCAGAATTCAACACACGAAATCCAGAAATCACAATCAAAGGGAACAACGACGTCGTACAGCGGGACATCCGATGAACCAAATCACAATAAAAGGGATGGCCAATCCCAAAAAAACTGGACATCGACGCACCTAGAAAGACACGCCCCATGTACAGTCGAACATCGACGCACCTAGAAAGATACGCCCCATGCTCTAGCATCGACGCACCTAGAAAGATACGCCCCATGCACAAATAAACATCGATGCACCTAGAAAGATACACCCCATGTAATGTCTAACATCGATGCACCTAGAAAGATACACCCCATGCAAAGTCGAACATCGACGCGCCTAGAAAGATACGCCCCATGCATAGACGAACATCGACGCACCTAGAAAGATACGCCCCATGTCCCGACTTATTGAGCCGATTGCTCCACGAAGTAAACAAAAGATATGTGTGAGTCGAAATCACACAAATGGTGTCTAGGCTAACCAAAAAGCATAAAGGTATGTGTGAGTCGAAATCACACAAATGGTGTCTAGCCTAACCAAAATCGTAGTGGGCTCGATATAAGGATATGACACGGCACGCGAGGCAATGCCAGGGTGGAGACACCATTTGCACTCCCGGACCGGTGGTGACGGCAAGCCAACAGCTTCCGCCCACCTCGAACAATACCTCCGAATCAAAGTGGCGCCACCGAATCGAATCACAACAGTAATAGAATAGTTTCCGATGGAGCATGCTCGATGAAAGGGTGCGACCCTTTGTGTAGCCCGGTATAGCTCCTGTTTTAGTCATATATGCCAACTCACGGGAGTTGGATCCACGTAATATACCTCGAGAACGTCGCCACCATCCTACTTCATTCTGTAATCTCCACCGCGTACACAGTTGTTAAAGTGGTTTTCGGTATTGTCCGGCTATAAGACAATATCCGATCCCGGTCTCTTTAACAACCAATCGTTATTATAACCCATGGATATTTATTTCAAATAATTTATACTTTCAAGACCAAAATATCATACTCATTTCAAAACAATATCACAATTGTATCATTTCCATTTCAAAAATAATTCAATATTATATCATTCAAAATAAAACCCAAATTTTCAAATCATTGAATATTTCTTTAAATTTATTAAACTTGAAATATTCCTTTAAATTATCGTAGCCTTATAGTTAAATAAACTTTCTTACTGTAATATATAATTTAAACCGAAATTCTTATGTTAAGTTAAAAGCACCTTATTAACTTACATTATTATTACAATAAAGAAACTTTATTATTTTAATCATTTAAAGTATGTCATTCACATAAATTAAAACTTGCTTATCAAATGTACGTTATCAACTTACATTTTATTATTACAGTAAGTAACATTTATCATTTTAATCAATTTAAAATACACCATTACATTGATTAAAATCTACGTGTCAAATGTACGTTTTAAATTTTATATTCCTATTACAATAATGCACATTTATTAATTAAATCAATATCACACTACTTAAAACTTTACATGTTTCTTTCTTAATTAAAACTTTACATGTTCTTGCATTAATTAAAACTTTCATGTTCTCTCATTAATTAGGACTTTACACGTTTCTTTCATTAATTAAAAACTTATACGTTTCTTTCATTAATTAAAACTTATACCTTTCTTTCATTAGTTAGGAATTTACATGTTCCTATCATTAATTAAAACACCATACGTTCTTTCATTAATTAAAACCTATATGTTTCTTTCATAAATTAAAACCTATACGTTTCTTTCATAAATTAAAACCTATACGTTTCTTTCATAAATTAAAACCTATACGTTTCAACCTATACGTTCCTTTCATTAATTAAAACTTAACATTTTAGATTTATATTACCATTTCACAAATTTAACTAAACTTCCAGTTTATTTAATTTATTTAACATCTTTAGTTAAAACTCAAATTTCACATTTTCAAGTCAAGTTATATTTTAAAATTTCATTTTCAATAGTCATTTATTCAACCACTTAAATTTATAGAAAATCAATAATTCTTTAATAAATCACTTAAATTCAAATATAAATCAATTTATCATATTTACCATTTTCCAAATAAAATTAAAGTCCATTTTATTCATGTAACTTAAATATCATTTTTAGTCAAAATTCCAAATTTCAAACATAAGTTATATTTCAAAATCCAGTTAATCCATTCATAAATTACATTTTTAACACATAGAAAAATCATAATTTATTTATTTTAAAACCTTTCAAAATCTATTTAAATCAAATTTCATAATTTTATATTTTTAAAATACTTAAAATATTCAAAGCACTTTATAGAATAACCACGGGTCTGTATATAGTTTTTTAACCTAGGTCAAGTGATACGGATATGTATCATTTCAATCCGTAGTTTAAAAGGTAAAAAATCCAGGTTCTATCATTTCAAACCCGCAATCCCAAGTTTAAATAAATAAATAAAATAACTCAGGCCTATCATTTCAGCCAATAATGATTTTTATCCTAACAGGGAACTTGTAGTGTGATCATATACAGAAATAATATAAACAATGTCAATATCACAATATACAGTCATGTATCAGATGTCAGGTGAAAATTAACAGTTTTAACATGGTAATAACATGGAAATAACACGGCATAGCATATCATATGATCATCATTAACTTGCATAAACATTTACATTACTAAACACTTGTCATCAATCCACTTTTCATAAGTATATATGTCAGAGTGAGAAAGACTCACCTTTTTCAAAGCTAGAGACCAAAACAACATACAAGCACGACTCCAAAGGCACGACAAGCACAATTCCACGACTTTTAATTTGAGTTGAAAGATAGCCAAGATATGATTTTGTATCACCAACCCAAAGCAAAACAATGAAAGGAGAACAAATGAAATAAAACAAGAGTGAAAAGAAGAAAGAAAGAAAAAAAAAAAGAAAAAAAATGAAAGGAAAAGCATGCGCCGGTTCATACCTTCAGGAGATGCTTACGCAAATTCAAAATGAATAATTTATGGTATGGAACTTTTGAACGTGAAATATATATTAACATTTGCTCACTAATTTATGTAGAGGGCAGGCAAGACAAAAATGCTTGAACGGTAGAGGCAATTAAGGCATTCAATTTTATCCAATAGGTGGAAACGTATGGGAGGCAAGAGGGAAAAAAATAATTCACACACGGAAATGATTTAAGGCAAGATTTGAGCAAGATTTTGGATTCTCAAAAGAGAATATACGGCTGAAAACTTTGCATTGTTAACGCAAGAAAAAAATCAAATAGATAACGAAAAGGCAAGAGCAACAATTAAATATATGCCCAAAGTAACGTACAAATTATTTTGTTTCTCTTATTAAATAAATTTGAAATACTAACGTTTCTATTAGGAAAAATAAACAATCACTTTAAACCAAAGTTTAATAGCTATTATACCATAATTAATAACATTTGATTTAGCTTCATCCTATTGATTGTTAAATATAAAGTTAAGAAACAGATGCAAACATATGTAAAAGAAATGTAAAGTTTATTTCCCGTTTCACACTAATTATTACTAACTTTTTTTTAAAAAAAAAAGTATACAACAAATCTGACCAAAACAAAAGTGAAACAAATGTTACACAATTGTATACAGTTCAAGATGAAAAATTTGCCTTTAGAATTATAAAATTTAGAATTTCTATTAAAGTTACACTTTTTATCCAAATCAAATTTTCAGACATTGTTTATTTTTATTTGGAAAAATGACCAGAAATCATTTCAAGAAAATTTCCAAAATCAGATTTTTAAGAAAACAAAAGCCAAAGTTTTTTAAATAAATGAAAAAATTAAAATTTAGGGAAAACAAGTAGAAAAGTAAGAAAAAGAAAGGGAAGCCATTACCAAATCTTTGAAGCCGTGAGAAACAAATGAAAATGATCTTTTTTTTTCACGTGAAAACCTAATGAGATGACGGATACATTAGGGTTTTACACGGCTAAGTTAATTAATTGAGGAGTTTAAGGAAATGAAGGGTTTGGGCAAATAAAAGGGCTTACGTTTCAAAGTGATTTACAATCTTCCATATTCTTTTCCTTTTAAAACTTTACATAAACAAAATTTCAGGAGAAAATACTTTACAAACCGAAATCAATTAGAAATATGAGGTAACAAATATTATAATTTGAAAAAAAATATAAAATAATGAAGAAAATGCCTTAAAAATACCAAACAGTGTTCTAAAATTGTGCATAAATCACTGTTAGTCTTGGAAAATTATACATTTCATTATAAAATTATTATGAAGTGGAAAGGAATGTTTTCATGTGAAAATGAGGTAAGAAATGCACAGCTACAATAAAGAAAGGAAAGGTCAAAGGAAATTAAATCTATTAATTGGAAAAGAAACGGAAGAAGAAACGTTAAAACGGTTTTACGTTTCTTTGCTTTCAAACCTTTTAAACTTCCTATATATATATTCATATACATCTAAATAACTGAAAATAATTAAAATCTCAGTTAAAATTCGAAAATATAACAGATAAACAAAATATTAATAATTAAATATTAATTAGATATGATTAAAATAAGAAAAATAGCACAGAAAATGAAAACTTGACTTAAGAATTAGAAATGACTTCAATACACTTTGGAAAAATTTACGTTAATTTAAATATATGTAAAATGAATAAAATAAAGTAAAACACAGCAAATAACAGTGAGTGCATAAAATAAATAAATAAATTTTAATTATATATAATAAAATTAAGAAAATGGCTTAAAATTGTAGACTAGGCTTTTAAAATTAGAAATAAATTCAAATGAACTTTAGAAAAATTATATTATCATTTTAAAAATACTTAAAAGTCAAAATATACATTATATAACATATTATCACATATTAAAATAAAATAAAACAAAGAAGAAGTAATTTATACAATTTAAAATAGTCATTGTTAAATAACCCTATATACGCACAATATTGTAAAGGGTATAACATTCACAATTCACATCCAAATTCAACGAAACGAAAAGTGGTGTTCTTATAATTTTATGTACTTTCATAATAAAAGAAATTTTTTAAACTTTTAAAATTTTAGGTTGAAAGTCACAGTTTGACTATTTTGACCAAAATCAGCATTTCAGGCAAATATTTCAACTTACACAAGTTTGGGATTATAACTCATAAAAATCAAGATTATATTTAAATAATAAATTTAATCATTTCAAATAAGTAAAAATAAAAGTTTTTTAAATCAAAATCTTACATTAAAAATAATTAAAATATACAATAAAATAATTACAAAATACAGGGTTGTTACACTCTCCCCCACTCAAAACTTTTCGTCCCCGAAAAGGAATGAGGTATGGGAAAGCACAGAAAAAGATAGAGTGAAATAAGGTTAGGACAAGATGACAAGGAGAATGAAATTATACATGATGGCTGTTGTTATAGGTAAGTTTTACAAGGTGGAGCTGATCTTTCCAAGATTCTCCAAAATTAAGAACACAAGCACGAAAAAGGTGGATTCAAAATGATTACCAAAGATCTATCAAAGAGTATAGAAAGATTCCTATACCAATCTATAGCAAGATAAGGAGAAGGAGGATAACAAAAAAAAAAATAGTTTGGAAAACAAAATAAGGAAATAGATTTGAAAGCATGGAAATTTCAACTTAAATAGAGAATAAATCTTTACACAAGTTAAATAAATCTTAACTATCTCAAATTTCATTATCTTATTATCCAATCATCATAAATTAACAAATTTCAAAACCATGGGTTTGAAAAATAATCATTTATTACACTCACAATGTATTTAATAAATTCAATTCTTCTTTTTTTCAGAAGTTAACAATGTAATTGGGTAATATACAATATAAAACTTTCCAATTCAATTATCTCAAGTTTAATCATTTATCCAAAAAAAAAAATTGATTTTCTTTTTATAATTGAAATTATTGTTAAAAATAAAATTTAAGAATTAAATTTCCGGTTTCTTCAAACCATTTAGAGATAAGTAATAATATATATATAATATGTCAAATCAAATTTCAATCATATATCTATATATATTATAAATTAAGTCATATTTTAGAAATTCAAATCAATTTAATTTCCTGAAACAAAGCTGTAGCAAGACTACAGAACAGTCCCTTATCTTCGAAACTCGAAAATGAACGTCGATGATGTCGCGATCATCACCGAAGTTATTTTCCAGCGACAAAGAGAAGAGCACTAATTTTAAACCTTTAAAATTGTTTGAAAACAAATTTCTATTCAAAATACTTTAAATAATATAACCTTTTAAAACTTTAAACCAAAGTTCGAAATAATCGGGATTTAAATCCTTAAATTCTTGTTTTAAATTCATTTCATTAAGTTCCATAAATTTACTTATATATCAAAATTTATTTCATTAACCAATTTTTTTTTTAAATATATTATGTCCGTTTGTTCTGTCAAAGTGTTTTGGAAATCTTATCGATAGCGCTGATCAGACGTATCGATCAGAAATCCAACTCAACATCAACAACTCAAACAACACAATATATAAAACATTTTAAAATTTAAATACTAGTTTACAAATACACTATACATGAATAGATTTTCAAAGAAGGATAGAGATTCAAAAAAAAAATTTGATTAACACAAATCAAAGGAGATTTGATTTAAAAATAAGTTGGAAACAAGGATGACATGATTAAATAACAGAATAGGAAGATGAATAAGCTTATATAAATCACGGGCAACCTTAACCGGGTCAACCGTGACTTAAAGAATAAGATCGATGTGGATTTTTTAGGGTAAATCTACATTCGATCTCAAGAGTTAGAGTTTGAAATAACAAAAGATATTAGCATCTAAACCAAGGATAGATAAGAATCTCTGGTGAATCGATGCTAACTGCAAAGGAGTTTTCCCCCTTTTCAATTAAATTTGAAATTGGCGTGATCGCCGACTCACTAGAAAGATCATTCGAAGCGGAGTTATGGAATACTCCAGAGTCAAAAGAAGATGAATAGTGAGGGATACGAATGGATTTTGGAACTGTAGGGAACGTTCCAAAATTCAAAGGAATTGAGTCAAAAAGGAAGAGATTCAAACTCGAATGAAAGTGATTCTGTAAATACATTCACTCCATATACTGAGTTTTTCCTAGAGCTACCAAAGCTCTAATACCAACTGTAACAACCAGGTATTTTCAACCATTTGCATCCATTATAAGTGCATAGGCAGACACTCATGCCGGAATTGAATTGCTCAAAATATCGTGTTGTAAATAAAAATTTTGGCAAACCTCAGAATATACAGTAAATAAAAATCACATATCACAGACACAGAGTATATAAAAATGCAGCGGAAGAAAAAGAGATAGTAGTTCATGAAGCTACTATATAAATATGCGATACATCAGAGTTAAATAAGATACAACAGAAGAGTAACAGGATACATCAGGTACAAATCAGATACATCACTGAACCACTGGATACTGAAACAAAATAGATGGCTGGATCTTCAAGGAAAGCTCCAACGCCGAAGGTGAATCTTGAATGCTAACTCAATCAATCTGACCCGAGCGTAAAGCAAAACACAAAACCCTCGAGTCGGGACATAAATACTTATAAACTGTAAATCAACTCAAGTGAACAGTAACAAAATGCATCAGTAACTTAAAGGATGCTTGGGACCGCCCATCCTCTAAGGATCCGTTAAACTATTTACTATGTAGTAATATACGCTATATACGGTAGTGTCTAAGCAGTAAAGTATAATCATATAGAAAATAGCGTTAAGGGGATGGTGAACCTTAACGCGGTCGGATCTTTAAAACCAAAATCGTAGTGGGCTCGATATAAGGATATGACACGGCACGCGAGGCAATGCCAGGGTGGAGACACCGTTTGCACTCCCGGACCGGTGGTGACGGCAAGCCAGCAGCTTCCGCCCACCTCGAACAATACCCCCGAATCAAAGTGGCGCCACCGAATCGAATCACAACAGTAATAGAATAGTTTCCGATGGAGCATGCTCGATGAAAGGGTGCGACCCTTTGTGTAGCCCGGTATAGCTCCTGTTTTAGTCATATATGCCAACTCACGGGAGTTGGGTCCACGTAATATACCTCGAGAACGTCGCCACCATCCTACTTCATTCTGGAATCTCCACCGCGTACACAGTTGTTAAAGTGGTTTTCGGTATTGTCCGGCTATAGACAATATCCGATCCCGGTCTCTTTAACAACCAATCGTTATTATAACCCATGGATATTTATTTCAAATAATTTATACTTTCAAGACCAAAATATCATACTCATTTCAAAACAATATCACAATTGTATCATTTCCATTTCAAAAATAATTCAATATTATATCATTCAAAATAAAACCCAAATTTTCAAATCATTGAATATTTCTTTAAATTTATTAAACTTGAAATATTCCTTTAAATTATCGTAGCCTTATAGTTAAATAAACTTTCTTACTGTAATATATAATTTAAACTGAAATTCTTATGTCAAGTTAAAAGCACCTTATTAACTTACATTATTATTACAAAAAAGAAACTTTATTATTTTAATCATTTAAAGTATGCCATTCACATAAATTAAAACTTGCTTATCAAATGTACGTTATCAACTTACATTTTATTATTACAGTAAGTAACATTTATCATTTTAATCAATTTAAAATACACCATTACATTGATTAAAATCTACGTGTCAAATGTACGTTTTAAATTTTATATTCCTATTACAATAATGAACATTTATTAATTAAATCAATACCACACTACTTAAAACTTTACATGTTTCTTTCTTAATTAAAACTTTACATGTTCTTGCATTAATTAAAACTTTCATGTTCTCTCATTAATTAAGACTTTACAGGTTTCTTTCATTAATTAAAAACTTATATGTTTCTTTCATTAATTAAAACTTATACCTTTCTTTCATTAATTAGGAATTTACATGTTCCTATCATTAATTAAAACACCATACGTTCTTTCATTAATTAAAACCTATACGTTTCTTACATAAATTAAAACCTATACGTTTCTTTCATAAATTAAAACCTATACGTTTCTTTCATAAATTAAAACCTATACGTTCCTTTCATTAATTAAAACTTAACATTTCAGATTTATATTACCATTTCACAAATTTAACTAAACTTCCAGTTTATTTAATTTATTTAACATCTTTAGTTAAAACTCAAATTTCACATTTTCAAGTCAAGTTATATTTTAAAATTTCATTTTCAACAGTCATTTATTCAACCACTTAAATTTATAGAAAATCAATAATTTTTTAATAAATCACTTAAATTCAAATATAAATCAATTTATCATATTTACCATTTTCCAAATAAAATTAAAGTCCATTTTATTCATGTAACTTAAATATCATTTTTAGTCAAAATTCCAAATTTCAAACATAAGTTATATTTCAAAATCCAGTTAATCCATTCATAAATTACATTTTTAACACATAGAAAAATCATAATTTATTTACTTTAAAACCTTTCAAAATCTATTTAAATCAAATTTCATAATTTTATTTTTTAAAATACTTAAAATATTCAAAGCACTTTGTAGAATAACCACGGGTCTGTATATAGTTTTCTAACCTAGGTCAAGTGATACGGATATGTATCATTTCAATCCGCAGTTTAAAAGGTAAAAAATCCGGGTTCTATCATTTCAAACCCGCAATCCCAAGTTTAAATAAATAAATAAAATAACTCAGGCCTATCATTTCAGCCAATAATGATTTTTATCCTAACAGGGAACTTGTAGTGTGATCATATATAGAAATAATATAAACAATGTCAATATCACAATATACAGTCATGTATCAGATGTCAGGTGAAAATTAACAGTTTTAACATGGTAATAACATGGAAATAACACGGCATAGCATATCATATGATCATCATTAACTTGCATAAACATTTACATTACTAAACACTTGTCATCAATCCACTTTTCATAAGTATATATGTCAGAGTGAGAAAGACTCACCTTTTTCAAAGCTAGAGACCAAAACAACATACAAGCACGACTCCAAAGGCACGACAAGCACAATTCCACGACTTTTAATTTGAGTTGAAAGATAGCCAAGATATTATTTTGTATCACCAACCCAAAGCAAAACAATGAAAGGAGAACAAATGAAATAAAACAAGAGTGAAAAGAAGAAAGAAAGAAAAAAAGAGAGAAAAAATGAAAGGAAAAGCATGCGCCGGTTCATACCTTCAGGAGATGCTTACACAAATTTTGATGGAAGCAAAATGAATAATTTATGATATGGAACTTTTGAACGTAAAATATATATTAACATTTGCTCACTAATTTATGTAGAGGGCAGGCAGGAGAAAAATGCTTGAACGGTAGAGGCAATTAAGGCATTCAATTTTATCCAATAGGTGGAAACGTATGGGAGGCAAGAGGGAAAAAAAATAATTCACACACGGAAATGATTTAAGGCAAGATTTGAGCAAGATTTTGGATTCTCAAAAGAGAATATACGGCTGAAAACTTTGCATTGTTAACGCAAGAAAAAAATCAAATAGATAACGAAAAGGCAAGAGCAACAATTAAATATATGCCCAAAGTAACGTACAAATTATTTTGTTTCTCTTATTAAATAAATTTGAAATACTAACGTTTCTATTAGGAAAAATAAACAATCACTTTAAACCAAAGTTTAATAGCTATTATACCATAATTAATAACATTTGATTTAGCTTCATCCTATTGATTGTTAAATATAAAGTTAAGAAACAGATGTAAACATATGTAAAAGAAATGTAAAGTTTATTTCCCGTTTCACAC
Organism: Allium cepa; assembly: GCA_030765085.1. Taxonomy (NCBI): domain Eukaryota; kingdom Viridiplantae; phylum Streptophyta; class Magnoliopsida; order Asparagales; family Amaryllidaceae; genus Allium; species Allium cepa. The sequence goes on along the minus strand of CM060937.1, from coordinate 755,832,923 downwards.
TAATTATTACTAACTTTTTTTAAAAAAAAAGTATACAACAAATCTGACCAAAACAAAAGTGAAACAAATGTTACACAATTGTATACAGTTCAAGATGAAAAATTTGCCTTTAGAATTATAAAATTTAGAATTTCTATTAAAGTTACACTTTTTATCCAAATCAAATTTTCAGACATTGTTTATTTTTATTTGGACAAATGACCAGAAATCATTTCAAGAAAATTTCCAAAATCAGATTTTTAAGAAAACAAAAGCCAAAGTTTTTTAAATAAATGAAAAAATTAAAATTTAGGGAAAACAAGTAGAAAAGTAAGAAAAAGAAAGGGAAGCCATTACCAAATCTTTGAAGCCGTGAGAAACAAATGAAAATGATCTTTTTTTTTCACGTGAAAACCTAATGAGATGACGGATACATTAGGGTTTTACACGGCTAAGGCAATTAATTGAGGAGTTTAAGGAAATGAAGGGTTTGGGCAAATAAAAGGGCTTACGTTTCAAAGTGATTTACAATCTTCCATATTCTTTTCCTTTTAAAACTTTACATAAACAAAATTTCAGGAGAAAATACTTTACAAACCGAAATCAATTAGAAATATGAGGTAACAAATATTATAATTTGAAAAAAATATAAAATAATGAAGAAAATGCCTTAAAAATACCAAACAGTGTTCTAAAATTGTGCATAAATCACTGTTAGTCTTGGAAAATTATACATTTCATTATAAAATTATTATGAAGTGGAAAGGAATGTTTTCATGTGAAAATGAGGTAAGAAATGCACAGCTACAATAAAGAAAGGAAAGGTCAAAGGAAATTAAATCTATTAATTGGAAAAGAAACGGAAGAAGAAACGTTAAAACGGTTTTACGTTTCTTTGCTTTCAAACCTTTTAAACTTCCTATATATATATTCATATACATCTAAATAACTGAAAATAATTAAAATCTCAGTTAAAATTCGAAAATATAACAGATAAACAAAATATTAATAATTAAATATTAATTAGATATGATTAAAATAAGAAAAATAGCACAGAAAATGAAAACTTGACTTAAGAATTAGAAATGACTTCAATACACTTTGGAAAAATTTACGTTAATTTAAATATATGTAAAATGAATAAAATAAAGTAAAACACAGCAAATAACAGTGAGTGCATAAAATAAATAAATAAATTTTAATTATATATAATAAAATTAAGAAAATGGCTTAAAATTGTAGACTAGGCTTTTAAAATTAGAAATAAATTCAAATGAACTTTAGAAAAATTATATTATCATTTTAAAAATACTTAAAAGTCAAAATATACATTATATAACATATTATCACATATTGAAATAAAATAAAACAAAGAAGAAGTAATTTATACAATTTAAAATAGTCATTGTTAAATAACCCTATATACGCACAATATTGTAAAGGGTATAACTTTCACAATTTACATCCAAATTCAACGAAACGAAAAGTGGTGTTCTTATAATTTTATGTACTTTCATAATAAAAGAAATTTTTTAAACTTTTAAAATTTTAGGTTGAAAGTCACAGTTTGACTATTTTGACCAAAATCAGCATTTCAGGCAAATATTTCAACTTACACAAGTTTGGGATTATAACTCATAAAAATCAAGAATATATTTAAATAATAAATTTAATCATTTCAAATAAGTAAAAATAAAAGTTTTTTAAATCAAAATCTTACATTAAAAATAATTAAAATATACAATAAAATAATTACAAAATACAGGGTTGTTACAAATATAAGCATAGATGTGAGATAAAAAATCTCACCTTTAAACCCAAAACAATGAATGAGAAGCTTGAAGACGAAGGAAGATAAACCACACTTCAATCTCAACACAAGAAGCTTGAATCTAAGCTTAAAAGAGAAACATTTCCTAAATTAGGTTTAGGAATTTTCTGAAATTGAAAGGAGAAATGTTTGAAGAAGAAGGAGGAGATGCTTACTAATGGGTTCTCTTTGAATTTGGAGCAAGAACTTGAGCTAGCAAGAGGAACTAGGGCTTGGAGTTTCTAATTTCCATTCTCTTCCACCATTGTTGCTTAAAGCTTAAAGTGTTAGGAACATGAAATGAAGTATTGAAGAGGAGAGGGTTGGAACTGAGTTAAGTGGGGTTAATGGGCTCAGCCCAAACCAAAGCCCAAAGCAAAAGGTAGCAAAATTCAACTTTCTCCAAACATATCGAAGCTTATACTTAAAAAGGTCGCAAACGGCATTTTGAACTCAATAGGGGTGGTCTCGAGTCCTAATTCGGCTGTTTGCAAAAAGTAGCTTTTCGGACTAAAATCCGACTAACGATAAAATATTTAAATAAAATATTTAAATATAAAATCGATAAATATGCGGGTTGTTACAGACTCCCCTCCTTAAAGAAATTGCGTCCTCGCAATACTTAAGAGGAAAATAAGAAGTAACAACCATGGAAGCATATCAACACCAAAGAAAATTCGAGATAGGAAGTTCACCATAAAGTGCACGAAAGAGTTAGCAAGAAATCTGGTGAAACTTCAATTTCCACAATATTACCGGGCTCAAGAATGAAAACCGGAATCCCTAAGGCATTTCCGTAGATAAAAGACGTGGGGAACGTCAAGAATAGCAGAAAATTGAGCCGGCGCAACGGCGTAGTACAAAAACGGTACGCCCGAGGAACTAGAAACTCAAATAATTTGGGACATCAGCGTAGTACAAAAATGGTACGTCCAATGAACCAAAGCAAAGACATTGATGTGGTACAAACGGTACATCCAATGAATCAAAAGCAAAGACATTGATGTAGTACAAACGGTATAATCCAATGAATCAAAAGCAAAGACATTGATGTAGTACAAACGGTACATCCAATGAATCATAAGGAAAGACACTGATGTAGTACAAACGTACATCCAATGAATCAAAAGCAAAGACATTGATGTAGTACAAACGGTACATCCAATGAATCAAAAGCAAAGACATTGATGTAGCACAAACGGTACATCCAATGAATCAAAAGCAAAGACATTGATGTAGTACAAACGGTACATCCAATGAATCAAAAGCAAAGACATTGATGTAGTACAAAGGGTACATCCAATGAATCAAAAGCAAAGACATTGATGTAGTACAAACGGTACATCCAATGAATCAAATGAGACGGAACATCGATGTAGTATAATAACAGTACATCCGATGATCCGAACACCATAAAAGAACACCGGACACTAATCCATAAAAGGAATGAGATAAAGCTCAATAAAATGAAGTGTACCAAAACGTCCGATGAACTTGATAAAAAGATGATTTCATTCAGACAACATCAAAGAATTAACCACTTGTTGCTTACGACAAAGCGCATTGGCAACACGATTTCCCTTCCAGGAATAAAAGAGTATCAAGATCATAAGATGCTAGGAACTCGAGTCGACATGAAGTTCCTTATGAGAAAATAAATATTCCAAAGATTTATGATCGAGATGGAGAACCAATTTCTCATCCAAATATCAGATGAAGTGATATATAATAAGAGATATGACATAAACATACAATAATCACAATGCCAAGCTGTGATAAATAAGTAATTGAAAATCAACAAGAGATTAATCAATATCACAATAATCTACTCAAGATAAAAAGGAATGTCATACTCCTAATTTCATTCACCAAGCCACAATAAATGACATATATATCAATGCCCATCGTAAAAGTTGGTGAAACATAAATTCCAGAATTCAACACACGAAATCCAGAAATCACAATCAAAGGGAATAACGACGTCGTACAGCGGGACATCCGATGAACCAAATCACAATAAAAGGGATGGCCAATCCCAAAAAAACTGGACATCGACGCACCAAGAAAGACACGCCCCATGTACAGTCGAACATCGACGCACCTAGAAAGATACGTCACATGCTCTAGCATCGACGCACCTAGAAACATATGCCACATGCACAAATAAACATCGATGCACCTAGAAAGATACACCCCATGTAATGTCTAACATCGATGCACCTAGAAAGATACACCCCATGCAAAGTCGAACATCGACGCACCTAGAAAGATACACCCCATGCATAGACGAACATCGACGCACCTAGAAAGATACGCCCCATGTCCCGACTTATTGAGCCGATTGCTCCACGAAGTAAACAAAAGATATGTGTGAGTCGAAATCACACAAATGGTGTCTAGGCTAACCAAAAAGCATAAAGGTATGTGTGAGTCGAAATCACACAAATGGTGTCTAGCCTAACCTTGCAAACAAAAAGACATCGCACAATTGCTAGTCTAAATCATCAAATGATCGTCATGATCAAAGAGAAGTGTCAATTACAGTAAGCTAGTAAATATATGAGTTTAGCTTCATGTCCCATAACCACTAGCTTAATTTAAATATTTACGAACAAATTGTAGATCTCCACTAGAAAATTGTCACAAGAGATTCAATCGAACAAGTCCAAGAATTAACCAACGAAGTAAACGCAAGCGTTTCATACCACTCGTTTTACTAAGTCGTTTAATTAGATTTCTCATACGAGTGAGGTAAAGGTTTATATATACTAATAGATTGGAAAACGGTTTTATAAACAAATTTGGTATTAAAATAGTATTGAAATCGTTTGAGGAAAGAGTTTTGATATTTACTACTAGTATAGAAAACCTTTATATTTTTAAGTGACAAATCATAGAAGTGATTGTAGAAACAATCAACTCATAAAGATTCACATTCAAAGACGTGAACAAAATCCAAAAAAAATCGATACCGAATCCATCAAAATGGATATTCCCATAAATCACGAAGAAAATGTCATCAAAGTCGATAATAAGTGATAATAACAAAAGGGAATCAACATGAATCGATTGAAGTTGGAATTCTCAAGCAAATAGGCAAAACTTGCAAATAGGAGCAGGTCGGTCGACCGGACTCCCTGAGTCGGTTGACCGAACCAAGGGTTGGAAGTGCCAGGGGCACCAGGTCGGTCGACCGGCCCAGGGGCTCGGTCGACCGAGGCCTGTAAACGGCACTTCCAAACAGAGGCAGGAAGTGCCTAGATAGCAGGTCGGTCGACCGGCCCAGGGGCTCGGTCGGCCGAACCTGTTGCCAGCACTCCCCTGCCCTATTTCAAAAGAGGTGCAAACTCGATCAAATTGCATTCGCTCGAGCAACGGCGCTAAGAGTTTATGCCTATCGACTACCCGGCCCTAAAAGCTCTTCGATGCACAATCAAAAACACATTCAAACATCAAAGTTAGGATTTTTAAAGATTTGAACACAAAACACTAAGAATTGGAATATTCACCAAATCAATCCAAACCAAAAGCAAATACACACGAATAAGTGTTAGGAATTCATACCTAACAATCGAAGATAAATATAAGCATAGATGTGAGATAAAAAATCTCACCTTTAAACCCAAAACAATGAATGAGAAGCTTGAAGACGAAGGAAGATCAACCACACTTCAATCTCAACACAAGAAGCTTGAATCTAAGCTTAAAAGAGAAACATTTCCTAAATTAGGTTTAGGAATTTTCTGAAATTGGAAGGAGAAATGTTTGGAGAAGAAGAAGGAGATGCTTACTAATGGGTTCTCTTTGAATTTGGAGCAAGAAATTGAGCTAGCAAGAGGAACTAGGGCTTGGAGTTTCTAATTCCCATTCTCTTCCACCATTGTTGCTTAAAGCTTAAAGTGTTAGGAATATGAAATGAAATATTGAAGAGGAGAGGGTTGGAACTGAGTTAAGTGGGGTTAATGGGCTCAGCCCAAACCAAAGCCCAAAGCAAAAAGTAGCAAAATTCAACTTTCTCCAAACATATCGAAGCTTATACTCAAAAAGGTCGCAAACGGCATTTTGAACTCAATGGGGGTGGTCTCGAGTCCTAATTCGGCTGCTTGCAAAAAGTAGCTTTTCGGACAAAAATCCGACTAACGATAAAATATTTAAATAAAGTATTTAAATATAAAATCGATAAATATGCGGGTTGTTACAGACTCCCCTCCTTAAAGAAATTGCGTCCTCGCAATACTTGAGAGGAAAATAAGAAGTAACAACCATGGAAGCATATCAACACAAAAGAAAATTTGAAATAGGAAGTTCACCATAAAGTGCACGAAAGAGTTAGCAAGAAATCTGGTGAAACTTCAATTTCCACAATATTACCGGGCTCAAGAATGAAAACCGGAATCCCTAAGGCATTTCCGTAGATAAAAGACGTGAGGAACGTCAAGAATAGCAGAAAATTGAGCCGGCGCAACGGCGTAGTACAAAAACGGTACGCCCGAGTAACTAGAAACTCAAATAATTTGGGACATCAGCGTAGTACAAAAACGGTACGCCCAATGAACCAAAGCAAAGACATTGATGTAGTACAAACGGTACATCCAATGAATCAAAAGCAAAGACATTGATGTAGTACAAACGGTACATCCAATGAATCAAAAGCAAAGACATTGATGTAGTACAAACGGTACATCCAATGAATCATAAGGAAAGACACTGATGTAGTACAAACGTACATCCAATGAATCAAAAGCAAAGACATTGATGTAGTACAAACGGTACATCCAATGAATCAAAAGCAAAGACATTGATGTAGTACAAACGGTACATCCAATGAATCAAAAGCAAAGACATTGATGTAGTACAAACGGTACATCCAATGAATCAAAAGGAAAGACATTGATGTACTACAAACGGTACATCCAATGAATCAAATGAGACGGAACATCGATGTAGTATAATAACAGTACATCCGATGATCCGAACACCATAAAAGAATACCGGACACTAATCCATAAAAGGAATGAGATAAAGCTCAATAAAATGAAGTGTACCAAAACGTCCGATGAACTTGATAAAAAGATGATTCCATTCAGACAACATCAAAGAATCAACCACTTGTTGCTTACGACAAAGCGCATTGGCAACACGATTTCCCTTCCAGGAATAAAAGAGTATCAAGATCATAAGATGCTAGGAACTCGAGTCGACATGAAGTTCCTTATGAGAAAATAAATATTCCAAAGATTTATGATCGAGATGGAGAACCAATTTCTCATCCAAATATGATGATGCCAAATTCCAAAAGCAAAAACAATAGCCGCGAGCACTAGATCATGAGTGGCATACCTAGTCTCGATAAGCTATAATGATTTAGAAGCACAAGTGATAGCACGTTCTCCTTTGCAAGAGAACGGCATACAGACCAATACGACTAGTATCGGTACAAATAGCAAAGTCTTGGTTCCCCTTCAGGAATCACAAGAATAAGAGTATCGAAAAGAAAGAATTTCTTTTAAATAATCTTCTTTCCTGAAAAGTTAAAACTTTCAAATTACATTTATCATTATGTAATAATCTTTCCAGAAAAATTTACTATTTTCAAGTTAATATACTGTGTCTGATTGTCTCGTCAAAGCGTTTAGGAAATTCCTATCGATAACGTTGATCAAGCGCATCGACCAAAATTCTTAAAACACTAAATGGGCAATACAATCACAAAATCGTATTCTATAGGATAAGTAAGTTTCTCAAAAACTTCTAAGAATATTCTTTGTTCGTTTTAAGAACAAAAATCCGGTTATACTTCTAAACAAATCTTATGAAAAAGATTTTGCAAAATTTTAAATTGCTATCTTCATCCAAAAATTCAATAAATAAAAGAATGGTCTCATCAAAATATTCATAGAATATTTGATATATAAAATGGATGAAATAAGCTGGACAAATTGAATGACAAAATAAGTCATTCATTAGAATCATAACGAGTGCGGAGTGCGTAAGTGGAATGCTAACTCACGCGACTCGTAGCCAAATGAAAATCGGTGGCAAGGTCGAACTAAAGACCTTAACACCACACAAAATATTTCTTAGGTGATAATTCTAAGACAAACTCAAAAATACCGGAAAAGTTTCACAAATTATTTAGATAAGAGAAACTACACTTTCCTTATAAGTGGGCTTAAGGAATAAAATGATGCCATCAAGTTGGAATCAAAATCATAAAGGAAAAATAGAAATCTGCTTAACAGATAGAAAATGTCGAAGATGAATAGTTCACACGGAAAATAGGATATGGGCTTCACAACGATTAAGCCAATCCTTACAAAAATCAATTCCGAAGCCTAAGTAAAAATATCGGCTCGGAAAGATAAATCACATAAAATAATTTCGACATCAAATAAAAGCGAATTGAGTGTTGCAGATCTACCATCCGGATTCGCAATCCTTAAAGAAGTCATCAAGCCCAAAATATTCAAAGAAAAAGAATCGACAGGTTCTTTTGATATAAAATAGTGAGATGAAACCCATATCAAAAGGAACTCAAATAGAAAGTTCACGAATTAAAACAATGCCATCAAGGATTGAATGAAAAATACCTTGACCAAGAGAAGAGTTGTTAGGGGCTTGCACAATATTTAGCTTTCTCATGTCCTTGTTCAAAAGTTTGAGACACGCAGATAAAAGATGACTCGATTTCTTGCAATAGCGACAAGAATGGGGTTTTGGACACATATTCGCATAGTGTTCCATATAATTACAATTGTAGTATCCTCCACGATTAGGGATTGGAGTCTTTGCTACAAAAGTAGTTTGCTTCACTCTCTTATTGGGATTAAGGCTCTTGAACTTAATATGCCTCTTCTTGGAAGTCCCAATATCACAAACACTTCCTTTACCAACCTCTCCATGAAGAAGAGTAACATCCACAAGCTGATTGAAAGAAACTTCAAGTTTCAAAGGTAGAACCATTTCGGGGTTCTTACTCAAAGCATAGATAAACTCTTGATTCTTTACAAAATCCAAAAGTTGTTGAGCAGACATAAATACTCCATCCTGGGGAGTAGAACTAGATTGATCGGCGTTGGAACGGCGAGGTCTAACCATTTCTCTTCTTTAAAAAAGAAAGAAAGAAGAGGAAAAAGTTATTCTCAAAATAAATTTCAATCAAACTTGATTGATAAAACAAGGAATCATAAGGAAAATAGGATGAATCGGTACGAAGACTCGAATTAAATCCTAAAGCACGACTCCTAAGATGGACTTAGGACGATGATCCTTGTTATAATTTACCATATTGTTCCGAAGTTTGGCTCTGATACCAAGCTGTGACGCCCCACCTCTATACCCACGCTAGACAAGAACATTACGGTGAATGTTGTCAACTAGCACGGAGAATAAGGCTGTTGAGGAGCGACCATCCGTGTAATTGCTTTGCGCGAGCATCGATATGTCAGATAGTATAACATGCATTTCTTTATCAAGAGGGAAATCCGACATACCGACACAAACTCAAAGCTACTACACAGTGGCTATAATATCTTCAGAAACAAATACAGAAATAAACATAACATAAATCAGTCACAGATAATTCATATCACAAAGGCGGAAATAGATATGAATATTACACATGAAAGTGTACATCAGAGTAGTGGTCAAACAAGATCCACAATATCAAAAAAAATAGATGCAGGTGCTAGACAAAAGAATAAGTATACATCATAGAGTCTGTATCTCAAATGTATACAACAAAAACTACTAAACTAGAGTAGTTAGCCAAAAGATCAGATGAAAGTCCGATAAGGAGTCAAGCAGAAGCACCTGTAAAATCTCAGTCTGACCCGAGTATTATTTAAGAAGAAAATAATAAACGGATCAGTCTAGCTATAAATATCAGATGAAGTGATATATAATAAGAGATATGACATAAACATACAATAATCACAATGCCAAGCTGTGATAAATAAGTAATTGAAAATCAACAAGAGATTAATCAATATCACAATAATCTACTCAAGATAAAAAGGAATGTCATACTCCTAATTCCATTCACCAAGCCACAATAAATGACATATATATCAATGCCCATCGTAAAAGTTGGTGAAACATAAATTCCAGAATTCAACACACGAAATCCAGAAATCACAATCAAAGGGAACAACGACGTCGTACGGCGGGACATCCGATGAACCAAATCACAATAAAAGGGATGGCCAATCCCAAAAAAACTGGACATCGATGCACCTAGAAAGACACGCCCCATGTACAGTCGAACATCGACGCACCTAGAAAGATACGCCCCATGCTCTAGCATCGACGCACCTAGAAAGATACACCCCATGCACAAATAAACATCGATGCACCTAGAAAGATATACCCCATGTAATGTCTAACATCGATGCACCTAGAAAGATACACCCCATGCAAAGTCGAACATCGACGCTCCTAGAAAGATACGCCCCATGCATAGACGAACATCGACGCACCTAGAAAGATACGCCCCATGTCCCGACTTATTGAGCCGATTGCTCCACGAAGTAAACAAAAGATATGTGTGAGTCGAAATCACACAAATGGTGTCTAGGCTAACCAAAAAGCATAAAGGTATGTGTGAGTCGAAATCACACAAATGGTGTCTAGCCTAACCTTGCAAACAAAAAGACATCGCACAATTTCTAGTCTAAATCATCAAATGATCGTCATGATCAAAGAGAAGTGTCAATTACAGTAAGCTAGTAAATATATGAGCTTAGCTTCATGTCCCATAACCACTAGCTGAACTTAAATATTTACGAACAAATTGTAGATCTCCACCAGAAAATTGTCACAAGAGATTCAATCGAACAAGTCCAAGAATTAACCAACGAAGTAAACGCAAGCATTTCATACCACTCGTTTTACTAAGTCGTTTAATTAGATTTCTCATACGAGTGAGGTAATGGTTTATATATACTAATAGATTGGAAAACGGTTTTATAAAAGAATTTGGTATTAAAATAGTATTGAAATCGTTTGAGGAAAGAGTTTTGATATTTACTACTAGTATAGAAAACCTTTATATTTTTAAGTGACAAATCATAGAAGTGATCGTAGAAACAATCAACTCATAAAGATTCACATTCAAAGACGTGAACAAAATCCAAAGAAATCGATACCGAATCCATCAAAATGGATATTCCCATAAATCACGAAGAAAATGTCATCAAAGTCGATAATAAGTGATAATAACAAAAGGGAATCAACACGAATCGATTGAAGTTGGAATTCTCAAGCAAATAGGCAAAACTTGCAAATAGGAGCAGGTCGGTCGACCGGACTCCCTGAGCCGGTTGACTGAACCAAGGGTTGAAAGTGCCAGGGGCACCAGGTGGGTCGACCGGCCCAGGGGCTCGGTCGGCCGAGGCCTGTAAACGACACTTCCAAACAGAGGCAGGAAGTGCCTGGATAGTAGGTCGGTCGACCGGCCCAGGGGCTCGGTCGGTCGAACCTGTTGCCAACACTCCCCTGCCCTATTTCAAAAGAGGTGCAAACTCGATCAAATTGCATTCGCTCGAGCAACGGCGCTAAGGGTTTATGCCTATCGACTACCCGGCCCTAAAAGCTCTTTGATGCACAATCAAAAACACATTCAAAAATCAAAGTTAGGATTTTTAAAGATTTGAACCCAAAACACTAAGAATTGGAATATTCACCAAATCAATCCAAACCAAAAGCAAATACACACGAATAAGTGTTAGAAATTCATACCTAACAATCGAAGATAAATATAAGCATAGATGTGAGATAAAAAAATCTCAACTTTAAACCCAAAACAATGAATGAGAAGCTTGAAGACGAAGGAAGATCAACCACACTTCAATCTCAACACAAGAAGCTTGAATCTAAGCTTAAAAGAGAAACATTTCCTAAGTTAGGTTTAGGAATTTTCTGAAATTGGAAGGAGAAATGTTTGGAGAAGAAGAAGGAGATGCTTACTAATGGGTTCTCTTTGAATTTGGAGCAAGAACTTGAGCTTGCAAGAGGAACTAGGGCTTGGAGTTTCTAATTCCCATTCTCTTCCACCATTGTTGCTTAAAGCTTAAAGTGTTAGGAATTTGAAATGAAGTGAATGAAGAGGAGAGGGTTGGAACTGAGTTAAGTGGGGTTAATGGGCTCAGCCCAAACCAAAGCCCAAAGCAAAAAGTAGCAAAATTCAACTTTCTCCAAACATATCGAAGCTTATACTCATAAAGGTCACAAACGGCATTTTGAACTCAATGGGGGTGGTCTCGAGTTCTAATTCGGCTGTTTGCAAAAAGTAGCTTTTCGGACTAAAATCCGACTAACGATAAAATATTTAAATAAAATATTTAAATATAAAATCGATAAATATGAGGGTTGTTACAGACTCCCCTCCTAAAAGAAATTGCGTCCTCGCAATACTTAAGAGGAAAATAAGAAGTAACAACCATGGAAGCATATCAACACCAAAGAAAATTTGAAATAGGAAGTTCACCATAAAGTGCACGAAAGAGTTAGCAAGAAATCTGGTGAAACTTCAATTTCCACAATATTACCGGGCTCAAGAATGAAAACCGGAATCCCTAAGGCATTTCCGTAGATAAAAGACGTGGGGAACGTCAAGAATGGCAGAAAATTGAGCCGGCGCAACGGCGTAGTACAAAAACGGTACGCCCGAGTAACTAGAAACTCAAATAATTTGGGACATCAGCGTAGTACAAAAACGGTACGCCCAATGAACCAAAGCAAAGACATTGATGTAGTACAAACGGTACATCCAATGAATCAAAAGCAAATACATTGATGTAGTACAAATTACATCCAATGAATCATAAGGAAAGACACTGATGTAGTACAAACGTACATCCAATGAATCAAAAGCAAAGACATTGATGTAGTACAAACGGTACATCCAATGAATCGAAAGCAAAGATATTGATGTAGTACAAACGGTACATCCAATGAATCAAAAGCAAAGACATTGATGTAGTACAAACGGTACATCCAATGAATCAAAAGGAAAGACATTGATGTAGTACAAACGGTACATCCAATGAATCAAATGAGACGGAACATCGATGTAGTATAATAACAGTACATCCGATGATCCGAACACCATAAAAGAACACCGGACACTAATCCATAAAAGGAATGAGATAAAGCTCAATAAAATGAAGTGTACCAAAACGTCCGATGAACTTGATAAAAAGATGATTCCATTCAGACAACATCAAAGAATCAACCACTTGTTGCTTACGACAAAGCGCATTGGCAACACGATTTCCCTTCCAGGAATAAAAGAGTATCAAGATCATAAGATGCTAGGAACTCGAGTCGACATGAAGTTCCTTATGAGAAAATAAATATTCCAAAGATTTATGATCGAGATGGAGAACCAATTTCTCATCCAAATATGATGATGCCAAATTCCAAAAGCAAAAACAATAGCCACGAGCACTAGATCATGAGTGGCATACCTAGTCTCGATAAGCTATAATGATTTAGAAGCATAAGTGATAGCACGTTCTCCTTTGCAAGAGAACGGCATACAAACCAATACGACTAGTATCGGTACAAATAGCAAAGTCTTGGTTCCCCTTCAGGAATCACAAGAATAAGAGTATCGAAAAGAAAGAATTTCTTTTAAATAATCTTCTTTCCTGAAAAGTTAAAACTTTCAAATTACATTTATCATTATGTAATAATCTTTCTAGAAAAATTTGCTATTTTCAAGTTAATATACTGTGTCTGATTGTCTCATCAAAGCGTTTAGGAAATTCCTATCGATAACGTTGATCAAGCGCATCGACCAAAATTCTTAAAACACTAAATGGGCAATACAATCACAAAATCGTATTCTATAGGATAAGTAAGTTTCTCAAAAACTTCTAAGAATATTCTTTGTTCGTTTTAAGAACAAAAATCCGGTTATACTTCTAAATAAATCTTATGAAAAAGATTTTGCAAAATTTTAAATTGCTATCTTCATCCAAAAATTCAATAAATAAAAGAATGGTCTCATCAAAATATTCATAGAATATTTGATATATAAAATGGATGAAATAAGCTGGACAAATTGAATGACAAAATAAGTCATTCATTAGAATCATAACGAGTGCGGAGTGCGTAAGTGGAATGCTAACTCACGCGACTCATAGCCAAATGAAAATCGGTGGCAAGGTCGAACTAAAGACCTTAACACCACACAAAATATTTCTTAGGTGATAATTTTAAGACAAACTCAAAAATACCGGAAAAATTTCACAAATTATTTAGATAAGAGAAACTACACTTTCCTTATAAGTGGGCTTAAGGAATAAAATGATGCCATCAAGTTGGAATCAAAATCATAAAGGAAAAATAGAAATCTGCTTAACAGATAGAAAATATCGAAGATGAATAGTTAACACGGAAAATAGGATATGGGCTTCACAACGATTAAGCCAATCCTTACAAAAATCAATTCCGAAGCCTAAGTAAAAATATCGGCTCGGAAAGATAAATCACATAAAATAATTTCGACATCAAATAAAAGCGAATTGAGTGTTGCAGATCTACCATCCGGATTCGCAATCCTCAAAGAAGTCATCAAGCCCAAAATATTCAAAGAAAAAGAATCGACAAGTTCTTTTGATATAAAATAGTGAGATGAAACCCATATCAAAAGGAACTCAAATAGAAAGTTCACGAATTAAAACAATGCCATCAAGGATTGAATGAAAAATACCTTGACCAAGAGAAGAGTTGCTAGGGGCTTGCACAATATTTAGCTTTCTCATGTCCTTGTTCAAAAGTTTGGGACACGCAGATAAAAGATGACCCGGTTTCTTGCAATAGCGACAAGAATGGGGTTTTGGACACATATTCGCATAGTGTTCCATAGAATTACAATTGTAGCATCCTCCACGTTTAGGGATTGAAGTCTTTGCTACAAAAGTAGTTTGCTTCACTCTCTTATTGGGATTAAGGCTCTTGAACTTAATATGCCTCTTCTTGGAAGTCCCAATATCACAAACACTTCCTTTACCAACCTCTCCATGAAGAAGAGTAACATCCACAAGCTGATTGAAAGAAACTTCAAGTTTCAAAGGTAGAACCATTTCGGGGTTCTTACTCAAAGCATAGATAAACTCTTGATTCTTTACAAGATCCAAAAGTTGTTGAGCAGACATAAATACTCCATCCTGGGGAGTAGAACTAGATTGACCGGCGCTGGAACGGCCAGGTCTAACCATTTCTCTTCTTTAAAAAAGAAAGAAAGAAGAGGAAAAAGTTATTCTCAAAATAAATTTCAATCAAACTTCATTGATAAAATAAGGAATCATAAGGAAAATAGGATGAATCGGTACGAAGACTCGAATTAAATCCTAAAGCACGACTCCTAAGATGGACTTAGGACGATCATCCTTGTTATAATATTCCATATTGTTCCGAAGATTGGCTCTGATACCAAGCTGTGACGCCCCATCTCTATACCCACGCTAGACAAGAACATTACGGTGAATGCTGTCAACTAGCACGGAGAATAAGGCTGTTGAGAAGCGACCATTCGTGTAATTGCTTTGCGCGAGCATCGATATGTCAGATAGTATAACATGCATTTCTTTATCAAGAGGGAAATCCGACATACCGACACAAACTCAAAGCTACTACACAGTGGCTATAATATCTTCAGAAACAAATACAGAAATAAACATAACATAAATCAGTCACAGATAATTCATATCACAAAGGCGGAAATAGATATATGAATATTACACATGAAAGTGTACATCAGAGTAGTGGTCAAACAAGATCCACAATATCAAAAAGAATAGATGCAGGTGCTAGACAAAAGAATAAGTATACATCATAGAGTCTGTATCTCAAATGTATACAACAAAAACTACTAAACTAGAGTAGTTAGCCAAAAGATCAGATGAAAGTCCGATAAGGAGTCAAGCAGAAGCACCTGTAAAATCTCAATCTGACCCGAGTATTATTTAAGAAGAAAATAATAAACAGATAAGTCTAGCTATAAATATCAGATGAAGTGATATATAATAAGAGATATGACATAAACATACAATAATCACAATGCCAAGCTGTGATAAATAAGTAATTGAAAATCAACAAGAGATTAATCAATATCACAATAATCTACTCAAGATAAAAAGGAATGTCATACTCCTAATTCCATTCACCAAGCCACAATAAATGACACATATATCAATGCCCATCGTAAAATTTGGTGAAACATAAATTCCAGAATTCAACACACGAAATCCAGAAATCACAATCAAAGGGAACAACGACGTCGTACGGCGGGACATCCGATGAACCAAATCACAATAAAAGGGATGGCCAATCCCAAAAAAACTGGACATCGACGCACCTAGAAAGACACGCCCCATGTACAGTCGAACATCGACGCACCTAGAAAGATACGCCCCATGCTCTAGCATCGACGCACCTAGAAAGATACACCCCATGCACAAATAAACATTGATGCACCTAGAAAGATACACCCCATGTAATGTCTAACATCGATGCACCTAGAAAGATACACCCCATGCAAAGTCGAACATCGACGCACCTAGAAAGATACGCCCCATGCATAGACGAACATCGACGCACCTAGAAAGATATGCCCCATGTCCCGACTTATTGAGCCGATTGCTCCACGAAGTAAACAAAAGATATGTGTGAGTCGAAATCACACAAATGGTGTCTAGGCTAACCAAAAAGCATAAAGGTATGTGTTAGTCGAAATCACACAAATGGTGTCTAGCCTAACCTTGCAAACAAAAAGACATCGCACAATTGCTAGTCTAAATCATCAAATGATCGTCATGATCAAAGAGAAGTGTCAATTACAGTAAGCTAGTAAATATATGAGCTTAACTTCATATCCCATAACCACTAGCTTAACTTAAATATTTACGAACAAATTGTAAATCTCCACTAGAAAATTGTCACAAGAGATTCAATCGAACAAGTCCAAGAATTAACCAACGAAGTAAACGCAAGCGTTTCATACCACTCGTTTTACTAAGTCGTTTAATTAGATTTCTCATACGAGTGAGGTAAAGGTTTATATATACTAATAGATTGGAAAACGGCTTTATAAACGAATTTGGTATTAAAATAGTATTGAAATCGTTTGAGTAAAGAGTTTTGATATTTACTACTAGTATAGAAAACCTTTATATTTTTAAGTGACAAATCATAGAAGTGATCGTAGAAACAATCAACTCATAAAGATTCACATTCAAAGACGTGAACAAAATCCAAAGAAATCGATACCGAATCCATCAAAATGGATATTCCCATAAATCACGAAGAAAATGTCATCAAGTCGATAATAAGTGATAATAACAAAAGGGAATCAACACGAATCGATTGAAGTTGGAATTCTCAAGCAAATAGGCAAAACTTGCATAGGAGCAGGTCGGTCGACCGGACTCCCTGAGTCGGTTGACCGAACCAAGGGTTGGAAGTGCCAAGGGCACCAGGTCGGTCGACCGGCCCAGGGGCTCGGTCGGCCGAGGCCTGTAAACGACACTTCCAAACAGAGGCAGGAAGTGCCTGGATAGCACGTCGGTCGACCGGCCCAGGGGCTCGGTCGGTCGAACCTGTTGCCAGCACTCCCCTGCCCTATTTCAAAAGAGGTGCAAACTCGATCAAATTGCATTTGCTCGACCAAAACACTAAGAATTGGAATATTCACCAAATCAATCCAAACCAAAAGCAAATACACATGAATAAGTGTTAGGAATTCATACCTAACAATCGAAGATAAATATTAGCATAGATGTGAGATAAAAAATCTCACCTTTAAACCCAAAACAATGAATGAGAAGCTTGAAGACGAAGGAAGATCAACCACACTTCAATCTCAACACAAGAAGCTTGAATCTAAGCTTAAAAGAGAAACATTTTCTAAATTAGGTTTAGGAATTTTCTGAAATTGGAAGGAGAAATGTTTGGAGAAGAAGAAGGAGATGCTTACTAATGGGTTCTCTTTGAATTTGGAGCAAGAACTTGAGCTAGCAAGAGGAACTAGGGCTTGGAGTTTCGAATTCTCATTCTCTTCCACCATTGTTGCTTAAAGCTTAAAGTGTTAGGAATATGAAATGAAGTATTGAAGAGGAGAGGGTTGGAACTGAGTCAAGTGGGGTTAATGGGCTCAGCCCAAACCAAAGCCCAAAGCAAAAATGAGCAAAATTCAACTTTCTCCAAACATATCGAAGCTTATACTCAAAAAGGTCGCAAACGGCATTTTGAACTCAATGGGGGTGGTCTCGAGTCATAATTCGGCTGTTTGCAAAAAGTAGCTTTTCGGACTAAAATCCGACTAACGATAAAATATTTAAATAAAATATTTAAATATAAAATCGATAAATATGCGGGTTGTTACAAGGCACCACCAAGAGGTTTTCATGAATTAGAGACAGATGATCATATTATGGAAGCTAGCTTTGTTAGGACAAATTATGAAGAAACTGATATGGATATTGATTTCATGGAGAATATTAGTTATGTTAAAGAAGTTTGTGAAAGCATATTTGAGTGTATTTTCAACCTTATTTTCTTGTGAGGCTTGTATGAGTGTTTGGCTTGTTTATTCTTATTATGAGTAGATTTTCAACTTCTCAAACTTCTTTATTAAGTTGATTGTCTGCATCATTTTGAATTTGCTGAGCTGTAACAGATGATGTTTGTTCTGTTTATGCTTTTTTGTTGATATATAGATATGACACTGAAACCTGATTTCACTTAACTTGCACTTTCCTGTCATGTATCATTGCTAGCAATCTTATTGGCTAATTAGGTTTGTTTTTTCCTTTTTGTTTCATTGAACTTTTTGAAGCATGATTGTATCATTTTCAGATGTAAATATTAAATTATTGATTTGTATTATGTGGATTGGAATCACAAATATAACTCATATTGCCCATGCAAATAAGATGTTTTTTGTCTGGCTTCTTAATAATAGTTGATTGGTAATTTTATGTTTTATTTTTAGTTGTGAGCTATCAATTTGTTTATTAATTTACTTTGTTTTAACATGGAGGTATATGCTTTGTTGATTTCGGTATCAAGATAAATGAAATAGTTGAAATAAAGTTAGAATAAACTACTTATAAATTGGATAACTGTGGTAAATATAGTTATAAAACCTCTCGTTCTGTTTGTTAATTTGGTACCTTAAATATCTTTGTATGACACAACTGTAAGTGCAACTCTTTTAATATATTTTTAAAAGTCACTAGACAGAGTATTTGAAATATTGTGATAACAATAAATGTTTGATATTTTGAATTCTTGACTTTAAACTATTAAAATTTACCGACATGCTAGTGTATAACTACTTGGATTCAATTTTGCTTCTTTTAGTTGTATTCACCATTGTTTTTGCAAGTTGCTGTGCTGAATTATGCATGGTTTCGTAAGACGAACTTTTTTCCTTCATCGCATATAATTAGCCCATGCAAGTAAACTCATTGATACCTTTGTGTTTATAATGTGCATCAACTAAAGTCATATTGTGGACTGAAGGCTTAAAAACTCTAGTTTTAAGTTTTTTTATTCCCAGTGATGACGATGTCCCAGACTCCAAGGGATTTCTGTCTGAGGCATATGTCAAAATGATTATATATTTTTTGTAGAGATGAATTGAACAAGTGCCAAGTTAATAGATTAACCTAAATTTACAGGTCATAAGAATGATTGTGGTCATAAAAAAAATATTATCCTTTGATATATTTTCAGATTAAAACTTACTAAATAACTAAATTACAATTATGTTTCCAAACAGATGGATTGCATTTATGTTTCAAAATAAATGCTACAACTCTTCTTTACTATCTTTAGATGGAAGATATTGTACATAAAGAGGACGGTACTATATTATTTGTTTCAAGCAATGCTATTCAAGATGTTATGTTCCAATGTTAAAACTGGCTTTGATTTTAGTAAACTTAACTATAAAATCGTTTTTTCCTTTCTTTTCTGTGAAATTTTGTGCAAATACACCTTGATTTTGAAACCAGCACATAAGTTACCAGCTATCAAAAATCTAATCATAAAAAGCTTCTACTTACAATTATCTAAAATCTAATCATTCATTTTTGGCACATTCTTATGATTTCTAGTTATTTGAAGGAGAACAAATGAAAATACTAAAATAGTGAACTCACAAACTAATGCAGAATACAAAAGAATTGTATAAAAAGCAACTTTGGAAATTATCCATGTTGAAAATAGTTAAAAAAGAAAACCTGTAACGAATCTGATGATATTTATTTCTTCCTCAATCTCCAGTTGATCATCATTTTCTGTAAAAGTAGAAAGTACAAAATATTTCTAGTTAGACAAATATCAGTTACAAAACGAACAAAAGAACAATACTCAACTACAAGACAACTCACAAATAGACGAAGACAATGCAATTCAATTGGAAGAAAATTCCGAAGGTGCACTGAATGGCGAGAGACATATGCATGGTGGCGGTGCATGTCTAAATGTGGGGAAAAAAGTAAAGGGCCGCTAAAGCTAGAAGGCTTCCATTCAACTCTATGGAGGTAATCGAAGTTGAATTTAATGGTGCCGGTGAACTAATAGGAGATGGTTCGATCAAGTTATCTTTCTTTTTAAGGCCGCTTGTACGAGAAGTGGTTCCGATCACATTTGATTGGAGGCACCTTAGTGATGATTTGAGAGATGTTTTGTGGGAAAGCATTCAGGTGACATATCTTTCTTACCAACCTAATATTAATTCTTACCAACCTAATAAAATTTAGTAAATTCTTACTTCAGTTTTATCACCAAGTTTGTTGTTAATTGAATTAGCTATATCAGCATAATATGAGTTTATGATACATTGTAATTTAATTGTTGTTATACCAACCATATTGGATTAGAATTTGTTGCATATAGATTTTTTTTTCTCCTTGTATCGAGATCCATATGTGTTGCAGCTAAAATAAATCATCTGCCTATTACGCATAATTTAGACCATGACATCACATATACATAACATAAATGGAAAGAAGGAATATCTACAAAAAAAGAAAGAATGAACTTCTTTTCGCCTATTGTGAAAGTCTGATTTTCTGGGGGTTCAAAAGAGACACAACAAACGTCTAATAAGAACCTCATAATTCATCTTTAAAGTGGGCTGAAATTAGTGCATCAGGTGTTCATTATATCAGGTAGATCAAATAATTTAAAGTAGAAAAGGACAGTTCTTCCACTGAGATACATCTAAATTTTATATGATAAATATCAGTTTTATACTGATATTATTTAAGTTCTCAAATTTTTATCGTTCAATACATCAAATTGTATATGATTTAATATTCAAACCAAGTATTATTTCTAATGGTTGGTTTCACAACCACTACACTTCCCGGTAAATAAATTTTTCATCAAGTACCACATGTAAACATGGATATAATTATTTATAATTTTTTGTATGCAAATTTGCTTTTGTTTTTTTTAATTGCAGTTCCTATCAATTTTGCCATTTTTTACTTCAAGGGTGTATATTTCTCTTTTTTTACAATATAGCTTTCGTTAGATAATGCTATGACATTTCTTCCTCAAAGAATTTTATTATTTGACTCACATTTTCTTTCATTTCAACACCATCTTCATAGATACATTTGGTTTTTCCATAGTTCTGCATTAGGAAATGTTGATAACCATCATTGATATAGGAACGTGCACCAACTTTGTCTGGGATTTGTGTTTGAATTCTCTAAAAGTGACTGATGTGTTATTGTGTATTAGTGGAGTAGTTTAGTTGGTTAAATTTAGTGTATTGTCTAGTAATTAGGCACTGTTGTTATTATGGAGTTGATAATTGTTAGTCATCCAACTTGTGAGCTGGTTTTGCCAAGTGCATAGTTTCTTGGTTACCTTTTCATACATAGCATACACTGTAGTTCAGTGATTCTGGATGTAGTTAGTGACTCACATTTCCTGATCGTATCATCTAAAGTATTATTTGGTAATATTAATGTGTCACTTGTAAATAGATGGCATGGTACTCTTTTGAATTGTACACATTATTCTTTCCAACCTAGAGAAATAAGTGAGGGCAGACTGAAGTATCTTGCGCGATTAATTTATTTAGCCATATATTTCTGAATTAAACAGTCAATAACCCAATTTCCTTAAAAGAGAAATCAAAAGTTTGCAAAAAGCAACAAGTTTTTTAGAAAAGTTCATTTTTTTATGAACTTAAAAAAACAAATATGTTAGAAAACTTAGAACTTATGCAAAAAACTCAGGTTTCTTTCAAAATGATTGAAAAACGAACAAAAAAATATGAAAATTTTCAACAGCATTCAATAGCCCAATTTTCCGTTTGTTCTATAAAAATTTAGAATAAAAAAAAAACTGCAAAGCAATATATTGGAATTCGAATACTCAATTTTTTTAATTTTTGGAATGCATTAAATTAAATAACAAAAAAAGAATCACGGATCAATTTCCTACCCCGTATTAGTACCATTAAATAAATCATAGAATAATTATTTATGTGCTTATATTTACCAGACAAATATCAGTATGAATTATAGCTATTTGGCTAATTATAAGGTTCATATAATTAAGGAGCGTACAAAAATTCAAAAGTAAAAACCAAAATGTTTATCATCAAAGGTGAAAAGTAGAAATTAATGATCTAAATGGGGGCAAGATTGAAGATGACCATGAAGAGAGAAAAAATATTTACCTATTTAGAATGTTGAAGAGTGGAAGACTTCTCAAGTGAAAAGCGATTGTTTTTTATATTACATTGAGTCTCAGCTTCAAACATTCCATCGGTCAATCTACAGGTTTGGGATAAAAAATGATAAAACCCAATGTTCCATGCATTGATGTCCTAGTGGAGCAGAAAATTAATATAATTAATTACTGGTGGATAACATACTCTAACTAACAGCTTTATTTATGAACTTAAATAAACTAAAACCATGCCAAATAAGTACTTTTTTAGAAAGAAGTGCGACAATAAGATTTTATATAGATATAATATTTATCATCTACTGAATAAAATGACTTCCTACCTGGATCGGTTATCCTTCGAATTCCAAAACTCAGGCAGCAAGCTATCCAAAAACATTCACCCAATCAATGTCTTGTGAAATATTTGCATGCCTTGTGAAATTCCAAAGTGCCGCCTCCTGTTTTACGGAGCTCTACCATATGAAGACTGGGAGCTACCTCAAAAAACTAAATCAAACTTAGCAAACTAAAAACTAGTCTAACTTTTTCTAAAGTACTTGATCATATTTTAGATAGTTTGTCACTATATGCAAATAAGTGCAATTAAATTTGGTTAACAATTTATAATGACAAATGAAAATGGTTGTCTGGGAGTAAAAAGTAATAGTAATACATACATAGGAGTTGAAGGTTATCAATAAATTCATTCTCCGGTGCACATAATTTTAGATTTCATTTCATTTTATTGTATTTTATTTATATGTTTTGTTTTATTTTTTGCTTCACGATAAAATTTGATTTATTACTCAAGCAGCAAAGCTATTTCTTTACATCTATTTATAAATAATTTATAACTGAGCAAATAAAAGCAAGATTGATTTACTACCTCTGGTGCTACGGATAAATGGCCTTTCTTGCCAGTTTGGTCACCCTTCAACTTCATCTATATAGAAACCAAACTGTAAATTTATAACAAATACAGAAATTTCTGAATCATTACACAAGAACTAGGTAATATATTTGAAAACACCATTTTCGTTTTTAGAAGTTCATGATTTGCGGATAAAATTACGTTCATATGTTAGTATTCTGCTAAATTATTTATGTAGTTGTGGGTAACCCATAAAACATTGAAGCAGTCTTTTTATTTTTAATATGCACCTTATAGTTGTGTTTCTGCACATTGAATCCCAAAGGTTTAGCAGTTAAATATTAATCATGGTTTAACTTGGGAATACCATTATATATAGATTATTTGTGGATTATCACTTTGATCATTGTTTGGTTGTGTATCTGCAAATGATGATCATTCAACCTATCTGCCTAAGTTTACTCAGCAATTTTTGAAACAACATTATGCAACCTTAGTTAGGTCATGGGTAGCTTGTATGAATGTATTTAATAGTTAGATAAACGATGGTTACTTGATACAGGTCTTGAAACCAATGCTAATTAATTTGTTGTTGCCGTTACATGTTCTTAAAGATATCAACAAATACTATAATATTGTGTTTTTATGTCTAAGAATATTGATACTTGTTATGAAAAATGTTGCAGGCGAGGTTTAAACTGGATACAGATTGGCAAAAAGCACTAATATTTAAGAAAATGGGAGGTATTTGGCGTGCATCAAAATGTAGACTAGTTCGCCAAATAGTTAAATCAAAGTCCATGGAGGAAAAGCTTCAATTGAAAGCCAAGCAACATCAAAAGTATAAATGAGGGAAAGAAATTTATAAAGTCAAAAACAAGTTCGGAATTTCATGTAATTTTTTATTATTGTTGTTTAGTGAAATATAAAAACATAAAGGATATAAATAATGTATTTCAATCTCTTATTTTAGGTATTAAGTGTGAAGAACAAAGCTATTAGAGACAAACAGATGCTACATACAGTCGTAAAGAAATGGCTCGACTAGCTGAAGATATAGTAAGAAAAAGAGTAATTTTATCTACTGTAATATTTTTGAACTTATTACTTAATAAAATTTGTTATTTGATGTTCTTTTGAATATAGAAACATCAAAATGGTGATTGCTCTTCTGTCACTAGAAGTCAAGTTTGGATCAAATCTCACACACGAAAAAATGGTGAACCAGTGAATATGAGAGTTGCACATACTATAGTAAGTTGGTCAAAATTTGTTTTTCCTTCTAAAATTATAGTAAATTAATTTTGACCAATAAGTTTATAAAAATTAATTTTGACCAATATGATGGACAACGACATATGATTTGGAGGCAAGATTCTAATCTGTTCTAAGAGGAACGAAAATTATACAATAAAATGATTTTCCTATAAACTCTACTTGCAAAGCTTGTTGTAACTATTGTGTAATTTAAAGATAAAGCATTCTGAATTATAAAACGTATTGTGAACCTAAATTCCCTAAACCTTGTTTACACAACTCATTAATTGATCAACAACATACATAAGATAAGTTTTTCTACACAGTTTGCACAAATTACAAAAAACTTCAACGTTTTTTAAAAGACGCCGACTTACCATGTTGACGAATATTTTTAAATTTTCTCTCCTTCAAAGTACGAATTGTGCATGTCTAGAATCTCCATAACGTACCTCAAGTATATTTATAGTTTGATGCTACATCAATATTGTTTAGATGAAAAACCGTAGTATGAAGTGCAAAAAATATGAATTAATGAACCACAAAGTCGATATTGAATTTATCAAAAAAATAAGGATGTATAGTAAAGCGAGGCTGAGCATCAATTATGGCTTAAGAAATGTGCACTATCGTTGTTTGGTTAGGCATGTACCTCCTCACACGATCCTTTAAGGGTAATTGCAGGAACCACATGTTACTGTTGTGAAACCTAAAATGTAGATAATTCATGCATTTATTTGAAAACGGATGTGATAAGTACTTATTGTTGAAAGTATTCAAGGAAGTGATGTACATCAGTTTTTCTCCATCAACAAAATGAAGATGAAAAGGCAACGGAGGGTGATATCCTGAAGCACAATTTCATCCGTGAAACATAATCAGAAATCATTTAGTGTAATTTAGTGTATTGTTTATTTATGAATGGATAAACAACTTTTGTTCTTATGAATATTCGATGCAATCATGGCATTTTACTTCTTTCAATTTCAGATACATCATTTTCTTAGTATATAAATGTATCATTATATAATCTATGTGCATTAACTTTTGTAGACAAAGATAAAACAAGTTGAAAGTGTTCCACAATCAAACTCGACAATCAATTACAAAGAAGATGCAGTTTCTCAAGTATTGGGACAAGATAGACCGGGTCAATTAAGAGCAATGGAAAGGAATATGAACATCACTAGGGCAACTTTAGCACAAGTTAAGGATAAGCAAACAATGCAACTTGAAAGAAAAGTTTTAGAGTTAGAGCAAAAATTTCTTGTGATGATGAAAAATCAAGTAAAATATCTCTCGTCTATTAAGGATCGATGCCAATATTTGCTAGTTATTATCATAATTGTATTCATGTTATTATAATTGAGCGTTGAAGGGTATACTATGTTATAACAATTTATGTTGCTAGTTTTACAGGGTAGAGACAGTTAGACAGAAGTAAACACACCTTATGTATGCTGTATTATTGGTTTCACATCATTTTTATTTTTTTACAGTAACTAATATATTATTCCTTTGATTAATTGTAGTGAAAGTATGATAAAAGCCTCCAAAAATGTGATTTATTGAACTGGCGAGAGAATGAAGAAATTGTAGCTGAAGGAAGAGTTGTGTCGAAGGATCCAAACAGGCTTGTCAATAATATTCCTATAGGACCGGATGCGATGGTAATTCTAATAGACTTACCAACAAAGCCAGATGTTTTTTATGTAGGCTTACATCTAGTTTCACACTTATTGTGGAAGCAAAGGATGATCTAGTGGCATGGCCAACGAATAGAGTTGTTTTACATCCAAGTGATCACCCTAAAGAAGAAGAAGAAGACGTGGTAAATATTTATCTTTCACAATTGACATACAATTTTAAAATATTTAACTTTTACCGAATAAATATTTTTTGTCTCGAATAGAGTAAAAGTGGTAACTTAGAATTCAAATGCAAGATTTATGATCGGGGACGGAGCAAAGAATTAGTGGCTAAAGAGCGATTACACCCGAGTGACTCAAATGAAATTATTAATGATCTTCCTCTTGGACCATGCGCCATGATTGTTTGGATAGATAACCTAATAAAAAAGATGCTTATTGTGGAGGCCAACCCTGCTATGATACGTGTTGAAGAAGCTGTCGGTAGGAAGATAGCACGGCCTGAGTCATAAGTAGTTGTTGCGATGGTTAATTTTCCAACATCTCCTACGTTTCGGACCATAGTGCAAACATTTATGGTACTTGATTTTTATGCACCGGCGTATCTTTTAAATTATGATTTTACAATGATTAATCAATATATTTTATCAACATAAACCAACTACATCATATCCTTTTTGTTAATTTACAAACGACAAAGTTAAGAACAAATAGCAGATGCAAGCTGATGGATTTATCAGAAAAGGGAAAAATAGTTGTTGTAGGACGTGTAGAGTCAACTGATCCAAAAGCATTGGTCCATTTTAAACCACTAGGACCAAAAGTAG
Source organism: Allium cepa (assembly GCA_030765085.1). Taxonomy (NCBI): domain Eukaryota; kingdom Viridiplantae; phylum Streptophyta; class Magnoliopsida; order Asparagales; family Amaryllidaceae; genus Allium; species Allium cepa. The sequence continues at coordinate 755,805,821 of CM060937.1, read as the reverse complement.
TTAATGTTTAGATAGAGGCTGTCAAAGAGCCATTTGCGGTGCTATGGAGACAAACATCTGAATTTCAATACATGGAAGATGCCATTGGTTCTATAATAGCTTGGCCTGCTGCGCACGTTGAAATTACATGAATTTTCAGTAAGTGTAATCTACTTTGTTTATAAGCATACGTATTAATTTTGCATCATCTTACAAAATCAGATCTCATGTAGTTATGCAATCTAAACAAACTTTATTTCCATGTCTACGAGGAAGCTCTGAAGCATGTGGCCTGAGAATGAGATAAGGTTTAATACTAGTAATTAATAAACAATAGCCTAATCCTATTCGTTGTTTATCGTATACGCGGCCAGTCGACTCTAGATATTTCAACGTTAATCTCCAGACTGGAACAACATGATAGATTTTTATATCTATTAAATATATTTTGTCACAGCAGAAAATAGGTATGTAATAAATGTTCCAAGATTTCGTTAGACCAGAAAATATTAGAATAAAACCATCAAAATACTTTAGATGTCATAAACTTATGAAAAAGAAAGGATACCTGCGATCAAGATAATGGGGTTGAATACCAGAGCCTTGGCATGTGGTGTAGGTTAATGAACCTGCACCGTCACAGTTCACACATTTTGATACTTCTGCCTCCCTAGGTCCAAGAACTACTGTAACATTCCCAGACCCTATGCAGAACCTGCATTGCTCTATATAAATTACACTTTCGTTGTTAAGTTCTCCATTTCTATTTCTTATCTAGGTTTTAAATTAAGCTACTCAAGAATTTGTAGTATTGCTAAAAGTCTTACGAGCACCAGATCCACTACATGGGAAGCAAGTTTGCGTGTTCTCTCTTTTTGCCTGATTCATCAAGATAAAATATCATTTTTACTCTTTGAAATGAATCATATAAAAATTTAATTTGTAGAAATGAGAAAAAAAATGAATGGAAAGAAAAACGAAATTAACTTACAGCACTATCAATCCGAGTCCCGTAAAAAGCAAGAATTCCAATGCAAACCGCTAGACTAACAGCGCCAATAGAGATTGCAACTGTCTATAATTTAATTTCATTAAAAAGTGCATGTTTGATGAGCCAATACAAAAGAATTTAAATGAAGAAGACAGTAGAGAGTAATTCAAGTTTACAGTGTCTTGGTCAAGTTCTAGAGCTCTAATGCGTGGATATGACAATTGAGTGCCCTGAATCTTTGAGAAATTGATCAGTAGCGATTGTTTGACACGAGAAAAAGATGTAAGAAAGGAGAAGAAAGGCCAGGAAAAGAATGTGCCATTGACAGTAATTGAATCCATAACTTGGATGCTTTTTTGTTTTTATTTTGATTTGTTAGAAGAAGAAGAAAATGTCAATTTGGTAGTAGATATTGAGGGGGGGTGTTTGTAACGACCCGAAATTTTCGATCCCGAAAACTCCAGATGGTTAGGGAAAGAAGAAAGAGATAGAAGAAGAAGAAACACAACAAAGATTCTCACATTCGCAGCGGATCAAAATATAATATCAAATAATAACAGTTTACAAAAGAATTCTGTATTTGTCAAATACATTAATAATACATCAGAGTTACTCATATATATATAGACACAGGATATACACAATCATCACGTTTCGGATATACAACAACATAATACGGCGGAAACATTCCATACGTTCTTGCCATCCAGCTCCCCTCCTGAGCTCCTGAACATTTTTACCTGAAAATCTGTAATACTCGGTCTGACCCGAGCATTACATCAAAATAACACCCGGGTCAGGCTGGAAACCAGCGTGAGTAAACCCATATAATATGGAACACAAAAGCATACAACTTATATAAACCCGTGGTAACTTGTATCAATTTACAACTCCACAAGTCGTTATAGACATCATTTACATCGCACATCATTTTCTAAGTACCAAACTTAGATTAAAAGGTTCAATTTACTTAAATCATTTCATACCAGCTTATTGCTTTCACAAATCAATTTATAAAGAATCGAAGTGGTTTTGGGTATTTACTAATACCTGACTTCGGTCTTTTCGAATCCAATTTCATCTTAACCCAAGTTATTCAAATGAAATACAATTCAAACTTTTTTAAATACAGAATGCCACTTTACACAGCAATGCATCTCGATAAATGACCACATTATCACTATTCAACCCAACATATCATATTACAGAAACATTTCGTATCAGAAATATCAACCAATCGTTCATAAGCAAGATTAATTAGTCACCCATTTCTAATAAATCAAATTAATTACTTTAATCATTTTAATCTTGCTTAATTAGTCATCCCCTAATTATCCATCTTAATTTATCACTTAGTGTAATTGTTTTAAAAGATAATTAATTATCTTTAATTAATCCCCTAATTAATTAACCTTCAATTACTTCCACTAAGTAATTATCCTTCTTATCAGTTTCACCAAGAAATTTATATCCAAATTGCTTCCATTTATTAACCATCCATTAATTAATTACATCCAGTAATTATCACTAATTACTTCACCAAGTAATTATACTTTTATAAATTACATTAAGTAATTATACTTACCAAATTTCACAATTGATTATCCTTAACTAAAATTAATTACCTTAAATTAATCACATTAATTAATCATTTGATAATCCTTAATTAATGACCTTTCATTAACTATATTCATTAACCAATCCTTTAATTACTTCTCTAAGTAATTAACTTTAATTAATCATTTTTAATTACAAATTAATTAATTCTTAGTTACAAATTAATTTATAATTACATAGTTAATTTCTAAATTTTAACTAAATTAATCTTTAATTACTTGGTTAATTAATTCCTAATCATTAATTAACAATCCAAACTTATTTAATTAATGATTCTTAATTTCAATTTAATTTAACCCTTAATTAATAATCTTAATCCAAATCATTAATTTAAAAACCCTTAATAACTTAATTAATTAATCCAAATCATTAATTAATTAACTTATTAATTTAACCATTTTATTTACCTTAAAAATATAATGAATTACAAATCAATAATCTTAATTAACTTTAAGATAAAATCATCATTTTTATAAGTGATTTAATTATCATTCTCAAACACATTTGAAAACATTTACTTTCAAATTCACTTTTAAATTTCATTTCAAATTAAGATTCAAATTAAATACAATTTAACTTTAACAAATTAAACCAAGTTAAAACTCTTTAAAAATCAAATGTTGTGAAACATTTACCTTTATAAAAGAAATTTATATAAGAGTTTAAACCAAATCATCTAAATTCAAAACATTTTAAAATATATTTTATATCTTAAACATTTAAAGTTATTCAAACGTTTTGATTTTTATAAACTTTATTTTCAAAACTAGGATATAAAAGTAAATTTGGATTCATACATCAAAATCTGATTTTAAACTTTAATTAAAATCTGGTTTCAAATTTCAAAATTCTGTTTAAATTTAAACAGACAGGTTTTACCAAAACCTGTAACAAATTCAAATGACTCGAGCCAACATCAACTGCTTCGAGTCACAAACCACACTACTTCGGGCCAACACTCGAACTACTCGAGTAAAACTCGAGTCTCTCTCCACTGCTTCAACCCAATCTCCTGACACAAACAATTATACCGTACACGTGCACAGGCCATCAACGGCGTCGCCATCTCCGGTGACTTGCTCCACAAATCGACGATCGTCCACTTGAACAAATCCGACCTTCAAACGAACGTCGCGAAGCTTGAAACAAAATCGAGACTTACAGTTGAAACTGGAAACTCCCAGTCTCACCAGAAACCACCTCGCCTGAGCAACCCCGACCCCCAGAAACCCCGTGCCTTCGTCTACACCTGCCTCCACATCTCAGACACGTCCCCTTCAAATCCAGTCGAACTCGATGCAGCGAAGAACCCGCATCGTCGAAATTTCCCTAACCAGATAAAACTAGGGTTAAAAACTATATTTGCCTATCGCCGACACTACGACGAACTGGAACACTCGCCACCATTTTTCCCGACTTCGTCGTGCCTTCCTCCACCTATAGTTGAAGACCCGACATCCCAAAACTCCATCCATCGCCGGAAATTGGTTAAAATCCATTTCCGGTTCCTCCTTGAACTGCTCTTAGTACACTCAACTAAAAATCACCATTTTAGTTTTAAAAATCCAATTTTCAAATGTTGATTCAAGTTATATAATTGAATTAACAATTCATGACATTTGAATTTACCTATATTTAAAATTTCCTTGTAAAAATCAATTTTCCAGATGTTATATATCATCATCCTACTTAAAACTATTTTTAGATCTTAACTCATGTATAAACAAACTTGTTTTGTTTTAAACTTATAAGCCTAATAGCAATTAAATAGAGATGTATTGACTTTCTTGGTTATTTCCCACCCTCTAACATAAAAACAGAGAAGAAACATACACAGCACAACATATAGATATATACAGAGTTACACACCTGAAGAAAATATACAAGCAAAACACAATGTTATTCATGAATCATATTCAAAGATTTAAATTATTCTTAGATCTTGAAATAAATGGGTTTACTCACCTGAAAACAATTTGAACAGAGAACAACTCCTGATTTTGAAAAGTTGCTAGCTTGTTTTTCTTTGATCTTCTTTTACTTAGTTGTTGAGTTGTTAATTTAGCTTCAGTTGGAAGATGAAATGCTTTCTTATTTTCTGGTTTTGCTTAGTTTATTTTTTGTGAACGAACTAACTAGAAGGATGTACTGTATAGTAAAAGTATACAGGATAAGTATTGCTGGTACAAGATTTTTCTCTGTTTTCTAATACTTTGGTCAAAGATTTTTTTTCTTGTTTTTTTTTCTTCTTTGACCAAACAAGATTTTCTTTCCTGCTACTGAAATGATTTTTTACACATTCGAAATGACCTTATTTTGGTGCTTGAGAAGATAGTATTTAATGCAAATGTCTCCTTTCTTGTTTGCGGCCTTATCCTTTTTTATTTTGAATATAGATATTTTAAATTTTCCTTCTTGCCTTGCATATACAAACTTCACATATGTACATACTTATCCTATTTTTATTTTTATTTTTTTATGTACATAGATATTTTGTTTTTGCCTTGCATACACATATGAATTTCCATAGTATATTACTAGAATTACCGTATGTACTTATTTATGTTTTTCATAGAGCCATCCTACACTTAATTTATTTTCATATATTTTTTTATTTTTATGTTTAATATTGATAAGATTGATTTTATTTTAAGCATTATTATCTAGATTACACTCATATACAAATTTAGGTCAAATATTAATAAGGTAGAGCTTTTAGTTTAATGTGATAAAGATAAATTATATTTTAAATATTTTTTAAAGATTTTATTTTAAATTTTCAAATCATAATTTCCTTCACAATACACACACAGATATATATATATATATATATATATATATATATATATAAATAAATGGGAAATGTCTAAAAGTTTTATTCATTTTTAAAATGATAATTTTGTATTTTATTTAATTAGATTAAATGCTTATTAAAATAATATTGCCAAAATCCCGAGTCGTCACATTCCTCCCCCCTTTGAATATTTTCGTCCTCGAAAAGGAATGAAGGCAGAATTATTAAAATGCTTAAAATCAGATAAATTTTCTTTGATCATTTTTAAACTACTTTAAAATTTTATATAATATTACTAAAATAGTTTTTATAAAAATACTTTTATAACTTGATGTTTCGACAAGTCCATCTTTGTTCTCACAGAAATTCGGTCATACGTTGATCAGGCGTACGACTAAAAATCTATAAGTGCTTGGCAGACCCGATTTCAACATCTAATGAAAATACTTTGAAAAATAATTTTATTGAAAATACAGAAACAGATTTTGAAAATAGAGGACATATCCTTGGTGAGAATGCTTTGGAAATCATCACTCTCATCCATGGTCACAGTTACATCCTGAGTTACGTTGTCATTACAGCAAAAGTCCATGTAACTTTAGGCACTCTGTGCCCCTCGATTATGTCATGGAACCCACAATAGATCGCAGTTACATTCCAGGGTTACGTTGTCATCACAACAAAAGTCCATGTAACTGTAGGCATCAGCGTCCTCGATTTTCGCTGCCAAAATGAATCTCTCTACTCCCACATAGGTCGCGGTCTACCGATATAAATCAAACGTAGACTGTTGGCTCTCGGCAGCACACACGACTTTCGATATGGTCTGCGGTAGATCGCAGTGACATCGAGTTACACTGTCGTCACAGCATAACCCAAATGCCTCTGTAGGCATCAGCGCCCTCGACTTTCGCTACACACTACTCATAATCCTCAGGAACTAGTTTTGTCTGGACTCCTCACAGGATCAACTTTAGAACCCCCTTAGGGTTTAAGGCAGTACCACCTTGTGACACTCCTGAGAAGTTCATTTCAAGGGAGCGCTTTTTTCTCCAAAGCCATTTTCAAAACACTATACTATACACATGCAGTATCTTCCAAATCATATACCTGGTATGATTCTCATATAAAGCTACTTTACACAAAATCGATTATCTCAAAATCGATAATTCTCAAACTAGGCTTTCCAAATTTCAATATTCCAAAAATCAAAAGCCTTTCCAAAACCAAAGTTCCCAAAACCTTTTTCCAAAATCCTCATAAGATTCTTTATATATATAGATACATATAATCCTTGATAAAAATCTATGGATCATTTCAAACTTGTATAAAACCCTTTTTATACTTCAAATACTTTCAAAATCCATTTTCTTCTGGCTATAGATTCAACAAGGGGAGTTTTATCTTAAATAACAAAGATATATAACTTTGTTTATTATAAATCAAATATTCAAATTTGATCACTCTTTTATAAAGTCACTTGCCAAATTTACTCACTTCCGTAAAGTAAATTTTTACCATAGAAATATCCAATTTCCACCTTTATTCATTGTATATTTCACAAAATATTCCTTCCATATCAAAAACCTTTTCACATTTCTTATTCACAACTTCCACTTATCCATTTCATTCAAACCTGTACGATGTATCATCCGTACGCTATACCAATCTGATCGCTCACTCGATCACACAATTTCACTTCCGAACTAGTATCATCCACCCGACTTCCTAGTGCAGACTCAGATCTGGTTTCTTGATCAGAAACTGTCATTCTCCTTGCATAGCCATAACTATGATAGAGAATATCCAGAATCAATCAACAATCCAATCCAGGTTCGCCGTCAAAAATCGAGTGAAAAATCACAACTCGGATCGATATAACTATCTCGAAATTTTGTTCTCGAATCTGGATCAAACCACTATACGAATAGAATAATATACGTACATCCTACGTATCTAACTTCATTGATTATTAGCCAAACCAATTTCCTTTCTATTCATCCTCACTTTGATTTTATTCAATTATTCGCATTTTCCTTAACCCCCATTTGGATTATCACTTCAATTCTTACTTCCGTTGGGTATTTAATCAATAACAGTTTGAACTCCGACCAGTTTATATTTAGAAAATAGCTTGAAAATTTAAAAAAATAGATAAATAATTGAAAAATAATTATTAGTTTGTGAAATAGCTGTAAAATAGTTAAGTAATTGTAAAATAGTTGAAAAATAGTAAAATAATTGCAAAATAGTAACTAGTTATAAAGTAGTTGGAAAAGTAGTAATTAGATTATAAAATAGTTGTAAAATAGTTAAATAGTTCCGAAAGTAGTTGTTACATAAATATAAGATAGTCTTGGAATTTAAAAAGAAAAGTTGTATAGTAAATAGTTAGGAAAGTAGATTTAAAACGGTTTATATCAAAATGATTTGTTTAAAAATAGTCCAGAGACAATCTGTTCGATTTCCTATCAATTCAATTTAAATTTCCACTTCAATTTCAAATCATTTCAATTTCTATGAATTAGTCCCAATTCCCGTTTGAATTTGAACTCATTAAATTTTCGATTTTATTTCAAATTAATCCAGTTTAAATTTTCCATTTGAATTTTATACTTATCCATCTTCAATCACAATTCCAATTAATTCAAATCAAATTCAATTTGAAATAATTCAATTCAAATTTCAAATTTAAACCATCCTGGATTATATAAGTTCGAGTTAAATTTTAAATGTTGATTCAATCCTTTAAATCAAATCAACTCATATCTTTAAACCATTTAATTCGGAATCCAAATTCCATTTTTAACATATTTCAAAGTTCAAATAATAATTCAAATCCCTTTTTAAACAACTAAATCTTTGAAATTCAATTTATCTTCAAATTTCAATTTTGAAACCAACCCTTTGAAGTTTAATCTTAAACATCCCAATCTTAAGTCCAAAATGGTTCCATTATATCTTAATAATGGATATATTACCACACTCCATTTCTTCATTTATTTAAACAAATCCAATTTCAGCTTAAAGATTATTAATAACAACAGGATAGTATCATCCAAATTATTTAAAACATTCATCCATTTTCAATTTCCAGATCTCAAACCCATTTTGAGATCACACAAACTCCCAATCCAAATTAACCATTTAACTTTTCAAATTAAATCTCAATTTCATCTTAAAATTTCCAATTCAGGTTGCTTGTTAGCTTATTGAACTTTCCCAAAGTCAAATTCCAATTGCTTAATCCAGCCAACGTTACCCAATTTGAATTCCCATTTCAAATTTTAAACTTCACATTAATAATCTTACAAGTTCAAAACTTATCACCTTGGGTATCACATCTCATTCCAAATTTAAAACTCAACAATTAGAGTTTATTCAAACTATTTTTGATATTATTTATATTCCTCATATATACATATTATTTTCTTTACACACTAAGTTATCTTTAAATTTTAAACCACCTTTGGTTTTTAATTCAAAACAAATTTCTCTTAACATTTTGAAACAATTCAAATGTTTCAAGACTTAGGTTTTAAAATTCCACAATTTAAAACCCACTTCTATTTAGAAGTTATATTCATCTTAAAAGTTTACTTCATTTGGCTTACTTATTAACAAATATATCATTATTAAACACAATAACTATTTATGATGGTACTCAAGATTATCATATCTGGATACCGATTTTAGTTTTATCTTATTCTTACTTCTACAAATTCAGGATTTTAGTTCCAGCTTGGATCTATTTCAAACTTATCTTCAATTAATTTCAATTTGGTTGTATTGCCATTGCCACTTAATTTAATTCCAATAATTTAACAACCAATTACCTTAATATTTATTAGAAAGATACATTGCTTTATATATATCAAAATATATTCTTATATAAAATCATTTAAAATCTTTATATAAGGAAATAACAAGTACGCTCTCATATAAATATACACTCAACTCATTCTAGGGTACCATTGACCCTATCCTTAATGAGTACACACACTAGAGCAAAGGTACTCGCTTAACCTTTTGCTCTGATACCAACTGTAACGACCCAAAATTTTCGATCCCGAAAACTCCAGATAGTTAGAGAAAGAAGAAAGAGATAGAAGAAGAAGAAGAAGAAACACGACAAAGATTCTCACATTCGCATCGGATCAAAATATAATATCAAGTAATAACAGTTTACAAAAAGAATTCTGTATCTGTCAAATACATTTATAATACATCAGAGTTACTCATATATACAGACATTGGATATACGCAATAATCACGTCTCGGATATACAACAATATAATACAGCGGAAACACTTCATACGTTCTTACCATCCAGCTCCCCTCCTGAGCTCTAGAACGTTTTTACCTGAAAATCTGTAATACTCGGTCTAACCCAAGCATCACATCAAAGTAACACCCGGGTCAGGCATAAGTAAACTCATATAATATGGAATATAAAAGCATACAACTTATATAAAACCGGGGTAATTTGTATCAATTTACAACTCCACAAGTCGTTATAGACATCATTTACATCGCACATCAATTCTATATACCAAACTTAGATTAAAAGGTTCAATTTACTTAAATCGTTCCATACCAGCTTATTGATTTCACAAATCAATTTATAAAGAATCGAAATGGTTTCGGGTATTTAATAATACCCGACTCCGATCTCTTCAATCCAATGTCATCTTAACCCAAATTATTCAAATGAAATACAATTCAAACTTTTTTAAATACAGATGCCACTTTACACAGCAATGCATCTCGATAAATGACCACATTATCACTATTCAACCCAACATATCATATTACAGAAACATTTCATATCAGAAATATCAACCAATCATTCATAAGCAAGATTAATTAGTCACCCATTTCTAATAAATCAAATTAATTACTTTAATCATTTTAATCTTGCTTAATTAGTCATCCCCTAATTATCCATCTTAATTTATTACTTAGTGTAATTGTCTTAAAAGATAATTAATTATCTTTAATTAATCCCCTAATTAATTAACCTTCAATTACCTCCACTAAGTAATTATCCTTCTTATCAATTTCACCAAGAAATTTAAATCCAAATTCCTTCATTTATTAACCATCCATGAATTAATTAAATCCAGTAATTATCACTAATTACTTCACCAAGTAATTAAACTTATATAAATTACATCAAGTAATTATACATACCAAATTTCACAATTGATTATCCTTAACTAATTAATAAAATTAATTACCTTAAATTAATCACATTAATTAATCATTTGATAATCCTTAATTAATGATCTTTCATTAACTATATTCATTAACCAATGCTTTAATTATTCTCTAAGTAATTAACTTTAATTAATCATTTTTAATTACAAATTAATTAATTCTAAATTACAAATTAATTTCTAATTACACAATTAATTTCTAAATTTTAACTAAATTAATCTTTAATTACTTGATTAATTAATTCCTAATCATTAATTAACAATCCAAACTTATTTAATTAACGATTCTTAATTTCAATTTAATTTAACCCTTAATTAATAATCTTAATCCAATCATTAATTTAAAACCCCTTAATAACTTAATTAACTAATCCAAAATCATTAATTAATTAACTTACAAATTTAACCATTTTATTTACCTTAAAAATTTACTGAATTACAAATCAATAATCTTAATAAACTTTAAGATAAAAACATCATTTTTATAAGTGATTTAATTATCATTCTCAAACACATTTGAAAACATTTACTTTCAAATTCACTTTTAAATTTCATTTCAAATTAAGATTCGAATTAAATATAATTTAACTTTAAAACATTAAACCAAGTTAAAACTCTTTAAAAATCAAATGTTGTAAAACACTTACCTTTATAAAAGAAATTTATATAAGAGTTTAAACCAAATCATCTAAATTCAAAGCATTTTAAAATATATTTTATATCTTAAACATTTAAACTTATTCAAACATTTTGATTTTTATAAACTTTATTTTCAAAACTAGGATACAAAAGTAAATTTGGATCCATACCTCAAAATCTGATTTCAAACTTTATTTAAAATCTGGTTTCAAATTTCAAAATTCTGTTTAAATTTAAACAGACAGGTTTTACAAAAACCTGTAACAAACTCAAATGACTCGAGCCAACATCAACTGCTTCGAGTCACAAACCACACTACTTCGGGCCAACACTCGAACTACTCGAGTAAAACTCGAGTCCCTCTCCGCTGCTTCAACCCAATCTCCTGACACAAACAATTATGTCGTACACGTGCACAGGCCATCAACGGTGTCGCCATCTCCGGTGACTTGCTCCACAAATCGACGATCGTCCACCTGAACAAATCCGACCTTCAAACGAACGTCGCGAAGCTCGAAACAAAATCGAGACTTACAGTTGAAACTGGAAACTCCCAGTCTCACCAGAAACCACCTCGCCTGAACAACCCCGACCCCCAGAAACCTCGTGCCTTCGTCTACACCTGCCTCCACATCTCAGACACGTCCCCTTGAAATCCGATCGAACTCGATGAAGCGAAGAACCCGCATCGTCGAAATTTCCCTTACCAAATAAAACTAGGGTTAAAAACTATATTTGCCTATCGCCGATGCTACGACGAACTGGAACACCCGCCACCATTTTTCCCAACTTCGTCGTGCCTTCCTCCACCTACACTGGAAGACCCGACATCCCAAAACTCCATCCATCGCCGGAAATTGGTTAAAATCCATTTCTGGTTCCTCCTTGAACTGCTCTTAGTACACTCAACTAAAAATCACCATTTTAGTTTTAGAAATCCTATTTTCAAATGTTGATTCAAGTTATGAAATTGAATTAACAATTCATGACATTCGAATTTACCTACGTTTAAAATTTCCCTGTAAAAATCAATTTTCCAGATGCTATATATCACCATCCTACTTAAAACTATTTTTAGATCTTAACTCATGTATAAACAAACTTGTTTTGTTTAAACTTATAAGCCTAATAGCAATTAAATAGAGATGTATTGAATTTCTTGGTTATTTTCCACCCTCTAACCCAAAAACAGAGAAGAAAAATACACAGCACAGACATATAGATATATACAGGGTTACACACCTGAAGAAAATATACAAGGAAAACACAATGTTATTCATGAATCATATTCACATATTTAAATTATTCTTAGATCTTGAAATAAATTGGTTTACTCGCCTGAAAACAATTTGAACAAAGAACAACTCCTGTTTTTGAAAAGCTGCTAGCTTGTTTTTCTTTGATCTTCTTTTACTTAGTTGTTGAGTTGTTAATTTAGCTTCAGTTGGAAGATGAAATGCTTTCTTATTTTCTCGCTTTGCTTAGTTTATTTTTTGTGAACGAACTAACTAGAAGGATGTACTATATAGTAAAAGTATACAGGATAAGTAAAGGATTTTTCTCTGTTTTCTAATACTTTGGTCAGAGATTTTTTTTCTTGTTTTTTTCTTCTTTGACCAAACAAGATTTTCTTTCCTGCAACTGAAATGATTTTTTACACATTCGAAATGACCTTATTTTGGTGCTTGAGAAGATAGTATTTAATGCAAATGTCTCCTTTCTTGTTTGCAGCCTTATCCTTTTTGATTTTGTGTGTAGATATTTTAAATTTTCCTTCTTGCCTTGCATATACAAACTTCACATATGTACATACTTATCCTATTTTTATTTTTATTTTTTTATGTACATAGATATTTTGTTTTTGCCTTGCATACACATATGAATTTCCATAGTATATTACTAGAATTACCGTTTGTACTTATTTATGTTTTTCATAGAACCATACTATCATACACTTAATGTAACGATCCAGAATTTTGAACAATTTAAATTGAAAATATTTAATTAATTTTAAATATTTGAATGAAGTTTTAGCTTGAATTCCTAATATAACTTTGAACTTGGCGATTAAATTTTAAAATTTAATCTATTGAAAGTTGAATAATAATTTGAATCTTCAATTTTAAGCTGATTAAAAATATTTCAAAGGCTTGTAAAATTTACATTAATAATACTGAAGGTGGTAGAACTTTAAAAAATTGAATTTTGTAACGACCCAGAATTTCTATTAATTAAAATTCGTATATTTAATTAATTTTAATTATTAATAAGTGGAATATATAAGTCGAATAATTTTATTTCCAATAATTGAATTTAATTGAATAATTAAATCGATAATTTAATATGTTAAATTATGGAAATAATTAAAAATTGAGTTAAATATGATTGAAAATGATTTGTAAAATTTTATTTTATCATGTTGAAGTTACAATGATATTTTAGAACTTTTAAAATCGAATTAAAAGTTAATTTGTGAAAATTGAATATTTTAATATTTAATTATCGACTTTAAAATAGCCAATTTTTGAACAGTCTCAGAATTGGACGAAACCAGTTCCATTGGATCCGTAATAGTTAGTTAATATCGGATTTCAATTTTCGTAGCAATCGGAGTTATCGTTTGACCGTGGCAGCTCGAAACGCATCGATATCATTTTAATTTTAATTCGGCGAGTTAAAATAGCCATTTTTCAAAAAATCTCGGATTTCGACGAAACCAGTTTCATCGGATCCGTAATGTGATATTATTGTATGGTTTCAAATTTCGTGTCAATCGAATTTACCGTTTGTCCGGTGCAAGCTAAAACGCCTAGAAAATCGTTTAATCGGTTTAATTTTAAATCGAACGTTTATTGCCATAACTCGCACAGATGACCGAATTAGCTCCCGAAACACGTTCCACTGTGTTCGGAACGCGGGGTAAACCTTAGAAACGCCAACCAGCACGCTTCGTTTGGAGTTCGGAAATTCCGGGTGAATAGTAAATTGGGAAATTTTCTATAAAAGCCCCTCCCCCCCTCTTCATAATTTGCAAAAAAATATCAAACCCTAACCCTAAACTGAAGCAGCCGCCACCTTTAAAATGGAAGGCCAGAAATGCATCCCTTTCTCTCCTCAATCACTCTCAATCTACAAGGAATTACGCGAAGTGTTCAACACGAAAGTTGAAGAGCATGAAGAGAGCTTCGAATCCATACGGAGATGATCGAAAACGGAGCAACAAATCAACGGGAAATCAAGCGAGAAGGGGCTGCGTTTTTCACGCATTTCGAGGCAATATTGAAGGCCGAGCTTGGAGCTATTCATGGTGGAGGTAGAGCAGGAGATGGCGGTCAAGATGCAAGTTTCTGATCGTGTTCATGCTCGTCGAGGAAGTCGCGATTTTTAACCCTAAATTGGAGCTCATGGGTTTGTGCGTGCCTGGGAATAACGTGAGTGAAGATGGAAAAGGGGGTGTTGCGTTCTATGGCCTGATGATGGGGGGAGGTCAGATCCTACGGCTATGGTAGTTTGGGTTAGAAATTAAAATAAAATGTTGTGAATTTATATATATATAAAATTCGTGTAACTTCAAATATTCGTATCTTTTTCATACGAGGTCGAAAACGCGCGAAACCAGTTGCGTTGGAATCGTATGGACGAGCACTACGTTATGGAATTGGATTGAAGTCGTTTGGAGTTAGTAAGAATTTCGGGTTTAATTTTATTCGAAATAAATCGCTAAAACGAAATTGAAATCAAGGTGAGAACTTCTCACTCAATCGAATAGTTTCGATTTATATTTTAAATAGTTAGATTTAAAATTGTTGATTGTATGCATGAATGATGATTGTTATCTATTAATTGTTAAAATAGACATTATGCGCCGTTAGTAAGCGGATGTTATTTATTAAAAACATATACCGTGAATATTTCGTAAACAGTGAAATTGGTATTATATATAATAGCAATATATATATATATATATATATATATATATATTGGCATATGTATATATTGCAGTTGTTGATTTCCCGCATTTTATAGCGGATGAGACCCTATTGCGCCGCCTATTAAGCGGATAATATTTATAAATCCCATATACCGCGATAATTCTGTACTGGAGCGGAATTGGTATTGTGCTAATGTTTTTGGATGCAG
The DNA here is from genome assembly GCA_030765085.1 of Allium cepa. Lineage (NCBI taxonomy): Eukaryota > Viridiplantae > Streptophyta > Magnoliopsida > Asparagales > Amaryllidaceae > Allium > Allium cepa. The sequence goes on along the minus strand of CM060937.1, from coordinate 755,790,442 downwards.
GGAAACAGGTTGGAGGGATTCAACTGGATTCCTCAACTGTATTGATTTATTTACAGATGTTTGGATATTTGTTGAGTATCATATCGATATATGATATTTGGATGTCGTGATTGACTATTTGGTGCTGCTGCATCATCAGATCCATTTCTGAAGTTTTAAAATAATGATTTTGGTTTTAAAAGGAATTTTAAAGTGATTTTCAAAAGTATACGTTTTATTGAATTTTGAATTGATTCATTTTAAATAATTAAAACGTTATAAATTTTTATGTTACAAAAATTAAGATTTTTGAGAAATATAACCGCAATGAGATTTTTGGAAAGAAATAGTTAATTAATTTATAAATTGGTTTAAATTGGGATTTTAGAATTATTAAAAACGATGTGTATAAAAGACTTATAAAATTGATATTTTATAAATTAAAAATATTGGAATATTAAAAAAAATTATAAGTATTAAAAATGAAATAAAAATGGATTTCATAAGTGAACGCAGTTTATAGATTTATAAATTGTGAAGTTAGAAAATGGATAGATTTTGTAAAATATAAAATTTATAAGTAATCAACTTATAAATCGGATTTTGGCATTTAAAATGAGATATAAAAAGGATTTTTATAAATAGAAGTTTATAAAAATATAAATGGAGTTTATAAACGTTGTTTATAAATCCGAAATCAATTGAATTTGGTAAGTTGGATATAGGAATATATGAAAAGAATTATATTCACGTTTTTGGACAGTGAATATATTATTAAATGAAATGAATGTGTTTTTGGGGAAGGAACATTATGAAACGAAGTTAATGATTTTTAAAAACGCTTTAAAATGCATTAAGTATCGAATATATAGATTTCAACATTTATTGTTGAAATAGACGTTTTCGAGAAAGAAGGAAATGGTGGACTATAACACTGTTGTTATAGTAAATGATTTCCGAAAGGAAATGTTTTATATAGTATTGGGATTTACATATCTATCTAAATTTCGAATCCCTATACTAGTGATTTTGGGTTGTAGTAACGATGTTTTACGCAACATTCGTTTTAGCCCAAATAAATGTGTTAAGAGAATGATTTCTTAAAGAATGAAATATATACTTAATTTTCGATTTAAGCATATTGAATATTTTTCAAGTGTTGAAATTGAATGAATTTGTGAATTACTTATGAATAAATAAGTATGAGAATGTTTTTCCAATATGAACTGAATATTTTGAGACCTTATCTTTTTAAGATAAATTGAAAATGAATAATAGAAATCGATTTGGATAATCGTATATTCATAGATATTTTGGAATGAAAATTCACTATGGAATTTATAAATGAAAAGGGGAATTAATTTACGGATTTGGATCGTAAATATAAAGTAAATCGTTAAGGATTTATTTAATTGGTTTAAATGAACCAGGTTGAAATGAAAGAAATTCCGCGTAAGGAAAATGATTGAAATTTGTTTCCAAAAGTGATAAAGGTGAAAAGTGATTTGAAAATTTGTTTTCAAATGGTTGAAGTGTGGAAAATATATATCTAGTAAAGATATTTTGGAAAATAATTTGGGAAATTATTTGGATTTGGTGATGTTGAACACGCCTATTGATAGTTAAATATCCGACTATCAATATTTACCTTTAAATAGGTATTTGTTGTGAATTTGCTTGAATTTGAATGCCACACTTATTTTTGAATAAGCGCTCACTATTCGGGTTAGCCGGGAAAGGACCTTGGGATCGTATAACCCATTCCGAATATGTGATACGTCGAAATGGATTTGCATTCGATGACCGGTGTTGAAGACCGGATGTTTGTGAAAACGGAAGGATTACCGTTGAGTTACTCTACATCGGCTGATCTCCGATATAGAGGTTTTATCACCCTTAGTGACGGGATGTCCGGTCGTGATTAGTGAATATCCGGATTGCAAGGACTTCTTTGTAAGTGCCTTCGGTTCTGTTCGATCTCGGAACAGACTTGTATGGATTGTATGTCTGACATTACAAATTGAGATATAAAGCTGATTTCTTTCAAATATATTTCTGTTGGTGGCGGAGAAGTTATTCTCTTAGCTTAACACCCTTCTCTTAGACGTACGAGCTCAGAGGTTATATAGTTGAAGGTTATTAATGATATACTCCCAATTTGGTAGTGTGGCATACTGAGTGTTGCTGTGAAATGATCATTTCTATGATCATTTGTGATAGGATCATTTATTTGATCATTTATCTTGGTGATCATTTCTATGATCATTTGATTGACCCAAAGCACGGCTTTTGTATAAAGTGTGGCTTTGTGGACGAGACTTCGTCGGACCTCACACCCCGAAAATGGTCAAAACAGGAAGGATGCGGCAAGGTTATTGGGGGGTAGCGCCCCTTTAGTGTTTGTCATTCCTTCTGGATAGAGGTGGTATCATGGTATGGAGCCCAGATATTTAACCTATGTTGTTGCTGCATATTTTGTGGTTGTTGGAAATCGAGGATCCTCGGATAGATCGGTTACGATCGGGGGATGACATATTCGTGTCAGTAGTTACCCAGTTAGGGGTAACCCGGCCTTGTGTTGGCAGAGATCCGGTTTGGTTCTCGGGACGTCCTTTCAGAGGCGTTCTCATGTGGCAATGGGAAGTTCCTTGGCCTGACCATTTGTTGGAAATCCAATTCCCAATACGAAACCCTGTACGGTTTTAGTTGTAGAACCTATCATTCACTTATGGTGGCGCCCCACTATTTGGATGGTAGCTATAGTAGACATAGTTCGAAATGTCTATGTTGGCTAAGATTTATATTCTATTTTCGAAATGAATTTTGCCTACACTATACACTAGCAATAATATCAAATGTTCTTTTTAATGCGTATCAAGCATCTTTGACTATCATAAGGAGAAATCTCCTCCGATTCTGTGTTTGCATTGTGTGTGTGTGCGGGAGGCCTTATGGTAGTCTCATTTTTAAAAGCATTGCGAATTGACTTTAAAAATATTCCTCTATTTTGATTTTAAAGAAAAATAAACTGTTTTAGTTCTCACACCAGTCACATGACTGACTCGGAGTTTATTGTTTTCCTTCCTAAACTCTGGGTGCCCACCAATTTCCACACTGGCAGTCAAGAGTTAAGGTTTATTCAAGATATTCAGGAGTTGCTGGAGGCAAGATGGATGGCATGGCGTATTACTAGTATATAGTATTTCTTTTCCGCTGTTGATGTTGTTTGTCGTTGTACACTCTGATGATGTAATGTAATGTAATAACTGATATAGTTCTTTTTTAAAAGATTATTCATTTATTTATTATATGTTGTTCCGCTGCGAATTGTGAGATTCTGATGTTGTTCTGTTATTTCTTCTGTTCTGTTCTATCTTTTTCTATCTTCTTCTACTTTTTCTTTTTCTAAAACCCTAACGGTACGGTTTTTCGGCTTTCGATTTCTCGACAGTTGATACAGTAGACGTATTGATGTCGGTTTTCGTCAACGAAAAATCACGATCGTTACAAATTTAATGGTGTTTTGTTCAGTTTTGAAATTATATCATTGAATCGATATTTAAAAGTAGTCTTCCGAGGCACGGTCTCGGAATTCGACGAAACCAGTTCCATTGTCTCCGTAATATTGAATTATTATCGGATTTCAAATTTCGTAGCATTTGGGGTTGTTATGTGAGCGTGCGACATATAAACGCGTTGAAGTTAAATGGAATTCGATTTAAAATTTAATTTTTAAATTTAGTCAACATCAGCATGTTATCTCCCGTTAGATACGCCTAAAATCACGCCAAAGATCACGAGGAAGAGATCGTGCAAAGTAAGGCCGCTGTCTTTAAAACTTCAAATCGAAATCAAATTGCCAGAGATAAAAATGGCCGAGCTTCGTTTAATAAAATTCTCGTTCGAAATCAAAGTTAAAATCTCGTTCCCCTTCCTTCACAAACGAAACTCCCTCCTCCTTTAAAAATCAATCTGTTCATTTTAGATAATAATGGTCGCGATGGGTTCTAGGCAGGTGTGAATGAGGGTCGCGAGGTCGAAGTCAGTAAGAGGGTCGCGTGGGTTCTCGAGCACAGCAGGGTGGCGGCGCACAGCGGTGACTCGATGGCGGCGACCTGGGGATAGCGGCGGCGCGAGGCTAGGGCTTCGGTGTCTGCTCGAGTTCGAGTTCGAGTTCGTGATTCACTTTGGCGTTCGAGAACGATGTCGAGAGTTCGAGTAAATGCTGGGCAGTGAGGTATAAAATTTGTTTTGCTTTCGATTTAGTCGAATATTTATCACTGATAGGAATTAATATATGTATACATGTATACATTGGCTAGAAAATCATTAACGGTAAAGAAAATAGATTTTTTTTTTAAATCTGCAGTAAGGCATAATTACAAGTTATTTTGATTTCAGTTAATACTAATATATAGGTATAAGCTAATAAATGTTTACAGTAAGGCAAATTCTTATGTTGCTGAAGAAAAAAAAATATACATGATTTTAAACTCACAATTTAAATTTTTAAATGATAATAATGGAATCCGTGGCTTTAATTGTGAACTTGGGAATTTATAAAGAAATTTAAATATTGATTTCAAAAACAGAAAATATATGGAAAAAAATGGGAGTTTTTAAGTATTTAATAAACTTATATAATTATTTTTACTAAATATAATCTATAAATGAAAATATTTTGTTAAAAGAAGGAATTAGTTAAAATAAAATAGAAATGGAAATTTATTTTCGACTAGCGGAATTAATTTGTATAAATGGTTCATTTAATTTTTGGCATTAAAAAAATAAATAATAAAAGGAAACTTAGTTTTAAATTTTAAATTGTAGTTAAATAAAATTATTAAAGGGAAATTGGTTAATTAAAACTATCAAAACGAAAAATTGATTATTTGATTTACTTCGAATGTTTATCAACTGTATAATATTTATACAAGGTATAAATCAAGAAATCAAGTCGAGATGGAAAATGGACTGCAAATAAAAAGCAAAGGTGAGAACTTCTCACTCAAAAACGGTTTTGTTTAAATTTTAAATAGTTAGATTTAAAATTGTTGATTATGTTGATTGTTTGTTTGATTGATAATTATTATCTATTGAATTGAAATAGACCATATACGCCGCCTATTAAGCGGATGTTATTTATTAAACCCATAAAGCGCGATATTCCACCTTGAAGTGGATTTGGTATTATATATGTATTTGGAGTTGATTTCCCGCATTATATAGCGGATGAGATCCTATTGCGCCGCATAATAGCGGATAATATTTTATAAATCGCATATACCGCGATATTCCACCTCGAAGTGGAATTGGTATTGTGCTAATGTCTGTGGATGCAGGGAAACAGGTTGGAGGGATCCAACTGGATTCCTCAACCGTATTTATTTATTTACAGATATTGTAATATTTGTTGATTATCATATGATGATATATGATGTTTGGATGCCGTGATTGATTATTTGGTGTGTTGCATCACTGGGCCTATTTTGAAATTTTAAAAATGTTAAAGTAATGATTTCCAATATAAAAGGATTTTTAAGTGATTTTTGAAAGTATATGTTTCATTAAATTTTTGAATTGATTCATTTTAAATAAATTAACGTTATAAAATCTAATGTTATAAAATTATGATTTTTGTGTAGTATAACCGAAATGTGATTTTTGAAATAAGCAGTTGATAAATTTATAAATAGTTTAAATTGGGATTTTTGAATTATTATAAACGATTTATATAAAAGATTTATAAAATTGATATTTATAAATTAAAATATTGGAATTATAAAACGAGTTTTTATAAGTGTTAAAAAGAAGTATAAATGGATTTTTTTAAGTGAATGAAATTCTTAGGTTTATAAATTGTGAAGTTATAAAATGAATAGATTTTTGTTAAATAAAAGATTTATAAGTAATTAACTTATAAATTAGATTTTTGGTATAAAATTGAGTTATAAATTGAATTGGTTAATAAAGGAAATTTATAAATCGAAGTTTTTATAAATGGGAATGGAAATTATAAACATTGTTTTATAAATCCGAAATCAATTGAATTTGATAAATTAAACATAGAAGTTTATTAAAGGAGATATATTCGTGATTTTGGACAGCGAATTATCCTTTAAGTTAAATGTTGTAATAATAAGAGGTTGGTTGGGAATTATATCCACGATTTTGGACAGTGGATAATCTTTTGAATAAGATGTGTAGAAACGTTAAATTTGGTTAACGTAGTATATTCACGATTTTGGATAGTGAATATATTATTAAATGAAATGGATATGGTTTGGGAAAGTGATATCCTAAATAGAATGAAAACGATTTAAAGTTGTTTTAAAATGTATTAAATATCGAATACATAGATTTCAACATTCATTGTTGAAATAGACGTTTTCGAGAAATAAAAGGAAATGGTGGACTATAACACTGTTGTTATAGCAAATGATTTCCGAAAGAAAATGTTTTATATAAGTATTGGGATTTATATATCTATCTTAATTTCGAATCTCTATACTAGTGATTTTGGGTTGTTGTAACGATGTTTTACGCAACATTCGTTTTTGACCCAAATAAATGTGTTTAAGAGAATGTTTTCCTTAAAGAATGAAATATATACTTAATTTTGATTTAAGTATATTGAATATTTTCCAAGTGTTGAAAATAAATAGATTTGTGAATTACTTATTATTAAATAAGTATGGAAATGTTTTTCCAATGTGAAGTGAAATGTTTTGAGATTTTATCTATTAAAGATAAATTGAAAATGAATATTAGAAATCGATTTGAAAATCGTATATTCATAGATATTTTGGAAATGTAAATTCACTATGGAATTTATAAAAGAAAGGGGAATTTGTTTTAAAAAATAAACATTGATTTATTTTTGAAGTGTGGAAATAAATTTACGGATTTGGAACGTAAATATAAAGTAAATCGGTAAGGATTTATTTGATTGGTTTAAATGAACCATTTTGAAATGAAAATGAATAAAGATTTGTGAATATAACCCGTGTAGGGAAACGATTTGAAATTTGTTTTCAAAAGTTGTAAAGGTGAAAAGTGATTTGAAATTTGTTTTCAAATGTTAAAGTGTGGAAAATATATATCTTGTAAAGATATTTTTGAAAAATATATTATTTGGAAAATTATTTGGAATCTGGTGATGTTGTGCATACCTATTGATAGTTAAATAACCGACTATCAATATTTACCTTTAAATAGGTATTTATTGTGATTTGCTTGAATTTGGATGCTACACTTATTTTTTTTAAATATTGCGCTCGTTATTCGGTTTAGCCGGGGGAGGACCTTTGTGTCATATAACCCATTCCGAATAGTGATACGACGTATATGGATAGCATTGAAGAACGGTGGTGAAGACCGGGTAATTGCGTGAATGATAGGATGACCTGTCAATTTTCTCTGCATCATGGCTTAGGTATAGAGATTCCCTAAGTGATGGGAAGTCCGATCGGGATTGTGAATACCCGGATTTGCAAGGGCTTCTTCGGAAGTGCCTTCGGTTCTGTTCGAACTCGGAACATACTTGTATGTATGTATGTCTGACGTTACATTTTGAGATGTAAAGCTGGTTTCTATCAAATACATTTCCGTTGGTGGTGGAGAATTTATTCTCTTAACTTAACACCCTTCTCTGAGACGTACGGGCTCAGAGGTTATGTAGTTGATGGTTACTAGTGATACATTCCCAATTTGCTAATGTGGCATACGAAGTGCTGCTGATCATTTGTTGATCGAAGCACGATTTTGTGAAAAAGCGCAGCTTTGTGGACGAGACTTCGTCGGGCCTCACAACCCGGAAATGGTCGAAACAGGAATGTTGCGACAAGGTTTTTGTTAGGGGTAGCGCCCCTAGAGTATGTCCATTTTCTTCTGGATAAGAGGCGATATCATGATATGGAGCCCAGATATCGAACCTATGTGGTTACTGCAAATTTATTACTTTGTAGTTGTTAGTTGTCGGGATCCCAGAATAAAGGTCGGTAACGACCGGGAATGGCGTAGCGCATGTGTTAGTTACCTAGTTACAGCTGTACAGCGTGAGGTAGCGTCAGTGTGTTAGTTACTTAGTTACAGTTGTACAGCGTGAGGTAGCGTCAGTGTGTTAGTTACTTAGTTACAACTGTATAGCGTGAGGTAGCGTCGGCCTTGTTTAGCAGAGATTCGGTCAGGTTCTCGGGGGCGTCCTTCCAAAGGCATTCCATTTCGGTATGGGAAGTTCCTTCTTCCGATCATTTGTTGGAAATCCAAAGAAACAATACGTACCATGTACGGTTTTGGTTGTATAACCTGCCATGGAATATGACGATAACCTGATATTGATCATGGTAGCTATAGTTGGCATAAGTGCGTAATGCCCATGCCGACTAAGATTTCTATTATATTTTCGAAAGTTTTCCACACTTTGCACTTATAGTAATAATAAAAAAAGAAATTGACTTTAAAAATATTTCTTTCTTTCCTTACGTTTAAAGATAAACTGTTTTTAAGTTCTCACACCAGTCTCATGATTGACCTGGAGTTTATTGTTTCCCTTCCTAAACTCTGAGTGTCCACCAATTTCCACACGGACAGTCTAGAGTTAGGTTATCAAGATATTCTGGAATTCAGGAGTTGCTGGAGGCAAGCTGGATGGCATGGTGTATCAACTAGTATATAGTATTTCTTTTCCGCTGTTTGTTGTTGTACACGCTGATAATGTAATGCAATGTAATGTAATGTAATAACTTATATAGGTTTTTTTTTGTTTTAAAGATATTCATTTATCTATTATATGTTGTTCCGCTGCGATTGTGAGATTCTGATATTGTTTCTGTTTCTTTTCTTTCTTTCTTCTTCTCTTTTTTCTTCTTCTTAAACCCTAAGAATTCGGTTTTTGGGCATTCGATTGCTCGATAGTTGATACAGTGGACGTATTGATGTTGGTTTTCGGAAGTCGAAGAATCGGGTCTTCACATTTAATTTATTTTCATATATTTTTTTATTTTTATGTTTAATATTGATAAGATTGATTTTATTTTAAGTATTATTATCTAGATTACACTCATATATAAATTTAGATCAAATATTAATAAGGTAGAGCTTTTAGTTTAATGTGATAAAGATAAATTATATTTTAAATATTTTTGACAGATTTTATTTTAAATTTTCAAATCATAATTTCCTTCACAATACACACATAGATATATATATAAATAAATGGCAAATGTCTAAAAGTTTTATTCATTTTAAAACGATAAGTTTGTATTTTATTTAATTAGATTAAATGCTTATTAAAATTATATTGCCAAAATCTCGGGTCGTCACAGTGTTTGTATGTCATTTCTGAGATGATATATTAATTACTTAAACAGATGTCGTAAGTGACATAGTGGAATATTTTACATGAGTAGTTAAGTGTATGTTTGCGACAGTGTGAGGGATTGTGAAGTGTGGTAGGGTGTAGTTTGGTGGTTCTGTTTGGGTTGGTGGTGGTGGAAGTTTGTGGATTTGGTGGTTGATGAGCGGGTGCAGCCCCATGGCCATGTTATTTTGACCATGAATAAGTTAATTAAAAATCATAAAGTAATTTAGTGGCACAAATTGTAGAACAATATAACAGTAATCACTGTATCAATATTGCTGACACGAGCTCAGTTATTTACAATGTCATATTGGTTATCATAATCTAACCATACAAATAAGCAAAGAAATAATTCTATATTAAGAAGAAAAAATAGAAGATAGGGAAATCACAAATTCAAAAGAAAAATTAATCAGATGCGGGTGATTTTGGGTTGGTAGGGTTGCGTGGAGTTTGGGTTGTGAATTAATTAGATGATGCGTTCGAGGGTTGCGATTTTGCTCTTGCTCGATGGTGTAGTGGCAATTGGAGGACTTTGGAATCATATTTAGATTAGTTTGCATAATTTTAAGTTCGTGATTTTGTGATGGGCTTGGCATTGCATAGAGAAGGGGGAATTAGGAGTCTGATAGTTTTGGAGGTAGTGTTGATTTAGGTGATTTGGAATCATATTCATATGGTTAGATTGTTCTTTGGTTTCATCTGGTCTATCATTTTCCAAATGGAATTGAATTTTTACGCATTCTTTTTTGATTATATCAACTTCTTTGCGAATATCATTCTTTCCTTTAGCCCAATTTATCAAGTTGCATTTTATTGCTTTTATTTTCTGTAGAAATTGGCACAAAGGTCTTCCAACAACATCCGTATTCCACCCACGTTCGAATATATCAAAATACTAACCACACGTAGACAGTGATTAGTGGTTGGTGACATGTTATTGTTAAAGTACAATTAATAATCTTAATGAATTTTAAGATCTTAGATATTTACAATTATATCAAACTATAATTATAAGTCATTCCAAAGTAAAAACTTTAAAAAGAAAATCCTGTGATTTCTGACAAATTGCCACAATCAGTGTGTTGGCATTTGATGATAACCATTAAATTTAAATGTTCTTAAAAACAATAATGATTAAAAATATAAAAAAAATCATGCTTAAGATGTATAATTTGCAGCTAATGAGTTAGCAACGGATGACATGGAGAAAATCTTGTTGTATAATTATCTCTATATTAATGTCTTCCTAGTAATCCATAACTAAATATAGTGTATTGTTAGCTCTTCTTCGTTTTCTTTTCATGTTTTTTAGGCTACACATAAGTCACAGGAGAAACTTTAATAAAAAATTAGTGTTCCATGCACAGTGAAAATATAACTAAGCGAATGGACTTTGTTATCTAAGTAGAAACTTCAATAAAAAAATTGACTGGACTTTGTTATTTGAGTAGACACTTCAATATATAAAAAATTGAGTGTTTGTTTAGATGTTAAAAAAATTGTCTGGACTTTCTTATCTCAGTAGAAAATTCAATATAAAAAGGAGCGTTTGTTTTGATATAACTCCTATATCCCTAGCACTTGAAAATTTAAATATGATAGATGGGTAACCATTGTCAGTACAACAAACGCAAAGACTGATAGAATAGAAGATGCATTTGATTGAAAATAGAACCAAACTTAGATAGTTTCCTACATTTTTTCTTTCACCTATAGACTAAGCACGTAGATATAGACTGTTCAAACACATAAATCAATAAATTAAGTTGGAAACATAGAAATAATTCTATACCTGTAGAAAATGAAACATAACAACCGGTAGGTGAAGACGAAAGTTATATATTGAGATTTGATATACTGTGAGCATGGCCCTTTGAATTCATTAAGCTTCTTTCATATTTGTTGCTAATTTAAATATTTATCTTATTTGCGGGTGTGTGAAAGAAAAAGGATGCGAAAGTTTTCATCTTCTTTTTAATGCAAACAACTAAATATGTACTTGTTTTTTTATTTAACTTTGCTACTATTTTTTGGGGTGTGTTTAAATATTTGCTACTACGTTTTGATTTATGTGGTTTAAGCTATAAGATATTATGTGTACGTATATTTGATATGTTTAATATAATGTGTTGCATCTCTATATTTAATATCTTTTACGATTCTTGCGTTATTTAAATGATTTTATGCTTAAAACTAGTGCGAACCGGTGCTTCGCATATGAACCACACTCAACCTCTTATCATCATAACATGTTTAAATGATTTATATGGTTCATTGATTAAGAAATAATGATCTTTTTTATCAATTTTCAAATAAGTTCGCATTTTGTCTAAAACTTGTGTATAAATCTTTGAAAACAGTAATGCAGATAGTACTGGTGCTTGATAAACATTTGCAAAATATCGAGCAAAAATGATTTCAAATATAAAATTTCCACACAATACACATATAAATTACACATATAAATTTATTGTGTGCATCAGTTGTTGCTCTATGCATCAGCTGTATTATATGTAACTTCATTTGGTGAGATACATTTATCAATCATTTCCTTTAATACTTGATGTCGTTGATTCCATTTGCTACTTTGGTAATAACTATCTATAAGAGCAGTGTAGGTAACAACATTTGGTTTACACTTGACCATTGATCCAAAAATATCAAAAGCAACGTTGACATGATTCATAAGAACGCAAGTGTTGATGATGATCCCATAACTGACTATGTCTAGGAACACATAATGCAGCATCATATTATTGTAGAATGATAAGATTAGAGGATAAAGAGATTTATTTCTGTTTTGAACGATTCTTGTGAAAAATATGCTAAATCTGAAGCATACATATTTTATGTCTGAAGTTTCAAACTAACAATCATTATTCAACAATATTTATTTTAATGTGAAGAATATCATTGTATTTCTTTTACAGTCAAAGCAAATTCAATATAATAAGAAGCATATAATTGTATTTAATGTTTTTGAGCTTTCTGGTTTCATATCTAATTCCATTTAACATTGTTGTTGTATTTTGATAATGTTGGATTTCACCAGACTTACTGCAATTTGTGAAAGTATAATCAGAGGCTGGAAATTTTCAAAACAATCAACGACATAAATTAGTTAAAAGAAATAAAGTCAAACAGATTTAATAACTTTAATAATATGAATAATCCGAAAAACTATGATTTAAAAAAAATAGCTATCAACAATGGATATCGTTGGAAAGCATATTAAATTTGAGATTTAATAATGAAATCGATTCTTAAATCCAATTAATGCAGAAAAAGTTATCACATTTCAAAGTTTGGAATAGAAAGAAATTAAAAAATTGACTGTTCGTTTTCCAAAATATGAAGTAGGACTGTATGCTCTTGAATTCTAACTCAATAATAATATTATAGAATAGATGATTATTATTGTGCATTTTTATATTGGTATTTAAAATATTGTAGCTTATGAATAGGATGCAGAAAATATTTGAATTGTGAACCTAAACCATAGCACTTGAAAACCGCAATATTTAATAGCACCGAATGACCGCTATTAAATCTGTTGGTATTAAATATGCACAACAAATAAAGGGCTATGGTATTAGAAAAAGCGCCATAAAAGAACATATCATAACAGAGTATAAGCGCTATTGTAGTCGAATCTTTATAGCAGCATACCGGTGTTGTAACAAGTCAACATCTACAATAACGTGTCCACATGCAGCGCTAATAATCCGCTATTAATATTTTTTATAACGAATAATTAGTGCTATCTTAGAAAAACAAAAATATTTTGTGGCTAATAATGAATTTCCTAGTGGAAAAGTAGCGCTATTATAGTAATCAATAACCCAGAATAGGCCGCTACAGAATGTTTACAATAGCGGACTTTTTTGCGCTATTATATTAGAAATTTTTAAAGCGCTTTTTATGCGCTATAAATTGTTCAGTGTTTTTAGTAACATGTCGCTATACAGCGTTTATTTAACCGCTATTATATAATTTAATAGCGTTTTTTGGCGCTATCTTAGAAAAAACAAAAAATATTTTGCGGCTAATAACGAACTTCGTAGCGGGAACATAGCGCTATTATAGTAATCAATAACACATAATTTGCTGCTATAAAATTTTTAAAATAGCAGATATTGTGCGCTATGATAATAAAACTTTTTATAGCGCTTTTTCTGCGTTATAAATTGTTCCCTGTTTTTAATAACACGTCATAATACAGCGTTTATTAAACCGCTATTATAGGCTTTAGTAGCGTTTTTATGGCGCTATCCTAGGGTATTTTTGTCGTAGTGAAATTTACAGGGAAATGAAAACCACACTAGAGGACAGCCAAGAAAAAGAGAACATATTGCGCGAGGGAAATGAAAACTACACTAGAGGCAATTCAGCAATTCTTTTTTATTTTAAAAAAAAAAGTTGAAATAAACTCACATTATCAGATTCTGAATATGTTGATAGCTAGGAGTGTACATTGGTTTTTAAAATCTTTTGCAGATCCATACATGCATCATAGCCTGTAAATAAAGATCCAAGTAATAAGACGTTGATGAGAGAAATATTTGAAAAAAGAAGATTAGTAACAAACATGACCGTAAGTAGTATTCATAAGTGTAACATGCAATAGATCATGTCAAACAAATGTATATAGTCTACCAATTAAGTTAGCGTGTCATAAAAGAACACAGAGTAGTAAATTAAATTGATGCATAGTTAAACAACTTTCTGATTATTTGGCTAAAGGACGTGTGTAATATCGTAAAATAGTTTGTGTTAATTCCTTTTATGCACAAAAATATATATAGAAGGGTTGATACACAACAACATTTGTTATGCTGAGTGCATCTTATATACCATGAACAGTGAGTAATAAACAAACTAAAACAAAGATATTAATTGCTCTTGCTCGCCTAATTCAGAAAGTGAAATTTTGATTTATTTGGCATGAGTAGTAACACCTAAGGCGAGCTAAATATTCATATGATTATGTACTACTTTTTAAGAGCAAACGGGAGCAGATAGAGTAAGGCAGCGACAGTTGCACTTATATTTAGAACGAAATAGAAGGAAACCTATTTCATGAAACATTAACTTGAACTTTCTAAAAATAATTGCACAAAAGAGCTATAAAAAGATATGATCTCATTTTTACTAAAAGCTGCGTATTGAAATTGTTATGAATATTCCTTACGCTTAGACCATATTATATTTATAATATATACAATGATGCATACTAAATTAAAACAGCAAGTTCTAGTTCATTAATGAAAATTCCTCAAGCTTACATATGAAGATTCAAAAATTGCATTCTCAGAGAAAATTGAAACTAACATTTGTTTTATGCATTGCCATTAGTATATACTCCAAAAGTAAGTGGAACCAAAGATAAAGACAGGACCTACAAACTCTAACTTTATTTACTTGACTCTGGCAGATGTAGATAATAAACAATGACATAAGTTAAACTTATTGTACTATCTACTTTTGTATACTCTGATTATTGGTATTTGTTACAGGATTATATATGTTGGAAGGATTTATGTAGAACTGAAATGAAGGTAGATTCATATGTATAAAAAAATGGTTTTGACTCTAAGTTTAAAGGTTCAAGGATATTTTGATAGAAACAACCCAGTTTGACTCTTTGTACTTTAATGCATACTTCATACAATAAGTTACAACAGTAACATGGTCCTCATGTAAATACAAGGAAACATGAAGTGCGGTGCATGGGTCGTCGGTGTAAAGACATATTAGCAATAACGCACAGTTTTATCTTTATGAAACAAAATTACTATTTGCACCCATGCCAACAAAGTAAACTATTCAAACTTCCATATGAGTTTTGACGTGGCTCTAATTGAAATAACTCTGTTTTAGTATATTTAACTTGAACATCTCTACATGAAAGCAGTAAAATATACATGGTTGAGGAACCAAAGAATTGCCTAGTAAATAGTGCAGTGTGTACAATGAAATGATACCATACAGTTATGGTTTCAAACAATATCAATATGTACAGCCACAGCAATACATTTTCAGAGTTCACGAATGTGGAGAAAACTAAATTTACAAAGGCCTTGCATAAAATTTGTTTCATATTTGCAAAACAAATTTCCAAACCAACATCTATCTGTAGAAAAACCATCTATTTCATGTTTGAATTAAAATTGTTTGAGACTGGCCAAACCAACATCTATCTGTAGAAAAACTCAAAGAAGAATAGACTGGAAAAACCATATGTCTATAAGTCTAACTTATGCTTATTTTTATAACTATCTCCAAAGGTTACAGAAATAATTATCTGGCAATATAGTATTATACCCTTGTGCATTTTTGGTCAGCAATCTACGTTAAATATTTCTGAGACTTAACCATAAATCTAAGGGTATGTTTCCTCTATCAAAATCCCCATTTCGCAAGAGCTTCTTTATTAAGAAAAATTTTCATTAACAGATTACATTGCTTCTAGATTTTTCATTCACCGATAAAATTGACTGTTAAACTACAATCCTCCTAGTAATCCACTATAGTCTTCTACATTGGGTTGCAAATTCAATAATTACTTCATTAAATAAGATAGCGAATCTAAGAAATTATCAATTGATTTTATAAAAAAGAAGCTAAGTAAGCATAAAACTCCTATAACTACTCAATGGATTAAGTTTTTATTTTAATTTAAAAAACTTCATCAGTCGATGAAATAACAAAGATTCACCAATTCCTCAAAATTATAGTGAAATTATCAATATACGTTCTTTCAATTATTGAATCGCAATAAGGAAAAAGAATTTACCTACAAACTGACGGAGACGCAAAAATTTCGAGAAGAAGGGAGTCCAGATGGGATGATTGGTGGTCAGATCAGCAGGAAAAACATGAAAAATAGGGTTTTGGGGCAAAGGCGACGAGGAGAGCTGCTTCAAATGTTAATATGGAGTAACAGGTATGCGTGGGTAGCCAAAAGTTTTACCGCTCTATCTTTCGTTTTATCAGAGATGGACAACCATAGCATGCCACATCAATCATTTTAAACCCAACGAGATTTATAATAGCAAGTACACTCCAAATACCATCCTACTTTGCAATCATAGGTGGATTTTCTTGTAGTGAAGAAAGTGGGCATAATATTTAATGGGAAGGTAATTCATAATCAAGACTGATCACCAAAGTCTTAGGTTCCTATTGTCATAGAAATTATCCATCGGTCTTCAACACAAATGGTTGGCAAAGCTTCATGGGTTTAATTACAAAGTAGAATACAAACGTGGAAGGGAGAATGTAGTAGCTGATTCTTTATCTAGGAGAGAAGGAGAGTTGGTGGAAGAAGGACAACTACAAGAAGTTTCAGCAGTACAACCACCTTGGTTGCAGGAACTAAAAAACTCATTACAAGCCTCTACATCGTACCAACAACAGAGGACAAAAACTCAAAGAAAAGAACTAGCAGAAGTTAAGTATAAATTAGTTGAAGGTCTGATATTTCATAAGGGCCGAATATTGGTGGACCGTCATCTTCCATTACTGACTCAAGCTTTGATCAAAGAACATCATTCAACCCCCTTAGGAGGCCATTCTGGGATTAAGGGAACTATGCAGAGATTGAAACAAGTATTCTATTGGAAGAAAATGAAGATAAGTGCAGAGGAATATGTTAAACATGTGATGAATGTCAAAGGAATAAAGGAAAAAACATTTTAATACCTGGCCTTTTACAACCTCTGCCTATTTCTGAGAGGATATGGACTGATATATCCATGGATTTTATTACATGTCTACCTAAGAGTCATACAAACACGGTAATCTTTGTAGTGGTGGATAGGCTAAGCAAATGTTCACATTTTTTTCCACTTCGTCGGCCATACACAGTCAAGGAGGTAGCAACAGTATTTTTTAAAGGAGTATTCATGGCATGCCTAAAACCATAGTAGTGATAGGGACACTTAATTTACTAGTCATTTCTGGCAGGAGATCTTTAGATTACAGGGAAGTAGTTTGAAATACAGTTCAGCCTATCACCCTAGAGTGATGGACAAACCGAGATTGTTAACAAAATATTCGAGGGATATTTGACGTGTTTTGTGTGTCATAGACCACATGCTTGGGGAGATTGGTTGGACTTGGCTAAATATTGGTATGACACAACTTGGAAAACTCCCACTAAAACCACCCCATTCAAGATTGTCTATGATGTTGATCTACCTACCCTCATGCATATATACCAAACACTACCAAGGTTGAGAAGGTGGAAGAACAGTTGTTCTCCAGAGATATTATGTTGGAATTTCTAAAGGATAGCTTGAAGATGGCTCAGGAGAGGATGAGGAAGTATGCTGATTTGAGAAGATCAGAGAGGGAGTTTGAGCCTGGAGATTGGATATTCTTGAAACTTCAACCTTATAAACAAATTTGTGCCAGTTATTAGAGGACTCACAAATTATCTCCTAAATTCTATGGACCCTATAAAGTGGAAGAGAAGATTGGAAATGTAGCTTACAAAATGCAGTTGCAGATAATTCAAGGATTCATCCAGTTTCTCGGCTAAAAAGAGAATTGGAAATGGCATAAAATACAAGATAATGCACTGAGTTTGTTAAAGAGATAGTGGATCAACCAGAGAAAATCTTAGACCACAGAATGGTACCCAGGGATAATGATGCAGCAGTGCAGATTTTAGTCAAATGGAAGAATAGATTAGAGGAGGAAGCCACATGGGAGGATTATTGGCCGATGATCATAAGATTCCCTACCTTGGACCTTGGGACAAGGTCCATTCTTGAAGTAGAGGGGAGATGTAACAACCATAGTATGAAAACAAGAAGAAGAGTTGATGTGTACAGGTTGAGAAAGAAGAAGAATTTGAAATCAGGCAGTGTTCATCAGAGTTGACCTGGAGATCATCGAAGAGGAAGGCTGGAATTGGCAGGAAGATGTCAGATGCTGGAAAGATTGAAACTATGGCCCGTGGAGAGAGATAAATACATGTATCGATTTGTACATCCCCGTGCACGTGCACAACTGATATAATGCATTATATCAGTATTGTGGTGGTCGAAAGGGGTGCAGTGGCCATTGTTTATGGTGTATAATTGTTTGGGCTATGATTTTTTGTATCTGGGCTTGTATGGATGTGGTATGGATGAGTCATGTATGCTGCTGCGTGGGCTGTATAAATATATGAACATGTACGTACAGGGTGTGTAGAGAAAAATCTGAATACAATTTAATCATTTTGTTATTTCAATTGCAAGTTTAGTTCAACTTTATTGCTTAGATCAAAACTCTGTAAGTTTACATCTATTTAATTGCAATCTTAATTCATTTTCATTCCTTATTGTTAATTTTTGTACTTCAATCCCTGTTCATCTTATCATTAGCTATTCTGTTCTTAAATCTTGATAATCTTTGCAATTATGTATTTGTACTTAGATCTGTAAATTTATCTAGTTTGATACCATTTAATTCCATTTCAGTTTCTTTTGTTGATTCTTGCAATTTGAACATCCTACATATCAACCATTGCAATTGTTGGTAATACTTGTTTGTTCTTCCACTTATTTTCATAAGTTCAGTTCTTATGCCTGTAGCCTACAGATTCATCATTACTTGTCAATTCTCGCAAATTCAATTCTTGGCCATATTTTTTCCATTTACCTATTGTTAATTCTTGTATTTTCTTGTTTGGTCAAACTTTTTTCTATTTGCAATTATCTGTACATGTTCTTTCAAGAATAACTGTACATGTTTCATGTTACTGCAAGTTTACATTTCAATGCCAAATATATTAAAAAATTAAGATTCTTTCCATAATTTTCCCGTAGATTCTTGGATTCATTTCCTTTGCCTGCATCACAAATCTTCATTATAGTTTCCATTTCCTTGTAGTGTATCTGAAACTTGTGCACACATATTAGTACCAGTGCACACACCTTGCTCCCATTCCTCTATACCACTCCACAATAAACTGCCACCATATAATCTTCTTCTTCATTAAAACAACACACATCATCACCGAAAATTGCTGCCACCTCCACATCAATCGCTACAGACCAACCAAAGCAACCTGCTCCTTACATAATGGTATTAGAGCAGCCAACCGGGAATGAAACCAACCCCCAACTCGATCCAAACCACAACAGCAGTATCTCCCATGCCACTCCACCACTTCTTGATCAAGAACTGACATGGTAGGAAGAGATAATTGATTGCACCACTTATTTTCTAAGGACGTCCGAGCACACTATCCAATATCTCAACACAAAATTTAAAGGAATTCGCAATGTTCTTACCACCTTGGCTCAAGATATACTGCATATTAAGAATAGACCAACAGCCCCTCCTACACAACACCTAATCGTCCCACCAACAGTCCATCAGTATCCACTTCCTGCACAACAACCAATTGCCCCACCACCAGTTCATCAATACCCACCTATTGCAAAACCACCGGTTGCTCCACCTCCAGTTCACCAATATCCACCTCATATACAACTATCAGATACCCTTCCTTGTAACCAGTATACTCTGCTCATACTATAGTTCCATCACAACCAAGAAATGCCAACCCATAACCAAGAAATGCCATCCCACAACAAAGAAATGTCATACCCCACTACGAAGCTAGATTTTCCTATCTTTTCTGGTGAAGATGAGTTGTTGATTGGTTGAGGCAAGTAGAGCAGTATTTCAGGTTCCATCACACTGAGGAGCACCTATGGGTAGAAAGTTTTTTCTTTTTCTCTAAAGAAGGAGGCACTTCAATGGTACCACTGGTATACCAATACAGTGTACAACTATGAACTCTAGCCAGTGTTCAAGGAAGAAATCCAAATCAGGCTTAACCCTAAGGAGATGGAGAGACCTTATGAAACCTTATCTAAACTCAAACAACACACCACTGTCAGAACTTATCTTAGCAGATTTGAACAGTTGCAGGCAGTAATAGCGACCCTACCTCCTAAATACCTACTAAAGAGATTTACTGGTTGATTGAAGGAAGAGATTAGGTATGATCTTCTTACATCATGACCAGTTGATTTTTGAGAAGCCTTGTCTCTTGCAAAACTATTTGAAAGTAAGTACATTCAAACCTAAAATGGTAAATACACTGCCTCTAACACCACTGTTTCCAAGAACAACAACCCTCCGTAACATTCAAAACCAATTCCTTGTGAAACCTCTAACCCAGAACCTAAAGAAGAACCACTGCTATAGAAAACTTGGCAAAAAGCAAAGGTCTCACTCCTAATCAAATCATTGAAATGAGAGGGTAGAACCTTTGTTATGGATCTCATGTTTTCAGCACCTTATTGCTTCATGCTACATAATCTGTTTTGTTTGTTTCGTTCCTATATGAAGCTAGCTTGTATTTGAATTTTTTCACGGTATGATAATTATTATTTCTAAGTAGTTTGTCTAGATCTTGTATTATTATTTTAGTGATGGATGAAAACAAAGATCCTGCTAATTCTAGGAAAATCTATATAGAGAATAATCTTAGAATAAATTTTTCTTCTAGTGACCAAATGAACCCGCCTTTAACCCACAACATATCCCATGTCCGCAATCATTATGAAGATATTATTCCAGTATAAATTTATTTAAGAGGGAATTAGGCTGAAGGAAAAACCTGAGAACACTTTTAGTCTGAAGGACCGAAGTTTTAAAATTTAGCCTGAAGGACAAAAAATGATATATTCATATAGCATTACACATCCATAATGCTATATTCATATAGCATTACACATCTATAATGCTATATACAACACAATTTTATAAGTTTCTGCATACACAAACAAGCAGCTGTGTAATGCTATATGAATATAGCATTATGGATGTGCAATGCTATATGAATATATCATTTTTTGTCCTTCAGGCTAAATTTTAAAACTTCTGTCCTTCAGACTAAAAGTGTTCTCAGGTTTTTCTTTCAGCCTAATTCCCTGTTTATTTAAAATATGGTGTTAGTAATGGAACAATATATAAAATCGAATATGATTGCATATGGCAATAAGTGACTGGTTTTTTGTAGTATAGAGTATATATAATATGCAAAATTTCTAAATGTGATTATATTGACCAAACGAACCTGCTTACAATCTTTAAAGAAAGCTATTATTATCATATATCCCCAAGGTGCAGTATTTTATCTCAATGAATATTTCAAAGTGATCATCTTTAAAAAAATAGCATGTCTCAACAAGGGCTCGAACATACATCATTATATGACAATATTACCGGTGTTGCGCCAATCATCAAAGAATAGTTCCTGAATTATATTTGAAAATATAATGGTTCCTGTAGTTTATTTGAACAATTGATGAGATTAAAATTTGGTGTTAGTGCTACATTGATAGGTCCACTATTTTCTTTTTTGGCTGCTAAATTTTCCGTGCATAGTGGATTAATAAAAAATGTTTATACGATATTCTTTTTCTTTTCTTTCAGAGAAGCATAATCTATTATGCATGATGAAAGTATAGTACTTATTGTTATATGTCTAGTATACTAAAACAGATAGCACGCTACAATAAACTCGTCGCACAAGTTTATTAATTAGAATTCCACTACGCTGGAATTCTGTATTAGATAAGTGTAACAATAAGTTACGTTGTAAATAAATTACAACAACAACGTTATACTATTGTAAGAAATAGTACAACTTATAAACGGGAAAGATTACAGTGAATCTAACCAGTATATAAAGGAAATTCCGTCTGAGGCTTGTCGTAACAATTTCCTTAAGAATTTTATTTCAAAACTCTCCCAAGATACAACAGACGTAATTTGCACGAGATTGTAATGAGTATGTCAACTCTGTGATATGTATGGAATATAGAGCAGTAGAGCAAAGAAGCAGAAGAAATTAGATTGGAATTGGATGAGAATGTGATCAGTATTCTCTCCTATTTATAATTTCGTCCGCATCCCTTCAAACAGTCGCGTCCGCTTGACGGGTCGCACCCGTTTGCCTTTTGGTCGCTGCTATTTGTTAACGGGTCGCACCCGCCTGCGTCCAATGGTCCTGTTTCGCACCCGCTTGTACCGCCTGCACCTCTACAGTCGGGTCGCATCTGTTCGCCCGCGTCCGCTTCAATCGGCTCGCGTCTGTTTGCTTCTAACGGGTCGCACCCGCTAATGTTCGCGTCTATTCAACCCGCTCGCTTCAGAAGTCGCACCTCCTCAGCAATCCGCGTCCGTTCGTGTAGCCTGCAACTGTTAAAAAGCCCAGTTCAGTTGCAGTAAAAATACGAGTATCATATTAGACCCAAACCCGGCCCGGTTCGGTTCGGTCGGAAGGACGGCGGCGGCGCGCGCGCGTGTGATGGAGATGCATGATCTCCCTCCTCACAACGAAGCATTCATTTGGGTGCCCCTAGGCCCCAACACCTTCATTGCAAAGCCATATATATCTTGGAATGGCTTTGCAAATTTGGCGATGTGGGACAAGTGTATTTCATTTACACTAGGAATTCCAACAATCCCCCACATAAATGATAATATACTTTTCCCCCACACAAAGCGAAATATCGCAGAGTACATATGGAATAATGCTTTATCGTGGATAAGTAGATATTTCACTTTGAACTTTCCCTAGTTAAAACTTATCGGATCTACTTGGCTAATCGGTGAATTATTTCATCTTGAACCGTCGGCCTTTATTGTATATCCAGATAATAAGCTTTACGAAGCATTGATTCCCTTCTCATCCAATCTCTTGGTTGTGTTCATTTTGGTCCTGAACAATATTTTTGGTTCTGCGAGTGTTTTTAGAGAATAAAAGCCTTTTAATATTCTCATAGAGCCGACCCAGCTCACACTAACATAGGTGATCGCAACCATTAAGAGTAACCTACATATACCCCACTTGTTCTTTCCAAGATATGGTCATCATTAAAAAACATAGTTTTAACCTTTAAAACTTCTGTAGGCATGCATTATATTTTGCACCATAGGAATGGAGTAGGACCAAGTTCAGACAAATGCATTACTTCTTGAGTTATTCAGAACTGGTTTGCCTATTGATCCTAGTCCGTGGGATCTCCAGTCGTTAGGATAGGTTTCCGTATAAGATAACTCTTGATGGTTTAGGCTTTTAAACCCATTCCCCTCGATGCGCAGTCAATTTTCTCTCTTGATAAACCTTTAGTAAATGGATCCACTAGGTTATCATTTGTTCTTACATAATCTATGGAAATAATTCCATTAGAGAGTAACTGCCTAACTGTGTTATGGCTTCGACGTATGTGTCGTGATTTGCCATTATACACAAGGTTTTTCGCTCTACTTAGCGCTGCTTGATTATCGCAGTGAATACATATGGCCGTCACAGGTTTTGGCCAAAATGGAATATCTTCTAAGAATTGACGAAGCCATTCTGCCTCTTCGCCTGCTTTATCTAATGCGATAAACTCAGATTCCATGGTGGATCGAGCTATGCATGTTTGTTTAGTAGATTTCCATGACACTGCTGCTCCTGCAAGGGTAAAGACATAACCACTTGTGGATTTTGATTCCTCTGAATCTGCAATCCAGTTTGCATCACTATATCCTTCTAAGACGGCAGGATATTTTCCATAATGTAAGGAAAAATTAGTGGTATTCTTTAAATATCCCAACACTCTCATTAGTGCTTTCCAGTGTTCCTTCCCTGGATTACTTGTATACCTGCTTAGTCGACTTACCGCGTAAGCAATATCTGGTCTGGTGCAATTCATCAGATACATTAAGCATCCTATCACACGAGAGTATTCCCGTTGCATTACACTCTCATCAGTGTTTTTATGCAGTACTTCCGATGGATTAAAAGGTGTCCTCACTCCTTAAATTCCATACTCTTGGAATTTTTCAATCACTTTGTCTACATAGTGTGACTGAGATAGTTCAATTCCATTAGGTGTTCTTATTATTTTGATTCCCAAAATAACATCCGCAACTCCTAAGTCTTTCATATCGAAATTGTTGATTAACATCTTCTTTATAGTCTCTATTACTTTAGTATTAGGACCAAAGATTAGCATATCGTCTACATATAGACAAATCATTACATATGATTGTCCAACCTGTTTGTAATAAACACATTTATCACATTCATTTATACGAAAACCATTTTTCATCATGACACTATCAAATTTTTCATGCCATTGTTTTGGAGCTTGTTTTAGTCCGTATAGTGATTTCACTAACCGACATACTTTGTTTTCATTTCCTTTGGAAATAAAACCCTCAAGTTGCTCCATGTAAATCTCCTCATCGAGATCTCCATTTAAGAATGCTGTTTTGACATCCATCTGATGAATTTCCAGATTATATATGGAAGCAATTGCTATTAACATTCTTATAGAGGTTATTCGTGTAACCGGTGAATAGGTATCAAAGAAGTCTATTCCTTCTTTTTGACGATATCCTTTGGCTACCAATCTGGCTTTATATTTATCTATAGAGCCGTCTGATTTCAATTTCTTCTTGAAAATCCATTTGCAGCTAATTGGTTTTATTCCAGGTGGAATATCAACTATTTCCCAAGTTTTATTACTTAGAATTGAATCAATCTCACTTTGGATTGCTTCTTTCCAACATGAAGATTCAGAAGATGACATTGCTTCCTTGTACGTTTGAGGTTCGTGTTCTAACATATAAGTTAAAAAATCTGAACCAAATGTTTTGGAAGTTCTTGCCCTTACGCTTCTTCTTGGTTCAACCTCCTCGTTGTCCTGATGAGTTTCATCTTCACAAGTCTCATCTCTGTTATCTCTTGTCCTTTTTGGGACAGGATTTCCATCGTTTCTTTTATGTGAGAACACATCTTCAAAGAACGAGGCATCTCTTGATTCCATTATTTTATTTATATGAATATCATTTATATCAGACTTTAAGGTATTTAAAGCTTGGTTTGTGTCCTTTCCATATCTCATATGGAATTGTTCCCGTTTTATTGTGAGGAACTTTGTTTAATATGTGATTAGACATATTTAAGGCTTCCCCCCACAAGTTCGTCGGTAGACCAGAAGTTAAAAGCATGGTAGTAATCATGTCTTTTAACGTTCTGTTCTTCCTCTCGGCTACACCATTTTGTTGTGGTGAATATGAAGCTGTTGTTTGATGAATTATAACATTTTCGGCACAGAACTGTTCAAATGGTGATTCATATTCTCCACCTCGATCAGATCTCAATATCTTGATCTTTTTATTTAACTGATTTTCTACCTCAGCCTTGTATTTTATAAACGCGGTTATTGCTTCATCCTTACTATTTAAAAGATATACATAGCAATATCGCGTATAATCGTCAATAAAAGTAATAAAATATTTTTTCCCACCTCTTGTAGGTAGTGATTTAAAATCACATAAATCTGTATGTACCAAACCTAATGGTTCGGTGCTTCTGTCAACAGATTTAAATGGTTGTTTGACCATTTTTGCTTCTACACATGTCTCACATTTGTAGTTCTTATCTACTTGGAAATTTGGAATCAATCCCAAGTTTGATAATTTCTTTATTTTTCGGAAGTTTACGTGTCCTAATCTATCGTGCCATAGTAAAATTTCGTGCTCAAGCAAGTGAGAGACTTCAATTTTATTAATAGCACAATCAGAATACATAGATTTATTGCCGGTAACGGCTACATTTACCTTAAATAGGCCATCACATAAATATCCCCTTCCGATATACATTCCAGCTTTGGACAGAACCATCTTGTCTGACTCAAACACCATCTTGAATCCCTTCTTTGATAGGACTGCACCAGAGATGAGATTCTTGCGTATGTCTGGAACGTGAAGCACGTCATTCAATTTGACAGTTTTTCCAGAAGTGAACTTGAGGATAACTATGCCACTGCCTTCGATCATGGAAACTGCAGAATTACCCATGTAGAGTCTTTCTTTCTGATCGAATTTCTGGTATGTTGAAAACATGGATTTTTCAGAGCAAACATGACGAGTAGCTCTTGTGTCAACCCACCATTGGTTAGGGTTCTGAATCAAATTGCATTCAGAAATAACCGCTGAAAAGTTGGACTTATCCATTTTCATGTTGTCAACTGTTAACATCTCTGTTTTAGTGTAAAACAGTAAAATTCTTAAGATGTTATATGTCTAGTGTACTAAAACAGATAGCACGCTACAATAAACTCGTCGCACAAGTTTATTAATTAGAATTCCACTACGCTGGAATTCTGTATTAGATAAGTGTAACAATAAGTTACGTTGTAAATAAATTACAACAACAACGTTATACTATTGTAAGAAATAGTACAACTTATAAACGGGAAAGATTACAGTGAATCTAACCAGTATATAAAGGAAATTCCGTCTGAGGCTTGTCGTAACAATTTCCTTAAGAATTTTATTTCAAAACTCTCCCAAGATACAACAGACGTAATTTGCACGAGATTGTAATGAGTATGTCAACTCTGTGATATGTATGGAATATAGAGCAGTAGAGCAAAGAAGCAGAAGAAATTAGATTGGAATTGGATGAGAATGTGATCAGTATTCTCTCCTATTTATAATTTCGTCCGCATCCCTTCAAACAGTCGCGTCCGCTTGACGGGTCGCACCCGTTTGCCTTTTGGTCGCTGCTATTTGTTAACGGGTCGCACCCGCCTGCGTCCAATGGTCCTGTTTCGCACCCGCTTGTACCGCCTGCACCTCTACAGTCGGGTCGCATCTGTTCGCCCGCGTCCGCTTCAATCGGCTCGCGTCTGTTTGCTTCTAACGGGTCGCACCCGCTAATGTTCGCGTCTATTCAACCCGCTCGCTTCAGAAGTCGCACCTCCTCAGCAATCCGCGTCCGTTCGTGTAGCCTGCAACTGTTAAAAAGCCCAGTTCAGTTGCAGTAAAAATACGAGTATCATATTAGACCCAAACCCGGCCCGGTTCGGTTCGGTCGGAAGGACGGCGGCGGCGCGCGCGCGTGTGATGGAGATGCATGATCTCCCTCCTCACAACGAAGCATTCATTTGGGTGCCCCTAGGCCCCAACACCTTCATTGCAAAGCCATATATATCTTGGAATGGCTTTGCAAATTTGGCGATGTGGGACAAGTGTATTTCATTTACACTAGGAATTCCAACACTTATAAGAGTAATTTTATTTTTGCTTAATTAATGTTTAAGCTTGTTGTTGCTAGCCGTTTGATATGCCTTGCTCTATTTAGTTGAACTAATCAACTACCAAACATGTATATCTCACCTTGATTTTAGAAAAAGATGAACATGCATGTAGTCCCTTGAATTGATATTTCATTTCAAATGTGGGCTGTACTTGCCTTAAATATCCAAGTACTATGATGCAATTCTATCAGTAGCACCATCCAAGACTAGCCCTACGCAAGATATGGATGTGATCAAATTTGTATTGCTATGCTATCAGTTGTATAAACAATACATGGATACTCCATATGCAAATTAATATAGCTTCACCAACGCCAATATTTTTACATTGTACAACACAACCATAGACTTCCCACTTAGTATCAATCATTAAACAAATACACCAATAAGAGTTAAAATCACCTGGGACCAACTTTCTTCATACCTGAAATTGTGTCTAGTTGTTTTATTTTGCTCAAAATTTATTAGATGGCTTCCAAGGTTAGAACCCATAGTTACGCCAGCTCGTATTGTAAGTTTCAAGCCAAGAATTAATGTAGATACATTATTTCTTTTTAACTATCCATTTTAGACATTGAACTTGAAAGTCTAATTCGTTTACTTTTCACACTACAGGAACGACTACATTTAGCGACGACAATAAGCCGTAGGTGGCCGTCGCCATTCAATGCTTGTCGTCGCTAAATGCCCAAGCAAAACAAGACAACGCTAGCAAAATAGCGATGGCGTCGTTGTCGTTTTCACGACGATTAGTGAAGGATTTCTGAGAAAATTGGTCGTCGCTAGCCGTTGCCAACCATTGCAATGCTGGAGCCAAAATGGCATCGCCAGCTGTCGCCATGCACCTCAAATCTATGGCCAGTTGGCTGTCGCTTGGCGATGCCTGCCGTCGCTAACCTGAAATGTCCAGTTTTGCCCAGCTCTGCTTTAAGCCTTCCAAACAACAAAATAAACGTTATACCTCAATCTAGCTTCATTCTCAACACATATAAACTTAATATCACAACCATTGACATCATGTGCAAGATATAATCTCATACGTATCATAAATAATTAAAAAATAGTGTAAATGTCAATATTTACATAAACTTTTGTCATCTAAAACCAATATTACATCAACGAACACAACCATATCTACACAAATACTAATGTTCATCAAATCCACAATCATACCACACACAACAATTAATAAAGTACCAACTTCATCAACACAAGTCAATAATTACAATCTAAAAAAAATGTACCTACCCATCATCATCATCTCTCAACCCATCCTCACAAGGCATCCTTCCGTGCTCTACAAAAAGGCCGCAATCCGCTCATCTAGCAGCTGCGCCAATCCTCCGCTCTTCCACCGGTCATTGAATTCTACCATCTGCTGGCGGAGCTGAGCTATCTTCCCCTCGTCTTGGGATCTTCTATACGCCCTCTGGGTCATCGCTGTTTGCAAATTATTTGATTGGAATATAATTTGCTTCAGAATTAAATATAATTTA
Organism: Allium cepa; assembly: GCA_030765085.1. Taxonomy (NCBI): domain Eukaryota; kingdom Viridiplantae; phylum Streptophyta; class Magnoliopsida; order Asparagales; family Amaryllidaceae; genus Allium; species Allium cepa. The sequence continues at coordinate 755,761,487 of CM060937.1, read as the reverse complement.
TATATTAGTTAATGAAGCAGTTTACCTCCTGATTTTCATAACCATATTGCCTATTTCGAGTAGGGGGTCAATGAGCGCATCCTTGATACGGTCCACCTCCTCTAAGGTCAGTCACGGCCAGTGGACTGCGTCACTCGAGCTTTCTTCGCCTCATACCTCTCCTACGATGACGAACAATAGTTTGTAATAATAAATAATAAAGAACTTATCAAATGTGCAGCAAAAAAATAAAACAAATTTACCATCACGGATTTGGATTTGTCGTCCATAAATTCATACGTAATATTCCCCTCCTCGTCCGTGCGCTCGACGACATGCATGTGAGTAAAGACCTCAGCCAGTGTATGCTCACGATTATATTGCTGAAATTGAAGTTATATATACAATGAATAATGTTACCAATATGACTAAATTATTTTACAACTATTTAGAAACTCATTTTATAACTTTACCAGTTCCCTCCATTGCTGTTGGAAGGACTTCGACCCACCGCGGTGCAAAGCAGGATTTTTAGCCCTATATGCACGGTTCCATGCCGATAATTCCTATAAATTTAAATGCACAATTAACTAAATTAACGCACCTAATCTATGGATTTGAAACAAAATGTAATAACAAAATGAAATGATATTTATTGCTTACCTTCGACTCTGGAGTTTTCCTATAGCTGCAGAAATTAAGCCCATACATCAGCACCCATCCAAGATGACTTCTTTTCCGCTCTCTTGGCTTTGGATATGGTGTCTCTGTAATTTTTCCGCGTTCTCTGATTCCAATGATTGACAAAAACATCCATATCTTGCGGGTCCACACGAACAGCTGCCTGCGTATTGAATTTGATATTGGTTTGAATTATACGCATTGTATTAATTTACAAATAAATTATAAATTTAAAATTACCATCAAGCCCGCAAATATTGCATTCTTAATGTGATCGGGAATGTCATCCCAATGAGTCCAGCATCCGAATCCGGCTCATGAATGCCTTCCTCGAAACTTATAGAATAAAGTCGCTCGGCTGGACCTCAAACCCCCTGTATAAAATAAGATGTATGAATTAATAAATTTTAAATAGTGAAAATATATTAAATTTGATACTTACCCTACGCTCTTTTGCATTACCTCTGCCACCGGACGTAAATCCGGCGATGTGCTGTTGGCACCCGCACCAGTGGAAGGAGAAGGCGGGGATCTGCTAGAATATCTTCTGTGCATATCTGTTGCAAACGTATCATTTCATATAATAAAAAAATATCGTTTCAGTGTTATAAAACATGTTTGATTAATCATCATCAAATAAAAATTGCACTAAAATGTGAAAAATGAGATAAGATCTCTTGAGCGTATATACATAATTAAAAAAAACAATAAGACATTACTCACTACGTAGTCATCAGTTGATAACAACTGAAACTCAGAATATACATTATACAACAACTGATACAAAAATTCAAAAAAAATTCAGTCTTCGTCGTCTTCTGATTCAGTCTCGGTTTCATACTCTATATCATTCTCTTCTGTACTCTCAAATGCTTCTATTAAAATATTAGATTCACATTTAACAAGCCCAAATCAATATCATCGGCTATTATTATTTCATCATTTGGTTTAAGATCCGTTTGATACACTGCTTCTTCCAAAATATTAATTCCATCAAACGTAAATCTTGCCTTTGTTTTAAAAATAGTTGACCAATCTGCTTTTTCTCTTTTTAAGGATGAATACGGAGCAAAATAAACTTGTAATGTCTGCTTGGCCAATACAAAAGAATCATACTTATAGTAATGTGAGGTGTGCTTTATTTCTATAAGTTTATAATCTTTGTGCACGTTGATTCAGAACTAGGAATATTGCTGAACCAACTGCACTTGAATAAAAAAAACTTTTTTTGCACGTAGTGCATAATATGTCAATTCTAAAACCTGTGTTAAAATGCCGTAAAAATCTTTTATATGCTCATCTGGATCGTCATTGTCTTTGACAAATACACTACTATTACATGTCAATTTTTCAACACTATAATCCTTGCTGTTGAATTTAAATCCATTGACAAAGAATATTGGGTAAGCCTTGACATTTCTTTTCGGTCTGAGCGCAAGACGTTGTAATCCTTCATCAACGACGCTGTTTCTTGAATCATAAACGTAGTTTGAAAACCAATTAGAAAATTCCGTACTATGATCGCCAAAAGGATGCTGTGATTCGTAAATACTGCAAATATATATGTATTATATGTTATATTAAAACTGAAATGTAAGTATCATTGAACTAAATATGAATTTATTATTACCTAACAAATGGTGCAACTTTAGTACAATTAAGAAAAGAACACATGTTTGTGCTATATGTTGATCTCTATCGTCTAACCATATTTCCACACATTTTCCAACAGGTTAGTCATGTTGTCTAAAAATAGACAACATTATCTGCGAATAATCTTCTTCAACTACATCATTACGAGGACCACTTACAAATGATAAGTTCACATGGTCACTGAAGTAATGATATCAAAAGAATGAAGCTTCTTCTTCAAGATGTGAATTAAAAATTGAACCTTCAACTCGTGCTTTCTGTCAAATTTTTTTCTTCAGATGATTCAAGTACCTATTACAAAATTAATTCAATTTAAATGCACTTACGTAAATCTGAATTTTAAACAAACAACAATTTTACGGATATTTACTATTACCTCTAAAATGGATACATCCATCCATATTGCACAAGACCTCGAAGAAGAGCTTCGGATGGAAGATTAACAGGTAAATGCTCCATTACATTAATAAAACCCGGCGGAAAAAATTTCTCCAGTTTGCATAGAAGTATAGGGATTTCTACTTCAAGTTTATGTATACGGTCGATTTTTAACGTTGTCGAACAAAGCTGTTTGTAAAACAGACTAAATTCTGTTGTAACACTCCACACTTTTGTCGCTAACAGTTCTTTGAAAACCATTGGTAATAAATATTCCATCATGATATGATAATCGTGACTTTTCATCCCACTCAATTAACAGGTTTTAAAGTCAACACATCGTCCTTCCACCCACTTTAGCACGAGTTTTATTTGTTTGTTGTCTCTCTTATAGCATGCTTTGGGTTCTTTTTGTTGTCATTGGGCTTCATATGAAGTTCAGGATATTTACAAAAATGTGTTCTATCGAGTATTGAATTCAGATATCCTTAGTTTTCCCTTTGACATTCATAATTGTATTAAACATGTTATCGAACACATTTTTTTCGTTCACTACTCCATAGATGGCCTATTGCAACGAAAATACAAGATGTTGCTAGCTACAATGTAACGATAGTTATGCTGATTTTTGTTTGTTACAACATTAGCTTCGGGATGTTAGCATAGATATCAACACTATGTTGCAGTAGCTATAGACTTATAAAAATATTATAAAAAATGAGTGTGTAACCCGTGCGTTGCATACGATAATGTTTTAAATTCATATATTTAAGTACAAGTACTTTTTTAAACTAATTTTAACTGTGAAAATGCATGGTACATTTTTTATTATTGTTTATGTAGGTATTGTTGAATGTTTTTTAAAAAAACTTTTGTCCAATAAGATCCCCTACGGAGGGGGGTCCAGGGGGGTGGCAACCCCTCAAGGTGGGGGTGCGGGGGCAACGCCGGTAAGGTCGTAGGGATCCAGGGGGCAGCATCCCGTCCAAAACGGTACGTTTTATTGACTATTGAATTCAAATTCAACAGCCAACGATAACAACCGTTAGAAGCACGGATATATTTGCTAATTACTTCAAATTTTTACAAAATGGAAAATAAGCAGGATTGAGAAAATAATTAAAAGCTCTAATATGACATGAATATATTTGCACAGCCCAACTGACCCATCAAGAAGCACGGAAAAACAACAGTAAAATGAACATACGATCTAACAGCAAGGGTAGAACAGAAATTTCGCATTCAACGCAACAATATCCTAAACCTATCCGCCTTTCTCTCTTATCCCATTCAGTAAATACGTTGCGAAGCTTTTCTCCTCCAAACTGCAGAATAAAGAAAGGGCGAAAATCATCATAAACTCAAGTCCATGCATATGAAATCTTCATCAATTCAATTCCGCGCATATGAAAGGTACTGTCTCCTATCTTGTTCTTAGGTTAAATTCCATGAATATGAAGATAAGCTGCTGTGTATTGTAAGTTATGTTCCGAATGAACTTTCTAATTGGTGCCTTATCCATCAGCAATTGTATTTTTCTTTGGTTTATTTGAGATGTAACCGCATTGTATGTGCACTATTTGAGTTTTACTGTTAGGACAACAATAGAAAGGCTAACATAATCTAGGCACAATGTCATACAAATGCTATTGATGAATTGTTTTGGATTAGGCGAAGATATGCTCAACGTGATACAGATTCAACCACTTGCCTATGTGTGATCTGATCCATCCATTTTTCAGCGTTCGCTGAACCCTAGATTCACTATTTGTTTCTTTTCGTCTATGAGGTAATCCTTTTCCTCTTATTGCTTATTATAGGATTTACAGTTCATATTTTAGCATGTTGCCCCGAACCCCAAATCGATTGCTATGAACTTGTAATCATATACGATGTTGGTGGGTTATGTTCCATAATTATTGTGCTTGATTATGTTGTGTGAATAGTTGGTTTAATTTAGGGTATTTATAGTTTAATCTCTGTGTTTTTTTAAAGTTCAATTTTTATGATTATGTTGATTGTGAGAAGATTATTATCATAGAATTACTTGTTTTAAACTAAATATTTATTTTGGTACCCTTAACGTAATTTAGCTTTGTGCTCATCCAGCTAGTCTTATATTTGAATATTAGGTATCTTATTAATTAATTTTTGGTCTAATTACTGGCAACATTTGGCTACAGGGACTACTTGAGGTTAGTGAAGAAGGGCTCACCGTTCTTGCTTCTAACACTAATGATGGCTTAATAATCAGGTTTTTTTTCTTTTGTTTTATATTTCCAGCTTATTAATTGAATTAGATGCTATCTTCGGTTACTGAATCAAACTGTGCTCATTTTATTCCACAGCACTTTCATCGTCCCTAAATGTTTGTCTGTTCTGGATGATTTCTAGACAAGGAATAGTTACAACTTATAAGGCCATGAACATTGTGTAATTAACACAAAATTTATTTCCCACAATATAACAATACTATGTTCCATTGCGTATTCGGTTAATGCAGTTTGCTCTGCTTCAAATCACCAGGCCGACTTTTAATCAACTATGTCATGCATGATTAAACATTTTTATTTTCTTTATTAAGATTGGCAGATAAAGCTGTTGAAGCCTCCGATGGAACTATATACTTCACAGATGCAACCAGTAAATTCAAACTTTCTGAGTGGACTCTTGATGTTCTAGAAGCTAGACCTCACGGTCGGCTCCTAAAGTATGATCCTTCAATAAAAAATACATCTACTATTTTATCAGACCTCGCCTTTGCCATTGGCCTTGCTCTATCATCCAATGGAAATTACCTTCTTGTGTGTGAAACTTGGAGGTACATAAATACTAAACTCTAATGTCTATAACATACAGAGCTTCACTCAAATAAACTATGAATTAACTTACTAGCAGTATAAATTGGTTCTTTTATTTATTTTTTATCAATGTATATAGTACAGGGCCTTGGATGTATATATGTGGCCAACTTTTACCATTCGTCTTTGCTTACTGTGATGTAGTTATGTATTTTCTTATTGGTAAATCAGGTTTCGATGCTTGAAGCATTGGCTTAAAGGAGAGTACAAGGGGAAAACAGAAATATTTGTCGATAATCTTCCTAGAGGACCAGATAACATAAATTTAGCACCTGATGGATAATATTAGATTGCCCTTCTTCAGGTTAGCCTATTTATCCAAAATTTTCAAACTACTCATGTATAAATCCAGCATTGTACATAGTTTCGAATTGATTAGTGATATATGTGCTGGAAAAATTGGTTTGATATCCTTTTGCTGTCTAACTTTTGTCATTTAATTTGTATCAGTCCAACGAATCAGATGGAGAATTTTTTGTTAAAACTCGCAAACGGAAAGAAGGAAATATGAATGCATTGGAGACACTGATGGCACTGGAGCTTCGCAAATATGAATGTACTGTTAATAAGTAGAATTTAGTATGTATTGGCTGTAACTATGAATACACTGGCTATGTTTTTAAGTATGTTTGTTATTTTGTACTTGACTAAGTAAAACTTGTGTTGCTGGTTATTCTGAAATGAAAAGTTCTTTGTTGCAGTGTTATGTTGCAATTAGATATGATATAATATTGCCATAGATATGATATAATGTTGCAGTACATTTCCAATTTAAATTGCAAAAGATGTTGCCATAGATATGATATAATGTTGCAGTATGTGATATTAAATGTGGTAATAAACTGGCAAAATGGGCTCCACAATAGGGTTTCGTAAAGGTGGGCCACAGAATTAGTGGGCCCCATAATGTGGGCTCACATGTTGGGGCCCAGATTGTAGGGCCCACTCTTTAGTAAATTTGGTATCTGTGGCAACAACAGAACCGATGTTGCCCTAGGGCCGCAAAGATGTTGCCTTTGACTCTACGGCAACGCGGCAAAATGCGTCACCGAGAAAGTGCTGTTTTTGCCCTCTTTTAGCCTACAACAACATTTTTTGGCACTTCCTGCATCACTTCTTGGTGTTGTAGTATGCAATCTATGGCGTAGTGGTTGTGCATCACGTCAATATTATGTCGAAGTAGGAGATCTTTTAAATAAGGTAACTCCCAAAATATACTTTGTTCGCACCAATTATGAATGTCCGATTTACCTGGAATTTCAGTCTGTACTCCAGTTTCATGTATCTTCGAGTAGTCCTTTGCAATTTCATATATTTCTTCGCTTGACCAACTCTTCGGTGGTGGCATATTCCTTCACTGTTAGCTTTAAAGTTTTTTATCTCTTTTAAAAGTATGATTGGGATGGAGAAAACACCGATGACAATCAAACCAAGAAATTTTTCTTCTATACCATAAAGAAAACGATCTTGTTTCTTGAATGCAATAAGGACAGGATAGACGGCCAGTCGTATTCCAACTTGAAAGCATCCTATATGCAGGAAAATCACTAATAGTCTATAACAAAGAAGCAAACATACGAAAATTCCTTTTTTGTGAAATGTCGTATGTTTCAACACCTTCAAGCCACAATATTTTCAACTCTACGATTAATGGTTGTAGATAAACATCGATTCCTTATGTCGGATCATCAGGGCCGGAGACAACAGTAGTGAGAAACATGTATGGAGTTTTAATACACATCCATGGAGGTAAATTATAAGGAGTAACGATAACATGTCAAGATGAATATTTGCTACCAAACTGAGAGAACGGCGAAAACTCATCGTACATAAACCAAGTGTGACATTACGGCTCTTTGTAGCAAATGTAGGATACGTCTTACCGAAACATTTACATGCTTCTCCATCAGATGGATGTGTCAAAGTTCCACCTGCCTGTCTTCTCACGCCGTGCCATCGCATATGACATGTCGTGGCCAAAGACGCACATAAACTTTGAAATCTATGGGTAATTGGTAAATAATGCATTCTCTTATATGGAACTTCCTTTCCTTTCTTTTTTCTTGGTTGATATCTTTGCTCATTCCATATTTTGCAGTTCCTAAGATTGATGTCATCTTTCTAATATAACATGCAACCTTTTATACAGGTATCAATCTTTCGGTAAGGCAGACCGAAAGCCGATTTAAGTATTTTTCACTTTATAATGACTGTCGCACATCATATTATTGGATGGCATATGTCGTTTTACAGCTTGTACAACTGCTGTAAATACAGCTACTGTAAAGTTGAATTAGGATTTCATAGTGATGTATTCAGTGGTTACTGATAATTCGGTTCCACTTTTACAACCATCTCATAGTGATCTCTTAGTGGCATCCAATAAATCATAAATTTTTTTGCTCCAACATTCGGTTCTTCTTCGAAACTGACGTCTTCATTGTCAACTTAAAAGGTATGGAGCATTGATTGTGTTGCATCTTCCACCATACCTTCTATTGAATTCGTCATAACAACATTGGTCTCTAACGCAATAGGATCCGTTGCAGGTGCAACATGTTCTCCATGATGATTCCATAAATAATAATTTGGCACAAATCCAGATTTATGCAAATGTACTTTAACTGTATCTAGTTTTCAATGCTTCAAATGTTGACACTTACTACAGGGGCAACGAAGTTCTTTGTTATTTCGATTATTAGATATTGTGAGTCTAATAAATTCGTGTACACCATTATAGAATTGTTCTTTCACTGAATCTTTAATTCTAATTCTGACTTCATACATCCATGTACGGTCGATAAAATAATCGAACATTGTTCCTAATTAAAAAAATAGGTTAGTAATTTCGACAACACTTTACTTCTATTCTATGCACAACTTCTCGCCCAAGTGATATACTATTGTTGTTTTATTTTCTAAAATAAAGTAAAACCTTTTAGGACTAAAGGCTTCACACACCACACTTCTGTTTAATTCTGACAGCACTTCATTTCACTTCTCTTCTATGCATAACTTTGCATCCAAAGGGAGTATTGTTGTTGTTGTATTTTCTAAAATAAATTAAAACCTTTTGAGACTAAAGGCTTTAATTTGTGGTTGTTGTATTTTTTATAATTATACTTAACGCTTATTTTCAAATCAATATTATATTTATTTCAAATTCTTTTAGATAATCGACTTGAGTACAATATTTGTTCTTGTATATGAATTTCATAGCTTTTTATAAAATCGATTTGAGTGCATTATTTGTTGTTGTTATATTCATTTTTTAACTTATTGAAAATCGATTTCAGCAGCATATTTCTTCTTGTTTTGTTCATTTCTTAAGTTTAAAGAAAACCAATTTGAGTAAAGTATTTGTTCTTGTCATATTAATTTCTTAACTTTTTAGAAAATCAATTTGAGTAGAATATTTTTTGTGTTCATATTTATTTCTTGATTTTTTAAAAAAATTAATTTCAATAGAATATTTGTTGTTGTTATAATCGTTACTTAACTTTTTACAAAATTGATTTTAGTACAATATTCACTGTTATTATCTTCGTTTCTTAAACTTTTTACAAAATCGGTTTAAGTATAATTTTTCTTAACGTTTTTTACCTAAATTATACGCTTCATGACGTATTTTCAAACTCTTTTACCTAATAAAATTTTAATTTACAGGTTTTGTAAGCTAAAATTAGAAGATATCACTAGCGATAACAAAGAATAATAAATTAATTTTGTACAATAATTTTCACGTAAACTGTAACATCTCCAAATTATGACAAACATCGTTTTCCACTATAACAAACATCGTTTTCCACTGTAACAAAAATTTGCGTAAACTTATCAATAACTGTATTAATCAATGAATACCAATTTCAAATTTTAAATTAACCCTAACTTTTAATTACAAACCAAACAATCAAACCACTTACTAACATCTCCAAATCAACTAACACACTATTTTCATCAAATAATACACAATAATCATCAATTTCAAATCAATAACCAACTACTTTTCAAAATTAGGGTTTTAATTTTATTCCCATATCAACTAATAAACTATACCATCATCTAATAACAACTAATCTAACATATTCATACCAAAATTACTAATTTTGCATACATAGGGTTTAAGGCGATAAACCTCAAAAAATGAAGTCAAATTGAAGGAGTAAGGATCGCGCAGCATGTAGGGGTCGTCGGCGTCGGCTAGATGTGGCTGGTGGCGGATGGAGTCGGTTGGGAGCAGAAATAGGGAAGAAGAGAGTTAGGGACGGAAGTTAAAATGTTTTGCTGAAGCTCTCTGTTCGCGGGTTACATTCAAGTAGGCGACGACTAGCGACGACCGCATTTTTTGCCATCGTTAGTCGTTGCCATAATCGGTCGTAATTCGAAGCAGTTCTAGTAGTGTCACACTTCGTGCAGCTAATCATACACACGCTCTTGAATAATGATGATAAACTCTAGTTCATGTAAAACATGCATAGTTGGTGAATTTAGTATGTTCTTCACAAAAATTTTAAACCTAGTTATTTCATGTGAATACACCACTAGAAAAGGCTTATATACCGACAAACGATTGCGACGGCTTCCGACGGGGCATCGGCGGCCGTCGGAAGTTCGCGATTATCATGTCTCAGCCGAGACATTTCTTCCTCACTTGGCTGAACGAAAAAAATTAAAACAAAACCCCTAAAACCTATTTTCAAGCTTCCAATCTCCAATTTCAAGCTTCCGGATCCTCCACGGCTGCCTAATCACACTCTATTGCTTTCAATGTCAAGTATAATATCGTATTTTCGAGAAAAATATAATTTCTACCCTAAATCTAGATTTGCATAAGTTGATAAATTAGGGCTAATTAGTGATTGTAATTGTTTCTAATAGCCTAATAATCGTTTATAGTATCACATGGTATACCTATTTCATATGTTATTGTAAAATTTTAAAGAGAATGTATAAATTGTGATTTTGTGAGTATGTGTAAAACATTATATATGTATTTTTCTACCATTGTCTTGTGTTAATTTGAATAAATCATGAGTTGTATAACATCTTGACTTGTACAATAATGAATGTATTAGTCTCAAACAAATTTGCCTGCATTGGAAAATGACAAAAAATATTGAAGCAACCTTATTCGGTAAAAACGCGGAATAAATGTGGTAAATTAATAATTTTTTGAAATATAAAAAATTAGTAAATATTCGTTTTTGCAAACTACTTCTTTTTACATCCCTTAGAGAGTTTTTAGCCCCGTCCAACAAGTATTGTATATGATCTTATATAAATATTCTTTTTTGTCACAAAATAGACATTTATATTCATCTGGTACAATACTTGTAGGATTTATCCCTGTATATTGGACAAGTTATAAATACAGTAAACAATTACATTTTGTACATTTTTTTTTATTTCAAACGGTTCAAAAAATTTCGTCATCACTTTTCTTTTTTATTTCTTATGTACACGTATTTGTTTACAATGCAGGAAACAAAGGGGAAGTGCTACTGAAATTTTGTCGAAACGTTTAAATCGAAATGTAAGTGTTTACTGTGTTTGTATTGCGAAGTAGGATGACTGACCAGGAAAAAAGATAACCATAAACCCATTTCTATATTGTATTCTTAACTGGGGTAAAATTGACGTGTATAATTTTTTTGTATCGATACATTGAAAAATAAAATGTCAATTCGTAAAATGATCGATATTTTTTTTTTTTGAATTTGTGACATATTTTTTCAAATAGGAAAAATGATCGATTATTTTGTTGATCGAAGGAGATGGAGTATCAAAGAAGGGGATTGAGAGGCTCAATAAAAGAAGATTTTTATAATGGTATAAATGTATTTGTTGAATTCGCTTTAAGTAATAGTGGAAACGATGTAAAAATTCGTTGTCCGTGTAGTAGGTGTAAACATTTGAAGCATTTGTTACCCGGTATTGTGAAAGTCTATTTGTGTAGAAATGGTTTCGTGCCAGAGTATTATGTTTGATATCATCATGAAGAAGTTGAAGCACATACTTTCTGCAGAGTCTGAATTAGAGATTGCTGGTAATAAATTGTTATGACGAACTGTATAGAAAATATGGTTGAAGATGCAGCATGATCAATATTCCATACGGTTGAAGTTGACGACGATGATGTAAATGTTAAAGAACCAAATATTGAAGCAAATTTTTTTTATGATTTCCTAGATGCTGCTAGGAACCTCTTTGGGATGGTTGTAAAACCGGCACCCACCTATCAGTAACCGCAGAATACATTATAATGAAGTCAAAATACAATTTCACTGAAGCCGGATATATAACCGTTGTACAAGCTGCAAAATGACATATGCAGCCCGATAATTCAAAGTGTGAAAATCACTATGAAGTTAAAAAACTTATGTCTGATATTCGTTTACCTTATAAAAAATAGATACGTGTTTAAACGGCTGCATGTTGTTTTGAAACAAGGACACCACTCTTAGGAAGTGTAAAATATGTAACGAGGAAAGGTACAAACCAAGAAAAAAGAAGAGAAAGGAAGTTCCATACAATTTACCTCCATGGATGTGTATGAAAATGCAATATATATTTCTTACAGTTGTCGTTCCTGGCCCCGACGATCCGACACAAGAAATCGATGTTTATTTACAACCGTTGATTAAGAAGTTAAAAACACGTGGAATGAAGGAGTAGAAGCATACGCCTTTCAAAGAAATTTATTTGTATGTTTTCTTCTTTGTTGTGGACTATAAATGATTTTCCTGCCTATTCAAGGCTTTCAAGATGGAGTACATCCAGTCGTCTAGCTTGTCCTTATTGCATGAAAGAGCCACGGGTATTTTCTTTACTAAATGGTAAGAAAATTTCATGATTTGACTGTCATCGATGTTTTCTCCATGTCAATCATCCCTTTAGTGGAGATAGAAGAAACTTATTAGCTAACATAGCAGAAACCAAACAACCACCAACGATATGGTCAAGCGAAGACATATATGAACTTGTAAGGGACTATCCAAAGATATATGAAACTGGAGTGCAAACAGAAATTACAGAAAAATCGACTATTCATAATTGGTGCAAACAAAGTATATTTCGAGAGTTGTCTTATTGGAAAAATCTTCTGCTTCATCATAATATTGATGTGATGCACAACGAGAAAAATGTATTTGATAATGCTTTTAACACAATTTTAAATGTTAAGGGGAAGACTAAGGACTATTTGAAATAAAGACGCGATATACAAGAATTATGCAAACGTCCTGAGCTTCGTATGAAACCAAATGACAGTAAAAAACACAAAGCATGTTACGAGTTCGATAATAATCAAGTTAAAGTTGTGTTAAAATGGGTGGAAGTATTAGGATTTCCTGTAGTTACGAGTCAGCTGTAGTTACGAGTGAGTTGTAGTTCTATCAGTTTTGAGAGATTCGTACAAGAGTAAGATGACGGCTTGTTGGCCGAAGTGAGATAATATCCCTCCCACATCCTGGAGTGTATATGGCAGGATTTCATTATAAGTATAATCTTCTGTTTTCCATTCTTAATTTTTTTTGTTTATTTATTGTTCACATTTTATTCTTTAATTTTTTGTCGCTTGTTTATCATGAAATGCAGGTCGTAGTTGACGTACAATCAGATGACCTGTAGTTGGTACGACTCTACTGGATGTAAAAGATGAGGAAGAATTATCGAGATTCAATGTTAGTTGTGAAGCATAAAGGGGAGAAGCCGAACTGGATGGGAGCGAGTGTGTGGAAATGGTGGCTGGCACATTGGGATGGTGACGAAGCGAAGGTAAGTGTACTAAACTTTTATTAATTATTTCATAGATATGTAAATATCAAAAAATATTTGGTAAGTAAGTAATGTATTAAATTTAAATGTATAGGAAGAGTCGGAAAGAAACTCTGCAAATAGGGACAAAAATCCTGTCACTCATCAAAGAGGGTCCAAGTCATTCCAACAATATCGTCAGTAGTTAGTAAATTTACTAAATTTAAATTGTAAATAGTTATTGTGCTATATAATTTTGAATATACAATAATAGTACATAATAATCAATTTTAGGAAGCTGAGGCGTAGGGTCCCGTATCGTACATGGATGTATTTACCTATACTCATGCATCGAGCATGTAACTCCTAACGGAACAGTTTCATATGCATGGCATGACGACAAATCGAGAAAAATCCATGTAAGCATATTTCAGTTTATATACTATTAGTAACTGTGTAATTATTAAAGTATAATGAATTAAGATATCATGATATTAATTTTAACTGTATTTTTATTTGTTCATGCATGCAAGGTTTATGAAATAATGGCAGAAACTCCTAGAGGAAACTGGTCGAGAGCTAGGTAAACCGAGTGGGATGAAAAGTCAGGATTGTCATGCAATGATTATGTGTTTGAATATGTTAGTATAATTGATATTAGATGATGGTAGTATTTTATTAGTTGATTTAGGGATAAAATTAAAACCCTTATTTAGAAAATTAGTTGATTATGGATTTGGAATTGATGATTATTATGTATTATTTGATGATTATGGTATGCTAGTTGATTTATGGAAGTTAATAAGTGGTTTGATCATTTAAATTGTAAATAAAAATTAAGGTTGATTTGGAACTCAAAAATTAGTGTGTAATCGTTGATTAATATGCTCATAAACGATCAGCAAATAAATAGAAAAATAGATCGCGGTTTATTTCTAGCATTGCAATGTAAAATATTGCACGTCGCTAGGTACAATCGTGACGACGGACGAGGAAGACATAATTTTTGAGTCAATCCTGAATCCACCTTCACGGAACAGGTGTTATGGCTTTGACAATCTAGTGGTAATGAATAATATATTAAGATATAACAAATTAGTAATCTTTTAGTTCTAAGGAACTTCACATCGCTTTAGTTTTAATAATAAGTTTATAGATATAAAAATTAACACATTAGTTTTGATAGCTAGATTATAGTAATTGAAGTTTTACTAAATTAAATAAGTATTGCAACCAGTAGACAGAGTAGAGCCAGCCAAACGGCCAAAGCTCAGATCGATCTAGCAGAGATCGAAGAGTTGAGAGTAAGGGTGGCGCAGCTTGAGGAGCAGAACCGTCCAGATGTCATTGAGATGACACAACTGCTGGACCAACGTATTGCTTAGTACATGCACCAGTATGGTGGTCACTTTCCATCTTCAGCTGGTTCCGGAGGTTCTGGAGGTGATTGACCTGGATGATAGGTATGTTTTTTTGTTTTGCGTAATTGTTTAGTAATTTTTAATGATTCATTGAGTTGGTGGAGTTGGATTTAAAATGTTATGTATATTGTTTGATGATACATTTAGTGATAGTAATTTTTTCATTTGAGAGTTGATGGTGGAGAGTTGATGAAGGATTGATGTATATTTTGTACAATGAGATGTATGTAAATTAAGTTACCGAAGTGTTAGTTTGATTTTATACGAATTATGCTTTGTTTATTTCTTTATATGATTTGATTATGTTTATATGGTTTGATTTGATACTAAATACCTGAATTGGATATGTGCTTGTGTGGTGGAATATATTATGTTTATGCATTGTGGATGGAAGGTAAGAATGCAACATACTACAAAACTAGACGACTTTAGCGATGGAAATAAAGCGTTGATGGATGTCGCTGGCCTTCGCTAAATAACCCGCCGCCACGCAGTAAAGCGACGGCTTTAGCGATGGCTCTGTCACAAAAATAGCGACGGTTGGCGACGCCTTGCTGTACACATGGCAAATTAGTTAACAAAGGAATCACACCTCATGTCGACGCTAGCCGTCAGTACCCATCGCTAACCTGGGCCAAAAATGGCCATCGCTAGCCATTGCCAGTGGTGGCTAATCAAGGCCAAAAATTCATAACCAATTCTGCTATTCGATCCATCCAATCACACAATCAATTTCATATCTCTTTCCAACACATATATATTCAATTTCACAACTAATACCACTGCATCCATCATATAATCTCACACATCACAAATAATCACATATATAATGCAACATATAAAGTTACATAAACATTTCATCACTACCATATAAATATATCATACCAATCAAACGGAACATTCCAAACCATCAAACAATTTAACCAAACGTACAAATATTATCCATCAATCACATGTATACACAAATGTCCACTAACCCATCAAACACCACAGCCAACGAACAAGTACCAAATATATACACAAATGTCACATAACTGCAAAACAAGATGATGAAAACCCAACAGAAACACAAGCGTACCTACTCATCGTCGTCGTCTGACCCGTCCTCTCCAGGCTTCGTCTTATGCTGTGCCAAGTAGGCTGCAATATGCTCGTCTAGCTGGGCGCCAATGCGCTGTTCCTCCAATCATTTATCTCCTCCAGTTGTTTTTTCATTTGAGCAATCTCCTCCTCGGCTTGGGATCTCCTGTAAGCCCACTGGAACATGAATGCCTGTGAAATAGTTGATATCTAGTTATAATTTATGACCATTATTAAACAGAATGAACAAAAATGTTGATTAATTATGTGGCTAATATTTATAATTAAATGTCATTGTAACGACCCAGAATTTTATTAATTAAAATTTGTATATTTAATTGATTATAAATATTAATAAGTGAGAATTATAAGTCGAATAAATTTTTATTTCGAATATCTGGATTTAATTGAATAATTAAATCGATAATTTAATATGGAAATTACAGAAATAATTGAAAAATTGGGTTTAAAATGACTGAAAATGATTTGTAAAATTTTATTTTATCATGTTGGAGTTAGAATGATGTTAAAGAACTTTTAAAATTGAATTAAAAGTTAATTTGTGAAAATTGAATATTTTAATATTTAATTAACGAGTTAAAATAGCCATTTTTCAAACAGTCTCAGATTTCGATGAAACTAGTTTCATCACATCCATAATGTGATATTATTATAAGATTTCAAATTTCGTGTCAATCGGATTTACCGTTTGTCCGAGGCGAGCTAAAACGCACAGAAATTTAGTTAACCGATTTAATTTTAAATCGATCGTTTATTATCATAACTCGCACAGATGATCGAATTAGCCTCCGAAACCTATTCCATTGTGTCCGAAACGCGGGATAAACCCCGCAGGTCACCGCGCGAGATTTTGAGTTCGGAAATTTGGAGTGAATAGTGTTTTTCGTCGTTTTCTATAAAAGGAACCCTTCATCCCCTCTTTTCAAAACCCTAGCCAATAATGTCCAGCCGCCACTTGATATTTCGAAGGCCAGAAATTCACCTCCTTCCTCCCCTATTTTATCGTCATCCGTCAACAACTAAAGGAAGTTGTCAACTGCAATGTTGTAGAGCTCTACGAGCTCTACAAATCCAACGGTTAAGATCGTCAATGGCGTGACGAATCAACGACAATCGAAGCTTGAAGTAGTGCGTTTTTTCATGTTTTTCTCGAGATTGGGGAAGCCGAGTGGGGCCGGTTCTCTGGTGAAGGTGGGTTTGACGTTGGCTTCGTGGTGGTGGTCGCCGATCGTGCCGAAGCTCGTCGTAGGAGGTGCGATATCTAACCCTAGTGAGCACGGCTATGGGTTTCAAGTCGCGTATAATACTGGAAGAGAACGTGATGGAGGAAGATGGAAATTAGCGGCCCAGATCTCATCAGATGAAAATGCACGGCTAGATGATTATAGGTTATAAATTTAAAAAGAAAATGTAAACAAATTATATTATAAATCGTGTGATCTTTAAAATGTTGTAACTTGTTCATACGAGGTCCGTTTTGGGCGAAACGAATAGCGTCGGGTTCGTTTTGTCGAGCACTACGCAATGAAACTAGATTGGATTTGTTTGGAGCTAGTGAGAATTTTGGATAAAATTAAACGTCCGTTTAATTTTATTCGAAATAAAACGCTACAAATTTCTATCAGAAATTCAAGGAGAGAACTTCTCACTCAATCGAAATTGTTCGATGTTAATTTTAAATAGTTATATTTAATATTCTTGATTGTATGTTTGAATGATGATTGTTATCTATTGATTGTTGAAATAGACATTATACGCCGTTAGTAAGCGGAGGTTATTTATTAAAAACATATACTGCGAATATTTCACCGTATAGTGAAATTGGTATTATTTATGTACTTGGAGTTGATTTTCCGCATTATATAGCGGATGAGACCCCATTGCGCCGTCTATTAGGCGGATAATATTTTATAAATCCCATATACCGCGATATTCCGCTTTGAACGGAATTGGTATTGTACTAATGTTTGTGGATGCAGGGAACAGGTTGGAGGGATCCAACTGGATTCCTCACCGGTATTTATTTGATTACGAATATTTTGATGTTTGTTGATTATCATATGATGATATATGATGTTTGTTGTCGTGATTGACTATTGGGTGCTGTTGCATCATCGGATCCATTTTTAAAGTTTAAAAATAACGATTTTGATTTTAAAAATGATTTTTAAAATGATTTTTCAAAGTATAGGTTTTATTAAAATTTTGAATTGATTCATTTTAAATAATTAAAACGATATAAATTTTTATGTTATAAAAATTAAGATTTTTGTGAAATATAACCAAAAGGTGATTTTTAAAATAAATAGATTTATAAAATAGTTAAAATTTGGATTTTTGAATTATTATAAAGGATGTATATAAAAGATTTTTAGCATTGATATTTATAATATATATATATATATATATATAAAATATTGGAATTATAAAACGAGTTTATTAAGTGTTAAAATGAAGTATAAAATGGATTTCATTAAAAATTATAGATTTATAAATTGTGAAGATTATAAAATGAATAGATGTTGTAAAATAAAAGATTTATAAGTAATTAACTTATAAACTGGATTTTGGGCATTTAAATGGGATATTAATAGAAATTGTTAATAAAGGAGATTTTATAAGTTGAAGTTGTTATAAAATATAAATGAATCTTATAAGTAATAGAAGTTTTAAAAAGAACGATTTTGTAAATAAATGAATTATAAGTATTTAACTTATAATATGGACTTTTGGTATATATTTAAGATATATAAATTGACTTGGATTAATAACGGAGATTTATAAATCGAAGTTTATAAATAGAAATGGAATTTATAGACATTGTTTATAAATTCGAAATCAATGGAATTTTGATAAATTGAATATAGAAATTTATTAAAAGAAGTATATTCGCGATTTTGGATAGCGAACTTTTCTTTATATAAAATGTGTAGAAATATTGAAATTTGGTTAGTGAAGTATATTCACGATTTTGGACAGTGAATATATTAATTAAGTAAAATGGGTATGTTTTGGGAAAATGACATTAAAAATGAAGTTAATTGTTTTAACAATGTTTTAAAACGTGTTAAATATCGAAACCATAGATTTCAACATTCATTGTTGAAATAAACGTTTTCGAGAAATAGAAGGAAATGGTGGACTATAACACTGTTGTTATAGTTAATGATTTCCGAAAGGAAATATTTTTGTATAGTATTGGGATTTATATATCTATCTAAATTTCGAATCCCTATACTAGTGATTTTGGGTTGTCGTAACGATGTTTTACGCAACATTCGTTTTGACTCAAATAAATGTGTTTAAGAGAATGTTTTCCTTAAAGAATGAAATATATACTTAATTTCGATTTAAGTATATTTAATATTTTCCAAGTGTTGAAAATAAATGGATTTGTGAATTACTTATTATTAAATAAGTATAGAAATGCTTTCCAATATGAAGTGAATATTTTAGAATTTATCTTTTAAAGATAAATTGAAAATGAATATTAGAAATCGATTTGGAAATCGTATATTCATAGATATTTTGAAATTGTAAATTTACTAGGGAATTTACAAAAGAAAGGAATTTTTTTAAAAAAATAAACGTTGATTTATTTTTGAAGTGTGGGAATAAATTTACGAATTTGGAACGTAAATATAAAGTAAATCGTTATGGATTTATTTAATTGGTTTAAATGAACCATTTTGAAATGAAAGTTTTTCCGCGTAAGGAAAATGATTGAAATTTCATTTCAAATGGTTGAAGTGTGGAAATTATATATCTAGTAAAGATATTTTTGGATAATAAATAAATTGGAAAATTATTTAGAATCTGGTGATGTTGAGCATGCCAATTGATGGTTAAATAACCGACTATCAATATTTACCTTTAAATGGGTATTTGTTGTGATTTGCTTGAATTTGAATGCCACACTTATTTTTAAATAAGCGCTCACTATTCGGGTTAGCCGGGAAAGAACCTTGGGGTCGTATAACCCAGTCCGAATATGTGATACGTCGTTATGGATTGCATTTGATGATCGGTGTTGAAGACCGGATATTTGTGAAAACGGAAGGATTATCGTCGAATGTTTCTGCATCGGCTGATCCCCGATATAGAAATTTATTACCCTTTGTGATGGGAAGTCCGGTCGTGATTAGTGAACATCCGGATTGCAAGGACTTCTTTGTAAGTGCCTTCGGTTCCGTTCGATCCCGGAACGACTTGTATGGATGTGTGTCTGACGTTACAATTTGAGATGTAAAGCTGGTTTCTATCAAATATATTTCCGTTGGTGGCGGAGAATTTATTCTCTTAGCTTAACACCCTTAGAGGTTATGTAGTTGATGGTTACTAGTGATACATTCCCAAATTGGTAATGTGGCATACGAAGTGCTGTTGAGCATTTGTTGAACAAAGCACAACTTTTGTATAAAGCGTGGCTTTGTGGACGAGACTTCGTCGGACCTCACACCCCGGAAATGGTCAAAACAGGAAGGATGCGGCAAGGTTATTAAGGGGTAGCGCCCCTTTAGTGTATGCCATTCCTTCTGGATAGAGGTGGTATCATGGTATGGAGCCCAGATACTTAACCTATGTTATTGCTGCAAATTTATTGCTTTGTGGTTGTTGGAAATCGAGGATCCTCGGATATAAATCGGTTACGATCGGGGAATGACATATTCGTGTCAGTAGTTACCCAGTTAGGGGTAACCCGGCCTTGTGTTGGCAGAGATCCGGTTAGGTTCTCGGGGCGTCTTTCCAGAGGCGTTTCCATGTGGCAATAGGAAGTTCCTTGGCCTGATCATTTGTTGGTAATCCAAAGAAACAATACGAACCCTTTACGGTTGCAAATTGTATAACCTGCTTCCTCAAGAGGTAGCTATAGCGGGCATAATATAATGGTACATATGCTGGCTAAGATTTATATTCTGCTTTCGAAATGTTTTCTGCACTATGCACTAATAATAATATCAGAAATGATTTGATTTTGCGTAGTAAGTATCTTTGACTAACATAAGAAGAAATCTCCTCCAAGTCTGCGTTTGCATTGTGTGTGTGGTGGGAGGTCTTATGGTAGTTACATTTTCAAAAAGCATTGCGAATCTATTTTAAAATTTTTTTATCCTGTTCTTCGTTTTAAAGATAAACTGTTTTAGTTCTCACACCAGTCACATGACTGACTCGGAGTTTATTGTTTTTCTTCCTAAACACTGGGTGCCCACCAATTTCCACACGGGCAGTCTAGAGTCAGGTTTATCAGGATATTCTGGAATTCAAGAGTTGCTAGAGGCAAGCTGGATGGCATGGCGTATTCACTAGTATATAGTATTTCTTTTCCGCTGTTTGTTATTGTACACTCTGATAATGTAACGAAATGTGATGTGATGTAATAACTGATATAGTTCTTTGTTTAAAGATTATTCATTTATTTATTATATGTTGTTCTGCTGCGATATGTGAGATTCATTTATTGTTTCTGTTGTTTTCTTTTTCTTTCTCCCTTCTTCTATCTTCTACCTCTTCTTTAACCCTAACGGTACGGTTTTCCGGCCTTCGATTTCTTGGCAGTTGATACAGTGAACGTATTGATGTCGGTTTTTGAACGTTGAAAAGTCGCGTCGTCACAGTTATACATTGGTTGCAATTTATTTATTTCAATTATTCGGGTTCCTTATTCAATTTATAATTTGTTCACTTAAGTTTAAACATTTGCATGTTAAATTTAGATATTAGTAAATGAAGAAGTTTACCTCCCGATTTCCATAATTGTACCGCCTATTTCGCGAAGGCGGATCAATAATAGTATCCCAAATATGGTTTGACTCCTTAAATGTTAACTCTGCCCATCCGGTCGACCGCGCTAATCGTGCCAGCTCCACTTCATATCTCTCCTGCGATTACGAACAATAGTTTGACATGATAAATATTCAATTTAAAGTTTATGAAATGTGAAATAAAGGAATATGGAACATTTCCATTACGGAAAAGCTTGTTTACCATTACGGATCTAGATTTATCATCCCTCCACTCATATGAAACGTTACCTTCCTCATCTGTCTGCTCGATATCATGCGTGGTTGTGAACACCTCAGCCATTGTAGGCTCGCGATTTGTACCTAGCCACCCGAAAGTATATACATATGAATAAACAATATTACAAATATGATTAAACAACATTTTTGATATTTATAAACACAATTTATAAATTTACCAACTCTCTCCTATGTACTTGGAAGGATTTGGAGCTGCCACGGTGCAAAGCAGGATTTTTATTCCTATTTGCATGGTTCTGGGTAGATAATTCCTATAAATTTAGATACACAATTAACTAAATTACTGCAACTAACATACGAAATTTAAAAAAAATTATAACAGCCATGCAAAAGTATATAACTTGCTTTCACTTCTACAGTTTCCAAAAGCCGGAGATACTCAGCCCACACATCAACGCCCATCCAATTGGGTTTTTTTCCAGCATTTTTAGCCTTAGAGTTTCCCTATAATTTTTTCTCATCCTCTTGTTCCAGTGATTGGTAAAAATATCGAAATATTATGTCAATATTATATTCCACACATCAGCGCCCATCAAACAGGTTTTTTCGTTGTGCATCACGTCAATATTATGTCGGAGTAAGAGATCTTTTCAATATGATAACTTCCAAAATATTCTTTGTTTGCACCAATTATGAATGTTCGATTTTCCTGGAATTTCAATCCGTACTCCAGTTTCATGTATCTTTGAATAGTCCTTTATAATTTCATATAATTCTTCGCTCGGTGGTTGCATATTATCTTCCCAGTTAGCTGTAAAGTTTTTTCTATCTCTTCTAAAAGTATGGTTGGGATGGAGAAAACACCGATGACAATCAAACCAAGAAACTTTCTTCCCATGCCGTAAAGAAAATGCTCATGTTTCTTTCATACAACAAGGACATGCTAGACGATCGGCTGTACTCCAACCAGAAACCATCCCATATGTAGGAAAATCACTAATAGTCCATAATAAAGAAGCGAACATACAAAAAAAAATTCTCGAAACGTCGTATGTTTCAACTCCTTCATTCCACAGTTTTTTCAACTCTTCGATCAATGATTGTAAATAAACATCGATTCCTTCTGTTGGATCATGAGGGCCAGGAATGACAGTAGTGAGAAACATATATGGTGTTTTCATGCACATCCATGGATGTAAATTATACGGAGAAACGATAATTGATCAAGATGAATATTTACTACCAAACTGAGAGAATGGTGAAATCCATCCGTACATAAATCGAGTCTGACGTTACGGCTTTTTGCAGCAAATGCGGGATAAGTCTTATCGAAATGTTTCCATGTTTCTCCGTTAGATGGATGTATTAAAGTTCCTTCTTTCGGTGTTCTCACACTGTGCCATCACATATGATATATCGTAGCAGAAGATGCATATAACCTTTGAAGTCGAGAGTGATGGATAAATAATGCATTCTCTTGTACGGAACTTTTTTTCCTTTCTTCTTTCTTGGTTTGTATCTTCCCTCGTTACATATTTTGCATTTTCTAAGGTCAACGTTATTTTTCCAATACAACATGCAACCTTTTACGCCTGTATCTATCTTTTCGTACGACAAACCGAAAGCGGACATCAGTTTTTTCACCTTGTAATGACCATCGCACATCAGATTATTGGGTGGCATGTGTTGTTTTGCAGCTTGTACAACTGCTGTAAATGCAGCTTCTGTAAGGTTGAATTTTGATTTCTATGTAATGTATTTGGCGATTATCGATAGTTCGGTCCGCTTTAATAACCGTCCCACAACGGTCTCTTAGCATAATCCAATAAATCATATATTCTTTTAGCTCCCACAGTCGGTTCTTCTTCGACATTTACGTCTTTATCGTCAGCTTGAATGGTAAGAAACATGGGTCGTGCTGTATCTTCCACCATATTTTCTATCGGATTCGTCATAATATTATGGTCCTCTAACACTATAGGATTTGGTGAAGTTCATCAAGTTCTCCATGACGATCCCAGAAATAATAATTCGGCATGAAACCATATTTATACAAATGTACTTCAAATATATCTAGTTTCCAATGTTTCAAATGTTGGCACGTACTACACGGGCACCGAATTTCTTCGTTATTTCGATTCTAAGATTTAGCGAATTTGATAAATTCATGTACACCGTTATTGAAATGTTCCTTTATTGAAAATTTCCTACGAGTTCTGACTTCATACATCCAACTATGGTCAAGGAAATAATCTAACATTTTTTACTGATTTGAAAATATATGTTAGTAATTTCGACAGCACTTCAGTTCACTTCTCTTCTGCGCATAACTTGCACTCAAATGGTATGTTGTTGTTGTATTTTATAAAATAAAGTAAAGCCATTTAGGAATAAAGGCTTCACACACCACACTTTTGTCTAATTTCGACAACACTTTCACTTCACTTCTCTTCTACACATAACTTTGCATCCAAGGGTTGTATTTTTGTCGTTGTATATTCTAAACAAAATTAAAACCTTTTGGGACTAAATGCCTAAATGCTAAGCGTCAATTATTTGTTGAAATAATATTTAATGCTTATTTTCAAATTAACATTATATTCATTTCAAATTTTCTTAAAATCGTTATGGGTAAAATATTTATTCTTGTTATATTTATTTCTCAATTTTTTGGAAAACCGGTTTTAGTAAAATATTTGTTCTTATATTCGTTTCTTAATTTCTTTACAAAATCGATTTTAGTATAATATTTGTTGTTTTTTTATTCATCTTCTAATATTTTTTCAAAAAATCGTTTTAAGCATAATATTTAATGTTCTTCAACTCATTTCTTCATTTTTTACAAAATCGATTTTAGCATAATATTAGTTATTGTTATATTTGTTTCTTAATTTTTTTACAAAATCGATTTTTGTACAATATTAGTTGTTGTTATATACATTTCCTAATTTTTATTAGAAAATCGACTTTAGCAAAATATTTAATGTTATTATATTCATTGCTTTATTTTTTACAAAATTGATTTTAGTAGAATATTTATTGTTGTTATATTCATTTCTTAATTTTTTACAAGAATTGATGTCAGTATAAATCTGTTATATTCATTTCTTAATTTAATTTACAAAATCAATTTCAACAGAATATATGTTGTTGTTATATCCATTTCTAAATTTTTTTACAAAATCAATTTTAGTACAATATCTCTTCTTGTTATGTTAATTTCTTAACATTCATGATTGACCCACAGGATATGGATATTTTTATCAATCATTGGAATAAAAGGATGAGAAAAAATTATAGGGACACTTTGTCTAAGGCTAAAAATGTAGGTAATAACCTTATTGGATGGGCGATGATGTGTGAGCTGAGTATCTCTCCTCTAGGACACTCTAGAAGTGAAAGTAAGTTATATACTTTTGCGTTGTTGTTAAATTTTTTCTTAAATTTCGTATGTTAGTTGCAGTAATTTATTTAATTGTGTATCCACATTTGTAGGAATTATATGTCCGGAGCCGTGCAAATAGGAATAAAAATCCTGCCTTCCACCGTGACGGCTCCAAATCCTTCCAAGAGCACAGAAGAGAGTTGGTAAATTTATAAATTGTGTTTATAAAAATCTAAAATGTTGTTTAATCATATCAATTTGTAACATTGTTTATTCATACGTATATATTTTCAGGCAGCTAGGTACAATCGTGAGGCTACTATTACTGAAGTGTTCACGGCCACACATGCTGTTGAGCAGACAGATGAGGAAGGTAACGTTTCATATGAGTGGACAGACTATAAATCTTGATCCGCAATGGTAAACATGCTTATTCATAATGACAATATTTCATCTTTATTTCACATTTTATAAACTTTAAATTGAATATTTATCGTGTTAAACTATTGTTCGTAACCGTAGGAGAGATATGAAGCGGTGCGGGCACGAGTAGCGTAGTTCACCAGCCAAGCAGAGTTAATGTTTGAGGAGTTAAACCGTATTTAAGATGCTATTATTGATCCGCCTTCGTGAAATAAGCAGTACAGTTATGGGAATCAGGAGGGAAACTTCTTCATATACTAATATATTAATTTATACATGCAAATGAATTTAAAACTTAAGTGAACAAATAATAAATTGAATAAGTAACATGAATAATTGAAATAAATAAATTGCAACCAATGTATAATAGTTAATTATAAATATTAGTCGCATAATTAATCAATATTTTTGTTCGTACTGCTTATAATGTTCATAAAGTATAACTAGAAATCAACTATTTCACAGACGTTACTGTTCCAAATGGCTTACAGAAAAAGCCGTGGAGCAGATTGCTCAAATGAAAAAATAGTTGGAGGAGATAAACGATTGGAGGGAGAGCGCATTGGCGCACCAGCCAGATAAGCATATTGCAGCCTACTTGGCACAGCACGGGACGATGCCTGGAGAGAACGGGTCGGGCGACGACGATGAGTAGGTATGCTTGTTTTTCCATCGGATTTTCATCATCTTGTTTTGCAGTCATGTGACATTTTTGTATATATTTGATACATGTTCGTTGGTTGTTATATTTGATGGGTTAGTAGACATTTATGTACACATGTGATTGATGGATAGTATTGGTACGTATGGTTACACCATTTGATGGATTTGGAATGTTCTGTTTGATTGGTACGATATATTTATATGGTGATGATGAAATGTCTATGTGTATATATGATTATTTGTGTTATGTGTAAGATTATATGATGGATGGAGTGGTACTACTTGTGAAATTGAATGTATATTTGTTGAAAAAGATATGAATTTGGTAGTGTGGTTGAATAGATTGAATGACAGAATTGGTTCAGAAAATTTATCACAGGTTAGCGACGGCTAGCGATGGTCAAATGATCCAATTAGCGACGGCTAGTGATGGCTAGCGACGGCTAATTGGTTCAGGTTAGCGACGGCTAGTGACGACTTAAGGAGTCATCCCTGTGATAACTAATTTTCTATGCGCCCAACAAGGCATGGCCAACCGTCGCTATTTTGGTGACGAGCCGTCGCTTTACTGTGTGGCGGCGGGCTAAATAGCGACGGCTAGCGATGTTCAACGACGGCCTGCGACGCGTTTTTGCCGTCGCTAAAGCCGCTTTGTTTTGTAGTGATCTAGATGAGTATTTGGAGCACTTTTCACTACAAGAACAACAGTATATTCCAACGCCCATGTTCCAACGGCATTTCTAACGGCTTCCAACGGCTCATTGGATTTTGTCGTAACCGTCTGAAGCTGTCAGAAACCGTTGGAATGAAGCCGTTTACGGCCTGTGACGACCCTGGATTTTGGCCATATTATTTTTAATCTAATTAAATAAAATGTGAACTGATCATGTTAAAATGAATATAATTTTGGAAATATTGCCATTTGTTTATAATATATATATATATATATATATATATATATATATCGATATTTCAAAAGAAAATGAAATTTGATAAATAAATGTATATGGATGATAATGTTTAAAATTTAAAATTTAATTCTATCAATATAAAATATAATTATAAGTAAGCAAGCTTATGAATATGATTTAAATATTGATAGTTAACATACAAATAGAATTTAAAGGAAACCAAGAATTAAGTGGGTTTGGAATGCATATAACATAACTTTAACATTGTAAGTAAAGTATAAAATAAAATAAGTCAAATATTTGTATATGAATCCAGCAAGAAGACAAGTATTTTTATACACACTATCTTCATCACAAGCTTGGTCTATCTGCAAAGTCTACAGCCACATACAGATCTCTATATACAACATAATTATGGCAGGTAAACGTATTAATAAACAAAGCCAAATGTATAAAGTAAAACCTGACACATCTATGTATAAACTATTCAAACTGGGAGCTAATAACAAAACAAATATCTTTACACAATACCTTCACATACAAGCCAAGTCTACCTGCAAGGGTGTATATTTCTATGCAAATATATATATATATATACACAACAAACATAATTATAATAGTGTAAACATAATTGGAAACAAAACATTTAATGATATCTGCTCAAGCCCAAATTTTGTCATTTCAAAGTATTAGAAAACCTGTTCAATAAGAAGAAGCTGACCAGTTACCACCTCCCCTTGTACATCCTGATTATCTTATATATATGAATACATATGCCCTTTAGTTCGTTCAGTAACACATAAAAATAATAATAGCAAATCTAGGAACTAAACTCAGCAACTAATCAAACAAACAAGAAGATCAAGACAAGTCAAGACCCAAGGCAGTAGCAACTTCCAGGATTGTTCTCTATTCAAAATTTAAGGTGAGTAAAACAAGTTATCCTTCATACCCAAACATAATTTATCTACGACCATGTAGATTGAGTTGCTGTGATAATTAAATCTTACTGTAGAATATTTGAAGCTATGTGGATTGATTTCCTCCTCTGTTCCTTGAGTTTAGTATGAAACGAACGGAAAGAAAAAATTCAATCCCTCATGTCTTCATCATTATCAAGCTTGGGTTTAAATACAAAAGAGAATGTTGAGTAAGAATTTTAGTTCAAGAAGAAAAACAATAATTTACAGTATAAAAATTCAGAATGTTACAGGGAAATTTACCAAAATTGAAATTTCAGAAATGGTGAATTGTTATTTCAAATATATCACATGAATCCTTATACGAAAATAGGATTTTTAAAACTATATTGATGATTTTTAGTGTTTGGGTTAGGGAGCAGTTGTTATTTGAACAAAAATTGCCTTTTAGCCAATTCCCAGCAATTAAACGAATTTCGAATGTTGAAACTTTGCACGAAATAAGTCTTGTAATCGATTATAAAGGGAAAATTGTTAATTAATTTTTCTATTGCTTGAGGTGATAGAACGAGTAGGGTTTAGGGTTTAAGACGTGGGTTTGTTGGGGTCCGGAAACGAGGTGATTTCCTCACCTCTGTCTGACCGAGTTGCACGAATCTCTGGGGAAGAGTAGGGTAAGGGGTTGGCGAGGTGTAGTCGAAGTGGTGGCGCCTCACGTGGACGACGTGGATGGGGCAAAGTGATTTATCTGAGGAGAGTTTTGTTCAGATTTTCGAACGATGGGTCAAATCTTGTTCTGGAAATTTGCGTATCGAATTGATATGAGATTTCGAATGTAATGATCATTCGCGACTTGTTGAGTGTAGTGTGGTTCGCCAGAGTGCCGGCGCCGCCATGTGCATGTGCACGGCTGGACTGTTGTGTATCAGGAAAATTGTTAGCATAGGGGTCTCGGGGAAGAACTCGTGCCTGGTAGAGCTGCGTGGGTTCCACACGAGTTGGCAAGGCAGATTAAAAGGTTTAACTTAACCTGTTTCCAAACTTAAAGAAATGTATATAAGGAAATTGAAGGAGGAAAGCACCGGAGTGATGCTCGGAGAATAAGCAGGAAACATCGGGTTTTGTTTTACTGTGAACTTGAGTTGTTTACAGGACTTTCTTAAGGAAATATAAATGCTTTTAAATTTCTACCTAATAATAAAGTGACCATGAATGTTAAATAAGATTGTACTTAAGAAATTGTAAAATTTAACAACTTAACACTAATTTATGATTAAAGGTTAACAAAGCCTAATCTTGAATATGAAATAATGATTGATTAATTAAGAAACAATTAAGAAATTAGTGATTAATGAATGGGTAGCCAAGTTAAATAAATAATGAAGTTGATTACGTGATAATTTATAATTTATAGACTACAAAGATAATCAAGAAATAATTAGGAAATAAGTAATTAAGAGATTAATTACTTAATGTTAAAAGAAGATATATTATAATAATTACTTAATAAAGTAATTTAAGGAAATTAATTACTCAATATAATTCATTAAGTTGATATGTTAAATTTTAACCTATTAATGAGGTAAAGATAAGCATTTGATGTTGGATTAAGTATAATTACTAAATCAATAAGGTGAAATTTCTTTATGGAGCAATGAATGAATTATGACGGGATGTAATTAATAAAAAGGGGAATTACTTATTGGGAAGAAATTGGAGGATAACTACTTATGGAAAAGTAATTAAGAGATAATTACTCAATGTAATTACATAATTATAGGAGTAATTAATGTAATTAATCAAGGGTTGATTTAATGAATATAAGTAATTAAGGGAAGCTAATTACTAATGTGATAAATCAGGATTGATTAATGAACGAATTGTTTAAGGATACTTAATTTGTGTAATTAATTAGGAGTTTATTACTTTAATGTAATTAGAAAATAATTAACCGAAGAGGATTAATTAAGATGAATAACTATGGGATGATTAAACAATTGGGTTAAAGATTAATAAATAAGCAGGACTTAAAGGTAATTGATTTAATTCAATTATGGCTAATTGGGTTTATTTGAGATGGTGTGATTGATTTATCTTGCTAATGTATGATTAAATGATAAATTAAAGCCCTGAATTAATTGATACCTCTAATATGAAATGGTTCGTGATCTGATGTGTTGGGTGGGCAATGATAATGTGGTTATTTGACAATGAAGGATTGCTAAGTAAAGGGAATATCCTTTATTTAAAATTCAATAATATTTCACTTGAATAATTTGTGAACTGAATTCGAAGAGACCGGAGTCGGGTAATAGTTAATACCCGACACCACTTCGATTCTTATAAATTGATGTGTGAAATCAATAGGGTGTAATGGAATGATTAAAGTGAATTGGACCATATAATCTAAGTTCTGGCACTCAGAAATTGCTTGTGAAATAAGTGATGTCTATAAAAATTTGTGAAGTGAAAATTGATATTAGTTACCCGGGTCTATATGAGTTGTATACTTTTGTATTCTATATTAGATGGGTTTACTCACGCTGGTTTCCAGCCTGACCCGGGTGTTACCTTGATGTAATGCTCGGGTCAGACCGAGTATTACACATTTTCAGGTGAGGTCGTCCTGGAGCTCAGGATACGAGCTGGATGGCGATATCGTATAGAGTATTCCGCTGTATTTATATTATTGTTAATCTCGGTCATGATAATTGTAAATATTCAGTTCTGTGTATATATGTGAAACTCTGATGTATATTAAATGTAATCGACAGATATAGTATTCTTTGTAAACTGTTATTATTTATTATTATATTTTATCCGCTGCGAATGTGAGATGTTTGGTGTTCTGTTCTTCTTCTTCTTCTATCTCTTTCTTCTTTTCATAACTATATGGAATTTTCAGGTTTGAAAATTTCGGGTCGTTACAGTTGGTATCGGAGCGAAAAGGTTAAGCGATAACCTTGGCTCTGGTGGGGATTTCTCATTAAATAGAGTTCGTAGAACTCTAGAATGAGTTGAGTGTGTGTGTGTGTGTGTGTAAGAGAGCGTACTTGTTATTTGCTTATGATGATTTTAAATGATTTTATATAAAAATATATTTTGATATATAAAGCAATATTTCCTTATAATGAATATTTAGGAGATTGGTTGTTAAATTATTGGAATTAAGTTAAGCAGAAATATAACGTACGACCAAATTGAAACTTATAACCAAGTTGAAGAATAAACTTATATAACAAAATGAAATTTGAAATATAAATTGTAAATGAAATTTATGAGATGAAATAAACTTCATAAATAAATGAGATTATAATTTGAAATAGACTTACAGAGAATATTTGAAAATAAAGTAAGATGAAAATTCCAGAGTAGTGCTTAAATATAAATTGGATGGATTGGAAATTTGGAATTTTTGGGAAAATTTAAAATTCCTTTGGATTTGGAAGTGGTTTCCAAAAGTTTTGGAGAAATAATGGTATTATTTCAAAATATTTTTGTGTTGAATTTGAAATCTGGGAGATTTGAAAGCAAAAGTGTTTGGAAGTGTTTTTAGAGAAATAAAAGCATTGAACTCTTTCGGTCACTGGAAAATAACGTCGGTGATGACTGCAGCATCATCGATGTTCATTTTCGATTTCTAGAAGAGAAATTGCTACCAAGTTGTTTTAAATTGAAATTGTTTGTGAACTGGGTTTGGTTTTGAAATTCAAAAGGATAATTGAATTTGCCAAAGAATTTTGGATATAGTTGAATTCTAAGGTGATATTGAAATTTTGGAAATTTGTTTAAACTCTGGAATCTTGATTAAAACATTTATGGAATAATAAAAATATATTGGCTAAATAAAATGTATAATTCCGAGTTAAAAGCAAAATGTGAATGTAATTGATTATAAATAGAAGTTGTAAAATTGAAATTATAATTAAAGTTGTACAAGTTTAAAGATCAAATGGAATTTGATTTGAAGTTGGAAGGAAATTGAGAATCAATTCAACTGGAATTGGGAATAAATCAATTTCAATGGAAATCGAAGATTATTCAAATTTGAATTGGGTCAATTTTAATGGGAGTGGAAATTTAAATTGAATTGTTGGGGAAGTGAACGGTTTTGACTCTGGATTATTTTCAATACAAATTGTTTTATATAAAACTTATTTTTTCAAGTTATTTAATGCATATAACCTTTCTTTTAAAAACCAAATTATTTTATACTTGTTTTACAATTAGTTTTGGAGCTATTTAACCTTTTTTTCTTCAACTGTTTTCTAAACTAATTACTATTTTTCAACTCTATTACAAATTAATTACTGTTTTACAACTATTTTGCAATTATCTAAAATTTCTGAAACTATTGGCTATTTTTCAACTATATTGTAATTAGTTAACTATTTTACACCTATTTTGAAAACAAAAAAATTATTTTTCAGCTACTTGTCTATTCTTAAAATTTTCAAGCTATTTTCTAAATATAAACTGGTCGGAGTTCAAACTGTTATTGATTAAATTCCTAACTGGGATAAGAATTTAGGTGATAATCCAAATGGGGATTAAGGCAAATGTGAATAAGTGAATGAAAATTTAAATGAATGTGAATAGGAAGGGAAATTGATTTGGCTAATAATCAATGAAGTTAAATACGTAGGATGTACGTATATTATGCTATTCGCATAGTGATTTGATCTAGATTCGAGCACAGAATTTCGAGATAGGTTATCAATCCGAGTTGGGATTTTTCACTCGATATTCGACGGCGAACCTGGATATGGATTGTTGATTGGTTCCGGATATTCTCTATCATAGTTATGACTATGCAAGGAGAATGATGGTTTCTGATCAAGAAATCAGATCTGTGTCCGCACTAGGAAGTCTGGTGGAAGATACTAGTTCGGAAGTGAAGTTGTGTGATCGAGTGAGCGATCAGATTGGTATAGCGTACGAATGATAGAGGTACATCATACAGATTTGAATGAAATTGATATTGGAAAGAGTAATCAAATTTGGATATTTGATTTTAAATAGACAAAGTTATATATCTTTGTTATATAATATACATTTGTTGAATCTATTGCTGGAAGAAAAAGGATTTTGGAAGTGTTTGAAGTATAAAAGGGATTTTATACGAGTTTAAAGTGATCCAAAGTTTTAAAAACTATATATATATATGTATATATATAAAGGATTTTATGAGGATTTTGAAAAAGGTTTTGAGAACCTTTGGATTTGGAAAGGCTTTTGTGTTTTGGGTAAAATCAATATATGGAATTTGGAAAGCCTATTTTGAGAATTATCAATTTTGGGATAATCAATTTTGTGTAAAGGAGCTTTGATAAGATTCATACTAGGTGTATGATTTGAAAGATACTATATGTGTATAGTATAAAGTGTTTTGATGATGGCTCTGGGGAAAAAGGCGCTCCCTTGAAATGGACTTCTCAGGAGTGCCACCGGGTGGTGCTGCCTTGAGCCCCAAGGGGGGGTTCTAAAGTTGATCCTGTGAGGAGTCCAGACGAAACTAGTTCCTGAGGATTATGAGTAGTGTACCACAGCGAAAGTCGTGTGTGCCGCTGAGAGCCAACAGTCTGCGTTTTATTTTATATCGGTAGACTGTGACCTATGGTATACCACATAGCGAAAGTCGTGTGTGCCGCTGAGAGTCAACAGTCTGCGGTTGAGTTTATCTCGGTAGACTGCGACCTATGTAGGAGGGGAGAAGTTTCATTTCGACAGCGAAAATCAGAGGCCGCTGAGAGCCTACAGTTACATGAACTTTTGCTGAGACTGCAACGTAACCCTGGGTGTAACTATGATCTGTTGTAGGTTCCATGGCGTAATCGAGAGTGCCGCGGAGAGCCTGCAGTTACATGGACTTTTGTTGCGACTGCAACGTAACCCTGGTATGTAACTGTGACCATGGAACGTGAGTGATGATTTCCAGAGCATCCTCACTAAAGATATTTCCTCTAGTTTCAAAAACTGTTTCAATAAAACTATTTTTTTCAAGTATTTTCACTGGATGTTGAAAATGAGTCAGCTAAGTACTTATACATTTTCAGTCATACGCCTGATCAACGTATGATCGAATTTCTGTGAGAACAAGAATGGACTTGTCGAAACATCGAGTTATAAAAGTATTTTATAAAAAATAACTGTTTTAGAAATATTATATGGATTTTTAAAGTTATTTAAAAAAACGATCAAAGAAAAGTTATCCGATTTTAAGCATTTTAATAAATCTGGTTTCGTTCCTTTTCGAGGACGAAAAGATTCTAAGGGGGGAGGAATGTGACGACCCTGGATTTTGGCCCTATTATTTTTAATCTAATTAAATAAAATGTGAACTGGTCATGTTAAAATGAATATAATTTTGGAAATATTGCCATTTGTTTATAATATATATATATATATATCGATATTTCAAAAGAAAATGAAATTTGATAAATAAATGTATATGGATGATAATGTTTAAAATTTAAAATTAATTCTATCAATATAAAATATAATTATAAGTAAGCAAGCTTATGAATGTGATTTAAATATTGATAGTTAACATACAAATAGAATTTAAACGAAACCAAGAATTAAGTGGGTTTGGAATGCATATAACATAACTTTAACATTGTAAGTAAAGTATAAAATAAAATAAGTCAAACATTTGTATATGGATCCAGCAAGAAGACAAGTATTTTTATACACACTATCTTCATCACAAGCTTGGTCTGTCTGCAAAGTCTACAGCCACATACAGATCTCTATATACAACATAATTATGGCAGGTAAACGTATTAATAAACAAAGCCAAATGTATAAAGTAAAACCTGACACATCTATGTATAAACTATTCAAACTGGGAGCTAATAACAAAACAAATATCTTTACACAATACCTTCACATACAAGCCAAGTCTACCTGCAAGGGTGTATATTTCTATGCAAAAAAAATATATATATATACACACAGCTAAGATAATTATAATAGTGTAAACATAATTGGAAACAAAACATTTAATGATATCTGCTCAAACCCAAATTTTGTCATTTCAAAGTATTAGAAAACCTGTTCATATAAGAAGAAGCTGACCAGTTACCACCTCCCCTTGTACATCCTGATTATCTTATATATATGAATACATATGCCCTTTAGTTCGTTCAGTAACACATAAAAATAATAATAGCAAATCTAGGAACTAAACTCAGCAACTAATCAAACAAACAAGAAGATCAAGACAAGTCAAGACCCAAGGCAGTAGCAACTTCCAGGATTGTTCTCTATTCAAAATTTAAGGTGAGTAAAACAAGTTATCCTTCATACCCAAACATAATTTATCTACGACCATGTAGATTGAGTTGCTGTGATAATTAAATCTTATTGTAGAATATTTGAAGCTATGTGGATTGATTTCCTCCTCTGTTCCTTGAGTTTAGTATGAAACGAACGGAAAGAAAAAATTCAATCCCTCATGTCTTCATCATTATCAAGCTTGGGTTTAAATACAAAAGAGAATGTTGAGTAAGAATTTTAGTTCAAGAAGAAAAACAATAATTTACAGTACAAAAATTCAGAATGTTACAGGGAAATTTACCAAAATGGAAATTTCAGAAATGGTGAATTGTTATTTCAAATATATCACATGAATCCTTATACGAAAATAGGATTTTTAAAACTATATTGATGATTTTTAGTGTTTGGGTTAGGGAGCAGTTGTTATTTGAACAAAAATTGCCTTTTAGCCAATTCCCAGCAATTAAACGAGTTTCGAATGCTGAAACTTTGCACGAAATAAGTCTTGTAATCGATTATAAAGGGAAAATTGTTAATTAATTTTTCTATTGCTTGAGGTGATAGAACGAGTAGGGTTTAGGGTTTAAGACGTGGGTTTGTTAGGGTCCGGAAACGAGGTGATTTCCTCACCTCTGTCTGACCGAGTTGCACGAATCTCTGGGGAAGAGTAGGGTAAGGGGTTGGCGAGGTGTAGTCGAAGTGGTGGCGCCTCACGTGGACGACGTGGATGGGGCAAAGTGATTTATCTGAGGAGAGTTTTGTTCAGATTTTCGAACGATGGGTCAAATCTTGTTCTGGAAATTTGCGTATCTTATTGATATGAGATTTCGAATGTAATGATCATTCGCGACTTGTTGAGTGTAGTGTGGTTCGCCAGAGTGCCGGCGCCGCCATGTGCATGTGCACGGCTGGACTGTTGTGTATCAGGAAAATTGTTAGCATAGGGGTCTCGGGGAAGAACTCGTGCCTGGTAGAGCTGCGTGGGTTCCACACGAGTTGGCAAGGCAGATTAAAAGGTTTAACTTAACCTGTTTCTAAACTTAAAGAAATGTATATAAGGAAATTGAAGAAGGAAAGCACCGGAGTGATGCTCAGAGAATAAGCAGGAAACATCGGGTTTTGTTTTACTGTGAATTTGAGTTGTTTACAGGACTTTCTTAAGGAAATATAAATGCTTTTAAATTTCTACCTAATAATAAAGTGACCATGAATGTTAAATAAGATTGTACTTAAGAAATTGTAAAATTTAACAACTTAACACTAATTTATGATTAAAGGTTAACAAAGCCTAATCTTGAATATGAAATAATGATTGATTAATTAAGAAACAATTAAGAAATTAGTGATTAATGAATGGGTAGCCAAGTTAAATAAATAATGAAGTTGATTACGTGATAATTTATAATTTATAGACTACAAAGATAATCAAGAAATAATTAGGAAATAAGTAATTAAGAGATTAATTACTTAATGTTAAAAGAAGATATATTATAATAATTACTTAATAAAGTAATTTAAGGAAATTAATTACTCAATATAATTCATTAAGTTGATATGTTAAATTTTAACCTATTAATGAGGTAAAGATAAGCATTTGATGTTGGATTAAGTATAATTACTAAATCAATAAGGTGAAATTTCTTTATGGAGCAATGAATGAATTATGACAGGATGTAATTAATAAAAAGGGGAATTACTTATTGGGAAGAAATTGGAGGATAACTACTTATGGAAAAGTAATTAAGAGATAATTACTCAATGTAATTACATAATTACAGGAGTAATTAATGTAATTAATCAAAGGGTTGATTTAATGAATATAAGTAATTAAGGGAAGCTAATTACTAATGTGATAAATCAGGATTGATTAATGAACGAATTGTTTAAGGATACTTAATTTGTGTAATTAATTAGGAGTTTATTACTTTAATGTAATTAGAAAATAATTAACCGAAGAGGATTAATTAAGATGAATAACTATGGGATGATTAAACAATTGGGTTAAAGATTAATAAATAAGCAGGACTTAAAGGTAATTGATTTAATTCAATTATGGCTAATTGGGTTCATTCGAGATGGTGTGATTGATTTATCTTGCTAATGTATGATTAAATGATAAATTAAAGCCCTGAATTAATTGATGCCTCTAATATGAAATGGTTCGTGATCTGATGTGTTGGGTGGGCAATGATAATGTGGTTATTTAACAATGAGGGATTGCTAAGTAAAGGGAATATCCTTTATTTAAAATTCAATAATATTTCACTTGAATAATTTGTGAACTGAATTCGAAGAGACCGGAGTCGGGTAATAGTTAATACCCGACACCACTTCGATTCTTATAAATTGATGTGTGAAATCAATAGGGTGTAATGGAATGATTAAAGTGAATTGGACCATATAATCTAAGTTCTGGCACTCAGAAATTGCTTGTGAAATAAGTGATGTCTATAAAAATTTGTGAAGTGAAAATTGATATTAGTTACCCGGGTCTATATGAGTTGTATACTTTTGTATTCTATATTAGATGGGTTTACTCACGCCGGTTTCCAGCCTGACCCGGGTGTTACTTTGATGTAATGCTCGGGTCAGACCGAGTATTACAGATTTTCAGGTGAGGACGTCCTGGAGCTCAGGATACGAGCTGGATGGCGATATCTTATAGAGTATTCCGCTGTATTTATATTATTGTTAATCTCAGTCATGATAATTGTAAATATTCAGTTCTGTGTATATATGTGAAACTCTGATGTATATTAAATGTAATCGACAGATATAGTATTCTTTGTAAACTGTTATTATTTATTATTATATTTTATCCGCTGCGAATGTGAGATGTTTGGTGTTCTGTTCTTCTTCTTCTTCTATCTCTTTCTTCTTTTCATAACTATCTGGAATTTTCAGGTTTGAAAATTTCGGGTCGTTACACGGCCGTTGGAAGCCGTTGGAAAATTTCCTGCATATTTTCCAAAGAGCCGACCTGAAGCTCATTATCTCCTTCCCCAATCCATATTTTCACTCAATTCCCCCATTCCACCACCTCCTAGCCTGCTACGCCGCCCCAAACACCATCCCAACCACCTTCAACGCCATCTAGAAGCTGCTCCATCCCATCTCCACCCTTCTAGCTCTCCAAATCGGTAGTTTTGCTAAACCTAGTATTTAGGTTTTTTTCGATTTAGGGTTTAATTTGAATTGTGATTGATTCCTACTTGTTAGTGTATGCATATTACATCATGTTATCCCCTAATTGCAACTATTATCCTATAATGAACAAGTTACCACCGATTGAAAATTTTGTAATTTAGGATATTGCATTAGTTTATGTTGATTTGGTTAGTATTGAACGTATATGTGTGATAGATTTTATTGCATTTGGAAGCCTTTAGAACGGATATTGCATTTGTGTGAACACGAGTTTTGTACTCGTGCGAACACGCGAATTGATTTAGTGCATAAATGAATTTGTAATAAATGAATTTTGTGTACAAATTTTGTGTATAAATGAATTTAGTACTTATGTAATAAAACGGTAAAATATAAACCAATATTAATTAAACGAGTTATATATTTAAATTTAATATAAACAAATATTTAAATCCTTAGATATATTTGGCCCCGTCTGACAAGTGTTGTATATGATCGTTTTAGGGATATTCGTTTTTTCCACAAAACGGGCAACTCTATTCATCTGATACATCATTTGTCGGATTTGTCTCTATATTGGACAAGCTACAAACACTATAAAGTAATTATATTTCGTCAATCATATCACTTTAAACGGTTCACAAAATTTCGACGGCATTTCCTTTACGTTCCTTGTGTACACGCATTTGTGTATGATACAAGGAACACGGGGGAAATGCTGTCGAAATTTTGTGAAATTGTTTAAAATGATATGATTTACAGAATATAATTACTATTGTGTTTGTAATGGGAAGTAGGATGACCGACCATCAAAGAAGACACATAAGTGACAATGAATCAATAGTTGTTTATTTAAAATGAAGTTTGTAGAAAAAATCTAAATTTAGTACATGTTTACTAAATCGGTAAATAAAATTTAAAAAAATATAAAATGAACGATTTACAATTTTTTTTACTTTATCATAGGTTTTCAAGTAGGAAAAATGGTCAATTACTTTAATGATCGGAGCTGGATGTATCAAAGAAGGGAAATTAATGGCGCAATAAGTGAACATTTTCTAAAAGGGGTACAAGTGTTCATCGAATTTGCTACAAGTAATATTGCAAACGATGAAGTAATTCATTGTCCATGTAGTAGATGCAAATTGTTGAACTATTTAGTACCGAATATAGCTAAGGTTCATTTGCACCAATAAGGTTTCATACCCAATTATTTGCTGTGGGATCGTCATGGAGAAATTATAGCCCCTAATAATCAAGAATAGTCGGTGGAGGTCATTAGTGATAAAGTTAGTACGAATCTCATAGAACATATGGTCGAAGATGCATTGTGACGACCCGACATTTTTAACAATTTAAATTAGAATAATTAGTAGATTTTTAAACATTGAAAAGTTAATTTTAATTTGAATTCAAGATATCAATATTTACTTGATAATTAAATTATTGAATTATATAATTTGAAATTGGGTAAAATATTGAATATGGAATTTTAAGACTGTTAAAAACAATTTGAAGGCTTATAAAATTTATAATGATGATACTAAAAATAATAGAATGGTTATAATTTAATTTAAAGGTAATTTGTTCAATTTTAATAATATATCGTTTAAATTGACATTTAGAAATAGCCTTCCGAGGCAGAGTCTCGGAATTCGACGAAACCAGTTCCATTGGATCCGAAATAGTTAGTTATTATCGGATTTCAATTTTCGTAACAATCAGAGTTGTCGTTTGACCTTGGCACCTAAAAACGTTTAGAACTATTTTAATCAATTTAATTTTTAATTGATCGTTTTCTTTTGTAACTTGCGCATATGGTTGAATTAACTTCCGAAACACGTTCCATATGTGTTCGGAATGCGAGTAAAACCTTATCATCGCCTGGCGACATGTCTGATTTGGGGTTCGAAATTTCGCGTTATGCGAAACGAGATATTTTGGAAATTTAATAATATTAAAATATAAAAAGTCATATCAGCCGCACCTATATCCATCAGCCACCCTATAGCTTATACGCAAGCCATCTTATACTCTGGAAAACATCGCGTCTTGTGTCCTCTCGATTTCGTTTTAATATCTCACGCAACATTCTTTTCTAATCACGCAGCTTCCTTTCATATCTTGTTTCTTTTCACTTTAACGGCCGAATTCCCTTCTCAAAAATCGAATTTGCAAACGAAACCCCTTCTTTCTTTTTACAATCAACCATTTCGTTTCAAAAAAAAAAAAATTAATGGCTGAAGTCGATAATCGAGCAGTGCTCGTTCTTCCTTAAATCAATGGCTTCCTCAAAATTAAAAAAAAATCAAAAAAAGAGGGTGGAACGCGAGAATTCAACGAGGAGTAGAGGGTTGTGGGTCGCAACTTCGAAGAGCGCGCGTGGGTGGTGTTGGCATCGCAACATCTAGGGTTTCACAGGGGATTTGGGTTGTGGGGTCGCGACCGGCGAGTTTAGGTTCGAACTTAGGGTAATGGCATCAGAGAGGAGGTGTGTCGCATTCAGTGTGGAATGCTGGTAGCTTGGCCTGTAGGTGATTTGTTCAGATGGCTGTAGCGTGGTGTTTTCGACTCGAGCTGAGGATGGACGGCGAGGCACTTTCGCGTGTGTGGGTGGCCGGAGTCCTTTCTGGGCGAGCTGATGCGTATAGGCTGTAAGGTATAAAACTGTTGTTCTTCAAATTTAAAGATTTGTATACATTTGGATACACACAGAGAAGAGAAACATATATATACAGAAAGCAAAAGAGAATTTTGAAAGTAAAGTAAATCAGGAAATTTTATTAACACAATAAAATTTGGTAATTACTGAAATTTAAAGAATGGAGGTAGGATTTTAAAGCTGGGATTTTTGAGAAGGTCTTAACTCGGAAGTATTATTTAAAAATTTAGATTTTGGAAATTTTATATAACGTATGTGGTTTAGAGTGAAAAATTTATTTAAAATTAAATTTATTAGTTTAAAAAAACCAAACAATTAATTTTAAATAACGGTCAATCTAATTTATTAAATAGTGAATTATTTGTAGATTATTCCAAATGTTAATAAATCATATAAATTGTTCATACAAGGTTGAAAATCATGGAATCAAATCGCGAATGGAGTGGATTGCAAATTTAAGGGACAAAGGTGAGTAAATCTCACTCTGTTGGATTTCTACTTAACTTTAAATGGTTAAATTTAATATTTGGTTGAATGATTGAAATGATTTGATATGCACTGTGAATTGGTGATCTGGTGATTTTGGTTTTGGATGGTTCTCGAGTTAATTGGTGCTTAACTCGAAGTATTGGGAATTTTAAGTTGTTTTAACTTAAAACATAAATAAGAAAATGGTTCCATTTTAAAAGTTACTAAAGGCTTAATGATTTGTGATGCCTTAAGTTTGTAGGGTAATTAAAATGGATAATTAATCAATCAATTAATTAATGATTTGGGTTATTTAACTTAGTAATTAAAGGGTTGAATAAGTAACAAATTAAGTTGTAAGTTAATTAACTAAGTATAAGTAATTCAGAATAATCATTGGATGGTGTGATAAATAATTACTTAATGTAATTAATAAAATATAATTACTTTGTGAAATTAATCAAGAGATTAATTAAGATAGTTAAGTAAGGAGTAATTAATTTATGAATGAAGTAAAATGAAAGATTGTTAATTACAGTTTGGGATTAATCGAAAATGATTAATACTATGGTTTCATTAATATAATTAAATTTGATTAGGATAAATTAAAATATAACTGAAAATCCTTGATTGATATAATTAATAATGTAATCAAAGATTGATTAATTAAGATGATTAATCCATAATAAGTGA
The DNA here is from genome assembly GCA_030765085.1 of Allium cepa. Classification (NCBI taxonomy): domain Eukaryota; kingdom Viridiplantae; phylum Streptophyta; class Magnoliopsida; order Asparagales; family Amaryllidaceae; genus Allium; species Allium cepa. The sequence continues at coordinate 755,719,124 of CM060937.1, read as the reverse complement.
TTTCTGAAGTTAATTAATATAAATAATTAAGGATTAATGTAATTAGAATAGTTAATTAATTCATGAAGTAATTAAGATTACTTATTGATTTTGGGTAAGAATAATTAATATCGTGAAGTTAATTAAGATAATTACTTGAATGCAATTGAAAGTTAATTAATCCAGGGTAATTAATTAAGATGAATAATGATGGGTTGACAAATTAATTGATTTGGAATTAATTAACGTTGAATGAAGGGATCTAGGTGATTGAGTTTGAAATTCAATTTGAATTAATTGAATTGATTTGTATGTGATAAGCTGCTTATGGATGATTGAATGGTATTGGATAGTTTTGAATGAGTTGATATCTCTGATATGAAATGTTGTGTATGTCATTTGAATAACTTGGGATATGATAACACGAGTTCGAAGAGACCGGGGTCGGGTATTGGTAAATACACGAAACCACTTCGAAATTTTTATAAATTGTTTAGTGAAATCAATAAGCTGGAGTGGAACGATTTAAGTGTATTGGATTATTTTATCTAAGTTTGGTACTTAGAAATTGATATGTGAAATAAGTGTTGTCTGTAGCAAATTGTGAATTGGATAAATTGATATATGTTACCCCGGGTTTATATAAGTTGATTGTTTTGGTATTCCATGTTAGTTGGGTTTACTCACACTGGTTTCCAGCTTGACCCGGATATTACTTTGGTGTAATTCTCGGGTCAGACCGAGTATTACAGATTTTCAGGTAGGTACGTTCTGGAGCTCAGGAGGCGAGCTGGATGGCAAGAGCGTATAGAGTATTTCCGCTGTATTATATTATTGTGTATCTGAGACATGTTGATTTGTATATGTCCAGTGTTGAATATATGTGTAACTCTGATGTATTTAATGTAATTGACAGATATAATGTTCTTCTGTAAACTATTATTATTTATTATTATATTTTATCCGCTGCGAATGTGAGATGTTTGGTGTTTCTGCTCTTCTACTTCTTCTATCTCTTTCTTCTTTTCGTAACTATCTGGAATTTTTGGCTTCGAAAATTCTGGATCGTTACATGCATCACGATCAATGTTCCCTACCATTGAAATTGACAACAACGATCTTAACGTCGAAGAGGAACCAAATGTTGGAGCTAAAAATATATATGATTTATTGGATCATGCTAAAAAAACCCTTTGGAATGGATGTTTAAGCAGCGCTCAATTATCCGTAACAGCATAATACATTGCAATGAAATCAAAATACACCTTACAGAAGCTGGATTTACGGTTGTTGTTCAAGTTGCTAAACGTCATATGCCACCCGATAATTTAATGTGCGAAAAGTATTATGAATTGAAAAAACTTATGTCGTCTTTCGGTTTGCCATATCAAAAAATCGATACATGTTTAAAGGGTTGCATGTTGTATTGGAAAGCAGACATCAATCTTAGAAATTGTAAAATATGTAATCAAGAAAGATACAAACCAAGGAAAAAGAAGGGAAAAGAAGTTCCGTACAAGCGTATGCATTATTTACCCATCACCCCTATACTTCAACGGTTATATGCATCATCTGTAACAACGCATCATATGAGATGGCACAGTGTGAGAACACCTCAAGAAGGTACATTGACACACCCATCCGATGGAGAAACATGAAAATATTTTGACAAGAAATATCCCGATTTCGCAACGGAGAGCCGCAACGTTAGACTAGGTTTATGTACATACGGCTTCTCACCGTTTTCTCGGTTTGGTACTAAATATTCATCTTGGTCTATAATAATCACACCTTACAATATGCCCCGTGGATGTGTATGAAAACTCCATATATGTTTTTCACAATTGTCGTCCCTGGCCCTGATGTTCCGACACAGAGCATTGATGTTTACTTACAACCGATAATCGAAGAGTTGAAAATATTATGGTACGAAGGAGTTGAAACATACGACATATCAAAAAAGAAAAAATTTCGGATGTTCGCTTCTCCGTTATGGACCATTAGCAATTTTCCTGCATATGCAATGCTTTCGGGTTGGAGTACGACCGGTCGTTTTGCTTGTCCTTATTGCATGGAAAAAACACGAGCATTTTCCTTACCACATGGGAAGAAAATTTTATGGTTTGATTGTCATGTTTTCTTCATATTAATCACCCTTTTAGAAGAGACAAAAAAACTTCATAGCTAATAGGCATGAGACTCTACGACCACCAACGGTTTGGTCAAGCGAGGATATATGAACTTGTAAAAGATTATCCAAAGATAGACGAGACCGGACAACAAATTGAAATTTAAGGTAAATCGACGTTTCATAATTGGTGCAAACAAAGTATATTCTGGGAATTGCCTAATTGGAAAAATCTCTTAATCCGTCATAACATTGACGTGATGCATAACGAAAAAAACGTATTTGATAATGTGTTTTATACAGTTTGAATGTGAAGGGCAAGACTAAGGACGATTTGAAATCTAGACGTGATATAGAGGAAATATGCAATCGTCCTGAGCTTCATATGAAGCCCAATGACAGTAAAAAACCAAAGCAGGCTACGAACTTGACATCAACCAAGTTAAAGTACTGTTAAAATGGGTGGAAGAATTACGATTTCCCGATGGAATTTTCTCTAATCTTCGTAGATGTGTCGACTATAAAAATGGAAGACTGAGTGGAATGAAAAGCCATAATTGTCATGTAATGATGGAAAATTTGTTACCCATCGCTTTCAAAGAATTGTTACCGGTAAAGTTTGGACGGTAATAACAGAACCTAGTTTATTTTACAAGGAGCTTTGCTCAACTACGTTAAAAGTTGACCGTCTACTTAAACTTGAAAAAGAAATTCCTATACTGCTCTGCAAACTGGAGAAAATATTTCCTCCGGGTTTCTTTAATGTAATGGAGCATTTACCTGTTCATCTTCCATATGAAGCACGTCTTCGAGGTCCTGTGCAATATGGATGGATGTATCCATTCGAAAGGTATGTTACTATACTGAGTATGTAAATGTTAATTTAATTTTAAATAGAAGTTAATACTTAACCGAAATATTTTTTATTAGGTACTTAAATCATTTAAAGAAAAAAGTGAGACAAAAAGCTCGAGTTGAAGGTTCTATTTGCAAATCATATATCGAAGAAGAAGCTTCTTTCTTTTTCTCTCATTATTTTAATGATCATGTGAACTTATCATTTGTAAGTGTTCCGCGTAATGATGAGGCCATTGAACAAAATTCTTCTTCTGAATCAATATTATCTATTTTTAAACAACATGGCCAACATGTTGGAAAATGTGTGGAAGTGTGGCTAGATGATAAAGATTACCATGTAGCACACACATATATTCTTCTTAATTGTCATGAAGTTGCACCATTTGTTAGGTAATTATCACCTTCCAAGTTTTGTTAAATTTAATACTACACGTGTAAATAAATAATAATGTAATATATCATGTTTGTGTTTGCAGTATTTTAGAATCACAAAATCCAAGCGGCGATTTAAGCAAAGATTTCAGTACTTGGTTTTCGAAATACGTTTATGATCCCACAAATAATGTGCTCGATGAAGGACTGAAACATTTGGCGTTTGGACCGAAAAGAAAAGTTAAAACATATCCAATATTTTTTGTTAATGGATATAAATTCAACATCAAAGAATATGGTGCTGAAAAATTAACAAACAATACTGGTATATTTGTTAAAAGCGGTGATGATCCTAATAATCATATAAATGAATTTTATGGCGTGTTAACTCAGATTTTGCAGTTGACATATTTTACAAGACCCGCGGAGGATGTTTATTTGTTTAGATGCAACTGGTTCAGCAATGTTCCAAGTTCTGGTATTAACGTACATCCAAATTATAATCTTATAGAAATTAAACATACCTCGCGTTATCAAAAGTACGACCCTTTTATACTAGCCAAACAAGCCCTACAAGCTTATCATGCCCCTTATCCATCTCTAGAATGGGATAAAGCAGATTGGTCTGCGGTTTTTAAAACCAAAGCAAGATTTACATTCGATGGACAGAATATTTCAGACGAACAAGCCTATCAAGCAGATCTGGAGGAAAATGTTGAAATAGCAATTACAGACGATCAAACTGATTTTGGACCTTTAAATGATGAAACAAATGTATTAGTCGAAGCATTTGAGAGTGTAGACGAAAAAGACATAGAACACGAAACCGAGTCTGAATCAGAAAACGACGAGGACGACTGAGTAATATCCGATAATTTTTACAATTATTCACATTACATTTATCTCTTATTAATAATACATTTATCCAAAGTTATACAATTTTAATGACAACAAGTGTATACTCACGCACTCAACACATACACACAACATGACACATTTGTAGCATATTGTATTAAATTTTTTAATGGTTCGTCATATCATAATTATTATGAATTGTATATGTATGTATATGGCAGGTATATTATGTCTGGCTCTGGTTCTGGCTCTCGGCGACGTGGCTCTTCCCAGCAGATTGGGGAGAGTAGTGGTGAGCCACCAGCTCGTCCATTCGTTTACTTGCAGCCAAAGGCTGATCAGGCGTAAGTATCATAATTAGTAGCATAGCAATTTAATTTTTTGTACATGATATATCTATAATTGTCTAAAGTTCTATTTTATATTTAACGCAATGGGTTTGAGTTGGAGCCATCTAAAGTGGTTCTGAACATTTCTAAGCAGGCGTATATGGGCTGGATGAACGATTGCTGGCTTAAGTGGAGCAAGATCCCCGATGATGTGAGAGAGACCATTTGGCAATATTTTCTAGTAAGTTTATACCGCTTTACAAAATGATTAATTAAATACAAATAAATAATTAGTAATATTTTCTCATTGTACAGGGCGTAGTAGATTTGCAAGAGTCTGACATCAACTTAGTTCAGCGATACTGGAACTCAAAGATCGCTAAGAGCTATAGGGAGAAGATGTCAGAGATTAAAAAAGTGAGGAAGAAACCAAAGTGGATGAGCGCGGCTGTATGGGATAAGTGGGTTAACTGGTGGAACTCTGAGGAGTTCAAGGTAAATCAATAATGAATCTCAGTAATTTTTTTAACGTTTAATAAATAATTATTCATTGTAAATTTGCAGGAGGAGTAAGAAAGGAACTCAGCAAACATGAGCATGAACCCAGTAGCTCATCGTGGAGGCTCCAAATCTTTCCGGCATCACCGCGAAGATTTTATAAATTTATCTATTATCACATTTATATATTGATCAGTTCAGTAATTAAATTATCCAAATTATCAATTGCAGAACGAGCATATGGACGTCCCTTTGGCTTAGTGGTTTATTTGCTCACACCCACGCATCTAGGCAAGTAGACGAGTCTGGAAAAATCATATATCAGTGGGGTGATCAGGATAGGGCGACTAAGGCATATGTATGCGTTTTTTAATTTCTAATACTTGCATCGATAAGTTTATTAATTACTAGCTATGTAAAATAAAAATTACATTCTACTATCAACTGAAATTGTTTTTTCTTCATTATAGTCAAGGTTACAGGAGGCACGGGCTTATGCGCTTCAGCAGTCTGGTCGTGATGAGTTGACATAGGAGGAGCAAGATAACATATTTGACGTTGTTATGGATCCGACGCAGCGGAGTAGACATTATGGCTTCGAGAACGTAGCGGTAATTAATCCTTTTTACATATGTACAACAAATTAGCGTTTAGATATATGGTGTTATAATATTTTATATGCTGAGACAACCCTTTTGCTATTATTTCTATTTGCAGGCTCGACAAGCTCAAAAGGCCCAAGACAATGAAGAAATTAAGGAGCTTAGAGCTATGATTGAGCAGCTACAGGAGGAGAATCGTCTACGAGCTGTACAGATGGAGTAGCTGAATCAAAAGCTTGCGGAGTATGTGCAGAATCATGGTACCTTCCCTTCATCGTCTGGTGCTTCCGGAGGCGACGACAAAGATGCTTGAGGAGGTATGCTTTTTAGTGTTTGTGTTTGAACGATGTATATATTGACTTGGAGATGGTTATTATGTGTTTTAATATTGTATATATTGGTATGAAGTGGGTGAGAACGATATTTTGATGGTATGTACATGGTTTGTTGACATGTTTTGATGGTATTTACGTTGATGGTACCGTTTATGATATTTGAATGGTTTGGTTTGTTTATATTGGTGTTTAATTGATTTATGTGTGTCGTTTATATTGATATTGATATATGTGTGGAATGGATTGGAAATGTATTGGATATGGAATAGATTAGAAATGGTATGACTGGAAGGTGAATAGGCTTGCTGTTGTATAGCAAAATAAACCCAGATTTCCAACGGTTTTTAACGATTTATTGGACATTTTATTCAAACGGCTTGTAACGGCTTCCAAAGGCTACTAAACCGTCGGCGGCCGTTGGAAATTCCGTTGAAATAGCCGTTGGTTCCGTTGGAAAGCGTTGGTTTTATTCCAACGGCTATTCCAACGGCTTCCAACGGCCGCCAACGGCTACGAGCCGTTGGAATAGCCGTTTAATCTTGTAGTGTTTGGACTTGTGGAATTCTTCAATTATTTGATTTCTTATTCTCCAATAGTAACATTTTAAATTTTTTCTTTGTGCTTAGGTTATTGAAATATATATTGTTATTAAATAAATTAGAAAATTATTTAATGAATATTGCCATAGTATGCCTTACGATCTCCCCATTTGGCAGTTGAAGAACTAAGCGACCTAAAGACATCTTGCCAAACTTCATATGTGACTTCCACACTTGGACTTCTAAGCTTTTCTATCTAACTTGATATTTTTCATATGCTTTGAATATTTCATATTTATGAGAATACAAAAATATGTATTTATATATTATTTAAATCAAGTTGCATGAAGCAAACTTGGTTGCAGCCTCCTCAACCCATCCACTAGTGGTTGATCCCTCCCCCGACTCGACCTTGTGAGTCTTACAATAAATCTGCCATGAGGTTGGGTTCTCTATGAAGCTCGTCTTACTGAAAAATAAAAACAATATATTATCATATGCATATTATATTTTGACTTAAATGGTAATTATTAAATTACAATTACCAGATGTAATTTGTTTGTTTAAAAAGAACTAGTGAATCATAGTAAAGGATAAAAATTTGTTTTTCACCCATAGTTTCATGGTTCAAATATTGTAGTTATCAATTTTTATTAACAATACCATATTATTATTATTATCATCATCATCGTTTTAATACAATATATTATTATTTTTTATTAATAATATCATTCATTATCTGACAGGACTCATCACTCATGTTGAATCATTATGCATGTTAGTTTGATGTTTGATAATAATAGCAAGATCAGCTGCTATAGTAAAATATCAATGTAAAATATCATGTTTCTAAGGATCGTGTAATGGTCAAAATCAACTGAAATCATTTATACCAGTGAAGTGTTGTCCGCTAATGGAAACTGTAGAGAGGTTCATCGTTATTTTTTTTAACAATTTAATTAAAAGTCAGATCTGTAGTTCATTTTAGGACACATCTGCTTTATCAAACATGACATGATATTATTTCGTCGTAACAACTGATCCTTCCAACTTTTAATCTAATGGTCAAAATAATATATAAATTCATGTCGTATGCGCAGATACTTTTCAATCTAACCTTCTATTCCGACAGATAGTCTAGCTAATTTGCTAATGGGAACAGGAAAACACACTTATTCGCTGATTTACTCTATTCTGCTATAAATTTCATGCATTTTTAGTTCGACACACAAACACAATCGTTCATACACATATATAGCAAAGAATGTTAGCTATTTTCCTCTATATATGACCAAGAACATGAAGAAACTTCAACAATAAGAAAGTGTGTGTCTCTATCTCTCTCACCAAGCAACGACCTACCTATTACATGTACAATACACATATGCAGATATACTTCTATGAATATATGCACATATATTACATGCAAATCAAACGAGTCATTATACAAATTCATTCAACCGTTGTAAAATAAAATCAAACGAAGAGAGTAAGAAATGAAGATGAAGGTGGAGAAGAAAGCATAAACAGCAACAGGGCGAAACCTTTAGGCTTTCTAACCAAAGCGAACAAAGAAATGAATACCATAACAAGGAACAAAGAAGACGATGATCATAAATATAATCGTGTTTGGGTGCAAGACATGCAATAGAAATTTATCACTTCAGGCGCTTGGTGGACATAGTGCAAGCCACAGGAAACCTAAGTTATCATTAGATGGGAACAATCAAGCTTTATGTAGGCATATGAGAAGACAAAGAGGTGCTACTACATATCTGGCCGAGAACACGGATATCAGCATTGGAAGAAAAAAAAAGTTGTGTTGTTTGGGTTTGTACTTGCTACCATAGGTGACCCATGGCATAGCACAATTATATGAGTAATATGAGAGAATGAATTCTGTCAACTAATAGAAAATAAAAAAATTAATTTGATCTTTGTTCTGTCACATGTGTATTAACTTGCAAATACTGGGAAGTTAATTAAAGCAGACTGTAACAAAAAGGTTCAAAAATTTTTATTGTGCCAATAGATTATTTTGTTATCATAACTTTTAGTTAGGAAGAAGCTACCTTAAGCTCACAGAACAGAACCAATTTTTAAATGTTCTATATTCTTAAATATAGGGTAAAAACATAATACTAAATCTTGCAAGAGTACCTAATTTTTATGAACATATTTATATCTGTTTTGTATCTATCAATTACTGATTACTGCAATGGAAAATTTTACATATTGAACTATCATTCGAAACAAGTCCCTTTCTCTTCTTCAACTCATTTATGGCAGGCTGTAAACATGAAAAGAGCATCATGTCCCTATGTCATAAGTCTAAGATCGACCAACAACGATAGCTAAAATATGAAGGAAAAGAGGGAAAAAACCTAATAATACAAGATCAGTACAAGTATACATAGGTTACAAGTTACTAGTTGCTTTGACAAATTTTACACATACGTAGCGGTAGAGTTTTATTTGGTTCCTGTGCACAAAATAATTGACAACCTCTTGAAGAAATCGGTCAAGGCCATAGTTTTACAAGCATATATCACTACAAGAAACGGTACATTTTCCGACGGCTCAAATCCGTCGGTGGTCGTCGGAAAATACCATAGCAAAAAATTCCGTCATTGACCAGAATTTCCGACGGATTCCGACAAACCCAATCGAGACATTTCTAACAGCTAACAACGGCCAACCGACGGCTCCCGACGGCCGTCGGAAGACACGTGGACAATCATGGGGTACCGAAAACCGTCGCCAACCGTGGGAAAAAAATTCGGCCTACAGATAGTCCGGAGCCGTTGGAATTCTTGAACTTGTGTTTCATTTTTCTCTGTTCACTACAAAATAGGCTTGGTTTAGTGACGGCCACAAGCGACGGCTAAAAAGGGTGGTCGTTGCGAGCCATCACCGACCGTCGCCAACCAACATCGACCGTCGCCAAACGCGGGTTATACATACGGCCGAGAACAAAAAATTTCACTTTCCCTCTTCCCTTTCCCAAACTGCTGCCGATCCCCCCAACCCACCTCCGGCCTCCAGCCACCCCCTACCGACGCCAACCGCCTTCAGAAGCCGTCGCCGCCCTCTGGTGCTGCTACGGTTCCTCTACATATTCGATTTCTCAATTTCTAGGTATAATCTCTAAACTTTAATTTCTGATAATAATTTGATTATGAGTTTGAATATGTTAGAATAATTGATATTAGATGATGGTAGTATTTTATTAGTTGATTTAAGGATAAAATTAAAACCCTTATTTAGAAAATTAGTTGATTATGGATTTGGAATTAATGATTATTATGTATTATTTGATGATAATGGTATGTTAGTTGATTTATGAAAGTTAATAAGTTGTTTGATTATAATTGTAAATAAAAATTAAGGTTGATTTGAAACTCAAAAACTAGTGCGTAATCGTTGATTAATATGCTTATAAACGATTAGCAAATAAACAGAAAAACAGACCGCGGTTTATTTCTAGCACTGCAATGTAAATACTACACCGGCTACGCAAATAAGAATGCTCTAAAGTAGAACTTTCTTTCAAATGCAATTTGTAAAGCACGTGCATGGAGACGATAGTAATTAAAATGAAATAAGGTTGAACATTGAATCTTCAAATAAAATTATAAATGAAATACTCTCTTACCGCAACTTTGGTGGGAAGAATAAATTATGATACTTAACTGGACAAAAAGTATAAAGGGGATTTTCAATCAAATGGCTTCTTAGCTTAAGGTAATAAGATTTAAGAACAATACTTTTGAAAAATTAGTTTTAAGAACAATTTACCGAAAAATGTTAAATGAAGTTATCATATTCAGTTATACACAAAAAATGATATACGAATTTACCATTTTCCTAAATAACTTCAAAAGATAAATGAATTTATTGTTTTCATATAAATTGTCCTTGAAACTAATTATTCACAAGCGATGTGCTTAAAACTTATTACATTGAAATGAGAAGCCATTCGGTCTAATTTCCATAAGTATAAATTGGTGCATGGAGTAGCTAGTTGAATGCAACAACACAAAATTAACGGCATAAATAAAGGACTAATAATAGACAACCATATGAGAAATTTAATAAGCAACACCAGGATCAGTCATCACAAATTTTTGCCTAGGAAAAAATCATATTTTTCCCTTGTTAATACCTTATTGAATAAAAAAAATCTTGTCTGATGTCAAATTACTTACATCCTGATCAGTTAATTCTCCCGTTTTTAAAGTTATTTCAGCAATTAATATAACATGAATAGTATAAAAAATTAAAAAGCATTAAAAGATAAACTGTTTTCATAGTAAATACTTGCTATAATACATGAATAATGTAATAATGCATTGAAGATTCGCAGCAAATACTTGACAAAGGCAACTGTAATGAATTGTTTTCTTTGAGTTGTATTTCTTGGTACCATCACTTTATTTGTATTATAATCATATCTTTTTTTGTACCAAGTGAAATCAGCATAATCTCAGAGCATTAAAATATGAGGAGACTGTTTAACTATTTATCCTTAAAAATTCGTTGTATTTTTTTTAAATCTAATTCTAGTAAATGAGTCCCATCATACTAGTAAGAGAATATAATAGCCAGTATTACTTATAAAACTAGAAATATAATAGCCAGTATTACTTATAAAACTTAGATTAACACACGTTATCCAAATTTTTAAGGCTTGTTGGAAAAAAAGAAACGAGTACCTATAATGCACTAGAAATATAATAGCTAGTATTACTTATAAAATTAAGATTAACACCAGTTATCCAAATTTACTAGTAGAAATTGAATTGAATTAGAACAAATTTTGTTCTGATATGATTTTGTTAACGTGCACTTTATATTTAAGTACAAAAATGTTTACGAAGTTGATGCATATTAGGTAAGCAGCTAGCTAATTATCCATACTTTATTTGGAAATTCTTTTTTTATTTTTTTGCATATTTTATATCAATGGGAGAGGAAGAAGGCGGTAATTGTTAAACCAGACAATCATTTCCCCATCTAATTAGACCATAAATATTCAAAATATTATTCTGCCCTAAGAATTTGAATAAAAACATCTCTTTCAAAAAACCCCATGAAGCTATGGAAAACTGCCCACCCTTGCTTCTTTTATGAATTAAAATATTTGGAACTAATGAGGCATTTATAGTATTTACTAAGAACAAAACTTACTTGTTCTCGCCCATCCTTGCCCTTGGGTGTTGCAAATTCAAGTTTAATGTAGATGATTGACCTGAAAAATCAATTAATACAAACTACACGAGTAGAATATATAAGATACACTATTTATATGAATGAAGGTAAAAAATAATACAAAATAGAATTCAATAGCTATGATGTATGTATAATAATGCTTGCCTAAAAATCGCATGACATATGCAAATAAGCAAAGTCATATATATATATATATATATATATATATATATATGTTCACTACATGCATCACTAAACAAGCCTTAAAAGATATAACTAAGAAATAATAAACAAAATTATAAAACCTTGGTATGTTAACCGATGTTTTATTCATCTTGATAAACCTCTCTATTGTTCGAATAAAACAATATAAAATAGAACATCCACAAACAATTAATGAAAATGGTATTTTCATTACATGAAATGGTAGAATAACATGATCGACTCTTCATGTACATCTGCTCTAACTCGATTCGATGAAAAAATGAGAAAACAGGAAGGGTCGATGTTAATTTACCTTTTAGAAGTTCTACGTTTGCAGGATAACATTAGAAGTGCAAATATGTGGCTTTTTTCAAAAAATGGATATAAACAATAAGAACATATAATGTGCAAACTGCAATACGTAAATATTTAACAACAAAACATACAAATAATATAATTTATGAAAGGACAAACATTTTGCACTTTTCAAAATTAAAAATAATGGCAAAAATGTACATATTTAAATGAACACAGGTCTACGTTTGCAAATAGTTTTACAACAGGGCTATTTGCGTAATAAGTTTGTAAAATAGGGAAAAATCGAAAAAATTTCCATATTTAAATGAACACGTATAAAATAGAAGTGCATGTTCCGGTAGTATTTTGATTTAGATAATTCAATATGCTCGAATTCAGTGAACATGTACGGTGGCATGGTGCAACTTGCAACCTATGAGATCAGCAATTATTTCTTTTGAACCTACTCTAAATTTTCTTCAGTGCTTCTCCGAGGACTTATTGCAAGTAGCTTCAGCTGTAGGCATTCGGCTAGTGACATATGTGAGAAATGCGGATTACGAATCTTAAGGCTAAGATTAACACTAGAGGGGGGTGAATAGTGTTAATAAAAAATTACTAAATCGTTTTGAATTTATGTTAATTTAGACACAAAAGTATGCAATATATAGAAACAGAAATAATCACAGAAACAAACACGGATGCAGAAATAAAATAAAAGCAGTAAAGGAAAGAACACACCGGATTTTATACTGGTTCGGAGTTATCCAACATCCAGTCCTGCAACACAAGTACGGATTTCCTTTCAAAAGTAATCGTACAATTACACCCGCGGTTTCAAGGCTGCGAGGTACACCCTCCAGAATTTCGATCCTCTGGGTAGAGATACTTGATTTCTGGGCCATAAGTTTACCCAATTGATTTACCAAGGCTACAATCACACCTTTTCCCTTTTGATTGATTTCCAAGGCTATAATCACACCTTTTCTCACTTAATAGATTACAAAGAAGTCTAGAACTCTGAATAGCACCGAGAAACTTATAGAGATAGTGATAGAGAATCAAACTAGAAGTAATCGAGTATGATTCAATGTTGATTTCGGCAGAGTAATGATAAGAATATGTATTAAGAAATGTAGAAAAAGAAGAGGAGTGAAAACCAAAAAAAAGTGATTGAAAATTCGTTGTAACTGACCCCTATTTATAGAAGAACAACAGCCATGACTATTCATGAAGAGTTATGGCGAATAGACACTTCTTTTGAAATTTGAATTTTTGAATCAAAATGTAACCATGTCGACATGATACCCATAGGCATGTTGAAATCCTAAAGGATTTTTTGATGTTTTGATTTTTTTTTTTTTTTTTTTTTTTTTTTTTTTTTTTTTTTTTTTTTTTTGAAACTAGGGAAAACCTGGTCAATCACTACCGACATGCGGTTCCTGATCAGTAAACCTAGGGAATAGATGGAAGGCCCGCCACAACCACTATTCCAGGCTAGCCAGACCTTTCGGTTGACTTGGTGCCTTTCGGTTGATGTTTTGATTTTCTTTGAAAATAACCTTTATCTTATAACAAAACTATTTTAAACTTTATAAAAATACTACTTGACTATAGTTAAAATTCATAAGTTAATATAGAGAATAATATATATATATATATATATATAGATTTAAACTATAATTTTATATTTAAATCTAAGAATAATTATTTAAAGTTAAATATATTATTAAAAAAGATAGTTTAAAATCAAGAGTAACTTGACTTTGAAAATAAAGATGTTAGTTAAAATCAAGAGTAATTTGACTTTGAAAATAAAGATGTTTTTGAGGCTAAAATTACTTAAAACCAGGATCGAGGGTTTTGAATCTTTTAAAAGGAAAGTTTTGAAACCATTTTGAAAACAAGATAATTTTGTAAAATCATTTGAATTAAAATTAGTGGATACAAAACAATGTCCCACTAGATTTTCGTAGGTTCCATCCTACTCAGGGTTCCATCCCTTTAACGGGCTCGAAGTGGATTCCATTCCACGAATAAATTGGATTTTAAGATGTCAGTGCTTTTCTACGATTTTTAACAAAAATTCCTAATAAAAATACTTATCATTGAAATCTTGAACTCTTGATAATCTTGATACTCATGAGTCTTCTATCTTGATATCTTGAATCTGTATACTGTACAGTCTTCAGTCTTAGTACCTGCACGGTTAAATCCTGCATATACATATATATCTAAACTTATAATGTTAGTATTTCTATTTTATAATCTATTCTAAGATTGTTGTCATCAAAATCATCATCTCATAGACTAACAATCTCCCCTTTTTTGATGATGACAACCTTTGTTTATAAAATATTAGTTCTATTCTAATAACTCCCCTTAAAACTAACAACTCCCCCTTAATCTATGCCTAACTACCATATTTTATATTTCTCCCCCTTTGTCATTACTCTACACTAGATAACTCCAAATTATATAATCCCCCCTAAACTAACACTCTATGTAATGTGATTATAATGATAGTGTTATCATAATTAATCATCACTTAGATCTAATACTAAAACTTACTACTAACTATCCTAACTAAAATCCTTGATAATACTTATAATTAAAACACATATAAGAATACGAAATATTTATTACGTATATAGTTGTATTTACATTTGCATTTGGAAAACATAAAAACACAAACAACAATGGAAAGAAAGAGAAGAAACTAATGCGTGTTTTTGAACATAGGAGATCTATGAATCGAACAATTTGGATAGTGGAAAAAGAAATTTCCACGTTGTTCGACAAGATTCCCATTTTTGTCGAAACACACTTCTCCAACGCAAACGACTTTGTCATCATCATCCGCTTGCGCTTCTTCCATGGGTTCTTCTTCTTCTTCGTCTTCGCTGGTCTCTTGTTCTTGATTGAGTGAGGCGTCTTCATCGATCAAGATAGGGTTGGCGTGGTTATCCATTTGGAATTTTTGCAAATTCCTAATAATCTTGCCTTGCCTTTCTTGTTCTTTTGCCATACGAAGTTGAGTCACTTGAATTTCAGTCAACATCTTAAGTACATCCTTCATAGACTCCTCCATTTTCGTTACACGAGCGAGAGTAGTGCATTGGAATGGACCAAAAGTAGGAGAGGGGAATAAGAAAGTTGATTTTATGTTTGATTTTGAAGATGAAGCCATGATTTTATTTATTTCAGAAGAGAGAATGAAGAGAAAACATAGCAAAGGCTGAGCATCTTGAATGGACCCAGTGAAGAATATGAAGTAGTTGTTGCAGTTGTGTCTGTGAGGAATGCGGATTACGGATCTTAAGGCTAAGATTAACACTAGAGGGGAGTGAACAGTGTTAATAAAAAATTACTAAATCGTTTTGAATTTATGTTAATTTAGACACAAAAGTATGCAATATACAGAAACAGGAATAATCACAAAAACAAACACAGATGCAGAAATAAAATAAAAGCAGTAAATGAAAGAACACATCGGATTTTATACTGGTTCGGAGTTACCCTGCATCCAGTCCTGCAACACAAGTACGGATTTTCTTTCAAAAGCAATCGTACAATTACACCATCGGTTTCAAGGCTACGAGGTACGCCCTCTAGAATTTCGATCCTCTGGGTAGAGATACTTGATTTTCGGGCCATAAGTTTATCCAATTGATTTACCAAGGCTACAATCACACATTTTCCCTTTTGATTGATTTCCAAGGCTACAATCACACCTTTTCTCACTTAATAGATTACAAAGAAGTCCATAACTCTGAATAGCACTGAGAACCTTATAAAGATTGTGATAGAGAATCAAACTAGAAGTAATCGAGTACGATTCAATGTTGATTTCGGCAGAGTAACGATAAAAATATGTATTAAGAAATGTGGAAGAAGAAGAGGAGTGAAAACCAAAAAAAAGTGATTGTAAATTCGTTGAAACTGACCCATGTTTATAGAAGAACAGCAGTCATGACCATTCATGAAGAATTATGGCGAATAGACACTTCTTTTGAAATTTGAATTTTTGAATCAAACTGTAGCCATGTCGACATGGTACCCATAGGCATGTCGACATCCCAAAGGATTTTTTAATGTTTTGATTTTCTTTGAAAATAACCTTTATCTTATATCCAGACTATTTTAAACTTTATAAAAATACTTGACTATAGTTAAAATTCATAAGTTAATATAGAGAATATATATATATATATATACATATATATATTTAAAATATAATTTTATATTTAAATCTAAGTATAAATATTTAAAGTTAAATATATTATTAAAAAATAGTTTAAAATCAGGAGTAATTTGACTTTGAAAATAATGATGTTAGTTAAAATCATGAGTAATTTGACTTAGAAAATAAAGATGTTTTTGAGGCTAAAATTATTTAAAATCAGGATCGAGGGTTTTGAATCTTTTAAAAGGAAAGTTTTGAAATCATTTTGACAAGATAATTTTGTAAAATCATTTGAATTAAAATTAGTGGATACAAAACAATGTCCCACTAGATTTTCGTAGGTTCCATCCTACTCAGGGTTCCATCCCTTTAACGGGCTCGAAGTGGATTCCATTCCACGAATAAATTGGATTTTAAGATGTCGGTGCTTTTCTACGAGTTTTAACAAAAATTCCTAATAAAAATACTTATCTTTGAAATTTTGAACTCTTGATAATCTTGATATTCATGAGTCTTCTATCTTGATATCTTGAATCTCTATACTGTACAGTCTTCATTCTTAGTACCTGCATGGTTAAATCCTGCATATACATATATATATATATATATCTAAACTTATAATGTTAGTATTTATATTTTATAATCTATTCTAAAGTTGTTGTCATCAAAACCGTCATCTCAAGGACTAACAACATCTTTTATTACCTTAGTCAAAAATCTCTATGGACAACGTGAAACTACTCAAAGACAATTAAATTTTGAAAAGAATAAACTAGCTGATGTGCCTTATTTGGTACCGCTCGACAAATGATATTCCGAGACCCATGACAATAGTATAGTCATTGAGGGGATGATGAACAAAATATGTTTTGGGTGAGAAATGTTCTGATAATAAGTTTCCAATTTGTTAGCATATGCTTTTGAAGTAAAATTAGTTTGAAGCTACATCACAATTCCTATACTTTATTCCCAGTAGCTTGATACTTTACCTGAGTTGCATTTATATCTCTCGGACATATTTAACACACACACTATCTCGACCGCCATAAAAACAACTAAAATGATTGATATATCATAATTACGTACCCGTAAATAGCTAATAAAAATAAACTTATATTTGCAATATATGCATACATACACATGCATATTACACACGCACATATACGTACGTACATACATAAGTGTGTGAATGCACGTGTGCGCATGCGCACATGGATCCACTACAAGAAAAACCATTTATAGTTGCAAAAATTGGTGGCGTTTTATTGTAAATGCAACCAAAAATAGATTACCAAATAATATAAACGTGACAAAAAATAATTCACGTTTCCCGCTTCTAAAAAAAAGAGTCCGCGCGAACTAAATAAACGTAATCTATCATTTTACTCTCGTACTTAACAAAATTCTCGTCCCTAATTTGCTTTCTTCTTCTGAAAAAAATTTCCCCTTTTAATCGTGTTAAATTTTCATCGCACTCAAGTATCATCGTCAACTCCGTCGTTTCCCCCTTACTCAACATCGAGTCGCGGCAGCCAGCAGATCTCGGTATATTTAGGTATGAATCTTTTAAATCGATTAGGTATATTTAGGTATGAATCTGTTAAATCGACTTTGTGATTCTATTTGGATTTTATATGAATTTGAATGCATCTTATTTTCGTATTTTTTCCTAAACTATTACTGAAATGGTTGATTTAACCCTAATTGCAATGATCTGTTGGGATATCTGCTTTGATTTCTTTGAGTATATGAATGTTCTGTTGAAGTGGTTCAGTGAATCAATGGTTGCTTGCTGAGAGGAGGTTGAGGTTGCGTGTTTCGGGAATTCGGTGGGTTCAAGTAGCATTGATGGAGGTCACGGGTTTGTTTTCGATTGGGTATTGGCTGGCTCGATGGTTGAGAGTGGTAAATGTTGGAGCATAAATAGTCTTTTGTGGAGTGGCATGCACTGGAAATATGTCAGTTGTGATAATGTGAGGTAGTGAAGAGGAGGCGGTGAAGTTGACTGTTGGTTTGGTAAGAGGAAACTGTTGGTTTGTACATTCTGAGGCTTTGAATTTATATGCAGTAATTCTATAATTTGCTAGACTTAGGCTTTGAATTCATGCATGGATTAATTATAAATACATGTAAATCTGAGGTTAAATGCAAAATACAAGTGTAAAATTTATATTTTTGGAAAAGTATTCTTTGCCTTTGTCTACTAAACCACCATGGTTATATGCAGTAGTGCTACAAGTATTTGTACTTCAACGTCTAGTTATTTTTTTGATTATAACAGATAACCAATTTATACGTCAAAGATTGGAAACTTATTTGCCTTCAAATGTCGATAATGGAAAAAGGCTGGGTTTTTTTAAACAGGTGATAAAACCATGATTAACTTAATATGTATTTTGAGAATTAGAACATATAATCTAATACTAAAGCTCACTTTTTTTTTACTTTTTTCACAGAACTAGTATAGAATACCGACAAGAAGCAATGAATTTCGTGCATGCTGCAAAGAGGAATGTAAGAAGTGTAGAAAAAAATTTATGCCCTTGCAAGGATTGTCGGAATCTTAGTCGTCATGATGACCAAATCATCGTTGAACATTTAATTATGAAAGAAATGGATCCTAAGTACATTGACGGTGTATGGTTTAACCATGGTGAAGAGATAAATGTAGAGAATAAAACAAATACGTTTGATGTATATGAACTATTCAAGATGATTCACTATGAAGATAAAGATTTTTTGAATCAAATTTTTTTGATGATGACAAAGACGATGTTGATTCTCGAAGAAAAGAGGATGAGTTAGTCAAGAACTTGGAAGATGCAGAAACTCCATTATATCCTGGTTGCACAGATCACACAAAATTATCTGCCATCACCGTCTTGTATAATCTTAAATGCGAGACTGGCTTGTCCGATAGTGGTTTTGATAAGCTTTTAGCTGTGCAACATCTATTTCTGCCGAAGGATAACGTGCTTCCCAAAACCTTATATGAAGTCAAGAAATTTCTTAAAGCATTCGACACGGGTTTTGAAAAGATACATGCTTGTGAGAATGATTGTTGCCTTTTCAGAAAAGAATACAAAAATTTAGAAAGTTGTCCAAAATGGGGTTCCTCGAGATGGAAGAAAAATCAAGATATTGAAGAGGTTATACAAGGTGTTCCAGTTAAAGTATTGAGATATTTCCCAATCATTCCGAGGTTTAGATGAATGTATAGATCTCAAAAGATGGCTGAAGAATTAAGATGGCATTTTAATAATAAAAGTAACGATGGAAAAATGCGTCATCCCGTGGATTCTATGACATGGAAAATGGTGGATGAAAAGTATAAATCTTTTTCATCTGATCCACGCAATCTTAGGCTTAGTCTTGCTACAGATGGATTCAATCCATTTTCCATGTTGAGTTCGAAATATAGTTGCTGGCCGGTAATGCTTGTGACATACAATCTCTCGCCTATGTTGTGTATGAAGAAAGAAAATATTATGTTAACTTTACTTATTCCAGGCCCGAAGCAACCCGAGAATGATATTGATGTATATTTGGCGCCTTTGGTGGAAGACTTGCATCACTTGTGGTCTAATGGAGTTACTGCTTATGATGCATTTAGTAAAACTTTATTTAAACTGAATGCAATTTTGTTATGGACGATTAATGATTTTCTAGCTTATGGAAATCTTGCTGGATGTCGTGTGAAAGGGCAAAAAGCTTGCCCATTATGTGGTGTCAATACCCATTCTCGTTGGTTGAAACATAGTCGAAAGTTCGCCTACATGGGTCATAGAAGATTTCTACCTCCTTCAGATTCACGGAGGAAACAAAAGGCATTGTTTGATAATACCATAGAGACAGATAGTGCTCCTAGAATGCTTTCTGGGAGAAACATCTATGCATTATTGAAGGATTATCCAAATGATTTTGGAAAAGGAATAGAGGAGAAAAGTAAGAAGAGAAAGAATGTCTATGATAAAGAAGATGAATATGATGATACTAACAGTTCTATAGAAGTAGAGCTATCAAGGTGGAAAAAACGATCAATTTTCTTTGATTTGCCTTATTGGGAGGTTAGTGGTTAATTTATTTATTTTTCATTGTTTTAATACAAGAAAACCCCAATAATGCATTATTGTTTTGGTTTTCATAGGAACTTCCATTACGTCACAATTTAGATGTGATGCATGTGGAGAAGAACATTGCTGAAAGCCTATTGGGCACAATGTTGCATGGAAATAAATCCAAAGATGGAACCAACTGTAGAAAGGATTTAGAGGATTGGGGAATTCGAAGTGAGCTTCATACACAACCTCGTGGAATAAAACATATCTTCCACCGGCTCCATATATGTTGTCAAAATCCGAGAGAAAAATATTTTGCAAAAGATTGTATGATTTCAAAGGACCAGATGACTACTGTTCAAATTTAAAAAATCGAATTTCGTTGTCGGATTGCAAAATTAGTGGATTGAAGTCACATGATTACCATGTATTAATGCAACATTTATTGCCAGTAGCATCGAGAGGGTTCATGGCAAAGAAGGCAAGAAAAGCGATAATTCGCTTATGTTCTTTTTTCAACAAATTATGTCAACGTGTTCTTGATAGAGAGAAGGTAGAACAAATCAATGTTGAAATTATTGACGTTTTAAGTGAGCTTGAAATTTTTTTCCACCATCTTTCTTTGATATAATGATACATTTATCCATTCATCTTGGAAAAGAAGCACAAATGTGTGGACCTATTCATTTTCGATGGATGTACCCATTCGAAAGATATATGAAGACGCTCAAAGATTATGTCAGAAACTATGCACGACCAGAGGGATGTATTGCAGAATCGTATCTTGCAACAGAATGCATGTTGTTTTTCAATGAATTTTTGATGAAATCAGGACATATAGAGGAGAAAGGAGCTCGAAATGAAGATTATGAAAGTAGTAGAATATTAGAGGGACGTCCAACTTCAGTATCGAAGACAATTAAATTGCCAGTTAATGAGAAAGAAAGTGCTCATTTAGCTGTGTTAATGAATATGGCCGTTGTGGAACCGTTTATAGAGTAAGTTTATGTTATATTGTTTTAAATATTTTGATGTGTTCGCAATGATATATATATATAACTCATAATCAATTGTTCAATACTAGTTTGCATTTGGAGGAATTAGAAAATTCAGACCAACGCATGACAAAAAATGCGACCTTACTTTGGGAAACACATACAAAAAGTTTTGTCAATTGGATTAAAAGGAAGGTTAGTTAGATTTCAAATATATTCTCATTCTATATAAATTTACATGCTAAATGAAATTTGTTGTAGATACCTATTACCTCCAAGGATCATAATGACATGTTAAAATGGATTGCTTATGGTCCGAAGGATGATGCCATGTCTTTCAAAGGATATATCATCAACGAGCAACGTTTTCATGTAAAAGATTTAGGGAGAGAAACTCAGAATTGTGGGGTGACTTTTGATGCAACTACTATGTGTAGAGCAAGTGCTAAAGATATGTCCCAAGTGATTGATGTGGTCACTTATTATGGAATATTGACAGATATAATTTTATTAGATTATCATTTGTTTTATATTCCAGTTTTCAAGTGTCGTTGGACGTATAAAGGAAATAGAGTAAAAGTTGATGATGATGAGTTCACTCTTGTTAATTTACATCAAGCATCATTTTCACGAGACCCATACATACTTGCATCTCAAGCAAAACAAGTATTTTATTCAAGAGAGAACGATGTTTCTAATTGGTATGTTGTAACGAAAGCACCATCAAGAAGTTTTAATGATATAGAGGAGCACGATTGCATCGAGGAAGATATTCAAGTGGTGGAAGATGAAATAACTGAAGCGGATGATGAAGACATTTGCTATGTTAGAGAGGATTGCGAGGGCATAATTAAGTAGATTATATGTTCTACTTGAGCATAGTTGTTCATTTGCTTTAGTAATGGTTAAACTTATATATTAAATCCGGGCTATTTGGAAATTTCGTTGAACTTGTATTGATTTTCTTTAGTGATTGTTGTTCATTTGCTGCACTAATGCTTTGTTTTTTTTTAATGTTGCGAATGGCTGTTAATTTGCACCATTTAATTTTCTAATCCATTGCAAATGCATGTACCATTCAATTTTTGTTCTTTGTGTTTTGAACTTTGTATACTTCCATAGACAAAGCATTATATGTTCTTATCAATTCTGTTTGCATATATTGCTTGATAATGAGTAGTGTTCTTATCAATTCTGTTTGCATTACATGTACATTTTCTCATAAAATTACAAATCCGTTCATCATCTCAAGGCTTTTAGGCCTGCTTGTTTGGTTTGCAAACTGCCATATCTCTTTTCAGCTACATGTTGATGATATTTAAGTGTTTTTTGTTAATATTTATCGCTGCTTATTGTTTACATCTGCTTATTGGTTTATACTGTGTTTTCTGTCACTTGTAGAAAAATATGTCTACAACATCTGTACGTACCCGCTTATAGAGAAAGGCTGAAGAACAAACAGTCAAAGCTAAGAACAAACAGTCAAAGCGAAAACGTAAAGTTCCAGCTAGTATAAATGAAATAGAAGAACAACCAGACAATGCTAAGAAGCAAGCCACTATTCACAATGAAGAAGACGAACAACCACTAGATGATATCCCCTCTGACCCAAATGGAGGACTCCGCTCAGAAAATGAAACCCGTCCTGAAAAAACTGCTGATGCCGAGCTGGAAGTTGGGAAACAAAGTGAAGATGAAATCGGAAGTACATCTCAGAAAAGAGGCGATAGAGGTCCAGCAAAAGCAAAAAGACTCCCGTCATGCAGTCATGATCGAATTGAAGTTGAGTTCAATGATCTAGGTATACCAGTAGAGCAAGGGTCGGTATATTTATCCTCTTTTCTTAGACCGCTTGTGCGGGAGCAGGTTCCATACACCATTGATGATTGGAGGAATATTAGTGATGACTTAAAAGAAGTTTTGTGGCAGTCGGTTCTGGTATGAAGCAGGCATCTATTATTTAACATTCTGACTCTAATATGTTTTGAAAATGACTTCTAATATTGCATGGTCTTGCCAATTATAAATTGAAATTGCCATCTAATAACTTCTGGATAAATTGAAAAATAGTTCTTACCAATTATAAATTGAAATTACCCTCTAATAACTTCAGAAAACCTTTCAGATTCAATTAAATCCGTCGTATTTAAATTAAATAAATTTTACTAATATTATGTTTTGATGTATTGTTGCAGATTAGATTTAAATTGGAAGAGGAATGGCAAAGAAAAGCTATATTTCAACAAATGGGAGTACTTTGGAGATCGTCAAAAAGCAAATTGGTTCGAAATTTGCAAAAAGCGGAGAAGGATGAGGAAAGACTTAAACTGAAACCTACGAACATAAAAAGCATAACCGATTGGAGGAAGTTTGTGAAGGCGAAAACAAGTCCGGAGTTTAAGGTAAATCATTCCTACTGAACTCGTCTGGCATGTTTCTGCAAATCCATCTACATAGTTAGCAACCGATAAATTTTTTTAGAAGTGAAGTCCAAGTGTTGGTGGATGCTGAGGGTTCCTGTTTAGGTATTAGCTGCATGAACCTATGACAGTACAAAATACAAATGCGCTATGACAAGCACAGGAACATTTTAAATGAAGTAAAAAAAACACTTTGCAAGTTAGTTCGATCTATAAATATTATTAGTAGATATGGAATGTTGTATATGTCACTGAGTTATCCAGCATTAATAATACCAAATAAGTATATGACCATGATGAATTGATTTTCAAATAAATTGCAATCCTCACCATACATATTTACCCTGCATTATAAATATTAGATAGTTTTTCCTTTTATGATTTTGGTTGTTAAATTCTAGCATCTTTCAATATTTTCAGCAAAAAGTGAGAAATATTCAGCCCTTAGGTACACACAAATTCCGCATACAACCGGTCGTAGGGGAATGGCTAGAAAGACCGAAGACATGGTAAGTTAATTAACTATAGCATTATTTAACATTATTTTACACCTATCAGTTTATTAATTTAATGTTATTCTATTTTTAGAAAAAAGAAAGTGTAGATCCATCGTCCATAAGTAGAGCTGATGTGTGGTTAGATCTCACATTAAAAAAAATGGTGAACCAGTGAACATGGAAGCTAAGAATACTATTGTAAAATTGTTTTTAATTTTATTGGTATATTTTTTTTGAAACTATGATATTTTTACAATTGTACATTATCTATGTGTATTTATTTATATAGGAGGAGACCAAAATATATGGTAGCCTATCCCAATCCGGCTCGACACAGACTGATATTGGAAAAGATGCTCTTGTACATGTACTGGGACAGGATAAACCGGGACTGTTAAGGGTATTGGGTAGGGGTTGCACTTTAACCAAGCTAGCTTTGGCCCAGTCCAAAGATAAACAAGTGTCTCGGTGTCGAGAGGAAATAGCAGAATTGAAGGGAATGATACAGACTCTGATGGACCAGAAGGTAAATTTTTGGAAATTAATTTATATTCGTAAAATATTAATTTATATTCGTGCTTCGCTGCAGGGTAAAGAAAGTTCGAGAAGGAACTCACCTGATTCGGTAAAAATAATATTTATATTACTCAATAAATGAAATTTATATTTTAATTTTTTAATCCAGTAATTGATTTAATTTTCGGTTGATTAATTGTAGAGCGACGACGAAGTATGTTTGTTGTTGAATTGGGATGGAACCTCTGGAGTTGTTGCCCATGGGAGGCTGTTGTCCATGGACCCAGATGACGTTGTCAATGGCATTCGTCTTGGACCAAATGCTGGGAGCGTTGTTTAGATTCAGTGGATAAAGCAGATACTTATTTATGGAGGCCTACACCTGAAATGGCAGTCTTAGCAGACGCTAAGAATAAGGTAGTTGCTTGGCCATCAGTTTGCATCAAGGTCCCGCTGCGAACACGGTTGAACTGTAGTGCAGCCAGTACGGTAATTTTTTTCACGTTAAGTATATTAGTGTAATATGCTGCGAGCTTATTGATGTCTAAAATGCAGCGAGCACACCCCCCATCTGAATAAAAATTTAACACATATTCGTTGTTTTTGTATAGCATACTAAAGTCTTGAATTTCACTTCTCATTTTTAGAGTACCAGCATCATCGAAGACACTTGCAAGATTTACGGTTAGATTGAGAGTGAAGGTGTAGTTGCCGAAGGAAGAATCCATGCCACTGATCCAAAATATATTGTTAATGGTATTCCACTTGGTCCGTCTGCTGTTGTGATTTGGGTGGACAAAGTAGTAAATAAAGATGCTTATTTGTGGCGACCCACATCTGATATGTCGTGCATTGAAGATGCAGTTGGTAGGAAAGTAGCATGGCCAAGATCAAAAGTAGAAGCTGATCAAGAATAACTAGATGAGAGTCGTGATGATACTGAAAATGTTGTGAATTCTCTCATGAAATCCGCACATATGGTCATGAATAAATCGCAAAATGTAAGTATTAATTTTCAAATTTGAAGAAGTTAACTGTGTATGAAAGTTTATTTAATGTGCATGTATACATTGTGCATAATAATCTCTTTTCTTTCAGCCGATTGCAACCATGCAAAAGGATGCCAAATGCCAGTTGATCGATTTGGGTGGAGCAGACGTAGTGGCTGAAGGAAGTATTGCATCAACTGATCCGATAACGATGGTCCATTGTCGTCCATTGGGACGTAATGCTGTAAAAGTTTGGATTGAACTGGTGATAGTTCCAGATGCAGAGATATGGAGACCAACATCGGGTCTGACGTGCATGGAAGATTGCTTTGGCGTTCCCATAGCTTGGCCAATGGAAAAAATCATTATTAAGCCAAAATGAAAGGTATATAATTTTTTTTATATATACATTAGGAATGCTAGCAGCTAAAGTGCAGATAGATTTTTGATAAAATGATAAAAGTACATAAGTAGGGGTGTTATATTCGAATTGTGATTGAATGATTGTGATTGGTGGTTCAGGTTCAGGGGAGGGAAAATAATTGATGGTGAGGAGTTATGTATGGATTGTGGTGGAATGTTAGTGATGCAGTTTTAAGTTCAGGTTTTGTTTTCTCACTCTTTTGTTCTGTTCTTTGTTGACAGGTAGTTCAGGTTTTGAAGACATCAGCAATGACAGGTAGTTCAGGTTTTTATGGTGGTTCAGGTTTTGCTCGGTACTTTGGTTATTTCAGACGTTTATTTCAGATGTATATGTACGGTTATGACACTTATGGTAGTTTGGTTATAACACTTATGGTAGTTTGGTTGTGTATGTGTACGGGTAG
This sequence comes from Allium cepa, assembly GCA_030765085.1. Classification (NCBI taxonomy): domain Eukaryota; kingdom Viridiplantae; phylum Streptophyta; class Magnoliopsida; order Asparagales; family Amaryllidaceae; genus Allium; species Allium cepa. Next base: position 755,692,429 of record CM060937.1, on the reverse strand, counting down.
CTTTTTTGTCGACACTTATGTATGTGGATGTATGAATGTCTATGTATCTTGTGGATCTTCAATGCGTATACGTATTTTGTAGTTGTTTAATATATTGTGTTCAAAAGTGTATGTGCTTGCGTATTCTGTAATTATATAATTGGATGCTAGATCAGGGGTAAATCTGGAGTAGCAGGTGGAGGGAAACAAACGCTACTGGATATTATTTATTTTGATAGCGTTAAAATGTCGCTACAAAAGAGTGATTAAAAGCTCAAGTACACTTATGCTGGCGTTTATTAAGCGCTACGAAAAATATATATAACGCCATGAAAAGGTAACGTGGAGGAGAAAACCCTTTCGGTGGCGTTAAACAGGCGCTACAAAAAATTTAGACAATGCCATAAAAAAGTATCATGGAGGAGAAAACCTTTTCGGTGGCGGTAAATAGACGCTACAAAAAAGAAATTCTATGGCGTTATAAAAACGCTATCAAAAAAACAAATTTGGTGGCGTTTAAAAAAGTGCAACTAATACTCGAGGATTTTTAGTGGCATATTTTTTCGTAACGATTATCGGAACGCCACTAAAAATACATAGTGGCGGTTTTTTGGCGCTACAGACCGTCCGGAGCCGTCGGAATTCTTGAACTTGTGTTTCAGTTTTCTCTGTTCACTACAAAATAGGCTTGGTTTAGTGACGACCACAAGCGACGGCTAAAAAGGATGGCCATTGCTAGCCATCATCGGCCGTCGCCAGCCATCATCGACCGTCGCCAAACGCGGGTTATACATACGGCCGAGAACAAAAAAATTCACTTTCCCTCTTCCCTTTCCCAAGCTGCTGCCGATCGCCCCCAACCCACCTCCAGCCTCCAGCCACCTCCTACCGACGCCAACCGCCTTCAGAAGCCGTCGCCGCCCTCTGGTGCTGCTACGGTTCCTCTACATATTCGATTTCTCAATTTCTAGGTATAATCTCTAAACTTTAATTTCTGATAATAATTTGATTATGAGTTTGAATATGTTAGAATAATTGATATTAGATGATGGTAGTATTTTATTAGTTGATTTGAGGATAAAATTAAAACCCTTATTTAGAAAATTAGATTACGGATTTGGAATTAATGATTATTATGTATTATTTGATGATAATGGTATGTTAGTTGATTTATGAAAGTTAATAAGTGGTTTGATTATTTAAATTGTAAATAAAAATTAAGGTTGATTTGAAACTCAAAAACTAGTGCGTAATCGTTGATTAATATGCTTATAAACGATTAGCAAATAAACAGAAAAACAGACCGTGGTATATTTCTAGTACTGCAATGTAAAATATTACACCGGCTACGCAAATAAGAATGCTCTAAAGTAGAACTTTCTTTCAAATGCAATTTTTAAAGCACGTGCATGGAGACGATAGTAATTAAAATGAAATAAGGTTGAACATTGAATCTTCAAATAAAATTATAAATGAAATACTCTCTTACCGTAACTTTGGTGGGAAGAATAAATTATGATACTTAACTGGACAAAAAGTATAAAGGGGATTTTCAATCAAATGGCTTCTTAGCTTAAGGTAATAAGATTTAAGAACAATACTTTCTAAAAAATTAGTTTTAAGAACAATTTACAAAAAAATGTTAAATGAAGTTATCATATTCAATTATACACAAAAAATGATATACGAATTTACCATTTTCCTAAATAACTTCAAAAGATAAATGAATTTATTGTTTTCATATAAATTGTCCTTGAAACTAATTATTCACAAGCGATGTCCTTAAAACTTATTACATTGAATGAGAAGCCATTCGGTCTAATTTCCATAAGTATAAATTGGTGCATGGAGTAGCTAGTTGAATGCAACAACACAAAATTAACAGCATAAATAAAGGACTAATAATAGACAACCATATGAGAAATTAAATAAGCAACACCAGGATCGGTCATCACAAATTTTTGCCTAGGAAAAAATCATATTTTTCCCTTGTTAATACCTTATTGAATAAAAAAAATCTTGTTTGATGTCAAATTACTTACATCCTGACCAGTTAATTCTCCTGTTTTTAAAGTTATTTCAGCAATTAATATAACATGAATAGTATAAAAAATTAAAAAGCATTAAAAGATAAACTGTTTTCATAGCAAATCTTGCTATAATACATGAATAATGTAATAATGCATTGAAGATTCGCAGCAAATACTTGACAAAGGCAACTCTAATGAATTGTTTTCTTTGAGTTGTATTACTTGGTACCATCACTTTATTTGTATTATAATCATTTCTTTTTTTGTACCAAGTGAAATCAGCATAATCTCATAGCATTAAAATATGAGGAGACTGTTTAACTATTTATCCTTAAAAATTCGTTGTATTTTTTTTTAAATCTAATTCTAGTAAATGAGTCCCGTCATACTAGTAAGAGAATATAATAGCCAGTATTACTTATAAAACTAGAAATATAATAGCCAGTATTACTTATAAAACTTAGATTAACACACGTTATCCAAATTTTTAAGGCTTGTTGGAAAAAAAGAAACGAGTACCTATAATGCACTAGAAATATAATAGCTAGTATTACTTATAAAATTAAGATTAACACCAGTTATCCAAATTTACTAGTAGAAATTGAATTGAATTAGAATAAATTTTGTTCTGATATGATTTTGTTAACGTGCACTTTATATTTAAGTACAAAAATGTTTACGAAGTTGATGCATATTAGGTAAGCAGCTAGCTAATTATCCATACTTTATTTGGAAATTCTTTTTCTATTTTTTTGCATATTTTATATCAATGGGAGAGGAAGAAGGCGGTAATTGTTAAACCAGGCAATCATTTCCCCATCTAATTTGACCATAAATATTCAAAATATTATTCTGCCCTAAGAATTTGAATAAAAACATCTCTTTCAAAAAACCCCATGAAGCTATGGAAAACTGCCCACCCTTGCTTCTTTTATGAATTAAAATATTTGGAACCAATGAGGCATTTATAGTATTTACTAAGAACAAAACGTACTTGTTGTCTCCCATCCTTGCCCCTGGGTGTTGCAAATTCAAGTTTCTTGTAGATGATTGACCTGAAAAAAAAATTAATACAAACTACACGAGTAGAATATATAAGATACACGATTTATATGAATGAAGGTTAAAAATAATACAAAATAGAATTCAATAGCTATGATGTATGTATAATAATGCTTGCCTAAAAATCACGTGACATATGCAAATAAGCAAAGTCATATATATATATATATATATATATATATATATATATATGTTCACTACATGCATCACTAAACAAGCCATAAAAGATATAACTAAGAAATAATAAACAAAATTATAAAACCTTGGTATGTTAACCCATGTTTTATTCATCTTGATAAACCTCTCTATTGTTCGAATAAAACAATGTAAAATAGAACATCCACAAACAATTAATGAAAATGGTATTTTCATTACATGAAATGGTAGAATAACATGATCAACTCTTTATGTACATCTGCTCTAACTCCATTCGATGAAAAAATGAGAAAACAGGAAGGGTCGATGTTAATTTACCTTTTAGAAGTGCTACATTTGCAGGATCACATTAGAAGTGCAAATATGTGGCTTTTTTCAAAAAATGGATATAAACAATAAGAACATATAATGTGCAAACTGCGATACGTAAATATTTAACAACAAAACATACAAATAATATAATTTATGAAAGGACAAACATTTTGCACTTTTCAAAATTAAAAATAATGGCAAAAATGTACATATTTAAATGAACACAGGTCTACGTTTGCAAATAGTTTTACAACAGGGCTATTTGCGTAATAAGTTTGTAAAATAGGGCAAAATCGAAAAAAATTCCATATTTAAATGAACACATATAAAATGGAAGTGCATGTTCCGGTAGTATTTTGATTTAGATAATTCAATATGCTCGAATTCAATGAACATGTACGGTGGCATGGTGCAACTTGCAACCTATGAGATCAGCAATTATTTCTTTTGAACCTACTCTAAATTTTCTTCAGTGCTTCTCCGAGGACTTATTGCAAGTAGCTTCAGCTATAGGCCTTCAGCTAGTGACATATGTGAGAAATGCGGATTACGAATCTTAAGGCTAAGATTAACACTAAAGGGGGGTGAATAGTGTTAATAAAAAATTACTAAATCGTTTTGAATTTATGTTAATTTAGACACAAAAGTATGCAATATATAGAAACAGAAATAATCACAGAAACAAACACGGATGCAGAAATAAAATAAAAGCAGTAAAGGAAAGAACACACCGGATTTTATACTTTTTCGGAGTTACCCTACATCCAGTCCTGCAACACAAGTAGGATTTCCTTTCAAAAGTAATCGTACAATTACACCCTCGGTTTCAAGGCTACGAGATACACCCTCCAGAATTTCGATCCTCTGGGTAGAGATACATGATTTCCGGGCTATAAGTTTACCCAATTGATTTACCAATGCTACAATCACACCTTTTCCCTTTTGATTGATTTCCAAGGCTATAATCACACATTTTCTCACTTAATAGATTACAAAGAAGTCTAGAACTCTGAATAGCACCGAAAACCTTATAGAGATAGTGATAGAGAATCAAACTAGAAGTAATCGAGTATGATTCAATGTTGATTTCGGCAGAGTAATGATAAGAATATGTATTAAGAAATGTAGTAGAAGAAGAGGAGTGAAAACCAGAAAAAAGTGATTGAAAATTCGTTGTAACTGACCCCTATTTATAGAAAAACAACAGCCATGACCATTCTTGAAGAGTTATGGCGAATAGACACTTCTTTTGAAGTTTGAATTTTTGAATCAAAATGTAACCATGTCGACATGATACCCATAGGCATGTCGAAATCCTAAAGGATTTTTTGATGTTTTGATTTTCTTTGAAAATAACCTTTATCTTATATCAAAACTATTTTAAACTTTATAAAAATACCTGCTATAGTTAAAATTCATAAGTTAATATAGAGAATAATATATATATACATATATATAGATTTAAACTATAATTTTATATTTAAATCTAAGAATAAATATTTAAAGTTAAATATATTATTAAAAAAAGATAGTTTAAAATCAATAGTAACTTGACTTTGAAAATAAAAATGTTAGTTAAAATCAAGAGTAATTTGACTTTGAAAATAAAGATGTTTTTGAGGCTAAAATTACTTAAAATCAGGATCGAGAGTTTTGAATCTTTTAAAAGGAAAGTTTTGAAATCATTTTGAAAATAAGATAATTTTGTAAAATCATTTGAATTAAAATTAGTGGATACAAAACAATGTCCCACTAGATTTTCGTAGGTTCCATCCTACTCAGGGTTCCATCCCTTTAACGGGCTCGAAGTGGATTCAATTCCACGAATAAATTGGATTTTAAGATGCCAGCGCTTTTCTACAAGTTTTAACAAAAATTCCTAATAAAAATACTTATCCTTGAAATCTTGAACTCTTGAACTCTTGATAATCTTGATACTCATGAGTCTTCTATCTTGATATCTTGAATCTGTATGCTGTACAGTCTTCATTCTTAGTACCTGCATGGTTAAATCCTGCATATACATATATATCTAAACTTATAATGTTAGTATTTATATTTTATAATCTATTCTAAGGTTGTTGCCATCAAAATCATCATCTCATAGACTAACAATCTCCCCCTTTTTGATGATGACAACCTTTGTTTATAAAATATTACTTCTATTCTAATAACTCCCCTTAAAACTAACAACTCCCCCTTAATCTATGCCTAACTACCATATTTTATATTTCTTCCCCTTTGTCATTACTCTACACTAGATAACTCCAAATTATATAACCCCCCTAAACTAACACTCTATGTAATGTGATTATAATGATAGTGTTATCATAAGTAATCATCACTTAGATCTAATACTAAAACTTACTACTAACTATCCTAACTAAAATCCTTGATAATACTTATAATTAAAACACATATAAGAATACGAAATATTTATTACGTATATAGTTGTATTTACATTTGCGTTTGGAAAACATAAAAACACAAACAACAATGGAAAGAAAGAGAAGAAACTAATGTGTGTTTTTGAACATAGGAGATCTATGAATCAAACAATTTGGATAGTGAAAACAGAAATTTCCACGTTGTTCGACAAGATTCCCATTTTTGTCGAAACACAATTCTCCAACGCAAACGACTTTGTCGTCATCATCCGCTTGCGCTTCTTCCATGGGTTCTTCTTCTTCTTCGTCTTCGCTGGCCTCTTGTTCTTGATTGAGTGAAGAGTCTTCATCGATCAAGATAGGGTTGGCGTGGTTATCCATTTGGAATTTTTGCAAATTCCTAATAATCTTGCCTTGCCTTTCTTGTTCATTTGCCATACGAAGTTGAGTCACTTGAATTTCAGTCAACATCTTAAGTACATCCTTCATAGACTCCTCCATTTTCGTTACACGAGCGAGAGTAGTGCATTGGAATGGACCAGAAGTAGGAGAGGGGAATAAGAAAGTTGATTTTATGTTTGATTTTGAAGATGAAGCCATGATTTTATTTATTTCAGAAGAGAGAATGAAGAGAAAACATAGCAAAGGCTGAGCATCTTGAATGGACCCAGTGAAGAATATGAAGTAGTTGTTGCAGTTGTGTCTGTGAGGAATGCGGATTACGGATCTTAAGGCTAAGATTAACACTAGAGGGGAGTGAACAGTGTTAATAAAAAATTACTAAATCGTTTTGAATTTATGTTAATTTAGACACAAAAGTATGCAATATACAGAAACAGGAATAATCACAAAAACAAACACAGATGCAGAAATAAAATAAAAGCAGTAAAGGAAAGAACACATCGGATTTTATACTGGTTCGGAGTTACCCTGCATCCAGTCCTGCAACACAAGTACGGATTTTCTTTCAAAAGCAATCGTACAATTACACCATCGGTTTCAAGGCTACGAGGTACGCCCTCTAGAATTTCGATCCTCTGGGTAGAGATACTTGATTTTCGGGCCATAAGTTTATCCAATTGATTTACCAAGGCTACAATCACACCTTTTCCCTTTTGATTGATTTCCAAGGCTAAAATCACACATTTTCTCACTTAATAGATTACAAAGAAGTCCATAACTCTGAATAGCACTGAGAACCTTGTAGAGATTGTGATAGAGAATCAAACTAGAAGTAATCGAGTACGATTCAATGTTGATTTCGGCAGAGTAACGATAAAAATATGTATTAAGAAATGTGGAAGAAGAAGAGGAGTGAAAACCAGAAAAAAGTGACTGAAAATTCGTTGAAACTGACCTCTTCTTATAGAAGAACAACAGCCATGACCATTCATGAAGAGTTATGGCGAATAGACACTTCTTTTGAAATTTGAATTTTTGAATCAAACTGTAGCCATGTCGACATGGTACCCATAGGCATGTCGACATCCCAAAGGATTTTTTAATGTTTTGATTTTCCTTGAAAATAACCTTTATCTTATATCCAGACTATTTTAAACTTTATAAAAATACTTGACTATAGTTAAAATTCGTAAGTTAATATAGAGAATAATATATATATAAACTATAATTTTATATTTAAATCTAAGTATAAATATTTAAAGTTAAATATATTATTAAAAAAATAGTTTAAAATCAGGAGTAATTTGACTTTGAAAATAAAGACGTTAGTTAAAATCAGGAGTAATTTGACTTAGAAAATAAAGATGTTTTTGAGGCTAAAATTGTTTAAAACCAGGATCGAGGGTTTTGAATCTTTTAAAAGGAAAGTTTTGAAATCATTTTGACAATAAGATAATTTTGTAAAATCATTTGAATTAAAATTAGTGGATACAAAACAATGTCCCACTAGATTTTCGTAGGTTCCATCATACTCAGGGTTCCATCCCTTTAACGGGCTCGAAGTGGATTCCATTCCACGAATAAATTGGATTTTAAGATGTCAGTGCTTTTCTACGAGTTTTAACAAAAATTCCTAATAAAAATACTTATCTTTGAAATCTTGAACTTTTGATAATCTTGATATTCATGAGTCTTCTATCTTGATATCTTGAATCTCTATATTGTACAGTCTTCATTCTTAGTACCTACATGGTTAAATCCTGCATATATATATATATATATATATATATATATATATCTAAACTTATAATGTTAGTATTTACATTTTATAATCTATTCTAAAGTTGTTATAATCATTTCATCGGGTGTAGCGGGATAGGCGGTTCAGTGGATTGTTGCCCCTATGTTCTCAGGAGGATCTTTTTGTTTTCTACCGGCAGTGGATTCTTGTGCTTTCTACTGCTTTAGTACTCCTGTTAGGCTTGTTTCTGTTCTTTTATTCTCGTAGGCATTTTTAATGTCTATTTTATTCCTGTAAGCTCCCGGAGAAAGGCTTTTTTTCTCCAAAAAAAAAAAAAAAAAAAAAAAAAAAAAAAAAAAACAGCTCTTTTGAAAAAAAAAAAAAAAAAAAAAAAAACCGTCATCTCATGGACTAACAACATCTTTTATTACCTTAGTCAAAAATCTCTGTGGACAACGTGAAACTATTCTAAGGTTATTTTTGTTACCATAATACTTACTATGATTCTTTGTCCTCACTTTGACTGAGGGTTGATAATACTATGAACCGAAAAGATGCGTATTTGGGTTGTTGGTACTGTGAATCATCAATTCCTACTTATGGGATTTGCATAATGGGGAAAACATTCTCAATTAACTTTTCATTTTAGCTGATACTAAATTTTAACTAATAATTTCTCCTTATCATGTATAACATATGATATCTACTTTGCACTAAAAAGAACTGTTATTAGTTGGTTATGTAAAAGCTGCAAGTAAATTTTGAACTGCTTTTGTACGACATATTCCAGTTATGTAAAAGCCACCATTGTCCTTTTTTTTTGCAATTTGACTCAACATCTGTTGCAGTATGCTGCTTTGTCACATTATTTCCAAAACTGCAGCAACATACGCAGCTTTTGTCTCCAGTATGCATCAGCATGTAGTCCAAGATGAGTGTTTCCACTAGACTATTCTTCTCTGCATGTTCCCATTGGTTTCTGGTTATTTCTACACTGCTTCAGATGTATTTCTTTTATCCAGAAAACTTAATGTATTTTCATCAAGTCTTATGATATGCTAGCCTCACTGTCTTAATACAAAAAGTTATTATATATGAAGTAATAAAGTTAATTGCTAGTACCTTCATAATAAATTTAAATTAAAAAAATGATAGAATAGATGATTATGTTGTTTTCAGTGTCCCAAAATATTGTCTCAAATCTCAGTGTACCATACTATAATACTGCCAATATATCTGAAATATTGTTAATTTAAATATGCTAACAAACATAAAAGGCATAAAAGGCATAAAATCCATAAAAGATTGCCAAAATCTATAATGAGAGTCAAGGACTAGCAGTTATAAACTTAAATAATATATACCACAGTATCATTTGATATAACCAATTAATAAGTGGATCTAATCTAACCACTGTTTATATTAATAAATCTAACACATCTCTCTCGTGTTTATACCTAATCATATTTAGTCCATACACAATGAATTCAGGTACAAATGTTGATTTTACATTCATAGTCAAAATATCACAACCCATTCATGAACTTTGTCAAAGCCATAGATGACATTATAGTCAAAATATTACATTCAGTGTGGTTCAGGTGCACCTTATATATTGCATCTCAGTTATACTATTAAATTTGTTTCATTTTTCATACAATATATTTCAAAATAAAGCACATGATGATATTGAATACAATCCTTATGATTGCTTGCACCCACACAGCAATATAATTAATTAGTATATAAGCAGCATCACATTTAACTGATGAATTGCACCTTTATAGTTATACAACAAATATTTGTTTGTGTGCTTCTCTTTTATTCGCTTCTTTATTATATTAATTATGATTTATAAATAAGTTACCATATCCACTCCTTTATCTATGTAAAATATTTACTAGATTATTTCACTACAATGGTAAATAATTTTAACTTTATAGTAAAATCTGATCGTATATCCAAATTTCTCTATTGAAAAAGTGTTCTAAAATGTGATCATATATAGCAGGAAAAAGAAACAACGATGATCTTGTATATAGCAAGGAAAAAATACGATCATACACAAACTAGGCCTTGCTTTTCTTTGAATTATACATGCTTTTTTCTTATTGCATATTATTAAACCATAATTTCAGATTTCCCAAAGAATATGCTAACTGGGTTCTTTTGCTGTAGAAGCTATCATTAATTGCCTTCCACTTGATTTTATTTGCTGAACTAACCTGGTTGTGTAGAAATATGTATTAGTCACTGTAAATGCATTAAATAGTAGGCCCATTTAATTTAAAAAAAACAGTTGGCTTATTTAATTATTACAAAACTTTATTAACTTAGTTACTTATTTTAAACTTACTCAATTTATTGTTATTATTAATTATTATAAAACTTATACTCCCCAAATATTAAATGAATTTCTTTTTGGTCCACCATGTCATATCAAATATTGTCATGTTTGAAATGACAGCAACCGAATATAGAAATGAAACTGTCATGAATGTGCAGACATCTGCAGACATGAGATTCTGGATGGATGGCAAACTGTGAGAAGCTTCTGGGTGAGTGCTGCAAGTGGACTACAGGCTGAATGGTGTGTTCTGAAATAGTGTTTAAATAAACCGAATTAAGCAACTATCTTGCATAATGATTTGAAGGTATGTACGAACTAGAGTGTTCTACTGTGAGCTACATTTGCTGAGTAGACAGGAGCGAGTACATGCATAGCGAGCTGTCTAGAATGAGACTCAGTGTAGGTTGGCGACTCAGGCACGTTTGAAATAGTATAATGAGCCTGCAAATGGACTGCATGCTGGATAGAGTGATTTGAAATAGAGTGTTCGAATATATTGAATGTTAGACAACTATTTTGAATGTGCAACTGTCTTGAATATGTACTTGAAGGCGTGCATGAATTAGACTGTACTGATAATAGGCTGGCGTATGGAGAACTGAAGCACCGATTACATAACTGAAGCACGGATGGCAGGCTGTGTCGAGATTGGAGACCATGTTAGGGCTCTATAAGAAGTGGAGTAAAGCTATCCGTGAGAGGGAAATTGTTATTGACGTGCAACAAACGATTTCTCCAATCTGCATAAATGGCACTATAGTTTTAAAATTGATTTATGTTTAGGCACTATATATGAGATATATCAGATATAGTAGAAAGTTGAATTTTTCATATACCTTGTCTAAGTCTTTCATCATGATGGATGATACCTAGGAGACTTGATATATTGGTGACTTGTTTACTCATAGTTTTCAGCGCTCAATTTAGCACAGAAAGTGGCTTAGTTCCGAAACTGAGCACATCAAACTGAAAACCACTATTCTTTTTTCAGATGAAACGGGTACAAAAAGCACTGACCAATCAAGAAAGCATGAGAGAGCGAAAAAAGAAAAGCCCTTGCTATTACTGCTAGTACCATCTCAAATCCAATTTCCAATCAAGTATATAACATTTTCCATGAGTAGCTTGTAATTCTATGTCAAGAGTAATTTGATGTTTTAAACTTAGTTAATAGGCAAATCAGTTGTTGGTGCTTCAGCTTGTAGAGGTTATGTTTTGTTCATGTTTTTAGTTGGTTCATTGGTTGTGGTTTATTTAGGTGGAATATGGTAATGCAAGAAAATACTAAAAGGAAATTTTTGTATATAGTATACAGCTAATGCAACTACATCAATCTTTATACATGTATCTATAACTAACCTAAAAATATGAACACGGGCACATGTAGCTGATGTAAACCGGCCAGATGATGTTGATGCTTTGAGAAACACATTTGATGCTGGCAAAAGTTTGGTTGAGTTAATACATGAGAAGAGGTAAACATATGTTCTCCATTACAAATTCATTTTCTCTATGAATAGATTTATGGTATGTTTCTAGCATGAAATAACAATTCAAGTGCATGCTAAACATGGACTAAACATACTTGACTTTGTAGTATCGGCCACTTGGTGATATTCCAAAAAATCTTCCCGTAGCTTTACTCCTTGGACAACTTTCTATGGACTTAATTGTATAAGAAATTAAGAAAACTTGATTGCTTTCAAAGCTTTTACAAGGTCAGTAATTATTGAAAAATATATAAGATGCATATGACACTATGTATTATTTAATTATTTGGTGTGATGAATATTTAGTGTTTGCATTATGAATTCGATTTAACTTTGCGTACAATTTTTTGATGAATTGATTATCAAACATTACTTTTGCTTTACAGGTAGATAGATGACTGTGATGCAAAAAAAGGTTGCAAGGAGTTATGGATCGAAGTTGTTTTTGCTGCTAGAACTACTTTTTGGTTTTAACGTATGTACTACTTGCTTTTGTTTTGCTATTGCTACTTGTTCTATATTTTGTTTATGAACTATTGATGACGAACTATTTATGTTTGATGAAAGAATACTGTGTATTTTGATTATGAAATTTCATACGTTGGTTATCAAATATGTGTCCAAAATGTGGTATTGATACAATATGTTGATTTTGAAATGTGCTATTGATATAATATGCTAATTTTGAAATGTGGCATGTATATACATTGTGACTGATGTTTACTGAAATGGAATTTACAGAACAGTAGAAAAAGCCTAATTGACTTAGCTTTGCATACAATTTAACGGCGTTTTTAACACGTTGTTAAAACATTTCATGGTGTTTTTTAAACGTCGTTGAATGTTTTAACAACGTTTTAAAAATGCCGTTAAATTGTATCTAAAAACAAAACCAAATACAATTTAATGGCGTTTTTAAAACGTTGTTAAAACATTCCACGGCGTTTTTTATACGCCGTTGAATGTTTTAACAGCGTTTTATAAACGTCGTTAAATTGCTTTAACAGCGTTATTTAAAAATGTCAATAAATTAGACTAAACGTTGTCATATGATTTCATGACGCGAGGGAAACGTTGTAAAAAAGGACATTTAACATCGTTTTTTCCTTGTCATTGTATATCTCTGACATATAACTGCATGTCGATATACGACGTATGTAAAAACGCCGTTAATAGCTTTTATAGCGTTTTTGAAACGCTGTTAAAGTCTTGTTTGTTGTAGCATATGTTTCCTCTATATCAAGTCTTGATTTCAAATCGTCTTTAGTCTTTCATTTAAAATTCAGAACTGTGTTAAATACATTATCGAACACATTTTTCTCGTTGTGCATCACGTCGTTATTATGACGAGTTAGAAGATTTTTCCAATAAACACCCAAAATATACTTTGTTTGCGCCAATTATGAATCGTTGATTTGCCTTTAATTTCAATTTGTTCGCTGGTTTCATATATCTTTGGATTATCCTTTACAAGGTCATAAATATCTTCGCTTGGCCAAATCGTTGGCGGTCGCAACGTCTCAAGTGTATTACTTGTAAAGTTTTTTATCTTTTCCGTGAAGTTGTATTTTGATTTAATCGTAATGTATTCTGTAATTACTGATAGTCGAGGGCCGCTTGTACAACAATCCCTAAGGGGTTTATTATCAGCGTCTAATAAATCATAATTTTTTTGCTCCAATACTTAGTTCTTCTTCGACATTAACATCGTTACCATCAACTTCAACAGCAGTGAACATTGAACGTGCTGCATCTTCAACCATATCTTCTATGAAATTCGTCAAAACAATTTCAGTGTCCACCTCCTCCTCCGAATATACATGATTAGGTGCTATAAGTTCTCTATGACGATTCCACACCAAATAATTCGACACGAAACCATTTTGGCGCAAATGAACTATTACCATATCTAGTATCAAATGCTTCAATAATTTGCACCTGCTACATTGACAACGAATTTCTTCGTCGTTTCCATTAATAAAGTAAATTCGATATATACGTATACACCAATTTGAAAATGTTCACTTATTGAGCCTCTAATTTATCTTCTTTCTAGGTACATCTAGCTCCGATCGATAAAATAATTGACCATTTTTCCTACTTTGAAATATAAAAACGTATTAATCATTTACTTGTTGACATTTTATTTTTCAATTAAATCATAAATTTAAATTTTCGCAAATATATAATATTATTCTATTTAATTTTATTTTCAAACGGATTTGCATAAAATATTATATGCATATAATCTACAATTTTTAGGATGTTGTTTTACACTTTGATTGTTGGTCATCCTACTTTCCATTACAAACACAGTAATAATTATATTTTGCAAATCATTTCATTTTAAACGATTCAACAAAATTTCATTGGCGCTTCACCTTTATTATTCCATGTATCGTACACTTATACGTGAACAAAAGGAACAAAAAGAAAGTATTGTTGAAATTTTGCGAACCGTTTGAAATGAAATGATTTTTGCAAAATATAATTACTCTATTGTGTTTGTAACTTATCCAATATAGGGATAAATCCAACAAATATTGTATCAGATGAATATAAATGTCCGTTCTGTGATAAAAACGAACATCCATACAACAATCATATACAATACCTGTCAGATGGGGCCAAAAACTCTCTAAGGGATTTATAAATGTAAATTGTATTATACGACAAATTTTACAATAATTTGTCTATACTCTAAGAAATGCATACACTAAATCGTCGTTTTCGTCATCTTAAAAACACATACACTAAATCCTGAGAATCGACTTTAACTGATCCAAAATAGCCCTAATGTGCGCATGCATTAATTAATTAACGTATATACACCAATTAACGCACATAAACACTAAATAGATTTTTTCTCTTAACATTTCAATGATAAACAATTATAATAACAACTTAATTAGCGTTCAATATGGTATACCAAACAATCAAAGGGGTATTATACAACTATAATAACAAATTAACCATAATTTAACAAATTAAAATTAATTAGGGTTTAAGAATAAAACTTGATTGGAGATTGATGAGGGGCCTAGGCTTATCGAGCTAGGAGAATGATGAAGTTGGACATGCTCGAGGAGGCGCGGCGGCTGGCTGATGATCGGGATGAGGTGGTGGAGGTAGGTTTTTTGCTGATTTGGGGGATTCATGAATAATGAAGCAGCTCTCGGCATGGAGCCTGTATACACGATAAGTTTTGACGAATAGCGATGGCCGCCGACGGCAATTTTACGTTGGTTTCCGACGGCTATTATATTTTATTTACGAAAATGCCACGGAGATCGACAACTATCGAAAACAACTGTAGGCAACCATCGGAAGGCTTCGTCGCTATTTACCGTTGTTCTAGTAATGAACACGATTCTTCATCGACAAAACATAAATACAACAACAAGAACTAAGCCATTATTTTCAAACAAGTTGTTTCGGCTAGAGATGGAATCCAAAACTAAATGACAAAGGGAATTTAAAAACCATGATTAAAATAAAAAAAATAAAGCAAAATAACTAAAATAATAATAATAAGTAAATAAAATAAAAGTAAAGATGAAAATAATATAAAAAATAAAAATATGTAAAGAAATTAAAAAAATCCACAATTATAATAATGGTACTAATAGCAATAGGGACCGAAGATCGAACACTATGTTTTAGGTCTCTATTCACTAGTTTTATAATCTAAAACTTATAACACTGCCTCTAAATCAAACCAAAAAAACTACTAAGTTATTATTTCCGAACAAGTTAGGGTCGGCTAGAGATGGAGCTTAAAACTAAATAACAAAATCAATTTTAAAACCATGGTAACAATATTAAAATAAGGTAAAGTAATTAAAATAATAATAAAATAAATAAAGTAAAAATAAAGATTATATATATATATATATATATATATAAAGAAATTTAAAAAAAAATTCCTAACTAATGGTTTTGATACGTGGATCGCTAACTTCCACGCGCTCCTTTCCGACACCAGCTCTTTGGATATATTCTGGTGTTGCCTATAATTCCAACACGTACAAGTACCTCGAGAGGCTCCGTTGGAGATGTCCAAATCATCTTATGCGGTGTTGGACTAGCATCTCTTCACTTAGTGCTACTCCAAGTTTGTCGTGTATATAATCGTTTCTAATTCGGCCTCGTCATGTATGACCACAGCTCCATCGCAACATATGCATATCTACTACACTTATCTTCTAGACGTGTTGTCTTTTAGTAGGCAAACATTCTGCACCATAAAACATCGTGTGCCTAATTGTTGTTTTGTAGAACTTTCCTTTAAGCTTTTGTAAGACTTTCCTGTCACAGAGAATGTCAGACGCTAGTCGCCATTTCTTGGACGCTACTTGTTCGGCCAGAGTGACATCTCCATTCTCTGATCTGACAACGCTGAACGTGCACTTCATATACTCTATTTTAGTTTTGCTAAGCCTAAAACTCTTTAATTCCAAAGTCTGCCTCCACAACTCCAGTTTTCTATCAACCTCTATCCTATTTTCGTCAATTAGCACAACATCATCAGCAAAGAGTATACACCAAAGAATATCATGGGGCAAAAATGTTGGGGCTCAAAGCTGATCCTTGACGTAATCCTGTGTTAATAGGAAAAACAATGATTTCACTGTCGCATTCTTTAACAGAAGTCGCAACACCATTGTACATATCATTGATACTTGATAAAGACAATGTATTTTGTTAGAATTCTCTTCTTTCTCAGAGCCCACCACATAACATTACTCGATACTTTTTCATAAGTTTTCTCCAAATCAATAAATATACCATGTTTAGATCCTTCTTTTGCTTCCTAAATCTCTCAATATGTTGTCTTATCAAGAAAATCATCTCTATGGTCGACATTTCAAGCATGAAACCAAATTGGTTTTCGGAAACGCTTGGCATCCTTCGGAATTGATGTTCAATGGCTCTCTGCCAAAACTTCATTGTATGACTCATAAGCTTAATTCCTCTGTAGTTTGTGCAACTTTGAATATCTCCTTTATTCTTTAAGACTGGAACTAATATGCTTATCTTCCATTCATCTGACACCTTGTTTGATTTGAAATATTATTGAACAACTTAGTTAGCCAAACTATTCTTGCATCTTCAAGGCATCTCCACACCTCAATAGGGATGTCATCAATCCCACCTCATTATCTGCTTTCATCCTTTTTAGCGCCTCCTTTGACTCGGAATTTTGAATTTTTCGAACGATATATCTACTTGTGTCACTAAAAGAGTCGTTATTTCCTTTTGCAAAATTCTTTGATAGTTAACACAAATGGGAATTGTAATAAAAAAGCACAAGACAACCTGCATGAATTGTAATAAACCAAATAGGAGCACATGATCACTAAAATACATGTATATTAAATTAATAACTAGAATATAACTTAAAGAATCAAGGGAAAAATTTATGCACCTTTTTCATCTTCAAACTGGAACAAAAAATGGAGTGCATTCTTTTAGTTTAAATAGAAGTTTGAAAAGCAGAAAAGACAAAGAAGAAGAATGAGAACCTGCGGAGCTTACAAAGTCGGTAATTAATAGCAGCTTGCCAAAAAATGCTTGCATGAAAAATATTTCAGGTTTTTCTTGTTTTTGCTTCTGGAATTTATACAAATGAAATGCATTTCAGGTGGTGTTGTTATAATTCATGTTGTCCTTTTGTTATTTCCATTAACATCATTGTACTGGACTTTTTTTTATTTTGAAATTCGGAGTCTGAGATTTACGTACTTTGGATTCATGTAATTTAAACGTCCCATGTCCGGTCTAATCAAATTTTATAATTAGATATACACCAATTTTATTAAAAATTGCAAAACAATGTAGAGATAGAGCCGTAAGTTACAATGCCAATGAGACGCAGGAAACCGCTAGGTTGGAGGATCATGTCACCTCACTTCAAAGGCAATTTCAAGAGTTTGGAAGATGTTTCATCGGCAGTTCCATGATGAATCATTTTCAAGAGATGTTCTAGGTCAGCATCAAGATGGTTGATGCATTTTATTTGTATGCACTATATTTATAATATTGAGATGGACATGCATGAAGTAGATGTAGTTCGAGATATTGTTTGTGTACTGCTTGACTACTATAATATTTATAATATTATGTGATATTAAAAGATTTAATTGTTGTTAGTATACATTTTGATACGTTTTGGGTTTAAGTGTTAAATCATTATATTTGAATTTAATATATGATGTTATAATTGCATGGTTGCACTATTGGAATATATATTATTATTCTGATTTGTGGTTGAATGAAAAAAAAAGAAAAAATATTATAAAAAGCTGCACAAATGTTGTCGTTAAGTCGTGGGAAATCATAAAATTATAATTTACCAAACGTCGTAGCTAAGCCATAGCAAATTGGTCGAGATTATTAATTAAGCCGTGGAGATGTCGTAAATTGTCGCATTTGATTGGACGTTGTTGTGTCGTAGTAAAACCGTCAGTACAGTATGTCGTTGCCATGTCGTCGGAAATATAATGTCGTCGGAAAGTCGTCGAATATCCCATTACCAATGTCGTCGCAATTGCAGCATTTTTTTGTAGTGACTATATCTAACATTTGAAGAGAATCGTATATTCTAGTCTCAATGAATGTGAAGATATCCTATCTCAATATATTTTGACTGAGAATATTTAAAACAATGTTATTTTTATGTGATAAATTTTTCATTATTACAACACATTGTAAATATCATCGAATCTGTTATTTATATTGCAAAGGAAAAACCATTGTGAATGTGCATGGTGTCTTGTGTCTTGTCTCGTCTCTTATTTGTATTGTGTTCTTGCTTTGATGTTTTGTTATGCCTTTTTAAAACACTTTGTTGCCATGTTCGCTTCATCTTGTAGCATATGATTTTATAAAAGTTAGGTTATACTGTGTTACATGCTTGATAAGCAAAAGTTGTGCTCGGTGGAGTCTTTAAGTAGGAGTTAAATAAGGACTTTGGATATATTATCGGCAAAAATATTTACAAGAGCGTTAGATCATCAAAACATGTCTTATTTGGGAGGTTTTTTTAGCCATTCACATTAAAAAGTATATCTGTGTTGCACATCAATTTTTTATGTTACGTTATAATTTCCAAGCCTGTAATTTTGTGAATTGAGCTTATCAGCTCGTTCTTATATCACAATGTTGGATTTTCTAGATAAGGTGATCATAAAAAGTAGGCCTAGTCTAGAATTATATGGAGAAAATCAATTTTTTCCGCTGCCTAACAAATTATCCTCATGCAACAAAGAAAAAATATCGCATACCATGAGAAGTGACAGCGGTCCATTATGATTATCCTCTAGGATTTATACTTGCCTCATTTTTGCTAGAAATATTCATTTGTTTTCTCAAAGGTAAGATAATTAGTTCTACTACTTTATTTTGCTTCAGATCTTATAGTTGAGTTCTGCCTAAACAATGCAAAAAAAATCTGTTATATCAATTATGCTTCGTTTTTATTAATCATCTCCGCATTTTGTTAATGATATATGTTCCATTTATAACTTTAGACTAAGACAATGTCATATTGGTTAATAGGCGGTCTATTGTCAACTAGCAATGTTTTTCTTGATATTTAAATGAACACATATAAAATGGAAGTTCATGTTTCAGTAACATTTTAATCCAGATAATTCAATATGCTCGTATTCAGTAAACATGTATGGTGGCATGGTACAACGTACAACCTATGAGGTCAGCAATTAATTCTTTTGAACCTAATCTAAATTTTCTTCAGTACTTCTCCGAGGACTTGTTGCAGGTAGCTTCAGTTGTAGGCCTTCAGCTAGTGACATCTTTTATTACCTTGGCCAAAAATCTTTATGGACAAGGTGAAACTACTCAAAGACAATTAAATGTCCAAAAGAAAAAACAAGCTGATGTGCCCCATGTGGTATCGCTCGACAAATGATATTCCGAGACCTATGACAATATTATAGTCATTGAGGGGATGATGCGCAAAATATGTACTGGGTGAAAAATGTTCTGATAACAAGTTTCCAACTTGTTAGAAATTAGAATATGCTTTTGAAGTAAAATTCCTTTGAAGCTACAGCACAATTCCTATACTTTCTTCCCAGTACTTGATACTTTACCTAAGTTGCATTTATATATCTCAGACATATTAAACTTACACTATCTCGACTGCCATAAAACATCTAAAATGATTGATAGGTCATAATTACATAACCGTAAATAGCTAATAAAAATAAACCTATATTTGCAATATATGCGCGCACACACATACATATTTACGCACACATATGCATGCATGCATACATACATGCATTTGCGTGCGCGCGCGTCACATGGATCCATATCTTCTTTATGTTTCTCCCCTAAGGTCAACTCACGTCTTTTTATTCAACTCCTCTAGTGGACTACACCATTCGAGCTTTCTCCACTTCGTTTCTCTCCTGCGATAACGAGTAGTAGTTTGTAATTATAAATAGTAAAGAACTTACCAAATGCGAAGTAAAAAAATTTAACAAATTTACCATCACAGATTTAGATTTATCGTCCGTAAATTCATATGAAATATTTCCTTCCTCATCCGTGCGTTCGACGACATGTGTGTGAGTGAAGACCTCAGCCAGTGTAGCCTCACGATTAAATTTTTGAAACCGAAGTTATATATACAAATGAATAATGTTACCGACTAAATTATCTTACAACTATTTATAAACGCATTTTATAATTTTACCAATTCCTTGTGATGCTGTTGAAAGGACTTTGACCCGCCGTGGTGCAAAGCAGGATTTTTAGTTATGTTTGCACTGGTCCACACCATAATTTCTATAAATTTAAATGCACAATTAACTAAATTAATGCATCTAATATATGAATTTTAAAAAAAAATGTAATAACAAATGATATAACTTACCCTCGACTCTGGAGTATCCCATAGTTGTAGAAATTGAGCCCAAACATCAGCTTCCATCCAACATGGCCTCTTTCTTGATTTCTTAGTTATTGATATGGTGTCTCTATAATTTTTACGCATTCTTGGGCTCCAGTGATTTACAAAAAACATCCATGTCCTGTAGCGAACATGCCTTTCTTAATATGATCGAGAATGTCGTCCCAGTGAGCCCAGCATACCGACATCCGATTCGTGAACGCCTTCCTGGACACTTGTAAAATAAAGGCAGACGAATGCACCTCAAACCCCCTGTATAAAATAAGGTGTGTGAATTTAATAAATTTGATACTTACCCGGCGCTCTTTGGAACAACCTCTACCACCAGACGTAAATCCAACGATGTGCCGCTGGCACCTACACCAACAGAAGGAGAAGGCTGAGATCTGCTCGAGTGTCTCCTGTGCATATTTGTTACAAACATATCATTTCATATATTGATAAAAATATCAGTTCATTATTCTAAAACATGTTTGATTAATCATCATCACATAAAACTTGCACTAAAACGTCATAAATCAAACAAGATTTCCTGAGTATACATACAAAATTTAAAAAAAACGATAAGATATAGCTCACAATATAGTCATCATTATTGATAACAACCGAAACTCAGAATATACATTATACAACAACTAATACAAAATTTTAAAATTTTCAGTCTTCGTCGTCTTCTGATTCAGTCTCGTACTCTATATCATTCTCTTCTGTACTCTCAAATGTTTCTATTAAAACATTCAATTCATCATTTAACAAACCCAAATCAATATCATCAGGTATTATTATTTCAACATTTGGCTCAAGATTCGTTTGATACGCTGCTTCTTCTGGAATATTAATTCCATCAAACGTAAATCTTGCCTTTGTTTTAAAAACAGCAGGCCGATCTGTTTATCTCTTTTTAAGGATGGATATGGAGCAAAATAAAATTGTAATGCTTACTTGGCCAATCGATTATTTGTTGTTGTTATATTCATTTGTTAACTTATTGGAAAATCGATTTCAGTAGCATGTTCCTTGTTGTTATGTTCATTTCTTAAGTTTAAAGAAATTCGATTTGAGTATAATATTTGTTCTTGTCATATTCATTTCTTAACTTTTTGGAAAATTGATTTGAGTACAATATTTGTTGTCATATTTATTTCTTGGTTTATTTTACAAAATCGATTTCAGTATAATATTTGTTGTGTTATATTCGTTATTTAGCTTTTTACAAAATTGATTTTATTACAATATTTGTTGTTGTCATCTTCATTTCTTAACTTTTTACAAAATCGATTTAAGTATAATATTTCTTAACTTTTGTTAACTAAACTATATGCTTTATAACGTATTTACAAACTCTTTTAACTAATAAAAATTTAATTTACAGATTTTGTAAGCTCAAATTAGAAGTTAACAAATTAAAATAAATTAATTTTATACTAAGCACCAACGGTTATAATTAACACACACTAATTAATTAAAGAATATTAATTATATTTAACCGTGCCTACTTAGGAGCATATTAATCAATAATTATACACTAATTTTCACGTAAACTGTAACAAACATCATTTTCCACTATAACAAACATTCGCGTAAACTTACCAACAAGCATATTAATCAATAATACAAATTTTCAAATTTTAAATCGACCCTAATTTTTAATTACAAATAAACAATCAAACCACTTACTAACATCCCCAAATCAACTAGCACACTATTATCATCAACTAATACACAATAATCATGAATTCCAAATCAATAATCAACTAATTTTATAAAATAGAGTTTTAATTTTATCTCCAAATCAACTAATAAACTATACCATCATCTAATACCAATTAATCTAACCTATTCAAACCAAAAATACTAATTTTTTTTATAAATAGGGTTTAAAGTAATATACCTCAAAAATTGGGGATAAAGAGGAGGAAGGAGGACGCAGCGGGAAGGGGTCGTCGGCGTCTGCTAGAGGCGGGCGGAGGCGGCTAGAAGAAAATGGAGGAGAATATTGAAATGTTCTCGGCTTCGCGAGTTATATTCAGTTTTGCGACAGCTAGCGAGGACCAATTTTTTTAGCCGACGCAAACCGTCGCCTAGAACTGTCGGCAAGTGAAGCCGTTCTAGTACTAAACTAAAAATGTCATTTGCAACTCCTAAAAGAAGTTGTAGTAGGTATTTTACAATGTTTTTTCAAACGTCATCTTAGCCACAGTTACAATAAGATTTATATTTAAAAACTTGTCAAAATGGTTGTGGTCAAACGTTGTAATAAATTTATTACAACATTTTAGAACGGTTGTAATTTGTTTGCATACACCCAAATACCCTTTTACAACTCTTAGTCTAGGTTGTAAAAGAATTTATCACAACTGTTGGAAATAGTTGTAATATATTCAACTACAATATTAATTGCGTGTTGCAATAAACTCTTTTACAACTCACCGAAAATATTGTAACTTGGTAAGCATACATCGAATACCTTTTATAACAGATTTTCATAGTTATGGAAGTATTTATTATAACGATTACCTCAGTTGCGAAATATATTGCTGCAACTATTCGTAAATCGTTGTAGAATATTATTTGACCATTATTCAAAACCGTCGAGGAATATATTTTACTACTTTTTTTGAAAAGTTGTGAAATATTTACTCCAACCTGCTAGCATACGCACATTATAGACACAACAATAATACAGTTTCGGTAATTCAAAGATCAAACAATAAACAACACCTTTTCAAATTACTTCTGTTCAAAATAAGTCAGTAGTCGTTCAAACACAAAATACAATACATGTTACAACACAACTATTCTTTTAGAAAAGATAACAAAAGTTGACCGTATAACACAAACAAGCTGTAAGACATACTAACAGCAAAATTGTCTAATCAATACTGACGAAACCCTTCTGCCAAGCAACCGCTGTTCCTACTGCATATTGAGCAAGCTTCAGAAGTTTCCCTCCTAAAAGAAGCTTAGGTTCCAATGGGACATCGACCTATACATTTCAAGTATCTGCCCCAAGTGGAATGTGGTGCACCAAAGCAGTTGGATCAATAGAGGCAAGCGTTCCTTCAACAACAATTTTCTTCTACCAATTGGGTAACTTGCATTTTTTTGGAAGCTGGAGAGTGTGTGTACCATTATTTGGGAAACCTGTACTACCATATTGTGAATGCGACTACAAAGGAAATATAAATTATGAGTACAATATTTAATCTAAGATTCATACAAGCTTTAGAGTTATACTTAATCTAAGAGTTATTGTTGAAAATAGACACTTTCATAACCTGATAAGTTATTGTTAAGTTTGTCACTGTTTCAACGTGAACTCTCAATGAAATGGTAAGAAATATGTTTTCACTAATTAACATAGGCTAAACAAGACAAAACAAATTTGTTCGGAGGTTGTACTACCTATGCCTCAAAGTTTTACGTACAAAAGATAAGGAAACATAAGTGGAAATTTGATACTTACATAAGAGATAACATGTTCTACCTAATTGATTCACATTAAAGGACTATATAATATTGTGCAACTTTAGTCTAGTTTTTTTCCAAAGTTTGTTCTTCTCCCTAATTCCCTCTTTGTTTAAAAGTTTAAATTTAAGATCGCTTAATTAATTCAAATATACATGGACTTGAATGTAAAACAATATAAGAAACCTTAGAAGAAACACGTAAATAATTGAAAAAACATTAAATAATGGTATTTAAATGTAAAATTACAGAGAATTTTTTTTGTAGAACATTGTAATAATTTATATATAATCATAGAAATTTTAAACTATATGAATTTGAATGAGAAATTAGTTTTTCCATTTTTGTCGATATGAATATGGGACACACATTGAATTGTCGTTTTTTAAGAATTTATTTGATCGATTGGTGAATATTTGCTAATTGTATTTATTAAAATATATGAATGTAAAATAACAGAAGAAGAGAAATTTGCAAATAATTAAAAAAATTATTAAATATTTGTACTTAAATATAAAACGTTAAAAAAGAGAAGCTGTAGAGACATTGTAATAATTATAATAGTAATAAATTTAAGGGATTTGGAAATAGAATAACCTAGAGAGAGTGAAGGAGAGTTGAGGAAATCCATAAAGTCAATAAGAGGGTATAAAATTCTTTTGCTTTACTATTGTTTAATATGTATGACTTATTCTATATTTTGATCAATTTGTTTCTCAGTTTTGTAAACTATTCATCAATCTAAGTATTAGTTTCATAAACGTGAAACACGTCTTACCATTTTTTACCAGATGAAATAATCTTAGTGTTTTGGTGAAATCAGGTACGCCTTTTTATTGTTTTGTAGGAATTTGTAAATTCAGATCCGTTACCTTGGTGCTTTTGTATTGTAAAGACCCGATTCTTCGACTCCCGAAAATCGATATTAGTACGTCCACTGTATCAACTGCCGAACAATCGAATGCCGGAAAACCGAACCCTTAGGGTTTAAGAAGAAGAAAAAGGTAGAAGAAGAAGAAATTAGAAGAAGAAAACAGAATCAATAACAGAATCTCACATATCGCAGCGGAACAATATATAATAGATAAATGAATATCTTTAAAATAAAGAACTATATTAGTTATTACATTACATCACATTACATTCCATTATCAGAGTTTACAACAACAAACAGCGGAAAAGAAATACTATATACTGGTTAATACGCCACGCCATCCAGCTTGCCTCCAGATCTCTACAGCAACTCCTGAATTCCAGAATGACCTGATAACCTGAATCTACGCTGCCCGTGTGGAAAATTATGGGCACCCAGAGTTTAGGAAGGGAACAATAAACTCCAAGTCAGTCATGAGACTGGTGTGAGAACTAAAACAGTTATTTATCTTTAAAACAACAACATTCCATGGCATTACGCAAATAAATCATTTTTGATATTATTATTAGTGCATAGTGTAGAAAAACATTTCGAAAATATAATAGTAACCCTAGTCAGCATGGGAATTACGCACTTATGCCAACTATAGCTACCAAGATCGATAGCAGGTTACCACCACATTCTATGGCAAGTTATACAACTAAAAAACCGTACAGGGTACGTATGGCTTCTTTGGATTTTCCAACAAATGATCGACTAAGGAACTTCCCATACCAAAATGGAACGCCTAAGGAAGGACGCCTCCGAGAACCTAACCGGATTTCTGCTAAACAAGGTCGACGCTACCTCACGCTATACAGCTGTGACTAGGTAACTAGCACACCGACGCTACCTCACGCTATACAGCTGTGACTAGGTAACTAACACACAAGCTATGTCATCCCCCGGTCGTTACTGACCATTATCCGAGGATCCTCAACCACAAAGCAACAACCACAAAGTAGTAAATATGCAGTAACCACATAGGTTCGATATCTGGGCTCTATACCATGATATCACCTTCTATCCAGAAGGAAATGAACATACTCTAGGGCGCTACCCCTAACCAAAAAAACTTGTCGCAACATTCTCGTTTCGACCATTACCGGGTTGTGAGGCCCGACGAAGTCTCGTCCACAAAGCTACGCTTTTTCATAAAGCCATGCTTCGATCAACAAATGATCAGCACCACTTTGTATGCCACATTACCAAATTGGGAATGTATCACTAGTAACCATCAACTACATAACTTCTGAGCTCATACGTCTCAGAGAAGGGTGTTAAGCTAAAAGAATAAATTCTCCGCCGCCACCAGAAACGTATTTGATAGAAACCAGCTTTACATCTCAAAATGTAACGTCAGACACACATCCATACAAGTCCGTTCCGGGATCGAACGGAACCGAAGGCACTTTCAAAGAAGCCCTTGCAATTCGGGTATTCACAATACCGACCAGACTTCCCATCACTTAGGGAATCTCTATACCGGAGCCATGATGTAGAGAAAATCGACAGGTCATCCTATCATTCTCGCAAATACTCAGTCTTCACCCCCGGTCTTCAATGCTATTCATATACGTCGTATCACTATTCGGAATGGGTTATATGACACAAAGGTTCTCCCCCGGCTAAACCGAATAACGAGCGCAATATTTTAAAAATAAGTGCAGCATTCAAATTCAAGCAAATCACAACAATTTTCCACTTCGATCTTTTAAATAAAAGATTCATCACAATCACAAAGGTTTGATGTGGTTTCCGGATATCCATTGGAATCCGACCCCCGATCGCATCGAAATTCAAACGCCATTTAAAGGCAAATATTGATAGTCGGTTATTTAACTATCAACCAATATTCACAACAATTTTCAAGTTTAAATAATTTTCTCAATTATTTATTTTCAAAATATCATCGCAAGATATATTTTCATACTTCAACCCTTTGAAAACAAATTATAAATCACTTTTCAATCCTTTGAAAACAAATTTCAAATCATTTCCCTACACGGGATATATTCCAAAATA
The DNA here is from genome assembly GCA_030765085.1 of Allium cepa. Lineage (NCBI taxonomy): Eukaryota > Viridiplantae > Streptophyta > Magnoliopsida > Asparagales > Amaryllidaceae > Allium > Allium cepa. Next base: position 755,665,173 of record CM060937.1, on the reverse strand, counting down.
TTTCTTCATTTTCATTTCAAAATGAATCATTTAAATCAATCAAATAAATCCTTACCGATTTATTTTAATTTTACGTTCCAAATCCGTAAATTTATTTCCACACTTCAAAAATAAATCAATGTTTATTTTTAAACAAATTCCCTTTCCTTTATAAATTCCATGATGAATTTAAATTTCCAAATATCCACTGATATACGATTTTCAAATCGATTTCAAACATGCATTTCCAATTTATCTTTAAAAGATAAATCTCAAAACATTCACTTCATATTGGAAAACATTCCCATACTTATTTAATAATAAGTAATTCACCAATCTGTTTATTTTCAATACTTAGAAAATGTTCAGTATACTTAAAACACGATTAAGTATATATTTTATTCTTTAAGAAAAACATTCTCTTAAATACATTCATTTGATTCAAAACGAATGTAGCGTAAAACATCGTTACGACAACCCAAAATCACTAGTATAGGGATTAAAAAAATACGATAGATATATAAGTCCCAATACTATATAAAACATTTTCTTTTGAAAATCATTTACTATAACAACAGTGTTATAGTCCACTATTTCCTTTTATCTCTCGAAAACGTCTATTTCAACAATGAATGTTGAAATCTATGGTTTCGATACTTAATACATTTTAAAACATCTTTAAATCGTTTTAATTCTATTTAAAACATCACTTCCCCAAAACATTTCTTTGATGTATTATTCACTGTCCAAAATCGTGAATATACTTCGGTAACCAAATTCAACATTTCTACACTTTTTATTTAAAGGATTATCCACTGTCCAAAATCGTGGATATAGCTCCTTTAATAAGCTATAATAATTAACTTATCAAAATAAGTCGATTTCGAATTTTTAAAACAACGTTTATAAATTCATATTTATATATTTTATAAAAACTTCAACTTATACAATCCCTTAATTGACAAATTCTATTTATATCATCTCATTTAAATGCCAAAATCCAATTTATAATTTAATTACTTATAAATCTTTTATTTTACAAAATCTATTCGTTTTATAACTTCACAATTTATAAATTTATAAATTCCATTCACTTATGAAATCCATTTATACTTCATTTTAACACTTATAAAAACTCGTTTTATAATTCCAATATTTTTTATTTATAAATATCAATTTTATAAATCCTTTATATAAACCGTTTATAATAATTCAAAAATCCCAATTTAAACCATTTTTCAAATTAATCAACTACTTATTTCAAAAATCACATTTCGGTTATATTTCACAAAAATCATAATTTTTATAACATAAAAATTATAACGTTTATTTATTTAAAATGAATCCATTCCAAAATTCAATAAAACGTATACTTTCAAAAATCACTTGAAAATCCTTTTAAATTCGAAATCGTTACTTTAACATTTTTAAAACTTTAAAAATAGGCCCAATGCTGCAACAGCACTAAATATAACAATCACGGCATCCAAAATATCATATATCATATGATAACAGAATATATCACAATATCTGTAAATAAATCAATACGGGTGATGAATCCAGTTGGATCCCTCCAACCTGTTTCCCTGCATCCACAGATGTTAGCACAATACCAATTCCACTTCGAGATGGAATATCGCGGTATATGAGATTTATAAAATATTATCCGCTATTATGCGGCGCAATAGGGTCTCATCCGCTATATAACGTGGGAAAATCAACTCCAAGTACATATATAATACTAATTCCACTTCAAGGTGGAATATCGCGGTATATGTGTTTAATAAATAACCTCCACTTAATATGCGGAGTATAGGGTCTATTTCAAAACAATAGATAGCAATTTATTATTCAAGCATGCACATCAGCACAATCAAGCAATTTTAAATCTAACTATTTAAAATTTAAATCGAAACTAATTCGATTGAGTGAGAAGTTCTCACCTTCCTTTCAATAACGGTTCCAGTGTTTTTATTTCGAATAAAATTAAACACGCGTTTAATTTTACCCAAAAATTTCACTAGCTCCGATAGTGTCCAAATCGGTACTGCAGCGTAGAGTGCGTCGCTGCGATTCCAGCGCTACCAATATCGTCAAATTCTGACCACGTATCAAAAAGATATAGCGTTTTAAATATTACACAAATTAATATATAAATTAGTTCCATTTCGTTTTATTTTATAAACCTTGCAATCATCTGGCCATTCGTTTTGAAAATGAAATCAAGGCCGCGTGTTTACATTTCTTCTTGCCTCCAGTGAAAATCGAGATCGAACCCATGCTCGTTCGAAAACCCTAATTGCCGCATTAAGCTCGAGCATTTTCACTTCGATCAGATAGTGCCATTCAAAAGCACGTACTCGCCTCCACTCTCGGCCTTAATGGCTTCGAACTCGGTTGCACAAACATTGAGAAAAAGGCGTTCGAACGACGAATGTTCAAGCTTGCTTTGCCATCGATCTATCAAGTAATACTTGATCATAACCGTTGGATTGGTTCATCTCGTCGTCCACTACAAGTTTACAGTTGAAATTTTTTCAAAACGATGTGTGGATTGGAAGAAAATCGAAGAGGAAAGAGATGAATTTTCGACCGTGAATTTCCGTTAGTGGCGGCTGACATAGAAATAGGGTTAGGGTTTGTTTTTAGTTGCAAATGGAAATTTTGGAGTCCTTTTATAGAAAATTTCACAAAACACTATTCACCAGGATTTTTCCGAACTCCAAATCTCGCGCGGTGACCGGCGTTTCTAAGGTTTAACCCACGTTCCGAACACAATGGAATAGGTTTCGGAGGCTAATTCGATCATTTGTGCAAGTTACAGCAATAAACGATCATTTTAAATTAAATCGACTAAACAAATTTCTATGTGTTTTGTCTTGCCCCAGACAAACCGTAAATCCGATCGACACGAAATTTGAAATCTTACAATAATATAACATTACGGATCCGATGAAACTAGTTTCGTCGAAATCCGAGACTGTTTGAAAAATGGCTATTTTTACTCGTCAATTCAATATTAAAATATTCAATTTTCACAAATTAACTTTTAATTCGATTTTAAAAGTTCTATAACATCATTCTAACTCCAAAATGATTAAATAAAATTTTACAAATCAGTTTTAATCACTTTAAACCAAATTTCCAATTATCTCTATAATTTCCAATATTAAATCATCGATTTAAATTATCCAATTACATCTTGATATTCGAAATAAATTTATTCGACTTGCAAATCTTACTTATTAATATTTAAAATTAATTAAATATACGAATTTCAATTGACAGAAATCCTGGGTCGTTACAAACTTCCCCCCTTAAAAGAATTTCGTCCTTGAAATTACCAAGTAAGAAAAAGTTACAGAATCCATTAACTTTTCAAAACAAATTATTCAAATTAAATTTCAAAACCATTTAAACAATTTAACTTTTCCAAAATCCATAGTTAAACTTCTTACAATAACTTTAGGTTTTCAAATCATACTTAGTTGTCTTTTTCGAAACCAAAACTTTAGTTATCAAAAGTTTTCAAATTTTCCCAAAAATATTCTAACGCCTTAAATTTTCGAAAAATTTCGCCAGCGTCTCCTTTGCGTGGCTAGCCCGGTACGACTACAAAAATGGCACCACGACCCCCAGATTTCAAAAAGAAAAGAAAAAGCCAAGTGGCTGGACAAGAAAATCATCAAATTTCATACTGAAATTGAAATACATACCTTTCTGTCGAGCAATTCATTTTTTTTTATCTTCGAAATCAAAATCCCAATTTCCTTTAATCCACCTGTAAATCCTGCTAACCATAATATCCATTTTTCATTCAATCTCGCATTACCAATTTTATTTGAATTCAATTTATAATTTCAATTCTATTTGGATTCAATTTACCTTCTGAATATTGAATTTTATCAATTATTTTTCATTCACAACTGATTTATCTTCCCATTTTAAATTAGCTTCTTTTACTAATTCATTACAAGTTCTAACTTATTTCATCTCGCACAATTCAAATTGGTTTTCGATATTTAGTTTTTTATTCTTTTGTTCGTTCCCAAACACAATTCAATTCACTATTTCAGTTTATAACCACTTATATTTAAACTAGATTTCAAATTCCATATGAATTTAATTTACCCTTTATTTATAAATGTGGAATTCAATTAATTTCAACCCATATTAAATTTGTCATTTCTTCGATTAGTTTTACTTACTAATTTTATTTTAATACTTAGCTTCATTTGATCCAACTTGACAAATTTTTAATTTACTTGCAATTTCAAGATGAATTTTAACATTTAGTTTCCAATTTCATTTACTCGCAATTGTAATTCATTCATTCATAAATTTTATTTCCATAATTCAAACTCAATTTCAATTCATTTGTTCAACCCCAAATTTATTTTCAACTTAGTAAATTTTATTCCATAACTATTTTTTATCAGATTCTAGAGTCTTTCCAACATTTCAAAACCATTTTTGAAACAATTCAAATTATCCTTTGAATTTCGAAACCCCAAACCCAATTTTCCCAACAACTTTCATTTAAAACAACTTGGCAGCAATCCCTCTTTTGGAAACCAGAAAATGAACACCGATGATGTTGCAGTCATCACCGAGGTTATTTCCCAACGACCGAAAAGAGTTTAGAGCTTTTTACTCTCCAAAAATATTTTTTTCCAAACCCTTGAAAACCATTTTCAAACTCAAAAAGGAATTCAATCTTTTCCAAATTGCAAACCCTTTCAAAACATTTCCAAATATTTCTCTGGAATTTTACTTCAAATTACAAATCTCATTTACAATTTATATTCTCCAATTCAATTTGTATGTGAATTTATTTCTTAACTTTGGAGTTACGATTTCAATTTTTTTTTTCCAACATTAATGATAACAATTTAATATCATCACTTTCTGACAACCAAGCAATCATATATTATAATAATTCACAGAAAATTTTCCTCTTTTATATACGAAAATAATTTAGGTAAAATTATTTCATTTACCCTATTTTAAAACGATATCGTGTCGAATTTGTTCTGTACAAGTATTTAGAGATTCCTATCAATAACGTTAATTACTCGTATTGACTAGAATCCATATACCACTCAACAAAGTATAAAACAATTTTTTCATATTCACTAACAAATACGCACACATATTTATTATTACTCTTAAACTCATTCTAGAGTACTGCTGACTCTATCTCTAATGAGTAACACCTAACAGAGCCATGGTTGTCGCTTAACCATATGCTCTGATACCACTTTGTAAAGACCCGATTCTTCGACTTCCGAAAATCGACATTAGTACGCCACTGTATCAACTGCTGAACAATCGAATGCCGGAAAACCGAACCCTTAGGGTTTAAGAAGAAGAAAAAGGTAGAAGAAGAAGAAATTAGAAGAAGAAAACAGAATCAATAACAGAATCTCACATATCGCAGCGGAACAATATATAATAAATAAATGAATATCTTTAAAACAATGAACTATATCAATTATCACATTACATCACATTACATTCCATTATCAGATTTTACAACAACAAACAGCAAAAAAGAAATACTATATACTGGTTAATATGCCACGCCATCCAGCTTGCCTCCAGATCTCTACAGCAACTCGTGAATTCCAGAATGACCTGATAACCTGACTCTAAGCTGCCCATGTGGAAAATTATGGGCACCCAGAGTTTAGGAAGGGAACAATAAACTCCAGGTCAGTCATGGGACTGATGTGAGAACTAAAACAGTTATTTATCTTTCAAACAACAACATTCCATGGCATTACGCAAATAATCATTTTTGATATTATTATTAGTGCATAGTGTAGAAAAACATTTCGAAAATATAATAGTAACCCTAGTCAGCATGGGCATTACGCACTTATGCCAACTATAGCTACCAAGATCGAAAGCAGGTTACCGCCACATTCTATGGTAGGTTATACAATTAAAAAACCGTACAGGATACGTATGGCTTCTTTCGATTTTCCAACAAATGATCGGCTAAGGAACTTCCCATACCAAAATGGAACGCATAAGGAAGGATGCCGCCGAGAACCTAACCGGATCTTTGCTAAACAAGGTCGACGCTACCTCACGCTATACAGCTGTGACTAGGTAACTAACACACTGACGCTACCTCACGCTATACAGCTGTGACTAGGTAACTAACACACTGACGCTACCTCACGCTATACAGCTGTGACTAGGTAACTAACACACAAGCTATGTCATCCCCCGGTCGTTACCGACCTTTATCCGAGGATCCTCAACCACAAAGCAACAACCACAAAGTAGTAAATATGCAGTAACCACATAGGTTCGATATCTGGGCTCTATACCATGATATCACCTTCTATCCAGAAGGAAATGAACATACTCTAGGGCGCTACCCCTAACCATAAAAACTTGTCGCAACATTCCCGTTTCGACCATTACCGGGTTGTGAGGCCCGACGAAGTCTCGTCCACAAAGCTACGCTTTTTCACAAAGCCATGCTTCGATCAACAAATGATCAGCACCACTTCGTATGCCACATTACCAAATTGGGAATGTATCACTAGTAACCATCAACTACATAACCTCTGAGCTCGTACGTCTCAGAGAAGGGTGTTAAGCTAAAATAATAAATTCTCCGCCACCACCAGAAATGTATTTGATAGAAACCAGCTTTACATCTCAAAATGTAACGCTAGACACACATCCATACAAGTCCGTTTCGGGATCGAACGGAATCGAAGGCACTTCCAAAGAAGCCCATGCTATTCGGGTATTCACAATACCGATCAGACTTCCCATAACTTAGGGAATCTGTATACCGGAGCCATGATGCAGAGAAAATCGACAGGTCATCCTATCATTCTCGCAAATACCCAGTCTTCACCACCGGTCTTCAATGCTATCCATATACGTCGTATCACTATTTGGAATGGGTTATATGACACAAAGGTCCTCCCCCGGCTAAACCGAATAACGAGCGCAATATTTTAAAAATAAGTGTAACATTCAAATTCAAGCAAATCACAACAATTTTCCACTTCGATCTTTTAAATAAAAGATTCATCACAATCACAAAGGTTCGATGTGGTTTTCGGATATCCACTTGGAATCCGACCCCCGGTCGCATCGAAATTCAAACGCCATTTAAAGGCAAATATTGATAGTCGGTTATTTAACTATCAACCAATATTCACAACAATTTTTAGGTTTAAATAATTTTCCCAATTATTTATTTTCAAAATATCTTCGCGAGATATATTTTCGCACTTCAACCCTTTGAAAACAAATTTCAAATCACTTTTCAATCCTTTGAAAACAAATTTCAAATCATTTCCCTACATGGGATATATTCAGAAATATTTCTTCATTTTCATTTCAAAATGAATCATTTAAATCAATCAAATAAATCCTTACCGATTTATTTTAATTTTACGTTCCAAATCCGTCAATTTATTTCCACACTTCAAAAATAAATCAATGTTTATTTTTAAACAAATTCTCTTTCCTTTATAAATTCCATGATGAATTTAAATTTCCAAAAATCCACTGATATATGATTTTCAAATCGATTTCAAATATGCATTTCCAATTTATCTGTAAAAGATAAGTCTCAAAACATTCACTTCATATTGGAAAACATTCCCATACTTATTTAATAATAAGTAATTCACCAATCTATTTATTTTCAATACTTAGAAAATATTCAATATACTTAAAACACGATTAAGTATATATTTTATTCTTTAAGAAAAACATTCTCTTAAATACATTCATTTGAGTCAAAACGAATGTAGCGTAAAACATCGTTACGACAACCCAAAATCACTAGTATAGGGATTCGAAAATACGATAGATATATAAATCCCAATACTATATAAAACATTTTCTTTCGAAAATCATTTACTATAACAACAGTGTTATAATCCACTATTTCCTTTTATCTCTCGAAAACGTCTATTTCAACAATGAATGTTGAAATCTATGGTTTCGATACTTAATACATTTTAAAACGTCTTTAAATCGTTTTAATTCTATTTAAAACATCACTTCTCCAAAACATTTGTTTGATGTATTATTCACTGTCCAAAATCGTGAATATACTTCGTTAACCAAATTCAACATTTCTACACATTTTATTTAAAGGATTATCCACTGTCCAAAATCATGGATATAGCTCCTTTAATAAGCTATAATAATTAACTTATCAAAATGTGTCGATTTCGGATTTATAAAACAACGTTTATAAATTCATATTTATATATTTTATAAAAACTTTAACTTATAAAATCCCTTAATTGACAAATTCTATTTATATCTCATTTAAATGCCAAAATCCAATTTATAAGTTAATTACTTATAAATCTTTTATTTTACAAAATCTATTCATTTTATAACTTCATAATTTATAAATCTATAAATTCCATTCACTTATGAAATCCATTTATACTTCATTTTAACACTTATAAAAACTCGTTTTATAATTCCAATATTTTTTTATTTATAAATATCAATTTTATAAATCCTTTATATAAACCGTTTATAATAATTCAAAAATCCCAATTTAAACCATTTTACAAATTAATCAACTACTTATTTCAAAAACCACATTTCGGTTATATTTCACAAAAATCATAATATTTACAACATAAAAAATATAACATTTATTTATTTAAAACGAATCCATTCCAAAAATTCAATAAAACGTATACTTTCAAAAATCACTTGAAAATCCTTTTAAATTCGAAATCGTTACTTTAACATTTTTAAAACTTTAGAAATAGGCCCAATGCTGAAACAGCACTAAATATAACAATCACGGCATCCAAAACATCATATATCATATGATAACAGAATATATCACAATATCTGTATATAAATCAATACGGGCGAGGAATCCAGTTGGATCCCTCCAACCTGTTTCCCTGCATCCACAGATGTTAGCACAATACCAATTCCACTTCGAGGTGGAATATCGTGGTATATGGGATTTGTAAAATATTATCCGCTATTATGCGGCGCAATAGGGTCTCATCCGCTATGTAATGCGGGAATATCAACTCCAAGTACATATATAATACCAATTCCACTTCAAGGTGGAATATCGCGGTATATGTGTTTAATAAATAACATCCGCTTAATATACGGCCTATATGGTCTATTTCAAAACAATAGATAGCAATTTGTCATCCAAGCATGCAAATCAGCACAATCAAGCAATTTTAAATCTAACTATTTAAAATTTAAATCGAAACTAATTCGATTGAGTGAGAAGTTCTCACCTTGCTTTCAATAATGGTTCCATTGTTTTTATTTCGAATAAAATTAAACACGCGTTTAATTTTACCCAAAAATTTCACTAGCCCCGATAGTCTCCAAACCGGTATTGCAGCGTAGAGCTCGTCGCTGCGATTTCGGCGCTACCAATATCGTCAAATTCTAACCACGTATCATAAAGATATAGCGTTTTAAATATTACACAAATTATGTAACGACCCAGAATTTTTAATTATTAAAATTTGAGTATTTAATTTATTATAAATATTTATAATTGAATTTATAAGTCGAATAAATTTTTATTTGAATTATTGGATTTAATTGGATAATTAAATCGATAATTTAATACGTTAAAATTATGGAAATAATTAAAAATTGAGTTAAATATGATAGAAAATAATTTGTAAAATTTTATTTTATCATATGGGAGTTAGAACGATATTTTAGAACTTTTAAAATCGAATTAAAAGTTAATCTGTAAAAATTGAATATTTTAATATTTAATAATTGACTGTAAAATAGCCAATTTTTGAACAGTCTCAGAATTGAACGAAACCAGTTCCATTGGATCCGTAATAGTTAGTTATTATCGGATTTCAATTTTCGTATCAATCGGAGCTATCGTTTGATCGTGGCAGCTCGAAACGCATCGAATCGTTTTTAATTTAAATTTGGCGAGTCAAAATAGCCATTTTTCAAACTGTCTCGGATTTCGACGAAACCAGTTTCATCGGATCCGTAATGTGATATTATTGTAAGATTTCAAATTTCAAGTCGTTTGGATTTACCGTTTGTCCGGTACAAATTAAAACGCCTAGAAATCGATTTAAATCGGTTTAATTTAAATTGAGCTTTTACAGCCATAACTCGCACATACTTCCGAATTAGCTTCCGAAACCTGTTCCATTGTGTCCGGAACGCGGGATAAACCCTAGGTACGCTGGTTACGGCGTCTAAATCGGAGTTCGGAATTCCCGGGATGAATAGTGTTTACGCTTGCTTTTCCTATAAAAGAACCCTTCACCCTTCATAAATTTCAACACTAAAAACCTAACCCTAATATCATGTAGCCGGCCCTAATTATTCAATGGCCAGAATTGTCCCAATTTCAACCCTTAATCTCTTCCAATCCGTGAAGTTTTGGCCAAAGTTGTTAACTACAACATTGAAGAGCATGGAGAGAGCTTTAATTCCATACGGGTATGATCGTAAATGGTGCGACGATGGAGGAGCAAAACGTGGCCGTTCCCATCAGTTTTTGCATGCAATCCTAGGCTATACACGAGGCCGAGTTGGCCATGGTGCTGGGCGTGGGTAGCTAGTGGGGAGGCGCTTCGTTGGTGAAGAGATGATGGAGTTTAGTCGCTCGAGGAGGTGGCAAAGCTAAACCCTAGTTGAGCTAATGGGTTTGATGAGTGCGGCCTATTACCTGAAGATGGAACGCAAGTGGAAGATGAAGGGGGACGGTCCAGATGTGTGGGAGTGGGATCTGATGGCTAGGATTGAGGAGAGGTTAAAAATATAAAGTTATGTTGTGATTTAAGTTATTAAAAACGTGTACAATCTTGTAAAATTCATATCTTTTTCATACGAGGTCGAAACTGCGCGAAACCAGTTGCGTTGGAATCGTATGGACGAGCACTACGCGATGGAGTTGGTTTGGAGTCGTTTGGAGTTAGTGAGAATTTTGGGTAAAATTAAACGCGCGTTTAATTTTATTCGAAATAAAAGCTAAAACGGAAAATAAAACCAAGGTGAGAACTTCTCACTCAATCGAATAGATTTCGATTTTATTTTAAATAGTTAGATTTAAAATATTTGAATGCATGTTTGAATGATGATTATTATCTATTGATTGTTAAAATAGACATTATACGCCGTTAGTAAGCGGATGTTATTTAATAAAAACATATACCGCGAATATTTCATAAACAGTGAAATTGGTATTATATATAATATCAATATATATATATTGGCATATGTATATATTGCAGTTGTTGATTTCCCGCATTTTTTTGTTTAGCGGATGAGACCCTATTACGCCGTTATTAAGCGGATAATATTTAATAAGAACATATACCGCGATAATTTCGTACTGGAGCGAAATTGGTATTGTGCTAATGTTTTTGGATGCAGGAAAACAGGTTGGAGGGATCCAACTGGATTCCTCAACAGTATTTATTTTATTTCAGATATTTTGATATTTGATGGATTATCATATCGATATATGATATCGTTGTTAGTCGTGATTGACTATTTGGTGTGTAGCATCATTGGACCCAGATTTTGGGATTTTAAAATGATTTTAAAAGTGATTTTGAAAATATACTATATTTTTGGAATTGATCCATTATAAATAAATAACGTTATAATTTTTAAAGTTATAAAAATTATGGTTTTTGTGAAATATAGTTAAAAAGCTGATTTTTAGAAATACGATTAAAAGTCGATTTTTGAGAAATATGAACTAATGATTTTATAAAATAATTTAGATTGGATTTTTGAATATATGATAAAAGTTTAAATATAGGATTTATAAAATTTGATTATTTTATAAATCGAAATGATGAAATTATAAAGGAATTTAAAGACGTTTTAGAATAATAATATAAACTGATTTATATTAAGAGATTTATAAATGGATATTTATAAATTGAAATATAGACATTATAAAACGAGTTTTTATAAGTGTTTGAATGTAGTGAAAATGAATTTCATAAATGAATGAAATTTATAGAATTATAAACTGTGAAGTTATAAATGAAATTTATAAATAGTAAGATTTATAAATTTGTGAAGTTAATTGAAGAATAGATTTGGTTAAATAAATGAATCTTATAAGTTATAAGATTTATAATTATGAAATTCTAAGGAACGATTTTGTGAAATAATCGTTTATAAGTATTTAACTTATAATATGAATGTTTAGTTTATAATTTAGTTATAAACTGGAATAGGTTAATAAAGGAATTTATTAAAGGAAGTTTTTATAAATAAATAGAAGAGGAATTTATAAACGTTGTTTTATAAATTCGCAAACGACTTATTTTGATAAGTTAATTGTTATAACCTATTAATGGAGTTATATTCACATTTTTGAATGGTGAATAATCCTTTAAAATAAATTGAATAAAAGGATGAAATTTGTTAACGAAGTATGTTCACGATTTTTGAATAGTGAATAATACGTTAAAGAAAATGTTTTAGAATGTGATATTTTAAACAGAATTAAAACGATCTAACGATGTTTTAAAATGCATTGAGATTCGAAACCATAGATTTCAACATTTATTGTTGGAATAGACGTTTTCGAGAAATAGAAGGAAATAATGGACTATAACACTGTTGTTATAGTAAATGATTTCCGAAAGGAAATGTTTTGTATAGTATTGGGATTTATATATCTATTTTAATTTTGAATCCCTATACTAGTGATTTTGGGTTGTCGTAACGGTGTTTTACGTAACATTCGTTTTGACCCAAATAAATATGTTAAGTGCATGATTTCCTTAAAGAATGAAATATATACTTAATTTGATTTAAGTATATTGAATATTTTCCAAGGTTGAAAATAAAAAGATTTGTGAATTACTTCTGAATAAATAAGTATGGAAATGTTTTCCAATATGAAAAGATAAATTGAAAATGAATAATTGAAATCGGTTATTCATAGATATTTTGGGAATATAAGTTCATTATGGAATTTATAAATAATAAGTGAAATTAGTTTGAAAATAAATATTGATTTATTTTTGAAGTGTTGAAATTATATATCTTGTAAAGATATTTTGGAAAATAAATAATTTGGAAAATTATTTGGAATCTGGTGATGTGTGCATATCCAGTGATAGTTCAATAACCGACTATCAATATTTCCCTTTGAATGGGTAATTGATGTGATTTGTTTGAATGTGAATGCTACACTTATTTTTGAATAAGCGCTCACTATTCGGGTTAACCGGGAAAGGACCATGGGGTCGTATAACCCATTCCGAATATGTGATACGTCGTTATGAATTGCATTGAAGATCAGTGTTGAAGACCGAGTATTTGCGAAAGCGATAGGATGACCTATCGATTGTCTCTGCACTGGGTAGCTCCTGGTATAGAGATTCCTTAAGTGATGGGAAATTCGATCGGGATTGTGAATACCCGTATTGCAAGGGCTTCGTAAGAAGTGCCTTCGGTTCTGTTCGATCCCGGAACAGACTTGTATGGATTGTATGTCTGACATTACAATTTGAGATATAAAGCCGATTTCTTTCAAATATATTTCTGTTGGTGGCGGAGAATTTATTCTTTGCTTAACACCCTTCTCTGAGACGTACGTGCTCAGAGGTTATGTAGTTGAATGTTATCAGCGATATATTCCCAATTTGGTAATGTGACATGCTGAGTGATGCTGAAATGATCATTGTGTTGATTATTTGTGATAGGATCGTTTATTTGATCGTCTATCCTTGTGATCATTGTGTTGATCATTTGTTGACCCAAAGCATGGCTTTTGTATAAAGTATGTTTTTGTGGACGTGACTTCGTCGAGCCTCACACCCCGTGAATGGTCAAAACAGGAAAGAAGCAGCAAGGTTATGAGGGGTAGCACCCTTTAGGATGTGTCCATTTCTTTCTGGAAAAGGGTGGTATCATGGTATGGAGCCCAGATACTTACTCATGTTGAAAACACTTTATGATTGTGTGAATTGATTACGAGCGCTCGGTTGATAAAGGTCCCAAAGGACCGGGGGATGGCATATTCGGTCAGTTGTTACTCAGTTAGGAGTAACCCGGCCTTGTGTTGGTAGAGATCCGGTTTGGTTCTCGGGGATGTCCATCCAGAGGCATTCTCATGTGGCAATGGGAAGTTCCTTGGCCTGATCATTCGTTGGAAATCCAAAGAAACAATACGAGACTTGTACGGTATTAGTTGTAGAACCTGCTATTCACTTATGGTGGTCACCACTGTTTGGATAGTAGCTATAGTAGGCATACGATAATGGTCGTATGTTGGCTAAGATTTATATTCTACTTTCAAAATGAATTTTTCCCCTACACTATGCACTAATAATAATATGAAATGTTATTTTAAATGCGTATCAAGCATCTTTGACTATCATAAGGAGAAATCTCCTCCGATTCTGCGTTTGCATGTGTGTGTGTGCGGGAGGCCTTATGGTAGTCTCATTTTTAAAAAGCATTGCGAATTGATTAAAAAAAATATTCCTCTATTTTGATTTTAAAGATAAATAAACTGTTTTGAGTTCTCACACCAGTCACATGACTGACTTGGAGTTTATTGTTTTCCTTCCTAAACTCTGGGTGCCCACAAATTTTCCACACGGGCAGTTAAGAGTTAGGTTTATCAGGATATTCTGGATATTCTGGAGTTGCTGGAGGCAAGCTGGATGGCATGGCGTATTACTAGTTTATATAATATTTCTTTTTCCGCTGCATTGTTTGTTGTTGTATGATGTTGTTGTACACTCTGATGATATGTTGTAATGAAATGTATGTAATGTAATAACTGATATAGTTCTTTGTTTAAAGATTATTCATTTATTATTATATGTTGTTCCGCTGCGAATTGTGAGATTCTGATGTTGTTCTGTTGTTTCCTTTCTGTTCCGTTCTATTTTTAAAATTTTCTATCTTCTGTTTTTCTAATTCTCTGTTTTCTAAAAATTGTCTATCTTCTTTTCCCTCTATTTTCTATCTCTTCTCTATCTTCTCTCTTTTTCTTTTCTTAAAATCTTTTAAAAACCCCTAAGGGTTCGTATTTTCGTTCATCTTGAATTAAACAAAGGAGATTAGTGTCTATTCAAGAAGTACGGACTTACGGGAATTTACATTTGGTATCAGAGCTGATGGTTAAGCGACAACCATGGTTCTGTAGGGTATTATTCATTAGAGATAGAGTCAGCAGTACTCTAGAATGAATTTGAGTGTAATAATAGCTATGAGAGCGTATTTGTTAGTGAATATAAAATTGTTTTATATTGTGATGATTGGTTTGTTGAGTGGTATATGAACTTTCGTCAGCACAGCCTCGAAACTGAGCCGAAGGGGTTTCTAAACACTTGAATAGAACAATTCGGCACAATATTGATTTTAAATTGGGTAAATGAAATGATTTTACCTTAAGTATATTTTATATATAAAGGAATAATTTTTCAGAATTATTAAAGTGTATATAAGTTGATTGTTTGGTTGTTTGAATAATCTAAATAAAAGAATAATTGTATAAGCAAGTGAATTATAATTAAAGTGATTTACCATTGTGAAATAAACTTATATATATAAAAAGTGAAACTATATGAATATATCTATGAATATGAGTTGTGAATAAAAGTGAATTTAAAGTTAAATGAAAATTTACTTTAGAATTTGGAAGCTGAATTGATTGATAAATGTGAACTTGAGTTATATAAATGAAATTCAACTTTGGTAATTGAATTGAATAAATGAATTGAATTGTGAATCAATTGAATGGAAAATAAAGTTGATATGAAATAATGATTATAAGTGTAATTCATTGAAATCAAATGTTATTAGAAGTTGAATAAATTGAATGAGAATGAATATAAGCAAAGGAATTTGGTTATAATTAATATACTTTGGTTGTTATATGATTGTTGATTGATTGTATATAATTCATTAAGTGTTAATGAAATTGGAAGCTATGAAATTGAATTCAAATTGAAAGTAAATAAATTTGAATAGAATTGAAAGTGAATTGGATTTAATTAATAAATGTAAACTAATTGAATTGAGAATGAATGTTAGTAAATCCAATGTAAATAAATCAAATGTGATTTGAAAGTGAAAACCAATTCATTGAATATTAATGAGAATATGAATGAATATTTATTGGTTATGGATGATAATTGGTTGATGGTTGCATTTGTTGCTTTAGTTGCATTTGCTATATTATGTAGTAGTTAGGTTGATGTATGTTGTATATCGATACTATGCTTTATATACATGATTCTCATGTTGTTTGTTGAGTTTAGTAGGTGCGGATCGCGTTTGCTTCGCATTTGGAGCTCGCTTTAGCGCTATATTAGCCGTATATGCTCGCTAATAAAATATAAGGTACATATCTCGGATTAAATATCGTACTTTTACACTTTTTTTCCCTTCGGGATGCCTCATTACTTGATGAGATGTATATTTGTGATATATATACTGTCAAATTTTTTTTTTCGGATCGAGCCGCGCAAAGGAGACTATGGCGAATTTTTCCGGAAATTTAAGGCGTTAGAAAAAATTTGAGAAATTTGGAAAATTTTGAAAACTTAACTTTGTTTTGAAGTTGAAAGTTAAACAATAGAAGTTGTTTTTGAAAAAATGATAACTAAGTATGATTTGAAAACTTAGTAAAGATTTATAAGAAGTTTAACTATAAATTTTGGAAAGTTAATAAATTCTGTAACCTTTCTTACTTGTAATTTCGGGGACGAAATTCTTTTAAGGGGGAAAGATTGTAACGACCCAGAATTTTTAATTATTAAAATTTGAGTATTTAATTTATTTTAAATATTTATAATTGAATTTATAAGTCGAATAAATTTTTATTTGAATTATTGGATTTAATTGGATAATTAAATCGATAATTTAATACGTTAAAATTATGGAAATAATTAAAAATTGAGTTAAATATGATAGAAAATAATTTGTAAAATTTTATTTTATCATATGGGAGTTAGAACGATATTTTAGAACTTTTAAAATCGAATTAAAAGTTAATCTGTGAAAATTGAATATTTTAATATTTAATAATTGACTGTAAAATAGCCAATTTTTGAACAGTCTCAGAATTGAACGAAACCAGTTCCATTGGATCCGTAATAGTTAGTTATTATCGGATTTCAATTTTCGTATCAATCGGAGCTATCGTTTGATCGTGGCAGCTCGAAACGCATCGAATCGTTTTTAATTTAAATTTGGCGAGTCAAAATAGCCATTTTTCAAACTGTCTCGGATTTCGACGAAACCAGTTTCATCGGATCCGTAATGTGATATTATTGTAAGATTTCAAATTTCAAGTCGTTTGGATTTACCGTTTGTCCGGTACAAATTAAAACGCCTAGAAATCGATTTAAATCGGTTTAATTTAAATTGAGCGTTTACAGCCATAACTCGCACATACTTCCGAATTAGCTTCCGAAACCTGTTCCATTGTGTCCGGAACGCGGGATAAACCCTAGGTACGCTGGTTACGGCGTCTAAATCGGAGTTCGGAATTCCCGGGATGAATAGTGTTTACGTTTGCTTTTCCTATAAAAGAACCCTTCACCCTTCATAAATTTCAACACTAAAAACCTAACCCTAATATCATGTAGCCGACCCTAATTATTCAATGGCCAGAATTGTCCCAATTTCAACCCTTAATCTCTTCCAATCCGTGAAGTTTTGGCCAAAGTTGTTAACTACAACATTGAAGAGCATGGAGAGAGCTTTAATTCCATACGGGTATGATCGTAAATGGTGCGACGATGGAGGAGCAAAACGTGGCCGTTCCCATCAGTTTTTGCACGCAATCCTAGGCTATACACGAGGCCGAGTTGGCCATGGTGCTGGGCGTGGGTAGCTAGTGGGGAGGCGCTTCGTTGGTGAAGAGATGATGGAGTTTAGTCGCTCGAGGAGGTGGCAAAGCTAAACCCTAGTTGAGCTAATGGGTTTGATGAGTGCGGCCTATTATCTGAAGATGGAACGCAAGTGGAAGATGAAGGGGGACGGTCCAGATGCGTGGGAGTGGGATCTGATGGCTAGGATTGAGGAGAGGTTAAAAATATAAAGTTATGTTGTGATTTAAGTTATTAAAAACGTGTACAATCTTGTAAAATTCATATCTTTTTCATACGAGGTCGAAACTGCGCGAAACCAGTTGCGTTGGAATCGTATGGACGAGCACTACGCGATGGAGTTGGTTTGGAGTCGTTTAGAGTTAGTGAGAATTTTGGGTAAAATTAAACGCGCGTTTAATTTTATTCGAAATAAAAGCTAAAACGGAAAATAAAACCAAGGTGAGAACTTCTCACTCAATCGAATAGATTTCGATTTTATTTTAAATAGTTAAATTTAAAATATTTGAATGCATGTTTGAATGATGATTATTATCTATTGATTGTTAAAATAGACATTATACGCCGTTAGTAAGCGGATGTTATTTAATAAAAACATATACCGCGAATATTTCATAAACAGTGAAATTGGTATTATATATAATATCAATATATATATATATTGGCATATGTATATATTGCAGTTGTTGATTTCCCGCATTTTTTTGTTTAGCGGATGAGACCCTATTACGCCGTTATTAAGCGGATAATATTTAATAAGAATATATACCGCGATAATTTCGTACTGGAGCGAAATTGGTATTGTGCTAATGTTTTTGGATGCAGGAAAACAGGTTGGAGGGATCCAACTGGATTCCTCAACAGTATTTATTTTATTTCAGATATTTTGATATTTGATGGATTATCATATCGATATATGATATCGTTGTTAGTCGTGATTGACTATTTGGTGTGTAGCATCATTGGACCCAGATTTTGGGATTTTAAAATGATTTTAAAAGTGATTTTGAAAATATACTATATTTTTGGAATTGATCCATTATAAATAAATAACGTTATAATTTTTAAAGTTATAAAAATTATGGTTTTTGTGAAATATAGTTAAAAAGCTGATTTTTAGAAATACGATTAAAAGTCGATTTTTGAGAAATATGAACTAATGATTTTATAAAATAATTTAGATTGGATTTTTGAATATATGATAAAAGTTTAAATATAGGATTTATAAAATTTGATTATTTTATAAATCGAAATGATGAAATTATAAAGGAATTTAAAGACGTTTTAGAATAATAATATAAACTGATTTATATTAAGAGATTTATAAATGGATATTTATAAATTGAAATATAGACATTATAAAACGAGTTTTTATAAGTGTTTGAATGTAGTGAAAATGAATTTCATAAATGAATGAAATTTATAGAATTATAAACTGTGAAGTTATAAATGAAATTTATAAATAGTAAGATTTATAAATTTGTGAAGTTAATTGAAGAATAGATTTGGTTAAATAAATGAATCTTATAAGTTATAAGATTTATAATTATGAAATTCTAAGGAACGATTTTGTGAAATAATCGTTTATAAGTATTTAACTTATAATATGAATGTTTAGTTTATAATTTAGTTATAAACTGGAATAGGTTAATAAAGGAATTTATTAAAGGAAGTTTTTATAAATAAATAGAAGAGGAATTTATAAACGTTGTTTTATAAATTCGCAAACGACTTATTTTGATAAGTTAATTGTTATAACCTATTAATGGAGTTATATTCACATTTTTGAATGGTGAATAATCCTTTAAAATAAATTGAATAAAAGGATGAAATTTGTTAACGAAGTATGTTCACGATTTTTGAATAGTGAATAATACGTTAAAGAAAATGTTTTAGAATGTGATATTTTAAACAGAATTAAAACGATCTAACGATGTTTTAAAATGCATTGAGATTCGAAACCATAGATTTCAACATTTATTGTTGGAATAGACGTTTTCGAGAAATAGAAGGAAATAATGGACTATAACACTGTTGTTATAGTAAATGATTTCCGAAAGGAAATGTTTTGTATAGTATTGGGATTTATATATCTATTTTAATTTTGAATCCCTATACTAGTGATTTTGGGTTGTCGTAACGGTGTTTTACGTAACATTCGTTTTGACCCAAATAAATATGTTAAGTGCATGATTTCCTTAAAGAATGAAATATATACTTAATTTGATTTAAGTATATTGAATATTTTCCAAGGTTGAAAATAAAAAGATTTGTGAATTACTTCTGAATAAATAAGTATGGAAATGTTTTCCAATATGAAAAGATAAATTGAAAATGAATAATTGATTATTCATAGATATTTTGGGAATATAAGTTCATTATGGAATTTATAAATAATAAGTGAAATTAGTTTGAAAATAAATATTGATTTATTTTTGAAGTGTTGAAATTATATATCTTGTAAAGATATTTTGGAAAATAAATAATTTGGAAAATTATTTGGAATCTGGTGATGTGTGCATATCCAGTGATAGTTCAATAACCGACTATCAATATTTCCCTTTGAATGGGTAATTGATGTGATTTGTTTGAATGTGAATGCTACACTTATTTTTGAATAAGCGCTCACTATTCGGGTTAACCGGGAAAGGACCATGGGGTCGTATAACCCATTCCGAATATGTGATACGTCGTTATGAATTGCATTGAAGATCGGTGTTGAAGACCGAGTATTTGCGAAAGCGATAGGATGACCTATCGATTGTCTCTGCACTGGGTAGCTCCTGGTATAGAGATTCCTTAAGTGATGGGAAATTCGATCGGGATTGTGAATACCCGTATTGCAAGGGCTTCGTAAGAAGTGCCTTCGGTTCTGTTCGATCCCGGAACAGACTTGTATGGATTGTATGTCTGACATTACAATTTGAGATATAAAGCCGATTTCTTTCAAATATATTTCTGTTGGTGGCGGAGAATTTATTCTTTGCTTAACACCCTTCTCTGAGACGTACGTGCTCAGAGGTTATGTAGTTGAATGTTATCAGCGATATAATCCCAATTTGGTAATGTGACATGCTGAGTGATGCTGAAATGATCATTGTGTTGATTATTTGTGATAGGATCGTTTATTTGATCGTCTATCCTTGTGATCATTGTGTTGATCATTTGTTGACCCAAAGCATGGCTTTTGTATAAAGTATGTTTTTGTGGACGTGACTTCGTCGAGCCTCACACCCCGTGAATGGTCAAAACAGGAAAGAAGCAGCAAGGTTATGAGGGGTAGCACCCTTTAGGATGTGTCCATTTCCTTCTGGAAAAGGGTGGTATCATGGTATGGAGCCCAGATACTTACTCATGTTGAAAACACTTTATGATTGTGTGAATTGATTACGAGCGCTCGGTTGATAAAGGTCCCAAAGGACCGGGGGATGGCATATTCGGTCAGTTGTTACTCAGTTAGGAGTAACCCGGCCTTGTGTTGGTAGAGATCCGGTTTGGTTCTCGGGGATGTCCATCCAGAGGCATTCTCATGTGGCAATGGGAAGTTCCTTGGCCTGATCATTCGTTGGAAATCCAAAGAAACAATACGAGACTTGTACGGTATTAGTTGTAGAACCTGCTATTCACTTATGGTGGTCACCACTGTTTGGATAGTAGCTATAGTAGGCATACGATAATGGTCGTATGTTGGCTAAGATTTATATTCTACTTTCAAAATGAATTTTTCCCCTACACTATGCACTAATAATAATATGAAATGTTATTTTAAATGCGTATCAAGCATCTTTGACTATCATAAGGAGAAATCTCCTCCGATTCTGCGTTTGCATCTGTGTGTGTGCGGGAGGCCTTATGGTAGTCTCATTTTTAAAAAGCATTGCGAATTGATTAAAAAAAATATTCCTCTATTTTGATTTTAAAGATAAATAAACTGTTTTGAGTTCTCACACCAGTCACATGACTGACTTGGAGTTTATTGTTTTCCTTCCTAAACTCTGGGTGCCCACAAATTTTCCACACGGGCAGTTAAGAGTTAGGTTTATCAGGATATTCTGGATATTCTGGAGTTGCTGGAGGCAAGCTGGATGGCATGGCGTATTACTAGTTTATATAATATTTCTTTTTCCGCTGCATTGTTTGTTGTTGTATGATGTTGTTGTACACTCTGATGATATGTTGTAATGAAATGTATGTAATGTAATAACTGATATAGTTCTTTGTTTAAAGATTATTCATTTATTATTATATGTTGTTCCGTTGCGAATTGTGAGATTCTGATGTTGTTCTGTTGTTTCCTTTCTGTTCCGTTCTATTTTTAAAATTTTCTATCTTCTGTTTTTCTAATTCTCTGTTTTCTAAAAATTGTCTATCTTCTTTTCCCTCTATTTTCTATCTCTTCTCTATCTTCTCTCTTTTTCTTTTCTTAAAATCTTTTAAAAACCCCTAAGGGTTCGTATTTTCGTTCATCTTGAATTAAACAAAGGAGATTAGTGTCTATTCAAGAAGTACGGACTTACGGGTCTTTACAAATTATTATATAAATTAATTCCACCATTTGCTTTTTATTTTATAAACCTTGCAATCATCTGGCCGTTCGTTCTGAAAATGAAATCAAGGCCGCGTGTTTACATTTCTTCTTCCCTCCGGTGAAAATCGCGACCGAAGCCATGCTTGTTCGAAAACCCTAATTGCCGCTCCAAGCTCGAGCCTTTTCACTTCGATCAGATAATGCCATTCAAAAGCACGTACTCGCCTCCGCTCTCGGCCTTTATGGCTTCGAACTCGGTTGCACAAACATCGATAAAATGGCGTTCGAACGACGAACGTTCAAGCTTGCTTTGCCATCGATCTATCAAGTAATACTTGATCATAACCGTTGGATTGGTTCATCTCGTCGTCCACTACAAGTTTACAGTTGAATTTTTTTCAAAACGAGGTGTGGATTGGAAGAAAATGGAAGAGGAAAGAGATGAATTTTCGGCCGTGAATTTCTGTTTGTGGCGGCTGACATAGAAATAGGGTTAGGGTTTGTTTTTAGTTGCAAATGGAAATTTTGAAGTCCTTTTATAGAAAATTTCACAAAACACTATTCACCAGGATTTTTCCAAACTCCAAATCTCGCGCGATGACCGGCGTTTTAGGGTTTAACCCGCGATCCGAACACAATGGAATAGGTTTCGAAGTCTAATTCGATCATCTGTGCGAGTTACAACAATAAACGATCAATTTTAAATTAAATCGATTAAACAAATTTCTATGCGTTTTGGTTTGCCCCGGACAAACCGTAAATCCGATCGACACGAAATTTGAAATCTTATAGTAATATAACATTACGGATCCGATGAAACTTGTTTCGTCCAAATTCAAAACTGTTTGAAAATGGCTATTTTTACTCGTCAATTAAATATTAAAATATTCAAATTTCACAAATTAACTTTTAATTCGATTTTAAAAGTTCTATAACATCATTCTAACTCCAATATGATTAAATAAAATTTTACAAATCAATTTTAATCACTTTAAACCAAATTTCCAATTATCTCTGTAATTTCCAATATTAAATCATCGATTTAAATTATCCAGTTACATCTAGATATTCGAAATAAATTTATTCGACTTGCAAATCTTACTTATTAATATTTAAAATTAATTAAATATACGAATTTCAATTGACAGAAATCCTGGGTCGTTACATGTATGCAGCTCGGTATGGGATGTTCAAGCAAGAAGACGGGTGGGGTTACCATATTACTGTGCAGATGGATGGTTGTAAGTTTCTTTTTGTGCGCCAGCGTAAAGAATTATTTAGTTACACCGCTTACTATCTTACAATAATTTCTCTCCCCGTATATATAAATATTTTATTGTTGCTTTCTACATGTGAAATATTGAATGTCTAAAGTGTTGTAGATTACAACTCATTCACGTGTAGAGCAGTGATTCATTTTATTGAACCGAACAAATAAATTGCTATTTTTTAGGCCTTTTGTATATATCTACCTAGTATGGTAATCATGCTTATGAGGAATGGTTTTAAGAGGTTTTGTTGATAGAATCTTCATTCCATTGTACAGCTTTCCACATTTTAAACAAATCATGCCTCCACCTATGTCTTATAATTTTGATTGTTAGTTTTTTACCCCGATAATAAAATACATCTCACTATTTTCATAATAAAATTCCCTCGTTTTAGCCACTATCACTGCAACGAGTTAATTAATCCATTGCAACTCGGTATATTTTAGTTTATTGTATTCAATATTGTTAGTAACCATTACATTTGCTTTTGAGCTCCTTAACTTTTTGAAAATTGTTGGAGATAGTTGTACCAATTAAATTTTCTAGAATTGCTTGAATTAGAAGTTAAATGGTGGAACAAAATTTGTTAAAGAGATAAGGAGACGGTCTAAAAGTTTAACAACCTTCTTCTGATGGAACTCGCAAAACAACTTGAATATGGAAATCTAAAACTTTACGTACAAGTGCTTAAGGTATGGGATGATATCATATTACCAACGCTTACAACAGATCTTAGAATTTTAAAATTAACATTCTAAAAGTTTGATAACCTTCTTTTGATGGTGATTTTCTACTGAGCTCTTGCTTAGAATTCCTACTTAATAGTACCTACCATTTGGGATAGAAAATTAAAGAATTCATAAATACTAACAAAAATCTTATAGAAATTAAAACTTTTTATAGAAATTAAATAAGTTTTATAAAAAAAGTTATTAAGTTAACTAGTTTTATAAAAATTAACTAATTTTTATAGAAGTTAACTAAATTTTATAAGAATTAACTTTGTTTATAAAAATAAATAAGTTTTTAAAAATAATTAAGTATGTAAAAGTAACTAAGTAAAATTTAACTAAATTTTATAAAGGTTACCCGAGTTTTATAAATATTTGACTAAATTAACCAAGTTTGTAATATTTAATTGAGCTTAACAAAAATTAACCGAGTTCTATAACAATTAAATCAGTTTAATAAAAATTTAGCTAAATCATCTAAGTTTCTAAAGAATTTATAAAGTATTATAAAGATTTATCTAAGTTAAATTTCTAAAGATTAATTAGATTTTATAAAAATAAATCAAGTTTTATAAAAATTAAATAAGTTCATAAAAATTAATAGCATTAGTGTATAAATAATAATAGTCGCTGCTAGAAAATGGTATATTTATTGTTAAAACAAATAAAATATTGAAATAAAATATATAAGCAAGAAAGAGTTCTTCAACTTATTTTATTCAAAAATGTTTAATTTGCAAAAAAAAACTTGCATAAAAAACCAAATTTATTGGAAACTGGTGTCATATTGATAAGTAATCATGTTCCACCAATAACATCTCAAGAGCATAACAAATCAAGTTTTAGGCCATTTAGCATAGGGTCAGATAAGTCATGTAGGAATCTGAGACAACTTCCTTTTTGACAAGTGATATATAATGCTTCTGGGGTTAGACTACATGTTGAAAGATAGACAGATATATGTTTGCCATCTTTTCTCCTTCAAAAATCAGTCATGCTTTACATCATAATGTATTATTTTATAGTTTTATGTATTGTTTTGTATGTTTGTATTCAATATTACTTTTAGTCAATAGTATTTGTATGCTTCATACTTTGTTTATGAAATATTGAGAATATATATTTTGTTTTGCCTTCGAATCGATTTGATTGCACATGCTATGAAGTTTTAGTTCTGGTATTTTGAATTGCTATAATATATATGCCGAAATAAGCTTAGTAGAAAAATGGTATGAAAATTAATCTATAGCGTTTTAGAAGGGCTATAAAAAATAGACAAGCACGACTTTTACTTACTATAGCTTAAAAAAAGCAATAAATATAATCTGTAGCATTTATAAAATGGTATGAAAAACAAGCATTATTGCGGTTTTCACATCCTGCAGGGTTTTAAAAACGCTATGGAAACGTTCTATAGTAACCAGAGAAACACTATAGAAGGTTAATTATGTCAATATTAAAGTTATAAACACTCAACGATGATAGCAAAAGGCCATAATTAGTTGCTTTTATAGCGCTTTTTAGAAATATTTGGTATACCAAACATATTATAACATATCATTTTACAGTGTTTATAAAAAACCATAATAGCCTTTTATAGCGATTTTTAAAATGCTATAAAATGGTCATATTGTTTTAGTGTGTAAAATTCTAAAAATTAGTTTTTCAATCAAAAATTGGTTATTTTAAAGAATAACGTCCAAAAGCGAATCAGAAAATTTTACCACATGTAAATTCATTGTATTATCTAGATCTAAATTATACAAAGATTACCATCAAATAATCAAATAAGATAAAGGGTCTAAATATATCAATCACGATGAAGATAAGGGGATCAAAATTAAATCAACATGATGAATATATTATTAATTGAGGTGGACAAAACGGGTCTAAATTATATTGCAATATTAACATACAAATAAATGAGAGAGGATATAGAATCCATACAATGTGAGGAATATATGATTGAATCAAATCAAAATGGTGCCTTGGATGTCGCCAAAGATTCAGTTGAATCAACATTTTTGGATTTTTCTAGAATCAAGAGACAAGAACCACCTTCTAATTTGATTTTAATTTGACTTTGATTTTTGGAATTATTTAGGCCCTATAGACCATGGATTTTCGACTAGAAAAGATGGAGGAATAGAGAAAAAGAAGGATGAATGAAATATTTAAAAAAGATAATAAAGACAATTGAGGGCTAGGAATTTTTTTGTCTTCCTTTGATTGCTCCTTTGCCTTTTTAATTCAAAATCAAACACTTCCTCTTCCTTCCCTTGGCTGGCAATAGAACAAGGCAATACGGGCGTGAAAAATATCCAAATCCATTTAGTATTTATTTTATTTGAATCCAATTTAAATATTCTATAAATATCGTATATCGATATAGATATACATAAATTTTATATATACGCATTTCTTTAACAGGAAAATAGGCGCTGTGAAGAAGTTGTAGGAAAATTCAGTCTTGGAGACAACAAGTTTGATTTTTAGTCTGAATGACATTTTTGTTGTGAATAAAAAATAACAGTTGCAACTATCATTCTGTGGTTTACACTAAAAAGTGTTTTTCAGCCTAAAAAGTAAACTTCTTGTTCCTAAAACTAAAAATTTCTACTACTTTTTCCTTGAGCCTAAAAACCTCTTTCATTAAATACTATAATATTCAAGCATGAAATAAAATTTCAATATAATTAATTTGTTAATTTACAACGACTGTAAATTGACTAAATCTTATGGTTTATTGGAGTATTCATCATTACAGTTGTGTAACTCAACGGCGTAAATTCACACAATGATTAACATCGAAAATTTCAAATGCTAACGTTCACACGCCACATTAGCTAGTACTAAAAGAAAGGGCGTAACATTAAAAACAGTTGGCAGCCGTCGGAAAAAACCGTCAAAAATAAAGCCGTCACCAAACAGTGCTTCCTACAGACTGCCAACGGCAACTTCCGTCGGGCTTCTAACGACCGTCGTGTACACGTGGCAATTCATAGTTTAATT
Source organism: Allium cepa (assembly GCA_030765085.1). NCBI lineage: Eukaryota > Viridiplantae > Streptophyta > Magnoliopsida > Asparagales > Amaryllidaceae > Allium > Allium cepa. The sequence goes on along the minus strand of CM060937.1, from coordinate 755,637,797 downwards.
TTGCATATGTTGAAAGTCGTCAAAAACCGTTGCTCTCTAGTCATCCGAAGCCATCGGAAGCTGTCGTTTATTTATGTCAATAAGCCGTCGATAGGCGTTGGATATTATAGACCAATACGTCATCAGTAGCCGTAAGAAATATAGGCTGTTTTTTTATTACGCCTGCCATTCGTCTCCTATAAACATATATATATATATATATATATATATATATATATATATATATATATAAGCCTAAATCGCATATAAAACATCAATACCAAAAAAACAAATCACTATTTACAATAATTAAAATTCAAACAATCCACCATACAATAAAACATTCTTCCAACATACACATAATCAACATCCAACATCTCAAAACGTATCAATCATGTCAAAACAAACCAACACGTCATTCAACATCTCCTCAAAATATATCAAACATAGAAAAATACATCATTCTCACCATCTTCAAGGGCATATACGTACAATATCCAAACTTAAACTAAAAAACATACCTATCAAGCCTCATCATTGCCTCCGGAACCACCCGACGAAGGGAACGACCCATACTGCTGCATATAAGCTCCTACAGTCGACGACTTACCTATCAAGCCTCGCCATCTCCAAGTGCATACATGTACAATATCCAAAGATAAACTAAAAAAACATACCTATCAAGCCTCATCATCACCTTCGAAACCAATTTGCAGAGTGGTATAGGAATTTCTTCCTCAAGTTTACGTAGACGATCAACTTTTAACGTAGTATCACAAAGCTCCTTATAAAAAAAAATAAGTTCTATTACAATCATCCAAACTTTTGTGAGCAACAGTTCTTTGAAAGCGACGAGTAACAAATGTTCCATCATTACATGACAATTATGACTTTCCATCCCACTCAGTTTACCGTTCTTATAGTCGTCACATCTACACAGATTAGAGGTAATCCCATCAGGAAATCTTAATCCTTCCACCAACATTAACAAAACTTTAACTTGGTTACTGTCTAGCTCATATCATGCTTTGGGTTTTTTCTTGTCATTTGGCCTCATATGAAGCTCGGGACGATTGCATAGTGCCTCTATATCACGTCTTAATTTCAAATCGTCTTTAGTCTTTCCTTTAACATTCAAAATCATGTTAAATATATTACCGAACACATTTTTCTCATTGTGCATCACGTCGATATTATGACAAATTAGGAGATTTTTCCAATACTCTCCCGAAATATACATTGTTTGCACCAATTAAGAATCGTCGATTTACCTTTAATTTCAATTTGTTCATCAGTTTCATATATCTTTGGATAATCCTTTACAAGGTCATAAATATCTTCGCTTGACCAAATCGTTGGTGGTTGCAAGGTCTCACGTCTATTACTTATAAAGTTTTTTATCTTTTCTATTAAGTTGTATTTTGATTTCTTCGCAATATATTCTGCAGTTACTGATAGTCGAGTACCGCTTGTATAACCATCCCAAAGGGGTTTCTTAGCAGCATCCAACAAATCATAAAAAAGAATTTCTCCAATGCTTGGTTCTTCTTCGACATTAACATCGTTACCATCAACTTCAACGGTAGAGAGCATTGAACGTGCTGCATCTTCAAGCATATCTCCATGACGATCTCACACCAAATAATTCGGCACGAAACCATATTTCCGCAAATGAACTATTACCATATCCGGTATCAAATGCTTCAATAATTTGCACCTACTACATAAACAACAAATTTCTTCGTTGTTTCCATTAATATTTAAAGCGAATTCAATAAAGATGTGTACACCATTTTGAAAATGTTCACTTATTAAGCCTCTAATTTCTCATCTTTGTTGGTACATCCAGCTCCGATCGATAAAATAATTGACTATTTTTCCTACTTTAAAAAATATAAACGTTTTAATCATTTACTTGTTGCATATTATTTTTCAATTAAATCATTTACTTGTTGCATATTATTTTTCAATTAAATCATACATTTCAATTTTCGTAAATATATAATATTATTCTATTTAATTTTATTTTCAAACGTATTTACACAAATTATTATATGAAAATAATCTACAATTTTTAAGTTATTGTTTTACGCTTTGATGGTTGGTCAACCAACTTTCCATTGCAAACACAGTAATAATTATATTTCGCAAATCATTTCATTTTAAATGATTCAACAAAATTTCTGCAACATTTCCACTTTGTTCCAAGTATCGTACACATATGCATGTACATAGGGAACAAAAAGAAAGCGTTGTCTTAATTTTGTGAACCGTTTAAAATGAAATGATTTGCAAAATATAATTACTCTATTGTGTTTGTAACTTGTCCAATACAGGGAAAAATCTGACAAATATTATATCGCATGAATATAAATGTCCATTCTATAATAAAAACGAACATCCATATAACGATCATATAGATACTTGTCAGAAGGGGCCAAAAACACTCTAAGTGATTTATAAAAAGTAAATCATATTATACAACAATTTTTTACAATAATTTATCTACACTCTAAGAAAGGCATTTACTAAATCGTCGTTTTCATCCTCTTAAAAAGGCATACACTAAATCCTGAGAACCAACTCTAATTAATCCAAACTAGCCCTAATGCGTGTATGCACTAACTAATTAACGCATATACACCAATTAACGCACATATACACTAAACAAATTTTTCTCTCAACATTTCAATGATTAACAATTATAATAATAACCTAATTAGCGTTCAATAGGGTATACCAAACAATCAATGAGGTATTATACAACTATAATGACAAATTAACCATAATTTAACAAATTAAAATTAATTAGGGTTAAGAGTAAATCCTAATTGGAGATTGAAGAAGGACCTAGGCTTGTCGAGCGAGGAGAAGGATGAAGTTGGGGATGCTCGGGAAGACGTGACAGCTGGCTAATGTTCCGGAGGAGGTAAGTTTTTTGCTGATTTGGGGGATTTAGGAATAATGCAGCAGCTCTCGGCATGGAGCCTGTATACACGATTATTTCCGACGACAAGCGACGGCCACCGACGGCAATTTTACGGCGGTTTTCGTCGGCTTGCGACGGCTGTTATATTTTAGTTACGAAAATGCCACGGAGATCGACAGTCGTCGCTGGCCGCAGGAAACAACAGTCGGTGGACGTTGGAAGGCTCCATCGCTATTTTCTATTATTCTAGTAGTGAACACGACTCTTCATCAACAAAAAATAAATACAACAACAACAATTAAGTCATTATTTTCAAACAAATTGGGTCGGCTAGAGATGAAATCCAAAACTAAATGACAAAGTCAATTCAAAAACCATAATAATAATAATAAATATAGCAAAATAATTAAAATAATAATAATAATAATAACAGATAAATAAATAAAAGTAAATTTAAGATAAAAATATAATATAAAAAATAAAAATGTATAAAGAAATTTAAAAAACCAAAATAATAATAATGGTACTAATAACAATAGGGATCGAAGATCGAACGCTATGTTTTAGGTCCCTATTCACTAGCTTTTTAATCTAAAACTTATAACTACTTCTAAATCAACCAAAAAAACAACTACTAATTCATTATTCCTAAACAAGTTGGGGTCGGATGAAGATGAAACCCAAAAATAAACAACAAAATCAATTTTAAAACCATGGTAATAATAATAAAATAAAATAATAATAAAATAAATAAAGTAAAAATAAAGATAATATATATATATATAAATTTAAAAAAATCCAAGCTAATGGTTTTGGTACGTGCGTCGCAAACTTCCACGCAATCCTTTCCGTCACCAGCTCTTCGGATATATTCCAATGCGGCTTCTAATTCCAGTGCGCACAAGTGCCTCGGGAGGCTCCGTTGGGGATGTCCAAACTATCTTAACCGGTGTTGGACTAGCTTCTCTTCAATTGGTGCTACTCCAAGTTTGTCACGTATATAATCATTCCTTATTCGGTTGCGTCATGTATGACCACAGTTCTATCGCAGCATACGCGTCTCTGCTACACCTATCTTCTTGACGTGTTGTCTTTTAGTAGACTAACATTCTGCACAATACAACATCGCGTGCCTGATTGTTTTTTGTAGAACTTCCTTCAAGCTTTTGTGGGACTTTCCTATCACAGAGAATGTCAGAAGCTAGTCGCCATTTCTTGGGCGCTACTTGTTCGGCCAGAGTGACATCTCCATCCTCTGACCTAAACTCTGGCCTGACACCACTTAACTGCACTTCTACTTTAATTTTGCCAAGCCTAAAACCCTTAATTCTAAAGTCTGCCTCCACAACTCCAATTTTTATCAACTCCTATCTTATTTTCGTCAATTAGCACAACATCATCATCAAAGAGTATACACCAAAGAATCTCATAGGGCAAAAATGTTGGGGTTCAAAGATGACCTTAGATGTAATCCTATGTCAATAGGAAAATCACTGACTTCACTATCGCATGCTTTGACACTAGTTACAACACCATCGTACATATCATTGATACTTGATAAGGGCAATGTACTTTTTTCGGAATTCTCTTCTTTCTCAAAGCCCACCACATAACATTTCTCGGTACTTTTTCATAAGTTTTCTCCAAATCGATAAATATACCATGTGTAGGTCCTTCTTTTGCTTCCTAAATCTTTCAATATGTTGTCTTATCTATAAAATTGTCCCTATGGTCGACCTTTCAAGCATGAAACCTAACTGATTTTTTGAAACGCTTGTCAACCTTCTTAATTGATGTTCAATGACTCTCTACCAAAACTTCATTGTTTGACTCATAAGCTAAATTCTTCTGTAATTTGTGCAACTTCGAATATCTCTTTTATTCTTGAAAATCGGAACTAATATGCTTATCCTCCATTCATCAGGCATCTTGTTTTATTTGAAAATATTATTGAACAACTTAATTACACAAAACATTCCTGCATTTTCAAGGCATCTCCACACCTCAATAGGGATGTCATCAAGCCCAGCGCTTAATCTGTTTTCATCTGTTTTAGCATCTCCTTTACCTCGGACTTTTGAATTCTCCGAACGAAATATTTACTGGTGTCATCAAAAGAGTCTTTTATTTCCTTTTGCAATAATCTTTTATAGTTGACACAAATAGGAATCGTAATAAAAAAGCACAAGACTACCTGCATGAATTGTAATAAACCAAATAGGAACACATGATCACTAAAATACCTGTATATAAAATTCATTACTAGAATATAACTTAAAGAATCAATAGAAAAATTTATGCACCTTTTTCATCTTCAAACTGAAACAAGAAATGGAATGTATTCTTTTAGTTTAAATAGACGTTTGAAAAGCAGAAAAGACAAAGAAGAAGAAATGAGAACCTGCGGAGCTTACGTAGTCGGTAATTAATTAGCAGCTTGCAAAAAATGCTTGCATGAAAAACATTTTAGATTTGTCTTGTTTCTGCTTCTAGAATTTATACACATGAAATGCATTTCAGGTGGTGTTGTCAAGTTGTCCTTTTGTTGTTTCCATCAACATTATTGTATCAGACTTTTTTTAGTTTGAAACTTGGAGTCTAAGATTTATGTACTTTGGATTCATTTAATTTGAACGTCCCATGTCTGGACTAATCAAATTTTATTATAAGATATACACTAAATTTTATTAAAAATTGCAGAACAATATAGAGAACAACTAAGTTGCAGGATCATGTCACTTCCACTACAACAAAACATCCATTTTACAACGGGCAGTGCCCGTTGTAATATGGATTTCTACATGATATTGCAACGGTTTTTTACGGTTGCAAAATAAATGCAAATTTTAAAAATTTTTACAGCAGCATCCATATAGTACATCCATACCAATAATGAATAATTTAACGAGTAATAAATATTATCATAAAACAACCAAAATCACATACGAAAAGACTAAAAGCTAGAGTCATAAAATTCAAACACATTCCAAAAAGTTAGATAAGTTTACATTAACATAGTTCTAATATATACATGACAACTAGTTTCATAACAAAATGGTACAACTATTTTCATTGCATTTTCAATGCACCCTAAAACCATTTTGAAGGCATTTTCTTCCAAAACCTGCATTTCCTTGTTGCATCTTCTCGACAAACTCATTGTAATCGATCTTCCCATCTTGAAAAATAAGGACCGAAAAGTTAAATTGCAGACTGATTATGAAAACGAATTGAAAGCAATTTTGACAACATAATGACTTACGCTGTCTTTATCAACTTCTCGTATCATATCTTCTATTCTCACATCCTCTCCATCAAATTCATCGCATGCTTATTGAAGTTCGTCTGCAGTAATATAGCCACTACCATCTCTATCAAAATATGAAAATGCTGCAAATAAATGATCTTCTCTTTCTACTTTGTTCAAATGCAGAGTGGCTGCTATGAACTCTCCATAGTCTATAGTACCACTGTTATCAACATCAGCCTGCACGTACAACATATACATAACTACATAAGCATGTGTTCTAAACCAATGTTTTCCTAAGTTTATTTATGTTGGGAAAATCTGCGTTTATCGAATAAACAATGATAAGGAGTTGACATGGATCATGGTATTTGTATTATATTGGTAATAAAAATAAGAAATGCAACGACTTACAGCTTTTTTTAAATGTAATAAAATCAAAATGGATGACGTAAATAACGAAATGGTACAACTACATAATATAGCTATCGTAGTCATAGTAAAGCAGCAGTCACGAAACATATTTTACATGTATTTTGAAAAAATTGGTACGATCTGTAATTAAACGAGAACACATTTCCATGAATGCAACAATATAAAAGGTTATTGCTTTGTTTTAGTTTGTTTGAACTATGAATGTATTTACATGTATTTGATATGCAAGTATGAGCGTAGAACATGCTTAAATTTGTCCATAGGACTATTATTATATTCTGATTGTTTTAGTGTTGTTTGAGTTATGTTCTATGCTTGAACAAATTATCTTTACAAGTCCTCACTTGTTAAAACAGTGGATGTTATACTGTAGTTTGACATAGTGCGTTGCCTCAGTTCATGTGAAGTGAACATGGCTTCTTCCAGGAGTTTATCATGACATTCTTATAAAAGGTAGGAGAACATGCAATTTCAAGGCAGCCTTTATCACTCATTGTTCTTCTTTACTCCGTTTTTTTATATCACTATTAATTTGTTTTTGTTTTTGTTTTTCGACTTTTTTCACTTAAAATATGCAGGGCTTGGGAACCCTGACAATTATTCATAATGGAAAAGTTTCTGCAACTACATGTTGTTATTAGTCAAGATATTGATAAAGTCAAGTGCACTACAATATCAACTTTCAATCTATGCAGTATTTGATATATGCATGGAGTGTGTATATTATGTTCATAAGTTTTCAAGTGCTCTGTTAACTTGGAAACAAAGCAATTTATGTAGTCATGTGATCAGTTAATAAGCCCGTGTATTAGTACAAAAAGAACGATAAATTTTGAGGTAATCAAGTTCATAGCCCAATCGGATTGAAAGGGTATTGTCCATGACCTTGAGAAAGTGATTCAACTTTTCAACTTCTTTTTCAATTTAATTAAGACAAACTGCCATATATTTAGTACTAAATTTTTGATATTTAATGTAAACACACATGCATATGATATGGCTTAGAGTGATTAGTTCTCACTGGGTTGGCCACCTAATCACTAATTTGTAACATTCAAGGTGAAACCTAGCAAATCTAAAGGAAAAAATGCTGAATCCCATCATTTGTCCAACTAAATATAAAAGTGATGGAGTATTTTACTGGTAGATATAACTACTGATTCATTATATTTTTCCCGTTAAATATGCATCCATTGGTATAATATTTATCATTCGATTGACACTAAAGAACTGGTTTTCATTTTATTGCAAATGGTTCTGTCGCTACATTAGCAGAGATGTAAATCAAGATGGGAGAATAAAATGCAACTATAATAGCTCAAAGCAAAATAATAAAGGACAGGGGATATATAATCAAAACATGAATTCATTTTTGACAAAAGAATGTGTGCCCAATGTGTGACTTCAACATACTAATATACATGCAGCAGTGACATGCACAGCTATACAAGTTCAATGACTAGACGCACAATGAAACTGCACTAGACTAGAGCGCGTACAAATGCAACAAGTAGATGAGCATGGTTGCAAACATACATCATGAAACCAGAGTGGACAGCAACCATCAAATGAACAAGACCACATGAACAAATATGATCTGGGTTGAATCAGTAAACAACATGCACATGTAAAGATATCAAGTGCAACCAGATCATCTCAACCATTCAAGCAAACGAAGTACCAGAAAATCAAAAGCCAGAAATTTACATAGCAGTATCAAGTGACCGAAGTCATCAGAAATGCACATGGCAGTAGACAGTACACTACAGGTAACAGTTTCAAAATAACCAAGTCATTTTCATTTCGATGTTAAAGTCGTAGAGAAAAATTCAACGGCCAAAGTCGAGCACAAAGAACGAAATCAACATCATCAAGTCAAAGCTGAAGTCAACGAGAACGAGATCGAACAGTTTAAAGTCAGAGCCGTAATGGCCAAGAAGTTCGAACAGTTCAAAACCAAAGCCGTGAGAATAAAGCGACGAAATTATACGAAACTGAAGAAGTCAGAGATTAATCTCAAGCATCCATACAAAATCGAATGGCCAAAGCATAACAATTGACAAATTCAAATAATTCAGTACGAAAGAGAAAATAGGAAATCAAATCCTATATAAACGATTAACATCATCGGCTACAAAGTCATTCGAGTTCAAGCAACAAAGAACAAATCTTTCAACTCGAATCAGAGCGTAGGCAAATCGAGAAGTAAAAGCACATACCAGTACTCGACTAAATTGAAGAAGTTGCCAGCAATCTAATTGATCGAAGAAAGGAAATCGAAGCAACAACAACAAATTGAAGCGGCGACTCAATTCCCAAAAAACCCTAGTTTTTGCAAAGAGGACGAACGCCATTTTTCACAAGCAAAGATACGGCCGAAGGAATAAAAGAAAAGGGGACAATGTTTTATTATTTCATAATAGTTGAGTGGCTATAATTTTATTACAACCGGCATGCATTACAATGGACATTTTATGACCGTTGTAAAGTTGGCATCTATTACAACGGGCCTGAATGGACCGTTGTAATAGCCTTCTATTACAACGGGCAACCAATGCCTGTTGTAAAAAGGGCGTTGTATATGGTATCTTTTACAATGGGCGCTAATGGACCGTTGTGATAGCCTTTTATTACAACGGGCAACCAATGCCCGTTGTAATAGGGTATTTTTGTTGTAGTGTTCACTACAAAGGCAATTTCAAGAGTTTCGAAAGATGTTTTATCGTGAGTTCAATGATGAATCGGTTTTGAGAGATATTCCGGGTCAGCATCAAGATGGTTGATGCATTTTATTTTTCTGCACTATATATATAATATTGAGATGAACATGCATGAAGTAGAATTAGTATCAAGATATTGTTTGTGTACTACTTGACTACTATAATGTTACGTGATATAGAAAGATTCAATTGACGTTAGTATACATTTTGGGTTTAAATGTGAAATCATTATATTTGAATCTGATATATGCTGCAATAATTGCGTTGTTGCATTATTGGAATATATATTATTATTTTGATTTGTGGAATGAAAAAAAAGCAAAAATATTGTGAAAAATTGCACAAATGTTGTTGTTAAGTCATGGGAAATCATACATTTGTAATTTACTAAATGTCGTAACTAAGCTATAGTAAATTGGTCAATATTATTAAGTCGTCGAGGTGCTGCAAATTGTCGCATTCGATTTGACGTTATTGTGTCGTAGCAAAACCGCAAGTACAGTAGGTTATTGCTATGTCGCCGGAAATATAATGTCGTTGGAAAGTCGTCGGATGTCCCACTACCTATGTCGTCGCGATCGTAGCATTTTTTTGTAGTGACTATCTAACATTTGAAGAGAATTGCATATTCTAGTCTCAATAAATGTGACGATATTCTATCCCAACATATTTTGACTAGGAATATTTAGAACAATATGTTATTTTAATGTGATAAATTTTTCGTTATTACAACACATTGTAAATATCATCGAATCTGTAATTTAAATTGCAAAGGAAAAGCCAATCTGAATGTGTATGGCGACTAGTCTCGTCTCTTATTTGTATTGTGTTCTTGCTTTGATGTTTTGTTATGCCTTTTTAAACACTTTGTTGCCATGGTCGCTTCACTTGTAGCATATGATTTTATAAAAGTTAGGTTATACTGTGTTACATGCTTGATAAGCAAAAGTTGTGCCCGGTGGAGTCTTTAGATGGGAGATAAATAAGGACTTTGGATATGTTATTGGCAAAAATATTTACAAGAGCGTTAGATCATCAAAACATGTCTTATTTGGGTGGTTTTTTTAGCCATGCACATTGCAAAAAATATTTGTGTTGCACATTAATTTTTTATGTTACGTTACAATTACCAAGCATGTAATTTTGTGAATTGAGCTTATCAGCTCGTTCTTGTATCACAATGTTGGATTTTCTAGATAAGGTGATCAGAAAAAGTAGGCTTAGCTTATAGGGATAGTTTGGCTCACATCTCTGTTAAGTTTTAAAATAGAAAAAACATCCTCCCCCAAACTAAATTTACATTTCCAATCCCTGTTTTCAAATCCGTGTGCGCAAAAAGACCCAAATATCCTTTACGTTTTTAATATTTCTAACGTGTATAACTTTCTGTAGAAACATCGGATCAACATACCGTTTTCACCAAAAAAACAAAAAATTTATGATCTTTAAAATGAGATCCATTGTCGATACCGAAAAATCATATTTGTATTAAGGCTGCAATTATTCCATATATTAGCAGAGAATTCGGCAACTTTTGAACATCATCGATTTTTCTTCAAATGTCAGCAATTATTCCACATAATTGCAAACTTTTATGCAATTATATGGAATAATTGCAGACTTTTATGCAATTATTTCATATAAGTTCATACTTTTATGTCATTATGTCGAATAATTGCAGAAAACTCTACAGTTATTCCAAGTAATCACAGAATTGTCTGCAATCATACCGTATAATTGCAGACATTTCTACAATCATACTGTATAATTGTAGAATTTATGCAATTATTGCATATAATTGCAGATATTTCTGCAATTATTGCATATTATTGCAGACATTTCCACAATTATTGCATACAATTATTGGATGTCTGCAACTATACTATATAATTGCAGACATTTCTGCAATTATTGCATATAATTGCAGACATTTCTGCAATTATTGCATATCATTGTTGAATATCTACAACTATACCATATAGTTGCAGACAGAATTGTCTGCAATCATACCATATGCTGTTTTTACATATGCACAATGCCACTCATTAGAAACATAGTAAAATTCATGTTTTATTGGTGAAAACGTTTTGTTAATCCACCGTTTCTACAAAAAGTTATTGCGTTTTAAAGATTGATAATTAAATGAGGTGCAAAATTTAATTATGCACGTGAGAATAACATGTAAGTATGGTGTGACCGCCCGCAAATCCGTACCTCTTGAATCAACACTATTCTACCTCTATTAACTCAAGTAGCACAGAATTACGAACCATTAGGGTTAAAGAAGAAGAGATAGAAGAAGAAGAAACTAAACAATATCAGAATCTCACAGTCGCAGCGGAATAAAATATAATAGTAAATATAAAACTTTACACAAAAAGAAAACTATCACTGTTTTATACATCATATCATCAGAGTATCTCATACATCAACAATCACAAAACAGACCTACCATACAAACACAGCAGCGGAGAAATATATAGGTACATATAATACGTCTCGGACTCCAGCTCCTTTCCTGCTCCATAACATCCTGACCTGAACATACAATACTCGGTCTGACCCGAGCATCATAATGAAATAACACCCGAGTCAGTCTGGAATACCAGCTGATAATAATGCATCCAAATTATTTATTAAAGTTTCAAAAATCCTTTGAAAACAAAAGCATCTCGTAAGACCACGTCACAAATAAACATGTCGGGTTTTTACCTTACGATAGCTAAAACACTTTTTATAGAAATCCTCTGATACTATAATAGTGTCTATTTACAAGTACTTATAAAATAGCCGAAATTGTTACATGATTAAATTCCAGCTACTAGCCACAAAGTGGGTAATACAAACAAAACTCGTACAAGGCTCGTAGGGAAAATGGATTTCCAACAATGACTAGGTACTGGGGTACCACCTGTCACACTACGTGGTCTAGATCACAGTACCGAGGACTACTCCCTTCATCCCCTGCAACACAAGGCCGGAACCATTCCTTACTGAACAGTCCCGAACAAGATAAACCCCGTGGTTGGCGCAACCAACCACCCACTAAGCCGAAAATATATAAGGGACATCTAGACAGGGGAAATATCTTGTCCTGCTTGGGCACGACCCACCTAACCTTGCTGCATATCCCCTGATTTTCAGTCATTTCTGGTTGATGAGGCTTGAGGCTAAGCGTTACCTTTAGAACGTTTTCACTTAGAATGCTCATCGTCCGCCTGACGATGTTTCGCAAGCATTCGTCCATACAAGTCCGTCCCGGGTTCGAACGGAACCGAAGGCACTACTCCTACTACATCCATTTTGGAAATATCCTCAGGATTAGTAGCGACTAGCCCTTGCACTTCACTGCTCCATCTTCGACTCCGAAAACGTTTTTCGCCCGAAAACGTACAAACCGGATCGAAGTGGTTTTCGAGAAATAAATCTCGATCCCGGTCTCTTCGAAACGATCAACGCATTTGTCCGATATCGATAGTCGGTGATTTAACTATCAATTTATATCCATAAACATCCATATGCATCCATCACCCAATAAATAATTCCCAAATTATTTATTTACCTCAAATATCTTTAAAAGATATTATTTTCAAATTTTCAAAACCCATTTGAAAACAATTTCCAAAGCTCTTTCCTTTACAAGGTAAATCCTTTACCATATATTCCCATTGGAAATAACCAAGTTTTAAAACAATTTAAATTTAAAACAGTTAAAAATACTTAATTCTGAAATATACTTTAAAATATGTAACTTTACTTCTAATTACTTACTCAAAGTATAATTTCGAAATATTTAAAGAAAAACTACTTTATAGGATATAACTTGATTTAAATAAGGTTTTAGTTAAACTAAATTTTAAAAGTTGAGTTGTAAAAGAATTTATACTTATTTCAATATACTTAAGTCAAAACTAGCTATTTAAATAAATCTATTTGTAAAAGAATAATTACTTTACTATTTCTAGTTTATAAATAGTTGCTTTTACAAATAATAATTTCCAAACACTCTTTTAAACCAGTTTAAAATTTCAAAACTTTCTCTTTATAAAATTAGTTTAAATTCGAACTTGGTTTTTCCCACGGAATCTCATTTCCACATAAACTTCACAGAAATCCTTCTCACGATTTCTGTCAATTTATTTCAATTTAGTTTTATTATTTTATAATATAAATTTACTTCCACATTTGTCAATTGATAACATTTCTCTTTGTTTAACATTCCAGATTTTTTTTTTTTTTACAAATTTTCAATTTCCATTCTAAATATATTTCAGGTTTTAATTCTTTTAAATTCATTATTTAACAATATCTTTTATTTCTTTAAAATTCAATTTATCCATTTATAATTAAATTATGGGTTTATAATTTAACCAGCAATATTCCAATACAAATTTTATTTCAGTTTTTTTTCCATCCAACAGATTCTAAATTTTTTATTCCTTTAAATTCCTTATTTATTTCTCAATTCCTTTTTAATTAAAACTCCGAATTTCTTTATAATTAACATTCTGAGTTTTATAGTTTATACCACAATATCACAATGCAATTAAAATCCAACTTATCAATCACAATATATAAACAGGCATTATAATCAATTATAAAGAAATAAACACTATATTGTGAGGAATCCAGTTGGATCCCTCCAACCTGTTTTTCCTACATCCACAAATATTAGCACAACTATATATATATCGATTCAATTTGATAATAATTAACACATTCAGCTAAACATCCAAACAAACAGTCAATATTAGCTGACTAACTTTACTAGTATTCAGATATGAGTGAGAATAACTCACCTTGAGTTTTGACGAGCGTTCGAAATTTAAATTAAACCGAACGATGTCCGATTTAACTTAAATTTCTACTTGCCCGGAATGAATCCGGATCTGCGCCATCACGTAGAACGCGCTTCTGCGATTCCAACGTTTCCAGTTTCATTAAATTCTGATACAGTATGTATGAGATATTAATTTTCAAAGTTCATTTTCCAATTTAAAAACAATATCGTTTAATTAAAATTTTATTATACCCAAACCACTTCTGGCCGCAAGATCTAGAACCCACATCAGAGCCACACGTTCTTTCTTCTCCTTCTTACATACGCGACATCTCCAGGTTCAAACAACCCAAAGTCGCATTTTATGGTTTCAAACCGCATCACCTTGGATCACCGCTACCTCGATCAAGCGCCTCCAGCGTGAAGCCCTCCATCGCCTCGACCCCCATCCCAAACCTCAAGAAGCTCGGTCGCCTTAAACATCCAGGAATCGAGTACACACGCGCACGAACGGAGCCAAGTAACTCCTCCAAACGAAGACTATAGACAAGATCCACCGTTGGATTTCAAGAGTTCATCAAGCCCTACGTTTTCCCAGTAGAAAGTTTTCAAAATCCATGCGTGGATTGATTGGAAATTGAGAAAGAAGTGGGAGCGTTTTCGGCCATGAATAAAAATAGATGCGGCGGCCTGAACGAAATAGATTAGGGTTTGATAAGATTATATATTTATATATAGTTTAATATTATTTAATTAATAAAATTCTCGATAAAACAGATTATGCAAACGAACTCCAATTCTCACGTTCCGATAGGCGATTCTAAGGTTTTTCCGCGTTCCGGACACAATGGAACAGGTTTCGTATGCTAATTCGGTCGTATGCGCGAGTTACAGAATTAAACGATCAATTTAAAATTAAATCGATCAAAACGATTTCGATGCGTTTCGAGCTGCCACGGGCAAACGACAACTCCGATTGCTACGAAAATTGAAATCCGGTAATAACTAACTATTACGGATCCAATGAAATTGGTTTCGTCGAATTTCGAGACTGTGCCCCGGAAGGCTATTTTAACTCGTCTATTAAATTAAGCGATTTTCGAAATTATCGAAATCACTCAAAATTTCCACTTTTAAATTTTTATTAACTTAACAATAATTCATATTGAATTTATAATCGCATTAGAAATCATTCTGGCACATTCTGGACTTAAATCGAATTAATTGCAATATTTAATAATATTAAATTCATTTTAAATTAATATAAAATTCCAAATATTAATTTATCAACTTTAAAATCCTTCTAAAATTCCAACCACGCTATTTAATGACCAAGTAGTCTTAAAATAAATTTTAAACTCATTTCCATATCTATTTACACTCCAAACTACCCATTTAACCCAATCCTAATATTAAATTGTTATTATTCCAATTTCAATTTAATTGCCATACATGAAATTCAAACAAAGTTTATTAATTTAACCAAATTCTTTTATTTAAAATTTCAAATAAAAATCCATATTCAACATTTAAAATGAATTAATATTCAAATCTGGCGACCCAAAATTCCGGGTCGTTACATTCCTCCCCCCTTATAAAAAATTTCGTCTCCGAAATTTGCTAAAGTAGAAAATACTCTCAAACTAAATTACTTACCTAATTTGCTTAGTTAAAAGCTTATATACTTTTCCCAAAATCCTTTAGCTCAATTCCCAAACCCATATGCTTCATTTACTTTAAAGCTTTAATTCTAACTTATAACTTCTAAGTTAATTACAAATTTTCAAAATTCCCAAAAAATTTCTAACACCCAAAATTTCCGGAAAATTTTGACAGAGTCTCCCCTGTACGGAGGAGCTTTCGCGATATCGCGATACAAAGAAATATATATACATCGGCCCACACGGTCAGAAACCAAAATATTTCACAATATATATATACATACATATATATATATATATATATATATATATATATCATTTCCCAATTATATTTGCGTAGGCGTACCTTTTTAGCAAAATTTTAATAGCAAGCAGCTAATACTATCGCATATACGCGCTCCAACTTTCTCGAACGCCTCCTGCACCTGTACTTACTCAAACAAACTCATTAGCTTTCAATAATATGAACATTTCATTAGCATTACCAATATAAATGTAAGCCAACACAACCATTTCATAAATCTTAACCAATAAACCAGTTTGATTTGCTTCCTTTAAATCAACTCATTTCCAAATAACAAAACAACCAATTCTCATGAAATTTTCATATCATTCATACAAATATCCATCACTTAAGCCTATAATAGTTTTAAAATTAATTTCCACTTAGATTCATATTATTTTATCAAATTCTGCGTGGTTCACAATCCAAGCATTCTTATTCCATTTCAATTATTAAATCAACCCTTATTCTCACCTTTCAAATTTATTAATCATCTTAAGTTTATTTTTATTATATTATTATTATTATTACTATTTTTTTATAGTTATATATATCATTCCATTCTTATTTACAACTCATATATTCTTTCTTCATCACATTAACTATCTTAAAAGTCATTTGCGTGCATTCAAATTTTATTTTCCAAACAAATTGCATTTAAAGCTATTTTATAAGCTTAAAAATAACCATCTCATCATCTTTAATTCAAACTTGCTTATTCCATCACAATAATTAATTAAAATTCTCTTCACTTGCATTACAATTTCTGCATCTAAACAAATTTATCCAAGACCACATTATTCAGCTTAATCACAATTATTTAATTAATACCATTTCACTTGTAATTCATTTAATTATCTAACAGATTACACTCAAGATTACTTAATAAAGCTCATTCACAAACATTTTTGTTTTACCTTTAAGTTGCTTAAGTTCTTTCGCAATATCTTCATTATCTTCTTATATCAATTTTTATTTTCATTTGATTCTCATCCAAATCAAATTCCAATTCATTAACAACTTTAATGCACTTTGCCTATTTATTAAATCTATTTTAGACTTATTTTATTAGCAAAGAAACCACTTTAAATTATTTCACTCACTTGAATCTATTTACATTTCCAAACCATCATTATTATATTCTAGTTCCATTATACATTCACACTTCCAATATTTGTTACCTCAATTTTGAAAATTTCATGCCACAACTGGATTTTTATTCACTTTCTAAATTTTTAATTTTGACCAAACTATTAAAATTTTATTCCTGCTAGTACAAACTCCATTTAATTTAGCTTACACAGAGTTCATTTCCAAACAATCATTTGGATTTAATTGAGTAGACACTTACTTCATTCAGCATTATTTCAACTAAATTAAATTCCCTTCCCATTGGATTCTTATCCAGATTCAATTTAAGTTTCCTTAAATTTTGTTTAGCTATATTAAATTCATTCCACTTCTTTTACCACTTATATAAGGATTGAATTCCATTCAATATTATTTATTACACAACTGGTTTTAATTTCAATTTTCATTATCAAACAATTTTCCATTTTCCCCATACATAAGTCCAAGACTTATTTGCTAACTTAAGAACACCCACATTTTTGTTCTCACTTTGCTTCATTAGACTTTGCATCTCATTAATGGCTAAGTTTTGGATTTTCCACACCATTCAACTCTTTCCATTAATGAATTTCCCATTTCATTTCTATTTAAAAGTTTAGGTTGCTTATTTAAGTCCACTTCCATTGTATAATCACAAATTCAAATTATATCTAAGAATATGAATTACCTTATGCAATTTAAGAAATTTTACATTTCACCTTTATATCCAATTCAATTCAATTTCAATTCAATTATATTTAATTCAATTTCAAATCCGCAATTTTAATTCTCCATATACAAGCTCAAAACTTAATTATTAACTTGAGTTCACTTACTTCTTTTATATCTCACTTTATCCTATCCCATTTCACATTTCATTTGAGTTTAGTTTGGGCTCACCATACCATTCAATTATTTCTCATTTGTGATTATAACTCCATTTCTCTATTTATAAGTTCACCAACTTATTTATTTTAAAGCTCATATTGCTCATTTCAATCCATCTACATCTTATAATCACTATCTCAGATTTTACATGTATATGTATTACTGAATTTCTAAGGGTACAAATTTTCTTTCATCTTAATACTTTGCATAATTTAAATTCATAATCTCAACTAAAGCATAACACTTACTAGCTTGTGGGTATAATCCATTACACAATGACCCACAATTTCAAAGCCAACTTACATTTCAATCTAACCCAAATCCATTAATTCTAAGTTCAATTTATTGAACTTGTCCAAGTTAAATTCAAATTTTCTATTTACTTCAATATACATTATTCACTTTCATTTACTCAAGTTAAATTTTAATTCCAAGATTAAAATTTTCATTTCTTCCATTCTTATAAATATCAGCTCCACTTAATAAGTTCAATAGTTAATTCATTTTAATTTTACACATCAGTTAAATAGAATTTTACCCAAAATTCTATTACTCGGTTTTATTCCAAAACCATTTTGAAATAATAATCAACACTTATCCGTTAGGTATATCAAATCAAATCCCAGATTTCCCAAAACAATTTGTTTATACCAAAAACAAATTCCCCATTTTGACATCTCAAAACAACAGTTATACCTAACAAATCCAAACAATATCATAACCAAGTACTAGGGAAGCAATCCATCACTTTAGAAACTCGAAAATGAATTCTAATGATGTGGCCAGCATCATCAGGATTATTTTCCAACGACTGAAGTGAGTTCAATGCTTCTTACTTTCCCAAATTCATTTCAAACAGTTTTCCATTCAAAAATACTTCCCAAAACAATATTCCATTATTGCCTTCAAATATATTGGAAAACATTTCAAACACATTGGAAAACATTTCAAACATTACAAAGATTTTAAATTTCCAAACCTTTATTTTCAATCTATTTAAAATCTTTGTCAAAACTTCCGGGATTTAAATTATGGTTTAATTTAAATTTAGTTATTCTCTTTTGTATAATTTATACTCACAGAATTCATTTCGTTATCACCATTTCAAATTTTAGATTCTTATATTTGATTATAGTATTAACAACCAATCATCCAAATTTATATAATTTCAGAAAATTATTTCTTTTATATCAAAATAATTTTGGGTAAAATTATTTCATTTACCCACTTTAAAAACATTACTATGTCGGTTAATCTTGTTTAAGAGTTTAGAAACCCATATCGATACGGTTGTACTTCCCGCACCGACCAGAATTCATAAACACTCAACCGATAAGTCAACACAGTATAAAAACAATTTTATATTCACTAACAAGTACGCTCTCATATCTATTAATACACTCAACTCATTATAGAGTACTATCGACTCTGATTAATGAGTAATTTCCCCACCAAAGCCTAGGTTGTCGCCAACCTAAGCTTTGATACCAAGTGTGACAGCCCGCAAATCCGTACCTCTTGAATCAACACTATTCTACCTCTATTAACTCAAGTGGCACAGAATTATGAACCATTAGGGTTAAAGAAGAAGAGATAGAAGAAGAAGAAACTAAACAATATCAGAATCTCACAGTCGCAGCGGAATAAAATATAATAGTAAATATAGAACTTTACACAAAAAGAAAACTATCACTGTTTTATACATCATATCATCAGAGTATCTCATACATCAACAATCACAAAACAGACCTACCATACAAACACAGCTGCGAAGAAATATATAAGTACATATAATACGTCTCGGACTCCAGCTCCTTTCCTGCTCCATAACATCCTGACCTGAACATACAATACTCGGTTTGACCCGAGCATTATAATGAAATAACACCCGAGTCAGTCTGGAATACCAGCTGATAATAATGCATCCAAATTGTTTATTAAAGTTTCAAAAATCCTTTGAAAACAAAAGCATCTCGTAAGACCACGCCACAAATAAACATGTCGGATTTTTACCTTACGATAGCTAAAACACTTTTTATAGAAATCCTCTGATATTATAATAGTGTCTATTTACAAATACTTATAAAATAGCCGAAATTGTTACATGATTAAATTCCAGCTACTAGCCACAAAGTGGGTAATACAAACAAAACTCGTAGAAGGCTCGTAGGGAAAATGGATTTCCAACAATGACTAGGCACTGGGGTACCACCTGTCACAGTACGTGGTCTAGATCACAGTACCGAGGACTACTCCCTTCATCCCCTGCAACATAAGGCCGGAACCATTCCTTACTGAACAGTCCCGAACAAGATAAACCCCGTGGTTGGCACGACCAACCACCCACTAAGCCAAAAATATATAAGGGACATCTAGACAGGGGAAATATCTTGTCCTGCTTGGGCATGACCCACCTAACCTTGCTGCATATCCCTTGATTTTTAGTCATTTCCGGTTGATGAGGCTTGAGGCTAAGCGTTACCTTTAGAACGTTTTCACTTAGAATGCCCATCGTCCGCCTGACGATGTTTCGCAAGCATTCGTCCATACAAGTCCGTCCCGGGTTCGAACAGAACCGAAGGCACTACTCCTACTACATCCATTTTGGAAATATCCTCAGGATTAGTAGCGACTAGCCCTTGAATTTCACTGCTCCATCTTCGACTCCGAAAACGTTTTTCACACGAAAACGTACAAACCGGATCGAAGTGGTTTTCGAGAAATAAATCTCGATCCCGGTCTCTTCGAGACGATCAACGCATTTGTCCGATATTGATAGTCGGTGATTTAACTATCAATTTATATCCATAAACATCCATATGCATCCATCACCCAATAAATAATTCCCAAATTATTTATTTACCTTAAATATCTTTAAAAGATATTATTTTCAAATTTTCAAAACCCATTTGAAAACAATTTCCAAAGCTCTTTCCTTTACAAGGTAAATCCTTTACCATATATTCCCATTGGAAATAACCAAGTTTTAAAACAATTTAATTTTAAAACAGTTAAAAATACTTAATTCTGAAATATACTTTAAAATATGTAACTTTACTTCTAATTACTTACTCAAAGTATAATTTCGAAATATTTAAAGAAAAACTACTTTATAGGATATAACTTGATTTAAATAAGGTTTTAGTTAAACTAAATTTTAAAAGTTGAGTTGTAAAAGAATTTATACTTATTTCAATATACTTAAGTCAAAACTAGCTATTTAAATAAATCTATTTGTAAAAGAATAATTACTTTACTATTTCTAATTTATAAATAGTTACTTTTACAAATAATAATTTCCAAACACTCTTTTAAACCAGTTTAAAATTTCAAAACTTTCTCTTTATAAAATCAGTTTAAATTCGAACTTGGTTTTTCCCACGGAATCTCGTTTCCACGTAAACTTCACAGAAATCCTTCTCACGATTTCTGTCAATTTATTTCAATTTAGTTTTATTATTTTATAACATAAATTTACTTCCACATTTGTCAATTGATAACATTTCTCTTTGTTTAACATTCCATATTTTTTTTTTTTACAAATTTTCAATTTCCATTCTAAATAGATTTCAGGTTTTAATTCTTTTAAATTCATTATTTAACAATATCTTTTATTTCTTTAAAATTCAATTTATCCATTTATAATTAAATTATGGGTTTATAATTTAACTAGCAATATTCCAATACAAATTTTATTTCAGTTTTTTTCCATCCAACAGATTCTAAATTTTATATTCCTTTAAATTCCTTATTTATTTCTTAATTCCTTTTTAATTAAAACTCCGAATTTCTTTATAATTAACATTCTGAGTTTTATAGTTTATACCATAATATCACAATGCAATTCAAATCCAACTTATCAATCACAATATATAAACAGGCATTATAATCAATTATAAAGAAATAAACACTATATTGTGAGGAATCCAGTTGGATCCCTCCAACCTGTTTTTCCTGCATCCACAAATATTAGCACAACTATATATATATATCGATTCAATTTGATAATAATTAACACATTCAGCTAAACATCCAAACAAATAGTCAATATTAGCTGACTAACTTTACTAGTATCCAGATGTGAGTGAGAATAACTCACCTTGAGTTTTGACGAGCGTTCGAAATTTAAATTAAACCAAACGATGTCCGATTTAACTTAAATTTCTACTTGCCCGGAATGAATCCAGATCTGTGCCATCACGTAGAACGCGCTTCTGCGATTCCAACGTTTTCAGTTTCATTAAATTCTGATACAGTATGTATGAGATATTAATTTTCAAAGTTCATTTTCCAATTTAAAAACAATATCGTTTAATTAAAATTTTATTATACCCAAACCACTTCTGGCCGCAAGATCTAGAACCCACATCAGAGCCACACGTTCTTTCTTCTCCTTCTTACATACGCGACATCTCCAGGTTCAAACAACCCAAAGTCGCGTTTTAGGGTTACAAACCGCATCACCTTGGATCGCTGCTACCTCGATCAAGCGCCTCCTGCGTGTAGCCCTCCATCGCCTCGACCCCCATCCCAAACCTCAAGAAGCTCGGTCGCCTTAAACATCCAGGAATCGAGTACACACGGGCACGAACGGAGCCAAGTAACTCCTCCAAACGAAGACTATAGACAAGATCCACCGTTGGATTTCAAGAGTTCATCAAGCCCTACGTTTTCCCAGTAGAAAGTTTTCAAAATCCATGCGTGGATTGATTGGAAATTGAGAAAGAAGTGGGAGCGTTTTTGGCCATGAATAAAAATAGATGCGGCGGCCTGAACGAAATAGATTAGGGTTTGATAAGATTATATATTTATATATAGTTTAATATTATTTAATTAATAAAATTCTCGATAAAACAGATTATGCAAACGAACTCCAATTCTCACGTTCCGATAGGTGATTCTATGGTTTTTCCACGTTCCGGACACAATGGAACAGGTTTCGTAAGCTAATTCGGTCATATGCGCGAGTTACAGAATTAAACGATCAATTTAAAATTGAATCGATCAAAACGATTTCGATGCGTTTCGAGCTGCCACGGGCAAACGACAACTCCGATTGCTACGAAAATTGAAATCCGGTAATAACTAACTATTACGGATCCAATGAAATTGGTTTCGTCGAATTCCGAGACTGTGCCCCGAAAGGCTATTTTAACTCGTCTATTAAATTAAGCGATTTTCGAAATTATCGAAATCACTCAAAATTTCCACTTTTAAAATTTTATTGACTTAACAATAATTCATATTGAATTTATAATCACATTAGAAATCATTCTGGCACATTCTAGACTTAAATCGAATTAATTGCAATATTTAATAATATTAAATTCATTTTAAATTAATATAAAATTCCAAATATTAATTTATCAACTTTAAAATCCTTCTAAAATTCCAACCACACTATTTAATGACCAAGTAGTCTTAAAATAAATTTTAAACTCAATTTCCATATCTATTTACACTCCGAACTACCCATTTAACCCAATCCTAATATTAATTGTTATTATTCCAATTTCAATTTAATTGCCAGACATGAAATTCAAACAAAGTTTATTAATTTAACCAAATTCTTTTATTTAAAATTTCAAATAAAAATCCATATTCAACATTTAAAATGAATTAATGTTCAAATCTGGCGACCCAAAATTCCGGGTCGTTACATATGGAGAATGCAATGGAATAAATAGGATATTTTAGGAATTTTTTTTGGAGTATTTGAAAATAAGGATGTAATTTATATCTTTTTTTTAGGAGGATGTTTTGTGTATTAAGTTTGATTCTAGGGACGTGTCCCTTGTTTTCAGTAGTTTATAAATTATATGGTGAAAATCTATATTTCCTGCCGCCTAACAAATTATACTCATGCAACAAAGAAAAATTATCGCATACCATGAGAAGTGACAGCGGTTCAATATGATTTTACTCTAGGATTTATACTTGCCTCATTTTTGCTAGAAATATTCATTTGTTTTCTTAAAGGTAAAATAATTCATTTTACTACTTTATTTTGCTTCAGATCTTATAATTAAGTTCTGCCTAAACAATGCAAAAAAACAAAAAACAAAAAAAAATTCTATTTTATCAGTTATGCTTCGCTTTTATTAATCATCTATGCATTTTGTTTATGATATATATTCCATTTATGACTTTAGACTAAGACAATGTCATATTGGTAAATAGGTGGTTTATTGTCAACTAGCATGTTTTTCTTGATATTTAAATGAACACGTGTAAAATGGAAGTTCATGTTCCGCTAACATTTTAATCAAGATAATTCAATATGCTCGAATTCTGTAAACATGTATGGTGGCATGGTGCAATGTACAACCTATGAGGTCGGCAATTAATTCTTTTGAACCGACTCTAAATTTTCTTTTGTACTTCTCGGAGGACTTATTGCAGGTAACTTCAGCTGTGGCCTTCAGCTAGTGACATCTATTATGACCTTAGCCAAAAATCTTTGTGGACAACGTGAAACTACTCAAAGACAATTAAATGTCCAAAAGAAAAAACAAGCTGATGTGCCCCATGTGGTATCGCTCGACAAATATTCCGAGACCCATGACTATATTACAATCATTCGAGGGGATGTTGCGCAAAATATGTACTGGGTGAGAAACGTTCTGATAATAAGTTTCCAACTTGTAGTCGTATGCTTTGAAGTAAAATTCCTTTGAAGCTACAGCAGAATTCCTATACTTTCTTCTCGGTACATGATACTTTACCTAATTTGCATTTATATATCTCAGACGTATTAAACACAAACTATCTTGACTGCCATAAAACATCTAAAATGATTGATAGGTCATAATTGCATAACCTTAAAAAGCTAATAAAAATAAACATATATTTGCAATATATGCACACACACATACATATTTATGCACACATATGCATGCATGCATACATACATACATGCATATGTGTGTATGCATGCATTCACACGCACATGGATCCGTACCTTCTTTATATTTATCCCCTTTTTATTCAAGGTCCTGAAAATGCCTTATTAAAAAAAAATAATGTGCATGTATGCGTCTTTCTTTGTAAGGTGGTTGTTTTCTTCTCTGCAAGTTTTATCAATATATCCACATGCTTTGAAGTTTATTTTTTATTTTTTGGTGTCTACATAAATTTTAACATTTAACAGATACCCAATAGTCAGAGCATAAACACGGTTTATACAACCTAGAAAAATGATTATCACTAAGCTGGTGAAATGAATTTGAAACTCAAAATTGTAAATTATAGTGAAAAAAAACCGCCAGCACAACCACTACAAGAACGGCTTCGTTTAGCGACGGCATATAGCCGTCAACGGCCGTCGCTAGCTGTCGACGGCCGTCGTTAGCCGTCGTCAAAAGCTGCAACAAAATTATACGACGCAAGCAAAATAGCGACGATGTTGTCGCCCTATTCACGTCGGTTAGCGTCGGAATCTTGGAAAAGTAGACCGTCGCTAGCCGTGCTTACTGTGACGATCCAGAAATTTTTAACATTTTAAATGGAATATTTAATTGATTTTAAATATTTAGAAGTTAGTTTGACTTGAATTTCAAAAATTAACTATGATTTTGGCAATTTAATTATTGAATTTAATTTATCTAAGTTGGGTAAAATATTGAATCTTCAATTTTAAGCTGATTAAAAAATATATTTTCAAGGCTTAGAAAATTTATATCGATAATACTAGAGATAATAGAAGCTTCAGAGTTGAATTTGAAACTGTTTTGTTCAGTATTGAAATTTTATCGTTTAAATCGATATTTAAAATAGCCTTCCGAGATATAGTCTCGGAATTCGACGAAACTAGTTCCATTGGATCCGTAATATTGTATTATTATCGTATTTCAATTTTCATAATATTTGGAGTAATAGTTTGGCTGTACGATAAGCAAACGCGTTGAAAATTAAATCGAATTTTAATTTAATAGCTGGGTTCAAAAAGCTATCTTCTCCATATGATCAAATTAGGATTCGAAACCTTTTCCAATGCGTTCGGAATAGGGGTATAACATTATAAACGCCCAACGGCATGCTGCGATAGGAGGTCCAGATTTTAGATTGTGTAATTCGAGTCGATTTAGATTTAAATTTAAATCAAATTAATACATTGTTTAACCAATCAAATTTATTTTACGTTAACTTTTGCCTCTCATCTCAATCACTATAGCCTGAAAATTTGGTACACCTTTTCCCCTTTTTCAAAACATCGTGTCCTTTCTTCCATGACACAATATTTCAGAGCCGAGCCTTTCCCTTGTTTCAAATCGAAGAAAAATCTAAATGGCCGAAGCCCCTTTCTCTTCAAAATCAAAGAAAAAATAAATTTCGTTCGAATTCAAATATAATGACGGCCTCAGATTTCTACCTCCACATTTATTTCTTTTCTCTTCCTCCTTGTATATTCGTTCGTGTAATCGAACGAACGAAATCAATTTTTCATTCAAACTGTAATTTGGGAAGGGGATCGTGTCCGATCTTGGCGGCGACAACCTAGGGTTCGAGAGGTCTATATGTTCGTGGAGGCTCTGGAACTACTCGAATCAAGGCGTAAGGGCATCGCGTGAATTAAAATCGCGATCGAGGTTTTGGGTGAGGCTAGAATTGTCGTGATGACGATCGTTTGGGGAGGCCGTGGGACTTGAGACTGCTGGTGCGACGCTCAATGGAAGGCGGCGACTCGAAGATGTGATGGCTCCTCTGTGGATTGCAGCGCACAGATTGGTGAAGATAGTGATGGCAGTGCAGTGTCGCGAGGAGGCAGTGTAGTGAAGTGTGACGTCTTCTCGTCTTGGGTTTCGGCACTGTTTCTGAGCATCGTGTTGGCATCATAATTTTGGGAGTTCGAGCTTGGGTTGGCAGTGAGGTATAATTAATTTTATGTTTTTCAATTTAATATCTAAAGCATAAATATGTATATATAAATATACACTTACCTATTTAGTTAAATTTAGGTACATAAACAGAAATTATTCTTACAGTAGGGTATTAGAGTGTGTGTGTATTAAATTTTTACAGCAATAAATCTTGGGTTTTTTATTTAACAGGAGAAAAAAAATATAATAATAATAATTGATATACATATTTTAAATGATAAAAATGTTGACTTTGAAAGATAAAAATAAAAAGGCAGCTCTGTTCTTATATATATATATATATATATATATATATATATATATATATATATATATAAAGGAAAGTAAACTCTATATACAATTTTAGTTAAAACTTTGGAAAATATATATGGGGATATTAATAATGTTTGAAGGTAAATAATTAGTTTAATTAATTAATTTAATTATTTTGGTTACCAAAAAAATTTATTGAAAAAGAAAATTTAGTTTTAAGTCTAGAAATTGGTTTAAATAAAACTATCAATCGATTTAACTATTAAACGGTAATGGATTATTCGATTTGTTCGAACATTAATGAAATTTTATATAATTGTTTATACAAGGTCTAGAAATCGTGGCAACATGCTGGAACGGAAATGAATTTTGCATGCATAAGCAAAGGTGAGATCTTCCCACTCAATCAAATATTGTTCTGATTTAAATTTTGAATGGTTAGATTTAAAATTGATTGACTGTGTGCTTGGATGATTGATTTATAATAATTTTTCACTGGATGATATTATATATATAGTAGTATATAGTATAGTATATATTGGGTGATTGATTTCCCGCATTATATAGCGGATGAGACCCTACGCGCCGCATAATAGCGGATGATATTTTATAAATCCCATATACCGCGATATTCCACCTCAAAGTGGAATTGGTATTTAATTGTTGTGCTAAGGTCTGTGGATGCAGGGAACAGGTTGGAGGGATCCCACTGGATTCCTCAAATATTGAATTTGTTTCATATGTTGTGTGTTGATAATCTCTGTGTGATTATATTGTGATTGAAATCGTTGAAGGCTAAAAATTTAGCCGAATATATTTTCTGGTATCGTAAGATATCAGAAATAAATAAAATTTGATTTTTTCGAAATTTAGTAGAAAATTTATAGTAAATTAATTTTAGAAAATTGAATAAATTTAAAAGAAGGAATTTGTTTCAAAAGATAATAAATTTGGTGTTTGAAATAAAATTTGAGAATCAATTTGAAATTCGATTTGGTGTTTTGAAAATAAACTAGAAAATCAATTTAATATTGATTTGGTAAAAATAATAAGTATTTGGGAAATCGATCTAAAATTGACTTGATGTTAAAAAAAATTGGGAAACCAATTCTGAAAATGGATTTGGTGTTGAAAGTGAACATTTGGAAATTGATTTGAAAATCGTGTATCTATGAATATTTCAAAATTTAAGATTCACAATGGGAATTTTATAAAAGAAAAGGGAATTTGTTTTAAAAATAAAAGTGTGGAAAAAAATTTACGAATTTGAAACGTAAATTTAAAGTAAATCCAGAAGGATTTATAAATTGATTTGAATGAACCATTTTAGAATGGAAGGTGTACTTTCCCTAGAAAGCCGAGTATGTTTTCAATATAGTCTATAAATATGAAATTGAAGTTGTAAAGATGGTTTTAAGGAAAGATTATTTTGGAAAAGTTATTTACTTGGGATATTTTGAAAATCTTTAAAGTAAAGATTTATTTTAATTTACTATAGAAGTAATTATCTAAAGATTAAATTGATATTTGTTTTAGAAAATGGATATTTAAATAGTTATATCCTATCTACTAATTTCATTTTAAAATTAGTTTGGCCTTGAATTTTATACAAGATTTTTTATATAATTTTTTCATAACTAATATTTAAGTCAGTGTTTTAAAAGAGTTTTATTTTAAATATTTCCAAGTATATATGTTTGGATAAGTAATTTAAATTATTTTAAAGTATTTTACCTCGGTAGACCTTCAGTGGAAACAAATAATATCGGGAATCTTATTCCGCGAGTAAAAAATGATTTGAAATTTGTTTTCAAAGGATTGAAAGGTGAAAAGATATTTGAGATTTGTTTTCAAATGGTTGAAGTGTTAAAATTGTATCTTGCAAAGATATTTTGAAAATAATAATTGGGGAAAAATTATTTGAAATCCAGTGATTGTTGTGAATGTTGATTGATAGTTAAATAACTAACTATCAATATTTGCTTTAAACGACATTTGAATTTCGATGCGACCGGGGGTCGGATTCCAAGTGGATATCCGAAAACACATCGAACCTTTGTGATTGTGATGGATCTTTTATTTAAAAGATCAATGTGGAAATTGTTGTGATTTGTTTGAAATCTGAATGAACGCTTATTTTAAAAATAAGCGCTCGTTATTCGGATTGGCCCGGAGAGGACCTTGTGTCATAAAACTCATTCCGAATAACGATTCGACGAAATGGGATTGCATTTGAAGATGCTGTTGAAGACCGGGTACTTTTGGAAACCAAAGGATTACCTGTCGAATGTCTCTTCATCGGGTTGCTCCGGTATAGCGATTTTATCACTCTTTCTAATGGGGATTCCGGATGTGATTAGTGAATATCCGGATTACAAGGGCTTCTTTTGAAGTGCCTTCGGTTCCGTTCGATTTCGGAACGGACTTGTATGGATGTGTGTCTAACATTACACTTTGAGGTATAAAGCTGCTTTCTATCACATACATTTCTGTTGGTGGCGAAGAATTTATCCCAAACTGGTAATGTGGCATACGAAGTGCTACTGATCATTTGTTGATCAAAGCATGACATTGTGAAAAGTGTAGCTTTGTGTACGAGTCTTCGTCGGACCTCACACCCCGGAAATGATCAAAACAGGAAAGATGCGGCAAGGTTATGAGGGTCGCGCCCTTTAGGGTATGTCATTTCCTTCTGGAAAAGGGTGGTATCATGGTATGGAGCCCAGATATTTAACCTATGTGGTTGCCGCAAATGTGTCACACTTTGTGGTTGTTGCTTTGTGGTTGAGGATCCTCCGATAAAGGTCCCAAAGGACCAGGGAATGGCATACTCGTGTAGTAGTTACATAGTTACATGGGTAACCCGGCCTTGTGTTGGCAGAGAGTTGGTTAAGTTCTCGGGACCTCCCACCAGAGGCGTACCCATGTGGCAGTAGGAAGTTCCTTAGCCTTACCATTTGTTGGAAATCCAATTCCCAATACGAACCCAGTACGGTTTTAGTTGTATAACCTGTCATTTACTTATGGTGGCGCCCCACTGTTTATATGGTAGCTATAGTAGGCATAGTTCGGAATGTCTATGCTGGCTAAGATTAATATTATACTTTCAAAATGTTTTCTGCACTATGCACTAATAATAATATTAAAAATATTTTGCGTATTAAGCATCTTTGACTATCATAAGAAGAAATCTCCTCCAATTTTGTGTTTGCATTGTGTGTGTGGCGGGAGGCTTTATGGTAGTTTCATTTTCCAAAAGCATAGCGGATTTCCTTTTATTTTCTTTGTGAAAATAACTGCTTTTAAGATCTCACACCAGTCCCACGACAGACCTTGCTTATCTTTGTGAAACGTGATGGGGGTTCTCACTTTTTGTTTGGTGGCGAGCAGGAGACTCTTACCCCTACACGTCCTCTTTACGGGGTTGGTTAGCTGTAAGGCCTGACAATCAAAAGGCTGGCCATAAAAGCAAGGGCAGGGTACCGTTGTATGCCACGGCGGGGCTGGGATGGTTGAAAAGCCTACCAGTCGAGATTGGCCGTTGTTGATGGTTGAAAAGCCTAGACTGTTACAAATTTAGTATCAGAGCATTTGGTTAAGCGATAACCTTGGCTCTGTTGGGTGTTACTCATTAGAGATAGAGTTAGCAGTACTCTAGAATGAGTGTGAGTGTGATAATAGATATGAGCGTGTATTTTAATGAATATAAAAATTGTTTTATATTGTGTTGATTGGTTTGTTGAGTGGTATATGGATTCTGGTCAATACGAGTAATTAACGTTATTGATAGGGATCTCTAAACACTTGTACAGAACAAATTCGACACGACAACGTTTTAAAATAGGGTAAATGAAATAATTTTACCCAAACTATTTTCGTATATAAAAGAAATAAATTTTCTGTGATTTATTATAGTGTATGGTTGCTTGATTGTTAGGAAGTGATAATATTATTGTCATTTGAATAGGAAATTGAAATCGTAACTCCAAGTTAAGAAATAAATTCACATACAAATAAAATTTGAAATGTAAATTGTAAATGTGATTTGTAATTTGAAATGGAATTCTAGAGAAATGTTTGGAAAAGAATTGAAAGGGGTCTGAAAAGTTTTGAAATTTCGAGTTTAGAAATGATTTTCAAGGGTTTTGAAAAATGTTTTGAAGGGATAAAAGTACTAAACTCTTTTCGGTCGCTGGAAAATAACTTCGGTGATGACTACAGCATCATCGATGTTCATTTTCGGGTTTCCAAAAGAGGAATTGCTGCCAAATTGTTTTAAATGGAAGTTGTTTGGAAAATTTGGGTTTGGTTTTGAAATTCAAAGGATAATTTGAATTGTTTTCAATAATGGTTTTGGAAAAGGTGGAGAGACTTTGGAATTTGATTAAAAATAGTCATGGAATAATAAGTTTGAAAACTTAGTAAATTCAGATTTAAACTGAAATTGACTTGAGATAATTTGAATAAAGGTGAATTTTAGAAGTCTAATAGACTAAAATGATTGGAATAAAATTTATTGAGGTGGAAAATAAAATTGTGAATAAATAAACAAATTTACAATTACAATTAAATGAAATTGAAATTGAATGTTGAAATTCATTTCGAATTTGTAAGTAAATAGAACTGGAATTGGAATTGAATTTGGTTTGTATTAAACAAAGTGAAATATTGAAATAAAATCAGTAAATAAAACTAATCAAAGGAATGACAAAATTGAAAATGATTTGAAATGAATCGAAATTCAATAATTGTAAACGAAAGTAAATATATTAACAGAGGTGAATAAAATTGAATTTTGAATCAATTGGAATAATATGGGTTTGTTTAAAATTAAAAAATGAACTGAATGTAACTAAGTGGGTTGTAAACCCTTCAAATTGAATGAAAATGGTATATGAATTAATTGAAAACAGTTGAATTAGTATTAAAACTATATAAATTGCTTACGGAAAGTGATTAGTGTGCATTGCTTTTAGAATTCATGTGTTTAACTATTGCAAATAAGTGAAATGTTGCTAAACTTTATATATATGACACTGACATGTTTTTGTTCAGTAAGTACAGGTTCAAGGAAGTCGTTGGGCTGGATTTGATTGCACAAAATGCTAATTAAATATGTCGTTAGCTTAAAAATGCTAAATAAGGTACGCCTACGCAATAAAAATAGAAAATATGAAATGTTTTTGTTTTTTCCGACCGGGTGGGTCGATATATATATATATATATATTTATATCTTTTGTCGAATTGCAAAAGCTCCTCCGTACAAAGGAGACTCCGCAAAATTTTCCGAAAATTTTGGGAGTTAAAAATTTTTTGTTAGCTACAAACAATTTCAAATTTGAAATTGAAGTAAATTAGTGAATGAAACTAAATTAAAATAATGATATGAATCAGTTATAAATGGAAGATAAAATTCAATATTCAGAGTTGAAGATAAATTGAATTCATATGGAAATGGGAAAACTAATTGAATAGAAGTAGATATGAAAACTTCTGTAAGAAAATGTATAAAATGATTTTTAAAGGCTATGAGTGGATATTATTGCTATGTAGGATATACATGTATTATAAGAGAAAGGAAAATTGGTTTTGATTTCTAAAGATAAATTTGAATTGTCCGACCAAAAAGGTATGTGTCTAAATTCCTGTATGAAATTTGATTGGGTTTTTGATCTACCACTTGGCCTTTTGTTTTCTTTTTGAATCTGAGGGCCTGTGGTGTAATTTGCAGTCGTACCGGGCTAGCCGCGCAAAGGAGACGTAGGCGAAATTTTTCGAAAATTTAGGGAGTTGGGAAAATTTTGAGAAATTTTTTATAGTTTAAAATTTGAATTGTAAAGAAAACAATGTTGTTTGGAATTTTTGATTGAACTTGGAGAGTTAGTTGAAGAAATGATGGGTCTTAAATAAAAAGATTTGTTTTGAAAAGTTGATAAAACTGTTTAGTTTGGAAAATATTAAATGGGTTGAGGATCATTCTTCTTAACTAGTAATTTCGGGACAAAATTCTTTTAAGGGGGAAAGGATGTGACGACCCCGAAATTTTTAACATTTGAAATGGAATATTTAATTGATTTTAAATATTTGAAAGTTAGTTTGACTTGAATTTCAAAATTTTAACATTCGAAATGTAATATTTAATTGATTTTAAATATTTGGAAGTTAGTTTGACTTGAATTTCAAAATTAACTATGATTTTGGCAATTTAATTATTGATTTTAATTTATCGAAGTTGGGTAAAATGTTGAATCTTCAATTTTAAGCTGATTAAAAAAAAAATTCAAGGCTTACAAATTTTTTATCGATAATACTGGAGATAATAGAAGCTTCAGAGTTGAATTTGGAACTGTTTTGTTCAGTATTGAAATTTTATCGTTTAAATCGATATTTAAAAATAGCCTTCCGAGATTGCCTTCCGAGACACAGTCTCGGAATTCGACGAAACCAGTTCCATTGGATCCGTAATATTGTATTATTATCGGATTTCGATTTTCGTAATATTTGGAGTAATCGTTTGGCTGTACGATAAGCAAACGCGTTGAAAATTAAATCGAAATTTAATTTAATAGCTGGATTCAAAAGGCTATCTTCTCCATATGATCGAATTAGGACTCGAAATCTTTTCCAGTGCATTCGGAATAGGAGTATAACATTATAAACGCCTAGCGACACGTCGCGAAAGGAGGTCCAGATTTTAGGTTGTGTAATTCGAGTTGATTTAGATTTAAATTTAAATCAAGTTAATACATTGTTTAACCAGTCAAATTTATTTTACGTCAAAGCTTTTGCCTCTCATCTCAATCACTGTAGCCTAAAAATTTGGTACGCCTATTCCTCTTTTTCAAAACACCATGTCCTTTCTTCCATGACGCAATATTTCAGAGCCGACCCTTTCCCTTGTTTCAAATCGAAGAAAAATCTAAATGGCTGAAGCCCCTTTCTCTTCAAAATCAAAGAAAAAATAAATTTCTTTCGAATTCAAATATAATGGCGGCCATAAATCTCTACCTCCACGTTTATTTTCTCTCTCTTCCTCCTCGTATATTTGTTCGCGTAATCGAACGAACAAAATTGATTTTTCATTCAAACTGTAATTTTGGAAGGGGCTCATGTTCAATCTAGGCTGCGGCAACCTAGGGTTCGAGAGGTCGGTATGTTCGTGGAGGCTCTAGAACTACTCGAATCAAGGCGTAAGGGCACCGCGCGAATTAAAATCGCGATCGATGTTTTGGGTTGGGCTA
This sequence comes from Allium cepa, assembly GCA_030765085.1. Classification (NCBI taxonomy): domain Eukaryota; kingdom Viridiplantae; phylum Streptophyta; class Magnoliopsida; order Asparagales; family Amaryllidaceae; genus Allium; species Allium cepa. The sequence goes on along the minus strand of CM060937.1, from coordinate 755,603,392 downwards.
GAATTGTCGCGATGACGATCGTTTGGGGAGGCCATGGGACTCGAGATTGCTGGTGCGACGCTCGATGGAAGGGGGCGACTCGAAGATGCGATGGCTCCTCTGTGGGTTGCGGCGCACATATTAGTGAAGATAGTGATGGCAGTGCAGTGTCGTGAGGAGGCAGTGTAGTGTAGTGCGACGTCTTCACGTCTAGGGTTTTGGTACTGTTTCTGAGCATCGTGTTGGCATCGTGATTTTGGGAGTTCGAGCTTGGGTTGGCAGTGAGGTAGGCAGTGAGGTATAATTAATTTTATGTTTTTCAATTTAATATCTAAAGCATAAATATGTATATATAAATATACACTTACCTATTTAGTTAAATTTAGGTAGATAAACAGAAATTATTCTTACAGTAGGGTATTAGTATATATGTATTTATAATAAATTTTTACAGCAATAAAACCTGGGTTGTTTATTTAACAGGAGAAAAAAATATAATAAATGATATATAGATTTTTAAAAAATAAAAATGTTGACTTTGAAAGATAAAAATAAAAGGCAGCTCTATTCCGTATATATATATATATATATATATATATATATATATATATATATATATATATATATATATATATCTAAAGGAAAGTAAACCTTATATACAATTTTAGTTAAGACTTTGGAAATTATATATGGGGATATTAAAAATGTTTGAAGGTAAATAATTAGTTTAATTAATTAATTTAATTATTTTGGTTACCAAAAAAAATTTATTGAAAAAGAAAATTTAGTTTTAAATCTTGAAATTGGTTTAAATAAAACTATCAGTTGATTTAACCATTAAACGGTAATGGATTATTCGATTTGTTCGAACATTAATGAAATTTTATATAATTGTTTATACAAGGTCTAGAGATCGTGACAACATGTTAGAACGGAAATGAATTTTGCATGCATAAGCAAAGGTGAGATCTTCTCACTCAACCAAATAATTTTCTGATTTAAATTTTGAATAGTTAGATTTAAAATTGATTGACTGTATGCTTGGATGATTGATTAATAATAAATTTTCACTGGATGATATTATATATATATAGTAGTATATAGTATATATTGGGTAATTGATTTCCCGCATTATACAGCGGATGAGACACTATGCACCACATAATAGCGGATGATATTTTATAAATCCCATATACTGCGATATTCCACCTCGAAGTGGAACTGGTATTTAATTGTTGTGCTAACGTCTGTGGATGTAGGAAAACAGATTGGAGGGATCCAACTGGATTCCTCAAATATTGAATTTGTTTCATATGTTGTGTGTTGATAATCTCTGTTTGATTATATTGTTATTGAAATCATTGAAGGCTAAAAATTTAGCCGAATATTTTTTTGGTATTGTAAGATAACAGAAATAAATAAAATTTGATTTTTTTGAAATTTAGTAGAAAATTTATAGTAAATTAATTTTAGAAAATTGAATAAATTTAAAAGAGGGAATTTGTTTGAAAAGATTATAAATTTGGTGTTTGAAATAAAATTTGAGAATCAATTTGAAATTTGATTTGGTGTTTTGAAAATAAACTAGAAAATCAATTTGATATTGATTTGGTAAATTTGATATTGATTTGGTAAAAATAATAAATATTTGGGAAATCGATCTAAAATTGACTTGTTGTTTAAAAAAAATTTGGTAAACCAATTCTGAAAATGGATTTGGTGTTGAAAGTAAACATTTGGGAATTGATTTGAAAATCGTATATCCGTGAATATTTAAAAATTTAAGATTCACAATGAGAATTTTATAAAAGAAAGGGGAATTTGTTTTAAACATAAAAGTGTGGAAATGAATTTACGGATTTGGAACGTAAATTTAAAGTAAATCCAGAAGGATTTATAAATTAATTTGAATGAACCATTTTAGAATGGAATGTGTACTTTCCCTGGAAAGCCGAGTATGTTTTCAATATAGTCTATAAATATGAAAGTGAAGTTGTAAAGATGGTTTTAAGGAAAAATTATTTCGGAAAAATTATTGAATTGGGTTATTTTGAAAATCTTTAAAGTAAAGATTTATTTTAATTTACTATAGAAGTTATTATTTAAAGATTTAATTGATATTAGTTTTAGAAGATGGATATTTAAATAGTTATATCCTATCTACTAATTTTATTTTAAAATTAGTTTGGCCTTGAATTTTATACGAGATTTTTTATATAATATTTTTATAGCTAATATTTAAGTGAGTGTTTTAAAATAGTTTTATTGTAAATAATTCCAAGTATATATGTTTGGATAAGTAATTTAAATTATTTTAAAGTATTTTAACTCGGTAGTCCTTCAGTGTAAACAAATAATATCGGGAATCTTATTCCGTGAGTGAAAAATGATTTGAAATTTTTTTTTAAAGGATTGAAAGGTTTTCAAATGGTTGAAGTGTTAAAATTGTATCTTGCAAAGATATTTTGAAAATAATAATTGGGGAAAAATTATTTGAAATCCAGCGATTGTAATGAATGTTGATTGATAGTTAAATAACCGACTATCAATATTTGCCTTTAAACGACATTTGACTTTCGATGCGACCTGGGGTCAGATTCCAAGTGGATATCCGAAAACCACATCGAACCTTTGTGATTGTGATGGATCTTTTATTTAAAAGATCAAAGTGGAAATTGTTGTGATTTGTTTGAAATCTGAATGTACACTTATTTTAAAAATAAGCGCTCGTTATTTGGATTAGACGAGAGAGGACCTTATGTCATAAAACCCATTCCGAATAACGATTCGACGAAACGAGATTGCATTTGAAGATGGTGTTGAAGACCGGGTATTTTCGAAAATGAAAGGATTACCTGTCGAGTGTCTCTGCATCGGGTTGCTCCGGTATAGAGATTTTATCACTCTTTGTGATGGGAATTCCGCACGTGATTAGTAAATATCCGGATTGCAAGGACTTCTTTTGAAGTGCCTTCGGTTCCATTCGATTCCAGAACGGACTTGTATAGATGTGTGTCTGACATTACACTTTGAGATATAAAGCTGGTTTCTATTAAATACATTTATGTTGGTGGCGGAGAATTTATCCTCTTAGCTTAACACCCTTCTCTAAGACGTACGAGCTCAGAGGTTATGTAGTTGATGGTTACTAGTAATATATTCCCAAACTGTTAATGTGGCATACGTAGTGTTGTTGATCATTTGTTGATCAAAGCATGACTTTGTGAAAAGTGTAGCTTTGTGGACGAGACTTCTTCGGACCTCACACCCCGGAAATGGTCAAAACAGGAAAGCTGTGGCAAGGTTATGAGGGTCGCGCCCTTTAGGGTATGTCATTTCCTTCCGGAAAAGGGTGGTATCATGGTATGGAGCCCAGATATTTAACCTATGTGGTTGCCGCACATCTATTACACTTTGTGGTTGTTGCTTTGTGGTTGAGGATCCTTGGATAAAGGTCCCAAAGTATCGGGAAATGGCATACTCGTGTAGTAGTTACCTAGTTATAGAGGTAACCCGGCCTTGTGTTGGCAGAGAGCTGGTTAAGTTCTCGGGACGTCACTCCAGAGGCGTACCCATGTGGCAGTAGGAAGTTCCTTAGCCTGAACATTTGTTGGAAATCCAATTCCCAATATGAACCCTGGACGGTTTTAGTTGTATAACCTGCCATTTACTTATGGTGGCGCCCCACTGTTTAGATGGTAGCTATAGTAGGCATAGTTCGGATGTCTATGTTGGCTAAGTTTAATATTATACTTTCAAAATGTTTTATGCACTATGCACTAATAATAATATTAAAAAGATTTTGCGTATTAAGCATGTTTAACTATCATAAGGAGAAATCTACTCCAATTATGCGTTTGTATTGTGTGTGTGGCGGGAGGCCTTATGGTAGTTTCATTTTCCAAACGCATATTGGATTTCTTTTTATTTTTTTATGAAAATAACTATTTTTAAGATCTCACTCCAGTCCCATGACTGACCTGGGGTTTATTATTCCCTTTTTAAACTCTGAGTGCCCATAATTTTTCCACACGGGCGGCCTAGAGTCAGGTTATCATTATTCTGGAGCTAAGTCGAAAAAAGAGATGCTGTGGGGATCAGGAGCAAGCTGGATGGTGAAGCGTATCACTATTATATGTTATATTCTTTTCCGCTATTTTTTGTTGTAACACTCTGATAATGTAATGTGATGTAATATAATAACTGATATAGTTCTCTATTTTAAAGATATTCATTTATCTATTATATTTGTTCCGCTGTGATATGTGAGATTCCGTTATGGTTCTATTTTCTTCTTCTATCTTCTTCTTCTTAAACCCTAACGGTTCAGTTTTTCGGCATTCGACTTTGCGGCATTGGATACGGTGGACTTATCGATGTCGACTTTCGGACGTCGTAAAATTGGGTCGTGACACTTACCAACACAAGCCTGGAACCGGAAAGCCGTCGCAATCCGATACAAGCTGAAACAATTTGGCCGTCGCTAGCCGACGCAAGCCTAAAGCCTGGAATTTAAGACTGAACTGCTTTTGAGCCTTCCAATCACACAATAAACATTATATCTCAATCTCACTTCGTTCCCAAGACATATAAACTCAATTTCACAACCAATAACATCACATGCAGATTATAATCTCATATATATCACAAATAATTAAAAACACAACGCTAATATCAATATTTACATAAACTTTCGTCCACTAAAACCAATATTCCATCAACCAACACAACCATATCTGCACAAATACTTATGTTCATCAAATCCACAATCATCACAGTACACAACCATCAATAAAGTATCAATTTCATCATCACATGTCAATAATTACACAACAAAACGATCAAAAACAGTCAAAAAAATTCGTACCTACTCATCTCCATCGTCACCATCACCCGACCCATCCTCATCAGGCATCCTCCCATACTCTGCTATAAATGCCGCAATCCTCTCATCTAGCAGCTGCGCCAGTCCTCCGTCCTTCCGCCAGTCAATGAATCTGCCATATGCTGCTTCAGTTGAGCTATCTCCTCCTCGGCCTAAGATTCTCCTATAAGCTCTTTGGGTCAACATCGCCTATAAATCATTTGATTAAAAGTTATAATTTATGCTTCAGGATTAAATATAAGGGACAGTTTGGCGCAGGTCCCTAACGAGTTTCAAAATACACAAAACCCCAATAAAAAAAAGTTTGTAAATTAGGTCCCTAGAATTAATTTACTAAATAATGGCATACACTTATGCAATTATTCAGTGAATAATTGCAAACATTTATGCAATTATATCAAAAAATTACAGACATTCACCAATTATTCATTGGAAAATTGTGGAAATTTTCGCAATTTTCTCAAATAATTGCGGAAAATTCCGCAGTTATTCACCTAAAAAATTATAGAAATTTCCGCAATTATTCATCAAAAAAATTGCATAAATTTATGCAAATTTTGGATATAATTGCATAAATGTCTGCAATTATTCAGTCAATAATTGCATAACTATATGTAATAACTTAGTAACTTAATTCTGGGGACCTAATTCACATACCTTTTTTTACTGGGGTTTTTGTGTATTTTGAAACTTATTAGGGACCTGAGCCTAATATTCAATAAATAAATATAATTTATATATTAGTTAATCAAGCACTTTACCTCCTGATTTCCATAACCATAACGCCTATTCCGAGAAGGCGGGTCAATGAGTGCATCCCGAATATGGTCCTACTCCTCTAAGGTCAACTCACGGCCAGTGAACTACACAACTCGAGCTTTCTCCGCTTCGTATCTCTCATGCGATGACGAATAGTAGTAGTAATAAATAATAAAGAACTTACAAAATGCGAAGTAAAAAAATTAAACAAATTTACCATCACATATTTAGATTTATCGTCCGTAAATTCATATGAAATATTTCTCTCCTCATCCGTGCGCTCGGCGACATTTGTGAGAGTGAAGACCTCAGTCAGTGCAGGCTTACGATTAAATTTCTGATACCGAAGTCATATATACAAATGAATATTGTTACCGATATGAATAAATTATCTTACAACTATTTATAAACACATTTTATAACTTTACCAATTCCCTACGATGCTGTTGGAAGGACTTTGACCTTCCGCGATGCAAAGCAGGATTTTATCCCTTTTGGAACCCTTTCCGCACCATAACTCCTATAAATTTAAATGCACAATTAACTAAATTAATGCATCTAATATACGAATTTTAAACAAAATGTTATAACAAAATGGAATGATATAACTTACCCTCGACTCTGGAATATCCCATAGCTGCAGAAATTGAGCCCAGACATTAGCTCCAATCCAAGAAGGCCTCTTTCCCGATTTCTTAGCTATTGATATGGTGTCTCTATAATTTTTACGCATTCACTGATTTACAAAAACATCCATATCCTGCGGCGAATATGGCATTCTTAATATGATCGGGAACGTCGTCCTAGTGAGCCCAGCATCCCGACATCCGGCTCATGAACGCCTTCTTGGACACTTGCTAAATAAAGTCCGACGGCTGCATCTCAAACCCCCTGTATGAAATAAGATGTACGAATTTAATAAATTTTAAATAGTAAATATGTAATAAATTCGATACTTACCCCGCACTCTTTGAAACTACCTCTACCACTGGACATAAATCCAACGTCGTGCCGTTGGCACCCGCACCCGTGGAAGGAGAAGACTGAGATATGCACGTGTGTCTCTTGTGCATATCTGATACAAACATATCATTTCATATAGTGATAAAAATATCAGTTCATTATTACAAAACATGTTTGATTAATCATCATCACATAAAACTTGCACTAAGACGTTATAAATGAGACAAGATCGCTTGAGTATATATACATAATTTAAAATAAAAACAATGAGATATAACTCACAATATAGTCATCATTATTGATAGCAGCTGAAACTCAGAATATACATTATACAACATCTAATACAAAAGTTTAAAATTTTCAGTCTTCGTCGTCTTCTGATTCAGTCTCGGTGTCTTACTCCATATCGTTATCTTCTTTTAAAACATTACATTCATCATTTAACAAACCCAAACCAATGTCATCAGTTATTACTGTTTCATCATTTGGCTCAAGATTCGTTTGATATGCTACTTCTTCTGGAATATTAATTCCATCAAACGTAAATCTTGCCTTTGTTTTAGAAACAGCAGACCAATCTACTTTATATGTTTTAAGGATGGATACAAAGTAAAAGAAACTTGTAATGCTTGCTTGGCCAATACGATTATTTTTTGTTGTTATATTCATTTGTTAACTTGTTGGAAATCGATTTCAGTAGCATTTTTTGTTTGTTCGTTTCTTAGGTTTAAAGAAAATCGATTTAAGTACAATATTGTTCTTGTCATATTCATTTCTTAACTTTTTGGAAAATTGATTTGAGTATAATATTTGTTGTCATATTTATTTCTTGATTTTTTTACAAAATCGATTTCAGTAGAATATTGGTTGTTGTTATATTCGATTTAACTTTTTACAAAATCGATTTTATTACAATATTTGTTGTTGTTATCTTCATTTCTTTACATTTTACAAAATCGATTTAAGTATAATATTTCTTAACTTTTTATTAACTAAATTACAGGCTTTATAAAGTATTTTCAAACTCTTTTAACCAATAAAATTTTAATTTACAGATTTTGTAAGCTAAAATTAGAAGTTAGCACTAATAATAAAAATTAAAATAAATTAATTTTATACTAAGCACTAACAGTTATAATTAACAGACACTAATTAATTAAAGAATATTACTTGTGTTTAACCGTACCTACTTATGAGCATATTAATCAATGATTATACACTAATTTTCGCATAAACTATAACAAACATCGTTTTCCACTATAACAAACATTCGCATAAACTTATCAATAAGCATATTGATCAGTAATACTAATTTTCAAATTTTAAATCAGCCCTAATTTTTAATTACAAATTAAACAATCAAACCACTTACTAACATCCCAAATCAACTAACACACGATTGTCATCAATTAATACACAATAATCATCAATTTCAAATCAATCATCAACTAATTTTTAAATTAGAGCTTTAATTTTATCTCCAAATCAACTAATAAATTATACCATCATCTAGTACCAATTAATCTAACCTATTCAAACCAAAAATATTAATTTTTTTTAAATAGGGTTTAAAGTAATGTACCTTAAAAATTGGGGATAAGGAGAAGAAGGAAGGAGTGCACAGCGGGAAGGCGTTGTTGGCTTCGGCTAAAGGCAGCTGGAAGAAAATGGAGGCGAATACTGAAATGTTCTCGGCTTCGCAGGTTATATTAAGTTTTGCGACGACTAGCGACGACCGCTTTTTTTAGCCGATGCAAACCGTCGCCATGAAATGTCACCAAGTGAAGTCGTTCTAGTAGTGAACTAAAAACGTCATCTGCAACTACCAAAAGAAGTTGTAGTAGGTATTTTACAACATTTTTTCAAACGTCATCTTAGCCACAGTTGCAATAAGGACTACATCTAAAAACTTGTAAAAATGGTTATGGTAAAACGTTGCAATAAATTTATTACAACATTTTAGAATGGTTGTAATTTGTTTGCATACACCCAAATACCCTTTTACAACCCTTAGTCTAGATTGTAAAATAATTTATTACAACAGTTGGAAATAGTTGTAATATATTCAACTACAACATTAATTACAAGTTGCAATAAACTCTTTTAAAACTCACAGAAAATGTTGTAACTTGGTAAGCGTACATGGAACACCTTTTATAACATATTTTCATAGTTGTGGAAGTATTTATTACAACGATTACCTCAATTGCGAAATATATTGCTACAACTATTTGTAAATCGTTGTAGAATATTTTTTGACCACTATTTAGAACTGTCTTACAACTTTTTTTGTAAAGTTGTGAAATATGTACTACAACTTTTTAAAAATGTTGCATAGATATTTCTACCTACTCCAACTTGCTAGCATACGCTTATTATAGACACGACAATAATACGGTTTCAGTAATTCAAAGAAAATTCTACGATCAAACAATAAACATCACCTTTTCAAGTTACTTCTATTCAAAATAAGTCAGCAGTCGTTCAAACACAAAATACAATACATGTTCCAACACAACTAGTTTTCCAGAAAAGATAACAAAAGTTTACCGTATAACACAAACAAGCTGTAAGACATATTAACAGCAAAACTGTCTAATCAACACTGACGAAACCCTTATGCCAAGCAACTGTTGTTCCTACTGCATGTTGAACAGTACAAGCTTTAGAAAAGTGTCCCTCCTCAAAGAAGCTTAGGTTTCAATGGGATATCGACCCAAACTTTTCAAGTATCTACCCTAAGTGGAACGTGCTGCACCAAAGCAGTTGTATCAATAGATCCAAACTACCCTTCAGCAACGACTTTCTTTTGCCAATTGAGTAACTTGCATTTTTTTGAAGTTGTAGAGCATGTGTACCATTATTTGGAAAATATGTACTATTACCATGTTGTGAATGCGACTGCAATGGAAATGTAATTTATCAGTACAATATTTAGTCTAAGAGTCATACAAGCTTTAGAGTTATGCTTAATCTAAGAGTTATTATTGAAAATAGACAATTTCATAACCTGAAGAATTATTGTTAAGTTTGTGACTGTTTCAACGTGAACTCTCAATGAAATGGTAAGAAAATGTTTTTACTAATTAACATTGGATAAACTAGACAAGACAAATTTGATCAGAGGTTGTACTACTTATGCCTTAATGTTTACGTACAAAAGATAAGAAAATGTAAGCGGAAATTTGATTCTTACATAAGAGATAACATGTTTTACCTAATTGATTCACATTAAAGGACTATAATATTGTTCAACATGGGAATAAAAAAACGACCGAGGCCACTAAAAATTGAGAAAAAAAAGTAGTTTAATCATTTAGAATATGGTTACATATACGACTTTCAGTCCAAAGTGTCAGATATGGCAAGTTGTCTAACATGCTAATAATGTTTTTCAGCGCAAACAATTATCATGTATTATTCAAAGCATTATTCAAAGCACAAATCTTTGGACAAACCACAATCTAATACATGTTAATAGTAGTACACAGAGTGAAAAGGAAAAATTATGAAGATATAGAATGTAAAAATATATTATATTTATAATTTATACTGTGGATTTACCCCTATCCAAAGTGTTGGTCCTCCGAAAGGGTGCTCGCAGCTGGGTTGGCTGCGCAAAATCCTCCAACAATCTGCTTAAAGATGTCTGCGTCGGAGCACACTTGTCATGTTCCGTTTGCGTCGATCTGCCTGAAGAAGCCTATGATTGCGGATGCTATCTATCCTACGTACTAGCAACCTATGAAAGGTAACAAACAACATTGTGAATCTACTTGCCCGCTCCTAGTACGTACAACCAAAACTATATTTTGGTCTTAACAGTATGAAACACCTATCCAGACCTTTACAAGGTCTGCTTACCAAATCACTTTCAGATTATTTAATTTTACCGTTACAGTTTACAGATTATTTATTTCCATTAATCTGTTTTGGCCATTCTTACATCCGATTTGGTTATTTCACAATTTCCCTTTTTCTTACATAAATTGTGTTTCAATTTCATGTCCGTTCAGTTCGTATGGTCTGTCTGTAATTTTTATACCATTTTGTTATAGATTTACACTAGCCTTTAGGGTCCATTTAATTTACATTTTTTTCCACCCTAATTAAACTAACAATTATGCCAATTAGACCTTCCAATTTTTTCCAAAACCATATTCAATATTATGTAATTATATCAATCAAAACCACAAATTTTTCAAGTAACATATTCTGAATTTATTCAACTAACATGTTCTACCATTAGTAATTGAATAACAGTTCGAATTCAATTTAACTAAACCAATCTTATTTGCACCACGAAACGTGAATAGCAATTTGTTTGTTTCAAATTTCAACCCAAACATGAATTTGAATTGAGAAGTGGAAGAAGAAGAAGATACAATAATTTACATAAATTTCAATCTTATTTACGCCATAAAACGTGAGTAGGTAATTTATATGTCTCATATTTTAAACCAAACATGAATTAGATTTGAGAAGAGCAAGAAGAAGAAGTTGAAATAATTTACATCTATTCTCAATTCATAATAGAAATTAATTCCTATTAACGTGCCACAAAAGAACTGAAATTAAACTACTTTATTTTTCTATTTCACATTAATTCCCACTCACCTGGCACTTGAGCTTGTATAATTTTAAAAAAACTGCTTTAATCTTTCTACCTTTGATTATTTTAAATTCCCCAAATTACTTGAATATATATAGATAATTTAATTTGGTAGATTTTGTTTGTCTAGTATAGAAAAGGAAGAAGATTAACACACACCAATTTACTGTAGAATTATGACGACGGTTGAATAAGAGATTAGGTTTAGGTTAGATTGTTTATTTATAGATTGTTAGAGTGAATATAATCCATTAGATTATTTTAGATTAAATCGGGTTCTTTCATACACTTAATGGTTATCCATTCTAGCTCATACACATCACTCAACCAATAAAATTTATCAACCCATCATATTACATCACTGAAGTGAATGTGAAGCCGCCACATGTTAGAAATAACACTGAATGGTTAGGAAAATCGCTGGAAACGAACCAGCTAAACATCGCTCCAGATTTTAGATGACAACGGGACTTGATCCGTGGTTACTAAAAAAGTCGACATGCGCCTTTACCACTGCGCCAAATGCGCTTTTAATTTCTTTTCAATTATTTCCCATAAAATATCGGGGTGCTACATTCTCCCCCGCTTAAAGGTTTCGTCCCCGAAATCTCCAAGGACGGAAGAGCGTAATTAATAACCAACATCCAAGAACTACATCCATCTTTTCAACCATCACTCATTTCTACCATTGTCCTTATTTTTAGCTAATGCAATTTATGATTTATGCAAAATGAAATGCATATGAACTTACTTAATGCGAAAAGGTAGTCGGTATACTGATTCAGTTGACCTTCTGTAATGCAAGTATGCTTATGCCATGCAACCAAATATATGCAATTACCATAGTATAATTGATAATTCAATATGTATGTTTCAATCACTCACCTAAATGCACCATCCATATGCAACATCCATTTATACACACACACACACAGATACACACACACACACACACACACAGATACACACACACACACAACCATATGCAAATACTATAGATTACAACACGCATATGCAGATGTGTGTACCTAGTTGGCCGATTACCCTAATAAATATCTATCTAGTGCATGCAATGCATTCATTTGCAAACATTGGCATCCACTTACAAACATTTTCAGCCATCAAACATAACATGTCCTAATGACACGTTTACAACCATGCTACCATCCATAGGTTTCACGTAAAGATTATCGAAAAGACCCTGACTAAGGAAAGATCAAAGATAGGATATTTGAAGTGTACCTTCAAATAGAAAAGGATAAGAAGTTCAAATTCTCTCCTCATATTCCCATGTGCACTCCTTGGGGTCATCTCTCCACTGAACCTTCACTAGATGAACTTCCTTGTCGCATAATCTCTTAACACCGTATTCCAATATACTGGTAGGTGTACGACACACAAGTGATTCGTGCTCTACCTCCACTTCCTTTAGCTGATCGGGTTCTACTACTACTGCGGAATCATGTAGACATTTCCTCAAATGCAAAACATGAAAAACATCGTGAACTCCTTCCAACTTATCTCGAAGATCAACTCTGTATGCCACTTTTCCAATCCGTGTGATAATAGGGAAGGGTCCCACAAATCTCGATGCCAATTACCCACTGAGCCAAATCTCATAGCGTTTCTCAAAGGAGAAACCTTAACAAAAACCATATCTCCAACCTTAAACTCCAAATTTGAACATCTTCTATCGGCATATAACTTTTTTCTATCTTGTTCAGTCTTTAACCTCTTGCGCAAATTCATCTTCCGGAAGTTTCCCTCACCAAGTCTGGTCCAAGCAAGATCCTATCAGTGGTATCCCACCACCAGGATGGTGATCTACATGGTCTGCCATAGAGAGCCTCGAATGGTGCCATCTCAATGCTTGTTTGATAACTATTATTATACGCGAACTCCACCAAAGGTAGGTGGTCTTCCCAAGAGCCTCCAAAGTCAGTGATGCATAATCTGAGAAAATCTTCCAAAACCCTATTTACCCTCTCAGTCTGTCCATCTGTCTAAGAGTGATATGTCGTGCTCAGATTCAATTCCGTTCCCAAGGCTTGCTGAAGACTCCTCCAAAACTCGCTGGTGAATAATGGATCTCTTTCGCTCACAATGCTGGTGGGAACTCCATGAAGCCTAACTATCTCCCTTACATAAAGAGTCGCCAAAGAAGCTACCCTCCTACTACTCTTAATGGGTATAAAATGAGCTTTCTTCATCAGTTTATCCACAATGACACAAATGCTCGTGTTCCCTCTTCGTGACCTTGGTAATCCATCCACAAAGTCCATAGAGATGCTCTCCCATTCCCATAATGGTATATCCAATGGCTGCAACAGTCCTCCGGGCTTTTTCTGTTCCACCTTTACCCTTTGGCAAGTGATGCACTTCGATACATACTCCGCCACCCTCTTCTACATTCTGGGCCAATAGAATACCCTCTTCATATTCCGATACATCTTATCACCACCGGGGTGCACTGTCATCCTAGAATGATGTGACTCGGCCAACACCGCATCTACAAAATCCTTACTACGGGGAACACAAAGTCTACCATCCCTTCTAAGCCATCACCAAGTGTCCACGGTATAGCGCCTAAGATGTGGTGATAACTCTCCTCTACCAAGCTTATCTAAAATGTTCTTTAACTCTTCGTCCTCACCATGCCTTGCTCTAATCTACTCCATCAAAGTAGGCTGGACGTCGAGGGCTGCAAACAATCCTGGAGCTAAATACAATGGAGGTCAAAAATCAAAGGTAGCATGTACTCCAAATGCTTCCATTCCAAAAACAGAGGACTTAAAACCACCATGCGTCTACTTAACGCATCTGCTATACATTACCCTTGCTAGGGATATATGAAATCTCAAAGCCATAAGATGCTAAAAACTCCATCCATCTTCGTTTTCTCATATTCAAGTCTTTCTGAGGGAATAGATACTTTAAAGAATTATGATCCATGTAAAGCTCAAATCTTCCTCCTGAGAGATAGTGCCTCCAAGACTTGAGAGCAAAAAATTATAGCTGCCAACTCAAGATCATGCGTCAGGTAGTTCTTCTCATGTGTTTTCAACTGTCTACTCACATAGCATAGTACCCTACCCTCTTGCATCGGTACCGGCCCTAGCCCCGTACCACAAGCATCCGTATAAACTGAGAAAGGCTTGGTTACATCCGATAATACCAATACGGACGCGGTAGTCAAAGCTTCCTTCAATCGACCAAAGGCATCCTCACACTTGGCATCCCAAACAAAAGCTGAGTTCTTCTTGGTAAGGCGGGTAAGTGGAGCTGATATCCAAGCGAAGTCCTTAATGAACTTCCTATAGTAGCCCGCAAGACCAAGGAAACTACTTTTGTCTGTAGCATTCTTAGGGGTCTGCCAATCCTGTACTGCTGCCACTTTTGTTGGATCTGCTGAAAGTCCATCCTCCGAAATGATGTGTCCCAAAAAGTAAACTTCATCCCTCCAAAAGTGGCACTTGGAAAACTTTGCCTTCAACTTATGTGCTCGTAGGGTCCTAAGCACTTCTTCCAAGTGAACAGTGCGCTCCTTTTTGCTTCGCGAATAAACCAAAATGTCAGCGGTGAACACCACCACAAACTTGTTTAGTGATTCGCGAAATACTCGACATTAGGTCCATAAATATTTCGTAGCATTGGTTAGCCTAAATGGCATGACTAACCACTCAAATAATCCATCTAGAACGGGTGCGCCCCACTTAGAAATACTCCTACGAATGAAGCCCTTCTCTAAAAGCTTTCCAATCTGCTTGCTCAACTCACGACGTTCTATATACCTTACCAGTAAAGCAACCGATTTGGCATTATCGACAAGATAAATCTTGAACTCAATCTCTCTTCGAGGTGGAAGGCCAGCAACCTCCTCGAACACATCTGGAAAGTCTCTAACAACGGGTGCTAAATTCAAACTATCGGGCGATAAGTCAAGAGAATGAAGGTAGCTCAACATAACTGATCCTCTAGTTTCATAAGATATCTCCAAGTTACGTCCACTACAAGCACCATACATGGATAGCTAACCATACCAAAAATCTATCCGAACCCGGAAAAGCCCAATACAAAGGCAATACAGTAAAACTCAACCCCTAAAATAAACAATTTCAAATCTCGACATAACTATGTCGATCTCTATGGGATTTGATACCACTATCGAGTCGGTCACTACTAAGAAAGCGTCAAGACCAGGACTCTCTACCAGATTACTAGATATAAAAGAGTGTGAAGCTTCATAATCAAATAGGGTACGAACAAGAAAATCAGAGATAGATAACACACCTTTGATGATCACCTTCTTTCCCTTGTCCAGAACCGGACGAGTACTAGAGGAAGGAGCTGCCTCTAAAGCATAAGCCTGAGCAGGCTGTGAAGGTCTCTGCGAACTGTCCTTGGGCTTCGTCGGATAGTCCTTTTTCATATACCCCACTTGATCGCAAAGATAACACCTCGGTCACGGTCGCACTCCTGCCCATCTACAATCCTTACCAAGATGACCTAGTTTCCCACAAGTATTGCACTTCCAGTCCTTCCTTGGAACTTTTCTTTTTCCGCCTGACCCTCCTCCTCTCCTCTTTCCTTTCCACTGCTTCTTCCCATCGCTCTTCTATTCCACATCTCCTTTCTTCTCAGTATCGGCAAGTAAAGCCATCTCCACCAATCCCTCAAAAGTGACTAGCATCGGAATGTGGCTCACCGCCAAACTCTGCAGTGGATGACACAAACCTTTAGCGAACTTCAACACCTTCTTGTGAATAGTATTAATCAGGTCTATTCCAAATCTGGCAAACTTATTGAACTGATCAACATGTTCCTAAATTGTCATATCCCCACGCTTGAGCTGTATGAATTTCTCTAACTCCACTCCCTCTTCAGCCTGCGATAAGAATTTCCTCTCGAACCTAGTACGAAAATCTGCTCAAGTCAAATTATCAGCCTCAGCCTCCATAATCTCCCACCAACAAAGTGCCTCTCCTTGCAGCTGCAATGAAGCCAACTGCCTCCGAGCTAAGTCCTCCAATCCCATAAGTCAAATTTCCGCTCACAACTACTGATCCAAGATCTCACCTCAGTATATGACTCGGCGCCAAGAAACATCTTGCCTCCTAAGCTAGTGTAGTCCTTGCATAACTTGGGAAAATCAGTAATGCCTGGCGGATGGGCTGAAGCCCCGTCCGCCGGAGCAGCATCCCTAACTTGTGGCTCTGCTCGTGTAGTAGCCTACAAATAACGTGAACCAAGCATGCATATTAAGCCTGGAACTTTAGGGATATCTTGCGGTTCAGACATTTATATTTGTGGATAGTAAAAAGATGGGATTAGGTACTCCATAATAGTTCAATAGATAGGGTGGAAGAGATATGAGAGACCCGTTTCTAAAATTTCTTTTCTTTCCAAAATATACACGTATACTTTTAAAAGTATTATTTGGACTATCCTTTAAAAGTTATTCGAAAACCTTTATATTTTTGAAATTTTTTAGGATTACCGAAACCTTAGCTCTGATATCAACTATGACACCCCGCACCTCTAGGCACCCCGAAAATCAGACATGTCTAGAAGTACAGGTGGTCAAGTGAAATAAAAATCCATAACATAGCACAGAGACTAAGGAAACAATATAAAATGATTAAAATATTATAGCGGAAGAAAACTTTCACTAATTATAAATTAATAGCATAACAGTTTCATTAAAAATAATATTATCCCAAATTTATTTCTAAAATCAAAAGTACCAAGTAGTCTCCACCAAAACATAAAACATAACAAAGTCCATAATATAGATCCTCATATATAGAGTAAAGTATGGAAAAGAGAAATGAAGTACATGAAACAAAAGAAACAAAAGCTGAAGATAACAATTGCTCCAATGACCCTCCAAGCTGCAAAGAACTATAACCTGGACCTGCCCTTCTGTGATTTGGGGAAAATAGAAAAAATAGGAACGAGTAACATAAAGTCTGCTGAATGAGAAATAAAATGAAGCAGAAAGAATAAAACAGTTTAATTTCAAATCTTCTCCGGATATCGTAGAGGGTGAATTATAAAATGCAGTAAATCCTTTTTAGATACAGGTCCTAAAAGCCAAAGTCCATGTTCACTCTAGGGAGTCAACCATGCAATAATACTAAACGTCAATCGGCCTGTCGGACCTGCTGTCCTTACCTATCCACGTGCTACCACGTGAAAGTCTTGCTCTTCACCCGTGCACTGTGACTAAATGCCTCTTACGTCTGATCGGCGCTGACTCAAACAACCTCACATGACCCCGAAGTTGCACTCAGGCTCCGCCAAACAGGACTCCTATCCTCTTGTCACCTCGGTCACTAACATGGACTTGCCCCTATCCAAATTGTCGGTCCTCCAAAAGAGCGCCCACAGCTAGGTCGGCCGTGCAAAATCCTCCAACGATCGGCCTAAAGAAGCCTACGTTAGTGCACACTTGTCCTGTTCCGTCCACGTCGATCTGCCTGAAGAAGCTTATGATTGCGGATGTTATCTATCCTACGTACTAGCAACCTATGAAAGGGAAAAAAACATCCTTGCGAACCTACTTGCCAGCTCCTAGTACGTACAGCCAAAACAATATTTTGGTCTTAACTGCATGAAACACCTATCCAGACCTTTACAAGATCTGCCTAGCAAATCGCTTCCAGATTAATTAATTTTACTGTTACAGTTTACCTATTGTTTATTTCCATTAATCTATTTTAGGACATTTTTACATCCAATTTGGTTATTTCACAATTTCCCTTTTTCTTACATAAATGATGTTTCAATTTCACGTCCGTCCAATCCGTATGGTTTATTTGTAATTTTTATAAACTAGTTTTTAGGGTCCATTTAATTTACAATTTTTTTCCACCCTAATTTACGTTCTCCTTTTAGAGATTTAATCTGTACAAAAATTTTATCCAATAGCCACAAACCATTTAATTACACAAAATTCCCTTTTACATTTTTAGGGCATATATAAAACAAACAATTATGTCAATTAGACTTCTTTATTTTGTTCCGAAACCATATTCAAAATTATGTAATTATATCAATCAAACCCATAATTTTATTCAAATAACATATTTTGAATTTATTCAACTAATATGTTCTACCATTAGAAATTGAATGACAATTCTAATTCAGTTTAATTAAACTAAACTTATTTACGCCATGAAACGTGAATTACAATTTGTTTGTTCCAAATTTCTACCCAAACATGAAATAGAATTGAGAAGTGGAAGAAGAAGAAGATACAATAATTTACATAAATTTCAATCTTATTTATGCCATAAAACGCGAATAGACAATTTATATGTCTCATATTTTAAATCAAACATGAATTAGATTTGAGAAGTGGAAGAACAAGAAAAACTTGCAACAATTTAGATATATTCTCAATTAATAATAGAAATTAATTCATACTAACATGGCAGAAAAGAACTGAAATTGAACTACTTTATTTCTCTATTTTATATTAATTCCCACTCACTTGACACTCGAGCTTGTATAAATTTGAAAACGCTTTGATTTAATCTTTCTTCCTTTGATTCTTCTAAATTCCCCAAATTTCTCGAATATATATATATATATATATATATATATATATATATATATACATATAGATAATTTAATTTGGTAGAGATTTGTTTATTTAGTAGAGAAAAGGATGAAGAATAATACACACTAATTTTACTGTAGAATATGGCGACGGTTGAATAAGAGATTAGGTTTAGGTTAGATGGTTTATTTATAGATTGTTTGAGTGAATATAATCCATTAGATTACTTTAAATTAAATCTGATTCTTTCATACACTTAATGGTTATCCATTCTAGCCCATACACATCACTCAATCAATAAAATCTATCCATCTTATCTACTACATCACTTGAGCGAATGGAAGCACCACATGTCAGAATAAATGCTAAATATCGGGGTGTCACACATCTATAAGAAGAACAAATGTTAAATATGCATGTTTTAGTTAGTTATTAAGATAGCTAATTAATTTATAACTTATGGTCATGATCAAATTTGTTTGCTCTTGAACTTTATTCTGTAATTCAGTAACTTGGTTTTCCAGTGCAAATTTTTTCTTCGAGTTGTGTTTGTGAGCCCCCAATTGAGATGGTGTAACCCCAAAACCATGTCTTCTTATTCTTCCACATCGTTCTTTGTCGCATGCCTTTGCCACACTGTCTTCATTTAATGAAACCATTCCCTGAGAACTTTGATTGTTGATGTGCTTTTTATCTTAGTCTACAAATAATAGAAAGGTCCAATAAGAATTAAATATTGTAATCATACTATATAGTAGGCAATAATTGTATACTTACTATGCGTTCGACAACAACCGAGTTTAGAGGTTCCACTTTTTTGTATGTCCCTTGCACCATAAGTCCTCTCTATTAATATCAGATGCACGTTCCTTTTTCTACAAAAATAAGTATGGAAATAAAGCTTAGCTATATCATTAGAGATGCAAGTATATGATACAATCTGATGACAATTGAGCAGAGATTTCCGTTCATAAATACTAATCTTCATGAAGTATTAACATTTAGTTCAGATGAATTTGCTTCTCAGATGGCACTTCGAATATTAAAATTTAACATCAATTACGTCGGTAGATCAAAAATTGAGATAAGATTGTACTCTATGCTTATAAATATTGGTAGCTATGCCATAGATGTATCCTACCAAACTCCAAGCACCAAGCGAGAAGAATTAATAACGAGCAAAATTGAAAAAAAAGAAACGTGAGTTCTTCGCGTCTTATTGAAACAAGGGCTGCTGACATGTTAACTCATAGTAAATACAGAACATAGTCCAGTTCTACTTAATTTTGATTTCATCCTTCATAATAAAGCTTTGAAATTTATGACATGTTAAACTCATGCATGTTATTATCAAGAACTGGTAGGTAAGTGCTGTCAAATATTAACTCCAATATAAAAAAAATAAGCATCTTTCTAATGTATCAAATTGGTTTAATATTTTCTATTCTATAGCTTTGAAATTTTTCGATGATTTCAGAAGTCAGCTAAATTGAGAAAAGATCCAAAAATAAAATCGGGTTTGGATTTTTCTGGCTGCAAATTCTATAACCAAACAATACTCTTGGAAATCTAAATTGTGCCTCAGTAGTTGCTGATTTCTTACTATTACCTTAAGAATAATCAATCTTTAGTTCAATCAAGGTTCGAAGTACCGGTTTCCGTTTCCGTTCCGGTCATCTGAAAAATTCAAAATCCCGGTTCCGTTTCGGGATTTCCGGAAATTCCGTTTTAAATCCGGTTTGTGAATTCTGGTACATTTTTGTTATAAATACGCAAAAAAATATGCAATACTGATAGTCAATTACACTAAATTATTCAAGTAACATAGAAGTTACAAAACATACGATATAAAAATTTAATACCAAAAGCTATTTCTTTGAGCATCATATAAATTTTGACCATCGCTCTCTTCATCTTGTGTCGGATTATAATATGCTGGAAAAGCATACTGCTGTATCTGATCCGAACTTAAAAATGTCGTCATCATATTATCAAAGGGTGAGGGTTCATCTTGGCAACTTGATGGCTCAGCAGCATACGGTTGATTTAACGCACAATACGAATAACCTCCGGTATAGTCAGATGTAGAATACCTAAAACTGGGGACATTGTTAGAAGTATATCTGTCATCATAATCCCCTTGATCTTCATGTACAATGTTCAAATTTCTATCTCTTCGTCGACTATAGTCATCTGCTTCATAATTTTGGATATGTCTTTGAGACTCATCAAAAGTGGAACCAACGCCATAACCACTAGAACCAATACCGTCACCACCAGCATTACCTGAATCTTCATTTGATGAACTATCATTTTCAGTATTTTCTGCAGATACATTATCATTGTCCGACCAAGGATTATCGCTTGCATTATCAAGTAGTGATTCTCAGCTACTCTAGTCCATTCTGCAAGTGGATCCTCCTCATGAAAGATGTAATCTAAATCAATAAGTTGGTCGGTTGTTTGTTGGCGTTTAGCATGTCGTACTCTTAATCGCATGTTATAATGTACAAATACTAGTTTTTCTAAGTTCTTCATTTTTATTCTATTTCTTAACTTCGTGTGAATCATTGCAAATGTTGTTTAATTTCTTTCACAATTTGAAGAAGAAACTGTTTGGCTAAGAATACGCATAGCTATGCGTGTTAAATTTGGAGCAGCTTCCCTACCAATTATTGACCACAACATAGCTGGAAGACACGACTTAACTGCACGTTTCGCTTTTGCAGAACCAAATACATCAAGTTTCATTCTATATTTTTCAACCTACGAATCATTCATAATAAACCAAGTTATTCTTTGCGCTAAACATTAAGTTTAATAATTTGTTTATTACCTCTTTTGAAATTTCAATTTGCATAGCAATATCAGGTACCATTTTTTCAAGAACATTTGTCCATCCATTTAAAACCTCATCATCGTTTGTTGCATTATCTCCGTATTGTATATGAGGATTGAGAAAATAACCTAAAACAATTTGATAGTTCAAAGAAATATTGACATGATATGTACTTTTATAATTGTGCAATAACTAAAAAAAATACCTGCTGCATGAATAGGTCGATGCAATTGTCTTTCCCATCTTTTATCGATTATATTCCACCACTTTTGACACTGTCTTACACCAACATTTTTCTTAATTGATTCCTTCGCTCGATCCATTGCTTCATATAGATATTCCATCTCTGCTTTATCATCATTATCCACCATTCTTAAAACTTTTACAAGTGGACCAAATACGAGAATAATAGCAGCAACGTTGGCCCAAAATTTATCACTGTGGATCAAATTATAGATAAGAATTGCAGTTTTTTTTATCTTTAGGACCGAGTTTAAGAATCTTTGCACTCCACTCCCTCGAAGAAATCATTCTTCTTAGATTCTCTTTATGTGTGTATATGGATTCCAATGCAATAAAGTGAGTAGCAAACCTGGTTACTGCTGGCCGAATCAGCTCTTTATTGTTGGTTTCTTTTCTCATTATGGTAAACAACCAACCATGATTGTATATGAATCATGTTATTGATTGACAATTTAAAATTATCGATTTTACCTCGATTTCTTTTGAAATATCTTCAAGAATCAAATCGATACAATGTGATGCGCATGGTGTCCAATATAGTTTTCTTCTTTTTTCCATCAGTAGTTGGCCAGCAGCTTTGTAATTTGCTCCATTGTCAGTTACTATCTGTACAATTCTATCTTCTCCGATAAAATTAACAACATTATCCATTAGACCACAAACATACTCAGCACTTTGAAATTTGTCGGTAGCATCTATAGATTTAAGAAAGACGGTTCCTTGGGTAGAATACACAAGAAAATTTATGATTTTTCTTCTATTTTGTGTGCTCCAACCGTCGCACATCAACGTACAACCATACTCATCCCAAAAGTTGGAGTAAGTGTCGATGTGTTGTTTGATTTCAGTGCACTCTAAATCTATATATGTTTTTGATAATTCATGTGCTGTGGGTCCTTTAATTCCAGGACCAGCTTCTTGAATGGCCTCTACCATAGTTTCATAGTAAGGACTATTAGCAGCATTGTGTGGAATATGGTTAAAGTAAAAAAAATTTGATATTGCACGACCTATGTGTTTTTTGGCATCTTTAATGCCTTTTATTGCAGTTCTAATAGAGGGTTGAGTTCTACCTCCTCGTTTTTGTACATAGGGATCAATCCTTCCAGCTGCCCGTGTTGCTAAGTCGTCATCTATTCTGATTGATTTAGAACGGTCATTGCGCTTTAGTCCGCTAGATCGTATACCTGTTCCACTAGATCCTACACCTGAGTTCATATAACTTTCTTTACTTTCTTGCAAGGCGCATCTTATCTCTCTGTCATCTTCACCTCCATCACTGTCGGTATCTTCATTTTGTTGTTCGGGCATGCTCATTAGCTCTTCTTTCACACGTTGTTTTTCGAGCTTCCCTTGATTTCGCTCATTTCTCTTTTTATTCAGATGTTCTCGTATAAGGTTCCTGACTTCTCTGGGAACAGTCGGACATACTGCCACGTCGCCTGTTTGTCCTGCTAAATGTTCTTTCATACGTGTTATACCACCACCAGAAATTATTTTATGACAATAATTACATTTTTTTTCCTTTTTTCACCAATAAAGGTCGTACAATAATTCCAAACGATATCACGATTTGCCATAATCAGCCACCTAAATAAGAAACAAAATAATTTAATGTTTAATTGCTTAACGCTAATACATTTTAATGCAAACTAAACAATATATTATTTGCATTATAGAACTTCCAGCCATAGTTGTTCAATTTGACATAAATAATAAATATATAAGCATAAATTACTTGTTAAATAATAAATATATATTCAATTCAATTTGACATAAATAATAAATATATATTCAATTTGACATAAATAATAAATATATATTCAATTCAATTTGACACAATTCATTTTAATACAAGCATAATATATAAGCATGTTAGCATAACAGACTAACAGTTTACACTTTGTTTTTAACACAGTTCAATTTGAGCCCATTATCTTAACACAATTCAATTTAAGCATATTAGCATTTGAGCCCATTATCTTAACACAGTTCAATTTGGCACAAGTTATAAGCATATTAGCATAACACTTTGTTTTTAAACTACAAGTTATAAGCATAACAGACTAACAGTTTACCCTAAATCTGGCCCATTATCCTCTTCCCTTTCATACGCAAATCAAAATACACGCAGTCACGAAGAAAACAGATCTGGTTCGAGGAAAAAAAAAGTAACGCGGTAAATTAAATTGGGTAGAAAGTAAACCTAAACGACGCCTGTTGTTGAGGGAGATCGAGCTTGAGCAAGGAGTCGCAAGCGAAGTGGAGTCGCCGCGAAGTGGTGCTGCCGCGAAATTGCGCAGTCGTGAAGTCGCCGTTCGTTTCTGCCGCGAGATAAGTTTTCCACTTTTAATGTATATATTGATTGATTCATTTGGTTTTATAGACGAGATTCACTTGTATATGGCCGAGTTTTGATTCATGAGAAACACTGTTGATTGAATTTGTCTGTGTTGCAACAATTGTTCACATGCGATTATTCTCCTGCAATTATTCAGTGCATTGATTGAAGATTTCTGCATATTCCTTTTGGTTTTTGTTGCTTTGCTTCACGAGAAAAATTGTTGATTGGATTTTTTTTATTTAATGACAGAACGGTTTAATTTCTTAGTTTCAGTCCGGTCGGCGCCAGAACCGGGCCGAGATGGCCGGAACTCCGGCGTGCCGGCCGGACTTTGATACCTTGAGTTCAATTAGTAATAAGTAGTCAATTTTTCCTTTAACATTGTAAGTCAACATTCCATGCCTTATATTTTAACTCCTTCTTTCATCC
Organism: Allium cepa; assembly: GCA_030765085.1. Classification (NCBI taxonomy): domain Eukaryota; kingdom Viridiplantae; phylum Streptophyta; class Magnoliopsida; order Asparagales; family Amaryllidaceae; genus Allium; species Allium cepa. The sequence goes on along the minus strand of CM060937.1, from coordinate 755,578,775 downwards.
TATTTGAGATCGAGTATTAATAAATCTTCACACTCGTCATGTATATGGAATCAAATTAAGAACCATAATTTATGAAACTATTTTACGAAACTATCATGAACTGAGCTATGGAGCTTATTAGCTACTCGCTGACCTGACAGTATATTTGTATCTAAATCATACTTATGTCCTTCACTTATGTTTACTTATCGAGAGGATTTATTTCACAGCATTACATTGTATCATGACCTTGATACAATGCTTAATGACTTTTAATAATAAAACAATAATCTTACCAACTCCTCCACTAATCTTGCATACCCTTTTCTATTCATCGTATGCGAAATCTTATTCTTTTCTCTAATCTCTCTATATTTCTTGTTCGTCAACTACATAATAGAAATTCACAAATTATAGTACACAATAAGCTACAAGAACCTTATTCGAAAAGCATCGAACGATACTTCAAATTCTTCGAACAGTTTCTCCCTAGTAAAATATCTACATTCTTGATTTGTCTTAATATTATTGAGTTTCAGCATCGCTAATCTACTGGCGGAGTCGGGGCTTTTGGAGGCCTGTTTTATGGCTTTAATCAATCTTGGTTTTGCTTCTTTCCATCTAACACCTAACATCATCATAAACAAACTCTTGTATCATGCATCCACAATGAATCGCATCTCATAGCAAAACACTTGTAAACACTTTTTGTTTAGTCAGAAATGATAGCAATATAGTATATATGTGTTTATAACTTGTCATACCTGAATACATGTCCATATCTCATCCTTCAATTTTTCATCGACATTCTTCCAATGGTCAATATTCATAGGAACCATTTCCCATGCTAAAATGCCAAGAAACAAAGACAAGTGTTTCGAACTTTTACCTATAGGTTGTCCTAGGTCATTGAATTCAATTGTGGCCCTTTCACTTGGTGTTTGTCTTCATCGTTGTTTTCCTCTTCTTTCTCTTTGGTGCTGATTGTGCTTGATCTTGAGCAGAAGAGTTGGAAGGAGTGGGTGAGTTTGTCTGGGAGGTTGAATTATGAGGAATGACGGGGTGATAGGTGTAGTATTCAGCTCCTGGAGGGCTTGAGCAACTTCAATTTCTTTAACAACCACTTTTCTCGAAATTCTACCATCGTAGTTATTGTCAACAGTTGACCTTTAAGAATAGTAGCTACTAGATAGATGAAATTATCAAGTAAAATAAAATAGCCTTACGGATGAACCGTACGGCATTACCAAAATGATTTATGCATTGAATAGCACTTCTAAAATAAATTATAATGTGCAGTTTCCATTGATTCAAGGAAATTAATAGTAGTAGAATATGCCACATGATTGCAACATTCTATGATCAAATAGCAAACAAATAGAAAAAAATCGCAGTTTATTTCTAGCACTACAATGTGAAATATTGCACCGCCTACCAAAATTGTCTATTTACGGTTGCTCGATGGCATGAGTACGGGCAAATACGTCCATGTAGGAGACGGGACCCATACGCTCTCTTTCCTAAAATAATTATTGTGTATTATTATTGTATATACAAAATTATACAATGTAATAACTGTTTATCATCGAAATTAGTAAATTTACCAGCTCCTCACGATAACACTAAAATGACTTAGAACCAGCGCGATGTGCGTTTGGATTCTTATTTCTACTCGTGGAGTTTTATCGGACTCTGCCAGTACATTTAAATTGAACAAGTTAAAGTGATATTATGTATATATGCTCTATATAATGCGTGATAATTATATATGAAACTTTATTTTAAATAATTGTCAAGATATTAGTAAACTTACCTTCGCTTCATCGCTATTCTACCAAACAAGCCAAGCATCCCACATGCTTTCGTCCATCCAGTCAAGATTCTTCCCCGCATTTTTTATGTCGGACATCGTTCCGCGGTAGTTCTTCCTCATTTTTCTCATCCAGTAGTTTCTGCAAAGGAGAGTGTCAACTTCTTGCAACCTGCCTCCCCCTACATGTTGAAAAAATATAAGTTATACATTTATACTTAGTCAACAAATTATACAGTGGTAATATAAAATGATATACAAATTTACACTTACGAGGAGTCCTTCCAAATACACTTTAGGATGTGGGGTGGGATTTTATCCCACCTAAGCCAGCATGAGGTCACCTGCTCATGTAAGTTTGCTTGGAAATATTAAGAACAAGCTCTGAAAGCTCCAACTCAAATCCCTTTTGTTAAATATGATAAAGACTTTTAATAAATCATGACAAATTAGCATGCACAAATAATTTATATAAGTGAAATAAATTAAATACTTACCCTTTTGCTTTAGGCTGTAAAGTCACTATGAGATGTTGCGCCCGCTCTGATGGGCCGCTACCATCACCTCCCGTGGCGATCCCTCTTTGAGAAGAAGTGGGGGAACCTGAATTGGAAGAACTCTGACGTTGAAGAATTACATAATACTTGTCATAGACATATCATTTTCTTATGGTAGAACATATCATTGAATTATGAGAAAACATATCATTTTTTATGAGAAAAATGTAACATTAATAATCGCGTAAATTAATTCTATCAAGATGTACATTATTAATTGCCCTCGTCGTTTTCTGATTCTGACTCGATCTCATACTCTATATTTTTTTCCTCTAAAGGCTCAAATGCGTCTATTTAAAAAATTTGATTCTTCATTTAGAGGTCCAAAATGTATAACGGCCGACTTTTCCGTACAGTTTAAGTTGGCAATAAACCACATATGTCCAACCCAATTGAACGGAAAGGCGGATAGTTAGGGAAGAAGAAAGAAGACAAGAAGAAACTAAACAACACAAAATCTCACAATGGAACGAATAATCTATAATATATAACAAATTTTTACACAAAAGTAAAATTGTAATATATGTATATACAGACATCTATCAGAATATACTAACATATTTCAGCCCGAACATTATAACAACATATCCTTACAACTGGTGATCAATACAACCATGAATGCAATGGAAAAATGACCATGTATGTGAATACGTCTCTGGGCCTAGCTTTCCTCCTAACATCCAGCTAAACCTAGAAATATGCTCGGTCTGATCCGAACATTATATGAAAACGCCCGTGTCAGTCTGGTAAAACCAGCGTGAGAATTCAAATCACAAGGAATTTTATTTATTTTAACTTGTAAAATCTTTTGAATCAAAGGCATCTCGTAAGACTACGTCGCACATAAACACAGATGGATTATTACCTTATGGTAACCAAAACCTTTATATCAGAAAATCCAGCTATGTAACGACCCATAAATTTTAGTGATTTTATTTATTAAATTAATTGAAATTTTGTGAAATTTAAAACAATAAAATTTGAAAATAAAATTTAATATTTAGAATACAACTATTTAAACGTAGCAACTGGAAAATTTTCATCTGATAATATTGAAGTTTATTTTATTGTGAAATTCTATTTCAATCTAAATTAGTTAAAAATTGATGGTAATAAAATAATTTCCAAACCTGAATATTTTTATACATAAAATTTGTAAATTATCTTCTGAGTGAGACGTCAAATATCGTTTCATCAAATTCGGATTCTATAGCTCCGTCGATCTTATTTTCTGCGTTTTAGCTGCATTTTCCGCCAGCGGAAATTCGAATTTTTATAATTCAATCGTATCACTGATATCTGTGAACCGTTTTGATCGTCTCGTCTTGCTGATCTTCGCAGTATATTTATTTCTATATTTTGATGACCCGTGCTCGACGGAATCTATAAAACAGATAACCGTATTGGAACCGTCCGTGCTTTTGGTTTGTGTGTCCATTCAAATTTGCCCAATAGTCGAATTCAAACAGTCATTTGTCTTTAATAATTGCCCAGAATCCTTGTACTACTTTCATGGTTCTCTATATTTAAATTCACTATTGACGTTTCTATAATCTTTATTTTCTTAACGGTTCATTATAATTAGCCTTTTATAATTCCTCAAAATTTTCTGACTATTTCTATTCTTACCCGTTCATATAATGATTGTTCGTTTTCTTTTTTTTCGGTTTCAACTTAAATTGACTGTTGCCATTTCAAGTTCCTTCTCTGGTTCAATTGCTTTGAGACATATATAATATAAGTTATAAATATGTTCTCTTCAATACTGCTCCTCTCTTTCCCCTGATGCCAATCCATCCTCCTTCTTCATGGCCGCCGAGCCTATAAATCATATAAAAAAATGAAAAGAAATAAGATGTGGAGTCGCTTGCTTTTCTCTCCACCGTGTTTCCTTTGGCCGTGTGTTCACCCAAAGCCCCACCATGTTCAGCCTCGCGTCCCCCTCAAACACCAGCAACGAGTCACGCCAGTCAACCCACAAATTCCATCCACTTCAATGTCCTCTCCTCATCACCATGCGAACACCACAGAACTCACCGAGTTTGGCCATCCTCTCCTTCTCAGATCTAGCCAAGCTTTGTCTTACAAACCTTATATAGAGGTATTATAGTTATATACTAGGGTAGGCAGCATATATATGCCAGTATATATAATTGTTTGTATATAGCCTTCGGCTTTGGTTTCAACATAGCATTTCTAAACTTTGGTTATTTTTTTGGGTGTTTGTAAGAACATATTTTTTCAGTATATAATATTTTATAGTCAGTAACATATATATATATGTCTGCTATGTCTATAATATAGTGGTACATAGTTATAATTGCAGAAACCTCACCTATATGTAGATTTTAAAATTCTAAGCCTTTATTCTATATGTATATACAGTGCAGATTTTGTACGTGTTATTATGAAAGGTTTATGTAAAGTATATCGATATATTTATATTTGTATATAGCATGTTATGTTTTGTTTTATATATTGACATATATTGTGTAGTTAGTTCTAGAATATGTATGTGTGTGTGGGGGGGGGGGGGGGGGGGGGGGGGGTTTATGGCTGAAGTTATACTATTTTAACTAGTGTATATATATATAGAGAGATTTTACGCATATTAAGGCTATCTTTGATAAATACATGTGCAAACTTCCTGTGTGTATGTATATATTATATCATTGGGTAAGGTAAAATTTTAGTATATATAGTTGGGTTGCATATATGGTCTGCATACTATATGAAGTTTTCGAAGGATGATAATTGTCTTGTAAATTTTGATTTTTAAATTGTATATACATGATGGCAGTACGTATTATAAAGAAGTTATATTAGTAGTAATGTACATGTACAACAGTTTATATGTTTACAAAGGTCGATGCATGTCTGTTGGATTTGAATACATATTTTATTGGTTTTACGTATATATGTTTATATACATGAATTTTATATAAGCTATTAGTAATGGTTGTTCTTAGCATATAGACAAGTACACTTGGGTCTGAGAGTGTGTGTGTGTGTGTGTGTGTGTGTGTATATATATATATTATAAACTAAGTTTACAAACTATCTATCTGGTGCTAAACATATATTTTGATTAAAGTTTAAACCAGATATTGGTTGATTATACATATGCGGTGAATTATAATGTGTTAGTTTATATATATTTTGTAAGTAACTGGCTTGTAAGCATTTATATGCATTGGTTTAAATATATATTAGGTGCGGAGGTTTACTGTATAAGTTATATTGTTCTATACAAATAATCTGTAAGTTATATAACATCGGTTATATAGGTTTTGTTTGTTATATATATATATATATATATATATATATATATATATATATATATATTGTTTAATAGATATTGTCTTAAGTGTAGTTTTAAAATATAACGTATACATTGTTTATATATATGCATATATTTGTTTTGTTTTCTGTTTGTATGGTATGTAAGCTGTTGTTCACAAAGTATATAAGTCTGAACCATAAATATATATATATATATATATATACATACATATATATTGCATTCATTTTTGCACCTATATAGTACATTGTCTATATAATAATTTTATCAATAAGATACGTATGTTTTATATATATATATATATGTTTACATATAATATGTTTAAAAATTGCGTATACATGTATAGTTTTAAACGAGTTATAAAGTACAAGTTCTAATAGTTATATTTGTCGGTTTATATAAATATATATAAGTTATATGTTAGTATTATATTTGTTGTATAAGGTGAATTTGGACCATTGCAATTTGTTGTATAAATTATAATGATAGATTTTATATATATTACACATAAGTAAAATTGAGTTTGATTCTAATTTACGTTATATATGGGTTTAATTTAAAATAATGATTTTGAAATGTGTATATATATTTGATTTAAAATGGGTTTGAATTTAGAGTATGTTTTATATACGTAAATAGTTACACATAGTTCTATATATGTATATAAATTCACTTTTACTAATTATCTTCATCGATCCGGTCTGATTTGATTTTGTCTATTCAAACTATCAGCTTTATTCGTCGAATCGTATCCATCTAGCATTGATTTTGGAAGTCGTGCTTGCACTTCGTAACTCAATCTCATTGCCTATTCTATCTAGCCTTGAAAGGTGGGCAATCACTCATGATTAACGTTCTTATATTTATTAAATTTGATTTCAATTGAAATGACGATTGAAATATGCTGCTGTTAGTTATTTACATTGCTATATATGCTATTATTTGTATCAGTTCACCTGTGACATCGGACACCATTATCTGTTATTTACATGTTAATTATGCTTGTTATATTATTTTCATATCTGTTGCCACTCCGCAAGTTCCCTGTTAGTATAGAATTCACTATGGGTTGAAATGATACATACCCGAACGATTTTGTAGAATATGAGAAAATCGTTATGGGTTGAAATGATAAACCCAATCGATTTTCATTGACATTGAATTTGGGATTACGGATTGAAATGATAAATATCCGTATCACTTAACCATAGGATAGAAAATTTTATACAGACACCGTTGGTCAATATAACATTTTGAAATGATTTTCAAGGTTTTGAAATTAAGTTAAATGTGAATTTTGGAATTCGAGTTGATTTGAATCGATTTGTGAAATTTGAGGAAATTATAAATATTTTACTTTATAAATTATTTAATATATATATATTATTTTAATATAATCTTCTTTTAATATAAACTATTTTAATATACTAATTATTTTAATATAAACTATTCTATTTTATAAACGATTTTATTATATATACTACTATTAATATCTAAACTGTTTAAGTGGTGGAAGTTATGATTTCAAAGTTATGGTTTTCCAAAGAATTAAAATTTCAAAGTGTTTTGGTTTCGAAAGTTTCGTAACTTTGGAAATGCTATAATTTGAAAATAGATATATTTGAAATGAAAATTTGTATCGTATTGATATGGTTTTGAAATGGAAATGATGTTTTGGTTTTGAAGTATAAATTATTTTGAAATGGCCACGGTGTTATAATGACGTTTGGTTGTTAATAGCGTATATTTCTACATAGTAGATAGTTCCACGGATCCTTAGAGGATGGTTATTCCATACATCCTTTAAGTTACTTGTATTTCAGTTGATATTTCACTTGAGTTGGATTTATTGATATAAGAATGTTAATCATGACTCGAGTGTTTTGTATTTTGCTTTACGCTCGGGTCAAACCGAGAGATACAACATTTGAGGCTCACCTTTGGAGTTTGGAGCTTCGCTTGGAGATCCAACTATCGATTAAGCTTTTAGCTTTTCTAGTTGATTTGTTCATAGATGTCATCAGTCTGTATTTGAGATATTCTGTTGTATTTTATTTCAAACTCTGTTGTTTATACATTAGCTTCATGAGCTACTGTTTATCTATTCCGCTGCATTATTGTTATAATACTCTGTGTCTATGATTTTATGATTATTTTATTTGCTGTATATGCTGAGTTTTGCCAAATTTAAATTAACAATCCGATATTTTGAGCAATTCAAGTCCGACATGTGTGGATGCGAATGGTTGAAAATATCTGGATGTTACAGTTGGTATCAGAGCCAGGTTTTAGCAAAACTTAGCATATGTAGTAGATTTAATTACAGAATTGCTTTCGTTCGTGCTTGAATCTCTTCCTCTTTAATTCGGTTTCCTTTGAATTTTGGAATGTTCACACTTGTTCTGAAATCCATTCTTGTCTCCCCCTTTTGTACTCTTTTGCTTATGGAGCTTCCCATAACTCCACTTCGAATGATCTCTATAAAAATCGGCGATCCCGCCAATCTTTGAATGATTTGTAAATGGGTGAAACTCCTTTACAATTGGCATTGAGTCACCAGAGATTTCTACACCCTCGGCTTAGATGCTGTTATCTCTTGCTATGCTGAATTTTATCTCTGGCGATCATATGTCGATTTGCCTTAGAATTACGCATCGATCATGCTCCTGAAGTCACGGTTGACCCGGTTAAGGTCGCCTGCGATTTATATAAGTATATCCATCTTATATTTTTATAATTTAATTATCTCATCTTCGTTCGAGCCTATCTTCGAATCACAATTTTGTTTGATTAGAGTTCCTCTAGTTTGAATCTCTATCTTTGTTTTGAAATCCGTCCTTGAATCATCCTCTGAAAACAAATCGTGTTTGTTTGTATTTTAGAAATTGTTTAATATATCGAAATTATTATTTGATAAGTATGATTATACTTTATATATAAAAGTGAAAATGTTTTCGTTAAGGATTATATACCTTTTAAAAAATGAGAATTTGAAGTTTCGAAAGGATTTGAAATTGTGAAAATTATATAAGAAATTGATATATATAAAAATGAATTATAAACTGAAGGGTTTTAAATTTGAAACTTGAGAAATTGAATTCCGGTATTTTGAAAATTGGTTGTAAAATTTTTGAAAATATATGATAATACGATTTGAAAGTATTTTCCGAATAAGAAACATTTCAAATGACTTCAAATGAGTTCCAATGATTCCAAAGAAATTTCAAAGAAGTTTGCAAGAAAATAGAAGTCCAGAACTCACTTATGTCGCGGGAGAATAATTTCGATGATGAGTGCATGCATCATCGACATTAATTTTCGAGTTTCAGAGTGAAGAAGAAGCCACTTTAGTAGCTTTGCTATGCGATTGATTTTGTGAAACCAATTTTGATTTCAATTCCAAAGTATGATTTGATATTTTCGAAAGATATATGTATATATATTTGAAATGATTTGAAGTGAGCCGGGTGTTCAGTCCTCGAGTTTCGGATTTGTTTTGGTATAACCCTATCTATTGAAATTAATTTACTGAATGGTTGTTGATTTCCAACTCTTAAATTTGAAATTTGATTTTTCCGACTATTTTGAATGTTAGAACACTTCCAAACCGAGGTTTAATTTTCAAAGCTAAGTAATTTCGAAAAGTATAAATTATTTGATAAAGTATATAAGTTTAGTTTTGTATGATTAAGTATGAAGTAATATGATTTAAATAAGTTTGAAATTGTTTTGTTAAGTAAATGAATAAGACTATTTTGAATTATACTAATATGAAATTTAGATTTTGAAATGTTTTGAATAAGAATTTAGTTTTAAATGTTTTTAAGTTAGTAATATCTTTTATAAAACTATATATATATATATGTATATGTATATATATATATATAATTTTCAAAAGGTAAATTGGATCTTTCAAATAGAAATAAATAGTTTAAAGGTTTTGAAGGGATGGTTATAAACTTGGTCATCAATTTTGGGTATAGTTGATTTTGAGAAAAATATTTGGTCTCAAAAATAGATTGGAATTTAAAACCCAGTGTTTATATGATGATTTTGGAAATGAATTTGTTTGACTTAAATAATGTTGATTTGGAAACTAGGATTATTTTCTAAACCAATTATTTTAGAAACTTTGAAATTGGATATATTTAATTTGGAAGAAATAATTTGGTGAAATCGTATATGGTTTTGAAACAGAACTGATATTGAAACAAATTGAAATTGAGAACCTTATTTTACTAAATACTTAATTTGGGAGTTATCGAACTTATATAAAATTGATTTTTATAAGTATGAAGTTGATTCGAAAACTATTGGTTTGGAAAGGTACTCAACTTGAAAAGTGAAATCTTATATAATCAAAGTCTATATAAGTATGACTTGATATACTATTGATTTTGGAAAGTATTCGATTTGAAAATGAAATCTTGTATATAACTGACTTTATATAAGTATGATATTCGAAATTGATTTGAAAGGGTACTATATGATACATATGTTCGAAGTAAAGATATGGAAAGTTCCTTCTGCTTGATATCCTCTTTGTGGCCACATTTTGGATTCATTCTATTGATATTATTTTCTCTGATTTGGGTTTTTCTGATATAATACTCGAGTATCTTTCGAATTCCATGGCGTTACCCATGGTCTTACGAACTCGACTGCATAGCGTAATTCGCAAGGCAGTGATTGCTTAAAAGGTACGAATGTTTCCTGGGGGATCCAGGCATAACCATGGTGTATCTGCGATCTATGGTCGTTTTAGCAGCGTAATCCGCAGGACATAGATTGCTTAAAGGGTATGGATATTTCCTGAGGGATCCAGGCTTAACCATTATGTGTCTGCGGTCTACAAGTTTTTATTATCGTAGCGTAATGCGCAAGGAAAAGATTGCTTAAAGGGTATGGATGTTTCCTGGGGGATCCAGGCATAACCATTGTGTATACACGGTCTACAGTTTTTGTTATCATGGCGAAATTCAGAAGGCGGTGATTGCTTAAAAGGTACGGATGTTTCTTGGGAGACCCAGGCGTAACCATTATGTATCTGCGATCCATGATTCAATTCGTTTGATTTGTTTGGATTGTACTTTTCATATCGGTTTTGAAGGTTTTTCGAGTATTTTTCACTAGGTGTTGAAACAGGTCTACTAAAACTTGGAGAATTCTGGCTTTGTGCCGGATCAACGCATGGCTAGAGCCTGCAAGAATGAGGATAAACCTGTTAAGACATCGAGTTATAAAAGTATTTTGATAAAGTATTATATAAAGGATATTTTGATCATTTTCTTTCTAAATAATTTAAAATGTTTAAAATATTGTTTATTTATATACTACATGGTTTAATAGTAAATTATTAGTGTTATAAATATTTTAGAAGTTATTAACTAAATAAAACATATTTAAAGTAAATGATTATTGATTTATTAATAATATTTGAAAAGTATCTTGAGATAAACTAATAAATATAAGAATTATGGATTTAATGTTTTCAAATAGCTTCTTTGTAAATATAAGTAATGACGTAAATAATTGCTTTCAAATAGTTTTCATATATTTATAAAGGTGTTATTAAAACATATAAATGGTATTTATAAAGGAAGCAAGAAATTATACAAATGGGTTTTTGTAACAGCCCGATATTTTCAACCATTCGCATCCATTATAAGTGTATAGGTCGACACTCATGCCGGAATTGAATTCCTCAAAATACCGCGTTGTAAATAAAATTTTGGCAAATCTCAGAATATACAGTAAATAATAATCACAGATCACAGACACAGAGTATTTAATAATGCAGCGGAAGTAAAAGAAATAGTAGTTCATGAAGCTACTATATAAATATATCAATATTAAATAAAATACAACAGAAGAAAATAAAGTACAACAGAAGTCTCAAGATGACAACCAAGTACAAGCTGAATAGAACAACGGAACTAGAATAGATAAAACTAGATAAGCAGATAATCTCCAGCGATTCCAATCTCCAGAAAGTGGATTCCAAATCTGTGAATAATTCAGGCTGACCCGAGCGTAAATAAAAAGACAAACACTCGAGTCAGGACATACATACTTATACAATGTAAACCAACACAAGTGAATTGTAGTAAAAGTACAAGTAACTTAAAGGATGCTTGGGACCGTCCATCCTCTAAGGATCCGTTAAACTATTTACTATATAGTATATTGCGCTATATACAGTAGTGTCTAATCAGTAAAGTATAATCATATAGAAAATAGCGTTAAGAGGATGGTGAACCTTAACGCGGTCGGATCTTTAAACCAAAATCGTAGGGGGCTCGATATAAGGAACATATGACAAGGCACGCGAGACAATGCCAGGGTGGATATACCGTTTGCACTCCCGGACCGGTGGTGACGGCAAACCAGCAGCTTCCGCCCACCTCGAGACATACCCCGAATCAAAGTGGTGCCACCATATCGAATCATAAAAGTACTAGAATGGTTTTCGAAGAAGCATGCTCGATGAAAGGGTGCGACCCTTTGTGTAGCCCGGTATAGCTCCTGTTTTAGTCATAATTAGGCCATCCATCAGCGTTCTCTTACTTCATTCCAGTAGCGTTCGCCAACCAACCTACTTCGTTCTGGAATCTCCACCGCGTACACGGTTGTCAAAGTGGTATTCGGTATCGACAGAGAGTATGCCCATATCCGATCCCGGTCTCTTTGCCAACCAATCGTTATTATAACCCATGGTTATAACTTTAAAACAATATTTTATACTTCAAAACAAAATATCCTTTTCAATCCAAATCTTTATCAAAATAAAGATTAAATCATTTCCAAAACCATTTCAATATATCAACATACCATATGTTTCAAATTCAAATATTTATCAAAATAAATATCAAGTCATTTCTAACCATTTCAATATATTAAATTATCATATCCTTTCAAAAACTCCTTTCAAATCAATTTAATATATTTAAAATATCATATCCTTTCAAAACTTCCTTTCAAATCATTTTATTATCAAAATATCATATCTTTCAAAACTTATTTTAAATCGTTTTATTATCAAAATATCATATCTTTCAAAACTTCTTTCAAAACATTTTCAATATCAAAATATCATATCTGTCAAAACTTCATTTCCAAAACATTTTTAATATCAAAGTATCATATCTTTCAAAACTTCATTCCAAAACATTTTTAATTTCAAAATATCGTATCTTTCAAAAGCTTCAATTTCAAAACATTTTTAATATCAAAATATCATATCTTTCCAAAGCTTAAATTTCAAATCATCATATAAGTTCAAATCCAAATATTCAACTTTAAATACCTTTTAAGTTCAAAGATAACATTCATTTAGTATCATTCCAAATCACCTTCTATATAGCTTATATTTTAATCAAAATAATTCATTTGAACCATTTAAAATTTAAGTTCATATACTTTCAAATCAAGTATTCAATTTCCAAAGTTTTAAACCATTATGAGTTCATTTACTAAGTTAAAACCATAAACATTGAAAATTTCAACCTTTTACAGCATTCAGAAAAAGGTGCTGAAAGTTATACTTGAAGACATTTCAATTTAGACCATTTAAACATTATAAAAATCATATTTTAACATTCAAAGATGTTCATTAAAATACTCTTTTAATTAATGATTTTATAAAGCTACATTTTATAATTAAATCAAATTTCACAAATCCACTTAATAAATTCAAGTGTAAACTTTCCTATTTTTACATTTAACACTTTATTAACATTTACATTTTTTAAATTATGATTTCACAAATTAAACTAAATTCCCAATTTATTTAATTAACTTAAAACTTTAAACAAAACTAAATTCCACATTTCCAAATCAAGTTGTATTTTCAAATTTCACTTTTTAAGCATTCATTTATTTAACCACTTAAATTCATAGAAAATCAATAATACTTTAATAAATCACTTAAATTCAAATTAAATCAATTTATCATATTTACCATTTTCCAAATAAAAATTTAAATTTTCATTTTATTTATATAACTTAAATATCATTTTTTTCACCAAAATTCCGAAATTCCAAACTTAAGTTATATTTCAATAATCCAATTTAACCATTCATTAACTACATTTTTAACTCATAGGAAAATCATAATTTCTTTATTTAAAACATTTCAAAATCTATTTAAATCAAATTTCATAAATTTATATTTTTAAAATACTTAAAAATATCCAAACACTTTATAAAATAACCACGGGTCTGTATATAGTTTTCTAACCTAGGTCAAGTGATACGGATATGTATCATTTCAATCCGCGGTTTAAAAGAAAAATCCAGGTTTTATCATTTCAAACTCGCAATCCCAAGTTAAATAAATTAAATAAAAACCGTTCACGCCTATCATTTCAGCCCATAACGATTATTCCGTATTCTATAGTCCATTCGGGTATGTATCATTTCATCCCATGGTGATTTCTAATCTACAGGGAACTTGCAGTGTGATAAACAGATATAAATGAACAGTAACAACATATATATAATAACAGAAGATATGACATGAAATTTAACAGGTTTAACATCATATATAATTAATCACATGCAGTTATACATCATATGATTTTTCTACACATTCAATTGTTGTTGTTTCACAACTGCATAAGTATAAACGTTGTGTGAGTTTTACTCACCTTTATGGCTAGAGATTGCAATACAAATGACACAACGGATTCCAGAAGGCACGATGACACAATAATAGGCTCAAGTGGGAAGAGATCCAAGTTTAGAACTTGTGTTGCAACCCAAAACAAAACCAAAATAAATTAACATTTCAACACAACATTAAATTGAAACAACTTTGAAATAAAAGGAGATACGAATACACAGTATGTTGCCTTGCTTTCTACATTTGATTGCACGGCCTAGGGGATGTTTTGGCTCAGGTTTGGACATGCTTTGGCTTAGGTTTGAACATAGGAAATGCTTGGCATGAAAGCTAGACATGCGGAGGAAGTTACAAGGTAGGAATGTGAAGGGGTTTAGGCAAAATAGGTGGGTTTTTGGTCAACAAAAGGCTCGGCCATGTAGGGGTTTGGCTTGGCCATTCAAGTTTAGGTTTGGATAGATATTGTAGTGGTGTGTGGTGGTCTGGTCAGAGTGGTGGCGGCGGCTAGAGGTGGTGGTGGTGGTGGAAAAAGAGGTGGTGAAGCAACAAGGCTCAAACTAGCATGTTTTCAAGGCATATGTTGTATTTTTTTTGGATTTTAGCATCATGGTGGGTTCGGCCATAGTTTAGATCTATGGAGTAGGTGGTGATGATGACAGGGAAGAGGTGTAGGAGGTGGTGGCCATGGCTATGGAGTGGAGGCCGAGCAAAAGAGTGGAGAGAACAAGGCAAAAATACATAAGAAAATAGGAAGAAAAGGAAGAAAATAAGAGAAAGACATTACCCAAAATGTTTGAAGCCATGAATAAAATGAAGAATGGTTTCTTGAGTGAGAAATAGGATAAGTCATGGCTAAAACCTGAAAATGGGCAGCCAAAATGAATAAATGAGATGGTTATGGCATTTGAAACGTTTTTGGACAATGAAACGTCTAGAAATGAAACGCCTTAAACGTTTCACATTTCCATTTCTAAAGAATCAAATAAAAACAAAAATAAATCAGCATACACCTTTAAAAACCGAGACCAAGTGAAAATATAAGAAAAAATAAAAATAATTTTAAAGAAAATATAAAAAGAATGAAAGAAATTACTCAAAAATACAAAACAGTGTCCAGAAATTACAAATAAATCACTACTAGTCTTGGAAAAATGTCCACTTCATTTTAAAAATATTATGAAGTGACAATTTGAAATAAAATAATTTATTTATCATTTTCAAAATAAAATAAATAATTAAATTGGAGAAAAATAGAAAAAGAACTAAAGAAAATGTATAAAAATTGAAAACAGCACATGGAAATTACAGGAAAAATACTACTAACTCTAGAAAAATTCCTACCTCACTTTAAAATATTAAAAGACAAAAATATACATAAAATAACATATTAATACATATTAATATAAAATATGAAAAATAAAATATAATTTATAAAATTTAAAATGACAAAATTACAGAATAAACAAATTGCACTCAATATTGAGATATACATAACTTTCACAGTTTAAGTCTGTTTCCAACGAAACGAAAAGCAGTGTTCAAGTTATTTCATCTATTTTCATAAAAAAGACAAAATTTAAGATTTTAAATAATTTAAATTTGAAGTTTAAAAGTCAAAGTTTGACCAGTTTGAACAGAAATTCACTTTTCAGTAAACTATTCAATTTATACCAGTTTGAAATTATAATTCGTATAATAATCAAAATTTATATTTAAAAATGAAATGTTTGAAATAAAACAAGTTTAAAATAATTTCAAAATAAAAATAAAGTCAAATTTAAATTATATGCAAAAATTTAGGGTTAGTACACTCTCCCCCACTCAAAACTTTTCGTCCCCGAAAAGGAATGAGGTACGGGAAAGCACAGAAAAAGATAAAGTGAAATAAGGTTTAGACAAGATGACAAGGAGATTGAAATTATACCTGATAACTATTGTTATAGGTAAGTTTAACAAGGTGCAGATTATCAAAGATTATAGAAAGGTTCCTAAACATAAAAATTATAGAAAAATGCCTACACCAGCCCGAAGCAAGATAAGAAAAATAAGGACAACCAAAAGATAGTTTGAAAAAACAAATAAGAATATAAGTTAAAAACCATGGAAATTTCAACTTAAATAGATAATTAATATTTTTACACAAGTTGAATAAATCTTAACTATCTCAAATTTTATTATCTTATCCACTAATCATCTTAAATTAACAAAAAAAATTTTGCATGGATTTGAAAAATAATCATTTGTTACACTCACAATGTACTTAATAAATTTAATTCTTCTTTATTCCTAATTAAAATTAAATTTATGTCTCTCAATATATTTATCACTTATGTTAAATATACTTACACTTGTTATAACTGCTTTGTTTTATTCTTAGTTCTTTTAACATTATTTTATATTGTAAATTATTTAATTACCCATTTATTCTATTTACCTCTGTTAATCTCTTTTTTTTACAACTACAATTTAAGTGTATAACGTTTATTATAACCACTCAAATTTTATTTATAAAAACTTTTTATATTGTATATTATCCAATTACATTGTTAACTTCTAAAATTAAGGTAAGTTATATTGGAATGCAGTTGAATATTATACAAATAAAACTTTCCAATTCAATCATTTCAAGCTTAAATCATTTATTCAAAAAATTTGATTTTCTTTTTATAATTGAAATTATTCTTTAAAAATAAAATTTAAGAATTAAATTTTTGATTTCTTCAAACCATTTAGAGATAACTAAATGTATGTACATAGTTTATCAAATCAAATTTAAATCATGTATCTATATATATTATAAATCAAGTCATATTTTAGAAATTCAATTCAAATCAATTTGATTTACCAAAACAAAGCTGTAGTAAGTCTACAGAGCGGTCACTTCACTTCGAAACTCGAAAATGAACATCGCTGATGTCGCGGTCATCACCGAAGTTATTTTCCAGCGATAAAGAGAAGAGCACTAATTTTTTTTTAAACTTTAAAATTCTTTGAAAACAAATTTCTATTCGAAAATACTTTAAAAAAATATAACCTTTTAAAACTTTAAACACAAAGTCTGAAACCATCAGAAATTAAATTCTCAAATTCCTTATTCTAAATTCATTTCAGTTCCCAAATCAATTTATAAACAACTATTTATAAATTCATTTATAGAACAGTAAATGATAAATCAAGTATTATCACTTCAAATAATCAATTTAAATCAGTTTATTAAGTTCCATAAATTTACTTATATATCTAAATTTATTTCATTAACCAAATTTTAAAATAATATTGTGTCAGTTTGTTATGTCAAAGTGTTTTGGAAATCTTATCGATAGCGTTGATCAGAAGAATCGATCAGAAACCCAACTCAACATCAACAACTCAAACAACACAATATACAAACAAAACATAGATTTACAAGTACAATTCAAAATGTTTGAAGATAGGTTGGAAACAAAAGACAAGATAATTAAATAACAAAATAGGGAGGTGGATAAGCTTAAATGAATCACGGGCAACCTTAACCGGGTCAACCGTGACTTAAATAATAAGATCAATGTGGATTTTTCTAGAGTAAATCTACGTTCGATCTCAAGAGTTAGAGTTTGGAATAACAAAAGATATTAGCATCTAAATCAAGGATAGATATAAATCTCTAGTGAATCGATGTTAATTGTAAAGGAGTTTTCCCTCGTTTTCAATTCAAAATTGAAATTGGCGAGACCGCCGACTCACTAAAAGATCATTCGAAGCAGAGTTATGGGATACTCCAGAATCAAAAGAAGACGAATAGTGAAGGACACGAATGGATTTTGGAACCGCAGGGAACGTTCCAAAATTCAAAGGAATCGAGTCAAAAAGGAAGAGATTCAAACTCGAATGAAAGTGATTCTGTAAATACAATCACTCCATATGCTGAGTTTTGCCTAGAGCTACCAAAGCTCTGATACCAACTGTAACGACCCGATATTTTCAACCATTCGCATCCATTATAAGTGTATAGGTAGACACTCATGCCGGAATTGAATTCCTCAAAATACCGCATTGTAAATAAAATTTTGGCAAATCTCATAATATACAGTAAATAATAATCACAGATCACAGACACAGAGTATTTAATAATGCAGCGGAAGTAAAAGAAATAGTAGTTCATGAAGCTACTATATAAATATATCAGAGTTAAATAAAATACAACAGAAGAAAATAAAGTACAACAGAAGTCTCAAGATGACAACCAAGTACAAGCTGAATAGAACAACGGAACTGAAATAGATAAAACTAGATAAGCAGATAATCTCCAGCGATTCCAATCTCTAGAAAGTGGATTCCAAATCTGTGAATAATTCAGGCTGACCCGAGCGTAAATAAAAAGACAAACACTCGAGTCAGGACATACATACTTATACAATGTAAACCAACACAAGTGAATTGTAGTAAAAGTACAAGTGTAACTTAAAGGATGCTTGGGACCGTCCATCCTCTAAGGATCCGTTAAACTATTTACCATATAGTATATTGCGCTATATACAGTAGTGTCTAATCAGTAAAGTATAATCATATAGAAAATAGAGCTAAGGGGATGGTGAACCTTAACGCGGTCGGATCTTTAAACCAAAATCGTAGGGGGCTCGATATAAGGAACATATGACAAAGCACGCGAGACAATGCCAGGGTGGATACACCGTTTGCACTCCCGGACCGGTGGTGACGGCAAACCAGCAGCTTCCGCCCACCTCGAGACATACCCCGAATCAAAGTGGTGCCACCATATCGAATCATAAAAGTACTAGAATGGTTTTCGAAGAAGCATGCTCGATGAAAGGGTGCGACCCTTTGTGTAGCCCGGTATAGCTCCTGTTTTAGTCATAATTAGGCCATCCATCAGCGTTCTCTTACTTCATTCCAGTAGCGTTCGCCAACCAACCTACTTCGTTCTGGAATCTCCACCGCGTACACGGTTGTCAAAGTGGTATTCGGTATCGACAGAGAGTATGCCCATATCCGATCCCGGTCTCTTTGCCAACCAATCGTTATTATAACCCATGGTTATAACTTTAAAACAATATTTTATACTTCAAAATAAAATATCCTTTTCAATCCAAATCTTTATCAAAATAAAGATTAAATCATTTCCAAAACCATTTCAATATATCAACATACCATATGTTTCAAATTCAAATATTTATCAAAATAAATATCAAGTCATTTCTAACCATTTCAATATGTTAAATTATCATATCCTTTCAAAAACTCCTTTCAAATCAATTTAATATATTTAAAATATCATATCCTTTCAAAACTTCCTTTCAAACCATTTTATTTATCAAAATATCATATCTTTCAAAACTTATTTTAAATCGTTTTATTATCAAAATATCATATCTTTCAAAACTTCTTTCAAAACATTTTCAATATCAAAATATCATATCTGTCAAAACTTCATTTCCAAAACATTTTTAATATCAAAGTATCATATCTTTCAAAACTTCATTCCAAAACATTTTTAATTTCAAAATATCGTATCTTTCAAAAGTCTTCAATTTCAAAACATTTTTAATATCAAAATACCATATCTTTCCAAAGCTTAAATTTCAAATCATCATATAAGTTCAAATCCAAATATTCAACTTTAAATACCTTTTAAGTTCAAAGATAACATTCATTTAGTATCATTCCAAATCACCTTCTATATAGCTTATATTTTAATCAAAATAATTCATTTGAACCATTTAAAATTTAAGTTCATATACTTTCAAATCAAGTATTCAATTTCCAAAGTTTTAAACCATTATGAGTTCATTTACTAAGTTAAAACGATAAACATTGAAAATTTCAACCTTTTACAGCATTCAGAAAAAGGTGCTGAAAGTTATACTTGAAGACATTTCAATTTAGACCATTTAAACATTATAAAAATCATATTTTAACATTCAAAGATGTTCATTAAAATACTCTTTTAATTAATGATTTTTATAAAGCTACATTTTATAATTAAATCAAATTTCACAAATCCACTTAATAAATTCAAGTGTAAACTTTCCTATTTTTACATTTAACACTTTATTAACATTTACATTTTTTAAATTATGATTTCACAAATTAAACTAAATTCCCAATTTATTTAATTAACTTAAAACTTTAAACAAAACTAAATTCCACATTTCCAAATCAAGTTGTATTTTCAAATTTCACTTTTTAAGCATTCATTTATTTAACCACTTAAATTCATAGAAAATCAATAATACTTTAATAAATCACTTAAATTCAAATTAAATCAATTTATCATATTTACCATTTTCCAAATAAAAATTTAAATTTTCATTTTATTTATATAACTTAAATATCATTTTTTCACCAAAATTCCGAATTTCCAAACTTAAGTTATATTTCAATAATCCAATTTAACCATTCATTAACTACATTTTTAACTCATAGGAAAATCATAATTTCTTTATTTAAAACATTTCAAAATCTATTTAAATCAAATTTCATAAATTTATATTTTTAAAATACTTAAAAATATCCAAACACTTTATAAAATAACCACGGGTCTGTATATAGTTTTCTAACCTAGGTCAAGTGATACGGATATGTATCATTTCAATCCGCGGTTTAAAAGAAAAATCCAGGTTTTATCATTTCAAACCCGCAATCCCAAGTTAAATAAATTATATAAAAACCGTTCAGGCCCATCATTTTAGCCCATAACGATTATTCCGTATTCTATAGTCCATTCGGGTATGTATCATTTCAACCCATGGTGATTTCTAATCTACAGGGAACTTGCAGTGTGATAAACAGATATAAATGAACAGTAACAACATATATATAATAACAGAAGATATGACATGAAATTTAACAGGTTTAACATCATATATAATTAATCACAGGCAGTTATACATCATACGATTTTTCTACACATTCAATTGTTGTTGTTTCACAACTGCATAAGTATAAACGTTGTGTGAGTTTTACTCACCTTTATGGCTAGAGATTGCAATACAAATGACACAACGGATTCCAGAAGGCACGATGACACAACAATAGGCTCAAGTGGGAAGAGATCCAAGTTTAGAACTTGTGTTGCAACCCAAAACAAAACCAAAATAAATTAACATTTCAACACAACATTAAATTGAAACAACTTTGAAATAAAAGGAGATACGAATACACAGTATGTTGCCTTGCTTTCTACATTTGACTGCACGGCCTAGGGGATGTTTTGGCTCAGGTTTGGACATGCTTTGGCTCTGGTTTGAACATAGGAAATGCTTGGCATGAAAGCTAGACATGCGGAGGAAGTTACAAGGTAGGAATGTGAAGGGGTTTAGGCAAAATAGGTGGGTTTTTGGTCAACAAAAGGCTCGGCCATGTAGGGGTTTGGCTTGGCCATTCAAGTTCAGGTTTGGATAGATATTGTAGTGGTGTGTGGTGGTCTGGTCAGAGTGGTGGTGGCGGCTAGAGGTGGTGGTGGTGGTGGAAAAAGAGGTGGTGAAGCAACAAGGCTCAAACTAGCATGTTTTCAAGGCATATGTTGTATTTTTTTTGGATTTTAGCATCATGGTGGGTTCGGCCATAGTTCAGATCTATGGAGTAGGTGGTGATGATGACAGGGAAGAGGTGTAGGAGGTGGTGGCCATGGCTATGGAGTGGAGGCCGAGCAAAAGAGTGGAGAGAACAAGGCAAAAATACATAAGAAAATAGGAAGAAAAGGAAGAAAATAAGAGAAAGACATTACCCAAAATGTTTGAAGCCATGAATAAAATGAAGAATGGTTTCTTGAGTGAGAAATAGGATAAGTCATGGCTAAAACCTGAAAATGGGCAGCCAAAATGAATAAATGAGATGGTTATGGCATTTGAAACGTTTTTGGGCAATGAAACGTCTAGAAATGAAACGCCTTAAACGTTTCACATTTCCGTTTCTAAAGAATCAAATAAAAACAAAAATAAATCAGCATACACCTTTAAAAACCAAGACCAAGTGAAAATATAAGAAAAAATAAAAATAATTTTAAAGAAAATATAAAAAGAATGAAAGAAATTACTCAAAAATAAAAAACAGTGTCCAGAAATTACAAATAAATCACTACTAGTCTTGGAAAAATGTCCACTTCATTTTAAAAATATTATGAAGTGACAATTTGAAATAAAATAATTTATTTATCATTTTCAAAATAAAATAAATAATTAAATTGGATAAAAATAGAAAAAGAACTAAAGAAAATGTATAAAAATTGAAAACAGCACATGGAAATTACAGGAAAAATACTACTAACTCTAGAAAAATTCCTACCTCACTTTAAAATATTAAAAGACAAAAATATACATAAAATAACATATTAATACATATTAATATAAAATATGAAAAATAAAATATAATTTATAAAATTTAAAATGACAAAATTACAGAATAAACAAATTGCACTCAATATTGAGATATACATAACTTTCACAGTTTAAGTCTGTTTCCAACGAAACGAAAAGTAGTTTTCAAGTTATTTCATCTATTTTCATAAAAAAGATAAAATTTAAGATTTTAAATAATTTAAATTTGAAGTTTAAAAGTCAAAGTTTGACCAGTTTGAATAGAAATTCACTTTTCAGTAAACTATTCAATTTATACCAGTTTGAAATTATAATTCGTATAATAATCAAAATTTATATTTAAAAATGAAATGTTTGAAATAAAACAAGTTTAAAATAATTTCAAAATAAAAATAAAGTCAAATTTAAATTATATGCAAAAATTTAGGGTTAGTACACTCTCCCCCACTCAAAACTTTTCGTCCCCGAAAAGGAATGAGGTACGGAAAAGCACAGAAAAAGATAAAGTGAAATAAGGTTTAGACAAGATGACAAGGAGATTGAAATTATACCTGGTAACTATTGTTATAGGTAAGTTTAACAAGGTGCCGATTATCAAAGATTATAGAAAGGTTTCTAAACATAAAAATTATAGAAAAATGCCTACACCAGCCCGAAGCAAGATAAGGAAAATAAGGACAACCAAAATATAGTTTGAAAAACAAATAAGATAATAAGTTAAAAACCATGGAAATTTCAACTTCAATAGATAATTAATATTTTTACACAAGTTGAATAAATCTTAACTATCTCAAATTTTATTATCTTATCCACTAATCATCTTAAATTAACAAAAAAAAATTTGCATGGATTTGAAAAATAATCATTTGTTACACTCACAATGTACTTAATAAATTTAATTCTTCTTTATTCCTAATTAAGAATAAATTTATTTCTCTCAATATATTTATCACTTATGTTAAATATACTTACACTTGTTATAACTGCTTTGTTTTATTCTTAGTTCTTTTAACATTATTTTATATTGTAAATTATTTAATTACCCATTTACTCTATTTACCTCTGTTAATCTCTTTTTTTTACAACTACAATTTAAGTGTATAACGTTTATTATAACCACTCAAATTTTATTTATAAAAACTTTTTATATTGTATATTATCCAATTACATTGTTAACTTCTAAAATTAAGGTAAGTTATATTGGAATGCAGTTGAATATTATACAAATAAAACTTTCCAATTCAATCATTTCAAGCTTAAATCATTTATTCAAAAATTTTGATTTTCTTTTTATAATTGAAATTATTCTTTAAAAATAAAATTTAAGAATTAAATTTTCGATTTCTTCAAACCATTTAGAGATAACTAAATGTATGTACATAGTTTATCAAATCAAATTTAAATCATGTATCTATATATATTATAAATCAAGTCATATTTTAGAAATTCAATTCAAATCAATTTGATTTACCAAAACAAAGCTGTAGTAAGTCTACAGAGCGGTCACTTCACTTCGAAACTCGAAAATGAACATCGATGATGCCGCGGTCATCACCGAAGTTATTTTCCAGCGACAAAGAGAAGAGCACTAATTTTTTTTTAAACTTTAAAATTCTTTGAAAACAAATTTTTATTCGAAAATATTTTAAAAAAATATAACCTTTTAAAACTTTAAACACAAAGTCTGAAACCATCAGAAATTAAATTCTCAAATTCCTTGTTCTAAATTCATTTCAGTTCCCAAATCAATTTATAAACAACTATTTATAAATTCATTTATAGAACAGTAAATGATAAATCAAGTATTATCACTTCAAATAATCAATTTAAATCAGTTTATTAAGTTCCATAAATTTACTTATATATCTAAATTTATTTCATTAACCAAATTTTAAAATAATATTGTGTCAGTTTGTTATGTCAAAGTGTTTAGGAAATCTTATCGATAGCGTTGATCTGAAGAATCGATTAGAAACCCAACTCAACATCAACAACTCAAACAACACAATATACAAACAAAACATAGATTTACAAGTACAATTCAAAATGTTTGAAGATAGGTTGGAAACAAAAGACAAGATAATTAAATAACAAAATAGGGAGGTGGATAAGCTTAAATGAATCACGGGCAACCTTAACCGGGTCAACCGTGACTTAAATAATAAGATCAATGTGGATTTTTCTAGAGTAAATCTACGTTCGATCTCAAGAGTTAGAGTTTGGAATAACAAAAGATATTAGCATCTAAATCAAGGATAGATATAAATCTCTAGTGAATCGATGTTAATTGTAAAGGAGTTTTCCCTCGTTTTCAATTCAAAATTGAAATTGGCGAGACCGCCGACTCACTAAAAGATCATTCGAAGCAGAGTTATGGGATACTCCAGAATCAAAAGAAGACGAACAGTGAAGGACACGAATGGATTTTGGAACCGCAGGGAACGTTCCAAAATTCAAAGGAATCGAGTCAAAAAGGAAGAGATTCAAACTCGAATGAAAGTGATTCTGTAAATACAATCACTCCATATGTTGAGTTTTGCCTAGAGCTACCAAAGCTCTGATACCAACTGTAACGACCCGATATTTTCAACCATTCGCATCCATTATAAGTGTATAGGTAGACACTCATGGCGGAATTGAATTCCTCAAAATACCGCATTGTAAATAAAATTTTGGCAAATCTCATAATATACAGTAAATAATAATCACAGATCACAGACATCGAGTATTTAATAATGCAGCGGAAGTAAAAGAAATAGTAGTTCATGAAGCTACTATATAAATATATCAGAGTTAAATAAAATACAACATAAGAAAATAAAGTACAACAGAAGTCTCAAGATGACAACCAAGTACAAGATGAATAGAACAACGGAACTGGAATAGATAAAACTAGATAGTAGATAATCTCCAGCGATTCCAATCTCTAGAAAGTGGATTCCAAATCTATGAATATTTCAGGCTGACCCGAGCGTAAATAAAAAGACAAACACTCGAGTCAGGACATACATACTTATACAATGTAAACCAACACAAGTGAATTGTAGTAAAAGTACAAGTGTAACTTAAAGGATGCTTGGGACCGTCCATCCTCTAAGGATCCGTTAAACTATTTACTATATAGTATATTGCGCTATATACAGTAGTGTCTAATCAGTAAAGTATAATCATATAGAAAATAGCGTTAAGGGGATGGTGAACCTTAACGTGGTCGGATCTTTAAACCAAAATCGTAGGGGGCTCGATATAAGGAACATATGACAAGGCACGCGAGGCAATGCCAGGGTGGATACACCGTTTGCACTCCCGGACCGGTGGTGATGGCAAACCAGCAGCTTCCGCCCACCTCGAGACATACCCCGAATCAAAGTGGTGCTACCATATCGAATCATAAAAGTACTAGAATGGTTTTCAAAGAAGGATGCTCGATGAAAGGGTGCGACCCTTTGTGTAGCCCGGTATAGCTCCTGTTTTAGTCATAATTAGGCCATCCATCAGCGTTCTCTTAATTCATTCCAGTAGCGTTCGCCAACCAACCTACTTCGTTCTGGAATCTCCACCGCGTACACGGTTGTCAAAGTGGTTTTCGGTATCGACAGAGAGTATGCCCATATCCGATCCCGGTCCCTTTGCCAACCAATCGTTATTATAACCTATGGTTATAACTTTAAAACAATATTTTATACTTCAAAATAAAATATCCTTTTCAATCCAATCTTTATCGAAATAAAGATTAAATCATTTTCAAAACCATTTCAATATATCAACATACCATATCTTTCAAATTCAAATATTTATCAAAATAAATATCATGTCATTTCTAACCATTTCAATATATTAAATTATCATATCCTTTCAAAAACTCCTTCCAAATCAATTTAATATATTTAAAATATCATATCCTTTCAAAACTTCCTTTCAAATCATTTTATTATCAAAATATCTTATCTTTCAAAACTTATTTTAAATCGTTTTATTATCAAAATATCATATCTTTCAAAATTTATTTCAAAACATTTTCAATAGCAAAATATCATATCTGTCAAAACTTTATTTCCAAAACATTTTTAATATCAAAGTATCATATCTTTCAAAACTTCATTCCAAAACACTTTTAATATAAAAATATCGTATCTTTCAATAGCTTCAATTTCAAAACATTTTTAATATCAAAATATCATATCTTTCCAAAGCTTCAATTTCAAATCATCATATAAGTTCAAATCCAAATATTCAACTTTAAATACCTTTTAAATTCCAAGATATCATTCATTTATTATCATTCCAAATCACCTTCTATATAGCTTATATTTTAATCAAAATAATTCATTTAAACCATTTAAAATTTAAGTTCATATACTTTCAAATCAAGTATTCAATTTTCAAAGTTTTAAACCATTATGAGTTCATTTACTAAGTTAAAACCATAAACATTGAAAATTTCAACCTTTTACAGCATTCAGAAAAAGGTGCTGAAAGTTATACTTAAAGACATTTCAATTTAAACCATTTAAACATTATAAAAATCATATTTTAACATTCAAAGATGTTCATTAAAATACTCTTTTAATTAATGATTTTTATAAAGCAACATTTTATAATTAAATCAAATTTCACAAATCCACTTGATAAATTCAAGTGTAAACTTTCCTATTTTTACATTTAACACTTTATTAACATTTACATTTTTCAAATTATCATTTCACAAATTAAAATAAATTCCCAATTTATTTAATTAACTTAAAACTTTAAAAAAAACTAAATTCCACATTTCCAAATCAAGTTGTATTTTCAAATTTCACTTTTAAAGCATTCATTTATTTAACCACTTAAATTCATAGAAAATCAATAATACTTTAATAAATCACTTAAATTCAAATTTAAATCAATTTATCATATTTACCATTTTCCAAATAAAAATTTAAATTTCCATTTTATTTATATAACTTAAATATCATTTTTTTACCAAAATTCCAAATTTCCAAACTTAAGTTATATTTCAATAATCCAACTTAACCATTCATTAATTACATTTTTAACTCATAGGAAAATCATAATTTCTTTATTTAAAACATTTCAAAATCTATTTAAAACATTTCAAAATCTATTTAAATCAAATTTCATAAATTTATATTTTTAAAATACTTAAAAATATCCAAAAACATTTTATAAAATAACCACGGGTCTGTATATAGTTTTCTAGCCTAGGTCAAGTGATATGGATATGTATCATTTCAATCCGCAGTTTAAAAGAAAAATCCGGATTTTATCATTTTAAACCCGCAATCCCAAGTTAAATAAATTAAATAAAAACTGTTCAGGCCTATCATTTTATCCCATAATGATTTTTTCCTATTCTAAAGTCCGTTCGGGTATGTATCATTTCAACCCATGGTGATTTCTAATCTACAGGGAACTTGCAGTGTGATAAACATAAATGAACAATAACAACATATATATAATAATAGATGATATGTCATGAAATTTAATAGGTTTAACATCATATATAATTAATCACAGGCAGTTATACATCATATGATTTTTCTACACATTTAATTATTGTTGTTTCACAACTGCATAAGTATGAACGTCGTGTGAGTTTTACTCACCTTTATGGTTGGAGATTGCAATACAAATGACACAACGTATTCCAGAAGGCACGATGACACAACAATAGGCTCAAGTGGGAAGAGATCCAAGTTTAGAACTTGTGTTGCAACCCAAAACAAAGCCAAAATAGATTAACATTTCAACACAACATTAAATTGAAACAACTTTGAAATAAAAGGAGATACGAATACACAGTCTTTTGCCTTGCTTTCTACATTTGATTGCACGGCCTAGGGGATGTTTTGGTTCAGGTTTGGACATGCTTTGGCTGGGGTTTGAACATAGAAAATGCTTGGCATGAAGGCTAGACATGCGGAGGAAGTTACAAGGTAGGAATGTGAAGGGGTTTAGGCAAAATAGGTGGGTTTTTGGTCAACAAAAGGCTCGGCCATGTAGGGGTTTGGCTTGGCCATTCAAGTTCAGGTCTGGACAGATGTTGTAGTGGTGTGTGGTGGTCTGGTCAGAGGTGGTGGTGGCGGCTAGAGGTGGTGGTGGTGGTGGTGGAAAAAGAGGTGGTGAAGCAACAAGGCTCAAACTAGCATGTTTTCAAGGCATAGGTTGTAATTTTTTTGGATTTTAGCATCATGGTGGGTTCGACCATGTTCAGATCTGAGGAGTAGGTGGTGATGATGATAGGGAAGATGTGTAGGAGGTGGTGGCCATGGAAATGGAGTGGAGGCCGAGCAAAAGAGTGGAGAGAACAAGGCAAAAATACATAAGAAAATAGGAAGAAAAGGAAGAAAATAAGAGGAAGACATTACCCAAAATGTTTGAAGCCATGAATAAAATGAAGAATGGTTTCTTAAGTGAGAAATAGGTTGAAAGTCACAGCTAAAAACTGAAAATGAGCATCCAAAATGAATAAATGAGATGGTTATGGCATTTGAAACGTTTTTGGACAATGAAACGTCTAGAAATGAAACGCCTTAAACGTTTCACATTTCCGTTTCTAAAGAATCAAATAAAAACAAAAATAAATCAGAAAACACCTTTAAAAACCGAAACCAAGTGTAAGAAAAAATAAAAATAATTTTAAAGAAAATATAAAAAGAATGAAAGAAATTACTCAAAAATACAAAACAGTGTCTAGAAATTACAAATAAATCACTACTGGTCTTGGAAAAATGTCCACTTCATTTTAAAAATATTATGAAGTGAAAATTTGAAATAAAATAATTTATTTATCATTTTAAAAATAAAATAAATAATTAAATTGGAGAAAAATAGAAAAAGAACTAAAGAAAATGTATAAAAATTGAAAACAGCGCGTGGAAATTACAAGAAAAATACTACTAACTCTAGAAAAATTCCTACCTCACTTTAAAATATTAAAAGACAAAAATATACATAAAATAACATATTAATACATATTAAAATAAAATATGAAAAAGAAAATATAATTTATAAAATTTAAAATGACAAAATTGC